>JAUCBN010000049.1:7500-10007500 GCA_035048815.1 Abelmoschus esculentus
GGTTACTGGTTAGAGTTAATTATAAAATATGAATCAGTATCTTGAAATACCTGTCTTGTCCGAACAAAATAAAAATGGAGAAATTAGGTGGATGCTGGGAAAGGTGAAGATCACAGGGATGCAGAAATCTGATGGGTCGCGATGGTGAACTTCCTCACACATTGAAAAGGATGCACCCAGATGGCTCTATCTACCATTCCTTTCATATTTTTAACCCTTCAATTTTTAATTTTTTTTCAATTTAATATCTGAATTTTTTTAATATGAATAACTCGATATATAAAGATGAATTTTTTTCTCAAATAAACATACGATGCTAACGTATATTTTAACAACTTGATACTCAATAATATCAATATTTTAATTAATTAATTAATATCACGAGACAACATAATTAATTATTAAAGTATCACATCAACACAAGCACCGATATAATTCAAAAAATTCGGATACCATATTAAGAAAAAATATAAAAAATATTAATAGAATAAACATTTTATCTCACTCGATAGTAATTTTTTAACCACATGCCAACAAAAATTTATTAAATATAAAAACAAGTGATAAAGATGAAACACTAAAAAATAGAAGTAGAGGAGTTAGATTTTTTGCCTTTATCCATTTACAAGTTTCAAGGTTGAAGTAAGAGTGATGAACAAAACTAACAATGTTGGAGGTTGCTTTGTAAAAAACTAGTGAGCAAAGTTATAAAAGGACCAGAATACCGAATATAATCAACAATTCATATATTAGAGTCGAATGTCGTAAAAATTGTATCCATGAATATAAATTTATACAATGATTAAGAATAATGTTCTATAAGACAAAAATTATCACAACATAGAGCAAAATGTATTACAATGTAGATAAAAACTAAAAGAGCATCAAAATATATGAAATAAAATAAAATTTTGATATAAAAATAAAATAAAAGAACTACCAATAGTGGTGGCCAACACAAAAAGTGACGTCATCGTCAATAATAATAATTTTTTGGTAATATATTAAAATGGTAACTAAACTTTGTTTAAAACTTTAAACTGATAACTAAATTTTCAAAAATTATAAAATAATAATTAAACTTTGATATAAAGGTCGTTAAGTAATTAATGTGGCTAATATAATTTTTTTATATAATATCATATTTAATCTTTTATATTTACGTATTTAATTAATTTAGCTATAATTTAAAAAATTACTAAATTTAACCATGAATATTTTTTTAATTTAGCCACATTAATTAATTTAGTCCTTAAAATAAAATTCTAAAATTGTTCCACTAGCACGAACCATTTAGTTTCAGTGGTTAAAAGAACGATTGTTGTTCTTAGAGGTTACGGGTTCGAGTACCAATAATGTCAACATATGATTTAGAGTATACTCTAAAACAAATACTATTGTAACACTATAGTTGATTCAAAATAAATAAATAAATAAAATTGTTCCACTACATTCCTAGTCGCACAACTTGCATATTTATACATTTATGCATGTATATATCTATGGTGTTCGATGTACCTATACATTATGGTGGCTAGGAATGTAGTGGAAAAGCTTTGGAATTTTATTTTGAGGAATAAACCGAAAGAGTATATAAATAACAAAGATTAAATTTTAAGATTAAATTGAATGAATATATAAATATAAATAATTAAATGTGTTATAACAGTCTCTTTAAGTACTTCACTTCTACAAAACATAAAATTTAATAATTATTTTATAACTTTTAAAAGTTTAATTATCCTTTTAAATTTTTAAACAAAGTTTAGTTACCAATTTAGTACTTTACCTTAATACTTTTATAATAATAAATAACATAAATTAAGATTTTTATTGCATTTAGATTCCATAGTTTTAAATCGATATGATTTATTAAAATTTAAATACACTTTTATTTGTGTCAAATTATATTTATTAGTTTTTCTAATATTTATAAAATTTACCATGTAAGATTTGTTATCTTATGTTTTAAATTATTTGACCAGTCAAACTAAATAAAATTTATAACATTTGACAATATCATATACATCTTATAAGCATCTTAGGAATGCTTAGTAATATTGACTTTCCTTATCTTATAAAACGGTCAAAATGAATAGCATTGATTAATTTATACTATTCTTTTTTTTTCCCTTGCCATTAGGGCTATAAATGGGACGAGACAGATCACGAGCTACTCGAACTCGACTCGATCAAAGTTCGGTCAAAACTCGACTCGAGCTCAAACTCGGCTCGAGTTCTTGACGAGCCGAGCCGAGCTACATGATACTCGACACGAAAAGCTCACGAGCTACTCGAAAACATAAATATATTATTTTTTAAATTTTTTATAATTTAAAATCTAAATTTCTAAACTTAAAACCCTAAAATCTAATCTTAAACATAAGTCTTAAACCCTAAATTAACATATTAAAACCTAAAATTAACAAGCTTGAGTTTATATAACTTGTGTATTAAAGTTTTTTCTTCATTAGGCTTTAAATGAGACTAAGAAATAAGAGTTACTCGAGTCTAACATGATCAAAGATCAATCAATACTTGGCTCGATTAGGCTCGAAAAAAGCTCGAACTCGACTCGAGTTCTTAACGAGTCGAGCCGAGCTCAGATATTTCAGGCTCGTTTAAAATTACTCAAGCTCGAACTCGACTCGGCTCGTTTACGCCCCTACTTGCCACTGATCAACAACATACACTGAAGACTTTGAATTGAAGTTAGAACAAACCAATGAAGCTAAGGAAACTTAATCATTGACTCAACTCAACTGTGTGTTTTATAAATATTGATTAATCTAATATATGTATAATATTAAAAGTAGAAAAAAACATAAAGATAACGTTAACCCTTAACGTTTATAATTTTTATCATTTTGGCCTTCATTCAATTTTTGAGATAAATTTAATTTTTAACCCATGCTTTTTTGACAAATAGCTTATTTTTTAATTAACATAATGATTAGACCGTTAAAAATTTAACGATATTGACATGTCATATATATGTGATAATATATTTTGAATAACATGACATCTAGCCTCATTCTACATATATATAACATGTCATTATCGTTAAATTTTTTACGATAATAATAAATATATACATGTAAAATATAATTTTATTCTAACATAAAATAATTCAAATTCAAATAAAGTATTAAAAATAATTAAATCTAAAATAAAAAGCTACTAAGCATTCTCAAATCTTAAATATCATTCTACATATATATGACATATCATTATCGTTAATTTTTTAACTATTTAATCATTATGCTAGTTAAAAAATGAGATATTTGTCAAAAAGATAAATTTATCTAAAAAAAAGATAAAAGCCAAAATGATAAAGATCATAAACGTTAAGGGTTAAAATTATTTTTATACAAAAAAAATCCAACGAAGTTTCATTGAATCAAACTTTCATTTCCTTTTTTTTTTAAATTTTATTTTATATAAATAATTGGCAGGGCAATGATAAGAATTAAACCCTCGGAATTACTCTATGCATCTACAAAATATGTAAATTATGGATTAATTTTAAAAAAATATATATTAACATAATATGTAAGTGTTCAAAGTTAATTTCGTTACTAAGTCAATTACTATTATATAAAATTGAAAAGAAAATATTGAGCATTATTAACTATATCTAGTTATTCGCTTTCGAAATTAAAATGAATTAAATTGTTTTTAAAGGGACCAATTTGTCCATTTCAAAATGCAGAGAAACAAAACAGGTATTTTTACTTGGACAATTTTTTTTTATGTACGTACCATTTTTATCACCGACAAAAGAAGGTGGGGAATAATTAATTTAGCCTAATGTATTCATGGACTGCAATTTCTTCATTTTTTTAATTTAATGCATGCATCCTTAATCTTTAGAAAAATTAAATAATTATTATACAAATTTATAATTCCATTTCCATCTTATACAACTCGTTAACTTTATCCTCGTTTCCCAACTTTTAAGATGAAAATCAATCATGTTACCAGTTTTGTCTGAATTCATGAATCAATGCATTTCACAAATATATTTCAAACTATATCAATCATGACAAGCATGCATCGATAGTCGATGGAATATGTAGAAATACATTGGATTGTTATATGGTCTACCGACAAAATGAAGAAAGGAAAGATAAATTAATAGGAATATATATATATATATATATATATATATATGATGAAACATCACAAAAATTATGAAATAAGGCATAAAATGGAGCTCTTATGAAGACATGGATAATAATCATGAAAATATATACTTTTAAAAAGAATATTTTAATATAAAAATCATATGATAAAATAAATAATTTTTAATCTTCAATCATTGCAGTAGATTATCTTGTACAAATGGTATCACCTTACAAATAAAATTAGTCGTAAGAATGTAGACTTCCTGCTAAAATCTTCATGAATTTAAGGTAAAAAAATTGATAGAAAACCAAACACCACTCGCTGAATATGTAAAAACAATAATATCGTTTGAATCAAATAGGCCAAAGTTGCTGTCTGTCCCCAGATTTGTCTAGGGTTGTCAAGACATTCATGCATGCATGGGTATGAATAAGAAGAAAAGATGATGATGGCATGCACGTTCACCTGTCTAACGCAAAGTATCCATCCATGCATACCATCATGTGTATATCTAATAGTTTGGTAATGAAAATTGATGGATCAAATCCCGAAGAGAAGATGATATGTCCAGGATTTTGTTAGATCTGGTTGGTAATGGTCGGTGAATGAGACAACTCTTCCACTTCTACTCCACCTTACGTACGTCTTACAATTGATATACAGTTATTACAACCTCACGTTTATGGGAAATAAAATCACCATCTTCCCTCTGTACGAGATTAATATCTCATCCTCAAGTAAGAACTAAGAATCATGGGATTTCAATGATCGAATCAAAGATATTATTATCAAAGGAGAGCAGTTAATGTGCGTAGAGATTAGGAAATTACATCAATATTGAACTAAATGTGTGTGAGCATAGGAACATACCTTCTTCAACATTACCGACAATCTTAAATTTCATGCTTTTTAGGAAATAATAAAGTGGTTGGTCTCGGTAGCTTTCACGCTCACCACTTATGTTGAGTATTTCAAGTTACTTTTCCAATTACTACAAATTAGTAGAAATAAAAGCATACATACACATCTAGGTTTAGTCGAGGGATGAGTTAGCCGTCCAAATTTAAAAGTTGGTTAAAAATTTAGAAGGATTTTAAAAAACATAGACTCGGAATATGAAATTGTATAAAAAAAATGTTTATTTAAAGTATAGGCCAGGCTCAATCTTCAACATTCAAGGCTAAGTCCAGCTCAATCCGTTTTCTTAATTTATAATACAATGTATTGTTTTATTTTATATTGTACGTAACATAAAAATTGATTTTATATAATATAATGTTATAACTAACATAAACATTAAAAAACATGTTAAGTTGTCCATATATAAAACGATTAAAAAGTAAATTAAAAAAAATATAGACGTAGTTGACAGAATTTAATACCCACATTCCAAGTTAGGTCATACTTAACTCCATGCAAAAATCAGGTCATGAACACCTCCAAGAATTTAGAAAATCGATAAATAAAGCCATAACTGCAGGCACATGGTGGGGTTGTAGTCTTATAGATTGGGACGGAAAAGATCTGGAGACAGAGGAAAACAAAACAACCTAAACTACAGTATTTACATAAGACATATGACAGGGAGTGGAACCTAAACATGTATAACATTAAAAAATCTAGTACATAAAGAGCTTGATGATATTATGATTCGGTAAGCTGTAGTATGAAATGAAAGGATATCATAAGATTCGATGTATCATACGGAGCATGCTCATTTAGATTGAGCCTCATTTTAATATCACATGGAGCATCCGTCCTTACAGATCTCTAACGACCTGAATTTCGAAATTTATGAATCGATTTAACTTGAACTATGTGTTTTGGATTAGGTTGAGAGTGAGGCATTTAGTTACTTAAATGATAGTCTTAATGAGTTTATTGTCGTGACCATTTTTAATCAAATGTAAAAATAGTTTAATAATTAATATTTTATTAATTTATTTATTCGATCTAAAAAATTAGGGTTTTTTATGTTAAAATAGGTTTTCCTTTTTAATAACTTATGAAAATTAATGCTTTTTTTTGAGTTTGTATTAATTAATTTAGAAAAAAATTCAATTTTACCCTTTATTTGATTAAAAAAAATTAAAGTCATTATCGACCACCATTAAAATAAACCAGAGTTTCAGGTTTGAAAATTTTAAGTTCAAGAGTCGATTACGCATGTCGAATGATTAGCACCCTCACGAGTGTTTGTTACTAGTACCTCATATTTTGTGTGGTATGTTTGACGATTTTAATAATAGCATTTCATATATACTCTAATTCCTTAATTATTAATCGAGCTATCTTAAAATAGAAATATCATTTTATAAAAAAAACATTCTTTTTCGGTTCAAATATAAGAAGACACACCCAATTTCATAAGAGCACCCTTATTTATACTTTGAAAGAATACCGTCTATACCAAAAGTTTGTGTACTCACTTAATTAATTCATTATGTCGAACATTATTTAATTCAAAGTTTATATTTAGTAATACTCACTTTCTTTAGGGTATTGTTTATTTTGGGTTTTGAATATAATATTTAATTAATAAATCAAACAATTTTAAATATGCTTTATTAATTTTATTTTTCATAAAAATATTAGTTATTTCAAATTTTGTGTACATGACAACACTTAATTGCTTTAAAGCATTGACCGTGTTAAAACTCGAATATAATAATTAATTAATTAAATTCTAAATCTAACTAAGCACTGATTAATTATTTATGTCATTTATTTATTTTTTTATGTGAAAATGAATATCAATTATTCAATTTAGGAGTTTACTTAAATAATGTCCAAATCATTAGGATGCTATTTAAATTTAAAACCTTAAATATCCTATTTAATTTTATTTTTTATTGGCATTTCGATATGCAATTTAAGAGTCCCAAAATGTTCTGGTATAATTTTATAGTTGTTTTGATACGCTCCTTCTTTTAAAGATAGATCGTTTCGATACGTGGACATAGCGTTTCGATACTCCTATTAAATGTACATAACGTCTCTTTCTATTTAGGTCCCGTTTCGATACAGATACCCCGCGTTTTGATAGGGTAAATATAAAAGTGCATTTATGGTGGGAAGATGAAGATCTAACGTCCATATTTATGTTCCTAACCACTTCAACAGTTAGAACTCAATGAGAATGTATAAAATGAAGCATTTCAAGCAGCGACAACAATTATTGATATTCAAGCAAGCATCCAACTCCAAGTAATTTATTGCTAAATTCATACATTCATTCTTTATACTTTATTTCTATATTTTATAATTGAGTTTGGGGAGTGTTATATTTGTAATTGGGACAATATTTTCTGCGAGAGACTTTAAAGTGTCATTCTTTATTTTTTATAACATTGTGAGGTTAAGTCAATCTTTGGGTAGAAAGATTGACTTGTTTGTAAAGTTTATCTCTTAAACCTAGAAAAATGTTAAATTCTTAGTAAATTGGGTTAAAAATCCTTAATGGGAGTTAAGGTAGTAGATGTAGAGCTTGTTCGAAACTTGAACCAATATAAATTCTTGTGTCTTCAATTTTTTTCATTTTTTCAATTATCTCATAATTTTTAAAAGTGTCAATTCACCCCTTTTTAACAAAATTCAATTGATTGATCCACTCAACAAAATTGTTGATAGATAATACATCAAGTTGTTCGCAAGGGTCGGAGATTGGTGACTAGAATTTCGTTAAAAAATTTGGATAAAAAATATTTTTTTTTAAAAGTGTAAGTGTAAAATTAGAAAAAAAAACTTTTTATTAAAGTGTACGTCATCAAGGAAATAAAAATTAATGTTCGCATGATCAAAAGTTTATAAATAGAAAACTTAAGTAACTATTATTATTAAATTTGAAAATCGATGATCAAAAATATATAAACCTTAAATATAATTTATCCTTTATATAATTTTATAAAATTATTTTTGACTAATAAAACATTCTTTGTAGTCAATATTTTATTTATATGACACTATTATGTCAGTGTGTACTGTTAAATATGTTTGTCACGTTATTTCAAGTTATTTAATATTAGTTAACTAATACTCCCTCTGTCCCCTAAATAATGTCTTTTATTGACTTTTTTTAGTCAAATTTTTTCAACTTTGACTCTTAATTATTTAAAATTTATTATTGATAAAAATATATAAAAATATACTTTAAAAACCTCTAATTGAGTAGATTTTAAATATATAATTTATAAAATTTAATTATTTAAAATATTTAATATAATCATAGTCAAAGTTTAAAAAATTTAACTTTAAAAAGTCAATAAAGGACATTATTTTTGGGACGAAGGGAGTAGTTTTTATCCATAGAGAGGTTATTTTGACCTAAAATAAAAAATTAAGATTAAATTGATTAAAAATATAGACCAAAACGATTATTTAATTAAATTTTAAAGATAATTTTTAACTTTATGCCAAATAAAAAATATCACTTGTAAATTAATAATTAATTAATCTTACGAGATGAGTAATTAGATTTCTTAAACAATATTAAATATTTGAGTTAGGACATTATAAATAAAAACTAAGTTAAGAAAGACATACATAATAAATCTATATAGTACACTCTCAAAACTTAATCAATAAAAAAATAAAATACCCCTTGTGAGGGTCAACTCAGGTGAACATGGAGTTAGAGAAAAATTGAGAATATAAGTATATTAAAAATTATTTGGGAGAATAGGTTAAAAGATATAATGTTTTTTTTGGATCTCGTTACACGTAAATATTGGTGTGTAAAAATATCTGATTCGATCGATCCAATCCAGTATCCGTTGATCCGATCCAAAATTTATTTTTTGATAATTCGAATCCGTTATCTGAAAATTTTGGATCGGATACGAATATGTATTTTAAAATCGGATTAGATATCTGATTATCCGATATTCGAAAAACTCAACTTTTTATAGATATAAATATTATAATATTCGATATTTTTATTTGTTATATATAAAAATTAAATTTTTTATGAATAAAAATCTTGTTATATTTAATAATTATTGATTGTTATATTTGAAAACCTAAAATTTTTATGAATAGGACCGTTACATTAAGAAAATAAATAAAATAATTTATAAATTCGGATATTTGGATATTGATCCGAATTTTCAAATATCTGAAATTTTGATATCCGATTTTTTTGGATCAAACACAGATCGCTATTTAGATGATCTGAATTTTTTAGATATCTAAAGTTTTGGATTGGATCGAATCTGTATCTGAATTTGCATACCCTTACCTACAGGTGACGAGGTGCATGTACACCGTTGATTTAAGTTCAATCCAACAATCAACATAAATTTTATCATCTTTAGATGACGAGATCCAATCATCTCGCCACCCACATGCGACGAAATCCAAACAACATTATAAATTTTAACTTATTTTTCTTAAAATTACTATAATTTCACTTATTTTACTAAATATAACCGTAAATATTATTATTTCTCTAAATTCCACGTCGTAAGACGTGAGATTTAAATTTAAATCGCACAAAATTAACTATATGAGAAATGGGCTAAGAAATTACATTTCGTTTGATCCCCCACAAAAAGAGAGAGAGAAACCTTTGATTCTGTTTCAACTCCCTTTTTAACCTCTCACCTTTAGATCTCAATAAGTACCCTCCTCAGTCCTCACCCTTTACCATTCGCCCCAAAAGACCATTAATCTCCCATTTTCTCTCCGGAAAAACAAACAATGGCTGCTCCCGCTTTTAGACTGACACTGCTTTCTTTTGCCTCATTTCTACCTTTTTTTGCTTTGGTGAACGCTAGAATTCCCGGTGTTTACTCCGGCGGCTCTTGGGAAACTGCCCATGCTACCTTTTATGGCGGCAGTGATGCTTCTGGCACAATGGGTATTTCATATTTGCTTCTAAATCTTAATAATTTCCACTTGCTCTGTCTTGGAGATTCATAGGTTTGAAAATGTGTTGAAATTTTGGTTTTCTTTGTTGGTGTTGATTTAGGTGGTGCATGTGGGTATGGGAATCTTTACAGCCAAGGCTATGGCGTTAACACAGCGGCTTTAAGCACAGCACTTTTCAACAGTGGCCTTAGCTGCGGTGCTTGCTTCGAGATTAAATGTGCAAATGACCCGAGGTGGTGTCACCCTGGTAGCCCTTCCATTTTCATCACAGCCACTAACTTTTGCCCACCTAATTTCGCACTTCCGAGTGACAATGGCGGCTGGTGCAACCCTCCCCGCCCTCATTTTGACCTTGCCATGCCTATGTTCCTCAAGATCGCCGAGTACCGTGCCGGTATCGTCCCCGTCTCCTTTCGTAGGTGAGTCTGCAAAGATTCTCTTTCTCTCCATTATTTTGTTTTCCCTCACGATATCTTGAGCTGGTTCATTTGGTTACTTGTGGAGAACTGGCTTCCTGTTTTCTTAGGAACCAAACAGATTTTCATTTAATTGTGATTTTTACTAATGTTTTAAGGGATATTATAATTTTCGAAAACCCGAGGATCTAATTCACAAAATTATCCATTTTTTAATGGGAATGAGAGTTGGACAAAAACCACGGCATGTCATCCCTCGTTTAGATTCCGTTGCTCATAAATGTTGGAAACGGGGCTTGAAGTTGTTTACATTTTCAAACTTACCCTCTCTTTTTTATTACGTTTGATTTACCGCGAGTAATTAAATTTTGTTTCCCAGAGTGCCCTGCCGGAAGCAAGGGGGAATAAGGTTCACCGTCAACGGGTTCCGTTATTTCAACTTGGTTTTAATCACCAACGTCGCTGGAGCAGGGGATATCGTGAAGGTGAGCGTCAAGGGGACCAAAACCGGTTGGTTGAGCATGAGCCGTAACTGGGGTCAGAACTGGCAGTCAAACGCCGTTTTGGTCGGTCAGGCACTCTCGTTCAGGGTCACCGGCAGCGATAAACGCACCTCCACTTCCTGGAACGTGGCACCTCCTACTTGGCAGTTCGGCCAGACCTTCACCGGCAAGAATTTCCGCGTTTGAAACACAGACATGCCACTGTCACCCCTCCTTTTCCTTTTTCACTTTGTTTCCCTCCCTTCAATTTTCCCGGCAAATTTGAAGCAGTGTGGGTAAAAGTAACAACAAGAATGGGTGGTTTTGGTAGGACTTTATAGAACAGAGAGTGAGCAAATAGATTATATAGTTCGGCAAGTGTAGTTTTTTGTTTTGTTTGTGTGATTGAGGTGGTTAAAAAAATCCAGCGTCTGGTAAAACAAGAAAGTTGCAAGGGAGGGCTGAAGTGGCTGCCAATCAAAGGGAAAGTCTGTAACCCGCAGCTCTGTCTCTGGGTCAGTCTACTTGAATGTATTTGCTTATTTCTTTTCTCTTTTATGTGTGATTTTCTCGGTAAAATGTTAAATTTGACCTCAGACTAACATGTATAACTAACTGCAGATGTTAATCAATCTAATAAGACTAACTAGAGATGAAAATAGCATCTTGACTTGAGCTATGTTTAGAGAATGGGATTTTATTACAATAACTTGAAAGGCACAGCTCAAGTCAAGATGTTCCATGTCAAGCTTGATCGACAATGTGGGTCTTTTTCAATGGACATCTCAAGAGAAAAATAAAAGGAAAGGGAAAAGGAAAAGGGTTGTTTGAGGTATGTGTGAATCTCTGCCATTAATATTTTCATCATATTTCGCTTGCAGACTTGCTTGACAAGAAACCTTTGAAGTAAAGCTCATAATATGAATGAAAGTATCCTTCGGCCAGGTTTAAATTGCACAAACATCCCGATTTTTATGACCCAACATTTATACCATTCTTTTTCAGTCTCTTATTTTCATAAACCAATGGTACCTCTCCTTTTCTACCATCTTTTTTAAGAATCCTTTTCTAGGATCTTTAATTATTTTAAAAAGAGACATTTGAAGTTGCCGGAATAATATTTTACGCTTTTTCTTGTTTCTATTACATATTTTCAGGCATTGATCGGATTGTATTTAACTTAAAAAATCTAATAAATAAAATTAAATTTGACTATACTAATCTTATGGATGCTATATTTAAAAATGTTTTATGATATGTGAATCCAATCGCATAACTAAATACACTTGTCTACAAACATGAACCACTAAAATTGTATTGCCCATGATTATATGCTAATCACTTTTCATTTAATGAATGATCAAATTGGTACAATCTTTTTTGCACTTTGTCCTTACAAAAGCACCTTTTTCCCTAACATGATGCCAATTCAATCTATTTCAAGATGATGCCATTGAGTCTTGTGGAGTTAAAGCGAGTAGGAAGTCAAAAGGAATTAAAGAACCGAGTGTGTGGTATAAGTTTCATTCTGAAGTTATTACACTCTACTTTTTGCATATGCTTACCAAAATGTACTGAAAAGATTAGATAATTTTACCATTGAGGTATGTAGTTGTGGTACATAGGCAAAGCTGGGAATGGAATATGTACCAAAAGAACAACCATTGATTTTGTTGGATGTTAAAAAATCCTTTCAAATTGATGCCTCTCTCCACTTGCCATGAAAATATCTAACCCATGGGGAATGGGGATTTCGATGTTATTTTAAAGGTCCAACAATTGATTTGCTGCTGGAGAATCAAAATATATTTCCACCCAAAAGGGTTCAAAAGTAGAACATGATCCTAGCTATTTCGCCATTGCCATTTACGTTGCAGAGGCTTAACTGGGAAAAATACAACAAATCAAAAACTGGTGTACATGGTTGGTCTCCCGATTGTTATTTCATGGATTCTTAGCAGGACAAACAATTACGAATATATTCAGAGCCTATGCAGCAAGACATTGGAGCCGAGGATATCCAAGCTTATTGCTGTACAAGTTTAGAAAGCCGAGACAACTGAAATGATTTCTTTACTGCCTCAAACTCTATAGTTTTCCTCACCAGCAACTTTAGAGTTCAACCGTCCAGCAGCTCATCTAGTGGGGTTCTGGATAGGCACAATAGAAGCGACCACACAAGACCCCAAAAAAGAGAAACCCTAAATTTTGATAAACTATATTCATTAAATGATGTTAATCTCGAAATTCATTAAAAAATTCTGAAAACGTTATTAAAAAACATGAGTTATAATTGTTAAAACGTTATAATTATTTCTTAAATATGATAATTGATTATAAAATCTTATTGATTATTACTATTACTATTGCTTCAGTAGAACTAGTGAGGTTAGTGAGGTTTTGAACAGACGCAATAGAAACGATCGCACATGGGCCCCTATAAAGGATATTTGCTTCTAAGGGCTACAATTTTATAACTAGTGGAGGTCATGAACAATTACTTTTAAGGACCATATTTTAATAAATTGCACAGGACTCCCAAAATCTTTAAACCGCCCCTAAGCCCATCCATTGTTTAACACACGAACAACAACTCTTGCGGGCTCCCCTGTCACACGGCTCCCCTTAACCTGGCTTTCAAACTCTGGGAGACCTAGCGACTTTCTCTCTTTGTCCCTTTCTTTCCTCAACCAGCTCTCAACTGTTCTATGCAAAACCAATAAGGCAATTTCAACTAAAAAGAACCAAGTCTAACAAGTACTCTTCAAGTCAAAACACATAATAATGTTCAGCGAGCTTCAGTCATAAAACTCATAACCAAATGGTATTCCAGGTGCCTACCAAGAAAATTAACCATTAGTGATAAATTGCTAATCTCCTTAACCTTCTCCATTGGCATTGCTAACTGCAATTTCCCCCCAAGTAATGTAAACCTGAAACAAACATGACGGCTTTGCCGCTGGGAATATATTTAAATCGTCTTGTTCATAAATTAATTTTGAAAGAAGGGTAGTTCTTGGAAATGGAACCAAGACATACAATATGTGATGGCCACTTTCCTAGACCGTCAAATATATGTGTTGCATATATAATCATGGCACCTCGCTCATCACATTCCTTTCTAAGAAAATTCATAAGGCCAGCCCTTGCTAGCACATCAAGGTCAACCGCGATCTCGTCAAGTAGAACCTATACAAACAAGGAAGCACCCTTGATGAACAATTCATAAACGGACAAACATAACCACAAGGTAAAAATAAAAACTTCCAGAGTTCCTTGTGAAGGAAAGGAGGCTGGAGCTTGAAGGATTGAAATTACAGTACAACCATCTAGGGAACTAAAAATACCATGAATGGCTTAAGGAGACCCATACAAATTTGGACGTGTCTTCTTTGACCGACAGATACCTTGTGCATCCTCCATGAGATATCAATATCCAATACCTACAGAAAAATGCAAGTTAGACTGGTTACTTAACTGAAGCTGGTATGTTCATTCATTTTCTTTTTTGCAAATGCTTAGCAAACTATAGTAATATCTAGACAGTTTTTCAAATCATTGATATGTGGAACAATGAGCTATCAGATACTACTAGCTCCCACAATCACATACTCCCATCAAAATGCATACCTTAATTACTTCAGCTCTTCTTTGGGGATTGATAAGTGCTCAACACAATATCACTTTCTACTCCTTTTATCAGTATTTATCACCAAATATTCACCCACTTGAACCAATGCATGTGCTTAATGTGATATATTTAGAAGTTATACTTAAATAGATAATATTTATACAACAAGGCACGTTTTACTGCGTTTTCATATCTGTGCAGGAGAACCAATGCCGTGGCAGAGACAAGACCGAGGCAGGACCTGATGCCGAGGCAGCAGCAGCAGGAAGACAGGAAGCAAAGTGATAGGCGATGGAAAGACAAAAATCTAAGGAACGTGTTTGGACTTGAAGCCCAAGAATCAGAGCTGACTAGCACAAGGAAAAGCCCAAAGGAAGACCACACGGGAAAGCCCCCTTAGCCGAATTCAAACTTGGAAATATAATATTATTATGTACTTGACTTGTTCCCTACTCCAAGTTGTATTCTACTTAGGAAAGGTTTGCCCTAGGTCTAGCATATATAAAGACCTAGCCACCCAATGTATCATAGATCGGAAAGGTTTAGGTGAAGGTTGTGGAGTATTTGTGAGAGGAGATTGTAATTTGTCTTTTATTCAATGCAATAAAGATTATCAAGGTTTGCTTATCCTTTGTTATTCCTTGTTCTCGCATTCAAGCTCGGGAGGGAAGTTTGTAAGTAATCCATTTATCTAAGCTCGGGAGAGTTAGATTCACGAAAGGGGTAAGTACGGTATTTCAGTCGCGAAATACTAACTCGGCCTAGGGATAGGTTAAGAGTTTCAGCGGCTAAAAGAAGTGTGAGATTGGTTGGTGAGTATAATTGGTTCACGCCGGGAGGTATCATCAAGGATTAGTCATCATCAGCACTCTGACTTAGGGATAAGCGGAGTCATTCAAGGACACTTTGCCGAACTTTGGTAAAGTCTGCCGACGAGCAAGGGATTGCCGCGGCAGACAGCGTTATCGTTGCCCAGGCAGTAAACTGCAGTGCTGCCGAGGCGGAGATATGCGATTGCATTGGATAAAGACAAGTCAATCAAGTACACAATACAATACAACTGGATCCTGACCCATCTCTCTCTCTAATATTTCGACTCTTTATCTTTCCACAGAGCAAGAAGATAAAAGGAAGCATATTAAGTATACCAGTCCCTGAGGAGACGATAACTCGATAACATACTTATCACTTATTAGTTGCGATGTGTCCGCTTGCACTAAACGCGCACTTTTGACACGCGACAAGGATCATACCTACAACTCCAAAAATAATTTTCTTAGCAGAAATGTCCATTTGAATTGGAACCTCAAATCCTGCAAAAGCAACATCACGTCTCCACTGCAAAAGAAAAAACCCGTCCTTTAGTTTTACTGATTTTATTAACCAAAACTAGTACCACCAACGAATGCATTCAATTACTTACAATCTATGTTACCCATATTGGGATGATTGTCAAATATGGATGTGCCCGACACGGCTAGGCTAAATTTTATTTAAAAAAAATCAATAATCTGTGAGATTGTACCCCCTATACCGTTCAAATATGTGTTGATAAAGGGAATCATATACATTAGGAAAAACGAAAGAGTCCACCTAACATAGCTTAGAATTCCTTTGACATAGATTTAGCTCAGAAAGGAATTTAAAATAAACAAGTTTTCTTCATGCAAAGTGCATACTACAGCTAATTAATCTAAATGAATTCAGTGCAACTAAAAATGAAACTCAAAGAAATGATTTTTCTCAGAAATTTCCTTCCCAATGTGAAGGACAGTTGCATCCCCCCACCCACCACCCACCCACCAATGTGAAGGACAGTTGCACCCACCCACCCACCCACCCACCCACCCACACAAATCATGTCTCAGACTCTCAATGAGCCAAGTCTTAGTTCATTCAACAATTCAAGTATAAATCTTTAACTTGGTCACATTAGCAAAACTTTCCAAAATCTTAGAAAGACACTAAAACTAACCTCTCCTCCAAGATAATAAAGATCACCGGAGGACGCCAAAACCGTATCGTGAAAAGCGGATCTTCCTAAATCTCGAACCATGAGCGGTTCAACCAATGCTTCCCTCCAAGAATCTTCAATATCGTTGTTTTCCCTATCAATTAGCGGAACAAATAAATGGAAAACTAAAAAAAAAGGATTTTATCATTTCAATTTCATATATTTTCCGTTAATATAAACTAATGAACTAACCAGCGTCATTAGATCCGACGAGGAGGCACCGATCGGCGGCGTTGAGAGTAACAGAGAAATCGTCAATGAGAGGACTAGACCCCAGCGGTGGGTGACCGTCGATTCCAGGATACGTGAATCTCAAGCCGTTGATCTCTACAGTTGGTTTCGAACTCTCAAGCACCGCCATTTCTTTAAGCAAGTGAGTTCCCCACAAAATTTTCAAAAGTATTTATAAATTAAAATCTCTACCGGATTTCTCTTTAATTTACGAAAACACCCTTTCCCTTCTACATGACGCCATCGGAACTGACAAGTTTCGATGTAGTTTATAATAAATTAACAGTAAATTGTTTTGTAAAGAGAGGGTAAAAACGTCAATAAATTTGGAAATTAAAATACAGAATACGACTTTGCAATTTCCCAGATCATAACAGAAAATAGCTTCCTACTCTGATTTTCAATTAACGAGTTTTAGGGTTTCGAATTTGATTTCCTTTGAAAATGGCGGCGATTTACAGTCTTTATATAATCAATAAATCGGGAGGCTTGATCTTCTACAAGGTATCACAACGTCGAAATATCTTCCTGTTTGTTTCTCGAGAATGTTCTCATTTTTTTTATTTATTTTAAGGATTATGGATCAAAGGGACGCATGGATACGAATGATAGCTTGAGAGTGGCTAGTTTATGGCATTCGATGCACGCGATCTCGCAGCAGCTATCGCCTATTTCTGGTTGTTCGGGAATTGAGCTACTTGAAGCGGATACATTTGATCTCAATTGTTTCCAATCCTTAACGGGTAATTATATTTTTCGAGAAATTATTAAGTATTATCTTGCTTTATATTAATTAATGGGAAATTTTGAAGTGTGGAAGAAGAATGAAAAAAATTGATTTGTAGATCTGATTTTTCCCATTTAGAAGTTGTAGAATTCCGGAATTCGTTCAGCCATTGTTTGAATGCTTGAAGATGCGATAGAGGAAAAGAAATTTGCTTCCGCTTTTCCTAAAACATTGAATTATAAATTCATTTCACTAATTTAAGCTAATAAAAATGAGATTTCTGTGAAAATTCACTTGGGTTTTATGTTTCTGTCGATAAAGGAACTAAGGAAGTCTGCATTATGTTTGCCAAACCTCTAGTTTGAAGCTTAAATCAAATAATTTACAATGTTTCCGGTTAATGTTTACTATCCAAATACATGAAAAAACTTTTAAAATGTGTAGCTTTGTATTCTTTGGCTCTGTAAACAATATTCTTTCTAGGACATATCTATCTAACAAAAAGGGCTTAACTCAGTAATAGGTGCCCAAAGTATACACTTTTTCTGAAATAAGTGGCTGAAATAAGTGCCTAAACTATATATTTTTTCTGAGATAGGTACCTAATGTATTTTTTGGTTGAAATAAGTGCCTAAAGTTTTATTCCCTTAGTGTTTTAAGGTAACACTATTAAAAGAAAATTGTTTAATTTATAAATAAGTACCTAAACTATATATTTTTTCTAAAATAGGTGTTTAATGTATTTTTTATTAAAATAAATGTCTAATCTTTTTCTTATAAGTAATTTATATTTCTTATAAGATATAAAATTATTTATATCAATGTTTTAATCTATTAAATTATTTATTATAATTGATTAATAATTTATTTAAATTTAAATTATTTTATCTAAGGCCTTGTTTTTTTAAACAATTTATTAATTAATTTTATTTCACTTTTAAATATTTATGTTTTGTTTTCGATCCGGTTTCGTTGTTGCGGATTAAATATTTACTGCATCGTATGATTGTAGAATCGATGGAAAATAGGTGTCAATAATGAAAAAAATTATGTTTGCATGTGGGATAATTGCATGAAGGTCGTTGTGAAACCTTGAGCTTGAGTTACTTACGGTTACTATTTAAGTCGGGGAAGGAGCAACGGTGGGAATTTGTTTATACTTCTTGAAGTTGTGTAGGACTATTGTGATACTATGAGATGAAATTGGATTGATAACAAAACATAAATATTTAAAAGTGAGATAAAATTAATAAATAAATTATTTTTTTAAAAAAAAAACAAAGCCTCGAATAAAATAATTTAAATTTAAATAAATTATTAATCAATTATAATAAATAATTTAATAGATTAAAACGTTGATATAAATAATTTTATATCTTATAAGAAATATAAATTACTTATAAGAAAAAATTAGGCATTTATTTTAATAAAAAAATACATTAGACACCTATTTTAGAAAAAATATATAGTTTAAGTACTTATTTATAAATTAAACAATTTTCTTTTAACAATGTTACCTTAAAACACTAAGGAAATAAAACTTTAGGCACCTATTTCAGCCAAAAAATACATTAGGCACCTATCTCAAAAAAAATATAGTTTAGGCACTTATTTCAGCAAAAAAAAAAAAACATTAAACACCTATTTCAGAAAAAGTGTATATTTTAAACACTTATTACTGAGTTAAGCCAACAAAAAATGATTGCAACTTGCAAGCACTATCACAGAGCATCTCCCTATCTTGCCAGCCACATATATGCTAAAAGAATAATGAATCTCAGATTTGTATAAATAGT
Organism: Abelmoschus esculentus; assembly: GCA_035048815.1. NCBI lineage: Eukaryota > Viridiplantae > Streptophyta > Magnoliopsida > Malvales > Malvaceae > Abelmoschus > Abelmoschus esculentus. Next base: position 26,794 of record JAUCBN010000049.1, read on the forward strand.
GTCAGTGAGGGAACTATGTAGGAATCGCCCCCGGTTCTCACCTTTGTTCTCTATTTATTTTTTTAATTGATTTATTTATAAATTTATCCCCATTTTCAAACATTTATGTTTTGTCAATCTCAAATCTTATCTCAATCCACGGATAGATGATGGATTCGTTGTATTGATTAGCTGTACTGCAAAAAGATTTATGTTTCTCATGGATATAAATTCAAGATTTGTCCCAAAAGAAAGTAGTAATAAACATGATGTAGAAAAAACTGATGGATAATCTATATAGGAAGATGTTGGATTGAAAACTATATTTAGAGATGATCTAAGGTGTGTACTTTCTAATGATAAGTTTAACCATTGAGATAATAGTATCTGAAAATTGGCAAACTTGAACTATTTGATTACCCATTTCTCTTTGTTGGTCTAGCAGCAATTTATGATGAATGAACCACTTGTTCTTGCAGTTGCTTGAAATGTTTTCCAAGGATGTAAAATTTTGGAAGGTACTCTTGCATGTGTTGATTTTGTAAATATTTATATTGTTATAACATGCAGGGACGAAGTTCTTTGTGGTCTGCGAACCTGGAACACTGCACATGGAAGCTCTCTTGAAATTCATCTATGAGTTTTACACCGATTATGTCTTGAAGAATCCCTTCTATGAGATGGAGATGCCTATACGATGCGAACTCTTTGACATTAAACTAACACAGGCAATACAGAAGGATCGCGTAGCGCTGTTGGGGCGATAAGATTGTCCCCCCCAACAAAATCCCCACCTTCTCTTGGTTTGTATCAACTATGCTAATGTGATGCCTAGTAGACCCCTGTGCTCAGTTCATAAATGCTGTGTGATTTATAGCATTGGATGTTTAGGGAAAATTGTTTTTCTCAATTAGCAACGAGAAACTTGGTCAACTTAGAAAAAACGTCTCATGTGTTTTGAGACACGTAGAAGGAATTGCATCACCATAAGTAATAGTTTAGGCCTCATCTTCAATAGGACTAGGAGAATGAGCCTTCACTGATGGGGCCAAACCAATTTGTCCTATTGTCCAATAATATTTACCTTCTCAATGTGTCCTTGGTATTTGCCTGTTTTACATAATGTTAGACTCGTGACAGAAGCTTAAATTATTGTTTATTTACACTCTGTTGTGTCCCCAAAACTTCTGGGATCTCATCATATTGCATCAATATTCTATGATCTCAGTCTCCAATTCTCCATATCATCCCTATGCATCATGAAGCAAATAGCAAGGAGCTTTCCATTCATTCACCAGAAAACAGACTCACTTTCTTACACAAATATCATCATAGCATATTCTGACATAGCAGACATGCACATAATTAAGACCTAAATATTATTATTTCATCATATAATTAAGGCAAATCCAGATGAAGATTTGCTGATACACACCAAGTCATAGAATTATTCTGTTAATAAAAGACAAAGAAGCCAGTCTGCTTCCATGGATAGATATGTGTTTTACACGCTCCTATTTGCAATTGCAAGGGTTGCAGGTGCAGTTGTCTCCACACTTGCATCCATTCTCAGCCCCAACTTCCATCTCAGATCCCTCAAAATGCCTGCAAGCATTCAAAAACAGTAAATCAAAAGCTTTAAAAGACAAGTCAACCCCCCTAACTTTACTCTGTTTTTCTAATACGTACGTTTTCTGGGGTGCTACGCCAAGAACAAGAGTCTCGGTTGTGGTCCTCTCGTCAACTACGTTAGGGAACATCTTGCATCTGCAAAATCATTCACAGTAGAAGCTTTAATCAATGGCGGAAATAAACGATTTTGAGGAGACCCTTTAAAAAGGAAACGAAAACTTTAATTAATTAAGTGGTTTAAAAGGGAGACAAGAATTACCCTCCACAGCCGTTGCCGCACTTGCAATCAGAGCCGCAGCCACAGTTTCCTCCGCAGCAAGACATTTTTTTCTTGGCTAAAAGTGAAAAGATTGATGGAAATCAGGCAGATGTTTGTACGAGTTTACAGGGAAGACAAGGCTCTGAATTTATAGACGGAAGAGAGGATACAACTTCGATATCAACCGTACGCGTGTCACGAATTGACGTCGTGTTTATCCGACGGGAATAATATGAAGCTACGTATCCGTGCTCTCCTCCACGTATCAATCAAAATTATCTACTTCTATTATGCTCTTAGGGTGTAGGTGATGTGACTGATTAATCTCTTAAATTTAGATGTGAGATGTCTCTGTATTCTCTTGTTTACTTTTTTGGCAAAAAGGACGGTCCAGGCTTCTCTCGGTTACTTTTTGTTTTCCCTAGACCTAGGCTGGGCCAGCCAACATGCACCATGGATGGTTCTAATAAGAAAAATCTCAAGCCTAAGGTCTAGTATAAAACATAGAATAGATGGACAGTATAATAGGTTGACTGTTTTTCAAGTAATGTTAGCTTCTTACAATTATTACCAATAACTAATCCCATATAATTTGCCTAATCTCTTTCGAAGTTACAAAACTTTTGTAGTACTGAGGATCAAGATGAGGAAAAAAGGTCTTGTAAAAGATCATTGAAAATGAGGTCTTCCACCTCAAGCGCTAAGGTTTCATGTTCCGTCTGTAGGCTCATCCACCCATCATCTCCCATTAGATCTCTACCGGCAACATAGTCCAAGGGTTTATCGTAGCCGGTTTTGAAGCTCAAAAACCAGCTTATCCTTTCCCACACTTGTTCCAGCACATGGCGTCCTGCCGGCATCGGACGAAGGTGGCATAAATGAGATAAAGCTCTGGGGTAATAACTATGGGATCTTTCGTAAACATCTAGCAGTACTTCATTGATTAGTGCAAACAAAAGTGGGTGATGACAGTAACCCACTTCTTCTCCTTCCGTTGAACAATTGGGATCACAGATGGCGCAGCCTCTGATTTCCTCGTACATCATGGGATCCAATGGCTGCTTCTCTGCATGCCACGCACCCAGTGCTTCGTCCCCACTAAATCCTGCTAGTTCAAGCACATCTTTCACGTATCTGAATTCCTGCTTGTCAATTGCGTCTAGATCCTTCTTTAAATCCTCTAATTGCTGTAACTCAATTATGCCCCCGCCAGTCAACTTAATGGTATCCTTCGATTCCAGTTGCGGGTCGTCGGGAAGCTCGAAGCTTTGGCTTAGCTCTGTATCTGCGTCTCGCCATGAACCATTGATTGATATAAAATAGTAAGGCCGAGGAATGTGTATTCATTGCATTTAACAGTTGAAAAAGATCAAACAATAAGGTTCAATAGGGCATATACCTTGTAATTGGGAACATTCTGCAGATGTGTCTGTTGGTCCTTCAGAACTTGGTTCTTCCATCTTTGTAATTGGCATGGTTTCAGGCTTACTGTCCTGTTCGCTTTGTGAAATATTGTCTGCTACGATCACTGAGTTCTCCGGTTCATCATCGGGTTTTTTCTCTTGAGATATTGTCTTACTGTTTGTATATGAGCTTGATGATAACTGGTCTGGAAAATGTTGAAATGAATTATCTTCGGACTCGAAGTTATCTACTTCTGAACTATAAACCAAAGCTACTGATTCTAGGAATTTTTGTTCATCAACATGGGTGGAAATATCTGGAGAATATGGAAATGCCTCAACAGAATATAGATCAGGAGATGAAAGGATTCTTCTCATGGATTTCTTCCTACTTCGATGTGAATCGAGTGGTTCGTCTTGTCTTTCTCGTATACTCTTGGAGATACTTTCTTCTTTACATTCTTTACTGCAACTATGTTCATACAGTTCTGCATATCTATCCATAGACTCATTGAAAGACGTTTTTTGCTCCCGGGCTGAACACGAAGACAAAAGCTTTCTTCTCCTTGCAGGGTCCTTCACATGATCCACAATGTCTTCTGACAAGTCCTTTGAAAAACCTTTCTGGTGAGGGATTTTGTGAAGGACAGCATCCATGGCAATCCTATGCCTCTCTTTCGTTCTCTCCTCGATTACATATTTTAGATTCTCGCTAAGACACTTGAATCTCTTTCTCGCTATTTCAGATCGGTTCAAATCGTAAGAAGGTGAAGATGACATGTCATCCAGCTTAGCCTGTGCTTGGTTTAGAATATGAATACCATCACCCCTATGATCTTTGGCTATCATTGGCATCGATTTCCTGCAGAAATCTTCTGCAGGCTCGTTATGATTGGGCTTTCCTCCATTAGAACTAACATCGATCTCCTTTCCTTTACCATCGAACCAGGTTCCATCAGGGCTCTGGTTTCCCCTGATGGTTGAAACAGTTGAAGGGAAGCTCTTACACTGTGACGTCCCCATTTTAGCATCCATAGCTAGCTGTTTATGAAAATGGTGAGCCAAAGGTGAGTCCGGATCCTGCAAAACCGTCAATAAAAACCCTTGGTTCATCTTGATTATATCCAAAGCATCCATTAAATACTTTGATTCATGTCCTGGACCATCTCTATCATTACTAAATTCATGTACAGCTTTCTTTCTCACATCAATTTCTTCCTGTGACTGTGATAAAATGGCACTCTCGAGCAAAGTCTCCGTGTTTTCATCAACTTTTTCTTTGCGCCAACAGGTCCAAGGACTGCAGTATTCATAATTTCCGTCACTGCTAGCACATTCCTCTGACAAGGCTTGATCGCTTTCATTCCAGATAGCTTTGTTCTTGTTGGCTCTTGGTCGACTCCCTTGAGTTTGTTCCATGTCAGGGAGATGTTCAACTTGATTATCTGGATCCGATTTCGATCGTATGGGGTATGTGGAACTTCTTTGATGGTTGCCTTTGCCCTTGTCAGTTATAAGTGCCTTCAATCGAGATGTCACCGAGCCTTTACATCCTGTACCGGGCGATTTCTTCTTTCCTTCAACCTGCAAGTGTTTAGGTAGATACAACTACATATTCCTGTATTGGATACATACATGTATTGAACATTTGTATTCAAAGTCCAAACCGATTTGGTTAACATATATAGGATACATCAACTGACCTTAGAATTAGAGTCTGGTGCTTCAATTTTCTTATGTTTTGAAGAATCATCAGCATTTTTATTTGATTCTTCAGCCCCTGTGACTGTGATATGAAACCATGGATACTTGTACAAATATATGTGGAATAATTATGGGATTCGGATGAGAACCTAGTTTACCTGCATCTTGCTTCTTGCTTGAAATCCTCTTCTTGATAAAACGCCGATTCCAACGATGATATTTGAGTACATGAAAAATACCCCACATGCAATTGGGATGATGCTGACCTTGCTGGATGGACATGTTGGAGCTGTTGCTTCGCATGTTCTTCCGTTGATTTAATTTCCCTTTTCTCACCTGCTTCAACAATAGAGATGAAAATTCTGGGTTTTTCCAGACAACCAAACAAACATTAACAAGAACAATTCTACCTTTCGGAGAGGAAAGCACAGACTAAACAAAGAAGTATTTGATTTGACCATCACCCATGGTTTAGGAAGTCAATAACAGGAGAAGGGGGGAAGAATGTGTTTGCATGTTTGGCTAAAAGGAAAATGAAAAACAAGGAAAGAAGACGAGGAAATTAGGGAAGGAAAATTAAAAAAAAGGAAGGGATTGAAAGAAATGAAGCAAGAATGTCGGGGGAAGTTAATGAATTCTGTCTGGTCCTTAATTAAATTCTCTCCGCTTTATTAGTTTTCTACTTTTGGATGTTTCTTTCCTTTGTTACATGCCAATCAAACCATACCAACGAACTTAACTGTTTATATCGCTTCTTTTGTGGCAGAGGTGTTGGATGAAGTGCTTAGATTCGAGTCTTGTTATTTATAGGTATCAGGGAAAATCTTTAATTTAAATCCATATGTTTATATTTAAATTAATATCATATAAGTCTATCTATTGTTATAAAATAAAAATATTAGGTGGTCGAAAAATAATAAAATGATACAATTACGATTATTATTTATATAAATTAAATTATATTATAATTAATTTATTTTAATTTGATTAATATTAGTATTGTTATAACGACTCATAGGCTATAACTTTAAACACATCACGATGTATTTAGGGTATAAACAATTGAAAGATTATCTTTTAAACATCGGTGTAAAGACTACAAGATAGAGAATAATAAAGATGGGTTTTTCGAGTTAAAGAGAGGGAACGGTCTTGGAAAACACATTATTTATTAACTACGTTTTCCCTCGCTAAATAATTTTTGATAGATTTTATTAAATTATGTTGCTAATTAATTAAGATCAATATCATTAAGTTATTCATTGTTAATATAAGTAGCAACAACTTATAAATTTATGTTATATATTAACATTAACAAGTGTATTATTTTAAATTTATAGTTATATCGAAGTTTTCATCACCTGTTAATTAATAAATAGTGTAACGATTAATATTGTGTACTGGATTTGTTTTGGTGTACTGTTGAATGAGATTTATATTATTAAGGTGTGCGATGTTGAACATTAATGCCTCAAATGAAAAGGACTAACCTTATAGTAGGTATGAGTCTGACCGGTTCGTGAGTTGTTCGAGTTTAGTTCGGTCAAAATTCGGTTCGAATGAGCTTGATTTGGGTTCAGGTTCGGCTTGAGACTTTAACGAGCCAACCAGAGCCTACACAAGCTCGACTCAAAAAGCTCGTGAACAAGCTTAGAATAATTATATTATATACATATATTACATATACATTAAAAATAATCTCTTTAATAAAAGAAAATCAATAAAATAAAATATGAGATATCCACTAAAAATAAATTAGTAAAATAAATTGAACACTTTTCTCATTTCTTAGCAAGATTGTATCTTTTATAAAATAATATAACAAAATTATTTATTTTAAGTCGAATCAAATCCGACGAGTTTCGAGTCTGAATCGAACCGAACCTGACCAAACTCAGACTCGGCTAACTTGTTATCACCCCTAACGGTAGGAACGCATCGATGTTTACCAAAGCACAACCATTTTTCAGCTTTTTTTTTCCTTTGCTAACGGTATGGTATCTTTTGCCCCGTATTTTTAAAATAATGCTCGTCACCTTTCCCGGAAATGACCTCAAGCTCCCTCAAAGGTTAAGGAATGTGTTCTCCGATCTGATCTAGTATTGGCCAATTCCTTGGGGATATTTTGGTAATGTATGGAAGGCCTGGTATGGAGCCCAGAGCCTGAGTCCTGGTCTGGCTTTGCAGTACAATGTTATCCTTTCTTTTTTTCTGAAAGGTTACAATGTTATCCTTTCTCTTACCCCGGGACAGGGACAAATCTTACTCCTCCCTCCTCAGTCTACAGGGAGAAAGAAAATGTCCGTTTCTATCTTCTCATGTCGTCCTGGGAGTTTCAAATTTGCTCTTTGCCTTTGTATTATCCTTAAATATCCAACCTTTCTTTCATCACAAAGTCTACTTCCTTCCTACTTGGTCTAATTTCTCTCTGTATCCCCTGGAAAGAAAGTTCCATTCTTCTGGTGTTTCATTTGCTTGTGTTGTAAATGCAGGAACCAGGGTGGCCTCTAGGCCTCCAGCCATTGAATGCTGCTAGGATTGGGAATGGGATTGGGTTGGTCAGAAACGGACACTCTGATTTCTCTAGCTCTACTTTGATCACTGCTTCTTCCCCCGGCTCCTCCAGCATTTCTTCTTCAGATCTTGATACCCAGGTGAGGTCATGTTTTAAAACTAATAATGAAGAGCCTTGTACTTTGGGGAAATTAGATTTGGAGTTCAAATTCAATAAAAAAACAAAGCTTGAAGCAACACCAGCTTTGCTCCCTTTTCACATGCTTCTTTCGATATGTTCAACAAAAAAGACTGTTGGATCCTTACCTGATTGATTCATGCGTTTAAAGTGGCTTTGTCATGCTTAGCCTTACGACTTTGGGGTCCCATCCAACACTAGTTTAAACTGCCCCATGTCTATTTTTTTAATATTCATGTTTGATGTATATATTGATATGCCCAGCTGGTTTTTGTTTTTGTTTTTTACTTGTTTTGTAAATGATTTCAGTCAACAGGGTCATTCTTCCATGACAAAAGCATTACGCTGGGTAGCCTCCTAGGAGTTTCCAGGTTTGTAGAGCTGTCAAGGACATCAACCAGGAGAAGAACAACACAAACCTCGAGAGACCAGAAGAATAAGTGCAACTGCAAACCCAGAACTAGAACCTGGTTTTTTTTCTCCTTATGTCCCAGACTAAGCACTGATGCACTGGACACTAACGTCAAATCCCACTCACTCGCTCAGTTTCTTCAAGTAGAAAGGCGAGCAGCAGCCAACATTTGCACAAGGAATCATCGTCAGACCAGTGTTGCATATGGTCCACCTCTCATGCTGACTGCATAGCCAAATTCACTCTTTCTCGGCTCCTCGTTCTAATGCTGAATCAAGTGCAGGAGTTTGTCCGAAATCTGACACACAACTATTGGGACATGGCAATGGGTATGGAGCTCCTTTAATTATTGCTTTCATGTTTGTATCCAAGTCTTCTTCATTAAAACATTCATCATGTTTCCCTTGTATCTTCAAGAGTAACGTGATTTAATAAAGGAAATTGGATCCAATACATGTAAGATTAATTGCACTAAATATCTTTTATAGTTTAGATTATCAATTGGTTCTAAACATTCCAATTAATTATTTAAATAATTAAAATAGTTAAATAGTTTTATAAATTCAAACATAATATTAATTCTAAATTTCAATAAATATGGTAAAAGAAAAAAAAGTTTATTATGGATCCAACTATAGCAATTAACAAACCTCTGCTGTCCCTGAATGGTCTAAACTTGTACAAATTCTGGATAGATTTCGGTTCCGATGGGGTTTGAGACTTACCCTGCAGCAGTAGCAATTTAACAAAACTTCCTGCACACCCTGACCCCTCATTCCAATGTTTAAAAACATATCCAGAGAATAATGTGTTGTTTCTCTCTCTTTCTAACACTCGAGCACAAGCAGGTCTCCTATAAATACCAACATGTTGTCTGAAAGTAGAAAAAAATAAGGGAAAAACCCTTGCCTGTTCTTCTAAATCTTTCAAATAAGTTGCTTTCCGTGAGACCCTTTTGTCACTAGCTGAGCATGCATTGCCAACAGGCATTAAGAAAACAGTCATTACCGTCTGATTTGTAGAATAATCTTCCTCCTTCGAATTCATGTGTGAGTTTTATAAAAAAAACTGTTGTTACATTCAATAGCCCAAAAGATTATTAACCTTAAGCTCTTCGAAATCCTTCGTTTGTGCTGGAGAAAGTCCCTTCCACCTGATTTCATTCTTCGAAATCATTTTCATCATTTCGTGTCAACCAATCAGATTTGTCTATCTCAGTTTTTTTAAGGGTAAATCATCACCTCTTTCCTACATGTATTAGTGAGTAGTTAGTTATTTAAAGATCGATGATCATGATTGTTTGGATCATGAATGATGTGATAAACAAGGTTGACCTAATAATCTCTCCTCTCGTACAGATATCCATTGCCATCAGTACATTTAATGCATCATACACCCGTCGCTGAACATTCTTCTCCTGGAACTGAAAACACCAAAATATTCCTTTGTTTTTGCAAAGGCAAGCATCTGATGATTAAAGAAAACAACTTACAATTTATAGGAACTAAACCTCATCCATAGATCCTGTTGTGTTAATCTGAGCGTTGGTGAACTCTTCTATAATTTCATCTGCAAACTGAGGCTGAGAGTCATAAACATCTAAACTCCTCATATTCATGCTTGCTTTAGCCTTTAGGAAAGATACAACGTGAAAAATGGAAAACATCTCTCAGCAAAGAAGCTGGTAAGACTGCATATTCCAGTAGTCTACAGCATTATAAATAATATAATTGAATTTGTATTTCATAACTTAAATTTTATTTAAATTTTCTTAAATCAAGTCGAATCAAAACAAATTGATTTTTGTACGTAGAATTTTACCCGTCCTTCTTGGTAATGACTATCTTCTATATGTATGTCGTCCATTATATTCACTCACTAATAGTTACCACAAAACAAACCTAACCATAAGGACTATCTTTTATATGTATTATCAATTATTTATATATCTTCATTTATATTATTAATTATTTTATACTTTTAAAATAAATATTTAAAATAAATTTTGTATCTATTTAGAAATATTTTTTAACAAGTCCAAACACTTCTATTTTAAAATTAAATTATTCAAATCATCATATTTTTTAAGACAATACCAAATTAGCCCTTAGTCCACCTTTCACACTTCATATTTTTACTTTTTCTTCAGTTAATTTCTTAATACATCCTCAAACTATGCCCAAAGTTTCAATTAATCCTCAAATTTTAAAATATTTTGATTAAATCTTAAATTAATATCATTTCAACCAGATATTTTATCGATTTATAATTTTTTTTAATTTTTAAATATCAATTCAAATTATCATAAAATATATTTAAAACCCATGAATCAAATTTTAAGTTTTAATTGAATCAACTTAGGTGTGTGTACTAATTACATGAACAATTTGAATCTATATATAAAGATGGTTTATGTCATTAAAATTTAATAATGTTATTTCTTTCTTTTAATGAAATTATATTTCCATGCAATAAATGCAGTGTTTTAAATCATCTCTTGGTGGTTTATATTTGTTCCAGGTCAAATTTAAGTTGACATTTAACTCTCAATCCAAGAAACTAAAGGCTAAAATAAACAGATGAAATACTTGATTGGAAAAACATATCAAATGACTCCATTAGAACATTTTGGGAGTTTGGAATCCATTTAGAATTTGAGTCATCATATATAATTATATATTTTTTCAGAAAAAAAAAGTATTTTCTATTAGAAGATTTGATCTCAAATATTTATGAAAATTAGCACAAGTAGACTCATGTGTTCTTAATTGATGTCTTAAACAAATAAAATGGATAAATAAATGACATGAAAATTGAATATCTAATGATGATATCAAGACATTAAACATTACATGGAAAAAACTATTTACACTGTTTTGATCTGAAATTTTCAGGATCAAGAAGTTGTACCAATAGTTTCTCAAGCCTCTTTGAACTTACAGTAGGGTTAACAGCATTTGGATTCCCATAAACTGCACAAGGATCTTTACTCGGAACCGAATCACCCACACACCACCCCCCTGGGGTAAACTGACCATTCGATCTCCTCAACAGTTCCTTGTCGATCTTATCGAGGGTTGAATCATCATCCTTGGCAAATTTCCGAGCAAAAGGCGCTCCACTATGAACCATGTCGTTGAAATGTTCCAATGTCAGTGTCATAGGACTCTGTTTTGGAGGATTATCCCATCTTATAAAATGCAAGTCATGATTTATAGTTGTGTTCTGGTAGTCTTTGTGATTGCAGACTACGGTGTGGAAATAACCTTCCTGAGACGATGGGAAATTCGTGTAGTACATAAGCAGCGTGCGAGGAAGATTATCCCATCCCCAGACACAGAATTCGAGAAATGATTTTGTCAGCACCACCCATTCAGATCCTGGAAATGAATATAAAAAATCCAGGATAACATGGGGATAAAGATTCATACAGACCCAAGATGATACTTTTAAAGCAAGCCAATCAAATTTTTGACTGATCGACTATAATGAATGGCTAAACAAAACTTAAAACCATGATTTACTTCCATCAGAAGCTTATGGATTGAGATGCAATGTTGCAGAAGGATCCTGAAAGAGTCTAAAGAACGCCTAACTAGCAGGTCTAAAACTACTCCACACTTTTGTCTTGTTATATTAAGATGACCTAACGAAAACCAGATACCAGTCTTCAATGACAAAACTAAAATCTGAGAATCTCAAAATTGTCTCTAATAATCGTTCATTTACCCTATCTAGATCAACTTAAATCGAAGGAAACCATATGCAGCAGCCACCAGCGGATTCTATAGACTCGTTTAATAAGTGTCAACTTATTCAAGAACTTTCTAACAAATACTTAGAGAGAATGGTGAGATATAAAAAAGCGTTACCCATGAATAACTTGAATGAAGCAGGCAATGATCTTTTCTCTTTCGCCCAAAATACACCGGATTTCTTCGAATGATATAAGCCGGAATCTATAATGATTGGTCTTGCTCTTTGGTATCTGCAAACACGAAACAAAGTTACATTAAAAAAAATGCTACATAGACGACCACTGTATAGAAAGTGAAAGCACATGAATTGGCTTCTCACTCTTTCCAGCCAATGCTACTGGTGTGCTCGAGGAAGTTGAGATCCCTAGGCAAGTATGAAAAGATGTGCACAATATCTGAAACAAAAAACAACAAGAAATCAGCAGCAGGATAACTGGAACATGACTAGGCCTATAAAATTCTCGAATTGCCATATAATTTATCTTCAAAATAATGCAAAAATCAAGAGTTGCTGCAAATGCAATTGCATATGAAAATGATTGTTAATTCACAGCAGGAGACAACCATTTCAAGCAAACATCATCAGCCAAACATATAATCAAATATATTATAACTATAACAGTGTCGGTACATCCCAAGTTCCCAACTGTTGAGTTATCACTATAATCTATATTATAAATATATGCAAATGATACCAAGTGCACCATGGTTTCATGCTCTATCACCATCAACCATTGCTAAAATTCCATTTAACAGCATCAAAATCCTACTTATTACTATAAATATCAAGAATAATACTTTATTATACTTTCATTGAACAATCAATCTAGAGCTTAGCTGAATTGACTCAAACACGAGTTCCAAATCCCAATATCTGTATTTCCCTCTGCATATATCCAAATTACCTATAACCCAATCACAAAAATTTCATCCCATGGCAGCAAAATCTCAACAACCCAACATTTTCCAACTCGGAATATAAAAAATCTTACTTCTTACCATCTTGAGTCATGAGGGGATAATCAGAAGCGCTAAGGTTGACGAACCAATCCCAATCTTTAGCTTGCTTCAACAAAATCGCCACCGCGTGAAGCGTGCTAGCAATGATAGTAGGCCCTTTATAGGTCACCAAATTAGCCTTTCCAACCACCATCACATTCCCAAACTCCCTAATCACCCTCTCCGATTTCACATACTTCGCCAAATCTAACCGCTCCGAATCCGAAGCTTCTAGATCGAGGTGGAGCAAATAGTAATTCCTGGGATGATAAACCGCCTGCAACAACCTCTTGACGCGTGGCCCATCCCCTTTCGTCCCCGATATCAAGTAGGCAAATCTGGGTAACTTGGGTAAAATGTCGTAATCCCGATCGGAGAATGAGAATTTGGGTCGGTGAAAGGAGAAATCGGATTCGGAAGAAGTGTTTTTAGTTTGGGTAGAGGTTAAGGTGAGGAGAAAAGTGAGTGAAATGATTGAGATAATGAGTATTGGCAACAAAAGCCATGATCGATCTGCCGAATAAGGAAAGTGACCTCTTTTCATCGATTGAATCTTATTTTCGGACAGGGTAGCTAAATTTTAGAACGTGTTTTTGAGAGATATAACTTTTTAACTTACAAGCTACTGTGAGAAGGTTGAAATGGATATGGTGTCGGCGCCAGTGGTTTCTGATAAAGGAAAAGGGTCTTTTGCTGCTTGTTCTGTGCTTGGAGAGGGAAACTAATATCCATGGGAATTTAGTTTAAAATTTAGGCTATTTATCATATATGGGTAAGCTTGTCCAATTGTTCTTTTGGTAGGGAATTATTCCTAGTCATCTTAAGTATAATAATAATAATAATAATAATAATAATAATAATTAAATTTATCATCAACTTTAATTTGAGTGGATTATAATTGATTTGTATTTATTCAAAAATTGTATTTCAATGATGAATTAATTGAATAATCTTACAAGAATTCATCATTATTCACTAAAACTAAAGAATTTGTTTCCCAAATCATTAATCAATATGAAAACCAAACTTAATGGTGTCCAATAGCTTGAAGTGAAAGTTAAGTAATAGGTTTGCATTAGAAAAAATGAAGACTTAATTAATAGTGGAAGATAGGCTGTCAATGTAAGAAGATTTGAAGCATGCCAACTACCAACTACCAAAGCAGGAAAATTACGGAGACGGTAACAATTTTAACATCATGTACTTGAAACATATCCAAGAAAAAACACGCAGCAGAAAACGGACATAAATACTAAAAACTGAACTGTATTCGAAACAGAAATAACACAAACTTAAGATAATAATAATAATAATAATAATAATAATAATAAAACCATCTCCGGATACAGTTTACCCAAAGCACAACAAACCAAATAAAAGTGCACTTAAATCCGATTCAAAAAAGACAGGAAAAAACTTAAACCAACAACAGAAAAGATGAAAGATATAAAAGAAGATTCTTAGTCAACTTCCTCAATCTTAGGGCCGGCACCGCTTCCACCAGCAGGGACATCATCATCCATGCCACCACCCATGTCACCGCCAGCACCCTGGTACATCTTAGCAATGATGGGGTTGCAGATGCTCTCCAACTCCTTCATCTTGTCTTCAAATTCATCAGCCTCAGCGAGTTGGTTGCTGTCCAGCCATTGGATAGCTTGATCAATTGCATCCTCAATCTTCTTCTTATCTTCTGATGAAAGCTTGGCACCAATCTTCTCGTCCTTCACTGTGTTCCTCATGTTGTATGCATAGTTTTCCAATGCATTCTTTGCCTCGACCTTCTTCTTATGCTCTTCATCCTCTGATTTGTACTTCTCTGCCTCCTGAACCATCTTCTCAATTTCCTCCTTTGAGAGTCTTCCCTTGTCATTAGTTATGGTGATTTTGTTCTTTTGTCCAGTGGTTTTGTCCTCAGCAGACACATTCAAGATACCGTTGGCATCAATGTCAAAGCACACTGTGATCTGTGGAACACCCCTGGGTGCAGGGGGGATGCCAGAAAGCTCAAATTTACCGAGCAAGTTGTTGTCTCTGGTCCTTGTTCTCTCACCTTCATAGACCTGAATCAACACACCAGGCTGGTTGTCGGAGTAGGTAGAGAAGACCTGTTCTTTCTTGGTCGGGATGGTGGTGTTCCTTGGAATCAAAACAGTCATCACACCCCCAGCAGTTTCCAAACCGAGAGACAAGGGGGTAACATCCAAGAGCAAGAGATCCTGCACCTTCTCATTACCCTCACCACTCAATATGGCAGCTTGGACAGCAGCACCATAGGCAACAGCCTCATCAGGGTTGATACTCTTGCAGAGCTCCTTTCCATTGAAGAAATCCTGCAAAAGCTGTTGGACCTTTGGAATTCTAGTGGAACCACCAACAAGAACAACATCATGGACGGAGCTCTTGTCCATCTTGGCATCCCTCAAACACTTCTCAACTGGTTCCATACATTTCCTGAATAGATCCATGTTAAGTTCCTCAAATCTGGCACGGGTAATGGTTGAGTAGAAGTCAATACCCTCGTACAAGGAGTCAATCTCAATAGTGGTTTGGGCAGTGGATGACAGGGTTCTCTTTGCCCTCTCGCAAGCAGTCCTCAACCTCCTAAGAGCTCTGGGGTTACCACTAATATCTTTCTTGTTCTTTCTCTTAAACTCCTGAACAAAATGGTTCACCATTCTGTTATCAAAATCTTCACCTCCAAGGTGAGTATCCCCAGCTGTGGCTTTCACTTCAAAGATACCCTCTTCGATGGTTAGAAGAGAGACATCGAAAGTACCACCACCAAGATCAAAGATCAAGACATTCTTTTCGCCGACACTGGTAGCTTTTTTGTCAAGACCATAAGCAATGGCAGCAGCTGTGGGTTCATTGATAATACGCATGACATTAAGACCAGCAATGACACCAGCATCCTTTGTTGCTTGACGCTGAGAATCATTGAAGTAAGCAGGGACAGTAACCACAGCATTCTTAATTGTAGATCCAAGGTAAGCCTCAGCAATTTCACGCATCTTTATGAGTACCATTGAAGAGATCTCCTCAGCAGCAAATTGCTTCTCTTCTCCCTTGTAAGTAACAACAATCATTGGCTTGTCACCAGGGCCAGCAATGACCTTGAATGGCCACAGTTTCATATCACTCTGAACAGAAGCATCAGTGAATCTACGTCCAATCAATCTCTTTGCATCTGTAAAGCAAAAAATACAAATATGTCACCCAAATCGAATTATAAAAAACAACACAAGGTTAACCAGAAAAGTTCAATCTATAATAAAAATGAATACTCATCCAAGAAGGAAATAACTAGATTCTACACTCACCAAGTAACTAAGTTCATCAGACACTTATCCGAAACATATATTTTACAAATTCAAGCTTTAAAATAGAAAACAATAAAAAAAATATAAGCCACGCGGTTACTTTTCACTTTCATATTGTGCAAAGAAGGATCATATGTAATAGAATGAAGATTACACTATAACTAAACTAATAAGAAATCAAAGTTACATTCAATAAACATTCACCAGTATCAAGGAGATTCAAGTTGAAAGAACTTCAGATCTAAAAAATCCAACCTCAAGCTACAACAGTTGTTGGTATATCTCAGCTATCTTTTCTCGTAAAGTACAGATCTAGATCTTTACACTTCGATAAACACGCCTACCTTAGTATAGATCTAACTAAAACCAATCCAGATCGAATAAGAAGACAAGATCGACACAAAGATCAAAACAAAGCTAAATCTTACTGACTATAGTAAACGAAAAAAGAGAGAACACAGAGGAGGATTACCAAATACGGTGTTGATGGGGTTCATGGCGACCTGGTTCTTGGCTGCATCACCGATCAAACGCTCAGAGTCGGTGAACCCGACGTAAGAAGGCGTCGTCCTGTTACCTTGGTCGTTGGCGATGATCTCAACACGATCATGTTGCCAAACACCAACACAAGAGTATGTGGTTCCGAGATCGATACCGATGGCTGGACCTTCTCCTTTACCGGCCATTTCTATTTACTCTAAGTTGTGTCGACGACAAGAATATGAAAAGAATCAAGTAAAACGAGGTACAGAGAAAAACAGGTAGAAACGGCTAGGGTTTCAAGAGGACGAAGGAGGAGGGAAATAGTTGCATTATAAAGATTTTTTACAATAATCGAGAATGTTCTGCTCCCTGTACTCTAGGAACCGTCCGATCTTTGACCCTTATTTTAACGGTTGTAAGAAAAAGCGAAGTTTCCTACGGCTGTTTTCTCACTGGAAGATTCTATGGAAATAAAAGAAAAAACGTGCGAGTCCTTTTCTTATCTAAAAAAAAGTGATGATAATAATAATAATAATAATAATAATAATAATAATAATAATAATAATAATAATAATAAATTAAATACAATAATATAAATATATAAATTAAAAAATATAAAATAATTTAAATAAAAATTATATTAAATTAAATAAAAAATTAATATGAAAAATGATCATATTAAAAAGAAATAAAAAATTAAAAGGTAAAAATAATAAAAAAGAGAAGATATGATTGAAATAAAACTGAAATAAAATTACAGGGACTAAAATTTGAACTAGACTGGAAATTGATTTTTTCTGAGTAATTCGATTCGACTCGAATAATTCAAAATTAAAAAAAATTGATTTTTTTGAATATAGTCTCCACCATTTAACATTAATCGCTCAATCACTCTCGAATTCGTGACCTCTAGAAACAACAACCGTTCCTTTAACCGCTTAAATTAAAGGGCTCGTGCAACAATTCATTGTTTCTCTTATATAATAAACTTAGATTTTATAATAAAAAATACTGTAACTAACTTTAAAAGCAATGGTTAAATTAAAGATGAGTAAGAATTATTGTCATAACGAATTTATAAATATTTTCTTAAAAAAAATATTTTAAATTTTAAAATATCGAAGAATAAAAATTAATTCATAAAATTAAGAAAAATAAAACTAAATGTTTGAAATTTAAAAAAATCATTTACCTTAAAATAAATGTGAATAAAATGATAAAGTTAAAAGGTCCCCAACAACTTTTTAACCGATAATGAAGTTAAAATTTTCCTTGATTTATTGATTTTATAAACAAATGTTGAGTGTACTGTTAATACAATTGAGCCATCTCTTAAAAAGGATATCACACCATCAAGAAAATAAACCATTTGCTGAGATGATTCAATTGATGCACAGACACAGTAATCATAACCAAATATATATATATATATTATATATTGTGGCCTGTGTGTGTGTGGGATAAGCAAATATATCTACACACAGTTTTCACAAAACAATAATTTAGCTCTGATTCAGAGAATAACAACAAACTTGGATTCCTCTCAAGTTTTAAAAAGCATCAACATTTGGTTGACAAAATTTTAAATCATTACAACAAACTGAACACTGAAGAGGCAGTACGACTGTCTTTCTTAGATTCGGTCGTGCAAAACAGAACTAAGCTACCACCATAACATGGAAAATTCCATTATACCTGGATTGAGGCCGAACTTGCAGGATGGTTCATTATTACATTCTCCCAGTAAAATAACAGATGCAACATATACAGAGATCAACTTATCTCCAACAATAACTTCTCAAGGGCTTCATTTGCAAGTGGAATATACAAGCAATCCTGGCCATCCGGATGCCTTCTGGTCTTAACTAGCTCGTGGTCTTTGAACTCGGTCAAGTGGGCATTTAGTGTAATCTGGCTACTGACAAGGAAGCGCTCTCGAGAGATAGAGTACAGATTATCTATTGCCATCCCTAAAAGGAGAAAATATACAGTTTAGCATCGAAAAAACTAAAAAGACAGAAATGATACTCCATATTCAACACAAGTGCTTTACCTTCTTCATCCGGATGAGACAATTGATATTCTGCAAGGATACGGAACACACTCTGAGCATTCGGGGTCAAACTCTGTAGAACTATCACAGCTGTTTTGGCACTCTGGTTACTACTGCCATGAGCAAGAATCATAGGAAAAAAGAGCCCCTCAATCTTGTATGGTGCAAATGTCGGAACATGATACCAGTGCCAATTAAATTGCGTATGAACCATCTTCTTGTCCCACACTAACATCAATGACGAGTTGAAGTTATTAGAAACAAGTCAACTACATGAAAATCTTTACACACTACTATGCTAAATAAAGGTCTTTTTCTCCATGATTGCCACCCTATTCAACTCCTCTTTCTCTCATTAAAGCATATGAAACTATTACCACGGAAATCCACTTGCTTTAAGCTATCAACATAAAGGTCATCATTATCAAAAGCTTTTTCGGCCTACAAAAAATTCTAATAAAACTTCAAAATTAGAGACCAAACCAAAATGCAATGAGAAGTCCAAACTCTAATGTGTTATCACTAACAAGCATTGATGTCTACACTTAAAATGAGCAATATCACTAACCTATCTATTAACTGACATCAGAAACAAGAGTTTACTCACAAAGTGGTGCATTAACATGGTCAATAGAGGCAACAACACGGATATAAGAACAGGAAGCAAGCCGTGCAAGATATTGTTGAGTTTCAGAATCTCTTAACCCGGGTCCATCGATATTGTTAATAACAACACATATGAAACCATCATTCTCATCCATGCCCAGACCGTCTAAAAACAGTAAAAGATCATCCATAGCTCTAGAACTAAACGGCTGTTGGAGCTTGGGCAGGTTCCCTGACGGAGCCTTCCGTTTTGATTTCAATTGTTCCATTAGAATCTCAGCCAGGGCTATTATAACCTACATTAAAGACATTCTTGTGTGGTTAATAAATGCAAAATGAGAGCTCAAAGAATCTCCATAGACAAAAACATTTGAACATCTGAAGAAAAAGCACCTGTTTTATATTGATTGATTGAAGGTATCCATTAATTACAACAACGGAATACTCTGTCAAAGCAGTTGAAGCAAAATCTTCGATCAACGATTTCTTCGACCCAAACCCATACATTAGAAGGCCAAACCCACACCTGGAAAAAAATTCAAAAACAACAACAAGTACTTGAAAATTAATTCAACAATCAAACTTCAAGAAAGAAAAACAGTTGTAAACTACCTTAGATCAAAAACCCATTTTGGGTATAAACTTTTGTAACTATTTATTAAAGCCGCAATGTCGTTCTGATGCTTTGGTTCAATCTTAGCTGAAGCTTCCCTGAGTTCCTGTAATGTTAAAACAACAAATTGCAAATTACAAAACCCCGAAAGCATTCGAGATGGGATTCAATTTTTGGGGTGAGGTAAGTACCTGTTCGTCAACTACGTTTATATCGCTGAGTTTTCGAGCGGATTTTTTCCCAGTACTTCCCGCTTCTTTTGCCAGGAAATAGTTTCTAGAGAATCCGAACTCCTCTTCCTCGGTCTCGTTACAATCCATTTCTGCCGACTATCCGTTCAAAAAGTGGGAATTGCACAGACGAATTGAATTACTTGTGTACCGTGACAAGAAAAATAAGGAGTTTAGCAAAAAAAGTGCAAATTCAGGACCCAAAAAGTAATTGAAGTTGCCCTAGTTTGCCGCCACTCTCATTCCAGGCGCAGTGGGAGGGAAATTTACACGTTATTTTGGTCCTTTAATTTTCCTTAGGATCCCGGCCCATTTTCTTATGCACACTCACTTATATGCTATACAAAATAAAATCACATAATATTTAAAATATATTTAAGTCATTTTATAAATAAAACGATAAAAACACATTTTTTTTATTAAAATCACTTGAATATTTGATATAAGATAATTTTTTTTAATAAAAAGCGTTTGAAAATTTGCTCCAATCAAGTAGAAAGAGTGTATCACGTATATATTCATATATTTAAAGACTTAACTTCCCACAAGCGTGTCGAGATACATATGTTAGGTACAAAGTATGAGGGAAGGCTTATTTAAATGCTTCAGAATGGGGAAAATGCCCCCAACATGCCACGGAAGGTTCCTTCAAGTCCACCATTGAACTATGCCGGTTTCGAATCCTAGTTTCGTCGGATATTAACAAGGAAAGTAATGCTACTTGCCTTTTTGAGGGATTTAGATTCCTACAGGACGAACATTACTACTGGACTTCACATCAAACCGGCAAAAGCAACATTCTATTTCACAAAGCTCAGCCATCAGTTCTTTACACCATTTATAAGAACTCCCGCTGTTTCTGCGGGCTTTTTTCATGTCTTTACCACCGGCGATAACGTGGGAGAATTTGTTGACTTTCAGCAATTTCTTTCCAGTCTTCCTTTTGTCATTGTTGTTGTTCCTCTTCAAATTTTGTTGCTTTTTAATGCTAATCATGCGCATTAATGATGTTGGTGGAGGATCATACACATCAGAGGCCCATGTCACACTCTGTTTCTTCAAAGTTATACCCCGTTTCTCGCGGCTGCCTTTAAGGGCAGACACTAGCTCCAAGGGAGTCTGTTTAAGGATAAATGCCGGTAAGAATTGAGAAAAAGACCAATACTAATAGCAACAATAGCTACTTACAGGCACAGGACCGGAAAAAGGGTAACGTGACTCCAAAGCACCAGCAGACAATATACGCCGGACCACAGTTCCAGCTTCATCCGCTTCAGGAAGCACAACGGATGCAAAGGAAGGTAATGACGCACACTTTCCCATGCCCATTTGAAGAGATTTGCTTTCATGCTCATGTTCAAGTTCCTCATCCACATCGCTCGTATCATCCGCATTGAATTCATGATCATCTTCATACAAACGAGCACGAACTTTCTGCTGCTTTAAGACACTAAGGCCGACAACCTCTTGTGATCTCAATACCTCCATCTCCAATACCAATAACTACAATGACACACCAGCATCATAAAATCCAACTAGTTTGATGATTATAAGAGAGGAAAATCGAATCCGCTATTACTCTTTGAATGAGAAAAACACACATTATGTTCATAAGCTAATACTGAAATTAATTCTACTGCAAGTTGAATATCTTCATATAAGTAATTAAGGACAAATTTAAAATCCAAACATTATAAACAATTAAACCGTGAAAAGTTTAAAAATAACAATTACTAATCAATTAAGTTTCATATAATGGCGCAATTAAAAGAACAATTAAATTAGAGATAAAATAAATTTAATAAGAAAAATTCTGGATAAAACCATACAACTTATTCAGGAAAAAATATATTCTAACCAGATATCATCTGCAATAATCGAAATTAAGGGCATACCTTGTTACGACAGCTACAATCAATTCAAGACCTTAAAAACTCCGAAAATTAAAAAGCAACCCCCAGTTCAAGATCGAACCAAATTCCTTTTAAATGTAAGGCAAAACCCTTGGATTATTTATATATATAAAAACAAAACAATCGAGAAGGTGGGAAATAAAGAGGGAAAAAAGGATTGGGAAAAAATCAGTAGAAAAATATAAAGAAATAAGAAAAATGATTGAAACATTCAACTAAGGTTACCCCTCCGATCACTCTTTTCCAGATGTTTTGAACGATGGTGGCAAGAACCAGCACGGAAGGGAGCTAAGAAATGGATCAGAGGGAGACAAATGGATTCAAAGGGTAACGAATGCATATTCTCGGGTTATGCACTTCGAAAACCCCTCAATTTCCTAAGGAAAAATTGTTTCTTTAATGGTTTTCGGATCGATCCAGGTTTGGGGGGAAGAATGACACCCTTAATGGAAAGAAAAGGGAAGGCGGTTGACCGGTGAGATCGGCGGAGGGATTAACCGCTAAATATATATGCATGGATATTGTCGATCTAATTATAATCCTAGACGTGTAAAGCATAGAATCATTCGTTTCCTGTTTCCACTCTATTTTTTTGTTCAAATTTAACATAAGGTCCATGTTCTATCATCTATGTATGTTTTTCCGGATTTAATTCATTCTACTCCATTTACTTTACGGTATATTTATTTTAATTTTGAGTTTATATATATATTTTTGTTGATTCTATAAATAACACGTAATAGTTTGGCTTATTTTACAATAAACAATTTTATTTACATATTTTAAAAGAAAAAAAATAATATTTTAAAAAATACATATAATATTTATTTAATCAAATTATGTAGATATATTTAAGTCACGATTTTATTATTAATAAATTAATTTAATTCTTTAAAAAATATAATTTAGCCTTATTAAAGATGGTGAATTGAGTATAAGTTGTTAGAGAATAACAAACTTTCTATTGTAAAGAGTGAGCAACTCATCTAAGGGTTTACTGCTATAAATGTACAGCTTGTTAGCTCATGTAATGCACATTGAAGTCGATAAAAAACTTCCTATTCTTCTTAGATATTCTTTGTAGGTTTAACATGATATCTTTCGTCAGTGGTATCTTGTCCTCCTAAACTTTCTTTGCGTCATCTTCAACAATGATAATCTCCAGAAACGACTCTCATCTCACTTGAGGATATGGCTGCAGCTTAAGGTTTTTTCAACAAACAAATCAGTGTGAAGTTAGATAATAATAATAATTACTTGCTATGGCGTTAACAAGTGATGTTGATGCTTCCCGGTCAAGGGCTGGAATAATATCTTGATGGTATTACACCACCACCGGCTCTGATCATCACAAATTCTGATGGTACACCAACGGTGAATCCTGCATATCAACGATTCTTGAAGCTAGATAATTCACTTGCATCCTGGCTGCTTTCAACTGTAAGTACACCGACCCTATCTCATCTTGTTGGTGCCAAATCTGTCACGTTTATTTGACATACTCTTACTCAGCGTCACTCCAACCTCTCTACTACAAGGATTATGTACCTTCATTGTAGACTTAAATCCCTTAAGAAAGGATCTCTGTCAATTAACGGTTATACAATTCAAGTCAGATAGATCTGTGATCTTCTTGTCATTTGTGGCAACCCTATTTCTAAGATCGAACAAGTAGCAACAGTTCTAAATGGACTTCCCTCTGAGTTTGAGTCGGTTGTGGCAGTCATATCTGCGAGTAAAGAACCTTATACATTCGATGGTGTTGTATCGCTACTCATTGATGCTGAAACCAGACTGAAAGATCCAATAAGGTTCTCCATTGGTGTCAATAACACTATCGTTGACATTCAACATTCAGGTGCTCACTCTCATCCAAATTACAATTCTAGTGATAAGGAGGTTCTCGTGGAGGTCGCTCAGGACCTGGTGGGAGGTTCAAAGGTAGACCACGTGTTCAATGCTAGATCTGTGGCAAACTTGGCCACTTAATAGATAGGTGTTAGTACATGTTTGATCAGGCCTATCAAACTCAATCCAAATGCAATACTGAAGAGCATACATGTTGTGATTCTTTAGAGGCATCCTATAATTCTTTTGTTTCAGTTGAGGTCACTGGATCCACAGATTCACCACAAGTTAACTCACTGGTAGGTATGTTATCTGCATGGTTTCCAGATTCAGGAGTCATGCATCATGTGACCAATGACAATTCCCTTCTCCAGACCAGCCAGTATTACAAGGGTTAGGGTAAGGTTCACATTGGGGATGGTTCTTTCTTAAATATTCATCACATTGAGTAGTCTATTCTTGCTACTAAAATTAGGAGTCTTTATTTTAATCAGCTTATGCATGCCCCTGACGTTACACGTAATTTGATGTCTGTTTTTAAGTTTGCAAATGATAATTGTGTTTATTTTGAATTTCACCCCTCGTATTATTCTATTATGGATGAAAAGACATGAGAAGAACTATTACAAGGCTCTCAAGTAGATAGCCTCTACATGTTTGATACATTGCCTCTCTCCGCATCATCTTCAATAGCAACTTTCATGTGTTCAGTCATTTCCTCCGACTACTGACTTTGACATTATCCACTTGGATATCCCTCTTCATATATTGTTAACATAGTAATGAATAAGAAGTTTAGAGTTAACAACACCACACCTTGTCAAGCTTGTCAACTTGACAAGAGTCACTTTTTACCTTTTTCAGCTTCTACCATACACAACACCATTCCAGCTTGTTGAGCTTGACATTTGGGGGACTGCACCAATAACCTCTATTGAGTTGATCGAAGGATAAGATTGACCAAGAAGGGTGTGAATTAACAATTAAAATTTTTTGAGTGGAAGATTTGGTGAAAATATGAAAATCTGAGGACATAAGATTTATAGTGATTCAAGCTTCAAAACAAGTTCTACATCCACTACCTTAGCTCCCACTAAGGATTTTCTAACCAATTCACTAAGAATTCAACATTTTTTAGGTTCAAGGGATAACCATTACAATTAAGTTAATCTTTCTACCCAAAGATTAACTTCTACCTCACAATGTTTATACAAAAATGAAGGCAATAAAATGTTTCTCTCAAACATATATTTGACCCAATTACAAGTAAATCACTCCCCAAACTCAAATACAAAGGATTGAAATAAAGTATAAGAATTGAGCGATAAGAATTTGACAACAAGTGCTAGTAGTTGGATTAGATTGCTTGGATGTTTCCTTGAGGTTCAATAGTTGTTGTTGCTTGAAATGCTTGTTTTTATACCTTCTCATTGAATTCTAACTCTTTTAGTTGTTGAGAACATAATTATAGATGTTAGAGCCTTATCTGCCCACCATAAATGCACCTCTACAATAATCGGTATCAAAACGCGGGCTATATGTTTCAAAACGGTACCAAAATAGAAAGAGACGTTATGCATTTATTAAAGGGGTATCGAAACGCTATGTAAGCGTATCGAAACAGTTAAGTCTTTAAAACAGGGGTGTATCGTAACAACTTGAGGATTGTATTGAAACATTATGAAACTGTGAAAACGGTATCGAAACACCCCTAGGGCCGTTTCAAAACGGTTTAACCAACATTTAAAGTTTACCTATCAAACAACGATAAAAAATATTTAAATATGAAATAGCCGTTGGAAAAAGTTAACCGGTATCGAAACAATGACAAGGCGTATCGAAACGCCTTGAAATTTTAATTGATTTTCATTAAATACATGACGGTATCGAAACAACCAATGGCTGTATCGGAACGCCTGTTTCGATGCCAACTTTAAGAGTTTCGAAACCAAATTTGGCAGATTCAAAACGTATCGAAACGATCATAGATCGTATCGAAATGCCTGACAAAATTAAAGAACTTAGTTTAAAATTATGAAGGTCGTTTCGAAACTAATTTGAGGTGTATCGAAACACCTGTAATAAAAACACAAAATTGCCTTTAAAAAACACTTAGTAGAAATTGTTTTTTGTTTTGATTTAACTTAAAATTGTGTGTTTGACTTAAAAACTTAAAATTTATTTTAAAATAATCATTAAACTTATACAGTTGCACAGTTGCACATATGATAACCATACTTAGTCTATTCACAAGTCCTCTTCTACAGTTGCAGGTGTTGCATCTGCCTTGGATACTACTCAAATACCTGATCAATGAAGGGCTTCTCTAGATAGCACTGATGGTGCATCTCCACCTTGCCCAGTTGCTGACTCTCTTGGAATTTCTAAAATGCAGTCTCAAGTGGAGCTTGAGCCTGAGACTGATTTCAGTAGTTGTATAACCCCAGAATTATTTAATTCACATCCTATGGTAACAAGGAGCAAGGCTGACATTTTTAAGACAAAAATGTATCATCTTCGGCTAGAAGCAGTGCCTTCTAATGTACATATTGCACTTGAGGATGCAGTCTGGAGGCAAAGCTTTGTTGGTTGAGTATAATGCTTTGGTGGATAATGACACATGGGAATTGGTTCCTTTACCTGCTGATCGACAAGTTATTGAGTTAAATGGTTGTTCAAAGTCAAGCGTAAAGCTGATGGATCAGTGAAACGTTACAAGACACGTTTGGTGGCTAAAGGATTCTCACAGCTTAATGGTCCTGATTTTAGGAAAACCTTTAACTCAGTGGTTAAAACAACATCAGTTAATTTTCTCATGTCTCTGGCAGTCAACAATGGATGGATTATTCAGCAAGTAGATGTGAATAATGCTTTATTTGAAGGGTGATCTTATTGAAGATGTGTATATGTCACAACCTGAAGGATTTCAAATTCTAACTGATGATGGCAACACGTTTGGTCTGTAAACTCAAGCGGGCTTTGTATGGACTTCGTTAGGCACCTCGAAATTGGTTTCATAAGCTCAAATAATTTTTGGAAGCACTTCATTGTCAATCTTCAACTTTCGATATGTCATTTTTTATTTACAAACAAGGTGATATAGTGACTTATGTGGTCGTTAAAATGGATGACATCCTTCTCACAGGATCCTCATCAGATTATGTTAGCACAATCATACTCCAGCTACATCAAAAGTTCTAAGTCAAGAACCTTGGCGAACTGAGTTACTTCTTGGGCATTGAAGTGAAAAAAAATACATGGTGGTTTGTTTCTTAGTCAGACTAAGTACATTACTGATTTGTTGTTCAAGACCATTTTACAGACTGTTGTTGGAGTCTTACTCCAATGGCTACTAATCACAAATTAAGCAAAGATGATGGTAATCTACTAGGTGATACTAGGCCTATGGTTCTTTACAATATTTGAGTCATACTAGGCCAAACATTTCTTATGTTGTTAACAAGGTGATTCAATTTATGCAGTAGTCTACTAATACACACTGGATGATTGTCAAACGCATTCTTCGATGCCTCAAAGGAACCTTGGTTTTTGGCCTATGGTTTGCTCCTGACAACACTTCAGATATTGGTGTTCACTCCTTACATGCTGACTATGGTAGTGACCCTGACGACAGACGATTGACCTCGGGTTATTGCACATATTTTGGGATGCATCTGATCTCTTAGAGCTCTTAGAAACAAAGATTTTTGTCACTATCAACAACAGAAGCTGAATTTCACAGTATTCCTGATGCAACATCTAATGTTCTATGGGTAAAAGCATCACTTTCTGAACTGGGTATACAACTTGTTAAGCCTCCATCAATCTGGAGTTACAATATAGTGCAGTTGCAATGGCTGCTAATCCGGTTATACATTCAAAAACCAAACACGCGGATCTTAAATTATTTTTTGTTCGGGAGAAGGTGTTATCACAAGCAATGCAGGTTAGTTATGTTCCAGCAGCAAGTCAGGTGGCTGATATTTTTACCAAACCTATTACAATTCAAGCCTTTGAAGAATTTTGTTCCCAGCTGTGTGTTCAAAAGGCGACAGAAGTTGAAGAAAACGGGGGGAGGGATATTAGAGATGGTGAATTGAGTATAAGTTGTTAGAGAATAACAAACTTTCTGTTGTAAAGAGCGGGAAACTCGGCTAAGGGTTTACTGCTATAAACGTGCAGCTTGTTAGCTCATGTAATACACATTAAAGACAATAAAAAATTCCTATTCTTCTTAGATATTCTTTGTAGGTTTAACAAGCCTGCCTATGTGAAAAGGCATCTAGCATTGGATGTATAGACAATTCAAAAGAGCAGTTCCCACTTCCCAGAATCAGATAAACAAAACACAAAAACTAATTTGTCTTAACGCATGTTCGACATTTATGTTGAAATCCGACTAACATTGTTGTAACTAACAGATTTATGCCTATTGATAATCAACTCAAAACAAACAAAAACAATACCCTGCTTGAATATCATTGGGTCTCCTTTGATCAACACGGTAGTAGCATGATATCAATCAAAAGATCTTTAACTGAATCGGCCAATGAGTGATATAGCCTTCCCCTCTTTCGAAACCCGAGAAGCCAATGTAAACTTCCAATCTATATCCTGTCAAGTTCAAATGGAAAATGAAAAACGAATCGATAGAACATTCAATCATTGCAAATTTCTAACGTAACAATTCTCCAAAGACCATTACAGTAACCTAAGATTGTTTTGGGAAACAATAGCAAAATTCACACTCGAATGCGAGTATGCATACTGTGAACATAGACATAGTTTTGTGATATTTATCAACATACTATGAGTACATATTACTGACATACATGGTTTAAACAGAGCTAAAATCGAACAAATTGATCTCAAAACATCAAACATGCCCTCTGTTTCTTAACATCTTTCCTAGCACATCTTGGAGATGTTTAGTTAATGAAAGCTTCAAAATAAGACAGTTTTGTGATCCAATTGTTTTCTTATCATCTGATATGAATGTCAATAAACATTTTATTTTTGTGCTATAATCATAAGACATGAAATGAACATATAAGACACAGCTTCATTCTGAATACTAGCACGAAAAAGGTTCAATATCATTGCAATTGCAAGAGATTCGAATCATTCCCTAACCGGCAGCAAGTTCAATTGTTATGATTACATGAATTCGCAAAATCAATATTTGACCAAAAGCTATTTCTATTTGGCATCATTGAGATCACTATATCCCACAGGTATTACTAAAGGTGAGAAATGTGCTTAAAGACCTGCTTTTCATATGCACAAGGGAAAACCAGAAGCAAAA
Source organism: Abelmoschus esculentus (assembly GCA_035048815.1). Taxonomy (NCBI): domain Eukaryota; kingdom Viridiplantae; phylum Streptophyta; class Magnoliopsida; order Malvales; family Malvaceae; genus Abelmoschus; species Abelmoschus esculentus. The sequence goes on from JAUCBN010000049.1 coordinate 56,006, forward strand.
GAATCAAAGATTTCAAAACATCATAAATATCAAATGTCACTACAACTACAAAGGAAAAGCATTTGCTTTTTATATAAACCTTGGTGAACCGGCATTGATATTCCTATGAAGAATCCGACCCCGAACCGAATCACCACCTCCATCAATCAACTCCCTCAGTCCCATATTCACAACTTTCTCCTCTTCCTCTTCCTCTTCCTCTTCCTCCTTCACTTCTTCTTCTTTCTCGGCATTAACAATTGTCTTCCCCTGCAACCTCTCGAAGTAATTCCCATAAATGTATTCAGGACAATAACCATTCTCTTCGTCGAACAACATTATATGGCCATGCCACTCCCAAACCCGATAATCCGATCCATTCTCTTGGTGAAAAGTGATGCAAATGTTGTGGTCGTTGATGTTAACAGCTTGACCGGAGTTGGGATTCAAAGGTTCGGTTTCCCCCGAAAGGATGATCCGAATGATCTCCTTTTCAAGCTTGGATTCCTCTTTGGCGAGTTGGGTTTTGTTGATATCGTCGGAATCGGAGCCCGATAATCTGTCTTCGTCGAAAAGGAGGTCTTCGAGGGATTGGGTGAGTAAAGAATTGGTTATATTGGAAGTGGGACGGATTTGGAGTCTTCCCATCAGATTTTGAAGCAGCAGGTTGTCGAAGTTGTTGGTGTTGCCAAATGAGCTCATCGTTCTCGTTTTCTTCTTCCGATTTTGACCAGGGAAACAGTGGTGAGTGAGGGTTTTAGAGAAAGAAGAAGAGGGGGTTTAGGGCTTATAAGAAGGGGCTTGCTTGAGGGGATAGTTTTAGGAATGGGCACCACATCTTGGGGGTTTGTTTTGCTGCTAATTCGGGATGAAATTGCTTAGTTATAGCTTTATCTATTTGTACAAAAAGAATCTATTGGTATGGCATTGAATTGTCAACCTCAAACTTTAGTTTTATTGTACTAGTTTTACTTGTAAAAATTCTTAGTTAGATTATGAGTTTGAATTGAAACTTCACTACAAATTAATTTTTTATTAAACTCAAAATATCAATAAAAAGTCGTTTTATATGATATTTTTAGATTATTTAATTTAAATCAAATATCGTTGTAAAAAATGTTTTAAATAAAAATAATAATATTTTACATTGTTTTTGAAAATATAAAGGAAGACAATAGAATGAACAGTCTATCCGAGCAGCCCGGTGTACTTGCCAGGCCTTGGACAACGGTTTTTTGTTCGGGACAGTCCTGCCCAAGACGATACATTTTATCAAACTAGCAAAACAAGACATACCAATACCATTCATGCAGATGTTGACTCGGTTTCCGTGGCTGCTGCCCTCTTCTTGGCAAAGTACTCCTCAAGCTCGCGCAAGGTTCTTTGCAACCGATGGCTTAACACACTTTCTGGCCAGGCAATACGGTCAGCGAGGAACCAGCTGCCTTGCCTCAAGCTTTTCCTTTGCGGAGGATGAGAAGGCACGGGCCTTGAAGTTCAGTTTTACGTCCAGAATCTAATTCAATACAATCCAAAATCAATAAGGATGAACCTTTTTAGCTTATAAACAACAATATGGCCATTTATACTGTTTAATACACAACATAGCAAATGTTAGTGAACTTAAAACACATTTTGGAAAGATAAACAACTTGAACAAGCTAAACCAGAATTGGAATTGATACATCGAAATTCAACATGAAAAATAGGACTTCAGCCTGCCGAATTTTCAACCAGAAAAAGATACACACATGCATACATATACATATATATATGTCTCTTTGTATGTAATGTGTCTGTCAACAAACATGGTTTGTATGGAAATTGAAAAAATAGAGGACAAGAGGTTAAAGTATGCATATAAAAGGATACAACATAGGCAAATTAGCAGTAGCAGGAATGAACCTTACGCAGTCGAGATTGAGCCCCAAAATCGAAGAATGCATTTCTATTGATAGAGCTTGCTCTACTTGCATTATTATTTTAATAATTAATCAAGAACAAAACCATTTTTTCTAATGATTAATGTTTCATGCATAAGATAAGCTGAGCTTTCTACTCAAAGATCAAGAGAAGAATTTATTCTTTCAGGACTGTCAAACTTAACACATGGGCTTAAAACACCTGGTCTCAGCATTATAGTTCTTGCAACAAAAATCCTAGATCATATGTACCTTTAAAGGGAGTTTCCTCTCTCTGCCCGATGGGTTGATCAAACCCTTATCCTTCAAGTTTCCAAAGATACCTCATCACCCTCTTGAAATCCTGCAGTTTCTATGTCTTTCAAGTTAACAGGAATGTATTTAGGCAATCCCGCATGCATACCTTGTATGAAAAATGACAATCGAAGAACAAAAATTCAGTAAGAACTTTAAACAGTTTGCAAATACACATAAAGGTTATTAGATGCACCAAGTTCAACCCCAAAGCTGAAAAAAAAGGTTTATCAGACAAGGGAAAATAACATCATAAAACAAAAACCTAATCTTATACAAGCTTTAGGGAGAAAGTTTCGAAATAACCAGAACCAATACAATGGAATAACTTATCCTGATAACATAGGAGATAGCTGTTCGCACCAATACGAAATTTCGAACATCCAAGTCTTTGTTGAGGAGATAGTTGTTAGCCAAAATTTTAAGCCATAGAAAAGAAAACCCGACATTCATTTCCAGTGTTAACAGCGGTTCACGTGTAAGCCAAATGAATGTGATGTGTTTTGCACCCAAGCACAAGTGTAGAAAAAGATGCAAGCTGAAGAGGGATAAAAGATTATTCAGTCAATGGACACCACAGAATGTAAAGAAACAACGAGAAGTGAAAAGATTACCAAGCTCAAATTTTTGTTTCAGCAATATAAAAGCAACACTTAAACTGATAGAAAAAGCTTAACTTTCATATTCATTCAATGCCATTTAGTCCACATCTCCTCACTAGCATCATGTCACTTGATACAATTCTAGGATCTAACATGGGAAAAGTATAGCATTTTCAACTTCCTATAATACTTGTTGCATTAAGTTTTCAAAACAATATCTTAGCTTTTCTTCACAACACTTGCTATAATTTATACTAGATTAACACTTGCTATGGCGAAACAAGCTCGACATTAATTCTGAATCAAAGGAATATTTCGGTATAAATCTTAACTCTTTTAACAAGATACAGATTATTATGCTTATAAACAGTTCGAACCGGTTTCCTTTATAGAGTTATAGATCAAATAGGTCTGAGATAAATCAGGGAATAAAGTCAAGATTCGTATAGAAAAATTTGTATCACTGACGGACCGTCGCCATGTCTCTTTCCCCCACAGCTTTACACGTCGAGTGGGGCCAATTTCATGGCTCTTTTCTTTCACGTATACTGTTTTCACTCTCCTTAACAAAGATCATAATCTCAAATTCACTATTCTCAGCATTTTTGGGGCTGGCCTGCTTTTAATGCGGCTTGTACATTTCTTCTCCCTTTTCAACAAAATTCCATCATTTTTTCTCCTGATTCCAGAATTCTCTTCAATCTGAGCTACAATGGCGGACGCTAACGCTCCCATCGCCGTGAAGGAGGTCTTATTTGTAAGACTTCTCGTTTCACTCTCTTTCCTCCCGTTTCTCGTCTCCTTTCATTCAACTTTTATAGAAACTTTAGCTGATTTGTAGTTAGTAATCGTCTATTAAGCCTAACATAATACTTCATAAACTACTTAGATCTGCTTGAACTTTTCTTCTACACGTTTCAAAACGTTGATACTAATTTTTAGTGATCTGAACAATGCCATTTGTTTGCAGCTGCCGGACGTTGGTATTCATGATCAGTTTATCACATTTACCAACGTAACGATGGAATCTGGCAAGTATATTTGTGTGACAGAAACAGCGCCTCAAAATACTCTTGTGATCATAGATACGAGCATGCCACTGCAGCCACCGAAACAACCTGTTAGAGCAGACTATGCTCTTATGAATCCGGATTCTAGAATACTTGCTTTGAGAGGCAAGTTACTATAACTAACATCAGTTTGTTATTTTTATTAGATTACGTGAATTGTGTCTCGTAATTGATTCTGATTATTTAACATTTTTGTTCTGGATTAGAGGATTATTTATTCAACCCTTCTGTTTAATCCATAGAGCTCGTATTGGATTGTTAGCGTGGAACATTTTTTATATTGTTGGGTTAGGCTCCGACTGGTCAAGAACATACTCGTTCATCAGAGGTTTAATATTTTTCATGGAATACTTGTGCTCTCTCAAATTGACATGTAGATTCCTTTGGGTTTATTACTGCTTTTTGCTTCCTAAAACGATTATGATACATGTTAACTGTTATGTTCTGCTTTATTATCTATTTTACTTGGACTTGGGTCAGGGGTGGATGCACGAGTTTATTCTACTTTTCTTACAATTAAAGAAATTCAATCCTAGAACTAAGCTTGTGTGAACTAACATATCAATACTATATTGGATGGAGCGGGATCCTTGTCGATAGCTTGGCTGTATTTAGTTATCAAAATTGGTGTACTATATGAGATGATAATGGCAAATAACAACCCCACAATATAACTACAGACAGATGAGGAGAAATTCATTGTAATGTCGAAAGAATTACAAGAGGACGAGTTTCTGTGACTAAACGACTTTACGACAACTTATTAAACCCTAAACATAATACATATTTATAGGTTAAGTAATTTGATTACAAAAGAAACTTGCATAACAAGAAATCTACTCAATCTAGGTTTCTTCCTTTGAACCGAAACCTAAAGGGTACACAGATCCCCGATTTAACCTCAATTTTATATCTGGCCGGATCAAGACGGAATTTGATTCAATCTCTGATGAAAATAGTTCCTCTTATCAGTTACCGTTGCAAAGGTAGTGGTTGGACTAGGAAAAGAATTCTCAAGCTAAGGGATATTACTATAGAAGCACTCAATCTCTCATCAGGTTCATCAAGAAAAAACAATGAAGAGTTAGACTTTGTATAGATTAAGGGCTTATTCTTATTGGCTGATTGTAAGTAGAGTGAACTGTGCATGCATTGAGCATGGGTACATCAAGAAAAAACAATGAAGAGTTAGATCAACAGTTTTTTATTGACAAATTGATTGGGCATGTTTGCACATCAGTTTGTTATGTTTTATAGCACTGCTGGCCCTGGGTGATTGCAGTTTCTTCCCATAGTTGAGGTTGCTTCAATTTGTATCCTATAAGGCTAGAAAATGTGCTTGAAATGCAAGTCATGAAGTGCCTGTGATTCCAGTAATGAAAATTGCTAATGGAGAATGAAATTCAATATCGATTCGTAATTCAATTTGTTAGTCATGAAGTGCTTATGAACTTTGACATTCATTTTTATAATTCCTGTAATAAAAGTCATGCGTGATTGTTTTTCATGAAATGATTGTAATTTAATTTGTTATTCTAGTAATGGAAGTCCTAATTTTTGTTATCTTCTTTTATTTTATGTTCATGAACTTTGACTCTCATTGTTTAGGTCAAAAATTGGGAACAACTCAGCATATCTTGCAAATATTTTACTTAGAGATGAAAAAGATAATAAAATCACATAGAATGGATCAACAGGTGAAGATTATTTGGTGTCTCTGCCCCTTTTCCCTTTATTGTAATGGTTTGATCACATTCTGAAATTAGCAACATGCCTCTTCAAATTTTCCCTTGATAATGAACTTGATTGTATGAGCTTAGCCAATTGGTCTTCTTTCATCTTTAGGTTGAATTTTGGAAGTGGATTAGCCCAACAGTGCTTGGTTTGGTGACACGTACTTCTGTGTACCATTGGTCTATCGAAGGTCAGATGCTATTTCTGTTTCCTTATCTATCATGTGATGTTGTGTTTGTTACGTGGATGTACTTGTATTCGTTGTATGAATTTTGTGTTGTATGTCTCGTTCTATCTTACTCCTTGCAGGTGATTCTGAACCAGTTAAGATGTTTGAGAGAACAGCTAATTTAGTGAATAATCAGATAATAAGCTATAAATGTGACCCTTCTGAGAAGTGGTTGGTTTTGATTGGTTTTGCCCCAGGAGCACCTGAGGTATGTAGTTGCTTCCTTATAGGTGTTTTCCTTGTGTCTTTTGGTTCATTTTGAATTTGTATACCTTAACCCCTTTTTCCGATTCCGTCTCTCTACTGTTATTATAGTTCCTTGAATAATCATTACTGGTTAAGAAATTTTCATTCTAGAAAATCATTTTTTGCTGTTGCTACATGCTTCTAATTTTGATCTGTGTATCTGGCCTCTTTTAGAGTCCAAAATTCATTAAGGGGAACATGCAACTTTTCTCTGTTGATCAGAAGCGTAGTCGAACTCGTGAAGCTCATGCTGCTTCGTTCGCTCAATTTAAGGTAAGTGGATTTCCTATTCGTTATCATTTCACAAAATATTATACTCTGATTCAACAAGAAGCTTATTGTATATGCTTGTTCATGTTGAGCAGTTTCCAGGAAATGATAACTCTTCCATTCTTTTTTCATTTGCCACCAACATTATTGATGCTTCTGGCCACATTGCGTCAATGTTGCATGTGGTTGAGCTTGGTATGCTGTCTGTTACACTTTTGCTTTCTCATGTTATTTATGATGTTGACCTACATATATTTTAAAGAAATAGTATTACTGCAAAGTAAATTAAAGACATATATAGTTTTAGGGAGTGCAGTTCGTTGTTAGACTATTTTAAAATATATGTGTGGTAACTCAGACATCCTAGAATTATATCTGTTTAAGCTCTAAATCATGATCAGTTAGAAATTATGATGGGGTTGGGATTAAGCAATTGCTATACATTAACTTTTCTCTTCAAATCAATACAATAGCTGTAATATTATTTTGTTTGTCCTTCAGTCTATTATATATTCAATCTTCTAACAGAACACATATTTTGCCAGGTAAGCCGTCATTTTCACACAAAAAGGCTGATCTAGTTTTTCCACCAGATTTTCAAGATGATTTTCCAGTTGCAATGCAGGTAGCATAAGATTTTGATTATTTTTCTTGAAAATTGTATATTGTCATGCCAACATTAAGACAATTATCTGTTAATTGACAGATATCCGAGAAATATAGTTTGATCTACGTTGTCACAAATCTTGGGTTGCTGTTTGTTTATGATCTAGAGACGGTGACTGTAATATGCAGAAATAGGATCAGTCCAGATCCAATAATTTTAACTTCTGAAACTTCAGTGCCGGGTGGATTTTATGCCATCAACAGGCGAGGCAAGGTGTTGTTGGCTACCATAAATGAAGCAACAATAGTGCCGTTTATTAGCGGTCAAGTATGTTTTGTGCCTCTATTGTTTTTGTTTTCTAGTATCTTATTAGGTGGGACATGTCGCTTACAACTTCTTTTGCTTGTTTTGTGTTTCAGGTGAAAAATTTGGAGCTTGCTGTCAATCTGGCTAAAAGAGCAAACATTCCTTTGCCAGGGAATTTGGTAAGTGGATTGGTTTTGTAGATTTTCTATGGTTTGAGAATGTTTGCATTGGGAGGATAACTGAGTAAGAGCCTGATACTACAAACAATAGATTTTAGTTTCCACTTTCCAGCCAATAGTATCCAAAAGAAAAATCATTTTAGCTGTGACACCATTTTTTGGTAACTTTCTTAATTTACCTAAGCACCAATTTTTTGGTTGTGTTCTTTCATTTGGTATTTGCATGATTGGATCTGGTGTTTGACATACCTGATGCTGCATGTTTTTAAAAGTAATATCTTATACAAGTTATTCATTTTGTTTAGGTACTTATACTTGATCACTTTTTACTTTTTTCCTATGCTAGATGTTGACTCTATGGTTTTGGATTTCTCAGATGGTCCAACGTTTCAAAGAATTGTTTGCCCAGACAAAGTATAAAGAAGCTGCCGAACTCGCTGCATCGTCTCCACAAGGGATCCTTCGTACACCCGATACATTAATCAAGTTCCAGGTCTGAATTTTTTCCCCTTCCCTTAATCACACAATATTTTGATTTTATCCACGGCGGAATGCTTTAGCCAAATGCTACAGAGTGTTCCTGTGATAGCTGGGCAAGCTCCGCTACTGCTGCAGTACTTTGATATGCTTTTAAAGAGAGGAAAGCTCAATGCATTTGAGTCATTGGAATTATCTCGACTTGTTCTAAACCAAAACAAGAAGCATCTTCTGGAGAAATGTTTGGCTGAAGATAAGTTGGAATGTAGTGAGAAACTTGGGGACCTTGTGGAGGTTTGATTTATACTCACTGGAATTAGAATCTATTAGTACCGTACTTAATTTTATCTGAATTTTTACTCTAGAAAATTGTGACTGATTTCACTTTATTGTTCCTTCTGTTTTTGCCTTTCTCTAATTGCTGCTCTGCCTTCCTTGTAGACTGTGGATGATGAACTTGCACTGAAAATATATATTAAAGCTACGGCAACTTTAAAAGTTGTAAAAGCTTTTGCACTTGACAGAATCTTTAAGAATCTGTTTCTTCAGGTTGAGTACAATCCTGACAACTTGCTCTTTGTGCAAACAGTTCTTGGTACACATCCACAGGTTTGTTTCTATTTTCTGTAGTCTTCAGTGTTTAAGGTTTTGATAAATATGTAACAATCAGTTTAAGGCTCCTAATGAAAGCCTTTTTAGGTAAACTTTTATTAATAATTTGATAAAATTTAAACATCATGTATTGTTTTCCGGTCAATAGATGTTAGTATTACATGTTTTTTGCTGGGATTGGATCTGTGTAATTCACGAAAAAAACTCTAAATTAAATAAAAATAAACAAAAGCAAATAAAATAATGAGTTCTCCAGACTTAACTCAGGTGTTTTTCCCCTGTTTGTCAGTCACGGAGGTTGCCAAATTTAGCTCACCATTCCATCGACATAGAAGATACTGACATCATGGAAGGTGGCTCAAGTAGAAAGGTTAAAACCAGATATTACAAAAACTGATTCTCCCTTGTTTTAGGTGCATAAAGGAGGCTGCTGGTTGCACTTTTGCAGTCAGAGAATAAGATAATAGATTGTAGATGTTAGGATTCAAATCCCACATCTCTAGTTAAAGTCATGATTCAAGTATGAGTGATGAATCAAGTATAGTAAATCCAGGGTTTAATTGTTTCTTGCTTTAAAAATAAAACCAAACGCATTTTCTAGGTATGAAGCAGTGAAAGAATAAGATAAGTGATTGCAGGTGGTAGGATTCAAATCTCTATACTCATCTTGTTATGTTAGCATGAATCAATTATACTAAATCCGGGTTTTAATTATTTCTTGGTTTAATCATCTAAACAAAATACTCATATCTTGGATGATACATACCAACTTCCAAACCTTATAAATTATAGTCCATCATCTTATGTATAACTAACACTCAACTAATGGTCACATTCCGAAACTAAAATTTTGAAATTTGGATTCAAGTAATTTTCACTACTGGATACTGATTGTTCCCTTTTTTTTTTTTTTTTTCCTTCATGTTGAATGGATAGATTTGGATCTTTCTCCTTGTCAACCTTGGGATAGAGCTTCTATCTGCAGCTTTCGACCAGATTGCTTCTGTGCATAATCCTGAATATGCCTTGGCAGCAATGATAATGGCTTTAGTCGGTTTGCTTGGATGCATGACAGAGCTAGCTTTCAGGGGTGGAAAGGAAAAAGCCAGATGGAGATGGGATATGGAGATCCCATGGTTATATTGTTCAACAGATTCTCCTCCAGGTTACCGGCGTTTTGGTAGCTTTGTTGAAATATTTGGATTGCTGTGTGCCATATCTCAAAGTATTTCAGCCATAGTTGCCTATGTCTTTTATAGTCTTCCTACTGATAATCCTATCAAAGTGTCGTATTTGCCAGTTATTTTTTCCTTTGGTCTATTGATCTCTCAATTTCTAAAGGATCGAAGTCGTAAGTTGAGTCTGGTTGTTCATCAGGATTAGATTGTGCATCCATGGATGGTTTTCCTTCGTGTAAGTAGGATTCCTGATTGTTAACTTTCGTTCCCCTCGCTAGCAGAAAGTGTTGTAAACCTGTGTGTTGTACTATTCCAAAGAACCTTGTCCAATCGATTGGTCTTTAAGTCATTCTACAATCGATTGGTCTTGTCCTCTGTTTTTAACATGACTCTGATTTGTCCTTTTCGTCCTTCAATTCTATCTTTGTTGGTGTCTACCTGAAACGTTTCCTTGTTTCTGTTGTGAAGTCGAAGTCCTTGGCAGCAGGCAGTAGGCAGCAGGCAGCACATGACTATAAGGTGGGGTTTGTGTTGATGAGAGTTACACATCAAACACTGATTCAAAGGGAGAAACAGACAGAGAGCATAAATGTAAATTTTGGCATGTTGTGTTCAAAACTTGATTGCAGTCATCAATACAACTCAATCATTGATATATAATCGGACGCTCAGCAGTTTAGGATTATTTTTTATTTTTAATTTAATTTAGTCATAAGGTAATATTTTAATTCAAATTTAAATTTAGATAAATTAATATACATTTGTATATTATGTTGCCTAAGAAAAACATCATATTTTATTATTATAGTAATTTAGATTTTAATAATTATTTTTTAAAATAAATTTTAATTATAATCTTATAAGAATTAAAAACTTTAAAAAAATGAAAATAAATAACTTAACCGACCAAATATAAATGCAATTCCCCTTAGCTGAATTAAACTTGGAAATATTTTAATTATGTACATGACTTGTTCCCTACTCCAAGTTGTATTCTACTTAGGAAAGGTTTGCCCTAGGTCTAGCCTATATAAAGACCTAGCCATCCAATGTAATAGATACAGATACCTAGAGAGAGAGAGCCGACTCATAAACTTGTTTTCTTTCTCTTAATTATGTTCTAAGCTTCTTTAGGGTTTAGGTGAAGGTTGTTAGTGTTTGTGAGAGGAGATTGTACTTTGTCTTTGTTTCAATGCAATAAAATTATCAAGGTTTGCTTATCCTTTGTTATTCCTTGTTCTTGCATTCAAGCCCGGGAGGGAAGTTTGTGAGTAATCCATTTATCTAGACTCGGGAGAGTTAGATTCACGAAAGGGGTAAGTACGGTGTTTCAATCGTGAAATACTAACTCGACCTAGGGATAGGTTAAGAGTTTCAACGGCTAAAAGAAGTGTGAGATTGGTTGGTGAGTATAATTGGTTCATGCTGGGAGGTATCATCAAGGATTAGTCATCAACAGTACTTCGACTTAGGGATAAGCGGAGTCATCCAAGGACACTTTGCCGAACTTTGGTAAAGTCCACCCACGAGAAAGGGATTGCCACGGCAGACAGTATTATCGCTGCCGAGGCAGTAATCTGCAGTGTTGCCGAGGCAGAGATATACGATTACATTGGGTAGAGACAAGTCAATCAAATCCACAATACAACGCAACTGGATCCTGACCTATCTCTCTCTAATATTCAATTCTCTTTACTTTTACTTAGTTATTTTAGTTTAGTTAATCCAAACTCAATCACTTGTGTTTTACTTTATTTCTTTCTACAGAACAAGAAGACGAAGAAGACATATTGAGTTTACCAATCCATGTGGAGACGATAATCCGATAAATACTTATCACTTATTACTTTCGATGTGTTCACTTGCACTAAATGCACACTTTTGACACACGACAACCCTTAACCCATAACTCATAAGCCCAACAACATAACAAGCCCTAAGGCCCTAAATTGGCCCAAAAAATTAAACTCGGGGCTCAATGAGGCCCAAACTTCAGAGCTCAACGTTTCGGGTTAACCCAACACTCGAATCCAAAATCCAAGTCGTTACAAGATATATGTTTTGTATCGGAGAGTAAAAGCCAAAAATTATACTTTTATTTCAGATAATAGAATCATAATTTAAATCGGACCAGATAGTATTGGTTAAAACATAAAGAATATTCATGGTATTTACAAGAAAAGGGAAACAATAAACTTTTAAACATTTTTAAATGATTTTAGAATCAAGGTCCCTACTAAAAGGGGTTCGTTACTAACTACTCAAACCAGACATTTATAAATTGATACATTAAAATCATTGAAAAATCTAGATATGTTTGTATTGTTTTAATCATTTTGGCTAATAAGGACATTATAAACATTTAAACCATCTTGAATAAATTGATACTTTAATTCAATGAGGTATTAACGATGATTTAAAAAATTCAAGAATTTTAATTGATTATCAAGTTTTTAAGTCCCTTTACTTGAAATCAAGACAAAACTTACCCAAAACGATGTAAACAATAAAAAAAACGTGTAACTCTGATGAGACCCTTGCTGATGTCGAATGGATGATAGGTTGGTAGTATTTTCATCAGTATGATACGAGAAATACGATGGCATATCGAGCTACGACTATGGGTGTTGATGATGTTAAAAAATAAAGATAAATATAGTAATTTTCTCACTAACTATCAAATGTTTTTTCATTATGAACGGGTAGGGATTGGCCCGAACGGTGATGGTGGTGGTGGTTGAGGTTAAGATAAAATGACGATCTGAGGGGTGATGACAGTATGCTTCACCATTGAGAGATGATAGTGATCAGACGATAAACATAGGTGACTAAAAGAGAAGATAAAAAAGAAGATTTTTTTTTTTAAAAAAATATGGTGCCTTAATTGGGTAGTTAAGGATAATTGAGATATTGAATTACCTAATAAGTTCTTCATTCAAAATATTTGAAAAATTCTTGGTTAAACCAAAATAGAAACGAATCTTTGGCTCAACGGTTTAAGCGAAAAGGTTATAGGCTAAGGGTGAGATCGTGGGAGTGAAACCTACTAGCTCCAATCATTTCTTATTCATATATACACTATTAGAAACATGAGGTGTTACAAGTTAATTATGATATGATGTTTCTAACTCATTTTTATCATTCACAATATCAAGATTTGAATCTTGGATTCTGTTTAAGCGATCTTACATCTCTTCTCACAAGACTAAATGGTTGCTAGTAAATTTTATAATTTTATTGTATCAAAAAAGTTATTATTTACGAACGAGGTTGATCAAAGTGGTAAGAAGCTTGATATCACTTAAAAATGTCATGAGTTTGAGGCCTTGTGTATGTAGAAAATTCTAAGCAAAAGATTTACGCACGAAAAACTAAGTGTACGACGAGGATTGATTTGGATGAGTCAGGTCAAAGTCATTAATCAAGAGGGCAAAAGTTTTTTTTTATTTGGAATAAAAATTTGATTTATATCTAAATCTAAATAAAAATAAATGATTTATTTGATGACTAATTAGAAGTTCATGATTTTTTATTTAAAAATATAGAAAATAAAATTAAATATTTTTTAGTAAAATAAGATTTTTTTGAATAAGTCTAAAGATTTATAAAGTAATATATGTTCATACATAATCTTAACACTTTGACTATGAGTACAAATTTTATAGACAAATTGATTTAATGCATGTCTCCTAGAATGAACATCATCCATTTTTTCACTAAAACATTTTTTCTATTTATTTTTAATTTAATTTAATTTAATAATAATATGTTTATTTATTTCTTAAAAAAATAAAACATATATACATCATACAAATAAAATATTTTAATTTAAATATTAAAAAAAATTATTGAAATTATTCTTTGATTTCAATTAATAATTTTGTAACGATTCGAATTCTACTGAAATCTGAGGTTAGGGTTTAAATTAGGGCATGTGCCTCGTATTTGGACCTTATGAGCCTATTTGGGTTGCTAGGTGTTAGGCCTTGGGTTATATGATCCTTTGAAGGACATGAAAATAATTTTGGGGAAGTTGACCAATGGGAAAAAAAATTTAAAATTTTTATAAATTAGAAAGGGTGATATCACTAAAATGCTTTTTCTTTATCCTACTTCTCACCATTCCTCTTCTTTCCAAAGTATAATGATTCAAGTGAAAACTTTAAGTAGTAGAGAAAAAATATCGTACTCAACTGGAGAGGATCAATGTTTTAAGGTAAGAATCGGATCAATTGATGGGATGAGAGGTTTTTGTGGAAGTTGAAGAAGAAGAACAAATTTGGGTTTAAAAAACTTAAATATTTAGTGCTTTAATTTGTTTTAGCTCTTTTTACATTCACCAATGTTGTAGTAAATCTTGTAACACTTGTTACTAAGAGACTTAAGGAAATCTTCGAAGGGATAAGAGAAAAAGAAGAGTAAAACTTGAAAAAGGGATTGAAGGTTTTGGCTCCTGTAAAATCAAGGTAAGTACAATTCTAACTCTTATGTATTTTTCGAGCTCATGATAATAGTATAGTTGCACACTTGTGTTTGTTAGAGCTGATTATATAGCTTGAGGATGACAATGACAATTCACGAATTGATAGGTATAATGTGTTGAAATGATTTTAATTTATTAGGCAGACCATTGATAACCTGCAGGAAATATTTGAACAAATTTGATAAATGCTACTGAATTTTTATTAAATCCATAAAAAATTTTAATTACATCGCCTTCAAGTAAAAAGTTGGATTAAACAATCCAAACATTTTACATCAAAAACAAAAGAAAAACATTCTCTCGACTCTAAACACCAATGGGCAAGATTGTGAGCCACTCGGTTTGCCTTCCTTGCTACATGCTTCACTACAAAACCAAGGTGATCATTTAATAAATTCATAGTCTCTTCCAAAATAACTGAAGCTACAGAGTAATCGATATTATACTGAGCAAGCCTGTTAACGATAGCCATTGAATCGCCTTCAATCACTACATGTTTCCATATGCTTTTCACAGCCATCTTAACACCTTCTACAAAAGCCCATGCTTCCACAGTTTCAGCCGACTGAACTCCTTGGATTATCTTTGTTCGACCATCAATCATCAACCCATGTGAGTTTCTAGCTACCACTCCTATAGTTGTTGCTCCATTTTCTCTAATGAAAACATCATCAACATTAACTTTAATAAAGTCAGCAGAAGGACGTTTCTAGTTTTGGGACCTGTTACAAGAAACAGTGTTCGAACAAGGATCAAAAGCCACTATGAAATCAGTTGCGAGCATCTGGGCATAGTTCACAATAGCTCTTGCAGGCAACAAAAGAGATTCATGCACCAATTTGTTCCTTCTATACCATACATTCCAAAGTAACACTAAAAGGAAAATAAATTGTTCTTAATCCAACTTTGAGATGCAAGCTTCCAACCATTCTTTGCAAGAGTTAGCTTCTGAAAAATCAAGCAAGAAAGATAAATTGCAAAGTTCAAACATTTCTTTTAAACTAGCATAGTCCCTAAAAGCATGTAAAGTTGTTTCCAACAGATTATTACACAAAGGGCATAAACCAGGTCCCAAAGAAGCAGTAAGAAATTTAAAACCTAATGGAAGAGTTTCATGGCATAATCTCCATCCAAAAATCTTAACTTTTGACAGTGTCTTTAATTTTGCAATTATATTCCATATAGGAGAATTGTGTTTTTCCACTGTATCTTGCTTTCTCAACCAATTATTTTCAGATTTGACATTATAAACGCCTGATGAATGATTTTAGTCTGAAATGTCTTAAAATCGTCGTACTTAGCTTCCCTTAACTTGATATTGGTCTCTTAGAATTGAAGTGGTCAACTTGTTTGCTTAGAATCATTAGTTATTTATCAACTTAAATTTCTTTAATAAAAATAATATCCTTATGAAATAAATATAATCTAAAATACACTTAACGAATATATATATATATATATATTAAATTAGTTAAGTATTGTAATTTAATTTTTTTATAAAATATAATATTTTCATCAAAAGAAATATAACTAATTAATTGATTGTAAAAATATATATATACATAAACTACTGAAATATTAAATATATATTTTAATTTATTAATTATTATTCGGTCTAATTATATAAAATGTTTAAAATTTTTAAATAATTTTATAGCTCATATTTTGACTTTATGAATAAATTAAAGAAATAACCTATAATTAATATTTATAGTATTTAATTTAAGTTAATAGACCTCAAAATATTGGTGGTTAAAAAACCATGTTTTATTTTTAATTGTCTTAAAATACATTTTATTGAATGCTTGTTATTTAAGATAATAGTATGTAATGTTTTATTTTTAGTAGACTTTTCTATTTTTTTATTTTTATTGGATAGTTTTAGGGGGGGGGGCGTCAAGTAATTTAGGTGGAGTTTGCACGTGTACCACGTAAACGCATGTTAGTTTGACCCAAATATCTGAATCGATGAACGACGTCGTTCACATAGAACGTCTATAAAAACCCATCCAAACAAGAAGAAGCTTAGGCTCGAATTTCCAGTTTCTTATATTTTTTTAAAAGAATAAAGGAACTTACAACCGGAAGGATGCCGCCAAAAGGAATGAGGAGCCTTTGCTTCAGCCCTGAAACGCCGTCGTCTCGACGATCGGTGTCACCACCTATAATAACCTCGCTATCCAGTAATCACCGCCGTAGATTATCCGAATCGACAGTCGAGCTAACCATCGACGCCGCCGCCATCCTCTTGGCGAAATGGGATGTTGAAAGGCCACCGTACGCTAGAGCTAGAGTGACTTCTCTATTCTACAAAAGCAAAACAGAGGCCATGAGTTTCATAAGAACCGTCAACGACCTGCACAAAATCATGCATTTTCTTGCTAACGATCGAGGTTCCGGTTCGGTCTCTCAAGCTCAACGTTTGCTGCAAATCGCAATGAAGAGGCTTCAAAAAGAGTTTTACCAGATTTTATCGATGAACCGAGCTCATTTGGATCCGGAATCGGTTTCCTCTCGATCATCACGAACCTCCACACAATCGAGCTTATCCGATTACGATTACGACGTTTCACCGGACAATCAGATCGGCGCCTTCGGGGATTCCATCTCTGAGGTAGAAGAAGTTTCTTTCACGGCGATGTCCGATCTGAAATTGATAGCAGATTGCATGATCGCTTGTGGTTACGCTAAAGAATGCGCCCAAATTTATACTTCTATTCGAAAATCAATTATCGATGAAGGCATTTACAAGCTCGGGATCGAAAAACTAAGGTCGTCTCAGATCAATAAAATGGAATGGGATGTATTGAAATTGAAAATCAAGGACTGGTTAGAAGCCATGAAGATTTCAATGAAGACGCTTTTCACCGGAGAAAGAATCCTCTGCGACTTCGTATTTTCCACGTCGGATTCCATTAGAGAAACTTGCTTTTCGGAGATTACAAAAGATGGCGCCGTCGCTCTGTTTGAATTCCCCGAAATCGTCGCCAAGGCGAAAAAATCGCCACCGGGGAAAATTTTCCGTCTACTCGATATGTACAAGGCTATTTTAGATAACCGGCACGAGATTGAAACGATCTTTTCCTTTGAATCGACTTCAGCCGTTCGAACTCAAGCTGTCAACTCATTGACTCGACTCAACGAGTCAGTGAGGTCGTTGTTATCTGATTTTGAGTCCACAATAAAAAAAGATTCGTCCAAATCGCTGGTTCTAGGCGGCGGTTTTCATCCTCTGACGATCTACTCGATGAAATACCTCACTTTCCTCGCTGATTATAGCAGCATCCTCACCGATACCAGTTCTGACTGGCCAGCGCCTGCGAAATCATCTCCACGGGAATCCTACTTTTGCAGTCCGGTTTCCGTTGCATCTCCGGCTTCTGCCATCTCCGGCCACATTTCAAGGCTAATGCTCACCCTACTCTGCAAACTCGATAGCAAAGCTAAGCGTTACAAAGACGCCGCCGTTTCATACCTATTTCTAGCGAATAACCTCCAACATGTAACCTCCATGGTCCATAAATCCAATCTCCAGTACTTACTCGGCAAGGAATGGATCGTGAAACACGAAGCTAAGGTGATCCGGTACGCGGAAAACTACGAGCGGTTAGCGTTCGGAGACGTCTTCGCCTCCTTGCCGAAGTATCCAACCGCGCCGATGAAACCGGCGGAAGCCAAAGAGTGTTTCAGGAAATTCAATATAAGCTTTGAAGCTGCCTATTGGAAGCAGATTTCATGCGTGGTACCCGACTCGAAGCTCCGAGACCAGATCAAAGCTTCCATTGGAAGGAAGCTCGTGGCCGTTTATCAGAAATTTTTCGATTTCCATAAATCAACAATCGGAGATGAAAAGAGCATCGCATTGTTCATCCGATTTTACCCTGAAGATGTCGGAGATTACTTGTCCGATTTGTTCTTAGGGAAGGCCGTTCCAGGAAGTCCATCGTCATCGTCTTCATAGTCTCATCGGCAGCATTTGCATTCACCACCCCCATTGAAAGCATTTAGAGTTTTTTATATTTATTTTATTGCTCGATTTTTCTCTAATCGTGAAAAACCGTCTCTGATTGTTAGTTAGTTATATAACTGTTTTTTAAAATTCATTTTACATGTTAGTCCTCCAACATCTGTGTTATTGTATATGAAACACAGATTTGAGATCCATTTCTCTTATTGCTGGCTTGTTGAGAGAAAAATGATTTTATGTACAATTTGAGTACATAATTTCTTATATAAAATAAATCTATTTATCATCATTGTTACTAATTTATCTTAATTTCGTAATACACGAGTTAATAAGATCATGTGATATAAAATTCATTTGTAGCACTTGTGATAATAATCACGATTAAATAAATATTAAGATTACTTAATTAATTTAAAATGTGAGCTAAGTACAATCAGAGTTTAATTATTGCACATACAACATTGGTGAAAGAAAATATTTTATGTATATATCATAAAATCAATAAATAATATACATAAATGATTTTATATGTAAATTTATCAATATCATATTTATCATGTATGATAAGAAAGTTATGATTTCCGAAGTTAAGATATTATTGACACGAAGAGAAAGCAAGGCATTTATAGACGATCAATGCTTATAAAACGAAACGAATAAAACTAAAGAAACATTTTTAATAAGGGTTGTGCACCTGATATACAAAGTTATAACACTATGATGAACGAATATTGCAAAGCTAAAAAGTTATATGAAACAATGGTACTCTCTCGTAAAATATCTCGAACATGACCAATTCTAAAAAGTTGCTGCCTTATCCCGAAACATCGCAGGACAAATCCTGGTCGGCTGAAACAGAGAAGGAACATTTGTGGTCCGAATCAACACTAGAGGTTCTTGTAGCTGTAGAGTCTGATAACTTGGTAATCAAGTCTCTTAAACACAGGTCCAAGTTGCCCAGGGGAGTTGTCTTGTGGCAGATAGTATCGCTTTGAATCATCAACTCAGGAACTTGACAGGAATTATTAACAAATAACAAGAGTATTTTTTAGAAAAAGGAAAGGAAATATATAAATTAATATGAAAATAATAGATTATTTTTCATTATGAAAATTTCGATTAATCAATCAATAAATTAAAAAAATATTTTTATAATAAACATATAATATATGATCTTTATTAATCAATTAATAAATTAGATCGATATATATTTTAACAAAAGGCTATACATATCTTGAGGTTTAACCATTGACTATAGGTTAATTTATATAATATTTAATACCATCAAAATGACTTTGAGTACCATGCATACGTATACATATGTAAAAAAGCTATAATATCATGTTATACTATAAGAAAATTATTTGCTAATCCAAATACAAATGTCAATGAATATATTAGTATAAATATTTATCTAATTAATTCAAAAGAATATAAATTGTATATCGGGGTCATTCTATATTTAAAGGTGAATATTTAATAGAGTCGAGTTGAGTTAATTGAGTAGTCTTATTTATAACTCAAATTTATTTGATTTTTTCGAATTAAGTTGAGTTTGAGATTAGTTGTCAAGTTTATGTCCGAATTTAATTGTAAATATTTATAATATTATGATAATAATTTATTCCAATTTAAATGTCTCTCTATAACCATATATGGTATAAATATATATTTTTCATAGAGTTATATTTTGACACACAAGCCTTTTATAAATTTTAAACCCTAAATCATAAGTCTTAAATCATAAACCATAAACCTTAATCTAAAACCCTAACCCTTAAGTTTACACAAACTTATATATCAAAGTATTTTTCTTTTTATATATTTGATATAAATTTATCATATAGAGTTAAAAGACGCAATTTGAACTTGAAAATACTAATTACTAAAATTTTTGAGTTATTTAAGTTTTATTTTATAACTCAAATTTTATTTAAAATAATTTAAGTTAAATTTATAAAATTATAATTTGAGTCAAATTTTACTCCGTACAATTTACAATAAATTTATTTTAATATTCAATTCAGAATAATTAATTAATAAATTGATTATTAATACTATACATTAAAAAACTGCACACACCTAAAACATGATGCCATTCCGCTGGCCCTGGTAAACTATCCTTGTTGGTCACTCCATGAGAGTCGTGTTGAGCAGATCCAACACCCACCACCGAACATGAATACTTTGGTGGTTTTTAAAAACTGAGGTTTCGTATGGGAAATGAATGCGTGGAAGAGTGAAAGTAGAAAGTTTAGGTCACCACTCACAAAAACAACAAGATTAAGAAAGGGGTGAAGGAGGAAGCAGATGAATTGGTTGAGACTTTGGGGAGTTTTCTTGCAAATAAACTCAACTTCAAAGAAAATGACAAACAGAAGTGGGATTTAGTTTGGTTTGGTCCATAGGGGGAAAATCGTTTTTACTTGGAGTAGGTAAGTTTACACACATATATAAGTGAAACATGACATAAAATATTGCTCGAATATAATACGATTAATTTATAACGTTAAAATTTAAAGTTTTAATATTATTTTAAAGAAACTAGCTTATCTCGTAATTGGTATTCATCTGCTTTTTTTTTTAAAAAATTGTTTCCATTTTATTTGATTAAATTTAAATTTTAAACAAAACCTTTGAAAAAATTATTACATGTGTTATCATTTAGATGTTATTTCTTAGCTTAAACATATAAATGTCTTAGATTTTGAGATTGGAAAGTATAAGGTCTAAATCTTACAACTTGTACAAAATTAGGATGTTAAAGCAAAGCAGTGTCTTGGCGCAACTCCTTCACCTAATAAACACATTATTAACACACCAGGGTTAGATACCATGAATCACCAAACGTATTGACCCGTAGTTTTTTCTGCCTTATTATAAACCCTTCCCAGTACAGATTTTCCATACAACCAAGCAACCCTCATAGCTGAAATATACAAAAAGTGTTTCTTGTTTATTTTGCACTATGTCATTCGTCGGAGATTCAATGAAGTCGCCGGCGAAGCCAATGATTCTAGACGATGACCTCCCATTGTATAACAATTCCAAAAATATGGAACTCCAAAAATACACCCCAAAGCCCACGGTTTCTCCGACGCTAGCCGAGCTCTTAATGCATGTCGACGACGCCCAGAATTCTCCGGTCGACCATCGAGTCGTGGAGCTCAGTTATGGGTGTAGTTCACTCCCATCGTCGAACCCTTTTGTTCTTAGTTTTAGTAACTTGTCTTACAGTGTTAAAGTTCGTAAGAAGATGGGATCGATCCCGTTTTGTGGGAAGAACGGCGATGAGCTTGATTCTAATGGAGTTAATACCAAGATTTTGTTGAATGAAATCTCGGGTGAAGCTCGAGAAGGGGAAATCATGGCGGTGCTTGGTGCAAGTGGCTCTGGGAAATCGACTTTGATCGATGCACTTGCGAACCGTATTGCTAAAGATAGCTTGAAGGGTACTTTAACTTTGAATGATGAAGTTCTGGAGTCGAGGCTTTTGAGGGTGATTTCGGCTTACGTTATGCAAGATGATCTTCTATTCCCAATGCTCACCGTCGAGGAGACGCTCATGTTTTCGGCGGAGTTCCGACTTCCTCGATCGCTTTCGAAGACAAAGAAGAAGGGTAGAGTCCAAGCTTTGATCGATCAGCTCGGGTTGAGAAGCGCGGCAAAGACGGTGATCGGAGACGAAGGGCACCGAGGTGTTTCTGGAGGGGAACGAAGGCGGGTTTCGATCGGGATCGACATAATCCATGACCCCATTGTTTTGTTCCTCGATGAACCAACTTCTGGTTTGGACTCAACGAGCGCGTTCATGGTGGTTAAGGTCTTGCAACGAATTGCTCAGAGTGGAAGCATTGTGATCATGTCGATTCATCAGCCGAGTTATCGAATTTTGAACTTGCTTGATCGTTTGATTTTCCTTTCACATGGAAACACTGTTTATGCTGGTTCGCCAGAGATGCTGCCGTCTTTCTTTGCGGAATTCGGGCATCCGATACCGGAGAACGAAAACAAAACTGAGTTTGCACTTGACTTGATCCGCGAGCTCGAAGAGACTCCTGGTGGAACCAAAGGCTTAGTTGAATTCAACAAATCATGGCAAGCTAGAAAGAATCAAAGAAATGGATTCTCTGTGAGATCAAATCTTTCACTCAAACATGCAATCAGTGCAAGCATTTCTAAAGGGAAATTAGTCTCTGGTGCAACAAATGATTCCAATTTAACATCTTCGGTGCCTACTTTTGCAAATCCGTTTTGGATCGAAATTATAGTTATCGCCAAAAGATCCATGTTGAACTCGAGAAGAATGCCTGAACTGTTCGGGATTCGATTAGGTGCAGTTGTAGTCACCGGGATCATCTTAGCCACCATGTTTTGGAAGCTAGACAATTCACCAAAGGGCGCTCAAGAACGTTTAGGGTTCTTTGCTTTTGCCATGTCAACAACGTTCTACACCTGTGCCGAAGCAATCCCGGTTTTCCTCCAAGAACGATACATTTTCATGAGAGAAACGGCTTACAATGCTTATCGCCGGTCGTCATACGTACTGGCTCACTCACTAATGTCCATCCCATCTCTGATCATCCTCTCGATGGCCTTCGCCGCAATAACCTTTTGGGCAGTCGGACTTGCAGGCGGCTTTTCCGGGTTCTTCTTCTTCTTCTTAACAATCTTTGCCTCCTTTTGGGCTGGAAGCTCGTTCGTAACATTCCTTTCAGGCGTGGTCTCCCATGTTATGTTAGGCTTCACAGTCGTGGTGGCCATCTTAGCTTATTTCCTTCTCTTCAGCGGATTCTTCATTTCTCGGGATCGAATCCCCTTATACTGGATCTGGTTTCATTACATCTCTTTAGTTAAATACCCTTACGAGGCTGTTCTCCAAAATGAGTTCGATGATCAGACATGCTTCGTCCGAGGAGTTCAAATGTTCGACAACACCCCCCTGGGTTCCGTGCCGGTGTCAGTGAAACTGAGGTTGTTGCAAAGCATGAGTGGCGTGTTGGGCGTGAACATCACCGGCACGACCTGTGTGACGACCGGCAAAGATCTTTTGGTTCAGCAAGGTATAACTGATATAACCAAATGGACTTGCTTGTGGATCATCATTGCCTGGGGCTTTTTCTTCAGAATTTTGTTTTACTTTACTTTGTTGCTGGGGAGCAAGAACAAGAGAAAATAAATACTTTGTTAAATCATTCTTCCTCTTCGGAGATGAAGATATGTGTGGTCGGTTTCTTTATATAATATATGTATAATTTCAGTCCTTTTTTTCTAGTATTTGTATTACTATTGCACATCGACTGAAGTTGTAGAGTATTTGTGGTTCCATCAGAAAAATGAATGTTATGATCCATAGAGTTTATCTACAAAATGTATATGCCTTATGAGTCTTAAGAATAAATGTTAGTATTTCATATGGGCAGTGATAATGAGCCTGTACGACTCGCGAGTTATTCGAGTTCGGTTCAGTTAAAGTTCGGTTTGGGTGAGTTTGACTTGGGCTCGAGTTCGGTTCGGGATCTAAACGAGCCAAGCTTAACTCGAAAAGCTCGTGAACAGGCTCGGAATAATTATATATAAACATATATATACATTAAAAATAATTTGTTTAGTAAAGAAAAATAATTGAGTATAAATCCATTAAAAATAAAATAAATAAAATATTATCAACTAAAATAAATTTACAAAACTACAAATAAAAAATAAACTACAAATAAGTAAATAAATAAAAAATAAAACACAATAATATAGAAAATTGTCAATTTCGAATCAAAGCGAACCAAATTGAGCCCGAACCGAACCTAGTAATATTATTTTCGAGCCGAGCTCAAGATTAAAATTCCGAGCTCGGCGAGCCTCGAACCAAACCGAACCCAGATATGCCTGTTTTCGAGTCAAGCCTGGCTTGGCTCGAGCTCGGCTCATTATCACTCCGAGGTATAACCCATATAAGAGGAACTTTGCGGATTAGACCAATCACTGTTAGAGTACAGTAGTTCCAGTATCCAAACAATTCGTACCCTACCATAGTTAATTACTTCCACACTACTCAAAACCCTAGCCGCTGCTCGGTGCTCACTTTATACTGCATTTTACTTCATTTCTTCACCTTCCCTTTCTCCCACAACATAAACCCTCACAATGGCAGCAGCAGCAGCCCGGCCTCTGGTTTCGGTGCAAACCATAGAGTCTGATATGGCCACCGATGCTATCCCTACTGTCCCTTTGGCTGATGTCATGAAAGCCTCGATCCGACCCGACATCGTCACCTTCGTCCACGACAACATCTCCAAGAACAGCCGCCAACCCTACGCCGTCTCCAAGCGTGCTGGTCATCAAACCTCAGCTGAATCGTGGGGTACCGGACGTGCCGTCTCACGTATCCCGCGTGTTCCCGGTGGCGGTACCCACCGTGCTGGTCAAGGTGCTTTCGGAAACATGTGTCGTGGGGGTCGTATGTTTGCTCCTACCAAGATTTGGCGCCGCTGGCACCGAAAAATCAATGTTAACCAGAAGAGATACGCCGTCGCCTCTGCCATCGCTGCCTCTGCTATTCCTTCCCTCGTAATGGCACGTGGTCATCGCATTGAGGCTGTCCCTGAGATGCCCCTTGTCATATCGGACGCTGTGGAAAGCGTGGAGAAGACCTCGGCTGCAATTAAGGTTTTGAAACAGGTCGGAGCATATCTGGATGTGGAAAAAGCTAAGGACAGTCTAGGGATCCGGCCTGGAAAAGGAAAAATGAGGAACCGGAGGTACATCTCCCGTAAAGGTCCGTTGATTGTTTACGGAACCGAAGGGTCAAAGCTAGTTAAAGCCTTCAGAAACATTCCTGGTGTCGAGATTGTCAATGTTGAGAGGCTTAATCTGTTGAAACTCGCTCCTGGCGGACACCTTGGAAGGTTTGTTATTTGGACCAAATCTGCTTACGAGAAGCTTGACTCGATTTACGGGTCATTTGATAAGCCTTCGGAGAAGAAGAAAGGGTACATTTTGCCTCGTTCTAAGATGGTGAATGCTGACCTTTCTAGGATCATTAACTCTGATGAGGTTCAGTCGGTCGTTAAGCCTATCAAGAAGGAAGTCAAGAGGGCACCAATGAAGAAGAATCCACTCAAGAACTTGAATGTTATGCTGAAGTTGAACCCTTATGCGAAGACTGCTAAAAGGATGTCCCTTTTGGCTGAGGCGCAACGTGTTAAGGCTAAGAAGGAGAAGCTTGACAAGAAGAGGAAGCCTATTTCCAAGGTACATAAATTCTGTTCTGATATGTTTTTGAAGTTCTTAATGTTGATAATTGTACTTCTCTGTGGTTTTGGCTGATGTATTATAGTACATGGCAATGGAATTATATGTTTTTGGCTGATGTTTAATCATCAATTATATGACTAATGGAACTAATTTTTGATTTTAAATGCTTCTTAAGTCGTCTCTGTCTCCATTTTTATGCTTGATGTGATCTTGTTGAGAGAATAGTAGTAAGTGGGTGGACTCTTAGTTTGTGATATATGCCTATATGTTTATCTGACTAACCTGTTAGTCTATGAGTATTATGCATTGATATTTCCACCTTATGTTGAGCATGATTCTGGGTTCGAAATGAGACATGAATGCAGTCCATTGGTTCTCTTTTACTTGTTCGAGTTATTTGGTTATCCTTCTCAAATTATGGAGTAAAGTTTTGCATCTCTTTGACATTTGATTACATTCTTGGTCTAGATTGATGTTTTCTCAATTTCCATGTTAGTTTATTGATTTTATCATTCTTCCTCCTGCCTTGTCTCTCTGAACTTTACAGGAGGAAGCCGCAGCAATCAAGTCTGCTGGGAAAGCATGGTATCAAACCATGATCTCTGACAGCGATTACACCGAGTTTGAGAACTTCTCCAAGTGGTTGGGCGTATCTCAGTAAATTTAGTTTTCTGTATTAGAATTTTTTTTCTCAGACAATTGTTTTTACTATCAGTTTTGTTTTGAAGGTGACATTTTCTTCTCATTTGAATAGTTTCTTTTAAAAAATACTTTACAACACTGGTTGGTCAGATCATTATGTTATTGAAATGTTTGTCTTGCATTGTTCATCGTTAATCCTATTTTAAGCTTTTTTTTAGCGTTGCAATCATTGTTATCTTTGTCTGAATTAGTGGTGTTGTCCTCTTTAGTTGTCAATGAATGTACAAATAATCTTGTTTTTTTTATTAAAAAATAAACTTGAATGTTCCGGATAGCAAATGGGCGGGGCAGGTGCGGATATCCCTTCCTATATCTATACTCATCTAAAAAATTTATATTCACCACCTACCCATCACCCACGGTGGGTATAATTTTTAAATCCACCCCGTCCATGCGGGTATATTCTTAAATCCATCCCTGCATCCATCACTAAATAATGAACTTTTATAAAAAAGAATAAAATTTCGCATATTTTATTAATTGATTAATTGTATATATAATATTTTTATACTTATATAAATTTAACTATATCTAATTAACTAACTATAAATAATTTAACTAAAACGTATCTTTATTGATATAAATTCTATTTAACTACAACTAACAAATGTATATAATTAACTTAGCTAAAACATATTTACACTTTTATGAATTTTACTTATCTACACATTATAAATTTTCAACCTGATCATCAGTTTTTCAAACTAAATTAATTGTGTTCAAAATACCATAATAAAAGTCTGTAGAACTAATGTTTTGATATAATAATTGAAAAATAGTTTTGGACTAATTGAAAAGATTTCAAAAATGATTCTTATGTCCAAACTATTTGAAAATATATTTAAGATGTTTTTGAGAGTTTTTAAATATGTTTTAAATGATTTAAAGAAACCAAAGAAGTGTTTTTTAACCCAAGTGTTTCGATACACCCTCAAGGTGTTTCGATACCTGTTCTTCAATGACAGTTTTTCAAAGGCAAAAATATAGTGGTATCGATACTAGTATCGATATCTTTTCACCACTGTGATTGTTGGTTTCGAACCTTGTTTCGATACACCCCCAACGGTCACAAACGATTTTACAAAAACCCCAACGGCTAGGAGCGGTATCGATACTGGTATTGATACCTGTTTATAAATGCAGGTCAACGGCTATTTCCCAACAAGGGTGTTTCGATACCGGTTTCAGGGGTATCGATACCTCATGCACCAGAAGAAGAAATATGCCTTGAAATCAACTCCAAACGCTCCAAAACATCTCCAACGGCTAGATCATGATTTGGAATGATAAAAGGAAGCCTCAAGCATCAAGAGAAGACTAATGCTTCATTGTAAACAACATTATGATTCAAGAATTGTCTTAGAGTTTAGTTCTCACATTTTTGGGTAGACAACACTTGTGAGCTATGCTCAAGTGTATTAGGATTGGGTGAGTGCTTAGTTGCAAACAATTAACCTTATTAGAAGGATTCAAGTTTGCTTAAGAATTCTCTTTGTGAGTGAATTCCCAAGGTTCGATTGTGAACTTTAGATGCTTGATTCGGGTTGTGAATCAAGGTTGTAAGGTTATCCCTTTGTTCCTCAAAAGGTGGAATTCTTAGTGAATTGTGGAAATCCTTAGTGGGAAGCTAAGGTAGTGGATGTAGGTGCTTGTTCGAAGGCCGAACCACTCTAAAATCCTTGTGTTCTTTGTTTATCTTTTTGCTTCCACAACAAACCACCCAAATTGCCACTTCTCCACCACTTGGCGTATTTAATCGGTTATTCATCGAGCCACGTCAAGCCCAACAAAGTCATAATCAATGTCTATAAATAGAAATGATTTAAAATTCATATGGCGGGTGGATACAGTGCAGGTAAGGTCTTAAACCCATCACCTACCCATGATGGGTATGACTTTTTACATCCACACCCGCCCACTACCCATTAAATTTATATACATCTCACTCTAACTGATACGTGTGCGGTGCGAAATCCGTAAAGCTATACCCGTCTGTTATCCCTACATATAGGTTCTAAATAGGGTTCCTTTTTGATGTCAAATAACAAGTTATAATTTACAATTTAATTAATTATTAACCGTTTAATAATTGAACCTTTTGTACCTTTTGTATATCAAAACGAAAATTGTTTGTTACTTAGAATAAGGGAGTAATATTGTTTAGAAGATTTGAGTTTTATAATGTTTGTGAATTAACAATTAATAATTAGATATTGCTGTTGTGTAAATATAATTGGGTTAAATTTTGATAAAATATTAGTCATTATTTTAGATTAAATTATTATAAAATATTAAAACTAAAAATTCTAATATAAATTTAAAAACAAAGATTTTTTTTAAATATTAATTTAAGAAAAATATTTAATTCAGTCTCTCGTCTAAGTCATTTCCTCTATCTTTTCTTGAGTCATCTCCTTTATCCTTTTTTCTCATCTGATTCGTCTTCTTTATCCTTTCTTCTACAGCGTACGATTCCCTCTCTTTCTTCCTCGTTATCTAATCTCCCACCCTTTCTCTTGATTATTTATTTTATTATTTTAATTTTGTTTCTGCGAAGGAAAAACTTACTGGGTTTAGGCTACTCTCTATTCTATATTTTCTAAACATTTTTAGGGTTTCGATTTTGATATTGAAGTAGATTATCTTCATTATGCTTGTCGATGACTTATTTGAGTTAGGGTGTCATATGATTAGACTTTTAAATCAGCTCACTTACGGCCTTAGGCGAAATATAAATAAGAATGCGCTGAGAGAATTTTTAAAGTAATACTCAGATACATCAAATAAGGTGGGAAAAACCTATATTTATACTTGAACTCCCCTTGATCCTACGGTTTATATAAATTTACATCGATCGCTAGGATACAAACTTATCCATTTATAAAGAATAATTCTGAGAATATTCTCAACTAACTATGAAAGGTATCTTTTGTGTTCACACATCTTGGATGGATAAAACTTCTAAAATACTCTTTGGATCGAGCTAACGTTGGTAGTCTTTCTAAGCCCAACATCACTTTTAAAAATACTTGAGCAGGTATAATCGCTCATGTGATGCAAGTGTCTCGAACCTCAACCTGCGACACAGGGCTTTCTCTATGGTGGAGGCTCCGGCTAATCCCGATGGAGGAGGTATTTCCTGTCGCTAACATCAGCCGTATTATGAAGAAGGCTCTTCCCGCTAATGGAAAGATCGCTAAAGATGCTAGAGAGACCGTTCAGAGTGCGTCTCTAGATCAGCTTCGTCACCAGCGAGTACGATTTATGACTTTACTGTTCTAGCTGAATTTTTTAGCTCTATATGTGAAATTTACTGTGAAAGTCTGAAGTTTGGTCATGAATTATGTACAGAGCTAGGCAGCTAGCGATAAGTGTCAGAGAGAGAAGAGGATGACTGTTAATGGAGATGATCTGCTCTGGGCCACGGCCACTTTGGGGCTTAAAGATTACATTGATCCGCTTAAGATTTACCTTTTCCGGTACAGAGAGGTGATTATCTCCAAGCCCTTCCAGTCTTATTTCTTGTAACCAACAAAGGTCATAATAGTTTTTGATCTTAAATTGTGTTACGTGAATAATACCTCTCTTACATCGCTTTGTTTGCAAATTGACAGGGTGATGCCAAGGGATCCGCTAAAAGTGGAGATTCATCTGCAAAGAAAGATGTCCAACCAAGCCCAAATGTATTTGTTGTTTAGATTGCCATGCATTCAATCTCTTTTTATTTGATAGACTTACTTCATGCCTACTCAAGCTATGCTATATTATTATCTGATCTTTCATTGAAAATATTATGCAGCTTGTTATCAAGGTTCATTCTCACAAGGTGTTAATTATGGGAATTCTCAAGTAACCTCTCTCTCTCTCCGCTGTGATATGGAGCATGCCAATGGATAACACAATTTCTTTTCTTATCTTCATATGGTGCTTTGGTTATGGTTACCTTACCTCTTCAACCATGGTTACACCAAAGAATCATGACATATTTCTCTATATTTTTTCACATGCTGTTGGCACCATTGCTTTTGCTTCTAGTTGCACCTTTTTACTCCAGCCAGCTTCTTTAGAGTGCTTTCATCATCTCTGTCTAAGTTGGTGCCAACAGGACCGCACTATCTTCTTTTATTGTCCTTTTATAACATTCTAAAGTATAGTTGGGGTTATATTAGTTATGACAGGCACATATGCTGGTTCCGATTAGAGATCACACCATTCTTCTTCTGCAAGTTCCATTATCATATGTGAAGGAGCAACAGCTTGAATGTTTCACATCCTCTTATCTTGTAAGCTATCGTTTTCTAGTATTACGTGTCGATCATATGTTCTTTGGAAGGAGAAATTATCAGGTGAACTTTATTTATCACGTTATCCATGATTTAAGTAATCAGAACCGTTCATCTTTAAATAATTATCTAATAACTACCCACCTATTAGGAAAGATGTGATGATTCACCTTAAAAAATATTGAGATGAACGGTTCTGATTACTTAGGACTATGAATGACGTGATGAACATGATTCACCTAATAATTTCTCACTTGGAAGACATTCATTTTCCAAAAAACTGTTTAAATTTTGTGAGATTATCATAGGATTAAGCTCATGGCGAGCACATAATATTCCGCTAATGACATTGTTTAAGAAGTTTATTATGTCCATTCTATTTTTTATGACTTAGAACTAGATTTTAAATTGTATATATTTTATTAAATTATTTTTAGTTAATTATATTCTAGTAAATGATGAATTTGATAAAACTGTGTCAATTGATCGATTCAATAATCCGATTGGTTTGATTGTAAATCTAATCAGATTATTTTTTATATAAATAATACTTAATTTTATTGAATAGAGAGAATATACTCAAATTATGTATTTTTTTTAAAATTATTATGGTACACGAACTAACCATTTAAAAATAAAACAAGATTAAATTTAAAAAGAGTTAAAAAAAATTTAACTAAATATTTTAGATAAATGATAGACATATATACAAATATTAGTAGTAGTAATGAAAGATAAACATCATTAACTCAGATAAATTGATATTGTTGTAATTTAATTTTTGGTAACTGTAAATGTATATTAATATTTAGTAAAAAATAATATAATAAATATCAAATTCAATCATATTAACCTAAATGGTTAATAATTTGTTACAGGGAGTTTCTAGAATCTGTGTGCTGGCATGTACAGCTGGAAGCTCGTTTTGCATGCTTTCCATGCTGCTAACAGACCTCAGCATCTTGTATAAATTGACATCTTCTGTCAATGATGAAATACACCTTGAATCAGAATATCTTCTATTATTTTATACCATATTTTAACATGGTATCAAAGCCAGGTTACTAAGTTACTTCCCATGTACACACATCCTCCAGAGATTGACCTTCTGTCATCGATACAACTTTGTAACCTGGAGTTCGAAGAAACAGAAAAGTGTCTCTAGTCAACTATGGAAACCGAATACAAGAGCATTGTTGATATTGTTTTAGAGATTATGTGGTTGAAATCTCTGTTGAATGAAATGGGACTAGTTCAGATCAACATTCCAGTTATATGGAGTGATAGCAGAAGTGCTGTCTCTATGAGCACAAATCCTGTTTATCATTCAAAAACAAAACATATAGGTTTAGATGTACATTTTGTTCTTGAAAAAGTCTTAAGCAAGATGGTTTTGATCAATTATGTGCCTACAGCTCGTCAAATTATTGATGGATTCATTAAATCCTTATCTACTGCTTATTTTACTGAGTTTAGACACAAACTTAGTGTGTTACCATATGAAGAAGCTTGTAATATAACAAAGTCAGAAAACTAGGGTGGATATTAACCTAAATGGTAAATAATCTGTTATAGGGAGCTGGAAGGTCGTTGTGCATGCTTTCCATGCTGCTAACAGACTTCAGCATCTTGTATAAATTGATATCTTCTGTCAATGATGAAATACACCTTGAATCAGAATATCTTCTATTATTTTATACTATATTTCAACAAATCATGAAAGAAATAAAAGAAAAAATATGTTATAAAATTTAAAAAATCTTTCACGAGATAAAAAAACTTATATTTGATTATCGATCTAAAATTAATATAATTATCAATAATAAAATATATATTAAAATTAGATGAACAACGAAAAATAGTAATTTTAGATTAGCGATTGAGATTAAAAAATACACGTGTAATCATATTAGAAGGTAAGTGATAGAATGTCTTCATAGTTACATTAAACTCTCCCAAATTTATTTTCTTAATTCTATAATTAGTTAATTCAAATTTGAACCGCCTAATTTTCCCAAAAATATATTTAAAAAAAAAAATCAGCTTCCCTGTGTTCCTTTCTCTCTTCTTTGTTCGTCTCACCTCTAAATTTCTGTCTCCATTATCAATTTCTTCTGATTCCATCTGTTAATTTAAAATCTCTGTTCTCAAAAATGCGTGATTATGGGTTACCAAGAAATTTTAATATCAGAGGACTGAGCCTCATCGACGTTACGTCAGAAGACGATTGCCTCATCAATTCGCATCTCCTTGATCAGATCTCAGGTTTCCATTTATCATCATTGGCTATTGATTTTTCTTGTTCCATTATTTCTCAACATTCTTGAGACGAAAAATTTCCAGTAAAGATTCAAATTGATCAACCATTGGTTCTTTTCGCTTTTCGGAAAATAAATTCAAATCAGCAGTAGCTGCCTTTTCGGTAATTAATAATGGATTTTTCGATAGGAACGGAACTAATCCGGTTACCACAATAATTAGCTGCCGTTTCATAGATATCATGCCATATTTTCACATGCCATTGATTTCTCTGGATATTTTTTGTACAATATTTCACGGATAAAGCTTCACGTTGATCAATGATCGGTTTCTGCTTTTCTGAAGGAAAAAAAAATGGATTTTGTGTATTGTATAGAAATCTGATTAGACGGTTTTGATTAATATGGAAAGTTAGATGGAAAGATAGAGGAAGGCGAGAGAAGAGGAAATGGAAGACAAAAATTACACAAAAGTATGACATGGGATAGCTGTTTCTTTGATACTGCAGGTACGAATTCGTAGATTTCTATTTTTAATTGGCGTTAATTAACGCTTCATGATTTTGGAATTTCCTGTTTTGATTTTGTTTTTATAGCTTTTCTTGAGCCTGAAGAATTCTCCAATCAAGAGGATGTGAACCGATCTCGTGTCTCATTGACAATGTTACCCAGTGAAACTTTGAGGCAGGAAGATCTCAAGGCTGATTTCGATGAGGATATAAGAGCTTCAATCCAGAAATCTAAAAGAGTGCCTGACAATGCAGGTCCTAGTGTTAAAATGGAATTGGAAACAAAAGATTTTAGGATTGTGTCATGTAAGTATAGATTGTCTTATGCTGATGCACCTAATGGTTTGTTTTGATACCACAAAATAGAACATGAAAGGATATCAGTTCACCCTTAGATAGGAAGATGTATGGTCCAGTGGGGCTTTAAGTGAAATGAACATGCATTAGTATTCCATTCATTTTTGGATTATATTAGTTCCGTACACGTATTAATATCCCATACTTAGTACTTACACATGAGTCCGAATAACATAGCATTATATTACATTTCTTATTTTTGCTACATACCATACGTCTTTGTTAGCCATGATTGAAGAAGTATCTCAAACTGACAGTTCCGTGTCCCTTTTCAGCTTCAAAGAAGTTGGAGAACTCTAATCATGACAAGGTACATTCAAGAAGTTCCCACCACTGTTTCATTAATTGGTCCCTTTATTTTTGTTTCTCCAATGACATTATATTGTTGTTTCAGGTGAAGCAGAAAGCTTCCCCTAAGAAACTAAACACACCAACGAAAGAGCCTGGTAAGACAATGAAGCAAGTTCCTTCCCGATCACAAACTTCACAGGCATGCATTCTGCCTATAAACATTCAATTATAGCTACTGTTGAATATGCTTGTACCATGAATTATATTCACTGCAAATTCTGATTTTGTTTTTAACTTAACCCTATAGTCTGTTGGTAGAAGTGGAGTATCAACTTCATCTCTTCATAAGCCATCAAAGCTAATGGACAGGAGGGATTCCTTGGGAGCTAAGGATGTCAAAGTAGAAAAGGATGCAAAAGGTGTGACTGGTAATTCAATCTATACTTTCTTTAGATTAGGATAGTTTATACTAGGATGTTGGTGTGGCTCATGTTTTTCGTTTAATTCACTCTCCATTTAACGATGTAGGTAGGAGGACTACAATGTCAAAAACTCTTGCTTTGGATGGTTCGAGAAATGTTGTGCCTAGGACTACATTATCTTCCAGATCTTCTTCCCTATCATCTTCCATGATTTGTAATTCTTCCATGGACATGTTTAAACAAAATAAAGACTCCAGCTTAGTTAACTTGTCTTCCTCTGGTTACACTACCACCAATGCATCTAAAACTGCAGCCGAATGTAAAAGTCAAGCAGGACGTTCGGTGATGTCAACTTTACTGAGGTCTCCTATGAGTCCTATCAAGCTCCATTCCAGTATGTCTGTTGCTGGCTCATACGGAGAATGGTCAGTCTCATCGTTATCATCACCAACCTCTACTGCTAATAAAAGGCCTAATGCTGTAAGAGGTAGCATTGGCTCTTTCTCTAGCTCTCACAAGGGACTCGTTACAGATGGTTATGCCCAACAAGTTTCAGATTTTCAGAGTCGTCGCCATACTCGCCACAACTCACTGGGAGGTGGTGCTGAGGATACTGGTTCACTTGATGAAAGTGAAAACAAAGTTTTGGATGGAAGTACTGGATTCCATCAAGCTGAGATAAAACGCTCAGTCCTTCAATCTCCATCACCAAAACCTTCCTCTTCCAATGGGGTTAGTTTTTATTTCTTGGAATTCATCTGTTCCGCATGGGAATTGACTTTGGCTGAAACTGTTTTTATTTTTCAGAACAAGAGCATACTATTCTGTAATGAAATCTAAGTGAACAAATGTTTAGCTCTAGGCATCTTTGCTGGTCGAGTAGTATATTATAACCAATGTGAAATTTTGATGAATGCAGCTACGATCCAGACACACTAGAACTCTAAGTGTAGGTGCACTTACTACAGGCCTGCCTAAAACTGGAGCCAAAAGCACTAATCCAAGTGGTGACTCAAACAAGGCACCTCCTAGAACTCTTCAACAATCAACATTTGCTGCAATAAAGGTAATAAGCCCTGGCATGCCCCCCTAAACTTCAGAATAAACCCTCCCAAAAAACTGGCAGAGAAAGTTACTCAAAGGCTCAGGGCATTGTTTCTGCAGAAAAAATAGCCGGTTCAGATAAGCCAAAGCTGGTTGTGACACCGAGAGGCAAGGATGGTGCTCAAATTAAAGATACCATTCGTTCCTCTTGCCGTACCGGATTACTGATGTAGCTCCTGAGTATGAGATTCAAACAATATCACATCAAATCAAATGAAGCTCCTACAAATGAAACTACACTCATACATCATTATACTGGTAAGCTACTCTTGAACATCAGCTTCCAATATAAATTCTGACAGTCTGAAACAACTCATAACCAATTCTCATCTTGCAGCACTCAGTGGTTTCCGAAATTACTTCCAGCTTAGGGATACCTTTTTTAGTCAAGGATAGCAGTTCTTATACAGATCAACAATCGCACTTCAGAGTTTTTTAAGGTACCTCTCCCGAATCTACATGTTCATAAATATACTTGTTTTTTTGGTTTAATTTAACATTTATATATATATATATATGTATTTTGTTCGATTATGCATCTTAATCTTGATTTCGTTAACAGATTACCTCAAAAGTGGTCATTGTTATTTTTATGTTTAATCTACGTTCTTGGTATTTCATCTTAATTTCTGGATTCAAATTGTACAAGATTATACGTTTAGAGTTAATTGGTTCAGTTCGGACACGAAGATTGTGATGGTTGCTAGAGTCTATGGAAGATGAGGAATTATTCAAGAAAATGTTTTTTTTTCATATATGGGTTACAAGCTTTAATTTTCTTTAATCGGAGTTTTTTAATGGTAAAATCTTGAGTATTCTATTCTTATTTTAATAAAACTAAACTTCTTGTTATTGTTTAAAAAAATATTAAATCATATTTTTTCTTTTAAGTTATTTTTTTGTTAAAACAAATCTCTAAACTATTATTATAACTAATTTAAAATATCTAATTTTTTATCAAAATTAATATTTGAATCATGTTTTTTTTTTTATTTTAAGTGTTTAAAATTATTTTTTATTAAAATAAATATTTAAATTTTTATAACGTGTTAATATTAAAAAATAGAATTTAAAACAATTTTTGCAATAGTTTTAAAAAATAATTTAAATATTTGGAGCTAGAAAATAATTTAAATATTTTATCATCATTGTGTTAGTATCGATATTATTTATCATTTATCCTCGCTAATAATATTTGTTCATATAACTTATTTCTCAAATTATTTTGTTAAATTTTTAACTCTTTTTTATGTATGATTATATTTTCGTTATTCAATAATAATATTAATATGTATTAACAATCAGTTCATTTAGTGAGATGAGACAATAAATCTCTTAAATAAGATTAAAAGTTCAAGTTAATATTGTGAATGAATATATTTGGGTTAAGAATTAATATTGTTAATTTAATTTATTAACATGTATTAACAATCAATTCATTTAGTGAGCTTTATAGATTACGGTATTCAATACTAATTAGTCGATTAATAAATTAGATAATAGCTAAATAAAAGAATTAAGATTATTAATTTAATTTAATTTTTTTGCGTTCTAAAATCAATTTTAAGATTTTGATTTTGATCATATTAAAAGAACAAATCCTAAATATATACTCAAAAATTATTTTATTAAAAAATCTGAATATATTTTTATTTTTATATTAATAAATTTTAAGAAACAGGAAGTCAAAAATTTAAAATTTTGGCCTTCAACTCTCAACAGTTAATTACGGTACAGAAAAAATATAACTTTAAAAAATAGAACATGAAATATAACGATAAACTGACCAGAGATAAGTAACAAAAACACAGGTTATTTGTCTCGCAGCTAATATTTAATTCGATGACTTCTGATGGGAATTTCTATGGTTGAATAAATGAAGGAAATGCTTTTCTATCATCTCATAATTCTATGGCTTCATCTGAAACCTCTGTGGAGTTTTCAATGGTTGAAGAACAGGATGATGCTCATAAAGCAAATCTGAAGGGGCCAGCCAGTCCAGTCCAGGGTGTGATCATACTAAGCGGAGTATGTTTGGATTGCATCAAGTTTACTACTGAGATCTCAAAGGTCAAAACAACACAATCCCAGAATAAGTCCTAAAAGTTTCAGTGGGACATCAGCTAAGTATCATGCGTGTCAAAAGATGAGAACATGTCCCTTAACACAAGAATCTGCATGTCAAACAAGGGATCAAAAGGACAAAACCAACAGTCTTCCTTGGAAAATAACCAATCAACCAACAACATGCAAGAAGATGAGATCACTGTCAAGACGCTATAAATCTCGTGGAATCACAGGCTGGCTGGTGCACAAAACAAAGAAATTCCAAGGCATGTAAATATGTCCGGAAATATTGTCATTCAACCATCCTACAGCTATGAACTTCCAGATTCACACCCTCTTCTAAACAAGAATGTTTATGGTGAACTTATAGTTGGATAAAAGAGAAGCCGATGACCCATGCAAGTGGCCATGGGAACCGTTTAATAACATGGTATAAAAAACTCTTTTAAACCTCTTGAGATGACATAATATTTTGCTGACACCAGGTGAAACAGCAAACTCCATTCAAATACCGGAAAGAAGAGTATGGAAAATTGTGTTGTGTGATGAGGAGAAGTGTTTCTCTTGCCACAGAGAGATTATTAGGTGAACCCTTTTCACCACGTCTTTCATGGTCCAAATAATCTGGACTGTTGATCTTTAAATAACCACCTAATAACTATCCACCCACTAAATACATGTAGGAAAGAGGTGATGATTCACTTGAAAAAAAATTAAAATCAACGGTCTTAATTATTTGGACCATGGATGACGTAGTGAATAAGATTCACCTAATAATTTTTCCTTGCAACAGTATTCGGGAAGCAGAATCCCCGGGGAACACTTTTGGTAAGAAAAATAGATCTGATAAATATAGCTATTTAACCAGGTACAACTGTAGGACTGTATACTATTTAACCAGGTACTTTAGAGAAACTTTTCAGAAATGAGCTTCAGAAAACAGTGTGATGTGCTACTTGATAAAACTTGTCTACATGGAACTATAATTAAAGCCTATGAAGTGGGTCACCAAGCAATAAACGATTCACAAAGCCAATCCCAAGGACAGAAACAGGGTTGAAGTATAACCCAAGCAAGCCAAACAACACCTACAATGATGAACCGTTGACAAGGTTATGCCCATTAAATAACGTGGATTTCAAGCAAAAGAGGAGCAAGATTGTATACATCTCCATCGGATATTGTTGTTGAAACTTGAAGGGACTGAAAAAGCTATGAGTTACTCGTCCAGGGAGGTTTTTACTTTAGTTGAGTGAGGGTCACGATAAAACTCATGTGTCTTAAAAAATAAAAAATATAATAATAATTTAAAAAATTAATAAATTAGAGTAGCACTCAAATGAAATCTCTGTATCTCATCCCATTACTATTTCATGGCATTTTCGATGTCAACAAACAGAGGAGTCTATTACAAAGAATCACATATCAAATGATCACAAATTACAAACGGTAATAACACAACACAGGCACAGACATCCATGAAAATACAACAAAAAACATCAAAGTCCACAAAAAGTTGTACCAAAGACTGCAACTCCAATACAAATCAATGTCGGGGGATGAAACTTGAAGCTCACAGCACCAGACGAATCTGTGTCAGCACCTTTAGATGCTTTAGGACTAGAAACAGAAACATCCTTATCGGGCACATCCGGTGCAGGCGCAGGAACAGGCGTGGTTCCGAAAATCTGCAACGGGAGAAGGACCTGGTCCACTTGATAAACCGCGATCCGTCTATCAGAGTACACGGTGTTCGCCACCGTCGCATTCACCACGCCGGTCGTTAGATTCACCTGATTCCCCGCAGCTGCGGTCACGTTGAGCGGGAACTTCCCGCTCTTAATGTCACCCGCCTGCGTACGCAAAGGGTTGCTTGCCGTTTGGAACTGCGTCGTCGACATCAACGTGGGGAGAATATGGAACTGAACCAGACTGAGTTTCTCTTGGTCCGACAGCGAGTTCAGTGTCCCGGGTTTGAGTCCACTGAATGCGTTGTCGCTCGGTGCAAAGATCGTTAATCCGTCATTGGGGTTGGGTGTGCTGAGCTCGTTATTTAGTTGATCTGCCACCTGTGTGGCTTTTAACAGCTTCATGAAAGTTGTGAATTGTCCTCCTTTTTCGAGTATGGATGTGATGTTGTCCACCTTCAACGGCGGCGCCGGAGCTACTTGAGCTAAATTTTCATGAAAACGGAATAAGATTCCGATGAAAACACAGTTTAAGACGAATTGCTTTCTCATTTTCGTTTCGTCTTTGCTATGCTTTGGTTTTGTTTCTTGAACTCATATATATATATATATATATATATATATATATATATATTAATTACTGGGGTCTGGGAGATGGTTTGTTCCTGTAAATGTTGGGTGCCAGGCCAGGGTACATTTCTTTTTTATTTTTTTGAGTTCAGATGTTCCCATCAAATGTGGGGAGATTGCTTCACAAGAAAGACAGAAAAACCTGGAGATCTAATGTGAGCTGTAATAAGAGTTAAAATTATATAGATATTTTTTTATAAATTTAAATTAAATAACATGAAAATGGACAAAAATTTATCAATTATATTTCTTAATTTTTATATGATTAAATCAGAGATAAAACTTAACTCAGTTAAAGAGTTATGATTTTCTTTTATTTATATTGAATAAACTAAAATTGATGTGATTCCAGTGTCCAATTTTTGTAAAGGTTAAAGTTTTTTGTCTGTTGTGTTTTTGCTTGTTCCGGGGATAATTATAGAAAAAGGTTAGGATTGAAAGTGAAATTGTTTTCATGATTTAGAAAGTGTAAAGGCTAGAGGATGGAAGACCGATATGGGTATTTTCCGTCGTATCGCATGGCGCATATATTTTTTTTCTTATGACACCTTTTTTTTCCTGTTTTTATGAAATATTTTTGTTTTTATTTTATGATTTAATTCATCTATTTTCATGACATATTTTAGCATACTCTAGCGATCGATTGTTGTTCGTACAGAGATTCAATCGATGATAATTTTTTATTTATGTTTTTATCGGTAGTCACTTGAAAAGATTTATCATCATTCGGTTGATGATTGTTTGCCGATTAAATCGGTCCTAGGTACGTAGCGGTACTTTTTGTATGACAGTTTAGATTGCCTACAACTCTTTTCTTCGTTATGTGTCTCGTTTGAACAAAGACAAGAAGATTCAAGAAACTTCTGAATTTTATTGATATGCTTATCTTTATAGAAATTTTTATTTTTCTTTATTTTCGGGTTGTAAGAATCTTTAGATTGTTTAATCCAATTATTTTGCTTCATGTAATTATAATTTTTTTATGGATTTAATAAAAATTTAGTGGCATTTATAAAAAAATAGGGTTAAAATTTAAGGGTAAATATTTAAAATTTAGGATTAATCCTTAAAATTGATTTTTTTATTGATAGGTGAATAACCATTGTGGGTCTCGTTAAAAATCTCCTTAAACCCAAATCTAGAGTGTTATCATACATAAAGAAGTTCAAAAGCAAGACTCAAGTGAGACGAAAACATAATAAAATCAAAGATAAACAAAGAACCTCAATTAATCATATTCGGTCTCTTTCCTTACTAAAACTAAAAGATCATGCGGTGTAGAATAAAATTTGACCACACCATCATAGCACCTCAACCTTTAACAATAAGTTTATTTGTCATCACGTTTCTCTCCCGACCAATATGTTTAACCTGAATCAACCACAACTAAGTCAGAAATTCTTGAAGAGCATCCACAAACACACATCCGCACATCGCAATTGATTTATGTTGTAACACCTACACAATATTAATTTTATCAGTTTTTTTAACATGTCTAAATTCGAGATTTTAAACATAAACAAAAGAGTTATGAGTTGTTCAAAATTTTAACACGAAAACAAAATAACTTTCTAAATTACAAAACCAAAAATTCATTCACCATAATCACCTTAAAGAACTACCCCGGTCACAATTATATGGTTCATAATTTCAACCGCACCATCTAAATTTATTTTAATTCATTCATACAGTGGGTTTTATCAAACTAAGTTCATAGGGGCAACTTGATTTTCAATCTGAAAAGGTATAAGATCAATCTCAAACTCAGCAGTAAGTCATATGCACATAATAAAATATAATGAAGAAATGAATTTTAATATGTGAATCTTTCCATAAAGTTTTTTATGTATAAAAAATTTTAAACTCAAAATTTACTTTAGTAATATCAAATTGTACCACTTTAATTAATCTTGTTATATTTTAATGAGAATACTTAACAAAACATCTTGCTATATATAAATTTAAGATTTAATCTTTATGTTGGCATAATTAGTTTCTCAGTTTTTTTTATATTCTTATAATAGAGAGATAACAGAATGGGAGAATGGTTTTCTATGGAGGCGTACATTAGCAAGTCTAATGGATTCTAAGATTTCTCTTGATTCTCTTTCTTTTCTTTCAATTTGGATTGCTTGTGGTTGTTTGAGGAGGCTATGGCTACTATGGATTAGAGAAAGCTTCTGTTTGGAGGAAAGAGGAGCAGTCATTTGAGTTCTTTTCTCCGTCGGAGGATAGTGAGGATGAAACCATTGTTCCGCCATTGGAGGTGTTTAGTGATGGTGCTTTGGATTGGAAGTACTCACTGGTAGGTCAATTTATTGGCGCGGCACCTAATTTCGTTGCCCTAAAGAAAATGATGGAGGCATTTTGGGGAAGGCTTCGTTGGATAAGGTTAGTCTTGCTGGATCTAACCTTTATGTTTTTTCTTTTACAAATGCAACCTCGAGGGACTGGGTACTAAAAAATGACCCTTGACATATTCAACACAAACCTCTTATGCTTCGCAAGTGGGAGCCAAATCTGCAGAGTTTGGATTTTAATTTGACTTGTATGTCGGTCTGGGTTCAGTTATTCAATGTGTCGTTAGAACTTTACAATAGGGTGAGGCTGAGTTACATTGTAAGTGGCTTGGATACTCCATTATATATGGATTCGATAATTGTATCTAGGGAGAGATTCGAGTATGTAACAGTATGTATAGAGATATGTGTTGGGCAGACATTGCCTCGTGTAATTCCTGATAAAATGAGGGATAATTCTGTTTCACAGGTGATGGTGAGGGTGCCTTGGATGCATGTGTGTTGTGTTCATTGCAAGACATTTGAGCATTCGAAGAAAACTTGTGTGGTGAATAAGAATGATGGGTAAGAATGGTGTAGAGGTTAGTGTTACTGAGGATGTACAGGGGGTTAGTGTTGTGAACTCTAAGCCTGAGTCTTCTGCTGGTGTAGTTGAAGATGATTTTGTTTTAGTAGCCTCTGCTGGAATTTTTAGTTCCTAGGAGAGAGGGAAGGCTAAGGGTGAAGGAGAAGAAAAAGGAGAAGCCTTTGATTGCTTCGAAGAATCGGTTTGAGATGTTATCTGAGGATGCTAGTGATAAAAGAGGAAGGGATGATAAGGCAGTCTAGGGTGACATCTTTAGGGATGGTTCATTTACTGTAGGAGATTAAAAAAAAAAGGGAAAAGTTGGATAGGGTTAAAAGTGTGGGAAAATCTAGTGGGGGTAGAGGCTCAACTCCTATATATCAATAGCATTTTAGAATGTTAGGGGGTTCAATCA
Source organism: Abelmoschus esculentus (assembly GCA_035048815.1). Lineage (NCBI taxonomy): Eukaryota > Viridiplantae > Streptophyta > Magnoliopsida > Malvales > Malvaceae > Abelmoschus > Abelmoschus esculentus. The sequence goes on from JAUCBN010000049.1 coordinate 99,003, forward strand.
TCCCTAGAAGCAGGTGAGGGTGATGTAGAGGATGGGAAAGCTGCATGTTGACATTCTTTGTTTGCTGGAAACGAGAGTTAAAGAGCAAAATTTTGCTGAGAGTTTTGGTAGGTTGTCTGAAAATTGAAATTGCCATGCTAACTATGTTGAGGTTAGTAATTGGAGGATTTGGATGTTATGGAGGAAGGATATTCAACTATCTATCATTTTGAGTGAAAGTCAGCTTGTTACTATGAAAGGAGAGGTGGGAGGTAAGGAGATGGTTATATCTGTTGTATATGAGAGTAATAGTAGGATTGAGAGGAGGGATTTATGGCAGTAGTTGGTACAAAGTGAAAAGTTAGTTGGGTCTTTTCCATGGCTTGTAGGAGGAGACTTTAATGTCGTGTTGAATGTTGTTGAGAGTTCAGATTATGAGAGGTTAGGAGATTATAACACCTCTGACATGGTAGAGCTTGTTGATTGTTTGGGGAAGTTGATCTACAGGATCATGTAGTCATTGGAACAAGATTTACCTGATCAAACAAGTAAGATGAGACATTTTTGACAAGGAAGCTAGATAGGGTAATGGTGAATGTTGGTTGGTTTGTGGTTAATCCTCATAATTGTGTAGAGTTTCTTGCCCCAAGAGACTCAGATCACTGCCTTGCTTTGGTCAAGTTATCTTTGGATGCCCCAGTGACTAAGCCGAAGCCTTTTAAGTTCTTTAATTTTTGAACTACTTATCCTGAATTTTAAGGGATTGTAGAGAGATCAAGAAGTGAGCCTATTGAGGGTGATTCTATGCAAATTTTCTTCGGGAAATTGAAGCGTTTGAAGGTGTATTTGCGAGCTCTAAATTAGCAACATTATGTTGGAATTTCAAAGCGTGTGGAAAAGAAAAGAAAGCATCTGAAATTTTTGCAATTAGCAAATTTGGGGTCTGGAGTGGGTAGTAGAGGTGAAGAGAGGCTAAGGGCTGAGCTGCTTAATTTGAAAAGGGCTGAAACATTATTTTTTATAGCAAAGAGCCAAGATATAATGGTTGGAAGAGAGGGACCAAAGAATTAAGTTCTTTCATTCAGTAGTTGTTGAAAAAAAAAGCAAAAATACGATCAAGTTCTTAAAGAGAGAGAATGGTACTAGATTTGAGTCCTTTGATGATATAGATCAAGAAGTGCTTCGATTCTTTTCAAAGCAATTTGGTTGTGTAGACCCACAAATAACAAGATGCAGAGTGGAGGGTTTAAGAGAATTGTTGCAATCCTCTGCGCCTGAAATGGCTTATTCATCTTTAGTAAGGGGGTTACTGATAAGGAGATTTAGAATGGAATATATAGTCAGGGTAAAGATAAAGCCCCTGGTCCATCGGTATACATCCTGGTTCTTTAAGAAGGCATGAGGGATAGTGAGGGCTGACTTTAAGAAGGCCGTGAGATATTTCTTTTTTTCTTTACTATTGTCTGGCATAATGCTACTGCTGTCACATTGGTGCCTAAAATTCCAAATGTATGCATGATAAAAGATTTCAAGCCTATTTCTTGCTGCTCGGTAGTTTATAAGACTATTACTTAGATCTTGATAGGTAGATTAAATGGAGTGCTCCATGAGCTTATTACTTTTAATCAATTGGATTTTGGGAAAGGGAAAAATATTGTGGATAATGCTTTATTGGCTTAGGAGTTGGTGAAAGGTTATGGAAGGAAGCCATATCCTTTCGGTGTGCATTGAAGGTGGCCTTGTAGAAGGCCTTTGATTCTGTACACTGGGATTTTATGTTGAATTTACTGGAGGCAATGAGGTTCTTTGAGGAGTTCAGAGGTTGGATAGAGGCTTGTTTCACTGGGAGCATGTCTTTCATATCCCTAAATGTTAGTCTAGTGGGATTCTTTAAAGGGCAGAAAGGAGTAAGACAAGGGGACCCACTCTCCCTTTATTTTTTTGTTATAACTATGAATGTACTCTTACATTTGTTGAATAGGGCAGTAGAGTAGGGTATCTTTCAGTACCATCCCAAGTGTAAGAGGGTAAAATTTACTCATCTTTGTTTTGTAGATGACCTACTCATCTTCTGTAAAGAAAATATTCATTCTTTAATTGGTATTCAGAGTGTGTTGGAGAAATTCTATGAGATGGCAGGACTGAAGCTGAATGTGGCCAAGTCGGAGTTATTTGTTACAAGGGTATTATTGGAGGAGCAGAACTCCTTGTGAGCTGCTACTGATTTTAAATTGGGCACTTTGGTATTCTTTAATTGGACACTTTCCCAGTACGGTACTTAGGGGTCTCTTTGGTCACTAAAAGGCTAAGTGAGAAAGATTGTAGAGGGATTGTTGAAAAAATTAAGGGAAAGCTGAGGTAGTGGTCAAGATTTAAATTGAGCAATGCTGGGAGGCTACAACTGATCAAAGGGGTGCTGTGTAGCTTGACAAGCTACTGAAGTAGGCAATTGGTGCTCCCTAAGGGAATAATAGTTAAAGTGAAGCAACTATTATAAAGTTTTTTTTTGGAGGGGCAAGATTGTCTTGAGAAGGGTGCCAGGGTAAGTTGGCAGTATATTTTTGGACTGAGGGGTGAGGAAGATTTGGGGATTAGGAATGTTACATCTTGGAATCAGGTGTGCTTAGCTCTCTTATTTAGAAAGTTACTGGCAAATGAGGGATCACTTTGGGTAACTTAGGTGCACACGTATGTTATAAAAGGTGGGAACATTTGGACTATGAAATTAAAGCAACAATCTAGTTGGTGTTTAAGGAAGATTTTAAAGCAAAGGGATACTGTGAAGGCCCTCATGAAGAATGAGCATAATAGATGGACTGTCAAGGACACTTCGAACCTGATTCAGGAGGTTAGAGGGTGAGTTTATTGGAACAAGTTAGTTTGGTTTAGCTCGCATGTGTCGAAGCATGCTATTATTTTGTGGATGACTGCTCTTGATAGGTTACCAACAAAAGATAGACTTCGACGAATGGGGATGGATGTGGAAGAGGATTGTGTCCTCAGTGGAGTGGATTTGGAGAATCGGGATCATATTTTTTCGGGGTGTAGTTATTCATGAGATGTGTGGATTACTGTGATAGAGCTTTGTGGATTGGCCAGGAACATGTTGGTGTGAGAGGATGAACTGTTGTGATGGAGTGCTCGACTGAAGGGGAGATCTTTAATTGTTCACGTTCTGAAGATTGCATGGAGTGCATATGTTTACTTCATATGGGAAGAGAGGAATATGAGGGTGTTTGGGAATATTAGCAGGTGTATTGGAAGAATTTTGGATTGTATTAGAGAAATTGTTTGTGTTAAAACTCGAAATAGAATTATATGCATAGATGATGTGAATAGGAATATTTGTACAGTTTGAGGAATTCCTTAAGAATGGATGCCCAAATGTAAATATAGGGGTGTATTCTTATTCTTGAATAATAAACAAATTTATCCATAAAAAATTAGCTTCTTAAATTTTACAAAATTTAAGATTTAATCCTTATGCTTTAATTTGACATAAATTTGCTTACATGTTATAATATCATTAATATCATTAGTTAATTCAAATAACTAATAAAATTCATACAATATTTTTAATCTTGTTCAATTAAACTAATTAAACATGTGATGAAAAAACAAATGAAAGATCTCATTCAACTCAACTATAACTAATTAGTATGATTTTATTTAATAGTTGTTTGAATAGATTATTAATTATTAATATTTTGTATCTATTAATATTAATTATATTATAAAGATTATTTTTTAATATATTATTATTAAGAATATTTAAAGAATCTATATATTAATTTATTATTTATATAATTATTTTTAATATAATTTAATTAATTATTAAATTATTTTTTATTATATGTGATTTATTTTTAATATACTTTAGTCAACCTACAAACTAAGGAATGTATTTAGTCCTATATTTAATTTTAATTCAAACTTTTCATATTAAATTAAAATGCTCTTTACCAAATATACCGATAGTTGGAAAGTGTTGAAAGCCTCCATTCAATCTAAATGCACAACGATTTATTTATTTGGGGACCACTTCTCATTGGACAGAGTTTGATTTAATAAATAAATTAGATAAGTTGTCCTTTTAGAAACAAATAACGTATATTATTATATATTATTAATTATTTAATATTTGTTAACTTTTATTAAAAAATTTAAAGATTAAACATATAATAAAAATTATTCTTAAACAAAAAATTAAAATTTTAGTTTAGTTTAATAAACCATTCATATTTTTTATATTTAATTTTAATAAAAATATTATAATTAAATTTTCCATCCTCCACAAACCCTAAATTCCTCCACCGGGAGCGATGCTAATGTCACGGGCCGCAGGTTGGGGTCCGAGACATTGGCATCACATGGTGTGATGTGGCTTGCCCAAGTAATTCCAAGAGCGATGTTGGGCTTGCGAAGACCACCAACGTTGGCCCGATCCAGGGAGAGCCTTATCCATCCAAGGTGTGTGAACACTTTGCGTGAACACAGAAGATTCTTTCCATAGTTAGGTGAGAATGTTCCCAGAATTATGCTTTGAAAATAGATAAGGTTGTATCATAGCCGTCGGTGTAAAATTGTATAGACCGTAGGATCGAGGGGAGTTCAACTAGAAATAGAGGTCTTCCTCACCTCATTTGATGTATCAGAGTGTATCTGAGTAATCCAAGTTTCCAAGGAATAAAGGCATTTTCTCTAAATCCTCTGAGTGTGTTCTTTCTTTTTTCTTAAGTGTTCTTGAACGTTCTTGAGCGTTCTTGAAGAGTTCTTCCTAGCTCATCTCTTTTGATCCGTTTCCGCTTAAAACGCTTCGCGTTTGTCGGTGCTTGGGAAGTTTGATCTTCCGTAAGTGGTGTGAAGGCTTACTTAGGTGTTTGTCTTGATTCACATCGCCTAAGGCCGCACGTTGGGCTGGTTGAAAACTCTAGCCACGTGACAAGTGGTATCAAAACCTTGTTCGAGTAACGTTCTAGCCGTTCGAGGTACGAAAGCATCGAGTTTGAGATGGAACCAAAGAGATAGACTGTTGCTATTGCTAGCCATAAGGGTGTGGAATCCCAGGCTGACAAAGAAAGCCGAGCTAACTCAAGGGACAAGTTGTCTGCACTTGAGGACAAGGTCACCAGGCTGGAAGGATCCGTGAAGGATGCCATGGAGCGACTCGACGTGGTGGACACACGCCTCGAGGAACTGGATGACCAAGGTGATAAGCTGGAGGAAAAGGAAAATGCTCTCGAAGCCAAGTTTGTGACATTGAGGGAGGAAATGTTGAGACTCAAGGCGAAAGTTCTGGTTTATCAGGCTGCTATGCGGAACGGTGTGTTAAATCCAACCACACCTAAACCAGTGAAGGACATCCCAAAACCCAAGGAGTTCAAGGGAACCAGGTCGGCGAAAGATGTCGAGAACTTCATATGGTGCATGGAGCAATACTTCCGGGGAATGAGCATCACTGATGATGCCGAGAAGGTAAACACTGCAGTAGTCTATTTGACTGATGTTGCTTTATTGTGTTGGAAAAACAAATGTTCCGAATCGAGTGACGGGGACATTCCAGTCGGGACATGGAAGGATTTCCAGTCTGAGCTTAAGGAGCATTTTTATCCAAAGAATGCCAACGAGGAAGCTCGATACAGGCTTCATCAGTTGAAGCATGATGGCTCAATCCGGGATTACGTTAAAAGGTTTACTGAGCTCAAGTTGCAGATCAAAGACTTGAGTAAATCGAAAAGATTGTATATCTTCAAATCTGGTCTTCAGCGTTGGGCAAGAATGGAGCTGAAGAGAATGGGCGTTAAAGACCTTTCAGAAGCGATGAGCGCTGCTGAATTGATTGCAGAGTTTGAGATACAAAATGAGTCTTCCAAGCCCCGTGGCAAGGACAGTGATAGAGAAGACGAAGACGAACCCAGAGAAAAGAGCGTCGAGGGAAAGCCATCCCCCAAGTCCAATCGGTACGACAAGCCAAATGAGCTAAAGGATCGAGGAACCGTAAGATGCTATCATTGTGAAGGACCTCACATAGTGAAAGAGTGTCTAAACAAGAAGAGCCGCCTCGATGTCATTGTCTATAAGGACGACGAATCAGATGGTGAACCAGCGGGAAGACTTGGTGCGATCACCAGTGTTAAAGGTGGAAAGCCGAAGGTAACGGGTCGCAAGTGTTACCGTTGTAAGGGGCCGCATATAGCGCGAGAGTGCCCTGGTCGAGTTAAGCAGTCTAAGGAGAACGATCCCGAGGATAATGAGGCTACGAAGCTTGGCTCGATGATTCTGAGTTCTGCCAAGAAGAATGGTAAGAAGCAAAATGGGTTGATGTTTGTCGACATCAACGTGGCGGGACGATCGAAGAGTGCTTTGGTGGATACCGGGGCAAACGATCTGTTCATGTCCAAGAAGGTTGTAGTGGAGCTTGGTCTTAAAGTTGCGGATTCAACAGACAAGATCAAGACTGTGAATGCCAAGGAAACTCCTGTTATAGGGACTGTGCGGAAAGTTGAGCTGCAGATTGGTGATTGGAAGTCCAAGGAACACTTCAAGGTAATCGATATTGATGACTTTGATTTTATTTTGGGACTAAACTTCCTTGACCGTGTTGAAGCGATCATCATTCCGTGTGCCAACGTCATGTGCATCTTGGATCCGAGACAACGATGTGTTGTACCAATACGACGAGACATCGGGCAAGGGACCAAGAAGTTAACAGCTATTCAGCGTGTCAAAGATGCTCCAAGCCAAGGAGTCATCGATTTAGAGGCGACTGTTGGGGAAATTTCCTTGGTGATGCATGTGTTGCCTGAGCCTGTTGGCGTGGAAGCCGTCGAGGAGCCATCCGTGGACAAGATGGCCGATGCATCGAACTTCAAGGGGACCGAAGTGTCGATGGGTGTAGCATTGCCGCGGAGCAATGGAGCGTCAAGCTTTAGTGAAGAAGTCTTGTCGGAGAGAGAAAATGCTGGATCAATGAGTGAAGTACCTCTTGAACACGGGGATAGTGATCAAGATGTGCTTGGTACGGTTGATTTTACTAGACGGTGCGAACCAAGGCGAGCAGTCCTTATAGGGGATAACTGAATCAGAGTCTGGTGCTCTTTATAGGGAGAGCGGTTCTTCTGGGGGAATATTCAATCCAGACTCCGAGACAGAAGCAAGTCAAGGTACGCGAGAAGCTCCAGGATCGAACTCAGAGTTGTCCGAGTGGCGCGACTAGGGCGTCGTCAAGTTTGGTGGGGGAGAATGTCACGGGCCCAAAGTTGGGGTCCGAGACATTGGCATCACATGATGTGATGTGGCCTGCCCAAGTAATTCCAAAAGCGATGCTGGGCTTGCGAAGACCACCAACGTTGGCCCGATCCAGGGAGAGCCTTATCCATCCAAGGTGTGTGAACAATTTGTGTGAACATAGAAGATTCTTTCCATAGTTAGGTGGGAATATTCCCAGAATTATGCTTTGGAAATGGATAAGGTTGTATCATAGCCGCCGGTGTAAAATTGTATAGACCGTAGGATCGAGGGGAGTTCAACTATAAATAGAGGTCTTCCCCACCTTATTTGATGTATCAGAGTGTATCTGAGTATTCCAAGTTTCCAAGGAATAAAGTCATTTTTTCTAAATCCTCTGAGTGTGTTCTTTTTTTGTTCTTAAGTGTTTTTGAGCGTTCTTGAAGAGTTCTTCCTAGCTCATCTTTTTTGATCCGTTTCCGTTTAGAACGCTTCGCGTTTGTCGGTGCATGGGAAGTTTGATCTTCCGTAAGTGGTGTGAAGGCTTACTTAGGCGTTTGTCTTGAGTCACATCGCCTAAGGCCGCACGTTGGGCTGGTTGAAAACTCTAGCCACGTGACACTAAGTACTAACGCTCGCGAGGATCTTACCAAATTACTCGTCGATCCCCACGGTGAGCAGCACGTGCCATGGGATGAATAATTTATGAAATGAAAATTCTTATTTAAAAATATTTTTATTTATATGTTCAATGATTTTTAAATATAATTTAAAAATTATTAAAAATTTAGTGGTTTGTTACGTTAATGGTATAAAACAGTGTGAATTATTCATTCTAGACTATTTGTATTTTATATTATATAATCATATAAGCAGGAACGAAACTACATGGAGTGGGGAGGGGCAATCGCCCCCTCACCTCCGAAGAATTTTTTAACTTTTATCCTCTATTTAATTTTTTAAATTTTTTTTTCTATAAATTTGTCCTTTACTTCTAAACATTTATGTTTTGTCCCTCGACTCTAAATCCTGATTCCGTCCCTGTATAAAGGGAAATAAACTTTTTTTAATGTTAAAATTGATTTTTTTACAAAAATATTTAATTTCTTATATATATATATATTGAATTTGAAAAAATCAAATAATTTGAATAAATTTTATTTTAAAATTGAATCGAAATTTTGATTTAGGGAATTTGTAAACAAATGTAATTATTTTTAATAATATTTTAGTACATTTAGAAATATTTATATATAAAATGATTGTTTTTTTTTTCAAATTCCACTTCAACGGACATAACACTGGTTTAAATGTAATACAATTAAAAAATAGTATATTATTTAAATCAAATAAAAATAAAGTTATTTTTCGTTTTTTATAAAAAAAATCCCCTCAACCCTTTCTACAAGTCAAGAAATTATAAAACATAAGGACAATAATATGATCTGAATTATAAAGTCTCAATTCGATATTAATAAATTTATTTTGTTAAAAAATTAGGTTTGAATCTGATCAGATTATTAAAAAAAATTATATCAATTTAATTTTGATCAGAAAATATTTAGTCGGATATTTTTACTAAAATATCAAAATCAAATTATATTATAGTTTTATTATATTGAATCAAAATAAAATATATTAAAATTAAATTAAATCAAACAAATAATTTAAATTTTAAATATATTAAAACTCATCCTAACTCGTTCCGTTATCATTTTTAATAATATAATTTATTTATACGGATTATATTTTTTTCTTTATTCTTTTTCAACATTTTTGCCTAAAATAATTAAAACCCAACGACCCGGTCCTTTTAACTTTTAAGACGTGCTTAGGCTATTGGAGTGATGGGCTCAATTATTGTACATTTTACAGCTCAAAATTGAAAATTTTAACAAACATTCAACATAAATTATTGTCTTATTTTATAAATATCTCCGAAATAAATCATAGAGTTTTTATAAAATTATTGATACTTTAAAACAGCTTTTTTTTTTAATTTAAAAAGAGAATCGTAAAGAATTCATATTTAATCAATATTTTAAAATAAAAATAAATGTTTTGACACGGAGGAAGGAAGAGAACTAAAGATGCTTATATGTGTGAGCAAAATTTAACTCGACTCAAAAATATATATATATTTAATTTTGAGTTATTCGATTCGAGTTATTTGAGTCGAATCGAACAACTTGAATTTTTTTTGATTTCAAGTTGAGTTCAAATTTTCAAAGTTCGAGTTACTCGAAAAATTGAATAACTCGAAAATTTTTAGGGTTTAGTTACACATTTAGTCCTTATAATTTTATTTTCAAATTTATTTTAGTCCTATCTTCTTTTTTTATTATTTTTACCTTTTAATTTTTATTTCTTTATAATATGATCACTCTCCATATTTATTTTTATTTTATTTAATATAATTTATATTTATATAATTTATATTATGTTAATTATTTTATATTTTTTAATTTATGTATTTATAGTATTGTATTTAATTTATTATTATTTTTATCTCGTTTTGGCTTTTTTTAGGTAAGAAAAAGTTTTTTAACGAGACTCGTAATTTAATGAAATGACATATTCATACTTAAAGTATTTGATGATGATGATAATAATAATAATATTAATAATAATTTAAAATCTTATTTATATATGTAAAAAATAATATGAAAAAATATGTATGTAGATATAAAAAGAGAGTCATTTAAATTAGAATCAAAATGTACTATAGTATTATAAATAGTGAAATTAAAATTTATACATAAACTAAAAAAATCGAATCGACTCGAACTCACTAAAACCGACTCGAACCGAAAAAATTTCAAAAAAATTTAAGTTGTAAAATATGTTAACTTAACTCGAATAACACAAAATTTTTTGACTCAACTCGACTCGCTCAAACACTCAACCCTAAATACTTATAAAGAAAGTGATAAAAAAAGGAAGGTTGTTCTCATTTTATTGAAATAAAAACAAGGGTAAAATTTTTCTCTTACCTTTAAAGTATGGGTAATTTTTTTATACTTAAATTTTATAAAATTTATTTTATACTAAGGCAAATCGTAACAAAGGTTATTTAATTATAAGTAAGATTATATTTAAAGATCTTGGTTAATTTTTATAGTGTAGATGGAAGAATGTCATGTGTAAGTGGTGTTCTTCCTTTAAATTTTATAAAAAATATTAAAAAAATGAAGAACGTGCATATGACATTCTTCCCCAAATAGTCATATACAAGTAACGTTCTCTTACCTATATCATTACGTTTGTCTTAATTTCTAAAATAAACTTAAAGACACCTTATTTTCCCAAATAAAAATACCAAATGATTTACATAATCAATAAAATCCCATTATTAATTGACCCAAATATAACTTTTAATAATTAGGTTATTTAAATTCAACTATATATTAAATATAAATATTATTGAACGTAAATTTTAAACATTATGTTAATCCTTAACCCTAAAATTAAGAAAACGTTACTCGTCTTTTAGACCTTCCAAGCTCCAAGTTTCAACCTTCCCCGCTTATCAGTTTGGTTAAAGGTGAAATCTTTCTTTTCTTTTCCTTTCCTTTACAACTATGGGGTCAAAAAGTCCTTTATCTATCTTCAACATGGCTTGAAAAGTGCCCCACCCTTGGAAATATATAATTGTGCAAAGTGTACTAGATCCATTTTTCTCTATCTTGGACTCTCTTGCTTTATCTCTCTTGCTCGATTTATGAAAAAAATATGGTTTCATAGAAAAAGCACCTTCCTCAAGATCTACTCTGTTAAAACTCCAAACTTTGATAGAGATCGCAGAGAAAAGGATAGCAGATAAGCTAAAAAAAACCCTTTCATTAGCTTCACCACAAGGTAAAACAGAATTTTTTTTTTATCATCACTAAATTATAACCTAGTTTTAGCCTTGTTTAGCTTCTATTTGTTATTTTAATTTCTTTTTGGCTTTCTGGGTTTTTGCACTTTATGAATAATTTACCTTCTTATGTGTGCAAACTTTTTTTTTAAGTTGAATCAGATCCATAAAAGTTTTTTCCCTTTTCATTTTAGTTTCCTGGGTGTTTAATTCTTTTGAGGATTTTTAGAAGATCTGAGTTTGCTTTTTAAGTTAGGGATTTGATTTTGCAGTTTTCATGTGGGAGTTCTTTTTGGTGTGTGTGTGTTGTGATTTTGGATGTACTCATGGAGCTGTTACTAGATTCTTCTTTTGGCTGTTTGTTTTGGTTTCTTTTTGTGTATTGGCCTTTATTGCTATTGAGTACCATTAATGGTGAAACTTAATTTGGAAACTGAATTGGTGATGATGTTTTGAATGCTTGCCTGGTTGAATTAATTCAAACTGTTGTTTTGGTGAATAAACTACTTTAGTATAACTTATTGAGGTTCATTGTATGTGGATTCTGTGATTTTGCCTCGGATTTGGCTCGTTTTTTTAAAATATGTTTGTCACGATTTTATACTATTACTTGATTCTAATTAAATATTAGATGATGATTGTGGAACTTTGATCTCCTTGTTCTGTATTTTATGTTCAAATGGTTGATGATAGTTTATCATGTTTGACTGATTCAAATCGGGTTTTAATTTTCCAGGTGCCTTTGGAGGACGAATTTGTTTGATTATATGTTGTTCTCAACTACAGCCGAGAGTATCAATCATTTATGCTGATTATGGTTATTGGGTTTCAAGCATTAGATTGGCATCTTATGATTGCGGATAGGGCTGAAATGTTGCTGTGTTAGCAGTTTCCGTCGTAGAACTAATTCCGGGAATTGCATTTTATATCCCCACCAGTCGTGCTGTTGGATGTGCATTCCTCTGCTAGCTAGGCTTTGAGAAAGTGGGCTAGACGTCAAATCATGTTTAGTCAAATAACTCTTTGATGCCTTGCCGAATGCCTTTTGATGTGTAGCATCTTGTCTCGGTATTTAGTTGTCACGGACAACCATGTAATTGTGTAACTTATTGTGCATTCGAGCTTCTTTTGACTGAAGTTGTTTAGATCGGTACTACATAGGAATTTGTATATTGTCTAAAATTTTCTTAACGGCATGGAAGCTGAGTCAGGGAACGCTAACCACCGACCAGGTGTTATTCACCGGTTGCTTCCTGCTGTTCTTCCTGTGCTTCTAATATCAATTGGATATGTTGACCCTGGAAAGTGGGCTGTAACCGTTGAAGGAGGTGCTCGTTTTGGTCTTGATTTGGTAGTCCCCATGTTTCTTTTCAATCTTGCTGCCATTTTGTGTCAATGCCTGTCGGCTCGAATAAGTGTGGCCACTGGAAGAGATCTCGCTCAGGTAGAATTTCTTTTCATTATTATGCTTATTGCAAGATTATTTTATCTTTTTCTTTTGCAGTATGATTGCTTCTTACAATTATATAACTTATACTGGTGATTGAGAGAGAGAACCAAATTAATCTTGTTCACATATATAAAAAAGGGGGAAATATTGGAGGAAAAGAAATGTCAAAGACAAAAACTAGTTGATACCATTTAATCGTAAAACATAATGAGTTATTCATTTCCATTTGTAAGTCCAATTTTTATGATTGTATCACTGCAGATGTTTATATGCAATGTGTGTCATTGTGGATGTCTCTTTTGTTCTTTTCACGATATTTATTATTATTTTTTAATTTTTTTCCTGCTTTATAATAGATTTGCTGTGACGAGTACGAGAGCTCCACTAGAATTTTCTTAGGAGTTCAAGCGGAGCTTTCCATGATTGTATTGGACCTAACCATGGTAATTTTCTTATTAATAATCTTCTATGATGTCCAGCTGCATTTTTGCAAATCCTGATGAACCAAGGCAACTCTATTTTGTGATTTGCACCTTATTGAGTGATACATATTTTATTGTCACAACTACTATTGTTGTTTTACCAGGTTTTGGGTGTAGCACATGGGATTAATCTTCTCTTCGGTGTTGATCTATCAACATGTGTTTTTATAGCCGCTCTTGATGCCGTTTTATTCCCAGTTTTTGCCTCTCTCCTGGTAAGCTGATCTGCTTCTTTTACTGCCTTTTGCAACATCATCAACAATAATCTAAATTAGTTTCAGATAAGTAGGATCACTGCAGGGCAAGTTTCCTTTGCATGTATGCTGCGGGTTTCATATTGCTTTCTTATGTATTCGGAGTGCTCATCAGTCAACCCGAAATTTCCCTTTCCATGACTGGGATGCTAACAAGATTGAGTGGAGAGAGTGCATTCACCTTGATGAGTCTCCTTGGAGCAAGCATCATGCCTCACAATTTTTATCTACATTCTTCTATTGTTCAGGTATCTCTCATTGAATTGCATATATGCATGTATTTACATGATTCTCATTTGGGCTTCTGGATTGGAAATCCAATATCGTTCCGTAATTTTATTGCATTAAAGAATTTGGTTTTCCCCTTTTAGAATATTTGCACATTTAATGCAATCATCGTTGATGTTCTGAAGTTTTATTCTCATGTTCACAGCAACAGCAGAGACAGAGACCACTGAATATTTCTATGAGTACTGTATGCCATGACCATTTCTTTGCCATTGTATGCGTATTCAGCGGCCTTTGTGTAGTAAATTATGTGCTGATGAACGCTGCTTCGAATGTGTTTTACAATGCTGGTCTTGTCTTGATTACTTTTCAGGATGCAATGTCACTACTCGAACAGGTATTTTCTCTTTTCTGATAATCTCTTGGTTATGATTGCTCTTATAAATCATGCCTAAATGTTCATTGATATTCACTATAGTGTTCTATATGCAAGAGTTAATAAATTTCTTTAAAAAATTAAAACAGGCATTTGGGAATGGAGTACTGTCTGTAGTCTTTATGCTGGTAATGTTCTTATCGAATCAAATTACTGCATCAACCTGGAATTTTGGTGGGCAAGTTGTCTTGCATGATTTCCTCGGGCTTCACATACCGGGTTGGCTTCATTGTGTGACAATCAGAAATATTGCATCAGTTCCAGCGCTGTATTGCGTATGGACATCTGGAGCTGAAGGGATATTTCAGTTGCTTATCTTCACTCAGGTTATGATAGCTCTTCTGCTTCCATCGTCGGTCATCCCCCTCTTTCGGATTGCCTCTTCGAGACAAATTATGGGTGTCTACAAGATACCTCCCGTCGTGGAGTTTCTAGCACTGGTAACATTCATGGGGATGCTGGGATTAAAAATAATTTTTGTCATAGAAATGATATTTGGGAACAGTGACTGGGTTGGTAATTTGAGATCGAATGCAAGCATAGGTACATCTTTTCCTTTAGTTGTTCTTCTTGTAACTGCTGGTGCATCATTTTCTTTGATGCTTTGGCTAGCGGCTACTCCTTTAAAATCTGTCAGATCCAGGAATGAAGTGCATGAGTTGAGCTGGGACTTGGGTAGAGCCGCACCTGAAGTAGCTACAGAGAGGGAGGAAAATGATTTAAGTGAAACTAGATATCATGGAGATGAACCTGCTCGTATTGAGGAAAGATCATCGATGCCAGAAAACTCTATCGAGAGCCATTTTGATTTATCTTTTCCAAATTATGATCTCGATATGCCTGAAACTATTTTAGAGTCGCACCAGGAAATACTTCTGAGTACAGTTGATGAGAACACATCTAATAATATATGTCCTAGCCCCTCGGTTTACAGCACCCAGGAGTCAATATCTGTAACGGAGTTAGCTTCAGCTGTGGTTGACAAGGCAGTGGATGATGATTTACCGGGTTCTAAAACTTCGATTATTGAAGAGATGGATTTGATGGAGAGAACAGTGAGTTTAGAGGGAAATCTGCAGATTGAGAAAGACGATGACCTTGGAGATGCTTTGGAGCCCGCAGAGCCATCTAAACCTCCTTCTGGAAGTATTTCGTCATTGACACCGGATGGCCCCCCTTCATTCAGGAGTCTCAGTGGAAAAAACGACGATGGTGGGAGTGGTACAGGGAGTCTTTCTAGATTAGCAGGATTAGGTCGTGCTGCTAGGCGTCAATTGGCTGCCATTCTCGATGAATTTTGGGGGCAGTTGTATGATTTTCACGGGCAATATACCCTGGAAGCAAAGAAGAAGAAACTAGATGTATTATTAGGCGTTGATTCAAAGCAACTAAAAGTGGATACTGCTGGGAAGGAACATGGTGGGTATTTTCCTTTGGTAGGAGGAAGAGCATCTGACGCACTTATAAATTCAAGTCCATATGACTCACTGAAGCAACTGCAGGGGCAAAATAGTATTGATTCATCATATGGGTATTCAAGAGGATCTTCGATGTGGTCAAATCACATGCAGTTATTGGATGCATATGTTCAAAATTCCAGCCGTAATGTTGATTCCAGTGAAAGGAGGTACACTAGTTTGCGCACTGCAACGCCCGCCGATGCATGGGATTATCAACCAGCTACAGTGCATGGATATCAGATTAAATCATATCTCAATCGAATTGCTAAGGATAGAAGCTTCGATAGCTCAAACAGTCAAATGGATTTACAAGCACTGAATTCTCCGGCCCTTGGCCTTACAAATTATCGGGATTCCATGGCTTTCACATTAGAGCAAAAATTGCAAAATGGGTTAACTCCTACTCAAGAACCTGGATTTCAGAATGTTGCAGCTTCTAGAAATAGCCTGTTACAATCTGAAATATCTTATAATGACATTTTCTCCCCTGGAGTTAATGATAATTCTGGGACATCTGTCAATTCAAAGAAGTATCATAGCTTACCCTCCATATCAGGGCTCTCTGTGCCCCGTCGGGATCTGTACAAGCCTGATAAGAGTGATCCGTGGGACAGTTCTGTAGGATATGGGTCATCTGCTGGTCGGACAAACTATGAAACATCCCTGTATGCAAATGCTGGGTCAAGAGCCGGAGTTCCATCGGCCTTTAATGAGCTTTCTCGATCAAAGGGCTGCCGAGATGCTTTGCCGTTACAGTTGAGTTCAAGTGCAGGAAGTGGATCCCTTTGGTCTAGACAGCCATTTGAGCAGTTTGGCATGGCTCAGATAAAACGTGCGGCGTGTGGTGAAGCACTTGGAAGTGGGTTGAACTCGACAACTCGGGATACTGCTTTTGGTGTGGATTCAGAATCCAAGCTTCTTCTATCTTTCCAGCATTGTATAGTAAAGCTCTTGAAATTAGATGGGTCCGAATGGTTATTTAGACAAAATGATGGAGCTGACGAGGATTTAATCGATCGTGTAGTAGCAAGAGAGAAGTTTCTCTATGATGCTGAAGCTAAACAGATAAACCAGACTGTTAACATAGGCGAACCTCAATACTTATCTTTGAGGTATGGCTCAACACCAAAGAGTGATGAGGCAAATCGTTCCGATGTTTTAGTTTCATCAATCCCAAATTGTGGGGATGGTTGTATTTGGAAAGCAGATTTGATGATAAGCTTTGGAGTGTGGTGCATTCACCGGATCCTTGATCTTTCACTGATGGAAAGCCGACCTGAGCTGTGGGGAAAATACACTTTTGTGCTTAATCGTCTCCAGGTATATTCTTTGAAGTCGCTTCCTTGTATAGCTTATGCATGTATCCGTTTCTTCATATCTTGTGGTATTATTGCATGATTGGTTTCTTTCTCGGGGCGTTAACTGTGATCATTCATCATTGACAGGGTGTAATAGATCTGGCATTTTCAAAGCCCCGATCCCCGATGTCACCATGCTTCTGCCTTCAAATCCCGACGGACTATCAGCAGAGGTCAAGCCCTCCCGTTTCAAATGGAGTGTTGCCACCGACTGCAAAACCCGGACGGGGTAAGTGTACAAATGCCACCGTGCTCTTGGATATAATCAAGGATGTAGAGATTGCTATATCTTGCCGGAAAGGTCGATCAGGCACTGCTGCCGGAGATGTAGCTTTCCCGAAAGGAAAAGAGAACTTGACGTCCGTCCTTAAGCGGTACAAGCGTAGATTGTCCAATCTAGTCGGCGCCCATGAATCGTCGGGATCACGTAAGGTTCCTATGTCAACCTCTTTCGGATCATAGCCTCCATTCCGGTTGCCGACACCCCTTCTCTCATTGTATTAGAAGTCAGACCGTAATTGTCCTTTCGTTGTATGTTATCTATACACATAGGGATGAAAGTTGTTTACTTGCTGAATAATTAAAACTATGTTTTTAGAAAGGGTGGAAATTGTGTAATAAGGTGTTTTTATATGGATTTCGAACGTGGGAATATTTTTCTTACAGGTTAGGGTAAATGCTTATTTTGTTTCGTTTTATCCTCTCATAAAATTATCAATTTATTTTTAAATATCATATAAATCTTTGAGGGTAATTTACATTCTAGATTATTCAACTTAATTTATACTTTCATTTAGATCATAGATATTTAATATTAAAATATTATTTTTATATATTTTTTTTAAAATTTGTTCAAAATATATGAATATAAATGACTCGATTTGTTAATAATAAAAATTTAATAATGTAATTTAATTGAATTTAATAATTGTGATCTAAATAAAAGTTGAAACTAACTTCAGTGGTTTAGAATGCAAATTACCCAATCTTTGAACAACAAATAGAACCAGAACGACCCTTGAGTAAGGGTCTTTGAATTTAAGCCACGCGATCAATAAAAAATGGCATAATATTAAAAAAATATATCACTGAATTATTATTTTAATCCTTATTTTGAAATAATTTAATTTTTAATATTTTATTTTAGATTAAAATAATTTATCTGAAGATAAAAATTATTAATCAACTAATGATAAATTATTTGAATGATATGATAAATTTAAGTGATAATGTAAATCGTACTAATAATATTATATAAATAAATATAAGAACTTTACATAAAGACAAGTTAATAAATAATAATTTTATAAAATCGTATAAAATATAAAATATTTTTCTCTTAATACGTCATTTTATCAAATCATTTTAAATCATTTATTATTATTTGATTAATATTTTTATTTATAAAAAATTATTTTGAATTAATATAAAATATTAAAATTAAATTATTTTAAAAAATAAATATGAAATACGTTAAGAGTATTATAAATATTTTTATTTATGATGGATATCAATATATTAAATAATACTTTAATATACTTTATTATTAAAGTTTAATTCTCATTAGAACTAGGACTTTCATTTTATGCCTATAAATATAAACTTTTGGAGAAAGTATTGTACACAACCATACTTTGAGAATATAATACAAGTCTCTCTCTTTCGTCTATCATTTTTGTTCATCTATTTTGTTCTTATTCTTTACTTTATTCACAACACGTTATCAGCACGAGACTCTAACCAACGGAGGTGTTTGTCGCTCGAATCTTAAAGGAGTTAATTGAAAAGAATTTGTTACTGGTATGAATCAAAGATAAGTTCTTTTCTCTCAATTGTATTTTAATTATCGATTATTTTTCTCTCTTGATCTTTAACTTGATTTTTAATTTTTAAAAAACTTGGTTATTTGGTGTTTGTGTAGCGATAGAGTGACTCAATTACTATGGTTCTTGTCGAAAATTCCCAGAAAAAATTTTAAAAAGATATTGGTGACTAAATCTATCATATATTCAACTTAGCTTTGAAAGTCTAGTATGTTTACTTATTTATCTTGATATAGTGGATAATTAATTATTCTCAAATTAAGGGATGACTGTTCAAAGCGTGAAATTATCATGTATTTAAAATACAATGTCATATATAGATAGTGTTTTGCATCCATTTAATTTGAGATTTTTTGTCTTTAGTTATGACAAATATTTATTTATTTTAATGATGAAAGTTTGTGTTTTTAATTATGTTTTAAATATTACATGATATCGAAACAAATATTAAACATTTAATTAATTAATATTTTCATGTTATATTGGTTTAATTTAAGTATATTGGTTGAACATCCCGTTCTACGAGGCTATTGGTCTTAAAGGAGATTCTTTTTAAAAAGGATCTTGTGGACTGATTTAACAATACCGCGTATGAGGATTAAATTTTTGTTCTTTGTATGTATTGTATATATATTGGTTGATCAATTACTATTTAATAATATGAATGTTATAAAGTTTAAATTTGCTTGAAAGCAATATTTTTTGTGTCGAAAAACTCAATAATAGACTTCTCTCAAGTTCAAGTTACGAAAATCGTCTTGATCCAAGAATTTTTATGAGAGACATTCCGTGAAGTGAATGCAAGTATAATGTTTATTTCATGCGATTATTGAATTTATTTCATTCCTTGAAGTGAATGCAAACATGATAATTCACTAAATGGTTAGTGAATAAAATTCAGTTATGTGTCAAAGTATCACTGATGAGGATATGTTAGAAAAAGCATACTCCACTTTTTACACATTAATGTTGTCCTGTAACATAATATCGTGAAAAGATTTTAAATACCTATTAGTCTCTGTTCCATTTCCTGAAGTGAATATGATATTTTATAGAAGAAAAAATAAATGTCACATTAATAATTGTGGTCGCGATTGAGGTCATAAAATAGACATGGATAAGATGATTCTTTTGAGAATGCTTATATCCACCAGAAGTGGAATTATAAGGATGACAAGAATGATAGAGATCAAATAAAAATCTTTATGTTATCAATGAAATGATATAAATTATTGATCTCGTACTTATCAAATACCAAAATATTATAGATTTTATAAATAATCATGAATGATAAATGAAAGAAAATATAAACAGATTTTCTTTGTGACGAAAATAATTATGGTGTTATTGGTCCTACTCAATTGGATATTGTTAATTTTCTCATAACACTTGAAGGGAATAATTTACCATTTATTTTATTTCTCTTATAACCTCTAAAGAGAATAATTAATCTTTTATTTATTTTGTTTTATGTTAATTTATTTTTATTTAATATTTATTTATGTTAATTTAATTTACATATTATTTATTTACTATTTATGCTAATTTATCTTGATGAGTGTTTGAATTTATATATTTTATTGATAATTATTTCCCGTTGTCGATTTGATATTACTAATTTGGTTCTATTTTGATCATTTTCAGTGTATGAACTTATTTTCCAGAACCAACAGAAAAGATTGAATTCTGCATTTTTTTTATCCATCGTGACTGGAATCACGGGTACGACATGAGGCACGACATTTTCTGACCTGGCTGTTTTGGATCGTCCAGTCAACAACAACTTCTAGAAGGCAGTCCAGTCAGCATCTTCTAGAAGGATGGACGAAATTATCTTGGGGAATTATCTTAGGAATTATCTTAGCAATTTAATTTTGATATTTGAATTATTTATATTTTAGATCATCTTTAGGATTTATCTTTCTTTTATTTTTAGGGTTTTAGAATAGTATAAATACCCCTTGGTAAAGTTTAATATGTACTTCATTTTTTTCACTTTTCCCTTGGGTTATAAAAGTTCTCTATAGTTCTTTTTATTTTCTTTGAGTTTTTATTCCTTTAAAAAAATGCTAAGTATGATCTCCTTCATGCTTAGCTAAACTTTCATTTAGCCGAAAGCTAGCGACAACTAGAACCCTATTGTGAGAATCATGTAACACTTCATACCTTTGGATAACATTCTTGATTTTCTGAAATCAAGGATTGGCAATCGGCCTTTCCTTTAATGATCTCGGCACTTTCATTCAAGGTGCACGTTGACTAGAAGATTGTTTAGATCTATTGTTGGGAAGAAGAATCGGTTGGTAGCAAATTCGGCTTCCTATGAACAAACTTAGTGGCGGTCCACTAAGGGAAATCAAGATCGGGTTTGATTCTCCGTGAGACGCTATAACTCGAGTCAGGCTTTTCCAGTACTTAAAGTTGTTTTGGCGCTAACAACGATAGACGTGGTTAGTCCAGCAAAGACCGAATTCCGGAGATAGACTTGGGAATATTGGTTTACCGAAGAGAAGCAAGTTACAAGGGTTGGGCCTTGTAGACTGTAACTGGCATGAATCTTGAAGTAAAATCTATTTCAATGATCAATCGGGAATTGAGGCGAAGCGAAGCTTGAGGCTATATCATTCAAATTTATTAATTTCGAATATTTATTTTTATTTAATTTCAGTTATTATTAGATTACGTTTATTTTTAATTTTATAATATTAACCCCCCTATTTTCTAATTTATTGTTTCTTTCTTGGATCAGGATCAATACAATTCGACGTTGAAAATTCCTTAAGTCCCTGTGGATCGACCCTACTTTCTCTATACTATTCTTTTATTTAATTTGAGAAATAGGAATTATTTATTTGACAATTCGAAACTTGTCAAATTGACGCCGTTGCCGGGGACTTCGGTAAAATTACTAATATTATTTTGTTTTGATCTATGACCAGGTCACTTCTGGGAAAACTAGTAGATTATGAACCCGAGATCGAAGCTCTTGCCCGGAGACTACGTGGAGAGACCCTTAGGCGCAGAAGGTTTGTACATGAAGAGGAATATTTTGTTTTGATCTAGCTGATGGTTCACAAATGTGTTTTTGTTGCAGGGTTTGTACATGAAGCTCAGCCATCTCAAACCCGATATGAGTTCTCCATCTTCCAAGTAAGTTGCAAATTTAGCCACGATATAAATTGTATCATGTTATAGTCATAAGGCACCATAGTTGCAATTACAAGTAATGCCAGAGTTTAGGCGTTGCTTGTTGAGTTTTGAAATGGTAGTTGGCGTTCCTCACGCTTCACGGTCTTATGAACAGAACTTCATTGGCCGATCGGCGTTTGGCAGAAGAGTAGGCCGGATTCTTCTTCGTATTTAGTAATTTCTATGCATTATCAATTAGAGTTTGTGTCACGGGGCTGGACTTTTCTATGCATTATCAATTAGAGTTTGTCACGGGGCTGGACTTAGCCTAGTCGCGGCTGCAGGCACAGACCGTGACATTTGCACCCAGCTTAGGAATGCATGTAGTTTAAGTACATTAAACAAACTGGGAGGATTGAATTGAATATAATAAACTATAAAGACTTAATTAATTGGGAAAAGGTTTAAAGTTTCAAACTGAGAATATATGGATTTCATTTTCATACGCCAACAGCGAAAGTCTTGTCAATATTAAGGTATATAGATACAAACAATAACTATCTCCGGCCATTTTCATTATCCAATCTGAGATGTTTTAGCAGCGAGAAGAATTAGAGCTCGGCGGTGGTAACTAGTCAGGAGCTTCTTGTACTTCTTCACAAAGGCCCCAATATCTATTTCCCCGTCCAGGAGCTGCCGGTTCACAATTTCCGATTCCTCTTCCGTCACATTCATTGCATCTACAAGTAAAACCATCTTTTATTGCTTATAGAGATATACTATGTTGCTCAGACTCTTCTTTTTCTTTCAGTACTCACATCACATCTATATCCAAGTAACATGGATAATACAATTAATGTGTACCTTGAAGCCTATGCATAAACGATGCAAGGGAGTAGAACTTCAGAGTTTCTTCTTTCTGTCTCTCGAGCTCATTTAGTTTTTCCTGAGCTGCAGCCAATTCAGTCGTGCAGATAATTCTGCACTGTGATCGCACAAAAGAGGTGAAAGAAAGGTTTTAGAACTGATATACTAACATTAATCAGTGACAAAAGCAAAATGATTGTTAGATGCTCCGAAAATCCACCTGGTTCCTTGGCTCCATCATTTGTGGTTCTTTATCCAAATTGCTCCCTGTTTATGAAAACATATAAATGGGAAGTTTATTTTCAAATATATATAAATGGGAAGCTGTCTCCCTATGCACATTTCTATATCTTTGAAATTAATAGCATTATCATAACACTCAATGGAATAAGAACTCACTAGCAAGCTGCATGGTTTCCTTGCGAAGTTCATCTCTTATCTGGTAAAGAAGTTGATCCCGAACAAGTAAGAAACAGACAAAACGATGAAACACGAAGTAATGACAAACATGGTTTTCTCGTTGCATGCATGTGCAAATAAATGGTTCTAAAACATAGCTAATGAGCAACCCCATTATGATGCCAACAATGAACAGCAAATATAACACGAAGCAAGACCCTAGTTAGTACAGAGACATGCTCGGATCGAAAAGCACACCTAAATATACGAAACAATAGAAAACCTAAAAGATCCGGCCAATAGAATTTAGTGGGTTAAACATTATAGGTTTATTCCTGATTAAGTTTAAACATAAGACTATCCCCCGAAACCAATATAACCAATGAGATCATCTTTGGCTCAGTATTTCGAGTTATGTCTTCCTTTCCACATCTTTTAAACAGGAACAGAATCCCCTGAATTCTGAAACATCAGAACTTTATTAAGCCACATCTCCTCACCAGTATGAACCTGCGGGCTACAGATAACAGCTTATCTTCATACTCAGCAATCAGGATTTTAACACATGAAATAACAACTGCAACACATGAAAACTAGCAATATGAATCAACAATACGAATGGCCAGTATCCTAAACATTTTGATATCGGGTACGAAATAGACAACCAACGTCATCAAATCCACTGGTTATAACCAATACCCCTCGTTATGCTATGGCCTAAAAGCCAAACGGATAATCTTTGAGACCGGAGAAGTGAACTAGTTTCATGAACATAACACATGGTGCAAAATGAAAAACAAGATGCAAGTTCCTTACTTTGAAATGGAAACCAAATAAATCAAGGTTATTCCGTTACTTACATTGTTTTGAATTTTAACCTGGTCAACTGATTGTAAAAACTTATTGTAAGCGTCTTTATCAGACAATAGCTTCCGTAATTCATCGACACTAAGAAAATACAAAACCAATTAGGAATCAAGAAACATTCTTAAGAGGAAATGGAGATTGCTTGCCAATAACAAAATGTAGAATGCCTGAACCAGGACCCTCACCTTTTGTCCTTTAAAAGAGGAATGACTCCAGCAGCTTCAGCAGGTGAGACAGGCGAGGGGGAAGGTGACCATTCTGCAGGCCTCTGTAAGTTGAAGCTGTTAGAAGCACTGCTACTCGGAGTTGCAGACCAGGAAGAATTAGGGGAAAGAGGATACCAAGAGTGTGAAGAACCCTCCTGCGGATGTGGCTGAGCTTGTTGCTCGTGTGAATTCCTGCAGCATAGAGAAACCAATATATACATATCACAAATTATGTCAATGAAAACTCGAAATGCATGGCGTTTAACTTTTGACCATGATTGCACAAGTACAAATTTATATACCCGCACAACTTTTACATTAATGCAAATTCTCAAGCATTTGACAGAGTTAACCCACAATGAAATCCAACAAAAGTTGCATATCTTGCTGGTGCATATAAAAATGACTAGGTAATATCACCAAAATTACTTGAAGATCACCCTTACGTCTAACTTCATGAAATTGTTTTATAAGAAGCCAATTTTTCCCAAGTTATGCTTAGTTTCATCTTTTCAAGTAGCAGATTGAGCACTTGTTTTAGTTACAATTCCTCATCTATACCTAAAACATGTTTTATACTATAAATTACAATGACTCAATTGTTCTTTAGCACAAATTTTAGTATTTCATAATCAAAGAGCCCCTAAATACCAAAAAAATGGTAGATGGTGGTTCTAAATATACAATTTATATTAAAATTCAATGTGATTAACTAACATAATAACCCCTAAAAACAAAAGAAATCCGGATTGAATTTCACGGAAGCTATAAACAAAGTTGAAACAAAATTATAAATTGAAGCGAAACTAGTCAAAATCACAGTCAATTGGGAAAGAAAATAGGCTTCTGGTTCTGGATATCCAAACAAATCAACAGATATTGAGGAATTAAATGAGAAAAGCACCAGAACTTAAACATAGCTCAGACACGTCGAGTTGTTGATCGCCGGCAAATCAATTAACCCAATTGATCGAATAAAGAAAAAAACTAAAAGGTTTTGATTGATTCGAATCTTCCGCGAACAACAGGAGAAAGGGAAAGTGCTTGTTTTTATATCTAGTTTTAAAGTTTTGGGTTTAAAATACCGAAACCGTCGGGTTATCACCCGATTTGATAGTGAGAGAATTTTTTATTAAAAAATATTTTTTTTATTAGTTATTAGAAAATAAAGTTGAACTTAGGTAGGGATGACAATGGATCGAACTTGGATTGGACTTTATAAAGTCTAAGTCTAATCCAATTAATAATTGGACTTTCAAAGAAATCCAAGTCCGAATCCAAATCCATTACATAAATCTAAATCCAATCCAATAAAAAATCCAAATCTAAATCCAAAAGTCCAAATCCAATTACTTTTTAAAGTAACAATTTAAATAAATATCCTTAAATAAAAAATATGTTTTATCAAACAGATATTTTAAATTTATAGCACAAACAAATCTCAACAAATATTATAATCCAATATAAAACAAATTAAAGTAACAACTTAAACTTTTTAAATATAAAAAATTTAAATATTTTTATTCAGGTTTATATATGGATCGGATTCATATCGGATATGGATTCGGATTGAATTCGGATCGGATCATGGCAATATCCATATCCGATCCACCTCCTATTAGGACTCGGACATTATTTTTGGATTCGGATTCGAATTTTTTTAATCAGATTTGGATCGAATTTTTTTCTTCAGATTCGGATCAAATTCGGATTATATTGCCATCCCTAAACTTAGGTAGGATAAAAGTTCTTTGATTCGATTCAATTTGATATATTTATATATAATTTATTATTTTTATTAATTTTTGGGTCAAGTAAAATTTAATTAGATTTTTATTAAAATATTACGATTAGATCAAGATCGAATTATAATTTTTATTATATCAATTTAAAAATAAAAAAATATAAATTAAAATCGAATAAAAAATTAAAATAAATATTTTAATTTTGGAATCAAGGCGGAGATAATCAAGAATCCTAGTCCCCGGTTGTCATCCTCAGTTAAATACAAATGAAAGGAAATTTTTTTATTAATTTTAAATTTTTACACGTAGATTTTTTTTTAATAAATGAAATTTTATTTATCTAAACAATCTTAAAAAACTTAATAAAATATCAATTATATCTTCTTAGTAAGAGAAAATCTGTATATTTAAAAATTAACAAATTCTTTATTTATTAACCGTGTCTATTTATACATGTGGATGATTTTTATTAACTTTGTTTTTAATTTAATCTTATTTTTTTTATTACTATCATTTTAATTTTGTACTATTTATCTTAAAAACTATTTAAATAAATAACCTTATTTAAAAGACTTAATACCTTGTCCGTCAGATTATTTGACATATTGATTATGGATTAGTATTAATTGAATAATTAGTAAAAGTATGTTAATTTTATTGATGATTTAAAATAATAAAGAATATTTTACATATTTTTTAAGAATAGAAATCTTTATATTTTTCAGTATCTTTATTTGTATCTTACATTAAAAAATATTATAATTTAGGTTAGTGTTAAAAAATGTTTGAGTATGATGATTTTTTAGATTTAATTAATTGAGGTTTATAATTTTAAAATTTAAAATTAATAAAAAAATCATATCCGTATTCTAAAGGATATGTATTACATATCATATTATTAAATATATGAGAACATGTCTTTTGAAAATTTTAAATTTTAGTAAATTTAATTTAAGATTTAAATATTTATTTTAATATTTAAAATTTTATAATTTTAAGTTTAAATTTTAATATTAAAATTTAATATTTATAATATATAATTTGAATATTTAGGATTAAAAATTTAAATAAACATACTTGTTGAAAAAAATTTACAATTGAAATATACACTCTAAATATAATTTGTGAAATTTCAAAAAAGAAAGTAGTTGTAACGCTCTGAAAAGGCGCGTAAGGTAACGGAACCTCTCTGTTATAATTTAAACGTTCCATGCAGGAGAACACTCTGGTCTTTAATATCGTCTCTCAAAAACAGTAAAAATCCAAACTTTCTCTTCATTAATCACACTCTCTAAATAACGCAAACGAAATCAAATTAGAAAATCATAACGACAAGTTCTCTCTTTATAAATTTTTCTAGAAATTCTCAAATTTTCCATTGAAAACGGTTGGCCTTTACTGTTTGGAATTCAGTGAATCTTTCTTTGCTTAGGTAGTAGAGTAGTGGGAGGATCAATGGCGGTTCCAACGGCGGCGACGTTGCCAGCGTCGACGGTTTCGTTGTACGTCGGGGATTTGCATCCCGATATCAACGACGGGTCACTGTTCGATGCTTTTAATCAGTTCAAAGGAATAACATCTGTTCGTGTTTGCAGAGATTCATCCACGGGAAGGTCTCTTTGTTATGGCTATGTTAACTTCAGTTCTCTTCAGGATGGTGAATATTTTTCAATGCTTTTCGTTTGATATTGTTTCTGCAATTTTGTGTTTTGATTTCATTTTCCCAGAAAGAAAATCAAGTCTTTTGAGTTAACTTTTTATGCATGGTTCATGTTTCTCTTTTTTTATATGAATGTCTAGCACATTATGCAATGGAGAAAATGAACCACCGTTTGGTTAATGGGAAAATGATAAGGGTGGCATGGTCACTTCGAGACCCTGATGCAAGAAAAAGTGGAGTTGGAAATGTGTTTGTCAAGGTACAAAAACACCCTTTTTGTTCTTTTAACTGATATATTCTATTTCTTTATGGAATTTTGAATCTGAAATGCATTGGATTTGTTTGATTTCCTTTTTCAGAATCTAAGTGAATCGATTGATAGTTTGGGGTTGCAAGAATTGTTTCAAAAGTTTGGGAATGTAATATCTTGCAAAGTTGCAACATTTGAGGATGGGAAAAGCAAAGGCTTTGGATTTGTTCAATTTGAATCCGAGGAATCTGCAAGTTCTGCTATTGAGAAGCTTGGTAACACCATGATTGGTGATAAGAAAGTGTAATCATTTTTATTTTACTTATCTTCTATTGAAATGGATGATTTCAGAAGTTTAATCATTTTTCTTTTTGGTCCCCAGATATGTTGTGAAATTCATGAGAAAGTGTGACAGGGTTTTGCCAAGTTCTGATGTTAAATATACAAATCTGTATGTGAAGAATTTGGATCCTGGTATCACTGAAGAGATTTTGCAGGAGAAATTTTCCAAGTTTGGGAAAATTGCATGTCTGGTTGTAGCAAGGGATGAAAATGGTGCCTCGAGAGGTTTCGGATTTGTGAACTTCGAATGTCCCGATGATGCCAAGTGGGCAATGGAGTCGATGAATGAATCACAACTTGGTAGGCTTTCCTTTACTATGTCTGGTCGTATACTTGTGTTCATTGGGTTCAAAGGTTTGATGTATGGTCATATACTTGTGTTCATAAGGTTCAAAAGTTCTATATGTAGCAAGGGCACAAAAGAAAGCGGAACGTGAGCAAATATTGCGTAATCAGTTCGAGGAACGACAGAAGGAGCTGATCATGAAATATAAAGTAAGCTTTCCATGAGCTCATTTCTCTACATGATGCAATTCATGATCATGAATTGTGTTTATTCCTTTCACCATTGTTTATCTTTCTCCAAATTTCAGGCTTCAAATGTTTATGTGAAGAACATTGATGACGACGTTACCGATGATGAGCTGAGAGACCTTTTCGGTCTGTGTGGTACAGTTACTTCTGCCAAACTTATGCGAGATGACAAAGGGATAAACAAGGGCTTTGGATTTGTCTGTTTCTCTGCTCCGGAGGAGGCCGATAAAGCTGTTGGCATGTTTCATGCTAAGTTAATGTCTTTTAGAATCATTTAGGAAGTTATTCACTTGTGACTTGCATCTCAAGTTTCTTGCCCTTTGTACCGGAATTGTGTATCTTTCAGGATATATGTTCCACCACAAGACACTGTATGTTGCAATTGCTCAAAGGAAGGAGGATAGACAAGCACAGTTGCAACTTCAGTACGTGCAGCGTCTGGCCGGATTAGCAGGCCCTTCCACAGCTATTCTCCCTGGAGGACATCATCAGCTTTACTACACATCTCCGAATGGCATTGTTTCACAAGTAGCTCCGAGGCTGGGGATGGTGTACCAGCCTTTACGTTTAAGACCAGGACGGAAGGGTAGTGTCTTTGCACCACCAGCCAGACCAGTCTTTCAACCATCACTGCCCATGGTATGCATTCATCCTAGGTTCCTGTACAAGTACATAAGAGGTACAAACTATTATATGAATACGAGTTCTATTTATGTTGTCGTAGTTTCCTACTGCTCCAAGACAAACCAGGTCAAACCGGGCACGGATGAATGGCCATACGAGGGTGAATTCTTCTAAAGATCAAAGTAACCAACAGGTTGATTTTCTTCCTCTCTCTCTGTCCCTTTTAAATGGATTCACTTGTTATATATTTTCAAGTCTATGTTGCTCCAGCTCTACATTTTGCAGAGGACTGGAAAAGCTAAATATGTACCGAACAGTCGAGATCGGGAAGTGAACAAAGGCTCTGATCAGTCTGATGCCAAACCAGCTGTTTCGAAGTCAGTTTCAGGTTTGACACAATGGACTGAGACGCTGAGTAGCATGCTTGCTGCGGCTTCACCCGAGCAGCAAAAAACAATGCTTGGTGAAAGACTTTATCCCCTTGTTCAGAAGCACCAGGTGATTTCCATACCTCTTGATAAGTACATACACTTGGCACCCATATCTGGATACGAGTATCAGACACGAATACTTTCTGAAACTAACATGTTTCTCTTGTGTACAGCCTGATCTGTCTCCAAAGATCACTGGAATGCTTCTAGAGATGGACAACTCTGAACTGCTGCTTCTATTAGAATCACCAGAAACATTGGCAGCCAAAGTGGAGGAAGCCGTGGAGGTTCTGAAGCTCTCAAATGCTAAAGTGACAGGCCGAGATGCCCTTCATCCCACTTTGCTTTGGTATTCTTTTATTTATATTGATATGCATTATCAAATTTTTTCATAGAAAATGATATAAAAAATAAATATATAAGATAATTATTTGATTTTTCAGGACTAGGGTTGAGTATTCGATCGAGTCGAGTGAGTCGAATCGAGTTTAACTTTATTTGAAATTTTTTTGGTTCGAGTCAAGTTTAAGAAATTCGAGTCGAGTCGAGTTTTCGAGTTCCTATAAATATTTAATTGTAATTATTTATCATGTTGTAGTATGATTTGATTCTAATTTAAACAACTTTCTTTAATCATATAAGATATGCATATATATATATTTTTTTCATATGTAGCAATATTTCTTTATATTTTTATATATCAATGTATATATATATCATAAAAAATTAAGAGATTCGTCTCAAACTTAAAAATTAATCCTTTAATTACTAAAAATTTCGAGTTATTCGAATTTCCATTTTACAATTCAAACTTTATTTGAAATTTTTTCGAGTTGAGTCGAGTCTATAAAATTTCGAGTCGAGTATTTTCGCCTCGAGTCGAGTTATTCGGTTTTTTCGAGTCGAGTTTTCCTCACCCCTAGTCAGGACTTTAGTTTTGACTAATAAAATTTGATTTAATTTGATTTGAATCATAATTTTATAAATCTGATTTAAAAATAATTTTGAATAAAATTTGAGTTATAAAATAAGATTTCAAATAACTTGAAGCGCTTAGAAATTAGTGAGATTAATTTTCAAGTTTGAGTTCAAGTCGAGTCCTTTAACTTTATTTGATATATATATGTTACATAAAAATATAATATATATTGTATATGATTATAAAAAGTTCTTTAAATTAAAATCGATAACTATCATAAAATTATAAATATCTACAATTAAATTTAAATAGAAACTCGAATAACTCGACTTAAATCTTGTAAAATTAACTAAAAAACTTAAATGATATTTATATAAAATTAAACTTATATAGTTATATAATTTAATTTTTTTATTCAACTCAATCGAATGTTTGCCTTTAATTCTGACACCCTACGAAGCAACGAGACATCCATGCTACTAGGCCAACATTTATATGGGCCGAAACAATCTAATTTAAGGCCCATCATTAATTGGTTTCGTAATTTTTAACTATATATAAATGCCAACGTCGCTGGTGTTTCTAGGGTTTCTTGGTAGAAAGAACAAATAGCAGAGCAGCAGCCATGGTTCTCAAGTAGGTTCCTTCGTTTTATTCCTCTTATTTACTTGAAAAAATGGATTTATCTTTCATTTTCTTTTTTTATATGTTAGTTTTCAACATCGTTTCCCCCTTGTTTTTATTAGGATGGATTTACATGTTAATTTCAATGTTAATCAGCTTTGTGATGAAATTTCGTCGTTGAACTGTTTCATTTCAATCGGATATCTGTGGTATAGGATTCGGCTAGTTTATTGAAGTTAATAGCTATGAATTAACGAAAATAAGGGTTTTAACTCCTGCTGTAATTTGGTTTATTGAACATTATAAAGAGGCTAAGGCAATCAATTAATTTCTTTCTGAAATAGATCTCTCATTTTCTGGTCTGGCTCATTGAATTGTAGCTATGTAAAATATAAAATTTTCATATATACTAATGTACCTGTACTGGGGGCGGTGTTTGTTTCGCATACCATTGAAATCTATGGAGATCACAATATCATGCCCTTGCCCATGGATGCTTCAAGAAAAAAATTAACAGAGCAATATTGATTGGAATACAAGTTTCTGGCATGGATAATTTAGGGGGGGGATGAAGAGTGAATAACTTATAGGTGGAAATGATAATTATAGATTATTGTTTGTGGTTTTTAAAATCAAGAGCTGGTGTAAGGGGCGATTCCATGCAGGATTCTGTTTATGTTGATGGTAGTTGCTGTTTGGTTTAGTTTATTGTGTAATGATCTTGTGATGGGTTAATTTCTTGTGTAGGGATAAACAAGGATTGGTTTGAATTTACATTGCTTTGTCATTGCTGCTATCCATTGATTTTCTATCATTATGTCAAAAGTTTGTAGTTGAAGTTCCCAAACATTGCACTAATTTTTTCTATGTTTGTGTGTTAGGACTGAGCTTTGCCGGTTTAGTGGTGCCAAGATATACCCGGGGAAAGGCATCAGATTTGTTCGTTCTGATTCTCAGGTAGAGTTCCAACCAATTATGGGGCAAAATGGTTGGTATTATTTACAATGGCTAACAAAATGTGTTTTGTGTCAATTTGCTTAGGTCTTCCTCTTTTCAAATTCGAAATGCAAGAGGTACTTCCATAACCGTCTAAAGCCATCAAAACTTACATGGACAGCCATGTATAGGAAGCAACATAAGAAGGTGAGTGTCAGATTAGCAAACCCAATTTTATTTCACAAGATTAGTTTATTTTCAATTTGATTACTTATTAGATTTGAAATAATTTCATCTAGGTTACAGGTAATATCATGTTTTGGATTCTTGTTTTATTTATATCATCTACTAATAAAAGTTCTATCGGATTAATAATAGCCTCCGTATGATTCTATTAATTTTATAGTTTTCATGCCTGTTACTGAATTAATTTTGCTGTTATGTATATGCATGTAGGATATTGCCCAAGAGGCTGTTAAGAAGAGGAGACGTACCACGAAGAAGCCTTACTCTAGATCCATTGTTGGTGCCACCTTAGAGGTTATCCAGAAGAAGAGGAGTGAGAAACCCGAAGTTCGTGATGCTGCTCGAGAAGCTGCACTCCGGTATGTTTTTTTTGTTCGACATATAAGTGTCATCTGTTTGTGTTTGCCGTTACCAAATTTTCACATTCATTATGCCTCCTGTTGTACAGAGAAATCAAGGAAAGGATCAAGAAAACTAAGGATGAAAAGAAAGCGAAGAAAGCTGAAGTGGCAGCTAAGCAACAAAAGACACAGGGCAAGGGTAATGTTCCGAGGGGTGGTGCACCGAAAGGCCCCAAGCTTGGTGGTGGTGGTGGAAAACGTTGAGTTGCTATGGTATGGATTTTGCCTTGTTGGTTATGTTTTTGCTCTTATATTTCTGTACCGTGTACTCAATGTTGAAGTGAAGCTACCAAGTAATTCTATCTATGGATTATTTCTTTAATTTATTGTTTTTGTTTTAAAGTCTGTTTACTTTAAAAGTTGTGCTTATATTGATTTCGAGTATTTTTCTATAATTAGAAATACATTTTAATAAATAAATCTCATCGAGTATTGGAATATGTTGAATATTTATTTTAAAATATTATGTCAAACTTAATTTGTTTAATTACTTAAAATCTGCATTTTTGCTGATTTTAGGGTGAGCAAAAAATTACTTGTCTTTGCATAAACTCAACTTATTCAAAAGTTTAAAAATATTAGAGTTGTTTTAACTTTGCTTGATATATTTTTAAGTTCCATCTTAAATTGTTAGATAAAATTAATAATAAAAAATAGATATTTATCATTGAAAATTTTACAATCATAAATGCTTTAAAAATATATAAATGTATTTAAATTTTATATAGTGTAAATGAATTTTAGCCTTGTGACATATATATTACAAGGTTATATAAAATTTAAATTAAAATCAATTAATTTCAATTTATAGTTAAATTTAAACAAAAATTTTAATAATTTAACTTAATTAATTTAAATTTCATAAAATTTAATTTTATTTCAAAATTTTTAAATAAAGCTTGAATCTAAAAATATGATTCTCTATTTCATGAGAAATTATATTATTGTGTCGGAGGCGCAATGTGATATCTGAGAGAGTATTACAAAAATCAAGATACTTATAAAAACAAATTACACAAATATTTGTACACGAAATAATTATCTTTATTGATCTTTTCAGTATTATATTATAATTTTATGATAATATTTGTTTTTTATAATTATGAATAAATTTATGCATACTTTGTGAATATAGTCTTTCGGATTTAAATTATCTAAGAGAGAATAATTCTCCTAATATTACAGAAATCATCTCTTAAGTTCTACCATCAACAGTTAAATTTTAAATTTTTAAAAACAATTTTCTTGATAGAATCTAAAAACATAAATAAATATTAAATTTACGATTTATGTATATTAAGAAATCATGCTAGATTTGGTAAATATGACAAATGGTTTTAAGGTTTTTTTAGTTCAAGGAATATAATGTTACTTTTGAAAATAGAATTTTTGAAATGATTCATTACTTGACATAGTACTGAGAATATTATATTGTTTTGCTTGATTTGTTTGACAAAAATATAAGATTACAATGTTTGATTGATGAATTATAAAATTATCATAATGTATATTTTATAAAATTATCCTTATAATAATTTTTATTTTATCTGGTTAAACTTTCAATATTAAAATAAAAATATTTGTATGAAAATTCATAAAAAATATATATTTTTTTTATTATTTTTAATATATATCTATATATATTAAAGTTATTGCACAAATAATTGAATATAATTCTTAATGTTATATATTATATATTTAAATATTTTTTATTTATTATAATTATATATTTGAACATGCGAAAAAAATTATAAATTTTTATAATAATAATCACGTTCTCTACTAAACTAAATATATTAATAGTTAACCATAAATATTATATTTATATATTTTATTACTCAATTTACATTATTTTTAAAATAAAAAAATATTCCTTAAAAATATATTTTAAACAAAATTTGTAATATGTTGAATAATACAAATTTTTATCATATAAACAAAAATATTTATATAGAAAAAATAATATTAAAAATCAATTTTAATATTTATTATTATTATTTTTAAATGATGAGTGTGGTTTATATATATATTTTATTATGCAACCTTTTAAGTTAAATAAAGATTATTTTGATATATCAAAACAAAAAATATATTATTTAAAAAATAAAAAATAATGATTTATTTAAATATAAAATGGCAAAGTGGTAGAAATTGTTTAATACCTAAGAATTGGGTGAGAATAACATTTTTATCATTTTAGGGAGAAGAAACAACTATTGAGAATGTAATATTACTCATGTAGGAAATTATCTTAAACCAAACGTGGGTATATGATTCTAAAAAAAATTATTTCCATTGGTACTGATTTTTTTCGCGAACCAAATGTCTCTTAATATTTTAAAAAATAGAGATATTAGAGTATATTTTGAGATCTACGATAAAAATTACAGTGTAAGAGAAAGTCATTACTTGCAAATGGCGACTTGGATGAAAATACTATCTGCATGTGACGATTTTTCTCCTAATTTTGTCTTGAATCGTTAAAAATATTAAAATATTATAAATTAAACAAAAGTCGTCACCTACAAATATCATCTTCATCCAAATTACAATTTACAAGTGACGATTTTTCTTTATACTATAAATTTTATCATAAATCTTAAAATATATTTTAACGCTCTTTATTTTTTAAAAAATTATTTAGGATTTATATTATTCTTAAAAAAACCGAAACCATTAGTCAAATTTGATTTTTTTTTTAAAAAATATTGGGAGTAAATTTCCATGAGAAAGCCCCTATTGAACCCAATTTTATTTTCATGTCCCCAAAGACAAACCCAAATTCGTAAAAATAGATTCTAACCGGATATCGACCCATAAGGCAAACGGGTCCCACCCACATGCCGATTCGTTTCCTCGTTACTTAACGGAACCGTCTCTACCCGTCACGGCCCATCTTGTTCCGTCAAATCCTCCTTCCACTCTCTCCTCAACGTCTCTCCCCCCAACCCCTAACGTCTTCCGTTCGAAACCGTTCCCCTTTCCCTCATTAACCCTAACGTCCGCCTATGGCTTCTTCGGTTGACGACGAGTTCTCTCTCATCGACGACGAAACTAACCCTGGTCACCACCACTACCACCCTTCTTACGCGCAGGTCCACGCGCCACCTCCCGATAATCACAACGCCGACTCCGATTCTGCTTTCCCTGGAGCCAATTTCGGTACCAACAACAACAACAGTAGTACCGCTGCGTCATCTGATGTGCGGATCGAGAAGAGGAGAGATCAAGAAGAGATAAACGACGGAGTTTTGAAGAGATCCAAGCAGTCGTCGTCGACAGAGTATCGGAAAGACAGGGAAGAATGGAGCGACGCCGCGATCGGGTGTTTGTTGGAGGCATATATGGAGAAGTTGACGCAGCTGAACAGAGGGAATCTGAGAGGGAGAGATTGGGAAGAGGTGGCGGCTGTAGTCAGCGAGCGGTGCGAGAAGCAGAGCAAGAGTGTGGAGCAGTGCAAGAACAAGGTTGATAATTTGAAGAAAAGGTATAAGCTGGAGAGGCATAGGATGAGTGATGGCGGCATCACGGCGAGTCATTGGCCTTGGTTTAAGAAAATGGAAGAGATTGTTGGAAATTCTTTGCCGGCGAAGGCGGTGGCTGATGAAGAAAAGGGTGGCACTTCTCCGGGAACCGCCGTTGCCGTTAGACAATCCAAAAGGTACATTTTGTTACCATTCCATTTCTGGTTATTATTTGCTAATGTTTCACTAAGTAGCCAGGGAATAACTTGAGAAATGATTGTTTTTATATTCAGATTTGTTATGCGCTAAAGTAAAGCTGATTCGAATGCATAATTTTGGTATGTTATCTGCATAAGTAATGTAGATTTTGATAATTGGATATCCAAATTCCAAAAGTTCAAATCTGCACTTGTTTGGTGCATCTTTGCCAACAACTGCTAGACTATTAGTATTTGTTACACTGGCTTGTAATGACGTTGATGCCCTAGTTTGTGATTAAAAATCATGTTTAGTGTATTTTGTTCTTTATATAATGATAGAGATGCCTTCGTGGTTGTTTGATTGGCAGATATGCTTTAGCTTCACCAAGCCCTGTAGGACAGATTACCATGAAATCCAAAAGTCCTAAATGGGGCAGAGTGGTATTCAAAATCAGTGGTGCAGCTCTTGCTTGCACTGGTCCTCTCAATATCGACCCTAAGGTTCTTCACCATGAGTTTTTCATAAAAAGCGGATAATATTGTTGTCAATTTGCATAATGTGGTTTCTTTCTCATTATCAGGTAGCAATGTTGATTGCAAGTGAAGTTGCAATTGCGTGTCGCTCTGGTGTAGAGGTAATCATTAATGCCTTTATCTCTTATGATTGTGGATGTTTGCAATGCTGTTAAGATGTAATACTTTTTGGTGATATTCCAGGTAGCAATTGTTGTTGGAGGTCGTAATTTCTTTTGTGGGGACACATGGGTTACCGCCACAGGTTTAGATAGAAGTACTGCATATCAAATTGGGTAAAGTGTTCCCTTCTTGACTCATGATGGATGATTACATACCAAATTTGATTTAATCTTGACTTATATAATAGAAGAATATAAAGCTTAAATTTGGGTCAGACTTGTAAGACTAGACTAATCTTGCTCATATATAGCTGTTTTTAAATTGTATGTTGAAACAACACTCTTTGATAGTTTTATAGTTCTCGGGTTATGATCATGAGTGATATGCTGATACATTTTTTCTGTTTCAGTAATGACTTAAGTTGGATGGTATAAGTAATATTTCTGCTTGTAAGTTCCATGTTGCTTAGATACAGGTGTATGTATCAGAAATGAGTTTGGGTCTCACACGGGTATGCTTAATTCTTTCCAAAACTTTCATGTATTTGGAGGGTCCTTTGACAATCATATTCTCATACCCTTGTCTGAGTATGTGTTGGACATAGGTGTTAGAAATGGGTGTTTTAGGAAAGATAAACAATCGTAGTAACATCAGCATATTATATCCAATAATCAGAATAAAACGATGGGGTCACAAGAAAAGATCTTAGCTAATGAATCTGCTTGTTATGTGAACTTTTGATCTTCATGCACTATAACATATATCTTCCTATCTGATTATGAAACTAATCAAAACCATGATCCTGCAATATACTGCAGCATGATGGCGTCTGTGATGAATTCTATACTACTGCAATCATCGTTGGAGAAAATGGGAATTCAGACCCGTGTGCAAACATCATTTTCTGTGCAAGAGGTTGCCGAACCATACAGTCGGCAACGTGCCATACGTCATCTTGAAAAAGGTAGAGTTGTAATATTTGGTGGCATTGGCGCAGGCACTGGAAATCCACTCTTTTCTACTGACACAGCTGCTGCGCTTCGAGCTTCAGAAAGTATGGCTGTCTCTCTTCTGGTTTTCTAAAATTCTCTCTCTTGAACTATATGTCACTCTTTTCTACTGACACTTTCTTTTTTCTTGGGGTTCTCTACATTTGACCCTCTACTACTTTCTCTTCAGTTCAAGCCGAGGCAGTTGTTAAAGGTACAAATGTTGACGGTGTTTATGACTGCCATTCCCAGGACAACAATGCTACATTTGAGCACATCTCATTTCGAGATTTAGTCTCAAGAGGTGCCACAGCCATGGACATGATGGCATTGACCTTTTGTGAAGAAAATGGCATTCCTGGTTGGTATTCTTGTAGAAATAACTCTTCATGTTTGTATTCCACGTTCTGAAGTTTTATGAATAGCTGCCGAAATACGTCTTTTAAATCCAAAGTTACGTATCGTTCTACATTACCAGACAATTGACCCCCTGCGAATTAAATCAATTTACTTTGGCACAGTTGTGGTCTTTAATCTTCTTCAACCTGGAAACATCTCGAAAGCATTATGTGGAGATCAAGTTGGAACGTTGATCGATCAAACTGGAAGGATAAGCTGATCCGATGCTTCTCCAGTTGCAGTGACCATGGATATTAAGTCCGATACGGTTAATGTTGTACTCTAGTAACAACTAGTGTTACATGGTAATTCAGCTGCCGTGTTTCTACAAGTGAGCCTTTGATTGACTCTTGACCCGAAGATGCTGCTGCTGTAACATCTTGAGGCCAGGTTTTATTTTTAGCCTGCAATGCCAACTTTACTGAAAATCCATAATTTCGTATGGTGGCCATATTTATGTATTTAAATGCATAAGAAATAGTATCAACTTATTGAAACATCAGCTGTGGAAGATGATTGCTGCAATGTACGAGTACCAATTCTTAAGAAGACAAAGTGATACTGTGAGATTTTCTAGTTCACTGATAATACTCTAGATTAGAAGTAGAAGTAGGAAGTTGTCATAAGCTGAAACTTATTATTGTTCGATATGTATCTCGAATTTTATCATTTGCAAATTTGAAGGTGCATTTCTCAAATTGCTAAAACTTTGATCATTGTTTATATTTTGTGATTTTTGATAACTCTGAAGGGTGAGAACCTATATTACTCATACTCGGGTATTCGTACCGTATATGTGTATGTTCAGTTTTTTAATGTCTTTAGAGAGTTATATCCCTACACTTGTATCCGGACATGGATGGTCAAGAAAAGTAAACGTCAGAGCAACATAGGTAAGAACTCTGACCGTTCCCGTTAAAACAAGTCTCTGCTCTGTGTTTTTGAGTCATTCTGAAATGCTTCCATTTTCCATGCATTATGAACTTGTGTTCTTGACAGGAAGGTCGAAGATGGTGCGGATCGTGAAGGATGATTTCCCTTTCAGATTATGTAGGAGCTTTTGAAGCAAGAAGATGGAAAACATCGGTAAGAATCTAATTCCCTCCGAAAAAATTGTTAATGGTCATGTCCGATGGTTTGTTGGGAAAAATTATTAGATGAATCATGTTTATCATGTCATCTGTAGTCCCAACCAATCAGATTTATCATTTCATTTTTTTTCAAAAGTAAATCATCACCACTTTCTCGTATGTAACTAGTGAATGAGTAGTTATTAGGTAGTTATTTAAAGATAAACGAACTTGATTACTTAGACCACATATGACTTGATAAACAAGGTTCATTGGTTGGTTGTTTAGAGATTAAATTTATCAAAATAAAATATATTAGAATATATTTTGGAATTTATGATAAATTCTATGGTACAGGTAATGTCCTTTTTTAAAATATTTTTTATGTTAAAAAATTATAAAAAAACACGATGTCATCTGCTGACGTCTTCCCCCTCCATTTTCTTAAACTTAATTTTCATGGGAATATTCCCCCATTTCTAATCTTGAGTAACATCGATACCAATCAGTCTTCCTAAAAGCCTAGCCTCTGCATCCCATGATTCTAGTTTCTCTCATTCTGAATATGATGCTCAAGGATATCGCCTCTTAATACGATTAAGATAAAAACTTTACTACACGGGTTGCATAAATTTTAGTAAAAAGTATGTTATATTGTTGTTTTTATGTATCTTTTTACTAAATAAATTTTTACATAATAAAAAATGTTTTTAAAATTAATTTATAATTAATGAGCGAAGATTTATTTGATAAAAATATATGAAAAAATGAATGATTTTTATTAATTTACGGCCATTAAACTTCAAGGATTGTCAAATTTAAGAGTTATGGGTTTAGAATTTAGATCTTAAGATTTAGTTTTTAGATTTTAGGATTTAAATTTTAAGGTATTAGAGTTAGTGTTTTTGATATTAGATTTAAAAAAAATGTATAAAAAATTTACAGTTTTAGAAGATGATCCTACACTTAAAGTCTTCACGATTAACGTTGGTTTTGGCCAATAATTAGACGTGGTTATTGTCTGCTTATGAAGCTGTTGAGATCCTGAAAAATATATGGTTGTTGATTAGAGACAAATGAGGACCAAGTTTTGGTTAGTAGTATTTTTTTCATCCAGTAGTATCCAACACGTTTAGGGTATCATTTATCGCTCAATCACTGTACTGATATTATTGGTGCTCAAATCTGTGACCTCCAAGAACAACTGTGCTGACATTACTGGTGCTCGAACTCGTAACCTTCTAGAACAACGCTCGAACCCTTGACCTTCTAGAACAACAACCGTTCTTAGTACATATAAATATAGTTTGTATAGTTAATGATGGATTAAAATAAAGACTTGAACGTCATACGATTGGGATTGGGATGTGTCTTTTTATTTTCTTTCTTTTTCATTTGAACCCCATAAACTAAGTATTATTGATGCTGTCAATAGAATCATATAAACTTGGAGGGTAAAATATTTTTTTGTCATTCAACTTTATATGTGATTTCATTTGTTTAACTTTTTTTCAATTTTATTTGTTTTATAGGTATCTAACTCATTTGAGCATCAATTTGATATCTGAAGCTTTTATAATAATATACATAAATAGTTACACCTATCACACATCTTCATCACAACCTCAGTCTCAATCAAATACTACATCAAACAGTAGTATCTTTTAACAACTAATAGAGCCAATTTGGCTTCTTATGTGGCAGTGTTGTTTTTTTTAAACATTAATTTAAAGATAAGTGTTCGATTGAGTCGAATCAAATCAAAATATTTTAAATTATTTGAGTTGAAGCATCATATTTTACAACTTAAATTTTATTTAATACAAGATTTATCTCTCAAATCAGAGATTTTAGTCCCCGTCAAGATTTGTATATTTTATATACAAAGAGCTAGTTAGTAAGAACATGAGAAGGGTCGTGTCTCTAATTTTTTATTCAACGATACTTTTAGTCCCCGTCAAGTTTAATATTGTCACATTAAAATAGGGTTCTCTCAAATTTTGGATTAAATATTTATTAGGTCCCTGTTACTTTTAAAGTTGAATGATTTTATTCCTTTCATTGCTAACTCTAACACTATTTATATATCAATATTGTATCTATGTATATATATTCTTTCTTGTTCTTTTGCCAACTCTAACCCTATTTGTTTATATATATATATATATGATTAAATTATACAGTGTAAAACTTTATAAATTATATACGTTTTTCAGATCGTTAGATGACTAAAACGAATGACTCAAATTAATTCATTACTTTTTTTCTTCAGGTGATAATTTTCACATAACCGACTGTTAAATTAAATCATCCGTTTCAATCATTTAACGATAAAAAAACACGTATAAAACTTATAGAAATTTATATCGTGTAACTTAATTCAATCCCATATATATATATATATATATTGTTATTCTTTTGCTTAGAAGACGTCAATTCCTTCGATTTTATTCCAAGAAAAAAATGAGAGAGTTACATTTATTAAATAATTGTACCTTAAATCATTGTACTATGAAAGCGATGTTGGTTAAAATATGGTTAAATAGTCCAATTTATTACTAAAAAATATATTCATATCAATATTTGTAGATATTTTATAATTAAATTAAAAAAAACTTTTTTATTAGATATATTAATTCGAATCAAATTGATATAAATTTATGGATAATTTGAGAAGTTGATTTACTCATTCTGTGTAATGGTTTCATTTGAATACGAATAAAAATGAATTAAAACAAATTTTAATATATTTTACTTAAAATTTAAATAATAAATCAAGCTCACAAAAATGAAACGAACTTAAGTTCAAGAGTTTGAAAATAATCAATAAATAAATCTTATATTGATAATTATAAAAAAATAATTTATTCATAATTAAAATATATATACATGCAACTTTCAAGGGTTGATATAAAAAA
Source organism: Abelmoschus esculentus (assembly GCA_035048815.1). NCBI lineage: Eukaryota > Viridiplantae > Streptophyta > Magnoliopsida > Malvales > Malvaceae > Abelmoschus > Abelmoschus esculentus. Next base: position 141,415 of record JAUCBN010000049.1, read on the forward strand.
TTCAAGGACCACAAAGTAAAAAATGGTAATTATTAGCAAATTTAAGGACCACAAAATGAAAAAAAAAACATGTCACCATTGATCAAAATTAAAAACTAGTAATTATTAGAAAACTTAAGGACCACAAGTAAATTTATATGATTTTATTTTTAAAATAAATTAATTCTATAAAAACTTGATATGATGTTATAGGCATAGCTATTATGAGAACAAGCAAATCCGATGAAAAATTGACGTTAGATCCTAATGCTTAAATATATATATATTTTTTTAATTTTGGACTAAATTAATTGAATCTAAATCGATGATTTATTTAGAAAAGGTATCGTAACAGTAGGGGTGGACAAAATTAAACTCGAAAAATTAAATTATTTAACTCGACTCGAGGTAAAAAAAACTAAATCATTTGATTCGATTAAAAAAGTTAAATTTGACTCAATTTAAAAAAATTTAAATAAAATTTGAGTTATAAAATAAAAATTTGAATAACTAAAAAAATTTAATAATTTATTGATAATTTTTATATTTGAGATTTTTTTTAAATTTTGCATGATATATTAAATATATCATATGTGAAAATATGAATATATATATATATATATGCACCGCAATGTATATGTATATAAAAATATATATAAAGAAATATATATTTATATTATTATATATATATACACTGCAATATATATAGATATAAATATATGAAGAAATATATGTGTACAATTAAATTTGATATCAAAATTTAAAAACTCGACTTGCTTGACTTAAATTTGATAAATTTGACTCGGTTCAAAAAAATAAATAATAAAATAAAATATACAAATTTAATTTTTTTTAAATTCAATTCAATAGAATGCTCAATCCCACATATCAGTCTTTGTATCATACTTAGGTTGCATTTTAGCCTCATATACTACAAAATTTAGCAAATTAATATATTTCCTACATGAACCAAATACCCCTCCATTAAAATTTGGCTTAATGGTGTAAGAAGCAATTGAGCTTTTGAAAATAAATGAATTAAATTCCTAAATAAGTCGCCGAATCTAATAATATTTTTGATTCAGGATGTACGTCGTGTCACAATATTACCTTTTTTAAGAATCTTAAAAATCTATAAATTCTTTTTTAAATTATAAATACAATTTGATAGAACTATAATGTATTTATGATAGTAATATTTAAATAAAAATTATTATGATTTAATGGTTAAAATTAATAAAAATGACTTACTTGAGTAAAAAAAATTAAAATCTTAATTAATTTAAATTAAACAACTAAAAATTATTATGATTTAATCGTTAAAATTAGTAAGAATTGAACCTAATAAATTTAGGGGAAATTCTACCACGGGCGTCGAACACCACTGAACACCATTAATGTTGAACATTGTTGAACACCATTAAATTAATTAATAAAAATTTAAAATCTTAAGGACTTAATATGTAATTAATAAAAGAGTGATAAACTCAACATAAAATTAATAATTGTATGATTAGTCTTTTAGATTTTTATTCTTTATAAATTAATTTAATAATGTTTAGTGGTGTTCAACATTAACACTGTTTAACAATATTCGACGCCCGTTGTAGACTCGTCCTAAATTTATACGAAACATATTGAGCTCTGTAATAATAGATTAAACTATCAAGTTGAATGCACTTGACGGTTGTGAAGACATGTCTGATAAAGATTCTTAACCATCGCAGATCCTGAAACCTTAAAATTTGTATCCACTCATCAGGAAGTGTCATTAACACCTAACAATGATAAATTAACACTTGAAACGACAACAAAATCAGGGAGGGAGTATTTGTCGAATATTTTAAATATATTTGGAACAATTAATGAAGCATGTTTAATTTATTCTCAAATCATAACTATTATTTATTTTGTTAAGAAGTTAGTTGGCATTTGGACTGCATGTAGGCTTTTTCTTTATCTAAATATTCAAAGACACCTCATTATTTTCTAGAAATTATAGGGTGTTAAATAAAAACAATATTTTGATTTTTAAAAAAGAGGGTGGTCCAAGCGGTATCAAATTCAATCTTGTTTAATTAAAACTTTGGAATATATACAATTCTTATATTTTATTTTAAAATAATGGTAGGTCGAAGATGCCTATCAAAATGTTCCCATACTAAGGTTGCATGGTTTTGTCACGTAACCAAATCTACAGGCTTTTATAAAGAGTGGTACTGCCGCCCCAACTATGTGAACCAGTGTTTACAGATAATGGAGTATGAAATTCTGGGGTTAAGTGTAGCACTTTTGCTATGGGTTGTATGGGCAATGAGGATGGAGCGACGCCACCGGCGGTTGGAAGAGATAGGTCGACTTCCACCAGGGCCGACTTGGTGGCCGGTGGTCGGAAATATCTTCCAATTAGGGTTGGCACCACCGCATGTGTCGTTTGCCAAGTTGGCTCGTCAACATGGACCTATCATGACCTTATGGTTAGGCTCGATGAGCACTGTGGTCATCTCGTCGAACAAGGTGGCTCGCGAGATGTTCAAGAACCATGATGTGGTGTTGGCGGGTAGGAAAATCTACGAAGCCATGAAAGGAGATTTCGGCCATGAAGGCTCCCTCATAACGTCCCAGTACGGCCCGCACTGGAGGATGCTGAGACGGTTGTGCACCACAGAGTTCTTCGTGACGAGTCGCCTCGATGCCACGCGAGAGGTCCGGAGACGGTGCATCGACCAGATGTTGCATTTCATAGAAGACGCCGGAGCGAACGGGACGAACCCCATCGATATCGGAAGATTCGTATTCCTGATGGCGTTTAACCTCATCGGAAACCTCATGTTCTCGAAAGACTTACTAGACCATAAATCGGAAAAAGGCACGAGATTCTTCTATCACGCAGGGAAAGTAATGGAGTTGGCTGGTAAACCGAATATTGCGGATTTTTTACCCATTTTAAAACGGGTCGATCCACAAGGTCTAAGGAGAAAAACCCAATTCCATGTTAAAAAAGCTTTCGAAATTGCTGGAGAATTCATTAAAGAAAGGATGGAAAGCATTGGAAATGGCGAGACTCAAGGAAAAAGAAAGGACTTTTTGGATGTTCTTTTGGAGTTTAGAGGTGATGGCATGGAGGAGCCTGCGAAGTTTTCTTCTCGAACCATCAATGTTATTGTCTTTGTAAGTTGACATCAAGTTACTCTTGGTATATACGCTAAAAATAATTAAATAATGATTTTAAAAATAATTTAATTCGAATCGAATCTTATTTTTTTTATATGGTATATGTTAGGAGATGTTCACTGCAGGAACTGATACAACAACAAGCACACTAGAATGGGCAATGGCCGAGCTTCTACACAATCCAAGGACACTAAGAACCGTCCAAGCTGAATTGAGAGACAATTTAGGGTGCCATGGGAGGAATCTTGAAGAAAAAGATATTGAAAATCTACCCTATCTTAAAGCAGTGATCAAAGAAACCCTAAGACTTCACCCACCACTCCCTTTCTTGGTCCCTCACATGGCAATGGACTCTTGCAAGATGTTGGGTTACCAAATCCCTAAGGAAACTCAAGTTTTGGTCAATGTTTGGACCATCGGACGAGACCCGAAAACGTGGGAAAACCCTTCGGAGTTCATACCGGAACGATTCCTGGAGTCGAACACGGTAGATTATAAGGGTCATCATTTTGAATTTATACCATTCGGATCCGGTCGTCGAATGTGTCCGGCGGTGCCGCTTGCGTCTCGGGTGCTCCCGATGGCACTCGGGTCATTGTTGCATTGCTTTGATTGGAGTTTAGCCGATGGGATTAAGCCTGAAGATTTGGATATGAATGAAAGAATGGGGATAACACTAAGGAAATCTGTTCCATTGAAGGCTTTACCTATACCTTATAAGAGCTCTTAGACATCTCTCGTATACGGATTTTCGATGTTGAAATTCGAACTTTTAAACTTATTACATATTACCTATGACATGTAATTGTATGAGTCATTTGGATTTCTATGATGTTCTTATGTGTATGTATATATATATATATATAGTTTAAGAGTTTCGAATAATATCGTACCTTTAGTAATTATTGTGAATAAAAATAAGAAAGATTGCTTAAATTTCTTTTTTTTTCAAACAAGCTAATAGTGATTACAAGCAGTATTTGTTCTAAAATATAATCTTCACCATTTGACATTGATCGCTCAATCACTCTACTGGCATCGTTAGTGCTCGAACATATTACATGAAGAAACAACAACTTAAATCGTATTCATTCGAGCATATTAATTGATTTTTTTATTATAAAAATAATATTAAATGAGGAATCTTTTAGTTGTAGAGGTACGTATTAGGTACTAAATATTATTAGGTTAAATTATAACATTTGAAGAAAGAATATTTGATTTTGTTGTGACTTCGAGTTCTTTTCATCAAAAGACATCATTCCAAACAAATAAATAAATACATCCCATAAAAGTGATAAAAATATAAAAAGATATTTAGTATGACTTGAAAATATTCTTTAAATTATGATTTTTATTTTAAATGAAATATTTTTAATTTTTAAATATTATAATTTTATTTTTAAATTATAATTTTGATTTTAAATTAGTTTTAAATTTTTTAATTTTTATTTTTATCTTCAAATTAGGACTACAATTCTAATTTGGTCCCCAAATTTTTTAGTGTTTTAATTTTACCCTACATGTTAATAAAATAATTATAAAAATTATTAATTGACATAAATAATTTTACCCTACATGTTAATAATTATAAAAATATCAATATATTATATAATATTATGATATGACATAAATAATAATTTAGAGAATAAATTAAAACATTAAATTAAGAAAAATATTTCAAGCACTGACAGTAAAATATTTAGAGTACGGATCACAAGGTATCGATATCAGAAATAAAATATCGATACCAAAGGCCTATTTTTGATTTTTAAGACTTTTTAGAAATAATTGTTCAAATAAAAACACTTAAAAACATTTTAACATATTTTCAAGTTATTTAGACTTTTAATAATTTTCGTAATATTTTATTTAACTCCAAAATAATTTTTAATTTATAACATCAAAATATTTATCTCAATAATTACCCTTTTAGTATTTATCTACTTTTTTTTAAAAAAAAATCTACCAGTATATTTATACTTGTTTCGAACAAGTAGGTTAAGGGGGAAGACTTAAGATCTTCTGCACGTAAGTGCGCGTGGGTTCGAACCCCACAGCCTGCAAATCTTTTACATCTCCAATTTTTTCTTCCATTATAAGATGATTAAGGTATTGTATTCTGATCCATGCGCTATAATCTTTTATCAATAGATCTACCTGTGTTGAATAAGAAAACGATTCTATATCCGATGAAAACAACCGATGTGATTCTGTCCCGAAACAACTCGACCTTCATATTTGTCTCATGCTGATGCAGATCCTGACGATTCAGTCCATTCAAAGGCTACTACAGCCTTTCCTCCACGACTGTTCTAACAACATTTGTTCTGTTCCATTCCATATCAGTGCTATCGTCTTTGTTGCATCGACCAATTTTCATGCTCCTCAAAGAATACCTATCAGCTTCCTGCAATAGTATCCGTAAAGGAAGTTTCAAAGTTTCAGTTTGTTTCTATAATAACATGCCATGAACTGGCTTTACGGAAACGATCCAAAAAGGAACACTGAACATAAACCATTAGTTAAAGAAGTTGGAAGGATCATAGTAATTTGAGACGAAGTCATGATACTTTATACAGAGCTGACTGAATTGACATTACGTATTAAATATTTTTTGTACAAATGAGGAGAAAGTCAAGTTTTTAACTTACATCTGGAAGGTTGAAATCACCTTCTTTTGCATCACATTCGTCATGCGATACTTGCCGAAGCATTAGCATCTGTAGTAAGGTAACCAATATGTATTAAGTACTAGACTCGACTTCGTAAAAAAGTGAAAGGAAAACACAAACTAGCATGTTTATTTTGTAAAGAGATTACCTTTGAAGCAGCTTCAAGGATGAAGTCTCTTTGTATACCAGGGCCCTGAATGAATATAATGGGAAAAATCAGCTATTGACAGGAAACAATATAATGACATTAAAGTACATAAAAATTCGATGAACAGGTTGCAGTTTCGGATTCTCGAGAGCAATGGATTACTGCTAAGACATGCAATTTGACAGAAAATATGGTACGGAACCACTCGAATAACTTCTTGATGAAGAAAAAGATCTATGTCCGATGTGACAGTCTGGTAATATCTTATACCAAATATTCTAAGACAAATTTACATTATGAGCTAAACAATATGAAAAGAAAAATCTCTCTTTCAAACTACATGTTTTTCATCAAAATAACTTAAATTCAAGGTGCTCTCCGGTAGCTTTACATTCCAAATAATTGATCTTTGTGTCTGGGGACATCCCGGCCGGAACCCCGAATTCATATAGCTCAGGTAGTTCCGGTGGAACAGCGCATCGTATCAAAGCCCAATTCAAGCCTTCGAAGAAAGGATGTTCCTTGATCTCAGCAGCTCCTTTTTCTGATCCCAAACGATTCTCGGGTTCCTTTACCAGCAGCCCTCGGATGAGTTCCCGTGCTTGGACACTAACAAGAGGGCTCTCCGGGAACTTAAGGGTTTGTAGCAGGACATTAGCCAGTGTTTCATCGTTCCCTGCACCTTTAAACGGTGTCTTTCCATAGAGAAGCTCGTAAAGAAAGACACCATAGGTCCACCAATCAACAGCAGCTCCATGACCCTCTCCTTTAATGATCTCAGGAGCTAAGTACTCGTGGGTTCCGACAAAGGAATTGGATCTTGCATCGGTAGGCTCAGCCACGAGCTGCGGCAATGATCTGACATGGGAAGCAAGGTTCAGCCCCGTCGTCTTTGTTTTTGGAGCAACAGGCAATAACTTAGGGCTGAAGCATCGGATTTGACACGAGTGTTGAATGCAGAAGGGTTCGGTGCAGCCATATCCTCCACACGGGCCGGATATCCTTGCAGGATCCAAAATGGATGAAGATTTCAGGAGAGTTGGACTAACCGTGCATCTAAGTGAAAGGTCGAAATCTGTGAGCATTATGTGGCCATCTTCTCGGACGAGAATGTTTTCAGGTTTCAAATCGCGGTAAATAACTCCAAGCATGTGCAAGTACTCCAAAGCAAGAAGGACCTCAGCTACATAAAACCTACATATAAATATAATCAGTTCCAATGTCGGAACATATGTGCTTTAGATGTTCAAATTGACTGGGTGACCCAGAATATGCAAAATCAAAGATAATTCAAACTACTAGAATGAAATACGAATTCAAATTCACATTTTATTATCTAAGCATCTTACCTAGCTGAGGGCTCAGAGAAACATCTCCCGGGCTGCCTTTGCCGAAGGACATGCAAGTCCCCACCCGGACAGTACTCCATAACCAAACATGACAAGTTATCTGATGTGAACTGTGTAAATAACGTAGGAAGAAAAGGATGATCAAGCATCCTTAATATTTCTCTCTCAGTTTGGGCCCTCATAATTTTTTTCCTTCCTGCCAAATATTCATTGTCCATGATCTTTAATGCAAACAAGAAGTTTGTACCAATAAGCTCAGCAAGATATACTGTCCCGATATCTCCACAACCGAGCTTCTTTAAAAGATTGAAATGTTTCAACCCCAAGATTCCATCCTGCATTTTAATGTGTCGGATGGCTTCCCACCTTATGTCCTTTGACATATGAGGTCTATTCCCACAGCTAGAACGACTTAAATTGCTGTCATCACTGATGCTCGTGCTGCTACTATCACCAAGGCTACTCGGACTTAGGGAGAAGTCTCCATTGTGTCTTGATTTTGGGCTCTTGTTAGCCCTCGGAATTGAGGCTCGGCTTTTGTTAGACTTGTTTTCAGCCAAAGCTTGCCTGCACACATCGAAATTCACATTACTTGAGTTAACTTCATCACATATCCTGGATGCAAGCGACTTCTTGGAATCTTGATTAAACTCGTTACTTGAACTCTTCAGAGAGCATTGGCATCTCTGACAAACTAATTGACTCTTAGTGGAATCCAAGCTGCGGTTAACTCCAATGGAAGTATTATCAGTGCTAGTGGCAGAAGAGGAACCCGGATTTATTTTCTTCTTCGGCAAACTCTTGTTCCGGACAACAGTTTTGGCCACCCGGGGTGCATTTCTTGTAATCCTGCTTACCTTGCTGCCATTCATTGATCTAGAAGAAGCAACAGCATGAAGCCGGACCTTTCGTCCCGATTTTGGCATTGATGCTCGTTTTGGTAACTTGGTTGAAGCAGGCACATTATTGTCAGGTTCTACCTTATTATTATCAGCATAAGAACTAGATGTCGAAGAAGCAGATGTGTGCTTCTCTTTCAGATGAATCTCAGCCTTTGGTGCGTTAGTTCCAGCTTTTCTCAATGCAGAAACATCAGTTTGACTCGATGTAGAAGCTTTGGTGCTAATTTGTGTCGTTGCATGAGAAAATCGAGGTGAAGAATTAGTACTTTGGCTCAATGGCTTTACCTTGGTAGCTTGAGAAGAACCTGATTTTCTTTCTTCAGGCACCAAAGATATTTCAACCACACCCCAGTTACCTTCACCTCTGGTGTTACCAGATCCACGGGCGGATTCAAACACAGCTGGTTTGAACAAATTTTTTATCCTTCCAGCTTCTGATACCCTGGGGGAACTAATTGACATCGATTTCCTTTTCATAGCAGCCATTTCTGATGCCTTGGAAATACAAAGATCCCTTAATGCTTGTTTCAGTGACAATGGCTCTGAGCCACCTATTCTCGGGGACTGGGGCATCCCCACTGTAATCGGCTTCTTCAATGCATTTTTCTTTGAGGAGCTTGAGCTTGCATCTCCTTGGTACGAAACACTTAAACCTTTCGGACCTTTAAGATTGATAGACTCGAAAAGCCGATTAATATCACCTTCAAGAGAATCCTTGTATCCCATCTTCAATGCAGGCACCTTCCGATCTCTGTCACCTAAACCCAATCCTGAATGTGTCCGTGGCCGAGATACCCTGGTAGATTGCTGTACTGGTTTCAACTCTTTGCCCACTTCAACGATTTCACTAGTACCAGCATATGAACCCATTCTAACTGCTACAGAGTACAAAAATCTCTCAGTCGTATCCTAAAGAAACAGTACAATTCCGAATTAGTATTTATTCATTTTTTTCGTATTAACCATCTTCAAATATACAATGCACGGAGACTTGTGAACTTCCCATTATCAAATCATTTCAAAAGCTTGAATATTCCAAGAACCTAAACATTGTAACCAAATTAGAAAACCATTCAAACCATAAGTACAAAAAGGCCAAAAAGAACAACTTGGATGCATACATACACCCACCCACACATACATACATATTGCTAATAAATTTCCAGAAATAGTAAAGTTTTCAGAGAAAATCATCCAATATCACGAATTAAAACAGTACCTAAGTAGATATCCTTAAATTCATTCGATTTCAGTTAGCTTTTGTTATCATCAGCTCCTGGATCTTATGATGCTTTAATTCAAAATTTCACTATCACCCTAAACGGATTAGTTAAAATAACCAAAAATCACTACATATCTTCAAACCAATGCCTAACACTGAACAAAGCAAACTCAAAATGAGAACAAACCCAGAAATTGGAAGCTCAAACTTGCTTAAAATTTCCTCCCATGGCTCAAATCTAACCCAAAACCAAAGAGAAAAAGATCCAAAACCTCAGCAACAAACAGAAAAGGAATAAAGAAAATGCAAAAGTTGTACCTTGAGAAAGAAGAGAGAACTGGCATTGGTGAAAAGATCTTTGGGACCAGAAATGTATGAAATGATTAAAAAAAAAAAAAAAACTATATCGTAAACTTTCCTAATTGTATTAATTATAATCTCAATGAAATTTAATTTTAAAAAATAAAAATATACTCTTCTATTAGGGATTTACCCTTCAATAATTGGGAGAAAAATACACTGACAGAGCTGGCGGGAGAGCTTTTGGGATTCATATATTCGATCATTTGCTTTTGGAATTATGTTTATTTTTCAACGTTTATTTTTATGTTCTACGTAAAAATATTATGTTTCGAGTTTAAATTAAATTTTAAAATTAAAGTTTAAAGAATTATAAATATGATTTATTTTTTATGATTTATGATTTAAAATTTAAAATTATAACTTAAAATTTAATTTTTAATTAACATAAAATGTACGATATTTTTATTTTTTAAAATATAATAAAACAATGCACGAGCCTTTTAGCCCAAATAGTTAATAGAACAGTTGTTGTTTTTGGAGGTCACGGATTCGAACACCAACAATTACAAAAAAATGATTGAATAATTAATGTCAAATAATTAAAATTATTTTTTAAAACAGATACTATTAATAATTACTATTAACTAAATCGAAATACAATATAACAAACTATAGAATTATATGAAAAATAAACAAATCTTGTGAAATGTCCTATTGGACCACAAATAAAGTAGTGGAACCATCAGATTCTCACATGTAATGCCGACCTCCATAACAAAGGATGGTTGTTGCTTGTCATCGCCCTAAAATCAAGGTGTATAATGCCATAAGTGGATTAATTACTGTTATCGATATTAAATATTTGATTTAAATTAAAAAAAATAAAATAAAAGATACTTTTAAAATAATATCACTCTAATCCCTTAAAAACTAATTTAAAAAAAAGTATGGATCATCTTATCTTAATAGTTAAGGGAATAGTTATTTTTACTGGAGGTTACAGGTTTGAACACTAGTAATACAGTACAGTGATTGAACGATCAATGTCTAATGGATAAGAGTATACTCTAGAACAAATATATTATAACAACTATAATCGATTAAAAAATAATAATAATTAAAAAAAGAATTATAGAACTAGATTTTATCTAACCTAATTAGAATAAGATTTTAAACCATAATAAAATCTAGGTTAGTACATAAAATTTCCATGAAACTCGAACTCAAATATTCAAATCACATGCACGAACCCTCTAACCCAAGTGATTAAAGGAACAGTTGTTGTTCCTAGAGGTTACGGGTTCGAGCATCAGCGATGACAGCAGAGTAATTGAGCGATCAATGTTAAATGGTGAAGATTATATCCTAGAACAGATACTATTGTAATCACTATTAACTTATTAAAAAAATATATTCAAATCACATGATTTTATATTATATAAAAATATAAATTTCACTTAAATAAACCCAATAATTCATTTATAATTTAATTTTTCTATATATCATAAGGAATCTGGTGGTGTGAATGCAATGGTATGTTCCAACCCAAGGGACATAGGGGCCATGCCCATATGCCCTACTCACTAAGATCCAAAAATTATAGTATTCAACTTTGCCTTTGATATGGACATGGAAATGACTACACACTTATTTTAAGTAATTATTTTGATAAATAAAAAATATAAAAATATAAATTATGAATTAAACATTGTTCGATAAACTGTTGGGAAAAATCAATTAATAATTCTTTAAATGCGTTTGATAATTTAAAATAAAATTGTCTAATATGTTTTTTTATGAAAATATATTAAAAATGATAAGAAGATAATACCCTAATTATCATTCGATGTAATATATACATATTAAGTATATATTTTTTTTAATTTTATGTTTATTAAATAATTTAATTATATACTATACTTAATTTTAAATAAAATACTAAATATATTTTAAGATTTAATTCAATATTTAGTTTTTCAGTTTATCAAACAACAATAATTTTGTGCTAAAATGATAAACGAACTAGTCATAATCAAATTAATAAAAAATTTAAAATTTTAATCATTTATTGAATCAAATTAACCATAATCAAATCAATCGAATTGAAATTATTTCAGTTAATTTAATTGGTTTTTGAATTAACCGAAATTTGTTATAAAATTTTGGGTAAATTATACAATAGATCACTAAATTATAATAAAATAATCTTTTTAGTTACTAAACTTTTATTTTATGCTACTTTGATAAATTTTAATGATATTTTATAACATATCAAAAAAAATTAATATCATTTTATGATTTTTTTAAAGTTTAATAATCAAGAATAAATATATAAAATATCTATTTAATATATAATAATTTCAATTAATTTGATTAATTAACCGATTTTAAATTGAATTAATTATTAACTAAATTTACCTAAAATTAATCAACAAATTAATTAAAAAAATCGATTCAGTCAATTAATTCGATTATAATCGAATAATGTACACCTCTACACTTGGGTCACAACAAATTAACGAAAAAGGTCAATCACATCGAGAAAAGATCGACACATAAAGAATCCAAAGTTTAAGGGACTAAACATGTAATTAAATTATTCAACCAAGGCTCTGAAGTCTCTCCCTATTACAAATATTCCTAAAATTACAAACCATTAAAATTTGTTTTTTTCCTCATACATATTAAATATAAAAATATATCCAAACAAAAAATATTTAGTATAATAGGTTGAAAGGGATAATGTCAGGCTTAAATTACTATTCGTGTACGGCGTTTTGCACGACCCTCGTGCGAATTTGGAGTAGTTACATATTAATAATGTTCGATTAGTAAAATTTGATTTGACTCGAAAAATCGTTTTTTTATTTTGAATTATTCGATTCGAAATAAATAATTCGAAAAAAATTTGATTTCGAGTTAAGTTCAAAATTTTAAAGTTCGAGTTACTCAAAAAATCGAATAACTTAAAAAATTTCTAAGGTCTAATTACACATTTAGTCCTTGTAGTTTTTTTTTTCAGTTTTATTTTAGTCATATCTTCTCTTTTTATTATTTTCACCTTTTAATTTTTATTTCTTTACAATACGATCACTTTTCATATTTATTTTTTATTTGATTTAATATAATTTTATTTTAATTATTTTATATTTTTAATTTATGTATTTATATTATTGTATTTAATTTATTATTATTATTATTATTATTATTATTATTATTATTATTATTTCGTTTTGGCCTTTTCTAGATAAAAAAAAGTTTTTAACGAGGCTCATAATTTAATGAAATGACACATTCGTACAAAAAATATGTATGTAGATATAAAGAGAGAATTGTTTAAATTAGAATCAAAATGTACTATAGTATTATAAATAGTGCAATTAAAATTTATACATAAACTCGAAAAATCGAATTGACTTGAACGTGACTCAAACTCGCTAAAACTGACTCAAATCGAAAATTTTCAAGTTGTAAAATATGTTGACTCAACTCGAATAACTCAAAATTTTTAGACTCGACTCGCTTGAACGCTCACCCCTACCAACAATTTAAAACAATAATATGAGTCTAAAAAAATAAATATATATTTAAAAATTTTGAAAACAATTTCAATACTAACTTTTTAATAAGGAAAATTGTATTCTGAAGTGTGTTTAAAAATATTAAATTTTAATATTTTAAAAATGATTTTAAAATAATATTCATATATATTTTTAATAGTTTATAAAGTAGTGTTTAAAGGTGTTTATTCTTTAACTTTATTTAAATTTCATTAAAAAAATAAAAATAATACTATAAAAAATAAAAATAATAATTATATGATTCATGATGAGGCACAAATTTTGATGTTCCTTTATATTTTTGACTTTCAAATTTATGAGTTTGTCTAATGTAAGATACGGAGTAGTATGGTTATTGTATAACACTAATAGAAAATACTATAAGTTACGATTATAAATTAATAGAAAATTATACAACGGGCGTCGAACATCACTGAATCCCGTTAATAATAAATATCACTAAACACTATTAAACTAATTTATAAAGATTAAAATATTTAAGGACTCAAAATATAATTATAAATTATTTAAATTATTTTTTATTAAATTACTTTCTATATATATTTTATTTTATTAATTAAATAAATAAAAAAAATACTAAACCCTAAAAATTAATTTAAAAAAATAAAAAACCTAAAATCAAAATCACTAAACATTCAATTACAAACCCTAAAATATAATCTTAAAACCCTATATCCAAAACATAAAACCAAAAATACTAAAAATACTAAACCCTAAATCCAAATCATAAAATCTTAAACCCTAAAATAACCAAAACTCCTAAACCTAAACCTTAAACTTTTAAACTAATTTTGGGTTTTAGATTTTGGGTTTATACTTTTAGAGTTTCATATTTTCTATTTTAGGGTTTAGGGTTATATTTTTAGATTTTAGGGTTTAGGGTTATATTTTTAGATTTTAGGGTTTAGGATTTTATTGTTTTAGGTTTTAGAGTTTATGATTTATTGTTTTGGATTTTAGGGTTTAAGGTTTAATATTTTAGGTTTTGACTTTAGGGTTTTAGGTTTTTATTTAATATTTTTAATTTTAAATTAAAAATAATTTAAATAAATTATTTTAAAAAATAAAATATAATATATATAATTTTTAAAAAAATTATTTTAAATAATTTAAAATTATATGTTTAGTCCTTAAAATTTAGAATTTTTATTAATTAATTTAATAGTGTTCAGCGTTGTTCATTATTAGTGGTGTTCAGCAATGTTCGACGCAGGTAATAGGCTCGTCCTAAACTAAATATATTATATTTATATAATATTTTAAATTGTTAGTTAAGAATCTAAAATAAGTTTTGAATATCGATATTTATTATTTCTTTTAATACTTTAGATTTTTATAAATATTAAAATTTGTCTTTAAATATTGATATTTACAATAAAATATCTAATTTTCAATTTAATAGTAAATTGTAAAATTTATCATTTTAATATTTTTCATTTAAAAATAAAATTTAAAATTTATTATCTTTTGGGCGTAATATAAATATGTTGCACATAGATTTACCCCGTTTGTCTACTGGATCCAAGTTTTCTGCCAGCTGTTACTCTCTTATAACAAGACACGTGGCATTACATTAGACATCGTGCCATGACCCCGCATCGTGCCACTCTCTGATTACTACTTAGATAATAAAAATGTCAGATATTAAAAATATTGACATATTTATTTTATTATATACGAAATTTAATGTTTATTATTTTTAAATAAATTACTAAAATAATTGTTTATGTTTAGAGATCGTATACTTTTAACTATTAATTTTTAAATGCGATTATTATAATCATATATATTTTTAATCTGTAAACTTATAGTTGTCATTAAATATTAATATGAGATTAATTTTTTAGATAAATTGTTGTTTATTATTCACCCCCCCCAGAAAAATCTCTATAACAATCTCAAATAAGATTCTTATATACGAAAGTTTGGACAACCATCTTATTAGGAAATCCCCAAGCTGCACAAAATAATCCATTTACATCATCAATTTGTATATTACTCTATGTATATTTGCACATATATCCCTAATATATACAACCAAAACATGATATTCTCTATCTTCATTCCTAAATTTTCTATGGTTTCTTTTCTTTCAAATGTTATACACATAAGTTCCCCATGCAATTTTAAGGATAAAACAATTAAAGATTTGGCTTTCAATCGAGTTTGCATTCATTATAATTTACCTTCCCAATCCAACATCCTTCTTTGGATCCCACAAAAACGGAGAATACTCTCCCAGAATTACTTCGAGAAGGAACACTCTGCAAAAATATGATTACGAGTCTTCAAAGTAGCGCCACACAAAGCACAAGTAGGGTCCAAGTTCAACCCTATACTTTGCGGTTTATCCGAAGTCGACAATCGATCAATAATAGTCATCCAAAGAATAACAAAGTGTTTAGGATAATCTTGTGCCAAGGAGCTTTTGGTCTGACCTCTCGAATTACATTTCGGATTTTTTTTAGTGTTCAAATTACCATAAGAGAATAGAGTCTGCAACACCGTTCTCAACTTCAGCATTTTGAATCCGAACGGAAACTGTTCTGTTTTGTAGAATACATCGGAAAACTTGAAAACCGTCTTGTTGTTGTACCTTGCATAAGAAGAAAGGAATGTTTCATGATTCGAGTTTCTTGGCTGGTGGAGCAACGGTAGCAGCCGGTAGGCTGGTGGCAGAGCATGGAGTTCTTAAGGTATCGGTTCGATATGTGATAATGATTTACGATTTCGTTTGAATGAATGGATAGTTGTTCAATTGTGTCCATACTCCATAATTGAAGCTAATTGGCTATGTTGTTTCTGATACATTCCTTCACTTTTCAGTCCATTTCTGCAGAGAGTGGACATTACCGGCAGACGGATGATAGTCTCGATAGTTTCTTATTGTTTTTGAAGGAGAACGGAGTGAACCTCGATGAAGTTGAGGTAATCTTTCGATCTATCTTTTTTCTCTTCGGCAATATTCGAACTGAAATTCCCATGTTTTGATTCATGATTGGCAATTGTTTCTTATACTTTCGGGTATTACCGTGAGCCTTTGGTCCCATTTGACATTTTATTTCGTGTTTAGATACGCCGGGAAACTGATGGTTCCGATATATATGATGATGGTAAAGCCAGCATTGTTGGGAAACCGGTTGGATTTTTCGGTAAGCTCGATGCCAACTGAACCTGGAATCGACGAGGCAGAGAAGAACTTGTCATCAGATCCATCCGAAAACAATCAAACCAAGACCACAAGCACTTACAAAAGGTCTTTATCCGGTGGTTTTCAGAGCTCAAGAGCCAATGTGCCCGAAAAAGTCATACTGCAAAGGATCTATTCCAAGAAGGCAGTGAAATCCTACCAATTAGGACATCAACTGTCCCACAAATGGTCAACTGGAGCAGGACAGAGGATCGGGTGCGTTGCGGACTACCCTGTGGAACTGAGACAACAGGCATTAGAGTTCGTCAACCTATCTCCAAGAACTCAAACCCCTTCACCATTATTGTCTCCAAGAACACCACAGACCCCTACTGCGCCTTAGGCATGCCGGAGTCCCAGTGGCCTTACATCAAGATCTTTCCATGGTGTAAATAAAATACCTATACTTGAGATCTACCTAATTTATCAAAATAAACACACAAATATATTACATGCACGAAGACATTACTTACAGACTCGGAAGTTCAGATACTGAAAAAGTTGAAATATAATAATATTCGATACCACAAGAAACATAAATGCGATTATAACACAACAAATACGCACACAGAGATTTGAGTTTAGATGTCGTAAACCATGATGATTCAAATAGAGAAAAGTAATTGTTGAAAGTAGAGATAATCAACAAATCATCAATATATCTCTTCCCATATTCTCACCATTTTGGTTTCAGTGTTATCCAACCATTGTTGTGTAAGTCAAGTAGGCAAGCAAATTGGTCTTCAACAGATTATCGGCAAATCCAACTTGAAAGCCAAATTCCTTAGCGTACTTGAGCGTTGTCCCCCATTTTTCCAACGTATCCCAGTCCAAATTCTCGACTGGAAAATCTTCCATCTCTTTGATTGCGGCGCAGACCAGGACTTGAACAGGGATATGAAAAACATCTGTAGCTTTTCCTCGAGCCTTTTCGATTCGATTTGCAATAGATTCAAGGTAGTCTGGAGTTTTCCCCCAACCAGTGTTCTTTAATGCCTGTTCCAAGCCTTGAAAGATTCTATACTCCATTCTGTATTTGGCTTTGCCATAAAATCGGTTTTCGAAATTTCTTACACCAAACGATAAATCTTCAAGAAACAGAAAACGTTCACAATCAGTTCTCATCCATGAACTTGCAGAATAGAACTGAAACAACAAACAAGGAAAACAAGTCATAATTCAGAGCAATGGTATATCAGTGTTACTTTTAGAAACATGTATTTTGAAGTTTTGGATTTAGATTTCATTTACTACATAAATTGTGAGGATGTTGTGTATATGATTATGTAGAAATCAACTGATAATAAGATGTATGATCATGCATTTGAAAAATATAAAAACATAGCATTTTTTTAATTCAATTTTGAATAACATTTTGATAAATTCATGGATTTAAGAGATAGTTACACACATGTAATACTACTTTCAAAATTCAAGTTTTCACATGAAACTTGGAGAGACTGCTACAATTCATGGCCTATCAATATCATATGTGTCTGTGTATACATAATACCTCTTTTTTCATAGTCCAGAAGCCAACTTCCTGAAATTTAAGAGAGAAGGAGATATTAAATAAATAAAAAAACAGAGAGGAACAATCAACAATGGGATGTCTAATACTGACTTGAGACATTAAAACCTAATAATATACAGAACCAAAAGAAAGAAGGGAAAAGGAAAAAGAAAAAAAAACGAGAGAGGGGCGATAGATAGAGAACAATTAATCAAGTACGATATGCATTTTGCTTTTTTGTTTTCAAGTTTATAGTTTCAACCATATATAGTATTTTTCAATGCTTTGAAAGTTTCAACACTAAGTATTATTTTCAAAGCAACAGGGCATGCAACACTGGAGCACCAGGGAGACAATCTTAAAAGTAAGGTTCCTTGAAATTCTGGCAAAAAAAAAAAGGTTCCTCGAAATACATGAAAAATTTAGAATTAGATGCAAACCACATCCGAAACTTAAACTGAATCCATCTAACATAGTTGAAAATAGTTTTTTTGCTAGGTCTAAAAAAGAGTCTACTGCATGAGAAAAGGCATTATATTGTGATGTGATTAATAGATGAGTAATGTACCAACACATATTCAGATAAATGCATTAGATATGACCATCCAAGCTTCCACCAAAACATGAGAAAACTTAGAAAAAAGCAGAACATACTTGTTCTGGCATGAATCCAAACCCAACACATAAACCCGAATTATCAGGACATAATATTATATTTATATTAATGTGATTTAATAAATGAGACATGTTTATCTTATGCAAGAAATAAAATTCCCCTATTAATTAATATCATTGATAAGAAATGTGCAAACCATATATTATCAGGAAGAGTACATCAAGATTCCCAAGTTTTGTCAAGTAGAAGTTTGGATCATAAAACTAAACTCAACAATTAAATTTGTAAATATTAACATACCTTTAATGGTGGTTGATTTAATTTGTTTAACACTGTTAGCTTCACCCCATCTGTTTCTAAACTAGCTTTCATGCACTTGCCCTCAATTCGGAGGACACGTGGATCTATGAGATTAGACAAAAGTAGCCAATGCTTGTTGATTTGCTTGACGGAGCTGATAACTTGTGGTAAAAGATGACAGGTTTTCGTAACCATCATCTTATGGGCTAGGAAAGTTGTGAACTCCATATCTTCCATCTTGCCCTTATTCAGCTAATAAACACACAAAAGAAGTACTAAGAAACAACACAAAGACATTATCAACGCAAGTATTCAGCTAAACCTTTTTTCCCTTTAAAAGATGGCATTTTCAAACTACTCCCTGTGGAGTGGTGAAGACTGTGTCGTCGTCGTTGTTGATGTGGGATCTTTTTACTTTCAACTTATATGTACAATAAATAAATAAAAATGTGAATTGAATATGAATCACTAAGTTCAATCAAGAGAGTTACCTTCCTTTTGCAAACTTTCACCATTTCTGCCTCAAAGTTCCCCTCGATATCCCTTTCAGCATCCGATAAGATATCGGAAACTAAATCCCTCTTTCTTTTCTTGCTTCCACTCAACATCGAGCTCCACGTTTTCACCCTGGAAAATGTGGTCCTCATCTGGGTTCCTCGTCCATATTGTGCTTCATATGTTCGTTGAGGGTCTACTGTCCGTTCAATATCCAAAACCCATCTGTCGTTGTTGTAAGACCAATCTAGGAAACATGACCTTTGATAAAACAGTGGTAGTTCTTCCATTTTCACCACATCTTTTGCTAAACCTACGTCCTCGTATTTGTCCAAGATTTCCAGAAGCTCATTGCTGTCTTGGATTAAA
Source organism: Abelmoschus esculentus (assembly GCA_035048815.1). Taxonomy (NCBI): domain Eukaryota; kingdom Viridiplantae; phylum Streptophyta; class Magnoliopsida; order Malvales; family Malvaceae; genus Abelmoschus; species Abelmoschus esculentus. The sequence continues at coordinate 161,231 of JAUCBN010000049.1, forward strand.
GAGAGGAGCCTATCCAGTACACAGCTCAATACACATTCAATCATATTGCACAGGTCTGAGGAATTCAACCCAGACCGGGCGAAATCATTAAACCGAAAACAAAAACAAAAAAATCCAATCAGAACGAAAATCGAAAGAACAATCAAGTCAACGACATCGAAATGTTGAACAGATATAGAATTACAAACCAACAAAAACGGAAGTATATGAAACGAAATTCCGTCAAGTAATTCAAGAAATCCTTGGAAATCAAAGCAAGATATGATGATGAATTAGTAAATTCAGTAGCACTTACTGTTTTGATTTGCCTCCTGCAACGAAGAGAAGACCAAAGGGGAGAAACAATGGGATTCTGGTGGGGATTTTAAATAAAAGAAATAAAGCCAAGAACTCGAGTGCGCGCGCGAAGCTACAGTGAACCGTGCGCGAGTTTTGCAGGAAAAAAATATTATTTTTTTGTGTGTATAATAAAAGAAAAAGGCCAAATTCTTTGATTACTCCTTGTATTGTTGGAATGTTTTGAAATTTAATCTATATTCTAATTTAATCATTTATAGCTCATGTATTTTTCAAATTTTAAAAATTTCATCCAATACAAAAAACAGCCACGATTTTTTTTAATTCAAATTTTGTTACTAATCCTTGTATTATCCATAATTTGTATATTTTACTACAAAAAAATTGGAAAATTAAAATTTGGTCCTTAATTTTTTTAAAATATTAATTTAACTCCTTAATATTTTGGAAATTCTTATTCAACATTATTTTTTAATATTTTAATTAAATCCATTCTCATAATTTTTAAAAATTCTCATTAAATGTCTCAAATTTATTAAAAATCTTATTTATATCCCAAATCATTTGAAAATATAAATTTAACCTTTAAATTTTTTAAATATTTTAGTCAAATCCTCTGATTTTTTTTTTCTAAAAAAATAATTGTTCTCGAACTCTTTCATCAAATACCTAGATTAATTCTATAGATTAATATCATTTGAATTAGGGCTGAATTTTCAAAAAAGAAAGAGTACAAAGTTTGCAAATTAAAATACATGTTAAGAATATTTTATTTATGGTGAATATCCATGTATTATAGGAAGGTTTAATGGGCTTTATTATTAGGGTTTAATACCCATTGAAATTAGGGTTTCCATCCACGCCTATAAATATAGACTTTTGAAGAAAGCTTTGTACACAACTCAACTTTGAGAATACAATAAAATCTCTCCCTTTTGTCTCTCTCTTGTCTATTTTCTTTATTTTATTCATAACACGTTATTAGCACGAGTTTGCTCAGAAGATTTTTATTTCAAGTCTCTTTAAAGATTTACCTGTATATCAATGGCAAATATTGCAAAAATTGAGTTTGCGGCTCTTGATATTTTCGGAAAGAATTATTTATCTTGGATCCTAGATGCTGAAATACATCTAGATGCAAATGGCCTGGGAAATACTATTAAAGAGGGGAATGCAGAATCTGCTCAAAATAAGGCCAGAGCCATGATACTTCTTCGCCGTCACCTCCATGAGGGGTTGAAATCTGAATATTTAACGGTGAAAGATCCTCTTATTCTTTGGAATAATCTAAAGGAACGATATGACCACCAGAAAACCGTTATTTTGCCTAAAGCTCGATATGATTGGTTGCATCTAAGATTACAAGATTTTAAATCAGTAAGCGAGTATAACTCTGCTATGTTTCGAATTACTTCACAATTGAAGTTATGTGGTCAAAATATTACTGATGAGGATATGTTAGAAAAAACATACTCCACTTTTCATGCCAACAATGTTGTCCTTCAGACACAGTATCATGAAAAAGGCTTTAAGAAATATTCTGAGTTAATTTCTTGCCTTCTTGTGGCTGAGCAAAATAATGAGTTGCTCATGAAAAATCATGAATATCGCTCAACAGGCTTTGCTCCATTCCCTGAAGCGAATGTGACATTATATAGCGGAAAAAATAAAGGCTATACCAATAATCGTGGTCATAGTTATGGGCATGGGCGTGGTCATAGCCACAGTCGAGGACATAGACGAGGTGGTCGTTTTAAAAGTAACTATACCCACCGCAAGTGGAACAATAAGGATGACAATGGTGCAAAAGATCAATCCAAGAAAGAGGAATCAACGTGTCATCGATGTGGCAGCACAAATCATTGGGCTCGTGCTTGTTGTACTCCAAAACATCTTGTGGACCTTTACCAACAATCAATAAGTGGTAAAGGAAAAAGAATTGAAACAAATTTTGTTTATATCGATGACAAAGATGATTATGGCATTTCCGGTAGTGGCCAGGACAATTATGGCATTACAAACATAGAAGTTGATGATTTTCTCATATCCCCTAAGAGAAATATTTGATGCCTTTTAATTAATTTCATATTTACTTTATGTTATTAATAAGATGTTTTATTTTATCATGTATTTTCTTTCAAGAATAAAATTTATGTTTACTTTATTAAAATCATTGATGTTATTTATTTATTTCGAATATTATTGTAACATTTATTTATTTATTCTTTGAAGAATATGATTACGTCACAAATACAATCTGCAAAATATGGTGACGACTTATGCTTAGCAGACAGTGCAAGTACTCATACAATAGTTAAGCATAAGAAATTCTTTTCCCATTTAACAATACAAGGGAATAATGTGAGTACTATATCCGGAAGTGCTAATATCATAGAAGGTTCCGGAAAAACGCATATGTTATTGCCAAATGGAACTTTATTCCATATTCAAGATGCGCTATACTCTCCAAAGTCTGAACGAAACTTATTAAGTTTTAAGGATATTCGCAAAAATGGATATCATATTGAGAGTATTAGTCAAGGGGATGCTGAATATCTCTACATTATGAGTATAACTCAAGGCAATAAGAAAGTGCTAGAAAAATTACATGCACTATCATCCGGATTGTACTACACAAGAATTAGTGCAATTGAAGCACATGCTATTGTAAACTATAAGTTTACTGATAACTTTATTATTTGGCACGACCGGTTAGGCCATCCCGGTTCGATTATGATGCGAAAAATTATTGAGAATTCATGTGGTCACTCATTGAATAACCAAGAGATTCTTCAAAGTAATGCCTTTTTATGTGATGCTTGCTCTCAAGGCAAATTAATTACTCGACCATCACCAGCTAAAATAGATTATGAATCTATTAACTTTCTGGAACGGATACAGGGTGATATATGTGGGCCCACACACCCTTCTTGTAGACCATTTAGATATTTTATGGTTTTAATTGATGCATCGACTAGATGGTCAAATGTATCCTTGTTATCAACCCGCAATTTGGCATTTGCGAGGTTACTTGCTCAATTAATTAAACTACGAGCACATTTTCCAGATTCTCCTATAAAGACAATTCGTCTTGATAATGCTGGTGAATTTACTTCTAAGGCTTTTGATGATTTTTGCATGTCGATTGGAATTAGTGTTGAACATCCTGTAGCTCATGTTCATACACAAAATGGTCTTGCAGAATCATTTATTAAATGACGTCAATTAATTGCAAGACCGTTATTGATGAAGTCCAAACTACCAATTTCTGCTTGGGGGCATGCCATTTTACATGCGGCATCACTGATTCGCATCAGGCCAGTAAGTTATCATAATTTCTCCCTGTTACAAATGATTTTTGGTCAGGAACCAAATATTTCCCATCTTAGAATTTTTAGATGTGCGGTTTATGTTCCGATTGCTCCACCACAACGCACAAAGATGGGTCCTCAAAGGAGATTGAGGATATATGTCGGATTTGAATCCCCCTCGATAATTAAATATCTTGAGCCTTTGACAGGGAATTTATTTACAGCTCGATTTGCCGATTGTCATTTTAATGAATCAGTTTTCCCGACATTAGGGGGAGAAAATAAACAGCTGGGAAACGAAATAAGTTGGAATGAATTATCGTTATCTCACTTTGATCCACGTACCCAACAATGTGATCTAGAAGTTCAAAGGATAATTCATTTGCAAAACTTAGCAAATCAATTGCCAGATGCTTTTGTTGATCCTAAAAGAGTGACTAAGTCACATATTCCAGCTGTGAATGCTCCTGTTAAAATTGATGTCCCATAAGGACAAACTCTAGTTGCTAATGAGTCAAACGCACGCTTGAAGCGTGGTAGACCAATAGGTTCTAAAGATAAGATTCCTCGAAAAAGAAAAGGAGCTATATCCTGTGATGGTCCAATTATGGAATCAACGAATCATGAAATATCTCGAGAAGAGATTAAAAGGTCTCCAGAAGAGACATCAGACATGACTCAGGTACCTGATGAAATCTCTATAAATTATGTCATGTCTGGTAACAAATGGAACCAAAATAAAACTGATGTTGATAATACTTTTGCATGCAATATAGCACTAGAGATTTTGGATGATAACGTGGATCATGAACCATCGTCAATTAGACAATGTAAGCAAAGAGATGATTGGCCAAAATGGAAAGAGGCAATTGAAGCGGAACTCAAATCTTTTTCAAAAAGAGAAGTCTAAGGGCCTGTAGTCCGTACACCAGAAGGTGTAAAACCCGTGGGTATAAATGGGTCTTTGTGAGAAAGAGAAATGAAAAAGGGGAAATTGCGAGATATAAAGCTCGTTTGGTTGCACAAGGATTTTCACAAAGACCTGGAATTGATTATGAAGAAACATATTCCCCAGTAGTGGATGCAACCACTTTTCGATTTTTGATTAGTCTGACAGTAAAAGAAAGACTTCATTTCCGCTTAATGGATGTTGTTACAGCCTATCTATATGGGCCTCTTGATAATGATATTTATATGAAACTTCCGGAAGGATTTAAACTGCCTGAAGCAGTTGATTCAGGTTCTCGAGAACATTATTCAATTAAATTGAATAGATCCCTTTATGGATTAAAACAATTTGGGCGCATGTGGTATAATCGCCTCAGTGAATACTTATTAGCGAAAGGCTATAAGAATGATCCAATTTCCCCATGCATTTTTATTAAGAGGTTTAGCTCCGGATTCGTCATTATTGCCGTGTATGTTGATGATTTGAATATCATTGGAACTCCTGAAGAGATCTCTTTAACAGTGGAATATTTAAAGAAAGAATTTGAAATGAAAGATCTCGGAAAAACAAGATTTTGTCTTGGATTACATATTGAGCACTTAAAGGATGAAATCCTTGTGCATCAATCAACATACATAAAAAAAATGCTAAAGAGGTTTTACATGCATAACGCACATCCGTTGAGCACCCCCATGGTTGTTAGGTCACTTGATGTCAACAAAGATCCATTCCGTCCTCGAGAGAAGGATGAGGACATTCTTGGTCCAGAAGTTCCATACTTAAGTGCTATTGGTGCTTTGATGTATCTTTCTAGTCACACACGACCTGATATATCATTCGCTGTCAATTTGTTGGCAAGATTTAGCTCATGTCCAACCCGAAGACACTGGAATGGGGTTAAACATATATTTCGTTATCTTCAAGGTACGAAAGACATGAGATTATTTTTCCCTAATATATCCAAAACAGAATTGGTCAGTTTTGCAGATGCAGGATACTTATCTGATCCTCATAATGCTCGATCACAGACTGGTTATGTATTTACATATGGTGGTACAACAATTTCTTGGCGTTCAATGAAACAAACTCTTACTGCCACTTCTTCTAATCATGCTGAGATTTTGGCTATCCATGAGGCTAGTCGTGAATGTGTGTGGTTAAGGTCTGTAACCCAACATATTCGAGAAAATTGTGGTTTACTCTCTAGAAAAATTTCTCCGACAGTCTTATATGAGGATAATACAGCATGTATTCCCAACTTAAGGAAGGATACATAAAGGGTGATAGAACAAAACACATCTTACCAAAATTCTTCTTCACTCATGATCTACAAAAGAATGGAGATATTGATGTGCAACAAATTCATTCATGTGATAATTTGGCAGATCTATTTACTAAGGCGCTCCCTACTGCTCTATTTGAGAAGTTAACATACAATATTGGATTGCGTCGTGTCAGAGATCTTGTCTGATGCATTTATGAGAGGGAGTAAAACACGTGTTGTACTCTTTTCCTTATCCATGGTTTTGTCCCATTGGGTTTTCCTGGAAAAGGTTTTTAATGAGGCAACATATTTTGTGTATTAAAGATATGTGTACTCTTTTTCCTTCACTAAGCATTTTTTTTCCCACAGGGTTTTTATCTTAGCAAGGTTTTAACGAGGCACAATATCTTCATGGATATTCAAGGGGGAATGTTAAGAATATTTTATTTATGGTGAATATCCATGTATTATAGGAAGGTTTAATGGGCTTTATTATTAGGGCTTAATACCCATTGGAATTAGGGTTTCCATCCACGCCTATAAATATAGACTTTTGAAGAAAGCTTTGTACACAACTCAACTTTGAGAATACAATAAAATCTCTCCCTTTTGTCTCTCTCTTGTCTATTTTTTTCTTTTCTTTATTTTATTCATAACAATACATAGATTAAACCAAATTTTAGAACGGGTATCAGGTTTAGGGGTGTAATCGGTTTGGTTTTTTATCAAAATATGAACCGAATCGTAGTCTATGGCTTTTTAAAAAGAAGATCAAAACCGAATGGTATAAAAACTGAAAACTGAATTTTACGGTTCGGTTCAGTTAAAACCCGCAGTTTTAACGGGGATTTTTATTTCAAAAAAATAAGCAAAACAAATAAAATATTTATTAGACCTTTTAATATCAATTTATTTTGTCATTAAAAAACATGAAAACATATGTCTCGAGTCCTTGAGAAATCTAAAATTTTAAATAAAAAAAATTAACAATATTACAAAACAAACAATATATCTGAAAAATAAATCATAAAAAATATTTAATTAATTAATATACATTTCATATCACTAACCTAAACATATATATGTAGCCTAATATATTGTTTGATTAAAGACAAACTCAAATGTTTTTATATCATAAAATAATCGTAAATAATAAATATTATAAAAATATATTCGAATTTGAAACACGATATCTAATCAATTTAATATTATAAAATCATATTTAAATATTTCAAGAGACCAATTTAAAAAATAAATCAAAATATTCAAGAGACTATCTCTAAAACATATTTTTATGAGGTTATAATTTTTTTTAATTCGGGTTGATATAGAATAAACGGGTTTTCATATGAAAAACCCGAAACCGAACCGAATTATAAAATTTAAATTTTAAACCGAACTGTAATATATAAACCTAAACCGATCCGAACTGCAGTTTGGATCGATTTTTCGGTTTTCTCGGTTTCGTTGCTTTACCCTAATGAGGTTCCCTCGGATCTCAAGAGAACTCAGTCCTTAATCTCAGATAAGTTCATATATCAACCATGTATTATTCCAGTATTACAAGCGCCCTAAATAAGTTTCAAATATAGAAAGCTAAAGTTCAGTCTCCACCCATGGTTGTAGAATAAGCAAAGGCCAGCAAGTTTTTCTTCAACAGGTTATCAGCAAATGCCACATGAAAACCAAGTTCCTTGGCCCTGTTCAGTGTTGCACCCCACTTCTTCAACGTATCCAACTCCAAATCCTCCACGGCAAATTCCTCCATCTCTTTGATTGCAGCGCATACCGGAACTTGAATCGCACTGTGGGCAACCTCGGTAGCTTTTCCACGAGCCATTTCGACTCGAATCGCAATAGGTTCGAGGTAGTCAGGAGTTCTCCCCCAGGCGGTATTCTTCAGTGCCTCTTCTAAGCCAGGAAATTCTTTGTATTCCACTTTGCTGTTGGCTTTATCATAAAGCTGACTTATCAAATAAGTAACTCTAGATTCACGAGTAGACAAACTTCCATGATTTTGATCACCAGGAATAACCCGTGGAAGAGATGAACACAACTAAAACAATAAACAGACAAGGCAAGTCATAATTTGATAGTAGAATTATGTTTGGAATTATGAATTTTGAAGATTTGAATTTAGATTTCATTTGTTATATAAGACAGATTAAAAGAATCTAAGGATTTGAGAATGATACATTATTTGTGTCCTACCACATTTCTAGGTCTAAGAAACAAGTCACTATAATTATAAATATGATTTCCAAATGAGTCATGTACATACAGATATAGGATGTAGGTTTCAAATATGACCATTCATGATTTTTCTAAATAGTTATATAAGTCTCAGTTCGATTGATAACATTATTATTATGATGCTTAATTGAATTCGATGGTTTATGCATTATAGATGATGCTTCTAAAATATTGAAAAAGAAGTTGGGAAAAATCAAACATACCCCATATTCGACATTTATATCCGAATCTAACCAGGCTGAAATGGGTTTTGGTTAGGTATAGAAACAAGAAATCATATCAATGGTAAGAAGTAAGCATACCGTATTTTTTGCGAAGGTTGCATCAGTGTCCCTTGTCTTTTTCAAGTCCTGAAAACCCAAGTTAACTGAGAGACTTAGGCATTCTGCATTTGAATCAAGTTTAGAATTGGATCTATGAACATGGGCATACCTCTACCTGTTGATCTAATTGTTTTAACTTCTTTTCTATTTCTAGCAACGTCTGATTTGCCTCGTCTTCTGTTAAACGGTTCTCCTTGAAATCAACCTCGATTTTCTTGATATGTTGCTTCAGTTTTTGTAGATCATGTCCCGGCGTCCATTGCTCTTTTACTTGCTCGAGGGAGTCATGGAATTCTGGTAAGAGATGAGAAGCTTTCATGGCAATCGTCTTATATGCCAATATCTTAGATACCATATCTACACTCTTGCTCTTCATGTCACCAAATATACACACAAGGGTTGAGAAACAACATACAGTCAGTTCCAAAATGTAATGATTTGCAGACTACTTGAGCAATCCCACTTCAAAAGTTTTTGAAAATCTTACGTTATATATATATATATATATATATATATATATATATATATATATATATATATAACTCTTAAGTCTAAGGATTCGAACTCCATACTTAAAATCATGCTCTGTTCCTGTTTAACTTCCGCATATTTGTATACTAAATAGCCATGATGATAATTGAATATGAATTACTAAACTTGAATATGAATAAGTTAGATTAAAGAAACTTTACGATCTTTATTCGTCTGTCGATTCGATCCACTAAAAGCTTAGCACCTTTTGCCACATCTTTCTTACCCCGCTCTCTCGAACGCTCCGCTTCTGTTGTCGTTTCCGGTTGTTGCTGGGAAGTTGACCATCCACCGAAATAAAAGGCTCGCCGGCGTCGGCTCTGTTTCTTCACGTCTTCCCTCTTATTTTCCGGTAAGTCATCGGAAACCAATGCACGGTCTCTTTTCTTACTTCCATTCTCATTTTCATTCTCATTCTCATTCGAGCTCTCAAGCTCTCCTACCGTAGACTCCATACCAAATTCCCAACCGGAGGTAATAGGAAGTTCTACTAAAATATCGCCGAAAACACTGTCTTCTTTGTTCATCTTGAACGGACACAGATCTAATCAATTTGTTAAATCGAAAACAATCAAAATCGCTAACGAGTTCTCACGATTCAGAACAACAGAAAGACGAAGCAAGTCAACTTCATCAAAAAGTCTTCTCAACAACGGAGATAATACTGTAAAGCAACAAAACAAAGTTCCGTCAAGTAATTAAAGGAAACTTTACAAAATCAAAATAATATTTGATAATGGATTAGTCAATTCGGTAGTACTTACTGTTTTGATTCGTCTACGGCGGTGAAGAGAAGAGACATGGGGTGGCTGCGGAAGAGTAAGGCGAAAGGAATGAAGTAATTCATCGACAGAGATTTAATTGAAAAGAAAGGCTGACGCCATTAGAGAAAACTCGCGATTGCAAGTTCGTCTCTGTAAATTTGTAGCGAGACGGCATTTTCCTTGAAGTTGTACATGATTATGAATCGAAGCCAAACTCGCGCGAAATATCCTTCCGCAAGCATGGAGAGCGAGTGCTAGCCTTGGAGAAAGAGTTGAATTTTTAAGGGTAAATTACACTAGAGGTCATTTTGTTATAGGTTCAATAACAAATATATCACTCTTTTTCTAAAATTAATAATTTAGTCAGTTAATTATAAATTTAAAAATAAACATATCAATTTTCTTTTAAAAATAAAAATTCAATTACTCATCTTATATTTATATCAAGTAAATCTTCACTAATATTTACTATGAATTTACGAATGAATAAGTTTTAAAATTATGTTCTCATAAATGTTATAGAACCAGAGGAAGTGTTCATATCAATTACGAGTATATAAAATGTCAAATACAGATACCCAAAGCATAATATAAGGAGACTTCAACATGAAGCATCAAACTACAAGAATGAGCAAGTTCTATCATATAAATTCTAACAATTTATATGGACTTAGAGTGCCACGTACATTGTTTGCCACAAAAGCTTTCTTTTGATAAAGACAACTAGAGGAATAGGTGTTTGAACTCTCCATTGGCTAGCTGACAGAGTTGATCATAGTTGGATGCATCTGCCATTATGGAAAATGTTAAGGAAAGAATTCTCAGAGACAATTAAAAGAGATTAAAGCAATAAACAGTTGATAGACAGTTTCAGTTCAGAACAGTAGCTAAAACTCATTCTCGTCACAAAAATGTGGCAAGATACTCTCCGTTCCTGAAGCTGCATTGTGACTGTAAGTCTGTATCATGAACACAAATTGGTATTGTCCTCTAATAATGCCCGCTGCTCCTCAAGGTTGTCATCCAAAAGTGCACTTCCCCCCAAGTTCAAACCCATGGCATTCCTACATACAGAAGTCCTTTTTGCAACATGATCCCTTTTGATCTTAGGATATTTGGGATTCGAACTTTGGGAGACGCTCCTTCAGTTGACAACAATGAAGGCTGTGGCGGATTTAGGGGTGATAATGAGCCTATCCGGCTCGTGATCTATTCGGGCTCGGCTCGGTTAAAACTCGGTCAAAGTTCGGCTCGAGTAAGCTCGATTCGGGCTCAAGATCTAAACAAGCCGAGCCGAGCTTACCCAAGCTCGGTTCGAAAAACTCGTGAATAGACATTAAAAATAATTTGTTTAGCAAAGAAAAATAATAAAATAATTGAGAATAAATTCACTAAAAATAAATTTAATATTATCAACTAAAACAAATTTATAAAACTACAAATAATAAATAAAAATAAACTACAAATAAATAAATCATAATAATATAAAAAATTATCCATTTCGAGCCGAGCCTGACGAGATTTAAGCCCGAGCCGAACCCAATAATATTATTTTTGAGCCAAGCTCGAGCCTAAAATTCCGAGCTCGGCAAGCTTCGAGACGAACCAAGCCCAGATATGCTTGTTTCCAAGGCGAGCCGAGTCTGACTCGGCTCAATATCACCCCTAGGCAGATCTACCCTATAGGGAGGGTAGGCTTGTGCCCACCCTGAACTTTTCTAAGTTCAAGTATTTACCTTTAATTTTTATATTTTTTATGAACTAATCCTTAAATTTTTATAATATTTAAGGTATGTGCACATCATGAGATTTCGAAATTTTATGTGTTCACTCTCAAATAAATTTCTAGATCCGTCACTACCTGAAGGGCAGTTAGACATGACCCAAGAAACTTGTCAGTTAGCAGGTTATGACACATTTTCATGTTAATCAGTCGGCAGGTATATTTAGTGCAAGTTTATCACATGATTCTTATTATTGCTTAAATGTGTTAGATAAACCCATCAACATTGGGGAAACAAGCAAATGTTTCTCAAAAAGCAAACCAGAGAGTTTGTCCTAAAACCAAACTGAAATTCCATGTAGATGCAATGCCCCAATCAGTAAGTTTAAAATCTAAATATGCAGTCATATGTGTAAAAGCAACCACATTTGCATTGGCCAAAAGGATCATGATTTTCATATGGAGTAGAAAAGCATACCAAATGTGTCACCAAAATTGGTCCATATTTCAGCTAGGATGGTATTCTCATTCTCGGCAACACCAATAACCTCAACATAACTTGTAAGAGGAACAGGTGGAGAGCCTTTTGCAACAAGTTGGCATCCATCGGTAGACTTTCCCATCACGGATGCAGTATCAGACTGGGTAACCTGTAGCACAGTTCGCACCTTACGCCCCAAATGCATGCGTAGCAATCCTCCATTAACAAAAGCTGCTGGGCTTGAAATATCCATATCTGGAATAACAAATACAAAAACATCAAAAAAAGAACCATTTTACTAATATCAAAACTCAAGTAATTTAAAATCAAAACCATAATAGCCCTTATTAGAAAGGGGGGAAAGAACTTCTACCCAAACCATTTTCAATGGCGTTTGACCAAATCGTTATCACTATTAACAAATCTAATAAGGAAAATCCAAGCACGATCAACAATCTACCGTCCTATCACATTACAACCATTAACAAATCTAAGACGAGTGACATACAGAAATATACAGCCAGTTTATTGAAGGTCAAAGGAATTAGCTGAGCGTTAATTAAGTCGGATATACTCATTTCACAAAGTTAATTCCAAGAAATGAAAATTAAAAAAAAAATACTAATCAACAGTGTGTTAATTCAGTCGAATATACTCAATTAAGAAAATCATCCGAATAGGAGAACTCTTTTTGCTCTACATGATGAAAAGAATTAAGCAAACAAATGAGAGTGATATAGAACGTACCGAGTCAAACGAGTAGTGAGGTTTAGTGAGAACTGATGACGGTGAACAGTTAGTTGCTGAAGATCTTAAAGAAAAATGAAATTTCAGAAGAGATTCTATTGTTTTTCTCAGGAAACAAACAGAGTATAGTCTAGAAAATTACCTGATTGATAGCCAAGAGGAAAATGTTTTCCTTTTTGTTTTAATTTTTCGGATTTAGGTTATATAAGGCTTTCAAAGCCAGCGTGAGGTCTTGATGGCGGGAAAATGAAATTTTGGAGGGAAGACGATCATATTGGTTTGAGAATTAATGGTCCAGTTGAAGGCATTAGATTTCAAAGGACCAAAAAGTACAAGGACTAAAGAAATAATTAGCCAAGTAAGAGCAAAAGAAGGGGTGCTCCGAGAATCGAACTCGGGACCTCTCGCACCCGAAGCGAGAATCATACCACTAGACCAAGCACCCGATTGCCTTGTCAGTCTTATTAAATAATTTCAACCTATTTAATAATTGTTGTAAGCTTCAACAACGAATACTAACAATGGAGGTTAGCCTTGATCATGTTCTGTTTAATCTTCAAAAACTAATTTGATAGATTCTCTTTTTGAACAAATATTGTTTTATTATCTAAAGATGCATAATTCTACTGCTTACAACAATTGTTAATGTAATGATAATTACAACAAAGGCATTAGATTTCATAATGCATGTCTGCATTTCAGGTTTGAGAATTATATCTTTTGGTCGAATCGAGTTTAGTGGGGGTATTCATAATCATGCTGTGTTCCATATTGCCAGGCTCCAATCGAGCCAATTTGTGTATGCTTATCATGTTTTCGACTTACAGGACTCCATACCAACCAAATAGCTTAGGACTCAGAAAGCCAAAGTTATTTCGTTGAAACTAACGGAATCCAACCTCCATGAAACACAATCAGGACTATCGTATCTTCCATCAACCACAATACAACTCCATAAACACAAAAGCTTAGTTTCAAAGATGGATTCAAGAGTTCCACAAGTTTTTTAAATGTCAATTAAAAATCAAAATCCGTTACCGAATTGTAAATGTGCAACAAGCTTGAATCTCAAATCAAAATTGTTCAACAAAGAAAGAGAACTCGAAGCATTGCAGCTGCTGAGTAATATAAATATGGAGCAAAGATTCACAGCCGTCTTCCACGTCTGCCACCCTTTCTTCGGGTGCTGTCGGTGGGAATTGGGGTAACATCCTCTACGGTAAAGAAAACATTATGTGTCAATTTACAAGAGTTGAAGTGAATCAACGAGATAAAATCGAGAGAAATAAATTGAAAGAATTATACCTATGCGACCGATTTTCATGCCGGAACGAGCAAGAGCTCTAAGAGCAGACTGGGCACCAGGACCAGGTGTTTTGGTCTTGTTCCCTCCAGTAGCTCGGAGCTTTATATGAAGGGCCGTAATGCCCAATTCCTGTAGAAAACATACGGGAATACAAATAAGTTCACTGCATAGAACAGTTTATTACACCACAATTACGAGGGTTAGCTAATAAGACCTTGCAGCGTTGAGAAACATCTTGAGCTGCAAGCATGGCCGCATAAGGGGAAGACTCATCCCTGTCAGCTTTCACCTTCATACCACCTATGAAAGGAATAGGTTAAAAACTACTCTTTCTAAAACTAACTCAAAATCACAACATGATTATCAAAGCATATCACATTGTTTAATTAATGAATTCAATTATAAAGTTCTGAATGCCTTTTAAATTACTAGTCAGTGTACATTCGGAAATCCTTTGGTGCTACGCAGTTAAGCATTAAAACCAAGTCAATAGGTTAACCGACTTTAAATGATGACGATGGAACTAAAATCCCAAGATAGAAAAAGAAATGTTTCCTAAGGCATGTTTAAACCATACCTGTGATGCGAACCATTGTTTCCCTTCCGGACAAATCAGTCACATGCTGCAAATTTATAACACTTTAAACAGAATAACCAGGGAGGAGAGAAATAAGAGAGCAACATAAACAGAGCCAGATCGCTTACAATAAATGTGTCATTAAATGAAGCGAAAATATGAGCCACGCCAAAAACATGTTCGCCTTCTCGTATGGCAGGTCCAAGAGTAGTAGTCTCCTCCTTGGGCTCTCTAACCTTTCTCCTCGACTACAAAATACCATAAATCTATGAATTTCTCGGATATACTGATTAATCCTAAGTCAATCAATAAATCTATCTTTTACCAATAAAAACTAAACAAAAGAGCCCCAATGTTGCAATTCAATCTAAGAAAATAACTTCCACACGGAAAATAAGATTAGGTCTAGTCTAATTTAGCTATCCAATTTGAAAATTCCCGTTTAAGACTAAAGACGGAGCATCGCGCATTTCAATTCTTTGTTCTTTTAGCTTCATTTTTTTCAAGCATAGAACACTGAAAGGAAGAAAAATATCAGAGTTCTTTGCACTACTACTTTCAAACTGGAAAATTCATCTTTTTTGTTCAATTTAATGTACTAAATATCTATAACTTTTTTCACAGCTACCAAACAAAGATTTAGCTTAACGAAAAATGATCGTAATAGATGCAAAGAGATACTTACCATGGCTTGTGAAATTAGGGTTTCCCGAGTGCGGTTTTGCTGAGGACGATTCTAGCTCTCGAATTGAGGCGAGAAACCTCAATTATTATGAATTTATATTTAGGGTTTTGAAATTGATAGCTCCTGCAAATGACGAAAAAGACCTCGACATATTAGTTTGCAGCGGGGTAAAATGAGTCCTTTAGAAATTATATTAAAAAACAAAAGCAGAAAAATGACATTTTAAAAAAGATCGATATCTATTTTGACACTGTATTATTATTTTCATTTTCATTTGTCATTCCACTAATCCAAATTTTTTTGTTATCTTGATTTTTTTAAGTATTGGTATTTGATTTGTTAATTGACTAATTCAAATGTAATTTAAAAAAAGCAATTTCAGCTTGTATATATAAACACAATTACCTAACAACATAATTTACAAGCTATAAACATACATTAACATTAACATGAAACACGGCACAATCCTCAAGCTGATTGATTCCTATGCCCCTCCTGAGGATGAGGTAGATCCAACTAATTCTCGGAACTTTACACAATCAAGCATTGTTTTAGCGGTACGAGCAACACAAGATCTTTCGATCCCAGCTTCTCTTTAACAGAATCCGTCGCCTCGACTATACAGTCCTCCACACATACGGCAGTCCGGTTTTCACAACGAATCCCAGCTGATCGCATCTGACATTAACACACATCCCACTCAAGATGTCTTTTAGGGGAAAAAAAATTTGATTATTCGATCCTAGTCATAACCGGAACTGAATCTTTATTTTTTAAGCTCGGTACCTGATGAGTACTTAGTAGTATAAGTAGAGAGCTTCAGCTCCATTTCTAAAGCACAATTTGATCTTTCATTTGTAAACATTACTTCACAAGAATAAAAGTTCTTTTCTTCAAGTTGTTACATAGTATCAGAAGTTATTTCTTTCCTTTCATTCTCCAGTTTTCTATTATTATCAAGACTCTCGCTCCTTGTTCAATCATTCCTTGATCATAGCAACTGAGGATGATAGTAATTCATACTACCTTCATCAGTCCAATAACCCAGAGATGATCTTGGTTTTACAACCTTTAGCAGCGACAATTACAACAGTTGGAGACGATTTATGTTCATTGCACTTTCGGCCAAGAACAAGTTAGGATTTGTGGATGACATGATCACTGCTCCTCCTTCTACACCAGCCGATAAGTTCAACGTCTGAACACGAGCCAATAATCTAGTAAATTATTGGCTTCTAAATGCTGTTTCAAAAGAAATTGCTGCAAGTTTGCTGTATCATTCAACGACTGCTGAGATTTGGAGAGATTTCAAAGATCGTTTCCAATAAATGAATGGTCCTCTTTTTTCATCTAAAGAAGAAAATAAATGAATTGATTCAAGGTTCTTTGTCAGTCACCGTGTACTACACTCAACTCAAAATCCTATGGGATGAGCTTTCATCTGTTAAACCAGTTTGTTCTTGCTCTAATTGTCAGTGTGGTGGTGTTCGCAAAATGATCGTTGATCAACAAAAAAAACAAACCATGCAGTTCTTGATGGGTTTGAATGAGTCTTATTTTCATATTCGGGGTGAAATTCTGTTAGTTGATCCTTTTCCTCCTCTCACCAAGGTGTTTTTTTGAGTTATTCAAGAAAAAAACCAGAAAGCTATGATAGTTGTGAGACCAATTTCAGAAGTTGTTTTTGTTGTTAAGACTATGCTTAAAGAATCACGTCCTTAGTGTAGTCATTGCAATATGATGGGTCATACCAAAGAAAAATGTTACAAGCTTCATGGCTATCCTCTTGGCTATGGCTCGAAATCAAAACAATCTTCCTTTTCAACTCATGTCAATATTATCAACACAAGTTCCAGTGATGCTTACACTTTAAGAGATTCTTTAACTTCTCAACAATGTCAGCATCTATTGCCATGCTAACAAATCAGTTACATGCTGCTTCGACTGTGGATCTTTCTTCTTCTTCGATCAACATGATAATGCAAGGTAAGATTCTATCTTATATTAATAATTCAAGTTTTTCTGATTCACAACAATCTTGGATTATTGACTCAGGAGCTTCTCACCTGACTTATTGTTGCAGAATGTGCTTTATGTTCCCGAGTTCAGGTTTAATCTATTGACCATCAGTGAGTTTGTCAAAGACTTTAACCTTAGTGTACTTTTTTGTAATTCTCATTGCATTATCCAAGACTTTCCACATGTGATTGAGAAGGGTGAATCTTTTCAGGGTCTTTACTTGCTTCGATTACCTGCTGCTGCTACTCCTCCAGCATATTCTTTTACAGTTTGTTTGGTTCTTTGACAAAGTCATCCAAGTTTTTAAGAACCGATGTTACCCACGCTTAATGTCTTCCATTGTTTCCTACCTAAACGTACCTTCCGCAGCTAACCTCAACGCATGGAAGTAAGGCATTAGGGTTGTAGCTGAACAGTCAGAACTGCATCAACGTATGGGAAATTCATTTCTTATGGCTTCAAGATTTCATCTTAAGATTTGGTTCCAAATCAATTTCTTTGTATATGTCTCGTGGACTAAATCGCAAACGAAAGGTCAGTTTAACATTGTTTTTAAAAAGTACAGTAAAAAAGTTAAGTGGAAAAATTCTTTTAAAATTTTTAATTTAAGATAATATATGTTTAGTAGTGGTGTCAAAAAGTGCTTTTGAAAAGATAAATGACCATTTTAGATATTATGTTATAAGTTAAAATATATACATTTAAATGATAATCAAATTCTTTCATATTATAATATTAATTTAAATTATGATAAAATATAAAAATATTAATAAATGAATTATTTTTATTTGAAAATTTTGATAAAAATATATAAATTATTTTAAAAAAATACTTTTAAAAAAATGCTTTTTAAAAGTGTTTTTTAGAAATTTGAAATGAATATATATAAACTTTAAATTAAAAATAATAATTTATGTTAAATATAATTATATGTTCATAAAAATTAAATTACAAATGATAATCAAATTCATTATATTTATAATATGTGAAATATATCAACTAAAACCTAAGTTGCACAAATACGGATACGGGAACGGGAACGGGTACAGAAAACGACAATCTTCAAAATTATAGGGTACGGGTACGGCAAGGGTACGGCAAATATAAAATAAATTTTAATATATATAATATAAATTTATTAAAATTTATAATATATTAAGAGCGAAATTTATAATTGTATTAAATAAGAATTATAATTATTTAAATTAATTTTTAATAATTTTTTAATATTTATATTATAAGATTATTAAAATTAAATATCAAATTAAACAAAAATTTAATTTTATATTTTAAATTAAGAGAAAATCAAGTACTAAAATAATAAAATTAAAAATGCACTTAATTAAAATAAAACTTACACATCCTACTAATTCAATCTTTAATAATATATAAATATCATAAATAGTAATCAACAAATGACAATAAAAAAAATTAATAACCATTTTATAGATTTAAAAAGAAGGAATGATTAAAATATTGTTATTTGAAATTTTAATTCCAAAAATATAATTTACACCTCATTATTTCTCGGAATATTATGAATTACTGTTCAAATCAGAAGACCAAAGTCTTGCAACCCGACTTTGAACAATAACTCGAATAAAAAATAATATTTTTGTGAAGATCACGGGTTTATAACCCGACTTTGAACAGTGTTTTGAAAAAAAAAGGTCACAAGTTCACACCCCAGCTTTCAATAGTGTTTTGGCACTATTCAAACACCACCGTTATACAACCCGTCTTTGACAGGATCTTTGGCAGCCTTGCAGGCTGCATGGCAGCTGATTCAGCGGGTAGGCAGGTTCAGCCGGTTGGCAGATTTTTGGGTGGTATGAACGTGAATGGCAGTGGTGCGTGTGGGCGTAGGTGTGTCAGGGAATTAATTTTTATTGGTTAAAGTATAGGTGAAAAATAAGTGGTTGATATTTGATAGAGATGAAGTTAAATAGAGGAGTTTGAGGGAGGTTTGGAAGAGTGAATTGAAAATATATACGGGAAAGAAGAAGGAGAAGAGAAAGAGAAAAAGAAAAAGGAGAAATTTCTTTTTAAATTTGTAAGTGATTTTTTTTAAAATGTTTTAATTATATTTTAGTAGTTATAATGTTTTGTTTTATCCTTGTTATTTTTTTTTATATTTTTAGAGATTATTGGTTAATTTTAGATTGTTATAGTTAAAATTTTAGATTATTGGTTAATTTTGTGAGTTAATTTATTTAGTAGTTGATGATTTTAATCTTATTCTTAAATTTTAGCCCCAAAAATAAGAAATAATACGAAATAATAATTATCTAATAATAGGAATCATTACTAGAAAAAAAATAAAGTTAGGAAAATAGAAACCAAACAAAGGTTTGATTTTCCAACCCGTGTAGAGTAGCTGCAATAATAAAATAAATAGGATAAAAAAATGAGCTAAAAAAATGTTAAATCATTCGATTAAGTTAATTGATCGAGTTGAATTAGTTAAAATATAATAATTAATTTATATATCGACAACAAATTTAAAAGATTGTAGTTTTTTTAAATCTTTTAGAGAAACAATATTAGTTTTTCATGTAGCTTGAATATGATAATCAATAAGTGGTTCAAGAAAGCTTAATTTTGTTTAATTGAAGCTCAATTAATTTATTATAATATTATCTAATTTATTTTCCATGAACATGAAATTAATTTTGTTTTTGATGTGTTTAGTCAAACTAGTTGCTTAATCCGTGGCTTAGTTATAATAAATACATTTTTATAAATTAGTTTAGCCAAATAATTAATTTCTAGCTTAGCAAAATAATTATTAAATTAGTTTTGTAAATAAGGTACATTTTTATAAATTAGTTTTTAGTTTTGCAAAGAAAGTATATTTTTATAAATTAGTTTTTAGTTTTGCAAATAACTATTTTTATAAATTAGTTTAGCCAAATAATTAGTTTCTAGCTTAGCAAAATAATACGTTTAGCAAAATAATATATTTTCTTGTCTTGTAGGATGGATGAGCAAGTTCCTCTTTTGTGGTTACAAGATTGACATATTAGCAGTTTACCGATTCCTGAGATGGTACTAATTTATTTGAATTTTATTTAATAAAAATTTAATTATATTAAAAATAATATTTGTTATATATTTTAACGTGTTACAGGATTATGAGGATACATTTAGGCATCATTTGACAATGATCCATAACTATCCAGATGATCGGATCATTGATTGGTTAAAAGGTTCTGGATTTTATTATACGACATTCATTCGGGGTATAAGTTGGTACCCGGATTGATAGCCGCTCTGATTGAGCGTTGGAGGCCTGAAACCCATACATTCCATATGTCGTGTGGGGAATGTACGATCACACTTGAAGATGTGGTCATGTTGATTGGGCTCCCAGTTAACGGAGCACCATTGATCAGTAGTCCATTGACTGGTGACCCGGACATCGATAATGTGAAAGCTACACCTGAAACCATCTGCGAATTTTACCTTGAACAGGTTCCTGATAAATCTAATTTGAAAGGAGGTCGGGTAAAATTGAGTTGGTTGCAAAATAATTTTCAACTTGGTGAATATAACTCCGTTGGTGCAATTTATAATGCTAGTCGAGCTTACATTCTTCAACTGATTGGGGGCATATTAATGCCAGATAAATCTGGCAATTTTGTTCATACAAGATATCTACGTTTTTTAAGGTATCCGTGGGAAGCTGCCACCTACAGTTGGGGTTCTGCTGTATTAGCGTTCTTGTATCGTGAGTTGTGCAAGGGTGCTACTATAGTAGATGGCCATAAGGTTCGTGGTATCAGCGGATGTTTGTTGTTGTTGCAAGCGTGGGCTTGGTAACGATTACCTTTTTGGACACCAGTTACACGGACATCGCTTCAGTTCCCTCTTGTGTCTCGGTAATTTTATTATTCTTTTTTTAATTTTAAGTTTTCATTTTTATTTAATTATTTAAGAGAGTCTTTATTTTGTTTAGATGGTGCGGCAAAAAAGCTCACACGGGGTTGGTACATAACAATGTAAAAGTTTTTCGAGCTCAAATCGATCTGTATGCTCAAGATCAGGTATTATTTATATTTAATTTAAATTTTAAAATAAATGATTATTTATATTCTATGTTTGACTAAAATAATATTTTATTTTGTAGTTTATTTGGATGTCGTACAACACCGATGATATGAATTTGATACATGAAGAACTGTTGGTGGATTCTTTATTGTAGTGTTCTGTTACACCATTAATACACTTCGCCTTTATTGAGTTCGCTTTCGTCGATAGGGTGCTAAGGCAGTTTGGCTTCCACCAACAATTCCGAATAGTCCATTTAAGCATGACTTTCTGCATGAGTTGGATGGACCCGGTAAAACTGACGTGCAATGGGAAATTGTTCATGCAGACTACATATATATGTGGAATAACAGAGCTCAGAATTTACCGTTACGAGCTGCACTCCAAGAGAATGATTTTGATTTTCAGAGGTCTGAATATTTGATCTAGTTTCTTAATAATGGAAAGCCTTACTTAACTTCTGTCAATGAGCGAGACCAATGTAGAACATATAAGAAGAAATATGGTGGTAAGGGTGAATCTTCTAAGACTGCAACAACAGGCACATCTCAAAATACCGCATGGAGTCGTAATCCCGAAGGTTGGCCAACCACTTGGGAACATCCAGCGGCAGAGCCAGTTGTATGGGAAAAAGAACCGGATCTAAACCCTGTGCAACCAGAAACGTTCCCGGCCTCCTCAGATACTCATATGTTTGACGATCCAATTTTGTACTCACCTGAGTTCATTCCTCCACCGTCACCTCGCTACTCGAGTTTCGAAGAACCGTGTTACTCGAGCTTCGAACAATCTATGTCTTTTCAGGAATTCCAAAATTTCCTGAATTCACCAGAGATAGTCGATGAGCAGGCCGGTGATTTAGACAGATTCACAACACCGCTTCCAATGGCATCAACGATTGAGGAGGCTGAAGAATATTCTGAAGAAGATCTGGATATCCAAGAAAGGCAACAACGTAACCGGAAGAAAAAGCACACCTACTTTTCCACCATATCCGCTCTCATTGTCAGAAATTACGTAAGAGAATGCAAAAAAAAAAGAAATGATTTTTTTCATTATGTATTTTGTCGTTATGTATTTTTTTGTAATATATTTTTTTATTTATGATTTTTGTTGATGATGCAAATTGATTAATAATTAAAACACATAAACATCAACATAATCGTACATATTAAGTCAATACATATTCAGTCAAACATCAAACATCAACCATAATCGTACATACTAAGTCTTAGAAATATATCTGGGTTCAATTGGACAATTTGATTTCGTATGTCCTTCACCCCTACAAATCGTACATCTCTTTCGTTGGCCCTTCTCTTTGTGATGGAGATCCATACTTGTATAAATACGAGTCGATTTTGGTCGGCCATTTGGAGTTTTCCGGAGTGTAGGGTCTGGTAACCATTTTTCTTGATCCACAATCGGCCAATATTGTGCATTTGCGATCGGTGGAAACTCAACTCTGTAGATATTGGTCATCCATTGTAGATTGAAACATTGGTCCACATAGCTATACGAGTCAACCCCAACATACATACATGCTGCAACTGCATGCGCACAAGGATATCTCTATACTTGAAATTTGCCACAGTCACACCATGTACGTCTAAAATCGACTCGGAATACATTTGAGTGAGGTGCTTCATTATTACGTCTAGCACCAACAACATCGAAAGTCTGATTATTTCGATCGAATGCATGAACGGTCAACATCGTTGCCTCTTTAATATTATTCTGCATTTTGGTAACAATATCCGTGGCATAACGCTGCCCCTATTTAATAAGGCCTCAATATTCTTCCCTTTAACAGACCATACCTTAGCTAAACGGTAGTACGTTGCTTTCACCAAACTTGTTACTGGTAGGTGACGTGATCCTTTAAGAACTCCGTTTATACACTCTACAAGGTTGGTGGTCATTTGCCCGTACTGTCTTCCACCTTCATCATAAGATTGTGCCCATTTTTCTCTTTCGATATTGTTGGCCCAACTCCAAACACGCTCACCGTATTTTTTCAAATTCTCCATCTTCCGCTCAAATTCTGGTCGAATAAGTTGATAACCTAAGAAACAAATATATATTGTTAGTTTCACCAAAATGGTATATATGAAATTAAAAAAATATTTCATGAAATATTACTTACCCATCGTAATTATCTCATTGTGAAGATATGGATTTTTAAACCTCTCAAAGCTGTTCTTATTGATATGACGAACACAGTATGTCGGGTATGCATGTTGTGACACCCTCGCCCCGGGTTAGGAGACGGGGGTGTCGACCGGACTTATAAACTTGTAATTAAACCGAGAATTGTATTCGTTTCAATGGCATTTCAATACAATTACGAGTTGTGCCTACTAATTACAAGGCCAATTTAAAACTTTTTCCACACTTATGCAATTAACCGTTTCGATTCTCAATTTTTATTCATTTATCAATTACAATCACAATTAAACGTGATTTGAATCTCTAACCAAATTCTATTCGTTCAACCATCATTAATATTATCTTATTAATCAAGCAAATTTTCATTTTCAAGTTGAACCAAAATTGACTATGGGTATCGATACCCCCTATAGAGGGGTATCGGAACAGGGGTATCGAACCCTAGTTCGATATAGGTCAACTATGTTGACTCATTGACCATGGCTTGGGGAGCCTAGTTCGAAACAGGTATCGATGCAATTTCGTTTCTGGAAGCCCCAGTATCGAACCATGTATCGATACTGGCCTTCCTCATTGACTCATTGACTAAGGTTGAGTGGCCTGGAAGCCCCAGTATCGAACCATTTCGTTACTGGAAGACCCAATATCGAACCAGGTATCGATGTTGGTCTACTCTTAGGACTCAATGGCTTAAGGCTAAAAGGGGCCTGGCTCGATACTGGCATCGAACCAGGGAGATCATAAAGAAGCTTGGCATCAAACCATGCATCGATGCCATTTCGTTACTGTCAAGGGTGGTATCGATACCCATGTAAGTGGTATCGATACCCCTGTCCCAATTTCCAGATTTCTAACTTTTAAGCACTTAGACACTAACCGAAAGACCATCCATAGGGTCTCAAACCATCCCAGAACCTTATGGGACAATTTTAACATGATATGCAACCATAGTCACTTACTATTTCTATCATTTGATCGAGTCATTACTAATTTAGTGTTCATGTTCTTTCATTATACCAAACCTATTATTTCTCATCAAATGGCCATGCATACCATCATATGTCACCTAACAAATTAGTTAGCCTTATTATCATGCACTTTCACTATGCAATTAATCCTATCCATGTGGTAACTTCTAGGATTCTCATGTTACTCTATTAGGTTCCATGTTTTCAAATGTCATTCTAGTACATACATATCACATGCATATGGGCCAAACACCAAATGCATGGAGCTAATCAAACTAGGACCACTATACCACCATAAACTAGGAGTTATCAAAGATTACAAAATACCATACTTTGACTTGCTCGATGTCCTTGCCCTCGATCGACCTCAATCTAGCTCCTTAGCTCGGGAACCTGTTGTTTGGGAAGGAGGAAACAAACGATGGTAAGTACTTACGAAGTACTTAGTGAGGCAGCCCTAAGTCTAACCATTTAGACATTAATCAAAATAAAATAACATGCTTCAAATAAGCAATCAATTAATTTCACATAACGATACGAACACCGTATAACATGCTTAACATGTATCTTATTTATCATGCTTGTCATAATTCATATGTACCATGCTTGTCATGAATCATTTCATCATACCAATTACATGCAACTAAATTCACAAACTATATGCTCGTTTACAAATTTCATATTCCGATGTGCAATAACAACTTATAACCAAATGTTCAATAGAAAATCATGCTTGAATGCTCAATAGCAGCTTATAATCAAATGCTCAATAGCAAATCATGTTCGTATGCTCAATAGCAACTTATAATCAGATGCTCACTAGCAATATCATATCAAATGCACAATGGCAATAACGTATCAAATGTCCAATGGCAATATCATATCTTTTATCCTTCAGATTAGTTTCAGATGATGCCTTGGTATAGTTTGACTAGGTAAGCGGGTCAACAGAAGTACCACAAAGGTACTGACAGAAGTGCCACGAAGGCACTAACAAAAGATACCAACGGTATCTACAAATGGTGACTAACCACTAAACAAAGGTACCCATAATACCAACAGAAGTACCGAAGTATTGGGCAAACTAACAAATGAGCTCAGACCCTAGGCATGCCGTATTACCTATGACCGACTATCGACCAAGGCTCAATCAGAGTTTCGTATTCATTTGATCTTTCACTTTGTATTAATCAAGTTTCTTTATCAAAGCATTGTTCATAACCTACTATCAACTGAAGCATTTATGTCATGCTACCATTCCAAAAGCATATATACCACGCTAACATATCAAAAACATATATATATATATAACATGCTATCAAATCCAAAAGCATATGCCATGCTAACATATCAAAAGCATATATATGTCATGCTACCAAATCCAAAAGCATATGCCATGCTAACATATCAAAAGCATCTATATACAACATGCTATCAAATCCAGAAGTATATGCCATTCTAACATATCAAAAGCATATATATGTCATGCTACCAATCAAACGATTAAACCATCATAAACATGACTCAAGCATGACTCACATACCTGGCATCCGTAGCTGCGTGCCATTACTTACCTCGGCATTTCCGAGCTATGCAAATGTACTAAGCTAGCAAACAATTCATATCGTCAAACATGTTATTTAACATTAGCCTCCTTCCCCTTTCACCGAATATAGATTAGTCCATTACATGAAAATATAATCAATTAAACAAGGATGGTTAGGAACCTAGGTCCTAACCCTAAGGTTTGCCACACTCACTATTTCTCCAAGCAACTCAAGGATTGTAGATCGCGACTCCCTTGCCCTTCTTTCGAGTTTGCTCGAGTCTTTCTTCCTCCTCGATATTTTCTTCTCTTTGATTATCTAGTAATCCATATACAAATATATACATTTATTAGAACATATCATAATCACTTAACTCAAGTGATCTTAAGCTTTAACTAATATAAGCATGTACATTTATCCGTTAAAGACAGTTTTGCTACCCTTTCGTAATTTGATCGTATCTCCTAGATCCCATGTCCGAATCGAGCTTATTTTATACCGTTAGAAAGCTAAGAGGACCCTCTACAAGGAAGAGTTAACCTTAAATTTTAATACTTTCCCGATCAGTACCAGAATTCATTCGAATCAAACCTGTCCGAAATTTTCGGGACTGCTCGAACAGCCCTACGGAGAAGCTTATAACTTTTTCTACCGAACTCGGATTGGGGTTCCGTAAATTTTAACTTAAACTAGATATACAAGAGTATCCTACTGCAAAGTTTCAGCTCCTAACTCCTTCATACGTGACCTAGGGAATTTTTCGAAGATGACTTCTCGGAATAGCACTTCTAAGTATTTTCGGCTAATTTTTCATTCCATGGCTCCAATTCATACTCCCACCTTATTCTTGGAAATTTACAACATTTCAACCATAAAATTAACATTAATTAATGCCCATTTTCACCCATTATTCGAACCATTCAACTCATATATGACTTTGTAAAATCTAAGTTTCAAGCTTCTAGCTAATTTGTTCATGCCTCAATAACAAAAACCAAATTAGTAGTAAACTTAGATTAAGCATTATAGCAACCTAATTTAACCCAAAGCATCATCAATTGTTCAAATCCCAAAAGCATAAAAACTCTAAAATTTTCGATTTAGGGAAATGAAAGCTTACCAAGCCAATCAAATGTGGTTTCCTAATCAATCTTCCTTTCCATACAAAGAATTTAAGCCCTTCTTCTCAAGCCCCCATGGATTTCTCTCAAAGCTTCTTTCTCTCCTCTCCTTTCTTGTTGCTATCGTGAAATGAGAAAGATGAAGGAGGGGGTGATTCTTCCTTACTCATTAATGAGTATAAAAGACCAATTTGCCCTTTATCTATAATTAGAGTTAGCTTATTACGAAGGGTAGTCTAGGGAATTTCATATTTTATCATGCAATGCTAGAGTTTCTCATTTAATTTAATTTAGCCCCATATTTTTAATCCAATTTACACATGATTCATTTAATTTATAATTTAATTAAACTCTTGAACTATTCGAATTATTATACCGACCCGGTTTTAGGGGTGTTACACATGTGGAGGTGTCCAACGACTTCCAACTAGATTAATTGCTGCAATGATACCGGTCCCTCGATCAGATATGATGCAAACACCATCTTGTTGGACAACATGTTCGCGTAAATTGGTCAGAAAAAAATTCCAAGCTTCCCCTGAGTGCCCTTCTACAATTGCGAATGTAATCGGAATAACATTGCTCTCACCATCTTGCGCAACTGCAATCAACAGTACGTGAGAGTACCTCCCATACAATCATGTACCGTCGACTTGGATCATTCGTTTATAATATGGAAAACCTTCAATGCATGGCTTGAATGCCCAAAAGAGTCTATGAAAAAATTTGGTACCTTCAATCAGTTGCCCTTGTCAGTTATATGCATCCTTCGTTTAATACCTTACAGTGGTACATGGGATAAAACGAGTCATAGCTACCAAGAAACTCGGTAGCTCATTGTATGATTTATCGTAATCACCGTACACCAAATGCATTGCCTTCTCTCTAGCAAGCCACCCCTTCTTGTATTGTATTTGATATTCAAATTGTTGCGCTACGAATGCTTGTATTGTAGAAACGGGAACCCTGGGATTCGCTTCAACCAACTTCATCACGTGGTGACTTATTACATTTGAGTCCAATTTGCTGTGGTCTTGATCAATGGATGTTCGTAGACACGTGTGGTCACCGTTGTACTTTGTCACCTCCCAACGATCAATCTTCTTAACATATGACACTCAAATCTTTCAATTACACTCTTGACCAAATTTCACGCACTTCGCAAAGCAAGTCCGTGGGGTAGATTCAGCAACCACATAATCTACATGTTGCATAATGCTATACTCTTTAATTGCCAATGGTGCTTCATTTTTTAGTAAAATCGAAGTCCAACAAATTTAAAAAATAATACACAGTCGAATTCAATATCGGCATCGGTTTTCACAATTTTGACTGTATTTTTTCTAAATTTCATCTTCGTAAGGCTACCACAGTCGAATTCAATACCGGCATCGGTTTTCACAATTTTTCCATTGTAATGATCATTTGCAACGAAGTTATTGTTGCTCATTTTGACTGCATTTTTTTGAGAAATAATATAAATAATAATACACAATATAAAAAAATAAAACGAGACGAAATTTAAAAAATAATACTAACATTTTTAGATTAGAAAAATAATCCACAAATATATTCGAAATAACTTTCTAAAACTATACAAATTTCCTAAAAATAAAACGCTTCATCGTTCGATTTAAAAAATAAATATACATGAACAATATTCATCTAAATTATCAATCTCTGATTTTTTACACAAACAAACAAACATTTTAAAAAAAATTAAATTGGTCTAAAAATACTTACAAAACTTTCTGCTCAAACTCCTCTTCTTTCTTCCTTCTTCCTCTTTACACAAAATGATATCAAACAAAATTTTCACCATCCTCAACATACATATTTAAAAATAAAGATTAATAAATTTTACTTAATTACCCCTACACGAATTTTAAAAATCACTAATAACCTTCAAATCAGAAAATATTTAATACCCCTATAAAATTTTAAATTATTATAATAATTAAAAAATATTTACCTATAATCTAAAACACTATAAAAAATATTTTCACACCCTTATTCAACACCCCTACTCTGCCCTTTCCCATCAACACTGCCCCCTATCATGTGTTCTAACGAGAACACTGCCCCAAAGCTGATAACCCAATGTCTTTGAATAAGTGAAAGACGGGCTGCATGCAAACAACCTTTACTTTTTTTCACTCTACCCGCTGAATCAGCTGCCATGCAACCTGCAAGGCTGCCAAAGACCCTGTCAAAGACGGGTTGTATAATGGTGGTGTTTGAATAGTGCCAAAACACTATTGAAAGCTGGGGTGTGAACTTGTGGCCTTTTTTTTTTCAAAACACTGTTCAAAGTCGGGTTATAAACCCGTGGTCTTCACAAAAATATTATTTTTTATTCGAGTTACTGTTCAAAGTCGGGTTGCAAGACTTTGGTCTTCTGATTTGAACAGTAATTCACAATATTTCGAGAAATAATGAGGTGTAAACTATATTTTTGGAATTAAAATTTCCAATAACAATATTTTAATCATTCCTCCGATTTAAAAATTAATTAATCATCATAATTGATAATTTAATAAAAAATTTCACCAATCCAATCACCTGTCTCCCTATCCCATAAAGAACCTCCTCCCCCAACTAAAACCCATCGGTTTCCCCTTATCCCATAAAGAACCCTCAGCTAGAACCCATTAGTTTCCCTTCATTTACTACTAAGAAAAAACCAAGAAAGCTTCCATTTTTCTGTTCTTATCCTTATTTTTCTTGGCATAACAGCATCTTTTAAGGAAGAGTTTCCTGCTTTCATCAATTTCCCTTCTTCTTTATACATCCATTGGTATCAATGCTCGTGAACCAGTTACTTTTCCGCCGTAATCATTTTTCATGGTGGGAACGTCCCCGAATACGTCTTCGGTGAATATTGATCGTTCTCGGTGAGCGTTGATCGTCCCTGGTAAGCGTTAACCTTCCCCGGGATGTCCCTTAACCGTCCCCGTTCTGGAAACATATCGAGGATATGGGACGTCCTTAGAGTGTCATCCCCGTGCTTCTTTGACTAAAGCTATAATAAAAAATAATTTATGATAAATTGTTGTTAATATTTACATATTTAAAATATTATAAAAATAAAATTGAAAGATATTATAAAAATAAAATTGAAAGATATCTATGAAGCAATAAATGGGGAATAATTTATCTTTTACCTTTTCAATTGAGATTTCTCACCGCCACTACTGAAAATAATAGGTTCTTGGTTTTAGCTCGACTTTACCGTTTCAAACCAGCCTACATTATAATTATATAGTTGTTTAGCATTGTTTTTCAGTTCTAAACCAACCATTTTATTAAAATCTTGTTTTAAATTCAATTCTGAACGGACCATAAGTTGGTTAACGTAATAAAAATTACGAGTCAACAACTTTCTCCTTAGATCTTCTGTAATTTATTTTACCCTTTTACTTTCCGTAAAACAAATTACCTCTCTTTTAACTTATAAAGTCTCTCTTAACACGACATCAACATGTCCAAATGAACTATAACATTCTAAAATTATTTTTCAAATATTTTATCCAATAACAAAAAAATATAATAATTTTATCCTGAAATAAGCTTCATAATTAATTTTTTGTTACAAGTTAAGTTGTACAGATACGGATAAAGGTACGAAGATAAGGACGGATGCAAAAACGAAAAACAACAATTTTTAAAACAATAAGATAGACAAATATAGTATTATATATAATCATTAAAAATTATAATATAACAAGAATCGACATTATAGTTATATTAAACAGTAATTATAATTGTAATAATTTAAATTAACTTTTAATATTTTTTAAATTATTTTCTAACACTTAAAATTAAGAGATTATTAAAATTATATAACTAAACTAAACGAAAATTTAAAAATTTTCTAAGTTATATTTTATGATTTAAAACTTATTTGAAATATTTTTAAATCAATTTTATAAAATTTAAAGAATTTTTATATAAATTTAATTATATATATATAATTAGGGTAAAACAGTACACATGATTTTAATTTTCAAAACTTTTTATATGTAGATATAAGATACATAAATATTTTTTATATATTATATATAATATATTATGCAAAATTAACAATTTTAAATTGAATATGGAAATTAATAAATTAATTTGATTAAAAAATAAAGATTTTAATTTGATTTTATTCTTTTGAGCTTTAACTTAATTTGATTAAAAAAAATAAAGATTTTAATTTTTTATTTTAAGTACATTCATTTAAGGAACATCTCTGATAAACGTTGATTATCTCTAATAAAATTAAGTTGTCCCTAATAAAATTCAAGGGAGGCATCCCCATGCTTCATCGGTTACGAGGAAATAATGAAACTTGTGAATCATCCTAAAGGCAACACCTCGCCCAACTTTAGCAAACAATGCAACCTTCTTTACTTTTGTTCGTCTCCCTGATTGCAATTAATTTGGAGTCTGTTATCCTTTTACTCCGACAACTCGGCGCTATCTCCGTTGAGTTAGACCCAGGCTTCTCTGTAGTATGACTATTCGGACCTTTTATTCGATAACAGCGTCGGAATGCCAAGTTATTGAGATTCTTTAAATTGCTCTTGGCCACTCCTTTCTCGGACAGCTCCGGCTCCAAAACCTAGACAAAATCACAACCCCTATTTGCTTTTGATTTTCAAAAATTTAGGGTTTATTTATAAATTTATTAATATTTCTCTAAATCAAAAGAGGGATTTTTCAAGTTCAAATGAACTGAACAGTGGCAAGTCAGACAAATTAATGCCTCAATGGTTTGTGTTCAAAATGGGAAACCCATTCACACATCTAATTGATTCATCACTCTTGCCATCCAAAAATAACAAAAATGAAATCAAATTTATAAGATTGTCTCCCACCTGAAGAAAAGCTGAGAACACCTAAATCTGAGATTGAATTTGAGTTATTTGTATTGACCCAGATCTGACTGAACCACCCTCAATGGACACAAAATAGCCATAAAACTATTAATCATAAAGGGGATTCCAGAATATGAGACAAAAAATACACACAAATCCAAATGAAAGAGACGCCTCGAAAACAAAAAACTAGGAGGGAAAATGGGGGAGATCTCAAGAGGAAAACCCTCAAGCGATACCCTAAAATCTTTATTATTGCGCGGCTATGACTCGAAACGCTTCCACGGAGTCGAAAAGGAAGGCGATCTTAAGGAGCTGCGCTTTGGAAACAAAAATAAATAAATTTTGCACAAAATCTCAGAGAGGAAGCAACGAATTGAGAGATGCAGTTGAAACCCTAATTCTAGATTGGGAAACGCCATGGATCGGTGAAGGCTAATGCTCGAAGGAGGATATTTATAGCCAATTTTGAATTTTTTGAATTTAGGGTTACTGCTCAGATGGTTGGGCTGGCCCGTGGATTATACAGGGCCTTGCATGGAATAATAATAAATTATTCAATTAATTTAAATTGAATATTATTAAAAGATTTATTTTAAGATAATTAAATTATTTTAATTTTATTTATAATAATAATATTTAAAATAATTAATTTTATTGAATAAATAAAATATTTTATCCCGGAGGAATGATTAAAATATTGTTATTGGAGATTTTAATTCCAAAAATATAGTTCACACCTCATTATTTTCCGGAATATTTTGAATTATTGTAGCGATCAGAAGACCAAAGTCTTGCAACCCGAATTTGAACAGTAACTCGAAAAAAAAATAATATTTTTGTGAAGACCACGGGTTTATAACCCGACTTTGAATAGTGTTCTGAAAAAAAAAAAAAAGAAAGGTCACAAGTTCACACCCCGGCTTTCAACAGTGTTTTGGCACTATTCAAACACCACCATTATACAACCTGACTTTGACAGGGTCTTTGGCAGCCTTGCAGGCTGCATGGCAGCTGATTCAATAGTAATGTGGAAAAAAAATAAAGGTTGCTTGATGGCAGCCCGTCTCTGATTTATTCAAAGACATTGGGTTTACAATCCGTCTTTGATGGCAAATCAGCTTTGGGGCAGTGTTCTCGTCAAAACACAGAAGGATAAGGGGCAGTGTTGATGGGAAAGGGCAGGGTAGGGGTGTTGAATAAGGGTGTCAGGATGTTGCGAAAACATTTTTATAGTGTTTTAGATTATAGGTAAGTATTTTTTAATTATTATAATAATTTAAAATTTTATAGGGGTGTTAAATATTTTCTGATTTGAAGGTTATTAGTGATTTTTAAAATTCGTGTAGGGTTAATTAAGTAAAATTTATTAATTTTTATTTTAAATATATATATTGAGGATGGTGAAAATTTTGTTTGATATCATTTTGTGTAAAGAGGAAGAAGGAAGAAAGAAGAGGAGTTTGAGTAGAAAAATTTGTAAGTATTTTTAGATCAATTTAATTTTTTTGTAAAATTTTTGTTTGTTTGTGTAAAAAATCAGAGATTGATAATTTAGATGAATATTGTTCATTTATATTTATTTTTTAAATCGAACGATGAAGTGTTTTATTTTTAGGAAATTTTTATAGTTTTAGAAAGTTATTTTGAATATATTTGTGGATTATTTTTTTGATCTAAAAATTTAGTATTATTTTTTAAATTTAGTCTCATTTTATTTTTTATATTGTGTATTATTATTTATATTATTTCTCAAAAAAATGCAGTCAAAATGAGCAACAATAGCTTCGTTGCGAATGTTTATTACAATGGAAAAATTGTGAAAACCGATGTCGGTATTGAATTCGACTGTGATAGCCTTACGAAGATCAGATTTAAAAAAGACATCACGCTTTGAATATTAAAGGAGAAGATATCAGAGAAAATTGGTGGTCAGATTCATGGTTTGAGTATCGGTGGCTTTGTGATAGTTCAGTCAAATATTCTGCAATATCTCTCGAAGATAATACAGATTTGGAATTAATGATCGCAGAGCATGAGTCAATGAGTATTCAAAATGTTGATTTATTTGCTGAGATTCGTGATCATTCTATCCCATCCAAAAAAAACGTTGTTGGAGAAAGTAGTGAAATGTGTATTGGTAACGAATTTGATCTAGTTGGAGGAAGTTTCGTTTCACTGATGTCAACCGGGGAGAATCTACGAGGTTCATGGGGGGAATCACTTAAAGATTCAAGCGAAGATGAAGATATTGATGATCCTGATTTGTTTCCTGATAACGTTGGAGAAACCCCTAATTTCGGTGTTGGAGAATTAGTTCAAACGGGGGATGACACTACGTTCTATGAACCACCTAGTCATATGAGCTCAGTGGATTTCGAAGCGATTAGAGCGCCAGATTTTCCAGATATGCCTCATTTAAATTCTAGCCATCAGGGTGAATTATTTGTTGGACTTCGATTTTACGAAAAAAATGAAGCAACATTGGCAATTAAAGAGTATAGCATTATGCAACATGTAGTTTATGTGGTTGCTGAATCTACCCCACGGACTTTCTTTGCGAAGTGCGTGAAATTTGGACAAGAGTGTAATTGGAAGATTCGAGTGTCATATGTTAAGAAGATTGATCGTTGGGAGGTGACAAAGTACAACGGTGACCACACGTGTCTACGAACATCCATTGATCAAGACCACAACAAATTGGACTCAAATGTAATAAGTCACCACGTGATGAAGTTGGTTGAAGCGAATCTCAGGGTTCCCGTTTCTACAATACATGCATCCGTAGCGCAACAATTTGAATATCAAATACAATACAAGAAGGGGTGGCTTGCTAGAGAGAAGACATTGCATTTGGTGTACGGTGATTACGATAAATCATACAATGAGCTATCGGGTTTCTTGGTAGCTATGACTCGTTTTATCCCAGGTACCATTGTAAGGTATCAAACGAAGGATGCATACAACCAACAAGGGTAACTGATTGAAGGTACCAAATTTTTTCATAGACTCTTTTGGGCATTCAAGCCATGCATTGAAGGTTTTCCATATTGTAAACGAATGATCCAAGTCGACGGTACATGGCTGTATGGGAGGTACTCTCACGTACTATTGATTGCAGTTGCACAAAATGGTGAGAGCAATGTTATTCCGGTTGCATTCACAATTGTAAAAGGGGAGTCAGGGGAAGCTTGGAAAATTTTTTTGACTAATTTACGCGAATATGTTGTCCAACAAGATGGTGTTTGCATCATATCTGATCGAGGGACCGGTATCATTGCAACAATTAATTGAGTTGGAAGTCGTTGGACACCTCCGCATGCATACCCGACATATTGTGTTCGTCATATCAGTAAGAACAGCTTTGAGAGGTTTAAAAATCCATATCTTCGCAATGAGATAATTAGCATGGGTAAGTAATATTTCATGATATATTTTTTTAATTTTATATATACCATTTTTTGGATGCTAACAATATATATTTGTTTCTTAGGGTATCAACTTATTCGACTAAAATTTGAGCGGAAGATGAAGAATTTGAAGAAATACGATGAGCGTGTTTGGAGTTGGGCCAACAATATCGAAAGAGAAAAATGGGCACAATCTTATGATGAAGGTGGAAGATGGTACGGGCAAATGACCACCAACCTTGTAGGGTGTATAAACGGAGTTCTTAAAGGATCACATCACCTGCCAGTAACAAGTTTGGTGAAAGCAACGTACTACGTTTAGCTAAGGTATGGCCTGTTAAAGGGAAGAATAGGGTAAACTACCCGAGTGACCACCCAACTATTTGGGGATACCTATTTTGGTCACCCAATTAACGAACTCATCAATCAGGCCACCCAACTTTGAAACCCTACCTATTTGAGTCACCGCCGTTAAAATTTTAACAGAAAAGTTAACGGTGATGATGTGGCAGTTAATGGTGATGATGTGGCTGTTAATAAAAATTGGTAAAATTACACATTTAATCCCTCTATT
This sequence comes from Abelmoschus esculentus, assembly GCA_035048815.1. Classification (NCBI taxonomy): domain Eukaryota; kingdom Viridiplantae; phylum Streptophyta; class Magnoliopsida; order Malvales; family Malvaceae; genus Abelmoschus; species Abelmoschus esculentus. The sequence goes on from JAUCBN010000049.1 coordinate 197,165, forward strand.
TTATTTATTATTTTAATTTAATCCTAATTTTAAATTAATAATAAAATTAGTCATCCAATCGATTTATGACACGTGTCACCACCGGATTGAATGATTAATTTTATTTATTAATTTATTTTTATTTATTATTTAATATATTTTTCTCTCCAATCAAGTGGTGACACGTGTCACCACCTGGTTGGTGAGAAAGTAAGAAAGAAATAAAAGTTTAGTTTTGAATTAGGGGGATTTAAACCCGGGTATATAGCATGGAAAGCAAGCATGCTAACCACTGAGCCAAGCTCTCATTTATGCAATGGTATTTTAACATTATACATTTAAGGGTTCGGATACAATAGAGTAAATAGAGTTTAAAGGGTTCGAATACAATTTTAATAAAAAAACATACTTGATATTAAATATAAGAATAAAAATATTTGAATAAAAAATATACAAATAAAAATATTTTTATAATAAATATTCGAATAAAAATATATGAATAAAAATATTTGTATAGTAAATATTCGAATAAAAAATATACGAATAAAAATATTCGTATAATAAATATTTGAATAAAAATATACGAATAAAAATATTCGAATACTTATGAATATTTATTATACGAATATTTTTATTCATATATTTTTTATTCGAATATTTATTATATGAATATTTTTATTCGAATATTTTTATTTAAATATTTATGATTTTTTTCCGAATATTTTTATTCGTATATTTAATATCAAATATACTTTTATTTTTTATTAAAATTATATTCAAACCCTTTAAAATTGTATTCCCATCTATGTGTACAACCTTGTGTCCATGATTTCGTCCAAAAATATTCGTCTATTGTATTCGAACCCAATTAATTGGGTGGTCACTGGATAGTTTACCTTAAATATATTATGTTAAAATACCATTGCATAAATGAGAGCTTGGCCTAGTGGTTAGCATGCTTGCTTTCCATGCTATATACCAAGCTCAAAACCAAACTTTTATTTCTTCTCTTACTTTCTTACCAATCCGGTGGTGACATGTGTCACCAATCGATTGGATGACTAATTTTATTTATTAATTTAAAATTAGGATTAAATTAAAATAAAATAGAAGGATTAAATGTGTAATTTTACCAATTTTTATTAACTGCCACGTCATCACCGTTAACTTTTCTGTTAAAATTTTAACAGTGGTGACTCAAATAGGTAGGGTTTCAAAGTTGGGTGGCCTGATTGACGAGTTCGTTAGTTGGGTGACCAAAATAGGTATCCCCAAATAGTTGGGTGGTCACTGAGGTAGTTTACTCGGAAGAATATTGAGGCCTTATTAAATAGAGGGCAACATTATGCCACGGATATTGTTACCAAAATGCAGAATAATATTAAGGAGGCAACAAGGTTGACCGTTCACGCATTCGATCGAAATAATCAGACTTTCGATGTTGTTATTGCTAGACGTAACAATGAAGCACCTCACTCAAATGTATTCCGAGTCGATTTCAGACGTACATGGTGTAACTGTAGCAAATTTCAAGCATGAAGATATCCTTGTACGCATGCAGTTGCAGCATGTATGTATGTTGGGGTTGACCCGTATAACTATGTGGACCAATGTTTCGATCTACAATGGATGGTCAATATCTACAGAGTTGAGTTTCCACCGATCGCAAATGCACAATATTGGCCGATTGTAGATCAAGAAAAATGGTTACTAGACCCTACACTCCGGAGAACTCCAAATGGCCAACCAAAATCGACTCGTATTTATACAAGTATGGATCTCCATCACAAAGAGAATGGGCAACGGAAGAGATGTACGATTTGTAGGGGTGAAGAACATACGAAATCAAATTGTCCAAATGAACCCAGATATATTCCTAGGACTTAGTATGTACGATTATGGTTGATGTTTGACTGAATATGTACGATTATGGTTGATGTTTATGGGTATTATTTTAATTATTAATCAATTTGCATCATCAACAAAAATCGTAAATAAAAAAATATATTACAAAAAAATACATAATCGAAAAATAAAATACATAATGAAAAAAAATCATTTCTTTTTTTGCATTCTCTTACGTAATTTCTGACAATGAGCGGATATGGTGGAAAAGTAGGTGTGCTTTTTCTTTCGGTTACGTTGTTGCCTTTCTTGGGTATCCGAATCTTCTTCAGCATATTCTTCAACCTCCTCAATCGTTGATGCCATTGGAGGCGGTGTTGTGAATCTGTCTACATCACTGGCCTGCTCATCGACTATCTCTGGTGAATTCAGGAAATTTTGGAATTCCTGAAAATACATAAATTGTTCAAAGCTCAAGTAACGAAGTTCTTCGAAGCTCGAGTAGCGAGGTGACTGTAACCCCCAATTCCAACCTAATCTCTTAGATCGAAACTTAGGAATCAAGTTACGAAAACTTTCCCCTCAAGTAAGTAATTTAGGTTAAATAATTTTGAAATTAGAGTTACCTTGACAAATTGGAAAACAAATTGGGGATTTCAATTATACAAATATAAATGCTTAAAACAATATCTTAATAACATTTATAATATCCGAAAACATATTCAGAAAAACATGCATCTTATAAGTTCAGAAAGTATAAAACGTTTCATAACAGATAAAAACATTAAAACTGAAATAATTACAGGATCATACTGAATAATAATATATCTGAATAATGTGCGAGATGCTCCAAGTACCAGTTCGCCTAAACAGTTCTGAGGATCTGAAAAACAGACTAAATGGGTGTAAGCTAAAGAGCTTAGTGTGTCTCTAAAGTGCAAACAGTCATAAACAAAACATGTTTTACATTTCTGAAAATGTTTCTGAGTTCAAGAAAAACTGAAGTATGATGCTATGATGAATGATGCATGCCAGAAAATCAGAGGGCCCGATATCAGAAAACATACTGAGTGGAGGATTATCCTCGCCAGAGTGGAGGTTTCCCTCGCCAGAGTGGAGGCTTCCCTCACAATACTGATTTTAAATCCATAAAATATTTCCGAAATCATAAACATGATATGATTTATAAAATCATAAATCAGAACTCTTACGAGTAACACATTTTCCAGAAAATCAGATGCTTAATTTGAAAACAGAATGCACATTCCATGCATGATGGTACCATGTATAAACAGATAACAGTCTCAAATATCAAATCAAGCAGTGTACAGATAATATTTCAGAAATACACACAGAATATATCATAATATAGTATAAGCACAGAAACATATAGCACGGGAAGAGACGCACCTTAAGCAACTGAAGCTCTAACTCTGAGATGGACGCGTCTTGCGTTCCGGTCTAGCTGAAACAGGACCTACGAGGTAAAATAACTGAATTACTATTTGTTACTAATTCTAAGCCACCAACTAAAAACAAACTCTGATCCGAAGCTTACTCACGTGAAGGTCTCGAAGAACGTACCCGATCGATACGCACAACTAGAGGTACACCAAAGGCTTCAGAAACGTTAACACCTGAACGAAAGAATATTCTGAATTAGACTCCTCAAAACATCTCTTTTAGACTCTAAGAACAATTCGGATGAAAACACTAAAACGGGGCTTTCGGGTTTTAATTTGACAAAACGGATAGCGAATTCGGACTCAGAACGTCGAAAAAGGTCAAGGAGAAGGTTTTTCGAAAAAGTCAACTTTTGGTCAAAGTCAACTGGTCAAAGTCAACTTTGACTTGACTGGTCAAAAGTCAACTCCGGTCAACTCAAAAGTCAAAGTCAACTGTTAAAAGTCAACTTTGACTGGTCAAAGGTCAAAAAGTCAACGGGTCAAAGGTCCAAGGTCAACTGGTCAAACTAGTCAAAGGTCCAAGGTCAACTGGTCAAACTAGTCAAAGGTCTGTTCAAAGTCAAGCTTGGTCAACAAAGTCAAACTAGTCAAATCTTGGGTCAAACGGGTCGGTAAAACTTGGGTTGGTCAAAACCGGTTTGGTCAAAATTCAGGTTACATAATCAAATTAAACTAAAAGAATAATTTGGGCCCACCCAAATAATTCTCACAATAACTTAACCCAACTACTAGCCCATTTCACAAGACCATCTACACACACCACCAAGCCCATTACAATTAACCAAAAACATAGCCCACAACACCATTTAACAAAAGAACACTAGGGTTTCCAGCATAAAAAAAAAAAAAAGATGGTGGCAGCAAAGAACTGAAAAATGACGGCGGCGTCTCACCCTCCGATGATAGCTCCGGCGACACTCCGGCAACACCCTACTCGGACGACGGCGGCGACACAAAGACACGATGACAAAATCGGCTCGTCGAAAACCTAAAAACATTACCATATTCTGATTTTCAACACTATAAACTCAAATTAAATTTGTTTATACCAAAATAAATCAAACCAATCTTTCCTTCAGATCTAGAATCCCAAAAATTTATGAATAAAACTTACCTAAAACACCACTCGATCGGAGCTAGAAGACAGAGCAAGGAAAGAAAAGGGTAACGTTGAATGGTGGAGACATAAGGCAAACAAAACCCAAAGGGGTCCTCTTCTAAACTCACGCAAGATGGTTGGTGGGGAGGGAAAACAGAGATGATAGGAAAGAGAGCTAAGCGGCTGCACATAAGGGAGGGTTTCCAAAACCCTTTTCAACCGAAAATAGAATTTAAAACATAAGGAAAAAGGTCAAATTGCAAGATTGGTCCCTGAACTTATTAGGATTTCGAAAACAGACACAAAACTTTCAAATTAAAACAATTTAATCCCTAATTAAAATTAAAGATTTAAAACAAAATTTCCCAACTTTTAGGGTTTCAGATATTAGGGATTTCAGAATTAAAAATTTTGAATTGGGCAAAATTTGGGATGTTACAGTGACGGTGGAGGAATGAACTCAGGTGAGTACAAAATCGGATCGTCAACACATGAGTATCTGAGGAGGTCGGGAACGTTTCTGGTTGCACAGGGGTTAGATTCGGTTTTTTTCCCATACAACTGGCTCTACCGCTGGATGTTCCCAAGTGGTTGGCCAACCTTCAAGATTACGACTCCATGCGGTATTTTGTGATGTGCCTGTTGTTGCAGTCTTAGAAGATTCACCCTTACCACCATATTTCTTCTTATATGTTCTACACTGGTCTTGCTCATTGACAGAAGTTAAGTAAGGCTTTCCATTATTAAGAAAGTAGATCAAATATTCAGACCTATGAAAATCAAAATCATCCTCCTAGAGTGCAGCTCGTAACGGTAAATTCTGAGCTCTGTTATTCCACATATATATGTAGTCTGCATGAACAATTTCCCATTGCACGTCAACTCTACCGCGTCCATCCAACTCATGCAGAAAGTCATGCTTAAATGGACTATTCGAAATTGGTTGATGGAAGCCAAACTGCCTTAGCACCTTATTGACGAAAGCGAACTAAATAAAGGAGAAGTGTATTAATGGTGTAACAGAACACCACAATAAAGAATCCACCAATAGTTCTTCATGTATCAAATTCATATCATCGGTGTTGTACGACATCCAAATAAACTACAAAAAAATATTATTTTAATCAGACATAGAATATAAATAATCGTTTATTTTAAAATTTAAATTAAATATAAATAATATCTGCTCTTGAGCATACAGATCGATTCGAGCTTGAAAAACTTTTACATTGTTATGCACCAACCCGTGTGAGCTTTTTTGCCACACCATCTGAACAAAATAAAGATTCTATTAAATAATTAAATTAAAATGAAAACTTAAAATTAAAAGAAGAATAATAAAATTACCGAGACACGAGAGGGAACTAAAGCAATATCCGTGTAACTGGTGTCCAAAAAGATAATCGTTGCCAAGCCCACGCTTGCAACAACAACAAACATCCGCTGATACCACGAACCTTATGGCCATCTACTATAGTAACACCCTTGCACAACTCACGATACAAGAATGCTAATACAGCAGAACCCCAACTATAGGTGGCAGCTTCCTACGGATACCTTAAAAAACGTAGATATCTTGTATGAACAACATTGCCAGATTTATCTAGCATTAATATACCCCTAATCAGTTGAAGAATGTGAGCTCGACTGGTATTATAAATTGTACCAACATAGCTATATTCACCAAGTTAGAAATTATTTTGCAACCAACTCAATTTTACCCGACCTCCTTTCAAATTAGATTTATCAGGAACCTGTCCAAGGTAAAATTCACAGATGGTTTCAGGTGTAGCTTTCATATTATCGATGTTCGGGTCACCAGTCAATGGACTACCGATCAATGGTGCTCCGTTTACTTGGAGCCCAATTAACATGACCACATCTTGAAGTGTGATCGTACATTCCCCACACGACATATGGAACGTATGGGTTTCAGGCCTCCAGTGCTCAATCAGAGCGACTATCAATCCGGATACCAACTTATACCCCCGAATGAATATTGCATGATAAAATCCAGCACCTTTTAACCAATCAATGATCCGATCGTCTGGATGGTTATGGGTCATGGTCAAATGATGCCTAAATGTATCCTCATAATCCTGTAACACATTAAAATATATAACAAATATTATTTTTAACATAATTAAATTTTTATTAAATAAAATTCAAACAAATTAGTACCATCTCAGGAATCGATAAACTGCTAATATGTCGATCCTGTAACCACAAAAGAAAAACTTGCTTATCCATTCTACAAGACAAGAAAATATATTAACAAAATTTGTACAAATATTTCACATATATTTACAAAATTAATTATTTTTCTAAACTAAAAACTAATTTATAAAAATGTATTTTTTTTTGTTAAACTTATTTGCAAAAATAGTACTAACTTATTTGCAAAAATAATTTTTTAATTATTTTGCTAAACCAGAAACTAATTTATAAAAATAGTACTAACTTATTTGCAAAACTATTTTCTAATTATTTTGCTAAACTAAAAAGTAATTTATAAAAATAGTACTAACTTATTTGCAAAAGTAATTTTCTAATTATTTTGCTAAACTAGAAATTAATTTATAAAAATAGTACTAACTTATTTGCTAAACTAATTTCCTAATTATTTTACTAAACTAACTATTTTGCTAAACTAATTTTCTAATTATTTTGTTAAAATACAAAATAATTTGTAAAAATAATATTAACTTATTTGCTAAACTAATATTCTAATTATTTTGCTAAATTAACTATTTTGCTAAACTAATTTTCTAATTATTTTGTTAAAATACAAAATAATTTATAAAAATAATACTAACTTATTTGTTAAACTAATATTCTAATTATTTTGCTAAACTAACTATTTTGCTAAACTAATTTTCTAATTATTTTGTTAAAATACAAAATAATTTATAAAAATAATACTAACTTATTTGTTAAACTAATATTCTAATTATTTTGCTAAACTAACTATTTTGCTAAACTAATTTTTTAATTATTTTGTTAAAATACAAAATAATTTATAAAAATGATACTAACTTATTTGCTAAACTAATATTCTAATTATTTTGCTAAACTAACTATTTTGCTAAACTAATTTTCTAATTATTTTGTTAAAATACAAAATAATTTATAAAAATAATACTAACTTATTTGCTAAACTAATATTCTAATTATTTTGCTAAACTAACTATTTTGCTAAACTAATTTTCTAATTATTTTGTTAAAATACAAAATAATTTATAAAAATAATACTAATTTATTTGCTAAACTAATATTCTAATTATTTTGCTAAATTAATTTATAAAAATAAAAATAGTAATAACTTCTTTTCTAAATTAATTTTTTTAATTACTTTGCTAAACCAAGTCATATTAGTTCAAAATAATTCTTATAAACTATTAACATAAGTAGTTATTAAGTTAAGTCTTCCATAAATTAATATTTGCTAAAATTTAAAAACAAGATTAAAATCAACTACTAAATCACTAATTAACTAATATAATCTAAAATTTTAACTCTAATAATTTAAATTAGATCTCTAAAAATATATATAAAAAATTAACAACGTTAAAACAAAATATTATAAATACCAAAATATAATTAAAATGATTTATCTAAAATAAAAAATACTTTACTTACAAATTTAACTCTAATTTTTTTCTTCTTCTACACTCCCTTTCTCTTCCCCTTCTACTTTTTTGTTTCAATTTTCAGTCAACTTTCAACCCTTCAACACCTCTATTTAATCCAATCTTCGCCCAATATCTACCACTCATTTCACCTATTATTTATCCAATCAAATTTACTACCCCTGCCACACCTTCCAATTAACTATTCCCCCCTAACCGAGAACAGTCTGCTCCCCAAAACCCGCTGCTCCTTGCCATGCCTCTGCAGTGCCAAATTGTCAAAGACGGGTTGCATGCAAACAATCTTTATTTTTTTTCACAGTACTATTGAAAGACAGGTTATATTCATGTGGTATTTAAATTTTTTTTCTTCAGAACACTGTTCAAAGTCGGGTTATAAATCCGTGACCTTCACAAAAATATTATTTTTTATTTGAAACACTACTCAAAGACGGGTTGTAAACCCGTGGCCTTCTGAACGTTACAGTGAACTACAATATTGTGGGAAATAATGAAGGGTGAACCATTTTTTATGAAAATAAAGTTTCCAAATACAATATTTTAATAATTTGTCCATTTTATCCCATTAGAATTATATTAATTTAATAATTAACTCAATAAGAATAAATTTCAGCATGGGGCTGTCCTCCGCGTTTGGGAGAAATCGAAACACCCTCCAGCGTCCAGCGCCAACACCATTTCCCCCACTTCTGTCTGAGAAAAGAGAGGGTGTCCCGCCATTAAAACTCCCATTTTTTTACCTTCTTTTGAATACACCGTGAAAAGCACCCTCCTTTCTTAATCTAAAGCTTATTACCCTTTTCCCCTTTTCCTCCCTAAACTCGACTAACCCAGTCTTATTTCTAAACAGAACCACCTTTTCCTACACCCACCATTCCCTTTTGAGCAGTTTTGACATTGGATATGCAGTTTTAGCTTGTGGGCAAAGCTTGGGTTGCTTCAAAGTAAGTGTTGAATCACTAATATTTTTGTTCTGTTATGGTTGTTGGTTGTTGGGTACTTGGGTTTCTGGAGTTCCTTTCCTTAAAATCAGAAATAGTTTTTTTTTAAGTGTTCAATGTTTTAGGGGGTTTAAGTGAATTTCTTTAGTTTATTTATTAGGGTTTTAAGGTTTATGGTATTTGATCATTTTGCTAAAATGGAATGGCTGCCTGGATCATTTTGATTTACCTAGGGTTTCAAGATTTTTCATGAAGTAAGTCAGTGACTAAAAAGATTCAGTCTTTAAATTATATAAACATTGATTGTAGAGTGATTTGTTTTTGTTATATTTGTTTTAAATGATCAGCTTCAGAGTAAGCATTCTAAAGTTATATACAATGGAAGTTGAAGATTTGAAGTCTTTCACACATAACTGGTTTGAAGTTCAAAACTAAAAATGTCACCTTTTGAAGATTATTTTTTTTGCTGTTTTTGATTATATTTGATTAGAAACGTGAGAATATAGCTCTTCCTAGATGGCACTGACTGAGAATGATGTAAATGAGAGAGGGGCGGACCTGGTTGTAGAAAATGGTTTTGGAAAAGAATCAAAGTTGGCTCCTGGTCCAAATATTTCAGCAGCTGATGTGACTCCAGCTCAAAAGGCATTTGAAGGGAAAGATTCTCTTTCTTATGCTAACATTCTTCGGTTGAGGAACAAGTTCGCCGATGCTCTTTCCCTATATAACAGTGTCTTGGAGAAGGATAGTGGGTGCGTTGAAGCCCACATTGGAAAAGGGATATGCCAGCAGATTCAGAACATGGGAAGGGCTGCTTTGGAGAGCTTTACAGAAGCCATTAAGCTGGACCCTCAGAATGCTTGTGCTCTCACTCACTGTGGTATACTGTACAAAGATGAAGGTCGTTTGGTAGAAGCAGCTGAGGTATTCTCATTAGGCTTCTGTTAATTTTTGTTTAGCTCATTTGCGGGTACTTATATTTTGAGTCTTTGATCTTCAATTGTTTACTTGTGCAGTCTTATCAAAAAGCTTTGGGTGCAGACCCTTCATACAAACCAGCTGCAGAATGCCTAGCCATTGTTTTAACTGATCTCGGAACGAGCTTAAAGCTTGCTGGCAATACACAGGAGGGAATTCAGAAGTATTATGAAGCTCTTAAAATAAATCCGCACTATGCTGTAATCTTTTCGCTGTCATCCTCCATATTAAATTTTGTTGTAGTTAAAATTTATACATGCAGTCTTGGTCATTCTAATTCCCACATTCTCATTATCAGTCTTCCTTGTTTTATGTTGAATACAGCCTGCATGCTATAATCTTGGTGTTGTCTATTCTGAGATGATGCAATATGACACGGCCCTTAGTTGCTATGAGAAGGCTGCGGTAGAGAGACCTATGTATGCTGAAGCATATTGCAACATGGGTGTCATTTATAAAAACCGTGGTGACTTGGAATCTGCCATTGTCTGTTATGAGAGGTTGTTTGCTGCTGCACTGTTGCCTGTTGGGCTTCAATTGTAGTTTCTGTATTGATGCCTCCATCTCTACTGATGCTCTATTTGCTTGACTATTGTATAACCAGGTGTCTAGCGGTATCCCCTAACTTTGAGATTGCAAAAAATAATATGGCAATTGCTTTGACAGATTTGGGAACAAAGGTGCTTCCTATTCCTCTTTGTTTTAAGCAGCAACATATATTTTTTTCCCTTCCCTTTCCTAGTTTTGTTTCGGATGGTATTTGATGACCCTTAGCCTATAGTTTACAGGATGCTTATCTTGTTGAAAAATGAGTTGTGGTTGTATCCGTGTATGTCCATAAAACTTGTTAGAGCTTAGAATGGGGATGCACGGTTACATATTTGTGTTTCTGTTTCTTTTGTTCAGAACAAATTAGATTATCTTCTGCCATTTTTTCTTTTTTGATAATCTATGTATCAGAAACATTTAAACGATGGTCCTATATTCAGAGACAACTTGTAATGGAATAACAGACGGACTGTTCATCAGCAGATTTCATTTGAGCCCTTGTAATAATTGGTATCTGCACTTACAATCAACATTCACATTGGTTTTGGCTTATAACTTTTGAATCCCCATTCATTTTTTAACCAACACAATCCTTTCATTATATAAATATACTTTTTTATTTTTCTTCATGAGCATCTCTTATCGACTTGTTTGTGGAAGTCACTGTGTTTTCTTTGTAATAAGTAAATACTCAGTTTTTTATCCCTGATTTTGCATTCAGTGATATGTCTATTCAGGTTAAGCTGGAGGGAGACATTAACCAAGGTGTGGCATATTACAAGAAAGCTTTATCCTATAATTGGCACTATGCTGATGCCATGTATAATCTCGGGGTTGCTTATGGTGAAATGCTGAAGTTCGATATGGTAAGTAATCATTTATGATGTATTTCCATGGAAGTTTGTAATTTTCTTCAAGGAACTGGAATTATGATTGTAATTGATGGTAAAATCATGTTGTGTACATACTTTATTTGTAGGTTTTGCAATGATTCCGTCATATAGCAATTTAACTATCAATTTCTGTTTGTTTAGGCTATTGTCTACTATGAACTTGCTTTCCACTTCAATCCCCAATGTGCCGAAGCATGCAACAATTTAGGAGTAATATACAAAGATAGAGACAACCTTGATAAAGCTGTAGAGTGTTACCAGGTAATTATTTGTTTTTGTATAACATTTTAATCTTTCATTCTCTACTGTTTTCCATGATCTTCATTCCTTGTTATAATATCTTCTTGCAGTTGGCTTTGTCAATTAAACCGAATTTCTCGCAGTCGTTGAACAACCTTGGTGTCATCTACACAGTCCAGGTTTGAAATGGATAACAGATCTAACTTTTAGACTTGACCATGTCTGAAACAGTGATTGACTATGTGCTCATAATTGGCAGGGTAAAATGGATGTTGCTGCTAGCATGATCGAGAAAGCCATCATTGCCTGTCCCACATATGCCGAAGCATATAATAATTTAGGTTTTTCCCTTTCATCTTATGTTGTTTCCAAATCTATATTGTTGGGAAGTAATTTCTTTTCTCTTTATGTGCTTAATTTATTTTTTATATCCTTTTTGTTCAGGGGTTCTATACAGAGATGCTGGTAATATATCCATGGCCATTACAGCTTATGAGCAGTGCCTTAATCTAGATCCTGATTCTCGTAATGCTGGACAGGTACCAGTACATGAGTCTTTTATTAGATTGAATGGTAATTGCTTGCCGGGGAAAAAGGAAGTATTAATTAAAAAATGAACCAGAAAATAAAACAAATATGATAAGTAGTCACTTTAGACGTATAATATCCTTAAAAGATTAGTCTTAATGTTTCATCTCTACTTGTTTTTTTGATTGAATCCATTTGTTTGTATTATATTTCAATGTTTTTGCAGAACCGGCTGTTGGCAATGAACTACATAAATGAAGGAGATGATAAACTTTTTGACACTCACAGGTTTAATTGAATCCGTATCTCCCTAACTTGCATTTTAATGTCAACTTTCTGTTAGTATCATTTTGCTCTTTGGTTGTCGTTACAAACAATGTTATTTTTGTGAGAGCATCTAAGAACGACCATATTGAAGCCTTCTATCTCACATGGTTCTTTTTCTCTGCAACCCGCAAATGCATGCTTTAAGCCATAATACCAACATCTTTCTAATTTCTGTTAATTTGTGCTGACAAGTTAAAGGCATCTTCAAAGGCCTAAACCAAAATAGAAATTTAGAAAGAAATGGATGATAAAAACAATAAGCTACTTTTAGAATTTGATCTTAAGTGCAGTGATGATATCTTCGATACCCTGATATGTATGCTCTTAACAGATGCCAAAGAAAATATATTTACGATCCCATTTTGCTTTCTCTCAACCCGTGTTTTGATTCTATGTCCTGTTTGAGCAATTATACATTTCTTCATTGAATGTATGACAATAGCATCTTCTTAAAACGCGGTGATTTCAAGTATCATTGACTAACATTAAACTTAATTTCTTAAGGCTGTCTACTTTGGATTTTAAAAAACAGGGACTGGGGAAGGCGATTTATGAGGTTATATCCACAACACAATTCATGGGACAATCCGAAAGATCCAGAACGACCTCTTGTGATTGGATATATTTCTCCAGATTATTTCACTCATTCCGTGTCATATTTCATTGAAGCCCCTCTAATTTATCACGACTATGGGAACTACCAAGTGGTTGTTTATTCTGCGGTAGTGAAGGTACTTAATTGTCGGTTATATTTATGTCAGTTGCATAGTGATTTTCCATAGCTTCCATCGTCAGCAATCCTACAGATATCAGCATATTTGTTTGCTTGTTTAATTGAGTAACTCCGCAATCCACATTTGCTTTATTTTCTCCTTTGAAGCTCCAAATGGTATTTCAACACCATCTGCAGCATCAAGGATGTATTGAGATTGTTACGACTCCCTTAAATCATAATTTACCCCGATCCTCAACATCCATTGAAAGTAATCTCCACGATTACACCCGATGCCTGGTTCAGCTGTGCAAAAACCCTTCATAAGAATTATTTTCTCAACCGACTTTGTGATTGTCTTCTAAAATCGGGATCCTTTGATTTGCCTTTTTATTTATAACTGTGTTGATCTCATTAACAATTATCATGCCAAAATATCTAGAGTCATAATGTTCTATTACTATCGCAAAACAACTTTGTTCAGGTAGTATCGTAGTATCTTCTTTGTTTAGATTATGTTTTTCGTTCCAAACTAGCATTCTTATGATTTTGCAGGCTGATGCAAAAACAATTAGATTCAGGGAAAGATTCTTGAAAAAGGGTGGGATATGGAGGGATATATATGGTATTGATGAAAAGAAGGTTGCAAGCATGGTTAGAGATGATAAAATTGACATATTGGTAGAGCTCACTGGTCATACAGCCAACAACAAATTGGGAACAATGGCATGTAGACCCGCACCTGTTCAGGTATTTTTAGGGTCCAATATTTTTTTACTATTTCCTATTTAAATTTTCTGTCATTGATGGTACTAAAAGAATATTTCTGCACAGAACAAATCTGTTAGAGTGGTACTCGGTTTATGAATGGTGATTTTGCTTTTTCAGTAAGCTGGATTTGGTAGACCACTAATTTCCTAGCTCTCTTTGATTGCTTTAATGTCTTCTACTGTAGGTAACTTGGATTGGCTATCCCAATACTACTGGTTTGCCTACCATTGATTATCGAATCACTGATTCATTTGCTGATCCTCCTGGTACAAAGCAGAAGTATGTCCTGTTTTTACTTTAGTCATCTACGTTTTAAATTTGAATTAGTGTGTTCAATGAGATATGAAAATCATTCTTCTCTGAAAATAATCATACCTAATTGCAGGCATGTTGAGGAGTTGGTCCAACTGCCGGAATGCTTCCTTTGTTATACTCCTTCCCTCGAGGCCGGACCTGTTTCACCAACTCCTGCTCTTGCCAATGGGTTTATTACATTCGGCAGCTTTAATAATCTGGCAAAGGTACTGTTTGGTGACTGTAATGATATTTGGTAGTTTTTATTTGTTATATCATTTATAGTTAACCTATTATCTGAACTTTTTGTCAGATAACACCCAAGGTTTTGCAAGTTTGGGCGAGGATATTATGTGCTGTTCCAAACTCCCGTCTCATGGTTTGTTGTGACAGTGTTCGACAGAAATTTCTAACAACATTAGAGCAGTTGGGCTTAGAATCACTCCGTGTCGATCTTCTCCCTCTAATTCTTTTTAACCATGATCATATGCAAGCTTATTCTCTTATGGATATCAGGTAGAACTTCTCATTACTTTCTTAAAAAATCGAGTTTTGATATTTGAACGTAGTCTAGATGTTTGAGTTTGACCCATCAGCTCGTATAAGTAAAGTGTTTACCCTGTGCTATGTGTGACCTATTCTTTGGGTCAAGTTTACCGATTTTTTTACTGAAAAATAAATCCATGCTTTCTGCTCCTTTCAAGACTTTCTAATGTTTGCTACATATCTTTATGTAGTTTGGACACATTCCCATATGCCGGAACGACAACGACATGTGAATCTCTATACATGGGAGTCCCATGTGTTACCATGGCTGGTTCGGTACATGCTCACAATGTTGGTGTTAGTCTTCTCAGCAAAGTTGGTAAGGAGCATCACTTTTTCTTGTTAATATCTATTACCCGTTTATATATTTTTCGTTCAACTTCTCTTATGTCCTTTGGTCTTCCAATTAATTATCCGTTTATATATTTTTTATGATTTACATGCCACCGACTAATTATATAGCATTCGAATACTTACAATATAGGGTTACAACATCTGATAGCCCAAAATGAAGAGGAATACGTCCAACTGGCACTACAACTAGCATCAGACGTCACTGCCCTCCAGAACCTGCGAATGAGTCTTCGAGACCTTATGTCTAAGTCACCTGTCTGTGACGGACAAAACTTTACCAGTGGTTTAGAGGTAACGTATCGGAACATGTGGCGCAGGTATTGTAAGGGTGATGTTCCATCTTTACGGTATATAGAAATGCTACAAAAACATGATGTAGTAGATGAGTTAACTGTCGAACCAGTAAAAACCACAACCTCAACTAACACGTCCTTTGGATCGGTCAAGTCTAATGGACTTAATCAGATCCCGTCACCTACTTTGAATCTCACTACTGAAGAGAATGGGAATCTATCGAACCAGACTACAAATTCAGACAAGCTGAGCTGACATCCAAGTTTCTGATGCATTGGTATCACTTCCGGTGGTGTTCCATACCTTCTTGGGGTACAATCCTCCTGTAAGCTACAACTATCGTGCTTCACGAAACCGTATCGCCTTGAATAATATTCGTATTTTTGGCGAGAAAGAATGCTGGTGGAAGTCTGTAAAGTGTGATTTATTGGTGCTGGTTTCAGAAGAATGGCAGACTGAGAAAAGACGATGCTATCAGCTACCGAACACAGATGCCCGAATATAGTTTTTGCATCCCGGACTCGAGGAACTGTAGAAATTCAAGTCTGGCCTGTATATTAAGAGGTCAGTTATTGTTTTGCTTTAGCACTGTGATTCTCTTTTTACTGGTTTTGATAGTGGCATTGTTGGTTGGCATGATCAAGAACTTGGTGGTATATTGTATTTTTTCATGTATGAATCTCTATCCTATGAACTCAAAATTTATTGAAACAAAACAACCTCATTTGATCTGTCATGTTTTGTAAGAATCCGATTTTCTTTATTTTTAGGAGTAATAATAGGTCTGTTGGAAAGTTCAGGGGATTAATCTGAACATTTTTTAGATATTAAAGTGATAAGGAACCATTATTATAGGGACCAAAATACTATTTAATTCAATTTAAAGAGAAAAAGGACAAAACTAAAGACAAAAATGTAAATTATGATAGAGGTCACTCAATTATGAATAGGTTACTTTTGGATCATCTAATTATGAAAAGTTATATTTGGATCATTCATTTGTGTAACATTTAGCTCACTTAATTATTAAATGTTATATTTAGGTCATTCAATTATGAGTAAATTTATAATTGACTTCCCTTTTATATTTAAAAAAATGTACATTTAGGTCACCGACATGTTATCGTTTTCGCAAGTTTCGAAAATTTTTTTTGATAAAATAATTATCAAATTTAGATTTACCGTGTCAAAACGAATCTCTAACATAATTTAAGATCAAATGTCTAACAATTTTAAATGCTAACTACGGTCGACGATAGGAAATGTCAATTATGTTAAATATTTTCAATTTAAGAATAATAAAGTATTAATTTTATTTAATTTTTTATATTTAATAATATTAAAAAATCATTTTATATCATAATAATAGTAAAATAATTCAGGGTGATTAAAACTAAAATAATTCAATATTTTAGTTATTAAATTAAAAAAATTTAAAAATTGAGTGACTAAAATCGGAAATGAAGACGATAACGATAGGAATGTCATTTATGTTAAATACTTCAAATTTAATAATAATAAAATATTATTTTTTATTTAATTTTTTATATTTAATAATATTAAAAAATCATGTTATATCATAATAATAGTAAAATAGTTCAGAGTGAAAAGAAATTAAAGTAATTCAAAAAGTCAATTATTAAATTAAAAAATTTAAAAATTGAGTGACCAAAATCGAAAATAATTGAGTGATGGTTTTATATTTTACCCTAGGTGAATTTGATATAAATTAACACTGCAAATTTTACTCAAATAATATATAATGTTAATATCCAATATGCTAGATGGATAACATGATTAGACTTTATTAAGTATCATGCTTAACCCATCATTTGGTGTTAATATATAATACTTGTTAATAAATTTCAAATATTAATAATAAAAATTAACATGCATATTTTGTTAAAGTATAACTATAACATTAAACATTTTAAAATTATAATACCACATGTATTCTCTTTTATTTTTATATAATAAAGCTAAGAAATTTTCACTTAAAAACAAATTTTGAGAGGATGAGTTTTGTGACTCAAATCGTTAACGAAACGATTGTTGTTTTTAGAGGTCATAAATTTAAATATCACTAAATTTATAATAAATCTTTGTTTTTTTTAATGTTTGATCTTAATTCTGTCCTTAAGGTGAGATATTAATTTTTTAAGCAATATCAAATAGTTAAATTAGGGGTGGGCAAAAAACCCGATTACACTATCCCAGACCCGGTAAGATCTGGTAGATTTTTATCCGGTATTGGTTCTGGTGGGACCGGGACTGGATCTAAAATTTAAGACTTGGTCATAACCGGGACCGGGACAAGATCTTGATTTTTTGGATCCGGTACCGGTGGGTACCTAGTAGGACCAGAACCAATACCAAATATTCGATATTGGTTTTATTTTGTTTATTTTTCTTATAAAACTTTCTCTTTATGTATGAATATTATGAGTATGATTAGTTTTAAAACTTTAATTTTCAAGTCTATAATATTCTAATTTTATTATTTAATATTATTATTGGTGGTTGAATTTTTTTTCTCCAATTACTCAAAAAAATTTAAGAATAAACTAATTGACCGGGTACTCGGTATAGGAATCGGTACCCACCAGTAACGGGACCGGTTCTTAAAATTTAGGACCCAATATGACCGAAACCGAGACCGGTTCCAATTTTTAAGAATCGATGGTTATCGAAACCAATTCTATTCAAATTAGGCGGATATCCGGTCTTGCCCACCCCTAATTTAAATTATAATATTACAAATAAATAAATTAGATGGAAAAGTAATATATATTATATATTTCTATAGTATAAATCTAGATTAGTAAATGTATAAGACGGTGGTTTTAATAAAATTACGAAAATCTATTATATTTGTCTCAAAATTCAGGAGGTTATTTTGGTCATTTGTGAAATCAGTAAAGTAAACAATTTACTGCCGAATATTTAGAAATTGATGGACGGTTGTAATGCTAAATCCCCAAAACTAAAGGTGAAATTTCCCGGGAAAATCATTAAGAAAATTGGGATTTAGGGGTTAGAGGTTCGAATTATTTGGATCGGAAATGTCTCAGACTGGGAAATTGATGCCGAATCTCGATCAGCAGAGCACGAAGATGCTCAATCTCACTGTTCTCCAAAGAATTGATGCTTTCATAGAGGAGATCTTGATCACTGCTGCTCACGTCACCTTCTACGAATTCAATATCGATAGCAGTCAATGGGTTCGCTTTCTCACAAATCTGTTCTTTAGTTTTTTGAATCTTGATTTTTTGTTCTTAATTTGGTTTAAAGTTCAATTTTTTATTTTTTAGAGTCGAAAAGATGTTGAAGGATCTCTATTTGTTGTTAAGAGGTAAAATAAGTTAATATTTTTGTGCATTTTATTTCTATCATTAACGTTTTTTGAAATTAAAATCAAATGATTAATTTAGGGTTAACTCATTCAAATGATTGCTGATTTTCCTTGGTTTATAGGAGTACTCAACCTCGGTTCCAGTTCATTGTAATGAATCGGCGTAACACAGGTAGAAATTCTTAATTTTACTGAAAGAGTGCTCACCCTTTTCTTCCCTTTTTACCTGATTTGGTATGAAATTTGTTTTTAACGAACAGATAATTTAGTGGAGAATCTGTTGGGAGATTTTGAGTACGAGGTTCAAGGTCCGTACTTGTTGTATCGAAATGCAGCACAAGAAGTTAATGGCATTTGGTTCTATAATCCCCGTGAGTGTGAGGAAGTTGCAAACCTCTTTAGTAGGTATATCATCTTGTTTTTGTCCATTTATCTAACCTCCAATTATCAATTTTGAAGTTTGAATTTGTACATGGGCATCGCAAGTGAATTCGAACATGGAGGTTTAGATCTTTTATATCTTATATATGCTGTACCTTATTTCTTATGGTTATTTTCCCCCAAGAGGTAGGGTTCAGTAGTTGAAGGCCTTCCTTTGAGATGTAGTTTCGATTTGACTACAATCTTACTGTTATTGAAGTTTTAAGTAATCATAAATGTGCCAACAAGATTCTAGATAAGTGGGTTCAGTACACTTTAATCTGTTGAACAGAGAGTGTGTGGTTTTAGCTCCACAACTATCAAGTGGTGAACTTGTGAATGATATGCAATATGGTATGTTGCATGTAACTTGAGAGTTGATCACAATATATGAAACAAAATCTTCCTTGCATTGCAGCTACCTTTAAACTTCTGTAGTTTGAGAAAACCATGAAACCACTCGATATGATTTATACAAGTTTTTTTTTTTTAGATATTGTTTTCATAAGAGAGGTTCTTGGTCTGTTTCTTTTGTTGGTTTTAAATCCTAACGATGTATTTGTTGTCTTCTTCACAGAATACTTAATGCATACTCAAAAGTTCCTACAAAGCCAAAAGCACTTTCAAGCACAAGGTAATTACTTTGACGATGCATCTATAAGAAAGTTAGTGCTTTTGTGAAGAGCCTTAGGACATAGTTAACTGTTAAATTTTCCCATGCAACCTGTGGGATGTTTCTAATTGTTTAACCTATCATACTTAATTCTTTTGGTGCATTATGCCATTTTAAACAAAACTATGTCTTGCCAATTGCCTGTGTAGCGTGTGTAGAGGGTCCTTTTGGTGTGAGTGAGGCAGCATCACAAACAAGTGAGGGACTGAAGTAAAGTTGGTTTAGAGTTGGATGAGAGTGGATTGTGGGGTGCCATATCTTGTGGCAGTTCAAGAAAATCGGTGAAAACGAAGGGAAAACGCAGGAACCGTAGAATTGGAAATGGTAATATATGCTGGGAGTAGATGAGTGAGACAGGAGTTTATATTCAAAATTTATTCTTATTACAATTTGCCTAAACTCCCATATCGATAGGTTATAAGGTCCATCCAATTCAGTAGAACACTTTCAAGTCCTATTATGGGTCATATTGGTATTTGTAACAAATGATTACCCAAAAAAAGCATCCATGTGGTGTTTGAAAATTATTATCATGGAATTTGATGATTTTTATATCAATTCTTGGAAGTCCACTATCTTTGTACTAGACTATCTTGCTCCACCTGGTATTAACTAATAACTATTGCCTTTATTTCTTTGTCTTCCTATTGTGTCCAAGTGTCCTAAGCTTTTGTGTTATTGTTGTGCAGTGAATTTGAGGAACTAGAAGCAGTTCCTAGCATGTCTGTAATCGAAGGCCCCTTGGAGCCACCGGCAACTGCCTCTCCTGCTACTGATGCTCCTCAAGATTCACCATTTGTTAACTTCTTTAGTGTATGTTGACTGCTGACACTTACGTTTTCTATTTTCAACCCCTGATATTTGTTCTGTGTCTCTGTTCTCAAGGTTACTTTTTCTTTACTAATTTCAGGCTGCTATGAATCTCGGAAGTAATGCTCCAAATAGTACAAAACCAGCACAACCTTACCATTCTATCTTGACCACCCCTCTTTCTTCACTAGCACCATCTACCATATCTACTCCTACACTTGCTCCTTCAGTGTCATCCATTCCCCTTTCTGCTCAACCTTTGGTTGATTCAGTAGGTGGCGGGAACCGAGTAACTAATCTTGTAAAGCCTTCCTCATTTTTTGTACCCCCATCCTCATCCTCATTGATGATGCCACCTCCCTATTCATCAAATCCAACCGTTTCTGCTCTTCATCCACCCATCAATCCACAACGTCCTTATGGCACTCCAATGCTCCAACCCTTTCCACCACCTACTCCACCTGCATCTCTCACTCCGGGTGCACTACCTACTTTGCACAATGGATCTCTGATTAGCCGGGATAAAGTACGTGATGCACTAATAATGCTTGTTCAGGTATTTATATATTTTCATCTATTTTTCACTTGGAATGTTAATTGATATCAATTCATATGGGATCAAGTATAATGGCTAATTAGCATTTGGCCTAAAGATAAATATAGTGGATCAATAAATGATGCACGTTTTGCAATTCCTTCTCATGGTGAATTGCTTCTAATTATTGACTCTTTGTTTTATTCTTATGCTAGGATGATCAATTCATTGACATGTTCTATCAGGCATTGCAGAAGGTGCATCACACGTGAGCACCCTAGAGTCGATCCTCAAAATCTTCCTTTTTATGTTCAATGTGCACCCTATTCTTTTTTATTTATTTTGACTTGCTATCTAAACTCTGATACTTGATTCGATCTACATACCGATTGTTTATGGAGGATGAGGTGTTGATGCATAAGAAGGGAGCGTGAATCATGTTTGCCGACATGGCAAAAAAGACTGCACACATGTATCAACAGAACTTAATTTATAGTGTTGAGAGAAGAAAGAGAAATAGAATAAAAAACTCTTGAACCCGAGCTTTCTCCTCCTATCACTATTTTCTCTGCACCTTTAAGTCTCACCTTCAGGAGTGAGATATCTGTTGTCATTGGTACTTGGACTGTGTGTTTTTCCTTCTCCACTTCCTGAGATGTCCATCATATTGGAGTGGCCGATTGCGGCAACTGCGGGAGTGGATGATAAGGGGAATAATCACTGTGGTAGATTCAGTCACCTGTGTTTTGTTAACTCTAATTTGCTATGGTTTTTGGTTGATCGAGTCGGTTATAGAGGACCTAGTTCGGAATTCAACACAGTACGAGTTGGATGTGTGCAGTGGACATTGAGACTGAGTTTGAGGATCCATTTGGTGTTTAGTATTGGCATTGTAAAGTTGGGTGGTACCTGGTGTAAGCTATTTCCATCTTTCTGAAGCATTGGGAACTTAAAGGTTGGTTTATCTTTTCTTTTGGACCGTAAATTGTATGAATATATTTAACCTTTTCTTTTCTAATTTCTCTCTTTATATGCTCAACATGCAATGATAAAAAATTACTATGGGAAGCATTAGATTCCTAAACTATTAGTCTGAATATTTGTATGATCAAATTTGACTAACTTGTAGGTAGGGGTGAGTGTTTGATCGACTTGATTAAAAAAATTCGAGTTAAATTCAAGTTGAGAGTCTAATTTTATCATTTGAACTTTTATCCAAAAAAATTTTGAGTCGGGTTTTTAAGTTTTTATAAAAATTTATTTATAATTATTTATTATGTTATAGTACGATTTAGTTTAATTTAAACTACTTTCACTAATCATATAAGAGAGAGAGAGATATCATCTTATTTTTTTCCAGTATATAGCATAAAAATTTGAGAGACTCATCTCGAATTTAAAAATAAATCTTTTAATTATTAAAATTTTGAGTTATTCAGATTTTTATTTTATAATTCGAACTTTATTTGAAATTTTTTTGAATCAAGTCAAAACGAGTCAAGTATTTTTGCCTCAAGTAAAAATATTCATTTTTTTTAAGTTCATTCAAGTTTTGCTCACCATTCGATCGATTTGAGGTAAATATTTTGAGTTAATTACATTGACGCTTTTTATTTTATAATTCAAATTTTATTCGAAACTTTGTCGAGTTTAGTTATCCGAATCTTTGTCCAAATTTAGTTATAAATATTTGTAAAATTATGGTACATTCTAATTAGTTTTAATTTGAGTGATTTCTATAATTATATTTGATATATATATATATATATTATATTTGATTTCTATAATATTTGATTTCTATAATATATATATTATATACATGTATCCGAATTAAAAGACGGATTTGAATTTGAAAAATAATTTATTAATTATTTAAAGCTTTGACATATTTGAATATCATTTTATAATTTAAATTTTATTTAAAATTCGTGTTTAAGAAATTAAGTTAATTTTTTCATGTTTACTTGGATTAAAAAATGCTTTTGTTTTAAGTTTGCTCACTCCTACCCACAAAGATAACTTATTGTTCAAACTCAATTCTAATTTTGATCGAGTCAAATCATCAAACTATTATAAAAATAAAGGTTGTTTATCGAATCGATCAAACCAAAAATCTTTAATTTAATTGATTCGAACAGTTCAATGATGAGCCATTAATTCAGTAGTAGTTAAATAATATTTAAAAAATTATTTGAATAATTTTTATATTATATTTTCATGTCAAGATTTAAATCCATACAATATAAGACAATGTAAATATCTTTGATTACTAGATCAATTAATAAAATCATTTATTTAATAGTAGTTAGATAATTGTAAGAATATTATAAAATTTAAAATACTCAATTGAACCAACTGTTTTCAATTTATCTATTAATTTATCTAAATAGACGTAATTAAATAATAAATAAAAATGGAGAATGCAGGTGATTTGTTAAGTTTTAAAGATAAAATTGTATTTTGGCCCTCAACAAATTTTGGTTCACTACTTTTAAAGTTATAAAATTATAAGTTAATGCAATAATAAAATTACATTCGATCAACTTCATCAGGTTTGCTGACCAAAAATCTACTAATTATTAAATTATAAACCTTAAACCTTAAATCTTACGTATTAAACTTTAAACACTAAATTACATATTCTAATTATAAACTCCGACCATAGATCTTATATTTTAGAATGAGAGTATAAACATAAATACACGAAAGGAGATGCATGGTCTAAATTCAAGGTTTGATAGGTTAACTTTCAAATAATCCGAGTTTTATAGTTAGAATATAAATATAAATATAAAAAGACATACATGATTTAAATTCGAGATTAATAAATTAAATTCAAAGTTTTATAAGTTAAAATTCAAATCCTACCATAAAAATCCATGTTGTACATTACATTACACTCCCCCAAAAGATCCAAATGACTGTACTAGAAAGCAATGAATGATACAAAATATTTACTGCAGCACATTTCTTAAGTTTTTTTTTTCAAGCCATTAATATTACTTACAGCCTTTTAAATGCAACCAATCTTTCAACTCAATTTAATTGAAAAGCTTTAAATGGGACCCATGCCTCTCCCTTTATAAATTTTACCTTCTTCTTCTTCAAAACCACCCACTTTGATCTGAAGTTCTTCACTGTTTCAGACTTTCCTTCACATTCAAGGTACCTTTTATATGTTGGAATAACATGTTTTCTTTTCTGGGTTTTCTTGCATGTTCCATTTCAGGTTTGGTTCCGTACGTAAAAGGAGAGAAAACTAGCAGAAAAATGGTCCCATGCATGATTTTATGTCACTCTTTATATAGTTGTTTGTAGCTCTGTAAATGAAACGAGATAGATCGTGAGCTACTCGAACTTGATTCAGTCAAAACTCGATTCGATTGGATTCAACTCGAGCTCGAACTCGGCTCGAATTCTTGCCGAGCCGAGCCACATGATACTCGACTCGAAAAGCTCACGAGCTACTCAAAAACATAAATATACTATTTTTTTAATTTTTTATAATTTAAAATCTAAATTTTTAAACTGAAAACCTTAAAATCTAATCTTAAATATAAGTCTTAAACCCTAAATTAACTTATTAAAACCTAAAATTAACAAGCTTGAGTTTATACAACTTGTGTATTAAAGTTTTTTTCTTCATTAGGCTTTGAATGAGACGTAAGAAATAGGAGTTACTCGAGTCTAACACGATCAAAGATCTGTCAATACTTGGCTCAATTAGGCTTGAAAAAAACTTGAACTCGACTCGAGTTCTTAACGAGTCGAGCCGTCAGATATTTCAGGCTCGTTTAAAATTACTCAAGCTCGAACTCGACTCGACTCGTTTACACCCCTAGTAATTCGTACGTTTAACTTTTTTTTTTCTGGTTTTTTCCTGGGTTTTCTTACGTGTTTCATTTTAGGTTTGGTTTTATACATAAAAATGAGTTACGGAGAGTTGAAGTTGAACCTATCACCACCAAGAGTTGAATCACCGGCGGCGACTTCTCCTCCGAGTTCATGCGTCTCATCGGAGATGAACCTTCTGCAGGAAGTCGAGTCCAGTAGTACTAGCCCCAATGCGGCGGAGGCGGAGACGGTAACGACATCGATGTTGCTGGTCGGATGCCCAAGGTGCCTTATGTACGTGATGCTGTCGGACTCAGAAACTGAGCCTAAATGCCCCAAATGCAAGAGCACCGTTTTGCTCGATTTCCTCCATGATAGTGCAACGGAAACCAGCGTTAAAACAAGAAAGAGTTGAAGATATAGATCCAATATTTTCCCAGGAAAATTTGTCTGCCATTTCAACTCTAGTTTTCGTTTGGTTTCTCGGAAACTGAACAGTTTCTCAGTTAAACTCAGAGACAAAAGAATGATTCACTGAAATTTTTACATAACTTAAGATTTGGTTTACTTTCAGGCTAAAAAACAGCGACATCATACAAATACCACGATGCAATAATTTTTAAAAATTCAAACATAATAAGACATATAAAAAAATAAACCCAATCATTTTAATAATAACACGATGACGCTTAGTGTGCAATTCCCGAACATGTTTTATTGTTTACGGTAAAAATTATTATTATTTTCCTCTTACTTTAATTGTTTAATATTAATATTTTTTTAGTTAATTTTTTATTTTAATTTATTATAACTTTAAATCTATTATTAATAAAAATATAAAAATATATTTTAAAAACTTTTAATTAAGTAGTTTAAAAATATATATTTTATAAAATTTAATAAATTAAGATATTTAAAATAATTATGGTCAAAGTTTTAAAATTTTGGCTTTTAAAAAGTTAATATTGCATATTATAAGTGGGACAGAGGGAGTATATGATTTCGATTTATCATGTTATCTGTCGAAAAAATTATTAAAATGAATCATGTTCATCACGTTATTCGTGGTTTCAACTAATCAGATTCGTCTATCTCATTTTTTTCTAAGGTGATTCCTCGTCTCTTTCTTACATATAATTGAAGAGTGGGTAATCATTAGAGGTGCAAATTGTCTACCTCATAATCGTGCCTCCATTGACGCCTTCATTTTATATTAGTGGGTTTATGATTTAAGTTTAGAGTTAAGGTTCAAGATTAAAGGTTGTGGTTAGGGTTTAGGGAATTAGGAGTATGGTCTATTTTTAGGATGTAGAATTTAGGGTTTAGGACGTAAAAAATTAAAGTTATGATTTAGAATTTAATTTTTGAAGATTTTTAGTAAGAGGCGTGGAAGGAGGCACGATTAGGAGACATGGGATTTTTACTCGTTATTAGGTAGTTATTTTGAGATGAACAGACCAGAATGATTGGACCACGAATGACGTGATGAACATGGTTCACCTAATAATTTTTCCATCTATCATCTCATTTAATAATATGTAAAAAGTGGTGAAGATTCACCTTATAAAAAAAATTATAGATTCACTTTAAAAAATAGATAAAAATTTATTATTAGATAAAATCATAAATAACATGATAAACTAAACTTATCTAGTATTTTTAATGTATTAAAATTATTTTGATAAAACTCTATTTTACTTTTATTTTTTTACATATTTTTACATTTATGACATATATTTTATCGTATAAAATAAATTTTAACTCGTTTAATATTGTTGTTTCCATCATGTCATATATTAAAAAAGCAATAGATGTTTATGTCTTTAAATATTGTTGTCCAATGACAATTTTAATTCAATTTTTTTATTTTTTTGGTTATATTTTTATATCGATAACAATCTTCGATCGTTTTGTTGATTTGTATATACATAAATTCAACTTCATTGAAAAATATTTGTTTTAAATTTTTTTTATATGTTTTATTTTGTTAAATTCATATTATATATCTGTCTGTTTTTATGACAGTTTTAGTTTATCTTTTAATAGTTTAGAGTTTAGGTGACGAGTATCATCAATTTTTTTGTCAACGAAAGAGGTCGAACTGTACAAGTTATGATTCTCTTTTTATGATTGTGTCGATACGTCGAGAACAAATAATAAAAGAATTTCGATATCTTCAAAGTGCACTCAGATCAAAAAAATAGTTTACTGGTTATAATTTTAGAAGTTTTTCAAATTCTTTTGAAGGTGTTAGATTTGTTATTTTAACGTCTTTCACACCCTTAGATTTTAATACAATTTTTTTGTTTTGCATTGAATTTTCAATGCTTAAGGTGAAGGAAAATTCTACAATGTGCGTCAAATACAGTTGAACATCAATAACATTAAACACTGTTGAATATTATTAATTAATAAAGATTAATAATTTTAAGGACTCAACATACAATTTAAATCATTTAAAATATAATTTCAGTTAAATTATTTATACATTAAGTCCTTGAGATTCTTAATCTTTATTAATCAATTTAATGGTGTTCAATAATGTTCAATGTTAATAATATTCAACAGTGTTCTACGCACATGATAAAATATTCATCAAATTAAGTTATTTTCACTAAATTTTAAACTAAATATTTATTTATATGCGAAACTTTAATCATCGTCAATATAAAAAATAACACAGTTATATCTATTTTTAAACTAAAATTTAATTTTTTTAATCTTAAAATCTTAAAACTGTGCTATTAAACTCTAAATTTTAAATCTATATTATATATAAAATAATAATCCTCACTATGTTATTTTAAAATAAAATAATTTTACCTTTTTTTTTTTATTTTTTAACCCTCATTTATTATATATTAATTTAAAAATTAATAATTTTACCTCTCCTAGTACCTATTCCTCCTTCATAGAATGATAGGCTTTTGGACCACCATGTCATATTGTTGTCAGCTAGCATTTGTTGCAATTTGAAAAGGGAAAATATAAAAAAGGCCCCTAAACTATGGTAAATGTTATAATTTAATCCATCTACTTTTGTTTTGACATAATTTAACTCCCTACATTTATAATCTTATTAGTATGCTTAAATTGACAACACTATTAATTTTCTTCCCAAAGATGATAACACCATTAGTTATTTTGAATGGAAATATGATTTTATGAGAAAAATGACTTAAAAAAAATATTTGACTGAATAATTATTTTAGCCTTTATTTTTTTAAATTAATTTAATCCTTAATATTTTTGTTTTGGATCTAAATGAGCATCTACAGATAAAAATTATTAGTTAACTAATGATAAATAATTTAAAAAATATTATATCAATCAAAAATATTTTTATAAAAATATTTTTCTGTTGACATGTCATTCTATCTAGTCATTTTAAATTATTTACTGTTAATTTATAAATTTTATTTATAAAGGGACTATTTTGACCTAAAATAAAATATTGGAGAGATAAATTGATAAAATAAATAAAGGCCCAAATGACTATTCATCAAATGTTTAAATAAATACATAAACTCTTACTCTCTATTTCCCAAACTCACTCTTACTCTCTTTGTTCTAAGTTTAAGGTTCATTATTGATTTTTTATTAAAATCATAATTATTTAAAATTTATTATTGATAAAAATATAAAATATATATATTTTAAAAACTTTTATCAAAATTTTTTGTGACACCCTCGCCCCGGGTTAGGAGACGGAGGTGTCGACCGGACAATTCAACTCGTAATTAAACCGAATTTGTATTTAATTGTAAGACATTTCTATTCATTTGTATAATTGAACGAGTCAAAATCTTGTAACACTTATTAGATTTGAGAATAATTTAAAACTTTTTCGTACTTTATTCAATTTACCAATTCGATTCCTAAATTTCCGTTCATCTATCAATTATAATTTCGATTGAGCTTAATCAAAACATTTAGCCAAATTTTTATTCATTTAAATATCATTAACATACTCTTATTGATTAAGCCAATTTCCATTTTTCAAGTTAAACCAAAATTAACTAGGGGTATCGATACTCCCTATAGAGGGGTATCGGAACAGGGGTATCGAACCCTAGTTCGATACAGGTCAACTATGTTGACTCGTTGACCATGGCTGGGAAGCCTAGTTCGAAACAGGTATCGATGCAATTTCGTTTCTGGAAGCCCCAGTATCGAACCATGTATCGATGCTGGTCTTCCTCGTTGACTTGTTGACTAAGGGTGAGTAGCCTGGTTCGATACTGCCATCGATGCCATTTCGTTACTGGAACTCCCAGTATCGAACCAGGTACCGATGCTGGTCTATTCCAAAGACTCAAAAACTTAAGGCAACAATTGCCTGGCTCGATACTAGCATCAAACCAGGGAGATCTTAAATGAAGCTTGGCATCGAACCAAGCTTCGATGCCATTTTGAATCTGCCAAGAGTGGTATCGATACCCATGTAATTGGTATCGATACCCTCGGTTCAATTTCCAGATTTCTAACCTTTTTAAACACTTAGACTCTACCAAAAGGCCACCTATAGGGTCTCATGCTATTCTTAACATTAATAGGCGTTTCCAACATATTAGACCTTCATGGCAAGTTACCAAGTCTAAGTTCCTTAAATCAAACCATTAATCAAGTCAATATCTTTACTATTTCATTTTCTCATAGCAATCAAACTAAAACCACTTAAATCACTTAGCTTAAATGCATGCACACCTACCAAGTGCATATGACATGGGCCATTCTAGATGCAACCATAAGCCATACTCAAAGTACATATGCAAATCTAAACACTTCTAGCCTTAATGCTTACATACCAATTTACAATTCATTAAAGCCATATATGCACAAAACCATGGGACAAGCCCTCAATTGCCAAAACGCTAACATGACATGATAACTAATGTCACCATAATCTAGGAGTTAACCAAAATACAAAATACCATACTTTAGCTTGCTAGATGTCCTTGCTTCCGATCCGTCTCAACTTAGCTCCTTAGCTCGATAACCTGTTAGTGGGAAGGAGGAAACGAGTGGTAAGTACTATGAAGTACTTAGTGAGGTAGCCCTAGTCTAACCATATTAGACATATAAAACATAACAAATAGCATGCTCAAGTCCAACATTAAATCGAGTATATAGCATTAAAGGTGACATGCTTCACTATAACAAATAAGTCAAACCATGGCATTGGCATCAAACAATATACAAGATTACATGCTTCTCATATCGATCACAAGACTAGCATACTATTCAATTTCATATTCTATATGCCAAGCAATATCTAACATGTATTTAAAGCATATTGTTCATTAATCAATTTCCCATTTCAAGTTTTCAATAAACAATTCATTTCAAGGGCTACTTATAGCCAAATGTTCATTTCCAGTATCAATAACCATTTCACATTCGAGTGCTACTTATAGCATCAATTTCATTACAAGGCTCTATAACAATTCATAATCAATTACAATGCTTCATAAAGAATCACATATGCATATGAATCACAATTAATCTTTAATCTTTCAAATTCAATTTCGGGTGGTGCCTTGGAATAGTTAGACAAGGTAAGCGGGTCAACAAGAGTGTCACGAAGACACTAACAAGAGTACCACAAAGGCACTAACAAGAGTACCACAAAGGTACTAACAAGAGATACCCATGGTATCTAACAATTGGTGACTAACCACCAAAACACGGTACCCACAGTACCAAACAAGAGTACCGAAGTACTAAACAAGAGTGCCGTAGCACTAAACAATGAGCTCAAGACCCTAGGCATGCCGTACTACCTATAACCAACTATCAACCAAGGCTCAATATCGTTTTCAATATTCATTATTCATTATCCAATTCATGTAACCAAGTTCACAATATCAAAAGCAAGTAGTTAATGCATGCTAATACAAAGGCAATTATCATGCTTCAATCATTTCATTCACATCATGTGTACATATAAACATGCATATCATGTTATCAAGTCAAAGCTCATATCACTATTTATACATATTTCATGCATGATTCGCGTACCTAGCATCCTTAGCCGCGTGCCATACTTACCTCGGCATTTCCGAGCTATGCATATGTTCTAGGCTAGTACTAACAATTTAACAAACATATCATATCAAACAATTCATTAACATTAGCCTCCTTCCCTTATACCGAATATAATTTAGTCCATTTACATAATAAAATTGAATCAAGTAAACAAATAGATGGTTAGGACCCTAGGTCCTAACCCTAAGGTTTGCCACACTCACAGTTAATTCCGAGCTATTAGGGGTTGTAAATCGCGATCCCCTTGCCCTTCTTTCGAGCTTGCTCGAGCCTTTGTTCCTCCTCGATATCCTCCTCCCTTGTATTCTCTAGCAATTCATACACATATAATATCTATTAGAATACATTCCATCATTTAATCCAAATGATCTTATTCTTAACAAGGATGAACATGTGCATTTATGCATTACGGACAGTTTTGCTACCCTTCCGTAATTCGATCATATCTCCTAGCTCCGATATCCGATTTTAGTCCATTTTACCTTTTTGGAAAGCTAGAAGAATCCTCTAAAAGGATCAATTAACCTTACATTTTAATTCCTATTAGATCAGCTCCAGATTTTATTCGAATCGGGTCTGTCCAGAACCGGGACTGTTCGGACAGCCCTTACGGAAACGCTTATATCTTTTTCTAACGAGCTCGGATTGAGGTTCCGTAAATTTTTCCTTAAACTAGGTATATTGGAGTATCTTACTGCAAAGTTTCAGCTCCTAACTCCTTCATACGAGCCCTAGGGAATTTTCTCAAAAGTGCTACTCGGAATGACATTTCTAAGCATTTTCGGCTAAGTTCCCTTCTATATGTTCAATCCCTAATTCCCAATTTATTTCCATGGATTTCCAGCACCTTTAACATGAACTCAAACTTATTTAGGTCACTTCTTCATCAACTATTTTCATGCAAGATTGACATTGAACCAATTAATGTACATTACACTTTCAAAATACTAAACCCAAGTCATAGCTAACTTCAATTCGACATCTAACTACTTGAACCAAATTTTCAGCAACTATAAACAATCAATCTTGTACTAATCAACAATCCAAAGAGGATTTAGAAGACTTACCCAACTCTTCTTAACTAGGAGCTCCAATACCCACCAAATTGCAAGAATTAAAGCTTGTTTCCTTAAGCTTCCATGAATTTCTCTCACAAGATTCTCTCTCTTTTATTTTCTTTGTGTTTAACGTGAATGAAGGGAGAAGAAGGAAATATGTGCTGATTTTGTTTGACTGTCATTGTGGGTAAAAAGATCATTTTGCCCCTTTTTATTTACCTAGACATGGTTTATTACTAGGGTAGTTTATGGAACTTGTGCATTCACCATGCAACCCTCACATTCCTTGTTCAATTTAATTTAGTCACTACTTTTACTCCAATAAATCACATGATTTATTTTAATTTACAATTTATTCGAATCGTTATTCTAACCCGGTTTTTGGGGTGTTACATTTTTTAAATATATATCTTATAAAAATTAATTATCTAATATAATTAGAGTCAAATTTTAAAACTTTTAACTTTTAAAAAAATTAATAATATATATCTTAAATGAGACGGAAGTAATATTAAATATTGTACTAAAATCCTTAGAAATATAAAACATGACAATTCAACTCACTCTATTAAATTCAATGTCACAGAAAAATAATGATGAAAGCACGTTAAAGATAAACAATTTAGATATATACTTTAAAATCAATTTTGATTTGGTTTTTAATTTAGTTTATATTGAATTTTGTTAAAGTTTGATTGATGGTATGTATTTGATTCGATTCGATTTATAAAAATATAAAATAAAAATTAGTTGAATTTTAATTCGAGTAGTATTTAAATTCAGTCAAATTATAATTTATTTTTTTAATATCATTTATTAATTTTTTTCGAATTGGACCAACCATAGACCTCATACAATTCTAACAATATTTAAATATAATTTTATAAAACTATTTCTTTATCTTTTTTTAGTTTCTCAATAAAAATTATTTTTTTAAGAAAAAAAATGTTATTTAAATTAGTTTACGTCACATAATTTTTTTAATCAATTATAGTGGTTATAGTAGTATCTGTTTTAAAATATATTCTCAATTATTAAACATTAATTGAACAATCAATATCATGTAATATTGATGTTCAAACCCGTGACCTCCAAAAACAATAATCGTTCTCTTAATCAAGTAAGATGGTTCATGAAAAAAAAATCTTAACCAACGAATCAATTTTTTAGAGATATTTGTAGATTGGGTCGGACATGTCTTGAACATCTAGTAAAGTCGGGCCAGCCCAGATACCCATTTTACTTTTACATAAATGATAAATATAATATGTAAATTAATATTTAAATATGTAGTTAAGGAGAAATTTTATTACGGGTCATTCCCATCACGTCATACATGGACCAATCAATTAAAAACATTCATTTAATTATTTTTTTCACCTCATCATTTTTACCAAGTGGATCTTTACTTGGTAAAAACTGTTTTTAAACTTAATTTATAGTAAATATTAGTGAAGATTCACTTGGTAAAAATGATGAGGTGAAAAAAAATAATTAAATAGATACTTTTAATTGGTTGGTCTCATAGATGGCGTGGTGTTAATGACCTATAATATAATTTCTCGTAATTAAGGGTTTAATCTCTAACTATAGAGATGGATATATTTTATAGTCAATCGTTATCCGTTTATCTTTTAATAAAAATATCTACAACGAGAGATTAGTCATACTATAATTGATGAATATTTTTATTTAAACAAAAATATATTATCTAAATTAATTTAAATTAATCTGAATTATCGACCATATAAATATTTCAATCATAAAATAAAGTATGTTTTAGTGAAGCTTGAGACGATCCATCTTCAATATGTCATTTTTATAACTTGATTAATACAAATTATTGAAAATTTGACGAACCCAACATACTCGAAGGATTTTCTAATTTCTTAATACACATTAATTTCAATAATAATATCGATGATATATCATATAATTAGTAGAACCGATCGTATATTAGTTAAACGACAGAGTCGAACGATATATATTGTTATATATCACTAACAATGTTACGTACTATTATTTTCGTCAACCTTAGAAAATGACGATAATATCATTGTTACATATATTATTTATTCAGGGTTTTATCTGCTTTTAATATTTTTTAGTACTAAAATATAATTTTTATGTATATAAAATAATTTAACGATAAATATTTATTTAACCTTGTCACTTACTAGTTTTAGAATTAGATATTCGCAAAGGCGGTTCAAAAATTTTGGGAGGCCTGTGCAATTTATTAAAATATGGTCCTTAAATGTAATTATCTATGACCTTTACTAGTTATAAAATTGTAGCCCTTAGAAGCAAATATCTCTTCTAGGGCCCATGTGCGATCGTTTCTATTGCGTCTGTCCAAAACCTCACTAGTTCTACTGAAGCAATAGTAATAGTAATAATTAATAAGATTCTATAATCAATTGTCATATTTAAGAAATAATTATAACGTTTTAACAATTATAACTCATCTTTTTTAATAGTGTTTTCAAAAATTTTCAATGAATTTCGAGATTAATATCATCTAATGAATGTAGTTTATCAAAATTTGAGGTCCCACTTTTTCGAGGATCCTGTACGGTCGCTCTTATTGCGTCTGTCCAAAACCCTTATGGATATTTGGCAAGTCTTTGGACCATGAAGTTTAGCCATCAAGTTGTCTCCCAACTGTCCAAATTGGTGAACATGGTTCACTTGTCTAATAACTCCATGAACAAAGGGGAAAACATAAAAATTGAACCTTGGAGTGGAATCTTTGTTTCCCATTTTGGGTGCCCTAAGATGGTGACATATGGTCCAAATTTTGATGTGATTTGGGGTTGAAATTGGTCCCCGAATAAGAATCTAATTCGAACATGTTTGTTAATTTATATCGAATATTGTAAAGATTTATTATAAGAATGACATTTTTAATCAAGTTATTTCATTTATAATGTAATCGATGTGGAGAAAATCGTTTCTCTAAGAAAAAGATTATGATTTCATTAACCTATAGATCGAACAATTATTTCGAATATTATACGATTAATAAACACGAATATAATACGAAATAATTTATAACAATCCTTTGATCGTCCAAATGAATAACTGATGGCCAAATTGCTTTATGAATGGTGACTGGCACATGTATTTGTACCCTTAACAGACAACCTCGCGAAAATGACTTTTTTTTTATATTATGAAAAATGAGATACGAAAAACAAAGAAAAAAAGAATTAAATTAATTGGAATCTTAAATGATTTATTTAAAATTTAATTTGCGTTAATTAAAACCAATAATCAATTAATTTAGTGAAATTAGACGTTAAATTCTTTAAACGAGATCAAAAGTTTAAATTTTAGTTGGGTTGGAAGTAGGGATGGGCACGGGCTATATAGGGTCGGATTTTCTGTCCACTTGCACCCGACTTGAATATGTATATCCGTCACCTAATTCGATTGGGATTTAGGGTGAAAAAATTTAACTCGACTTGATCCGATTTTTAAGCTTCAAAAACCGATCCGATTTGACCTGACCCGAGTTATTAAAAAAATAAATTTTAGGGACTTAATTATAAAAAAATAAATTTTAGGAATCTAATTGTAAAAAATAAAAGTTTAATGACTTAATTGTAAAAAAAATCAATTTTAGTGACCTAATTATATAAAATATATATAAGGAATGATCATTATTATAAACATCTCTAAAAATATATATAAAAAATCACACTATTAATCCTGTGTAGGGTTGAATTTTTCACCCTAAACCCAAAATCCACCCGTCCCGAGTCCTTCCTTTTAAAAACCCAACCTGACCTAATCTGATTTTTTTTACAAACCCGTTGAATTCAGATTTTGTACCTATCCTTAATTGGAAAGATCACCCCATAATTTATACAAAACTTGATAAATATATATTTTAAAAATTCATAAAAAAAAAAAAGAGATTAGGGTAATTGTCCCTCTCACAGTCCAGATACCTTCGTTATTACACATCCTTTGTAAAATAGATGTAATGTAAAAGAAAAAACATGTGCGCGGAGAATTAATTACTAAACACATGGTCGAGATTCTTAATTTCATAAATAATTCAAAAAAAATGTAAATCTGTCATGTATCTTTAATTAAAATTAAAAAATAAATAAAACAATAAAAATGGTCCCAACAAATTTTAGATAATTTTTAAAACTATTATTTTTCAAGATAGAAAAAATAATGTAATAATTCGTTATGGTCCCCGACAACTATGAGAACCAGTGTACCTCAAGACCCATCTTTGTTCATGAAAACGATCATCTCATGTTGGACTTAAACCCAATAATTCCTAAATGCCAACATCACATATATTTCATGGCCAAGGGTAGGGTAATAATGAGCCGAACTGAGCTTAAGCCAGGTCAGGTTCGGTTCGGCTCGAAAACAGGTATATCTGGGTTTGACTCGGCTCGAGGTTCGTGGAGTTTAGAATTTTTGGTTCGAGCTCAACTCGAAAATAATATTACTGGGTTCGGCTCAGGCTCAAAGGTCGTCAGGCTCGGATCGGATCGGTTTGACTCGAAATGAACAATTTTCTATATTATTGGGCTCGGCTCGAGCTCAAAGCTCGTCAGGCTCGGCTCGATTTGGCTCGAAATGGACAATTTTCTATATTATTGTGTTTTATTATTTATTTGTAATTTTATAAATTTGTTTTAGTTGATAGTATTCAATTTATTTTATTATTTTTCTTTGCTACAAATTATTTTTAATGTATATATATAATTATTTCGAGTCTGTTCACGAGCTTTTCGAGCCGAGTTTGGGTAAGCTCGGCTCGTTTAGATCCCGAGTCGAACTTGAGCCTGAGTCGAGCTCACTCGAGCCGAGCTTTGACTGAACCGAGCCCGAATAACTCGCGAGCCAAACAGGCTCATTATCACCCCTGGCCAAGGGAATAAAGAAAAAGAGTTTAGATATTTTTTTATACTCAGACGGACATCATATTTTCACACGTTGATTTTAGTCAAAAATAGAATTATTATCCGAAAAAATAATTTATATTTTATCAAAGAGATAAAATTAAATTATACGGTATAAAATTTTATATAATTTTTAAATAATTAAATGATTAAAATAGGCGACTCAAATTAACGGTCGATTACGTGACCAAAATAGAATTTTATGTGATTCTCGGTGGAGTAGGGTAAAAAAGCTATATATTAGATTTTGAATGGATAAGGTTTGGGAATCAGTGGACCACCAACAATATTAAATAGAGAATATATATTAGATTTTTCTCCGAACATATTTTCTCATTAAAAATAAATAATTATTTATAAGATATATTTTATTTTTATTAGTAGAAATTAAATTTTTGATTTTATGATTAAGGGGTGAAATAAATCATCACATCATATCCTATATTATTATTATTAATGAAAAGATAATTATTTGATATTTAGGATGTTATATTTTTTTCTTAATTCACCTTAAATTAGTTTATGAAATTTTTTCTTTTATTGACTATATATCACATAATTAATTGTAAATATTTTCATATCATCACATTTGCTCTTATTAGGTTGAAGAATTCAATCGAGTTAAGTTGAATAATTTTTTTGAATTAGTTGAATTTACGAGTTTTATTTTATTATTTATATATTATTTAATTTTTTTAAAATTGAGTCAAGTTTATAAAATTTGCTTCAAGTTGAGATGAGTTGAGTTTTTGAGTTTCTGTACAAATTTAATTATAACTATTTATAATATTATAATACATATTGATTTTAATTTAAACGATTTTCTATATCCACATACAATATATATTTCTTTATCTTTACACATGTGACGTACATAATATATCAAATTATTCGAATTTTTATTTTATAATTCAAACTTTATTTTAAAAAATTTCGAGTCAAATCAAAATGAGTCGATTTTTATTGCGTCAATTCACTTCAAATAATATATTATATTAATTGAGAGACTTGACTCAAACTTAAAATCTAATCAAGTAATAACTAAACATTTTGAGTTACCTTTTACATCAAGTCGAATCAAATAATTTATTTTTCAAGTCGAATTTTATCCAATCTTATAGATTTATAATCCAACTAAGGGTATTTAGGTTTACTAAAAATCCTTAATTTATAATATATAAGATAATTATTTGATATATTGATATAGTAATTTTATTTTTTATAAATAAAATTAAAATATAAAATAGATATATTAAAGGAAAAATATACAAACTTGTCTCTCTCAGAAGGGTCCCAATCTCTTATATGTAAATCACATGATTTCTCATCCCATGGCCACCATATTTTTATTATTTTTGTTTCTTATTGTTTCAACTTGGGGTTTTAATTTATTTTTTCCTTCCAAAATTACTAATAAATATACACTCAATTAAGAACACTAATGAAAGAAAAATTCATAAAATTACATAGTATTAAAATTTAAGGTCTAAGGTTTAAGATTTAGGGTTTGAAGTTCTCAACCCCTTAAAAACCCCTTAGAAAGAAAGGAAGTAAATTTCATCATGTTAACTTGGTACCCACTCAAACTTATTTTATCATAAATAAATTTAGAATTTATATTTCATTTTTTTGTTTCATTATAGTTTAAATATATATTTGGTATTTAAATTAAATATTCTTCTTTAAGTTAGTACATAAAAAATTTTACTTCTAAATTAATATATGAATCAAGAGTGTAAATCATTTGTCTTTTATTGTATTTTTATTGGTGTCGACTTTAAAATAATAGGTTTAAGGTTATGGGTTATGTTTAGGTTTTAGGAAATTAAGGATAGAATATATTTTTTAGAGTGTAAGGTTTAGGATTTAGTATGTAAAAATTAAGATTAGAGTTTAGAATTTAAAGTTTTTTAAATTTTTTAATATGAGACATAGAAAAGACAAAGGATTTTTACTCATGAACCAAACACTTTCTTTAAAGTCAGAGGGAGGGTAGTTCGACTTTGAACAATGACACATGCCCTCCCACGCCAACATGCAATTCAAGGATGCACAGTTTTTTTTTTAAATTAGACTAAAAGCAAGCCGACTTTGAATAATATTTTTTTTTAATTTTATTATTTGAAGTCGGGTGGAAAGCACCCAAACTTTGAATAATGGTTAATATTTTATTGGGATACTGTTTGAAGACAGGGTACTTTACATTCGATTTCTGAATTCAACAGTAATTACCATATTAGTAGAAATAATTCAAGAGGAACCATATTTTTTATAAAAAAAATGAGAAACAATATTAGAATAAAAACTCAAAAAAAATACTCTTAACATATTGATTTTCTTAGTTTTTTTATTAAATATTAATTTTCTTATCTATCTTTAGGGTTATGCAAAATTAATATACCCTAAAGTACTTTTGAAGCAAACAAAATAAATACTCGTAGTACCCTAAAAGGAGTAATAAATGAATTCAACAGAAACAATAAAGTGATATAATTAATTCACCGAACAATAAAGAGAGTTTTATTTCAATTATACGAAAAGGAAAATATATAATATAATAAAGGAAAATACATCAGAATTTATATTATATAATATATGTAAAATATAGATATATTATTTTAAGGCTTAAGTGGGTTGAGAGTTCTCAAACTTTTAAAAAGTAATTAATTTTTTAAAATAATTTACTTTGAAATTTTATCAATTTATTTTTTAGTTAACATTAATTAATAACTTTTTAAAATAATTTTATCAATTTATCAATTTAACATTTTTATAATTGGTATTACGTATTACAATACAATGTTTCCAAGTAATATTTTAGAATTTTATTATTTTTTTAAAATTTATTTTTAAAATCTATTAATTCAATATGACATAATTATAATATATCTTACAATAATAATATCACAAAAATCTTATTTTAAATAAATTTTTATATATAAAATAACATTAATATGATACTAATATATATTATTTAAACATATTTTTTTATTTAAGAAGAAACTACTCATAAGAATTAATGTATAACTTAAAAATGAAAAAAGTGTTAACCGAAAATTTTAAATATTTGCTTTAATGATTATTAACAATTCTTAAAATAGTCGGACCTCAAATTTATGTTATATAACCCTATTACATTTTGATAAATTTAAAATTAAACTATGATAGATTTTTAAGTCTAATTTTTTTACTTATAAAAATAAAAATAAAAATTTTATTTAAAAAATATTAAATTTCTTATTATTTAACCAAATTAGATATTAGATTTACTCAAACCTAATTCACCATGTTATTAATAGTTTCATCTAATAATAAATTTTTATTATAAATTTTTATTTCTTTTTATTCTAAAATAAATTTTGTTGAATAAAATTATACATGAAGTAATAAGCCTAGACCATGTAATAATTTATCCATCGATAGCCGCACAAAATGATTCACTTTAATTTTCAAAAACATTTAACCTTTCGAAACGTGAGATTATATCATGAATCTTATTCATCATGTCTAATCAGGGACGGAGCCAGGATTTGGGTTGAGGGGAGCAAAACATAAATGTTTAAAAGTAGAGGGGCAAATTTATAAAAAAATAAATTTTAAAAAAATTAAATAGGGGGACAAAAGTGAAGAAAAAAAATTCGGGAGAGGCGATTGCCCCACACATCTCTGTCCCTATCTGTAGTCCATATAATTAGGTATATTCATCTTTAAGTAATTATCTTATGATTAAGAAATTATATTATGGGTCTGGCTTACCACATCAGCCATGATCCCTTTCAATCATAATCACCCACTTCATCACTATCTTTCAAGTCATTTTTTTTCAACAAATGAATCTTTACTCATTTTTTTATGTTATTTAAAAAAATATTTTCTAGAAGTTAAATTAATGATATGGATGATTAACGGTAGAACGAATGATTTTTATTAGTTAGGGACCACAGATGACGTGACAAGTTAGACCCGTGACATAATCTCACCTTATAATTATTCGCTCCCTAATTACACGTAGAAAAGAAATGATGATTCACAAGTCCGGCTCGTCATATCATCCATGGTCCTTAACCAATGAAAATCACCAATTTCACCACTAATTATCCATGTCATTAATCAAACTTTCAGAAAATATATTTTTAAATGACACGAAAAAATTGAGTGAAAATCCATTGGTTGGATAAAAAATATTTTAGAAGATAGTAGTGAAGTGGGTGATTATGATTAGATGAGACTATGATTGATAAGGTAAGTCAGGTCAATGATATAATTTTTTAACGATTTATCTTAGGAAAAAAAATAAATGAATCTGATTAGTTGAGATAAAGATACAGAAAAATCATCATATAATTTTTCTTTTGAAACATATAAACCGGACCCAAAGTGTTTGTATATTATCGTATATATCAAACTGAACGAACCAAACCGAAACCAGTTCTCACATGGGGAAGAAAACCAAGCTCACTTTCTTCTCCAAGAACACAAATGCCCAAAAAACAAAACCTTCATCATGGCCATGGCCATCGTGTCACCAAACAAGAACACAATCTTTCAGAACAGACGAAACCACCGAGTCATGGTTCTCGAACTCGTCGGAGTCACCCAGCTTCTCGACCGCTTCCGACGAGTCCGCCACCATGGGAGCCGTAGACTCGGTCGAGACCGTAATCAAAGGGCTAAGATTAAGATCCGAGAGGCTTTTCTTCGAACCGAGTGAAGTCAATCTAGGGACTCATAATATCACCGAGTTAGCACCTTTCAAGGAGACGACGGTTCTGTCAATGGAGTCTCTGAATCCCGTCGCCGATTTCAGGGAATCCATGGAAGAAATGGTGGCAGCTCAGGGATTAAAAGACTGGGAAAGCCTTGAAGAACTCTTGGCGTGGTACTTGAAAGCTAATGAAAACAGCAGCCATGGATATATCCTTGGAGCTTTCGTTGATTTGCTTTTGAAAAAGGCTGTCGTTTCATCATCAAGTCCTTGTTCGCCATTGTCGTTTTACACTTCGTCTTCTTCGTCTTTGTCTGAAGATACTTCCACTTCAGCAACTCCATGTGAGTCTTCATTAAATAATGAAGAGATCATTAAAGATGATGGTGTTTCTTCTTGTTCAAGTTAGATTTTGTTTATATATATTGTGTATACAACTAATTTCCCGAAATGAATATACTGCTCTTTGTTTATTTGTTTGTTTTCCTTCGTGTTCATTGTTTATTCATTTTCCCTCTCTTTCCGAGTTGCCAAACACAATTTGTATGCCTAACGTGCATAAAACCAGAAATTATATCATGCCCGTTCATGTTATCTTATTTATGAGTTTAACAAACTAATGAAGGTGTTATGAATTGACCAAATTAGATCGAGAAAGTTATCTCCATGATAAACTTGTATAATAATTGTTCACATTAGTTGATCAATGAAATAAATATAGATAATTATATCAAAATATATTTATAATTGAAGAAATTATATCATAGGTAAGTTTTACCACGTCTTTCATAAGACCAATCACTAAAAATTGTCCATCTCATCATTTTCTTTTTCATGTCAGATTTTTTTAAGTGAATCTTCACTCATATTTACTGTTAATTCATTTTAAAAACATTTTCTCAAGTGAAGATTCACTTAAGAAAAAAAATATGACATGAAAAAAATTGATGAAATAAGTGATTTTTAATAATTAATCGCGTGGACATGTGGTGGGATTTTTTCATAATATATTTTTTTCTATAATTGATAAAAATAAATCTTTTTTTAATTGAAACAAATGTTTTTTCTGCGTGTAAATCGGGTGTAAATCGTCTACCTCTTTCTCATTCCTCTATTCGTGCCTCCGCTTTA
Source organism: Abelmoschus esculentus (assembly GCA_035048815.1). Taxonomy (NCBI): domain Eukaryota; kingdom Viridiplantae; phylum Streptophyta; class Magnoliopsida; order Malvales; family Malvaceae; genus Abelmoschus; species Abelmoschus esculentus. The sequence continues at coordinate 240,131 of JAUCBN010000049.1, forward strand.
AATTAGAGGGTTTAGGGTTCTAGTTTAAGGGTTGTGGTTAGGGTTTAGGGAATTATGGATATGGTGTATTTTTTAGGGTGTAAGGTTTAGGGTTTAGGGTTTAGAAAATAAGAATTAGGGTTTAAAATTCAATTTTTTAGAATTTTTAATAGGAGGCACGATAACATGTAAATCAACTTTCTAATGGGTGCAAATCATCTACCTCTTTCTCATGCCTCTATTTGTGCCTCTGTTTCAATTAGAAGGTTTAGGGTTTTAGGTTTTAGGTTAGGAGTTGTAGTTAAGGTTTAGGGAATTGGGGGTGAGGTTTATTTTTTAGGGTGTAAGGTTTATGGTTTAGGATATAGAAAATAAGGATTAGGGTTTAATTTTTTTTTAAAAAAATTTTTAACAGGAGACATAACTAACTAGATACATAGAAGATTTTTACTCCTTTCTAATACCATACAAAATGAAATCCTTATAAAGTTAATTAAAAAGGGTAATTTTCTTTTTCTGAGAAAAAAAGTCAGTAAAAGTTGTGTGGGTTAATATATGAAAGCTACCATATTCTTTCACTTTGTCTAAATTCAAAATTGGGAATAAATGTTGTAAGAAAAAAACAATCAATCCAGATGTTCTGTAGTTGTTATACTTACAAAAGAGTGAATGTCTTTGCAGAGGAAGAGAGAGGGGTGCCTATGGGGAAAGGGACCATGCCTTGTTATTTATAAATATTATTTTTATTGCCAATAATCAATTTATTCAATAATAAAAGTAAAAGCTCAAAAAAAGGTATTTTAAGATGTCTTAAAGAGAAAGGGACCATTTTTTTATTATCATTTTAATTTCTTCATTTTAATTTTTAAAGATTATAAATATCACTATAAATAATAAATATTAATGTTAACCAAAATTTAATGATGAATAATTTTATTGGATTAATTTAGAAAAAAAAAATCGAGTAAAAATTTATCGAACTTATCAAATATTAAGTTGAAATGAGTACAATTCGAACATTTTTTGAGTTAATTCAAACATTATTCAAGTTGTATACAACTTGCTCGATAAATACCCCTACTCTCATTGTTGGTCTAAATGTCAATTTACGAAATCATCCCTCCTCTCACATACCGGAGCAAAGTTCGATTCAACTTAAAAAATTAATTTTTTTTAACTCGACTTCAAATTTAAAAAAAAAAAAATCAATTCAATTGAACGAGTCCAAAGGCTATGTCCCGACCTTGGCACCATGGTATTCAAATTCAATAGGCATATTTCCATAATAGTTTGAATCATCATAGTTCGTTCTATGATTTTACGATACGAACCAACCAATCTCGAACCAAGTATTCGATTGAATGACTCCAAGTTAGTATAATAACATATTTTAGTAGCAGCATACCGACATTTCTCGTCTCCGGTCCGGAGAAATCGGAGGTTTCCGTCTGACTCGGCTAAACAACCACATGGAAACCAGAAGATTATATGGAGAGGCCACTCCTCTACTTCCTACTAGTTTCTAATATTTGATATATATTATATATGTACATACAATACTAGCTATCACTAGAACAATATTGTTCATAAAATCTAATCGTTTCGAACTTCGATCGGACTTCAGAGCTCCATTTTCAATTGGTTCGAGTGCAACGACGCTGCAACAAAACTGTGATACAAAGTTAAATCCTGTTCACAATTTACTTGGCATGTTTATGAATCAAATAAACTTTGTTTCTTTTCTACCTGAATTTCCCGAGGAGTCGTACCTTAAAATCGAGCTTTCTGGAGTTATGTAATTATTGCAGACTTCCTCTCTTCCCCAAACAGGCAGTTGAAATGCATCAGAATGCGATTGCTGTGGAAACTGTTGTCTGTTTCCATTGAGTTGAACCTCGGGACACATCGTAGGCATGACCATACCGGAGAAGTTACTGTCCATTAAAGTTCCGCTCTAAACATATTGAAAAGAGCTTTCAATTTCCGACTCTGAACTAGAAACATGTGACAAGGTGTCTCATACTTACTTCAGCTGTGAAGATCCTATCAAGGTTGAAATCAATTCTCGGGTTAACTGCCGCGAGTCTCATTGATAAGAACTGCAACCAAAGAAACATGATAACTAGAATAGACCAAGGAGATGGAAGATACTACATCAAAACCAAAGCATAAAGCACAAAATGAAACATGCCAGACTATGGAAAATCTCCATAACAAGATCCCTACTACAAAGTAACACTCGGAAAATATTTAAGATGACTAATCTCAGGCCATCTCGACATCTAAGACGCTAAAAAATGGGGGTTGTACACTTGCAATGCTTAAGAATGCATCGTGAATTCATAAACTTTTTACGAGTTCAAACCGAATGGTATTCGAGACAAATATCTCACCTCCACTTGACGCTGAAGGGACTGCACATGATTGATGATTTCATCCAACACTAACGCTGTGCCCGAAATCTGCAGCAAATGGTATTTCACAAATCAGAAAAGGTCCTATGTGAACTCAATGATCCTATAATAAAATTCGAACTACTACAAGTCAACTTTTCGAACATATGAGCAATATTTGAGCACAAAAGCATAGTCACCAAAGCTCTTGGTACCAGTTATAAAATGTATTTCGTGACATGCAAGAAAATACCCCAAGACAATGACATGCCATATAAGCATATTCATGGCGTGCAGATAGACGAGTTCATCAGTGATTTCCTCGAAACAGAAACAGAAACAGAAACCTATCCAGAAGCAATAGATTTCCAGTCTCTTGAGGGATTAACTCTCTACAAGTCATTAATATCAACAATATTCTGTTTTAACGGTTAGGCATCGCCAATCCTTACAAATTATGAGGAGATCATGACTTGTGGTCCTAGAAAAGAAAGGTCGTTGACATGTTTCGTCGTCTAATTTACACTGAATTGCGGTCACATCTTGAAGAAAACGACGTACACCTCCTTTTCAATTGTCGAAAACGTCTTTTGAACTATTAAGGCATAATCCAGATTAAGTTTCGAACAACTAAACTAATTTCCCATGCACTATCACATCATGTCCTTGTATAGTTAGCCGGCCATTTGGCATATAAAAGGCATTTTCTTTTGTGATCTTTTATCTTGTTATCCCATAAGAGCATGGGTACCTAACTTGTAAGAGAAGTTGGCAACTATTCTACATCAATGAAATGGGACCCCATAATGACATCTAATCTAACAAGCCACTACACAAGTTCATAGAGCACTTCATGGTAATCTCCAGCTACCATTCCACATGACTAAAAATTTCCTTCCGTTGTCGCCAAAGGCTAGAATTGTCATTTTAGTGGTACCTATCGTTTCCAAAGATAATTCAACATCCGAAACATCAATTCGGAAGATTAGATTAGAACTATAAAATTCAGCAACGAAGTTAAACTCGAAAAGGACTACTAACAAACTCACCCAACAAAGGAAGAAGGGCTAAAACATTAGGATTATCAAACTGCCATGGCACACCAAGCTCAGCTTTATGTGGTTGCAAAAGTTAACCCACTTTTGTGCAAAAGGTGACAAGTACAAAATCCATGGCCAAAGAAATATAATCTAAAGATGGTAATCTCACTTTTTTGTACCCATTTAGACAGATATTCTTAGCTTAATCACATAATCATAGTCATAATCATAATCAAATCATTAATCAACATTATAATCCAATTGAACTGACCTTACTGCATCCTGGTACCAACTCCTGTAGGAGCTTCATACGTGCATTAATCTTCTCTCTCCTTGCCTATAAACAAAGATTATTAGCTTAATAAAGACAAATTAACTAATACTAAACATACTGATTAAGGACTTGGTCATCAAAATTAGTGAATTACTCTCTCAGCTAAGCTATGGCTATCCGTGGCTTGTCCTCGGCGAGCTCGAACATGAACGTAAGGCAGCTTCTCGGCATCGCCGGAGATCTCTTTCGCCGCAGTTTGGCTTTTCTTTCTCGACCCTTTCGCCTAAAAAGCTCAAAAAACAAATGTATCAACGAATTTGATCAAAATTGGAAACACCAAAAATAATCCGATATCAGAATTTTTCACCTTTTCTCGGCCTTTTCTCTTGATACTCCGGTTTTTCACCGTTGGATCAGAAACCAACGGTTGAGATGACTCGGTCTCCGCCGGCTCACTCTTCACCGGTTTCTGGAGACTCGAGCTTGAATTGTACGACGTCGGTTCAGGCGAGTTGCTCTTGTTATTGCCGTTCATGTTATCATCTCCGGCGAACACAGAGAACCTCGCCGTTCGTTCAATTAACTCACTATTAAAAGGAAAATGAAAGCTGCCTTTGAAACCATCAACGTTCGGAGCTGGAGCAGGAGCAGCAATAAGCTTAGCCGAGTCCGGAGAGTGAATGAGCTGAACGGCTTGGGTACCCGGAAGTTCAAGCATAGCCGTGAAGGAACTCGCATTATCTCCCCCCGGAGCCGACATCAAACGGCGGATTTCATCTGTAAATTGGATCGATTCGAGCGCCGCCACTTCGTCCCTCTCCGACTTCATTTTATCATATCCAATTCCATCCGTCCCCGTCTTTAACTCCATAGCAGAATGAAGAACAAAACGCCTCAAATTCGAAATTCTGAAAAGCACCCACTTCAATTCCTTGAAAACAACAAGTACCCAGTTGGTTAATTCAACCCATATTAAAGTCTCAACAGCTTCCAAATTTTTTCAAGCTTTGATTTGGTTCATCAATGGCGATCGGGTCAAGCAAACAAAGAATGATTTAATTGTCATTTAAACATTAATTTGTGAGCCATTCGAAGTCCAAGGAAAGCAACGTAGGTTGGATTATCTTGTTTAAGGAGTACTAATCAGTGGAAAAGATTTTAAATGTTTGTGTTTTTCAATTTTGAGTTTCTAAATTTAGAGAGACTGAAAGAGAAAGACGAGAGTGGGGTCTGAGTCTGGAACTAAATTATTAAAATTGTACAGCTTCAACTGTACAGTTCGTTGAGATTGAAAGAAAGTTTACTGTGTAGGGTTCGATTTTATGTCTGAATTAATTCGTATCGTACATTTGATTTTAGTAGATGAGTTTCTAATAAATATATTATAAATATAATACTTTAAAGGCTTAACTCAGTAATAAATGCTTAAAGTATACACTTTTTCTGAAATAGGTGCCTAATGTTTCTTTTTGGCTGAAATAAGTGCCTAAATTATATACTTTTTTCTGAGATAAGTGCCTAATGTATTTTTTTGCTGAAATAGGTGCCTAAAGTTTTATTCCCTTAGTATTTTAAGGTAACACTATTAAAAGAAAATTGTTTAATTTATAAATAAGTACCTAAACTATATATATATATATTTTAAAATAGGTTCCTAATGTAAATTTTATTGAAATAAATGCCTAATTTTTTCTTATAAGTAATTTATATTTCTTATAAGATGTAAAATTATTTATATATCATCGTTTTAATTTATTAAATTATTTATTATAATTAATTAATAATTTATTTAAATTTGATTAGTAACTGAAATTATGAGAAAAAAATATTTTTTAACAACACTAAAATAAAAAATAATTAAATTTATATAATTTTATATTAATATTTCCAATTCTTTTTCGATACAATTATAAATGTAATAGGAATATAAGAATTTTTGTATATATTTCCCATGTGAACCGGCGGCATGTCCTTGCAAGTGAATCGATTTGTCCCATTGATGATTGTTGTGGAAAATATAAAAAATATTAATATAAAATTATATAAATTTTAATTATTTTTTATTTTAGTGTTGTTAAAAAATAATTTTTTCTCATAATTTAAAAGGTTAAATGATTAATTTAAGATATAACTAATTTTATATCTTATAAGAAATATAAGTTACTTATAAGAAAAAAATTAGGTATTTATTTTAATAAAAATTACATTAGGCACCTATTTTTTAAAAAATATATAGTTTAGGTACTTATTTATGAATTAAACAATTTTCTTTTAACATTGTTACCTTAAAACACTAAGGGAATAAAACTTTAGGCACCTATTTCAGCCAAAAAATACATTAGGCACCTATCTCAGAAAAAATATATAGTTTAGGCACTTATTTCAGCTAAAAAAAACATTAGGCACCTATTTCAGAAAAGATGTATACTTTGGACACTTATTATTGAGTTAAGCCTACTTTAAACTTAAGAGTTGCTTAAGCGAAATTAAATTAATTATCACTTAAATTAATTTTTATTGATAAAATCAAAATTAATATTAATTCAACCGTGATATAAAATCTATAAAAGTATTTATTTTTTAACGAGAATAATGATATTTTAAAATTTAATAATTGTGTGTAGAATTTAAGATTTATAAATTAAAATTTAAATACTCGACATATTATATTAATCTTTAAACTCTAAACTTATAAATTGTGACAATTATTCCTAAATTATGAATTGTTACACTTAAACTTTTAAACCTTACGCTCTAACTTAAAATTTTAAACCCTAAAATTAAAAAACTTAATGATTTTTACCTAACAAAATATCTAAATATAATATAATTATATAGTTTTAAAAATAAAGGCTTAAAGGCATTATAAATTTGTGTACTATTTAAGAATGAGTTTTCGATTGAGTCGAGTCGAATCAAGTTAAAAAATTTTTGAGTTATTCAAGTTTATGAGTCATATTTTACCATTTAAATTTTAATTAAAAAATTTTTATTCGAGTCAAGTTTTCGAGTTCTTATAAAAATTTAATTTTAATTATTTATCATGTTATAGTACAATTTAATTCTAATTTAAACGATTTTCTCTAATCATACAAGATATGTATATATTTCTTTATATGTGACAATATTTCTTCATATTTTTCATATATCAATATATATCATAAAAAATTGAAAGATCATCTCGAACTTAAAAATAATTTCTTTAATTACTAAAATTTCGAGTTATTCAAGTTATTCAAATTTCTATTTTACAACTCGAACTTTATTTAAAATTTTGTCGAGTCGAATCGAGTCAAAATAAGTCGAGTATTTCCGCCTCGAATCAAGTCGAGTTATTCGGTTTTTTCAAGTCGACCCGAGTTTTGCTCACCCCTACTACTATTACGAAAATAATCAATTATTTTTTACATTCAATTAAGTATCTGAAGTAATAAATTGAATCAATTAAGTTATTTGATTAAATTTAACTATAAATATTCAAGATTTTTTTTAAAGATATTACTTTCATGTGATACATTATAATTTTGTCATATGGTAATTATAAAATTTGCATATAATCTATAGGGTAATTATTTCATGCATAAGGATTTATAAAAACTTTATTTACATAAGTGCCTTAGTTTTAGGGTCTAGGGATATTGTTTAGGGTTCAAGGGTTTAAGTGTAGTAGTTTTAAATGTATGGAGTTTATATACAATTTTAGTTTTATGATTAAATTTTAAGGTTTATATGTTAAAACCTAAATCTCTAATCATATTACAATAAAATCAAAATCTATATTATAATCTTAAACACTAGAAATAGAACCATAAACACTAAATTCTAAATTTTAAATTAAAATTAAAACTATAAACTCTAAAATTAAAACACTTATAAAAACAAAAGTTTATCGTTTATATATAAGACAATAATTCATAATATAATATATATCTCCTACATTCCCTTCTCATATTTGCCTTACAATTCTAAAAAATCTCATAAATATTGTTGTTTGAGGGTTTTTTTCATATTATTGTACTTAAAAAATATTTCTCAAAAATATTGTTGTTTCTATAGTAAAAGTGAAGTCAGGTCCATTAGAATTCGACTTTGAATAGTGATTTATTTTTGTTAGATTAAAAATTAAAGTCAGGAATAGAAGACTCAAACTTTGAATAATAAAAAATTCAAAAAAAAGTCGGTGACAAGAGGCTCTGGCTTTTAATAGTATTTTCATTTTTTTTAATATGGTCCTTATTCATAGTCGAATTGTAATTAATCCGACTTCGCTAGTACTGTTCAATCTATAATATTTTAAGAAATAATTTTTCAAGTATAATATTATGGGAAAAATTCAAATAACAATATTTATAAAATTTGGACCTAAAAAATTAGTCTCTAAATTAAGGTAAATATTAATCCTTTTAGTAACATTAATTACAATTACTACAAGAATGTTATTGCTAAGCTTCCTACTCTTTTTAAGATTAAGATTTTGGTTGGAGGGTTGACAATAATGCTTTACCTACTAGACAAAAATTGGCTTATGCAGGTCTTGGATCGGGAGTTTGTAAACTCTGTAATAGGGAGGAGGAAACTATGGTTCATGCACTTAAAGATTGTTATTTGATGAAATTCTTTTTTTTTGTTTTGAGTGGCTTGAGTTCTATTCTCCCTCAGGGTTTTATTGGGGATTGTAAAGAATGGATTGAATTGGCTTTAAGATCCTTAAATTTTGACCAGTTTATATTTTTTATTATTTTAATATGAAATATTTAGAATAGAAAGAATCATCGGTTACATAATGGTGTGCTAAATACTGCTAGAATGATTGTTGATTACTCTCAACTCCTTTTTTCAGATTTTTTACAGGCCAATGAAAGGACTACTCTTTCAATTTCTTGTAGCAAAACTCTTAATTGGTCTCGGCCAACAGATGATACAATTAAGGTTAATGTGGATGCTATATTTTTTGGATTCTATTGGTCAAGCTGCTATTGGAATTGTAACTAGGAACAGGTTTGATCTTATGATTGATGGAATGACGTTTAAGTTGCAAGGTGCTCACTCTTCAGAATCTGCAGAAGCTTGTGCTTTTACTGAAGGTTTAAAGTTAGTAGCTGAGAATAGTTGGTGTAAGGTTCAAATTGAAGGGGATTGTAACACCCTCGATCTGGTGCCACATTGGGCCTCCGGACCAAAACCCGTATTTTAAAATTTCTTTCAAAAAGACCAATAAGATGAGTCCAAATCTATTCTCATCATAAGATAATAAAATCCAATCCATTTAAAACATAAAATTCGAGTAAGTTAAAGTAGCAAAGCTCCAAAATATTACAATTCGTTTTAAAAGCATTCGACTAAATAAACAGAGTTACAAATTATACATATAGGGTCCTACAAGTACAAAGCGCACTATGTCTAATAACAGTACTCTAACAGCAGATGTCGATGTTGAACCCACCACGATGATGCTCCTCCGATCAAGCTTCCTTAACCTACGTACGAAAACACATTTCGAAACGCTGAGCTACACAAGCTCAGTGGATACTCAACCAACCAGCTCACATCAAACATAGCATACATATAAGCATAAGCAACATGAATGATGACATGGCATGAGTACGATGGCGCTACCATAACCGCCTAAACGCATGATATCATGATGGCATATTATCGTCACATAACATATGCATGACAAAAGAAGACCACACAACATCTTAAGTTCTTATCTCGTATTTATATATCTCATACATATATATATATATATTAGTGTCCATATCACCTCATATTAGTATAGAAGTAGGGGACCCATCAACATTAAGCAAGGTCCGTGGCATGCCACTCCATATAATCCGCTAAGGAACCCATCAACACTAAGCAAGGTTATCAGTTTTACCTTTCATATAATATTTACTCTAGTAACCCATCAGCACTAAGCAAGGTTACTAGGTTACCTTATAATCATATAATATACTCTAGGCAACCCTTTAGTACTAAGCAAGATTCCTAGTAAGCCACATGACTCAAATATGTCACACCGAACCCTTAATGGTTTCAAATATCAGTTTATACCCCTAGATTCCAATTATTATTCGATTATCCCTTAAATGGGGTTAGGAGCCTATCTCTTAGTTTAAATATTCATTTTATAGTTTAAACAACCCATAAGACCCCTAAGGTAACATTATGTGACTTTCCAACTTGCCCTTAAGAACTAGGACCAAAATGCCCAAAGGTATCGATACCCCTACATGGAGTATCGAAACACACTGTACTGATATCCTCACCAAAGGGGATATCGAAACGACCTGTATCGATACCCTCCCAAAGGGGGTATCGAAACACTTTGACCAAACTTCAAAGTCAACTAATAAGAAACTACCCACTTCGATACGGGTATCAAATCGGAAATGTCACTAGACGACTCGGTATTGAAACACGGGTAAGGCGTATCGGTACGCCTACCTTTCTCGTCTAAGTTTCCTCTTAGGGGTATCGAAACACCCTCAAGTGTATCGATACCCCCTGCACGAAAGGTGTAGTTTTGAGACTTCTAACACTTAGAACTCTATCCAAAAAACATCCATTCGATCCCAAATTGATCCTAGACTTTAAGGGAGTGATCCTAAGCATGTCTAAACCATTTTTACGAAGGTTCATCAACTCTAGACAAATCCACCATTAAAGGCCACCTAAAGCTACCAAGCATACCATAGCAATCAACAACATACATTTATACTTAAAACATGAATTGCATGATGATTAAGAAGTCGAAGGAGTACCAACCTTAGCAACAAAAGCAGCAAACTCGAGCTCCAAAACAAGCTTAGACCTTCTCCTTCCCCGAAGCTCTTGAAGGCTCTCCAAGCTCCTTCTCTACAAGAGAAGAATAACCAACGGGTTAGTCACACTTTGGGAAGATTTTAGAAGCTTAAAACACTAAAAGAACAGAGATTTAAGCCCCTAAAAATCCATTCCCGAACTCCACCTTAAACCCTATATTAAACCTTCATCCTCACCAACTCAACACTTTCTTACCTTGTTTTATAGATCATTCACAACCCTTTAACCTTCTTTTCTAGTCAAAAACGAGATTTCTAACCAAACTATCAAAGATCTAACCTTTTACATTCTTTTTTTCAAGATGGAGAAGATGGCAGATGAAGAAGAAAAGAAAAGAGTGAGATCACTCTATAGGGGAATTAAAACCCCTAAACCCCATCTTCTTTGATTTTGGCATTTATCAAAATGCCCCTATCTCAAAACTCCAAAAGCCCAACATCATTCTAAGCCCAATAAGCCTAAGGCCCAACATAAACTTGGGGTCCAAAATTGAAGCTCAACACCTCGGGTTAACCCGACACTCGATCTGAATCTGGGTTGTGAAAGGGATTCTATGTCTATAGTGAACAAACTTAATGTTTCTGTTCTGGACAGGTCTTTGACAATTGTTTATCTCAAAGAAGCTCATGCCCTTCTTCATTTAAGTTTCGGTCTTAATGTTTCTCATGTTAATAGAGTAGCTCATGAGCTAGTTCGGTGGACTCTTTCTTTAGATAATCTTTTATTTTTTGGTTGATATTCCTACTTGTATTAAACATTTTGTAGCGAATGATGCCATTTTTGGCTATGTAATACATATAATTTTTTCAAAAAAATATTACAATTACTACAAGAATGAATCTCACTGAAGAGTGAAGCAATGAATAGCTTATTATAAGTGAAAAAAAAATTCAATATTGTACATCATAATATATATAACTCTTTATAAATAATTAATTAAAAGAAAATAGAAACATATGAAATTGATGTGGGGAGGCGAACCGGAAGGACGAGCGGTGGGGATTAAGACAGTGGCACGGTCCCCCCGCCCACAAACCAATCCCCGACACTGTTGTTTATGATCCATCATTGTCTTACATTGATTCATAACCATGGATAGACCTTCGGTATTTCCATGATTCGAACAATTAAATTGTCAATATATAAGGTGTTTAAAGTTTTTATATAAGAAAGTAAGATGTTTGAAAAAAATTTAGAATATAGGTCAATTTTTATAGTGCATGTAAGAAAACATCACTCACATGGCGACTTGAGAAAGAACACCATATGCAAGTGAGTTCTCTATTTTTTAATATTTTTTGCAAAATTTAAATGAAAAATATCTACAGATGACGTTTTCTTATCTATACTATAAATATTGATCTAGATTCTCAAATATAAATAAGAATCATTTATATTCGAAATAAAAATTTAAGTTAATTAATTTTATAATTTTTCCTCTTTGTTGGTACCCTTGACTTAAACCCTGAATAAGGCACAGAGCGTGCCCTACAGTTCCCTACATTTGTCGTGGTGTGTGTTGTTTTTTTTGTACATTCAAGTCATGCATCAGTTGGCAGACCAATCAAGCCTCGACAACTCTTTCAGGGATGAATCAGTTTGCAGTGACGTTCATAGGACAAGATACCACACATTATCAAGTCGAGAGACAATCTCTTAACTTATGTCGAAACTTCTATTTAAATAAGTCTCGAATTTAAAATATTATACATGTAAAAAATTAAAGCCCCACAAATAATATATGTATTGTGCATGCAGACAATCTCTCAACTTAGGAGACTAGCTCATAAAGTTTAGTATATAACGCAGAAAGATTCGAATTAAGCAGAACAAAGTTTTAAAAAACAAAAAAACAATCAAAAGGATTCAAAGTGTTTTAATTTGGATTGAAGCTCTAAATGTTACATTTGAAAAATAATTAATTGAATCAATTTAGTTAAATTTAATTTGGGTATATCGATATCATATTCGAATCTAAATCAAGTTTATTTTTCATTGATTAAACATTAAGAATCAGATGAATGGCTTGGATTGTGGAAATGGAAACTCAACAAAGAAGACAAGAAGGTTTAAACAAAGAGATTGCAGTAGTATTTGTTCTATTGTATACTCTCAATTATTAGACATTGATCGCTTAATTATTATGCAGACATTACTGGTGTTCAAACCCGTGACCCTTAGAAACAACAATTGTTTTTTTAACCACTGAAACTAGATGACTCATACACCTAATTGAGACTTAACTCTCACACTTGGGGTACAATTTAGCTATGACTCGACCAAATTATTTAATTTCGTAAAATTAATTTTCTCTATCAAAATTTAAATTTAATTTAACTGATTAGAAGAATCAAATTGATTTTAAATTGAATTAATTAAGATTAAATTAATCTGTGTCTCAAAATATTTTGTATGTCTTAAGTTTTCGAAGGTAGGATGTAGCTTTAACTCTTTTAGTGAAGGAAAGTATGATTTCTTATCCATTAAAAGATAATAAAATTTTAAATGGATACAAATAATAAATTTACACTTATTTATTTTAAGATACTCAAACTCAAATATAATAGCTACATAGAGAGATTATATCATAGGTCCGGCCTACCACGTCAGTCGTGGTCCCTAGTCAATGAAAATCACCCATTCTGCCACTAATCAACCATGTAACTAATATAATTTTCAGAAATTATATTTTTAAAATGACATGTAAATTATGAGTGAAGGTTCATTGGTTGAAAAAAAATGAGTTGACAATTAGTGGTGAAGTGGGTGGTTATTATTAGATGGGACCACGGCTGACGTGGTAGGTCGAGCCTATGATATAATTTCTCTATGCATATAATATATACATTATTAAAATTTTAAAAAAATATATAAATATATTCTAATATAATCACACTAATATATTAAAAAATTATAATTTTCTTAAACTTATATATAAATTTTAAATTTTAATATATTTTAATTATATTCTAACCATATCAAGTCTATTGAGTATTGACATAAGTGCTACTACAATGATTATATTTATAAAATTGTTAATTTTAAATACGACACAAGTATTGGTTAATACGAAAAATAATATCAATACGGACCACGTAGAAATAAAAAAACATGAAAATACAAACATGTTCAAAATTTTAATACATTTGAAATTTTAGTATATTAAATATCATAATTTAACAATAAGAAAAATGGTTGTAATTTGTATTTATAACTATTTATATCTAATTTATTGAGTTATTAATTTATATTAGATATTGTAAAAACTTATTATAAAATTTATTTTTTAAATTTAATTTATTTTAATCATAATGTGATGATTTAAAATCTCTAAATTTAATTAAAAGATTTAATACGTTATTCATTAAATTAACTAATTGTTAATAATGACACAGTGAATATTAAAATATCATTTTAAATTCAATTTATCTTTATATTCTATAAATTGAACATTTTAAACATGATACAGTATAAATAGAAAAATATTTTTGATATGCAAGTTGGTTAAATTAGAGTTTACGTAATTTAACTCTAATCAAAGGAACGATTGTTGTTTCTAGAGGTCACAGGTTCGAGCACCAATAATATCAACATGATGATTGAGTGATCAATATCTAATGGTTAAGAATATATACTAAAACAGATACTATTGTAATCATGATAAAAAATTACATAAATTTATTAATTTTGAAGTTTAAAATTTTGATTTAAAATTTATAAATTTAAATTATATAATTAAAGTTTAGATTTTAGAATTTAAATTTTAAATTTTATAATTTAAATAAAAAAATTGTTTGAATTGTTTTACAAGTTATATATATAAAAATAACATAAATACAACAGATGATAACACGACAGATTAATTTAATGTACCAAACTAATTATAATAAGCAAATTCAAACATGGTTATATGTACTCTTACCACACATCTAAATTTTAGAAACACAAAACTCTTTATAACCAAACACAATCCATGTAAGAAAAATTGAGGTTTTGTGAATAAGAAAACAAAAGATGGTAACACAAAATGTCAATTTCCCTCCGTACAATTCCTGTTAATAAAACCATGGATCCTATAAAAACAAAGCTAAATGCAAAATCCCCTCTAGAAAACAAGCTCATGAGGTTTCATGCCAGACTTCAGAGAAAATCTAGCGGAAAGGTAGGCCTTCAAGTCCGGGACACCCTCTATAGACTTAAGTAACGAGGCATCGACGGCTTTCTGGTCTTCTTTCTTACCATCTGGCAGATTCTTCTTATCCTATGACAGATGGAGAACCAGGAAAGCAAATTAAGATTAATGGATTTTGGAAGGTTTGAATTATAATAAATGCAAAACTACGAACCTCCTTTTCAGCTTCGAAAAACTCTCCCTCGTTCTTCTTCTTCTTCTTTACCAGTTCCTTGGTGAAGTACTTGTCGTCAAACTTGTCTACATTAACACCAGAGATGTCTATCTTGGTGGAAGTAGCAATGACGTATGATTGGTTCACGCGTCTTAGAGGGACACCGTTAATCTTAAACGGTCCTGCAACGAAAGGGAAATCCCGAATTCAAGCAAAGAAAGACAAATATCAAACGACAAACGATATTAAACATAAAAGTAAAAGCCAAATTCACAAAGAGCAGCCGACAAACAACAATAAGCTAGCAACACTACTAAGCTACTAGGTACGAATTTGGATATCATGTCGAATACAATACACATAAATCCAATGAGCTAGTGTCTCGAGTTATTTAAGAATCCATGTACACATCTTTTTTAGTTGAACTAGTGCAAGTATTAAATACAGAAAACGTTAATCTTAAACGGTCCTGCAACGAAACGGAAATCCCGAATTCAAGCAAAGAAAGACAAATATCAAACGACAAACAATATTAAACATAAAAGTAAAAGCCAAATTCACAATGAGCAGCCAACAAACAACAATAAGCTAGCCACACCACTAAGCCATTAGCTACGAATTTGGATAACATGTCGGATACAATACATATAAATCCTACAAGCTAATGTGAGTTATTTAAGAATCCATGCACACGTCTATGTTAGTCAGACTAGTGCAAGTATCAAATAGAGACAATCGTCGAACATAAGTATTTGAATTTTTCCTAAGCTTCTGCATATAATTTGAAGGACATTGTTTATGTGGTATTCATGAAGACAATATTAAGATTCGATGCGACATACAACAAAGATACGAAGTTAATATGAAGTTTTTAATACCATTGTCATGTGTTCCAATTGGTATTCAAATCATATAAATTCTTACATTTAATTAAATTTTAACAATGAACTTCAATTGCTTTAAAACAACAGTTACATCACTGGTTCCATTTCATCATTATTGAAATTTCCAAACAAACATTCAGCAAAACAAGATCAATGTCACATTGACAGAAATCAAACAAGTAATTGCAGTAAAATATGTTCTAAAACAAATGCTGGAAAATACAAACAAAAATACTATGAAATTGAAGACAATACCAGTAACCAGAAGGAGCCCAGAAGTGAGTTGCTTCAAGAAAACAACTCTCTTCCCCATGAATCTACCCGCCAACAGAATCAACACCGTTCCAGGAGTAATGCTCGCCCTAAACACAAACAAAAAACCCAGCATTAACAATCATATCTTCAGAGATATATATACAAATGAGAAATAAAGTATTAAGATTTAAGGAAAAGACCTGAGCTTGGTGGGTTTGGGCTTGCGCTTATTGAGAAGCGGCTTCTTGACGTCATCGGCGGGGTAAAACTTGGGAGGCTTCTCATCGGCGGAGGGGGCCTTTGGCTGGGGGTCGTGGCGGGGGAAAACGCCGCCATTTTTTGCTTTGATTGCCCAGATACCACGCTTGTGGTACATTTTAGACCTCGAGTACTTTCCCACGCCACGGATCAGATCTGGGTTTCGGGTCTTGATCGGGGTTTTCCGTTTCGCCGCCATTTTTCCCTTTGCACTGCTCGGTTCTGCTTTTCCAATGGCGTCCGATGATAACTCTAGAGCAAATATATTGAACCTTCAATAATATTAGGGTTTCAATGGGCTTTAAAGGTTTGGGCTTTTTTGCAGACTTTGATTTAAAAGCCTTTAAAGATCAACCATACAGAAAATAATTATTATAATATTCAAATCTATAATTAAATGTTTCCCAACTAGGAGTAGGGGTGAGCAAAATTCGATTCGACTCGAAAAAACTGAATAACTCAACTCGACTCGAGGCGAAAATACTCGACTCGAAAAAATTTCAAATAAAGTTCAAGTTGTAAAATAGAAATTCGAATAACTCGAAATTTTTAATAATTAAAGGATTAATTTTTAAGTTTAAGACGAGTCTATCAAATTTTTATGATATATATACATTGATATATAAAAATATAAAGAAATATCACTACATATGAAAAAATATATAGATAAATATCTTATATGATTAGAGAAAGTCGTTTAAATTGAAATTAAATCATATTATAACATGATAAAGTATTACAAATAAATATTTATAGAAACTCGAAAACTCGACTCGACTCGAATTTCTTAAACTCGGCTCGAACCGAAAAAATTTCAAATAAAGTTTGAGTTATAAAATATGACTCGTAAACTCGAATAATTCGAAATTTTTTAACTCAACTCGATCGAATACTTACCCCTAACTAGGAGGTTATAAATTTAAATATATTTAAATGAATATTATGGTCTGAAGACCTGAGAATCGGAAAATCAATAAAAAAAAAACATTTATCTTTTATAGTTAAATACCAAAATATATCTAGTTCTGTCTGATAAATTTATGGTTTTTGGTATATTTAAAAATGAAAAAATATGAGTAAGTTTTAATCGATCCGATGAGATCAGTTTTTTTTTTTCGATTTTTGACTTGAGTTAAAAGCCGAGTCAGATTTGAATTTAGAGTAAAAATTCTTTGATCCATCCCCACCCGATTTATTTATAAAAATATATTTATATTTATTATATGTTATATTTAATATTTTTATTAGTTTTTTTCTTGCCGGGTTATGTTTAATCAATTTTTATTAAAATCTTGAGGTCAGATCAAAGTAAGATTATGCTTTTATTATATTAAGTAAGGTCGAGAATAAAAATATATTAAATATGAATCGAGTCAAAACTTTAAATTTTCGAGTTGATACGAGCGGGGAAAACCTGTCCCAGTCATCATCTCGTTTATTTGACTAAAACATAGAATCAGTTGCCCGGAACACTAGGAGTACAACATAAGATGGGCACGAAAAACAGCCGATATGCACGGGAAAGGGAACGAACTTAGAGCGACCGGCGAATATGCATCGTGGAGGTGATGAAGCAACTCGAGCCTGCTAGAGTCGAAGGCCGGGGTTCAGGAGCCCCGAGAGAGCACAGCTAGAGTCACCAACTCGTGGGAAGCATTCTGCCGGAGAAAGTGCAGTTCATGAAAAAACCAGCATTGTTACAAGCACGCACTGTAAACATACATTTAGTAACATATTCAGATTTACAAATCCATGGAACGAACTTAACACGAAACTCGGATCCGAAATCGAATCCCGAAACAACAACAAACAAATCAAGTGTGACGAAAGGAAACAACTACATCCATACAAGAGCCAACAAGAATCACTTCTGGTAAGCAAATAAAAGGTAAAATCCAATGAGATGGTTATCCGAAAACTCATCAATTGCACTCGACCACAGCTTCGGCAGCCCGTCGAGGTTTGCTTTTGCGCCTGCTACCATTTTGTCGATATCCGACCGTGTTTATTGAATCACCGGTGCTTAACTTCGATGCATTCCCGATTTCTTTAGCCTGCATAGACCTATTCCGCTTCCTTCCGTTCTCCTTGGAGGCCAAATTTTTCATCTCCTTGATAGGAACCAAACCATTTACATCCTCACCGTCTTCTTCCATCTTCTCCACTTCATCTTCCTCGATATCATCCTTCAATTGCATTTGCAGCCTTCCTCTTCTGTTAGTCGCCGGAACTTTTTCTTCGTCGCCGCTTCCGAGATCTTCACCAGACAAAACAACAGCCTGCTTATTAACTTTTCCTCTACCTCTTCTCATGGTACAAATTAACCACTTCACAGAGACAATTTTGAACAACTTAACAAGGCTTCTGCAAGACAAAAACATAAAATTCAGTCCGAAAAATCGGAATCGCAAACCCCATTTTCCGAATCAAATGAAAGATCAAGCAAAATGCCTATCATTCCAGCCATATATATATATATATATATATATAACACTCACCTAAACCAGAACACAAACTCCTAGATGGTTCATCCAACAGCAGGTTATACCCTTTCTAAATCAATAGGAAAATCGAATTCTGGGTTTAATTTCTCTTCTTGTTTCCTACATTTTCCGGGAAAATATCAAACCATAAGAAAAAAAACCTCAATTCAGAGAGTTCACAAGAGATAAATGGATCAAATAAAGAGA
Source organism: Abelmoschus esculentus (assembly GCA_035048815.1). Lineage (NCBI taxonomy): Eukaryota > Viridiplantae > Streptophyta > Magnoliopsida > Malvales > Malvaceae > Abelmoschus > Abelmoschus esculentus. Next base: position 259,075 of record JAUCBN010000049.1, read on the forward strand.
GAAAAGCAACCAGAAAGATAAAAATCAACCTAATTTCAAACTGAATTTAACCCAACAACAACAGCAATCTTCAATTTTCAGTAACCAACTACCAATTACAGATAAACTCCAAATCCATACAAAAGCCTTAATTTCAAAGCTTTCATCTTACTGTAATCAAAGATTGAGTAAAGCAAACGTTTACTATAATTACACCACCAAACAAAGCATTAACTCCTCTTAAAGCGATTCACACATATAGAAATGAAGCTGGCCTTGAAACACATATCAATACTTTAGCATCTTTGAAACAAAACCCATCATTTTTCAGATTCTCATTGTGCAAATCCTCCAAGAAAAAACTTGGGTTTTTGCTTTTGTTTATGTTTCTTTTTCTTTTTCAATTGGAAACTACGATCTGAATGTGAAGCAAAGGAAAACGAACCCAGATCAGATTCTATGGTGTAAGCTAAGAGGGAAACATGATCGAGTAGTTTATGCTAAGAATAATTAGCAAAATTTTAACAAAAATAAGCTAAAATCTGAGGCTTTGCTTACTGCTAAGAAGAATTTGTGAATTTATGGGTCTTTTTAAGATCATTTTATCTCAAGTTTGACGGTGGGTTTTGGGTCTGACACGTGTACGGTGAGTGTGGGTTTGACGTTAGTTTAGTCCATTGGAATTTCTGCCGTTGGATTGAGACTCTGTGAGTTCAGACCTGCTTTCCAAGCATAGGCACATGCTTAGGTGTGATAATGCAAATAAGGTTTTGTTTCTCATTAAAGTTCTAAATCGGGTTTAAAATAAATAAACGTTTCGAATTTTTTTTTAAACGCATTTAAAATAAAATATCGATTTCGTTATGGATAGCCTGGCTGCAGAGATATGTATTTAAACGTGAGAATTTTAGATCTTGAAAAGCAAAGGGTATCATAGTTGGATAGTTAAAAAGCTTCTCAAACTTCGAACAGAGACATCAACTCTTCTTGATACTTTAACAAACAAAAAAAGGTCACTATAAAATGGATTTGGGATCAAATTCGCGATAAAGAAGAACGAGTAGAGTGACATTAACTCGTATGGTTTTCTTCTCATATTCTTAAACATTTTAACTTGGATGACCATCTTAAACAAACTCCCAACTCGAGATAGATTGATCGAGATGGGAATTTTGGTTAAATCTTCATGTTTATTTTGTGATAATCTAGAAACTAGAAGCCATATATTTTTTAAATGTGTTTTTGCAACTGGGATTTAGGGTATCATTTTGAGTTTATGTAATATCTCTAAACTGATTAAGACATGGGTGGAAAAACTTTATTGGGTTGTGCTCCGGATAAAAGACAAATCTTTGTTGGTTTTCATACTTTGTTTGGCTTGGAATGCCTTCATATATAGTATATGGAAAGAGAGGAATTATAGATATTTTGGGGGGAGATCTAGAAATCCCAATGCCATTGTAAATAAGATAAAAGAAGTAGTGAGAGTAAAACTCCTTTCTAAGCGTATAGATATATTGGATTTTACTAATATTCAGTTGTGTACACGATGGGGTATACATGTATAGCGTTATGTGAAATCTTTTAATTGTTTTTGCAATTTTTTCATAGAATACAACGATTATTTATCTAAAAAAATAAAAATAAAAAAATGATTAATGGATAAATATTTAAAGTTAACGTGGGTTATTTAAAGTTATTATTGTGGGTGAATATTTTTACCACAATAATAACTAGGGATGTTTAAATAGATAATTCAATTAATGATCGAATCGAATTATTAAAATTGAATTAATTAAATTTTTTAAATATTTAATCGTTAACCGAACCGAAAGTAAAATAGTAAATAAGAGGAGCGGTATACTTATACAACTATGTAAGTGTTAATTTTAAAATTTAAGCCTATGTTCAAAAATAGCATCAAATTTAATCCCCAATTTCTTCACATTCTTACTCCTCGGCCCATGGCATGGCATCTTCTAATTTAACAAGACGATCGGCGATCGCAACACACAGGTTTGAGTCTTAGCCCAATCGGGCTGCCTAGTCACAGATCCAGGAAAACACAGAAAATGTCCCAATCAGCTCACCGGTTGTGAGGGAAGCACCTTAAGCGGTGTTTAGGGAAAATTTTGAAAAATATTATTGTTTGAAATTAATTTTAAGATTTTAGAGAGTTTGAGAAATAATTGAGAAAATAAATCAATTATTACAGTAATAAAATGACCTCGTCATCTTTTCTTGGCGAGGTCTTCTCTCTCTTTCTTATTCAACCAAATAAATTAATGGATCAACAATATCTCGCCATCTCTTCTTGGCGTGGTTCAAGAAAAGAGAGAAAACCTCGCCAAGAGAAGGTGACGAGATCTTTTTATTACTGTAGCAATTGACTTACTTTCCTAATTATTTTCCAAACATCTCTATAATACTAAGAATAAACTTAAACCCCTATATTTCTCAAAGTTAGTCGGTTTTCAGGATCTTGGTCCTCTAAATTTAATTATTTAATTTTTATTTTTTATAGTTTATTAAATAAATTAGTTAATTTAATAGTTAAAATTAATTTTTTTCTAGATATATAAATAAATAAATCTAACTATAAAATATTGTGTTTATGATATTAAATTAATTGTTTAAACTAATGAGATGAATAAAAAAAAAATTTGTTGTCATTTTTTATGTCCAACACTAAAACAACTTTAGCCCTAAATTTTAAATCATAAATTCTAAATTCTACACCAATATTTTACACTTTAGTCTTGAATCATAATTATAAGCTTTAAACTTATTTTTTTATTATTAATATATAAAAAATACCGAAAAAAGATAAAAATTTACTTATAATAATAAATATACTTTCATATATAATTATTTTTAATTTTTGCTTATGACTCCGAAAATCTCCGAGATACCTCTTGATAAAATTATTGCCTCCCCCCCCCCCCCCCCCCCAATGAAACTCCTATGCCATACCCCATGTTCTTGTTTCCTAGAAATTTCCTAGTGAAGTAGTGGCCATGAGCTTCAACTTGTTTGGCAACTGGGAAATGTGAATGGGACACAGAAAAATGAAATTATTCTATTAGCCTCCTATGCTTTTTATGTGAAAAAAAGCTGACCACAAAAGAATAAATTATATTGGTCGGATGTGACAAAAGACTAATTTGATTGGTCGTATAGGGAAAAATAATCTATAAACTCTTGTACTGCGTTATCGATTTGTATCGTACACACTTTTGTAATAAATGAGGTATGTATAATAAAGTTCAACGATAAATTAATATATTATTTTTATTTTTGTCGAACTTATTTTTTTAGGGTAACATAAGTAGTCCATTGATTAATATAATCTTTAATCTCTATAATTCAAGTTTGCATGTTAACGTCCACATCAGTTTTCTGTCAAATTTTTAACGGCACATGACCACTTTGTATAAAAAAGTTAATCAATAGACCAATCTGTAACATTTGATAGTCAGGGGATATAAAAGATAATTGAGGTATAGTCAAGGTACCATTTATATAGTTTACCCCTTTTTTATAAAATACGAGTTTTATTTTCTAATATTGTAATGGGTTATCCGAAAAGTTTTTTTTTATTCAGCTACAGTGGTTACAGTAGTATCTATTCTAAAGTATAATCTAAACAATTGGACATTGATCACTCAATCACTGTGCTGACATTGTTGGTGCTCGAACCCGTCACCTCCAGGAATAACAATCGTTCTTTTAACCGATGAGACTAGATGATTCGTGACTAAAAAATATGTTGATTATAAATGTGGCTACCCAATACCTCCAACCTTGTCTTTTTCTATAATCAATTGTATTTATTTATCGATTAATTAATTTAAATTAGATATCATAAATATTTATTATACGAGATAATTCTTTTATTTAATTTATTTTGTTTATAATATCGTAATTTAAACTTTATTTTTATTTTTAAATTATGTCTTATCTCACTTATCAACTTATTGTTGATTAGTTCATTATCATTTAACAATCACCTTTAATACAAATTTATTATAAAAAATATATTAAAATTTAATATAAGAGTTTATGATCAAAATTCAATTAGAATTTGATTTAGATTTAAAATCCAAAAGTATGTTTCTTTTTTGGGTTATGCTATTGGATGAGATATTTTAAGATTTCCATAGTTAATATTTATTTAATTTTAAATAGAAAGTAATTAATTATAATCTTAAAAGATTTTATTTTATTAATTGCAGTCATAAATCTTAAACCATAAATCTTAATCCTTAAATATTAAACCTAAATCATAAACATTAAATTAAAAAATTAAATTACTAACACATAAACCCATAAACCCTAAATCCTAAATCCTAAACTCTAAATCCTAACTAATAAATTCTAAACCTTAAATCTTAACTATTAAACTCTAAACTTTAACTATTAAACTCTAAACCAAAACATTAACCCTAAGCATAAACCTAAACTACTAAACCTTAAATCTAAATTTAAATTTAAACTCTAAAATTAAATCTAAATAACAATTTTAAATTATTTTAAGTAAATATTAATTATATTAAATATCTTAAATTAATTAAATATATTTTTTAAAAAATATAATTAATTACATTATATTAAAAATAAAATAAACATTAATTATAACATATTTATAAACTTGTTATTTACAGTTATAAATTTTTTTATTAAATATAAAAATTTTAATTTAAATAAATTTATTATTAGATAAGTCTCATTTTATAATCAAGTTGATTTCGCAAATATTTTTCTTATCGATTTTTTTTCTTTTATGCTCGTCATTATTTCCGAATATTTTTTTTATATAAAATCTTAATATCACTTTTATTGTACAATCATTATAATTGTTATTATCTTATAGCACTTACGTTTGAAATCCGACTTTATATTACCATCATAATTAAGCAAACAAAATTTAATTCGATTTAAAAAATAATAATTCAGTTTAATTCGAGGTGAAAATATTTAATTCGTCCTGACTTAACTCAAAACTTTATAACTTGAATCTATTTAAAAAAATTAAATAAAATTTGAGTTGTAAAATGAAAATTCAAATACCTCAAAATTTTTAGTAATTATAAGATTTTTTTTAAGTTCGAGATAATTTCCTCCATTTTTTATATATATACCGATATATAAAGATATAAAAAAAATATTGCCACATGAATAAAATATAAAGAAATATATATAAATATCTTATATGATTAGAGAAAGTCGTTTAAGTTCGAATCAAATCGTACAATAACATGGTAAATTATTATAATTAAATTTTTATAAGAATTTAAAAACTCGACTCAAATTTCTTAAATTTAACTCCGATCGAAAAAATTTCAAATAAACCTTAAGTTATAAAACATGATGTATCAACTCAAATAACTTCAAAATTATTCAAAAAATTTGACTTGATTCGATTCGATAGAATTTTCACTCTAACGATAATTCTCAAATGTATTGATTAAGATTATTTTGGACATAGATTCATGCATCTCACCTATCCCATTATCTTACGTATTGAGACACTACATGAAGATAACACATTGCAAATTAAATTTGCTTCAATTAATTGGTAACGTGGAAATTTGGAACTTCTTTAATTAAATCCTATTCATATTTTTTATTAATCAAATTTCATTTTTCTATATTTATTTTTAAGAAAATTTTATAACGGGCGTCGAACACCGCTAAAACCATTAATGTTGAATATTGTTGAACACTAATAAATTAATTAATAAAAATTTAAAATTTTAAGGACTCGATATGTAATTAATAAAAGAATACATATAATTAATAATTGTATGATTGATCCTTTAGATTTTTATTCTTTATAAATTAATTTAATAATGTTCAACGGTATTTAACATTAACGATGTTCAACGATATTTGACGCCCATTGTAGACTCATCCTTATTTTTATGCGTATTTTATATTCATATAAATTTTAGTATGAATATTAAAAATTGCATATTTAATGTCAAACCTTTCAAAAAAAATTAAAAACATAATTTTTTTATAATATTTATAAGAAATAATTAAAATTCCAAATTATTTTGTCAAAAGCAACAAATACAAATGTTCAAGATATTTTAAAGTTTCTTTCTCTAAAAGTGGTAAAATTGCATATTTTTGCATCTTTTGGTGTGAATTATTGGTGTTGGAATCTAGTTAAAAAATAATATTTTTCAGCTGTAAGGTTGATTAGTGTATTTGTTTTCTTATCTGCTATCAACTTTATTCGTTTAAGTTCGGTTCGAAAGAATTAGTTGAAGTGAAAAAGGTTTTTAGGACGATCTTTTTCGGTTAAATATTCTTATAAAATGATTTTTAAAATTATTTTCAAAATTATTTTTTAAATTTATTTATTTTATAAAGATCGGAGTTATTATTATCATTTGGTAGATCTGACATAAAAATAAGAAAAGATTTTAAATTTGAGTTTAAAAATTGATTACATATGAAAAAGGTTAGCACCTCACAAACGTTCGATATATTTTAATTTAATATATAACTTAAATTTAATTTAAACATTAATTATTAATTATGTTTATATTAAAATGAAAATATTTTTTTGAATATAAAATTAAAAATACCCCATATGGTCAATAGGGTGTTTAAAAATATCCGATTCGGTTGATCCGATCCGAAAATACGGATATTTGATCTGATTTTTATTTTGGACCGGATATCCGATCCGATTTTAAGTTTTCCGGATCGGATACGGATCACAATATTTCAAGTTTCGGATTATCCGAAAATCTGAAAATTCAAATTTTCATTAATATTAATCTTGTTATATTTAACAATTTAGTGCTTGCTATTTTCAAAAATTTTAAAAAATAAAACTTTTATAAATGTGATTCTTGTTGTATTTAGTAATTTATTATTTATTATCTTCAAAATTCTAAATTTTTCGTAAATACAATCTTTAAATTCGAAAAATTAATTTAATCAAATTATATTTTTGAATAATTGAATATCCGATCCGAATATCTGAATATGCAGATATCCTCTTTTTCTGGATCAGATACGGATCATTATATCATCGATCCAAAAACTCAAATATCTAAAAAAATCAAATCAGATCAGATCCAATATCCGACAGTAAACACCCTTAATGGTCAAGATACCATCATTTGTATTCTAAAAATTTATCTATTTATTATTTTTATTTAAGAGAGTACATATATGTATACCCAAACACAATTCTTGTATTAAAAGATGACTATTTGATCGGATTGTTCGAATAAAAAAAATAATTAGTATTTTTTTATTAAAAAAAACTTGTATTCGAAATATCATGTATATAAAAAAAATTATTAAAAAATTTTCTCACTAAAATTAAATTAATTTAGATTAATCAGAATTAAATTTTAAAAATGGAAACAGATATTATTATTATATTGTTAGCGTGCGTATGTTAATATTAAATTGTAAATTTGAAACGAACAAACATGGCGTGTAGGTTAAGCATGTACTTTTCGTGGTGCCCAATGTAGATCGACACTTTTGTCACACGTTCCAACTTCCAATATGCATTGAATTATCTTTGAAAATATAAACTAAGCATTATATATATATAAAAACGTTAAAACCTGTAACTAATAACATTAATTGGGTTGAATAATCTTCTACTATTTGTATATAGTATTTTTTTTTTAAAATCTAATATTTATACTTTAATTTTTGTATATTATCACACCTGAAAATAGGGTAAGATATTAAATTTATATCAGAAAAAATAAATTTTAGGATATATAAACGATGACGTTACACATCTTATTAGATATATTTTTTAAAAAGTGTGTAATAGTCTCGTGACAATAAACATGATAATTTTGTACATAATATTTATTTTATAAATAACCTTCCTACAAAAGAGAATACATGTCCTTAATTATCGGTTGGTACATTAGGATCAGTGACGGAGCTAGGATCTAATATTAAGAGGGGCAAGAATCGATTAAACCTTTAAATTAGAAAATTGGAAGGGACAAAAACCCTTATTTAATTAATATTTAAACTAAAAAGGACTAAAAATGTAATTGTACCAAAAAAATTGGGAGGGGCAACAACCCCTCCCAACACATACACAACTCCGTCCCTAATTAGGATGATGCGTTAAGTCTTTTAAACAAGGTTAGAGGTTTAAATCATAACATTTGAATGAATCAGAGACACTAGAGAATCATCTGATCATCTCACATAATGAACCTTTTCGGTACTCAATATAAAATAATCCATCAACTTGAATCGAAAGAATCAACTCATATTAAACTTTCGTAAAATTTAATCTGAAATAATCGATCTATAAATAAAATATTAATAATTAAAATAAAAAATAAATGATCACACATCCATAATCTTATAAAAAGAACATAATATATTCTAAAGGAATATCTTTTAAAAAAGATGATACTATTTCTTGGAAGTTACTTTCCCATTGTGTTTTTATTTTCAAACCTTTGTGATTACTAATTTGTACTTTGTAATTGTAACTTAGCTTTACCTAAAACTGTTAAATTAAAATTACCAATGTGAGTAGTTGAAAAGTACTTTGATAGGTATATATATATATATATGTCAACTATAGGAATTAAATCTAGTATTGGTTGTCGATCATCGGAATTATAAATCTATTATTTTTAATTTTAATTTTAATAAGAATCTCTGTTTGTATAGTACGCTCCTTTTGTCCTTTTAACACGTTTTTTTTTTGTCTTTGTGATATGTTTTCATTTTGTGGTTTGATTCATCTGCCCTTGTGTCACGTTTCAGCATACTCTAGCGATCGATTATTGTTTGTCGGTGGTTTGATTTATCTGCTCTTGTGGTTTGATTCAATCGGTGCTAGTTTCTGATTTATGGTTTTTATCAGTGGTCTTTTGAAAAGTTATATCCCCACTCGATTGATGGTTGTTTGCCGATGAAATCAGTTCTGGGTAGCGATACTTTTTACATGACAGTTTTGATCATCTACAACTTATTCTTTATGCGTCTCGTTTGGATAGAGACAAGTAGATTAGGAAGCTTCTGAATTTTATTAGTATGCTTAATTACATAATAATTTTATTTTCTTTGTTTTTTGGGTTATAAAATGTTTGAATTGTTTAATCAAATTTTTTACTTCTTAAAGGCGATGCAATTATAATTTTTTATGGATTTAATAAAAATTCAGTAGCATTTGTCAAAAAAATCGAGGTAAATATTTAATCGAATTAAATTAGGTAAAAATACGTGTTAATCTAGTTAATTAATTATATCTTATAATTCAAACTTTGTATAAAATTTTTAATTTTTTCGATCAGAGTTTAACTTTGTTCACCTTTATTCGATAAAATGTATTTTTTAACATCGATTCCTTTTAATTAAAAAACAAAAATTTGTAAAATAATTGTAAAATATAATATAATTCGGGTTCAAATTTTATATATATAAATATATTATTAAAAAGATTTTAAAAAATTAAATAGATATTAACTTGTTTTTTAATTAAAAAAAAATTAATCATATTAACATATTAAATTTTCGTGAGGGGTATTTCCGTCACGACAAGAAAAACCATTAAAAATAAAATTTTCGTGTTAGATATTTCTGAGGCGCAGGAGGTCTAATCTGCGAAATCAACCGGTCTACGGCTCTTAATCAACCGGAAGAGATAAAACCAATCAGTACACGCCACGTGGCAGACAGAGAAAAAGGAATTAGTGGTGGTATTAAATTACGGAAATAGGTCCACCCATACGACGAGGGAAAGTAGAAAACAAAAAAGCTTAAATACCAGGCCTTGAGTTCCTCACAAAGAGCACCCGGCCACCAGGAATCAAAAGAGGCCGTATTTGGTAACCAGAAGGGCCAAGGAAAACGATTATTTTAAGATAGATTTGATTTTCTATCTGCATTTTCAGGTACTTCAATTTCTATCCAGTTTCAAGTTTTTTTTCCGGTTAGTTTTTCATTATTTTTGAATTTTCTGCTTGTTTTTGGTTGTTAGCTGTATTTGATTTTGTTATATTTTTAGATCTCCGGCGTTTTGGATGTTTTTGTTAAATTTTCTTTGATTTTTTCGACGTTTTTGTCGCTCTGAGGTTGGATCTGACGTTGTAGCGTTGAACAATGAACATCTTAATTATCGGATCTTAGTCTGTTACTCTGTTTTTCATTTTGATATAGGCCTGGAAATTTTAAGCCATAGATCTTTCATGTCATCTCTTTGTTTTAGATTTCTTGTTTCCTTCTCTTTACGATATGTAATACATGTACATGTCTCCATGCATGCATGATTTGGATTAGAGATTTAAGATATTTTGTTACTGTGATGAATGAAGAATCGTGTCTGCTTTTTTGTTATTTTATTCTTTAATGGAAGATAGAATCAGATGCTACCTAATGGAATCACTCTCAACTTGTTGACACCGAGTCAAGGTTTAAGGCGCCGTCTTGGTTTTTAGGGTTTCAGCGGCCTTGATTGAATTCTCCTTTTAAAGATTATAAGATTTCTATACTTTCAGTTTGAATGTGGGCTGCACATGAATGTCTTTTCAATCACAAAACAATACAAATTACACGTTAAATTAGCGAATATAGTAGTGGGATTTGTCATTTTCTACTGGGGGTTGATTTTTTATTATTGGATTTTTGTTAATTAAGAGTAAATGATACTGTTTAGTTGGTTTATTTTCAGTCTATATCAATTTTGTAGATTTATTCGATTTATTGTTATGGAAATCATTCATTCATTGTCTATCATCATGTGAGACCACTTATTTTTTTTAAAGGCTCTTTTGTTTAGCTTTTAGTGTCGTGGTCGGCTTGATTCTCCTTTAAATTCAGTCAGTGACAAGGCTGTCACGTGATATTTTTTTTCAAACCTGATGGTTGGTGTGGGATCTACAGTTATTCAATCTCCTAATACTCTTTTGTTTAATGTATTTTTTAGTCAAAATTATTTGATGTATTTAGTTGAACCATTCATGTAAGAAGGACTTATAATCACGTGGCACACGGTTGAACCCCACGGGTATGTTTAAGTTTCTGCACATATGATTGTTTCATGTGTTAGACTATTGTTTTAACATTACAAGAACTTGAAAATGAAAAAATGTAAATAATGTTGATTAATTTAGATTAATATTGCAAATGTTTATTATGGGTTAATTTAAACTTTTGACTTTAATTACTTAAAAAAAGTGTTAACAATGATTTATTGAGTTAGGTAAGTATCAAATATTTTCAAATTAACTTAACAAACGGGGAAGGACGATTCTTGAATGGGTTAAACAGGTTGGTTGGTATGGACCATGTTAGTGGGAATTATATTATAATATACAATATATGCTTAAGCTTTCAATATGTCAACAATTTTAAGGGAGTTTGAGTCATTAACTTAATATTAAAGAATATTAATGCTGAGCCTTGCTTGTAAATTTAGAAAAAGGTAAAGTGAATAAAGTGGAAAATTAAGCGTGTATATTGTTGGTATAGTAGGGGTTTCAATTCATTGGTTACTTTTATCATACTTTTCTTGGTGACAGACAGGACATTGGGTCCTCCTCTATGTAGGAGGATTAGTCATACTAGTACCACTCCATTAATTATCTCGTCAATGTGTGTTTCGCTAGTGGCCACTTATTTTTATCTATAGATTATTCCTTTATTCACAAGGTCGCCACTCAACTTGTCTACACCGACATGCTTCATCTTTTATTTTATATTAACATTTAAATATGCCTGTCTCTGCAGTGGCTTTGCAATGTTTCTTTGCCTGTCTGTTACTGTTTAAAGTGGTGGTCCTTCCATTGCAAGTTGATTGATAAGTTTGGCCTTATTGCTTTTATGCTTTAATCCCTGGAATGTATAAATCCACTAGGAATTTTGTTTTAGATGCTTAAACTGAAAAAAAACAAAAACATTTTGACGTGTCATTGTAATTTTATCAATGTTTTAACAATTAATAACTACTCCTATATTTAAGTAGGTGTGATAGAAGGGGCCTAGCTGTTTAATTGAAAAAGAAATCCCAAATCTTTGATGTTAAGAATAAAATCTAGTTTATAATTTTAAATAATTTGAGTTGTCGTCTTAATTGTTTAATAATTCTTTCCTGGTTTATGTCAAGAATGATTATCTGATGACCCTTTGATGTAAATTTGCTGTCACCGGAGAATATGAAACCGATTTTACTTTCAACTTGGAAGGTGGATCATTTGTCTTCTTAAAGTTTTGATCTGGGTTTCTTTTGTTACCCGAATTCGGATCTGAATATCTAATTATGTGATTGTATTTAACTTAAATATAATTAGATGTTTTTGAGATTATGTTTGGAACTGTTTGCAGTTAGAATTGTTTTTAACCATCTTCCTTCTTTGATCTTTCTCCAGGTTGTGGAACTATGGGTGCAGGTGGTAGAATGTCGGTTCCCCCATCTCAAAGGAAGCCAGAATCTGGCTCAATTAAGAGAGCCCCAGTAACCAAACCACCCTTCACTCTCAGCGAAATCAAAAAAGCCATCCCACCGCACTGTTTCAAGCGCTCACTTGTCCGTTCATTCTCCTATCTCATTTATGACATGATCTTAATCTCTATCCTTTACTATGTATCCACCACTTACATCCACTACCTTCCACAACCTCTTTCTTTCGTTGCTTGGGCCGTTTACTGGGCTGTCCAAGGCTCGGTCATGACTGGTGTTTGGGTCATTGCCCATGAGTGCGGCCATCACGCATTCAGTGACTACCAATGGGTTGATGACACGGTTGGTCTCATCTTCCACTCGGCCCTCCTTGTCCCATACTTCTCATGGAAATACAGCCACCGTCGTCACCATTCCAACACCGGTTCCCTTGAACGTGACGAAGTGTTTGTCCCGAAGAAACGTAGCTCAATTAGATGGTGGGCTAAATACCTCAACAATCCACCGGGTCGATTCATCACCGTCACAATTCAACTCACCATCGGCTGGCCTCTTTACTTAATGTTCAATGTAGCAGGTAGGCCTTATGATGGATTTGCATGCCACTACTATCCTTACGGCCCTATCTACAATGATCGTGAACGGCTGCAAATCTATGTATCTGATGTCGGTGTCCTTGCTGTCACCTATGGGTTGTACCGTCTTGTCTTGGCCAAAGGATTGGCTTGGGTTGTCTGTGTTTATGGTGTCCCATTGCTCATCGTCAACGCCTTCCTTGTCATGATCACTTACTTGCAGCACACTCACCCAGCATTGCCTCACTATGACTCGTCGGAGTGGGACTGGTTACGTGGAGCACTCGCTACCGTGGACCGTGACTACGGGATCTTAAACAAGGTCTTCCACAACATAACCGACACTCACGTTGCTCACCATTTGTTTTCAACGATGCCCCATTACCATGCAATGGAGGCAACCAAGGCAATCAAGCCCATACTGGGAGAGTATTATTCTTTCGACGGTACACCGGTTTACAAGGCGATCTTTAGAGAGGCCAAGGAGTGTATCTTCGTTGAACCAGATGAAGGTGAGCATAGCAGCCAAGGTATATATTGGTTCCAGAACAAGCTTTAAATTATCCTTGCAGTTGCCCATGTCTGTTGCGTTGCATGTCGGAACATGGCTTTAGTTTGTTATTTTACCGTTAATGATTTGGTGTTTGCCGTGATTTCATTTTAGCTATGTTTTGAATATGAACATTTTGAGCCTTTTCCTTGTATTTTCCTCATCATTGATCTTGTTGAACGCTAAAAAAAATTGGCTCAACCTTTCAACTTTACTTGCTCTCGTAGACATTTTAATATTAAGCCAAAACAAATACAAGATAATTCGAACCACAATTGCCATTTTGACCAAGACAAATGCTATTTACTACAGGTATGCTAATAAAAACAGTAAAAAAACATATATATTAAGCCGGTTGTGTTACTGTTACCTACATTCAAGGTATCCCGCCCGTATGTCATTTTTTGCCTAGACATTTGGGGTATGCTACTTTGAACCGTACTATTTTACAGACTAGAAGACACCGAACCTCTTCTGGAATTGTATTTTGTCTGTAAAGGTTTCTGAACGAGTTGGTGGCTTTCTTGAACTAAAACTCCACCATCAATGTATGAGAACCGAACAACTTCAATCGTCTCATCCTCTGAAGGTCGGAATATTCAGGTGAAGATCACTTGAAGCAGATTATATGGTTCAAGACAGCCGTTTTTGAGATTTTAGTGGCCCTAGGGCAAACGTAAAAATATAGGCCTTTAATAATAAATATTAAAAAAAATAATTTTTAATAAAAATTATAATGAATTAAATTAATTATATGTGTACTAACAAATATTAAAAAAAATTATATGTGTACTCACCCCTACCAGTCGTGTTTATCCTCAAAAAAGAAACGTCACATTAACTATTTATATCCCGTATATAATATAATAACATAATATTACGATAATATAAACATAAATAAATACGAAAATTAAATATTAAATATTAAATATTAAAGATTTTTTTACTCTTCCTTCACGATACTATTTCGCTATCGATCACCCAAGAATATTTAATCTTTTAAGATGGTCCTTGTTAATTCATATGGGATTTTATGTATCCCGTGCTATTTGGATCAGACTGTAAGCTAGTGATGCTTTCAGTAACTAGACTATAACTATCTATGGTTCGACATTTCACTAATTTGCCTAACAATACGACACTTTTATTGTTCTCTCACAAAACTGTTTTCATGGTTTAAACTATTTACAAAATTGTTTTTGTTTTATTTTCTTTCGTCTTAAGAAGTTTCAGTTAGTTAAAATTCAGTCTTAATAAAAAATTTAAATTTTAAAAAATATATAATATTTTTATGGATTTTTTAAAATATGTCAGACCAGCATTTTTAACAGAAAATGGTAATAAAAGAGAATTAAAACTTTAGTAATTAAAATAAAAAATAAATAAAATTGTTAGTGACTATAATAAAACCTTTTTGATTTTAATGACTAAAATGAAAATATTTTCAATATTCGGTGACTACTAATATATTTTACCTAAATTTTAAAGAAGAAAAATCTTAAGTCACTGCAGAACCTGGGTTACAATATACACAATACCTCATTTGACAGCTAATATAATCTCCACTTGACCCCACACACCTATAATTTAGCCACGTCATCATCTAATTCTCACTATATTCATCATCACCGTTGATTAATACCCAATCATGTGTTACTTAAAATGAGTACAAATGCAGAGAATCCTCCCTCCCTCTTTCTCTCTCTCCCCCCTCCTGCTTCCTTGAATTCTCTACAATTTTTCTTCTAAATTCCTATTTTTTCTTTTTTTTAACCTTTTCTTCCCTCTGTTCTCTGTAAGCAAGATGAAAGATCGCTGACCCAATCCATGGCGAGTCAAGCTGAAATCAGAAACAGCTCCCTCCAGCGAACTCAGTGACTCAGAGCATTTGAAAAGCTCCGAGTTTGATGGTCAAGATCGTCGGCTGTTAAGGCCAGGTCTTTCTTTGATTCTTCAATAAGTTATGTTTTTACCATACTATTTCAATGTTTAAATGCTATCGTATTTAGAGTCTTCAGATTGATGACATAAAGCTAGGGTTTTTTCTTATAATTCGGGAGGTTGTTAATTTGGGTTTTAGATCTGGGTTTCATGAAATTTGTGAAGAAATTAGGGGTTTAATTGTTGGGTTTGATGAATTTGTAATCAAGGAAGGGCTTTTGGGATTTGGGTTTGATTAAGGTAAGTGAAAATTAAGGGGTTTTGATGAATTTTGTTTAGTTTATGATTCTGTGATATGGGTTTCTTAAATTCTAGGGTAAAGTTAAGATTTTTATATCTAGGTAGCTTACATTTGTGAAGATTATAAGGAGGGTTAGAAAATAAGGATTGCTTGGAGCATTTGTGATGGGTGAGGAAACATCTGATACAATGAACCTTGATTTGAATCTGGGTCCGGCCCTTGAGACCGGGTCCGGATCGCTGTCGAATGAAGATGTAAATTTGGATGATTTAGTTGATAACCCGTTCGATAGGATCTGGGAATCAGTTAGGCGGAGGCGATGGAGATGGCATCAGGTTCCAATTCCTGCAGCAACTCAGAGTCTCTCTGTGGAGTTCGATCAATATAGGGGGAATTCTGGCAGTGCAAATATGATGCAGGCAGGTGAGGGAAGTGTTGCGGCTGAGGAGAGAACCAGTGATGTGCCAAAAGCATGTGAAGCCACCAATGGGTTTCTGGAGGATGGGGCGGCTTCAGAAGATAGGAAGGATGATATTGAGAAGGGTGTTAGCAATGATGGGAGTTTTTTCGATTGTAACATATGCTTGGATTTGTCCCGGGAACCTGTTGTAACTTGTTGCGGTCACTTGTTTTGTTGGTCGTGTCTCTACCGATGGTTGCATGTGCATTCGGATGCAAATGAATGCCCTGTTTGCAAAGGAGAGGTGACAATTAAAACTCTGACCCCAATATTTGGTCGTGGGAATGTTATCCACGAGCCAGAAGAGGACTCTGGTTTTAAGATCCCTCCTCGGCCCACTGCACGTCGAGTGGATAGTTGGAGGCAAATTATTCAACGGACTCCTTTAAATCTCCCCGTGGAGGAGATGATTCGCCGGATTGGAAGCAGATTTGATTTGGTTCGCGACCTGACTCCACCACGGGAGGGCAATGGTTCCCGTGGAACAACAGAAAGAACTGATTCTGTGCTTAACAGGATTTTGTCATCTCGTGAATTCCGGGCAGAACAAAATCCAGTTCTGCCACTTGATGATGCTGACCTGACTCCTAGCAGTACTCCTGGTACCGATGTTATGTCCTCCCGGATTCAATCTTTGTACCTTCAACGACACTCACACTTGCGAAGAACTGCAAGATTTACTTCTCCGT
Source organism: Abelmoschus esculentus (assembly GCA_035048815.1). Lineage (NCBI taxonomy): Eukaryota > Viridiplantae > Streptophyta > Magnoliopsida > Malvales > Malvaceae > Abelmoschus > Abelmoschus esculentus. The sequence continues at coordinate 275,928 of JAUCBN010000049.1, forward strand.
CATCCACACCGAGTTCAGCAGAACGAATGACTGAGGCATATTTCCGAGGGAACTCAATGGGAAGAAATCAGGAGCAGGCACCAGCAGTCGTCGATGATAGAGACTCATTCTCAAGCATTGCTGCTGTAATAAACTCAGAGAGTCAAATAGACACCGCGACCGAGATAGATTCCGTGGTATCACTTTCAGCTTCATCTTCCAGGAGAAGAAACGACGTTCTGAGGGTTTCCGATGTCGACAGTGGTGACTCTCGATCACATAGGAGAAGACGACTGAACTAGGAACCTAGAAAGATTTCAGATCACACATCTCAATGCCATGGAATGGAACTGCTCCATAGGAGTTCTTTTTTCAACTGCTTTGCATTTGATATTGTTTTTACTTTTTACAAAGAATTCTCAGCTTTTATTCTCAAACATATATGGATTGAAATGTTATCACCCTTTCCTATGTTATCTTTGCCTCTTAACCTTTATTTAAAAGCATTATTAGAGTCCATATATAACATTTTAATTTTTTAAAGATTGAAAAAATAAGGGTAAATTACGATAGTTATCACTTAGTTATGGGTAAGATTATATTTGGATCATTCAATTATTAAAAGTTACATTTGAGTCACTTAATTATAAGTAAGATACTAAGGTTATATTTAGATTATAAATGTTAGATTTGGATCACTCAATTATACGTAAGGTTATATTTGAGTCATCCTTTATATTTTAAAAAATTTCATCTATTCGTGTATTAGATTAATTAATGATTTCAAATGAAGTACTCTAATATTAATAAGGGTACACAAGTGATTTAGAAAAAAACGATCAAATTGGTGTATTTTTTTTAATACGAAGGATGATTCAATTATAAATTTACCCATAATTAAGTGGTCCAAATATGACATTTAATAATTAGGTGACCCAAATATAACTTTACCCATAAATAAATGATTTAAATATAATTTTTAATAATTAAGTGATCTAAATATAATCATACTTATAATGGAGTGACCTCTATTGTAGTTTACCCTAAAAAATAATGAGTATGACAGAAAGATAATTATAAATTAATAATTATTTATATAAATTTCTAGTATTTTAACGATATATACGTCTTACTGTAACGATCTTTTAAAAAATTGAAATTAAAATTATGTTTTTTTTAATTGAAAAGTAAGTAAAGAGAAAATGACGAGGTCACTAATCTTGAAAAACATTTTAAAAAAGTTTTTCTTTAAATAAAAAAAGTTAGAAAACTTGAAAATTTTGAAAATAAAATTGGTTGGAAAACAACTAAGAAAAAATTTGAAAAAAGGTTGGAATCATCACCGACTATTTAGGTAGACCGAACATTATAAAATCAAAGATTCGAATAAAACAGGTTTGGGAGTACCTTAAAAATTATAGTTTTTTAATATTGAATTTTCTAAATTATTTAAATTAAAGTTTAATTATACATACAAGTGAATTTTAAAAACCTTGTAATTCGAATCTTCTAAGATGAATATTATTTATATTTACTGAATCTTTTAAAATAAATATTATTTATATTTTTACTTAAATCATTCGTTAAATTTATATTTTATGTATTTATAAACAATTAAATATTATCATCAATTCATTTTTCTAACTAAACCAGTTGATACATTAAATTTTTCCTACCAAATTCTCAATTATATAGTATTTTACACCAATTGGTTTATTAGGCACAACTAATCAACATATCAAAGTCAAAACGTAAACACTATATGTACAAATATATTGCCTGCAGGCTGCAATGGAGGTTAATTCTCATTGCATCTAGTTCAACCATGGCTGAGCTCCTCCTAAAACTCTCCGCCGCCGCCGCCTTCCTCCTCACGGTTCTCTCGTTAACTTCGTTCTTCGCCACCGTTGAGCCAAAGCCATTCTCTCGATACATCTCCCCATTGTCCCTGGGGATAAACAAAGCAGAGAAACTAAGCCACCTCCATTTCTACTTCCACGACATCGTTGACGGTAAAAACGCCACCGCTGTCTGCGTCGCCAAAGCACCAACGACGTCTGATACGTCGCCGTTCGGTGCAGTGGTGACGATAGATGACCCATTGACGGTCAGACCCGATATAGGGTCCAAACTTGTGGGAAGAGCGCAGGGGATTTATGCTTTGACGTCGCAGACGGAAGCTAGCTTGTTAATGGCGTATAACTTTGCTTTCATGGAAGGGAAATATAATGGAAGTACGCTTACTGTTATGGGGCGGAACCCGGTGTTTTCCGCCGTCAGAGAGATGCCGGTGATCGGTGGCAGTGGGGTGTTCCGGTTTGCTCGTGGATATGTGGAAGCACGGACTCATACATTTGATCTCAAGACGGGCAACGCTGTTGTTGAATATAATGTTTATGTTTTGCATTATTAGTGATTTCTTTAGAAGTCTAATTATAATTTTAATTTCTCATAAATCTTATTATTATAATTATTATTATAATATTCGAGAAGTCGTGAATTCGAGTATGTTTAAATGTAATCATGTACTATAATTTAAAAAAATAAAAAATATATACAAATTAGTATTTAACACTTTTTATAAATATCATTTTATATCGAAATTAAAAATTTGATTAATTAAATCAATCATTTTAATTGTTTAGTGAATAGAAAGATTATAATAAAAGATTGAGAAGAAATTTTTTAAATTAAATAATAATAATAATAATAATAATAATAGAAATTTTTAAAATTAAAGGTTGTGAACCATTTAATTGAAAGACAAAAATTAAATCAGATAATAATTTAATAGAGATTTTAAAATAATTATAAAAATAATAAAAAAAGTATATCTAAAAAAATAAGTACTATACCATTAGGATGACACTAAACATTGTGAGGATCGCATTGCGAACATCAAAAACTTATAAAATTAACTATAAATATGTCATAAAATAAAGACGTGTCATAAAGATAAAAAACATGTTATAAAATAACAAAATAAAAAAATATAATTAAATATGAAAAATAAATAAAATAAAAAATATTAATAATCCACGATTAACATTAAAATTACTATAAAAAAATTAGAAAAAAAACAATTAGGGTTCAAAGAAAAAAAAACTACTAAAATTTCATTTATTGTGAATAAAATGCATTTTTATTATAAATGTTTACTCTCCCGTTTTTAAGGTTGTCTTAATTAATCCAGATCAATATGTGTCACCTAATTTTAGTGGATGAGTATTTTAATAAAGAATTTTTGTATATACAACGCCTCAAACTTAAGATATACTCTTATCACTTGAATCAATTCTACTAATATAAATATTAAAACTTTTTAATAGACATAACACTAAATTTAGTTTTTTTTTTTATATAATCACCCATATTTAATTTGTTGATTGATTAATTTAAATCAAATATTGTAAAGGTTTATTAGGAGAGTATCTCTCCCAAGTTGTAGAAAAATTATTCAATAAACTATGTTCATCACATTATTCGTGATAATAACTAATCAGATTCGTTTATTTTATTTTTAAATTATCACCTTTTTATACGTAATTAAAGTATGAGTAATTATTATATAATTATTTTAAGACAAACAAACCTACGTACACTTGTCACACCAGGAGCGTATCCTCCACCATAACCGGCAGTACCACTATTTCCTCTGCCATGGTAATCCATTTTAAATATTACTTTTATGCAATAATTTATATGGACATAAATTATCCTTTATTTATCTAGAAAATGCTTTCTGAAATTGAAAACTTTTTTTTCTTAAAAAAGAATTATAATATCTAGTATTTATAGAATGTATATCGTTTATTTTTTAATTGTGGTTTTATTGGTGTCTTTATTTTAAATTAATGGGTTTAGGGTTTAAGGTTTATGGTTCAAGGGTAGGGTTTAGGGAATTAGGAGTAAGGTGTATTTTTAGGGTTTATGACGTTAAAAATTAGGGTTATAGTTTAAAATTTAATTTTTTAGAATATTTTAGTAAGAAGTATGGAAGGAAGCACGATTAAGAGGTAGGAGATTTGTACTCGTATTTATAACTCCCAAAGGTCGGAGAAATTATATCATAGGTTCGACTCACCACATCAGCCGTGGTCCCATCCAATTATAACCACCCACTTCCAACTCATTTTTTTCCAACCAATGAAATTTTACTCATCTTTTCCATATCATTTTAAAAATATAATTTCTAAAAATTATATTAATAATATGGCTGATTAAACGTGAAATGAATGGTTTTCATTGATTAGAAACTACGGGTAAACCAAGTCTACGATATAATCTCTCCGAAAGGCTGTTAATTTGAAGGGAAACGGGCGTCTAGATCTAAGATGTTGAGTTAATGTAACTAAATAGAACCCCACATGTGCTCCATATGGTCCTCAACTTTATCATCAAATTGGCCAACAAAATAATCATTTAAAACGTTTTTGAGGTTAAGAAATGTTGAAGCAAATGCAAGTTAGTGATGAGTTGCCCAAACCTTCCAAGGCTCTAAATACACCAAGCATTTCCCTAAAGCCAAGGTGTAAAGCCAATGGAATTGTCCCACACAACATGATGGATGGTTGAATGGAAAAGTCTTTTTTTTATTACTCCTTTGCTTTTCGAGTCTAGCGTTGATTAATTCAGACTAACCCGCGTCACACACCTAGTTTTAGTGGGTGAGTCTTCCAACAGGGATTTTTTGCATACACAATATCTCGAATCCGAGACTTACTTAAGCGGAACTAAGCTGCTTACTACTTGGACCAACCTTTCTGAATAAAAAAAATCTCGGTATTTAAAAATATAATCTCATAAGATAACATTAGTATAAAACAAAAAATCAAGAATAACCAATCTAAAAAATAATATATTATTTACTAAAATTTAAAATCGAATCGAATAAAATTCGCTTTAAAATAAACCCTCATAATTGCAATTTAAAGTCAAAGGTAAAAAATAATATTTATTAATAACAAAAAAATTTTGGTGTGAAAGAAGCATTATTTGGGTGTCAACGTTGACTTATATTTCAATAATACAAAACAAGCATAATAAATACTATTAATAAATGTTTAAAAATGGACAATCTAGATCGAATATAATAAAAATTTATTATATATATACGACTCTTTTATTATATTTTACTTCATTTACAATATCATGATTTAAAATTTTATTTTATTTTAAAAAATAAATATTTCATCTATTAGACCAACAATACACATAAAAATAAATTGTTATTTTTATCTTTTAAAAATTTTATTAGGTGTATAAATAATTCATGAAACATGAAATTAATAAATATAGTAACCATATAAATCATGTAAATAATAAGCTTATTAGGTCATAACTAGGGGTGAATATTCGATCGAGTTGAGTCGAGTCAAAATTTTTTGAGTTATTCGAGTTGACGAGTCATATTTTACAACTCAAACTTTATTTAAAAATTTTTGGGTTCGAGTCGAGTTTAAGAAATTCAAGTCAAATCGAATTTTTGAGTTCCTATAAATATTTAATTGTAATTATCAAGTTAGTATGATTTGATTCCAATTTAAACAACTTTCTCTGATCATATAAGATATGCATATATAGATTTTTTTTTTCATATGTAGCAATATTTCTTTATATTTTTATATATCAATGTATATATATATTATAAAAATTGAGAGATTTATCTCAAACTTAAAAATTAATCCTTTAATAACTAAAAATTTCGAGTTATTCGAATTTCAATTTTAGGTCATAACATTAACAAATAACAAATATACAATTGATTAGACTATGATGCAATACCATCCATGTTCACACTTAGGATAGGATCAAAGTATCCTCTTCAACAAATACAAACATAATTAAATATTATATAATATAATATACAAAGAAATTATTTGATACACAATAAATTTTAGTTATATAATTTTATTTATTTTAATTTTTTCAATCAGTTATAGTAGTTACGAGTAATATCTGTTTTAAAATATACTTTCAACTGCAAGACATTGATCTCTTAATTAATATGCTGCAAATATTGATACTCGAACCCATAACTTTTAAAAACAACAATCTTTTCCTTAACCATTGAGATAAAATAATTCGTATATTACTTTAAAATTTAAAGTTTGGCAATTTATGTTTTATGAATTTAATTTATAATTTAAAATTTATGATTTTAATAATTATTATATATGCTTTTAGATATTATGGTTTAAATAAGGATAATTGTGTAAGGGTATATTTTCCTTTTATATTAAATACTAATGTAATAAAAAATATAGACAATGTTTAATAATTAGTGGATACCTAGCTAATTTGTTTAATAAATTATATTAAATGATTATATAAAAGTGTTTGCTAAAATTAATCGATAGATATTTAATTATTTAAACAGAAAATAGTATATAAAGATATGGTTATATCTCATACTTATTTAAATAATTTATTAATTATTAATATTTTGGATTTATTAATATTAATTAGATTATAAAATATTTTTAATATAATATTACTAAATATATTTAAAGAATTTATATATTAATTTATTATTCATGTAGTTATTTTTATTATAATTTAATTAATTATTAAATCTAAATACAAATATAAATGGAGAATAAAAAAGATAAAAAATCTTTATAACATATATCAAAAATTTTAATTTTAAAAAAATCCTATTAATAATTTTTTAAAATTAATGATTTTACATAATTTATTATTCTAATCCATTATTATCAAATATCTAAATTCGTAAATAAATTTATTTAGATATTAACTAAATATCTAATTTTAATTTAAATCGTTATTTATCAAGGTTATAATACAAATAAATGAGAAATTTCCAGACATATTTCCATATTTTATTATTTATCAATATTTTTGAAAATTTCCCTTATTTGGGGCAAATTTTCAGAAATATTAATGTTGAAAAAAATAATTCTCAAAATATTGTATCTCTTACTTTATTTTCTAGAATATTAATAAATCTACAATACTTGAAAATTTGGTATTATTAGACTCCGACTTTAAATAGTGTTTTCAGATAATTTAGGTGAAAACGGAGCCTTTTGACTCCGACTTTGATATCTTTATATGACATCTTCATTCTTATAATGTTCGAAGTCGGAGTTTAATGGTGTCGACTTTTCAAGTATTATATAATAATCGATATTATAAAAAAATAAAGTAAGAGATGTAATATTTTAGATTTTTTTAACATTAATATTTTTAAAAATTTTCTGATATTTGTTTTAAAATATATTTGTATTAATTTTATAATTTATTACTTTCTCAAACATATCCACCATTTGTTGACTCTTGCTTTGCTTGATTTTCCCTTATCCTCTTTTAACCCTACCTGTAGTTGTTTACCTTTTTTACCCTTTGCTCTTTCTTTCTCTTCCTTCATTGCTTCCAGGTTCATTTTCTCTTCCAACGTTCACTCTCCGTTTTTTTTTCTCGTTCTTTCCCTTTCATTATAAAACCAGCGTTTCCCTTTTCTCTCTCTTTCCCAGCAACGGGTTTTTCTTTGTCTCTTCTTCAAAATCAAATCGATTCCCGTTTATAACTGTTAAAAATCTTCAGTTTTGATCCTTTGACTACCTTCTTCTTGAGTCAAGAACACCCAGATTGTCTCTTTCTTTCCTTTCGTTTTTTGTGTTTATATTACAGAAGATCCAGAGAGAAAACATATTAGATTTCTGGGTTTCTTTGTTTTTCTGTAAACATTTCAAGGAAATTTAGTTTTTTTTCTTCTTTTCTGGGTTCTTTTTTATATGGTTGTGAAGATGATGAAGTGGCGACCATGGCCGCCACTGGTTTCGAAGAAGTACGAGGTGAAGTTAATTGTAAGGAGGCTGGAGGGGTGGGATCCGGTCAGGGAAGGCGCAGAGAAGCCGGGGAAATTAACGGTTGAGATTCGATGGAAAGGTCCAAAGGCTTCCCTCAGTTCTTTGAGGCGAACGGTGAAGAGGAATTTCACGAAAGAAGTCGACGGCGTTGACTCCAACGACGTCGTTTTGTGGGATGAGGAGTTTCAAACGTTTTGTAGCTTGTCGGCTTATAAAGACAATGTCTTTCATCCATGGGAGATCGCTTTCTCTGTCCTCAATGTAAGTGGCTTTAGAAAATTATATATATTATATTTGCATTTTCCTAGGGCTGTTATTTTGTTGCTTGTTTGATTGGTTTGAAATTTTGAATGAAGATTCTTTGTGTCCTGTAAGAATTAATGGCATTGGATTCTTTGTGTTCTGTTGGAATTCTGATAATTTCATTACATATTTGTTGGACCAAATGTGTTCTGTTTGAACTTTTTGAATGGTGTAGCTTTACATGATAATATGGTTGATTAATTGATCACTGGCGGCTGAGGGGTTCAGGATTATTGCCTGAAGGGCTTGTTTAACCTCGAATTGTTGTCGTAATCGGTTTTGAGAATTTAGCTCTTCAACCCTTTGAAGTTTGAACTAATTCGAAGTGATTTTTCTTGATGCAGGGCTTGAACCAGGGACCTAAGAACAAGTTTCCTGTCATCCTGGGGACGGCATCGTTGAATCTCGCTGAATATGCTTCTTCTGCTGAACAGAAAGAGTTTGAGTTAAACATCCCGCTCATGGTCTCCACCGGTGCTGCTGACCCTGGTCTGAAACTTTGCGTATGTTCCTCGACTTGAACTATGATTCATTGGTCTTGTTTAGGTTTTTATGTTTTCTAATTTTATGTTGTCATTAACTGTGTAGATATCACTTAGCCTGTTGGAACTACGAACTGCTCAAGAAACCACTGAGACGGTACAAAGAGCTTTAGTGCCTGTTGCATCTCCTGTCCGGTCTGGAGAAACGGTTTCGATGGAGAAGGATGAGTTTTCTGCTATTAAAGCTGGTCTTAGAAAAGTGAAAATTTTTAAAGACTATGTTTCTACCAGGAGAGCTAAAAAAGACTGTAGAGAGGATGAGGGCAGCGAAGGAAGGTGTTCGGTCAGGAGTGATGATGGTGAGTATCCGTTGGACACGGATTCACTTGATGATTTTGAGGAAGGAGAATCGGATGAGGGAAAGGATGACTCTATTGTCCGGAACTCATTTAGTTACGGTACTCTGGCGTATGCAAATTATGCTGGAGGATCATTTTATTCCAGCATGAAGATCAACGGGGAAGGTGAAGATTGGGTGTATTACAGCAATCATAAATCTGATGTTGGTTCTTCAAACATCGAGGATTCTGCTGCATCAATGTCGGAGCCATCCTTACTGCCAAGTTCGAAGCGTAGCATTTTGCCTTGGAGAAAAAGGAAGCTGAGCTTCAGATCTCCGAAATTTAAAGGGGAGCCGTTGTTGAAGAAATCCTATGGAGAAGAAGGTGGGGATGACATTGATTTTGACCGCCGTCAACTTAGCTCTGATGAATCCCGTGCACTTGGGGTAAGATTAATTTCTTGATTTTTAATTTAGTTTTTAATTCACATTATATCTTTTGATCATCAATGCTCTTGCATCGTTTTTTTAATCCCGAATTTTGCCGAGTCATATCATGATGTTCTTATGAATTCATGCATCTCTCAAGATGCATGTGTTTATGTTCTACATTCAAACACAATTCATTCTTTTATAAACACCGGCAGTTTGAGTTAAAGCATATGAAATTCTAAATCTAACTACATTTCTTTTGGCAGTGGCACAAGACAGATGAAGATTCATCTGCACATCGATCATCGGTTTCTGAATTTGGGGATGATAATTTTGCTATCGGCAGTTGGGAACAAAAAGAAGTGGTAAGCCGTGATGGACACATGAAGCTTCAAGCACAAGTCTTCTTTGCTTCTATTGATCAACGGAGCGAGAGAGCAGCCGGTGAAAGTGCATGTACTGCCCTTGTTGCTGTCATTGCCGATTGGTTTCAGAATAACTGTGATCTGATGCCAATTAAGTCTCAATTTGATAGTTTGATCAGAGACGGCTCATTGGAATGGAGGAACCTGTGTGAGAATGAAACCTACAAGGAGCGGTTTCCTGACAAACACTTTGATCTCGAGACGGTTCTCCAATCGAAAATACGTTCTCTTAATGTGGTTCCAGGAAAGTCCTTTATTGGTTTTTTCCATCCAGATGGGATGGATGAGGCAAGATTCGACTTTTTGGATGGTGCAATGTCTTTTGATAACATCTGGGATGAAATTAGTCGTTCCAGTGAAGAATGTCTCAAGAATGGTGAACCACAAGTTTACATTGTTAGTTGGAATGACCATTTTTTTATCCTCAAGGTCGAACCCGAAGCTTACTACATAATCGACACGTTGGGAGAGAGGCTTTATGAGGGATGCGATCAAGCTTACATCTTGAAATTCGACAGCAATACCGTAATTCACAAGCTACCAAATGCAACTCAATCATCAGATGGTAAACCTACTGGTGATGAGAAGACTGCAACAACTGCGACCGAACTGAAAATTTCGCAAGACGGTTCTATTACAGGGTCTGCAGTAACCAAACCCGAGGAATCGGTAGAGAGTGAGGACAGTGGGGAGGTTGTTTGCCAAGGAAAGGAGTCTTGCAAGGAATACATAAAGAGCTTTCTGGCTGCTATACCTATTAGGGAATTGCAGGCAGATATCAAGAAGGGTTTAATGGCATCAACACCATTACATCACCGACTACAGATCGAATTCCACTATACCGAGTTCTTCCAACCACAACCCGACACTTCTTCATCTCCAATGACAACCGCTACTCAAATGATAAATGCAGAACCTCTGTTGACCGAAGCCCCGTTAACTGAAGTTGCTGCATAGAGACTTACTGTAAATTCTAGGAAAAGTGTGATCTACCCTAACTTATGATGTGAATGCAGTTTAATTTAACAAGGATGATCCCTTCGAGTTTTTTCGAGTTAAATGTGTCTTTTAACTATATTATTCGGACCATTATCGAAATATTCTCCTGTTTAAGCACAAGGACCTTTTGCAGCTTTGCTGACTGATTCTAAAAATAATATGGTTTCATGAGTTCCAGTTTCCCATATGATTGCTGATGACAATTATGATTCTCTTACTAAAACCCCAGATTTTCTTTTCTTTTTCCCTGTATCCTACAGAAAGGCAAAGCTGAACTTTCTCAAGGATGGTGTTTGGAGGCCGAGAAAAAGGAGGAAAGATTCTTTAGACCATATGTTCCAATTACAGCAAAAAAGGAAACTTTCTCCTAAAGTTCCTTCTTTTAACCTATTTTCTCTGCCAAAACCTCATGACCAAGTTGAATTATTATATACCAAATGTTGAGCTAATTGGCTGGATTTGCAGATTTCCCCCCCTCTTTGAGCTTCTGAATTATTCTTTTTCTGTACTTCAAACATTCATTTTCTGGTTTACTTTGTGTTTGGGGTTTAAGATCACGAGAACATATGAAGAATACGTGTGGGATCGGATACGATAGTGTACATATATACGGAAAAGAATCGTATATCGCTTTGTTCATGTTATGAATTGTATTTGGTCAAATTGTGGCTTTGCTCCCTTTACTAAGTTTAAAATTGGGATTTAGTCCACGTATTTTAATTTGATATAATTTGATCACTTTTCTCTTATAACATCATTAGCTAGTTCAAAATAGTTTAACATGTCAAGTTAAAATGCTAACCCAAATTTTTCATAGGAAAACCCTTAATTTATTTGGCATACAATCTATAAATATATACTAAAGAGGAAAATATTAAATTATTTGGTATACAATCGTATATATGGAATGAGCTACTGGAATGAATGCAGTGTGTAGAGAAAGGTAAAACTATACAAGTTATACTGATTCAATTAGCTTGGTGTAGTTTAAACTATTATCTATGGTAGGAGCGAAATTTTAGGAGTCATAAGAAACAACAGAAGGCAGCCTGGGATGTTTATACTTGTATAAAAAATGATATTCGTACTAGAATCATTAGATATAGTAACTTAAAAAATTTAAACAGTTATACGCTTTTAAATATGAATTTTATTAGAAAATGCATTTATGAAGAGAGAAATTGTAGAAAGTTAGGGAATGTACATCAAAAATTCAGAATTGTGCTGATTTACTCGAATGTATACAAGATACAATAGGTATACGTGTACAAAATTAAAATTAAAGAAAAAAATATTTAAAATTTTTTAACATTAAATTATTAAAGAAATTATGGTTGAATGCAATTTTTTTAATAATTTATCATAAAAAAGATTTTAAGTATTTTTTTTAATTTTAATTAATATTAACTTGTTGACATGAAAAACTGAGTCTAGTAGGAAAAAATAAGTCTAGTAGGATTATTGACTCAGTTTTTCCGTTAAAATATTTAACGGTGTTAGTGTGAATGATTTAATTTGTTAATAATAAAAGTTTAATGATTTAATCTGATTAAATTAAAGATTTGTGACCTATACGAAAATAGAAGACAACTTCAATGATTTAAATTGTAAATGGCTCACAAATGAATGATGTAAATAGAAGTATTTGTGCAACTCGGGGAATTCTCTAAGGGAATGGCTGCCCAAAGACAGATTTTGTATTTGTTTTTTGTTATTGGATAATAAAACACAAATACTTATCTAAAAAAATTATTGATATTTTTAATTAAAATAAAATTGATTGAATGTGCAAATATAAAAATATATAAATATATTATTATTATTTAAATTTTCGTAATTGACATAACACTACTTAACGATACTTAACGACTTAGTTACCATTTTATAATAAAAATTAAAGCTTAATGCTTATTATATAATTCTTAAAATATTGATAATTTTTTGTATTTTAAAGATTTAGTGATTATTTATATATTTTATCTAAAATTTGTACACAGTTTTCTATTAATATACAATATAAATTTTTAGAAACTATAAATTTAGAATTTTAAACTTAAACAGTAAACTGATAAAGTTTAAAATTCAAACTCTAAACTAAACCTCAAATCCTAAAATTAATAAGCTTTTCGGAACTATTTGTCTAATTTATTTTGGATTTAATTTTGGGTTCAAGTTTATTTTTTTTATTTTAATCGAGAAAAATAATTTTTATTAAGATATTATGTATTTGTTTATTTTAAAATAAAAAAATAAAAAAATAATATAATATGATATGAAAAATTTAGATAAAATGATTTATAAGGTGACACCATCTTTCTTACACATCACCATTTTATTTTATATTCCTCTCCATGACTTTATCTACCTCTTAAGCAATATCCCATGTGCATGCCTTTTTTTATTGCCCTACTTAAGAATCATTTCAATTCTCATCACATTAATTGTCAACCTCAACCTTCAACATATCATTTTCCATGCTTTTCAAAATTGATACATTTCACACTATAAAACTTGTATAAATATTTTTGTTTGAAATAGGGTAATTTAAAAATAAAAATATTAAAATTCGAATTTTAAATCAAATGATTGAATAATTTAAGAGTAGAAATCTCTTATCTCCTAACCGTGTTTCTTTCCATGTCTTCTGTTAAAAGATCTTAAAAATTGAATATAAACCGTAATCTTAATTTTTTACATCCTAAATCTTAAAGTCCACACCTTAAAAAATACATCATACTCCTAATTCTTTAAACTTTAACCACAATCTCTGACCTTAAATCCTAAATCTTAAACTCACTAATTTAAAGTAAAAACACTAATAAAAATACGATTAAAAGATAAACGATTTGCACCTATAATTTAATGGAATTAAACTTTGGGTGTATGCTATTTCACTTTACTTTTACTTTTGGGGTAAAAAGTGAAATGAATTGGTTGGAGATGCTCACTTTATTCTTTGACTCTTCTAGAAAGTAAAAAAATGAAAGTTGGTTTTTAACCTTATTGATGGACACCAACTTTGTTATAACTTTTATCCTAAAATTGAGGAGAGATTTAATTAAAGGTTTTGCTTTAGTTGATAAACATTAACCATTAATATTTTAAAAGATTCGAGTTAGAGTTAGAGTAGAGTGATATTATAAAAGTAAATACATTAATTATTTGAGTTTAATTCGGATGATATTATTGTAAATATAATATATAAAAAGACGTGAAATTAAATATGTTTAAATGAAAAAAATCTTATGTCTTTAATTATACATTATTTCATGTCGCACCTTAAAAAATCTTTTAAAATTAAATTCTAAACCTTAACCCTAACTTTTATATCATAAATTCTACATTAGGGACAGATCCATGTTGTATGTGGGAGGGGCAAGAGCCCCTCCCAAATTTTTTTGGTATAATTACATTTAAGGTCCTTCGGAATTTAGATAGTAATAAAATAGGGCTTTTGCCCCTCTCAATTTTTAGATTTAAAGGCTTAATAGACCTTTGCCCATCCTAATATTCGATCCTGGCTCCGTCCATGCTCTACATTATAAAAAATGCACCTTACCTGTAATTTTCTAAATCCTAACTACAATCTCTAACCTTAAACCCTAAACCCACAATTTTAAAATGAGACACCAAAACAGAGATCCATAATTTCCTAAATCCTAATTCAAAATGTATTATTTGCTCTAAAATATAATCTCCACCATTTGATATTGATCGCTCAATCACTCTGTTGGCATCATTAATGTTCGAATCTGTGACCTCTAAAAACAACAATCGTTCCTTTAATCATTTGAGATAGAAGGCTCGTGCTCAAGGTTAAAATCTTCGAAGATGAGAACATGAATCTAACATATTAACTTATATTATAACATTCCAAACAAAATAGATTATACAAGTAACAAAGTAATTGGTCATGAAAATAATTTAAAGGTTTATATTCGATATATTTATCATTAGTGTCAGATATATAAATATTAAAATATTTTTAAAATATTTTTAAACACAAAATAAACTTGAAAAATAATCTAATGTATGTGTAATTTATACATTTTCGTATCAGACACTTATATTAATCGAGGAAGAGAAATTAGATACAAAGTTTTATCATTTTGTTCATCCACATACCTCTAAATCAAGGACTCATGAAACATGAGCATGCAAATTTCAGCAGCAGAGCGGGCATTTAATCAATCCATTTTCATTACAATCATTGCATCTTTTGATGAAAAACTCATGATCATCATCATCATGATCACGACCGCCACCTCTTTCTTCATAAACCTTGCGGCTGCCATTGCAGGTGGAGCAAATCAAGAACCTCAAATTCCCACAACAGCTGCACATGTTGTTGGAAACATTGCCACTCGACGGTATCTCTTCCAGTAGCTTCTTTAGCTTTCCTTGCTCGTGAAGTCCGATGACCTCGTCGGCTCCGCCGATGTATCGACCTTTGATGAAGAGTTTAGGAGGGATGACACGACATCCTAGTATGTTCCATAACTCTTCCCTGAATCCCATGTCCATTGAAACATCTCTCTCGTGGACTGACACCTTGAAACTGTCTAAAAGAAACCTTATGCTGCTGCAATCCTCGAATGTTTTCCGGATCCCCCTCAAGCTTGTCGTGTAGAAAACAATTGCGTTTTCACCTCCTGGCGGACATTTCTCTTCGAAATCCGACAACAAACACGGATGTTCCACGTCTTTAACGTTGTTGGTTTTGAAGTTCTGGTTGGAGAAACTGTCCTGCTGGTGAAAGACGTAGCCTGGTTTCAAAGTCTTGATCTTTGTGGGATTGAATTTGAGTTTCTTGAGAATTCCTCTTCTTCCCTGCATGTCTTTCATCTCCTTAGACACAAAGCTGTTTGGGAAGAGAGAAAGTGAGGGAAAGTTTGAACTGGCAGGAAAGTAATGGAAAAATGAAGTAAGGGGCAATGTGTTGGGATTGCTTTTAAAAGTTCTGATTGATCACTGAAACCAGTGGGGTATCCCTTCACCATTGGACTCCACTGACCCTTAACCAACATTTTGGTGCCTCATCATGGCAGAATGGTAGAAACATGCATCAGTCAGTCCCTAACCTGCCTGCCAATATGCATAATCTTGTACACTCCTATTATATTGGGTTAAAGTTTTATTTAATCCCTTAAGTTTAGCAAATTTCCCATATTAATCTCTAACTTATTTTTTGTTATACTTTAGTCCCTAGATTTAAAACTAACATAACCAGTTAATAACTGTAGCATTGGTGAGGGCAAGTTTGATTGTGTTTGCACCAATAGTTTGGATTGTTGTATGAACGATCTGAGGAGTAGTTTTCTTGTTTTTGCTCGAGTATTGGGCGTATGATGTGTTTTTTTATTTATTTAACGTATCATTGTATTCTCGAATTTATTTCCGAGCTTTTCTTAATGTTATAATGAATCATATTATAGTGACTAATGTGGAAAAACAATCAAACTCAAAAACTAATATGGAGTTATATGCATAATCCGAGGTAGTTTAGCCATTTGGAGGTACCGTGAACAAGCGACGATCCAAATGAACCTCCTCTAAGGGAGTTACATGCATAATCCGAGGTAGTTTAGCCATTTGGAGGTACCGTGAACAAGCAACGATCCAAATGAACCTCCTCTAAGGGAGTTACATGCATAATCCGAGATAGTTTAGTCATACTATTTGCAATTCTGTTAGTTGTCCGACGAATTTGACAAACCCGAACCTTTTAATCTCTAGTTAACAAATCCAAAATAACCCACACTAACAACAAAGAAAGAACTCGTATCCTAAACTGAGTTACGTTTTGTAAGCATACGTACAACAGAGAACTTGTATCCAAAATCTGAAAAGTAATAGGACTAAAAATGACCAAATTAAAGTACATGGACTAAATCCACAACTTATGCATAGTACAAGTACTAATAATAGAATTTGACCAACATTTTTTTTGTTAAGTGGATTTTTTAAAGAAATATTATAGTGTTAACTATTTGGACCAACTGTTAAATTTAAAATACAAGGACTAAATGTTAAATTTAAAAATAAATAATTATTAAGAGACCAAAATCATAATTTTACCCAATGATATATTCTAAAGTGTATATATTTTTTTTATGTTTTTTTAATTACTTTTTTGGTACAAGAAAAGATAAATTATTACTATCCCTTAATATGCGGGATTAAATACTTAAATGTTTTATAAAACGAAATAAATAGGGTAAAAAAATATTAGATTCTGTTTATCACGGGAGAATTATATTATAGGTAAATCTCACCACATATCTATGAGACTAACCACTAAAAATCAGTCATATCATCATTTTTTTCATGTCATATATTTTTTGAAGTGAATCTTCACTTGAAAAAACTGTTTTTAAAATGAATTAACAGTAAATATGAGTGAAGATTCACTTTAAAAAATATATGACATGAAAAAATTAATGATATAACTGATTTTTAGTGGTTGGTCCCATGGATGACGTGATAGGATTTATCCATGATATAATTTCTCGTTTATCACGTCATATGTAGTATTAATTAAATATGTTTTTTTTTTTTTTTTTTATGTTGTTCCAAGTTAGAATTTGGTCACCAACATGAACTTATGTCTCCAAATTGCTACTACTTGCGCAATGTTGGAGAAGTTGTTTTATGTTATTTGATTGTCACATTGATAATGTTGGAGAAATAAAATGTTTTATAAAAAATTAAGTATACAAAATTATTTGACTAATAATTATAGATAAAGCAATAAATGGGCAATTCGTTTTGAAATCGTTCGCCCTGCATTCGTCTCAGAACATACGCTTCAACAGGAATCAAGCACCCAATGATAGATTGATACAATATAAATCTCCGATAAAATGCTCCCAACTCATTTAATACTGGGATTCGAACCACTGGTATTTTTTAGTATAACCACTGATGTTTATTTTACTGGTTGACTAATTCAGATCGAGTATTGTAAAGATTCATAACAAAGACGATTCTCTCAACTCATTTAATATTGAGATTCAAGTCCTTCATCTTATTTATAAATTTTACCGTCTTATCTCGTTAAAATAATCTGATATTAATGTTAGATGTTATATGTATTGATTGGTGAAAAGAAATCATTGATTGAAGAGAGGATAAAGTCTCAAAAATTGAACTTTTTTCTTCCCCTATTTGCCAATTAGTGGAAGTTTATGTCCCAAGATTTATTGACATATGCCATGGTGATGTAGAAACCAATGACTGAAGATGATGGTTTGAAAATTTTTAGCCACCAACCATTAAAATAGGTTGGCATGGTAATGGTCATATGATAGATATAGCAAGCGTGCAATGGTTGCATGCTTTACTCTTTAATTTCTAGCCATCAATTCCAAACACATTGGATATATAGTTGGCATAACTTGGTCACATGGATGCTTTGATTCTAAAATAGAGATAGACAAAACCCATACACAACTACTTTCTTTAAATAAAGAATAAATTACGTAAGTCGTCACTGAATTTTATTTTTAGGTTTATTTTTATTATTAAAGTTTTAAAACGTTTAATTTACTCAATAAAGTTTAAAATTTGAAAGTTTTTTGTCACTCATACGTTAACTTTTGAACGACATTCATTTATTAGTGAACGAAGGAACTTCTACAAGATTTGAACGATAAAAAAACTTCATCGATACAAGAGAAACAACATACTGAGAAACATACTTCATCCAATGACAGAGGAGGAAGATCGAGGAGAGATAAATCATAAAATTTTTGGTCGATTCGTGAACTTCTTAACACTTTTTTGGCAAAATAGAGGTTAAATTTAGACTCAGAAGGCCCATACTAAGTGACCAGAGAAATTCGGGATCGGACAACACCATCTATGATCGTTTGGTGTTTAGGAGTGACAAAAAATGTTTAATGTCTAAACTTCTATGAGTAAATTAAACACTTTTAAACTTCAGTGACCAAAATAGATTCAAAAGTAAAATTCAATGATGGTTTACATAATTTTTTATTAAATGAATATGGCAATGAAATAACTATGTTAAATAAGTTTTTCTTACCTCTTTTATTGTCATCGGTATCGAAATATCTAATATATTTTGAACCTAGAAGATTGTTTTTCAACTCTTAGTGATGCTATTTGTCAAGATTAAATTATCGATCATAATGTAACGTTTCGATTATTATTTTATTGAATTCGAAATCATTCAAATAAAGAGAAACTTTAAGGTGGTATTTCCTTGTGGTGGAGAGAGTATTTCATTACATCAAACACCTAAATAATAGTAAATTGAGACCAACAAGTCATTTGAAAGTGCATTGTTCAAATTTGAGACTTCACAACAAAAAGTCATTTAAAAAAAGTGATAT
Source organism: Abelmoschus esculentus (assembly GCA_035048815.1). Classification (NCBI taxonomy): domain Eukaryota; kingdom Viridiplantae; phylum Streptophyta; class Magnoliopsida; order Malvales; family Malvaceae; genus Abelmoschus; species Abelmoschus esculentus. The sequence goes on from JAUCBN010000049.1 coordinate 295,077, forward strand.
TACTTCACACCTTGGAGCAATGGACACCGAGACTAAGCTGACTTAAAAACAATGACACTAGAAAAGGGTTGTCTCAAAAAAAGCAATTTTGAAAGATATTAAGACAAATCTAACTCAATAATAAAGATATTATTTTTTTATTAGGATAGTAAAATAATTCGTATTCATTGAGTTTTGATCTTATTCTTATCTAGTTTTTTCTTTTACTTTCTTTTTAAAAATCAAGTATGGATACGAGATTGTTTTCGATTAAAAAATTTTAAGTTCGAATTAAGATATATTTATATTAAATCCACCCATTTTCAACCAAGTATGGCATTGAAAAGAGATGTCACCAAGCATTTTGTGGGATTTCACTTTCCCTCTTTGTTCATACATTCATGGTTTCTAAGATGTCAAAATTGTGGGGTAACTAGAAACTTAGAAGGCATAAAGTTAAAAATGCATTTAACATTAGATTAAATAATCACTTTGATTCTTATTTTTTAATTCAACCCTTAATATTTTATTTCGGGTCAAAATAATCTTCTGAGGTTGAAAATTGTTAAAAAATTAACGGTAAACAGTTTGAAATAATTTAATAGAATGATAAGTTAGGAGAAAAAAATATTTATATTTTATATAAATTTATAAGATTAATTTTACTAATATAATATTTTTCAAATCAACACATTTATCTATATAACATTGTCGTGTCGGTGTGTATTGTTATATAAGTTTGTCCCGTCGTTTTAAGTAATTTACCGTCATTTGACTGACAATTTTTATCTATAGAAGAATCATGTATGGATTTAGCAAAAATAAATAGTTTAGCGGTTTATAGATAACAAATTAGTAAAAAAAAAGATAAACTACATAAATGGTCCCTTGACTATACCTCAATTATCTTTTACATCCTCTGACTATCAAATGTTATAAATTGGTCCATTGACTAACTTTTTTGATACAAAGTGGTCCTGTGCTGTTAAAAATTTGACAGCAAACTGATGTAAACGTTAACATGCTGACTTAGATAACCATGTGGCATCCCCGATCTCTATAATCCAAGTCAACATGTTAACGTCCATATCAGTTTTCCGTCAAATTTTTAACTGCATAAGACCACTTTGTATCAAAAAAGTTAATCAGTGGACTAATTTGTAACATTTGATAGTCAAGAGATGTAAAAGATAATTAAAGTATAGTGAAGGGACTATTTATGTAGTTTATCCTAAAAAAACACTTCAGATCCATGTGTTTACTAACAGCTGGACTAATTATTTAATTTTCTTTACATTTAGTCCTCGAGCCTTAAAGCTTTTTTCAGCTAGGTCCCCAAACTTTTTTCGGTCTGCATCAGTCTCTTAACTTGGAAACATTTCCCAACTTTCCTGGTCCACATTTTAGTCCCTAATGGAACCCAAGTTCATGGATCAAGTTGGAAAATTTTGCCAAGCTCTTGGACTAACGTGGACTAGAAAAAATTGTCCATGGATCAAATTGGAAAAAGTTTTCAAATTCAAAGACTAATGTGAATAAAATTATTCAAGAACTAAGCTGGAAACAATTGTCAATTTCTGAAACTAAATGTTGCTTTATCCTCTTTATAGAGTATGATGACTAAATTATTATAAATTACAATAACAAAATTAGTTTCTTAAAACTTTTGTAAAGTAAAGAAATTTTGAGTTACTCGAGTTGAAAAGTCTTATTTTATATCTTAAATTTTGATTAATTTTTTCGAGTTCGAGTTTTTGTTTAAATTTAATCGTAAACATTGATAATGTTACGGTACTAATTAATTTTAATTTAAACGATTTTTTATAGGATGAGTCTATAATGGGCGTCGAACACCGCTAACGCTGAACACCGCTGAATATTATTAAATTAATTAATAAAATTTAAAAATATCAAGGACTTAAACTATAATTAATAATTATATGTTGAGTTTATCACTCTTTTATTAATTGTATGTTTAGTCCTTCAAATTTTTAATTTGTACTAATTAATTTAATGGTATTCAACGGAGTTCAACGTTAGTGGTGTTCAACGATGTTCGACGCCCGTTGTAGAATTTTTCTTTTTTATAACCATATACAATACACATATATTTCTTTATATATGATATATATATCATACAGGAGAGACTCGACTCGAACTTGAAAATTTATTCACTAATTACTAAAAAAAAAATTAGTTATTCAAAATTTTAATTTACAACTCAAATTTTATTTAAAATTTTTTGAATCAAGTTTATTAAATTACAGGTCGAATATTTTTACATCAAATCTAGTTGGATAATTCAATTTTTTCGAATTAAGTCGAGTTTTATACACCCCTAAAATACGCATGAAACAAAGAATGTTCAATTTTACCATTCGAGCGTTACCTTTTAACAATTTTAGGGTGAGTGAATGATGTGAGAATTAGGGATGGAAATATAATCCGAATTCGATTTGAAGAAAAAAATTCGATTAAAAAAAGTCTGAATCCAAAAATAATGTCTGAGTCATAATAGGAGGTGGATCGGATATGGATATTGCCATAATCCGATCCGAATTCAATCCGAATCCATATCCGATATGAATCTGATCCATATATAAACCCGAATAAAAATATTTAAAATTTTTATATCTAAAAAGTTTGAGTTGTTACTTTAATTTGTTTTATATTAGATTATAATGTTGAGATTTGTTTGTGCTATAAATTTAAAATATTTGTTTGATAAAACATATATTTTTTTTATTTAAAGATATTTATTTAAGTTATTACTCTAAAAAAATAATTGGATTTGAATTTTTGGATTTGGATTTGGATTTTAGATATTTTATTGGATTGAATTTGGATTTATGTAAATGGATTTGGATTCGGACTTGAATTTCTTTAAAAGTTCGATTATTAATTGGATTGGGCTTGAACTTTATAAAGTCCGATTTAAATCCGATCCATTGTCATTCCTAGTGAGAATTAAGAAGAAGAAAAAAACGGAATTAACAATATTCTTCAATCAACCACCTGTTCTGCAGGTAAAGGAACCACCTGAACGTCAGCAACCAGCATCGGGATCGGAGACGTCCGGCAAACCGGACATGTCGGGTGCAACCGCAACCAGTGGTCGACACACTTGAGATGGAACAAATGTCCGCAATCGGGCAGCAGCCTAAGGCTATCATTACCCTTGTAATCAGCCAAGCATATGGAGCAGCACGTTTCCGTACAATCTTTCTTCAAGATCATGGCCTCGGAGTACATCAACTTGGGGTAGCTTTCTATCGTTTCCTCGTCCAGGCCCTCGACATCGACGACGAAGCTCTCGGAACCAATGTCTATGTCAGGCTCTCGGCTACTCGGCGGCGGTATGGATTGTTGTTGTTGAAGTGCCTTGGTGCAAATGTAAGATGCCAATGCGATGGTGATTATAAGCAATAGGATTCCGACCGAAACTCCGATACCATATCCGAAGCCACCGACATTGTCGGAGCCTCCGGATAATCCCTGTTCGGAGTCTAATTTGCTGCTCATTTCATGGAAGAGTGAAATGATAAGGAAGAGAGGAAATCAAAGATAAGCATTAGAATGGCAGGCCAAAGTATAAAATTTATGATAATTAATTTATTTTTAGATTTAAATTTATGGAATATTTATTTGTCTGCAGGTTTTTGGAAGTCAAAAGGTTCTTCTCCTTCCTTATAAAAATTATTAAAAAAGATGATAAATAATTTAAATTATAGTACTTTTGAAAAGAAAATGTATGAATTAAAAATAAATATTAAAATTAAAAATTAAATTAAATTTCGGATATGAAAATAAAATTCCACGAAAAAGTGGGTAGCATAGAGTTTTCAAGTACCGTTCAAAGTCTATATCATATAAATTTATTTAATTATGAAAATTAATCATTGATGCTAATAGTTTATTTAATTGATGAAAAAGGCATTTTAACTATTTTTCTTGTTTTTATGAATTTTTAATGTCATAAACATAAAAAATTCTATAGCGGACATCGAACATTGTTAAATACTATTAATATTGAACACTATTAAATTAATTAATAAAAATTAAATTATAACAAAGATAATTTAATTATGAGTATAATTACATTTGAGTCATCTAATTACTGAAAGTTACATTTAGGTCACTCATTTATGGATAAGGTTACATTCGGGTCACCTAATTATTAAAAGTTACATTTGGGTCATATAACCTTGTTAACATTAGAGTGCTTCATTTGAAATCATTAATTGATCTAATACACGAATTGCTAAACTTTTTTCAAATATGACGAGTGATCCAATTGTAGCCTTACTTGTAATTGAGTGATCTAAATGTAACCTTTAATAATTTGGTGACCCAAATGTAACCTTACCCATAAATGAGTGACCCAAATGCAACTTTTAATAATTAGGTGACCCAAATGTAACCTTATCAATAATTAAGTGATCTCCATTGCATTTTACCCTAATAAAAATTAAAAATCTCAATGACTCAATATATAATTAATAAAAGACTGATCGACTTAATATATAATTAATAATTGTATATTGAGTCCTTGTGTAACACCCGACTCGGACGTCACAATGGGCCTCCGGCCCAAAACCTGTATTCCAAAATTTCCTTTAAAGCCCAACAAATAAAATCAAATTCAAGTCCAAAGACGATTTCATAAAATCCATTTTAATTAAAATCACAAGCCCAAATAGTAGAAAGTAAACGGAGCTCCAAAATATTACAAACCATTAAAACATTCGACACAAATTAAAATAAACAGAGTTACATTACATAGGGTTCGACATAGTACAAGCCCACTAAATCTAATACATGTACTCTGACAACACGGTCGATGCTGAAATCCGAACCTTGATGGTGCTCCACGAACCGACTTCACCTAACCTACGCACGAAAATATATTTCGAACGCTGAGCTACGAAAGCTCAGTGGATACGCCGAACTCGGCCAACATCATGCATATCATGAGCAGTAAAACATAACATATAAAATATTGTGCATGGTATGATGATCTAGCATGCTTGCTTACCACATGGCATAATCAAAGCATAATATCGCACACAACATATGCATATCATATCGCAAAATAACACACAAGAGTGAGGCCCGCGTCCACATAGCATTGGGATCCTACACTCAGGATTGAGGCCGCCCTCAAATCCTATGCCCGGAATGTTACATCGGACATCTTCGAACGAGGCCGCCCCAACGTTCGGAAAGGGGTGGAGGCCGCCCAACCAACCCCATGCTCGGAATGTTACATCGAACATCTTCGAGTGAGGCCGCCCAACACTCGGAATAAAAGTCTTCAAACATCATCCGGCATGTTACATCGGATGGCCTTCAACGTGTTGCAACACTTATGGATATCCGGATTTCCATCAAACAATGACTCAGACAACACAAACGATCCACCTAGGATCCTCACAACCAACATATCAAGACTTAACATAACTTAGTCTTTCGGGATTATAATCATCAAATTCATGTTAACAATTCATTTCATTATTTATAAGATTCAATATACCCTTTAATTCACTTATCGGACCTCAAACGAAGCTTATCTTGTCAAGTTCTTGCAGGGGTATCGATACCCTTATGTAGGGTATCGAACCACCCTGCCTCGATACCCACCCAAAGAAGGCATCGAACCATGGGTATCGATACCAGTATCGATACCCTTTGACCAAATTCAAAGTCAACAAAAGGGGACCCAGCAGCATCGATACCGGCATCGATGCCATTATGCCACTAGAAGTCCCGGTATCGAACCATGGTTCGATACACCTGGCCACTTAGCCAAAATCCACTTATGGGTATCGATACTAGTAGCTCGAGTATCGATACCCCTGCACAAAAAACAGGTCTGCACTTAGAAAAATTCTAGGATTCATTCCTAAACTCGATCCAATCAGTTTTAAAGCGTTTCTAAACATTTCTAGAGGTGATTAAGGCATTTTAACATCAGTTCCAACTTATTTAACATCCAAAACCAAAATCCACCATTAAAGCATGTCAAGCTCAAAACAAGCAAAATCAAGCATACATACATGATTCCATAAACTATGCAATCTACCATGGTATGCAAGATGTAAAGAACGAGTTGGGAGTACCAACCTTAAGCAAAAACAGCAACAAAGCCACAAACCCGAGCTCCAAACCTCTTCAAGCTTTTCTTCCTCCAAAGCTTGATGATGGCTCTCCCACTTGTTTCTCTACAAGGTGAAAGATGAGCAGTGAATTAGACACTAAGGAGAAGATTCTTAGGGTCTAAAACACTAGAAAAATCAAGATTAACTCCCTCAAAAACTCATTCCCGAACTCACCATTAAACCTCCACTAAAACCCTTTTCTTCACCAACCAAACACTTACTTACCTTGTTTTGTAGATCTCCTTAAGCCTAAAAACCTTCCTTCTTTCTCTAAAACGAGTTTTCTAAACAAACTCTCAAAGATCTCACCTTTAACACTTCTCTTCTCACAAAGATGGTGAAGGGAGGATGAAAGAAAAAGAGGAAATGAGGTCACCCTCTGCAGAGAAAATAACATCCTCCAACCTCTCTTGTCTTTCCATTTAGACATTTACCAAAATGTCCCTCCAAACCAAGCCCAACATAAAACCCAACAACCTAAGGCCCACAAGGCCCAAACTACTCAAACCCGGGGCCCAAAACCAAAGCCCAAACCTCTCGGGTTAACCCGACACTCAGATCCGAATCCGGGTCGTTACAACTCTCCCCTCCTTAAAGAAAATTTCGTCCTCGAAATTTACCTGTTAGGAAGAGATGAGGGTATTGAGCTCTCATGTCCTTCTCTGCTTCCCACGTTGCTTCTTCAATTCCATGGTTCCTCCACAAAACCTTTACCAAAGGTATGCACTTGTTCCGAAGCTCCTTAACTCCTCTATCCAAGATCCCTATAGGTCTTTCCTCATAAGTCAAATCTGTATTTACTTCTATTTCTTCAAGCTGAACCACATGCGATGGATCGGAACGGTAACGTCTCAACATGGACACGTGGAACACATCGTGTATACGTGCCAACATGGACACCTTGAGATTTTTAATCTTTATTAATTAGTTTAATAATGTTTAATGATATTCAACGTTAATAGTGTTCAACAGTGTTCGACGTCCGTTGTATTCATAATAAACATAAAAAATAAAAATGAGTTATCATCGAAATATATGGACGCTAAATATCTAATTTATTAATCAATTAATTTAAAATAGATAATTATAATAATATACTATTAGAATAAAAGTTTTAATCCATTTTATTTTATACATAATATTAAAATTTGAATCTCTATTAATATAATTATTTATAAAAAATAATATATTTTTTATATGTTTTACCAATAATTTTAAGATAATCATTATTATTTTAATTATGTTTTCACAACGATTGATTCATATAAATATTGTTTATAATTGCGATTGAATCTTGTAATTATAACTTAATAAAATATTTAATATTTAAAAGGGTAGATAAATAATCTAATTTAGTCTCAAATATATTTAACAATAACATGAAAGCTTATAAATATGTCTAATTAATTAAAACATATTTTTTAATCAATTAATAAACCTTGTAATTGTATTTCAATGTCCAAATATGACAAAGAAAACCTTGTACATCTGTCAACATTTTTTAATTGGTGAAAATAAAAAAATAATATAAATAGAAATGAAATTAAATATAATTACCCTATTTTTGTTTTATATTTTAATAGATTACATGATCGTACCTATTTTTTATATGATACTTTAAAGAAGCATATATATTGTACAGATAAGTTATTCGAACTTAAATCTTTTAAAACCATTCAATGGTTCGAGAATTATTTAATCTTATATTCTTATTACATTTTTATTTGGAATGTTCAACTTCATCATAGATTTAATATCATATTTATATACGGATTATATTTTAGTATACAAGTCGTGTAAAACAAATTTACACAACTCTTTATACTTAAAGTACAAAATTTAAAACTTAAATTCATAACATTAAAAATACACTGAAAAACTAAATGACAATTAGTTTATTTAAAAGAAAAAATCTTCTTATAAAATTTACTTTTGATTTAAAAAATCATCGTAAATCAGTTGATTCTTCGAACTTAAAAAATAATTTTAATTAATAATAAAAAATTATTATTTTACCTTTTTTTATATATTAACTAATTATACACCAAAATACTTAAATATCAAATCAAATATTAAAATCTAATTTAAACATCTTTTCTTTTTTTTCTTTTTTTTTTTTTCCTTTAAGAAAAGAATATTGTTTTTTTAATCTATTATATCCAAACGAGCCCAATGGTAACGTTTTCAAAGAGAGAAAAAAACAATTCCCTCTGACGTGGAATGCAATATCTGACCGTTCGTGAGGAAAAATTATATCATGGGTCAGTCTCACCACGTGTTTATAGACCGACCAATAAAAATTATCCATCTTTTTATGTCATATTTTTTTCAAGTGATTTTTCGCTTGAAAAATTAAAAAATAATGAGGTAGCTAATTTTTATTGATCGGTCCCATAAATAACATGGTGGGACTGACCCATGATATAAGTTCTCGTTCCTGAGAAAAATATACGTACTTTCTCTACGTGAAATTAATTAAATATTTTCCATTTGGATGAATCTGTGCGTGCCAACAAGGCATCACTCGTATACCAATAACTGACACGTGGTAGGCACAATAAATTATAAAAAGTGAACTTTATTCACCACGTCATCCGTTATTCTAACCGATTGAAAAATTATATCATGGATCTTGTTCACCCCTTCATCCGTGATCCATGCAATCAGGTTCGTTAAGCAACTATTTGATAAATACTCACTCACCTATTACAAGTAGGAAAGATGTGATGACTCACTTTAAAAAAATACGAGATGGAAGAATCTGATTGGTTGAGACCACAAATGACGTGGTGGAAAGGGTTTATGATATAGTTTTTCCAACCAATCAGATTTATTCATCTCTATTTTTTTAAAGTGAATCATCATCTATTTCCTACATATAATTAGTGAATGAGTAGTTATTAGGTAGTTATTTAAAGATAAACGATCTTGATTACTTAGATCATAGATGACGTGCGAACATGATTTACCTATAAGATTATTTTTCTAAAAAATATCTAAATTTGTCTATTATTTGTATTAAATTTAAATGATATTAATTAAGTTTGAATTAATTAAATTATTTGTTAAATATTCAAATATGGATTTATTAATGTATGTTTTTTTAATATGATTTAAAAATATTTTCAAGTGTTTGGTGCAATAATAATTTATATTATTTTAAAAAATAGATTTGAACTTTAAAAATGTATTATTAAAAATATATATCTCGAACAGAAATCATAAAATGGATATGTATTATATCGGTTTTTTAAATCTAACTCGATTAAAAAATTTAATAGAAATTAAATTTGAAACCCGATTTTAAAAAACTCGCCCCTATATAATTAAAATGGGTCGGAACTCATTGATTTTTGAGTTTTTTTTTCATCCCTAATTAAGTTTTAAATAATTAAATTACATATTTTTAAAAATATGACAAATGAATACAAATATTCAAATTCGAATACATTATTTATAAAAATAAAATTAATTATATCGTTAAACATCTAAAGGTCAATCTCCGCATTCGTTTTGCATCTATTATAAAAAAATAGTTATTAAATTTAAATTTTATTTTTATTGTTTTCTAATTTTTAGAATTTTGTTAAGATAATTCAAATCTATTCATATCGTATATCTAACTTTAATAAATAAAATTTTTAATATTTTTTTTTACGTATACACCATCTTAAATTTATAATTTATTTAAACAATATCAAATTATTTATCAATTAAATTAGTTCATTAATAAATTTAAACATTATTTAAATCTATAATATTCAGATCTATAAAAATAAATAAGACATATATCATAAATATATATGTATACACCATTAACTTTCTACTAGTGGCACCATTAGGGCTATAAATGAACTGAACATTCAACGAACTGTTCGACGGACAGTTCGTTTATTTATTTAATGATCGAAATGAATAAAAGTTTTCGTTCATTTAACACGAACAAAGGGCTCATTTGTTTATTTATGTTCGTGAAAGTTTGGTAATCCGTTCGTTTATGTTCGTTTAAATTTATTCACATATGTCTAGGGATGAACATTAGATCAAGTCAAGTCGAGTCAACAGAATTTGAAATACTCAAGTTGAGAAGTCTTATTTTATGACTCGTTAAAAACACTTTTCTTATAGGCTAAGGGTGTTCATTATTCTGTTAAACCAAATTAACTAGTCTAAACAAAACAAAATTAGTTAATTAGTTAAATTTTAGGTTTCGTCTAATGATTAAAAGTTTTTTTTTTTTTTTTAATTTTAACTATCGATTAATTCGGTTTAAAATCAACTAATTACTTGAATTAATCAAATTAATTCAAAATATTAAATATATTATGTACGTTATTTATATCCGTTTGTTTATGTCCGTTTATCATTTAAACGAGCGAACATAAACGAACACGAAAAAACTACAATCCTTAACGAAGACGGACAAAAAATTTTACATTCGTTTATATTTATATTCGTTCATTTGTTAGATTAAAGTTAAACGAACGAACATAAATACAATCTTATTTATATTCGTTCGATTTGTTTATGTAACTAGAGCTCCATAACACCAGAGCTTTGTCTGCATCTTTAAATCCTGTGTCTAATCCAATGCTTTACCTACCAACATGTCACATTTGTAATGGTGAAATTAAATAATTAAATGAAAAAGCATTGTATATGATGTGGGACCTAATCATCACATTTGATGGCACTTGTTAGGACTCTGTGCCCTAGCTTTTGTCCATATGCAGAACACTATTATATCCACCGTCGTTAAAAGAACGGTTGTTATTTTTGGAGATCATGAGTTCGAACATTAATATTGCATCAGAGTGTTTAAGTGACCAATGTTTAATGATTGAGAGTATATTTTAAAACTAGAGATGGCAACGGATCGGGTTGGGTTTTAGGCCGCCCCAATCTCAATATTTTTTTATCTCCGATCCGACCCGATATTATAAAAATCATAATTCGACTTCGACCTGACCTCAATATTTTAATAAAAAACTCGAATAAACCCGACCCAACCCGAAAAATTAATAAAAATATTAAATATTATACATAAATATATAATATATATATATAAATATACCGGGTAGGGGAATTTTCACCCTAACTCGACCCTGACCCGACTTTATTTTTTTGATTACCCGACCCAAACCCGAATTTTTAAATAAAAAACCCGCCTTGATCAGGTCGGGTAGGAACCCGAAAGGAACGAGTCAAATTGTCATTCCTATCTAGAATAACCATTGTTGTTGGTTAAAAAAAACTATACATCTTCTTTTATAAAAATATTTTCATATTGTTATTAATTTATTATTTATGAAATTATTTTTTTATAAATATAGGTGTATAAAATTTATTTTGATTAAAATATATACTTACAATTTTTTAGGTTTAAATTAGTATTTATAATAAGTAACGTGTCAAATAATGATTAGATGTTTTTTTAAATCGTAAGTAACTAAGGCAAACAAAATATTTAAGACTTATTAGGATCAAAATAAACTTTAAATACTTATTTTATATAAAGCCTATATCATATTCTAGTTATTTTTTAAATACAGAATTTATGACCGACAGAAGACATTAACTGAGTTAAAATTCAGTCTGATCCAATTCTAGTGTTTAACTATAAAATGAAACAGGTACACTTTGCTATAAATGTGTGGTCGTTGGTTAAAATATTTTCCAAAAATTCGGCCATTTTTACTTAATTGGGAAAAATAAGACCAAAAAAATGGTGGTCCCAAACCCAAACCTGAATGAACAATGGAGTTCTGACAATGCCATTTGTTTTGTTGTGGGGTTTATTGTATTAAAACTGTAATAACATATACAGTTATATGGCAACTTGGTGAGTGCATACAATATAAATTATATAGTATTTTTATGATTATTGTATTGAAAATAGTACAAACAACTTTGCATGAAAACTGAAGCTGATTGGTGAGTGACGTGTATTTCCCATTGATTTACACTTGTAAGATGTAGAGCTTGTATCAATGGCCGTCGAGTCTCTCTCTCTATAATTCCTTTGTGCTTAAATTTATACCAACATGGCTCCTAACCATTGGGGTTTATCTGCCTTTGTTTGCTAAATCTCTGGATTGCATCTTCTCTTTGTTGTACTCTTTATGTTAGTTCTTCTTCTTCTTCTTCTCCTTCTAGTGTTTATTGTTTTATGATCTCTATCTGTTTGATTTATTGTCTCTTTTAACTTTTTTGATCTTTTGGATTCTGGGGTTTCTTTTAGTTTAACTAGGATCATCTCTGTTTATTCAGACATGGGGTTTTATGGGTTTTCTTTCTTTCTTTTTTTTTGTTGGTGTCAATTCATCTTTGTTGTTGGATATGAGATTTTAGCCTTTTTTTTTTGTATTTTTCATGCTTTGAGAATAAGCAAAGGTGTTATAGTTGTTGCAAATGTTAAGATTCGAACTTTAGATTGTCTGATCGTATGAACTAATTAGATTAAACTCTAGATTCATTTTTGTTTTCAGAAAGTGGATTTTTCTCTCTTTATAGCAGAACTTGAGATAAGATGTTTGATTCCATGGTTAACATTGCAGGAAAATAGTTGATATAATTGGAACATAATGCAAACCCTGTATCTGAAGGAACATGATGGGATTGGGAATCATCCAATGGGGCAGCTGGGCTCTGTTCCAGCAGCAGCAGCAGCACTGCCATGGGAGACTGCCTTAGGATCTCATCAAAACTTTCATGGAGGAGGGGCTTCTGGTGCCCAATTGAAGCCTTTGTTGATGGAGCATCCCTCTAATGGAGATCAACATATTTCTACTGAACAACAACATTTCACTATTTTCCCTGGTAAATCTCATCTCAGTTTCCACTTTCATCACTTATAAACCTTGTTTTATTATTAATAAATTTGCATGAATCAAATTAATTCTTAACCAAAAGTTTCTTAAAATATCTCGTCTTAGCTGAGTCAAAATAACCAACTGATTTAGATAAATTAACCGAATATTTAATTTTCTTTACCTAAACCTAGTATTCAATGAAGAATCAGGGAGATTCAATCAATTGAAGGGATAAGTCTATTTATTTCTAGTTAGAGCAATAATTCGAACGGTTGACTTGCTTCTTTCAAATTATTTCTTATTACTTAAAAAAGGGTAACGAAAATTAAATACAAGCTTGTTTTATAGCAATAGTAATTAATGGTTGTTGTTTTAAACTCAATCTATTTACTTATATATCTAGATAATATTTTTTATTCACTAATCAATCGATTAATTAAACTCATGTTTCTATAATCAAGTCGCTCTTTCGATCGAATCAGGGGCAAACGCCTACTAAAAGATCGATTGGATTCAAGAAAGATTCACTTGAATTTATCCATGGTTTCTTGTATATATGTGTTTAATATTTATGTTCTGCATACACTTTGATTTGGATACAAATGTATGATCACTTAAATATATATATAAAAAGTTATAACGATGCTCATATCGAATATATATTCATATGAAATGTTGTTGTAGAATCAGGATAACAAAAATCATGGATGTAGTGAAAATTACTAACCAGCAAACTGGTGTTTCTATTAAGTTGATTGCAAAAGTTCAGGGGTTGAACATAAACCTCAGGCAGTCGTCTCTCTGCAACCAGATCCTTCAGAAAATCACACTCAGTTTGAGCTAGGAGTTGGTCAGCCCATGGTACATTTTCTCTGAAACTTTCTTCTATAAATGCTAGAAATTCTTGTATTTCGAGATATTCATATATTCGTGTCACTTTTGTATCATTTTTTCGTATCGTGTTTTAATTATTTTCTCGTATCTTGTAATTGTATCCTGTATGATATTATTGGGATTTGATTTTGCTACGTTAATCATATTTATTTTTCCCTTGTGAACAACTGCAGGCCTGTGCAAAATATCTGTACATGGATCAATACTATGGAGTTTTCTCAACTTATGGAGCTCAAATTTCGGTTTGTCTTTCATTATCCGGATGTTAAATTCTATAAACTATATTGTTTCAAAGTTTTTTGATTTGTTTCGATATATCTATCTGTGATACATATTCTAGAACATATTATCGTATTTTCTTGTTATAATCGTATTTAAAATATTTTATTATATTATAAATGTGGTTAATATATCTTATATAGGGTCGTATGATGCTGCCATTCAACTTGGCAACCGAAGAGGGACCGATATACGTAAATGCCAAGCAATACCATGGAATCATTAGGCGTAGGCAATCTCGTGCAAAGACTGTGCTTGAGAATAAATTGACTAAAGTTCGAAAGGTACACGTAAGTTTTGGATATAGGTGTATATTCGATACGAGTATATTTTAATTTTTTATATTATTCATTCATTTAGATGACAAACTATAAGAGAATCTTAAAACGAAACATGAAAAACATCATGTATATATATATGATAGTTTGTTGAGTTTGTATAAACTTTTGGGCATAATTTCAATCAAGATTACTGTGACAGTATCCGTCCTTTAGTATGTATGATTCTTCACAAGTTTTTTTAGTGTCTTCATGTGGCACAAACTATTTACGGTCTGCAATTTTGTTTCACAGCCATATATGCATCATTCTCGCCATCTTCATGCAATGCGCCGGCCAAGGGGATCCGGTGGGCGGTTTTTGAATACCCGAAGTTCGAGCTCTGACAAAGATGGCAATGAGACTAAGAAAGCCGCTCAAGGGCCGATTTGTAACCCTATTGGTTCATCTGATAGTGGAACCATGAACTCATCCATGGGACCAAATGGTGGTGGCTCGGCATTTTCATGGTCACCAGAGGTCACCAGCATGTACTCCAGAGGAGACCTCGAACACCGCTTCCTTATCGATCATATCGGACTGTCCGTCCAGCCTCTCCCATCGATGATCAACGATCATCGAGGCACCATTATGAAAGTTTAACATCAATGGTGGGGGATTATCGTGGGATTTGGAGCTAAATTTTTACACACAAAAAAAACCACTTTCCCCCCTGCAGCAACCAAGGGAAGAACTTGGGTTGTTTTCCAACACAGGGTTTGGTTGCTAGGCAAATCATTCTTGGCTCAAGTAAGCTCTTCTTTACCACTGGTTGAGGATGCTGAAACCTTAATCTATATGAAATATGGATCAGACTATATAATGCCATTTGATCCACTAAAATGCTTTGAAAGTTTGGTTATGGTGTTTGTAATCTTAACTATGCAGAATTTGTGGTGTTCATGAATTGTCTCATACATATGTGTGTTATGTTTATGAACATAATGAATTGAAGGATATTATGTTTGCATTTCAATTTGTGATCCATGTTTTATTCTATATATTTGTTTACATAACGTATAGAAAGATGTTGCAATCCTTGTAAAACAGAAGACAGAACATAACAATGAAGACAAGTATTGTTTATGCAGTTCGGTGCCACACCTACATCTGCAGGGCCTTGCCCAGAGAAAGATTCACTACTGAAATGAACTCACAGTACAAGATACATATAGCATGCATTCTCCCATAACAACCATTCCTACTAGAAACTGTATAAACACTCTTTACAGCGAAAAGAGACTATCCCTCAAATGCATCATAAAAACGAAACTCCTTGGTAGTAGATTTGATGTCTCTCGAGCTCATGAAAAACACTTTCATGGAGGATTGCAGCCCTCTAAAAAGGCTCTCCTAAAGCTGGTAAATCTCATCAATGTCATATGTTCAACAACAATGAGCCTGCAAATTATAAATATGCCAATGTAGAATATGTTAACATTTATCTCATTTAGAGTGAGCATCATCAGACTGGAGAAGCACTTACTGTTACTAAACACAACTTGATATTCTGTGCACGAATGGATGAGCTCTTGAAGAATGTGTGTGTTCCGTTGAGCTCATGCTGAAGAAAAGGAACATTAATTAATTATTTGATGATTGCAGTTAATTGTGAGATTATTTTGATTTCAATATGTAAGACAATTAGATAGATTACACTTTTTTTTTCAGCAGGTGAATTCTTGAAGTACTCAGATGCTCTTCAGTAGTCTTTGCACCTTTTCCTGGAGAAAGAAAACAAGAGATATTCATATCTTGGAAATAGAAAAGACAATTAATGAGTGTTTGAAAGGACAGGAAGCACCAACCTTATTCACAAAAATTGATGGGATGTGAGCAATCTTATGCCAATCGGCACCAATGTCCTTCCGACATCTGTCCTCCAACCGGGGAATTTCTCGTATACTTAACTCTTCCAAACTGGTTAGTTTACGCACCTCGTCCGGAAGTGATGTTAAATGAGGCAAATTATAGAGACGAAGCTTTTGCAGATTTGTTAGATCTCGAAGCCACTCAGGAAGATGCTGACACATTGGAATATTTTCCAGACGTAGAAGACGTAAGCTTGTATAATCTTGGAATATTTGGATGCCATCTGCAGATAACTCCAGCTTCTTGCAGTTACTTACTCTAAACTCTTCAAGGGAAGTGAGATGTTGGAACACAGGAAAGATTGACCTCAATCCACTGCAGTTCCCGATTTCTAGCGATTTCAACTGAGCAAGATGCTGAAACCAAAGGGGGAGAGACACCAGCTGTGGAAGATTATCAATACTCAAACGAGTAAGCTTCTTAAGGAGATCCAATTGCAGTTGCATGCCCTCTAAATCAAGCTCCTTGCAGTGTGTTATGGTTAAAGTTTTGAGACCGGCCAATTGTGGCAACAACCCAGTTAAAGACTTTAGCCAATGGCAAGAGGCAATGTCCAAATGCTTAAGAGAAGTAAGATTTTGCAGGCACTCATCTAGTGTGTTTTGGTCCAGTTCCTCAACATTCTCCACTTGGAAAGATTTCAGTTTGGAGAGAGGAGGAGAAGAGGTTGATGGTGTTATATTCATCTGAATGGTATGCTTTAATGGCCTTGAACTCGTATTCACCAAGATTAGCTCTTCATTGACCGTTGGATACTGCGGCATTGAACTCAAAGGGCAGTTTCTAATCCATAAATGGGATAGACAAGGAAATGCCATGGTTGAAGCTCCTATAACTATTTCATCCTTATCCTTATCAACTGGTATTTTCCACCAACTCTTCAGATTTGGGCAGTCCATGAGTGAGATAGATGTAAGCGATGGGAAGAATGATTCTGATTCTACTTGTTCTGCATTGGGGTCACCATCGTCCATGTACTCCAACTCAGTTAACTCTGAAATCCACAGCTGTTTCAAATGAGGCAATGGAGAGAAGGAAGGGAGATGTTTAAATTTACTCGGACCCCATATTTCAATAGAAGTGAGGTTTGTGAGCAAAGAAATCCAACTTGGAAACTTGGCATCACCCCTCCATCCAGTCACTTGGAGCTCCTTCAGATTAGGATGGGGCTGCAGGTCTTCAAGCGACTTCTCTTCATCACCACCGCACTTGTCATCATCAACATTAGTAAATGGACCGCTCCATTGCAAATCCAATCTTTGCAAGTGTTGCTTCTCTCTCAAATTAGCAGCTTTGAACTCCTCTTTTGCATTTCTCACGAATCCTAGATTGTTTATTGTCAGCTTCCCCCTTAAGTTGTTAAGCCTACCCAATTCACTCAGATTAGCAGCAGCACCACCATGGGAACCGTCTTTATCCACTACAAACATGCTTAATGTCTGAAGCGAAGTCAGCTTCCCTATTCCACGAGGCATATGAGTTAACTTCCAACAACCATCACACCCAAGACGGGTTAGATTCACCAATTTCTCAATCTTCTTTGGCAATTCTTGAAGCTCATCACAGAAGTCAAGTCTCAGCACTTGCAGATTTTGTGTCTTGCAAATACTCTTTGGGAGCATCTTAAGACCACCATTCCATGAGAGATCAAGGTACCTCAAATGTTTTAGCTTATGAATGGAGCCTGGAACTGTAATAAAATCTTGATCACACATTTCTAAAACACGCAAGCATCTACAATCAGAAATTATTAGATCCCAAGTTTCATCACTCATCTTTTGACCTCTACTGCTTGGAGAATGTAATAAAGTTCGCAGCTTTTTTCCCTTAAACAAATGAATTAATGAAAAGTTAATCGTCATGTGACGACATTTCTCATCAACCTCACTTGCACTTGCACTTGAATCTAATATACTACTCTCTCCCCCTGCAACTGATTCAGCAAGATCATGCATAAAGTCATGCATTTTACACGTTACACGCCAGCCTTTGTGTTCTTCTACCTCTTGAAAGAAACTTCTTTCAACTAGACCTTTAAAATACCCAAAACCAATCTCTTCAAGTGTTTGACTTGGATCTGATGGCTTTACAAAACCTTGTGCAATCCACAATTGAACAAGCCTTTGCACATCAATCCTATAGTCTTTTGGGTATAGTCTACAATAAGCAAAACAATGCTTCAAATGGGAAGGAAGATGATCGTAACTCAACTTAAGAGTAGGTAAAATTCCACCTTCGTTTTCAGATATTCTAAAAAGTTCATTATTTTTGATAGAAAGCCATTCCTTTTCAGTTTCTTTGAAAGATAATGTACCAGCTATTGTTCTTATGACTAAAGGAACTCCACCACACTTTTTCAGAATCTGCTTTCCTATTTCCACAAAGGCTGAATTTGTTGATTCTGCAAATCTTTGTTCAAAGGCTATATCTTTGAACAAAGACCAAGCATCATCGTCAGACAAGCCTTTCAAAACATAGGACTGACATTTACTGGTTATCTTTGCTACTTTGTGAGACCGAGTAGTTACTATGATCCTACTTCCTTTTAGCCCCACCCATCAGTAACTTCTTTAAACTAAACCATTGTTCCCTCTCTTCATTCCAAATGTCATCCAAAACAAGTAAATATTTTTTCCCATCAATTTTATCTTGAAGTTGTTCTTGTAATTGATCCAATTCGAAATTTTTATCTGGGGTTGTTTTCTTCACAGATTTGATAATGCTTTCTACTATTGTTTTCACATCAAAAACATCAGAAACACAAACCCACATCCTTAACTCAAAGTGATCTTTTACCATTTCATCATTATAGACCAGCTGTGCCAGAGCAGTTTTGCCTAAGCCTCCAATCCCAACAATTGGAATGAAAGAAACATTCTCTTCACTTTCAGACTCTGTAAACAGTCTTAGAAGAGCTGCTTTATCATCTTCCCTCCCTATGATTTCATCTTTACGCACAAAAGAGTGCGTTTGCTGCCTCCTTCTGGCCATGAAAGGTGTTTCCACAGGATGATCACGCTCTACCAAATTTAACATCTTGGTTTCACTTTGAACGGAAGCTAATCTGGCCTTAATGGCCTTGATTTTACGCCCCATTTTCAGACCATAAGCAACCTGGTTTGAGCTTGAAAAGAAATCGCGTACCTCTTTGGTCAGCTTGCTCCCACTCATCAGATCTTTCCTCTGAGCTTCAGTATGGATATCATCCAAAATGTCATCAGCATCATAAAGTGCATCTTTCAGCTTTTCAAGACAGTCTTTGACAAGGTTACTACTCACAGATCGCTCCTCCGCGTCAAGAAGCACAGCTTTGATTGCAGAGACAATGCTTTTCAGGTCCTGGAGGTCGTCTTTGAGATTCCACCACAAGCCAAATTGCTGCAGAAAAGGGGAGCTCAATTTAGTGATGATGTCATAAGCAATTGCTTCTGCCATTTTCAGGGTGCTGCTCTTCAAACAGAATTAAAAGCGCAAGGTGTCTAAACCTTAAAACTATAAACAAAATTTTAACATTTGTACATGAAATAATTAAATAAAACTAATAGTGAAAAGGAAAATATTAGATAAAACGTCATAATTTATAGTCAGTATTTACAACATGGTCTAAGAACAAAAATCTTCTGCCTCTTCTATGTGTCTCCTTTTATACCTCCTTTGAAAATTTCTTAAAAACTTGAATTTTAAACTATATCCTAAACCCTATACAAAAAATACACCCTACCCCTAATTCTTTAAACCCTAACCTAAACCTCTAATCTAAAACACTAAACCCTAAACCTTTAATTTAAAGTGAAAGTATAAATGGAGGCATGGGAAAAAGACAGACGATTTGTACGCATAGTCTAAAATAGATACTATTTGCACCAATTGTGAAAAAAAAAATTATAGTCATAATTTAGTGTGGTTTCAAATTTGGGACGAAATATTTGAAGTACCAATACTGATTTCAAGCTTGCTACAAGGTGTATCAGCAGATGATGACACATCTTCCTCTTCACCACCATATAAAGATATGAGAAACAATTGCTTTTCCACCATCTTCAACCCCAACTTCTTCAATGATGAAGGTGGCCCTTTCACCATCCTCAACCCCAGCTTCTTTAATGGTGAAGGTAGTATCTAATTGTTTTCTCTGCAATCATATCTTCCTGTACTTACGTATCGAGCAAAGCCATAAATGAAAGGAAGATCCAATTTAAATCAACAAAATTTCTAGACCTGAAGGGCGTGACAAGTATCCAAATGTAGACACACTTGCTGTTACTAGACAGAATTGAAAGTGCATGTCTGGTTGATAGGTGTTTTTTGTTATTGTAACAAGCAATAACGACAAGGGAACATAAGAATGCACAAGAACACAAATACATTGGATTAGTCATGCACATCGCACATAGTTTCAGAAAATCAATAAACTTGTGCCAACTTTCCATTTTGGTTGGCTATGAAATGGTTATTTTATTTTGGGTAAGCGTGACTTACTTACATTTGGACAAAAACCAGGTTCAGATGGCCAACCAAAATGGAAAGTTGGCACAAGTTCATTGAAAACTTTTATGTCGTCTTCTAAGTCCATATGGCCTACTTTGCTGTAACCATTACAAGTGGGAGAAAAGCCACTTGCAATGGCCAATGGGATATCTATTTACATATGGACATCAGCATGTCATCTTCTTCAAATCACTTCCAATTTACAAACACTTTGCCTTTACTTTCAGTTTGAAGAGCAGCACCCTGAAAATGGCAGAAGCAATTGCTTATGACATCATCACTAAATTGAGCTCCCCTTTTCTGCAGCAATTTGGCTTGTGGTGGAATCTCAAAGACGACCTCCAGGACCTGAAAAGCATTGTCTCTGCAATCAAAGCTGTGCTTCTTGACGCGGAGGAGCGATCTGTGAGTAGTAACCTTGTCAAAGACTGTCTTGAAAAGCTGAAAGATGCACTTTATGATGCTGATGACATTTTGGATGATATCCATACTGAAGCTCAGAGGAAAGATCTGATGAGTGGGAGCAAGCTGACCAAAGAGGTACGCGATTTCTTTTCAAGCTCAAACCAGGTTGCTTATGGTCTGAAAATGGGGCGTAAAATCAAGGCCATTAAGGCCAGATTAGCTTCCGTTCAAAGTGAAACCAAGATGTTAAATTTGGTAGAGCGTGATCATCCTGTGGAAACACCTTTCATGGCCAGAAGGAGGCAGCAAACGCACTCTTTTGTGCGTAAAGATGAAATCATAGGGAGGGAAGATGATAAAGCAGCTCTTCTAAGACTGTTTACAGAGTCTGAAAGTGAAGAGAATGTTTCTTTCATTCCAATTGTTGGGATTGGAGGCTTAGGCAAAACTGCTCTGGCACAGCTGGTCTATAATGATGAAATGGTAAAAGATCACTTTGAGTTAAGGATGTGGGTTTGTGTTTCTGATGTTTTTGATGTGAAAACAATAGTAGAAAGCATTATCAAATCTGTGAAGAAAACAACCCCAGATAAAAATTTCGAATTGGATCAATTACAAGAACAACTTCAAGATAAAATTGATGGGAAAAAATATTTACTTGTTTTGGATGACATTTGGAATGAAGAGAGGGAACAATGGTTTAGTTTAAAGAAGTTACTGATGGGTGGGGCTAAAAGGAAGTAGGATCATAGTAACTACTCGGTCTCACAAAGTAGCAAAGATAACCAGTAAATGTCAGTCCTATGTTTTGAAAGGCTTGTCTGACGATGATGCTTGGTCTTTGTTCAAAGATATAGCCTTTGAACAAAGATTTGCAGAATCAACAAATTCAGCCTTTGTGGAAATAGGAAAGCAGATTCTGAAAAAGTGTGGTGGAGTTCCTTTAGTCATAAGAACAATAGCTGGTACATTATCTTTCAAAGAAACTGAAAAGGAATGGCTTTCTATCAAAAATAATGAACTTTTTAGAATATCTGAAAACGAAGGTGGAATTTTACCTACTCTTAAGTTGAGTTACGATCATCTTCCTTCCCATTTGAAGCATTGTTTTGCTTATTGTAGACTATACCCAAAAGACTATAGGATTGATGTGCAAAGGCTTGTTCAATTGTGGATTGCACAAGGTTTTGTAAAGCCATCAGATCCAAGTCAAACACTTGAAGAGATTGGTTTTGGGTATTTTAAAGGTCTATGTAATACTCTTAAAAATAATAATAATAATAATAATAATAATAATAAATAAATAAAATATATATATATAAGTATATAAAAAAAAACTTATGAGATTCAGAAACCCTATTAGATTCAGAAACCTTAAAAAAAATATAAACCTTTATTCTCTCAAACCCGACCACCGCCGCTCTCTCATCGTCGCGCCGTGGTGCTCACCGCCGCCGCCGTTGTGTCCGTCTCCTTGCCCCAACCAAAACCCCCTTATCCACGAGCCCAACCGCCGCCTGGATCGCCGGTAATCGAAGCCCAAAGCTTCGCCGGGGTTAGGGTTTATACCTCTTGTTTTTTCGTCGATTCCGGTCGATCCGGTGATCGAATCGGCGCGTCGCCTGTACCACGGAGTTCACCACCCAGAGCCAGCCAAAACCCCTCCGTTATCGCTTCACCTCGGCGCCGACAGGACCTTCATCGAGGAACCTCTCCCCGATTTCGGTAAGTGAGTTTAAATCCGACTATTTAAAGTGTTTTTCTGGAAGTTTGGCTTGAGTTATGTTTTTTTTTGAAGAGATATGGAAAAATCTGGTCTCGGTGTGCATTTTCCGTCCGATTAGGGCCGCGCGTGGCCTTCACGCGCCACCGGAAGCGGTTTCCGGCCACCGGGACGGTTACTGTGGGTTGACCGGTCCAAACCGGCCCAAACCCGGTCCAAACCGGCCTTGAACCGGCCCTCCCAAACCGAGCCGGTCTTACCGAACCGAACCGGTCCAACCCGGTAAACCGTTGACCTGTTGACCCATTGACCGACCCGACCCGTTGACCGACCCGACCCGTTGACCGTTGACCTGTTGACCGTTGACGTCAGCGTGACGTCAGCGTTGACTTTGACTACTGACGTCAGCGTTGACTTTGACCCCAAAAGTCAAAATTTGCAAAAACTCCTATTTTATGTTTTTCAACGTCCTGAGTCCATCCGTGAAGTCCGTTTTTCGAAATTCGAACCCGAAAGCCTCCAAATTGGACTTTAAAGTCTCGAATCATGCTTTTCTTCCAAGTTAAGTCCAGAGTTTTATTTAAAGTCTAAAGTTTATGTCTGTTTATTTGTAGGGTCTCACAATTCTCCCGATCGTGCACCGAACCAACCCAGTTCCTCCCGCTTTGACCGATCCCGAGATCCGATCGTGACCCGTATGTTTTTAATACCCGTGAGTAATCAATTCAATACTTTAGCTCCAGTATTAATGAAAAATTATATTTTATACTTTTAGGGTCCAATACAGCTACAGAGCGAGGCTCGAACGCCCAGTAGATCACCTGACTTTTTCCTGCCATTGAGGTGTGTTCCTTGTGCGCTATGCACTGTATTTTACCGCTTTATGTTTAACGAGCCAAGTATGTGCACATAACTGTTTTCTGTTTTACGTAAATGTTTGCTTCGAGTTTTAGGATATACCATTTAGTGGGTTACCGTATATCTGATATGTCCTGGTTTACGTATGCATATTGCCTGATTAATTTCTGATACTACCATCATGTCTCCAAATATTACTGCATGCCTGTCATATTAGTGTTGGGGTGATGAGTAGTACTTCAGATTCGGTTCAGCCTTGATCCAGCTGGTAATTCCGCCTGTTTACGGTTCCTAACCTCAGTTAGGGTAATTCCACCTGTTTACGGTTCCTGTGCATTAGCCGGGGTAATTCCGTCCTGCAACCTAAGGTAATCCCTTAGGCCGGTACCTTAACCTTAAAGGCTAGGGTTAATGCCAGTATCAGATACCGTTCGGGGGAACTGTATCCTGGAGTATGGTTGGAGGGTAGTCTGTCATGCATACACATGATCTGATTTTCTGTTTTACCGTTTAATCGATTTAACTGTTTTCTGTTGCACTGTTGGGACACACTGGGCTTTATAGCTCATACCTGTTTTCTTCCCCTTTCAGATACTCGTAGATAGACATTCCGGACTTGGCATTGGAGGATCCACATACTACCTGGTTACACATTGATGTAACATATTTACCTTTTTCCTTAGTTTATGTTAAGGTGACATGTGTCATCATATATTTTATTACTGGTGTTTTAGAAGTATCACTTTACTCTTTGTTTTACAAACTAAATTGGAACACTATTTCCAGCTACTTTGTTTTTAGAAACGTATACATATTTTGAACTGTTAGATGGTATATATTTTCATTTGCTTCAGTTAAATAATTTTTACGCTTTATGTTTCGTAAATAAAAACGATGTGACACTCTAGCCGGGTTTCCCGCATAGGCCGGTTTAGGGGGTTACAGTCTAGTTGAAAGAAGTTTCTTTCAAGAGGTAGAAGAAGACAAAGGCTGACGTGTAACGTGTAAAATGCATGACTTTATGCATGATCTTGCTGAATCAGTTGCAGGGAAAGAGAGTAGTCTTTTAGATTCAAATTCAAGCTCTAGTGAGGTTGATGAGAAATGTCGCCACCTATCGATTTTTTCATTAGAGCCTTTGCTTAAGCAAAAGAAGTTACTATCTTGGTTTCCTTTGTTTAAGGGAAATAAGTTACGAACTTTGTTATGTTTTCCAAGCTATGTAGTTGAAGATATGAGTGATACAGCTTGGGATTTATTAATTTCAAATTGTAGATGCTTGCGCGTAGTAAAACTATCCAGATTTAATAGAGTTCCAGGCTCTCTTCATAAGCTGAAACATTTAAGGTACCTTGATCTTTCTTCTAATCCTTTTAAGTTCCTCCCTAAGAGTATTTGCAAGATACACAATTTGCAAGTGCTGAAACTTAACTATTGTAACCAACTTGAAGAATTGCCAAAGAAGATTGAGAAATTGGTGAATCTTGTCCATCTGGATTGTGATAACTGTGAGAGGTTAACTCATATGCCGTGTGGAATAGGAAAGCTGACATTGCTTCAGACGTTAAGCCTGTTTGTTGTGGATAAAGACGGTTCCTATGGTGCTGCTGCTGCTAATCTGAGTGAATTGAGTGAGCTTAACAACTTAAGGGGAGAGCTGAAAATAAGAAATTTGGGATTTGTTAAAAATGCAAAAGAGGTGTTTAAAGCTGCTAATTTGAAAGAGAAGCAACATTTGCAATCATTGGTTTTAATATGGGGAGGTGCTGAGGAGGATGAAGAGAAGTCACTTGAAGACTTGCAGCCCCATCCTAATCTGAAGGAGCTCTCGGTGGAAAGATGGAAGGGAGATGCCAAGTTCCCAAGTTGGCTTTCTATGCTCACAAGTCTCACCTCTATTCGGATATCGGGTCCCAGTAAATTTAGACATCTCCCTTCCTTTGCTCGATTGCCTCATTTGAAACTGCTGTGGATTTCTGAGTTAACTGAGCTGGAGTACATGGAGGATAGTGACACCAGTGGAGGACAAGGAGAATCAGAGCCATTCTTCCCCTCGCTTACACGTCTAGACCTCCGTCAATGCCCAAATATGAAGATTTGGTGGAAAAGGCCGGTTGATAAGGATGATCACAAGGATGGTACAGTTATAGGAGCATCGACCATGACATTTCCTTGTCTTTCCTATTTACATATCGAAGATTGCCCTTTGACTTCAATGCCACTGTATCCATCAGTTTATATGTACTTATTCTTGAAGAATACGAGTTCAAGGCCGTTAAAGCAGACCATTCAGATGAATACAACAGCATCAACCTCTTCTCTTCCTCTCTCCAAATTGAAATCCTTATGTTTGAGTAATGTTCAAGAACTGGACCCTGACATACTACAAGAGTGCCTGCAGAATATGACTTCCCTTGAAGAGTGGGGAATTGGTTCTTGTCATTGGCTGAAGTCTTTATCTGGGTGGTCGCAACAAATGACCAGTCTCACAAGATTAACAATAAGAGATTGCAAGGAGTTTGATTTAGGTGGCATGCAACTGCAGTGGGGTCTCCTTAAGAATCTCAATTATTTGCAGATTGATAATCTTCCACAGCTGGTGTCTCTCCCTCTTTGGCTTCAAAATCTTGTTCAATTGAAAAGATTAGAGATTAAGAATTGCAGTGGATTGAAGTCACTCTTTCCTGTGTTCCAACATCTCACTTCCCTTGAAAATCTTGTTATAGTCAACTGCATGGAGCTGGAGTTATCTGCAGATGGCATCCACATATTCCAAGATCATACAAGCTTACGTCTTCTACATCTGGAAAGAATTCCAAAGTGTCAGCATCTTCCGGGGTGGCTTCAACATCTAAAAAATCTGAAATTGCTCCATCTGGTGAATTTGCCCCATTTAACATCACTTCCTGATGAGATGTACAGCCTAACTAATTTGGAAAGCTTAAGGATAGATCAAATTCCCCAGTTGGAGGAAAGATTTGGGAAGGGCATTGGTGCCGATTGGCATAAGATTGCTCACATCCCATACATTAGGGTGAATGGGGTTGGTGCTTCCTACCCTTTGAATCTTTCATTTATCCACTTTTACAAGTATATATTATGTTTTCTATTTCAAGCTCTGAATATGGCTTACTTGTTTTCTATCTTCAGACAAAGGTGCAATGGCTTCGGTAACCGAAGGGTATTTGAGTATTTCAGGAATTCATATGCAGAGAAAGAGGAAGTTGGAGGTAGGTTATCTAATTGCTTTACACTTTTAAATCATAATAACCTCAGAATTAACTTCAATCATGAATCATATAGTAATGAATGTTCCTTTTTGTCAGCATGAGCTCAATGGAACACATACATTCTTCAGCAGCTCATCCATTCCGAATTTGTTACGTCTAATTTTGTCACTGAAGCAGACGCCCTCTGTTTTCTTTTGAATGGAAATCTATACCAAATAATCCGAAAACAAGTATTAGTGACTGCAAGGAGCAGGAGTTATCTGCTGGTGGCATCGAAAAACAATCAAATTTAGCATCGGTTACAGTCGCAGGCAAGATGCGTTCCCTAGCCACTGTGGAACTGTTAGATATACCATAAATTCCGCTGTTGCAATGGCAGTGGTGCCAATTCACATAAGATTGCTCACATCTCACCAATTAAGGTGTATCAGTTGGTCCTCCCTATGCTTTCCACCATTCCTTTAAACAACAACATCTTGTCTTTTATATTCATTCTAGTTTGATTCTTGTTGGATAGTGTAAAATAGGTATTCCAAGTTTACCTATTCTTTACTCATCATCTTTTACAATATTTTGATATTTTTGCAGCGGTAATTATCATGGGAGAAATTGCATAATTTAGATCTAGTATTGAAGTATTTCTGGTGGTTCATATCTTTTGCAGAAGGTTTTGAGGTCTACACACTAATGGGAATGTTGATTCGTTCGTATTACAGATGATGCTCGATGTTGGCCCTTTGCTAAACTTGCACTGGAAAAGCATGGACAATGGAATTGTGCATGGTTGGCCACCATCTGTGCATTGGATATGAATATCTGTTCGGTAAGTGTTTCTGCATTTTGACATTGCTCAGTTTAAATGAGATTAGTGTTAACATATTCTACATTGGCATTTATGACTTTTAGGTTCATTGTTGAACAAGGCCATTGTCATTGCTTTAGCAGACCAAGATTGCCTTAGCGTGCCATTGCCCAATTGCAACGTCGGATTCCGATGGAGGTTACACGAGCAAGGTCTTGTTAGTCTCAGTCTCTGGATTTGGTTATCAAAGTGCTAGTTTATGAGCAAGACGTTGTGCATTGAGGGCTTACAAGAGTTGAAAGCTAGCAAAAACATCAGACAAGGAATCTGTGTTCCTGTAATCTGATGTTAGTACAAAC
Source organism: Abelmoschus esculentus (assembly GCA_035048815.1). Classification (NCBI taxonomy): domain Eukaryota; kingdom Viridiplantae; phylum Streptophyta; class Magnoliopsida; order Malvales; family Malvaceae; genus Abelmoschus; species Abelmoschus esculentus. The sequence goes on from JAUCBN010000049.1 coordinate 323,253, forward strand.
TATCTGAATCCCATGCTTTTTAGCTTGTTAGAAAACAAATGTAACTAAATCCAATGTCTTCTTTTTCACTACAAGATTTGAACATGGTTTCCAACACTTGTTTTCTTTTTTTCTTCTTTTTGCGAGATTATTATGATTGTACTTTTCAACTTGTTATTGCATCTAAGAGCCAGGAAAAGACATGCCATTCTTCATGAGCTAATCCATCCACGGTATGTTACTCTGCTTTGAGCATCAATTCCTTGCTCATTACTCAATCATTTTGAACATATAAGATACCGTTGTAATTATCTCATAAAATAGAATATAAACCAATAAATTCATCATTCGAATATCCACTTTTACTCATAGTAAATATGGTTCAAAGTTACCAAGTTATCACATTTTCACAACATGATCACCCACAGCTGCATGAGCACTATCTAGCTCGAAAATCATTGCCAAGACTCATCTGCAACACCCAGTAGTTGGGCGTTCTTCCTTCTTCCAAGTCTTCAACCCTATATATGATTTTTTTTTAAAATTATTTTGGATATTATATATTTTCTATTTTAAATTCAACCAATTATAATTGAACACGTGTCATGTATTAATACAAACATTTAGAGCTGCGTTTCAGTTGTAATCATATCACTCTTCTGCAAAAAATCAAACAATTTTTTTCTTCATTTCAGATTCAACCAGCAATTAGGAAAAGATTAATAAATTATACTGCAAGTTGTAACATCAACATAATCATATTTTGCTGAGCAGGAGGTTAAAAGATTATGTGAGCGCCGGGTAATTTATTAAAATATGATTTGTTTGTAATTCTTATTAGTTCTAAAAATGTAGCCCTTAAAAGTAATTGTCTTTTTTAAGATCTTGTACGGTTGTTTCTATTACGTTTGTCCAGAACCTTACTAGTTCTATAGAAACAATAGGAATAAGAATAATCAATGGAATTTTAGACTCAATTGTCACGTTTAGGACATAATTATAACTTATCTTTCTTAAAAGCATTTTTAAATTTTTATAATAAATTTCGAGATTAATATCATCTAATGAATGTACTTTATCAAAAAATTTGGGGTCTTTTTGTTAGAGGCCCCTGTGCAAATACTATTATTATGCTTATCCAAAACCCACCGTTGCCGAATAAAAAATCATAACATCAACAAGTAGATGATAAATATTTTTTTTATCCGACCATTACAGCAATGGGCGATTCCTTTTTCAACTATTGGATGGAGTGGCAACTAGATTATACAATAAAAATGTATTAGGTAGGTGGACTGTGTCATGTTATATTGTTACAAGTAATCCACTTGTATTCAAAATTTGTATAATATGAAGTAACGTATTAGGTTTAAAGTTGATAAATTCTAATTAAAAAGTCAATAAATCAGAATAAATAAATTACGTAATTTACCACTTTGGTTATGAAGTTTTAAAATGTTTAATTTTACTTATTAAGGTTTAGACATTAAATATTTTTTACTCATTTGTTAATTTTTGACGAAGTTATGATATGGACGACATTCACCATTCATTATCATTAAGCGTTATCATAATCGAACGTAGATGATGGTTGTTTGATCCTAAATTTTATCAGTCTGAATCTAACATTTTATTTCGTCAAAAACAGTGTTGAAGTTCACAAATCAAGCAAAAAATTTATAGTTTCTCCCTCGACGTCTTTCTCTTTTATCATTGAATGGAACTTGCTTTTTAGTATATTTCTTTTCTCGTGCTTATGAAGTGTTTTACCGTTCGGATCTTGAAGAAATTCCACATTCAATGTCTAAACTTTAATGAATAAATTGAATATTTTAAAACTTTAATAACCAAAATAAATTTATGAGTAAAGTTTAATAGTGATTTATGTAATTTTCCCAATAATAATTTTAGTGAGATAGACTGCAATAGCCTCTATGTATTAACAACAACGTTACTTCAAATCATTTCCAACCTTCCCTTTGCAGTAACTGAGCATTTCCATACACCAAGCAATGGCAGAAGCAATTGCTTTTAACGTCATTACTAAACTGAGCTCTCCTCTTCTCCAGCAACTTGGCTTGTGGTGGAATTTCAAAGACGACCTCCAGGACCTCCAAAGCATCGTCACCGCAATCAAAGCTGTGCTTCTCGACGCCGAAGAACGATCGGTGAGTAGCAACCTTGTCAAAGACTGTCTTGAAAAGCTGAAAGATGCACTGTATGATGTTGATGACTTGCTGGATGATATCCATACCGAAGCTTTGAGGAAAGATCTGCTGAGCGGGAACAAGCTAACGAAAGAGGTACGACTTTTCTTCTCAAGCTCAAACCAGTTTGCTTATGATCTGAAAATGGGACATAAAATCAAGGCCATTAAGGCCATATTAAGCTCCAATTCAACGTGAGACCAAGATGTTAAATTTGGTAGAGCGTCACCATCCTGTTGAAACGCCTTTCAGGGCTAGAAGGAGGCTGCAGACACACTCTTTTGTGCGTAAAAATGAGATAATAGGAAGGGAGGATGACAAAACAGCACTTCTAAGACTCTTGTTAGAGTCTGAAAGTGAAGAGAATGTTTATATCATTCCAATCGTGGGGTTTGGAGGCTTAGGCAAGACTGCATTGGCGCAGGTGGTCTATAATCATGACATGGTCAAAAACCACTTTGAGTCTAGGATGTGGGTCTGTGTTTCAGACGTTTTTGATGTGAAAATAATTGTAGAAAATATTATCAAATCTGTGACTGATCAAGCACCTAATCAAAATCTCCAAATGGATCAATTGCAGAAACAACTCCGAGATAAAGTTGATGGGAAAAAATATTTGCTTGTTTTAGATGACATATGGAACGAGGATAGGGAACAATGGTTTAACCTGAAGAAGTTACTGATGGGTGGAGCTAAAGGAAGTAAGATAATAGTAACTACTCGTTCCATGAGGGTAGCAAAGATTACTAGTAAATGTCAGCCCTATGTTCTAAAAGGCTTGTCTAATGACGATGCATGGTTTTTGTTCAAAGAAATAGCATTTGAGCAAAGATCTGCAGACTCGACAAACTCGGCCTTTGTGGACATAGGAAGACAGATTTTAGAAAGGTGTGGTGGAGTTCCCTTAGTCATAAGGACCATAGCTGGTACATTATCTTTTAAAGAAACTGAAAATGAGTGGCTTTCTTTCAAAAATAATGAACTTGCTACAATATCTGAAACAGAAGGTGAAATTTTGCCTACACTTAAGTTGAGTTATGATCTTCTTCCATCCCATTTGAAGCCTTGCTTTTCTTATTGCGGGTTGTACATTAAAGATCATAGAATTGATGTAGAAACTCTTGTTCAATGTTGGATTGCATTAGGCTTTGTAAAAGAGTCAAATTCGAGTCGATCAATTGGAGAGGTTGGGTTTGGGTATTTTAAAGATTTAGTTGAAAGAAGTTTCTTTCAAGAGGTAGAAGATGAAGACTGGGGTGTAACATGTAAAATGCATGATTTAATGCATGATCTTGCTCAGTTAGTAGCTGGAACAGAGAGCAGTATTCTTGATTCGAATTCAAGTTTAAGAAAAGTTGACGAAAAATGTCGTCACTTGTCGAGTTATCCTTCACTAGTTTCTTTGTTTAAGGGGAAGAAGTTGCGAACTTTATTATGTTTTCACAATGGCTTAGATTGGCATATCAGTGATGCAGCTTGGGATTTGATAATTTCAAATTGTAAATGTTTACGTGTATTAGCATTGAATAATTTAAGTATTGTGACAGTTCCAGGCTCCATTCATAAGCTGAAACATTTGAGGTACCTTGATCTATCTTGGAATACTTATCTTAAGAACCTCCCAGAGGGTATTTGCAAGATACCAACTTTGCAGGTGCTGAAACTTGATCACTGTAATCACCTTGAGGAATTGCCAAAGAAGATTGGAAAATTGGTGAATCTTGTACATCTTCCCTGTGATGACTGTGAGAGCTTAACTCATATGCCACGTGGAATAGGGAAGCTTGCTTTACTTCAGACGTTAAGCTGGTTTGTAGTGGATAAACAGGGTTCCAATGGTGGTGGTGCAGATTTAAGTGAATTGAGTGAGATTAACAGCTTAAGGGGAAAACTAACAATAAAAAATATGGGATTTGTGAAAAATGAAAAAGAGGAGTTTAGAGCTGCTAATTTGAAAGGGAAGCAACATGTGCAGAGTTTGGTTTTAGAATGGGATGATTGCTTTGATGATGATAATGAAGATGATGAAGAGAAGTCACTTGAAGACCTGCAGCCTCATCCTAATCTGAAGGAGCTCTGTGTGGTAAGATGGAAGGGTGATGTCAAGTTTCCAGATTGGCTGTCTGTGCTCACAAATCTCGTCCGTGTTGCCATATGGGATTCAAGTAAATTCAAACACCTCCCTTCCTTTGCTCAATTGCCTCATCTTAAACATCTGGACATATTCTACCTAACTGAGCTGGAGTACATGGAGGGTGGTGACCCCAGTGGAGGACAAAGAGAATCAGAATCATTCTTCCCTTCGCTTACATCTCTCACACTCAACCACTGCCTAAATATGCAGAGTTGGTGGAGGAAAAGACCGACTGATGTTGAAAATGATGACAGACCGGTTATAGGAGCATCAACCATGGCATTTCCTTGTCTTTCCAGTTTACACATTAAAGATTGCCCTTTGACTTCAATGCCGCTGTATCCATCACTTGATAACGAGCTAAGGTTGAAGAATACAAGTTCAAGGCCATTAAAGCAGACCATGCAAATGAATATAACACCATCAATCTCTCCTCTCCCTCTCTCCAAATTGAAATCCTTCCATGTGGAGGAGAGCATTGATGAACCGGACACAATAATTGACTGTCTGCAAAATATGACTTCATTTGAGCAGTTGGTTCTTGCCTCTTGCCACTGGCTCAAGTCCTTGTCTGGGTGGTCACAACAAATGACCAATCTCACAAGTTTAACAATAACAGATTGCAAGGAGCTTGATTTAGACGGCATGCATTGGGAACCCCTTAAGAATCTCTCTCGTTTGGAGATTGAATTAATCCCACAGCTGGTGTCTCTCCCCCTTTGACTTCAACATCTTGTTCAATTGAAGAGACTAAAAATTGAAAATTGCAGTGGATTGAGGTCACTCTTTCCTGGCTTCCAACATCTCACTTCCCTTGAATATCTTTATATAAGCCACTGCAGGGAGCTGGAGTTATCTGCAGATGGTATCCAAATGTTCCAGGATCATACTAGCCTACGCCACCTGTGGATGGAAGATATTCCGAAGTGTCAATATCTTCCGGAGTGGATTCGACATCTAACAAATCTGAAATGGCTTTATCTCATTAATTTTCCCAATTGGACATCGCTTCCGGACGAGATGCATTGCCTAACCAGTTTGGAAGAGTTACATATACGAGAAATTCCCCAGTTGGAGGAAAGATGTAGGAAGGACATTGGTGCCGATTGGCATAAGATTGCTCACATCCCAGTCATTGAGGTGGATTGGGTGAGTGCCCTCCTATCCTCTGAATCATCCATTTATCCACTTTTACAACTATATATTGTATATTCTGTTTTCAATCTGTGAATATATCTCTGTCTTGTTTTCTATGTTCAGATATTGGTGGAGTAGTTACCCAAGCGCATTTGAGTATTTGAGGAATTCACATGCAGAAAAAGAGAAAGAGGAAGGTAGTTTATCTAATTGCTTTACACCTTGGAATGATTACATATAACAAAGTCCGCTGTCGGAGGAAAGATGTCGAAAGGGCAGTGGTGAGCTGATTGGCATAAGGTTGCTCACATCCACGCGTTCAGGTGTATAAGGTTGGTCCTTCCTATCCATTCAACCATTCATTTAAACAACATTAAATTACTTTTGCAGAAGAGTTTTGAGGTCTAAACACTAGTGGGAATGTGAACTTGTTGGTATTACAGATGATGACCAATGTTTGGCCCTTTGTTAAACTTGCACCAGAAAAGCATAGACAATGGCATTGCGCTTGGTTGGCCACCAACCGTGCACCGGAAAGGCGTAGACAATGAATTTGTGCTTGGTAAGTGTTTCTGCATTGTTGAGCATGGTCATTTCCATTGCCTTAGCAGACCTAGATTACCTTTCTTCACTGAGAAACACCCTGCCTGCCATTGCCCAATTGCAGCGTTCGATTTATGAGCAAGCCGTTGTACATTTTCAAGATTTTGAGTTCTACAAGCTTGAGGACCTTACAGGAGTGGAAAGCTAGAAAAAACATCAGACAAGGAATCTATGTTCCTGTAAGTTGAAGTTGGTACAAACTATCCGGATCCCATTCCGTTTAGCTTGTTCGAAAACAAATGTACCTGTATCACTGCACCCAACATTTGTTATTTTACTTTTCAACTATTGAATTTATTGTACGTACTATGTTACTCATATTCTTTTCTCATCCCCTGCAGACGATGCTCGAATACGAATCATCGAAAGAGAATAATCCATCCTATACCACTGGAACGACTCTATAGGTACAACGCCAACCAAAATGGACAAGTTTGCACAACTTATTCATTTTTTATATCATACAAAAATGTATTAGGTAGGTGGATTGTGACATATTATATAAGATATGTTATATGGTTAACCTGCATTAAAAGAATGGATATTTCTATTTTTTATATAATCACTAGTATTCGATTCGTTGATTAATTACTTTCTGTCTTCCGTTTTAAAAAGACCATCCTTTCATTTACTTTCTTAAACAGATCTAAGCAAAATAAAACCAGTCCTCATCTCTCTCGTTCAAGAACCATCGTCGGTGCTGGTGCTTCCTCCTCTTCGACAGCGGGAACATTCAGGTAAGATCATGTATCTTTTCTTTCCTTGGCTATGATTTCTCTGATTAATTCATGTGTTGTGACTCTTGATGTTGTTTATACTCTTTATTTTTAATCAAATAAGTGCACATAGAAATTATCCTTGAATTGCAGAAGCATGTTTGGATTGGTGAAACATAGAGATTAGTTTTTAATCAAAATGTTGTTGTCATGTAACAGAGACAAAGATGGAAGCTGTTGGAAATGGAATGCCAACAGGAGACAAACTTGTACTGAGGGGCTTGATGTTTCATGGTTTCCATGGGGTGAAACCTGAAGAAAAAAAACTGGGTCAGAAGTTCTTGATCGATGTGGATGCCTGGATGGATCTTCGGTCCGCCGGTAAATCCGACAACATATCCGATACCATTAGTTACACCGCCATTTACCGGTGAGCAAACGAAGATGTTTTAAATTATTGGATGAAATTTTCAGCTCATTTCTTGATAATTTGATATTTTTTTGGCAACTTATATAATATATAGCATAGTTAAGGAAGTAGTGGAAGGGCAATCTCATGATCTTCTTGAATCTGTGGCTCAAACGATCACATCAAAAATCTTCACAAATCACTCTCAGATATCTGCTGTTCATGTGAAAGTTGGGAAGCCTCATGTTGCTGTTCCGGCCTCCGGGTTCTTTCGACTACCTTGGAATCGAGATTATCAGATATAGAAGCGTCGATGCTCCTAACTGACCTTCGACATATATGCATGTATGTATGTATGTATGCACGAATGTATTGCCCTTTGAATAGTAACATTTCGGTGGTAACGAATCAACTTCATCAATGCCTGGTATTGTCTGGTCTGGCTCTCTGGTTCCTTGACCACTAGACAATTGGTATATTTGTGTTTTTATGACATTAAATTTGTCTTATGAACTTCTGTGTGTTCATGTCATGTTTGTGTTTTAGTTGGTTTTCATGTGTTTATTTTGTGCATTGTGTAATGGAAAGTGTTCAAGTTACCAACTCTATCAATTAGTCTTATTAATATTAATTAAAGCATAATCCAATTATTATTTTTTATAATTTTATTAATTTAATCACTTTATTTGAAAACTAAATCATATATGACCTGTTCGATAGTTTTCGAGTTTAGGTTTACAGTTTAGAGTCAAATAAATCTACACCGAAAAGAACTGTAATTCTGATTTGTATGTATGAATACTTTTGAGGTTAATTCAATCTACAGAATTGTTAACATCTTCCTCTATTTTTTGCATGTTCGAACTCAACTCGAAACTCGAAGCTTCAACATGTATAATTCTCAGACAAAAGTAGTGTTCTTTTTAAGTTTTAACTATGCAATTACTTGCAAGACAAGACACTGCAATTGTATCAGATAAAGCTCAGATATATGTATGGATCCATTCACACTAGTGTAGTGTAAAATTAAGAGAGTTTTACGTACTTCTATACTTTTTTTCATTCTATGATTAATAAAATTAACGGTTGGATTGTTAAAATATCAATCATAGAGAAATTATTATGGAGGTGTGTAAAACTCGCTTTAATTTTATATTTTACAATACTGTAAGTGGATTTCTCCTCGTATATATAACCGGATTTACGAGCACAATGGTCCAAGTTCATTAAGCAATTCCAAGCACCTTGAAAAAAGGTTCATTCCATCATCTTCAAACAAATTCACTCCATTGTCTGTATTTTCTGCATTTCCCAGGATTGTGTTTTCCACCATGTCTGGTCCATTGTTTGAGACATTGCCACTTCCATGGCTACCTCCATTAGCATTATCCACCATCTCCATTGAGACATTGACCAGAGTCACTTGTAACAAACATATAATGCCTCTGTCGGGATATTGGTCCTGAGGATTCTTGTAAACAAGTTAATAAATGAAAATATAAGGAACATATCAGGAAATTACAATCAATATTAAAATATCTGATCATATGGAATGAGAGAATATATATAAATTTAAATTAGAATAAATTTAGAAAGAATTTACATATGTGAAACTCAAAATATGAGATATCAATGTTTCTAAGTCTTATTATTTATAAATTTTGATAATAATAATAATAATAATAATTTGCATTATAATGTTAAAGATAAAAACGAGGCAAATTATTTAAAATCGAATAAAAAATCAATTAAGATAAGAGTGATATTCTTTGTAAGCGTACACTACAAAATAATTTATTTTTAAAATGTAGATAAGGTCGTACATACCTATAGACTAAGCTATTTAAACTCCGATCTTAGAATAGGTCATCCTCTATCATTAGGACCATTCTTATTAGGACCATTCTTTGAGTTCATATTTAAATGTTAATTTACATATATATCGAATGTGCTATGATATAACTAACACATATAACCATTGAACTCGTATCTCCTAAGATAATATCATTCACTTTTTCACTGATCACTTATTGGATTCGTTCATGATATAACATAAACGGTTCAATTAACACCGTAAACTTGGTCGGCAATATAACCCTGTGATCCGACCATATATGTATTCGGATCACCATATACGTATTCGTATACATAGAAAAACATTAAAAAATTCTAATTGTAAATGCGTCAAACACATACATCCGAATCCGAATAACATAAGAGCAAAATATGAACAATATTTTCGAACTCATAAGCATCTTAAACTCAAAATAAATGCATAGCACAAAGAAGCATTACAAGGTGATTGTATCGATGTTCATCAAACCAGCACAAATAAAAGACTTACACAAACTGGGGAAATATAGACTTACACTTCAATCATGTCCCTTCCAATGGACTCCCAACATGTAATATCGAACAGGGGGACAATCGACGAGACAAGCAACCAACTTATATAAAGCCATCACATTTATCTAGATCCCGGGTCTCTCAGATCTTATCGAGCTTCTCTGCCCGAACAACAGGGTTGGCTTTTGCTATAGAGTCACGACCAGCGGCTCGGTAATCAAAAGGGCATTCGTGTTTGTCAGTGTAATGATGAGCAGCACAGAAGAGGTTTCCACACTTGCAGTTAAATCCCGTCAAACCAACACGTTTGCAGCATTTGGTACACCTATTGGGACCCTCTTTCGGCTTCATCCCACTTGAAGTCATTCCAGATGGAACAACAATTGGTTCTGCCGAGACTATCTTTGAGTAGACATTTCCGGATTGTACATCCAAAGCAGCAGCAACGGCTGGTTCCTTACCGTTCCCGGTTGAGCCCCCATTCACAATGCTTCCGATGGATGCTGCTGCGAGTTGCGACTGTTCCTGCTTCAGGATCATCGCCTTGTGACACTTGGAGCACATATTCATGGTAGCTGCACTTCCAAAGAAGCCACAGTTGTTGACACAGAGGATGGGGCCTTCGGGGGCTTTGCACCCTGTCTCATCGTGAGACTCCATATCCTCTAATCCCTTGCAAGGACACAACCTTAATGTGGGTGATCTGAAACAAAAAATGTGGACCCTAAAACAAACGATAAGAAAGAAGTATAAGCGGATGCGCCAGAAGTGATTCAACTTTTCAAGATGGATATGAATAAACCTTAGATAGGAACAGAGAGGCCAATTTATGTATATGAAGGATGCATATACCATAGCGTCTAACTATCAATTTGTGCAATACAACATTATACCAGAATCAAGCATAAATATCATTGCTAGTTTTGGAGAGACCAGGTGATGAGAATATCTCCTTTATTTACAAATTACAATGGATCCTTAAGAAAGGCAACACCGAGTCAGCTGACAATAAATACCAAACAAGAGAGAAAACTGACTAAAAGAAAAGGAATGAGCAGTTAACAACAACATGTGAACATCAATATGCCAAGTTAAGGGTGCGGAAGCAAGAGCGAGAGATAACATCAAGATGCAGCTAAACAAATTTCGTATACATATGCCTAACAATCGCAACCCTTGCGTTAGTTTAGCAAAATAACATGTCCGACTGTCCGTGTCATTGGGAAGACAGATTTCAGATAGACTATCCTCTAACAATCATGTACGATGCATCTAATTTACGCAGTTCACATGCTGAACTATCAGAGGATTGGATAAAGCTTTGTTATTAGTTTCCGCCTTCCGGTCAAGTCATGGAATAGGCCTTTGCCATTGTCAAAAGGAAATAAGTTCCCAACTACAATGAAAATCAGTTCACTTAAAGCAGAAATAATTTAGGGTTCTTCCATATATCTTCTGTATCAAATATTTCCCCCTTTTTTCACTTTTACGAATATTATTAGCATCAGAAGCAAGCACATAATTCTACCTCATAATTAACAACTAACACCAACAGCAAACAAATTACTTTTCAGTTCAAAAATTAAGCAAAAACCCTAAAAACCCAATTGACCCAAAAATTTCAAAGCGCAAATCAAATTATAATCAGCACAAAATCAACCCAAATCATCAAAACAAAGAGAAAAACTAACCCTTTAAAAGAAGGGAGAAAACAATTAAGAAAACCCCTTACCTGAAATTTTATTAGGCCGATCTTGTCAGACAAAATCGGACCTGGTGGTTCCTATTTCAAGCAAATTAAATAGAAAAAAAAAATCAGAATTCAAGAAGAAAATACTAATAAAATAATCCCTTTCTCGTATCTAATTTCAACCAAACTTTATTCAAAAAAGATTATTTAATATCATCTAAATAGGCAAAAAAAATAATAAAATTAAGAAAAATAAATAAAACCCATACCTTAATCGAAGAGTTTATCTACAATACTCAGAGAAATCCAGACGAGGAAGACGATCTTTGATCGTATTTTTTTTTTTTTTTTTGAATTCTTTTTCTCGTCTTTTTTCCTTTTATTTATAAAGACTACAACCTTTTCGCTGCCAACTAATGATTTTCCACTGAGTTATTGATGCTTGACTAACTGCCCTTAGAGTCTTTTATATCTACAATTATACCATTGAATTTTTATATTACGTGGCTATATTGTATTGGTCAAGCAACCAGGGAAACTTTCGGGCATTTAGAAACTAATTGGGCCTGTTGAGCCCAAATTAAATATTAGATGATTTAAAAATTTATGACCGTTCCTATATAAATTTATTTATTTTTATAATAATTAGTCTTTGATTAAATTAAAATAATGTATTAATTATAATTTTATAATTTTATATATACCGGTAAAGGATAATTTTTTATTTTTATTTTTAAATTTTTATGTTTTATCTCTCGACTTCAAATTTTACTTTTGTATTCTATTATAAATCGATAAATATTTTTTAAATAGTTTAAATATGATTATAAGATATGACCGATTATAGATATTTTTAACTCTTAAACAATATGTATATATTTTGTAGTCAAAATAATTTAAACTCATGTCTCTTAAAATAAATATTATTCATTTTTTCATAAAAATATTTGTAGGATGGACATTTTACCCTACTCAGTCGGGTTTCGACCCGACTTGACCTGATCGGATCTGAATTTTTAATGAAAAGTTGGGACCGAGTCAAGTTGTGTCAGATTTTTATTGAAGAAGAGATTGGGTCCAGTCGAGTTCAGCTTTAGACTGTAAAATATCCGATTCGATCAGACATGAGATTAAATATGTAATTTTTAAGTTTTCTTAGGGATATTTATAATAATACTTCTCTATCTATTTTTTATAACTAGGTCCTTGAAATTGAAATTTTTTATTTATAATTTAATATTTAAAATTATATTTTTTATTAATTAAATTTCTTAAAATATTTTTTATAATTAAGTACTTAAAATTATTTTTTCTTATATGTCGGGTCTGTATTGGATTTAAAATATTTATTTTTGAATCTAATCGTGTGTATTTTTAAAAAAATATATTAAGATCGAATCAAATTATGTTTGTAGTATTTATTTTCAAATCAGATTCGAATGAATCAAAAACCTAACTTCACCCGTCTCCCTCTCTATACATTTGTTCTAACAAATTTAACTTGGTAAGTTCAAATTGTCATAATGCAATAAATATAATTTACATTTATAAATCAAAGCTCCATTTTCTTCTTCTTCAACATCCGCTCGTCCTTTTTCATGTATTCATTAGTTTACTGCAAAACGTAGGAAAACAAAGAAACAATCGAAGTCCCAACAAGGGATCCAACCATGGGCAAAGCGGCGGCAGAAACAGGGCCCGGGGAAGGTGCCGAGGAAGTGGCAGAAGCAGCGGTTGGACCTACGTCCCCTATAGAAGGGGCGGGGGATGGGGCGGCACCGGAGGCTATGACGGTGCTTATTGAGGCAGCAGCAACAATGATGGCGAAGGAAACCTTCTTCATGTCCATGGCGTGTAATGAGAGAGAGATATGCCCTTTTATCGGCGACGGATTTTCATCGTTTGTTATTTGTTTTGTTGGTGCAGGCGGAGGGGTGGAGAGATTATATCGTAAGCCCGGCCTATCACGTTAGCCGTGGTCCCTAGTCAATGAAAACCACCCATTCTGCCATTAATCAACCATGTAATTAATATATTTTTCAGAAATTATATTTTTAAAATGACATGTAAATTATGAGTGAAGATTCATTGGTTGAAAAAAAATGAGTTGGCAATTAGTGGTGATGTAACCCCCTAACCCGGCCTATGCGAACAGCCCGACTAGAGTGTCACATTGTTTTTATTGACAAAACATATGGCATAAAAAACTTTATTAAACTGAAGCAAATAAAAGTAAATATTGTCTAACAATTTAAAATAAGTAAAATGTCACCAAAATAGGGTATCTGAAAAATAATGTTCACAAAATAATTTGTAAAACCAATAGCAAAATAATATGTTTTAAAACACCAGTAATATAGTATATATTGGCACATGTCACCTTAACGTAAACTGAGAAAAGTTTTAAAAAGAATGTTACATCAATGTGTAACCAGATAATGTGTAGATCCTCCAAATGCCAAGTTCGGGATGTCTATCTACGGGTATCTGAAAGGGGGAAGAAAAACAGATATGAGCTATGAAGCCCAATGTGTTCCAATAGTGCAAACAAAATAAGGATAAAATTATTAAACAATAATTCAGAAAATCCAATTATGTATATGCATGACAAGCTACCCTCCAACCGAACTCCTGGATACAGTTCCCCCCGAACAGTATCTGATACTGGCATTAACCTAAGCTCTTAAGGCAAAGGTACCGACCTAAGGGATTACCTTAGGGAACAGGCGGAATTACCCCGGTTAATGCACGAGAACCGATAACAGGCGGAATTACCCTAACTGAGGTTAGGAACCGTAAACAGGCAGAATTACCAGCTGGATCAAGGCTGAACCGGATATTAGATACTACTCATCATCCCAATACTAAGATGACAGGCATGCTACTATAATAGGAATCATGATGGTAGTAACGGAAATTAAACAGGCAATATGTATACATAAATCAGGACATATCAGACATACAGTAAATCATAAAATGATATATCTTAAAATTCAAAGCAAATGTTTATATAAACCCAGAAAACAGTCATGTACACATACTTGATTCGTTTAAAACATAAAACAGTAAAATACAGTTATATAGCACACAAGGAACACACCTCAATGGAAAAAACAAACAGGTGATCTACTGGGCGTTCGAGCCTCGCTTTGTAGCAGTACTGGACCCTAAAAATATAAGATATAATTTTTTATTAATATTGGAGTCAAATAATGAAATGATTATTCACGGGTATTAAAAACATACGGGTCACGATCGGATCTCGAGATCGGTCAAAGCGGGAGGAACTGGGCTGGGTCGGTACACGATCGGGAGAACTATGAGGTCCTACAAACAAACAGATATCAATTTTAGACCTTAGATAAAACTCTGTACTTAACTTAACTTAGAAGAATAGCTTGACTCGAGACTTTAAAGTCCAATTTGGAGGCTTTCGGGTTCGAATTTTGAAAAACGGACTTCACGGATGGACTCAGGACGTCGAAAAACATAAAATAGGAGTTTTTGAAAATTTTGACTTTTTGGGTCAAAGTCAACGCTGACGTCAGCAGTCAAAGTCAACGGTTAGCGCTGACGTCATGCTGACGTCATGGTCAACGGTCAACGGGTTGGGTTTGACCGGTTCGGTTCAAGACTGGTTCGGCTCGATTTGGCTGGTTCAAGGTCGGCTTAGACCGGGTTTGGACCGGCCGGCTCCAGGCCACCGTCCAGGGCTGCCAGAAAACGCCCTGGCGGCGCGTGGAGGCCACGCGCGACCCTAAACGGACGACAAACATTCCCTGAGACAGGATCTTTCACTGAATCCACCAAAAACACATTAATTCTTAACCAAAACCCAAGAAACAAAAGTATTAAGGGTTCGAAACTTACCCTTTTAACAAAACGGAAAGATTTTTCGACGAGGCCCCGAACGACGCCAAACAGAAGCAAGGTGAGAAGGGTTTTGGACGGCTTTGAACGGTGAACACGGTGGTGCTGGCGACGCGCCGGTATCGGAATCGGTGGTGGCCGGATCGAGCGAAAATAGTAGGGGTTTAAACCCTAAGTCCGGCGAAGCTTCAAACCTCGATCCAGGACGTTTGCGGCGGCCGGCGAGCACGTGGTTTAGGGGGTTTTGGTCGGGGCAAGGAGACGGACACCACGGCGGCGGCGGTGAGCACCACGGCACGACGGTGAGAGAGAGCGACGGTGGTCGGGGTTTGAGAGAATAAAGAAGGTTTATTTTTTTTGTTTTGAATCTAATAGGGTTTCAAATATATACTTATATATTTATTTTATTTCAAATTTAATATTTTAAATGTTTCCAAAAAAAAAAGGTGTTACAACTCTCCCCCCTAAAAGAAATTTCTTCCTCGAAATTTACCTGAACTGAACAGATGCGGAAACTGTTCTCTCATGGATTCCTCGATCTCCGAAGTGGCCTCAGAAAGGCTGCGGTTCCTCCACTGAACTTTAACCATAGGGATACGTCTTCTTCTCAGAACTCTTTCATCAAACTCCAGGATCTGAACGGGTTCCTCCTCATAAGACAAGTCAACATCCTGAACCTGAATAATATGACTCGGATCCGGATGGTACTGTCTCAACATGGACACATGAAACACATCATGAATGCGGCTAAGTTGAGGAGGCAACTCAAGCTGATATGCAACAAGCCCGATTCTCTTAAGAATACGGTATGGTCCAATATATCTCGGACTCAACTTGCCCTTATGCCCAAACCTCAAAACTTTCTTCCAGGGAGAGACTTTTAAGAAAACCTGATCACCAACCTCGAACTCGATATCTTTTCTTCTCCGATCAGCATAAGATTTATGTCTGGTAAAAGCTTCCTTCAGACGATCCCGGATTAATCTAACTGTCTCCTCAGTTTCCTGTATTAACTCGGGACCCAGAATTTTCCGATCATACAACTCAGTCCAACAGATAGGGGTACGACACTTACGACCATACAAAGCCTCATAAGGTGCCATACGGATGCTAGCCTGATAGCTGTTATTATAGGCAAACTCTGCCAACGGTAAAAAGTCTTCCCAACTGCCTCGGAAGTCTAAAACACAACCTCGTAACATATCTTCTAGAATCTGAATCACTCTCTTAGACTGACCATCTGTCTGGGGATGAAAAGACGTACTGAAATTCAGACGAGTACCCAAAGCAGACTGTAAAGTTGTCCAGAAACGGGAAGTAAACCTCGGATCTCGGTCAGAAATGATAGATAAGGGCACTCCATGCAGTCTGACAATCTCAGAAATATAAAGTCTAGCCAGCTTCTCCAGAGAATAAGTTATCCGAACAGGAATAAAGTAAGCTGACTTTGTGAGTCTATCCACCACAACCCAGACAGAATCCTTTCTAGACGGAGTCAAAGGTAACCCGGTAACAAAGTCCATCGTGATTCGTTCCCACTTTCACTTTGAAATCTTGATGGGTTGCAAGAGACCAGAGGGATGTTGATGTTCTGCTTTCACCTGTTGACATGTTAGGCATCTGGATACATAATCTGAGATATCCTTTTTCATACCTACCCATCGGTACCTCTGTTTCAGATTCTGATACATCTTATCTTCTACAGGGTGCATAGCATAAGGACTACTATGGGCCTCATTGAGAATGGTTTGTCTTAACTCAGGATCGTTGGGTACACAGTAACGACCATTAAAGCAAAAGACTCCATCCTGATCAAAAGAGTAAACAGAAGTGGATCCTTCCTCCACTTATTGCATAACAGGAAGTAAAGAATCATCCAACCGCTGCTTGACCCTAATCTGCTCAGCCAAAGTCGGTTTAACCCTCAATTCAGCCAATAGGCTACCATCATCATAAATACTCATCCTAGCGAATAAGGATCTCAGGTCTAATATGGTCTTACGACTCAAAGCGTCCGCCACAACATTGGCTTTTCCCGGATGATACTCAATCTCGCAATCGTAGTCCTTAAGAAGCTCCAACCAACGACGCTGCCTCAGATTTAGCTCCTTCTGGGTAAGAAGGTACTTCAGGCGTTTGTGATCGGTAAAAATGTAACACTTTTCTCCGTAGAGATAGTGTCTCCAGATTTTTAGAGCAAAAACCACAGCTGCAAGCTCAAGATCATGGGTAGGATAATTAAGCTCGTGTGGTCTCAACTGGCGTGACGCATAAGCGATCACCTTACCACCCTGCATCAAGACGCAACCAAGACCAGAATGCGAAGCATCACTGTAAACTATAAAGTCCTTTCCTGACTCAGGTTGGGTCAAAACTGGAGCTCGGGTCAAAACTGATTTCAACTGATCAAAACTAGTCTGCTGAGCCTCAGACCACACAAATGGAACATCTTTCCTCAGGAACTTCGTCAAAGGGGCAGCTATAATGGAAAAACCCTCGACAAAGCGTCGATAATACCCAGCTAAGCCTAGAAAACTGCGGATCTCAGAAACATTCTTGGGAGGTTTCCAACTGGTGATAGCATCAATTTTACTTGGGTCCACTTGGATACCTTTAGCCGAAACGACATGTCCGAGAAAAAGTCACTTCACTAAGCCAAAACTCGCATTTACTTAACTTGGCATACAACCGATGTTCCCTGAGAGTCTGTAACACAACTTTCAGATGCCCCACATGCTCGTCCTCTGAGCGAGAGTAAACCAGGATATCATCGATAAACACCACAACAAACTGGTCTATGTAGGGCCGGGAGACACGGTTCATCATATCCATAAAAGCTGTAGGGGCATTGGTTAAACCGAAATGCACCACTAAAAACTCATAGTGACCATACCGGGTGCGGAAAGCAGTCTTTGCAACATCAGAGCCCTTAACCTTTAGCTGATAATACCCAGATCAAAGGTCAATCTTCGAGAAATCTGTAGCTCCCCGAAATTGATCAAACAAATCATCAATCCTGGGTAGGGGATACTTGTTTTTCACTGTCAGCTTATTTAGCCTTCGGTAATCAATACACAACCGAAGAGAACCATCCTTCTTCTTAACAAAGAGAATTGGAGCTCCCCAAGGTGATGAGCTAGGTTGGATGAACCCTTTGTCAAGAAGTTCTTGTAACTGAACCTTCAACTCCTTTAACTCTTTTGGAGCCATACGGTACGGAGCCATAGAAATTGGTACTGATCCGAGATAAGTTTCAATCTCAAACTCAACCTCCCTATCCGGAGGGAGACCAGGCAACTCCTCAGGAAATACATCTGGAAATTCACTAACTGTGCGAATTTCTTCGATCTTAGATAGAGACCCCTTTGTGTTAAGGAAACAAGCAATAAAGGCCTCATATCCCTTCCGGATCATCCTGTCAGCAGACAAAACTGATATCACATTGAACAAAAACCCTCTTCGCTCACCAACCAAGACCACAAACCGTCCATCAAGAGTCTTTAGTGTGGCCCTCTTGGCCTCACAGTCCAGATTAACACGATGCTCAGATAACCAGTCCATCCCCAGAATTAGATCAAACTCCTCTAAAGGAAGTTCCATAAGATCCGCCGGAAACACTTCCCTTTCCACAACAAGGGGACATCTCTTGAAAACCTTATCTACAGATAAGGATTGTCCCACTGGACTCATAACGGTAAAGACACTCTCAGTGTTCTCAACTGAGATCGAAAGGTGTCCAGATACTGACTTCGATATATATGAGTGTGTGGAACCATTGTCAAGCAAAGCAAAATACGGAACAGAAAAGATGGTAAAAGTACCTGCGATAACATCAGGCTCATCTCGGTCATCTCTACGTCGGGTGACATAAACCAAAACTGGCTAACGAGCCTCAGAAACAGATGGCCCACCACTCTGGTGGCCTCGACTCCTGGTATCAGATCTAACAGCAGACGTAGAGGCTCTACCCTGGGATCGTCCCGAAGCGGGTGTCTGAATGGATGCCTGAGATCTGGATGGTGTCTGAGAGCGTACAGGAGTCTGAGTCGGTGGTCGACTGACGGGAGATGGATGAGGACAGTCCCTCAGGAAATGCTCAGAAGACCCACACCGAAAACAAGCTCTAGTCTTCTTCCTATATTCTCCCCTATGCATGTTACCACAAAAGTCGCACACAGGTACAGATGGGATCCCTGAAGAACCACCCCGGCTAACAAAAGAGCCCTGAGGTGCCACAGACTGATGATAAGAACCACCTCTCTGACTCGGTGTAGATCGAGCTCTCTTATCAGGACGACTAAAAGACTCGCCATGGCTAATATGTCCTCCGGATCGACCACGGTCCCTCTTACGGTCTCTGTCTTTGTTCCGCTCTCGGTCCTGATCCCTCATAACCTGACTATCAGAAAGCTTCTCCAAGTCCTCAGCAGTCTTTGCCCGCTTCATCAGGTCCTCAAAAACCACATCATGATGTGTGGCAACTCGGTCTCGGATACCAATACGGAGACCCTCCAGAAACTTATCACATTTATCCTTTTCTGTAGCTACTATCCCAGTACCATACCTCATCAGGTCTAAAAACTGAAGCTCATACTCAGCCACTGTCATAGTACCCTGCACCAAGTCTCTAAAGGCCTGACGCCTCTCTCTCATATATCGATCACCCAGATAACAATTCTTGAACCTTTCCTTGAAAAAGTCCCATGTCAGCCTATCGGAGGATACACTACTAACCACAGACTCCCACCAGATTTGGGCACCACCATTAAGCATGGACACAGCTCCAAGGTATCTCTTAGCTGGTTCCAAACCCAGCTGATCCATCCATCTCTCGGTATCGTACAACCAGGTCTCTGCATCTGAAGGTGCACCAGTCAAAGATCCAGAGAAAGTTCTTACTCCATTAGCGATCAGAATCTGGGAGATAGGTGGATCCGGCATCGCACCCGAAGCTCTAACAGCTCCTTGTAATAACTGGAGGAATTGCCTACTAAGAGTATCATCAGTCACTGCAGTAGGCTCGGTGCTCGGTACTGATGCCCCTCTGACAGGGGTAGACATATCAATGCCTGCAGCAGGCTGAGGGTTGGACGGTACAGTGGTACTTGTAGGAACAGGTGGGTCCGGAGAAATAAAGGGTGAAGGATCACTAATAGGCTCCTCTACAGGATCAACAAAACTGGTCGTTCCACCACACCCTCGGGTGGATCGGCGAGCTCTACGGGCACTCATAGTATTCAGGAAATCTACAAGGTTAAAATTTAGGAGATTAGAATTGGCACCGGAGAACCATACACAATACAGAAATTATAAGTGACATGGCCTTACAGATATAAATTCATAACAGTTTAACAGGAAATATTTATTTAGGACCCATCACAGTCCGAGAATCTTAAAACCAAAAGCTCTGATACCAACTAAATGTAACCCCCTAACCCGGCCTATGCGAACAGCCCGACTAGAGTGTCACATTGTTTTTATTGACAAAACATATGGCATAAAAAAACTTTATTAAACTGAAGCAAATAAAAGTAAATATTGTCTAACAATTTAAAATAAGTAAAATGTCACCAAAACAGGGTATCTGGAAAATAATGTTCACAAAATAATTTGTAAAACCAATAGCAAAATAATATGTTTTAAAACACCAGTAATATAGTATATATTGGCACATGTCACCTTAATGTAAACTGGGAAAAGTTTTAAAAAGAATGTTACATCAATGTGTAACCAGATAATGTGTAGATCCTCCAAATGCCAAGTCCGGGATATCTATCTACGGGTATCTGAAAGGGGGAAGAAAAGCAGATATGAACTATGAAGCCCAATGTGTTCCAATAGTGCAAACAAAATAAGGATAAAATTATTAAACAGTAATTCAGAAAATCCAATTATGTATATGCATGACAAGCTACCCTCCAACCGAACTCCTGGATACAGTTCCCCCCGAACAGTATCTGATACTGGCATTAACCTAAGCCCTTAAGGCAAAGGTATCGACCTAAGGGATTACCTTAGGGAACAGGCGAAATTACCCCGGCTAATGCACGGGAACCGATAACAAGCGGAATTACCCTAACTGAGGTTAAGAACCGTAAACAGGCGGAATTACCAGCTGGATCAAGGCTGAACCGGATATTAGATACTACTCATCATCCCAATACTAAGATGGCAGGCATGTTACTATAACAGGAATCATGATGGTAGTAACGGAAATTAAACAGACAATATGTATACATAAATCAGGATATATCAGACATAAAGTAAATCATAAAATGATATATCTTAAAATTCAAAGCAAGTGTTTATATAAACCCAGAAAACAGTTATGTACACATACTTGATTCGTTTAAAACGTAAAACAGTAAAATACAGTTATATAGCACACAAGGAACACACCTCAATGGAAAAAACAGACAGGTGATCTACTGGGCGTTCGAGCCTCGCTCTGTAGCAGTACTGGACCCTAAAAATATAAGATAGAATTTTTTATTAATATTGGAGTCAAATAATGAAATGATTATTCACGGGTATTAAAAACATACGGGTCACGATCGGATCTCGAGATCGGTCAAAGCGGGAGGAACTGGGCTGGGTCGGTACACGATCGGGAGAACTATGAGGTCCTACAAACAAACAGATATCAATTTTAGACCTTAGATAAAACTCTAGACTTAACTTAACTTAGAAGAATAGCTTGACTCGAGACTTTAAAGTCCAATTTGGAGGCTTTCGGGTTTGAATTTTGAAAAACGGACTTCACGGATGGACTCAGGACGTCGAAAAACATAAAATAGGAGTTTTTGAAAATTTTGACTTTTTGGGTCAAAGTCAACGCTGACGTTAGCAGTCAAAGTCAACGGTCAGCGCTGACGTCATGGTCAACGGTCAACGGGTCGGGTCGGTCAACGGGTCGGGTCGATCAACGGGTTGGGTTTGACCGGTTCGGTTCAAGACTGGTTCGGCTCGATTTGGCCAGTTCAAGGTCGGCTCGGACCGAGTTTGGGCCGGTTTGGATCGGCCGGCTCCAGGCCACCTTCTAAGGCTGCCGAAAAACGCCCTGGCGGCGCGTGGAGGCCACGCGCCGCCCTAAACGGCCGGAAAACACTCCCTGAGACAGGATCTTTCACTGAATCCACCAAAAACACATTAATTCTTAACCAAAACCCCAAGAAACAAAAGTATTAAGGGTTCGAAACTTACCCTTTTAACAAAGCGGAAAGATTTTTCGACGAGGCCCCGAACGACGCCAAACAGAAGCAAGGTGAGAGGGGTTTTGGACGGATTCGAACGGTGAACGCGGTGGTGCTGGCGACGCGCCGGTATCAGAATCGGTGGTGGCCGGATCGAGCGAAAACAATAGGGGTTTAAACCCTAAGTCCGGCGAAGCTTCAAACCTCGATCCAGGACGTTTGCGGCGGCCGGCGGGCACGTGGTTTGAGGGCTTTTGGTCGGGGCAAGGAGACGGACACAACGACGGCGGCGGTGAGCACCACGGCGCGACGGTGAGAGAGAGCGGCGGTGGTCGGGGTTTGAGAGAATAAAGAAGGTTTATTTTTTTTGTTTTGAATCTAATAGGGTTTCAAATATATACTTATATATTTATTTTATTTCAAATTTAATATTTTAAATGTTTCCAAAAAAAAGGTGTTACAGGTGAAGTGGGTGGTTATTATTGGATAGGATCACGGCTGACGTGGTAGGCCGGGTCTATAGTATAATTTCTCGGTGGAGAGGGTTATTCACTTATTTTATAGGTGAAAATTTATGGCTATTTTTAGTGACCAAGTGGTTTTTCGATTTTTTCGGTGGAAATATTTTTTTTTATGATTTGCGGGATGAGTGATGCAAAATTTTAAATATATCTTGAGTTAATTAGTTTAAATTGTTTCATGTCATACACTTAATTTTGATGGAGTGAGTCTCTTGGCGAAGATATTTTACGTACAAAATACTTCAAACTTGAGACTTTACTTAAGTAATATCAAATTGTTTCACTTGACCAAACCCGTTAATAAATTAAAAATGTTTTTAATAGTTTGTTAACTCAATTACAAAGGTTATTTGATGACTAAATCAATAAAACCTTAAATGTTCTTTATTCATATTTTTAAGTGAAAATTAGGGTATTTGCTGATAAATGATAATATTTGGTAGCAATTGCATGTGCAATGCCTTGAGAGTCCATTTCTTCTCCCTTAACAATGGTAGTTATAAGAGGGATTAAAAAAAAGTATACGACTGTTATAATGATTGTTATTTAACGATAGTACAAATAATAATAAAACTCGAATTATATTAATAACAATCGATAACAGTGTATTTTAACAGTTAATAACAATGAAACGGTGCTCTATTAAATAAGCTATATTATAAATTTAATAAGTTCCACTTTGAAGGTTTTTTTAACCTTAGGACAATAATAATACCTTGCTCTTGTTGAGAGTTGAACTCAAGACCTCCCGCTTACTAAACAGGTGCTCTAACCAACTGAGCTACAAGAGCTTTTATGTAAATTTGGTATAAGTTGTGGTATAAGTAAGATATTTAAGATGAGAAATATGAACAAACCAATTTCTCAATATGAGTAGAATCGATATATAGGAAAGTCTTAAATTGGAAGAATAACAGCTGTGTTACTCTTATTGAGAATCGAATTCAAGACCTTTCGCTTATTAAACGGATACTCTAACCAATTGAATTACAAAAATTTACTTTTTAAAATTAACTTAAAATGTAGTATAAAAAATATTTAGATGGAAGAAGAGGTAATACAGTTTCAAATTTGGTTTCCTCTACATGTACCAATGAAGCTAACAAATTATGGACAATGTCTCTCTTTTTTACAAATCCAATAGTTAAAATCTATTTGGAAATCCATTCCAAGGCGTGTAGGATAAATAACTAAATTTTACTCGCAATAATTAAATTCTAAATTATTAAACTTAAAATCATAAACTTTATACCATAAACAAAACCCTTAAACAATAAAACTAAGATACAAAATTTTTTTTTATCACCGTCAGTATATCAAATAACTATCTTAAAAAAATAATGAACGTGAGTTTGATCTTTATTTTTCAAGTTTATATTATCTATTTATCTCTCAAATGTGACATTTTTCTCATCCAATCCTATAATATACTTGTTATAGATTTCTTCATTATTTTTATCTAAAAGTTCAAAACAGAGTTACGATCAATCAACCATACCTACTGAGACGCTTGACATAAAATCAACCATTAAAAGTTACTTACATATTGTCATAAAACCATTATTTTGTTAGATACAATCAGTGACAAAACTATGTATAGTACGGGAGGGGCTCTTGCCCTTCTTAAATTTTTTGGTATAATTACATCTGAGGTCTTTCTTAATTTAAATAATAATAAAATAAGATTTTTACCCTCTCGATGTTTGATTCTAGCTCCGTCCTTGAATACAATAACAGATAATTAAAATAAATCTTTGTCTTAGATTAGGTGCATATTGAACGGTGTGGATAACTTGACATTTAGATAGGTTATATATATATATATATATAAACAATGAGATACATCATGTATCATGCTCGTTCAAAATAAATATCATAAAACTGGACACCTTATGCATAAGTCGTACGTTGACATTGATATATTCATCAATCTTCGTGTTCCATCCTTATCATGATTCGGTAGGGTTTTGGAGTAAACATTTAATTTCTTTTCAGTGGTAGTAGTTAATTGATGCTGTAAGATTGCATTGGAGTTTACTGCAAGAAATTGTTTAAAACCACACCTGCAGACAGCAAAACTTGTCCGAGGAACCTAAGACTCAGTCTTCATACACAAGTCTCATCAACAATGGCCCGAACGGAAAATCTGAGAAGACGTTATCGGCGGAGACAAGAGGTCGAGAGAGGTAGCGATACGGGATCGTCGGTGAATAACGATGGCGTCCAAGGTAATTTGAAGGATGAGAATGGATCATGTTGTACTCCTAAGGGGAAAAGGTTCAGAATCCCAGAGATTTTGTCTTGTCCACCAGCTCCGATGAAACCCAAAGTTGCTCCGAAGATGTCGTCGTCGTCGAGTGCTAGGTCTTTCTTTGCTTCTCAAGATGTGGAGATTTTCTTCTTCCTTGCATTTCAAAAATGGCATTAGTTCCTTCTCTTGTTTAACTATCAACTACTGCTTCAGCTTGTTAGAAAGGTCTAGACCTGTTTTGCTGCGTTTCTTATTGTGCTTTTTTTAGCGCCGCGAATACTTTTAGCGGCGTTTAAAAACGTCACTATATATCTAAAAAACGCTGTTATAAAACTGTTTTGTTGTAGTGGGTCTAAATCTTCGATGTAATGGTAATGGTGAATGTATTTTCTTTATGTTTAATTATCATTAGGATGATCCTTCAACGTATTTAAATTCTAAAACTCGAAACATTAAATGTTAAATATCTCGATTTTAATTTTAAATTCAATTCTAAATCCTAAATTCTAAATCTTTAAACGATAACAGTAATTTTATAAATATGTAATGCATTTTAGGAGTTTTTGGAGTCGTTAGAGTGAATAGCAAATCTTTTGTATTATTTCAACATTATAGGGAATTTCTCCTCATTTTTCATTATTTTTTCTTGTTAAAGTTTTTTCACATAAAATTTTGATCTCTTTTAGTATGTAGTCCCTATACATGTTCTTACTCTAGGAGTGATAATGAGTCTGACCGGCTCGCGAGCTATTCGGATTTGATTCGGTCAAAATTTGGTTTGAGTGAGCTCGACTCGGGTTTGGATTCGGCTTGAGACTTTAACGAGCTGAGTCGAGCTTATCCAAACTCAGATCGAAAAGCTCGTGAACAAGCTCTAAATAATTATATATTATATATATATGCTACATATACACTAAAATTAATCCCTTCAACAAAAGAAAAATAATAAAATAAAATAGGAAAAATCCACTAAACATAAAATAACCAAAATAAATTGGACATTTTTTTTCCTTTCTCGATATTGAATTTTGTTTTGGTGTTAGTTATGAAAGAGTTGAAATCTTCTACCTCTTTATCATGCCTCCATCTATACCTCCTGTTAAAAATTTCTAAAAAATTGAATTTTAAACCCTAACATTTATTTTTATATCCTAAACCCTACACCATAAAAAATATATACTACCCTTAATTCACTAAACCCTAACCAAAACCCCTAATCTAGAACCCTAAATCCTAAACCCTAAACCTCTAATTTAAAGTGGAGGCACAAATGGAAGCATGCGAAAGAGGTAGACGATTTGCAATCGTTATGAAAAGGGTTTTTAACGAGGTTTTATCTTTTATAAAAAAATTATAGTAAAATTGTATATTTTGAGTCGAGCCGACCCGAGACTAACGAGCTCGAGCTGAGCCCAACGAGCTTCAAGCCTGAGACGAACCCAATTCTATTGTTTCCGAGCCGAACCTAAACCTAAAAATTCAAACTCGCCGAGCCTCGAACCCAAACCGAGCCTAATATCACTGATTCAGAATATCACCCCTATGTTACCCTATAAAGTAATATTTGATGCACTGATATGTATATGCATATTATTGAATCATATATTTTTTTTTGAACAAATCAATAAATCTTAAAAAAAAATCAAATAATATGTTTTACGGTTATTCATTAACAATACATACATTATATACTGTCAGGAATCAAATATCAAATTATTATAAGACATTGCTATGAAGATTTTTTCGATTTTATTTTGACACTACACGACGTGAACGAACATTCTAAATTAAAAATCAAAACTATAAAACAACGATAACGTAAGTAACCAATAATGCATATTCGATCCAATGTTACTAAAATCGACAAGTGCATGTTAAAATGACTTTGCATATGGTAAAATTCAAAAAAGAAAAGTAGTTGTTATCTGTTGCTTTCTGTTTATAAAATTGGACAAGAAGTTTTAAATTATTGAGTTCTTTTTGGAGTCAACTCCTTAAGGAAATACAGGGATAAAAGTTGCTTTTGAAAGAGAGCTTGGACTGTATAGATCCAGGAAATATTCTTCAGATTGGACCTCAAAGAGATATATAAAAATATAATGTTGATGATAGCTTTCATGCACATGTTAGCTTGATTGATAGTTTTATTGGGTTTTGGTTGTAATAAAGTTTATTAAATTCGATTAATTTGATTCGAATGATATAATTTGTTAGATGAATTTCGATTGAGTTTTAGTTTAATTAATATTCTTGTTGTTGAATATGTAGGTGGTTGTGGGTTTGAGTGTGCTTAAACGAGTATTATCTTATTATATTTTGATTAATATTTTATGTATTGACGATGTATAATTTTATATAATGTGTAGGGATGGTCATAAGGGATGAAGCTATTAATAGGACGGGAGCATGTCTATTGTGCAGAGTAGGGGTGATAACGAATTAGCTGAGTTCGAGTTTGGTTAGGTTTTACTCGGATTAGAAATAGTTGTATTGGGTTCGGTTTGGGTTTGAGGTTCAATAAACCAAATTAACTTGGATTCTTACGAAATCTTGCACAGCAAACATGTGCAATCTCCATGATATCTTTTTCGCTGAAGTTTATCAAAGGTTGACAATCAATTTAGAATGGTCATCCATAGGATAATTAAGTATAGAGGGATGCGCATACTAAACCAAATTAACTTCTACAAAGATACTCGAGGTTTAGCCTCTCTTACTCCATTTTAGATTACTCTCAAAGATGAACTGCTGGTGAAAGTTACTTGTACTAAAGAGCGCATGTTTAATATTTTCTTGATGCATTAGCTAAATCATGATTTAGATTCTACCGTCCAGTAATTCTCAAATTTAAATAACAATTTGATTTCTATAAAAATAATAATTTAGTCGTAAAAATAAATATTTAAATTTAAAAATATAAAAAAATATTAAATATATAATCAATTAAGGATCAAATTAAAGAAAAATGAGTATGTATCTTCAAATTTTTTGTTTTAATAACAATTTAGGTCCTTATAAGTTAAAATATTAGACAAAATAGATCTTATCTCATGAATTTTGAGTTTAAATATTTAATAAACACTTGTATTTTTTTTTTAAATTTTAATATTTTGACCCTATTAAGGTTAATCTTGATTCCATCTCTGGTCATTAAACCTTTATAAAATCTATTCGAATTAGTCAACCAATGAATCAAATACCAATAATCGAAAAGCATAATATTTTTTCTATGGATAAACAAAACTATAAATTTATCTAAAAAAATACGAAATACACATAATAATTATATTGAATATAGGAAATTTCACATGAATTCAAAACCCTAGATAATTAGAAACAAAATAATTTACAAAAACCCATAATAAATCTTGACATAATCAACCATATATGAATACTTCTGCAACACTTCCCCATCTTCAAACTATAAACCCCAGAGCTCCAATCATCTGTTAAAAAAATATTGAAAATATATAAATATCAAAGCAATTCAATCAATTAACATATAGTTTTAATTAAGGAATAATTTATGTTTTGATTTTGATTTTTATGCAGTCCTAGTTGATCTATTGTTGCATCACCTTCCTCTCGTGGCCGTCTGAATTATAACCTGTCCGACACCTTCCCCGATCCCTTCGATCAGCCCACCGATGAACTCGATCACCACTTGAGAAGCAACCCTCGCGGCGGTCGCGACCATGCTCGGTTTATCCAACCCTTTGATCCCATTGGCTTCAAGTCCATTCACCATGTTCTTGGCACAAACTGCATGGAGATGGTAATCACAGGTGGGGCAATGGTACACTCTCCCTGACCTCCGACGGTTGCACTCGCCGCATGCAAAGCCGGTGGGGTCCGAGCTCGGCGACAAGCCGGGCAAGAGCCGGAGCTTGTGCGGGTGGACCGAGATGTTGATTTGGGTTGACAACATGGCGCAGCATGGGTGCATTTGGAAAGTGCAGGCATGGCATTTGAAAACGCAGCCTTTGGTGGGCTTGGCACAGATATCGCACCGAGATTTCAATATTCCACCTTTAACTGAAATTTGAACATTTTATTATTAAATTATCAATAATATTAATTTAATTTTTTATTTATTTCAATATTTGTAAAAAAAAACTCTTATAATTAATATTTTTGAATATAACGCTATATTACATTACAGCCGCAACATAAAAATTAAGCTACAAAGTAGGATAATAAATTGTCAGAAATTATATTACAAAAATTATTAGTTTATCAAAAAAAAATATATAAGACCTTAAATATCATCGCATATAAAAATATACAAATGCAAAATAAATACTTAAATTATCAAATTATATATATATATATATACACGACAGATCAAATTACACATGATAAAATTCTTCATGTTTTATATGTTTTTGGATCGTTAAATGACTGAAATAGATGACTTAGATTAACTTTTTAAATTTTTTTCCCTAAAAAACAATCTTCACATAACCGACTGTTAATCTGAGTTATTCGTTTCAGTCATCCAACAATCCAAACAAAATATAAAACTTAAAGAGTTTTAAACTGTATAACTTAATCGTATACATATATTCTTTCCGACCTCCATTACATGTATACCCCACAAACTTATATATGTACATGTATGTATTGGAATCTAATTGCCTTTCCTAGCTAGCTATGCTAGTATATTATTAGATTATTATGTAAACATGTATATGTGTGTTGCTCCTACTCCGAAGAATTTTTTTTCACTTTTGTCCTATTAAAATCTTCTTAAAATTATTATTTTTTTTTTATAAATTTACTCCCTACTTCTAAACATTTATATTTTGCCCCCTCAACCTCAAATCCTGACTCTGTTCCTAGTTTGGTCTAACTTGAAAATATCAAAATTTATAGCACTGAAATGATGCTTATTGTAGATATTAGTTTTGTTGTTGAAAATGTAAAAAAAAAAAATGGATAAAGATGTATTACGATATTAATATCCGTTAGTGGATCTATGTAAATCTTAAATTTTATTTATTTTTGAATAAATAGAGTTATATTCTTATATTAAGATCCGAACTCATATAAAATTAGGCAATATGAATATCCTTAAATACTAAGTCAATTAATGAATCTCTAATTTTCTTTATAATATACCAATTAAATAAAAACTCAAATGTTATTTTATTACAAGAACAAAAGTAATGCTAACCCATATGTAAAATATTAAATCAATTTTTGTGTTTATAATTAGTATTTATAATAACATATTAAATTATATAGAAAAACAAATAAACCCTCAATATGTACTACTTAATTACAATTTAAGATAGAAAGGTAAATAAAAGAGGAAGCCAATACCAGGTTTAGTGATGAAAACGATGCTGTGAAGAGGGTGAATGGGATGTCTCTTAAGAGTTGCCGGAGCCAAAGCACAAAAATCATGGAGCTGATAGTCACACTCGGTGCAAGCAAACCGTTCTCCGGCACCGTACTCCTTACATGCACCGCAAGTGAAGAGGTCCGGCAAGCGAGTTTGTGTGATCGGATGTTCCGGGTGAGTCACATGAAAGATCCCATCCCCACTAGGAGGAACCTCGGGTGACATCGGGAATAACTCTACTCCTCCATGAGGCGACGTTCTGCTCGGCCTGCGGCCAAGGAGACCGGTGCTTTGTTGAAGAGGAAGATGATGGTGTTGGTCCATGGAAAAATGTGACTGGTTTTTGAAGAGAAGTGAAGTGGTTTTTCTCAAAGGAGTTTTGGTACCTCTCATCATGGTTATTATGGTCATGTAGGTGAGTGAGTGGTGCAATTTTTTTCAACAATTGATGAGGGAATATTTATGATGGAAATTAAAGGAATGGTACTATAGAAATATTCTTTGTTTTGTTTTTTTTTTTTTTATTTTTCGATTTTTAAGGTTTTGTCTTGATTAATCCGGATCGACCCTTGCCACATACTTAGCTTTGATAGGTGAGTCTCTCAGCAAAGATTTTTTGTATATACAATTCCTCGAGCCTGAGATTAACTTAAGTGAAATCAAATTACTTACCACTTGAATTAACCCCTACCGATTGTTTTAAAAATTATTAATCAAGTAGTTTAAAAATATATATTTTATAAAATTTAATAAATAAAATATTTAAAATAATTATGATCAAAGTTTTAAAATTTTGACTTTTAAAAAGTCAATACTGAATATTTCCTCCGTCCCACTTTTTTTGTCCATTATTGACTTTTTTTAGTCAAACTTTTTCGACTTTGACTTATTATAACTTTAAATCTATTATTGATAAAAATATAAAAAATATATATTTTAAAAATCTTTAATCAAGTAACTTAAAAATATATATTTTATAAAATTTAATAAATTAAAATATTTAAAATAATTATGGTCAAAGTTTTAAAATTTTAACTTTTAAAAAGTCAATAATGAACACCATATATGAAACAGAGGGAGTACCATATATGAGATAGAGGGAATATGATTTAGGTTTAATTACCAATCACTAACTTATGAAAATAATAGAGATAAGAATCATTTAGGGATTCAAACTTTTTAAGATGTTAATCTTGTTGAAAAGAAGATCAATCATAGACAATTCAAAATGTTTCTATGATAATATTGTAAAAGTGATATATGTTATTATAGGTTTGAATATGCTCCACACCAATTACTTCTTAAGGAGTTATGGTATCGTATTAGATAAATTATATCAGATATTATTAAATTTTAAATTCAGTATACAGTATATCACTAAACTAAAAAAGATATTATTTTAAACCTAGATTGCAGTTTAAACTTCAATTATACTACATGTTGATGGTGGAAGGGGTAAGAACCCAAATTTTTTTATATAATTACATTTAAGTTTTTTTAGTTTAAATAATAATAAAATAAGTTTTTTATTCCTCTCAAATTTTAGATTTAAATGCTTAATAGAGCTTTGTCTCTCTTAATGTCCGATCCTGACTTTGTCCCTGATTACAAACTATCACAGATATTAACGGTCCATATGAGATAGTATGGAGATGTTTTTATTATTGTAATGTATAGAGATTCGAATATATTTAAACGTGTATTTCTCGTAACCTATAATTGTCTAGCATGAAGAAATTATTTAACGAATAACTTTATACGTAAATATATATATTAAATTCAAAGATTCTTAAATTATTTTTCTAAACTACTTGTTAGGTTATATCACTTAAAAGCTGACATGTAAAACTTTTATAAAGTCCCCAACTGCTTTGAAACAAATTTGATTCTTGATGAGTAGGACTCTTCTAGAATCGAAGAGATTGCTCATGAAGAAAAAATTATTAAGTGAATCATGTTCATCATATCATCGCTTCTTTCCTATATGTACTTAGTGGGTAGATAGTTATTAGTAAGGGAGTTCAAAAATATCCGACACGTTGACCCGCCTACCCGATTAAAAATTATCGGGTATTTATAATGAAATACCCAAAAATTTTAGGCCGGATACTCAACCCGACTTGGTAATTTTAATAAATATATATATTTTTTAAAATTTTAAATTTTATATTTATTATATATTTATTATTATTATTCTCTAAAATTAATTTTAAATCCTTAACTTTTTTTATTGTTGTATTATATACTTTTAATTTTGAATTTTTTATAAATATTTATATTAATTTGTCAATATGAGATTTGAAAAAAATTATGATCGAGAATAATAAATTCTTTTATAGATAAACTTTAATATATGCATATATATTCAAATATTTGTCTTTAAAACCTATCTCAAATCAATAATTTTGTATTTGAAATATATATCATGAAATTTTAAGTGTTTCTTATATGTTTTTTTAAAAAAAAATAAATTTTAAAAAATATATAAAAAATAAACCGGGTACCCAATTCTTATGGGCCAGGTCATAGGCCGACGTTTTGATACCCGAAAATTCTGGGTACCCGAAATCCTGGGTATCCGGTCATGAACAACCCTAGTTATTAGTAATTATTTAAAGATCAACAATCATGATTGCTTGAACCATGGATGACGTGGTAAACATAGTTCACCTAATAATCTCTCCTGATCAAGAATGTGACTTATTATTTATATAAAAAAATTGTGTATTTATATAATATTATTTATAATTAAAATTTAAAAATATTATTATTAAATGACATTTTTTTTATTAGAATGAAAAGAATACAATAGGGGAGGATCCGAGATGTCTCGGATACTAGGGGTTGAATCGCATATGGAACATAATTGTAGACGAGGATATGAAAATGTTGAGGATATGCCAATTTAACCATGTAATAATAATTATATTATCTTCGCATCGAATCTATATAATTTTATTGTTTCTATTTTAATATCACGGTTTAAAGATGACTCATTAACAAGAAATGATTACTTTTAACCTTTAAATCTTAAAATAGTTGGACAACTTAGGGGTTATTATTTTGTACTTGCAGGCAGGGACAGAGTCAGGATTTGGGGTTGAGGGGGTCAAAACATAAATGTTTAGAAGTAGAGGGAGAAATTCATAAAAAAAAAAATTTAAAAAAATTAAATAAAGGGATAAAAGTGAAAAAAAATTCTTCGAGGGTGAGGGCGATTTCTCCTCCCCACCCCCACATAACTCCGTCCCTACTTGCAGGTACTTGTCGCGTATCAAAAGTGCGCGTTCAGTGCAAGTGGACACATCGCAAGTAATAAGTGATAAGTATTTATCGAGTTATCGTCTCCTCAGGGACCGGTATACTTAATATGCTTTCTTTATCTTCTTGCTCTGTAGAAAAATAAAAACACAAGTGAAAGGGTGTGATTTATTAAACTAAAATAATTGAATAAAAATAAAAGGGTCGAAATATCAGAGAGAAAGATGGGCCAGGATCCAGTTGTATTGTATTGTGGACTTGATTGACTTGTCTCTATCCAATGCAATCGCATATCTCTGCCTCGGTAGCACTGCAGTTTACTGCCTGGGCAGAGATAACGCTGTCCTCTGCGGCAATCCCTTGCTCGTGGGCTGATTTTATCAAAGTTCGGCAAAGTGTCCTTGAATGACTCCGTTTATCCCTAAGTCAGAGTGTTGTTGATGACTAGTCCTTGATGATACCTCCCGGCGTGAACCAATTATACTCACCAACCAATCTCACACTTCTTTTAGCCGCTGAAACTCTTAACCTATCCCTAGGCCGAGTTAGTATTTCGCGATTGAAACACCGTACTTACCCCTTTCGTGAATCTAGCTCTCCCGAGCTTAGATAAATGGATCACTTACTAACTTCCCTCCCGGGCTTGAATGCAAGAACAATGAATAACAAAGGATAAGCAAACCTTGATAATCTTTATTGCATTGAATGAAAGATAAAGTACAATCTCCTCTCACAAATACTCCACAACCTTCACCTAAACCCTATGAAAGTTTTAGAACATGATGGAGAGGAAAGAAACAAGAGTAGAAGTCGGCTCTCCCTAGGTATTTCGATATCTATTACATTGGGTGGCTAGGTTTTTATATAGGCTAGACCTAGGGCAAACCTTTCCTAAGTAGAATACAACTTGGAGTAGGGAACAAGTCAAGTACATAATAATAATATATTTCCAAGTTTGAATTCGGCTAAGGGGGCTTTCCTGCGTGGTCTTCCTTTGGGCTTTTCCTTGTGCTAGCCAGCTCCGATTCATGGGCTTCAAGTCCAGACTCGTTCCTTGGATTTTTGTCTTTCCATCGCCTATCACTTTGCTTCCTGTCTTCCTGCTGCTGCCTCGGCATCAGGTCCTGCTTCGGCCTTGTCGCGGCATTGGTTCTCCTGCACAGATATGAAAACGCAGTAAAACGTGCCTTTTTCTATAAATAGTATCTATTTAAGTATAACTTCTAAATATATCACATTAAGCATATGCATTGGTTCAAGTGGGTGAATATTTGGTGATAAATGCCGATAAAAGGAGTAGAAAGTGATAGTGTGTTGAGCACTTATCACACCCCCAAACTCGAACTATTGCTTGTCCTCAAGCAATGCAAACCATCAATTTGCCGAACTCTACTCTCTCTTGGTCTTACATGTCCATCTATTCTCCCCACCATAGCTAGGCCTATCTTTAAGCTTTGACCATTCGGCTACCTAAGAATTTACCTAAAAACAAACTATAGGATTGTGAGTGTGTGCATTTTTGTGGACAAGTTGATTAAAGGCTTTCTTAGATAAACTCTAAGTTCAAGACAAATAGACATTGGTTAAGTCTTCTCTTCTTTTCCAAAACCCCAAATCTTGAGCCGGTTTCGGGCACCTCAAAGACTTGTGTTTTTCTTTTCACTAAAAATCTTTTTGTCTTTTCTTTTTGATATTCCTTAATACATACTAGAGCCAATTTCGGGCACCTCTAGCATGAAGGAGAGATTTTCTAGAGCCGGTGGTAGGCACCTCTAGTTACTTTTCCAAAAATCTAAGTCTTTATCACCTAAGTTCATTAAAAGAATTCCTATAATCCACAAGCCCAAAAGTGTTTAAAGTTCTTCCTATAGTAAGCTTCTAAGTTTTCATCCTTAAGCATCCTAAGGTTAAGCCCTCTTAACAGAACCTAAACATGGTAAGGAGAAAGATTTCTATAGCCTTAAAGAATAAACTAAGGCAATACTGATGATGAGCAGTGCAAGAGTGTAGGCAGTTAATTCAAGTAAGGCGGGGAACATGAAAATTAAAAAAAAATCACTGGAATACTCCCTTTTTTGGCAAGGCCGCGGCAGTAGATTGCTGCCTTGGCAGTGAATCTGCACCCCCAAACTTAAACCAAGCATTGTCCTCAATGCTTTTATATTTGGAAGGAATAAGCGGCAAAACAGAATATGAATTATATGCAGCAATGAAAGATAGTAAAAGCAATTGAATATTGAAATAAAGGACAAAGAATTTTAGAGCGACTCCGAAGAGCTGCTCGTAACAATTTTTCTTCGTTGCCGAGATGCCATGTGTTTTGTCCTTGGGGAGGGCGATGGTTGCGCCTTTGCTTGCCTCGGCGGCTGGACTCGAGTGGGTGGGGTCCTATACATCGGGGCTTCTACTTCTTCTCCTTCTTCAACATCCGCCATCTCTTCGGTTATCATCACGTCCGTTCCTCCTCCCATCGCAGTGGCTCCTCCGGTGTGGTGTGTGCTTGGGCCGGCGGCAGTAGAGCCTTGGTGTACATAAGCATCTATCTCGGCAGATAGACTGCCCATTATAATTGGCGATCTTGGTGGAGTGTTGAAAACGGCTCTCCGCTTGGATCCTTCGGCTGACAGATGAGGCCGCGGCAGAATCTGCTGGCCTAGATGGTCCAGCAGCTTGGTATTGGGGCTGAGGGTCCGGATGGAAGAACGGTCGCGGTCCTCCTGGGGCTGGTGTAGTCTCGGTGTAGGGTGCGGCAGTAACGAACATATTGCTAGGGAACTCCGGGAATTGTACGCCTTGGTCCGGAAATGCGTGCATCATCATTTGGGCGAGCGTTCCATTGAAGTCTCGTTGGTACTCCATGTACCGTTGTTGTCGAAGATCCATCGCGGTCATGCGCTGCAAGATTTCTTGATACGGGTCTGCTGCGGCAGAGGTGTAGGCAGTACCAGGCATATCTGCCGTGTACTGAGCCCTGGCAGCAGTGTCGGCAGTGAACTGTTGCGGTGTTGCCTGGACAGGTTCTGCTTGTGTGATCTGCATGACTTTGTGGCAGAATTCCCTGGTCCATCCTCTTCTTGGAGGTGTGTATTCATCGGTTTCTTCAATAGGTACACCTGCAGAAACACATAAACCCGTAATCAAGCAAGGGAAATACAATGGTCCTCGATCTTTCTTACCGCACTCGTGAATCTCCCGTAGGATAATTTCTCCAACGTCCTTTTGTTGATGATGGATTGGATAAGCACCAATCTCTTGCGATCCACCGTGCTATTATGTGATGTTGGGATGAGGCGTCGTTTGACGAAGGTGTTCCACATCTTGGCCTCTGGCTTCAAACTTTGTCTTGTTACGGAACCCCGATGGGTACTGGTTTCCCATGGAGTGTTCGCGTAACAAAGATCATCTTTGATAAGTTCATAGTCTTCGACAGTGATATCTTCCAAGAAGTCAGCATGGAGATCACTGTTTGGGGTGAGACCGTAGAAGCTGTTGATCGTCTCGGCATCAAGTTGTACAGGCCTGTCGCGGCAGTGAACAAAGAGGGAGTCTTTGCTGGGACCATGAGCGTAGAACTCCCGCACGATTGTGGCGTTTGCCTGGGCAGGTTGCAAATAGAATACTTCCCAATTTTAGTACTTGATTCTGTCGAACAAGTAGTGTTCGATACCATAATTCTCTTCGTCCGCGTGCTGGAACCCTTGTTCTTCCCAAAGTTGCCTCGCGATGAAGGATCGATTGAATCGATCTTCAACGTTGGCTAGGGCGAATCTTTTGTAAGTTGCCATCAAGAAAGAGAGAATTGAGTTCTTGGAGGTTTTCTTGAAGAGAAACTGGAAAATCAGAAGGGATTAGTATGTAGAGAGTAATTGAGAGAGGGATTGTTAAAAATACTAAAGAAAGCAAGAAAGTAAGAGTGAATAGTTCAAGAGGAAGGAGTTTCTTATATAGGCCTCGGCCTTGTGACCGTTGAGATCACTAGCCGTTGTAACCGTTTCCTTCTTCTGCCGTTTCCTTTTCTGCCGCGGCAGGGATCTCGGCAGACTAGCCGTTACACTTTTTTGCCCGTTGGGACTGCTGCGGCTCTGACACTGTTGTATTGCCTCGGCAGAGTTCCTGCTGTGAACTATTTTTCCCTTATCTTTGCTTTTTATTCCTGAATAAAAATTAAACACACAAAAGAAAAAAAATACTGAAAGCGAAAAATAATTAGAAAAAAAACTAGTAACCCTAATATAATATAGAAAAGAAAAGGGGAGAGGCTAGGTTACTGGTGGAGAGCATGCGAATGCATCTCCCAAATTTATTTTCTCCCTTAGGCCCAAATTTTGTATCGGTTGTGGGCCGTTCCTTGGTGTTGTCTGTCCATCCGTCTTGGGCTTGATTTTTTATCGAATATCCTGCCGAGCAGACTGCCCAAACAGGATATCTTATTGTCTACTGTGCGGATGGCTTTGCATTCCTCTGGATCGTCATACCTCTTTAAGTTGTGGAATGCGTTGAGTTTGACTTGTTGGTCATTGACCCGCATAGTCAACTCTCCTTTTTCCACGTCAATCAATGTACGTCCAGTTGCTAGGAAGGGTCTCCCAAGGATGATCGGTGCATTGTCATCTGCTTCACAATCAAGGACAAGAAAGTCAGCAGGAAAAATAAATTTGTCAACTCTTACCAGTATGTCCTCGATTTTTCCTTCAGGTTGCACATAGGATCTATCCGCGAGTTGGAGCATCACTGTTGTAGGCTTCGGCCTTCCAATTCCAAGCTTTTGGAAGACTGATTTAGGCATGAGGTTTATACTTGCTCCAAGGTCGCATAGGGCCTTTCCTTCATAACTCTTTCCTATCGCACAAGGTATAGTAAAGCAACCAGGATCTTTTAACTTTGGTGGCATGCGGTTATGTAGCATTGCCATGCATCCCTCTGTGGCAGCCACTGTCTCAAACTCACCTATTCGTTTTCTCTTTGATACCATATCCTTTAAGAACTTGGCATAGTTGGGCATTTTTTCAATGGCCTCAACGAATGGTATGTTGATGTGGACTTGCTTCAAAATATCGAGGAACTTCTTGAACTGTTGATCCTGTTTTTGTTTCTTTAACCTTTACGGGAAAGGTGGTGGTGGTCTCATCTCATCTAGTGTTTCCTTAGTTTGGAATCGTATACCTGGCACCACTGGAATTTTTGTTGCCTCGGCAGACTGCTCAGGTGCTGCAGTGCTTGCTGCCGGGGCAGTGTTGTCAGTCTCGGTTTGCTCAGCCTCTTTTCTTGGTTGATCCGCCGGTTGGGTTTGGTTCTCTGGGATCTTCTCTTTCAACTGTAGACCACTCCTGGTAGTGATTGCCTTGCACTGTTCATGGCTTAGTACCTTAACAACCTCAGTATTGCTAGGTAGGCCTCCTTGTGGTCTAGTGTTTATACATTGAGCAAACTGCCTAACCTGAGTTTCCAGAGTTTTTATGGCCGCTTCTTGATTTTGTAGCCTCATCTCAGTCCTATTCATGAAGGCGTCGGTCCTCTTGATGAAATTACTATTTTCCGCCATGTATGACTCGGTTTTCATCATAAAGGCCTTTAACGTGTTTTCCAATGAATTGACCGGTTGCTGCTGCATCTGCTGTTGCGGCATCGGTTGTTGGACTTGCTGCTGCGGCATTGGCTGCTGAAATCCCGGTGGTTGGGTTATTGGGTTTAAGGCATTATTTGGGTTACTCCAGGATAAGTTTGGATGCCTCTTCCATGAGGGGTTGTACGTGTTGGACATCACATTGTTACGGTTGTAGTTCCCAACATACATACCAGTTTCTTAATTCATGCAATCAACGGAACTGTGGTTACCTCCACATAATTCACAACATAAATCAATTAGGTTTTGCACTATCTTGGTAAGAGAGGCCAATTGTACAGCCACTGAACTTGATGAATCTAATTCGTTTATCATGGCTTGGCGTCTTACTCCTCCTCGACTAGATGTGGGAAACTGGAAGTCATTCCTTGTGAGTTTATTCAAAATTTCGATAGCTTCCTCGGGTGCCTTGTCCAGGAGTGTGCCGTTTGCCGAGGCATCCAACATCATCCTTGTCGGGGCATTCGTGGCGTTGTAAAACATTGTCACTTGTGTCCATAAGGGAAATCCATGCAGTGGACACTTGTGCAATAGCTCTCTGTAGCGTTCCCATGCCTCGTACATTGGTTCGTCTTCAGCCTGTCGGAAAGAAGTAATTTCATTACGAATTCTATAATATAGATTAGTAGGATTAAAACGAGTAATGAAATCACGGCATAGTTCACTCCAGGATCCAATAGATCCCGCTGGAATGCTATTCAACCAAGCTTTCGCCCTATCCCTCAGTGAATAGGGGAATAGCTTTAAGCGCAAGACATCTTCATGGACTCCTTGGATTTTGAAAGAGTTGCAGATTTCCATGAAAGATTTGAGATGTTGCCTTGCGTCTTCAGTTGCAGAACAGGTTTAAGTTCAAAATGGGCTACTTCAATCTCGGGTGTAACGACTCCTGGGTTTAGTCCATTTAAGTCCTCCTCCAAGAAATCTCTGACAGTCAGCTGTCGCGGCCCAGGTGGCGGCGGTAGACCTTCATTGCCGGCAGGTATGTTTTGTCCTGCCTGAACCTCTGCCATGACTCCTCGGATTTGTCTCCTCAACCTTAGTCCTGTTCTTTCAATCTCAGGATCTAACTCGTATAAGGGGTTGGTTGGATTTCCCCTGGTCATACACCAAGAAAAACAAAAGTAAAAAAAACAAGAAAATAAGGAAAACAAAATTTAGTTGTCAGTCCCCGGAAACGGCGCCAAAAACTTGTCGCGTGTTAAAAGTGTGCGTTCAGTGCAAGTGGACACATCGCAAGTAATAAGTGATAAGTATTTATCGAGTTATCGTCTCCTCAGGGACCGGTATACTTAATATGCTTTCTTTATCTTCTTGCTCTGTAGAAAAATAAAAACACAAGTGAAAGGGTGTGATTTATTAAACTAAAATAATTGAATAAAAATAAAAGGGTCGAAATATCAGAGAGAAAGATGGGCCAGGATCCAGTTGTATTGTATTGTAGACTTGATTGACTTGTCTCTATCCAATGCAATCGCATATCTCTGCCTCGGCAGCACTGCAGTTTACTGCCTGGGCAGAGATAACGTTGTCCGCCGCGGCAATCCCTTGCTCGTGGGCTGACTTTACCAAAGTTCGGCAAAGTGTCCTTGAATGACTTCGCTTATCCCTAAGTCAGAGTGCTTTTGATGACTAGTCCTTGATGATACCTCCCGGCGTGAACCAATTATACTCACCAACCAATCTCTCACTTCTTTTAGCCGCTGAAACTCTTAACCTATCCCTAGGCCGAGTTAGTATTTCGCGATTGAAACAACGTACTTACCCCTTTCGTGAATCTAGCTCTCCCGAGCTTAGATAAATGGATCACTTACAAACTTCCCTCCCGGGCTTGAATGCAAGAACAACGAATAGCAAAGGATAAGCAAACCTTGATAATCTTTATTGCATTGAATGAAAGATAAAGTACAATCTCCTCTCACAAATACTCCACAACCTTCACCTAAACCCTATGAAGGTTTTAGAACATGATGGAGAGGAAAGAAACAAGAGTAGAAGTCGGCTCTCCCTAGGTATTTCGATATCTATTACATTGGGTGGCTAGGTCTTTATATAGGCTAGACCTAGGGCAAACCTTTCCTAAGTAGAATACAACTTGGAGTAGGGAACAAGTCAAGTACATAATAATAATATATTTCCAAGTTTGAATTCGGCTAAGGGGGCTTTCCTGCGTGGTCTTCCTTTGGGCTTTTCCTTGTGCTAGCCAGCTCCGATTCATGGGCT
Source organism: Abelmoschus esculentus (assembly GCA_035048815.1). Taxonomy (NCBI): domain Eukaryota; kingdom Viridiplantae; phylum Streptophyta; class Magnoliopsida; order Malvales; family Malvaceae; genus Abelmoschus; species Abelmoschus esculentus. The sequence goes on from JAUCBN010000049.1 coordinate 364,763, forward strand.
TCAAGTCCAGACTCGTTCCTTGGATTTTTGTCTTTCCATCGCCTATCACTTTGCTTCTTGTCTTCCTGCTGCTGCCTCGGCATCAGGTCCTACTTCGGCCATGTCGCTGTCGCGGCACTGGTTCTCTTGCACAGATATGAAAACGTAGTAAAACGTGTCTTTTTCTATAAATAGTATCTATTTAAGTATAACTTCTAAATATATCACATTAAGCATATGCATTGGTTCAAGTGGGTGAATATTTGGTGATAAATGCCGATAAAAGGAGTAGAAAGTGATAGTGTGTTGAGCACTTATCAGTGCTCGATGTGGGAAATAAGGTAATGCTTGAATCCCACATGGTTAACAAATACCTTTGGGAATGGGTATTTATTAAGGCATCCCTCCACTTCCTTTTTGAGTGATAGAGAACAAGGGAGTCCCTCGCACACCGCCGTCGCCGCCGTCCGTCCGGCTCGACTCGTGGTCGTAGTCGTGGTAACACGTCCGCGAGCGTACTATCTTTTTGGAGAAAGTCAGTAAGAACTTTTCTCTTCTTTTATTGCGAAATGCGAAAGGTTTCTTCTGCAGTCACTCTGTTATTTTTTATAGGCTGTATGGATGCTGTTCTGATTGATTTAAAATTCTCTTTGAAATTTTAAATAAATAACCGAACAGATTTGATAACAGAATAATCCGAGATTTTAATGGATATACAATCTGTTAACCACGATTTTATCTAAAAATAAATAGATTATCCGAGATTTAAATGGATTCTATCTGTTATTTTTAGTATATTTCAAATTTAATTAATTTAAATTTGAAAATAAATCAGATAAAATCTGATTTTTTGGACGGTTATACCCTCACGTCCAGCCTATAAATATGAAGCAGATTTCTTAGTTTTCTTCATCCCATTCAGTATTCACTGTCTTACTTAGAGAGAAAATCTGAGAGCTTGCCTTTGTCGATTCTATTTTATGACGAGCGTTTCCTCCTAAGTCCACTCCAAACTTTGGGTGTACACTGTTTGGAGGACCGTGCTAACCTTCGGGGGACAACCGCCTATCGTAGCGAGTACACACATCGGGGCGATTTGTTTCTAAGGCAGTGGCCTCCATACCACGACACGGTCAATTTATTATTCTTGGTTCCTTTCTTTCTTGTCAATGCTAACGCCCTGTTTTGCAGACTTTATTTTTCCAACACTCCTCCCCACCCCTACATAACTCCGTCCCTACTTGCAGGTGCTCGAACTCATACGATCATGTAATATGTAACCCGATGTATAACCCCAAATTATTAAATTTTAAAATATAAAAATTTATTTATATTTAAATTCAAAATTGTAAAAAAATATCTAATTTATCTAATATTTAAATTTATAATAACTTAAATTATGAGAATATAATTAATAATATTAAAAATATAACTTATACAACTTATCAATTTAGTCTAAAATTCTACTAATTTAAACATTATTTTAAAATTAACATAAATTATGATAGGGTTTGGGTTAATAATAATTTTAGTCCAAAAATCTATACAACCTATTAATTTAGTCTAAAATTCTATCAATTAAATATTATTTTAAATTTTAGATTAAAATTCTAGATTTATCAATTTGTATATCAATCGGGGCTAATGCAAGTCCTTTGGAGGACCTAAACTCTATGATTAGGATACCGATAAAAATACGAGAGGTAAGAAATAAATAAGATAAAATTCAATCAAAATTAATATATATATAATTGTGATTATACCAAGTCGCATTATTATTTACATAAGTTTTTAACATTAGGTACTAAAATAAAATAAAAAACGTATTATTAGGTATCATTTTATCAAAAATAATAATTAAAATATTAAAATAATAACTCGAACATAATTAAATACTAAATATGTAATTTTCCTTGTAATAATCTTTGTTATAAATCCAACTGTTTATACCGATACCCTTGTGAAATAAGTCAAAAGGTTTTCTTTTCCTTTAGAAATTAATTAAACGATGTGGGACACTTGAGTTGCGTTACATATCTGCATGAAATGCTATGATTTCTTCACTTTACGTGCCCCATACAACCAGATTGAGAATCAAAATCCTTTGTAAATATTCGACATGTAACAGAAGAGAAATGAATAAAACATGGCAGCTGGTTCTTTATTTATTTTGTCTTTAAATCTTTTATTAAGGAAATGGTAATAAATAGCTGCAGCATCATGGAAAATTTGAGATGCGATTGTCCCAGATAGTGTAAATCCAGAATCTCTATACATTAAAAATAATAGGTTGCATTTTCGCCCCATATTCGATACGAGGGTAATTGTACGGCGGATCGAATGATTAAGTTGATCATGAATGGTGACTTATTGTTACATACTTATTATGTTAACCAATAAGAATAGAGGCTTTATTATAATTTGATTTAAGTTGTTCTATTCGGACTGTGTCTTTTGTTTTGTATATATTACCAAAGGTACTCTTTTTTATAGGGATGACAATATAATCCAAATTCGATTTAATCTGAAGAAAAAATTCGATCCAAATCTGATTAAAAAAAAGTCCAAATCCGAATCTAAAAATAATGTCCGAGTCCTAATAGGAGGTGGATTGGATATGGATATTGTCATGATCCGATCCGAATTCAATCCGAACCCATATCCGATATAAATCCAATCCATATATAAACCCAAATAAAAATATTTAAAATTTTTATATTTTAAAAGTTTGAGTTGTTACTTTAATTTGTTTTATATTGGATTGTAATATTTGTTGAGATTTGTTTGTACTATAAATTTAAAAATATTTGTTTGATAAAAAAAAATTATTTAAAGATATTTATTTGAGCTGTTATTTTAAAAAATAATTGGATTTGGATATTTGGATTTGGATTTTAGATATTTTATTAGATTGGATTTGGATATATGTAAATGGACTTGGATTCGGACTTGAATTTTTTTGAAAGTCCGATTATTAATTAGATTGGACTTCGACTTGATAAAATCCGATCCATTGCCATCCCTACTTTTTTAGAATCGGTTCAAAGATTTTGGTGTCCCGTGTAATTTATTAAAACGTGGCCCTCAGATTAAATTAATTAATTGTAAAATTTTAGGGGTTTATATTATTTGAAATAGTTATTAAACTAAAAATTATTACATGTACCGATAATGAAAATAAAAATAAGATTTTTTAATTTTAGGGTTTAAAAATTTTATTTAAAAATTTTAGGTGTTTAAAGTTCAAGATTTAAGATTTAGGATGATATGATTAGAGATTTAGGTTTTAACATGTAAACCCTAAATTTTAAGCCTAAGCAATAAATTTTAACAACAGTTAAATTTAAATCATCTAAACTTAAACTCATAAACCTTAAACCTTAAATAAATTTTTTAATCTTAAAATTAAAATAATCGTAAAAAAAATATTATCATTGGTCCACGAAATATTTACCCTAATAAAATATCATTTGTTGAATTATGGTCATAAACATAGTCGCGATGCATTTATCAAGATTGTAAACTTATCGAATATATTTTTTAATTTAGCTAATAGTGATTACAGTAGTATATGTTCTAGAAGATAATCTCAACCATTTGACATTTATCGCTCAATCACTTTGCTGCAATTACTAGTGCTCGAACCCGTATCCTTTAAGAACAACAACCGTTCCGTTAATCATTTGGATTGAAAAACTTGTACAATATAATTTTTTTTATATAAAAACATTGTAGCTATAATAATTAAAAATATTACAATTTTAAATAGTACTAAAATCAGTATATAACCACCTTTATAATGACTTTGGAGTGCTATTTAAAGTACTAACTTGAGAACAACTACTTCCATTGATCTTTTTAGGTTGGGCTAATTCCATTATTGTGATTAGGTAGTAAAACCTTCATAAAGTTTATGGTATAGGAATGGCCCAAAACGACAAGTGTCCCCACAAATAATACATACATAACTTTGAAGTGAAAAATTATTTCATGAATTATGATCACCATCTCATTCGTGATTCTAATTAATCAGATTCGTTTATCTTATTTTTTAGATATATCATCACTTTTTTCTATATGTAATTAGAGAGTAAATAGTTATTAGGTTGTTATTTTAAAATGAACGGACCAGATTAATTAGAATACGAATGACGTGATGGACATGTTTCGTCTAATAATTTTTCCGGTACTACTAATCCGTTGGGGTGAGTTTAGGATAAGACTTTTTTAATATAAATTTTTATTTCGTTGATAAAAATTTATATAAATTTTTATAATTTATATAATTTTTAGTCAAATAATAAAAATTTAAGTTAATAATATAAAGATTGATAAAAAAAATTATGAAATTACACAAACTCGTATACAACTAATAAGTATTCCAGTTCTATCTAAATTATTACTCAATCTTACATAACGTTTTACCAACAAGTGTTAGATGTAATGACAAGATATATTTTTTCTATTGATGAGAAGATTCGGATTCAAACCTTAAAGAAGATATTTTTAGGAAAGAAAGCCACGAATTTTAAAGAGACGAAAGTAAAACGTCATTTTATGAGAGAACTTATAAATTTTTAAATAGACAATGTATTTTTAAGAGAAATTACATAGAAAATTTCTAAATTATATATAAATTTTAAAATTTTAGGGGGGATTTCATCTTTCAACTTTTTTCCATCCTTGATAATATAAGTTTATATTATTTGTTCATTCAATTAATCCGATCTCGTATCGAATCAATAAATTAAAAAACAATCAAAGAAAAGTCTATAAAAGTAACTTGGAAAGACTATCCCACGTAAGAATCATAAAACTATTAATTTTGTTTTATATATCTTTACTTCTTTATCCAATTCCAAGAAAAGCTTCAACTTCTTTATTCATTTTGTAAGAAAAAAAAGTTTCAACTTTATGTTTTTTGTATTAAAAAATAGAATTGTGCACAACATAGAGAAGTACCAACTCCAAAGGTAAAGAAAGACAAGCTTTAAGTATTTTCTTCACTTTTAGTTTCCAATTTTATCTCCTACCCTATTTTAAGTTTATATTAATTTTGAATTATTTTTAGTGTTTCAAAACATATTACTATCTTAAAAAAATTGAGTTTAAACAGTTTATCTGCAAGATGTGTGTGTCATCGAAAGATTAAAAAATAACAAATATTATCATAAAAGGTGTAAACGAGCCGAGTCGAGCTCGAATAATGTTGAGTTCGACTCGAACGCAAAATGCTTGAAACTAAACTCGATTTAACTCGAAAACTCATGAGCTCAATATTATCGAGCTCAAACTCAAACTAGACATCAAAATTGGAACTCGAACTCAAAAGCACGAAAAGCTTGAATATATCAAGTCCAACTCAAAAGCATGAAAAGCACAAAAACATTTGTGCCACTAAAGACGAAACCACACGGGAGAGACACTGGTTCTTTTCCCCTTCTACCAACATCTTTGATCCATCCGTCACCCAAAGCTTTAAACTCTTAGTCCACAACCCAAATTCGCATCATGCTCAAACAACCAGTCTATTCCTAAGATGACATCGAACTCTTGAAACAGTAGTACCATCAAGTCCGCCAAAAATATTGATCCTTAAACCTCTATGAGACATCTTCAAATATTTTATCTACACAAGCATTTAGAATACATTTCTCTACTTTAGTCATATGCATGATCGAAATCCCTATTTCTCAGTTTTACTATTCGTTTTAGACCTAAAGAGACCCACCAATACAATTAACATAATTCATAGACCCCGCGAACTCAAATGTTAAAACATGAACAGATTAAATTGCGTATCGGTATGCCTATAAGGAATATCGATACACCATTCACTCGTACCAGTACCTCTACATCGAGCATCGATACCCAAAACACATTCGAACAATCTGATTATTTTTCCTCTAGGACCATATTGATACACCTATTTGGTGTATCGAAACCCAGTACCTGTACGAGACCCTCCCATACTGATACTCGACATTCAATAGAATAGTGGTACCGGTACGCACCAGCGTACCGATACCCAAAAATAGTTCTAGAATTCTCCAAATATAAGGGTATCGATACACGGGGTGGCTGTATCGGTACACCCTCCCTGAAACCTCCCATTTTTCATTCATAGGTACCGATACAAGTACTTACATTATCGTTACTCAAACCCAGATTTTCAAGTCTAGAGCTTGAAAACACATCTTTCACCACCTAAATGCCATTCTAAACTTCTCAAAGTTCACCCACAAATTTTTCAAGGCATAACTAATAAATTATCAACTATTTCAACAATTTATAATCACAAATTCAAATTCTACCATGTTCAATATCTAGCTATCAAACAAGCTAATTCAATCACAAACCAAGCTACAATATTAATACTATAAAATCTATAAACACATAAGAGTTAGAGGCATATTAACCTTGATTCCAAATCTACCAAACCCCCAACAATTTCAAGCTTTGCCTTTTTCTTTTTCTTGCTCCTTTGACGACCCTTCAATCCCTTTCACTACAACAAGAGGGAATGACCATTACAATATTGCTAGGTGATTAAAAACACTAAAACAAAACAAGACCTTGGATTTAGGGTTTTTCACACTTCAATCTTGTTCTCTTTCTTTAACCCTCATTTAAACTACTCACAAAATCACTTCAACACATTTTTACCTCACAATAAAGATCCTTTCGAGCTGAGCAATTAACTATTCCTCAACAAAACGAGATTCTAGTTCTAAAATCTTCAAGTTTCCATTTTTATTTTCAAAACCAAGGGAAGAGAAAAAAAAGATGATGAAGGGAGAGTAGATGGTTGTCAAACATATGGGAAAACAAAATGCTACAGAAAAATCCTTCTTTTCTCCCTTCTTATTTCTCTCATCTCCCACTCAAAAGACTCATTTGACCTTCCGCAAAACCTAAGTCTAACCCCACCTATAACTCAAGTCCAAATAGGTTTCTAATGCCCAATCATGAGGTCCGTAACCTGATTTAGATCCGACCTCTGAATATCGATAGAATCTGAGTCGTTACAATTACATTAAATACTAAAAATATATTAATATTGACTAATTACTTTTTATTGATAATTACATATCTTATTAATTTTTTGAATAGACTAATAAAGTTATATTTATTCATATATATTCTTAACCTTTTGATAATATACATACATCTTACAAATAAAGGAATTGAACTCAAATCTCTTAATATAAATATCTATTTTTTTACTAAAACTATTTCTTAGGTTCATATATATCTTTGATGTTCAATTATGACCCCTCGTATCACAAATCTTTATTTATGATTTATAAAGTTCATGCTTTATTATCTTAATCTTTTATGATTATGAGACGAAAGGAATTTAGTATGGGACCCTAATATTCACAATCACACAAGATAAAGGTTTTTTATTTTGCTAACAAATGTATTTAAGTTAGGATCGTAAGTACAATCAATGTAATTTTGTAATTACAAATATAGTTCACAAATATAATTATCATATATATGGATAAAAGTGACAAACGGGTCATTCGGTTTGATATCGGTTTGGTTTATTTTTGGGTTTATTTGTATTCAGTTTAGATTCTGTTCGGATCGGTTCAGGTCCGGTTCGGTTTTTAATTTGGTTATATGATAGTTCGGTTCAATTCGGATATCGGATCGGTGATTTGGGTCAATATCAGATCGGTTGCTTTTGGATCTAGTCAATATCGGATTGGATGTTTTCAAGTTGGGTCCATATCAGGTCGTTCGGATCGGATCGGGTCAATCTTTGAATTTTCGGATTAATTTGGTTTGAGTTGGACTTGAGTATGAATCTAATCGTGTATATTATATATAGAATTAATCATATATTCTTGTAAAAATATATCTTTTTATTTGTTTGGGGATAAAAGTGAAAAGAGGAAAAAGTATAAGGACCAACTTTATAACAATCCTACTAATTATTTTTATTCCACAATGAATAGTTCACATCGGTAAAAGAAAATTGGTGGGAATCAGATTTTTTGGTACAAGATTTGCGTGAAAAGTTATAAAAGGGAAAAGTTTTTATTTTAAAGTTAGATAATCATTTGACCTCGAAATGTCACGAAATTTTGAAGAATGATGTAGGATGACTCAATGATTATGACATTTCGTATTGGAATTGTTTTGAATTTTTTTCTCTTGGTTTTTATTCGAGTAAAGGTAGTATTTGTAATTTAAGGGCTAATACCATTTTTGTAAATATATGGATTCATTAATGGTATCTTGGTCATTTTACCCTTACTTTTTGTATATTTTTTACTATGAAAAAGTTATTTTTGAGGTGTTATCGTATTATTGGTCATAATTCAAGGGTAATATGATAATGATACTATTAGGAATATTTTTAAATACTAGATTAAATATGCAATTAATTAGAGAATTATCTAGAAAAATTGTCATATTTTAAGTCTTCTTCTTCAACCTGTCGTGTTTCACAAAGTAAGAGAGAATTATTTTTGATTCAATTTATTTCATTAAGGTGTTATCATATTATCAGATGTGGTGATTAACTACTATTATCATAATACAAAAAGATAATAAAACATATATTATTTTATTATTTATCATATTGTTAAAAAGTAAACAATAGTAAAAATAAATTATTCATTCACTTTGACTCAATTATCGGGTTAAAATCAGGTTGATGTTCGGTTTAGATCGGTTTTGAGCAAGTTAATTTAGAGTTGCTTTCGGTTCAGCTTAAAATTGGTTTAGGTGAAAATCGGTTCAGATCAAATCCATTACGGGTCTATATCGATTCTTCTATAATTCGGATCACGTTAGGATCTTGTTCGGATTCAATCGGGTTTTGGTTCGGATAAATTAATTCGATTTTCAGATCAAATTTATCATATCTATATATGAACGAAGTCAAAAATTAAAAGTTAACGGGTCCAAAAATAAAATATTACTATAACAGTTATAAAGAAATTAAAAAAAAAAACTAAAATTGTTAATGGTAGAATTTGATTTATTGACTTCAAGTAAAACACATTTAATTTCTTTTAATAAAACATTTTTTAGGTTGTATTATATATATATATATTGATTTAGTTAATAGTGATTACAGTAGTATTTGTTTTAAAAGATAATTTTAACCATTTGATAATGATCACTCAATCACTTTATTATAATTATTGTTACTCGAACCTATAATCTTTAAAAACAATAACTGTTCCGTTAACTACTTGAACTAGAATTCTCGTCCTCGTATAAGAATATACTTTTACGTTTTTAAAGTTTGATACAGCAATTGAAGTCACTCAAGAGCCAGCCTATGTTGATTGGGCAAGAGTTTGTTTTATGTTCAAATGCAAACAAAAGAAATTAATGTGTCACAGCTATCAAGTATGGACTAGGTTGAATTAATTAATTAATTTGATGGCATGTGGCAGAAAAAATATAAACACCACAGATTGGATTTAATTATTAGTTTTTAAAGTCTCGAGACAAAAAAATAAGGTTAAATTCTTTTAAGAAAATATTTTTTTAGGTTATTTAATTAAAAAATAAAATTTAATTATTTTATTAAAATAAATTTTAATAAAGCATTTTACTTTCTTGATACACATTTCGATCACTTGTTATATTCTATATTATAAACTTTATAATTAATATACGTGATAGTTCAATAAATACAATCACTTTACTACTAGACTATACGAAGATTAGTGAAACATACCCATTATGAGTCTAACGTCACCTACAAATATATATAATTTTCGAGATAGTATATCTAATTTTTCGAGATTATACTAAGTTTTGACTTAAATTATATATTTTAATGATTTATTGAAATTTATTACGGAATCTCTATCATAATATAGAACATGATATTATATAATGTCATATGTTATCGAATTTATCTCGTTTTTATTTTATAAATAAAATCTTTGTATTCTTTTCCTTTCATTTAGGATTAATTTTTTTTAGTAAAACATATAATTATATTATTAATAAAAATGTATATAATATGACTAAATTATATGAATTGATAAAGATAAAATCGAAGAATATAAGCTAACTTTATTCCTTACCTATAATTAATGCAAGAATTAATAATACAAAATATCCAAACGTTAAAACTTTTTTTTATAAATATTCATAATTAGTCCTAGGGACATATCTATCATAGTGTTTGATTCAGTTTAAACGGATTTTAAATTCGAGACGTATATGTAAAAAAATCATTATTAAGACATATACATTAAAATTAAATATACAATAGAGATCGATCCGAATTAATCATAATAAAAACTTGAAAATTAAAATAATAATAATAATGTTAAATAAGTGCATATCATGCGTCGTTACAAAATCTATATTATTACAATGATTTGTGGCAGTTGGAAGCTGCCCGGTGCTTACCACCACCGGACAACAACAAGATAAAAAGACTTAAAAACAGTGTCGGTTGATCTGAACTGGACCTGTGCCTTTGCCCTTTGCCTTTGCCTAGTTTTTTTTTTTCTCCAAGAATTTAGAAAACAAAAGAATTTACCACCGCAACCGACACCCGAAATGAGGAAGGAACCACCACCGCCCTCCGTCCCTTCCCCCGCCACCTCCACCACCTTGGGGAAACTATTCGTTTGCTTGGAAACAAAACTACTAGTCGCTACATTGCTGTCGCTTACTTTAGTTATGTTTCTCTGGAATCTCCCTCCTTACTACCAGAATTTCATCTCCACCACCCGCCCTTGCGTCGCTCCTCTCACCACCGCCGTCGCCTTCTCCGCCGTTGCCAACTCCAGTGTCACCAATGTCTCACTCCCTTACACGGCCAACAACCCTGTAGCTAAAAAGTACAACTTGGTTTCTAGACACAAACCCAGAGACCCAAACAAGAGAGTGTTCGAATCTTACGGTAACGCGGCAGCGCTGTTCGTCCAGATGGGTGCTTATAGAGGCGGACCGACGACGTTTGCGGTGGTGGGACTGGCTTCGAAGCCGATTCACGTCTTCGGGAAGCCGTGGTTCAAATGCGAGTGGATCTCGAACAACGGGTCTTCTTATCGGGCCAAAGCTTACAAAATGCTACCCGATTGGGGCTACGGCCGGGTCTACACCGTCGTGGTGGTGAACTGCACCTTCCCGTTCAACCCGAACCAAGACAACACCGGCGGGAAGCTAATGCTGAACGCTTATTACGGCGAATCCCAGAGAAAATACGAGAAATTCACGGCTCTACAAGAATCACCCGGATCTTACAACAAATCAAAATTCCAACCGCCGTATCAATACGAATATTTGTACTGTGGGTCGTCCTTGTACGGGAATCTAAGCGCCGATAGGATCCGAGAATGGATGGCTTACCACGCTTGGTTCTTCGGACCCAGCTCCCATTTCGTGTTTCACGACGCCGGCGGGGTGTCGCCGGAGGTTATGGCAGTTCTCGAGCCGTGGATCCGAGCCGGGAGGGCTACGGTTCAGGACATTAGGGACCAATCCGAGTACGACGGGTACTATTATAACCAGTTTCTGGTGGTGAATGATTGTTTGCACAGATATCGACACGCCGCAAATTGGACTTTCTTCTTCGACGTCGATGAATATATTTACTTGCCGGCGGGGAATACTTTAGAATCGGTGATGAATGAGTTCTCCGGTTATACTCAGTTTACGATTCAGCAAAATCCGATGTCCAGTATGCTCTGCTTGAATGATTCTTCCCAAGATTATTCCAGGTAAATTTCTCATCAATTTCTGGTAATTTTCTTTCTGGATTTGGATTATACTAGATTAGATCGGAAAAGGGTTTCTTGCATCTGATTCACAGGAAAAGAAATCAAACGGATTTGGATTTTGAATTGAGTTGCATGCTTTGTTCATTGTTGCAGAGTATAAAAATTGGGTTAATTTCACTAGAAGTCCTTGCTATATCCATCAAATACTAAATTAGTCCCAAGTTTCAAAACTAGTCCTAAGTTTCAAAACAAGGACTTATAAAAATACCTAGACTCGTAACCTTTGTAGTTTTTAATCCGAATTAGTCGATCAATAATTTTTTTAATTAAATAAAAAAGTATTATATTCTCGTATTATGATGTAAATCCATATAAAATAAAATAATATGAGTATCATTAATCATTAAGTCAAGATCTCGTCAATCAAGTTTATATAATAGTGGTTATACAAATAAATGAAGACTTGATTGATATATCATTGACCCTTCTAATGATTGATTAAAACGTTTTAAAATTTAGACCAATTTCATGGATCAATTTAGAATCGAAAAATATTCTTAGGACTTACGATGCAATTAATTATATAAACTTTTCGTATCTGATTTATTGATTCATATGATTTGTTAGGCAATGGGGATTTGAGAAGCTACTCTTCAGAGATTCAAGAACCAAGATTCGACGTGATCGGAAATATGCAATTCAGGCCAAAAACGCGTATTCAACCGGCGTACACATGTCAGAGAATGTGGTCGGGAAAACATTACATCAAACAGAGACGAAGATCCATTACTACCACTACCACAACACGATCACGCACCACCAAGAACTATGTCGGGAATACCTCCCCACCACCGCGAAGAACAGTGTCAATTGGTTCAAAAAACTGCCTTACGTCTACGACGACAACATGAAGAAACTCGTCAACACCATCAAAGAATTCGAGCTCAAGACCATCGGAAGAAACCCAAAACCTTAACCAACAACAACTAAAACAACCTTATTCAAATCGATTCAATCCGAAACCGATCCGACCCGACCAAGCATTTTCAGAGTATCAAACTCATGTGCCTATTTGTCCTCATTGTTGCTTGAACTTTACTCCTTGATTGCAGCCATGAAATTTAGAGGTTCGGTCCCACAGTACTAAAAAAAACAATAGGAAAAAAGCTGGAAAAAGAGGGTCCGAGACATAAGGTGAGAGCTGTATCATAATTTCACGTAGGGTCTCTTTATTTGTATTAATAATTAATTTTTGATCTTTATATCAATGGTGGAATACTTGTAAAAAATTACATTTTTATTTATTTTTTACGATTTTTCTCTGTTTACTTGTAGCATTTGATTTTTTTATATAATATAATGTTTATCTTCACCTTCGAATTTTTTTATTAAAAAATTTAAAATTTTGTTTATTTTTAAATTTATATTTTATTTTTAAATATTTATGTTTTATTCTTAATAATATCGATTAAGCATATTAACGGCGCTTAGCTTATCCTTCCTATTGTAACGCCAACATCTGTCGTCAACCAAGTGGCTATTTTTATTGACGGGGTGCATGGTTGCACGTGTCAGCGGTTTGATTTGGGGGATGGTTGACACGTGTAAAGTTGAAGATGAAGTTATCACATGCAAGTAATTATTATAAACCCCCATAATTATTAAATACAATATATATTTGGATATATTTTCTAGATTTTAGGAATGGGTACGTAACCCGAACTTGACGGGTTTCGATTCAACCTGATCTGATCGGGTTAGATTTTTTTAAAAAAATTTAGGGTCGGGTAGGGTTTTTTTTCAAGGGTGGTTTTGGGTCAGGTCGGGTTTGGATTTAGGGTGGAAAAAATTTGACCCGACTCGACCAACGACTAATAATGAAATTTTTCCATACATAGTTTAGGGATATTTCAGGTCGGGTCGGATTTTTTTCATCCTAAAATCGGGTCAAGTCAGGTGGAGGGTATAAGTTTTCGGGTTGGGTGCGGGTGGGCCGAAAATTCGACCCAACCCGACCCGTGCCCATCTTTACTAGATTTACTTTGAGGTATTTAAAGGGGGAAGCTAACGTAATAGGGATGGGCAAGACCGGGTACCTGGCCAATTTGAATAAAATTAGTTTTGATCTCGGTAACTATTGGTTCCTGAAAATTAAAATCAATTCCGGTCATATCGAGTCTTAAATTTTAAGAATCGGTCTCGGTATTGATGAAAATCGGTTCTAATATCGAATACCCAATCAATTAGTTTATTCTTAAAAAAATTGAGTAATTGAAGAAAAAAAATTTAACCAATAATAATAATATTAAATAATAAAATTAGAATATTGTAAGCTTAAAAATTAATGTTTTAAAACTAGTCATACTCATAATATTCATACATAAAGAGAGTTTGATAAGAAAAATAAACAAAAGAAAATCAATACCGAATATTTAGTATTGATCCCGGTCCTATTAGGTACCCACCAGGTACCGAGTCCAAAAAATCAATCTCGGTCTCGGTTTCACCAGAATCAATATCAGATAAAAATCTATTGAATCTTACCGAGGTCGAATAATCAGGTTTTTTGCCCACCCTATAATATAGACATATATAGAATACAATTTAAAATTTATAAATTTTAATTTATTTATGAATTAAAAATATTAAATTTTTTAAATAATATTTTTTGTTATGGTTTTTTCTTTCAAGTATACTTATAAAATAATATCGATATTTAAAAAATTTAAAAAACAACCACAAATATTGTCAAGAAATATAATATTTTTAGTTAATGAATATATTTTAAAATTTATGATTTTTTTAACTGCACCCTAGACATATAATACTCTAGACCTACCCTTATTTTAAATTTCGGTTAAATTATATTTTTAATAAAATACTATTACAAATCTCGTTAAAAATCTTTATGTCTAAATAAAAATTAAATCAGATTTTTCCCAAAAGTTTTCATTTATAATTTCAAAAAATGTAACGGTTTCATATTAAAATGAATATATATATTAATGAAAAAGAAGTTGGGCCTTTTTAGAAATGTATCCTCAAGCTCGAGGTCTAACATAGAAATCTTAACATTAAAAATTATATTATCAGAAGTCGAATAAATATAATAAAATATTCAATAATCAATATCTAAATTTCACTTGCTTTACTTTATTTTTTTTCAATTTTTGTATATTAATTTTATATTTTTTAATCTTTAAAAATCATACTCACACTAAAATTTTCATAAAAATAATATATTTATATATTAATAATATATAAAAAACTAAACCCTAAACTATTAATCCACAAACCCTGACCCTGTCTTTAAAACCTAAAATCTAAATCTTAGAGTTTAAGATTTAATTTTTATATATTATTTTTACAAATATTTTAGTTTTTTTAATAACATATTTATATTATAAATAATATATAAAAATAAAAATGTTGTTATTTAATTTATATAAATATATCTATTTGATTCAACAAAATTATTTTATAAAAATACTACTATAATAATATTAATATAAGATAATATAAATATATTTTTTATATAAATATATAAATAAAAATATATTGTTTTTATAATTTCTACATCTAAAACAACATATAAAGAAAATGATTTAAATTCTCTTTCATTTCTTTAATTAGAAATTATTAAAAAGGAAAAGAAGCAATGAAAAAAAATCAGTTCATTACGGGACCATAAACGAATCAAACATTTATTGAACTGTTTGTGAGTCATTCGATAAAAAAATTATTTATGTTCGTTTATTTATTAAACGTTGAACAAGATTTTTTGTTCGTTTAATTAAATGAACGAACATGAACAAAAGTTTCATTTATGTTTATAAATGTTCGATAATCTGCTTGCTTATGTATGTTCGTTTATGTTCATTTATGTATGTTCGTTCGTTTATGTTCATTTAAATTTATTCACATATGTTTAGGGGTGTTCATTATTCGGATAAATCGAGCTAACCAACCGAACCAAAATAAAATTGGCTAATCTATTAAATAATTTTAGGTTTCAGCTAATAATTAAGAGTTTTTAAAATTTCAATTATCGAATAACTCGGTTTAAAATTGACTAATTAACTAAATTAATCGAATTAACTCAAAATATTAACTATTTAACATATTTATATATCCATTGATAATTATTTATGTTCGTTTATCATATTAACAAATGAATATAAACAAACGCCATCATACTTAATAAAAATTCCTTAATGAATGAGGGTAGATATGCATGTTAGTATGTTGGCGACCATGTGATTTCTTCTTACATAATAACTGAAATTTCAAACAAGGGACCCACCACAACATCAACTTGCTCTCTCTCATTTGTGTCCTACCCAGTTTGAAAAAAAAATTGGGGGAAACTCTTCTGAATCACGATAAACACAATCGTAATAAACGTTATACGATCGTAACTGTAATTTAAATTTTTTAATAAATGTTACTGAATTTTTACTAAATTCATAAAAAATTTATAATTACAACGTAACCAAAAAGTAAAATAATTGAATTAAAAAATCTAAAAATTCTTACAACCCAAAAACAAAGAAAAATAAAATTCCTATGAAAATAAGCATACCAATAAAATTCAGCAGCTTCCTGAATCTCCTTGTCTCTGTCCAAACAAGACGCGTAATGAAAGAAGAATCAGCAAACAACCATCAACCGAGTGGGATAAGTCTTTTCAAGTGACCACCGACAAAATAATAAATCAGAAAACTAGCATCGATTGAATCTTTGTGCGAATAACAACCGATCGCTAGGATATGCTGCAACATACCATAAAGACAGACGAATCAAATTCTAAAACAAAAATAAAAAATGAGTTAATTGTCCTTAGACTCACTTTAAATTAATCTTTAAAATTTTAAACATTTAAATTTTATTCTCAAATTATAAATCTAATATTAAATTAATCTTTTAAATTTTTGAACGTTTTAATTTAATTTAATTTTTTTTTTGGTAAAATGGTATGATTGTATTCAAGAACTATTATACACAGGTGATACCAATAGAAGTCTCATTAAAAACCTCCCTAAGCCTAATTGGAAGAAAAGAATACTCCTATTGATATAAAAACAACAAGCTAAAACATAAGATGTTCAACTATCTTTGACTAAAAACAATGAATCCATCCCGGCTGACTGTCATTGTAACGACCCAGATTTCAGATCCGAGTGTCGGTTTAACCCAATGGGTTTGGGCTTCGATTTTGGGCTCGAGTTTGTGTGGTTTGGACCTGAGGCTTGTTGGGCTTGTTGGTTGTTGGGCTTATGAGTTTTTAGATGGAGGATGGTTAGGTAATTGTCTAAATAGATGGTAAAGAGGGAGGGGTTTAGAGAATGGTTTCCTGCAGAAAGTAAGGGTGTGAGGTCATGGGTTTCATCTTTTTCTTTCTCTTTTCTTCATGAGAAAATCTTGCTAAAGGTGAGAACTTTGAAGTTTTGTTAAGGATTCACGTTTTTGAGGTGAAGAGTAAGTTTTTGAGGGGTTTAAGATCTATTCAAAGAGATAAGAATGTGTTGGTTTGGTGAGAATAAGAGTTTTAGGTATAGGTTGTGAGGAAAAACGGGAATGAGGATTCAAGGGTTTAAATCTCAGTTTCTTTAGTCTTTGATGTTCTGAGAATCTCTCTAAGTGTTGGCTAATGTTCGGTTTAACATCCCTTTGTAGAGAAAGGTTGGAGAACCTTCTACAAGCTTGAGGGGGGAAAAGCTTGAAGAGAAGAGAAGAGGTCGTTTTTGTTGTTGCCTGCAAGAGGTTGGTACTCCTAACTCTTCTAATTATCTTGCATTTCATGGTAGAGTGCATAACATATAGAAATTCATGTATGAATGCTTGGTTTGAGCTTTTGGGTCTTTAATGGTGAATTTCGTGATTGTGTGTTTGATGGCTTGAAAATAATGTTAAAACACTTGAAACCTTTCTAAGAATGAGTAGGAACACTTTAGAACCAAATAGATTAATGTTTGAGATGAATCCTTAGAGTTTCCTAAGTGCAGACCTGCATTTCGTGCAGGGGTATCGATACACGGGTTACCAGTATCGATACCCATGAGTGGAAATAGGCTAAGTGGCCAGGTGTATCGAACCATGGGTCGATACCGGGACCTCTAGTGGCATAATGGCATCGATGTTGGTATCGATACCCATGGTTCGATGCCTTCTTTAGGTGGGTATCGATGTTGGGCGGCCTCGTTCGAAGATGTCCGATGTAACATTCCGGGAATAGGATTTAAGGGCGGTCTCAATCCTGAGTGTAGGATCCCGATGCTGTGTGGACACGGGTCTCACTCTTGTGTGTTATTGTGATGTGACATGTATATGTTGTGTGCGATGTTATACTTTGTTTAAGCCATGTGGTAGGCAAGCATGCTAGATCATCATTTCATGCACGATATTTTATATGTTATGTTTACTGCTTATGATATGCATGATGTTGGCCGAGTTCGGCGTACCCACTGAGCTTTAGTAGCTCAGCGTTCGAAATGTGTTTTCGTGCGTAGGTTAGCGAAAGCCGGTTCGTGGAGCACCATCGAGGTTTGGATTTCAGCATCGGCCTATGTCAGGGTACATTTATAGATTAATGGGCTAGTACTTAGTTGGACCCTATGTATCTTGTAATTCTGTTATTTATTCGAGTCAAATGTTTTAAATGATTTGTAATATTTTGGAGCTCCGATTATTTTATATTATTTTGGACTTGAATTGGATTTTATTTATTGGGCTTTCGAAAGAAATTTTGAGACACAGGTTTTGGGCCAGAGGCCCAATGTGACATCCGGGTCGGGGTGTTACATTTAGTGGTATCAGAGCTTAGGTTGAGTCGATTCTAGGAAGTCCCCGGGGGAAGTCTAGTGTGTTATATAGGTGTCTGACAAGTACATGCCCACGAGTCGATATAGTACTTTTAAAGCTGAAATTACGATGGTGTAATCCTGTTTGTTGTTGTTGTTCTCTATGCATGGTGTGGATGAGTTTGAGGAAGGGGTTTGGCAATGGGCGAATTATTTCTCCCATTTGCACAGTGTTTTGGATCGGATAGTGAAGACTATTTCGAAGCATGCACCTACCTCACGTGAAGCACCTATCGAGAGGGTTCGCAGACAGGGTGCTATGAATTTCTTGGGTTCTAGCTAAGATAATCTTGTGAGGGCGGATCAGTGGGTTCGTGATACTTGTTGGATCATGAGGCAGATAAGGTTAAGGTTCGAGGACAAGTTGTCTTGTTTTCTCTCTCTGCTCAAGGAAAACGCAAGAGAATGGTGGGAAACAGTTGAGATGGAATAGTGTCCCGATCAGCTGACATGAGGCGACTTTTTGGATGAGTTTGAGAAAAAGTATTTGGGCGAGACTCACATCGATTAGTTGAGAGATCAGTTCACCTACCTTTTGCGAGGTAACCGTACGGTCTTTGAGTACGAATAGGAGTTCCTACAGTTGGGTTTGTATACACCGAGTTGATAGCTACTGAGAAGATG
This sequence comes from Abelmoschus esculentus, assembly GCA_035048815.1. Lineage (NCBI taxonomy): Eukaryota > Viridiplantae > Streptophyta > Magnoliopsida > Malvales > Malvaceae > Abelmoschus > Abelmoschus esculentus. Next base: position 383,940 of record JAUCBN010000049.1, read on the forward strand.
AGGTGCGAGAGGTTTCTGAGAGGTTTGAGGAAAGAGATCCAGACTTATCTGACAGCTAATCCACCTGCAGTGTTTTTTGAGTGTGCATGTTAAGATGTTGGATATATCTAGTGAGACACTAGATATAGGTGTTAGTGTTACTAGTTCTTCAGAGATGTCGTAGGGATCAAAAAGATGTACAGACGATGTCCATAGATGGTTCAGGGATCTGTGTTCTCAGTTGATATGATAGAATTGTCATTCTACGGGTTTGATGTGATTTTGGGTACGGACTGGTTGACAAAGCATAGGATTAGGGTAGACTTTGAGACCAAGAGAATTTATTTGAAGCTAGCGGATGACCGTGAGATTATGGTTGTGAGTGAGGATGTGAAGTTCTTATTGAATGTTGTTTCTTCTCTAGAGGCTCAGAGGTTAGTTGAGTTGGGCTGTGAGGCATACTTAGTATATATGATGAACCCGAACATGAATGAAGTCAGACTGCAAGATATCAGAATGGTATGTAATTTTTCTGAGTGTGTTTCCAGAAGAGTTGTCTGGATTGCCACCTGACAGAGAGGTTGAGTTTGCTATATAGATGTATGCAGATTCTGCTCCCATTTTGATTGGTTACGTGTTGTATGGTACCGAAAGAACTAAAAGAATTGATGACTCAGTTTCAAGGACTATCAGATAAAAGTTATATCTGACTGCATTCTTCTCCTTGTGGCGTACCGTGTTATTTGTGAGGAAGAGAGACGGTAGTATGAGGATGTGCATTGACTATAGACAGATGAATCAGTTGACAGTGAAGAACAAATATCCATCGTCGAAAATTGATGATATGTTGATCAGCTTAGAGGTGCTATCGTGTTTTCCCAAGATAGACTTGAGACCAGGGTAATATCAGTTGAAGGTAAAAGAAGTCGATGTGCCGAAGATAGCTTTTGTACAAGGTATAATTACAATGAACTTCGGGTTATGCCTTTCGGGTTGACTAATGCACCAAGTGCTTTTCATGGACATGATTTATAGAATTTTCTTCGAGTACTTGGATCAGTTTGTGATTATGGTCATTGGGGACATATTGTCATACTCACATACTGAGAAAGATCATGATAAACACTTGAGGTTAGTATTGCAGGCCTTGTTGGATCACCAGTTGTATGCCAAATTGAGCAAGAGTGGGTTCTGGATTAAAGAAGTTGTTTTCTTAGGACTTGTAGTGTCAGCTGAAGGATTAAAGTAGATTCTAAGAAGATTGAAACAATTGTTAGTGAGAAACAATCGAAGTCTGTTATAAAGATTCGTAGTTTCCTAGGCTTAGCAGGTTACTATAAGGGGTTTGTGAATGGTTTTTCGAAGATAGCTGTCCCTTTGACTAAGTTGCGTCAGAAGAATATTCAGTTTGAGTGTCAGATGCAAGACAACAAGCCGTTGAGAAACTGAAAGAAACTTTGACAGATACGTCGATTTTGATACAATCAGTGTTAGAGGATGAGTATGTGGTTTACAGTGATGCTTCGTATGTAGGGTTAGGTTGTGTGCTTATGCAAGACGGAAGAGTGTGGCTTACGCTTTGAGATAGTTGAAGAATCATTAGCGCAGTTATCCGACTCATGATATAGAGCTAGCCGTGGTTGTGGTTGCCTTGGAACTTGGGAAACATTAATTATATGGTGAGAGATGCACAGTGTGCACAGATCACAAGAGTTTGAAGTATCCGATGACACAGAGAGATTTGAATTTGAAACAGTGCAGATGGCTCGAGTTATTGAAAGACTATGACCTCAAGATTGAATATCATCCTGGTAAATCCAATGTAGTGGCAAATGCTTTGTGTGAGAAAGTAATTGTTGAGTTAAGAGTTATGTTTGCTAGTTTGAGTTTATCAGGTGATGGTGGCTTGGTAGCCGAGCTTCAGGTTAGACTTACTTTGGGTCAATTGATCAGAGGGAAAACAACGGTCAGATAGATTTTTGACACCTCACGTGCAAGATGTAACCGAAGGAAGACCTACAGAGTACAATTTCATGAATGATGGTGTATTATGCTTCAGAGATAGAGTAGTTGAGCCGAATGACAGTGATTGAAGACGCATGATTCTGATCAAAACGCACAGTAGTCCTTTTGCTACGCATCCGGGTAGTACGAAGACATGACGTGGTTTGAAAGATGAGTACTTCTAGCTTGGTCTAAAGAAAGATATTGCCGACTATGTGAGTAAGTGTATGGTTTATCAGTGAGTAAAAGAAGAATATCAGTTTTTGTCTGGTTTGTTACAGCCGTTGAAGATTCCGGAATGAAAATGAGAAAATATCACCATGGATTCTATATCCGGTTTGCCTTTGACTCCTTCGAGGAAGAATTCAATTCAGGTTATAGTTGATCGCTTCATGAAGTGTGCCCACTTTATTGTTGATCAAACGACTTACTTGTTAGATAAGTTGATAGATTTGTACATCAGTGAGATTGCGAGACTGCATAGTGTTTCGAAATTGATTGTGTCTGACAGATACTTGAGATTCACATCCAGATTTTGGGAGTTTTTGCACAGTGCTTTGGATGGCCGTTTGAATTTCAGTACTTTGTATCATCCTCAGTCAGATGGGCAGTCAGAGAGAGTTATTATTCAGATTCTCGAGGATAGGTTCCGATGTTGTCTCGTTGACTTTCAAGGTACTTGAGAGAAGCACCTGTCGTTGGTTGAGTTTGTGTGTAACGACAGTTAACAGTCGAGTTTTCAGATGGCTATGTATGAGACTTTGTATGGTAGAAAATATAGAACTCCGTTTAGTTGAGCTGAAGCAGGTCAGAAATTGATATCGAGGTCAGTCGTGCTTGAGGGGACTACCGAAAAATTGAAGTGATTTGTGATCGGTTAAAGACAGCTTCAGTTAGGCAGAAATAGTATGCGGAATTGAATCTGACAGAAATAGAGTATGAGGTGGGAGAAAAAGTGTTCTTGAAGTGTCACTGTGGAAAGGGATCATCCATTTGAAAAGAAAGACAAGTTAAGTCCAAGGTTTATAGAACTGTATGAGGTTGCTCTTTTCGCACTTGTTTTCCTTAGGTAAATTTCGAGGACGAAATTTTCTTAAGGAGGTGAGAGTTGTAACGACCCAGATTTCGGATCCGAGTGTCGGTTTAACCCGATGGGTTTGGGCTTCGGTTTTGGGCTCGAGTTTGTGTGGTTTGGACCTGAGGCTTGTTGGGCTTATGAGTTTTTAGATGGATGATGGTTTGGTAATTGTCTAAATAGATGGTAAAGAGGGAGGGATTTAGAGAATGTTTTCCTACAGAAAGTAAGGGTGTGAGGTCATGGGTTTCATCTTCTTCTTTCTCTTTTCTTCATGAGAAAATCTTGCTAAAGGTGAGAACTTTGAAGTTTTGTTAAGGATTCACGTTTTTGAGGTGAAGAGTAAGTTTTTGAGGGGTTTAAGATCTATTCAAAGAGATAAGAATGTGTTGGTTTGGTGAGAATAAGAGTTTTAGGTATAGGTTGTGAGGAAAAACGGGAATGAGGATTCAAGGGTTTAAATCTCAGTTTCTTTAGTCTTTGATGTTCTGAGAATCTCTCTAAGTGTTGGCTAATGCTCGGTTTAACATCCCTTTGTAGAGAAAGATTGGAGAACCTTCTACAAGCTTGAGGGGGGAAAAGCTTGAAGAGAAGAGAAGAGGTCGTTTTTGTTGTTGCCTGCAAGAGGTTGGTACTCCCAACTCTTCTAATTATCTTGCATTTCATGGTAGAGTGCATAACATATAGAAATTCATGTATGAATGCTTGGTTTGAGCTTTTGGGTCTTTAATGGTGAATTCCGTGATTGTGTGTTTGATGGCTTGAAAATAATGTTAAAACACTTGAAACCTTTCTAAGAATGAGTAGGAACACTTTAGAACCGAATAGATTAATGTTTGAGATGAATCCTTAGAGTTTCCTAAGTGCAGACCTGCATTTCGTGCAAGGGTATCGATACACGGGCTATCGGTATCGATACCCATGAGTGGAAATAGGCTAAGTGGCCAGGTGTATCGAACCATGGTTCGATACCGGGACCTCCAATGGCATAATGGCATCGATGCTGGTATCGATGCTGGAGGGTCCCCTTTTTGTTGACTTTAGGAATGGTCAAAGGGTATCGATACTGGTATCGATACCCATGGTTCGATACCTTCTTTAGGTGGGTATCAAGGTAGGGTGGTTCGATACCCTACATAAGGGTATCGATACCCCTGCGAGAACTTAACAAGATAAGCTTCGTTTGAGGTTCGATAAGAGAATTAAAGGGTATATTGAATCTTATAATTAATGAAATGAATTGTAGACACAAGATTAATGTTTATAACCCCGAAAGACTAAGTTATGTTAAGTCTTGATATGTTTTGATGTGAGGATCCTAGGTGGATCGTTTGTGTTGTTCGAGTCATTGTTTGATGGAAATCCGGATATCCATAAGTATTGCAACACGTTGAAGGCCATCCGATGTAACATGCCGGATGATGTTTTGAAGATTTTTATTCTGAGTGTTGGGCGGCCTCACTCGAAGATGTTCGATGTAACATTCCGAGCATGGGGTTGGTTGGGCGGCCTACACCCCTTTCCGAACATTGGGCGGCCTCGTTCGAAGATGTCCGATGTAACATTCCGGGCATAGGATTTGAGGGCGGCCTCAATCCTGAGTGTAGGATCCCGATGCTGTGTGGACGCGGGTCTCACTCTTGTGTGTTATTGTGATGTGACATGTATATGCTGTGTGCGATGTTATACTTTGTTTATGCCATGTGGTAGGCAAGCATGCTAGATCATCATTTCATGCACGATATTTTATATGTTATGTTTACTGCTTATGATATGCATGATGTTGGCCGAGTTTGGCGTACCCACTGAGCTTTAATAGCTCAGTGTTCGAAATGTGTTTTCGTGCGTAGGTTAGCGAAAGTCGGTTCCTGGAGCACCATCGAGGTTTGGATTTCAGCATCGACCTATGTCAGGGTACATTTATAGATTAGTGGGCTAGTACTTAGTTGGACCCTATGTATCTTGTAATTCTGTTATTTATTCGAGTCAAATGTTTTAAATGATTTGTAATATTTTAGAGCTCCGATTATTTTATATTATTTTGGACTTGAATTGGATTTTATTTATTGGGCTTTTGAAAGAAATTTTGAGATACAGGTTTTGGGCCGGAGGCCCAATGTGACATCCGGGTCGGGGTATTACAGTCATAATACAAGACTTCAAAATCATAAAAACCTACACTTTTAGCCAAAGCATCAGCCGTGTTATTTCGATTACGCTGAACATACTAAATCATTACATTCTAATTTCGATTACAGAGATCATCGACATGCCATTTAAGCATATGAAAACCATTAAACTTCTTGCTAAGAACAATTATCACTACATACTAGTCGCATCCCATTGTAATAAAGTCCATATAAAACTTGTTAATTGTTGTATAAACATTTATATGTATTCTATAATAACATAATGAGATATAAACGATAAAACAAAATTAAAATTCTCAAGAATTTGAAGATTAGTTTAAAATTAGGGTTATAATTAAAAAATAATAAAATATTTAAAATTTTAATAACCAATTTAAAATAAAGATCATAATTTAAAAACGTATTGTCCTCCAAATATCTCAAATCTCAGGAATATAATATTCAAGGACAGTGCCAACCTCTACCATGGAAATTAAATGTTCATCCAATCTCATCACCCCCACAAAGCATATGCCAACTATGAATGACAAAAATATGTCTCTGACCCGATGCGTCCCAATCCGATTCGATCGTTTGTTTTTTTAATTTTGAGAATAGGCGAGACTTAAAAATTATTGAATCAAGTTCAGTCAAATCGGATATTTGTTTGAAATTCTCTGTCCTGCCCCGCTCTTGTATATTTTTATATATTATATTTATAAAAAATATCATTATACATAAATACTTTTATGAGTTTTATGTATTTTTTATACTTTTAAGTTTATTCTTATAATAAAAAATTATTAGATTATGCCAGTTGATGATTCAAGTTTTTTTCTTTAAATATGTAATTTAACATGTGATAATTTAAATTATATTTTATTTTTTATGTAAATTTAAAGTTACTTAAAAACCATAATTTATGATTATGATGAAAGATTGATCGAATCTAACTTTTATGGTTGACAATTTTTTTAATTTTTCGGATCGAGTCGGGATCGGGTTTAAAAAATAATATTACTAAATCGGGTGAGAGCGGCCAAAAACTCGCCCCATTTCCATCCCTAATGCCAACTGCCAGCCAGATATTACAATGCGGGTACCTTCAATGGAAAATCTATGTCATTGTTTGCACCTGTCCGGCGGGGGAACTCGCCGGAAAACTGCATTAAAGTACATTCTCTTCGAAACTCAAACTTGACCTATAAGAATTCAAATCGACCATAAAAAGTTGACAGTCTAAACTCGAATTAATCCGAATTCCGAAATGAAGCTAACCCTTTGAAAATTCTTTGTTCTGGTTTTCTTTTCATTGTTCTTTCAGTTTAGTTGACAAGTAACTCGACAAATTCGAGTCGTGTAATCTCGAAGACAAATTCTCTCGCATTACCCTTTTGGGAATACTAAATTGTTACATATTTTGTTCGAAAACAAGCAAAGAATTGAAGGGGGAAGAAAAATCCCATGCAAATGATCTTAAAACACCAGCAGAGTTTGTATCACAGTTAAATAGAGACGCTTAAAAATCAGGTCGGCATCATGTAGTATTGCAGTCGTTACCTCGGTTTATGAATCCCGTTTAAGCTTTCCGAAAACGAGTCAATGACATAAACTTTCAGTCCTCTGGTCCGACCAGGTGCAACACCTTTAAGCGAGGATATATCGAGAACAACCCTAAATTCTTAGTCGAGAACCCAAGTTGTGAGAACTTTATATGAAATATGAACTTACGAGTTCTTTGATGCATTTCCCGGTTCTGGAGTCTCGCTCTTAATGAGGATCTTATTATCGATCTTCGACACCGAATGGTTCGGAGGCAGATCAATCCATTTGGGTGCTGCATTTGAGATTTTAAATAAATGGTTAGTCCATTTGCATTGAAAGGAAATTGGGACAATAGTAATCACAAGGTAGCCTAAGCTTTCCTACATGGTTTGGTGTTAGTTGGTGCACTTCCATCTAGTCCGAGCAGTTTCTGTAACAAAAATCAAACTCGTCAGATTCGGGTATGAGACCGAACTAAACTGCTCGGAAATGGATTACAAAAGAATTTTAAGATGCAAATGATAGTTCAAGGGAAACAGAAGTCACCTTAAGATTCTCGTAACAGTTCTGAAGATTATCATTACATAGTATATGATCGAAGATGCCTGAGGTTTTCCCTTGCTCGATTTCTGACTCAGCATTGCGGAGGCGCTTTTGGACTTGCTCCTCTGTTTCAGTCCCCCTATTGACAACATTTTTACATGTAACAAAGCTAGGAAAATAGCATTGTGATACAAAACATCAAACGGGCGGTTCGGATTACCTTAAACGGAGTCGCTCTTAAAAATAATACATATTCATGGTATCATTCTGTTAAAAAAATAACTTGGATACCAAAATAAAAATAATACATAATCATGGTATCATTCTGTTAAAAAAATAGTTTGGGTACCAAAATAAAAATAATACATATTCATGGTATCATTCTGTTAAAAAAATAACTTGGGTACCAAAATAAAAATAATACATAATCATGGTATCATTCTGTTAAAAATAGCTTGGGTACCAAAATAAAAATAATACATAATCATGGTATCATTCTGCTAAAAAAATAGGTTGGGTACCAAAATAAAAAAATAATACATAATCATGGTATCAATCTGCTAAAAAAATAGCTTGGGTACCAAAATAAAAATAATACATAATCATGGTATCATTCTGCTAAAAAAATAGCTTGGGTACCAAAATAAAAATAATACATAATCATGGTATCATTCTGCTAAAAAATAGCTTGGGTACCAAAATAAAAATAATACATAATCATGGTATCATTATGCTAAAACAATAGTTTGGGTAAATATAAAGAGTGACTCAATTGTAAACTTACTCAGAATTGAGTGACACAAATATAATTTTTAATAATTGTGTAACCTAAATATCACCTTATCCTTAATTGAGTGACCAAAATATAATTTTTAATAATTGAGTAACACAAATGTAATCTTACCCATAATTTAATGACTTTTATTGTAGTTTACTCTATAAATTAAAAACAAGATTATATTTTAATATACAAATTGTATAAAAATTATTACACAATCCTTTTTTTAAAATTTAATATCTAAATTCTTAAACTAAAATCATAACTATAAAATATTATTTTAAAATTTTAAATCTTACACCCTAAATTTCTAAATCATAAAATAACACTATAAATTCTAAATCGAATAAATTTGTATAAACTTTATTTTTATGGTCAAAGTTTTTTCTCTAAAAATTATGCCAACTGCCCATCCAATTAATAAAAAAAAATCACCAAGTATATTCTAAGTATTCTTGATATAATTTGATAAAATAAATATTCTTATCATAATCTCGTGGTATCATATATCTTATATAAGTTTAAATCTCGATATTTACTTAAAAAATATAAATGGATCTCTAATTAATAAAAAAAAATGGTATTAATCACTATTAAATTCTATATAGTACTTGTTCTGGTAAAACATAAAAAATTATTCACTATACATGAATAATTTATATAATATATGTACGAATAAGGGTGAACAAAATTTTACTTGAAAGAATTAAATTGATTCGACTCGAAATATAATTTGATAAATTGATCTAATTTAAAAAATTCAAATAAAATTTGAGTTATAAAATGAAACTCTAATTGGTGGCTTGATTTCAAGTTCAAGTTGAGTCCACCAACTCTAATAAAATGAATATGATTATAAAAAGTTGTTTAAATTTGAACCATAATATTATAAATGTAACAATCCAGATTTCAGATTTTAGTGTCGGATTAACCTAAACATTGAACTTTGATGTTTGGGTCTCGTTTGGGCCTTGGGTTTGAGTGTTGGATATGGGAAACAGAATCTACCTGTATTGTTATAATGATAATCTCTAATAAAAACTCACATTAAAATACTTGAAATTCCGTCTGAATTAACTAGTCATTCATGAGAAATTGAATTGATTAATTATGAATTCCAAATATAAAAGAAAAATGTGTAATTAAACCGAATAAAAATCAAAACTTTAATAGAATGTATGAACTAAAACTCAATTGGTGTGTATCGATTATCTTTTACCTCATCAGAAAACATAATAAAAATATGTCAAAATTTGGCTGATGCATTGGCTTTGGGTCTTGACCAACTTGACAATGACTGGTAGAGCCAGAGCCGGAGTCAGAGCCACCACTGCCGCCGCAAAGCTTGGGATCGAAGTGGTGGTGTCGGGATTGAGAATCAAGAGTCTGAGGAGGATGGTAGTACAATCGAGCAGTTTGTGGGCAATGAGAATGGAACCTCGCGATTGCCCTAACCCCTGCGTCAAGTAATTCCACGTATTTCCCCATTACAAGATCTCAATCCGAGATCATCTGAATGAAACAAGAAGAAGAAGAATGGCTTCTGGGAAAGGAGAGCAAACTAGAAAGGTAAAACTATAAAAGAATAAAAAACCCTAGAACATACTTCACAAATTTTGATTTATTTAGGTATCAGTGGGGTTCTGGACAAGCGACCGTATAGGACCCCTGAAAAAGAGGGTTCAAAATTTTGATAAATTATTGATGTTAATCTTGAAATTCATTGTAAAAATTTTAAAAATAATCTTAAGAAGTATAAGTTATAATAGTTAAAACGTTATAATTATTTACTAAATATGATAATTGATTATAGAATCTTATTATTTATTCCTATAACTATTGTTTCTATAAAACCTATGAGATTTTAGACAAACGCAATATAAGCGATCGTAAAAAGATAATTGCTTCTAAGGGCCACAATTTTAGAACTAGTGAAAGTTATGGACAATTGCTTGTAAGAGTCACGTTTTAATAAATTGGACACGACCCCCAAAATCTTTGAATCGACCCTATTAGGTATAAATCAAAAATTAAGATTTTTATTTCAATTTTAATTACATGAATATCAATAACAATTTCATAAATATATATATTTTGGTACTTAAAATAGATTTTAATGTTTAATTAGATACTAAGTATTCTCAGCAACTACCATTACTTACATAAAATTACATTCTCATTAGAGTTAATTGTGTTATATGTCCTCAGAATATAATTTTTATTTTAAATTAATCTTTAAACTTTTAAATATTGTAATTTTATCTTTAAATTATGATTCTCATTTTAAATTGATCCTTCAAACTTTTGGTTGTTACAATTTCATCCCCACACTATGATCCTCATACTAATTTGGTCCCCAAAATTTTTGAAAATTATAATTTCATCCACAAATTATCATTAAATAATAACCATATCTCGAGTTAATAAAATAATTATTATAAAAAATATATTATTATCATATAAACATATTGACATGTATTTCCTCTGTCCCATTTTATTTGTCTAATATTGACTTTTTTAGTCAAACTTTTTCAACTTTGACTCATCATAACTTTAAATCTATTATTAATAAAAATATAAAAAATATGTTTTAAAAACCTTTAATCAAGTAATTTAAAAATATATATTATATAAAATTTAATAAATTAAAATATTTAAAATAATTATAGTCAAAGTTTTAAAATTTTAACTTCTAAAAAATCAATATTAGACATTTTAAATGGGATAGAGAAAGTATTATCTAATAATATAATTTGACATAAATGATAAATTAGGGATGAAATTGAAATTTTTAAAGAAGTTTAAAACTGATTTATAACGTAAAATATAATTTAAAGATAAAAATAAAATATTTAAAAATTAATTTAAAATAAAAAATATGATATGAGAACATCTTGGATTTCGTATTCCTTAATGATTACTCTTTTGTCCAAAAAGATTTGAGTTAGCTTTGGATTCGCTGCGTGGCTTTAACATCACGCGATGTACTTTTGTCCTTTTTTCCCAGACATTCTCTGTCCCTAACCTGGAAGACTTACAGGCAAGATGACAGGACACGCCAAGAATAGATCGTGTGCTAACTTAGTCCAGCTTTTGAAATAGTACTACTTAATTTTTAAATTTTAATATTATGAATAAAGCTAGTTAGAGAGAAGAATTATTTTTATAATATACGATTTAGACAATGTGATTAATAAATCAAATACCATTAAAATTATTAAAGTAAGAATTTATATATTTATATGTTTGTTTTGAATATGTTGTAAATCGAATACAGGTTTTATTATTATTAATAATTATTGAATATTTTATTTTAGTTAAGATCAAATTCAAGTAATATGACTTATAGTCATGCATGGTGAGAGTAAATCGTCTACCCCTTTTTCATGCATCTTTTTATGTCTCTGTTTTAAATTAAAGGGTTTAGGGTTTAAGATTAAGGGTTGTGATTAGGATTTAAGAAACTAGGGATATAGTGTATTTTTAGGGTGTAGGATTTAGGATTTAGGATTTAAGATATAGAAAATAAGGGTTAAAGTTTAAAATTCAATTTTTTAGAAATTTTCTACAATAGACATAAAAGGAGACACAATAAAAAGACAAAAAAATTTTACTCATGCACGATAGCATATCTTATTTTTCACCAAATCATTGAGCCTAATTAAGCCATTCATATTCGAACTCCGTAGTACTTTACAATTAAGTTCAATTATTTTATTTATGAGACAAGATCAAGTTACTTAGTATCAAACCTTTTAAGTTTTACATTTTTTTTATCGTTAAATGATTAAAATGGATTGTCAGATTAATTCCTTATTTTTTATCTAAGTGATAATTAATCTTCACATAACTGACTGTTAATCTAAGCAATCCGTTTCAATCATCCAACAATAAAAAAAAAAAAAAAAAACATGTAAAACTTAAAGAGTTTTACACTGTATAACTTAATCATATCCCTTTACTTATACTTAATCCTTATTTGAATATGTTATAAATCTAACCTATCTTTTATTTTTTAACAATTATTAAAAAATTTATTTCAAATTAAGATAAATTTAAGTAATTTAACTCAAAATCAAACATCATAATATATCTCATTTATTCTATTAAGTCATTGAACTTAATCAAACGGTTCATATTCCTATCCTGACTCAAGCTTCCAAACAAAAATTTTGACCAAAGCTTGAGATGAGCTTATATTATTAGCAAACATTGTTGATATATATATATCATGAATGTTTGCTAATATCATATGCATATATCCATATTAACCATTTACAGCTTGCATTAATATCCAAAAACAAACTAAAATAAGAGTTAGCTATCTCTATATTAATCTGTACTGCAATATTTAGTAATGAATGTATCCGTACCTCTTTTGTGATGCTCTTCCGCGTTGTAGTTCTTACCTATCTAAAATGGGTAGCTAGGGGAAATATTAGTTGACCAATCTACAAATGCCACGTAATTTTAGCTACCATCCTAGAACCTATTCTCATGCAATCTGCAACAAAACGTGTGTCATATCATAAATCAAATTTCTTATATATAGGATCTTTACTAACAGATTATATACATATTTGTTATTCTTAGGTACAAACATAGAAAAAGTTAAGGATCGATATTAGAAGGATTGCAAATTTATTAGGAATTAAAATTTAAAAATTAAGAGAGAAAAATGTTTTATTTGATTAAGATTTAAACTAGAAATAGATTTAAAATGTTATTACAAGGCTTCATCTCCAGATACATATAAAATTTTTATAACCAATTATTGAAATTAGTTTAATGCAATGGGATACTATATCTTTTAAACAAAGTTTATAGTACTTTATTTAAATCTAATGGCTAATAAATTGAATACTTGTAATTAGGGATGATAATGAGCCTGATCAGCACGCGAGCTACTCGGGTTCGGTTCGGTCAAAGCTTGGTCAAAGTTCGGCTCGAGTGAGCTCGACTCGGGTTCGGGTTCGACTTGAGACCTTAACGAGCCGAGTCGATTCAAGTTCGGCTCGAAAAGCTCGTGAACAAGCTCAAAATAATTATATTATATATATATATATGATATATATACTAAAAGTAGTCTCTTTAGCAAAAGAAAAACAATAAAATAAAATATGAGAAATCTACTAAAAATAAATTAGACACTATTTTATTTTGAGTCAAGCCGAGCCGAGCCCGACGAGCTTCGAGTCCGAGCTTAAAATTCCGAACTCACCGAACCTCGAGCCCGAACCGAGTCCAATAACACTATTTCTGAACCGAGCCGGGTCAAGCTCGACTCATTATCACCCATACTTGTAATTATATCAAAAATAAATTTATTTTAGATACACTAAATCACTAATTAAAACTGTATACACTTATCATGTGGGTATACAAATTATAAAAATACTTTTAAGAAAAATAATTAGTGATATTATATTGAGTATGCGACAATTTTTTTGAATAATTTTTATATAAGAAAAAGGAAAGGAGACTAATGGGTCTATTTTAATATTTTAAATGTAATTTGACATTATTAGAAAATCAATAATAATTTATTATTAAAAATGAAATATGAATTTGATTATAATTTTAATTTTAAAAATATTAAATAATGAACCAGGACATGAAAAAAATGTATAAACTCCCGATCACTAAGACACTGTTAATATAAAGTTCAGAAATTACCGTGTAAATATAAGGATCCTTTTGTCCTCCTGTCCCTGATCTCTTCACTTCTTCCTGCTTCAACAACCTGCAGACAGACCATTTTCTATTAGCATCATCTTCCACCGTTAAATCGTCAAAGCTTTATGATCAACGGCAATAGTTTTGCGTGTGAATCCATTGTCAAGTTTTCTAGATGCATTTCCAGCCGTTCGATCATAAATAACTTGGTATACATTGCACCCTACGAACTTATAGAGATAAACACGTGGATGGGATGTCATGGTGACACGTAGCAAAGAAGAGAAGAGACAGTTGTGTACATTCGTAGGGCTTTGCTAGTGTCCGGACTATCGCCAAGCACTCGACGAATGTCAACCTCGGAGAAGCAACCACCGGAGAGCAATTTCAAAATGGCTTCGGCTCGGCGCCGCATGTGATTGACGCCGCCGTTGCGCCTCTTCATTTGCATTTTCTCAGCTTTGGTCGTTTTACGTTGGCTTCGCGCGCTTGAGATGCCGCTGGATGAGCTGCTCGACAAACACGACGTCGTCTCAGCTTTTGCCATATTCGATGAGATTAATGACCTGAAGGATGATATTTTCCGGTTATCGCAGCTCCGGTAGATCCTCGACCGCCTCTTCTTTACCACCTGCTCAAGTTTATCAAAGAATGTTAAACTCCGGACCTAAAAAATGAATGTTGGAAATTTGCGAAGAAGCTTGAATCGAACTTTGAAATTCAAAATCCAAGAGAGAAAGCATAAATCAAAGGCACATAATCAAAAGTAATTTGAATTCGATTGCGAATAATAAGAGGAATCATCTATAAAACTTGCTTCGATGCTCAAAGAAAAAAATCAAAATAATTAATTGCTACGAAGCTATCTGGTGTACAAATTGCAGAAGGAAAGTTGGCATAAGCTTTGAAGAAACTGAAACAGCTCGAGTTTTGAATCAGAACAAATTCGGAGAAGTCGGCGATCGATCTGTTTTGGTTGAGATTTTGAATTATCAACTCAGAGTGCATGATCATACCACAGAATCCATGCTAAATCATTACGTTATTAGATGTAATCAATCGCAATCAGATTCTGCATATAAAGGAGTATCATCCAAACACTATTCCAAACAACGTTGAATCTCAAGCAATTCAAAGAAGAATCAATTACACAAGGCAAATGCAGCGAAAAGAGGAGAAACGGAGTAAATCAAAGGGACCTTGAGCTTGATCTCATGGCAGCGAGCCACAGCAGCGACGATCGATATCCTTAGCTTCTTCTGTTGCTTTCGAGATGAAAACTCATGAGTAGTGAGAGAGGAACTGCAGGATTCGGATTCAGTTGAAGAGATCAAATTGCTTGGTTTTCCTTTCATCTCGCCATCACAACAATCGATCATCAATCTTTAAGAAGAAAAAAAAAAGAATAGCAAAGGTATTACCATTGAAATGGAAAGGACCGATCGAGAATTTGAATTTTTTGCTCGTTTGAACTTACTTGGAAGGCTGAGTGGAGAGAAGGAGAAGAGCTGAAGCCACTGTTCGTTCGAGAGGAGACGGAAACGTAGCCATTGTTTGAAAATTGGCGGGCCGTGTGTTGTAAATAAATGCCAAGGAGTGATAAATGATGATGTGCTAAACCAATACACTTGCTTTATTTATAACCTAATCGAACTATTAATATGATAGATCTAACATATCATCCTATTAAATTACTAATTATTGATATACCCAATAAGTATATTAATATAAATATAATTATGTTCAAATTCTAGTCAAGGATAGAGTTATTATCAAGAGGTTAGACGAAGACAATGATCTCCTGAAAAATTTTATTTTTTACTTTAGTTTTTTTATATAAATTATTTTAAATAATTAAAACGAGTAGAAATCTTCTGCCTCTAATTGTATCTCTTTTTATGCCTTTTATTAAAAATTCTTTAAAAAATAAATTTTAAACCTAATTTTCTAGGTTCTGAACTCTAAAATATACACTCTACCCTTAATTCCCTAAACCATAACTACAACCCCAAACCTTAAACCTTAAATCCACTAATTTATAGTAGAGGCACCAATAAAGGTACGATTAGAAGGTAGACGATTTACATCCAACTAAAACGAGTCTTTTTTATATAGATAATCATTTTTTCATCTCAATTTTTTTTAATTTTAAATTTGATTTCAATTAGTTAGACTTTTTGCTAAACTCTTTAAAATACGATAAATTATATCATGAATCATTTTCATCATATCATTTGTAGTTTCAACTAACCAGATTCGTCATCTAGTTTTTTTAAGTTGAATCATCACCTCTTTTTTACTTGTAATTAATAAGGGATAGTTATTAAATAGTTACTTATAAACGAACATGATTACTTAAATCACGAATGACATAATAAATAAAGTTCATGATATAATCTCTCTTAAAATACACTATGTATAATTTATAAATTTTAAATATATATAATAACCATTTTGTGAGACTTTAAAAATAATTTTACCACTATAAATTATAATAAATAAATATTACAACAATAATTATAGCTAAAATTAAATATTACGACATACAATTAAACTATTTTTTATTTAGATACAATGATTACAGTAATATCTATTCTAGAATATATATTTTCAACTATTGGACGAGCACCCGTGACCTCCAGAAACAACAACTTTTTCTTTAACTGAGGCTAGATGATTCGTGCCATACAATTAAACTAAGAAACAAATAAATGTAGATAATAATAATAGGATTAGAAACTCCTCCCTTTTCCCTCGGAGTTACTAAAATCTATTCTAAGAAAGGCTAAAAGCCTAAAACCATGAAAGGACGAGTGTCATCGTCCCATGACATTTGTTTTTGCCTAAAATAGCGCCTTCGCCGTTGCCTCGAACTCTCGAAAACATTTTCCCTCCAGCCAAACACTACCCCAAAATTTTCTTTACCTCTCATCACCATCGTAGTTCATTCAAACTTGTTTTCCGTTTCCAAATTCACAAATTTCAGAAACGTTTGAGAAAACTGCATTAACAATTCGCGTTTCTTTCCTTTTCATTCCCATCTTTTAATTTGCCTGCTATGTTTAGTTCTTTTCCTTCTCTTCTTCAATCCCAAAGATCTCTCTCCTTGTTTGATATGCTTTGAAGGAGGTGTCAGCGGTATGGTTTCCTTTTTCTTTTATGTTATAGCTCATTTGGTTCTTCATGTTGTTCCTGTTTGATTTGATTTTTGTTGTTCTGGGTATGATTGGTTTTGTTTCATTTTAATGGGATTTGTTTTTTTTTCTATAACTCTTGTTTTAATCATGTCTGGTGTAGGAGGAATTACACATTGTTTGTCCACAGCTGAAAAGTTTCTCTCTATATATATATGGATTATGGGGTAGGATATTACACTAATCTAATCTAAGACCATTGGACGAATGAAATGTATGAATGAGATTAACCATAAAAAGTGTGAAGATATCACTTAAAAGAAATAAAGAAATAATCTTAGTCATTTATTACTATGGTCTAAAATTAGTATAAAATTCTTTACATGATGCAGGTTGATCCTAACCCTATATATATATTTATAAAAGAGATTGTTTTATCCATGTGTGCAATGCACTCATTAATAACTTTTAGAAAGTTGATAGTTCTAATAAATTTATCATGCAGCTTGTGTGAAATTTCTTAACACTGGGGAAGGGAGAGATTATATCATAGGCCCGGTCTATCACGTCAGCCGTGGTCCCTAGCCAATTAAAACTACCTATTCTGTCATTAATCAATCATGTAATTAATGTAATTTCCAGAAATTATATTTTTAAAATGACATAGAAATTCTAAGCGAAGATTCATTGGTTGGAAAAAAATGAGGTGGAGATTAGTGATGAAGTGGGTGGTTATTATGGATGGGACCACGGCTGACGTAGTAGGCCGAGCCCATGATATAATTTCTCCTGGGAAATGGTAGTGCATATATGCTGCCAATATCAGCTGGTTGCCGAAGATTGTGAAAAGCCGGGCTTCAAAACTGATTTTTGCTATTTTACTGATTACTAGACTTACATCTTTTTTCTGCTTATATAACTTTAGGCAGCTTGAATTGTTACCAGCAATATTAAAAAGGTTGTTATTTTTGTACTGTAAAATATTATTTTTCCTTGCATCACCTGGTCCCTGTATTCTCTCTTGTAAGTTTTGTTCTTTCATATTGCCAAAGGTTAGATTCTAAAGTTGAGCTATACAAGTTTTGCTTAAGAAACAGTGACAAGGAGAACTCCGAGAAATGTCTAGCCCTGTAAAACATACGGATTCCACATTTCATGGAGTGGGTCAGAAACTGTATCCTTAAAATAAAGGACATATAAATTATGAAGAAATGAAGCCTTTTTTCCTTTTAACTCTTTAATTATACATGTGTATTGGTATTCTTTTATTGATAATAGAAACCGGAATCAATCACTAAGTTTTGTCCAATTACAGCAGGAAAAAGAAAAAATGACAAGGCAAATCCTATTGTTTCGTTTTTAATACGTTTTCTTATGTTGCATATATGTCCTAATAATTTTTTACCTTAAGGCTGTTGCCTTGACATCTTCTAGCGGGACCGAAATTTGGCGTATTGAGAATTTTCAGCCAGTTCCTTTGCCAAAGTCTGACTATGGAAAATTCTATATGGGAGATTCTTACATTGTCTTACAGGTTCCGAATCTCTCTCCCTCGCACACGCTTGCTATATCTTGTGTGGATGCACACCCATAGCATACATTTCTGAGCATGGATGATTCATTGTGAATGAATGCCTCTGTTATTATATTTTTTATTTGCCTTTAATCTTTATATATACAAATATATATTTGTAGACAAGAGCGGGGAAAGGTGGTTCAAATCTGTATGATATACACTTCTGGATCGGGAAAGATACCAGTCAGGTGTGCTTTTGCTTCTTTTCTTCTACTTTCTTAACTTTTTGAGGATTTAAATGTTCTTCCAAATGAACTAGAACATCATCTGTGATGGTGTTGGGCTGTGGGAACATTCAGGATGAAGCTGAAACAGCTGCTATTAAAGCCATTGAGCTAGATGCAGCACTAGGAGGGCGTTCTGTGCAGCACAGGGAACTTCAAGGTTATGAATCTGACAAATTTTTATCATACTTTAAACCTTGCATTATACCACTGGAGGGTGGTATTGCTTCTGGATTTAAAACACCTGAAGAAGGAGAGTTTGAGACACGGTTGTATGTCTGCAGAGGAAAGCGAGCTGTGAAACTGAGACAGGTAGCTGAAGCTTTTTACATAAGTTTGGTGATTATCAATTCAGAAAGGAAAGAACAGAAGTGTTTCACTAAATTAATTATAAAGTTTTTAAAACGAGGATATTGTAATATGGAAAAATACTATTTTTTATTATGATGTTTCAGGTTCCTTTTGCTCGGACTTCACTGAATCATGATGATGTATTTATCCTGGACACTCAAAATAAGATTTATCAGTTCAATGGTGCAAATTCTAATATTCAGGAAAGGGCAAAGGCATTAGAAGTTATTCAGTTTTTAAAGGAAAAATATCACGACGGAATGTGTGATTTTGCAATTGTTGGTGAGGATGCATGCATTTACTGTATAAACAATGTTGTTTCTCCAGATTCTCTACTTCTCTTCAAGTATTAATTGAATTGAATTCAAGGTTTATTTATGTGCAAATATAATCACCTTGCCAGATGATGGGAAATTGGGCACTGAGTCCAACTCTGATGAGTTCTGGGCCCTCTTTGGTGGTTTTGCTCCATTAAGCAAGAAGGCTACCAGTGAAGATGAAGATATTCCTGATACTACTGCTCAACTTTATAGGTAATTGCATAAATGTATCTTCTGTTTTTCTCTACTAGTAGGGAAATGAGGATTTTGGCATGTCTAAAATTTTGTTGAAGTTAGATCCTATGACTGTGCAGTCTATTCATTTGTTGCTTTCTGTAGCCCAATCTCCTGCACTCAGATAAAATAAAGCAATCATGCAAGAAACTTGTCATGGGTCTGGAAGACTGGGAAAGCATTCATAACTTGTTTTATTCTTTTCATTGCTGCGCGGCCACCTCAGAAGTTCTATTTACATACTTTAAATCCTTAAGCTTCCTCATATTTCACTTTTAATCTATTACCTTCAAACTAACAATTCTTAAAACGAATCCATCCTCTTCTGACTAATGTCTAGCCAAAAATCTCTACTGGTTGACATATGAAACCTTGAAAATCTAAAAGCAACCTACTAAACTGCTATCTACATTACAAACTCTAAAACTCGTTCTTTTTTGTTTTATCTGCTTTGTTAAATATCATATGTTTCTCACATGTTCTTTTGGGATTCCTACCTATTACCTTTATTTTGCAAGACATCTAAAATTAGGTTCTTTAATGTGTTATCAAGAATGTTATGACTAGTACTGAAGTCATGAGGCAACATTAAAGTTAAGAAGAGAGTTATTTAATTCATACACTACATTTGCTCTTTATTTTTCAAAAAGAGAAGGGAGGAAAAAATGTGGTGTACATCATTTACCCTTTCTATATAGAGGCAATTTTTCTGGAGAGAATAAAACGACACATCAAGCTTATTTTAAAGGAAAAATACATATGTCACTTAATTATAGGTTTAGTAACAAACATGCCACTTTAATGTGTAAGTTTTGGAGGCTAAAACTGTTATTATACCAACAATATAGTTACTTATTTGTCACAGAATTTTAACCGAGTGACTACATTGTTACTTTTAGAGAGAAAGTTACCGTTTGTTGCCATACCTATTTTTAGTTGATTGCCAGTCAGCTTTAAGAATTGTCACATGGTCATCATTATTTAGCTTATATAGATTTTACTGAACTTTTTGGCGGTTATATGTTTGTTTTCTGGTAGAGCATCTCTTTGTGGAAGTTTAGATGAGTAGGGACTCGTAATTGAAATCATTGTTAGCTAGTATTAGTTTATTACTATTGCTCTTAAAGGTATATGTCTTTATTAACTGTTGAATTGGAATTACGGGTTCGTGTAGCGTAACTGATGTTGAACTGAAGCTTGTTGAAGGAGAACTATCAAAAGGCCTTTTGGAAACCAGAAAATGCTATCTACTAGACTGTGGTGCTGAGTTTTTTATTTGGGTTGGACGGGCAACACAATTAGAGGAGAGAAAAGCTGCCATTCAAGTTGCTGAGGTAGAGCTAGAGGCTTTATCTTGATTTCTTCATGATTCGCGTATTTAAAGAATGTTAATTCTCATTTTCAACCTTTTATCTCCAGGACTTTGTCCGTAGTGAGAATAGAGAACAAACGGCACATATAACCTGTGTCATCCAAGGATATGAACCTTTTTCGTTCAAGTCCAACTTTGATTCTTGGCCGGTTGTGTCTACAACTCCTAGTGTTGAGGAGGGAAGAGGAAAAGTAGCCGGTATGACCACTTAATAAGTTACAAATAACATGTTTTGCAGCTATCTTTATTGAATTGTATTTTTTCTACTCCTAGCTTTTCTGAAGAAACAAGGAGTTGGTGCCGCCAAGGGAATGACCAAAAGCACTCCTGTAAATGTAGAAGTTCCTCCTTTGCTTGAAAGTGGTGGAAAGTTGGAGGTTGAGTGAATAGTCTGCTTTTAGTTGGTTTTTGTTATTGTACTTAAAGGCACCAACTATTTATATGAGTATGGTGTTGCTTGTTTTTCAGGTGTGGTGCATTAATGACAATGTCAAGAAACCAATTCCAAAGGATGATATTGGTAAATTCTACAGTGGAGATTGTTACATTGTGCTTTATACCTACCCCTCAGGTGAGAAGAAAGAAGATTACTTCCTGTGCTGTTGGATTGGAAAAGATAGCATTGAGGTAATTTATGTCCTTAGTTGGGTTGGGAACAATTTAAGTAGTATGCTCTTTCAGTCATTCATCTTCAACTTTCTGTGTATGGCGTAGTTGCCTTCTGCATAGCAGTTTGAAACAGGGGATTTGATGTAAAGTGATACAGACTAGAATGCTGCCAAGATGATCTTCTTCTCATTACTGAAAGAAAGATACACTTCCTATATGATTGCGTCCCCTAATATGAAATTCAGAAGTTGATTTCTGAATTTCATGCACATCATACACTTGGATTGCTACTGTAGATTCTTAAGCCACTGAATTTATTTTCCTTTCAGCAGGTTTATTCTATCTACACACTCTTAGGAATAATTGATATTAGTTCCTAATCGATCTTCGTGCACCTCTGATTGAACCATTGATGGAGGACTGAATTTTGATTGTATCTATTGGATTTTATGCTTTGAAAATAGTGAATACACACATATGTACCTAGAACAGTACGGACATCACATATGTACCTAGAACAGTACCTGCTCTTGACATATTGCAATGGCTATGAACAATAAATAGAAAATTATTGGATCGGGAGTCCTGATCTGACAATATTATCACAATACCAGTTGTACCCTGAAGATGACATTTCAAACAAAAAGGAAAAACATGAAATCTCTTATATGAAGTTTTAAAAGAAAAAGAACTCTGAAAGCTCATTTTCTTTTCAATTTTTTTTTATATAATTTTAACATATTGTTCTTCATATTGTTTTTGACTTTTTGTCAATGCTTTATAGGCAAAAGAGTTGACCGCTTAGTCACATTCTTAACTTGATGTAATTGGTTCTAGTGAGGATCATTCTTACTAAAGAGTTATACTTTCTAAAAGTATATGCATTTTTCAATTCAGGAGGACAGAAAGATGGCCTATCTGCTGGCTACTACTTTTTTTAACTCGTTAAAGGGGAGGCCTGTTCAGGTATCATATTAATTTGACATAGTAATATGATTCTAATGCTTTTGTTTCTAATGTATGCTTGTCACAGGCACGAGTGTTTGAAGGTAAAGAGCCACCCCAATTCATTGCACTTTTTGAACCTATGGTGGTCTTTAAGGTATTAAATTCTACCTCAAAGTTTTAGAATCTCATTGTCAATTGCTTGGAAGTTTTTGGTTTAAATTGGAGGTTATTAACAAATTTTGTTGTGGATTCCTATTAGGGTGGTCAAAGTACTGGTTATAAAAAGAGTATAGCTGACAAAGGCTTGACAGATGAAACCTACACAGCAGATTCTTTTGCTCTATTTCGTATATCAGGAGCCGACGTGCACAATAATAAAGTATTGCAAGTTGATGCGGTATGTTTGGTTGGTTACTTGGTTTTAAATGTCTAATGCTTGAATGTGTTTTTCCTCAAAACTTACACGGAAATGACACTTTAATTTTCTTTTGCATGCCAGTACTTTTTAGACCCTGATATTTCGAATTGCCACCTTTAAATGTATAATATTGTTTGACATAAAACCCTTTTTCAGTTTGCACCTAGAAGTTTGCCGTTCAATTTTTTTTTTTTGGTTTTTAAGTAAATTTGATTGAAAGTTTGACTAGTAAATATGAAAGCTATCAAGTCTTGCTGTGCTATTTTCTGAATTTGTGGGGAATTATGTTGTTTCATTGTCAAAACTTATGCATAAAAGGATATTCAGTGCTTTAGGCTAACTTTAATGGCCTTTAATTAGAGATATTATACATTTTTTTCACCCCAAAGTGTGTAAATTTTTTTCTTCTTTTTATCATACTTCCCATGGCATTAAGGTATTTGTCTTGGGAATTTTTCATTGTTGTTTGTATGCATTTGTGTCTAACCGTAGTAGTATGATTGACGGTGTCCTTTTGCTATCAGTTTATTAAATTTCAAACTAATTATTGTGTGACATTATTTATTTTATCCAGGAGCTTCGCTCATAGTTCTAATTACTCTTAGTTCATTACTCTCATAAAGGAAATTTAGTTTCCCTTGCTAAGTTGGTCTTATGTGAATACACATGATATAAATCCTTACAATTAATTTTCAGGTGACAACACCGTTGAACTCAACCGAGTGTTTCCTCCTGCAATCTGAAAATACAATTTTCTTATGGCAAGGAAACCAAAGCACCAATGAACAGAAACAATTAGCTACAGAAGTTGCTTCACTTTTGAAGGTAGATCTTTTTATGGAATGTTGTCTACTTGTAAGATTTGATGCAACACAAGGTTAAAGCACGTGCTCTTTATTTACAAACCTGGTAATAATCTGATATTGTTATGGAATAGCATCTAAGTCCCTGCAATTTGAATTGATGAATTAATCAGTACAACTAAAGAAAATTATTACATGGATAAATGCCAGTATATCTTGTATCAATCAAATGTTAAAATTTAATTCTTATATAATGATTTTAGTTCTTCTGAATAGAGTGTTTCTGCTGAAGTTTTCTTTTGGCCACAGTTCTTCAACTGATTATACCTTTTTTCTTTTTCTTTTTTCTTCTAAAACATGGTTGTATGGGTATCTACATTTTTTTAACTTTGAATCTCCTATGAATATATAGTGTCATAAATTAAAATATAGTGAAAAATTAAATGCTGTTTTGTTTTATTTTTTTCATAACATCTGGTTTTAACTTGTCATTTGCAAATTATTATAAAGTTATTAGTAGCATTGCCTAATTCTTTCACACAACTCCCTTCTCCCATATCAATTAATATAATAATCTTGTTTGCATTTAGCCTGGAGCTTCTGTTAAAAATTCTAGAGAAGGAAAAGAGAGCAATTCCTTCTGGCTTGCACTTGGGGGGAAACGAAGTTATATAGACGACAAAGCTTCGTTTGGGAGTCCCAGGGATCCCCACTTGTTCACTTTCTCCCTTAAAAAAGGTCTGTTTCTTATTCATAAATGTAGTTTTCATTTTCCAATTTGGGCTCTAAAACTTTCTACTCATTCCCTCGGTTATAATGAAGCTTTTTTAGCATTCTAACTGTTATTCTTTCATTGATTGCCTGTTTCCATGCGGATGCCTCAGGAAAGTTTGAGGTGAGTTGTTGTCATTAATCTGGTTCTTTAAGGTATCTGTCTTCATCAGTGTGTAAGTTTACATTCTTTTTTGCAGGTGGAGGAAGTTTATCATTTCTCGCAGGATGATCTCTTGACAGAAGATATCATGATACTTGACACACACGAAGAAGTGTTTGTTTGGGTTGGTCAGTATGTAGATGCCACAGAAAAGGAAAGTGCTTTCGAAATTGGTCAGGTGATGAACAAACATTGATTCCTTTGCCTTGTTATTGTTCCGATGTGCTGTTTATCCATTCTAGAAGTTCTTTGCAGAAATATATAGACAGGGCTGCATGTCTGGATAGTTTGTCTCCAATTCTTCCACTTTACAAGGTTACTGACGGAAACGAACCCTGCTTCTTCACCACATTCTTTTCATGGGATCCCAATCGAGCTACTGTACGTGTGGCCCTGACTGAATTTTTTTACTTTATCCTTGTGTTAATATCATATCAGTTAATATTAGACCAATTTCCTCTTTATCTGCCAGAATATTATCATAAGTTGTATTCTCAACTTGTCAATGCAAAACGGACAATTTTTTGTAGAATACGAAATGTTTGAATGTTAAAAGAGAGGCTGTTTAAGATCAAAAATATTTTATCAGACCTTTAGCCCTCGAATATAATATTAGATGACCTTTAGCCCTAGACCTATAATTCCATACACTCCGAAATATTTACACTTAGATGTTAAAAACTCTTCAACTAACATGGTTCATTGTTCGTTTCATGTGTGTTGCCTTCAACTTCTTCTGTTTAATATTTACACTTAGATGTTCTCTCTGGAACACAGATGCAAGGAAATTCATACCAGAAGAAGATGGCATTGCTCTTTGGAGCTAGCCTGGCATTGCTGTTAGGAGGTACACCTGCTGCAGAGGTAACTTATTTCTTTAACTCTCATGAAGTTAAAATTTTGGCTATTTGAAATTTCACCATTATTAGTTGATATTTGGTTCATAAGAATTAAAGCGTATTTCACTATTTTGCTTTGATGGACCGAAAGCATCAATAAGATTGTAATATACTGTTACATCCTTTGTCTTCCTGTTATAACTTGTATTTCTACTTCAGTTACAGATGACATTGAATTTTTAGTAGTGATTGCCCCTGAGAAGAAGTCTTGAGTAGGGGTGTGCATTTCATCGGTTCAGTTTTCATGTACCAATAATCAAACAAACTGACTTAATCATCAAAACCATATAAAATGAACCGATAATCAAATCAAATTAATTGGTTTATTCGGTTTGGATATCCAAAACCGATAACAAAATAGAGTTAACCGCTTGAACTGAATAAACCAGAAATTTTGGTTTATCAGTTGATTAATTCAGTTTAACCGACCTTTTCTCACCCTAGTCCTGAGGAGTCTTGATCGTTGTAGTATTTGTGGGTAAATTAAGGTCGATGCTATAAGATCTTATCTCCAGACGTTCATGTCTTTCTCTCCATTTCTCTTAAACCGATGATACTTGTTTACTAATCCAGTTCCCTGAACGATGGAATTTATTTTGCCGAGACAGGATACGACGCCCAAGGGGCACCAAGGAGGTCTGACTCAAAGGGCTTCAGCTTTAGCTGCCTTAACTTCTGCATTCAATTCACCTCCTAAATCAACCCCTTCGGTAATAAACTGCTTATTCCACTTAACTCTTTTCAGTATGCATGCATGCATGATCTAACACTGGTTTTGCAGTCGGTTCCTCATGATACATGCAAAGTCTAATACTGTTTTCAGTATGTATGTATGTATGCATGCATGATACGTGCATGATCTGACATGCACCGTTATTTTAGTTCCAGGATCCCTCCCGTGGAAATCAGAGTGGACGCACGCAAAGAGCTGCAGCTTTAGCAGCTTTAACAGCTGCATTAAATCCTGCAGCAGAACCCAAAACCACACCTCCAAAGCCTCTCATTCGTCAGGGATCGCAAAGAGCTGAAGCTCTAGCAGCTTTATCATCTGCATTTAGTTCATCATCAGAAACCAAAACCTCAATTCCAAAGCCTCTCAATCGTCAGACATCACAAAGATCAGCCGCAATAGCTGCTCTTTCCTCTGTTCTCACTGCTGAAAGTATGAAATCGCCTGAAATGTCACCTCAGAAATACTCTATGAGCCCTTTGTCAATAACCAGCCCACCTTGTAAGAACACTTGTACTCTGTCGATTGAATTCGGTTGATCAACAAGTAGCTAAATCTTCTCTACATTTCATATAAGTCTGAAACTATATCCAATGCATTGAAATCGTAAAAGCTGATACAAAGAGTGAAGCTGACCTTTCTGAAGCAGATGAACCCGAAGAGATTGCTAAAACCAACGAGGAAGATTCGGAACCAAAGGAAGAGATAGAGCAGGATGAGGATGAGAGTTCACACCTCACTCTAAGCACCAGTTCCGAAAATCCTGAGACGGGGATCGATTCCGATAGGAAGGAGGTTTAACCAGCCATGGTGTTTTCAGGTTTGCTCTATTGTTTTTCCTACTCCAATGTCCATGCTCATAGTTCATACTCTTTGATTCAAAAGCTCATGTATCAGATGAGTAGTTCCGGACTGTATTCGAGACGGAGAGACGAGCATTCTATAAATTGCCAAAGTGGAATTGAGACGCCGAGAAGAAGTCGAACTATTCTAAAACCGTGCCGAAAATCGACGTTTCCTTTGGCATATATATAAGGTGCTTGGATTGCTCTGTCTTAGATCTTTAATCTCTCTTCTTTGGCAATGTGTCTCTTATCTTCTTTGGGGTTGATTCCATGCTTTGATTTATTAAATGGACTGCTTAAACTTATATTATATGATTTGTATTTTATTGATATTCAGTTGTTATCACATGAAGTCCTCTCTTTTTTTTCATACCTCAAATTGGTTCCTCTATTTTAATTTGTCATAATTTGCTCTCGAACTTTACAAATTAATCACTAAACATTAGGGGTGCATTCGGTTCGGTTTAATTCGGTAAGCTATTTTAGTAATCATCGGTTTTCGGTTCGGTTAACTGCGGTTTTCAGTTTTTTCATATTAACGTTAATTTATAAAAAAAAATGTATTTTATCTTGACAAAATAGCTTTATTTTATGATTTTTAAACACTAAATGATAAATATTTTAAGATATTTTTCATAAATATTTAAACATATTTTTTAACTAAAAAATAAAATTACATTTATAGTATTTTAAGTATAAAATATATATTTTTACCTTATAAAAATAATTAAAAATCAAATTTAGTTTGATTCGGTTAATCGTAATTAACCACGGTTCGTAAATTTATAAACCATAATATCTCGGTTCGGTTTTTGTTTTTACGGTTAACCATGCCCAGCCCTACTAAACATTGCGGATATATGTTTAAAGATGACAAATTAATCAGTAAATCAGTTATTTATTGCAAGAAAGTAATAAAAATAATAGTTTAGCGATTAATTGGAATAAAACAGTGAAAATCAGCAGTTCAAAATAAATAAAATATTATTTTAGTTTTTTTAAAATAAAAGATGAAATTTAGACTGAAAATGAATACATTTTTTCTCACACAAAATAGGAAAAAAAACAGAAAAGGGAAATTATTGTTAGTATAGATTAAATACTATAACAATTCTTTTAATTTAATTTTTTTTAATTTACGACATCGTTATTTAATTAATAAAAAAACTTGATTGTAAATGCAGAAGCACAAATTTCATTGGCGGGACATGACTCATCCTAATTTTAATGGTTTAAGTGTATTTTTTAAGTCTAAAAATTTTAAAATTAAGTCCTAATTTCTCTTAAAATTTATATTTAATTAATAATTTTATATTCTATCAGCTTTACAGTTAATAAAATTAAAATTAAAAATTAAAATTATTATTAGTTTATCATTTTTAAAATTAAAATTAAATTTTAATCCTCTATTTTTATTAGTTTATCAATTTTTTAGAACATTATCACTTTCAAAAAAAAAAAAACTTGACCCATCTTATAATTTTATCTACATAATTTTAATGTTTAATTTATAATATTATTAATGAAGCAAATTGATAACACTACTAACAATTATTATTAAAATAATAATATATTTTTTGAATCTATTAACACTATCAATATAATTATTAATTATCGGTTAATATTTTTAACCAATCCACGAGTATAATTAAAATATTATTTCAATTTGGACCGCTAATAACATTAGAAAATAAACAAATAAATTATTGCAAACTAAAGTAAAGAAACTATATTTCAAATTTTAACATAATAGAAGGACTAATAGTATAATTTAACCAAAGAAGCGAGCTTAACACAATTATGGAAATAAGCACGGTGCTAATATTTGAGCGCCTAAACGTGAAATTCAAATTAGCCATTGACACGCGAGTTGCACGTGTCAAAAGTTTTTCAGAAATGAAACCAGCCCTATAAGACCGCCATTTTTTTCAATGAAAAAAATTGCCAAAATCGCCTCTCCGAACTGCCGAAGCCCTTCTTTTTCTTTCACCTCCCGCCGTTTGCAGCCTCCGACAGACTCTGTCATCACCGTTAAACACTTGGAGCAGTCACCCATTTCTTCTAAGGTTAGTAAGTCTTTGTGTAGAACTAACAGAATTCATATTCTCAATCTTTTTCTTCTTCTTTCTTGCTGTTTTTCTTCGTTTTCTTGGGTAATTTATGATACCCATTTTTAGTTTTCTGTTTTTTTTTTAATCTTTTGTCCATTTTATCGAAGTTTTTGATACCCATTTGCTTGTTTTTGCATTTTTTGTGGTATGAAATCCATTAGCAATGGCGGATTCGAGAGATAGGCTTGTAAGAAATGTTGATTTAGCGGAAGTCTTCGCTCGAAGACGGGTTGGACCTTCGGGGACTTTATCGGACGAAGCGATGGAGCTTTTAGGTTCTCCTGTTACTCGTAGGCCGATGGGTGTTGCTGGTGCTACTGTCTCGACGGCGCGTGGAGGAAGCAGTTTTGGGAGTCCAAGACTCAGTGTTAGACGTGGCCGGACTGCAAGAGAGAATGCTCCGACACCGAGCCCCTTGGGCCGTGTAAGGGGTGGAGGTACAGGTAGTCCATTACCTTCTTGGTACCCGAGAACACCTCTCCGGGATATTACTGCTGTCGTTAGGGTAATAATGGCCTTTTCCCATCTTTTATTTATTCATTTATCAGTGGTTTTTATCCAGTTCTTTACTATAGTTTATTTATTTATCTTATCTGTGCTTCTGTTTAGTTTTGTTAATAAGAGATTCTTGATATTTATGATGATTCAACTGCTGGTTTATGCATTTTCATGTTGTGGGCTTCATTGTTTTTCTTTCTTTTTCCGATTTCCAGTAAGTTAAAGATTTCTGATTTTAGTATTACTACAAAAAAATGTTCACTTTGGGTTCAATGAGCTGGATTTTACTGTGTTATTTCTGGGTTTTAATTCATTTACATGATTACATCTCATTTAACTTTGTTTGATGTTCAACTCTGTCTCAATCTCCTCTCTATGAGTGTTGTTTATATGCCCTATTCTTTTTTTAAAGATTATATGACCTATTCTTAAATTCAAGGAAATGTGATTTTTTTTTTTTTATTTATTGACTTTCCCCCTTATTCCAGATAAGTTGATAACTGCTGAATTTAGTATTACTATTAAAGAATTGCCCATTCTGTCTTGAATGAACTGATTTTACTTTCTCGTTTCCGGTTTTTGATTCGTTCATTTATATTTAGTGAAAAAAGATCTCTTTTTGAGTCTTAAACATTTGATGTTTAGTTGAAGCTAATATTTATCATTTGTGTTTATTTTTTTTATCTACCCCCTTAGTATTTCTTTTACACCCCATAGACCGTTTCCCTGTGGTTCATGTATTCATAGCACAGAAGTCCGATTTCGCTCATTTCTTGTAATTGAGTGTGGTTTATATGCCATATAAGTTATAAGCAACTGGATTTCCACTTTATTAGGTGATATTTGATGCTTGGCCTGAGTTTTTTGAACTTTGTATGTTCGTCGTATTGTGTTTATTTTTTTTATCTGGTGTCTTGTTCATCCATTGTCCATTTGCCTGCGATTCATGGACTCTTACGGTCTCTGAACATGATTCACAGATTCATCCATAGTCCATTTGATGTTCATCTTATTGTCTTCATTTTTTTTATCAGGTGTCTTATTCATCCATAGTTCATGTGCTAGTGATTCATGGATTCATACTGTCTGTCAAAATTATCAGGCTTCTTATTCATCCATAGTTCATTTGCCAGTGATTCATGGGTTCATATGGTCCAGCCAAAAGTCTCACATTACTCATCTCTTATGTATGAGTGTGGTTTATATGCCCCTATTTGATTTTCACCTTATAAACTAGTTTTTAAGTTGAGATTCATGAATGTTTAACTTTTTCCAGTTGATCATTTTGCTATTCTTTTCCCAATTTGTTCTAAATTCTATTACTTTCATCAACTGTGTTATTTATCATACTGTTAGCATTCTATGAAATAGCCACATTTGGTCCCTTGGGTGCTTAACTTGAGCACCGAATAAAATCTTTTGCATAATTAGATTCATGTTTGTTGGAGTCGTATGATGTGAATCCCGTTTGTTCAATCTTTGATTTGATTATAATCTGTCATCTTGCTTTCTATGGCTTTTCACACTGAACTTCAATAATTATTTACTGTTGCTTAACTCGAGCACCAAATAGAACATTTTCACTGAATTTGATGAGGATGACCAGGCCATCGAAAGGAGGAGAACACGGCTAGGAGATGGTGATGGCCTATTAGCGGAGACCCCTGCACCCCATAATGAAACTATTCTTGGTTCAAACACATCATCAGTTGCTCAACTCGAGCACAATTTCTCAACGCCAGCTTCAACCTCCAGATTGAAGCCTTGCCCTCCATCGATCAAGAGTGTGTCAAAGATTTTGCTGAATGTCACCAATAAAAAAGCTGAGGAATCATCAGGAGAGGAGCTTCTTACACCCCAAAAGAAGCTCTTGAACTCCATTGACACAGTGGGGAAAGCTGTGATGGAGGAGTTGCAAAAACTGAAGAGGACCCCAACTGCAAAAAAAGCCGAAAGACAACTCAAAGTCCGAACCTTGATGTCGATGCGTTGATTTGAAGGCTAGACACACCATTGCAAAACATCCTCAGTAGAAAAGCTGGCTTGATCATCCTCTGATGATATGTTTGCAGACTCGAATAGATACTTTCTATCACCATTTTCCTTTGAAATTCAACATAGTTTTGAATGTCTTTACTATAGGATCAGGTAGGCAATTTTCCTTCAGTCCTCACTGAAGGGTCCTGGATTAGTTGGTAAGCAATCCGGTTTCTTTCTCTTCTTCATTCTTTGAAGGACCAATCTGGGAACATAGGAGGATTTTGTTTCAACTTTGAAACCATGTAAATGATACCTGTTTTTGGTTTTGGTTCACATTTTCCGGGATTTATGTTCATGTTATAACATGTATTACTAGTATTCAAATTTCATTAGAGATGGATTTTACTCCATGTAATCCACATGGTTTTCTCATGTTTTCTTTTTCTTTTTGATAATGTATAGTGTAATCACATGGGTTTTGATTATATTTCAATTTAAAAGGTTAAATTATATGGATCTAGTTGAATATTTTCTCAATCTTATTTTGCTGACTCAACTTTTAAAAAAATAATTTAATAGTTGAACTTTTGAATTACTCGAGTTTTAACCGAAATTTGTTGCATGACTAGCAAGTGATGCGACATGGATGTAGTTTTAGGCCTTGTACTATTCAATTTAATGTGAAGCTATTCATAACTGTTTTTGATTTAATACCCTGGTTTTGCTAAGGTGCTTAATATAAATGGTTTGGAGTTTCAACAAAATAGAAGATTCCCATTACCTCTGGTCTTGAGATGTTTACTATCTATCTGTTTGTAGGGATGGATTGAGGGGGCCGGTTGAGGGGGACTGGACCGGTTGCCCCTTAAAATTTAAAATTCGTACATGATTTAGAATTTTTTTAATGTATTTTCTATTGAAAATCTAGTTTTTATTCCCCTAAAATTTTATAAATTCACCTCCTAACATGAAGTCTTATGTCTATCCCTGCTTCATCATATGTTAGGAGATCGATTTTTCCTATTTTCTCTTGTGTTGTGATGCAGGAACATGCTTGATTTTGTTCTTCTAGATTAGAGTAGCTGATCAACCTATTACTAGAACTAAAATCTCCATCTGATATAGTTGTCATGGTTCTTTTGGAAATAAGAATGCTGTTATTGGTTCTGTCCCTATAATCAAGAATTTGAGCCTGTTGCAACACATTGATGCCTAACTTGATAGAAATTGCAACCATACCATCTGAATTAAATTTGTTTCCTGCAAGTCCATGTAAATTTTCTCTTTCAGTCTGGATTTGGTTAACACTGGTATGATGATGTGCCCTCTCTGAAGAATTAGATGCAGATGACAGCTGATTATCAGTTGTAACTTTCAAATTTCCTGCAGATGAGCTCATTGGAGGAAAAGACTAAGCCTTTTCTCATTCTTAATGAGCCACTAAGAAGTTCAAGTATTTACTTTGACAGAAGATGTTGCTTAATGTTCAGATAATGG
Organism: Abelmoschus esculentus; assembly: GCA_035048815.1. Classification (NCBI taxonomy): domain Eukaryota; kingdom Viridiplantae; phylum Streptophyta; class Magnoliopsida; order Malvales; family Malvaceae; genus Abelmoschus; species Abelmoschus esculentus. The sequence continues at coordinate 417,152 of JAUCBN010000049.1, forward strand.
GATATCTTTCCGGTTCATCGTCTCACACGAGTGGAGCAGTTGCTGCCCTATATGTTGTCCTATCTGTTGATTGTTGGTGGCCGGGAGAAATCTTTTGCATCAGCATTCTTGATGTTGATTCCTGATTTGAATATTATTGCAGAACCGACGTGCCGAACCAACTTCCGAAGAAGCTGACGACCGAGGGGTCTGATCTCTTTCTGCTTCTGCTTTTACTATTTTCAGTTTGTTGGTAGTGTGCATTGTTCGAATGTCTTACAAACGATTACTTGCCGAATATTAATAGGTCCTGGAAGAGGAAAGACAAGGGATTTGGCACTTTTAAACCGAGAAATGATACGAATGAACATCGAAAGAGATAGATGGACAAAAGGGATGGCAGCAAGCTTTCCAGTTCAGGAAAATCTGCTGGTATATCATATGGCCTTGATGGTGGAATGAAAACGTCTAAAAGAGCAAATCACTTTGGAAAATCAATGGTCATTCAGATGGAAATTGTAAGAAGATTTTCGACAAAGGGTCCGGCACAGACACCGGTCGAGGTTAGATCAAGCAACCACAAGCCGAAAGAGCAAGGCAGCTTCCGGCAATATACAACATTCTTTCAAGGCCCGAACTCAACCCAAGAAGTTCAAGTCTGGACAAGATTTTATCGTAAATTTTATAAGTCGAATTAGAAGTACCGCCTTATAAGGTTAGAAAGTTTTTTTTTTCAAAGTTTCTTATTTAATATAAAAGTTGAATGATTCAATAATATATGTACTTTGCATATTAAGATTTTGGCAGCCATGAATTAATGAAATCAAAGAACCAATATGACTTTACTTGCCTAAAAAGAAACTGAAACTAGAAGAATATTGGCATTAGCAAAAGGGCTAAATCTTCCAGATAATTGTTGAAACAAAGAAAATCACTGGGAAGGTACTTGACTCCCTGAATCAATGGTCATGATGGGCTCAATCTTTGCAGCTTTTCTCTTTCGCCCAAAATCTGATGATAACCTGAGAAATTAACAATTCATAATATCAGTCAGCTCCAAATTAACAATTCTATTATGTATTTAGAATATTATATTTTTATGTCGATAAAATTTCTGGTGCACTGACAAAGCACATCGTTTTAGTCCTCGTTGACATTAAGTATCAGATTTAAATCTGGACTTAAACTGACATTAGGATCTGAACTTTTAATCAAATTCGAGTTTGTTGTTATACGGTCTCAACTCAGCTCGATTACACCGCTACTCTCCCCTTTTTGAGTGTGGAGTTCAATCTCGGTTTCAAGTTGAGAATTGAGACTCGGAATTCAGATTAAACTAGATAAAATTTACTTGTAAAGTTCAAGTTCGATTCGATGAAATAATCAAATGACTCCATTATTTAAACTTTAGTGTCCTATGAGCAGGGATATTTCATTTAAGCATACATACCCTAAGTGCAAGGAAGTGTCATCATCTGAAGCACAGTTATGGTAATCAACCTTTGAACCATTGGAGGATTGAAGTCTTCTTTCCAGCAGCGGATTCAGTTCTAGTAAACCTGAGCTTCCTTTCTCTCTCAATTTCTCAACCTTAACGACATTCAGCGGAGAGAATACAAATTTCAAAACTTTAATGCGTATGTACGTAAGCATGTATGTACCAGTTGATCGTATGGCCTACGTACCTGTTTACGTAGAGTTTCATTCTCCAGAACAACTTTCTGTTCCTGAAAATACATAAATATCAAATACTTAGAAGATTATATACCTCCAAATTCTCATTTGAATATATATCTGACACGAGTACCCTTGTCAGATACCGATATAGGTTGATACGAATATGATCAATTCATTCGAAGTTTTTATAATATTTCGAGGATCATATCTTTATATACATGTTCAAAAATGAATTCAACATGTGTACCAGAAACGGGCAATTGGAGAAGGAAATGAAGAGGGAGAGGAACCTAAGATTTTAGAATTTACCTGCAATCTAGATATTTTAAGCTGCTCCAGTATAATTTGCTCCTGTATATAGAAATAGGGGATTATTATGGATATAATCCAACATCTGTAGTGAAACTTGCAGTATAATCTAGATATTTCAGTACCTTTTGTTGCTGAACTGATGATATCCCTTCACATAATAGATTTTCCAGAAGTGTTAGTTCTTTGAAGCTCAGACCATCCAATTCCTTACCATTAAGCTGCCTGCAAATCACAGACTGAAATTATGTAATGAACATATTTAACTACATGCTTCATGCATTTTTCAACTTATTGCATGATATCGGACCACGTTGCTCGAATCTTTCGAGCTTTCCTCGAAGTATCAATGTTTGGATACGAGTAACAGATATGATCTTTTAAGAACTTTTCTCGAATATATCTTGAAACCGAAAACATACTCAAATTCGAGTAACATAGAAATTATTAGGAAATTTATTTCTACCACATTAGTTACATAAATGGCAAACAAGAGAATTGAAATGGCTTACATGTATTCTGTATGTAGCCTCAAGTACTCCTCTTTCATGGTGTTCCTATCAGATGCTTGGCACTTCTGCTTATTTAACCAATGGAAAAACAAACATCAGAAATATAATTATTATTTATGCTGCTCGGATTCTTCATTTTTCTTGAAGTACTCGTGTACGACACGAATACTTATTCAACACTAATGTCCAAATCCGAGTAATATAGACTATCATTTACAGTATAAAATACGAAAATTGTGTACGAATCGAATACAGCAGTTATACATACATCTGCCTGTTGTTCCTGAGAATTATCATCCTCCATGCCCCTGTTGTATCTTGAAAGAGTGTGTTCCATGCTACATTAATACAATGCCATAATGTTTTTCAACAAAAACCCAGTTTTCAATTATAAAAAAACCATCCAAAACAACACAGAAAAATATAATTATATATATGTATATGTATATAAATACCTGGTGCTGGACCATTGATAGACCTTGCCAGTGCTTGAGAAAATGATAACACCAACCTCTGCATCACATAAAATGGACAATTCTTTAGCTTTCTTCAACAACCCATTTCTCCTCTTTGAAAACGTTACTTGCCTGCTATTCAAATTCTCTATCTTTTTTATCTGGATTTTCCCTCTTCCCATCTGTTTGTTTTACTTTTTCCCGGAAACTAAAGCACAAAGAAAGAAAAACCCAGAATTTGTATCTTCAGAAACCAATGGTTTATAACAACAAAACACACACAACGAAGAAAATAAGGCAAGAAATATAGGAGGGGAGATTGCAGAAGATTCTATTTGTAGCAATTTCTCCAACTATGGAAAGTCTAATTATTATGGGATTAGTTTCTGTTTTTCTTTTCTTTTTTGGTTAATTCTATCTTAATTATATACTTTTTCAATCAGCTGTTTCTTTCCTTCCCCCTCCCTAAATGTTTTCATATGATTAGAACGAAAGGTTGAGGCTCAATTTGTTTTGAAGGGTTCAAATTGAATAACTATGTAAATATCAAGGGCTAAATTTGATATTATGTTTTATATAAAAAAGTAAAATACAAAAAAATAATAAATCAATCTAGCTTGAATAAGTAGATCTAGGGATGGGCACGGGTCGGGTCGGGTCGGATTTTCGGCCCACCCGTACCCGACCCGAAAAATCATACCCTCCACCTGTCACCCGACCCGGGTTTAGGGTGAAAAAGTCCGACCCGACCCGATTTTTAAGCTTTAAAATTCGACCCGACCCGATTTTTAAGCTTTAAAATTCGACCCGACCCGACCCGAATCATTAAAAAAAAATAAAATTTTAGGGACTAAACTATAAAAAATAAAATCTAGGTATCTAATTGTAAAAATATTTAATTTTAGTGACCTAATTGTAAAAAAAATTAATTTTAGTGATCTAATTGTATAAAATATATATAAAGAGGGACCATTATTACAAATATCTCTAAAATATATATGGGAAAATTACACTATTAGTCCCGGGTCGGGTCAAATTTTTTTCCCCCTAAACCCGACCGAGACCACCCTTGAAAAACCCGACCCGAACCTGAAATTTTCACCAAAAATTCCATCCCAATCGGACCGGGTCATGTCGAAACCTGTCGGGTTCGAGTTCCGTACCCATCCCTAAGTAGATCTCATTTATATTCGTTTATTTAATTTTAAATTATTCTGTGTTATTATTATTCATCAGTGATTTTCAAATTGTATTTGTTCTCGTTTTATTTAAAAATAGAACTAAATTTGTTTGTTTAACACATTCATTCAAAATATAATAATCATTTGATCGGCTATTTTCTCTCCTTTATTTGTCTAATATATTTGTTTATTATTTATGAACATATTCGTTCAAAATAATACTGAATATTAAATGAATACGTTTATTAATAGGAAAATTTGTTTTTTCTTTACTTAATTTGATGTAAAAAAATTCAATTCAAATTGTAATTTATAAATTTAATTATTTTTTAAATAAAGCAAGTCACAAAAATGTATCTTCAATAATTTAAAAATTTTAAATAATTATTAGATCGAATTTTTAAATCAGAGATAAATCCTCCTCAACTCTGCTTTATATGTGTATAGCGCATATGGAAAATATAAAAAAAAATGTGTCTATATTGTATATGATTATAAGAAATGGTTTAAATTAAAATCAATTAGTATAATAATATTATAAAAAAATATAATTAAATTTAAACAGAAATTAAATAATTCGACTCAATTTGAGTTTAAAAATTTCAGCATTCCAAAAGCACATAATGCGCAGCACCTCTACAATGCGCAGAATGTGCACCTGCCATCGCCTGATGTAACTCGTCTCGCTTTGGTCAAGTAAGGCGATTTTTCCAGCGTCCAGATGCACCTCGTGCCTTTTAAAACCAAGGGTTGGACGGTTACGAGGTGGGCTGAAAGAGACAGAGAATGATGGAATCAACTCCCTACTTTGCAGTGAACAGTAGTGGTACGGGCGGCTATCAACCTTACGGTTATGGTGGTTGTTACCAGCCACCTTCCTTTCCTGTGGTCCATCTGAGGGTGAGGGGTCTTCCTTTCAACTGCACTGACCTCGACATCTTCAAATTCTTTGCTGGACCGGACATTGTTGATGTTTTGCTGGTCAACACTAATGGAAGGTTCTCTGGAGAGGCCTTTGTTGTCTTTTCTAAGTCCCTGCCGGTGGAGTTTGCTTTGCAAAGCGATCGACAGAACATGGGACGTCGCTATGTGGAAGTTTTCCGGTGCAAGAGGCAAGAGTATTATAATGTCGTGGCTGCAGTGGTGAATTATGAAGGTCCATGGAAGGATAGGTCTATCCAGAATTCACCATCCACATTGTGCTTCAACAGCGGGATGCTTGGAGGGAAGGACTAGGATAGGTCTTCCTGTATAGTTGTGAACTTGTAATTCCTCTCAAAAGATCATTCCTAGTCCTACATTAACATAAGGATTACGAGCATTCTAAAGTGTCCCCAAGGTAAAATGATAAAGCAATACGTACATATGATCATCTTTAACGAAAAGGTGAGGCGCCGTACGTACCTTTTCGACACAGAGCAATGATGTTGGGGGATCACAACAACGTGTACTCACAGGCCATACTATTCTATGCCTTCCTGGATACAAATATATGAAAAAGTTAACTGATTAAATTCAAACCAAATTTCCTGTTCTACTCCTTCAAAATTCAATCTGTACCTGTTCTTCGTATAACTGCTCCACAGTTGCATTAAGGTCCCCAGCCCAACGTCCCTTAAAATCTGTTTTTGTTAACTGTACTTTCTGCAGTTTTGGTGTACTTAACACTCCTTGACAAAAGATGTTGATTCTAGGACATTGGCTCAAAATGACATGTTCCAAGGAAGGAAACTTAAATGTATGAGTCCCTGAACAGAAGCTTTCGAGGCTTAGTAAACCATGAAGCTCCAAATATTTCAATTTTTCAAGAACAATCTCATCTGTCGTTTCATCCCCTTGGCTTGCAACTACTTCCCTCATCGTTTCACAGTCTCTTATCCTCATTGCCACAAGACACACCAAGCCTTGGGCATGGGAGGATGTAATCAGCTCTCTCATCCCTCTGCAGTTGTAAGATTTTGCAAAGTTGAAAAGTACGGTCCTATAATCAAACTGTGACATTGCCAAACTTGAAGGCTTTCAAGACTTGCAGAAATAGGGTCCTCTCGCGTCCATACAAGTCTTGTGCTGGTAACACCAAGCAGCTTCAACTTTTTAATTTTGGGGAGCGTGGTAACCATGTCTTTTTCCTCACCCACCTCACCTTCGGAAGGAAACGTCTCTTCGAAACTCCAAGGACCCCACACATCAAGAGTTTCCAGATTGAGAAAAGTTTGAAGGAAACAAAATGTGAAAACATTCATTTCATTGAAGTAGGAATTAATCTGAAGATGTCTTATATTGCTAAACAAGTCGGCCTCAAACTGATGATCATTTATCATTGCAATATCACTAAAGTCGAATGAAACTTGCTCCAATTGGGGGATAACCTAATGAATCAACAAGCAACAACAATGAGATGATATATACAGGGATTATCATATAGTATGATGGTCCTATAAAACTTTATCTTTTTTCAAATAATGACATTTTTAGAATTTTATTTCAATATAAACCCTTTGTCGTTGCACTACAAGCTTGATTGACTAGACTACAATAAAATTATATAACCAAATTTCTGATAATTAATGTAAAACATACTTTATCTAAAGTAGGGATAGGATACATTTATACCAAATATTTAAATTTTGATTACTACAGTGTTTTATCGTGGTTGTAAACAATAATAAATGTATTATGGTTATCGTGACCCGTTATTTTTTACAATAACAATTCCGAAAGATGCCACTATCGTTGTATAGCAACCACTACTATGATAGTAGACCGCTATATGAATCCCTAGTTTATATTATGTAAAACCCATATAATTTTATGCTAAGATTAAATACTTATCTTTTTATTCTTAAAAGGCATAAAGATAATTTTCACCCTTAACGTTTATAATTTTTGTCATTTTGGCCCTTATTCTTTTTTTGGGATAAATTTAGCCCTTGACCTATGTATTTTTAACAAATAACTCATTTTTTAACTACCATGATAACTGAACCGTTAAAAATTTAATAATGATGACATATCATATATATGTAATAATATATTTTAAATGACATAGAATCTAACCTATTAAATTTATACATATATATATATATATATAGAATATAATTTTATTCTAGAATAAAATATAAAACAATTAAAATTTAAATAAATTATTAAAAATTAATTAAATCCAAAACAAAAATTTACTAAATATTCTCAACCCTAACTAAACTAAAATATCTTTATAAAACCCTAGAACTTAGATTTAGATTAAAACTAAAATACCTAAATTTATAAACTAAAATAATAAAAATTCAATTGATTATTATCAAAATCCTTTATCTTTGATTCACCTGTAATAAACTATACAAAACCCTTTCTTCTCAGATTATGTTCATACCTTTTTAGATAAAATTTTGATTTCACTATAGTTAAGGTTGAAAATGTTTAGTAGTCTTTTGTTTTAGATTTAATTAATTTTTAATGAATAAAAAAATTAATTTTTAATATTTTATTTGAATTTTAATTGTTTTATATTTTTAGATTGGAATAAAACCATGTTCTGTGTGTATGTATTTGATATATTAGATGTTAAGTCATTTAAAATATATTATTACATATATATGACATGTCACCATTATTAAATTTTTAACGTTTCAGTTATAATAGTAGTTAAAAAATGAGTTATTTGTTAAAAAAACATAGATCAAGGCTAAATTTATCCAAAAAAAGAATAGGGGCCAAAATGACAAAAATTATAAACGTTTATCTTTATGCCTTCTTAAAATATTCACATTCCCAACTTTTAATCTCAACCATTAATTTTCAATCACAAAGCAACTTTTTATACTGAGATTAAATACTCAAATTTTTTATTCTTAAGAGTAACTTTATCGGATCAAAAGATCCTCAAGTATATACTCACATATATGCATTAAGGGTGTTTAAAATTACCCAACTTGAACTACTCGACTCGTGCTTTTTCGCAAGTAGTCGGGTCATATCTTAACTGATTTTTTGGGTACCCGACCGACCTGATACTTAAATATATTTTTAAATTTTAATTTTATTTTAGGTTCTTATCATTTTTACCCTAAAACTAAATTTACATCACTAATTCTTTTTATGTTTATTATGTACTTTTAAATTTTAAAATTTTCGTTTATATTAATTTGTCTATGAGATTCAAAGGAAAAAATCACGATCGAGATTAATATTTGATATACCATTTTTTAGCGATAAAGTTACTATATATCCAAATATTTCTAACTTAAAACTTCAAATCACTAGTTTTTGTATTTGGATTATGTGTTATGAAATTTTATATTTTGTGTTTTCTACGAGATTAATCAAAACATTAACTAAAATATAACAAATATAACATGTATGAGATTTGATCTAGGACATCAATGTAATTAATAAATTTATAAAAATATCAACATTAAATTGGATGCATCAAGACTGAAAGTTAGTTTATGGTTGAAGTAAAACGGGTGAAGGAAAGGTTAAAGGCCATACCTGGTCCATGATGAAGAGTGGTTTTGGTACTTGGTATTCGAGTTCGACATGCCCAAATATCTTAATCTTCCTGCAACGGTATATGGTCAACTTTTTTAACGCAGGCCATGATGATTTATGGGTTCCTGGGTAGAAACAGACGAGGTATGGTAGATTCCAAAGATAAAGGAAAGATAACTGATTAAATTCAAACAAAATCTCAGGTTGTATTCCTCCATCCATCTTTGAAATAATATACTCCACCCCACAACTACCAAGAATAAGCCGTTCAAGTTGTAGAAGGCGTTTCGCTATTGAAAGAGGAAACAGGGTATTCAAACTCCAACACCGCAAAATACTTACTTCTCTTAACTGGCTGCCCACCACATTTGTTTCTTCAATAATATCTGAACTATGGACTTGGAGTTGGAACTTGTCTTCTAATGAAACACAATCAGTTACTTTTAGAATTTCCAGTTTTTGAAATACTTGCAGCAAAAGAAATGGAAAAATATTCAACAACTCATTACAAAACTCAACATTCAACTCTTTTAGCTTAGAAAACGAATCATCATGAAGTTGGTTATACCATAGCCTCTTCACATTTCTTAAATGAGAGACTTTGATCTTCTCCAAATTGGGAAAACCAACCTACAACACATTATTCATGCCAATGTAAATAATGATTACAATAATTTAAAAGATCAGTAAAATATTAAACTAGCTATTTTTAAAAAAATAAACTGCAGTTTCCTTATATTTTATTATAGTGTGTAATCTATTTAAAGAAATAGATCTGTTGAGGTATGAAGTTGGTGATATTTATTTCTTATTGCATTTTATATCTGATGAGAAGTGATTAAACATGTTCATGGTTTACTAGTGATTTTTTTTTTTGTTATTACCCATGTTCTGTTTATTGTTTGTATTAGTTTGTGTCTATGACATTTAGTTCTTAGCTCATTGACATTTAAATGAAGACACCAGTAAATCACATTTATTAAGATAATTGCAGCTGATAGAGAGGAGTCTAAATGTATAAATATTCCATTGGGGGAAAAGGCTAACCTTGTCGGAGAAAAAACTATGAGCTTCATCACCAATAATTGCTTCTTCTTCCCCGTTTCTTGAAAAAGTAGAAACAAAGGTAGTCATGTTTGGGCAGTCAGCTACCATAATTTGTTTCAAGGATGGGCATTCAAGAGCTGTACTTCCCAGGTAGAAGCTTGTCGTATTTGAACAGGACTCCAAGACAATGGACTGTAGATGAGGAAATATGGTAATGATTTTATTACCATCTGTTCTTATTGCTTCCTCAGCCACTGTGTTTGAATCCTCTTCTTTGATGACTTGGTCCAAATTATTGCATCTCTTGATTTCCAATTGTTGGAGTCGTCCTAGGTTCAAGGTCATAGAGAGGCTAAAAATGCATTTCAAGTTGTTGGAATCACAAACCTCTAAAAATTCAAGACTTTTAAAATCCAACAGTTCTTGAGGATTTCTACTCCATATGTCCATCAACTCCGGAAATTCTGAGAACTTCAAATGCTTTACGTCACGATATCCAACCTAAGTAGCAACATATCAAAAAGTTAAATTTTCATGTCAATCATATTTAACAAGAGCCCAACAAAGCTATGATGAAAATAAATTATGTAAAATATAACTACACATGTATATATTCTTCAATGAATTTTCAATCTGTACCTGTTCTTTGTATAACTGCTCCACAGTGGCATTAAGGTCACCAGTCCAACGTCCCTTAAAATCTGTTTTTGTTAACTGTACTTTCTGCAGTTTGGGCACACTCAACACTCTAAGATAAAAGTTATTCATTTTAGGACATTTGCTCAGAATGACTTGTTCCAAGGAAGGAAACCTAAATGCATGGTTCCCTGAACAGAAGCTTTTGAGGCTTGGTAAACAATGGAGCTCCAAATATGTCAATTTTTCAAAAACAATCTCATATGTCATTCCATCCCCTTTGCTAGTAACTACTTCCTTCATTGTTTCACATTCACTTATCTTCATTATCACAAGGCACACCAAACTTTGGGCTTTGGAGGATGTAATAAGCTCTGTGTTAAGAGCTGAAATGTTTTGACCGTTATAATTTATATTTTAATGTTGTTTTCCTTTTTTATCCATGTTAATGAAACGGTGAGTTTGGGGGAAGGGTTACGAAACGTTGCGTTTCAGTTGGTCTAGGGTTATTATCGAGTCTGTCTGAAGGGGTTTGAGCATCTTATCTGTTTTCCTGTTATTGAATGAGCGGTTCTCTTCTGGAGAAGATATCCAGAGAGTTCTTCGCTCTAAGCTTCTTCTTTTTGTTCATTTAATTTTCCTGCAAGCTATTTTACTGTGTTACAAAGGGTATCAGAGCTAATTCACATCCTCGGATAATGGTAGAAACGCGACAACAATTGGCAGCTGCACAAGCGGCGGCGAGTAATCCGGCAGTGGCAGTGGAGAATTCAGTTCAGGGGTCAGATTGGAGACAAGAATCCGTTCGTCTACAATCAGAAATTTCGCGTTTGGAAGGAAGCCTTGATGATCGATTCTCATCGATGGAGACGCGTATGCTGAACAATTTCCAGAAATTATTGGAACTGGGATTGGGGAAACGACTTGATACAACTGGGTTGTTTGGTGATTCAGGAGGTACTGTGGGGGAGGCTATGGGAGGTTCAACATCGGTTCCTCCACCGACTACACCATTAGTTCCGAGTAATCATCTTCAAGCAGCAACAATCGAAGAATTGAGACCGGAAGCAAGGGAAACGCGAGAAGGAAACCATCAAACTCACAATAATTTTGCCTATAAACTACTCTATCCTAAGTTCGATGGAGGGGATTTCCATGGGTGGTACTTGAAGCTTGAGCAGTATTTTGAGGCCAAATCGGTTCCGGAATCAGCAAAAATCCGAGTAGTTATGTTGCACTTGGAAGGGAAAGCGTTACAATGGCACCAATTTCTCATTCGATCGTATGGGAATGTTTATCAGATGGCATGGTCGGAATATTTACATCAGATGCGTGAGAGGTTTGCACCGGGGGGATTCGATGACCCATTTGCTGATTTGGTGGAGCTTAAGCAGCAAGGAACGGTAGAGGATTATTACGAGGAGTTCATACAGCTGATTAATCAGGTACAAATCCCCGATACATACGTGCTTTCCTTGTTTAAGAATCATTTGCGGATAGAAATAGGAGCCTATGTCAAATTGCTGCAACCAAAAACACTGTTAGATGCCTTTAACTTAGCTAGGCATGTTGAATTAATGTTGTTTCCTAGCTCTAAGAGGAGTGTTAGTAATTCCCTGAAAGTACTTGCTCCTGCCACTATTTCTATTCCTCCTCGAAGCATTGTTGTCCCTAACAAGGGGAGTTTTAGTATGGGAGGTAGCTCTGTTCAACCCTCCACTAGAGGGACTACTCCTACTATCGTAAGCCCCAATTCGAATAGATCAATCACTGGAGGAGGAGGACCAAGGGGAACAGGGAAGAGGTTGTCTCCTACTGAGATTGAGGAGAGGAGGAGAAAAGGTTTATGTTTCTGGTGTGCGTCAAAATACACTCCAGGGCATAGGTGTCAAAAAACTCAACTTTTTCAGATCATGGTGGAAGGGATAGAGGAAGATTTGGAAGGGGAAGAATTCCTGGATTGTGAGGAAAATGGAGAAGCAATAGAAACAAGGAAGCCTGAGCAGCCTGTCATTTCTTTGCAAGCCATGTGGGGTACTGAACAATGGGAGACCATGAAGCTAAAAATTTTGGTGAATGGACTGAGTTGTATAGCTCTTTTAGATTTTGGGAGCACACACAACTTCATAAGCTTAGCCCTGGTTAAGAAGTTAAATATGGGAATTTATAAGAAGGACAAATTAAGGGTGGTCATAGCCGATGGGAATGCCATAGAAACACTCGGTGAATGTAAGGGAGTTTCATGGGAGGTGCAGGGGAAAAAATTTATTACTGATTTCTTAGTTCTAGGACTGAAGAATTGTGATGTAGTCCTAGGCATTCAGTGGTTATCCCAGTTGGGTAGCATCCAGTGGGATTTTGCTGCTTTGGAAATGACTTTTGGAGAAGGGAAGGAAGTTATCAAATTAAAGGGGTGCAGGCCTGAATCGGTTAGATATGCCGAACCTGGGTTGTGTAAGAAGGCTTTGAAGGGGAGAGTAAATCAGCATAGCATAACCTTGTTGTATGCTAATGCTCAATTAGGGATGACTCCGAATGAGGGACCTGACCGAAGTGATCTGGAGAGATTGTTGAATCGATATGCTGAGGTTTTTTCCGAGCCAACAGGGCTACCACCCGAGAGAGGACAGGACCACAAGATAAATTTGGTGGATGAGAATTCTATAGTTAAGATTAAACCATATAGATACCCCTTATCCCAGAAGAATGAAATAGAGAAGATGATTAGGGAGATGTTGGATGCTGGAATAATTCGAGACAGTAACAGTGCTTTTTCATCTCCAGTGGTGATGGTTAAGAAAAAGGACGGGTCTTGGAGGATGTGCATAGACTATAGGAAGTTGAACCAATGTACAATTAAAGATAAGTTTCCCATGCCTGTGATTGAGGAGCTATTAGATGAGTTGGGAGCTGCCAAAGTGTTTTCGAAATTGGACTTAAGGCCGGGATATCACCAAATTAAGATGTGGGGGCCGGATGTGCACAAGACAACTTTTAGGACTCACGAAGGACACTACGAGTTTCTTGTTATGCCGTTCGGTTTAACAAATGCACCAGCCACCTTCCAAGGGCTGATGAACAAGGTTTTCAAGGAAAGGTTGAGAAAATCTGTGTTAGTATTTTTTGACGATATTTTGGTATATTCCGAGAGCTGGGACATTCATTTGAGACACTTGGAAGAGGTATTGAAGATCCTCCAAGAGAATAAACTATATGCGAAAAGGAGCAAGTGTTGCTTTGGTGCAACAACCAATGATTACTTGGGATATGTCATCACTGATGGGAGGATTGAGATGGATAAGAACAAGGTCAATTGTATTTTGGAGTGGCCTTCTCCAAAATCTCTTAAGGAGTTGAGGGGATTTTTGGGAATATCAGGCTATTATAGGAGGTTTATTCAAAGATATGGGACACTTGCTAAACCTTTGACTGATCTTCTCAAGAAGGATGGATGGAAATGGGGTCAAGAGGAGGAGGATACTTTTAAAAAACTGAAAGAAGCGATCTGTTTTGCTCCAGTCCTGTCTCTGCCGAATTTTAATGAAGAATTTTCAGTAGAAACTGATGCCTCTGAGCTGGGAATAGGGGCTGTTTTGACACAAAGGGGGAAGCCTTTAGCATTTTTTAGTAAAGGTCTGGGAATTCGACATCAAGCTTTGTCAGTTTTATGAAAAAGAGATGTTGGCTACGTTACTTGCTGTAAAAAAAATGGTTGGCTTATTTGATTGGGAGGCATTTTAAAATTAAAACCGACCACCAAAGTCTTAGATTTTTGGCGGAGAACCAGGCTATAACTCCTGCACAACAGAAGTGGGTCATGAAAATGATGGGTTTCGATTACGAGGTGTGTTACAAAAAAGGGATTAACAATACAGTGGGCGACAGTTTATCTAGGAGACCAAGGGAAATTGAGGAAGTACAATGCCAAAGGATGGCTGTTAGTAATGTGAATTCTGAATTGTGGAGGAAAATAACAGATTCTTGGCAAGGGGGTGATAAATTAAAGAAGATTATACATGAATTACAACAAGGATCCAGTAAGCATGCCAAATATAGTTGGAAGGACCAATGCTTAAGAAGAAAAAGGAAGGTGGTTGTGGGTGATGATGTTGAATTAAAAAAGAATTATTAAAGCTATACCATGACAGTGGGGTTGGTGGACATTCTGGAGTTAATGTTACATATAAAAGAATGAGAGAAACTTTCTATTGGAAGGGTATGAGGAGGGACATAAAAAAAAGGTCAGGGAGTGCCTTATTTGCCAACAAAACAAAGATGAATTGAACCATCCGAAAGGACTATTACAGCCACTTCCTATTCCCGAGAAGATGTGGACTTCCATTAGCATGGATTTTATTGAAGGGTTGCCCATGTCAAGGAAGAAAGACGTTATATTGGTGGTAATTGACAGATTGTCGAAGTACGGTCACTTTATCTCTTTGAATCATCCTTACACTGCTAAGGATATCGCTGGAGTATTTTTGGAGCATATTTTTCGATTACATGGACTTTCTGGGGATATTGTATGCGACAGAGATAAGGTTTTCATGAGCAATTTTTGGCAAGAATTGTTTAAGAGACTGGGAGTTCAGATTCATGCCTCTACTGCTTACCATCCACAATCGGATGGACAAACCGAGAGGTTAAACAAGTGTCTGGAAACTTACTTAAGATGCATGACGGGAGAGAAGCCCAAAGAGTGGGATTGTTGGCTATATTTGACGGAGTGGTGGTATAATACTTCATATCATTCGGCCATCAATTCATCCCCCTATCAAGTGTTGTATGGACAGATTCCTCCAAGTCCGATTCCTTAGACAGCTGGAGATTCAAGGGTACCCACAGTGGACAAGGAAATGTTGAATAGGGAGGCTGCTCTTAAAATGTTAAAGTTCCACTTACAGAGAGCTCAAAACAGAATGAAAGTTCAGGCTAATAAGAGAAGAGTGGATTGTGAATTTGATTTTGGGAATTGGGTGTTCTTGAAACTTCAACCATACCGACAACAAACTGTCAAACATATGAGTTGTCAGAAGCTTGCACCAAAATGGTTTGGACCATTTCAGATTCTGACCAAGGTTGGGACGGTAGCTTATGAACTGAGGTTGCCTAGAGAGTCGAAAGTGCATCCCGTTTTTCATGTTTCGCAGTTGAAGAAGCACATTGGTAATGATCCTTCGCAATCAGAGCTGCCGGTTATAGGGCCCGATGGTGAAATAGCTAAAGAACCTGTAAGAATTCTGGACCGAAGAGTTGGGAAGAGGGGGAATCGAGCGATAACGGAAGTATTGGTAGAATGGACTAACTCCTTTCCAGAAGATGCTACATGGGAGTCTCTTCACCAGCTGCAGAACCAGTTTCTAGATTTCCATCCTTGAGGACAAGGATGTTCCTTGAGAAGGGAGCATTGTTAAGAGCTGAAATGTTTTGACCGTTATAATTTATATTTTAATGTTGTTTTCCTTTTTTATCCATGTTAATGAAACGGTGAGTTTGGGGGAAGGGTTACGAAACGCTGCGTTTCAGTTGGTCTAGGGTTATTATCGAGTCTGTCTGAAGGGGTTTGAGCATCTTATCTGTTTTCCTGTTATTGAATGAGCGGTTCTCTTCTGGAGAAGATATCCAGAGAGTTCTTCAGTCTAAGCTTCTTCTTTTTGTTCATTTAATTTTCCTGTAAGCTATTTTACTGTGTTACACTCTGTCATCTTTTTGCATTTCCAGACATCTATAGATGTAAGATTTTGCAAAGTTGAAAAATATGATCCTAAATTAATCAAATTGTGACATTGCCAAACTTCAAGATTTTCAAGACTTGCAGAAACATGGTCCTCTTGCATCCATAGAAGTCTTGTGTTGGTAACATAATCCAGTTTCAACGTTTTAAGTTTTGGGAGCGTGGTAATGTCTTTATCCTCACCTGCATCACCTTTGCAAGGAGACAACTCGTTGAAATGGCAAGAACCACCACCTCAAGAGTTTCCACATTGTAAAATCTTTGAAGGAAACCAATTGAGATAAATTCATCGTAGATGCAAGTAATATGAAGATATTTTATATTGCACAACAAGTTAGCCTCAAACTGACGGTCATTATCCATCCTAATATCATCACTGTTAAATGAAACTTGCTCCAATTGGGGGATAACCTAATGAATCAACAAGCAAGAACAATGAGATGGTCTGTGTGAATACATATATATAGGGATTAACTTATTATACTGAAAATATTAGTTTTTAGGAAACAATGAAACAATGTCATGTCATACATTTTTAAAGGCATTAAATTATTGTTACACACTCATCTATACCTAATATCTTCTCCAACCCAATTAACTCTAATAAAAAAAATTATATCTTTATTTAAAAAAAAATAATTAATAACTTTCAAGATTGGAAAAATGCCCCATTCAAAGAGTCCACAACAAAGCACCATAATAAACACCAACAAAACCTAATAAAATCATCCAATAGAGTACACATATATTAACAAAAAACTAAGGAAAACACTTTATTTAAAACTATGACTTTAATTTGTTTTGCCTTCTTTTCTCTATTTGGAATTGTTATATTTTGCTTTATTTTCATTCTTTCCCTATATTTTTAGTCTTATCTGCCAACATCTCTTTAAAGCTTCTAGATTCAAAATCTAAAATTACTTTTGCAACTATGCTTCTTAAAATCAAAACATCAAAGAAATAAATGTTCTAAAACTATTTAAATTTTTAGTATTCCAAAATCTACTCAGATAATAAGATAAAATGTTTGATAATGAATAAAAAAACCAAAATAATTCTATAATAAAAGCAAGAAATAGTATTTAAAAATAAAAAAAAATGTTATCAAAAGTTAATCAAGAAGTTAAGATTTGTTGGTCTATGGGAATAATAAGGAGTTAATAAAGAGAGGCCTTAGTTTGACCGTTATAATTTATATTTTATGCTTTGCATCCAAATTGGGATCTAACGTCATTCAGAAGTTTATTTCAATAGAAGTCCTTCGTTATTGCACTACAAGCTTGGTTGACTTGACAACTATACGATTATATAACCAATTGACTGAGAATTACCGGGAAACTAATTTTGGCTTAAATGAAAAATAAGTGTCCAAACTATCCATTTTTTATATAGGTACTTAATGTTTTTGAGGTTAAAATAGACTACTAAATTTTTATTTTGTTAGTATTTTAAGGTAACCTCGTTAAAAAAATTCATAATCCAATCAACATTCAATAATCTTATATTTTATAAAAAAAATTAAACATAAAATAATTTTAAAAAAATCTAAAAAGTCTTGAAATCTCTAAAAAAATCTCAAATCCCTAAAACTTTAAAATCCCAAAATTAACGTCACTACCGTCGTCGATAGCCTTATTAGACCCAAAGCCCCCAATGTCGCCTGAGGCCACCACTCATCGTCGGTAATTAGCGGAAGGCACGTCAATCAAACGTCAAACAACTAAAGTCTTTTGCGTTTTCATTCAATGTCCGACTGACACCCCTCTTGTCGGTTACCGATAGTGAAATAATTTAAAAATATTAGAAGTTAATTTAAATTATTACAATTATAATTATTGTTTAATATAATTATAATTTTAATCATTATTATATTCTAAATTTTAATGATTATATACTATTATATTTGTCGTACTCGTACCCTATAATTTTGAAAATTGTTGTTTTTCGTCCCATATCCGTTCCCGTACCCCTATCTGTATCCGTGCAACTTAGGAAATTATTATCTTATTTTAACAATATTTGTATAAAAATCCTAAAAATTATAAACCTAATAATAATAATTGTGAGATTATATAGAGTACGAGTCTATACCATATATATAATAATATTAGGAATTTGAGTTAGGATTTATTACTTAGAGATAATTTTAATAGAATTAAAAGTCTTAAGTTAATAGGATTAAAAGTCTAAAGTAATTAGAACTTCTAATCCTATTCAAAGTCCTATTCTAAAGCCTATAAAAAGGCATTAGCTTGTGTAATCAAATTCATTCATTCAACAACAGAAAATCAATTATGTTTTTTCTTCCTTTTCACAAAAGGCTTAAATTTTCTTTTTTCTTTTTTAAGTTCTATTTTATTTTTCCATAAAGTTGAAAGTTGATTTTCTACATGGTATCAGTCTAATATCGATCCTAGTCTGAATTCTTAATGGAATTCCTTTTGACAACCTCTCAGAAGTTACCCATAACAAAACAGACGGTTGGATTGGAGTTTTTTCAAGCAATTCCAGGTTCGACGGTAACCTGTGAAACAAATTTAGCTCTCATTGTAACACCTGACCCGGATGTCACATTAAGCCTCCGGTCCAAAACATGTATTCCAAAATTTCCTTTCAAGGGTCCAATAAATAAATCAAACTTAAGTCTAAATACGATTTATAAATCCATTAAATTAAAACGAAAGCCCAAAATAAGTTAAAGAAACCGGAGTTCCAACATATTATAAACCGTTTAAAACATTCGACCCAAATTAAAATAAACAGAGTTACATTACATAGGGTTCGACATAGTACAAGCCCACTAAATCTAATACATGTACTCTAACAACACGGTTGATGTTGAAATCCGAACCTCGATGGTGCTCCACGAACCGACTTCACCTAACCTACGCACGAAAACATATTTCGAACGTTGAGCTACGAAAACTCAGTGGATACGCCGAACTCGGCCAACATCATGCATATCATAAGCAGTAAAGCATAACATATAAAATATCGTGCATGGTATGATGATCTAGCATGCTCGCCTACCACATGGCATAACAATGTATAATGACGCACACAGCATATACATGTCAAACAACAACACAAAGTAGTGAGGCCCGTGTCCACACAGCATCGGGATCCTATACTACGAGTAGGGCCCGCGTCCACACAGCATCGGGATCCCATACTCAGGATGAGGCCCGCGTCCACGCAGTATCGGGATCCTACATCCGAGATTTGAGTCCCGCGTCCACACAGCATCGGGATCCTCCAAATCCCATACTCGGAATGTCTCATCGAGTATCATCGAATGAGGCCCGCGTCCACACAGCATCGGGATCCTACATTCGGAATGGTCTTCAAAATCATCACCCGGAATGTTACATCGGATGGCCTTCGACGTGTTGCAACACTTTTGGATATCCGGATTTCCATCAATGAAGGACTCAACACACATAAACGATCCACCTAGGATCCTCACATCAAAACATATCACTTAACATAATTTACTCATTCAAGGTTTAAATACGTCAATCTTGTGTTACCCATTCATTTTATTAATTATAAGATTCATTATAGACTTTAATCCCTTATCGAACCCCAAATAAAACTTATCTTGACGAATTTTCGCAAGGGTATCAATACCCTTATATAGGGTACCGAACCACCTTGCCTCGATACCTATCCAAAGAAGGCATCGAACCAAAGGGTATCGATACCAGTATCGATACCCTTTGACCATTTACAAAGTCAACAAAAGGGGACCCTCCAGCATCGATACGGGTATCGATGCCATTATGCCACTGGAGGTCCCGATATCGAACCATGGTTCGATACACCTGGCCACTTAGCCAAAATCCACTTATGGGTATCGAACCAAAGGGTATCGATACCAGTATCGATACTGGTAGCCCGAGTATCGATACCGGTAGCCCGAGTATCGATACCGGTAGCCCGAGTATCGATACCCCTACACGAAAAACAAGTCTGCACTTAGAAATTTCCAAGGATTCTTCCCCAACATTAATCTATTCGATTCTAAAGTGTTCCTATCAGTTCTTAGAGATGTTTAGGACGTCTTAACACGATTTTCAACCATTTAACTCACTAATATCATTTTTACCATTAAAGCATACCAAACTCAAACCAAGCATTACATACACTATATCTACATGTATGCAACTACCATGATATGTATGATGTAAAGAACAAGTTGGGAGTACCAACCTTAAGCAAGAACAGCAACAAAGCCACAAACCCGAGCTCCAAGCTCAACCTCAAGGTTTCTCCTTCCTCAAGCTTGATGATGGGTCTTCCACTTATTTCTCTACAAAGGGAAGAGTAACAACAACTTAGAACCACTCTAAGATGCTCCTTAGAGCTTAAAAACACTAACAACTAGGATTTAGGCTCTCCAAAAACCCAATCCCGTACTCCCCTCAAAACCCCTCTTAAACCCCAACTTCTACCAAACTCTCACATATCTACCTCATTATATAGATCAAGAACACCTCTATAACTTACCTTTCACCTCTAAAACGTGATTTCTCAACAAAACTGACAAGATTCAACCTTTAACTCTCTTCACTTCTTGTTGGGTTTTGAAAGAAAGATGGGGGAAGGAGGGACAATGGTGACTTCACCAAGTCTGATTTTTCTGCAGACAAAACAATCCCCAAACCCTTTCTTTCCATCCAAATAGGCATTTACAAAAATGCCCTTAAACACCCACTCAAAAGCCCAACACAACAAGACCCAACAAAGCCCAACACAAACCCGAGGCCTGAAACCACTAAACTCGGGTCCAAGACCGAAGCTCAAACCCTCGGGTTAACCCGACTCTCGGATCCAAAATTCGGGTCGTTACAACTCTCCCCTCCTTAAGAAAATTTCGTCCTCGAAATTTACCTGTCAGGAAGAGATGGGGATACTGAGCTCTTATGTCCTTCTCCGCCTCCCACGTTGCTTCCTCGATTCCATGGTTTCTCCACAAAACCTTTACCAAAGGTATGCACTTGTTCCGAAGCTTCTTAACTCCTCTATCTAAGATTCCTATAGGTCTCTCCTCATAAGTCAAATCTGCATTGACTTCTATTTCCTCAAGCTGAACCACATGCGATGGATCAGAACGATAACGTCTCAACATGAACACGTGGAACACGTCGTGTATACGTGCCAACTCCGGAGGTAAAGCTAGCCGATACGCTACCGGTCCAACCCTCTGAAGAACCTCATAAGGCCCTATGTACCTCAAACTCAACTTCCCTTTACGACCAAACCGGATGATCCCTTTCCACGGAGATACCTTGAGAAACACTTTCTCACCAAGCTCATACTCGATGTGCTTACGCTTCTTATCCGCATAAGCCTTCTGTCTGTCAAAAGCTGCTTGCAACCTCTCTTTGATGATCTGGACCTTTTCTTCGGTTTCCTTAACAAGTTCCGAACCTACTATCTTTCTCTCATTAAGCTCTGTCCAACACAAAGGTGTCCTACACCTACGACCGTACAAGGCCTCAAAAGGAGCCATCTTGATGCTTGACTGATAACTGTTGTTGTAAGCAAACTCTACCAACGGTAATTGCTCTTCCCAACTATGGGCAAAGTCCACAGCACAACACCGAAGCATATCCTCCAAGATCTGGATAACTCTCTCAGACTTCCATCGGTCTGAGGATGAAAAGCTGTACTGAAATGCAACTTAGTATCTAAATCCTCGTGGATAGACCTCCACAACCTCGCCGTGAACCTCGGATCCCTATCCGATATGATCGATGAAGGTACACCATGCAACCTCACGATCTCCTTTATGTACAACTGAGCCAACTTTTCCAAACTGTAGTCCATCCTTACCGGTAAGAAGTGAGCCGATTTGATCAACCGGTCAACTATAACCCATATAGCATCATGCTTCCTCAACGTCATCAGTAGCCCGGTGACAAAGTCCATGGTCATACGATCCCACTTCCACTGTGGAATCTGGATAGGCTAATGCAACCCTGAAGGAACCTGATGTTCCGTTTTCACCTGCTGACACGCTAAACACCTGGTCACAAACTCTGACACATCTCTTTTCATGCACGACCACCAAAAGAAAGGGCGAAGATCCTGATACATCTTGTTACTACCCGGATGAATAGAAAACGGACTACGGTGAGCTTCTCTCAAGATATGATCCCTTAGATCCTCTAAAGCTGGAACACACAACCGACCTTGAAAGTACAAGAACCCACAATCTCGTATCTCAAAGTCTGACAACTCACCTCTCTGAACAGCCTCTAACTGAGCAACCAACTCCTCGTCTAACACCTGTGCTCTCTTTATCTCCTAAACAAGTGTGGGCTCCACACGCAACTCTGCCAAAAGACCTCCATCGTCGGTCATCCTCAACCGAGCAAACAAAACTCTCAAGTCCGACATGGACTTCCGACTCAAAGCATCGGCGACCACATTCGCCTTGCTTGGATGATACTCTATGACACAGTCATAGTCTTTTAACAACTCGATCCACCGACGCTGTCTCAGATTCAACTCTTTCTGGGTAAGCAAGTACTTTAAACTCTTGTGGTCGGTGTAGATGTAGCATTTCTCCCCGTAGAGATAATGCCTCCATATCTTCAAAGCGAAGATAACCGCCGCAAGCTCAAGATCATGCGTGGGATAGTTCCTCTCATGGGGCTTCAACTACCTCGAGGCGTAAGCAACCACCTTACCATCTTGCATAAGCACACAACCTAACCCATTCAAGGAAGCATCACTAAACACCACATAATCTTTCCCCGGTTCCGGTTGCATCAAGACCGGAGCTCTGTCAAATAAGCCTTAAGCTGCTCAAAACTCTATTGTCTCCTTTCATTCCACACAAAAGGAACACCTTTCTGGAGCAACTTGGTCAAAGGTGCCGCTAAGATCGAAAAACCCTTAACAAACCTCCTATAGTATCCGGCAAGCCCAAAAAAACTACGGACTTCCGATACATTTCTTGGTGGTTTCCACTCCACCACAGCTTGGATTTTCTGAGGATCTACTCGGATTCCATCTGCTGCAACTATGTGGCCAAGAAACGCCACCTCAGACAACCAAAACTCACACTTACTAAACTTGGCATACAGACGCCTATCCCTCAAAACCTGAACAACCACTCTAAGGTGATAGTCATGCTCCTCCACCAAGCGTG
Source organism: Abelmoschus esculentus (assembly GCA_035048815.1). Lineage (NCBI taxonomy): Eukaryota > Viridiplantae > Streptophyta > Magnoliopsida > Malvales > Malvaceae > Abelmoschus > Abelmoschus esculentus. The sequence goes on from JAUCBN010000049.1 coordinate 440,335, forward strand.
AATACACTAAGATGTCGTCGATGAACACAACCACAAACTGATCTAGATACGGCTGAAAGATCCGGTTCATCAAGTCCATGAAAGCTGTTGGTGCATTCGTGAGCCCAAACAACATCACTAAGAACTCATAATGCCCGTACCGCGTCCTAAAAGCGATCTTTTGTACACCCTCTTCCACCACCTTCAACTGGTAGTACCCTGACCTCAGATCTATCTTAGAAAACACACGAGCACCCCTCAACTGATCAAACAGGTCATCGATCCTAGGCAAAGGGTAACAGTTCTCGATCGTGACCTTGTGAGTTGACGGTAGTCGATGCACATCCTCATCGATCCGTCCTTCTTCTTCACAAACAAAACCGGTGCTCCCCACGGTGACACACTCGGTCGAATAAAACCTCTCTCAAGCAACTCCTGGATCTGTTGCTTCAACTCTCTCATCTCGTCGGTGCCATACGATAAGGTGCTATGGATACCGGTGTTGTACCTGGAAACACCTCTATCTAGAACTCCAACTCACGATCGGGTGGTAAACTGGGCAACTCCTCTGGAAACACATCTGGGTACTCACAAACTGTCCTCAAATTCTCTAAAGTTGGACTCTCAACACTCACATCCACCACGTGAGCTAAACGCCTCACAACCCTACTGGATCAACCTCTGAGCTGACAAAGCTGACACAACATTCGCTAAACACGAGTTTCTCTCACCTCTCACAACAAGCTTAGAACCATCAGCTACTCGAAGCTTCAAACTCTTAGATCTGCACCCTAAGCTCGCATCGTGTTCGACCAACCAATCCATCCCAAGGATTGCGTCGAACTCCTGAAACGGCAAAACCATGAGGTCGGCCGGGAAGATAGATCCTTACACCTCGATCGGACACCTCCGGTAAACCTTATCCCACTGCTCCGATATCCCGCTACGGATATACGAGTGGGTAGATCCCGAGTCCACAAGAGCAACTATAGGGACAGAAAACAAACTGAACGTACCTGAGATCACATCTGTCGCAGCACAGTCCTCCTGTGCTCTCACCGCATACTGTCGTGCTGGTGCTCTAACAGTGGACTGAAAGGTGCCTCCTGATGCGTGGCTAGCTCCGCCACGCAAAAACCCCCGACCTCTCTGGGCCTGGAACACAGTCCTCTGAGTCTGACCTAGTGGAGAAGTCACAACCTCTGGGCAGTCCCTCACAAAATGCTCTGAATACCCCACTGAAAGCAAACCCTAGCATTGCCCCAACACGGTCCTTGATGATTCCAACCACACTGATTGCAAACCTGAACACTGGCATTCCGCTGCAAACCCTCCAGACCTCTAGCAGAAGAAGACACAAACTGCCCCCTGCGTTCCACAGACTCTGACTTCTAGTTCGACCTCAAACCCTGATTCGATGCTCCTCTACTCTGATTCCAACGACTTCTACTCCTACCAGAGTGAGACTGAGAGTTACCTGCATGACTCTGACTAGCTCCACCGGTGACTCCCTAGCCAACAGACGACCCATAGGTCAAACCCTGAACCTGCTCCAACGACTTGGCACTAACAGCCAACTCAGAAAACACCTTAGGCGGTGCAACAGTGAGATAAGTCTGGATCTCCTTCCTCAGACCTCTCAAGAACCTCTTACATCTCATCTTCTTTGTAGCCACAAGCTCGGGGGCATACCGGCTCAACTGAAGAAACTCCTGCTCATAAGCAAAGACCGAACGGTTCCCCTAGACAAGATGGGTAAACCGCTCCCTCAAGGTGTCGATGTGAGTCTCACCCACATACTTGCTCTCAAACTCCTCAAGAAAGTCCTCCCACTTAGGACGATGAGGATACCAACCTTGCTCAATTGTCTCCCACCACTCTGTCGCGTTGCCCTTCAGAAGCGACAACACACACGACAGCTTGTCCTCTGACCTCAGCCTCATCTGTCTCATGATCCACCTTGTGTCATGCAACCACTGATCAGCCTGCACGGGATTATCCTGTCCCGTACTAAAGAAGTCCACAGCTCCCTGTCTCCGCACCCTCTCAACCGGTGCCTCACGAGGCGTAGAAGATGGCTTCGGTATAGCTCTCACGATCCTACGCAAGGTCTGATTCAACTGAGCACTTGAAAAGAATGATACTTGGACCATTACAGATCTTCCGCAGGGCAAGAAACCAGTCGGATGCAAATGGGTGTTCTCCATAAAATACAACTTTGATGGTAGTATACAAAGGTATAAAGCAAGGTTAGTAGCCAAAGGTTTTACTCAAACCTATGGAATTGATTATAATAAGACTTTTGCTCTTGTAGCTAAGCTAAATACAATTAGAGTTCTCTTAAGTTTGGCAGTAAACAAGGACTGGATGTTGCATCAACTTGACATTAAGAATGCCTTTCTTAATGGAAAATTGGAAGAAGTGTACATGAGAGTACCTTCGGGTTTGAAGTCGATAAAAGGTGATCATAAAGTTTGTAGACTTAATAAATCCATCTATGGTTTGAAGCAGTCGCCTAGAGCCTGGTTTGACAGATTCACCAAAGTGATTCTGAAAGCTGGATACAAACAATCCTTAGCAGATAACACACTCTTCATTAAGATAACCTCTAATAATAAAAAGATTATTTTAATAGTGTATGTGGACGACATAATTTTGACAGGTGATGATGAGGAAGAGATAAGTCACTTGAAAAGGTTATTAAATACAGAGTTTGAAACAAAAGACCTAGGAAAACTAAGATACTTTCTAAGCATGGAGGTTGCTAGGTCGAGCAAAGGTTTAGTAATAAATCAAAGAAAGTATGTTCTTGATTTACTTAATGAAACAGGGATGCTAGGATGCAAACCAGTTGATACTCTCATGGAAGCAGGATTAAAATTTAGTAAAGAGGACTCAAACCATAAAGTTGATAAGGGTAAATTTCAAAGGTTAGTGGGAAAGTTGATTTATTTGTCATTAACCAGACCAGATATTGCCTTTCCAGTTAATGTTATCACTCAACACATGACTGATCCGAGGGAAGATCACATGGAAGCTGCAATTAGAATTTTGAGATACTTGAAAGGGACACTAGGGCATGGACTGCTATTTAAAAAGAACCAAGAAAGTACTGTTCAGATTTTTTCAGATTCAAGCTGGGCAGGTGAACTGACAGAAAGGAGATCAACTAGTGGCTATTGTTCCTTTGTTTGGGGAAATCTAGTGACTTGGAGAAGTAAGAAACAAACAGTTGTATCTAGAAGCAGTGCTGAAGTAGAATATAGGGCTTTAGCATTGGGAATGTGTGAAGGAATTTGGTTATTAAAGCTATTGAAAGAGCTAGATGTGAACCAAGACGAAAAGTTTGAGATTTTTGTGATAATCAGTCTGCCATACAAATTGCTCGAAATCCAGTTTATCATGATAGGACGAAACATGTGGAGATTGATAGACATTTTATCTCAGAAAAGATTACTAATGAGATAGCTTCTTTATCCTATGTTCCTACAAAAGAACAAGTGGCAGACGTGTTTACAAAAGCATTACCAAAAGCTTCTTTCGACAAGTTTCTATTCAAGCTGGGAATATATAATATATATTCTCCAACTTGAGGGGGAGTGTGAGATTATATAGAGTACGAGTCTATACGATATATATAATACTTAGAGATAATTTTAGTAGAATTAAAAGTCTTAAGTTAATAGGATTAAAAGTCTAAAGTAATTAGGACTTCTAATCCTATTCAAAGTCATATTCTAAAGCCTATAAAAAGGCATTAGCTTGGGTAATCAAATTCATTCATTCAACAACAGAAAATCAATTATGTTTTTTCTTCCTTTTCACAAAAGGCTTAAATTTTCTTTTTTCTTTTTTATGTTTTATTTTATTTTTCCATAAAGTTGGAAGTTGATTTTCTACAATAATAATAATAATAATAATAATAATAATAATATATTTAGTAAACATAAGAGTATTTTGATTGGTTCAAAAGATTCTCTAAACTCATACTTTACATAGAACACATATATGCATGATTACAAATACCAAAAACATACAAAAATACTTATGTGACAAGGGGTAATTCATAAAATGTGTTATTGATGATTTTACACTATAAAGTTTTTGAAATTATAACCCAATAATCATGATCATGAAATACAGCAAGGTAATGAAGATGTTTGTAATTATAAAATTGAAAAAAAAAAAGGTATATAAGTAAAATCCAATAACATAGATGCTCAGTTATGATAACTAAACCAATGGCACTAATCAAAACATGAACTAAAGCATAATGATAATGGTTCGTTATATAGCATATGTGAGATTAGATCTAAGATATCTATGAAATTAATAAATATTAAAATAAAAAACTAATATTCAATTATCAAATTTAAATTGTATGCATCATGCATCAGGTTCGAGAGATAGTAGATGATTAAGTAAAATGGATGAACTATCTTTAAGGAGAGGGTGAAGAGTCATACCTGTTCAATGATGAACAGTGGTTTTGGGAATTGGAATTCTACATGCTCAAATATCTCTTCCAACATCCATATGCCCTCAATTGCTTTAACGCAGGCCATACTGTTTTATGTGTCCCAGGATAGAAACATTTGAGGCATGGTAGATCCTGAAGCCCAAGGTAGGATAATCGATTAAATTCAAAGCAGATTTCCTGCTCTACTCCCTCAACATTCTTCGAAACAATATTCTCCACCCCACACTTATTAACAGTTAACCTTTCAAGTTGCTGAAGTTTTTTGGCTACCGAAAATGGAAACAGAGTTTTCAAACTCCAACACTCCATAATACATACACGTCTAAGATTTTCGAAGGAAAGATTTCCACTGAAATCCATGTTCCATACATGCTTCAATTTTGGCAAGTGAATGAGATTCACTTCTTTTAATTGACTGCTCACCACATTTGTTTCTTCAACATCTAAGCCTTGGACTTGGAACACTTTTTCTAGTGAAGCACAATCAGTTATTATTAGTATTTCCAGCTTTTGAAATACTTTTGGCAGAAAAAAAGGGAAAATATTCAACAATGCATTGCAGTACTCAACTTTCAACTCTTTCAAATTTGAAAATGTATCCACATGAAGTAGGTTATACCATATCCTCTTCACATTTCTTAAATGAGAAACTTTGATATTCCGCAGGTTGGGAAAAGCAACCTATAATGCAATATTCATGCCAATGGAAACAGTGATTAGAAGAGTTAAATTAAAAGAGAGACAGAGAGCAGAAAAAGAGGGCAATGTACAGCGTAGAAAAGAGTACCGTTTTATTGAATAAAACACCATCAGTTGGGATATCTTTGCTCGTGGACTTATGGATGAACCCCTTCAATTCTGGACAGTTTTCTATCTCAATAATCTTCAAGGCTGTGAATTCAACAGTATAATCTTCATGGCAAAATCCGATGAGTTTCTCAAGACCCTTTAATTTGAGGGTCTTCAATCGAGGGAAGCATATTAGAAGAGTTCTGTTTCGAGATGCTTCTTCCATTGATATTATCTCCCGTATGCACTTACATTCACTTATTTCCAAGCATTTGAGCTGCCACAGATATTGAGCCATAGAGTCGGATAACACATGCTTTAAGTTGGCGCAGCCCTCAATGATCAAGCTAGTTAAATTTTGAGTTGAACAAAACGCTTGGGGAACCCATATTCTTTCAATGCTAATTGAGGATAGTTTCAACTTCTCCAACTTTGGAAACAATGTCTGCACGCATGTACTTGTTTACTTACCAAATCATATCTTATAGAATTAAATTTAACAAAGTTGGAGATGATACAAAAATGCAATCATTAGTAGAAGAAAATAAATAAATACCTTTGGGTTGAAAAGGGTTGTTTCCTGTGGCTGTAGAGATATGGAAGTTGAACCATTCTTTCCATAGTAAAAGCTAACGAGATTAGGCAGACCCTTAAGCGACAAAGACTTGAGTTTAAGAAATTCAATTCTGTGAACAGCATCATTATCTTTAATGATATATCGGATCATTGCACCATTTTCGATATGTAAATTCTTCAACTGTTGAAAATAATCCCTAAACTCATCATGAGACAACATCTCCACACCTTTCACTTCATCTATATATAAATTTTCAGCTTTCCTCATTAAAACTTTGATTCCATTATTAAGAAAGCTAACGCGCTTCTGTAGGTTGAGCCTAACTGTTTTGGAGTATTCACAAACAAAGTTGCAATCCCAAACCCAATCCCAATCACTAGCTTCTACCATTAAAATAATGCATCTTCGCAGCTTTTCAAAGAAGTCTTTGGGAATAAATGTTTGCATTAGGGATATGAATTTCTAAAGCAGTTAAACAGGACAAAGCTTCCAATTCAGCAAGACTAGAATTGCTTTGTTGACTAGACTGTCCCTCTGCTCCCCATTCAACAAAACTGTTGCGCATATACAGTTCTTCTAATCTAGTCAATTTGCAGAAGACACCAAGTGGAATTCTTTTGAGTTTGGAACAATCACGTAAATCTAACCACTTTAGCTTAGTCAGTTGCCCTATTTCCTCGGGCAGGGTTTCAATATCAGAACCCACAAGGCATAGAATTTCCAGATTCTTAAGCTCTCCAACAAGGGAAATATCTCCCAACACACAACAAAACAAGCATAATGTTCGAAGGTTTGCTAGCAAGGATATCGATGAAGGCAAGGACGGGAAACTCATGTCAGCCAAAATTAGGACTTTAAGATTTTCCATTTCCTTAAAAAAGTTTGGTGGTATTTTCACACAAGGATCCTTGCTACCCATACAGAAAAGCGTAAGTTTGGAACATTTCAACTGATCAGGAACCTTGCTGATACTAGCATACCGCAAACTAATTTTGTTGCACTCTTTCATTGTTTCATCATCTGGCCAATCATTTAAAACATCCCCGTGTTTCAAAACAAACACATGGTTGCCTTCAGAAGCAATTGACACAGCCACATCACAAATAAGATCATGCATATCAAAGCGGTGATCGTTATAACTATCAATCAACAAACAAGAGGCTTTGAGATGACTCACCACAGTCAGCAGTCTGTTCCGTGCTTCTTCAATTGTGTTGACGCCACGAAATAACCCCAAACCAATCGAGCACATGAGCAACTCATCCAAGTAAGCATCATGACCCATTAGACTGCAAAGCAAGAAAATCTGTTTATGTTCTTCACTTGGTAAACGATCGTAGCTAACTTCTATAGCTGAATATGCATCTCGTGGTGCTCCTCTGAAGTTGTTTGACGATGGTCTGTTTAGTTGGCACAAAGCATCCTCCCATTCAAAGAAAGGTTCATTTCTCAAAGACATTGCAAGTGTTTTAATGGCGATTGGTAGACCACCACATTTTTTAGCTACATCAGTTGCGATAGGTGACAAGTCAGGATTTTCAACACCGTCTCCTGCTATCTTCTTGAAGAAAGCCCAAGCTTCATCGTCTTCTAAAACTCCGATTGCAAAGCTTTGTTTAGCATCCATATCCTTGGACAGAACACGAAGATTTCTGGATGTCAGCAGTATGGTGCATCCCTGATGCTCATCTTCCAAAGGAATCCCCACTTCCACCAGGTCCAATCTTGCCCAAATATCATCTAAAACAACAAGAATCTTCTTCTCTTTTTTCAACCTTTGACGCAACCGACTTGCTCTTCCACTCACACTTGGCTCCTCAAATTTCAATCTCAACATATCTGCAATCTGGTCTTGAATTTTCAGGATGTCAGGGGTATGAGTCACAACAGCAAAAACCACTGAGTCGAAAACCTTATCATCTTTGACTTGTCTCATAACTTCTTTAACAAGCATGGTTTTGCCAATACCAGGCATTCCGTGCACCCCTACAATGTTGACATTAGGATCTTTCACAACCTCCATGATGTTGTTAAATGATTGCTTTCTAGACTCAAAGTCCTCAAAATCCTTAGGGGGTAAATCCGCCATGTGCGGTGGAACATCAGGATATGCTACTCTGTCAAATCCACCTGACCGGAGGAGTTCATCAACAGCGCGGGCTTCTTCTTCAATCTTCTTGCAAAGCTGGTAGCGAGCCTTGAAATTAGGGCACAAGCCGACGAAACACTTGTTGTGTGCTTCGTCTTCAAGACCCTTCACTTCGTTATACTTCGAATTGACTACGCCATCGGCTTTCATCAACCAATTCTTGACGTCGGGGTATATACAGTCACCGTTCTTTTCAGCAGCATCAACGTCCAGCAGCACTCTGTCTCTTTTCCCTCTCAAAGTCTCCACTTTATCCTCAAAATCCAAAACCACTTTTCTATAGTTGAGCACATAGCCGAAACCACCTTTAACTTTCCGGAACAAGAATCCAGCAACACCGGTAACAACATTGCTAGCGCTGCCCGTAGTAATTTCCATTTGGGGGATTCAGAATTCAAGCAAAGCGTAAGTAATGGAATAGTAACGGAGACAAGAGGGAAGCAGATTCCAAGCTCTAAACAGAAACTGCGTTTGGGAAGACAATGATTAAAGCAATCGAAAGGGTTTACTCAGTGCATCAGTGATAAAATGACTAAACGTAGCTAAGATCGGAAAACAGAGGAGAAAACGATTGTGGGTTTTGGTAAGCCATACCTGAGACTGAGATTACTTCAACAAAGATGATGCAATAAATTTACCAGGAAACTTCCAATCAATGGCTTTCACATGGGCAATGAAAAGCGTGTATATTCAACATATAAAGTAAACGGCCTTGTAGTTGGTATTCAGCCATTAAAATGGACATTGGAGCTCTTTGTTCAAATCTAGTTGGATTAAAAGTTGGGTTATTGATTGAATCTGACCCTTTTTTCTGTCTTCTTCTTCGTGGAAACTTCGGGACCTATTTGAAAATCATTATGAACACATCTGAGTAGAAGCTTTAAAAGTCGAGGGAAAGAAGAGGCAAAAAGGTCATTTTCAAACAACGGTAAATAAACTTAAAGGAAAATTCTCTCAACATTTGAAAAAATCGAATTTAAAAATTCTCCATAAATTAGGAAGAATGATTAAAATATTGTTATTGGAAATTTTAATTCCAAAAATATAGTTTACACCTCATTATTTCCCGGAATATTGTGAATTACTGTTCAAATCAGAAGACCAAAGCCTTGCAACCCGACTTTGAACAGTAACTCGAATAAAAAATAATATTTTTGTGAAGACCACGGGTTTATAACCTGACTTTGAACAGTGTTCTGAAAAAAAAAAGGCCACAAGTTCACACCCCGGCTTTCAATAGTGTTTTGGCACTATTCAAACACCACCATTATACAACCCGTCTTTGACAGGGTCTTTGGCAGCCTTGCAGGCTGCATGGCAACTGATTCAGCGGGTAAAGTGGAAAAAATAAAGGTTGTTTGCATGCAGCCCGTCTTTCACTTATTCAAAGACATTGGGTTATCAGTTTTGGGGCAGTGTTCTCGTCAGAACACAGGATAGGGGGCAGTGTTGATGGGAAAGGGCAGAGTAGGGGTGTTGAATAAGGGTGTGAAAATATTTTTTATAGTGTTTTAGATTATAGGTAAATATTTTTTAATTATTATAATAATTTAAAATTTTATAGGGGTATTAAATATTTTCTGATTTGAAGGTTATTAGTGATTTTTAAAATTCGTGTAGGGGTAATTAAGTAAAATTTATTAATCTTTATTTTAAATATGTATGTTGAGGATGGTGAAAATTTTGTTTGATATCATTTTGTGTAAAGAGGAAGAAGGAAGAAAGAAGAGGAGTTTGAGCAGAAAATTTTGTAAGTATTTTTAGACCAATTTATTATTATTTTTTTTTTTGTAAAATGTTTGTTTGTTTGTGTAAAAAATCAGAGATTGATAATTTAGATAAATATTGTTCATGTATATTTATTTTTTAAATCGAACGATGAAGCGTTTTATTTTTAGAAAATTTGTATAATTTTAGAAAGTTATTTCGAACATATTTGTGGATTATTTTCCTAATCTAAAAATGTTAGTATTATTTTTTAAATTTCGTCTCGTTTTATTTTTTTTATATTGTGTATTATTATTTATATTATTTCTAAAAAAAAGCAATCAAAATGAGCCTTACGAAGATGAAATTTAGAAAAGACATCACGCTTCGAAGATGAAAGGAGAAGATATCAGAGAAAATTGGAGGTCAGATTCATGGTTTGAGATATCAGTGGCTTTGTGATAGTTCAGTCAAATATTCTGCAATATCTCTCGAAGATAATACAGATTTGAAATTAATGATCGCAGAGCATGAGTCAATGAGTATTCGAAATGTTGATTTATTTGATGAGATTCGTGATCATTCTATCTCATCCAGAAAAAACGTTGTTGGAGAAAGTAGTGAAATGTGTATTGGTAACGAATTTGATCTAGTTGGAGGAAGTTTCGTTTCACTGATGTCAACCGGGGAGAATCTACGAGGTCCATGGGGGGAATGACTTGAAGATTCAAGCGAAGATGAAGATATTGATGATCCTGATTTGTTTCCTGATAACGTTGGAGAAGCCCCTAATTTTGGTGTTGGAGAATTAGTTCAAACGGGGGATGACACTACGTTCTATGAACCACCCAGTCATATGAGCTCAGTGGATTTCGAAGCGATGAGAGCACCGAATTTTCCAGATATGCCTCATTTAAATTCTAGCCAGCATGGTGAATTATTTGTTGGACTTCGATTTTATGAAAAAAATGAAGCAACATTGACAATTAAAGAGTATAGCATTATGCAACATGTAGATTATGTGGTTGCTGAATCTACCCCACAGACTTTCTTTGCGAAGTGCGTGAAATTTGGACAAGAGTGTAATTGGAAGATTCGAGTGTCATATGTTAAGAAGATTGATCGTTGGGAGGTGATAAAGTACAACGGTGACCACACGTGTCTACGAACATCCATTGATCAAGACCACAGCAAATTGGACTCAAATGTAATAAGTCACCACGTGATGAAGTTGGTTGAAGCGAATCTCAGGGTTCTCGTTTCTATAATACAGGCATCCGTAGCGCAACAATTTGAATATCAAATACAATACAAGAAGGGGTGGCTTGCTAGAGAGAAGGCATTGCATTTGGTGTACGGTGATTACGATAAATCATACAATGAGCTACCGGGTTTCTTGGTAGCTATGACTCGTTTTATCCCAGGTACCATTGTAAGGTATCAAAGGAAGGATGCATACAACCGACAAGGGCAACTGATTGAAGGTACCAAATTTTTTCATAGACTCTTTTGGGCATTCAAGCCATGCATTAAAGGTTTTCCATATTGTAAACGAATGATCCAAGTCGACGGTACATGGCTGTATGTGAGGTACTCTCACGTACTGTTGATTGCAGTTGCACAAGATGGTGAGAGCAATGTTATTCTGATTGCATTCGCAATTGTAAAAGGGGAGTCAGGGGAAGCTTGGAATTTTTTCTGACCAATTTACGCGAACATGTTATCCAACAAGATGGTGCATCATATCTGATCGAGGGACCGGTATCATTGTAGCAAGTAACGCGGTTCTTCGAAGCTCGAGTAGCGAGGTGACGGTGGAGGAATGAACTCAGGTGAGTACAAAATCGGATCGTCAAACACATGAGTATCTGAGGAGGTCGAGAACGTTTTTGGTTGCACAAGGGTTAGATCTGGTTCTTTTTCCCATACAACTGGCTCTGCCGTTGGATGTTCCCAAGTGGTTGGCCAACCTTCGGGATTACGACTCCATGCGGTATTTTGAGATGTGCCTGTTGTTGCAGTCTTAGAAGATTCACCCTTACCACCATATTTCTTCTTATATGTTCTACATTGGTCTCGCTCATTGACAGAAGTTAAGTAAGGCTTTCCATTATTAAGAAAGTAGATCAAATATTCAGACCTCTGAAAATCAAAATCATCCTCCTGGAGTGCAGCTCGTAACGGTAAATTCTGAGCTTTGTTATTCCATATATATATGTAGTCTGCACGAACAATTTTCCATTGCACGTCAGCTCTACCGCGTCCATCCAACTCATGCAGAAAGTCATGCTTAAATGGACTATTCGGAATTGGTTGGTGGAAGCCAAATTGCCTTAGCACCCTATCGACGAAAGTGAACTCAATAAAGGCAAAGTGTATTAATGGTGTAACAGAACACCACAATAAAGAATCCACCAACAGTTCTTCAGGTATCAAATTCATATCATCGATGCTGTACGACATCCAAATAAACTACAAAATAAAATATTATTTTAGTCAAACATAGAATTTAAATAATCATTTATTTTAAAATTTAAATTAAATATAAATAATACCTGATCTTGAGCATACAGATCGATTTGAGCTCGAAAAGCTTTTACATTGTTATGTACCAACCCCGTGTGAGCTTTTTTGTCGCACCATCTGAACAAAATAAAGATTCTCTTAAATAATTAAATTAAAATGAAAACTTAAAATTAAAAAAAAAGAATAATAAAATTATCGAGACACAAGAAGGAACTGAAGCGATGTCCGTGTAACTGGTGTCCAAAAAGGTAATCGTTGCCAAGCCCACGCTTGCAACAATAACAAACATCCGCCGATACCGCGAACCTTATGGCCATCTACTATAGTAGCACCCTTGCACAACTCACGATACAAGAACGCTAATACAACAGAACCCCAACTGTAGGTGGCAGCTTCCCACAGATACCTTAAAAAACATAGATATCTTGTATGAACAACATTGTCAGATTTATCTGGCATTAATATGCCCTCAATCAGTTGAAGAATGTAAGCTCGACTAGCATTATAAATTGCACCAACGGAACTATATTCACCAAGTTGGAAATTATTTTGCAACCAACTCAATTTTACCCTACCTCCTTTCAAATTAGATTTATCATGAACCTGTCCAAGGTAAAATTCGCAGATGGTTTCAGGTGTAGCTTTCACATTATCAATGTCCGGGTCACCAGTCAATGGACTACCGATCAATGGTGCTCCATTTACTGGGAGCCTAATCAACATGACCACATCTTCAAGTGTGATCGTACATTCCCCACACGGCATATGGAATGTATGGGTTTCAGGCCTCCAACGCTCAATTAGAGCGGCTATCAATCCAGGTACCAACTTATACCTCCGAATGAATGTCGCATGATAAAATCCAGAACCTTTTAACCAATCAATGATCCGATCGTCTGGATGGTTATGGGTCATGGTCAAATGATGCCTAAATGTATCCTCATAATCCTGTAACACGTTAAAATATGTGACACCCTCGTCTCGGGTTAGGAGACGGAGGAGTCGACCGAACATTCAAACTTGTAATTTAGACCGAATTTGTATTTAATTGTAAAACATTTTATTCAATTGTAAGGTGTTTCTATTCATTTGTATAACTGAACGAGTCCAAAATCTTGTAACACTCATTAGATTTGAGAATAATTTAAAACTTTTTCGCACTTATTCAACTTACCAATTCGATTCGTATAATCCATTCGTTTATCAATTTTAATTCTATTTGATATTGATTCTTAACTTCTAATCAATTTTATTTTATTTAATCATCATTAATAATATCTTATTGATCAAGTAAATTCTCATTTTCAAGTTGAACCAAAATTGACTAAGGGTATCGGTACTCCCTATAGAGGGGTATCGAATCAGGGGTATCGAACCCTAGTTCGATACAGGTCAACTATGTTAACTCGTTGACCATGGCTGGGAGCCTAGTTTGAAACAAGTATCGATGCAATTTCATTTCTGGAAGCCCCAGTATCGAACCAGGTATCGATGCTGGTCTTCCTTGTTGACTTGTTGACTAAGGTTGAGTAGCCTGGTTCGATACTGGCATCGATGCCATTTCGTTACTGGAAATCCCAGTATCGAACCAGGTATCGGTGCTGGTCTACTCTATGGACTCAATGTCTAAAGGCTATAGTGGCATGGCTCGATACTGGCATCGAACCAGGGGGACCTTAACGAAGTTTGGCATCGAACCAAGCTTCGATGCCATTTTGAATCTGCCAAGGGTGGTATCGATACCCATGTAAGTGGTATCGATACCCCTGCCCAATTTCCAGATTTTCTAACTTTTTAAAACACTTAGACTCCACCAAAGGCCACCTATAGAGTCTCGAGCTATCCTTAACATTAAAGGCATTTCTAACATGTTAGGCATTCATAACAAGTTACCAAGTCTAGGTTCCTAAATTCAAACCATTAATCAAGTCAACACTTATACTAATTCAATTTTTTTCCATAGCAATCAACTAAACCACTTAGCTTAAATGCATGCACACCTACCAAGTGCATATGACAAGGGTCATTCTAGTTGCAACCATAAGCCATACTCAAAATACATGTGCAAGTCTAAACACTTCTAGCCTTAAGGCTTACATACCGATTACAATTCATAAAAACCATATATGCACAAATCATGGGACAAGCCCTCAAATGCAAAATGCTAACATATTATAACCATTAATGCCACCATCATCTAGGAGTTAACAAAACATCTCAAAATACCATACGTCGCTTGCTTGATGTCCTTGCTCCCGATCAATCTCGATCTAGCTCCTTAGCTCGATATCCTGTCAGTTGGGAAGGAGGGAAAACGAGTGGTAAGTACTATGAAGTACTTAGTGAGGTAGCCCTAGTCTAACCATATTAGACATATAAAACATAAACAATAGCATGCTCAAGACTAGCATTATACCGAGTACATAGCATCAATGGTGACATGCTTCAATATAGCAAATAAGTCAATCCATGGCATTACATCAAACATTATACAAGATTGACATGCTTCTCATATCAATTTCAAATCTAGCATACTATTCAATTTTCATATTCTATATGCCAAGCAATATCTAACATGTAATCAAAGCATATTATACATTAATCAATTTCCAATTTCAAGTTTTCAATAAACATTTCATTTCAAGGGCTACTTATAGCCAATTGTTCATTTCCAATATCAATAACCATTTCACATTCAAGTGCTACCTTTAGCATCAATTATATTCGATAATCTATATCAAGACATGATTATGTATCAATGCTCCTCAAGCCACTACATATACATATAGTTCACATTTAATCCTTTCAATCTTTCAATTATGTTCGTTTAATGCCTTGGTATAGTAGGACTAGGTAAGCGAGTCAACAAGAGTGTCACGAAGACACTAACAAGAGTACCACAAAGGCACTAACAAGAGATACCCATGGTATCTAACAATTGGTGACTAACCACCAAACCAATCAAGAGTACCGAAGTACTAAACAAGAGTGCCGTAGCACTAAACAATGAGCTCAAGACCCTAGGCATGCCGTACTACCTATGACCAACTATCAACCAAGGCTCAATATCGTTTTCAATATTTATTATTCATTATCCAATTCATGTAACCAAGTTCACAATATCAAAAGCAAGAAGTTAATGCATGCTAATACAAAGGCAAGTATCATGCTTCTATCATTTCATTCACATCATGTGTACATATAAACATGCATATCATGTTATCAAGTCAAAGCTCATATCACTATTTGTACATGTTTCATGCATGATTCGCGTACCTGGCATCCTTAGCCGCGTGCCATACTTACCTCGGCATTTCCGAGCTATGCATATGTTCTAGGCTAGTACTAACAACTTAACAAACATATCATATCACCCAATTCATTAACATTAGCCTTCTTCCCTTATACCGAATATAATTTAGTCTATTTACATAATAAAATTGAATCAAGTAAACAAATAGATGGTTAGGACCCTAGGTCCTAACCCTAAGGTTTGCCACACTCACAGTTAATTCTGAGCTATTTAGGGGTTGTAAATCGCGATCCCCTTGCCCTTCTTCCTCGATAGTTCGAGCCCTTCTTGCTCCTCGATATTTTCTTCCCTTGTATTCTCTAGCAATTCATACACATATAGCATTTATTAGGATACATTCAATCATCAAATTCTAAATGGTCTTATACTTAACAATGTAAACAAGTGCAATTGTTCCTAAGGAACAATTTCGTTACCCCTTTAAAGAATCGCTTATATCTCCCAACTCCGATATCCGATTTTAGTCCATTTTACCTGTTTGGAAAGCTAGAAGAATCCTCTACAAGGAACAATTAACCTTATATTTTAATTCTTATTCGATCAACTCCAGATTTCATTCGGATCAGGTCTGTCCAGAATCGGGACTGTTCGGACAGCCCTTACGGAAATACTTATATCTTTTGCTATCGAAGTCCGATTGAGGTTCCGTAAATTTTCCCTTAAACTAGGTATATTGGAGTATCTTACTGCAAAGTTTCAGCTCCTAACTCCCTCATACGAGCCCTAGGAAATTTTCTCAAATGTACTACCCGGAATGACATTTCTAAGCATTTTCGGCTAAATTCCCTTCTATATGTTCAATCCCTAATTCCCAATTTATTTCTATGGATTTCCAGCACCTTCAACACCCAATTATCATCAACACATTTCTATTTTCATCAATTTATAAAATCAAATGCCACACATGCAATATTTACAAAATCCTAATTCCAATCTCTAACTCATTGTTCATGCCTCAAGAAACCTATAACATAATAAACACTATCTTTAAATTGAATCTTCTTACAACCTTATTCCACAATAAGATGTCTCAAATATTCAAAAATCCAAAGCTTAAACACCAAAGAGTTTCGATTATAGAAGGAAAACTTACCAAGACCTTTGGATTAGGTTTTCTAGACCAAAAACTTAGCCATGCAAAGCTTCAAATTCTTCTTTCTTTTAGTTATGGTGGTGGAGCAAGGAAGAAGATGAAGTCTTCTCTCCCCTTTTTCCTTTGTTGTTACCGTGAAAAATGAGGGAGGAAGAACAAAATTTTGGCCACTTTTGTTTGATCAATAATGGGTGCTAAAATGACCCTTTTGCCCTTAATGAATTGTCTAAACTTATTTTATCACTAGGGGTGGTTTATGGAATCCATGAATTTATCATGCAACTCTCATCTTCTTAGTTTAATTCAATTAAGCCCCTATTTCTAATCCAAACTCACTTGATTAATTTTAATTTATCACTTATTCGAATCATTTATTAACCCGGTTTTTGGGGTATTACAAAATATATAACAAATATTATTTTTAATATAATTAAATTTTTATTAAATAAAATTCAAATAAATTAGTACCATCTCAGGAATCGATAAGCTGCTAATATGTCGATCTTGTAACCACAAAAAAGGAACTTGCTCATCCACCCTACAAGACAAGAAAATATATTATTTTGCTAAACGAATTATTTTGCTAAGCTAGAAACTAATTATTTGGCTAAACTAATTTATAAAAATAATTATTTGCAAAACTAAAAACTAATTTATAAAAATGTACCTTATTTGCAAAACTAATTTAATAATTATTTTGCTAAGCTAGAAACTAATTATTTGGCTAAACTAATTTATAAAAATGTATTTATTATAACTAAGCCACGGATTAAGCAACTAGTTTGACTAAACACATCAAAAACAAAATTAATTTCATGTTCATGGAAAATAAACTAGATAATATTATAATAAATTAATTGAGCTTCAATTAAACAAAATTAAGCTTTCTTGAACCACTTATTGATTATCATATTCAAGCCAAATGAAAAACTAATATTGTTTCTCTAAAAGATTTAAAAAAACTATAATCTTTTAAATTTGTTGTCGATATATAAATTAATTATTATATTTTAACTAATTCAACTCGATCAATTAACTTAATCAAATGATTTAACATTTTTTTAGCTCATTTTTTTATCCTATTTATTTTATTATTGCAGCTACTCTACACGGGTTGGAAAATCAAACCTTTGTTTGGTTTCTATTTTCCTAACTTTATTTTTTCCTAGTAATGATTCCTATTATTAGATAATTATTATTTCGTATTATTTCTTATTTTTGGGCTAAAATTTAAGAATAAGATTAAAATCATCAACTACTGAATAAACTAACTCACAAAATTAACCAATAATCTAAAATTTTAACTATAACAATCTAAAATTAACCAATAATCTCTAAAAATATAGAAAAATAACAAGGATAAAACAAAACATTATAACTACTAAAATATAATTAAAACATTTTTTTAAACAAAAAAAAATCACTTACAAATTTAAAAAGAAATTTCTCCTTTTTCTTCTTCTCTTTCTCTTCTCCTTTTTCTTTCCTGTATATATTTTCAATTCACTCTTCCAAACCTCCCTCAAACTCCTCTATTTAACTTTATCTCTATCAAATATCAACCACCTATTTTTCACCTATACTTTAACCAATAAAAATTAATTCCCTGACACACCTATACCCCCACACACACTGCCATTCACGTTCATGCCACCCCAAAAATCTGCCAACCGGCTAAACCTGCCTACCCGCTGAATCAGCTGCCAAGCAGCCTGCAAGGCTGCCAAAGACCCTGTCAAAGACGGGTTGTATAATGGTGGTGTTTGAATAGTGCCAAAACACTATTGAAAGCCAGGGTGTGAACTTGTGGCCTTTTTTTCAGAACACTGTTCAAAGTCGGGTTATAAACCTGTGGTCTTCACAAAAATATTATTTTTTATTCGAGTTACTGTTCAAAGTCGGGTTGCAAGACTTTGGTCTTCTGATTTGAACAGTAATTCACAATATTCCGAGAAATAATGAGGTGTAAACTATATTTTTGGAATTAAAATTTCCAATAACAATATTTTAATCATTCCTCTTTATAAATTATGTAAATTATTATTACATTTTATTTTTAAATTTATTTTATTACTAAATATGAAAATGTTTAATCTTTTAATCAAATTTAGACATTAAATATTTTTTATTAAATTTATTTATTGAATGAAAAAAATTAAATAATTGAAAGCTTCATTAGTATAAGCGAAATAATATATTGAGAAACTGGCTTTATTCAATGACGGATCAAAGAAATCTTTAGAGAAAAGAATACAAATAATTAATTCATGAATTTTAGGATATTTTTTTTAAATAGAATAAAGGTCAATTTCGGATACAAAGTTGAGGCAAAATATTAGTAAAATTTAAGATTAAATTATCATCATCTATTCTGTGATTAAACTTTAATGATTAAAATATATTTCAGAGTAAAGTTTAGTGATAAAAACGTTTAATATCTAAATTTTAGTAAGTAAATTAAACTTTTGAAACTTTAGCGAGTATTTTGAACGTTTTGAAAGTTTAGTGACCAAAATAGGCATAAGAGTTAAGTTCAATGATAATTTATATAATTTACCTTTTTAAAATTTTGATTTAAAATTAAAAATAAAATAAAGTTTTTTATTAATTAATAAATTAATTTTTAAATTTGAGTCAAATGTTTAATTTTTTTATAAATAAAGAAAAATAGTTGGATTCTCAAGTGCCTCGTTAAAAAACATCTCTAAACCTAGGTAAAGAAAAAAAAAGTACACTTAGTAATCTTTACAAACATAGAAAATCAGTTATTAATCAACCTCTGATGTATGCAATAAATCATCAGATACGATCTTACTTGGAGGCACCAAGAACAGATGATAATCCAAATCAATCTCTTCTAAAGGAGCCAGATTCGAGATTAATTTAGCTATGCCATATATAAAACTAAAATTGATTTTGATATAGCAAATATATTAGAGGACTATTTTGAAATAAATTTTTAAGTCGCTAAGTTAAAAACTACACCTTAAGTCAAACCAAGAACACCAAAAATATTTTCTAAGTGTTTTCTCCAGGCGTTTCGATACCACTCAAACTGGTATCGATACCGACCTTTGTTTTTTGAAGAATGTTCTTGAGTTTTAACACCCGTTTCGAAACACGTTCCGATACCGAAACTAAACTGCCAAGAAGTATTTTAAACCATGTATCGAAACCATGCTTTAATATTTAAAATATTTTAAATAATGACAAGGCGTTTCGATACCAGTTTAATACACTTAAAAACCCCAACGGCTCTTTTAAGATTTAAATATTTTTTATCATTGGTGACAATTGAGCTTTAAATGGTAGTTGGTCAGTTTCGATATCCGTTTCGATACCAAGGATCACAATTTACTCCCTGTATCGAAACTCGTTTAGATACACCCTTTAATAAATGCACGTCTCTTTCTATTTGTGTACTATTTCGAAATAGGTAGCACGTGTTTCGATATAATAGGTTGCAAAGGTGCATTTATGGTGGGAAGATGAAGCTCCAACGTCTCTATTTACAATCCCAACAACCCCAACAGTTAGAAATCAATGAGAAGGTATAAAATGAAGCATTTCAAGCAGCATTACTAACTATTGAACCTAAAGCAAACATCCAAGCATTTCAATTCAACTCCAAGCACTTCATTGCAAATCTTTGTCTCTCAACTATTGTATTTCAATTCATTTCTTTGTAATTGAGTTTGGGGAGTGTTGTTCTGTAATTAGGGCATATTTATCTTGTGAGAGAAACCAATTTGCCTATTTCTTATTATTTGTAATCTCTTTTGAGGTTTAAGTTAATTTTGGGTAGAAAATTGGCTTGTTGTAAAGGTTAGTCCTTGAACCTAGAAAAAAGTTGAATTCATCTAGTGAATTGGTTAGAAAATCTTTAGTGTGAGCTAAGGTAGTGGATGTAGAGCTTGTTTTGAAACTTGAACCACTATAAGTCTTGTGTTCTTAATTTTCTTTATTTTCACCGAAAATCTTCCAATTATTTTTTAAATTGCCAATTCACCCCTCTTGGTCAAATACATTGTGTGATCAACTCAACACCATAACAACTATGTTAGCCGTTCGATGAATCTGATAATTTAGTGTGAGCTAAGGTAGTGGATGTAGAGCTTGTTTTGAAACTTGAACCACTATAAATCTTGTGTTCTTAATTTTCTTTATTTTCACCGAAAATCTTCCAATTATTTTTTAAATTGCCAATTCACCCCCTCTTGGTCAAATACATTGAGTGATCAACTCAACACCATAACAACTATGTTAACCGTCCGATGAATCTAATAAAATTGTGCCTCCCAATCTTTGTCTAACAAATCTAAAATAACTCACACTAACAACAGAGAACTCATATCTAGAGGCTAGAGCTGAGTTGCGTTTCGTAAACATGCATACAACAATCAAACTATCCACGTCAAGCACCCGGACTCCCAAGTCAATTAATATTGTAATATTTATAAAATTTTAATAATTAATATGATTTATAAAAAAATCATTAAAATTGAAAGCAATTAATATTATAATATTTATAAATTTTTAAAAATAAATTTAAATAAAACTTAAATGATTTGAATTTTATAAATCCAACTTATTTAAAAAATTAAATAAAAATATACTAATTCATTAATTCGATTAACTTAAAATTTTTTAATTTCATTAATTCAACTGGATCGAATAATCAAACATAAGATGAGAGCCTACCATATCAAAAGCCCAATTCAAAACGATGAGAAAAAAAGTCCAGATAGAACCCATACCAGATACGTGAGTGATATTTTCTCAAAACTATAAGGGTAAATATGACATTTCAGAGAACAAATAAAAATCTAATCTTTACGAGCTTTCTCCACTACTAGCTTCTCCTACCACGAAAATCAGAGCCAACTCAAAACCCTAATCGAAGATCGAGGAAAAAACACCGCCGGAGACAATGGCAACCTACGACTTAACCCCACGGATCGCGCCGAATCTCGACAGGCACTTGGTGTTTCCATTGCTAGAGTTCTTGCAAGAGCGACAGCTATACCCTGATGAGCAGATCCTGAAAGCGAAGATCGAGCTTTTGAACAAGACGAACATGGTCGACTACGCTATGGACATCCACAAGAGCCTTTACCGCACCGATGATGTCCCGCAGGACATGATCGACAGGAGAGTCGAGGTTGTCGCTCGTCTTAAGGCTTTGGAAGATGCCGCCGCTCCTCTCGTTGCTTTCTTGCAGAACCCTAGCGCTGTTCAGGAACTGCGTGCTGATAAACAGTATAATCTCCAGATGCTCAAAGACCGTTACCAGGTCTGTTTTTTTCTTCGTTGAATTTAAATTTTATGTTATTTTAACCTCTTTTTATTAGCTTGAAAATATTATTTCCTTTGGATGCAAAAGCAAGAACGGTTTTCAGATTGGTGAATTCGTGATAGTCATGGGCATGGCGTAGTATCTGATTTTTAGGAAAAATAAGTGATACAGACAGTAATAAGCAAAGGCATATCCTTTGTTATGTAAAATTCTAGAGCTTTAAGAAGAATTAATGGTGGAGAAATTTACTTTCAACAGATTGGACCAGATCAGATAGAGGCATTGTATCAGTATGCGAAATTCCAGTTCGAGTGCGGTAATTATTCAGGTGCTGCTGATTATTTGTATCAGTATCGGGCTTTATGTACTAACAGCGAAAGGAGTTTGAGTGCTTTGTGGGGGAAGCTGGCAGCTGAGATACTGATGCAAAACTGGGATATTGCTCTCGAAGAACTTAACATTTTGAAAGAAATAATAGACTCCAAGGTTTTTGTTATAGTCCTGATTGTTCATATGGTTTTTATGTTGACAATTTTCTTTCTCTTGATTCATTGACTCTTTTATTTTTCTTTTTTGTTTGTCTTCTTGCTGCAGAGTTTCGCATCGCCTTTGAATCAAGTTCAGAGTAGAATATGGCTTATGCATTGGAGCCTCTTCATCTTTTTCAACCATGACAATGGAAAAACACTAATCATTGACCTATTTAACCAAGACAAGTATGTTCCTTGCCGACTAAAACTAAGAATTCAATATTCGTTCTTCATTTGCATATTTTTAAAGTATTTTTATGCACTTCTGTTTCAAGCTTCTGCTGTGTTCGTAATTTCGTATGCTTTGATATTGGATTGTGATATAGTGAAACATGTTTAGATACTTCAAGGAATTGCTTCTATCATTGTGTGGTATATGAGAAGTTAATATGCAGCCTACCATATAATTTGCAAAACATTCTGTCTTTCAAGGTTAAAATGGGTATGATGTCTGCCAGACTGCTTACGGTTGGAGTTTTGTTTCCTAAGGGAGATTGTTGTTGGAATTGAACATAACAATTCTCTTTGCGACACGTCCTTTTGTTGTTTGTTCATGCATTATTGTTTTCTCTGGGTTTACATATTTGTCTTCCTGTTATCCAACATTGTGTGGTTGCCTTATAGTACAAGATGATTTCACTTCTTTCCAGGTATCTAAATGCCATTCAAACCAGTGCTCCACACCTCTTAAGATACCTAGCTACTGCTTTTATTGTCAACAAAAGGAGAAGACCTCAATTCAAAGAATTTATCAAGATTATCCAGCAAGATCAATGCTCTTACAAAGATCCCATCACGGAGTTTTTGGGATGTATTTATGTCAACTATGAATTTGATGGAGCACAGAAGAAGATGAAGGAATGTGAAGAAGTAAGTTTGATTATGCTATTTTATACTCTACAGATTATTCACTGTCTCAATTGCTGGTGTTTCCTACCATCATACTGTGCTAAAATATTAGCTTGAAATTTCATCATATTTTTTGGATGCCTTTAGCTGTAAGTTTGATTCTTTAACTGCAAACACCGTGTTTCCCCCCTGTTTTATGTTAGGTGATATTGAATGATCCCTTCCTTGGAAAAAGAGTTGAAGAAGGTAACTTTTCTAGTGTACCATTGAAAGATGAGTTTCTTGAGAATGCCCGGCTATTTATCTTCGAGACATACTGCAGAATTCATCAGCGTATTGACATGAAGTAAGTTCCTTCTTTGTTGAACGTATTTATTTGAATAATTGACCTTCCTACTAAAATCACGGTTGCCTTACAAATAAATGACACTGGAAGGACATATTTATTTGAATACCTGTATTCCCATTTGCCTCTTCCCATTGATGTTCTCAACACTTTCAAGTTATTCTGTCATGAAAAGTATAAAACTTACGAGATCCTCTGATAAAATGAAATATATGCTTATATATTTTATGTAGTCTTAGTTGTTTTGTTAGATTTTGAGCTAAAATTAAAAGGATTTTTCATGTGTTCCAAGGGTGCTTTTCGAGAAGTTGAATTTAAATTATGAGGAGGGCGAGAGATGGATTGTTAACCTTATCCGAACCTCAAAGCTCGATGCCAAGATTGATACAGAGATGGGAACCGTTATTATGGAGCATAATCAACCCAACGTGTAAGATTTCTTTGTGCCTTGATGTTAGACAATATTCTACTCCATCCATTCCTCTTCTCATAATGACATTTGATTTTGTTATCTGCTTTCTCCAGTTATGAGCAGTTGATAGACCACACAAAAGCCCTCCAAGGGAGGACCTACAAGCTAGTTGGTCAGCTTCTTGAGCATGCACAAGCACAACCTGCTAGATAAGTTTGTTGAAAACTATCGAAATTTTGATTGTTTATTCCCTTAAGCGCAAAATTAAGAGTGGTTCTAGTTTTTGATTAAGAACAAGACTGAGAAATCAGTAACTAAATTTGAAAAGTATTATATACTCTTTCAATTTATGACCAACGAAAATTTTTTTAAATGCCTTTTCTGAAAGTACTGAAAGGTTTAAAGTTACTGCACCATGTACATATATGTGTGTGTAGAAATGTTTGTTCTTGTTTTGGATGTTATAGGCTATGGAGGAGGAGGCAGTTAGACTGATTCGGGTTCGAGTGGTATTGGGGTGTCAGGCAATGGGATGGTTTAGGTTTTGGGTGAGGGGGTACTTAACTCTAGCCCGGTCTAGAATATTGTGTTTGGATTTGGTCAAATTTGAAACTCTTTGACCCATGATCAGTAGTAAAATGCACAAGATGGTCACTAAACTATGGCCCATGTTCTTTTTGGGTCACCCAACCTTCTGAAGTTCTAAAATGGTCACTAAATTCTTTTTTTTTATCGCCCTACTTTGAATTTTTAATGATCATTTCATAGCTTTTAGAATTATAGTAATAACAAATATCATTTGTGGACTTTACCACAATTTTCATAAAAACATAAATTAATAACAATAAAAGTAAGAACTAAAACAGGTAATTATAAATTTTGGTAACCAACTTGAGTTCAAAGTCCAAATTGATATTTATAATTTTTTGTTCGATTAATTTTTTGAAGTTAGTTTTTTTATAACTATCGGTATTTAATCTACTTACCGATTAATTGATTAATTTGTTACCTATTAACGGAGAAATTATATTATGGGTAAGTCTTACTATGTGTCAATGGGACTAACTAATAAAAATCATTCATATCATCATTTTTTCGTGTCATATATTCTTTAAAGTGAATCTCTACTCGAAAAAACTGTTTTTAAAATGAATTAACAATAAATATGAGTGAAGATTCACTTTGGAAAATATATGACATGAAAAAAACGATGATATGGATGATTTTTATTGGTTGGTTCCATGGATGACGTGATGAGACTTACTCATAATATAATTTCTCATGTTAAAGAGTAGTTCGGGAATTAATGATAGACCAACAATTCAATTTGTCACACTTATATCATGATTTAAACTGATAGTTGGTGCGAATTTGTTCGATACGAACTTGACTTTTTAATTCATTTTGATATTTAAATTTTTTTTGGAGATGAATATCAAATGTATACATGAACTTTGACTCGATATATAGTGTTCGATACATAGAGTACTTCGATTCGATGCAAAGATGCACATTAAATATTGATTTTTGTTTAAGTATACACATGAGATTTTATTTTTGGTTCATTTGTATACATTTAAAAGATAAATGCATTAATTTGTTTTATGTTGTTTTGATATAATTATTTTGATTTGCAATTTAAAATGAAATTACATTCATAATTGTGATAGTAATTTATAAAAATTAAATTAAATTTACGACGACGGGTTAAGTTTATTTTTTTATCTTTTAATAAAATTTAAATTTATAAATTTATTTTATAATCTAAATACAATTATATTAAAATCAGTTTAAATTATCTTATGAACATCTAAATCCTCTATAACCTGAATTGGTATTTTAAAGGAATTTTAAGAAATATCCAAATATGAATGAAAGAATATCCATTAAAGTAAAAACGTATTTGGATATTAGATATCATAAATTAGATATATTACCATTAAAGTAAAATATATTAAAAAAAATATCCATGTCCGCTCAAAATTCACGTGGAATGTAATTAAAATATATAATGTATTTTTTAATTAATATTATATATAAATTTTTAAAAATTTAGAAGAAAAAAAATATATTTCATATACTTATTTTGACAGAAATATATTTTGACCAGAAAATATAGTTTTAATATTTATTTTAATCAAAAAAATATTTTAAGTAACTAAATGATAAAGATAATATATTTTAGATAACGATTAAATTTTTATTTTGAATTTTTAATGTATTCTTTTAATTTTTTTTATTAAGTAGAAATAATTATATTTGAAAATAAATTCTGTAGTCAGTATATAATCTTCCATCTTCAAGAAAAGAAAAGAAATCATCTGTGAAAATATTAATTGTCAAATCCAAATTGAATCTGGATTTGATATCATCAATTAATCAATTCAAATCATAACTGTAAACATCAAATTCTTCTCCATACCAGATAAGTAAAAATAAAAAAAAATTGATTTAATTACATATCAAACAGATCCATTGAAACAAAATTCAAACGCATTAAAAAAGAATCCGAAATCTCTCCGGTGATCAAAATCAACGAACGAAATAATGAAATCAATCAAGTTTTACGATAACTTAGCTCGTTGATCCGCTCGATTTTGCACGTAAACATATCCTGCCAAGCTGCTCGCCTTGTTTCCTAACGGAGACGCTCGTCTTATTGGCTTTGTAAACCACGATCCCGTTCTGCCTACTTTCATTATCTTCGACGAGGCTTTTGTTCTCGACTGGCGCCGTCAGCGTTGGAGCCGGAGGAGTAGAATCGACGGCCGGAGAAGAGTGTGCTGGACGAGGATAGAAGAAATCTGTTGGGAAAAAGTAATATTGAAGACCTGCCATGGAAATTTGGAATTTGGAATTTCGAAATCTGAATCAAGAAAAATATTTTTTGATTGTTGCGAGGGATTATAGGTTTTGAATGTGTATTTATAGGGAGGGAAGAAAGGCGGTTAGTTCGTTTCGGACTTTGCCGTGGGATTCAAAGTTGAAACTTTTATTAAAGAAAGGAAAAATAACCTTTTTGACCCTCCAATTTTATCAGTTTAATCATTTTAATCCTTAAAATTTTGTTTTTGGCCTTCGAAGTTCGAACTTTTTGCCAAATTGACCCAAATTTGATGAGATAATAATAAAATATTAACCCAAAGTTAATTATATTTTATCAAAAATTTAAAGTTAATTATTTTTATCATTTTCTACCACAATATAAAAATATAAAAAGTAAAAATAGTAAAAAAAAAAGTTGATGCTAATATTCTAATAAGAAAATATAGTTAATTTTTATGACGTAATATAATATAATAAAATAATTAATATCGGTTTAACGGTATATTATTGTTTTATTACATTTGATTTAATATGTAAAATTAAAAGTATGATGATAAAAAAATGGAGTAATAATTTTTAGGGTATTGACCGATAAAGTGATTAAGAGTTACTGACGATAGTTTGACAGTGATTCAAGTAAAATTTTGAGTTCTGATCGGATATAACTTCGATCTTGTCTCATTTTAAGTTTTTTTAATTATTCGTCCTCTTTTAATTTCATTTGTATACACATTTTATACTATTTGAACATATGTAGAGATACAAAAAACGTAGCATAATGATAGTATTAACTATGATTTTACGTTCTAAGTTTATATTATTCTTTACAATGATCATGTGTATTATCACGTGATCGTAAAATATTTTTTGTATGATCTCGCTCGTCTATCATAAATCAGGAAAAATACTATCTAGTTTATATGTGATCGCCTAAATTATGTTTGCGTGCTCTGCAATTTTGACACAAGGTGGATATTTGTAGGTACTAAGAAAAGGTTAAAATGATACTACTTGCAATTTTAGGACTAAAATGGTAATTCTTCCTTTTTAAAACGTGTGTGAGATTTTCAATGCGTGTCACCTTTTGATATGATGAGCCGTTGGTTTGCATCAGCTGCTTGTTTCTTTGACTCATGGGTTCTAGAAATCTTTTTTCCTCGTTTCTTTAGGGACACGTTTGGGAGTAGAATATTCCTATTTTATGTTTCATCTGGATGGAACGTGAATTTAGGGACGAATAAAACTCGATTCGAAAAAATCGAATAATTGGATTTGATTCGAGATGAAAATATCTGGCTCGATTCGAAATTTTATAGACTCGAATAACTCAAAAAAATTTCAAATATAATTGGAATTGTAAAACGAAATTTCGAATAACTTGAATTTTTTTAATAATTAGAAGATTTATTTTTAAGTTCGAGACGAGTCCTTCAAATTTTTATAATATATATATAAATAAATATGAAGAAATATTGCTACACATGAAGAAATATATATATATATATATATATACACATAGCTTATATGATTAGTAAAAATTGTTTAAATTACAATTAAATCATACTATAACATAATAAATAATTACAATTAAA
Organism: Abelmoschus esculentus; assembly: GCA_035048815.1. Classification (NCBI taxonomy): domain Eukaryota; kingdom Viridiplantae; phylum Streptophyta; class Magnoliopsida; order Malvales; family Malvaceae; genus Abelmoschus; species Abelmoschus esculentus. The sequence goes on from JAUCBN010000049.1 coordinate 468,799, forward strand.
TCTTTATAAGAACTCGAAACTCGGCTCGACTCAAAATTTTTTGAATGAAAGTTCGAATGATATAATTAGACTCATTAACTTGAATAACTCAAAAATTTTTGACTTGACTCGATCGAACGCTCACCCCTATGTGAATTCATATGAATAGTAGCTCATTATAATTAAATCAAAAAAAATAATTCGAATCGACACAAATTTATTCTTAAAATTTTAAGACCAAATAAAAATATTTTTTACTACCTTCATTTTTAAGAAATAGTTATATTCTATTTTTTAAATTTTTATCATTTTTCGATGATAATCTTTATATCGTTGATTGAATTCTAGTATTTATGTTAATTATATATAAATCAAGATTTTTTTATGAGAAATTATTTGCTTTTAATCTTATTTTTCTTCTTCTTTGTTTTACTTTATTAAATGTCATTTTATATCCGTTCTTTTAATTCCTTTTTGTTTATTTCTTTTTTACAGGACTTGTCTATTTTTATGATAATATTGTTTGATGTTACGATAATTTATCGTTTAGATAATAAGTATTATTGAATGTTTCAAGTCATAACATAATCAACAGTTTAATATTTTTTTAATTTTTTTGTGGTAGTTTATCGATGTCAAGAACTTTTAACGAAAAAAATGCTTGATACATGAAATTTTTTAGTTAAAATTTATATTCGCTGAAATTTTATTTGAAAGGTGAAATAAATTTTCATAAGAAGGATTATGTTTAATTTTATATTTTATTTTGATTTTTTAATATTTTTATCTTGGATATTCATGATTTAGAGTATAAGATGAGTCTACAACGGGCGTCGAACACCGTTGAACATTATTAATTGATTTGTAAAGGACTAATCATATAATTATTAATAATATGTTGAGTTTATCACACTTTTATAAATTACATACTGAGTCCTTGAGATTTTAAATTTTTATTAATTAATTTAATGGTGTTCAATAATGTTCAACATTAGTGGTATTCAACGGTGTTCGACGCGCGTTGTAGATTTTTTTTTAGAGTATATTATATTTTTGTAATTTTTTCTTTTGATTAATAAAATTCAATTAAAAATTTTGTTCAAAAAAATATTAAAATTTTAAAGTCCTTTCATTTGTAATTGAAAAGGACTCGAACAAGAATCAATGAGTTTCGGGTAACCAAAAATGATATGAATTAAAATAAGAAATTAATCTAAATTTTAATTTTTTTTTCATTTAAATAGACCTAAATTTATTTTTTAAAATATATAATGGCCCGACTCAATATAAACCTAAAATTATTCTATTTAGGGTAAACTACAATGGAGATCATTCAATTATGGGTAGGGTTACATTTAGATCACTTAATTATTGAAAGATATTTATGTCACTTAATTATGGGTAAGGTTACGTTTAGGTCACCCAATTAATAAAGGTTACATTTAGATCACTCAGTTATATGTAAGGTTATATTTAGGTCACCCTTCATATTTAAAAAAGTTTATCAATTTGTGTATTAGATTAATTAATGATTTCAAATAAAATACTCTAATGTTAACAAAAGTATACAAGTGATTTAGAAGAAGAACGATCAAATTGTTGTACTTTTTCAAATATAAAGGGTGACCCAAACATAACCTTACTTATAATTGAATGACCCAAATGTAATCTCCAATAATTGAGTGACCCAAATATAATTTTACCCATAAATAAGTGACCCAAATATAATTTTCAATAATTAAGTGACCCAAATATAACTATACTCTTAATTGAGTGACCTTTGTTGCAATTTACCCTTCGATTTATTTGACTAATAGATATAGATAAAAAAATTACTAGTGGAAGGGATTAGTTGTTATAACTAGGGGTGTAAACGAGCCGAGTCGAGCTCGAGTAGTGCTAAGCTCGGCTCGACTCGTTAAGATTTCGAGTCGAGTTCGAGCTTGAGTAATTTTAAACGAGCCTGAAATATCTGAGCTCGGCTCGACTCGTTAAGAACTCGAGTCGAGTTCGAGCTTTTTTCGAGCCTAATCGAGCCAAGTATTGATTGATCTTTGATTGTGTTAGACTCGAGTAACTCTTATTTCTTAGTCTCATTTAAAGCCTATGAAGAAAAAACTTTAATACACAAGTTATATAAACTCAAGCTTGTTAATTTTAGGTTTTAATATGTTAATTTAGGGTTTAAGACTTATGTTTAAGATTAGATTTTAGGGTTTTAAGTTTATAAATTTAGATTTTAAATTATAAAAAAATTTAAAAAATAGTATATTTATGTTTTCGAGTAGCTCGTGAGCTTTTCGAGTCGAGTATCATGTAGCTCGGCTCGTCAAGAACTCAAGCCGAGTTCGAGCTCGAATCGAGTCCAATCGAGTCGAGTTTTGACCGAGCTTTGACCGAATCGAGCTCGAGTAGCTCGCGATCTGTCTCGTCTCATTTACAGCCCTAGTTATAACAGTAAGATTTAGGTTTGGTTTTAAAATGCTCTTGAAAAGTGTTTTTAGAGTTAAAACTCAAAAAGTGATTTGGGATAAAAAAATAATGTAAAACATGTAGTTTTTCAGATTAAAAGTATTTTTTAACTGAATTTTTTAAAAATATTTTTAAATAAAATTATATATTTATCCTCATTTATGTCATTAGTTTTTTTTATATTTTTTTTTGAAAATGTTTAAAATAGATATTTTATTTACTTTAAAGTATTTTTTAACAACACAAAACACTTATATTTAAATCGAACAATCTAAAAATACTTTTTAGATTACTTTTTAAAAATATTTTTTTATCATACTTTTTAAAAGTAGTGTTAAACTGAACTTGATACTTTAACGTAATGTTGATGTTTACAAAGGTCGAAGGTGATTCACTCGTTCTAGCCCAAGTGGTTAAAGGAACGGTTGTTATTCATAGAGGTCACGAATTCGAGCACCAGTGATGCCAGCAGAGTGATTAAGCTATCAATGTCAAATATTATTGATAGTAATCACTATTAGCTAATTAAAAACAAAAAATAAAGTCGAGTCACTTAATAAGTATAAAAAATAATAAGGGCAAGTTATATAATTAATCATTGAATTTTTAAGATATTTTTATTTTGATCATTAAACTCTTAAAACTTACAATATAATCATAAAATTTTTAATTTGTTTCATTAAAATCACTCTCGTTAGCAGTCGATAAAAATATCGATGTAGCCATTAACTTTCTGATACATTATATAATTAGTTATTGAATTTTTAAGATATTTTTTTAACAGAGATCCACTAATTTTATTAAATGGGAATATATCCGAAATTACAATAAAAATTTACATCCAGTAAATAAAACACTTCAAAACAGACATATACCTAGTAAACAAAACTAGCGGTCATTAGATCATAAGAGGACCAAACAAGGAAAAGATATGAACCTAATCCAAAGACTCGAAATAGAAGAAGGATACAAACATCACCAAAATTCATGATGATAGGTAAAATCAACAAACAACATAAAAATGCATATTATAATGAAGGTGCGTTGACAACAAAGATCCACTATTCAATCGAGAAAAGGAACTGTAGATGTTATCACATATCCAAATCTTGTTCGAGGGTCCAAAATAGGGAGATCAACAATATAAAGAAAGGAGCGTCATTTTGATCAGTCGTGACGTCGTCGGATCCAACCCTAATAAAAAACTAAAAGAAAAAAAAAACGTGTCATAAAAACAGAATAATTTATTAAAAACTAAAACTAAAACAAACAAAATAATAGATCCGGTGATCGACAATCAGTATTAAAACCGGTGCTGCTGCCGATGAAAGAATAAAATAAAAGGGAAAGGCTGCAATAGGGAGAATAGGGGAGCGACGCTGAGAAGGGAGCGGATAGGTTAAAATGATTGTTTTTAAGATATTTTTTTATCATTAAACTCTTAAAACTTATAATATGACTAATAAAATTTTGATGCAACACAAGGGATGCAAGATATTGATGACGTCTAGGAGGCTTGATGTGTTAAATTTGATGGATTCTCATCCAAACATTTCAATTGAAACATTGAAAGAAGATGAAGCTTGGAACCTATTTAAGAAGATGGCTGGTCCCATTGTTGAAAGATCTGACTTAGAATCAACAACGGTTGAAGTTGCCAAAAGATGTGCAGGGCTGCCAATAGCTATCGCAACGATTGCAAAGGCTTTGAAGTCGAAGGAGCATTTGTATGAATGGAGTGATATTTTGCGACAACTAAGTAAGCCCTCCGAAAGAAACTTCAAAGGCATACCAGGAGAGGCGTATTCAGCTATAGAGTTGAGCTACAAGTTTCTAGAAGGTGAAGAACTAGGGCCAATCTTTTTACTCTGTAGCATAATGGGTTGACTAATGCTGCCGTGGAGGATTTGTTGAGATATGCCATTGGTTTGGGTTTTATCCATGATGTTAGCACCATGAAAGAGAGTCGAAATAGAGTATTGACATTGATAAACAACCTCAAGGCCTCTTGCTTGTTACTTGATGATTCTCAACCAAACTGTTTTGACATGCATGACGTTGTTCGTGATGTTGCCCATTCCATAGCTTCAAGGGATCTACACTGGCTAGCTTTATTCAAAGAGTGGCCAGAAGAAGAGAAAATGAAAGCCAGTCAGCTGATAAGCTTACAGAATGCTGAGGTTAGTGAGCTTCATCATGAATTAGAATGTCCAAACCTTAACTATTTCTCAATTGGTCTCGAAGGTTGCTCGTCTTTGAAAATTTCAAATAACTTTTTTAAGGGTATGCAAAGACTCAAAGTCTTGGAATTTAACAGAACAAATTTTACAGCTTTGCCTTCCACCATTGTTTACTTGAAAACTCTTTGTACATTGCGCTTGGTAGATTGTGGTTTGAAAGATATAATCATCTTAGGAGAGTTGGGAAATTTAGAAATACTTGATCTCCATGGATCTAGCATTGCTGTGCTACCAAAGGAGATAGGACAGTTGACAAGGCTGAAATTGTTCGACTTGAGTGATTGTGATGATCTTGAAGTAATATCACCGAATATGTTGTCAAAGCTATCTAGATTAGAAGAATTATACCTATACGGTAGCTTTGATAGATGGGAGGTTGAGGGAACTGAGAAACCAAGAAGCAATGCTAGTCTTGTTGAGTTGCAGCATCTGTCTCGTCTAACTACTTTGGAAGTATCTATTCCTGTTGCAGAAGCTATACCAAAGGATAACTTGTTCTTGGAAACGATGGAAAGGTTCAAAATTTCCATTGGAGGTGATACATGGGATTGGTATCATGATAAGGGGATGGAAACATCAAGAATGTTGAAGCTCAAGATCAATAAAAGTATTCATTTGGCCAATGGAATTAAACTGTTGTTTGGAAAAGCTGAAAGTCTATATGTGGATGGATTAGAAAATGCTGGAGAATTGCTTTATGATCCTAATGCTGAATCTTTTGGACGATTAAGATTCGTAAAAGTTGAGAATTGCAATATGCTAGGAGAATTTGTTCTCATTCTCCATAGCCAAAAGACTTTGCCAACTTGAAGAACTTGAGGTATCCAACTGCGAGAACATCACAGAGTTAATTGTAGAAAAGGAGGAAATTAGTGAGAATGACACTTTCGGATTTAATAAACTACGCATCTTAAAGTTGAATAACCTGAATAGATTCAATGGCATGTGGTACTCGGAAAATACATTTCAATCTTCCACTTGGCTTTTTGATAACAAGGTATGTTTATTTATCCTTTTCATCCATTAATCACATAGTTTAGAAAAAAAAAAGTATATAATTATCTAATGCTATAGTTTAACATCAAGAATTAGATGGACACCAACTCAATCAGTAAAATTGTATTTGGACCTCAAGAATTGTTAATGATCTGATATGAAACATGGGTTATATTTGCAGGTTTCATGTCCTGCCTTGGAGGAGTTGTACTTGGACTCAATTGGTGGCATTGAGAAAATATGGCATATTTGTCGCACTCCAAACTTTCCCCAATCTAATCATTAAATCCCTAAATCGAAACCCTAAAAATCGGGGATTTCTGAATCTGATATCAGTGACCTTTTAGTAATTTTCAAAGATTTAAGGATTCAATTTTAAGTTCTAAGAAATTCAAACCCTTATAGGGTATTTGTACCTTTTTCAAAATGGAAACTATTCTTCCATACCGTATCACGTTTTATTCGGGATTTTCATTCCCTTTTTCACTCGGGTTTTAATTTCATTCTTTGACCGAGTTTTTATCCTTGCTCTTCCTCTTTCTGAATTGTTTTTGCATCAACTTTCAGTTGGTGACGTAGATTCCGATCCCGAGCATCTGCCTCCTCTTCCTCCTGGACGACCTCCTGTTCATCAGTCTTCGGGACCCGCTCGTTCTACTCCTGCTCATTCCGTTATTTTCGTGTATGCAATTTCAGTCATAATGTTCTGTTATTAAGTTACATTTCTGATCCTGATTATTATGCATGCCTCCTGCTAGAATATAAGGCTTGCATTCTGATTCTGTATCTGCATATGACATTGCATCTAGTTGGATTAATGTACGGAAGAAGTTAGTGATTAATTCACTTCTGTTCAGTGGTTCTGTATAATACCACTTCTGTTCAGTGGCTCCACCTGCAGGTTGAGTTCCACTTCTGTTTGGTGTGATGGAGTTAGAGTGGTTCAGGGGGAACCTACTCTTCTGATGGTGTTCGGAGTTGGGGTGCATATCATGCATTCTTCATAACATCTGCATTTCACTATTCTGTAATCCTGTTTATCTGCACACTAGAGACACACTAGGCTCCCTAGCTTATACCCTTTCAGTTTCTTATTTCAGATCTCAGACCTAGTTTACGTACGGTACTTGGAGGATCCTGATTCAGTTTAATAATATCGTATGTTTTATAGTTTTATTTCCGGATTATAAACTTTTATTGGATATTATTTTTGTAATAAGGACTTGGGACTTTTACTCGGATTTTTCTGAATTATTAATGTTTATTATTTATGGGTTGAACTTTATATTTTTAAACGTTTAACTTTTCAGTTTTTAAAATTATTAAATAATTAATAATTTTTTTGAATATTATTTTAAATTTATAAAAACCCTAACTTGCAAATCAAGTTACAATAAAGTAAACCCTAATTTTTTATCTAAGGAATTAAGTAAATTTTAGAGGTTACAATATTGATGATCAACTTCCATTAATGCCCTTTTGTATTCATAGTTTATCAAGTTTGGAAGTGAAGAGATGCCATAAGTTGAAGTATGTATTTACTTCATCCATGGTTGAAAGCTTTGTTCAACTGAAAACACTTGTTGTTTCTGCATGTGAAGAAATGGAAGGGATAATAGAAGGAATCTTATAGGCAGAAGAAGGGATTAGCAGCAGCATAAGGGTGTTTCCCAACCTTGACTATCTGGATCTCTATGAACTTCCCCGATTGAAAAGATTTTGCTGTGTAATTAACTCGATCGAGTTTCCCTCGCTAAGGCATTTAATGATATGTGAATGTCCTAGTTTGAACACCTTCACTTCTGATATTGAAAAGACCAGAACCAGCTTCTCATCTGATCAGAAAATCTACGTGACACATTATTTCTTCAATGAAAGGGTATGTCTTTTTTAATTATTTTGGTACATTCTTGAATGAATGAATAAATATTTCATATCTTAGCAAACAAATTCAAATAAATTATGCATGTGTGCGTGTAGGTGATACTTCCTGTGTTACAGGAACTGAAAATTTCCAACATGAACAACTTGGAGAGGCTATGGCCTAACCAACTGGCTGAACATTCCTTTTCCAAACTAACCTCCATTGCTTTGGTTTGATGTCCGAAGCTAGTAAATGTTTTTCCCTTGAGTATGTTGGCAAGACTCCAAAGGCTTGATAGACTGAGTATAGATTTCTGTAAGTCACTAGAAGAAATAGTATTTGGATCTCAATACCAAGGAGGAAGCAGTAGTGCTCTGCCATCACTTTCTCTGCAACTCGTTCAATCGGATGCTATTACATTTGAATTTCCAAATTTGACATCCTTGAATCTCCAATACTTGCCAAATCTAAGGAGTCTTCATCATAAAATGATTACTATAAATTGGCCTTCATTGAAGGAGATGAGAGTGAGTGGATGTAACAAAGTGGAGACATTGCTTGCTTCTCAAGAAACAAGGGGAAACACTGATCAACATCCTCTCTTTTGGGTTCATGAGGTATCATCCTATTTTCCTGATCTGGTCTTTGTCCGAATCAACTACGTTTTCAACAATGCATTCTCTGTGTTGTTAACAATGTGAAATCATAGAAGAAATCATAGAAGGTGAGGATGATTATGAAATCAGTTTCCCTCAACTCAACCGTTTGGAACTTGAAGATCTACCAAAGCTAGAAAGTTTCTGCTCATCAGAGAACTATAACATTGGATTCCCATCCTTGGAAATTCTACTTCTCCATGAATGCCCAAAGATGAAGATGTTCTCTAAAGTGGACTCAAACACTCCAATGTTGCAGAAGGTACGATTAGATGTGTTTGGATATCAGTCACGTTGGGAAGACAGCCTTAACAGCACCATACAACAGATATTTTGAGACAAGGTATGTTTTCTCAAATTTCCTTAGTATTCAGTTTCTTACAATTCTTTTGTATTTGGTTTTACAAATTGAAACAGCTCAAAGTTGTTTTACAGACAAACTGAAAATCAATCAGTATTGGTTCAGATTAGGGGTGAGTATTCGATCGAGTCGAGTCAAAAAATTTCGAGTTATTCGAGTTGACGACTCATATTTTACAACTCAAACTTTATTTGAAATTTTTTCGGTTCAGGTCGAGTTTAAGAAATTTGAGTCGAGTCGAGTTTTCGAGTTCCTATAAATATTTAATTATAATTATTTATCATGTTAGAGTATGATTTGATTTCAATTCAAATGACTTTCACTAATCATATAAGATATGTATATATATATATATATTTTTCATATATAACGATATTTCTTTATATTTTTATATATCAATGTATATATATTATAAAAAATTGATAGACTTGTCTTAAACTTAAAAATTAATCCTTCAATTACTAAAATTTTCGAGTTATTTGAATTTCCATTTTACATCTCGAACTTTATTTGAAATTTTTTTCGAGTCGAGTCTATAAAATTTCGAGTAGAGTTAAAACGAGTCGAATTATTCGGTTTTTTCGAGTCGAATCGAATTCTGCTCACCCCTAGTTCATATAATAGAAAATGTACTATTTGTACAAATTGTGAATTATTGTGCAAAATTCCATAAAAGATCATGGCAGTTCTTCAACTTCTAACTCCAAATGACCTGAATCAAGTAAGCACATATATAAGTATAATGCAGATGGTTATTCTCTGCTTCAATAGGTCTGTTTGAAGGTAAGAACATGGATTTCATAAAGCTTGATGCCTTTAATGGATTGAAGCTATTGATGATGGGGTTTATCTTGATATGATTCATCTGTTGTTATGTTTCAGGTTCTATGTAATTTAATGTGGATAGGTCGGTTTTGTTTTCGGGTCCTCTTGGTGTAATGAATACTATTGTTGCTGAACTTAATATTTTAAAATTTGAGTGACCTAAATAGATCACGTAACAAAGTTGAATGATGATTTAAGTATAAGAAGCAAATAATCTTTCTACTTTCTTACATTCTTACTTTCAGCTCCTTCGAAAAAAGTTAATTTATAGTATACATTTTATAATGATACTTTTTAGATTCGACAAAAAGCGATGGAATAATATTTTTTACCTAAATCAAGTAAGTAGTTGAGAGTTCGATTCTTGTTTTGAACATGAAATAATTTTAAAATTTATGGCCAATATTTTACTCTTTATATGAGTCAACAAAATACAAAAAAAAAGAATAAAAAATAAAATAAAAGTCAATAAGCTTGTTGTAATGGACAATTAGGGGAAACGGGAGAAACGACGTTCAACTTGATGCTAATAAATAGCATAATGAGGGTGTATTAAAATATTATTCTAATAAATAAAAAATATTTCAATACATAGTTTATGTAAATTAAAATTTACACAAATTATAATTAAGATTCAGATTTTTGGAAAAATTTATGTATCAAAGTATTACTTATAAATAAATATATCTAATATCATTAAAATGTTATTATTTTCATAAATGAAATTAACTAATGCTAACTACTTTTAGGCCAATTAAATGTACAATACCATGGCTTGTGACTCGAAAATATCACCCAAGTTCAAAATTAATACTGAATTTTAAAATTGAGATCATTTCTCGATTTGTGCGTGTAATCCTTGCGCAGGGGTCATGTTAATCTTCTCTGTATCGTTTCAACTTTATCGGATGTATTTTAAACACGAACTATCTAACCTCATCGGTTAAAGGAACAATTATTATTTCTAAAGGTCATGAGTTTGAACACTAGTAATACCAGCATAATACTACTGTAACCAATGTAACTGAATAAAAAAACAAAACACTAAATTTTGATGTGATTCAAAAATATCACTCCAATGTAACTGAATAAAAAAACAAAACACTAAATTTTGATGTGATTCAAAAATATCACTCCGATATTAACTTTTAATGCCCTCTTTAAATCAAAACAATGTCGTTTTAGTGCAGTTATTTTAAAGTTAATTTAACCTAAAACGATGTCGTTTTGTTAGAGGAAAATATTAAAACATGTATTTTGAGGGGTTTGCACCTTGGAGCTCTAAATACAATAGCCACAAATACTTGATCAAAGTACAGGGACTAGAGCCATATTTTGACCATACCAACAAAGCAAATCCAAAGTCAGATTATAAAACCGTCTTACTACATGTCTGGTTTCTGCACATTGGTTCACAGACCTCAAATAAACACCACACAGACCAATTAGGAAGATTTCAAGAACAGAAACATTATATTATTCCACAATCATTCAGACCAAATGAAACGGTACCGGACTGATAAAACCACCCCAAGGCAAATGATACGCTTGAGTGCCAACAAATTACAAGGCAAAGCAGCCGCTGCCACGGACTCTCATCGGCACCGAAAGAAAAAAATGCATGTTTCATTTGATTTTCTTGAACTTGTTTCCCCTCTCCGAACCATGCTAATACCGATGATGTCAGTTAACTTCTTTCTATCCATCAATCAAAGCAGTTGTGTTGTTGATTTCTAAGATGCTAATATATCTGAAATTATAATGACGTTAGTCTAAAAATAAAGAATATAGAGATTTATTTTTTTGGATCACGTAGAAAATAAATAAATAAATCAGATATTATTTAGAGATTATTCCTAAAATGTTATGATGTTCATAAATGAAATTATCTAATGCTAACTAGGCTAGGCCAAATAAATGTCTGTGCACGGGACATAAATTTCAAAATAAACTAGAAACTAAGATATGGATGCAAAAGTACATGCTTCAATGCAGACAAATATATGAGGTGTAGGGAACATGCATGTGCCGAATAAACTGTCAGAGAGCAAAAAACCTGAACTCTGAGAAAAATCAGCTGTGAGATCTGAAAGACTGAAATTGCGAGGGATCTGGCCTAAAAATCCAAATGAAGAAATGTCGGCATCAAGAAGAGGTTCATTCAGTGGTTGAGTACTTGATTCTACAGTACTGAAAGATGTATCCCCAATTGTTGGGCGTGCCTCCAGAACATTGCCCTCAGCACCAAACATGTAAGCAGAACTGGCTGAATAACCAGCTTCTGGTTTTATCATTTTGCCATCCATTCCTTGCATCAGACCCATGTTTGAATTCTGAGTTGACAGCATGCCTGGCTGGGAATCAATCCTGCTAGCATGGGTAGGCAGATCAATAGGAGCATGGATCCCACCATGTAATGGCGAACTACCATTAGTGAAAACATTAGGCAAACTAGATCCCATGGAATGATGCATGTCCTCCTGCTTCAGAGTTGGACCTGTGTTCTCTGGGGCATAGCATGATGAGTTCTGGGCCACTATAAGAGAATGCTAAATCAGTAGCAAAAATTTTGGAAACTGAAAAAAAGCTTGCTTTGCAGATTGTCAGCAACTGAAAATGCAGTAATTAGTAATAGTAATACCTTATATACCAACTACCACCTCTAGTAATCTATCAACAGCAAATTGCTACATGGACAAAAATCAATGAAAAATGAAAGACAAGACGATTGGGGAAGTTAATAGACCAAAACAGGGTGCATAAAAAACCACCCTCAATCTTTGCCTCTAGAAAAATGTAAAATGATTGTCTAACGAATCAAATCTCAAAATAAAAAGACACAAGAAAGTGCTAATTCAACAAATTAGGAACATGTTTGTGCAATGAAACAAAATATGTCAGTAATATGTCCAATGGGGAAAAAAGCAAGCTTACTTAGTGGCATTTGAGGTCCATTAGAATTAGAGATTGAGGAGACTCCAGTAGAATGAATCTGATCCATCAATCGCACCTGTTGCTCAAGCAGCTTGTTGAATTCCATTATCTGTTGCTTCACCATCAGTCTCAGATAATAAGCCTGGAAGAATCCCCTATTCTCTTCTTCAAGCTTTTGCCAAACTGACAAGTATGAGATATTTGTGAAAGTAAATGAAAAGGTTAATGTTCTGGAATGACCATAAACTACTGGAAAAAAATGATTACGTCATGATCAGAAACAATACACCCGTTGACCAACACAACAATCCTTACCCAAGAATAAGTTAAAGTTAGGTGTACTACCTGTTTGATCTATAAGCTTCCCTTAAAACAAATTTTTGCAAAGGCAAAGCAAGAGCATCGCTTTAGTGTTATCTTTTCTTATAAATTTTCAAATATTTGATCTATAATACATAGCGCTATTAGATAGGGGTATTTCTTAAGGACAAACAACCAGGAAAGTGCATGGATGTTATAATAAAACAACATTTGAACAAACATTTACCAAGTTCAGTAAAACCAGGCTCAATTTTGGCCTGAGCCAGCAGAGTTTCCACAACTTCCTTCTGTGTCATGTAGAGTTGAAGACATCGTTCTATGAGGTTTTGCACCTGAAATCACACATAAGAGCAAAAGCACCTTTAGCTACTGCAAACATCATACTATCTCTCACATCCCACATGCCAAACAAATCTAAGACGGTAGAAGTCCCTCAAGAGACAAAAAAAAGGATGAACAGCAGCAGGCCATGTAGAAACTAATGGTCCATTAGATATACATCTTAATTTTGCTACAGGAACAAATGTTATGTGGTTTGGCCGTTTCTCATTTATTCGCTCCTCCTTTATCTTTTGAATCTTTCTGCTCGATCATAAAAACATTTTTTTCTATTAAATAAACTTTATTAACTTACCAAACATATTTTTCAGCTTGACATTATTTCCAGCAAATAGATCATTCCTATATACAGCTTCATAATTACAAATTCGTAGGAACATTAAAAATTCACAAATGTGAATTACCAACAAAACACATCTAAGATATAGCACAAAATCCCCATAATAATCTCATTCCATCTACCATACGTAAAGTAATAAATTTGGCAAGAGATTTAAGCTTAAACGAAAAAGGATAACGACAAACAATAAGTAAATCTACACACGACAGAATTAATGCATAAGCATACAGTTTATCATACATGATCGATCATCAACCGCAACTATCAAGTTTAACATCGTACCAGCTGTATATCTTGGCGCGAAACCCTTCGACCCGGTCCAGTAGACATCTTTTATTCAAATTTCCAAATGGAGTAAGATATTAACCTAACACAAATGTACCAGTAATTATAAATTATCTTCCCAAGATTCGGAAAACAAAGACCTTGCATGCTGCTATATACCTGAAAATGTACACAATTTGACACCAAACACAAAAGCCATATATTCAAGCATAAATAATTTAATAACCCTATACTATTAGCTGTTGCTCAATCATTAATTAACAACACAGCAATTTATAAAACCGGGGGTGGAGCACAGACAAGAGTATTAAATTGCCGCAAACTTACTAATTTCATCTAAAACTACAAGTTTAAATAAGTGATCAACATGAAACAACATAGTTAAAGAGCTTTCAACAATTAACTTGACAAACAAAAACTTGATTACTTGAACATGCGAACACAATATTCTACAAAAGCAAGAGATTAAATTGCCTCAAAGTTATCTAATTTCACACCTAACACTACAAGCTTAAAGCAGTCAAGCTGAAACAACATAATTATAATTTTGAAAAAATCAACAAATATTCATCCTTTTCGCCTTTTTCAATTAAAATCGAAGAAAATACGACTACAAACATAAAACAACGGGGAAAAGCACATGAGAAATACACAAAAATTGAAGGATTGATTTCGTTTCGGTTCACGGCGGCATGCAAAGAGAATCAAGCTTATAAAATCGTAAAAATAGTCGATAAAAACGGGAATTAGGTAAATAAATAGAGTTTTTTCAACTGACCTAAAGCTGTGAGCCGATTAGTACAAATTCGGAAACCTAAGAAACGGAGGAAGAAACAGACGGAAAAAAGGAAATTAAGATCACAAAAGGTAATGATTTTTATATTTTTATTATTTTAAGATAAATAAAAAAAATATAGAAAGTTTTTAAATATATATTTTATAAAAATTAATTATTTAAAATATTTTTTTTGACAAATACTACTGAATTTTTATTAAATCTATAAAAAATTATAATTACAACGTAATCAAGAAGTAAAATAATTGGATTAAAAAAATCCAAAAATTCTTACAAGCCAAAAACAAAGAAAAATAAAATTCCTATGAAAATAAACATACCAATAAAATTCAGCAGTTTTCTGAATCTCCTTATCTCTGTCCAAACGAGACACATAGTGAAGGAAGAAAGAGTTGTAGGCGATTCAAACTGTCGTGCAAAAAGTACCGCTACCTATGATTGATTTTATCGCAAATAACCATCAACTGAGTGGGGATAAGTCTTTCCAAGTGACCATCGACAAAACAATAAATCAGAAAACTAGCATCGATTGAGGTAGTATAATAATCAAAAAACTAGAATCAAATTTTAAAAATTTTAACTTTTAAAAAGTCAATAATAGACATCTAAAATGGAATAGAGGTAATATAATAATTTCAGTACATAATTTTTGGTATCTCAAACTTTTTATAAAAAATATAAAGATTGTGATTTTTATCGAATTTATGTTAGTAAACCACGTTTAATAGTGGTTCGTGGCCTCCACGTTTTGCACGAGTGGTTACCATCATTAGTTGGTGGTTCATGTTAATTTAGCATGATCCATATTTTCACTTTACTTATCACGGTGGACGTGGGGTTGTGGATCAAGGTAATCGGCCATTAGTGTTGGTTTTTTATGGGGGAACCATCACTATAAATACCCCATTAACCTAAGGTCCCTAAGAATCAAAAACATAGAATCACATATTCCATCTAGTGAGCTTTTGAGTGCTTAGAAGATCTTGGCGGTTTTAAGTTATTTTGTAGCCGAGTTCCTTATTTTTACGGTGGTTCGAGGAGTTACCACAGTGGTCCGACGAGCTCGACGGTGGTGCAACCACATCCCATTTGGCATAAGGTTTTGACAATGGCTGGAGGTATTTATTTCGATCCTTTTTCCGTTGCGTTTATGCTCGTTTAATGCTTACATTTGGTATGCGAGCCATGTTAAATCTCTGCATTGTCATGCTTAATTTTTCTCAAAATTAAAATGCCATTTTTGATCTTTAAATTCTGAAATTTTGAGAAAAATTATGTTGCAGAAATTTTATAAGATTAATTTCTAAAATTTATTAATTTATTTTTACTTAAATAAATTTTAGAAATTAATAGTATGTGCCTAAATTAAGATATGTTATAACTTAGTTATATACATAAAATTAGGTACATAAACCTTAAGACTTATTGCATAAAGCTTTAGCAATAAAACTATAGTATATGTCTAGAGATCTAAATAATTTATTTAATTAGAGAATTAGCCACAACAACTTTAATTAAATAAAATTATTATAAGGATCTCATAAGGACTAGACATAAAACGTTGCATAATGTACAAGCAATACTTTAAATAAAGTTTAGGGTTAATATCTAGCTAAGTGATTTTAATAATTTTATTTAGTTAAAGACTAGCCACAACATCTTTAGTTAAATAAAATTACTAAGGTTAAAAATCACATACAGAAAGGTTAGATATTAAATCCCTTAACATCAAGGTAAAAATTATTAGACGAATTTTTATAATTACCCACAGGAGTTATAAAAATAAATTTAATCATTTTTACATAAAGGATAGAAAATATTCTATCAAATGAATCTAATTGAATTAAAAATTTAGCCCACAGACAATTTTTATGTCACTAGATTCATTATTTCTATAATTTGCATTGGTAAATTATAGCTTATGTTTGCCTCAAATTTATATTAAGCATGTATGTCAATTTATTTTGCAGTATTATTACCTGTGAATATCTCTGATAATAGAGTAGATATCCCTAAATTAACTAGTGAGAACTTTAAGTTCTGGAAGGAAGGCATTCTTCTTCAATTAGGGTGTATGGATATTGACTATGCTATAAGGAAACCTGAGCCACATATTAGTGACACCAGCAATCAGGCTGATCTTGCTTTATATGAAAAGTGGGAGCGATCTAATCGCTTAAGCATTATGTTCATTAAGAGCAAGGTTCCTGCTGATTTTCGTGGTTCAATTGAGCATTATGAGAATGTCCAAGAGCTATTAAAGGCTATAGAGAAACAATTTCAGACTTCTCAAAAATCATTAGCCAGCACCTTGATTATGAAGTTCACATCTCTAAGGCTCACTACGGTGAGAGGTGTGCGTGATCACATCAATAAGATGCGAGATTTGGCAGCTCGACTTAAGGCACTTGAGGTTGAAATGTTTGAATCTTTCCTAGTGCACTATATATTGAACACTCTTCCTCCTCAATACGGGCCATTTAATATCTCTTATAACACACATAAAGATAAATGGTCTATTGATGATCTTTTGACCATGTGTGATCAAGAAGAGGGTAGGCTCGTACTAGAGATGGGAGAGAGTGCACTGACGGTTACTCAAGGAAAGAATTCAGTCCAAGCCAAGCAAAAGGGGAAGGCTAAAATGCAACCCCAAGCTGACATCAAGAAAGAGTCCACGTGTTTCTTCTGTAAAAAGAAGGGACACATGAAGAAGGATTGTGTCAAGTATAAGGGTTGGCTTGAAAAGAAAGGTAAATCAATCTCACTTGTTTGCTTTGAGTCAAATATGGTTGATGTTAATTATAACACATGGTGGATTGATTCTAGTTCTACAATCCATGTCTCAAATTCCTTACATGGATTAAAAAACCTGAGGGAACCAGTGGAAGCTGAGCGATACATCTATTCAGGAAACAAGATGCAATCGCATGTAGAAGCTATTGGGACCTGTGAATTAGTGCTTAGTAGTGGCTTTATTTTAATTTTAGAAAAGACTTTCTATATTCCTAGTTTTTTAAGAAATTTGATTTCTGTTTCAAGACTTGTACCCTTGGGGTATTATTTTAATTTTTCGAATGTTGGTTTTAATTTATTTTATAAATCAAAAATTGTTGGAAATGGAATTTTATACGATGGTCTTTACTCTATTGATTTACAAAATAATGCCACTCATAATGTTATGCACATTCAAACTGGTACTAAGCGTTGTGTTATAAATGAAGATTCCTCTACTTTATGGCATCGGAGGTTAGGACATATCTCCATTGAAAGGATTAAAAGATTAGTAAATGATGGGGTACTCAATACCTTAGATTTTACTGATTTTGATACTTGTTTAGACTGCTTTAAGGGTAAGCAGACTAACAAGTCAAAGAAATGTGCTAAGAGGAGTTCGACCATATTGGAAATCATCTATTATGATATCTGTTGCCCAGATATGGATGTACAAGGTCAGAAATACTTCATCACTTTCATAGACGATTACTCACGATACATGTATCTCTACATGCTTCATCATAAAAATGAAGCGTTAGAAGCCTTTAAGGTTTTCAAGGCTGAAGTAGAGAAACAATGCGGTAAGCAAATAAAGATTGTGAGAACGGATAGAGGTGATGGGTATTATGGTAGATACACAGAAGATGGACAAGCACATGGTCCATTTGCAAAGTTTCTTCAAGACAACGGTATAGTTGCGCAATACACCATGTCAGGCTCGCCTGACCAAAATGGTGTTGCGGAAAGAAGAAATCGAACTTTAATGGACATGGTGCGAAGTATGCTTAGTAGCTCTAAGCTACCTAAGTCTTTATGGGTTGAAGCTCTTAAGACGGCTGTGTATATATTAAACCGGGTCCCAACCAAGGTTGTCTCAAAGACACCTTTTGAGTTATTCAAAGGTTGGAAACCTAGTTTGCGACATATACGCGTATGAGGATGCCCGTCTAAAGTGAGAATTTATAACCCACAAGAAAAGAAACTGGACTCAAGGACTATTAGTGGGTATTTCATCGGATATGCCGAAAAGTCCAAAGGTTACATATTCTATTGTCCATCTAATAGCACTAGAATTGTGGAATCAAGAAATGCAAAACTTCTTGAGTATGACTCAATTAGTGGGAGTGATCTGTCTCGGGATTCAATACTCGTAGATCAACCATCCACTTCAAGTGAGAGATTGGTTATCATATATAACACCCCTCAAACCCAATCGGGTGTTGAACAACCAATCAATGAAGTTCCACAAGCTGCTGAAAATACTCCAATAGATCAAGGTGTTCAAGAAATTCCAAAAATTATTGAACAACCAGTTGAATAACATGATCCACAAGAGAATGTTGGTTCAACATTAAGAAGATCTATTAGAGAAAGAAAGTCAGCAATTTCTAGTGATTATTTTGTGTATTTACAAGAATCTGACTATAATGTTGGAGCTGAAAATGACCCTGAGTCATTTTCAAGTGTCATGAGATGCAATGAATCAAATTTATGGTATGATGCTATGAAGGATGAGATGAATTCTATGAAGAGCAACGAAGCTTGGGATCTTGTATCGTTGCCTGATGGTGTAAAAGCCATTGGATGTAAATGGGTCTTTAAAACAAAAAGAGACTCAAAAGGCAACATAAAAAGATATAAAGCAAGACTCGTTGCTAAAAGATTCACTCAGCGAGAAGGAATCGATTACACTGAGACTTTTAGTCTAGTATCTAAGAAAGATTCCTTACGCATTTTGTTAGCATTAGTAGCTCAAATTGACCTTGAGTTACAACAAATGGATGTGAAAATTGTCTTTCTTAATGGTGATCTAGAGGAAGAGGTATACATGAAACAACCTGAAGGATTTTCCTCTAGTGATGGTGATCATTTAGTTTGCAAGTTAAAGAAATCTATATATGGATTGAAACAAGCCTCTCGACAGTGGTATTTAAAATTCCATGAAGTTATCTCTTCATTTGATTTTGTTGAGAATATCATGGATCAATGTATATACCAGAAGGTCAGTGGGAGTAAAATTTGTTTCCTTTTCCTATATGTGGATGATATTTTACTTGCAACGAATGACAAGGGTATGCTACATGAGGTGAAACAATTTCTTTCTAAAAACTTTGATATGAAAGATATGGGTGATGCTTCTTATGTCATTGGCATTAAGATTCATCGTGATAGACATAAAGGTATCTTAGGTCTATCTCAAGAAACCTATATCAACAAAGTTTTAGAAAATTTTCGGATAAAAGATTGTTCATCTAGTGTTGCTCCTATCGTGAAAGGTGATAAGTTCAATTTGAACCAATGCCTGAAGAACGAATTTGAGAAGGAGCAAATGAAAAACATTCCATATACTTCTGCTGTTGGAAGCCTGATGTATGCTCAAGTCTGTACAAGACCTGACATTGTATTTGCCGTTGGGATGTTGGGAAGATATCAGAGTAATCCAAGTATAGACCACTGGAAAACTGCAAAAAAAGTTTTGAGATATCTCAAAGGGACAAAAGAATACATGCTTATATATAGACGATTCGACCATTTGGAGGTAATTGGCTACTCCGATTCAGACTTTGCTGGTTGTGTTGATTCACGTAAATCAACATCATGTTACATATTTATGTTTGCCGGCGGAGCTATATCTTGGAGGAGCATTAAGCAGACTTTGACTGCTACTTCCACTATGGAGGCCGAGTTCGTTTCATGTTTTGAGTCTACCTCACATGGAATATGGTTAAAGAGTTTCATTTCTGGGCTTAGACTTGTGGATTCAATCTCTAGGCCATTAAGGCTATATTGTGACAATTTAGCTGTTGTCTTTATGGCTAAGAACAACAGAAGTGGAAGTCGAAGTAAACACATCGACATTAAGTATCTAGCCATAAGGAAACGTGTTAAAGAAAAGAAAGTGGTCATTGAGCACATTAACACTGAGCAGATGTTAGCTGATCCTTTGACTAAGGGCATGCCACCACATAAATTTAAGGATCATGTTGTCATTATGGGACTTGTTCCTACTTTGTAATTTTCATTGTATGAACAATTCTGTTGAAACTCTAATAAAGTTTGATATTTCTCATTTATGTTGTGTACACATTGAGTTAATTATTTCGAGAAATATCACTAAAGTTTGGACCTAGAATAAACATTGGGTTTATTCATTAAGTATATGGGCTAAAGCGTTAAGACTTGATGTATTGTGATACATGAAAGATACAACTCAATCATAAGAGGAAATATCGCCATGATTCATACGTTATGTTTTGACTTTAAGTACTCACAATTGACACGAACCAAGTGGGAGAATGTTAGTAAACCACGTTTAATAGTGGTTCGTGGCCTCCACGTTTTGCACGAGTGGTTACCAACATTAGTTGGTGGTTCATGTTAATTTAGCATGATCCATATTTCCACTTTACTTATCACGGTGGACGTGGGGTTGTGGATCAAGGTAATCGGCCATTAATGTTGGTTTTTTATGGGGATCCATCACTATAAATACCCCATTAACCTAAGGTCCCTAAGCATCAAAAACATAGAATCACATATTCCATCTAGTGAGCTTTTGAGTGCTTAGAAGATCTTGGCGGTTTTAAGTTATTTTGTAGCCGAGTTCCTTATTTTTACGGTGGTTCGAGGAGTTACCACGGTGGTCCGACGAGCTCGACGGTGGTGCAACCACATCCCATTTGGCATAAGGTTTTGACAATGGCTGGAGGTATTTATTTCGATCCTTTTTCCGCTACGTTTATGCTCGTTTAATGCTTACAATTTATTATAAAAAATATAAAGATTTCAATATATATATTGAATTTTTTATAAAAGTATAAAAATTTTAATATATATCAAAATTTTTATAAGAAAGTATAAAATTTTTTATATATATCAAATATACCAATTTTTTATAACTTTCCTAAGAAAAATGATATAACCGTTTTTTCAGTTGTTTTGTAGACCATAAATTTTACAATTTCTCACGTGTTCATATAAAAAATTGAAATAGCTAGGAATTAGAAAAGGCATAAATAACATCAATGGTCCTTCAATTCTAACAATATTTTCGATGTCGTACATATAACGTGATATTTGTCAACCAAGTATACATATTATAATATCGCTTTAGTATTAATTGACATTAGGTCTCCAAATATATTTCAAATATCTTTTTTTATTAATTTACACATCGATAATATTTATGTTATCGTTTTAAGAAAAAAATGAGATAATATATAAAATTTTAAGTGTCGATACAATTAACGTCACATGTTTAAACTTAAAGTATAAATATTATTTTATATTTTTATTAGTTATTTTATATTTTATATAGTTTTTCATGTGGTTTCATATATTAAATAAAAATAATTAGTTATTTTTATATTATTTAATAATTGATATATAATTTGATATCATTTTTATACGGCGTGACAATTTATACGTTGCAACATGTCCAATTAAAATAATATTTACAATTGTATTATTTTCATAATTTTAAAATGTACCACTTTAATAGAAGGAACGAAACTTTAATATTAAAATAGGCATTTCTTAATTAAGTACTCACTATCTCATTGGAAGATTTGTTATAGTTCAAGGATCACTCATGGAATTATCCCTTTTAAAAATATCTAAAATCTAATTTAAACTACCCTAAAAATGAATTTTAAACAAATAGATCCATCTAAATGAAAAGAGTCTACCCAACCCACTTATTATTTGGTAAATTTACTTTTTATGAAGTATATAATTTCATCTCATAAAGTTTAAATATATTAATTAAAAAATATGTGCAATTATTTATAAAACAATGTAAAATATCCTATTTTAAAACTTTAATGATAAATTATTAAATAAATATATAAATAAACCAATTATTAAATAAGAATATTTCATTTAAATAAAAGAATCGTAATCTAAACAAATTTAAATTTAATCATTTTTATTTAAATAAAAAATCATTTAATCTTAACATAAACATGTATCCAACTGGAATACATATTTTATTAAGGATTATTATCTTATATAGTAACAATAAAAAACGAAAAAAGTTTATAAATATATTATTTTTAGAATTTAAGGTCTTAATTTAAGACGTAAAATTTAAAGATTTAAATCTAGAGATTTAAAATTTAAAAGTAATATTAAAATTTAAGATTTAAAGTTGAAATTTAAAATTTAAAATTTTAAGGTTAAGGTTTAGTTTTTAGGGTAATACAATAAAAATTTAAATTTTAATCAATAAACCCTAAGTTATAAATTTTATCACGTTCCTAAATTATAAATTTCACTACTATCCCTTGAACCATGCACCTTAAAATTAAAACATTTATAAAAAAAATTAATTTCCACTAATATATCAAATAATTACTTATTTTATTAAATGTATCCATACTATTTTCAAATTATATCTAAATTTATACGTATATCTAGGTAATTGTATACTTGGTCGAATTTCAAAAATTCACACCAACATTTAAATGATTTTTCATTAATACTTTAAATAAACATGCTAACATTAAATTAATCGATTTTATAATTTAAAACACTAGAAACAAAAATATGCAAAAACTACAACCAATAATGGAAACAACAAAACTTTGAAGCTGCACCCATGGACATAACATCATATGAGCAACGGGCTTTGCTTTCAATACTTGGTGTGGACAGGGTCACCTTCTGCCTCTCCTTCCTCTCCCCCGACCTCCTCCTCTTCCTCGGCCTCGACCTCCACCTCTGCCTCTGCCACTAAAGAGGGATCTATCTGGCTTCAAACCTAACGATTGAACTCCTCTCTTTTCGTGCCGAGTGATTTTGTCATCGTCGTCCTCCTTGTATTTGGCTGAACTCTTAGTAATGAAGGAAATCTGTCGTGACCCTCCTGGTCCCAACTTCACATCACTCGGTAAACCCGAGAACTGGTCATCTCGGAGCGCCTTCACTCTCTCTCCTATCGGAAGTGAATCTTCCTTTGCGAGTGAAACGTTATTCCAGAATGCTTCCGCATGACGCTTATCTTTAACTTCATACATTCTGTACATTTTTTTCAAGGATGGTTAGCAATTGCAGAAAGCTATGGCTTGGCAAAAGAAGCCGTATTGAATACTTAATTTGTCATACAGACGAGAAACAACTCACCTGGGACCTTGCGACTTCTTTCTTTTGTGATTAACGTTCAAATCGTCCGATGATTGGGATGCTTCTGAAACATCAGAATCACTCGAACTTGGATCATCGTTCTCCATGATGGGTTCGAAATGTTCCTCAACCAGTGAGGGTTGCTTCTTAGAACCCATAGGATGCAAGGCAAGATACTCTTGGGATTGATCATCAATTTCATAGTCCTGGATGAGAATCGCGAACGATAAACGTCAAACAATGAACCGGTAAAGTAATTTTTACGAGATAGAGCGGGGAAAAGGTGGAAATTAAACTGAAAGCTGCAAGCAGCATGGCAAGAGGAACAGATTGTCATACCTTATCTTCAAACATTTGAGCAAATCGATCATCTTTAAATATTTCAGTGCTAAGTGCACCTTTCTTCTTCTTCTTCGAAGTTTTCTTACTCTCATTATCACCGGTATCTTTCTTTTCATTTTCAGCTTCTTCATTCTCCAAGATCTTCTCTGCAAGCTCTTGATTAACCTTAACCTTGGGTATTTTCCTCTTTATCTGCAGGAAAAATAAATCCAAATCTAGATTTTCCAACTCTGAATGATTATAACAGTCATATCAAGGAGGAAGCTTAAGCTCTTCTTTTCTGATTTATGTTATCCTTCCAAGCTTTATCACATATCTCAAAGTGCCTGAAAAAAGATAAACTTATAACAGGAACAAAAATACTGACCGTAATACGGTTGCGACGCTCAGCTTCCAGTTTCTCTTGTTTTCGCTGCTCTATGTAAGTTTCATATGCAAAAGGATCCGACAATGCTTTTGCCTGCAAATATATGTACAATATAAAGATTAAACAGCAAAACAGTGAAGATGTGGTACAAAATAACCTCATTGAGCATGAATACCACTATTTGTTCAGAAAATTAAAAAAAATATATACAATTCTCTTTCCGAAATTTATTCTTGCAACTCTGACCTCATTTGTGATTTCTGCATCTTAACGTTTAATTACTTCTCAATATTTCATGTTTTACACACCCAACCACAAACTTCCAGCAGGACACAACACAATTAGCCTAAGTTTTTAAACTGCATGATATCCTTGACAAAAAAATTAAAAAGAACAGCAATTTCACCTTTTTGTACAAACGATAGTCAATAAAGAACCCATGCATGTAGGCTCGTAGAAGGTTGGTTCCAATTAGATTTGTCAAATTCAATTTCTCAATATCCTCTTTTGTTAAAAATTTATAGTTGTCGTATATGCTTGTTTGTGCACCCTCCTCAAGCTCTTCCTGTAAAATATATACAAAGTAAACACCAGAACCACGTCTGCAGATCCCAACGGAAGGATAAAACAAGAGTAATTAAGATACAACTTAAAAAAACATACCGTTAAAGATTCCAGCGAAGAACACCACTTGGGAACAGGCCCCAAAGCAGGTATGAAATAAGCAGGTATCTGGCTGCTATCCAAAGCCAATACCATCAGACCACTATCATTGAACACACAGATATCATTGATTGCCCCAGCTGTTGGTTCAATGCTGGTCATTCCTTCTCCCTTGAAAAAAGAAGAATCATTGTGTGAGTTTTGACATTGAGGCAGAGACCGACTTGCAACATCACTGGGTATAGATTATATACACCAAAAACAAGTTACATTTATGTTGTACGTGAAAATCCTTTTGCATGCCAATGTGTGGCAAAATGAATCCATATGCTTCTTATATCCTCAAAAGAAATAAAAAAATCAGATGCATGTTGACACACGTCAATATCCATGTATGTACACCTGTGTGCACGTCTGGGTGCATTCATATAACAGTCTTAGTCAACAAAGACATACCTCAATAAATGAAAAGCAATTTTGATTATCATGCTAACAGAAATGCCAATGGCATGAAAATACATCTCCATAGATCAAAGTAATGTAATCAAGTATAATACAGAACATCTAAACTTGAAAGCAAGTGAACAATACCATCATTTCTTACAAAACATGGACAAATTAAATTTTTTGAAAATACAACACATGATAACGGCATTGACATCATTTGTGCATATACCTAGATGAGATGCAAAATTCCTGCAGCGATGGTACCATACTCTCTTAAGTCCCATACTAAGTGAAAGAACAGTATAATAGAGAAGATAAAAAAAACTAGTATCAGTTTTCAAAACAAGGACCAACAGAGAGTAAAAAAACAACACAAACACACATGACAAGGTATACACATTTTAAATCTGAATGTTTAGATGACAATTAGGGATGGCAATAGGTTCTGGACCCGACCCGAATCCATAGATCCAGATCTGTTTTAAAGGGTCTGGATCCTAAAATTTTAGACCCAATGGATCTGGGCCGAATCTGGATCTTCTGATTAAAGTACGGATCTGGGTTCGGATCTGACACTAAGATCCGAACTTAGACCAAGACCCATTTACCTATTTATTAAAAAAACTCACCTTTGGTTTTAAAATACATATAAATATATAATAATAGGTTTTATATTTCGCATTATTCTATAATATAATTTTTATTCATTTATGACAAAGAGACTTTTTGGAAGAATACATGCTTGTTCCACTATTAATGAAGATTGTGATGATGATGCGAAAATGGTGAATATCATTGACATGGTATATAAAGAAAGTTATTATATTACATAACCTTAATATTAATATTCAGATTTCACAAATATTATTTTCATAAAACAATTTTTTCTCTTTGGTTTGTTGTTTCTTGTTTGTTTTAGGATGTTTATGATTTAAGTAGTGATGAAGACTTAACACTCTAAGAGATATAAGTACGGTACTCGACTTGCAACAATGAAATATTTCATGATCTACATTTCTTAATGTTTGTATTATTTAAAAGATATTTGCGTAATTGTTGAGTTTTTTTTTTGAGATTTTAGTTTGTCATTTTTTATTTTGATACTAGTCAATTGAAATTAATCTTTCCTCCATTGAAGTTGTGATGTGAAATTAATCAATGACAATTTTATTACGTTAAAAAAAAGGTCGAATAGTCATTTTTTAATAGATCCGTTTTAGACCTGTTTTGGATCCAAATCCATGAGATCCATTGGATCATCCATTGGATCCAGGTCTCAATTTTCTAGACCCACGAATTCAGGAAGGATCTAGATCCATGATATAAAAAATGGATCTGAATCTGGATCCAACTGGAGTCGGTCCAGATCCGGCCCATTACCATCCCTAATGACAATACATTATCATGGGGCCTTGCTGTTGTATGATACCTTGGAAAACAAAAACACCATAACAATATAACAGGGAGGATAATTACCGTCTCAGGATCCCATATTTTAACAATATGAGTATCTGTAGTAATTAATTTTGGTCGGTCGAAGTTTAGAGTACTATGCCACTTAATATCCAATATTGGGGAGCCATACCTGTATAACAGTAATATAGTTTCGAAAAATTAATAACTAAATCAAGGAAATTTGAAATCACAAGTGCACGACCTACTCACAAACTAACTCACACTTTCCTGAAAAATTAAGTGTTAATAAGCACCCTCACTTACATGTGGTCCTTAACTCGGATAGGAGATGAAGAACGCAAGTCATAGATTAGCACCTGACCATGATCAAATTCATGAGATATTTTAAGGTGATAAAACAAAAATACAATGAAATACACGCATGATGAGATCATTCCTCACCGCTAGGCATCATACCTTTCCAGCACTGCTTCCAACACCCATAAGAAAACCACCACTCTCATCAAAATCTATTGCAGTAACTTCCTATAAATAAGAACTAATAAGCGTTCTAAACAAAAAAAATATTAAAAACTGCAGAATGGATCTCTGCAGTGATATGCATAGTGATACCAATAAGCCAACTATTTCCATGACATTTTTTTTCTTTTCAGGAACAGTAAGTTGCAAATTATTGCTATAAAATGTCAGAAAAAAGTGATCAGAGATCAAGGACCAAGGATCAAGCAGCAAATGCTACCTCATCTGCATCAGCAGCAGGAGCAACAGCATTTATCCTGCCAATTGAAGCTTTCATTCTCATGTCAAAGCATTGAACAGCACCATCCTCACCACCACAAGCAACTAATCCATGAAACTTGCTGTAACCATCGAAACACATCATACTTGAATGAGCAAACCTTGCAAAGCAATTAGTCAAGTACAGAAGACAAAGAGAGTGAAATAGGAATAATTCCCCAAGAACCTTCTAGAAACCACATTCAGAGCTGGTGACTGCGTGTTAAGAGAGGATAGGAATCGTCCCTGTTGAAGAAATTTACCATCAAGAAAATAAATTATACATTTTTAGCAAACAAATATAATAATAAACCCAATATTACAAAATTCCAGCTTTAGGCATGCATAAGCCTTTTTGAAAGTGAGTAAAACATAGTCCATACAACAAATAAAAGGATAGTAGTATTCTATCCAGAAGCCGCAGCATCAAAGACAACAGTACAAACAAAATCATGTTTTCTCTCAGCCAAACTTCCTTTCCAAGCATTAAACAGACAGATTGCTGTAAAAAAATTCTCTCAAGCTACTAGTAAAAAATATACTGGATAAATCTATAGTTTCTTCTTGCAAAAAAATCAACCAATTATTAACATCTTTTCAAAAGAAAATTTGCAAACATGAATTGAGAATGATGGTCATAGATATGGTCTTTCACAAATCAGAAGATGATGCAAATCTCAAATGTCCATAAAGGCAGAAAGAGACAATAAAGAAACATGCCACTCACTAAAAAATCTCAGAGGTGTACCTGTTCTAAATTAATTCTGTATAGATCTGGAGATGAAGCAGCACAAAGCAAGTCACAAGACCAGCAATCATATGCCATATCCCTTCCCATCCTATCAAGCATCAGATGGTCAAGACAAACATCATTTAAAACATGTATAATTTCTTAAATAGTCAATCAACACTAAATGTGAAAAAGGTATGAACAAATACACGAACATCTCAAACAACAATTAGATTCTTCTGCAAGGATGACAAGTATAAAACGATATATCTAGGGAAAATCTTCAGAATAATCCAATAATTAGCTAGTGGCCATGCATAAGGCAAAAAAAGATGCAAATACCCACAACTTCTATGTAAGGAAAATGAGTGAAGTGTAGTATGGGAGAGAATTGCAATTGCAAAGACTACTATATATTCAAATTTTTATTCAGGAACCAGTACATAAATATATTGATCAAAGTAAACATTACGTACATTAGGAGGCTAAATGGCAGGTTTACACTTTTAATTTGTTCCAGTTGGATCTTCAACCTTATAGTGATTGTGACTTAGATCCAATAAATTTGGTCAATCAAAACCAAAGATTTTCAAAAGAATAACACATCAACCTAACTGGCACAGTTTCTGCAGTTTTTCTTTATTTTTCCCCTTTCATTTCTATTTTCCTTCTTTTTGTCATTTACATTCCCACAGTTGCGGAAGAGGATAAGGATTGGAAAGATTCCATTAGGAAAACCTTCTTTCTCAAGTAAACAGATGGAAACAATAACCTCATCTTTAATTCAAATATCAACTTCTTATGCCAAGAGATAATTATAAAATCTATTAATTACTAAATGCAACAAGTAACCATTGATCTGGAAAGCATATGATCCACAACACTGAAATTATTCCAAAAAAATAGAGATCAATAGGCAAGAGCATAGAGTAAAGCACTATAAAACCTTGGAATCCGCAGACTGTAGTGCTTCCCATATTTTGCATGTAGATTAACAGAACGATCAGCACACAAGAATGCAAGTTTTGAATAGTCATCAGCCAATACCTATACATACAGAAAAATACCAAATCAATGTACCAAATAGCACGAGGAAATTCTGAAAGCTAATTAACTTGAAGCACCAACAAGTTGGTAATTAGATGTCTTATCATGGAATAGATAAAGCTAATTACTCCTCTTTCTCATCATTTAAGAAACAAACAGCTATTTCAAAAAGGTTGAAGTGAGTGTTGTTATTCAATACAGAAACAAGATAGTAGTTCATTGCTATAGTTTCAAAGAAACATCAAACTGCCGCAAAAAATGGGTGATATCCTTTCTAAAAACAGAGGAAATACCTGAAAATCTATTATTTCCGAGGAAAGGTGCCTCTCAAACTTCATTGAGAATTGCCTAAGTTCATATACTTTCACTTGTGGAGGATATATACCTGAATGCCCACAACAACTCAATCATGATTCATGAATAAATTTCACAATTCAAGCAAAGGAGAAAACAGAACGTCAAATTGTGAAAGTTGAGCTTCAATGAACCTGCGGCAATAAGGTACTCCCCATCAGGTGTTATCTTGATTTTCGAGGTAGCGGTTTCGAATCTCAAATCCTGAATCAACTCTAACCTCTCCGTATAATCTAGTATTCAGTAAATACAGAGGATAGATGTCATAAAACAATAATTTCTTCATTAAAAACATACAAAACGAATTAATGAATGATTAAGGTATTAGGAGTGAGTTTAAAGAAAAAGCTTACTTTTGTCCTTACGGAGTGAGCGTTGCTTCTTGGGACCAAGCCAAGAAGCAACGGAGCGCTGGTGGGAAGAAATTGTGTACATCTTTACACCGTTAATGGAAACGGACTTCATCTTTCCGCCGTGTGCCGCCATGTTTTCTCCTCTCCTCCTTTTTCGTTGGCTTTCGTATAAGGAAAACACGAAGAAGAAGAGAAGAAAGGGAGGGAATTCAAGCCTTTGGTGCTGGTATTGCGGCTGCTGCAAGAACAAAGGGAACTCAAACTACTTCTGGGTTAATTTGGGCTTCCTAAATTCTGCAAAATTGGGTTAATTTCATGGATAGAGTAGGAGAACTATTGCTAGGTTCAACTGGGTTGGTGTCCATACCATATTTGGGTTTGTGTTTTACTTTTAATTTTATGGTTTATATTCAAAATTATTTTTTATTTTAATAATATCATATTTAATATTTAAATATATATTTATTTTAAAATAATATAATTTTATTGAGATCACTTAATAATAATAAAGTTTAATATTGACTTAAGTTTAAATGATTATAATTAAAAGTAGACATACTCAAAATTATCTAATCGTATAATAATTTGATTAAAATATAAATTTTGAATATAAATTATTTAAATTTAAAACGATCAATTTATCAGTTAAAATGTCTAACGTCATTAATAATGAAAATATCGTAGAGAATCGAAGAATAAATTCATAATTAATTTATTTTAAAAAATATATAATAAAAATAAAATAATTCTTATGCGTGGGAGATGAGAGCCTCTCTCAAGACCTAAATAAGTCCGTTCCTAGTCTATCTCAATGTTGTTACGAGTTCGATTCATCTAACTTGTAGATTATAGTTTCTAATGAAGACTTTATCAACTCATCTATGATCTCAGTTTATAGATAGATTCGAAAATTAAATTAATTCGATAACATTTTTTAATGATTTATGTATTAACAAAAGTTATATAGAATAATTTCCCTTTGTTAGGTAAGATTGTAATTAATGTGTTGTATTATTTAATACATCTCCATTAGAAAACTTTATACATGTATTTAGTAGATGTGAAATATAATATGACATATTTATCGATTATACCATCATATTATTCTTCGTCAGGGGCGGTTCAAAAATTTTGGGGGTCCTGTACAATTTATTAAAATACGGTCCTTAAAATTAATTGTCCATGACCTCCACTAGTTATAAAATTGTAGCCCTTAGTAGCAAATGTCCTTTCTAGGGGCCTCTGTGCGACCGTTTCTATTACGTCTGTCCAAAACCTCACTAGTTCTACCGAAGCAATAGTAATAATAATAATCAATAAGATTCTATAATCAATTGTCATATTTAAGAAATAATTATAACGTTTTAACAATTATAACTCATCTTTCTTAATAACGTTTTCAAAATTTTTCAATGAATTTTGAGATTAACATCATCTAATGAATGCAGTTTATCAAAATTTGGGGCTCTTCTTTTTCGGAGGCCTTGTGCGGTCGCTCCTATTACGACTGTCCAGAACCTTATTGTTCTTTGATATATATATATATATATATATATATATATAATATTTTTTATTATGTATTTATTATATAATATATAATATTTTATTAATTTTTCTGATTGGTATAATCCTTTAATTTTTAGGTAGGATGAAGATCAAATTTTAGTTCTTATGTTTTCTGGAGGAGACGAGATAAATCCCACACAAAGACTCAAAATCCAATACTAAGAACCTAAAAGAGAGAATCATGTTCCCTTGGTTTCCTGTCTACGAGTTGCCCTTACATGCTCCCATCGCACACAATCAGGTCAGCAATGGCTGCTTTAGCACTGAAAACCTCGATGATTTCCATCATTTTACACTCCCCGATCTGCCTCAACTCAACCTTTTTTAATCAAAATCATGTTAAATTAGTTTGTACTTGAAGGATTTCTGATATTTCAAATCTTTGGATTATGGATTGTAATTCGTTGCACAAAAGGTTAAGCATTCCGACGACGGTTTCGCAGATGTTGAAATACATACCGGAGCTGAAAGCGGAAGTGAAAACTCTGTTTCAAAAGAAAACGGAGATCGTGATTCAGATTTCAACACTTGGAGATTCGTCTCAGACTCTGCCGTTGTCGCCAATCTTGCTCGGTTTAAAAGACGACGACCTGTTTCTAACGTATGCTTCTTGCTTCGAGTCATTTGGTGGCAGTCTTCTACAACTTGAATTTTCAGGTATGCCTGCTTTCGAAAGATTAGATCGAAGATTAAAATGATTTGAATTGAATTTTTAAATTTTTTGTGGGACCAAAATGAAAGTTTTACATCTAATTCAAAACTTGAAGGACTAAATTAAATGATTATTGTATTAGAAGGATTAAAACTAAAACTAAAATTAGTTGATTCGATTAGTGGATTGTATTAATAGATTGTATAAAAGTGTTTGGTAAAATTAATTGATGATTGATAGTTATTTGATTATTTAAATAAGTAAAATAACATATAAGAACATAATTATATTCAATACTTGTTTGAATAATTTATTAGTTATCAATATATTATATCTATTAATATTAATTAGATTATAAAAATAAATTTTAATATAACATTACTAATAATAATTAAAGTATCTATATATTAATTTATTATTTATATAATCATTTTTAATAAAATTTAAATAATTATTAAATTTTAATATAAATATGTAAGAATAAAAAGAAAAAAAGTTTATACATATTTTATAATGTAAATACGTGAGGGTGAATAATTAAAATAGAAAAAGATTAAATTTAGGTTCTTTAAAAGATTTTTATAATTGTTATGGGTAGGCGAGTTTTATCTCTTATGTCAAAACTTTTAATTTCAAAAACTCCTATTAGTAGTTTTTTCTTTTAAAATTAAAGGTTTTACCTCAATTTATTATTTTAATCCGTTATTCATCGAACATTCAAATTAACATATTTGATTGAGCGAACCTCTATTATTAGCTCAAGCCTCTAATTTTAGTTCAAACCGTTATTAATCAAAGATGGCTTTAATTAAATAACAGGAATCCATTTTAATTGAGAAGCAAATTTAACTGGTTGGTCAAGCTACCCATCTTTATTTTCTCGTATTCTTTTGTATCATAGGTCCTAGATTAAGACCGTAAATGATATAAGATAGATTATTAGTTACTCGAGATCGACTTGAACAAAGTTGGATCAAAGCTCGACTCAACTAGAGCTCGAATTTGACTCTAATTTTTAATGAACAAAGTCGAGTTATTTGATACTCAACTCGAAAAGCTCATGAGTTATTAAAAAAATAATATTTAAATATATATTTTTATTTCTAAAAATAAATAATTAATAATCTTTAGTTTTAAGCTATTTAATAATTTTAAAAAAATACAAGTTTTTTTTAAATACTGGAATAAATCTTCATGCACTCGAGGTTTATGTTTGAGTTTAAGTTTGAATTGAGCTCCTAAATAAGTTTGAGAATGTTGAGTTGGAGTTTTTCGAGTTTGAATTTTTTCGAGCTTTATAAGTTACGAGTTTTTCGAATTCAAATTTTGATTTTGAACTCATGCGTTGTAGTTTTGAGATTGTGAACTTTAGAATGGAGCTCAGCTTTAAACTTGAGTCAAGTTCAGCAGGGTTCAAGTTCGATTGGACTGTAAGTTATATGGTATTAGCACTTGGCAGTGACCTTATAAGTTGTATTGTCTTCTTTTTCTGATATATGATATTGTTTTTTTGGGTGTTTTACTAGAGCATGAACTGTAGTGCTCAAAGATTTTTTGTTATGAGATGTGCAAGTAAAAAGTTATTATAGTTAGGTTTGAAAAAAAAATCTTGAAACTAAGACGGTTGTGGTTGTAATTGTATGTGGTTGTGCAACCTTAGAGTGGTTTCAAAGCTCTTAATGAAACTTCGACGCAAGCTGGAGAAAATATCATAGGCTAGGATTGTGTGGGGCAGCCCCTCTATTCCCATGTATTCTTTTATTACTTGGTTAGTAGTCTTGGATAGGTTACCTACTAAGACTCACATGCTTTTTTGAGTTGTGAGATTGATCCCTTATGTCTACTTTGTGGAGAGACCATAGAAACTAGAGATCACATATTTGCTGAGTGTAGCTTTGTTAGGCAGTTATTGGTGTTGGTTTTTAGACACTGTGGCATGCAGTTTGATTTCTATGTTTGGCTGCAATCAAAGGCAAAAGGTAAGAGTTTGTTGGCTGCTATCTTCAAGCTTTCTTAGTGTTGTGTCAACTATTTTATTTGGTAGGAAAGGAATTTACGTCTACATGGGTAGCATACCCTTTGCACGGTTGAAGTTTTATTTTTAGGTATCAAGAAAGATATTAGTATTAAATTTACAGGCTTTTTCAGGCCTTTATTTTTATTAGAAAATTGGGAGCTTTGATTTTTTTTATGGTTTTTGGATGAATAAATAACATTTATCAAAAAAAAATCGAAAGCTAAATACGATTATAGATATATCAGATTGTACCAATGCGTATGTGTAGTACAACTTATTCCATTCACCATCTACAAATTCAGATTCATAAAATCGAATGATACGATCCGAGTACGGATATTATTGCATCCTCTTTCTGCACTACTAAGAACAAGAACAACAAGGCTGAGTCGCAGGAAGCAGGTTCTATCTTTTCTGTGTGCCTTCACTATCATCCAGAGTACCAACCAAACATTTTTCCAGTAAGAATTCAAAGTTTACCCAAGCATGGTATTTGTCTGGAACACAGGTTAAGTGCTGTTGCAGAATTTAAATTTTGAAACATAAGGAAAATGACTACTATTTTCACCGTTTTTATAATATATATATATATATACACAGTCACACCCACCCACCCACCCACCTGACATTGAGTACAAGACTGTCCCATATCTTAAGCTAGGCTTTCAATCATCTCAACTAAGGTCCAAGAGTATCTAATTAACTCTTAAATTTAATATATTAGGTTGAAGTTGTACATAACTAAGTACTATAATCCTAGTCTAATGTTATACAAACATTATTTCGATCGAAGAACAAGTAAAAATTAGCATTACCTCGGCCTCAACTGGAAATAGATTTTAAAAAAGGATACTGAATAAAGATGTGGAGTCTTTTCCCACTGCTTTCATGAGCATATCAACACCTGAGAGAAATAATAGTCAAAATAGTTTGTTAGCCTTTTCTAGACAATATATTTATTATTACAGACTTACAGTAGCTAATTCATGGATAAAATCAATAAAATGAAAATAAAAAATGCCTGGTAACATCCAATATATAGCTCAATGGTTCCACCATAACTAATAATGTTGTCAAACATATCATTCGATGCTTAACTAGAAACTATGAAGTAACACATCCAAAGTTAAGGGGAAAACTGAAAGATCTTGTATATACCTCCAGGGTGAAACTTCATGTATGGAGATATATTGTACACTCGTCCTTTCAGAACAGTCCACATGGAACCATCTTTTTGATTTTGCTTAACTTCACTCATTGGTATAAGCCTCTTATTTGACTGCCCTTTCAATCCTGAAAGGCATCATTTACGTCGAAATATAGAAGGGGCATGCAGTTAGTGTTACAATTTTAAGACATTAAAGGGGTGGGGGAAGGCCTAGTAGCTGACTAGCTGTTCCACATCATACCTGCAAGGTCGGGATGTGTTCGAGTAAGCTTAAGCCAGTCCATTTGACTATATCCTTTCTCAAAAGGAACCTTGGCCCGAGGTGCAGGCTTTCTAGTAGAATTTTTCGGTTTTTCTGCATTCTGGGTAGAAGCACCTGCATCTCCAGATGCTACTGCTCTTGATGATTCACTCGATGATTTCAAAAATGAAGCATCAATAACGTTGAAAGTCAAAGAACCAACAGTAGCTTGATGTGTCTGTTTATCTTTCCAGGGAAAACCACCATCCTTACTAATATCACTAAAGTTTGAAAATTCATCTTTAATGGCAATACTACCAATATCAGCTGTTAGATTATTTGCCGCTACACCATTTTGATCGGCCAGTGACCCAACCTAAACAAAAAGAATATATATTTAACTGGTCTTGCAATAAAATGAAAATATCAGGCACTGAAGTCTATTTCAACAGTACAAGGAGTAATACATCTGTAGAACTTTAACTTACCTTACAAAAGGTAAAATCATTATCATTGTTGCTATTCTCCATTCTATGAAGAGAAAAGATCCAAAATTTACAAGATCAAATCAGGCAACAGCTTCTCTCAAGTAATACAATTACAGGCACATCAGCTGTTTAACACCATCTGCAATTACACAATCAGAGAAATGTTCAAAACACGATGATAAAAGAATGTCATCAATCAAAGAAATAAGCACAAATTACACAAAAAAATAAACTTTATGCTAATCCCAAGGTTGAGTGAACAACTCAATACTCTTTACTTGTAACTCCAAATTTCCAAGCTTAAATTTCAATAAAAGAATAGCCAAACACTGAACTTTTCTTCCAAATTTTCAAATACCAGTTTCTAAGTAAAAGAGACAGGTTCAAGAAATTCAGCCATGGAAACTCCGATTCCTATTCATAATTCACAACTACAAACTTGCCCATTTACAGTCACTGGGTTATGAGATGCTCTCATTTCATCTCAATAACTGATATACTAAATTCAGATTAAAAGAAAATCTAAAAGAGAGAAGACGATCAAAGGTTATAATTAGAATCAACAACATAATCGAGCCAAGACACCCAAAGGAATAGATTTCATGTTCTTCAAATACGGATTTAATAGATTGAAAACAGAAGATGAAGAATAACGTACCCAATTGAGTTTTTGCTGCGGCTATGTAACAGTAACGAAAATCCAACAATAAACCAATAAATCCGTAATTTTAAGGGGGGGGGGGGGGGGGGACAGTCGGAGATACGAAAGGAAGAGGTTTCAAGGAAGTTGTAGATGGAAATTTGGTGCAATTCTGGATATGGAGGCGGCGAGACGGCGGCTTGAATTGGGATTTAGGGTGAGTTTGGGAGAGAGAGAGAAATGTTGGGAAAAGGTTTTGTACTTTCTGACAGAAATGATGACACGTGGCAATTTAGTATTGAACAACTCTTTTAATTGAACACAATTCTGTCAGCAATTGACTGAGAAATATTTTTAAAAAAGGTTAAAGGTTCCGTTTTTTATTGCTTTTAATAATTTAAATAATTTATAAAAAAATATATTTTTTTCATCTCACTTTATTTATTTAATATTATTTTTTTTAATTTTTAATTTTAACTTTAAATTTATTATTAATAAAAATATATAAAAAATATTTTAGAAATTTCTAATCAATTTAAAAATATATATTTTGTAAAATTTAATAAATTAAAATATTTAAAATAACTATGGTCAAAATTTTAAAATTTTGACTTTAAAAAATTAATATTAAACTTCTTAAATTGGACAGAGACATCCGTTCACCACGTCATTCATGATTCATGCAATCAAATCCTTCATCTTTAATTAACTACATGAAAACAACTCACTCATTAATTACATGTAGAAAAGGAGAGATTATATCATAGGTTCGGTTCACCACGTCAACCGTGGTCCTAACCAATGAAAATCATCCATTCCACCACTAATCGGCATGTAATTAATATAATTTTCAGAAATTATATTTTTAAAATGACATGAAAAATATGAATGAAGATTCATTTGTCGAAAAAAATGAGTTATAGATCAGTGGTGAAGTGTGGTTATAAATTGGATGGGACCATGACTGACGTGGTGAACCGGGTCATGATATGATTTCTCGTAAAAAAAGGCGATATTCACCCTAAAAAATATAAGATAAATGAATTTAATTTGTTTAAACCACAGGTTACGTGGTGGAAGGGTTTTATAATATAATTTCTCGGAGCGTTAACCTGGTGCCTGAAACTGTAGTCTGTAGGTGAACAAATCTGGATCACTGCACACACACAGAGAAGAAGGAATATGGCAGAGCTTCACCACACGAGTCATCACTATTCAACGAAGACACCAGCACTCCGATCGACGCCACTTATGACTGCACTGGCGGTGCAGAAAAGGTGTTTGGTTCAAGCTACAGCTGCGGGGAATTCCGATTTTACCTTCATAAGAAATGTGCGGAGGCACCCTTGGAGATTCATCATCCTGCTCACCGTGACCCCACTCTAGTTCTTCTTCCACCATCAGAAATTCTTCCACAAGAAATGTCTTGAACAACTCACTGCAGTTTATCACTCTTGCCATCGCAAACACCAGCTTGTGCTTGTTTTCAATGATTTCGATGAAGCCTTCGCTGCTTGCGACCAGTGCCGAAGATATATGTGGAGACAAGGGAAATCATGTCTCCTATATTTGTTCACCATGCAACATTCAAGTTCACAAGGACTGTGTTTCATTGCCACACCATATTCGACTCAATCTCCATCCCCACACCATTTCCCACAACTTTTTCCTCCGCATCGACCAGACGACCACGATGATTCCAGAACATGGGATTGCAGAATCTGTTACTAAACAGTAAACATCGAGCATGGGAGTTATTCTTCTTCTCTGCCGGATTGTGATTTCGTTATCCATGTCAAGTGTTCTATTGAGAACAAGAGTTTGTACCAAGTAGTTGAGGTAGAAAATCCAGACAAGTTCGAGGAATCTGATCGGTTGTATGAACCTAAGAGTTGCATCCTTCGTGTTATATCGAGGAAATCGAAGTTCGCGATGAGGTAATAGCCGGAGAGATAGAACATGTTAGTCATGAGCATAACTTGATATTCTCAGAAGATATTCAGTACAATAAACGTTGCAATGGGTGTGGTCTACCTGTCCTATCCACATTTTACTATTGTACCCAATGTGATTTCTTTCTGCACAAGGCATGTGCTGAACTACCAAAAATGTGTCAACTATGGTTTGATGCAGAGCCTTTCGATCTTGTCACAGACGGTATTTTCGAATGTGTACTCTGTCTCTACAAATGTAATAGTTTCTCCTACAGATCGGGTGACGGTGACGGCTTGTGCCTTCGATGTGCTTCGATATCCCATGGTTTTACATATCAGACAGATGAGCCACATTATGCTTGTGGTAAAGATATAAACCAGGTCTTTGCACACAGATGCAAGGATTGCACATTTGCTTTGCATAGGAGATGTGTTTCATTACCACAAACATTCTTTGACACTTGCTTATCAAGATTCCGATGACTATCCGACACTATTATGACATCTGTGAAGAAGAAAGAGATCCACAACAACGGTTTTAACGTTATGAAACTTGTGAAAATTCTATACATATCAAATGTATTCTCGAAAAATACTTGTTTATCAAGGCCGGAAGTAAGTACTCGTACGAGGATCACGCACATACTCTCGCCTTCGTCAACAAGACCTATTACTACCCGCAATGTGTTCTTTGCGGTAAGCCCTGCCAAGATCTAGCCCTTGAGTGTCAAGAGCATGCATGCAAGTATATTGTTCATTGGAGCTGCATAAAACCTTATGATGGTGACAGTGACAGAGAATGGTTCTGCTTGGCTTAGTTTTGGTTTTTGTCATGTTTGTATTTGTTTTTCTGGTATTAGCAATGATGTTGTATGTTGCATTGGGTTTCTTTTAATAGGTTTTATGTCGTTTTTGGGTGTTTTTTTGAAAATATACTGTTTATTTATTTTTGAAAATGTTCATGTTTATTCGTTTAAGTATCCGTAAATATATTCGTTTATATATTTAAAAATATTAACTAAATTAATAATAAATAAAAAAAATAAAACAAAAACAAGAAAATTAAACTTATATGTCATCATGAATTTATATAACATTCTTAACGACAACAAAAGTAATATTTAGTGTATCCACAAGCATTTTCAACATATAAATAAGCTTATAAACAAATTTGTTTATGAACATAAACGAACCAAACACATCTCTATTCGTGTTTGTTCGTTTATTAAACAAACATAAAATTTTTGTTTATACTCATTTATTTAGTTTAATAAACGAGCATAAACGATCGTTATACAAACGGTTCATCGAACTCTCTGTTCATTTATATCCTTAATTTTGATCTAGATTCGAATATACTTCACATACTAAGGAAGATCGAATGTGTTGGGTCTTAGATCCAGACCCGAACATCAACCCGAACAAGCAAAATGGTATATCCATGGACACTTCTTGCAGCCCTAATAACATGCAATAATCAAATTCATTCAAACAAAGAGCAAAACGAACACCAACATATATGAAATTAACATATATATTAAAACTAATCACTTATGAAATTAACATATATATTAATATCAGTTTCGAGTTCGATCTAAGACGTTCGAATATATGAAAATAATTAAAGGAACAACAGATAAATAAGGTGAAAGAGAGGTGCTTACATTTCAAGCTTGTTATATTCACATGAAAAGGCCTTTAGGCAAGATCCCTGTGAAATTCTCAATCATTTGTGGCGTAAAAATATCGTCATCGGAGACGTCAAACGAGATATCTCGTTCGACGTCGCCGACAATAGTAGAATATTGTTGTCGGTCCAAGCCGGGAATCTCTTGTACATGATAATCGATGATGGTACTGTCTTTTGCTACGGTACCAAAGACCCTTTGATTGTCGTCGATGTTGTCTCTACCGACATCATCGACCACTACCTCGATGTCGGTGAACTTTGTCGGGTCGTCGGGCAACTCGGCATCTCGGCCAGTGAGTTTCTGCACTATGGCCATGAATTCTGAGGCACTGGTCTTCACTTTCATGGGATTTGATATGTACACTACTTTGATAGGCTTCTTGGATTTTGCCTTTTTGGGTGATGATTTTCTTGTCTGCAAAGTACTGCTTATTGAATCATCCATTTTTGGGTGATGATTTTCTTGGATTTTGCCTTTTGGGGTGATGATTTTCTCGGGAAAAGATTTCTGGGGAGAGTGATTTTTCCCGAGGAAAATGAGAAAGTTTCCTGGAAATTAAT
Organism: Abelmoschus esculentus; assembly: GCA_035048815.1. Taxonomy (NCBI): domain Eukaryota; kingdom Viridiplantae; phylum Streptophyta; class Magnoliopsida; order Malvales; family Malvaceae; genus Abelmoschus; species Abelmoschus esculentus. The sequence goes on from JAUCBN010000049.1 coordinate 509,780, forward strand.
AAGAGAAGGAAAATAAAAATAAAGTTAGAGACGTTGGGATTTAAACGATGGATATAAACAACAAAATGAAGGCTTGTCGAGGTGTACTAAGCCAGAGGCTAAGCTTAGCGCGTCTTAGCCACGCTCTCACTAGTCATTCAATAAAAAATAAAATGATTTATTGCTCAAAGATTAAATTCAAAGACTGATTTCTACTTAAAATTTTTAATTTTTACGAATTTTTTAAACCATTAAATAAGAACAAATTTATAAAATTAACAAAAATAAATAAAAAATATAAAATTTACAGTGATTCAGATTTTAAATCAATCTTATATTTATTATCTTAGCTTTCCTATATATTAAAAGAATTTTAAGTTTACTATAAATTCTTTATTAGACGATCTTTATAACCTAGACTCAATTATCAAGTCTAATATCTAAAGTTTACAATCCAAACTTGGGGAATCCTCTCTAAAAGAGGAAATCAAAGAAAATGAAATTTCATCTTCAAGGTATGTGCTTGCACTATTTAATTTACTCATCCAAATCTAAAATACTCGAGCATACATTGATAATTTGACTCACAAGTGTTAATTTATACAAGAATGAGAAATATATACAGACATAATTACAATTACAAACGTGTTCGCATTTTGATCATTAGTTGTTGGTACTTCAATGGTCTTTTTATGTTCCCAATTGAATTTTTAGACGTTAAAGATCGTAGGGATTTTTTTTTGAAATAAGAGATCGTAGGGATTAGATTAGAGCTATTGGGGATACTTTTCATATTGAATTTTCATTTTTGGGAGTATTCATATCGATACGCTGGCACATATATCATATTTTTTTTATGAAAAGAATGTGTTCTTCATACTTCGTATTTCGGTACGTCTTGACGCGTATTGGTACGCTGGATTGGTATTGAAGATCAATACGCCTACATAGAAAATAGTTATTGAGGGTTATGAAAATATTGATCGATTACGCACATGTATATCGGTACAACCCTCTTTGTATTTGTATGTCTATGCATGTATTGGTATAAATTTTCGATTCTAAAAAAATATTATAGTTCAAACCCTAATAGATATCAATAAGGTATATGATACTAACATGCTAAAAATTTAAATTTGACTACTTAAAAACGTTTTAAACTTTTTAAATTTTTTAAATATATCTCAAATTTATTTTTAAATTATTTGAACTTAAAATTATTTTAAAATCTTTAATCCAAAACTATTTTACAATTACACATTTTACCAAAAATAAAGGAAGCGTGATAAGACGCGCTTATTTAAGGCGTGAATATAGAAAACGTATGAAGAAGCTAGGGCTAATCAGTGTATCAATAATTCCACCACGTGGCCTTCAGCTGAAACCCCGGTTAGATGTTCTGACGTCACTGCTTTTCCAATGAGTGACGTCACCAAACCAATTTTAACCTATCGGATTTGAGATGGTACACGTCGCGACCGGCTTGGCTGGCTGGCTGGAATCGGCTTGGAGTAATTATCCAGGGTGGATGACCACTATTTACCTATGATGTGTGTACTATGGAATTAAATTGGACAGTTGGCACAATTCTTTAGGATATTTGACTCCCATTTGTGAAAAAAAAAATCTGATTATTCGTTGATTCGAATTTTATTTTTAGATAATTAAGATTAGATATCTAAAAATTTTAGATCGTATACGGATCAATGTTTTACATTCAGATCGGATATTTGATTATCCAATATCCAAAAAAAATATTTTTTTATACATATAAATATTGTTATATTCGATATTTTTACTTGTTATATATGAAAAAAATCATGAATAAAAATATTATTATATTCAATAATTTATTGATTATTATATTCAAAAACCAAATTCTTCATAAATAAGAGCGTCAAATTTTTCACAAATTTTTCAAAAAAATACTTAAATTAAATCATAAATTCGGATATCCGAAAATCTAATCCGAAATTTCTGATATCCAAAAAATTGGATATCTAATTTTTTTCAGATAGGATATAGATTACTAAAATGTCGATCCGAAAATTTTGAATATCCAAAATTTTGGATCAGATCGAATCGGATATTCCGAAATACATACCCCTAACTCCCATAATGTGGCATGTATGTGGGATGATATTGTTATTTTAAATATTTTAATTAGTTTAATTTTATAAAATGTATATTTTAAAATTACCCTATTGATATTTTTAAAATATATTTTATATTTTTATCAATAATAAATTTAAAATAGAAAAATAAAATTAAAATAATTGAATAAAAAATCAATATTAAATATATTAAATAAGATCAATGAAATATTATTTTAGTTAATTATCATAACTAACTAATGGTATTAAAAAATAAATAATTAAAATTTAGTTTCCTTTTCGCACCGTAAACAATCTATAATTGCTTGGGTAGTCATCTTTTACAGTTTATTTTTCTCTCAATTTTATCAAAAAGAAATATTCAACTTTATAATAATAGGAGATCTTATAGTAATTTAAATCTCCTCTAACAATATAACTTGTAATAGTTCAGCTAATTTTGAATTTAATATATAACATTTATTAAAAAAATAATTAAATTTTAAATTTAAATATAATAGTGAAACTAAAAGTAGATTTTCATCTTGTTTTCATCTTGTTTCAAAATATCTTTATTTATATTATATTACTAAAAGTAAAATACGATATAATATTTGAAATTTGAAATTTAATTAAGCAGAATCAAATTATTTACTATTTAAATTAATCTCTGTTAATTATATTTAATATATTTTTAATAAAAAAAATTACGTGTAAGTAATTATCTAGTATCCCATTTGAATCATATTTCATTATCCAATCCGCTTGCCTTTGACAATTGTGTTCCTTCAATAAATGTTGGTGTGATATTTTATGTTGGACCGTCTTCATACTTACCATAAATTTACTTACAAAGAGATATGTTTCTGGACATTCGTTTCAGACATGTCAGTTCAGGTGTTTGAAATTCAAGATGAAAACGAATTTTTTCCATTGACTTTTGAAACAAAGGAAAACAGAACAAAAACTATGGTAGAAACGTGTAAAGTAATGTAATGGGGTCCAAACCAGCATGGGTTTTCTATATTTGACTTTTGATTGCTTTGAAATAATAAGTAAAGAGAGGAAAAGAAATTAGTTTGCACCTTAAAAATTTTAAATTTCTTCTATATTTTTTATATTTTTAATATTTTATATTACCTAAAACTCTCGTAATTTTGTACCCGCTACATTTTTCATACATTTTTATAGTTTGTACCTCTTATATAAAATTTTAGGTCCATCCTTACTTATAGATAGAGGTGATAATGAGCCTGATCAGCTCACGAGCTACTCGGGCTCGGCTCGAGTGAGCTTGACTTGGGCTCGTATTCAGCTCAAGTGAGCTTGACTTGGGCTTGAGACCTTAATGAGCTGAGCCAAGTCGATTCAAGCTCGTCTCGAAAAGCTTATGAACAAGCTCGGAATAATTATATTATGTATATGCTACATATACACTAAAAGTAATCTCTTTAGCAAAAGAAAAATAATAAAATAAAATATGAGAAATCTACTAAAATAAATTAGGTAATTTTTTTCATTTTGAGTCGAGCTGAGCCTGACGTGCCCGACGAGCTTCAAGCCTGAGCCGAACCCAATAGTATTTTTTTTGAGCTGAACCCAAACCTAAAATTTTTAGCTCGCCAAACCTCAAGCCCGAATCGAACTCAATAATATTATTTTTGAGCCGAGCCGAGCCAGACCAGACTCAAACTCGACTCAACTCATTATCGCCCCTCCATATACATATCAAATATTAATAATCCGTAAACTATTGATACAAGTGTTGAAATTTAATCATTTCTTTATGTATTATTTTATTAATTAATTAATTTTATCATCTAATTTTCAAACTATTTTATTAAAATAATTTTTTGATATAAATATTAATATTCAAATTATAATTAACTGATTAACCTATATCAAGATCTTGGTCAATCTTTTCAATTCAGTTAATTTTATTCATAATTTTAAATTTTAAATCTTATTTAAAGATTCGAGATATATATCAAATTATAATCTTATGATAAAAATATAAATTATTATTTAATACAACATCCATGAAATTTTTAAATTTCACAATAGTTATTAAGAATTCATAGGGTGTCTTGTATATATTTTTATTTTCAAATATGTATTGAAAGACAAATGATAATTATTAGAACTTTTTTGTAATTAATAAAAAGACTTGAAATTAATTTTTAATTGAATATTCCCCCACCCCTACCCCACCAACTCCTTAAACCAATGGACTATTTCCAAGGGTAAACTTTGGTATGGAATATAAATCTAAATAAACAAATCAAGTGATAGGCTTCACTTATAGCTTGCTTGATTTAGTAATTGAGTTTTGGCATGAAATGACTTTCTATTTCCTTTTTAAAATTTTAATAAACTAATAACTCAATTATATATATATATATATATAAAGCTGTTTTTTTAAAAAAAATTGTTCAGCTCGAGTCGAATTATTGAAAAATAAGGTTGGGTTAAAGTTCAAATTTAGGGTTAAAATTCATCGACTCAATCCAATCTAATATATTTATATATTTATTATATTTTTATGGGTTAGGATCAACTTACACTATGTAAAGTTCTTTCTATGTAAGACTTACAGAGTTTTACACTAATTTTGAACAGTTGGATGATGATAATAAATACTCAATATTATTTTTGTATTTTTTTCCAAGCGATAATCTTTATATTTTTTACTGTTAATCTCATTCATCCATTTATCTCATCCAATGATCACGAATTAATATAAAACCCTTTAAGTTTTACATGATGTAACTTGATATTATACATATTTTTATATATTATTAATTTTATTTGATATGATTAGATTTAGTCAGATTCTTATTAAAATATCAGAGATCAAATTAAGATCAGATTATGATCTTTATTATATCAGATCAAATCAAAGATAAAATATATTAAAATCATGACGAGATAGAGTAGAAATAAGATAGGTGATTTAAATTTTGGATTAAAATCAAGACGACCAAACCCATTCGGATTATCATCCTAAAAAGATATATACGTACATTTATTATTTTATAATTATTTTAAGATTATTTTAAAAAATATTATTTCTTATACAGATTTGTAAGAAAAGAGTTATTGTCTGTATTTATTATATAGTTGTTGAAAAAATATTTTATATATTTGTATTTTTGTCGTATTATCATTATAATATGGAGTTTTTCTATGAATATTGTTTGTAAATTTTTATAAAAAAATATATAAAATCCTTTAAAATATTTTTAAGAATATTATAAATCACTGTGTAAATCAAAAAACAGATAGCTTTCAACCCGTTTTCAAATAGTGTTTTAATAAAAAAAATAACATTGATCAAAGACGGGTGAAAAGCAACCCGTCTTCAAACAGTAAATTAATACATATCAATATTTAAATTCAAAATATCACTGTTTGATGATGAGCCGTGAACAGTGTTAATTTTTTTATTAAAACATTGTTTGAAGACGGGTTGAAAGCAACCAATCTTTTGATTTGTACAGTGATTTATAATATTTATGGAAATAATTTGAAGGATTTCATTTTTTTAAAAAAATTACAAACAATATCCATGAAAATTGCCTAATAATAATATTATATATATATACTGAATTTTTGTAGGTTGATCAAAATATGTTTAAATTAAGGGGAATAAAAAATTATAAGCCGAATTTGATTTTGAAAATCTAGTGCTTTAAATTGAAAATTTTGATTTCGGTATGTTTTAATAAAAAAAATATTTTAGTTTTATTATAATTGTTAATTTTATATAAATTGGATAATCGAACTAATTTAATATCTACAATAGTTAGAAATTATATGTATTAAAATATCTTATAATTTAATTATTTTAATTTTTTTAAAATATAAAATAAAAAATTATTATTAAATAAAATTATAAATGACACGATGAGTTAAACCTATCTAATAATTTTTTAAAGTTACGTAGTTGTAGAATCTTTTACTTTTTTTCTTTCCATTTATAGAATTGACATAATTGGTGTATTCGTACTTTGGGCAAATTTTGAGAATAAATTTTTTTCCATTAAATATTTGAAATTTAAGATGTTTGAGAGAAAGGCATAACGTCACCTTGTCTTGGCGTTATGCCTTTTTTTAATATTATTTCTAAAAATCTAGCCAGCCGATTGGGTGGTTTTATTACTGCATTTTTTAAAAATAATATTAAAAAAAGCATAACGTCAAGAGGAGGTGGCGTTATGCCTCATTCACTATTCAAAATGTTGTAGATTCCTAAATTTTTGAGTTATTTACAATTTAAATCATTGAATTTACCTTCTACTTTCGTATAGGTCACAAACCTTTGATTTAATCAGATTAAATCATTAAACTTTTATTATTAACAAATTAAATCATTCACACTAACATCGTTAAATATTTTAATGAAAAAGCTGACTCAATAATCTTATTAAATATATTTTTCTATGTCAGCAAGTTAATATTAATTAAAATTAAAGAAAAATATTTAAAATATTTTTTTACATTAAATTATTAAAGAAATTATGGTTGAATGCATTTTTTTTAATAATTTATCGTAAAAAAAAGATTTTAAATATTTTTAAATTAATATTAACTTGTTGATATGGAGAAATAAGTCTAGTAGGCTTATTGAGTCAGTTTTTCCGTTAAAATAATTAGGGTAAAGTACATAGATAGTCACCATACTATGAGGTTAGTATCGATCTGGCCACAATGCTTTAAAAAGAATCAAATACACCGACAAACTATTGATTTGGTATTAAAATAGCCATCTGTCGTTAAGGAAGTAACGGACTGATGACGTGACCGTTAAAACTAAAATGAAATAATTATACATTTACTCCCTGTTACTCAAACATTTTTGTAATTTTAGTCCTAATTTTTATAATTTTATTGGATGATATTATTTATATATTTAATTATTAAATTTATTTTTATCCTCCAATCAGGCAATTAAAGAGGAAAACAAAATTCTACAAAAACCTGCTTGCAAGAGGGTTTGAACCTAGGTCTAAAGGAAAGATTTTGAGTGGCTTAACCACTAAGCCAAGTAGAATGTTTAGATAAAAAACACTATCACTTTTATATATTTATTGTTTCTAATATTTGTTCCTTTATATTTAATTAGTTTTAATTTAATTAAAAATAATAATTAAATTATTATATAATAAATTAAAAGTTTCAAATTAATAAAATTTTATTTATAAACTCTAAACTCAAAACCCTAAATCCTAAATTCATTAATTTTTAAACCTTAAATTCATTTTTAAATCTTAAACCCTAAACTCTAAATTCATTAAAAATGAATTTTTAAATCCTAAATTCGGATAAAAACTATAAATATTCGAATATTTGGATTTAAAAATATTCAAATAAAATATTTGGATTTAAAAATATTCGAATAATTTTTTTGGATATTCGAATAATAAATATACAAATAAAAATATTTGTATAATAAATATTCGAATAAAAATCATAAATATTTGAATATTTAGATTTAAAAATATTCGAATAAAATATTTCAAACTTTTAATTTATTATATAATAATTTAATCATTATTTTTAATTAAATTAAAACTAATTAAATATAAAGGAACAAATATTAGAAACAATAAATATATAAAAGTGATAGTGTTTTTTTATCCAAACATTCTACTTGGTTTAGTGGTTAAGCCACTCAAAATCTCTCTTTTAGACCCAGGTTCAAACCCTCTTGCAAGCAGGTTTTGTAGAATTTTGTTTTCCTCTTTCCTAATTAAATAAATATATTATTTTATTATAATAAAATTAGGACTAAATTATAAAAATGTTTGAATAACATGGAGTAAATGTGTAATTATTCCATTTTAGTTTTAACGGCCACGTCATCAGTTCGTTACTTCCTTAACGACAGATGGCTATTTTAATACCAAATCAATAGTTTGTCGGTGTATTTGATTCTTTTTAAAGTATTGTGGTCAGATCGATACTAACCCCATAATATGGTGACTATCTGTGTAGTTTACCCAAATAATTAACGGTGTTAGTGTGAATGATCTAATTTGTTAATAATAAAAGTTTAATGATTTAATCTGATTAAATCAAAGGTTTGTGACCTATACGAAAATAGAAGATAAGTTCAATGATTTAAATAAATTATAAATAGCTCTAAATTTTCTCTCAAACATCTTAAATTCCTAGAAAAAAAAATTATTCCCCAAAATTCCCCTTGTCCAAATTCTATTGAGCCAAACTCAAATCTTCCAAGACATGGGGGAGACTTTGGGGGAGACTTTGGGGGAGACTTTGGAACATAAAAGGTTTGACTAACTTTCTATACATTTGCTGTCTTTTCAAATTGTAAAAGTATGTTGGAGTTATTGTATCATGTATGTCGGGTTATGATCTTTATTTTTTAAATATTTTAAATTTTATTTTTAAATAATAATTTTTATTTTAAATTGATTCATAAATTTTTTTATGATTTTAATTTTATCCTTAAACTGTGATCTTTAATCTAAATTAGATCATAAATTTTTTAATATCTTATTTTTATCTCAAATCATTGCTTATATCGCATCGTGTTATTTTCATAATATTATTATGTAATATAAATTAGTGTTTACAAGATAAATAATAAGTATTATTAATATATACTAATAATTTTGATATAAAATTAAAACATTAAAAAATTAGAGACTAAACTAAAATAAGAATCATAATAAAAATCATAATTTAAAGACATATGATACAATTAATTCCTTAAGTTCATGATAAAGAATTATGAGACTAACTTATATTAGAATAATCTTAAAGCTCTTATATATTAGGTACCAATAAAATAATGACACCTCATCAATCCTTTAAGAGATAAAAAATTAAAAAATCATTATATTGTTTTACACTCTTTCACGTTCAACGTTAGGGGTGAGCAAAACTCGATTCGACTCGAAAAACCGAATAACTCGACTCAACTCGAGGCAAAAATACTCGACTCGTTTTGACTCGATTCGAAATTTCATAAACTCGACTCGACTCGAAAAAATTTCAAATAAAGTTTGAGTTGTAAAATGGAAATTCGAATAACTCAAAATTTTTAGTAATTAAAGGATTAATTTTTAAGTTTGAGATTGAATCTCTCAATTTTTTATGATATATATACATTGATATATAAAAATATAAAGAAATATTGCTACATATGAAAATATATATATAAGCACATATTATATAATTAGAAAAAATCGTTTAAATTAGAATCAAATCATACTATAACATGATAAATAATTACAATTAAATATTTATAGGAACTCGAAAACTCGATTCGACTCGACTCGAATTTCTTAAACTCGACTCGATCGAACACTCACCCCATATTCAACATTGCTTTTAGAACGAGTATTTTTTTCAAACGTTTATTTGGATAAAGAAATTGAAATTTTCAAATGTGGTCAAACGTCTATTTAAACAGTAAATCAAGTTGAATATCAGTACTTTTACCTATATTATTAAGAATTGTTTTTTTTTTTAATTAACGTTCTAAAAACCGTTGGAAAAACATTTTTGAACGGAACCTAAATCTCTGTAAATAAGATTTTCTGTTAAGCACGACTTCTTTAGTTTAAATGGTTATAAAAGAACGATTATTGTTCTTAAATATCACGGGTTTGAACATTATTAATATTAACAGAGTGATTGAGCGATTAATATCAAATGATAAAGATTGTACTCTAAAACAGATACTACTGTAATCACTATTAGCTAATTAAAAAAAAAATTAATACATTTGTTTGAAAGAACTGGAATAACCGGCGCTAAAACAACCCCTAAACCCTATATTATACTCGTGAAACTAATTCAGAAGGTTGGTAGTCGGGGGAACATAGGATTTTTTTAGGAGTTCGATCTCTATTAATTTTTGTTTTTGTATACTTCATAAAGTAAAAATAAAAAATATAATTTATTTTAAAAAAATCGTATTTTGACCCCCACCCATCTAAAAAAATTAAAATATATATTTTGATCCTTTCTATAAAATTTTTTAGTTCCGCCCCTTTTAATAGTCGGTTGGAAAATGCACATAGATATAAAAAATTATTGAGTAATGATCGGTATATTTTATTAGTAGGTTGCTTGCTGATTTGGGTATGGCCGAAGAAAAATACATATTATTTGAAAAGATGAGTCGCGTCGAATATCGATGAACATCATTAATGTTGAACACTATTGAACATTATTAAATTAGTTTATAAAGAATAAAAATCTAAAGAACTAATCATATAATTATTAATTATATGTTGAGTTTATCACTTTTTATTAATTACATACTGAGTCCTTAAGATTTTATATTTTTATTAATTAATTTAATAATATTTAACATGTTCAATATTAATGATATTCAGTCATGTTCGACGCCCGTCGTAAAACTTTCCTATTTGAAATGGTAATTACTCGTGTAGTTGTCATACTCATTAGTTTAAGGATGGTTAGGCCCCTTAGACAGGTACAAACAGATCAACTTGTATTGGGCTTAATGAAAGTCAGAGTTAGGGATCAAAGAAACGATACCAAATCAACCCGGTGTGGCTCTTCTCAAAGAAACGAACCACCGTTCTCGATTCATAGTGAGATTTTCCGGTAAGTTTGAACCGCAACACTTCTCCTCCTCGTCGAAGTAACCACCGGATAGTCAGAAAATTGATCCTGCAACTCACCGGAAATCTCTCATTAAAACAAAAATGATTAAGAGATTTTCCAGTAAGTTTGAACCACAACGCTTCTCCTCTTTCTTTCGCATTATACATGGCATGGATTAAGCAAATTGTCAACGCCGATTTCCGATCTGTTTCCTTTCACCTTCAATTTGGAGAAGAGATCGAGACAGTCGATGACGGCGCAGTATGCTACCATATCAGGTTCGAAATCTCTTTCTTCCATCATCCTTGAAAACATACTACATCTATCGGTATTGTAGATCTTAAACCACTCATTAAGTTCAGAGAAAAACTTACCGGTTAACGTGAGCGAAGCCGATCTTGAACTGAAAATCACGATCCTTGCCATTTGAATCAAAGAATATACGACACATAAACATCACATGAAAGTCACATTAAAAGCAATAAAAAACTAGCAATAAACCCATGAAATAGTTTCGACAATAAAAAATATATAATTCATTTAGATAATTTATGTTATTTAAAAAATTTAAAAAAAATTAAAAAGATACTAACAGGTGATCATATTAATATATTAAAAAATAACTTATGAGGTTTTTGTTAGTTTGATATCAGGTTAAGCTTGTGTTTTTCTTGTAAATACTTCCATTTAGTACTTTTTTCCTCTTAATGTTGCCAATAGTAGTATTCTTTCATTACAAAAAAAATAACTTATGAAAAGTTAAAAAAAATAGTACATGATTCCGTACTTTATTGAATTTTAATCAACAAAATTGACTTTTATTTTTTAAAATACTCTAAAATATTATAAGATAGTATTTATTTATAAATATTATATTTTTTAATAATAAATATTATAGATAAAATAAGGGTTAATTATTGCGAAAGTCACCTTTGTTTGTCCTCAGTACAAATTTAGTCAATGGTTTTGAAAATCGATCAGTAAAATCACTTATGTTTTCGGACTGTAAATTTATAGTCACTCCAACGTTAAATGTCGTTAGAGGTTAACGAAAAGATGATCTGCTGAAAAAAATTAATATTTTACCATATTTTCCCACGTGTGTCGTCTATCCTATTAAACTTGTGGGCCCTCACCTTCTTTTTAATCTTTTTGTTCTAGCGCTAAAAAATTTTTTGTTGAAAAAGAAAAGAAGAGAAAGCGGAAACAGAAGATACAGATAAACGCAGTAGAAAGACACATATACCAGAGAAATACGCTGACATCCAGAGCTTAGAGTACGTGGGTCTAAACGTCAACAATGTAAAGGGTCAAAAACTTCTCTCATTTTGTAATTTAGGTTTCAGAAAGAAACAGACAAGCATGATAACACTACACCAGAGTTGACATATAGCGGCGGTAATAGTGGCGTTTGTAGAACAAACACCACAAACAATAAATAATTAGTGGCGTTTTTAAAGGAAACGCCACAAATAACTAATACTAGTGGGTTTTCCATTTAAATGCCGTAATAAGCCTAAAATTAGTGGCATTTTGTACTTAAATGCCGCAAACGGACCGATCATTAGTGGCGTTTATTGATAAACGTAGCAAAACATCAAACATTAGTAGCGTTTTTTATAAATCGCCGCAAATTTATGAGTATATAGTGGCGTTTTAGTAAAAAAACGTTGTAATTATATGTAAAAACGCCGCAAAGACCTATAATTAATTTCCCAAACTTATCGAGAGAAACAGATTTTGAATCCCTAAATCCCCCTCTCTTCTTCCCCGTTAGTTCTCCAGCCTCACTCACTGCCGCCGTCGACCGCGCTGCTCGTCGCCTGGCTCAACGACATCGCCTCGCCGGACTAAAAGGTTACTCCTCTCTGCTTTCCAGCGACTTCACTTTACCGGAACTTGATTAGTCTGTTTTGCAAAACTTCCACAAAATCCCATTGGTGATCATTCATGTAAGTCCCTTTGGATTAATTGTTTCATGAATTATATAATAAAAAAGGATTAAATCGAGAATAGAGTTTCTATTGGTTTGATAATTGTAGACTTATGTTCTTAATTTGTTTCTGTCGGTTTAATAAAGAAAAGGAGTATATTCATTGTTTCTGTTGGTTTGATAGACAAGGAAAAAAACAGAGATTTCATACCTTTGTTTAATAAACCAGAAAAAAAAAAACCAGATATTCGTCTTATTTCACATTTAATTTGGTAAAAATAGTTATAAAATATCAAGACTATAGAAACTGTGCACTCCAGTTCATCTTCATATGAAGAACATGAAAATCAAAGTTGTTTGCTGCTTGTCGGTCTTGTTTTTTCTGGGTTTTCAAGATTATTGCGAGGGAAGGTTGTTAGCTTCACCCAAACCTGACAAAGATAATATTGCAGCTAGCCTATGCTCGTTGTTATTAATCTTGTGTTATTACAAAAACAATCGAATTGGAGTACAATATCAACTGCTTTTATAAATAGTTATAAATTAATACTTTTTTCATATTATTACAAAAGCAACTGTTGTTATTAATTTTGTGTTCTTTGACACTATTAGTTTATTTTTGTGTTCTTTTAACTTATTTTGCAGTACAATATCAATCAAATTGGAAGGAGCACCATTCGGGTATGTTTTCTTAACCTATAAAATTGACGAAGGGACTCGTTGGTGAATATTTGTTTTTCAGAGAAACACTCTTTACAATACTTGATGCATTCTCTCTTTTTCTGCCTTCTTGTTGGTAATTGATATCCCCAAATTCATAGCTTACCAAAGATTTAATTTTTTCCCTTTGAATTGTACAAATTTCATAGCTTACCAAAGACATTGACAAGTACATTTACCTTTGTCTCTAATGTGGCCATTATTTATTTGTTATGTATATCTATTTTATTATTTGTTGTTGTTGTTTGGATGCAGCTTGCAAGATATCTTATAAGAAATAACCAAAGAAGAAGAGGAGAAGCAAAAGAAACATCTTCGGAAGGCCATAGCCAAACAAGAAAGACTTAAGGCTTGTCCGTCACGTTTGTGAAAATACAAGTATGCAACTGTTTTAATAAGTTCTCATTGTCTTCTATTTTTCAATAATATAATGAGCATAAAGTCTATATTTGTGATTTTAATTGCAATGATTAAAATTAGAACTTATTTGATATCTAAAATCAAATCTTTTGCACTCTCTTTGAAACATTTTCCATCTGATTGTTCGGTTTCACCTCTGCATCACGCATCACATGATATAATAAGATAATACAGTCCTTTCTCAACATATAAAGAAATTAGAAAGATACCTTATTGATGTATATTTGTTCATAATTTTAGATTCCAGCCTGCTCCTCCTCAAGTTCTCTTATCTGAAGAGCTTACTGGATCTCTCCGCAAACTTAAGGTAAATGTCCTTGACAATTTTTAATATCAAATTTTACTGCTAGGTTTTAGAAGTTGACTGAATCCATGTTTTTTCTTTGTATGTTGCATAAAGAGTTGTGCTACTCTTGCGAGAGACAAATTTAAAAGTTTAGAGAAAAAAGCCTAATTCCCCCATCAGCCAAGAGTGAAAGGTCAGTTAAATTTGATAATATTAATGTGTTTGATCAAGACCTGAAACAAACGTGACATGGCATCATAACAATTCCAACCACACAGTTTATATGCTCATGCATCATTATTTTTGCACTAATTTATTTTAGTCTCATGAGAGAAAGCATACTTATATTTACGTAAATAATTAGTATTTTGGATGCTTTCAAGAGCTCTAGTTTATACTTGAGTTGTCAAATGAAATTTGTTGCTATTAGGTAATTAATTTCTTATTTTATTCTTTATTTGTTAGGATTAAGTTTATGATTTGTATATTACAGAAATCCAAAATGGATAGGAGTTGGATGGATTTGTCAAGGGTAAGCGTTGGCTACCGAAATGGAGTAGGAACTTTTCTAAATATAGCTTTTGCGAATGCAAGCCAAGAGAATATGATTCTTTTTCTTAAAGATTATTTTTACTTGTATTACATTAAATTTAATATTTATGTTTATTATATTTTGTAGCTTATGACGACTGGTTCTAGCATTGGACGGGTAAAGCTATTTAACATCACTCACACCAAAAAGGATGGCTCTCCAATGAATCCTGAAGCTAAAGAAATTATGGTATATTCATTACTCTTAAAATTGTATTATGTTATAAATAATGTTTTCAATTATTATTTTTTCATAAATGATTATCAGATGAAAATGAAGGAAAAAAAGACAGAGATTGAAGCTACGGCTTCAACTGATGATTCTGCTAATATTGTTGATATCGAGAATCAAGTTTTTGTTGAAGTTTTGGGTCCTGAAAGATATGATCGAGTGCGCTGTCAAGGGTCATTCGTGACACCAACTAAATATTTTGAATCAAACTCGTCTTAGTACATGCCATCACAAAGTCAGTCTTCTCAAGCGAAAGTTCAGCGTTTAAAACAACAATTAACTCAATTCCAAGCAGGGATGAAAGCTAAAGAAGTTGAGAGAAAACAGAGAGAAGCTGAGAGAGCAGCAAGGGAAGTAGAGAGAGAAGTAGCATATCAGAATCTTCAAAAACAATTCCAAGATATGATGGCGATGTTAAAGCAGAACCAACCAAGGAATCTGTCACCTTAGTTGATTTTAGGTTCGTTCGGTTTGTACTTGTTACTGAACTATTATTTTACTTAAACAATGAATTATGTTTCACTTTATTTGATATTAGACTTCAATTTGTTTTGGTGGTTAAGTACTTTGAATTTAGTAGATATATTCTTTTTTAATTGTATTATTGTTGAAATATTAATTACAGGAAAGCTTTTGGTAATAATAATAATTTAAAATTTATTTTTTAAAATACAGTACCTATAGTGGCGTTTGTGAAAAACGCCACTAAAAACCCATTAACAACAGTGGCGTTTGTACATAAACGCTACTAAAGTATATGATTATTGTAGCGTTTTTATAAAAAACGCCACTATAAAACAGGAAAACAATGACTTTTTTAAGAATAAACGTCGCTATCTTTAGCGGCGTAGCTTTCAGCGACGTTTTTTGTGGCGCTTTTTTTAACGCTGCGAATACTTTTAACGGCGCTTATAAACGCCACTATATATCTAAAAAAACGCCGCTATAAATCTGTTTTGCTGTAGTGTAAACTTGGTAGTTTACTAGCTTTATTTTTCAAGTATATCTCTTGTTATTTGTTGTTGAATATTGGTCACTGAGTTTTGGATGCAAAACATATTCTCTTAGGACTTACCTTATGTGACTGATAACTAATTTATATATTACTTTTTTCTGTTTTTTTTTTCTTGTTTATTCCTCAAAATATTTGTAGTAGTATTTATCGTCTTATAACATCTTAAGAGCTCAGTCTCATGAGACTAATACTGAGAAAAAACTATATGTGTAAAAGCCATAAAAAAATTATTACATGTTGATGAATGACGAGAAAATATAAAGAGAAAGCTTTCATTGTTTGAGGAAGTAACCTTATCCCCACATCAACTCCTCTCAAGTCAAGATGAGGGTCAGCTCATTATTAATGTCTGGTTATACGTAATTACATAATCATTGTTAATCGAATTCTTTGTTTTCTTTATCTTATAGACGATAGCTTCATGACTACCTATCTTCAGTTCTTCGATTGTTAAGGTAACAGAAGCTAAAACATAAACGTTGCTACTGAAACCATTTAGTAATGGAGACACCATCTTGTTTTCTATGTTCACAGAAATTTATTTTACCAACTGACACAGATGATCTATGGCTACAGCCCTTGCCGCAGAGCTCCCACTTTCAGGTAATTTTGTAAGCCTCCAATTGTCTACTAACAATGTCCCTCTCTCATACACGGGTTCGTAAAGCTTAATGTCTCTCTTTTGTTTCGATATAGAAGAGCTAGAAGCCCATGCAAGAAAAAAATCATTGGTGATTCGTCCATCAAACAAAGAGTAATTAGCACCAATACATATGGAATAATGTTGAAAATAATTAGGAAGCTCGCTGGTAAGGTTGCAACTTGCCATGTTGAGCAATTGGAGTTGGTTTAACGATCCAAACTCAGGAACAACTCCTCCATTGTAGAAGTTGTAATACCCAAGATACAAGAATTTCAGGTTATTTAAACGAGCAAAAAATACAGGATTTTAACCCTATAAACCGTTGGTGTTTAGGCCTAGGTACTCCAAGCTCTGGATCTCAGTATACTTCTTTGATATCTGCATCTTCTACTACTTTCATATTGCATCTTCTACTGTTTTTTTCCTTTTCTTCTTCATCAATTTTTTTTAAGATTAGAACAAAAGGATTTAAAGAAGGTGAGGGCCCACAAGTTTAATAGGTAAACGACACGTGGGAAAATATGGTAAAATACTAATTTTTTATTCAGCCATATCATCTTTCCCTTAACCCCTAACGACATTTAATGTTGGAGTGGCTATAAATTTACAGTCCGAAAACATAAGTGACTTTACTGATTGATTTTTAAAATCGATGACTAAATTCGTACTGAGGACAAATAAAGGTGACCTCTACGTTAATTAACCCATAAAATAATTTAAGTTCGTATTTTTAAAACAAACATTACTCTTTTTTTAACGAAATAGTTATTGAGTTGAACAATCAATTCTTAATTAGGTAACAATAAATGGAGCAATTCTTATTATGTTGTGCATAATATGTCTTTTATCGTTACTTTATTGAATGGAGATGTGTCATCAACTCACCGTCGAGAAATTATATCATAGATAAATTTTACTATGTGTTTATGAGATTCATATCATTGTTTTTTTAATATGTCATATATTTTTTAAAGTAATTTTTTACTTGAAAAAACGTTTTTAAAATGAATTAACAATAAATATGAGTGAAGATTCACTTTAAAAAAATATATGACATTAAAAAATGATGATATGAGTGATTTTTAGTGGTTAGTCCTACGGATGATGTGGTAAGACTTACCTATGATATAATTTTTCGTCACCATCACATCAATAATAAAAAATTATAAAACTTTTAAAAGTATAAAATAATGTTAAAGATCAACACCACATATCATGGATATATTATTGTACCAATTATAAACAATTATTAAAAAAAGGAAATTTGTGATTTTTTTAATAAAAGAAAAAAATAGAAAATATATTGAGAGAAGAGAACCTTCAAGAGGAAAAAGGAAAAGATAATTTAGGTAGTTATTTGTCTCTCCCTTTTCCTAAAGATTTTTATAAATTTAAAAAAATTTAAGATATTATTTTATTAAATAATTATTATATTATTAAAATAAATATATAATTTTATCAACTATTAATTAATTTTGATAATATAACTAAAGATAATTAATCAAAAATAACGCTCAGAGATAATTAGATATTAATTTTTAATTTTTTATTGACGTTTATTTAACTGTTATTTCTAATTAAAATATAAAAATTATAAATAAAAAATAATTTTTAAATATTTGAATGTATATAATTATTTTTTTAATAAAAAGAGTATAAAATTGCCTTTTTGATACTGCACTATAGAGGGACTAAAACCATAATTAGACCTTTTTCATATACTGCACTCTGTTTCATGCGTGGATCGACTAATTCATACATATACTATACAAAATGTCAAAAAAATGGAGGAATACTTTTCTTACTCCTCAAATAACCTTGTTAGGGTTTGCCCTCCCTCTTTTGGCTCCTTTTATTCTTCTTCTCTTCTCGTTTATTCTCTCCTTTATTTACTTTGCTAAGTAGTTTTCTTTTTGCTGAACAATTTCTCCTCAGTTCAAGTAGTATCGAATCAGTGGAGCTTTAAATTTTCAGCAAAGAGCTAAAACCAAGGTTAGTTCTCAGTTCAAGTCAAATCATTTTGCTATTTGGGTTGTTTTTAGAATTGGGTGTCAAAAGTATGGTGGGAATTCTTGTTGTTTTTGGTTTTTGAGAAGTTTGATTATATATAGCTTACAAATATCATTTTGGGTCACTTTTATCTGAGTTTTTTGGTATTTTTTTGGTTGAATCAGTGGACGAAATTGAAGGAATGGTATACGGGTTTGCTGTAGAAGGATAAAAGGAAGAAGAAGAAGAAGAGGAAGAACAGTTTTTGGATGATGATATATTTGGCTGTGATTGATGGGCAGTAGAACAGTGAATAATGGTGTAGAAAATAATAATAAAGATTTAGCAGCGATGCCGAGCTATGTTCCTTCATTATCCACTTCAAATCCCAGGTTTTTCTTTTGATTTTATGCTGATTATGAGCTTTGTAATGGCTATATGTAATTGTGTTTTTGGTTGTTTGGACATCTTTATTTTCCTAGTTATTAAACTTGTGCTAAGGTAGAATTGGTTGAGTGTAGGTAATTAATGAAGTGGTTGAATTTAGAATTGTGATGGAAGAAGGAGAATTCATGGCTTTTTATTTTTGTTATAGGATAACATTAGTATTACTAAGGTGGTGAGACCAGGGTTTGGTAATTGCCGTAATTGGTATATTGTTTTGTTGTCTTTTATGTCCTTAATTAGTCATCCGAGGAAAGAATGGTTATATTGACCGGAGGTTTCATGTCGTGATGAAGAGCCCTTAGGTATGGTTATATTTGATACTTTCCTGAATCCCATATCCGAGTGCACTTTTAAGATTGGCGGAGGAGAATTCATGGCTTTTTCTACATGTTCGTTATAATTTATAAGTATAAGATACTAGTATAAATATTACTAAGGGGGTGAGTCAAGGAGTTAATATGTTGTTTCGTTGTAGTTTATGTTGTCAGTTTGTCATTTGTGGAAAGAAAGGTATTATATTGACTTAAAGATTCACATCGTGACATAGATGCCATTATTTTTTTCCTCTACATCTGTTAAGGTTGTTGGTTATATTTGATAATGGCTTGTTCTGGGTTTGCTTCATGTTTTTCAATTTAAGCATCCGTAATAATCTGAAAGAATTTGAATCTTTTTATTTGCTGGTTGACATTTGTTCCACAGTGCCTTTTGTTTATAAAGTTTCTGTTTTCTTATAATTATTATTATTCGAGAATCTGAGAATTTTTCTTTTACTTTTAAATCTGGACACTGGAGATTTTGTATTATTATGATTGTGGGACTGGGAAGATTCGGTTGGACTCATTATAACTTTGAATGTAAATTTTTTTCATGCCCTGTTATTGTGAATATAGAATATAGACCTAATCTTGCACTTATTGTATTGTACTGCCTTATAATCGAATATGTGGTTTTAATGGCATGGATTTCAGTGGCACAGAGGCAAATGTCCTTCGTTCTTCTCAAATTCCAGACTTTGGAACCCTTGAAAATTTCCGCATAGAGGATGCAATTGATCTTACCAGAAGTATGTAATTATGGGCTTCTATTTACTATTAATGGCCATAT
Source organism: Abelmoschus esculentus (assembly GCA_035048815.1). NCBI lineage: Eukaryota > Viridiplantae > Streptophyta > Magnoliopsida > Malvales > Malvaceae > Abelmoschus > Abelmoschus esculentus. The sequence goes on from JAUCBN010000049.1 coordinate 529,845, forward strand.
GCAGGCATTTAATTTTACGTATCATTGAAAATGAATTGCACTACTTCCCCTCTAATTTTGTGAGTAGAATATGTTGTGGACCTTGTTTTATTTCTTTATATTGCAGCTGAATGGATTGACACTTGCAACTCGCCATCTATAATGATTATATCGGTTGCTTAATTGTTTGGTCTCGGTTCTCCGCTCCTTATTACACGAGAATGTAGACTGTAGTTATTGCCGGACCGTGTTCTCTCCACTTATTATTAATTTTCTGAAATAACTTGTTTTCTTTTATCTCATGTTTTATTTATTAAATTGTTTTTTAAAATCAATGATGTATTTCGTAAAACTGGTTGCGGGAATTGAGTTTAGGTGCAGAAAGTGATTCATAAACCAAATTTATTTCAAGATTTATCCTTCGCAGTTGTGTTCTGCCTTTTCTTTTCTCTTAGGTGTACTTGCCTTTGTATTGCTTGTTCAAATTTCTTGTGCTATGAAGTCAAAGTTGCTTGTTCAATTGATCATGTTTTCTTCTTTTAGATCCTTTATTTAATCAAATCAAGTCAAATAGCCAGGCATTAGCTGATGCTCAGTTTGGTGTTTTAAGCAAGGTGGGATCTATTTCCTTCAGAAAGCTGTGTTTGTTCTTCAAACTTTTGACGTATATTTAATTACTGAATTCTTTTGTGTGCATGTGTATACATATAAGACACTTGCAACCGCAGACAGCAATCTCTCTGCTGCTGTTGTGGGGTCCCAACCATTACCGGTTCAGATGGATATCCAACCAAATCTTCCACTTATATCAGTTGGTCGGGAGAACTGGGGGAATTCCAATATGGCAGATGGCAGCCCCATGACTGATACATCAACAGATGATACTGATGAGAAGAATCAAAGGGTTATGCCTCTTACTTAAAAATTCTCCTCATTGACGCCTTAATTTACTTTTTCTTTTGTCATTGTGAAATAATCAAAAGAAAAATGTATTTACATTTTTTGCATGCGCATGTGGACGCATGTATTTATTGTGTTGGAGAATCTGATTACTGGCTAGAAGTGAATCTTAATTGACCATCTTTTTACGCAGTTTGGACAAGGTCACACAAATGCTATTGTGGCTTCCGATTCCAGTGACAGGTCAAAAGATAAAACAGACCAGAAGGTTGGTGTTTTTTATTATCATCTTATTTTTAATTTGAGTTAACACAAATTTTATATTGTTAAATCAGTTTGTCCTTGTATATTATCCATGAACTAATCATATTTCCTTCTCAATGACTATTTTGCAGACATTGCGCAGGCTTGCTCAAAATCGTGAGGCCGCAAGAAAAAGCCGGTTAAGGAAAAATGTATATCATTGATTGAACTTACTTGTCATGCTTCTGTACTCTAGATTTTATTATATTCTTCTGGTAATTATCTATATCAAGGTACAGTTTGTGTGTGTCCGATTTTAAATTAAGAGGTCGCTAATAAAATGCACTGTAGAATTGTGTCGAAATTACACCGTTATGTCCCATCTTATTCCTATTGATTGCCCCTTTCGAACATATATATGACCACGTGACATAGGATGACAGTTCAAAATTGTGACACTATTTATTTACTACAATAATTGAAGCCTGCATATAGAACTTATTAGTGTATATTCCTTTATTCTTAATCTTTTTTTCCTTTTTCAAAATCTAGGCGTATGTGCAACAGCTAGAGAGTAGTCGGCTGAAATTGACACAACTTGAGCAAGAGCTGCAGCGAGCTCGTCAGCAGGTTTGCTTTATGTTATCCCATCAATATTGTGATGTATCATATGCATTATTTGATTTTTCAGGTTAATAATGCTGTCTATTATGCCTCACTTTTCCTTGTTTTGGCTTCTTTCACTGCAGGGTATATTCATTTCAAGCTCTGGAGAACAATCTCATTCGAATAGCGGAAATGGTATTTAAGTTTTATTTTCATCGTTGAAATTTGAAAAAATGATGTGATTTGCTTTTTGAGCTTGTTGAAATGTTTCATATGGTAGCTATTAGCCTTGTGGATGTTATGTGCTAGTCGTTGACTCTTGTTCCTGAAACACGAAATACCAAGTTAGGGTATTCTAATTCTACGTGTAGAAAGTTCATCTCTTTTTAAAGTACCGTTTAAGTGGCCATAGTTGTTATTATTTGGAACATGAAATTATGAAGCGTTTTATGGTACCTTATCTTTTTCCATTCACCAGTGATATCATATGCTAAGATACTGGCTTTTTGGCTGGTGTACAGGGGCCCTGGAATTTGATGTCGAATATGCACGGTGGCTAGAGGAGCACAATAGGCACATAAGTGAGTTGAGGGCTGCGGTCAATTCACATGCTGGTGACACTGAACTTCGTACTATTGTCGACAATGTCACAGCGCAATTCGATGACATTTTCCGTTTGAAAGGCAATGCTGCAAAAGCTGATGTTTTCCACATCTTATCAGGAATGTGGAAAACACCAGCAGAACGGTGTTTTCTGTGGATAGGTGGCTTCCGTTCATCTGAGCTTCTTAAGGTTGGTAGATTCGTACAACCTCTATGTTATGATCCTGAATATAGGGTTCCAAGATGTCTCTCCCATGTTGCCCTATACACCGGGATTGGGCCATTGTCACCATGCGTTCTCTTTTGGTTTCGATCGACTCTTCAAGGAATTGTCACTTGAAGGTGTACCATGGTTCAGACCAAGGACCTCGCACATATGAGACTTTTTGCAACACGATTATTGATCAATCCCCTTTGGGTGACAAATCCTTGAGGGTCATTTGTCCAAAGAACACAATATCTTTGATGTTAGTGCATGCAGGTGCTACAGCCAAATCTCGATGTGTAGGGTAACACGGGAAATATACTGCAACCTGGTCGTCACATACAGTCCTTGATTGTCAACCATGTTTGTTTATTGATAATTTTCTAAGCTTCATTGATGCTGCTCGCAGCTTCTTGCAAATCAGTTGGAGCCTCTAACGGAGCAACAGTTTATGGGCATCCAGAACTTGCAGCAATCATCCCAGCAGGCCGAAGATGCTTTGTCACAAGGGATGGAAGCATTACAGCAATCGTTGGCTGAGACATTGGCCAGTGGCTCACCTGCCCCCTCGGGACCATCTGGGACTGTGGCAAATTATATGGGTCAAATGGCCATGGCCATGGGAAAGCTAGGAACCCTCGAAGGGTTCCTTCGTCAGGTACTTTCCTTCTCGGCATGCAATATGCCTCTTTTTTTCCTACTCGTTTCTCCACATTTTATGTGGCTTCTCCAGATTAATGTTCCCTCCCTTATAAACATACCAGGCTGATAATCTCCGCCAGCAGACACTTCAACAAATGCACCGGATCCTGACGACTCGACAATCAGCTCGTGCCCTTCTTGCAATAAGTGATTATTTCTCTCGCCTTCGAGCTCTCAGTTCTCTCTGGCTGGCCCGGCCACGTGAATGACGAGTAAATACATAATCCATCTCTATGAGAACCAAGAGTACACACCGCTGATATTCTTCTTCAACATCAACGGCGACATCCTGGATCTTCCAGGAAGCATTGGGCCATTGGCTACTTCTGTTGTTTCCAACGTCGGGAGCGATAACATGACGGTCATTCATAATGTTGTTGGTAAGTTGTACATTGTCTACCAAATGTTATAAAATCGATAGACGATAGGTCGAATAATAATGTGATTAGTTTGATGCTAGAATTAAGGAATGAAGATAGTGGTACATGTAACAAAGATAAGTTGTGAATGTGTATTCAAAATAGCATAGGATGAATAAATTTATATAGATGGATGAAGAATCTTCTTGTGTTGGTGTAAAAATAATTTAGAATGCTTTATTTGTATACTTTGATGCTTTGTTCATGTAAATTATTTAATTTCGATTTAATTAAAAATGTTTTCATTTATTTGTTTGATGTAAATTATTTCAACCGTATATTATATGTATAATGGTATTTTTCATCACATAGAATTGATTCGAAATATCATGTGGCTACCGGACTTAGGTGTAGCTCTCCCAGAGCTGCTTGCTTTTAAAAGCTATCGAGCTCTTCACGAATCATCTTGTTTCGGTGGTTAATAAAAGCTATCGAGCTCTTCACGAATCATCTTGTTTCAGTGGTTAAGGTAACGGTTGTTCTTAAAGATTACGAGTTAGAGTATTAGTATTTACGGCACAATGATTAAAGGATCAATCTTTAATGGTTGAGAATATATTCTAAATAGAATAATAGTATTCCTCAGTAGAGAGAATGATGCCAAAGATCTGTTTTTGTTTAGTGGATGAATAATACCCGGAGTAGCTATTTAAGATATTATGCAATTTGTCCAACCAGATATACATACAACACGTCTGGGACTAGCCGCTTCAATGGGATCTTTTCTCCGTGTCGGAGGAAAAATTACCAAACGTCTAGTATTTCTTCACACTCGGCGTTAATGAGTTTTTTATTTATAGAAAGAAAAAGGAACCAAATCGAACGTTCAGTGAATCGTTCGTGAACCGTTTGGTTGGAAGTTTGTTTATGTTCATTTATTTATTAATTGAACGAACATGAACAAGATTTTTTGTTCGTTTAATTAAGCAAACGAACACGAACAAATGGCTCGTTCGTTCATCTATGTTTGTGAACGTTCGGTAATCTGTTAGTTTATGTTCATTTATTTATGTTTATTTATGTTCGTTTAAATTTATTCACATATATCTAAGGGTGAGTATTAGATCAAATCAGTCAAGTCAAAGAAATTTGAGTTATTCAAGTTGAGAAGTCTTATTTTATGATTCGTTAAAAACTTTCTTGTTATAGGCTAGTGGTGTTCATTGTTCTGTTAAACCGAGTTAACGGATCAAACCAAAACAAAATTGATTAATCAGTTAAATTTTAGGTTTCATCTAATAATTAAGATTTTTTTTTAATTTTAATTATCGACTAATTCAATTTAAAATAAGTTAATTAGCTGAATTAATCAAATTAATCCAAAATATTAAATATTTGGCATATTATATATGTTATTTATGTTCGTTCGTTTACGTTCGTTTATTTATGTTCGTTTACGTTCATTTACCATTTAAATGAACGAACATGAACAAGCTACAATCTTTAACGAACGAACACGAACAAGAAAATTTGTGTTCGCTTATATACGTGTTCGTTCATTTATTCAATTAAAATTAAACAAACGAACATAAACACACCATCATTTGTATTCGTTCGATTCATTTACGGCACCCTTGATGTACCCGTACCTATAATTTTACAAATTGTTGTTTCTCGTCCTCATTTCCGTTCCCGTATCCGTATCGAATATAATATCTTTGTACAAAGCTATTCTTATGTTATTATAAAGAATTACGTACATGGTCAACCTATTTATATAACCATATGAAAAACGTTTTACAACATTAATTAATTGTGTAGAACGTACTATTCATTGAATCTGACTTTCATTTCAACAATTTTATCACATGCTTTGATTTTTTTAATGTAAAAATATAATTGACTAATATAACAAAAAAAAATTATTTGATCCCGATAGTCACCTGAGTCCCGATAATATTTAAAATCGAATTATAATATATCTTTAAACGAGAGATAAAATTTCTTTAATATTTTTTTTATCTACAAAACTCGAACGCAAGCTCGAATTCTAGTCTACTTGAGAGAACATCTTCATCTCAAGGATAGGAATCCAAAGGTACAATTCCCTGATGAGCAGAAACTTTCTAGCACTAGTAGATCTTCAAGTTAAAAAAAATATACATAAACAATTAATACAAATGTAAAAAAAGCTAACTTTAATAATAGTAATAATATTTATAAAAAATTGTCCATAATTAATATAAACATCAAATATTATAAAATTTATTATATTGAACACACAAAATTATTTACCATTAGAAAAAGATTTTTCATAATTATATAAAACCAAATAATCTTGAGAACGCTCATGGATATCGTGTATCGTCCCAAAAACGTCCCAAAAATATTTCAACCGTCCCCGATTGTTTTCAATCATACCTAATCGACGTGGAACATCCCTGATACATACTACATACTCAAGCGATACCCGTCCCAGAAATGTTTCGGATACTTAAAACGACAAGTGATTGTCGTACTGCTTCTTTGATTTTTATAAGTGCATTGATTTTAAGGTTTAAAATTTAGAAGTTTTGATTAAAATTAAGGGTTTAAAATTTAATATAATATAGTTAGCCCTTATTCTTTTTTTGGATAAATTTAGCCCTTGACCTATGTCTTTTTAACAAATAACTCATTTTTTAACTATTATGATAACTGAACCATTAAAAATTTAATAATGATAACATGTCGTGATAATATATTTTAAATGACATAGAATTTAACCTATTAAATATATGCACATATATAAAATATAATTTTATTCCAATATAAAATATAAAACAATTAAAATTTAAATAAAATATTAAAAATTAATTAAATCCAAAAGAAAAATTTACTAAATATTTTCAACCCTAATTAAACTAAAATATCTTTATAAAATCCTAAAACTCTGATTTAGATTAAAACTAAAATACCTAAATTCTAAACTAAAATAATAAAAATCCAATCAATTATTATCAAAATCCTTTATCTTTGATTTACCGGTAACAAACTATACAAAACTTTTTCTTTTCAGATTATGTTCATACTTTTTTAGATAAAATTTTGATTTTATTATAGTTAAGATTGAGAATGTTTAGTAGCCTTTTGTTTTAGATTTAATTAATTTTTAATGAATAAAAATTAATTTTTAATATTTTATTTGAATTTTAATTATTTTATATTTTTAAATTGGAATAAAACTATATTACGCGTGTATGTATTTAATATACTAAATGTTAAGTCATTTAAATTATATTATTACATATATATATATATGACATGTCATCATTACTAAATTTTTAACGGTCCAGTTATTATGGTAGTTAAAAAAGGAGTTATTTGTTAAAAAGACATAGGTTAATGGTTAAATTTATCCCAAAAAAGAATGAGAGTCAAAATGATAAAAATTATAAACGTTAAGGGTGAAAATTATCTTTATGCATTTTTTAAAATATTAATATTTTATTTATATTTGATTTATATATGATATATAGAATCATACCTTATTTATACATCCATTATTAATATAAATTCGTATTTAATCCGATCTAATTTAATTTGATTTTGATTTTAAATAAATTAATAAAAAAGTCATTCCCTTTGAAATTGTCAAAATTTAAGTGGTCAAAATGTCAAAACGCTTGTTTTTAGGTTGAATGAAAATAATTGTTGTCAATGGAGATGGAATGAATTATAAAAAAATGGCAAGAATGACAGTGCTGTCATTTTATCAGCATGTGCCTTTTTTCATCATATTATATAACTTTTGTAGGGGAATTGAGAATGGCCACTTGTCCCCACCTACCAATGGGGAGTCACCACCTGTTGCGTCACAGCCGTGTGAGTATTACACATTCTACCGTGGGGGGAAGAAGGAATATGACTTTGACTTTGTACCCCCAACTCCACATGCATAAATGTAATGGGTGCACCAACTCTATACTTTAAGTGATTAAAGGAACGATTATTATTTTTAAAGGTTACGGGTTCGAATGTTAGTGATGTTAGCAGAATGATTGAACGATTAAATGTAAAATGGTAGAAATCATATTTTAAAACAGATACTACTGTAATCACTATTAACTAATTCAAAAAAAATATAATGGCACCTAAGTCCTAACTCGACACGTACCTAAGTAACTCAACGCGGAGTCTCACAACTAAGTTTTTTCTCTTACCATCCTTTTGTCAATTTTCATGGGTTTGGACCGACGCAATAAGACTGACCGCACAAAGTCCTTTAAAAATATCAACAATTTTAATAAATTATATTTATTAGATGATATTAATTTCGAAATTTATTGTAAAAATTTCGTTAATGCTTTTAAGAAAGATGAATTATAATCGTTAAAACGTATATTACTATTGTTTCTGTAGAACCACTGGAGTTCTGGACATGCACAATAGTAACGATCGCACAAGAGCCCCTAAAAAGGATAATTGTTTCTAAGGGTCATATTTTTAAAACAGTAGGGATAATAGACAGTTGCATATAAGGAACATATTTTAATAAATTACACAATATCTCCAAAATCTTTGAATCGCCTCTGATAATTTTTATAGTATTAATATTAAATCAAATATAATATATTATAGAGATAATATTTTAATTTAATTCGGGGTAAAGTATAAAATATCATCAAACTTGTAAAAGTTACATTAAACTTTAGTTTTTTATTATAAAAATGGTCACGATATTGTTAACCATCGTTAAATGAATAATACGAAAGCTTTAAAAATTTAAATAGTAACACATTTAATCTTTTTTATTTACACATTCAATCAATTTGATCTTAATTTAATTCTCAGTATACAAATATACTTTTTAAAATTAAAAATTAATATCTAAATCTTAACTCTAAAACTCCAAATATTAAACCTTAAATTTAAACTTTAAAATAACTTAAATTTAAAATTCATAAATTAAATCTTTAAACTCTAAAATAATTATAAAATAGTTTTATTCTGGTGTTATAGGATAATCCTTTATTTATTTACTTAATAAAAATTATACTCATTAATGGTGAAAATACCTTTTTACCCTTTGCTTATTTAAAAAAACTTGCTATAATAAATTACTATATCTATCATGGTATAGCATATTATTTAACGGGTATAAATTAAGTAATATAGGAATATACAAGCACCAATTAGGTAATTTTCGCCACATATATACACGTAATAAATACATATTGCCAATAGATGTTTTACCTTTTTTAAATCCCACTAACTCTAATTTTAAATATTATGTTTAAATATGGTTAGTGGCTTAAGTATTTTATTTTTTATTGAAAAAAATTATAATATTAGATCTCTTAAAATTTTTCTATAATCTTAATTAAATGGAAAAAATGTCTAAAATTATAGTAATAATTACTTAAATCGTCGATAAACATCGACTAACCAAACATCAACACTATCGATACCAACCGATTATAATAACATATCGATAAGAGAATCGCCAACGTTTTGCTTCACGTTCGTCTCTTTCAACTACGGCGAGAGATTATATCACGGGCTCAGCTCGTCATGTCATCCGTGATCCCTAGCTAATGAAAATCACTCATTATACCACTAATCATCTATGTCATTAATCTGACTTTCAAAAAGTATATTTTTTAAATGATAGAAAAAAAAGTGAAAATTCAGTGACTGAAAAAAAAATGACTTAGAAGATAATGATGAAGTGGACGATTATAATTGGATGGGAACATAACTGATGTGATAAGTCAGACCCTATTTAATTTTTTTCTCACTTTTGTCTCTTTATTTAATTTTTTTTAAATTTATTTTTTTTATGAATTTGTCCCCTTACTTTTAAATATTTATGTTTTGCCCCCCTCAACCCCAAATTTTGGCTCTGTCCCTAACTATAACACATCAATTACATGTCTCGAGAAAGTCTAATACATTATCTCACCAATATATTGTCCCTTTATCGTGTCAACAAAACGATCTACGACGACTGAATTTTTAGATCGATATATATAATTCACCACCATCATCCGATCTTAATTTAATGAAAAATTTATTAAAAATACACTTTTATAGATTATGCATAAAAAATTCTGACATTTTTCATGTTTTAATTAAAAATATTTTTTATAATTTCCAACATTTATCTAACCTTCCCGACAACTTTATTATTTACAATAACATCTTTTTTCATAAAATAAATTTTCTCTCACCCTAATTCTCAAAATCCTTTTCTTTGATTAGATTTTCTCTCTTAACCACTTGTGTCTTAATTCTTGTTAAGTCAAACATCACATTAAGTCCACAAATATAAATAAATAAATAAAGTAAAGGATAATTATACAGATAATCATTAAATTATTTGAAGATATCCATTTTAATCAACGAATATAAACTTTTAATTAAATTATTAAATTTATCTATTTTAATTATCTCTATCAAAAAATAACAGAAATATAACAGAAAAAATAATATGATAATTAAAAAAATTAAAAAAGAAAACATATTTGATCCCTTTATTATATAAATTTGATTTTAATTTTAATTTAACTAAATAAAATTAACTAACGAGTCATAACTAATAAATTTCTTAATTTTATAATCAATATCTTCCAGACAGAATCAATATTATCATCAACACTAACTTCATCACTATATTATTCAGTATTCATTTCAGTTTCATCGTGAACTTCATCACTAGATTGATATATATAGAGATGGGCACGGGTCGGGTTGGATTTTCGGCGAAAAAGATCCGACCCAGATTTAGGGGGAAAAATCCGATCCGATCCGATCCGACCCGAATCATTAAAAAAATTAAATTTTAGGGATTTAATTATAAAAAAATTTAAAATTTAGGGATCTAATTGTAAAAAATAAAATTTTAATGACCTAATTATAAAAAAATAACTTTAATGATCTAATTGTATAAAATATATATAAAGAGGAATCATTATTACTAATATCCTTAAAATATATATGAAAAAATTATACTATTAATCACAGGTCGAGTCAAAATTTTTTCATCCTGAACCCGACTTCGATTTTCTTACAAAAAAAATCTGACCCAATTGAATCGGGTTGGGTTGACTAAACATTAGTACATGTATATCAATGAGACTATACCCCACTTACTTTTATAATCCAATAAAGTTAGTTGACATACATACCTCACATGCTTTTTTTAAAATTAAAAATAAATATATATCACATGTATAAATTTTAGCTCTATATATTATATAATAATAAATCATGAGGTATATTACATACAAATTGTGAAAAAAAATTACGACACAAGCAGAGACAAAGTTAAGATTCAATGTTATGATAGATAAAAATTTATTAAATCTTTAAATTTAAAAATTGAGAATAAAAAACCTTATTTAATTAATATTTAAATTAAAAAGATTAAAAATATAACGATATCAAAAAATTTGAGAGGGTCAACACACCCTCTCATCTTATACATAGCACCGTCCCTAAATACATATACGAGAAACTAATAAATAAAAAAATTCACATATATCAGTTGTGTTATAATCAATTAATATTTAAATTAAAAAAGACTAAAATATGATTATACCAAAAATTTTGGGAGGGATAACAACTCCTCTCATCATATACATATAGAGATGGGAATGAGTTGGATTTTCGGCTCACCCGCACCCGACCCGACTCGGTTTTAGGATGAAAAAGAATCTGACCCGACCCGATTTTTAAGCTTTAAAATCCGACCCGACTTGAATCATTAAAAAAATTTAAATTTTAAAGACTTAATTGTAAAAAAATTAAATTTTTGGGATCTAATTGTAAAAAAATTTAGTGACCTAATTATATAAAATATATATAAAGAGTGATCATTATGCAAATATCCCTAAAATATATGAAAAAATTATAATATCAGTCCCGGGTCGGTTCAAATTTTTTTCACTCTAAACCCGAACCCGAGATCACCCTTAAAAAAAATCAACCTAACCTAAACCCGAATTTTCTACCAAAAAATCTGACCTGATCAAATCGGGTCGGATCAAAGCCCGTCAGGTTCAGGTTCCATGCTCATCCCATTATACATAACACCGTCCCTGAACACATGTACAAAAATTAATAAATAATAAAAAAAATCACATATACCAGTTATGTTATAATCAATTGATCCTTTATTGAAATTAAACAATATTTTAAAATAATTAACAATATTATTTGGTGATTCTGCATTTAATTCTAATTAAATTATTTATAAAAATCATTCAATGGTATTCATTGAAAGAAAATAAACCCTAATTATATATTAATCCTAATCGATGTAAGATGCTAACGGTGTAATAATTTTATTAACCCCCTAATCAAATTATTTTTAAAAAACCGTAATTAATTTATTAGACCTAAATCAATTTATTTTTATATAAACCCTAATATGTTTCTATTATTTAATCCCTTAAGTTTTGAAAAGGAATCAAAGTTCGATAAATTCATTGGCTAAAATAAATATTTTCAGTTAATTGGATGACCAATAAAGTAATTTACCCTAAAAATAAAATAAAAATTGTGACTTTGAACACCCATGGATACGGGTCGGGTATCCGATTGACCCATACGGGTATATCAACAACATCCAGAAAAGATTTATATTGGATTTGGTGCCCCTGTTTGAAAGAGGCTGTCAGCTATCGGCTACAACAGTTGATCGAAATTTTTTCCATCAAATTTCTTATTTTTGTTTCTTTCGCTACAGTTTTTTTGTTTTCAGTTCTGGTTTTCGGGTAAGCTTTTGGGTTTGCTTCTCGTTTTTAGTTTATTTCATTATTGAGGTTTACAGGTGTTTTTTGATTTTCTGTTTGTTCTTAATTCGATGTTTGATTTTCTTTGTGATTCTGGGAAACAGTTATCATTCCAAAGTGTTAAGTTATCGTTTGTATTAGTTGGTGACAGATTCTTTTTTTTTTTCTTTGTAGTTTAGCTTGATTTTTCTCGAGAAAATTGAAGGGATTTTCCGGGAAAGCTGTTTTGTTTTTTGTCTGTGGTCGGATTCTGCGTAAAGCACGAAGAACTAGGTTTTGTTTCCATTCCGATCATTCCCTTTCTTCATTGGATTACTGAAAGGCTTCGATTTTGAGGGCTTGATTTGGAGAAAATTTGAATACAATTGGAATCCGATTCTTTTGATCTTAATTGGATTAGCTCCCTTTTTCCGTTTCAATTTTGATTTCGTCAAAAGAAAGAAAGAAGGGGGGAAATGTCGATGAAGGGTTTGCCATTAGAGCAATGGAGGAGTTATTTTCTGACAGCAAACTCGGACATATTTGATATAATTGATCATGCTATTATGGTAGCTGCATTAGATTGTCCTAAGGAGTTTAGAGCACGTAGAGATAGGATTGCTGAGAAGCTTTTCACTTGCAAATTCACTCGGTGTTTGGGGTGTGATCGGGTTGAGTTGGTTCTACCTGAATACGAGGACGGAGATGGTAACGTTCAAGCTGGCGGCTGCCATACGAGCTTTGAAAGAGAAGCTGAAGAAGAATTTGAGGCTGGTGGTACTGGTAGCAAAGAGAGCAAAGCTAATAGTAGCAGAGATGACCCTTTGATTAACCAAATTGCTAGTAATTATTATGGTGAAGCTGAGGCTTTGACCGAAGAAATCCAACAAGAGTCATTGATTGTTGAGGAGGTGTTCGGGATCAATGAGATTCTTCACAATTTTGAAGATGAGGTTTGTGTTTAGGAGTGTTTTGAACATATGGTATTTGTGTAATTGTAAATGATAGTTTTTGGTTGATAGTTTCTTGTGTTATTAATGTTCATTGCAGACGGATTCTGTATTGTTCGAATCGTTGAGGAAGCTTCAATTAATGCCTTTGACAGTGAATGTTCTTGAGGTTCTTTGATCGAAACCTTGTCCCTTGTTTTGAATTGATCTGTGCCATTGTAATGCTTGGACTAAAACAAATGTACTTTGCTTCCATTTTCAGGCAACTGGGATCGGAAAGACCGTTAATAGTGTCAGAAAGCATTCTTCGAAGCAGATTCGTAATCTTGCTCAAACTCTCATCAAGTATGTGTTAGTTTCCTTTGCTGCAATGAAGTTTAATGCTTGATTATGTTATGTGATCAACATGATATGTAACGGATGTATTTAATGCGCTCAGCTTCCTAATTGAAAATCGTAGATTAGTTGTTAAAGTGTTAGCTCCGAGTAACTTGCGTATTGACTTTTGCTCACTCTGTCTTTTCCGTTAGCATTAATTGTTGTGACGGGTACGGTTTGATTATGTTAGGTGATAAAAATGGTATGTAATGCATGTATTAAATGTAGTTGGGTTCATAATTGACAATCATAGATTGTGTTTTTAATGATATACTGTTAGCTCCGACTAAATGGCCTATCGACGTTTGCTCATTCCGTCTTTTCCGTTGGTATTAATTGTTGTTGTGGGGAACTTTATTGGTTGAACATCCTACTCTTGTTCCTTACCTTTTCCGATCGGTGGCTTTATCTCAACCTAAGAATATTTAATAGTTTTTTTTTTGTGTGTGTGTGGCGATGCATTCTATTATTTATATTGTCCGGAAACATGTATGAATGCAAGTTTTCACCCGGTTTTTTGGATTGCAGTGGATGGAAGGAATTGGTGGATGAGTGGGTTAGTGCTACAAATGCTGTTGCTGGTAAGAAATAGTTTACTGGTATTCTGCAATTCATGAAAACCAACATTGTTGTTTCGGTTTTTCATTTATTCATGAATTTTTGAATGAAGGGGTAACTCCGGAATCTGTGAACCCGTCTGTTGGTGATGAGGTAGAAATACAAAACGATGATGAGGACGAAGAGTTTCCATTTCCTCCTTTAGATATAGGAGCTCTCTTTGCTACTCAACCTACATCAATGGAGCTCTCACAGGTCTTACTTTTTAAATCTTTACGTATTTGTTCATTTTAATATTCATTGGTAAAGAACTTCTTGTTTTAATGCTCGTGGACTGATTGGAATTACTTTTGTCTCATCTGTCTCCGGGGATGTGTTATCTGAAGTTTTTCGATGGCATGGATGATGATGGAAGTGAGTTGAATTTTATTTCTTTAATGCTTCTCTTAGATAGCTTTCGAGCTTTTTGGTTCTCTTTTTGAATTCCTTATTTAGATTCTCGGTTACGATTTACGGAATATTGTTTCAGATCCTGGAAGCAGTGTAGAGATCGTCAAGAACCGGAATAATGGAAGAAAACCATCGGAGGAGAACCATGATTTTTCGAAACAGAAGCTGCAGACATCAAGTGAAGCAAATCTGCTTACCAATGATGACAAGAGTCAACAAATGAAGAGACAAGAACCCATTGCAAAGCATAATAACAAGCCGTCGAACACAAATGTTGGGTCCGGGAGACCTCCAAAACATGATATCAAGCAAAAGGCCTACGAAGAATCGAAGTTCGTGCAGAAACCAGATACGATGGCTGCTCCCAAGAAGCCCCTTCGTAATCAACAAGATGTAAGTGAACGAATAACGATCCCTTTTTGATTCTATCATGCACCTTCAAACCGTTTTTATTTCTGATCACCACTCTTCTTTAATCAGAAACTCAAGGCTTCGGATGAAGAGCAAAAGCTCGAGGCAACAAAAAGGAAGCTGCAAGAGCGATATCAACAAGTCGAGAATGGTTCGTCTCTTCCCCTCTAAATTCCATATGAATCCTCCATCATTCAACTCGAAAACTGTTTTGAGAACTTAATGTTTTGCATGTTAACAGCCAAGAGGAAGCGGACGGTGCAAATGATGGAGTTGCATGACCTCCCGAAACAAGGTTCTGGCCACAAAAATCCGCACTCGAAGCATGGTAACCATAACCGACAATGGGCGAACGGAAGGAGATAGTCTCTCTCCTCGACATCCTTCCTAGTTTCTCCCATTGTTGCAAATTAGCTGTAACAATACCAATAACTACACAAATGGGAAGAGCACAGCTATCCAATAATGAGAATTGTTTTCAGTGATTGAAGATCAAGTTAACAAAGCAACAAAGAGGAACATTCCAAAGATTTTTGAAACTTTTGAGGTTTAGGGGATTTTTACCTTTTTACTGCAATGCTTAGATAGGAACTACAGCACTGATGGGTAAAAAAAAAATCACATATTTGGAGGCTGCAAGTCATTGAATCTGTGTACAGAACAAGAACCCTATTTTTTTTTCACCCATCTTTTTGATTGACTCAACATGCATTTTTCCCTCATAACCCTACATGATTTTACCTGTAATAAGTGCTTTTTCTTGATGAAATGAAATGATGATTCCAATAGGTTCAAAGCTCTGAGTCAAACTGGCTACTGGTGCAAGTAGGAAATGACTTGGTTGTTGAAGTGTGTTTTTTTTTATTTTGTATCTCGATTAATTTAGATTAATCTATATCGTAATCTAGTTTTGATGTACGAGTGATAATTATATATATATATATATATAAAAGGTTTTAAATTCGGGACTATAAAATGTCTATAAATAAAATTTCACATAGAAGATCAGATAATATTCTTGTGATATTATTCTTTAGATAATGCCAAATAAAATTATTGAAGTATGCCAACGCTTGGCATCTTGGTAACACTTAAATACAAAAAAAAAAAATATTAACCAAGGGAGTGTCTTGTCTATCGAGTTTATTTTATTCTTATTCTATGAAATATACCCCTATCAAAAAAAATCATTATAATAGAATAATCTCCATTTAGGGTTCTCAATTTTGTTTTATTTTTGTAATGATCCTGATTTTAAATCTAAGTGTTGGGTTAATTTGAAGTGTTGGGATTCGACCTTTGGGCCTCGGTTTCGAATGTTGGACTGATTTTAGACCTTAAGTTTATGTGTTTCGGGTTGTTAGTGGGTCAAATGGTTTTAAGAAGGGGACTTTTTGGTAAATTCCTAATTGAGGTCTAAGAAAAGGGTGATAACGTTATTGGGTTCTTGTTCTCTCTCTCGTAGTAGAGAATCTCGATACTGTGTGGATGTGGGTCTCACTACTTTGTTGTTTTGGTTGATATGTATATGTTGTGTGTGATAGTATACATTTATGATGCCATGTGTTTAGGCGATTATGGTAGCGTCATCATATCATGCTTGATATTACATGTGTTGCATTGATTTATTCATGATATGTATGATGTTGGTCGAGTGACGGTGTACCCATTGAACTTCTGTAGCTTAGCGTTTCGAAATGTGTTTTCGTGCGTAGGTTAGGTGAAGTCACAATCGGAGGAGCACCATCAAGATTGAGATTTCAACATTGACTTAGTATTAAAGTACAAGTTAATTGATGTAATGGGCTAGTATTTGTCGAACCTATATTGTTATTTGTAACGCTTATTTAAACTTGATCGAGTCAAATGTTTTATGTTTTGTATTAAATGAAGCTCTAACTATTTTGAATTACTTGGATTTATGTTTCGATTTGGATTTGATTTTAAATGGATTTGTTATGGTTTGGATTTTAACTCGTTATTTTAGGCTTTTGAAATGAAATTTTTAAAATATGATTTTTGGGCTGTAGGTCCAATATAACATCGGATCGAGGGTGTTGCAATTTTCCAAGTTATTTTAATGAAAAATCCAAAAATCATAAATTTTAACGAGTAAAAAATGGTTTTTTATGTTAAATTTGAATTTAAAATCATTTTTGTTATTTTAATTATCAAATTCAATTAAATTGTTAGTAGAGTTATTTGTTCAAATTTACGGTTTCATCTGATATCTTGTTCGAACAAAATAATATATAAAAAATTAAAAATAACCGAATTCATTTGAATCGATTTATTTATTAATTTTAATTATGTTAGAAAAATAAAATTAAATAAAATATAAGAAATTTGATTTTCAATATCGAAAGTTCCAATTTGATCTAAGTAATTGTTTAATTTATAATATTATATATTTTTTTTAAAATCTAAATATATTATTTTAAAAATATTAAATAGTTTTATGTGTGAAAACATTACTAATAAAAAGAAAATTTTGCTACTAAATTTTGGCGGGTGACATTCTTACCGTTGGATTTTTTCTAACCGAAGGTGACGTAATACAAATGGAACCACGCTTGACTTCGCTCACTAACAATCATCAATCGAGATAGTGGCGTGTGAATCCCACGCGTTCGGGCAGCGCTAAACGTTATTAACACGAGGATAATGCATGTCATGTACACGTAACGTAACACGTGTATTTCGATATTCATTGCATATTTTTTTCATTTTATTGGTTTAATGCACTCTAAATTGTAATTTATTTTTAAAATTATATTTAAAATAATTTTTAATAAGTTATTAATATCTTCTAATTTTTACATCATTATTTATGTTACCTGAAAACGTAATTTTATTAAAAATATTTTTTTAACTAATTAAAATATGATATGTTATTTTTATTTTTAAATTTTAAAATAAAATAAATATAAGTATAATAAATATTTTTAACCAATTAAAACTATTTGAAAATATAGTATATTATATTAATTAATTAAGATTTAATTTTAGGGTTTGATAGTTAATTTAAGGTTTAAAGTATTGCTTGAGATATATGGTTAGGTTAGGTTAACAATGTATGATAGGGGCATTTAAAATTATCCTACCTGATTGATCCGACTCGATTACTCGAAAAAAATGATGGGTAATTTTTAAAAAAATTATCTGGTCGGGCTGGATACCCGACCTGAGAATAATTGAGTCAGGCTTGGGCCGATTTTTTCCAATTATCGGGTACCCGACTCGACTAATTTTAAATTATATATTTTTTTTAGTTTTAAATTATATTTTTATTGTAGGTTACTTAATATTTTTACATAAAATTAAATTTAAATCTTTAAATTAATTTTATATTTGTATTATATACTTTTAATTTTTAAAAATTTTAAATATATTTTATTAATTTATTAATATCGAAAAAATGATATTAATATTTTTAATATCATTTTAATGATAAACTTTAATAAATATATGTGCATATATTTAAATATTTTAAAATTAACTTTAAATCACTAATTTTTATGTTTGTTCATATATTATAAAATTATAAAATTTGTGTTTAATATGTGTGTTTTTAATTTTAAAATAAAATAATTATATATACGAACCGGATACCCGTTACCCGATTAGCCGGGTACCCGATATAAATGGGTCGGGACATGGGCCGAAAAATCATTACCCGAAGGAATCGGGTATCCGATTTTTTAGGTACCTAAAACCCGGGTATCCGGTAACGAATACTCCTAATTGTACGATAGTATTTAGGAAATAAAAGTTAATAAATTAGGGTTTAATTCAAGCTTGAGTTCTAATTTTAGTTTTTGAGTTCGATTTAAACTTTATAAGTTTGAGTTCACGAATTTTTAAGTCGAGTTCAAACTTCGATCAAACTTGATAAATTTAAACTCTCAAGTTTTCGAGTTAAACCAAACTTAACCTTAAATATTTTGAATTCGAATCGAATTTAACAATACTGGTACTTAAATTATATGGGTAACAATACTGGTACTTAAATTACTGGTACTTAAACTAGTATTTAGGAAATAAAAGTCATAAAAAATAGGTAATATTTTAGGCATTTTTTAAAAAAATATATAACTTTTTTTTAAATAATACTTTTAAATAAAATTATTCATCTATATTTAAATTATATGGGAGTAGGAAGAGACAATCTTCTCCACCCTCAAAGATTTTTTTTTATTTAAACTTAAAAAGTAGTTTATCTATAAATTTATTTTTTATTTTCAAATATTTATATTTTATTCTTTAATTTTTAATCTCTGACTCTATCCTTATCTAATGTGTGTTTATTAAATATTTGTACGCAACATCTAAAATCACGGTTGGACAATTAGGGGTGTGCATTATTCGGTTTTAACCGAATTAACTGACCGAACCAAAATTAGTTTGGTTAATTTGATCAGTTAATTTTTGGTAAATTCGGTTAACGGTTAATTTAAAAAAAATTGATTATCGGTTAATTCGGTTCGAAAACAGTTAATTAACCGAAATTATTATATATTAAATATTATATATATATTTATTTTTAGTCATTTAACTTTTAAAAATTTATAAAATGTTCATTGATTTTTTTTATATTATAAAATGGCCAGTAAATTTTGTATTAAATTAATATAAAATAAAAGTTCAGTGACTAAAAAATATTTTAGCATAATTTAGTGACCTATTATGTAATTTAACCAAAATTTATAATAAATTTCGATTAATTCGGTTAATTAACAGAAATAATTTTGGTTCGGTTAATTCGGTTAAAGATAATTCGATTCTATTAACGGTTAAAATTTTAAAAATTCCGATTAATTCAGTTTTGATTAATTCAGTTTGACCACTAATCGAATTAATCGAATGCGCAAACAATAACAATTAACCAGGGCATGGCAGTGCCTGGGCAAAATCCCACAGGATCCTGTTTATTACTTTGAATGTTGATGGCATGACAATGATAGCTCTGGTTTTAGACCCTACCATGTGCCCAGTGAACCAAGGGATAAAATCTTTTAATATCTAATTGTTTTTTAATAGATAATTTTTATTTATTTAATTCAAGTGGTTCTTAAAAAAATAAAAAATAAAAACATTTTAATTATAAAAAAAAAGTAAATTTTAAGATAAGTCATAATCAATTTATTAATACTATGAATACAATTTTTGTAGTGTTGGCTTGTGAACTTGAATTAAATTAATATATAAATCATAGAATTTTTGTTTGTTATTATAAAATTATCTAAGGTTTTTTGTGAAGAAATTGTGAATGTAGTATATATACGTATCGTCACACCTAAAAAGAGGCAAGAAACATTAATCCTACATCGGAAAAGAAAAAAGAGGTCTTGGATACATAAACAGTGGCGCTGCATATCTTATCAAACATGTCTTTTAAGAAGAAGGTAATAGTCTCATGACAATATATAAGAACGGATTTAGGGGTATTGAGTCAATCATACTTCTTAAAATTTTGATAAAAATTATAATATTTTATTTTATTTTTAATATAATTTTTTGATAATACATGCTCCTTTATATAAAATTTTGAGTCCGTCCTTACGTATGAAGTATGAAATATTTGGATTTTAATGAATATTTAAAGTTGATTTCTTTTCTTCTTTATCGAGTCTCGTATCTATAAAATTGAATATTCGGAAAAAAAATTAAAGTACATAAGTAGTCACAGAACTAAGTAAATATCTATTTTTTGGCCATTAAAATTTTGGAAGTTACAAAATGGTCACTATACAAATTTTAATACGTTTAAGGATCATTTTGTAATAATTTAATAAAGTTTTAATAATAATTCGATAAATTTAAAGATTATTTTATAATTTTTAAAACTTATGTGATCAGAAAATAATTTTTACTTAATTTAATAACTAGAATATTTTGACAACCCTAATAGCCCCCCTAATGTTTGCCAATTGTTTACAATGTGACTCCCTATCGCTATGCCAACCTTTTCCATATTTTGCACACAAAAATTGATAGCTTGTAAGCATAAACTTAACTCAATTCGATTTAATTATAATAATTTGATGATTCGAGTTTATTCGATCCAAAATTAAAATTTATTGAATTTAAATTAATTTAAACTTAGAAAGATTTTTTAATATATTAATATGATTACATAATAATATATGTTTATATTTTTTTTAATCTTTTAATAAGGTGCAAATTGATATTCGAACCAAAGTCTCCTAAAATGAATGTCATCTTTTTTTTACTAGAATTACTCATTTAATTTTTTAAAAAAAATCTAAACCCGAAATTAGTATCGTAAGAACACGCTTTAAATTCTTGTTAAAATGTCCTTAATGACTCTTTTCTTTAAAAAAATAACTCGAAAATGGGAGAAGTTTTTAGTAAAATTTTGAGAATAATCTAATTCAGAATTAAATTTTAGAATATAGATGATTATCAATTATATTTGAATTCTAAGTCAATTTCTACAGTATAGATAAGAAAACACTATATGTATATGTCGTCGTCCCTTCAGATTTAAAAAATATATATTAAAAAAAAATCTCTTCCTAGATTATCATTTGTCAGTGACGTTTTAATACTTACACCGTACTTTAACTTTTAATCTAAATTTCATAAAAAAATTTAAATATTATATTTTTTAAATATAAAATTTAAATGATATATATCTAACGGATCTAATTTTTGTCTAGAAGGAGAGAGTAAGGGCTAAAGGAATGGAAGTTGGTAATGGTGGGAAAAGGGGTGTGGGGGCGCATAGGTGGCTTAGGAAAGAACTTGTGACGAGTGGGCCATGTTTGGTTTGCGATAATTATGATTTGTAACTGTTTAATAATGATTAGCCAAAGGGGAACAATTAGGTTGGCTGAGTTAAAACTATGGTTTCCTGCCAAACAGATCCCACCAACGATTAATTAAAACTTTGGGTAAACTACATAAATGGTCCCTTAACTATACCTTAATTATATTTTACATCCTCTGACTATCAAATGTTACAAATTGGTCCATTGATTAATTTTTTTGAAACAAAGTAGTCTTGCACCGTTAAAATTTTGACGGGAAACTGATATGGACGTTAACATGCTGACTTGGATTATAAAGATTAAGGTAAACTACATAAATGATCCCTTAACTATACCTCAATTATCTTTTATATCTCCTGACTATCAAATGTTACAAATTGTCTTCTGACTATCAAATGTTATCCAAGTCAACATGTTAACGTCCACATCAGTTTTTCGTCAAATTTTTAATAGTACATAACCACTTTGTTTCAAAAGAGTTAGTCAATAGACCAATTTGTAACATTTGATAGTCAGAGATGTAAAAGATAATTGAGGTATAATCAAGGGACCATTTATGTAGTTTACCCTAAAAGCTTTCTATACATAAATCCTTAAATTTATTTAAAAATAATGAAGTCCATGAATTGTTTTATATTTAATTAAATTTTTATATTTAAATTTTCTTCGATTCATTTATTTCATTAACGTTAACTGTTAAATCTATTTTTTTTAAAAAAAATTAGTTAATGTAACATATTGCGTTAAAATGCTATCACTTAAATTTTTATATATTTTTTATTTTATTTAAAAAATAAAATTAAAAAAAAAGTTATAAAAAATAAATTTTAAAAAATATATAAATATAATGCAAATAGAAATGTAGTGTGTAACACTTAATTGCTAAATTTGTATTTAAATATCAAATTGATGAATTATTATTTTTATTTTCCTTGGGAGGAAATAGGATTGATTGTGCTAGGTTTGTGCATTTCGGATTATCTGATCTGATTCGATTCGAAATTTCGGATATCCAAAATTTTCGGATCGATATTTTAGCTATCCGTATCCGATTCGAAAAAATTAGATATCTGATTTTTCGGATATTCGAAATTTCGGATCGGATTTTTGGATATACAAATTTATGATTTAATTTAAGTTTTTTTTTTAATTTGACAGTCTTATTCATGAAAATTTTGATTTTCGAATATAATAATAATCAATAAATTATTGAATATAACAATATTTTTATTCATGAAAAATTTATTTTTTCATATATAACAAATAAAAATACGAATATAACAATATTTATATGTATAAAAAAATTTAAATTTTTTAAATATCAGATAATCGGATATCCGATCCGAATATAAAACACTGATTACTATCTGATCCGAAATTTTTAGATATCCAATCCGAAATATTCGAAAAATAAAATTTGAATCGGATATCCAAAATTTCGGATCGAATTTTTTTACACAACCTTAGATTGTGCTTAAATCATAGGTTTAAGACAAGACCTACCGGTTGGTTACCGGTAACCATCAACAATTTAAAAGTTAGTTGATTTCAGTAGTCTGATTTAAGAGTATGATAATTACATTCTAATTACTTTGTCCACAACCAAATCAAATATAAATGGAAGAATTATGATTGAGAAAAAGCATCAGAAAAGTAATTAGTTGCTTAACAATGTGAAAATTACAACACTTAATTAATTAATTAATATTATAATTAATTTTTAACCCAAATTGAATCCGATGAAAATTATAAAAAAATACTTTTAAAATAATTTTTTAAAAAATTATAAAAAATCAGCCCTAAAATCAATTTCAAATAAACAAGAAAGATGACAATTTTGATATGGAAAAAAGCCAATGAAAAAATAATTTTCATTCTTTATTTATTTCTTTTATTTTAAAAATAATCATAATTGGAACAATTTTAATTTTTAGTTATAAATTTTTTTGTTCTTTCTATTTTATTTTTCTTATGATGAATTCTTTAAAATTGTTTTTTTTTTATTTTAAAATAAAAGTTAGTGGATTGTATTTTTTGTACCCATTCTAAATAAAAATGTTCTATAAAATTTTAATTAAATCCCTCCTTTTTTATTTAATTTTATAAATTGAATTAATGTTGCCTCTTTATATAATCCGTTAATTTAATTTGTTTCTTCGTCAAAATTGCTAGTTATTTGTTTTTAATTAAAATATTAATTTAGATTAACACTTAAATTTAGATTTTCTAGTGTTAGGGCCTTAATTAATTAGATTTTTGAAGTTTAATAAAAAAAAATTTTACCCCAAATTTATAAAATACACTTAACTATACTTTAACCTCAGTAGGTAAAATTCACTTAGATATTTTTTTTAAGTTGACAATTACTAACTTAAAATAATAAAAGTATTTGACACACTTATAAAAGTAGAACTTAATTAATGTGATGTATTACTAAAAGAAATTACGGATTAACGCCAGAAATATTGATGGTGATTAAAATTTACTCTTCTAACGGTAAGGTCGTTAAAATAAAATCAAATTCATAAATAAATAATAACTTAAATTTTAAACAAATTTGTAAATTTCGACATTAAAACTTTTTATAATTGATTAGATACTAATTTTTGGACGTTGTGGGGTGCTAACCTTTCTCCACACGTAATCGACTATCGAATCCGTTTTTGTGTTTTTTGCAGACTAAAATTATTGTTTTAAAAAAAAGCATAATTTTATTAAAAGAACTTATTTTTAGGTGATCTAATCATAATTAAAAAAAAAAACTAATGATGATTTCGTTGTTTTATTTTTAAAGAAAAAAAAATATAGAACCATTTAAAAAAGCGATTACAACAATTAATTATTAATTTTTATGTATTAAAGGAACATCAAATTTCGATGTCGTAAAATGTTATATTTTGATGAAGTATTGGTATAATTCTAAAAAAATGTTCTAAAAGTTAAGAGATTCTTATATTGTTTGGGTATTTGATCGA
The DNA here is from genome assembly GCA_035048815.1 of Abelmoschus esculentus. Lineage (NCBI taxonomy): Eukaryota > Viridiplantae > Streptophyta > Magnoliopsida > Malvales > Malvaceae > Abelmoschus > Abelmoschus esculentus. The sequence continues at coordinate 554,714 of JAUCBN010000049.1, forward strand.
ATCGAGTCAAAAAAATTTGAATTATTCAAGTCTTACTTTATAATTCAAACTTTATTTGATTTTTTCGAAATAGTAAAGTTTATGTAATTCAAGTTGAATCGAGTTAAATTTTTGAGTTTTTATATAAATTTAATTATACATAAATATTTCTTTTTATATATTTCTATATGTATATACGTAATAGTGTACATATATATTTCTATATGTATATACTTAAGGTTAGGAAGTGCACATATTGATTGAAATTTTAATGATTTTCTATATACATATATTACATACATATATATTTATATTTTCACATGTGATATACATAATATATCATGCAAAATTTTTAAAAAAAATCGACTCAAATATGAAAATTGATCAATTAATTACTAAAATTTTCAAATTATTCAACTTTCTATTTCATAACTCAAAACTTTTTTTTTAATTTTTTTAAATCGAGTTTATGAAATTTTGAATCGAATAAAAATGTGTTAAATTTTTTTACCTCAGATCAAATTAAATAATTTAATTTTTTAAATTAAATCGAATTTTATCTATCTTTATCTTTTTATATCCTTAAATTTAAAAATATCACTAATAAAAATATGATACATAACACGTTCTTATTGCATATTAATGTTTTTTAAATATATTTATTAAAAAAAAATGATATTTTAAGTAAAAATAAATCAGTTAAAAAGAATTTAAGAATCAAAGTAAAAAAGGGTAAATATATACTTCTCGAGATTTGAGCTTGTATTTTATGCCCCACCACTGAATCCAATGACTTACTGAGCCACGTGGCGAAGTAAAACGAGGTGAAATTCCTTTCTTCACCCATCCTTGCATCACAGTAAATATTTTTTAAAAATCGATTTAATTTATTTAATGGTTGGTTTTAATGTTTTTATAACCATAAAATTATTAAATATATATTTTATAATTTTAAATTATTTAAGATCATATTTGAATTTTTGTCATATCATTTATAATACCTACTAATTAAATATATTTATTTCATAAATTTTTATCTCTCCTTTTTTATTAAATGAATCTGTAAAATCTGTTTTTAAATTTAATTTATTATAAATATTAGTGAAAATTAAATTAATAAAAAGATGAGATAAAAATAATAAAATAAATACATTTAATTAATTAATTTCATAAATGATATGATGAAAACGATCCATAATATAACTTCTCTAGATCGATTTGAAATCTAAAATATCTTGTCTAAATTTAGGGCACATACAAGGCAGTTTATGCTCACAATGGTAATATATTTAAGATTTATATATATATATAAAAATTTAAATTATTTTTGAATTAATTTGAGCTGAGTGTAAAAATTTTAACATTTAAATAAAATAGCTTGTAAGTCTAATCAAATTTTTATATAATTATTCAACTCTAATTAATTAATTAATTTAAATCTATACTTAAAAAGACTATTATAAGATAATACTTTTAACTTAATTTATTTCGTATATCGTAAATTTAATTAAATTTTTTTAATTTGATGTATAAATTAAATTCGATTTTGATTACAAATACTGAAATCATGTACATGAACTTAATCCAACCGAGCTTAAATGGTAATATTCCAAAAAAAAATGGATTTCCAATAGTCAAACTCAATTACATAACGTGAAACGGGTTAAAATGAAATTAAAATAAAATAATATCAAAAATATTATAAAAAAAATTAATATTAATTTTTTGATATATACTAAAATATTTATATTTATTTAATAAATTCGATATGTATCGAAAATTAGGGAAAAGGAAACAAAAAGCTCTCTTCCTCTCCCTTACTTTTCTTTTAATTATTACAAAGTATTATTTTTCTGAGTCTTTCTTTTGAAAAAAGAAGGCAAAGCATTTCTCCAAAACCTCCAAAAATCACCCAATATACCTTCTTCTTCTCTCTTTGTTTCTCTCAGCTGCTGCTGCAAACTAAAAGAATCTTTCGCCATGTTCATCTCTTAAGCTTCAACTCATCCTTCTCTGCTTTGCTCTTCACACATCTTAAGCTACATTGTAATCTAAAATCTGTATGTCACCTCACTTTTTCAGCTGATTTTATAATTTGGGTTTTATCTGCATTTTTGTTCTTATCATTTCATTTCCTGCATGGGATTTTGACCACTTTCAAACGTTCTCTTAATTTTCTGCTTTCTGGGATTTTAATAATGATGTGTCCTTTTTTGGAGAACAATAAATTGTGGGTTGAAAATTTGATATATATCCTTTTATTATTGCAAAGAAAAAGACTGTATCACTCCTGTTATCAATATCATCTTCCTTTATTTTTTATACACTTTTTGCTTTTTTGTTGTGAAATGCACAAATTACAATCTATCTTTCCAGCTCAGAACACAGCTTTTGCATTTTTATGTTTTTCCTTGCTGCTGGAAATTCCATAGTCTCTTTAGTGAAATTTGGAAGAAAGTTGAAATTTTGGAGTGTCTAGCTGAACCTTGGTACTTGGTAGTTGCTTATTTGGATCTGTAGAAACACTTTAGATTCATGCAGCTTTCTGTTGTGCTTTGAATTCATTAAATATTGTAATTTTTTTTATATAATCTTCAATTTGATTGATTATGTCTATGTCTTTATGTGTCTCGTTTGCTTGATTTGAGCCTTTTTGGTACTTGGAGGAGGTGTTAACCAACTGCAAGATTTGACTAGCTATGTACGGGTTCACTATGTGCGTGCGTATATTTTGTTTTCATGGTATTTTGAAAGGTTAATCATGTGAATTAATTTTGAGTTGAAATATAAATGTTTATGAGTTCTTGGTTTGGTTGTTAACAAAAGTGATTTTTTAGTGTTTAGTTTGAGGTTTGATAAGGTTGCTTTATTTGTGTTTATCTCTAAGGAGCAGAGAATAGACCTAAAGATGACGAAGATAAGTCCCGATATCGATGAAACAATGCTGAAAGAATCAATTGTGGCTGTTTCGGCTGATGTGAGCTTTGCTTCTGATCACTTTCCAAAGTATATATTAGGACCTGACAATCAGATTTTGGAGGAGCCAAGAGGGGATACCAATGGTCCGTCGCTGAAGGAGGTTGTTGAAAGGGAAACAATACAATTATCCGAGCAGCACAACCGACTCTCAGTTCGTGACATTGCTAGTAAATTCGACAAGAACCTTGCTGCTGCTGCGAAATTGGCCGATGAGGTGGGAACCATCTTTTTTTCAGTTGCCCCAATGGAAAAGATCTTATGTGGTTTCAACAAAATCTTAGCTCCATCTGTAGTTTCTTTGTTTCAACTCTCTTTTCTTCCATGCATTTTGCAGACGACAGTATCGGTATCCCATTGACAATGGATGATATAGTGAATAAACACTTGTTTTCTTGTTATATAGGCCAAGATTAGAGAGGTTGCTTCTTTGGAGGGGCATGTTCTTTTGAAGAAACTTAGAGACGCCTTAGAGTCTTTGAGAGGTTGTATGGCTGGGAAAAACAAGGAAGATGTAGAGAAAGCTATCTCTATGGTTAGCTGCTTTGCCTCATCATTTCTATATTTTCATTAAAGTTTTTGTTTGAAGCCGAATGCATCATACCTATCAGAAAAAGCTGTGCTCTATTCACAAATTCGAACCAGGTTGATGTAATGATGTTTAATATTCCAATGCGCCGCATCATGCATTCATATAAACAAGAAGCCCTCTTCATTTTCATGCCAAATTGTCAATGTTTTCCATGTTTAAACGCTTTCTCTAAACCTTTTCACCCCTTAAATGTAGGTTGAGGCATTGGCAGTCAAATTGACCCAAAAAGAAGGAGAACTGATTCAAGAGAAGTTTGAAGTGAAAAAACTAGCAAACTTCCTCAAGCAGGTTAGTTCATGGATTGTGTTCTTGATGTGTCAAATGAAGATCAGCCTTTTCAGGAGCTGTAACGATACTAACCAGATATTGAAGAAAATAGAAGAAGAACTCGGATATATTCAGATTGGGTAGGGAAGAATTACAGAGAGAAAGAAGAGTTCAAGCAATTCATCATCCAAAATAATAACCTCCCTTACGGCTATCCCTTTCGGTTTTAACCTACAGCTTCACAAAACGCTGTGTTTTATGTATTTATCCTCTCCCCCTTAAACGTTGCGTTTCATTAAAAGGAAACAGACAAAACAAACAAACAGAAAAAAATTAAAGGCATAACAGAATTTTAAACTTCCCTCAGCGGCTCCCTTGATTCCAGCTGTTACAATGCTCCTTCCTTCAAGCATCCTTGTCCTCAAGGATCAAAATCTGGAAACCTTTGCTGTAGATCATGTAAAACTTCCCACGTAGCATCCTCAGGGAAAGAATTGGTCCATTCAACAAGGACCTCTGTGACAGCTCTATTTCCCCTTTTAATCATTCTCCTTTGCAAAATTTTAAATGGCTCCTTACTAATCCCTCCATTTGGTCCAATAATAGGCAGCTGCGGTTGAACCAATCCTGAGCTAATCCTTTTCTTCAGTTGGGATACATGGAACACAGGATGTATTTTTGAATTGGCTGGTAATTGCAATTTGTATGCAACATTCCCAATTTTATCAATCACTTGAAAAGGGCCAAACCATTTTGGTGCATGCTTCTGGCAATTTCTAACACTCAAAGATTGCTGTCTATAGGGCTGCAGCCTTAGGAACACCCAATCTCCCACTTGCAGTTCACATTCACTCCTTCCCTTGTCTGCTTGTGATTTCATTCGACTCTGAGCCCTCTGCATGTGAAATTTAAGCATTTTAATAGCTGCTTCCCTCATCTGTAAATCTCGGTCTACAGCAGCTACTAGTGATTCCCTAGCCACATATGGTAGATGCACAGGTGGAACCTGCCCATACAAAGCCTGAAATGGAGTTGTTTGTATGGCAGAATGGAAAGTGGTATTGTACCACCATTCAGCTAGGTGCAACCATTCTCCCCATTCCTTTGGTCTCTCCCCAGTCATACACCTCAGGTAAGTTTCCAAACACTGATTTAATCTTTCAGTTTGACCATCTGTCTCAGGATGGTAAGCTGTTGATGCTAAAATGGTCACTCCCAATTTCCCAAAAAGCTCCTTCCAAAATGTGCTCATAAAAATCTTGTCCTGATCACAAATTATGTTGCTAGGTAAGCCATGTAATTTGAATATATTCTCCAAAAAAATACTGGCTACATCCTTGGCTGTGAAAGGGTGAGTTATGGCCACAAAGTGCCCATACTTAGTCAACCTGTCAATGACCACCAGAATGCAGTCCTTCTTCCTGGAAAGAGGTAGACCTTCAATAAAGTCCATGCTTATGGATGTCCAAATAGCTTCAGGTATAGGCAAGGGTTGGAGAAGACCCTTAGGATGATTCAATTCACTTTTATTTTGTTGGCAAATTAAGCATTCCCTGACCATATTTTTAACCTCCCTTCTCATCCCCTTCCAGTAAAAAACAGTGTTTAATCTCTGAATTGTGGCATGAGCCCCAGAATGGCCCCCCATTGCACTCCCATGAAAAAAATTCATCAATTCAGCCTTCACTTCTGGATCATTCCCTACCACTAACTTCTCTTTTCTCTTTAAAAGTCTCCTATCCCAGCTATATTTGGTATATTTTTGGATCCTCCTTCAATGGCTTCAATTATCTTCTTAAGTTTGGCATCAGTCTGCCAAGTATTCTTCACCTTGTCTAATAATTCGGTGGTTACTTGACTGACAGTGATAGCCAAGCAGCTACCCTCCCAACCTTTTCTTGAGAGCACATCAGCCACTACATTATGACTTCCTTTTTTATATTGGACTTCATAGTCATACCCCATCATTTTGATGGTCCACTTCTGCTGGAAAGGAGTAATGGCTCTATTTTCAGCTAGGAATTTAAGACTTTGATGATCAGTTCGAATAATGAAGTGTCTCCCTGTCAAATACACTGTCCATTTCTTAACAGCCAACAGAACTGCTACCATCTTTTTTTCATATACTGATACTGCCTTGTATCGAGGTCTCATACCCTTACTAAAGAAAGCTAAGGGTCGTCCCTGTTGAACTAGTACTGCCCCTACACCAATATCTGAAGCATCAGACTCCACCACAAAAACTAATTCAAAATTGGATAGAGCAAGAACAGGTGCATGTGTTACAGCTTCCTTGAGTTTTAAGAAAGCCCCTTCCTCCTCCATATCCCACTTCCAAGGCCTTTTTTTTTAGTAAATCAGTAAGGGGTTTTGCAATTACTCCATATCCATGAACAAATCTCCTGTAATATCCTAAGAGACCAAGGAATCCTCTCAGTTCAGAAATGGTTTTAGGAGCTGCCCACTTCTGAATACATTCCACCTTAGAATCATCCATTGAAATCTCACCATTTGATATCACATACCCCAGGTAGTTTACTTCTTTGGCTCCAAAACTACATTTAGATTGCTTGGCATATAATTGTTGCTCTCTTAGAATCCTTAAAACTTCAGATAGATGCTGCATATGAGACTTCCGGTCCTTGGAATAGACGAGGATGTCATCGAAAAATACTAACACAAATTTCCTCAGCTGCTGTTTAAAAATCTTGTTCATCAAGCCCTGTAAGGTAGCTGGGGCATTAGTCAATCCAAAGGGCATTACTAAAAATTCATAATGCCCTTCATGTGCCTTGAAAGCAGTTTTTGGAATGTCCATCTCCCTCATTCTGATTTGGTGATAACCTGATCTCAGGTCCAACTTCGAAAAATATGTAGTTGCCCCTAATTCATCCAAAAGCTCCTCAATAATGGGCATAGGGAAGTTATCTTTTATAGTGACTTGGTTGAGCTTCCTATAATCAACACACATCCTCCAGGCATCATCTTTCTTTTTGACCATTAGTATTGGAGATGAAAAAGCACTATTGCTGCTTCTAATTATTCCATTTGCCAGCATTTCACCAATCATTTTTTCAATTGTATCCTTTTGGTGAGTAGGATGTCTATAAGGCTTCACCTTCATAATTGTTCCTTCATCTATAAGGTCAATTTTGTGCTCATGTTGTCCTATCAGGGGGTAGACCTTGGGGTTCAGCAAATACCACACTGAACTGAGCTAAAACTTGTTGTATATCTGCAGCCAGTACTACCTCTTCCTTCCCCATTTCTAGTTGTGCTTTTAACATCCATAGAGAAGCTGTATAAGGACTTTTGTTACCTCTTAGCAGCCTGTTACATACTTTAGGCCCTACCAATTGCACCTCATGATTCCTGACCCCCTGCACTGTAACTTCCTGCCCTCCATGTTGAAATGTCATAGTCAATTTGTTGAAATTCCACTGTACTGACCCCAACTCAGCTAACCATTGTATTCCCAATACCACTTCACAATTCTTCAAAGGAATTACCAAGAAATCAGATGTAAATGTCTGCCCTTGAGTCTGCCATTTAACCTCCTTACATTCCCCCAAGGTCCTCATAAAATTTCCATCAGCCACAATTACTCGTAATTGGTTGTTTCTGGCCATCCCTAAGTTCAGTTGCTTCACCACAGTCAGACTTAGGAAGTTGTGTGTACTTCCTGAATCTACTAAGGTCACACATTCTCTTCCCCCAATGTTCAGCATCAGTTTCATAGTTTCCCAACTTGTAGACCCCCACATGGCTTGTAAGGACAGAACCGGTTCACCAGCCTTGTTGACCTCTCGAACCCCCAATTCTCCTTGCTCCTCACAATCAAGAAACACCTCTGAGTCATGCTCTTCTTCTGCCCCTTCCACTACAATTTGAAACACTTGAGACTTGGCACATCTATGTCCTGGTGTGTACTTGGCTGCACACCAGAAACATAGTCCCCTCTTCCTTCTATCCTCTATTTCATTGGGTGATAATTTCTTTCCTTCCATCCTAGAAACTCCAGAGCCTATTCCCTTAGAAGATGTTGGACTTGGTGTGGAAACTGAAAATTTTGAAGAAGCCACTGTTCCACTACTACTTCCTATGCTGGAATTCCCCTTTACAAACGTGACATTATTCCTCGAAGGTACTGGCAGCGCTAATGGTGCAACAGAAGGCGATCTTACAGAATTAGCACTCCAAGTCCTTTTCTGGGTTGAACAAAACATCGATTCCACATGTTTAGCTAATTGGAAAGCATGCAACAATGTATTTGGTTGTAACAACTTCACAAATTGACTAATTTCTATTCGCAAATGGTTCTTAAACATACTAAGAACATATTCATCAGGGAGCTGGACTTGGTTCACTAAATGTATAAACTCCTCATAAAACTGTTCAACAGACATAGACTCCTCTTGATGCAAAGCAACCAAGTTAGAGAAAGGGTCATCAAAACCACCGGGAGCAAATCTCTCTCTCATCCACCCCAAATATTCTCTCCATGTCACCATATGCCAATTACTGTGAGTCTTAGCTAAAAATTGATGCCACTGAAAGGCTCGACCCTCTAAGTGTAACATCACAATCCTCACCTTACTCACTTCAGGAATACCCTCAGCCTCAAAGTATTGTTCCACCTTATACAACCAGTCTCTAAAATCCGATCCATCAAACTTAGGACAAATCAACTTATAAGCAAGATTGACCGAGGAAAAAGGCTCAGTACCTGGACCTTTTTGAGTCTCTGCATCCACCAAGTTAATCACTTGCGCACTAGTTTGGCCATTACCATGGGCTGGAGCTTTTCCCTTTTCCACTGTTGTATTTGTTGTTGGAGCTGTTTGAACTACTGGTGTTGGCAATATTCCGGGCTGATCTGCAATAGAGTTCACATCTAACTTCTTACCCACTGCCAGCTCCAATAATTTTTGCATACTGTCCATCATTTTTGCAACCGATCATCTATCGATCCTTCCAGCCTTGAAATCTCCGAAGTAAACTTCTGCCGCAAACGATTGGTCTCTTGTTGCCATTCTGGAATTTGTGGTTCCTCGACCTGTTCCCCCACACTAGTGATTGCTGCCTGTCGTCGTGTTTCTACCATCTTGAAGAATCAACGAGGCCTCTGATACCTTTGTAACGATACTAACCAGATATTGAAGAAAATAGAAGAAGAACTCGGATATATTCAGATTGGGTAGGGAAGAATTACAGAGAGAAAGAAGAGTTCAAGCAATTCATCATCCAAAATAATAACCTCCCTTACAGCTATCCCTCTCGGTTTTAACCTACAGCTTCACAAAACGCTGTGTTTTATGTATTTATCCTCTCCCCTTTAAACGCTGCGTTTCATTAAAAGGAAACAGACAAAACAAACAAACAGAAAAAAATTAAAGGCATAACAGAATTTTAAACTTCCCTCAACGGCTCCCTTGATTCCAGCTGTTACAGGAGCTTGCAGTTTGTTTTTTTTGCTCTGTTAAGAAAAAGGAACCCTGGGCATCTTTTTAATGCTATTTTAGTTTCCTATTGCCTGATTTTCATTTTTATCGAATGGTCGAATCTGTTCCTTTATATCTCCAGGCTTCTGAAGATGCTAAAAAGTTGGTAAATCAAGAAAAATCTTTTGCTTGTGCTGAAATTGAAAGTGCTAGGGCTGTAGTGCAGCGATTTGGAGAGGCCCTTGATGAGCAAGAAAAGAATCCAGAAAATTCTCAAAAAACACAGGTTAAATTCAGCTTTTAATGTTAGTTTTCCTCCTAATTCTTCGGTTTCAGAGAGAAGAAATGTTATTTTGTCTTACTTCTGTTGCCAAGTAAATTTTCCAACTAGATACATCATAGAAACTGTAAGTTGCAGTAAATTAGTACTTTATTCATCTGTGATGTTATCTCTTGCAGGAGGTTGAGGAGCTAATGGAGGAGGTTCAAGAGGGTAGGAGAATTAAATTGATGCATCAGCCAACCAAGGTACGTTATCTTGTCTCCCAAGTCTTGTCATTGAAATAAAGTTGTAGAAAATGCATATAATCTAGCCTCACATCGATCAAGAATACCATAGTATGAAATGCGCTGCCTCTTCTTTCTCATTATATGACATTGAAGATGACACTGTTTTGGTATTCTTGGTCGATGTGATAATATAGATGAGTTTTTTTTTAAGATATGGTTTTGATATAATTACAGCTTTGGATCATTGCAATATGCTGTCATGTTTTTAGGTGATGGATATGGAGCATGAACTTCATGCTCTCAGAGCTCAAATTCGAGAGAAATCTGTATTCCAAGCAAAGCTTCAGAAGGAGGTCGGTTGAGTTTTTTCTTTTTTCATCATCCAAAACCTAATTAGTATAATATAAGCTAAACTTTTATCCTGGTTATGTATAAAAGTTACAATTAATTATACAATTTAACCCCTAAACTAGCGTACATGAATCATCGGTTATTATGCTTGTGAGTAAACTAATAAAATTCTAGGTATTTACCTTGGTATTAGGTTCCATTGACAGCTGAAAGTTACATTTTACCTAGAAATACAAGTAATCTTGTTATGAGACTATTTCCTTGACATGTCTGGTATTTACCTTGGAAAATATTAGTATTTACTTTCCAAGGTGCATCCAGCCGACAGAGGCCACCAAACTCTTGCCGGAAGTTGTTGGTTTCTCTGAAAGTTGAATATTTTGTAGCATTACCATATTGGACAGTAAATTCCATTAGCCCCTCTGTTTAAGGTTGTTGCTCGGTGTGGGTTTCTAATGTTCCGAGTCTTGAACATCATTTACTTGCTTCCGAAAGGTCTCTGATTGATTTTAAGTTGCTTGTTAATTATATTTTGTGACTATCTATTTTTCCTGGCATGTTGTCTCTTCATAGTAGATAGTACCGACCAAGCCTTAAATATTAGCGAGTGGGATGGTGTAATCTGGTCAATGATAATTTCTGAGGTTCTAATTTATGCTGGTTAATTACAGCTGACAATTAACAAGATGGCCGAGGAGAACAAAGCCCGTGTTTTTGGTTTTCATGGTTCTGAAACTCTTGGTTCATGCTTAAAACTCCAGCCTTGTTCTGATAAAGCTCCATTGCTTTCAAAATCCTTGATTCAGTGGTATCGGCTATCATCTGATGGAAATCGGAAGGAAATAATTTCAGGTATCCATTCTGTGAATGTTCTTTTACATGGAAGTCTCCTAACCTCACTGAATCTGCTTTAGTTAATCATGTCATAGAACATAATGTATTATTGAATATGCACTTAATTGCACCATACCGGATATTTGTGTTCTTCTATATCTACGCCAACAAGCCCAATATAGTTTCATAAAATGTCCTATCCGCCTTGTTTATTTGCTGCGGTGTGTCTGTCCAGTGAAGCATAAGAATCCAACATATCGGATGTTTAATTTCTCACTTGAACGGGCTATAACATACATTGTTGTTTCTTAACCTGTATCATTTACATTGCATTCTACTCTAATAACTGGTCCAATTTTCTGCGTTATTAGGTGACAACAAAACAATGTATGCCCCGGAACCACTTGATGTCGGTCGAGTTTTGCAGGCTGAGATTCTCTCAAATGGCCAAAAAGTCTCTGTGACAACTGCCAATCCTATTGGATTTGGTTCTGGTTAGTTTGCACTTGAATGTGTTAGTGTATTGATGAATAGAAGAGAATGAAGGCAAGAAAGGATGATAAAGTTACCTTTACACCTGCAGGATTAGGAAGCTATGTAGAGACGCTTTTGCGGAAATCAAGCAGTAAATTTAATGTACGTATGATTCTTTTCGGTAGTTACTTTTACTCTCTTCTGTTCTGCCAAAGATAAGGCAACTTCTTAGGAATTATCCTTTCGATTTGTCCTTGGTGATATTATGATCATCATCTGTATGTGATGCAGTGCTGGTGAATGAATGTATTTGATACAACACAAAGAAAGTTAAGAAAATAGCTATGCATTTAAAAGACATTTTTCCGAGAATGTCTCATCGAGTAGTTTGGTTCATCATACATTTGATTCTAGATAGTCATTTCCCAGATCAACATGGTAGGAATATGTGTCTTATCCACTTCTATGTTCTAATGGAAGTTTCTTCGTTCCATGTCTTTTCTAGGTAGTCATTTCCAAGATCAATGGGCAAAATCATCCGTCACGCTCGACTCACTCATTCAATATTGGAAAGATGAGGATCAAGCTCTGCAAAGGATGGATCACAAAGTCCAGAGAAAACTATTCCACATCAATGCTGGTGATTATTTTACTTTTCTCTTACAAGTATTTAGAATTTCATAAGCACTTTTATTTTACCGGTTCTAACATTCTTTCGGCATTTCCTAATTAAGTTATGTGGGGCTAGAGGCGACACAAATGCTCCGGCCAAGTCATTGTTCTGGCAACCGAGGAAAGGGCTCTCCTATGTATTAACATTCGAATCTGATAAAGAAAGAAATGCAGCTATCATGGTTGCACAAAAGCACGCTCTCGACTGTAGCGTATGTTCCTAACAATCTTTTCGAAGAATCTCAAAAACCAAGTTACATGCATTTATCTTAACACATCGTTTTTGCTACAAAAGTTACTGAAATGTGAAAGAATATGCTGTGATTATGCAGGTGATGCTGGGAGGACCAGATGATGAAATGTAGAAGTAATATATCTAACTGAAAGGGAATGTTCATAACATAAAAAGCCAGGGCTTTAATTAATGGTGTCAGGAATCTTCTTTTTTTTGACATGTTTGTATGCTGTGTTTGGTAATGAGAGAAGAATATGAAAAATTAGGGTTTGACCCTTACTAATTTGGTTGGTTAATGGCATTGTTTAGGCAGTGTTTTTTTGGTTTGCCTAATCAATATCATTTATGATAGAGAAAAGAAGAATGAATTAGAATGAATTTAAACCTACTTGGGTGTTGGAAATTGAAAGTTTACATTAATCTCCTTTAAAATCCTCATATTCCTTGATCATGGCATGCTGATATCATCACCATCTAGCCTTATCGATTAAAGGAACGGTTGTTGTTCCTGGAGGTCACGAGTTTGAGAACTAATACTGTCAGTATAGTGATTGAGCGATCAATGTTCAATGGTCGAAAGTATATACTGGGGGGCCCCAACTCGATCGTTTGGAACTCGAAGATCTACGAAAACTAGAAAGTGTTTCTTCTCATCACAGAATAAAATCTGATGCGAATATGTCGGTTTTCGTACAAACGGAATGGAAGAATCAAATCCGCTTGATAATCGAATCTGATTCGGTTATTACAGTCACAAGTGTTTGAAGAATGATAGTCAACCATGGGCTAATATGTACTACTTTTGCTAATACTACTGGTTTTGCTATTACAAGAATCATATCCTCGTATGTTTAAGGAGCATGCTCTGCTTGCACTTGCATTAATGCTTATAGCAACCTCTGCAGCCCTTTTGAACAGACAATCGTTGCAACATCCGCAGCAACTGTTTCATTCGATGTAACACCGGTTTCAACGCCTGGAAAGGCGAAAGCATTCTGAACCTCCACGGCCACTTTTATTGCTTGAAGGTCAGCAGTAGTAGTTGGATTCATTACACCGAGAGTGACCCGAAAACAAAACAGACCTATCTGCATTGAAGTACAGAGAACCTGAAATATAACAACAGATGAATCATCTCAATGGCTCATATAAGATAACCCCATCATCAGTATATGCACTTAAGAGAAATCAATATTTTTTTCAACAGAGAAAGGAAGAAGAATAAATTAAAACGAATTTAAACTCACTTGGGTGTTGGAAGTTGAATCTTTTCATATCCCCGTCTATCTAGTCCTACTTTGCGCAACATTGAAGTGTTTGAGTCTCTCTGAGAGAACTTCTTCATCTTTGGGCAACCAATTAGAAGTAGACTTTTCAAGGATGGAAATCCAAAGCTGCAGTTCTCTGATGAACAGAAGCTTTCTAGATTTGGTAGATACTTAAGTTCCAAACTGTTGAGTTGGGGGAAACTAATTTCATCATCATCACCATCCCCACCTTGTATTATTTCTTCCATATTTTCACACCATTCTATACTCATTTCTTTGAGCTGCACTAGAGTTTTGGCTGTGGAATGTGTGATTAGTTTTATGATTCCATTACATTTTTCTACTTTCAAACTCACCAGATTTCGAAAAGTTACCAAGGATGAAACTAGATTAACTTGTAACTTGTGGCACCTGCAAACATGTAGCATCCTTAGATTTGTGAATCCTTCCTTTTCCTTCCATAGACGCATCAATTCAGGAAGATCATCCAGCTTTAATTCAGTAATCTGAGAGAGTAGCAATGATGCAGGCTTTTCTTCATCACCTTCTTTACTTCGGAACATCATCTCTTTCAAAGAAGAACAACTTATTTCAAGTGTTCGAAGATTAGGTAAGGATAATAACCGGAACAAGTACGGTGGCAATGCGGTTACTTGCTCAAGTTTGATGACTTTTAGGTTGGGGAAGCAAGGAGATAGGAGTTGTCGTCGTTGTTGTTGTTGGACTTCGCCATGCCATAGCATCTTTTTTATTCCATCGTTCCATCCGAAAACCAAAGTGAGTTGATGTAGATTTGGAAATGTAGACTGCACAATTGCCCCATTTTTTGTTAATCATATAAAAAAATAGTAATTCATAGGGTAAAAAGTAGATGAAATAAATAGAATAGTTTGGGAATTAGGACTAGGATGGTACCTCATGCACCCAAAAGAATGGCTGTTCACTACTGGTTTCTTGAGAAGCAAACAATGTCTCTACTCGGTCACATCCACCCACTCTCATCTCCTTCAATGAAGGCCAATTTACAGTAAGCATTTTATGATGTATACTCCTTAAATTTGACAAATCTTCAAGAGCTAAGGATGTTAGACTTGAAAATTCAAATGTAATAACATTCGATCGAATGAATTCTGGGAAAACCGATGACATTGCACTTCTACTGTTGTGTCCTTCTTGGGGTCTAGATTCAAATACTATTTCTTCTAGTGAAGCACAATGACATATGCTCAGCCTGTTAAGCCTCTGAAGTCTTGTCAACATACTCAGTGGAAAAACATGCAATAACTTAGGACAGCCCCTCAAAGAAATGGAAGTTAGTTTGGAAAAGGAATGTTCAACAAGTTGGTCAGGCCATAGCCTCTCCAAGTTGTTCATGTTTTGAATGTCCAATACCTCTAGCACAGGAAGGATCACCTACATGTATCATTTATTCGATGTTTCATTAACTGTAAGAACCGTAAAGATTATCACTTGAAAAAAATATTAAAAAAAATAATCATAGCCAACTCATTACCATTTCATTGAAGAGATACTGTGGCAGCACAACTCTGCTCTTTCCTTCATCAAAAGCTATTGTGTTCAAAGCACATCTAAATATTCTCAATCTCCTTAGAGAGGGAAACTCAATTGAGTTACTTCCACAGCAAAATCTTTTCAATTGTGGCAGTTGATAGAGATCAAGATAGTCAAGTTTTGGAAACACCCTTATGCTGCTGCTAATCCCTTCTTCTGTTGCTGCTATAATTCCTTCTATTACCCCTTCCATTTCATCACATTTAGAAACCCAGAGTGTTTTCAGATGCAGAAAGCTTTTAACCATACATGAAGTAAATACATGCTTCAACTTATGGCATTCCTTCACTTTCAACTCCTCCAAAACAGAACATGAAACCTGCAAATGTATAAAACCAATATTTCTTATCATTTTAACTTGATAAAAAAAATCATATGTTTTCCCTTGAGAAAAATATTAACATATTAAAATGTTGAATGCTTGGTAAGTTTTATTTAGGGAGAATGATACATATTTTATGGGAATGAGTGGTTATTATAACACATAGTGATAGTTTTATGGGAAAATATCACATGTATTGTTTTCACAAGTACACTAATTTTAGAGATCAAGAATCTAGTTTAGAGTTTATAGTTTAGGGTTTAAGTTTATATGTTTCAAATTTAAGGATTGTTTAGTTTTAGAGTTTAAAATTAAAATTTATAAGTTAGGGTTTAAGTTTTAAAGTTTAAGATTCAAAACCCTTAAACTCTTTTAGACTAAATTCCTAAAGGTAATTTGGCATTAGATAGATGAGTTAAATAAATTTAACTACAAGTGAAGATTTCTTATATATTTTTACTTAATCTAATCATAATTCATAACCTTAAACCTTAACTATAAACCTTAAACCATAACCATAACCCTTAACCTTAAACCAAGAGAGAACACCAAATGAGACACAATAACGGGACAAACGATTTCAATAAAAAAAAATCATTTGTCCCTTAATCATGATTCTAAATCATCATCCTAATTTTCATATTTTAAACCCTATACCCCTAAAATACATTTTGCCCCTAATTCCCTAAACTCTAACCGCAACCCCTAACTTTAAATCTTGAACCCTAAATCAAATCTCTTTCTATTCTCTATTCTAAAAAATATTTAAAAATTAAATTTTAAATCATAACCCAAAATTTCATATTCTAAACTCTAAACCCTCCACCTTAAAAAATATACTCTACCCCTAGTTTTTAAACTCTAATACTAACCTTTAATCTTAAACTTACCTTAAACCTATTAATTAAAGTAGGGCACACAAAAGACAAACAATTTCCACCATTTAAAATGCTAGGATTGGCTGAGATATTACATAATCATAAACTATGTAATAAAGTAGAGCATACCTTTTCATTGAAGAGATGCTGTAGAGGTGTTATTCTGCTCTGTCCATCATCAGAAGCAAATGTGTTCAATTCAGGACAACCTCGTATTTCTAAACTCTTTAGGGACAGAAATTCAATAGAATTAATTACACCACAAAATCTACTGAGTTTAGGAAGTTTTTCAAGCACCAGAGAGTCTAGTTTAGGAAACACCCTGATGTTGCCACTAATCAGTTCTTCTGTTGCTGCTAAAACCCCTTCTATTACACCTTCCAATTCATCACAATAGGAAACTTGAAGTGTTTTCAGATGCACAAAACTTGTAACAGTAGATGAAGTAAATACAGACTTCAACTTATGGCATTGCTTCACTACCAACACCTCCAAGGCAGAGCATAAAACCTGAAAATATATATATAAAAACCCATATTTTATATCATTATAAATAATTCTTTCGATTTATTCGTGACACTAAATTCAATTTAAAATTAATAGACAAAAAATATAAATGTAAATATAAATACCTTCTTATCAAAAAGCCATCCCGGTGATTGAGGTGTATTTTTCGAGTACCACAAGCTGTTAAATCTATTTAGTTTATCCAACTTCAAGATGCGTAATTTATTAAATTCTAAGATATCATTCTCATCGATCTCTTCGTTTTCTACGATTAATCCTTCAATGTTGTCGCAGTTGGATACTTCAAGTTCTTCAAGTTGGCAGAGTCTTTTGGCTATGGAGAATGAGAACAGATATCTCAACATACTACAGTTCTTGACTTTTATGAATCTTAGCTGCCCAAAAGACTCAACATTTGGGTGGTAAAACATTTCCCCATCATCTTCCTTTCCATCAAGATATAGACTCTGGGATTTTTCCAACAATGGTTTAATCCCATCAACCAAATGGATGTTTTTATTGATCTTGAGCTTCAACATTCTTGATGTTTCCATCCCTCTGTCATAATATGAATGCCACTTCTCATCTCCAATGGAAATTTTGAAACTTTCCATCTTTTCTAAGAACAAGTTATCCTCTGGTATAGCTTCTGCAACAGGAATATGTACTTCCAAAGTGGTTAGCCGAGACAGATGCTGCAACTCAACAAGACTAGCATTGCTTCTTGGTTTCTCAATTCCCTCAACCTCCCATCTGTCAAAGCTATGATATAGGTAGAGTTCTTCTAATCTGGATAGCTTTGACAACACATTTGGTGATATGAGTTTAAGATCGAAACACTCAGTTAAGTCGAGCAATTTCAGCCTTGTCAACTGTCCTATCTCCTTTGGTAGCACAGCAATTCCAGATCCATGGAGATCAAGGATTTCTAACTTTTCCAACTCTCCTAAGATGATTATATCTTCTAAATAGCAACCTATCAAACGCAATGTACACAAAGTTTTCAAGCAACCAAAGGAGGAAGGCAAGGCTGTAAGCTTTGTTCCGACAAATTCTAAGACTTTGAGTCTTTGCATCCCCTTGAAAAGGTTTTCTGAAATACTCAAAGAAGAACACTCGAGAACAATTGAGAAATACTCAAGGTTTGGACATTTTAACTCATGATTAAGAAGCTCACTAACATTGGCATTCTGTAAGCTTATTAGCTTGATTTCTTTCATCTTCTCCTCATCTGGCAACTCTTTTAATGAAGTTAGCCAGTGTAGGTCTCTTGAAGCTATAGATTTTGCAACATCACGAACAACATCGTGCATGTCAAAATGGGTTGGACGAGAACCTTCAAGTAACAAACAAGAGGCCTTGAGGTTGTTTAACAATGTTAATACTTTATCTCGAGCCTCTTCCATCGTGTGAACATCATGGATTAAACGCAGACCCATAGCATATCTCAACAAATCCTCTGGATCAGCATCACCACCTAGTATACTACAGAGTAAAAAAATTGGGCCAAGTTCCTTAGCATCTAGAAACTTATAGCTCAATTGTATAGATAAATATGCATGCTTTGATATGCCTTCAAAGTTTCTTTCAGAGGGCTGACTTAGTTGTCTCAAAGCATCCTTCCATTCATACAAATTCTGCTTAGGCTTTAAAGCCTTTGCAACTGTTGCGATAGCGATTGGCAGTCCTGCACATCGTTTAGCAACTTCAACAGCTGTAGATTGAAAGTCGAATCCTTCAACAATACCAGCCATTTTTTTAAACAAAGTCCAAGCTTCATGTTCTGTCAGTGTTTCAATTGAAATGTTTGGTTGAGAATTTAAAGATTCTAACACATCTAGCCTCCTAGATGTCATCAGCATCTTACATCCCTTGTGTTCGTCTCCGGAAGAAATTCCAAGTGCCTCCAATTCTAGGGACCCCCAAATATCATCCAAAACAACAAGAATCTTTCTCTGTTTTAATCTTTCACGAAGTCGAGCAGCTCTTACTTCTGTGTTCTCCTCACAGATTGCCATGCCTAACTTCTCAGCAATCTCCTTCTGGATGTTCAACATGTTTGGTTTTTGTTTTATTGAAACCAAAACCATTTCATCAAACAATTGTTTCTCGTTGGCTTGTTTGGCAGCCTCTTTCACCAGTGTGGTTTTCCCCACACCTCCCATCCCATACACTCCAATTATACGGACAGTTTCATCTTCCAATGCCGCCATAACCCTATCGAAAGCAACACTTCTCGATCCAAAGGCCTCATACTCTTTAACAGGCTTGATAATGTCCATCACACCAACAGCAGGAAGGTAGGAAACTGTATTAACCGAACAAACTATCTTAAGTGAATCCTTTTTAGTCAAGAGTTGAGTTACAGCATCTGCCTCCTTATCCGCTTTCTTACCAAGATTGTAACGGGACATAAAATCAGGGCAAAAACCTGCAAAACACCTGATCTTCATTGCTCTCTCTTCATCCTCCTGCAATTGTGTTGCAGCCTCCTCGGAGATCCTCTCATTGACCTCTGTCAACCACCTTTGGACATCATCAAAAACCACCTCTCCATTCCTGTTAGCCGCTTCAACAGATTGTTGCAGCCTTTGTCTTGCATCCTCCAGGTCTTGAACTTTAGTCCGCAGGTTCTGAAACTTGGTCTTGGGCTTGAATAAGTAACTAAATTGTCGTGCAGTAGGACCAACAGTGTACTCAGCAGCTTTAGCAGCAAGAGCCCCAACAAAGGAAATGATAACCTCCATTGATATGAAGCAGAACAGACTATAGAACAACTGGGAAGAAATCCTTAGAACCAGAATTCTCACTGGCCACTGCAGAAGAAAAAAACCAGAACATATTGTATAAGGAAACACAACATAATCATAATCAAAGATGGAGAAAATAGAGAAGCAACAATTTGTTTAAGAAACCATACCTCCTCCTCCTTTAGATAAGTAAAGCAAAAGAATGATTTCTTGTTATCCCAAGCTTGGAGAAACAAAAACTAAACAAGAAGAGATTGCAAACATAGAGCAATGAAGATGAAGTTGGAAAGTGATGCTTCTAATATGGATAGAAATTGAGAATACAATATTTTTTAGGGTTTAGGATTTAAATTTAATTTTTTGTATTTTTAAATATAAAAAAAATGAAAAAGAGTAAAAAAATATTCTTCCAATTTCGAGTACCACTAGAGTTAATTTCGTACACCTCTACTATAGAGAATAGCTCAATGAATCTTAGAACCCGTAAGATTATAATATTTGGTTGGAGTAAAATTTATTAATTTATTCTTATAATACTATTTTTTTAACGAGTTAAACTTTTAATCATTAAATTAAAAATATTTACATAAAAATTTATATAACAATCTTCATTATATAATATAACACCATGCGCACATGTCATTATCAGATTTTGTAAAATATTAAAAAAATAAAAAAATTAAACACCTATTTTTTAAAAAAAAATAAAAACTCTAAATACCTTATATATCTAAAACCGAAAAAAAAACCACTAATAAAAAAATACCTCCCAATAAAAATATTCTTAAACCAAATATGAAAATATAAATTTAAAATTAATTATTATTCTTAATAATCATCTTTTTCGTGAACAGAATGTACACAATAGTCATACCGAAACACTAACATTTAATGTTGATGAAAAATAAAATTATTGTAATTCATCCTTTTCTTTTAAGAAAATTCTACGTTAGACGTTGAACATAGCTAAATATTATTAATGTTGATTAATTAATAAAAATTAAAAATTAAAAAAAATGTACAATTAATAAAAAAAATAATAAACTCAATATATAATTATTAATTATATATTAAATTTTTTGATATTTTTAATTTTTATTAATTAATTTAATAATATTTATCGATATTCAATATTAATAGTGTTGCGATATTCTATGTATTTTTTAAGAACTCAAAACTGACTTGTGGGGACACTTTTCATTTAGTATTGTTTGGTTCGGTTGTTGTATGAGGCTGCTCTTTCACATTGCATCCTTTTCTACTACCACCGCGGCTATAATATCTGTGTTTAATGCAGGACCGGACCCACCGTGAAGTTACACGTTGATAAATTTATTACAAGTATATTTATGTATCTACTCTTAAAATTTTACTAGTTATTAAGAAAAAAAAAATTAAATAGCACTCGGACGAATTATTTTACCTCAATGATTAAATGACGGTTATTGTTTATGAAAGTTATAGGTTCGAATACTAGTATTATAGCACAATAATTGAGCAATCATTGTCCAGTGTAGGGGTGTGCATTATTCGATTTTAACCGAATTAACTGACCGAACCGAAATTATTTTGGTTAATTTGGTCGGTTAATTTTTGGTAAATTTGATTAACGATTATTTTTTTTTTTTGAAAATTCGATTATCGGTTAATTCGGTTCGAAATCGGTTAATTAACCGAATTAACCAACATTATTATATATTAAATATTATATATATTATATTTATTTATTTTTAGTCATTTAACTTTTAAAAAACTATAAAATGTTCATTAATTTTTTTATATTATAAAATGGTCACTGAATTTTGTATTAAATTAATAGAAAATAAAAGTTTAGTGACTAAAAAATTATTTTAGCATAATTTAATGACCTATTATGTAATTTAACCAAAATTTATAATAAATTTCGGTTAATTCGGTTATTTCGGCTAATTAACCGAAATAATTTCGGTTCGGTTAATTTGGTTAAAAGTAATTCGGTTCGGTTAACGGTTAAGATTTTAAAAATTTTGGTTAATTCGGTTCGGTCGGTGGAATGCACACCCATAATCCAGTGATTAAAAGTATATTATAGAACAGATATTACTGTAACCGTTGTAGCTTAATCAGAAAAAAAAAAAAAAGTAACAGTATACAACCACAACAACTATCGTTACATGACGTTAGTGGCAGTGTTGGAAAATAAAATTATATGACCTCGTATTCCAACAAATTAAATATGATCAAATCTAAGTATTTTATATATAGAAAAATTATATTACCTAAATTAAAATCTGACACCCCAATAAATTAAGTTAAATGTATTCTCAATTTATATGATACATCCGTCCACAATAATAATACCATCTAAAATCGTGATATTTAAATTATTATGTTTATAATAATATATATTATTAAAAGATTTAAAATTATAATACTCGTAATGACTGAAATAACATCTATAATATATATAATTAAAATTTAATATGACTATAAATATGATCATAATTTAAAGCTATTTTTTATATTCGTCTTGAGTTCCCAGAACCTAAAAATTATCTTTTTCGACGATAAAAATTTTATATTTTATTTCGACAAAATAATTTTATTTTATGACTTTTAAATATTAAAATATAAAATTTAAAGATGTTTTTTATAAATATTTATTAAAAAATTATTTCTTTAAATAAAAATAATAATTAAAAATATATCTATAGTATTTTAAGTATAAAATACATATTTTCATCTTATAAAAATAATTATAAATTAATTAAAAATTATATATTTAATATATCATTTTATTTGTTTTCATGCTTTGATGTCTTGTTTATATTTTATGAGAATGATACGTAACATTATGTTTTATTTTTATTTTAATATTTCGTTAAAAAATTAATAACGTGTTTAGGGGTGTGCATACAGTTCGGTTAATCGATCGAACCGAAATTATTTCGGTTAATTTTTGATAAATTCGGTTAACGGTTATTTTTTTTTTGATAATTCGGTTATCAGTTAATTCGGTTCGAAATCGGTTAATTAACCAAATTAACTGAATTAACCGAAATTATATATATTAAATATTATATATTATATATTATATATTATATATTATATATATTTATTTTTAGTCGTTTAACTTTTAAAATATTATAAAATGTTCATTAATTCTTTTTATATTATAAATTGGTCACTAAATTTTGTATTAAATTAGTATAAAATAAAAGTTTAGTGACTAAAATATTATTTCAGCTTAATTTAGTGACCTATTATATAATTTACCAAAATTTATAATAAATTTCGATTAATTCGGCTCATTAACCGAAATAATTTCGGTTAATTCGGTTAATGAAAATTCAGTTCGGTTAACGGTTAAGATTTTTAAAATTTTGGTTAATTCGGTGTTGGTTAATTCGGTTTGGCCACCGACCAAATTAACCGAAGGCTCACCCCTAAATGTGTTGACTAAGTAAGATAAAAAAAAATCATACATGACATGATGATTAAGAGAACAAAATAATATGATAATTTAAGAGAGATAAACATATATAACATGCTGACTACGAGAAAGAAAATAACATATGGTAAACTAACACATTATTTTTTTCTCTTCTAATCAGTATGCCAAAATAATACCAAAATAGAAACAAAACGTAATGTTATGTACCATTCTACTAAAAAAATAGGTAGAATACCAAAATAGAAAAATGAGTATAGGCGAGGTACCAAATATTAGTCATCCCTTAATTTTATGATTTCGAGTTCTTATATTATTACGTTTTTTTTTTATATTTTCGTACCTTTGTCGTTTAAAATTAATAAAAATGGTGATGTGATTTGGATACCTTTGTCGTTTAAAATTAATAAAAATGATGATGTGTCTTGGGTCAATAACAATTTTAGTCTAAAATTTATACAATTTATCAGTTTAATTTAAAATTTTATCAATTTAAATATTATTTTAATTTTTTGAAATAAAATTATAAGTTCCTCACTTTTTTGTTATTCCAGTCGATTTTTTTTGGGTTTTGAAGTTTAAAAATATGCTAGGGATAATCAAAATTTTAAGATTTGGGGTTTCGGGTTTGTAGGTATTGTATATGTAGAAAATTCATATCGAGAAATTTATCCACCAGAATTAAGTATGCAACGTGGATAGATCCGAATTAATCAGGGTGAAGCCCTAATAAATGTAAGAGCAATCAAAAAGATAAAACATAAATATTTAAAAGTGAAAAAAAATAAATTCATAAATAAACAAAGGTGAAAAAAATCTTCGAGATACTTACATAGTTTCGTCCTTATGCTCCACCGCTAAAAAAATAAAATTTAAATTTCAACCCTAAATTTTAAATTATAAACTTTAAACTCTAAAAACAAACTCATTTAAATTTTAAATATTATCAAATGTGATGTCAAATTCATAAAAGAAATTTTTTATTTATCTCTATTTATTTATTTTTAAATATTTATATTTTATTTTAATTTTAAATCATAATTTCGTACCTATGATTCGTAATATAAAATAATTTTTAATTAATTTGTTTTAAAAAAACTTGCAAATGCAAACCCTAAAATGCAAACGGGTAACTTTCTCTTTAGCCCACAGAGAAACATGCATGGAGCCTTTAGACTCCCAGGTAAGTTAACGGCTATAATTTGGAAGGGGAATTTCATACCGTTGGATTAGAAATGATCCAACGGTGAAAAATTGAAAATTCAAATATGACCGTTGGACCTCCTTACCTTCAAAAGGAAATCCAATCTTCCCCTTTTCTTATATTCCCTGAAATCCATAAGAGAATTCCTCAAAAAAAATCCATAAGAGAAAGGCGAAAGAGAAAATCAAAGGGAAGAGATAAACAAAAAATGGCTTCAAGACCTATAGTTCCTCAACAAGCAAGAGGTAATTAATTTTAGGGATTTGATTTTTGTTTTGGGGAAATTCGCGGGTTAGGCTTGGTTTCTTGTTGAATATTTTCTGGGGTTCGTTTTGGTTTGAAAAGATTTTTATGGGTTTATCTTTAAGGTTTTGGGTGAAAAAAGAAATGGGTTCTTTGCGATTTGTGTTTGTTTCCGTTGGGTTTTGTTTAAACTGTGCGAATCTTTTAACGAAGGATGATTTTCTTTTGCAGGCGAGGCCGGAGTTGGAGGCGCTGGAGCAGCAGTTCACAAGCAGATGAAGAAGAACGCGGTTCCCGGAGATGGGAAGAACCGCCGTGCGTTGGGGGATATCGGGAATGTGGTGAATGTTCGAGGAGTGGTTGTTGATGGCAAAACCCAGCAGCAGATTCATCGTCCACTCACCAGGTCTTTTTGCGCTCAACTGCTTGCCAATGCCCAAGCTGCCGCGGCCGCCGAGAAGAACAAGGTTTGTTGATTGTTGTAGTATATAATTTATGTGATTGTCTGGTTTCGATTGTACTTCTTTACTGGAAAATAACACTAATTCAAATTCTGGGTTTGTTTTGGATTTCAGAAAAACGTATGTGTTAATGTGGAAAAGGCTGCTGTTCTTGATGGAGTGCCTAAAAGAGGTGGTGCTGCCGCTGCTCCAAAGGGTGTTCAAAAGAAACCGGCTGCTAAGCCTGTGCCGGAGAAGGCAGAAGTGATCGAAATCAGTCCAGATGTCGAAGAAGAGGTGGAAGTGAAGGGGAAAAAGGAGGAGAAGAAAGATAAGGTTGAAATGAAGAAGAAAGTAACTGAAAGGGAGGGATCATCCAAGAAAAAGCAACATACTTTTTCTTCAGCCCTTACTGCAAGAAGCAAGGTAATGAATCAATCAATCTTTCGAATCTTTTTCGAGTAATTATTGTCGAAAACTCGAGGCAAAATAGGTGACTTTATTGTTCCTGAATTCAGGCGGCTCATGGAATTTCAAACAAACCAAAGGAGCAGATTGTTCTTGACATTGATGAAGCAGATGCTAATAACCACTTGGCTGGTGTGGAATATGTTGAGGATATCTACAAGTTCTATAAATCTGCTGAGGTTAGCAAATAGATAACAACAATTTTCATCAATGTATATTTTGATCTTGATTTCGAGGTCCGACAAGCTGACATTTATGAAAAAAAATGTTGTGGAAATGCAGAATGAGAGCATGCCAAATGACTATATGTACTTGCAGACTGACATCAATGAGAAGATGAGGGCAATTCTCATCGATTGGTTGGTTGATGTTCATCAAAAGTTTGAGCTTTCACCCGAAGCTCTCTACCTTACCGTCAACCTGATCGAGCGATTCCTATCGGTGAAAGTCGTCCCAAGGAGGGAAATCTGGCCACCTGAGGTCAATGATCTAGTATGCATTGCTGACAGAGCTTACACTCATGAACAAATACTTTTGATGGAGAAAACTATACTGGGAAGGTTGGAATGGACTCTGACAGTGCCTACACACTATGTATTCCTAGCTCGGTTCATCAAGGCATCGATCCGGGATTCGAAAGTGAGTTTTACATGGTTTGTTTAGAGGGAAATTTACATACATGGTTTGTTTGTAGATGAAAATTTACATGTTTTGCTGTGTTTTGTGTTGTTTAGATGGAAAACATGGCCTATTTCCTAGCTGAGTTGGGGATAATGCACTATGAGACCATTCGATTCCGCCCATCACTGCTGGCTGCCTCGGCCGTGTATGCCGCCCGATGCACTCTAAACAAGACGCCGACTTGGACCGACACTCTCAAGTTCCACACCGGTTACTCTGAGCAGCAGCTCGTGGATTGTGCTAAGCTGCTGTCTTATTTTCATTCCAAGGCTGCTGAGAGTAGGCTTCAGGTTGTGTATAAGAAGTACTCGAGTCCTCTCCGAGGAGCTGTCGCGTTGTTTCCACCATCTAAGTGTCTAGTATCTGCTGAAAGTAGGCTTCAGGTTGCTTAGATTCTAGAAACTAATTATTGTGTTTCTCAAGCATTAATTTGATGCCAATGAGTTGAATATTCATATTCGTTTATCAATATATACGAATGGTTCAAATTGTCATTTTCACTTATATTTTGATCACTAAAATTTAAAATTTTTGAATTAATCATCTAACTTTTAAATGTTTTTATTTTTGTTACTCAATTATTAAATTTTAATATTGCATGAGTGAAAAGTTAAATAAATATTGCATTTTAAACATTGAAATTATAAAAAAATTTTCCTGAAAATCTAGCTTACTCACTTGTAGTTAAGAAGAAATAACGAAGGAAAATGGAATTTTAAGTTCGACCGGATTAGGGATGACAACGAGATAGGGCGGAGCGGGTTTTTGGTCGCCCTAATCCTAACCTGATTTAATAAGTAACCCTTAAACCTGATCCTGATCCAACCCGAATTAAAATATTAATTTACCTATCCCGCTTCGCCCCAATATATTATTTCTTAAATCCGACCTCGACTCTACCCCAAAAATTAAAAAAAAAAATCTTTGTCAATAATAAAAGTTAGATTCGATCAATCCTTCATCAATATCATAAATTATAATTTTTAAGTAACTTTAAATTTATGTAAAAAATAAAATAAAATAAAATTTAAATTACTCACATGTTAAATTTCATATTTAAAAGAAAAAAAAAACTTGAATCATCATATATTAAAACTTGAACAACATCTAATAATTTTTTATTATAAGAACAAACTTTAAAAGTATAAAAAAATACTTAAAACCTATAAAAGTGTTTATGTATAATTATATTTTTTTTATAAAATATATAAAAATATTCCGAGGTGGGACAAAAAATTTCAAACAAATACTCGAACCTGACCCGACTCAATGATTTCTAATCCCCGCCTCGTCCCGATCTCTGAAATTTAAAAAGAAAAACTTGACCGAATCGGATCGGGGATGGGTATTTTTGTCATCCCTAAACTGGATAACTCCGATAAAGACAGAAACATTAAAAGATCGATAAAAAATATCTTTTATTTTGATTTTTATATATAAATTATCTTATGAAGTTGATAAAAGATCAAAATCTTTATTCGAAGATCCCAACCGTCGATAAAGCTTCTCGTGAAACAAAAAAAAAAAATAGATATTTGAGTTTTATTTAAGGATAGATGACAGAGATAAAAAAATAAAAATTAAAATGTTTAACATTGCTTTTCGATTACGCAAATGTTATATTTCTCTTTAAGGGATAAAAAGAATTTATTGAAAACTTTTAAGATTTCGGTTATTATCAACGAAAAACGGTGATTAAAATCTAAATAACTTGAGAAAATATTAGAAAAATAAGGAAATGACAAATATATTTGGCTTATTAGTCAAATTATTATTTTTTATTCTCATATTTTATAGATTATGAGTTTTAAATTCACTAAAAATATATATATTTTTAAAATATTTTTATAATTAAATAGTTAAAATAAAAATAATTGAAAAATGAAAAATCGTTTAAGGATGAAAAAACTAATTTCCCCAATAACAATATATAAATAGTCTTCATCTGCCTCCACCACTCGTCAATTCACGCGCGTTTGTAATTTGGGGATTTATAAGATTAGGGTATAAAATATTTATGTATAATGATATTTTTTTTATAAAATACATAAAAATATATTAGGGTGGGACACAAAAAATTTCAAACAAATACCCGAATTCGATCCGAACCCGATTCAATGATTTTTAAGCCCCTAAACCCGACCCGGTTCAATGATTTCCAAGTTCCGCCTTAATCTTCGAAATTTAAAGAAAAAATCTGACCGGATCGGATCGGGATGGGTTTTTTGCCATCCCTTGACCGAATAACTCCGATGGAGATAAAAACATTAAAAGGTCGACAGAGATAATCATTTTCTTTATTCTCAAAAAAATGTTTTTTATTTTGATTTTTATATATAAATTATCTTATGAAGTTGATTAAAGATCAAAATCTTTATTCGAAGATCCCAACGGTCGATAAAGCTCCTCGTGAAGCAAGAAAAAATAGATATTTGAGTTCTATTTAAGGATAGATGACAGAGATAAAAAATTAAAATTAAAATGTTTAACATTATATTTATAGAATGCTTTTCGATTAGGCAAATGTTATATTTCTGTTTAAGGGATAAAAGGAATTTATTGAAAATTTTTAAGACTTCGGTTATTGTCGACGAAAAACGGTGATTAAAATCTAAATAATTTGAGAAAATATTAGAAAATAAGGAAATGACAAATATATTTGGCTTGTTAGTCAAACTATTATTTTTTATTCTCATATTTTGTAGATTATGAGTTTTAAATTCACTAAAAATATATATATTTTTAAATATTTTTATAATTAAATAGTTAAAATAAAAATAATTGAAAAATGGAAAATCGTTTAAGGATGAAAAAGGTAATTTCCCCATAACAATATATAAATAGTCATCATCTGCCTCCACCACTCGTCAATTCACGCGCGTTTGTAATTTGGGGATTTATAAGATTAGGGTATAAAATTTCTTTAGACTTGCCGCTGTCTCCTTCCTTTCTTCTCTCTCGAGAGAAGTCGTTTCGTACGAACAAAAACCTTCCAGATTCTCTCCCTCTCTTTCCCTTTCTCTTTTCTCCTTCGTTTCACATATGCTAAGAAGAAAAGGGATTAGCTCTTCTTCTTGATTGATTCATTCATTCATTGATCGTCAAGAAGGAGAAGAACAGAGGAGAGGCAGAGGTGTTGATCTTTAACCCATCGTAGCAAATCGGAAATTAAAATCTTCATGGACTTGACTTCGATGCCGACGACAACAGACGCCGCCGTTTCTGTTAACGAACGAGAGATGGCCGTTGATCCTTTTCTCGTTGAGGCTCTTCAAAATCCTCGTCATCGTCTCACCAGTAATTTGTTTAAGTTTTTTATTCTCAATTTTGTATCTTTAATATTGGGTTTTTATTAGATTTTTGTGTTTATGTTATTCTTATTTTTGCCTCTTTAGTAGATCTCATTATATGTAGGCTATTGAATTTTCTGTGATTTTAGGGTTTGCCATATGGGTTTTCAATTGGATTTGGTTTGATTGGGGTCAATTAGGGTTGGGTTTTGTTTAGTTGTAGAGATTATTTTTAGATCTGGCATTTTCTTTTCATTGACTTTTATGCGGGAGAAATACTTTTTAGATTTGTTTCTAATTTTTCTTAGTTATGGTAGATTCATGTGCGGGGCAATGCATTACTCAGCCCATCTAAATCAAAGTGGAGGTCTTTTTGTTGATTGGTTTCTGAAATTATTTAATTTTTGTAATCTTAGAAATTTGAGAGTTCTTGTGCTTGATTCCTCATTTATATTCCCTTTGTTTTTGTTATTTCCCCGGGTGCTAGTATTGCGGATGGAACTTGATATCCAGAGGTTTTTGCAAAATTCTGAGCAGCAGCAGCAATTTGAGTTCCAACATTTTCCGACTTCATATCTTCGGCTTGCAGCACATCGTGTTGCTCAGCACTATGGGCTGGTAACTATGGTTCTTGATAATGGCTTGGAAGGAAGCAAAATTGTGGCGAAGATAGCAGGTGAAATCAGATGGCCTGCAGTTCGTTTGTCTGAAATTCCCGCTAAGAACTCGGAAAATGATAAGCCTGAGAAGATTAAAATTGCTATTAGGCCCAGGCCAAATAATGGATCTGTAAATGAATCTAATCAAAGTGGTGTCAAAAGAAGTTCTGTGAGAAGTGTGGAAGAGAGGAAGGAAGAGTATGATCGGGCACGAGCTCGTATTTTCAGTAGCCCTAGCACTCCTGACTCTGATGATTCTTCTCCCCATGTTTCTATTGATGGGAAAAACGAATCTCTTATAAGAGATGAGTTGGAAAATTACCGGAGTTCCATGGTT
The DNA here is from genome assembly GCA_035048815.1 of Abelmoschus esculentus. Taxonomy (NCBI): domain Eukaryota; kingdom Viridiplantae; phylum Streptophyta; class Magnoliopsida; order Malvales; family Malvaceae; genus Abelmoschus; species Abelmoschus esculentus. Next base: position 585,094 of record JAUCBN010000049.1, read on the forward strand.
GATCAGGAGAGAAATACTACTGTCTGGGATGGTACATCTCGAGTAGCCATTTTAAGAGACAGAGAGAAAGATCGTACTGACCCAGATTATGACCGTAGTTATCAAAGGTGGGATTTATGTTCTCCTATATTTCAGAAATCTGGAATATTCAGGTGGATGATAGCATTGTTTTGTGTAATGTTTTATGCACAAACTCTTTAATTTAACCAAATGTTTATAGTGTCTTCCTTTCCTGTTTTCTCCTGAAGCAGAATGTAGGTAAGGTGATAAAGTAGAAGTACCTATGATGATTATAATGATACAAGTACATGGCACTTTAGGGATGAAATAATAATGATAATTGAATTATATAGGGAGGGTTTTCTCTCCTTATGGAGGGGTTCTTTTTCTTAATTCTAAACTAACTTGTTCTGAACGGATATAGGTATGTTAGAAGCATTCCATGTAACCAGAGTGTCGGCGGGGCTCCTTACAATATGCAGAAGGTTCAGCTACCATTCGTACAGTATGAGTCTGCTTTTCCTCAGTTGGGTCAGATTGCAGGCACACAAGCTCCTCTTGGTTATGCTGTTCCTGCAAGGCCGGCTGTGAGCCCTTTTTGTTACATGGGAATGAATCAACCTTCTAGAGACGGTCCTACTCCTTATGTGCAGTGGCTAAGTGCTAACATGATGTATTCACATTCATATGATCAGTTCATGCATGCTGTATTTCAGGTGGACTCCAATCTCTTATTCTGTTTTTAGGCATCTGCTGCATGTTCTTATGCTTTTTGTTCGGTGTGACATCGGGTACATCATTTTCACTTAAAATGACTCCGTTGAATTGTACATGTGTATTTTATCTTTGGTTGCAGGCTCCATTTGTTCACCAACCACCTTTGAGCTACGATTACTCCATGAACGGTTAAATGGTAACGTAGTGTTTTTATCATGCAAAATTTTCAATCTGTTAGGGTTTAGTGTTGGTGAATTGTGCTAGCCCTAGGGTCATTGTTTAAAGATTTGGTTAGACCATTCATTCCTTCTAAATTTTTGATGGATTATATTTGTAGTTAAGGACTGTGACAATGATGCTTTTTTCATTTCAAATGGTGTTTGAGAACTTGTTCACTTTCTTTCTTTAATAATAAACTTGATGAACATTGAACCGGGCCCACTGACTTTTAATGATTGGATTTAATTCCCATCTTAGTTCTACTTTTGGTCCGATCTTTTATGCTTGTCTACACCTTTAGGTTTGAATAGGAGTGTGTGTATTTTGTATGCTTGGTGCTGAGTAACTGGTAATGGGAGTGTTTGTAGGCTAACGTGTTCACAAATGACCAAATTCGTTGATTCTGATTCGCTCACGAGAAAGAGTTTTTTTCGTATCTCCTCTTAAAAAATCTTAAGAAGTTACTCTAATTTTAATTTTTACATCTTAAATTTTAAAATCCTACATCTTAAAAAACACATTTTACCCTTAATTTTATAATCTCTAACTTTTAACTTTTGACCTTAAATTTATTAATTTAAATTGAAGACACCAATAAAGATATAACTAAGAGGTAAGCGATTTACGATCAAAATAACAACACAGTACTCTAAACCCTGAAAATCAAGATACCTATCTATCCCTAACTCATGACAGTTCGGGGGCTGCAGCACCACCACCGCAATTGGTGGCTCCGCGCCACAGGGAAATGGGGCAGTTTGGGTGATCCCCAAATGGCCAATTTGAGCATCCCTACTTGGGTAAGCAGCAGCCACCAATACATAATCAAGCTCCCAGTAGCAATGGAAATGGTCGAATTAAGGCTCTTTGTTTCCAACTGGGGAATGATTTATTCAAAAAACATATAATCTAATTGTTGACATTCCATTTTCTGTCATTCGACTGATATTTATGTGATTAGTCCATTTTATTTTCATCAAAATGGAGTACTGGAGGAAAAATAGCTAAATTTTGAGGGTAGAGATGGTGTTGGAAAATAAACCAAATCGGTCGGGTTTCAACTTAACCCGGTCTTAATAGGGACTAAAACGATAATTATCATAATCGACCACAGATGTTCTGTACATCCCTCTTCTCCTGAATCTTTGGATATGGCTATGACATCTACTGAATGCATCCCATGACCTGATTACCATACCATACAAGAGGGAGGACATACAGTCATCGATTTTAGTAGCTGAATACAATCATCTTTGATGTTTTGCACCATGGGGTATAGCTGAATACGTGTGCTGAACTGCTGAAAAAAGTTGCATGATTTGCTCAATAGTGTGTTTACACAGCTAAGACTACATCGCAATTCACCTTAGATACGATCACTGGGCTAAAACGAACATAGCAAAGATGTAACTTGCTCCGTTTTAGGTCGTAACATCAATCTGCATCACCAAGACCATCACTCCCATCTCCTTTCTTTGATACGGGTGTCCAATGTGAGCTCGGTTTCTTTGTTTGAGAAGCTATTTCAGCATTCTTCCGCAATACAGCTCCCGGTGATGGATATGGACGTTGTTGAAAGAGAGGACCCTAGAGTTCATAGACACAACAATCATTTGAAACATGAGAACTCTCACAAGATGGATGGGGCAATGAATGTAATATCATTTCTATTATATAGCAATACGTATAATAGTTCATAAATAAGATCTTCATAGATATCTCCTATAAACAGATTCGAAGAAAAATATTCTACCGTGGCGGTGGTGTCAGCTGCTCGTGGCTGTACTCCTTTCAGCCCAACAACCCTGCAGAACCAAGGTCAGATGATATCAGTTAACTTTAAAGGGTGCCTCTTTCGACCTTGCACATTAAGCATTCAACATGATGGCATGACAGCAGGAAGATTATTAATGCTAACATACCAGCCACCACGAGGAGCATCAGAGTAAGAGCTCGGATCCATTGGATCCAGCTCATCATCGTCATCGTGGGAATGCTTCCTTTTATCTTTTCTGTTTCCTTTTCCCATAGGTGGTCTCCCACCGGATCTGCAAAAGCATATATGTTAGCACCACACAACCAATGAGTAAATCTGACGTTTGTGGTTGTGATAAAACACATCTCTTAGGATGTATTTTCCAGACATATGCAGATCAGACCATCTCTTGTAGCTTAATTCTTTGCAAGTTGGGAGAAGTGTTCAGTAGAATTAAAACAGTTTGCGGAGAAGCGACAATGATGATCAACAACAATCACCTAAAACTCTAGACGAATTTATTTTAGATGGCCTTGTCTTACTTATGTTATCCACAATTCAAGCTTGTTTTATACGAAGCTTGATGTAAATTTTCTGAAATATATATATATATATATGTTATTTTTAAGACTATTGAGAGCATCTTTTTGGCAATTTGCATTTTCTACAATTGAAAATTCCATATTTATATCGTCTAATTTTGAAATTAGTGATACTACAATAGTTTACAGGCTTTCACAAAATGCTTAAACTATACCCTAGACAGATTTATTTTCCAGAACCTATCCTACACATGATTTATCAGTGTGAAAAAAGGACAACACAGGAATTCTACAGAGAAACATAGCATTTTCAGAATGATCCTTAATCACACAGTAACCTTGGATACAAACAAATCAGAGTAGGTTAAATTAAATAGAAACCCAGAGTCAGAGTATGTACCTCGTCTTCGGAACCTTATTCTCATTGTCTTTGGCATTAGCAGACCAGCTATTATGTTGCTGGTTCTGTGGCAGATTAAGAACTCTGCATTACATGCAAGTTTTAGCTATTGTCAGTTTCAGTTTGCTTTCCACACGAGAAATGTTTAGTTATCAACATTATGTTCTTTACAATTTCTAATACCACAATGATGCAATAACAATATCTTGATTATCTTACAAAATTTAAAGAAAAAGTTAGCATGAGTTAATGTCAGTAGGCCAATGTGTTCTGGTTTTAGAAGCACTAACCATAATGGTAGTGCCTGTTCAGCATCATAATAAAACAAAGTTTGTTTCATTACATACCTTGTGCAATGATTGCAGTAACCCCAAACCCGCACCAGGCCCACTCCCCAACCTCCACAACCAATGCACTTGTCCAAGTTTAATGACCGCGAAGCCAAATTCTCGTTAACTGTATTTTTAGAAACCCTGCTTCCGGTATGCTGTGATGCAAACGGCTGTAATACATCAGGGCACTCCCATTGAGAAATATTGGTCTTTGTATTGTAATAATATTTGTGCCCTATTTATTACCAGAAGAAAAAAGAAACCCTTCACTTTTCAGTACTGAGTCAAAAGAAGTGCGCACACACAAACATTTTAATTGTCGGATGTTTGACAAACAATTCTACTGTTCAATTGTCAATGTAAGATAGGGCCTTCAAGTTTGGTCAACAAGAAACTTTAGTTCAAATAACAATTTAAAAAAAATATATCAACAATATTGCCAAACATAATGGGAGGCTCATTCTTTCTAATAACTGCAGCTTTACGCCAGAAGATTTTAAGACATTTTCCTAAAGCTAGTTTCATGTGTTCCTCAAATTCATAACCAGTATAATTCATTCAAATGTAAATTAAAATTTATGGAGTCAGAATGAGGCAATCGTACAAATATCTTTATACAACATACCTGTTGTTTCATCTACTGCTTCCACCCAATCTCCTAAAAGTCTTGTAGCAGATGGAATGGAAGTACTCGAAGATGTTTCTACAGGTCTTTCCCACTGACTCTTTCCAATGCTTTCATTATAATAATATGAAGCACCAGAGGCGGGATCTTTTGCTTCCACCTACAGAGTCATGAAAGAAAGCTGGATAAAAAATGAAGTTGAGAGCTTCTAGAAATAGAACTCCAAAAAATAAAGGCAGCTAGGTAGAAGTAATTAATTTGGATTGGAAAAGCTCACATGGAAATAGTTCTAGCAATGAAGTAGCATACTTCCAGGGACAAACACATGACTTTAGGCTAGGGGGTGAAGGGGGGAATAGATTTTCAATAGAAAATATATAGAAAAATTCTAAATTGTATAGGAATTTCAAATTTTTAGGGGGGGCGCGACTGCCGACTCTAGACCCCCCCCCCATCCATCCCTGCTTATTTCATGTTGTAAGGGAGCAACAAACATGATAGAAGTTTAGTAATTTGAACCTAAAAGAAAATTTTCCAAAGGGACAGTTTGGAGTTCAAGATAATCCTATTTCAATCCCAATAATAATTATAGTAAAAAAGCTTAAACATTGTAGCACCAAAAACTGAATGCTACCCCTTCCCTTATTTTCCTTCCATTCTCTACAAACGAATTTAAGTGACTTAAAAGTTAAACTGGAAAAGATTTGCTAATTCCAACAATTTCCAGAAACAAATGTCTTTAATTTTTGACAGCTTCCATCATTTTGACGTGGTTAAATTCACTTTCCCTGTGGCTTCATATTCTAGCACCTCTTACACATCCGATTCTTCTAGTTCAATCAGAACAAAAGGAAAACTTAGTTGACGGGAAAATGAAGATATGGACTGATTGAAAAGTTCATTTGCATGCTGCCATGATCTCATCTTGAGAGTGTTTAAGAATTTTAAATTTTTTAAGGCAAGAAACTGTAATCATGTTTAATAACCCATGTAGAAGTACAATATAAAAGTTTGTTACTTCACCCATACAAATTAGCATATGTTCTTTTCCATTCATTTCCAGTTAAAGTTTTGAGTCTCTTAAAATCATAATTATTTAAGAGAACAATAACATAGAGCTGAAGCAACCATAAACTCAAAGCCTAGTCACATGTCAAGGACATAAAACATAAAGAAGCACAAAACCAAATTAAATCCAAAAGCACAAAGCTAGCAATTGATACATACCCACCCAGGAAGCAACTGCCCAGTTTCCGCGAGCTGAGGCGCAGCAGTCTCCAAGTTCTGAAGTCCGAAGGAAAAAGCAAGTTGTTGCATAGTTATTAGTAACCAATTGGCGCTCATATTTGGTTTACATATTATGAATTTATGATGCTTGCAAAAAATTCCAGAAAAGACCATTGGAAAATTAGAATAGGTAAATTTTCAAAAACAGATAAAAAAATTTGCCTTATCATTTCTCGATAGGCAAACTTCAGATGAACCATCTGTTAGAATGCCTCTAGCTCTCAACTTTTTCTTAAGGTACTCAGGCAAATCCTTAGATGCAGCTGTCGTTTTTTGTTCTCCATAAAGCTCAGATTTTTTTGCGTCAATATCATTATTTACATGTCTCGAAATTCCTGAAACATCAGAAGGCATTTTTTTCATTAAAAAAATACCAACGTGGTTTACCAAATAATCAAGCATAGTCTTCAGAATCCATTCATGGTAAATCTAACCTGGTGTAGTGATATTAGAACTTGTTGTACCATAGCTGTAAGCACCTCCACCCGGTACACCATACCCATTTCCGATTTCTAGGTTTCCTAAAGCCAAAATACAAAATAAACTTCACTCAGCCTTCTTTTGAAATACTCTTCAAATTGAAGTAAACCAAGAACATTTCCCCATATTTACAGAACACCCAAAAAGCATATGATCCTAAAAATTCCGACTTCAACGCAAACAAGCAAAGAGTTGAGCCTTTTTTCCTTTCAAAAATTCTTCTTTTTAGGTGGTAGGGAAGTAGAATTCAGCCTAACTGAAGAAAAAGAAAAGGTTAATTATGGAATACAAACCTTGTTCAGGAGGGTTAGGTTTGCCACGCTTAGAAGCCATTTCAGCACGATGTTCTGAAGCCATTTTCAGTAGATGCTCCTGTATATATATAAATATATTATACACAAAATGAGAAACTATGGCTAAAGAGGATTATATAGACCATCAAAAAGGAAGAGCAAACACAAAAGCAAAATCACCCACTTTCAGAGCACTGGGATCAGGCCGCTCGGAGAAAAGGTCTCTGCCATCCGTATGTCCGGCAGCTTCTTCTCTGAAATTAATTAGCTAATCAAACGATTGATTAAAACACAAAAAAGAAAAAAAAAATTGAGAATCCCAAACAAACACCTCTGGCTCTGAGCCTGGATAATTTTTTGGGTGGCGATTTCCTGCCAACATAATAATACAGATTAGCAGAGTAGTTGAAGAAAAAGGAAATTGAGAGAGGGGGACGACGGGGAGAGGTACTTGTTCGTGAAGAACGACATGGGGAACTGGATTTTCATTGTGCAAATGGTGTTCCATCTTTTGCACACTAGCTGTTTGCTGAAATGTCTGACAGATTATAGTTTGCCGCTGCCTGCGTGCCTCTTTTGGGGAAGATGCAAAATGAGATCAGGTGGGCGGCGGGTCGGATTTTAAGAAGTAATTTTTATCAGATTCTATTGTTAGTTTGTATACTGTATATAAATTATAAATTCAGTCCCTATACTTTACGTCAGTCAACTTTAATCATTTATGTTTTAAAATTTAAAATTTTAGTCCTAATTCAAACAATAGGATTAAACTACAAAGATTAAAACTAATTAAATAAGAAAACATAAACTAAATTTGTAACTTACACATAGTATAAAAACTAATAGCAGAATTTGACTTATTTTATTTAAAACCAAAATTTTAAAAAATAAAAGTATAAAAAAATTAAAAAATAAATTATAATATAATAACTAAACTCATATTTTATACGAGATAGTATCAAGTTACACAATATATAATTTTCTAAATTTTATACGTTTTTTTAGATTATTTGATGACTAAAATGGATGACTCAGATTGACTTTGTATTTTTCTAAGTGATAATCTTCTCATAATTGACTGTTAATTTAAGTCATTTATTTTAATCATCCAACGATTTAAAAAACATATAAAAAATTCGAAAGTTATATTTTGTAGGTTGAAAAAAATCATACGGTGCTCATCAATTAACATCACTGAACACTAAATTATTTTGGATATCTATTTTGATCATGAAATTATAAAATTTATAAATTAAACTATTATATTTATTAAATTGATATATTTTGATTATTTTTATTAAAATTTTAACGTAATGATAATGGATTAATAACGTGATAATTAAATGAAATTTATAGTTATAAATTTAGCTTATATTACTTATTCTAATAAAAAGATAATTTCATTAAAAATATATTTATAAAATATAAGTTGGCTTGACATAACCAGAAATAATACAACCATTTTGGATCGGAATATGAATTAAAATATTGTTAAAGAACTAAGTTAAACACAAAGTGAACTTTAGAGTTGAAACTGTAAAACTTAAAAAGTTAAAAATTAGTGGTGAAATTTTAAATAAACAAATACGAATACTTTTTAAAAATAAGTAAATGAACATAAACATAATATTAAAATTTTAAATGAACATAAATAGTTTTATAAATAAATAAATAAAACTTTATTTGTTCAAACTCGATTTATTCACACCCTATTAGGTGTCAATGTCGATGGGTGGACATTGGTTGGACCAACAGAATTATTAGGATGACAACAGGGCGGGTATTTGACTGCTACGACCCAAAAACTAAAATATTAGTCACAATTTCGATCTAATCTGACTCTGATATTTTAATTTAAATCATGACTAAATTCGACCCAAAGAAATAATAAAAATATAAATATATCAGATCGAGTTAAAATTTTTTTACCTTAAACTCTATCCCGACCCGATTTAAAATTTTCAATAACCCATCTCGACCCGATTTAAACTGGGTCAAATCGCTATCCTAGGAATTATAATGGGGAAATTTTGTTCAACCCCCATAGGAAACATGGAATTGCCAATACCATGGGCCAAGCTTCAGTTAGAAATTAGCCGGATCTGCCGTTTTAAACGTGGTCTGCGACTTCCGTTTGGAGAGTTTTCCGGTAGGAGGCGGCGGCGGAAATACTGTATGTTGTTTGTTAGGAGACTTTCGTAATATTTTTTCGACGATTTAATTTGATTTATTTTTTAATCATATTAAAACTGTCAAGAAAACTTGACGAATTTGCTTCGATTTTAAGATGAAAATTAAAGGAAAACAAACTTGGAAGACTGGAGTGAAAAATTAGAGAAGTTAGGAGGCTAAATTTAGAAATGCATTCAACGCACAATTTCACCATATTTTTATAAATTTTCATTTCAATCCCTGAAATTTTAACTTTCTTTCAGTTGAATCTTAAAATTGAAAAAAAAATGTGAGAAAGTATAATAATTTTGTCTTTCTTGTGAGAACACACGAGGACCTCAATGATTAGATATAGGGATGTAAATGAAACCGACAAATCGTGAGTTATTCGAGTTTAATTCGGTTAAAGTTTGATTTGACTGGATTTGGTTCGAGCTTGAGCTCGACTCGAGTTTTTGACAAGACGAGAAGAACTATTTGGTACCCGACTCGAAAAACTCACGAACTACTAGAAAATATAATATACTATTTTTTATTTTTTATAATTTAAAATCTATATTTCTAAATTTAAAACCATAAAATCTAAACATTAAATATAAATTTAAATCCTAAATCAATACATTAAACCCTAAAATTAACAAGATTGAGTTTACACAACTTGTGTATCAAAGTTTTTCCTCATTGGTTTTTAAATGAGACGTGACAGATAAGAGTTACTCGAGTCTAACACGGTCAAAGATCAATCAACATTTGACTCGATTAAGCTTGAATGAAGCTCGAACTCGACTCAAGTTCTTAACGAGCCGAGTCGAGCTCAAATTTTTCAGTCTCGTTTAAAATTACACAAGCTTGAATTTGACTCGATACCTTAACAAGCCAAGTCGAGCTTCGCAATACTCGAGCTCGACTCAACTCATTTACACCACTAATTATAGATATCAAGAATTAATATTATTTTAATATTTTTTCTTAAACAATAAATCTAAAATGATCTATTTTTATTACTCTTCCAATTTTTAGAGTTTCATTTCTGATTAATCTAAATTTATTTACGTCACATATTTAATTTTGATAGTAATTTTGATAGATGAATCTTTCAACAGAAATTTCCTACATACAGAACATCTCAAATTTAAAACATATTTAAATAAAATCAAACTGATTACTATTGAACCAACCCCTGTTAATTATTTTTTTATAAATATATTATTTCACTAATTTTACTCAAACGGTCGATGACATCAAGAAATTGATATTATTATATTTTGGTCATATATTAATTTTATCATACCTTTTTTAAATTTGTCAAATGGGTTGAAATTTAAACTTCATTATTAAGGAAAAAAAATATGATGTAATGATTGAATTACAAAAAATAATATATTAAGTAGATTTTTTTTTATTTTCTATTTATTGAGAGAAACTTCGATGGGATTAAATACAATTACGAGTTTAAGATTTTTTTTTGTAAATAAATGATATTTTGTACACGTGGCAAAAAAATATTTATTTATTTTTATAATATCTAAAGTTACTTCTTTTATTTTGAAAAAATATTTTTTCGAAATCGTTTTCGGTGAAAAATATTTTTGTACACGTGGCAAGAAAATATTTTTTGAAATAATTTAAAAGCATTAATCGATAATAATTCAATAATTTAATTGGATTAAATTAAAAATTTATCAATTAAAATCGCAAATTATCATTTTTTTTACATGATAATAAAAAAGTAATAGTAAAAAGTAATTATCCACCCCCAATTTACCTTACATTATCCACAATATCTTAGAAAAACTAAACTTTCCAGGATTCTAGGGTGGGAAAGCTCGGGAAAATTTCACAATCTAAGCTAGATCCAACAACTGCTCCAGAAAATGATGGTTGATGATCCAATAAGACCGTTGAGGTGTCCAGCGTCGGTAAAAATCCCGCCCCAGCTCCGTTCAGCCACCGGTTTCCAGGTCTATGAGGTTCCGGCTTAAGCACCGGACTCACCGGCATATGTCCGTCACCGAATCCCACTCCGGTCACCTGTTGAACCATCTGTCTGAAATTAGCCGGATCCGCCGTTATAAACGTGGTTTGAGACCGCTTCGAGGTCCGCGGCTTACGTTTGGAGACTTTTCCGGTGGGAGGCGGTAGCGGAAAGACGGTACGCTGTCGTTTTGGCGATGTTTGGGTCGTGGGCCAAGTGACGGAGTTGACTAAGGAATCGGAGATTGACTTTTGTAGTGCTATAGTCAAAGCTTGGTTGTCGCGAGAGAAGGCTTCGTTGATCCAGGAATCGGCGAAGGTTGAGTGAAACGTCGGCGTTTCGATGCTCGACTGATTTTCCGACGATGCCATCTGAATCTGCTGGTGTTTAACCTATTTCAACTTTTTTACCGGAAATAGAAGATCGAAGAAAGGAAAGGAAAGGAAAGTTTAAAAGAAAAGAATCATAGAGTTCATGAGATTTTCTTGGATGCCAAACAGATCGAGTAAATGAGCGTAGAATCGAAGAAAGAAGCTTTTATGGGACGGTGTGGGGTACGGCGACGAAGAAACCGCGTCATTGTGACAGGAGGACACGCGTCAGCATTGTGGACTTCAAAGTCAAACAAAAATTGATGTTGTAATAAAAATTATATTATTTTATTTAGAGTTAAATTTATTTTTTAAAAAAATAAAAGAAAATATGAATGGATATAATATTATTTTTATATATGAATTATATAAAACTTAATTTTATACTCATATAAGTAGATTTTTTTCGAAATTTAATATCAAATTTTTAAATAATTAAATGTCGAATTTTAAATCAACTTGTACTTTAAATATTTATATAAAATATAAATTCTGTATTTTAATGTTGACCTTCTGAAGTGTTAGATATACAACTACTTAAATGTCGTTTTTTTTCATTGGTCATTATTTTTTTATTATTTTATTCATATTTTTTTGTTAAATATATTATATTTTTCATATAATAAAAAAATAAAGACAAAATTAAAAACACAACCTAAATTCTTTTTTTCATATATGTTTACCTGCTCGATATATTTTTTATTCATAAAAATAAAGATCCAACTCCATTGAAAATTAAGTTAATTGAATATCTGAGAACTTTAATCGTTAATTAAATTGAATTATTTATAATCGAATTTAAATTAATTCGATCAGTTTTTGAATAAACAGAAATTTATTATAAATTTTAGATAAATTATATAATAGGTCATTAAGTTATGCTAAAATAATCTTTTTAGTCACTAAAATTTTATTTTTATACTAATTTTATAAAAATTTAATGACCATTTTATAATATATCAAAAATTTTAATGATCATTTTATAATTTTTAAAAGTTAAATGACAAAGAAACAAATATATATAATAATTTCGGTTGTTTAATCGATTTCAAACTGTATTAATCGATAACCGAATTTCTTTATAAAAAACCGTTAACTGAAATTATTTAAAATTAACTGACCGAATTAACCTTAGTTAATTCAGTTAAAACCGAATAATACACACCCGTAGCTTAGAGTATGAAAAATGACTGTGCTGTACATGAAGCCATAACTCCATGGAGGGTGACAAATTTCAGCGGGTAGTTGAAGACGTTTTTCATGGCAAGGATGAGCAAGGTGATGAATCTCGGAGGGTGCCTCCACACATTTCTTATGGAGATAAAACCAGAACTCACCGCCGCTGTAGCTCGAACCCGACACCTTTTCGGCACGGGAAGCGCAGTGGTAAGCAGTGTCACTTGGACTGCTGGTGTCTTTGTTGAATAGCAATGGATGGTCATGACTCATGTGGATGTGGTGAAGCTCCTCCATGTTCTTTCTCATTTGCAGGCACCAAGTCCATAGCTGTCCATAAATCATAATATTGGAGGAATTCCTTGTGTTCCAAGTAAGATTGAACATGGCCGTAATGCCAAACAGCCAAGGTGTTTTTATGAATCTAGGTCCGCCATTAAAGAAAACTCTCGATTAGCCGGTTCGGTTTCAACGAATACAAGCATAGAGGACAGGGATTGCATGTCCCTATATGCACTATGCTTCTTTGGCACTTTCAAATAATCCTCAACCTCTCTGTATCTGATAAATGTCCCTATATGCACTATTCAGACACATTCAGAATCATCCCCCTTGTTTGTAATCTCATCTTTGACCAAGAACTTGATGAAATCATGCACTATGTCATGCATCTTACAAGACTTTATGTTGCCGGAATTGTCTCGTCCGAAATCCTGGAACGAGTGAGATGCTAAGTAGTTGAAGTACTCCTCACCCATTACTTCCATACCTACATTCTCACCATTGCCATGGTTTAAGTATCCATGAGCCATCCAATGGGTTATCAATTTGAATTTTTCCATCACATGATCTTTGGGGAAGATCACACAGTGCAGAAAACATGGTCTTATTGCAGGAGGCAAATCATAATAGCTTAGCAACAGAGGAGTAAATATATATTCCTGCGCCTGCTTCAATCGCCATAGCTCGCTATTCAACACGTTTAGCCACTCATCTTTACTTCTTTTCTCTCTTAACAAACCTCCTAGAGTCTTTGCTGCTAGTGGCAAACCTTTGCACATCTTTGATAATTCCTTCCCAACGTCCTCCAAGGTTTCACAAAGTTTCTTATCCTTTCCAGTAAGTGCAATTTGGCTGAGTATCAACCAACAAAAGTGGTCGGATAATTCTTCTAAATGAAACACACGAAACGAATCCATCCCGACCGTGACCGATTCTTTACGAGTAGTCTCTAAAATCCTACTTCCTGGCATACCCTTTTGGAAAATAGCTTTAAAAGGTTCCCAATCTTCATCTCGCTCTGTCCACACATCATCGATGAGTTTTGATTAGTAAAGGCATCAAGGATTGTTCTTCCTGTTTTGTGTTGATCGAAATAGTCCGAAACACACACCCAAATCAACTTGGAGAAGTGTTGTTGGACTTCACAATCATCATAGATCAATTGAGCAAGAGCTGTTTTCCCAATCCCTCCCATCCCAACAAGGGAGATGGTTTGCCTACTATTATCACTTAACAATGCACACACTATCTCTTTCTTAACTTCCTCTCGACCGTGTAACTTGGACACATCCACGAAAGACGTGCTTTCGATTCGACTAGGTTGCTTGATTTCCCTTTTCACGAACTGATATCTGTCTCTCTCCTTAGCAATCTCGTCTAAGACATCATTGATTCTTTCTATTTGGACTGCAATTCTATGACGCCAACCAACTTGACGAAATAGATCACAGAAGATCGAAGAACGTACCTTGCGAAACAATCCAGCGGCTTTCAAGGATGCAAAGTTGCACTCGTCCAACACGTCCTCCAACTCATACGATGCTTCTTTGAGTTTAGTTAGCCAACGTTTGACACTTGCATCTGTCACTTGTTTTTCCTCGGCGTCTTCGAGCACGGCATGGATGTCTTTGAAGTAGCTTTCAAGCTTGTTGATTTCTTGCTCAACGCCTGCCAGCAACCTCCATTCTTGTTGCGTACGTGTTGCTAATCGATCCAAAATTGCAGAAACAAGTGCTTCAGCCATTTTCTTCAGCAACCTGGATGATGGTTAACTAGGGGATTTTAAGGAGTGAAGAAAGCTTGGAATGAGAAAACTAGGACATGAATAGCCTTGAACATTTGATATGACGATAAGAATATGAGCACCTAACATTAGCAATTCCTACTCGTCTGTGCACAAACAACTCTATCGTTTTACTTTCGCCGGCCACCGCTGGGATCTTGAGTTTGAGGCGGTTTTCTGGAAAATGTTAAGAACTCGATGAATGTTCTTCATCGTTCTTGGTTTGATGAAGAACAAACAGAGAGAATGAAGGCTTTTTTTAATCGGTCTAAAGAAAAAAATGAGGAAAAAGGTGAGGTTGTTTCTTTGAAGTGTCTTTTATACCGGGCTTTAAAATAAAAAATGGGTTTATTATGTTTTTAAGTCCCTTCGTGTCCAAATATTCATGCCCTCAGTACTCTATTTTCTGTTTGGTTTTTTAATTTGGTCACTAAATCAGTTTTAATCTCTTTAAAAAAATGGTTTATTTCTCTATGGGTCCTCCATATTTTATTTCCCTTTATATACTTATATTTTTATTATTTATTACATTTTTAATAGTATTTAATGAGTTTTTTTTCTTTTTATTTAATACCGAGAAATAAAAACTTGAATGTTTTTATTTTCTTATTTTGAAAATTGAAACAAAATTTAACTCATTAATTTATCTTTACCTTTTCCATGACATTCAATGCCTTCAATTTTATTTATTTTTCTTTTCATTTAACTGCGGCATGATTTTCTTTTATTTTCTTTTTTATATCACATATTCATTGCATAATTACATATATTATAGTTTAATTTCCTTTTTAATTATGTTTCCTTTTTCGATTCTGTTTATATATATATATATATATATTATTTATTATAATAAATATATTAATTGCTTTTTTAACAGCTTTTCTTTATTTTACTTTATATTTTCTTATTTACATGCATTTTGTATACTGTTTATAATCGTACATATGCATGTCTTTTTTTTCATCATATTCATTTGAGATTTTATTTTTATATATATGTTATATGTGTTATCTTATTTTATTTACTCATATTATTTCGTCATGTTTTATTTATGCACTATATTTATTTGTTGTATTTAACCTTGTATATATTCATTTATCTTGTTTAAGTCTAATCACCCCATTATTTGATAAACTTAATTAATACGTTTTTATTCGGTCGTAACGAGCCCGACACCAAACGTAGTGGTGACGGTGTATACGTTTACCTTCGGATAAAGACACGGTAAAATTAAAATTTTGAATTCGAATTTTTAAACAAATAATTAATTTGATGCCACTTTAAATCGGGAAGTTCAAAATTAATTAAGCGATGTTTTGATAAATGTACCAATTTTGGGCGATTTTTAACAATAATATCGTTTTAAATCGTAACCGACTCTCAAACCCAATCTTTTCGAATCTTTGGTTTTTACGGTGTCCGGTCTGCCAAAGTAATCGGTGGCGACTCCAACCATTTTTTAAAACCGTTTTTCAATTTCTAAGATTCCCAATTCCATTTTTCAAATCCCTAACCCTAATTTTCTAAATTTTCCCTTTTAATTTCAAAATTCTCAATTTTGAATGAAAATACCTAATTTCTGAACCTAATTCCCGATTTTAACATTTCCAATTTCAATTCCCAATTTTTTAAATTAAACCCTAATTTTTTCGAGGTTTCCATTAGTGACCCCTTTTTCACTCCTTTTCCCTTTTTATTTCACTACACAAAAAAAGTCGCTATAGCGGCGTTTGGAAACAAAAACACCACTACAGAACAAATCTTTTGCGGTGTTTATGTTCTAAAACGCCACTATAGATCTTGACCTATTGTGACGTTTTTTTTCCAGAAACGCCACAATTTTTTGCGGCGGTGGTTTCTACGGCACTTCTTGTGACGTTTTTTTAAACGTCGAAAAGTTTTTAACGGCGCTAAAAAACGTCACTATAGAACTAAAAAAAACAGTGCTAAAGATTAATTTTAGTGTAGTGTATCCTTTGCATTGTCACACAATGACATCTCCAAGAGCACAATATAACATATGCATTGCCTTGCAATTTAATTGTATCATCTTGATGTCATTTGCATCCCTTTCATCTTCATCCTTTGGCACATTTGATTCTTTTTGTTTCATCATTAGAACGTATGGTCCATGAGTGAAATGGGAAATCAAACAACATAGTCGAATCGAAAGTACGTCTTTCGTCGATGTGTCGAAGTTACACGGCGGAGACGAAGTTAAGAAAGAGATAGTGAGTGGAAGTGGATTGTTGAGTGAGTATAGCAGTCTCAAACCATATCCCTTGTTGGGATGGGAGGGATAGGGAAAACAACTCTCGTCAATTGATGTATGATGAATGTGAAGTCCAACAACACTTCTCTAAGATGATTTGAGTGTGTGTTTCGGACTATTTCGATCATAGGATGGCAACGACCCGAAAAAATATTATATATATTACATAAAAATATATAAATATATCGTGTCGAGTTAAGTCAAAGAATTCATCCTAAAAACGATCTAATTTTATTTTTTTAATAACTTGAGTCGGTTCGAACTCGTTTTTTTGTTTTGCGGAAAAAATTTTAGGTTTGTAATTTTCAGTTTGTTTGAAAAAATAATAATAAATTTTGCTTCTTATTTTGAATTCTGCTATATGATTTTCAAAATATGAAATGAGATTAATATTTAAAAAGGTAAAATACACCAATAATTATTAAATTATAGAAAAATGTTCTTTTAATTATTAATTTTTTAAAATTATAAAATAATTATTAAATTTATCAAATTAATATAAAATTATTATTAAATAATAATTTGATAATCATTAATAAAATTTAATAATTATTTTATAAATTTTAAAAAATAAAAAATAATTAATTTATAATTTAATGATTATTTATAAACAGAAAGAAAAAAAAACTATTTTGGTAAACATAAAAAATAGAAACAAAATAAATAAAATATACAGAATGCAGGTACGAGCAACGGCTACTTGAGGAAGACCCTCCAACGGTCACCAAGTGGGACCTTTTAAAATTTAATTACTATTTATTAAATATTATTTACATTAAATAATCAAAATTCGAAAAAAAAAATAGTTCTTCCCACGTCACGAAAAAAAGGTAAATACACATCTTGGTATATGAACTTAGCTTCATAGTTCAATTTGGTACTTATTTTTTTCTGATCGAATTGGATACATAATTTTGATTTAGGGTTTAATTTGATACCTATTTTTATTCAATTATATATAAAATTTATTTATTTTATTCAAATTGGTATATGAAATCAGAATTTTAGTCCAAATTAATATGGGTATTCATTCAGCTCACTCGATCACGTATTAAATTAATTAATTAATTTTTTAATTGTTAATTAAATTGTTTTTTAAATTATTAATTGAATACAAATTTAATTGATTTTTCAATTAATCAAACTTTATTATAAATTGGATCTTTAAATCATAATAAGTATAGGTTGAGCACATTTCCAACTAGAGTTGTATATGAGATAATATTGCTTACGAATTATTCGAGTTCGATTCGGTCAAAATTTAATTAAAGCTCGATTCGCACAAGCCTTTTAACCCAAGTGGTTAAAGGAACGATTGTTGTTCCTAGAGGTCACAGATTCAAGCACCAGTGATGCTAGTGATTGAGCGATCAATGTCAAATGGTGGAGATTATATTCTAGAACAGATACTACTGTAATCACTCTTAGCTAATTCAAAAAAAAAATTAAAGCTCGATTCGATTGAACTCGTTTTGAGCTTTTAACGAGTTAAGTTATTTGATACTCTACTCAAAAAGCTCGTACGCTACTCGAAAATATAATTTACTATTTCTTTAGTTTTTATATTTTAAGATCTAAATTCTTAAACTTAAAACCCTAAAATAAAACATTTAAACATAAGTCTAAATCCTAAACTCTAAACGTAACATCCTAAACTTTTAAACCTACACTAACACTATAAACCTTAAAATTAACAGTTTACATAACTTGTGTATCAAGTTTTTTTTACAAGACTTATGAGATATGACAGATGAATAGTTACTCGAGTTAACCATAATCAAAGATCGACCAATACTTGATTCGGTTGAGCTCGAATCAAATTTAAACTTAACTCGAATTCTTAAGAGTCGGATTAAATTCAAATTTCTTAAATTTGTTAAAAAGTACTTAAAGTCAAAATCTTAACGAGACGAATTCAACCCTAGTCGAATTCTACCCGCCTCGTTTACGCTCCTATTTTTACCGTTTAAACATTAATCAACGACTAAATATTTGAAAAAAATTTAAATTTGAAAGTGGACCCCATAAGGGGGACAAACTGGCATTGATGAATAAATACAAAGCTCTCCTCAAAATCAACCAATCAATCATTCCATTCCAAACCCAAGGCGAAGAAAGAGAGAGTGAGAGAAAGATCGCCTTCTTCAGGCTTTTGTGCATAAAGCCCTAAGGTAATCGTTCTCAAATCTCTTCAATCTTGTTCGATCTCAGATTTTTTTTTTTAAATCTTTTTGGGGGGTGTAATTTAATGTTTCTTTTGGGTGAAAAATTAGAACGATCGATTCCTTTTCTCTTTCGATGATTATGCTTTCTTGTTGGAATGGGTATGTTACAGATTCCTTTCTTGACTGATTTTTTGTATGGGTTTTCCTTTGTCTCGATTTTTATATAAAAGGGTTTGGGAAGCGGCGGGGCGCTCTGAATTACTGGAAACGTGTTAGACTTGGACTTGGTGTTTGATTTAGGTTTGTGTTTGGAAATTTGGTTGTTGGATTGAAAACCCTTTTTTAGGGTTTTGATTGTATGTTCAAAGCTTCAAATTCAGTAATGTTGTTCATAGTTTTTGAGAAGCTGATTATAGGAATATGAGGTATGAGATAATGTAGTCTGTATGTTTCAAACAGATTTTTCCAGAAAAAGAATGTATTAGTAGTTGGTAGTATAGAATGTAGATGTAATTTATGAGTGATGTTATCTTTGCTCTGGCTATTTTGTGATGAAGATTTAAGCTTTTCAAAATCATTTGATACTGGTTGTGCCTGTTTGACTGTAAAAGAAAAATGGAATACAATTTTATATTGTTTCATTCAAACTCCTGAATATAAATTATGAACTCTGTTCATCCTCTGACCTTTTCTTAATTTCTTGTTTTGGAAATGCTGAATTCTCACTTTTCTCACTGTCAGCAAGTGCTGAAGTTGTTGAGCTTTTGGGGACTTTTTGTGCTGAGGTTCTGAGTTTTTTCTTCTAGCATTCTTGTTCTTCCCTTAGCATGGTAAGTTTATGCTATTTACATAACACCGTTTATATCTTTTGACTGTTGAGAAAACTAACCAATTCTTTGTTCCGTTGTTAGTTGCATGTTATTCTTTGTTCTAGTTAGCTAAAAAATATTTAGGCATATAGTTTCTGATTTATATATATACACCCACACTTATATATGGTGTGGCATTTCTGTTAACTTGTTTTTTGAAATCATTGTTTGATCGTTTAGGAATTATTTTGTTCTTTTGTGTTTTTCTAGGCTACCAATGAAAATCTTCCACCAAACGTTATAAAGCAATTGGCAAAGGAATTGAAGAGTCTTGATGAGTCGCCTCCGGAAGGCATTAGAGTTAGTGTAAATGATGATGACTTTTCCATTATTTATGCCGACATTGAAGGGCCAGGCATGTAGTTCTGTCCAGAAAAATTCATTTCCTTTATGGCATGCTTGTTTCTTTTATGTTACTGGGTATATTTTGGCTTTGCAGCTGGGACTCCGTATGAAAATGGTGTTTTTCGTATGAAGTTATTACTATCTCATGACTTTCCTCATTCTCCGCCAAAAGGTATGTATTGCGGATTTGCAGTAAGCCAGGTATAATTAAATCTGGTTCATGCTAGGCTTCTGAAGTATGGTTCCTTGACTAAATCGCTTGCATTATTGAACTTTATGGTGATATAGTCTAAGTGCAACTATGTGTACAAAAATGTTTTATATTTTGTGCAACTGTCAATATTCCAAACTCCATTGGTGCTGCAGGCTACTTCCTGACAAAGATTTTCCATCCTAATATTGCGACTGTTGGTGAAATTTGCGTAAACACACTAAAAAAGGATTGGAACCCAAGTCTCGGATTACGCCACGTGCTCATTGTAAGTTCCCTTGGACCCAGACTTCATTCTATATCTTTTTTTTGTTCAGTTTGTGTTTGATCAGAAATTGCCAGGTGAAGAGAAACAGAAAACTCTTTTTTCTGTATTCGAATAATGAAAAAGTTACAACGGTTACTGCTTTTTAAAGGCTTAGAACAAGACTTTAGAATACAATTAGGAATCCTACTTACTTTAGACTTGTAGTCCTATTTACATTAGACTTGTAACACTTCTAAGTAGTAGACTTTAACTAAAACTGCTACTAATAATTAAATACAGTTATTTACATCGGATAAACTTACACCAGGGACTGTTCTTTTGTTAATCCGACTTATGTCTTCTATCTTCCTCGGCACTGCCTAATGTCACTGCAGGTAGTTAGGTGTTTATTGATTGAACCATTTCCAGAATCAGCTCTAAATGAACAGGCTGGCAAGATGCTGCTTGAAAATTATGACGAGTATGCCCGGCATGCCAGGTGAGGCAAACCCATCTGGACCTAACGTGTTTATTAATTAGTTCTTTTATATATTTGCGATGTGGAAACATAGAACCTTCAACTGGAAGAGAATAAACCCATCCAGCTGGAATGGCTTTGCATTTGGTAATAGTACTTTAGTTGTTTGACTTCTACAAACGGCCGGTCAAGCTTTCAAATATTGTATTCGATTATGCCTTATATGATATTATAGTATAATTTTGTATATTGTGATTGAAATGGGAAGGCACTCTTAACACAGGCTTTATACCGGAATCCATGCAAAGCCGAAACCGAAGTTCAAATCAGGAGCTATTAGTGAGTCAACTACAGCTCTGAATGTGGAGCAGCGTAACACCATGGTTCTAAACGTTGAGCAGAAAAATGCAGCAAGCGGTACCGAGTTATCATTGCCAACCCCACTCGCTCTATCAACTGCATCGGCAAAAGGAGGCAAGAATCCAGACCACCAGCACCAACAGTCTACCATTCCAGCAACTGAAACAGGGGTTAGTGGAACCGGCACCGTAGGAATATCGGGCACTGCATGTAAGAAGGAAGGCTTGCCGAAAGTTCCTGCAGACAAGAAGAAAATGGATGCTAGAAAGAAAAGTCTCAAGAGATTGTAAAATCTTAGTTCTTTTATAAGTAATAAAAGAATTGAAAATGAACTTAAGGCGTTCGAAATCGGTTGTTTCTCGTGTGATGAATGCTTCAATCTGGGAAAGTGATGGATCAAATTTGCATGTTGTTTTTTCTCATATTTCCAGGCTTGGTTCTACACATATACATATATTATCGTATCGTTGCCGGCGAGGTTCTTTTGAACTTCGTGAGCACGAGCAGGTTTAAGAATTCGATATGTAGTTCGAGCTACCGGATTCCTGATGTGCAAGATCCAATGGGAACTTATACATCATTAACATCCGAATCAATATTGCTGGTATTTATTTGTTCATTGCCTGCATGGATATTGATTAGATATAGGGAATGAGTTTTGGCCTCGTCAAGATTATAGAATTTCCTTTTGTTCATTTATGTCATACAAGTGTGAGTGTGACGGGAAATCTTTCACGTACAAATAAATGACAGTTTCAAATCCCCTTTTCCATGGTCCTTTTTATTTTTGTTTAATTTTTTATGGTCCATAGCACGATTAATTTGATATTCTTTTGATTATCCTATTAACCTTATTGTTTTGGACCCTCAATTTGAATTTAGATACGATCTCACAGTTATCGTTCTTATTTATGATTGAGTTGTAATAACGATAGCTTGTCAATGATGCTCTTTTAATTATCCATTTATATTTCTTTTTAATATTATTTGTTGTTGGGTTTTATCTTTATCGTCGAGTTTTGGTTATGCTTGTATCTACTTTGTTTTGAGCTTTCGAGTTAGATTTTTTTTATAGATTAAGTTCTGTTTATAATCTAAAGGCATCAATTTTTGTGTTATTAAGAATATATTTAAATTAAATTTACATAGGACTGAGCATGGTTAACTGTAAAACCGAAAATCGAACCGAACTAAGGTACTATAGTTCATAAATTTACGAATTGTGGTTAACCGAATTAAATCGAATTTGGTTTTTTAATTAATTTTTAATTATTTTTATAAGGTAAAAATATATATTTCATACTTAAAATATTATAAATGTATTTTTATTTTTTACTTTTACTTAAAAAATAAGTTTTTAATGAATATTTATAAAAAATATCTTAAAATAAAATTATTTTGTCAACATAAATACAAATTTTTAAAAACTAACGTTAATGTGGAAAAACCAAAAACCGAGATTAACCGAATCGAAAATCGATTGTTACTAAAATAGCTTATCGAATTAAACCAAAATTAAACCGAATGTACCCTAAATTTACCTATTTAAATTATAATTTCTTATTGTATTTTTTATTTTTTTTCTCTTTTAATAAAACCGGGATACACATTTAAAAAAAAACTAATAAATGAAGAAACAACAAAACGCGTCCTTACAAGAATAAAACGATAAAACATGCTAAGCACCCACCATGGTTATAAGATTGTCTCCTTCCACAAAGATTTCCCATCTAAATAATCAATGTGATTGATACTAAAAAAGGTTAAATTATTCTATTAGTCCTTATATTACTTGTAGTTTTTGTGATTTAATAATAATATTATTATAACGATTGAATCAAAATCGAATTAGATTAAATAATTAAATTTCTAATTTATATATAATGTCTCATGTAGATTAAAATAAAATCTAAATTTTAATTCTAAATCATAATATCGAATTCTAAAATCTAAATTCTAAACATTAAAGACCTGTTTAACGCATTTTTTGATCTTTTTATTAATAGAGTCTGCGATGCAATAACAAAATATTTTTTTTATTGAAATGAATTTTATATTAATATTATATCTTAAATTCGAACAATCAAATATTCAATTTCATATATCATTTTAATTTATAAAATCTAAATTATAAGAAATAAAACGAGTTTTTTTTTATATCCTGGGACGGGTTAAAATGAGACAAAACTGAAATTATTATAAATATTGTAAGAATTTAATATTAATTTTTTGATATATACCGATATGCTTACCAAAATTCTTATATTTTTCAAAATTTTTATTTTTTTATAAAAAATTCAATATGTATTAAAATTCGATCATTTATTTATAAAAATTCGATATATACCAAATAACCGATATCAATATTTGAATTTTTTTACTTCACTTTTCATTATTTTTTTCTCATCTCCTTCCCCAGAATTAACCATTTACTTATATTTAGTGGATTTCATCTCGCTTGTATATCTTACTTTCTTCTCCAGCCGCAATCCATCTCCATCTTCAATCTCTTCTACTTCCATCGATTTCTCACCGTCCGATCAGTATCATTATTCTATTCTAGGGTTTACTTTATCTCAGATTTTTCAATCAATTTTATTGCTAATTTCGTTATTCCTGTAAGTTTATTGACAATTAAAAGGGAAAAGGAAAAAAAAAGCAGCAGTGAAAATGGAATCGGAGGATGACTTCGATATGCATGACGCCAATAATGA
The DNA here is from genome assembly GCA_035048815.1 of Abelmoschus esculentus. Classification (NCBI taxonomy): domain Eukaryota; kingdom Viridiplantae; phylum Streptophyta; class Magnoliopsida; order Malvales; family Malvaceae; genus Abelmoschus; species Abelmoschus esculentus. The sequence continues at coordinate 609,165 of JAUCBN010000049.1, forward strand.
ATCGGGCGAAGAAGATGATTTCTACAGCGGCGGAGACGACGATGATGCTGGACACATCGCTGCTGCTTACGATGATTCCGATGCCGATATTGCAGATTACGAGTTCATTGACAACGATTCTGATGATTCCGACGATCTCGTCTCTCATCGACATCAGGTATTTCTTTTTCTTTTCGATTTTGCTTTATTTTCATTTTTTTAGAATTCTAAAGCTATGGCTACCTTGCTTTTGTTAGTGTTGATTAGAGTATTTTGTTGTTGTTTGATGATTTGGTTTGGTTAAGATGTTTGTCGACTCTATACTATTTAGTTTGTATGAACTAGAACGAGCTAAGTGACCGGCTCAAATGGTGAATGTGGAAGTACAAAAGAACTTATAAAATCATAAAATTAGAAAGGAAAAAGGGGTTAATTATATGTTTCAACTTTCTATTTTTATTTTTAAAAAGCCTTATTTCTAAAAATAGTTACTTATTTTTCCAATAACATAAATTGCCAATTATATTCATGTCATTTATCATCCTTAACAAAAACTAGTAAACTGTCCACTCTTATCTTAACAAAAGCCAACCCCTAGTGTATAATTGTTTCGTACTAATTTGAATCAATTTTTTGGGTTGTAGTGAATTGCTCTTGACTACGAGAATAGGGTTGACATAGATTGTTGTATATTTAGACACATTGAAATATATTTCAATGAGGCACTGCTTGCCGCTTTGGCTATCGGTACTACGCTTGAGTTTGGGTTTACCTTGTTTTTGAAAATTTTGACAATATACGCAAAAATATTGCAGTTGGATTTGGTTTAATGCAGGTGGTGTCAAATAACTAGAAAGGCGACCTCAATTGCGAAAGGAATTTACCTGTTCTTTGCTTTTGCGATATAAGCTTTTACTTAATATGAACTATTGGATTATCTGCAACACTAAGATTACTGAACAGTCCGCATTCAATGTTAGAAAAAAACTACTTTTCTAATGTTGCATAGTGAACTTACAGCCCTATCTGATGTCTAAAATTGAAACAGTTCACTTTGTCAGTCTTATTATTAGTCTTAGAATTGCAATGGGTTCTCTTTTCACGTGAACAGCATGCATTCAGTTATTTTTGCTATACCCCCATCACGAATCTTATATCTTTTCTCAACTTTGTGTACATAAAAGTTTGTGGTTTTGAGCCCTTGTTTTGTTAATTATTTTTTTGGAAGCAGTTTATCCTAAATTGAGTTCTCTTTTGTCATAGCAAAATTATACCATTTTGAGTGAAGTAGATATTCGCCAGCATCAAGAGGATGATGTCATGAGGATATCTACTGTGCTTTCCATCTCAAAGGTTGAAGCAAGCATCCTGCTACGTTACTTTAGTTGGTGAGTGATCTTGATTGATTTAAATTATGTTATTTGAAATCTCTTTGCTTCTTTTCCTTTTCAAATTTTGCTGAGGTTTTTACTTATTTACAAAATTAATTTTAATGGACTGTAACTGCATCTATGTAAATGTAGTTTGAAATTGATGTTCTCTTTCTCTGTTTTGCTCAATAAGGATCCATTTTGCAATCTCTTGGCAATGATATATTTGTATGGCTTGATGTTGTAAATGATTTATATTCATTTTTGACTTACAGGAGCGTCAGTAAAGTACATGATGAATGGTTTGCAGATGAGGCAAAGGTCCGCAGGTCTGTTGGCTTATTGGAGAAGCCTGTAGTTCCATTTCCTGATGGTAGAGAAGTTAGTTGTGGAACACTCAATTGAGAGTTTTTGCATTTTTGTTTATTTTTGAGCTAGGATTTCCTATGCCCAAAGCTTATAACTTTTATTTTTCTTCATATTTCTTCTTTTGGCAGATGATTTGTGGGATATGTTTTGAAAACTATTCTTATGATAGGCTTCACGCCGCTGCATGTGGTCATCCTTTCTGTAAATCTTGCTGGACAGGTCTGTTTGATCCAGTCATATTCTATGTTTTTTGTTTTCAGTTTTGATGTTGCTTCTAGAGTTATTGGTCAGATTTTGGAAATCTTTTTTGGCCAAAGCAATGGCTGCATATGCTCAGCTTGCTTTAAAGGGGTAAAGGGCTAATGGTCTGCGGATAATTCTTTATTTCTACTATTTATCCTGATTATGTTGATAGTCCATATTTTGGAACTATCAATCAGCTCAATATTGCCCTTACATGTACAAATTATTTTTTGTACATTATTATCCACATTATACTTTAGCTGTATTTATTCTTAAGCTCAGTAGATGGCCTGACAGTACTTTAACCATTCTAGCTGTATTTCTTTAACATTTATATGAACTGACCTTCATCTCAATGATTTTTCTTAGAGTTTATATACTAAAGGCTTAAATGAAAAATCAACCCATAAACTATACCCTTTGATTGCTTTTTACCCTTAAACTATTTTTGGTCAAAATAAGTACAAAAACTATTTTGGTCACTTGAAGTCCGGTAGTTATCTAAGTCAAAAAATTATATTGGCCAATAAGATGTTGATATGTCAAAGATTTTTTTGACCAATAAATAGTTTAGGGACTAAAAGAAAAAAATGGTATAGTTTAGGGACTTAAAACAACCAAAAATAATAGTTTAGGGACTTATTTTGACCAAAAATAGTTTAAGGGATAAAAGCAAGCAAATGACAGTTTAAGGGCTGATTTTTCATTTAAGCCTATGCAAAACTCTTATGAAGTTTGTGTGTTTACTGACCTTTTCATATTTTCTTGTGAAATTTTCTTATACATGCATACTCTTTTGTTTTCTTGCTTAGGTTATATTAGCACAGCCATCAATGATGGTCCTGGATGTTTGATGTTGCGATGTCCTGATCCATCTTGTGCTGCTGCTGTTGGTCAAGATATGATTAGTGCATTGGCTTCTGAAGAAGACCGGGAGAAGTACTTTCGTTATTTCGTTAGATCTTATGTTGAAGACAATAGGAAGGTAATAATAAGACTAAAGATAGCTTGATTAATTGGTCAGTCGTACATTAGTAACATTTAATGTGTTCATTTATTTTTGCTTCACTTGTTAAATTTGCAAAAAGATTTTAAAAATTAAGATTCTTTTACAGTTTTGCAATATATTTATTTTGGGTTGAAGGATGGGGAAGCCACTGCATGGGTAATGGAGTTGTATGAATTATGTTTTATGGTTAGTATTTTAATTGGGGATGATTTGAAATTTGTTGTCCTGTTAGCAGTTTTGCTTGTTTATCCGAAAAATATGGGTATACTATTGTCTTGTGTGATTTAAATTTTTAAAATTCCCCTCAATGATTTTTGAAGTTTGCTATATACATTAGAATTAAAACATATATGAATTTTATGTAACCCATGTATCTTTTGTTATGTGTTATTTTGTAGACCAAATGGTGTCCTGCACCAGGGTGTGATTATGCTGTGGAATTTATTTTGGGCAGTGGAAGTTATGATGTTACATGTCGATGCTCATATGGCTTTTGTTGGAATGTAAGATTCTTTCACATCCTTTCTGGCGATAAGTTCCTTTAATAATCCATGTATAAGAATTTCTTCTTGATTCTATTTCACTTCTAAAATTGCCAAGTGCTAACATGAATTTTGACCCATAATGTGCATTTGACCTTGCAGTGTGCTGAGGAAGCTCACCGTCCTGTTGATTGTGGCACTGTAGGCAAGTGGATACTGAAAAATAGTGCAGAGTCTGAAAATATGAATTGGTAGGAAATAGTAATTAGATTTATTCCAATACATGAGGTTGTTTAATTCATTCCAAAATGTGAGGTTCTTAAATTTGTGTGGTATTGGCACACCTTAAAAGAAGAAATTTGCTTGCTCTCCCTCACTGAAAGTAAACAGTATGTGTGCAGAGTGCTTTGTTATGTAAATATCACTTATTCTGGATAGTCACTGGGGCACCGTAGAAAGCTTGTATAGATTCAATCCTCAATCATAATTCCGAACCTTATAAATAGAGAAAAGGATTCTTGGGGCTGGGTTGATGGGGGTTATGGGGGTCAGATGATACATTAGAGGGCTGTGGAAATGGCAATGATGAGTATAGGTTCTCATTATGATCTGTGCTTTGATTTTGAATTCTTTTTGATACTACATGAAGTAGTGAAATAAGAATTCCCTTATAGGCTTATACATCACTAATGACAATTTTATATTATAAATTATGCATCATTTAACTTTCTTCTAAAATGGTTCCATTTTCCTTTCCCCTTATACGAATGAACCTGAAGGTGAATATACAAAATGGTTCTTGAATATTATATCATTCCATGCTATATTGCCGTAACTCGTAATGGTCAGTTTCTTAAACATTGTGCCTGCCTTAATCTTCAGGATATTGGCTAACTCCAAGCCTTGTCCAAAATGCAAACGTCCAATTGAGAAGAACCAGGGGTGTATGCATATCACATGCACACCACCTTGTAAATTTGAATTTTGCTGGTGAGAGCTTTTACCTTTGCTTACATACGTGTTGCTTGTATTTTGATGAAACTCTGACATCACAATTTTATTTGGGTCATTTTATTTTTATTAAAAACAAAATAAATAAATAATTCTTCTTACTGTTTGTTTAGCTTTGTTGTCTACTGAACAAGAGGTAGAGTACTTTTCCTAAGTGAAGGCTGGACCAAAGATTTTTTTATCAAAAACAAATTGATCCTTTCTCTTTCTGTATGTGTAGTGTGTGTTTCTCTTCTGTCTATATGAGAATTGCTGTCAGTTGACCTTAGATATATACAGGCTTTGTCTTGGTGCATGGTCAGAGCATGGTGAGAGAACTGGTGGGTTTTATGCTTGCAACCGTTATGAGACAGCAAAGCAAGATGGTGTGGTATGGAACTAATTCTTTCCTTTGGCATTCAGCATTTCAAAGGGCTTTTCATAAGTCAATTTGTGTCATTCTTTATCCGCTCACCTTGAGTTTCTAATCCATAGTATTTATTTACAGTATGATGAAGCTGAGAAACGAAGAGAGATGGCCAAAAATTCTCTGGAGAGATATACTCATTATTATGAACGATGGGCAACAAACCAATCGGTATGTATTACTTGTGAGATATATAGTAAAAATGAGATAATGCTTGTCACTGTTACTGAATTTTGAATTAGCAGTTGGCATTATAAAGATTCTTCTATCGTGTAGTACAGAAGTTTGTGTTATTAAATCCTATTGTGAATTAAGCATTATCCCCCCCTCTCCATGTGTTTCCAGTTAAAACCTATGTGAAAGACTATCCTGAGTTGATTTACCATTATCGATGATTTATTTGGAAAGTGACGTGATTGGCATAGTTTGGAGCATATTTGGAGTATATTTTTGTATATACTATTCTAAAAGCCCTGTAGGATGTACGAGGACTCAGTTGAACTTTTGTGTCCAAGGAGGGTGCTTTGTGTTGAGAGGCAAGTAAAAATAGAATGAGCAAGTGCGAGGAAATGTTAGTGGTTTCCCAGTCATGAAATTGAGGAAGTTTTCAGAAGGGATTTAAGATAGAAATAGTTATTAAAACAATAAAACGTGATAGGTTGAAGAAAATCTTACAATCAGCTTGAAGGTGATAGTTTTCTCAGTTATGTATGACGTTTTGGTAATCATGTTGCATATTTTTTAGTGCTTTACAGATCAGCTCAAACAAAAGGCTGGAGAGAGCATGTGCATCATTTTGCACATGCAGGAATTTTTGTTTGAACTCTTTGTTTAGTTCTCTATATTATTTTTGAAGTATGCTGTTGTCTACTACATTTAACTTTTAATGCTTGTTGGTTACCTGATTAATTAGCTCTTTGGATGAACAATCATGTATATAAGCTTGAATGCATGTAATACACTATCAACTTCTTTCTTTTGATTGCTCAAGTTTATTTTCTGTGAACACTATCTGGGCAAATATACTCGAGTGAGAAAGCACTTGTTGCTTCTTCTAAATTTTTTCATTACTTGATGCAGTCTAGGCAAAAGGCACTGGCAGATCTACAGCAAATGCAATCTGTGCATGTAAGCCAAACTTTGTATAATTTTTGACCAACTATCAATGATGCTGGTCAAGACAATTATTTTACTACCATTTTCATGGATGTCATGACATTGTTTTTAAAGGCTATTAAAAACATTGAAGAGTGCTGATAATTTTATGCCGATTGCAGCTTGAAAAGTTGAGCGACATACAGTGCCAACCTGAGTCGCAGCTGAAGTTCATCACTGAGGCATGGCTGCAGGTAAATTCCAAAAATTTGCTTGGCTCACTGAATAGATGTTACTTTAGCTCATCACTGCTTTAATTGTACAGATAGTAGAATGTAGGAGAGTTCTCAAATGGACATATGCCTATGGATATTATTTGCCAGAACATGAACATGCTAAAAGACAGTTCTTTGAATACTTGCAAGGTAATGCTCTCCATCTATGAGCTGTGGCTCTAAATGTTGTTAAGGTGTTTACCTTGGCATATATGATCAGATGCATGATTGGCTCACTTTTTTTGTATGGAGTTGCAAAAAGGCCACCTGATTGAAATTATCTTTTATTATTCTTTTAATTTTAAATTCTTTTTTCGTTAGTTTTTTATTTGTCTAAAATTCTTTTTTTCCAGTTAGTTGTATCATTACTAGTGAGAAATTATATAACATCTAAGTCTCTACTTTTCAGTATTAGCCATTCAACAAATGACATAAAATCACAAGGAAACCAAACATATGAGTAACAATTTTTTCTAAATATGTATCGCATAGACTATGTTGGACCACTCTTCAGAGTCGTTAGTATAATAATATATCTTCAACTTATTCTTTTTTATGTTCACGGATATACAAAATATACATATATGTATTTCACCATTCTTCCCTTAAGCAAATGCCTTTTCAGCACCTTTCACCTCATGCGTTATAGGAGTTATAGCCCTAAACTGCCACTTGTGCCCTTAACATCACTGGTTTGCATTAGTCATGCCTCTATTGTCTTGTAGGTGAGGCTGAGTCTGGGTTAGAACGACTTCATCAATGTGCAGAGAAGGAGCTGCAGGTTTACCTCAATGCAGAGGGTTCATCAAAAGATTTTAATGAGTTTCGGACAAAACTTGCTGGATTAACGAGGTAACTTTTTGAAATTCATGATGAAGTAAAATTTGATCTTATCATGATTGAAAAGATGGCCAGTTTGAAAGCTTGGTTTGTGTGAAAAAACAAATTATGTTGGAAAGAGATGGTTATCTCTCTGTTAAACCTTTTAGTAAATTGGTTTGCCTTCTTTATCTAAATTAATTAGTTATACAAACTTCGTGAAACAGTGTGACAAGGAATTACTTTGAGAATTTAGTTCAAGCTCTAGAAAATGGTCTATCAGATGTGGACTCCCGTGGAGCCTGCAGCAGGATGAGCAGCTCAAAAGGCATGGGAGGTGGTAGCAGTAGGGGAAGAAGTGGAAAGGGAAAAGGTTCAACCTCTAGACCCAGCTGCTCCAGCAGAAATGTCGATGACTCTGCCCATTGGTCATGCGAATATTGCACCTTTGCAAATGCCAAGTCGGCCACCATTTGCCTAATGTGCCAGCAGCATCGATAACCATCATTGTCTATACAGGATCTGAGCCACAGCTTTGCCTCTTGATGTATGGTTCCGATGGCATAGGACTTTAGAGGATTGCCAAAGGAGACCCCAAAAAAGGTTTTTCCACATCTCTTAAATCAAATTTACCGTGATACAGCACCTGAGAAACTGATATCTGCAGAAGGGGTATGTTTATGTTATGTGAATTGTATATAATTATACCGTGTAGGTCCATAAACCCTTCGACTCAACTTGCTTCCATCTGGCATTAGTCTTTCCATTGTATTCATGTGTTATTTCCTAGGGTTATAAGCGAAGCAATAGATTTCAAGGAAGAAAAAAAACTCGAGGGTTTCAAGCGGAGTGCATCTAAATTTCGACGATATGCTGCTGTGTGATCATCTGCAGTGATAAATAGTTTGTTGTAACCTTTTTAATTCCATGTTGTCACTTTAGTGCTTGTCTTGTTGTCTGTATAACTTGGTCATGTTTCCTTTGAAACTTTGGGGATGTTTTCATCGTTCCTTGTAGGTTGGTCGAACGTTCGAAATCGAGTGTCGTTTTCTTTGTTTATTTCCCCATGCTCTATTGAGTTATGTCCTTCATGATTTGCATGAATATAACAATGGATGGAGTATTGAAACCTAACGCTTTTTTTTTTCTTGTGCAAATGAATGCATCCACCCTAGTTTGTACACATGCCCTAATTCATGTAGAATAGAGTTAGATTTGATATGGGAGTTGATAGAGAAGCTTCCACTCCACCTATCCTGCTGCCAAAAATGTCCATATCCTTCTCGAAAGCCGATCATCTCAACTCTGCAACACCAAAAAATTGGCCAAGAGTATATTAACAAACATATTTTTTTTCATAAATTAATGTAAGATAATATCCAGTAGCAGCTGTGTGAATAATAATCTTAGTTGGTCTCTTTCTCTGGCTGGAAAAAAGACACTTAAGATGGTACCTAAAAAAATGTTGTAAAATAGAAAAAAAATTGCGTTTGCCGGGAGTCGAACCCGGGTCTATTGCTTGGAAGGCAATTATCCTAACCGTTGGACTACAAACGCTGGTTGAGCAAAAGAAAAACAACTAACTATTTAACGTTTTAAACAACATCAGATCAGATAATGAAAGGATGAAGAAATAAAAGCAACTTCAACTGCGATCGTAATCGCAATTTACTAATTAAAGCCATAAACTTGGGTAAATTAATTGTCCCTCAATATCTTTAAGAATTTTTTTCAATCTTTTTTTTTTATATTTTTTTTTAGATTTAGATTCATTTTTGATTTTGTTTCGCATTTAAATATTTATAGTTTTTAACTTTAAATCTTGACTTTATCCCTGATATGCCAAAATAATATCAGTTAACTATTAAAATGATTATTTATATTTTCCTTCAATACAAAGTTGATCACTGTTTTTTGAGAAATTATATCATGGGTCAGTTCTACCACGTTATCCATGGGACCAACCAATAGAAACTGTCCACCTCATTATTTTTTAATTTTCCAAGTGAAGATTAACTTGGGAAAAAATTATGACATGAAAAAATTGATGAAATGGAAAGTTTTTATTGGTTGGTCCCATGGACAGGTGGTGGGAGTGACCCATGATATAATTTTCCCTGTTTTTTAAAAAATACTAATAAGTTCACTTACGATTTTTTGGTGTAATTTTTTTTTATCATTCAATCGTTTGTTATTGTCAAACATTAATGATTTACTAATCCGGCAATAAAAAAATGATAAACTATTATATTTACCACATACTATTATTATGTGTACATTTTTTTATCTTGATTTTAAAAATTTAATATTATAATCATTATTAAAATTTTATTTATAATTTCACTCTTGACTTTTTAAGTTTTAAAATTAGAAGAATAAAGCCAATGGAACAACATAAGATCACCAAGGTCTTTTTTCTGCAGAGAAATAAAGAGACCCTTTTCTATTCTTTCATCTATTTGAGAAATTATGTACGATCTATTTAGACTCAATTGTTAAAGAAACGATTGTTGTTACTAGAGGTCACCGGTTCGAGCACCAATAATGATTGAGAGTATATACTAGAACAAAGACTACTATAATTACTGAATAGCTGAATAAAAAAAACTATTTGAAAAATTATCGTTTTACCCTCCCAAAGTCATCGTAGGTCAACCCGACCCAATTAATGCAAGCCCAATAAAATTCTCGAAAAGTCAACATCTCGACCCAAACACAAAATTTACGGATAAATCAATCATTAGATTCTAAAATCTAGGTTGTTATATTAGACTTCACAATCTTACCTATTTTAATCGTACATGCTAATAGAAAAATTATTTAATATAAAAATTATGTAAAATTTAAACTTTACGGACTTTAACTATTTTAGTCCTATACGCTAAAATCCCTAAATCATAAACCTAAATATAATATATACATCTTAAAACTGTAAACCCTAAATATGAAATAACATTTTAATATGTAAGGTTGTATTGTCCAAAATCTACCCAAGTTCTGTATATAATAAAATTAAATACTTTTTAAACAATTGAAATAGATCATAAGTTTTTTTTTCGAAAATATAAATTTTAATTTTAAATATATAAATGGGTTAAGTTTCAGTTATATAATATAAAATTAAATTTTTATATTGATTTAGGGTCTTTAGAAAAATTAAATTGATGGTCAAGATTATTTATTTATTTATTTATAATAAAAATCTCTTTCATTTTTAACTTTTAATCTCTTGTTAATCACAATCTCAGAATCCCACCTCATCAGAATGATTAAAATTTCAAGTTCAGTGACCAAATTGGATGGAATCACCAAATTTAAGGATGTGATGGTGATTTATCCCTTGGAAAATCATTGTATACAAATGAATCCCCACAATCATTATTTTTGGTTTTAGTCACCATAACTAGAAATAGACTAGGGTGTAGGGGTGGGGGAAAAAAACAGATTATTCGGTGCCGGTTCCGGTTCTGGATCCGGTAAGATTCGGTGGATTTTTATCTGGTATTGGTTCTGGTGGGACCGGGATTGGATCTTGATTTTTTAAATCCGGTACCCGGTGGGTACCCAGTAGTACCGGGAAAAATATCAAATATCGGGTATTAGTTTTCTTTTGTTTATTTTTCTTATCAAACTTTCTCTTTATGTATGAATATTATGAGTATTACTAGTTTTAAAATTTTAATTTTAAGTCTACAATATTCTAATTTTATTATTTAATATTATTATTGGTGATTGAATTTTTCCCTCCAATTACTCAAATTTTTTTAAGAATAAATTAATTGATCGGGTACCCGGTATTGGAACTGGTACCACCAGTAACGAGACTGATTCTTAAAATTTAGGATCCAGTATGACCAGGAACGAGACTGATTTCAATTTTTAGGAACCGATGGTTACCGGAACAGGGAACAATACTATTTAAATTGGTCGGGTACCCGGTCTTGCCCACCCCTACTAGGGCGCTCTCTATTTCTATTATAGTGATGGATACGATGATAAGGATTGATCGGACGGTGGAGGTTGAGCCTTGACCTTGAATGGCTAGTACTACCAAATGCTAAGCTGTTGGGTTTAGGTGCACATGTAGTTAAGGGGTCTACTTGTCTTCAAACTCACAGGTCTGTGCACGAGTCTTCTAACCTAAGTGGTTAACGGAACGTTTGTTGTTCTTAAAGGTTATAGGTTCGAGCATCAGTAATGCTAGCAGAGTGATTGAACGATCAATGTTAAATGGTTAAAATTATATTTTAGAACAGATACTACTGTAATCACTATTAGTTAATTCAAAAAAAAAAAACTCATACGTCTATTATTTATCAAACATTCTTTAATCTTGGGTTAATTAGTTCTTAACTTAATTATAAAGTAAAACCGAAATCATGTAATGTTAATTTAAGTAGTAAACATTTTGATATCGTTTAAGTTAATTATAAGTTTAAAATCTTGTGTATATAGAAAACTCTTATAAAGAAACTTAACTATCAAAATCACATGTGTAACATATGAATTATTAGTTGATATAACAGTGTTAGATTTTTTAAACAATGTAAAATCTGAATTATAATATTGTGAATGAATTTTTTTAAAAGAATTATCTTATATTTGACATTATAAAATCTGATTTAATTTAGTATATCAATAAATTTGATCCAAATCCCGACCATAATTTTTGCTTATGGACAACAATTCTCATGGGTGGAGCAACCTATTAGTATGGGTGGTCAAATGACACTCGAAAAATATGTCAAAGATGTCAATCCCAAATATTTGACACGTGCTTGAATTATATTTTTTAATTAAATTATTTCTTTATTTATATTGTTAATCTAATATATTTATACATTTATATTCAAATTCAAGTTATCGAAAATAAATAAAACAATCTATGTCAGGGAAATTATTTATGGGATTCAGCATATAATTCTAGTTATATATTGTTAAGGTTGAAATGTATTTACAGGTTATGTTATATTTTAAAAAAAATATTTTTATAACATAATGTTTTTAGTGTATCACAATTTTAAGAAAAAATAATTAAAAATATCAAACATATGACATCTTCCTCCCACTATTTTTTTAATATGCCACATTTTCCTATATTAATCCTCAAAAGTCAAAACACTCAAAGTTGTAAAAAAAAATAGCACTACCTACAAGTGATGTCTTCTTTCAATTCGAATTTTGTAGATGACATTTTCTTTTAAGTTGATATTTACGGTTTGTTTTTCTATCTGTACTGTAATTTTTGACTTAGATTTTAAAATAAACTTCAAACATCTTATTATCTCAAATAAAAACTCTAAATGATCTATATATCTAATAGAGCCTAAGAATCTTCACATTTCGGAGTTCAACTCAAATTGACTCTGATATAATCAGGCACAAAAAAATCATATTGGGGGTGTTTGAGTTTTTAGAAAGTTATATTAGTAATTTAAGGTGAGTGGAATTAGATAAAAAATTACTTTACATGTATTGAAATTTCAAATTTACCGCTAGTGCAATTGGGATAAAATTGTCATGATTCATATTTAAATTCGAGTGTTAGGTTAATCTGAAATATTAGGTTTTAATGTTTGGGCCCCGAGTTGGAGTTTTGGGCCTTAGGTTTTTGGGCTTAGGTTGTTGTTGGGGTAAGGTCATGGTTTACAAGCTTTTCTCCCATATTTTTTCCTACACACCCCAAGTGAGAGTTTGATCAAAGGTTTGATCTTTGTTGGTTTGCTTTGGAATTTCGTTTTGGAGCTGAAGGAGAAGTTGTAGGTCTGCTTGTGATCTACAAAACAACGTATTGTTTGCTAAGTTTGGTGGAAGGGGTGTTTCAGAGAGTTTTAAGGTGTAGTTCGGGTTTGCGTTGTTGGAGAGCATAAATCTTGATTCTTTAGTGTTTTTAAGTTCTGGAAATCTTTTCAAAGAGTGTCTAATAGGTTGTTTTTCTTCTTGTAGAGAAACAAACTGGAAAACCCTCTAGGAACCTCGAGAAAGAAAAAGCTTGAAAAGGAGGAAGAACGTGGTTGTTGTTGTTTTTGGCTAGGGTTGGTACTCTTCCAACTCTTTAACATCATGTATTTCATAGATTTATGCATGGTTGCATGTTTGATGCTTGCTTAAATGTTTGGTAGCTTAGAAATACCCTTTAATGGTGAATTGAAATATTGTTGATGAACCTCTATAAATTAGGTGTAAACATGCTTAGAATCATCCCTATAATGTGTAGGAATGAAAGGGAAATCAACCGTGTAGGTTGAGTTGAGAATTTTGGAGAATTATCACCCTGGACCTACATTTTCGAGCAGAGGTACCGGTTTGGGGAGGTCCCATATCGATATGCTGGAGTACTTAAGTGGACAATTTATGAAGGGTGTATCGATACTCCACACCCGTGTACTAATACACCATGCTTGATTCAAATTCCAAAGACGTTTTTCGATACTGGTATGCAAGAGCTTATCGATACCATTGTTACATTGGGTTTATCATAGAGGGGCGTATCGATACTAGCTTGGTCAGGTACCAGTAAAGGTATGGACCGTATCGGTATGGGTAGGTTTGACCTTGGTCTTCTCATAGTTGTTTTGCTGGCGTATCGGTATACAAAGAGGCGTATCGATACTAGGGAGCGTACTGATACCCCTTATTAGGCGTATTGGTACTCGCTGGGCAATCTGTCAAAAATTAACACTTTTGTTCGGGGGTTCTATAATTTGAGGTAATCCTAAGGATCTCTTAGGGTGCAAAATGAAATCTAAAACTGAGAAACCAACATTTTAACCATGTTTATGATATAATTGAATTATAACTTAGTATGCGGTGGGTATGTGTTTGGCTTTTGAAACCAATAAAGAATTGGTGTGATATATATGAGTTATGTGGTATAATAGGAACCTTGCTTAATGTTGGTGGATTTTCTAGAGTTATATTATTTTGAGATATGATAAACTAATAACCTTGGTTAGTGCTGATGGGTTACTAGTGTTAAATATTATATGGAAGATAAACTAATAATCTTACTTAGTGCTGATGAGTTATTAGTGTTATATATTATGCGGAAGACAAGATAGGACTTTGCTTAGTGCTAATGTGTTTCTTAGCGTATATTATATGGAGTGACATACCATGGACCTGGACCTTACTTAGTACTGATGGGTCTCTTGCTACTATACTACTACGAGGTGATATCGGACACCCTATATAGATATGAGACTTGAACTATGAGATACATTGTTGACTTCTAATTTTATGCATAAGCTATGTGTCGATATATACATGCATGATATCCTGTATTTAGTCGAATATGGTAGCGCTATTGTACTCATGTCATGTTATCATTCATGTTTTATATGCTTATTTATGATATGTGTGATGTGAACCGGTTGGTAGAGTACCCACTGAGCTTTTATAGCTCAACGTTTCGAAATGTGTTTTCGTGCGTATGTTAGGAGGAGCTTTGGATTGGAGGAGCACCATCGTGGTTGGTTTCAGCATCGACTAGTTGTCAGAGTACTTTTACCAGATATAATGGGCCATGTACTTGTATGACCCTATATGTATAATTGTAATTCTTGTTTTAATTTGAGTCAAATATTTTTAAAAATTGTAATATTTTGGAGCTTCAACTACTTAAATCACTTGGATTTATGTTTTAAATTGGATTGAAATTTATGAACTTAGGAGGGATTTAGATTTGAACTTGTTCTTTTGGGTTTCTGAAAGAAAACTTTTGAAATATGGGTTTTGTGCCAGAGGTCAAATGTGACACCAGGTTGAGGGTATTACAAAAATCATATACTCTTACTCTAAAATTTTAAATTTTAAATCTTAATCCTAAACTTTAAATTATAAAATTTAAACCCTAAACCCTAAAATTTATATACTATCTAAAATTCTTTAAACTCTTATCTCAAACTCTGACCTTAATCTTAAACCCTAAATTTTTAGTGTAAGATTATAAATAGAAGTACGAAAAAGACAAAGAATTTCTATTCATATATATATATATACCCTTCAACATCTCTCGATCCATCCTTAAATATATTTAAAACTCATACAAATACAATTATTGAAAACTAGACCTAAATTAAGAGAAAAAGGTCTACTAAGCATGAGAAGGCAAACAGTTTGAAACATGAGAGAGAGAGAAGTCCTCTTCCCTGTGAAATGTCCAAGCATTGAATGTGCAGGTCATCATTACAAAAGTACGTCATCATTACCATGCATGCAATGCCAATGCCAATGCCTTTTGGTTTATTATTAGTGGATGACTATTGAATGTGTTTGCTTTGGATTTAGAGATGTGAAATGGCCATGGCAGTGAGCACATAGCAGTGAGTCTTAAATGCCATCTTTCTTCTTCTTCTTGTTTTATGATTTGTCTCTGGTTTTGATGAGAATTGACAAGTGACAGCTCCTCTGCAACGGACCTTGGCTGCCATGGTTTCTGTGAGTTTAAATTCACAACCACCAACTTACAGACAATTTGTTCTATTTGTCTTATTCACTGGGAGTCTCCAAGAAACCTAACAGAACTCTCACATTTATTGCTCAGGGACACACATTGGGATGCTATTTAGTTTCTTTTATATATTTGTTTTCAAAGAGTGTAATTAGTTTAAGAAAATGCAAAACGACTCAACTTAAATTATAATTTTATAAACAAAATTCGAAGAAATTTTAAATAAAATTTAAATTATAAAATATGATTTGAATAACCTAATACTTAGTGAACTTTTTTCAACTTTGGTCAAGTTTCTCAATTATGTCTTATATATATATATATATCACATAATATATATATATAAGATAAGATCAAGTTATACAATATAAAACTCTCTAAGTTTTACGGGTGCAAATCGTCTACCTCTTTCTTGTGCCTCTATTTATACCTTCACTTTAAATTAGAGCGCTAAGGTTTAGAGTTTTAGGTTAGAGGTTTTGATTAGGATTTAAAGAATTAAGAGTATGGTGTATTTTTAGGGTATAGGGTTTAGTATTTAGGATATAGAAAAGAAGGGTTAGGGTTTAAAATTCAATTTTTTAGTAAATTTTCAAAGGAGGCATGGAAAAGAGGTAGAGGATTTCTACTCAAGTTTTACACGTTTTTTGATCGTTGAATAATTGAAACGAATAACTCAGATTAACAATTGATTATGCGAAGATTATCACTCGAAGAAAAAGTAAAGAGTTAATATGAATCATCATTTTTAGTCATCTAACGATCCAAAAAAGTGAAAAACTTATAGAGTTGTGTGAAGATTTTAATTTTACACGTTTTTCGTTCGTTCGATAGATGAAATGGATGATTGAGACTAACAATAGGTTACGTAAAGATTATCACTTAGAAAAAAGTGAAGAGTTAATCTCAATCATTCATTCCACTTATGTAATGATCCAAAAATCGCATAAAATTATAAAATATTTTATATATATTCACACCATATTATAGGAGCAAGAAAGACCTGTCTGATGAACGGTTTGAGTATGAAAAATCAAAGGAAAAAAGAACCAAGAAACTCTATCATGTGTGTTGTCCTTGGCACATTGTAAGAGGCGAAAGCCCCACGAACTCCTGGTGTTACTGGGAAGACTTCAAATATTTAACATTATAATGATGATAAATATTAAATTAAAATATAAAAATACTAGTTTATATTATGTCTACTAAAAGCACTACAGGAACAGAGAAGAAACCCTATTTTAATGATTATTTAACAATTAAAATAAAAACAGCAGGCTCTCCACGCTGAAGCTTTGGTTGAAATCTACCAACATTACCTGCAGCACAAGCAAACTGATATAGTAAGCAAAGTTATTACAAAGAAATTTTACAAAGTCTAGGGTGGAGTCATAAAAAAGTAAGATTTTGTTGACATAAAAGGATTTATATTCTATGCGTATGGGATTAGTGACACATCTAGAAAAATATTTGAGAGTGTGTATATATAAAATTTTAAAATTTCAGGATGGGTATAATTCATAAATATTAAAAATATTAAGGACTAACTTATGAAAATTTTAAAAATTTAAAAGCGTGTGAACTTTAAAAAGTTCAGGGTGAGTTGTGCCCACCGTACATTATACATATATCTGCGGGCTAGAAATCTTTTATCTCTTTATTGTGCCTCCTTTCATGCCTTCTACTTAAAACAATTGAATTTCAAACCCTAACCCTTATTTTCTAAATTCTAAACCCTACACCCTAAAAAATACACCCTATACCTAATTTCCTAACCCCTAACTTTAAACCCTAAACCCACTAATATAAAGTGAAGGCATCAATGGAGGTATGATTAGGAGATAGATGATTTGCACCCACATCAAATATTGTATGCGGTGGAAACTAAAAGTTTTTATAAGTATGGTTTAGGGATTCAATTTAAAGTTTAGAGTTTAGGGGATTATGTTTAATGATTTCGAATTTAGAGTTTAAGGTTTAAATGTTAGGTTTAGTAGAGATTTAGTTTAGAGTCTATAGTTTAGGGGTTTACAATTTAAATATATTGGTTATAATTTAGGGTTTATGATAATATAGTGAGAGATTTAAGTTTTAACCTACAAATCCTAAACCCTAAATTATAACCAATATATTTAAATTGTAAACCCCTAAACTATAGACTCTAAACTAAATCTCTAAATCTTAAAACTAAGACACTTATAAAAACTTTTAATTATCACGATTAGTGAAAAATCCTAGACATGATATGAATACACAACGCAAATATAAATGTACTCTAAATATAAGAAATATATCCGATAAACTGTCATTGTAAGCTTTCGTTTATACAAACTCTAATTTAGAGCTTAGAGGTTTAGTTTAGGGTTTATGATTTATAATTTTAGGGTTAAAGATTTAGAATTTAGACCTGTAAACTTGTAAAAAATAATTCATGATAGCTTGTGTATTAAATACTACCCCTATATACAGAGAGTTAATATTTGATACACAAACATATTTATCTAAACTCTATAAATTTAAATTTAAATCTCTTATCTTAATCTTTAAAATTAAATTCTTAAACTGAATTTTTAAACCCTAAATTATATCCATAGGTTGAAAATAATTTTTCTCACACTAATACATGAAACATTTTCTGTATATAAAACCCTAAAACCATATGAAAACAAGATCTACACACGGGCATGACATGAATACAAAAGATAATAATTATGCATGCATGATCAAAGTCATCACTCTTCAATTATACTTCACCTTGTCCTACTCAATTGCCTTTATATATATATATATATATACACACACGAGATTAGGATTAAGTTATATAGTATAAAATTCTTTTTAAATTTTATATTTTTGGATTATTAGATGACTGAAATAGATGACTTAGATTAATTTATTTTTTTTAAGTGATAATCTTCACATAACCGACTGTTAATCTGAGTCATCTATTTCATTCATCAACGATCTAAAAAACATGTAAAATTTAAAGAATTTTATACTGTATAACTTAATCATATTCCTATATATATTAATAATATGTTAGTCAATGACGGAGCTAGGATCTAATATTGGGAGGAGTAAAAATCAATTAAAACTTTAAATTAAAAAAATGAAAAGGACAAAGACCCTTATTTAATTAATATTTAAACTAAAAAGAATTAAAAATATAATTATACCAAAAAATTTAAGAGAGATGACAACCCTTCCAAACACATACACAGTTCCGTCCTAGATGTTAGTAGGTTGTTTGGTCAACAACAATGGGGATCTGTGTCTCCCCATCCTTTTTACCATCTTTTATTTTTATAATTATTTTTAGTTTTTCTATGGTAATGGTACGCCCACGACAATACCCTACACTTCACTCTATCATCCAATTAAAAATTTTTAAAATTTGACAAAATAGTCACCATTTACAGTCAACCTTTTATGGTAAAAATTTAAACCTATGTTTTCACAGTGACCTGGTCAGGAATGTTTCAGTATCCCCTTGAAAGAAGTTAATGAAAGCTTTAAAGAGTGTTCAAGGCTTATTTAATAGCTATTTTAAACTAAAATAATATTGTATTAAATATGAAAATAATATTATTTTATATATCAACTTAAAGAGTGCCTACTTAACAAAGTTGTTATGTTAATTAAATTATTATTTCTTGATTAGGAATAACAACTTTAAATTCCATACTTATTTTCCTCTATTGTTATTTAAATATTATCACGTATTTTAAGGCGATTATAAAATTATTTGAAATGCAAAATATTAATTATTTTTGTGTTTTTAAATAAATGAGACATGTGACAGTTTTAGTCGGTTCGAGAAGCTAAAAGAAACTCCACATGTGTATCAATTGATAATCCTTATATATATAAAAATTTATATAAAAAATTATTATTCTAAATAGAAATATGATATTTGTATATATTAAAAGAAATAAATTTACTAATTAAAAACAATGTAAACTACATACGGGCGCATATCGTTTATATCTTTTTTATATCTTCATTCGTATATTCATCTTAAATTAGAGGGTTTAGGGTTTAAAATTTAAGTTTAGGGATTATAGTTAGGGTTTAGGGAATTATGGTTAGAGTGTATTTTTTTTTTGGTGTAGAGGTTATGATTTAGGATATAAAAAAAATAAAGTTATGGTTTAAAATTTAAATTTTTAGTAAATTTCAACAGGAGGCACGAATAAAGGCAAGAGAAAGAGACAAACACGAATGAAGGCAGGAGAAAGAGACAAACAGTTTCTACCCCAAATGGGTGCAAATCGTTTGCATCTTTTCCATACCTCCATCCGTGTCTTCACTTTAAATTAAAGGGTTTAGGGTTTAAGGTTAGAACCTTATAGAGGTAAGGATATAAATGTGTATAATAAAGATGACGATTTATTCAAATTATTTAAAGAAAATAATACATATATAATATGGATATAATTTTTAAAAATATTGTTTATAACATATAATAATAATAATAATAATAATAATAATAATAATAATAATTGATATGTTTCTTTAAAAAAAAATAAGGACCATCCATTGAGCTGATATTAATAGTAAAAAATAGAAGATTTTTTATGAAAATAAATAAATATTATTCTCGAATTTAAAAGTTTTAATTTCAGCCATTAAATTTGATTAATCTAATCATCCTAAATTAGTGTGTATATAAAGAAGATTACAACTCTTTTGGAAATACTCCAAAAAATTTAAGATTATGTGTGAATTTTAAAGTTTTGGAAAATCAAAAAGGATTATATGTGATTTTGTATTAAAAAAATATAAAAACATTGTCTTGTTCGATTCAAACCCTACTTATAATGAGAAGTTATAGGTTAAGGCGGGTTAAAATAAAATTAAAATGAGACGGAACCGAAATTATTACAAAAATTATAAGAATTTCGATATATACTGAATTTTTTACAAGATTTCGGTATATGCCGAATTTCTTATAAAAATTTTAAATTTTTTGAACGTGTAAGAATTTCGATACATAATTATATACCGAATTTTTTAAAAAATATATATAAAAATTTCATTATATAAAAAATTTAATGCTAAAATTCTTATAACTTTTATAATAATTTTAATTTTACTTCATTTTAGTCTTATTTTTACCCGTATCACATTTGATTCAGTATCAAGTAAATTGCAATAAAACCCTAGTTTTTGTGATTATGACAGTGAGTCAACTCAGTAGTCATGGTTTTCAACAACAAAAAGAAATAAAAAAACAAAGTTTTAGGACAATAATGAAGATAGCAGAGAAGGGACAAGTGTACCTTTGGCCGTGGTTATGATGATTTTAGGGTTGAAAGAAACCCTAACCCTAAGAGGGGTGAATGGAACGGCGGTCATCTCCGGCAGTCGCTCTAGGTGGTTGGAACTGACTGAGCTGACCGATCCCTGACGAGACGTTCATAGCGAGAAGGTTTGCATCATAATTGCTGCCTGCATCAAAGCTCATTATCATCTGTTGTTGTTGCTGCTGCTGATCTCTAGGGAAGAACTGATGGTGGTGATAATGATGTTCCCGTCCTCCTCCGCCTACGCCGCTCCCGATAAGATTGATCCCCAAGTTCTGATGGGTCGTGGCTGTGGCGGCCGCTGCTGCAGCTATCAGTCCGGCGTGTCCTGTGATCCCTAAGCTCTGGTACTTTGACAGCTCGGACTTCGCGCAGCTGAGATCCATCTGGAGCTGGCGAAGCTGGTGCTGGAGGAGCGATATGACCCCCACACAGCCGTAGACGGGGTCACGGAGCCGCATATCGGCCTCGTACGCCAGGGAATTCACCGCGTCCTCGCGCTGCGACGGGTGCAACTCGTTGAGAAGCTTCGTGATGTTGCTGGCCCCGAACACCTTGTGGACGTTGACGAACTTCTGAGGCTGGTCCGGCGGGAAGTAAGGCGCGAAAACACACTCCGGCTGACATTTCCGCCGCAAGAACTTGCAGGCCGCGCAAGGGGAATTTGACGACGACGATGCCATGTTCCACCCCTTTCTCTGCAACACATATCATATACCAAAAATCAAAAACCAAATAAAAAAGAAACAACTGAACAATTTCTAGGTCTATAAAAATGAAACCTGTAAATAATTTCCCAGTACCATATAAAAAGAAACGTAAAGTTGACGGATTTGTACAAAATTTACATACACCAGAAAGAAAAACTTTCTTATTGATGGGAAAAAGTAGCTAAATCTCGAGATGATATTTTCTCGGGAAAATTAGAGACTGTAAAACTGTAGGGTTATGGGAAGAGAGGAAGAAGAAAAGGGAAACTTAGGGTGGCTGATATTTACCAGTAGATTAGTGGGGGTGATCGGATCTCGCGAAGAAGACCTTTTACTACACAAATTTCAATGGAAAAGCTTTTGGGGAACAGATCTTGCTTGAATTTCATAGAAAATACTATATTATGACCAACTGCTTCATTTTGCTGTAAAGGTGTAAAAGGAAAAAAAAATCAGATCGAATGATAAAAAGTTCGATACAAACCTTGAATAAAGTTTATCTTTTATTTAAGGGTTTATTTAGATTCGATTATAGATATAATCGAGACCTAATGTAACTATCGGATATCAAATCTGAGGAATATAATAAAATATAGGTGAAAAGCAGAGATAGAAGGGGTGTCTGACTCTGACTATGGTGAGATCTTGGGATGAAGAATTAACCTATTATTCTTATTCTTTTTGTCTTGGGAGTTTAATAGAAAAATTAATAAAATAAAACAGAAAAAAAAGATGATATAGGGCAAGTAGTAATATTACTAATGGTACAAGACGAGCTTGGCCTCGGTTTCTTCAGTCAAACCTTTATAAATTTTATTCTTATTTTTTTCCTGCAACTCCTTTTTCCTGCATGAGCAGCCCCAGCTTTCTCTTCTTATGGTCTGTTTCCGTGGCTATAACTTCGATGATTATGATGCTGGCAATGTCAAGAACCCTAGCTATATAGGGATGGAAAGAACTGGAGAGAGAAAATGGTAAAGAAACATATAAAGAGAGAGAGAAAGAGCACTGTAAGGTTAAGTTGTGTCCCCCAGGAGCAGAGGCAAAGGTGACGGGGAGAAAGCAAGGAGTGATTTGAGGGTGGTGAAGGTGTTGTTCTTTGTGTTGTTTATTTATTTATTACCAGCCATGGGTGTTGCTAGGTGTTTGCTGTTGTGCTGATTCTTACTGATACTTCTCAGAGATCTTTGGGGCATGTTGGTGTTGGTGTGACATGACCCTTCCTCCTTTTTCTCTGTACAGACTGCAATTTTTGTACCCTCTTTTTCTTCCTTTTTCTTTGAGTTTTTATTAGTGTTTCAGGTTGTGCATGTGTCCCCATTCTGTGGTTTTACCCACCCACCTACTCTCTGGAGTTTTGCTTCAATGGGGTCAAATATGATATTATTATCTAAACTCATCACTCATAACTTGGCTTAAATGATAGTAATTCACTCCTTAAAACTAAGGGAGGGAATTGAGTTTAGAATATACGAAAATCGGGTGTAAATTAAGGGTGTAAATTGTTTATCTTTAATTGTATTTTTATTAGTGTTTTACTTTAAATTAGTAAATTTAAGAATTAGAGTTTAGGGTTTAAAGTTAGAGGTTATAGTTAAAGTTTAGGAAATTAAGGGTAGGGTGTAATTTATAAGAGACAAGGTTTAGGGTTTAGGATGTAGAAAAATGAGGTTAGGGTTTAGAATTCAAATTGTTAAGAATTTTTAACAAGAGCACGGAAGACCGTACGATTAGTGGTAGAAGATTTCTAATTGCAAATATCATGGCAATTCAAACTAATTGAATAGAGAATAATAGAAATATTTTTATTCATGAGGTTAGAGATGAAGAAATTTTATAATTGAAGCTTAAGAGAAGAAATTATATTATAGGTCATTCTCATCACGTTATCTATGGGATCAGCCAATCAAAATCATTTATCTAATTATTTTTTTACCTCATCTTTTTTATCAAGTGAATCTTCACTAATAATTACTATAAATTAAGTTTAAAAACAGTTTTTATCGGGTGAAGATTCACTCAGTAAAAAAAATGAGGTGAAAAAATATTTAAATGGATGATTTTGATTAGTTGGTCTAATGGATGACATAGTGGAAATGACCCATGCTATAATTTCTCCAAATATAGATAGAGACAAAAATTATTATATCTGAATCATAATTGTATAAATAATCATAAAGATTCTCAAAAAGTATCTGTAAATATTCCGATTTTTACTTATTTATTTATATGTACTTAATATATATCTTAATAAAAAAAATTTAACTATATTACTATCACTTAACTGTCTCTCGAACGTAGTCATACTCAAGTTTTTCAATACATTTCTACCTTAGTTTTTAGATATAAGCTAAAACGTTAGTCTAAATCTTTTCCAACACAACTCCTTTTCAATCTTTATCGTCTCTTAACTACTTTCAATCGAAATATCTAAACTTTATATTTTAAACTAAATTACTTATTTATTTTGATCAATAAATAATAATTTTGTTTAATATTTTAGACATGTGATTCCTCGAAAACTAAAAAATCTGCGAGAGATGAATACGAGGTCGAAAAAATCCTCAAAATATTTAATAAATTAAGATTCCCAAAACTATAAAAAAAATGGTTGGAGACAGAATAAAGAATGTATAAAACTACATCTCAAGCACTAAATTCTTTTAGCTAAAACCTAAATTATGTTTTGTTTCTTACAATAATGTACAATCAATTAAAACTTGTCTCATGATGCAAGACAGAATAAATAATGTACAATAAATTATCTGTATATTTTTATCGTGTTATTATCGATCATCGTTAATTAATAGTTGAATGATAAAGATATATTGATGTTAACGAAGTTGATTTCAAAATGGATAAGCTTATTTATGTTCGGTTTTAGAAACGAAACTTTTGGATGTATACAAAAATTTGTAATAAAAATTTCAAAAATAAACTTAAATATAGTCGAAACCAATAATATAGATATAATGCAGATGTTTAAGATTAATTCTTTAGAAAATAGTTTTTTTGTTAAGTATAAGCTAATACATGATTAAGGTTGGAAAAATAGATGATCAAGTATTACTTTAACCCGGTTCGATCATGAACAAGTCTAACAAATCTTATACCGAATTGCTTTCGGATCACAATTACTCAAATCCGAGATCATTCAGGTGATTAATTTCTTTAAGACTGGATAGAAGGTTGAGACCTATATGTCACACCTGAAAATAAGCAAGGAACATTAATCCCACGTCAGGAAGGATAAGGGAGGTCTTGGGGTATATAAAAGATGGAGCTATACTTCCTATCAGACATGTCTTTTAGGAAGAGAGTAATGGCCCGTGACATATACATGGTGCATATGATTTCACGTTTGGAACTCCTCATTAGCCTCTTCTTTGTTCCCATGAGGCAACAAGCTTTCAAAGGCAAACAGTGTTGTGTGCATATGTAATAATTCTGCCAGATTTGGTCGCATTTGGAAACACATTGTTGGATGCTTAGCGTCACAGGTTGTGGTCAAACGAACAACAGTTGAAGGGAAATCCTCACTGTCTGAATTCTGTAGGATCATCTCTACTTTTAGGTCTGAAGAACCCATCTTGTGTCTCTTTTGTTCACATTTACTGGTTACATGTATTCAATTTCGAGTTTAAGGATTCAAATAATTGTTCGCTATTGTAACAGTAATTGTTATATAGCGATAGTAGCATTATAATAGTATCTGTTATGTTTGTAATCGGGATAAAATATCATAATAAAAAAACACGACCACAACGGATACCCAACGGGCAAACATGAGTTAGGCTTATAGGGATGAAGCTTCCTGCACGGTGCAAACATGAGTTAGGGGACGTTATCTGGTGTAGGTGTTCAAAACTGGCCTAATGGGTATCCAACGGTTTAATAAATTCAATAGCAATACTATATTATTACTATCTTTCAATATCATTTTCAATTTTTTAACTTGCGTTATGAGTTTATTGGGCCGATGGGTAGGGGTGAGCATTCAGTTAATTTGGTCGGTGACCGAACCGAATTAACCAAAACCGAATTAACCGAAAATTTTAAAATCTTAACCGTTAACAGAATCAAATTTTCTTTAACCGAATTAACCAAACCGAAATTATTTCGGTTAATTAGCCGAATTAACCAAAATTTATTATAATTTTTGGTTAAATTACATAATAGGTCACTAAATTAAACTAAAATAATTTTTTAGTCACTAAATTTTTATTTTATACTAATTTAATACAAAATTTAGTGACCATTTTATAATATAAAAAAATTAATGAACACTTTATAATATTTTAAAAGTTAAATGACTAAAAATAAATATATATAATATATATAATATTTAATATATATAATTTCGGTTAATTCGGTTAATTAAAACCGATAACCGAATTATCAAAAAAATTAATCATTAACCGAATTTACCAAAAATTAACCGACCGAATTAACCGAAATAATTTCTGTTTGGTCGGTTAACCAAATTAACCGAACCGAATGCACACCCCTACCGATGGGTACTCATTGAGCCAGTTTTGAATACCCTTAATCTGGTGTTTCGGTCAATAAAAAAAAATTGTTATAAAGCTAAATTATGTTCCTAATTTTTGACTAAATATTTTTTTAAAATAATTTAATCATTGACGTTTTATTTTTGATAAAATATTTTTTGCGGATAAAAGTTGTCAATGAATTGACGATAAATGACTTAAAATGACGGGATAAACTTATATGATAGTGCATACTGATATGACAGTATTATATAGACAAATATGTTAACTTAAAATATATTACATCCATAAAAAAATAATTTTATAAAATAAAATATCTTTTATTGACTTATTATTCTGTTAAATCATTTTAAATTGTTTACCGTCGATTTTTTAATAATTTTTATTCATAGAGGGATCATTTTAACTTAAATAAAATATTGAAGGTTGAATTGCTCTAAAAAAGAATATAAAAAATAATTATTTAATCAAACGTTGAAGATATTTTTTTAATTTTATGCCGAAAATATATAAAAATAAGTTTGAGAAAAATTTTATACATCGATTATGAATTAGTACAATAAAATTGATCACACAATTTTTTTTTAAAAAATCCCAAAATGAGATTTAAATGCTTGCAAGGAAAAAATGGAATAGTAAAAAAGCACGGTTAATTTTGAAAATAATAGGGGTTTAAGTTTATTTTTAGTAATATAGAAGCATTTGGAAAATAATTGGGGAAGTAGGCCAATTGCTATAGTAATAAAAGGAACTCGCCACCTTCTCTTGGCGAGGTCTTTTCTCTCTTCTTGAATCACGCCAAGAAAAGATGGCGAGGCACTGTTGATACATTTAGTTTATTCGGTTAAATGAGAAAGAGAGTGAAGACCTCGTCAAGATAAGGTGGAGAAGTCCTTTTATTACTGTAGCAATTGACCTACTTCCCTAATAATTTCTCAAACTCCCTAAAACCCTAAAATTAATTTCAAGCAACAATATTTTCAAAAAAAATTCAATAAAGCACATGGAAAATAAAATGATATTGTATTAAATGAATTTTGAGTTATATTAGACATTTTTTATTTAAAAATTAAGAAGTATAATTTAGTAAAAATCTTTTACTATTTTTGATAGTTTTATTTATATCTTATACTAAAATTTTTAGACTTATAATTTATGATATAAAATTATAATTTAAAATTTAATGTTTTAATTTTGAAATATTGAAACCGACCGAACACCAAAAAAGAAACATAAAATTTTGATTCTCGTGTATTTATTTATACATAGTCTCTAGGTTGTTTGCATGAAGAAATTATATTATGAACCTTGTTTACCATGTTATTCGTGATTTAAGTAATTAGGTTTGTTCATCTTTAAGTAATTATCTAATAATTATATGTAGGAAAGAGGTGATGACTCATCTTGAAAAAAATGAGATTGATGAATTTTATTGTTTGAAATTATAGATGATGTGATGAACATGATTCATGATATAATTTCTCGTTTACTGAGCTTAAATAGGAGTTTTATATAAAAAAAATGTGAGTCGAAATTTGTATTTCAAAATACAGATAAAAATACAAAATATTTTTTGGTGTTCATATCTATGTGATAATATTTTAAAAATAAATTGAATTTTAATCACAAATTTTAAGTGTTAAATTCTAAAAATACGCCTTACATCTAATTTCTTAAATCCTAATCTTAAAAATTAAACTTTAATCTTGTATCCTAAACTTAATTTCAGGCCAAGACTGAACCGTAAAATTCAATACTTGAAAAATTGTGTACTCGATATTTCAGGTACTTGAGAATGAACACCCCTACCGACATAAACACAATAATAAAGTATATTGTATCTCTAAAAAATAATTTAACGATATTATTATTAATAGAGATAATCATATAATTATAAGGGGTAAACTGCAACAAAGATTATTTAATTATGTGTATAGTTATATTTGAATCATTTAATTATTGAAAGTTACATTTAGGTCACTTATTTATGGGTAAGGTTATATTTAGGTCACCCAATTATTAAAGGTTACATTTGGGTCACTCAATTATAAGTACTGTTACATTTGGGTCACCCTTTATATTTGAAAAGGTACATCAATTTGATTGTTTTTTTCTTCTAAATCACTTGTATAACCTTGTTAACATTAGAGTGCTTCATTTGAAATCATTAATTAATCTAATACACAAATTGATAAACTTTTTTCAAATATGAAGAGTGACTCGAATGTAACCTTACTTGTAATTGAGTGATCTAAACGTAATCTTTAATAATTGGGTGACCCAAATGTAACCTTACCCATAAATGAGTGACCCATATGTAACTTTTAATAATTAAGTGATCCGAATATAATCTTACCTATAATTAAGTGATCCGAATATAATCTTACCTATAATTAAGTGATCTCTATTGTATTTTACCCAATCATAAACCCCGGGAGGTTATGGACTTCAAAGCGTTAGGGACTAAATTCCAAAGGTTAATGAATTACTAATGACACCAATTGTACTTAAAATTTAAAGGCTTAATTCACATTTTGTCCCTAAAGTTATACACATGTTTCTAATTTTGGTACCTAAATTATTTTTGTTAAACTTTAATCCTAATTTTTGGTTGAAATTTAAGGATATAAAAATTTAAGTACCAAAAGGAGAAACTGAGTATAGTTCGTCGGCGAAATAGTGAATAAAATCAAATTTTAAATAAAATGTCTTGGATTTAAAAGGAAAGGGACTAAATTGAAAAGTACGAATCCTACAGGGACTGAAAGATATATTAGACCATCTGGATGATAGCTGAAATGTTAAATGCAATTCGTCGGCAAAAAACTGCAGAGAAGATCTTAACTACGCTTTGTATGATCTGTTTGTCTTTCTCCGATCTCATTGATTCACTCATGAATCCTTCGATCCGATCGAAGCTATCTTCAGATCTATTACCCATTTCACAGATCTCTCTCCTTTGATTCAAATTTTTGTTTTTGTTTTAAAAAAATTTGATCTTCCGATTAAATCTCACAATCCCTCGATTCTCTCTCAAAAACCCAGTTTTTCTCGTAATGGGTTCCACTTCCATTCGCTTCCTTTTCATTGCTTCCTTTCTCTTCTTCGCTTTGTCTTCCATTTCTTTTGCCCAGGTACTATTCATTTCTTCCCTCTATGTATTGTTTTTTCTTCTTTTTTTGAAGCTTATTCTTTCAAATTTATGTAAATAATTAATGGGGTTTTCTATATTTGTGTAATTTCCCAGGATTCGGAAGTTCAAGCTGAGAAGGAGGAATCTGGTGGGTCAATTAAAGATTTGGGTCGCCGGGGCATGGTCTGCTTTTCATTTTTTCCCCATCTGTTTGATTGTTGAGAAAATTAGAAATTATAGAGTTCACATGGTTTAGTTATTTTTGTTTTGAATTTTCATTGCTTGTTTAGTTATTAACTGTTGGGAATTGGGTTCTCTTTATTCCATTTCTGTTTTGATTTCGAGCTACTGGATAGGAAATAGAGTTAAGTAGTAAAAATGGGCGTTAGTTAATTCACATGAAAGTGTTAAACGTTAGCTTCATTTTAAGATTTATGTTTATGTTTATCTTGAAACTTGCAATCTTATGCAGCTTCTTCATCCTTGTACTTGAAGATGTAATTTGTGTCGACATTCAGGTTATCTGATTATGTTGATGAATTGATTTATGTGAAACAGATTGTTGCAAAGAAATTTCAGAATGGTGTACTAGATGATCCTGTGGGTACTGCTCTTGGTTTTGATTCTGGTCTCGGGATCTTGGATGCATTCTTTGCAAGTTTTTCCATGATAATTGTCAGTGAGGTTTGTGCATTCAGATCTCTCTCCCTCCCCCCTCTCTATTTGTTTGTGTGCAGCCCTTACAAATTTATGCCGTACAAATTTATGTTAGAAGTTTTGTGCTTTAAATGGAGATGTTTTGCTAAGAAACATGTGCATTCGTCACATTTTTTTTAAACTAATACCATTTAGAGAAAATGCTGAATTGGCATGCTGTGGATACCATGGCAGATTGGAGATGAAACTTTTATAATAGCAGCTCTTATGGCTATGAGGCACCCAAAGTCAACTGTTTTATCTGGTGCGCTAGCTGCCCTCTTTGTAATGACAGTACGTTGGCCATTTTCTCTCTCTCATGACTTTGCTTGACCTATGAAATGATTTAGCCATTTAGGTTCCTTTGCCTTTTGTTTTGTATAAGCACTTTTTTTGTAATGTACTGCCAATGACATTTCACAAAGTTCATAACATTACCAGTGCATGTTTTTTTCTTTTCAATTAGATACTTTCCACTGGACTAGGTAGGATCGTGCCGAATTTGATATCAAGGAAGCATACAAATAGTGCAGCTACTGGTATATATAATGACTTTTGTCTTTTCATGATCCTATTTATTTCTTCAATTCTTCTAATGATTTCATTTTCTGATCATTTTGTTATAACCATTTCTCCTTATATGCAGTTCTCTACGCATTTTTTGGGCTTCGGTTACTTTACATTGCTTGGAGATCAGATACAAAGGGATCTCAGAAGAAGGAAATGGAAGAAGTGTGTCCCTCTAACTATCATTTTGATCTGTTCTCTTATATGTCCATTTTAGCATATCTGGTTAATATAGATGTGTCTCACAATAAAGAACTGGAATAAGGTGACAGATAATTTTGGTGCAGTCTAAATGGACATCCCTGTAATTTAGTCAGTTGGGTTACCAAACTGTTTCCTTCTATGTTTTCTACATTATAAAAGGTTAGAAAACTGAGTGATCCTTTTCACGGAAGTGCACAATTTTTTCAAATGGTTCTTGAATTTTTCTTATCCATGTGTAATGTGTACACATTCTTGCATAGATGTGTGTGTATGTATCTATGTTATACACACACATATATATTCTTTGGATTGTAACCTATCCAGCATCAATGATTTGTACTATATTTAAAGATTGCATCATATGGCATCTGAAATCTTTTGTTTTTCTTTGTTGTCAACTTTCATATCACCTTCATATTGAATTTTCTGTTTGATTATCTCACATGTTTAGGTGGAAGAGAAACTTGAGACTGGCCAAGGGAAAACACATTATCGACGCTTCCTCTCCAGATTTTGTACACCAATATTTTTGGAGGTTTTGTTTCCACATTACCTCTCGTCATAAGTATTTATATTTAGTCTATTTTCACTCATTGATTAAATCATCTATTATTACTGAATTCCTCTCCGTTTTCTCTTTCCATGTAGTCATTTATTCTAACATTTCTAGCAGAATGGGGGGATCGAAGCCAAATTGCCACAATTGCTGTAAGATAAAACCTACCCTTGTTCTTAAATTATTACTGTGATTCAAATTTGTCTCTTTGTTTCTGAGGGTTGCTCATATTTTTTCTATTCTTTTACTTGAGAAGAAGTTTGTAAGGAACAGTAGCTGACATATTCTCTTAAAAAATGCAGTTCATCTCTGTTGCTATATAAAAATCATGGACACCTCCCTGATCATGACACTTGGGGTGAAAAGTGCCTTATGCTAGTCTAAAATGATGCAGGAGCTTTTATCATTATTATTATTTGGATATAGTTATATGGCTAAGATTATTAGTTATCTTTAAGGTTTAAATCTAGGATTAGGATTAAAACTTCACTGTAACTCTATATAAAAAATCTGTAATATAGATTTATAGCCATATCATTATTCTTTTCTCTTAAGTAATAGAAAGGAACTAGAGATTTTGATAACCCTATATTTTTCTATAGTTCTAATGTCTAAATCATTTTCAGCTTTAATTCTATTTGATTTATTGCCGCTTTCTCCCTAAATCTCACACTAAAACCTAAGGTAGATAACTGTGTTTCTCTTAGAATTTGAAGGTAATATTATTAATTTCTATTAACAATGAGTGCAAAATGATTAAAGGGTCCTTCAGTCATTAATTTTGGTGAATTTCCTGAGTCTGACATGGGTTTGTATTTTGGTAAAAGCTGATGTTAATGCTAAGAATGCTATATGAGCTATGTATGACTTATCAATCCTTAAATTCATACTTTAGAAGGGTGAGTTTTGTCAACTTCTTTTGATGGAAAACCCCTTGTTATGGTGGAGTTACAGACAAGTTTTCATTACTAATTTTCGAAATCGTAAGGGCAGGGATAGAGCCATGTTCAATTTTTTTTGGTATAATTACATTTAAGTGTTTTTTTTAGTTTAAATAGTAGTAAAATAAGGTTTTTGTCCCTCCTAAAATTTATATTTAAAGTGTAACACCTTCGACCCGGTGCCACATCGGGCCTCCGGCCCAAAACCTGTACTTTAAAATTTCGTTCCAAAAGCCCATGAAGTTGGGTCCAAATCCATATCCATCATGATAAAATATAATTCAAATCCATTTAAAACATAAATCCAAATAAATTTAAGTAACGGAGCTCCAAAATATTACAACCGTTTAAAACATTCGACAATAAATAAAACAGAGTTACACGGTACATAGGGTCCAACTAAGTACTAGCCCACTAATCTCTAAATGTACTCTGACATAGGTCGATGCTGAAATCCAAACCTCGATGATGCTCCTCCGAAAGCTTCCTTAACCTACGCACGAAAATATATTTCGAAACGCTGAGCTACTAAAGCTCAGTGGGTACTCGACCAACCGGTCCACATCATGCATAGCATAAAATAAGCATAACAACATGAATGATAACATGGCATGAATGCAATGGCGCTACCATACCCGCCTAAACACATGATGTCAAGATGGCATATAACAATATGTGGCATATGCAAGACAAGAGAAGACCACACAGCATCTCAGGTTCATAACTCATACTTGTATTTCGTATACATATATACTCATATATATATATCGGTGTCCATATCACCTCATAGTAGTATAGAAGTATGAGACCCATCAGCACTAAGCAAGGCTCGTGGCATGCCACTCCACAATATCCGCTAAGGAACCCATCAGCACTAAGCAAGGTCCTAGCTGGTCTTCCGTATAATATTACCGATAACCTATCAGCACTAAGCAAGGTTATCAGTTTTACATCTTATATAATAATTACTTCAGTAACCCATCAGCACTAAGTAAGGTTACCAGATTATCTCATAATTATAATATATATACCCTAGGCAACCCATCAGCACTAAGCAAGGTTTCTAGTAAGCCACGTGACTCTAATAGGTCACGCGAACCCCTCAACGGTTCCATATACCGGTTTACACCACTAGACTCTAATTATTATTCAATTATCTTTTTAACAGGTCTAGGTGTCTAATTCTCGGTCTAATATTCATTTTAAGATTTAAACAAGTCTTTAGAACCTCTAAAATAACATTGTGAGACTTTACCATTTTTCCACAAGAACTTGGGCTAAAATTGCCCTGGGGTATCGATACACCTACTTGGAGTATCGAAACACTAGTATCGATACCAGTATCGAACCCCTTTGACCCCTTTCAAAAGTCAACAGTGGAAGACCTCATGTTCCGATACTGGCATCGATGTCATTATGCTACTGGACAACTCGGTATCGAACCATGGTTCGATACTCCTGCTCTTGTAGCTTAAATTCTCTCAAGGGTATCGATACACGGGCCACCGGTATCGATACCCCCTGCACGATAAGTGCAGTTTTTGCAATTTGAACACTTAGAAACCTATCCAAACTTGATCCATTTAATACCAAACTGATCCTAGACCTTAAGGGAGTGATCCTAATTAATTTTACATCATTTTCACAAAGGTTCATCAACATAGCCATAATTCACCATTAATGACCATCCTTAAGCTACCAACATTTCAAACCAATCAATAAACATGCATTTAACTTAAAACATGATATGCATGATGATTATGAGTTGGAAGAGAACCAACCTTAAGCAAAAACAGCAACCAAAACAGCAAACTCGAGCTCCAAACTCAACCTCAAGCATTCTCCTTCCCCAAAGCTCTTGAAGGCTCTCCAAGACATACAACGGATTAGGAACACTTAGAGATGATTTCCGGAGCTTCAAACACTAAAAGAACTGAGATTCAAGCCCTCAAAAACCAAACCCGAACTCAAACTCAGAACCTCTCCTAAACCCTTTTTCTTTACCAAACTCAACAATCCTTACCTTGTTTTGTAGATCACTTTGAGCCTAAAAGCCTTCCCTCTTCCTCTAAAACGAGATTTCAACTCAAAACTCCTAAAGTTCTAACCTTTTTCCTTCCTTTCTTGCTTCCAAAAGATGAAGGGGTGAAGAGAAAAAGAGAAAAAGATGAGCTCACTCTGCGAAATTAAAACCCCAACCACCCCTTTTGTCCTCTAATTAGACATTTACCAAAATGTCCTTCTAAACCATGCCCAACTTAAAACCCAACTCAAAGTCCAAACACTCGAGGCCCAACAATACAAACCCAGGGCCCAAAACCGAAGCCCAAACCCTCCGGTTAACCCGACACTCGGATCCGAAATCCGGGTCGTTACATAAAGACTTAATAGACCTTTACTCCTAATGTTTCATCCTAGCTCTGTCACTGCGTAAGGGGATAATATCTTTATCTATGTGGTTATAATGATTTTTGTAATTTCTAAAGAGAATCATATACTATCATCTAACTAAAGTCTTTCATGCTGCTGCAGCTAGCAACACATAAAAATGCAGTGGGTGTAGCGGTAGGAGCCATAATAGGACATACCATCTGCACGTCACTGGCCGTGGTGGGTGGCAGCATGCTAGCGGCGAAGATCTCCCAGCGCACCGTCGCCACAATCGGAGGCTTGCTCTTTCTTGGCTTTTCCCTCTCCTCATATTTCTACCCTCCCCTGTGATTTGTATGTTAACATGATTTTTTTGGATAACCCAAATTTCCTTTTCTCCTCTTCAAGATTTCCTAGTGTTTCTCCTAGATAGTTTCTGTGCAACACTGAACTGTTTTCCACTAACTGGCTTAAAAACCAGACCAATGTCCTTATTCTTTTTGTATACATACATATATATATATATATATATATATATAATGTTATATTTCAAGTGGTTTCTCTTATATATTTGGATTAAGGTGTTTTACACTAACTGGCTTAAAACCAGATCAGTGTCAGATTGTTCAATTTTAGGATTTAAGAGTTTAGATTAGATTTAGGGTTTAAGAATTTAGGTTATGTGATCTAAAATTTAAAGTTTAAGGTTTAAGGTTTAGGGTTTATAGTTGTACTTTTGGGGATTTATATTTTAGATTTTATAGTTTAAATATGAAGGGTGTATTAAAGGATAACTCAAGTTCCTTTAGCACAAAATTTGCTTTATTTTTCAAATTTGGTATCTAAAGTTTTATTTTTGTCAAGATAGGTATATGAAATTGACTAATTGATTCAAATTGGTATATAAACATTATTTTTATTCAAATTAATACTTAAATGACTTATTCGAGTCAAATTGAACAATAAAATTAAATTCATGTATCGATTTGAACCTAAAATATCAAATTTATGGAGGGGACTTTACTCACCTAACTGGACCAGAAAAAAATGAGTAACTAAATTTATGCCATCCCTTGACAATAAAATTAAATATAAATAAAAGTTAAAACTTCTAAATATAAAATAATGCAAAAATAAATAAAATATAAAACTAAAATTTAATTTTAAAATGATATATAGACCCTTTATAACTTTGAATATAAATTACCGGTCATTATTATATAAAAAATACAAATCATCACTAAACTTTATTTCCCGATATATTTTAGTCATTTTAGTTATTAAACTTTTAGTTATTAGAAGAGTTTTACATCAATCATAACAATTAGATGAGTGAAATGAATGGATGAGATTAATAGTAAAAAATTTAAAAATTATCACTTGAAAAAAATAAAAAAAATATTCTTATCCATTTATAATTTATTACCATCCAACGATCCAAAAGTTAACTAAAACTCTTTAAATTTTACGTGATATACCTTCATTCTAACTCTTTAAAATAATTAATTTATTCACCGAATCTTACTTTTAGACTTATTCCGACCTTTTCTATATTATTTTATTAATATTTTGATATGAGTGACATATTAATAATAAATAAAATATAAATTAAAATTAATTTAAATTATTATTTTTATTTAACAATAATAAAATATATCAAGTAATACCAAAATATTAATAAAATAATTTAAAAAATAAAATTTAGTAATTAAATTAATTGTTTTGGAAGTTCAATAATTCAAATAGATAAAGAAAATTAATGATGATTTATGTAATTTATTCCTTAATAAAATATTAACATTATTGTTTCGATCAAATTTAACATTATCTTTAAAATAGATCGGGCCGTACCCGGTTCGACGTTGAAACCCGTTTACCCAACACTATAGCTATGAATTCCAAATTTCACTCACCTAAACAAACAGCAATCAACAAATCATTGAAAACACGAAATCGATCCAAAAAAATTAGTAAAAAATCAGTTAAAATTTTTTATAATATTCATGGAGAACAATTCCTATTTCAATTTTATTTGAATTTTTGCAGGGTGAAATGGCACTGAGCAATTTGACGTTGTATCCACCAGTTCCCCCATGTTCTTCTTTCTTATTCACTCAAAGCTTTAGTGTCTGTGAAATTTCAGGATTTGAAATCCTAATCAAATCAAACGGATGCCGGTTTACATCATTTAGGAACCGCTGGCAATCCGGTGCAATCGACACTCGCGGCGGCATTGTCGAGAACAACCTGCCGGTTTCATCGTCTTCATCTCGTGGAGCACCCGTTGTTGATATTCCGGTTAGTTGTTACCAGATGATCGGCGTTTCGAGTCAAGCTGAGAAAGATGAGATTGTGAAGTCGGTGATGATTTTGAAGGGTACTGAGGTTGATGATGGTTACACTAGTGAAGTTGTTGTTTCTCGACAGGTGAATGATCGAACAGCTCGTGTGTGTGTTTTCTACTTTTTTGGGTTTTTAAAATTACTTCATTTTTTTCTCCAGGAAGTTTTGATGAATGTGAGGGATAAGTTACTTTTTGAAACGGAATACGCGGGAAATGTGAAAGAGAATATTCCCCCGAAATCATCTCTTCGAATTCCATGGCGTTGGTTGCCTGCTGCTGTTTGCCTTCTTCAAAAGGTGCAATTCTCCACTGATCCACCCCCTAATTTGTAGTTTATTATAATTAGGAGATATTGTTAAACATGTAGTGAAATGATCTTAGTTTCGCATTTGAAGCAAACGGCTTTTTTAATGTTTGAATTTAGAAGCAAGTGCTAGCACTTTTAAAATTTAGAAAAGAGTGTTCATGGCTATTCATTATGTTTGATTTGGAGTTATATTTCAGCCATTTGCTCCTAGTAAAACAAGTACTACAATCTCAAATTTTTTCATGTGCTTTTGCTTTTAAAATTTTGAGGAAGCATTGCAAAAAAGAAAATATTAGACTGATGAAACCCTGGACTTCGTATATGTTGCTCTTTTTTTCTTCAGATTTTGTTAACCTGTGTTAGTAAATTTGAAAGGCAAATTGTCTTTGATCAAACATGAGCAAATGGCTAAAAATGTACAATTGTAACAGATAGTGAACATAATTGTTGCATTTGAAATCCAAAATTGTATGCTTTGTTATTAAAGAAGTTAAAATATTTAACTTGTTATTGTTCAAAAACCTTATCTGATTTGGCATCTAAATTTCGCAGGATTTATTTACTTTTGGAAGCAAACAGTGAGTAGCAAAAGCATCCACCTAAGAAAGCCTTACAAAATGATGGTTTTTATCTTGGAAAAATAGAACTGATATGATAGGTTCAGATGGTTTTTATCTTGGAAAAATAGAACTGATATGATAGGTTCATTGTGAATCAGGTCGGAGAAGAGGAGCTTGTCCTTCAAATTGGGAGGGCAGCTATTCAGCGTCCGGATGCTAAGCCATATATTCATGATTTACTTTTATCGATGGCACTTGCTGAGGTGAGGCGAATAGGCGAAGAGCTTAGCATCTTTTACCAACTTTAACATCAACTTTGCTATTTCCACTTTTCTTATAATAGGTGCTTTCTTGAAGTGTTCAATTGCAAAGACTGGTTTCGAAAAGAAGAAGGTCTCTGAAGGATTTGAAGCTCTTGCTCGGGCTCAGTCTCTTCTCAGGAGTACAAAATCTCTTAAACAAATGACATTGTTATCTCAGGTAATTGTTGTTGCTATTTTATGCTTTTGCCTCCGTTTTATTCAAGGATTTCCACAACATGCGTTGCTTCAGTCAGTAATAGGCCTCCTCTTCATTTCTTGATTAATAACATACAATTTGTAACCCAAAAAAGGTAAACATAATCAAAATTCAAAACAGTACAAAACTTCTAATGGATTGATCTGATGGTTAAGAACTTAATATATTCTGTATTCTGATGACTGCAACAATGCCAGAGGATAGGTGCAAACAAGTAATTATGTGCTACCCTTATTTCTCATGGTCAAAGCCTTCTATTTACCTTAATTATTTGTCATGGTTCTTAGATAGAAGAATCTTTGGAGGAGCTTGTCCCTGCATGTGCATTGGAAATATTAGGCTTGCCTCGATCACCTGAAAATGCTGTCAGGCGACAAGGAGCAATTGCTGCCCTACTTGAACTGCTCAGACAGGGGCTTGATGTGGAAACAACTTGCCAGGTCCAAGATTGGCCAAGCTTCTTAAGCCAAGCTCTTAATCGGTTGTTGGCCTCAGAAGTAGTTGATATTCTTCCCTGGGATAATTTAGCAATGTCAAGGAAGAATAAGAAATCAATTGAATCACAGAATCAAAGGGTTGTAATTGATTTTACTTGTTTCTACATGGCATTGATTGCTCATATTGCTCTTGGATTTTCGAGCAGGCAAACTGACTTGGTAATCTCTATTCCAGTTGGTCTATGAATAATATTTTGGGGATTCTGCATTGGAGTGGTTGTGTGGGGAGATTTTTTTCAATCAATTCTTTGCTACTATTGTTTCTTTTTATTATATTTCTGTAGATTACCAAAGCAAAAACTATATGTGAGTGTTTGATAACGTCTGAGGGTGCTGATCTAAAGGTTGAGGAGGCTGTCTGTTTATTCCTTCTTAGACAGGTATAGATTTAAATTTGTAGAAATTGAAGGTTTTGTTCTTTGGAAGCTGGAGTTTCTTTTCATTGAAATGCTTTTTAATTACTCATGCGTTGGTTTTTAGGGAAGTGAGGCTGAGGTTATTGAAAAGCTTCAACTGCTTGAATCAACTTCAAATCGTGCACCCCAAAATTCTATTTACCGCAAAGGAGGTGCTAGGTAGTTCTAGTACAAATTCATCGTTGGTAAGTCTTAAACCATTTCCTGTTCAAAATATGCATCTAAGCTTGCAATGAGCGGAAAGTTTAACGGTTAGGAGGTTAAATATGCTTAATTTACTCTTTTGACTGTGGATTGTCTATCAAATCGTGATTTTATGTTTGCTTAGGAACTTTAGGAGAATAGGGGTCTGTCTGTTATTTCAGGTAATGAATGTCAAATATAATGGAGTGATGACTTGTTTAAAGACTGGTAGAGGGGTGACTGAGCATTACCCAATAGCAATAGTGTAAACCACGGTTCAGCTTTGAGCTCTTATATATTGGCCTTTGCGATTGTTGAATTTATTCGGTACAGTCAAGATGCTACTTTGGTGTATTCTTTTTCAGATAATATCATTCTGGTGGATCAGATGAGATGCTTGAGTTATGTAGGGAAAACTTAGAATCAAAAGTCTTCAGAAAGCCTAAAAGAAAGTGTATGATACGAAATTTTGTCAAGGATTGGCAATGAAGCAAGTCTAAAATTGGAGAAAAAGATAAAACTGCAAAGTGATTTGTTTTAGTATATTGTCTCAAGCATGCAAGCATATGATCCTAGCTTGATAGTGAAATAGATAGATTTACCGGGGTCTTAACTTGTGTGATAGAAAGATGGTAATTTGGCAACGGTTGTGTGCACTTGATAATAATCATGATTGAGTTGCTACTGGACTGTGTGCACTTCTACATGTCTCCTTCAAATTCTTTGAAGTTCTTGTTTATCTTTAAGATTGATGCATACTCTAATATGTACTGCCTGACTTAATCAGGAAATTTGGCTGAAGGATGCTGTGCTCTCTCTCTTTCCTGATACAAGGGATTGTTCTCCTTCTTTGGTAAGAGCAAAATGACTAAGCTATCAGATTAGGGGTGAAGTGCTAACATTTGTTCTTATCTGCAGGCTAACTATTTTGGTGGTGAAAGAAAAGCTCCTAGGAGCAAGAAAAGTAATGGTGCCCCTCAAACCATCCCTAATCTAGGCCATAGATCCCTAGCCACTGCTCTTCAATCTGAGAGGAAAGATTTTGAGGATTCCCTTCCCCCTATGAAATCTTCACTCCATATTGTATCAACCGTTAAGCAATTACCAACAACGGATTTGCAAAGCCCTTTTGTAATGGTTGACGATAGCAGTGGAAACAATGCCAATGCATCGTCTGTTTGTTTGGAAAGAAAATTTAGTGGAAACCAGAATAAAGTTTGGGAAAGCTGGTTTTTCCAGAGTAATGTCAGCGAAAGGGTAACTTTCGTTGCTGTATTAGGGTGCATTATTTTAACAGGCTTTAAGCTCTCAGGAACTAGATTGAGTGGAGGCAGGTGTATGTCAATATGGGCCTCCAGTAAACCACATACGATTACAAACTCCCTTACGCATAAACGAGATTCTTTCTTGGATTACAACTCTGCTCATATCAGGGCAAGTGGTATTGGTGCTAGGATAAAGAAACTCTCGGAATCAGCCAAGGTTCAATTCATGAACCCATCAGAATCTATGAATTCAAAAACTTCCTGCCTTCCTGCTAGCCTGCCAACGTCAATCACGGCAGTGGACAGGAAGCAAATGTCTGTGGAAGAAGCTGAAGCTCTTGTCAGACAGTGGCAAGCAATTAAAGCTGAAGCTCTGGGACCTAACCATCAGGTTGATACCCTCTCTGAAGCCCTTGATGAGTCGATGTTAATTCAGGTAAAACCTATGAACGGTCTCATTTGATTTCATGCCTTTTTTATTAACAGTAAAATAATACAAGAATCTTCCCTTGTCTCCTTGCCTAATCACCCTAAAACCTTCAGTTTGGTTTTTATTTTATGTTGACATACTTGTGGTCTGCAGTGGCAAGCGTTGGCTGACACGGCGAAAACTAGATGTTGTTATTGGAGATTTGTTTTGCTTCAATTGACCATTCTTCGAGCAGACATTCTGATGGATGCAAACATGGGGGAGATAGCCGAAATCGAGGCTCTCCTTGAAGAGGCAGCAGAACTTGTTGATGAGTCTCAGCTAAAGAATCCTAATTATTACAGGTGAGGAAATATATACAGGCTTAGTGTATTTTCCCTGCCATTGCATTACCATCAAATCTAGAACTCCAAACTGTTTCATCAAAACACACATACTAAGTCATACTTGTTTATCCACTGCTGCCAGCACGTATAAAATCCGATATATTCTTCGGAGGCAAGATGATGGATCATGGAAATTCTGTGGAGGCGACATCGAAATACCATCATGAGACGAAAACAGCACATTCATAACAAGCCACGGTCAGTTGACTGCTAATCTTTCATAACTTACTTTCTATCTGTGCTGTGAATTATGATTGAACCCGAATGTCGTAAATTCGTAATAAGTCAATAAGTTTATGGATGGATTGCCTGATTCTTAAAGATAACAATCTCTAAATGTCCTGTCCAGAAACCTGTTAGAATCTAATTTATATATATCATTCATTTTAAATGTTGATTTTACTTTCTAGTTTACACACTCTTTGAGTTATATGTAGTAGCTGTATGTTTCTCTGTAGGATCATACATTAACTTATTAGGAGGATTAGGATTTCATCTAGACTCGATGATTCGTGTATTCGTGTCGTGTTTATGTTTTAATTAAATTTTTAATTCAAAAAATGATTAAAACATGTAATGTTATTATTTTAATCATTTATTTAAATGTTTGAGATCATTTTGTTTTAGGAGAGATTATTAGGTGAATTATATTCATCACGTCATTCATGATTCAAGTAATCAGGACCGTTCATCTTTAAATAACTAACCCACCCACTAATTATATATAGGAAAGAGGTGATGATTTACTTTGAAAAAATTGAGATGAACGATAACGTGATAAATATGGTTCACCTAATAACTTTTCTTTGTTTATGATTGGTATTAAATGTTGCATTATATATGAAATCATAAGGTTCCTATATTACATTATATATAAATGAAAGTTTATATACAATATTTTAAAATAAATTATTACAAATATTTTGTGGATTGATAGGAAGTTATATAAATAGGTTTTCTTACAAATGTTGTATCTTTATAAGTTAAGTAGGGTTAAGAAAAATAATCGAAAATCGGATGATTTATGGTTTATAAGTTTAAGAATTATGATTATCTAGATCGAATCAAATTTGATTCTTATTTAATTTATAATTAGTTTTTATCATTTTATAGTGTAAAATTAAATGTTTTATATTTAAAAATAGTAAAGTAACTTGAAAATATTATATATTATTATTTTTATTTATTTGAAAATTTAATTATATTTGATAAATAACGATCTGAGTTAAAATAATATTTGACTGTCAAATTCGCTAATTGAATGTTTAGTGAATAACCGATTGAAATCAGGGAAAAACTTCTAATTTTTAAAATGTTGTTAATAAAAGCTTTTAAAAATTAGCGATTTATTTTTTCTAATAACTTAAACTTAACATTTTTTATTTTAATTATTCACCTGACATTTGTATGCTAATATTTTTTATTATCTAATATTTTATATTTATATTTATATTTAATAATTAATTAAATTGTATTAAAATAATAATAAATAATAAATTATTATACAAATCTTTTAAATATACTTAATAATATTATATTAAAAAATATTTTTATAATCTAATTAATATTAATAGTTACAAAATATTAATAATTAATAAATTATTTAAACAAATATTAAATATAATTATATCTTTATATGTCATTTTATTTATTTAAATAATTAAATAATTATCTATTAATTTCATCAAACACTTTTATATAATCAACTAGTAAAATTTATTAATCAAATCAATAAATATAATTAATTATTAGATAATGTAGTTTACTCTATTAATAGCTAAATATATATTTATGAAATATTTATATAAATGTTGTTAGGTTATCATTAAATAATAATAAATATATAATAATGATTTAATAAATCTTATAATATTTAAATTAAAAAATTTGTCTTGTATGATTATTAATTAGCAACACCAACCACGACCCAATTACCATAATATCCATG
Organism: Abelmoschus esculentus; assembly: GCA_035048815.1. Taxonomy (NCBI): domain Eukaryota; kingdom Viridiplantae; phylum Streptophyta; class Magnoliopsida; order Malvales; family Malvaceae; genus Abelmoschus; species Abelmoschus esculentus. The sequence continues at coordinate 652,524 of JAUCBN010000049.1, forward strand.
TGAACCATTCCAAAAAGAGTAGCTTATTATTATTATTATTCTTATAGTAAACTACGTTAAAAGCCATAAATTTTTAAAATATTCTTATTTTGATCATTAAATTTTTGGTTTTTATTATATTATTAAATTTTTAATTTTTTATTAAAATTATTATTATATATCATTAAAAATATTGATGTTACATGCATTTTTTAAAATAATATCAATTTTTAAATTTACATTGCCATAAAAAGTCATTTTATGATAATTTTCTATTGTTAAAATTATAGATTTTTAAGAAATAATACTTTAATAATTGATTTTAATAACGATGATTATAATAAAAATAAATTAAAAAATTAATAATTATAATACAAATTTAAATTTTTATAATTGAAGTAAAAATATTTTGAAAGCTCAACAACCGACAATATAATATACCCTTACTATTCAATTTAAATAATCCTAAGTTCCCAGCTGTCGGCATCCTATTCTTCATTGTTTTCTCCGCCATTTATTTATTTATCTCTGACCCGCTCATTGCAACGAGTAACAAATATTTAATATTTATATCAGGGTAAATATTAATTTGTATTTTTGCACATCCTTTTAAAAATAAATAAATACAATAATATAAATATTTATAGCAACTGTTTTAAAATTACAAAATGCATTGAAAAATAGATTCAATATTTATATAATGTTAATGAATTAATCACTTTAAAAATAGACTCAATATATTAAAAATAAAAAGTATTAAATATTAATATCAACTGTTTTAAACTTAATTTTTTTAAGTTTGTATTTTAAAAAGCAAATAAAAAAATAAGATATAGTATTCGATCGAGTCGAGTCAAAAAATTGAGTTATTCGAGTTGACGAGTCATATTTTATTACTCAAACTTTATTTGAAATTTTTTCGATCCGAGTCGAGTTTAAGAAATTCGAGTCGAACCGAATCGAGTTTTCGAGTTCCTATAAATATTTAATTATAATTATTTATCATGTTATAATATGATTTGATTTCAATTTAAACTATTTTTTTTAATCATATAAGATATGTATATATATATTTTCATATGTAGTGATATTTCTTTATATTTTTATATATCAATGTATATATCATAAAAAATTGATAGACTCGTCTCAAACTTAAAAATTAATCCTGTAATTACTAAAAATTTTAAGTTATTCGAATTTCTATTTTACAACTCGAACTTTATTTAAAAATTTTTCGAGTCGAGTCGAGTCTATAAAATTTTGAGTCGAGTCAAAACGAGTCGAGTCGAGTTTTGCTCACCCCTAAGAGATATCATATTTTTATTAAATAATATTTTTTTAAAAAGATCATTAATAAAAAAGTAATTTTAGTTATAAAATAAAATATTAAATATTAAAATAACTTGAAAAAATCGTTAAATATCGAAAAAAATATAAATTAATCAGCTTTTGATTCTTAAGGCTAAAATTAAATTATCCTACTTACCGACGTGTTCTCTGGCAGTGTGCTTCAGGGCTATAAATACAGAGTAGTTTGAGTCCATTGAAGTCCAAGTGAAGAAGAAACAAGGTCGTCTCTGTCTCTAGCCCGGACTTTTCTGAATCTGTAATCAAGCAAAAGAAATGGGTTTGCAGGTTTGATTTCTATTATTTTCACAATCCGATTGGTTAATTTGCTTTGATTTCCGGTTGCTCGGTTTGATGTTTCATTCATTCACATCTGATTTGTTTTCTGGAATTTTTTCTCAATCGAATCGATTTCTGATTGTTTCCTTACGGTCTTATTAGGTTAAAGTTTGTAGTTAGTCTCTGTACCGTGTTTCAGTTACGGATTCGTTTACTGTACTGAGTTTTGAGATTTCAGTTCTGATCCAAACAGTACCGGAAAACATATGATTCAGGGACTAAGAGCAGAGTTTGATCTTGTTATTTTGGAGAAACGAAGTCGATTTGAAGTAGATTAACTCTAGATCTAGAAGTTTTAAGCATTGAATTCAAAGGATTTTGTCTTTTAAGTTGCTTAAACTTGCTGAAAACATCTTATTTTGCTACTATCTCTATTTTGTGCTGAAATCTGAGATTCGATTTCTCAAACTTTAATTTAGTATAATTTGGTTCTGTATTTTATAATGTTATTTGGAGCTCTGAGTTAATAACATCCACCTGGTCCTAATTGTTACCCATTGATTGTATTACGAAAGTAGAGAGATTTGATCTCAAATTTTGGTTAGCTAGGGGACTAAAATCATGATTAGATCATTGTACTTTTAATATTGTTTCACTTTCAATATATAGTCCCTCAAAAGAGTTGAGATTTAATCACTCTAATGTTTTGATATGATAATGTTGTGTTTTGATCCTTGATTGTATAGGAGGATTTCGATGCCTATGCCGAGAAAGTTAAGACCCTCCCAATGGCCCCTTCGAACGATGACATGCTCATTCTGTATGGACACTACAAACAAGCTACGGTTGGACCAGTGAACACCAGTTAGTATACATATAACCCATTTAACATTTTTCTTTATTAACTTAATATTGCTTGGACTTTCGATTAATACGATAGTATTCGACACATGGATATGGAGATATAACCTCCATAGATCCTTCTTTTAATCATATGTGTGTTAGATAAAGATCCGTATCGTACAATTAGACCCGAGTCTAAGTAACATGCTAGTTAATAAATTATATGATAAACAGGCTAATGGTTTTATTTTTCATATACAAAGGTCGTCCTGGAATGTTGGACATGAGGGGAAAGGCCAAGTGGGATGCTTGGAAGGCTATTGAAGGTAAAACTATGTTTAAATCATCATAGATTATAAGATTGCTAGTTGGTTTCATTGGCAATTGTTATTAACATATATGAATGAATTTATGTTTGATTCTGGCTTCGGTTTTCGATAGGGAAATCCAAGGAGGAAGCAATGAATGATTACATCACCAAAGTAAAACAACTGCTTGAGGCTGCTGGAATGCCTGCTTGATGTGTGTGACCATGAAAGAAACTGGTGTAATTTCAAGCCCTTGCTTGTTTACAAGGGTTTGAAACAAGTCATAACTAGGAATAAACAATGTACTCTTCTTCTATTGCTACTCTTAAGTCTTAAGTTATTGTTGAACTCGGATCGGTTCAAACTCCGATTGTGTAAGTTTTATTTTACTCTGTAGCATGAATGAGGTTGATTGAATAAATATTTATGGTGTTTTAGCTATCGAAAAATCGCCATAAGTTTCGAATCTTTATGCGTTTTTCGATCATTTCAAATAGGGGTGTAAACAAGCCGAGTCGAGCTCAATTAGTATTAAGCTTGGCTCGGCTCGAACTCGACTCGTTAAGATTTCGAGTCGAGTTCGAACTTGAGTAATTTTAGACGAGCCTGAAAAATCTGAGCTCGGCTTGACTTGTTAAGAACTCGAGTCTAGTTCGAGCATTTTTTGAGCCTAATTGAGTCAAGTATTGATTGATCTTTGATCGTAATAGACTCGAGTAACTTATCTTTCAAGTCTCATTTAAAGTCTAATGGAGAAAAGACTTTGGTATAGTGTAAACTCAAGCTTGTTAATATTAGTTTTTAGTATGTTAATTTAGGGTTTAAGACTTATGTTTAGGGTTTTAAGTTTAGAAATTTAGATTTTAAATTATAAAAAAATAGTATTTTTATATTTTTGAGTAGCTCGTGAGCTTTTCGAGTCGGGTATCATGTAGATTGGCTTGGCTCGGCTTGGCAAAAATTTGAGTTGAGTTCAAGTTCGAGCCGAGTCCAATCTAATCAAGTTTTGACCAAAGCTTTGGTCGAGTCGAGCTCGATTAGTTCATGATCTGTCTCATCTCATTTACAATCCTAATTTTAAATTTATCATATTGACAATTTGACATAACTGTTTTATGTTTGTTTATCGTATAAAAATCTAATTATATTTTTATTATGAAAATAAATAGATGAATTTATTTTTAAAAAATATGCATAATTGTATCGAAATTAAAATTTTATTAAAATTCACTGATTAACTTAATGGTCATGAATGTTAATCATCTTTACTTTTTGTGTGGGTTTGAACCCTATAAAGAGAATAATTTTAAAAGAATATTTTGGGAAATAATTTTTAGATTTTTGATAAAAAAAAGTTTAGAATCTTTCAAAGAAAAAAAAATACTTTTATGGGCAATCCGAATTTGAAAAAAAAAAAGAAAAGAATATTGGTAAAGGGAAAATCTTTTTTCAAAAGAAAAGCTGGAAATTTTGGTGATAGAATAAAATTATAACTTTTGAAAAATTAAAATATTGTGCCAACTTTTAGCTTATAGTTATATAAGTAATTTTGAAAAAAACAACAACTAAACTTAAATTCTTTAAATTATAAATCCGAAATATCATTTTGTAATTATCTTAATTTTAAATTTTAAGATTTTAAAGGTTGTAAATAAATATAAATGACTCGATTGATCAGAACTGTTTATCTGTTCCTATTCTATTTTTATTTTTTTTTGAATTTTTTCATTACTTTTATTTGATATATTTTGAAAATTGTAACATCAAATTCTAAAAAAAAAATATCATTTCATTTTCTACGAATCTATTAAATTTATATATATTTGTATATTTTTGGCATTTGAAATCCATTCTAAAACTGAAAAATAAATAGAATAATATTTAGTGGAAATCTAGTTGTACTTGAATATAACATTTTAGGAATTTGTGCTAAATTATCTTTTTCTAGATTCTCCATTTCATGAGGGATGCTTGGGGTCCCGTAAGTGATAATATGCTACAGGCATGGTATAAAATGGTAGGGACCTTATTGATAAAATTTTTTTGTTACATGTCCTTATATTTTAGTAAAATTTAAGATTTAGTCCTTGTACTTAAAATATACTAAAACTTAAATTCTCTTATTTTTTTATTAAAAAATCTTAATCCAATCATTAACACCATTAATCAACATGTCACAATGATAAATTTTGAGTCTGGATTGATTTTTTTAGTTTTTTAAGTATAGGGTTTAAGGTTAGGGTTTAGGGTTAGGTTTTAGGGATAAAATCTTCAACTTGCATTGCTATTTATCATTAACAGTTATACTTATTCGAGCAATTCCATTCGTTGTTGTCGTTAGAAATATAATTTCGAAATAAAATTATTAGTACTGATTGAATGAAATAAAACAAATCGAAAGAGATTGAATCGTTTATTATTTTGTGGTATAATTATTATCTTAGAAACAATTTTATCCTGATTGGTGTAATCGTTACACTGTGTGATATCCTCTAAGTTAACCTTTAAAATTTGAACACCCAAATTTTGAAGTCGGACAAAGTGGTATTACTTTTCTTTTCTCGATAGCATAAAACACATGAGAATGATTTTGAAATATTCTAAAAATAAATCATTTGATTACAGTAGTATCTGTTTTAAAATATAATATCAATCATTTTACATTGATCAATCACTCTACCGACATCACTGGTATTCAAACCCGTGATTTTTAGAAAGAACAATCGTTCCTCTAACTATTTGCGCTAAAAAACTCGTGTCAATCTTTCTTAGTAGCACTACTCAAACATTAAATTATAAACTTAAGAGTATATTTCTATGGTTTTGTTGTAACCACATTAAACTTCGAATATTAAGATTAAGATAAGACATTTATATTATAAAATTTTGTATCCATTCTAGTTTCAAGGAATTGAAAATAAAGGTCACGTATTTAAAAGAAATTATACCATAAATCCGACTTACCACGCCAGTTACGTATTTCATCACTAATCTCTAACAACCAATGAATCTTCACTCATATTTTCATTAATTAAAATGGGTGATTTTTATTGGTTAAACACCACAGTTGACATGATGAGCCGAACCTATGATATAATCCCATCATATTTAGGCAATTTTTCCATTAACATATATGTTTATTGATTTTACCTCATTTATGCTAGAAGTAAATAAAACATAAATATTTATCTTCAACCCTAAATCCAATAATAACTAAGTAGCAACACAAGAAGACTACATTGCTTATTCTTATAGTTGCTTATGCTTGAAAGTACACCATTTTCATTTCTCACACATCAAGAAGATGCAGCAGCCTCCTGCAGCTGTTTTACCTTGGTGATATAGTCGTTCATCGCTTCCTCCGAAGATTTCCCTGTCGAAAACACGAAAAAACGATTCGAAAACATAGTCAATTCGTATAATAATACTATACAACTTGTCATTGAAACCAACTAATAATCTAACAAATCTGTACTGATTTGAACATTGCTATACCTTCAACAGCCTTCCATGCATCCCACTTGGCCTTTTCCTTCAAGTTGAACATTCCGGGACGGCCTTTCGAATCGGGAAAATTAAACGGATTAGACTCTTTGGTATACATTGACTAAACAAATCAATTCAAATGAGTTGTATCATATGTATGAACTAACTGGTGTTCACTGGTCCAACAGTAGCCTGCTTGAAGAGTCCATAGAGAATGAGCTTGTCGTCGTTCGTCGTGTTCTCCGGCAGGGTCTTAGCTTTCTCAGCATACTCCTCGAATTCCTCCTATACAATCAACAATCAAGGTGCAACATTAACATACACAAACTGAACTTAATTCGATTCGAAAAAAAAAAAAAAACAGAAATCCGAACCCAAATAAGCCAACCCAATACTCCTCAGTAGTCAGGGTTGAATCAAGGGTCTGTCTGCCCCTTGAAAAAATTGGATTAATTGCTTATTTGGTCCCTCTGGAAAATTAAACATTTAATTTAACCCTTCTTTCCAACCTAAAATAGCCATCCCAAGACTCATCACCATTCACATCCACTCAATAGACAAGTCTAAAACAGAGTACTTGTAGTCAGGGGTGAATCAAGTGTCTGTCTGCCCCTTGAAAAAATAGGATAAATTACTTATTTGGTCCCTCTGGAAAATCAAACATTTAATTTAACCCTTTCTTACACAAAATTGTTAGCTTTCCCCTCCCCCAAAATTTTTTACTTTCATTCCAAAGCAGGAGATATCCATATATTTGTTGTTGATAAAAATTCGGTAGAATCAGCTAAACCCAAACCCTAAAATTTCCAGATATTGGTGTAATCTTCTTCAGAAAACATTTTATAACCCTCAATCAACATTTTTGTAAACAAAAATCAGTAGAACAATGATGGGAAACAAACACCCAGACAGAAAAAAACATAAGAACAATCAACTGAAACAATTAATCACTGAGAAACAAGATCAAAAACCCAGAAAATAAAACAATAAATTAGATTACGGATTGAATTGAAAGGTAAGAAAATTTACCTTCAAACCCATTTTGTTTTCTCTCCTTGTAACCAAATTCTTTGAATTTTCCTTGCGTTTTTCTTTCTTGGTTCTGGAGACTACCGTTTACTATAAGCAATGTTGAATACTGTGATAGGGGTAGTTTTCTTATCTTGGTATCTTGGAAAATGTAAGAGCAAAAGGACAAATTTATTATAAAAAACTATTTGGTCTAATTATGAGTTTAGTCCCTTCATTATGTAAAAACTGAGGGTTTAAAAAACTTATACTTTAATTTGATAATTATATTAATTCAAAAGGCAATGTTATAGTTGCGATATTAATATATTAACATAATATCAGAAAATATCTCTAATATTTATTATTTTAATTTTATTTATTTCTATAAAATTTAATCTTTAATATATTTTTGAAGGGTTGATTAATATTTATCATTCATGAAGGGGTTATTTGATCTAAAATAAAATATTAAATGTTAAAAGATGAGATCAAAATAAATATTTATTTAAATATTAAGGATATTTTTTATTATTATGCTTAATACATTTGTACGTTGTTACCCTATATAAATATAGAAGAGTTATTTAATCCAAAATAAAACATCGAAAGTCATAAAATAAATATTTATTTAAAAATTAGGGATTTTTTTAATATTATATCTAATATATTTTACGAGTGAGCGTTCGTGTGAGTTGAGTCAATTTGATTTTTTTTGAAATTTTTTCGATTCGAATCGATTTTAACGAGTTCAAGTCGATTCGATTTTTCGAGTTTATGTATAAATTTTAATTGCACTATTTATAATACAATAATATATTTTGATTCTAATTTAAACGACTCTCTTTATATCTACATACATATTTTTTATATTATTTTTTACATGTATAAATAAGATTTTAAATTATTATTATTATTATTGTTATTATTATTATTATTATCAAATATCTTAGGTAAATATGTCATTTTATTAAATTAAAAGCCTTGTTAAAAAAATTTCATATCTAGAAAAGGCCAAAATGAGATAATAATAATAATAAATTAAATACAATAATATAAATACATAAATTAAAAAATATAAAATAATTAACATAATTTAAATAATATAAATAAAAATTATATTAAATAAAATAAAAATGAAAAGTGATCATATCGTAAAGAAATGAAAATTAAAAGGTAAAAATATATAATTAGACCCTAAAATTTTTTGGATTTTTATAGTAACTCGAACTTTGAAAATTTAAACTCGATTCGAAATTGAATTTTTTTCAAGTTATTCGATTCAACTCGAATAACTTAAAATTGAAAAAAATTTAATTTTTCGAGTCGAGTTTTACTCACCCCTAATATATTTATATGTTTTTACACTAAATTAATAGAATTTTAATTTAACCATTTTAAAGTTATATGAATATGTAATTAGAAAAAGTTCAGTAAATATAGAACTCTTCCGATCGTTCTAGTAAACCATATACTCCTTCCGTCCCACAAATAATGTCTCTTATTAATTTTTTAAAAGTCAAATTTTCTAAATTTTGACTATAATTATATTAAATATTTTAAATAATTAGATTTTACAAAATATATATTTGAAATCTACTCTATCAGAGGTTTCTAAAATATATTTTATCATATTTTTATCAATAATATTTTTTAAATAATTATTAGTCAAAATTTTAACTTCAAAAAAATTAACAAGAAACACTATTTTTAGGACGAAAGGAATATTATTTTTAAAATATTTGAATTTATATACTTTATTTATAAAATATATATCTTATGAAAACTAATAAATAAATATAAAATGTATTAATAAAAGTAATATTTGTTATGATAAATATCTTTAAAAAAATAATATAAAAAATGAAACAATTAGACTGAGAGTTGTTGGTATTCGTATTACATCAACATTGGAATTTGGAACAGTGTTTGATGTTTTCGATGAGCATCTTCTTGCCTAGATGTGTGGGATAGGCATTGGAATTTGGACATCACTATATATAGAAAATTCAAGTATTTATTGTTAAAAAGGTTGGATTTTAACAGGAATTTAAGACGTAATTAATTATTTTATAAAAATTATAAAAATAAGATGTAATCTATTGGTCTCGGTTCCAGTTAGATCTGATAGATTTTTATCCGAAATTAGTACTGGTAGTATCAGAACTGGATTTAAAATTTAAAAAATGGTTATAACCGGGACCGAGACTGAATCATGATTTTCTGGATCAATATTAATTTTTTGTTTGTAATAGATAATGTTCTTTTGTTAATTTTTTTGTCAAACTTTCTCTTTATATATTCATATTATAAGTATCACTCGTTTTAAAACTTTAATTTTTAAGTTTATAATATTCTAATTTTATTATTTAATATTATATTGGTAGTTCAAGTTTTTTTCTCCTATTGCTTAATTTTTTTTAATAATAAATCAATTGACGGGTGTTTGGTATTGGAACCGATTCACACTAGTAAGGAGATCAGTTTATAAAATTTAAGACCCAGTGTATCCGAGATCAAAATTAGTTACTATATTTTAGGAACCTGTGATTACTGAGATCAAAATTAATTCTAATAAAAGTAGCGGGTACCCAGTCTTACTAGATACAATACAAAATTCAAGTATTTATTGTTAAAAAGGTTAGATTTTAACAGTTATTTAAAACTAAAATAAGAAGTAATTAAATATTTTATAAAAATTATAAAAATTTTGATATAATATTATTTTTTTATAAAAGAATTTAAAATTTTTAAAATTAAAAATTTTAGTATATATTAAATTTTTATTAAAAAAATGATATATACCGAAAAATTTATTTATGATGGTTATGTTTGAGAATTATGATTTCCCCTCCTAACGATATTTTATTTAAGGTTCAAACACAAATCTTCTCACCGTAAAAATAATATGTCTTGTCATTGCACTTAATATTTATTGTTCGAATGATGTAATATTCAAGTGAAAAAAAGGCATTTGGTTTGAATTAAATTAAATTTTAAAGATAATTTTTTATATGTAATTAGAAAAATTATACAACGGGTGTCGAACACCGCTAACATCATTAACGTTAAATATTGTTAAACACTATAAAATTAATTAATAAATAATAAAAATCTCAAGGACTTAACATGCAATTAATAAAAAATCGATAAACTTAACATATAATTATTAATTGCATGTTGAGTCGATAAAATTTTTAATATTTATTAATTAATTTAATAATATTCTATGTTAGTGATGTTCGTCGGTATTCGATGCACATGATATTTAAAATTTTAAATTTTATAAGTTAAAATAAAATCCCTAATATATTATTTTAAGTTTAGATTTATATTATTTTTTCTATATATTTTCTTTCAAGAGCAGGGCATTATAGAAAGTAAACATATATAACTTCCTCTCATCAACCACATGCATTACACTTTAATGTGCTGCATTTGAGGGCAAACATGGTGGGTAAGTAAGAACAACAATGGAACTAAAATAAATAGAATAGAAGATAATGAAAGGGAAATGGTAAAAAGAGGTGGACCGGAGGAAGTCAATGATGCATTTCCGAGATCGATCGAGTTCCGGGTACCATTGAAGAAGGTTGTTTAGTGACTGCAGCCAGAATGTCAGTATAACCCACCACCCCAACTAGAATATCAACATCATCAGCTTCACCTTCAGTCACCCAAACATGGGTTGCTCTGTGAGATAGTATTTGAGCCATGACCGCAGCCAGTGAACTCGTCGTTTTACATGTCAAGGGTGCACTTCTTCCCCTGTATGTGCTCCGGCCGACACCAAAACTTGGGCCTGCTGGATTGAATCCAGAGTTTGTACTACTGTGTTTCCTTGGCTTTGAATTATCACAAACATCGTTGAGCCATCGTGAACTCACGTAATCCTCGATCCCCATAACGGATTGTCCGGCTGAGAGGCTGGCTAAAGCCCATGCTGCAGCTAAATAATCACATTTCCATAGTTTGGAGACTGAAATCTCTCCTAGGATTCTATGATGACCTTTTGGTGTGCTTTCAATAATGGCAAATGCACTGGGATCACCGGGATGTTTTTGCATTGCTTCGGAAGCCAGGAGCGAGGCGTCGATAGAGTTATAGTTTTGGTTAATAGCTCCAAGTGAGGAGATAGAAGTCAAGGGGAGCGGAGCTAACGCACCGAGACAACCAAGGAGGAAACGTATTATGTCTTCTCTCGACAGACAGCAAAAGCTGTTATTGTGCATGTAGGCAGGGGTCGGCGAAGAGCAAGAGGATGAGGAAGGGAAACTGGCATTTGCACTGAGGTTACTGCAGCTACCATCCATGTTCTTGAGCCACTTCCCATGATAAAGGATCGAGAATCTCTTACTCATTCCTTTCCAAACCGCTCTCTTCGGGACAAGGAGTCGCCTAACACCTTGCTTCATCATCTCCAGTGCATCTATCAATCTAGTCCAACAACGAATCAGCAATACCACTAGAGAGAGAACCAACTAAGCAGCGGCAAAACTGCTAACATGTCCTTACTACCAACATTCGTTTCAAACAATTCTACCAAGAACATTTCCTTATAAACAATCAAATAGCAAATCATACTTGAAAACAAAACCAGCTCATTGGTTCGATAAATCCTCTCTAATAATAAAGCATCATTAACAATACTAGCTTCATAAAATCTCCGGAATAAGACATCTAAAAGATCAACAATATAAACAGAAGAGCTTGGATGAACAAAATGTTTATAGTTCAACACTTCAATCCTAACTGTTAATGGTTAAAGACCGAACTTCCTTAAGCGAATGCATAGCTAGCAATGACATTATCACAAGATGCTTGCCCCCTAATCTCCGAATTGTATAAAAACAACGATTCTACACCGAATATATTCACCACTCATGCTACTTAAACCTGGAAGAAATCATAACCATGTCAATTAGCTAACCAAGTAATCCTAAACAAGATTCATCGACTCGGCATCATACTTGGCAAGGAAGAAAGATATCTATATCTAACATAAATTTCAACAAACAAGCAGATTAATCAAATTTCTATGACCATTAAACAAGTATACACCTATATCAAAAGAAGAACCTATGCTGTTCAACCAAGTTTGAATTCACATTTCGAATGAGCTAACCTGGTGCCAGGATCAACAATCTTTAAGAGAGCATTGTTAGGGACAACAACATCAGAGACCAATGTTTTCATAGCTTTGACATGATCATCCAAGCACTGAGGTTTGGCTAAAAAGCAGACAACATCAGGAGATGTTAGAATACCAACAAATCTCTGTTGTCTCATTTCATTGTTTTCAATCATTCCCGGATTTGTTCTTCTTTTCCAAACTGGTATCCCACATTCTGTTGACTCTCTAATTGCTCTTATAGCCGATGCCACCGTCTCCGTCTCGGTGAATTCTTCCATTTCTGGCTTCCCCACCGTCAAATCCCCCACCACATGGTACAAAAACACCGACGCCATTCCTTCAAAATTTGTGTTTGTTTCCCAAGAAACCTGGGGAAAACAAAAAAAACCCAAAACAAACCAATCATTTAATACTCGATTTTCATCCTGTTTCGATGAAGGGTCGTTTTATTTTCACTTACCTCAACTGGGTTTTGATCTATTCAATCCAAAGTTGATATTTTTCCCTTCAAAACATCTTGGGTTTTCTATAGAACTTCTGAAAATTCAACAAGCAAGATGAAAGAACACCAAAAATGGTTCACTTTATCAAAGTAATTTTGTTCTTAATTCACTTTTGAAATGAAATGAACAACTTGGTTTTTCTATAAACCGAGAAAACCGATGAGGATGGAGAGTTCGAAGAGGGAAAGGAGGGATTGAAACGAAGTTACTGCAAGTAAAGTCCATTGCGGTGATCTCTCAGGAAACTCTTGACTGGATTGGTGTCGAACAAAGCATGAATTTTGGAAAGAAAAAAGAGAATTTTCTTTTCGATTAATTTGTGTTTTGCGGAATAATGTGGATGAGATTGAAAAAGGAAACCAATTTTTGGTGAATTATGGAGGGAAAAAGTTTGTGGCTTCAGACTTGTTGAAGTTCCTACAATTTGTTCCAAAATTTCTCTTCTTGAATTATTTGTTCATAAATCAATATTTTTTTTCTATGGTGGATCTCTTTCTTTTATCGTCAGATAAAATTTATTTTTTAATATATTATTTTTTGAGCTGATGAAGTTTTCGGCTTTGACATCTAGAAGAAATTCATTCATTTATTGATAAATAGACGTCATAAAAGAAACAGGATAGCATTAAGGGTGTAGTACGTACAGAGCAGTCGTCTTATCTCCGGATGGACGTGCTGATCGCGCACCACACTGGTCGGGAGCTGTCCCCGCTCCCCTGATGAGCCTATAGGAGGGTGAAACCGGTAAGCATCGAGATGGTAAATGCTTAACCTCGGGTATGTGAGAGACTTGAGGTGCCGCACGGGGTGGTTGTCCCTGCGTCAAAACTCTGACCCCGCGACAGATGGTATCAGAGCGTGGCCGTGTGCTAGCTGTTAGTTTGCCAAGCGCCCCATGTGCTGCGGAACGAGTCGTGTGGACGAGCAATTTTTTAATATATTATTTTTTGAGCTGATGAAGTTTTCGGCTTTGACATCTCGAAGAAATTCATTCATTTATTGATAAATAGACGTCATCAAAAAAACTGAATTTATTCTAAAACTATACTTGTTTGTAAGATACAATCTTTATACTATATAAATCGAAACATATTGAGTGTTTATGTATACTTAATTTTATATTTTTTGATATATTGTATCAACAATAATATTAACCGAAATAAACTCAATTAATACATATTATAATAGTTAAATAGTTTGTAAAGCTTAAATGAAGTGAAAGTACACCTATAAAAGTAAAAGAAATCGTCGGCAACTAATTGATCTAGTGAGATAAGATATTAAATTATTTAAATGAAATTAAAATTTGAATACAACATATCTTTCTCTTAACCCTAGCCGCTCTGTTCTGTCAAAATATCAACTCTAGCTACTTTTAATTTTGAACAATCCTTTTGATCGGTGGTCGGTAATCAATCTTACTATTGGTTGTTGATCATTGAATCTATTTTTTTTAATTTTAATAAGAATTTCCGCTTCTATGACATACTCTTCCTCTATCCTTATGACACGTTTTTTTCTATTATCCTTATGATATGTTTTTGTTTTATGGCTTGATTTTTCTGTTTTTGTCGGGGGCGGTTCAAAGATTTTGGGGCCCTGTACAATTTATTAAAACGCGGCCCTTAAAAGCAATCCTCCATAACTTTCACTAGTTCTAAAAATGTAGCCCTTAGAAGCAATTGTCCTTTTTAGGGGACCTTATACGGTCGCTTTTATTGCGTCTATCCAAAATCTCATTGGTTTTATAGAAACAATAATAATAGAAATAAACAATAAGATTCTATAATCAATTATCACATTTAGGAAACAATTATAATGTTTTAGCTATTATAACTCATATTTTTTAAGATCATTTAAAAAATATATAATGAATTTCAAGATCAACATCATCTAATGAATATAATTTATCAAAATTTTGGGCCCTTTTTTTAGAGGGTTATATGTGGTCGCTCCTATTGCGCTTGTTCAGAACCCCCACTGGTTTTTGTAGCATGTTTCAACATACCCTAGCGATCGATTGTTGTTCGCACAAAGATTCAATCGCCGTTGGTTTCTGATTTATGTTATTGTTGGTGGTCACTTGAAAAGATTTATCCACACTCAATTGATGGTTGTCTGCTGATAAAATCAATCTTGGGAGCTATACTTTTTGCATGACAGTTTAGATCCCGAACCATTTCTTTATGCGTCTTGTTTGGACAGATACAAAGAGATTTAAGAAACTTCTAAATTTTGTCAGTATGCTTATCTCCATAGAATTTATCATTTTTATTTGTTTTTGGTTGTAAGAATTTTTTGAGTTATTTAATCTAATTCTTCTTCTTCTTGGATGCATTGTATTGTAATTAATTTTTTTTAATAAATTTAATAAAAATTTAATGACTATTAATAAAAAAAATTCGATCCTAATATTATAAATAAAACAAATAAATCTATATTGATCATAGTAGATGATCCTTGAACTTGTTGCATCGTATTTGAGGATTCACGTTTGTAATAGATATCCTCTAATTTTGTTTACACTTTTTAATTTTTATAAACAAAAATTATTGTCTTAAAGAAAATATATAGGTTTATAATTCACTGGATTTTACTTTTCTAACTTATTTTTTGATTATTGAAGTTTTAAAATAATTAATTTACTTATTAAAGTTTAAACATTAAATGTTTTATATCACTCATCTATTAATTTTTTAATGGTGTTCATTTATCGGCGAGTAAAGAAAGTTATCCGAGATTCGAACGATAAAAAAATTTCATCGATATGAAAAATAATATACTGAATTTGGTTACGAAAGAGGGAGATGAGTAAGATAAAAACCCAAGGTTTTTGCTCGATTCGTAGACTTTAGGATACTTTTTGACGGAATAGAAGTTAGATTCAAATTTAAGGGTACGAGACAAAATGATTAATGAAATTTGATACCGAATGAGGAGAATGATAGAGTAACAAAAAAATATTTAATGTCTAAACTTCAATGATTAAAATATATTTAAAAATAAAATTCAATAATAATTTACATAATTTATTCTATACCAACTAAAATTCAATATTAGAGGGAGTCGATATATCTTAGATAAACAATTGTTAAATTTATTATAAATTTCGACACGAGAAGAATTGAGGCTCTCGAAAAATTATATAAAATAATTATATTATATAGATCGTGAATAAATATATAAATCATTAATGATTTTTGTTTTATTTATTTTACTCATTAAAGTTTTAAAACATTCAATTCGCTTATTAAATAAATTTAAAGGGTTTAGTCACAAAACTTTGTTCTTATTTTAGCGACTAAAATAGATTAAATAACAAAATTTAGTGATGATTTACGTATTTTATTCGAGAAATCTCAATTTGGAAAATCAATGGTTAGAAAGGGTCAAGAATAGTCTGGATTTGCAAGAAAAAACAACAAAAATGTCTGAATCTCATTGTATATTTTTGGCCATCCTTTTTCTAAAGAAATGACGACTTAACCTGTTTTTCTCCGACAACTTTGAGGGAAAAAACCCTACAATATTTTGTTTGTCTTGTTTTTTTTGTTGTTTTGGTTTTATACTTTTGTTATTTTCCAAAACCATGGGTTCTCGTGGTCTTTTCTTCTTGTCCTTGGTTGCAAAACCCCCTGCTCCTAAGAGGGGACCTTCAAGCTATTGAAGGCTTGCCCCAACACCAATGTCTCCAGCTAGTTGGATTCGATTTTTTTATGTAACTAATTGAGTTCATGCGACGTCGTTCCTTAAGTGTTCTGGACCCGTAATATTTTTTTTTCGGTTTGAGACTATTTTTATTAACATTTCGAATTAAACCGATAAAATGAATTGCTTCCCTTGTTTCTCCTCACAAAAAACCAAGAAGGAGAGCACCAGCAAAAAAGACCATGATGTTTCCAACGTTGAGGAGCTGCAACCTCCACAACAATCTGCTGTACCCGGTAGGTCAAAACCGGTATCATCGTCAATTACGATCGTTAAAACGATACAGTTATCTAGTTACATAATCATAAACGGTAACATGTTTTTTATCTCGACCTTCCGACAAAAAATTCTGTCTTCGCCTATTAACGAATGGTATTATCAAATTTGACCTACGTAATGGTAATAATTCTAAATTTCAGCATACTAGAGGGACTAAATCCGTAATTAGACCATTTTTAAACAAAAATATTTTCTGAAAACCAGACACAGAAAATAAGGCGAGTACACCACCTACAACTACTGCTGCTGCTGCACCAGCTGACTATGAAAACAACAGTTCAATTAAAGCTTTCAACTTCCGTGAGTTAGCCTCCGCCACCAAGAATTTCCGACAAGAATGTTTGTTGGGTGAAGGTAGTCTCGGAAAAGTTTACAAGGGCACGATTCAGGCGACCGGCCAGGTCCGTTTCACATCCGAACTTTTTATATATTCGAAAGATCATATATCATATCCGGTTACGACCGTTACGTACATGTTTGATACGAATAACGAATATCGATTTTTTCTAATACATTGTTTATTTTGATTGGGGAAAAAATATATAGGATGTTGCTGTGAAACAACTTGATAGGATTGCCATGGAAGGAGGCAATGAGTTCTTTGTGGAAGTTGGACAGCTGAGTCTCTTACAGCATCCGAATCTGGTCAGTCTTGTCGGATATTGTGCTGATGGAGACCAGAGGCTTTTGGTTTATGAATTCATGTCAGGGGGTTCCTTAGAAGATCATCTCCATGGTACATGCTTTGCTTTACTAACACATGTTCATGACAATATTTTCAGGTTAATTTCATTGAATATCTCTAGGGTGTGTATTCGGTTAAATCGGTTGATGATCGAACTGAATTAGTCATAATTGGAATAACCAAAATTTTTGGAACTTTAACCGTTAACCAAACCGAATTAGTCATAATCGAAATTATTTCGGTTAATTCGGTCAGTTTTCAAATTAATCGAAATTTATTATAAAATTTTGGGTAAATTACATAATAGGTCACTAAATTATGCTAAAATGATCTTTTTAGTCACTAAACATTCATTTTATACTAATTTGATAAAATTTTAATGACTATTTTATAATATACCAAAAATTTTAATGACCATTTTATAATTTTTTAAAGTTCAATGACTAAAAATAAATAAATATAATATAATATATAATATATAATATATAATAATTTCAGTTAATTCGGTTAATTAACTAATTTCGAATCAAATTTCTTCAAAAAAATAATCATTAACTGAACCTACCTAAAATTAATCAAAAAATTTAATTTGACCGATTAATTCAATTAAAACCGAATAATACACACCCTTAAAGTCCCCGAAACTATCATCTAGTATTGCATCAATTAGTTCCTTCCATCAATTTGGTCATCAATTTATTTATTAGCCGGGAGGAGCTGTTGTTCCTCTCAAAATATTTGGTATAATAGCAGTTTAAGTCATTTTTAGTTATAATATTATTCAAAAAAAATATTTTCTCTTCAAAATTTTTAAATTTAAAGACTTAATAGACTCTTATCCTTTCTAATATTTGATCCCAATTCTGTCCGTGATTAGAAGGATCAATTTAAAACACGAACCATAGTTTAGAGACCTATGATATAATTAACCCTATATTTTATACATGTATTAACGTGGCAATTAAATCAGGTGGTAAGTCATTGGATTGGGTAACAAGAATGAAAATAGCATACGGGACAGCTCAAGGTCTACAATACCTGCATGAGAAGGCTAAACCTCCTGTAATATACCGTGATCTTAAGTCCTCGAAAGTTTTGTTGGACGGCGAATGCTATCCGAAGCTGTCGAATATTGGTCTCGACAAGCTCGTGTCACCGGCCGACAGCAAGATGCCGATACAGGCAATGGATAACAATGGTTACAATGCTCCAGAGTGTGTACATTCAGGCACCACCAATATACAGACGGATGTCTATAGTTTCGGAGTGGTTCTGTTGGAGCTTATCTCAGGAAGAAAAGCCTTGGACACTTCCAGACCGGTGGAAGAACAGTTTTTAGTTAATTGGGTAAGTCGATTTATATGTTCGAATTTGAATTATTTTTTTCGGGGTTAGATGATTTCGAGTTCTAATCATTTCATTTTTTATCATTCACGTTCGGGTCATTTTCGGATGGTTACACATTCATATCATTTCAAGTTCTAGTCATTTAAATTTTCAATAAAATCATTTCAGTTTCAGGTTAATTCGAGTCTGAAACTTGGATTCATATTATTTAGGGTTTTATATTCAAGTTTGACATCAAGGACGTAGCCAGGGTAGGAGTGAGTATTTGATCGAGTCGAGTCAAATCAAAAAATTTTGAGTTATTCGAGTTGACGAGTCATATTTCACAACTCAAACTTTATTTAAAATTTTTTCGATTTTGTCGAGTTTAAGAAATTCGATTCGAGTCAAGTCGGTTCAAGTTTTCGAGTTCCTATAAGTATTTAATTTTAATTATTTATCATGTTATAATACGATTTGATTCTAGTTTAAATGACTTTCTCTAACCCCAAAAGATATGTATATATATTTCTTCATATTTTTTCATACGTGATAATATTTCTTTATATATATTATAAAAAATTGAGAGACTCATCTCGAACTTAAAAATAAATCCTTTACTTACTAAAAATTTTGAGTTATTCGAATTTTTATTTTATAACTCGAACTTTATTTAAAATTCTTTTCGAGTCGAGACGAGTTTATGAAATTTTTAGTCGAGTCCAAATGAGTCGAGTATTTTCGCCTCAGTCGAATTATTTGAGTTTTTCAAGTCGAGTTTTGCTAACCCGGGTTAGGCAATGGCCTTGTCCCTTGGCACCCAGAAAATGGAATAATTTATGTTTAGTCCTTCAAAAAACATGAATTTTAAATTAGTATAATGGTTCTTGATTTTCTGATTGTAACAGGCCCAACCAATCTTCAAGGAACCAAAATATTTCTCCCAGATGGCAGATCCTTCCCTGGAAAAAAAATTCCCAGAAAGAGGATTGAATCAAGTTGTAGCATTAGCAGCCATGTGCGTGCAGGAAGAATCTGTTGCACGGCCAATGATAAGTGATTTAGCTTCCGTATTAGGGTTCCTTTCGACCTCCGCCGATGAAAACAGCATCCCTGCCGATCTCCCTCCTGCACTCTCCGCCAAATTCCAGAGCCTCTCATCGAACAGCCTTGCTCGTCTTGTTTCAGAAGAGCCAAAGGAGGATGAGGCTACTGATAACGAATCCGATGACGACGATGAATCGTGCGACGAGTCGTGCCATGAGAGCAGCGGAAACGACAACGACGAACCCGAGGGTAATTCGGAAGATGAAGAAGAAGGTAATGCTTCTTCAAGCAACGAAAAGACGGAGAAACTTGACGATGAAGGCAACGCTTCTTCGAGCGACGAAAAGACCGACAAACTGGACGACGAAAGCCAAAATAACAGCATGAAATCGGTCGAAGAAACCGATGATTCTCCGGGAAGAAAGAGTAGAAAGAAATCGAGTGAAAAAATACATCGAAAAAGTAGTAGGAAGAAAAAGAAATCGAAGGACGAAAATGATTCGTCACGCCATAGGAGTAATTCCACGAAAAAGAGTCACCACAAATCTAAGAAGAGTAGTGATAACGACGACGAAAACGACAACGATAACGATAAAAACGAAGGCGATTCACCCGGAGGATCACGGCCCGAAAATTGAAGCCAAAACCCTAGTAGAAACCGAGATAATTTTTTTTTTACCATATAGTATATTTTATGTGTGAGTTTATTGTTTTTTATATTATTTTTACTTAAAAATTTGCATTAAAATTTATTAATTCCAAAATATTTACGACCGAGGATAAAAATTCAATCTAAATTAACAATTGTATTCTTTAAAGAATGTAACGTCTGTAAATTTTTTCGGTTTAATTTTGGATTTCATTCTTCTATTTAATGAAATTGAGAAATTAGTCTTCATAATTTATGAAACTTTACAAGTTAATCCAATTCGATAAATATGTTAGACCTTTCGATTAAATCGTTAATATAAATGATTTAATCTATTAATAATAATAAAAGTTAAATGATATAATTTAATTAAATATATATATGATCGGAAAAATCTCATAAATATTGTTGTTTGAGTTTATTTTCTCATAATATTGTACTTTAAAAAATATTTCCAAAAATATTATTGATTCTACCGTAAAAGTGAAGTCGGGTTCATTAGAATCCGACTTTGAATAGTGATTTATTTTTTTCAGATTAACAAATTAAAGTCGGGAGCAGGAGGCTCCGACTTTGAATAGTAAAAATTAAAAAAAAATCACTAAAGTCGGTGGCAAGAGGCTCTGACTTTAAATAGTGTATTCATTTTTTAAAATTTGGTCATTGTTCATAGTCCGATTCTAATGAATTCGACTTTACTAAAACTATTCAAAGTATAATACTTTGAGAAATAATTTTACAAGTGCAATATTCTGAAAATTCAAAGTGCAATATTTATATGATCTATATAAAAATTGATATTAATTTTGATGAACTAAAGTGTACATCACCTTTATTTTTTAATATTTAAATATTAATTTAATATAAAATAAAAAAGTTATATTTTGATACAAAGCCCTCATATAATTTTTAACGCAATTTTTTTTTTAAAATCTAAAATTTAAACCCCTAACAACCTAAATTCTAGTCTTAAATATGAAATTTTAAACCCTACAACCTAAATCTTTAAACTCTAAGACCCTGTTTAGCAATGCTTTTAAAACTAGCTTTTGGTTCTAAAATCTGGTTGAGGTCAAAAGCAATGCTAAACGGGTAGTTTTTTGGGAGGAAATTGCTTTTGAAAAACGTTTTTCAACCCAAACGCAAAAGTAAAATTTCTAGCTTTTACGGTTTAAAAAATACTTTTAAGAGTCAAATTATAAATTTAACCTTCACTTACTATTGTTTTATTTATAATTTATAAATTTATAATTTTTATAAAGGTATAGTTAATAAAATATTTTTAATTAAAAAATTATATATATTAATTAAAATATTTTTTTTATATTTTTATGATATTTTGTATATTATAACATTAAAAAATTAAGTATTTTTTATAAATATAACTTACAGTAACATGTCTAAAATGGTCATTTACCTTTTTAAAAATACTTTTTGACAACAATAATAAACACTTAAAATCTCAAACCCAAAAATCTAAAAGCACCTTTGTAAAGAACTTTTAAAACTACTTTTTCACCGTACTTTTTAAAAGTAATGCTAAACTGACCTTAAATCTTAAATTAGATCTCGTAACCCCTAAATTTGACAAGCACAAATATTTATACGGGCTGAGTATCAAAAATTTTCCCGAGAAAATTTGGCGTATGTTGTTTATTTCTCTCTATCGATATATTGTTCTTCTGACTATAAGATGAGTATTCGATCAAAGTTTGAGTAAAAAAGTTCAAGTTAATTTACTTAATGAGTTATTTTCAAACTTCATTTAAAATTTTTCGAGTTAAGTTGTTTGAGTTTCTGTTCAAATTTAATTGTAAACATTTATAATATTATGATATTAATTGATTTTAATTTAAACAATTTTCTAAAATCACATGCAATATAAATATATTTTTTTCTTCATATTTTTATATGCTATATTAATATATCAGTCAAAGTTGAGACTCAACTTGAATTTATACACCAATATACTAATTAAGAAAAAAGTCCAAGTTATTCGAGCCTAATTTTATAACTCAAACTTTATTTAAATTTTTTCGAGTCAAATTTATAAAATTCCAATTAGAGTTGAGTCGAGCCAAGTTTCTAAGCATTATAAACTCAATAAATATATAAATTGAAATCATAAAAATGTAATATTATGAATATCCGGAATAGGATACAATGAACAAAACAAGTGCTAAATTCAAAAAAAAAAAAAAAAAAAAAACTAAAATCAAAAGCTGATATGAAACACAAAGCATCTTCACCAAACAAGGGCCATGGCAGTTGCTCAATGATCTTCATCTTCCTCATTAATTTTAGCACCATCCTTTTTTGCTTCTATTACAAAAAATATATATATATTTTAAATTTTCTAATGGAAATAATAAATTAATTATTTAATACGAAATTAATTGTTATAAATGGGAACTTACTCTTTGCATTCATTACATGGAACATTCTTAGATGTGGATCAACTGGCAACCCCATAGCTGCAAATGCTGGATCATACAACTTGTTCTTGATAATTCTGGACCTGTGGATTAGGGTTTTCACGGATCAAATCGAAATTTAACACATAAAAATTTACTTGTTTTGATCAGATAAGTGTCTAACGTTTTCAAATCTGAGTATAATTAAAAATGTTGGGATCTAAATTGAATTTTTGAAAGGTTAAATCGAATAACTTTTAAAAGTTAAGACCCTTATTTGAACATTTTGTGTAACATAATATATGTACCTTGGGACTGAAGCACCGGGGACACCAAGATTTTGACGTTGATTGCCTTCTCTTAATGACAACCACTCCATAAAATGAAGATTCGGGTCTTGTCGATTCATTATCCTCTGTATCGTAAGAATTCTTAAAATAAATATCGAGATTTAAGATTATATAAAGTGAAAATAGATGATTAGTCTCTGTCATTCAACAAATTAAACAATTGTACTACCGGTTTAGTTAACTAAATCGAAGAGAATGAATCGTCCGTGAAGTGAATACGAAATCTGATATCATTTAAGATTTTATTTCGACATGAGTCTTTTGTCATTTCAATATCGGTTCAGTTAACCGAATATTCGAATAAAGATGTTAATAAAGGATGTACATACTTGTTGAATTGGCCTATCGTGATTCAAATGAAAGATATCTGATGCCATGGCTTGATTCATTAGGGCTTGGAATCCAAAGCCCTGTGACCTGCATGGAAAAGAAAGAAAACCATTTTTTAAAAAAATTTAAATTAATTATCTTAATGAAGATAAAATTATATGATTAGAGATAGGTATGGGTCGGGTCAGGTTGGATTTTTGGCCCACCCGAACCCGACCCGAACACAAATACCCTAAACTTATCTCCAACTCGATCTAAATATTTTTTCTTCAAAAAATCCGACCCGATCCGAAAATAAATACACTAAACCCGACTCCTACCCGACAGGACCTGAACTATAGAAAAAAATAAATTTAGGCATTAACTTTTAAAAAAATAATTTTCGAGGACTTGATTATAAAAAAAATATAATTTTAAGGACTAAATTATAAATAAAAAATAATTTTAAGGATCTAATTATAAAAAATATATAGATAGAGGACCATTATTCTAAATATCTCTAAAAAAATTATAGAAAATTTATCCCGAGCCGGATCGGGTCGGATATTTTATACCCTAAACCCAACCCAACCTGATGCCACTTTAAAAAACCACCCGACCCGACCGTACCCGTACCCGATTTCTTATCAAAAAATCTAATCCGATCGGATCGGATAAAATGCCCATCCCTATATATGATGCGAAAAAATAACACGAATATTAATAAAATAAGTATACATATGGAAACACAATATAATTGTCTCAAGTAAAATGAAACTAGGTTTAAATACCCAAAATTTGTAGCAGGTACTTCATGTGTAAACTGAGAAAAATGCTGCCAATTAATCCAGTTCGGGTTACCCAAAGAGGATCCGACCCAATTCCCTTGCTCTGTCTGTAAGAAATTGAAAAAAGGGGGATGTCAAAAAATTTATTATTTCATGAGGAAATAAAATACATTGGTCTTAATATTTGGACTAACTTATGAGGACTAAAACAACAATTTAACCATATTTTCTAACATTTTAAATTTGAAAATAATTTTACCTGAGGCAATTGAAATCTAGAAGACAAATCAAAACTGAACTCCGGTCGGAGATTTGATGTCGGAAAATGGTTTTCAGTTGTGTTTCCCATCAAATTTCTAGTTGAGTTATGAGCACCAATCAATGCAGTTCCATGAGCTTGTGTCCTCATTGCTTGAGACCTAATTTATTAAAAAAAGAAATGTTAACATAATCGAATATATCTCGATTTATAAAGAAAGAGTTACCGACATTAAGATTCACTCTTCAGATTCATTAAATATTTATCGAACTGATTAGTTACTTCGAAATAATCGACATACATAAATGAATGTTCAACAAGATTGTGTTGCTCATGATGGGGTAACTGATTTCCTCCATTGCTTTCGTCTAAGAACGACGATGACGACGACGATGAATATCCTGCATTTTCACTGTAATTTTCCATCCGTTGATCCTAATAAAAAATATTGAAAAAAAATATATTTATTATTTTTTATAGTATAAAAGAATACAAGTGGAACACATTGTAATAAAAAGAGTATGAAATCGATTGTGAAAAAGTAAAAATTTCTTTCAGACAAACCTTTTTTTTTCTTTCTTACAAACACTTTTAGACAAAGATTGTTGTTTGATTTTAGTTAATTCTGTAGTAATATATAGAAATATACATGCATGCATGGATGTATGTAATAATTAAGAAATGGTTAATTATGGTAAAGACACTTATTCTGGATTTAGGAATAGCCTTAATTAGGATATGGACTGCTGGGTGGATTTTCTTTCCTAATAAATTTATGACTAATTGACTATCCATCAATGATTTTAAATTTTTTTTTAAAGATTTTTGACTAATTCGAGTTTAATCGGATTTTATTCTCTAATATTCGAATTTTAGTAGAAATAGAGTTCAAATTTATAGGTAAAAATAGAACACAAAATAACATGATCGATCTCCTTAAATACACAAACATAAGAAGACAATAATGAAATCGAAATAATCTTAAAAAAAATAAAATAAAATAAACCTCAGCATAAATCAAAAGTAACATCACCCAACTGAATCAGCTTCTAAAATAATATTCATCCTAAAATAATGATGATGATTAATGTATAAGAAAGTAATGTAAAAATAATGGTGGACTGAATCTCTACCCGAAGAATTCGATTCTCATTTTCAATCAAAATTTTAATAAATCGTATGCTTCGGTATTCTAAAACTCATAGACGCTCAAAAAATGAGCAGATATTGTATCTATTTATAGAGAAAATAATAGAAGAGTTCCGATAAATTTAGCCGTTTCATAATAAATAAAAGGATAAATTATAGCGTTAGTCATTTATCTTTCACATTTGTTCACTTTCACTTATTAAATAAAAAAAATAACGGTGTGACCGTTTACATTATAGATCTAATCATAGTGCCTTATCCTAAACTCAAAAATCATAAATCATAACACCTAATCCTAAAACCCAAAACCCAAAACACTAAATTCAAAACCTAAAGATTATACATCGAGTCTTAAAACATAAATTCGATTGGATTTAGATTTTATAGTTTAGGTTTATCTCTAAACTAAAAAACCCTAAATCCTAAATTATAAACCTTAAATCCTAAATGTTAAATTTGAACTTTATATTTAGGGTTAATAGTTTAAGATTTTGAATTTATGGTTTTGAGTTTATATTTTAGGGTTTATGGATTAGAGTTTCATGTTTTATAATTTAGGATTCAAGTTTATAGTTTAAGGTTTAAGATTATAGATTTTGAATTTATGCTTTATGATTTTCGGTTTACTTAGGGTTTAAGTTTAGAATGTGGGGTTTTAAATTTAGAATTTAGGATTTATGATTTATAATTTAGGGTTTGGATTTTTAGATTTTTAGATTTAGAGTTTAGGGTTTAGATTTTTTATTTTTAAAATTATCCGAGGTTAATATTTGATCTAATCATTTAAAAAATATAAAAAATAATATATAAAAATGATTTAATTAAAATTTTATTTTAAATAATTTATATTTGTAAGTTAAGTCTTTTAATTTTTTATTTTTTTGTATGAATCATTTTGTCTCAGTGATTAAGGGAACGATTGTTGTTCCTAAAAGTCATGGTTTGAACACCAAGATTTACAACATTGTATCCATTGTAGCTTATTCAAATTCTTTTAATCTTTTAAAGTTAATTTAATGCCGCTCAACGGTACTCATCATTAGTGGTGTAAACGAAGAGTCCGATTCATATTTCCAACCAAAATTTAAAATAAATAATCTTCTTTGATATTCTAAAACTCACATATTTTTTAAGGATTTTAAAACTCACATATGCATGAAGAATGATCGGATTAGGAGTGTAAACGAGTCTGTTGAGTTGATCGATCTTGAAGTATGACCAAGAGGGGGTGAATTGACAATTAAAATTTAGTCGGGAAATTTTTGGTAAAAGTGTGAAATTCAAGTACAAACGATTTATAGTGGTTCAAGCTTCGGAACAAGCTTTACATCCACTACCTTAGCTCCCACTAAGGATTTTGAAACCAATTCACTATTGAATTCGACCTTTTTCTCGGTTCAAGGGATAACTGTTACAAACAAATCAATTTTCTACCCAAAATTGATTTGGACCTCACAAGGTGTTACAAGAGATTAAAGTGGGCTAAAAAGAATTCTCTCACAAGAAATAAATGCCCCAAATACAAACAAACTCTCCCTAAACTCAAATTACAAATAATCAAAGTGAAATTACAAGAGTTGGGAGCAAAGATATGCAATTAAGTGCTTTGAGTTGGATTTTTGTGCTTGAATGTTGCTTGAGGTTCAATAGTTGTTAATGTTGCTTGAACATCTTCATTTTATATGTCCTCATTGATTTCTAACCGTTGTGGTTGTTGGGAAATGAAATAAGGACGTTGAGACTTCATCTTCCCGTCATAAATGCTCTTCTGCAGACACAGGTATCGATACTCGGGAAACCTGTTTCGAAACAACCTATAAAAAGAAAGAGACGTTGTGCATTTAATAGGGAGGGTATCGAAACAGGTATCGATGCCATTACTAAACTGTAATGGTGGGTATCGAACCATGTTTCGAAACATCTCAACCATCATTTAAAGTTTTAACTGTCACCAACGGTCAACTCATTTAATGCTAAAATAGCCGTTGGGAATTAAAGGGTGTATCGATACCGGTATCGATACCTTGAGTTCTATTTTAAAAGATTTTTAAAACAAATAAAAATACTCGATGTGGTTCGATACTAGGTTTGAAACATGCGTTTCCAATGGCATAATGGTATCGAACCATGTTTCGATACTCGTTCTTAGTTTCAAGAATAAGGCTTTAAAATGCAGTAGGGTATCGATACCGGTTGAAATGGTATCGATACTCTCGTATCAAAACACTTAGAAATTTTATTTCAAAGTTCTTGGTTTGACTTGAAATCAAAAATTTGACTTAAGGACTTAAAAATTTATTACAAAATAGTCCTTATTCATAATTGTTATATCAAAATCAATTTTGGTTTTACAGAGTCGAGTTCAAATTTGAGTAATTTTAAACGAGTCTAAAAAATTTGAACTCGGCTCGTTTCGTTAAGAACTCAAGTCAAGTTTGAGCTTCATTCGAGCCTAATCGAGTCAATTGTTGACTGATCTTTGACCGTATTAGACTTGAGTAACTCTTACCTGTCACATCTCATTTAAAGCCTAATATAGAAAAAAAAATTGATATACAAGTTGTGTAAATTCAAGCTTGTTAATTTTAGGGGTTAAGTGTGTTAATTTAGGATTTAAGACTTATGTTTAGGGCTTAGATTTCATGGTTTTAAGTTTAGAAATTTAGATTTTAAATTATAAAAAAATAAAAAATAGTATATTATATTTTCGAATAGTTTATGAGCTTTTTGAGTAGCTCGGTTTGGCTCGTCAAGAACTCAATCTGAATTCGAGCTCGAGTTGAGTTCAATCGAGCCATTTGTGGGGTAAATGGATTACATTTGTACCAAGTAATGTAATAACCTTATATATTATATATATGAACCGAGTCGGGTCAGACAAACTCGATTTTAAATTATAATCGAACTGGACCGGATGAATCAAAGATTCGAAACCAACATCTGCAACCTCTTGCTGAAACTTGGTTTGTTCTTGTAAAACAAAAAAACTAACAAAAATAAGTCAGAAATGGGAGAATTGACAATCATTTTCCATTTCATACAAGTCTATGGAACAATCTAAGTATCTGTCTTTTTAATATGCACACTGGTAGGATTCACTCATCCAAGTAAACTTCATCAGCTTTTAGACTAAAAAAACACTAAAAAAACTTTGATTACAACACTAAACTTCCACAACCTTCAATGTCTCCGGTGATGTATCCGGAAACGATGCCATTAAGAATTATTTTCTCGTTTTCAAGGCTCCGATTTAACACAATATGGGAAAGAGAAACATTTCCAATCTGTATTCATTAGAATGATGGACCTGTCGATGAATATCCAGCAGCTCTCATCTCCTTGAGTGTTCCGGCTAACCAGTCCAAGCCTTCATAGAGGCCGTCTCCTCTAAGCGCACATGTACCTTGTATGTGCCATTTTCGGTTCTTCAGATCAAAAAGACCTAACCCTTCGCATACCTCCCTCGCGGTCATTGCTCCTTTCTGGGAAAAAAAGAACATAAAATCAGATAAAACGGTAACAACTAGAAAGCTTATCGAACACAGCTGTAATCGTCATTCGTCTCAGCTATTCAGACAATAAAAATGTGACAAGGGGAAAGAAAAACTAGCCCTTTCCATCTGCTTCAGAAAACAAGTTTGATGAAACGATAACCGCTAAAAGCATTAGATATTGATGCTCGGGAAATATAGATGAGAACAAAGAATGTCATCGTGATATCCAAATATTGTTACGTCGGACTACTCAAGATCGCATGCTTTGGTTCTAATAGTTCCTCTAGTAGATACCATTTTCATTCTGCAATGTACATAGAAATACATTACACGGGTATAAAACAACTGCAGGAAACATACCATGTCCTGTTTGTTGGCAAACACCAAGATGACACTGTTGAGCATAAACGGATCATTGATAATAGCCTGAATGAATACAAAGAAAAAAAGTCGGACAATGTTAAGCCGAAATTTCTAACAAGTTAGTGAACATGCTAAATGTACAACCTGAAATTCGTGTTTAGCTTTCCCAATCCTCTCACGATCCAACGAGTCAACAACATAGATCTGCACAGACATACGAGAGAGATGAAGGTGCTTATCTTTTCACTCAGTAGGGGAGAACAGAGCAAAATTAATTTAATTTTTTTTAATCTTTCCGTTACGGCAATGAACCAACACCCACCAATCCATCTGTATTATTGAAGTAGTGCCTCCAGAGCGGCCTTAGTTTCTCTTGTCCACCAACATCCCAAACCGTGAACGTCACATTCTTATATTGAACTTTCTCCACATTAAAACCTGAAGGAGATATCAACAAGAACTTAGTAGTTAGTACTCATAAATCTATCAACTCGTCTATCCACCTCAAGACAAGATGTTCTAATTTAAAGGAAAAATTTTAGCTAAAGACTGAGGAATCGGAGAAAAGGGCCAAAACACTAATCAACGATCTATTTCAAGAGTAAATTTTGAGCAAAAAGAAAACGAATCCATCAAATATAGAAGGAACACAAATTCAAAAGAAAAACGTATTCGATGATCTATCTAGTACACACTGAATCAGATTCAAAAAACTCAACCATTTTCCACATAAAGTACCTATGGGGACAAAGACTAGAGAAGCATGATTTCTCTATCCCAAACAATAATCATACTGTCATACAAAGCAGGTGCATGACACCATCATGCGAATCTTCATATAATCAGTAACAACTAGCTTGGTAAAATATTACTGAATAATAGTATTTCCTTAGACGATAAAGTCCCTTAATAGTGATTTGGTCAACCGGGAATCGCATCTTTTCGTATGTCCACACTATAGTCCACTAGAACAAGGTTTGCTAGATTTACAAAGCCGTGAAATAGAACTCAATCTTCATGGTTTCATTTTGAAAAGGAAAATGATAAATATTTTAGTATTAAGGTTTTAGTCCTTCCTGAAGTAGCACCTTGCATGTAAGATTTAGTGAACAAGGGCTTAGAATGCGTCAAATGACAGGAAAAAATGGTTGTAGCTGGTGCACAAGGTTCACACAATATGGCAGGGTCCAGGAAGGCCCCAAAGTAAGCAACCTCCCACCTGTTTTGTGCAAAGATGCTGTTTATAGGATTCGAACCCATAAACAAACAGATATAAAGTTGACACTAGATTATCGCACCAAGGCCCAAGCATAACGAAATCAACAAAATAAAACTTGATCCAAGCTTTTTCAATAGTATCATCATAAAAAAGTACTTCTAAAAACAATCAAGTTATTATGGGCCAAGTTGCCTACCAATGGTGGGGACAGTTGACAAAACTTCTCCAATGTGCAACTTGTACAATATAGTTGTTTTTCCAGCTGCATCAAGGCCAAGCATCACAACCTAAGCCAACTCCACAAAAGTTACAATAAGAAAGGAGAACAGAAGGTGAAATAATATTTTTTTTTTAAAAAGTAAACAACACTGATATCTAATTGCAAGAGTAAACATAAAGTGGAATATCCTTTAATATCAGGATGGGATAAGGAATAATGACGCCGGGATGTGGAACAGAAAAGACTAAAGACATGAAAAATATGCTACTACCTAAATCCAGAAAGTTGAAAACAATATGTTAAAAAATGACTGGCTTGGACTACTACGCCGGGATGTGCTAAGGCATTCAAAACATTACATCCCAAATTAAAAAAAAATACACGAGCAATAAACATTTAAACTAATTAGAATTACAATTTATTTACATGGAAGATTTGTCTATTAATACCTTAGCACCTAAATTCAACAAACCAGTAAATTAAATGTTCCGTAGTAATCACAGACAATTCAACCACACGGTAAGCATAAAACAATGGAACTATATAAAGACATTACAAACACTTTCAGGAATGCATCAAAACCTAAATGATATCGAGGTACAAACAGTGTAACTTCATGTTTCACAGTTACAGATGAACAAGATAACTCATTCAGGAATAAATTCCAAAATAAATACTGTACATTTTCCAGATAAGACAGACACCTAAAAGGTAGTATAATATAACAGCTTAAAGGCTCCCTTCACATTGGCTAGAATATCTGGTTTAATAGGATTTTATCATCTATTCATCTTCCATGGCAAAGAACTGCCAAGAAATATTTGATACGCTAGTTATAATGACGAGAAGACTTGCCAAAAAAAATGACCAATTTAAAGGACTAAAAATGGAAAAGGTCTACCAATTTTAAACATTTTAGTTCTGCATTATTGATCATACATCCTATTATAATAGAACTTGAAACCAAGAACAAAAATCTAAGTTTGCACATGTAAATTGATTTTGAGTGAGCCTTAACAAGATTGAAAATAACAAAGGCAAATTAAGTTACTTTAAGTTCTAGTCATGATTAAAGACAGAACAATCCAATTGTTGTGTTTTTCAATTTTCATTCATCTCATTCTAGAAAGAACAAATGATCTATGCAACATAATAAACGAAAAACACTTGTAGCTTAGAACTCAAAGATCGAATTTTTGACACAAAAGGAAACAATACTCATTTGATACAACAAACACCTTCAAAATACCCAAAAGTGACAAATGATCTTTGCAACAAAAACCATAATACAATCAAGTATTTCTACATCAGAGGTTGACCCAAATCTTCAAACAGAAGGTAATGAAGATCAACGAGAAGATTCAGCTAAATGCCAGACATTTAAATTTCACTAAACCAAATTAGAGACTTTTAGAAAGATTCAAGCTTGAAGATAAACAAGAAACTCCAGTTAAACACACACACTAAAAACAACAATTATCAACAAATATAAGAAAAAGGAGAGAGATTGAAAAAATACCCTCATCTCAGAATTACCAAAGAAGGTATCGAAGAGTTTGCGAAAAACTTGACCCATCCTTCTAAATTATTTTCTGGGTTTTCTTTTTTCTCTCTCTAAAAGAAACCTCTGAATTCTGGGTTATCAGAGAGAGATTTTCCAAGCAAAAAAAGAGGGGATTTTAGAAATGAATTTGAGCTTTATAGAGAGAGAAAAAGGAGGTTGGGTTTGATGGCTGAACATAAAGGAATCTGGAAGGGATGGTTTTGAGTTTTCTTTTCCGGTTTCTTTTCTTTTTCTTTCCATTTTCTTAGCTGTTTGGTGACTCCTGCCAAGTGGGAGGATATGGAAATATTCAATTGTTTAGTTATTGGTTTAACTATAGTAAAGGTCACTCATTTCTTAATATGATTATATTTTAGTCATTTAATTATTAAAAATTATAATTGGGTCACTCGATTTAGGTCATTCAATTTTGTTATAGACGGACCAACGACTCAATAAACTTATATATTCTATCAATTTAACCTAAAGAGTTTACATTTCTTTGGAAGATCGATGGATCGAGGTGTGTTAAGAAAAAATTATACCTTGTAAAAATTTTAATTTTTTATTTTATATATTTTTATTAATGATTTAAATTTGTAATTTTAAAAATTTTAAATCTCACAATTTTAAATTTCTATTATAATTCTTTAATAAATCATATATTTTGACACAAAATCTTATATTAGTTCCAAGGTCAATGTTAACTATTATAGTTGATGTAAAGAATATTCAATATACGTATAGATTAAATATTTAAATTTTGATATTATAAATAAAACTGATTGAATCGAAGAGATCATCCTCGTAATAAATTTATGTAATATTTAAATTAAATTATTAAGATATTAAATATCAGTGATTATATTAAAAAAATCAATTTACCAACCACCCAACATCATTATCATAGTAATTGTGAATACATTTTTTTAGATATATGTCTAATCATTATTTTTTTTTTCATCAAACAAATAATTAATTTGACTTAATGGAAAAAATTATAAAAATTGCAAAAATAGTTTATGTTATCATTATTAATTATTTGCTTCTTTTAATATAAAAAAATTAAAAATTTTAATTTCGGTTTTAACTTATGCATGATCGTATACATATGCATGAACAAAGCTATTATGCTGCCCAACTTTGCCTATGGGGTGTAAACGAATAGAGCGTTCGACGAACTGTTCGTGAACCGTTCGTATAATGTTCGTTTATATTCGTTTATTAAGTTAAATAAACGAGTATGAACAGATATTTTATGTTCGATTAATAAACGAACGAACACAAACATAAGTACCTTTGGCTCGTTTATGTTCATGAACAAACTCGTTTATGTTCGTTTATAAACTTGTTTATAAGCTTGTTTATGTTCATTTATTAGCTCGTTTATGTTCTTTAATAATCCTAAATTCAAAATATATAAAAATTATATTGGAACCCCAATCACCCTTTCTCCCCTAATTTCCTGCAACCATACTCCTCTTTCAAATCTCTCTAAAAATAAACATTGTTTATGTTTTTATTTTGTTGTTGTGGTACGTTATATATTTATGTTTTAAACGAATATTTATGTTGGTTAATTTATTTTATTTAATTCATGTATGTTTGTTTAATTAAAATTGTAGAAATCATAAATGAATATGTTCACTAACGTTAAACGGACATGTTCGCGAACACTAAACAAACATGTTCATGAACACTAAACGAACATGTTCGTGAACTCTAAATGGACAAATTAATGAATATATACAAACGAACTCGTTCACGAACGCTTAATGAACATGTTCACGAATGTTAAACGAACAAATTATCGAACATATAAACGAACGCGTTCGTGAACGTTAAACGAACCAAGCCCGAACACAACAAAAAATACACGAAGCAAGTATGAACATACCATTAAAAATTTAAACGAACATAAACAAAGTTTAAACACCTTCAAAAATAAATAAACGAACACAAACATATCCTTATCCGTTCAAGCTCGGTTCGTTTAGACCCTATTTGCCTATGTAGTGTTAGTCCCTTGTTACCCTGTTTGTTTAGAATTGGTTGATTTTCGGTTTGTTTTAGTTTATGTTACATTTTGATGAAGTCGTCTCGTAAATTATTTCTCCTTTTCTTCTGATACCAAATCTGAGCAAAGTGGAACAGAAAAAGAAAACCAAGTGATCAGAACACTGGTTTGGAAATTTCTGTCGATATTCCGAACGAAGCCGGCTTTCGTTCTCTTTATATACAAACAGCCATGACTATGTCTATGCACTCGAAAAAGAAAACCGGAAAAAGAACAGATGAGAAGTTAATTGCTAAGCTCTGTATGAGTTATGAACAGATGGGAATGTGGATTCTCCTACAACCCCAATGCAAGACCATGGTACATATGTTTACCACATTCATGTAGGACACAATATCATATGAACCACACCATGAGCCTATTTTTCAGGGAAACCTCGAAATAGTAGCAGCGAAGTATTCGCAGGATGTCTTTCGGGCATCTGCTGCTCTGTTTTAGGAATGGGTTTCACATTCCGTTCATTTTCCGAGAAAGGGAAAGAAAGGGAGAGGGTGAGGGAAAGGGGAGCAGATACATCTTCCTCTTGCTTTTTGGTTACCTTATCATGTGGTTCGTTCTGGTTGTCATTTTTGTCTATTGCTCCAACAAAGAAAGGTAGGATCCCCGGGTTTGGCGGTCTCGTCTCAGCCCCCAAAGCAAGTTCAAGATTAGGAGAGACGTCATGAACTTGGTACTCATCCTTTACAGACGGCTCCTTCCATGGTTTGGAGTTGTCCTCCGACCGAAACTCCCCTCCGCGGCATGAATCCACGGGAAAGAAGAACCTTTCATTATTTCCCAGATCCTCGGTGATAACCTTTTCACGGGCAATGTCACGTCTTTTCTCTTCGACTGAAGAACCAGTAACCGGATTTTGTCTATTTAATGCTAAACTATCACTAAAAGGAACTTGATCTCTAGTACT
The DNA here is from genome assembly GCA_035048815.1 of Abelmoschus esculentus. Taxonomy (NCBI): domain Eukaryota; kingdom Viridiplantae; phylum Streptophyta; class Magnoliopsida; order Malvales; family Malvaceae; genus Abelmoschus; species Abelmoschus esculentus. The sequence goes on from JAUCBN010000049.1 coordinate 688,194, forward strand.
GCTATACTGGTATATTCCGCTGAAACCCATCTTCAGCATTTTATTATCATTTCCTCTATCTACAGAAACTCTTTTCGCCTCGCTCCATGGCATTTTTTGACTTGTATCGGTAGAAACTTCAGAAACTGGTTCTGTAAGATCGATGTATGGGCGTTTTTGATTATTCAATTGCCAACGATTGAGATCTCTATTTGAAGAAGTCTTTAAATCAGCACACCCATTATCCTTTGAATCCCTAATTCTAACACAATCCCCATCAAGCTTCTCTTCAACAGCTGCCTCTTGTTTTCCGGTAGGTTGATCTTTTAGAGATGGGTAATCTTCTGTTATATGCATTTCCTCCTTAACTTTGAAAGAACCAGTATTGGTTTCCGTAGCTTGAAGGCAAGGTTTAAGATCAGGGTCGGATCTACAATCTGTAAATTTGCTTTCTTCCTGTAAAATAATGGCAAAAGTCGAAAAAAAGTTTCAGTCTATCTAAAAAAGAGAAGCTGTTAAGCATAATACGATAGAAACTCAACACGCATCTGCAAAATAAACTAACGAAATCTTTGAAGTAATAACACTTCTTTCAATCAACTTCCACATCTCCCTGCTTCATAGAAAAATAAATAAAACAGGGCAAAGCACGCACCCACTGATATATCAGGTGGGGCCAATGAAATATTTAAAAGGTTTAGAATTTTCATTAATGAATGTTAAAAATTTAAGCTTTTTGAAGCACTATGCATTCATTGACAAGCAAAAAAAGAATTAGATTCACCTTTGTGCATTTTCAGTCTATCTATAGCTCATTGTAGGTTTTAAGGTTAGCCAACAATGGCAAGAATTGAAAAAACAAACCAACAATAGCAAAACATAAACTTGACAGTTGTTTAAGTAAAATAAATTGAAAGAACACATTACCAGATTACTGGTGCATTTCATTTTTGGATGCACCTCTGTGCTGCATGTTGCAATTCTAGACAAGAATTTGGGGTCAACTTTGCCATCTTGCTCCTCCAATTTCGCATTAATTCCACCATATGTCTGCTCAAGAGATGAAACCTTATTATCACCGACACTATCTGTAGAAATACACGTCTTTTCAACAGCAGTGGTCAACGGGACTACATTGCACGAACTGTCACAAGTGGCTGATTCATTATCTACCGGCTGAGGACTATTAGTATGCATTTGTTTCTCCAAAGGTACCATACTTGCATCAGGATTGCACACACTCTTTGAGGAATTTGAACAGTTTGCCTTTCTTCCCTTGAAAACACCCCAGAGGAATAATAAGTTATTCCACCCTGCAAACCAAAAATTAGAAAATTTTAGCATGAATTCTTTTCCATCTGGATAAGAGAATAAAACATATTTAACATACAAAACAGGGAATCATCCAAATTTTAAAAGAAACAAAAACTAATCTGAAAACTAATGCTTTGCTAGGTAATTTTCTTTCCATTAGTGTGCTTGGTAGGAAAGGTAAAAGGAACAATAATTTTCTTTACACACATTGGTTAGCGTGGTTGAAAAATGAGAGGGAATAAAATAAAAATCCCATTAGACCCTTGACAAGTTAAGATTAAAAATTCACATTTGAAAAATAAAGGATGATCTTGTAAATATACACACTTGACTCAGACTACTCTGATTTTCTTGCCTACTCGGAGTGTTTTTTGTTAAGAACTAAGAAGTGTGGGAAACAATAAGCTTCCCTATTTTCATCCCTATCAAGAACACCCAAAATCATTCTTTCCATTTTTCCATCCACCTCTATCCGTCCCCTTACTTCCTACTAAACTAAACACACCCCAAGAGACAAGCCATAATCGACAACCAGAAAAGGCTCTTTTCACTCGTTTTTTGCCATCATTAGGATCCTTGGTTTGAAACACTGAGAGTTAACTCAAAATACTGCCTGCAGTTCGGTTGTTAATCATCATATCATCACCCATACAACTAGAAGCCCTAGCCCACTAAAGAGAATGCTAAACAGGTTCAATCCCATAAATCGAAACAGCTCACAACTTAAAGATTTCAGTGGATGACATTTTCGTTCGATCCATATAACATGCACTTTTGTTCTTTAATCCACAAATAATCTCTGTATAGAGGGGAGAATGCAAAAATTTCAGAGTTCAATGTCCTTTCAAACCTCCTAATGTTTCCTCTGATTTTTCTCAAAATATTTCTGAGTTCAATGCTAAAAATATGTGAAGTTTGAGAGCACATTACAGGGTTATTAATATTATGGAATTTCCATATCCAGGCAATATGGTTATGGATTGAGATCTGAGTCATTGCAATTTATATTTGGAGAAGCAAATATCAAAATTAACCCCCCACGGCCATGCTTGATTACTACCTAAAAGCCAGTGTGTTGCAGTCAAACAGACATATCATTTATCATTGCCTTGTTGTGAATTTTAGGTCAAAGCAATAATCCAACCAAATGTAAAATTACAGGTGATTTGAATATCTCAATTGTAACAATCCTTACGCTGGCAATGTTCAGGAAGCTGGTTGGATGGGAATATCAGAAGCTCAACGCCTTCAAAATTTCCTTTGAGGGCAAGATCCTTCTTGACCATGGTATCCAAAAGCATCTTGTAGTTCTCATAACTGCAGTGCAAAATAAGCAGCATAAACAAATTTTAAAAACCAGAACCACAGAAGTTGCATCAATGATCAACCCAAACTGGAGAATGAGAAGTATCAGGGGTTTATATTCAAAATCTACCTTTCAAGGTCCTTGGCAAAGAAGTATAAAGCAATATTATCTTCTTTAGGACTACCCTTATGAAATTGTGTCGGCCAAGTGCTCAAGCGAGGTACTTCGGTCAAGGAAACTTTATGGGGAAATGTGTTGACAACCTCCAGCACTTTAGGTGATGCAAGGGTTGAGATATGGGCTTGAATACCACCACAAAACTCAGGAGGTTTTCCATGCTTATTCACATCAAAAGCCCCCCTGCATAGAAGTAACAAAATCTATCACATTCAAGAAACATCGCAAGGCTATGCTGAAGCAATAAATGAAAATGAACCTAAATGGGGCATCTTTTTAACCAAAAAAGAGAACAGTAAACAGAAGGAAAAGAATCCTACTGCCAGATGTATTCATGTTCTGGGATGGCAGACATCTTTGCGACGGCAGATACTGTGACTAAAGGAGGGGTATGGATATATCTCATTGAAAGATTGCCAGCAGAAGAAACTACAGAGACAGCATCAGTGGCACGTGAATTAAGCAGCTTAATATTACCAGTGGAAGCCTGATTACAAAGATTTGCTAGCCGTTCATCTGTATCTTCAACAGAAATCAGATTCTTTGCCTTATTGCAAACTGATGATGGATCTTGAGAAGTTCGTTCACGTATTCCAGGCTTCAAACGTATAGCTGCCTCAATTGTAGCTTTTAACTTATTGCCTTTATTTGTCTCCATTTTAGAAGTTCTAGGAGCAGACTGATCAGCACCAGAAGCCAGACAGACTGAGCAATATTCAGCTGCATGACCCATTTCTTTGCATTTTAGACATGGAACTCTTTTGGAGGATCGACTAACAGCACTCTCCCTTGATTTCTCACTCTGTTTTGTTGAATCTATTGACTGAGATAGGCCATCGGACATAACTCCATTGATTTTACTAGGTTGCCTCTCAAACGCCTGTGAAGAACTTGATGAGGTTTCATCTTTCAGGCTCACATGGTTTAAGTTCTGTTCAGAAGAAATGCGTCCATTGGTGGATGAAACAGCTGCAAAATAAGAAGAATGCTCTTAAGATACTGGAATCAGCCCAAAGAAAACAACAAAGAAGAAAAGGTAAAAACAGAATACATCACAAAACATTCTAATTATAGTGAACACTTGGGAAAATAGCAGTCCCAACATCAGAATGTCCCAACATACCAGAAGAAACTGAATTTTTGAGACCTTTACGAGCTAGACTGCTGGTTGATCTTGATAAAGTATTTGGTTTTCCATCAGGCTGAACAACCTTAGTTTCCCGGTGGTTGAATGAAGATGAATGAGAAATTACATTAGCACGAGGTGTCAATTTCTGATCAACCTTAGGTGTCAAAATGGTAGAACTAGAGTGGTGCAATTTCGAGATTTTTTTCCTTTCTAATGATATCGGCACTTGAACTTGCTTTAATCCTTTCAGATCTTGAGCATGAGGATATTTAGATGATAGCAATTTAAATTCCGATTCCCCAGCATTTAATAGTCCTGAGTTACCAGATTTAAATGACATTGATTTGCCCATCGTTCCAGCAGGTTCCTCCTTGTTATCAAGTGATGTGTGTTCTCTAGCACTTCTCCGTTTCTGAAGAACAACCTCGTCCACAAGCTTTACTTTAGGTTTGGAATTTGATGTATTGAATGAACTGCATTTCAACAAGCTCCCTGTAAAAAATGAGAACAGTATGCCAATGTTAAAAATAACAAATAGGAGGGGGACTTAGACAACAAAATCAATTCACTCACTCTTTGGTGTTTGCAGCCGTGGAGCAGAAGTCGGAGAGCGTACAGCTTCTGGCACATCATTGCCAGAATGGTTGTCAAGAGGAATCTGAGATGGCCTCACTTTCCCCTTGTCTAAGTTCTTAAATGAACCCTCTCGAGACAAAGAAGATGCTCTGCTGGGGCTAAATGATTTTGGTGATCCCTTATTTGTTTCACAAGCCTGCCTTTTTGGAGATGAACCACCCTCTAGATTATCAACACACCTCTTACCTAAGATACTTGTACTTGAGCTATGTTTTTTTTCCTTTTTTCCCTCAGCATCCGAACCTTGAAAATTCAATTGCAAAAATATGTCAGCACATGCTCTTGCCTGTGTGTCAATTTTATTCCATCTGTTTGATTATTGATAACTAACCTTGCTTTTGGCTTCCAGTTTCCTCATCCAGCTTGCATTCTTCACAGAGCCAATCACCTTCGGGAACTTTTCGAAGCATTTCTCGCATACAGTAACTGATCAATAGCATCAATAACATAAAACTCACCACTGAATATAGATACAGACAAAATTAAATAGAAATGCAATAAAATCTGCTACAACCATTTGGCTAAAGGTATTTGTACACATACGTGTGCTCTGCACCATCAGTGCACTTGCTACATATAGCAAGCAAATCTTCTCGTCCTGCATCCCCACAAATATCACATACCTTAACCTATTTGAGGAAATTCAGGAAACAATAAAAGATAAATCAGAAAAACTTATTGACTTAATAAATTTTTTTTAAAAAAAAAAGAAAAAAGAAAACCGATATTCCGATCCTACAAGTTAAAAAAGGAAAGGAACTCTTCTACTTTAAGTATATAACTATAATGGAGCCCAGTTAATAATCTCAAACCACTTGACATTGTTAAGGGCCTATTCATTTTCAAAGAACTAGTTACCATTAAAACATTCATTTAAAGACACCTAAAAGAGTAAGGGATCGGCGTTGCGCTGGAACCTTACAATAAGTTCAAGAATATCATATTCACTACTTAAATTCTACTAGGATGGCACCTGTAATACAAGTGCAAATGGGAAACCAATTAAATTATGGTATTTTCAATATCTTTAGTTTACTCTCAAATCAACTACATTAAGCTAAACAGCCAACTTCCACAGTGTTGGTCCTAGCCTCCTAGGAAACTCTAGTATCAGTCTTGCATGCACACTTTCTTCACACAGAGTCTCATAAAGCAATATAAAGGTACTTACATCAAGTTCTGAGGCATCAGATTCATAACCCTCATCCAGAGAAGCTGTATGCAAGGGAGACTCACGCTTGTCAGGTAACTTCACAGACTCATCTAGCTCATCTTCCTTCAAAATTTTCCCAGTTTTATCCCGAGGGCCCTTACTATTGTCATCAATATCTGCTTCTAACTTTGGATGGATTTGGGGAGAAATCTCAGATCTGCCTCCAACAGCACTCTTGCTGCTTTCAGAATGTGAATATGGAATTTGAATCCTAGGTGAACTACTGCCAGAATCTACTTCCTTTATAGAAGGAAGTTCTGACAAATCTAGCTTCTGGGAAGTGGGAACCTTTCCAGATCCTAAACTACAAACTGTTGCTGAACTATGAGATGAATTCTTACAGTCTAAATCCTTGTTACAATAGCTAAAAGCTACATTTGCATCACTGGCTCTACCAGCACATGAAATACTATCAACATGGCTTTCAGCAACTTTGGAAGATGGCCTTGCAGTTGCTTTACTTTCTAAATTTTCAGAGTAGGAATCGTGACTTGAATTGACATCGAGTAAATTACTTGCCTCACTGGGGCTATGGTATAATCTGTCACCTGCTTTATCCTCATTGATAGAATACTGACTTGCAACAGCAACATGATCAGTTTCATCAGAAAACTCGTCACTCTTTGATCCCATCTGAGCTATACCAAGGTGCATACAAGTTGAACAAGGAGCAGAGCACACGTTGCAGATTCCAGATTCAGCTTTTGCACAAGCCTTTTTACTCATGTAGTGCCTAACTAATCTTCTTACAGTTTTTGGTACCTAAGATAAAAAAAAACAAAAAACAAAACAAAACAAAAAAACAAAGCAAATAATTAATAAAAAGCCAATGATCCGTACCTTCTAACAAACACCAGGGGAAAAAAATAATTACAATTTCCAAAGAGTATACAAAACCCTAGGGTCCAACATAGGCCCAAATTTTCCATAGACTTTAAAGCTAATTTGAAGCAACCAAATGTTCAAACTCAAAATACATTTAATTTATCTCATGCAATTAAACTAATAGCAAATGAAAATGATTTTTGCTTCAACCATCACGAAAGAAAAGATTCAGTTATATTCCACAGCATTTTTTTGTACTTTCAAAACATTCCAGGAAAGAAAATATTCAACCACAAAAATCATGATACCACATAAAAAATGGTTGCAAACTTACATAGCTTTTAATCATCTATATTACAGCAGCATAAAGTGTGAGAAAGGGGCCATCTTGGCCGAAGAACACGAACACCAATGAACAATGAACAATAAAATAAAAAAATGCTAGAGTTTAACAATAGAGAAAAAATAGTATTTTTAACGGAGAATAATGTGTTTCTCTGTATTTTCTTATTATTCTTTTCTCTCAAATGCTTACAGAGTAAGCCTTTAAATAGGTTAATATAGAGTTTTAATATAACTAAAACTATAATTTATCTTTAATTTAAATAATATTTATTCCTAATTTAAGTAAGACTTCTAATAAATCTAAACTATTAATTAAAAATAAACTATAATTACATATTAAATAAAAACTCTAACACTCCTCGTTAACTTAGACTTTTCCTCAAGCTCTAACACTTCTTGAATAACTAACACTCCCCCTCAAGTTGATGAACAAACGTAGTAGAAAACCAATTTGGATCTTGGATATGATGCCCTACTCTTTTTTCTTCTGTTGTTTCTTCGAGAAAAATGCTCCTTGTTCTCGGGTCAGGAGTCTTTGATTGAGATGCTCCAACACGTGGTTCTTGATTAAAAGATCTGATGTGAATAATGTACGAAGTGATCAAAGGAATCTACACTACCCTCAAGTTGGTAGTTACACAAACTAGAATTTCAACTTGAACCTTTGATGTAGAATCCTTTAAAAAATGTTATCTAGTTTTTAAGGCTAAACTATAACCTTTTCACCTATCTTTTTGGATGGCTGACTAAGATATAACCAAATAGTTTTTAAGGCTAAACTATAACTTTTTCTTCTATCTTTTAAAACAGATGGCTAAGATAGAACCAAATAGTTTTTTAAGGCTAAACTATAACCTTTTTTGCTACTTTTATTGGCTAAGATAGAACCATTAAATAAAGAACTAACAAAATTAAACGAGTAGATATTTCACCGGAGATGTAAAATTTTCACAAGGGAGAAGCTAGAGAACGAGTGTGATCTAATAACATCAACGGAAAAAAAAATAATGTGCATCTAAAAAGTCAGACCGTTGATCTATTTCAGATTAAAGATGGTAGTAGCAAGATCATTGTTGGCTCTGATACCATGTGAGTAAGGGGTCATCTTGGTCGAAGAACACGAACACCGATGAACAATGAACAATAAAATTAAAAAATGCTAGAGTTTAACAATAGAGAAAAAATAGTATTTTCAATGGAAAACAATGTGTTTCGTTGTATTTTTTTATTATTCTTCTCTTTCAAATGCTTACAGAGTAAGCCTTTAAATAGGCTAATATAAAGTTTTAATATAACCAAAACTATACTTTATCTCTAATTTAAATAATATTTATTACTAATTTAAGTAAGACTTCTAATAAATCTAAACTATTAATTAGGAATAAACTATAATTACATATTAAATAAAAACTCTAACACTACTCGTTAACTTAGAAGTTGATCATCTCTACATTACGATTTTTATGCAGGTTTCTACTTAGAAATAAACCACTAACATTTTAATACTACAAAATTTTCCACATTGAAACTGAATAGTGCAGAAAACTATGATCATATAACAGATGCAAAAAAAATAAAATAAATAAGAATGCAATGAAGGGCTTTATATTCCAAAAGAAAACTAGGCAGCTTTAGATAGTCATTCCAACCCGACAACAGAATCCAAATATGCTTACTAGATGTTATCTGATCTTTGAGTCAGAAAACAGGTGCATGCATGGTAAGCACTTTTGCCTTGGTACTAAAATACTAAGAAAATAGAAAATAGTAAGTGCATTTGCTAGCTTAGTGAACAAACTTGAATCCAGCAAAACAAAAAGGATTTGGAGATACAAACTTGAATCCAGCAAAACAAAAAGAATTTGTAGATGACAGATAAAAATGAATTCCAGTAAAGCACGTGAATGGAAAAAATACACTAATTTTCTTTCAATCTGCCCACTAATCTTTTCATCCTCCTAGTTCTCAAAACCATTTCACAAAGAAAAATTTTAAAGTTAACCATAACAACATAATGTTCAAAGTAATATATGTTCTTCCTTCTTTCAACTTAAAACATTACACTAACAAAATTGATTAACAGAAAACAACAAGCAAGTTAAGAACATAGATTGCAGGTTACCCTGTTCTCACCGTATTCTTACAAATGCTATGATCCATCTCATCCGAAAGGCCCTTCCATGCAGTAAATCCCTCTTAAAACAGGTGTGATCTAAAAAGCACATCAAACTGAGTCAAAAAAATCATCATTAAACAGAATACAGTGAATATGATCCCTTCCACTGTTCCACTAGTAGTGATCTAACTGTGTAACATCTAAAACCACAAACAAAAACTAGCATCTAAACTCCATAGAGGCCACAACAAGCAAGTTAAGAAATCCAATTTCTAAATAGAACCCTAAACCCTAATTCCCAACACAGGCTGTTCAACATCACAATGGGCTGATACAATATATTTAAGGATAAATATTGACAACATATTTCACATATTCTACAACTAATTTAAACGAATCAAAGATTTGAACCCAACACCCAATTAATTTAAACCCCCAAAAGAACTCAATGTTCAAATGTTCAATTTGATTGAAATTAAACAAAACCCTACCGCTCCTTCCGCCTCACCACAACAGCTGCTGCTGCTGAATTCTACCTCCCAGTTTAACCGCCGACGAATGTTTCCGATTCCTGTTTCAATCTCAATTCCCCCAATTTCTACTTCAGATATCCACACCCTTAATCTGACCCAAAATTTTTCACAAAATAAACATGAAAATATAAATCAATACACGGCAAAAAAATTAAAAAAAAAAAAATCAACTTTTCATCTATAAATTTTATAAAAATCGTGTTTTTCCTTCTTCCTTTTCTCTTTATATATCGATGATCTGAGAAAAAAACTGGAAAAGGTAATTTACCTCTTTTTCACTAGATTTTCTCAAAATGTGGGCAAAGCCTCTCCACTGTTTGTATATTTTCTCCTCTTTATAAATGACATTGTATTCCAATTCAATTCATTTATATATACATATAATTATAATCCACGTGTACTTGTATACCTACGAACAATAATTTTTATAAAATATTTTTTTTAATCGGTCACGATAGTATCTGTTTTTTTTTATTTTTTTAATTAGCTAATAGTGATTACAGTAGTATCTGTTCTAATGATATAATCTCCCACTATTTGACATTAATCGCTCAATCACTCTACTACCATCGTTGGTGCTCGAACCCATGACCTCTTGGAACAACAACCGTTCCTTACGATAGTATCTGTTATTGTTTCGTAATAATGATGTTCGAATTCGTAACATCTAAAAACAATAACAGTTCTTTTAATCACTGAAACGAGATGGTTCGTGTAATTTTTTAAACTATTAATATCTGACCAATCAGAATTGAGTATTATAGTGACTCATTATAACGTAATCTCTCAATCTAATTATTTTATTTATAATATTAAAATTTAATATTTGATTTTATTTAAAAAATTAGTATTTTATCTCATTAAACAACTGATTATCAGTCGATTTTAACTTAAATGTGGTATGGTTTCTTGTTTAGTTATGACAAATTAATAGCTATATTTTACTTGAGAATTTTGGTTCAAACCAAAATTTTATAAGCTTGAATAGATAAAATTAAAGCTTTATGTATGATGTAAAATGTTAGATTAGATGGGTGTGTAATTTTGAAATTTAATTTTTGTTTAATTATTTATATTTATATTTTTTAAAAATTTATTGTATTTCTGTTAATTCGTGTGAAGGTTGAAATATATTTTAGTTAGAGAAACATAAGAGAGTTTTGTTTTGATGCTCTAACTTAATAGAATTTAATTTTATTATATATCTGTTAAACATGTCTGGAAAAAATTGTTTTCGAGAGATTATATTCGTAATATAATCTCTCATGGACAGGAATGAAGTCAGGATCGAACATCGAGAGGGGCAAAAGTCTATTAAACCTTTAAATCTAAAAATTGAGAAGGAAAAAACCCTTGTTTTATTACTATCTAAATTACGAAAGACTTTAAATGTAATTATACCAAAAAAATTGAGAAGGGCAAGAACCCCTCCCACGTGCAACATGAACAATCTTTCACCTTTAGACTCATCATCCGAAGATTTCTGTATTTAGTCAACGCGTTATGATAAGATAACCGTCAAGTTCGATTGAGTTTGCAGTCTATCAACAGAACTATATCACCTACTAGTCTACTAGTAGTCGACATTAAATCTAACAAGGTCTCATCAAACATCATTTCATCTATAACCTTAAGAAAATATAAATGTCCCAAATATTAAAAACACATTTTTACGATTCTTTACAAGAACTATCACGTTCGTTATACATCAACAACTCTCTCATTCTCTATAGGATAAAATGATTATATTTAATGTTAATTTTAATATATGTTTATCATAAAGAGAATCGTTATCTCCGATTATGTTTCACTTTAATTGTTATTTAAACAAGTTAAAGTTATACAATTTATCTCCGACCCTATTTCATTTTAATTGTTTATTTATATAATATATATATATATACACTAATTTACCACATTTATATTATAATGATTAAAAAATAGAGTTTTAGGCACTAATAAAATATTAGCAACTCATTCACGAATAATGTACAATCTAACTCAACTTAATTTTTAGGGTGAATAATATGTTTAGTCACCCAACTATTATTATATTTCTATGTTGATCACTCAATTATTAATGTTTACATTTTAGTCACTAACATTAGTATTTTATTGTTTTGATCATTGGACGTTATAAAAACAATAGAAATGGATACGTGGGATGTTAATTTAGTTATCAAAACTTATGTATTTTATCAATTGTGTTTTAATTCAAATTTTTAATAATTTTAACATTTTATATTAATTTTTTTTATAAATCTAATTTTTAAATACAATATTATCATCATCCCACTTCAGCTACAGCAAAATCTATACATTTAGTCTAAAATCTAATTTTGATAAATACTGATAAAGAGAAAAAAGAAAAAATTATACATCGTTTAGTCTAGTGAAATAAAATGTTAAATCTACTTAAGAATTTGAATTCTGACATTATAAATGAAGTAAATTAAATTATAAAGGCCGCCTTCATAAAAGTCTTTGTAATACTCTATCAAGATTAATTATTAATAAATTGAATACTAGTGATTATTAGGGGTGGACAAGATCGGGTACATGACAATTTTACTAGAATTGGTCCTGGTTCTGATAACTACCAGTTCTTAAAAATTGGATCCGGTCTCAGTCCTAATTACACCGGGAATTAAATTTTAAGATCCAATCCCGTTACGAGTGGGAATCGGTACCAGAACACCAGGTACCGAGCCAATTGATTTATTATTAAAAAATATAAGTAGTAAGAGAAATTTTCTAACCATCAATAATATTATTAAGTAATAAAATTAAAATATTATAGGCTTAAAAATTAAAGTTTTAAAACGAGTCATACTTATAATATTCATACATAAAAAAGTTTGCTAATAAAAAATAAACAAAAGAATATTATCTATTACAAGCAAGAAAACTAGTACAAGTTATTTGGTATTGATCCCGATCCTACTGGGTACCCACCAGGTACCGGATCCAGAAAACCAAGATCTAATCTCGATCCCGGTTATAATCATGACCTAAATTTTGGATCCAGTCTCAATCTTACCGAAACCAATACCAAATAAAAATCTACCGAATCTAAAACCAGAACCAGATAATCAAGTTTTTTCCTCCCCTAATAATTATATAAAAATTAAAGATTTTTTTTAAAACCCTAAAATGTTAAACAACACGTTAATTCTAAAATCAACAAATTCATTGTACAAAAAAAAAATATTTGTCAAGCTCAAACAAAACGACAGAAAACCTGCCATTGATTCTTTAATTATTATTTATTTTTATTATGTTTGTCAAAAATATTTTTTAAATGCCAAAATTAACTATTTTTGCACAACGCACCAATCATGATTATCACATATGTTATTAAAGGGTTGATTTTTAAATATTAAATATTAAAGGATCAAATAAAATAAAATATGTTTTACTTAATCCATTTATTTTATTTATTTCATTAGCTTTTATGAAGTAATCTAAACGGTGGAGACACATCGTTGTCTTTCCTTCTATTTTCAACAATAATTATTATTTTTCAGTTTTTCAAAATAATCTTTTGAGCGAATACAATAATTAATTTTTTATATTTTATTAATTTATATAAAATAAATAACTTATAAATTTTAAAATTATTTATATTTAAAGTAAAGATCAAACCTTGCTTACTTTTTATGTTATTATTTTTGAATATTTTTTAATTTGTTTAATATACTAAAAGTGATATTATTTTGATTTTATGTTTGTTAAGTTACATGTTTAGAAAAAGAAAACGTGTCTTTCTCTTAATATATATATATATATATATATATATATATATCAATTAAAAAATTATTAGGTGAACCATGTTCACCACGTCATCTATGGTCCCAATTAATCAGGACCGTTGATCTTAATTTTTTCAAGTGAATCATCACCTATTTCCTACATATACTTAGTGGGTGGGTAGTTATTAGGTGGTTATTTAAATATCAACGGTTCTGATTGCTTGGACCATAGATGACGTAGTGAATAAGGTTCACCTAATAGTCTCTCATATCAATTTCATATTTTAATTAGCATTTTTGTTTGAAAAAGTAATTTGACTATTTTAAGAGGACGATGTTTAGATTTAATTAAAAGAACGTTAAAATGATAAAATACGTAAATGTTAAGAGTTAAATTTATTGTTATATTTATAATTAATTCTAAAATCATCAAAATCACTTTTTTGTCTATAAATCAGAGGACAAAATCACATGTTTATTTTCAAAATCAAATTCTAAGTTTTAACTCTAAATTCTAAATTCTAAACCCCAAACTCTAAAAATAGATATCCTAAGTTAAAAGATAAAAGATTTTTATCTTGCTCAATTAATCAACTCTAATCATAATCCTTTAATTTTTTAATGTCCCTATTTGTGTTTTGTACTAAAAAATTAGGTTTAATGTTTAATGTTAAAATTTATGGATAAAATTTTAAAAAATTAAAGTATTATATATTTTTAGAACGTAAAATTTAAAATTTAAAGCGTAGAGTTTAAAATTTAGTACCTACCAAAAAGGCAACCACCTCAGCAATCCCATGACAGATTATAGTATGATGTATATGAGATTTAGGGTTAGATGATAGATTATGATATATATATATTTAATAATAGATATACGACAAGTTGTTCCCCATTTAACATATAGAAAAATAAACACTGTACGGTCTACGCAATATACTTTATGGCCAGCTTAAAACTGAATCATTATCATCTTCCACTCCGATTTTATCATAAACAGAAAAGAGAATGGGCGGCCATGGCAATGGAGAAAAGGTGAAGCTGTTGGGCATATGGTTCAGCCCATATGTACGAAGAGTGGTGTGGGCGTTGGAGATGAAAGGAATAGACTATGAATGGGTGGAGCTAAGCTTTAAAGACCCCAGAAACAGGAGCCGGTCGCTGTTGGAACAAACCCCTGTGTTGAAGAGAGTCCCGGTGCTCATCCACCGGGGAAAACCCGTCGTGGAGTCACTTGTGATCGTCGAGTATATCGATGAGACTTGGCGGAACAACCCTGTTTTGCCTTCGGATCCGTATGAGAGAGCAATGGCTCGGTTTTGGGCATATTTCGTGGACCAAAAGGTATGTTTAAATGACTATCTCTATGAATCGATTATGAGGGAAGGGTGCCGGTATAGCTATCGAAATTCAAAATCTCAACTATGAGGGTCATGGTCGGCTTGGGATTTTAATCGACGTGGATCTGATTCGAAAATTCAAAACCTTCACGTCCAATTCGAAATTTAAAGTTAAATTATGTATTTGATTCGACCCGATATAAATAATTCTTACCTCCTTTTCACTCGGTGAAATAGGGACTTTATTAAAAATATATAGAGATGAGAGATTATAATAGTAACCCATTACAACAATTAGCTCTAAACATTTAAAATAAAGCTATACTATTATCTTAGGTTGAGTACTTTTATCCTAAATCTTACTCTGACACAAATTTGTCCTAAAAAATTCAATTTAAACCATAATTTTTTTAAAAAAAACTCAACCTTGTCATCGGATCAAATTAGAACCCGTCCGCTCTGAGTCAAATGATCATCCTACTCTCAACTTTGGGTGTCATCTTTCAATGATACAACTATAAATCACTTGGGTTAAAATGTGTATTCTTCTTTGTCATATACATTATAGATCACTGAAGTTTTGATCAAACTCTTGAGCTTAACGGATAAGAAGCAAATGGAAGAGGAAGGTAAGCAAGCAAGCAAGGCGTTAGGGACCCTAGATAGGGAATTGAAGGCAAAGGGTAAGAAATTCTTCGGGGGTGAGACAATAGGGTTGGTCGACATCGCCTTGAGCATCGTAATCAATTGGATGGAAGCCATCGAGGAAGTACTTGACATCCGCGTATTCGACTCTCAAACTCATCCTTTTGTTGCCCGATGGAAGATCAACTTTGTAGAGTTTGTCCGACATAACTTGCCTCCAAAAGATAGATTGCTACGGTTCTATCGTCGATACCACCAGTCCAAGATAGCTAG
This sequence comes from Abelmoschus esculentus, assembly GCA_035048815.1. Taxonomy (NCBI): domain Eukaryota; kingdom Viridiplantae; phylum Streptophyta; class Magnoliopsida; order Malvales; family Malvaceae; genus Abelmoschus; species Abelmoschus esculentus. The sequence continues at coordinate 703,777 of JAUCBN010000049.1, forward strand.
CGTTGCATCATCAAGATTGTGAAAGATCATTTTGTCAATGATCTAGGCTATAGGGAAAACAACTTTCCATTGTATGTTGGACTTATTTATCTAAAATAATGGATTTATACGGAATCATGTATTGGATATAGGGTTAATATTTGATGCATTATCGATGCATGAGCTGTTACAATTCAAGACGATACAAATCGTATAAAATAAAATTTAATATAAAAAATAAACTTAAAATAATCAAACCAGATTAAGTTGTTAAGTTGAGGTCTGCGAAAGCAGTTTTCTTAAGACAATTTTCGATCATTCTGTGGTACTTGAGTTAATTGATTGTTCGTCTCCCAGGATACAACAACAAGAAGATCCTCGACAGAAGCACAAATTACAGAGACCTCGAACTTGGACACTTGCCTTTGCCAATCAATGAAATAGAAAACGAGAGAAAAAAATATTTTTGAGTGCTTTGGAACCTGAGAATTTCGTTCATATTTATAGGGAAAATTAGGTTAAACGTGTGAGAGGAATATTCTGAAATTAATTCGAATATTACCATAAATAGTCAACTTTATCTATTTAATATTCATATTTAAGGTAAACTTAAATTCTCTCTAATTCGTATTTAATTAAAATACAAACTCTTCTTGAATATTAAAAAAAATAAGCATATTAAGAAAAAATTTACTCACAACAGGTAACATATTCAAAGGCCCACAAAAGGCTCGAACGGTCCGGACATTTGCGTCTCTCACGTCGTATGAGTACCCCCAACTCGAATGGGATTTGATTTGCACCCCTACACGCAAGGCACAAAATCATCTTAAGTCTTTCAATGACAACAATGTGGGTAAATGTATATAAACACTTCTCACATCATTTATCCCATCCATATGGGATAATGATGTTTTTATTCCTTACTCTATTCACAACCTTCTTACTTTGAGCATCAATTTCTCATTCATCACTTAACCATTTTGAGCATATAAGATACCATTGATCAACTTTGTATTTGTTGAGTTCCACTTTGTCGATAGGGTCCTGCAGTAGTTTGGCTTCCACCGGTCTATTTCTTATATTCCATTTAATCATGACTTTTTACATGATTTGGATGGACACGGCAAGGCAGACGTAAATTGAAAACTCATACATGTCGATTATATTACTGTGTGGAACAAATGAGGTATGAATTTACCATATCGTACTCCAATCCAAGAGGATGATTTTGATTTCCAGAGGTCAGAGTACCTTATCTGTTTTCTTAATAATGGAATACCATACTTAATTCCGGTCGATGAGCAGAAAGAAAATCGTATATATAAGAAGATATATTGTGGGTGGGGTGAATCCTCTAAAAGTGTAATAGTAGGTTCATCTTGAAATCCTATCGATAGTAAAAATTCGAACGGTTGGCCTACTAGTTGGGAAGAAGCAATAGTGGAGCCAGTTATATGGAAAAATGAACCAGCTCTTACATGTGACCTAACTCCTACATATGAATTGGCTCTTACACATGAACCAAAAGTACAGAGCTCCTTAGATACTCACAGGTTTGATGATGCTATTTTGTACGTACCCGAATTTATTACTTCACAATCAACTTGTTACTCAAACTTTGAATAGTGTATAAATTTTTAGGAAATACATTTTTTTTCTAAATTCACCAGAGTTTATGGGAGAATAGAGTAGTAATGTGGACATGTTCACGACACCAACTCTTATGCCCTTAGTGGATGAGAAGGTAAGCTATACTAAAGAGGATGCTGAAGAGGTGATCCTTTAAGTACTCCATTAATGCATCCCACAAGGTAAATAATCATTTACCCGTATTGTCGATCACTTTCATCATATGATTGAGCCCATCTCTCTTTCTCTATCTCTCGGTATTATTGGTCCAAGCCCAAACATACTCGTTGTATTTTTGTAAATTAACCATCTTTCTCTCAAATTTCAATCGTAGTAGTTGATACCTTGTGACAAAATATTTGTTTTCTTATAAAAATTAAAGGACATCGCGACATACGCGTATAGAATAAATTTTTAAAAAATGACAATCAAATACGATACCCACATTAGATTTTAACATTTGTTAAATCTCATCTCTATAGGGTTCTCCGAATCAAATACATTACCCACATCAGATTTTAATGTTTGCCCATTGTAATGGACAATCACCACAAAACTATTGTTGCTCATTTTCTCTTCATGTTAGAAAAAGTTCTCATAAATAATACATGATAAGTCCTCAAAAGACTATCACTTTTATACCTTTCATGGACAATAATTATTTAATCTACACCTATTTGGACTAATGCATGAGCCTAATGTGGGATATTTGCATACGTTGTCTTCATGACATATAAGGATGATATCGTCAAGGTCTAGTCATCAACAATATTTCGACTTAGGGATAAGCGGAGTCATCAAAGGACACTTTGCTGAACCTTAATCAAGTCCACCCAAGAGCAAGGGATTGCCGCGGCGGACGCACCCTTCACTCTCGAGGCAGTAGAACTGCAGTAGTGCCGAGGCAGTGTAGTATAGTTGCATTGAACAGAAACAAGTCAATTGAATCCACAATACGACATAACTGGATCCTACCCATTGTCTCAAACTGATTTCATTCTTTATTTTCTTTTTATTATTCAAGTTGTTTTCATTTAATTCAAGACAACCAATTAATCTGTGTTTTTACTTTATTTCTTTTGCAGAGCGAGAAGAGCAAAGGAACATATTAAGTATACCAATCCATGTGGAGACGATACTCGATATTTATCACTTTATAACTTGTGACGTGTTCACTTGCACAAATTACGCAACCCTTTTTACACGCAACAATACACAAATTTTAAATTATAAATATCAATAATTTAAAAACATACTACTTAATTTCGGACGTATTTTGTATATATATTCAAAAGTTCTCTTTAAAATCTATATTAATTTCTCAGAAATAAAAATTAAGGTTTTCTTCCGCAATAAAACTAGAAAAAAATTACATGGTTCAAACATAACAATTAATTTTCATTTAACATCAAAGTTATACAAATAAAAAAAATTAAACGAACATTCAGTTTTTCCCAAAACTTTCATTTAACAATTAATTTTCATTTATCATATTAGTTTCTTCAAAATCAACCCTAAACCCTATTTCAAAAAAATAAAAATATAACCTTTTTCTATAATACCCCTACACAAAAAAATTAGACACTAATAGCTTCTAAATAAAAATATTATAATACCCCCTAAATAATTTAAAAATAATATAACAAATAAAAAAAGATTATTATAAACACCTTTACCATTAACAAATTAAATCGCTGCAAACCTATATGTAATATTTATACATATTAAGGCTGAAAAAAATAAAAAATAAAACTCCATTCCCGAGAAATTATATCATGGGTCAGTCCTACCATGTCATCCATGAGATCAACTAATAAAAATTACCCACCTTATCAATTTTTAATTTTTCAAGTGAAGATTCACTTGGGAAAAAATATAACATGGAAAAATTGATGAGGTGGGTAGTTTCTAGTGGTTGGTCCCATGGACACGTGGTGGGACTGACCCATGATATAATTTTTCATCTTATATTTATTTTTAATACACCTCTACGAGATAAAGAATTCATTGGAGATACGAATCTTAGATTGAAAGTTGATAAAGAAATTTTGACTAAGTGAATCTTCACTTGAAAAAATTGTTTTTAAAATTAACATTAAATATGAGTGAAGATTCACCTTAAAAAATATATGACATGGAAAAAAAAAGATGACATGAATGATTTTTATTGGTTGGTCCCATTGACACATGGTGGGACTTACTCATAATATAATTTCCCCCTTCAGAATTCTGTAAGATTTGCTATAAGTTTTCTTTTTTTTTTTTTCTCTCTCAGAAAAATATGCTTTATTAATGAAAATATTTGATTGAGAGTCTCGTTAAAAACTCTCTAAACCTATTTGTTTTCTTTTTGAAAATATTTGTTATAAAATTTTGTAGTATCTGAAGTAGGGGTAAGTGTTCGATTGAATCGACTTTAAATTTTTAATCTTTATAAATTAAATTAATAGTTTTCATCGGTGCTTTAATAACATGGACGGAGCCATATACAAAAATAGGATGTTAACGAACACCCAAAATTTTTTGGAAAATCATTTTTTTATAATTTATATATATAAAATTAAAAAAAATATATAATTTGATGCCCTTTATAAATAATTTAATACTCAAATATCGTTTTAAAGAATGACACCCCTTGACTCTGGGTTTTTGTTTAGAGACAAAGACCTTGACTTAAAACATGACGTTGGGACCAAATCCTTTCAGTAATAGCAAGTTGGGAGGACCTTGACTTACACAATTAATTTGTGTACATCCGTTTCTTTTTCGCACAACCACTACAATTTAATACATTTTTTCTCTGCCAATATATTTTATTAATTTTTTTAACAAAGATCCGTTAATTTTATTAAATGATAATATATTCGAAATTAAGATGAGAGTTTATATTCATAGTAAATAAAACGCTTAAATCCATATATATATCTAGTAAATAAAACTAGCGTCACAAGATCATAATAGGACCAGATAAAGAAAAGATAAAAACTTAATCCAAAGACTCGAAATAAAAATAGGATACAAACATCATTCAAATCGACGATGATAGGTAAAACCATCAACAAACAACATAAAAATACATATTAGATGTCGAAGGAGGTGTATTGGGTATGTGGGGATACCATTCAGATTTTCCTTCCATTCAAAGATTACGGTAATAGACTGGGAATAGACCTCAATTTTGAAAAGACGGTGAAAATATAAAATTTAAAATTTGAGAGTCAAATTAAAGTTAAAATAAAAATAAAAATAAAATAATTATTTAGGGACTATATAGGTAATTTATCATTTTATTATTGTACCAAATCATCTTTCCGTTAACGCTTAACGGCTTTTAACTCGGAGTGACTATAAATTTACAGACCAAAAACGTACGTGACTGTATTGTTTGATTTTTAAAATCGGTGACTAAATTTATACTAAAGAAAAAAGTGACCTCCATAATAATTAACCCTAATTTTAATTATACCATAAAAGTTAAGAATGACTCATGTCCCATATATCCACTTGATGTTCTTCCACTTTACTTTTTCAACCTATAAAGAATTATATATATATATATATATATGAATTATTATTTTATATACTAGTAATAGAAACGGAAAGTTTAGGGTTTAGAGTTTTAGAAAAGTTTAAAATTTAATAATAGTGATTAGAATTTAGATTTTAAATTTTAAAACCTAAATCCTAATCATATTACACAAAAAATAAAATCACAACCTCTAAAACTTAAATAAATTCTAACCATAAACCATAAACTTTAAACCCTAAATTCTAAACCTCTACATCTAAACCTTAAATCCTATACCCTAATTTATGACCTTAAATCCTAAAATTAAAATACTTTTAAAATCTTTCAATTTTTACCGCTAGTATATAGGATATAAATCTTATATATATATATATATATATATATATATACTAGAAAGAATTTCGTCAACCTATTGTTTGGGTAAGTTTAATATTGTAACTAGGGGTGCTTATCGAGTGAGTCGATTGCGAGTTGGGCAATGCTCAACTCATGCTCGCTAAACAAATTATTGTTTGACTCAACTCGTTGCTCATTAAGCTCGTTAAATTTGTGTTCAATTCGTGATCGTTAAAATATTTTGTTGCTCAACTCGACTCGTTTCTCGTTAAGCTTGACTTATTGGTCGTCAAGCTCACTAAAAAATTATCTTATTTTAAATTAAAAGTAAAATTTAATAATATTATATGGGACGTAATATTAATATAAATTAACAAATTTAAAAAAAGAATATCAAAATTTTGATTATATGTTATAATAATAATAATAATAATAATAATAATAATAATAATAATAATAATAATGTTCTTTCAAAAATTTATTATATGTTATAATTCCTTCCAATTTTTTGTTTTTTATATAATAATTAAAAAAAATATCCTTCCAAAATTTTAGGTCACACATATCCCTCCAAAATTTTTAAACTAAAAATCAATTATTTTAAAACTTAAAATTGGGTGATTTATTTTCCTCTAAATTTTTGTCTTTTCTCTTTTTTTTTTTATCAATTGTCTTTTTCTTTTTTTATAGTTATTTTGGTTTAATTTAAGTGAATCTCAATTTAAATTAATTTAATATAAATTTACATTTAATTTTAGAATTCTTTTAGTTATGTTTGTAATTTATACTTTTCAGATTTTAGTAAGCTTGAGTAAATCGTAAGTCTAATAAGTTAATTTATCAAATCATAGATATCCCTAATTACATGTCGTGTAAATATCAAGTCTTGTTACTATTAGTTTAGGTCAATAACATGTCAGGTTCAAAACAAGTCGGGTTCAAAACAAGTCAAGTAAAATTAGGTCTCGGGGCGATTCAGTCGAGTAAATATAATTGATTAACCCAATGTACAATAATTGATTAACCATGATATAATTTTTCGTTATCGGGGCACTGCATGCAGCATGCATGCAACACTGCAAGGCTGTCACCCCATCATTAAAATTACTGTTTGAAGTTGGTGGATAATCCACCCGACTTTAAATAGTAAATTCTATTATTTTTAAAATCGATTATCCCCTAACCCGTTTTTAAATAATATACCCATAGGATATTTATTGTTCAAAGACGGGGTCTTTGAACAATAATTTTCCTTGATTGTACAGTAAACAACCCTATTTTAAGAAATAGTAATTGGGATACTCTATTTTGGGAGAAAATGTCACATAATATTTGGATTTTTTGTTTTTTTTTGATAAATGCTACTGAATTTTTTTTAAATTCATAGAAAATTATAATTACAATGTAATTAAGAAACAAAATAATTGGATTGAAAAATCCAAAAATTCTTACAACCCAAAAACAAAGAAAAATAAAATTCCTATGGAAATAAGGATACCGATAAAATTCAGCAGCTTCCTGAATCTCCTTGTCTCTGTCCAAACGAGACGCATAATGAAGGAAGAAGGAAAAAAAATGAAAATCATCTACTGTTTAATCTAAAAAAACGTTGAATTCATTTAAGATTTTAAATTCTAACGTTATAAATAAAGTAAATTAAATTGTAAAGGTCGCCTTCGTAAAATTCTTTGTAATATTTTATGAAGATTAATAGTTAATAAATTAAAAACTAGTAGTTATATACAAATAATTTAAAAAAAAACTAAATTGTTAAACAACATATTAATTCTAAAATCAGCAAAGCCATTGTACAAAAAAAGAAGATAATATTTGTCAAGCTCAATGAAAACGACAGAAAACCTGCCATCTATTCTTTAATTAATATGAAATATTATTTTTACTCTAAATTGGGTTATATTGTGTGATTGAACTCAAATATATATTCTTTTATATGTTGCAATAACTATGATATCAATCGAGCTTAAAATTTAACTCATAACTTTAAATTATAAATCTTAAACCTTGCACTCTATATTTTATCTCTATTTTTCTTAAATTCTAATATTAAAGTTTAACATTAAATCTTAATCCCAAACTTAATTTTTAGTGCGAGAACATAAATAGAAATCTTAAAAGGTAAAAGATTTTTATCATGTTCAATTAACCAACTATAATCTTAGTATCAAACAAAAATCCTTTACATTTTAATGTCCCTATTTATACTATGTACTAAAAATTAAGTTTAGGGTTTAAGATTAAAGTTCATTGTTAAGATTTAAGAAATATAAAATAATATATATATTTTTAGATTATAGACTTTAAAGTTTTGCTCCCCATTTAACATAAATAAAATAAGATAAATTATATAAATGGTCTCACGATTATACCCTAATTCTCTTTTGTGTCTTCTAACCATCAAATTTGGATCACTCAATTATAGTTAATATTGGGTCACCTTTTATATTTAAAAAATACATCAATTTGGTTATTTTTTCTTTTAAATCACTTATATACACTCATTAATATTGGAGTAATTTATTTGAAATCATTAATTAATCTAATACATGAATTGATAAACATTTTTTAAATATGAAAGATGACCCAAATATAACATTACATATAATTGAGTGATCCAAATATAACTTTTATTAATTGGGTGACATTAATATAACCTTACCCATAATTAAGTGACACAAACGTAATTCTAATAATTCCGTGATCCAAATGTAACCTTACCTATGATTGAGTGATCTTATACTTTACCAAAAGAAAATTAGGATATAGTCAAGGACCATTTATGTAGTTTACCCAAGAAAATAAACACTGTACTGTCCACACCATATACTTTATGGCCTGACTAAGACTGAATCATTATCATCTTCCACTTGGATTTTATCATAAACCGAAAAACCATAGCAGATTCAGAAAATGGGCGGCCATGGAAATGACGAAGAGGTGAAGCTGTTGGGCATATGGTTCAGTCCATATGTACGAAGAGTGGTGTGGGCGTTGGAGATGAAAGGAATAGACTATGAATGGGTGGAGCTAAGCTTTAAAGACCCCCCAAACAGGAGCCTGTCGCTGTTGGAATATAACCCTGTGTTGAAGAAAGTCCCTGTGCTCATTCACCAGGGAAGATCCGTCGTGGAGTCGCTTGTGATCATCGAGTACATCGACGAGACTTGGCGGAACAACCCTGTTTTGCCTTCGGATCCATATGAGAGAGCAATGGCTCGGTTTTGGGCATATTTCGTGGACAAAAAGGTATGTTTATATGACTTAACTCTATGAATCTATAATGAGGGATGGGTGCCGGTATAGCTATCGGAATTCAAAATCTCAACTAGGATGGTCATGTTCGGGTTGTGATTTTAGTCGATCTGTATTTGATTCGAAAATTCAAAACCACCACATTTAATTTGATTTTTTAAAGTAAAATCATGTTTTTAACTCGACTCGATATAAATAATTTCAAATTTTTTTATTTGATAAAACAATGACTTTATTGAAAATATATGAAGAGAAGATATTATAATAATTAATTTATTTTTATTTTACAAAATCAGAAGATAATTGTAAAAAAAAAATAGAGAGGAACAATACAACAATTATCTCGAAACATTTAAAATAAAATTGTATTATTATCTTAACTCAAGTATTTTTCATCCTAAATCTTACCTGATATCAGTGGGGTTCTGGACAAGCGCAATATGAGCAATCCTACATGATCCCCAAAAATGCCTCAATAAATAATTAAATTAAATATTTATAAAAATATAAATATATATAATTATGTGTGTATATATAAAAGTTAGACCCTATTATCGGATCGAATCGAAACCAGTCAAGCCCAAGTCAAATGATCATCCCTACTCTCAACTTATTGGATGTCATCTTTCAACGATACGACTATACATCTCTTGGGTTAAAATGTGTATTCTTCTTTGTCATATATTATAGATAACAGGAGTTTTGATAAACCTCTTAAGCTTAACGGATAAGAAGCAAATAGAAGAGGGAGCTAAGCAAGCAAGCAAGGCGATAGGGACCCTAGATAGGGAATTGAAGGCAAAGGGAAAGAAATTCTTCGGGGGTGAGACAATAGGGTTGGTCGACATCGCCTTGAGCGCAATAACCAATTGGATGGAAGCCCTCGAGGAAGTACTTGACATCCGCGTATCCGATTCTCGAACTCATCTTTTCATTGCCCGATGGAAGACCAACTTTGTAGCATCCGTCCGACATAACTTACCTCCAAAAGATAGATTGCTACGGTTCTATCGTCGGTACCACCAGTCCAAGATAGCTAGCATTGCACCATCAAGATTGTAAAAGGCTACATGGAAAACAACTTTCCATTGTATGTTAGACTTATTTATCTAAAATAATTGATTTATTTGGAATCATGTATTTGTTACAAGGTTAATATTCGATACATTATCAGTGAACCACAATAAACTCATCCTCGAGTTGTGAGATCATATCATTCATGCGTCACATCTGTATGTTATATATACCAATGGCGATATTAATCGGATTAAACTCAATCGACTATACATACATAGTTCAATGTGTGTCAATAGGGAACAAAACAAGTCCCGGAAGGCTCTATCTAACATCAATGGATTTCAAAATATTTTAGGCAATTATGTTCATGCTTACCTACAAGTTTCCATGGTAGCTTACCAGGATAGAGCTTTGAAATTGAGATACTTAAACCAACAAGGTGCGTGTATATGATTAAAGAAACTTAAACCTTAAATTTTATACTTTACAAAATGAATCCTTAAATTCTAAACGACAACCTGAATTTCTAAACCTTACGATTACGATTAAAAGGTTTGTTCTATGCTTATGCTTTAGGTAAGGAATGGTTAAAGTGAAAAATACTTAGATTACTTCAATTTCTTTGATATTCCTTTCCTTTTTATTTTCGAAATCACCTGCCTCGACAATGGGGGGTAAGAATCTGAACTTTTTTACGCCATGGAAATCATTAAACTTTGTGGTCAAAATCTTCTATTAGTCCTTATACTATGTGAATGTTACAAATTTAGTCCCTAGAATCTGATTTGACCATTTTTAGTATGTACCTTTTAAATTGATCATTTTACGTCATTGTAATTTAGTCATATTCTCCTTGTAGTTGGCTCAGGGTTGAAATTTTAAATTTTGAAAAGCATAATGACTGAAATTGACTAAATTTATTTTCATGCAACGTTTGGACCAAAATTGAAATTTTAAAAATGGCTTAATACACTTTCCTTCTAGACTATACATATTTTCCCAATTTACCCCCAAAACTATTTTTGACTTATTTTATCCTCTACACTTTACGTCGTTAAATTATACCAGTTTTTCCAAGTTGCCCCTTAAATAGGGGTGATTTCGGTTCAATTTCATAAAGTTTAAAAGGGTAACGGACCAAAAAAGTTTAGGGACTAAGTTGGGACAATAAGTATAGTATAGGGGGCCAAAAACTGTATCAAGCCTTTCAAATTTTGAAAAGTACAAGAACAAATTAAACATGCATACATGAACTAGATCCACAATTAATGTATACAACAAGCACTAATGACTGAATTTGACCAAACTTTATTGTGTCCCCTCCTTTGTTCTTTGAACAAGCAGGAAGGAAAGGATAACGGGAAAAAGGCCTGATTCTATAACTTTATTTATGATTGTTATACCTTCCTTCAGAACTGGTTGCCAGAGCAATTGGATTAGAATCCAATTTTCCTTGCTTGCTACTTCAAAGAAATGTTATAAAGCATGGGAAAATCAGTGTTGTCAATGCATGAAAATTAAAGATTTCAAAGAAATTTCTTAGAAAAAAGACAAAAGTTTTAGTGCCATGGCTCTGTCTGCTGTGTCCTCTGCAGTGAACACAATTGGCAAACTCCTAGCTGAAGAAGCAGTCTACCTGTGGGGAGTGGAGGAGCAAGTTGATAGCCTACAAACTGAGCTGAAATGGATGCAAATCTTCTTAAGGAAGGTAAATGCTAAACCAGCCTTGGCCAAAGACGAGATTATTCGTCTTTGGGTGTCTGAAATCAGAGAGCTTGCTTATGATGCTGAGGATGTCATCGAGGACTTTGCTCTCAGGATCGGTTCCAGGAGGAATGAGGGATGCATCAAACGATCCGCATGCATCATCAAAGACGGATGGATGCTTCACAAAACAAGATCAAAGATAGACAAGATTTTTACGAGAATCACGGACTTGGTCCGACGATTACAGGTACGAGTGTAAATATACCGAACTTGAATGATTAAGGTTTTATTTATGTTTGTTTATTTATGATTTAATTCTGAAAAAAGTATTAAATTATACATGTTTATGAGATAAGTATCTAATATTTTTTTGATTGAAATATGTATCTAAAGTTTCATTCTATTATTGTTTTAAAGTAACACCGTTAAAGAATTATCTTAACTTAGAGAAAGGTTCCCAAACTATACATTTTTATGAGATATGTGCCTAATATTTTTCCCCGCTAAAATAGGTACCTAAAATTTCATTCTATTAGTGTTTTAAGATAACATTGTTAAAAAAATCATCACCCAATCATAATTTAACATGTGTCTATTTTAATTTTTTATAAATAAACCCCAAAAATAATTTTAAAAAAATCTAGAAAAACTTAATTTTTTTAAAAAGTCCTAAATTCTTAAACCCCAAACCTTAAAATCTCAAAAATGACGCAACTACTGTCATCGATAGTCTTGTCAGATCTTGCCATTGACTGAGATCCCAGACCGTTTCTCCCAACCATTTATCGTTGATAATCAACGAGAGACATTATAATTGGACGTTGAATGATTAGAGACTTTTGCGTTTGTTGTACGATGTCTGATTGAAACCCCTCATGTCAATTATCGATAATAGGTGGTTGGAGAAAATCGACAGTGACTTAAGCTAAAGGCGACGATAGAGTCTGACAATATTATCAATGACGATACTAAAACTTAATTTTACGGTTTGGATATTTAAAAAGTTTTAGACTATTTTATGATTTTTGAAATTTTTTGAATAATATTTAAATTAATTAATTTATTCTTTTTTTATTTTTTAAATAAAAATAAAAAACAATAGTCACGTGTCAATCTATTATTGGGTGATAATTTTTTTAAAGTATGTTACCTTAAACTACTAACTGAATAAAATTTTAGGGACCTATTTCAGAAAAAAAAAACATTAAGCAAATATTTCAAAAAAATGTATAGTTTGAATACCTATTTCTAAAATAAGTCTTTATTTATTTTTGAATATATTTATGTTTGGTTCGTTTACTTTAAATTTTAACATATTACATTTGTGTTCGCTTATTTAATTCTCAAACATACTTGTTTATCATTCATAAACATATTTTTATATTTATCTTCATTTAACTATAGAGAACCTTTATTTATGTTCGTCTGTTTCTTAAACGAATATAATTTTTTTTTTATATTCATTTATTTAATGTATATAAATAGTTCATTGAATGTTCTATTCATTTACGTTTATAATTGCAGGCATACGGCATAAAAGAATTGCAGGTGGACGAAGGAGCTAGTAGTTCAGCCGAAAGACGGGAATCAAGACGGTCTTATCCTCATATTATCGAAGATAAAAACGTCGGATTGGACACTGATATAAAAAATTTGGTATCGATTATTGTGGATGAGAAAAGTGAATCAAGAGTTGTTTCTATATGTGGAATGGGTGGTCTGGGAAAGACCACTCTTGCCAAAAAAATATATCAGCACAACCAAATTAAAAATCATTTTGATAACTTGGTCTGGGTCTATATTTCTGAACAATGCCAAAAAAGGAGAGTGTGGACAGAAATTTTGTCCAGTCTTGACAGTGCCATTAAAATTGACTGGCAAACAAGGGATGAAGACATAGCAAAGGAGTTGTTTAACTTGTTAAAGGTGAAGAGATGTTTGCTGATACTGGATGATATCTGGAATAATGAAACATGGGATAACATAAAGCCTGCATTTCCAGACAAAGAGACAAAGACAAAGATTTTGCTCACCTCAAGAAACACAGAGGTAGTTTTACATGCAGACAGCAGAGGTTACTTGTACAAATTACAATGCTTAAACCCAGACCAAAGCTGGAAATTGCTTCAGAAGATTGCATTTTCTCAAACTTCTGAAGGTAATTTATTTATTCAACTTATGCTTATGTTCTTTCCCTTTTAAATATTCTAATAGATATACGTTCTTTTAGTATTCAATTCTGCGTTTTTAATACTATTAAGCCTTAATACATTTTTCTCATAAAATTATTGTTTTGTTAATTTGTCCTCTAATTTTTCGGCCCGTTACGTACCATAAGTTTTATAAAATTGGACCAAAATCACTCTTGTTAGAGGTTATCTAGAAAAACTGATATAATTTAAGGGACAATTTGATAATGATGTAAAGTGTAAGGGGTAATATAATCGAATCGAACTGAGGTACTATAGTTCATAAATTTACGAATCATAGTTAACAGTGGTTAACCGAATTAAACCAAATTTGATTTTTAATTACTTTTTAATTAATTTTATACGGTAAAAATGTGTATTTTATATAGGGATGGCAAAATACCCATCCCGACCCGAACGGGTTTTTCGCTTTAAATTTTGGGGATCGGGGCGGGACGGGTATTAGAAATCATTAAGTCAGGTCGGGTTCAACTAAAAACCAGCCCCGCCCCGTTGCTGTCCCTAATTTTATACTTAAATCAATATCGATTATCATTTTGTAACTTATTTTAACAATGTAATAACTTTTTAGAAAAAAAAAATATTAAGAACCGGGTGACCTCTGACATAGTTTACCCTTTTATTTTCATTAAGTGCACTTAAAGCTATATATTTTAGGAGTAAAAATCATTTGTGCTAGTTTTATTGTGACTTTTAGGGCTGAGCATAAAACTAAAAATCGAACCAAACTGAGGTATTATGGTTCATAAGTTTACGAATCGTAGTTAACTGCGGTTAATCAAATTTTATTTTTAATTAATTTTTAATTACTATTATAAGGTAAAACTGTATATTTTATACTTAAAATAGTATAGATGTATTTTTATTTTTTATTTTTTTAAGAGTTTTTAATAAATATTTATGAAAAACATCTTAAAGTTTTACCTTTTATTGTTTAAAAGTCATAAAATAAAGTTATTTTGTCAAAATAAAATATAAAATTTTAAAAACTAATGTTAATATGGAAAAATCGAAAACCAAGGTTAACCAAAATAAAAACTAGTGATTACTAAAATAATTTATCGAATTAAACTGACCTTGAACTAAATACACCCCTAGTGTCTCCTTTGGTGCCTCACTTTAAATTAGTGAGGTTAGGTTCTAGGGTTCAAGATTAGGAGTTGTGGTTAGGATTTAGAGAATTAGGGGTATGATGTATTTTAGGGTAGGTTTAGGGTATAAAAATTAGGTTAGGGTTTAGAATTTAATTTCAAAGGATTTTTTAAGGTGAGACATGAAAGGAGACATGATTAGAGGGCATGAGATTTCTACTCTTATTTTAAATACCAATTACATTATTGAGACAAAATTCTTAGATTCTAACTTGAACCCTAAATCTTAAAATAACATATCTTAAATTCCCTAAATTCTAACCTAAATTTAATCTTATGATTAGATGTATTTTTATTTTTTATTTTTTCTTAAAATATAAGTTTTTAATAAATATTTATGAAAAATATCTTAAAATTTTTCTCTTTAATGTTTAAAATTCATAAAATAAAATTATTTTTTAAAAATAAAATATATTTTTTAAAAACTACTGTTAATATGGAAAAACCGAGATTAATTGAACTGAAAACTAGTGATTACTAAATTAGAGATGATAGGATTTACGGTTCAAGGTTAGGAGTTGTGGTTAAGGTTTAAGGAATTAGGGGTAGGATGTATGTTCAGGGTAGGGTTTTGGGTTTAGTGTATAGAAATTAGGGTAGGTTTTAGAATTTAATTTTAAAGTACTTTTTAAGGTGAGACATAAAACGAGAAATGATTAGAGGACATGAGATTTCTACTCCTATTTTAGATACCAATTACATTGTTGAGACAAAATTCTTCGATTCTAAATCTTAAACCCTTGATTCTAAAAAAACATATCTTATATTTTCTAAATTCTAACCTAATTTTAATCTTAACCTTAAACCTAAGTTTATTCTCATGAAGTACACTTTATTCCTAACTTTGAGTTATAATTGTTGAACCCTTTCACTCATCTATTAAAATTTTCCAGGCCGTATAGTTGAAGGAGAAATGGAAGAGGTAGGCAAAAAGATGGTTGAACATTGTGCAGGGTTGCCATTAGCCATTGTTGTGCTGGGAGGAATCTTAGCCACAAAAGATTCAGTAAATGAATGGCGAAAGGTGTCTGAAAATGTGATACCCTACTTGAAGAGAGGCAAAGGCCATGGAGTGGAAGAAGTGCTGGCATTAAGCTATGATGATTTGCCACACTACTTGAGGCCATGCTTTTTATATTTGGCAAATTTCCCAGAAGATTTTGAGATACAAACCGATAGATTGATTCAACTCTGGGTTGCTGAAGGGATCGTTTTATCCGATTCGGAGGAAGAAAATGGGAGCACGACAGAGGATTTGGCAGAGCGTTACTTGCTGGAGCTGGTAGAAAGATTCATGGTCCAAGTACGAGAAAGAGACGCCTTAAAGTTGAAGATCAAAACAGTTGAAATGCATGATTTGATGAGAAATCTTTGCTTGTCAAAGGCTAAACAAGAAAATTTTCTCTGCTTTGTTGATGAGACGTCCAATGCATCTTCGATATCAACAGTACGAAGGATGCATAGAGTTTCTGCACCCACTATTTTGTGGATACGACACATTAAAAGTCCACATCTTCGATCATTGTTGTTCGTCAATGAGATCCCGGACGAGTTCTTTAAACAGATGAAGTTATTTAGTAAACCGTTGCCCAGGAAGATGTTTAATTACTTGGAAAATCATGAAGATGAAGATGAAATTGGATGTCTCTGTGTTTCAATTGCAGCATTCTTCTACTTTTATTTTATGTTACCTGAATTTCTTGGATATTACACATACATGTTCAACAATTTCAAATTGCTGAGAGTCATTAGCTATGAAGGAAAAGATGGGGATGGGATGGGATTGATCTGGAAGTTATCAAGAGATATAGGTAATCTCATCCATTTAAGATTCTTGAGTCTAAGGGGTCTTGAATTTATAAGGCCAATATTGCCATCATCTCTGGGCAACTTGAGGCGCTTGCAGACCTTGGATTTGAGAGTTGATGGAATGTGTACAGATGTTCATGTACCTAATGTGATATGGAGGATGGAGCAACTAAGACATCTCTATCTTCCTGATAAATGTAAAAGAAGAACAAAGCTGAAGTTGGGCACTTTGAGAAACCTACAAACACTGGTGAACTTCAACACCAGGAATTGCTATCTAAAGGATCTTATCAACATGACAAATCTTAAGGAGTTGGTGATTCAGGGGCCGTTCGATATCAAAGATTTTAATGCGGACGACTCGGACAAGAATCCACCCATCATCCAGAGTAAGTACCTTCATTCCTTGTCTATTATCAATGACGAAGGAAGAATCGATCCAAGGCATTTGAATCACCTCCTTTCAACATGTGTTAGTCTTTGTAAGCTGAGTTTAGATGTGGAGATAAGTGAGTTACCAGACTACCACCACTTGTCTTCGGGTCTTGCTTACATACACTTGAAAAGCTGCAAGCTTGAGAAAGATCCGATGCCGACACTGGAGAAGCTGCCTAGCTTAAGGGTTCTTGAATTGCATGATGGTGCTTTCAAGGGAAAGGAGATAGTTTGCTCTGCACAAGGCTTTCCTAAACTCGAGTCACTAAGCCTTAAAGATCTCAGCCCTTTGGAGAAGTGGCAGGTGGATGAAGGAGCCATGCCTTGTCTTGAGCGACTAGAGATCGAAAACTGCCGTGATTTGAATATGGTTCCAGACGGATTGAGGTTCATTACAACACTGAAAGAACTGAAGGTTGAACGGATGCCAAAGGCATTCACAGAGAGAATAGAGGAAGGAGGAGAGGATTTCGACAAGGTCCGACATGTTCCTTCAATCATATCCTAGTTATCTTGATTATTGTCAAGTGAGTTCGTAATCTTTCTTATATATGATACGCTGATAAATCTTTACAAATTTTTATACTAAAAGAATGGACTGCACACAATTCTTGAGAAATCAAGAATCTCATCTTTTTCTTCTTCATTTCTTTTAATTTTAGGGGAAATGGAATGGTCCATTTGAATTCCGTCCATGGAAAAGGTAATCCTATGTCTTCCGGTTAGTTGTCTTAATTAAACATGATTTATAGTTATTGTATTTTTTTTAAATCTTTAATTTGCTTTAATTTTCTCGAAAAAAGACAAATATATTGTAAATTTAAATGTAAAATACTGTTGTTATCTTACTTGTGTAAGTTAGTAAGAGATTATACTATATATTGTAAGATGGGGTTGTGATCTTTTATAATATGGATTGTATTATTATTTACATGAGATTTGGCCTTTTTTTAATATTTGTTATATTATAAGTTTCAATAAATTTGTTGAGATTAAGCTTTATGAATAAGAACTATAGATTGTGACTATATTAGAAAATATCTAAAATCTTTTAGTAAGGTGTGACACATGTAACCATCAATTTATATAATTAATTTATTTTATTAAAATAAAATTAAAATTAATTAGAAAAAATATGTAAATAAAAAAAATCAAATATGCAATTTTACATTTTTAACTGTCACATCAGCTACTCTGTTAAGTTTAACGGTTGGTGGTCATATTAGGATAATTTTAATATCTTAGTGCTAAATTTACCAAAGTTAAAAATATAGTGATCATATCGATACCAATCTCATAGTTAGGTGGTCATCTATATAGTTTACCTTTTAAAATAAAATTATGATCGAATTACAAAAATGTGTACATAAGAAAATTAAGTGTATAATTATCCTTTTTAATCACCATGTCTTCCCTTCATTAAGTTTTAACGGTAAATAATTAGATTAAAATATTTTAACAATTACGTGATATATTTATCAAATTAAAAGTATAATAGTTAAATTGACACTAATCTTACATTTAAATGGTCATTTATATAATTTAGATTAGATTATAATAAGGCTCATTTCTTCTCGGGGCGGCACATTAATAGCATCGCCTAAAGTAGAAATAATATGAGCATTGATTTTTAAAAAAATCACTAAAAAATAGCTTTTTTAATTTAGAATTCAAAAAAATAAGGTATAAACTAGTTATATTGTAAGATATGAACTAATTTTGTGAGGTTTAATCTTATTGATCTTCTTATCCTCTGCTTTTCTATATATAGTATAAAATCGGGTTTTACCCATTTATGTAAGTTTTGACGAGTTAATATTTCATGCACAATATTTTTAATTTTAGCTTTTCAATTTTATGTTTTAATTTAAGAATTATTGTTAAAATTCAAGATTTATATGTTTGGCGTTTTTTTTTGCGTCGTTAAAATCTTTCTCGGCGTTTAAGAAAGCGACGTAAAAAGTGCCGCTAAAACCAGTGCCACAATTGTTTGTGACATTTTTACCAAAAACGCCACAAGAGATCAAGATCTGTAGCGGCGTTTGTGTTTTCGAACACTGCAACAAGTTATTCTTCAGTGGTTGATGAGTGCATAAAAGTCCTACTTTTTATATCATTTTCTCACTCGTTTATTGCCAATTAAGGACAGATTTAAGGGCAATATTTGATAATTCTGCTTATTTTCCATATTTCAGCATCTAAATACTTAAAACATGAATTTATCTATTATTTGGCATAAAACAGATGCATTTGATGGTTTTCTTTCCTAGGCAGGAAACCACATCATATGAATGACCAAACAAGAAGACGGATACTGGAAAAGAAGCTGAAATGCAAATGAAGCACCCGCCACGACAACACTTTGGATGCCGCGGTAGCAGATTGAAGATGACAACTGGTGCTCGATAGATAGAGAAAAAGATGCCGATTCTAACGGACATAAAGAGAGAGAAAGATTAAGCCGATTTAAGGAGTCAAACCCTGGTCAAAGTCAAACACGAGAAAGAAGAGTTATTTTAGGAAATAGAATAAAGTATCATAGTTTAATTAGGAGATTATATTTTTTACCTTTTAGAACTCTTTCCTTGCATGGAAGACTTTAACCTAGGGTTTGGCCTATATAATCCACCCATTAGGTCTAGGTTTGGGGTGTGAAGTTGGAGTCGAATTTTACCTAGAAAAATACTCTTAGCCGCTGACTACACCATGTTCTAAACTTCTTCGGAGGTTTAGGTTGTTTGTGGAGTAGTTGGAGAAGATGGTTGTGTTATGTTAGATATTTACTAATGCAAAACTTATTTCATAGTTTATTCTCTCTTGGTATTTACTCTTCTCGCATATGAGCTCGAACGATAGTATGTGAAAAAAAATATATTTGCCTAGCATCGGAAGATGTAGGTTCACGAAACGAGAGAATACGGTCTTTGCTCATGGGCATTGACTAATCCGGTTGAAATATATTTGACTGTCGGAATACCCAACCAACTTGTAATCTTCTGCTTTCGAGTAGAATAATCCAAGTGACACCGTTCCTTGGATGTAGCGTAAAATTCGCTTCAACGCCTTCCAATGTGAATAAACTGGCTCCTCCATGAACCGACTTACAATTCCTAAACTAAATGAAAGATCTGGCCTTGTGCATGTGAGATAACGAAGACTTCCTACCAAACTTCGGTATTTACTCGCATCAACATGTTTTCCTCCATCGAACTTTGATAGTTTTGCACCTGGTTCCATTGGTGTTGCTACCGGATTACAATCTGCCATCTTGTACCTCTTTAAAATCTCTTTTGCATATGTCTCCTACGATACAAAAATACTCGTCTCTACTTGTCTAATCTCCAAACCAAGAAAAAACTTCATCAAACCCAAATCATTCATCTCAAATTCTTTTGTCATTGTACCCTTAAATTCTTCTATCATCTTATTATTGTTACCCATGAAAATGAGATCATCAACATAAAGAGCAACAAATAATATATTACCTCCATTATTCTTTACGTAAAGTGAATGCTCATAGGGACATTGCATGAACCCGTTCTCCTTAAAATATGTGTCAATACGTCTATTCCAAGCCCGCGGTGCTTGCTTCAACCCGTAAAGTGCCTTCTTCAATTTTAACACTTTCTTCTCTTCTCCGACTTTCACGTATCCAGGTGGCTGCTCTATGTAGACTTCTTCTTCGAGAACACCATTCAAGAATGTTGTCTTGACGTCCATTTGAAATATCGGTCATTTGAATTGAGCAGCTTGTGAAATAAGTAATCGAATTGTCTCCATTCTTGCAACAGGAGCAAATACCTCATCATAGTCGATTCCTGCCTTTTTCTTGTATCCCTTCGCAACAAGTCTCGCCTTGTATCGTTCTATCTCGCCTTGAGCATTCATCTTTTTCTTGAACACCCATTTTACACCAATATGGTGACTTTCTTTCGGCAATTCTGCTAGCTCCCATGTGTTGTTTCGTTCAATTGTCTTAATCTCCTCGTTCATGGCAATTTGCCATTTCTTATCTCGTGATGCCTCTTCAAAGCTAATATTTTCAGCATCTGCCAAAAGACAAACAAGATGTACCTCACTTTTCGAATCATACAAATCTTGCAGACTTCGCATTTTGGGTTCTCGTGGTTCATCTCCATCATTGGTAGTTTCATAACTTGTTGGTATGCTTGTTGGTGCCACAACTGATGATTCTCAAAATTCCATGACAATCTCTGTTGAATTATTCCAATCTCATTCGCTCGCTTCATTTACTCGCACATCACGACTCACCATCACTTTCTTATTTATCGGATTGAGTAGCTTGTACCCTTTTGTTTTCTCATCATACCAATAAAAATAAACTTTTTACTTTTGTCTTCGAGCTTCGTTCTTCGTTGATCTGGTACATGTGCATACGCCACACTACCAAAAACTTTGAGATGAGAAACTGTCGGCTTCTGTCCGCTCCATGCTTCTTGTGGTGTTTGATCATAAAACTTTACATGTGGACACCGATTTTGTATATAGACAGCACATTACACAGCTTCTGCCCAGAATTGCCTCGGCAATTTCTTGCTCTTCAGCATTGATCGAACCATGTCAAGAATGGTCCGGTTCTTCCTCTCAGCCACACCATTTTGTTGAGGAGAGTATGATGCGGTTAGAAATCTTCTTATTCCTTGTTCCTCGCAATACTCCCTGAAAGCCTTCGACGTATACTCGCCACCTCTATCTGATCGTACGGCTTTGATATGTCTTCCCGTTGCCTTCTCCACCATCACTTTGAACTTTTTGAACACCTCAAATGCATCGGATTTTTCATTCAAAAAATACACCCAAGTTTTTCGTGAGAAATCATCAATAAATGAAATGAAATATCTTTTACTGCTAAAAGATTCGGGAGTGATTGGTCCACATATGTCGGTATGAATCAACTCGAGTGGATGTTTAGCTCGATATTCCACCTTCTTTTGAAACGATGTTCTCGCTTGCTTGCCAATCACACATTCTTCACAAAATTTGCCATCATAATCCATGTTCGGCAATCCATGAACCATGTTCTTCTTTGCTAACTCCTTTAGACCACCATGATATAGGTGACCAAATCGAAGATGCCATAGCGATGCCTTGTCTTCTACATCGACACGTAAATATTTTTCTCGCACGCTTCTCAAATTTAATTTAAATATCCGATTTTTGCCCATTTCAACTCTGGCAATTAGACACCCTCGCTTATCCTTCAATAGTAGTACTCGATATTTCAAAATACCGAGTATCCTTTCTCCATGAGTTGCCCAATACTCAAAATATTTGTCTTATTATTCTACTCGAAAGCAGAAGATTACAAGTTGTCTAAAGCTTATTGGTTTTGAGTTTTGTTTCAATCTCTGCTTTGTGGTAATTCACATGTTGCTCCTTGGTTATTGGAAGTTCAAATTTATGAATTGCTGGATATTTTGTTCATTGGTTTAGAATGAGTAATTTTTGAGGTTGTTATATGTTGAATATTGATTCTTGTTAAAGAATTGAGTTGTTCTGTAGTTTGGAAATTTTTTTTATTGTCTTGTTGATTCTTCTACATAGTACACATAGACACTTGATGTTTCACTGTCAAGCATTCTATGAAAAAAATCTTTAGGGAGTGTTAAGTGTTTAACTGCCTTACTCTTCGTTAATCAGACAAAAGAGGGTATCTTCTTGCTCAAAAGTGGGCTTCAGATTACACTCGGTAGCATGTAGTTTGACCACCTTGCTTCCAAGAAAAAGAAAGACCAAATAAATGTTGAAGGTGGTAGACAATAAAGAAGAAAGAAATGCTTCTAAAGTTTTTTTTGAAGAAATTTCGAATGAAAGAAAACAAATAATGACCATGAAGAAAAGAAAACGGTGAGAAAAACTGAAGAAGAAGGCAAGATTTCAAAAATTGTCTAATTTTTATCTTGTGGTTTTGGGTTGTTACTGAAAATAAATTTATCATGGATTAAAGTTGTCTGTTGATCTTTTAACTGGCCAGATTCTATGGTTTGTAACAAGTATAAACGCAAAATAACAAGAAATAGAAGAAAGAAACAGATTAAAGGTAGAAACCAGAGAGAATTAGGAAAGAACGGCAGAGCAAAAGAAAATTCTATTTCATTCCAATTTCATCGATATCCCGCAAAGCCTACAAAGTTGGGTTTTTAACCCTAATAATAAAATGACATAGTATCAAAAGCTATATAAAACGCCATCGTTTTATTTAATAACAAATGGGCTGTAACAATACTCCCCGACTCTGAAAGATCCTTGTCCTCAAGGATTAGAAAATGGCCCTTTTTGCTTTTAAATTTGATTCAGTGAACATGTCTCCTTCCATAGCATCCCTGCAATCTATAAATTCTTCTCCATCATTCAACTTGGGTGAATCTTCCATTAATATTTGATATAATTGAGATCGAGTGCATCGATGGCCTGGTGTGTACTTAGAAGAACACCAGAAGCATAATCCCTTTTTTCGACGGTCCTCAATTTCAGCTTGTGAAAACTGGTTACCGAAACCTTTAATCTTCTGTTGATTCATTACCTTCAAAGAAAAATTCTGTCCTTGAAGAGTAGCCACTGTGCTGGCTGTCTTAGAGGTAAAATTATTTATCACTGGAGCTCGATTAAGCTGATCAACACTTGATTCAAAATCCAAAGATGTGGGAGTTGATTCAGGACTAAATGTTAGAACAAAAGGATTATCCGGAGTGCCATATAACATTATCTCCAAGTGTCGAGCCTTGTGAAAAGCATCTAACAAGGTACGAGGTGTAAACAATTTCAACCATTTACTGATATCCTCCTTCAGTTTACTTACAAAAATACTCAATGCATAGTTCTCTTGTAACTGAAGTTGATTTAAAATAATAACAAAATTCTCATAATATTGTTCAACGGTTCCTACTTGAGTTAATGTCACTAATTCGGCCATAGGATCCTCAAATCCATCAGGAGAAAATCTATCTCGCATGAGTCGCAAATATTCATTCCATTGTAAGTTGTCTATTCCCCCCTACATTCTTAACTATCAAATGGTTCCATTGTAAAGCCTTGCCATCCAAATTAAGCATAACTAATCTAACCTTAGAGTTTTTAGGAACTAATTCAGCCTCAAAAAATTGTTCTAATTTAGACCACCAATCACGAAATCCATTTCCATCAAATTTAGGACATTTCAATTTATAAGCCAAATTTGCAGCAATATTAGGATTGAGCCTAACATCTCCTCTATTCAAATGATTCAATGCTCCATCCCTAAAGACATTAACATTCATATTTGCAGCATTCATATTAGCAGTATATGTTCGATCTAAATTACTCACTACTCCATCCCGAAACACATTCATATTTGCAGCATACTCTGTGTTATAGACATGAGTCGATTGATGAAAAATACCTTGAACCGGATTTGTTGAAGTGGTTCGAACTGGATGATCAAAACGGCATTGAAGTAGTTGTGTGTAATTCTTTGAACCCAACTGATTCTGAAGAGAAACATCAGAGACAACATGAGGTCGTGGACCCAAAATACTTCTGGTAGAATCATTCAAAACAGACCCACCACCAGTAACAAAATTCACCGTTTGACCCTCCATTTGTAATGGAGCCTTGCCCCGAGCTGGGTCACGAGAGCCTGATTCTAAACCCATTGTGCGATATACATCATGGAGGTTCAATTCCGATAACGAGAGTGGTTCAATTCCTCTAACAACAGAGGTGGTTTCCATTGACAACGAAAGAGATGGTGGCTCAGGAAGCTTAGGCTACATGTCGACAGTAACTATTGGATGCTTGAACAAAGAAGTAGGTGGTGCTGTAGATACTGCCGGTTGTTCTGATCGAACCCTATTTTCTTCAAAGAATTTTTAAGGGTAGATTGCAACCTTACTTCCATGGCAAAGATTTTTGTCTCTAAATGTGCATCCAAATCAGAACTCAGTTTGTGAGAATGACCTTCAATGGTGGATTCGAGGGTTTGAACTCTAACATCCAAAGCTTGAACATCCCCATGAAGACTGGAGAAATCCAGTGTTGTTTGGCTGCGCGTTTTAACGCCTTCGCCCAAATCAGTTTTACCCATAACCGTGAAGAAGATGATTCAGAGTGAAGATGGTGAGAACGCCAGAAAAGAATGGCTCTGATGCCTTTGTAACAAGTATAAACGCAAAATAACAAGAAATAGAAGAAAGAAACAGATTAAAGGTAGAAACCAGAGAGAATTAGGAAAGAACGACAGAGCAAAAGAAAATTCTATTTCATTCCAATTTCATCGATATCCTGCAAAGCCTATAAAGTTGGGTTTTTAACCCTAACAATAAAACGACATAGTATCAAAAGCTATATAAAACGCCATCGTTTTATTTAATAACAAATGGGCTGTAACAAAGGGAAAATATTTAGCTTGTCTTGTTGGGATTGATACGATTCTATAGCAGTAGAGAGTTGAGTTTCCTGACCATAAGGACCAACGTTCACCTCAAGAGCATGTCCATAAGCATTGTCTTGGACAACAGTCCTATCAAAACCTAGCATCTTTTGTGAAGACTCAACCCTAGGAATTCGATTATCTGTTGTAATTGTCTAATTTTTATCTGTTCTTGTTTAGTAATATTAGGATCATCACTGAGAAAAGTTATTAACATTGTCATCTTTGTTAAGGGTAGTTACCAACTCATATCATGTTTCCAGTTTATTGTGTTATGCCTCAGGAAGTTCACAAGAGTGAAGAGAATATGGTGAATGTTAGTCACTTCAAGTTCTTTGTTTTGAATGTGTTGGAACCGGTTGAAAGCACAATACCGATGGATCAAGTTGATTTTTTAAAGATTTAGAAGGTTGAGAAAGCAGGAAGAATGTTAGACAGTTGAGATTGGGTTGGTTGTTCATTGTTAGTTAGTCGATTTAAATAAGTTTGTTTGTTTGTTAGAGATGTATAATTGGACTATAAGTATATGCATTGGGTTGAGACCCCATCT
Organism: Abelmoschus esculentus; assembly: GCA_035048815.1. Classification (NCBI taxonomy): domain Eukaryota; kingdom Viridiplantae; phylum Streptophyta; class Magnoliopsida; order Malvales; family Malvaceae; genus Abelmoschus; species Abelmoschus esculentus. The sequence continues at coordinate 729,830 of JAUCBN010000049.1, forward strand.
CATCCCGACTCTATTTTCTATATTTATTCAATTTTCAATAAAATTATGAGATTACATTTGATCCTTAAATATGGTCTTTCTTTTCTCTAAATCTCCACTATACAGCTCATGTAACTTAGCAATTTTGTAGGCTTCATTCAACTCCCTAGGCTGATGTACTTTTACTCTGTGTCTGAGCTCATCCTTTAGACTACTCAGGAAACTTGATACAAAATAGAGTTCATATAGGTAGGGATTCTGTAATATGACATAAGGTTTCAACTTTTTAAATTTGCCTGGTATTCTTCCACTATTGATCTCTGGATCAATTTGTTGAACTCCTCAATTATATCAATATAATTTTTATCTATAAACCTGTAACATAAGTCTATTGTGAACTCAGGCCAAGTTATCTTATGTTTCTGTAATATGTAGCCATCGAACCACACCTCAACCTTTCCTTCTAGGTGCATAGAAATCTGATCTATTTTTTGCTCTTCTGGGATGTTCAAAAGTGTGAAATATTTCTGATATTTCCTAATCCAACTCCTTGGATTCGTGCCATCAAACGTAGACAGTTCTATTTTTGGTCTAAAGGTAGTACCTTTATTGTTTCCTATGGCTAGGGGTGATATTTCTGCCTGGAACCATTCTTCTTTAATAGGTTCATCAATTTTTATCTTAAGTTTCATTTGATGCAATGGTATCTGAGTTGGTTTAAAGCTAACAATCTTGGTTCACTAGGTTTATAAGAATACCTCTCTTTGTCATCCAAAATGGTCATCACTGTGGGAGCTCTGCTACTGTTCCCTGCTTGTCATTTTCCACCATCTATGGGTCTGTCTGTAGCTTCTGGGCTGAAGTCCTTTTCCTTCCCTCTCACAGTTGCAAGTATTTGTTCTAGGTATCCTTGAGTAGTGTCCAGCCTAGTTTCCAGATTCGTTATCCTGGTTGTAGAAGAGTCTTATAGTTTTGTCCACTATTTAGGCACATTTTCTTCATTCTTCAGATTAGTCAGCCTATTCTGAATAACTGTTATTGTTTTTTTGGATGCTCGAAAGGCCATTTTCGATTGACATTTAGCTTTTCCCGATATTTAATGATCAGCTACTTACTACTGCTTTTGCTAAACCTCATATACTACTACCAAGGACACTGTTTTATTCATTCACACGTGTTGGAATTTCCTATTTTCCAGCAACGGTAATGACAATTGCTTTCTCCTCTAACTCAGCATTCTCCAGCTCATAGGATCCTTGCTGCAATCAGGTTTGGTCTGTTCATTGTCTTTTTTTTATTAACCAAAACGACACCGTCTCTTCTAACTTGAATTTCAGGCTTTCATTGCGACAACATACATGTGCAACAATTTCAAATTGCTGAGTCTTTAGCTACTTGAAAAAAATCATGAGAAGCGGATGGGATTTATCTGGAAGTTATCAAGTGGTATAGGTAATCTTATCCATTTAAGATTCTTGAGTTTAAGGCGTCTTTGGTTAATACGATCAATATTCAGGTTCGGTTCGGGTTTATTTAAATTTTTTGCGAATATATTTTCTAAAACGACAAAATTACATCAATAATCTTTAAGCTCTTTAGGTTTCTAAAGTTTATTTGTAAACAAGGTGAAGCAACGTATAAACAAGTTTATTTGTTAACATAAATGAATTAAACACAACTTGATCAGGAAGAAAGCCATGATCCCGGTTTGAAGGGAACAAAATATAATTTACTCGAAAAATAAGAGGGACGATTTGTAATTATTTATTAAATTTTAAAATATATTATAAAAATAAATGGAAAAATAAAGCAAGGGATGGAGGTGTACCCACATGAATAGTAAATATATACTTGTCTTCGTTGATATTCATTTGTTTATTAAGCGAACATGAAATTTTTATTTATACTCATTTATTTAACTTAATAAAAAATATTATATGAACGATTTATGAATTGTTCATCAAAAGCTCTATTCATTTAGACCCTAATTGTTGGCATATGGCATAAAGGAATTACGGGAGGACAAAGGATAAATACACCGATAATCATCATATTATGAGTTTAATATCAAAATGACTACAATACTTTAAAAAACATCAAATACACCGAAAATAAAGATGAGAGTTGTTTTAAAAGATTACATTATCTCAAGCTTTTTCAGATAATTTGTTTATTAACTTGTTTTTTCTTTGGGTAAATAACATCGTTGGTCATTAAAATAGTTGCGTATTATCTCAAAAAGTTATATATTTCACAAATATATTTTACACATATTTAGATTTAAAAATATATTGCATAAAAATATAAATTTTAAAGTCTTAATTGATCTTATTTTTTTTTATCTATTATATCTCTCCAGCCCAATTTTATTATTTTAATAACATGCTAAAACAACAAATAATAAAAACATATTTTCAAAGAAAATTTTGATTACAAAATGAAAGAAAATGTGAGAAAAAAAAGTTATTATGGCTCGTATAAACTTTTTTCTTTCAATAGTTGCATCAAAACTACTACTTTACATATATATTAATTTATAGGATAAGTACAAGGCTTAATACACTTCCACTTAAACTATACATGTGTTCTCGATTTGCCCCTTATTGTTACCAAATTACCCCTAAATTATAGCAGTTTTTATAAATTGTCTGATAAATAGAGGTGATTTTGGTCTAATTTCGTAAAATTTAGGGCATAACGGGCCAAATACATTTAGGGGGCAAATTTGAAAAACAAATATAATTTAGGGGGCAAAAGTGTATTAACCATTATTATATAAAGTTTTTTTAAAAATTTCTTACAAAAAATTATTGAAAAGTTTAAAAATATGATTTAAATATTTGAAAACAGATCAACAAATTGATTCTAAAATCAAGGATGAGAATAGGTAAAAATATTATTGTAAGAGAAAATAATAAAGTTTGGAATTAGAAAAAGAATTAGTTTTGCATTTAGATTTCATTAATGCTTAAAATTTTATGAAAAATATCACAAAAAATATTTTGAGAGAGATAATTTACTCGAGTTTAAAATTTAGAGGACCTAAAGATTGTTCGAACCAAAATATTTTTCCTAACTAGCAATGACTTTAGCATTTGGACCAAAATATTAATTTTTCAAATTTACATAGATTAAAATGTTCCTTTCTATAATATAGAGATTAAAATAAACTTTTAGATGTAGTATAAGAAATTTTGATAGACCTTAATCAATATCTTTTCTATGTTAGGCATTTTCTATTTTATATAATATATGATATATGGTATATTGTTAGTTATATAAAAAAATCTTTTTTTTTTTATTTTATCAATTAAATTTGTTTTTTAAAAATTGCACATAATTTGATTAAACTTTAGAATTATATATCTTTAAAAGATACCATTACCGGATGAAAACATAATGTTATTGTTTAAATCGACAAAGCTGAAATATAATACAAAAACTAAATAGATTTATATTCGATGCATAGTCGGTAAAAAAAGTTTCTACAAACATCTTAATTATAGTGCTTAGGATTAAATATTAGGGGTTTAATATTTAAGTGTTGTGGTTAAATTTTGAGGTTTAAAGTTAAAATTTAGTGTTTAATACAATATGATTAGGTACTTAGATTTTAACATATAAATCTTAAACTCTAAATTTTAACCGGAACTCATCAATTATTATATTGTAGTATGCAATAAATTTGTTGAGATTAAGTTTTAAGGATAAGAACTATAGACGATGTCTATATTAAAAAAAACTAAAATACTTTAATTAGGTGTGACACATGTCACTATCAATTTAAATAATTAATTTTTTTTACATGATTCCGGTTTATTATGTCATTTATAGTCTTATCTAATTAGATTCATCAATTTAATAACATATAAGAAATAGGTGAAGATCCACTTATAAAAAGGGTAAGAGATGAAAGATTCAATAAAAAATATTATTGAATGAGACCCCTAATAAATTTTCGTAACTTGAGCTATGTTATCTTTGTAATGTTGTATTTCTCGATTTGAGAGAGTAATAACTATTCAATTTTTATAGCATTTCGATAAGGCGTACCTTACAAATAAATAATCTCATAAATAACTTAAATTTTAATCTCATAAAGATAATAAATTTTGTTATAGAAATCACTTGGAAGAATCCGTAATTGTAAAGTTCAAATGACAATATAGCTAAAAGAAATAAAACATAAAATATTCAATAATTAATATACATATAAGTTCATAGTTTTTATTTTGTTAATAGTATAAATTTACAATTATGGTTGGGTGTGTAATTTTCTTGTTTTTATATTGGTTAAACCTTATTAAAAACTGAGAGTTCCTAAAAGAGAGAGATTCGATTGACTGATGTTAATTTAAGTGATAAATAATTTAGTTTCGCTTAAATAGATCTCAAATTCACCCAAAACATAAAACTAATAATTTTAAATTTAATTTAAAAAAAACGTTGAAGTTAATAGTCAAAGTTGGTCAAAGGGTCAAATTGTTTTTTTTTTCTCTTGAATTTGAGGGCTTAATTGGATGTAAAAAGGTTTAAGTGCGTTCCCAGAAAATCGGATTTGCTTCAATAACCGATCTTTCTTCCCACACGAGTGATCAAATCAACATTTTGACCAAATTTAATCTTTAGTTTTGAAATCAATTTGATTTTAAAAATAAATTCAAAAGAAAACTAAAATAAGTAAAAAATTGAAGTTGTTGATGCACTTTTCAATCGTCACGTTTGGATTGAGTCATTGCTTAAGCCTTTTGCTATAGAGAACTTAGCCGAGCACAATTATAATTATAGAAAGAATTATGCTCCACATGAAAAATAAAATAAAGTAAAAAAATTAAAAACAAGAAAAATAAAGAAAGAAAACTTTTATAAAACTTAAACAAGAGAAAAGATATCAAGGGATTCAGGAATATGTTCTAGGCTTACCCAAGATTTAAAATAAAGAGATAAATCTAAAATTATTTAAATTCAAATACAAAAGATAAATCCAAATTTGAAATTCAAATCTCGACTAATAAGTTATCCGAAACGCAGCTGATAAGCTATTAGGCACTTGCTGAAATCATCTTCTAGAAGCTACTGACCGTGTGCCACGTCACCTTTTCATGCCCAAAGTCGTACCCACCAATTCAAACTCGATTCAGAAAATAAAAAAATAAAAAATAGACCATTTAATTACACTTTCCAGCATTTATAGTTATGCATAAAAACACACGAAAACATCAAGATCAATAACACAATTCATCGAATTAAGAAGTATTTAAGCACAAAATATTAACTATTTTGAGCATTAATCACGAGTCAAGCACAATTTTAACGAGCTTAACAAGCAATAAGTCGAGTCAAATAACAAATTTTTTTAGTATGCATGAACCGAGCATTGTCAAACTCGTGACCGCCTCGCTCGATAAGCACCCCTAGTTCTAATACCATAAACTTTAAATTCTAAATTTAAATCTTAAATTTTATATTTTATAGAATAAATCTTAAATTCTAAACCACAACCTGAATTTCTAAACCTTACAATTAAAAAGGCTAGTTCTATGCTTATGCTTTAGGTAAGGAATGGTTAAAGTGAAAAAAATACATAGATTACTTCAATTTCTTTGATATTCCTTTCCTTTTTATTTTCGAAATCACCTGCCTCAACAATGGGGGGTAAGAATCTAAACTTTTTTACGCCATGGAAATCACTTAAACTTTGTGGTCAAAATCTTCTATTAGTCCTTATACTATGTGCATGTCGCAAATTTAGTCCCTAGAGTCTGATTTGACCATTTTTAGTATGTACCTTTTAAATTGATCATTTTACGTCATTGTAATTTAGTCATATTCTCCTTGTAGTTGGCTCAGGGTTGAAATTTTAAATTTTGAAAAGTATAATGACCGAAATTGACTAAATTAATTTTTCATGTAACGTTTTGGACCTAGATTGAAATTTCGAAAATGGCTAATACATTTCCTCTATACATATTTTCTCAATTTACCCCTAAACTATTTTTGACTTATTTTGTCCCCTACACTTTAAGTCTTTAAATTTTACCGGTTTTTCCAAGTTGCCCCTTAAATAGGGGTGATTTTGGTTCAATTTCATAAAGTTTAAAAGGGGAAATGGAACAAAAAAGTTTAGGGACTAAGTTGGGAAAATAAGTATAGTATAGGGGGCCAAAAACTGTATCAAGCCTTTCAAATTTTGAAAAGTACAAGAACAAATTAAACATACATACATGAACTAAATCCACATTTAATATATACAACAAGGACTAATGACTGGATTTGACCAAACTTTATTGTGTCCCCTCCTTTGTTCTTTGAATTACAAGCTGGAAGGAAAGGATAAAGAGAAAAGGCCTGATTCTATAACTTTATTTATGATTCTTATACCTTCCTTCAGAACTGGTTGCCAAAGCAATTGGATTAGAATCCAATTTTCCTTGCTTGCTACTTCAAAGAAATGTTATAAAGCATGGGAAAATCAGTGTTGTAAATGCATGAAAATTAAAGATTTCAAAGAAATTTCTTAGAAAAAAGACAAAAGTTCTGTTGGAAATATGGACTGCAAAACAGGGCATTAGCACTGACAGGAAAAATAAAATAAACGAACTGAAAGATAATTAGACCGTGTCGTGGTATGGAGGCCACTGCCTTAGAAACAATTCGTCCCGATGTGTGTACTCGCTACTTTAGGCGGTTGTCCCCCAAAGGTTAGCACGGTCCTCCAAACAATGTACACCCAAAGTTTGGAGTGGACTGTAGAGGAAATGATCGTCTAAACCGGAGTCGAACAAAAGCTTCTCTAGTTTTTCAAGAAATGCTCTCAAACTCTCTCAAATAAAACAGAAGTAAATCTGAATGAGATGATAAAAACTGAGAGATCAACTTCTTATTTATAGGTTGAAAGCAGGGGGCAAATCTGTCCGAGAATCAGATAAAATCTGATTTAAATAACAGATTATATCATAATCAAATCTCTAATAATATCAGATAATATCCATTTAAAATCTCGGATAAATCTGTTAATATCTATCCAAAATAGTAGATTTGATAACCGAAAATATTTATTTAAATCTCGGATAATATCTATTCAAAATTAGATTTAATAACAGATAATATCAAATCAAATCTATGATATTTATTAAATCTAATCGGTTACACATTTAAAATTCAAAATGAATTTTAACTTAACCGAACTGCTTCCATGTCTCCGATAAATATGGAGTGTAGGATTCAAGCATTATCCAACAATAGTTAAAAAACTCATCCTTTCGAGCAGTAAGTTCAATTAGTCCTTCACAATAGGTCTAAGAACTTATTAAGAGTAGTTATTCAACCAAAATCGGTAAATTCATCAAGTCTTTCTCACTAAGACCACCCAAACTTGGGCTATGAATTTATTAAGAGCATTTAAGCTCAACCTAGGCATGTACATGAAACGTCATAGGGATTGGGTAGATGGACATGTACACTATGAGTCGTTCCATGGTTTCGTTTGACCACATTGAACTTAGAGAACTAAGTTGGGTATCCACCATGAATCACTCAACCAATGGGCTTAAGACCCATCCCCCTCGACGAATCCAGAATTTGTTTCCTGCTCAATCCTTTGGTAGGAGGATCAGCCAAATTCATCTCCGACTTAACATACTCTAAGGCGAGTGCTCCGTTCTTTATTAGGTGCCTCACATATTCGTACCTTATGCGAATGTGTCTCTTCTTACCATTGTAAGCTTGATTTATGAACACATGTATCGCAGATTACGAATAACACAATAAAGATACCGGAGGAGTCGGTTTTCCCCACAAAGGTATCTTTGCTAAAAGATTCCTAAGCCACTCGGCTTCTTGCCCAATTAAGTCTAGAGCTATAACTCTGACTCTATGGTGGAGCGTGCAATAAAAATCTGTTTGGCAGACTCCTACGTGATTGTAGCTTCATTTAAAGTGAAAACCTATCCACTCGTAGAGCTTACCTCATCACTATTAGAAACCTAGTTGGCGTCACAACATCCTTCCAAAAAACAGGATAACCAACAAAAATTAAGTTTCCAATCCATAGTACCCTTAAGGTACTTTAGTAAGCGTCTAAGAGTCGTTCAATGTTCACCACTTGAATTATGAGTATATCTACTCAATCTACTCATAACATAGGCAATATCAGTCCGAGTATAGTTCATTAAGAACATTAGGCTTTCTATAATTTTAGCATATTCAACCTGGGAAACACAGCTTCCTTTATTTTTAACGAGATGAGTGCTAGAGTCCACAGGGGTTCGAGTATAAATGACATCTCAACTGTCAAACTCTTTAATATTTTTGGTGAACCCTATGACTACTAGCCTTGCCTTACTCTAGATTGACCCATCTGACATGAGTTTCATTTGTTGCTGATAAGTTTAAATCCTTTAGGCAAGTCTACCAATTCCCAAGTATGAATTTTGACATTATCTAGTTTATCATTAACAACTCTTCTCCAAAACTAGCGTCAATAGATCTCATAGTTTCTCCATAAGTTTTAGGATCCTTATCTAACAAGAAACTTGAGCTATAAGATTTGATAAGTTGTCTAAATCATTTATCTCAAAAATAAAAGAAGTAACAAAGTCTGGTCCAAAAAAGGTTTTTTAACCTTTTCTTCTTACTTCTTCTACGCTCTAACTCAATCTCTAGAGCATCTCATGCAACATTGCTTGTAGCATACTCAATAAATACTACATCAATGATTTTAGGAACGATGGTGGACTTCTTAAAGTTAGGCAAATCTACTTTAGCCAGACACCTCCACACTTTTAGGTATTGCAAGTTTGCATAACCTTTCCACAATTCGTATGAGGTTGAGTCTAATTTCTTACTTGGGAATTGGTAGACTTGCCTAAAGGATTGAAACCTATCAGCAACAAATGAAACTCATGTCAGATGGGTCATTGTTGGAAATATGGACTACAAAACAGGGCATTGGCACTGACAGGAAAAATAAAATAAACGAACTGAAAGATAATTAGACCGTGTCGTGGTATGGAGGTCACTGCCTTAGAAACAATTCGTCCCGATGTGTGTACTCGCTACTTTAGGCGGTTGTCCCCCGAAGGTTAGCACAGTCCTCCAAACAATGTACACCCAAAGTTTGGAGTGGACTGTAGAGGAAATGATCGTCTAAACCGGAGTCGAACAAAAGCTTCTCTAGTTTTTCAAGAAATGCTCTCAAACTCTCTCAAATAAGACAGAAGTAAATCTGAAAGAGATGATAAAAACTGAGAGATCAACAGCTTCTTATTTATAGGTTGAAAGCAGGGGCAAATCTGTCCGAGAATCAGATAAAATCTGATTTAAATAACAGATTATATCATAATCAAATCTCTAATAATATCAGATAATATCCATTTAAAATCTCGGATAAATTTGTTAATATCTATCCAAAAATATCCATTTAAATCTCGGATAATATCTATTCAAAATTAGATTTAATAACAGATAATATCAGATCAAATCTCTGATATTTATTAAATCTAATCGGTTACACATTTAAAATTCAAAATGAATTTTAACTTAACCGAACTGCTTCCATGTCTCCTATAAATACGGAGTGTAGGATTCAAGCATTATCCAACAAGTTCTAGTGCCATGGCTCTGTTTGCTGCTTCCTCTGCAATGAACACAATTGGCAAACTCCTAGCTGAAGAAGCAATCTACCTGTGGGGAGTGGAGGAGTAAGTTGATAGCCTACAAACTGAGCTGAAATGGATGCAAATCTTCTTAAGGAAAGTAGATGCTAAACCAGCCTTGGCCAAAGACGAGATTATTCGTCTTTGGGTGTCTGAAATCAGAGAGCTTGCTTATGATGCTGAGGATGTCATCGAGGACTTTGCTCTCAGGATCGGTTCCAGGAGGAATGAGGGATGCATCAAACGATCCGCATGCATCATCAAAGACGGATGGATGCTTCACAAAACAAGATCAAAGATAGACAAGATTTTTACGAGAATCACAGACTTGGTCCGACGATTATAGGTACGAGTGTAAATATACCGAACTTGAATGATTAAGGTTTTATTTATGTTTGTTTATTTATGGTTTAATTCTGAAAAAAGTACTAAATTATACACGTTTCTGAGATAAGTATCTAATAATTTTTTGGTTGAAATATGTATCTAAAGCATCATTCTATTATTGTTTTAAAGTAACATCGTTAAAAAATTAGCTTAACTTAAAAAAAGGTTCCCAAACTATACATTTTTATAAGATGTGTGCCTAATATTTTTCCTCGTTAAAATAAGTGCCTAAAATTTCATTGTATTAGTGTTTTAAGATAACATTGTTAAAAAAATCATCACCCAATCATAATTTAACATATGTCTATTTTAATTTTTATATATAAACCCCATTTTTTTTTTTAAAATAAAATCTACAAAAACTTAATTTTTTAGAAAAAATCCTAAATCTCTAAAGCCCAAACCTTAAAATCTCAAAAATGATGCAACTACTGTCAGCGATAGTCTTGTTAGATCTTGCCATTGACTAAGATCACAAACTGTTTCTTCCAATCATCCATCGTTGATAATCAACGAGAGACATTATAATCGAACGTTGAGTGATTAGAGACTTTTGCGTTTGTTGTTCGACGTCTGATTGAAACCCCTCCTGCCAATTACCGACGATAAGTGGTTGGAGAAAATAGACGGTGACTTAAGCTAAAGGCGACGACAGGGTCTGACAATATTATCAATGACGATAGTAAAACTTAATTTTACGGTTTGGATATTTAAAATTTTTTAGACTATTTTATGATTTTCGAAAATTTTAGAATAATATTTAAATTAATTAATTTATTTTTTGTTTATTTTTCAAATAAAAATAAAAAAACAATATTCACATGTAAATCAATTATTGGGTGATAATTAAACATTAAACATGTATCTTCGAAAAATATATAGTTTGGATACCTATTTCTGAGTTAAGTCTTTATTTATTTTTGAATGTATTTATGTTTGGTTCGTTTAAAATTTTAATATTATGTTAGTTTTTTCCTAAACGAACATAATTTTTTTTCATATTCATTTATTTAGTATATATAAATGGTTCATCGAATGTTTTATTCATTTACGCTTATAATTATAGTTTAGGGCTAAATATAGGAGACAACACAAATAAAAAAAATAGTTTAAAAGATAAATTAAAAAAATAAATATAGTTTAGGGCTAAATATATTAAATCTACTATTGATTATGTAATTAGTTCGTAATATATTATTACACTAATAGTTTAATAAATATAATTTCCCGTATATATAATATGTTGTCAACTTCAATAAAACATTGGATTTGGCTCAGCGGTAAAGCACTGTTTGGTACCGAAGAGCAGTGATGGATCCAGAAATTTATTTAAGGATGAATATATATAAAATTTTAGGGTAGATACAAACCTTAAATATTATGAACATTTAAGGATTAATTCTTAAATATTATAAAAATTATAGGAAAATATGTAAAGTTTAAAAAAATTAGGGTGAGCATGGACCCACCCTACCTTCTTAGTAGATCCGCTACGACTGAAGGAGAGATTATATCATAGGCCCGGCCTATCACGTCAGCCATGGTCCCTAACCAATAAAAACTATCCATTTCGCCACTAATCAGCCATGTAATTAATGTAATTTACAGAAATCATATTTTTAAAATGACATGGAAATTCTGAGTGAAGATTCATTTCAACCAAATTGAGGTGGAGATTAGTGATGAAGTTGGTGGTTATTATTGGATGGGACCACGGCTAATGTGGTAGGCCGGAACTATAATATAATTTCTCCTGCTGAAGAGTACTTTTGGGATAATAATAATAATTTTAAAATCAAAAGCATTAATATGTAATTTTTCAGTTTAAAAGTGTTTTTCAGTTTGATTTAAAATATATTTTTAAAAGTTGAAAATTTTAATTGTCTTAAAAGAAAATTATTTATTTATCCACATTTATATTATCAATTTATCTATTTTTTTAAATGTTTAGAATATATATTTTATTTATTTAAAAACACTTTTGACAGCAATATCAAACACTCTTATTTTAAATGAAATAATTTATAAATAATTTTTAAAATTGTTTCTTAAAATTATTTTTTTACTGTACTTTTCAAAAAAATATCAAACAGACTTTAAGTAATTGTTCAAGTGGTTTACTCTTAAATTTATAGTTTAATATACACATTTTTACAATTCTATTTAAAAGTGTAAAATATGTGGATAATATTTTTAAGGAATAAAAATAATTTTAACCCTTAACGTTTATAGTTTTTTATCATTTTAGTCTTTATTTTTTGGGATAAATTTAGCCCATTAACTTATGATTTTTTTTTTACAAATATCTCATTTTTTAATTAGCATGATGATTGGGTCATTAAAAATTTAAACGATGATTACACGTTATATACATGTGATAATATATTTTAAATGACATGGTATCTAACCTATCAAATACATATATGTAAAATATAATTTATTCAAATATAAAATATAAAACAATTAAAATTTAAATAGAATATTAAAAATTATTTAAATATAAAATAAAAGGCTACTAAACATTTTCAATCCTAACTACAATAGAATCAAAATTCTATCTAAAAAATATGAACACAGTCTGAAAAAGAAGAACTTTGTAGAGATTACTACCAATGAATCAAAGATAAAGGATTTTGAGTTCAGAATTTAGATATTTTTGTGTTTAGTCTAAATTAGAAGGTTTAGAGTTTTGATTTATAGTTTAAGATTTTAATTTTTAAATTAAAAATAGTAAATTTGAGGTTTTAAGTTTTGGGTTTTAATTGAATCTAAAAAAATTAAAATTATAAAAGAAATATATTTATATGTATATATTTGATAGGTTAGGTGTCATGTCATTTAAAATATCTTATCACATATATGATATGTCATCATCCTTAAATTTTTAACAGTCCAATTATCATGCTAGTTAAAAAATAAATTTTAATAAATATCTATGAAAGTATCTTTAAATTTTACCTTTTAATGTTTAAAAGTCATAAAATAAAGATATTTTGTCAAACTAAAATATATATTTTTTAAAACTAACGTTATATGAAAAAAAAAACAAGAACCAAGATTAACAGAACCGAAACTAATAGCTACCAAAATAGCTTATGAATTAAACTGAATCCGAACTGAATGCACTCCTAGTGCCTCCTTTGGTGTCTCACTTTAAATTATTGAGTTTAGGGCTCAATGTTAGGAGTTGTGGATAGGGTATAGGAAATTAAGGGTAAGATGTATTTTTAGGTGTAGGATTTAAGGTTTAGGATATAAAATTAGGTTAGGGTTTATAATTTAATTTATTTTTTTTTAAGGTGAGACATGATTAGAGATCATGAGATTTCTACTCCTATTTTACATACCAATTACATTGTTGGGACAAGATTCTTCAACTCTAAATCTTAAAGCCTAGATCCTAAAAAACATATCTTAAATTTTCTAAATTCTAATCTTAAAATTTAATCTTAAACCTTAGAGATAAGTTTATTTTCATGAAGTGCACTTTTTACTAACTTTGAGTTATAAATGTTGAGCCCTTTCACTCATCTATTAAAATTTTCCAGGCCGTATAGTTGAAGGAGAAATGGAAGAGGAAGGCAGAAAGATGGTTGAACATTGTGCAGGGTTGCCATTAGCCATTATTGTGCTGGGAGGAATCTTGGCCACTAAAGATTCAGTGAATGAATGGCGAAAGGTGTCTGAAAATGTGATATCCTACTTGAAGAGAGACAAAGGCCATGGAGTGGAAGAAGTGCTGGCATTAAGCTATGATGATTTACCACACTACTTGAGGCCATGCTTTTTATATTTGGCAAATTATCATGAAGATTTTGAGATACAAACCGATAGATTGATTCAACTCTGGGTTGCTGAAGGGATCGTTTTATCGGATTCGGAGGAAGAAGATGGGATCGTGATAGAGGATTTGGCAGAGCGTTACTTGCTGGAGCTGGTAGGGAGGTGCATGGTCCAAGTACGACAAAGAGACGTCTTAAAGTTGAAGATCAAAACAGTTGAAATGCATGATTTGATGAGAAATCTGTGCTTATCGAAAGCTAAACAAGAAAATTTTCTCTGCTTTGTTGATGAGACGTCCAATGCATCTTCGATATCCACAGTTCGAAGGATGCATAGAGTTTCTGCACCCAATATTTTGTGGATACAACACATTAAAAGTCCAAATCTTCGCTCATTGTTGTTCATCGGTGAGATCTCGATAAAGTTCATTAAACAGACCATGAAGGGATTTAGGAAACCGGTGACCCGACAAATGTTTAATTACATGGACAATCATGAAGGTGAAGTTGATTGTCTCTTTGTTTCAATTGCAGCATTCTTGGCATTGTTTGTGATTCTTCCTGAATTTCATGAATATTTCACATACATGTTCAACAATTTCAAATTGCTGAGAGTCTTTAGCCATGAAGGAAAAGGTTGGAATGGGATGGGAGCGATCTGGAAGTTATCAAGTGATATAGGTAATCTCATTCATTTAAGATTCTTGAGTCTAAGGGGTCTTCAATTATTCAGGCCAATATTTCCATCAACTCTGGGCAACTTGAGGTGCTTGCAGACCTTGGATTTAAGAGTTAAAGGAGTGTGTACTGATGTTCATGTACCTAATGTGATATGGAGGATGGAACAACTAAGACATCTCTATCTTCCTCATAAATGCAAAAGAAGGACAAAGCTGAAGTTGGGCACTTTGAGAAACCTACAAATTCTGGTGAATTTTAACACCAGGAATTGCTATCTAAAGGATCTTATCAACATGACAAAGCTAAGGGAGTTGGTGATTCGGGGGCCGTTCGAGATCAAAGATTTTAATGTGGACGACTCGGACAAGAATCCACCCATCGTCCAAGGTAGATATCTTCAGTCCTTATCTATTATCAATAAGAAAGGAAGAATTGATCCAAGGCATTTGAATCACCTGCTTTCAACATGTGCTAGGCTTTGTAAGCTGAGTTTAGATGTGGAGATAAGTGAGTTACCAGAGTACGATTACTCGTCTTCGAGTCTCGCTTACCTAAATTTGGGAATGTTCGAACTTGAGAAAGATCCAATGCCAACACTGGAGAAGCTGTCTAGCTTAAGGGTTCTTGAATTGCATGATGGTGCTTTCAAGGGAAAGGAAATAGTTTGCTCTGCACAAGGCTTTCCTAAACTCGAGTCTCTAAGCCTTAAAGATGTCATCCATTTGGAGAAGTGGAAGGGGGATGAAGGGTCCATGCCTTGTCTTGAGCGACTAGAGATCAAAAACTACCGTAACTTGAATATGGTTCCAGATGGATTGAGGTTCATTACAACACTGAAAGAACTGAAGGTTGAAGGGATGTCAAAGGCATTCAAAGAGAGAATGGAGGAAGGAGGAGAGGATTTCAACAAGGTCCGACATGTTCCTTCAATCACATTCAAGGCCTGTGACGACTAGTTATCATGATTATTGTGAAGTGAGTTCATAATCTTTCTTACATATATGAAATGCTTAATTCATTGACATTATTTTTCTTGTCCATGGGAAGAAGGCAATTATATTGCAAACAGGAGATGTAGAATTGTGTTGTTATTTGTGTAAGTTGGTGTGAGATTGTAAGATGGTGTTGTAATCTTCTATGATGCGAATTCTATTGTTATTTACATGTGAGATTGGTTTCTTTTTCAATTAATTATTATATTATAAGATATAAACTAATTTTGTGAGGTTTAATCTTATTGATCTTCTTATCCTCTGTTTTTCTATATGTAGTATAAAATCGGATGAGTTTTACCCATTTCTGTGAGTTTTTTACGAGCGAAAATATTTCATGCACATTTTAAATTTAGGATTTAGGTTTTTAATTTTGTTTTTTATATTTAAGGATTATTGTTAAAATTCAAGATTTATATGTCAGGGTTTAGGTTTTAGGGTAATATATTAAGGATTTAGATTTTAACATATAAATTTTAATATTAAATATAACACTCTCGACTCATATGTCATATTGAACCTCAAGACCAAACCTGCTACTATAAAATTTTGACATAGTTTAACCTAATTCTCAATCCAATTTTTGTAAATATTACACTGCTTGAAACTCATTTAGTTTTGACATATATATAGGGTTAGGATCAAGATACGTCGTGTAAAACTCATTTAGTTTTACATTAATTTTAGATCGTTGGATGATAATAATAAATGGCTACAATTATTTCTTTAATTTTTTAAGTGATAATCTTCACATTTTCTATTGTTATTCTCTTACATCTATTTCACTCATCTAATGGTCCAAAATCAGTGTAAAACTCTTTAAGTTTTACATTAACTTGATTGATATATATGAGTTAGGATCAACTTACACCATGTAAAATTTATTTAGTTTTACACTAATTTTGGACCGTTAGATGATGGTAATAATAGTTAAGATTATTTCTTTATTTTTACCATATTTCTCCATTTTACTCACCCAATGACCATGGAATAGTGTACAACTTTTAAGTTTTACGAGGTGTAACTTGAACCTCTCTCTCTATATATGATAGGCGTTTTAAATGATCATATTTTTATGTTTAACTATGTCTTTAATGATAAGATTATGGTGTTTAATCGATTGTTTTATGTGTTTTTTGGGCAGGATTTTAATTTTGAAAAATGTGTTTAACAGAACGAAATTCTGTTAAAAGATGACGCCAGCAACATCAGATAGCTTAACGCCTTGGATAGTTTATCATTTGATTTTTAAATTTTATTTAGGAATTATCTCTTGTATTTAAATTTAAATTTTAGGAATTATCTTACCACTTAGGAAGAATTTTAGGTTTTCAAAATACTATAAATACCCTATTTGGGTAGACACAATTCATCTCTTGTTTTTCACCTTATTTTACCTTGAATTTATAAAATTTCATTTCTCTTTGTCTTTATTTTCTTCTTTAAACATTTTTATTTATTTTCTTTCTTCATTTAAAATATGCTAAATATGATTCTCTCCATAATTATGTTTAGTTAAATTTTTTTAAGCCTAAGACTATAAATAATAATTTAGTTTTAGCGTGACTATTAAAAAAATATTTTTATTTTTGAAAATCTCTTTCAATTTTCTAAAATAGAATTCTTTTTTAAAATCAAACGATTTCAAAACCAAAGATTGACTTTGATAAAGATTTTATTTTGGTCGAATACGTGAGAGAAAGGATCGACAATTGAAGTAAATTCGACTTCCTAGGAACAAACTTAGTAAATTGATTACTATGAAGAAAAATTGAGATCGAAATTAGTGTTATTGAAATGACTTAATCCGAGTTGGATTTTTACCATACTTAAACAATTTTGATCTGCAACATTTTTGTTGACTAGATCAACTTTGTAAATCAATATCGAAGATAGACTTTGAGTATTCGGTTACAAAAGCATAGTCTTAAGGATTGACCTTGTAGAAAATTAACCGACGTGAATCCTAAAGTAATTTTTTCCCCGATGTTTTGAGAAATTGAGTCAAAACCAATGCCTTAGGTTTAATCCTAAAAATTGAATTTATTTTACTTTAAACATCGCTTTAATTATTTTGTGTTCTTTCTAAATTTCGACAAACATTTTCCCCTTTTTACCTGAAATGGTATTCAACGAACTTCTTGGCTACCGATCAAGCAAACATTAATCAGAAAATTTATAAATTCTTGTGAGATCGATATTTACTTCTCTTTTACTACTTATAATTTTTTTTATTATTAATTAAGGAAGAAAGAATTATATATTTTATTATATAATCAATAATTTTATTTAATTTATTATATAATCTATAATTTTGATACCATTTATGATTTATTTTTTTTATATGGAAACTGTTTTAATATATATAGTATTTTTATTATTAATATATATGAACTACTTTTAAAAATGTTTATTAAAGATGGTGTTTTTTAAAATATATATACATTTTAAAATGTAAATAAGGTATTTTCAAGATGACTCTTTATAAAATTTGTTCATGGAATATTCTCTTAAATTCCTGAAGTTTGATGATGTAAAATCATTAGAATGAAAAGATTTTTTTTCCGATTTTAGTGAATTTAGATATTTTAATACTCATATATTTTCTTCTAGGTAATATATTTTTTATTAATAAAGATGAGTCTTTCTCGGTTGTGTGCTTTATTAAAACCTACCTTAACCTAAAATACAGGAAAAGAGTACAACACAATCGAAAATATAAAAAATCATCAAATTACAATTCAGATACCATAACACGACACACTTACAAAATGTTACAACAAACATTTACCAATAAAACAAGGAAACAATTATCATCCTAATGGATCATCATAACTATTTTTATCTATTTTGGATAATAGGTAATACTTGAATCTCACATTGATAATAATTTTCTTAGGGAATGGATATTTATTAAGGTATCTCTCTACTTCCTTATTGAGTGATAGAGAATAAGGGAGTCTTTTGCACACTGTCGCCGCCGCCGTTGGCTCGGGTCGTGGTAACACATTCGCGCGCGTACTATTTTTTTATAGAAAATCGGTAAGAAATTTTCTCTTTTACAAAATGTGAAAGGTTTTTTTGTTCTGTAGTCACTCTGTTTTTATAGGCAGTATGAGAGCAGTTCGGTTGGTTTAAATTTGTTGAAAAAATGGTATAGTACATGGACATTTGAGCTTAAATTTGAGTGGGTTCCATTAATCAAATTAATTGGGACTAAGTGTATTATTAATCTACAACAAGAGTAGATTAAATTTGTATTTTTACATGCTCAAAATGTTCAATGGTTGTCGGAAAATGTGATACCTACTTGAAGAGAGGCAAAGGCCATGGAGTGGAAGAAGTTCTGGCATTAAGCTATGATGATTTACCACACTACTTGAGGCCATGCTTTTTATATTTGGCAAATTTCCCAGAAGATTTTGAGATACACACGGATAGATTGATTCAACTCTGGGTTGCTGAAGGGATCGTTTTATCAGATTTGGAGGAAGATGATGGGATCATGATAGAGGATTTGGCAGAACGTTACTTGCTGGAGCTGGTAGAGAGGTGCATGGTCCAAGTACGAGAAAGAGACGTAGCAAAGTTGAAGATCAAAACAGTTGAAATGCATGATTTGATGAGAAATCTTTGCTTATCAAAAGCTAAACAAGAAAAGTTTCTGTTTTGTTGATGAGACGTCCAATGCATCTTCGATATCCACAGTACGAAGGATGCATAGAGTTTCTGCACACAATCTGAGGTGGATACAACACATTAAAAGTGCAAATCTTCGATCATTTTTGTTCTTCGGTAAGATCTCGGAAAAGTACGTTCAACAGATAAAGGGATTTAGGAAACCGGTGCCCAGGAAGATGCTGAATTACTTGGAAAATCATAAAGATGAAGCTGAAATCCAATGTCTCAAAGTTTCAATTGGAACATTCTTGTTCTTTTTTGTGTTGCTTCCTGAATTTCATGGATAATACACATACATGTTCAACCATTTCAAATTGCTGAGAGTCTTCAGCTATGAAGGAAAAGATCGGGATGTGAGTGAACTGGAAGTTATCAAGAGATATAGGTAATCTCATCCATTTAAGATTCTTGAGTTTAAGGAGTCTTCAATTAATAAGGCCAATATTGCCATCATCTCTGGGTTACTTGAGGCGCTTGCAGACCTTGGATTTAAGAGTTAAGGGAATGTTTACTGATGATGTTCATGTACCTAATGTGATATGGAGGATGGAGCAACTAAGACATCTCTATCTTCCTCATAAATGTAAAAGAAGGACAAAGCTGAAGTTGGGCACTTTGAGAAACCTAAACACTGGTGAACTTCAATACCAGGAATTGCTATCTAAAGGATCTTATCAACATGACAAATCTTAAGGAGTTGGTGATTCAGGGGCCGTTCGAGATCAAAGATTTTAATGCGGACGACTCGGACAAGAATCCACCCATCATCCAGAGTAAGTACCTTCATTCCTTGTCTATTATCGATGACGAAGGAAGAATCGATC
This sequence comes from Abelmoschus esculentus, assembly GCA_035048815.1. NCBI lineage: Eukaryota > Viridiplantae > Streptophyta > Magnoliopsida > Malvales > Malvaceae > Abelmoschus > Abelmoschus esculentus. The sequence goes on from JAUCBN010000049.1 coordinate 749,812, forward strand.
CAAGGCATTTGAATCACCTCCTTTCAACATGTGTTAGTCTTTGTAAGCTGAGTTTAGATGTGGAGATAAGTGAGTTACCAGACTACCACCACTTGTCTTCGGGTCTTGCTTACATACACTTGAAAAGCTGCAAGCTTGAGAAAGATCCGATGCCGACACTGGAGAAGCTGCCTAGCTTAAGGGTTCTTGAATTGCATGATGGTGCTTTCAAGGGAAAGGAGATAGTTTGCTCTCCACAAGGCTTTCCTAAACTCGGGTCTCTAAGCCTTAAAAATGTCCGCCATTTGGAGGAGTGGAAGGTGGATGAAGGAGCCATGCCGTGTCTTGAGCGATTGGAGATCAAAAACTGCCGTGATTTGAAGATGGTTCCAGATAGATTGAGGTTCATTACAACACTCAAAGAACTGAAGGTTGAAGGGATGCCAAAGGCATTCAAAGAGAGAATGGAGGAAGGAGGAGAGGATTTGGACAAGGTCTGACATGTTCCTTCAATCACGTTCAAGGCCTGCAAGAACTAGTTATCATGATTATAGTCATGATTATAGGCATCCAAAAGAATGGATTGCACACAATTCTTGAGAAATCAAGAATCTCATCTGTTTCTTCTTCATTTCTTTTAATTTCAGGGGAAATTGGATGGTCCATTGAATTCCATCCATGGAAAAGATAATCATCTATCTTTCGTCTGGTTATCTTAATTAAATATGATTCTGTCAGGGATCAATTTAGAAATAAGGATTTTATTTAGGTCGCATGGTGTTATTTTCTCTATTTTATTTGTTTAGTTAAACTTTGCCTTTTGATGCAAAAGGACTTAAAATGTTGGTCTTACTTTATTGTTCAATTTTCATCGAGAAAATGAATTGAGTAAATTATCTTCTTCCTCTCTTCTATTTCTACAGTTTTTCTATGCTCCTTTAATCTCTCATCTTCCTTTAATTTTTGTTTTTTGATTTGTGCTCTTACAAAGGTATCAGGAGCCTAATGATTCTCTTGTTGGTGGGTATTATGGAGATAGATCCAGAAAAATTTCGGATTGCAATGCTTCAGGGCGTTGAAGCTAAATTGGACACAACTTTTTGATAATTTTCTAAGTGATTTTAGAAACGATTGAAAGACTATCAGAGAAAGGAGTAATGTTGGAGTCGATTGAAAGTACGTATTGTGAAGAATCAAATGAATCATCCTTAACGATCGATTTTGCAGAATCGAAGGTTCAAGTCTTGACAATTGTAGTTTCAACAACTATAGAATTTAGAGATATTTCGTTGGAATCACCATTCATTCGAGAGGTAACCTCGACAGAATTAACTGAGATAGAACACGAAGTATTGTTGACGTGCTCTAAGGAACTCAAGGTATTCGACAATTTATCTATGATAACAGAACTAAATTCGGTTGATTTTGATGACTCCATTAGGCGTTTATTAAAACCATTCCTACTTAAAACTCCAATTTTCAAGGGGTGTGACTTGGCTAATGAACTACGGGAATGGTCACCAATTAAGGGTATATGGTTAGATTCATCGATGACGTCAAGGGATGTGGATTTGGATACAATCAAGATGTTCGATGGAAGTTGTCTGAGACAAGGTGAATGCTAGTGTATTAGATAATGAATGCAGCTAGGATTGGTTGTACTGCATCATTACTCTCTGATCAGTTGGAGTTTGTTAATAACAGTTAGGAAAATCTGTTAGTTCTCTGTTATGCTAACTTACTTCAAAACTGATCTCAACACTTGTATAAATAAGTTGGTCTTCATTTGAAGATATTACAGCTAAATCAATAAAATTGAGAGCACCGTCTCTATTCCTAGATGAATAAGAATCTAACATGGTATCGGAAGCCTTGATCCTCCTCTGTTCTCCTCTTTTCTTGATGCGTTGGTTTTCTTCTCTTCAGGGTGAATCGTGGTTGATGTAATTGCAGGAATCTTGGTGTGCACAGACCAGAATGGCTGCTACTCGAAATCATGTTTGTAAGCTCTCTGTTCTACTTTCTTGTTGCAAAGAATATATACACGATCTTATATTTTTTTGAGCATGTTTGTTCTGCGATCGATGTGCTGATTTCTGCATCAACATCAGGTCTTAGATTCATTTTAAAAGAGTTTGGTAGATCGTTAGGAAGTTTGCATCAAGGTGACTCATAGTCTGCGAAGCAAACTAGTGATCCTTTGTACATTCTTTTTGATCTGATTGTTGAGTTCTCTAAGAATTTGTTGTTTTAAGATTCTTGAGGCATTACATCAACCTGATTCTTTCTGGTTTTTTCTCTTCCTATCAGTTGCACGATAAGTGTTTGTGAAAATGCTTTGCTAGCTACAATTTTGTTTCTCCATTGTTTTGTTGTTGTTTTCTGAGTTTTCATCATGAGTCAAGGTGTACACGGTGATTCGAATCCTCCACAACCTGTAAATACTGTTAGATCTCAACCATCTTCCCATGTTGGTTTTGGCAGTGATGCTCCTCACTCGGCTGGTTTTTGAGTTGTCTCTGTGCATCATTTTCCTAAATATGACACTGTTAAACTTACTGAACCGACTTATATTCTTTGAAAACATCAAGTTTTGTTGATGATTGATGGTTATGGACTCATGCCTTATGTTTCGGACAACACACTATTTTCGAATTTGATTGTTACTAATGAGAATGGTCGAGTTCAAGAGAATCCAGAATATGTCACATATTATCAGCAAGATAAATTCCTAGCTTCCTGGTTGTTATCCACTATTCATCCAGAGGTATTGTCTCATCTCACTGGTTTAAATTCCACTAGAGCCATTTGGAATGCAATATCCAGGTTATTTGGTACAAGGTCTAGTGCTAAGATTTCTTCTCTTAGGCACAAATTGCATTCTCAAAAGAAGGGTAGCCTCACTATAAACGAGTTTTTTGCCAAAGGTAAACTCATTTGTGATACGCTAAGTACGTCTGGTCATTTTATTACTGAATCTGAGCAAGTTAGTGTTATTCTAAATAGGTTGTCTGCTGAATATGAATTTGTGGTAGCCATAGCCTCTCGTGAAACGTTATCTTTAGATGTTTTAACTGACATGATCTTGGATTGTGAGGCTCGATAGCTTAATTTTGTTATTGACAATTTGACTGCTCAAGCTAATGTGGTGACTCAACAACAGTCCACTTCTTCCTCAAATGAGCTTTCATCTGCTGTAGCTGTTACAGAATCAGATTTGGTGCACTCACAGAATGGTCAAGGTTATTTTTGAGGTGGAAGAGGGGTCATAACAATAATAATTTTCGTGGTCGAGGTAGAGGAAGGTGTTGCGTGTAAAAAGTGCGCAATTAGTGCAAGTGTACACGTCGCAAGTAATAAAGTGATAAGTATTATCGAATATCGTCTCCACAAGGATTGGAGTAAACTAAATAACTTGAATAATAAAACAAGCTAAATAATGAGAAAATAATCAGAATAAGAAGGTGGCCAGTATCCAATTGTGTTGTATTGTGGATTCAATTGACTTGTCTCTGTCCAATGCAATCACACAACACTACCTCGGCAGCACTGCAGTTTTACTGCCTCGACAATGATGATGTTCGTCTGCCGCGACAATCTCTTGCTCTTGGGTAAACTTTACCAAGATTCGGCAAAGTATCCTTTGATGACTCCGCTTATCCCTTACTAATCCTTGTTGATACCTCCCGGCGTGAATCAATTATAATCACCAACCAATCTCACACTTCTTTTAACCGCTGAAACTCTAACCTAAATTTCTAACCTTGACACTCTAAAAACTAGTCATAAACCTTAAAACTAAGATGTTTGTGTATTTTTTTTTCTTTAGTGGATTGAATAATTACCCAACCCAAAATAATTATATTAAGGAAACGTTAAGGTTATTGATTTAAATAATTATATTAAGGAAACGTTAAGGATGCATGAGTTTCTGCACCCAATCTTCGATATGCACAGTACGAAGGATACAACACATTAAAAGTCCAAATGTTGGATCATTTTTGTTCTTCGGTGGAGTTCATTAAACAGATGAAGTTATTCAGGAAACCGGTGCACCGGAAGATGCTTAATTACTTGGAAAATAATGAAGATGAAGATGAAAATGGATGTCTCGTTGGTTCAATGTTGTTATTTTCTGTGTTGCTTCCTGAATTTCATGGATATTCCACATACATGTTCAACAATTTCAAATTGCTGAGAGTCTTTAGTTATGAAGGAAAACATGGGAAGGGGAAAGGAAATAGTTTGCTCTGCGTAAGGCTTTCCAAAACTCGAGTTTCTAAGCCTTAAAAATGTCAGGTGGATGAAGGAGCCATCAGCCATGCCTTGTCTTGAGCGACTAGAGATCAAACACTGCTTTTATTTGAATATGGTTCCAGATGGATTGAGGTTCATTACAACACTAAAAGAACTGAAGGTTGAAGGGTTGCCAAAGGCGTTCAAAGAGAGAATGGAGGAAGGAGGAGAGGATTTCGACAAGGTTCGACATGTTCCTTCAATCATATCCTAGTTATCATGATTATTGTGAAGTGAGTTCATAATCTTTCTCATATATGATATGCACATAAATCTTGACAAATTTTCATTCCAAAGGAATGGACTGCACACAATGCTTGAGAAACAAAGAATCTCATCATTTCTTTTAATTTCAGGGAAAATGGTGTGATTCATTTGAATTCCATCCATGGAAAAGGTAATCATCTATCTTCTGGTTAGTTATCTTAATTAAACATGATTCATAGCTATTTTATATTTTTTCCAACTCTCTAATTTGCTTTAATTTTCTCATACAGGGAAAGAAGACATATATTGTAAATTTAAGATGTAGAACACTGTTGTTATGAGTGTAAGCTCGTATGAGATTATACTATATATTGTAAGATAATGTTGTAAACTTCTATGAGGTGGATTGTATTTATACTGCCCTTCTAATGATGTAAAACACTTGGGGTGATTAGTGCACATAGGCCAAGCTTCAAAATCATATAGGCATTACATTCATTAGCATTTTATCAGTCATTTCAGAACTTTCAAAGACTTATCAAGTCATTATAAATTTATAGACATTGAAACTTGTCAAATTTTTTCATAATATCAGAATTTGTAGATGAATCATGTGATTTATCAAGTCAAAAATAGATTCTTTTTATTTTGCTCGGTAGATGTTTTTATTAATTGAAACATGAAAACGTCTTTGTATGTCAATGTATGTGAACATTATTTTTTTCGACCAACTATTTCGAACATTATTTTTTATAAGAAATAATCAAAGATGAATGTTTTTTTTTTTCGAGATCATTCTATTTATCATCGATTCATTGAATTTAAATTTCTTACTAACCATCATGATACTCGGTTGATAAATTATATGCCTTAATCAATTACTATATTTCCTATTGGAATCGGATCATGGTAGTGGTAGAGGAGTATTATCTTGATTCTTAGCTACATAGATCGATCTATGATACTCCATTAGATCACTCTTGAACCCAAATTCGATCCTCACCCTCTCAAATCTAAACATGCGTGAATACCTTCGATTAACATAATCTATAATCAGTCTTAGCTCAAATGCACATAAACTAAACTATTAGATACATACACAAGTTCGGGTTTAAAGTCAAGATTCAAGTTTTTAGAAAATTTGACTTTTTAGTCATGGTCAACATTGACATCAACATAAGACCATACTGATTTCATATATTAAAGTTAATGGTCAAAGTCAATTGAGTTGACTTTAATAGGTTGACTTGGATTGAGTTGATCAACGGGTGGGATTGGGTCAGACTTATATAAGTTTGAGTCAAACTCGGGTCAGGTGATTGAGATCATATACGGGTTAGGCTTGAGTCGATCTAATCGAGCAAACAATTCAGGTCCAGATTAGCAAGTCAACTAGTTTGGGTTTGGGATCGATTCAGACTGGTTTTATCTGTCAAACGTGATGAAAACTCAAACGATGGCGTATGAATGGTTGATCACCATGATTTTATCTGTCTTAATGACTTGTAAGCGATCCAAACTGTCGTGCAAAAAATATCACTACTCAAGACTGATTTTATCGAGAAACAACCATCAAACGAGTAGGGATGTCTTTCCAAGTGACCACCGACAACAATAAATCAGAAACTAGCATCGATTGAATCTCTGTACGAATAACAACTGGTTGCTAGGATATGCTACAACATGCCATAAAGAAAGAAGAATCCAACCCCAAAACAAAAATAAAAACATGTCATAAGGACAGAGAAAAGCATGTCACAAAGACTGAAAAATAAAGATCCTTATTAAAATAAAACAAGAAAAAGTAATAGATCCGGTGGTCGACAACCAATACTAAAATTGATTGTCGACCACCGATCAAAGAGAACGATCAAAATAAAAAACAAAAAAAGATAAAATTTTGAAAAAGAGAATGACGACTAGGGTTTTGCGAGAGAAAATAGATTGAGTAAAAATTTATCCCTAATTTTTTTTCCTATCATCCCACCCATTTCTAGATGTGTGGATTCCTTGTTTTGAAAAGATAAAACTTCAATCTTTAACAAACATAATAGTTAAGATTTGATATTACTAAGAATTTTTAAAAGAACTTAAATCTCATTAATTAAGTTTAGAATAAGAAATAAAATTATAACTAAAATATAATTGTAAGAGCGCATATATCGACAAATACTAACAATTATAAACTAATTATTTTAAAAAATCGAGTCAAAAAATTTATTACTAAATATATTGATTGTGTGATTGTTATATTATCCTCTAGAGTAACAAAATATTAAAATTAACATTATATAGCATGGAGCTAGGTATAATAAGATATCTGTCTGTCTGTCTCTCTCTGTCTGTCTGTCTGTCTGTCTCTCTCTGTCTGTCTGTCTGTTTGTCTGTCTGTCTGTCTGTCTGTCTATCTATCTATCTATCTATCTATCTATCTATCTATCTATCTATCTATCTATCTATACTAGGTGGTCTAAGAATAACACATTTACTAAGAAAATATATCAGCACAATCAAGTTAAAAATCATTTTGATCACTTGATTAGGGTTATTTGTAATAGTTGGAATGCTTAAACCTAGAACAAAGTTTGGAATTGCTAAAGAAAATTGCAATTTTTTAAGCTTCTTTACGTGATTTGTTTATTTAATATATTTTGATCATGTTTTTCTATTTTAAATATTTTAATAGCTTATATTCTTTTAGTACTATTAACTATATAAATAGTTTGTTATATATTATCAAAATTATCATCGAACTAGCATAATTTTATATTTTATATTATATACACAAATAATCATATCTATATAAATACGAAAAGAAATTAGTATATTTATTTTTTAAAAATATATAGTTAAATCAAAACTAAAATTTATGTATAGTATTACATATTTGACTGAAATATCTTATATTCTTTTAGTACTATTAACTGTATAAAGATTTAGATTTTTAAAAATATATTTTTTAAAATCAGAATTATATATATTTTTATCTATTTACCTAATTTTACAACACAAGTTTATCATTTTAAATAAAATAAGGAAAAAATAAGGAAAAAAATTTAAAAGTAAAAATTGATGAAAAATGAAAGAATATGTATTATCTCATTCGTTTAGTTGAAAATTGTCAAAAATGAATGAAATTTAATTAAATTTTTTTTTAACACAATAATTTTATAATTATTTAAATTACCCATCAAGTCTATATTTAATATTTTAGTTTTTTTCACATTAAAGTTTTTTCAATCCATTAACTTGAATCGAAAACAAGGTTAACATTCATAACACTATTTTTAAAGGCATAGATATAAATCTCCCCATCAAGACTTAAAATAGAAATCTCTCTAATTTTATGAGGTTAAATTTGAATCTCTTCCTTTTATAAAGTTGGATTGCAAGAGAAAAAGTTGAAAGAACAGAGATTAAAATTCGTTTCTCTTGATTTTAAGTATGGACGGAACCCGGATTAAACTTATAAGAATTTAACTTGATATTAGACCAAATGTACGAGTAAATACATAATTATTTCATTTTATTTTTAACTATATCACGTTATCAGTCCGGTAGTTTTAACGGTCGGTAACTATATTGATATCATTTTAATAGTTGACTGATAGATTTGACTCTTTTTAAAGAATGATGGCCATTTCGATACCAACCACATAGTATGGTGACTATCTATGTAGTTTACCCAAAAATTATTTAGATAATTTTATAAAAATAGGATAATTTATTCTGTTAGATTAAAAATTTAAATAATATTATAACTAAATTAATATAATATATAAATGATAAAATCAAATATATAATTAAATATTTTTTTATAAATTATCATATGTTCTTCTGTTAAATTTTATTGAAGAGTAGTTTGATTGACGTTACTTAAATATTTAAGTACTCTTATTAACATAATTAATCGAGAATAAAGAAGGATTAATTATTGCGGAGGTCACACTTGTTTGCACTTAGTACAAATTTAGTCACCGATTTTGAAAATCAATCAATATAGTCACGTACGTTTTCGAGCTGTAATAAAAGGTTAAAGGAATTATGATTTGGTAGAGTAATAAAAGGATAAATTACCTATATAGTAACTAAATAATTCTTTTATTTTTATTTTATCTTTAACTTGATCTTCAAAATTTTAAAATTTTATATTTTCGCCATCTTTTTAAAAAAACAAATCTATTTCTCTAAAATTCAGTAAAAATTTAAAACACAATTCTCTTGTTTTCTCAATATATTTTTGTGGTCTAGATAGTGAAATATCCATTGAGAACAGACATGCTCGATTCCTGTGGATGTCTTGTAAAGGTATCTCTATTTTGTTAATTTGTATCAAGCCTAGATTTTTTTCATATATAGAGAAGATGGAACAAAAGAATTACAGTGAGGCCACCTTGGATTTGTACTGGAAGACATGACATAGAGCAAACAACCAGGGCATGTAGCTGCAAACATTTTCTGCGTTGAAGATGGTGATGATGAAGAACAAGACCTTGTTGCCTTCGTTAGAGATGGTGTAGATGATGGCGAGGAGTGTTTCTTTATGATACCTTGTTGCCTTCGTTAGACCATGTACAACGTGTATCAAAAGGTGAAAACAATAAAAAAAATTATAGGAGTCTTTAGACAAGAAGTACAAAGCAGAAGACGCTGAAGCAAAGAAGTTTGTTGGCAAATTTCTGGATTTCAAGATGGTGGACAACAAGACTGTCATAAGTCAAGTCCAAGAGTTTTAGGTGATTTTAGGCGAAATTCATGATGAAGGCATGTCCATTAGTGAAACCTTCCAAGTGGCTGCAACCATTGAAAAGCTACCTACTTGATGGAAGGATTTCAAAAACTATCTCAAACATAAACGAAAGGAGATGAACATGGTCAGGCTCAGAATTAAAGAAGAAAATCGAAATAATGATAGGAGGAGCCATATTCCCGTAGTCAAGGCAAATATGGTGGAGCATGGTCAAGGCTCCAAGGCTGCTCAAGGTCTCAAAAAGTAAAAAGGGAAGCAACCGATGAAGTTTGGACCTAAAGATAGAATTGGGAAACATGTGTTCATGGGAAAATGCTTCAATTGTGACAAGGAGGGTCACAAATCAAATGAATGCAAGTTTTCAAAGAAAAAAACAAGAATGTTCAAGCTAACATGGTGGACTACATTGTTGAAGATATGGGTGACATCAATCTTTCTGCCATGGTGTCTGAAGTGAATCTGGTAAGGTCCAATATTAAGGAGTGGTGGATAGACACTGGCGCCATATGTCACATCTGCTCAACTCGTGAGATGTTCTCTACCTTTGAGGCTAGTACGGGAGAGAAAGTTTACATGGGAAATTCTGCTGCTTCATCTATTGAAGGAGTAGGCAAGGTGATGCTCAAAATGACTTCTGGAAAGTTGCTAACTCTCAACAACGTTCTGTATGTGCCTGAGTTCCAGAAGAGCTTGGTGTCTGGATCTCTCTTGACCAAGCATGGCTTTAAGTTGGTCTTTGAGTTAGAAAAATTTATCTTGTCAAAGTCAGGAATGTATGTGGGAAAGGGGTATGTTCTGAATGGGCTTTTTAAGCTCAATGTAATGACAATTAATAATAATAAAGCAAGTACTTCTTCTACTTACTTGATTGAGTCTTCCAATATATGGCATGGTAGACTAGGACATGTTAATTATGATACCTTGCATAGGTTAATTAACTTAGAACGCATCTCGTCATTCCAAATTGATTCAAAACATAAGTGTGAAACTTGTGTAGAAGCAAAATTGACAAGGTCATCTTTCCAAACAATAGAAAGAAATACAGAATCACTTGATTTAATTCATAGCGACTTATGCGATTTAAAATTTGTACAAACGAGAAGTGGTAATAAATACTTTATCACGTTTATTGATGATAGCACAAGATATTATTATGTGTATTTGCTCAAAAGCAAAGATGAAGCCTTAGAGAAATTTATTCTTTATAAAAATGAAGTAAAAATTCAACTTAATAGAAAAATTAAGGTGATTAGAAGTGATAGAGGTGGTGAGTATGAATTTGGAGAATTCTGTGGGCAACATGGAATTGTACATGAGATAATCGCACCTTATTCACCTCAATCAAATAGTGTTGCAGAACAGAAAAATCGTACTTTAAAAGAAATGATAAATGCGATGTTGATAAGTTCAGGGCTACCACAAAATTTGTGGGGTGAAGCTATTTTGTCAAGTAATTACCTTTTAAATAAGGTACCCCGAAAAAACCAAGATAAAACTCCATATGAATTATGAAAAGGTAGGAAACCATCCTACAAATACTTAAAAGTGTGGGGGTGTCTTGCAAAAGTAGTTGTTCCAACACCAAAGAAGATGGAAATTGGTCCAAAAACAGTGGATTGCATTTTCATAGGCTATGCACATAACAATATTGCTTATAGATTTCTTGTGTATGAATCCAGTAATCCAGATATACACAAGAATACTGTAATGGAATCAAGGAATGCATCGTTCTTTGAAGATGTGTTTCAATGCAAGTCCAAAGAAGGACAAAGCTCGTCTAAACGAGTTTATGACGACACTATGAATAAAGTTGATGAATCAAAAGTTGAGTTAGAACCAAGACGGAGTAAAAGAGCAAGAGTTGAAAAAATGTTTGGTCCAGATTTTCTAACATATTTGTTAGAAAGTGAACCACAAACGTATACAGAAGCAGTAACTTCCTCTGAGGGACCTCTTTGGAAGGAAGCTATTAAAAGCGAAGTAGATTCTATTTTACAGAATCATACTTGGGAGCTAGTAGATCTTCCACCAGGCAGTAAATCTCTAGGATCCAAATGGATATTCAAAAGGAAAATGAAACTTGATGGTTCCATTGAAAAATACAAGGCTAGACTTGTAATTAAAAGTTATAGACAGAAAGAATGTCTTGACTACTTTGATACATATTCTCATGTGACGAGAATAACTTCCATAAGACTAATTCTCGCAATTGCAGCATTGCGAAATTTAGAAGTTCATCAAATGGATGTAAAAACAGTTTTCTTAAATGGAGATTTAGATGAAGAAATCTACATGGAACAACTTGAAGGTTTTATAATTCCAGGTCAAGAAAAGAAAGTTTGTAAATTGGTTAAATCGTTGTATGGTTTGAAAAAAGCACTAAAACAGTGGCATCAAAACTTTGACCAAGCAATGACAGCCAATGGTTTTAAAATTAATGAGTGTGACAAATGTGTCTACGTAAAGGACACAAAAGATGGTTATGTCATATTGTGCTTATATGTTGATGACATGTTAATTGTTGGTAGTAATGACAAAATGGTTAAATCTACCAAAAATATGTTAAATTCTAAATTTGACATGAAAGACATGGGACTTGCTGAAGTAATTTTAGGAATCAAAATTATACGAAGTTCAGATGGTCTCATATTAAGTCAGTCACACTACGTAGATAAAATTCTTAAAAAATTTAACAAAGATGATACAGGAGTGGCTAAAACACCTTTAGATACTAGTGTTCATCTATCCAAAATTGAGGAAAAAGTATTTCTCAAGTAGAATACTCTAGAATTATTGGAAGTTTGATGTATCTAATGAGTTGTACTAAGCCAAATATTGCTTATGCTGTAAGTAGATTAAGAAGATATACTAGTAATCCGAGTGTTGATCATTGGAAAGCAACTGTTAGAGTACTTAGGTATTTGAGAAACACTTGTGATTATGTGCTGCATTATACGAGATACCCACCAGTTATAGAAGGATACAGTGATGCTAATTGGATTTCTGATATAAAGGACTCTAAGTCTACTAATGGATATGTTTTTACACTAGGAGGTGCAGCTGTGTCATGGAAATCTTCAAAACAAACAGTTATAGCTAGACCCACAATGAAATCTGAATTTATTGCGCTAGACAAGTGTGGTGAAGAGGCAGAACGGCTATGACATTTTTCGGAAGATATTCCAATATGGTAAAACCCTGTGCCTCCAATTTGCATACACTGTGATAGTCAGTCAACAATTAAAAGGGCACAAAGCAACATGTATAATGGTAAGTCTAGATATATTCGTTGAAGGCATAATACCATTAGACAACTACTCTCAACTGGGGTTATTTCTATTGATTATGTTAAATCAAAGGATAATATAGCGGATCCGTTAACCAAAGGGTTAAACAGAGAGTTAGTTGACAAATCATCGAAAGGAATGGGACTGAAGCCCTTGAGAGGATGAATTTATAATGGAAACCCAACCTAATTGACTGGAGATCCCAAGATATAGGTTCAAAGGGAAAATCTAATTATAAATAAGTTGTGATCACTGTAGGGTGTACACCCTACCCATTCTTGAATTAGTAGTGATACCCGTACAGGTAGGTTAGCAATGTTTGCTTTAATGATTCTAAGTTGTCAAAAATTCTGAACAGAGAAAGTGGGTTGCTTTAAATGAATCACCTATGTGAAAGAGAAGTGGGGCCGCTTCAAAGAAGAATTGTGTAGGGCTTAATTCTTTAGAAACTTTCACAGAACCAGGCAGGTGTTCATGGCAAAAATGGACACACCCATGAGAACTGAACAAAAGTCGGAAGATTCCTGTGTAAAGTATATTTTATGTTTACAATGTTAGCAGGACAGTTCAAAGATATCAAGTCTACTAGACAACTAGTAAAGTATATATATCTTTACAAGGGAAGGTTCAAAGGATAAACCCTACCTATCCTATGCAGGTTTCAACCATTGAACACTATTAACCCTTAACCCAGACAATTTTCATTCATGTGGGGGATTGTTGGAAAAATGGTATGGTACATCGACATTTGAGCTTAAATTTGAGTGGGTTCCATTACTCAAATTGATTGAGACTAAATGTATTATTACTCTACAACAAGAGTAGATTAACTTTGTATATTTACATGCTCAAATGTTCAATGGGTGAATGAGAAATTGTTGCTCAATGTAACACCCATGATGTTGAGAAAAAAAGTAGAATATCCCAAACTTGTTGGGAACATAGATTTGGAAAGCTTTATATATAAGAGTTCTTCATGTTATTATTGGAAATAAATCAAAGTCTTGGACTAGACACCTTGGGTGTGCCTAGCCATAGGCTAGACACTTTGGGCTAGCATTGGTTGACTTTTATAAAAGTCAAAGATGGGCCTTGGACCTTCTAAAATGACATATTTTTTTCCTACTTTTTGACTTAGTTTTTTTCAACAGATATTACAGAATTAAACCACTTTTTATGGAGTTATAGACCCTTCAGCTGGTTGTAACCTACAATTTATTTGGATTAATTCTGTATTAAATATCATTTTGAATTCTAGGAGTTGTAACTCTTCAGGAATTGTTAATTACAAATTAATTTTGTAATTAAACATGTCCCCTGCCTGAACACTATAAAAGGAGACCCCTTGCTCCTATCTTAACACACTGAAAAACACAAACATCCTCTAGCTAGATAGTGTTCTGCTTCTGTAAAGTTCGCCGTGGCAGTAAGGTAGCGTTGCTCTTCTTACTGTTTTCTACCGTTGTATCCTGGGAGACAGACGTTCCATAGTAACTCCAGCACCAGGAGGGGACGAATCTGTTTTAAGGACACTGTGATAACACAGGCCTCGGTCAAATCTTCAGAATCGTTTATTGTTTTTTTTGTTTTTCTGTGATCTTTGTATTTCAAATTTTATATGTTTATCTCTATTTCATTTACTGAAATTGTTTTAACATTTCATTAACTTGCTTCGTTTGTTTTGAATTACATGAAGTGCTTGGAAAGAGAGACTTGGATCGAGCTATTTGGGTTACCTTTATACTGTCCCTCTTTGCTCAATGCTGTGAAACAGGAGACGAGAAAAGACTAAAAAGACACGAATTTCGTCTGAACTTCTTAGTCACTTTCTATGCTACCGAAGCTTAAAGCTGTTTTTCTCATTATGAATTTCTTCAAACAAATTAATATTAAATTTGAAAAATATATAAATAACAAGAAATAAATATGTAATTATTCTATTTTATTTTTGAAACTGTACTTCAATTGATTTTTAACGAGGCTCTTAATTCCGGTTTAGTCTTTATGATTTTGGCGGTCAATTTAAGTAATTAAACGCTAATTTCAGCGTTGTCAATGTCACGTATGAAGACAAGTCCAAACCAGCACAATTATTGTCCCACATGGACTAAACTTTCCAGCCTGTTGTTGTTGACTATTGCTTCCATTTTCAGCTCTTACCAGCACAATTATTGTCCTTTTTGTCGAGACATGTTCTAAAATTTCCAGCCTATAATTGTTGACTATTGCTTCCCTTTGGCTCTCAATAATACGTAATATTTTAAAACACGTTAAATCTATCCATTAATAATTAAAATGGTATCAATATAATCATCGACCGTTAAAAGTTAACGGACTAAAGATGTGACAGTTAAAAATAAAATACAATAATTACATATTTACTTTCTGTCATTCATATTATTTAGGGTTTCACAACCTAATTAAATAATTATATTATTGATAAGTGTTCATAATAGTTAATATTTTGTGTTTAATTACCTTTTTATTTGATGAATTATGTTACTGATCTTGGTGTTTTTTGTGTGTTCTTGTGCAGAACTGTGAATCTGGAAAATGCACTTGGACAATTTTTGAAGTTTTTTTTATTATTTTTTGGATCGAGTCTGGATTGGTGGACATGCCTTTGGGCATGAAAATCTGACGTGGCACTCGGTCAGCAGTTTCTAGAAGATGACGTCAGCAAGCGCATGATATCTTATGAGCGTTCCAGATAGCTTATCAATCGGGATTTGAATTTCAAATTTAGATCTATCTTTTGTATTTTGAATTTAAATATTTTTAGATTTATCCCCTTATTTTAGGGTTTGTAAAAGGCTATAAATAGCACCTTGAGTAAGTTATCCTTTAATTTCAAAAATCCTAGAGTTTTCTTTCATCTTTTGTTTTCTTTCTTTATTTTTCACACCTTTATTTTTATTTTATTTATTATGTCGAGCATAATTCTTCTCATAATTATGCTAATTGGGTATTCGGTTTGAAAGTTTTGTTTCAAGGATAGAACCTTAAAAGCTAAGTACCGATGTAAAATCCCAAAGTGAAAATCTTTTTCCGATGATCTATTAAAGTCGAGGCAAGGCGAGAGCCTAAGGCTAGTTTTTATTTTATTAAATTATTTTCTTTATTTCATCTCTTCAATTACTTAGTTTCATTTCACTCAACAACCCTTTTTACTTAAATACTATTCAATCTTGTTCTTGAATCATCACTCAAACAAGCGTAATCAGAAAGTTTCTAGTCCCTGTGGGATCGACCATTACTTCTCACTTACTACATTTACTTTCCTATTTATTATTTGAGAATAAGAAATTTTATTTTGACAATTATATTTTTATAATAAAATTAGGAATAAATTTAATAATGTATAAATGACAGAGAATAAATGTGTAATTATTTCATTTTAACTTTTAACTATCATGTTATCAATCCTTTAATTTTTAACCATTTTAATAATTGACTGATAGATTTAACGCTTTTTAAAGTATTGTGATCATTTCGATATCAACCCCAAAGCATCTGTGTGGTTTACCAATCTTTCTAAAATTAATATAGCGTAATCAACAATTTCTAAATCTTTTTATTTTTATTTAATTATTCGATTTGATTGATCTGTCAAATTGTTGCGATTGTTTCTTTTTCTCTTATTTTTTTTGTTTAAATACATCTACGTTTGTTATTTAATTAATTACAACTAGGTTTACTTAATCATTTAATTTATTACAAGTAGGTTTTAGTTTAATTATTTAACAACAACCAGTTTAATTCAGTGTAGCTAACTAATTAATCATCTATTGCTTCCACTTTGGCTCTCAATTTCTTAGCGAAAAGAAAAAAAGAAAAAACAAAGTTTTATTGCCATGGCTTGGTCTGCTGTGTCCTCTGCAGTGACCACAATTGGCAAACTCCTAGCTGAAGAAGCAATCTACCTGTGGGGAGTGGAGGAGCAAGTTGATAGCCTACAAACTGAGCTGAAATGGATGCAAATTTTCTTAAGGAAAGTAGATGCTAAACCAGCCTTGGCTAAAGACGAGATTATTCGTCTTTGGGTGTCTGAGATCAGAGAGCTTGCTTATGACGCTGAGGATGTCATCGAGGACTTTGCTCTCAGGATCGGATCCAGAAGGAATGACAGTCTTTCGAGTTGTATCAAAAGATCCGCATGCATCTTCAAACACGGAAGGAGGCTTCACGAAACCAGATCAAAGATAGACAAGATCTTTACGAGAATCACAGACTTGATCCGACGACTACAGGTACGTGTTTGAATGAACCAAACACATATTTATTTAGGAACTGAGCTAAGATCCTGATTCGAGAGCAACAAAATATATTTTAGGACAATTTATAAATTTCATTAAATTTTCAAATTTATTTTAAAATTCAAGGGAGAATAAAGGATGGGGGTAAGTGTTGGGTGACTTGGACCCCTCCAATATAAATTTCTACCTCTATAGTTCATGTTCGTTCCTGTATTAATTAACAAGTATGGAAATTTTATTACTACTCATTTATTTAGTACGAAAACAAATATAAAAGAATAACGTATAAATGGTCTATGAATTGAACAATTTGTTGATAGTTTTTTCACTTTCACTCTCACTTAGAGGCATATGGTATAAAAGAATTGCGGGAGGACGAAGCAAGTAGTTCAACTAAAAGACGGGAATCAAGACGACCTTATCCTCATATTATTGAAGATAACATCGTTGGATTGAAGACTGATATAGAGAATTTGGTGTCAATTATTGTGGACGAGGAAAGTGAATCGAGGGTTGTTTCGATATGGGGAATGGGTGGTCTGGGAAAGACAACTCTTGCCAAGAAAATATATCAGCATAGCCAAGTTAAAAATCATTTTGATCACTTGGTCTGGGTCTATGTTTCCGAGCAATGTCAAAAAAGAAAAGTGTGGGCAGACATGTTGTCCAGTCTCAACATTCCCCTTAAAATTGACTGGCAAACGAGGGATGAAGAAATAACAGACAAGTTGTTTAACTTCCTAAAGGACAATAAATGTTTGCTAATATTGGATGATATCTGGAACACCGAATCCTGGGATAGCATAAAGCCTGCAATTCCAGACAAGGAGACAAGGACAAAGATCCTGCTTACTTCAAGGAACACAGAGGTAGCTTTACATGCAGATAACAGAGGTCATTTGCACCCGTTGCAGTGCCTAAACTCAGACCAAAGTTGGGAGCTGTTTCAAAAAATTGTATTATCTCTAGCTTCTGCAGGTAATTTCTTTATTCAATTTATATTCACGTGTCTTTTTAATTATCACATCAATTTAACACTCATAAATTTTATCATTCAATCAAATGATCACTAAATTGATTTATACCAATTAAAATAAATATTTAATTAAATTAAAGTTAGGCACGAATCAAATATATAATTATACTAATATTTTAATTATCATATCTAGACGAAATAAATCCAGGAAGATTTGTACCGATAAACAATCTTATTTTTTATTTATTTTAACTTGTCTAGAGGATTTAGTGTCAAAATGAACCTACACTCAACCATAAGGCTTGCATTCAAAACGAGAGACGAAAAAAGCATCGATTGCACATATATGTAAAAAGGATCAAATTGTAAATTTTCATAATTTTAAGGACCAAATATTAAATTATTGATACCATTATTTAAATAATTTCATTATATGTTTCATGTCAAATTTCAACTCAAAATAATATCTACAACTCATTTAATTACATTCATAAGATTTAGGGACCGTTTTGTAAAGAAATCAAAACTCGTTTCAAGCTGACAACCAAATTAACCGTCACCCGTTTTGATACAGGAGGGACACTGTATCAGAACGTTTGGCCACTGCCAAAACCAGTTTTGATACCTCTTGTTCCCCATTTCGATACGCTTGCCTTGTACAAACATACCCGTATCGAAACACAAGATGATGGTTTTGAAACGCCTGTCCAGATTCAAGACTGTAGGTGCTTGTTCAAGCCTGTGTATTAAAACGATACTCACTCATTTCGATACTATTGGGAAATTTTTTCCTAGAACACAGCCTCAAAGGCACACCGATCACATACACAAAGGTTATTAAATATGCTTAACACCAACCAAACATATTTAAGTCAATAAGCATACATCATCATCCAAGTATCATGCTTCAACTTAAGACCACATTAGTAAACCGACTAAAGACATCACAACCTATCTTCAACATAAAAATCATGACACTAAAGTCTTTCTTACATAAAGCTTTTCTCCAAGCAATAACGTCATTGATAAACAATAAATGAGTATAAACATATAAGTGTTATATTTTCACTAGCATAAACACTAGCATCGTTGACAACCCAATCACATTTCTCTCTGTAAAATTAATACGCACTTGGAACCTTGCATCACGTGGTTGCCTCAACTTCGTTTCTCTGCATAACAAGATAAAAGAGAGGGTAAACATAAATTTAGTAAGAGGTAAAATCATAGAAAAACAACCTTTGTAATGCAGCCTATAAAATCCATCAATTAAACATTTAAATACATGTCATGTCATCCTCATTTCAAAAGTCTCAATATGATTTCAAACCAAAACAACAACTCAACTAGTATCATTAATCACAAGTAATTCAAAGTTTTTAAAACTCAAGACTTACGTGCCTTAAACACCGCAAAACTTGTGGCCTTTTTAGAATACTTGCACTTTAGTGCTTAAGTCTCAAGTCTTACATGTTACTCACTTAGCATTTTCTTACATCTAAATAACACATGCATTTCAATGCACAATCTCAAGTCTTACATGCTAACCAAATAGAAATGCTTAAACAACATGCATACTTATGCATGAATCTCAAGTCTAACATGTTACTCACTTAGCATTTCTTACATCTAAATAACACATGCATCTGAATGCACAATCTTAAGTCTTACGTACATGCTAACCAAATAGGAATGCTTAAACAACATATATACTTATGCACAAATCTCAAGTCTTACATGCTAATCACATAGCAATGCTTAGGTCATTTCCACGTGCTCATA
Source organism: Abelmoschus esculentus (assembly GCA_035048815.1). Taxonomy (NCBI): domain Eukaryota; kingdom Viridiplantae; phylum Streptophyta; class Magnoliopsida; order Malvales; family Malvaceae; genus Abelmoschus; species Abelmoschus esculentus. Next base: position 769,345 of record JAUCBN010000049.1, read on the forward strand.
TCCTTGCATAGAATATTGATTAAAACTCATGCATACAAAATATCATGCTTCCAAAGCAGTACATAAATCATCATGAGCCACAACCTCATGCATCTCTATGCAATTAAAACCTCAAATCTTATATGTATCAAACCATGCAATGCTTACCAAAGCACATGTACCAGATCCTATGTACAAAAACATTATATCTTTTGCTTAATGACAATATAAAAAATAGTGACACATGGTATATCAACATATATTGGCTTACAAGTGACACCGGATGACATTATCCCATCCATATAAAAGTAAAACACAATGTTCGGATAAACGGGTTCATGATGGATCTATTCTCACCATGCTACATGATAGAACTACCCCTATCATGGAATAATAATCTCGACCGGGATGACAGTACCCCCATTTTCCGGATGCGATAGAACTACCCCTAATGCTCCTCGAGGAATAACAAATGTATAAATTTTGTATATTATAGTGCACTCAAACCTTATTGATCCATCAACATATCCTACATCTCTAGGTACATCACTTAAACAATATACAAGTCTCAAAACACAGTTTATAACATCATAAAAATCACCATGTGTCTTGTTAACTCTTGCATCCTATGTGCGTCATTTGTATAAACCGATAAAACATATTTCACATGCTTTAAAAGCAAAACCATGAGAGCATATTAATCAAAGAAAAACCACATTAAAAGTGCATCATGAGCATATTTAAAAATGCATAATCATATATGCAAAACATAATACGAACATGACTAAAAACATGACAAAACATGGAATAATATGGGAAACATTAAGAGATCAAACTATTCAACTTACTTTCGAGTGTAGGAAAGTTTCTCACACCATCACTACACCCCTAAACCTTTGAAAATACTTTTAAAACCCTGCTAAATAGGCAGCACACTCACCACTTGTACAAAATATGCTTGTCGAAGTCAACCGACACTCTTGCCTTTGTCGAAACCTCTTAAATTATATGCTCAACAAAATGCCCTTCTTCCAAACAAGAAAAACAGAGGAATTAATGCCCAAGAAAGCATCAACTCAATTCCTAGCTTGTTCTCCCTCAAAACAGTCCCTTATAAACTACCGAAACAACCAAAAACTCGTCTGGAACAACACCGAACTTTATCCAACCAACAACCAACGAGATTAGAATATTTTTCACTCCAAAACACATCTAAAAACTCTGGTTTAAGACACAACAATCTCCAACAACAACATAGTACACAAAAACCTTTAAGATCTTTTGATTTAAGCCATTAAACTCATCAAAAACTCAAGATTCGGGAATACTATGATATAAACCTTCAATCTAATCATAAAACACTTCAAGAAACATGTATTTACCCATCCAAAATCATCAATTATCAAAACCATACGGGATTTCTTAAAATCAAGCAAAAAACTTAATTAAAAGCATTAAATCACCAATTCAGAGTCATTTGACATTGTAAAGGATTACATACTTGAGAATTTCAATTAAAGAACTATAAGTTCAGAGGTTTAGATTTATCCTTACCTCTAAACATTATCCAACCTCCTTTCAATTGAAAGAAAACATGAAAAACCATGAAAATTCAATGAGATTTTGAGAGAAAACAAGAAGGAATCAAGCAAAACATGATCAAAGCTTAAGAAGATGAATTACCTTGAAAAGAATGATCTATTCTATGTTGAAAGCCATAAAGAATTGAGAGAATTTGAGAAAATGAGGTAGTTATGTGAAATTTGGTGATTTAAGATAAATTGAGTAATTGTAATTATAAAAGGTTAATTGAGTGATTAATTAAGCATTAAAAGATGTTAATTGGGAGGTTATATCAATTGAGTAAGATTGTATCAATAGCCCCTTAAATATTCTAAGTATTAACCCATTTATAATTAAGATACTAAAATAATCCACTTTTCAAATTTTACAAAAATAGACATTAGTTTTTAAAATCTTAGGGATCCAAGTGTCATTTCCCAAAATTAATTTAACCAAATTAAAATATATGTAAAATAAGAATATTGTGAATTTTTCACAATTTATTTCCATCAAGAAAATATCTTTACAATTTAAATCCCGAATCTAGGCTTAATGGCTTATCCGATGTAACTGGTTTACAAACCCGACTTACAAAACATCTAGGCCCATTTTCGGGGTGTTACAATCGGTGCTTTGATTAATATTATTTAAATAATTATATGGAATGATTATCAAATTTAAAATATTTATGGTCAAAATAAAACTTCCCTCATAGTTAACTGGTCAAGAAGTTTATCAACTAATTAAGGTTAATCTATCGAATACATGTAAGGTTTAGATCATAATAGGTACTCAAACTATATATATATATATATATTTGAGATAGGTTTCTAATATTTTTTTTTTGAAATAGATGTCTAATTTTTGTTCCATTAGTGTTTTAAGGTAACACCATTAAAAAATCATCACCCAAAAATAGATTTACATGTAGATTTTTTTTATTTTAAAAATTAAATAGAAAATAAAATAAGTTAATCTAAACAATATTCCAAAATTTTCAAAAATCATAAAATAGCCCCCAAAATATTTAAAACCCTTAAACCTTAAATCCAAAATTGATGTCACTACCTTCGTTGATAGCCTTGTTAGATCTTGTCATTGCAATCGTCTTAGGCATGTGGCGATTTTCTATAACAATCTATTAACAATAATCGACAGGAGGAATTTCAATCAGACGTCGAACAACGAAAGCAAAAGGCTCTAATCGTTCAATGTTCGATTGTAATGTCTCTCACCGGTTATCGACAATGGATAGTTGGGTCAATTTTGAGGTTTTGGATTTGAGAATTTTTAAAAAATTTTAAGATTTTTTCGAATTTTTTAAAGTTAATATTCATTTTTTATTGCTCTTCTGGTTCTAGGGTTTAAACCTGACCAGACCGACCCGAGTCGCACACCTAGTTTTGGTGGGTGAGTGTCCCAGCAGGGATTTTTTGCGTACACAACGTCATAAACCTGAGACTTGCTTAAGCGGAATCAAGCTGCTTACCTATTAAATTTAACTGGTTGATGAATTTTTTAACGGTATTACCTTAAAACACTAACGGAATGAAATTTTAGGAACCTATTTTAGCTTAAAAAAACATTAAACACTTATCTCAGAAAAAATATATAGTTTGGGAAACTATTTCTAAGTTAATTTTTTTAATAGTGTTACCTTAAAACACTAATGGAATGAAACTTTAGGCACCTATTTCAACAAAGAAAACAATAGGCACATATTCTAGAAAAAATATATATTTTAGGCACTTATTTCTGAGTTAAACCTACATATAATAATAAAATTTTAAAATATTTTCTCACTAAAATTTAGTATAAATTATACAAATGACCACTCAATTATAGGATCCGTGTCGATTTGATCATTATAGTTTTAATTTTTATAAATATACATGTAACTATTAAAATGATTTTAATATAACTATTTACCGTTAAAACTTAACGGTACCACACATACCCGAAATATTAGCAATGTGTTAGCCACTACAACAAACACGTTTTTTGTAAAAAAAAAAAAACGTTTTTGTGTTTTATATCACTAACTTTGATATATATTTTATTATTTTTTATATTTATTTATTTAATTTTATATATAATCATAAATTTAATTTTTAATTTAATTAAAAATGAAAATTATGTTATTATATAACAAATTAAATATTTAAATTCTAATAAAAATTCATTTAAGAACCTGAAACGTTAAATGTTGAATTTCAAAACTTAATTAATTTTCATTATAATTTAAAAATAAATTATAATAAAAATTCATTAAATGAACCTTAAAACCTAAATTATAAACTTTAATCACTAAAATTTAAATATAAAATAAATTTTTATTATATTTAATTGTTAAAATCTGATTATTTATTACACCCGTTTCACTTGGGACATTATTTTGCTAAAATATATTATTTTAAAATTTTTAAAGTATAATAAAAATTTATTTAGTGATTAGATTTTAGCATTTAGTGTTTCATGTTAGCGTATAGGATTTACTAAATGATTTTTATTATAATTGTAATAAAATTTATTTAGTATTTAAGTCTTAGAGTTTAGAGTTTTGGGTTTAAAATTTAGCGTTTAAGTTTTGTTAAATTATTTTTTATTATAATTTAAAGTTTTTTAAAGATAATAAAATTTATTTATGATTTGAGGTTTAGCATGTTAAATAAATTTTTATTATAATTTAAAATTTTTAATTTATTATATAATAATTTAATTGTTTTTTTAATTTAATTAAAAAATAAATCTATAACTATATAATATAAAATCAAATGAATAAATTTAGAAAACAATAAGGTATATAACGAGGTTAATGATATATAAAATCAAATGAAACTTTAACAGCATAGGGTTTCATTGAATTTATTTTAATAGTTATATAGTATATTTATTAAAATAAAAAATATAATAGTTAAATCAATACTAATATCATAATTGAATGATCATATTTGTAGTTTATTTAAAAATTATTGATATTTTTTTTTAAATTTGAAAAAAAAAAGACGAAATAATTGAATCTAGAATCATCCTTCAAAAAAAAAATAATCTAGAATCAAGGATAAGTCTAAATTTTTATTTTTACTTCAAATGATTATAAGTTTATATACGAAAATATTTCATATTTAAATTAATATAAATATATTTTTCATTAAATGTTTGAATTTGAATTTTATTAAAATAATAAATTAAAAAAATAAATTATAAATCTTTACACATTAAATATTTTAATATTTAAAATTAAAAACTATGATAATCATTCTAAAATTATAATCTAATATAAACATTGTTTTAATATTTATAAAATGATTATAAATAAATTAATTATTTAGTTTTAAATAGGGTGTCCATAATAGGCCACTCAATTTTTGGGTAGTATATTTTTTGTATATGTCTCTGTCCTTTCAAGAAAACGTAAATCACGTACCGAATATCTTGATTAACATTTTTATTTTGTAATATATAAGAAAGACGTAAAATTTAAAAATTTATAATACATATTACATAAATTTTTTATATATAATTACAACTGAAATTTTATTAAATCCATAGAAAATATTACAATTACAATACATTCGGAAAAATTAAAAAAATAAAGAAAGTAAAATATTTTCTACGGAGATAAGCATGCCATCAAAATTCAAAAGCTTTTTGAATCTCTTTGTTTCTGTCAAATCGAGACACATAACGAGTGAATAAGGAGTGGTGAACGATCTAAACCATCATGCAGAATATTCCGCTACCCATAACTGATTATATCGGTACACAACCTTCAACCGAGTGAGAATCTAACCATCAATGACCACCGACAAAATCATAATCAGAAACTAGTGCCGATTCAAATCTCTGCAACAATCGACTGCTAGGGTATGTTGAATCATGCCATAAGGACAAATAAAATAAACCACAAAAATAAAAATAAAAAACGTGTCATAAGGACAGAGGAAACGCTTGCATGAAGACAGAGATTCTTATTAACATATAAGAAAATAAAAGAACAAAAATAATAATAAATTAAGTATAATTAAGAATAATTTAAAAGAACATAAAATTTAAAAATTCATAATAATTATCAATTAAGTATAATTTGATTAAAATTATCATATTATAATAGATAAAATGTGAGACTGAGCATTGTTAAGTGTTCAACATCCTCTATGGGTTGAAGATTTGGGTTACATATTATAATTTTTTACTATTCTAAAATTTTTAATCCTTCGGCTGCAGAAACAAATATTTTACTCTTTATAGTATATTTAAAATTTTATTTTTAGTATTTTTACTATAAAAAGAGACATATTTTAGTCTTTTTACTATAAAAAAATGTAAGATTATTTTTTTTTGAAATTAAAATAAATCCCCTTTCACGCTCTTTGTCCTAAAATTATGAATTTACTTGATTACCCTTTTAAAATCACTCTTGCCCAACAACAACAAAAACACAAGCCTATGAGACTATGACAAGCCCAACAAGGCTCTCAGACCCACACTCGAAGTTCAATGCTTAGGATTAATTCAACTCTCAGATTCCGAAATTTAGATCGTTATAAATCTTGAATATGAATTTTTATTTGTTGCAGGAGCGTTGTTGCAAGCTTTCCAAAGGAAAGTTTTAATCTTAAGAGGGGTTAATTTGCATGAGTTTAAAATTGAGAGGGCCTAAATAGTATTTGAAGCAAAATATCAATACCAACTAACAATAAATTTAATATTTTAAAATAAAAAATTGGGAAAATTGACCCGATCGTCAACAACCAATGCTGAAATTGATTGGCAATCACAAATAAAAAAAATAAAAAATTAGGTGAAATTGACCTAATGAGAAGTTTTTAATAAGACATAAGTATCTCATTTTATACACTTTTATTTTTCTTGAAGTTCGCTTTATTCCCAACTTTGAGTAATAATTGTTGAGCCCTTTTATTTATTTTTAAAATTTTCCAGGCCGTAAAGTTGAAGGAGAAATGGAAGAGGTAGGCAGAAAGATGGTTGAACATTGTGCAGGGTTGCCATTAGCCATTGTTGTGCTGGGAGGAATCTTAGCCACAAAAGATTCAGTAAATGAATGGCAAATGGTGTCTGAAAATGTGATATCCTACTTGAAGAGAGGCAAAGGCCATGGAGTGGAAGAAGTGCTGGCATTAAGCTATGATGATTTGCCACACTACTTGAGGCCATGTTTTTTATATTTGGCAAATTTCCCAGAAGATTTTGAGATCCCAACTGATAGATTGATTCAACTCTGGGTTGCTGAAGGGATCGTTTTATCCGATTCGGAGGAAGATGATGGGATCATGATAGAGGATTTGGCAGAACGTTACTTGCTGGAGCTGGTAGAGAGGTGCATGGTCCAAGTAAGAGAAAGAGACGTAGCAAAGTTGAAGATCAAAACAGTTGAAATGCATGATTTGATGAGAAATCTTTGCTCGTCAAAAGCTAAACAAGAAAATTTTGTCTTCTTTGTTGATGAGACGTCCAATGCATCTTCGATATCCACAGTTCGAAGGATGCATAGAGTTTCTGCACCCAATATGGTGTGGATACAACACATTAAAAGTCCAAATCTTCGCTCATTGTTGTTCTTTGGTGAGATCTTGGGAAATATGACTAAACAGATGAAGGGATTTAGCAAACCGGTGCTCCGGAAGATGCTTAATTACGTGGAAAATCATGAAGATGAAGATGGAAAAACATGTTATTATGTTTCAATTGCAGCATTCTTGTTATTTTTTGTGTTGCTTCCTGAATTTCATGGATATCACACAGACATGTTCAACAATTTCAAATTGCTGAGAGTCTTTAGCTATGAAGGAAAAGATCATGAGATGGGGATGGGATTGAACTGGAAGTTATCAAGAGATCTAGGTAATCTCATCCATTTAAGATTCTTGAGTCTAAGGGGTCTTCAATTAATAAGGCCAATATTACCATCATCTCTGGGCAACTTGAGGCGCCTGCAGACCTTGGATTTAAGAGCTAAAGGATGGTTGACTGATGTTCATGTACCTAATGTGATATGGAGGATGGAGCAACTAAAACATCTCTATCTTCCTGATAAATGTAAAAGAAGAACAAAGCTGAAGTTGGGTACTTTGAGAAACCTACGAACACTGGTGAACTTCAATACCAGGAATTGCTATCTAAAGGATCTTATCAACATGACAAATCTAAGGGAGTTGGTGATTCGGGGGCCGTTCGAGATCAAAGATTTTAATGCGGACGACTCGGACAAGAATCCACCCATCGTCCAAGGTAGATATCTTCATTCCTTGTCTATTATCAATGAGTTTGGAAGAATCGATCCAAGGCATTTGAATCATCTCCTTTCAACCTGTGTTAGTCTTTCTAAGCTGAGTTTAGATGTGGAGATAAGTGAGTTACCAGAGTACAATTACTCGTCTTCGAGTCTAGCTTACCTAAATTTGAGAATGCGTGAGCTTGAGGAAGATCCAATGCCGACACTGGAGAAGCTGCCTAGCTTAAGGGTTCTTGAATTGCATGATGGTTCTTTCAAGGGAAAGGAAATAGTTTGCTCTGCACAAGGCTTTCCTAAACTCGAGTCTCTAAGCCTTGTAGATCTCATGTTTTTGGAGAAGTGGAAGGTGGATGAAGGAGCCATGCCTTGTCTTGAGCGACTGGAGATCAAAAACTGCCGTAATTTGAAGATGGCTCCAGATGGATTGAGGTTCATTACAACACTAAAAGAACTGAAGGTTGAATGGATGCCAAAGGCATTCAAAGAGAGAATGGAGGGAGGAGGAGAGGATTTCGACAAGGTCCGACATGTTCCTTCAATCACATTCAAGGCCTGTAACGACTGGTTTTCATGATTATTGTGAAGTGAGTTCATAATCTTTTTTATACATGATATGCACATAAATCTTGACAAATTTTCATCCCAAAGGAATGGATTGCACACAATTCTTGAGAAATCAAGAACCTCATCTTATAACTAACTAATATAATATATAAATAATAAAGATGAAATATATAATTAAATATTTTTTTATTAAATTATCATATCTTGTTTTTGTTAAATTTTATTGAAGAGTAATTTGATTGATGTTATTAAATAATTATGTATTCTTGTTGGCATAATTAAAAATATAATGGTTAAACAGAAATAAACTTATATAGTTTGGCGTTCAATTTAAGTCATTAAAAGCTGATTTCAGTGTTGTCAATGTCACCTATGAAGACAAGTCCAAACCAGCACAATGACTGTCCCACATGTGCTAAACTTTCCAGACTATAATTGTTGACTATTGATTCCACTTTGGCTCTCAATTTCTTAGCGAGGAGAAAAAAAAAACAGTTTTAGTGCCATGGCTCTGTCTGCTGTGTCCTCTGCAGTGACCACAATTGGCAAACTCCTAGCTGAGGAAGCAGTCTACCTGTGGGGAGTGGAGGAGCAAGTTGATAGCCTACAAACTGAGCTGAAATGGATGCAAATCTTCTTCAAGAAGGTAAATGCTAAACCAGCCTTGGCCAAAGACGAGATTATTCGTCTTTGGGTGTCTGAAATCAGAGAGCTTGCTTATGATGCTGAGGATGTCATCGAGGACTTTGCTCTCAGGATCGGTTCCAGGAGGAATGACGGATGCATCAAACGATCCGCATGCATCATCACAGACGGATGGATGCTTCACAAAACACGATCAAAGATAGACAAGATCTTTACGAGAATCACAGACTTGGTCCGACGACCGCAGGTACGAGTTTGAATGAACCAAACACATATTTATTTAGGAACGGAGCTAAAATCCTGATTCGAGAGAAACAAAATATATTTTACTTGAAAAATGATAGGATAATTTATATATTTCATTTACATGTAATTTCCATGCTACGCATCCATGATTTATCTATGTCATTTGATTATGTTTGTATATGTGACCATTGATGGGTCCAGTCATGATTGATATGATGAAGACCGCTTTGATCCTATATGGATATAATTGATGAATGAGATTGTTATAGAATACTTATTATATGATAGCAAATTTTGAGCTCATAAGGTTATACATTTGTCAGGAAACATATGTTGCCCAAGTGGGAGATTGTTGGATTAAAATTCAATAATAGTGGGCACATATGTATAATTTATATTGTTATTATAAAGTTTAACACGTAATTAAGTGACCAATTATGTTACACGTGTTATAGGTATTAAATTGTCATGGAATTAAAAGTGTAGATACCATAATGTGTATTTATAATTTTATGAGGGGCAGAGTTATAAATACTTAATAGTTGGTTATTAAATCAACTATATAAAGGGGTTATGATCCCCAAGAATTAGGTCAACTTGCATATCTCTTTTCCCCGTCTGAGAGTTGTGCTGCAAGAGAAAACCTAACTTCTTGGAAGATCAAACCCTAAAAACTCTATCGATTAATCTAGGTACGCTTCCGCATTCAGTTTATTTATTTTGTTGTTCTCGATGATTTGACATATAGATCTTGGGTTTATATTCACATCGAATATATTTTAATTCTAACAAGTGGCATAGTGCCAGAATTATGTCGAATCATTGAGATCTAATAATCGATTTTACGTCCATTGATTTCTAATTTCAATGGAATCCAATTTGGTTTTTGCGTCCATAACTTTGGACTTGTTTTTTCTTTAATTTATTATTAATTTTCCTTTTCAATTTGCAATCGGTTGGATCAATTTGTTATTGTTCTAACCATGCGTTTTGATTTGGAAATTAAATTTTGGTACTATAACCGATGAAATCAATATGATTCACTTCAGTTTTGATATTTTTTATAATATCGTTAACCTTATGAATTTTATATTTATTTTGGTTTTTCGTCAATTCGGTTTTTTCCAATGGATTAACATTTATTGTTTTTTTATTTCGGTGGATTCAGTTTGGTTTTACGTTCGTGGGTTTGAATCGATTAATTAAGAAATCATAGAAATCAATTTAGATTTATATGAAGATTAGGTTTTGTCCGCATAAAAATTTATTTAATTTTGGGTTGTTTTTAATTGGAAATTAAATTTTTTTTAAGTTCAGATTCCAATTACTTCGGTAGTCGCATATTTACTTTATTTTTATGAAATATATATTTTAAATATATTTTATTTAAAATATATGTTTAATTTGGTTAGATCAAAATTTTAGTTTTGATCATTGGGTATTAAGTTAAATTCGGTTAGATCAAAATTTTTAGTTTTGGTCGTTAATAATAAAGAAAAAATATAATTAATTTCGGCTTTGTCGTGCTAAATTTATCATGATTCAAAAAAAATTATAATCAGGTTAGCTATTAAAACATTATATTCGGTTTATGTCTATTAAGTTATGATTGAATGATCTTTTGGCATGTTACTTTTAAAGTATATTGTTACTTTATGTAATTTACTTGGTTAATATATTCAGTATTTAGTTTTGATCATATTTTATTTTGGATTATACAATATATATTGGTATTGATATATTCAATTCAGTTAGATCAAAAATTTATTTTTGATTATTATATTATTATGATTATATTAAAGTTTCAAGTAATTATTATACGAATTACTCATTTGTATGATATTTTTGTATTTTGTTTTTAGTTAAAGATTAAATGTTTTGATCGAATTTAGTTTTGGTAAAAACATATTTAAGGAATTTTGAAAACTCAAGTGTTATCAGAAATTTCGATTATTTGGATTCTGATAGCCCCATTAAGACAACCTTAATTTGGTTTATTTTGAAAACTCAAGTGTTATCAGAAATTTCAACTTTGACTGTTACAAATATTAAGTTTGAATATTGATATATTATATTATATATTTTAAGATAAATTAATTGAAGCATTAAGTCACCAAAGTGATCTTTATTGTGAAAATTATTTTATTTTAAAATATAGAAGGTTTTGTGCATGTAATTCAGTTTATGCTAATATTAATCGGCCCAAATGAAGATTAATAATTAGTAATGTTACATGTGCATCTGTTGTAATAAACATGTTATAATTATTCAGTTTTATATTTGAACAATAAATCGGCCCAAAGGAAGATTTTTGTTTAACATATTCTTATTATCAATGTTTGATTACTACATCAAGATATCACTTACAAATTAATATATATTTTTTAAATTTTTTTGGAGTGTTCGATATCTTGTGATGAGGTTACCTTTATTCAAATTTATTATTACTTTGGTTATCTTTTATCTTGGGTAAAAGATAAAATTAAGAAAAATATTTTGAAACAATTAAATTCATATTACTGCTTCGGATATCTAATATTTTAATAGATTAATTGAAACATAATGTCACCAAAGTGACCGCTTTTGTGTAGATTAGTTTATTTAAAATATTAAGATAATTATAGGTCTTTGTAATTCATGCGTTTATTAATTGGCTCAAAGGAAAATTAATATTTGGCCGAATTACAACGACAACTATGGCGATAAATGTGTGACAATTATATGGTATTTTATGTGAACAATACGTTAGTCCAAAGATTAATCTATTATTTGACGTAGTTTATTGTCAATGTTTGATTGCTACAACAAGAGTACCGCTTACAATTAATATTACTGTCCAAAGACTTGATATTAATGTTGTGCTTGGTATCTTGAGGGGAACTAGCCATTATTTTGAATTTATTTTTTACTTATGGATATTTATGTGAGCTTGTTTATTTAATAATTTTTGTTCTATATTTAGATGATTTATCTTTACTATCATAATATCTGTTGAATACATTCTACACTCATGTTTAGTGAAATTAATTTCAAGAATTAGAAAAGACACTTATATATAGTATTTGGTTGTATGAACATAGAACTTTCACTAAGTGAAGAACAACTTGCACCTCTCACGGCGGTAAGCATCCATAAATAGGATTTTGAGAGGCGAGTTCGTTCAAGTCTAATGATCATAAAGTATAAATATTTTATAAATTTTTAGGAGCACAAATCTAAAGAATTTATTCATACTAAGGGTTTCCTTGATAAAAAAATACTAATTTTTTAATATTAATATGACATCACTTTTGGTTTACTTGATGTCTATGAAGTATAAGATCAAGGAAATGTGAGAGAATATATTATATTGCTTCAAAACTTAAGGCACATAAGATCAAATTTTATAACAATTGTTTGTTCTTATTATTTTAGTATAGCTTCCTATACAGTTTAACTAATTCAAAATTAGTTATAATTATTAAAGGAGAAATAAACTTCAAATGAGATTATTTCTCATTGTGTTAAAGAAGAAGAAAAGTTGAAGCATTATAATTGTAAAAATACTCATTCAATTAGTGCTCCTTTAGTTTGTGTCTCTAAGAATAAGGGCAATAATATATATATATATATATATATATATATTAGAATGAAGTTACTAAGGGTCCTTCTCAAAAGGAATAACAATAAGTTATAAAGTGTTGATTCTTTTGTATAAGCTAGGATACATTTAAAAATAAATAAACTTCAAAAGTAAGCAACTACCTAGGTTATTTTGAGTGATCAATGGGCTGTAAAGTTTATGATCCCATAATTAAGATTATTTTAATGAGAGATTTATAACATTTTTTAGGATGTTGAGTTTGGAAGGAGAATAAGGTTATATACATTGTTATTAAGGAGGAATTGAATATTAATTTAATTCCTACTATCACTTTTGATAATGTTTAGGTTTTTACACTTATCATTAATCAAAAGTGAATCAAGTACATCAGCAAAACAATGTTGAACAACTCTCATTCAAGATAAGGTACCTATTTTTTCAGAAGAACAAACTCAACAATCTAAAAAAAATATATATCTTTAAAGATATCCATGAGAGAAAAGAGAAATACTATTAAGGATTATTACTTAGTATTTCATCAAGAAAATAAGTATAATAAAGGATTGATAGAAAATAACTTGATCAGTTATTTTTATCAAACCATAAAAGTTTTAACTCTCAAAAGTGGATAGATGTCATTAAAAAAAATAATTTTATACAAGGCAATAAAGTTTAGGAACTTGTCGCATTACCTTAAGGTACAAACCAATTGGATGTAAATTAATATTTAAAACCAAGAGGGATGTAAATGATAATGTGGACAAGTATAAGGCATGTCTTGTATCTAAAGGATATACTCTAAAAGAAGACATTGATTTTGTGGAGAGTTTCTCTCAAGTTATACTGAAAGACTCTTTCAAAATAATTTGATACTTGTTGCTTTTAATCTTGAGCTACATAAGATGGATGTTAAGCTTGTGTTTTTCAATGACAACATTGAATAAATTAATTATATGGTACAATCATTGATTTGTGTCTAATGATACAAAATTAATGATATGTAAATTAAAGAAATCCATCTATGAGATTAAGTTTGACTCTCATTAATAAAATTATAAATTTTATATTGATTATCTCACTCGGTTTTGAGATAAATTTAGTTGAAATTGTATGTATTACAAGTTTAGTGGGAGTAAACCAAGTGACACTCATATTACTAAAGAAGACAATTTTTTTAGTGCCCTACAAGTAACCTTGAAATTTATAAAATACACAAGATTTCATAAGCTATTGAGAATCTAATTTATGCTTAAGTATGTATGCATTTGGATATTGCGTACATTATTAGAATGTTAGACAGATATTTAAGTAAATCTAATATGGACCGTTGGATAGCAGCCAAGAGAGTTATGAAATGTCTTTAGAAAACAAAAAATTACATGCTCACATATCGAAGTTCTGGTAAGTTAGAGATCATCAAGTTTACAAGCTTCGATTCTACTAGAATATTGATTAAAAGACTCTATCACATGAGCTGTTAATTAAAGATTGAATAGAAAGACCACTTCAGTTATTTTGTGACAATAAATATGCATCATTTATTCTATAAACAATAGGAACACTTTAAAATTTTATTCCTAGTTGTTAAAGAAAATTCAGAGTGTTTGTGTGTTTATAGAGCATGTTGGTACAAACTCCATAATTGCGCACTTATTGAGAAACTATCACCCTAGGTTTTTTATGAGCATACTGCTTATGTGGGTGTAATATTATTTAAGTATAATCAGTTTTAGTGGGAGTTTGTAATTTTGATAAATGCTCATTCGTTTTAGACACAATTTCGGTTACTTCAGTTTAAAGTTAATTTCTGCAAAAATAAAGTTATTTTGGCTTATGTACACTCTAAATTTAGTAAAGTTTGATCTCACTAAAGTTTAGGAGGACCAGTTGGAAATAGGCATGTTTGGTTCACATTTACATGTAATTTCCATGCTACGCATCCATGATTTATCTATGTCATTTGATTATGTTTGTATATGTGACCATTGATGGATCTAGTCATGATTGATATGATGAAGACCGCTTTGATCCTATATGGATATAATTGATGGATGAGATTGTTATAGAATACTTATTATATGATAGCAAATTTTGAGCTCATAAGGTTATACATTTGTCAGGAAACATATGTTGCCCAAGTGGAAGATCGTTGGATTAAAATTCAATAATAGTGGGTACATATGTACAATGTATATTGCTATTATAAAGTTTAACACGTAATTAAGTGACCAATTATGTTACACGTGTTATAGGTATTAAATTGTCATGGAATTAAAAGTGTAGATACCATAAAGTGTATTTATAATTTTATGAGGGGCAGAGTTATAAATACTTAATAGTTGGTTATTAAATCAACTATATAAAGGGGTTATGATCTCCAAGAATTAGGTCAACTTGCATATCTCTTTTCCCCGTCTGAGAGTTGTGCCGTAAGAGAAAACCTAACTTCTTGGAAGATCAAACCCTAAAAACTCTATCGATTAATTTAGGTACGCTTTCGCATTCAGTTTATTTATTTTATTGTTCTTGATGATTTGACATATCGATCTTGGGTTTATATTCACATCGAATATATTTTAATTCTAATATTTTCTAGCTCCTTTCATTCAATATTCCCCCTGTTTTTTTCTTCTTCTTGCACACAAGCTTCTTCACAGGATAAAACATTGACTTTCTGTCGAAAATCGGCAAAATACACACTTGATAGAGCTTTTGTGAGACCATCTATTACTTGATGTATAGTTGGTACATAGTTGATTTGTACAAGCTTCTCAAAGACTTTTTCTCGTACAAAATGTACATCTAAATCAATGTTCTTGGTTTTCCCATGGTAGAATGGATTCATGCTTATGGATACTGCACTCGTACTGTCACTCCATATTGTGGGAATTTCTTGTTACACCTGTCCCGTTTCACTTAGCAAAGACTTTAGCTACATAATATCTGATAATGTATCAGTAATACTCTTGTACTCAACCTTTATAGTGGATCTCGAAACACTCTTTTGTTTCTTGAAAATCCAGCTCACTAGACTATTTTCCAGATATACACAACCTCCAGATGTAGACCTCCTATCATCTAAGTTACTTCCCCAGTCGACATCAACAAAAGCAACCAAGCCTATCTTCTGGTTTCTTGATCAAAAACAAGCCCATAGTGAAGGGTACCACTGAGATACATTAATATCCTTTTTACTGCCTCTCAATGTCCTTCACAAGGCGAATGCATGTATTGAGCACTAAAGGTGATATCTGGTCGGGTGTGACATAAGTATAAGAGGGCACCAACTATGCTCTTGTAGCCCTGAGCATCATCTATGAGACTTCCACCATCATTGCTTAATTTTACTGAAGAAAGTAAGGGTGTGGACACTTCTTTGGCTTTATCCATTCTTGTTCGTTCTAACATGTGCTTCTTTTGGATTAGAAATAATGAACTATCCTTGCATCTCTTGACTTCTATGCCTAGGAAGTAACTAAGACTTCCCATGTCGTTCAAGCTAAACTTTTTACTCAGTTGATCAACCACCTTTTCTATAGATGAATCTGAACTCTCAGTAATGATAATGTCATCTATATATACCAATATATATGTGTAAATAGTACCTTCCAATTGTATAAACAAAGAGGAATCAGCTCCAGATCTTGCAAAACCAAGCTCAAACAAAAGTTTTTTAAGTTTGGCATACCAATTGCGTGGAGCTTGTTTGAGTCCATACAATGCCTTTTGTAGCTTGCACACAAGCTTTTTTCCACTAGCAGTGAATTGTTCAAACCCACTAGGCTGATCCATGTATACATCCTCTTCTAAATCGTCATTCAAAAAAGCGTTATTGACATCAACTTGTCTTAAGTTCCACTTATTCTCAACTGCAAAGCTAGGATGACGTTTATGGTTGTAAACTTAACAACCGGGATGAAAGTATCAACGAAATCTCTCCCTGGCACTTGCGAAAATCCTTTCGCCACAAGTCTGAATTTGTATCTAGCCACACTCCCATCAACATTCCTTTTTATTTTAAAAAGCCATTTACACCCTATTGTGTTTCTCTCTTCTGGTAATTCAACTAGAGTCCATGTTCCATTTTTTTCCAGTGCTTCATATTCTTCCAAGACTGCTTTTTTCCATTTAGGACATTCCAAAACATCATGAACAGATCATGGTGTACCATCATCATCCATTGAGCAATAAAATATCTTGGGTTTTCGAATACCCATCTTGCTTCTAATAATCATTGGATGAGAGTTAAGAGGTTCAGCTTGCACCTAACCCATTTGTGAAGCATTATGATCAGCTGCTGGTGGTTCAGTAGATTCCACTTCACCTTGATGATGATCATCAGCATTATCACTTCCCACAACATCTGCACTTTGAACTGGAGAGGCACCACCTTCTCTAGTATCATGTTCTTCAGGAGGTTCTTCATTATGAGCATCACCACCTTCTCCAGTATCATGTTCCTCAAGTGGTTCTTCATTATGAGCATCCCTAGTTTGGTCACCAGATAAATTGCTACCACCACTTCCCTACAAGTCATCAATTGTATGTGCAGATTCAGCTTCATTAAAGACACAAGGTTCAGCTGGTAAGTCTTCAGGTACATCATGAGGTTTGGTCCCAGCAAATAAATCTATAACAAGAGAAATCGGCTGAGATTATGTAGCATCACTTGCATTTTGTTTCTTGTGATATGAGTGTCTTGCAAAGGGAAAAACTAACTCATTAAATACCACATTGCGAGATATATACACCTTCCCATATGAAGCCAGACAACAATACCCTTTATGTGAAGGGCTATAACCCAAAAATATAGATGGAGAAGATCGAAACTCAATTTTGTGCCATGAAAAGGTTTGAGGTGTGGATAACACCTGCAACCAAAGACTTTCATAAACTTATAATCAGGTAGTTGTCCAGTTAACTTTTCATAAAGAGAGCAACCTCTCAGAACTTTTATGGGCAACCTGTTGATCAAGTACACAGTTGTGGTCACAGTATACGATCAATAATGCATAGGCATTGAAGCCTGAGTTAGAAGAGTTAACGCAAGCTCGATAATGTGTCGATGTTTGCGTTCCACGACACCATTCTGTTGTGAGAAATAAGAGCATGTAACTCTATGTATGATCCCTTCCTAAAGAAGCAATGAGGCCAAGGATCTATATTCACCTCCCCAGTCACTCTGGACCTCTCGAATGTGGCCATTATATTGAGTTTCAATCAATTTCTGCAAAGATTGAAAAGCAACAACTGCCTAAGACTTGTATTTGAGCAAGTAAACCCAAGTATGTTTAGAATAGGCATCAATAAAAGACACATAGTAGAGAAATCCTCTGGAAGACGCATGTGATAGTCCCTAAAGATCAGTGAACACTAACTGAAATGGAGTTTTATAAGTTCTAGTGGAAGGATAAAATGGTAATCGATGATTCTTCCCCATTTGACATGCTTCACAAACTGATTCATTTTTATTTCTTAAACTAGTAAGTTGTATATCACAGCTTTTACAAACAAACATCAAAACATCCCTAGAAGGATGATCAAGCCTACGATGCCATAAAGCAGACAAATCTAAGGATTTGTGTAGAACATGTAACTCAAGATGCACTGGTTTACATTTATTGAATGTAAAAATAGTAGCATAAAAACTATTGAAACTATAAAGTCCTCCAAATTCTTGACCTTTTAAGTAAAACTTCTCTTGTGACTTCATCTCGAACCAAGCAAGAGTGAGCATGAAACTCGAGATAGACCTTGTTGTCTCTAGCAAGCTTGGAAACCGAAATAAGATTCCTAGTGACATGAGGTACATGCAATAACTTGTTCAAGTGAAGCATGCGTGTGTGAGAAGATAAATGAGACTGACCAACAGTAGTGATAGGGAGTGTCATGCCATTACCAACTAACCAACTAACAATTTACCTGGTCCTGAATATTCCATGCCATCATTGAGAAGACCAGCTTCTGGAGTTACATGATGCGTGGTTGTTATTGGTTGTTGCAACATAGGCATGAGCCCCTGAATTCAATGGAGAGGAACCTGAGCATTGTCACCCATGATCGACTCGCTCACCATCAAGAGTGCACAAGTTGATAACAGCATTATCGTCTTTCGTTTGCTGTGGAACAGAAACCCTAGCATTAACATCAGAAAATTTTTCATCAAATCGATGCCAACACCTATCTACCAGATAACCAAGTTTGCCACACAATTGGAAATAGAGTCGAGTTCTCCCAAACCTCCCTCGTCCTCTCTGTGTAGTAGGGGGTCGATATGGCCTCGGAGTGAGAGCCAGAGTTACCCCATTCACCTGCAGTGTGTTAAGACTTGGTGAAAAAACAGTGTAATTAACAAAATTGTTGAGCTGAGTCTTAGCAATAATTAACAAAGAGGTTGATGCCTCAAGAGTATAAGGTTCACGGCTGGAAGTTATAATGGCTACAAAGGGTTGATATTCAATGGTTAATCCATTGAGAATGGTAACAATCTTTTCAAGGACCGAAACTAGGCTCCCACATGATGCAAGAGCATCACACACCTCCTTGACCTGGGATATGTAAGCACGCATGGAGAGATCGCCTTTCTTGAGAGATCGAATACGATAATGGAGGCTCATTATTGTCGTCGTGGATCGACTAACGATAATGGAAAACAACTATCCATTGTATGTTAGACTTATTTATCTAAAATAATGGATTTATATGGAATCATGTATTTGTTACAAGGTTAATACTCGATACATTATCAGTGAACCACAATAAACTCATCCTCGAGTTGTGAGATCATATCATTCTTGCTTCATATCTGTATGTTATACCCATGGCGATACTAATCGGATTAAACTCAATTAACTATTCATACATAGTTTAATGTGTGTCAATAGGGAATAAAACTAGTCCCGGAAGGCTCTATCTAACATCAATGGATTTCAAAATATTTTAGGCAGCTATGTTCATGCTTACCTACAAGTTTCCATGGTAGCTTACCAGGATAAAGCTTTGAAATTGAGATACTTAAACCAACAAGGTTCGTGTATGTGATTAAAGAAACTGAAACATCACTGATAATCAGTTGGTCTAGTGAGATGAAATACTAAATCTCTTAAGCAAAGTCTGAGATTTGAATCATGATGTTGTAGATGAAAAAATGGATTAAAAAGGTTCATCCCATAAATAGTTGCTTCAATATAGAGAAAATAATATAAGACGGGGTTAACGACCGCGACGATGAAATCAACTTTCTCCAACTCAATCGTTTGGAACTAGGAGATCTACCAAAATTGGAAAGGTTCTGATCATCGAAGTATACCATTGGATTCCCATCCTTGGAAATTTTAGTTGTAGATACTTGTCCAAAGATAAAGACGTTCACAGTAGACTTGAACGCTCCGATAACAATTAATTAACCTATAAAATATAATGATTATAACAATTATTAGCTGCTTTCCTTAATTTTTTTGTATAATAACATTTTAAATTATTTTTAATTATATTCCCAATGACTTAATCCTAAAATTTTAATTATACTGAAATAATTTTATGTGAGTTAATTCAAACAAACGCTCGACGATTATCATCCTCAAAATTTGATAATTTGTACATTTTATCATGATAATTTTTTTTTTGATAAATGCCACCGAATTTTTATTAAATACATAGAAAAACATCATTACATCGTATTCGAAAAATAAAATTTTACACAACGTTTTATATGTAATTATAAAATTTAAAACTTAAATTTATATTTCTAACATCATACACTCTAAATTCTAAACTTAAACCTTAAATTTTACACTTTATAAAATAAATTCCTAAATTTTAAACCACAACTTGAATTTCTAAACACTATTATTAAAAGGCTTGTTCTATGTTTATGCTTTAGGTAAGGAATGGTTAAAGTGAAAATACTTTGATTACTTCAATTTCTTTGATATTCCTTTCCTTTTTATTTTCGAAATCACCTGCCTCAACAATGGGGGTAAGAATCTAAACTTTTTTACGCCATGGAAATCACTCAAACTTTGTGGTCAAAATCTTCTATTAGTCCTTATACTATGTGCACGTTACGAATTTAGTCCCTAGAGTCTGATTTGACCATTTTTAGTATGTACCTTTTACATTGATCATTTTACGACGTTTTGATTTAGTCATATTCTCCTTGTACTTGGGTTAGGGTTGAAATTTTTAAATTTTGAAAAGTATAATGACTGAAATTGACTAAATTAATTTTCCATGTAACGTTTGGACCAAGATTGAAATTTCAAAAATGTTTTGATACACTTTCCTTCTGGACTATACATATTTTCCCAATTTGCCCCTAAACTATTTTAACATGTTTTATTCTTATACTTTACGTTGTTAAATTATACCAGTTTTCTCAAGTTGCCCCCTAAATAGGAAAAATTATTAGGTGAATCATGCTCACCACGTCATCCGTGGTCCTAATCAATCAGGACCGTTCATCTCAATTTTTTTAGTGATTTATCACCTCTTTCCTACATGTAATTAGTGGGTGAGTAGTTAGTAGATGGTTATTTAAAGATGAACGGTCATGATTGCTTAGACCATAGATGACGTGATGAACACAGAGTTCACCTAATAATCTCTCCCTAACAAGATTATTCTATGTACCGGTTCCACCACGTCATCCATGGTCCCTAACAGGGACGGAGCTAAGATCAAAAATTAGGAGGGGCAAAGGTTTATTAAGCTTTTAAATCTAAAAATTGGGAGGGGCAAAAACTTTATTTTACTACTATTTAAACTAATATAGACCTCAAATACAATTATACCAAAAAAAATTATGAGGGGCAAGGACCCCTCCAACCATATATGTAGTTTCGTCCCTGGTCCCTAACCACTAAAAAGTAGCCAACTAATTTTTATTTTATATGTTATTTTTTCTTTCCTAATTAATTTCTATTTAACCACCCACTACCTATTTATATGGCAATAAAAAAAGTGAAGATTCACTCTCAAAAAAATGACATGGAAAATATAAAAATTAGTTGGCTACTTTTTAGTGGTTAGGACCATGGATGACGTGGTAAAATCGTTCCATAAAATAATTCCTCCTAAAGGAAGAATTATATTATAGGCCCGGCCTACCACGTCAGTCATGGTCCCATCCAATAATAACCACCCACTTCACCACTAATTTTCAACTCATTTTTTCCAACCAATAAATCTTCACTCATAATTTTCTTGTCATTTTAAAAATATAATTTCTGAAAATTATATTAATTACATGGCTGATTAGTGGCGGAATGGGTAGTTTTCATTGGTTAGGGACCACGGCTGACATGGTAAGCCGGACCTATGATATAATCTCTTCTCCTGATTTTGGTTCAATTTCATAAAGTTTAAAGGTCATAATGGGCCAAAAAAGTTTAGGGAGTAAGTTGAAAAAATAAGTATAGTATAGGGGGCCAAAAGTGTATCAAGTCTTTCAAAATTTGAAAAGTACAAGAACAAACATACATAAACTAAATCTACAATTAATACATACAACAAGGACTAATGACTGAATTTGACCAAACTTTATTGTGTCCCCTCCTTTGTTCTTTGAACAAGCTGGAAGGAAAGGATAAAGAGAATAAGGCCGGATTCTATAACTTTATTTATGATTGTTATACCTTCCTTCAGAACTGGTTGCCAAAGCATTTGGATTAGAATCCAATTTTCCTTGCTTGCTACTTCAAAGAAATGTTATAAAGCATGGGAAATCAGTGATGTAAATGAATGAGATTTAAAGATTTCAAAGAAATTTCTGAGAAAAAAAAAAAGACAAAAGTTGAGTGTCATGGCATTGTCTGCTGTGTCTTCTGCACTGCAAACAATTGGCAATGTAGTAGCTCAAGAAGCAATCTACCTATGGGGAGTGGAGGAGCAAATTGATAGCTTACAAACCGAGCTGAAATGGATGCAAATCATCTGAAGGAAGGTAGATGCTAAACCAGCCTTGGCCAAAGACGAGATTATTTGTCTTTGGGTGTCTGAGATCAGAGAGCTTGCTTATGATGCTGAGGATGTCATCGAGGACTTTGCTCTCAGGATCGGCTCCAGGAGGAATGACGGCCTTTGAAGTTGAGTCAAACGATCCGCATGCACCTTCAAACACGGAAGGAGGCTTCACGAAACGAGATCAAAGATAGACAAGATCTTTACGAGAATAACAGACTTGGTTCGACGACTGCAGGTACGAGTGTGAATATACCGAACTTAATGGTTAAGGTTTTATTTATGTTTGTTTATTTATGATTTAATTTTAAAAAGTATTAAATTATACATATTTTTGAAATAAGTATCTCATATTTTTTGGTTGAAATATGTATCTAAAGTTTTATTCTATTATTGTTTTAAGGTAACACCGTTAAAAAATTGGCTTAACTTAGAAATAGGTATTTAAACTATACATTTTCTGAGATAGGTGCATAATGTTTGTTTTCGCCCTCTAAAATAGATGTCTAAAATTTTATTCTATTAGTGTCTAAAAAATTCAACACATGATCATAATTTAACATGTGCATTTTTTAGTCTTGCCTGATTTGTCGTCGCCTGAGATTACCGACCGTTTCTTCCAATCACCCATCGTCGATATCACGCGAGAGATATTACAATTGGACATTGAATGACTAGAGCCTTTTTCGTTTGTTGTTTGACGTCCGATTGAAACCCCCCTTCTGCCAATTATCGACGATAGGTGGTTAGAGAAAATCGACGTTGGCTTAAGACGACGACAGGATCTAACAATGCTATCAATTACGATAATGACACCGATTTTAGTTTTAAAGTTTGAAAATTTTAATTTTTTACTCTTTTTGTCAATTTTGAAAATTTTAGAATAATATTTAAATTAATTTTTTATTTTTAAAATAAAAATAAAAATAAAAATAAAAGTCACGTGTGAATCTATTATTGTGTGATAATTTTTTTAACGGTGCCAATTTTAGTTTTTTTTCATATTCATTTATTTAGTATAATAAATTGCAATGCTTAAACCAAGACCAATGTTGAGAATTGCTTCAGAAGATTGCATTTTCTCTAGCTTCTGCAGGTAATTTATTTATTCAACTTATTCTTATGTTCTTTCCCTTTTAAATATTTTAATAGCATACGTTCTTTTAGTATTCAATTCTGCATATGTTCTTTTAATACTATTAAGCCTTAATAAATTTTTCTCACAAAATTATACATGTTTTGTTAATTTTCCCCTAATTTTTTGGCCCGTTACGTCTCATAAACTTTATAAAATTGGACCAAAATCACTTTTATTTAGAGGTAATTTAAGAAAACTGATATAATTTAAGGAGTAATTTGATAACGATGTAAAGTGTAAGAGGTCATACAAATAAAAAATTAGTTTAAGGGATAAGTTGAAAAAAATATATAGTTTAACATTATAAATCAACAAATTTTAGGAGTTATAGGTTAACAACAATCAACAAATTAGCTGTCAAAACAGTATAAATCAATATCAATTATCATTTTGTAACTTTTTTATAATGTAATAACTTTTCAAAAAAAAAATTAAGAATTGGGTGACCTTTGACATAGTTTACCCTTTTTATTTTCATTAAGTGCACTTAAAGCTATATATTTCGTCTATCTTTTTATTGTGCCTTTTAGGGTTAAGCATGATTAATTATAAAACTGAAAATCGAATCGAATTGAGGTATTATGGTTCATAAATTTACGAATCATAGTTAATAGCGGTTAATCGAATTAAACCAAATTTATTTTTTAAATTAATTTTTAATTAATTTTATAAAGCATAAATGTGTATTTTAGACTTAAATCAATATCAATTATCATTTTGTAACTTTTTTATAATATAATAAATTTTTAGAAAAAAAAATATTGAGAACTGGATGACCTTTAAGGCTATATATTTTAGAAATACAATTCATCACTCCATTTATTGTGCCTTTTAAGGTTAAGTATGATTAATCGTAAAATTAAAAATCAAACCGAACCGAAGTATTATGGTTCATAAGTTTACGAATCGTGATTAACTGCAGTTAACTGAATTTGATTTTTTAATTAATTTTTAATTAGTTTTATAAGGTAAAAATTTATATTTTATACTTAAAATACTATATATGTATTTATAATTTTTATTTCTTATTTAAAAATAAGTTTTTAATAAATACTTATGAAAAACATCTTAAAATTTTATCTTTTAATGTTTAAAAGTCATAAAATAAAGTTATTTTTATCAAAATATAATATTTTAAAAACTAATGTTAATATAAAAAAAATAAAAAATCAAGATTAGCCGTACCGAAAATCAGTGATTACTAAAATAGTTTATCGAATTAAACCAACCCTGAACCGAATACACCCATAGTGCCTCCTTTGGTGCCCCACATTAAATTAGTGAGTTTAGGGTTTGAGGTTAGGAGTTGTGGTTAGGGTTTAGAAAATTAGGGGTAGAATGTATATTTATGTTAGGGTTTAGGATATAGAAATTAGGGTAGGACTTAAAACCTAATTTTAAAAGATTTTTTAAGGTGAGACATGAAGGGATGCATGATTAGAGGGACGAGATTTCTAACCTTAAACTTTAATCTTCATCCTTAAACCTAAGTTTATTTTCATGAAGTGCACTTTATTACTAACTTTGAGCTATAATTGTTGAGCCCTTTCCCTCATCTATTAAAATTTTCCAGGCCGTATAGTTGAAGGAGAAATGGAAGAGCTAGAAGGAAGAAAGATGGTTGAACATTGTGCAGGGTTGCCATTAACCATTGTTGTGCTGGGGGGAATCTTAGCCACTAAAGATTCAGTAAATGAATGGCGAAAGGTGTCTGAAAATGTGATATCCTACTTAAAGAGAGGCAAAGGCTATGGAGTGGAAGAAGTGCTGGCATTAAGCTATGATGATTTGCCACACTACTTGAGGCCATGCTTTTTATATTTGGCAAATTTCCCAGAAGATTTTGAGACACCAACTGATAGATTGATTCAACTCTGGGTTGCTGAAGGGATCGTTTTATCGGATTCGGAGGAAGAAGATGGGATCGTGATAGAGGATTTGACAGAGCGTTACTTGCTGGAGCTGGTAGAGAGGTGCATGGTCCAAGTAAGAGAAAGAGGCGTCGCAAAGTTGAAGATCAAAACAGTTGAAATGCATGATTTGATGAGAAATCTTTGCTCGTCAAAAGCTAAACAAGAAAATTTTGTCTTCTTTGTTGATGAGACGTCCAATGCATCTTCGATATCCACAGTTCGAAGGATGCATAGAGTTTCTGCACACAATTTGTTGTGGATACAACACATTAAAAGTCCAAATCTTCACTCATTGTTGTTCTTCGGCGAGATCACGATAAAGTTCATTGAACAGATGAAGGGATTTAGGAAACCGGTCCCCAGGAAAATGCTTAATTACTTGGAAAATAATGAAGGTAAAGCAGAAAATGGATGCCTGTAACAGATCAAAACTAAAGAAAAGAATTAACTGGAGATAGAGAAGTAGACAAAGTAAGGAAAGACCAAAAAATATAAAAATTGGGGGAAGAAACACCGATTATCATTCATTTGATAAAAAACTCAGAATAAGGTTTCTCAGACATATACCCTATTGCTCTTAGCTTCTAAACGCAACGTTTCATAACATAACAATTAAAATAGTCAAACAAATATTAAAAGAAAGAAATAACAGCTAACCGTTGACTTTTGTTTCCTTTTCTTCTTTAGCTCGTTACAATGCTCCTTTCTTCAAAAATCTTTGACCTCAAGGATTAGAAACAACAACAACAGGAGGCTAAGGTTTTCGAAAGTTTCGTCCTTGAGTATAATTGATTCTTCTTTGATTTTTTTAAAAATGGTTTGTCCATATATGTCCCATTGCTCTTTTTCGCACAACCACAATAACGAGTAACTCAATAGCAATGCTTCTATTTAAATACATTAGATAGATTGAACCCCCACGATGCAACAAAAATTTAGGAAATAGCTGTGCACTCTCTTCAGTTGCATCCACAATGACTGCCACTTTTCAATGATAAGTTTTTTCTCCTTCATCTCCAACAAGTCTCTGCAGAATCAGTTCTTGCTGCTGAACTTCAACAGCAGTCAATATATCATCAACTTTAAAAAGAGCACCTGATGATCATTGCTCTCACTAGATCTAACATCTGTTGGAATAACCACTTCATTAAATCTTCTTGTTCCTTCTCTACATGTTTATGATCATCATCATATATAGTTGCTGTTTTCAAAGTATCAATTAGTCGGTCAAATGGAAGTCATAATCTGTTTCCATCATAAACAAAAAGAAGGCGATTAGCAACAAATGATAAAGAGTCAAATTTCATCAACAATTAGCTCTCATTGACTTTTGAAGTTCTCCCAATAGCATATACCATATGAATCATTACCAATTGAAATATTTTTTGTTTTATCTCGATTGATTTTCTTTATAGATGTAACCTTTCCTTGTTCTCCATTTTTGTCGAATGCATTCTTGATCGAACCTTCAAAAACCTTATATGAATAGGAAAATACAACTATAATTTCTTTTAGTGCTTGATTCTTTACCTGTGAAAACTCTATCGCACTATCACTTTGTTGTATCCCAACGTGAAATTTGGAACTTTTAGAGTGAGATGAGAGGAGAAACAGAGAAAGTTGAGAAAAGAATAAAGAAAGAGAAAGTTGATTTCATTGATAATTTTTGGCATGGTTTCAGCAGTACAATTTCAGGATATATAACAGTGTACTCCTTAGGTAATTTGTTAATAAAAACGAAAAACAAAAGGTGCCAGCATATGCATTCTTCAGTAGCCGTTATTCCTTCTGCTGTGCTGTCATTCTGTTGATTGTCTGTATGTTTTTCTGCATGTGGGCTAAGCATCCACAAGTGGCCCATATGAATTCTTGTCTCGGTCCAATATCCCCACTTGGTTGTTTTGGACGGTGTTGTTTCCAATAGCAACCAATTTCTCCCCTTCAGTTTTATCCTTTTGAATCTTTTGACCGTTATATTCTCCAATCATAACATTACCCACCGCTGCAGAAGATCCTTGACCCTAAGGATCAAATTCAGGAAATTGAGACTGCAGGACTGTAAACTCCTCCCAAGTTGCATCTTCCGGACCCAAGTTAGACCATTGAATCAGAAGTTGAGTGACGACCTTGTTGTTGCGTTTAACCATTCTTTTGTCCAAGACTGCTGTTGGAAAGACCTTCAATTGTCCATCTTCTCCGACCTCAGGTGGATTAATAGAGGTAATGGCTTTGTGTCCAACTTTCTTCTTAAGCAAGCTTACATGAAAAACTGGGTGAATTTTTGAGAAGGTTGGCAAATCCAATTTGTATGCTACGGACCCAATTTTCTATATAACTTTGTAAGGACCATAGAACCTAGCAGTCAGCTTCAAGTTCTTGCGAAGAGCAACTGATGTCTGTCTATAGGGTTGAAGCTTTAGGTAAACTTCATCCCCTACTTCAAATTTTCTGTCTGTCCGATGTCTATCAGCATACTGCTTCATTCTGTATTTAGCTTTTTCTAACTGATCTTGGAGAAGCTTGTCAAGATGTTGTCTGGTTTGCATTAAGTCATTGACCTGATGTACTGGAGACTCAGTTTCCCATGTCATGGTAGGAGGTGTGTAGCCATACAGTGCCTCAAATGGGGTAGTTTTAATGGCTGTATGGTAACTTGTGTTATACTACCACTCAGCATTACTCAACCATTTGCTCCAATCTTTAGGCTTCAAGAAACAAAGTCCCCTTAGATACTGTTCGAGACACTGATTGAGCCTCTCTGTCTGGCCGTCAGTTTGAGGATGGTAAGATGTGCTGAAGAGAGGGGTTGTACCCAATTGCTTCATTAACTCCTTCTAGAATAAACTAGTAAAAATTTTATCCCGGTCCGAAATAGTTATCTTAGGCTGACCATGAAGTTTGTAAACATGGTCCAAATACTTTTTTGCTACCTCCAACATAGTATAGGGGTGAGAAAGTCCTAAGAAATGGGCATATTTTGTGAAAGTATCAACAATAACAAGAATACAATTGAACCTTTTTGATGTAGGGAGGCCTTCCACAAAATCCATGCTAATGATCTCCCAAGCTCGAGTAGGAACAGGTAAGGGCTGCAGCAGGCCTGGGGATGCCACACTTTCATGTTTTATCCGTTGGCATGTGTCACATTGTTGTACATAGTCTGTCACCATTTTCTTCAGTCCTATCCAATAAAAATAGGTTTTGATTCTCTGGTAAGTTGCATGGATTCCAGAGTGACCTCCTATTGGAGAGTCATGAAGTGTTTGCAGAAGATCAGCTCTTAAGTTGCCCGTAGCCCCTACATAAACCTTAGAGTTGAATCTTAGAATGCCTTTACTATATGTTCATCCTTGGTTGGCAGCCTTGTCAATTGAGAGTGAAGGGATTAATTTTTGTGCCAATTCATCATCCTCATAGCTTTTTTCTATTTCTGAAACCCAGCTAGGAGTTATGGTAGTTGTTGTTACTTGATGAAACTCATCTTCTTGCTCATAGCATTTGGACAGTGCATCAGCTGCTAAATTGTTCTTTCCTTTTCTATACTTGATTATATAATCAAGTCTCAGCAGCTTTGTCAACCCTTTCTTCTGAATGGTAGTAGTCAACCTCTGGTCAAATAAGTGTTTAAGTGGTTCATGATCTGTTTTTATGACAAAAGTTCTTCCCTCAAAATAGTGCCTCCACTTTGTGACTGCCATAAGAATTGCCAGGTACTCCTTTTCATAGATTGAGAGGTCCATGTGAGTTGGGCTAAGAGCTTTACTAAGATATGCAATTGGCCGTCCATCCTGAGATAAAATAGCCCCGATCCCTTTGGAACTTGCATCTGTCTCAAGGCAAAATGTTTTTGTGAAGTCAGGTAGTGCTAGTACAGGGGCTTGGCACATAGTTTCTTTAAGTTTATGGAAAGCTGTTGTGGCCTCATGGTTCCAGTGAAACCCTTCTTTCTTCAGCATCTGTGTTAGAGGTCTGCTCAAGGTGCCATAGTTTTTAATGAATTTTCTATAATAGCCAGTGAGACCCAAAAAACCTCTCAAAGATTTAAGTGTAGTTGGGAGCTTCCATTTCCTCATTGCCTCAACTTTGGAAGGATCAGTTGCAACTCCTGCGGCTGAAATTATGTGGCCTAGATATTCCACCTTTGGTTGCCCAAAAAAGCATTTCTTCTTTCTAGCATAGAGCTGGTTTGTGAGGAGAATTTCCAGAACCTGTCTTAGGTGAGAAATATGCTGCTGGAGTGTTTTGCTGTAGACTAGGATATCATCAAAAAATACTAATACAAACTTCCTTAAGTATGGGTTAAAGAGAGAGTTCATAAGAGATTGAAATGTAGCAGGGGCATTGGTTAAGCCAAATGGCATTACCTTAAACTCAAAATGGCCATGATGTGTCCTAAATGTTGTTTTGTGAACATCCTCCTCTTTCATTCTGATTTGCCAGTAGCCAGACCTTAGGTCAATTTTGGAAAAAAAAAGTAGTTCCACAAAGTTCATCCAGCAAGTCTTCTACCACAGGTATAGGGAATTTATCCTTCACTGTCATTGTGTTTAGCTTTCTATAGTCCACACATAACCTCCATGTACCATCCTTCTTCTTAACTAACAAGCAAGGTGAGGCAAAAGGACTCTTACTGTTTTGAATGATTGAAGCTGTTAACAACTCTTGAATCTGCTTTTCTACTTCTGTTTTCTGGTGATATGGAAACCTATAGGGCCTTAAATTTACAGGTTGTGCTCCTTGTTGCAAGGTAATAGCGTGATCATGTGTTCTTGTGGGAGAGAGACCTGTTGGTTCAGCAAAGACTTCTTGGAATTCTTCTAGTAATGGTAATAAGGCCTGTGGTGTCTCATTTTCTTCAGCATCTGCATTTATGTAATACATTTCCCCCATTAATTCAGGATCCTTAGCTGTAAGTTTCTGCATTTTTCCTCCCGAGATCCATTTCACTAAGGATTTTTTTATTCCCCCTTGAAGCACAATGTCCTTCCCTTCTTTTTTGAAACTCAGAGTCATCTCATTAAAGTCCATAATGATGGGACTGTATTTCTTCATCCAATCCACCCCTAACACCATGTCACTTCCCCCCATTTGCAACACTCTAAAGTCATGTTCAAATTGGTATCCTTGCATATTCCATTTCAACATGTTACTTTTAGCTATGCTTTGCAATTTTTCACCATTGGCCACTGTAATGATCAGTGGTTCAGTTTTCTCCACTTTCATTCCTTCTTTGGCCCAGCTTGCTGTTATGAAGCTATGAGTGCTTCCACTATCGACTAGAATATTCAAAGTCCTTCCTCTAATGGTTCCTTGTAGCCTTATAGTGCTATATCCAGCATTTCCAGTGAGGGCATTGATTGAGATCTCTAATGCTCCCTCTTCAGCTTCTATTTCCTCAGCTTGTCTTCCCTGAACTGCTTCTTCTTCTGTTTCTTCCAGTTCTCTAACATTCCCACCATCTTCTTCCTCCATCATATTAAATTGCTTCATCTTGCATTGATGTCCTGGAGTGTATTTCTCACCACACTTGAAGCATAGATTGTTTGCCTTCCTATACTCCATTAACCCTTGTTTCTGATTACTCATTGCATTTGTGGGTCTATGGGGTATGACTGGTCCTGTCATGGTCTTCTGGCCTGTATTCTGATATCCCCCAACTCCCCTGTAAGCATATTTATTCTTTTTGCTTTCTACCTCTGCAGCTAGCTCATAAAGTCTGGCTTTTCTATAAGTTTCAGGTAAGATTTTTGGCTCATGGACTTTTACTTTATGTTTGATGTCTTCCTTCAACCCACTCACAAAACTGGACACAAAATAGTCTTCCCCTAGCTGTGAGTTATACTATAAGATCAGTGGCTTCAGCTCCTCGAATCTTTCTTGATATTCATCCACAGTTGTCTTCTGAAGCAACTTGTTGAACTCCTCAATCACATCAATGTAGTTTCTGTCACAAAATCTGTGGCACAGATCAGCCACGAATTCGTGCCAAGTGACCCTATTCTTCTGCATGACATACCCATCAAACCAAATTTCTGCCTTCCCACCTAAATACATGGCAGCAACTTCCAACTTCTGGTGTTCAGGAATGCCAAAAATGTTAAAGTATTTTTGACATTTTAGTGCCCATCCTCTTAGATTAGTGCCTTCAAATACTTGTAGATTAGGCCCTCCAATCTCACACGCACCACCACCTATCTTCATTTTCTGTCTGTCACCCCCAGTATTCCAGTTGAATGTGGTTTCCTTTGGTTTAGGAGCTAGCACTCCCAACTCTTCTGGTTTATAAGAATACTTTTCACGTTCATTAATAATGACAGGTTGAGATATATGTTTCCCTGACTCTTGTGGCAGTGTTTTCTTCCCTGCTTGAGTTGCAACTGTTGGGAAGGTGTGTTTGGTTCTTCACCTCCTTTAGTTATGGCGGCTAAAATTTGTTCCAGGTATCCTCGATTCTCTGCTGTTTGTAACTCCAAGGCACTCATTCTAGTTTCTAAATCTTTCTTTTGTTCTTCCCAACTCATTGGAGCAACAACTTCTCTCTGGTTACCAGGCTCAGGAGTTGATTTCAAGGGTTCGTTCAACTTTCGAGTTTTCTTGGTTTTTCCCAGCTTGATTCTTGGTGGATCACCAACCAGCTCTGATGCCAATTGTTGTATCCCAACGTGAAATTTGGAACTTTTAGAGTGAGATGAGAGGAGAAACAAAGAAAGTTGAGAAAAGAATAAAGAAAGAGAAAGTTGATTTCATTGATAATTTTTGGCATGGTTTCAGCAGTACAATTTCAGGATATATAACAGTGTACTCCTTAGGTAATTTGCTAATAAAAACGAAAAACAAAAGGTGCCAGCATATGCATTCTTCAGTAGCCGTTATTCCTTCTGCTGTGCTGTCATTCTGTTGATTGTCTGTATGTTTTTCTGCATGTGGGCTGAGCATCCACAAGTGGCCCATATGAATTCTTGTCTCGGTCCAGTATCCCCACTTGGTTGTTTTGGACGGTGTTGTTTCCAATAGCAACCAATTTCTCCCCTTCAGTTTTATCCTTTTGAATCTTTTGACCGTTATATTCTCCAATCATAACACACTCTTAGCCTTAGCATGGCCAAATTGTACTTCTGATTTGAAGACACTGATACACATTTCACTAATCCAAGTAACTACTATCTGGTTCACTTTATCTTGTTTCCAAGCTTCAGCCCCAAAATATTCATCTTTACTAATTATTGTAGAATTATATCCAGTTTCTTGGAGTGAAGTAGCCAAGGCAACAATTGTCCCACAAACACTCGGATCAAAAACAACAACAAAATGAAATTTGTCACCCCCAACTAATAATCTCTTAGATAATAATTTAAACCCATATGGATCCTCATTCTCAACCAAAGCACTAACAAGTAAATTTCTGTGAATAATAAGTATACCTGCAATTCCTTGTCTATGTGGTTGCCATAAAATTTTGTGATCAACGACTTTCATCAGAGTAATCCAATCAGCAAGCTGGTTCCATTCTCTTGATTCCACTCCACTTTTACATCCCTCAATGATGCATTCAATGGTTTTTCCCGGTAAACCTTTTTCCAAAATATCATAACTCTCCATATGTGGTAATTTCAGTAATCGACTAATTGAATCATCAAACTCTACGTCTGTTATCACAGACCATGGATCAAACACTTTGGCTTCAATAGGGTTTGTTACCAAGTTTTCTTGTTCATTAAGACCGTTCGAATCCACTTCACTAGCCACCTTAGGTAAATTCAACTTTACACCCGATAGGATCAACGATGGTGATGAGATTTCAGTGAACAAAATTATCTCTGTAGCATCCAAAGATGAATCGAAAATTTGTGTCGGTTCAACAAAACTGATCAACTCTTGAACCGGTGATAGTTCTAATAAATGATCACTAACCTCTGTTGTAGTTGAGCTTTCCGTGGTTGAGACTTGAATGTTTGGCTCGCCAGAATCGGACACCAAGGATGAGTTATCTGATTCCTCACTACTTTCTGACATAGCCGTAGGAAAATCAATCGATTTTTCGAAAGTCTTCTCTAACAACATTTTTACACCTTCTAAAAATCTTACTTGAAACTCGTTGAACATCCGATCGATGGAATTTTCCAATCGAATAAACTCCGCGTTTAATTGATTTGCCGCCATTCAAAAGGATTCAAGCTGGGTTCCGATACCTTTGTAACAGATCAAAACTAAAGAAAAGAATTAACCGGAGATAGAAAAGTAAACAGAGCAAGGAAAGACCAAGAAATATAGAAATTGGGGGAAGAAACATTTACTATCATTCATTTGATAAAAAAACTCAGAATAGGGTTTCTCAGACATATACCTTATAGCTCTTAGCTTCTAAACGCAACATTTCATAACATAACAATTAAAATAGTCAAACAAATATTAAAAAGAAAGAAATAACAGTTGGCCGTTGACTTTTGTTTCCATTTCTTCTTTAGCTCGTTACAATGTCTCTATGATTCAACAATTTCATGGATCTTACACATACATGTTCAACAATTTCAAATTGCTGAGATTCTTTAGCTATGAAGGAGATGATGAGAAGGGGATGTGAGTGAACTGGAAGTTATCAAGTGATATAGGTAATCTCATCCATTTAAGATTCTTGAGTCTAAGGGGTCTTGAATTAATAAGGCCAATATTGCCATCATCTCTGGTTCAACTTGAGGCGCTTGCAGACCTTGGATTTAAGAGTTAATGGAATGTTTACTGATAATGTTCATGTACCTAATGTGATATGGAGGATGGAGCAACTAAGACATCTCTATCTTCCTCATAAATGTAAAAGAAAAACAAAGCTGAAGTTGGACACTTTGAGAAACCTACAAACACTGGGGAACTTCAACACCAGGAGTTGCCATCTAAAGGATCTTATCAAC
This sequence comes from Abelmoschus esculentus, assembly GCA_035048815.1. Taxonomy (NCBI): domain Eukaryota; kingdom Viridiplantae; phylum Streptophyta; class Magnoliopsida; order Malvales; family Malvaceae; genus Abelmoschus; species Abelmoschus esculentus. The sequence goes on from JAUCBN010000049.1 coordinate 804,098, forward strand.
ATGACAAATCTTAAGGAGTTGGTGATACAGGGGCCGTTCAAGATCAAAGATTTTAATGCGGATGACTCGGACAAGAATCCACCCATCATCCAGAGTAAGTACCTTCATTCCTTGTCTATTATCAATGACGAAGGAAGAATCGATCCAAGGCATTTGAATCACCTCCTTTCAACCTGTGTTAGTCTTTGTAAGCTGAGTTTATATGTGGAGATAAGTGAGTTACCAGACTACCACCACTTGTCTTCGAGTCTAGCTTACATACACTTGAAATCTGCAAGCTTGAGAAAGATCCGATGCCGACACTGGAGAAGCTGCCTAGCTTAAGGGTTCTTGAATTGCATGCTGGTGCTTTCAAGGGAAAGGAAATAGTTTGCTCTGCGCAAGGCTTTCCTAAACTCGAGTCTCTAAGCCTTAAAAATGTCAGCCATTTGGAGAAGTGGCAGGTGGATGAAGGAGCCATGCATTGTCTTGAGCGACTAGAGATCAAACACTGCTTTTATTTGAATATGGTTCCAGATGGATTGAGGTTCATTACAACACTGAAAGAACTGAAGGTTGAAGAGATGCCAAAGGCATTCAAAGAGAGAATAGAGGAAGGAGGAGAGGATTTCGACAAGGTCCGACATGTTCCTTCAATCATTTCCTAGTTATTATGATTATTGTGAAGTGAGTTCGTAATCTTTCTTGTACATGATATGCACATAAATCTTGACAATTTTTCATTCCAAAGGAATGGATTGCACACAATTCTTGAGAAATCAAGAATCTCATCTTATTCTTCTTCATTCTTTTAATTTCAGGGGAAATGGTATGGCTCATTTGAATTCCATCCATAGAAAAGGTATGGCTCATTTGAATTCCATCTATCTTCGGCTGGTTATCTTAATTAAACATGATTCATAGCTACTGTATCTTTTTTTCTAGACTCTCTAATTTACTTTAAATTTCTCATAAAGGAAAGAAGCCAAATATATTATAAATATAAGATGTAGAACACTTTTGCTATTTGTGTAAGCTGGTATGAGATTATATACTATATATTGTAAGATGGAGTTGTGATCTTTTGATGTGGATTGTGTTGTTATTTACATGATGTGGACTGTATTGTTATATTGTAAGATGACAATAAATTTGAGATTAAGCTTTATTAACAATAAGAATTATAGATGGTGTAACATGTGTCACCACCAATTTTAATAATTAATTTAGTTTATTAAATTAAAATTAAATTAAAGAAATGTAAAAAGCAAGCATTAAATGTGTAATTTTATATTTTTTATAACTGTCACATCTACCACTCTATAAAATTTTAACGGTTGATGGTCATATTAGAATAATTTTAATATTTAAGTGTTGTATTTACCAAGTTAAAAATATAATGGTTATATTGATACCAATCTCATAATTAGGTGATCATCTATATAATTTATCCTTTAAAATAAAATTATGATCGAACTGCAGAAATATATAAATAAAATAATCAAGTGTATAATTTTACCCCTTATAATTGTCTTTTTTTTCCTCATTAAATTTTATCGACAAATAACTGTATTAAAATATTTTAATAGTTACGTGATATATTTATTAAAATTAAAAATATAATAATTAAATTAATACTAATCCTATAATTAAATAGTTATCTATATAATTTACCTAGATTATAAAGGCTTGATTTATAATAAGGCTCATTTCTTCTCTGAGTGGCACATTAATATTATCGCCTAAAGTAGAAATAATATGAGATTTTTGTCGCTATTTAAATAATAATTTTCTTTATTTTTCTTCGATAATAACCACCCATAAATTTTGATTTATTCAAACTTTGTATAAATATTGTCCCTTTCAAGGTTTTTTTATTGTTTTTTTGGTTTTTAGGGATTTGTTTTGATTAATCTCAACCGATCTGCGTCGCACACCTAAGTTTGGTGGGTGAATCTCTCAGCAAAGATTTTTTGCATGTACAATATTTCAAACCTGAAATTTGCTTAAGTGAAACCAAATTGCTTACCACTTGGATCAAATCCTATCGGTCAAGTCTTTTAATGCAACAAAAAAAACGTATTCTTCAATAATTGGAGTCAAATCTTCTCTATTAAAAGTAAAATATCGAGATCCACTGTTTGGCCTAGTGGTCAAAGATACTCATCTTGTTCCATCTTGTATTGGTTTAGAATCCGATATGAAAAAAGATGTAATCTTTATTTAATAAAACAAAAAGTATGATATCGATATGCAGGATTCTAGAATTATATCAAAGCTTGAATTAAAGGCTTGTTGATTTTAACATAAATTAGATAATAAATATAGACCTTTTAACATGTTTTAATTGAAGAGTGACTAAATTGTAACAAAAATTTCAACCGAAAAATCTAAATCTAAATTTTAATATTTAAATAATTTAAATATAATCTTATAATAATTGAATGAACTTAAATTTAGTTTACTCTATAATATTCAAAAGAAAATAAAGTGATATAGCAATTTTTTATTATTAATGCGAAGAATATGATGTGAAATATTATATGAATAAATGAATGTATAACCTATTAGTATTAATATTAGTATTAGTGTATTTTTAAGTTTTTAAATTGTTCCATTGAAAAATTAAATTAAATTTTTAACATAAATTTACTTTTTATCCCTTTTTAGTTTTTTAATAAAGGCTTAACTCAATAATAGGTGCCCAAAGTATACATCTTTTCTAAAATAGGTGCCTAATGTTTTTTTTGGCTGAAATAAGTGCCTAAACTATATATTTTTTCTGAGATAGGTGCCTAATGTATTTTTTGGCTGAAATAGGTGCCTAAAGTTTTATTCCCTTAATGTTTTAAGGTGACAGTGTTAAAAAAATTGTTTAATTTATAAATAAGTACCTAAACTATATATTTTTTTAAAAAATAGATGCCTAATGTGATTTATTAAAATAAATACCTAATTTTTTTCTTATAAGTAATTTATATTTCTTATAAGATATAAAATTAGTTATATCTTAAATTAATCATTTAACCTTTTAAATTATGAGAAAAAATTATTTTTTAACAACACTAAAATAAAAAATAATTAAAATTTATATAATTTTATATTAATATTTTTTATATTTTCCACAACAATCATCAATGGGACAAATCGATTCACTTGCAAGGACATGCCGCCGATTCACATGGGAATATATACAAAAATTCTTATATTCCTATTACATTTATAATTGTATCGAAAAAGAATTGAAAATATTAATATAAAATTATATAAATTTTAATTATTTTTTACTTTAGTGTTGTTAAAAAATATTTTTTCTCATAATTTCAACTACTAATCAAATTTAAATAAATTATTAATCAATTATAATAAATAATTTAATAGATTAAAACGATGATATATAAATAATTTTACATCTTATAAGAAATATAAATTACTTATAAGAAAAAAATTAGGCATTTATTCAATAAAAATTATATTAGGAACCTATTTTAAAATATATATATAGTTTAGGTACTTATTTATAAATTAAACAATTTTCTTTTAACAGTGTTACCTTAAAATACTAAGGAAATAAACTTTAGGCACCTATTTCAGCCAAAAAATACATTAGGCACTTATTTCAGAAAAAATATATAATTTAGGCACTTATTTCAGTCAAAAAAAACATTAGGCACTTATTACTGAGTTAAGCCTTTAATAAAAACAAAAATTAATTTTTTTAAGGGTAAAATTGTCTTTTTATTTATTTTATACCCTACATTTTTTTCTAAAATTTCGTGAAATGTCAACATGTGACATAATAAATGGGATGAAAAGAATAGTATTTTTAATATTATAAACTAATATATTGATTGACGAGTACTATCAATTATAAACTAATTATTTGAAGAAATTTTTGATTTAAAAAATTCATTACCAAATATATTGATTGTGTGATTGCTACGTTATCCTTTAGAATAACAAAATATTAAAGTTAACATTATATAGCATGGAGCTAGGCGTAACGAGATATTTAGGATTATTTTTATATGTAAATTTAGTTTAATCTTTTAATTATATAAAGTTTTGTATTTTCTAATTTAAATATTTATTTCTATAAAAATCAAATTATAATTAAATTTAATTTTTTAATTTTTTAACAAGAGTCGGTGGATTTTTAACCGATACTGTTCATGTACTAAAGTGATATGGAGGATGGAGCAACTAAGACATCTCTATCTTCCTCATAAATGTAATTGAAGAACAAAGTTAAAGTTGGGCACTTTGAGAAACCTATAAACACTGTCAACTTCAACGCCATAAATTGTTATCTAAATGATGATCTTATCGACATAACAAATATTACGGAGTTGGTGATTCGGATTCGATCGAGATTAAAGATTTTAATATGAAGACTTGATCCAAGACAAGTGAGGAAAATAGTACATCATTTGTTTATATTCTAAACCCTTTTCATTACATCATTTGTTTATAATACATCTAATATAATTTTTTTTTCAATAAAATTATTTTATTTATACGTCTGAGTTGTATACCTCATTAAAAACCTTCCTGAAACGGAAGGAAATAGTATATACAACTAAAATATTTTACAAGAACAATCACCGAACATGACTCATACCAACATTAGATTTAATTTGCATCAAAATATTTTGCACACCCTCAGTAATAAAATTCACCAGTTCGCTTTACAACAAATTCAAAATAAAAAAAAAAAACTTAAAACAAATTCTAAGAAATAAGAAGAGATGAAGAAGAGTGAGCAAGTTTGCTACATTCTCGTGGTCTCACACCACCATTAGATTTAATTTGCATCAAAATATTTCAAGCACTCCTATTATCTTTCTCATGCAATATGTTATTTCTTTCCTATCATACACAGTACAACAAAACCGCCCAAACTATGATTAGATAAAAAATATTTAAATAATTAAAAAAACTAGTAATTTTTTTTCTATAAGATTAAATTTAAATAATAAATTATCATTTTTTTTGTTAAATTTTATTGAAGAGTAGTTTGATTGATGTTACTTAAATAATTAAGTATTCTTATTGAGATGATTAAAAATATAATGGTTATCCTTTTTGTCAACACATGTGCTAAACTTTCCAGCCTATAATTGTTGACTATCGCTTCCACTTTGGCTCTCAGTAATACGTCAATTAAGCTTATTAAAATCAACTGACGTGTAGTCAACGGTTAGTTGAAGTATAAATAATTTAATGTCTTTTAAATAATTATTATATTTAAGATTTTATATATAAAAAATTTCGTTAAAAGATTCGCTTATTAAACTCAGATATATAATATTTAACTTTCAACCCTAAACCCAGTAATTTAAAATAGAGGCATATACAAAAGCACGATTAGAAAGTAGACGATTTGCCCCGTAATTGTTGACTTTTGCTTCCCCTTTGGCTCTCAATAATACGTAATTAAGCTTTTTAAAATCAACATATGCGTAATCAACGGTTCTAAATCTTTTTAATTTTTATTTAATTATTCAATTTCATCAATCTGTCAAATTGTTCGAACTGTTCTCTTTTTTTCCTTAATTTTTTTATTTAAATACATCTATGTTGGTTATTTAATTAATTACAACTAGGTTTACCTAATCATTTAATTTATTACAACTAGGTTTAGTTTAATTATTTAATAACAAGAAGTTTAATTCATTGTAGCTAACTAATTAATATTGCTTTATCATATAATTTTCCTTGCTTGTTACTTCCAAGAAATGTCATATAACAAGGGAAACCAGTGTTGTAAAATGCATCAAAATTAAACATTTCAAAGAAATTTCTAAGAAAAGAAAAACAGTGAGTGCCATGTCTTGGTCTGCTGTGTCCTCTGCAGTGAACACAATTGGCAAACTCCTAGCTGAAGAAGCAGTCTACCTGTGGGGAGTGGAGGAGCAGGTTGATCGTCTGCAAACAGAGCTGAAATGGATGCAAAGCTCCTTAATTGAGGCCTATGCCAAACAGTCTAAGGACCAGAGGATACGCCTGTGGGTGTCTGAGATCAGAGAGCTTGCTTATGATGCTGAGGATGTCATCGAGGACTTTGCTCTCAGGATCGGATCCAGGAGGAATGACGGATGCATCAAACGATCCGCATGCATCATCAAAGAAGGACGGAGGCTTCACAAAACACGATCAAAGATAGATAAGATCTTTACGAGAATCACAGACTTGGTCCGACGACTGCAGGTACGGGTTTGAATGAACCAAACACATGTTTATTTAGGAACGGAGCTAAGATCTTATTCGAGAAGAACAAAATATATTTTACTTGAAAAATGATAGGACAATTCATAAATTTCATTAAATTTTCAAATTTATTATAAACTTCAAGGGAGAATAAAGGATGGGGTGGGTGTTGGGGACTTGGACCCTCCGATATAAATTTCTACCTTTATAATTCATGTTCGTTTATCTATTAAACAAATATAAAAATTTTAGAGTAAACTACCCAGTGATCACTCAACTAATTGGGAATACTTATTTTGGCCATCCAACTAACGAACTCGTCAATCAGGTCAAGCGACTTTTAAACCCTACCTATTTGTGTCATTGCCGTTAAAATCCTAACAGAAAAATTAACAGTGATGACGTGGTTGTTAATTAAATTCTGTAAAATTACAAATTTAATCCTTGTAATTTATTTATTATTTTAATTTAATCATAATTTTAATTAATAAATAAAATTATCTATCTAATCCAGTGATGACACGTGTTTAGGCCAACACCCAAACCACTAGGCCAGAACCATTTATTGACTTGTATAACAACACATATTATTTAAAGATTATTTTGTTGGTGAAAAGTAAAGAGTATAAAATGAAATTAACGGGATTTCAAGTCCATTGGTATTCGAATTAAAATATGTGAATATTTAATATTTAAAATAAAATAATTGTGTTTTTAACATTTGAATCAAATTTATTAAATATTTTGATTCTAATATTAAAATATTTGAATATTTTAATTCGAATATTAAGTATTCGTATATTAGGATTTAATATTTTAAATATTTATTAATTTAACATTCGAATTAAATTCAAATATTTTAACTATTATTTAACATATGAATGTTATTTAAAACATACGAATGTTAAATAATTGCTAAAATATTAGAATTTGATACCAATATATAAAACATCAAATTTGATTCGAATCAAATTATTTTACATTAAATTTAAAAATTCATTTATTAAATATCTAATAAATTTGATTCGAATGTTAAATTAAGGAATATTTAAAACTTTAAAATATTAAATCATAATATACGCATATATATTATGTTGGAATCAAAATATTCAAATATTTTAATATTTGAATCAAAATATTTAATAAATTTGATTCAAATGTTAAATACACAATTGTTTTATTTTAAATATTAAATATTCATATATTTTAATTTGAATACCAATAGACTTGAAATCCTGTTAATTCTATTTTATACTTTTTACTTTTCACCAACAAAGTAATCCTTAAATAATATGTGTTGTGATAATCTTAAAGGTTAATGGTTATAATCTTAAAGGTTGCAGGTTCGAATTCTTGCTTTTACAAATCTTGTAGTTTTATTTCTATCTTTTAACTCTCACCAACTGGGTGGTGCCACGTGTCACCACCTGATTGGAGAGAAATATATAATAAATATTTAATAAAAATAAATTAGAAAATAAAATTAATCATCCAATCGGGGGACTACACGTGTCATCACCGGGTTGGATGGATAATTTTATTTATTAATTTAAAATTATGATTAAATTGAAATAATAAATAAATTACAGGATCAAATATGTAATTTTACAGATTTTAATTAACAGCCACGTCACCATTGATAATTTTTCTATTAGGATTTTAACGACAGTGACACAAATAGGTAGGATTTAAAAGTTGGGTGACCTAATTATCGAGTTCGTTAGTTGGGTGGCCAAAATAAGTATCCCCAAATAGTTGAGTCAGTGGGGTAGTTTACCCAAAAATTTATTACTACTCATTTATTTAGTACGAAAACAAATATAAAAGAATAACGTATAAATGGTCTATGAATTGAACAATTTGTTGATAGTTTTTTCACTTTCACTCTCACTTAGAGGCATATGGTATAAAAGAATTGCGGGAGGACGAAGCAAGTAGTTCAACTAAAAGACGGGAATCAAGACGACCTTATCCTCATATTATTGAAGATAACATCGTTGGATTGAAGACTGATATAGAGAATTTGGTGTCAATTATTGTGGACGAGGAAAGTGAATCGAGGGTTGTTTCGATATGGGGAATGGGTGGTCTGGGAAAGACAACTCTTGCCAAGAAAATATATCAGCATAGCCAAGTTAAAAATCATTTTGATCACTTGGTCTGGGTCTATGTTTCCGAGCAATGTCAAAAAAGAAAAGTGTGGGCAGACATGTTGTCCAGTCTCAACATTCCCCTTAAAATTGACTGGCAAACGAGGGATGAAGAAATAACAGACAAGTTGTTTAACTTCCTAAAGGACAATAAATGTTTGCTAATATTGGATGATATCTGGAACACCGAATCCTGGGATAGCATAAAGCCTGCAATTCCAGACAAGGAGACAAGGACAAAGATCCTGCTTACTTCAAGGAACACAGAGGTAGCTTTACATGCAGATAGCAAAAGTCACTTGTACAAATTGCAATGCTTAAACCATGACCAAAGTTGGGAGTTGTTTCAAAAGATTGCATTGTCTCAAGTTTCTTCAGGTAATTTGTTTGTTCACATGTTTTTTTCTTTAGGTAAATAACATCGTTGGTCACTAAAATAGTTTCGTATTATCACAAAAGTTGTATATTTTCACAAATATATTGTGCACATATTTAGTTTTAGAAATATATTACGAAAAAATATACATTTTAAAATCTTAATAGATCTTTTTTTTTTTTATCTCTCCGGCCCAAGTTTATTACTTGTTTTTTCCCTAAACTATACATGTTTTGTAATTTACCCCTTAAACTATTTTTTACTTGTTTGCTCCCTATATTTTATGTCATTGCCAAATTACCCCTAAACAATACTAGTTTTCCCAAATTGTCCTATAAAGAGAGGTTATTTTGGTCCAATTTTGTTAAATTTAGGGGGTACAATGGGCCAAAGAAGTTTAGGGGGAAAATTAAAAAAACAAATATTGATTAGGGGACAAAAGTGTATTAAGCCTTATTATATAAAGATTTTAAAAAATTCTTATAAAAGATTATTGAAAAGTTTAAAAATATGATTTAAGAATTTGCAAACAGATCAGCTAATTGATTCTAAAATCTAGGACGGGAAAAACTAAAAATATTATTGTAAGTGAAAATAATAATATTTGGAGTTAGGATAAAAATTAATTTTGCATTTAGATTTAATTTTTTTTATGTAAAATATCACAAAAATATTTTTAGAAGGATAATTTACTCGAGTTTAAAATTTAGAGGGACCTAAAGATTATTCGAACCAAAATATTTTTCTAACTAGCAATAACTTAAGCATTTGGACCAAAATATTAAATTTTCAAATGTACATAGATTAAAATGTTCCTTTCTATAATATATAGATTAAAAATAAACTTTTAGATGTAGTATAAGAATTTTTGATAGACCTTAATCAATATCTTTAGCAATAATTGACAATAATTGACAAGAGGAATTTCAATCAGACGTCGAATAATGAACACGAAAGACTCTAGTAGTTCAAAGTTCGATTGTAATGTCTTTAGCCGGTTATCGACAATGGACAGTTGGGTCAACTTTGAGATTTTGAGATTTGGGATTTTATGGATTTAAGAATTTTTAAAAAATTTAAGATATTTTAAAGTTTATATTCTATTTTTGAGTTTATTTATAAAAAATTAAAATACACACCGTTAAATTTTGATTGATTGATTTTTTAACGGTATTATCTTAAAACATTAATATAATGAAAAAATCAATAGGTACTTATCTCAGAAAAAATATATAGTTTGGTAACCTATTTCTAAGTTAAGAATTATTTTAATAGTATTACCTTAAAACACTAATGGAATGAAACTTTAGGCATCTATTTCAGCAAAAACAACATTAGGCATATATTTTAAAAAAAGTATATAGTACTTTAGGCACTTATTTCTGAATTAAGCCTACATATAATAATAAAATATAAAAATATTTTATCATTAAAATTCAGGGTAAACTAAATAGATGACCACTCAAGTATAGGGTTGGTATCGATTTGATCATTATAATTTTAAATTTTATAAATATATTATATAACTATTAAAATGATTTCAATATAACCGCTTACCGTTAAAACTGTGAAAGTTAAAAAGTATAATATATTACACATTTTATCTATGTTAGTATATAGGAGAAAAATAAATTTTAATGAATCTACTATGGGAAGACTCAAACCCACACATACCCGGGATATTAGCAACATGTTAACCATTACACCAAGCACATTTTTGTGTTTTATATCACTAACTTTGATATATATATACTTTATTTTCTTTTATATTTATTTATTTATTTATTTAATTTTATATATAATTATAGATTTAATTTTTAATTTAATTAAAAATAAAAAATAAGTGTCGTGAATAAAGTAAAGAACAAGAATAAAATAGAAGAATAAAGATGAGAGACAAAAGGGAGAAAGATTTTATTATATTCTCAAAGTAGGGTTGTATATAACGCTTTGTCTAAAAGTCTATATTTATAGACATAAGATGGAAACCCTAATTCCAATGGGTATTAAACCCTAAAAATAAAGCCAATTAAACTTTAACTTAATATATGGATATCCACCATGAAAAAATATATTCATAACACTCCCCCTTGGATATCCATGAAGATAATGTGCCTCGTTAAAACCTTACTAAGATAAAAACCCTGTGGGAAAAAAATTTTCTTAGTGAAGGAAAAAGAGTACACACATCTTTGATACGCATAACATGTTGCCTCATTAAAAACCTTACTAGGAAAACCCATTGGGACAAAACCTAGGTTAAGGGAAAAAGAGTGCAACGCATATTTACTCCCCCTCATGAAAATATCACATAAGAACTTTGAATCTTCATAATTCAATATTGAATACAATCTTCAATTGTTGAAGTAGATCATATACTAGTGGATAAATCTTTTAAATTATTGCTTGAAATGATTCATTGAATATTATTCATTTGAAAATCATGAGGGACGAAACTTGAAGAAATATGTTTCGCTTTATCATATTTGATATATCTATCTTGATATATAAATTTTGTATTATCTCTATACAAGATAGCTTGCATCTTATCTTGTGAAAAATATTCACATATCTTCAAGATATGTTTAGCCAAACACATATTTCGGCTATACCTCTTGCATGACAATTATTTAAAGGTAATGATCTCGTAGTACTTAAATAATATTTCTGGACCAGCTAAGATACGATGCTTCCAGATCAAATAATGTATATATTGTGCTTTAGACCAAAAATATCATTACCCTTTTCGTGAGGCGAAAAAAATCTTTGTTTAAAGTAAGAGATCTAGCAACAACCATAAGGGTGATAAATAGATATGCGTTATGCATGTAAAGTCTCTTTCAATATTTTTCTATATGTCGATAGATGCACAAGGATTTGAGGAGATCTCTTCACGAGTCTCAACGATATTCAAATCATCGACATACACAACAATAAAAATTCAGAGCTAAACCTCTTAATAAAAATGCTCGAGAAAATAATTCATATAGCATTATACTAATAAGTATTCAATGAGGCGATCATATCAAATACGCCTAAATTGTTTCAAGCCATAAAAGATATATTCAATATGATTGAATAATGTTCTCGAGAACTTGAATGAACTGCTTATGGCAATCTAAATCTTTCCGGAAGTTTCATTTAAATATTACTGTCAAGAGGCCCATTCAAATATGATGTAACAACATCCATTAGGCAGAAACCGAGTAATTTTATTTATTGCCAGATTGATCAAAATCTAAAAGTAGTTGCATCCACCACCGAGGAATATATTTTCCTCATAATCAATTTCATGTCTTTGTGAGAATCCTTGTGCAACCAAATGAGCTTATGTCTCATGATTTCCCCTTTTGATTTCTCTTTCTCACAAAGGCTCGTTTATATCCACGAGCTTTACACATTTCAATGTACGGGCTATAGACCCAAATACTTCTCTTTTCAAAAGAGATTTTAATTTCGCCTCAATTGCCTCTTTCATGTTGGCAAATCATTTCTTTGTTTACATTGCCCAATTGACAATGATTTATGATCCACATTATCAAATAAAATCTCTAGTGCTATATTGCATGCAAATATATTAACGACGTCGATTTAATTTCAGTTCCACTTATTACCAGACATGACATAATCTACTAAGATCTCTTTATTATCAGGTACCTGAGTCATGTCAATGTCTCTGTTGGAGACCATTTAATCTCTTCTAGAGATTTTCATAATCAATGATTCCTCGATTAGACCATCATAAAATATAGCTCCTTTTCTTTTTCGAGGATCTCTTATCTTTGGAACTTACTTGTCTACTACGCTTTAAGCGTAAGTTAGACTCATTAGCAACTAGAGTTTGTCCTTCCATGACATCAAATTTAATCGGAGCATTCATAGCTGGTATAAGTGACTTAGTCACTCTTTTAGGGTCAACAAAATCATCTGGCAATTGATTTGCTAAATGAATTATCCTTTGAACTTATAGTTCGCATTGTGTAGTACGTGGATCAAAATGAGAAAAATGATAATTCATTCTAACTTATTTCTTTCCCCAACTATTTATTTTCTCCCCCTAATGTTGGGTAAACTGACTCATTAAAATGATAGTCAGTAAAACGAGTTGTAAATAAATCCCCTATCAGAAGCTCTTATATATATTCCCAACAAAAACTCATCTTTGTGCGTTGTGGTGGAGCAATTAGAACATATATCGCACACACAAAAAAAAATCTAAGATGAGAAATATTTGGTTTCTGACCAAAAACCATTTGTAATGGGGAGAACTTATGATCATTTGTTGGCTTGATGCGAATTTGTGATACTACATGTAAAATTCAACATTATCAAGACTGGTTGTCTTTAGAAAATAATCTGGAAAATATGCTCGTAATTTTATCAACTGAGCAAGTAGCCTCGCAAACACCAAGTTGCGGGTTAATAACAAGGATACATATAACCATCTAGTCGATGCATCGATAAAAATCATAAAATATCTAGATGGACTTTTAGAAAAGGTGTATAGGCCCATATATATCACCTTGTATCCGTTCCAGAAAAGTAATAGATTTACACTTTATCTTAGCTATTGATGATTGTATAATCAAATTGCTTTCATAGCAAGTATCACGTGAAATATTACCATGAAGAAAATCTTAGTTCTTTAATAAATGACCACATGAAAGTGTCAACAAATTTTCGCATCATACTTGAACCGGGATAGTCTAACCGGTCATGCCAAATAAAATTATCAGTAAACATCTGGTTTACAATAGCATGAGCTTCAATTTGTACTAATTCTTATATAGTACAATATGGATGACATTGCATGTAATTTTGCCAAGATTTCATTATTGCCTTGACTTATACTCGTAATATTGAGATAGTCAACATCCCCTTGACTAATATTCTCAATATATTTATGCAAATATCTTTAAAATTCAATAAGTCTCTTTTGCGACTTTGACGAACATAATGCACTGTAAATATGAGATAAAGTCTCATTTGGCAATAACATATTTGCTCAACGAGCATAATGCACTGTAAATATGAGATAAAGTCTCAATAACATATTTACTCAGTCGGAGCTTTCTATGATATTAGTACTTCCGGATATAGTATTCATATTATTCCCTTGCATTTAAAATGGGAAAATATGCATAATTATGCACCTTTTAATACGTGCTTTATTTCATTCACTTCGGGGAATGAAAAATATATGCTCTGTACCATTCACTTCGGGGAATGAAAAATATTAAAAAAAATGGCACATCATATCAAATCGGATCAAAGATAAGCTTTCAAGAGTTCTTCCGAAGCACTGATATTTTAGTACTTTGAGATATAGTACTCACATTTTCCCTTGTATTTAAATGGGAAAATATTTCTTATGCTTAAGTATAGTATGAGTACTTACACTGTCTGCTTGGCATAAATAGCCACAATTCATTGTAGATTTCATTCCGGAAGTAATAATATTCTTCAAAGGATAAATTAACATAGAATGTAAATAAATAATATATAAAATAAATTAACATAGAGCATAAATAAATAATATGTAAAATAAATTAACATAAATATATAATAAATAAAACAAAATAAATAAAGATCAACTATTTCCTTTAGAAGTTATAAGGGAAATAAAATAAATGGCGAATTATTCTCTTGAAGGACTATGAGAAAAATTATCAATATCCAATTGAGTTGGATCAATAACGTCATTATTTTCGCCACAAAGAAAATCTGATTATATTTTCTTCAATTTATCATTCATGATTATGAATAAAGTCCATAATACTTCGGCGTTTGACAAGTACGAGATCAATGGTTTATACCATCACATTGATAACATAAAGATTTTAATATGATCTCTATCATTCTTGTCATCTTTATAATTCCACTTCTTGTGGATATAAGTATTCTCAAAAGAATCATCTTATCCATGTTTATTTTATGACTTCAATCGCAACCACAATTACTAATGTGGCTTTTATTCATTCCGCTATATAATGTCACATTCGCTTCAGGGAATGGAGCGGAGCCTGTTGGGCGATATTCATAATTTTTCATGAGCAACTCATTATTTTGCTCAGCCACAATAAGGCAAGAAATTAACTCAGAATATTTCTTAAAGCCTTTTTTACGATATTGTGTCTGAAGGACAACATTGTTGTCATGAAAAGTGGAGTAAGTTTTTTTTTTCTAACATATCCTCATCAATGATACTCTAGCACATAATTGAGTTTTATTCACTAACCATATAGTGAATTATCACGTTTGCATTCACTTCAAGGAATGAAACAAATTCAATAATCACATGGAATAAACATCATGCTTGCATTCACTTCAGGGAATGACATAAATCAAATAATCGTATGGAATAATCATCATGCTTGCATTCACTTCATAGAATGTCATAAATCCAATAATCGCATGGAATAATCATCATGCTTACATTCACTTTAAGGAATGTCATAAATCCAATAATCGCATGGAATAATCATCATGCATGCATTCACTTCAGGGAATGCCTCCCATAAAAATTCTTTGATCAAGACAATTTTCGTAACTTGAACTTGGGAGAAGTCTATAGTCGAGTTTTTCGACACAAAAAAAATATTGCTTCCAAGCAAATATAGACTTTATAATATTCATACTATTAAATAGTAATTGATCAGCCGATATATATTCAATATATACAAAAAATAAAAATTTAATCCTCATACGTGGCGTTGTTAAAACCAGTCCACAAGGTCCTTTAAAAAAAAGAACCTCCTTTGAGACCAGTAGCCTCGCAGAACGGGATGTCCAGCCAATATACTCGGATTAAACCAACATAACAAAGAACATATTAATTGATTAAAGGTTTAATATTTGTTCTAATATCATGTAATACTTAAAACATGATTAAAACATAAACTTTCGTTATAATAATAAAATAAACAAATATTGGTTATAAATAAAGATAAAAAAAATCTCAAATTAAATAAATAAAACATACCACACTTTCCACTAATTTGAATATATGGAAAGTTTAATCACCAATATTTTGTTAAAATCCTTTTTGGGAATTATCGACAAGCACCACAGGAATTGAGTCACTTTATCGCTACACAAACACCAAACAACCAAAGATTTTTAATAAATTAAAAATCAAATCAAAGATCAAGAGAGAAAAATAATCGGTAATTAAAATATAATTGAGGGAGAAAAACTTATCTTTGATTTATGCTAGTAACAAATTCTTGTCAATAACTCCTTTAAGATTCGAACGACAAATACCTCCATTGGTTAGAGTCTCGTGCTGATAACGTGTTGTGAATAAAGTAAAGAACAAGAATAAAATAGAAGAATAAAGATGAGAGACAAAAGGGAGAAAGATTTTATTATATTCTCAAAGTAGGGTTGTATATAATGATTTGTCTAAAAGTCTATATTTATAGACATAAGATGGAAACCCTAATTCCAATGGGTATTAAACCCTAAAAATAAAGCCAATTAAACTTTAACTTAATATATGGATATCCACCATGAATAAATATATTCATAACAATAAGTTATATATAATAAATTTCAATTTTTAAGTTTTAATAAAAATTCATTTAACATCCTTAAATATTAAATATTGAATTTCAAACATTAATTAATTTTCATTATAATTTAAAATGATTAAATAATAATAAAAATTCATTTAAGGAACTTAAACTTTGAATTTTAAATTATAAGCTTTAAACACTAAAATTTAAACGATAAATGAATTTTTATTATAATTTAAACATTAAATTCTGATTATTTATTTCACTTGGGATATTACTTTGCTAAAATTTATTAATTTAAAAATTTTAAATTATAATAAAATTTATTTAGTGATTAGATTTTAACGTTTAGTGTTTGAGGTTTAGGTTCATGATTTGTTAAATAAATTTTTATTATAATTATAATAAAAATTTATTTAGCGTTTAGGTTTTAGTGTTTAGGTTTGGGATTTATAATTTAGTGTTTAGGTTTTGTTAAATTAATTTTTATTATAATTTAAATTTTTTTAAAATATAGTAAAATATATTTAGGATTTGGTGTTTAGGATTTAGGTTTTGAGGTTTGTTAAATATATTTTTATTATAATTTAAATTCTTTAATTTATTATGTAATAATTTAATTTAATTAAAAATAAATTTATTATTATTTTAAAAATATTTTATAGTATATTTAAAAACTTATTTTTATTCTTTTTATTATAAAAGACAAATGTAATATTAGAATTTTTTTGAAATTAAAATAAATCCCATTACACTCTGTTTGTCCGCAAAATTGGATGGATAATCCATCCCTTTTCTTAATTAAGAAAATAAGGATTCCTAATTGATATTTGAAGATCTAAACCAAAATGAACAGTACAAATAAGAGAACCTCATGTGCAGGTGGCATTCTCCATTCAAAATTAACAAAAAAAAAATATTAAAAAAAAGAACGCCACCTGCAGGTGGCTTCCTCCCCCAAGCCGTCACCTACAGGTGGCGTTTTCCTACCTACACTGTAGCTTTTGGCATATATTCCAAAATAAATTTTAAACATCTTATTTACACAAATAAAAACTCTAAATGACCTAAAAATCCAAAGCTTCCCTCTTTGTCCTCAAATTATTAATTTACTCAATTTCCCTTTTTAAATTACGCTAGCCCAACAACAACCCAAAAACACAAGCCTATGATTCTAAGACAAGCCCAACAAGGCTCTCAAGCCCACACGTCAAAGCTCAATGCTTAGGATTAATTCAACTCTCAGATTCCGAAGTTCATTTGCTATAAGACGTTGTTGTAAGTAGGGGTATTCAAAATTATCCGACCATATTGACCCGACCCGATGACCTGAAATAAAAATATCAGGTAATTCCGAAAAAAATTACCTGACCAGGCTAGGTACTCGACCCGAGAATTAGTGGGTCGGGCTTGGGCCGAAAATTTTGAATTACCGGTTACCTGACCCGATCGATTAGTTTTATTATATATATATTTTAGTTTTAAGTTATATTTTTATTTTAGATTTCTTTAATATTTATACCTAAAATTAAATTTAAATCTCTAAATTAGTTTTATGTTTGTATTATATACTTTTAGGTTTTAAAATTTTTAAATATATTTTTATTAATTTACTAATATCGAAAGAAAAAATGAGATTAATACTTTTAACGTCATTTTAGTGATAAAATTTAATAAACATAGATGTATATATAAATTCAAATATTCTAAAATTAACGTTTAAATCACTCATTTTTATGTTTGATTATGTATTATAAATTTTTAAAACTTATATGTTCAATATGTAATTTTTTTAATTTTAAATAAAAAATTAAAAAAAATAAAAATTATGAAACGGGTACCCGATAACAAATACCCTATTTAAATGGATCGGGACACAGGTCGATTTTTTATGACCCGAAGGAACCAGGTACCCGAAAACTGGGTACCCGGTAATGAACAACCCTAGTTACAAGCTTTCCAAAGGAAAGTTTTAATCTTAAGGGTTAATTTGCATAAGTTTAAAATTGAGACGGCCTAAATAGTATTTAAAGAAAAATATCAATACCATCTAACAATAACTTTAATATTTTAAACTAAAATATTGGGCAAAATTGACCCAATCGTCAACGACCAATGCTAAAATTGATTTGTAACTACCAATAAAAAAATAAAAAATTAAGCAAATTTGACTTAGACATAAGGATCTCATTTTTTTAAAAAAAAAAATTACTACGAGTGACCAAACGTTACAAATTAATAATGTTAGCAATATTTTTGTAACTTTTTATAGTTCAATATTGAAAGAAATACTAAGGGTTGGGTGAACCCTTTTATTTTTCTTGAAGTGCAATTTGTTCCTAATTTTGAGTTATAATTGTTGAACCCTTTCGTTCATTTATTAAAATTTTTCAGGCCGTATAGTTGAAGGAGAAATGGAAAAGGTAGGCAGAGAGATGGTTGAACATTGTGCAGGGTTGCCATTAGCCATTGTTGTGCTGGGAGGAATCTTAGCCACAAAAGATTCAGTAAATGAATGGCGAAAGGTGTCTGAAAATGTGATATCCTACTTGAAGAGAGGCAAAGGCCATGGAGTGGAAGAAGTGCTGGCATTAAGCTATGATGATTTACCACACTACTTGAGGCCATGCTTTTTATATTTGGCAAATTTCCCAGAAGATTTTGAGATACAAACCGATAGATTGATTCAACTCTGGGTTGCTGAAGGGATCGTTTTATCCGATTCGGAGGAAGATGATGGGAGCATGATAGAGGATTTGGCAGAACGTTACTTGCTGGAGCTGGTAGAGAGGTGCATGGTCCAAGTAAGAGAAAGAGACGTCTTAAAGTTGAAGATCAAAACAGTTGAAATGCATGATTTGATGAGAAATCTGTGCTTGTCAAAGGCTAAACAAGAAAATTTTCTCTGCTTTGTTGATGAGACATCAAATGCATCTTCGATATCCACAGTACGAAGGATGCATAGAGTTTCTGCACCCAATATGGGATGGATACAACACATTAAAAGTCCAAATCTTCGCTCATTGTTGTTCATCGGTGAGATCTCGATAAAGTTCATTAAACAGATGAAGGGATTTAGGAAACCGGTGCTCCGGAAGATGCTTAATTACTTGGAAAACCATGAAGATGAAGATGAATGTCTCTTTGTTTCAATTTCAGCATTCTTGTTATTTGTTGTGTTGCTTCCTGAATTTCATGGATCTTACACATACATGTTCAACAATTTCAAATTGCTGAGAGTCTTTAGCTATGAAGGAAAAGATCAAGAGAAGGGGATGGGAGTGAACTGGAAGTTATCAAGAGATCTAGGTAATCTCATCCATTTAAGATTCTTGAGTCTAAGGGGTCTTGAATTAATAAGGCCAATATTGCCATCATCTCTGGGCAACTTGAGGCGATTGCAGACCTTGGATTTAAGAGTTGAGGGAATGTGGACTGATGTTCATGTACCTAATGTGATATGGAGGATGGAGCAACTAAGACATCTCTATCTTTCTCGTAAATGTAAAAGAAGAACAAAGCTGAAGTTGGGCACTTTGAGAAACCTACAAACACTGATGAACTTCAATACCAGGAATTGCTATGTAAAGGATCTTATCAACATGACAAAGCTAAGGGAGTTGGTGATTCGGGGGCCGTTCAAGATCAAAGATTTTAATGCGGACGACTCGGACAATAATCCACCCATCATCCAAGGTAGATATCTTCATTCCTTGTCTATTATCAATGACAAAGGAAGAATCGATCCAAGGCATTTGAATCATCTCCTTTCAACATGTGTTAGTCTTTGTAAGCTGAGTTTAGATGTGGAGATAAGTGAGTTACCAGAGTACGATTACTCGTCTTCGAGTCTCGCTTACCTACATTTGGGAATGTTCGAGCTTGAGAAAGATCCAATGCCAACACTGGAGAAGCTGTCTAGCTTAAGGGTTCTTGAATTGCCTGATGGAGCTTTCAAGGGAAAGGAGATAGTTTGCTCTGCGCAAGGCTTTCCTAAACTCGAGTCTCTAGGCCTTGTAGATCTCATGGATTTGGAGAAGTGGAAGGTGGATGAAGGAGCCATGCCGTGTCTTACGCGACTGGAAATCGACAACTGTCGTAATTTGAAGATGGTTCCAGATGGATTGAGGTTCATTACAACACTGAAAGAACTGAAGGTTGAATGGATGCCAAGGGCATTCAAAGAGAGAGTGGAGGAAGGAGGAGAGGATTTCGACAAGGTCCGACATGTTCCTTCAATCACATTCAAGGCCTGCAAGAACTAGTTATCATGATTATAGGCATGATTATAGGCATCCAAAGGAATGGATTGCACACAATTCTTGAGAAATCAAGAATCTCATCTTTTTTCTTCTTCATTTCTTTTAATTTCAGGGGAAATGGTGTGTTCCATTTGAATTCCATCCATGGAAATATAAATCATCTATCTTCGGTTTGGTTATCTTAATTAAACATGATTCATAGCTACTGTATCTTTTTCCTGAATCTTTAATTTGCTTTAATTTTCTCATACAGGGAAAGAAGGCAAATTTATTGTAGCTTTAAGATGTAGAACACTGTTGTTATTTGTGTAAGCTGGTATGAGATTATACTATATATTGTAAGATGGGGTTGTAATCTTATATGAGGTGGATTGTATTGTTATTTACATGGCATTTGCCTTTTTTTAATAATTATTATATTGTTAGTTGCAATAAATTTGTTGAGATTAAACTTTACAAATAAGAACTATAGACGGTGACTATATTAAAGAAAAAAAAACTAAAATCTTTTAAGGTCTGACACGTATCACTATCAATTTAAATATTTAATTTATTTTTATTAAAATAAAATTAGAATAAATTAAAATATATATACGAATAACATGAATCAAATTTATAATTTTATATTTTTTAATTGTCACATCAACCACTCCATTGGTGGTCATATTAGAATAATTTTAATATTTTAGTGTTATATTTATCAAAATTAAAAATATAGTGGTCATATTGATACATTCTCATAGTTAGATGGTCATCTATATGGTTTACCCTTTAGAATAAATTATGATCAAATTGCATAAATGTATAAATAGAAAAGATCAAGTGTATAATTATACTTTTTTAATCACTATATCTTTCCTCATTATGTTTTAACGGAATATGATTGCGTTAAAATATTTTAATAATTATGTTATATATTTATCAAAATTAAAAATATAATAATCAAATTGATATTATTTCTATAATTAAACGACCATCTATATAATTTACAGTAGATTATAAAAGCTTGATTTATAATAAGGCTCATTTCTTTTCTGGGTGGGTCGATTGGGGTTTTCTTCAGCAATTAATGTTAAAGATGGGTTTTGATGGAAGATGGGTAAATCTTATCATGCACTGTATTCAATCGGTTTCTTATTCAGTCATACTTAATGGTTCAATTGGCAATACATTTATGCCTACTCGGGGTATTCGACAGGGAGGTCCATTGAGTCCATATCTCTATCTTATATGTACTGAGGGTTTGTCATCCTTGTTCAACTCAGCTTTACAAAATGATTGCATACATGGTGCAAAAGCGGGACGTCATGGTATTACTATTTCTCATCTTTTATTTGCCGACGATTGCATTTTATTTGGAGAATGTACTGAACACGAGGCTTGATCAATCAAGGCCCTTATCTCAAATTATGAGGCTGCATCTGGTCAGCAAGTCAATTTCTCTAAATCACTGATTTATTTCAGCAATAATGTCTCAAATCATCTGGCTACTATGATTGGTAATTTATTCAATGTACGAATATCGACAAATCCAGAAAAATATTTGGGTCTTCCTACTATGATTGGCAAAGCAAAAAAGGCAGCCTTCGCACATCTTAGTGACAAGATGAATAAGATGGTAGATAATTGGCTTAACAAACATTTATCTATGGGAGGAAAAGAAGTTTTCATCAAATCAGTTTTACAAGCAATTCCTATTTATGCCATGCAATGTTTTTTATTCCCAAAATCGTTATGTGCAGATCTCGAATCTATCTTATGTAAATTTTGGTGGCGGAATAATAGCTCGAAAAGAGGTATACATTGGTCAAGCTGGGACAATCTGTGTCTCCCTAAAAAAATGGGAGGTATAGGTTTCAGAGATCTATCTAAATTCAACATAGCCTTGTTGGCTAAACAAGGCTGGAGAATTATCAATAAGCCAGACAGCTTATTATCGAAAGTTCTAAAAGGGAAATATTTTTCCAATGGAAATTTTTTAAATGCAAGACTTGGATCTTATCCTTCTTATACGTGGAAGAGCATATGGTGTGCTAGAGGATTGATTGAGCAAGGATTGGGTTGGAGAATTGGAAATGGTGATTCTGTCAATATTTGGAATGGCGCATGGATTCCAGGACCTGGAAATGGGAGAACAAACTCAATTATTATGAACAATACATATACTCTTGTCAGGGATCTCATACATACGGATCGAACTTGGAATTTTGATATTCTTAACTCTATTTTTCCGGTTGATGTTATGGTTCAAATCATGAGCATTTCTCTTCCAATTACGAATGTCCCTGATTTGCGCATTTGGCGAGGTGATAAGTCGAGATTGTATTCGGTTCGAAGTGGTTATAGATGGCTCATCAATTCCTCAAGGAGTCCAGAACCATAATCCCATAGAAGAAACGTGGTTAACAAAGCGGAGTTTTTTGGAATCTATCTCTACCTTCTAAGATCAAAATTCATTTTTGGCGATTCATTAACAACCATATTCCGACTTTTTTAAATTTACAAGTAAAGAGGATTACTGTTAATTCACAATGTTTACTTTGTCAAGGTAACATTGAATCCATACTTCATTTTATTCAAGATTGTTTTTTTGTTAAGCAAGTTTTCTCTGATTTGGGATTACAAGTCAGTACCATTCAAGTAGCACAAGACTTTCTAACGTGGCTATCCAACCTTTTCGAATCAATGGATATTCAGGCTCGTCGTCTATTGGTTGTTGCTATATGGGCTATATGGGGGGCTCGAAACAAAATTCTTCATGAAGCAATTGTCCAATCGGTTGAAGAAATTAGTAGATTTTGCAAGTCATATATTCAGGAACTTGATGTTGTTAATCCTCGTATTATTACAAGTTCACAGGTTGGACCACATTGTTGGCTTCCTCCATCTGTCAACAGAATTAAGATAAATTTTGATGCTAGCTATTGTACGAATTCTAAGCGATCAACATCTGGGATTGTCTTAAGAAATTCGGAAGGACTTTTAATGGCGGCAGGAGCTTACCCAAATTTTTTTGTCTTGGATCCAGAAATGGCTGAAGCAATTGCTTGTTATCAGGCATTAATCTTAGCACAAGAACTGGGATTCGATCAAATTGAGGTTGAAGGAGATGCCCTTGGTGTAATCTCAAAATTAAATTCGAATGAAGCAAATAGATCCTTGGTGAGTGTTGTTTATGACAATATACGCATAAGAAGGGATATATTTAATTTTGTGAGTTTCATACATGTTGATCGAAAGAGGAATAGAGTTGCCCATACAATTGCTAAAGTGGGTAAGCATTTTTCAACGCCTACAATCTGGATTGAGGAGGCTCCACAGGTGATTAAAGATGTGGTGCGATCCGATAGATGGTGGTACACTTCTCCAGATTAATTTATCATGGACCTTGCCTGATCGGAGTATCTCATATTTTTTTACCTCCGTCGTTATTAAGGTTTTATCCTCCACGACTTATCTATTCTGATGTTCGCTTATATGGTGATTTGGACTTTAGAGGTCTGTTTAGCTGATCATCTTCTTTTTATGGTTTGTTTTATTGTGTATTTCTTTTCTTGTTTTATCTTTGTTATCCTTTTTAATTTTTTATTTTTTCTCTTTTAAGCTTTCGTCTTGTAAGATATTTTATTAAATAAAGATCAACTTTACATGTTAAAAAAAAAAATTCAAAAAAATAAGATTTTAAATTTGCCTCTTTACCGGAATGTGACAATTTAAATTCAGAAAATTTTGATACGTTATAAATACGAATATTATAATAAAATTCCAGTAATCAATTTTTATATTAATATACCCTCACTTGTGTTGGTACTGATACTATATTGATCTATTAATATATTATTGTTATAATATTTAAATATAATATTATATTAATATTTTATAAATATATTAATAATCTAATAATATTTTGATGAATAATTTATTAAATATATTAGTACTTTTATATCTCAAATATAATATCAAATTATTAGTATATTGATAATATTATTTATTATATAATTTTTTCTCATTTAAACTATATTTTTATTTATTTGATTTTTCCCCATAATTTATCATTCTATAATAAAATCGATAAAATTTAACCCATAAAATAAGAAAAATTATTTTATGGACCAGTTTTATTATTTCATCTATTGTTCATATTCACTAAAAAGTAGTCAGCTAATTTTTATATTTTTCATGTCATTTTTTGAAGACTGAATCTTCACTTTTTTATTGTCATGTATATAGGTAATGGGTGGATAGATAGAGATTAATTAAAAAATAAAAACTGACATGAAAAAGTAAAAATTATTTGATTATTTTTTAATAGATATAGACAATGGATGACGTGATAAAATCAGTCCATAAAATAATTTCTCAATCACTTGATTGTTGGTTTTTCATCCTTCAAATCTCCCAAATAGTAATAGGCATTTCTTGTTTTAATTTTTTTTTTATCATACTGTGACACATGTCATTATTTAATTTGATAAAAATTAGATTAATATAATATGTATATAATAAGTATTAAATATGTAATTATACAAAATTTTATTAACTGTTACGTTATCATCTTTCTAGTAAATCGATGTACAGTCTATGGTAATGGAAATACAAAATTTCTGAGAAAGGAAGAAAAAAATGAGTGCCGTGGCTTGGTCTGCTGTGTCCTCTGCAGTTGATTGTCTGCAAACCGGGCTTAAATGAAGGTAATAATAATTAAGATTATTTTTATATTTTTTTTATATCTACCCATTTTACTAACCCAATGACCAAGAATTAGTGTATAACTTTTAAGTTTTACGTGACGTAAGTTGAACCCATCTTTCTATATATGATAGGTGTTTTTAGTGACCATATTCTTGTGTTTAATTATGTATAAAATTATGGGGGTTAACCAATTATTTTTATGTGTTTTTTGTACAGTACTTCAATTCTAAAAATTTTACTTAAAAGAACGAAATTCTACAAGTTCTATGAATTTATGGCTGGATAAGTAGACATGAACTGAGGCATAAAAAATTCGACGATGCGCTACGTCAATAACCTTTTAAAAGATGACATCAGCAACATCAGATAACCTATCCACACGTAGATAACTTATCAAACACCTTAGATAGCTTATCATTTGATTTTTAAATTTTATTTAAGAACTATCTCTTATATTTAAATTTAAATTTTATAAATTATCTTATCACTTAGAAAGAAATTTAAGCTTTTAGAATACTATAAATACCCCACTTGGGGTAAGCATTTCTTGTTTTTTACTTTATTTTTACCATGAATTTATAGAATATCATTTCTCTTTGTCTTTACTTTTTTTCTTAAAACCTGTTTATTTATTTTCTTTCTTTATTTAAAATATACTCCCTAATCATATATAGTTAATTTTTTTAAGCCGAAGGCTACAATAATAATTTAGTTTCGGCGTGAGGATCGAAAAAAAATATTTTTATTTTTGGGAATCTCTTTTAGTTTTTTAAAATAGATTTTTTTTAAATCAAACAATTTCAAAATTAAAGATTGACTTTGATAAATATTTTGTTTCGTTTGAATACATAGGTGGAAGGAACGATTGGCTATTGAAACTAATTTGACTTTCTGTGAACACACTTAGTAGAAAAATTGAGATCAGAATTAGTGTTATTAAAATGACTTAATCCAAGTTAAATTTTTACCGTACTTGAACAATTTTGATATGCAACATTGTTGTTGTTGACTTTGAGTATTTAGTTATAAAAGCATAGTTTCAAAGATTGACTTTGTAAACAATTAACCGATGTGAATCCTAAAGTAAAAAAATTCTTTTTTCTTTAACCGGAGGTGACCATCTCCTGATTATATTCGTTCGATTGATGATTCAAGAATGCAATTTAATTGTGATTGAGTAAAAAGGGGTTTTTTCGAATGTAATGAAGCTAAATAATTAAAGAAAATAAAATAAAGAAATTGATTTAAATATAATAAAAACTAATCTTAGGCTTTCGTTTTGACTCGACTTTAATAGATCATCGGAAAAAGATTTTCAGTTCGAGATTTTACGTCGGTAATTAGCTTTCAAGGTTCAATCCTTGAAGCAAAAAATTCTAAACCGAATACCCAAGTCTATCTTTGATATTGGTTTCATGGATTAATCCACCAACTCAATGTTTGTAGAAAAATCATTTAAATCTCAAGACCGACTTGGATTATGTTATTTTAATAATAACTTGATCCAATCTTAGTTTTCTCTTTAGCAATCAATTTGCTAAGTGTTCCCAAGAAGTCGAATTGCTTCAATAGTCGATCCTTCCTCCCACAAAGATAATCAAATCAAAGTCTTGACCAAAGTCACTCTTTAGTTTTGAAATCAATTTGATTTAAAAAATAAGTTCAAAAGAAAACTTTAAAGAAATAAAAAGACGAAGTTATTGATGTGCTTTTCAATCCTCACGTTTGGATCGAGTCAACGCTTAAGCCCTTGGCTATGAAGAATTTAGCCGAGCATAATTATGGAAGAAATTATGCTCGACATAAAAAAATAAAATAAAAACAAGAAAAATAAATAAAGAAAACTTTAAAGAGACGAAAGAAAGCCCAAGGAATTTCGAATTAAAAGAGGAATGGAAGAGATGAGTTCTAGACTTACCCAAGGTGGGTGGGTATTTATAGCCTATTACAAACCCTAAAAATAAGAGATAAATCTAAAAATATTTAAATTCAAATTACAAAGAGATAAATCCTAATTTGAAGTTCAAAACGTGGCTGATAAGCTATCTGGAATACTAATAAGTTATCATGCATCTGCTGACATCATCTTCTAGAAGCTGCTGTCGAAACGTTATGTCAGATTTCAAGACCAAAGTCGAGCCCACAAATCCAGACTCGATCCAGAAAATAAATAAAAAACTTTAGAAATCAATCATTTAAGTGCATTTTCCAGATTCAGAGTCTTGCACAAAAAGATACGAAAAACAAAAAGATTAGTAACATATTCATCAAACCAAGGAGTAATTAAGCACAAAATAATAATTATTTTAAGCACTTATCAAATTCTCCCTCACTTATTCAATGCTTTTCCTTAAGTATTCCTCAACTAATATACCAAAATCACAAGTTGTCAACCATTAATTCATTACAAGTCTTAATCTCCTGAAAGAAAATTCAAGCAATCATTGTAACTAAGAAACAATCAAGCATGTGGCAAAACTAGGAACAATTTCAAACGAAACAAGACATTCCAATTTTTAGCTAATTTAATGATGCAAAACTTGATACCTTCACAAGATTCGCTCATTTCGCTCAAAGTGTTTAGGTTCGAAAGAATCGCTCAAGCCAAATTTGATTAAAGTATTACCATAAGCCTGTAAATAAATCTAATCTCCACTATTAAAATTGAACATGATGCAAAAGTCAAGATGTCTTCGAACAAGGTTGTAACGGGATAGGGTGAAGGTAGGGGAAAAGGTCGAAAACAAGTGTGTTAAGTGTCAAGACAAAAGATATTAAACATAAGAAGTAATCCACGATATAAATCAAGCACAAAGAGATTGAAAGAGTAAATCAAACAATTTTTTTTGTTTCTCCTCAAAAGTTTCAAAACTTTTTTTCCTTTTTTCTTTTTTTCTTCGAAGAGTACACATTGGTACCATCTTTTATTCTTTTTTTTCGAATTCTTTTTTTTTTCTCCCATTTTTTTCGAATTTTTTTCTTTCTTTTTTGAATGCACATTCCCTTTTTTTTCTTTTTTTTCATAGAACAAATATGATCTTAAGTCTTGACAAGGGTGCAAAAAGATGAAAATAGAGAGAGAAAAAAGGTTTGAGCTACATTAATAAGGTGAAACAAAAAAAATGGGTGAAGGCTCAAAGTGGTTCACTAAGGGATAAAAATAAAAGGTAGGCTATTAGCAATAATTTTTCTGTGGACTTCTAGAAATCTGTTTCATGTAGTTTGACAGGTAAATTTAAGGCATGGACATGTAAGACCGATTGCTCATACAATTTGGAATCCTCATTTTAGTCAACCAACCGTTAAAGCTTTTATTAGAGGGGCGCTCCTGGCCCAATAAATATCGCTTACTCTGGTGTTTATCTGTAACCCCCTAAACCGGCCTATGCGGGAAGCCCGACTAGAGTGTCATATTGTTTTTTATTTACAAAACATATGACATAAAAAAATTTATTTAACTGAAGCAAATAAAAGTAAATATTGTCTAACAATTTAAAATATATAAAATGTCACCAAACAGGGTAACTGGAAAATAATGTTCACAAAATAATTTGTAAAACCAATAGCAAAATAATACGTTTAAAACACAAGTAATATAGTATATATTGGCACATGTCACCTTAACGTAAACTGGAAAAAGTTTTAAAAAGAATGTTACATCAATGTGTAACCAGATAATGTGTAACCAGATAATGTGTAGATCCTCCAAATGCCAAGTCCGGGATGTCTATCTACGGGTATCTGAAAGAGGGAAGAAAAACAGATATGAGCTATGAAGCCCAATGTGTTCCAACAATGCAAACAAAATATGGATAAAATTATAAATCAAATTATGTATATGTATGACAAGCTATCCTCCAACCAAACTCCTGGATACAGTTCCCCCGAACAGTATCTGATACTGGCATTAACCTAAGCCTTTAGGGTGAAGGTACCGACCTAAGGGATTACCTTAGGGAACAGGCGGAATTACCCTGGCTAATGCACGAGAACCGATAACAGGCGGAATTACCCTAACTAAGGTTAGGAACCGTAAACAGGCGGAATTACCAGCTAGATCAAGGCTGAACCAGATATTAGATACTACTCATCATCCCAATACTAAGATGGCAGACATGCAATAATAACAGGAATCATGATAGTAGTAACAGGAATTAAACAGGCAATATGTATATATAAATCAGGACATATCAGACATACAGTAAATCATAAAATGATATATCTTAAGATTCAAAGCAAGTGTTTATATAAACCCAGAAAACAGTCATGTGCACATACTTGATTCGTTTAAAACATAAAACGGTAAAATACAGTTATATAGCACACAAGGAACACACCTCAATGGCAGAAACAGACAGGTGATCTACTGGGCGTTCGAGCCTCGCTCTGTAGCAGTATTGGACCCTAAAAATATAAGATAGAATTTTTTTTGTATTAATGTTGGAGTTAAATTTTGAATTGATTATTTACGGGAATAAAAACATACGGGTCACGATCGGATCTCGGGATCGGTCAAAGCGGGAGGAACTGGGCTGGGTCGGTACACGATCGGAAGAACTATGAGGTCCTACAAACAAACAAACAAATATCAATTTTATACCTTAGATAAAACCCTTGACTTAACTTAACTTAGAAGAAAAGTTTGACTCGAGACTTTAAAGTCCAATTTGGAGACTTTCGGGTTCGAATTTCGAAAAACGGACTTCACGGATGGACTCAGGACGTCGAAAAACATAAAATAGGAGTTTTTGAAAATTTT
Organism: Abelmoschus esculentus; assembly: GCA_035048815.1. Lineage (NCBI taxonomy): Eukaryota > Viridiplantae > Streptophyta > Magnoliopsida > Malvales > Malvaceae > Abelmoschus > Abelmoschus esculentus. Next base: position 834,043 of record JAUCBN010000049.1, read on the forward strand.
GACTTTTTGGGTCAAAGTCAACGCTGAAGTCAGCAATCAAAGTCAACGCTGACGTCATGCTGATGTCAGCAGTCAAGGTCAACGGTCAGCGCTGACGTCACGGTCAACGGGTCAACGGGTTGGGTCGGTCAACGGGTTGGGTCGGTCAACGGGTCGGGTCGATCAACAGGTTGGTCAACAGTCAACGGTTGACCGGGTTGGACCGGTTCGGTTCGGTTGGATTGGCTCGGTTTGAGCTGGCCGGTTCAAGGCCGGTTTGGGCCAGTTTGAACCGGCCGGCTTCAGATCACCGTCCAGGGCGGCCAAAACTCGCCCCGGTGGCGCGTGAAAGCCACGCGCGGCCTTGATCGGCCGGAAAACACCCTCTGAACTCAGAAAATTGCCCCAATCCAACCAAAACACTAAAAATTAACTAACAAAACCCAAAAACAGATCAAAAGGTAAGAATTTACCTAAAAAAACCGAACAACTTCGACGAGGGTCCGATCGGTGGCGAACGGCGGCGGTGACAGAGGGGTTTTGGTCGCGCCTCCCCGGCGAGCACGGCAGGACCAGTGACGCGCTGGAATGGCGTCGATCGGAGGCCAAATCTCCGGATTTCAAAAGGGTTTAAAACCCTAAAATTCCGACGAAGCTTTGAGCTTCGATTCCGGGCAGTACAGGCGGCGGTTTGCCGATTGGCTTGGGGGGTTTTGGCCAGGAGACAACGGTCGTTCGATTGGCGGTGGCGGTGAGGGACACGGACGGACGGTGAGGTGGCAGCGTTGGTCGGGGTTAGAGAGGGTAAGAGGGTTTGTTATTTTTTTTAGGGTTCTGAATCTAATATGGTTTCAAATAAAATTAAAAGTATATTAATTATTATTTCTTTTTTTATATATATTTATTTTAATTTATTTGTTTCCTTATTTATATATATATATATTTTAAGAGTGTTACATTATCAGTGGTGGTATAAATTGAGTTGATAAACTAATGGGCCACAACTTGCAATAATAATTTGATTCTTGTGATCAACGAGCAGGAGGTTCACTTACGATAGATAATGCATTAGATTTCTTAAATAATATTAAAATTTTAAATATCGATTTTATAAATAAAAATAAATTAATTTAAAATTTTATTTTATAATAAATATTTTTAATACTCAATTTAAATTAATCTATTATAATTATACCAGACTAATTTGATTTTTGGACAGTTCTAATCGTATTTGGACCTTATATGAAGCACATGCATAACTTTTAAGACAAATTCATTTATTTATATATTTATTTAAGATAATATTTTGATATATATGTTTTTATAAACTTTATTTAGATATTATTTTTTTAAAAGTGATTTTAATTTATCGTCACGTATTTTATTTATTTATTTAAGTAAATTAAAGACATAACGATAAATGAAAATTGTTTGCCACAGAAAATGTTTAGGTTGATATATATATATATATATCAACCTAAACATTTAAAACTACTCTCCTTTTAAAATTATTATTATTTTGAATATAAACCATTATGACCAAACATAAATGAAATGAAAAACCATGCTATACCTAGGGTGAGGGCATTGATAAGGAACCTAAGACCCAACAAGACAAGAATCCTAATAATACTCCAAAGACTTTACAACTTAGAGGGACAAATGAAAAGACACAAACCATGTTGTTTGTACACTCTTTTTAGGCACACATCAATGCCTGTTGCAACTGTGCAAGTTGAATGAAACATCTGCCACCTTGAAATAATATGAAATGCCTTAGCTTCAACCTATACAACAATACTTATATGTATTATAGGATCAAGTTATACAGTATAAAACTCAGGGTTTATATATTTTTTAGATCGTTCGATGATTGAAATTGATGACTCAGATTAATGATCGTTTATGTGAAGATTATCGCTTAAGAAAAATATAAGAAAATCTGAGTTATTCGTTTCAGTCATCTAACAATCCAAAAATCATGTAAAACTTTAAAAATTTTAAACTATGTGCCTTGATCTTATTATATATATATATATATATATAATTGACGGGATCAGATACCCTAAAACCCTAATTTCGCCCATATTTAAGGTATAGAATTGTTTTGTTAAAAAAATCTCGTTCACGATCAATCACATGCTAAAAAAGGATGTGTATTTTCTATTTTGGATAAGATTCGTTTTGATTTAAAATTTTTAGATCGATAAATTAATGATTTGTATTCAAATTAAATTATCGAATATTTTAAATTTTGGATATAGATTTTTCAGATTCAAATATCCAAACTTATGTCTTAATTTACGTTCTTTTTTAAATTCGACAGCCCATCTATGAAAATTTTAGTTTTTTTAATATAATAAGCAACAAAATATTGAATATAAGGAGATTTATATCTATTAAATTTTTAATATTTTATATATAACTAAGAAAAATATCGAATATAAAAAGATTTATATACATAAAATAGTTAATTTTTGGATATTTGAACATTCAATCCAAATGTCAAATAACTATATGTATCCGATTTGAAATTTTCAGATATCTAGCCGAAATATAAAATAACCATCTCTATTTGATCTAAAATTTTAAGTTCAATTCAATTATAAAAAATAAAAAATAAAATAAATATTTAAATTTTTAGATTAGATCAACATATAAATATATATTGAATTAAATTTTCTGTACACTCATTGTTAAAGCATAGCTTAAACTGTATAATTAAATAAATATTTGCACTTTTTTCGCTATCATTTACATGGGATTTAGTTAACAGGAGATTTTTTAATGAGATATTGATTTTTTTTAAAAAAAATATTTTTTACATTTTTAAAGAGAAATAATGTCATATTTTTATTAAATTCATTTAGTAAAAAATATAATTAATTTAATTTATAATAAACATAATTGAGATTTACTTTATAAAAATATTATACAGAAAAATAATGAAATAGATAAATTTTATTGATTGAGATTATAGATAAATATATTTTTAAGTAATTTTTAACTCATAATATTTTATTTTGAGTCAAAATGACCCTTCTATGAATAAAAATTATCAATCAACTGACAATAAAAAACTCGAAATAATTTGACAGAATAATATAATATCAGAAAATAATTTTATTATGTATAATTTTATAAAATTATTTTTTAATTGATGTGTCGTCTTATAAAATTAATATATTTTATTGTGATATTATTATATCACCATGAATTACTATATAAATGTAACATGTTATTTTAAATTATTTAATATTAATTAATTAATAATTTTTATTCATAAATAGATATTTTAATGGTTAAAATAACTACAACTTGTATATCAACAAGTGATTGGAAGAAATGATATTGAACTCTTTTCTTGATGTTTGAACCAAATTTATATTAAACCCTAGTTTACTTTCACATCTCCCTTTTCTTGCTTGCTTCTTTTACCATTTTGGCCTCTCTTCTCTAGGTTGTCACCAATTTTATCTCTTTTATATATATAATTCACGTTATTTTATGATTTATGTTCAGAATAAATGATTATCTCTCTCGTAACATCATCATTTTCAAAGTTCGAATATATATATTTTTTTAAATATATTATATCTTATCATTGTATATGTTAGTACTTTCTCCAAAATAATTATCAATCTTTGGGATAATGTAATACTAAAATTTTAAACTAATTCATATATATAACTCTTGTAATTACCATTAAAAAGATGATATTCAATATATTTGAATTTGAAATTTAATATTATTCGACTTTTTTTATAATTCGCTTTTAAATACTCGATCTTGTCCCGAACCTTATTTAATATTTTAGCATCCAACTTCAATCCCAACCCTAAAATAATTTCCCCAATCACAATGCCAAGCTCTATTTAAAATTAAAATTATTTTGAAGAAAGGGAAATGAAGAAGATAGAGACAATTACAATAGTAATAGCCAAAGGGTACATAAATCAATGTTACCTATAACTGAGTGATCTAAATGTAATATTTTATTAGGTGATTCAAATATAATCTTACCCATAATTGAGTAACCCAAACGTAACTTGTAATAATTAAGCGACCTGTTATCTTATCTATAATTGAATGAACTTTATTGTAATTTACCCTTTTAATTAGAATAATATTATGGACTAAAGTCTAAATACACCAAAAAGTAGGCTTTTCCACTTTTGTCAAATATGAAAAAAAGCATGTGATAAAGTCTAGATAATTGGATACAAAATCCTTAAACCAAGGAAAGCTAACTAGCTAGACTTGAATTGGTATTTGATGGGAACTAATAGTAAGAGCGTATAGAGAACAAGCTTAAAACGAGGATATCACGAGATTGAATTTACGTAAATACATAATTTTTAAGAGTTTGCGATAATATTGACGACATCTAAACTAATAAGTTAGATTAATAGAACATATTGTATGAACGAATCGAAATAAAGCCAGTTAAAAAATAGAATATTTTGATAAAACTTTGAGAGGCAAAGAAATAATTTCAACTCTATGAGGTGCAAGCAACAAAAGGGTGATTTGGTAACTTTAGAAAGTGACATTCCATCAGTGTTTTATATATAAAATTCACCCTTTCTCATGTATTGTAGACTGCATGTTCATGTGCTTTGTTTTTTTTGTCCTATAGTTTTAAACCTAGGTATCTTCATCAATGGAAGACCAAGCTTCAGACCATGATAATCCGAGCCATGGTTCAGAAAGAAGCGAACCAGTCCGGTCGAGGTGGACACCGAAGCCGGAACAAATCCTCATACTGGAGTCCATCTTCAATAGTGGCATGGTGAACCCTCCCAAGGACGAGACCGTGAGAATAAGAAAGCTTCTTGAGAAATTCGGCGCTGTTGGTGATGCTAATGTTTTCTACTGGTTCCAAAATCGACGTTCAAGGTCTCGCCGCCGCCAACGACAACTGCAAGCCGCCGGAACTAACCTCTCTGGAGAACAAAGAAGCAATCCATCACAACTGTTTGGTGTCTGCAGCGGCGGCGGTGGTGCAATTCAGTATGAACATAGTGCTGCTGTCTCTAACTTCGCTTCTTTTCCTCCTTTCCTGGTTGGTTCATCTTCTTCCTATGGTGTAATGAATGATGATGGCATGGAAAATCTTCTCTCAATGTCACCTCAAATGGGGTTTCAAGAGCAAAGCTCGAGTAACATTACATCAGTGTTGTGCCCCTCAGAAACTTCCAATTTGCAGTACCAATCTGGTAATTGCATGGCAATTTATAAAGCTTTTTTACCTTAAAACTTAATTGTTTGACATAGAATAATCTCGACCAGGAACAGATATAAGATTTTATGTCAGAGGTGACAACTATTAAGGGTGCAAAATTAAAATACTGATAGAAAATACATAAGTTATACGAGAATTTGAAATATTCTAAGAATATGACAACATCTCGGGCATCTCTCGGTCCATCTCTGATATAAGTCCAATGTGATTTAAATCTATGGATTTTGAAAATAGAGTTGCACTACACCCCAAAAATATGCTGCATGTTTATTATTATTATTATTATTATTATTATATGAAAGAAACTCTTTTGAGTTTGTAAAGAGGGGAAATCAATTTTTATAACATGAGGGTAACTAATGATTGAAGTAAACCCTAAAGTTTACTGTTCATCTCAAGTATTCTTAAAGGTTCTTCTTCTCCACTTTCTTAAAGCTGGTGATTTGTTTCAGTGTTCATCACAGTGTTCATCAATGGAGTTCCATCTGATGTTCCAAGGGGTCCACTGGATGTTAAGGCCATGTTTGGACAAGATGCAGTGTTGGTCCACTCCTCTGGTCTGCCTCTCCCCATGAATGAGTTTGGGTTTTTGCTTGAGGGCTTGGTTCCTGGTAGAAGCTATTTCCTAGTAAGTTGTTCATTTTATAGACACAATTAAACCTATATATGTTCAGGGATGAACCGAGAGATGCTGGAGCACAGTAACACCCTAAAAGTTTTAATTTTCCATATAATTTAAGTATTTTCTTTATATATTCTATTGATGATTTAATTTTACTCTCAAAATTTTATAATTCCGTCAATCCAGATACGATTTGATCATTCATTAATTAGCAATTACATCACATTTTCTCAATTTTTCATAAAACGTTTTATTACAGGTTTCAAGAACAAGTTGAAAAAGAATGGAAGCTGCAAACTAGTGGGGAGCTGTAGTGTTTTATGGTGATAATATGGCTTGATATTCAACAAGAGTTGTAATATGACACTTAATGTCCCTATCTATTTTGGTTTTTGGTTATGTCCTAATGACTTTCTTTTTTCATTTTTCTTGTTTTATAGGAACTTATTCAATTACATAAATCTGTAGAACACCTTTTCTAAACCAAGAGAGATTAGTGAAAAGCATGGGGATATATAATAATTAAGTTTAAATGCATAAATAATGCTGCTATTACATAAGCCTCAATGTATGTATGTACGGTTTGACCATGTAAAATTTTTCTCAAACTCTTTTATAAAATTTAAAACTCAAATCCTAAAAATATAACGCTTTAAAACCTAAACCTTAAATTCTAAACCTTAGATTTTAACCATAAATCTTAAATTTTATACCCTTAACTCTTAACTCTAAACCCTAAAATTAAAAGACTTTTTACACAAGCTTGTGTATCACAAAATTAAATAACTTGATTCAAAAGTGTACGTAAAATTAAAAAGAAAGGGTAAACCACAACAGAAGTCACTCAATTATGTGTAACCTAATTATTAAAAGTTATATTTGAATCATTCATTTATGGGTAAGGTTACATTTGGGTCACTTAATTATGAGTAAGTTTACGATTGGGTCATCCTTCATATTTAAAAAAATACATCAATTTGATCATTTTTCTTCCAAAATCATTTCTATGCTCTCGTTAACGTTAAAGTACTTCATTTGAAATCATTATGCAATCTAATACACGAATTGGTAAACTTTTTTAATAAGAAGGTTGACCTAAACGTAACTTTTAATAATTAAGTTACCCAAAATATAACCTAACCTATAGTTGAATAATCTCTGTTATAGTTTATCCAAAAAGAAAAGAAAAACATTAAAAAGATTAAATGGAACCGAGAGAGGACGAATAGTTATTAAGAGTCAAGAGGATCCATATAGTCAAATGGATGTGATGAGAGCTAAAATCTATGTTAAATTTTAAAATTAAACAAATTAAAATTGATTTTCCCTAAACCCTAAAATCATATTGATTTCATGCCAATAATAAACTAAGAAAATCCAGCTGCAACATTCTAGGAAACAACAAAAACAGACCAGTTGTCTTCATAAAATTTTCCATAAAAGTACAATGACAGAAACTTTGAAGTTGGTGAAAAAGAACTATACTTGCATGGGCAGGACAGGACAGTACGTGGATTCCCACATCAAAGGAAAGTGGTCTCAAAACCTAAACCAACTTGGCCTTCAACACCGACCAATATAACCAATCTGAAGCAGACGAATGTTTGATCCTTCTCGTGTACTAATTTCATATTTTTCCCTTCTCAGTTTCTCGAGAAAATTGGGCACGTTTACTGAGAAATGCTCCCATGTGAACATTCCCCAGTTAACAACAAATCTTATTGGCTGGCATGTGAAGTGTTTAATCTGATTCTGTATTTTGTATTTTGCTGACAGGGAAACAATTGGTCAAAATAATCTGGGGAATCCAATGGGATGTTTGTAAATGGTGACAGCTTCTGTGGAAGAGTACGTGGATTCAACTTTGTTTCATCATTATTCTTGGTTTTTTCTGGGTTTTTCTAGACGTATTTTCTGGAAAATTCAATATGTTTTTGAGGTAGAGCAAGGCTTCAAATGCTTTTTTTTTAATTATTTATATTTGAATTATTCGATTAAACCAACTAGTTGTTGGTACCTTCAAATCTTTTTAAATATTTATTTTTTTATAATTACGATTATAGTATTAAAATACGGTCGCAACGTAATACAATGGCCACATAGTAAGGTTTTCAAGATCACCACGACGCATTTTAAGTGCAACGCAATGAATGAACTATATCACGATTCTAACAGTACAAAACTAGTATATAACCCCACAATGCTGCATTACTACAATAAAACATTAAAAATGATTTAAAATATAAATCTCCATAAATAAAACACTTTATTAATTTATTTGCAAGTTCATTATCGCATAATCTAACTAAAAATGGTAATAAAATTAATGAATTATCTCAAAATCCTCATTCCTGTCAATCAAACACATATTATCCTACACAAGATTATCAAAGCTGCAAAATATACATATAAATAATATTTTAAAAATTATAAATTTTTGAAAATAAATCATGACTACATCAACCGTTACACGTTACGTAATGTCTGCAGTGTCCGTAACCGTTACACTACACCCGTAATCGCAATTTAATACTATGGTTATGATAGGGTTAAGTCCAAACCATGTATTGCCCCTCCTTACCTTCAAAGAATTTTTTTTCACCTTTATCTATTTATTTAGTTTATTTATGAATTTTCCCCACTTTCAAACATATATATTTTATCTCTCAATTCTAAATCTTGACTCAGTCTATAATTAAATTTGAAGATGAATACATAATCCGTTGAAGAATTTTAGAGTATTTCTACTACAAATCCGTAGAAACAACTGAAAGAGACAAAACCTTAATAAAAATAAAAGATAAAGTAAAGAATTGAGATAAACTATGGAACTACAACCTTAACATTCTTCCCCATGATGTCTTGTTCGAACACTCTCCGAACTTTGGTGGGATTTTCTATGTTTTTACTCCGATGGAAGAGATTTGGTGTGCTATCAGAATCATAAATTGTGTGTCTCTATTGTTAAAAGTGTAACTTTATGCTTCACATTTTTTTTATTCGATTAAAATTCCAATTTATATGTATCGTACTTTATTTTTTTTCAGATCATATATAAATATAATGTTTCATTCTTTAATTTAAAGATTAATTTATCATTCACAAAAATAAAAGATTTATATTATAGATCATTTTCGTCACTTCATTTATGAAATTAACTAATCAAATATATTCATTTCATTAAATTTTTACCTCATATTTTTTATTATTTAAATCTTTACTAATTTTTTACTGTAAACTAAATTTAAAAATAGTTTTTATCGAGTGAAGATTCACTCGATAAAAAAGATGAGATAAAAAAATTAATAAAAAAGATGCCTCTAATTAATTAGTTTCATGAATGACGTGACGAGATAAACCCGTGATATAATTTCTCCACAAGAATAAAAAATGCATTTTTTAGTCTCCACAAAAAATCATGGTTTTCTAAAAAAATTCTAAGGCTCATCTCTCTTTTAAAAGAAAATAAAAAGAGTAAACGTCGATGGTCGGTCAATTAGAATTGACCAATATTTATTCTTATTTTTTTAGGTCTCGAATTCAAACTCAAAAAGAATATCTCTTCCCTTAAAGTCTCTTCTTTTCCCTATAAATAAAAATAGAAATAGTTTTTATCGAAAAATAAAAATAAAATAAATTTGAAGAATACAAAAAAAAAAAAAAAAAACTTTAAAAGGAAATTATTATTACACTACAAAGGCATGATGTGAAAAGTAAAATCCCACTAGGTTTTTAGCCCATTGATGGATTAGAATTAATGAAGGCCCAAAAGCCTTTAATTCAAGTGGTTTTTTTTTTTAGTTTGGGAGGTGACTCATTAATTTTCCACTATTTGCCTCAAATACATGTATATGTATCAATATATAGGGGTAAACATTCGATCGAGTCCAGTAAAAAAATTTAAGTTATTAGAGTTAACGAATCATATTTTAAAATTCAAATTTTATTTTAATTTTTTTTTTGATTTGAGTCGAATTTAAGAAATTTGAGTCGAATCGAGTTGAGTTTGAGTTTTATAAAAATTAATTGTAATTATTTATCATGTTATAGTATGATTTTATTTTAATTTAAACGATGTTCTCTAATCATTTAAGATATGTATACATATTTCTTCATATATTTTTATATGTGACAATATTTTTCATATTTATATATATATTATAAAAAATTGGAAGACTCGCCATAAATCCTTAATTACTAAAAATTTTGAGTTATTCAAGTTATTCGAATTTTTATTTTATAACTCAAATTTTATTTAAAATTTTTTTGATTCGAGTTAAGATGAGTCTAATCGAATTATTTAATTTTTTTAAATTAAATCGAATTTTACTCACATTTATCCGAAGAACGTTTGAGTTTTCCTCATTCCGAAAAATATTCTTAAATTTCTCATAATATTTTCTTTAACTTAAACATGGAAGAACGTCCGATAATAAATCAATAGAATTCATTACTGATAGCAACAATCAGTTGTCTAATTTTTAATAAGAAAATTTAATTTTTAATGTTATAAATAAAGAAAATTAAGTTAGAAGAATTATTTTATATTAGATCTCTAAAAAAAATAAAATTCACTATTATCTTTTCTAGTAGAAATTGTTAGTCTTACTAAAAATAAATAAAAAATATCCAAAATTAAAATAAATGCTTATAAATATCCTCGTAAACTAAATAAATAATTTAGACATTTTTCTATAATGTTGACACAAGTAATTAATTAGCGTAGATCATACAAGAACCATACATAGAAAAGGTTAAAAATTCAACTAAAAGATTCAAACAAAAAATAGATTAGGACAAATTTGATTACATCAACAAACGAATCATAAAAGGAATTAAGCTATTAAAAGATCATCGAGAAAACACAAATCAAAGTCGAACGACGCGAAAAATTATCCACAAACGCAAACCGTGTATACAAATTTAATCTAAGAGTCCAAAACAAAGAAGATCTAGAATTATAGAAAAATATCATCTTAATTAGTCGTAGCATCATCAAATTCAACCCTGAAAAAACATAAAATAGAAAAATTATCAAATGATAAAAAAAATAAAAAATATTCTATAAAAACATGGAAAATCTACTGTAAAAATATAATTATATTTATTAAAATCTAAATAAAATAAATCAATGATCGATAATTAATATCAAAATTTTTTTAAAAAAATGAATTTTCGAATGTAGCGGCGCCAACCGTAATTGTAGATCACTATTGATAGATTAAGACATTCAACTTTTTTATATAAAATTGGTACATAAAACATTGTTATAATCGAATGAAGAAGATTCATGTTACTAGATCTGTAGACCCCATCTGTTGTAGCCATGAAACAGTGTTGATGTTTCATCAGTTTGGTCTTGGCTTGAAGAACAACATAGGCCAGACTGATTGATTAAAGGGAAAAGAAAAGAAAAGAAAAGAAAAGAAAATGATGGAATTAATTGCTATTTGGTAGTAAGAGTTACGGGTGTAAACGAGTCGAGTCGAGTTCGAGTAGTGCTAAGCTCGGCTCGACTCGTTAAGATTTTGAGTCGAGTTCGAGCTTGAGTAATTTTAAACGAGCCTGAAATATCTGAGCTCGGCTCGACTCGTTAAGAACTCGAGTCGAGTTCGAGCTTTTTTCGAGCCTAATCGAGCCAAGTATTGATTGATCTTTGATCGTGTTAGACTCGAGTAACTCTTATTTCTTAGTCTCATTTAAAGCCTAATGAAGAAAAAACTTTAATACACGAGTTATATAAACTCAAGCTTGTTAACTTTAGGTTTTAATATGCTAATTTAGGGTTTAAGACTTATGTTTAAGATTAGATTTTAGGGTTTTAAGTTTAGAAATTTAGATTTTAAATTATAAAAAATTTAAAAAAATATATGTTTTCGAGTAGCTCGTGAGCTTTTCGAGTCGAGTATTATGTAGCTCGGCTCGGCTCGACTCGTCAAGAACTCGAGCCGAGTTCGAGCTCGAGTCGAGTCCAATCAAATCGAGTTTTGACCGAGCTTTAACCGAATCAAACTCGAATAGCTCGCGATCTGTCTCGTCTCATTTACGATTTACGGCCCTAGTAAGAGTACGAGCGTCTGAAAAACATTGTCAAGGGAAATCAATCAAGTCAAACACAAGCACTGGTATTAAATGTCAGTCAATTTAGGTGGGTAGGAAACTTTGAATTTTTTTATTTAGTTTTTTTTAACACCCTAATAAGTGTATAAATTATTATATTTTTTAAGTATTTAAACTATTTTTTTATTTATTTAGATGGCTAATGTTTTATTTCGTAATTATTTTAAGGTTTTATTTTAATTTCTGTTAACAAAATATATGATACCCAATAAAAATAATACATGTATTAGTATTTTTATTTTTTTCAATCTTTAAAAATATACAAAATTAAAAATAAAAGATATAAATTAAAAATCTCAATAATGATGAGGTAAATAATAGTAATTCAAAGATTTCGTCTTTCCGGTCGCTTTGAATTTTATATAAATTATTGTAATAATTATTTATGTTTAGATTTTTCCTATTTTGATGATGAGACCAACTGAAGAAACCCACCCAATTTTACCCCATCTCTCTCTTTAACCTGGATTTTTTTAGTTTTAACCAAAAATTTAGTAGTATTAAAAAAAAAAAAAAACTCCATAGTTGGTCTTCTAAGAAGCTCCTACTCCAAGGAAATCAATGAAAGGTATGCTGTTGATCTTCGATTCACCATTTCCAGTTTGGGAGTGGTTGGTCGTGTCTGTGCCCATTGACTCAGTTGCTGAAACTTCTGAATTAGAATCTGATGAGTTAGCATATTGGTCCACACCCATACCAACTCCCACTGATCCTCCTTGCTGGTAACACACATGTCCCCATGGGGGTGGTGTTGCTTTGGCTGATGATGGAGTAAGTGCTAGATCAGTGCAAGTAGAGGCAGATGAAATGGTTGATTGGTCACTGCTGGTATTGTTCTGAACAGTCAAGTCTAATCCCATGGGGATGGTGGTCTGAGCAGTGATGGCTAAAGAAGAAGGCCTCCTCTTCCTGTAAATGCTTGATTGCTCCCTATGTTTCCTAGCCATGATCACATGCCAATGGTTCTTGACTGCATTGTCAGTTCTACCAGGGAACAGCCTAGCAATCATTGCCCATCTGTTGCCATACAGCTTATGTGCAGCTAGCAGCCTCTCTTCTTCTTCTTCACTGAATGCTCTCCTGTTGATCCTTGGATCTAGCTGGTTGAACCATCTCAATCTGCAACTTTTCCCTGCAACAAAACCAAAAGGACAGACACCCATTCAGCATCAAGATTCAACCATTGCAGAACTAATGAAATGATACAAGATGGGAACTGTACCTGATCTCCCTTCAAGATGTTCAGCTATCAAGTTCCAGTTTTGAGGACCATATTGAGCTACAAGCTCTTTAAGCTTAGCATCTTCAGCTGGTCTCCAATGACCCCTACAACAAAGCTTGGTGTGTCCATTTTGCGTTCCATTTTCAACACCCAGAAGCCCAGCAGCAACAGCCTGAGTAGTTTCACTTCCTTGTAATGACTCAAAGCTTAAACATTTGTTGCTTTGTTCCATTAAAGAGTATGGAATCTGAAACCCCATTTGAGAGTTAATAACAGGAAGAGCCAAAAAGTTTCTCTCTTGTGGGCTCATTGTTCTGAAAAAACCAGAGAAAAGAAAAACAGATGGTCAAAGGAACCAGAAGCTAAGCTATCTCTTTCAAGTATCAAGCATTAAAAGATTATTGTGTTTGGGAAGAGAGAAAATGGAAAAGATGGGTGGGAAAGTTGGTGTCTTTGTAAAAAGCAAATGTGTGAAGAAATCAAAGGGGAAAACAGAGGATTTAAAGAAGAGAAGAAGGCACACGGGTCTTGTTTTTTCTTTTCTTTTCAAACTCTGTTAGTTCTTTGGGATTAAATAAAAAAATAAAGCCTGGGGCTTCGCATGCAACTGGAGAACCGTTCGTGTGGGTGTCGAAGCATGGGCGATAACGAGTCGAGTTTTAACCTAATTAGATTCGACTTGATTCAGAAATAGTGTTATTAGGTTTAAGTTCGAGGTTGGAGAAACTCAAATTTTTTGACAATATATTAAATATAGTAATTATAAAATATAAATTAAATATGAATCACCAGATATAATATGATGTTTGTTTATCTAATTTTTTAATTATAAAATCAAATATTTAATTTTCAATCATAAAAATAAAGTAAATTTTATGATATATATATAATTCAAATTTAACTCAATTCAGTTATATAATTAAAATGTGAACAATTTGAATTTATTTAATCTTGAATTAGAAAGGACAAGACTCATAAATGAAGCCAACTCAATAAAAATAATATATCTAAAAAATTTAGATAATTAGATATTTTTAATATTTATATTTTCATATAAATTGAAGTTTAATTGTAAAAAAGTTTGTACCAATAATCGATCGGTGTAATGATTTGAGGCATTAAATCTTCTAAACAAGATTAAAGTTTAAAATTTAATATTATAGAAAAATAAATTAAATTAGAAAGATCACATCTATAATGAATCTTTATCATACGAGATTCAGATTAATCTGTCAATATATTAAATATTGGTATTATACCATAAAATTATGAAATATTATAAAAAATATTAAAAGTATAATGGGAAAGAGGATATGAAAAGCACTAATTTTGAGAAATTGTTGTAAATCATGAAGGGTGTGTGTTTCACATTGGGGATTGAAGGGGGAATCATTTTATTAACCGAAAATATTATATAATTTAGGACTAAAAATCATTTTTACCAAAGTGGAGGGACCAAAGATAACTTTTACCATTTTATTATATAAAAATTCTAAATTTTAGGATTAAAAAAATAATTTTATCAAACCAAGGGAGACAAGAACCCTACCAACCCCTCATGTTACACTTGAATTAATGTGTTAAAATTTATAAAAATATATATTATTTTAAGGGTTTTTTTTATTAAAATCTTAAATCTTGGTTTGAGAGGTCAACGTACGTTTATAAAATTTAGATATTTTTTTTAAAACGATCATTTAAGAAAGAAAACATACATATGAACATATATTTAGAACCAAACATAAATTATTTGAGATTAATATTATTGATAAATAGATATTTTTTATTGTAACATCAACAAAAAACGTAACTTAAATCATAATTAAAAAATAAACAAAACCATGAGAGTACCATCTAGGATTCCTTGGTAACACTACTTCGTACATTGTCGATTGTTACCCCGTCAAAGCTTACGACCATGTCGATTTGTCCGATAAGACATGAGGGGAGAGTTTCCCAACACTGACATAGATTCTGTCCATTGCAACAATGTGTCTTTCTTTGGTGTTAGTTCCCTCCTTGTAAATCACAAACATGGTAGACTATGTGGTGTATAGAATCTATACTTATATAACAATGTTTCAAATGAATCAATGTAGAATACAAGCGATCTTTTAATTATTCGTCGTGGAGATTCTGAACAGGCGCAATAGGAGAGATCGTACAGGGACCGTAAAAAAGAGGGTCCCAAAATTTTGATAAATCATATTCATTAAATAATATTAATTTTGAAATTCATTATAAAAATTTTGAAAATATATTAAAAATGATGAGTTGTAATTGTTAAAATGTTATAATTATTTCGTAAATATGATAATTGATTATATAATCTTATTGTTTATTTTTATTAACATTGTTTCTATAAAACCGATGATATTCTGGACAGACACAACAAAAGCGATCGTACAGGGCCCCTAAAAAAGACAATCGCTTCTAAGGGTTACATTTTTAGAACTAGTGGAGGTCATGAACAAGTGCTTTTAAGGGACACGTTTTAATAAATTACACAGGACCCAAAATCTTTGAACCGCCCCTGATTATTTGATTTTACGTTTAAGTTTTCATGAGTGAAAGTATGGTGAATAACCATAAAATGACTTATCACGAGCATAACTAACTCGTAACAAGAACGTCACAAATTTGAGTGAAAAAGAATATTACGGTTGAAAAATAGGAAAGATATATAAACTCGATTTTGAGAAAAACGTAATAACTCGTGACAATACATAAATATATATGTTTTTTTTTATTTTCTGAAATCAAATTTTTGAATTTTTTTACCGTAACCAACTCTAATATATTTTTTTTAAAAAAATTATTAAATAATCTTATTAAAAAATCATAAATTTATATATTCTTTCTTTCTGTGTGTTGGTGAGTCATTCAACTTCCTTTTCCTTCTTTTTCTTTTTGATTGATTTTTAGGCGACTTTAATTATTTTTTTGTACACTTTCCGTTGCTAACCTAACTAATATTTGCAATTATTATATATTCTTATTTTTTTTTAAATCTTTTTGACTACCGAAATCATTGCCTTTTTTGTAAGCTTTCATAAAATAATTAATATTTCCCATTTAAAATTAGAGTATTTTATATTTTCCATTATTTAGTTGCCAATATATTGGCTTTCATCTTGGTATAAAAAGTCACATTCAATCATGCATATGACATATTATACTATTTATTTTATTCAATATTTAATTATATAAATTGTATTGATTGAATTTTAAATTGATTGATATTATTATTATTATTATTGTAATATTATGAAATTTGTGAATTTAAGAGTGTTTAACATGTAATTATTTTTAATTTAAAGTTAAGAGTTAAGATTGTGTTTACACTTTTTAATAGTTTTAAGGTGATTATAATATAACATGTATTTATATTTTTTTTTATTTCTTAATAAAACACATACATCTTGCATACAAGGTTACTGGAACTAGGGGTGAGCAAAACTCGTCTCGATTAAAAAAATTAAATTTCTCGACTTGAATCGAGGTGAAAAAAACTCGACTCGAAATTTTATAAACTAGAATCCACTCGAAAAATTTCAAATTAAGTTCAAGTTATAAAATCTCAATCCAAGTCTTTTACAATTAATATAATATTTTTTACTATTAAAACTACTCGTTCGATTCATGTTATAAGAAAATACTATGCAACTTTGTCCTCTGTTATTTTTATATTCATTACTATGTTTAAAAAAAATAAGGCGTTAAAATAATTTAGTGATTAAAAGTTTTTTTTTTTTTTTATTCCGAAGGTTTTAGGTTCAAATTTTATTGAATATATATTTTCATATTTTTCCAACTAACTTGTATAGTTGCCTTCATCATGATTTCATTAGTTGGGTCGATTAAAAAAACCATGATTATTTGGTAGGATCTCTTACTAATTATAATCATATTTGTACTTTCTATTGATTAATTTTGATTATAATTATATGAATATATTAATATAATTGAAATTAATTTCGACCATCCAATTATCTAATATGTATAATATGTTTGTACGAACCCTCTAATCCAAGTGGTTAAAAGAACGGTTATTGTTATTAGAGGTCACGGGTTTGAGCAACAATGCTAGCAGAGTGATTGAGCGATCAATGTTAAATGGTGGAGATTATATTTTAGAACAGATACTACTTGTAATCACTATTAGTTGAGTCAAAAAATTTGAAATTTTTTCGATCCAAGTCAGTTTTTACGAGTTCGAGTCGATTCGATTTTTTGAGTTTATGTATAAATTTTAATTTCACTATTTATAATATTATTGTACATTTTGATTCTAATTTAAATGACTCTATTTTTATATCTACATACATATTTTTTTCATATTATTTTTTACATGTATAAATAAGATTTTAAATTATTATTATTATTATTATTATTATTATTATTATTATTATTATTATTATTATTATTATTATCATCATATACCTTAGGTATGAATATGTCGTTTCATTAAATTACAAGTCCCATTAAAAACTTTTTTCTTATCTATAAAAGGCCAAAACGAGATAATAATAATAATAATAAATTAAATACAATAAATAAATACATAAATTAAAAATATAAAATAATTTAAATAATATAAATAAAAATTGTATTAAATGAAATAAAAAAAATAAATATGGAAAGTGATCGTATTGTAAAGAAATGAAAATTAAAAGTAAAAATAATAAAAAAAAAAGATATGACTGAAACAAAACTGAAAATAAAATTATAGGGATTAAATATGTAATTAGACCTTAGAAATTTTCGATTTTTCGATTTTTTGAGTAACTCGAACTTTGAAAATTTGAACTCGACTTAAAATCGAAATTTAGGGAGAAATCTATTAAATCAATTTTTTCGAATAACTCGACTTAAACTCGAATAACTCGATTCGAATAACTCAAAATTAAAAAAAAATCAATTTTTTCGATTTAAATCAAGTTTTGCTCACCCCTAATCTGATTAGGCAGGAGAAATCTATATCACAAGAAAAATGCCTACGCAGATTAGGTGGTAACGTATTTAGGGAGACTGTTTTTTGTGGTCTATTTCTAATGATGTCGGTTTTTTTTACTTGTTTGACTGATAAATAGGATAAATTCCAAAAATAATCGAATTTAAAATTAAAATTTTCACTTATATTTTAAATTTTAAGTTATTTTTTAAGGTGCGAAATTAGGTTAATATTGTATTTGATTTTCGAGCTAAACTCAAGTTTAAAATTCTGAATTCGACGAGCTTCGAGCCAAGTCGAACTTAGATATGTCAGGTTCGGGGTCGGCTCGACTCATTATCACCCATAATTAAAATAATGATTTTTTTAAATCTACATAATTACGGTCCGACCTCTAAAAATATAAAAAAAATGAAAGCTTATTCAAACCGTTTGCAAATTTGAATGTATTTTCAAACAGTTTGCAATTTTTTTTTTAAATATTACATGAAGTCGGAAGGTAATTAATTGGATTTCAATTTTTTATTTTTAAAGTTGGATTATAAGCTTAGGGTCTTCAAATTTTTTTATTAATTTTGTTCTTCGGTCGGATAAAAAGTATTCTGACCTCAACTTGGAAACAATTCTTAAATATTTTAGTATAGATTCTAAAATAAAATTTAAAATTTTAGTTAATTTTATTTTTATGAAAAAAATTATATTAAACTCTTCACAATTTTTAAACAATTTAAAATAAGCTTATGAAATTTATAAAATTTTTAAATTGATCCCCATAAACCAGCTTGTTAAGATCAATCATGAGTAACATTAGTAATTTCTTAATGTTCTAAATGAAAAATTAACTCATAAATTATAATTTTTGTAATTTGCTTTAGTCTTTAAATTGTTTTTGATAAAATAAATCCCTAAATATATTGATTAAAAAAATTGTAACGTGTGAATGTCTTATTGGCCAAATTTTTTGCTTAGATATTATCGGACATAAAATATAAAAAATGACAATTTAAAGACTAATTTAACAAAAAGTAATTTAAGGGGGTAAACAAAAAATATATTTTAGATTTTATTTTTTATTTAAGTTTTTTAAATTTAAAACCAGCTATTTTTTTTCTTAAAACATCAAATTGCTTAAAACATTCCAGTTAATCAGTTTTATATTACTTTAAAGTCGGTTTGTTGAGTTGTTTTGAGTTTGATTGCTTTATTTAAGGGATGGATTTAGTTAGGGTATGTAAAAAAATTCGATCCGATCAATTCGATCCGATTATCCGTTGATTCGATCCGAAATTTTAGATATCCATCCGAATTTTATTTTTTAAATAATTCGGATCGGATATCCAAAAATTTCGGATCGGATACGGATAAGTATTTTACATTCGGATCGGATATCTGATTATCAGATATCCAAAAATTTTAATTTTTTATATATAAATATTTTTATATTCGGTATTTTTACTTGTTATATATATGGAAAAATGAAATTTTCATGGATAAAAATATTGTTATATTCAATAGTTTATTGATTATATATTCGAAAATCAAAATTTTCATGAATAAGACCGTCAAAATAATATAAAACTTAAATTAAATCATAAATTCGGATATTCGGATTTTCGAAAATCCGATCCGAAATTTTGGATACGCAAAAAATCGGATATCTAATTTTTTCGGATCAAATAAGGATCGCTAAAGTACCGATTCGAAAATTTCGGTTATCCGAAATTTTGGATCAGATCGGATAATCCGAAATGCACCCCCTAGATTTAGTAGTGTTGGTGGTACAGTTGCACCCCTAAAATTTTTAAATTTTCTTATATAATTTTATATTTTTTATTAATAATTTAATTCTACACCTCTTAAATCCTTATAATTTTGTACTCCTACATTTCTAATATATATTCTTGATAGTTTACGTTCTTATATAAAATTTTAAGTTCGTCCTGCTTCATCTAGTCTTCTCCATCCACCATCTCCGGCTCCGGCTAACATGCCGGATTTTTCGGTCACTGTGTCTGAAGTTTGTGTTTGATGCATAAAACATGTAAAATGTTTCATTGGACAAAACCTTCCTGTTTTCTCTGAACAGCCATTTGTATGTAAGCCTGAAAGGAAAGAAAGTGAAACCTTTGGCTAATGGAAAAGAAAATGAAGTTTCTTTTTAAACAAGCCATTTGATTCTAAAACTCAACTATGAGGCATAGGAAATCAAATATTGTTGAAGATGTTTTGTTCTCCTTTTGTTCTTCAACTTCCGAAAGGCGCACAACTCGATTTGCCGGATTCTTTCCCTGCTTACGCCCATCGACTCCCCGATTTCCTGCAAAGTTTTCATCCTGCCGTCTTCCATTCCGAACCTCCATCGGATCACCTGCCTCTCTCTTGGACTCAATGTGTCCAACACCTTCTCCAAATCCTTCTTCATGAACTCCTTCAGCAAGATATCTTCTGCCGAATCAGCTTCGGGGTCTGCAATTACCTCCTGGACAAAAATTAACAGTTCCATCAGATATAGAAACGAAATCGGAATGCAATAACGATGGAATGTTATAAACAGGAAAAAGAAATGGTAATTCTTGCATATGGCATAGGACGGACCGATGGTTTAAGATTTTGGTTAATCCCAATCTTTTGATCGAGAGATCTTGGAGCCTTTGGCGTGAGTAGAACAGCATTGAGCCTCTTCATGGAGAGCCCTGCTGCCTTCGCAACTTCTTCATGGTCGGGCTGTCTTCCATTTTCACTGTACAGCTGCTTTCGTGCTTCCTTCACTCTATATGTTGCCTCAACCATGTGAAACTGTAAATCATATGAAGGTAATTGATAGTATGTCATTTATCCTAGACACTAGCAAAGGGAAAGAATTTAGGACCAAACAGTCTAGAACTTACCGGCAAGCGAATTGTTCTTGACTGATCTGAGAGAGACTTCCGTACAGCTTGCTTAATCCACCAGTGAGCATAAGTAGAGAACTTGAAGCCTTTAGAAGCATCAAACTTCTCAGCACCTCTTATAAGGCCTCGACATCCTTCCTGCGAGTGAACC
This sequence comes from Abelmoschus esculentus, assembly GCA_035048815.1. Taxonomy (NCBI): domain Eukaryota; kingdom Viridiplantae; phylum Streptophyta; class Magnoliopsida; order Malvales; family Malvaceae; genus Abelmoschus; species Abelmoschus esculentus. Next base: position 855,227 of record JAUCBN010000049.1, read on the forward strand.
GTGCAAGATTTAGACACTAAAAGTATAAGCTAAACCTGCTATTTTGATCGTCTCTCTTTCTTATTTTTTCCTGGTTCCATTCCCATGATAAACTCAACATGTTCAGCTGCATGCAAGAGATCACAATCACATACCTGGACAAGATCTTGGAGATTCATTCCGGCTCCCTGATAATTTTTCGCAATTGAAATAACAAGGCGTATGTTGCTTTTAACCATCTTGTCCTTGCAAAGTGTGCCGTAATTTAAGCGCTGCCTCAGGGTCCTCCGATCAACTCCAGCTGCAGCAGCCCACTGAGCATAGGTTGGTTGTCGTCCACATCGCTCGGTAAGCTCTTCCTGGAGGCTTTCCAGTTTCAGCAAGTCCTGAAATCATCAAATAAGAGGGCAAAATTATGTACAAAACCAAGAGAAAAAGCTTTATATTAAGAAATCTTAAAGTATTCATGGTATCATTTCGGATATAATATCGAAGTTAAAAAAATGCACCAGTGATAGATTAACTGAATATAGGAGTAGTCTCCCTAGGACAAGGATTCCTAGTTTACCTATATGACATTCAATTCGTCGTACCTGTATTCCCTCCGACAACTTTATTTCTTCGTTAGCAGTGAGAAGCCTAGAAGTACTAGTAGTCCCTCTCAAGTAACGCAATGGATCAGAGTAGTCTACATCTTGTAAAGCACCACGCCGCTTTTTGTTGGTAGACCCGGACTTCACAGAAATCAAGTTAATAGAAACCTTCTTTGCTGCTCTTGTTCGTTTAGCTTTTCGTTCAGTTTGGCGCGTTGACCTCACTGCTATACTACCAGATAATTGTTCCTCAAGAAGTTTAAGTTCTTCGCTTGTGGGCTCTAGCTCATCATATTCATTTGTGGAATTTTGCTCCAAATCTACTTCTTCCAGTTCATGTTCATCTGAAGGAGTATCTCCAACAATACCAGCCCTCTCTGCTTCGGTAAACATACCCCACTTGGATGTCAAAGTGTCAGTTGCAGATGATCCAGAAGATTTCATTTCTGTTTTTGCAGAATTTTTAACCATAACGGCAGCATCCTTAGCAACCTTAGCAGCCGCTCGTGCAAGAGCTAACGCTTCAGCAGCTGCAGCAGCAATTACGGCGTCATCACTTGTAAGAAGATTTTCAGCTGCCAAAGTTGCCCCAAAGCTTGCCTGCAGATAACGAATTATCTCACTTTTTTAAGGATCATCGAGAAAACAGAGTTACCTAGGCATAACGAACTAGAGGAGCGAAGAAAATATGTTTATTTCATAAGTGCAACAGTAAATACCCCACGATTTTCCAATCAAAATCATAATCTCCTTGAAACTAACAAGACTGACCTCTGAGGGTGGACCAGTTGCCCCTGTATATGTCCAGGGTCTATCTGTCACAACTGGATTGGAATGAGCTTCAAAAGATGGTAATCTTAGCTTCTGTACCTCAAGCACAGTGGTTGTTGCTGTTGCTGTCGATGAAGTGGTAGACACAACACATTGAGCTCGGAAACATATAGATTCTTTATGTTTTGCTGCAGATTCAGCCAAGAAATCATGAGAAAACAAATAATGCCAAATGATACCATTAACAATTAGGACAAAGCGCATACGAGAAACATTACAAGCCGATCAAGCTCTAACGTTTTATGTTTAGCAATTATACAAGTAACTATGCAAACGAAAACAATACAAAATACAAAAGCTTTATCCAGGGAACACTCGTGATGAGGGGATGATAAAGCTACAAACATATGAATGATAAGAACCTAAGCCAACAAATATCAATAATCAATCCACTAAACTTTAGAACATCAGAAAACGCGCCTATTGGCACAACTTACACTGTTACATAACTGACAAAGACACATTAAATTCTTGCTTGTGTCAGATAGAGAAGGGTAACTACGGTAGGAAAATACACAAATCCGGTAAAAGATGATCTTGAATTATCATAGAAACAAAAAGGCATTTGCCACCAGACCATGTAAATTCATCAGATTAACTGCTACACACCCTTCATAGCTGCAACTAAGATAAATTTATCGACTTAGTGGCATTGAAATCACTAGAAAAAATAAAGAAAAAAAATCCGGTTTGAAACAACGTCCGAGAATGAAGAAGCCACCTAAAACAATCACAAAAAACAAAGAAAAAACCATTTCACTTCTGAATTCTGATAAAATAAAGCCTAAAACTTTCAATCTTGTAGAAAAATGTAACAACTAACAACCACTTCTGGTCAAAATTCTAGTTGAAAACAAATGCAAACATAAGTAGCAACACTTCAACAAATTCAAAACTATTACCAAAAGCAAAGCAAACCAAGATTAGTTCTTATTCAACAGTCTCCAACTTTCAATCAAGTTCTCAACTATCCATTCGAATTCCAACTCAAACTAAGCCAAATTTGAGTGTGAAAACTTACAATGGTGGGAATGATGAGCCCTGAACTTGATAGAGAACTTTCAATCATGTAGAAAACAATAACAAAAAACAAAGAAAAACCCATTTCACTTCTGAATTCTGATAGAACAAAGCCTATAGGCTATAGCTTTCAATCATGTAGAAAAATGTAACAACCACTACTTGTCATAATTCTAAAAACAAATGCAAACATAAGTAGCAACACTTCACCAAATTCAAAACTATTACCAAAAGCAAAGCAAACCCAGATTAGTTCTTATTCAATAAAGTCTCCAACTTTCAATCAAGTTCTATATTTACAACAGCAACTATCCATTCGAATTTGAATTCAAGCAAAGCCAAATTTGAGTGTGAAAACTTACAATGGTGGGAATGATGAGTCCTGAATTGGGTAGAGAAAGTGTCAGGCTGGCACTTGAATTGTGGCAATAAACAAGACATCCTCTCCTTCCCACTAGCAAAATAAAAGATTAAATTTTTGGTTTCTTCTTCAACAGTCTACTGATATAGTTCCTATGAGGAAAAGTGGGTTATCGTTCAAAAGGCTAAATGTTTGGCATTTTAAACATTCAAGGACAAGATTTCCAGAATGATAAAGCAAAATAAAGAAAAGTAATGATTTTTTTAAGAGAAAAATAGAAAAGGAAGAGACTTTGAAGAAAGGGTAATGGAAGTAAGTGATAAAGAAGAGGATAAGGAGAAGAAGGGTTGCCTGCCTGAGGTTGAGAGAGAGACAACGGACACAAACCCCTTTTCTAATTTTATTGACTATATAATAATTTCTGAGAATTAGGTCAAATTCTTATGTTAGTCCCTGTAATGTTTATTAAGTTATGGATTTAGTCCATATTCTTTGTTAGGTCAAATCACTCTTCTATTGTATGAGTTAAAATTGAAATTTAAAAAAGTGAAAAATATAATATTAAAATTTATCGAATTGAAAATATAAGTACTAAAGCTCACAACTTACACTTACTATAAAAATAATTAATTCAAGTTTCTGAGTTTTATTTTTTTTATTTTAAATAATTTTTACTTATAAAAAAATATTTTTAATAGATTTTGAACCCACAGCTTAAGAGAGGAGATAGTGTCAATCAATGAAAGATTTAAAAATATATTAAAGGCTAAACACATATAAAATCTCAAAATTTTTAATGGATACAAATCATAAATATTAAAAAATTTTAAGGATTAATTCATAGAAAATTAAAAAAATATAATACAAATGTATACTTTAAAAGTTTATAGTAAATACTGATTCACCTTATAAGCCAACATCTGTGCATATGTTTAATCAATTAATGTCATTCGATTTTAAAATATGTGACATGATTTAGTTATTTAATTCATTTAGTTTTATATTAATTTTAGGTTATTAAATAAGTGTAGATATCAAAGATTAAAAAGTTAAAAATAAGAAGATTTTAAGAAAAAATAGATGAATAATGTAATCATTAACATTCATCTGATGGTTCGAAATAAGTGTAAAACTAAATGAGTTTTACATTTTGTGAATAAATCACACACTTTAAAATGAGATATTTAAAATGAGATATGATCCATTTACACGATATAAAATTAAATAGTTTTATATATTTTCAGATCGTTAAATTAATTGATTTTAGTGGTCGACTAAAAATAACATGACCCCCAAGGAACTTGGAAATTTTGATACAACAAGAAGAAGTTATTATATAATTTTAGTTTACTATATTATTTATAATTTAATTTAATGATATTAATTTATCTATATAATGATATATAGGAAAAAAATAAAAATTCACTTAAAAAAACATAAAGATTCATCTTTGAAAAAAATAGACAAAAATTATTATTGGATGAGATCATGGATAACATAGTGAATCAATAATAAAAATCATCTTCCTCTTGATCATATCACCTTTTATTCCCCTATTAAGAGAATTTTTAAAAATTAAATTCTAAATCCTAACCCTAATTTCACGTTCTATACTCTACACCCTACCTCTAATTCCCTAAACTCTAACCACAACCACTAACCTTAAACCCTAACCATAATCTTTAGTCTTAGACCCTAAACTATAACTTACTATTTTAAAGTAAAACACTAATAGAAACATAATAAAAATACAGACGATTTGCATCCATGAATCAATCCCATCTAAAAAATTTTATAATTATTTTGCATCTATAACTTAATATAGCTTAATTAAAGGGACGAAATGTAAGGAACTCTCCCTCTATAATACCAGTTCTATAATTTTGTTTGATGAAATCATTTCTATAATTATTTTCTCAAACCCGAAACGGAGAATAGTTTTGGTTCCAAAGAATCTCCTCCAACAAGGTCTAAGAAAAGAGATCCATAGTAACCTTTATATGCCATTCATGTAATCTTTTACATTCTTTGTTTTTATTAGTGTTTTCGGTTTTAGGGTTCGAATCATAATTTCGATATCTCTTGTTTTTGAGATAAAAATTTTGATCCTGTGTTGCATGTATATATGTTTGGTCATGTATGATATAATTGATATCCATAGAAGCATATACTTTTGATATTCATGCAAGCAAAATGAAATATATAGTATTATCGTCAAATATTTGGATTAATTGATACGATGTTGTTTCAGCTAACTAAAGTCTCGGGTTCGACTCTTTGGGAATACAATATTATTGATGGGAGGACTTTGTCGTCCTTGCAATCCTACTTACAGGGACGAAGCTATGCATAGGGTGGGAGGGGCTGTTGCCTCCCAAATTTTTTGGTATAATTACATTTTAGCCCCTTTTAGTTTAAATATTAATTAAATAAGGGTTTTTATCTCTCCCAATTTTTAAATTTAAAGGTTTATAAACTCTTATCCCTCCCAACATTTAATCCTAACTCTGTCCCTGCCTACTTGACCCCGACAAGATTAACCTTTGTTTAGACCATTAAGACGATAAAATAGACACGTGTGGCTCGTACCAAAAAAATATTTTATTTTATTTAATTATTTATTATGAGAATTGTCGTAGTAAGTTGTAAATATGTTTTTCAATATTTGTTTCAGTTGATGATGTTTTGTTGTTTAATTCTCTTGCATATTAGTTCTACAAGCTCATTGATTTAAAGAAACATGGGAGGTAAAAAGAAGCATCATGTTCCACCTGGACCCTATTCTTACCCTGTACAAGGATATCCCCCTCCAGGTGGATATCCGCCGTTAGGATATCTTCCTCCGGGTGGATATTCGCCGGCCATATATCCTCCATCGATGACATATCCTTCTCCTAGCAACTATCCTCCACCGGTTGTTGGTGGATATTTTTCTCCTGGCGGATATCCACCTGCTGCATATCCTCCTCCGGGACCAATGGGACACATTCCGACAGCATATCCACCCGCTGGTTATCCTGGTATGCACCATTCCTACGACTGTAATATATACATAATAATTACTGATATTCAATTCACTGTAGAGACGGAGCGACGTTGATTGTCCCTCTCAAATTTTTTTAGTATAATTACGTTTAAGATCCTTCTTAGTTTAAATAATAATAAAATAAGATTTTTTATTCCTCCATAATTTTAGATTTAAGAGCTTAATAGATCTTTGCCTCTCCTAATGTTTAATCCTAATTCTGTTTCTGATTCACTGATTGATTAATTCAAATCGAATATTACAGTGACTCGTTTTGATTAAACTTTATATTTGATTATGCCATTAACAGGAGGTGGTGCATATGGGGTTCACCCTCACTACCTGGCACATGGAGCTTATGCAACACATGGGGTTTACCATGGACATGGTCATGGTCATGGAAAACTTAAGCATGGGAAACATGGCATGCATGGTGTTATGGCCGTCCCCTTTCCTCGGCCATAACCGAGCAAGCTGCGTCCGAGCCAACCGGGTCCGAGGCCTCAGGGCTTGATGAAGAGCCAGTGTCCTCCTTCGAACATTTTAATGTTTTAAGAATAAGTTTCATGTTTTTAAGCTGTTTTCTTTGAGTTAGGCAAAAGTGTCCCCAGTTCAAGCAAACCAATGTATACTCGGGGCATTTCCATAATGTTTTATTTGCATATATGTAGGGGGTGGACAGTCAAGAAAGGTTGGGCTGCTTCACGGGTCTAGGCATAGGTGAACTCCTACACATCATCGCGGACGGCCCCTACCGCTGAGTCGATGGTGTGCATTTGTCTTCTTTGTAATCCCGAAAACACTTTCTTTAATAAGATCACTTTTTATTTTCCTTCGGGGAAAGTCGAGGTCTACTTTGGTGCATTCGCTATGCCCCACGGTATCGGCTGTGGCATAAAGGATTGTGTAGTGGAGAAGAACGATTTATGTGGTCTAGATTCTGACGCTTCCGCGTTTGGGTCCTTAAGGATGGACGTGTGGAAGGCTGACTTGTCTAGAATGTGTTCCTTTTCAAGTGCCGCACGGCTTAGCCACCCATGGGTGCGAGGGGCTGAGACCCGCCACCTAAGGGTGCGAGGGCTAAGGCCGTGACACATAGCAAGCACGGAAGGTACAAGAAGTGAAAATGATTCCTTACATACATACATATGCATGCAGTCTATGTACGTATACATATATGAATGAATTAGTTCCATTGGAAAAAGATCGAGTTGCATGTCATTCCTTTTACCTTTTGCATTAGCTAGGACTCCTTAAGTTCATGTTATTCTTGACTAGTATATGAAGCTACTCTTTTCGTCCTATTTATTATGTCACATGTTAATTTTTTATGGAGTTTTAATAAAAAAAATTGTAAGGTATAAAATAATTAAAATGATAATTTTATCTTTAAAAAATTAAATTTTGTTTTTGTTAAAAACTAAAAAGGATAAAAAATAAATTTTTGTTAAAAAGTTTGATTTAATTTTTCAACGTGATACTTTAAATGAGATAATTTTAAAACTTAAGAGCGACACTAATACTAATACAAGTAGGGCTATAAACGAACCAAACGTTTGGTGAATCGTTCAACGAGTTCGTTTATTTATTAAACGACGAACATGAACAAGATTTTTCATTCGTTTAATTAAACGAACAAACACGAACAAAGGGCTCGTTCGTTTATTTATGCTCATGAACGTTCGGTAATCTGTTCGTTTATGTTCGTTCATTTATGTTCGTTCGGTTATGTTCGTTTAAATTTATTCACATATATCTAAGGGTGAGCATTAGATCAAGTAAGTCGAGTCAAAATATTTTGAGTTACTCAAGTTGAGAAGTCTTATTTTATGACTCGTTAAAAACTACCTTGTTATAGGCTAGAGGTTCATTGTTTTGTTAAACCGAGTTAACGGATCGAACCAAAATAAAATTGGTTAATCAGTTAAACAAAAGAACATAAACGGACATGAACAAGCTACAATCCTTAACGAATGAACACGGACAAGAAAATTTGTGTCCGTTTATGTTCATGTTCGTTCATTTGTTCGGTTAAAGTAAATGAACGGTTAAAGTTAAACGAACGAACATGAACATACCCTCGTTCGTGTTCGTTCGGTTCGTTTACATTCATTTATGTTTGCTTGTTTATGTTCGTTTATCATTTAAACGAACGAACATAAACGAACATGAACAAGCTACAATCCTTAACGAACGAACACGAACAAGCTACAATCCTTAACGAACGAACACGAACACGAACAAGAAAATTTGTGTTCGTTTATGTTCATATTCATTATTTGTTCGGTTCAAGTTAAATGAACGAACATGAACACACGTCCTCTTTCGTATTCGTTCGGTTCATTTACGACCTTAAATACAAAGAGAATATATCTATTAATTCTAATAGATTATACATTCATTTATTCATGTAATATTTTACATCATATTCTTCGCGTTAATAATAAAAAATTGCTGTATTACTTTATTTTCTTTTGAATATTATAGAGTAAATTAAATTTGAGATCATTAATTATTAATAAGATTCCATTTAAATCATTTAAATATTAAAATTTAGATTTAGATTTTTCAGTTAAATTTTTGTTACAATTAAGTCTATATTTATTATTTAATTTATGTTAAAATCAACGAGCCTTTAATTTCAAGCTTTGATATAATTCTGGAATCCTGCATATCGATATTTTACTTTTAATAGAGGAGATTTGACTCTAACTCTTTGAAGAATACTCCTTTTTTTGCATTAAAAAAATTTATCTGACAGGGGTTAATCCAAATGGTAAACAGTTTGATTTTTATTAAATAAATTTTAAGTTCAAAACGTTGTATACGTAGAAAATCCTTGTTGAGAGACTTATCCAACAAAATTAAGTGTACATATGTGTCAGTTCGAATTAATAAGAATGAAACCTTAAAAACAAGAAAAAAATAAAAAAAAAACTTAAAAGAGAATATTTATACAAAGTTTGAATAAATCAAAATTTACGGGTGATTATTATTTGAGGAAAATAAAGAAAATTATTATTTAAATAGCAAAAAAAATCTCATATTATTTCTACTTTAGGCGATGCTATTAATGTGCCACCCAGAGAAGAAATGAGCCTTATTATTAAAATTATAATCTATTATAAATTATATAGATGATCATTTAATTATAAAATTAGTATCAATTTAATTAGTAATATTTTTAATTTTAATAAATATATCAAGTAATTATTAAAATATTTTAACACAATCATTTACCGTTCAAACATAACGGGGAAAGACATGGTGATTAAAAAGATATAATTATACACTTGTTCTTTTCTATTTACACATTTCTGTAATTCGATCATAATTTTATTTTAAAGGGTAAACTATATAGATGATCACGTATTGGTATCGATATAACCACTATATTTTCAACTTTGGTAAATATAACACTAAAATATTAAAATTATTCTAAAGACCACCAACCGTTAAAACTTAACAAAGTGACAAATGCGACAATTGAAAAAAATATAAAATTATATATTTAATTTTTTTTATTTATATATTTTTTAATTTAGTTCTAATTTTATTTTAATAAAATAAATTAATTATTTAAATTGATAGTGACACGTATCACACATTCTTGAATGATTTTTTTTTTAATATAATCACTGTCTATAATTCTTATTCGTAAAGCTTAATCTCAACAAATTTATTGCATATTACAATATAATAATTATTAAAAAAAAAAGGCAAATGCCATGTAAATAACAATACAATCGACATCATAGAAGGTTACAACCCATCTTACAATATATAGTATAATCTCGTACCAGCTTACACAGATAACAATAATGTTTTACATCTTAAAGTTGCAATATATTTTTCTTTCCCTGTATGAGAAAATTAAAGCAAATTAGAGATTTAGGAAAAAGATATAGTAGCTATGATTCATGTTTAATTAAAACAACTAATCGGAAGATAGATGATTACCTTTTCCATGGATGGAATTCAAATGGACCACCCTAATTCCCTTGAAATTAAAAGAAATGAAGAAGAAAAAGATGAGATGCTTGGTTTCTCAAGAATTGTGTGAATTCCATTCCTTTGGAATGAAAATTTGTCAAGATTTATGTGCATATCATGTATAAGAAAGATTATGAACTCACTTCACAATAATCATGATAACTAGGATATAATTAAAGGAACGTGTCGGACCTTGTCGAAATCTTCTCCTCCTCCCTCCATTCTCTCTTTCAATGCCTTTGGCATCCCTTCAACCTTCAGTTCTTTCAGTGTTGTAATGAACCTCAATCCATCTGGAACCATCTTCAAATTAAGGCATTTTTCGATCTCTAGTCGCTCAAGACAAGGCATGGCTCCTTCATCCACCTTCCACTCCTCCAAAAGGTTGACATTTTTAAGGCTTAGAGACTCGAGTTTAGGAAAGCCTTGTGCAGAGCAAACTATTTCCTTTCCCTTGAAAGTTGAAGGGGGTAGAAAGTTGAAGTTCTAGAGTTGAGGATGTTGTTTGTGAGTATGGACAATAATCATGCATAGTATAAGAGCACTTATATGCATATATATTAGACACTTTAGGACATGCATGCATTCTTGAGCATGACATTAGATTGCATTTGCTTGCACTTGCATAAGCATCTAAGGTGACATATAGGACTCATGCATACATTGTCCATATCTACAAATGTTTCCCTCTTGAAAATGAAAGTTATATTGTGATCAATCCTGTAGGGAGAAGGTGTAGGTTTAAAGAGGTGTTTGAAAGATGCTATTGTTGGAGTTGAGTCTGTTGTGCAGTGTGTTGAGTTATTGTTCTGGTAGTGAAGTAATTCTTGTTAAGGATTGGCTAGATGGGTTGGAGTTATGAATGGTTAAACTGATGATAAGTTTCTTGAGTTGATGGGAGTTGGGGTTGGTTGTTAGTGAAGCGGAAGGTTGAGTTTTGCAAGGTTCCCTTGGTGAATGTTCGGTTTGTGTAGGAGAAGTTGTGTTATCATCATGTTTGGTAAAAGTACCACATGACATTTTCTGTTTGGAATGGTTTAGGAGGTGGTTAGGTCAAGAGTGTAACTGATCTAGTATTTGTTTTAGAAAGTACTAGTTGTGTTTTTGGAAAAGAAATAAATATTTTGGAAAAAGATTTAAGGTGATGAAGGATGCATAACGGACTTGTTGGACCTTGAGAGGTGGTGGTTGTCGTTTGGCTTAGCTTTTGTATGTTGTGTTCATAAGGAGTCTGTAAGAAGTTGTTATTTGATGGACTTGTTTTGGATGTGGATAAATTGAAAGTGAATGGTTGTTTTGTTGGTAAGTTGAACTTGAGAGTTAGTGTTCTTTGAGAGTGTTGTTATCGTTAAAGGTGCTAAAGAAGAAGTGTGTGAACAAATCTTCGGAATTCTATGACATGAATTCTTGGCAGTAAGAGAAAGTATTTTCTTTGAGGAAGGTTGGAACTGTTGAGCAGTATGCTTTAATATGGTAAGACTTTTGAGATAAATGAGTTTTCAATTGAGTTTATGGGTGTTCTCTCTTAAGTGTAGACATGTAATCGGTATAAGTGAGTTTTCAAGGCTTAGAAAGGTATTTTAAGATGTCGTGACATGAATCTTATGGGTTTTTGGGTAAAGATGTTACTGTTGTTAAGTTTTTTTTTGTTGGTGAAACTTGTTATGTGATATTACATTGAGCGGGGCTCGGTGGAAGGTTTTGGTTTTTGCCTTGTATATTGGAATATGCTTGAGAAAGTTAAGCTTGTTAGTGGTAGATGAGAGCTTTTGCAGTTTTTCGGAAGTTGGATGCCAACCTTAAGTAAGGAAAGTTTGGGTCGCTAGAAAAGAAAAAGGTTTTTACTTTGGCTTGAGTATGCAATGAGTGTTGAGACGAACCATGGTATTTTTGGTGTATCGTTGTTCGGGGTATCGTTGCAAGTTTTGATGGCTGGTGATGTTATGATGAGACTAACTCTTGTCTATATGAGATGTATGTTGGGATCTTGGTTTTTGATAGCAAAGGTCCTTTGTGGTTAGATCCTTGTGTTGATCAGAGTGTTTTAGTGGAGAAATGGTGAATGAGAAGTCACGTGGGAGTGAAAAGAAGTTGTGAAGGAGCAGTTTCCTTAACTCTTTTCACGGTCAAAATTTCGAGGAAGAAATTTCTTAAGTGGGGGAGAGTTGTAACGCCCAAAAATGGGCTTAGAAGTTAGTGGGCCGGTTTAGCATAGTTCAGGATTAAATACTTAATAATTAGTTTTTAATCAAAATAAATTGAGGAAAAATATCCTAAATTTCTTATTTAACATATATTTGACTTTTGTCAAATCAATTTTGAAAATTTACCCTTGAATTCCAAAGATTTAAAAATTAGTGATCATTTTGTAAAAATTGAAACTTCTAGGAAAAATTTATAAAACAAGCCAAAACTTTGAATCTTTAAGGGACTTTAATCCAATTATAATCCTAGCTGATCTAGGCTTTCCAAATTTTAATTAATTAAACCCAAAACCTATTTTAAATTAAATAACTTAAATAAACCTACTTTTAAACTCTTAAAACCCTTTTTAATTAACCTAAATATCACATATTTTTTCTAATTTTCGTTTTCCCTCATTGGAGGCAGTCGTTTATCAAGTTTTCAAGGTAAAAACTCATTATTTTTAATTAAATTTGTTTCTAATAATTATAATAATTTTTCTTCTTTAAATTTTCTTATTTTCTCATCATTTTCTCGTTTTAAAACCTGGAAAGCGATTGGATCAGTTTTGGAGGTGAGATTTCATCAATCCTCTAAAACAATAAATTTCTTTACTGAAATTCCCAAGTTATTGACTTGGAGTTTTTGTTTTAATCCTTTAATTTCATAAAAATTGTTTTTTCGACTAAAAATCCCAATTTTCGTTCAAGGATTTTGATCCGCTATTATGGGATCCTAAATTCATGATTTTAAATGTATTATAATGTTTATAACATGTTTTAAACATATATAATCCTGGAGTATAGTTTTAGGAGAAGTTTGGTAGTTTTCAAAAAGTTTTCGGTTAAGGTTTTGATAGGTTTTAAGGGTTGTTGAGTGAGGGTCCGACTTGGGGTTTGTTGTGTGCGATTAGGAGCACTAAATCCTTAGTTTTTTATGGTTGAAACAGATCAAGAAGTTGAGGATAAAGTTTGAAGTGATCGAGTGATGTTTCGGTGGCTTGTCGAACAAGAAACAGTATTTGGTGAGTGGATTATGAGGGCTGCCAATTTGACATGTTTTTAAATGTGTTTTCAAAGGTTTGGGGGTGCATGGAAGGTGTGAAAAACCTCCCTATACTCGGAAGTAAGTTTAAAGTTTTGCTTTCTTAAAGGTTCCCACATTATGTCGTGTGTTTACAATGTTAATTGTCATTCTCTAAATGTGTTTTGCATATGTGCATATGCATGTGTTTCAATGTTCATGAGTTGTTTTTACAAAGTTTTTATACGGATATGATGCTCCCACAGTTTTGTTTTGAAAACATGAGAAAAATAGTTTTTACCGGTTTATGAATTTGATGCATGTGTTAGTGGAACGCATGTGGATTACTTATTGTTTTTGACTTAAAATTTGAGCATTGATTTTGTTTTGTGTTGGATATTGAGATGATGTTAATAGGGATAAGTCTATCGATCGATAGAATGTTAGTGAACTATTATTTTATGAAAATTCGTATACGTGAATAAATTCCTTAGTGATGCATTAGAGTTATTGCTTGAATTATGATATATGTGTTGTATTGCATTTAAGCGTAGCTTATCTTGGAAGCTAAGGTGGGAAACATGTTTGGATTTAATCCATTCGTGTGCATGAGATAGACTCGTGCGTGGTATGAGTAGGTGATAAAGCCCTCATACGTGGTATGGTGACGATTTAGTCCCATACGTGGCATGGTTTGACATTTATGCCTTCATGCGAGTTTCCGTTTGATGGAGGCTCGGAAGTCCTTTCTTTTTCCACCTTTGTCAGATTGTAATACTTTAGATTGTCGATCCCACAGGGGCTGTGTCGACTTCACTACCTCTTTTGACTGCACTAGAAAAAGTAAAAACACAGGTAATGGTTGAGTTGAGAATTCTAAATTAAATACTAATGCTAAAATAAATATAGAAGAAATAAAGATGAATAAAGTGAGGGTAATTTGAGTGCTTCATAGAGGAGAATCCAGTTATGCTACGTATCCACTTATTAATGCAAGGGGTTGAACTGCCGCCTCAGCGGATCGCATAAAGGGTCGCCGCAACTGCCTAGGCGGGGTTATGCCTCGTCGACAAGTCAACATTTCCATAGTTCGACAGAGCATCCTTGTATGTCTTCTTCCTTATCCCTAAGCGAAGATAACTGTTGAAACCCACGAGTCTTGATGATACCTCCCGTCGTGAATCAAGGGCGGATAACAACCTCACATGCGTCTTGTTAGTCGCTGAAATCCTGGATAACCGGATTAGTCAATGCCCATGAGCAAAGACCGTATTCTCTCGTTTCGTGAGTCTAACTCTCCCGATATTAGACAAATGGATTTTTCTTCACATACTTATCATCTCGAGCTCATATGAAAAGAAAATAAATGCCAAGAGAGAATAAACTATGAAATAGGTTTGGAATTAATAAATATCTAGCATAACATAACCATCTTCTCCAACTACTCCACAAACAACCTAAACCTCGGAAGAAGTTTAGAACATAATGTAGTTGACGGCTAAAGGTATTGTCTAGGGTAAAAAATCCTCTCCTAAAACTAAACCTAATATGTGCCTTATATAGGCCAAGCCCTAGGTTAAAGCTTTCCATGCAAGGAAAAAGTTCTAAAGAAGAAAGAAGTGTAATTCCTAATTAAACTTTATTTCCTAAAATATCTCTTCTTTCCCGCACGTGACTTTGACCAAGGCTTGACTCTGTAGTTTGGCTCCGTCTTTCTTTCGCTCATTTTCCATTAAGATCAACATCTTTTTCTCTTTCTATCGAGCATTGGTTGTCATCTTCATTTTGCTATCGCGGCCTCAAAAGTGCTGCCTCGACGGGTGCTCCATCTACACTTCAGCATCTATCTTCCCAATTGGTCATCTTTATATGTAGTTTCCTATCTAAGAAAGAAAAATATCAAATGCATATGTTTTATGGCAATTGTTAGATGAATTCATGAATTATATGTTTGGATGCCGAGGTATGGAAAATATGCAGAAATATCTGTTAAAGTCCATGAATCTTGTCCTTTATTAGTAAATATCGAGTGGGAAATGGAAATAAAAATAGGACTTTTATGCACTCATCACCGTTTAAACCAACGATTAGAGGTAAGACTAATCAGATCACTAATACCAACATGAGAAAACGCAAGTGTAATGTTTCTACTGATTTTATTGCAAACAAAGTTTGCGAGTGTTTGACATTGAGTTTAAACGTTTTATAAGCCTTGCTAACTGAAGCATGTAAGCCTAGAGTTTTGTGGTTTAGCACCACGTGATGAAACACTTGCTGATTTTTACTATTGGTGGCAATGTTAGCCATGAGTGATTATTTTAACAGAGCATGACTTGGTTTTTAAATTGATGAAATCGATATATTATGGGCTGCATTGAAAGGTGTTTTTAAATGAGTTTTAAATGTGTTTTATTCCTCACTAAGCTTTATGTTTAACCCTCTCTTTTACCTTGCAATGCACGATAAAGTTTTGCGGCAGCAAGGGCAAGCAATGATTTCATGTAATTGCCAAGTATGAGCTCAAGTATGTCTTTTTGTAAAATTAGTATTAGTGAGAGAGTAATGGGGATGAGTTAACATATTAAGAATATTATGATGATGATAATTGATGTTTATTAACGTTGTTGTTGCTTAAAAGATAGCTTGGTGAACCTATGTGTTTTTGGCCATTTTGGCTTGAATACCATAGTTGATACACTTTTATTTTAACAAGGTATTTTTGAGATTCATTATATGTTAATTTTAAAGTATGATATACCATGCTCATATTATTGAAGTATGCTTATGAATTATATGTTTTGCGTACGGAATTAGGTGACTATGCATCTAGAGATGATGTTTGAAGTGTGGTTTATGCCTATAGGGTCTTATATGCATCTAGAGAACCATTGTTTTTCGGTTAAGGCATGAAAAATTGGGTAAATAGTTATTTATGGGAAAGAGGTTTCAATACTTGTTTATATGGTATCGATACTTAGGCAAAAACATAACTATTTTCTGGGAAATTAAACCTAGGTATCGAAACCACATGGACTTGTTTTGAAACAGTAGTACTAATTCTTCAAGTGTTTCGATACGGTCCAAGCAAGTTTCGATACCAACCTTTACAGTCACCAAATGGTATCGGAACGGTCGTTCAGGTGTATCGAAACGCGGGTTTGTTACATAGGTAATCTTTTGAGTTATCGTAGGTATTCCGAAACCTTTAATACCCATTTCGATACGCCCTTATCATTTACGAAAGTATCAATACTGGGGAATGGTGTTTCAATACCCCCCAATCAGGTAAACTCGTTATAGGCTGTAGAATAACTTGAAATCTTCACGTTTTAGGCACTAAACATCTAGTAATCAACTAAGTGACTTGTAGACATCGTATTAAGCTGAAATTTGAAAGATAAGCTTGTAATGAACTTAATTTAATATTGATAATCTTACTTTCACAATTAGAGTATATATTTCTAGAAATATACAATTAGGTCCCTAAAATTTGTTCTATTAAATTAGGACTCGTTTCACATTAAATTTCCGCTGCAATTGAGCTCATTCCTGGTATAAACACGTATGATCTAATTAAAGCATTTAGATAAAAATATATATAGGTTTGTTTATCGGGGTGAGTCTTCAGATTAGCCTCGGTATTCCCCGTGTAGCTCGTTCGAGTCGGGTGGCGTCTAGACCGGGTCGAGGGGGTTACAAAGAACAAAATTGGGGTTTAACCCCAAGTCTGGTGAAGCTTCGAGCTTCGATTCCCGGCTGATCCGGCGACGATGTGGCGCGTTAGACGAGGGGTTTTGACGGGGGATGCTGGCGAGCACGATGGTGGCGGTGGTGCAAGCCACGGTGCGACGGTAGGTTAGTTGGACGGTGGTCGGGGGTTTGATTCGAAAAGGGGTAGGTGAGGGAGACGAAAGGTTTAATTGGTTGGAATATAGGGAAGGTTCCAGATCTGATGGGATAAGGCTTTTATATTCGAATATTAATATTTTTATTATTAATCCAGAATAACTTGATATCAATATTGAGAATATTAAAACCCAAGAGCTTCTTAGCTTAGTGGTTGGGTTTTTTTAGCTAATAAACATGAGGTCGTGGGTTCAATATCCCACAACCACACTTTCAGATCTTTATTTGAGGCGGTATCAGAAGTTTCTATTATTAAAACATTTTGTCATGTTTGTAACGAAGATTCTTTTATCTTTATAAAATGCCATTTTACCCTGGCCACCGACACCGAACCGGAGGAAGATAATGAAAAGGATAATGGTAATTTCTTTCTTTTTTTAACTCTAATTTTATGTTTTTATGTTAAATTTTTATACTTTTAGTAATTTTTATATTAAAAACGCTACATATATGGAATAACCTTTTACTATTCTTCATAATAAAAAAAATCATTTTACTACTGCATTTAAATTTGAAAAAGAGAATAACGAGACTCCTTTCACGGACTTAGTCTTTTCTAAACTATCCGTGCGACATTAGCACTCCCAATTTATGCTAACAAGCCTTTGATTCACGCAAACTGTAAGGCTAGAAAGCTTGAAAGATTAAAAAGGCTAGAATTTAAGAAATAAACACTTTATTAAGCTCTAAAGAACTTACAAGACTTGAGATTTCATGGATGATTTACAAATGATGGGTGATCCTATTTATAGGCTCACACCTCCCGAATGGATGAATGAGATTGATTTGATCGGAAGGCTATTATGTTACCTCCATAAATATCTATAATGACCTATTTTTTTCTAGATATTTCTACATGTGTCCTTACATGTCTACAAGTATCCAAAAGGTTCTAGAGAGCTCCAAGGTCTTCCAGAGTAGTCCTGAGCTTTCACGAGTCTTCCAGAGTCTTCTTGAATATTCTAGATCCTTCTAGAATGTTCTAAACGCTTCTAACATGTTTCATGTTCTTCTAGAATGTTCTAGAACCTTCAAGAATAATCTACGGTCTTCTAGAATCGTCTAGAGTCTTCCAGATGCGTCCAGACTTTGGTAGAACCTTCTAGAACCTTGTGGCAAGCTTCAAGATTGTTGTAGACCACTCTAGGCCATTCTAGATGCTTCCTTGGTGCATGCTTGCCTTAAAATGCCTAAAGATGTTTAGTTTGCCTCAGTGCTAGCTAGCGGGTTGTGACACTCTGCTTCGAATTTGTTTTGAATTTGGGGGGAGAGATAACATTTTTGAGGCGGTACCAGAAGTTTTCGGTACTAAAACACTTTGTCATGCCTGTAACGAAGATTCTTTCAATTTTGTAAAATAACATTCTGCCCTGTCCGTCGACGTCGAACCAGATGAGGATAATGAAGAGGGCAATGGTAATTTCTTCCTTTTTTTTAACTCTGATTTTATTTTATTTTTTTTTGGTTAAATTTTTGTTTAAATCTTGTCTTGTAGAGATGGACAGAGAAAATGCATTTGTTGCTCTCCCCGAAGACAATGCACTTTTTGCTCTCCCCAGAGATAAAGCACCTGAGCTTGTTGGAGGTTAGTTATTTCTTATTTTCAACGTGTTTTACTATTTTTAAGTTTTAAATCTCAGATTTCTGATGATTTATTCTGTTAGAAAGATATCTACAACTTTCGATTTTGTCCATTCTTCTCTAAAATATGTTGCTATATCCTTCTTTGTAGAGTTGGACGGAGAGAATGTACTTGTTGCTCTCCTCAGAGACAATGCACTTGTTGTTCTCCTAAAAGCTTGTCGGAGGTTAGTTTTTTCTTATTTTCAACATGTTTTACTATTTTTATGTTTTAAATCTTAGATTTCTGATGATTTATTCTATTAGAAAGATATTTGAATGCTCTAATTTTTGTAATTCGCCTTTGTCATACGTGGTAGCGACATTTGACCCATCATATTCGTCATTAGTTCTGATGCCAATTTAAATATTTTAAATCAAATAACATTCAAATAAAATTGTTCAGGAATAAAAAATTACATGCAAAAATAAAATTGTTCAGAATTGAAATTGCTCAGGCAATTAACAAATAAAATACAATTTCAAAATACTTTTATTTTATTTTTCTGAATCTTTTTTGTCTTCTTTCTCTCACACCACCACTTTTTTCTCACACTCTCACTCACACCCGTGTTACAAAAGAAATAAACAATGCCTTTATATAGATATTAGACATTACTACATAATAAAACCTATTAAAAACCATAACTCCTATATTAAACTCCATAAAGACTAGTAACTCCTATATTAACTTTTTAACTCCCCATTAATTTTTAAATTTTATGAATCACTAAATATATTTATTTCAACAAAGAATGCCAAGACTTTGACAAGAATAGTACAAGACTCAATTTTGCAAAAATAAAATGTAGTGATTCTATTTTGTATATTTCTTGTTAACTTTCGGTGTTTTAGTGTCTTGCTTAAGTTGTTGCCTTGTGGTAGAGCCATAAAGAGCATCCTAACTCTTTTTCAAGCTTATATTGCAGGGATTTTGCTTTGTAATTTCTATTGTTGTTATCAAATGTCACAGTGTCGGATTCGGATTACCGGGAAATGGTATTATCAAGATCAATCAACAAGGTAAGAATTATACTAAACGAATCGAGCTTAGAAATCATTTGATAAAGAGTTGTTTGAAAGCATAGACAAGTAGGAATTGCTAATGTCAGATGCTCATATTCTTATCATCATACACAAATGTTCATAACTAAAGGGACTAGAAGACAATATTTCCAATTTTAGGGGGGCAAGGCCAAGACCATTTTCTATCAGAAATTTCAATCACCTAACAAGTGAAGTAACAGTCCAAAAGTAGTATTTCTTAAAACTTCCCTTTTCTCGATTGCTACGTTCAAGGCTATTCATGTCCTAGTTTTCTCAGTCCAAGCTTTCTTCACTCCTTAAAATCCCCTAGTTAACCATCATCCAGGTTGCTGAAGAAAATGGCTGAAGCTCTTGTTTCTGCAATTTTGGATCGATTAGCAACACGTACGCAACAAGAATGGAGGTTGCTGGCAGGCGTTGAGCAAGAAATCAACAAGCTTGAAAGCTACTTCAAAGACATCCATGCCGAGCTCGAAGACGCCGAGGAAAAACAAGTGACAGATGCAAGTGTCAAACGTTGGCTAACTAAACTCAAAGAAGGATCGTATGAGTTGGAGGACGTGTTGGACGAGTGCAACTTTGCATCCATGAAAGCCGCTGGATTGTTTCGCAAGGTACGTTCTTTGATCTTCTGTGATTTATTTCGTCAGGTTGGTTGGCGTCATAGAATTGCAGTCCAAATAGAAAGAATCAATGATGGCTTAGACGAGATTGCTAAGGAGAGAGACAGATATCAATGATGGCTTAGGTGGTTTGTTATACTATGTATGACAGAAAAAAATAACAAATTGTATGAAAAAAATAATAAAAGTATTTGATGGTGCTGAGGCCTGCCCAATTGCAGTTTCTTAAGACAGATTTTCTGTCACTCCGATGGTGCTGAGTTTATTGGTAGTCTGTCTCCCAAGATATAACAACAAGAGGAACTCCTTTGCTGAGTTCCCAAACCGTTCTTGCCTTCGCCAGTCACCAGAAGAATAAGCAGAGGCAGGAGAGAAAATGTTTTGAGAGATGATGAGTGTTTGAGATGATGAGTAAAACTGAGAAATCAATCTCATATTTATAGTAGAGAATTAGGGCAACAGTGAGCAACCTAAACGAATTTAAAATTCGAAATATTAGAGATAATGCTAATTATCTAGTATTTTAAATTGAATTAAATTCAAATTTATACTAATAATAGCCATTATCTATCCATTATCAAAAAATATCCTGAGCAGTTATAACCGCTCCATTATCTGTATTTCGACTGAATACAAACTCCTTTTGGATATTAAAAATAAAATAAAATAAGGAAAATATTCATAACGAGTAAAATGTTCGCGGGCCCAAAAAGAGTCAGACCGGTCCAAACATTTGCATCACCCACGTTGTACACCTCAACCCAAGTGTTAAGTCATTCAATGACAATTATGTGAGTAAGTGTATATAAACACTTCCCACTTCACTTATCCCATCAATATAGGATAATGGGGTTTCTTATTCCTTACTTTATTTCAACCTTCTTACTTTGAGCATCAATTTCTCATTCACTACTCAACAATTTTGAGCATATGAGCTACCGTTGTAAAGATCTCGCGGAGTAGAATAGGAATCAATAATTCTTTATTCGAATCCTCATCTTTACATTTTTAAAAAATACTTCAAAGATGGTCATTTGCTCACTATTTTCCAACAATTAATTAGCTGCAATGAATTAAACTGGTTGTTGTTAAATAATTAAACTAAACCTAGTTGTAATAAATTAAATAATTAAAATAAACCTGGTTGTAATAAATTAAATAATTAAAATAAACCCAGTTGTAATAAATTAAATAACCAACATAGATGTATTTAAACAAAAAAAATAAGAGAAAAAGACACATTCATAACAATTTGACAGATCGATCAAATTGAATAATTAAATAAAAATAATTAAATAAAAAATAAAAAGATTTAGAAACTGTTAATTACGCATATATTGATTTTAAAAAATAGGTAAATTACATAGATACTCACTATACTATGAGTTTATATTGAAATGGTCACAATATTTTAAAAAGCATCAAACTACTAATCAACTAATAAAATGTTGTATCAATATAGTTACCGACCGTTAAAAATTAACGGATTGACGACATAACAATTAAAAATAAAATAAAATAATTACACATTTACTCCCTGTCATGATTTATAGTTTGCAACTAAACCAAGTCTACTTTCATGATTTATAGTTTACAACAAATTATATTCCTGACGCCATGGGAATCTTTTTTTCTTAACTTTCATTTTATATGTCATTTTAGTATATTTTTGCGGTCATTTGATATTTATATAAAATTCTATATGATATTATTTTTTATTATGATTTGTCGATCATCATAAAAAATTATATTACAAGTACTATAAACATAATTTTTAAAGACTTAATTACAGTTTTTCATACCCTATCCGTTAGGGATATTCAAAAGTGACCCAGTGAATATAAAATGATCCAAATAACTCAAGATATAAATTAAATAAAAAGAAGAAGAAGAAGAAGAAGAAACCCTTAAACTTTTGTAAAAAGTCAATTAAGTCTTTATACATTTTTTACACTCAATTAAGCCTTCGAACTCAAAAAAACAAAACTCAATTTAGCACTTAAACTCTTGCAAAAAAATCAATTAAGCCTTTAAGCTTTTTTACATCCAATTAAGCCCTTAAACTCAAAAAAATTAATTTGGCCTTTTGACCAACTTTGACTATTAACTTTAACGTTTTTTTTTTTTGAAAAAATTCTTTAACATGTGTTGCAACATGATAATATCACATATCGTTTTTAGGAAATTTTAAAAAATATATAAAAATCTAAAAATTTTATAAAAAATCATGAAAATTCTAAAATTATTTTAAAAGAGAAATATTTTTTTATAATTGTATACTAATATTTAATGTTTTTAGTGTTTTTAGTTTTTAATCTTTTAAAAAATTGTTATTTATCATTTTAAATTAATTTTTAGGATTAAAATATTTTATATTTTAAAAAAAAAATTTCTGGATTTTTATATAATTTTATAAATTAAATTTTATAAATTCTTACAAATGAGGGCTTAATTGGATGTAAAAAAGAAGTTTAAGGGCTTAATTGATTTTTTGTAAAAGTTTAAAGGCTAAATTATTTTTTTTCTTAAGGATTTAATTAAATAAAAAAAATAAAGACTTAATTGATTTTTTAAAAATATTTAAGGGCTTATCATATCCGAAACATACTGATAATGGCTCATCCTATCAATTCTGATTAACCTTATACTTCCCTAAATTGAAAATTAGAAGGGGAAATTTGCATTTGTACATTTGAATTGGGTCGGTGGTTTTTAGTGAATCTAAATCTCTAATAAATTAGATTATCAGACGATGAAATTAAATTTAAAATCATTAGTTTTTATGTTTTGGGTGAGTTTTTTAATAAAAAAATTTTGTGTACATAATGTCTTGAATCTGATATCTATTTAAGCGAAATCAAACGATTTATCACTTAAATTAACATTAGTAAATCAAATCTCTGTTTCTCTTTTAGGATCTTTCAGATTTTAATAAGGCTGAACCAATAAAAAAACAAGAAAATTACACACCCAACCATAATTGTAAATTTAAATATGTGTTTCTTTATGTTTTATGTGTTATTGTCGAATGAATTTAAATGTGTCTTTTCTTCTTGTGCTAAATGTGTGTTCTTTTCTTGCATTAAATGTGTGTGTTTTCATGTGTTATTGTTAAATGAATGTGTGTTCTCTTCTTATGTTAAATGTGTGTTTATTCTTGTGCTATTGCTAAATAAATTTAAATGTGTGTTCTTGTCTTGTG
This sequence comes from Abelmoschus esculentus, assembly GCA_035048815.1. NCBI lineage: Eukaryota > Viridiplantae > Streptophyta > Magnoliopsida > Malvales > Malvaceae > Abelmoschus > Abelmoschus esculentus. The sequence goes on from JAUCBN010000049.1 coordinate 878,634, forward strand.
CTAGATTTGTGTTCTGTGATTAATTGTTTATTGTGATACTGTGATCTTAAGATTCCCTGTGATACTGTGATCAGATTATCTAAACTGTGTGTTTCATATTCTATACGATTATATGTGCTGAGACATTCGAGATCATTAGCATTGATTGCATTAAATGTGCATGGGGTGGATTGTACGGAGGAAGGTTAGGAGTATGAGACTGCATTCTCTGTGACATTGAATTCTCTGTGACATTGCATTAGTCAATATTTGTGTTTATTTACCACGAAAAGTTAGGCTATAATTGTGATTGTAAATTGAGTGACATTGTGATGATTGACTGCACTTTAGAGACATAGTGGGCTTTGTATTCTTTTAATTTATTTTTTAGATATCTGACCCTAGGAGTTGGTACTTGAAGATCTCTATCGGACAACGTTTTATTTTTTCATTACGGTTATTTACAAACATTTTTACTTCGGTTATTTTGGGATTATTAGGGATATAAGATGTTTTTAAACTTCAGGCATAAAACCGTTTTATCCAATTTTTTCTATTTTTAGTCAAAATAATTATTTTTAAATTATTTACTTAATATTTGGTTTACAAATTTTTATTTTGAATTACTTCATACAATTATATGACGTTAAAGTTTCAAATAACGATTTTAACCTATTATACACCTCAAGTTAAGTCTACAGGGTTACACCTGTTAAGCTCTCATGCAGATAACCGAGGTTACTTGTACTTGTAACAGTGTCTAAGGAGGAGCAAAGTTTGGAATTGTTTCAAGAGATTGTATTTTCTTGCGGAACAACTTAAAAGATAATGAAGTCTTGTTAATTTTTTCATTCTTGTTCTAAGCTCGAAGTACTATTTGTATAAATAAAAATCTTAATTATTACCAAAAATAACAATTAATAATGAACGTGATAATATCTTTTATGTCTTTAACCGTAATAAACACACACGACTGAAAACTCGGCCTCAACTGTAACTCCTTGAAAAAGACATCAAAGGAATTATTTAACTTCATGATAGAGAAAAAATGTTTAGTGATACTTGATGATATCTAGAATACTGAAGCTTGAAATAATATAAAGCATGCATTTTCAGGAAAAGAGACAATAAGTAAGATCCTGCTCAGCTCTCATGCAGATAACTGAGGTTACTTGTACTGGTAACAATGTATAAAGCAGGAGCGAATTTTGGAATTGTTTCAAAAGATTGTATTTTCTTACGGAACAACTTAAAAGATACTGAAGTCTTTTTAATTTTTTCATGCTTGTTTTAAGCTCGAAGTACCATTTGTACCAATAAAAATCTTCTTCGGTACATATTATTTTCTTCATATAGATAGATATAAGATCTAAGGGATAATTAATTTCTTATCCATATAGATATTATTTAGAATCTAAGGGGCAATTACTTAAAAGTATATTTTGTACAATAACTCTTCCTATGCGATAGAAAAGGATCTCAATGTCTCCCTCTTTCAACATGATTTTTATTTAGCTCGAGCTTATATATCACGTCCTTTAGCAATTTTGCATCAACCAGGATGATGTAAGCCTCAAATGGGGATTGTGAAAATCAATGTGGACGAGGCTTTTCTACCAACGACAAGAATAACATCATTAGGTGGGGTGGCACGTGATCATGAGGGTTTTATCCTTGCTGGTTTTGCAATGAATTTAAATGAGGCACAGTCAACCAAAACCGTAAAAGCCACAACATTTAGTGAAGGAATTAAACTAGCAATTTTTAATGGATGGTTGAATGTAGTTATAGAAGGAGATGCTCTCAGTGTGGTTAATCGACTTGCAAATTCAGGCCTAGACATGTCCACTGTTGGTGTACACCTTCATGAGGCAAGAGAAAATCTAAGATCATTTAGTAATTTCTGAACTCTTTATGTTAATTGAGTTGTAAATTCAGTGACACATACATTGGCTCATTGGGCTTTAGACTCGGTACTACTGATTTAATTTAACATGGACTATCCAAATTGTATCAAATCTTTTGTTTTGTTTGATATCATTTTTAATTAAATAAAGTAACATCTTTTTAAAATAAAAAATAAAAGGATCTCATAATCCTAAACCGATCTTACATAGTTTGCAAATCTCAAGTTTGTCAATAAAGAGTAGACCTAATTGTATTATTGTCTACAACTGATTTCTTCTATGTACTACTAGTTGATAGGGCCAATTCTTTCTCCTGAATTAAGACGGATCATTCAACAAGAATATATAATTATTTAGGTAACATCAATCAAACTACTCTTCAATAAAATTTAACAACAAAACTATGATAATTAATAAAAAATATTTAATTATATATTTGATCTTTATTATTTGTATATTATATTAGTTAGTTATAATATTATTTAAATTTAATCTTACAGAATAAATTTAGTCTTTATACATTTTTTGCACTCAAATAAGCCTTCAAACTCAAGAACAAAACTCATTTTAGCCCTTAAACTCTTGCAAAAAAATCAATTAAGCCTTTAAACTTTTTTATATCCAATTAAGCCCTCAAACTCGAAAAGAAAAATATCAATTTGGCCTTTTGACCAACTTTGACTATTAACTTTAACGTTTTTTATAAAAAATTCTTTAGCACGTGTCGAAACATGATAATATCACATATCGCTTTTAGAAAATTTTAAAAAATCTATAAAAATCTAAAAAATTTATAAAAATAATGAAAATTCTAAAATTATTTTAAAAGAAAAATATTTTTTATAATTGTATACTATATTTAATATTTTTAGTGTTTTTAGTTTTTAATCTTTTAAAAATTGTCATTTATCAATTTTAAATTAATTTTTAGGATTAAAATATTTTTATATTTTAAAAATATTTTGTCAGGATTTTTATATAATTTTAAAAATTAAATTTTAAAAATTCTTATAAATGAGGGCTTAATTGGATGTAGAAAAAGTTTAAGGGCTTAATTGACTTTTTGTAAAAGTTTAAAGGCTAAATTATTTTTTTTTTCTTGAGTTTGAGAGTTTAATTAAATAAAAAAAAATTAAAGGCTTAATTGATTTTTTAAAAATATTCAAGGGCTTATCATATCCGAAACATACTGATAATGGCTCATCCTATCAATTCTGATTAACCTTATACTTTCCTAAATTGAAAATTAGAAGGGGAAATTTACATTTGTACATTTGAATTGGTCGGTGGTTTTTAGTGAATCTAAATCTCTAATAAATTAGATTTTTAGGTGATGAAATTAAATTTAAAATTATTAACTTTCTATGTTTTGGGTGAATTTTTTAATAAGAATTTTTTGTGTACATAATGTCTTAAATGAGATATCTATTTAAGCGAAACCAAACGATTTATCACTTAAGTTAACATTAGTCAATTAAATCTCTCTTTCTTTTTAAGGAACTCTCAGATTTTAATAAGGCTGAACCGATAAAAAAACAAGAAAATTACACACCCAACCATAATTGTAAATTTATACTATTGACAAAATAAAAACTATGAATTTATATGTATATTAATTATTAAATATTTTATGTTTTACTTCTTTTAGCTATATTGTCATCTGAACTTTACAACTACAGAATCTTCCAAGTGATCTCTATAATAAAATATATTATCTTCGTGAGATTAAAATTTGAGTCATTTATCTATAAAGTGTGTACGTCTTATCAAAATATATCATGTAATTATTAAAATATTTTAATATAATTATTTATCGTTAAAATTTAATGAAGGAAAATCATGACAATTATAAAGGGTATAATTATACACTTATCATTTCTATTTATATATTTCTATAGTTCGAGCATAATTTTATTTTAAAGGAAAGATTATATAGATGACCACCTAACTATGAGATTAGTATCGATATGATCACTATATTTTTAACTTTTGTAAATATACACTTAAATATTAAAATTATTCTAATATGACCACCAACCGTTAAAACTTAATAGAGTAGCAGATGTGATAGTTAAAAAATATAAAATTACACATCTGATTCTTGTTTTTTTTACATATTTTTTAATTTGATTTTAATTTTATTTTAATAAACTAAATTAATTATTTAAATTGATGGTAACACATATTACACCGTCTATAATTCTTATTATTCGTAAAGCTTAATCTCAAATTTATTGCTAACTTACAATATAATAATCTCATAGAAGATTACAGCACCATCTTACATATAACAATACAATCCACATCATGTAAATAACAATACAATCCACATCTAGAAGATTACAACACCATCTTACAATATATATAGTATAATCTCATACAAGCTTACACAAATAACAACAATATTCTACATCTTAAAGTTATAATATATTTGTATTCTTTTCTTGTATGAGAAAATTAAAGCAAATTAGAGAGTCAGGAAAGAGATACAATAGCTATGAATCATGTTTAATTAAGATAACCAGGAAGATAGATGATTACCTTTCCATGGATGGAATTCATATGGACCACTCCATTTCCCCTGAATTAAAAGAAATGAAGAAGAAAAAGATGAGATTCTTGATTTCTCAAGAATTGTGCGCAATCCATTCCTTTGGAATGAAAATTTGTCAAGATTTATGTGCATATCATATATATGAAAGATTATGAACTCACTAGACTATAATCATGATAACTACTTATCACAGGCCTTGAATGTGATTGAAGGAACATGTCGGACCTTGTCGAAATCCTCTCCTCCTTCCTCCATTCTCTCTTTGAACGCCTTTGGCATCCCTTCAACCTTCAGTTCTTTCAGTGTTGTAATGAACCTCAATCCATCTGGAACCATCTTCAAATCACGGCAGTTTTTGATCTCCAGTCGCTCAAGACAAGGCATGGCTCCTTCATCCACCTGCCACTTCTCCAAATACATGAGATCTACAAGGCTTAGAGACTCGAGTTTAGGAAAGCCTTGTGCAGAGAAAACTATTTCCTTTCCCTTGAAATCAACATGATGCAATTCAAGAACCCTTAAGCTAGACAGCTTCTTCAGTGTTGGCATTGGATCTTCTTCAAGCTTGAACATTCTCAAATTTAGGTAAGCGAGACTCAAAGACGAGTAATCGTACTCTGGTAACTCACTTATCTTCATATCTAAACTCAGCTTACAAAGACTAACACATGTTGAAAGCAGGTGATTCAAATGCCTTGGATCGATTCTTCCTTCGTCATTGATAATAGACAAGGAATGAAGATATCTTCCTTGGACGATAGGTGGATTCTTGTCCGAGTCGTCCGCATTAAAATCTTTGATCTCGAACAGCCCCCGAATCACCAACTCCCTTAGCTTTGTCATGTTGATAAGATCCCTTAGATAGCAATTCCTGGTGTTGAAGTTCACCAGTGTTTGTAGATTTCTCAAAGTGTTCAACTTCAGCTTTGTTTTTCTTTTACATTTATGAGGAAGATAGAGATGTCTTAGTTGCTCCATCCTCCATATCACATTAGGTACATGAACATTATCAGTAATCATTCCTTGAACTCTTAAATCCAAAGTCTGCAAGCGCCTCAAGTTGCCCAGAGTTGATGGCAATATTGGACTTAATAAGTAAAAATCCCTTAGACTCAAGAATCTTAAATGGATGAGATTACCTATATCTCTTGATAACTTCCAATTCATTCCCATCCCACGCCAATCTTTTCCTTCATAGTTAAAGACTCTCAGCAATTTGAAATTGTTGAACATGTAGGTGTAATATCCATGAAATTCAGGAAGCAACACAAAAAATAACAAGAATGCTACATTTGAAATATAGACACAATTACCTTCAACTTCATGATTTGCCACGTAATTAAGCATTTTCCGGACCAGCGGTTTAATAAAAGACTTCTGTTTAAATAACTCGTCCGAGTAGTCACCAAATATCACCAATATTGAGCGAAGATTTGGACTTTTAATGCGTGGTATCCAAAAAATATGGGGTGCAGAAACTCTATGCATCCTTCGTACCGTGGATATCGAAGATGCGTTGGACGTCTCATCAACAAAGAAGACAAAATTTTCTTGTTTAGCTTTTGATAAGCAAAGATTTCTCATCAGATCATGCATTTGAACGGTTTTGATCTTCAACTTTAAGACGTCTCTTTCTCGTACTTGGACCATGCACCTCTCTACCAGCTCCAGCAAGTAACGTTCTGCCAAATCCTCTATCATGATCCCATCTTCTTCCTCCGAATCCGATAAGACGATCCCTTCAGCAACCCAGAGTTGAATCAATCTATCGGTTTGTATCTCAAAATCTTCTGGAAAATTTGCCAAATATAAAAAGCATGGCCTCAAGTAGTGTGGCAAATCATCATAGCTTAAGGCCAGCACTTCTTCCACTCCATGGCCTTTGCCTCTCTTCAAGTAGGATATCACATTTTCAGACACCTTTCGCCATTCATTTACTGAATCCTTAGTGGCTAAGATTCCTCCAAGCACAACAATGGCTAATGGCAACCCTGCACAATGTTCAACCATCTTTTTGCCCAGCTTTTCCATTTCTCCTTCAACTTTACGGCCTGGAAAATTTAATAAATGAACGAAAGGGTTCAACAATTATAACTCAAAATTAGGAACAAATTGCACTTCAAGAATAATAAAAGGATATACCATATTAAAGGTCACCCAACCCTTAGTATCTCTTTCAATTTTGAATTATAAAAAGTTACAAAAAAAGTTATAAAAGGTTTCAATTTTTTAAAAGAAAGTTAGATACTTATGTCTTAAAAAATCTCTCAATAAGTTAATTTCGTCCAATTTTTTATTTTTTTTATTGGTGGTTACCAATCAATTTCAGCATTGATCGTTGACGATTGAATCTATTATATTTATATATTTTAATAATAATTTTTGTCATCATGACACGTGTTTTTATGTCCTTATAACACGTTTTTTTTAATAATAATTTTTTGTCTTTAACGGTTGTTTGTAGCACAAAAAATTTAACATTAATTTCTAGTAATGGGTTCGGTTCATTAAATGAATTTTTATTATAATTTTAAAATTTTAATTTATTATATAATAACTTATTTTTCATTTTTATTTAAATTAAAAATTAAATCTATAATTATATATGAAATTAAATAAATAAATATAAAAGACAATAAAGTATATATATCAAAGTTCAGTGGGGGTTTTGGACAGGCGCAATAGGAGCGACCGCATAGGGCCCCGAAAAAGAAGGGCCCTAAATTTTGATAAATTACATTCATTAAATGATGTTAATCTCAAAATTTATTGAATTTTTTTTGTAAACGCTATTAAGAAAGTTGAGTTATAATTGTTAAAACGTTATAATTATTTCTTAAATACGATAATTGATTATAGAATCTTACTGATTATTACTATTACTATTGCTTTAGTATAACCAGTGAGGTTTTGGACATACGCAATAAAAACGATCGCACAGGGCCCCCTAGAAATGATATTTGTTTTTAAGGACTATAATTTTATAACTGGTAGAGGTCATGAACAGTTACTTTTAAGGACCATGTTTTAATAAATTACACAGGTCCCCAAAATCTTTAAACCGCCCCATCAAAGTTAGAGATATAAGACACAAAAACGTGTTTGATGTAGTGTCTAACACGTTGCTAATTTCCTGGGTATGTGTTGGTTTGATTCCTCCCATAGTAGATTCATTTTGAAATTTATTTTTTCCCTCTATACAAAATAGACAAAAATACGTAATTATATTTTTTTATTTCACGTCATTCCTCTTAAGTTTAAACGATAAATGATTATATTAAAACTATTTTAATAGTTTCATAGTATATTTATAAAAATTAAAATTATAATGATCAAATCGACACTAACTCTATAGTTGAGTGATTATCTATGTAGTTTACCCTGAATTTTAGTAGGAAAAATACTTTTATATTCTTTATTACACGTAGGCTTAACTCAGAAATAAGTAACTAAACTATATATTTTATTCTAAAATATGTGTCTAATATTTTCTTTGCTGAAATAGGTGCCTAAAGTTTCATTCCATTAGTGTTTTGAGATATTACAGTTAAAAATTCTTAACTTAGAAATAGGTTCTCAAACTATATATGAGATAGGTGCCTAATGTTTTTTTAGCTAAAATAAGTACCTAAAGTTTCATTCTATTAGTGTTTTAAGGTAATACCGTTAAAAAATCATCAACTAATCAAAATTTAACAAGTGTCTATTTTATTTTTTTATAAATAAACTAAAAAAATAATATAAACTTTAAAAAATTCAAAAAAAATCTTAAATTTTAAAAAAAAATCTTAAATCCATAGAATCCCAAACCTCAAAATCTCAAAATTGACCCAACTGCGCATTGTCAATAATCGACGAGAGATATTGCAATCGAACGTTGAACGACAAGAGCCTTTCGCGTTCATTGTTCTATATCTGATTTAAATTCTTCTCATCTATTATTGTTAATGGGTTGTTGGAGAAAATCGACAGTGGCCTAAGACGATGGCAACGACGAGATCTAACAAGGCTATCAACGGAGGTAGTGACATTAATTTTGGTTTTAAGGTTTAGGGGTTTTAAAGATTTTTGGACCATTTTATAATTTTTTAAAATTTTAGAATATTATTTAGATTAATTTATTTTATTTTCTATTTATTTTTAAAATAATAAAACAAAAAAATCAACATGTTCATATATTATTGGGTGATGATTCTTTTAACGGTATTGTCTTAAAACACTAACGAATAAAATTTAGGTACCTATTTCAGTAACAACACAAAAAACAGTAAACACTTATCTAAAAAAATACTATATAGTTTGAACACCGACTATGAGTTAATCCTTACATGTATTCGATAGATTAACCTTAATTAGTTGGGCAAACTTCCTAACTAGTTAACTATGAGGGAAGTTTTATTTTGACCATAAATATTTTAAATTTGACAATCAGTCTATATAATTATTTAAATAATATTAATCAAACCAGCGAACATTAAAAGTTAATATATAAGTTGATGTGATAATTAAAATATTATTATAATTATATATTAGATTCGTGCCTAACTCTAATTTAATTAAATATTAATTTTAATTGGTATAAATCAATTTAGTGATTATTTCATTGAATGATAAAATTTATCAGTGCCAAATTGATGTGATAATTGAAAAGACACATGGATATAAGGTGAATAAAGAAATTACCCGTAAAAGCTTGAGATAATACGATTTTTTGAAACAGCTCCCAACTTTGGTCTGGGTTTAGACACTGTAATGGGTGCAAATGACCTCTGCTATCTGCATGTAAAGCTACCTCTGTGTTCCTTGAAGTGAGCAGGATCTTTGTCTTTGTCTTGTTGTCGGGAATTACAGGCTTTATGCTATCCCAGGATTCGTTGTTCCAGATATCATCCAGTATTAGCAAACATTTCTTCTCTTTTAGGAAGTTAAACAATTTGTCTGCTATTTCTTCATCACTCGTTTGCCAGTTAATTTTAATTGATAGACTGGATAAAATGTCTGTCCATACTTTTCTTTTCTGGCATTGCTCAGAAACATAGACCCAAACCAAGTGATCAAAATGATTTTTAACTTGGCTGTGATGATATATTTTCTTGGCAAGAGTGGTCTTCCCCAGACCACCCAGTCCGCATATAGAAACAACTCTCGATTCACTTTTCTCGTTCACAATAATTGACACCAAATTCTCTATATCAGTCTCTAATCCAACGATGTTATCTTCAATAATATGAGGATAAGACCGTCTTGATTCTTGTCTTTTAGTTGAACTACTTGCTTCTTCGTCCTCCCGCAATTCTTTTATACCATATGCCTGTAGGTAAGAGTGAAAATGAAAAAAACTTTCAATAAATTGTTCAATTGATAAATCATTTATATGTTGTTCTTATAAACGAATAAAAATAATTTTTTTATATTTATTTAATAAATGAACGAACATGAACTACCTTTACTCATATTTTTTTTATTTTTTGGTTAATATATGGACTAAATTGGACACAAGGTAAACTTTGGAGTTTAAACTGTGAAATCTAAAGAGTTTAAGGATTAATAAGGTAATTTCACTATTTTGAGGAATATATTTGCGGACACTGAACAAACATTAAAAATTTAAATTGAAACGAACCAAGTATGAATACATCTAAAAATCTTGATTATTCAAGCTCAGTTTATTTACACTCGTACCTGCAGTCGTCGGACCAAGTCTGTGATTCTCGTAAAGATCTTGTCTATCTTTGATCTCGTTTCGTGAAGCGTCCTTCCGTGTTTGAAGATGCTTGTGGATCTTTGGATACAACTCGAAAGACCGTCTTTCCTTCTGGATCCAATCCTGAGAGCAAAGTCCTCGATGACATCCTCAGCATCATAAGCAAGCTCTCTGATCTCAGACACCCACAGGCGTATCCTCCTGTCCTTGGACTGTTTGGCATCGGCCTCAATTAAGGAGCTTTGCATCCATTTCAGCTCAGTTTGCAGACGATCAACCTGCTCCTCCACGCCCCACAGGTAGACTGATTCTTCAGCTAGGAGTTTGCCAATTGTGGTCACTGCAGAGGACACAGCAGACCAAGACATGGCACTCAAAATGTTTTTTTTTTTCTTAGAAATTTCTTTGAAATGTTTAATTTTGATGCATTTTTCAACACTGGTTTCCCATGTTATATAACATTTCTTGGAAGTAACAAGCAACGAAAATTAAATGATAAAGCAATATTAATTAGTTAGCTACAATGAATTAAACTAGTTGTTATTAAATAATTAAGCTAAACCTAGTTGTAATAAATTAAATGAAAAGGTAAACCTAGTTGTAAATAATTAAATAACATAGATGTATTTAAAAAAAAAATCAGTTCGAATAATTTGGCAAATTGATCAAATTGAATAATTAAATAAAAAATAAAAAGATTTAGAAACTATTGATTACGCGAATGTTGATTTTAATAAGCTTAATTGATGTATTATTGAGAGCTAAAAGGGAAGCAATAGTCGACGGTTACGGGCAAATTCTCTACCTCCTAATTGTGTTTTCATTGCTGTTTTTATTTTAAACTAATAAGTTTAAGGTTCAAGGTTAAGGTTGTGGTTAAGATTTAAAAAGTTAGAGATAAAATATATTTTTTAAGGGATAGAGTTTAGGGTTTAAGATATAAAAATTTAAAGTTAAGGCTTAAAATTTAATTTTTTATAATTTTTAACATGAGACATAAAAAGAGACACAGTTAGGAGGTAAAAGATTTGTACTCAACAATTATAGGCTGAAAATTTCAGTACATTTATTGACAAAAAGAATAATAATTGTTTGGTTCAAATCAATTCACATCGTATATTTAATTTTAATAAACGAGTCTTTTAACGATAATTTTTTATATATAAAATCTTAAATATAATTATTTAAAAGATACTAAATAATTTATACTTCCACTAACCGTTGATTAGCTTAAGTTGATTTTAATAAGCTTAATTACGTATTATTTAGAGCCAAGGGGGAACCAATAGTCAACCATTATAGTCTGGAAAGTTTAGCCCATGTGGGACAATAATTGTGCTGGTTTATTTCTGTTTAACCAGTATATTTTAATTATGTCAACGCTGAAATCATCTTTTAATTACTAAAAGGTATAAAGATAAATTAACCCTTAATATTTATAGTTTTATCATTTTAGCCTTCATTATTTATTTGGGATAAATTTAGTCCTCAATCTAAGTCTTTTTGACAAATATCTCATTTTTAATTAGCATGATGATTTTACCGTTAAAAATTTAATGATAATGACATATAATAAACATGTGATAATATATTTTAAATGATATAACATCTAACCTATCAAATACATACATATAGAATATAATTTTATTCTAATATAAAACATAAAATAATTAAAATTCAAATAAAAATTAAATCTAAAACATTTTAGCTGCTAAACCTTAAATAAATTAACTACTCTATATTTTTTTATAATTTTGAGTTTTTTTAGATTTAATTAAAACTCAAAACCAAAACCTCAAATTTACTACTTTTTAAATTTAAATTTAAATTTAAATCTTAAACTATAAATCAAAACCCTAAACATTTTAATTTAGATTAAACAATAAAATACCTAAATTCTAAATTAAAATAACAAAAACCCAATTGATTAGTATCAAAATCTCTTACCTTTGATTTATCGATAGCAATCTTTACAAAACTCTTTCTTTTCAGATTGTGTTCATATTTTTTTTATAGGATTTTGATTCTATTGTATTTAGGGTTGAAAATTTTTAGTATCTTTTTGTTTTAAATTTAATTAATTTTTAATATTTTATTTGAATTTTAATTGTTTTGTATCATATATTACAATAAAATTATATTGCACGTGTATGTATTTGATAGTTTAGATGTCATGTCATTTAAAATATATTATCATATGTTACTATCGTTAAATTTTTAACGGCCTAATCATCATGTTAGTTAAAAAATGAGATATTTGTCAAAAAGATATAAATTAAGGGTTAAATTTATCTCAACAAAAGAATAATAATTAAAATGATAAAAAATTTAAATATCGAGGGTTAAAACAATCTTTATGTCTTACTTAAATTGACAACCAAACTATATAAGTTTATTTCTGTTTAACCATTATATTTTTAATTATGTCAACAAGAATACTCAATTATTTAACTACTCTTCAATAAAATTTAACAAAAAGCAGATATGATAATTAATAAAAAAATTAATTATATATTTGATCTTTATTATTTATATATTATATTAGTTAATTATAATATTATTGAAATTTAATCTTACAGAATAAATTTTATTAGTTTTTTTAATTATTTAAATATTTTTTTTACAACTAAAAAAATAAAATATTTTGTCTTCTACAACAAGCCAAGCTTATGTTGTTCTCTTCAACGGATCTCCTCGTTTTGAAGATTTTGCTGACAATGACGGTGGAATAGATCAAGTCAAAGCTCTAGCAGAAGAAGCGGTGGCCAAAAGAATCTCAACCTTACCAAGAGAACCTCAACCTTACCAAAGAGAGCCTCAAACCTTACTGAAAGATCCTTACCTTACCAAAGAAGAACCCCTAAACCATGCCAGATGAAATGGGTTATTCTTTATCTTTGCTCTATTGTCGTTACACAACAATGAGCAAAGAGGGACAGCTGTAATAACCCATTCAAACAAACCCACTTAATTAAATCTACAGGCCCAATACAAACATAAACCAGTAGACCAAATCATCAAACTAAACAAACCCAATCCAATTAACCCTTATGTTAAACAAATGAAAACCCTAATATCAATGCCAGCAACCCTAGCCGCCGACCATGTTTTATCATCTGTAGCGCGTGGCCGCCACGCGCGGCTCTCTGATTTCCACGTGGCCGCCACACGCTCCCTCATTCGTCCGAATGGCCGGCCACCGTCCTAACCACGTGAAGAAGAAACTCCACCGCCCAAAGCTTCACATTGGCCTGCAAAAATAGAAATAAAATATTATTAGATCTGAAATATCAGATCTGAACATGTACAAGCAGAGATTGGATGTTTTTTTAATGTAAAAATTGGGGTTATAAATCCCCAGACCACAGATGTAACCGGTTAAAAAAATCAATCAAAAAAAATACAGATTTGAACCACAAAAAAATAGAGAGGCAAGCAACACATATTCGAGACAAAAAAATAAAAATAAACCGAGAAAGGAGTGATCGGAGAAGCAAATCGGAAAGAAGTAAAAAGGTAAAAATAAATCATATATTCAATACTTATCTTTTTAGATCTACTCGTGTGGGTTGATTTTTACGAAAATCCGAGCTTGGATCCATAATCTACGCGTCGAGATCTAACGGAATGCCCCTTCGTTTTCCATTTCCGGCGAACGGCACGGCGGACGGCGGCCGTAGATGGTGGTCCTTATCCGCCGGAGTCCCCAGAGAACCAAAGAGCTTTAAAGCTCTGTGATTTTCAGTTTGGAGAAGAATGAACAAATGAAAAAAAAAAGAAGAAAATAACATTTATATTGGACCCAAAACGGTACTGTTTTGGTGCCAGTTCTTAGGGCCCAAAACGGTGCCGTTTAGTACTGGGTACCCATGAACCAAACCCGGAACCGGACCCGGATCAGCCTGCAACCCGAATCCATGGGAAAACCACGCCACCAGTCCTTTTATTTCCAACGTATTTTCACTTTGGCCACTCAGTTTGTATCCTTTTCAATTTCAGTCACTGTTTTACAATTTAGCCCTATATTTTTGTATTTTATTCAATTCCAGTCCCTAATTTTGACATTTTAACCCTAATAGTTTCGTTTTTTTGCAGATTTGGCCCCCTGATTTTGTTTAAGTTATTATTATCATGTTTTTATTATTTTTATTAAATATTTACTAACCTGTTTTCTTTTGGGATCACAGATTTTAATGCCGAATTTATATTTTCGATCATATAAAGTATTTTGTAACCGATAGGTGCCAATTTTGGGCGTTGTGGGGGTGCTCACCCTTCCCCACGCGTAACAGACTCCCGGATCCAACTCTGGTTCGCAGACTTTATTTTTGGTGTTTCAATCGCACCGCAAAATGATTGGTGGCGACTCTCCGGACCAATACCGGTGATTACAGCTGGCGACTCCGCTGGGGATTATTTTTCGAGAGTCGAGCCTAAAATCGGTTACATTTTATTTAATGATCGAAAATATAAATTCGGTTTATATTAATTTTGTGACCTTTATTTTATTATTTTAAAATATTTATTGATGTTTTTTTAAATGTTTTTTCAGGGCTATTCATTTCATGAGCTCTCAACCCGGGCTCCGTCCATCTAAGTGGGAGCATGAAACCACTCCTTCGTGAGGTTCTGCCTCCGTGTAGGATGGTGAATTGCTTTCGAGATATTTTTCCCTTTGTTTTCGTGAGACATACGTCTCCGCATAGACTTAGAGAAACGTATCCCCCTGAATTGTGCTTATTATCCTTAGTAGGTAATAAGTATTGTTCGGGTACCTTCTAGAACCAAACCACATATAGTGAGACCTAGAAGCCTACCCCTTAGAGCCATCAAGCCAAAACTCTGCCCGTTTGTCATTAACCTTTTAGGCTTTGTTTCCTTTATTTACAGCTTATTTATCTATTGTTATTATATTTGTAATTTAACTTATTTATTTACTTTAACGTGAATTAACTTCGTTTCTTTTTTTAATGTATTATAACATTTCATAATCATCCGTTTTTGCATTGATTACCGCGATCATGTTTTAATTTTTGCATTTCACGAGCATAAAAGTGTCGATCCATGATGGGTTCTTAACTTAAAATATATCGGGAGAAAATCTAGCATACTAGATATTAATACAACATTCAATGTTGTGAACAAATCCCGTCAACGCAAAATGGTGGACCCGAGAACCATTTTTGAATCGATACTTTTGCATTTAAGTCATGCACCATGCATTCATATGCATCCATTTTTAAAACATCAAGACTAATCTTCGGGGTCCCCTGTCTCAGCAATACTGGACCAGACGACAATTCAGCATCCCTAAGGAACTCGATACAAGACGAAAAAGGTGAACGAAGACAGATTAGATAAGATCGAGCAGACTCAGAAGGATCTACAAGATGATTTAACACGAAAAGTGGAAGACCAATTAGCCAAGGCTCGACAAGAAATGAAAGACCAGATTGCAAGATCTCAACAAGAAATGCTCGGGAAACTAGCACAAATGCTCGGGTTCAAGCAAGAAGATGTGTCTGTTGTCAACCCAGGGGCAAACCCCGCCGACATGATCGAAGACCCCATATACCCTCTAGGTTTTACTCCTGTTCAAACTAAAATACCATCAGAAGCTCACCCCCAGGTGTTTCTTTCTAAAGGGAAGTTACCACTGCAGCCGACCGACACATATGGACCCATGAACATGCCCTCCACATCATAAGCCAAACTAGGGGGCAACCAAGCTGAAAATTTTATCTCAGAACTTGATCAGTTGATCGAAGTAGAGAAACAAAGGATCGAGACTTCGAAAGAAATCGAGGAGCATTGTAAACGACTTGAAGAAAAGATGGAAGCTATGGAGGTTGAAGACGTCTTCCTTGGATTCGATGCCAATGAACTCAGCCTCGTCCCAGATCTGGTGTTACCCCCAAAATTCAAAATCCCAGAATTTGAAAGATATGACGGGACCAGTTGCCCTCGAGCCCATCTTACTATGTTTTGTCGAAGAATGACAGGATACGGCAGGGATGACAAGTTACTAATACACTGTTTTCAAGATAGTTTAACGGGATCCGCCACTAAATGGTATACTCAATTGAATCGTTATCAGATAAAGTCATGGAAAGACTTGGCTAAGGCCTTTCTGGAGCAATATAAGCATGTTGGCGATATGGTACCAGACCGCTTGACTTTGCAACACATGAAACAAAGGTCTAACGAAAGCTTTAGACAATACGCACAACGTTGGAGAGATGTGGCAGCACAAGTCCAACCTCCTCTTAGTGAAAAAGAGACGGTGGTTATATTCATCCAAACTTTGGAGGGCCCAATCCTGGATCGCCTCATAGGCAATGCAACTACTAATTTTGCTGATATGGTATTATCTGGTGAGCTCATCGAGAATGCCATCAAGAGTGGCAGAATTGACCCTGCTGGAAGTTCATCCCGTAAAAGGCAAACATATGAGAAGAAGGACAGTGAAGTGAATTCTTCAGGAATCTATAATATGAATTATTCCAAGCCTATAACGGTGACACAACATGCAGCTACCGGTACTTATAACTCCTCAAACCAAGATTTCAATCAGAGAAAGAATTTTGAAAAGAATGAATTTACTCCATTACCAATGTCCTATGGAGAGCTACACAAACAGTTGTATGATAAACACGTGGTATCACACTTCTATCAAGCCCCGGTACAGCCCCCTTTCCCGAAGTGGTACGATGCCAATGCAAGATGTGATTACCATGCAGGACAAGTGGGGCATTCAATCGAAAATTGCCTCAGTTTCAAAAGGCTAGTGGAAAAGTTCATCAAGCTTGGAGTGATAAGATTCGATGACTCAGCTAAAACGTCCACGAATAAGGATCCCTTGCCGAAGCATGAAGACACTAAATAAGAATGACAATGTTGTTGTTTTGAGCTATACAAAAGTAAATTATGTCTGCTAGGCTAAGATATTGCTCTACCTTGACCATAGTAGGTCGCTTGTAGTTTTCATCTCTTTCAATGAGATGTTTTTGTGAACTATCTCGCTAGCCTAAGCCCACTGGCAGCGAGAGTCTTTTGTAAGGGCATAAAACTACAAGTTACAATGGAAATATATTTTGTGTAAAACTTTGAGGTTGAATGTTGAGCGGACCAAATTTAGAAGATAGAGACTACCTAAATGGACAACATGAGCATATGATTTCTTGCACTTTAAAGGTTCAGGTTGTTAAAAATTGTTTGGGGCATCCATTTTGAGAAAAGATTTCGAGAAAGGAGGCCAAATCAAAGACGTTCAAGCATCTTCCATTATGATCAGTGGATCAGGGGCACCCCTTGGAAAATCATGTCATTCATGCATTCAAGCATTTTGTATTTACAAACCATGCATTTAGATTTAAACATCATCGAGCATAAATTAGGGACATCCTTTGAAAACAGAAAAATCATGTCATTCAAGCATTCAGATATTTTGCATTTAGACTTCATGCATTCAGACTTGACATACATTGAGCATTCATGATGCACATATTTTTTGCTTGTACATATAAACAGGTCCAAAGAAGAGACCGAAAGACCTTAATCAGGGGAACAACAACACGATGACTAACCGTTACTCTAGAATTTTGAACAGTAACTAACAAAGGTTTTATATTGCTTTCAGGTCCTAACTACCTATTATGGAGTAGCAGAAACGATTTTTTTCCCAATGTCGCCTCCATCAATGGTGGTAGGTCAATTTTGTCAGAACTTTGCCCTTTCGGTGGCTATGTTGAGAATTAGATCTTCATGCAATCTCGTTTTTACATATTTGTACAGATAGTATATGTGAATCAAAATTATTTTGAAAAAAAATGAAAAACACAAAAAAATGAATGATGAATGAGAAATAGAAAAATGAAAAAAGATGAAAAAATGAAAAAATGAAAAATGAGATGAAAAAATCGAAAAAGACATGCAGAAACAAGACATTGGACAATTCAAATGTCCTTCCAAAATCCATTTTTGCGAATGGTCAAAGGAAGATAAATTCTTTGAAAAAAATCCAATCTTGTGATTGGTACCAACTGATTGTACCCAAGGGAATGGTACAGCTAGCCCGGAGCAAACGGCTACCGATAAAGGCAAAACAAATCCGTTAATCCCTGTGCATTTGGGAAAAATACATTGATAAGGACCATTCAAATGTCCATCGAAATCCATTTTTATGAATGGTCAAGGAATTAAATCCTTGGTACCAACTGATTGTACCCAGAGTAATGGTACGGCTAGCCCGGAGCAAACGGCTACCGGTAAAGGCATATCAAATCCGTTGATCCCTGTGCATTTGGGAAAATGCAAAGAAGATATATGATATCAATTGAAGACCTTTCGAATCAGATATTCAAGACTTTCAAGCTTTGATCTTACCCCTCCGTTGATGGAGTGGATAAATCCAACCCGGTCCTGTTTCTCCGTTGATGGCGTAATAGGATTCGAATTACAGACTTGATCTCGTCCCCGTTGATGGTGTGGCTAGATCCAACTTAATCATGCTTCTCCGTTGATGGCGTAGTGTGATCCAGACTTGATCTTACCCCTTCGTTGATGAAGTAGATAGATCCCAATTCAATCCTGTTTCTCCATTGATGGCGCAGTAGGATCCAAATTACAGACTTGATCTCATCCCCGTTGATGGTGCAGTCAGATCCCATTCAATCATGCTTCTCCGTTGATGGCGTAGTATGATCCTGACTTGATCTTACCCCTCCGTTGATGGAGTGGATATATCCCAATTCAATCCTGCTTCTCCGTTGATGGCGCAGTAGGATCTAAATTACAGACTTGATCTCGTCCCCGTTGATGGTGCGGCCAAATCCCATTCAATCATGCTTCTCCGTTGATGGCGTAGTATGATCTTGACTTGATTTTACCCCTACGTTGATGGAGTGGATAGATCCCAACTCAGTCCTGCTTCTCCGTTGATGGCGCAGTAGGATCCAAATTACAGACTTGATCTCATCCCCATTAATGGTGTAGCCAAATCCCATTCAATCATGCTTCTCCGTTGATGGCGTAGTATGATCCAGACTTGATCTTCCCCCTCCGTTGATGGAGTGGATAGATCCGACTCAGTCCTGCTTCTCCGTTGATGGCGTAGTAGGATCCAAATTACAGACTTGATCTCGTCCCCGTTGATGGTGCGGCCAGATCCCATTCAATCATGCTTCTCCGTTGATGGCGTAGCATGATCCAGACTTGATCTTACCCCTCCGTTGATGGAGTGGATAGATCCAATTCAATCCTGCTTCTCCGTTGATGGCGCAGTAGGATCCAAATCACAAACTTGATCTCGTCCCCGTTGATGGTGTGGCCAGATCCAACTTAATCATGCTTCTCCGTTGATGGCGTAGTGTGATCCAGACTTGATCTTACCCCTTCGTTGATAGAGTGGATAGATCCCAATTCAATCCTGCTTCTCCGTTGATGACGCAGTAGGAACCAAATCACAGACTTGATCTCGTCCCCGTTGATGGTGTGGCCAGATCCATTCAATCATGCTTCTCCGTTGATGGTGTAGTATGATCCAGACTTAATCTTACCCCTCCATTGATGGAGTGAATAGATCCCAACTGAATCCTACTTCTCCGTTGATGGCGCAGTAGGATCCAAATTATAGACTTGATCTCGTCGAATAAGATCCAACCTTACACTTCAGGTTCTGCCTCTTCGACCAAATCCAACAGGTTTTCATCTTGTCGTTGATGACCTAGATCAAATTTTCTCCAAAGATGGTGAGTGTCGCTGCAGATCAAGCATATTTTGTCTTCTACAACAAGCCAAACTTATTTTGTTCTCTTCAACGGATCTTCTCGTTTTGAAGATTTTGATGACAATGGCGGTGGAATAGATCAAGTCAAAGCTCCAACAGAAGAAGCGGTGGCCAAAAGAATCTCAACCTTACCAAGAGAACCTCAACCTTACCAAAGAGAGCCTCAAACCTTACTGAAAGATCCTTACCTTACCAAAGAAGAACCCCTAAATCATGCCAGATGAAATAGGTTATTCTTTATCTTTGCTCTATTGTCGTTACACAACAATGAGCAAAGAGGGGCAGCTGTAATAACCCATTCAAACAAACCCACTTTATTAAATCTACAGGCCCAATACAAACATAAACCAGTAGACCAAATCACCAAACTAAACAAACCCAATCCAATTAACCCTTATGCTAAACAAATGAAAACCCTAATATGAATGCCAGCAACCCTAGCCGACGACCATGCTTTATCATCTATAACGCGTGGCCGCCACGCGCGGTTCTCTGATTTTCGCGTGGCCGCCACGCGCTCCCTCATTCGTCCGAATGGCCGGCCACCGTCCTAACCACGTGAAGAAGCAGCTCCACCGCCCAAAACTTCACATCGGCCTGCAAAAATAGAAATAAAATATTATTAGGTCTGAAATATCATATCTGAACATGTAAAAGCAGAGATTGGATGTTTTTTTAATGTAAAAATTGGGGTTATAAATCCCCAGAACCACAGATGTAACCGGTTACGAAAATCAATCAAAAAAAATACAGATTTGAACCACAAAAAATAGAGAGGCAAGCAACACATATTTGAGATAAAAAAATAAAAATAAACCGAGAAAGGAGTGATCGGAGAAGCAAATCGGAAAGAAGTAAAAAGGTAAAAAAAAATAATATATTCGATACTTATCTTTTTAGATCTACTCGTGTGGGTTGATTTTTACGAAAATCCGAGCTTGGATCCATAATCTACGCGTCGAGATCTATCGGAAAGCCCCTTCGTTTTCCATTTCCGGCGAACGGCACGGCAGACGTAGACGGTGGTCCTTATCCGCCGGAGTCCCCAGAGAACCAAAGAGCTTTAAAGCTCTGTGATTTTCAGTTTGGAGAAGAATGAACAAATGAAAAAAAGAAGAAGAAAATAACATTTATATTGGACCCAAAACGGTACCGTTTTGGTGCCAGTTCTTAGGGCCCAAAACGGTGCCGTTTAGTACTGGGTACCCATGAACCAAACCCGGAACCGGACCCGGATCAGCCTGCAACCCGAATCCATGGGAAAACCACGCCACCAGTCCTTTTATTTCCAACGTATTTTCACTTTGGCCACCCAGTTTGTATCCTTTTCAATTTCAGTCACTGTTTTACAATTTAGCCCTATATTTTTGTATTTTATTCAATTCCAGTCCCTAATTTTGACATTTTAACCCTAATAGTTTCGTTTTTTTTGCAGATTTGGCCCCCTGATTTTGTTTAAGTTATTATTATCATGTTTTTATTATTTTTATTAAATATTTACTAACCTGTTTTCTTTTGGGATCACAGATTTTAATGCCGAATTTATATTTTCGATCATATAAAGTATTTTGTAACCGATAGGTGCCAATTTTGGGCGTTGTGGGGGTGCTCACCCTTCCCCACGCGTAACAGACTCCCGGATCCAACTCTGGTTCGCAGACTTTATTTTTGGTGTTTCAATCGCACCGCAAAATGATTGGTGGCGACTCTCCGGACCAATACCGGTGATTACAGAGTAAATCGAGAAAACACGTATAGTTTAGGGGAGAAGTGTATTAAGTCTTATACTATTTTAAGATAATACAACGATAATACAAAAAACATGTTAAACAACTTTTAAGATAATACGAAACTATTTTAGTGACCAACGATGTTATTTACGTAAAGAAAAAAATGTGAATAAATAAATTACCTGCAGAAGCTTGAGATAATGCAATCTTTTGAAACAACTCCCAACTTTGATCTAGGTTTAAGCATTGTAATTTATACAAGTGAACTCTGCTATCTGCATGTAAAACTACCTCTGTGTTCCTTGAAGTAAGCGGGATCTTTGTCCTTGTCTCCTTGTCTGGAATTGCAGACTTTATGCTATCCCAGGATTCGGTGTTCCAAATATCATCCAATATTAGCAAACATCTCTTCTCCTTTAATAAGTTAAACAACTTGTCTGTTATTTCTTCATCCCTCGTTTGTCAGTCAATTTTAAAGGGAATGTTGAGACTGGACAGCATGTCTGCCCACACTTTTCTTTTTTGACATTGCTCGAAAATATAAACTCAAACCAAGTGATCAAAATGATTTTTAACTTGGCTATGCTGATATATTTTCTTGGCAAGAGTGGTCTTTCCCAGACCATCCAGTCCACATATAGAAACAACTCTGGATTCACTTTTCTCATCTATAATAATCGACACCAAATTCTTTACAGCAGTGTCTAATCCAACGATGTTATCTTCGATAATATGAGGATAAGGCCGTCTCGATTCCCGTCTTTCAGCTGAACTACTAGCTCCTTCGTCCTCCCGTAATTCCTTTATGTGGTATGCCTGAAATTAAGAGTGTAAATGAATAGAGCGTTCAACGAACCATCTATATAATATTTTTTATGTTTGTTTATTACGCTAAATAAATGAATATAAACAAAACTTTTATGTTTGTTTAATAAACGGATGAATATAAACAAAAGCACAGATAGATTTACTATGTATGTAGGAGCGACTCTATCCCCCTACTCCACCCTTGTTTCGTTTTCCTTTGATTATTATAATAAATTTAAAAATTTAATGATATGAATTGCCCCTTCAAGCTGAGATTCTGGCTCCGATACTAAACAAAGATAAATATCAGTGAAGGTAGGGATTAAATTGACCAAATGATAAATTTTGAAGTTTAAATTGTGATGTTTGAGGAACTTAAGAGTTATTGATGTAATTTCACCATTTTGAAGAACATATAAAAACATGTTTGTGAAACAATAAACAACCATGTTTGAGAATTAAACAACAAAACACAAACACAATATTAAAAATTTAAATAGAAACGAACTAAACATAAATATATTAAAAAAATAAATAAAAGTTTAACTTTGAATTAAGTGTCTAAAATATGTATTTTTTCTAAGATGTGTCTAATATTTTTTTTTGCTGAAATAGACACCTAAAATTTTATTTCGTTAGCCATATGCTTGCAATTAGAGTGCAAATAAATAAAGCTTTTGATGAACAATTTATAAATCGTTCAATAATATTCTTTTATGAAGTTAAATAAATAAGATTATATAAAATTTTATAGTCACTTAATAAATAATATTCTTTTCTTTTTGTGCTAAATATGTGTTTCTTTATGTGTTATTGTCGAATGAATTCAAATGTGTCTTTTCTTCTTGTACTAAATGTGTGTTCTTTTCTTGCGTTAAATGTGTGTGTTTTCATGTGTTATTGTTAAATGAATGTGTGTTCTCTTCTTGTGCTATTGCTAAATAAATTTAAATGTGTTTTTCTTCTTGTGCTAGATTTGTGTTCTGTGATTAACTGTTTATTGTGAT
Organism: Abelmoschus esculentus; assembly: GCA_035048815.1. Classification (NCBI taxonomy): domain Eukaryota; kingdom Viridiplantae; phylum Streptophyta; class Magnoliopsida; order Malvales; family Malvaceae; genus Abelmoschus; species Abelmoschus esculentus. Next base: position 902,109 of record JAUCBN010000049.1, read on the forward strand.
ACTGTGATCTTGAGATTCCCTATGATACTGTGATCAGATTATCTGAACTGGCTGTTTCGTATTCTATACGATTATATGTGCTGAGACAATCGAGATCATTAGCATTGATTGTATTATATATGCATGGGGTAAATTGTACGGAGGAAGGTTAGGAGTATGGGACTGCATTCTCTGTGACATTGCATTAATTAATATTTGTGTTTATTTACCACGAAAAGTTAGACTATAATTGTAATTGTGAATTGAGTGACATTGTGATGTTTGACTACACTTTAGAGACACACTGAGCTTTATAGCTCATTTTTTTAATTTATTTTTTTAGATTCTGGTCCTAGGAGTTAGTACCTGGAGATTAGCATAAAACCGTTTTATCCAATTTTCTCTATTTTTATTCAGAATAATTACTTTTAAATTATTTACTTAATATTTGGTTTACAAATTTTTATTTTGAATTACTTCATACGATCACATGACGTTAAAATTTTAAAATGACGATTTTAATCTATTATAACCTCAAGTTCAGTCTAGAGGGTTACACTTGCTAAGCTCTCATGTAGATAACTGAGGTTACTTATACTTGTAACAGTGTCTAAAGGAGGAGCAAAGTTTGAAATTGTTTCAAAAGATTGTATTTTCTTGCGGAACAACTTAAAAGATAATGAAGTCTTGTTAATCTTTTCATGCTTGTTCTAAGCTCAAAGTACCATTAGTATAAATAAAAATCTTAATTATTATCAAAAATAACAATTAGTAATGAACGTGATAATATCTTTTATGTCTTTAATCGTAATAAACACATACGACTGAAAACTCAACCTCAATCGCAATTCCTTGAAAAAGACACATCAAAAGAATTATTTAACTTCACGAAGGAGAAGAAATGTTTAATGATACTTGATGGTATCTAGAACACTGAAGCTTGGAATAATATAAAGTATGCATTTTCAGAAAAAGGAGACAATAAGTAAGATCCTGCTCACCTCTCATGCAGATAACCGAGGTGACTTGTACCGGTAATAGTGTATGAAGCATAGCAAAATTTAAAATTGTTTCAAAAGATTGTATTTTCTTGCGGAAAAACTTAAAAGATAATGTTCAACTTTGGATATTCAACGTGGTTCTCGTGTTAGGAAACAAAGATGTCGGACAAAATGCTCTCTTAAACCATTGTCAATCCACTCCATTCGGTTTCGAGTATCCGGAATACTTTTACCCTCACCACCATGTGCTCTGGTACGACGAGTTTTCCGGCAAAGAAGCATCATGGACTTTATATTCTGTAACATAGACATGGGGAAGCTTTAAGTGCCGTTTGATCGGAATTTTGTTCGGTCCGAGGCATTGCGGTTTCATTGAAGCGAATGCTATGTACCGCATCAATATTATCGTCAGAATTGAGTTCAATCACCGGACCAAGGCAAGAACCTGCAGGCACATGCTAAAATAGTTGATTAATTTTATTTAATATTTAATTTTTTTTCATTATAACACGTGTCATCACATAATGAAAAGAAAAACAAGAAAATTGAATGCATTCGGGGGAATTAAACTTGGGATCTAATGAATGTAAAACCATCTCCTTTATCATTATACCAATCTACTCTTAATAATATAATATATATCATTATATATATATATATATTATAAATCAGTAAATGTTAGGAAAAAATAAAAATATTTAAATATTAAATATCTTAATATTTTATAGACATATCTTATAAAATATTTAATATTAAAATATTTTTATTCGAATATACAATATTTTAAATTGGTTTAAGATCAATTCGTCTTTAACTATTTTTCCTAATATTTAATATTTTAAAATATATGTATATGAAAGGGGGCATATTACATTACTAAAAGTTGGTTGGTGTAGTGATAAAAGTATGAGATTTACATCCACTAGATCTTAAGTTCAATTTCTCCTAAATGCATCTAATTTATTGAAGGAAAATAAAGAAAATTATTATTTAAATAGCGACAAATATGTCATATTATTTCAACTTTAGGCGATACTATTAATGTGCCACCCAGAAAACAAATGAGCCTTATTATAAATCAAGCCTTTATAATCTAGGTAAATTATATAAATGATCATTTAATTATAGGATTAGTGTTAATTTGATTATTATATTTTTAATTTTAATAAATATATCACGTAACTATTAAAATGTTTTAATATAATTATTTGTGGTTAAAATTTAATGGAGGAAAAACATGACAATTATAAAAATATAATTATACACTTATTATTTTATTTATATATTTCTGTAGTTCGATCATAATTTTATTTTAAAGGGTAAACTATATAGATAATCACCTAATTATGAGATTGGTATCGATATGACCATTATAATTTTAACTTTGGTAAATATAACACTAAAATATTAAAATTATTCTAATATGACCACCAACTGTTAAAACTTAACTGAGTGGCAGATGTGACAGTTAAAAAAATATAAAATTATACATTTGATTCTTGTTATTTATATATTTTTTAATTTCATTTTAATTTTATTTTAATAAATTAAATTAATTATTTAAATTGATAGTGACACATGTTACACCGTTTATAATTCTTGTTGTTCGTAAAGCTTAATATCAATTTTTTTTCTAACTTACAATATAATAATCTCATAGAAGATTACAGCACCATCTTACATATAACAATACAATCCACATCATGTAAATAACAATACAATCCACATCTAGAAGATTACAACACCATCTTACAATATATATAGTATAACCTCATACAAGCTTACACAAATAACAACAATATTCTACATCTTAAAGTTATAATATATTTGTATTCTTTTCTTGTATGAGAAAATTAAAGCAAATTAGAGAGTCAGGAAAGAGATACAATAGCTATGAATCATGTTTAATTAAGATAACCAGGAAGATAGATGATTACCTTTCCATGGATGGAATTCATATGGACCACTCCATTTCCCCTGAATTAAAAGAAATGAAGAAGAAAAAGATGAGATTCTTGATTTCTCAAGAATTGTGCGCAATCCATTCCTTTGGAATGAAAATTTGTCAAGATTTATGTGCATATCATATATATGAAAGATTATGAACTCACTAGACTATAATCATGATAACTACTTATCACAGGCCTTGAATGTGATTGAAGGAACATGTCGGACCTTGTCGAAATCCTCTCCTCCTTCCTCTATTCTCTCTGTGAATGCCTTTGGCATCCGTTCAACCTTCAGTTCTTTCAGTGTTGTAATGAACCTCAATCCGTCTGGAACCATATTCAAATCACGGCAGTTTTCGATCTCTAGTCGCTCAAGACAAGGCATGGCTCCTTCATCCACCTGCCACTTCTCCAAAGGGCTGAGATCTACAAGGCTTAGAGACTCGAGTTTAGGAAAGCCTTGTGCAGAGCAAACTATCTCCTTTCCCTTGAAAGCACCATCATGCAATTCAAGAACCCTTAAGCTAGGCAGCTTCTCCAGTGTCGGCATCGGATCTTTCTCAAGCTTGCAGCTTTTCAAGTGTATGTAAGCAAGACCCGAAGACAAGTGGTGGTAGTCTGGTAACTCACTTATCTCCACATCTAAACTCAGCTTACAAAGACTAACACATGTTGAAAGGAGGTGATTCAAATGCCTTGGATCGATTCTTCCTTCGTCATTGATAATAGACAAGGAATGAAGGTACTTACTCTGGATGATGGGTGGATTCTTGTCCGAGTCGTCCGCATTAAAATCTTTGATATCGAACGGCCCCTGAATCACCAACTCCTTAAGATTTGTCATGTTGATAAGATCCTTTAGATAGCAATTCCTGGTGTTGAAGTTCACCAGTGTTTGTAGGTTTCTCAAAGTGCCCAACTTCAGCTTTGTTCTTCTTTTACATTTATCAGGAAGATAGAGATGTCTTAGTTGCTCCATCCTCCATATCACATTAGGTACATGAACATCTGTACACATTCCATCAACTCTCAAATCCAAGGTCTGCAAGCGCCTCAAGTTGCCCAGAGATGATGGCAATATTGGCCTTATAAATTCAAGACCCCTTAGACTCAAGAATCTTAAATGGATGAGATTACCTATATCTCTTGATAACTTCCAGATCAATCCCATCCCATCCCCATCTTTTCCTTCATAGCTAATGACTCTCAGCAATTTGAAATTGTTGAACATGTATGTGTAATATCCAAGAAATTCAGGTAACATAAAATAAAAGTAGAAGAATGCTGCAATTGAAACACAGAGACATCCATTTTCATCTTCATCTTCATGATTTTCCAAGTAATTAAACATCTTCCTGGGCAACGGTTTACTAAATAACTTCATCTGTTTAAAGAACTCGTCCGGGATCTCATTGACGAACAACAATGATCGAAGATGTGGACTTTTAATGTGTCGTATCCACAAAATAGTGGGTGCAGAAACTCTATGCATCCTTCGAACTGTGGATATCGAAGATGCATTGGACGTCTCATCAACAAAGCAGAGAAAATTTTCTTGTTTAGCCTTTGACAAGCAAAGATTTCTCATCAAATCATGCATTTCAACTGTTTTGATCTTCAACTTTAAGGCGTCTCTTTCTCGTACTTGGACCATGAATCTTTCTACCAGCTCCAGCAAGTAACGCTCTGCCAAATCCTCTGTCGTGCTCCCATTTTCTTCCTCCGAATCGGATAAAACGATCCCTTCAGCAACCCAGAGTTGAATCAATCTATCGGTTTGTATCTCAAAATCTTCTGGGAAATTTGCCAAATATAAAAAGCATGGCCTCAAGTAGTGTGGCAAATCATCATAGCTTAATGCCAGCACTTCTTCCACTCCATGGCCTTTGCCTCTCTTCAAGTAGGGTATCACATTTTCAGACACCTTTCGCCATTCATTTACTGAATCTTTTGTGGCTAAGATTCCTCCAAGCACAACAATGGCTAATGGCAACCCTGCACAATGTTCAACCATCTTTTTGCCTACCTCTTCCATTTCTCCTTCAACTATACGGCCTGGAAAATTTTAAAAAATAAATAAAAGGCTCAACAATTATAACTCAATGTTAGGAATAAAGCGCAGTTCAAGAAAATAAAGGGTATATTCTTAGGAGTAAAAATATCATCCTTTGAAATTTTTTATGGCTTCTTTGAAATTTTTCTAAAAATTGAATTTTAAACAATAACTTTATTTTCTATATCCTAAATCTTAAACCATACACATTAAAAAATACATTCTACCCATAATTCCATAACCCTTGACCTTGAACCCTAACCCATAACCTTTAGTGTGTGTTTTAATTACTGAACAAAAGTTATAAAATTGTTATAAAAGTTATTAATTCATCGTGTTTTGATTGAGTAAAAATCTTCAGCCTCCTAACAATGTCTTTTTTATGCCTTCAGTTAAAAAAATTTAAAAATTAAATTTTAAACCATAACCCTAATTTTCTACATCCTAAACCCTAAACCATACACCTTAGAAATACACTTTACCCCTAATTCCTTAAGCCTTAACCACAAACTCTATCCTTAAACCCTAAACTCACTAATTTAGAGCGGAGGCAACAATGGAAGCACAATTAGGAGGTAGACGATTTACACCCCTTTTGATCACTCGTTTGTTAAATGATATTAAACCCTTAATGAAATGTTAGTACAGTCTGTTAATTCAAGGAAAAATTATTAGATGGGTTTGGCTAAACACGCCATTATAATATCATCCAATACTAATTTTTTATCTCATTTTTAAGGTAAATCTTCATTCTTTCTTTTTTTTTAAGGTGAATCTTCACATCTTTTCTATGTATCAATAAATAGATAAATCTCGATGGATAAAATTATGAATGATGTGATGAACAATAACTATGTAAAAATTTCTCTATCTCAAGGGGACATGAACTATACATAACACTTCTAGAATATGGTAATTTTAATAAAAAGATAAAATTCTTAATTTTAATTTTTAAAATTATAAAAGTTAAAAATTATAAAAATTTATAACTTTTTAAAAAATCAAAAAATTTTGAAGAAAGAAAATCAATTTATCAAAATCAATAACCTTAACGTTTCCTTAATATAATTATTTCGGGTAATTATTCAATACATACACGAAAGAAAAAAAAATTACACAAATGTCATACTTTTAAGGTTTATAATTAATTTTTAAGGTTTAAAGGTTAAAAATTTAAGTTTAATAGTTTAAAATTGATAGGTTGCGGATAGAATTTAGAGTTTAGGATTTATATGCTAAATCCATATTATATTAAACACTAAATTTTAACTTTAAACTTTAAATTTTAACCACGACATTTAAATATTAAACCCCTAACATCTAAACCCTAACATTTAATCCTAAACACTAAAATTAAGATATTGAAAAAAAATTTACCCACCATGTATCGAATATAAATCTAATTAGTTTTTTTATTATATTTTTGTTTTGTCGATTTAAACAATAACATTATGTCTTCATCTGAAAACAGTATCTGTTAAAGATATATAATTCTAAAGTTTAAACAAATTATGTGGAATTTTTAAAAAACAAATTTAATTGATAAAATAAAAAACTTGTTTTTATAGAACTAACAATATATATGACTTTTGTACCATATATGATATATCGTATATTATATAAAATAAAAAAAAATGCCGAACAAATAGAAAAGATGTAGATTAAGGTCTATCAAAAATTCTTATGCTACATCTAAAATTTTATTTTAATCTCTATATTATAGAAAGGAACATTTTAATCTATGTACATATGAAAACTTAATATTTTGGTCCAAATGCTTAAGTTATTGCTAGTTAGGGCAAATATTTTGGCTCGAACAATCTTTTGGTCCATTTAAATTTTAAATTCGAGTAAATTATCCCTCTAAAAATAATTTTTGTGATATTTTACATAAAAAAATTTAAAATCTAAATGCAAAACTAATTATTATCCTAACTCCAAGTATTATTATTTTCACTTACAATAATATTTTTACTTTTTCCCGTTCTAGATTTTATAATCAATTAGTTGATCTGTCTTCGAATTTTTAAATCATATTTATAAACTTTTCAATAATCTTTTATAAAAAATTTTAAAGCCTTTATATAATAAGACTTGATACATTTTTGCCCCCTGAACTTCTTTGGCCTATTGTGACCCTTAAATTTTATAAAATTGGACCAAAATCACCTTTCTTTATAGGACAATTTGAGAAAACTAGTATAGTTTAGGAGGTAATTTAGAAATGACATAAAATATAGGGGGTAAAAAGGTAAAAAAATAGGTTAAAGGTTAAATAAATTACCTGAAGAAGCTTGAGATAATGCAATCTTTTGAAACAGCTCCCAACTTTGATCTTGGTTTAAGCATTGTAATTTATACAAGTGAACTCTGCTATCTGCATGTAAAACTACCTCTGTGTTCCTTGAAGTAAGCGGGATCTTTGTCCTTGTCTCCTTGTCTGGAATTGCAGGCTTTATGCTATCCCAGGATTCGGTGTTCCAAATATCATCCAATATTAGCAAACATTTATTGTCCTTTAGGAAGTTAAACAACTTGTCTGATATTTCTTCATCCCTCGTTTGCCAGTCAATTTTAAGGGGAATGTTGAGACTGGACAACATGTCTGCCCACACTTTTCTTTTTTGACATTGCTCGGAAACATAAACCCAAACCAAGTGATCAAAATGATTTTTAACTTGGCTATGCTGATATATTTTCTTGGCAAGAGTGGTCTTCCCTAGACCACCCAACCCACATATAGAAACAACTCTGGATTCACTTTCCTCATCCACAATAATTGACACTAAATCCTTTATAGCAGTATCTAATCCAACGATGTTATCTTCAATAATATGAGGATAAGGCCGTCTTGATTCTTGTTTTTCAGCTGAACTACTAGCTCCTTCGTCCTCCCGTAATTCCTTTATGCCGTATGTGAGAAAGATTTCTTGTCGGCCGGGAAAACGCCGTTGCCGAAGCTTTATTTCTTCTTGTTTTTAAACTATGCAGCGTTTTTCATTGTATGGGTCATTGCATGTAAGGACCAAATGCCTAGGGTTGAAAAGATCCATATAATAATGGGTGCATTACTTCTTACCAAGTGCCTAAAAATGATATTGTGCCTCCGAGGACCAAACTTATGTCCGAAAAACCGGCACGTCCCACGGTTGGGACGTCGCCTTTTACGTGTTCAGATTCTTCAAAGGCATCATGTTATTCACTGTCATCATATAATCGGTACGGGCTGGTCGATACTAAAACCCTACCTCGAGGAACAAGAGAAACAGGTCCTAAAGACCGTGATCCCCTTACAAGTCCTCGAGAACATCGTATACGTCGTGATAAATGAGATCGGCCTCGCGACGAGGGATTGGATGAAATGGAACCATTTGTTCCTGTTGATCGACATTGCATGTTATCAGGGACGGTTTAAAGATTTTGAGGCCTGTACAATTTATTAAAATATGATCATTAAAACCATAACCTCCACTAGTTATAAAATTATAGCCCTTAGAAGCAAGCAAATGTCCTTTCTAGGGCCCCTGTGCGATCGTTACTATTGCGTCTGTACAAAACCTTACTAGTTTTACTGAAACAATAATAATAATAATAATAATAATAATAATAAGATTATATAATCAATTATCATATTTAAGAAATAATTATAACATTTTAACGATTATAACTCATCTTTTTAATAGTGTTTTCAAAAAATTTCAATGAATTTCGAGATTAACGTCAACGTAACCTCTTTTCGGAGGTTCTGTGTGGTCGCTCCTATTATGTCTGTCCAGAACCCCACTGTATGATGTTGCATTGTTCTTCCCGATCATCTGGTCAATCCGAAGCCTCAAGGAAGCGTCGAAACGTGACGGAAAAGCGGCTAAAAACCTCGAGAAGCTCACCCTTTTCAAGCAGTTTTACATAGTGGTGATAGTTTACCTGTATTTCACTAGAATTTTGGTGTCCGCCATTGGAGCTTTCTTGAATTACAGGTTCTCGTGGCTGATCACGGTTTTGGAAGAAGGTGCCAGACTGCCAGCTTGGTTTTCTATGTATTTATATTCTATAATTTCCAGCCAACGGAGAAGAATCCATATTTGGCGATTAATGATGAGGAAGAAGAAAATGCAGCTGCTCAAATGATGGAGGAAAATGAATGATGATGATCCATTTGAACTATAGTGGGTGGCTGGGGATTTTGTTTCAAGACTAGTTTGTAATAATCTTCGATCAAAACTAATTATGGTTTAATTTTCTATGTCAATATGAAATTATATCATAAATCATTTTTACCATGTTATTCGTCCTAATTAATTAATTCATTTATTTTATATATTTTTTAAAGTGAACCATTACCTCTTTCCTACATATAATTAGTGAGTGGGTAGTTATTAAGTAATTACTTAAAGATGAACGAACCTAATCGCATGAACCACGGATGACTTGGATTATAGAGATTAGGGATGCCACATGGTTATCCAAGTCAGCATGTTAATGTCCACATTAGTTTCTCGTCAAATTTTTAACGACACATGACCACTTTGTATCAAAAAAGTTAATTAATGGATCAATTTGTAACATTTGATAGTCAAAGAATGTAAAAGATAATTGAGGTATAGTCAAGGGACCATTTATGTAGTTTACCCAAAAATAAATATATAAATTAAATAAATAAAGTGAGATAAGAAATGGGATTATTTTAGACTTTTAGTTTATTTTTAAATTTATAATATTTATCATAGTAAAAATAAAATCAAGGAAAATATAATTTGACTTCATAATTTATTATATTTTTAATTAAAAATTATTAAAGACAATAAAAATATAATCTAATTTTAATATAAATATTACTTAAAAATTAATTTTTTTAATCTAATTTTAAAATTTAAATATTTTTATATTTTTAATTAACAATTTTTTTTATAATCCTAGCATTTTAAAATTTGGTCTTCTCTAAATTTATAATATATATTTTTAAAAAATTATACTTCTAATATAAAAGTGTAGGTTAATGGTCCATCTTTAATAATCACCAATGAAACTTAATCAACTCTAGAAATAATATATATATATATATAATATTCCTGCTACCACATAAGAAAATCGATATTTAAAAATAATATTTATAATCACTTTTTAATTATTAAAAATAATATTTAAAACTAATAGTTATAATATGTATTGTCATTTAACATTGTTATATATATGATATTTAAAGTTTATAAAATATAAATACGAATAATTATATATAATACGATGAAAATATTTGTCATGCTTTAAAAATTATAGGTATTTTTCTAAATTAAATAAAAATTAAGCGATTCTAATAAAAGATTTATAATTTTGATGATCAAGATAAAAGTATTTTAAATATTCAATTACCATTTATGTAATTTACTTTAAGAAAAAAATAATGTGTCACGTCAATATTTTGTAATAAAAGGTAATAAGAAGACCAAAATAAAAGTTAAATAAAAGTTAAATGACTATAATAAAAATTTTAAAAATTTAATGATAAAAATGAAATTATTTTAAAACTTTGGTGACCATCGATGTACTTTAATTTAAGTTTAGAATTAATATTAGACATAAAGATAATTTTAATCTTTATAATTTTTATCATTTGACCCTTATTTTTTGTTTTTGATAAATTTAATCCTTAATTTATATCTTTTTGACAAATATCTTATTTTTTTAACTAGTATGATGACTGAACCGTTAAAAGTTTAACGATGATGACATGTCATATGCATATGATAATATATTTTAAATGATATGACATCTAACATATATATTACATATATATATAATATAATTTTATTTTAATATAAAATATAAAATAATTAAAATTCAAATAAAATATTAAAAAATAATTATTTCTAAAATAAAATATTACTAAATATTCTCAACCCTAACTACAATAGAATCAAAATCTTATTTTAAAAAATATGAACACAGTTCGAAATTAATTAATTTTTTCTAATATTTTAACTAGACAATATTAATCTATATCTTTTTGACAAAATTAACCCTAAATATCATTCTATATATATATATATATATGACATATCATTATCGTTAAACTTTTAAGTTAAAAAATAAGATATTTATAAAAAAAATATAGATTAAGAGCTAAATTTATCAAAACAAAAAAAAAATCAAAATGATAAAAATCATAAATATTAAGGGTTAAAATTATCTTTATTTTTTAATATTCCATTAAATTTAGTTCCGTTGGACGCTGGTATTATATATTTCTCTTGATTTTCATTGATGGTGCATGCATAGTATCTCGATTTTACAATGCTCATTTGAGAAAATACTGTGATTCCTCCACTGTTGACATGAAAATGGCTGGAAACCTTCTAGGAATGACTTTATTGCAGGGGTAGACTGCCCTGTATCCATCCTTTATGATTCTTTCTAGAGGAGGGAAATTATGTACGATTTTGTTAGATTTGTTGAAAGGAAGTTGGCTGTGTTTGGTTTTAGTAATTAGGTAACTCCAGAACTTTACGTTTCTTTCTTAAACCCACTAAAAGAACTGTAAAATTTGTATTCTGTTTTTTATTTAATTTTGAAATGCATAGAACATAAGCCTGACTTTGCGTGTGTGTTTTTTATTTGTTTTGATTATGATTTCATTACCGAAGTTTTAGGGTTAGGAATTTGATCTTTTTTTTGTTCTTGATGCCCCAGTCTTGGACCAAGTTTTGTTTTATGTCTCTCGGATATTTCTTTCCCTCGTGATTGGGTGTTTGATTGTAACTTTTATTTTTATTTAAAGATTTGGAAACAGAAAGAGAATTGGGTGTTTAGATGAAGGGAGCACATGCCTGGTGACCAGGCAGCATGGGTGATCTGCAAATCTTGACTGTGTCTAGCCATCGCCCAGCATTGAAGAGACCAAGGGGTAATTTTCTTCGTGAACAACATTTCCCTTGTTGATTGTGGATGTAAATATGGGATAATGTATGTGGTGAAGGTACCAGTGATATCAATCTGGAAAATTATGAATTGATACAGATGCTATGGTGGAGATGGAAGTCAGCAGATTCCTTTGCTTTGTATGCATCAGGATGTCTGTGTCAATAAGGCTTTAGTTATGTTTGACTGTAGGCTTACTTCCTACCTTTCTGTTTAGTTCTTGCAGAAAGGAATTATAATAATTATATGCTTTCTTTTTTCTGCATTCATGGGCTTGAGTTAGTTTTAAGATTTTAATAACCCTATATCTTTATTAACTGTTATCTCATTTCTTCCTGGCAGGGGTCATAAGGGAAAATTTGCGGTTTATGTCCATGCACCAAAAGAAAGTTCAGTTCATGTGAGCCGTTACTTTCTTAATCGGGAAATTCATAGTGATAGGTCAATTTTGTAGGTTAATTTGCTGATTGGTTGATTTGTAAATTGTATCTCTTGCTTACTTTCTTTTCCCATTTCCCCCTCTGCTATGATATTTTGTTATATTGGAATTACCTTTTCATTGGAGGTGCATACAAAGTATCTCGATTTTACAAAGCTCCTTAAAGAAAATACTGTGATTACTCTACTGTTGACTTGAAAATGGCTCCAGCTGGAAACCTTATAGGCAACGACTTTATTGACGGGGTAGACTGCCCTGTATCCTTCCTTGTCTGAAGCATCAAGAGCTTGTCTCCGTTCATGTTTCTGCCTTATGGGTCCTCTCATGATTCATGATTCATGGTCCATGTTTGTTTTTAGTTTTGGTAAATCTCCCAGAATGCATGCCCAAAGACATTACTGCAGCTCTTACCATGTCACCTGAGTTCCATATTAAATATTGTTAGTAATTATACATACAACATAGTTTTACACCCCAATTATATGCAATTCTTGTTTAGTTAGGTGTTTGCATGTGTGTTTATTTTTAATTTCAAAATTTTGGTCAAACTTCATAATCAGTGAAGGTTATTTGTCAGTTACAACTATTATTATATGATAATTCATCTAATTTTTATGACATTATTACTTTAAAGATTTCATGTCCATGGTGATATATTGATATTTTGCTATCATGTTACTAGTGGAACAATTTGTTGACTTGTAATCCTTTGGCTTTCAGAGTGTGCAGGTTGTATGGGACAAATTTTCTATGGTTGATGCAGAGAGACGACTATTGCCATGTGCTCTAGAATATAGTTCAGTTATGTCCCCTCTCCGCCCCAAAGGACTTTTTAGATTAACACCAAAGTGTGATATTGCAGCTGTGTTTCATTGCTTAACTTTGACTATGTCTATGACTTTCCGATGCATACTAATATGAGTTTCGTTGACTGGTAAGTAAAATTTTAAGATTGAATGCTATGCATTCAGAACATAGATTTCCCTTATTTGTGACATGTCTCCCCCACCTCCACTCTTTTGTCTGCTTATTGGATCCTGGACCACATGGAAATGGCAGGTATTCATAGCACGTGTTACCTGAAGTAGAAACGAAAGGCTTCAGAAAGGGTGCTCAGGTATGTCTGAATTGATATCCTGTACAAGCCATTATTATTTGTATAAAAGTACAGTACAATAGGTCAATTAGTAGCTGTGTTATGTGTCATGTTAATGAACTTTAACACACTGTCATGACAATATGAAGCCCATGCATCTGCGCTGGTGTTTCTACATTTGTCAAATTCGATTCCAAATCTGCATAGTTGGTGCATTTGTGTATCCCCAATTTCGAATGTTCACCTTCCTTTACAACTACAAAGTCTCTCAGCATTCAGAAACCTCTTTAAGCCAAATTTTATTGTCTTGTTCTGACAATAAATGAGTGGATTTTGTGCAGTGGTTCTCAATGAAGCGGCAACATGCTCTGATAGTTATGGCTGACATGACAATCTTTACTACTCAAGGTTCAGGAATTAGTGCAAGGTGAATTAGATCTTAAAAAGAAGTTTGATTTACTCTAATCTGATTTCTTTCTTTATTTTTGAATATTCAAGAACTTGCTTTGATTTATGGATGAGAGAGTTGGTTTGGTTCATTTTATTTGTTTATATTTTAATGATTTTTTAATATATTCGTCATTTCAGAAAATAACGTGAGACTAATGAAGAAAATTAATTTGAGGTTTCTCAATAGAAATTGTTTGGAGATGATGCCTAAAGTAGCTTACCAACTCTGGTTTGTTGCGAGCATTGTATGCTTTTTTAAATTTTGACATATATCCACTAAAGTGTAAAGTATTATTCATTTCTATTTTCCTGATCTCTCACTTCTTTCATGTGATTCCATTGCTATCTAATCTTATCATTTGTGTGTCAAGATATTTACGATGTGTTGTTCCAATATTGTTAAGTAGAGCAATGAATTTCGTTGGATAAAATATGTTGATCCTTTTTAGGGCTATAAGAGACATTTCTGTATTCTTGCTACTATCTGTTCGGTGAGGCTAGAAATATAAAAAGCTGAGATTAGGTTAGATGTTAGTTTCTGCATAAACTAACTTGTTTAGGTTTGGCCTGGTAGTTTTCTAGTCTGTTCGGTGAGGCTGCAAATATAAAAAGCTGGGATCAGGTTAGATGTTATTTTCTGCATAAACTTAACTTGTTTAGGTTTGAACTGGTAGTTTTCCATTAATTCCATGCACTGTATAACAGGGACATAATTAGTTCTTTTTAGGAGTGTAAATGAGTTAAGATACTCATGAGGTGCTCTAGTGTGTCTTCTTTAGTGTAAATCGCCAAGCAAGTCAAATTCATGTCTGATTAGTTCTTGGCTCAAGTGGCTTGCACCTACTCGAGCCTTTTCTTTACATGTGATTTGAATGCATTCAATGTGTATTATATGATTTAAGTATCTGGTAATAATAACTGTAGAAATTTGAAGTGAGATAGAATTAGTGCACCTACTCTAGTCTTTTCTTTACATGTGACTTGAATGATTTCAATATGTGTATTATATTATTTAAGTATCTGGTTATAATAACTGTAGAAATTTCAAGTGAGATAGAATTAGTGCACAAGTTTTATGTTGCTGACATGTCATCCATTTTCTTGATTATTACAGCCAGGTTTTGATGGAAAAAATTGCATTGTAGATGAGCATTACCTGCCAACTTTTTTCCATGCGAGACTCAAATTCTGGATCATGTTTCCTATTTTTTACTTTAGCTTCGCCTAATTACATTTTTTATCTTTGAAATGACATGAAATTTTAAAATTTCCTTTTTATCATCTCCAAACTCCAGTCCTCAGGTAACTTGCTTCTCGATTTCTTTAAGTTGCTGCCTCATTAGAGAAAATATTGTGATGCCTCCAATGTTACTTGAAAATTGCTCCAGCTGGAAACCTTATAGGCAGCGACTTTATTGCCGGGTTAGACTTCCCTTTATCCTTCCTTATCTGATGCATCAAGAGCTTGTCTCTTTTCATGTTTCTGCCTTATGAGTCCTCTCATGATTCATGGTCCAGGTTTGTTTTTAGTTTTGGTAAATCTCCCAGAATGCAAGCCCAAAGACATTACTGCAGCTCTTACCATGTTATAGAAAACAGAGTACTTTTTCTCTGTTACTTCACTTTATTATTAATCTGGGAAGTCTTTATTTATAGACTTCTTTACAAGAGTTTTACAACACTTAGAAAACCTAGTTTGATAGGTCTTCAATTTCTTAATAAGATAAGAGATAAATTAGGCTAATAGAATAACCAACACTCCCCCTCAAATTGGTGTATATATGTTGTATATACCCAGTTTGGATGAAAGCTCATCGAATGTTACTCGTGGAATGGTTTTGGTGAAGATATCTATCAACTGCTTCTTTTTCGGAACGTACTGCATGTTGGCAACTTCATTGTTGACCTTCTCATATATGAAATCTCTATCTCAACTGCTTTCTTTTTTCTGCATTCACCGGCTTTAGCTAGTTTTAAGATTTTAATAACCCTGTATCTGTATTAAAATGTTATCTCAATTTTTCTTGGCATAAGGGAAAATTTTCGGTTATGTCCATGCATCAAAAGAAAGTCCAGTTCATGTGAGTCGTCACTTTCTTAATCGGGAAATTCACAGTGATAAGGTCAATTTTGTAGGTTAATTTGCTGATAGGTTGATTTGTAAATTGTATCTCTTGCTTACTTTCTTTTCCCGTTTCACCCTCTGATATGAAATTTTGTTATGTTGGAATTACCTTTTCATTGGAGGTGCATACAAAGTATCTCGATTTTACAAAGCTCATTAAAGAAAATACTGTGTTTCCTCTACTGTTGACTTGAAAATGGCTCCAGCTGGAAACCTTATAGGCAACGACTTTATTGACAGGGTTGACTGCCCTGTATCCTTCCTCACCTGAAGCATCAAGAGCTTGTCTCCGTTCATGTTTCTGCCTTACGAGTCCTCTCATGATTCATGGTCCAGGTTTGTTTTTAGTTTTGGTAAATCTCCCAGAATGCAAGCCCAAAGACATTACTGCAGCTCTTACCATGTCACCTTAGTTCCATGTTAAATATTGTTAATAATTATACATATACATAGTTTTACACCCCAATTATATGCAATTCTTGTTTAGTTAGGTGTTTGCATGTGTGTTTATTTTTAATTTCAAAATTTTGGTCAAAGTTCATAATCGGTGAAGGTTATTCGTCAGTTACAACTATTATTATATGATAATTCATCTAATTTTCTTGACATTATTACTTTTAAGATTTCATGTCCATGGTGACATATTGATATTTTGCTATCATGTTACTAGTGGAACAATTTGTTGACTGGTAATCCTTTGGCTTACAGAGTTTGCAGGTTGTATGGGACAAATTTTCTATGGTTGATGCAGAGAGATGACTATTGGCATGTGCTCTAGAATATCCCGATATCCAGCATTTTGGATTAACACCTGCAAACTATGATATTGCAGCCAAGGGCTTTTTAGATTAACAAATACACCTGATAGGTAAATATATTTCAGTTATGTCCCCTCTCCTCCCCAAAGGACTTTTTAGATTAACACCAAACTGTGATATTGCATCTGTGTTTCATTGCTTAATTTTGACTATGCCTGTGACTTTCCGATGCATGCTAATATAAGTTTCATTGACTGGTAAGTAAAATTTTTAGATTGAATGGCATGCATTCAGAACACAGATTGAATGACATGTCTCCCCCACCCCCACTCTTTTGTCTGCATTTTGGATCCTGGACCGCATGGAAATGGCAGGTATTCAGAGCACATGTTACCTGAAGTAGAAACGAAAGACTTCAGAAAGGGTGCTCAGGTATGTCTGAATTGATATCCTGTACAGGCCATTATTATTTGTATAAAAATATAGTACAATAGGTCAATTGAATGGTAACCTGTAGCTGGGACATGTTAATAATAGGTCAATTTGTAGTTGTGTGATGTGTCATGTTAATGAACTTTAACACACTATCATGACAATATGAAGTCCATGTATCTGCACTGATGTTTCTACATTTGTCAAATTCGATTCCAAATCTCCATAGTTGGTGCCATTTGTGTATTCCCATTTTGAATGTTCACCTTCCTTTACAACTACAAAGTCTCTCAGCATTCAGAAACCTCTTTAAGCCGAATTTTAGTGTCTTGTTCTGGCAATAAATGAGTGGATTTTGTCCAGTGCTTCTCAACGAAGCAACAACATGCTCCGATAGTTATGGCTGACAATCTTTACTACTCAAGGTTCAGGAATTACTGCAAGGTGAATTAGATCTTAAAAAGAAGTTTGATTTACTCTAATCTGATTTCTTTCTTTATTTTTGAATATTCCAGAACTTGCTTTGGTTTATGGATGAGAGAGTTGGTTCATTTTATTTGTTTATATTTTAATGATTTTTTTTAATATATTCATCATTTCTGAAAATAACGTGAGACTAATGAAGAAAATTAATTTGAGGTTTCCTAATAGAAATTGTTTGGAGATGAGGCCTAAAGTAGCTTACCAACTCTGTTTTGTTGCGAGCATTGTATGTTTTTTTTTATTTAAATTTTGACATATATCCATTGCTATTTTTCTGATCTCTCACTTCTTTCATGTGATTCCATTGCTATCTAGTGCTTATCAATTGTGAGTCAAGATAATTACAATGTGGTGTTCCAATATTGTTAAGTAGAGCAATGAATATCGTTGGATAAAATATGTTAATCCTTTTTAGAGCTATAAGAGACATTTCTGTATTCTTGCTATTATCCGTTCGGTGAGGCTGCAAATATAAAAAGCTGAGATCAGGTTAGATGTTAGTTTCTGCATAAACTAACTTGTTTAGGTTAGGCCTGGTAGCTTTCTAGTCTGTTTGGAGAGGCTTCAAATATAAAAAGCTGAGATCAGGTTAGATGTTATTTTCTGCATAAACTTAACTTGTTTAGGTTTGGCCTGGTAGTTTTCCTTTAGTTCCATGCACTGTATAAAAGGGACATAATTAGTTCTTTTTAGGAGTGTAAATGAGTTAAGATACTCATGAGCTGCTCTAGTGTGTCTTCTTTAGTGTAAATCGCCAAGCAAGTCAAATTCAAGTCTGATTAGTGCTTGGCTCAAGTGGCTTCTGCAGCTACGAGCCTTTTCTTTACATGTGATTTGAATGCATTCAATATGTGTATTATATGATTTAAGTATCTGGTAATAATAACTGTAGAAATTTTATGTTGCTGACATGTTATCCATTTTCTTGATTATTACAGCCAGGTTTTTATTGAAAAAAATTACATTGTAGATGAGCATTACCTGCCAACTTTTTTCCATGTGAGACTCAAATTCTGGATCATGTTTCCTATTTTTTACTTTAGCTTCGCCTAATTACTTTCTTTTTTTTATCTTCGAAATGCCATGAAATTTTACAATTTCCTTTTATCATCTCCAGACTCCAGTCCTCAGGTAACTTGCTTCTCGATTTCTTTAAGTGGCTGCCTCATTTTACTGTTTCTTTAAAGTAAAAGAGATTGTTTCGTTCTTTATGATTCTTTCTAGAGGAGTGAAATTGAGTGTGATTTTGATAGATTTGTTGAAAAGAAGTTGACTGTGTTTGGTTTTAGTAATTAGGCAAGTCCAGAACTTTGCTTTTCTTTCTTAAACTCATGCTCTATTTTGAATCAGTTGAATAATATTTACCCACTGAAAGAACTGTCAAATCTGTATTCTGTTTTTTATTTAATTTTGAAATGCATACAACATAAGCTTGGCTTTGCGTGTTTTTTTATTTGTGTTGGTTATGATTTCATTACCGAAGTTTTAGGGTTAAGAATTTGATCATTTTTTTCATGATACCCCAGTCTTGGACCAAGTTTTGTTTTATGTTTCACAGTTATTTGTTTCACAAACTTAGCATTTCTAATGCTTTTCCCGTGGCTTCCTTTCTCAGATCATATTTGATTGATGAACGAAGAACCTGTGGTTGTTTGTTTGATTGTAACTTTTATATTTGTTAAGAGATTTGGAAACATAATGAGAATAGTATGAATATAAAGCTGTTGTGTTTATACTAGATGATGGGAGCTCATGCTTGGTGACCAGACAAACATCTTGCCTGTGTCTCGCCACCACCCTCCATTGAAAAGACCAATATGGATTATTTTCTTCATTGCATTAGTTAGCATTTTTCTTGTTTGTGCTTATAATCTATCCCCGCAAGGCCGGGCCTCTTGTTATGGATTTTCTTCTAAAAGTTGCCAGGTCCTTACTAATTGACCTCCACCCTCACCTACAAGGGAATTAAGTGATGATTAGATGCTTTGAGACATGTTATTCCGTGTAAGTTATTACCTTTTCACTCTTCCTTTCTCATGCCATCTTATTCTTCATGGATATTTTATTGTCCCATTTAATATCTTGATCATTTTTCTTGAGTTTAGCTTTTATGAACTACTTTTTTGTGATGACATTCATTCAAGGTTTGTTTCATGTATAACAAGGTAGGTTGATTTGTATAGGAAATCTACTGTGTAAAAGATGTTTGCTAAGAAAGAATCACATTTTTTGTCATCTGGCCTCAAGTATGACGCCTGTTTTATGTTATAGTTTCATGTCTGAATTGAGGTTAGGTATATATTTATTTTTTTATGAAGCTTGGTGTAGATTCAAAAGAACATATATTTTACTTGTTTGAGGAATACTTGAATGAGTTTCAAGAGGCATACAGGAGAAATATTTCACATAGCCATATTTTTTTGCATTTATGGCAGGTGGGAAAACCTACTTGAAAATTTGGTTCTTGATCGTAGTGTTAATCAAGGTTAAGCAAGGAATCTGAGTTTAAAAGGGTTGTTTGTCTGTGTACCATTAGGCAGTAGTGGGATAAAATGGTTGACTTTTAGAGCAGTCTACAACTTTTACTAGAACTCTTAGATAGTTCGAATTCCTTCATGTTTTTCATTTTTTTTATTATGAAATCAAGCCATTTTCTGGAGTTTTCTCCGTTTAGCATGTTGAAAGTAATATTGACAGCTGGAGGACACCTTGATGCTGTGTATAGTGGGGCAGATATGATCAATATATGAGTGGTCCCTATGTTGAAAGGGTCAAGTGAAGTGTCCATAACACTTATGATTTCGATTTATAAGAATAAACTCATCACCTAGTTTTTGACTTTTCGATATGAGTGTGATTTTGTTAGATTTGTTGAAAGGAAGTCGACTGTGTTTGGTTTAGTAATTAGGTAACTCCAGAACTTTGCATTTCTTTCTTAAACCCACTAAAAGAACTGTCAAATTTGTATTTTGTTTTTTATTTAATTTTGAAATGCATAGAACCTAAGCCTGACTTTGCGTGTGTGTTTTATTTGTTTTGATTATGATTTCATTACCGTAGTTTTAGGGTTAAGAATTTGATCGTTTTATTGTACTTGATACCCCTGTCTTGGATATTAGTTTCACGAACATAGCATTTCTAATGCTTTCCCTAGTGGTTTCCTCTCTTAGATCATATTGGATTGACGAATGTAGAACCTGTGGTTGGGTGTTTGATTGTAACTTTTATACTTGCTTAGAGATTTGGAGACAGAAAGAGGATTGTATGAATATAAAGTTGTTGTGTTTGTACTAGTTGAAGGTAGCTCATGCCTGGGGACCAGGCAGCATGGGTGATCTGCAAATCCTGCCTGTGTCTCACCACCGCCCAGCCTTGAAGAGACCAATATGGATTATTTTCTTCGTGAACAACATTTCCCTTTTTGATTGTGGATGCAAATATGGGATAATGTATGTGGTGAAGGTACCAGTGATATCAATATGGAAAATTATGAATTGATACAGAAGCTATGGTGGAGCTGGAAGTCAGCAGATTCCTTTGCTTTGTATGCATCGATGTCAGTGTCAATAAGGCTTTAGTTGTGTTTGACTGTATGGTTACATCATACCTTTCCGTTTAGTTCTTGCAGAAAGGAATTATAATAATTATATGCTTTCTTTTTTCTGCATTCACGGGCTTGAGTTAGTTTTAAGATTTTAATAACCCTATACAATTATTAAATCTTATCTCAATTTTTCTTGGCAGGGTCATAAGGGAAAATTCTCGGCTACGTCCATGCATCAAAAGAAAGTCCAGTTCATGTGAGCCATTACTTTCTTAATCGGGAAATTCACAGTGATAAGGTCAATTTTGTAGATTAATTTGCTGATACGTGATTTGTATTTTTTGCTTACTTTCTTTTCCCATTTCCCCCTCTAATATGATATTTTGTTATATTGGAATTACCTTTTCATTGGAGGTGCATACAAAGTATGTTGATTTTACCCTGCTCATTAGAGAAAATACTGTGATTCCTCCACTGTTGACTTGAAAATTGCTCCAGCTGGAAACCTTATAGGCAACAACTTTATTGCTGGGGTAGACTGCCCTGTATCCTTCCTTATCTGAAGCATCAAGAGCTTGTCTCTTTTGATGTTTCTGCCTTATGTGTCCTCTCATGATTCATGGTCTAGGTTTGTTTTTAGTTTTGGTAAATCTCCCAGAATGTGCAAGCCCAAAGACATTACTGCAGCTCTTACCATGTCACCTTAGTTCCATGTTAAATATTGTTAGTAATTATACATACAACATAGTTTTACACCCAATTATATGCAATTGTTGTCTACTTAGGTGTTTGCATGTGTGTTTATTTCTAATTTCAAAATTTTAGTCAAACTTCGTAATGGGTGAAGGTTATTTGTCAGTTACAACCATATTATATTGATAATTCATCTAATTTTTATGACATTATTACTTTTAAGATTTCATGTCCGTGGTGACATTTTGATATTTTGCTATCATGTTACTAGTGGCTCAATTTGAGGACTGGTAATCCTTTGGCTTACAGAGTTTGCAGGTTGTATGGGGCAAATTTTCTATGGTTGATGCAGAGAGACGACTATTGGAACATGCTCTAGATTATCCCGATATCCAACATTTTGGTGTTACTTTCTAATAGGTAAATATAGTTCAGTTATGTCCCGTCTCCACCCCAAAGGATTTTTTAGATTAACACCAAACTGTGATATTGCAGCTGTGTTCCGTTGCTTAATTTTGACTATGTCTATGACTTTCCGATGCATGCTAATATGAGTTTCATTGACTGGTAAGTAAAATTTTAAGATTGAATGGCATGCATTGAGAACACAGATTCCCCTTATTTGACATGTCTCCCCCACCCTCACCCTTTTGTCTGTTTTTTTGGATCTTTGACCGCATAGAAATGGCAGGTATTCAGAGCACATGTTACCTGAAGTAGAAACGAAAGACTTCAGAAAGGGTGCTCAAGTATGTCTGAATTGATATCCTATACAAGCCACTATTATTTGTATAAAAATACAGTACAATTGGTCAATTGATAGTAACATGTAGCTGGGACATGTTAATAATAGGTCAATCTGTATCTGTGTGATGTGTCATGTTAATGAACTTTAACACACTGTCATGACAATATGAAGCCCATGCATCTGCGCTGGTGTTTCTACATTTGTCAAATTCGATTCCCAATCTCCATAGTTGGTGCATATGTGTATTCCCATTTTGAATGTTCACCTTCCTTTAGAACTACAAAGTCTCTCAGCATTCAGGAACCTCTTTAAGCCAAATTTTAGTGTCATTTTCTGGCAATAAATGAGTGGATTTTGTGCACTGGTTCTCAATGAAGCGACAACATGCTCTGATAGTTATGGCTGACAAACTTTTACTACTCAGGGTTCTGGAACTGCAAGGTGAATTAGATTTTAAAAAGTAGTTTGATTTACTCTAATCTTTACTACTCAACGGTTCTCCATGTTGAATTCTTTTATAGTTATGGCTGACATCTCTATATTCTCGCTACTATCTGTTCTGTGAGGCTGGAATTATAAAAAGCTGAGATCAGGTTAGATGTTATTTTCTGCATAAACTTAACTTGTTTAGGTTTGGCCTGGTAGCTTTCTAGTTTTCCTTTAGTTCCATGCACTGTATAACAGGGGCATAATTACTTCTTTTTAGGAGTGTAAATGAGTTATGACACTCATGAGCTGCTCTAGTGTGTCTGCTTTAGTGTAAATTGCCAAGCTACTCAAATTCAAGCCTGATTAGTGCTTGGCTCAAGTGTCTTGTGTACCTACTCTAGCCTTTTTTTACATGTGAAATGAATGAATTCAATGTGTATTATATGTTTTAAGTATCTGGTAATAATAATTGTCGAAATTTTAAGTGACATATAATTAATGCACACATTTTATTTTTCTGACCTGTCATCCATATTCTTGATTATTACAACAAGGTTTTGATGGAAAATTGCATTGTAGATGAGCATTACCTGCCAGCTTTTTTCAATGTGAGACTCACTCTAGATCATGTTTCCTACTTTTCACTTTAGCTTCGCCTAATTACATTTATTTTCATCTTCAAAAAGCCTGGAAATTTTAAGATTTCCTTTTATCACCTTCAGGTAACTTGCTTCTCGATTTCTTTAAGTTGCTGCCTCATTTTACTCTTTCTTTAAAGTAAATGAGATTGTTTCATTCTTTATGATTCTTTCTAGAGGAGGGAAATTGAGTGTGATTTTGTTAGATTTGTTGAAAAGAAGTTGACTGTGTTTGGTTTTAGTAACTAGGCAAGTCCAGAACTTTGCATTTCTTTCTTACTCTCATGCTATCTATTTTGAATCAGTTGAATAATATTTACCCACTGAAAGAACTGTCAAATTTGTATTCTGTTTTTTATTTAATTTTGAAATGCATACAACATATGCCTGAATTTGCATGTTTTTTTATTTGTTTTGATTATGATTTCATTACCGATGATTTAGGGTTAAGAATTTGATTGTTCTTTTTGTTCTTGATACCCCAGTCTTGGACCAAGTTTTGTTTTATGTTTCACGAACTTAGCATTTCTAATGCTTTCCCTCATGGTTTCCTTTCTCAGACCACATTTGATTTACGAATGAAGAACCCTGGTTGGGTGCTTTGATTGTAACTTTTATATTTGTGGAGAGATTTGGAAACAGAAATAGAATTGTATGAATATTAAGCTGTTGTGTTTGTACTAGATGAAGGGAGCTCATGCCTGGTGATCAGGCAGAATGGGTGATCTGCAAATCTTGCCTGTGTCTCGTCGCCACCCTCCATTGAAGAGACCAATGTGGATTATTTTATTCGTTGCATTAGTTAGCATTTTTCTAGTTTGTGCTTATATCTATCCATCGCAAGGCACAGTACCTCTTGTTATGTATTTTCTTCTAGAAGTTGTCAGGTCCTTACTAATTGGCCTCCACCCTCACCTACAAGGGAATTGAGTGATGAGGAGATTGCCTCACAGATTGTGAATACAGATATTTTGAATATTCCTCCTGTCCATTCTAAAATTGCATCCATGTTCTTAACTCCAAGTTCACTTCCTTTCAAAAAGCTTTGAGATATGTTCTTCCGTGTGAGTTATTACCTTTTCAGCCTTCGTTTCTCATGTCATCATATTCATTATATTTTATTGTCCCATTTAATGTTTTGATCATTTTTCTTGAGTGTAGCTTTTATGAAATGCTATTTTGTGAAGACATTCATTCAACGTTTGTTTCATGCATAACAAGGTAGGTTGGTTCGTATAAGAAATCTACTGTGTAACAGATGTTTGTTAAGAAAGAATCACATTTTTTGTCTGCTGGCCTCAAGTACGCCGTCTGTTTTATGTTATAGCTTCTTGTCTGAACTGAGGTATCTGGTTTTTTAATGTACCTTGGTATAGATTCAAAAGAGAAGATATTTTAATTGTTTGAGGAATACTTGAATGTGTGGCAAGAGGCATGCAGGAGAAATATTTCACATAGCCATATTTTGTGCATTTAATTCTGGTGGGAAAACCTACTAGAAAATTTGGGGCTTGATCGTAGTGTTAATCAGGGGAAAGTAAGGAATCTGGGTTTAATCAGGGGGAAGCAAGGAATCGGGAAAGTCACGGTGATAAGGTCAATTTTGTAGATTAATTTGCTGATCAGTTGATTTGTATCTCTTGCTTACATTCTTTTCCATTTTTCCCTCTGATATGATATTTTGTTATATTGGAATTACCTTTTCATTGGTGGTGCATACAAAGTATCTCGATTTTACAATGCTTATTAGAGAAAATACTGTGATTCCTCCACTGTTGACTTGAAAATGGCTGGAAACCTTCTAGGAATGACTTTATTGCAGGGGTAGACTGCCCTGTAACCATCCTTGTCTGAAGCATCAAGGGTTTCTCTCATGATTCATGGTCCAGGTTTGTTTTTAGTTTTGGTAAATCTCCCGGAATACAGCTCTTACCATTTCACCCAAGTTCCATGTTAAAGATTGTTTGTAATTATACATACACCATAATTTTACACCCAATTATTTGCAATTCTTGTCTAGTTCGGTGTTTGCATGTGTTTTTTTTAATATGAGTTTCATTGACTGGCAAATAAAATTTTAAGAGTGAATGGCAGGCTTTCAGAACACAGATTTCCCTTATTTGACATGTCTCCCCCACCCCTACCCTTTTGCCAGCTTTTTGGATACTGGACCACACGGAAATGGCAGGTATTCAGAGAACATGTTACGTGAAGTAGAAAAGAAAAGACTTCAGAAAAGGTGTTCCGTGTTCAGGTATGTCTGAATTGATATGCTATTCAAGCCATTATTATTTGTATAAAAATACAGTACAATAGGTCAATCAAATGGTAACTTGTAGTTGGGACATGTTAATAGGTCAATCTGTAGCTGTGTGATTTGTCTTGTTAATGAACTTTACCACACTGAACTCATATGACAATATGAAGCCAATGCAACTGCGCTATATTTGATTCCCAATCTCCATAGTTGGTGCATTTGTGTATTCCCATTTTGAATGTTCACCTTCCTTTCCATGTATAAAATCTCAGCATTCTTAAACCTCTTTAAACCAAATTTTAGTGTCTTTTTCTGGCAATAAATGAGTGGATTTTGTGCAGTGGTTCTTAATGAAGTGACAGCATGCTCTGATAGTCAAGGTTCAGGAATTACTGCAAGGTGAATTAAATCTTAAAAAGTAGTCTGATTTACTCTATTCTGATTTGTTTCTTTATTTTTTGAATTTTCAAGAACTTGCTTTGTGTATTCCCATTTTGAATGTTCACCTTCCTTTCCATGTATAAAGTCTCAGCATTCATAAACCTCTTTAAACCAAATTTTAGTGTCTTTTTCTGGCAATAAATGAGTGGATTTTGTGCAGTGGTTCTCAATGAAGCGACAGCATGCTCTGATAGTCAAGGTTCAGGAATTACTGCAAGGTGAATTTAATCTTAAAAAGTAGTCTGATTTACTCTATTCTGATTTGTTTCTTTATTTTTTGAATTTTCAAGAACTTGCTTTGCTTTA
Organism: Abelmoschus esculentus; assembly: GCA_035048815.1. NCBI lineage: Eukaryota > Viridiplantae > Streptophyta > Magnoliopsida > Malvales > Malvaceae > Abelmoschus > Abelmoschus esculentus. The sequence goes on from JAUCBN010000049.1 coordinate 928,842, forward strand.
TGGATGAGAGAGTTGGTTCATTTTATTTGTTATATTTTAATGATTTTTTAATATATTCATCATTTTAGAAAATAACTTGAGACAAATGAAGAAAATTAATTTGAGTTTGCCCAATAGAAATTGTTTGGAGATGATGCCTAAAGTAGCTTACCAACTCGGGTATGTTGTGAGCATTGTATGCTTCTTTTTTTTTTTTTTAATTTTGACGTATATCCACTAAAGTGAAAACTATTATTAATTTCTATTTTCCTGATCTCTCTTCTTTCATGCGATTCCATTTCTCCTTTCCAATGCAATGCTTATCATTTGTGAGTCAAGATAATTACAATGTGGTGTTTCAATATTGTTAAGTAGAGCAATCAATATTGGTAAATAACATATGTTAATCCTTTTTAGGGCTATAAGAGACATTTCTGTATTCTTGCTACTATCTGTTTGGTGAGGCTGGAATTATAAAAAGCTGAGATCAGGTTGATGTTATTTTCTGCATAAACTTAACTTGTTTAGATTTGGCCTGGTAGTTTTCTAGTTTTCCTTTAGTTCCATGCACATTATAACAGGGGGCATAGTTAGTTCTTTTTAGGAGTGTAAATGAGTTAAGATACTCTTGAGCTGCTCTAGTGTGTCTTCTTTAGTGTAAATTGCCAAGAAAGTCAATTTCAAGTCTTATTAGTGCTTGGCTCAAGTGGCTTGTGCACCTACTCTAGCCTTTTTCTTTACATGTGATTTGAATGAATTCAATATGTCTATTATATGATTTAAGTATCGGGTTATAATAACTGTAGAAATTTGAAGTGAGATTGAATTAATGCACAAGTTTTATGTTGCTGACTTGTCATCCATATTGTTGATTATTATTACAGCCAGGTTTTGATGGAAAAAATTCCACTGTAGATGAGCATTACCTGCCAACTTTTTTGATGTGAGACTCAAACTCCGGATCATGTTTCCTACTTTTTACTTTAGCTTCGCCTAATTACATTTTTTTCATCTTCGAAATGCCTGGAAATTTTAAGATTTCCTTTTATCACCTCCAGATTCCAGTCCTCAGGTAACTTGCTTCTCGATTTCTTTATGTTGCTGCCTCATTTTACTGTTTGTTTCGTTCTTTAGTGTTAAGATTTTGATTGTACTTTTTGTTCTTGATACCCCAGTCTTGGACCAAGTTTAGTTTTATGATTCACGATCACGAACTTAGCATTTCTAATGCTTTCCCCCGTGGCTTCCTTTCTCAGATCATATTTGATTGATGAATGAAGAACCTGTGGTTGGTTGTTTGATTGTAACTTTTATATTTGTTTAGAGATTTGGAAACAGATATAGAATTGTATGAATATAAAGCTGTTGTGTATGTACTAGATGAAGGGAGCTCGTGCCTGGTGACCAGGCAACTTGGGTGATCTGCAAATCTTGCCTGTGTCTCGCCTTCACCCTCCATTGAAGAGACCAATGTGGATTATTTTCTTCGTTGCATTAGTTATAATTTTTCTATTTTGTACTTATATCTATCCACCGCGAGGCAGTGCCTCTTGTTATGTATTTTCTTCTAGAAGTTGCCAGGTCCTTACTAATTGGCCTCTACCATCACCTACAAGGGAATTAAGTGATGAGGAGATTTCCTCACAGGTTGTAAGTAGAGATATTTTGAATATTCCTCCTTTCCATTCTGAAAATTCTAAAATTGCATCCATTTTCTTAACTCCAAGTTCACTTCTTTTCAAGAAGCTTTGAGATATGTTCTTACATGTAAGTTAATACCTTTTCAGCCTTCCTTTCTCATGTAATCATATTCTTCGTGGATATTTTATTGTCCCATTTAATTTCTTGATCATTTTTCTTGAGTGTAGCTTTTATGAACTGTTTTTTTGTGAAGACATTCATTCAAGGTTTGTGTCATGCATAACAAGGTAGGTTGGTTTGTATAGGAAATCTATTGTGTAAAAGATGTTTGCCAAGAAAGAATCACATTTTTTGTCTGCTGGCCTCAAGTACGCCGCCTGTTTTATGTTATAGTTTCTTGTCTGAACAGAGGTTAGGTATCTGTTTATTTTTTTTTTTAATGAACCTTGGTATAGATTCAATAGAGAATATATTTTACTTGAATGAACCTTGGTATAGATTCAATAGAGAATATATTTCACATAGCCATATTTTGTGCATTTATATGGTAGGTGAGAAAACCTACTAGAAAATTTGGGGCTTGATAGTAGTGTTAATCAGTGGGAAGCAAGGAATCTGGGTTTAAAAGGGCTATTTGTCTCTGTACCATTAGGCAATAGAGGGATAAGATGATTGATTTTTATTGCAGTCTACGACTTTTACTAGAACTCTTAGATGGTTCGAATCCTTTTTTCATGATTTTCATTTTTTATTATGGATTCCAGCCATTTTCTGGAGTTTTCTCTGTTTAGCCTGTTGAAAATAATATTGACAACTGGGGTTTTTTCACTCCTTGATGATGTGGATAGGGGGCCGATACGAACAATATATGACTATTTGCTTCGTTTTAGCTTAGCTTAGCTTAGTCCAATGCAGTGTACGTGCTACTCAATGTTGTCTATTTGCTTTGTGACCATAAATATAAGTACAATGATCTAGATTAATATGAAAAATATTCTGCTACTAGAGATTTGTAATCAAAGGCTTTCTGTCATACTTGTTGACCATGCTGCATAAAATTGCAGCTTACATAATTTGTAAGATAATACCAATATTTGAAATGCATGAGTTCGGGATGAAAATTAAAAAACGTTTCGGGTCACACATTAGATTTAGAAGTAGAAAAATAAATGTTGAGTTGGGCAAGGTACTGGAGCTGTTTTATTTTGCTATTACAAGCAGACATGCTGGTCTAAAGGGAAGGTTGTATTGCTGCTTAACTCTTGGAGTAAACATTTTAATATGTTTGAACTAATTAGAAGTTTATGATTCCTATAACATTTTTGGTGTCGGGAGCATGGAGTGTTCTAATTATTTTTTTGTCAGGGAATTGTCTTATATAAAAGAGGGTCTTATGCATTTCATTCATTCTAATAAACAACATTTCCCTTGTTGACTGTGGATGCAAATATGGGATAATGTATGTGGTGAAGGTACCAGTGATATCTATCTGGAAATTGTGAATTGATACAGTTGCTATGGTGGAGATGGAAGTCAGCAGATTCCTTTGCTTTGTATGCATCAGAATGTCTGTGTCAATAAGGATTTAGTTATGTTTGACTGTATGCTTACTTCGTACCTTTCTGTTTAGTTCTTGCAGAAAGGAATTATAATAATTATCGCCTTTCTTTTTCTGCATTCATGGGCTTGAGTTAGTTTTAAGATTTTAATAACCCTATATCTTTATTAACAGTTATCTCATTTCTTCCTAGCAGGGGCATAAGGGAAAATTTTTGTTTTATGTCATTGCATCGAAAGAAAGTCCTATTCATGGGAGCCGTTGAAGAATCTGATGAAAAACGGTATGTATTTTATTGTATTTCTTATTATATCGAGTATTTACAAAGATGGTCTTTTTAAAGACTTTGATACAAGAGTTGGACTATCACTAAGAGTTCTAAGTAATTACAATTCTAATCTCTTATCCCTAGAGTTAGGATAGGACTAATCTAATCTCTTTATATTTAAAATATAGACTCCTACTCTAATATAACTTACATCCGTTACTTTCTTAATCGGGAAATTCACAAGCCATTAAGTCTCATATTCGAAAAAAGAACCCAAGAAACAAAAACCAAGAATCCATAAACAAGCACATAAACGAATCATTTTCAAGAATCAAAAACCCATTTTACACCGATTATTATATTTCTCTAGATTTTCCATTGTAAGTATATCCAATACAAATATGTTTCCCTGTTTCTTGGCCTTCTCTAGATCTTAGTCTTCTTGTTTCCTTTTTTTTTCAACTTCGTAAAGCCTGGAAATTTTAGAATTTCCTTTTATCAACTCCAGACTCCAGTCCTCAGGTAACTTGCTTCTCGATTTCTTTAAGTTGCTGCCTCATTTTACTTTTTCTTTAAAGTAAAAGAGATTGTTTCATTATTTATGATTCTTTCTTGAGGAGGGAAATTGAGTGTGATTTTGTTAAATTTGTTGAAAGGAAGTTGACTGTGTTTGGTTTTAGTAACTAGGCAAGTCCAGAACTTTGCATTTCTTTCTTAAACTCGTGCTATCTATTTTGAATCAGTTGAATAATATTTACCTACTAAAAGAACTGTCAAATTTGTATTCTGGTTTTTATTTAATTTTGAAATGCATAGAACATAAGCTTGGCTTTGCATGTATTTTTTTATTTGTTTTGATTATGATTTCATTACCGAAGTTTTAGGGTTAAGAATTTGATCATTTTTTTTCTTGATGCCTCAGTCTTGGACCTAGTTTTGTTTTATGTCTCACGGATATTTGTTTCATGAACTTAGCATTTCTAATTCCTTCCCTAGTGGTTTTCTTTCTCAGATCATATTGGATTGACAAATGAAGAGCCTGTGGTTGGGTGTTTAATTGTAACTTTCAAATTTGCTTAGAGATTTGGAAACAGAAAGAGTATTGTATGAATATAAAGTTGTTGTGTTTTTGTACTAGATGAAGGGAGCTCATCCCTGGTGACCAGGCAGCATGGGTGATCTGCAAATCCTGCTTGTGTCTTGTCACCGCCCAGGATTGAAGAGAGCAATATGGATTATTTTCTTCGTGAACAACATTTCCCTTGTTGATTGGTGGATGTAAATATGGGATAATGTATGTGGTGAAAATACCAGTGATATCAATCTGGAAAATTATGAATTGATACAGATGCTAAGGTGGAGATGGAACTCAGCAGATTCCTTTGCTTTGTATGCATCAGGATGTCTGGGTCAATAAGGCTTTAGTTATGTTTGACTGTAGGCTTACTTACCTTTCTGTTTAGTTCTTGCAGAAAGGAATTATAATAATTATATGCTTTCTTTTTTCTGCATTCATGGGCTTGAGTTAGTTTTAAGATTTTAATAACCCTATATCTTTATTAACTGTTATCTCTTTTCTTCCTGGCAGGGGCCATAAGGGAAAATTTTCGGTTTATGTCCATGCACCAAAAGAAAGTCCCGTTCATGTGAGTCGTTACTTTCTTTATCGGGAAATTCATAGTGATAAGGTCAATTTTGTAGGTTAATTTGCTGATTGGTTGATTTGTATCTCTTACTTACTTTCTTTTCCCGTTCCCCCCTCTAATATGATATTTTGTTATATTGGAATTACCTTTTCATTGGAGGTACATACAAAGTATCTTGATTTTACCCTGCTCATTAGAGAAAATACTGTAATTCCTCCACTGTATACTTGAAAATGGTTCCAGCTGGAAACCTTATAGGCAACGACTTTATTGCTGTGGTAGACTGCCCTGTACCCTTCCTTGTCTGAAGCATCAAGAGCTTGTCTCTGTTCATGTTTCTGCCTTATGAGTCCTCTCATGATTCATGGTCCAGGTTTGTTTTTAGTTTTGGTAAATCTCCCAGAATTCAAGCCCAAAGACATTACTGCAGCTCTTACCATGTCACCTTAGTTCCATGTTAAATATTGTTAGTAATTATACATACAACATAGTTTTACACCCAATTATATGCAATTTTTGTCTACTTAGGTGTTTGCATGTGTGTTTATTTCTAATTTCAAAATTTTAGTCAAACTTCGTAATGGGTGAAGGTTATTTGTCAGTTACAACCATATTATATTGATAATTCATCTAATTTTTATGACATTATTACTTTTAAGATTTCATGTCCGTGGTGACATTTTGATATTTTGACATCATGTTACTAGTGGAACAATTTGTTGACTTGTAATCCTTTGGCTTTCAGAGTGTGCAGGTTGTATGGGACAAATTTTATATGGTTGATGCAGAGAGACGACTATTGGCATGTGCTCTAGAATATAGTTCAGTTATGTCCCTTCTCTGCCCCAAAGGAATTTTTACATTAACACCAATCTGTGATATTGCAGCTGTGTTTCATTGCTTAATTTTGACTATGTCTATGACTTTTCGATGCATGCTAATATGAGTTTCATTGACTGGTAAGTAAAATTTTAAGATTGAATTGCATGCATTCAGAACATAGATTTCCCTTATTTGTGACATGTCTCCCCCACCCCCACTCTTTTGTCTGCTTATTGGTTCCTGGACCGCATGGAAATGGCAGGTATTCAGAGCACGTGTTACCTGAAGTAGAAACGAAAGACTTCAGAAAGGGTGCTCAGGTATGTCTGAATTGATATCATGTACAAGCCATTATTATTTGTATAAAAGTACAGTACAATAGGTCAATTTGTAGCTGTGTTATGTGTCATGTTAATGAACTTTAACACACTGTAATGACAATATGAAGCCCATGCATCTGCGCTGGTGTTTCTACATTTGTCAAATTCGATTGCAAATCTGCATAGTTGGTGCATTTGTGTATTCCCATTTTGAATGTTCACCTTCCTTTACAACTACAAAGTTTCTCAGCATTCAGAAACCTCTTTAAGCCAAATTTTATTGTCTTGTTCTGGCAATAAATGAGTGGATTTTAATGAAGCGACAACATGCTCTGATAGTTATGGCTGACAATCTTTACTACTGAAGGTTCAGGAATTACTACAAGGTGAATTAGATCTTAAAAAGAAGTTTGATTTACTCTAATCTGTTTTCTTTATTTTTGAATATTCAAGAACTTGCTTTGATTTATGGATGAGAGAGTTGGTTTGGTTCATTTTATTTGTTTATATTTTAATGATTTTTTTAATATATTCATCATTTCAGAAAATAACGTGAGACTAATGAAGAAAATTAATTTGAGGTTTCCCAATAGAAATTGTTTGGAGATGATGCCTAAAGTAGCTTACCAACTCTGGTTTGTTGCGAGCATTGTATGCTTTTTTAAATTTTGACATGTATCCACTAAAGTGTAAAGTATTATTCATTTCTATTTTCCTGATCTCTCACTTCTTTCATGTGATTCCATTGCTATCTAATCTTATCATTTGTGAGTCAAGATAATTACGATGTGTTGTCCCAATATTGTTAAGTAGAGCAATGAATTTCGTTGGATAAATTATGTTAATCCTTTTTAGGGTTATAAGAGACATTTCTGTATTCTTGCTACTATCTGTTCGGTGAGGCTAGAAATATAAAAAGCTGAGATCAGGTTAGATGTTAGTTTCTGCATAAACTAACTTGTTTAGGTTAGGCCTGGTAGCTTTCTAGTCTGTTCGGTGAGGCTGCAAATATAGAAAGCTGAGATCAGGTTAGATGTTATTTTCTGCATAAGCTTAACTTGTTTAGGTTTGGCCTGGTAGTTTTCCTTTAGTTCCATGCACTGTATAACAGGGACATAATTAGTTCTTTTTAGGAGTGTAAATGAGTTAAGATACTCATGAGCTGCTCTAGTGTGTCTTCTTTAGTGTAAATCGCCAAGCAAGTCAAATTCAAGTCTGATTAGTGCTTGGCTCAAGTGGCTTCCGCACCTACTCGAGCCTTTTCTTTACATGTGATTTGAATGCATTCAATATGTGTATTATATGATTTAAGTATCTGGTAATAATAACTGTAGAAATTTGAAGTGAGATAGAATTATTGCACCTACTCTAGCCTTTTCTTTACATGTGACTTGAATGATTTCAATATGTGTATTATTTACGTATCTGGTTATAATAACTGTAGAAATTTCAAGTGAGATAGAATTAGTGCACAAGTTTTATGTTGCTGACATGTCATCCATTTTCTTGATTATTACAGCCAGGTTTTGATGGAAAAAATTGCATTGTAGATGAGCATTACCTGCCAACTTTTTTCCATGTGAGACTCAAATTCTGGATCATGTTTCCTATTTTTTACTTTAGCTTAGCCTAATTACATTTTTTTTATCTTCAAAATGACATGAAATTTTAAAATTTCCTTTTTATCATCTCCAGACTCCAGTCCTCAGGTAACTTGCTTCTCGATTTCTTTAAGTTGCTGCCTCATTAGAGAAAATATTGTGATTCCTCCAATGTTACTTGAAAATTGCTCCAGCTGGATACCTTATAGGCAGCGACATTATTGCCGGGTTAGACTTCCCTTTATTCTTCCTTATCTGAAGCATCAAGAGCTTGTCTCTTTTCATGTTTCTGTCTTATGAGTCCTCTCATGATTCATGGTCCAGGTTTGTTTTTAGTTTTGGTAAATCTCCCAGAATGCAAGCCCAAAGACATTACTGCAGCTCTTACCATGTTGTAGAAAACAGAGTACTTTTTCTCTGTTACTTCACTTTATTATTAATCTGGGAAGTCTTTATTTATAAACTTCTTTACAAGAGTTTTACAACACTTAGAAAACCTAGTTAGATAGGTCTTCAATTTCTTAATAAGATAAAGAGATAAATTACGCTAATAGAATAACGTAAATCCCAAAACTTTTCTCACTAAATATCTCAAAACTTTTCTCACCATCTAATTTTAGTTCTGTGAGTAAGCTTTTAATCCACATTCCTTCGTAAATCCCAAGAGCTATTGCTCTAAATTCTGACAAAGTATTATTTCGAGAGACAACAACTTGTTTCTTGCTTTTCCAAGTTACTAGATTACCCCAAACATAGGTATAATAGCCACTAATTGACCTTTTATCAGTTAATTCACCTGTCCAACTAGAATTTGTGTAAATCTTCACAGTTCTGTCTTAACTTTTCCTGAATATAAGTCTAGATCCTATTGTAAACTTCAAGAATCTTAGAATTCTCAAGTATCGATTCTAGTAGTTCGAAGGGGAATCTAATCTCTTATTCTTGTACTAAGGAATCAAAAACAAACATTTCAAACATGTAGACATACTCTTGTTCTCGTAATATATCCTCAATCAGTGCTGGTACAACGAACAATGGGTTACATCCTATAAAGTAAAACGATCTGATCTTCACAAAATGATGTATTAACGGATCAACAAATAATCCTTTTTAAAAGGATATAATGAAAAGCCTTTCCCCAGACATTTCTGACTTTTCTCTTCACTTTGATTTGGCAAAGCTGAGTACGCGTAAAAGCCACATTGGGTCTAGAGATATCTAGAGCTTTAAGATCGTAAGTTCGATCATAATTCAAAGTCTCAAGCATAAAAACAATACGTCGAGCTTTCTGGTAATCGTAACTGGCAGCAGATGAACGTACCCATTTGACATAGTCAAAATTGTGGTAGTTAATAGCGACGACCTTGTCCATCTACAAATATGTAGTCCGTAAATGCTGAGTAGTTCTAAGCTACGCAGGATGCGAAAGACTAGATAACTTCGGATGTTGATATGCAAGAATAACTTTCATGTGCATATCTAAAGTATAGAAGCTTCTAGCCCATCCCTAGCTCAGAGCGAAGGGAAAGCGACACGTAACATATGATAGCTTCTTTAGCGTATTCATCAATTAAAATCACTTTCTCATCATGTATTCGTCGGGTGGGGATCTCTTCAAGCTCAATGAGTCCTGCTTTGATTCCTCGCCAACGATGATCCATGAAATCTTTTATTTAGGTTTAGTTTCTTATATACACTTGTTACTAGAATAACAGTAGAAACTACAGCCTAACTAACATGTTTCATGGATTATCGTTGGCAAAGAATCAAAACAGGATTCATTGAGCTTGAAGAGATCCCCACCCGACAAATATGTGATGGGAAATGATTCTAGTTGATAAATACGCTGAAGGAGCTATCATACGCTACGTGTTGCTTTTCCTTTGCTCTGAGCTAGATGGATGGGTTAGAAGCTTCTATACTTTAAATACGCACAAGAAAGCTATTCTTGCATATCAACGTCTGAAGTTTCTCACTCTTTTGCATCCTGCGTGGCTTATAACTACTCAGCATTTACGGACTATATTTTCGCAGATGGACAAGGTCGTCACTATCGATTACCACAACTTTAACTATGTCAAATTGGTACGTTTATCCACGGCAGTAACGGTTACCAGGGCCTCAAAGGTGATGCTGACAATTATCAGAAAGCTCGACACGTTGCTTTTACGCTTCCTGAGACTCTGAATCATGATCGGACTTACGGTCCTAAAGCTCTAGAAAATTTTACACCCAATGTAGCTTTTACGCGTACTTAACTATGTCAAATCAAAGTGAAAAGAAAAGTTAGAAATGTCTGAAGAGAGGTTTTACATTATATCTTGTTCGAAGGATTATTTGTTGATCCGTTAATACAATACTTTATGAAGAACAGATCGTTCTACTTCATAGGACGTGACCCTCTGTTCGTTGTACCAACACTGATTGACAATATTTTACAAGAACAAGACTATGTCTACATGTTTGACTGGTCTGTTTTTGCTTCCTCAGTACAAAAATGAGAGATTAGATTTGTCTTCGAACTACTAGAATCAATACTCGTATGAAAGCGAATCTAATCTTCTATTCTTGTATTGAGGAATCAAAAGCAAACCAGTTAAACATGTCGACTTAGTCTTGTCCTCGTAATATATCCTCAATCTGTGTTAGTATAGCAAACAAAGGGTCACGTCCTATTAAGTAAAACGATTTGATCTTCATAAAGTGATGTATTAACGGTTCGACAAACAATCCTTCTAAAAGGATATAATGAAAAACCTCTCTACAAATATTTTTGACGTTTCTTTTCACTTTGATTTGGCATAACTGAGTACGCGTATAAGCCACATCAGGTGTAGAGTTTTTTAGAGCTTTAGAATCGTAAGTCCGATCATGATTTAAAGTCTTAGCAAGCGTAAAAGCAGTGTGTCGTGCTTTTTGATAATTGTCGCCATCACTTTTGCGGCCTTGGTAACCGTAACCGGCAGCGGATGAACGTACCCATTTGACATAGTCAAAGTTGTGGTAGTCGATAACGACGACCTTGTCCATATGGACATTCATCTAGCTTAGAGCGAAGGGAAAAGCGACACGTAGCGTATGATAGCTTCTTTAGCGTATTCATCAACTAGAATCACCTCCTCATCACGTATTCGTCGGATGGGGATCTCTTCAAGCTCAATGAGTCTTGTTTTGATTCCTCGCCAACGATGATCCATGAAGCAAGTTAGTTAGGTTGTAGTTTCTATTGTTATTCTAGTAACAAGTTTATATAAGAAACTAAACTTAAGAATTAGTAGAAGTGGTTCAGGTTGTCCTTAAACAAGACGGTTGTGCCTTTAAATGAAAACTGATAATAATCAGCTAGGAAATTGTAAATCAGAGTAGAAAAATATACTCTGTCGTCGTCCTTATTAAGATGAAAAGGAAGTTATATATAGGCTTCCTTGTTACAAGAGACTTAGAGAATAAAGAAGACTAAATAGAATAGATCTCTTATTAATTAAGAGATAAACTAAATAAATAAATAAAACTCTTAAAAGAACTCTCTAAAAGAAATCCTAGAAAATAGAATCGATAATTCCTACTTAATAGGATTCTTATCCTAAAAGATATCCAACACTCCCCCTCAAACTGGTGTATATATGTTGTATATACCCAGTTTGAATGGAAGTTCATCAAAAGTTACTCTAGGAAGGGCTTTGGTGAAGATATCAACTAGTTGCCTTTTTGTAGGAACATACTGCAAGTTAGCCACTCCTTGGTTGACTTTTTCATAGATAAAATGTTTGTCTATCTCAATGTGCTTCGTTCTATCATGTTGGACCGGGTTTTTAGCTATGCTCTTAGCAGACTGACTATCACTGAATAATTCGAACCCTTTTCCATCATCTAGTTCTAGTTCAGACAACACTCTCTTAATCCACATTCCTTCACAAATCCCAAGAGCCATTGCTCTGTACTCAGATTCAGCACTACTCCGAGAAACCACTGCTTGTTTCTTGCTTCTCCATGTGACTAAATTACCCCAAACATAGGTACAATAGCCACTCACTGACCTCCTATCTGTGAGTTCACCTGCCCAGCTAGCATCCATGTACAATTTCACACCTCTCTCTTGATTTTTCCTGAAGATCAATCTAGCCCCTGGTGTAAACTTCAAGAACCTCAGAATCTTGTATACAACCTCCATATGTTTCACACCTGTAGTAACGTTAGCCTCAGGGACAGGTTTTGCTATCAGATTACTTATAAGTTGTTGCAACTCCCCAATTTGTTTCTTGCTGAAACTATTAGAAGATTCTTCCTGAGATGAAATATTGGCTTCCTTAGGAGATTTAGACTTATTTGACTTCCAATCAGAGGGTTTTCCATGTAACTTCCAACAATCATGCCCCACTTTCCTACAATGTTCACACCAAGGCCTACTTCTTCTCTGCTGGTTTTTTAAGTTCGAACTTGTCACCAAGGCTGAAGCTTCTGATTGTGGAGTTGATGGTGTCATTACAAGCCTTCTACTTTCTTCCCTTCTAATATCTGAGAAAACCTCACGGACCAAAGGAAGTGGTTTAGAGGATAAAATTCTTCCCCTTGCCCCATCAAATTCAACATTCAATCCAGACAAAAACTGAAACACTCTCCTTTAATTCTTCTGAATGTTATAAAAATTCCTATCTTCCTGGCACCTCCAGTCAATATTTTCATAGAGATCAATTTGCTGCCAGCACTTATTCAGAGCACCATAGTACTGTATAACCGATATCTCCCCTTGTCGAATATTCTTAATCTGATTTTTTACTCCAAATAGCTCTGAAGTGTTATCAGCACTAGAGTAGGTATCCCTTGCTGCTGTCCAAATTTCTGCTGCAGTCTTATAAAGCATAAAGTCTTCTCCTATTGCTGGAATCATCGAATTTATTAACCATGACATAATCATGGTATTCTCGCTCATCCACGAACTATACCTTGGATCTGTTGCATCTAGAATAGCCATAGACTCCGAGAGATAGTCTTCTTTTCTTCTGCTAGTGATATAGAGCCTGACAGATTGTGATCAGGCAAGGTAGTTATGGCCATTCAACTTATAGGTGGTGATAAGGGATAGAGATGAATCAGAAATTGAAAGTTCTGATGGGGATGAGGTATTTGGGGAACTAATTTGGATGAAGATGGATTTCAAGAAAAGATAGATGAAGGAGGAAAAGAACAAGAAAACCGAGACAAAGAATATTGACTCGGGAATTGAGGATCGTTCTAACCTGATACCATGTAAATCAGAGTAGAAAAATATACTATGTCGTCGTCCTTATTAAGATGAAAAGGAATTTATATATAGGCTTCCTTGTTACAAGAGACTTAGAGAGTAAAGAAGACTAAATAGAATAGATCTCTTATTAATTAAGAGATAAACTAAATAAATAAATAAAACTCCTAAAAGAACTCTCTAAAAGAAATCCTAGAAAATAGAATCGATAATTCCTACTTAATAGGATTCTTATCCTAAAAGATATCCAACAGAAATAAAATATAAGCTTAACATGAAATTTGTATAAGTATGGTAGGAAATATGCTAGTTTTGGTGAAAGATAACTAAGCAGTCTTATAAAGGCAGAAACTGTTCTGCCACTGTTTTAGCACTTAAAATGTAAATTTTTTTGTTTGAATTAGATTCTAATGGCATGCTTTCCTTCTTGTTTGGCATGTTGGGAGATCAATGTGAATAGATAAGCGAAGAGAAATGAGGCTTGAGCTTGCAAGGAGCAAGGAGATAGCCAATCAAAGCATAAGTGCTAAGCTTGGATAAGTTGCGAGTGTAGCTAATATTAGGGTTAAGACCCTAACCTTAGGTCTTAACCACTCTCCTTAACATGAATTGCATGAAAATTGACTAATTAAATATTAGGTAACAAGGAAAGGAGGATTAAATATGTATGAAAACTTGTGTGAATGTCATGATCAAATGTGTGTGCATAGCATTGCTTGGAGATGCCAAAGGTAAGTGAAATGGCATGCTAATGGCTTATGTGAGTGAAATGTCATATCCTTTAATGTTACATGAAATTTCATGGTAAGTTATGACATGAATTGATAGGTAATGATATGCAATGACATGAACTTGATTAGTATTGACTTGAATTGATTGGTAAAGACATGAAATGACTTGTGTTTTGTTTTGTATTAGCATGTAATTGCTTTTGAAAGTTGTTAACATGTACTAGTTAGCTTGCACTTGAATGGTAAGTTTAATTGCATAAATTAGTTAAATGGTAACCTGAAAATGGAAGCTTGATCATTTGAAAAGATTGACTAATAAGATGATATGAAAGCCTTGGTTGCTAGTTGGTCTTAGGTAGAAAGGCATGCCTAGAGTCTAGAGCTCAATAACAGTTTGGTGTAACTAACATCTGTTGATGTAAATACATCTTAACACGATTATATATTAGTACTTAAGTTGGTGATAAGTCACCTATTTATTAGATACCTTAGGCATGTCTTAGGCACCTTCTTGGATACTTTGTATATCATCTTCATACGAGTACTTTGTGTGCTATCTTGTGACTCGTTTACCTTTGTCCTAACTAAATGCCAAGGCAATACAAGATAATAAAGACTTGTGACATGAATGGAAATGAATTAATAAGATTAACTTAATTACATGACTTGGAAAGATATGTGCTTAATCATATGACATGAGACATGACATAGAGTGTTTAAAATGCTTAAGTACATGAAATGATAGCATGTACTCTTGATTATATGTCTTGATATTGTCACGTTCGTAGAACTCTTCTACTCAAGAATGTGTAGCCTTAGACGCTCTCGCTCAATGCAACGCATAAGTAAGTCTAAGAAGACCAAAGCTAGAGTGTTAAGATCTCTGCGGAAAAGAAAGAACAACTGAAAGGCAAAGAGAGCAAGCGAGATTGAATGAATATTGTTTATTCCTTAATGAAGTGTTTGTACAATGAGGTGGGGAATACCTCTATTTATAGTTAAAGTCCCCTACATCCAACTGCTCAGAAAAGAGTACATTAATGGTTGTGATTCAACCTTATCACCAAATCCCATATTCTATGCTATATTTCATATTTACAAGGCTAAGAGATAAAGATAGGATCAATGGGATAAACTTGCCAAATCTGATGGAAAAGGCTCTTTAACCCCAAGTGTTGGGTCAAACTCGGAATCGGGCTCCCTTGGGTGCTGATGGGTGTGGAGCTCAGATTTGGGCCCCTAGGGTGCTAGAGTGAGTGCTAGGATGCTCAACATGCTCTTGATGGCATTTGTATCAGCCTGTTGTGTGCTTATCTTTGGCTCTATGGTGCAGTCTGTGATATTCTCCGCCACTGTTTCTAGTGACGCCCTCGTCACTCTACAGGAATGATACCTTTTAACTTGGTCTTTGAACTGCCAAAGATCCTTAGCAAGCTCCTAACTTCCTTCACTATCGAGCAGTCCCTGGTTTACGGATGACTCTTTCTGCTTGGATATCATGTACCTAATTTTCATAGGAGACCTTCACTCCGATTGGCGTTCGGTGTGAGTTGCCTCGATCTGGATCCAACTCATCTTGGTGGTATGGCTTGAGCAAACTGACATGGAACACCGGATGAGCTCGGATGGTCGATGGCAACCCGATTTTATAGGTCATGGTGCCTACCCGCTTCAAAACTTTGAAAGGACCATCATATCTTCGCACAAGCCTTTTGTGCACTATTGGGTTGCGCAAGACCCCGGTCAACTTGGCAAGGACTAGATCCTCAACTTGGAAATTCATGTCCCTCCGCTTTGTGTCGGCCTACTTTTTAGTTCGTTTCCCTGTCTTGTGCAAACAAGCTTAGTCTAAGTCCTAATGTTCTTGCCACTTCTTGGCAAATTCGTGAGTTTGATCCTCATACACAGGTCACCGGTATCGATACCCCTTGCACGAAATTACAGGTTTTACTTGATATTTTCTAAGGATCATTCCCAAGGTTTAATCTAATTGTCCATGAAGTATCACTACTCAATATTATGGATGTTTAAAGCATTTTAATATCAATTTCATGTCATCTAACACATCAATCCGAAAATCACCATTAAAGACCCAAAAGCTACCAACCAAGCATTTAAGCACAAAAATTATATGTCATGCATACTATCATGATGTGAATGATGAAAGGAAGAGTTGGGAGTATCAACCTCAAGCAAAAACAACAACAAAAGCAGCAAACCCGAGCTCCAAGCTCACCCTTAAAATTTCTCTTTCCTCATGCTTGATGATGGCTCTTCCACTTGTTTTTCTACAAAGGAAAGGATAACAACAACTTAGAACCACCCTAAGATGATCCTCAAAGCTTAAAAACACTTACAAACTATGATTTAAGCTCTCCAAAAACCAAATCTCGTACTCCACTCAAAACCCCTTTTAAACCTCCATCCTCACCAAACCAATACTTTCTTACCTTGTTCTATAGATCCTTAAAAGCCTTACAACATTCCCTTTAAACCAAAAACGAGATTTCTAACAAAACTGATAAAGATCTTACCTTTTTGCTCTTTTTTTCCCTTGCTACTAAGATGAAAGAGGTTGAAGAAACGAGAAAAGATGAAATCATTCTCTGCAAGAGAATTAAACCTCAAATCCTCTTGTCCTCACCTTTAGGCATTTACCAAAATACCCTTACTAACAAGGCCCAACTCTCAACCCAACAAGCCTAAAGCCCAAACTACCCAAACCCGGGGCCCAAAATCAAAGTCCAACACCACGGATTAACCCGACACTCCGATCCAAAATCTGGGTCATTACAATTTTTCTGCAAACAAAAAGTAAAGGGAGGTGAAGTCGTCTCTTGTCCCCGCCCTTCTTCATTTTCATTTTCTTATGCAGCCAAAACGTAAAGGGAGGTGAAGTCGTCCTTTGTCCCCGCCCTTCTTCATTTTTATTTTCTTACCTAAAATTTGAAGTTCAAGATGTAATCTTTGATTGTTGGGGTGAGAATCACGTTTTGATGATTGAAGGAAGTTGATTTAGTAGCAGAAGATCTACAAAGAAATATAAAAAGTGTTAAGATAAATAGAGGTTGAGTTTTGTTGAGGGTTAGTGTGGAAAAAAGGGAATGAGGTGTTTGAGGTTTCTTTTTTGGCTTAGTTGGTGTTTCTAAATCTTTAAATATTTTCTAGAGGTGTAATTTTCTTGTGTAACTCTTTCTTGTAGTGAAAGCGGTGAGAGCTTTCCAAAGCTCTAGAAAGGGAGAAAGCTTGCGATTAGCGGGGATCTTCTTTTAGCTTTGGTAGCTTGAGGTTAGTACACAACTAACTTCTATGAATTCTTGCAACTCATAAAAATAGGTTTTTGGTGCATGATTTTTTAATGTTTATTGTTTGTATAAGCTTGAGTTGATCTTTAATTGTAACTTATGAAATTAATGGTGTGGAGGCTTAAAATCAATAGCAATTCACCTATTAACTATATCATAACTTGTAGAAAAGATTTGAGGCTTAACCATATAGGTTAAGTGAGGATTCTTGGTGGAATCCGAACTCAGATTTAAAATTTTGAGCTTGCATAACCATATAACTTATGGCGTATCGATACGTCTGTGTAATAAAGGTGGTTGGTTTGTGAGAGCTGTATCGATACTGGTGGCGACGTACTTGTACATTTTGCATAATAGGAATTCTAATAATATTTTAACGTACCGGTACGTTAGAGGAATATTTGTATCACTATCACATTACTTAAAGAAGGTTTCTGTATCAATACGTAGTATGGGTGAGGATCAATACAAGTGGTTCATGTATTGATACAGAGCATTGATACAATGGTGAAAGTATAGGTATTGGTAGAATATCCAATTCTTTCGAATCTAAATTGTGTATTGGTACTTGGGAAAGATTAACGATACTTAATGGGGCATACCAATACCCATATAGGAGTATCGGTATTCGTTGAACAATTTAACTAAGAAAAATGACTTTATCAGGGGTTATATATTTAAGACAAAATGTTCAAGTTGTCTCTTGAGATATAAAATGGATATTAAAACTAAGAAACCTAGATTTAAACCCCATATGAGGAATAAATGGCTAATTACTTGATAAATACTTGATGAATTATATTAGATAGAAACTCATATGTAACCTTGGTGGATCGTTGGTACTGTATCGTAACTAGAGACTTTGTTGTATGCTTATGGGTTGCCTAAATGTTTGGTCATCCTTGTTGTTGGGATCTAGATACCCAGAGGTAAGTGTTATAATACCTTGAAGACTTTCGAATGGAAGATCTTGATGTTTTGTGTATGCAAGCCTTATCCGAAGATGCTTGACGGGATATTCCAAGCATGAATTAAGAATCTCGATGTTTTATGGATACGGACCTCAATTCATGAGTATAGGATATGGTAGTTATCTAAGAAGTGTTAGAGTTTAAGGTAAAGTTTAAGTTAACGAGGAGTGATAGAGTTTTTATTTAATGTGTAATTAGAGTTTATTCTTTATTAATAGTTTAGATTTATTAGAAGACTTTTTAAATTATGGATAAATATTATTTAAATTAGAGATAAAGTATAGTTTTAGTTATATTAAAACTCTATATTAGCCTATTTAAAGGTTTATCCTGTAAGCATTTAAGAATTCAGAATAATAAGAAAATTCAGAAAAACACATTGTTCTCTCTGGAAAATATCTTATTCATCTTCTTCAAACAAAAAATCTTTAACCATCGATCATGCGTAAACCATCGTCATTCATTGCATCTTCGGCCATCATGGCCCCTTTCTCACATGGTATCATGAGCCAACAACATCCTTGATATCGCCACTTCTTTTTCTTACACTTCTGTTGTTGTCATTAGGTCGCACTCGTTCTTTGACTTCTCACGGGAATCTTATGTCTTTGGTGAAATTTTTATTCGTTTAATTTTGTTGGTTCTTTATTTAATAATTCTATCTTAGTCAAGCAAAAAGATAGATGAAAATGTTATAGTTTAGTCTTAAAAATCATTTGGTTCTATCTTAGTCATCTGTTCCAAAAGATTGGAGAAAAAGTTATAATTTAGCCTTAAAAACTATTTGGTTCTATCTCCATCCAAAAAGATAGATGAAAAAGGTTATATAGTTTAGCCTTAAAAACTCTAGTTTGTGTAACTATCAACTTGAGGGAGAGTGTAGATTCTTTGATCACTTCGTACATCATTCACATTATATCTTTTAATCAAGAATCGCATGTTGGAGCATCTTAATCAAAGAATTCGACCCGAGAACAGGGAACATTTTTCTCAAAGGAACAACAAAATAAAAAAGAATATTCAAGATCCAAGTAGGTGCTTTACTACGTTTGTTCATCAGCTTGAGGGGGAGTGTGGGTTATCCAGAAGTGTTAAAGCTTGAGGAGAATTTTAAGTTAACAAGGAGTGTTAGAGTTTTTATTTAATGTGTAATTAGAATTTATTTTTAATTAATAGTTTAGATTTAATTAGAAATCTTATTTAAATTAGGAATAAATATTATTTAAATTAAAAATAAAATATAGTTTTAGTTATATTAAAACTTTATATTAGCCTATTTAAAGGTTTACCCTATAAGCATTTAAGAATGAAGAACAATAAATTGTTTTTTTAGAGAAATATATTGTTTTCTCTAGAAAATATTTTATTCATTTTCTTCAAACAACAAATCTCTAACCATTGATCATATACAAACTATCGTCGTTCATTGTATCTTCGGTCATCATGGTCCCTTCCTCACAGGATACTACCTCCTAACTATTCAGAAGTGAAAGAAATCATTTATCTAGTAATAACAGACAAATTGATGTATTATCTAATCATGCACCTATTGTCACACCTGTATATATATAGGTGTTTTGAGAATACGCCTTAACGACCATTCAACCAATGATTAATGATGGCTTTGGCGGGTGTTTTTGCTAGAATAGGAAACAATGAAATCACTATTTTAGTCAATGATGTATAGAAGGTAGTGACATTGATCCACAAAAGGTTTGGCAAGCTCTTGAAATTAGAGTTTCGAATTGATGTAATGTTAGGTACGACATCAATGTCTATTGTACCGTATCATATGACATCAACGAATATGAAAGAGTTAGAAAAGAAAATTTAAGAGTTGTTTAGGAGAGGATTCATCTAATCGAGCATTTCACCTTGGAAAGCACCAGTCTTGTTTGTTAAAAAAATGGGTTAATGAGAATGTACATTGATTACCGATAGCTTAACAAAGTAACGATATGATAGAACAATCTTGTTTGTAGGGGAATCACGAAGTCGAGGAAGCAACATGGGAGGTCAAGGACGACATGAGAGTCCTCTATTTGTATTTGTTTCCATCAGGTAAATTTCGAGGATGAAATTTTCTTTAAAGATGAGAGAATAACGGTACATGTGGGGATCGATACAAGGTGATTCACGTGTTGATAAAGTACCGATACAATGTTAAATGTATCGATACAGGTAAACGGTTCAATTCTTTTGAACCTAAATTGCATGTCGTACTCGGGAAATAATATCAGTACCTATAAGGGAGTATCGTTATCCATATAGGATTATCGATATTTATTGGGTAATATACCTAAATAAAATTGAGTTTACACTTGGGGATTCTATAATTTGAGACATGGCCTAAAGAGTCTCTTAAGATAATTATACAACTGAAAAAAAATAGATTTAAACCTTGTATGGGAATTCTGATATTTTGTGGATATTTCAATCATGGATTAAGAATCTCGATGGTTTATAAATTTGAGCCTTTCTCATAGTGTAAGATCCCGATACATTATAGACGTGGGCCTCAATATTACTAGTGTTATCTTTATGTTGCGTGGACTTATAATTCACGTGTATATGTTGTGTACAATTTTGTATATTCATGATACTATGTGTTTAGGCGGATATGGTAGTATCATTGTAAACTTGTCATGATATCATTAATGTTACATTGTTTTATTTATGATGTATATGAAGCATGGTCGAGTGATAGTATATTCACTAAACTTTGTTAACTTAACGTTTGAGAACGTTATTTTTATTCGTAAATTTTTAGATTTTTATATGGTTTAGAAATTTTTACCATCAAATGTCATGTTACCTATTGCAAGGAAATTCTATCCTGAACTGTAGATAACTTGATAACGCTCCTCGATTTTCGCCTCCATCCTTGGTTTCGCATGGAGATTATACATGTATATAGCCAATGGTCCGATACTGTAATAGTCGAGTCCTGAGGGAACACGAAGAGCAATTAGGATTTACTCAAATAATTAGGTCAGAGTGGAGGTTAACGAGTTGTTAATTTTAATTAGGTTAGAGTGAAGGTTAACGAGTTGTTAATTTTAATTAGGTCAGAGTGGAGGTTAACGAGTTGTTAATTTTAATTAGGTCAGAGTAGAGGTTAACGAGTTGTTAATTTTTTTCTCTTCCAAAAAAGAAATTATATCATAGGTAAGTCTCATCACGTTATTTATGAAACCAACCATTAAAAATCATCTATTTTATTATTATTTTTTTATATCATATTTTTTAAAATGAATCTTCACTCATATTTACTGTTAATTTATTTTAAAATCAATTTTTTCAAATGAATATTTACTTGTAAAATAATATGACATGAAAAAATTAATGAGATGAGTGAATTTTAATGGTTAGTCTCATGGACACGTGATAAGACTTACCCATAATATAATTTGTACTTCCGGAGCGGTGATTTCTTCCTTATTTACTCCCTCTTCCCCTACCCCCAATTTCAGCTAATTAAATTCATTATTACTAGGGACAAATTATACCCGTTTACAATGGATCTAGACTTGATTTGACTTGTTTGGGATAGATTTTTTAGTACTAAAATCGAATTTTAAGTCTGGTCCGATGAATATTTAAAATTTAGGGGGTTAGGTCGAAATTGAGTTTGGTGTTTAAAATATTTAATCTAACTCAACCTGGTTTATTTATATATTATATTTATTTATTTTAAATTTTTTGGATCAAATTATTTTTGATCGAATTATTTTATTAAAATAGCCGGGATGGGTTGGGAACGGGTTATGTTTTTTGTTAGATCGGGGTAAAATAATTAAAAATTGGCACAAGATAAATTCGAGTATACTAAAATATTTTTCGAGTCGGTGTTGAAGCGGCTAAAAACGATCCTCCCGTAGCAATCCCTAATTATTACTATCAGCATCATTACTATGTGGGATGAATACTGGGGGAGACTATTTTTGGTTGTGTAAAATTTCGAAAATAGGTTGATGCTCTCTTTTTTTACTTGAGATTAGTATCGTGCATTCAATCAAGTCGAGTTAAAAGAATTTGAGTTATTCGATTTTGTAAATTTTATTTTATAATTTAAACATTATTTGAATTTTTTTGAGAGTTGAGTTTTTGGAATTCAAATTAAATCGAGTCGAGTTTTCGAGCTTATATACAAATTTAATTATAATTATTTATACATATTAATTTTATTTTAACGGCTTTCTATATTTATATATGATATATGTTTTTTCATACGTAATATACATAATATATTAAGTAAAATTGACAGACTCAATTCAAATTTAAAAAAAAAATCAATTAATTATTAAAATTTTAAGTTATTCGAATTTTTATTTCATAACTTAACGTTTATTTAAATTTGTTTAAGTTGAATTTATGAAATTACGAGTAGAGTCAAAATAAATCGAAATTTTAACGTCGAGTTAGAATGATTTTTTTTTTCAAGTCGAGTTTTGTCCACCTCTACTAAAACCTTGACTAAATGAGATTTTATGAAAAATGAGATTTTATCTTTTATTTAATTATAAATCTAATCGTAAACCCACCTATAACCTTAAATTAAATCTTAAAATTAAGATAGATTATAAAAATATTATTTTCACCGCTGGTTCATAATATATTTTTCCTTGATATAAACAACTTTTAAAATATGAAATTTAAATCATAATATTATTTAAATCATATATTTAAAAAATTTATTTTTTTATAAACAAATAACTGTAATTTAATATCGTGATAAAGAATAAAAGACTATCGGCTACAATTATCCACGGAGCTCAAATTACAAACTTTATTACCACCACCTCCATGTTTCTTCCATTTCTTCTTCTTCTTCTTGCTATTTTTATCACCGTCTCCACCGCCACCGCCACCGCCGAAAGTAACCGCAATTTCATATCCCATAAACGAAAGCAACTTCTTCCCCTTCAATGGTCTCGGTTTCATGTCCAGGTCCGGAGGGAGGATCATCGACCGTGGAGATCCCATTTCCCGCTTCTCTGCCGCTGCCTTTTCTCTCTCTTTCTTGGTCCATTCCTTTATTTCTGTTGATTCTTGTGATTCATTTTGATCATTAACTTGTGGTTTATACAACCCTGACGCGATCGCCGCCGCCACCAATGATGCCGACGGTCCTATGTCGGAGTTGCAAATCGAGCTCCCGTTCACCATGCTACCGCTAATGTCTTCCGTCGTTACTAACGTGAGGGAAACTTCCATGTTGAGAACCCCTTGCGACCGCCCCGAAGGACGGCGTAATTGAACTGCGAAGATTCCGGTGGCGTTGGAAACCGACGATGGAAACTCGATGATATCCTTCATGGGGACGTTAACGCATCCTATTGTGGCATCTTTGTCCCATGCAGCCGCACAAATCTCGACGGA
Organism: Abelmoschus esculentus; assembly: GCA_035048815.1. Lineage (NCBI taxonomy): Eukaryota > Viridiplantae > Streptophyta > Magnoliopsida > Malvales > Malvaceae > Abelmoschus > Abelmoschus esculentus. The sequence goes on from JAUCBN010000049.1 coordinate 952,308, forward strand.
AATAGCGGCGTCCGTCGAGTTGAGGAACTTTTCGTCGGCTCGGAACGTGAACTTGTGGTTCCATTCCGGGTTGGTTCCACCTGCCTGGTCTACATTGGTGGCCTGCCTGTTGCTTTCGTCGTGTTGGAGCCAAACAACGGCGTAGGTTTTCATTTTTTTGGAGACCGAGAAAAGGTCTTGGGCGGAGACGAGTGTGATCTCGAGAATCCCGGAAGATGTTGGAGGAGGAGGAGTCATTCTTTGTCGGCGAAGACTCGGCGGCGGAGGAGTGGGGTGATGAGGAAGAAACCACTCAGACCCGCGCGGGTCGAGCCAACGACGACAACAGAACTGAAAGGGATTCCGACAATGAAGATTTAGGGAAGTAATATGATGGGACATATGGAGCATGTTTTACGAGTAATTGTCGGAAAGTTAGTTCTTTTTACGTTGACTTTTCTTGGTCTTTTCATCGAATTAATTGCAACAAACATCCTAAATATTAACAATAATTTTAAATTACTTCTTAAACATTTAATGATTTTAATTTTATCTTTAAACTGTCATCTTCATTTTAAATTGATTTTTAAACATTTAAATAATTCAATTTTATCTTCTAATTACGGCCTTTATTCTAAATTAATTTCCATTGTAATTTCATTCTTAAATTATCGATATATACTAATTATATCTATTATCTCACGTTAATAAAATCATTATTAAAACTATTAATTGTAATATAAATATCGACTTGTATTGTATAATAATATGATAGGTCATAAACAATAATTGATGAAGAAATTAAAAAAAAATCTAAAGATTATAGGCTAATTTAGAATAAAAATCATAATTTAAAATAAAATTAAAATATTTAAAAGTTTAGGAACTAATTTAAAATAAAAATTATAATTTACTAATAAAATCGAAACGTTAAATGATGATTATAGTTTAGGATGTGATACAATTAATTGAACCTCTCAATCCTTATTTAGCATCAAAGTTAAATGAGTTCTAAGAGATGAATGAATACGATCCAACTCCCTATTGGACAGACAACTCTTTATTGTCCATCTCAAAAATAACCTGACGAAAGTTAAGAAATCAAACAGTCTCAAGACTTGTAAACACTTCCCATAACTCAGAATCAAGCACAGTACAAACACCAATTTTTTTGAGAATCCAAAGCACCACCACTCATGCTCGTCCTTTCTCATGTTTCCACAATTAGAATACCCAGAATTCACATCCCGAATTTTATTAGTATTCATCTTAATCCAACCCGAATAAGATTTAATCCAATGTTCGATATTAAAAACACCACACGGCCAATTATAGTTGGTTAGTTGCAAAGACAAAACCCGTTTTATTGAACATGCAAATTAAAATATGACATAAACTTGAGTTCAAATAATAATTCCACTAAGGCATTCAAATCTAAAAGAAATAAAATCTATCATCCAACAAACCCTAAATTTAAAACTCTATGAATTAAATCCAAAGTTAGTGATTTTTGAATTAATTTAAGGAATTGAATTTTTTTAATTATTATCGTATTAAAAACATTTTGAATATATTTTAAAATAGCCTTAACTCAGAAATAATATACTTTTTTTTTAAATAAGTGTCTAATAGTTTTTTTTTCTTTTAAATATTTATCTAAACTATATATATATTTTTTTGAAATAGGTGTTTGATATTTTTTGGCTGATATAGGTACCTAAAGTTTTATTCCGTTAGTATTTTGAGGTAACACCGTTAAAAAATTATTTAACTTATAAATAAGTGCATAAACTATATATTTTTTCTGAGATAAGTGTCTAATATTTTTTAATTAAAATAAATGTTTAAAATTTATTTTTGTTAACGTTTTAAAGTAATACTATTAAAAAATTTTACACATTAAACTGAACTAAGTTGAAGATTTTTTAATCAACATTTTACATATTTTTTTATTCTTTTAGTCTTTTAAAATTAAATTTGAATGTAGGATAAAAACAGTGCTAAGCTTTGCTTGTTAGTATATCTGTCGAATTCAAACGGAATAATCAGGACCAATGATCGAAGATCTTAAAATCGAATTCAAACGGAATAAACTTTAAGAATTTATTTTAGTTAAAAAATATTAGACACTTATCTCAAGAATAATGTATAGTTAGTTTAGGTACCTATTTATAAGTTAAATAATTTTTTTTAACAGTATTATCTTAAAACACTAACGGAATAAAATTTTAAGCACATATTTCAGCCAAAAAAAAATCATTAGACATCTATTTCAAAAAATTTTAAGTACTTATTTTAGTCAAAACATCATTAAGCATTTATTTCTGAAAAAATATATAGTTAACCTATTTCTGAGTTAAACCTTTAAAATAAATACAAAAACTTTTATTTTTGAATTTGAATTCAAATTCAAATACTTGATAAAAGAATAGTTTAATATTTGGAAAATGAATTTGAAAATTTTAAATTTCAAGTACCCTTTATATTGAGACATTCAATATAAAAAAAATCCATTATAATTAAGATACTATAATTACACATTAGTACTAAACTCAAACTATAATTACAAGTTTTTGTCATTTTTTCTATTTTATTTTGAACATTCAAACTCAAAGCTTTCAACAATAATAACTAAAAGAAAACATTTCAACTGAACAAAGGACAAGGATGTCCAAAGCCCCATCTCCTTGCTCCATGCTGCATGTTCAGGCTCCTTCCGATCATGGTGAGAGCACCCATCTTCATCGACGTCGGTTTACAAGTAGACCTTCCCCACCTTACTCGAAACGGAGCCTAACGTGCCAACCTGTACATGCATATATTACACTCTGGGAAAGATGGAAGGGACATGGAGTTGGTTGTACATCAGTTAGATCTTTGTAAGAAAAGAAAAAAAAGCTGGTGACTGAAATATCTATGGCGAAACAGTGTTTCATCGACAAATCAAATGTCTATCCCGCGAGCTGATCGTAGTCCCCGTTCTGTGGAGATTGACCTGTTTTTCCTGTGATTGATATTTACTTTCAGCATTTATCGACGTGAGAGTATGCATGCATGTACATATGTGTGTGCACATACAGAAGACTCTAACCTGTTAATTCGAACCCGGTTCTATCATCTAGGGCAATCCTCCAGTCCGTGGACTGAGATGCCATATGCATGCCTCGTGGTTGCATCATGAAATGGCTTCCTCCGAAACTTTGATGATCGTCATTTCCCGCACTCGGGTTTCTTCCTGAAGTTTCAAAAGCCGAGTGAAAGGCAACATTAGATATTGAAGTCCCTCCAACTGGAGATGGCAACTTGCTGCCGGAGGCATCACCTTTTTCCCCAGCACTAACATCCTTCTTGTTGTCTATCGTAAATGTACCGACAATAACCTGTACAAGCAATAAATTGAGCATTTGGCTCGATGATAGATACAAGTTCTCCCAACGGTTTTTGCAATCCCCTTACCCTAATCAAATAGTAATACTAATACCTGAACCGGGCCGACAGCTTTTAGAGGTCCACCAACTCCGCCACCAATAATCTGGCCATCTGCACTTGATAGACATACACTGAGCCCACCACTCCTCCCTCCTATTTCATTCCGAACATAGGATCCCGATAGTGAAATTATCTCATACCGACCCTAATACCACATCACCAAGAAAACAAATCATATTTCGACGGTACAATTATCAAGGCAGGGCTGCATACAACACTTTTAAGGAATATGGGCATGGCAATTGCACCATAACATGGAACTACCTTGTTCGAAAATAATTACAATAAAACAAGAAAAAGTCGCAGTTACCTCATATGCAATGTTACCACCGGATGTTGCTGGTTGTCGAAGAGATGCATTTGAGATTGTTCCAGATGCGGACAAAATACATACTTCGCGCTTGCTTTGTTGCATGAACATCATTATTTTTTGGCCCACATCCTATTTGGATCAATATATATACCATATCAAAAGGGCGAGGAAACAATTCAATTAACATATAGAAACAATAGTAAAAGAATCAAGACTGTTGTGAACCAAATTCGTAAATATCATGACATAGTTTATATCGGGCATAAAACTTTACGACGGACAACTATAGAAATCAAGGGCACACAAAAATAAAAAGAGAAAAAAAGAAACTGGAAATATCAGAAACGCTCTCAGTCTCAGTAAAATTTCGACAAGGACTACCAAGGCCTAGTATCGTTTGTAATAGGATCACATAACCTTGAAAAATACAAGGATTGTATACAGAAACATGAAGTTACTTGTCTTTTTTTCTTACATTCGTAAAATTTCGACAAGGACTAAAAAGGCCCGTCGATGATTTTCCAACTCTTCTATTAACAATTCTAACGGCTATTACACACTGCTATTATAATCTACAATGGGGCATCTCATTGAACCGACCCATGCTTAGAAGTCAAATCATGCCGAATTTTTTAAGGAAATCAACGATGTAGAAATTACATTTTAACAGATCAAAAAAATTACAAGGAAACCGATATGCATCGATATCGGTTCCCCATGGATATGTATAACTAATGTCAACTCGTATTCAAATTATTAATAAAAGTTTCGGTAAGTAACGGATGGCATACCTCTCCAGCAACTACATCGACAACATGTGGAGTAAAACCTTGACCTGCATTGCCTGCAACAATTAAAGCGTAGAAAGAGCAATACTTTTAAATATCGAACTGCAACTGCCAGTCATATATAATCAAACGATAACTCTACTTTCTTCAGAATCGAACATCATACAACCCCATTAAACATGAAAAAGGCTATGAAACAAATCAATCATTTATATACACATTACACTGTATTATGAATCAACCCTATTTGTCCTTATTTTAACATTGTACTGAATATTACTGAATATGAGCATGTGAATGCATTGTACTAGTAAACCAGATGCACTTCGATAATGAATCGAAGCAGCCATGCAAGTTGAGGAATACTGGAATGAACTAAGATGTTAATATAGAAATTTAACAGTTTAACCCATAATGCAATAATGCCGATCACACGGATCAAAGCTATATCATTTCCCCTCCTCCGAAGGTTTTACAAAACTGCAGCAAAACCAACTTCAAGATTTCAAAACCTAAAAACAAATCATTTATGCAAAATAACACACATTGACTGATGACCTAAAGGTGAACCATGAACTAAAATTTCCATCAAATTACAAAATACACTAAGAAGCCATTGCAAAACTTTAAGAGGGGAAGGGGGACATTAAAAACAACCAAATAAAGACAATGAACTATAACAGTAAGCAAGTAAAACCTTCTGAGTTTTCAACAAATTTGCAACAACCACCTCAAGCATCTTCAAATTCACAAAAAAAAAATGATCCCCAGGAAAAACAAATGGAGCAAACGAATGTAATGGTTCACACTCAGTAAGCTAAAACAGCCTTAATTTCAAGAAATTTGTAACAAGACCCCCAGAAAAAGTTAAAATTCAAGAATAGGTACCCAGAAAGAATCTCTTTTTTTTTTGGTCAAATATATCATACGAGAGCAAACAAAGGCAACATTTTCACCAGAAATACATCAAAACCCTATCAAATCCAACATTTTGCAACAAAAGCTTCACAAATTCTTTTAAAATTGGGTATCAAAAGTAGACTTACTTATTCAAAAATACCACCACAGAACAATGCACCAAAAAAACTAACCAATATCTAACAAATTTGCAACAAATCCCCCCAAAAGCCGTCAAATTCACAAAAGGGTGCCCAAAAGTAATAAACTTTTTTATCAAAAACACCCACCTAATGCAAGAGACTTCTTCAAAGACCCACCACCGCCACCAAGACCTAATTGTTGCTGCTGCTGCTGCTGCTGCTGCTGTTCTCTCCGCACCTTGGAGCTCAAAGACGCCATTTTCTTAGCAGCCATGGCCTGCTCCGGGGTTCCATACTTCCTAGGCCTCCCTCTCTTCCTCCTTGCCGGCTCCAATGCCGACGTCACCGCCGGAGGCACGGAGTGAGGGTACACCATGTGGCGAGACCCTCCTCCTCCTTCGTTAGGTAGCAAAAGCCCATTGGTCGGTGATGGAGTGGCGGAAACAGTGTTGGAGTTGTTGCTGGTGAAGAAGTGTTGGAGTTGGGTTTCATTCAGTTCCATTTTTAGAAGTTGCAGATTTTTTTTTTAATTTTTTTGAATTTTTTATTGTGAGAATTTTGGGTATAATTTTAGGGATTTTTAATTTTGGGTATTTGAATCTGAACCGTTGGATTTAGATTTGAGGAGCTGAGCTGGTTGACCTTTGTTGTTTGACTGATGAGAAACATATCTATTAATAGGATATTTTGGGAAGTAGAAAATTTAGATTCCAAGAATCCTCTCTTTTGCTGAGTATAAGTAGGGGTGAGCAAAACTCGACTCAATTCGAAAAAATCGAATAACTTGACTCGATTTAAGGCGAAAATATTCGATTCGTTTTGACTCGACTCGAAATTTTATAGACTCCTCGACTCGAAAAAATTTCAAATAAAGTTTGAGTTGTAAAATGGAAATTCGAATAACTCGAAATTTTTAGTAATTAAAGGATTAATTTTTAAGTTTGAGACGAATCTCTCAATTTTTTATGATATATATACATTGATATATAAAAATATACAGAAATATTGCTACATATGAAAATATATATATATATATATATATGTGCATATCTTATATGATTAGAGGAAGTTGTTTAAATTGGAATCAAATCGTACTATAATATGATAAATAATTATAATTAAACATTTATAGGAACTCAAAAACTCGACTCGACTCGAATTTCTTAAACTCGACTCGAATCAAAAAAAAATTCAAATAAAGTTTGAGTTGTAAAATATGACTCGTCAACTCGAATAACTCAAAATTTTTTGACTCGACTCGATCGAATACTCACCCCTAAGTATAAGAAATTCTCTCCTCCAATTGGACAATTTTTCCCCTATCCAAATTTATATATAATTATCTGTGAAAAATAAATAGTATTTATATTAGAGTAAACTACTGATATCACTTAAGTATGATTATGTTTAGGTCATTTATTTATGGGTAATGTTATATTTGAACCATTTAATTATTAAAGATTATATTGTGATTACTCAATTATGGGTAAGTTTACGATTGAGTTACCTTTCATATTTAAAAAATTATATCAATTTGGTCGTTTTTTCTTTCAAATTACTTCTATATCCTTGTTAACATTAAAGTACTTTATTTGAAATTATTAATTAATCTAATACACGAATTGATAACATTTTAAAAAAAAATATGAAGGATGATCGGATTATAACATTACCTATAATTGAGTGATTCAAATATAATCTTTATTATTTGGGTGACACAAATATAATATCATCTATAACTGAATGACTCAAATATAACTTTTAATAATTGAGTGACTCAAATATAATCTTTTTTATAATTGTTTTATTTATCCTTCGGTTGGTAAATTTGAGTGTTTTCATCTTTTCAATGGTTCACGATGGTACGAGTTAATATTCTAGTTCGATTTTAAATTTGATAAATTCAGGTACATATATAGATTAATTTGTTTGAACTTGAGTCACTTCGTAAGTTTTATTTGTAACTTTTTTATATAACGGTTTATTTATAACTCTTTTATAAATTTCAAAAGTAAAATTAATCGAATTGTTTAAATTAATCCGATTAAATTTAAAGTTTGAAACAAATAATTTATATCACACTAATTAGTTGCAATAATAGTACAACCAACAACATCCAAACTTCTTTTATATAAGGGAGTAACATTTAAACTCAGTATTATTTTACGATTTCGGGTACTTTTTCTTATTCCGTTACATTCATATAAATGATAATATAATTGTAACCGTAATTTAAATCGAAAAAGGTTTAGTTATGCTAGCAACCAAAAATTTGGGTAAATTGCCAAGCTCTAAAAATGTCCTAAAAAACCTAAATGACAGTTACAAATGAATGGTGGAATAACAAAATTCAAGACCCCCTCTTTCACCATTAAAGAACACTCTAAATATTAACTTAAAAGAAAAAAAATATTAACCTAAAAATTCAAACATTCATAATTTGATCATATAAAAATCTAGATTCCAAAATAACCCCTTATTCATTTATCCTTCACTTTAGTTTTTTATTTATCGCGGTTGCTGACGGTTGTGTTTTTTTTAAGAAATGGCGAAGAAAGGAGAGGCGAGACGAAGGAAACCATTAATGCCTTCGTCGTCTTCATCATCGACGACAACATCGTGTGGTTCGGAAGTGGAAGACTTACGACGCACGCCATTGAAGAAGAGCAAGGTGGGTTACTTGACAAAGAAGTTATTGAATTGCGAGACATCAAGGGACGTTGTGTGGGAGAGGCGGCGCCGGTAGATTTTAAGGCAAGAGAGGGGAAGGAATGGGATTCTTGTAACGAATGGAATGGGGTTGACCGATGGAGATTTGGGTGAGCTTAAAGGTTGTATCGAGCTAGGGTTTGGGTTCGAAGAAGAACAAGGGCATAAATTGTGCAATACATTGCTTGCTTTAGACCTTTATTTCGCCGTAAATCGTCAGATTTCGCCAAGTCCGGCTTCGAGCCCCCATCCGTCGTTTGCACCGTCGTTGGCCTGCCAACTATCTTCTTTTGAAAGCTCCGGGAGTGAGCTAGACTCGAGAATTTGCAAGCCAGGTAAATTGTCAATGTCAATAATTTAAACCCCTTGTTTACATAACTTCATAATTTCTTCTATAATTGATATTTCATCAATTCGATCGTTAAATTTAACAATATACTCATATTTGTTCGTATATAAAAATATCGATTGTACAATTACTTCGTTTATGTTACTCGAATTCTTCCATTTTTCAGGAGAAAATCCTCAGCAAGTGAAGACTAAGCCGAGGCATTGGGCACAGGCTGTGGCATGCGTAGTGAAGCAGTCGTATTAAAGCGTGTGGTCGGCTGGTCGCAGTGAAAAAGATTCAAAAAAAATAAATTGGGTCGTAAGAATTGAATTAGATAGAACACTAAAAAAGACATAATGAAAAATAAACGATTTGCGGTTGAAAGTTTAAAGAGAAAAACTTTTGTTGGGAAAACATACACTAGGATTAGGTTTGTTATCTTTAAGTGATTTGGATTCAATCATTTATTTATACAATATGTTATTAAATAATTAAAATTAATGAATAAATATTATCTTATAATACGATCATCATGTTAAAATAAAAGCGTTCAGATTTGTGTTGAGTTGTTTTATTTGTATCCCTGGATTATGAGCCATTTGACAGTTTTCATTATTTGAACACCAATGAAGGCTTTAATCTTCTGACATTAAAATGCTTACCCTCAATTGAAGAAATATTATCATAAATCCTTTTCATCGCGTCATTTGTGGTCTCAATCAATCAGATTCATTTATTTTATATTTTTAGGGTGAATCATTACTTCTTTCCTACTTGTAATAGGTGAGTGATAAATTATCAGGCGGTTACTTAAAGATGAACGAACCTGATTGCATGGACCACGAATGATGTGGTGAAAAGGTTCCGTGATATAATCTCTCAATCGGAGAAATTATATCTTAGACACTTTCCAACTCTCCCACGAATGGTGTACATTCTGGCTGGGGCTCGTGATTCTTGACGAGGAGGGGCTGATTGACGTTCCTTTCCCTTGCTCTGATTCCCGGAATGAGCCTGTCCCGGGCCCTTGTTTCGGTTCTGAGGTGGAGGACTCTGATAGGCACGAGACTGAGGTGTGCCTCTATTAGGATTCTGAGGGCAATCCTTAACAAAATGGTCCGATCCACCACAAGCATAACACAATCTCATCTGAAGTCGACAAGGACTAGCATGAAACTTTTTGCAGAACTGACAAGCCGAAGCTTTTCCGGAATTTCCCGTGCTATGAACAGAGGCCACTGGGGCTACGGGTCTATTTGTCGACTGAGGTCTCGGTACATAACGATTCTTGGACTCATGGTGGTAAGTCGAGGAGCCCTCTTTCTATTGCTTGGCTCTCTTCACACTCCAATCAGATCTATCCTCCCATTTACGCTTCTTATCATCCCTATTTCCACCCTTTCTCCTTTCCGAAGCTTTCATCTTGGCTTCGGTAGCAATAGCCCGATTGACTAAAATTTGGAAATCGGTAATTCCCAAAGCAGTAAACATGGGGCTCATCTCATCATTTAGCCCATCAATGAACATCTGGCATTTCTGTTTCTCAGTCTTGATGTACTCGGCTCCGTACTTGCAATACTTACAAAAGTCTGCCACATACTGCTCAATAGGCCTATTAGCTTGCCTCAAATACAAGAACCGTCTTCGTCTTTCAGCCAGGTACTGCTCACTAATATACTTCTTCTTGAACTCCTCTACAAAGAAGTCCCAAGTGATGGCATCGGCAGGAACAGTCAAGATCGTAGTTTCCCACCAACTCAAGGCTTCGTCAGCTAGAAGCGATATAGCACATTCGAGCTTGTGCTCGTCGGAGCATTGCAACTGCTTGGTCAGAATCTGAGTGGTCCTTTCTAACCACTGTTCCGGTTCCTCGGGCTTTTCCTCATTAACACCCGCAAAAGTATAAGCTCGATACCTAGCCAATTTCTCAATAGGAGCCCTACTCGGTGTAGCATCAACAGGGGCAATAGGACGATTCTTTCTCAAGTCGGACACTAGTTGATCGAACATCTCCTTCATACTTAGGAGACATTCCCTCTGAACATCTTGTATAACCGGGGCTACCATCTCAGGGGCAGCTTCCATGGGAGGTAACTCTTGTTCTTGAGGAGACATTCCACATCATTCATGGTCCCAACCAATCAAATTCATTTATCTTATATTTTTTAGGGTGAATCGTCACTTCTTTCCTACTTGTAATAAGTGAGTAGCAAATCATCTGGCGGTTACTTGATGAACGAACCTAATTGCATGGACCATGGATGACGTGGTGGAAAGGTTCCGTGATATAATCTCTCGATTGGAGAAATTATATCATAAACCCTTTTCACCACGTCATTCGTGGTCCTAACCAATCAGATTCATTTATCTTATATTTTTTAGGGTGAATTATTACTTTTTTCCTACTTGTAATAGGTGAATGGCAAATTATCAGGCGGTTACTTAAAAATGAACGAACCTAATTACATAAACCACGAATAATACGATGAGGGTACATGATGTAATCACTCCCTCAATTGGAGCACATTACGTGAGATTTGTGGATGGCATCTTGGATTAAGACAGTCATATCTATGTAAGAAGAGCCTCCAACTTCAACAGCTTTCTTTGCTTTCTCTCCAAAATCCTTTACTCTTCTCCTTCTCTCCATTCCTTCATTTCCATCATCCATTAATTGGAGAATTGCATTTTCAACCTGTTCTTTCCTCAACAAGAATCCAGATTTATCATCACCGATGCTCGTTGGTTTGTCGATGCCAAGGCTGACTCCGATTTTAAGAACTTGCACCGCAAGCTTCTTGTTACTGAACTGATCTGCTAATAGTGGAAATGTTATCAATGGGACGCCTGCCGAAATGCCTTCGATTATCGAATTCCATCCACAATGAGTCAGAAAGCCTCCTACTGCTGGATGTGATAAAATGAGTACCTGGGGAGCCCAACCCTTAACTACAAGCCCTCTTCCTTTTGTTCTTTCTTCGAATCCTTCGTCTTTCATCCATTTCTCCACTTGGTTCGATGTCGTGTTATTTCCCCTCGGGACTCAAATGAAGGGCTTCTTTGATGCCTCTAATCCCAAACCGATCTCTATCAGCTCTGGACACTTGACAGTGCTGATGCTTCCAAGGCAAGCATAGATAACAGAGTTGGTTTCTTGGGAATCAAGCCACTTCAAACACTGCTGCTTGTTGATTAAAGTCCTGTTGCCTCTTTCAGCCTTGTCCGACTCGTCTTTGTGGCTAAGAGAAACCGGACCTATGCACCAAACTTTCATTATCTTCCTGTACTCCTTGACAAAAGCCGACTCGAGCTATCGAAAGTGTTTATGACAGCCCCATATGATGCTTTCTCAGCTTCTATCACTACTTCAATTATGTCCTTCATGGATTCATTACCATGAAACGGTAATTGAGCTCTAGTAAATTCCACCTTTTCGGTCAAGCCTGGCACCGTGAAGTATTCGGAATCAGAGGCTATGGTCTCAAGTATCTTGGAGGACAGTATGTTGTACCAACTAAGGGAACAGAAGCAACAAAATCCATTGAACGCTATCCTTGGAACCTTAAACTTGGTACCAATTTTGTGGGTGTAATAGAGGCACATGTCGGAAATAATGCAATTGGGGCGTGGCGTTAGCTTCTCAAATAACTTCTCCACGTCTTCTTCCATCTTGTTTGCTGCAATGAAGATTTTGCTGAAGTCCTCAGATGAATACACCATGTCCACATTCTCAACCCCGTCTGGAAGTCCGACATCTATGCCGGGAAACCGGACCTGCACTAAACGGATAGGATGCCCCGATTCGATGGATCGAGCAATTGATTTCTGGACTCTGCCTGCATTATGAGGTGTGGTAACTAATGTAACAATCACGCCACGTTGTGCCAACATTCGACCGATATCAACCATGGGGAGCAAGTGGCCAGCAGCCATGAAAGGGAACAACACAAAGTGTGGCTGTTCGGATATGGAATCCATTGAAATTAGAGTAAAAGGAACACGAAATTGAGTTTACAATAAAGGGTGCTGAATCTGTTATATAGACAGAAGTGTGAAGTTGAATTCAGATTGATATTATTGGGATTAGGGGTGAGCATTCGATCGAGTCGAGTTAAAAAATTTCGAATTATTCGAGTTGACGAATCATATTTTACAACTCAAACTTTATTTGAATTTTTTTCAGTTCAATTCGAGTTTAAGAAATTCGAGTCGAGTTTTCGAGTTCCTATAAATATTTAATTGTAATTATTTATCAAGTTATAATATGATTTAATTCTAATTTAAACAACTTTCTCTAATCATATAAGATATATATAGATAGATAGATTTTTTTTTTCATATGTACCAATATTTCTTTATATTTTTATATACCAATGTATATATATCATAAAAAAATTGAAAGATTTATCTCAAACTTAAAAATTAATCCTTTAATTACTAAAAATTTTAAGTTATTCGAATTTTCATTTTATAACTCAAACTTTATTTGAATTTTTTTCGAGTCGAGTCGAGTCTATGAAATTTCGAGTCAAGTCAAAACGAGTCTAATATTTTCGCCTCGAGTTAAGTTATTTAATTTTTTCGAGTTGAATTTTACTCACCCCTAATCGGTATGTGTTGATGCAAAGAGCATACATATGCATATTGGTTTATTCTGAGAAAAGATGTGGCTGAGATGAGAGACAGGAAATATGTGGACTACATAAAACTAACACAGACATGTGAATAACATGTCCTTGAGCCCTGACCGACAGACAAACAAACAGACAATCAAGGACAATAATTTTGATACGATAATAAAGAAACCGAATCTTAACAAGGCAATAACATCTACTGAAATATCCATATCTGAAAAATCAATGAAAGTATGCAATTGCAGGTCAATAATATTGTATCTGTAATAACCCATTTACCCAAGCCCAGATCCAATCTTATAATCCAACAAAATACCTAACAGTCTTGACCCAAATAAAATTAAAATTAAAAAACCCTAGCCCCTAATCAACCTTATCCCATTCAGCAGTGCTGCAGCCGCCAGCCACCAAACCACTACCCTTCAGCTACCTTGCTTCCACGTGTCGCTCGTTTATTGGATCGATCGTCGGTCACCGCCTGCATCTACTGTTCCACCGCTCAGGTCTGCAAAACAAAGGAAAAGATTAGACTAGAAATCTAATCAAATTTTTATGTATTTTATATATGTAAAATCATGGGTTATATAAACCCAAACCAGATCTATAAAAAACGGAGATTTTGAATAAAAAATAGAGATTCAAAATAAAAAAACCGAGTTATAAAATAAGACTCGTAAATTTAACTAATTCAATATTTTTTAACTTTAATTAATTGAACACCCACCCATAAAGATAAATGTATTTTACAATAAATCTTGAAGAAAAAAATATTAATTTAAATGATATTTAATTTTATCAATATTATATAGGATGAGTCTACCACGTGCGTGAACATTGTTGAACACTACTAATGTTGAATACTGCTGAACAATATTAAATTAACTAATAAAAATTAAAAATTTTAAGGACTAAATATATAATTTTGAATTATTTAAAATAAAATTTTAAACAAATTATATATATTTTATTTTATTTTTTAAAATAATTTATTTAAATTATTTTTAATATAAAAATAAAAAATATTAAATCCAAAACACTAAATCATAAACTCTAAACCCTAAAATAATAAAACCATAAATCATAAAATCTAAAAATATAACCATAACCTAAACCTTAAAAAAGAAAATTTGAAACTCTAAAAACTATAAACAGTAAACTTAAAACCCAAAATTAGTTTCAGATTTAGATATAGGGATTTTGGTTATTATAGAGTTTAGGATTTTAGGGTTTAGGATTTAGTGTTTATAGTTTAGTATTTTTAGGGATTTTGATTTTAGGGTTTTAAGATTTTATATTTTAGGGTTTAAAGTTTAATGTTTAGGGGTTTAAGTTTTGAATTTTGGTTTTATGGTTTAGAGTTTAAGATTTTTTATTTTTTAAAATTAATTCAAATTAATATTTTATTCAATATTTTAAAAAAATAAAATAATATATATAGAAAATAATTTAATAAAAAATTTATTTTAAATAATTTATAATTATATGCTGAGTCCTTAAATTTTTTAATCTTTATTAGTTAGTTTAATAATGTTCAACTGTATTCATCATTAGTGATGTTTAGCGATGTTCGACGCCCGTCGTAGAATTTTCTTATATCTAAACAATGATGGTTGAAACATAAATGAACACCCACTCTTACATAAATAAAATAATAAAAGTAAATAAAAAATAACAAATAATTCAATCTAATTTATAATATGTACGATTCAAACAATTAATTATCTTTTCATTTTCACAGGATAATTTATTTATATATTTAAAAATAATAATTTTCTTTTAAATTAAACTCAACTCAATGCAACTCGAGTGAAGTTCTTGTAATTACATGTATAGTAGAATCAGAATTATATATATGACATGCATGGTGTCATTGGTGTTGCTATACTTTCATTTATAACTCTGGTTCAGTCTCGCAGCGGCAGCGATAGAGGCGGCGACACCGGCCGGGTGGGTGGTTAGGTTCGGATCGTTCCTCATCTCGGCACCCATCACCCCTTCTGCGTCTTTTCTTGTTGCCGGCTTGTCTGATGGCAACTTCGATGTCGCGTTCTGCAACGATAACATATTATATATACAGGAGTATTTATTCGCAAGTATGATTAATAATCGAATCGAATGTTTGTTAAAATCGTTTTTTTAGTTAAATTAAATAAAATTTTAATCAATTAATTAGATTAAAACCGAATATCGAATATCTTTACGTATATAATTCAAGACACTGATTTTGAAGTTATTAGTAAATAGTAATACTTAGTTACCGCAAGAATATCAGCCAATTTGGTCTTGTCTTCATCTCTAGTTGCCCTGGCATTTAGCGTTGCGGCTGATTGAGCAGCCGCTGCCACACCGCCGGGCATTATGGAGGTTCGACCGGTGGCTCTCACTTCCGCTGCCTGTATTGCTGCAGCGTCACTCCATTCCACTGGCTTTTTCCCTGCCGTGAGTGCGGTGGCTTCGAGTGCTTCTCCTATGGTAATTCCACCACCGTGTTCGGAAGCCGAGTCGTGCTCAGATGAATATGAATCTATATGGCTATATGGCCCTGAAGCAACCTACCATTATCACATCCAAAAAGAAGAAGAAAATAATCAATATTTAGTTCTTGTTAATCGAACATAAAAGAAAACGCCTAATAAAAACGTGAGAATAAATTCATAAATAAATTATTTACAAAATAAATATAAAAATAAAAAATTCTTCGGGTCAGAACAATTATCCTTTCTCGCCCCGTATATAAATATTTAGTCTTTACCTCATCACCAATGTACTCTAGTATACTTTTCCTAGGCAGTTGAGTCTCTTTCATAGTAACACCATATTGAACACTGGTTTCATCATGACCCAGCAACCCTGAACTCTCTTTCTTTGCCGCGGCAACCTCGCCTTGTACGGCGGATGCATCGTTGTGGTGGATCTGTTCTTGGTTCCTCCGCGATTGTTGTTGGCTCATTTTCTTTGCATTTAACTACTTTTCTTCGTCTCCGAGCTTCGTAATTTTCTTTTTGTTTGTTTTTTTAGGGTTTACCGTACAAGGTGAGAGTTTTTTGTGAATTACTTGAAGAAATTTAGCTTTATACGTGCATGGATCATGCAAGATTCGGACCACGTGAGTGGCCACGAAATAATGGGTCGAGGGTTTTGGTTCAATGGCCAAATGGTGAAGTGTTTGTGTTAGGATCGGAAATAGCAAAGACCATGAAGACAAAGACAAGTGGTGTGTTGTCGTAAAGATGAGGACTTGGTCTTAATATTGGTTTAGAGTTAATGACGTCTTAATTATAGTATATGTGACATTTTATCCCCATTTTAGATTTTTTTATCTGATATATATTCGAACACGAAAATAAATATAATTTTTTTAATATATAAAATAATTGATTATATTTTTTTATAATTTAAGGATTGGGTTTTGAGATGAGTTGATGATCATAATATTTATGTGTGTCACATGATTGAGAAATTATTACATGAACTCGTTCCACCATTTAGGATATGATCCCTAACTAATTAAATTAAGACACGTCATATATTTTTTTCCATATCATATTTACACATAAGCATTGTCCAAATCATTTAATTTAATGTCTTTGATTTAAAAAAAAAATATTACCAAAGATTTCTTGTGTCATCTTTCTCTTTGTTCTTTAAAATTTTTCTTAATTAATTTTTTTATAGATTTGAGATTTAGAGTTTATGATTTAGAGTTTAGGGTTTAGAGTTAGAGTTTAGGTTTAGGTTTAATGTTTAGTATTTAGTGTTTAGGTTTAGGATTTAGGGTTAGGGTTTATAGTATAGGGTTTAGGGTTAAGGTTTAAGGTTATGGTTTAGGATTCAGGGTTAAGGTTAGGGTTTAGAGTTAGGGTTTATGTTTAGGGTTTAGGAATTAGGGTTAGGGTTATGATTTAGGGTTATGTTTTAGGGTTAGGGTTAGGGGTTATGGTTTAAAAAAAATAATTAAAAAGTTGAACAATAAAGAAGAAGACAACATAAAAAAATATTTGGCAATATTTTTTCCTTTTTTAAATTAAAGGCATTAAAGTGGATGATTTGGATGATGTTTATGTGTGAATATGATATGAAAAAAATATGATGTGCCTTAATTTAATTAGTTAAGACCATATCTTAGGTGATGGAACGAGTTCATGTAATAATTTTATAGGATTATACTAATAATTTCTCCATAATTTCTCCGTAGGATTATACTAATCTTCTCCGTAATATTTTAATTTTATAGGATGTCCCAAACAAACAATTATAATATTTATTTAAATAGTATTTTATATTTTTAATAAAATAATTAAAGTTAAATTGAAATGGTTCCGACTTTATATATTATTTTATACCGATGTTTGATTGTAGGTCTATATGTAGAGATGGACACAGGTCGGGTCGGGTCGGATTTTTGGCCCACTCGCACTCAACCCAAAAAATCATACCCTCCATCTGACCCGACCCAGGTTTAGGGTGAAAAAATCCCGACTCGACCCAATTTTTAAGCTTTAAAATTTTTTACGACCCAACCCGACCCAAATCATTAAAAAAATTAGATTTTAGGGACTTAATTGAAAAAAATAAAATTTAGGGATCTAATTATAAAAAAATAAAATTTTAGTGACCTAATTGTATAAAAAATATATAAAGAGGGATCATTATTGCAAATATTCCTAAAATATATATGGAAAAATTACACTATTAGTCCTGGATCGGGTCGAATTGAATTTTTTCCACCCTAAACCTAAACTTGACCCGACCCGAAACCACCCTTGAAAAAAACCAACCCGAACCCGTTTTTTTTTAATCCGATCCGATCGGATCAGGTTCGGGTTCCGTGTCTATCCCTATCTATATGTAAGATTTAAATCCAACTTGTGGTCCGTTTCTACAATTTAGGTAAATAAAATATGAAAGATTAATCATTGAAACAAGCCCCTCAATTTTTTGTTTAATTCGAATTAAGCCCCTCAAAATTTAAATATTATTCAAATTATCTCTTGTTCCATCCCATTTTTTTTAAATATTAGTTAGGTCTCTATGTTATTTGATCCCCTAACTTTCCTATTCTAATCATGTCCCTCGAAAGCCCAATTAAAATCCAACTTAAATGGGCTTCTTTAAGAAACCAATTCGGCCCATTTTTGTATTCAAACTCTACCTCTATTCTTCACCCGAATATGTTTATCCTCAAACCCAAACAACCCTTCCTCAATTACTTTTAAAACTCGTGTAGGGTTTTGGCATTCAGCTAAAGGAGGAAGAGAAAAGAACGATATAGAAAACAATGGAACCGAAGAAACTAACGGCGGAATCAGCTCCGGTGTTCCAAGAAGGAATAAGCTTGATCCTCACTCGGTGGTCGGCTCTCACCGCGGCCGTTGAAAACGAGTGGGGCGGCCGTGATTCTCGCGGCAAAGCCAACGCCATCTGCACCAACGTCTTCTCGTTTTTCACCGCATCCAGAGGTAACGATTCTTTATATTAGAATCGATCATTTTTTTCTTCAATTTTGCAATCTGAGCAATTTTAATCTGATTTATTAATATATCAGCGGAGCCGCTTTATATAGATGATTTGGAAAATATTTTAGAGGAAGGTTTGCTTAGTCTTAATACATTAGTTGAAGATGGCAGCATTGAGGAGGTATCTTCTATCTTAGTCTTGGCTTGGATTCAATTTAGGATATTAATTTCATTTCAATCTCTGTTTGAGCTGATTTGATGCTATGGATCTGGTTAAAATTTTCCCATAAATGATTGTTTTGGTCGAATCGGATTTGTCGTAATCTTGCTATTCATGTTGCTTTTATTTTAGCTCATTGTGATATACTCTTGGTTTTTGAATGTGTAAAGTATGGATGCTTATTGTAATACTATTAATATTAGAAAAGGATCAACATTTTAGGTTCAAATTCCTTGCTCGAATTAAGTTTAACAAAAATTCGATTCGCCCTTTCCGTTTTTTCATCAAGATACATACTTTCTTTTATTCAAATGATCAACATTTAGATTCAAATTTCTTGTTTAAATCAAGTTTAACAACATTTTGAACTGTTCTTTGGGGTGGTTTGCCGGAATGTATACTTTGTTTTATTCGACATGCATCTTCTAGTTGCCATTTACTCATCTGAACCGTGCTCTACATACTTCTTGAAAACTTCAAATTGATGTTGGAAACTGGTAAAAGCCCGATTTATTGGTTTTGTTCGATTGGTAATCAGATACCTTCGACTTGTTACAGGTAGCCGAGAAGTTGATGATTATGCATGAAGAATGTTTGGAAGGTAATTATCAGTCTGTTGACAAGCTGAGGACAATGAATCCTCTGCCAGTCGCACATGTCCGACCGGTACTTTCTAGTTTAAACCCTTTATTCGTTATTAATGTTCTGTGTTAAACAACTACTCCATTAGTCCATTTGTTGAATTTTGCTTCTATTTATCCTTTATTTAGTTTTCTTTTTCTATGTTATTGTTCGGATGTTAGAACCATTAAAAGGGTTTCACCTACGATTTGCTTTACTAATTTTCCAATGATCTGCTCTTGCATGGTGGATACCTTGCTAATTAACTAAAGATTACCGAGTTATTGTAGTAGATGAAGATTTACTGGTTAAAATCGTGTACTTTTTTTATTGATTAGTTATTTTTTTATCCTAGAGTAATGTTGAAGATGAGGATGACGATGACGACGAAGATGATAGCATGAGTTCGGACAATGCAGCAAACATGATGGTGGATGTACCAAATTCGCAATCAAGTTCGAGGCCAGCCGGTATGGTAACGGATGAACCGAAGCCAAACCATTCGGATGAAGCCGAAGATGGTTGGTTTGTAGTCTCATCCCGAAAAAACAAAGGTAGAAGGAATTAAGTTGTGATTTTTATCAACTCCTGCGCCCAATTTCACAATATATATGTTTCTGAAATATGTAGATTTTATTCCAATTTTGTGGTATATTATTAACAATTATCTTTAGTTATAGTTTAATATAATTTATTCTTCTTTAAAAGATCATTTCATATATTGACTCAATTTAGAAAATGATAAATTTAATATTGACCCGACTTGAGAACAATTGATCTGATATTGACTCGGGATTGATATAGACTTGATTTGAAAAGTGATCTAATATTGATTTGACTTAAAAAGTCAAATTATCCGATATTGACTTAATCTAAAAATCAATTGAATTAATATAAATTTGACATGAAAAATTAATTGATTTGATATTAATTTGATTTAAAAATGAATTGTTTTGATATTAATACAATTGATGTGTGACACCCACGTCCCGGGTTAGGAGACGGGAGTGTCAACCGAACTTATAAACTCGTAATTTAAACCGATTTTATATTCAATTCTAGAATATTTCACTTATTTGTATATCAATTCAACTATAACTTGTGTTCAACAACCCTTAATTTCATTTTATATATGTTAGAATAAAGGTGAATTTAATTTTTTTTTAACCTTATACATGTTTCGATTTCCAAATTCAAATTTAATTCACCTATCAATTAATATTGGACTTACTAGTTTTTCTATAATAATTCACCCAATACTTGATCTCGTTATCAAATTTTAACTTAATTTCAATGGTTGAATCGAAAATGGCTGAGGATATTGAAACATCCATTTGGTGTATCGAAACAGGGGTATCGAAACACAGTTCGATACGGATCACCTGTGTTGATTTGTTAACCCTTTGACCAAAGGCTAGAACAACCTGATTCGATACGGGTATCGAATCGAGGAACTCACTGGAGGTTTGAGTTTCGAATCGGGTATCGAACTCCCACTGGAAATCGTGGTACCGAAACGGATGATAGGTGTTCCGAAACACCTGTCATCCATACTCATGATTTTCAAGGGGGTATCGATACACATAAGAATGGTATCGATACCCCTGCTCGAGTTTGCAGGTTCTAAGCATTTCACTTACTTTAAACTCTATCCAAAGGTCACTTATATAACCTCAAACCATTCTTATACATTAAGGGACATTTCTAGCATGTTTATACCTCCATAACAAGCATACTAATTCCCTTTTCATTTAACTGATCCTAGTCACTTTAGGATATCCTTAACTAGCATATCGTTCTCTTTACATTTATCCAATTTAGCATTCAAGCTAACCTTTATAGCATTCGTTTCAATTCCACTAAAGCAACTAGCTTAAACTCACCTTGGCTTTAAAGATTACATGTTCATGCCAATCCATTTCACTTAAGTCATATTCAAAGGGCTTTTATCTAGCCTCAACCATTTCTAGACTCTAAAGGATAATTCTAACAAGTTTAGGCGGTTAATATCGATTAACCAATTATATGCATTTAACCAATATTCATTGCTATTCAACGTTTAAGATAGCCTTTAAGCCATGTGCTATCACTATGGCAACTAACATACCCATGATATAGTTTTAAAGTTCACATATCAATCATCTTAGTTCTAAGTTTCTCATGCCGAGACAATTAACATACATACCAAATACATATATCAAAAGTCAATATGCCAACTATAGGCCGTATCCTAAATGCATCAAACTAACCTAATATGATCAACATGCCTTAAGGTTTACATACCAAAACAAATAACAAAAGCCATTTATATATACAAACCATATACTAAATCTCAAAATGCATAGGCTATTCTAAGTATGATCACTATGCCACCATACTCTAAGAGTTAGCAAAAAGTATAAAATACTATACTCAGTGAGGCAGCCCTAAGTCTAACCATTTAGACATTAATCAAAAATAAAATAACATGCTATCAAGTAAGCAATCAATCAAATTCATGGTAACAATTCAAATACCGTATAACATGCTTAACATGTATCTTACTTATCATGCTTGTCACATGTCATGCTTATTATGCATCTAGCATACAATCTAAGTTCACAACTATATGCTCAAGTACAAACTAGCATATTTAGGTTCATATGTTACATTAGTCAATTTGCATGTTTCAAAGCTTTCATAATCAGAGTCATATCAAAGGCTACTTATTCGTTCCAAATGTTCAATGGCAATTCATATTCAAATGCTCAATAGCAATGCACAATCGAATGCTCAATAGCAATTCATAATCAAATGCTCAATAGTAATTTTGTAGTCAAATGCTCAATGACAATTACATATTCGAATTCAAATGCTTCATAAGCAAATACATATTCAAATGGTCTTTCCATATCTTAAGTTTAATCTTTCGGATTAATTTCAAATGATGCCTTGGTATAGTTAGACTAGGTAAGCGAGTCATCAGAAGTACCACAAAGGCACTGACAGAAGTACCACAAAGGCACTAACAAAGATACCCATGGTATCTAACAAATGGTGACTAACCACCAATCAAAGGTACCCATAGTACCGAACAGAAGTACCGAAGTACTAGGCAAAAGTACCGAAGTACTAATAAATGAGCTCAGACCATGTCGTACTACTTATGATCAACTATCGACCAAGGCTCAATCAGAGTTTCATATTCATTTGATCTTTCAATTTGTATTAACCAAGTTCCTTATCACAAACAATGTTCATAACATGCTATCAACAAAAGCATTTATGTCATGCTATCAAAACCAAAAGTATTTATGTCATGCTATCATACCAAAAACATTTATGTCATGCTATCATACCAAAAACATATATCATGCTAGTATCAAGACATACATATCATGGTACCAAACGAATGATCAAATCATCATAAACATGCCTCATGCATGACTCACATACCTGGCATCCGCAGCCGCGTGTCATAACTTACCTCGGCATTTCCGAGCTATGCAAATGTACTAAGCTAGTTTTAACCATCTAGTATACAATCATGGTATCAAACAAGTCATTTAACATTTAATCCTTCTTCCTTTTTACCAAATATAAGGTTAGTCCATTTACATGACAAATCAAATAACAAAAGGTGGTTAGGACCTAGGTCCTAACCCTAAAGTTTATCACACTCACAATTGGTTCCAAGCAATTCAAGGATTGTAGATGGTGATCCCTTTGCCCTTCTTTCTAGCTAGCTCGAGCCTTTCTTCTTCCTCAATATTTTCTTCTCTTGGATTATCTAGCAAACCATATTCACATAGCAATTCATTAGGACATATCCAAATCATTTAATTCAAGTGATTACATGCTTAACAAATGTAAACATTCACATTTATTCATTAGGGACAACTTTGCTACCCTATAGAAAATCGATCATATCTCCTAGCTCCCATATCCAATTTGGGCCTATTTTATATCCTTAGAAATCTAAGAAGACCATCTACAAGAAAAAATTAACCTCACATTTTAATTCTTTCCCAATCAGTACCAGATTTGTTTTAAAGTCGGGTTTGTCCAGATTCGGGACTGCTCAGACAACCCTTACGAAAAGGCTTATAACTTTCTCTACAAAACTCCAATTGAGGTTACGTAAATTTTCGTATAAACTAGATATATGAGAGTATTATACTGCAAAATTTCAGCCCTTAAATACCTCAAATTCGACCTAGGAAATTTTAACTAGTTTTCATTCTATAAATTTAATCTCTCATCTAATCTCGTTCTCATGAATTTTCAGTACCTTAAACTTAAGATTAACATCATTTAGATCACTTTTTCAGCAACTACTTTCATGCATGTTTATCATTGAATCAATTAATGCACATTCCAAAATTCTAAACCCAGGCTTTTAAATCTACTTTCTCATGCTTCTAACATCATAACCGAGCCATAGCTAACTTTAATTCAATTTCTAACAACCTAACCCCAAAATATTTCAAGGAAGGAGCAAGAATATTACCTTGTCTTTTTAAAAATGACCACTTTTCCAAGTTTTCTAGCTCCTTTAGCCTTCCATGGCAACTAAAATCCCTCTTAATCTTAGCCTTCCATGGCAACTAAAATCCCTCTTAATCTCACCAATTTGATAGGTAAAGGATGGATGCTTAATAACTGTGAAACTCTTCTCTTCCCCTTTTCTTTTGGTGTTTACGTGAAAATGAGGAAGAAGAGAAAAATTTTGGGTGATTTTGTTTCCTCATTAATGGGGTGTAAAATGACCATTTTGCCCTTTTAGTTATAACTAAACTTAGTTTATTACGAAGGGTAGTTTAGGGAATCCTTGTTTTTACCATGCAACCTTCAAATTTCTCATTTAATTCAATTAAGTCCATTACTCCTAATCCAATTAACACATGATTCATTTTAATTTTCGAATTATTCGAATCATTCTACTAACCCGATTTTAAGGTGTTACATGATACCTGACCCAATTAGAAATAATATAGGCTTGAATTAAATCTAAATCAATTTCGATTTAACCTAAATCGAACCTAAATCAAAAATAAATCAAACTAAAAATTAATTCCATTTGAATTGTTTAACTCGAATTTGATTTGAATAACTTTGAGATTATCACGTTGCACTTTCATGTACCAATAAAATAATTAAAAACATAAATTCGAGAAGTAACATTGATAAAAATACTCAAGGACCAAAGTAGGAAATATTGACAAATTCAGGGACCAGAAGTTGCTTTATCCCAAGATTCATATTGGGACCCACATATGGAGGGAAGAAAGATTTTGAATTTCAACGTAAAAAAGCGAAATCCCGAGATATTAAATGGAAAAAAAAATATTCAATGAATCCCAAAATATAATTAAAACAAAAACCCTTAAATCCCCTAATTTTTAACCATCTACTGAACCAAATTTTTAAGGAAAAAACCCTAAAAAGGAATACTTTTTCACCTTTAATTCTTGGTTTTGATTTTAGGGTAAGAATCAAAATTTGTTTAAAAACTAAAAAAATCATATTTTTTATTCTCAGAAAGACGAGTGTTTTATCAGTTGAAGAAGACTGAGAGAAGAACAAAAAACCAAAGGTAGGCTCTTTTTTCTGGCTGATTTTTGTAGTTTAAATCAAAATCTAAATTACCCTTCTTGGTATTTGTTCCTTTTGAATTTTCTAGATTTTTTGTGATTTTTCTTTAAATTTCACAATTTTAAGCCTTTTATTTTATGATTTAAATGTAAGAGATGGCGTAGTTGAATTTCTTAGAGGTTAGTGGTATCTGATTTGATTCTTACATTTGTTTTCAGGTGAACGATGGGTCGGAATCTTAGTCCGATGCTCCGGCGAGAGTTGGCCAATCTCGACAAAGATGTTGACAGTCGAAAATCGGCAATGAAAGCTCTGAGATCTTATGTGAAAGACTTGGACTCCAAGGCAATACCTGTGTTTCTTGCTAAAGTTTCCGAGACCAAAGAAACCGGATCCGTGTTCGGCGAATACACGATCTCGCTCTACGAGGTTCTTGCCCGAGTGCACGGTGTAAAAATTGTACCTCAGATCGATAGTATCATGTCCACCATTGTTAAAACGTTAGCTTCGAGTGCAGGGTCCTTTCCTCTTCAACAGGCGTGTTCGAAGGTTGTGCCTTCAATTGCGAAATTCGGGATTGATCCAACGAGTCCAGAAGATAAGAAGAGGCATATAATTGACTCACTTAGTAAGCCTCTTTCGGAATCCATTTTGAGCTCCCAAGAAGGCTTGAGTTCCGGGGCTGCACTATGCTTGAAGGCGCTCGTGGAATCGGATAATTGGCGGTTTGCTTCCGATGAGACGGTTAACAAAGTCTGTCAAAGTGTTGCTGGGGCTTTGGAGGAGAATTTGTCTCAGATGAATGCACATATGGGGCTGGTTATGGCATTAGCAAAGTGTAATGCTCTGATTGTTGAAGCATATGCTAGATTGTTGATAAAATCCGGGTTGAGAATATCGAATGCAGGCCTTACTGAAGGCAATTCTCAAAAACGATTTTCGGCTATTCAGATGATAAATTTCTTAATGAAAAGCTTGGATCCGAGGAGCATAATGTCCGAGGTGGAACTGGTTATGGAAGAGATGGAGAAGTGTCAATCTGATACAATGGCTTATGTTAAGGGAGCTGCATATGAAGCTATGCAGACTGCTAAGAAAATTGCTCAAGGATCGAATTTTGGCCGGAGGGATCATGGTCGTAGAAAGAACTTAGTTCCTACCGGCGATACATCACATATGGAATACGATTCTCTGCTCGAGTCACCGATTTCTTGCACTACAGAAAATGATCAAATGAGTGTGAATCCAAAGCTTTGGAGATACGAAAATGAAGGTGTTGATGTATCTTTTAAAGATGGTTTGTTACCTGATGTGGCTCGGGGAAGTCCCGAATGTGATTCACCTTCCGATCATGACGAACTTAGCGATAATGGATCGGATTACATCGATGAATTTGCAGGGTTCTTTAATAGAAGTACCACACCATGTCCAACGGTAGAAACTCGAAATCGTCTATTTCGATCTGGCCTTCTCATTGATTTGTTTTTTTGCTTGCTTATCGATTTCTAAACTGCATTTGCCATGTTAATTCTCCATTTCTTCAGAGGCCGCGATCTCGGATTAACATCGATAACCTCTTTACGACTCCAAGGAAGCTCATCCACTCTCTTCAAGATCCTGACTCAGATTACTTTGAGAAACAATCCCAAAGGTTCACGAGTCCCTGCTTGGAGTATTCCGGAGGGGGAACAACCACAACCCGGAACCATTTTCGACACGGTAACGTGCATATGCATACCGATACTGATGAATTCCACGGTGTTTCAGAGTCCATGTCATCGACCGAAGACAATCTGTCTGATGTTGCTGATGTCCGAATGTCTCGTGAGGCTGTTTCTTCGAATGAAACCGGAACTGTGGAGTTTGATAGTGTGAAAGTGTGCAAGAAATCAGGTTATAAAATGTCTTTTGTCCTGTTTTTGATTTTTATTGCAGTTGTTACAGCGTTTTGGAGTGAAGTTGAAGAAGAAAGCTTGTATGTTGTTCCGACATAATTCACTTTGTATGTTGTTTGGTTTTAAGTGAGTATGGTGAGGAGAATGTACACAATTTGTTTTAATGTATGCTTGTTTAATTTTATTAATTTTTAAAGGGTAAATTTTTAGTTACCCAAATAATTAACCTAAAATAAAACATCGAAAAATCAATGTCAAAAAAAATAAATAATAATGTATCGTTTTTATTTAATTAATAGTGATTACAGTAATATCTGTTTTAGAAGATAATCTCAATCATTTGACATTGATTGCTCGAACCCGTGATCTCTAGGAACAACAATTGTTTCGTTTAACCACTTGACCTAAAAAGCTCTACAATAGATATATATTTCTTGCTTCATCCTTCTTTGCCTCCTCATTATACGATTTAAAAAAAATATTAGGTAAACTACATAAATGGTCCTTTGATTATATCTCAATTATCTTTTATATCTCCTGACTATTAAATGTTATAAATTGATCCATTAACTAACTTTTTTGATACAAAATGATCTTGCTTTTAAAAATTTGACAGGAAACTGATGTGGACGTTAACATGCTGATTTGGATTATAGAGATCGAGGATGTCGCATGGTTATCCAAGTCATGTTAAAGTTTACATCAGTTTCTCGTCAAATTTTTAACGACACATGACCACTTTGTATCAAAAAAATTAGTTAATGGATCAATCTGTAACATTTGATAGTTAAAGGATATAAAAGATAATTGAGATATAATCAAAGGACCATTTATGTAATTTACCCAAAAATATTTTGTCATTAATAAATAAATAATCAAAATCATAGAATGTTTCACAATTTTTAAAGACAAATTTTAATTGTTACATAGTTTAATATTTAAAAACAGAGTGATTAAAACAGAAAATATCAGAAATTCAATAATTAAATTAGAGATTTTTAAAATTAAATAATAAAATAACATTGACAAAAAAATATTAAATGATGAATTTTATATTTTACTCTTTTCTCATTGGGCAAATTGTAAAAGTAATAACCTAATGAAAAATTATAAAATTATCATCTAATTTTAAAAAATAAATTTATTTATTATTAAAATTAACATAATAACAAATTTATCTTTTAACTTTTACATTTATTTATTATATATTCTTCATCCGTCGTTATATTAAGCTTTATTAGATATTTATTTAAATTTAAAAAATGTAGTAATAATTATAATTATAGCTAAATTTAATTTAATGACTTAATTTTATAGATTGTAATATTCAAAAATAATCTGATTATAACTGAATTTTAATTAAAAGTTTAATTCTTTATTTTTAAATGATACTCGTCGTATTAAGGGTGAGTATTCGATCGAACTGAATTAAAAAATTTTGAGTTATTCAAGTTTACAAGTCATATTTTATCATTCAAATTTTATTTGAAACTTATTCGAGTTAAGTCGAGTTTTCGAGTTCTTGTAAAAATTTAATTTTAATTATTTATCATGTTATAATACAATTTAATTCCAATTTAAACGACTTTCTTTAATTATGCAAAAAATAAAATTTTTAATTACTAAAAATTTTGAGTTATTCGTGTTATTCAATTTTTTATTTTATAACTCGAATTATATTTAAAATTTTTTGAGTCAAACCAAAATAATCAAATATTTTCGCCTTAAATCAAATCGAATTATTTAATCTTTTTTAAATCGAGTTTTACTCACCCATACAGCACTACTAATAAGGTACTAAAATTTTAAGGGTCGGGATCCCGAGACATAACCCGCTTTTCTACTATAAGAAGAACGAGATATTCGGATCTTTCGAATACCCGAAAATCCGACTACCCATATAAATATCCATAATCAACAAAAACAAATACAGAAGGATAATTTAGTAATTTAGTCTAAAAAGAAACCTCAAAACCCTACTTTTGTGTTTTTAGCTTAAGAAAAAACCCTCGGAAGCTCGGAGAAGGAAAACAGAGAGAGAAAAAGGAAAACGATGCGACCACCGAGGGGAGGCGGAGGTTTCAGGGGTGGAAGGGACGGTGGTAGAGGGAGAGGCGGCGGCCGCGGAGGCTTTGGTCGCGGTGGTGGACGTGGTGGCGGTGGGTTTCGTGATGAAGGACCTCCTGCTGAAGTAGTGGGTTAGTTTTCTCCTCCTCCCTCCTATTTTATCTCGTTTGGATGCTAAGAAAATGAGAATTTATAAAAGAAAATATTTTGATGCAATGAGGATCAAGTAGGAACTTTATTTTATTTTCTTGTGATTTTCCTTTATTTCTCTTTGCATTATATATATATATATATATTTACCAATTGTTAGAACAAATTGAATTGAATTAGAAAATTATCCCTAAAAGAGTATAGTTTGATGCAATTAAGAGCTAAAAATATAGTTTTTTGCCATGGGTTTTATGTATTTTTTCTTAAATAATTACTTTTTTCGTTCAGTGTCTCTGCATTTATATGTCCTTGATGAATCCAAAATTTAGTTCAAGAAAAATGCTTTTAAAGGGGTTTTCATGTATTAGTGTGTAGCTTGAAGGTTGAATCTTCAAATTCATGTCCGATCGTCGTATGTTTTTTAAAGAAAAACGTAGAGTTTGAGGCAACAACTTGACTTTCTTGTGTGTGTAATGTATGCAGAGGTATCTACGTTCCTTCATGCTTGTGAGGGTGATGCAGTGACAAAGCTGACTAATGAGAAAATACCATTCTTTAATGCTAATATCTATTTGCAAAACAAGACCCAGATCGGAAAAGTTGATGAGATCTTCGGTCCGATCAACGAGTCTGTAAGTTCTGTTGCTAATTTTCTTATGCATTGCTTGTCAAAGGTGTTGGGACTTCGACTGTTTTACACGCCGGTTTGTTTTACTTTCTCTCTTGTTGCAGTATTTTTCGATCAAATTGTTGGAAGGTATTGTAGCTACTTCATACACCCAGGGGGATAAGTTCTATATCGACCCAAGCAAGCTTTTGCCTCTTGCAAGATTTCTTCCACAACCAAAGTATGTTTGCTTCCCTTGTATTCTTCCACCGCTCTCTCTAAGTTTTAAATTGAAATTTTCAGGGCATATTGGGGTGGCTTTAGATAAAATTTGCCTTGCCTGAACTCAAAATATCTAATAAAATGCCTCTTATAATTTATAATCATTCTTATTTATTTTAGCGTAGGTTCTTTTTTTACTAAACTCTATAATATGTATTTGGTTTAGTTGGTAGAATTTTGAAATAGAGTTCCAAACATAGGGTTAGGGAGTTCTTTATTATTTCATATCTGTTTTAGGTGCTAGAACTCTGTTAACTTTGGTATTGAGATGGATATCGGGTGAAAATATTTAAAAGTCGGGGCGGGTAAAAAACGATCCAACTTGTTACCTCCATCATTCGAGAAATTATTAGATAAACCATGTTCATTATGTCGTCTGTAGTCCAAGCAAGCAGGTCCATTCATCTTTAAATAACTACCTAATAACTACTCACTAATTATATATGTAAGAAAGAGGTGATGATTCACCTTGAAAAAAATAAGATGACGAATATAGTTGGTTGGGAACCACAGATGTTGTGGTGAATAGGAGAGATTATTAAGTGAACCTTGTTCACCACGTCATTCATGGTCCAAACAATCTAGACCGTTCATCTTTAAATAACTATCTAATAATTGCTCACCCACTAATTACATGTAAGAAAGAGGTGATGATTCACCTTAGGAAAAATTGAGATAAACGGTCTTGATTAATTGGGACCACGGATGATGTAGTGAACAAGGTTCACCTAATAATTTTTCGGTGAATAGGGTTCATCTAATAATTTTTCCCATCATTCTTATATGCTTTAATTTAATTTGCAAATTTTGATTATCATTGGTAGCTTGGGAAGTTTGCTTTGTGTGTATGCATATTATGCAATCTATCTATTTAGTTTGAATTTCCCCTATGATTCTGAAAAAAATATAATATCATGTGATGTAATGTTGTAGGGGACAGGCACAAGGTGGTGGAAGAGGTGGTCGTGGAGGAGGCAGAGGTGGAGGCAGATTTGGTGGCCATGGAGGCGGTGGATTTCGTGGAAGGGGTGCCCCAAGAGGCAGAGGTGGTCCTAGGGGTGGGGGCCGTGGTGGTGGATTTAGAGGGAGAGGGAGATTTTAGAGTAATGGCATTTCGTAACCGTACCAATACCCTTTTCTGCCATCTTTTTCTGATGTCAAGTTCATCAACTTTGAAAAATTTGATTCCGAACTTAATTATAACTCTAGCATGTTTGACACAGATGTTTTCATTATGTATTTTTGTTTATCTAAAGTATCGATACTCGATTTATTTCGAATATATTATCAAATCCGAGTTGCCTACTCTATCATCATCAGAACTCTCTTTATCCTCGTGCCTAAATAGGGTACCGGTCGTAGCCAAGAATAAGCTCTTCTTATTTGCTAGATTGTTTGAATCTTTCATGCTATTCGTTTCAGGAGATTTTTCCAAGATCCAGATGACATTAGCGGTGTTTCAAACGGTTAATTTGGTTGGTGATCGAACTGAATTTTAAAATTCGAATTAACTGAATCTTTTAAAACTTTAACCGTTAACTGAATCGAATTTTTTTCAAAATATATTAATTGAATCAAACAAGTTTTAATTAATTCGATTAATTAAAATTTGTTATAAAATTTTTGGTAAATTATACAAATATTACTCAATTAATATATAGACTTAAGATTTAAAAGAATTAATTTGTAAATAGTTAATATATTTGACCCAAATAAAAAATCTTAAGCGAAAACAACTCAAATAAAAATCAATCCCACGTGAAATGATTTGACTCGAACTATCCGATTGTCACCTCTAATTATAGACATAAGATTTTAAGGATTAATTTGTAAAAACTTATAAAGTTTAGGGACTATAAATTGTTTTTATAGCTTTCTAGGAAAAGTAACTGATTTCCGTTCTTCCTTCCTATGTCCACGCTGTGTTAAGCCTCCTATCATCTCTTTCCCGTTTCTTTTTCCCACTCGCGTAATAAAATTTGGTTTCTCTTTGTTTCCTTTATTTCTCAAAGAAAAGAAAAAAGTAACTTTACCGAGCTTTCAACTTCCATCAATCGCCATTCTTGATCTCTCATTCACCTGTCAATCTCTTTCTCTTTTACTTTCATGTTATGGGTAGTTTTTAATTTCAAGAAAAAAAACACTGGAAATGGGATAAATCATGTTTTTGTGGGTTTGCATGTATATGATGAAGCATTTTACTTTGGGGGGGTTTATTGAAGTCATCACTGTTAGATCATGAGAACACTGTTATGGAGTTATCTGGGTTTTTCATCTTTGATTGTATTTAGTTTGAGAAAGGATGCATTCTATGTGTTTGTTGTTTTGTCAGTTCCATTAGCTGTTTAATGTCTGAGATTTAATTTTCTCACTATGATGTGTAGGATAAAAATATTAAGAAGAAGCAAGCATGCTTTTTTATTAATTTGAAACATATTTTTAGACTTTACAGCATTCCCAATAATTGGTCGATGATGCTCATATTGTCCCATTTTGTATGGTTCGAATCATGGCATTTGCAGGAATGCAAATATAAAAGAAAAAACAGCTTTTATGTGTCCTTTAGCAGCTTGATTTTCAGAAACAAGACTTGGAAAAACTTTATGAATGTGCATACTCTAGGAAGGCATCTTCTCTGATACTTCTTTGAGTCTGATGCACATATGGATATGAGTACGCCGATATGATCTTCTAGTGGTTCTCCAAGTATTCAACACTCACACGGTCACACCTAAATTCGAGTATTATAGCTAAGAATTAACGTATAAAACAGTCACTATAAATCTCTTGCTTTTTTTTCTTCTAGTGGCTTAATGTTGTTCAAAATGTGGTTATCTGATTACTGTTTACGTATTCTGTTTTTTACTTGTATGCAGACTAGGGAACTTAAGATGTCGACTGTAGGAAATTCAACGAATATATTTTGGCACGAATCACCAATTGGGAAACTTGAAAGGCAGAAGCTTCTTAACCAAAAGGGCTGTGTTGTATGGATCACGGGTCTCAGTGGATCAGGTTTATAGTCACAATGACTTTCCAAATGTTTCTAGTTTTTCTTCTGAGTTATGGTTATCATTCCTAGAAAGTTAAAATGTTTAGCAGGTTGACCTGGTTTGGAATTTGATTGTCATGTACAGGTAAAAGTACACTTGCATGTTCACTAAGTAGGGAACTGTATACGAAAGGCAAGCTATCTTATATACTTGATGGGGACAACCTTCGACATGGACTAAACAAGGATCTTGGTTTCAAGGCAGAAGATCGAACAGAAAATATACGCAGGGTTGGTAAGTACATTGAGAAGTAAAAATTTGTAAGAGTTCAGTTGGTGTAAATGGTTGTGTTTCGCAATAATGACTTGTAAAACATGAGAGCGAATCTTGATAGTTGACACAAATTTATGAGATAATGAAGTTTGATTGTTATTGAACACTTGATGAACAATAAAAAACTTAACTCTGTATCATTACCATCTCTTTGATAAATGTGTATATCTTTCTGATTCATTTTCCAAAATCACCCATGTCCAAGATATATTTGATGTTTGGGTAATGGGTATGAGGGAATGATTCTCCAAAATTTTAAAATACTTGGAAAATGGTTAAGCATAGGCATATTGGACGTTCACTTCCAAGTCTGAGTAAACATAAATCGTTATGACCAGATGGTTTGCCAGAGTTTGGCTTTTCTTCTTGTAGAGCACGGTTAGGGCATTGTTCTTTGATATATTTCATCTGAAGTTGTTTCTAACATTTTGCATATGATTCAGGTGAAGTGGCACATCTCTTTGCAGATGCTGGTTTAATCTGCATTGCCAGCCTAATATCTCCATATAGGAAAGACCGTGATGCATGCCGTGCAATGTTGCCAGATTCTAATTTTATCGAGGCAAGACTCCTTTCGAATGGTTCTTATCCTGATTATGTTGTTTCTACTTAAGTTGGAATGCATTTTTCTTTGTACTTCTGCAGGTTTACATGAACATGCCTCTGGCATTATGTGAAGAGAGAGATCCGAAAGGTCTTTACAAGCTTGCACGTGCTGGAAAGATCAAAGGTGTGTCAGTTTCCTTTATACATTCATTGGCATATATTGCCTCATTCTTCTACCATCCATCCATACACAATTACACATTGTCACATGGAAGTTCATTGTCTTTAAAAGCAAATGACCTTATACGTGACGAAGGATTGGAGTACTTTATTATATATCTCTTCCGTATAAATTATTAATTAGTCTCTTGAAATCAATATCCACCATTTAAGAACAAAATGTTCTATGGTTTACCTTTTTCCTTCAAAATAGTGTGTTAATGTGGCATGATTTGTATGCACCTATCTGTGCTATTATTGCAGGTTTTACTGGCATAGATGATCCTTACGAACCGCCATTGAACTGTGAGGTATGTGTTTAGTTGAATACAGAAACTATTAATGGTTACACAGAGAATTAAAATTAGGCTATTATCTTATCCGATTACTTCTATAGTTCTATTTTTGTTCAAACCTTGAAATCGGATAATTGGTTTGCTCAGATAGAAATAAATCAGAAAGACGGAGTTTGTCCCATGCCAAGTGCCATGGCAGGAGAAGTAGTTACTTACTTGGAGGACAAAGGATATCTGCAAGATTAGCGAATAATTCTCACTTGACATAGTCAAGTGTTCTCGAAGGCTGTCGTGTTTAAAATATTACTTGTTGAACGAATTTGATTGTTGCAACACGGCTTGCTCAAAGGTATGGTTGGTTGGTGTTAATTCATCATCCAGTAGTAGTTTGAAATGTAAATCCTTTTGTCCCAAGTAATTGTTACTTTTGAGTCGGACAAGGGTTTTCGAGTTAGCGGCACATCATGGTCATTAACATCATTGTTTTACTGGAAATTCCGGATTCAGGTCATCGGATTTATTACTTGAATTCTGGATATCTATTAATGAACTCCACGCTTGCTTCGGCTTGAAGTACTTATAATTTCGATATTTTAGTCTTTCAAGCAAGTGCTTTCCGGTGTACCCCTTCGCCTGAGGTGAATGCTTTTAAGTTATTGCCATGGTTATATGATGTAGCGGAATAAACACCGGACTGGTGCATTCATGGTGGATCTGAAAACTTGTGGTATGCATCGGAATCCAGGTCTTAATTGTGTGGATTTTATCCTGCAGAATTTGGTTAAAGTTTTATGTTTATCGTGATCGTGAATTTGATAAGCATCGTTGTAAATCAATTGCGAAAAATATGCACAAATGAAGAAATTTCATTGATAAGTAAAATCCAATACAACAATAAAAGAAATAATAATACAGTTTCACATGAAATTTGGAAGAAGAAAAAAATCGAATCGGTTTTTGATTAAACCAGTGCTTCCAAATGCCATGGAAAACAGCATCCAATAGGTTTTTACGTCCATGGGACTTTCATCAAACCTTCATACTCAAGTAACTTTTAAGAACACAAAGAAATACATATAAACCTTCATACTCGAGCTCTAAGTAGCTTTCAAGAACTTAGAGCAATTTCCCGAAGTCGATTCATGTTAATATGTTTCGTCGAGTTGTATTCTTGTGCATCGAAGAGTTCGTTCGAGTATGCTCTCTGGATGGATAGACTCTGGGATTTTTTACTACAGTGAGCTGCATATTCATTATCCCTCAACTGTCTCACGACCTGCAACGAAAACGAGCATATGTAAGAGGCCAAGACAATGCTTTGATACCAAACCAGTCAATTGAAATATCCGAACCAAATTAATTGAACCGACTGAATGTTCACCCCTAAAACCGAGGACTACAATACCAGTTATAAACAATTAAGTCATGCCAATGTCGAGAATAATCCAAAAACAAGAACACCAATATGAAGACATTATTGTCCTTAAGTATGCAACGAGAGTTTCATTTTTGTACCATCAAGGTGTCTACTTAATGGTTCATTTTACATCATAAGCAAGATTCCGACAAGCGGATGCTACCCTTGAACACGAACAAGCATGCAATTCAGAGTCATTTTTGGAACAAACATTCAAGAACTTCATAATCTAACACAAACCTGATTCATTTGAGGCCGAAGAAATGAAGCATGATCGATGCACAAGGCGGCAGTCGAAACCATGCGATCCACTCCGTTTACGTCATAATCATCGCCTAGGGAAGGATCAACGAGCTCTTTAATATCATTCTTTTCAAGCAGAGGTTTTGCCTAGAAAAATCAAATGGCTAAGTAACGATCTTTTTTTCGATTATGATATGGTTAAAGTGATCAAATTCGTCTTGAGGAAATGTACCCATACTACAATGCTTTGTTGTTGATCTAAAGCTCTCCGTCCTGTTATGAGCTCCAAAAGTAAAACTCCAAATGCATAGACATCGGTTTTCTCATCAACTATGCCATGCATGAAGTATTCAGGAGCTAAGTAGCTGCATCTTGAGAAACAAATGCCTTAGCATTACCAAGAAAGTACTTATTAACTCAATATGGACACTTTACGCTTACAAACCCAAAGGTTCCTTCAAATATCGTTACGTTGTGGTGAGTCCACTGTCTCGGTAGCCACTTTGCAAGGCCGAAATCGCAAATCTGGATGACATCAAGAAATAGAACAAATAAAGGGAATGATTATGCAGCAACCATTATGAGCATTATAAGATAACTGTCTTAAACTTGGTTCTCATACATAAATTGCTTTATCATAACAAAGAAAAGCATGAAACTATGCCGCTGCAAACATCTAGGCAGGATACCGAGTCGAAATACTTGACTTTTATACTAAAACATGGAATGTAATATTTAAGATTTTCACCATTACTGCTGGCACCTGCAGATTGAACACAAAGGAAGAAAGCAATGAATATCTAGCGTATGCTTCAAAAAACCTCCTCAACTCATAGACTTATTGACCCATAACACATTGGCTTGATCCAAAGTTGCCAAATTTGCGCTATAATGATAAGGCTTGCTCGAGGCTCTCCCCGAGCTTACCAGAAGTGTCCGGTATAATGACCATAATCTAGATCAGCAACATATGGATTTTAAATCATTTGGTCAGTCGCTAGGAGAAATTGAAAAAGAACTAAGTGTTATGCAATTCAATTGATAGTATATTTTTCTCATTTTATGATGTTATCCTATAGTATTCCGACTCTTCGTTGTCCTGGGAACATTTGCATCTGACATATATTCGGACATGGGTATCAGGGTATGATCCCATAACTATATGGAAAAATTTTCAGCATATCCATGTCAAACATATATAAATACCTAACACTTACCCCCCAGTCCGAGCAGCATAAATGGTATCTAAAATTAAAGAATTTTGTGTACATAATACTGAAAACAATATATGGGGATCGTTCAATGTGTTTCAGGATCAAAAGGAAATATTAGTTTCTGCATGTTTCTATATAATCTGCTAGTTTTCCTTATTCCTCTAATTAACAATTCTTTCAATATAGTAAATAGTTAGCAATGAGAAAGGAGAAGTAAATTATGTTCTGCAAACTAAATTGAAAAACCGGTATGCATAGATCCTTTCGATAAATATATAGCACCTACTTCACATGGATAACCGGTAATACATAATTTTAGAGTGAGAGTTTCATGATTTCTTTGTATCATGAAATATTATATATAGATGTGTATTTTCGATCCTTTGCACTCTGGATTCTTGCAGAACATACACAACCCTTAGTCTTTTTGAACATCTCATTGGATGTATCTTTTGTTTTTTCAGACTTGAAAAATACCTGGGGCTCAAAATTATCTGTAAGCAGAATATTTTCAGCCTTGATATCTCGATGAATAATCCGCTTTTCACAATGATCGTGAAGATATCTGAGGCCATCAGCCGTACCCAAAGCAATCTTGTATCTTTTACTCCAATCTAATGCACCTTTCTGTCCTGGATAATGTCGAGAACGTCAAAAGGTTTTCAATATAAATTGAAAGCGATAATGATCCAAGATAAACAATGAAGCATACTAGGAAAACACACCATGAAGAACAGATGCCAAACTTCCCAATCGAGATAACTGAAAAACAAGGTGCATTCCTCCTTTAACGCCACACCCTATCAATGTAGCAGTGTTTGGATGGTTTACATGGGCTAGAATGCCAAGCTCAGACAGGAAACTGGCTGTCCTCTCATCATATGTCCCATTTGTTGATCGTTTTATCGCGACAAACTTTCCATCTTTCAAACGACCCTTGTAAACTACCGAGTACCCACCCCTTCCAATTATGTTCTCTACAGGAAAAAGGAACTTATATTTATCTACATCCACTATGCCACTATATTAGACTGTTTTTGCAAGTATTTGAAACCTTGGAATTAATTGCATACCTGGGTTAAAGTTGTCCGTTGCAGCTTGGAGCTCGGGTAGGCTAAAGTTCTGTAAAGAGGACTTGAAGTTGTCTATCTCTCTCATCATAGGATCTTCTTTAGCACTCCTGCCAAACTTTCTAGGCCACTTTGATGAAGAAAGAATGGGGATCGAAGCTAAGCGCTTTTTCGATCTTGTTTTCCATAATTTGAAGAGTTTTTTTCCAGTTAGCAAGTGCTCCAGAACCTACACAACTACTTCCCGCCTTTGGGATTGCATCTTGAGTAGTTTTGTTGGATTCCAAGCTAACATGGCATGCTTCTATAGCTCTATTAGGAGACGGTCCATCTTGTTTCTCCTCCTCGAAGTTGACACCTGCAATTATTCAATGGAATAAGAAACAAAGTGTGGTAAAGAACTCAGAATACCACAACAGAAGAACCATACAAAGAGAGATAGAAATAACTACATTGAGCTGATCCATGTGATGAAATCATAGCATCATGTCTTCTCTGTCCTGTTTTAACTATCACATCTTCAGATTCCTTCTCCGGCCAGTCGGAGACTGCCAATTGCACGGCGTTCAGGCTGTAAGAAATCAAAGACTAACAATTTAATAATTCAAATTAAAGACCAGAAATCGGGATATGTGCTTGGTTCATCATGTGTATAGGAAAAAGAATGAAAATCATCATCCCACCAATGAAAACTTGAAAATCCAAAAGAGAATGAAGAAATAATATATACACATACACATACATATGCACACACACGGACATATAAGCATTATTTCCGTAAAAGAGAACAATAAATGATGAACATGAGAAACTTTACAAATGAAAAATAACCAAAAATGCATGTTTATCCTATATGGTATATGCAGAAAATCCCCAAAAATGACACTAAAAACCACCACATAAAATGGAAATGAAAACCAACAATCTCCTTTATAATACAGAGAAAAACAACTAGATATTTCCATATCTTTGCTAAAATCAAATGGAAGAAACCATTGGTATCACATATCACCTATTTGATGAAATGCCAAAAAGAACTCATGGCTAAATTCAATGAAAATTACAGAAAAATAAAAGAGGGAAATTTGATTCAATGAAAATAAGCCATACCCAAACGAGATAACATGATGAAGAAGACATACAAACCTTAAAGTAGATTGCCTATGGCCATCAATGTCCATGAAATCTCTCAAAGCAAATCAAACAACAATGGGGCATAGAGAAAGGAAAGCATGTTAAAAATGGTTCCAATGATATTGAAGCCTTGATCTTTAGTAGATGATTTTGAACCCCCTAAACAAAGACCATTGTTTTCTTTTATTGATTTCTCTGTTGCAATTTAAGCCGCAGTACTACAAACAGATATTTACGTTAAAATTTGCATGCTTTTTTATCTTTATTTTACTACAAAAATCCGCGAAAATCGTGGTTTTGAAATATAGAGAGACAAAAAAATCCAAAATTTGTTCTTTGAGCAAATTTCATGGGATATCGATGGAAATTACACTAATGGTCATTGAACTTTTAATTACTTATACTTTGGTCATTAAACTTTTAAAATTTGCATTGGGTCACTGAATTTTTATGTCTATTAGTGTACTTTACCCTTTCATTAATTCCATATTTATGATTGTTTTTGTTGTGCACAAAATATACATTCTTATTTTTTAACTTGAACTTCAATAGGTTTGGAGTAGGGTTGACAATTTTTTTTATGACATTCCTTGAAGTGAATGCAGGCATGATGATTATTTCATGCGATTATTTGATTTATGTCACACCCTGAAGTGAATGCAAGCATGATGATTATTCCATGCGATTATATGATTTATGTCTTTTCCTGAAGTGAATGCAAGCATGGTGTTTATTCCATGTGATTATTGAATTTGTTTCATTCCTTGAACTGAATGCAAACATGATAATTCACTATATGGTTAGTGAATAAAACTCAATTATGTGCCAGAGTATCATTGATGAGGATATGTTAGAAAAACATACTCCACTTTTCACACATTAATGTTATCTTACAAACACAATATCATACAAGGGTCTTAAATTCCTATCAGTCTCCGCTCTATTCCCTAAAGTGAATGTGATATTTTATAGCGGAAAGAATAAATGTCACATTAGTAATTGTGGTCATGATGGAGATCATAAAATAGACATGGATAAGATGATTATTTTGAGAATGCTTATATCCGCAAGAAGTGGAATTATAAAGATGATAAGAATGATAAAGATCACATCAAAATCTTTATGTTATCAATGCGATGGTACAAACCATTAATCTCATACTTGTCAAACGCCGAAGTATTATGGACTTTATTCATAATCATGAATAATAAATTAAAGAAAATATAAACAGATTTTCTTTGTGGCGAAAATAATGGCGTTATTGATCCAACTCAATTAGATATTGATAATTTTTCTCATAACCTTTGAAGAGAATAATTTACCATTTATTTCCTTTATAAATTCTAAAAGGAATAATTGATCTTTAATTTATTTTGTTTAATGTTAATTAATTTATTTATGTTAATTTACTTTTATTTATTATTTATTTATGTTAACTTACTTTATATATTATTTATTTATCTTTTATGTTAATTTTTCCTTTAAAAGAATATAATTACTTCCGGAACAAAATATGCAATAATTTATGGCGATTTATGCTTAGCAAATAGTATAAGTACTCATACAAATACTTAAGCATAAGAAATATTTTTCCCATTTAAATACAAGGGAAATATGAGTATTATATCTCAAAGTAGTAAAATATTCGTGCTTCGGAAGAGCTCTTGAGAGCTCATCTTTGATCCGATTTGATATGATGTGCTATTTTTTTAATATTTTTCCATTCCCCGAAGTGAATGGTACAGAGCACATATTTTTCATTTCTCGAAGTGAATGAAATAAAACACGTATTAAAAGGTGCATAATTATGTATATTTTCCCATTTTAAATGCAAGAGAATAATATGAGTA
The DNA here is from genome assembly GCA_035048815.1 of Abelmoschus esculentus. Classification (NCBI taxonomy): domain Eukaryota; kingdom Viridiplantae; phylum Streptophyta; class Magnoliopsida; order Malvales; family Malvaceae; genus Abelmoschus; species Abelmoschus esculentus. Next base: position 993,778 of record JAUCBN010000049.1, read on the forward strand.
CTATATCCGGAAGTACTAATATCACAGAAAGCTTCGACTGAGTAAATATGTTATTGTCAAATGAGACTTTATCTCATATTTACAGTGCATTATGCTCGTTGAGTAAATATGTTATTGCCAAATGAGATTTTATCTCATATTTACAGTGTATTATGCTCGTCAAAGTCGCAAAGAAACTTATTGAATTTTAAAGATATTTGCATAAATATATTGAGAATATTAGTCAAGGGGATGCTGACTATCTCAATATTACGAGTATAACTCAAGGCAATAATGAAATCTTGACAAAATTACATACACCGTTATCCATATTGTACTACATAAGAATTAGTACAAATTGAAGCTCATGTTATTGTAAACTGGATGTTTACTGATAATTTTATTTGGCATGACCGATTAGACCATCCCGGTTCAATTATGATGCGAAAATTTGCTGACACTTTCATGTGGTCATTTATTGAAGAACTAAGATTTTCTTTATGGTAATATTTCACGTGATACTTGCTATGAAAGCAATTCGATTATTCAATCATCAACATCTAAGATAGAGTGCTATTAATTTTCTAGAACGGATACAAGGTGATATATGTGGGCTCATACACCTTTCTTACAGTCCATCTAGATATTTTACAATTTTTATCGATGCATCGACTAGATGGTTATATATATCCATGTTATTAACCCGCAACTTGATGTTTACGAGGCTACTTGCCCAGTTAATAAAATTACGAGCACATTTTCCAGATTATTTTATAAAGATAATCGGTCTTGATAATGTTTATGTCATGTAATTTTAAATGTAGTATCACCAATTCGCATCAAGCCAACAAATGATCATAAGTTCTCCCCATTATAAATGGTTTTCGGTCAGGAACCAAATATTTCTCATCTTAATTTTATTTTGGGTGTGCGATATATGTTCTAATTGCTCCACCATAACGCACAAAGATGATTATTGTCAGGAATATATATAAGAGCTTCTGATAGGAAATTTATTTACAACTCGATTTACTAACTATCATTTTAATGAGTTAGTTTACCCAACATTAGGGGGAGAAAATAAATAGCTGGGGAAAGAAATAAGTTAGAATGAATTATCATTTTTCTCATTTTGATTTACGTACTACACAACGTGAACTATAAGTTCAAAGGATAATTCATTTAGCAAATCAATTGTAGATGATTTTACTAACCTTAAAAGAGTGACTAAGTTACGTATACCAGCTATGAATGCTCCGATTAAATTTGATGTCCTAAAAGGATAAACTCTAGTTGCTAATGAGTCTAACTTACGCTTGAAGCGTAGTAAACAAGTAAGTTCCAAAGATAAAGAAATCCTCGAAAAAGAAAAGGAGCTATATTTTATGATGGTCTGATCGAGGAATCAATGAATTATGAAAATCTCTAGAAGAGATTAAAAGGTCTCCAACATAGACATTGACATGACTCAGGTACCTGATAATAAAGAGATCTTAATAGATTATGTCATGTCTGGTAATAAGTGAAACTAAAATTAAATCGACGTCGTTAATATATTTGTATGCAATATAGCACTAGAGATTTTATTTGATGATGTGAATCATGAATCATTGTCAATTAGGCAATGTAAACAAAGAAATGATTGGCCAACATGAAAGAGGCAATTGAGGTAAAACTAAAATCTCTTTTGAAAAGAGAAGTATTTGGGCCTATAGCTCGTACATTGAAATGTGTAAAGCTCGTGGATATAAACAAGCCTTTGTGAGAAAGAGAAATCAAAAGGGGAAATCATGAGATATAAGCTCATTTGGTTGCAAAAGGATTCTCACAAAGACATGAAATTGATTATGAGGAAAATATATTCTGCGGTAGTGGATGCAACTACTTTTAAATTTTGATCAGTCTGGCAATAAATAAAATTACTCGGTTTCTGCCTAATGGATGTTGTTACATTCTATTTGAATGAGCCTCTTGATAGTAATATTTACATGAAATTTTCGAAAAGATTTAGATTGCCATAAATAGTTCATTCAAGTTCTCGAGAACATTATTCAATCATATTGAATATATCTTTTTATGGCTTGAAACAATTTAGGCATATTTGGTATGATCTCCTCATTGAATACTTATTAGCATAATGCTATATGAATTATTTCCCTGGGCATTTTTATTAAGAGGTTTAGCTCTGAATTTTTATTGTTGTGTATGTCGATGATTTGAATATCGTTGGGACTCGTGAAGAGATCTCAAATCCTTTTGCATCTATCGACATACAGAAAAATATTGAAAGAGACTTTACATGCATAACACATATTTATTGATCACCCTTATGGTTGTTGCTAGGTTTCTTACTGTAAACAAAGATTTTTTTGCCTCACGAAAAGAGTAATGATATTCTTGGTCTAAAGCACAATATACACATTATTTGATCTGGAAGCATCGCATCTTAGCTGGTCCAAAAATATTATTTAAGTGCTACGAGATCATTACCTTTAAATAATTGTTATGCATGAGGCAAAGCCGAAATATGTGTTTGGCTAAACATATTCTGAAGATATGTGAATGTTTTTCATAAGATAAGATGCAAGCTATCTTGTACAGAGATAATACAAAATTTATATCTCAAGGTGGATATATCAAATATGATAACACGAAACATATTTCTTCAAGTTTCGTCCCTCATGATTTTAAGATAAATAGTATTCAATGAATCATTTCAAGCAATGATTTGGAAGATTTATCCACTAGTGTATGATCTGCTTCAACATTTGAAGATTGTATTCAATGTTGAATTATGAAGATTCAAAGATCTTATGTGATATTTTTATAAGGGGGAGTAAATACGCGTTGTATTCTTTTTCTCTTAACCGAGGTTTTGTCCCAATGGGTTTTCCTGGTAAGGTTTTTAATGAGGCAACATGTTATGCTTATCAAAGATGTGTGTACTCTTTTTCCTTCACTAAGAATTTTTTTCCCCACAGGGTTTTTATCTTAATAAGGTTTTAACGAGACAAATTATCTTCATGGATATCCAAGGGAGAGTGTTATGAATATATTTATTCAGGGTGGATATCCATATATTAAGTTAAAGTTTAATGGGCTTTATTATTAGGGTTTAATACCTATTGGAATTAGGGTTTTTATCTTATGCCTATAAATATAGACTTTTATATCATATTTAATATTAGAGTATTTTATTTAAAATAGTTAATTAATTTAATAAGTAAATATGAAGAGTGATTTAATATAACTTTATCTATAATTAAATGACCTAAATATGATATTTATTAAATGAATGACTTAAATGAAACATTTATACTCGATAAGTTCACGTGCCAGCGAGTCGCGTGGGCAATACACCAGTCATGAAAAATTAATGTATAAAACAAACAAACAAAACAATACTAAGAATTTAGGTTGTTGGTCTAAATGGCGCGCTACTAAATAAATCTCCGTCTTCTCTCCCATCCTCCTCTAACGGCGGCGGTACCCCGAAGGCGGCGTTTACTTTGACAGTCTCCTCGTTAAAATCACAAGGCGGTGACGGGCTCCCTTGTTTCCTTTCCAATCACTGATCAACTAAAAAGCTCAACTTCAACATTTTAAATAAAGAACAATCTGAAAAAATGGAGGTAACTGCTAGAGCTCCGGGGAAGATCATTCTCTCCGGTGAACATGCTGTGGTTCATGGATGTGCTGCCGTTGCTTCTTCCATTGATCTCTATACTTCTGTATCTATTCGTCGTCGTTCTGGTAGTTCTCTGACTCTCTCTTTCTCTTGCTTCATTCGTTTAATTGTTTTGTAATTAAGTAATTAATTAAATGATGGTGGTTTTCAGGTTGAATTTGATTAAATTAAGCTTTTTTGACTTGGGTTGCTTTTAGATTGTGTAAAATGTCGAACTGCTGAAATTTTTTCAAGCCTATACGGGGTTTTAATCTAGCTTTACAAGTTTGTTTTGAATGATTTTTTTTGCTCAAATTATTTGTTTTTGTTGATGTATAGGTTGAAAATTAATGTTACTATAGTTTTGTATTATGTTAAATGCTGATTGGAAGATCATATTTTGAGATTATGTGAAGTTTCTGTAAATTTTGGAAGTTTTCAGTAAAATTTGCCTTTACTGAAGTTCTTTTTTGATGAGGATCCTCTAAATCAGATTTGATGGTTTGTTTTCAAAGACAGACCTGCAAATATATGTTAGAGTTCTGCAGATATTGCTTTTGATGTGTTTGTTGGAGCTTATCTTTGAGCAAACTAAGTATAGGAACAAAGTTTAGGAGATTGAGCAGATTCTAGTTTGCTTTTAATGAGGATAAAATAAATCAGATTTGGTTATTTGTTTTGGAAGACAGTCATGTGAAGATATGTTTGATTTGTGTAAATGTTTTTTCGGATTTGTTTATTATCGCTTATCTTTTCAGCAAACCATGTATATGGCCACAACGTATCTGAGATTGAGGTCATTATAGTTTTACTAAAAATTTGTGACTTTATAAGTCAAAAATTGATTCATCATTATAGTTCTTGGACAACAGATCCGTTTTAGTTTCTTATTTGTATCATCTTTGGCACTTAGATAAGATTCGTAGATTTGTTTTGCAATTTAATATTTGTAGCGTTGTTACATTTTATGGCGTTTGCTCTTTCCATAGACAATGAAGATACAATAAAACTTCTGCTCAATGACATCGGATTAGACTTTTCATGGTCAATCGGAACGATTAAAGAAGTGTTATCTCACTTGGGTTCTCCATTTTCTTTTACGCCCACACCATGCTCACCAGAAACCATTAAATCTCTCGCCACTCTCGTTGAAGAGCAACGTTTCCCGGAGTCAAAGATCGGACTTGCTTCTGGGGTTTATGCATTTCTTTGGTTGTACACTTCTATCTTAGGGTATGTATGGGTTTTTGTTTTTAACTATAATCTTCTTCTGAGTTATCTAGTTTCTAAAGTATTGATGCAATGAGCCAGGTTTAAGCCAGCTACAGTTGTTGTTTCTTCCGAGCTTCCATTGGGTGCAGGTCTGGGTTCATCGGCTGCATATTGTGTTGCACTTTCAGCAGCTCTGTTAGCTCTTTCAGATTACGTGGAATTGGATAAAAGCCAAAAGGGATGGTTCACATTTAAGGCTGAGGCTGAATTGGTGAATAAATGGGCTTTCGAAGGTGAGAAGATAATTCATGGAAGGCCCTCTGGAGTTGACAACTCAGTTAGCACATTTGGTATGCAACCTGTTCAAATTGGTTCATAAATCCTTATGTTTTTTCCTTCAAATTCTTTTAAAAATTAATATGCTGTCCCTCTATTGTTGCATCATTATCCCAAACCAACCACGATCGGAACAAATTTGAGTTTTGGAACTATTTTGGTAACAACAAAAATCTAAAAGGGTGGATAGAGTACCACCATTAAAGTAGCTTAAGCAAGGTGTGCTATATCATTGTAATAAACCATCTATTTCCGAAACTAGTGATAGTGATTTCATTGTTCCCTCATAATGGGCCAGCCATGGCTTTTATATCATCTGTCTCGATAAAGGTTATTGTTTTCCTCATAAATGCATGATTTGTTTATCAATATCTGTGTGTTTAAGCAACTTATCATTTTTCATGGAACAGGCAATGTGATTAAATTCAAATCCGGTGTTATGACCCGTATTGATTCCAATATGCCACTGAGAATGCTCATTACCAACACAAAAGTTGGGAGAGATACAAAGGCTTTGGTCGCTAATGTTTCGGCAAGGAAATCAAGGCATCCAGGTGCCATGCGTTCTGTGTTAGATGCCATCGAAGCTATCAGTGATGAATGGTCTACCATCATCCAGTTGCATGCCGTGGACGATGTATGTTTATCCGCTAATGAAGAGAAGCTTGGAGAATTTATGGAAATGAATCAGGGTTTGCTTTTCTCTATTGGTGTTAGCCATGCATCTATAGAAACCATTATTCAGACAACAATGAAATATAAGCTAGCTTCCAAGCTGACCGGAGCTGGTGGTGGAGGTTGCGTGCTAACACTCTTACCAACCCGTATCCTATTTCGTGTTCTCTTTAATTTGATTATCTATGCCTCTGCCAATTACCTTTTTTTCGTCTTTCTGATATTCAGTCAACTTTGATGAAATGGCCTAGATGAGTTCAGTAAGATCGAATTTGTTTGGAAAAAATTGCTTTCCTAGCGTTTCTCCGCCCATAGTGGCAGAGACTCATCGGAGTAAGATAGGCTTTGGTGATATACTGCTCTTTAGTATTTCGAATATGATTCGTCTAAATCACAGTTGGATGATATTTTTTTTTGTTTACAGTGTGCTCTATACTTTGCTGCTGCCTGCTGTACTATTTCTTTCTTGAATTTCCAATTCCATTACTTGTTCCCTTGACAACATGAATCAGATGTATCCGGAGCAGTCATCGATAAACTAGTGGAAGAGCTCGAATCGCTCGGTTTTCAGTGTTTCACAGCCGGTATCGGTGGTAAAGGTGTCCAAATTTCCTTTGATCATTCTTCCTGATTTCCATTCTCATGTTTTTGGTAGTAATAAAACGCTCCTCGAATAACAACACAAAGAGATGATATCGATGTTATATCCATTTCCATTCACTTCTATGTTTTGGATACTTTATTTTCGGATCATCCGAAACATACAGAAAACAACCTATGTTGTAGCTGTTTTTCCTTCATCTCTGTACATCAGTTTGTTGTATTTCCCCTTCCTGAGTTTGTTGTCTTTGCTGTTGCCAATTGCCTTTGTTGTCAAGTAACGGTACTTGGTGAAAGAATTTAGGGGGGGGGGGGGGGGGGGGAATTAAAACTTTTTAAAATTGGAGGAATAAACTAAAATTTTCAAAAAAATTTTGAAGGTTTGTACATTTAAAAAAAAAAACTTGGTCTCAAAATTTTTAAAATTGTAAGTAGCTTAATAAAAACTTTAAAAAATCAATGTATACAATTTAATTAAAAATATTTTAAAAAATAAAATTTAATATATATTTTTTAAAATTTTAAGAAATTAATTTTAAAATTTTAAAATGTAGTGGGGCCATTTCCCCAGGTTCTATCCGTTATAAGAATAAAACATATTTTATGGATATATGTTTATTTATTTTAAAAACGACATTTTTAGTTACCAAAATGCCATTATACGGCGAAACTATATCATGGGTCAGTCTCATCACGTTATTCATGGATCAACCAATAAAAATTAGCCATCTCATTATTTTTTTTTTCAAGTGAATTCAAATATGACATGAAAAAATTGATGAAATAGTTAGTTTTTATTGGTTGGTCCCATAGACACGTGGTGAGACTGAACTATGATATAATTTTTCTATTATATGAGATAAAATAATAATAAATTTTAATAAATTTAAGAGTATTTTATAATATTTTAATAGATTTTATTAATAATTTTATAATAATTTAATAAATTTTAATTATTATTTTATAATAATTTAATAAATTTAATAATAAATTTTAAAATATCAATAATCAAAATGTTATTTTTTTATTTAATGTGTTACTATTTATGTATTTTTACCAAAAAAATTAAAGGCGATGATACAAATACCAAAAAGTCATAACTGAATTTGATATTTTAATTCTCTCTTTTTGTATACCTCTCTTATTCACCTCAACTTTCAGGTTATTTACCTTCATACCACTCTTTTACCCTTTACTTCCGTTTATATTTTCTTAAAACCACAATTTCGCCCTCGATCTCACTTGTTATTTACGTTTTTGACACTGTAGCTTAGTTGATTTTAATTCACGTTCTTCAATCTTTGATTAATAAGTTTTTCTCTTTCTTTTTTCCTTATTTGTTTGTTTCTTTAGATTTAGATTTTTGAATGGCTAAATCTTCGAATCTGGAAGGGAAGAAAGGTGTTCGAATCGTGGTGGCCGGAGACCGAGGGACAGGAAAGTCGAGCTTGATTGTAACAGCCGCCGCTGAGACTTTCCCGACGAATGTGCCGCGGTTGTTGCCGCCTACTCGGTTGCCCGAAGATTTCTACCCCGACCGTGTCCCCATCACCATCATCGACACCTCCGCAAAGTATATTTCTATTAATTATTCTATATATTACGTTCTTTTTCATTTTTTGTGAATATTTGACGCTATTCTAGTTTTATTTAGACCAGTAGTTGTTAGATTTTTAAATGAATTGATAGTTAAGAGAATTGTAATTTTCGTGTAATAGTTTTCGTTTCAACTTAGCTTAGACTTAGTAATGCAATAAAAAACCAGTTTCTTATAATACAATTTTGTAAATATTTGATGTAATTTTAGTGTTATTTGGAGCTGTAATTGTTGCCTTTTAAATGAATATAAAGTTGGGGAATTGTAAATTTAGTGTAATAGCTTTCTATCTTCAACTTTGCTTAGACTTAGTTTAGCGCGATATAGAGGCAGAATGTGATAAGATGGTTTCTTTCATTTGTTTTCTTTGAATATGGTCATGTTTTGGCTTGAGTTTTGATTTTTCTTTTTGGATTTGTTAGTCCGGAGCATAATGGTGAACTAGCAGAAGAGCTGAAGCGAGCTGATGCAATTGTTCTTACTTATGCGTGTGATCAGCCTGAAACCCTTAACAGATTGAGTACTTTCTGGCTTCCGGAACTTCGCCTATTAGAGGTTTATATCTTAATTTGCTTTTGTACTTGTGTATCTGTTCTAGTTTGTTCTTTTTAGAGAAAGCATGTTAAGGTGGAGTTGAGTTAAAATCCTTTTAATAATGTTCATTCAGCTATTAATTCTACTTCTTGTGCATGTTTTGTACTTTGATAGCCAACAAGGTTGGTGGGTATGAGGAAAATGGTGTTATGAATATAGGGAAAACTCACAAAATATCTTCATGTTGTTACATTTTCATATTTATAGTACTTGAACCTGTTTCAAAGGATTTAAATATGCTTCCCGGGGTCAATTGACTCTCTTGGGATTTCACTATACCTGATAGATAGACCGTTATCTTTGTTTAATTTACCCTTTAGATCACAGACCACTTTTTTCTTTCATGATTGGCGTTTGTTGAAACTGAAGTAAATTTTTGTTGTGCAGGTAAAAGTTCCTGTCATAGTAGTAGGCTGTAAGCTGGATTTAAGAGATGACCAGCAGCAAGTTAGCTTGGAACAAGTGATGTCCCCAATAATGCAACAGTTTCGAGAGATTGAAACTTGTATTGAGTGTTCAGCTTATAAACACATTCAGGTAAAGGTCTAGGTCCTCTTGTTTCTTTTTGAGGTTAATTTGAAATTATGATGCTTTATCGTGCTGATAAAATGTAGATTAGTTTTAGCACTGAGACCAAGATACTTTGATTTCTTACATTTTCAAAAACATGATGTAGATTCCAACATATTGGACGTGCTAATTCAAATTGGTGAATCTTATGATTTAATATTATATTACTGGATTTTGCTTCTTGATGTCATGTTTGGTAGGAGTGCTATTTTCCCCTCATGTTTTAGTACATGAGTTAGCAATAAACTAACATCACCTGGTAATTTTTTAGTTGCTCACATGACATAGTTTGAATAAAGAGAAAGGATATATATTGCTTGTTTTGAATATGTATTATTTTTTACTTGAGTTTTTACTCATTTTTCTAATTTCAAGTTCAGATTTGTACTACTTTATGTTAGGCAAACTATTTTAAAACTCATGTAATAAGTAACCTTTTTCCTTGTGCTAATACTTATGTAACCAAATGTAGCATGAGTGTACTGTGTTCTGCTATTCACACATGTGACAATTGACATCATTGTAATTAGCTGTGTGACACTAATTAATATTTATGGACACATTGATACTATCAGAGATTGAGCTATTAAAGTATATCCATTTTGGTAGATTCTGGAGGTTTTCTACTATGCACAAAAGGCGGTGCTTCATCCAACAGGTCCACTATTTGATCAGGAATCACAAACATTGAAACCACGGTGTGTTAGAGCGCTGAAGCGAATTTTTATTCTCTGTGATCATGACAGGGATGGTGCTCTTAGTGATGCAGAATTGAATAATTTTCAGGTTGTTCTATTCACTGCCTGATGTGTTTAATGCAGATCCTTTTATGCTTGAAACGAAACATTTTGTGAATGACAACTTAAGATATCTTGTACTTGAGCTTCTCAAAAATCTGATAATTTATTGTAAAACAGGTCAAATGTTTCAATGCTCCATTACAACCTTCGGAAATAGTTGGTGTAAAACGGGTTGTGCAAGATAAGATGATTGAAGGAGTCAATGAACGAGGTCTTACATTGACTGGTTTCCTATTTCTTCACGCACTGTTCATAGAAAAAGGTCGCCTTGAGACTACATGGACTGTACTGAGGAAATTTGGATATAACAATGATATCAAACTTTCTGATGATCTGATTCCAGCTTCTTCATTAAAACGAGCTCCTGATCAGGTAATGCTTCATTGAAATAAATACCCTTTATATGAAAAACCAATAAGCACTTATAAGTTATAACTGTTATATATTTGGTATTTGTTTCCAACTAGAATTGACCAACACACTGTTTTTGCTTATGATGGTGTTCATATGGGAATTGGTAATGATTTGGTGTGCTGTAGAGTAAAATTTTATAAGCACTATGCCTGCATGTGACTATTCTTAAAATATACCCGGATTATGTTTGTTATCAATATATGCTTTAGTGTAGCATTATTTAAACTTTTCGTTATGATTCTTTGTTTTAATTTGTGTAGAGTGTGGAGCTGACAAATGAAGCTATCGAATTCCTGAGGGGGGTCTATGAATTGTTTGACAGTGACTTAGTATGTCTCATCTTTCTCACATTTATTTTAGTTTGATGTGCCTTGCCTTTGACATCATGCATTCTAAAATACTAACATTTCTAACTTGTTCTTAAATTTTTTGAAGTTCTCACAACTTCAATATTGTTCTTTTTCAGGACAACAACCTTCGGCCAATTGAAATTGAGGATGTTTTCTCAACTGCTCCAGAAAGGTATTAGGGTTCCTATTTGAAATGCTATTAGTTTACTTTCTTTTGCTAAATTGCAATATATGTCCAGACAAATTTAAGGGCCAGGATGTCTTTTTCATCCCAACTTTGTCCCAACCATGTATTTTATTTTGCATGTATAGTTATTATCTCTATTATTATAAGTTACCAACAGGACATTGTTGTTGATAATGCTTAACATTTTTTCTGTTAAACTTCAGCCCTTGGAGTGATGTTCCATATAAGGATGCTGCAGAAAGAACTGCACTAGGAGGGCTATCACTTGATGCATTTCTGTCCGAGGTATTCATGTTTTCCTCTCTCAAAATGGGAATATCATACTTGTACTATAATAAGAATTAACTCATTGTTGACTACACTAACTCTGGGGAACTTTAATGCATATTGGCCTATGAAAACTTTGACTTGTTCTTGTTTTTAGTTTTGCAGTTCGAATATTAATTCATTATGGGAAAAGGGAATAATGAACATCAACTTTATAAACATTCAAGGCTGCTTATGAAAATGTTGTACTACAATTTTTATTGCATTTGGATGGATTGGCTATTGGGGTTGATCATTACTGCATATTTTGGCTATTATAGATCAGCCCGTGCTTGCATTTTATGATTTATATTGTGCACTGCAGTGGGCCCTTATGACACTCCTAGACCCAGCTCGTAGTTTGGAGAACTTAATATACATTGGATATCCCGGTGATCCTTTGTCTGCCATCCATGTGACTAAGAGAAGGCGCCTAGATCGAAAGAAGAAACAATCAGAAAGAAAAGTTTTCCAGTGCTTTGTTTTTGGTCCAGCTAATGCTGGGAAATCTGCGTTAATTAATTCTTTTCTTGGCAGGTATTCATTAGAATTTGTTTTCCTGATAACTAACTCTCTTTTCCCCCAAATGACATACTTCATTTCTGTAATGTAGGCCCTATTCTGATTCATATTCTCCGACTACCGATGACCAATACGCAGTGAATGTTGTGGAACTACCTGGGGTTAGTGCCATTAAACCATGTACCATTTCCGTGATTGTATGTTGAAAGCAACCCCCGAACTCAAAACAAAGGGATTTTCTTCCCAGGGGTGGGGAGAGAGAATTGGGGATTACTGAAATAACTTGAACTTTTGTGAGTTGTCATGGGTACACTAAAATGATATTGCATAAGGTTCAGATAAAATTACTTCTTTGAGATAAAAACCCATCAAAATTATGGTCACATGCTCCTTGCAGTATCAAAGCAAGTCCAATTTTGCTCATAAAAGCTGATAGTTTCCTTCACATATCCTTCTGGGCATGGCCGTCGGTTAACTTCATTGATGCTTTGAGTTTCAGTGCTTGGGGCTAAGTGTATTTTCTTTTCCATTTGTAGGGAATAAAGAAAACTCTAGTCTTGCGAGAAATACCTGAAGATGGAGTTGCAAAACTGCTGTCTGGCAAAGAGTCCTTGGCTGCCTGTGACATAGCTGTGTTTGTTCATGACAGGTAAATCATGGGCATGACTAATTGCACTAAAGGTTATTCTGCTACTATTTGTTAAACATTTTCAGTTATGTGATCATAATTGCGCTAAAAGGTTATTCTCACATGGGCATGGAGTGTACTTATATGTCAAATAAAGATAGCCAAATATTTTTTATTCCATGTCTGAATTTTTATAAAAGTTCATTTAGTTTCATATGCACATGTATCTTGTTTCTTTTCCCCGAGTGCTGTGTCATAATTGTCCGTCCTTTGCAGTTCTGATGAGTCTTCATGGAAGAGAGCAACTGAATTGCTTGTGGATGTTGCTGGTCATGGCGAAGATACTGGTTATGAGGTGCCTTGTCTCATTGTTGCTGCTAAAGATGACCTGGATTCATTTCCAATGGCAATACAGGATTCTACCAGGGTATTTCGCTTTCTTTTTATTTCCTAATGATGTTCCTGCATAGTTAAGTGGATAAGTAGGAATGTCTTAGAGGGCTCGTAAAATGCAAAACGCTCTGTTCATTTCATTTAAGACCCAGCTTATTAGACACAACACTGAAACAAGTAAGATATGACGTGACACGAATACGAAAATGTTCAAGTCACTTGTTGTCTCACGGTATAGAATAATTGTAGAACAAGTCCTTTGCGGGTTTCATCTCGAAGATCTGGATTGAAAAATGAAAACTCATTTCATTGCAAATTTTGCTTGTACAGGTTAGCCAGGATATGGGTATAGAGGCACCTATCCCTATCAGCTCAAAATTGAGTGATTACAATAACATATTCCGAAGGATAGTAAGTGCAGCAGAGCATCCTCATTTGAGCATTCCTGAAACTGAGGCTGGCAGAAGTCGTAAGCAGTACCATCGCCTCATAAACCGATCTCTCATGTTTGTATCAGGTACGTTGATAGTCTGGCTTCCTACATCTGTTTCATTTCCAATGCACCCGACCTTCGAATTCTTGAAATGTCGTTCATCATGGTTAGACTTTCTTATGACTCATTGCTGTGCACATAATTTTTCGTAAAGTACCCTTGCCTGAAAAACGAATACGTGCAAGAATCACACCTGCATCCAAGTAACATAGTTTTGGGGCAAGTACGATTTACGAATGTGCCTTTCTTTTGCATATTTGAACTTGCATACAATGTACAATTTAAATCCTTTACCGGATCTAGCTAGGATTACTTTCAAGTCTTACGCAGAAAGTTCGGACGCTTCGGCTTACTGTTCTTTGGAAATTCGGGAGATGATACTTCTTATATTGCTTCCTAGTTGCTTCGATTTGAATGGAACTGCTCGTTCCATTTTCATCCCTCATTTTCGAACTTCTTTCATATCGATTGTCACACTCACATTGCTGAATTGTTTGATCATTCTCAATGTTGTCTTTCACCATTTGCAGTCGGAGCAGCCGTAGCCGTAGTTGGTTTTGCAGCTTACCGTGTATATGCTGCAAGGAGGAATGCCTCCAACTGAGGGACGAAGTTTTTCTACCGTATCGGACACACTCGACGCGGTAATGTCATCTTCTTAGAACATCCATGTCTTATTTTTACCGAATTTCCGTACTCGTAATTTCCGGTCATATCGGAAATCTGTATGCATCTGTATGCATAGGGATAAAAAGAACTGCAAAAATCTACTGTCATTTTAATGCCGGTAGAGTAGAAATATTAAGAGGGGAAAAAGAAAAGAAAAGAAAAGAAAAGAAACTATGTATTTATATTTCTCGGACCCTTCATTTTTCTTGACATATTTTTGACGCAAGATAAAGATATGTTTTTCTAAGAATATTTTAAATATACAAAAAAAAACTTTTATTCACAATTTGACCCTCAAATTACACCCATATTCCTACTCAAGTACAAAAAGTTATTTTTCATAAATGATACTTAGATTATCAAAAAAAAATTCAATTTATCCAAAATAATAATAATAAATATAATAAACAATAATTATAATTAGGTTTAAGCATGTAAGAAGTTTTTAAATTTTTAAAATAAAATTAATTAAGTTCATGAAATTTTTTATATTTATTTATGTTCTTAAATCAATAAATAGAATCAATTAAGTCCTTAGATAACAATAAGTATTAAATCTTGATATTTTTTTTAAATATTAATATTACATGATATACTTCAGTTCTATCGTATGACCTTTACAAATTATTTTTAAAATATTTTTTATAAGTTTTTCATAATTGTTAAAACTTTTAAAAGATTTTTTAAATAAAATAAAAATATATAAAAATGTAAAATGACAATAAAAAGACATATCGTATTATATTAACCGATAAAAATTGTTAAATTTATCTGACAATGTTAATCAAAGGACTTAATTGATTTAATTTATTAATTCAAATGTTTAATTAAATAAAAAAATATTTACAAGCTTGATTTCGGCAAATTCTCATAAATATTGAGAAAAGAAATTATTTTCAAAAATATTGATCATCCAAAATTATTTCCAAAAATATTGAAGAATCTACAGTGAACTTAAAGTTGGGTTCAGGAGAGCCCGATTATGAACAGTAAATTTCAAAATAATTAAAAAAAATAAAAAAAGGGAAGAGATGGGTTCAGAAGAGCCCGACTTCAAACAGTATTTTCAGCTTTTTGTGGTAAACCATCTCTTCTCTGAACCCATCTCTTCCCTTTTTTATTTTTTTTAATTATTTTAAAATTTATTGTTTATAGTCGGGTTCTCCTGAACCCAACTTTAAGTTCTTTGTAAATTCTTCAATAGTTTCGGAAATAATTTTGGGGGATCGATATTTTTAGAAATAATTTTATTTTTCTCAATATTTATGAGAAATTCCCCTTGATTTCTTTTCAAAAATTCAAAAGCTCAAAAGCTTCTTGCAACTTTAACCTTAAAATTATAAATAATTTATAAATATAAATAAATAAATTTACAATACACTAAATAAATAATATAAATATAAATATGCGAGGATCAAATTTAAAGAAAATAAAATTTAAATAATCAAAATAACAAATAATTATGTAAAATTTCACTAAAAAGATCATATACAAAAGTGAAAGGACTAATATAAAATTAACCTAAAAAAATAAATTTAACTCTTTCAAAATTACACCCGATATAATATAATAGATTTTTTTTTTCTCTTTTAATGGTGGGTCACGTGACCCACCGTACACCGATATAGATACGCTTGAGTGTTTAAACAGTTAATTCGGTAGATGGTCGAACCGTATTATCAAAAAATAAATTAATCGAATTTTTTAAATCTTTAATTGTTAATCGAACTAAACATATTTTAAAAATACATTAATCGAACCAAATAAATTTTGGTTAATTTGGTCGGTTAATTCGGTTAACCGAAATTTGTTATAAAATTTTGGATGAATTACACAAATGATCACTCAACTACATTAAAATAATCTTTTTAGCCATCGAATTTTCAAAAGTTATAAAAACAACCATTAAACTTATCAAATTATAAATTAATTATTGATTTATTGCATATTATAAATTATTGATAATATTAAAATTTTTTAGTGATTTTTTAATAATTTAATAAATTTAGTTATCATTTTATACTAATTTGATAAAAATGACCATTTTATAATTTTAAAAGTTTAGTGACTTAAAAAAATACATATAATATAAAATATAAAATTTTTGGTTGATTCGGTTAATAAACCGATTTTGAACTGAATTAATCGTTAATCAAACTTTAAAAAAAAATTAATCACTCATCGACCGAACAAAATTCGGTGGCTGACCGTTTAACTGAACTAATTCAGTTTGGTCGATTAACTCGGTTTAGTCGACCATTTGAACGCCCTTACTTCTAGGTATGAGATGTGTTATTTTTGGTCGTTATTATTATTATTATTAAAATTATATTTTAATATATATTATGTAAAAGTAATTACGAAATATCTTATATTTGAATTATAAAATTTAAAATATAAATATATAATCTTAAATTTTTAAAATTTTAAATCTTAAATTATAAAATTTTTAACTTAAATTCATAAATCTTAAACACTAAAATAAAATATTAAACCATAAAATTAACAAAAATCTTTACATAATTTATGTATTAAAATATTTTCTTATATTATTAACATTTTGGGATAAACTATAAAAAATATAATCTAGACACCACTTCTTAAGAAAAGTAAGGTTAAGTACCTAAATAGAAATCAAGTATAATATAGGGACTAATTTATATATAAACCCTTAAATTTAATCGGGGTTAAATTACACCCCAGGGATACGCTCCTAAAGTATTTATATGAAAATAGCCGTTAGAAACAGCTAAGTCAATCCAACGGCTCACATTTCTCTATTTTGAATCCAATAAAAAAACGGAAACCCTACCCCCTTTCAAAATTTAAACTCAACGCTTCAGTTTAGCTTTCTCTCTCTCGTCAATTTCTGTCATTTCTCAAAAGATTCTCACTCTTAATACTTCTCAACTTCCCAATTTCTCTCACTAAATCGTATTGTTTTCCGTTGATTTTTCTTTTCTTTTCTAATAATCGAGTTCTTGTTTTATTTTTGGTAATCAAATGGCTGAAATGGGATCGGGGAGTTGCGATTTGATCCTTCTTGATAAAGGTTGCGATTTGATTTTCTCTCTTTGTGTGTTTCAGTTTTATTTTATGATTCTGATCTGTGGAAAATCGTGATGTCTTTGTAGATCCAACGATGGAGAATTGCAAATCAGAGCCTTCTACGAACTCTCGCATTGGTTAGTGACTTGGTTCTGTTTCTTTTTCTTTCTTTCTTTACGGTGGAGAAAGCATGGAGGCAAATTTTAATGAAATATTTTATAGATCTGAAAGGAAAGTTAGCAGTTAGGGATATTTTTTGCACGTTAGAAACCCTAGAAAATTCTTACTTGGATGACACTTGTGATTTTTCTTGTTTACTTCAAAACTTGGAATATGTGGATGAGTTTAGTTGATTTTAAGCGTCTTTTTCAATACACACTATTGATTACAGTTCGTGAATCCTTCATACTGGCTAGGAAGTTTGTTGTAATGTTCTTTTTCTGTTGGTGCATTTGTATGTTCAAATTATCATATGTGGGTGAATTTAGTTGATTTTAAGTATTTTATTCTATACACACGTTACACTATTGATTACAGTTCTTGAATCCTTCATATTGGTTAGGAGGTTTGTTCTAATGTTCTTTTTCTGTTGGTGCATTTGTATGTTCAAATTATCATATTTGGGGAAGTTTATGTGATTTTAGTATTCAAGTAATTGGATGTTAATTTGAAAAATGTTGGCTGTTTGTTTAGAACTTTTAGAAGAGCATACCGAGTCCATGGATGAAGATACTATATCCAGCATGAACCAAGAAATATCTCCAGCTCAGGGGCCAACTCTTCCAATATTACAGAAAGTTATTAATTTGAGCAACAGTCTTCAGGTAAAATAGAGTAATAGACTAGGCTATTGCTTTACATAAGCCTGATATATATATATTTTCTTTATTTCTCTTTAATGGTTTGAGGGATTGACTTTGATTAACTTAATGTCACAGAATTTGAAGAAAGAGCATGAAATTCTGTCTAATCAGGTGAAGTCTTTTCCTGGTTCTGACATTGTAGGAACTCTTCAGCTTCTCAGTAAGTAATAGATTGGAGAAACAAAAGTATTGGGTTTCTATGTTTTTTATTTTTTTTATTTGAATTGATTTTCTATTTCTTGTTTGGTATAGATAATGAATATGAACTTCTGAAGAAGAAATACCTAGACGAGTCGTCAGAGAGGAAGCGCCTTTACAACGAAGTGATTGAGCTTAAAGGAAACATCAGGGTTTTCTGCAGATGCAGACCCCTAAACCAAGTTGAAATCTCGAATGGTTCATCTTCTGTGGTTGAATTTGACTCGTCTCAGGATGCTGAGCTACAAATAATTTCTTCTGATTCGTCCAAGAAGCAATTCAAGTTTGATCATGTATTTAGGCCTGAGGATGGTCAAGGTAGCACTAAGATCACTAGATTGAGTTTTCGTAACCTAAGATGTCTTCACCGAGTTTTACTGTAAATGTTTTAATTCTCTGTTTTTTATGCAGATGTTGTATTTGCAAGAACTAAACCCATAGTCACTTCTGTGTTGGATGGTTATAATGTTTGCATATTTGCATATGGGCAAACTGGAACCGGGAAGACATTTACTATGGAGGGAACACCGGAAAATAGAGGAGTTAATTACAAGACATTGGAGGAGTTATTTCGAGTTGCTGGAGAGAGAGATGGTGTGATGAAATATGAACTGTTTGTCAGCATGATGGAGGTCTACAACGAAAAGATAAGGGACCTGCTAGGAGAAAACTCCAACCAGCCAACTAAAAGGTTTATTCCTAACACTAGTTTTTTCATGGTTGGTCAATCAATAAAATCTGATTGCAAGACAGATACTTATGTGCAATCTATTGTCTTTTATCTCCAAAGAAAGAAATCATGAACTTTAATAACTAATCTTCGGGACAATATGTTGAGAAGGTAAAATAAATCCAGTAATATTGGAAGATAAAATAAAAATAAAGCTCAGAATTCCAATCAGTCTCTTCTTAATGTCTTCCCTAATAAAGATTTTAGAAATCCCATCTTTTGAAGAGTTGATCCCAATTTTGAAGTCCTTCACTATGTTGATATAGGTTGGATATCAAGCAAGCAGCAGATGGGACACAAGAAGTTCCGGGAGTTGTCGAAGCTAGTGTTTACAGTACAGAGGAAGTTTGGGAGCTGCTAAAGTCTGGAAACCGGGTCAGATCAGTTGGAGCTACCAACGCCAATGAAATGAGCAGTCGTTCTCACTGGTAATATCTTACTTTCTATTTGTTTTGTTTCCGAATTATGTTCAAAAGGGTAGACTTTTTGCTTTCAAATAAATAGAAAGCTTTTGTTCTTCAACAACTCTGGCCAAGAAATAATGGTGCATTAACTATAGTGACCAGAAATTCTCTCTCTGCAGCTTGTTACGTGTAACTGTAAGGGGAACAAATATGATAAATGGCCATAAGACTAGGAGTCACCTATGGCTGGTAGATTTGGCTGGCAGTGAGCGCGTTGGGAAGATTGAAGTCGAAGGTGAAAGATTGAAGGAATCCCAGTTCATAAATAAATCTCTCTCAGCGCTTGGTGATGTAATTTCCGCCCTGGCATCCAAAACATCCCATATTCCTTATAGGTTCCTCCCTCTCCCTCTCTTTCCACCTTTGCCCTCATAAACGGACAATACATAAATAAAAAATCAATATGTCTAACATTAACACCTTTATTCTTTCTACTTTCCCAAAACAGGAACTCAAAGCTCACACATATGTTACAGAGCTCTCTAGGTAAGCTTTCATCTCATCATTGTATCAAGGGAAGTTGAATGTCTTTATCTTAAGCTAGTTAATCTGGAAATATTTGGCCATGAAGGATCTGTATTCATGTTTTGTAGCCTAATGGCAAATCATGAAATGCAGGAGGAGATTGCAAGACCGTGATGTTTGTACAGATCAGCCCGTCGAGTGCGGACCTCGGGGAGACCCTCTGTTCACTAAATTTTGCTAGCCGAGTGAGGGGGATTGAAAGTGGTCCTGCCCGCAAACAAGTGGACCTTACTGAGCTCTACAAGTATAAGCAAATGGTATGACAAATTGATGAAATCTGAAAATTCTCTCTTAACATTTGACGTGGCTTCAATTTGTTTGATCTTTGGTTATTGATTAATTAACAGGCAGAAAAGTTGAAACATGAGGACAAGGAAACAAAGAAGTTGCAGGATAATGTGCAATCCTTGCAGCTGAGGCTTTCTGCCAGAGAACATGTATGCAAAAGTCTACAAGAAAAGGTGATTATATTATATCCAAGATGTAGAACAGCCTTTTGGGATTGTTAAACTTCTATTAGCAATCTAGCTTCTGATGCTTTTCTTTCTGGTGTTTGATATCAGGTTCGTGACCTAGAAAATCAGCTGGCGGAGGAACGGAAAACCCGACTAAAGCAGGAAACCAGAGCTTTTGCTGCCGCTGCTTCTGCTTCTGCTTTTGCTAGACCACCTCTTAGACAAGCAGCAGATAATACCAAAATGGAGAAAAAACCGCCACTCTGTCCCTCAAGAGTGAGGTTACCACTGCGAAGAATCTCCAATTTCGTACCCCCAGCATCATCACCATTGGCCACCATCAGAAAGACATCTAAAATACCGATGGTAGCATCATCGAATGACAAAGAAAACCACTCCGAAACTGTGATGGCAAACAGAAAAAACCTTTTGAAACCGAGACGTTCTTCCATTGCCATCAAACCTCCAACAGCCAAGTCTCAAGTTCTTCAGCCTAAAAGGCGAGTATCCATCGCTACCTTCCGGCCAGATTCAAACATGACAACACCACTCCACAACTCAGCTTCCGGTTTCAACAACAGTACAAAAGACAGACCATCGTTAGCGCGGGATGCCAGGAAGGTAAGATATTCAAGGTTGTTTTCTCCATTGCCCGAGTTTAGGAACCCATCAGAGACATCACCTACAGCCTTGAGAAGCAGTTGCAAGTTCATGGGGAGCCCTCCGGCCACACAGGCAGGTTCATGGAAGCCAAGGCTTCCGACCGTTGTTGCTTTGCCTAGGAAATCGTTGGTGTGGAGTCCACTCAAGTTAAAAGGTATTCAAAGTAGTTACAGGAAGTCATCATTTTTGCCTTTGCGACCATCGTCCGAGAAGGTATGAAGGTTCGAATTCGAATCTGCATTGTTGCACCTCCACTTAACAGATTGATTACCAAAAGTGAGCATGCTGTTCTTTTCTATACATTGTGTTCCATTTTATCAGTGTGATTTTCTAGGCTAAAAGACTATCCAAGAATTGTATACTTACATTCTTATATTTTGGTCTAGAATTTCGATTATGTTTACAAATTCTATTGAAACATGGTGTTGGTCATAGATTTTAGTTGCATTATCATGGAAGAAAAATCCATACCAATTATATCATGGGTCATTTCCGTCACTTCATTTATGTGACCAACCTATAAAATACATCCATTTAATTATTTTTTTTCTATCTCATCGTTTTTACCAAGTGAATCTTTATTAATATTTATTGTAAATTAAGTTTAAAAGCAGTTTTTATCAAGTGAAGATTTAGGGATGGGCACGGGACGGGACGGGTCGGATTTTCGGCTCACCCGCACCCGACCCGAAAAATCATACCCTCCACTTGCCACCCGACCTGACCTGCTTTTAGGGTGAAAAAAATCCGACCCGACCCAACCCGAATCATTAAAAAAATTAAAAATTTAGGGACTAAACTGTAAAAAAATAAAATTATGATCTAATTGTAAAAATATTTAATTTTAGTGACCTAATTGTAAAAAAAATTAATTTTAGTGATCTAATTGTATAAAATATATATAAAGAGGGATTATTAATGCAAATATCCTTAAAATATATATGGGGAAATTACACTATTAGTCTCGGGTCGGGTCAGATTTTTTTCACCCTAAAACCGAACCCTACCCGAAATCACCCTTGAAAAAAAAACCGATCCGACCCGAACCTGAAATTTTCACCAAAAAGTCCGACCCGATCGAATCGGGTCGGGTCGGAACTTGTCGGGTTCGGTTTTCGTGCCCATCCCTATAAAGATTCACTTGATAAAAAAATGAGGTAAAAAAAATAATTAAATGGATGCATTTGATTGGTTAGTCCCATAAATAATGTGACGAGAATGACTCATGATATAAATTTTCTTAATCGATTTAAATCCATGAATCAGGGGACAAAATATAATTTACCATAAAAATCAAGGGGGCAAAGTTCAACTGAATTGAAAATTAGGGTCTAGATATATAAAATTTCTATTAAATATTTTAATAAAAATAAGATAAACAATTTTTATTGAATATGACGTAGTGAACCAAGTTCATCTAATAATTTTTCGTCGGCCAAACTTCTTAATACTGACTATTTATGAAAATAATTAATCAAATTAAACAATTTTTTTATTAATTTGATCGATAATAAAAAATTATCAGTAATTTTAGGAAATATAAAATAATAATTATAGGCATATAATAACAACACTACAATAAACTAACACTAAAATCTACAACATAATAAAAGAAATAAAATACTAGAATACAAATTTACTATATACATATATAATACGATATAGGACTTATATACACATATATGTCTGATATTTGATATTATTAATTAATTATAATTATTTAATTAATCTCGACCGAATTAATTTTAGTGATAAATAGATTAATCAAATTAATTCAATTAAAATTAAATTATATATTATGATCGTTCAAATTTTATGAATCGAGTCAAGCTAATAATTTTTACTATTAAAACATCTAATATTAACATTTAAAAAAATATAATTCTTTTTATATTTTTATCGTTTTAAATAATAAAATGAGTTATATAAACATATCAAAAATCGAAATTAACTGAATTAATTTAGATAAAAATTTAATTATAATTTATCTCAACCCGATCTATAAACACCCTTACTCTTATCTTATGTCTTATTTGATATCACATTTAGATTTATATTATTATTTTTAAATTATTAAATTAGTAATATATCACCTTCGTCTCTAAAATTCTACAATTTGGTGATTTTTTTGATAAAATAAATTAAAATGGGTGTTCTAAAACAAATTAAACCAATAATTTAAACTTTAAAATTTCCCGGGAACTCAGCAAAATTACATATAAAGAAGGGACTGATTTGGCAATTTAGCCTCAAAGTACATATTTAAATTTAATCCGCTATCGTCATCCACATAAATCTAAACCAACAACACCAAAATCAAACCATCCTAAATCCTTAATCCTTCCATCTAGACACGTGTACGGTTATTAGCACTCCATCATAACTTTCGAAATCATAATTAAAATTAAAAGATATTTAAAAGGATAATCTCATTGGCCAAATCTCCCTTGTATTCAAGTTTCGCGGCAACGCTACCATTTCTCTCAATCTCCTTTTTCTTCTTAAAACTTAAAACTTTTGTATTTTTTCTTGAAAAATCTCTCTTTTTTGTTATTTTTTGGGGTAAACTTCCTTTGTTTTCTCCCTCTAAAACCCCTTTGTTTGTCTTCATGGTTTAGCTCTGATCGAACAAGGCGGGGAACTGGTAAGTGGGATTGTTTCTGATCTGTGAATTAGGGTTTTAGAAGCTGAGACTTTGGAACAACGTGTTTCTTTCAGGATTTCCTTGATAAATTTTTTTGGTTAAAAAGTCTGAATCTTTATGGTTTTTAGAAGTAGTTCTTGGGTTTTCTTTACTGGGTTTGAAGCAGTTTTTTGATCTTTTTTTATACAGAATTATGCATGTCGTTTTTTGAGTTCTTGAAATTTTAGATTTTTTGTTATATACAATTTAAAAAATCATTCTATGTTTTACAGAAGCTTTTTGATGAATTCTCTTAGATTGTATGTATGTATGTGTGTGTATATATATATAGTAAAACAAATTCTGTCTTTGAATTGTATTAAATTTTGCACTATCATTTAGCTGCTGGGGTCCTTGAATTGTGCTTAATTTATCAACTTTTAACATACTGATTGGCTCAGAATCAAGATGGAAATCTTATTCAGCTAGTTTATTTGACCCTTGGATTACATTTTTCGGGTTTATGTTGTCAGGCTCTCAATTGGAATTTTTATTTACGTTAGTTTTATTTTCTGTTTTGTTTAAATTATGACCGTTGGGGAAGATTAATGAAACGGAACGTTTCAAGCTATTGAGGGAAATTAGGGTTTTAATTCCCTGTGCTGTAGCCGAAATGGGTATTCTGTTATGAAATGAGTTATCTTCTTCTTCTCATCTAATTTCTCTGTTTTCTCTTCTCATCTTCATTCTTTGCAACTTTTATTTGGTTGGGAATTTTGTTGAATCGCAGGTCGAAGCTTGACAAAGGTATCAGAGCCTGCTCGTTCCTGATTCAATGACTCGGAGTCAAGCGGCGCAAACTGAAATGGCGAACTTGCAAGCTGAGATCGCTCGGGTGGATGGTTCCATCGATGGGAAGCTTCAGAATTTGAAGGCAGACATGGAGGCGGTGATGGACACGAAAATAAAGGACCTTAAGCTATCTCTGATGGAAGAGTTGAGGACAGTCATCGAAAGAGCTTTAGGGAAAAGGTCGGTTCCCAAAGAGGAGGAAAGGGGGGAGAGATTATTGACAGACCCGGGGATGTTGGGAGCGGCACCAGGGTCGGCTCCAGGAGCTACGACCAGCCAACAAGGAGGAACTTCGGGGTCAGCTAACGACCCTGAAAATGTGGGTACCCAGGACCCGATGGAACCCAGACAAGCGACTCAAGGTCATATGGAACCTCGACAAGCTTCCAATAATTTTTCCTATCGACTCTTGTGCCCTAAATTCAAGGGGGATGATTTTCGGGGTTGGGTAGCCAAGCTGGAACAGTTTATAGAAGCTGAGCAGGTGCCTGAAGAAGCTCGAGTTTGGTTGGTGATGCTTCATCTTGAAGGAAGAGCTCTCCAGTGGCACCAATTTGCTACTTGAGACTTCGGAGATCTAAGAAATCTACCCTGGAATCAGTATTTGGGGTTGTTGAGGGATCGCTTTGCACCAGGCAGTTTCGATGATCCATTTGCGGAACTGGTGGCCCTGAGACAAAAGGACATCGTTGAAAGGTTTTATGATGATTTCGTGACCTTGTTGAATCAGGTAAGAATTCCTGACCCATATGCTCTCAGGCTGTTCAAAAATCATTTACGCTTGGAGATTAGTCAGTTCCTTAAGCTTCTGCAACCGAAAACTCTCATGGAGGCTTTCCACATGGCCAAACAATTGGAGGCGATCTTCCTTACAAATTCCAGAGGAAGTAGCGTTTTAGCACCCAAATTAAGTCCTCCTCCCACTTTATCAGTTCCTAATCGCCCCTTTAGTACTATTAAAAGTATATCCAATGCTTTAGTATTTTCTCTTGGTTCTAGAACTACATCCCCTGGACAGAACACACCTAAGAACACTAGAAATGGGAACAATATTGCAGGGAGAGGGAAAAATCTTACTACTGCTGAGGTGAAAGATCGAAGGAGGAAAGGCCTCTGTTTTTGGTGTGCAGCCAAATACACACCGGGCCATAGGTGTGCTAAGGCCCAGCTATATTAGATAGCTGTGGATAGGGTAGAAGAGGAACCCGAAGCTGAAGAATTTTTGGATTGTGAGGAAGGGGAGGAAGTTGGGACTGTTAAGGCAGAGAGTCCAATGTTGTCCTTACAAGCAATGTGGGGAGGTCCCCAATTTAAAACCATGAGGCTGAGGCTGAGGGTGAAGGGCAGAGAGTGGATAGCTTTGGTAGATTCAGGGAGCACCCATAATTTTGTTAATGGGTCCCTGGTGAGAAGTGCAGCACTACCCATCAATCATAGAACTTCCTTGATGGTAACAGTGGCTAATGGAAACATGATTGAAACGACTGGAATATGTGAAGAGTTGGTCTGGGAGACACAAGGGGAGGAGTTTGTGAGTGATTTCTTGGTTCTGCCCCTGAGAAGTTGTGATATGGTCCTTGGGGTACAATGGTTGTCTACTTTGGAGCTGATAAACTGGAACTTTGCAGAAGCCATGATGAGCTTTCAACATAAGGGAAAGGAGGTCAGATTGCTAGGAGTTCCACCTGGATCCTTAAATGCTATTGAGGCTAAAGGATGTGAGAAGGTTTTGATGAGCAGTGGTAGCCCTTACACCGCATGTTTACTGATGGAAACTGGGATGGATATACAATTAGAAGGAGAGGTTGGTTCAGTTGGAATCCAAGAATTATTGGCTGAGTTCGAAGATGTTTTTTAGGAACCAAGGGGACTTTCACCTGAAAGGGGGCATGTGCACAAAATTCCCTTGTTGGATGAAACAACAGTAGTTAAACTTCACCCTTATCGGTACCCAACTTTCCAAAAAGATGCTATTGAGAAGATGACAAGTGAGCTGTTGAATACAGGGGTGATTAGGGACAGCAACAGTTCCTTTGTTTCACCAGTGGTAATGGTGAAAAAAAAAGATGGAGGCTGGAGAATGTGTGTAGATTATCGCAAGCTGAACCAGCTCACTATCAAAGACAAGTTCCCCATGCCAATCATTGAGGAGCTGTTGGATGAACTTGGAGGGGCCAAGTATTTTTCCAAGCTGGATTTGAGGTCCGGGTACCACCAAATCAGGATGTGGGGTCCAGATATAGCCAAAACAGCCTTCCGAACTCATGAGGGCCATTATGAGTTCTTGGTCATGCCATTCGGGATGACCAATGCTCTGGCCACCTTCCAGGCCTTGATGAACAAAGTATTTAAGCTATTGCTAAGGAAGTTTGTGCTTGTGTTTTTAGACGATATTCTAGTATATTCAACCAGCTGGGAGGATCATTTGAAACATCTAAGGGTGGTTTTGGGACTGTTGAGGCAGCAACAATTGATGGCTAAGAGGAGTAAGTGTACCTTTAGGGCCACAAAGGTGGAGTACCTCGGGTATGTGATTTCTGAGGGGACTATAGCCATGGAGGAATCGAAAGTGGAGTGCATTAAGGAATGGCCAGTTCCTAATAGTGTGAAAGAAGTAAGGGGATTCTTAGGTCTCTCGGGATATTATAGGAGATTCATAAGAAGGTATGGGGAGATTGCTAAGCCTCTAACAGAGTTATTGAAGAAAGAGGGGTGAAGATGGAATGAACAAGAACAACAAGCATTTGAGGAATTAAAGAAAGCTGTGACCTCTGCTCCAGTGTTGAGCCTTCCTGACTTTGAAGAGGTTTTTATAGTCGAAACAGATGCTTCTGATTTAGCTGTAGGAGCAGTGTTGGTGCAAAAGGGTAAACCGATAGCATATTTCAGTAAGGGTTTGGGTGTGAGGCACCAAGGACTGTCCATTTACGACAAGGAAATGCTCGCAGCTTTGTTAGCAGTGAAGAAATGGTCATCCTATCTCCTTGGGAGGCACTTCAAAATTAAAACCGACCATCAAAGTCTTCGATTCTTGACAAACAATCAAGCCATCACTCCTTCTCAACAAAGATGGGTGGCAAAGATGATGGGCTACGATTATGAGGTGATCTATAGGAAGGGAATTCATAATAGGGTAGCAGATGCTCTTTCGAGGAATCCGAGATTTGTTGAATGTTGTGCTTTAACAGTAAGCAATGTTTGGTCCCCCTTATTGATGAGAATTGCAAGCTCGTGGCAGTTAGACCCTAAATTGAAGGAAATTATGAAGGATTTAGAAGAAGAAAAAGGAAAACATAGGAAATACAGCTGGGACAAGAGTACATTGAGAAGAAAGGGGAAGTTAGTGGTGGGGGCAGATATAGAATTAAGGAAGGAATTGCTGCAATACTTTCATGCAGGACCAGTGGGGGGACACTCTAGGACAAAAGCCACTGTCAAAAGGGCTACTGCAGTGATATTTTGGAAGGGAATGCGAAGGGAGATCAGGAATATGGTGAGGGAATGTGACTCTTGCCAGAAAAATAAAGGGGAGTTACAACATGAAAAAGGGTTCTTACAGCCTCTTCCAATCCCTGAAACAACATGGAAATCGATTAGTATGGACTTCATAGAGGGTTTACCAGTCTCAAGGGGAAAGGAAGTAATAATGGTGATAGTAGATCGACTGACCAAGTATGGTCACTTTGTAGCAGTGGCACATCCTTTCATTGCAGTGAGTATTGCCCAGGTGTTTATGGAACATGTTTTCAAACTACATGGGATACCAGAGACCATTGTTCGCGATCGGGATAGGGTTTTTATGAGTCTCTTCTGGCAGGAGTTGTTTAAAAAGTTAGGAACTACCATTACCCCTTCCACTGCTTACCACCCCCAAACTGGCGGCCAAACTGAAAGAGTAAATCAAAGCCTAGAAACCTATCTCAGGTGTATGACAGGGGAGAAGCCAAAGGAATGGAGCGAGTGGTTGCACCTGGCTAAATGGTGGTACAACACCACGCATCATTCGTCCATTAATACTACCCTACACACTGCTTTGTATGGACAGGAACCTCCTAATCACCTACCATACTTGGCTGGAGATTCACCAGTTGCTGCAGTGGACAGAAGTTTGACCAAGAGAGAAGCTGCAGTTAAAATGTTAAAGTTCTATCTTAGAAGGGCTCAAGATCGAATGAAACAACAAGCAGATCGACTTAGAAGGATAGTGAATTCAAGGTTGGAGAGTTTGTGTACTTGAAATTGTAGCCATATAGGCAACAATCCATTCATTCAAGGACCAACCAGAAGCTGGCTCTTAAGTGGTTCGGGCCGTATAAGGTGTTAGACCGAGTGGGAAAGGTAGCATACAGATTGCAACTACCTCCAGGATCGAAGGTGCATCCGGTTTTCCACATCTCCCAGCTCAAGAAACATGTGGGAGATGATCCGGTACAAGGAGCTTTGCCAGTGGTAGACTCTGAGGGAACTATGGTGAAGGAACCAGTAAGAATATTGGAGAGAAGGATAGGCAAAAGAGGCAACAAGGCAATCACAGAGGTTTTGGTGGAATGGACAAATACCTTCCCAGAGGATACTACTTGGGAGGTGCTGCATCATCTTCAACAACAATTTCCAAGCTTTAATCCTTGAGGACAAGGATGGTTTTTCAAGGAGGGAGTATTGTCAGGCTCTTAATTGGAATTTTTATTTACGTTAGTTTTATTTTCTGTTTTGTTTAAAGGGTAAACTACAACGTTGGTCACTTTTGTTTACCTCCAATATACTTTTAGTCACCGATTTTGAAAAACGACTAGTAAGGTCACTATTATTTTCGGGGTGTAAAGTTTTGGTCACTCCAACGTTAAGTGCCGTTAGATATTGACGAAAAGATGATCTGGCACAATAAAAAATGATAAATTACTTAAATAGTCCTTAAATTATTATTATACTTTTGTTTTATCTTTAATTTGATCCTTAAAATTTTAAAACTTTATATTTTTACCATCTTCCTAAAAAACTCAACATTCTGTAATTTTCTCCAGTTCTTTTCCAAAGCTACTCTTAGGTATCACTGCTGCTTGTGGGGATCTTCATTTTATATTTCTCCTACTACAAAGCAAGCAAACAAGATGATAAGCAGATATAAAATTCCAACTGAAACTAATTTTGCTTCTCGATAACACCCATCAAACACTAAATCAAATAAACCAAAATCTTTTGAACAAGCCTTAACAATTAAAAACTAAAAACAACCTCTTGTAGTCATCGGTACGACTGGGACGTAGAAACTGAAACGTAGAGTCTTTGAAACAAACACCATATCTCTTCAAAATGGCCATTTCTCTCCAAACAAACAGCTAAACGGGACCCAAAGTCTAAACAATTAGGAATTTGTGTTGCGTAGGAAACTTTAAACTTAGAAATAAAAATGTAAAAAAATCTGACGGTGGGATGAGAGATCGATTCAATGAATGTTAATGGTGGTGGTAGTAATGGTGAAGGGATTAGTGGAAGGCTGGTAGAAATGTTGTGGGTTATAGCCTATAGGTTTAGGAATGGCTGCGGTTCTCATTGTGAATTTTTGTGCGTGTTTCTCCGTGCAAATTTTGCTACAGGTTCCTTTGATTATACTACTTGTGTCTATTGGATACGTGCATGTTATTTAACTATGTAAACATATATTTTTCCTGTAAATTACCGTGGGATATGGCCATTATAGTGAACATTCCACCATTTCAGCAATGTTTGCCGTGCTTCTCTTGATAGTTTCCCTTTCTTCTTTTTCTTTGAGAACTCTAACTTCAAGCTACTTATATGATTATCGAATCTCCGAAGTAACTTATCTTTCAGACCTCGGATCTTCGTTTCTTGTCTGCCCTTCTTGTACTTCTACTTCCCCAACACTAACATCTTCATCCGATGATATTACACCTTCATCTAACAATTAAAACATAACACACACACAAGAAAGTTCAATCATTCTGTTTCAAGAATCAAGATCTAAACATTAACCATTTCAATGGCCAAAACATACAGCGGAAGTATTGCTGTAGTTAAAAGAAGTTATACATATTAACATATTAATTATAATAGATTTCAATGAAATATTGTTATGGTCGTGTAGTTAAAAGAACTAAAAGAGCAGACTGCGAGTACAATAAAAGTTACAGATATTGCACAGTGAGTTACACGGAGACCCAAAAAAGAGACATAACGATTTGAGCAAAGAAAAGATACGTGTGTGGCTATGTCCATTGTCAGTCGCACTGGAATGATGAAGAACGACCAGTAAAAAAATGGGTTGTTATGTTGGAATGTTTTATGAAATACACAAAATAAAGTGTAAAATTTGTATTATTATGAAATCTAAATTAAATTTAAAAGAGAGCAGCTTTGGAGGAGAAATGAAAAAAAATTGCAGATTGTTGAGTTTTTTTAGGGAAGATGGTAAAAATATAAAGTTTTAAAATTTTAAGATTAAATTAAAGATGAAACAAAAATATAATAATAGTTTAAGGACTATTTAAGTGATTTATCATTTTTTATTATGCCAGATCATCTTTTCGTCAATATCTAACAACACTTTGGAGTGACCAAAACTTTACAGCCCGAAAACGATAGTGACTTACTGGTCGTTTTTCAAAATCGGTGACTAAAATTATACTGGGGGTAAACAAAAGTGACCAGCGCAGTAGTTTACCCTTGTTTAAATTATGACCGTTGGGGAAGATTAATGAAGCGAGCGTTTCAAGCTGTTGAGGGAAATTAGGGTTTTAATGCCCTGTGCTGTAGCCGAAATGGGTATTCTGTTATGAAATGAGTTATCTTCTTCTTCTCATCTAATTTCTCTGTTTTCTCTTCTCATCTTCATTCTTTGCAACTTTTATTTGGTTGGGAATTTTGTTGAATCGCAGGTCGAAGCTTGACATATGTTTGTTGCTGGAATGTTTCAGATAGAGAGTTTAGATGGCCTCAACAAGAAAATCTAAAAGTTTGAACAAACAATATTTGAGTATATGTGAAGTATCTCCTGATAAAAGTCATGGCAATTCAAGAAAGAGTACACCAAAGGTAAGTGTTCGAGTCATTTCTCTCAATTATTTGGTCTAAATCAAATTACTTATGCCATTGGCTGTTCGGTTATTGCTTGTTTAATGTGGAGCAATGCCATTTGCTAATTCTTTAATGCATGGAATCGATGATATAGAAGTTAACTGACAAGCTAGGATCTCAATGGAGCAAGACCGAGATTGAGTGTTTTTATAAGGCTTACCGAGAGTATGGGAAAGATTGGAAGAAGGTATGGTAATTTCTGATACATTTGCTTTGAGAAATATCATAAGAAAAATAGTTTCTTTGTAGTTCTCTGCTATGGGGGTAATCTCATCCAGGAGCAGTGTAATTATAAACCTAATTAACATGTTTTGTACATACTATTATTTTCTAACTTTGTCATTTATCTTGTTTAGGTGGCTGCTGCTGTGCATAATAGGTCTGTTGAAATGGTGGAAGCCCTTTACAGTATGAATCAGGTATGTTTACCCTTGATTGTAGCTTTAAGAACTAATCGGGTAGACGAGTTCTTAGTTCCATTCCTGGATGCTCATAGTTTATTGCTGATTGTTTCTACACTACTCAAGGGAGTTCATAGGAAAGATAAATTATTTTAAAAGATTACCAAGGGGGGAAAACAAGGAACTTAGTTAATGTGGATTCCGAAGATGTATTCAATTAAAACTGGATGAGTATTGTGCTTAGTAATCCTTGGTTTAATGTGAATGCGCAGTTTCTAATGTCTTTAAGAGGTTATGTGGAGTCATGTGCTTTAAGGCACGCGGGTGTAGTTTCATTTGAGCCTTTAAATGTCGATGAGGCCTTAAAGTTGCTTCAGTTTGATTCTATTTGGTTATGAATATTGCTAACTTGATATGTTTTAATTTCAGGCATATTTATCCCTGCCCGATGGAATAGCTTCTGTGATTGGCCTTATAGCAATGATGACCGATCACTACAATGGTCTGGTGAGTTCGGATTTGATGTTTCGAAATATTTAAAAGGAAACCTCTAATATTTGCGGTATTTCTTGTGATTACAAATCTTATAGCTTCAACAAATCTTGCCCTCCCTCCATTTCTTTGTTGTTCGTTACTATAAAGCTATTACACAAATTTGATTCTGTAGTCAACATTCTTAATGTCCTGTAAATTACATCAAATTTTTGTGCTTAAAAAACCATCAATTCTCTCCTAATCCTAATTAAGGTATTTTTCGAAAATCTTTATTTTTTGTTTGATTTTAGGTTGTTAAAATTAAATTTTTGTATAGGTTATACTTAGTTTTTGTATGAGTTTTCAAAATCCCACTAAAGTTTTTCAAAAATATTTTTTCCATTCGAATATAAAATATTTTCTTCGTATATTTTTTTGTTCACTGTTTTCTTTTTTTTATTTTTTTAAATCTTAAAACCCTTGAATTATTGATTAATAGGATTGAATAAGATTTATTATGCATATATGATTTTATCGTGCCTAAACTAATCCTAATTTTTTTATCCTTAGATTATGACACCGAAAAAGCGTCAACGAATCGAGGGTGTAAGTTCCTCAAATGTCGCAGCCCAACCTACCCGAATCGATCTTCAACACATTTATCAAGAGTGTTTTGAAGATCGCACCAAATATGATCACTTTCAACAATATAAGAACCACAAGCTTAAGAAAGAACGATGTGCGGATATTGTCTTTATGAATTCGGACAGGTTCCAGTTTCGCTATCTACACCTCTTTCATCGGTGGAAGTTCATGAAATTCTTATCTCTAACCGGCAAATTCTTTCCGACCCTAGTTCTTATCTTTTATGTTAATGCTACTTGCATCTTTTCGGAGGATAAATCTCAAGTGGTGGCCCTTGAGTCTTATCTTATGGGAAGACATTTTCGTGTGGATGTTAAAGAAATTTGTGATGCTTTCGGACTCGAGGATCAAGGTATCGAAGATGAGAATTCTCTTGACACATTTACCGGATCTGTCATCAATCTTGATGTCCATGATCGGTTCTTACACTTAATCATCACTTGGTGGTTTCGTCCATCAGATGGAAAATATTCATGGATTCGTCAAGTTGACGGTTTTTGGATCAATTGTTTTCGTCAAGGCAAACGTCCCAATTTAGCCAAAATTATCTTTGCTGATCTAGTTTGGCAAGTTCAAAACCGCCATACCCCACAGGTTCGATCATTCTCCTATGTTTGTGCTTTAAGTGCTCTTTTTATGCATTTGGGGATAAATTGCTCTTTTGACTTTGTGGAGTCGGTGAAAGAGCCAATAGGTGAGACCTCCCTAAATCGTTCTCACTTTCAATACATTAGACACGAATGGGTTCGCGGAGAGGTACCTCCTCCTCCATCTATTGATCCCGAACCGATCAACCAACTTGCTCCTAATGTCGACCTCATGGCTTTTCTCACATCTCAATTCGCAAGTTTAAGGAATCAAATCACAACCGGCTTTGATGCGATAAACAATCGGTTCAATGCAATGGACACTCGTTTGATCGATATAGAAACTCAACATCTATCTTTGCGGATGTCTCTTGAAGCCTTCCATGATGAGTGGCGTCATTCTAATGCTCCGAAGGATTCTAGTATTGATGATGAAGATGGTGATGATGGAGATGAATGATTTCTTAGCTATCTTTAGTTTTTGCTTATGACTTTTTTAGGACTAGTTATGTTTTAGGATTAAGATTGTATTTTCATTCATGTCATGTTTTATGAACTTATGTACTTATGTTATTTCTTTCTAAGTACTATACTTTGACATTATATTTAAGTTGAATTTTATTATTAATGCTATGTTTTATGTTTGAATTATATTTTCTTGTTTGCTTTATTCTATATCCTTTGTATCTTTAATTTTGATCTAACAAAAAAGGAAAAAGTCTTTAAAATAAAATTTTTCAAACCTATACAAATATTCAGTGTGTCGGTGTATTTTGTCACTAATTATGATCCAAAAATGTCTAGAATTGATTTAGTGGTGTCGACTTCACAACTTCCTGCTTCAAACCCTATTAGCTTACCAACCAAGCATCAAAGTAAACGTAAAATGAACCTAAAGAGAGCTCTACTTTCAACAAATAAAAACTCTTCTGTGTGTTCACTGAAAAATCAACCAAATGAGCATTCTCTTCCGCAAGAGGCACTAAGGTAGAATCTAATCATCCTCTATTCATTTCCACCCAAAAAGAATTTTTGAAACTTTTGAACATAATTTATGGATGCTATAAAAATTAAAAAATCCTAATATTAGAAAAAACCCTAGCCGCTCTCTCCTTTCTCTAAAATTCTTTTGTTCTTAATCGTTTTTCTCTTTGATTTATCCTTTTGATCGGTGGTCGGCAATCAATCCTAATATTGATTGTCGACCACCGGATCTATAAATCTATTACTTTTATTTTTAATTTTAATAAGAATCTCTACTTTTATAGCACACTTTCTCTGTCCTTGTGACATGTTTTCATTTTGTGGTTTGATTCTTCTGCTCTTGTGGCACGTTGCAGCATACCCTAGCGATTGATTGTTGTTTGTCGGTGGTTTGATTTATCTGCACTTGTGGTTTGATTCAATCGACGCTAGTTTCTGATTTATTTCTTTGTCGGTGGTCTTTCAAAAAGTTATATCCCCACTCCGGTTGATGGTTGTTTGCCGATGGAATCAGTCTTGGGTAGCGATGCTTTGCATGATAGTTTGGATCGTCTACAACTCCTTCTTCCTTCTTTATGCGTCTCGTTTGGACAGAGACAAAGAGATTCAAGAAGCTTCTGAATTTTATTGGTATGCTTAATTCCATAAGAATTTTTATTTTCTCTGTTCTTTAGGTTGTAAAATGTTTGGATTGTTTAATCCATTTTTTTTACTTCTTGAAGGCGATGTAAATGTAATTTTTATGAATCTAATAAAAATTCAGAAGTATTTGTCAAAAAAAAAATTATGGATGCTATTTAATTTCAGGAACAGCTCTCTTCCCGTCTATTATCCAGTCTGGCACGACGATGGTGCTGTTTCGAATGGTTTTACAGTCCTATCGATTATTCTTGGTTTGCTAAAAGGGAGTTTATGGAGTACCTAAATCATTCAGCTTGGATCTCATTCCAAGGCTCACTCGTGTTGAATGGGGTGTCATAAGGAAGTAAGTTTATCTTTATCCCGAATATTCAGAAATTTGGAAAAACATAAATTTTACAATGCAATTGCTTGTAAATACAGTTCCCTTGGCAAACCACGGAGGCTTTCTGAATGCTTTTTACTTGAAGAGAGGGAAAAACTTAAACAGTATCGGGAGTTTGTGAGACAACATTATACTCAACTACGTGTTGGTACAAGCCACAAGGGAAGGACTTGCCACAGATTTGGCACCTCCTTTATCTGTTGGACAACGAGTAATTGCCATCCACCCTAAAACAAGAGAAGTTAGTGATGGAAAAGTACTTATGGTGGATCATGATAGGCGTAGGGTTGAGTTCGACAGTCCGGACTTAGGAGTTGAATTTGTCATGGTAATTGCCTTTTTTTAAAATCTTTGGATTTAGGTATCAACGTTCATTCATTTTGAAACTCACACATGTTATTGCGGGATATTGATTGTATGCCGCAAAATCCATTGGAAAATATGTCAGAAAATCTTAAGAGACAAAATCTCGCTTTTGATACATTTTCTTTGATTCCAAGAGGGCCTCAAGGGAATGGAAATTTAGAGCTTGTGGGTTCGAGGTTTTCACTTCAAGTTCATGTATGGAAAATGCAACAAGCCCTATGAATCTGTTGGCAAACCCAATAAAGGTTAGGATGCTTAGGAATTACAAACACTATTTACTTTCGTTAATCTCTGTTTTATGATTCGTAATCTCAACTAAATAGGCTTAGAATGCTATAGCCGGTCACACTGCTTTTTCATGGTTCAAACTTCAAATACATCACTTACTCTTCTTTCTATTTCTTTATGGCATGAGAACAATTGGTTTATTTCGGAGTTAACACATTGTATTTGAGGACCGTTTTCTTTTTTTCTTCACCCAACCCCTTCTCTCTACACATTCTCTTTTAATCAAATACTCTAGGAGTTAACAACCAGGTCTAGAATTAGAATTTCTGTAGCATTAACGTTAAATATTAACCAGTAACCAATACAAAATTTTTGTGTTTTGGTCAGGTTGGTAAGCCGGCTGTTTCGAATGTTGTTAGTGCGCATCAAGCTGCCTATTGTCAGCCTCTTACAATGGCTCATATCCAAGGGAGTGCAGCTGATATACGAGATATATCTGAATTGAGTTGTGCTTTGGACAAAAAGGTTATTATGTTATTTTGATAGACTTAATTGTTTATACCCTTATTGAAATTAATTTTAATGCTCTTGATGTTTATCATGCTAGCGTAATGCCGATTAGCATGCTCATTATTGATAACTGATTTACGAGGGGAAAACTCCATCTTTGAAAAATGATATCTTTCATATGGATCTCTTGGGGCAAAATATACTCTTGTTGGACATAGGTATATTCAGATTTTCTAATATTTCATATGTTTCTCGGACATTGGTGTCAGTGTTGGTTTTGGATATGTGTTTGACATGGGTATATTCCGATTTTCTACTATTTCTTGTATTTGGAGGGTTATATCCTCGTAACAAGAGTGTTCGACTTGAGTATTTTCAATTAAAAAACGAATCGGAGTAATCTAAAGACATCCACATTTGACACTTACCCTAAAATCTGGGCAACATAGGCAGAGTTAAGTTACTGGGTGTATCACAGGCAACATTGTCAATGGCTCGAGATTGAAAGCGCATGCTATGGTCGATGCTGCCATCAAGGTACACCTATCTTTTCATCTTTTCTATAAGCTTATGGTCTATCTTACTTGGATTTGGATGTGTCGGAAACGAATGTAAATTTATCATGAACTATTTATTCAGGCCATGTCTTCGACAAGGGAAGGCGAAGATGCATTTATGAGGATTGGAGAAGTTTTAAACTCTGTAGATAAAAAGCAATTTACATCTGACATTAGTATGCCAATAATCAAGTTGCCTGAGCAGAATCAGGTGAATGGCTCGGTTTCCATTACATCAAAACCAATGCTCTCTGCTGGTTCGGTCCCTAATCCCGAGTTGCACGCGGCTTCAGACAAAAAATGAGGAACAAGTTCCTTCAGAGCTTATAACATCTTGTGTTGCTACTTTGCTCATGATACAGGTAAAACCCAGAACCATACCACTTCTTCATGCCTATCTTTTTGTTGAAATCTTCTTTTGACCCAACATAATCCATGTATTCATATTTGGTTCATGTTTTAATTATTGTCTTTTTTATGAAATAGTGCCTTGTCTAAATTACTCGAATCAAATTTGTGTCGATTCATGTGTCGAACTCGTCATAGTCTAAAAAATATTGAATTTAAATCTTGTTCTAGTTACCAAAACACTGATGCATACATGTTTCTTCATTACACTCTTCTTAAACCTGACAGTCTATGTATTTCATGTTATATTCATGTTGTTTTTCATATATTCGTACCGTATTCTATCGTATTTTAGTTAATTTTCTGTTTCTTATTCGTATAACTGTATCGATGTCTAAAATTGTCAAAATTTGATTTCTTGGTGCTGATAACAATTTGTCCATGTACCATGCAGAGATGTACAGAGAGACAATTCCCACCAGCAGAGGTGGCTCAAATAATTGATTCAGCCATTACAAGCTTGCATCCATGGGAAAATTAAGACTCAAATCTTAGCTTTAATACCAACTTTGATTTGATATTTACCAACTTCAATTCAATTAATTTTTGCAATTTTATTTATTTAAAATTATTTAGTAAATTTTAAATATAAACCTTTTATAGTGCTAATTTCTTTATAGTGCTACATTATACATCTTATGTAAGGTTAAGATTAAAATCTTGACGTCAATATTTGAATTATGATATTATAAGTGGTGTAAATTGAAACTTTATATATCAACAGTTAGTTTTTCATTTTTCTCTTTTAAAACTCTATTAGGAAAAAAATTAATACACAAATTATGTAAATTAAAATTAACACAAGCTTGTTAATTTTAGAGTTTAGGGTGTTAGTTTAGGTTTAGAGGGTATGGTTATTATGTTTAGAACTTATAGTTTAAATTTTAATGTTTAGTGCTTATGATTTAGGGTTTTAGGTTTAGGATTTTAAGATTTTAAATTAAAAAATTAGTATTTTATATTTTCAAGTAGCTCATGAGCTTTTCAAGTTAAGTATCGAATAGCTCGATTCGGCTCGTTAAGAATTCATGTCAAGTTTGAGTTTAAGTTGAGTAAAAATTCTCTACCTCTTCTCCATGCCTCCTTTGAATTTTTTTTTAAAAATTGAATTTTAAACTCTAACCCTTATTCCCTAAACCCTAAAAAACACCCTACCCCTAATTCCCTAAACCCTAACCAAACCCCTAACTTAGAACCCTAAACCCTCTAACTTGAAGTAAGGGCATAAATGGAGGCATAAGGGGCAGACGATTTGCACCCTAAAAATATAATATTTATTTGCTTTGGATTTTAGTTTTAAATTTTGGACCCTTCATGTCAAATCGAATCGAATTTAAATAAAAATTTTAGATATTTAAATTGAGTTTAGGTGGTCAATAACCCGATCAAACCCGATATCCTTAATCATATATATAAATTATTATAAAAACCTGAAAAACTAATATAAGTTTAGTAATATAATTTCATGGACCCTGTAAATGAATATATGTATACATATGAATCTCCCACCAAATCTATATATCTACAACCAGAAAAACAAAATAAAAAGGAAGAGAAGGAGAAGGGAATGGCGACAATGGCGAGGACAAGTACTGGCCTCGCGTACCCGGATCGATTCTATGCGGCGGCAATATACGCTGGATTCGACGGATCTCACAATTCCAGCAACGAGATCAGCTCCAGGTTCTCAAACGAGGTCGCTTTAATCCTCTACGCCTTATACCAGCAGGTCAATTTCGACATCCTCATTGTCTTTCCCTTATAACATTGGATCCAGTTTTCCTTCAATGCCACGTTGTCTTGCTTTCGCTGATTTTCTCTTTGTATTAGTTGCATTTCCGGTAATGTCATTTTTTCTTGTTTCAGCTAAGGATTCCGTATGATAGATTGTTTTTGTATATGATTTTTATGTTTCGTTGTAGTAGATCTGGTTTTGCACTCTGAATTCAAGACAATTCGTATATTGCATTGCTGATCTCTTGGATAATAGAATAAGCATTTTATTTGTTATCGAAATAGGAAGGTCATGTTTCGTTAGGTTATTAATTTTCGGCTTTATTTCTTGATTTCCAGGCGACTATAGGTCCCTGTAATGCTCCGAAACCAAGTTCGTGGAATCCTGTTGAACAGAGTAAATGGAAAAGGTCTGCAAATCTCATTGCCATGTGTTTAATTTTTACCTTTCTGGTGTTTCTTGCTGTTGCATGTAGCGGGTAAATTCGTTATTATGTTTGTTATGGTATGCTTAGGGTGGTAGCTTTTGCTCATGTTACACTAGGATATTTTAGTTTGATATGGTTATGCTTCGGGTGGTAGTGTTTTGTTCCCTTTGCTCAAAAAGGTATAATGATAGTAAAGTGGATTCAGAGAGATGTGAATCGATAGGTAATGTGGGAGTAGCCAATTACATATGTCGGTTTTATGGGTTTTAGTTGTACATTGCGGCACGGTGCTGTATGGTTTATATTTATCTGGTCTGGATTGGTCCAAGTTTCAATCTTCTATAAACTTATTATATTTAAGAAGGATGTTGTCCCTAGAATATTTTTTTCGTTCTTCCATTTCATAATTGTTATTCTCCTAAAGAATTTTACTAATTTATACAGCTGGCAGCAGCTTGGTAACATGGCTACTACAGAAGCCATGCGTCTTTTTGTGAAAATATTGGAGGTAAAGGCCAATAACATTTTCTATTTTTATGCATATATATATCTGTTTAGTTTGATTTATATATATATTCTATTTTATTCCTCATTCTTGACTTCTTGTTCAGGAAGATGATCCAGGATGGTATTCAAGGGCTTCTAACTCTGTTTTGGAGCCTGTTGTAGATGTAGAAATGAATGTAAGATGTTCTCATTGTTTTTGTAGTATGATTTTACAATTTCTTAGTGTCTGTTATCTTTACAGTTTTGGTGGGGGCGACTTTACAGTTTTAATTGCATTTAACTCTATTTCGTAGTTCTCAACTTTTTAAGAATTTTTACAACATAGTTTTTAAATACTTTAATTTGATTTTTAGTTTGTTGTATGCTTAATCGCTATTTTTTGGCGCTTAGTATTGGAAGGAGAGAAACCAAGTTGCTTAATAGTAGATACTTGTATTTGATGGGAGTGTTGTTCTATTTGCTTACTTTTACCCACTCGTATGCATGTCATAACATTATTCAAAGGTTGAGCCTATCACTGAGAATGGAAATTCTTTTGCTGTGACAAAGACTGTTTCTGCTGAAAATGGTAGCCGGATGGAAACTCAGGACAAAGATGTTGTATCGGAAGGCCTTGGTTCGGTTGACATTTATGATCTGTGGGTTTCACCTCCAATAAGTGGTCAACGTCCCAAAGCCCGATATCAAGTATTGACATTTCTATCATTTAAATATCAGTCCTTTCTTGTTCTTTTCTTGCCTTTGCTCTCATCTAAGCACATTTACATTTATTTGTCAGCATGGAGCAGCAGTTGTGCAGGACAAGATGTACCTATATGGTGGAAACCACAATGGCCGTTACCTTAATGACCTTCATGTAATTAAACCATTTACATTTATGCAATACACATGCTTCCTGACATGTGGTTATTGTGTTTTTAAAGATCCTAATAAAAGTTCAGTTTGGTCTATTGTTTTGGACCTGAAACAAAATCTTACTAAACTTTAATTCTCAGTTTCCAGACCAATCATGTTGTCAGTAGTCTTGATAACCTGGATTCTTGTTTGTACATGCATGCATCAGTATAACTACACATGTGATAGCTTTCCCCCTAATATGAGGAGTGGTTCAGGTTCTTGATTTTAGGAGTTGGACTTGGTCAAAGATTGATGCTAAGGTTGGAATTCAGTCAGTGGAATCACCATCTCCATTAAACATGGCCCCATGTGCTGGTCATTCATTGGTTAGTAGATATTGTTTTCTTTGATGTTGCAAAAGCTTCTCTAATGGGAATGTGTACATCTCTTTGTAATCAGTTTTCAGAAACACAGTGTACCTGCTACTGTCTGTCTTATGACTATTATTTAACTTTCTTCTTATCCCATCCTTTCCTTCCCCATAGATTCCATGGGATAACAAGCTGCTTTCAATTGCTGGCCATATGAAAAATCCTTCTGAAACTATTCAGGGTACATGTTTTTGGTCGCTTATAGTAATTTCTCAAAGTTGAGGGTTTTATCATTCGTCTCCTCTTTT
Organism: Abelmoschus esculentus; assembly: GCA_035048815.1. Classification (NCBI taxonomy): domain Eukaryota; kingdom Viridiplantae; phylum Streptophyta; class Magnoliopsida; order Malvales; family Malvaceae; genus Abelmoschus; species Abelmoschus esculentus. The sequence goes on from JAUCBN010000049.1 coordinate 1,035,652, forward strand.
CTCTTGATGACTTATTCTATTGTTCTGTATTCTTATGGCAGTGAAGGCATTTGATCTTCAAACAGGTACCTGGTCAATGTTAAAGACTTATGGCAAAGCACCGGTATTTATCTGTTCTTCCTCTTTACTACCTCTTTCTCTCTTGTTTCAACTAAAAAAATTCTGCAAAGTAAACTTAGAAAAATTAGTGGTTTCATGATTTTTTTTTTGTTCTTCACGAAGACTTAGATCAGTCTTTGGTTTTCGAATGTTTCTGAAATAGTGACTGACCACCTGTGGGTATGATCTTACTTGCTTAATTGTCTTTAGGAAACTGAAAGTTGAATCCATAGTAATGTTGATTGCCTGGCAATACTTAGCTGAAAGCTTTTGAACATATTAATATACTTGTGCTTGTATACTCCTTTTCCCCATTATTTTCCCATTTTCTTAACATCTTTTATGAAATTCTTTTGTCAATATGTTATGAGCTTTTCCTGAGTTGCATGAGTTCCTTGCAGGTCTCTCGTGGAGGTCAATCTGTGACCCTTGTTGGAACAACCTTGGTTATATTTGGTGGACATGATGCAAACCGAGCACCCTTGAATGATCTACATATACTTGACCTAGAAACCATGACCTGGGATGAAATTGATGCTGCTTTTGGCAATTTTATTCCTGCATTGTTTCTCCTCACGTCTAAACATTTTTTTTAAATATGTTCTACCCCTCCTCTGCAGCCATTAACAATGAGATTGCAATTGAAATGATATTTTCTGTCTTCCAAAATCTCAACAGCTTCCATTGAACTAGGATCTTGTTGCATAGCACTAGCAATCTGATCTGCTTAAGGTTCAATATCATACCAGCTAAGAATCTGCTGTTTGAATTTCAGTCTGGTTCATAAGATTAAATTGTGATCAAATTCAGTTTATAATTAGGTCAACTTCATTCTGTTAAGTACTTTATTTTAAATTTTGTACAAATATTGTATTAAGCCGAGTTTGAAGTAGTTCTCCAAAATTACTGCTCAAGCTTGAATTCCTTTTATTTGTTTTGATAAATTGGCATTGGACAGAAAAATCTACTACTACTATTTTTTGGTAGATACTATTCTGTTATTTGATTTGAGTTTATTTTCTAGAAATTAGTGTCGATCACACCTGCTTAGAGGTGTAGTTTTTCGAAGTAAGGGACAGCTTGATACAATCCTCATATTGCACTTCTATTTTGAGTAGTCACTTGCATCCTATTATTTTTTAAATTGGAAGGGTTTCATTTGAAATTTTAATATTTGTTCACCTTCTTTGTCACACAGTGGGGTACCTCCATCACCCAGGTCTGATCATGCTGCTGCAGTACATGCAGAGCGTTACCTTTTTGTTTTTGGTGGGGCTTCAAATGCTACTTTCTTCAATGATTTGCATGTCATTGACTTGAAAACTGTAAGATAATTACACGTTTTGGTTTTTCCCATTTGCTTGTCTGGGGAATTAGTAACTTTATCCTTTTATGTATTTGTATTTGTAGATGGAATGGTCAAGACCTGCACAAGACGGTGAGTTACCAACACCTAGAGCTGGTCACGCAGGTGTGACTGTCGGGGAGAACTGGTATATTGCTGGTGGTGGAGACAACAAAAGTGGTAAATTCCCCTCTTGAAAATCAAACAGTAGATTATTGTTGTTCCTTGTACCTAGACCTCCCCGTAAATGCTTAGTTTTAGTGTTATTATACTGTCAGCATTCTATATGAAGATAAGAAAAGGCGTGACGGGATCTGTTGATTGTGAGAAGAAACTTCTATCACTACTTACTTTTTCTTGTTTTTACTATTCTCTTCTTGCAGTAGCGTCAGAAACTATGGTCCTTAACATGTCTACCCTTGTTTGGTCGGTTGTGACATCAGTTCAAGGATCTGTTCCTCTTGCCAGTGAGGTACTTTATGTTTTACAAATGCGTGTTGCCACAAAATGCTATGCACGCCGAAAATCTTTAGTTGCTTTGCTTAATCTTATGTATATTGTTTCAATTGTGTCGGGAATACTGCAAAAGCTTAAACTTCTTAATCTTTTGTTGTGTTCTTTGTAATCATAATGATCTGTTGACTTGGTTCTCTTTAATAATTTCTTTGCCATGCTCCTCTTCTATGTTGCTCGGAATCGAGTTTGAGTGCTAGATAAAAGTAAGTTCAAGTTTTCTTTTTAAATTATTCGGATTTTGGATGGTCATAAGTATCCCCTACCCATGTCCGAATGTGTTGAATACGAGTACTTCAAGGAAAATGTCGGAGCAGCATGTTCTCATGAATTGACTTCATCATCTTCGTTGCCTTTCCAACTAAAAATCGAAAATGTTGCACGAAATCAGGGATGGAGCTAGGGGGTGGACTGGCAATGGCCTCCCTAGAATGGGATTTTTTCCCTTTAGTCACTTAATAAACCATACAATTAGAATTAGTCCAATGAAAAAATTGCACTTTGTCCCCTCAAAAAATTTATCCCCCACCTCACAAAATAAATCCTAGCTTTGTCCCGGATTCTGCTAATATTTTATTGTATTGTTTTGACAAAAAAGAGGTATTTTGGTTGATAAAATTACAATATGATTGTCTCTTATTTTAGGGCTTGAGTCTGGTTGTGGGATCCTTCAATGGTGAAGCTATACTCGTATCATTCGGAGGATACAACGGACGTTACAACAGTGAGGTAGAGGCACTTTTAGCCTCTTTTTATGACTTCCTTGATCCTTCTGTTTCTATTTTTGAGGTTTTATGTTTCAACTCCAGGTTAATGTTCTCAAGCCAAGTCCCAAGTCAACCTCACAATCAACTATAACGGGGGCGCCTGTCCGCGATAGTGTTTCTGCTGTTCGTGACGCCACAAATCCTACCAGAGATTCACAGTCCGAGTTTGAAATTAATCAAGAAGGAAAAATACGAGAAATTGCCAATGTTGATTCAAAGCCTACGGTACGTTAGAGATCTTCTGATATATATAGTACATGCATGCTGTTTGATAGAGTGGATTTATTATAATTCATGACATTCAGAAGTAGCATCTGGAAATCATTTTTTCAATCTCTGAAAAACTTTTACCGAGTCTCGAAGTTTTAAAATCATATCGAATGATTTGTTTTTTTTATAATTTTATTTCGGATTTAGACTCATCATGTCAATATATTTCTTCCATTCAAGTTCTAGTTCATGTGCAGAAATCCGAACATAAGAAGACTAAGGAGCACATTATAGCCACACTCACTGCAGAAAAGGAAGAACTGGAATCATCACTCAATGAGGAGAAGTTACAGTCTCTACAGCTACAGCAACAACTAACGGAAGCCGAGGCTCGGAACACGGAATTATACAAGGTACTAATGTCTCAATCGACAATGTCATTGGCGTGCAACATTTTTTCTCACTCAATCTCGTTTATATCTTAGGAGCTCCAATCCGTTCGCGGTCAACTTGCTGCCGAGCAGTCAAGATGCTTCAAATTAGAGGTATGATCCAATCAAGAGAACAATCCCATTGCTCATAATCTACAGCTTTCAAATTCGGATTTTCTTTTAAAACATCCATTCTCTATGCTTTGCGGCTAGTCTGCCTGTGAAATACAATAACTCCGTTTATCGTTTCGGAAAATGCCTGTAACTGTCTTCTAATAACACTCGAATCGGCAGGTCGATGTTGCGGAACTTCGACAGAAGCTTCAGACGATGGAACAATAGAAAAAGAACTCGAACTCCTGCAAAGACAGAAAGCCGCATCCGAACAAGCTGCCTTAAATGCAAAGCGGAGGCAGGGCTCCGGTGGTGTTTGGGGTTGGCTTGCCGGAGAATCTCCGGAATATACCGCCATCAACGACAATGCCTGAAAATTCATGGAAAAGACTAACTAAATGTTTGATCGCTAGATTATTATTATTTTTTCTTCTCGATAGGTTTTCAATGGCATCAATCGTTTCACTCCGACGACGGAGGCTTACGTCGTCGTTTCAGTTAACGGAGATCATCGTTTGTCGCTTACGACTCCGATCGGCTCAGTCGTTGGTTCATGTTGCTACTGGAATAACACCGTGAAAATCACCTTTGATGCCGCCATCCTCAGCCTCGTATTCCATTTTAAATCCAAACACCGGCACGAAGATGTAAACATTGCCAAGTTTGAGATCCCCATCCCGGAGGAACCGTTTATTGAAAACAACAGAAACAGGATTTTGGTTCGCTCGTTAGTCACCAGATTCCGCGATGGAGAGATTGAAGGTGTTTTTAATTTCTCGTACTGCCGCAGTAACGGGAACCTTGCTCCGCCGTCTGTAATCAGGTCTCTGCCAGCGAATCCGTTGTCGTCTCCTCATATCGTGGGCTGTATTTATCCGCCTCCGCCTCGCGGCGGCTATCAGTCGTTTCGATACCAACAACCATCTTCTCGAGGTTATGGATATGAGTTTCCGGATGAAGATCTTGCAGCTTACATCCATGATTTTTCTGAAGATAATCTTGAAGATAACTTGGATGATTTCTATGAAGATAATCTTTCAGATAACTTTGATGATTATTATGTAGATTACACTGAAGATGACTTGTTCGATTATTCTGAATATTAACATGGAGATGATTTAGAAGATTAATTCGATGATTTTTCTGATGATATGAAATTATGTCTAGGATTATTATGAAGAATACTTTGGAGATGATTTAGAAGATTTTTTCCTTATTTGGTTCGCAAAATAAAATATTACTTTTAGAAATAAAATTTCTGGAATAGTTAATTATTTACAGTATTATTATTATAAATGTTACATTATTTTATTTGACAGGAATATAAAATTATACTATTTAGTTGATAGATTATAAGATTATTAAAATATATATTTTATAAAAAGGTAAATTTACAACGGGTGTCGAACACTACTAAATACTATTAATATTAAACACAGTTGAACATTATTAAATTAATTAATAAAAATTAAAAACTTGAAGGGCTAAACATGTAATTGTTAATTGTATGTTAAGTCTATCACTATTTTATTAATTGCATATTGAGTCTTTAATATTTTTATTTTTTATTAATTAATTTAATAGTGTTCAATAATATTCATCATTAGTGTGTTCAACAATATTCAACGCATATTGTAAAATTTTTCTTTATAAAATTTTTCTTATGATATTTTTTAGCTGATTAAATTTTTATAATAGTAAAGTAAAAATATTTATACAAACATTCTGAAATATATTTTTCTATTGTTTTTAATTTATACAATTTTTATAAATTTTTTGCAAATAATTGCATATAGTTAATAATTTTTAGTGTTATAGTATAATATTATATATTTTAATATCTATGATCTATGATCTATTATAATTTTATATTTAAAATCTTTACCTTATTTTGTATGAATTTAAAATTTAGTATGACAATATAATATTTCTTAAATTTTTTTATTAAAACATTAAAAAATCAAAATTAAAATATTTAAAAACTTAAAAAATCAATTCGAATAAGAGAGATAATTTAAAAGATGCAATAAATTTGTTTTATAGTAAATAATGCGGATTTAAATATTTGTATATCTTTAATTAAATATTATTTATTCTAAAAATATAAATCTAGATGATACTTAAAATTTTAAATTTTAATTATGATATTCATAAAATTTAAAATAAATAGGAATACACGTGGAAACAAACCGTTGGTTTTGCTTATCCTCGAAGCAATGATTTAATTATAGGATAACGTTCCAAGACGCGCGTATCGTACGCGGCTTCCACGTCATCGTAGATGCTATTTACTCGCCTAAATGATAATTCTCCGCCGTTCGATTAGAATACTACTTGTGTTTTTTTTTTGGTAAAATTATCTGATACGGATTTATTAATAATTAATTAATTCAGATTTTTTAAAAAAAATTCAATATAAAAACAATTTTTTAATTTAATTTTCTGTAATATTTAATTTAAATTAATAAATCAATAAATTAGATATGTATGATTATAGAAAATTTTTAAGGGTACTAATAATATGGTATAAAGATGATTTTAACCTTTAACGTTTATGATTTTTATTATTTTGGTCCTCATCTTTTTTTAAGGATAAATTTAGCATTAACTTATATTTTTTTTGACAAATATCTTATTTTTAATTAGCATAATGATTTGATAGTTAAAAAATTAACGATAATGATACGTCATATATATGTAAAATGATATTTAAGATTTGAGAATGCTTAATAGCCTTTTATTTCAGATTTAATTGATTTTTAATATTTTATTTGAATTTTAATTGTTTTTATATTTTATGTTAGAATAAAATTATATTTTACATGTATATATTCGTCATTAGCATAAAAATTTTAACGATAATGACATGTTATATACTCCCTCCGTCTCACTATTTTAGTCCTTTGTTGACTTTTCATGTAGTTTTAGGAAGAAAAAGTTTGTGTAAGAAAGATGATATAAAATAGTTGAAATGACAATTTTATCCTTAAAAGGTTAAATTTTGTTTTGTTAGAAAACAAAAGAAAGGGTAAAAAGGGAAATATACCTTGTAAAAGTTGTTGATTTTTCCAATGAGACATTTTAAGTGGGACAATTTTAAAACACAAAAGGGACACCATATATGGGGCAGAGAGACTATATATATGTAGAATGAGTCTAGATGGCATGTTATTTAAAATATATTACTAGTATCACATATATATGACATGTCAATATCGTAACGGTTGAATCATATCTTTGTTAAAAAATAAGTTATTTGTCAAAAATATATAGCTTAAGATTTAAATTTATCCTTATAAAAGAATAAGGGCCAAAATGATAAAAATATAAACGTTAAGGGTTAAATTATTTATTAATTTGATCAATATTATTAGGCATAAAGATAATTTTAACCCTTAACGTTTATATTTTTATCATTTTGGCCCTTATTCTTTTATAAGGATAAATTTAAATCTTAAGCTATATATTTTTGACAAATAACTTATTTTTTAACAAAGATATGATTCAACCGTTACGATATTGACATGTCATATATATGTGATACTAGTAATATATTTTAAATAACATGCCACCTAGACTCATTCTACATATATATATATATATAGTGTAAGGATCTATTCAGTATATGGACATATCAATATTAAAATATGATCTACAAAATAGTTTGAAAGACGCGGAGAACAAGTTCTAGAAACCACTTTCCCTCTTAAAAACCTATGCTTTCATGGCGGTCTTTACGATTCTTCCGCTTTCTTTCGTTTTTCTCACCTTTTCTCTCCCTATATAAACAAACCCATTTTCGATTCTTTGTTCATCGATCCAATTTCAAATCGCGTTAAGCTTTAATTCCTTCATTTCCCTTTTGATTTTCGAAAAAAATGGAGTTCCGACCTTTAGAAATCAATGTTAGTTCTGCAAAAGATCTCAAAGACGTTAATCTTCTCACCAAGATGGATGTTTACGCCGTCGTTTCGATCAACGGCGATTACCGTTCGGCGCAGAGGACTCCGGTCGACAAGGGCAGCGGACCAAACCCGGAATGGAATTGCGTTGTGAAGTTCACCGTCGACGAAGCTGCTGTTCGCCGGAACGGCCTTATCCTCGTGTTTCATCTTAAATCGGAACGTGTGTTCGGAGATAAAGATACCGGCACGGTTAAAGTTCCGGTTAAGGAGTTGCTTGATGACGATAATGGGAACGGGAAGGTTCAACAGAACGTGAGTTACGCCGTTAAGTTGCGTAACGGAAAAGTTAAAGGTGTCTTGAATTTCGGGTACAAGTTCGGAGACAAGTTCGACGCACAATTTCCGGTTACGGCGGAGAACCCGGCTATGGCGTATCCTCCGCCTGCAACTGGTTATCCAAGGCCGATTTCTGGAACAATGGAGAAGCCTGCAATGTCTTATCCGCCGCCTGCAACTAGTTATCCTCAATCATCAGGTGCATACGGTTATCCTTATCCTCAATCTGGTTACGGATACGGATACAATCATGCACCGATTCAAGGGTATGGATATCCGGGACACGGTGGATATTACGGATACCCTCCTGTGCAGCGACCGCAGAAGCCGATTAAGGGCGGCGGCGGCGGCATGGGATCCGGGTTAGGATTGGGTTTGGCTGGTGGATTGTTGGGTGGTTTGTTGATCGGTGATATGGTTGGAGATGCTTATGAAGCTGGTGTGGAAGATGGGCTTGATTTTGATTTTTAATTTCCCCACTTCTTATAGGATGTAATATACACATAATTAATAAATATAAATATGTATAGTTTTATAAATATGGGTTGCCTGCTTACAAGAGTATTATTTAAAAGAGAGAACTTTTAGTAAATTAAGAGTAAGAATTATTTTAGTTGGACAATAAAGAAATTATTAAAATTGAGACTTAAGGTTGTAATCTTGTTTAATTTTGCGACAGATTTGATACGTAGTAAAAAAAAATTAGATATTAATTAATACGTGAAAAAAAGAAGAAGATAAAAGTGCAATAACATAAAGGGTAAACTCTATAAATAGTCTCTTGATTATATCTCCTGACTAAAATTGATTCATTGAGTGGACGTTTACATGTTGACTTGGATTATAGAGATCGGGGATGTCAAGTCAACATGTTAATGTTTACATCAATTTTCTGTAAAAATTTTAACGGCATAGGATCATTTTGTATAAAAAAAGTTAATCACTGAACTAATTTGTAACATTTGATAATCAAAGGATGTAAAAGATAATTAAAGTATAATCAATGAATCATTTATATAGTTTACCCTAACATAAATTAATTTAGTTCTTTCTTCACACCCCTTAAACACTCCATAATAGAGTGGATGGTTATTTTTTGAAATCGAGGAATCATTTATTTTTTGGATACTCTTTCTTGTTGTATTTGGAGTAAGATCTTGCAAGATTACATGTTATGCATACATGTTGTAGACTCGGATAACGAGATCTATGAATAGTAGAGAATTTAAAAGGAAAATCTTTTCTTATCTTCGTACTTAAGATGACTTAAAGTGCATAAATTTATTATATCTGGGAGGAGCGAAATCATAGACATTTTAAAAGAGTCATTTGACCTGTAGATGATATTATTAAATGCATACAAGATATAGTTCGCATTCGTATTCAAAAAAATTAGATAGACACCAATAATAAGGTTAATGTGCAATTGAATATAGATTGGGGGATCCAAATTTAAGGATTTTCTTTTACAATTGTAATGTTTTTTGCAGCCCCACATTTACCCAAAAAAATATCTATAGTTTTTTTAAATAGATATTTACTTGTATAGCTTTTTTTTAAATATGTATAATTTTTTAAATCCATTTGGTTTGCTTGAAAATCAGTTTGAATTTATTTGATTCGTTTCATATTAGTTCAATTAAAAATCGAATCGATTTTAATTTTATTTGATTTATTTAGAGTTTTGAATAAGTCCAAATATCATATTTAAGTCGATATTAAAATCAATTTGTATTTCGAGTCTCTAATCAATTTGCAACCTCTATGTGTAGGATTTCTTTGCCAAATAATATGGATTGTATTACCATATGTGTAGGTAAGTTATGCAAAATCTTTATCCATAGAATAAACAACGTAATCTGTAAATACGAAAGATCGATTAAGAGTTTACTATCCATACTCGAAGCAGATTTGAAAGCGTATTTTTTTAATATTGTGAACTGGACAGAACAGGTCATGAACTGGGAGGAAGAGTTTGAATGACTCTATACGCACTTGAAGGGTAAGTCTATGTTGTTGGCATTTTGCAAACTTGCTTGGAATGCCTACATATACTACATATGGGAAGAGCGGAACTATAGGAAGTTTAGGAGTATGTCTATTGTCTAGAGACTGTGATGATCTTGTTAATTGTGTACAAAATACCATAAGTATAAGTGTCCATAACAATAATGCCAAAATGTTAGAGTAAGTGATTCGATTAGGATGACTTGGGGGATTCTTTAAAGATGACCGCCTAAGTACTCGTCTTGTATAATGTTGCATATTTCTGCTTTCTTGGATAATAAATCACAACTTATCCAAAAAACCAATTAAGAGTTCATTTCGTATTATGAATAGAGAAAATTTAATTAGAAAGACCGTCTTATATTAAATTTACGTAAAATTCGATGATGCTGTCTATAGCATCTGCAATCCAAGGTACGATATCGCATTGTATTATCATTTGATATTTTTCAAGGGTGTAATGGGATTTAGAACTCCTCGGTCTAGTATGTCATATTTTAGAAGGAAACCAATATTTTTGCACAGTCTTGTCATTTTATTAATAATGAGAAGTCTACTAATAAGTATCATTAAACAGAGGTCCAATCCAAGGTACAAACTCAACATAAAATCAAACATAATCGAATAAAAACTTAACCCGAAACTGAATAGATTCGAACCAACAATTCATGATCTATTTCTAATTATCAGTAATCTTTATTCACATTGGTAGAGCCTGCAATTTTCTTGGCTTTGGTACTGTAGAGCTCGTTGATATGCTTTGTATAACGAGCTTCTAATTCTTCTAGCTCCTGCAGGTTCATGTCTTCAATGGGAGCATCCCACCAAAGATTGGTTTCCCTGCTACTTTCTTGCTGAGCAAGCATCTTTTGTTTCTCTTTCTCGATGTCCGATTTCCTACTCGCCTCGTTATAGTATCGGATTATCTCGTTGATTCTCTCTTTTTGATGAGCCTCAACGAGAAGGCGAGAGTTTTCGTCAGGTGACAGAATATTATAATTAAACAAACGATTTACGATGGATTCAATGGAAGGGTGACCGAAACAGAATGGCTTGCCTGCCGGTGAGAAGCAAGTAAAGAGAATATCAGGGCCACAAAGTGTGGTTATCTCACTTATTTTCTTATAAATTCCGGCCCGACGCTTCGAGAATGTGATGAGCTTCTCATCTTCTTTTTCAATAACTTTCATCTCGATCTTTTGTCGTCCCTTAGTTTTCTTTCCCGAACTTGCCATTGCTGAAAGATCTAAGAACAAAAGAAACAACCAAGAAAGTTTGAAAGGAATGCTTTATTAGCCTATGAGAGTGTGGAATGAAGTTACTAATGGATGGAATGCATATATATAGAACCAGGACGGAGCCAGGATTCGTGGCTGAGGGGGCAAAATATAAATGTATAAAAGTCGGGAGGGAAAATTCATAAAAAAAAATCAATTTTTAAAAAAATTTAAATAAGGGAACAAAAGTAAAAAAAAAAATCTTCGGGGGTGGAGGAGGGGCGATTGCCCCACCCTACCCCCATATGGCTTCGTCCCTGTATAGGACTGGGATTTCAAGAAATTAAAAGCGCGTATTGAAATTAGCCTTGTATTAATTTATCTTTCAATTATCATTGTCACTATTCGAGATTGAAAAATATCATCATTGTCGTTTTAACTCTCAGTTTACTATGTTTAATACTAACCATCTGTTACTCGCACAAATTATATATAACTACATAGGATCGTCTTAGTAATCAAGACTTTAATCTCGAATTAGTTAAGATAAATTTGTTTCTTAAACTCGACAATTATAGATATTATATCGTCGATATTATATAAATCTTTGTCTCGTCGATCGTGTTTCTTAGGGTTCGATCATTATCGAATATTGTGGATTGTATTACCATATGTGTTGGATTGCATTGCCAAATGATGTGAATTGTATTGCCATATGTGTAGGATGCATTGCCAAATACTATGGATTGTATTACCATCTGTGCAGCCAAGTTGTTTTATTAATAAAATTAAGAGCATAACCTGGCAATATGGAAGACACATCAGGAGTCCTAATCGTGAGTCAAAATCATCCGCCTCTTTATCATACATTTTTTTATGTTTCTTATTGAATTTTTTTTAAAAAAATTAAATTTTAAACCTTAACCCTTAATTTCTATATCCTAAACCCTAAACCCTAAACCTTATACCCTACCGAGAACCCTATCATAATGTGTTCAAAGTTAAATTAGTTGGTTCATTGTATATGGCTCTAACATAATGTCCCTCTAACGGGAAAAATGTATATTACATAAGATATCAATAAGAATTAGGTGTAATGATAAGACACATTATTATTTTAAGGAGATAATTTGAACTCGAACATATGAGTATTGTATAAGATGGAAAATAAGTTATAATTTATGCATTCTAAAAGTGAATAATATCTTAATCAATTCAAACTGCATTAATCCACATTTTGTAACATTTTAATTAAGTTTTTGGATAAAGTTTACGAATGATCATTAAACTTTGATCAATTATTTAATTTAGTAACTAAACTTTTAATTCCTTCAATACTATCATTATATTTTTAGTTTTGCTCCAATTTAGTCACTAGCCCATTAACAACCGTTAAAACGGTGACATGAAGTTAAATTTTTGAACAAAATTTTAGTTTGGTATTTTTTTAAACACCCCTAAATCCTATATTCAAAGTTAATTGGTTAGCACGAACCATCTAGCATCATCGGTTAAAGGAACGGTTATTGTTCCTGGAGGTTACGGGTTCGAACACCAGTAACGTCAGCACAGTGATTGAGCGATCAATGAATGTCTAAAGGTTGAGCGAGTCGTTCGACAATCAACTTCAATATGTTTAGTACGCTCATGAAAGACTTGCTTTGTGGTATGATGAATGACAACATGATTATCATAATATAGAGGAAGAGAAAAGCAGCAAGCCAAACCAAGTCACATGTAGCTTAACAAATTAGCCTAGTCCTAGTGTTCTTTTAATATAGGAAAGAAGGTGATGAGTAGTTGTAAGATGTGGCTATCGAGGTGAACTAACAAATTAGCTTAACAACTGTATAATATAAGTGATATCTGGTCGAGTATGAGTGAGATACAGCAAACATCTAATTCGTCTTCGATAAAAATGAGTCAGCCAAAAGATCACCTTCATGCATGTTAAGTTTATGGTTTGGAAGCATTGGCAAAGCAGTAGGCTTCTTTCCAAGAGAACCAGTGTCATTGAGCAAGTTAAGGGCATAGTAACGTTGTGACAGGGATATACCAGACTCATTTTGAGCAACCTCAAAACCTAGAAAATATCACAAGGGTCCAAGTTCTTTAAGTTTGAAGTGTTGTTGCAAGAGTTTCTGAACATTGTTAATAATGTCAAATTCTTCCCAGTAAGCACTATGTCATCAACATAGACCAACACGGCCACAAGGTCATCACCATAATCTTTGACAAAGAGTGAATGCTTCGAGGATGATTGAGTGAAATCCAAGCTGAAGAACAACTCGAGAAAAAGCCTGAAACCACTATCGAGATGCCTGCTTGATTCCATAAATAGACTTATTTAGTTTGCATACCAAATTAGATCCTTGAACACTAGATCATAACCTGGGGGAAGCTTTATATAAATTATTCATTAAGGGTGTCATTGAGAAAAGCAATATTCACGTCCAGTTGAAGTAGATGCCAAATATCAATGGAAGCTAGTGCCAGTAATAGTTTGAAAGTTGTCATCTTGGCCACTGGTGAGAATGTATCAGTGTCATCAATACCTTCTACTTGGGTGAAACCCTTAGCCACCAAACGAGCTTTGAATCTATCGATAGTCCCATCAAGATTGTGTTTGATGCGATACTCCCATTTACAGTCAATGATCTGCTTACCTTCTGGACGAGAGACAACAAACCAAGTTTTAAGAGAATACATGGCTTGAAGCTCGTCATGCATGGTTGATCTTTATTCAGGTGACGTGGCGGCTTGATGATAGAACGAGGGTTCTTGTTACAATGATAATGCTTCAAATAAGAAGTCTTCTGAGTGATGCGAGCTGAACGTCGAGGACTAGGCTGAACTTCAACAGGCTGGATCACAAGAGGTTGTGCTTTAGGTTGAACCTTAGGTGGAACCTCATGTTGAACTTTATGTGAACCAATGTCATTTATAGGGGAAGTAGATTGGTCTTCAGGAAGATCAATGGGAGATAGTGTATCGAGTTTGGAGGACACATCATCCAAGCTTTGAGTTGCTTGAAACCTATCAGATATGTATCATTCATAACAAGTAAGGAAAAATTAGGAAATGGATCGATCAAAGCATCACAAGATGTTATAATATATATGGAAAAGGAATACATGTTCATGAAAAGTGACATTGTGTGACACAACAATGGCACTCGTGGAAATGACATTGTTGTAGTACATGTTTATTAGTAGTTGCACATTAACCTATGGTTGGAATGTTAATCCCCGATAACGGCGCTAAACTTGGTGAGGGCTTAGGAGTCTTTTATTTATAAAATAAAGCTTTTTCACCTAATGCCAACTTGTAATATTTTAGATTATCGATCTCACAGGGACTGGTTTACCTACGCTACACATTATTCATGCACTTAGAATATAAAAAGAACACAAGTAATTGTTTGGAGAATGATTTGAAGTAAAAGAAAATAACTAAGTAAATAATTGAAATCAAGATAAAAGAAGTAAGGTCAAGCCAATTACTTTGTAGAGTGGAATCCAATTGCAATATATTATCCTCTTATTAATGCATAATATTGAGCTACCTTATCAGCGGGTCACTGAAGGGTCGCCTTAGCTGCCTCGAAGGGGTTATACCTTGTCGACAATTCAACTTCTCATAGTTCGATAGAGCATACTTAATTGTCTCCTTATCCCTAATTCAGAGTACTATTGAAGGCCACGTCTTGATAATACCTTCCGACATAAATCAAGGGTGAACAACAACCAATAATATGCTTCTTTTTTGTCGCTGAAATCCTGGTTGGCTTATCTCTAAGCTGGATTAGCCAATGCCCATGAGCAAAGACCGTATTCTCTCGTTTCGTGAGCCTAACTATCCCTAGTCTAGACGAATATGTTTTTCCTCGCAAACTTACCTTCCGAGCTCGTATGCAAGAAAGAGTGAGAACCAACAAAGAATAAACTATGAAAACTTTATTGCATTAATAAGGATCAAATAAATTACAACCTTCTTCCCCAACTACTCCACAATTAGCCTAAGCCTCGAGGGGGAATTAGAACATGATATGCTTGTCGGCAGCTAAGGATTTATTTTATGAAAACCGACCTACTTCTCTAGACCTAAGAGCTTGCTTTATATAGGCCAAGCCTAGGCTAAAGTCTCCCATAATTATTAGGAGTTATAAAAGAAAAAGAACACATATTCATATTGAATTACAACTCTTTATTCTATTTTATAATTTTACTCTTCTTTGGATTCTTGATCTTTCATTGACTTTGACCATGGCTTGAATTTATTTTCTTGCTTTTGTCTCTTCTCCGATTATGTTCACTGAAATCGATACTTTATTCTCTATTTATCGAGCACCAGTTGTCGTCTTTATTCTGCTAAGGTAACCAATGTGCTACCGAGGCGGGTACCTATCTGTGATTCAGCTTCCCGCATCTATCGATATTATCTGGCATTACCTGTAAGTTTATTTCCTGTCTAAGAAAGAAAACAATTAACCGTACCTATTTTATACCAAATAATATATAAAAGAATGATTTAAGTGTTTGGATGATAGAGTATAGAAAATATGCAGAATTATCAAATATTACCATTAAATCTATTCACTACTAACAATAATTGAGTGGAGAAAAGATACAAATAAAAGGACTTTTATGCACTTATCAATATAGTAGTGTTTCCTCCGTTACTATCACAATTTCTAAAGTTTGCCACATACTAAGGGCTTCAACAATATTATATATTTCTTTACTTAATCATACTAAAGTAATGAAATATTTCTTTTTCATAAAGATAACTTTCATGGAGATTTCTGCACACTCTTGAGATTGACAAATCTTTTCTTCATTCTTAATACTCTAAGAAAAAGAGCTCAAAAAGATTTAATGGATACAAACATATTTTAATAGCATTAATATTTATCATTTTCTCTTTACTTTAAACAATGTAACTGCCTTAAAAAACCAAAAAAAATATTCATCTACTATGACCAAAAGAAAGATATCTTAGAGAAATTATTAAGATAATTATTCTAACTTCTGCACTAAGAATAAAATATTTATTTAGTCATAGTATTTTATAAATTAAAATAATAAGCATAGTAACGCACCAGGTAGGTTTAGAAAGAGAGGTGGTACAGAAAACATACTTAAATACCAAGTCTTTCAAAGAATCAATCTTAAATATGCACTTTTAAGTTATATCACTACTTTACAATTAATCTCTTATGAATATTTCTTCATTTATGTCTTCTAAAAATTATGCTTAATATATATATTACCCACACAATAATTTTATTAAGCATACTCAAACTGAGTTTTCTACTGAAAAAGTCATATAACCTTCGTGTAGAACCTAGTCTAAGACATGCTGAGTAAGCTTACAAACTAGGTAAAGGTTTAATATAAATTCATATATTATAAATCATGAATTAAATAATCTGGCCTTATAAGTAGAAACACAATTCCATGTAGACCTTATCTATTTTGATTATGCTTGCATCTTCAATTCTTGCATCATGATCCCAAAATTCATTGTGACCGATATTTCACATCCAAATTGAATCTACCAAATTCAAATAAAAATTATACACTGCTAGTCACAAAAATAATTCACTGATAATAAAAGATCCTTATCTTTAAGATTTGATTTTTTATCTTCAGTTTCATCATCACCTTTGATAGTTGACCTGTCGAGTTCATAAAGCTTAAACAAATCCAAAATCAACTCGATGATAATATATTTTTTGCAATAGAATTATTTATAAAGCAGTGACCTCCATATCACGACAAAGTTTATTTATTGTTCCTGTTTATTTATTATTATTTCTTGTTAGTGCTGATGCCTTATTTACAGTCTATTAACCAATATTGTTTTCCCTTGTCTTGTAGTAACCGGAAGGCACCATTCTTAACTTAAACCTGAATGATACCTTCACTGAAATCTTCATGGTTTACCTGCAAAAACAGACCGAAACCCGATTTTCGAAATTGCTCATATGACTCAAACGTCCAAAAGTAAAACTGACTATACAAATAAAAATGCAAATAGAAGGAAGATTAAAAAAGTGCATCTCGGTTGCATCACGTCGAAGGCTACCGTGCATGCCTCCACACAAACCACTTTCGGTTGTCTCCATTGAAATCATCAGTTGAACGAGCAAATTCTTCGAAATCGACGTCGGGGTGAAGGTTACTCCAAGGATTCACTATTCAGGCTCTAGCTTCTTGAGTGGGATGTGGGAGCTCGATTTTATGATCCAATCGACCAGAATGGATTAGATCAGGGTCAAGGATATCAGCTCGGTAAGTTGCTGCTTGAACTACAATGTATTGTAGGTCATGGATTTTTTCTATGAAAAATGTGGAAAATGACATTTGTATTTATTAAAATTATATGTTAATGTTTGATTTCAGCCCTTGGTTCCATTGTCGTCCAGTGGTTAGGATATCTGGCTTTCACCCAGGTGACCCGGGTCCAATTCCCGGCAATGGAAACAATTTCTTAATTTTGTCTTAAAAGAACTCTCATTTTCTTAATCATATTATATTTTGTATCATTTTCTTAATCATAATTAATATCAATAAGAATTGGTTGTTACCGTTATACTTTTAATTTCTTCAATGTTACCATTATACTTTTAGTTTTGCTCCGATATAGCCACTAGACCATTTAACAACCATTAAGACCGTGACATGAAAGTTAAATTTTTGAATAAAATTTCAGTTTGACCGATTAATTTCTTAATTTTTGGTTGTTACGTACGTGTGGCTAGAGGCATAAAGTAAATCGATTGAAATCGAATTGAGAAGGGAACAACAACATGATATTAACCTGTTCTGCATTATTCTGTATTATTTTTAGTACCAAAATCACTTTTTACTCCGAAACATTTTAACAAAACTTAACTCAATTTCTCATGCTGACTTGCTATAAAATTTTTATTTGTCCCTGTCATTATTGAACAACAACATGATATTAAATATGGTACAAAATATAATATGATTAAGAAAATGATAATTCTTTTAAGTCAAACAAACTAGTAAAACTGATAAGAAGAAGAAAGAGTAATTGTTTCCATTGCCGGGAATAGACCCAATATATATATATATATATATATTGCATTCATACAATATGGGTTAGTTTGAATTATTATTGAGGCTTTTTCTTCCTATATAGCATATAGAAGGAAATTGATTTCATATAAAAGGAAGAAGTATAGATAAATTACTATTGATCGACTGAACTTATGACTATTCATAATTTCATAATTGAATAAATATTTCAGATTAGAGGAATGTTATGGTAAAACTTCGTTTGAAACGATGTGGTAGAAAGCAACGTGCGACTTGAAGGACATGATCTGCCGTGGATGTCAAAATCCACCACTTTCCATTATGTAGAAATGAAAGTGCTTTTTGCTCGACATCCTTTGTTCTATTATAATCTGGCTTTTGTTGGGTTGTAATGTAAATAGTACAGGATGAAGCTCGAAGAGAAACATCTATTTTTTAGGGGCAAGGATCTAGGGTTAGTTAATGGAAATCAATAAGTTGGAACAACTTCGTAAGTCTATTTTTGATATAGAAATCGAAAGGCTCCGATTCAAACTATTTTCAAATCAAAAAGAAAATTGTTGGAATTGGTAAAACTCTTTCGATCAAAAGTGTATCATGCGGGAATTAATCGTTCATATGATTATTTGATAGAAAGAAAAAAAGAGAGAGAAAAGGGCATGTTGCTGCCATTTTTGAAATGATTAAATATCGCCGAAGTAATGTCTAAACCCAATGATTCAAGGAAAAGATAAAAGATCCTAGAACAAGGAAATACCCTTTTCAATTTTCTCAACAACTAGATTAAAATCAAGAATCGAAATAGATTCTAAGTGAGACAAACAAAAAAGGGGTTAGATATCCTAACCATTGGACGATAATGGAAACCCGACCTGTTTTAAACCCGACCTGATAAATGACCCGACCTGTTATTAACATGAACTAATATCAACATAATATTTATATAAATAAGTTATATAACATACTTATATTATACTTTTAATACAAATATAAAATATTAATATTATACATATTAATATTTATATAAATATTTTACATAACATACTTATTACAAATATTTAATAATCTTATATTACAAATATTTATTAATTTTAAATTGTATAATAAAAAATCGGATATTATACTTATAAGTTATAAGTTATTATAAATAAATTCACCCTTTAAATTAATATACATGTCATTATAATTTACAAATAACAGTTACAGATTTTTAATAAACTTTAATACAACAAAAGTAATAAACTTTATAAAATTTGACATATTTTAAGTCTTATTTATAACCAAATTAATAATTTGCTAAAAATGATTTAAGTCCAAATTAATACTTAATAAAATTTACACTTAATTTAAGTCCAAATTATAACCTTAAGTAAATTAAGTTCAAATTTAAATATAAAATATCCAACAAAAGTGATTTAAATTTGCTAAAATTCAGATTATACAACTTTAAGCAATTACAATGCTAAAAACTCAGATTACACTTCAGAATATAATTTTAAATTACATTGTAAATTGTGAAATATGATTGTTCTACTATTCAATAATGTATAACTTACAAAAGAAAATAAAAATTATAAATGAACATCATATACAAAATTTTATAACAAAAGTTTGAATTATAAAATGTGAACTCTCAGATCTTATAGCAAAAGTTTTACAATGCTATATGCAAATACTTTGCTACCAGAATTATCATCATCGAGCACTAAGAAATCTAAAAGCCACCAACAAAGTTAATTATGGGTAACTTCTTACCTAAGAAACCAACATAAAATAACCAAGGGCAACTAATTAGATAAAAAAACATCACCAGAAGAAAAAAACCAGTAGCTGTGAAAAATCAACAACATTAATCCAATCTATCATCAACCAGTAACAAAGAGCAATCAATCACAACAACAGAGAGTAATCATCAACCACAACAACAATAATCCAATCTATAAGTCATAACTCATAACATACCAAAAAAAATCAAACGAAATAAATCATAACTATAAGCATCAAACATCTAATCCTTATACATCTACTATAATTCTTATACATAATACCTAATTCAAACATCATAGGCATCCAATTCTATAAGCATCAAATCATAAGTCAGTAGGTTTATAAGCATCAAACATCTATTCCTTATACATCTATTTTAATTCTTATACACAAACATCCAATTCTATAAGCAACAAATCTTAAGCATCAATTCTTATACATCTAATCCTTATACATCTAAACATAAGTCATAACATACCTCAAAAAAATCAATCCATAAGCATTAAAATAGAATATTTGTTTTCAGCTCCACACAAGGCCTTTAAACATTACCATTCAGCTCCATACAAAGCCTGAAACAAAATATAAAAGAAATCATATTATAAACTAATTTAAAAAGGCAATTACTAATAAATATTGAAAAGGAAAAAAGCATTAAAAAATTAAATGGTTTTCCTTTAACTTGATTTCAATCTTCACCAAGACTTAGAATTGAAGAGTTTTGCACAACAGTAAGATAATCTTCATCCTTTTCCTCCGGTTCAAAACCATACAACCAATTACGGGTTGTTACAAAGATTTCAACATTTTTGGGTAAAAGTTTAGCTCTCAACTTGTTCAAAATTCTTTCTCCCATACTGAAGGAAGATTCAGAAGCAACAGAAGTGATTGGAATGGCTAAAACATCTCTTGCCATTTGTGCAAGAACAGAAAACGAAATAGCTTATGCTTTCCAATACTCTAAAATATAAAACTGGCTATCCTCAGAACGAGGGATCAACGAAAGATTAATGTAAGAGTGCACATCAGGTTTTCCACTCCTTGAAGCAGCTAAATTTACATCAAAGTTCTAAAAATAAAGGGTATTAACAGTTAATACATAACAAATAATAAGTTGGCAAAAATTTAATAAACTGATAAAAAAGAAATATAGATGAACTTGGAGAAAAATTTAAATTAGCTTACCTGAAAAAGATTAGATTTTTTAAATGTTGGAGGCCGACTAGAACTCGACACACTTGTACTTTGAGAAGAGTTGCTTTGAATAGAAGAATTAAAGGAGGAGCAAAGGACAAACTTTGAATAAAATATATATAAATTAACAAACTCATTATAAACAATACTTACCCTTCTATCAACCTCATCCTCAACATAGAGGACAACATACAACTCCTTCAAAAGTTGTAACTTATATCTGGGGATCAAGTAAAACAACAAAGGAGAAAATGGTTGAGTATCAAACCAATATTTCTCATACAACTCAAGTATTGGTTCTGCCATTTTAGAAACTCCCTCACAAGGATCATTGTGAGCATCACACAACAACTTTTCTATAGAAACAATATTAGCCAAGTATAAATTAACAGTAGGATTTATTAATATTTATATATTATTTAATATTTATATATTAATATATATGTAATATATTGGTATTTATATTATGTATTTAATATTTATATATTATGTATAATATTAATAAATGTATATTATATTATAATATAATAATATTTATAATATAAGTAGTTATATATAGTATATAGTATTAATATATGTAATATATGTATATATAGTATATGTATAATACATATTATATATATAATATGATACATATATATACATTAAAAATTAATATGTATGTATGATATATATAATGTATATATGTATAATACATATACATGTAACATACATATATATATTAGTATTATATAATACATATACATATAAGTATATAACATTTCATTATTAACATACACATGTGACATATTAAGTTATTAACATACATATATATATAATACATGTACTAAACTGCTAATACTATATATTAATACATATATTAAAAATTAATATACATGTTAACATGTATGATATATGCATGATATATTATATATATACATATAACATACATATACATATGTTATATATACATAGTATATAATATACATTTACTAATTATTATATATACATATACATGTACATACAACATATATATATATATATATGATATATTGAATTACTGATATATATATATTAATATATTAATGTACTATGTATAATACTACTACTAAATACTAATCTACTATCACTATGTATACGTATAACATACATTGATACATATATATATATATATGAATGTTAGAATGTACTTATGTATTATGTATAATTAATAATTGTATACATTATAAATATATTATACATACATTATACATATCTAATTACTAGACATCTAATTATCAATATATATTATATAAATACTTATATTAGTTATTAAATTATTAATGTATTATATATATAACATAATGTATACCATATTTTAATATATATTATAATTTTATTTTATATATATATATAGTATTAATTCATTTATTGTATTATTCCATTTGCAAAAATAGTATTATTCCTTATTTTAGTATTATTTTAGCTCAAAAAATAGTATTATTTCATATATATTATTAATCTATATATAGTATTATTCTATTTCCAAAAATAGTATTAGTCCATTTATAGTATTACTTCATATATAATATATTTTCTACATGTAGTATAAATTTCTTTTATAGTATTAATTTTATATATACTATTATTCTATTTATAGTATAAATTCTATATATTGTCTAAAATTTATTTTTCATTTTTGAAATATATTAAACTATAATAAAATTATAAATTATAAATTTATAATATATTAAAGATAAATTTTTAATACTTTTAATTATTATTAATTTATAATTTTTGTAATTTACAAGTTATTTTTTTTAATTGATTATTACTGTTTTTTCTAATTTACTTTAATGTTTTTAATTTTTATTTTTGTAATTGAGTCGTTACAAGTTAATGTTGATTTTTTAAAATTTTAAAATTTAATCTTTAACTTTATGGTCTAATATTTATTCGTTTTTTACGTATTTATACAAAATCAAAATTAATAATTTAAATTATTATGAATATAAAATCAAAATGAATTCGACCTGAAACAAAACCGACTTGAAACGAATACGACCTGAAATGAACCCGACCTAAAATGCAACCGAACTGAAATGGACCTGACCTGAAATCTACCTGACCTGAAATGAAACTGTCAATTATCCGATTTGGACCCGAACCGTTTGAACCCGACCTGAAACGAACCCGACCTGAAATGAACCCGCACCCAACCCGAATCAAATCAAAACATCAAATCAACCTAAAATGACCTGTATCCGATTTTACCCGACCTGACAGTACCTGACCTGAAACTCATCCGAGTAACTGTTTTTACATCCCTACCAACAGCGAAACGAAATTCAATATTGAGAAAGGGGAAAAAATACTTAATTTATTTTTAGTGGATTTTTCTTATTTTATTTTATTGCTTTTCTTTTACTGAAGATATTACTTTTAATGTATTTGTAGCATATATATAATATAATTATTTTGAGCCTGTTCACAAGCTTTTCAAACCGGGCTTGGGTAGGCTCGGCTCGTTAAGGTCTCGAGCCGAACCCAAGCCCGAATCGAGCTCACTCGAGTTGAGCTTTGATGAAACTTTGATTGAGCCGAGCCAGACTTAAAACCCCTCGACTTATTCTTGTATATCATATTTTAGAAGGCAACCGATATTTTGGCACAGTCAATGTCATATTTTATTAATAATGAGAAGGCTACTAAGAAGTAGCATTAAACAAAGATCCAATCTAAGGTACAAACTCAACATAAAATCGAACATATTCGAACAAAACTCAACCCGAAACTGAACAGATTCGAACCAACGATTAATGACCGATTTTTAATTATCAATAATCTTTATTCACACTGGTTGAGGCTGCAATTTTCTTGGCTTTGGTACTATAGAGCTCGTTGATGTGCTTTGTATAACGAGCTTCTAATTCTTCTAGCTCCTGCAGGTTCATGTCTTCAATGGGAGCATCCCACCAAAGATTGGTTTCCCTGCCACTTTCTTGCTGAGCAAGTATCTTTTGTTTCTCTTTCTCGATGTCCGATTGCCTACTCGCCTCATTATAGTATCGGATTATCTCGTTGATTCTCTCTTTTTGATGTGCCTCAAGGAGAAGGCGAGTGTTGTCATTGGGTGACGGAATATTATAATTAAACAAACGATTTACGACGGATTCAACGGAAGGGTGACCGAAACAGAATGGCTTGCCTGCCGGTGAGAAGCAAGTAAAGAGAATATCAGGGCCACAGAGTGTGGTTATCTCACTTATTTTCTTGTAAATTCCGGCCCGACGCTTTGAGAATGTGATGAGCTTCTCATCTTCTTTTTCGATAACTTTCATCTCAATCTTTTGTCGTCCCTTAGTTTTCTTTCCCGAGCTTGCCATTGCTGAAAGATCTAAGAACAAAAGAAACAACCAAGAAAGTTTGAAAGGAATGGTTTTTAGCCTATGAGAGAGTGTGGAATGAAGTTACTAATGGATGGAATGCATATATATAGTGTTAGGATTTCAAGAAATTAAAAGCATATATTGAAATTAGCCTTGTAATTTATCTTTTCTTTTGTCATTGTCACTATTCGAGATCGAAAAATATCGTCAATATCGTTTTAACTCTCAGTTTATTATATTCAATACCAACTATCTGTTACTCGCACAAATTATGTATAATTACATATGATCGTCTTAGTAATCGAGACTTTAATCTCGAATCAATTAAGATAAATTTGTTTCTTAAACTCGATAATTATATATATTATCTCGTCGATTGTACATAAATCTTTTTCTCGTCGATCGTGTTTGTTAGTGTTCGATCATTATCGAATATTGTGGATTTTATTACCATATGTGTTGGATTGCATTGCCAAATGATGTGGATTGTATTGCCATATGTGTAGGATGCATTGCCAAATACTATGAATTACATTAGGAGTCCTTATCATGTCTTAAACAAAGATGTAAACAAATTAATTTTAGCAATCATGTGTCCAAATTTAAATTAGTTGGTTCTTTGTATATGGCTCTAACATAGTAACATAATGTTCCTTTAACGGGACAAATGTATATTACATCATGTATCAATAAGAATCGGGTGTAATGATAATTAAATACGTTATTCTTCTAAGGAGAGAATATGAATTTTAACGTATAAATATTAGATAAGATGAAAATAAGTTATAATTTGTGCATTCTAAAGGCGAATAGTATCTTAATCAATTCAAATCACCAAAAATTTAAGAATAATCGCTAAACTTTGATTAATTATTTAATTTGGTAATTAAATTTTTAATTACTTTAATGTTATCATTATATTTTTAGTTTTCTCTAATATAACCCCACTAGCTCATTAACAACCGTTGAGAAGTCGGTTTCATGGTATTTGGTTGTGAGACAGATCTAACTATTTCGATATTCATCCTTCAATTCTAGTTCAAGAGTTACATTGTACGGGAAGTTTTAGGAAAACTGAGTATCTAGACCCTAAGACTACCCCAAGTTTACATAGTAGACAATCTTGGGGTCTAGATACTCAGTTTTCCTAAAGTTGCCCGTACGATGTAAATAATTCTTGAACTCGAATTGAAGGACGAATATAAAAATAATTAGATCTATCTCACAACCAAATACCATGAAACCGGCTTCTCAACAAACAGGCCAAATTTATTTCGATATTTGTCCTTCAATTCGAGTTCAGGAGTTGTTTACATCGTACGGGAAGCTTTAAGAAAAATGAGTATCTAGACCCTAAGATTGCCCCAAGTTTACATAGTCGATCATGTCAAACAGGCAATGATAGATCAAGAAAAATATTTGAGAGTAGACATATATAAAATTTTAAAATTTTATGATGGGTACAACTCGTAAACATTTTAAAAAAATTAAGGGCTAATTCATAAAATTTTAAAAATTAAAAATATATAATATAAATTTTAAAATTTTTTAAATATACACAGATACATCCTACATTATTTATTAAGGGCAAATAAATACCTTTTGACCTTATCATTGCATCTTGTGATTTAAATTATTTATTTTATTACTAAGTTTATTACCTTTGCTGTAATAATAACCTGCCACAGATGAGGAGTTATATTATGTGTTTTAGCTCGAGTTTGAATCGAAAATTTTTAATATTAAAAAAATCAATTAAGCTTGTGAACTACTCGAGTCATGCATTATGATCTCATATTTCAACAAAATCGATTAGACTTGGTCAGAACCAGGGACAAAGGTAAATGGGAGGGGTAATCACTCTTCAATCCTAATTTTTTTTTATCTTTGTCCTCATATTTAATTTTTTTTAATTTTAATTTATTTATAAATTTATTTTTTATATATATTTATATTTTACCTCTAATCGTAGTTCCGTCCCTACAAAACCGATTCACTCGGGGCTTTGCCCCCTTAACTGGTAAAAAAAACTCAATATTAGTCCCTTTACAATCTAAAGATATAAAATTAAACTATAAAACTATATTTTGGTTAACAAAAGTGATATAACATTGATTTGATTTACTCATTTTAAAATTAAATAATTATAAATTAAAGAATGATAAAGTTATATTTTGATATTTTTAAAAATTATGATTTAATTTTAATACTCTAAAAATTTTATTTTTCCCTGTCATCATTGAACTTGATATTAATTATGGTACCAAATATAATATAATTATGAAAATGAGAGTTCTTTTAAGACAAACAAATTAGCCAAACTGGCATAAACAACAAAATTAAGAAATTGTTTCCATTGCCGGGAATTGAACCCGGGTCTCCTGGGTGAAAGCCAGATATCCTAACCACTGGACGACAATGGAAAGGTTTGAAAGGTTTAACTAGTTTCTAAATTTATATATTATGTACTTGGTATCCTGTTTTATATTCAAATTTCATCAAGTCGATCTATAATTATAGCCATTATATATCCCACCAGAGAATTCAGCATCGTAAACAGTTTCGCCACGATAAGGGTCAAAATGATAAATATCACAGACGTTAAAGGTTAAAATTATTTTTATATTTAAATTATTTATAATTATTTATTTATTATTTTAAACCAGACATAAAAATTTATTGTAAAAATATTCACTTGATCTATAATATTAAAATTTGAATGATAAATAATGTTTACAAGTTTGATCAAATCTATCGATAAGGATTAACATTATACGATAAATTTTAAAATTAACATTTTTAGAAGTAAGAGTTATAAATTTTGATTATAAATCATAAAATAAAATAGATATGTATTTTACTAAAAACAAATATATAAAATTTAATATAAAAATCTGTTCATGTTAACAAAGCATGTCAATCTCATATAGTATAATATGTTCATGTTAAAATTTTAGGGTAGATACAATATATAAATATTAAAAAACTAAAAATTAATTTATAAAATTTTAAAAAATTAAAGATGAATGTATAAACTTTAAAAAAAATTATACATACATACGCCACTGATTGTACCAATGTTTACATCTTTGTATAACTTAGCATGGACGAGGATAATATATAATATCGAGAAGGGACAAATCATTGAATTTTAAAAATATAAGGGTTTGTTAAGTATTTAAAATAAAAATTATATGATAATATTTAATTTATCTAATATTTATATTTTTAAAGACCTAAATTATTATTGGTCAAAAGATTTGAGGGGGACCAAAATAAAATTGTAGAGGGCATAATTAAAAATATTCAAAGTTTGTAATATTTAATACCATGATATTCTAAAGATTTGAGAGGCCAAATTAAAAATATTCAAAATTTATAATTTTATAAATTAATCCTTTAATTTTATAATTTGTGCCCAAAAATAATGTTATTTGTTTTATATTATAATATTAATAAAAATTATGTTTCTGACATGTAAAAATAAAAGAAATGGTCCAATCTAAAATTTTAGTTTAAGTTTTAAGTTTTGGATTAGTTTAATAAATAAGATTTAATTGAAATAAAAGATAAAAAAAAATAAGATTGATTATATTTTTATTATATTTAATAAATATTATATAATTATTTTTAAAAAAACATATATTTTGATTACTAATTGTTTAAATATATATTTTCTTTAAAAAATAATTATTCAAGTATTTTTGGGGTTTTATCTTAGTATATAATGATCATAAAATTCAAATAACAAAACATAATTAAAATTAAGATCAAAATTAGATTTTAAAAATATGTTTTTAGTAAAAAGCTTATAAATCATATATAATATTTAAAAATAACTTAAAAGATAATAAAAATGTAATATATTTTTATGTTACTTTTAAATAAATTCATATTTTTATGACATATATTTTTTTAAAAAAATAATTAAATTATATATAAAAATTTATTTAAAAATATTTTAATTTTATTTAAATAAATATATAGATAATATTTTTTGAATATGATAATAAAAGAAATTTTAAGATTATTAAATAATAAAAATTTAAAATTATATATATAAATTATATAAAATAATTATTATTAATATTTAAATCGGCTCAGCCGATATTTGCTTTCTAGATTCGTCCCTGCCTATACCCATCCTCAAAAATCGTTTCAGACCCGCCATTGATCATAACTAATGGTCAATAAATATGATATAAATAAATTATATAAATCATTATTGAATTTTGGTTTTAAATTTTATTTTAATCATTTAAATTTTTAAAACATTCTATTTATTTTATAAAAGTTTAGACATTAAATTTTACTCCTAAACTAATAATAAAAGTGTGCTTATTTGTGAAAAATCATGTGTTTAGTGAAAAATGACCCTTCTATCTTTAAAGGAAATTATGGAATAAGGTTTTATTTAGGAAGAGACAAAAGAAAGGTGAAAATGGTGTAGTTTAAATTCAGTTTTGATGATGGGGCAATATAATTGGTGTATTTTTTTAAAAAAAAATTAAAATAAATAAATAATTAATTATAAAATTCTTAATTTCTAATAGCGTGTTATTAAAACTGAGTCATCATCGTAACAAGATAATTGACAATAATAATTAACATAGAACATGATAACTATATGTGTAGAACTTAAAATTTTTATTAGTAACAATAGGGGTATTTAAAAATATTTGATCCGATTGATTCGATTTAAAAATTTGAATATATGATCTGATTTTTATTTTTGGATTGAATATCCGATCTAATTTTAAATTTTTTGGATCAGATACTGATCGAATCGCAATATTTCAATTTTTGAATTATCCAAAAATCCGAAAATTTAATATTATTTTTTTATTTTTAATAATTTGATGCTTGTTGTATCCAAAAATTAAAATAATTAAAAAAATATAGATGTAAATCTCGTTACATTTAATAATTTATTTATTTTTATATTCGAAATTTCAAAATTTTCCTAAATATAAACTTTAAATTCAAAAAAATAATTAAATTAAAATATATTTTTGAATAATCGGATATCTGAAAATCCGATATGATTATCCGAAAAGTTGTATATCAGAAAAAACGGATCGAATACGGATCACTATATTATTGATCCAAAAACTTATATACCTAAAAATATCAGATCGAAACTGATCCGATATCCGACAATAAATACCCTTAATCATCGATTATCAAAAGATAATATCGATGCAATTCAAAAAGTTTAAGGGCTAAACAACTGCAATTAAAAAAGGAAGTACAATATATTTAATTTTAAAAGACTATGAAAAATAAATTATAGAATCAAGGAAAAGAAAAAAAAAATCTAATTAGAGGTGTTTGACTACTATCACGTAGAGTATCACGTATAGTATAATATAATATGTGTATTAATATAATCGGATGATCTAATAATACGATACATTTTTAAATTAAGATTAAATATTTAAATTTAGTATTTTAAATGAAAAAAAAATATAGAAAAGTGTCTTTTTAATAGACTTAACTTGATCCGAATTATAATATACCATTTATTCATACTTTTAACACTTTAATAATACATATACATTAGAGGTAGATAAAAAATTTGATTACCCTGTCTTGATCCTAGACACGATTAGACTTGATTTTCTGGACCCGGTATTTAGTGGGTACCCAATAAGACTAGGATCAATGCCAAGTACTCAGTACTAGTTTTCTTGCTCGTAATAGATAATATTCTTTTGTTTATTTTTTCTTATCAAACTTTTTCTTTATATATAATATTATGAGTATGGCTCGTTTTCTTACTCTGTACCCAATTAGACTTTATTTTTTCTTTTGTTTATTTAATAATATTATTGATGGTTAAAAAAAATTCTCTTATTGCTCATATTTTCTTAATAATAAATCAATTGATCGGGTATCCGGTATTGATATCGGTTCCCACTGTAATAGGACTGGATTCTAAAATTTAAGACCCAGTATGATCAAGACCGGGACTGGATCCAATTTTCAAGAATCGGTGATTATCGGGACCGGGACCAATTCTAATCAAAATAATCAGATATCCGGTCTTGTCTACCCCTAATATATATTATAGATAAAATTGCTCGAATTTACAAATAAATATTATTCCTTTTTTCACTACTATCAGTTCAATCCAGTGGTCTTGTCACTACTTGTTCTTCTGTTGTTAGTTTCACTGCTCTCGTCTTCATCTTCAACAACAAACACTCACTCGGGTAAGTCAAGTTAAAACCTTCTTAATTACTTATAGACTTAACACAGGAATAGATGTCGGGTATAATCGCACCTTCTAAAAATTTCAAATTTCTTTATACTTTTTATTGATAATTTATATTTTTTTTTATATTTTATTATACCTTCTTAATAATTTGCAACCTTTATATAAAATTTTAGTTCTATCTCTGCTTATATATAGGGACAAAATTAGTATTTAAGGTTGGAGAACAAAATGTAAATGATCGAAGGTGGAGGGAGTAAATTTATAAATAAACCAATTTTTAAAAAAAATTTAAAAATAAAATAAAAAATATTCGACAATAGGGGACAATTATATTACTCCATCGACCGTTACATGACACCGTCCTAACTGTTATTTTTAAAAATATTTATATTTGTATATTAATTTGAGATAAAAATTAAATATTAAATTGAAAAATCTACCTTTTTTTATTTTTTGGATTATTATAGGAAAGCAGGTGCCGGGTGAGATTAATAGAAGTCTAATAGGTGTAAATCCACCAGGAGGAGGACATGCACTAGGCGGCAAAATCCAGTTCCTCCCAAATCCGACAAGAGCAAGAAGGACAAGTTTACTGGAAAAATAGAAACACAAGATCATAATTAATGGTAACTAAATTTAATAATTTAGTATATAGTATTTGTTTCGTATAATAATCGCATAATAAATAAAAATTTTAGTTTTTAATAATTTAAAGATGATTATGCATAATATATATAATATACAATGACGTATCTATTATGCTTTGAATAGGGTGAGTCCGTGTCCACCTTAAACTTTTCAAAGTTTATATATTTACTCTTAAGTTTTTTTAACTTTTATGAATTAGTCCTTAAGTTTCTGTAATATTTAAGCTTTGTGCTCACCCTAAAATTTCATATGTATCCATCGTTAAATAAATTTCTGGATCCGCCATTGAAATTTCGAAATTTTATAGCTCTTCAACTAATTTGGGTTTTGATGATACTGGTCTGTATAGGCCTGAGTTTCTACCTCCACAATCCCCTTACCTTCGTTTATAACGATATTCATGAGTTTCAGGAAATGTAAAATTTCTTGAATTCAATATATTTTATGAGAGTAGAAGTCAATTCTACGTTCATGAAACCACCAACTTATACCACTGTTAATAAAGAGGATGCAACACCGGTTGATGAAGAAGATAAAAAGGAAGAACCATAGATTCTCCAACGTCTTCGACGAGCACCACAGGTCAGTAAAAACTTGATATTAATCCTTTTATGATCTAAAAATATAAAATTGAATGATAAAATTATACTTTGGTTAACAAATATATATATAATATCGATTTGATTTAATCATTTTAAAATTAAATAATTATAAACTAAAGAATGATAAAATTACAAATTTTACATTAAAAAAAATAATTTAATTTTAGTACTTTAAAAACTTTATTTGTCCCTGTCATCATAGAACAGCAACATGATATTAATTATGGTACAAAATATAAAAGAAGAGTACTTATTTCCATTGCCAAAAATTGAACCTAAGTCTCCTAGGTGAAAGCCAAATATCATAACCACTGAACGACAATGGAATGGTTTGAAATATTTAACTAATTTTGGTTTTAATATATTACAAAATTTATATCCTGTTTTAGATTCTACTTTCATCAAGTCAATTTATAGTTATAGCCAATATATTATATATATCCCACCTGAGAATTTAACGTCATAAACAGTTCCGTCAGGCCATATTCTCCTCGACCTCCGGCATGTTGCCGAGCTTCAATCCATAATAGGAGTATCCGGTTCGGTAGCAAGAGTTGTCCTACTCTAAATCCATCAGTTTCAGAACTAGGGAATAGGGATGGAGTTGGCAATGGCATAGGTCCATGTTTTCTGTCACTGATGGCATCAATAAATTTAGTTCTTCCTGCATGAGAAACTGCTTCTTCCATGGTAGCCTACAGAACTCAAACATCGAAGCATCATTATCTGTATCGAAGAAAACGAGATTACCTTCAAATGAGTGAATGAATCGACGATGAAGCCGCAGAAAAGAAGAAACGACCCGCAGACGAAGCAGAAGATTCACTGCCTTATCCAAATGAAATGTTTTATAAGAGAAAATTTTCCAATATCCAACTAAATCGGAAATTCTATTCATGGAAAACACGATGGTCCGGCGGCGATAACTAACCTTAGGCAGGGACACAACTGTTACGACCGATTATATGTTCGACAATGCTGCAGTCACGGTTTCCTCATCATTTGTCTGCAATCTAGCATTCCACTAGACACAGCAAGAATCAGAACATTAGCACCCCAAATACCACCCAAGGGAAGTTGAATCCAAGACAAGTTGCACTCTGTTGCCTCAACATAATTACGGAGACTCGCGAGGACTTCGAGATCTGCTGTTTCCCCCATTGCTGGAACAGAGAAAGATGTGCAGCCAAAGATTTACTTGCACTACGCCGGAAAGTCAGCTGCGGCGAGTTTGAGCACCAATGGTGGTGCATCCTCCGCCCAAAATTGATCTTCAGTGTCCCTTTTACCTACAGCAGCCATTGCATGTTCAATCCAAATGAGCTAAAATAAAAAAATAAAATAAGTCTGATTCCATTGCCGGGAATTGAACCCGGGTCTCCTGGGTGAAAGCCAGATATCCTAACCACTGGACGACAATGGAACTGTGGACTGAGATCAAACACCAAAAGTAATGTTGATAAATATAAATGTCATTTTCCACATTTTCCATAGAAAAATCCATGACCTACAATATGATGTAGTTCATGGCAGCAACTAACCGAACAGATATCCTTGACCATGATCTAATACATTCTAGTCGATTGGTTCGTAAAATCGAGTTCCACATCCCGACGAAAAAGCGAGAGTCCGAATCCTTCAGGTAACGTTTATTCGGATGTCAATTTCGAAGAATTTGTTCGTTCATTTGGATGTCAATTTTGAAGAACTTGCAATTTCAAAGAAGCTAGTCGATTGTATCGTCAGTTTTACTTATAAACGTTTGATCCATACAAGCAATTTTGAAAATCGAGTTTTAATCTGATTTAAAAATAATATTCAAGTAAAATAAAAGGTAAATTTTTTTATTATTGTTAATAATTTCAATACATAATTAAATATTTTTTTAGAAATAATTAAATTTTTCAACATAACCCAGTTTCACTCTAATATGTAATAAAACAACAAAACAAAATAAAAGTTAAGATCAAAATTAAAAAAAATATTAAAAATATATATAAATCATTTCAATGTCTTTAGATAAAAATATCTTAAAATTATATAAATTATAATATATTTTATTGAAAAATGTAATATAAATTAATATTAAAAAGTTTAAAACCATATTTTTATGATTTATATTTTTGTAAAATTAATGAAGTTATAAATAAAATTTTAATTTTTTAAAAATATTTTAATTCTATTTGAATAAATAAATAGATACTATATTTTTTAATTATCGGAGAGTCAAATTTTAAAATTATATATGAATTATGTTAGACAAAATTTTATTTTCTCTCATTCAACCAATAACATTTTTCTAGATTCTCTACTGTCGGTCTTAGAAATGTTAAAACTTTTATCTTACTTAACTTAATACGAATGAAATTATAAATGACTAATAAATAGCGTCACTCTCCTATTTTTCATTATCGAAACTTTTCTCGTTCATTCTCTTCACACACCGACAGTGGTACCGGTTTTAATATTGATCGTCGATCGTCAGATTTAATTTTTTGTTTGTTTTATTTTAAATTTTAATAAATTATTTTACTCTTGTGGTATGATTTTATTCTACCTTTCGATATGTTTTCTCTGTCTTTTGACACGTTTTCTCTATTTATTTTGATTTTTATTAGGGTTGAATCCGAGGATGCCACGACTTATAAGATGACGCTCATTCTTTTATATTGTTGATCTCCCTATTTTGGATCATCGAACAAGATTTAGATATGTGATTACATCTACCGTTCTTTTTCATGATTGAATAGTGGTAATATCTTTGTTGTCAACGCACCTTCATTATAATATGCATTTTTATGTTATTTGTTGATAATTTTACCGATTATCGTGAATTTTGGTGATATTTATATCATTCTTTTATTTCGAATCTTTGAAATAGCTTTTCTTCTTTTTCTTGTCTAATCTTCTTACGATCTCGTGTTATTGGTTTTGTTTATTAAGTATATATAAGTATTTAAGTGTTTTATTGATTAAGATGTAAATTTTTATTATATTTTCGAATATATCTTTATTTAATAAAATTAGTAGATTTACGTTAAAACTTAAACATGGACCAATTACCGAAACTAAACGTTGCTCGGTCACCGTGACACGTAAGGAAGATGACTAATCCAGTCATGTTCAGACAAGGCTAGTTTCGACTTTTCGACTTCAAAAAATAGTCATGACCTAGTCACGTGACTACCCAAATCTCCAAGCTTTTTGGTCCCAGCTGGAAACACCTGATCTTATTCTTATCCTCACCAGCGTACTTATCAATCCATTCGCCACGTCATCGATATTTTCTCATCAGATCTAAATCCAACGGTATATGTTTATCATAAATTGTTCGACCTTTAACGTCATTTCTTTGTTTAAATATCTTCGCCTCCGCTGCTCCACTCTCTTCCGCAACAAAGATCATAAGATTCGCTGTGATCTCCGGCATAAATTCCGTAATATATGGGACTACTTGATCAGTTATGGGACGAAACATTCGCCGGTCCTCCACCGGAAGATGGCCTCGGCAAGCTCCGAAAACGAACTTTCCGGCCGCCTTACTCCTCCAAGGGTACGCTTACACGCTCCTTATTTCAATGGCGGCGTACTTTAGTTTTATTTAGAAATCGGAAACAATAATTATCTCAGTAAAAGTAATTGAATGTGCGTTAAATCGAAGACGAAGGAGATTTTAAAATAACGCAAAAATTTGTTAAGAGATGAAAGTTTTGAAGATTTTTTATTCATTTTTGGTTAATTCATATGTTTGATTTGGTTTTAACGATCTGATAATTATCAGAATCCGATGGCGGTAGTGTGAGATCATACGGTGATGAAACGCCGTCGAAGGAGGAGATAAGAGTGACACATAGTATTATGATTGTAAAACCACAGGGTTACGAGATCGGATCTCCGCCGGCTTCGCCAGATGGAACATCTCCTCCGGTATCTCCTTTTTCCGGTAATATATATTACTTAATTCTTTTAACATCGCTACCATTTATTTTTTGTGAGGGTTAAATTTTATTGTCCATATAAATCATACTACTAAATCTATTGTCGATGGGGAGTTACTTTATAATTTTTGAAAATAATTATAATTTAAAATAGGATAAACTGTAATGGAGGTCACTAAATTATGAGTATGATTATATTTAAATCATTCAATTATCAAAAATTACGTTTGGGTCACTTAATTATGGGTAATATTATATTTGGGTCACCCAATTAATAAATATTATATTTGAATCACTCAATTATAGGTAATATTACATTTGAGTCACTCTTCATATTTAAAAAAAATTATCAATTCGTGTATTAGATTAATTAATGATTTCAAATGAAGTATTCTAATGTTAACGAGGGTATATAAGTAATTTGGATGAAAAAACGATCAAATTGATATAAGTTGATCTATATATAATCTTACCTATAATTGAATGACTCAAATGTAACTTTTAATAATTGGGTGATCTGAATGTAATTTTACCCATAAATGAGTGATCAAAATGTAACTTACAATAATTAGGAACCCAAATATAGCTATACTCATAATTGAGTGACTTTTGTTATAGTTTATAATTTTAAATACTGTTTATATAACTTTTAAAATTATCATAATACGGTTGTTACGTTATATTTTTTATCTTAAAACTTAAATATATATATGATAGATAAGATTAAATAGATGTGATAGATATATAATTAGTTAAATAAATTTGTTAATGTGGATAAGCAGATCGGTATTTCAGTTTTAGAGAAGATCGGCGTCGGATAGCGTCGAGAAGACCGAGTAGGTTGGACCCAGAAGCCCTCATCCTCCTTACGACGTGTGAGATCTGAGCCGTCTCGCTCGACAAATCGAGTGATACTGCGTGGTTAATTGGCTATCTTATATATCTTTGCAACTGATAGTATTTCAACTGTGATGCTGAGTTATATCTGTAGTGGATGTTGAAAAACTGTAAAGTATATTATATATTTATATATGAATGTACATAAATAAAGAGTTTGTAGTATTTTTTATTCAGTTAACTGTGATTATAATAGTATCTGTTCTAAATATCGCTCAATTATTCTACTGATATTATTAGTATTCGAATCCATGATCTCTAAAAACAACAATCATTTTTTTAACCACTGAGGCTAAATGACTCGTATAAAAATTACAGTATTTAATAGGTTTGGATTTTAGTTGGAATAAATCTATCTATATAAATCTAGTTATTAGATTTCCTAATATTCCGGTCTTCGGTTATTAGGAGAAATTATATCATGAACCATATTTATTACGTTATTTGTGGTTTTAATCAACCAAATTCATCCATTTCATATAACGTGATCTTAACCAACTAGATTCATTTATCTCGTATTTTTTTAAGTTAATTATCACCTTTTTTACATATAATTAGTGAGTAAATAATTATCAAGTAGTTACTTAAAAATAAACAAACTTGATTACAGAAATCATAAATAAAATAGTAAACAAAGTTCATGATATAATTAAAAATATATTACAATCTAATTTATTGAATGGTTTTGGCAAAAACAAGCATTCATATTTAATAAAAATTATATTAATTTTATTTTTAATCATTAAACTATAAAAATTTAATGAATTCCATTATAAACTCTATATTTAATTTTTTATAATCATTAATATTATATATTCATCAATTATTTTGGATAAGACACTAAAAATTTAATATAAAAATAATTATTTATAACGTTATAATTTAAATTATTTATATACTTTAAAATTTTAATCAGATTTAACTAACAAGGGTCGGTATAATAGCAAAGAACAGAAAAATTTAAAGTTAAAAATGACATTATTAGAAGCCTTTCTCCTTCAACACAGGGTTGCCATTGTTTTACAACCTAGAAACCATTTTCTCGGCAACCAAACATAGCTTGGAAAATAGCTCCTGTACTTGTTCTACTGTTGTCAGTTTCACTGCTCTTGCCTTCATCTTCAATAAAATAAATGTTTAGATGTTTTTAATTTATTCAAAATTTTACATAATCTATGCAAAAAAACAAACATAAAATTCAACAATTTAATTGTTAGTTCTCGGAGTATTGAAAAGTAACAAAATTTTCCTAAGAAAATCAGCAGAAAATATTATAGTTGACGTACAAATACAAGGCAGATTAAATAACCAAAAAAATCCATTGTGTATGAGAAACCGAGATACAGTTCTCCGGTCGAGCTTGTCGGGATTTCGGATTTGTGTGGAACGACGACATCCCCCGGGAAATTTCTCAGTTCACGGCGCATCAGGTTGTTCCGATCTTCTGTGGCTGTTGAATATGGATACAACAGAGTTAATGATACATTGCATTAGGGGTCGAATAAGCCCGAACTTAGTTCGAGTTGTAAGAAACTCGACCTCGACTCGAAATGTAAGTATTGTATTCATTTTGAAATAAAAATCTAACTAAATCTAACTAATAAAGAATATATTCGAGAGCGCCATTCGAGGTTGGTAAAATTATTCTTTTGGTCCCAAAATTTGTAAATCCTTTGGTTAATAAAATGGGGAAATAGCCCTTTGGTCCCCCTAGTTTGATAAAAGTGTTGTTTTGGTCCCAAAATGGTAGAGTTTTTACTTAATAAAATGGTAAAATTTCTCCTGAGTCCCATAAAATTTCACCATTCGACCACGCTCAATAAAAAAATTGCCTCCACCCCTAAATATTTGACAATACTTGATAGTTGAGACAAACATTATTGTGATTGAATTTGGCTCGCTCGAGCTCAACTCGAAAATAACCGAGCCAAATTCAATCACACTAACGCTTGTCTCAACTAACTTGCAAGCATTGTCAAATATTTAGGAGTGAATTCAATTTTTTTATTAAGGGATTGAATTTGACTCGCTCGAACTCAACTCGAAAATAATCGAGTCAAATTCAAGCAAGATGTCTCGTTTATACCCGTAAGAGTGTGTACCTTCTTTAAATTGACCTTATTGCTTGGGGTTGCTGGTTTCAATATCTCGAACGAGCACACAAGAGCTTCATCAATACTCAATAGAGCACCAGCATTGTCAAAATCTCCACCATAGTTTGGAGCTGTAAATATTGTTACTAATTTCCTATCAGCAAAAAACTCATACCCATCCTCCACAACCTGCAATCCAAAACTTTAGATTAATCCGAACACGAACATATACGATGATATAAACTATATAACTAGAAGTATTCGTGTCTTAACGTTAATTTTCGACGAATGTCAGCATTGATAAGGGAATATGACCCTCCAACTACATGAAAAAAGAGTTAAACTTACCCTTGTCCCTTTCTTTATCCACAAGTATAACGGAATCGGGTTACTTGATACACAAGTTAACTTAGACCTAATTGATGTTAAAATTCAATACTCAAAAGAAATTGGCTTTCGAACTTGAAGTTTTGTTCAGTTGATTTATACAATCATTACGTTGTAGATTTAGGGTTCGAATCCATATTCCTACGATCCTTTATTTGACCCTCAAATTATGAAAACCTTTTATGTTAAGAAAATAGAATCCGACTTACTTGGTGACCACGGCAAATGAGATCGAGGTCATTCTTTTCCAAAAAAGATGTAACAACATCGACCCCGAAAGTGCACGAAATGCCTCGATCACTCTCCGCCCAACCCTCGACATTCGGATTAGGATCCGACCAGAGTAGGTCACATAGAAGACCACCATCAGGAACTTCGGTCGGCCTCTCAATCTCCTTGATTTGATCCAAATTTTCCAAATCCGGAGACAACCCTCCATGCATACAAAGCACCTTCTCATCAATGAGTGCAGCCACAGGCAAATGGTTGAAGCAGTTGGTGAAAAGTTTCCAAAGACTAACATTAAATCTCCTTTTACATTCATCATAAAACCCATAAATCCGGTTCACCTTTGCATCTTCATGGTTCCCTCTCAAGAGAAAAATCCGGTCCGGGTATCTTATTTTATAGGCCAAAAGCAAGCATATTGTCTCCAAGCTTTGCTTGCCCCGGTCTACGTAATCTCCAAGGAACAAGTAGTTTGCTTCCGGTGGATACCCACCGTACTCGAAGACCCTCAACAAATCTTGGTATTGTCCATGAATATCACCTAGAAAGAAAAAAAAGTATAATATAAATATGTTTGAATAACTACAACGAGATCAACATTACAAAGTACGATCGAACATAATTAATTAGAGTATATTTGATCTAGACTCGAACAATTTAATTCGAGAACGCTCATAAAATTTCTCCAAAATTTCATAATAGTAAACAAAACCCAGAATTAAACCAATATAAAACTTTTGGTTTCTATCTATTCTAGAAAGAAAATTTGCTAGAAATGATCTTAAATTCATCTAGAAATGAACTCCCCCAACATTGTACTAATTCTTTTCCAAATTCCCATAAACTAATGCAATTCAAATGATCAAAACAAAACAATCCCAAAGTGGAGAAAGAAAAAACACTAACCACAGATTCTAATGGGAGCACTGATCTGCAGCAGATTGGGATGAGAAATGAAGATTTGTTTAGCGTTGATACAAAGCTGACGAATCTCTCCTTCAGAAAGTTTAACCTGTTTCCCACCTTTACCTTCCAATAACCTTCCGATTATATCATCCAAAACACCAGTTTCCATAACGCCTTCTATCGTCATCATCACCACTAACAAATTTCCTGGAAAATTCTAGCTAATCAGACGGGATTTTTGCTTAATTTCGACAAATAATGGATGAGAAAAAATGGGTATTTGATGATTTGTCGAAAGGATTTGAAAGTGTTGAGATCGAGAGAGAAAATAATTGAGGATCAAAAGAAGGGGAAGAAATGGATGAAAGAAATTTAGAGTAATTCATGGAAAGTTCGTTGTTATTTTTTTCTCTTCATTTTTTTTTCATTATTTATTTTAGTAATTTTTCTCTCTCTCTAAAATATAAGAATTTTTATTTTATCTATATGCCAAGAAAAGATTGAAAATGAACAATACCATTAGTTTGAAGGTTTCAAACTTTATAGGCACGTGGTTATTGCATGACAATTTTGTCAAAGGGTTGAATTATTTGTTTAAATTTAAAGGTTTTAAGATAAAGTATAAGATGTACTTAACAAAATGAGATAGATTTTGTTAATAAAATTGGTTGTGTCGGTAAAGACGATGTTTTAATGATTTGATTATTTT
Organism: Abelmoschus esculentus; assembly: GCA_035048815.1. Lineage (NCBI taxonomy): Eukaryota > Viridiplantae > Streptophyta > Magnoliopsida > Malvales > Malvaceae > Abelmoschus > Abelmoschus esculentus. Next base: position 1,076,599 of record JAUCBN010000049.1, read on the forward strand.
AAATTTTTTATTCGATTTAACTAATATTTACCCCTAATTTCCAACCTTGCTATAGTATATGGGGTTTTGCTTTTTACCCTAAATGTAAGACAGTAAACCTCACTCATCTATGCTTTGCTGACGATATCCTTATTTTTATTAGAGATGATGTTGACTTTGTTTTAAGAGTTAGAGTTTTGAATGTTTTTTATTTCTTATTTGTGTTACAATTGAATACAGTTAAGAGTGATTTATTTTGTGCTGGCCTATCTGTAACTGAGGAACAACATTTGGCTATAAGTTCAGGATTCAATCTAGGATGTTTGCCTGTACGATATCTTGAAGACCCTCTCGTGACTCATAATTTGACTAGAGTTGATTGTGAAAGTTTAGTGAGTAAGATTATAAAGATAATCTTTGGGTGACCCTCTCAATCTCTGTCGGCTACAATTTATTCAAGCAATTATTTTCAATATACAAAATTTTTGAGGACGAATCTTTCTTCTTTCCTCTGAAGTGATAAAAAAAGTCAAGTCTCTTTGCGATTTTTTTTATGAAAAAGGTAAATGTGCATCTGCTTAGGGTTCGAGGGTTAATTGGGTGCAGTTGCGTCACTCAAAGAACGAAAAAGGCTTGGGACTTAAGGATTTATATACGTGGAACAATGCATGTCTCATAAGATGTTTGTGGTTGATTTTTGCTTGTTCTGGTTCATTGTGGGTTGCTTTGATTAATGCTTATATGCTCAAAGGCTCTTCATTATGGAATGTATAAGTAAAAAATAACATAGTTGTTCTTGAAAAAAAAAATCTTAAAACTTAAGTTGTTGTGGTTGCAAATGTTTATGGATGTGTAATCTCAGAGTGGTTTCAAGGTGAAAAAACTCTAGGTAGACCTTCGACACAAGCTAGAGAAGGTACCATAGGTTAGGATTGTGTGGGGCAATCCCTCTATTCTCAGGTATTCTTTTATTACTTGGTTAGTAGTCTTAGATAGGTGGCCTACTAAGTCTTGCATGCTTTCTTGGGGTTGTGAGATTGATCTCCTATGTTTTCTTTAGGGTAGATTGATCTATGTGTTTGGTTGCAATCAAAGGCAAAAGATAAGAGTCTTAGATTTAGATAAGGTGAATGCTTTATTTTTACGAATCAAAAAGAATATTAGTTTTAGATTTAGAGATTTTTCTAGACCCTTATTTTTATTAGAGAATTAAGAACTTTTGTAACCTTTTGATGTTTTCTTTTTGATAGTTGTATTAATTGATTTTTTAAATGATTCTTCGATGAATAAATAGCATTTATCCAAAAAAAAATCGTCTTCAAACTTATTCTAAGTGATTCAAACAAAAAAGTAAGGAGGAGGAAGAGGGAATTGGTTTTGATTGGCGATTGATGAGTGCATAAAAGTCCTATTTTTAATATCATTTTCCCACTCGATTAGTACTAATAAAGGACAAATTTAAGGGCATTAATGGATATTTCTGTACGCTTTCCATATTTTAGCATCCAAACATGTAATTCATGAATTCATCTAATATTTGGCATAAAACAGATGCATTTGATAGTTTTCTTTCTTAGACAGGAAACTACATATAAAGATGGTCAATTAAGAAGATAGATGCTGGAATGCAGATGAAGCACCCGCCACGGCAGCACTTTTGAGGCCGCGACAGCAGAACAAAGATGACAAATGGTGTTCGACAGAGAAAGAAAAAAGATGTTGATCTTAACGGACAAAGAGCGAGAGAAAGACGGAACCAAATTAAGGAGTGAAGCCTTGGTCAAAGTCAAGTGCAGGAAAGAAGAGATATTTTAAGAAATAAGAATTAAATATTATAGTTTAATTAGGAATTATATTTCTCCCCCCTTAGAACTCTTTCCTTGTATGGAAAGCTTTAACTTAAGGCTTGACCTATATAAGGCACACATTAGGATTAGTTAGGGAATTGGATTTTACCTAGAAAAATACTTTTAGCCGCCGACTACACCATGTTCTAAACTTCTTCGAAGGTTTAGGTTGTTTGTGGAGTAGTTGGAGAAGATGGTTGTGTTATGTTAATACTTATTAATGCAAACTTATTTCATAGTTTATTCTCTCTTGGTATTTACTCTTCTCGCATATGAGCTCGAAAGATAGTATGTGAAGAAAAATCTATTTGCCTAGCATCGAGAGATGTAGGTTCATGAAACGAGAGAATACGGTCTTTGCTCATGGGCATTGACTTATCCGGTTGAGAGATTAACCGCCCAGGATTTCAGCGACTAACAAGACGCATGTGTTTGGTTGTTGTCCGCCCTTGATTCACGTCGGGGTATCATCAAGACGTGAGTTTCAACAGTTCTCTTCGTTTAAGGATAAGGAAGAAAACATACAAGAATGCTCTGTCGAACTATAGAATGTTGAATTGTCAACAAGCCATAACCCCGCCTAGGCAGCTGCGACGACCTGACCCATCGAGGCGATAGTTCAACTTATCCTCGCTTCTATCATCTTCAATTCTTCTTTATTTTACCTTTATTTAATTTAGTTCTAATAGTTAATTTAGTAATTTCAACTCAACAACTATTGTGTTTTTTTTTTATTTTCTATAGTGCAACTTCAAATATTACAATTTGACAAAGCTGAAAAACTAAAGAACTTTCGTGCCTCCATCAACAATCAAGATTGATGGATTCCGATTGATTTTGAGTGCAAACTCCGATCTTGTTATGTTTTAATGGTTGATCCGAAACAAAGAATTATGAAGAATGAAAAATATGGAGCAAAGCTCGCTAATGATCATATACTTTTAGAAGAAATCTTCTACAATCACATAATATTAACTCTAATCCACCCTGAAAAAAGAACTCATGATAAAAGTAAGTGCAAAGAACTCGTGATAAAATTAGGTTGGGTCAACTGGAATGTGTGTTATTCTTATAATAAAACTAGTTTTCTCTTCATAACAGTTGCAAGTTGTTTTTCTTTTTTTTAACAAATAACAATAATTAATTTTAATGGTGTTAATTTATTTTCTTGCTCTTTCATGTTTCTTTTTTAATTTTTATAAAAATCTATGATCTTGTGGCCTGTGTATCCTATACCTTTGTGACACGTTTTTCATTGGCTTTTATAGTTTGTTTCAATTGTCATATGGTACAATTTTAGTATATCATAGTGGTCACTTAGTGTTCATATAAAAATTCTCATAACATTAATTTTCTAGTTTGATCATGTTTTTCATTGGCTTTTGTAATTCGTTTTAATTGTTGTTTGATACAATTTTAGCATATCATAATGATCATTTGGTGCCCATATAAAGATCTCACAATATTAACTTTCTAATTTGATTAAGTCAATAATCATAAAAAAGATTTAGACAGATAATATATGAATAACACACATTTCAGTTGACCCAACCTAATTCTAATTGTCTTGTTCCAAAGCAAAGATATCCACGGGTGATTCGCCCTATTCAGATATTCACAAGGAGTACTGAATTCTCTTTCGGATAGGTCCATCTCCATTCTTTTTATAATTTGTTAACCAATGTAATCAAAATTGTATAAAAAAAACGTATATCTCTGTCAATTTTATCTATACAATAACTAAAAAAAGTTAAATCAATGTAGCAACAATTTCTTTCATACAAGACTAGAGTAGCTACATTTAATAAAAGATAAAGGATCACTCATCTTAAGAATACTCTCATAAAAGTAACACATATATCAGTTTGTCAAATACCTGTCTCTTTGATTTTATAAATTAAAAAAACTAGGTAATAAAAACTGTTAAAATGGAGTTCAAGGTGAAAGTTTTAAAAATTCTTCAAGTGAATCCATATTACAGTTTTCTTCAAGAAAGATCTTACACCAAAATTTGAATTAGTTATTCTTGAAATCAAGTTCTGTAATCTTCAAAAAAAAAATTGATAGATTTTTCGTCAAAATCTCTTGAAAGATTGTTCAAAACCTCCACGAAAAGATTGGTAATATAATAGAATAAAATTCGATAAAATTGTTCTTATGGATCAGATTTTTGGCTTGAAATTCTCAAAAAAGAATTGAGAATTATAAACATCGCTCAGTATGTTCAGCTTCGATCATCTGGGGAAATAATCATCAATTCCATATGAACAACAAAAACAACTTGGATTAAAAGTAAAAACGAAGATGGATCAGAGTTCTGGCTTGGAATCTCTAAAGAATTAGAGACTAAAAGTTCGCACAGTTTGTTCAGATTCGATCATCTGGGGAAATAATCATCAATTCCATCTCATTCTAAATCGTATTTTTTTAAGAAAAGAAAAGAACTGTAGGGGAATCTGAATGCATAAAAATTACCAGAAAAATCAAAATGCCAGAATCTCATCCCCGGAAAATTCTTATCGGCAACGTACAGCGCTGAAGTCGCTACTGAAATCGAAGCGCAACAGTGACTCTAATTTATTGCCTTTATCCATTCAAAGTTCTGCGGGGAAAAATCCGAGAAAATGAATAAGAAAGCGAAGCCAAGAAAATTTGAAAAAGAAAATTAGCGACGGTGAAGAATAGAGAGGCGAACGAGTTTTGGGTGAAGAACAAAGACGATAAGCTAGTGGATTATAAATAGAGGAGAAACCCTAATTTGGCGTTTCAAAGAGAGTGAAATTACATGGGTGCCCATTCTGGATGCATGGAACTACAATCTACCAGAGTTACCTTACTAAAAAATTATTAAACATCCCGTTTTTATCGATTTTCAGTTTTTTTATATTAACGTTAGTTTTTTTAAAAAATTATATTTTATCTTGATAAAATAGTTTTATTTTATGATTTTAAACATTAAAAAGATAAATATTTTAAGATGTTTTTATAAATATTTATTAAAATTTATTTTTAAATAAAAAATAAAAATACATTTATAGTGTTTTAAGGATAATATATATACCTTATAAAAATAATTAAAAAATCAAATTTAGTTAACTACGATTAACAACAGTTCGTAAATTTATAAACCATAATACATCGGTTTGATTCAGTTTTCGATTTTGTGATTAATCATGCTCAACCTTAATTATCACCATTCAAATCTGAATACTTGAAGAGCCCACAACAACTCTAAAACCCACGTACTTCAAGAACAACACGATCTAACTGCATATTTTAATTGATTACATGATTAATTAATTTAAATTTATCGATTACTAAAACTCATTTAGTTAAAATTTATGTTTAATTTAAATTTTAATGACTTTTAATAATAAAAATAATATATAATTTGATATCGATTTACTGATTGATGTGGTGGTTAAAGGTACTCATATTGTCTTATTTTGTATGATTTCAAATTTCGATGTGAGAATATAATCTTTATTTAATCAAAAATAATAATTTATATTAAAAAAAATTATTTAACACTTTAAATTGATTAAAAAAATTAATAGTTTATATTTATCAATACTTACTACTATATATTTATTCAACACTTTAAATTTATCAAATCATAAACTTTGGGCTTGTTTTTTGTTGCTTTCAAGCAATCAAAAGCACTTTTTTAAGTGCTTTTATCAGATTTTGATTGTTTTTGGTTGCTTTTCAAATCAGTTTTTTTATCAAATCCAAAAGTTAGAATTTATGGCTTTTGAGTTTGATAAGTTGGTTTGAAAATAAAAATATTTACTTATCCTTATAATATATTTTTAAAATAATATTTATACGTATATAATTATAAAATAATATATATTTTATAATATTTATATTGAGAATAAAATTATTTTATTTATAATTTATTTTAATATTTATATTAAGAATAAAATTATTTTATTTTTAATTTATTATTAATTTATAATTTTTATGTTCGTATATAAAACTATCTAAAATATAATTACAACATTTTTTTAAAAAAAAAATCACTTACAAATTTAAGAATAATTTTTTCTTTTATTTCTTCTCTCCTTCTTTCCCGTATATATTTTTAATTCATTCTTTACCTAAATTCATCTATTTAACCTCATCTCTATCAAATAACAACCACCCATTTTTCACCTATATTTTAATCAATTAAAATCAATTCCCCAATACCCCCACTTCCCCCTTCACGTCTCCCCTAGCACACCCACACCACTGCATAATCTGTCAACACCCACACCACTGTTGCACTGCATAATCACGTGTCCGCTGCAACATTCTACCACCCTGCAGGTTCCTGTTTGAAGACGGAGGGAGGACAATCCCGTCTTTGAAATGTGTCCCTCCCTCCCCAGCACGTGATAATTACTCTATGCATAGGTAAAGTCGGGTGGTGTTCACTCCGACTTTAAACATTACAAATATCAAAAAATTATTATTCAAAGTCGGGGTGCAAGACTACAACCTTTATCGATTTTTTTTTTATTGAAATCACTATTTAAAGACGGGTTAAAATACCTCAGTCTTCTGAAAATTACAACAAACCACAATATTATGAGAAATAATAATATGTGAACAATATTTTTAAAATTAAAATTTCCAAATAACAATATTTATTTAATTCCTCCTTTAAAAAATAAATAAATGTAGATTTTAAAATCCCTACAAAACCCAAAACAAGGCCGTTATAAATGCCAAATAATATATTTTAAAAATAAAAATAAAATAAGAACAAAACAAAAAGCCTTAAGTCACGTTTACGTCTTTAATTTATTTGTTAAAATAAAAAATGAAAAAATACCCAAAAAAATAAAATAAAAGAGAAATCAGAAACTGTTGTTTCTTCATTTTTCTCTTTCTTTGATCATCCATTTCCGGGCTTCAGTTCCTCCCAAACCCTAATTCTTTTATTGTAGATAGTTTTATATATTTTAATTTCTAATAAGAAAACCCATTCTGCATTTTCATCTTGTTTCCATTCTAGATAATTTTTTTCTTGTTCCAAAGGGTATCTATTATTAGGCATCCAAAAAAGTGTTTTTTTTAATGATTTGTAAAGTTCTGAAATTTCTTGCTCCTCAGAAAGGAGAAATGAAAAGAGAATAAATTTACAAAAGCAAGTTCCCATTTTCATTTGATCATTTGGGTTTTTTGTTTTCTTTTTATCTGTGAGGTTTGGGGTTTTGATTCTATGGCTGCAGTTGTTGATAAGCCAAGTGAGACAGCAGTAGCTAATGGAAACAACAATTTGGTTGTTGAAACATCCAAATCAGAGTCAAAGGAATTCAGTGTTCAAAAACTTGTTGATATGTTCACAAAGTTGAACCCTTTTAAAGAATTCTTCCCATCATCTTATCATCACAATCCCACCAAAACTGGTGATTTTAAGCAGGTCCCTGCTAATAAGCAAGGGAATGAGAATTACCAATAGAAGGGTATTGCTTTTTTCACCCATCATTTACATTTTTCAAATGCATTTTTCCTGGATTTTACTGATGAGTGTTTGATTGTGGAGAAATGGTCTTTTCCTTTCACTGGATATGATTTTTATCCCATAGCTAATTTGGGGTTTTAGGATTTGCTTTGTTTTTCTAGTCCTAATGTATTTAATTGGAAATTTGGTTCTTGAGTCTTGTATGATTCAATTCTGCAATTTAAACTAGTTTTTGATGTTTCTCCTTTGGACTGATAAAATTGTTTGTGTTTTGCTGGCATTTATGATTTTAAGGTTTTCAATTGGCCTAGTGATTGTCTAATTATTAATTTGATTGACTTGTTGTTGTTGGACTTTGATGTTATTGGAGTTAGCTGTTCTCGATCTACTTATCGTATGTGGGACTCGTAATGATCTTGTATTTGTTTGTTTTTCCTTTCCTTTGTTAAATGGTTGTTGTTTTCCAGAGAAGAAACAACTACAACCTGGAAAAAGAAAGCTTAATGGTAAAGCTTTTCGAGCTCAAAGAGTCCATAGCATTAGGCGAACTGTATATGTTTCAGATATTGATCAGACTGTAAGTGTAAACAATGGTATAATTTATAGATTTTTTTATTGTTTCATTATGATTTCAAGAATTCACTTGCGGAAATCATCTCTTTGTTCTAGATAGATCACTGAAGAACAACTTGCTGGCTTATTTAGTAATTGTGGACAAGTAAGTCCAAAATGCTGGCTTTAAAGCTTTTGTTGTAATTTTGCTTGTTCCTGGCTAGCGCTGCATTTTGATGTGGAGTGATTCAGAATAATGTTTGAGCTAATATCGTTTCCATCTTTAGAGCATTGTGTGTCTGCATAATACATGCATAAGGACTCCAAGTTCACCTTTTTAGTTCCTATCTTCAGTTTGAGCGTTTAGAATCTCGTTTCTCCTTGAGAAAAAAATATGGATTATTGGGGCTTTGGTTGATACTAGATAGGATTGTTTTTTACTGGATAGCTTATGTGACAGACTACCGTATATATGATATTCTTGGAGTTATTTGGGAATTATTATTGAAGGTTATTGATTGCCGAGTTTGTGGTGATCCGCATTCAGTTCTCCACTTTGCATTTGTGGAATTTTCAGATGAAGGTAAGGAGCTGATATGGACTGAACTTAAAACTTTTCTTTCATTGACATGTACATCTAATTAACATGTTACATTCTTTATGAACCTCCTTTTAACAGAAGATGCGAGGGCTGCTTTGAACCTTGGTGGTACGATGCTCGGGTTTTATCCAGTTAGGGTCTTGCCTTCAAAAACTGCCATCCTTCCTGTGAACCCTACGTTTCTCCCTAGAGTATGGATGAATAACTTTCCGATTCTTAGTTGTTTCGGTTTTGCATAAGGCTTCATTTTACCCTAACCGATATTCAGACATGGGTGTCGCTATATGACCCTCCAAGGTCCCTCAAATAGGTGGTAAAGAACTAACAAAATATGAACATACCTACCTGTGTCCCAAAACACCACTTGGGTCCGTGATTTTAGCTTTATCACTGCAGTAATTGATGTAACTTAGTTGATCTAAACCTCACAATCATCTTCTCTTTGACGAAGATTTCTCAAGCTGAAGTGAAGAATTTCTTTGAATCCGCATGCAGTGTGGTTAGTACGATATCGATATCACACATGGCTTTTTTCTAACTGGTTTCAGAAATAAGGTTAATACGGTTTTCTTTAATTCTCAGGTCACTCACTTGAGGCTTTTAGGGGACAATGTGCATTCAACTCGTATTGCTTTTGTTGAATTTGCCATGGTAAGTTCATGTTTGCTGGACTGATGATGAAAATATTCGGTTCTAAACATATTTCGGATTATGTTTATGATTCTTTGGAAACTATGTTTCGGTCACGGGTTCTAAATAGTATATATATTTCATGTTATCGATCATTATTTGTAACATGGCATCCATGTCTCTTTGCAAACTATTACTGCAAATCTCACACCTTTAAGTTAGGTGACATGTCTGACTAAAATCAAGTGGCCTGATTTAGCAAGTGACGTGTGAGATTATTGTTCTTTGCCTGTGAAATTTTCCGACAATATGCCGTTTTTGTTATGACATGTTACTTCGTATACTTTTTACATTATTTCGGTCGAACATGCATGCATTATTTCGTATACTTTCCTCTGTTTCGTTCTTTCCATATTTTCCATCACAACCATTGCCTTTTGTTTATCTTTTATCTTCGCTCGAAGATATTCGTCACAGTGTTTCGGATTCAGAACCTTGAATTTTTTTACCTGATTCCATCCCTTTGGCTTGACAATGGTATCTTGTTGGGTTCTTTGCTACCATTTAGTTTCCTATAGTTTTAATGGTAGTTATAAAGATCATCATTTAGCATGATCGGACTCGTTCGATCGAACTCGTTCGATCGGACTCATGACTTAAGAGTAGCTGGTTTATACAATATCTTTTTAGAGCTAGCATTCAATAAGTTTGAGGTATGTATCTCAACATTTGCGATCATTAAATCGTAAATTTAAGATGGTCGTAGAAATTAAAAGTTTTTATTATCGGTATATGATATAATTATCCGTAAATTATGTATATTAATTTTATGTATAACTTTAGATAAAAATATGTCCACAGCCCTTCGTATTTTTTCAAACTATAAGCTCCATTTCCTACTTAAAATGGTAAAAACTAAAGTATTCGATTTTCGATTTAAAAATCTATTCATTTTTAGTTTCGTCCTTGAATTTTTATTGTATTTTTCTCGCTCTCAAATTTTTGTTTTCTTTTTTAAATTGGCCTAAAGTGAGGATTTTATTACAGTACAAAACCCAAAATAGGTATTAAATCCTTTTTATAATTAGAAATAAATAGAAAATATAACAGCAAAATTAGTAAAAAAAATCTAATTATAAATCTAATTGCAAAGTGATACAATTGAATAAAAAAGATAATTCCATGTATGATCCCTCGACTCTTTCGAAAGTTTGATTTCATCACTCTTAAAATGATTATTTCCATTTTATATTTTAAAAATATAAAATTCAAAAGTTTTAACCAAAGTTTTATAATCTTTGATGTACATAGCATGAAAGATCATTAATAATACTCCTTCCGCCCCATTAATTATGTCCATATTTTTTGGTTAATTTTATTTTAACTTTTAAGGTAAACTATTGCGGAAGTCACTTTCGTTTACTCTTAGTATATTTTTGGTCACCGAATTTAAAAATCGACCAGTAAAATCACTTTTCTTTTCGAAATATAAATATTTGGACGTTAAATTTAGACGAAAAACTGATTTGGCAGCTGATAAAGATTTTTTTTTCCACCTATCATCCACGTGACTTACAGGTGGATTACAACGTTGATTACATAAAAAAATTTAGACAAAACGGAATGATTTCAGCACAGATTTTCATTCCCACCGAGTTTGAGAACATCCAATCTCTTTATGAAACTAGCATCGAAAGGTAATACTCCATAAAAAAAAGAAACAAATAGATGGGGGATTCATCAGACTTCGCAGAAGCTTTCAAAGTTAGCAAAATTGGCCAAGAGGACTTCAGTTTTTGATGACCCTACTATGGAAATCCAAGAGCTCACAACAGTTATCAAGCAGGATATCACTGCCCTTAATTCTGCAGTGGTAGACCTTCAACTTTTCTGCAATTCTAGAGACGAAGGTGGTGTCACCAATGACACATCTAATCATTCTACCACAGTTGTAGATGACTTGAAGAATCGCTTGATGAGAACCACAAAAGAGTTTAAAGATGTCCTCACCATGCGAATAGAGAATTTAAAGGTTCATGAAAATAGAAAACGTTTAATTGCTTTCACTGCTTCGAAGGATTTTCCGAATCTATTTGTACGATAGGAATAGTCTCATTTAGCTGGTTGTTACTTAGATTAACAAGAACCAGGCCTGGAATAGCTGACATAAAATCTGGAATTGACCCAGAAAACGAATTTGAAGCCAAAGATACATTTTTCAACGATATCATGTCTTCAAATTCGGTGGGAATCACCCCATTTAGCCCATTTGAAGAAAGATTCAAGAATTTAAGGTCTTCAAGAAGTGTAAAGGAATTTAAGGTCTTCGCGAAGTGTAAGAGAAGGAAGTCAAGAAAAGAGAAAGATAGGAAGGGACGTGGATAGGAAAGACGTGACAGTTGGCGAAGGAGAGGGAAGAGAGGGACTTGAGAGCTGCGGAGGAAAGGGAAAGGTCGGAAGAGTCGTTGGAAATATGGAGGAAAACGAGGTGACGGAAAGACTCGGAGGTATCACAAACGGTGGCGTTATGAGGGAAGGCTGAACACAAAGGTCTCTTGCAGTGGGGATGTCGAGGGATTGAAGTGTTCGTATTTATTTGAGGTCTAGAGAAGAGGGATAAGAAGAAAATGGAGTTTTGGTAGTAGGTTGAGTTGGGGAGGATGTGGAAGAGGGAGAAAGGAAGAATGTGGAGGTTGTTAGAGTGATGATATTTGTGGTGGAAAGAAAGAAGAGTGACGGTGGTGGTTTCATAGAGAAAAAGTCACGTGGATGACAGGTGAATAAAAAAAATCTTTATTAACTGTTAAATCAGTTTTCCGTCTAAGTTTAACGTCCTTTAACAACAAAGTGACTAAATATTTATATCTCGAAAAGAATAGTGATTTTATTGGTCGATTTTTAAATTCGATGACCAAAAGTGTACTTAGAGTAAACGAAAGTGACTTCTGCAGTAGTTTACCCTAATTTTTATTATAATTTATTTAAATATTTTTATTAATTAAAATTTATATAAAAATATATTTAAAAACTATTTGATTTAAGGTTTTAAAATATATTTTAATATATTTTTATTAATAATAAATTTTAAATTTTAGTGGGACAGAGAGAATATATTTCCTTTATAGTGTAATATGTACAAATACATATTACTAGAATATGCACCATTTGGGACCGTAGGTTCTTATAATGGAATAATTTCTTTTTAGCCCTTTCAAAAACTGTACATTTATAATTTGGTACAAGGACAAAATTATATTCAGACCTTCCAGGAATCAATAATTTAATTTCTGCCTTCACCCTGGCTAGAAACTATGTGCCTTCGACTTGATTGCGACGGTGGTCGGAGGAATCCCCTGCTGGTTCTTGAAAACATTGTCTGGATCGATCATTGTCTTGGCTTTCACCAACCTGTCGTAATTATTCAAGAAATATTTTTCACCCCAAACCCGAGCAATCTCGACTGTATCCACAGTTGGTACAGTATTGTTGATCAATTCCATCACACCAAGGTCCAAGTCCACGTAATTTACATAAGCGGCTCTCGGACCCATTGAAACGTGGTCCGACATTGCATTATGAAATCCTCGTATCCATTCTATATATTCGTTGCTTCTGTCATTATCCTCTTGGTGCCACTCGACGAGGTATTGGATCGTATACAAATTGCCTTGCCGATGCGGAAAAGCGATCGAGTCGCTGCTTATGTTGCTCATCACGGCCCCGTAAGGGTCCAAGATGAGGTATCCTTTCGGTTCGGTGTCAAGAATGTCGAGGGCGGCTTGTATGCCAGTGGTGGAGATCGTATTCCTTACGTAGTCCGATTTGGCCTTGAAGTAATGTTTGTCTTGGACATACCTAGTCTTGAGGTCCGAAACTGTGGCACCATTAGGTAGTCCGGAGAAGAATAAGACTGATTCGATCCAACTCATTTCCTTGCAATCTTTTGCCATCAGTCCTAATTCGGGGAATACATCGCGGAGGATCGAAAGGGCTTCTTGTCTTCGACCTTGGAAGAAGCCTTTGAATGTCACTGATATGCCTGTCGATTTAGTCTCGGGTAGGCCGGCACCGATGAAGCATGATAAATATAGGTCGCCTTGTAAGTTCGGAGCAATGTGCTGCCATTTGTTTACTAAATTCGCTACGTGCTCCTTCGTGCCGGGTCTCGACACGACAAAGCTCGTAACGGTCTTTGGCACTTTTAGCAACCGGATTTTCCATGCGTAAATGATTCCCCATACGCCTCCTCCTCCTCCTCTTATCGCCCAAAACACATCTTCTCCCATCATTTGCCGGTCTAATAATTCACCTTTCGCGTTGATCAGAAGAGCATCGATCACATTATCGGCCGCTAGCCCGTATTTCCTAGATAACAACCCGAAGCCACCTCCCGCAATATGGCCTCCAGCCCCTACTGTCGGACAAGACCCCGCTGAGAATCCATGAACGTTACTCGATTCGGCAATGGCGTGGTACGTCTCGCCAAGCGTCGCACCACCTTCCACCCATGCCGTCTCCGTCTCCATATCTACCGAAACACGGTTCATGTTCATCATGTCTATAATCACGAACGGAGCTCCATCACTAGCTACGGACGAAGTACCCTCGTAGCTATGTCCACCGCACCTCACTCTAATCTCCCACGACCCTTGCAAACAACACGACACACTGCCGATAAGCTCTTCTTTACTCTCGGGTAAGATAATCGCCACCGGCTTCGGAATCATAGGGTCGGCAAACCGAAGATTCTGAATCGAAAAGCTTAGAAGATTATCATAATCATGATTGTGAACATTGGAGGAAGTAGTGTAGTTGCTGATATTATAATGATTAAGACACGACACGATACTTCTCCAATCAATAGATGCCAAGTTCGAGTTCGAGCTCGAGCTCAGCATCGAGAGAGATGGAAGAAGGAAGTATAAGAGGAGGAGGAGAAAAAGAAGAGGATAGCAACTCGAGTTCGCCATGTCAGCCGTCGAAGATAAGTAATGTAGGAAGAGCTGCTGCGGGTTTTATTGTAATCGAAGAGAATCATGGTACATGTTGACGACAAAGGGAAAGAGAACACAAGGTGGAACAAGTGGAGTTGCCATGGCCGGCAATTCTTAGTTTTGTAATTTATGTTACTGCAGACAAGAATAGCTTCCATTGCTATTTGTTTAATGATCTCAAAGAGTTCGGCAGCTAGAAACAAATGGATTGGGACAAAATTGCTTGCATATGTCTGAATACGATGTTGATGCATTTCAATTGATTCCATGGTAGCATGGAAACCTGCCGACTGCATGGACCGTACGCACTTTCTTCTATAGGACTAATTTGGAAAAAAGTATCAATTCAAGGACCAAAAGTGAAATAAGAGCAATTGTGATCATAAACCATAACAATAATATCAAGTACTTTAATTTTTTTTTTTCTATTAAAATTTCTGTATGTTTTGATCTATCACGGTAGTCTATATTCATGGACGAACAGAGATGGAGCTAGGATCAAATATCAAGAGGGGTAATTGTTCATTAAATCTTTAAATCGAGTTTGAGAGGGATAAAAAACTTATTTTACTACTATTTAAATTAAGAAGGACATTAAATGCAATTATACCAAAAAATTTGGGAGGGGAAAGAATCCCTCCCATATTCAACATAGCTACGTCCCTAGGGATGAAGCTTAATAGTTGTTGGGAGGTAAGGGTGTTTATTGTCAGAGATTGAGTTGAATCGGCTCCGATCTGGTTTTCCGGATATCATATAATTTGATCAAATATTCGAAAATTCGATTATCTAAAAATATATTTTAATTTAATTATTTTTGAAGTTTGAAGGTCATATTTATAAAACTTTCAGAATATCGAATATAATAAATAACAAATTGTTAAATATAACAAGATTCACATCTATAAAAACTTTATTTTTTTTAATTCTTGGATATAGCAAGCATCAAATTGTTAAAAAAATAAAAAATATTCATAAAAATGTAAATTTTTGGATTTTCGGATAATCTAAAACTTGAAATATTACGAGCTGTATCCAATTCAAAAAATTTAAAATCAGATCGAATATCCGATCCGAAAATAAAAATCGGACCTTATATCTAAATTTTTAGATCGGATCAATGGATAATCATATTGTACCTGTCGGATCAAATATTTTTTCGATTGGCCGAATTTTTTACCCTTTGGTCCTTTATATTTTTTCTACGAAAAAATGGTATAACTGTGAATTTGCCCCCTTTCAAAACTTATGTTTTACCTCTCACACTTAAATCTTGGCTCCGTTCTTGTTTATATCGATAGTAAACCATATCATTATCCTATAATAAATATTATATTAATATTAATTATTATTTAAAAAATATTTTTATAATTTCCTAACTAAACACATTAGTTTTTCATATAACGTATTGCCGGCCGAGCAGAAAATCCAAAGTCTCCATGTTTCATCTCATGGTTTTAATTAAGACAATGAATTGGACAAATAAAATTAAGATTTAAATATTATTATTTTTAAAAATTTAAGTTTAAATAATTCATAAAATATATATTATCAAAAACTTAAAATTAATAGATACTATCGTAAAATTAATATTAAAGAAAATTAGACAATGTTAATTGATTATTCATAAAGATGTCTTTTTATTTCAAACATGATGTCATTCAAAAATTAGTTCTCAAATGAGTAAGATTAGATGCTTTATCGTAAGTTAAATAAGCATGTTTAGACTCTTAATGTTTGTCTTGTTTCTCTTCAAGTCATTTACGATGATAGGGTTAGGATTAGACAATATAAAGAATAAAGTTATATATTTTAAAATTAATAATGATTTAAAATTATTTAATTAAAAATTTAGAAGAGATAAAATTTAATTTTATAAAATTATTTTATAATAAAATTACTATTAAATTTAATTTTATTCTTTTGGTCATCATTGGTTGAAAAATTAATGAAGTAGATTTAAGTTACCAGTGTTTTATTATAGTCGAGGATAATAGCGGATAAATTACGGTTACTGAGACCTTTATTTTCTATATTAATGATTTCAGATATTATTAAAACTTTAAAATAATGGCTCGGACCCAAATTTAAATTCTTGCTCGTAGGAGCTTAAGAAATTCAAACTTTATTTGAATTTTTTTTGATTCGAGTCGAGTTTAAAAAATTCAAGTTTTCGAGTTCTTAAAAAATTTAATTATAATTATTTTTTATGTTATTGTACGATTTGATTGTAATTTAAAATGACTTTATCTAATCATATAAGATATGTGTATATATATATTTTTTTCATATTTTTTCATACGTGACAATATTTCTTTATATTTTTATATATCATAAAAATTTAAGAGACTTGTCTCGAACTTTAAAATAAATCTTCTAATTATTAAAAATTTTGAGTTATTAGAATTTATATTTTACGATTCAAACTTTATTTAAAATTTTGTCGAATCAAAACGAGTCGAGTATTTTTACCTCAAGTCGAGTCGAATTATTCAAAACCTTTTAAATCAAGTCGAATTTTGTTCACCCCTTATAACCGGCCACCATAACATGTTTGAAACATACGGAAATAACCCGAAAAATAGTCTTGATAAAACTGCACATTATGAGCCTTGGTTCATGGAAATTAATGCTGATTAAATGAAATTGTTGTGTTATTCATCGTATATGTTCAGACATTTCCTCTACTTCCTCACGTTCCTTGTCTACTTTTTGTCAACTTTTAGGTGTGTAAAAATCTTCCGTCTTTTTATCATGTTTCCTTTTATACCTCTATTAATTTTTTAAAAAAAATTAAATTTTAAATCATAATTTTTATTTTCTATATTTTAAACTCTAAAAAATATATCCCACCCCTAATTTCTTAAACCCTAATTATGACTTGTAACCTTAAATCTTAAACTTTAAACCCTAAACCTACTATTTTGCGTATGAAACTTTGAAAGTATGGTACATAGTTCACTTGAACATTCTAACAAATAAAATGCATATTCAACTCGACATGCTTGAATCGTGAGTGAAACACTGAATTATCCGATATTACAACGGTACTAGTGTTGTCGCACCATATCTTTTAACATAATATTTATCCACATTATCTCCGATACAACAGCCTCAAATGTAGATTGAGACAATTTTTTTTGTTTTTTTTGAACTTCATGCTATCAAACAATTATCGACATATACACAATATCTTTCAACCGCGTAATCTCCATTATCCAAAGAATGCAAAATATTACTGTCGATTAGCTTGTTAAAGAGTGAAGAAATTTAAACGTTGGAGGATTATTTACGTAATTTACCCATTATTTTGAAAGAGAAAAAGATGGAAGTGTAATAGTGTATTGTGGTTGGACCCACCCCCAAGCCACATTCATTTTCCTTTTGCACAACAACAACAAAAGACTAACACTAACCCTTTAACCCAAGTGGTTAAAGAAACCGTTGATCTTTCTAGAGGTCACGGGTTCAAGCATCAGCGATACTAGCAGAGTGATTGAGCGATCAATGTCAAATGATGGAAATTATATTTTAGAACAAATATTACTTGTAATCACTATTAACTTGTTCAAAAATAGATATAGGAATATGAAAATTGATCATCTCTTTCCAGCTAAATATGTGTTCTAAAGCTATTGTCCAATGGAAAAAAATTCATAATTTTTCGGTGTTTATTTTTCTGTTTTTATACTAAAAGAGTTAAATATTAAATTTTAAAACACATTATATTTCTAATTTTTTAAACTTTAAATTTTAATATTAAACCTATTTTTTTAGTACGAGACATAAAGAAGGTACGGCGGCGGCTTTTATTCGTGTACAATGGGAATGGACTGAGTCTGAGACTCTGAGTCCGATTTTGCTGCGGATGTAAAAGCTCTAAATCAACAAAGTTAAAAGGAATCTTGAATGTCTGGCACTTTAGGACTTCCTTTTTGTGCCGTGATTTGCAAGTATTTCTTATGCAAATTATTACTAAAACAGGATAGTCTATTTTAGGGACATAAATGAGATGAGACAGATCGTAAGTTATTTGAGTTTGATTCGGTAAAAATTCGTTTGGGCTCAAATCAAGCACGAACTTGACTCAACTTCTTAACGAGTCGAGTTGAGCTTATATTTTTCAGGCTCGTAAAAATTACTCAAACTCGAACTCGATTCGAAATCTTAATGAACTGAATCGAGTTCGGCACAACTCGAACTCGACTAAGCTCGTTTACACCCCTACCAAGGGGTGAGTAAACTCGATTAGAATCGAAAAAACCGAATAACTCGACTCGATTTGAGGTGAAAATACCTGACTCATCTTGACTTGACTCGACTTGATTTGAGGTGAAAATACCTGACTCATCTTGACTTGACTCGACTCGATTTGAGGTGAAAATACCTGACTCATCTTGACTTGACTCGACTCGATTTGAGGTGAAAATACCTGACTCATCTTGACTTGACTCGATTTGAGGTGAAAATACCTAACTCATCTTGACTTGACTCGACTCGAAAAATTTCAAATAAAATTTGAGTTGTAAAATGGAAGTTCGAATAACTCGAAATTTTTAGTAATTAAAGGATTTATTTTTAAGTTTGAGACGAGTCTCTCAACTTTTTATAATATATATATTGATATATAAAAATATAACGAAATGTTACTATATAAGAAAAAATATATGTATATATATTATAGGATTAGAGAAAGTCGTTTAAATTGGAATCAAGTTGTATTATAACATGATAAATAATTATAATTAAATATTTATAAGAACTCGAAAACTCGACTCGATTCGAACCGAAAAAATTTCAAATAAAGTTTGAGTTGTAAAATATGACTCGTCAACTCGAATAACTCAAAATTTGCGTCGGTTGAAACATTTGAACTTTGGTAACAACTTTGGTGGAGAAATCCCTTTATGGTTTGGATACTTTGCTAAACTCCAAAGCTTGCATTTGTCCATGAACCATTTCACTGGTGTTATCCCCTCCACTCTTGGCAATCTGTCAGAAATTAGAGAGTTTGAGCTTGAGGGACAACAATCTCAAAGGTCATATTTCTATAACAACTGAAAATCTTTCAAATTTGATAGGGTTATATATATTTTTTGAAAATGAAGAAGTTAGTGTATATTTTCTGATCTACGAAAAGAAAAAAAAAAACACTACAGTGTAGGGGGAATTCGCCACCAAAGACACCGTCTACAGGTGGCGACTTCCCTCTAATTTTAAAAAATTTTCATTATCGATTCAAAACAAAGTAAGGGGGGAGTAACCACTTATAGTGACATCTTCATCCAAGTCGTCATCTGTATGTGATAATTTTCCCCTAATTTGTAATATTTTAATATTTTTTATCGATTTAAAACAAAGTTGAAGTAATCAGCTATAGATGACGTCTTTACTCAACTCGTCATCTGCTGATGACGATTTTTTCTATACTGTAATTTCTGTCGTAGATCTCAAAATATAACTCAACACTCTATTTCTCAAAATATTAAAACTATTTTACATATTTACTAAAACTACACATTTTTTAACATAATTTTACATCCTACCATTCCCTTGCAGGTCATCTTCCTTCAAGAATCTTTGATCACCTTTCTAAATTGCAAGAACTTCGTTTAGATGAGAATCAAATTTCTGGTAGAATTCCAAAGAGTTTATTCAAATGCAAAGAGTTAGAATATATGAATTTGAGTTATAATCATTTGGAGGGGACTCTACCTTCAGAAATCTCTAATTTGACTTCACTAAGCTATTTCAGCATTGAGGAGAACAACCTCTCAGGTTAGTTGAGTCATTTCTCTTCCTTTTTTATTACTTTTCTGATTTCTAGGGCTTTGCTCAGTCTCTTTCTATTCAAGAATAGTTTGGATGGAGAAATACCTGAATGCATTGGAAGCTTGAGTTCTTCACTTGTACACCTTGACCTACGGAATAATAATTTTCATGGTAAAATACCAGAAAATTTTGGTAAAGGTTGCAGATTACGAAGTTTTCGAATCAACTACAATCGAGTAGAGGGGTCACTACCACAATCTTTGAGGAATTGCAAAGATTTGAGGCTTCTTGATGTTGGAAACAACTATTTAAACGACACTTTTCCGAATTGGTTAGGAAATTTGGATCAGCTACAAGTTCTTAACTTGAGATCGAACAGATTCTATGGTAACATGGATAGTTCTGATGTTACAATTTCCTTCACTTGCTTGCGTGTCATTGATGTTTCTGGTAATAACTTCAGTGGCTACCTGCCTATGCAATTTTTTCAAAATCTGCATGCCATTAGAGAAGGAAATGAAAAGAAAGATAAAGCAGAGTACATGACAGATACATTTGCAGATGAAGAGTGGAATTATGCCTTCAATTCATCTTTTATAACTAAAGGGTTGGAAACAGAGTTTGAGAAACTATTAACCATATGGACAGCTATTGACTTTTCAGACAATCAGTTCTATGGAGAAATTCCTGTAACACTTGGTGAGCTTCATTCACTAATTGTCCTAAACCTCTCTCATAACTGTTTAACAGGTTCTATCCCATCAGAATTGGGTGAATTGACAGAGCTTGAATCATTAGATCTCTCATCAAACAAGCTCCATGGAAGAATTCCAATGGAGTTGAAAAATCTTGGGTTCTTAGAGGTGTTAAACCTGTCTCAGAATAATCTCATGGGACCAATTCCTCAAGGAAAACAATTTGATACTTTCTCTAATGATTCCTACGTAGGAAACTGGGGTTTATGTGGTTTGCCATTATCGAAAAGCTGTGATACTGATGAGGGAATTCCAGCTAAATCTGATAGAGATGATGTTGTTGAAGATGATGGATTGAATTGGAAATTTTCAATATTGATGGGGTATGGATGTGGGTTGGTGCTAGGTCTGAGCATGGGATACATCGTATTCGCAACCAGAAAACCATGGTGGTTCATTAGGATCTACGAGAGAGTTCGACAAAGATTGACAAAGAGGTAGAGAAGCCAACTCTTTAATGGACTTTTGCTGCAAAGCAAGCAGTGGAGGGAGCAGAAAGCACCATTGCTTGGAGGTAGACATGCCCATTGCTCTAGCTGTTTTATATATCAATAATTTCCAAATAATGTACCCTTCAACTATAACTATGGTTTCATGTTTTGATCGTCTTTTGTTGTCTTTATATATATGTTTTCTATTTTATATTATTGAAAGATCATATTGTTTCGAATCCACTATATTATTAAAATATGATAGATATATTACACAATAGTTTGATCGATTTTGAGTCGTGTGTAGGTGTGTGTCTCGTTTAAGTGTTATAAAATTATTTTGTTTAATGATTTTATATATTTTGTGATCGTTATCATTGATATTATCATGTACTATATATTTAAGGTGTGCCATTACCGAGGTGATATACTCTAATTTTTTGTATGTCTATTTTTTTAATAGAAAGGGTCTCATTAAAAGTCCTCTACAGTCAAAATTAGAAAATTAATATCAATCCTAAGAGAAAAAGAATACCCATTAAATTATCCTTGATCGCATCATCAATTACAATGTTTTTAATACTAGAACAATCTAAATTAAAATAAATATATAAGTTATCTTAAACGCCCAATGAGTCAAAGCATGGGCTGCCCTATTAGTTGTACGATGAATAAAACTGACAGTGATACGATGATGTATTCGAAGAATATCCCTCGCTTCTGTCAAACTTTGTGCAAGTACTGATCTTTCATGTACCTCTGATCTTAAGAGATTAACCACATTAGCTGTGTCTCCCTCAATAATCACTCTCATCCGTTCATGGTCTATTACAAATAAGATTGTCGAACAGAAAGCGTGACTCTCAATATCTTTGTCGAACCTATTGCTTCTATCGTATTAACGCATTCTACTACAAGCATCTCATTATGATCTCGAGCCAACAGACCAATTGCATCATCCACTGAGATAGAAATACAACCATTAGGCGGCTTTTTCTATGTATGAGTATATCCCTATATGTCACCGATTTGTGTAGGCATAATCTTTACAACTTCATATTCTTTATGAAGATGCTTGACATTATCTACAATTAAAAAATTCGGTTGAAGAACATTATCATGCACAAAAATATTATGTCTATTCCAAATATTTTATAATAAGACCATAAGTCCTGCAAAAATGTTCTTGGACAAGAGCATGACAACATGCTCTAACCATTTAAGACATGTTAGAGAACGGTCCAAATGAACACGACCTGACAAACCTAAAAGATAATAGATACCGCGTACAATCATACAATCTTGTAGTACTTGTAAAATCGTCTCGTAGTTTTCTTTATGTGTAGTATTGTGTGATTGTGTAAATAATATGTATGCGTTATTTTGAGCAAATTCTAAATCTGACGAATAATTGATATGAATAAGTATGCATAATAAGTGAATATATACGTTTGTTACGTCAATCAGATTATAATAAATTTTTTATTAATCTTTGTTAAAAATTCGACGGACCCAACATACCTACTACGGAGAACCTAAGATTGATCACTAATACTATATCAATTTTCTAAGTCGATTAAACTTTTTTTCATTTTTTTAATTTTTTAATGTATAATATTTCAAGCGACAATACCGATTATGTACCAATTAGGTGATAAAATCGATCATATATTATTCAGGAGGCAATGTCGATCATATAACATTTAGACGATATAATCTATCATATTATATCCAATTAAATACAGTAAAAATATAATGATTAAGGTTTAACAAAAAAAACTTCTAATTATATCCATTTACCGCCCATAAAACCCTCTTCTTCTTAGTTTTCATTGTCTCCCTGAATAAGGGCATATTGAGTATACTTTTGTGAGAAAGATACCAAAGACGACTATCCAAGCAATCGAATAAACAAATAAAAGGGCTCAACCGGGTTCGAACCGGTGACCTATTGATCTGCAGTCAATTGCTCTACCACTGAGCTATAAACCCATTTGATTATTTTTACTTTGTTTTGCATTTTAAAAAACTTTAGAATAATGGATAGATAATTGTTGCTTTGGATATCTCTATAAATGAGAGAAGTCGGTGACTTCTAACAATCTGTATCTGTTTTGTAATATAAAAATCTGGTGTATATGTTCTGTTCTGAAAGTATAGCATCTTTGTCATGGTCTAAAAATCAGTTTGTATACTTTATATGGGAATTGGGATGTCTGACAGTAAAAATATAATCTGGACTTGCATTACGACGCTTATATAGGTATACATTTATGTAATTAATTTAAATATTAAATATTAAATACTATCTATGCTAATTTCATTTGAAGAAGAAAGTAATGCAGACGACTCACAAGTCGAACTCTTCCCGTAGGATCGATCTTTGGTCGAACTATGGGATTGATCTGTTGGTACTTCAAAAGGAAGTCGAAAAGGTTGCGGAGGCATTCGGAGGAGTTCAACATCGATTTCGAACATGTCCAGAACTTTACTCATCGAAGGACGATCGTTGGGATGTAGTTGTACACACCAAGAAGCTATTATCACCATCCTCTTCACCATGATCTTTTCATCATCTGTAACATCTAAATCGACATCTTCTCCGTGGTAATATCGATCGTAAATCCAAGACGGAAAGTATTTTTGACTTTCGTGTTCGACAGATGTATTCATATTCTTCCTCCTGCCAATAATTTCCATTAATAACATTCCGAAACTGTAAACATCGGCTTTATACGAGATGCCTCCGAGGTTTTTGTAGATCAGTTCAGGAGCAATGTAACCTATGGTGCCTCGTGCTGCAGTTATAGATACAATGCTATCATCTCTTGAAAACAATTTAGCAAGACCGAAATCTGCAACTTTCGGGGTAAAGTTGTCGTCTAAAAGAATGTTATGTGGCTTGATATCGAAATGTAAAATCTGCATGTCGCATCCTCGATGCAAGTATTCGATCCCTCGAGCTACACCAAGTGCAATATCAAACATCTTTGTCCAACTTAAGTCTATCTTGTTTTCTTTTGCAAATAAAATCCGATCCAGAGATCCGTTCGACATAAAATCGTACACCAGAGCTTGTTTCGATCCCTCGACGCAGAATCCAATAAGTTTAGCTACATTAACATGATAAATCCTACCGATTGTAGCAACTTCATTGATGAAATCCTGTCCATTACCTTTAGACTTCCCCAACAGCTTTATTGCTACTAGATATCCACTCCGAAGCTTTCCTTTGAACACAGAACCATATCCTCCTTCACCTAATTTATCCTTGAAACCATTACTCATTCTTTCGATTTCACGATACGAATACCTTATCGGCATTAAATCTTTCTGCCGTTTAAGAAACTCTTCGATCGCATCATCTGCACATAAATGTCTTCTTCGCCATTTGTATATAACAAGTACAATCAAGCAAACTATCCCAGGCAGAGCTCTTGCAAAGATAAATAACCCTTTTTGAAAATGAAAATTTGACATTAGAATATGCATGTGTGTGTATCTATAATATTCTCTAAACGAAAATTGACATACCGAGCGAACCTTCCAATTCAATTTATTTCATCGATAATACTAAAAATAACCTCTCATCTCGCTAAACCAACTGATAGTCGATAAAATATTCTTATATGCAATATTTGGAGCTAAGAACATACCTGTTATTCCAATGCACATTATATATGTTCCTGCACCCAAAAATGTCATATTTACATAAACTAGAGGAAATAAAACTATAATTAAAATAACAAAGAAATAAAATTAAGAACACTTACTATCAGTTTCAGGTGGAAAGCCATTGAAAGCTGAGATAAGGGGGCGATGGATAATAAAATATGTAAAGCTGTTCAGGTAGTCTATTAGGGCATCTCGAACCTTGGCCAATCTGGATTTATTTTAATTTAGTTTCAAAATTAGACACTTAAATTTGATTTTTAGGTTCAAATTGATACATGATTTTAATTTTTGGGTTTAAATAAAGACTTATAATTTTCATCAATTTAAACCAAAAAACCAAGTTCATATACTTGTTTGAATCTAAAATCCAAGTTTTAGTATCAATTCGAACAAAAGAATAAAATCCATGTACCTAATTGAACAAAAAAGTAATTTAGGTATGAAATTAAATTTTAGTAAATTGACATGAAGGGTGACCCAAATGTAAACTTACTCATAATTGAGTGATCTGAATATATCTTTTTAATGACCTAAATGCAACATTACACATAATTGAGTGACTGAAATAAAATTTTTAATAATTGAGTGAAAAAAAATTAACTTCTAATGATTAGATGACCTAAATGTAATTTTTAATAATAAAGTGACTTAGTTATAACCTTGCTCATAATTAAGTACCAAGATGTATGTAGAAAAAAAAGTTTGGAAATTCTTACATTTGGGCGAACGAATTTTGTTGGCAGATATCGTCTTCAAATGGATTCACCCACGTTAACTCGAACCCCATCGATAGCATTTCGTAGATTTCCGCCGTAGAGAGGCCGGTAATATTCTTAACCTTGACCGGAATCATCTGGGCGATGACTGTGCAAGACTGATCGAAATCCCGAGGAAGAGCGGTTGCCTGATCTAAGAAATAAGAGAAGGAAGCCATCGGATTCGGAACTGTCGACCTATTCGTACAACGATCGGCGTCGACGTAGATCGGCGATTTCACCGATGATGTGCAATTCACGAGATACAAAAGGCTATATCGATCCCTAGGTTCTTCATAGTCTACGAGCCACGCCGGGAAGTAATTCTTCTCGCAATACGCGAAATCATTGAAGAACCCACCGGTTATTGCAAGAGAGCAATTATCAGTGAGCAGATTTTGATACGAAACCCTAATCGTTGAATTTTCGTAAAAGATTCCGTGGACCTGGAATTTATTGTATCGTCTGACGAACGTGGTGCGGTTGTTGTTATCGGCTTCGCAGTCGAGTTCGAAGCGACGGTCGCCGCACTCCCGCGGCTGGGATTTTAAGCGAAAGGGGTGAGTGATGTTGACGTTTCCACACTGGATAGTAGCACATCGGTTGGTTCCGACCCTGGCGGTTGAGAATTCGGCGCATAGAAGAAGCATAAGAAAGACGATGACGAGGTTTAACAATGGAGGTTCTGATTTCGCCATTGTTGAAAAAAAAAGTTATGAATTTGAATCTTTTTGGCAAAATTTTCAACTACCTAATTAATGTTGAAGACTAACGCGGGAAGCCATTATTATACAGTAATTCTAGTTGAGAATTATATAGATATTTATGGGTTTTGATTGGGAAAAATAATATTTAGTCCCTTAATTTGATAAACTTTTTAATTCAATCTCTAAAGTCTCTAACCTTTTTAATTATATCATGAACCATGTTTACCACGTCATCCGTGATCCAGACAATCAGATTCGTTAATCTTTAAGTAAGTACATAATAACTATCTACTCACTAATTACATGTAAGAAAGATGTGATGATTCACCTTAAAAAAGATAAATGAATCGGATCGATTGCAACCACGATGTGATTAAAAAGTTCACGATATAATTTTTTTCTTGATAAATTTAGAACCCGTGACATAAGAAAAATAAGACAATGAAGCTTACTGAATTCATCCTAATTGTTTGTTGATATCTAAATCAAAACTCGAATTCATACAACATGAGATAATATAAACATACTTAAACTCACATGTTTTAAAGATAACTTGAATTAAAAAAATTCAAATCAGCTACTCAAAATTTTTTTTTTATTACAATTAAAGTAACTAATTTACGAACTCTAAAATCAAATAATATGCTATTAACACTGGTAATGAAACAATGGTTCCAAAGATAACTCTGCAAAACAAAAACAAAAATATATATATATATATATCATAAAATTATATAAATAAATTTCAATTAAAAGATTAAAAAAATAAAAAATATATTTAATTCTTACGCAGTACTAACAACATCTGCATGGATTCCATAATCCTTGGCAAATATGAAGGAGGTAATAGCTTGTGGCATGGCTGCCTGAAAAAGGATCAGTAAACATAAACTATAACGAAGTTAAAATTAAATAAAAATAGACAACACAGGCCTTGGTTATTCTAATATACACTCGTACATAAAAAAAATAATGAGATATTAAAAAGGTTAGAGTAGGGATGACAATTTGATTCGTCCCCTTAGGTCTCAATTCGACCTGATCGGGGTGGATTTTTTATTTAAAAAATTAGATTCGAATCGGGTTGGGTGATTAAAAATAAAGTCGAGTCAGGTCGGGGTCGGATTTAGGGTGAAAATCCCTAATTTGACCCGATATTATATTATATTATATTATATTATATTATTTTTTTATTAATTTTTTGGGTTGGGTCGGGTTTATTCAGGATTTTTATTAAAATATCAGGGTCAGGGTCGGGTTACGATTTTTATAATATCGGGGCAGGGTTGGGGAGGCCAAAAACCCAATCCAACCCGTTGCTATCCCTATGTTAGAGATATATACGAGATTTTATGTTAGAGATGAATTTTAAAATTTTTTAAAAAATATAAACTTATAAAATTTTAGAAAACGAAAAAAATTTATTTATCGATATATATATATATATATGATAATTTAAAATTTTCGGCGAGTAATCTGGTTCTTTGAGTCTCATCCCTCAAAAGGGTATATATACCCTATTTAAGTTAGGATCATAAAGGTATACGTAGGGACGGAGTTAAGATTTAATGTTAGGGGTAAAACATAAATATTTAAAAGTAGGAGGGTAAATTCATAAAAGAAAATTTAAAAAATTAAATAAAGGGACAAAAGTGTATAAAAAAAAATTCGAGAATGAGGGGGACGATTGCTCCACCCGATCGTATACTACTTCGTCACTGGGTATATGTTTGAAACCGTGAGGTCAAAAGAATTTTAAAAAAATATGAAATTTTCGTTACTAACACCATGAAAATTAATTTCATATGTTTTAAAGAAACATCTGTCTTAAAAAAACGATAGACATTAATTACATATCAAAATTAATTAAAATATAAATAAAATAATACTTATATTTTATCAAATATATATTTAAAAAATAATAATAATTCGTGACATATAAAATAATATCAAAAATAAAAATTCATAGTAATTAACCTGAATGATGACGATGCGTAAGACATCCCCATGCAAACGCAGTGCCATAGCGCCAATCGTCATGGCAGCTGGTCCAGCAATAAACTTCAAGATCATACCAAAGAGGGTCAAACGGACACCACAGGCAACGATTTTTTCTTGCACAGCCACGAACATGCCTATATTTCCAAGATTTAAAATTAAAAAAAATAAATTTTAAAATATTTTATATTAAAAATTAAAATTAAAATTAGAATTTTTCGATATAAGGAGACGATTATCCCTCCCAAACTCACCCATTCTAAACATGGCAGTACCAGCTCCAGCCTCTGACATAATCCTTATAGATCCATTTATAATGCTTGGCATCTTAAAATGCCACCTAAAAATAAAAAATAAAAATTAGCAAAATTAAAAAAATAATTTATATTATAATTAAAATTAAAACATATATTAAAAAAATAAATAAACCTGTTCGAAACCAGAGCCCAAACAAGACCAATAACACAAGCATATACATTAGGGTCGATTGCCACTTTCACCCCCACAACTTTCATCAGATACCAGAAAGAAGGCTTATTGCTGTCCCCTCCGTCTCCATTCGTGTTCCTTTCGACGTCGTTATCGTGTTCGTCGGCGTTTGTTGCGGAAACGGCCGATGCTCCCAACCTCTGAAACTCCAACAGGGACAGGAAAAATGTTGTCCAAATGATGGACTGCATAGCAAATGACTGGATAATAAGATCAACCCCTATTTGCCCATACATGGCTTTCATCAAGGGGACCCCTACGACCAAACTATTCGATAGAGTCGACAAAGAGAAGCTGGTGATGGACCATGAATAGCTCCCATGGCTACTACACTTGGTCCAAAGGGCTAGAACCACCACGATGACTAGTTTCGATACGACATCCGCTCCGAGGAACCGATAATTCATTTCGAATGGATTGATATGGCTAGTGAATTCCATGACGAACGGCGGGAGGACGAAGTAAAAGACGAGGCGGTCTATAGCAACACACTGCTCCGGGGTCAATATTCCCCACCACTTGATCGAACCATACCCTAACGTTAGTGCAACATAAAGTGGCACCATGGCTGCAACCACCTTGTAAACCTCTTCCCACCCTATCATTTTTGAGGCTTTTCAAGCAAATTTGACAGATGAAATGTTTAGAAAATATTGTAGTGTATATAAATAAGGAAACCAAGATTTATATTTTAAAAAAATATTTATTTTTAAATTTAAAATATTTCCATATAACTACCAATCTCCAAGTCATTATTTTACACAACAAAACATTAGTTGTTTTTTTTCTATATATATACTGCTGTGAAAATAATTTACAAGATTTTCCATATAAATACCAATTTCCAAGGCATATTTAAAGTGTGTATATATATATATATAAAGAAAATGCTGTGTTTAGTCACCGCGTTTGGTAGAGAAAAAAAATGGAACATGGTCTAATTTCAAAAGGAAATATCTTGATTATATAGTAAAAGAATATATATATAATGGAACATGGTCTAATTATTACATTAAATCGTCTTATTACATCATTGATGATAACATCCAATAAAACTATTATACATAACGTGTTAAATTCGTGAAATAATTTTTTGTAAATTTATTACTTTTTAATGTCAAAGAACCGTATATGTTTGCTAAGATATCTTGTGAGTTAGCATTTACATTTATGATGAGTTAATTATGCACGTTAGGAGTGATTAAACGAACCGAACGTTTAGTAAATCGTTCAACGAGAAATTTGTTTAAGTTCACTTATTTATTAAACGAACAAATATAAACAAGATTTTTCGTTCGTTTAATTAAACAAATGAATACGAACAAATGGCTTATTCATCCAGGAATTCGTTTTTTATGTTCGTTCATTTATATTCGTTCGTTTATATTCGATTAAATTTTTTCACATATGTCCAAGGGTGAGCATTAGATCAAATTAAGTAAAAAATTTTTGAGTTACTCGAGTTGAGAAGTCTTATTTTATGACTCGTTAAAAACTTTCTTGTTATAGGCTAGAGGTGTTCATTGTTCTATTAAACCGAGCTAACCGATCAAACCAAAACAAAATTGGTTAATCAGTTAAATTTTAGGTTTCGATTAATAATTAAGAGTTATTTTTTAATTTTAATTATCGATTAATTCGGTTTAAAGTCAGTTAATTAGCTAAATTAATTGAATTAACCTAAAATATTAAATATTTAATATATTATATATGTTCGTTTGTTTACATTCGTTTACATTCGCTCATTATTTAAACAAACGAACATAAACGAACACGAACAAACTACAATCCTTAACGAACACAAATTTTTTTTTTTTTGTGTTCGTTTATGTTCGTATTCGTTCATTTGTTCGGTTAAAATTAAACGAACGAACATGAACACACCCTGATTCGTGTTCGTTCGATTCGTTTACAACCCTACCCTCACAATACTTAAAATAGTACTTAATTGGTTACACGTTGTCTTAATTCGTTTAGAAACCAACATATTTTAAAAAAATCAACTAGGTAATTAAAATATTGATGCATGATAAAAAAAAAAAAAGAATTAATACAAATATTATAATTTTAAAAATTCATTTATTTCAAAAATATAATTAAATACCAGATCGTTTGAATAATCTTACTGAGTCGTACCTCATAATAATTTAGAGATTTTTTCACCGATTAATCTATCAAAAAATTATCAATTTTAAGTAATAAAAAAATTATACAAATATATATATTTTTATTCAAAATAATTAAAATGTTTTTTTTATTAAAAAAACATATACTTTTCATTTGAATGGTCGTATGAAATTGTATTTCATTGATTTAGAAGGATTTTCCAATATCCAATCTCACGATAAAGTATCATTAAAAATATACAAACAAAATAAATTTTAATAATAATATAAAAATACTATAATAATATATGTTTATCTCTAAAAATTAACATAAAAATACAGGATAATATTTAAAGCTAATATATATACAATATAATAATTAAAAAAAATACATACACATAGTATATAAAATGTGGTAAATATCATATATAAAAATAATTAATATGTACATATAGAATATAATACACAAATATAAATAACAATATATTAATATATATACAGATTATCCTAATATCATCCTAATATCTTATTTAAAATAATATAATAATATGGTAATAGTGTGCCTAAACAATAGGGACTAATATGAAATGCAAGGAAAACATAATACCAAAATGGAAAATGCATAAACTTAGAATTAGGACTAATCTGTAAGCTAGAGGAATTATCATATCCAAAATAATAAAAGCAGAAATTCAATAAAATCCCTACTCATTTCTCTATTTCTAAGCTAACGTTTTCTTTATTAAAAGGTTAGGTGGCTTACACCATGGCAATGCTAATTTCATCTGAAGAATA
This sequence comes from Abelmoschus esculentus, assembly GCA_035048815.1. Classification (NCBI taxonomy): domain Eukaryota; kingdom Viridiplantae; phylum Streptophyta; class Magnoliopsida; order Malvales; family Malvaceae; genus Abelmoschus; species Abelmoschus esculentus. Next base: position 1,108,139 of record JAUCBN010000049.1, read on the forward strand.
AAGTAATGTAGATGTCTCACCAGTTGAACTGCCATAGGATTGATCTTTGATCGAATTATTGGCTGTCGGTACTTCGAAAGGAAGTTGAAAAGGTTGCAGAGGCATTTGGAGGAGGTCGACATCGGTTTCGAACATCTCCAAGACTTTGCTCATCGAAGGACGATTGTTGGGCTTGGCTTGTACACACCAAGATGCTATTATCACCATCTTCTTCACCATGATCTTTTCGGTGTCGGTAACTTCCCCTAAATCTACATCTTCTCCGTGATAATACCGATCATAAATCCATGATGGGAAGTATTTTTGACTTTCGTGTTCAACGGATGTATTCATATTCTTCCTCCTTCCGATGATTTCCATTAATAACATTCCGAAACTGTAAACATCGGCTTTATATGAGATGCCTCCGAGGTTTTTGTAGATCAGCTCCGGAGCAATGTATCCTATTGTTCCTCGTGCAGCAGTTATATTTACAATGCTGTCATCTCTTGAAAACAGTTTAGCAAGACCGAAATCTGCAACCTTTGGTGTAAAGTTCTCATCTAAAAGAATATTGTGTGGCTTGATATCGAAATGTAAAATCTGCATGTCGCATCCTCGATGCAAGTATTCGATCCCTCGAGCCACACCAAGTGCAATATCAAACATCTTTGTCCAACTTAAATCTATCTTGTTTTCTTTTGCAAATAAAATCCGATCGAGAGATCCATTCGACATAAAATCATATACAAGAGCTTGTTTCGATCCCTCAACACAAAATCCAATAAGTTTGGCCACATTAACATGGTGAATTCTCCCTATTGTAGCAACTTCATTGATGAAATCCTGTCCATTACCATTTGACTTCCCCAATAACTTAATGGCTACAAAATAACCACTCCGAAGCTTTCCTTTAAACACCGAACCATATCCTCCTTCACCCAATTTATCCTTGAAACCATTACTCATTCTTTCAATCTCACTATAAGAATACCTTATCGGCATTAAATCCTTTTGCCGTTTAAGAAACTCTTCGATTGCATCATCCGCAGATAAATGTCTTCTTCGCCATTTGTATATAACAAGTACAATCAAGCAAACCAGTCCAGGCAAAGTTCTTGATATGATAAATCCTCCTTCAAAAGTAAATGAAAATTGAACACATCAATGTGCATACATACATACATACATAAATACATGCAATCTAATTGACTCTACAATACACTTTTGGCTAAATTTTAAAGCTTATCTGTTATTAGAAGACATAAAATATAAGTACCTAAAAAGAAAAAAATCGAAGAAACGTAAGAAATAATAATTAATTGAATGTATGAGGAAGAGAAAAATTATAAATAATAAGGAAATTTGGGTATTAACCATACTGTTAGGTGGATAATACGAATTGTTGGCAACATGGGGGCCTTTGAATAAGTAATAGATGAAGCTGTCAGCATAGCTTTGCAAGGCATATTTCAAGTTTCTTACCCTGAAAAACATTTGTAAATAATTAAGGACAACTGCTTAAACTATCTAGATCCCAAATCTTTAAATCAGGAGATATTACGTGTTTAAGTACGCTTAAACTCATGACCTCTTGAATGTTACAATAACAATCATAATAATTGAACTAAGACTTAGTCGACACAAATAGATTCATGTTAAATACATTCAAATATCCAGAGCGTCGATGATCGGTTGGTCAGAGCTGCTCACCTACTCCCATCACTTCCTTTTAGGTCCGGGTTCAAGACCTACCCGGAGCATTCCTTCCCCTAGAATCTCCCCTCCCCTCGAGGTAGAAGTATAAACTAGGCTTTGTCAAATATTATATTATCCTATTTAAACAACTCTTATCTTTCATCGAAGAGAAACACTACAAGATTTGTATATAAGTTTCTTTAATCATGAGTTTGATCCCTGTTTTAACAGATTGCATAAACATAAGGAAAGACAGACGCAGGAATCCAAAATAATTACTTACATAGCACGGAAAGGGGTGGCCTGCAGTGACTTAGAAGGGAAGATCCAAGAGAATTCGAACCCCTGCTTTAACAGATTGTAGATATCCGAAGTTAATAGGCCGTTGATATCCTGAACCATAATCGGAACCAAAGCTTCGATTCTGCAAGATTCATCGAAATCACGAGGGTGAGTTCTCTCGTCTAGGAAATAAACGTTTGAATCCGGAGGTGGATCGGAACCAGAGGAGTTAATGGAGCAACGAGAGGCGTCGATATACGAAGAAGAATTCACTGGCGTCGAGCAGTTCACAAGATACATGGAAGTGAACAAGAAATTCAAAGAATACGGTAAATTACGGTACATATTGACATTATCCCAGAACGATAACGAACCACGAGGAAGGGAGCAATCATCGACGGCTAGATTCGGGTCGATGGCTCGCACTGTATTGTTCTCGTACGAAATATTTTGGACGTAGAATCTACCGTAATTCGAGACTAAAACAGTGCGATTTCTGCTGTCGCAGTGGAGTTCAAATGGAGGGTCACCGCAGTGTGGAGGTTGGGACGTTAATCGAAAAGGGTATCTGATTGTGACATTTCCACAAACAGTTGGTCTGCAATGCTTGTTTCTTGTTCTGGCAAAGCAAGTTTTCGGGAATTGAAGTAAAAGAACAATGGCGGCCACGAAGACATGGATCATAAACTTGGGTTTAGATGGCTTCGTCATGGCGGGATCTGAGTTGGGTGAGATTGGAAGATGAGGACAGTGAGAACGAGAGATTTGATGTTTGATTGAAGAAGGTCGCCATGTTTGAAAGAAATGAAAGTCAAAGGGTTCTGATTGAATGGAAATAATTTTACCTCACTTGAATAATTATTTTAGGTAAGTTTAGTTAACGATTAATTTTTTAAAAAATTCATTTTACGGTAAATTTAATTTAAAATCAGTTAATTAATCGAATTAACGAAAATTTTATATATTAAACAATATATATTTTATATATTTATTTTTAATTATTATACTTTTAAAAATATAAAATGATTATTAAATTTTTTAATATATTATAAAATAATCATTAAATTTTTATTAAATTAATATAAAATAAAATTTAGTGATTAAAAAGATTATTTTACAATAATTTAGTGAGTTGTATAATTTATCAAAATAGTTTTTAAAATGTTAAAGAATGAAAATTTAATCGATCAAAAATATAAAAGTTTCAAAAATTATTTCTGACGTGTGAAAGTAGAAAATTTATGTAGGGGTGTGTATGGTTAATTCGATCGGTGGCCAAATTGAATCAATCAAAAATGAATTAATCGAAATTTTTAAAATCTTAACCGTTACCCGAACCAAATTACCTTTAACCGAATTAACAGAATCAAAATTATTTCACTTAATTAACTGAATTAATCAAAATTTATTATAATTTTTGGTTAAATTATATAATAGGTCACTAAATTATACTAAGATAATTTTTAGTCACTAAACTTTTATTTTATGCTAATTTAATAAAAATTTAATGACCATTTTATAATATAAAAAAATTTAATGAACATTTTATAATTTTTTAAAAGTTTAATAACTAAAAATAAATATATATAATATATATGATATTTAATATATAATCATTTCGGTTAATTAACCGATATCAAACCGAATTTACCGATAATCGAATTTTAAAAAAAATTAACCGTTAATCGAATTTACCAAAAATTAACCGATTAAATTAACCAAAATAATTTAATTTGATCAGTTAATTCGATTAAAATCGAATAATATACACCCTTAAATTTATGTGTAACAAAATTAAAACCTTACTATAATTAAATAAAAGAGTTGGACATCATTGGATTTGTGAACATACAGATCCACACACGATAAGAAGTCGGCGGACACGTAGACAGTTTATTGGAGCCAACCTTTATGGACCCCAGATACATGCACTCATTGAAAACCGTGATTAAGGGTGTTTATCGAACGAATCTATTATAAATTAAATATTATTTGATTCGTGTTTATTAAAAATTATTGTTTAATTTGACCTTTACTCGTTAAATTTGTTAAACTGTATTCGACTCGTGTTTATTAAAAAAAAATATTATTCAACTCGACTCGTTACTTGTTAAATTTGACTCGTTGTTCGTTAAACTCACTAAAACAATTACTTTATTTTTAACTGAAAGTAAAATTTAATAATACTATATAAGACTTAATATTAACATAAATTAATAAATTTAACCAAAAAATATAAAAATAGTGTATAAAATATTTTCAAAGTCAAAACTTCAAACTAACAATCCACAACTACACCAAACTAACCTATTAAAACTAATAACAATCCATACATTAATAATTATTTAGATTTATTTTTTGAATTAAATAATCTAAAATAATTACTAAAAAAAATATTTTTTAAAAATTAACAAGTTACTAACTTAACTTATCGAGTCGAGGTCCGTGACTAAAATGGTGCGGTCGTGGCTGTCGCAGCCGAGCTCCGCCTCATGGTAACCGCAGTTGGGGGGTTGGGTTGTTAAGCGAAAAGGGTATCTGACTGTGACATTTCCACAAACGGTTGGAATGCAATGTTTTTGTATCGTTCTGCCAATGCAAGGTTCCGGAAATTGAAGTAAAACAACAAGAGCGGCGACATGGGCGGACATTGGAACATCTAAACTCAATAAATCTTCATTTTTCATGAAATATTCATGTCCGACACATTATCGAATATGAGTACCAAAATATTACAAATAAAACCTTACAAATACATTTGAAAGTAGCAAAAAATTTTACAAAAGCAGTATTTAAACTTTAAATTTATCGAATATCATCCGACTCGATTCAATTAAGCTCGGAATTCGAGTTTTCGATACCCTCGGATTCTTTTTCCTTTGATTTATTTTCATCAAGATATTGCTGGTAGATATAAGAAGCAAAGCCCCAAAGAGTGAACAACATTGCCAATACCTTAATTGCATCCATTTTTTCACCATAAAACATCACACCAACAACCGGAACAAATGGCAAACTAAGCATACTAACAACATTTGAGAACAAAGAAGACACTAAATAGATCAACCCCACAACTCCCATTGTACGAATCTGCCAAGCCAATGTTGTTCCGATCAAGCTCGCGACATAACTCATCTTCCCTTCATCGAATCTCTCCATCTCGGACTTCAAATCAGTAAATTCCAAACTCGAAAACAACCCGATCATGCAGACGAATGTGGCGACGATCGAAGTGTAAATCTGCATTTCAAACACGATGCCGAATGTGTCCTTTTTAAGTACTTTTTCGAATGAGAATTGTGTTAGGGAAAGAAGTAAGGCATAGCCTGCTGATGCACCAATTGTTGATAAAATTGCCACGGCACGTTCTTGGTTTCGTACCGGAGGTTTGCCATTTTTATCTTTCGATGCGTCGGGATGAATCGCGACCATCGAAGCCGATATCGTAATGAACACAATCGAGTTAAGAATTAGGACAGTGAGCTTTTCGGAATTGATAACGAACGAGAAGATCGCGTTGAATATCAACTGGCTTGCACAAATGAGAGTATATGTCGAAACGGAAAGTGGTTCGACGCCTATAGAATACAATAGGTTATCGAAGGCTAGCAGACAACCGAGCGAAAAGTAAACTAGACAATGTTTTATGTTGTTTAATGAGCTTGGGGACATGTTAATGGATGGTAAGAAGAGAAGAGGGAGATAAAGGAGGGGGAAACCAGCAGTTTGCGTTAGAGATGCCAACCATTTACTTTTTCCTCCATGGTTGAAATAAAATTTGGTTAAAAGAACAGCTGCTGATTGACCAACAAGGAGGAAGACGATGTTGAGTGCCACTAGAAGCCACCATTTCCAGCGCTTGTCGGGTCTGAATGCCGGATGTTGATCGGTGGTGGGGCTAATTGCTTTCTCTTCATGAGGTATTTGAGCTTCTACTGTTAATATTTACGATTAAAAATCAATTACAACAACATTCGTTCTGTCCGTAACCAAAAAAAACAAGAAATAAACATCGAAACGTGGAAAGAGAGAAGGAACAGAACAAACCTGGTTTGCTGTCTTGCTGAACATCAATTATTTCCATTAGCTTGTGCAAGGATTTGGAGTTGTCGTTTTAACTTGTTTTATAACATGTTTGGTCCTAACGAATGATCCATGCAATAATCATTGTGCCTAAAATACAAGAAATTCAGTAACTCTGGAATTTCCATGGCGGCTGAAGTTTGTTCCTACTGGATTTTTGTGAGATTTTAGATCCTTTTTATTCTATTTGTTTGTAGCTCTTCGTTAGTAACACGTAGGGTTATAAATGAGACGATACATATTACGAGTTATTCGAGCTCTACTCGATCAAAGCTTGATCAAAGCTCGATCAAAACTCGACTCGATTAGATTTGGTTCGAAGTCGAGCTCAACTTGAGTTATTGACGAGCTGAGCCGAGCTACATGATACCTGACTCGAAAAACTCATGAGCTACTCGAAAATATAAATATACTATATATATTTTTTATTTTTTTTATAATTTAAAATCTAAATTTCTAAACTTTAAACCCTAAACATAAGTCTTAAAACCTAAATTAACATACTAAAACATAAAATTAATAAGCTTGAGTTTACACAACTTGTGTATCAAAAATTTTTCTCCATTAACTTTAAATGGGACTTGAGAAATAAGAATTACTCGAGTCTAACACGATCAAAGATCGGTCAATACTTGACTCGATTAGACTAAAAAAAGCTCAAACTCAACTCGCGTTCTTAACTAGTCGAGTTCAGATTTTTCAGGCTCGTTTAAAATCACTCAAGCTTGAACTCAACTCGAAATTTTAACGGGCCAAGCCTAACACTACTCGAGCTCGACTCGGCTCATTTACACCCAGTAACACGCACCTATATACATCTTGGAATAATTTTTTTTGCCCATCTTAATAATCTTCTTTTAAATACGGTTGATAACCAATATACGAAATACGCTAAGGAAATTACAATACTGCCACTACCGTATATACATTTATCGTACGTAATGATGTACAGAACCAAACGGTACAAAAAAAATGTATTTGAGCTTTCTCCTTGTACTTCATCTCCCAAATTTTATAGATTCTCATTCAGACACAAATAGATGATTTTGGTCCAATTTCGTAAAGTTTAAGGGGCACAATGAGCCAAAAATTTTTAGGGAACAAGTTGAGAAAACATATATAGTTTGAAGGAAAAAAAGTGTATTAAACCTTATTTATAATGTTATGGTACGTATTAATTCCAAATCAAATTACTTTCTATATCTATATTCATATCTATATCTACATATGATATATATACGGGTACAAATCGTTTACCTCTTTATCATGCCTTTATTTATGCCTCCGCTTTAAATTAGAGAGGTAGAAGATTTTTACCCTATATATACATATATATTTTTTAATATTTTCAAATATGATATACATGTGTCAAACATAATTGAGGAACTTGATTTAAATTAAAATATTAATCCACTAATTTTAAAAGATTTGAGTTATTTTAACTTCTATTTTATAACTCAAACTTGATTTAAAATTTATTTGAGTCGAGTTTATAAAATTATGATTTTAGTCGACTTGAGTAAAAAAAATTATTTTATACTCAAGTTGAATTTTATCAACTAGTCGGAAAAACGTAATTGCACATAATTTAGTGAATTTTATTACTAAAAGAACGTAATAAGGAAATCTAAGTCATTTTAACTAACTATGCACGTAATTCATAGAATTCTCAACCCTATAAGAATCGAAGAGTATAACTAGAGTGTTCTTATTTCATAAGATATTTATTGATCTAATGATCGAACTTTCGATCATTGATTAAGAGAAAAGAGTTCTTATTATCCCACTTAAATTTATTTGGTAAGGCTTATAGTATTAAATTATGGTTGTAGTTTCCGTCGCGGTGTCGCAGTTGCAGACATTACGTAATGCATAATAGTTCCATAGACATTACTTTGTGTAAGATAATATGTATTTAGTTGGTATAAATGAGAACTTTGAGATAATTTACTAATTTCCTTATCATTAGTAGTTAGACTATGCAATTATGAACTTACAAATGAATTGCAAAAGTGTTTTATTTATAGAGATTTATATTTCAGATCATTTTTCTATATTTTATTGTGGTGATGTGGCATTGCGGTGCAATATATGACATGTTGCGGGGTTACGTAACAGTTTCGTATCGTAAAAGTCGTGATGCGGTTCCTTCATTGCGTTGTGCTTATGATGCGTCGCGGTGACCTTGAAAAACATTACGATGCAACCGTTACACTGCGTTGTGGTCACATTTTAATACTATACTAAGGCTTGCATTAGACTTATCAACGGGTATGTTTTTAGCCTGTTCTGATTATAACTTTGATCGATCCGACATGAATTATTATCTTTTTGACAGATGGAAATAAGTTAAATTCTAAAATGGTCGATTAATTCGAGTAATTAAAAATTTATTTACTTGATTCGAATCGATTAAATTTATTTACCTGACAGTTTGTGGCTGTACAGTAGTTTTAGGTGTTCAGTTGCTACAATTTAACCTATATATATCCATAACCTTGAACTGAAACCTACATAAGATAAGTGAATAAAGTAGATCAGCCACCATGTATGCCTCAATCAAGTTTCTAGCCATGCTCGTCTTTTTAACTGCCTCCGGTCTCACCCGAGTTTCAATAGTGTCTGCGAATGGCGACTTCAGCGGAAGCCGGGGATATATACCACCCTTTACGGAGAGTGAAGTTGGTTGGTCACTAGCACCTTGCCGGCCCTTCTTTGCCGGCACGAGTTCCGATCCAGTGCCGAGTTGTTGCAAAGGTGCTAAAGATGTTCATGGACTAACAAATACCAAACGAGATGAACAAGAACTATGTGTGTGCCTTAAGTTGGTATTGCCACTAGATGACCCTAAACGACTACCTCTTCTTGGAGAGAAATGCCAAATTAATTTTTCTCCTATTACTCGCGATACGGATTGTTCTAAATGGCAGAGATAAACGTCCAACAATTTTTAGTATCGGAAAAATGATAAATTTATCTTAAGAAAACTGTTTATACATGTCTCAATAAAATTTTGTTTCCGATTTGACCCTACCTTAAAGAGACATGTTTATACATGTCTCAATTTTTTGTCTCGTTATGTGCTATGAAGGAGCAAGCTAATCCTACAAGAGTGTAAGTGACGGGGTATGTAATAATATCTCTTCCTTATTACAAAGAATTCTATTTCTTTAAACATGTCTAATTCTATCTCTTCGTTATCTTTTATGAATAAAATAGAAGTAAACATGTGTCTTCTTAAAAATTTTCATTAACCTTAAATGAAAAAAGTACACCTGAAAATCAAATAAAAGAAATTTAATTCATACTATCGCTAATATTTATATTTAAAACGTCAACAATAAATATCAACGACTGTATAAAATCATATCTCCTATTCCAGTTGAAAACTATGCTTTGTTAAGCCACCATATGTAAACCATGGTTTAGTGAATTTCATAGCATAAAACCGAATAAAAAAAATTAGAAATCATTATAACTAATTAACCGAATAAAAAAGTTTAACAGATTTGACCGGTAAAACTCTAATTTTAGCTTAAACCTCTATTTTTAATTCAAATCGTTATTTATCAAATATGACCAAAGTCATTTATCTCTCTCTCTTTCTTTTTTTTTTCTTTTTTTTTTTTCTATTTTAACCTTTAAATTTTTATTTTTATTTTTATCAAATTAAACCAACAGATGAAAAAGTAACAAATTTATTATGTTTATGTAATTAGTCACTCTGTGTCCTTTGTTTGTAGGGCATGTCCCTTTTAATTTCTTTAGTAACTTTATATTGATGAGAAAAAAAGATGCAATCTTATCTGCCTAAAGAGGCGAAGGACACCATATACTTTTGGAAAACTGATTGAAATATAAAGTGGGACAAGGAAGAGATTATTGTTAGAGACATCACTAAAATTACTCAAAAGGATTTGTATTCTGATGATTTTAATTGTCTTCTCACTAGGGGAGTAAACGAGCTGAGTCGAGTTTGAGTAGTACCGAATTCGACTCGAACTCGAAAATTCGCGAGCTTAAAATTATTGAGCTTAAGCTCGAAATATCAAATTCGGAACTCGAACTCGAACTCAAACTCAAGAAGTTCAAATTCGGAAAGCTCAAACATACCAAGTTAAATTCAAATATCATTAAACTTGATTCGAACTTTAAATTATTAAACTCAACTAAAGCTCAAAATATCAATAAAAGTTAATATAAAAATATATTTAAATTTGTTTTCAACCAAAAGGCAAAAAAATAACATATTTTGTAAGGTAAAACCCTATTCTATATATAACCATATTCTCTCCTCCTTCCTTCATATTTGTGTAACGTGGGATTACTATCTCTAGATCAAATATGTTTGCCTTTGTATCATGCGGAAAGGGAAATTGCATCAAGAGTCCTCCAAATTTCTCATGTTCAACTTGATCACTATGTAGAATTTAAACTATAAAACCCTTATTTAATACTAATGATTATATTATTATTATTATTATTATTATTATTATTATTATTATTATTATCATTATTGATATCGAGTTGCTCACGAGCTTTTCGAGTTGAGTATCAAGTAACTCAACTCGGCTCGTTAAGAATTCGAGTTGAGTTCGAATTGAGTCCAATCGAGTCGAGTTTTAATCGAGCTATGACCGAGTCGAGCTCGAATAGCTCTCGATCTGTCTCGTCTGATTTATAACCCTAGTTCTCACTGTTGAGTATAGGGGTGAGCAAAACTAGACTCAACTTGAAAAAAAATACAAATTTTCGATTGGATGCAAAAAAAATCGATTTGGCTTGACTCGAAAAAATTTAAAATAAAGTTTAAGATATAAATAGAACTTTGAATAACTCAAATAACTCGAAAATTTTTAATAACTACTGGATCAATTTTTAAGTTCAAAGTCGAGTCTCTCAACTCTCCCTGATATATATGTATAGTACATATGAAAAAGTATGAAGTAATATATTTGCTTATCATATATGATTATAGAAAGCCGCTTAAATTAAAATATATTAGTACCATAACATTATAAATATTTACAATTAAACTCGAACATAAACTAAAAAGCTCGACTTGACTTGACTTGCTTTAAATTTTATAAACTCAACTCGAAAAATTTTAAATAAAATTCTAGTTATAAAATGAGACTCGTGAATTCAACTAACACAAAATTTATTAACTTGACTCGATCGAATGCTGACACTTAGTCGAGTGGATATTACGGATAAACATTCCGCTCCTTGTTGCCCGTTTGATGCTACTGTCGTTCAGGCGGGTTTGACTGCTATTTTGCTGCACTATTTGTGGCTGTGCAGTTGTTTTAGGCGTTCAGTTGCTACAATTTAACCTATATATATCCATAAGCTTGAACTGAAACCTACATAAGATAAGAAAATCAAATTGATTAGCCACCATGTGTGCCTCAATCACGTTTCTAGCCATGCTCAGCTTTTTAATTGCCACCCAAGTTTCTATAGTGTCTGCCAATGGTGAAGATAACATAGTCCCAGGCTATATCCCCCCGTTTTCGGAGTCTCAAGTTCAAGGTTCAATGTCGCCTTGCCGGCCATTCCTTGTCGGCGTGGGTTCCAATCCATTATCGGATTGTTGTAAAGGTGCTAGAGATCTTGCTGAAGTAACACATACCAAACGAGACGAAGAAGAACTATGTATGTGTCTTAAATCGACATTGCCGGGGGTGTATAACCCTGAACGACTGGCTGCTCTTGGCAAGGAATGCCATATCGATGTTTATTTTCCTCCGATTACGCTCGATACAGATTGTTCGAAATGGCCATTCCGGTCCTTTCTGTTCCTTTCAGAAACCTGGAAGGCTGAAAGTGACAATGTACTGTGACACTTATATTCATGAGTTAGTCCAGTTCAAATAAAAAATAAACTTAGTTTTGGTTTGTTTGATGTCAAGTTAGGTCCAAGAAACTCCAATTATTGAATGAATCAAATTTTAGTTTCTTGATACTCGAATCGAATAATTTATGTGTTTATTTTTCGCTCGGTACTTGAAATTCTCAATTTGAATTTAATTATAAATAACTTTAAATGAGTATTAATTTCAAACACATGAACGAGTAGGGTAGCATATTCCGACAACGTGAAACTTCGGCCGGTTTCATAGAATTCCGGCTTAAAAGAGGTGAAGATTTACTTTAAAAAATGATACTAAAAATTATTATTAGATGAGACTATAAATGACCTGGTGATCTAAACTCATCTAATATTTAAACTCATTTTTATAAGGAGTGTATACTCGAATCCTATTGAATATTTAGAAGAACAAGGGAGAAACCAATATAAGATTGAAGACCCGTTTCTTATAATGCTTATAAACGAATGATCTTGATCCTCTAATTAGAAAACTAGGAACTTTGATATATAAAATTGAATAACCCTATAAATAACTGCGACACACTTTATTTTGGTGGAAAAACCGATGTGGAAGAAAGTGTATTTGTTAGGAGAAATTATATTATAGGTTATTTCGTTACGTTATTTAGGAGATCAACTAATAAAATATATTTATTTAATTATTTATTTTTATTTTATTTTTTTATCAAGCGAATCTTCACTAAAAAATGATTTTAAATTTAATTTATAATAAATATTACTGAAGATTCACTTAATAAAAATGCGAACGTGCACGTAGAGAGAAGTAAATCCATGAGAGTCTTGGTTGTTCGATTAGCTTAATACAATTTTAATTATTATCTCTGATAAGAGCGAAACTATAGAAAGTATGGGAGGCAACCACGATTAACCTTGAATGTCTTTATCCAAATAAGAAGTGATGTTCGAGTTGTTAAAAAAATGATTTAAAATATTATTTATTGTTAGCATGTTTTTATCTTTATCAGTTAATGGATCTTAGAAAAATCTTATTTGTGACTTAATTGTTTACCGATCAATTATATTTGGTACCAAATCCGATTATGGTTTTGTGCTCCTAATTTTTAGTATTTTCAGTTATCACAAGTCTATTTAAGTTATGTATTCGGTTCTTTTTATCAGTGCGAAAATAAAGAGAATTTCAATTCTATTATTCACTATCTTTGAGCAATATTTTGTTGGCAGTTCTACCAACACGAGTTAGGATAAACAATTGTAAATATTTTGATAATTTTATAGTTTAAAACTGAGGTATTAGATAGATTCTTTTGTATAGTAATATTAGCGGGTAATAGATAGATTCTTACGACGTTAGTTTGTGAAGCTTAACTTGGACGAAATAAAGTTTAATTTATCCAAAAAAGAGAGAGAAACATGCGAACATGTATGTAATATTTATATACGGACATACACATACTAACAACAGTGGCGGATCCAAAAATTTATTTGAGGGTGGACACATATGAAATTTCGAAATCTCAGGGTGAGCACAAAGCTTAAATATTACAAAAATTTAAGGACTAATCCATAAAAATTAAGGGTAAATATATGAACTTTGAAAAGTTCAGAGCGGGAACGGACCCACCCTATTCAAAGGGTGGATCCGCCATCGACTAACAAGCATATATAGACTTATGTATGAAAATATAGTTATAATACGAACAAAATATAATGCATGTGACAATCTGATCATTCCGTTGTTAAAATTTAAACAAACGATTTGATATGATAACAAATATATCTCTTTAAATTTATATATTTTATTAATTTGATTATAATTTAATAAATCTAACTTTATATTTTAAAAGATTCATTAGTGAAGTGATTGTACCTATTAGCAAGAGAAGTTAAGGTTATAATGATTTATTCTATTAGTTTGTCAACTATCTAGTACTAAAGTGATTGTGTCTATCAAACCATAGCATTTGTTGGTTATCGAGCTGATGAACACTAGCACATAGTCCCACAAAGTTGTCAAAGAGTGTGTCGAAATTTTTAATTATAAATAAATAATTTTATTACATTATTTTGAAAGATAATCAAATTAATACAATATATAAGTTTTGATAACTTAAATTATTATTATTCTAAGATTATGTTTTAATTTTAACGAAAGAGTCAAAAGCAAATATTGAAAATGGGCAAAGCAACTAAGTTGGCATAAATATCAAACGAATAACATATCATCTACTCTTAAAAGAATTCGAAAATAAAGATGTTACGTAAGAAATTCTCAGCCCTGTAGAAGTCAAAGCTTTTCCATTTATAGTAGGCGTCGATTTAAGAACAAATCGTTTTCAAGAAGGGGAAAGATGAGACCTATTCGTTTCTGCGAATGATCATTATACCCAGAAAATGCTGATTAAGATAGTGTTTACAGGCTACAAACACAACATACAAGAAAGCACCCATGCCATGCAGCATAGAATATAAAACAACTATAGAAAAGGACCTGCCTACCACCAGGCAATGGAGTTTCTCCATGGTTTCTTCAGGGCTTGTTTTGCAACAAAAATCCATCAAAAGTGTTTGCTTTTCCACCTTTTTGCCAGTCTTTGTCGAACTCTCTCGTAGATCCTAATGAACCACCATGGTTTTCCAGTTGCAAATACGATGTATCCCATGCTTATTCCTAGCACCAATCCGCATCCATATCCCATCAATATGGAAAATTTCCAATTCAATTCATCATCATCATCATCTGTGTCAAATTTGGCTGGAGTTCCCTCATCAGTATCACAACTTTTTGATAATGGCAACCCGCACAAACCCCAGTTTCCTATGTAGGAATCATTAGTGAAAGTATCAAATTGTTTTCCTTGAGGAATAGGTCCAGTGAGATTATTTTGAGAAAGGTTTAACACAGCTAAGAATCCAAGATTTTTCAACTCTGATGGAATTCTTCCTTGAATCTTGTTTGATGAGAGATCTAATGATTCAAGCTTTGACAAATCACCTAATGCTGATGGGATAGGACCTGTTAAACAGTTATGAGAGAGGTTTAGGGAAATAAGCGAATGAAGCTCTCCAAGTGTTACAGGAATTTCTCCAAAGAACTGATTGTCTGAAAAATCAATAGCTGTCCATATGATTAATAGCTTCTCAAACTCTGTTTCCAACCCTTTTGTTGTAAAAGATAAATCGACGGCATAATTCAACACTCCCAAGGCTGATGGATCTGTCATGTACTCTGGTTTATCTTTCCTTTCATTCTCTTTTCTAATGGCAAGCAAATGTTCAAAAAATTTCTTTGGTAAGTATCCACCGAAGTTGTTATGAGAGATATCAACGACATGTAAACGAGTGAAGGAAACTGTAACTCCTGAGCTAACCACTTCACCATAGAATCTATTTGATGTCAAGATAAGAACCTGTAGCTGATCCAAATTTCCTAACCAAGTCGGGAAAGTGTCATTTAAATAGTTGTTTCCAACATCAAGAAGCTTCAAATCTTTGCAATGACTCAGTGATTCTGGCAGTAACCCTTCCATTTGGTTGTGGTTGATTCCAAAACTTTGTAATCTGCAACCTTCACCAAAATTATTTGGTATTTTCCCATGAAAATGATTCTTCTCTAGGTTAATGTGTGAAAGAGAACTCATGTTTCCAATGCAGTCTGGAATTTCTCCATCCATACTATTCTTGAATAAAAGCAGAAGCTCAAGGGAACTCAAATTGCATATTGAGGAAGGAATTTTGCCTGACAGAAAATTTAGAATAAAGTTAGAATTAGGAGTTTGAATAATCTTTGAAACAAATAACTTGTGTATGTGATGTAAACATGCAGGATGCGTATACCCAATACACATGTTTGCGGTTACCAAGAGGCTTTGAGGATCATATGTTATATGAGATGTAACACCCTGATTTCCCCCCCAATTTTAAACCTAATTCCAATTGAATCCCTAATCTAAAACTCTAGGATTTGAGGATTTTCAGTGATCAAATTGTAATTTCTGAAAGTTGAGAGTTCACTTTTAAGTTCTGAAAAGCTCCGACCCTTATTGGGTAATTTTACCATTTCTTGGAATTATTAACTCCCTTTCCCGATTTTACGTTTCGGTTTCAATACGGGATTTATATCCCTTTATTTTTCTTTTTGATTCAGACAAACAATTTTAGACAAGTTTGTTTAGGCCTGAGAATTTTGTTCTTCCATTGTCTTCCGTATCACTTGGTTTCTCCATCTTCTTTTCATTCCATATCAACAGCGTTCGTGGTCTTCGATTCTTTGTTGGATGAGTTTGGTAAGCATTCAATCTTCATCTTTATTTGTTTCGGTTCAGTGAAGTTTGTAGGTGAGTGTCGTGTGTGGTTCGGTTCTAATCTTGTGAATGTGAGTGTTGGGGGTTGTTAAGTTTTGATTCATATTAAGGGATTTTTGGTTTTAGTTTTGTTCGATTGAAGGGTGTTTAAATGTTTATTTCGGTCTGAATCGAATCTGAGGGACTGTTTTTATTCGAATCGAATCAAATCGAATTTGGTTTAGGAAAAAATTGGAGAAATCTGGCCTGGACCGACCCGACCACCTGACCCGAGACCCTACCCGAACCGACCCGATCTCCGATCCGGCTGACGTCATCTACTGACGTCATCTGTTGACGTCACTACTGATGTCATCTGCTAACGTCACTGCTGACGGCAGTGTTGACTTTTTCCGACCCGGTCCTATTTTATGTATTTTGACGTCCTAAGTTCGTTGGCGCTGTCCTTTTTTCGAAATTCGAACCCAAAGTGTCATTTTTAAGACTTTTAAGTTTTAATGTCTTATCTGGAAGTTTTTTGTATCAGATTCTGAATCAGTTTCTGTTTGGTTCAGGTGACGTAGATTTCGACCCTAAGTATCTGCTTCCTCCTCCTCTTGGATGACCTCCTGTTCATTAGTCTTCGGGACACGCTCGTGAGTTATCTGATATGTTCTGTTTCGTGTATTTTCTATATAGTGACATAGTAATGTATCTTATCTTGTTGTTATACGTAGGATCTATGCCTGCTAGACCTAGTAATAGGACTGAGCCTAGTAGACGTCAATATCGACGTTAAGTGATCTGCTACAGGTGTATCTCTCCCCAAAATTTTCTGTTTATTTCTGTTTGTAACACTTAGTATATCTGTTAATTCTGTGTAACATGTTGATTGCATCATTTATGTTATTTTCTGGAAATAATTGAATAATTGTTATTCTCTGAAATAATAAACTGAATATCTGATCTTGAAACTGTTATGCATGCCTTATGTTATTCTTTTAGGCATGTATTCTGATTCTATTATCTACTCATACCATGTTATCTGTTCATACTATAGCGTCGGTTGGATATGTGTACAGGGAAGTTCAGTGGTATCACCTATTGGTAAGTATCACTTCTGATCAGTGGCTCCACCTTCGGGTCGAGTATCCACTTCTGTTCAGTGGCTCCACCTACGAGTCGAGTATCCACTTTTGTTCAATGACCCCTCCTTCGGGTTGAGCTTCACTTCTGTTGGTTTGACGGAGTTAGAGTGGTTCAGGAGAACCTTCTCTTCTGATGGTGTTTGGTGTTGGGTGCATATCATACCATACATTCATTACATCACATGATCTGTTCTGTTTTGTAATTTGATATTATGTTCTGAAGTTATGATATTCTGTTCTGTGTTATGCCTATCTAAACTGTAGTTATGTTTATTTGCACCCTAGAGACACACTAGGCTCCCAAGCTTACGTCCCACAGTTTTTGTTTCAGATTCTCAGACCTAGGCTTCGGTACTTGGAGGATCTCGATTTCAGATATTTTAAGTATGATTTTCAGACTTTAGTTTATTAACTTTTGTTTCGGATATTTAATATTTCTGTAATGAATTACGGACTTTGGACAATTAAACGATTTTCAGAACTGTTACGTTTATTAAAATTTTGGGTTGAACCTTCTGTTATTTTAATTGTTAATTTTCAATTTTTCGGTTTAATAATTTATCAGAAATTATAATATTATTTTATTAAAACCTAACTTAGAAAAGAAATTTTTGTATCGTGAACCCTCTCTTTTAATCTAAGAAATTATGTTAAATTTAAGGGTTATATGAGATTTCAGTGCTACAAGGGAAGCTCAGTCAGTGGAGATGTTGGGTGAATTTGCAAACAAAATAACCCCAAATCTAGAACAAAGTAGCAGAAACAACATAAGAGGGAGGAAGCCAATTTTTGCCAGACTGAAAAATAGCACTTGAGTTTAATACTAGTCTAAGGTTAGTTCAATATAGAAAAACTTTGATATACAGACCGTGTAAATTTAGTTTATATGTATTTGTCAAATTTAAGGGTTAGTGTTTTAGTTTAGTGTTCCGGAGGTTTAGGTTGTTATTTTGAACCACAAGATTAACAATGTAATGGAATATTTAAAGCAATTGTTCATAAAATTAAATAATAAAAATAAGTAATGAAATAGAAATGAGGAATTGTTTACCTTTGAGGTTGTTGTCACCAAGATACAAAGTTTGAAGCATTGTCAAGTTTTCAATTTCTACAGGGATACTTCCTTCCATAGAGTTGTTCTACAATAATAAATACTTCAATTCTTTGCATTGACATAAACTATTAGGAATATTATCAGAAATCTGATTCCCAGTCATGTCTAATACTTGCAATTTAGAGAGGTTATCAAATATTCTAGATTGTAGAGGACCTGCAGGGAGATTGAAAAGTATAGAAACATCTTTTAACTAAGGAAAATATATTAAAGATGGGTATACGTGTCTAACATTAGTTCAACATTTTTATGGTGAAAAGCGAAAACATTATCAGGTGCCTCGTTCAAACTTCCTTAAATATAAGACTAACAAAGCTTGATCAAGACAAAGAGGAACACAACTCAACACCAACATCATCCCTGTTGTTCAATTTGAACAAGAAGCACAAGAGCATCAGACGGATTATCGAATAAAAGGACTCCCGCCGAGCAATCACCCATGAGCGAAGCCAATACGTACACAATCTTATTCATTTTCTAGAAATTTCCTGCAAGACAATCTCTCACTCTCGCGAAATTAACTCTCGAATATCATCCAGAATGATATATTACCAGGGAGTGCCTTAGAAACGAGAGATTATATCATAGACCCGGCCTATCACGTCAGCCGTGGTCCCTAGCCAATTAAAACTACCTATTTCGTCACACTAATCAGCCATGTAATTAATGTAATTTCCAAAAATCATATTTTTAAAATGACATAGAAATTCTGAGTGAAGATTCATTGGTTGGAAAAAAATAAGGTGGAGATTAGTGGTGAAGTAGGTAGTTATTATTAGATGGGACCACGACTGACGTGATAGGCCGGGCCCATGAAATAATTTCTCCTTATAAACATAGGTGAGAATACCTTTAATTTCATTTTTGAGCACTATAATAGACGCATGATTTTCATTTATTTTATTAAACATGGAAATTTTATACATTTTTAACTACTTAAGAAACTCCAAATAATTTTAATTATTCAATTTAAGTAAAGCTTTACCTGAGAAATTATTATGAGAAAATTCAATCACTTGGAGGGAAGTTAGATTTCCAATGGTCCATGGAATTTCACCTGAAACATGAAATTAAATCTATCAAAAATTATTATTATTGTTCTAAAAGACGGCTATTTTCTTTGTTCAGCAGAATGTGAATATATTTCTATTTACTTTTTCTTAAACATGAAAAAGTTAATATTATTTGGGTAAATTATATAGATAGTCATCATACAATAGTGTTGGTATCGAAATAATCACCATACTTTAAAATGCGTCAAATACACCAGTCAAATATTAAAATGGTATCAATATAGTCACCGACCATTAAAAATTAACGGACTTATAAAGTGATAGTTGAAAATAAAATGAAATAATTATACATTTACTCCCTGTTATTCATACATTTTTTTAATTTAGTCCTAATTTTATTATAATAAATTAATATAATTATTTATTAATATTAATACGTGACTATATAAATAATGTCTTTCGTGGTGACGCATGTCACCACTTAATTAAATAATTATATTAATTTATTATAATAAAATTAGGATTAAATTAAAAAAAATGTATGAATAACATAGAGTAAATATTTAATTATTCTATTTTATTTTTAACTACCACGTCATTAGTTCGTTAATTTTTAACGACGGATGACTATATTGGAACCATTTTAATAGTTAAGTAGTACATTTGTTATTTTTTAAAGAATGATGTCTATTTCGACACCAACCCCATAATACAGTGTACCAAAAAATTAAAAAAAAAAAGACTAATCAACTTAAAAAGTTAATGTAAAACTTGTGGTCAGTCTTAGATTGAAAATGCTAGATCCGTCGGGTTTCTAACGTCCTTGGACTCACAATTTGAGTAAGAAATAATCACAATTATTGGTCACAAAAGAAAAGCAATCAAAGGAAGACTTAGTCACAAACACATGAGTGGTCCAAACTTCCAATTGGGAGTCTTAGATCGTTATTTTGAACCACAAGATTGACAATGTAATGGATAAGTGATGCAACAATACTTAAAGCAGTTGTTCAGAAAATTAAATAATAAAAATAAGTAATGAAATAGAAATGAGGAATTGTTTACCGTGGAGGTTGATGTAATCAAGGTACAAATATTGGAGCATTGTCAAGTTTCCTATGTCTACCGGTATACTTCCTTCCATAAAGTTGTTCCACAATGATAAATACTCTAACTCTTTGCACTGACATAAACTACTGGGAATGTTGCCAGAAATCCGATTCTCAGTCAAGCTTAATACTTGCAGTTTAGAGAGGTTATCAAATATTCCAGACTGTAGATGACCTGCAGGGAGATTGGAAAGTATAAAGCATCTTTTAACTAATGAAAATATATTCAAGATGGAGAAAGATATAAAACCTGAGAAAGAATTATTATCCAGATATAACCATTTCAAGTTTGGAAGATTTCCAATTGTTATAGGAATCTATCCTCTGAAACTGTTGTTGAACAAGCTCAACTTTTCTAGTTTTGACAAATTGCCTAAATTGTCCGGGATAACACCGGTGAAGTTGTTCATGTACAAGAACAAGCCTCGAAGTTCAAAAAAGTAACCAAACCATGAAGGGATTTCTCCATGGAAGCTATTGTTACCAAACTTCAAGTACTTTAACCTATGCAAATTAGTTAACTCGGTGGGTAAAGAGCCATAGAAATTGTTGTACCGAATGTCGATCCAGCCAAGGAAAGATAGATTTCCCAACTGAGGTGGGATGGTGCCTGTGAGATCCATATATGACAGATTGAGAGCAGTGACTCTATAGTGTTTGGATCCACATGTGACACCAATCCAGTTACAAACAGAGGTAGAAGTAGACCAGTTGGTAACCAACAGGCTTTGAGGATCATGAGTTATATGAGATTTCAGGGCTACAAGGGCAGTTCGGTCAGTGGAGATGTTGTGTGAATTTGCAGACAAAATAACCCCAAAGCTAGCACATAGTAGCAGAAACAACAGAAGAAGAGAGAGGGGGGCAATTTTTGCCATAAGGTTGGGTGTGAATGTAATGCAAAAGCATAAAGAGAGAAACAACTGAGTTCAATGCTTCTCTATTGTTAGTTCAATGTCTTTAAATACTATGGACTTAGACTGGGTTACCTTTGAGTCATAATAAATGCATACAATTATTGTCAGTTTAAAGTGCAAGACTTGGTCTCAAGTCGAAGAGTAGCATTAAAAATTGTGTCCCCAACTGACCTGGGAAAAGGGACGAGGGCCAAGCCATTCATGACACAATGACTTTGGTGATTTAGAGTCTTTGCATGCTGTGGAATAAAGACCTCTCCTTATCCTTATACATTTAAATCTCATATAATCTTCTATATTCCAATTATAAATTTTTTGTATCATCAATAATACAAATCTTTTACAACAGTGACCTTTTAGCTATACTAAAATGGATTTTCAACAGGATAAGTTTACTATCTTCGTCAAACACCATTGAACACCGTTAACGTTGAATACCGCTGAATATTATTAAATTAATTATTAAAAATTTCAAGAACTTAATGGATAATTAATAATTATATGTTGAGTCTATCACTCTTTTATTAATTGCATGTTGAGTCCTTAAGATTTTTAATCTTTATTAATTAATTAAATAATATTCAACATTGTTTAACATTAGTGATATTCAGGGATATTCGATGCCCGTCGTAGAATTTTCCTTTTGGACAACTGTATAATATAGACAAAAATTTTGACTTCTTTCTACATTATAAATGCTACTTATTCAATTAATTAAATAATATTCAACATTGTTTAACATTAGTGATAGTTGTCACGACCCGCAGATTGAGGTCCAAGACATTGACATCACATGGTGTGATGTGGCCTGCCCAAGTAATTCCAAGAGCAATGCTGGGCTTGCGAAGACCACCAACGTTGGCCCGATCCAGGGAGAGACTTATCCATCCAAGGTGTGTGAACACTTTGTGTGAACACAGAAGATTCTTTCCATAGTTAGGTGGGAATATTCCCAGAATTATGCTTTGTAAATGGATAAGGTTGTATCATAGCCGTCGGTGTAAAATTGTATAGACCGTAGGATCGAGGGGAGTTCAACTATAAATAGAGGCCTTCCCCACCTCATTTGATGTATCAGTGTGTATCAGTGAGTATTGAGTTATTCCAAGTTTCCAAGGAATAAAGGCATTTTCTCTAAATCTCTGTGAGAGTTCTTTCTTTGTTCTTTAGTGTTCTTGAACGTTCTTGAGCGTTCTTGAAGAGTTCTTCCTAGCTCATCTCGTTTGATTCGTTTCCGCTTAGAACGCTTTGCGTTTGTCGGTGCTTGGGAAGTTTGATCTTCCGAAAGTAGAGAAAAGGCTTACTTGGGCGTTTTTCTTGAGTCCGAAGCGTCTAAGGCCGCACGTTCTGATAGAGAAGCCGAGTTCTACGGGCGTGAAACTCTAGGGGCGTGACATAGTCAACAACTACGATTATTCGTCTTTTAACAGTTATGTCACTTTTTTAATCATTGTTAACGATTAAATTAAAACAAAATTGAAAGCTTAATTATAATATAAAAACAATTGGTTTAGTGATCCATACTTCCAATTCGGAATCTTAGATTGTTATTTTGAACCACAAGATTAACGATGTAATGGATAAGTGATGCAGAAATATTTAAAGCAATTGTTCATAAAATTAAATAATAAAAATAAGTAATGAAATAGAAATGAGGAATTGTTTACCGTTGAGGCTGTTGTGATCAAGATACAAAGTTTGGAGCATTGTCAAGTTTCCAATTTCTACAGGGATACTACCTTTGAGGTTGTTGTGATCAAGGTACAAAGATTGGAGCAGAGTCAAATTGCTAGTTATAAAACATCTTTTAACTAATGAAAATATGTTCAAGATTATTATACGTGTTTAACGTTAGTTTAATATTTTGTAAATATTTTAGGCATATGTTAAGACTTATTTTATTAACAATTAAAATTTATTCTTGCTTAGGAAAAAAAGAAAAATATACAAAAAAGACAAGAAATACCTTTGAAAGTTAAAAGAAAGTGCGTGTTTACCTGAGAAGTTGTTATAAGAAAGATCAATCAATTTGAGGAAAGCTAGATTTCCGATAGTTAATGGAATTTCACCTGAAATATATGATTAAGTATATGATTAAATACGTCAAAATGTCTTAATATTCTTCTAACAGACCTATAATTTCTTTGTTGAGCATGATAAGAATATGTTTTCCATTTCTTTTTTTTAACATAAAAAATTTATTACTATTTTGAGTAAATTATGAAACTCTAAATTTTCCATCATTCAAAAACCTTAATTTTGAAATCACTCTAGTCTAAAAACCTAATTTTTGGGTTACTTTCTTAAAATCCTAATTGAAATTGAAGACTAAATTAAAGAAAACTCAAAACTTTTCTATCCAATTTGAAACTTAAAATCCTAATATGTTCTCATTTAGTTGGACTTTACAAAAACTCTTAAAGCTTCGACCAGAGGCGTCAAGATTATTCGATGCAGTAAACAATAGTTCTAAGATTATCTCTAAACATGTTTAGACTGTTGTTCGCAATTAAAAAGACAAAGTGTAAAACCAAAATTGATTTTGATATAACAATTATATATAAGGACTATTTTGTAATAAATTTTTAAGTCCTTAAGTCAAACTTTTGATTTCAAGTCAAACCAAGAACTTTGAAATAAAATTTTAAGTGTTTTGATACGAGAGTATCGATACCATTTGAACCGGTATCGATACCCTACTGCTTTTTTTAAAGCTTTGTTCTTGGAACTAAGAACAAGTATCGAAACATAGTTCGATACCATTACCTTACTGTAAATGCATGTTTCGAACCATGTATCGAACCACATCGAGTATTTTTAATTGTTTTAAAATCATTTAAAAATAGGGCTCATGGTATTATACCAGTATCGATACACCCTTTAATTCCCAACGACTATTTTAGCATTTAATGAGTTGACTGTTGGTGGCAGTTAAAGCTTTAAAAGATGGTTGAGATGTTTCGAAACATGGTTCGATACCCACCATTACAGTGTAATAATGGCATCGATACCTGTTTCGATACACCCCCTATTATATGCACAACGTCTCTTTCTTTTTATAGGTTGTTCCGAAACAGGTTCCTCATGTATCGATACCTATGCCTGCAGAAGTGCATTTATGGTGGGAAGATGTGGTCCTAACGTCTTTATTTCAATTCCCATCAACCACAACGGTTAAAAATCAATGAGGACATATAAAATGAAGAAGTTCAAGCAACATTAACAACTATTGAACCTCAAGCAACATCCAAGCAATTAAATCCAACTCCCAAGCACTCTTATTGAGCATCCACTATCAAGGTACCACATGTTTTGACTTGAAGCTTTGGCCTTGAAGCAATTCTCAACCTACAAACAAAGATTTAGTTTTTGACTTTTGGTACCCAAATCATTTTGGGTCCATGAGAGTTAGTTCCCCCAAACTTGGTTCCCTTAGGAATCCAAGATGCAATGGCATTAATATTATTAGAAATAATGAGTTCCTTAGGAACCCACACACTCCTAATTTTTCTATATCTAGAATGCCTTTGAAAACCTCTTTGTTTGTGGCCATAAAATTTCTTTTTCACATGGTTGGGTTTTGAAAAGCTTCCTTTTTCAAAAGTTGAACTACCAACCACTTTGATTTATTCTTTAAGCTCATTCACCACTTTATGGTGATTCTCACTCAAGCTAGAAATAAGGTTGTTTAAATCCACATTTTCATTTTGAAAGAACTTTAAATCATTATTTAAAGTAACAACCTTTTCTTCCAAATCCAAAATCGTTTTTGTCAAAGAATCATTTTTCTTTTCTAAATCGGAAATGGTTTTCTTGCTTTTCAAAATTGATTCTTTAAACTTCAAAACCAACTCATCATAAACATCTTGCAATTCATCATAAGCATCATATAATTCATCATATGTAAGATCATTGCAAGAGGGTTCAAAGGTTACCTTAGGCTCATCAAGAGCCATGAGACAAAGGTTGGCTACTTCATTGTCCTCATCGGATGATGACTCCTCATCACTCCATGTGGCAACGTGAGCCTTTTGCTTCTTATTCTTCTTCTCAAAACCCTTCCTTTTGTATTGTGGGCAATCGGTCCTAATATGACTGGGCTTCTTGCACTCATAGCAAATAATTTGATCATTCTCATCTTCTTTGCCCTTTGACTTAAAATCCTTCTTTCTTTGGAATCTCCTATTCCTATTAGACCTCATGAGTCTAGTGAATCTTTTGGTTACCATAGCCAATTCTTCTAGCTCTTCTTCTTCACTTGTATCCACCTCTTTTTGGAAGGATGAAGCCTTGAGAGCAATTCCTTGCTTTTTCTTTTCAACTTCTTTTTTCTCTAGCTTCACTTCTTCCTTGTTCTTTTCATCTTCTCTTCCTTTCTTCATGATCTCATGGGTGAGAAGAGATCCCACAAGAGCATCAAACTTAAGAGTCTTGAGGTCCTTGGCTTCAAAATTGATTTTGATATAACAATTATATATAAGGACTATTTTGTAATAAATTTTTAAGTCCTTAAGTCAAACTTTTGATTTCAAGTCAAACCAAGAACTTTGAAATAAAATTTTAAGTGTTTTGGTATGAGAGTATCGATACCATTTGAACCGGCATCGATATCCTACTGCATTTTTAAAGCTTTGTTCTTGGAACTAAGAACAGGTATCGAAACATGGTTCGATACCATTACCTTACTGTAAATGCATGTTTCGAACCACGTATCGAACCACATCCAGTATTTTTAATTGTTTTAAAATCATTTAAAAATAAGACTCATGGTATCGATACCAGTATCGATACACCCTTTAATTCCCAACGGCTATTTTAGCATTTAATGAGTTGACCGTTGGTGGCAGTTAAAGCTTTAAAAGATGGTTGAGATGTTTCGAAACATGGTTCGATACCCACCATTACAGTGTAATAATGGCATCGATACCTGTTTCAATACACCCCCATTATATGCACAACGTCTCTTTCTTTTTATAGGTTGTTCTGAAATAGGTTCCTCGTGTATCGATACTTGTGCCTGTAGAAGTACATTTATGGTGGGAAGATGTGGTCCTAACGTCTTTATTTAAATTCCCAACAACCACAACGGTTAAAAATCAATGAGGACATATAAAATGAAGAAGTTCAAGCGACATTAACAACTATTGAACCTCAAGCAACATCCAAGCAATTAAATCCAACTCCCAAGCACTCTTATTGAATATCTTGTCTCCCATCTCTTGTATTTCAATTTTATTCTTTGTAATTGAGTTTGGGGAGAGTTTGTTTGTAATTTGGGGCAATTATCTATCTTGTGAGAGATTTAAATTTGCCTTTCTTTCTTTTATCATCTTGTGAGGTTTGAATCAATCCTTGGGTAGAAGGTTTGATTCGATTTGTAAAGGTTATCCCTTGAACCTAGAAAAAGGTTGAATTCTTAGTGAATTGATTTCAAAATCCTTAGTGGGAGCTAAGGTAGTGGATGTAGAGCTTGTTCCGAAGCTTGAACCACTATAAATCTCTTGTTCTTCATTTTTCGATTTTACCGAAATTTCACCGACAAAAAATTTTAAATAGCCAATTCACCCCCTCTTGGCCAATTATCAAGATCGATCAACTCAACACAATCTGAGTTGGGAGAAACTCCTCTGGTTCCCTCAATGTATCTCTAAACACTCTATTATCTCATGGATGACTATCCTTAATCGACTTCCAACGAAAGACAAACTCAATAAGATGGCGATATCTATGGATGATATGTGTAACCTTTGTGGGAATGCTCATGAGACAAGAGATCATTTATTTTTTTTGAATGCAACTACTTTAGCGTTGTTTGGAAGAAATTGTTGTTGCTTTGTAACTTGGCGAGTCATGCTTTATCTTGAGAGGAAGAGTTGTAATGGGCGGTCATACTCTATCTTATTTTCTTAAACATTTATTTACGGTGTTTGACAAGAACGTAATCATAGACATTTTCGAGGAAAGAGTTCATCTATTGATACTCTTGTAGAGAACATACAAGGCATTATTCAATATAGATATTTCAATCACTGTATAAATAAAATTGATAGAGTCAACGGTCAATTATGTTTAACTTGGGAGTTTAAATAGTTGTGTATGCTTTTTTTGTTTGTACAAAAATCATATATCTTTTGTATCATCTTGTTACTTCCGGATAAATAAAACAAACAATTTATCCAAAAAAATTGAAACTCAATTTTTATGCAGACCCTATGTGATAATTTACCCATTTGAAATTTATTATATATACTTCCTAAAGCCAACCATTATTCTGTTTTACCCTAACATCTCTTACTTGAAACATATAATCAAATCCGTCAAAATTTCTAAAAGTTCCTTAATTACTTTCTTAATCACTATAGACATATATTCCATTTATTTTCTTGTTTTCTTAAACAAGAATTTTTTTTCAACTTTTAACTACTTACAAAAAGCTCCAAATAATTTAATTACTCGATGCAAGCAAATCATTACTTGAGAAATTATTATAAGGCTAATTTATTCGAGAGAAGTCAATTTTCCAATAACTAACGAAATTTTACCTGAAACATGTAATTAACTCAATCAAAATTTATTGATGTATTTTTAGCAGACTCTTAATTTGTTTGAGATTGTTAGTTGTAAAACCATTTTTTACTAAAGAAAATATAAGAAAGACTAATCACATCTTTTCCTGAAAAGTTATTATAAAAAAGATTAATCACTTTAAGACATGTCAGATTTCTAATAACCAATAGAATTTCATCTGAATCATATAATTGAATCTGTCAAAAGATAAAATTTTCAATTCAGATGGGATGATGCCTGTGAGATCCATATATGACAGATTGAGTCTATAGTGTCTGGATCCACATGTGACACCAATCCAGTCACAAACAGAGGTAGAAGTAGACCAGTTGGTAACCAAGAGGTTTTGAGGATCATGAGTTATATGAGATTTCAGTGCTACAAGGGAAGCTCGGTCAGTGGAGATGTTGTGTGAATTTGCAGACAAAATAACCCCAAAGCTAGCACATAGCAGCAGAAACAACATAAGAAGAGAGAGGGGGGCAATTTTTTCCATAAGGTTGTGTGTGAATGTAATGCAAAAGCATAAAGAGAGAAACAATTGTTTCTCTATTGTTAGTTCAATGTCTTTAAATTCTATGGACTTAGACTGGGTTTCTTTGAGTCATAATAAATGCATACAATTATTGTCAGTTTAAAGTGCAAGACTTGGTCTCAAGTCGAAGAGTAGCATTAAAAATTGTGTCCCCAACTGACCTGGGAAAAGGGACGAGGGCCAAGCCATTCATGACACAATGACTTTGGTCATGGGTTTTAGACCCACTAAGAACACTCTCTTGTTTTTCTCTAGAGCCTCCCTTTCACTCCCCTTCTAGGGAGAATTAAGATTAACTTTATGATTTATAGAAAAAAAATATATAAATTATTTTAATTTACTACCTCTAGAAAGTATACAACTAAAATATACTTTTATTTATAGACTCAATGAGTAGTTTAATGGTAAAGAGTCAATAAATGAATTTATCGGTAGGAGAAATTATTATATGGACTGGTTTTACCACGTTATTTATGATCTCTAACCACTAAAAATTAGTCAATTATTTTTTTTGTGCATTATTAACAATAATTTAGAGAAAAAATGATATAAAAAATATGACTTTTATGCACTATCACCAACGACCATAACAATTTTCATTGTTCAAGGCCAGCAAATAGTGACAAAATCATAAATTTTAAATTATGGCATTAAAATTTTAAAACGTATAGGATTTAGGCTTTAACTTATAAATTTAAATTTTAACCTTAAACCTTTAATTCTAACCATTATCCCTAAATTATAAACCCCTACACTTAAACCCATGAACCCTACACTCTAAAATATCCTATAATGAAGGCGTTTATAAAATTTTTTAGTTTCCATCACCAACGTATAGGATAATAATTCATATATATAATTCTTTTACTACACCACATTTGTTTCATAGCGATATCCTTAGTGACGTTTTTATAACAAATACTACAACAAATCGTATCATAGTGGCTTTTTTGTAAAAACGCCGCAAAACTTCAATCTTAGTGACGTCTCAAAATTTCTAAGTTGAAGAAGGAAAGTGACCGAACATCACATGGATATAAGGGGACATGACTCATTCCTACTTTTATTTTATAATTAGAGTTAAAAAACTTGAGAGTTTAAAACTATTAAAATTCAAGTTTAATTTTTAAAAATGTTTTAATTAAATTATATTTTAATTATCAATTTTAAAGTTAATAGAATTAAATCATACTTATAAATTTTTTGATTTAATTATTTTTTAAAGATATATTATGTTGTATATTAATAAAATTTAACCACGTTACAATACAATGTGACCAAAGAAAGAAGAGGCTACCTGGCCATTATATTGAAAAATAATTTATAGAATTATTTATCATTGGCATCAACGATTAACAATAAAATATTGTTGTTTGTTATTCTCATACCTAGTTGTATTATACTTTTTTTTCTTCGTTTAGGATTAGAATCGTAAGACTCGTAACATAAATCGAAAGATTTTATGAACTTTTAATTTCAATAAAATTATTTTATTTTCAATAAAATAATATTTTTTTTATGTAGGATTAGAAAGGTTTTAGTAAGACTCACAACTTAAATAAAAGATTTTGTGAAATAGGTATCTAATCGAAAGTTCTTCATTTATACTATAAAGTGCTTAAACTATACACTTTTTCTGAAATAGGTGCCTAATGTTTTTTTTTCCAGGTCAAATAAGTGTCTCAACTATATATATATATATATATTCTGAAATAGGCGCCTAATATTTTTTTTTAGCTGAAATAGGTGTCTAAAGTTTCATTTCGCTAATGTTTTAAGGTAACACCGTTAAAAAATTGTTTAACTTATAAATAGGTGCCCAAACTATATATATATATATTTTTTCTGAGATAGGTATCTGATATTTTATTTATTGAAATAAGTACCTAATATTTTATTTCGTTAGTGTTTTAAGATAACACTATTAAAAACATATTTTATTTAATACGCTTAATTTTCATACATTATTAATTTATTTTAATACACGAATTATATATACGTTGTTACTTCCATGGCAGTCTGAGATACGCAAGCCATTCCCAGTTCAACTGCTTTCTTCATTGAGGTAATGTCGAAAGGATCCGACGACACAATAAGCAATCAGCTCCAACTGGAAGTAATTCTGTCGCCTAGGCACCGGCAGAGGTGATTATGCAAAGTCTATTGCAATACTTCACTAGTTAATTATGAGCTTGGCTTTCTATTTTTCTTATTATCAGCACAAACATCCTTAATTATTATTGTCATTTAAATTCATATAAAATAAAATAATATAAACATTCTTAATTATTAATTTAAATTAATGGTTCTTAAATTATTTAATTATATTTCATCACAATCATAACTTTTTATTTTTATTCAATTTTTTAATTTTTTTAACTTTTTATTTCAGTAAAAAAAATATTATGCACCTATCTCAGAAAAATATATAATTTAGGTAACTATTTATAAGTTAAGCAATTTTTTAACGATGTTACCTTAAAACACTAATGTAATAAAACTTTAAGCACTTATTTCAACCAAAAAGAATTAGACAACTATTTTAAAAATATATATAGTTGAGATACAAAAACATTAAGCACCTATTTTTAAAAACTCTATAATTTAAGCAATTATTTTTGAGTTAAGCCTAAATTATTCGAAAAGGAAATGGATGTACACAAATTAATTGTGTAAGTCAAGGTCCTTGCAACTTGCTTGCTGAAATGATTTGGTCCCAACGTCTGCATGATTTAAGTCAAGGTCTTTGCTTTAAACAAAAAAGATTAAGTTATATATATATATATATATATATATTCAAGAAGCTTCTGAATTTTATTGGTATGCTTAATTTCATAAGAATTTTTATTTTCTCTGTTCTTTAGGTTGTAAAATGTTTGGATTGTTTAATCCATTTTTTTTTATTTCTTGAAGGCGATGTAAATGTAATTTTTATGGATCTAATAAAAATTCAGTAGCATTTGTCAAAAATTGGATAATTTGTTTCATTTAAATAAGGGATTCAACTAAAACCGATAAGTACTATTAACGATAAGCACCGATGAGTTCTATTAATTTGATTTATAAAGAGTAAAAATTTAAAGTATTCAACATATAATTATAAATTATGTAAAATAATATTTCAATTAAAACATTTAATATTTTAAATAAATTTTTTTAATAAATTTTAAATCGTTTATTGTTTTAATTTTTAAGATAAATAAATATATATTTTTTTTATTTTTTTTAATTTTTAAACCCTACACCCTAAACTTAAAATTCTAAATCATAAACATAAAACACTAAATCTAAAACTCTAAACACTAAACCTTAAACACAAAAACCTAAACCCTAAGTAAACCATATGTAAACTTCAACCCTAAATTATAAGTCCTAAATAATAAACTCTAACCCTAACCTATAAACCTTAAATCAAAAACCAAGATAACTCTTGCCACGCTGAAATGGGTTTATAGCAAGTCAGCAACTATGATTATTGGTCTTTTAACAGTTACGTCACTTTTTTAATCGTTGTTAACTTGTTAACGATTAAATTAAAACAAAATTAAAAGCTTAATTATAATATAAAAACAATTAAAAATTTAATCATCTCATTAAATGATTGATCAAATTTTAGTGAACATTTATAAACTTTACCCTGATTTGGCCCTAATCTCTGCATGTTTTCATGTATGATGTCATCACCATTAATTATTTAATTGAATTTATCAAAGTTAGACCAGTGAACACGAAAACCGACTATTCTTGGATTAAAATAGACGTCTTAAAGGATAGAATGGTGAAAAATAGTAACATATTGAGAACTTGGAGGAATTGTATTATGATAATACGATAAATTAATATATATTCAACATTGTTCAATTGGGATTCACACAGTAATAAGTAATAAACCATTGAAAAGAGGTACTTACTTCTGAGTACCGATACTCAGCTACATGATCATATTAGCATTTTTAAATATTGTATTGGTACACGAACTATATGTACCGATACTCCTTTAATACCAATATATCAACTCTGGTTTCAATACCTTATTATTTATTTTTGTTGCATCGAATTATAATCTAGTACCGATACGACTTATATGCATATTAACATCCTATATCGATATGTATACCTTGCGTACCGAAACCCCACTGTTAGTTTCAATACTCTTGTGTATTAATATTTGAAAAATAATTTTAGAATTTTAAAGAAACAAAGGGCACTGGTATCCTCTCTAGATGTATTGATACTCATTTTAAGGAAATATTATCTTTCTCGCTTTAAATTATAGGGTATTAGTACGACTACACGTGTACCGGTATCAAAGCCCATAAATGGCTTCCAAGCTTGGGAAATTTCTTCTCATGCTTCTCAAAACGCAATTCTTAACCCCTAAGCTTGATTTTACATCTTATGGGAGTTGGTTAGAGTGGTTTATTACCCTTTTTGCACTTTATTTGTTGGAAAACACCGATACATCCCATGGCGCAATGAAAAAAATATCGGACGTATTCCACCAGTAATCCATTTACAAGGAATGAATCTGAGATGAAAATGGGTGAAACATTATCTTAATTAAATCTAAAATCGCAAGGAGTTAGAAGAATCTAATTCTTCTAGCACGATACCGAATCTAAGTCGTCACAATAGCGTTCCAATCTCTACACAATCCATTTGAACCAAACGAATTATAATGAATATGAATTAAAAGTTGACGCGCCACAGTAACTTTTTAATGGTAGTTGACGAAAATGACATAATGAATGCGAATTAAAAGTTGAACGACTATAATGAAAGTTTTAAATGTCTGGTGATCGTATTGAAACCATAATAAAAATTTAGTGACTACTATAGTAGTTTACCTTTAAATTTAACATGCCACCTAAAGTAGTTGAGGACGATAACTTTCGATTAATAAATTTTGGTTTCGATTAATATTTGGGAGGAAGGATCGGCTTGTAGCAAATTTGACTTCCTATAAACACACTTAGCAATGGATTCGCTAAGTGAAACTGAAATCGGGTTAAATTCTCATTTGAAACGGTACAATCCAAGTCGGGTTTTGAAACCCCCTCGACCCGGTCTAGACGTCACCTGACTCGAATGAGTTACACGGGGAATATCGAGGCTAATCCGGGGACTCGCCCCGATAAACGACCCTATATTTTTTTTCTTTTTATCTTATCTAGATGCTTTAATTAGATCTTACATGTTCGTGCAAGGGCTAAGTTCAAAGTGCAGCTTAAATTAATGTAAGACAAGTCCTAGTTTAACCGAACAAGTTTTAGGGACCTAATTATAATTTTCCAGAAGACCATCATATTTTTGCCTAGGTATCGATACCCTATGAACATGTATTGAAACCTCTGCCTAGAAAAGTGTAGATCATACAAGAATCAAGTCTAAACTAAAATACTAAGGTTCTCTAGATGCATACAAGACCCTATAGGCATAATCCACACTTTAAACAACATTCCTAGATGCAAAGTTACCTAATACCAAAGGCAAAGCACTTATATCATAAGCATAATCCAACATTAATAAAAATGGCAATACATACTTCAAAAAGTCTTAAAAATTCTCATATAACTTAAAATCATAATAAGTTCAATAATAAGGTTTCCAAAACAAAGTTCCAAACTCAATAATTCTCTAATCCATTGCTCTCAACTACTTAGGTTCAAAACTTAAGAAAATGCATACTTGAGCTAAAGAAAATACTAAAATAGGCACGATTGGCTCCTTTGTCTTTCGATTGCTTCCAACACTTACTTATCTGCATTGCAAGGGGAAAAGAGAGTGATTAAGCTTAAAGCTTAGTGAGAGCAATAAAACATTTAAAACAACACCTGCAATGCAGCCCATAATTACTCAATTACAACAAAGGTAAAACATGTCATGCTTTCTTTAAAACAACATAATCATGTTATCAATGTCAATAGCAAATCCAGCAAGTGTTAACAAAATCATGGCTCACAAGCCAACATAAAGTAGCGGTAAAATCCCTTTTAAAAGATATCTCATGCTTTCAAAGCAAAACAAGGTCATCATGCTATTCACCTAGGAAAGCCTAATTTGATATAACACTTGCAATTTCAAATAGAAAACATAAATTATATTGAGGCTAGTGACCCGATTTGTACTACTCCAAATCGTTAGGATAAACGGGCAACTGCATGTTAGTACTACTCCTAGAGCATGCGCATGTTGATACCACTCTCAACATGAATTATCTCACCTTGGTGTCCGGTGATAGTACTACTCCCATCACATAGCATTAGACTAAAAGCCAAAATGCAACACACAAGGAATTTAAACACGTACAACTTTTGAATATTTATAGTGCACTCTAAACCCTATTGATCGATCAACTTATCCCATAAGGTTCATCACTTACTAGTCGATATGTATATCAAAAACCAATTCTCAAACATAATTCAAAACTGAATTAAACACATGCTTCCCAATATTTCAAGTTTTGAAACATAAACTGATAAAATCACCTTTAACTTAATTTTCAAAGTAAAAATCATGGAAGCGTCAATTGTATATCAAAACCATTATAAATCATCAACATGAGCATTAAATCATCATGCATAAACATCTATGCAAAATCAACATTAAGTATGACAAAGTTCATAGTAAAAACATAGAGTAATATGGGAACCCTTTTGCGAAAACTTAAAATTTACTTACTTTCGAGTATAGGGAGGTTTTCATACCTTCCCTAGACTCTCAAACCTCTGTAAAATAAATTTAAAACACTGCCGAAGCAACCACTCTCATAAACCACTCATCGATAACTGTTACTTGCTCGCCAAGCCATCGAAACGAACCAAAACACCTTCAAACGCGATCGCCTAACTCTTGCCTTGTTTCAAGCATCAAAATCAAGGGTTTTAATGCTAAAAAACACACAAAAGAAACCCTCAAGTCGGATCCCTACACAACAGCCCTTAAAACCTATCAAAATTTAAACCGAAAACTTGTCAAAACACACCAAACTTCACTTAAACCTATAGTTCGGGATTATAGATTTTAAAACACTTTATAAACATCATAACACATTAAAAACAATTCATTTAGGATCCAAAAACATTGGGTAAAAACCTTTGAATGAAAATTGAGATTTTTAACCAAAAAACCATTTTTTTTGAAATTAAAGGATTAAAACGATTTCTCCAAGCCAAGAACTTGGGAATTTCAGTAAAGAACTTTATTTTTCTAGAGGATTGATGAAATCTCACATCCAAAACTGATCCAATTGCTTTCTAGATTTTAAGACGAGAAAACGATGAGAAAACAAGAAAATTTGAAGAAGAAAAGTTGTAATAATTATTGGGAATGAAATTAATTGAAAAAGAATGAGTTTTTACCTTGAAAACTTGATGAACGTCTGCCTCCAATGAGGAAAAAGGAAAATTAGAAAAAATATGTGATATTTAGGTTAATTAAAACGGGTTTTAAGACTTTAAAATTGAGTTTAATTAAGTTATTTAAGTTAAAATAGATTTTGGGCTTAATTAATTAAAAATTGGAAAGCCTAGATCAGCTAGGATTATAATTGGATCAAAGCCCCTTAATGATTCAAAGTTTTGGCTTGTTTTATAAAATTGTCCTCAAATTTTCAATTTTTACAAAACGATCACTAATTTCAAAATCTTAGGGTTTCAAGATTCGATTTCAAAATTGATTTGACCAAAGTCAAATATATGTTATTTAAGGATTTTAGAATATTTTTCCTTAATTTATTTTGATTAAAAACTAATTTTTAAGTATTTTATCCCGAACCAGGCTAAACCGATCCACTAACTCCTAATCCCAAACTTGGGGCATTACAAATCTCCCTGTAACACTCTTAAAAATAATAATAATAATAAATAAATAAAATAAATAAAAAATAATAGTAATATAAGTATAAAAAAATTATTTTAGAATACCTTTTGAAACCCTATTAGATTCAGAACCCAAAAATAACCTTTTTATTTCTCTCCTTTTCGTTAAACAACCGATCACCGCCGATCTCCGTCACCGGCCATCCGTGACTTTCACCGCCGTCACCATCCGGTCTGTCTTCCCTCCCCGACCAAAACCCCCTTAATCACGCGCCGAACCGCCGCTGCCTTCGCCGCGAATCGAAGGCGGAAGT
The DNA here is from genome assembly GCA_035048815.1 of Abelmoschus esculentus. Classification (NCBI taxonomy): domain Eukaryota; kingdom Viridiplantae; phylum Streptophyta; class Magnoliopsida; order Malvales; family Malvaceae; genus Abelmoschus; species Abelmoschus esculentus. The sequence goes on from JAUCBN010000049.1 coordinate 1,144,855, forward strand.
TTCGCCGGGATTAGGGTTAAACCCTCTCGGTATTTTCGTCGATTCGGCCGCCGATCGTCGTTTCTCCAGCGCGTCGTCGGTCGCCTCGTGACCTCCGTGTCGAGACGGCCAAAAGCCCTCCAAGCCCGTCTCCGATCGTCACCGGCAAGGGTCTCATCGGAAAGTTTTCCGTTTTGGTAAGTGGGTGTTTATATCCGACCTTTCGAAGTATTTTCTGGAAATTTTGGCTTGTGTTATTGTTTTGTTGGTGTGGATTTGGAGAAATCTGGGTTTAAGAGGCGTTTTCCGGCCAATTAGGGCCGCGCGTGGCCTTCACGCGCCGCCGGAAACAGTTTCCGGCCACCAGGGACGGTTACCGTGAACTGACCGGTCCAAACCGGCCCAAGACCCGGTCCAAACCGAGCCAATCCAACCGAACCGAACCGGTCCAACCCGGTCAACCGTTGACCGTTGACCGACCCGTTGACCTATTGACCGTTGACTGACCCGACCCGTTGACCCATTGACCGTGACGTCAGCGCTGACCGTTGACCTTGACTGCTGACGTCAGCATGACGTCAACATTGACTTTGACTATTGACGTCAGCGTTGACTTTGACCCAAAAAGTCAAAATTTTCAAAAACTCCTATTTTATGTTTTTCGACGTCCTGAGTCCATCCGTGAAGTCCGTTTTTCGAAATTCGAACCCGAAAGCCTCCAAATTGGACTTTAAAGTCTCGAGTCAAACTTTTCTTCCAAGTTAAGTTAAGTCCAGAGTTTTATTTAAGGTCTAAAATTTATATCTGTTTGTTTGTAGGACCCCATATTTCTCCCGATCGTGCACCGACCCAACCTAGTTCCTCCCGCTTTGACCGATCCCGAGATCCGATCGTGACTCGTATGTTTTTAATACCCGTGAATAATCAATTCAATATTTAGCTCCAGTATTAATAAAAATTCTATCTTATATTTTTAGGATCCAGTACTGCTACAGAGCGAGGCTCGAACGCCCAGTAGATCACATGTCTGTTTCTGCCATTGAGGTGTGTTCCTTGTGTGCTAAATAACTGTATTTTACCATTTTGTGTTTTAAACAAATCAAGTATGTGCACATAACTATTTTCTGGGTTTATGTAAATACTTGCTTTGAATTTTAAGATATAACATTTAACGATTTACTGTATATCTGATATGTCCTGATTTATGTATACATGTTGCCTGTTTAACTTCTGTTACTATCATCATAATTCCTGTTATTACTATATGTCTGCCATCTTAGTGTTGGGGTGATGAGTAGTATTTAATATCCGGTTCAGCCTTGATCCAGCTGGTAATTCCGCCTGTTTACGGTTCCTAACCTTAGTTAGGGTAATTCCGCCTGTTATCGGTTCCTGTGCATCAGCCGGGGTAATTCCGCCTGTTCCCTAAGGTAATCCCTTAGGTCGATACCTTTGCCTTAAGGGCTTAGGTTAATGCCAGTATCAGATACTTTTCGGGGGAACTGTATCCAGGAGTTCGGTTGGAGGGTAGCTTGTCATGCATATTCATGATTTGATTTTTTGTATTACTGCTTAATTAATATCTGTATTTTTGTTGCACTGTTTGATGTGAGCACATCTACACAAGCTCAATCAGCTGATCCGGAGGTCTTACCATCAGGACCCATCACTCGATCAAAGGCTAAGCAATTCAGGGAAGTTCTTATTCTTAAATGTTTACAAGTCTCAGAATCCCTTAATAATGCATATGCCTTAGAGAATAAACTTTACACTATGTTACATACTGATGTGTAACATCTTGTAACTATATAGTACTTAAGCTAGTATTGTGTTTATTAAGCATGTAAATAGGTGTGTTTTCAATAAGTTCAATAAGAACACAAGCTCATAATCATGTTTACCATGTTTCTTTAGCTTGTTACATGTTTTCCAATATGATAACTATGTTTTTCAGCTTGTTTTAACTTTCTTTAATAAGTTTACAATACTTATGATGGTATAACTTTTGTTTTCTCATAGGCACAAGGAAGAGTACCAAATGAAGGACTTCACCTTAGCTCGGAAAAAGCTCAATGGATTTCTAGCAGCTCGTTTCAGCTCAACTAATCCTCAACACTTCAGCTAGCTGAATTCAGCTCAACTCAGCTCCATTCAGCTCAACTCCAGCTCTACTAGCTCAACTCAAGCTGGTGAGTCCCGGGATAGCTCAAAGGTGTCCTCCACGTGGGAGAGTGTGTCATGGTCATGTGACCAGCATGAGGGGCGTCCACCATCCTTCCAAGCATGTGCATGGCATGTGGCAGATTCAAATTTCAAGATTTCCCTCCTTGAAGTTGGCGTCAAAGTAAGATAAGGACAAGGAGTTATTTCCTTTGAATTTCACACATAAAACACATGTGTTAAATGTTTGAAATTCAGTCTTCTCTCCCTCCAAAACCAGCCGGCCACAAAGGATAAGGATGAGTAGTTTTATCATCCACATTTAACATAATTAACACATGTTAATTGTGCTTACATTTCAGGCCACTCATCTGAAACTTCCAATTCAATTCTGGCCAAGTATTCTAGGCTCCAACTCCCTTGTACTAGCCTATATATATGTATACTTTGTAATGTAAAAGGAGAAGACAATTTGAATGAAATTTACTTTTGTGAGAATTTCTCTCATTTCGGTTCTTTTGAGAACTTTCTGACTTCTCAAGTTCGTTGCTTGCGTGGTCAACCCCTTTGATACTTTGGGTTCTCGGTTGTAGATAATCGAAGGGTCCAAGTCCGTCTGAAGCAAGTTCAAGATAAGGTTCGGGTTCGTTCAACAGATTGTTCGAGTTCATCCTTGGAGTTTGTTTCATTTTATTTCTTTTCCTTGTTTTTATTTCATTTTCGTACTACCCCTTGCAACCTATTTTTCAACCTTGTCAGAAACTTCATTTCTCACCATTCACCTCACCAAAGACCAATCCTAGCCATAACCAAACCAATACTTTCAGCGTTCCACCATTGTCAACTTCTCCGAGCCTTCATCTTCTACATTCTGTCTACCTAAATTTTCCAGCCCTTTTAAACACCAATTTGCAGCCATGCTTATTGCAGGAGACATCTTACTTCAATCCTAGATCCGAAACAATCAAGAAGGCGTCCTCAACAAGGAGCCCTCTTATCATGTGGTATCAGAGCCAGGTTGGATTACAAGTAAGAATCATCTTCGTGAGTGCAAAAACAATCAAAAAAAAAAAAAGTCAAAAAAAAAAAGTCAAAGTCAACTCTAGTTAAAAAAAAAAAATCCGAAAATTCAAAAAAAAAAAATCAGAATATCAATAGTTGAAAGAAAAGCACTTCATGGTATTGAAAAGATGAAAGAAAATGCAAGTTTAATGTGTTCTACAGCATCAAACACTACCACAATCAACCGGGCATGAAGAATTGATTGTTCGGTGAAAGGAGAGTAGTAAGTGTTTCTTTGTAGTAAGTAATCCATTTTTTTTTTTTTTTTTCTTTTTCTTTCTTTCTAACCTTTACCTTACTTTACATCACTTTTCTTTCCATTTAACACTAACCGAATTTGTTTTGGACAGAACCTTACATTTCGATTGTCACTAACCGTTGTTGTTAAAGACTAACACTTGTGACAGATTTGAAGAAGTCTACGCTAGTCCTCTAAAGAACTTATAACGAGAGAAGGAGTGGTAAAAGGCATTTGTGTGTGTGAGATCAGAAGGGGAATCAAAAGAGCCATTCAAGTATTCCCGAGTGAAACACGAGTGTTGGAGTGCCATTTTTATTTTTCTTTGGAGTGAACTTGTGAGGATCTTGTGTGTGTACTTTGTGAGGTCCATTTATCCTTATTTTTATTTTGTGTTGTTTGTTCTTTACTAACAATGACAGGTTCTCAAAGATGGCACACTTCATTGCGTGTCATAAGACCGATGATGCTGTTAATGTGGCTAACTTGTTCTTTAAGGAAATTGTGCGTTTACATGGTATTCCTAGGTCGATTGTTTCTGACAGGGATGTAAAATTCTTGAGTCACTTCTGGAGGACTCTTTGGAGCAAATTAGGTACGAAACTTATGTTTTCTACTACTTGTCATCCCCAAACTGATGGACAAACTGAGGTTGTTAATCGTATTTTATCTACTTTACTCCGTTCCATCATCAAAAAGAATATTAAGACGTGGGAAGATTGTTTGCCGCATGTTGAATTTGCATATAACCATGCCGTTCATTCTGCTACTAAAATGTCACCTTTTGAGGTTGTTTATGGATTTAATCCTATCACTCCTCTCGATATGTTGCCTTTGCCATATGAACAAGTGACGAACAGGGATGGACAATCCAAGGCTGATTATGTAAAGAAGTTGCATCAACAGGTTAAAGATAACCTTGAACGAAGGACTCAACAATACGAGAAGCAAGCGAACAAAGGACGTAAGCGAGTTACCTTCGATGTTGGAGATTGGGTTTGGATTCACTTCCGAAAGGAACGTTTTCCAACCCAACGACGGTCCAAGCTGTTACCACGAGGAGATGGTCCTTTTCAAGTGGTTGAGAAAGTGAACGACAATGCTTACAAGTTGGACTTGCCGGGTGAATACAATGTAAGTGCTACATTTAATGTTTCCGACTTATCCCCTTTTAATGATTCTGCAGATTTGAGGACAAATCCTTTTCAAGAAGGGGGGGATGATGTGAGCACATCTACACAAGCTCAATCAGCTGATCCGGAGGTCTTACCATCAGGACCCATCACTCGATCAAAGGCTAAGCAATTCAGGGAAGTTCTTATTCTTAAATGTTTACAAGTCTCAGAATCCCTTAATAATGCATATGCCTTAGAGAATAAACTTTACACTATGTTACATACTGATGTGTAACATCTTGTAACTATATAGTACTTAAGCTAGTATTGTGTTTATTAAGCATGTAAATAGGTGTGTTTTCAATAAGTTCAATAAGAACACAAGCTCATAATCATGTTTACCATGTTTCTTTAGCTTGTTACATGTTTTCCAATATGATAACTATGTTTTTCAGCTTGTTTTAACTTTCTTTAATAAGTTTACAATACTTATGATGGTATAACTTTTGTTTTCTCATAGGCACAAGGAAGAGTACCAAATGAAGGACTTCACCTTAGCTCGGAAAAAGCTCAATGGATTTCTAGCAGCTCGTTTCAGCTCAACTAATCCTCAACACTTCAGCTAGCTGAATTCAGCTCAACTCAGCTCCATTCAGCTCAACTCCAGCTCTACTAGCTCAACTCAAGCTGGTGAGTCCCGGGATAGCTCAAAGGTGTCCTCCACGTGGGAGAGTGTGTCATGGTCATGTGACCAGCATGAGGGGCGTCCACCATCCTTCCAAGCATGTGCATGGCATGTGGCAGATTCAAATTTCAAGATTTCCCTCCTTGAAGTTGGCGTCAAAGTAAGATAAGGACAAGGAGTTATTTCCTTTGAATTTCACACATAAAACACATGTGTTAAATGTTTGAAATTCAGTCTTCTCTCCCTCCAAAACCAGCCGGCCACAAAGGATAAGGATGAGTAGTTTTATCATCCACATTTAACATAATTAACACATGTTAATTGTGCTTACATTTCAGGCCACTCATCTGAAACTTCCAATTCAATTCTGGCCAAGTATTCTAGGCTCCAACTCCCTTGTACTAGCCTATATATATGTATACTTTGTAATGTAAAAGGAGAAGACAATTTGAATGAAATTTACTTTTGTGAGAATTTCTCTCATTTCGGTTCTTTTGAGAACTTTCTGACTTCTCAAGTTCGTTGCTTGCGTGGTCAACCCCTTTGATACTTTGGGTTCTCGGTTGTAGATAATCGAAGGGTCCAAGTCCGTCTGAAGCAAGTTCAAGATAAGGTTCGGGTTCGTTCAACAGATTGTTCGAGTTCATCCTTGGAGTTTGTTTCATTTTATTTCTTTTCCTTGTTTTTATTTCATTTTCGTACTACCCCTTGCAACCTATTTTTCAACCTTGTCAGAAACTTCATTTCTCACCATTCACCTCACCAAAGACCAATCCTAGCCATAACCAAACCAATACTTTCAGCGTTCCACCATTGTCAACTTCTCCGAGCCTTCATCTTCTACATTCTGTCTACCTAAATTTTCCAGCCCTTTTAAACACCAATTTGCAGCCATGCTTATTGCAGGAGACATCTTACTTCAATCCTAGATCCGAAACAATCAAGAAGGCGTCCTCAACAAGGAGCCCTCTTATCACTGTTGGAACACACTGGGCTTCGTAGCTCATACCTGTTTTCTTCCCCTTTCAGATACTCGTAGATAGACATCTCGGACTTGGCATTAGAGGATCTATATACTATCTGGTTACACCTTGATGTAACATACTTTAACTTTTTCTCAGTTTACGTTAAGGTGACATGTGCCAATATATACTATATTACTGGTGTTTTAAAAGTATTATTTTTGCTATTGGTTTTATAAATTATTTGTGAACATTATTTCCAGCTACCCTGTTTTTGGTGACGCATACATAATTTAAATTGTTAGACAATGTTTACCTTTATTCGCTCAGTTAAATATGTATTTTCATGCAATATGGTTTATAAATAAAAACAATATGATCTCTCTGGTCGGGCTTCCCGCATAGGCCGATTTAGGGGTTTACACTTAAGGAATTTCATCCTCGAAATTACCTAGTGGAAAAAGATAGGGGAACTGCTCTTCCATATCCGACTTTCGCTCCCACATGGCTTTCTCGACACCTCGATGTCGCCAAAGCACTTTGACTAACTCGATGGTCTTACCACGTAGAACTTTAGAACTTGATGCTAAGATCTCCACAGGGTCTTCATCATAGGAAAAATCTGGATTAAGCTCTACTTCGCCCACCGGAAAAACATGTGATGGATCCGATCTGTACCTCTGAAGCATCGATACATGAAACACATCATGAATCCTCTCAAGTTCGGACGGTAACCTTAGACGATATGCCACTGGTCCAACTCTCTCCAAAACCTCAAATGGTCCAACAAACTTCGGACTCAACTTCCCCTTTTTACCGAAACACATCGCTTTCTTCCAAGGAGAAACCTTAAGAAAAACTTTTTCACCAACAACACTATTTCCTTTCTCTTAAGGTCAACATAAGACTTTTTACGGTCCAATGCAGCCTTAAGCCTATCACTAATGAGCTTAACCTTCTCATTAGTATCCTCAAGAACACTAGGTAAGGTCTCAAACCTCTCACCTGCCTCGGCCCAACACAACGGAGTACGTAATCTCCTACCATACAAAACCTCAAATGGAGCCATCTGGATACTCGTCTGGTAACTATTATTATAAGAGAACTCAACCAACGGCAAGTACTTCTCCCAAGAACCTTGGAAATCTATCACACAACACCTCAACATATCCTCCAAAACCTAGATAACTCTCTTAGACTGACCATCCATTTGCGGATGATAAGAAGTACTAAAACTCAACTTAGTATCAAGGGCTTTCTGCAAAGATTTCCAAAACATCGATGTGAACCTCAGATCTCTGTCAGATACTATGGATTTCGGCACTCCATGCAGTCTCACAACATTAGAAACATAAAGCTCAGTCAGCTTGTCTAAGGAATACTTAGTATGCATAGGAATAAAATATGTACACTTCATAAACCGATCCACGATAACCCATACCGAATCCTTTTTGGACGGCGTCAAAGGTAAACCCGTCACAAAGTCCATAGTAATCCTTTCCCACTTTCACTCCAGAATCTTCAAAGATTGCAACAAACTTGATGGAACCTGATGTTCAGCCTTAACCTATTGACACACCAAACACTTATTCACAAACTCTGCTACGTCCTTTTTCAAATCAACCCAGAAAAGCTCACCTCTTAGATCACGGCGCAATGAAAAAATATCGGACATATTCCACCAGTAATCCATTTACAAGGAATGAATCTGAGATGAAAATGGGTGAAACATTATCTTAATTAAATCTAAAATCGCAAGGAGTTAGAAGAATCCAATTCTTCTAGCACGATACCGAATCTAAGTCGTCACAATAGCGTTCCAACCTCTAGAAAATCCATTTGAACCAAACGAATTATAATGAATATGAATTAAAAGTTGACGTGGCACAATAACATTTTAATGGTAGTTGGTGACAATGACATAATGAATGTGAATTAAAAGTTGAACGATTATAATGAAAGTTTTAAATGTATGGTGACCATATTGAAAGCACAATAAAAATTTAGTGACTACTATAGTAGTTTACCATTAAATTTAACATGTCACGTAAAGTAGTTGAGGACAATAACTTTCGATTAATAAATTTCGGTTTCGATTAATAGTTGGGAGGAAGGATTGGCTTGTAGCAAATTTGACTTCCTATAAACACATTTAGCAATGGATTCGCTAAGTGAAACTAAAATCGAGTTAAATTCTCATTTGAGACGGTACAATCCGAGTCGGGTTTTTTCAGTTTTTAAAATTGTTGAATTAATAAAACGATTGACGTAATTAATTCACAAAAGAATTGAGATCTAAAAATTGATTTTAGATTCTTAATTCATTTGAGAAAAAAAACAAGTTTTAGGGGTTGAGACCTATAAACTGTAACTGGCATGATCCCAATGGTAAAATCTTATTCAATGATCAAATTGAATTGAGGAAAAATCTTTAGCCTAAGTCTGATTTTTAAAAATTGAATTTTAGACTTCTTATTTGAATTGTTTTCTTTAATTTATTAAATTGCATTTTTACTTTTATCACTATTCTAACCCCCTAAAATTATCATCCGGGTTTACCATTGTCAGAATCAAACGCGTAAATATTGAAGCTCTTTAGTCTCTACGGATCGATCCTACTTCTCTCTATACTATTTAAATTCCTTTATTATTTATTTTTGAGAATTAAGAATATTTATTTGACAATTACAACGCTTGTCAATGGTAGTTGAGGACAAAAACTTTAATGAAGAATTAAAAGTTGAACGAGTGTAATAAAAGATTTAAAAATTAAATTACCATATTAAAAACACTCTAAAAATTCATTGACTAACAGTGTTGTTTACCCTAACTGATTTTAAGTCGGTGATACATCGATTTTAATGATTTGGTCCCAATTATCTGCATCTTTTAAGCCAATGTCTTTGGCGTTTACTTCCAAAAAGAAAGTATTGGTCCCTATTTAATATCCTGTCTGTCTTTAATTTATAAAAACAGTTGCAACCAAATAAATAAATGTGGCAACAAACCTATGATAGTGTCCATTTTTCGAAAATAAAATTGTTTGTAGTAGATCAAAAGGTTAAAATTATGATACTTTGGGGGCAAAGTCATAAAACATATTTTCAACGAGCTAAATTTAAAGTATTGATAACTCAGAAGGGTTAAATTTAAATTTGAAATTTTGTTGGGTGATTTTAATAGCAGAGTAAATTACAAAATTTATCCATCAACTTTTTTCTCACTCTTATTTTAATCATTAAATTTTAATATTTTTAATTTAATCCTTAAATTTTTGAATTGTTTATATTTTGGTCACTCGATACATAGTGTGCTATACGTACAGCCAATCCGTTGGCCTTAAATTTTGATTCCTTGAATTGCTTCTTCTCATCAAGTAAAGCATTATCAGGAAGTGATCTAAGAATAAAATCGTAAATTTAAATTACAGAAATTTTAATTCGATTCCATTATAATTATTATCGTTAAAATTTTACATAACAATAATGTTAAGAAATTTTTCTCGAGACCATTTGTTTGGAAATTGTGCTTTCACCAAGCAGCTATGGTCATTGATTGTGCAGGCATGTAGATTACATTTCACCACTGGAAATTGGATAAACTTGTTTGGATGGGTACTACAAGCATGAAAAGGAGATCCATGAGAGCTGCAATCATGAGATTCGCATGGAATAGTTTCAACTATCACATCTGGCGTGAAAGAAATAAGTGGTTGCATGGACATCAACCACAATTGATTGTTGATATATTTACCATTGTTAAGAATGATATTAGATTAAGAATATTAGACTGTAAATATACGATAGATAGACGTATAGCAGATGAGTGAGGAATTTGTTAATTTCTTCTTTTGTATAGTCTTTTTCTTGTGAGGGAGGTATTGTTGATACTTGATTTTATTGGTTTTTGTGTGTTCTTTGGATGAATAAAATTTCATTTATCTAAAAAAAAATTACTCGATTTCTTTATGTATTAATTGTCAACTGCCATCAAGCCTAGCAGGCAAACACTCCGCCCCGCGAAAAAAGACCATTTTAAGCTTAAATTAGCAAGTTTTGTACAGTTTAGTGATCGAATTGCTTCTGTTTCATTATTAGAGATTTTCTGCAGAAGACCAAGATTTTATCATTCTCAGTCCATTAGCTGGTGTTACCACGGTTATCCTTCTGTGTCAATTCTATTACCTACCTTGATTCTTGCCAAACTCTGTGTTTGGATGAAATTAACCTCCATTGGAGTACTAAAGAGATAGTGAAACACACAGAAAATGGTGATGTTTACAAGCTACGAACACAACATACAAGAAAGCACCCATGCCATGCAGCAGAGAATATAAAACAGCTATAGAAAAGGACCTGCCTACCACCAGGCAATGAAGTTTCTCCATGGTTTCTTCAGGGCTTGTTTTGCAACAAAAATCCATCAAAAGAGTTTGCTTTTCCACCTTTTTGCCAGTCTTTGTCGAACTCTCTCGTAGATCCTAATGAACCACCATGGTTTTCCAGTTGCAAATACGATGTATCCCATGCTTATTCCTAGAACCAATCCGCATCCATATCCCATCAATATGGAAAATTTCCAATTCAATTCATCATCATCATCATCTGTGTCAAAGGCTGGAGTTCCCTCATCAGTATCACAACTTTTTGATAATGGCAACCCGCACAAACCCCAGTTTCCAATGTAGGAATCATTAGTGAAAGTGTCAAATTGTTTTCCTTGAGGAATTGGTCCCATGAGATTATTCTGAGAAAGGTTTAACACCTCCAAGAACCCAAGATTATTTAACTCCATTGGAATTCTTCCATGGAGCTTGTTTGATGAGAGATCTAATGATTCAAGCTCTGTCAAATCACCCAATGCTGATGGGATAGGACCTGTTAAACAGTTATGAGATAGGTTTAGGGAAATAAGCCAATGAAGCTCTCCAAGTGTTACAGGAATTTCTCCAAAGAATTGATTGTTTGAGAAATCAATTGCCATCCAAATGGTTAATATAACCTCAAACTCTATTTCCATCCCTTTTGTTGTGAAAGATAGTGAGTACCACACCACTTCATCACTTGTTGTAAATGTCATGTACTCTGGTTTATCTTTCTTTTCCTCCCCTTCTCTAATGTCATGCAAATTTTGAAAAAATTTCTTTGGTAAGTAGCCACTAAAGTTGTTACGAGACAAGTCCATGACATGTAAACGAGTGAAGGAATCTGTAATATCTAATCTATCCACTGGTCCATAGAATCTATTCGATCTCAAGATAAGAACTTGTAGTTGATCCAAATTGCCTAACCAATTCGGGAAAGTGCCGTTTAAATAGTTGTTTCCAACATCAAGAAGCTTCAAATTTTTGCAATGACTCAGTGATTCTGGCAGCAACCCTTCCATTTGGTTGTGGTTGATTCCAAAACTTTGTAATCTGCAACCTTCACCAAAATTATTTGGTATTTTCCCATGAAAATTATTCTTCACTAGGTCAATGTGTGAAAGAGAATTCATGTTTCCAATGCAGTCTGGAATTTCTCCATCCAAACTATTCTTGAATAAAAAGAGAATCATAAGGGAACTCAAATTGCATATTGAGGAAGGAATTTGGCCTGACAGAAAATTTAGAATAAAGTTAGAATTAGGAGTTTGAATAATCTTTGAAACAAATAAATTGTGTATGTGATGTAAACATGCAGGATGCTTATACCCAATACACATGTTTGCGGTTACCAAGAGGCTTTGAGGATCATAAATTATATGAGATTTCAGTTCTACAAGGGAGGCTCGGTCAGTGGAGATGTTGTGTGAATTTGCAGACAAAATAACCCCAAAGCAAGAACAAAGTAGCAGAAACAACATAAGAGGGAGGGAGCCAGTTTTTGCCATAAGGTTGGATGAGGGTGTAAGTCAAATCTTCCAGACTGAAAAATGGCACTCGAGTTTAAAACTAGTCCAAGGTTAGTTGAATATAGAAAAACTTTGATATACAGACTGTGTAAATTTAGTTTACATGTGCTTGTTAAATTTAAGGGTTTGTGTTTTAGTTTAGTGTTTAGGGGCTAAGGTTGTAGGGTTTAAAATATAAGATTTTGAGTTTAGACTTCAAAGTTTAGAATTTAAAATTTAAGGTATTAGGACTCAGATTAGTTCAATATAGAAAATTTTTGATATACAAACTGTGTAAATTTTGTTTAATGTGCTTGTCAAACTTAAAGGTAAGTGTTTTAGCTTAGTGTTTAGGGAGTTTAGGTTGCAGGGTTTAAAATGTAAAATTGAGGATTTAGATTTAGGAGATTAAGTTTAGAATTTAGGACGTTACCCATTAGGAGCAGGGTTTTAAGTTTTAAATTTTAAAAAGGGGTTACGTAAAAAAATTTACATGAGTTGTGTATGGCCATCCTATAAATACTTTGATTCAAAAGACTTAGGCACAACATCCTTGGAGTCACAATTTGAGTAAGACTTAGTCACAAGTACATGAGTGGTCCATACTTCCAATTGGGAATCTTAAATTGTTATTTTGAACCACAAGAATGAAAATATAATGGATAAGTCGTGCAGCAATATTTAAAGCAATTGTTCATAAAATTAAATAATAAAATTAACTAATGAGGAATCGTAATTTACCTTTGAGGTTGTTGTAACCAAGATTTAAAGTTTGAAGCATCGTCAAGTTTCCAATTTCTACGGGGATACTTCCTTCTATAGAGTTGTTCCACAATAATAAATATCTCAACTCTTTGCACTGACATAAACTACTGGGAATATTACTAGAAATCTGATTCTCAGTCAAGTCCAGTTCTTGCAATTTAGAGAGGTTATCAAATATTTCAGACTGAAGATGACCTGCAGGAAGATTAGAAAGTACAAAGCAGGAAAATATATTCAAAATCGGTATACGTATCAAACATTAGTTAAACATTTTTTTGTTAAAAAATGAAAACATTATCAGGTGCCTCGTTAAAACTTCCTTAAATTTAAGACCAACAAAACTTAATCAAGACTAAGAAGAACAAAGGTTCAAACAAAACTCAACACCAACGTCATCCCTATTGTTCCATTTGAACAAGATGCACAAGAGCATCAGACGGGTTATCGAATAACAGGACTCCACCGATCAATCACGCATGACATTACCAGGGAGCGCCTTAGAAACATAGGTGAGAATACCTTTAATTTCTTTTTTGAGCACTATAATAGACACATGATTTCCATTTATTTTGTTAAACATGGAAAATTAATACATTTTTTAACTACTTAAGAAACTCCAAATAATTTTAATTATTCAATTTAAGTAAATCTTTACCTGAGAAGTTATTATAAGCAAAATCAATCACATGGAGGGAAGTTAAATTTCCAATGGTCCATGGAATTTCACCTAAAACATGAAATTAAATCTATCAAAATTTATTAATTTCTTTTAAAAACGATTCTTTGTTCAGCAGATTATGAATATGTTTCTATTTATTTTTTCTTAAACATGAAAACTTATTATTATTTCTACTACTTATGAAAATCCAAATAATTTTTATTATCAAATTTAAGTATATCTTTATCTGAGAAATTGTTATAAAGACCAATCGCTCTAAGAAAAATTAGATTTTCAATTATAAGTGGAATTTCACCTTAAATATATAATTAAATCTGTCAAAAATTAAATAATTTTGTTCCAATAGGTCATTAATTTTTTTATTACTCTTCTGGTTCCAGAGTCTAGACCTGACTAATTTTAGATTTATTTAGGATTTTTTTTGTTATTTTAGGGGTTTAGAAGGTTATAAATACCCACCTTGGTTAAGCTTAGAACATATCTCATATCTCTCATCTCCCATATTGTTCTAGTGCATTTTTATAAAATTCTTCTTCCTTTCATTCTTTTTATCAAGTCTTTCTATTTTATTTTTATTATGTCGAGCTTGATTCTTTCTATAATCATGCTCGGCTAACTTCTTTATAGACAAGGTCTTAAGCAATTACTCGATCTAAACGTGAGGATTGAAAAGCGCATCAATAACTTCGATTTTACTTCTTTAAGTTTTTTGAACTTATTTCTAAAATCAAAATGATTTGAAAAAAAATAAAGATTGACTCTGGTCAGGATGTTGTTTTGATTATTTGTGTGGGAGGAAAGATCGGCTATTGAAGCAAATTCGACTTCCTGGGAACACACTTAACAAATTGTTTGCTAAGAGAAAACTGAGATCGGATCAGTTATTATTGCAACAACATAATCTGAGTCGGTCTTAATAATTTAAATATTTTTATATACAAACATTGTGCTAGTGGATTAATCCATGAAACCAATATAAAAGTTAGCACTTGGGTATTCAGTTTGAAAGTTTTGCTACAAGGATTGAACCTTGAAGGCTAAGTACGACGTAAAATCCCAAAGTGAAAAAATTCTTTTCCGATGATCTGATAAAGTCGAGTCAAGGCAAGAGCCTAAGACTAGTTTTTATCATATTTAATCACTTTCTTTACTTTCTTCAGTTACTTAGTTTTATTCGACAAACCCCCCTTTTTACTTAAACACAATTCAACTTTCTTCTTGGATCAACAATCGAACAAGCATAATCAGGAAGATTCTTAGTCCTTGTGGGATAAACCCTTACTTCTCCTTTACTTTATTTAAATTCCTTTATTATTTGAGAATAAGGCTTTTTATTTTGACACTATACGACGTGTGTTAGTGCCTGTGAGAGCCATATATGACAGGTTGAGTGATAAGTGCACAATAGTCCTATTGTATGTAATTTTCTATTTCAATTATTGCTAGCTCTTTGTTAATTTAGTGGTAATACTGGACATTTCTACATCTTTTCTAAAAATCAACATCCATGCATTTAATTATACATTTTATGCAATAATTGGTGGAAAAAGGTATTGCTACCGTTTTCTTTCCATGAAAGGAAAAATGTCGTCTTGGCAGCATCCTGCCGCAGTAAAGGAAGAAGATAATAGCAGTTCAAGGCCATCAGATATTGCTGAGATATGTTGAGCCGAGGAATGAACAAATCAAACCTAGACAAGACATAGCATTGCACCCGTCGAGGCGACAAAACTATGCCGCTAAGGCAGTCCTTAGAATTTCATATATGGGATGTGACCTGAAGAAGATAAAGAGATGAATTTTCCAAGACAAACTATGGGATGAACGGAGCAAAGAAGAGCTAGGAAAGACATGGCCAAAGCCACGTGAAAAGTCCAATAGAAATAAACTAGAAAATAAAATAAAAAAAAATTATTTATGTAATAAAGTTGTATTTTATTCCAAGTTGAATTTTTACTTTTAGAGGGATTTGACCTAGGCCAAGCTTATATATACTATACCCTAAGTAGAGAGGAAGACATCTTAAGATCGAGTAGTCATTGAGAAACATAGATGACATCTATCCCCATTATGTTCTAAATTCTCCATAACGCTTAGGATATTTTGTGCAATAATTGTGGGAGAAAGTTTGTGTAAAACCTAAATTTGATTTTTGATATAACAAATATGTTAAAGGACTATTTTGCAAACAAATTTTTAAGACCAAAACAATTTGAAAGTCAACAAAGGTTTTCAAGTCAAAACAATAACCCAAAATGTATTTTTCTTAAGATTTTTCAAGCCAAAACATTCAAATTTGCACAGGTGTTTTGATACCACTTTCGTTGGTATCCATACCGTGCTTAAAATTTCAAAGAATATTCTTGTGTTTTTCCAAGCGTATCGATACGGTGTAATAAGTGCATAAAAGTACTATTAATTATATCAATTCTCCACTCAATTATTGTTAGTAATAGACAAATTTAATGACAATAATGAGTAATTCTGTATGTTTTCCATATTCTAACATCCCAATACTTAAATCATCTTTTTATCTATTATTTGGTATAAAAAAGGTACGGTTAATAGTTTTCTTTATTAGACAGGAAATAACCCTACAGTTAATGCTAGATAATACAATGGATGTTGGAAGCTGAAGAAGAAATGTAGACAAGCACCCGCCACGACAGCACATTGGTGGTCGTGGTAGTAGATAAAAAATGACAATTGATGCTCGATAGATAGAGAAAAAAATGTCGATTCCAATGGATATGATGTGAAAAGAAACAGAAGTGAGGAAATTGAGTCAAGCCATGGTTAAAGTCAATAGAAGATTAAAGAGTCCAAAAAGGAGTTAAATTAGGAAATATAATAAAGAGTTGTAATTTAATATTGACATGTATTCTTTTCCTTTTAGAACTCCTACCTTTATGGAGACTTTAACCTAGGCTTGACCTATATAAAGCAAGCTCTTAGGTCTAGAATAAACAAGTCGGTTCTCATTAAAAAACCTAAGCCGCCGACAAAACTCATTATGTTCTAAACTCCCTTTGAGGCTTAGGTTGTTAGTCAAGTAGTTGGGGAAGAAAGTTGTATCTTATTTGATATTTATTTATGCAATTCCTATTTTCATAGTTTACTCTCTCTTGGCTTTTACTCTTTTTTGCATACGAGCTCGAAAGATAAGTTTGTGAAGAAAAATCTATTTGTCTACGACTAGGGATATCTAGGCTCACGAAATGAGAGAGTACGATATTTCCTCATGGGTACCGACTAATCCAAAAGGGTTTCAGTGACTAAAAGGAAGTATATCATTGGTTTTTATTCATCCTTGATTCACGTTGGGAGGTATTATCAAGACATGGATTTCAATAGTTCTCCGAATTAAGGATAAGGAAGAGACATTCAAGGATGCTCTGTTGAACTATGAAAAATTGAGTTGTCGACAAGGCATAACCCCGCCGAGATAGCCAAGGCGACCCAACGTGCGACTCGTCGCGGCGGCAAGTCAACCTAATGCATTAATAAGTGGATAATAAGTGAAACTGGATTTCCCTCTACAAAACAATCAGCCTGGCCTTATCCTTCTATCGAGATTCTATTTATTTTAATTAGTTTACTTAGTTTGTTTTTTTTTACTTCAATCATTACTCAACCAAATTACTTGTGTCTCTTTACTCTTCTAAGTTCAGGAATAACGTACTGTTTAGGTGATCTAGTTCCCGTGGGATCGATATCTTAAGTATTAGAACTTGGTTGTGGGAGCTTCTCATATAAGCATAAGACTCCAAAGCTCACACCACGGTGCAAGACCCATTTCGATACAATTTGAAACTATAATTTGCCGTTTTGAAACCTTTATCAAGTTGTATCGAAACCACCCTTCGAACTTAAAATAAAACTAAATATTTTACCCCCTTTCGATACCATATCTCAACGTTTCGATACGTGGGTTATTTTTCCAAGAATTTTAAAATAATTAATGTTTTGATTGTGGGATGTTAGTTAATTTTTCAAAAGTTTGTTGATCATTATCAATACTCCTTATAGGTGTTTCGATACCAGTTTTGGCAAATTCAAAATGTTTCGATACAGTCTGAATACCGTTTCGACACCCCTTCTTTTAAAAGGCATTCTCGTTTCGATACCATGACTTATGGTATCGATACCCCTTTGTAAAATACACATAACGACTCATTCTAGTTTGGTAGCGTTTCAATACAAGTACCCCGATTATCGATATCGATAGTTGCAGAAGTGCATTTATAGTGGGAATATGAAACTCTAACGTCTAAATTTATATTCTCAACCATTTCAACGGATAGAAATCAAAGAGAGGGTATAAAATCAAGACTTTAAAGCAACATTAACAACTATTGATCTCAAAGCTAACATCCAAGAATCAAATCCAACTCCTATAGCTTAATTGCAAAATCTAGTACACCCAACTCTTTGAAGTTTATTTGTAATTTTTATTTATGAGTTTGGGGAGTGTGATCTTTGTAATTGGGGCAAAATCTTTTGTTCGAAAGAAATTATCTTTGTCATTTCTTTTCTTGTAACCTTGTGAGGTTTAAGTCAATCTTTGGGTAGAAAGATTGACTTGATGTAATTGTTATCCCTTGAGCCGAGAGAAAGGTCGAATTCAATAGTGAATTGGTTGAAAATCCTTAGTTGGAGCTAAGATAGTGGATGTAGAGCTTGTTCGAAGCTTGAACCACTATAAATTGTGTGTTCTTAATTTTTACCATTTTTCACCAAATCTTCCACACAAAATTTTAAATATCCAATTCACCCCCCTTTTGATCAAATACATCGATTGATCAACTCAATAGTTTGTAATTTGTTTAGTTCTTATTAATACAAGTTTGAATTCATAGTTTGTTTACTCTTGGTTCATACTATTTCTTACTTTCAAGCTCGGAGAGAGAAGTTTGTGAGGAAAATATATTTGTCAAATATCGGGAGACTTAGACTCATGAAATGATTAAACACGGTTTTTATCTACTTCAGTAAAGACTAATCCGACTTAGTGATAAGTTAAGATTTCAGTGACTAAAAGGAACGTAAAATCGATTGGTGCTCATCCTTGATTCACGCCAGGAGGTATCATCAAGACGTGACCATCAATAGCACTCCAAATTAGGGATAAGAAGGAGTCATCAAAGGACGTTCTATCAAACTATGAATCGTCAATTTATTGCCCTAGCATAACCCCGCTAAGGCAGCAAAGGAGACCCTTCATCGACCCACTAAGGTGACATTCTTTACTTTGCATTATAAGATCGAGACAATTACACTCTGACTACACTATGAAGTAATCTAATCTGGCCTATTTCTTAACTTTGATTTCTCGACAATTTACTTTAATTGCTTTAGTTAATTTAATTCTAAAACAAATTTACTTTACTTGTGAATTTAATTTTCAGTATATAGGAATGATAGATTGCAAGAGTAACATCAATCCTTGTGGGAACGATATCTATTATACTAAAACTTGGCAAAGTGTATACTTGCACCATAAGAGCGTAGAACTTTATACACGCAACAAGTTTTTGGTGTTGTTACCAAGGATTGACAATTCCAATTCTTCTATCTATTTTTCTTGCATTTTTTATATACAATTATAATTCGATTTATTTTGGTGATAAGGACAAATCAATCTCCTGAAGAACATCCTTTTGACCCATAGATTGAACGTATCACACGTAGACTCTGACAGAGGATTAAAGCAGAAATAAATCAACAACCTGGACAACACAGAAACAATGCCGCCATGAATGTCGCCTCCTCAGGCAATGCGTCGACATACACAATTGTGAACCCAACAGATCTTCTTGCTTCTGAACGTGTCAGAACAATTTGTGACTATTTCGTAGAAGATCTGGATGGACTCACTCCAGCGGTTTTTATGCCTAACATCGAAGCACAACACTTTGAATTGAAACCAATGATGTTCAACATGATCAACACATTTGGTCAGTTATCAACCAATGAGGATGCACGACAACATATCAAATTTTTTCCTGAAGATATGCAATTCCTTTAAATTACCAGGAGTATCTGTCGACATACTCAAGTTAAACTTATCCCCTTATTCACCGAGGGATATGATAAAATCATGGTTGAAAAACTTACAACCAGGCCCGCTTCAATCCTGGACGAAACCATGTCAAAGTTTTCTTACCCATTTCAGTTACACTAATATGACTGATAAGCTTTGTAACGACATGACATGTTTCAGACAAAAGGATGACGAATCCATGCACGAGACTTGAAAAAGATACAAAACACTTTACTGCAAGTAAGAAATATGCACAATTACTAGGCACAAAAGAAAAGCAATTAAACCAAGACTTAGTCACAAGCACATGAGTGATCTTTGATTGGTTTAATGGTCCATACTTCCAATTGGGAATCTTAGATTGTTATTTTGAACCACAAGATTGACAATGTAATGGATAAGTCATGCAACAATATTTAAAGCAATTGTACATAAAATTAAATAATAAAAATAATAAGTGAAAAAGAAATGAGGAATTGTTTACCTTTGAGGTTGTTGTGACCAAGATACAAAGATTGGAGCATTGTCAAGTTTCCAATTTCTACAGGTATACTTCCTTCAATAGAGTTGTTCCGCAATGATAAATACTCTAACTCTTTGCAGTGGCATAAACTATTGGGAATATTACCAGAAATCTGATTCTGAGTCAAGTCTAATACTTGCAATTTAGAGAGGTTATCAAATATTCCCGAATATAGATGACCTACAGGGAGATTGGAAAGTATAAAGCATCTTTTAAGTAAGGAAAATTTATTCAAGATCGGTATACGTGTCAAACGTTATTTAATTTTTTTAAAACCTTTTAACAAGGACATGAAAGGAGACACGATTAGGGACAATAGATTCTACTCCTTAGTCACAAGCACATGAGTGATCTTAGATTGGTTCGGTAGTCCATACTTCCAATCGGGAATCTTAGATTATTATTTTGAACCACAAGATTGACAATAGAATGGATAAGTCATGCAACAATATTTAAAGCAATTGTTCATAAAAAGATATAATAAAAATAAGTAATGAAATAGAAATGAGGAATTGTTTACCTTTGAGGTTGTTGTGACCAAGATTCAAAGATTGGAGCATTGTCAAGTTTCCAATTTCTACGGGTATACTTCCTTCGATAGAGTTGTTCCACAATGATAAATACCTCAACTCTTTGCACTGACATAAAGTATTGAGAATATTGCCAGAAATCTGATTCCTAGTCAAGTCTAATACTTGCAATTTAGAGAGGTTATCAAATATTCCAGACTGTAGATGACCTGCAAGGAGATTGGAAAATATAAAACATCTTTTAACTAAGGAAAATATGTTTTCATTTATCTTTTCTTAAACATGAAAAAATCTATTATTATTTCTACTACTTATAAAACTCCAAATAATTTTAATTATTCAATTTAGGTATATCTTTACCTGAGAAATTGTTATAAGAAAGACCAATCACTCTAAGGAAAATTAGATTTCCAATTGCCAGTGGAATTTCACCTGTAATTTATAATTAAACATGTCAAAATTGATTAGTATTGTTCTAATAGGTCGTTAATAGGTCGTTAATTTACAATGTAATGTATAAGTCATTCTTTAATATTTTAAAAAAATGTTCATAAAAATACCTAATGAAATAGAAATGAAGAATTGTTTACCTTTGAGGTTGTTGTGATCAAGATACAAAGATTGTAGCATTGTCAAGTTTCCAATTTCTACAGGGATACTTCCTTCCATAGAGTTGTTCCACAATGATAAATACCTCAGCTCTTTGCAGTGGCATAAACTAATGGGAATATTACCAGAAATTTGATTCCCAGTCAAGTCTAATTCTTGCAATTTAGAGAGATTATCAAATATTCCCGAATATAGATGACCTGCAGTGAGATTGGCAAGTATAAAGCATCTCTTAACTAAGAAAAAGATATTCAAGATCGGTATACGTGTCTAACGTTAGTTTAGTTTTTTAAGATCTTTTAACAAGCACATGGAAGAAGAAACGATTAGGGAAAATAGATTTTACTCGTTAGTCACAAGCAAATGAGTGATCTTAGATTGGTTCGGTGGTCCATACTTCCAATTGGGAATCTTATATTTTTATTTTGAACTACAAGATTGACAATAGAATGGATAAGTCATGGTTCAATGTTTAAACAATTGTAGATAAAATTAAATAATAATAACTAATGAAATAGAAACGAGGAATTGTTTACCTTTGAGGTTGTTGTAACGAAGATACAAAGATTGGAGCATTGTCAAGTTTCCAATTTCAACAGGTATACTTCCTTCCATAGAGTTGTTCCACAATGATAAATACCAGTAAATAACAAAAAGTAAATCTAAATTAACAAAAAGTAAATCGGGAATTTTGGGAAGGAGTAAGAAATTATCGAAAATTATGTGTGTGTTTTCTTTAAAAAGCGGGTTTGGTAGACAAAGCATATCTCTTCGTCACATTTTTCTATAAAATAGATTAGATCTATGTTGCACTAACTTAAACTATTGGGAATATTACCAGAAATTCGATTCCCAGTCAAGTCTAATACTTGCAATTTAGAGAGGTTATCAAATATTCCAGACTGTAGATGACCTGCTGGGAGATTGAAAAGTATAAAGCATGTTTTAACTAATGAAAATATATTCAAGATGGAGAAAGATATAAAACCTGAGAAAGAATTGTACTCCAGATATAACCCTTTCAAGTTTGAAAGGTTTCCAATTGTTATAGGAATCTGTCCTCTGAAACTGTTGTTGAACAAGCTCAACTTTTCTAGTTTTGACAAATTGCCTAAAGTGGACGGGATAACACCGGTGAAGTTGTTCATGTACAAGAACAAGCCTCGAAGTTCAGAAAAGTAACCAAACCATGAAGGGATTTCTCCACGGAAGCTATTGTTACCAAAGTTCAAATACTTCAACCTATGCAAATTAGTTAACTCGGTGGGTAAAGAGCCATAGAAATTGTTGTACCGAATGTCGATCCAGCCAAGGAAAGATAAATTTCCCAACTGACGTGGGATGGTGCCTGTGAGATCCATATATGACAGATTGAGAGCAGTGACTCTATAGTGTTTGGATCCACATGTGATACCAATCCAGTTACAAACAGAGGTAGAAGTAGACCAGTTGGTAAGCAAGAGGCTATGAGGATCGTGAGTTATATGAGATTTCAGGGCTACAAGGGAAGCTCGGTCAGTGGAGATGTTGTGTGAATTTGCAGAAAAAATAACCCCAAAGCTAGCACATAGTAGCAGAAACAACATAAGAAAAGGGAGGGAGCCAATTTTCGCCATAAGGTTGGATGAGGGTATAAGGCAAATCATAATGGAAAAAGTAGTGCTTAAGTTTAATACTAGTCTAAGGTTAGTTCAATATCTGAAGACTTAGACACATCTTTCGACTCACAAATCACAATTTGAGTACGAAATAAGCAGAATTATTGTTCCCAAAAGGAACGCAAAATCTGCAAGACTTGGTCTTCATCACATGAGTAATCTTTGATTGGTTCAGTGGTCCATTGGGAATCTTGAATTGTTATTTTGATTGACGAGTGGAATCAAACAGATTCAGAAATCAACAAACTGTCATTGTCATTTGTTACTTATTCTTCACGGCTACTCCTCAAGTTCTTCTATTAACAGATGTTGGAAACATTAATCGAAAAGCATGGACACCCTTTCCAACAAGTAATTTCGTACTTTGTCGCATTCAGACAAATCAAAGACAGCAAAAGCGGTTATGACAGGTGGAAATTTTCTCTGGGCGCACGTTAGCTGGGCTAATGGCGTGTAGAGTTTCTGCTTGCTCTTCGTTTCTTTGTGGTTTCTTGCTTTCTTCTTGGGCAGATTCTGGGTTGCATGGTCGTGGTGATGGACTGGAAAAAACTTTTTGGTGGCGGGATTGAGCAGGGTCTGGAATTCTTTCCTTCTGGAGAAGGTGGAGTTGTCAAGCCTGCGGCTGATGTATTCGATGAAGGTATCGCTGAGTGGCGCTACGCTTTGTTTGGTCAGTTTATAGGGAGAGCTCCGAATTTTAGCGCTCTTCAACGTCTTATTACTTCGCTTTGGGGCAAGAACCCTATGGCAAAGGTCAATCTTGCTGGGTCTAATGTGTATGTATTTTCTTTTCCGGATGCTAAGACAAGGGATTGGGTTCTTGATAATAGTCCTTGGCATATTCAACACAAACCTTTGATTTTGCGTAAATGGGAACCAAATCTTCCAAAGCTTGAGTTTTTACATTGCAAGTGCTTTGGGGATTCCTTTGTATATGGATACTGTTATAGCTTCGAAAGAGGTTAGAATTTGCGAAGGTTTGTATTGAGGTGGAAGCTGGTGCTAAATTACCCAAGACAATTCCTGTTCAAATGAAGGATAAGTCTGTGGTCATGGTGTCTGTGTACGTGCCTTGGATGCCAGCTTGTTGTGATAAATGTAGGACTTATGGCCATCTAACAAAATTCTGTCCTATGGAGCAGAAGGAACGGATGGAGTGGAGAGTTAAGGAGAATGGGAGAACAAAGGAGGTGGCTCCTGATGCTGGGACTGGTTCTGTGAGTTCTTCTGTTCAGGTGGATAAGGAGGCTGCGCGACAGGAGGTTATAGCTTCTGCTGTTGTGAATGAGGTTGTTCAGAATTCGGTTGTGGCTGCCTGTTCTGATGAGGTGGTCTTGCCTGAGTCAGTGGAAGATTTGACTGAGTTTCCTCCATTACTTTCCAACGTTAAGAAGAATGAGAGGGGGAGGGGGAATTTGGGTCCTATTGGTCCTAAGAAGGATGTATTGATTGAGGCTCGAAAGCCACGAACAGCTTCTCAGGGGTTGCTAATTTTTTACAGGAGTTGAAGTCTAAAAAGAAGGTTGTTTTGGAGAAGGTTGTGGGTCCTTCTTATTCTTTATGACTATAATTTTCTGAAATGTACGAGGATTTAACAATCCTCAAAAGCAGGCAAGGGTTCTTCAACGTGTTGATTGTCTTAATGCTGATGTGGTTTGTCTTTTGGAAACGAGGGTGCGTGAGGTAAATGCTATCCCTGTGTTGAACAAGCTATCTAATAAATGGGGTTCTTGTACTAATTATAGTGCTTGCAATAATGAAAGAATTTGGGTGCTTTGGAGGAAGGAATTTGCATTCTCTCCTCTTCGAGTGACTGATCAGAGTATTACTCTCTCAGGTGTTTTGAGGGGTAAGACTTTATTTCTTACTGCGATATATGGGAGTAATGATGCTCTGCAAAGGAGAGTACTTTGGGATCACATGAAACAATTGGTGGGTTCAATTTCTGGTCCTTGGATGGTTGGGGGTGACTTTAATGTTACTCTAGCAGCAAATGAGAGTTCGAGCATGGAGTTCCTGGGTCCTGTTGTTACAACAGATATGATGGATTTACAAGATTGCTTGGATGGTTGTGGCCTGGAGGATCATCCTTTTAATGGTCCTCTCTTTACTTGGTCTAATAAGCAAGAAAGTAGCTTCCTTGCCAAGAAACTTGATTGTATATTGGTTAACTCGGCTTGGAATTTAGAGTTTCCTTCTTCAGCCGCTGAATTCCAAGCTCCTGGTGTGTCTGATCATTGTCTTGCTGTTGCTTGAGAGTTCACGGAGGTTCATGTGGATAGGCCTAAACCTTTTCGGTTTTTCAATTTTTGGGCTCAACATCCTGACTTTAAGAGGATTGTTGTGGAATCATGGAATTCTCCAATTAGTGGTGGTAACCCTATGGTTATTCTTTTTCAGAAACTTAAGAGGCTTAAGGCTTGCTTGAGGGATTTAAATAAGCAGCATTACTCTAACATTTCAGTTCAGGTTAGGGCTAAAAAGGCAGAACTTGAAGAGCAACAACTGTTGAATCTGAAGGGTGCTCAGTGTGATTTGTGCCTTGAAAAGAAATTGCATGGGGAGTTGCTTGATCTTGAAAGAGCTGAACTGAGTTTTTATCAGCAAAAGGCTCGGGTTGATTGGTTGCAGGATGGTGATCAAGGCACTAAGTTTTTTCATAACGCAGTAGCTTCAAAGAGGAAGCGTAACACCATTCGAATTTTGTTTGATGAAAATGGGGAAAGGCTGGAGCGGTTTGATGACATTTCTGAGGAGCTGATTAGGTTTTATTCTAAGCAAATTGGCTCTATGGACTCTGAAGTAAAAGGTTGTGATGTGCAGACTCTCAAGGAGCTTTTGAATTTTGTTCCTGCTAATGTTGAGGATTTGACTAGGGAGGTCACTGCTGCTGAAATAAAGGGTGCAATGTTTAGCCAAGGAAAGGATAAGACACCTGGGCCTGATGGTTACACTGCTGGCTTTTTTCAGATAGCTTGGTATATTGTGGGAGAGGATTTTATAGCTGCAGTAAGATATTTTTTCCAGAATTCAGACATGCTGCCAGCTTTCAATGCTACTTCTATTGCATTGGTTCCTAAGATGATCAATGCTTCAAAGGCTAAAGATTTTCGGCCTATTTCATGTTGTTCGGTGTTTTATAAGTCCATCACCAAGATTCTGGTGGTTCGATTGTCTACTGTGTTTCCAAGCTTGATTGCCAAGAACCAGACAACTTTTATCCAGGGTAGGAGCATCATGGATAATACTTTATTAGCTCAAGAGATAGTGAAGGGCTATAGTAGGAGGGGTTTATCACCTAGATGTGCTCTAAAGATTGATCTTCAGAAAGCTTTCGACTTAATAAGTTGGAGTTTTATTTTGAATGTTTTGGAGGCTTTAGGGCTGCCTGATCAGTTTAGGGGATGAATTAGAGCTTGCTTTACTAGATCCAGGTTCTCCATCTCATTGAATGGTAGCCTGGTTGGCTACTTTAGGGGCTCGCGTGGGGTGAGGAAAGGGGACCCCCTATCCCCTTACCTGTTTGTTCTTGTCATGAATGTGCTTTCTAAGCTGCTAGACATTGCTGTTGAGAAGGGAATCTTTCACTTTCATCCTAAATGCAAAAGGATTAATTTGACTTATCTGTGTTTTGCAGATGATCTTTTAATTTTTTGTAAGGGAAATATAGAATCAGTAGTGGGTGTGAAATGTGTATTGAAGCAATTCTATGAGTTGTCAGGGTTGAGGCTCAACGCTTCTAAGTCTGAAATTTTTTTGGCAGGGGTGTTGTCACAACATATTCAGGAAATTCAGGCGATCACTGGATTTAAGCTTGGGACTTTGCCTGTGAGGTATTTAGACCTTCCCTTGGTTACTAGGAAATTGAGCAGGAAGGATTGTGTGGATCATTGATAGGATTAAGGCTCGAATGAGATGCTGGGCAGGGAAACACCTCAGTTATGCTGGTAGGCTGCAACTTATTAGAGTTGTTTTGTTCAGCATGACCAACTTTTGGTGCATGCAGGTGGTGCTACCTAAAGGGGTATTAAAGGAGATTGAGGCAATGTGTTGTAGGTTCCTATGGAAGGGTGAAAATAAGGCAGCAACTGGAGCTCGAGTTAAGTGGCAACATATTTGTCTCCCTAGGAATGAGGGTGGTTTGGGACTCAGAAGTATTTCTGATTGGAATCGTGCTTGCTTGCTTGGTGCGGCTGCTGCAAAAACTCTTGTCTGGGAGTGACTCTTTGTGGATTGCTTGGTTGAAAATGTATGTTATCAAGCAGCAGGAGTTCTGGCAAATGGAAAGTAAACAACATTATAGTTGGTTGTTTAGAAAGCTGTTAAAGTTGAGGGTGGTTGCTGCTCTCATTCTTGGTGCTGGGAGAGGTTGTAAATCTATAAAAGAGATTTGGCAGGCATTACGTGATAAGAAGGAGAGGGTTTCTTGGCACAAGATTGTATGGTTCTCTTTACATGTCCCTAAGCATGCAATGATCACCTGGATGACTATGCTGGATAGATTACCAACAAGAGAACGGTTGGGCAAGATGGGGATTGTGGAGGATCTGCGCTATATTTCATGTGGTGCTCCTGTTGAAACAAGGTACTACATTTTCTTTCAGTGTCCTTTGGCAAGGGAGCTTTGGGTTAGGGTCCTTGGCTGCAATGGAGTTACAAGGGAGATTACAGATTGGACTGGGGAGGTTTGGTGGGCTAGAACGGCTATGCGAGGACGATCGGCCAGGGTGCTTATTCTCAGGCTAGCATGGCAGGCAACTGTGTATGTTTTATGGGAGGAACGTAATAGACATTGTTTTAGGAATGTCCATAGGAGCAATGCTGAGTTGTTTGAGTATATCAAATCTATTCTTTATATTCGTTTTCACCATAGAAATGTTTCATTAGATTCTGTACAGGTCAGTATATTGGATGCTTGGGGGTTAACCTCCTAGTTTGTATATGGTAGTAGCTTTGGCTGCTTTTGATTAATGAAGATGAATGCTTATCCAAAAAAAACAAAAACAAATCAAAGACAGCCTTTCACAACATAGACTTTTTTTAAGACGTGTAAATTATATTCGAAAAGTATGGCAACCTAAGGGTGTAAATTGTAATAGAATTTTGACCGAATCAAATTAAGTAATTTGTGATCTGCCTCGGCTCATTTACAGCTCTATAACCACTTAGGGGTAAACGAGCACAAGTATCTTTAATTCAATAGAATCAAGTTCTGATTGAATCAAACTCAAATAGCTCGCAATCTGTCTCGATTCATATATAGACCTATGACCACCCTTTCCAGCAAGAAATTTCAAACTTTCTTCTCGATGCATCAATTAAGATAGAGATGGTTTAGGACCAAACTTCTGTAGCCATATTCCACTATTGAATTAAAGAATCGAATGTTTTTTCATCTCTATTTTCCACTTCCTGTCTTAACTTTCCACTTCAATTATATTTTGTTTTTCAAATTAATAAAACCATGGACTGCAAAATTCTACAACAAATGTTCTTAGAACAAACTATTTTGCAAGTTTGGTAGACTGCGACAACGATACGTGGAACCATAACAAAATATTGATTTAAAAAAAATATTAATTTAAAAAAGAAATTTAATTTTGTCAATCAATCAAATCTCAGTCCAACGTTTTTCACAATCTGCATAGTCTTTATTTTGTTGTTCCGTGCTAGAGCCACAAGGCTATATTCCACAATCAAGTCATTATCTCCATTCTTCCAAAAAGAACAAAGAAAAATTGGAAGCAAACGTTTGACAAAATCATCAAATCCTTGTAAATTAAGTGCAATGGAAATTATTATTATTATTATTATTATTATTATTATGGCTTAACTCAGAAATAAGTGCCTAAACT
Source organism: Abelmoschus esculentus (assembly GCA_035048815.1). Classification (NCBI taxonomy): domain Eukaryota; kingdom Viridiplantae; phylum Streptophyta; class Magnoliopsida; order Malvales; family Malvaceae; genus Abelmoschus; species Abelmoschus esculentus. Next base: position 1,173,589 of record JAUCBN010000049.1, read on the forward strand.
ATACATTTTTTTTGAAATAGATATCTAATGTTTTTTCGGCTAAAATAAGTGCCTCAAGTATATATTTTTCTGAAATAGGTGTCTAATGTATATATACAACAAAGCACGCATGCGACATGTATATATACAACAAAGCACGCACGCCTACCTATCACCATGCAATGAAAATTTCTGCTCTCTTCCCTGCTTGTTTTGCAACAAAAATCCATTAAAAGATTTCATTTCTCTACCTTTATGCCAGTCTTTGTCGAACTCTCTCGTAGATCCTAATGAACCACCATGGTTTTCTGGTTGCGAATACGATGTATCCCATGCTCAGACCTAGCACCAACCCACATCCATACCCCATCAATATTGAAAATTTCCAATTCAATCCATCATCTTCAACAACATCATCTCTATCAGATTTAGCTGGAATTCCCTCATCAGTATCACAGCTTTTCGATAATGGCAAACCACATAAACCCCAGTTTCCTACGTAGGAATCATTAGAGAAAGTATCAAATTGTTTTCCTTGAGGAATTGGTCCCATGAGATTATTCTGAGACAGGTTTAACACCTCTAAGAACCCAAGATTTTTCAACTCCATTGGAATTCTTCCATGGAGCTTGTTTGATGAGAGATCTAATGATTCAAGCTCTGTCAATTCACCCAATTCTGATGGGATAGAACCTGTTAAACAGTTATGAGAGAGGTTTAGGACAATTAGTGAATGAAGCTCACCAAGTGTTACAGGAATTTCTCCATAGAACTGATTGTCTGAAAAGTCAATAGCTGTCCATATGGTTAATAGTTTCTCAAACTCTGTTTCCAACCCTTTAGTTATAAAAGATGAATTGAAGGCATAATTCCACTCTTCATCTGCAAATGTATCTGTCATGTACTCTGCTTTATCTTTCTTTTCATTTCCTTCTCTAATGGCATGCAGATTTTGAAAAAATTGCATAGGCAGGTAGCCACTGAAGTTATTACCAGAAACATCAATGACACGCAAGCAAGTGAAGGAAATTGTAACATCAGAACTATCCATGTTACCATAGAATCTGTTCGATCTCAAGTTAAGAACTTGTAGCTGATCCAAATTTCCTAACCAATTCGGAAAAGTGTCGTTTAAATAGTTGTTTCCAACATCAAGAAGCCTCAAATCTTTGCAATTCCTCAAAGATTGTGGTAGTGACCCCTCTACTCGATTGTAGTTGATTCGAAAACTTCGTAATCTGCAACCTTTACCAAAATTTTCTGGTATTTTACCATGAAAATTATTATTCCGTAGGTCAAGGTGTACAAGTGAAGAACTCAAGCTTCCAATGCATTCAGGTATTTCTCCATCCAAACTATTCTTGAACAGAAATAGAAACTTAAGGGAACTCAATTTGCATATTGAGGAAGGAATTTGCCCTTCAAAAAAATGGAGCAGACTTAGAATCAGGAGCTTCAATAATCTTTGAAACAACAAAAAGAATGCATATAACATTATACCTGTAAAGTTGTTATTATAAAAATTAATAATCTCTAGAGAACCCATGTTTCCAACAACTGATGGAATTTCACCTGAAACATAAAATGAACTTAAGGCTGAGCAAACAAAGGCAAACAAAGGCAAGCAAAGGGTCATTTAACTTACCCGAGAAGAAGTTATTTTCAATGGAGAAATACTTGAGTGAAGTCAAATTTGAGATTTCTAATGGCACAGTTCCTTCCAAATCATTGTCACCCAAATATAAAGATTCTAACTCTTTGCATTTGAATAAACTCTTTGGAATTCTTCCAGAAAATTGACATCTACTCAAATCAAGATAAAGTAACTGAGGAAGATAATCAAACATATTGGAGGAGAGATGACCAAAGAGGTTGTTGAATCTCATCGAAAGATGTTGCAACGAAGAAATGTTGAAGATTGAGGAAGGAATAGAACCTGCACAATAGATAACCAAACTTCAATTTTTTTGACCAAACATAAACTACACCCTCTAAGACATGAAATAATAAGTTTTTGACCATTTTTAGTTTGTACGGAAGGAGAGCTTCTAGAATCCATCTTGAATTATCGCAAGGATATCATTTAGTGCACTAGAGAATATTGTTTCTCCTACAAGTGTACTTTGGCTTGTTGCGGTTAATGTATCCACAACTCTATTACGGACGAACTTCGGCTTGTTGCGGTTAATTGAACCATTAATCACTCTATCCTTTCACCCCTCTAAATTGGCTTAACTTGACATTAAATAATAACTTGATGACTCAATTTACATAAATAAGAAATATAATGTGATACCTTTGAAGTTGTTATCATCAAGGTAGATCTCCTCAAGAGAAGTAAGGTTTCCAAGAACCGATGGAATTTCACCTAAAACATATAATTAAATATGTTAAAATTTATTAACATTTCTTTATTTTTTTCTTAAACATGAAAATTTATTGAACTTTTTTACTACTTTTGAATCTCCAAATAATATTAATTATTCAATTCGAACATATCTTTACCTGAGAAGTTGTTATTAGAAAGATCTATATATGCAAGAGAGATCAGAGTTCCAATAACCGATGGAATTTCACCTGAAACATATAATTAAACCGTTGAGTTATTTTTTTGAATCATTGAACTTAAGTATAAATTAACCGATGATCTAAATTCATACCTTTAGAATTTAATAATTTTATTTTATTTATAAATTTTTAGTATAACTCTTTAATAGTTTACCAGTGATAAAATCCTATATTCACCCTGAACTTAAGTAATTTGCTATTAATTTAAAAAAACTTTTACCAAAAAGGGAAGAAATATGATATTATACCTTTGAAATTGTTATCGGAAAGGTCAATCCTTTCGAGAGCAGTAAGATTTTTAATAGTCGATGGAATTTCACCTGAAACATATAATTAAATCTGTCAAAATCTATTAATATTTTAATTATCACGAAGAAACTCAAATTTATAAGTCCCTATATGTATATAAACATACCTGAGAGGTTGTTACTTTTAATGAGGAAACTTTGTATTGAAGTCAAATTTGATATTTGTAATGGAACATTCCCCTCCAAATGATTATAACCCAAATAAAGATATTCTAACTTTTTGCATTTGAATAAACTCATTGGAATTCTTCCAGAAAGTTGACATCCACCCAAATCAAGATAAACTAATTGAGGAAGAGAATCAAACATATGGGGGGAAAGAGAAGCAAAGAGAATGTTTTGTTGTCCCAAGGAAATTTGTTGCAAAGAAGAAATGTTGAAGATTGAAGAAGGAATAGAACCTGCACAAGAAAGAATCAAACTCCACGTTTTTGCATAATCAAAAAAAGCCTTAAACTATGAAGAATTGCGACAAATATAGATAGGGATGGACCTAGGGGTGTTGGGGCATTCACACCCAGTGGTGTATGCATGTACCATATAGGGTGAGCATAAACCCACCCTGAACTTTTTCAAATTTATACATTCGTCTTCAATTTTTGAAAATTTTATGAATTAGTCCTTAATTTTATGTGTGCCCATGCTCAAATACTATTTGAATCTGCCACTGGTCACACCTCTTAAAAATTTCAAGTTCTCCTATATTTTATATATTTCCTTTTTGTATTTTCTATTAATAATCTAATTTTGCACTCCTTAAACCCTTATAATTTTGCACCCTCTACATTTCTAATATATCTTTTTGATAGTTTGCAGACCTTACATACAATATTGTGTCCGTTCCTGACTGTAGAATATTGAAAAGCAATTGAAATAAAAATAGGATTTGTTTACCTTTGAGATTGTTATAACTGAGATATAAAATTTGGAGCATGGTCAAATTTCCAATTTCTATAGGAATGCTTCCTTCAAAAGAGTTGCTATACAAGGACAACATGTTCAACTCTTTGCACTTGAATAAATTACTTGGAATTCTACCTGAAATTTGATTTCCTTCCAAGTCGAGTACTTGCAATTCAGAAAGATTATCAAATATTTCTGATGGCAGATGACCTGCAATGAGATTGTTGGATGTAAATATGTGAAATCTGAAAGCTAATTATATTCTAAACATACTCATTTCACATCTAAAAGGTCTTCAATTGTTATAGGAATCTAACCTTTGATGCTATTGTTGTACAAGCTCAAGGTTTGTATCTGTGACAAATTGCCCAGAGTAGATGGGATAACACCAGTGAGGAAGTTGTCGTCCATATACAACCTTTTCAAGTTAGAAAGCTTTCCAATAGTCATAGGAATCTGACCTCTGAGGTTGCTGTCATACAAACTCAACTTTTCTAGTTTTGACAAATTGCCAAGAGTCGATGGGATAACACCAGTGAGGTTGTTCATATAAAAAAACAAGCTTTGAAGCTGAGGAAAGTAACCAAACCATAATGGGATTTGTCCATTGAAGTTGTTGTTACCAAAATTCAGGTACTTCAGCCGATGTAGATTAGTTAACTCAATGGGTAAAGAACCATGAAACTTATTCTGACAAATGTTGAGAGAGGAAAGGAAAGATAAATTTCCCAATTCAGATGGGATGGTGCCAGTAAGATCCATAGTTGACAAATCTATAGCAGTGACTCTATGGTGTCTGGATCCACATGTAATACCAATCCAATTGCAAACAGAGGTTGAAGTGGACCAATTGGTTGCTAAGAGGTTGTGTGGATCATGAGTTATATGAGATTTTAAGGTTAAAAGAGCAGACTGATCTGTGGAGATGTTGGGTGAATTTGCAGACCAAGTAGTCATAAATGTTGCAAATAGCAGCAGAAACATAAGAGGAAGGAGGAAGTCAGTTTTTGCCATAAGGTTGGTTGGGTGTGAATGTAATGCAAAAGCATAAAGGGAGAAACAACTGAGTTCAATGCTTCTCTATTGTTAGTTCAATGTCTTTAAATACTATGGAATTAGATTGGATGTCCTTTGAGTCATAATAAATGCATACAATTATTGTCAGTTTAAAGTGAAAGACTTGGTCTCAAGTCGAAGAGTAGCATTAAAAATTGTGTCCCCAACTGAACTGGGAAGCACTGGTGATCTGCCAAGGGACGAGGGCCAAGCCATTCATGACACCATGACTTTGGTGATTTAGAGTGGGGATGTAAAAAGCTGACCCCACCTAAAAATTAGAAAGAAATTTGTTCGAGCCAGCAAGGATGTAATGATCTGAACCCGATCTGTAAATGATTGTTATTGACCCGAACCCGAGTTGGACCTGGTATTGTTGTAACCGAACCCGATCTACTTCCGATTGAGAACCACCCAAACCCGATTTGAACATGTTACTTGGGACCTGAAACCCGACTTGCATCCAACTGAAACGAACTCGAAACCAAGTCTGACCTGGAAGATAACCGATATTACTCGACTGAATCGACCCAAGATCTAATTTTACCTAACCTGTTTTGAACCCGACTTGTTGTTGAACCTAACTTGCTATTTACTTGAACTAATATTAACAAAACTTGATATTTACATGACATGTAATTAGGGATATCAATGATTTGATAAATTAACTTATTAGACTTACGATTTACTCAAGCTTACTAAAATCTAAAAAGTATAAATTACAAACATAACTAAAAGAATTCTAAAATTAAATATAGATTTTTATTAAATTAATTTAAATTGAGACTGAATTAAATTAAACCAAAATATTATAAAAAAAGAAGAGAAAAGACAAAATTTTAGAGGAAAATAAATCACCCATTTTTAAGTTTTAAAATAATTTATTTTTAGTTTAAAAATTTTGGAGGGATATGTGTCACCTAAAATTTTGGAGGGTTATTTTTTAATTATTATATAAAAAAGACAAAAATTTGGAGGGAATTATAACATATAATAAATTTTGAAAGAACATTATTATTATTATAACATATAATCAAAATTTTGATATTCTTTTGTTAAATTTGTTAATTTATATTAATATTACGCCCCATATAATATTATTAAAATTTACTTTTTTTAAAATAAGGTAATTTTTTTAGTGAGCTTGACAAGCAATAAGTTAAGCTTAACGAGCAACGAGTCGAGTTGAGCAACAAAATATTTTAACGAGCACGAATCGAACACAATTTTAACGAGATTAATGAGCAACGAGTCGAGTCAAACAGTAATTTGTTTAGCGAGCATGAGTTGAGCATTGCCCAACTCGCAATCGACTCGCTTGATAAGCACCCCTAGTTACGGTATTAAACTTACCCAAACAATAGGTTGAAATTCTTTCTAGTTTATATATATAGGATTTATATTCTATATACTAGCGGTAAAAATTGAAAGATTTTAAAAATATTTTAATTTTAGGATTTAAGGTTTAGGTATAGATGTTTAGAGTTTATGGTTTATGATTTATGGTTTATGGTGGTCTAGGCCCTGCGAGCACTCAATATCGTAAATTCGACGCTAGTTTTATTTATTAGATATAAGTTTGAATTTAAGTGTTTTGCTTATTATATATAATGAATTCTCATTGTAATTTCGAATATATTCTTATTTAATAAAATTAATGCATCTTTATTAAAAAATTAATAAAATATATTATTGGAGTAATAAATTGTTGTGGTTGTGCGAAAAAGAAACGGATGTACACAAATTAATTGTGCAAGTCAAGGTCCTTGCAACTTGCTATTGCTGAAATAGTTTGTCTTTAAGTCAAGGTCTTTCTCTTTAAACAAAAAAATCAAGTCAAGGTCTTTGGCATTTATTTCCAAAAACGAGTATCTATCCCTATAGAATATCATAATTCTCTTTAATATATAGAAAAGCAGTTGCAACTAAATTTTAAAATTTAAATAAGATAATTTGTTTCATTTAATACGTTTGTTTGACGAGCACCGATAAATACTATTAAACGGGAATAGAGCAAAAAAATTATTTAAGAGGTGTTATTTTCTTAAACGATATTTAAGTATCAAATTATTTATAAAAGGGTATCAAATTATATATCTAAATTCGACTCAATCGAGCACTTACCTCTACTTCAGATACTACAAAATCATGCAACAATTCAAAAAGAAAACCTATAACAAATATTAGCAAAATTACAGACAAGGTAAGAATGTTAAGTAAAAAAATTGTTAAAAAGATTCTGGTAATACCTTCTAAAAAGTTTAAATCTACAATATCTTCATTAAAAAAATACTAAAGATATTTCAAGTATTACTAACACCATTACGGACTTCAAAAACCAGTAAGGTAAGAGAATTTCATAGAAAGAGCACTTCAAGCTCATAAATATACATCGAGATTTCAAACAACATTCAAATAGATGAATCATATCCTCCATGTTCTCACTGTAAAAAAATAATCATCCTCAACATAAATGTTGATGGAGACCAAATGTGAACTGTAACAAATATGATAGGTAAGGATATGTGGAAAAGATATGTAGAGTTCAGTTGCAGCAAGCTATGACCAATGTCGCAACTGAACATTACGAGGAGGAGGATGAACTCTTTATTGTAACTTGTTTTACAAATAAAAGTACTTCGTAGAATTGACTTATCAATAGTGGTTGCTCAAATCATATGACATATGATAATATCTCTTTGTAGAATTTGATAACACAATTATTTTCAAAGTTAAAAATGAAAATGTCTAGCATATCTCTGTAAAATGCAAAGAAATAGTAGTTGTACAAAGCTAAACAGGCTCAAATCTCATTTTTGATGTTTTATTGTGCCTGACATTGATAAAAATGTGTTAAGTGTTGGACAAATTATCAGAAAAAGATTTAAAATCATGTTTAAAGACAAACATTGATGGATCAAAAATACAAAACGTACGACATTCAACATAAAAAAAGAAAGGTAAAAGTTTTGCCTTAGATATAACAAAGGATGAGCAAGTTGAGGTTATTCCCAAGACAAGGATTAAGTTTCGATGAAAAAGGCTGAAGTTTATATCTTCTAAGTCAAAGAGGAGTGTCAGAAATATGACTTAAAATATGTCAAAAATCAAATCAAAGATATGCAACTGGAGCAAAATCTTTTTGAAAGTTTAAATTTAATTTGTTAAGATATATTTTTGAATATTAAATTATATTTTTTTGTTATCTTTTTTGATAAAAATAGCTCTATAAATTAAACATTTTACATTGAATAAAATCATGTTCCCACACAATCTTTATATTTCTCTTTGTTATTTCTTTTCATACACTTCAAAAACCAACATAAACATAAGAAGGAGGAAACAACACTACACCAGAGTTGGTATACAACGACATTACTAGTGGCATTTATAGAACAAACGCCACAACACATATCACTTATAGTGGCATTTTAATAAAATCGCCGCAAAGAGTGTCTACTGGAAAACGCCGCAATAGACATTAGTATTTGTGACCTTTTTTATATAAAGGCTGCAATGAGTGTCACTTTGTGGCGTTTTTACAACAAACGTTGCAATAGACAGAAGTATTTGTGGCGTTGTTTGACATAAACGCCGCAAGGTGTGTCTGATTGTGGCGTTTTTCAACAAATGCCACAATAGAAATACGTATTTGTGGCATTTGTGAGATAAACGCCGCAATAAAATGTATAATAATGACGTTTAGACCAAAAAATGCCACAATAAAATTTATACTAGTGGCGTTTTTATGTATAAACGCCACAAATGAGTCTAATAATTGATTAATCAATTAACTCCCTCTCCCCCTCCATCGCAGCCTCACTTGCAAAGTTATTTCCCCTCAGATAATGTTTCTATCCTCTTCCTAATGATTAGTAGCAGAATCGGTGTACTAGAGGGGGAGAGAGGAAAAAACGTGTGTGTGTGTAGTGGTGGTGGTGTGGGGGGGGGGGGTGACATGGAGAAGAACTTGGTTAGAGTACATGGATTAAGTGACATTGGCAACACTTTGGGATGTGAAAATGAAATCAAAATTATGGTTTATTGGCTTTAAGAGCCACTTTAGGATGCATAATATCTTATGAGCCATGGGGGGTCTGATTTAAGTAATAATTTATACGTTTGTAAATTTAACGAGTGGTTTTAATAAAAAAGATAATGATATTTATCTTAAAAGATTTGAATTCGAACAACTGTATCAACAGGTATGTATATTTTATTCAAAAGAACAATAATGATGAACCATTTTGTAAAGGTTTTCATTATCTTAATGATACTCCACTGCACATAATATTCTGTTCTCTGGTAGTTATGCTTATGTTGCAGAAGAAGAAAGCCCCTACTTATGGATGTTGATCTGCAATTCCATGGCTGCCTCTAATTTGTTTTGAAAATATGATCTAGAAGGGGAAATTCATGTAGAAATGCATGCATTTGGCTGGAACTACCTGTACATTGTATCAAACTTATTAATTTGGTTAATTCCATGAGAATTAATTCAGCAGTAAAATAAAGGAAGAGATTACCAAATACTGAAAAAGATTCCTACACAGAAACCTACCTATGTATATGTTGAGACCATACTTATTCTCCAACTATAAAAAGAAAACAACAATGAATACTCTTATAAGACAAATGTATTTGAAAATTAAGCACTCATCTAAATCTAACATTTAAATAAATTTAACAACTAAGCTCACAAGTACCAATACACGATTACTAATATTAGTACATTAGCTTCTGGATGTCTACGAGGAAATAACTATAACATTCTCAAAATGCATGCTAATCCATATTTATATATATGTCAGTGTGTGTATTCTCTTCTCTTGCTCTATAATGATAACTTCCATCCTTGGCTTTGAAATTTAGGTTCGATAGGAGTTGGATTAAGTACTATCATGTAATTAATCTCTTATTTTATTCTTTATTTGTTAGGATTAGGTTTATGATTTAATATTTGAATGTATATTATAGAAATACGAAATGGATAGGAATTGGATGAATTTGTTAGGGTAAGCGCTGGGTACCGAAATAGAGTAGAAACTTTTCTAAATATAGCTTTTGCGAATGCAAGCCAGGAGAATATGATTTTTTGTCCTTGTAAGAAGTGTGTTAATATTAACTGGCATGGTTGTGAAGTTGTCCATGAGGGCATACGACCTTGACAGAATTATACGATCTCCCAGTTGGAGAACGTGTGAAAGTTTCAAGAAACAATGCCGATCAACCTATTGGGGCAGAAGTAGGAGTTTTGGCAAGTTATTTAGGCATTGTTGCACGCAATGCTTCAATTTTGCCAATCAATTATAAGTCATGGCGTCAGATGTCGAATAGTAACAAAAACCAAGCTCTTGATCTTGCTAAGGTAATAATATTATTATAGTAGCTAATTCATTATATTTAATAGTAATATTTATATTTGTTTTGAATGTGTAATTTTCAGGATAAATTTTCTTTAGAAGTCTCAGACTATTATGTGAAGCATGCCTTGGGAAAGAAATGGAGAGACCATAAGAGCTTTTTTAAAGAAGACATATTTCAAGAATACCCTTGGCCTTCAAGAGAGGCTTCAAAATGTTCCCCTAGGAATACTCCGATATTAATGGGAAGATGCGGTCAGATTTTGGAGTTCAACAAAAGGAGAGGTAACATCGACGTCATTTTGAAAATGATACTATATCATTATAATATGAATTTATACGTAATAAAAATTGAAAATTATACAGGATCGAGAGCGTGTCGGAGTTGCTAGTAGACAAAAACAAAAAATACTCACACAGATGAGACAAAGATCTTTGCTCGAATAGCTAATGAAAAGGTATTAATTTTTTTTCTTAAAGATTATTTTTACGTGTATTAAATTAAAGTTAATATTCATTTGTATTATATGTTGTAGCTTTTTACGATTGGTACTAGCATTGGACGGTTAAAGCTCTTCGATATTACACACATAAAAGGATGGCTCTCCGATGACTCCTGAAGCTAGAGAAATTATGGTATATTCATTGCCCCTAAAAATCTATAATATGTTTTAAATAATGTTTTCATTCATTATGTATTCATAAATGATTGTCAGATGAAAATGAAGGAAAAAAGGACAGAGTATGAAGCTACGGTTTCAACTGATGGTTCTGCTAATATTGGTGATATCAAAAATGAAGTTTTTGCTGACGTTTTGGGTCTTAAAAGATATGACAGAGTGCGTTTTCAAGGATCATTTGTTACCCAACAAAATATTTTGGATCAAACTCGTCTCAGTACATGCAATCACAAAGCCAATCTTCTCAAGCGGAAGTTAATCGCTTAAAACAACAATTAACTCAATTTCAAGCCGAGATAGAAGCTAGAGAAGCTGAGAGGGAAAGGAGAGAAGCTGAGAGAGATGCAAGAGAAACTGAAAAGGAAGCAGAGAGAGAAGCAGCATATCATAATCTTCAAAAACAGTTTCAAGATACGGTGGCGATGTTAAAGCAGAACCAAAAAAAAGAATCCGTCAACTTAGTTGATTTTATGCTGATTCGGGTTTTAGTTGTTAATTAATTGTTGTTTTACTGTTGAATTATAATTTACTTTAATGTTCTACACTTCACTTTTGCTGGTTAAATGGATATTATTATTAATTTTCAATTCTATTATGTTTTGGAATATTTTATAGGTACAATGGGATAGTAATAAAATTCATGGAGAATTCAGTGCAATCAAATCTACTAGCGGCGTGTTGGAGAAAAACGCCACTAAAAATGATAGTAAAACAGTGGCGTTTGTAGCAAAAACGCCACAAAAAGACACGAAAATAGTGGCGTTTCTAGACTAACACACCGCAACAGGACAGGCTAATTATGGCATTTATGTAAATAAACGCCACTATAGTGTATGGTCTTTAGCGACGTTTTTTAATCAAAACGCCGCTAAAGGTCATAACATTTGCGGCGTTTAACTTACAAAACGCCGCTAAAGACCATTTACTATAGTGGCGTTTTTGAAGTATAAACGTCGTAAATATTTGCGACGCAGGTTTTAGCGGTGCTTCTAGCGGCACTTTTTCAGGTCCCGCTAATACTTATAGCGACGCTAAAAAACGTTGCTAAAAAACTATTTTACCATACACCCAATTACAAGTAAATACAGTCATCAAACTCTTCTTTTGATTGAACTAGGCATTTCAGAACTTTTATCCTATCTAAAGTAATTGTTATTTCGATTTACGATTGCAATCAAACATATTCATTAGTCAACAAACTGTCACAATCATTGATTACTTATTCAAAAGATTGACCACCTTTCCCAACAAGTAGTTTGAAACTTTAGACTAAGAAAAATTTAGTTTGATCATTGTCAAAGCCAAATTTAGAGTTATTACAGAAATCAGATTTAAATTTACTTTTGTTTAAGTGCTTATGCTATGATATTATATCTTGTTACATACAATTAATTATGATTTACATGAATTATGGTTGAATGATATCTACTGAATTTTGTTAATTCTGCGTTTGGAATCATTATTTCCGTTTACAAGTCTTTAAGATGTTGTGTGCCTTTGGAGGAGCACCATCAACTAATAAGTTTCAACATCGATTGTTGTTCGAGTGCAAAAACTTAGATAAAATAGGGCATGTATTCCTAAGATCATATTTGTAAATTTATAATACTTATTTCATATTGGATTTGTATAAGTTAAATGCTTTAATTATTTATCTTTTACCTTGGAACTCCTATTCAACTATATCGAAGTACTTATTTATGGGTGTCGATCGTTTGCCCTCTAACGTGTTTTTATTGGTGTCTCCATTTTAAATTAGTGAGCTTAAGATTCAAGGTTACAGTTTAGAAAATTAGGGCTATAATGTATTTTTAAGATATGAAGTTTAGAGTTTAGGATTTAAAAAATAAGGATTAGGGTTTATAATTCAATATTTTAAAATTTTTTAGTAGTAGATATGATGAGAGAACGGAGGATTTCTACTCTTTACTTATTATCAACTATTTATGGATTTTAAATGAATTGTTGGAAATGAAGTACGTATTTATTACAAAGATATGGAAACACCCGTAAGATGTCGGTTAAGAGAGTCCTTATAAGTAAGAGTGTTCATAAATATCTGACCCGGTCGATATTCGATTATTCATTAATCCGAAAATATGAATATCCGATCTGATTTTTATTTTTGGATTGGATATCCGATCTGATTTTAAGTTTTTTGGATCAGATACGGATCACAATATTTCAAATTTTGGATTATCTGAAAATCCAAAAATTTAAATTTTTATTAATATTAATCCTGTTATATTGGTTTAGTGCTTGTTATTTTCAAAAATTTTAGAAATTAAAACTTTTATAAATGTATTTCTTGTTGTATTTAGTAATATGTTGTTTATTATATTCGAAATTCTAAAATTTTCATAAATACAACCTTCAAATTCAAAAAATTAGTTTATCAAATTATATTTTTGGATAATTGGATATCAGAATATCTGATCCAAGTATCCGATATCCGAATATGTAGATATCCAATTTTTTCTGGATCGGATACGGATCACTATATCATTGATCTAAAAATCTGAATATTTAAAAAAAACGGATCAGATCCAATCCGATATCCGACAATGAACACCCCTGCTTACAAGCTATAAACACCCAAATGAACTCTGCCATGAGAGACGACCATGTAAAACATAATACAACCCAACATACAATAGAGCACATATGTAAAACAACTATAGAACTAATACCTTCCTACTACTACCAAACAATGAAGTTTTATGCTCCCTCCACATCTTGTTTTGCACTGGAATCAGCGAAAGAGTTCGCTTCTATACCACTTTTCCAATCTTTGTCGAACCCTTTCGTAGATCCTAATGAACCAAAATGGTTTTCCGGCTGCGAATACGACGTACTCCGTGCTCAGTCCCAACACCAGCCCACATCCATACCCCATCAATATAGAAAATTTCCAATTCAAACCATCATCTTCAACAGCATAATCTCTATCCGATTTGGCTAGAGTTCCCTCATCATTATCACAGCTTTTTGATAATGGCAACCCGCACAAACCCAAGTTTCCTATGTAGGAATCATTTGTGAAAGTATCAAATTGTTTGCCATGAGGAATGGGGCCAACGAGATTATTCTGAGAAAGGTTTAACACCTCCAAGAAACCAAGATTATTTAACTCCATTGGAATTCTTCCATGGAGCTTGTTTGATGAGAGATCTAACGATTCAAGCTCTGACAAATCACCCAATGCTGATGGGATAGGACCTGTTAAACAGTTGTGAGATAGGTTTAGGACAATAAGTGAGTGAAGCTCACCAAGTGTTACTGGAATTTCTCCAAAGAACTGATTGTCTGAAAAATCAATTACCATCCAACTGGTAAGTAGAGACTGAAAGTCCATTTTCAACCCTTTTGTTGTAAAAGACAAGTCGAAGGCATAATACACAATTTGACCAGTCGATGCATCCATCATGTACTTTTGTTCAACTTTCTTGTTCTTCCCTTCTTTAATGGCATGCAGATTTCCAAAAAAATTGGCATGCAAGTAGCCACTGAAGTTGTTGCCAGAAACATCAATGATTTGCAAACTGGTGAAGGTAACATCAGAGCTCTTCACTTCACCATAGAATCTATTCGATGTCAAGATAAGAACTTGTAGCTGATCCAAATTTCCTAACCAAGTCGGAAAAGTGTCATTTAAATGGTTATTTCCAACATCAAGAAGCTTCAAATCTTTGCAATTTCCCAGTGATCGTGGTACTGACCCTTGGATTTGGTTGTGGTTGATTCGAAAACTTTGTAACTTGCAACCTTTACCAAAATTTTCTGGTATTTTCCCATGAAAATGATTCTTCTCCAGGTCAATGTGTGAAATCGAACTCATGTTTCCAATGCAGTCTGGAATTTCTCCATCCAATCTATTCTTGAATAAATAGAGGACCTTGAGGGAACTCAAATTGCATATTGAGGAAGGAATTTGACCTGGCAGAAAATTTGAATTAGAGTTAGAATTAGGCGTTTGAATAAGTACTCAAATTATATCTCTTTTCTACGATGAGAGACTAAAATATTTTTTTTAAGATAAGTTGTGTTGTATTTATCCAAAACATGAATGACATCACCTATAAGCACATTTTGGCATCGAATCCCCCAAGAAGTGCAAATATTTATATTTACATCATCTATACGAATAAATCTATTCTGAATTCTAATACAAATAATCTCCTTTACGCAATCTAGAATCCTCCCCACATCCCTAGTTGCATTCCAAAACAACCGCCTATTCCTTTCCTCCCATATGAAATACACATAGGCATTTCATGCTAGCTTCAAGACATGAACAATGAGGGACTTTCCCTTCAACCTTGAGCTCAACCATTGTACCTCCTCTTCCTATCCCAACATACTTCGGCGCAACCCATACAGTCTCAGAACATCAATCCACACCTCCGGTGAGTAACTACATCCAGAGAAAAGGTGATCTCTAGTCTCTAAATCATACTCACAAAGGACACATCCTTCCTCAACAACAATCCTCATTCTCCGGAGCTTATTTCTCGTTGGTAACCTATTAAGAAAAGCCATCCATAGAATGAGAGCATGCTTAGGCACATGCAAACCAAACCACACCAACTTATGCTAATAGATTCTCTCCCTAACCTCATGAATCACACTCCATGTTGCACTCAAATTCCATCCTCTATGCCCATTTCTCATTAATGCCTGCAGGGTACCCCTCTGTTTTATAATCTTCCGCAAGCACCAGCAATGATGTTGCCTTATCACTATACTCCAAATATCCCCTCCCTTAATGACATACATATGTACCCATGCCACCCACAAAGAGTCCTTATTTGTCAACAACTTCTTCAACAACAGAACCAAACATGTCTGGTTCTAGGATTTCACATCCTTCAGCCCCAACTCCCCTTCACTCTTAAGCACATATATATACTTCCAACCTACTTTAGTACCTTTTCCTGGACTATACTAAAGTTTTATTTTTGGATGAAATATATGTCGAAAGTTTCATTTTTGACTTGTTTTAAAGTCGACTAAGATACCTATTTTGATAAAAAAATAATTTGATACCTATTAGACGAGTAGAAATCTTCTGTCTCCTTATCATGTCTCATTGCATGCCTCATATTGAAAATTCCTAAAAAATTAAATTTTAAATCCTAATCTTTATTTTCTATATCCTAAACCCTAAACCTTACACCTTAAAAAATACACCCTACCCCTAATTCTCTAAACCCTAACTATAACCCCTAACTTTGAATCCTAAACCTAAACCCACTAATTTAAAGTGAAGGCATGAATGGAAGCACGATTAAGAAGTAGACGATTTGCACCCTATTAAACACCAATACCAAAAATCAAGTATAGTTTGAGTATTTATTTTTACAATTAAGCGAGATAAAAACAATAAAAGGAATCAGAATTAAAACATACATAAGCATCGAAAGAAAAATTAGGACAATAATCACCAAAACAAAACTCATACAAAAAAATTTAAAGAGTGCATTGATGTAATATTCGAATTAATAAATAAATAAATAATTATTTCTATTATTAAAGGCCAAGAAGTAAACTATTAAGAAGCTAAAAGATTGCATTTTTTTTTGTCAAAGAAAAATATATATTCTGTTAAAGTAGTGAACGAGTAATTAGTTCCATTTTCTAAGGCCAACTATTCTATTAAGAATTTGAATGATTGCATAAATGTAACAAAAAAAAAGAATAAGAAGAACCATACTATACCTCTGAAGTTGTTATAAGAAAGATCGATCAATTTCAGTTCGTGAGAAATCATATTTTCAATAATCGATGAAATTTCACCTGAAAAAATGATAACTGAAGTTAAATAAAATTTTTAAATTATAATTGAAATAATTAAACAATACAACATCAAAATTTCAAAAATAAGCACCTTTGAAGTTATTGTGACCGAGAAATAAAAATTCGAGTTTAGTCAAATTTCGGATTTCTATAGGCACACTTCCCTCTAGAGAGTTCATAGATAATGTTAAATGCTTCAACTCTTTGCACTCAAATAAATCCTTTGGAATTCTTCCACCAATTTGATTCCCTCGCAATCTCAATTTTTGTAATTTAGAAAGGTTATTAAATAGTCCCGGTGGTAGATAACCTGCAATAAGATTGTTATTACAAACCCAGTTTTTTTAAAAAAATAATAACAACCCAAATAAAATATCCAGAACTACGTACAAATACCTAAACATATATAAAAATATGAAAACATATATATCACATATGAAAAATAAAATAACGTCGTACTTTGATATTTAAAACAATTGTTTAAAGAAATTTGTTGAAAATAAAATAATGAAATAAAAATAAGACAAGCTTGCCTTGGAGGTGATTGAAGGAAAGATCCAATGTGTTGAGCATTGTCAAATTCCCAATTTGTATAGGGATACTTCCCTCCAAGTAGTTGTTATCCAAGGATAAAAATGTCAACTTCTTACACTTGAATAAACTATTTGGAATTCGACCAGAAATATGATTCATTCCCAAGTTGAGTTCTTGTAATTCAAGAAGGTTATAAAATATTCCCGGTGGTAGATCTCCTGCAATGAGATTGTTAATTCTGAAACATGTTTGTTTCATTGAAGAAGAAATATTTAAGGGAAATTAGGATAAAAATGAGGTCCGAGAAATATTAGGTTATTAGGTGTATTTGAAAAGTATTTATGAGAATAGACCAAAATGAATATTATTTCTTGGACCTCGTTAACTTCAAGTTGACGAGGTTCATGGTAGCCATTCAAATAGTAAAAAATCATTATATTATCGGTTTAATCCAATAACTTCCTTAGACCTTAGCATCTGCATGACAAAATCTAAAAAAACACTATTCTTTTAGTATATTCTCCTAAATATATTTTTTTAAACACACCCGATAACCTAATATTTTTTCGAACCTCGTTATTAACATAAATACCCTAGATATTTAAGATCAAGAAAAGTGATGAACCTGAAAGAGAGGTATTCTGCAGATATAACCCTTTCAAATTTGAAAGATTTCCTATTGTAGTAGGAATCTGTCCTCTGAAATTGTTGTTGAACAAGCTCAACGTTTCTAGTTTTGACAGATTGCCTAAAGTAGCCGGGATAACACCGGTGAAGTTGTTACCGTCCAACCACAAGCCTCGAAGTTCAGCAAAGTAACCAAACCATGATGGGATTTCTTCACCAAAGCTGTTGTTCCCAAAGTTCAAATATTTCAGCCGATGCAAATTAGTTAGCTCCATGGGCAAAGCTCCATGGAAACTATTGTGATGAATGTCGAGGTTGGCAAGGAAAGATAAATGTTCCAAATGAGATGGGATGGTGCCTGTGAGATTCATACTTGACAGATTCAGAGCAACAACTCTATGGTGTTTGGACCCACATGTGACACCAATCCAAGTGCAAACAGAAGTAGAAGTAGACCAATTGGTTGCTAAGAGGTTGTGGGGATCGTGAGTTATATGAGTTTTCAGGGTTAAAAGGGCGGACTGATCGGTGTTGAGGTTGGGTGAATTCGCAGACAGATTAACCCCAAAGGTTGCAGATAGCAGCAGAAACATAAGGGTGAGGAAGCCAGGTTTTGCCATAATGATGGAACTGGATGTGTGGATTCAGGAAACAGCTGAGTTTAATGGTTTCCTGGTTTTAATTCAATTATTTAGATACTTTATAGTACAGATTTGAGTAAGAAATAGGCACAATTATTGGGCGCCATAGTGGTCCAGATAAAGAAAACAAAGAGATAAAGGGCGAGGGGACACGCCAAGGTCTTCATGACACAGGGCCTGCTCTGATCCATCACCATCCAACAATTCATACGAGTAATCTTCACTCGTGATCTCTTTTATTTAGGTTTTATTTTATTTTAATCATTTAAATTTAAAAAAAGTTTTTTTATGATTTACATTAATTTTTTTAGTTATTAAATGGGTATTTTTGCTTGACTTTTGGATTCTAGGTGGATCAATACGAGTTTTGGTTAAGGTTAAGTCGGGGTTAGAACATGTTTATTTATGATGAAAATTTGGCCCTGTTTCGATCTGATATATTTTTAAATAAATATATATTTAACATATCTTTTTATATATTAGATATTTTATTATTTTCTTAAGTTTTAGATTTAATCTAAATTTCAGGATACAACGGGATTGGATTATGATTTTTAAATTTTGGAATGATCAAAAACTCATTACGTTGTCATTCATAGGTAATAAATATCATGCTATAAAAATAATAATAACATTTAAAAAGTATGTAATTAAATTATATGTTTTAGGTATCTAAAGTTTTTTTAAATTAAAATAGATATCTAACGCAACTTAACAAGCGACTCAGTAAAAAAGAAGATAATATCCATCTTAAAAGACTTGAGTTCAAATTACATTATCTGTGATCTCTTATTCCATACAATTTTCGTAATTTTTTGGGTAAAATATAATAAGGTCTCTTAATTATGGGTAAAGTTATATTTGAATACTCAATTATCGAAAGTTATGTTTAGGTCACTCAATTATGGGTAAGGTTACATTTGAGTCACCCAATTAATAAATGTTACATTTGGATCATTCAATTATAAGTAAGATTACATTTGGGTCACCCTTCATATTTAAAAAAAGTTTATCAATTCGTGTATTAGATTAATTAATGACTTCAAATAAAGTAATCTAATGTTAACAAGGGTATACAAGTGATTTAGAAAAAAAAACGGTCAAATAATATATTTTTTTTTTAAATATGAAGGGTAACATAATCGTAAACTTACCAATAATTGAGTGATTCATATATAACAATACTTACATATGAGTGATCCAAATATAACTTTTAATAGTTAAATAACCTAATATAACCTTATCTATAATTGAATAACTTCTATCGTAATTTACCTTTTTTTTTTTAATAGTTAAAATTTTATATTTTTTTGAGTTTTTAAATTTTTATAAATTGATTTTTAATTTTAAAATTTTTATGATCTGTAATCACCTTAAAATTTTAATATTTTTTTAATTTATATTCACTTAAAAAATACTTTAATATGTAAATATCCTTATAAATATTTCTGAATCCATCATAACGTGTAAATGTGAAAATGTTTGTCGTAAGAAAACCCCGCATGTAGTACGCCCAATATGGACATGCAATTTGTATTCATGCAAGTGTGTACATCCCCCGGTCCCATCCTTTTTTTTTCTTTTTTTTCCCATTGATGAAAGAGCATGTTCTGCTTTCTTATGGCCTATGGGTAAAGTATGGCAGGGCCTTGACGACAAGTGAAGATAGGAAGTATGACATAATTTTTTGGGTATAATATATGTTTATTCTATGGTTTATATTCAAGTTTCATGATTTTTATCGTGAACCGTTTTAAAATTAAAGAAACGGTGTAATTTTAATATTTTTCTCTTTTGTTAATACGCTGCTAAGTTTTGTGTAAAGGGTTAAAACCCCAATTCTGTTAGGTTTTTGTTATCGATGAAAAGAAATGATAATCTGTTTTCTTTCCTCTTAATTTTCTATGCAATTTCTATTCTCCTTCTACAATCTGTTCTGTTCCCTTCTCTTTTACTCTTTCTTTTGTGAAATCACCTTCTTTCAAGTCCTATTCATGACAATTTTTTTCTCTCGATAATATATTTTTTAATATTTAAATTCAAACTCTTTGTTTTTGGTATAAGATTCGTAATATATTTTTTAAGTTTGGGATATTTTACTTCAATTTCATTTTTTTCAACATCATGGGTGTTACTTTGAGTAGCAATTTGTCATTCATCCATCGAATATTTTGAGCATGTAAATATACAAATTTCATTTACTCTTGTAGTAGATTAATAATCCACTTAATCTCAATTAATTTGA
Organism: Abelmoschus esculentus; assembly: GCA_035048815.1. Classification (NCBI taxonomy): domain Eukaryota; kingdom Viridiplantae; phylum Streptophyta; class Magnoliopsida; order Malvales; family Malvaceae; genus Abelmoschus; species Abelmoschus esculentus. Next base: position 1,194,289 of record JAUCBN010000049.1, read on the forward strand.
CTAATGAAGCCTATCTAAAGTAATTGTTATTTCGATGGACGATTGAAATCGAACATATTCATTAGTCAATGATTACTTATTCAAAAGAATGACCACCTTTTTCTACAAGTAGTTCGAAACTTTGGACTAAGACAAATTTAGTTTGATCAAATTTTTACCACTGGCATCGTCTGTCTCAATTCTGTTACCTACCTTGATTCTTTCCCTAAGGCACATCCATTTCATTAAAACATAGTGAAACACACAGAAAGAAAATAGTTAAATTAGTTTAATTTACTACCTCTAGAAAGTATAGAACTAAAATATACCTTTATTTATAAACTCAATGAGTAGTTATAGAGGTAAAGATGCAATAAATGAGTTCGTCTAGATTTAAAACCGGATATAGGCATCCTTAAACTAATTTTAGTTTATTAGCTCATGCAAAAATAAATGTCAAATATAACCATTTTTTCTCAACAAAAAAAATAAGATCTAAGAAAAGGAAGGCCATAGGCCAACGACCATAATAATTTTCATTGTTCCATGCTAATAAAGGAAATTATAAGTAGTAAAAAAGTAAGGGTCTGATCCCACAAAGATTTTGAAATTTTTCGATTGATATTTGTTTGATCGTTGAGTCAAGAGAGAATTGCATGATTCAATTTTTGTAACCGAATACCCAAAGTTATATCTTTGATTTACAAAGTTGATCTAGTCAACAATAATGTTGCAGATCAAAATTATTTACATTCAGTAAAATCCCGACTCGAATTAAGTCATTTCAATAATACTAATTTTGATCTCAATTTTTTCTTAGTAATCAATTTACTAAGTGTGTTCCCAGAAAGTCAAATGTTCTTCAATGACCGATCTTCCTTCCATGCGTTTAACCGAAACATTTTTTTTACCAACATCAATCGTTTGGTTTAAAAAATCTACCTTAGAAAACTGAAAGAGATTCCCAAAAATAAAATAATGCTTTTCAATCCTTAGAATTTAGACTTTAACTTATAACGCTAAAACTTAAATTCTATATTCTATACTTTTACTCCTAAATCCTACAACCTAAACTAAGACCCTACACCTTAAAATTAAGACATTTATGGAAAATTTTAATTTTTATTGCTAGTATATAGAATAATAATCTATATATATACTTCTTATTGGATTAAAATCCGCAATTGTATGCACATATGTGAAATGTATGATGCTATTATAAAATATAACATAAAAATAAGTGACCAATTATGTTAGGCGTGTCACGTATTAAAGTATCATGAAAATAAAAGTGTAGATATCATAAGATGTATTTATAATTCGATGAAGGAAAAAGTTATAAATACCTAATATTTGATTATTAAATCAACCATATAAAGAGTTTTACGTCAAGAAAAAAAATCTTCTTAAAAGATCAATACTAAAGATTTGAGATTATAACATCAAGATTCAAGGTTTTTAATCTATCAATTAATTCAGGTACGCCTCCGAGCTATTCTTTGTTCTTAATGTGAGTTTGATTTTACTTTTCCAATGTTGAATTGGAAAAGGAAGATTTCTCATCCATGATATGAACACCTTACCTAATTATTTAAAGACATTGACTTTAAACAACCAACGACTATGGCATTGGAAAATGATGGTTTTAATGGTGATGGCATTACACCTGAAAGCATGCACTCATTGGGGCCAAATCTTCTAAAGAAGAGAGGGGGCTGAGGTTCCTAGCTGCTGCTCAATCAATGTAGTACCAAGTTGCAACCACCTTGACTTACATAATGCATCTTTCCTTTTCCCTCAACCAAGCAAATTTGATACAAAGTCTCAATTTGATTGGGACGGCGGAACGATGAGTTGTTGACAGGGTTTTGGTCGGAACGGGACGACGGTTATTCCGGTGATGGCGGTGGAAGAGATCAGCCAGCGGGATGGTTTTGGGGATTGGCGGAAAGGCTTGGGCTTGCCAAGGTGGGGGTCGCAGGTTCAAACCTTTATGGAATCACTCTTTATCTTTAATTGAGAAAAAATAATAATAATTTAGTTATGTATTTTCCAAAGCTAATAAACTAAAGTAATTTAAACGATTGATTTTATGGTGATTGATCCATACATTATTTTAAAATGAAGACATCAATAAAAACACAATAAAAAATAGACCAATGTTATGTTTGAAAAATGTCCTGTTTGATGGACAAGGAAAGAATTCTATTTTCTTAATTGAGAAATAATAATAATAATTTAGTTGATCTATAGTATATTTTAGGGTTAAAATTTTATTTATATTGTATAAAATTTAATATTTTTTATATATTTTTAAACTATCGGATGATTGTAATAAATGATTAAGATTATTTTTTTTAAGTGATAATTAATGTTAATATTTTTATTGTTAATCACATTCATCAATTTACCTCATTCCAACAGTTCAAAAAATATATAAAATTTTCAAGTCTTACATAATATAAGATGATTCTATATTTATATTTTATGTTAAATTTATTTATTTACATGTTATTTTTGACAAATCATAATTTTAATTATAATCTCACCAAGAAAGGAGGGGAAAGAGACCTTAAAAGAATAAATTGAGTATTTCTAATGGGTCTAAAACCCATAAATTACAGTAACATGAGAGAATAAAGATGAATAACTTAATCAACTGATCTAATATAATCTATAAGAGTACACGTTCTAGTATCATTAAAACTAAAAAAAATCATTTCAAATATTCAAAAAAAAAAAACATAACATAATACCACTTAAAATATAATACATGTATGAGTATACGTTTTCTTCACAGCAATATAAATTTTATTATTAAAATATAATATGAAATTTGAGCTTATTAAAAAAATTTCTTAATGCTAAACGAGAGAAAAGAGTACTACACGTATATAGATACGAGAGATCAAACACAAAACATAATTGAGATAAACTAACAAAAACAGAAACACAAAACATAACTGAGATAGACTAACAAAAACAGATACACCTAATTAAACGAGTAAAAATCATCTGCTATTTTATGGTGCATCCTTCCATGCCTCATTTAAAAAAATTTTAAGAAATTGAATTTTCAAACTTAATCCTTATTTTTTATATCCTAAACCCTAAACCTTAAAAATACACCATGCCCTTAATTCACTAAACCCTAACAACAACCCTTAGTCTTAAACCTTAAACCTTAAACTTTAAACCTTCTAATTTAAAATGAAGGCATGAAAAAGAGATAAATGATTTTCACCCCCTAACTAAACTGGTTTCTCCACTTTTTCTCCCCTAACATACTACATGATAAGTGCTCAACTCACTATCACTTTTTACACCTTTTATGGGCATTAATCACCGAATTTACACCCACTCGGACCAATGCATGTACTTAATGTGATATATTTAGGAGTTAAGCTCATAGAGATAATATTTACAGAAAAAGGCAAGTTTTACTGCATTTTTATATCTGTGCAGGAGAACCATTTCCGCGGCAGCAACATGGCCGAGGCAGGACCTGATGCTGAGGCAGCAGCTGAAAGACAGAAGGCAAGACTGTAGGCGATTGGAAGAGAAAAATCCAAGGGACGTGTCTGGACTTAAAGCACATGGAACGGAGCTGGCTAGCATGAGGAAAAGCCCAAGACAAGGCCACGCGGGAAAGCCCCTTAGTTGAATTAAACTTGAAAATATTTTAATTATGTACATGACTTGTTTTCTACTCCAAGTTGTATTCTACTTAGGAAAGGTTTACCCTAGGTCTAGCCTATATAAAGACCTAGCCGTCCAATGTATGATACACGAATACCTAGAGAGAGAGCTGATTCATAAACTTTGTTTTCTTTCTCTCAACTATGTTCTAATCTTTCTTAGGGTTTAGGTGAAGGTTGTTAGTATTTGTGAGAGGAGATTGTACTGTGTCTTTGTTTCAATGCAATAAAATTATCAAGGTTTGCTTATCCTTTGTTATTCCTTGTTCTTACATTCAAGCTCGAGAGAGAAGTTTGTGAGTAATCCATTTATCTAGACTTGGGAGAGTTAGATTCACGAAAGGGGTAAGTACGGTGTTTCAATCGCGAAATACTAACTCGGCCTATGGATAGGTTAAGAGTTTCAGCGGCTAAAAGAAGTGTGAGATTGGTTGGTGAGTATAATTGGTTCACGCCGGGAGGTATCATCAAAGACTAGTCATCAACAGTACTTCGACTTAGGGATAAGCAGAGTCATCCAAGGACACTTTGCCGAACTTTGGTAAAGTCCACCCACGAGCAAGGGATTGCCGCGGCGGACAGTATCGTCACTGCCAAGGCAGTAATCTACAGTGCTGCCGAGGCAGTGATATACGATTGCATTGGGCAGAGACAAGTTAATCAAATCCACAATACAACGCAACTGGATCCTGACCCATCTCTCTCTAATATTCAATTCTCTTTATTTTACTTAGTTCCATCACAATTCAAACTACTTGTGTTTTTATTTCTTCCTACAGAACAAGAAGACGAAGAAGACATATTGAGTCTACCAATCCCTGTGGAGACGTGCCGAAAAATGGTTACATAATGAATAGAATATATTCATGATAAGTAAAGGTTGAAGTAGACCATTTGATTGGATCTCTGACTAACATACAAAGGAGGAAGACTTCAACGTTTCTCCAAGATTTTTAAATGAAAAATACTCGTAAACAGCGGTGGATGCACATAAAAAGAAAAATGAATATGGGTTTATCTTAAATTTTTTAATTTTTAAAATTTTTATGGTCTCTAATCACCTTAAAATTTTAATATTTTTATAATTTATATCCACTTAAAAAATATTTTAATTTATAAATATCGTCATAAATATTTCTGAATCTATTAACGTGTAAATGTGAAAATGTTTGCCGTAAGAAAATCCTGCATGTAGTACGCCCAATATGGACATACAATTTGTATTCATGCAAGTGTGTACATCCCCCGGTCCCATCCTTTTTTTTTTCTTTTTTTCCCATTGAAGAAAGAGCATGTTCTGCTTTCATATGGCCTACTAGTAAAGTGTGGCAGGGCCTTTTACTCTAAACACAGCCATGCATAACTACTTTACATCTAAAACTCTAAACTATAAAATGTAAACCCTAAATCATAAATAAACTCTAAAGAGCTAAACATTAAACCTTAAACTATAAACTAAAACCCTTAAACTTAAAATCTAATGTTTGATTTTAAGATTTAAGGTTTTATAATTATAGAGATTTGGGTTTATGATCTACAATTTAGGAGTTCAATTTAGTGTTTATGGTTTATAGTTTAGGGTTTTAGGTTTACTTAGGGTTTAGGGTTTTGAGTTTAAAGTTTTGGATTTATGATTTTAGATTTAGGGTTTTAAAAATTAAAATATAAAAAAATAATTATTTAGAATTTAAATTTTATTTTAAATAGTATAAGATTTAGGATTTAGGATGTTGATCCTGCCTCATCTTGTATGGGTTTGAATTTCGATACGAAAAAAAAATGTAATCTCTATTAAAAAAAAGTAAATGTTGAAGACCTTGACTTAAATTTTTTTGTTTGATGAAAAAGACCTTGACTTAAACATGCAGACGTTGAAACCAGTGGCGAATCTAGAAATTATTATCGATGAGCCAGTTTAGATAGTAATAAAAAATTATCTAATATAATTTTTATATATAATTTTAAAAATTAAAAATTTTATTATTTAATAATTTTAAAAAATTATGGCATATGAAATTACCTCATCGCATCTAGGTATTCCTTTGGTTAACGTTGTAGGGTAAACTCTTGACCAACGGCAAAAGGGTTAGGAGGCATCTATCATCGCCAGGTAGCTGTCATGTGTGTTACGCGGGGCTGGAAACATTAGCGCATGTGCTCAAGGATTGTAGAGAGGCTCATCGGTTATGAAGGCAATGGGTTAATCCGATCTTACTGGTTTCGTTTTTGAACATGGATTTTAATGCATGGTTTACCGGTAATTTATTGGGGTGATACGGTTTTGTGCGAAACATAGCAGATTAGGGGTGAAGTTCGCGATCGTTTGCTGCTTGCTATGGAAGCAACGGTGCCTGCGTGTGTTTGATCCAGATAACGTAACCAAAGGGGATATTGCAATAGTCGGCCAGAGGCTAGCAAACAATGTGTAGAGTGGTTTGCCTGTTTCGAGCGTGTTGCGTGGTCCGGCTGCTCCAAAACAGTAGTGGGGTTGCCCAGATCGGGGATGGATTAAGGTCAACGTGGATGGGGCGGTTGGTGGCGAAACGAGTATGGCTTCTAACAGGGTGTCATTCGTGGTGCGAATGGTGAATGGTTATTTGGCTTCGGGCGTAGTATTGGGATTTGCTCGGTACTGTTATCTGAATTATGGGCTATACATGATGGGTTGGTCCATGCATGGAAGTGTGGTTTTCGTGGAGTATTTGTTGAATCCGAAAATGGTCAAGCAGTGGATATTTGTCATCGAAATACCAAGGCCTTACAAGGTGCAGCGATTGTGGATTTGGTGTATGATTTGCTTGATAGGCGATGGGAGGTGCGCGTGAGACGGGTGAGTCGACAACTGAACATGGTTGCGGATTGTCTTGCTGGGATGATGAAAGGTAAACCGATTGGATTGTGTGTTTATAATACACGACCTAGTGAGGTTATTCAGCTAATTCAGACTGATTTGGTCCCTGAGTAATGTACTGTTTTCTTGTAGCCGTTTGTGGCGTTGATCTTGTAAGTACTCGCTTATGGACTCTTTTTCCTCCATTTAGGTTTAGGAAGGTTTTTTAACGAGGCACAAGCGTGTACGCTTCTTTACCCATACAAAAAGCTTTTACTATTTATATATTTATTTAAATAAAATTGAAATATTTCTTAAAATATAAATTTTTATGTATAACTTAATTATTTTTTTAAAAAATAAGTCATGAAAATGTGAATTTAAAATTATTTATTTAAAATTATTTTTTGTCACAATTTTAAAGAAAATAAAAGAGAAATATATTACATTTTTATTCTCTTTTAAATTATTTTTTAAATATTAAATATGAGTTATAGATTTTTATTAAAAGTATATTTTAAAATTTTAACTTTAAGTTTAATTTTAATTATGTTTTTTTTATATATATATTTTATGATCATTATATATAATTAGTTGAAATCCCAACAATATTTAAGAAAAAATATTTTTAAAAATATATAAAAATATTTTTAAAAATATATATATTTAGAGATTCACTGATTGGCCTAGTGGTCAGGGATGCTCATCCTGCCTCATCTTATATGAGTTCGAATCCCGATATAAGAAAAAATTGTAATCTCTCTACTTAATCAAATATATATATATATATGTATTTAGTCGATTAATAACCAAAACATGTTTAAATTATTTTTAGATAATATTTATAAAATATAATAAAAATATAAAAAATCTCACAATATTTATTTTTATCTTTTATTTCAATTGAATTTTAGTTCTTAAATTAATTCAAGGCTTAAAAATTAAATTTAACTTTTATATTGGACCATTTCTTTTATTTTATTTATCCAAAATCTTATTTACACTAATATTAATATATTAACTAAATGGCATTTGTTTGGGCATGGGGTGGGCCAAGGCCTATCTAGGCCTACGCCCAGATTCGCCCATGGTTGGAACCAAAGCATTTTAAAAAACAAGTTGAAAGGACCTTCGCTTACACAAATTAATATTAGGTTAAAATTACTTGATTTATTTAAGTATTAATCGTGTGCTCAAATTATACCTTTTGTTTTATATAGGCGTTTAAAATATTTTAAATTAAATAAGTAGTTAACGTTTTTACTGTTACAATTTTAGGTATCTAATTATTAATGAACTTTTAAAAAATTATGTTAGCCAATTAAACATGACACATGGCACGATTTATTTTATTTTCTTTCATTTTAAAAAAATAAAATTTTTAGAAATATCAAGGGGAATGGGTTCTTTTGGGTGAGGATTTTGGGGTTTGGAAAAAGGTTAGAGTTAATTTTTTTAAGATGGCAAAAATTTTAAATTTTAAAATTTTAAGAATCAAATTAAAAATGAAACAAAAATATAATAATAGTTTAAGGACTGTTTAAGTAATTTATCATTTTTATTATGTCAAATCATCTTTTTGTCAATATTTAAGGGTACTTAACTTTGGAGTGACTAAAACTTTTCACCCCGTAAATGATAGTAACCTTACTAGTCGTTTTTCAAAATCGATGACTAAAAGTATATTGAGGATAAACGAAAGTGACTAGCGTAATAGTTTACCCTAATTATTATTATAAAAAAAAGTGGGTGTGTTACAAGATTTGTTCACTGTATTGTTCTTGCTTTGATGTTCGGTTTACGGTGTTTTGATTTGACTTGAATATGAATTTAATCGTGTATCTTATATATAAAGTTAATCATATATTCTTGTAAAAGTATATCTTTTTATTTGTTTGAGGATACAAGTGAAAAGAGAAAAAAGTATAAGGACCAACTTGATAACGATCCCAATAATCATATTTTTATTTGTTTTTATGTTACCGAGTGCACTTTCTAATTTCTATCTTCAAATTAGCTGTGTTATTTTCTTGTATGGATATTTTCAAATGCAAACACCATTTGCATCGTGGATTACTAGTTTTTAGTGTTTACTACGAGCAGATTAATCAAAGTTGTAACCCCCAATTCCGACCTAATTTGTTAAATTGAAACTTAAGAATTAGGTTATTAAAACTTTCCCCTCAAGTAATTATTTTAGGTTAAATAATTTCAAAATTAGGGTTACTTTGACAAATTGGGAAAAACGATTAAGAATTTCAATTATACAAATACAAATGCTTAAAACCATATCTTAATAACATTTATAATGTCCGAAAACAGATTCAGAAAAACATGCTTCCAATAAGTTCATAAAGTATAAAACGTTTCATAATAGATAAAAATATTAAAACTGAAATAATTTACAAGATCATACTGAATAATAATATATCTGAGTAATGTGCGAGATGATCTAAGTACCAGTTCACCTAAACAGGTCTGAGGATCTGAAAAACAAACTAAAGGAGTGTAAGCTAAAGAGCTTAGTGTGTCTCTAAAGTGCAAACAGTCATAAACAAAAACATATTTATATTTCTGAAAAGTTTCTGAAAATATTTCTGAGTTTAAGAAAAACTGATACGTAATGCTATGATGACTGATGCATGCCAGAAAATCAGAGGTCCCGATATCAGAAAACATACAGAGTGGAGGATTATCCACGCCAGAGTGGATGTTTCCCTCGCCAGAGTGAAGGTTTCCCTCACATTATTGATTTTAAATCCAGAAAATATTTCTGATGACCGAACATGATATGATTCGTAAAATCAGAAATCAGAACTCATACGAGTAACAATTTTTCAGAAAAATCGGATGCTTGATTTGAAAACAGAATGCACATGCGATGCATGATGATACCATGTATAAACATATAACAGTCTCAAATATCAAATCAAGTAGTATACAGATAATGTTTCAGAAATACACACAGAATATATCATCAAATAGTATAAGCGCAGAAACATGTAGCACAAGAAGAGACACACCTTAAGCAACTGAAGCTCTAACTCTGAGATGGACGCTTCTCGCGTTCCGGTCTAACTAAATCAGGACCTACGAGGTAACAAAACTATATTACTTAACAAACTAAGACTAAGCCACCACCTAAAACAGAACTATGATATGAAAGCTTACCCACGTGATGACCTCGAAGAACGTGCCCGGTCGGTTCGAACAATAGAAGGTAAACCAGAAGCTTCAAAAACGTTGACACCTGAACAGAAGACGAATTCTGAATTAGATTCCTTATAACAAACTTTTCAGACTCTAAGAGTAATTCAGATGAAAAACACTAAAAACGGGGCTTTAGGGTTTGAATTTGATAAAACAGATAGCATATTCAGACTCAGAACGTCGAAAAATGTCTAGGAGAAGGTTTTTTTGAAAAAGTCAACTTTTGGTCCAAGTCAACCCTAGTCAAAGTCAAAGTTAACTTTGACTTGACTGGTCAAAAGTAACTCTAGTCAACTAAAAAGTCAAAGTCAATCGATCAAAAGTCAAAGTCTGGTCAAACTAGTCAAGGTCAAGGGTCTAGTCTGGTCAAAGTAGGTCAAAGGTCAACCTCGGTCAAAGCTGGTCAACAGGTCACAGATCAGTTAATGGTCAACCCGATCAAAGGTCAAACATGGATCGGGTCAACTTATTTAGATGGGTAAAAATCGATTCATTTTTTTTATTCGGGTTACACTATTAAATTAAACCACCAACCCACCATACTTAATAAACTTAATCCAACACACCTAACAAGACCCAAGCCCATTAATCAACTATTGCTCACCACTCACTCAGAAGCCCAACCTAACCTCTTAACCCATGAACCAAACCCTAAAAAAAATGATGCAACCACCACCACCAAGGCTAGCGGCAGAAAAGGAAACGGTGGCAACAATGAATCCGGCGACGACAAAACTCACCGGCGACAAAGCTTCGACGACGCTACGCAAAAATACTTCCGATGAAACACCCCTACACATTCAATTTTCAAACCAAAATTCCATTAACACCATAACAAATAGCAATTAAAAAAAATATTTCAACAACTCAAAACCGAAAACAACAAGATTCGCTCACCCAAAGATAAACAAACGAAGATCGAAACAAGATTGAAGCCTCCGACACAAGAGATGAACAACCCACTCTTCTACAGCTTCTCAACACACGATAATGAAGCGAGAACAAAAACGAATGGAGCGATGAACCAAAGAAACCATGGCAATATCAAGGAGAATCGAACAGAACAAAAGAGAAAGGGGTGAGTTCGTTGAAATCGGGAGAGAGAGAGAGGTAGAACTGAAGCTTGCGGCACCACTGTAGAAAACAACAAAAGAGGGTTTTCTCTCTGCCGAAAAGTGAGTTTTAAATGTAAAAGAAAAGGCTAAATTATAAGATAGGTCCTTAAACTTATTAGGGTTTTTCAAAACAAACACAAACTTTTTAGAATTTAACAATTTAATCCCTAAATATAAATTTAAGATTTAAAACAAAAAAGAAATCCCAAATATTAGGGTTTTAAAAAAATATTAGGGATTTCAGAATTTAAATTTCTAATTGGGGTGAAATTCAGGGTGTTACAAAAGTGGAGGTCCAACTCTAATGGAAACTGATTGACAAAAAATAAATTGATTTTTAAAGAAGGAAATGTGATATTAAACATTAAATTATTATTAGATGTAGTGATTAACTAGTATTTTCATAATACAAAAAAGATAATAAGACATATGTTATTTTATTATTTATCATATTGTTAAAATATAAATAATAAAAATAAATTATTCATTCACTTTGACTCAATTATCGGGTTAAAATCAGATTGATGTTCGGTTTAGATCGATTTTGAGCATGTTAATTTCGGGTTTCTTTTGGTTCAGGTGAAAATCGATCCGGGTCAAATTGATTACGGGTCTATATCGGTTCTTCTAGAATTCGGATCGGTTTCGATTTCGGTTTCGATTCGGGTTTCGGATCGCGTTAGGATCATCTTGTTCGAATTCAATCTGGTTTCGGTTCGGGTAAATCGGTTCAGTTTTCGGTTCTCGGATCAAGTTTGTCAAGTCTAACTCCAACTAGTAGAAATCTTTTGTCTCCTTTCATGTCTCCTATTAAAAAAATTAAAAATTATATTCTAAATCTTAACCTAATTTTCTATGTTCTAAAGCTTACACCCTAAAGAATAAACTCTATCCCTAAACCCTAAATCTTAACCACAACCCCTAATATTAAACCTAAACCCACTAATTTAAAGTGGAAACACGATTAGGAGGTAGACGATTTATACACCATTTCAACAATCCAAAAAATATACAAAATTTTAAGTCTTACATAGTGTAAGATGATCTTATCTTTATATTTTATATTGAATTTATTTATTTACATATTATTTTGACAGATATAATTTTAATTATAATCTCACCAAGAGAGGAGGGGAAAGAGACTATAAAAGAAGAAATTGAGTACTCTTAATAGGTCTAAAACTTATGACTTATAGAAATATGAGAAAATTAAGATGAACAACTTAATCAATCAACTAAATATAATCTATCATTAAAACTAAACAGATCATTTCAAATATTAAAAAAGAAAAACATAACATAACACCATTTAAAATATAATACATAGGAGTATACCATTTAAAATATATATTTATAGGGATACTAAAAACTAAATACAAAGCACAACTGAGACAAACTAAAAAAACACAAACACCCAACTAAACTGATATCTCCACTTTTTCTACCCCAACATGCTACACTACAATACTTTCGTTTTCAATGCTAAAACCAAAAAAAACACATACCCTGTCTAGGATGTAAAAACAGTTACTCGGATGAGTTTTATGTCGGGTAAAATCGGATACATGTCATTTCAAGTTGATTTAATGTTTTGACTTGATTCGGGTCGGGTGCAGGTCTATTTTAGGTCGGGTCCTTTTTAGGTCGGGTCCATTTCAGGTCGGGTCTATTTCAGGTCGGGTTCATTTCAGGTCGGATTCAAACGGTTCGGGTTCAAATGGTTCAGGTCCAAATTAGATAATTGACAGGTTCATTTCAAGTCGAGTAGATTTCAGGTCGGTTTCATTTCAGTTCGGTTCATTTCAGGTTGGGTTCATTTCAGGTTGGGTTCATTTCAGGTCCAATTAAATCGGGTTTTAAATTCACATTAATTAAAATTATTAAGTTTGAGTTTGGTACAAATAAGTAATTAAGTAAATAATCGATAAACTTTGGGTTGAATGGTTGATCATTCATTTCGAATTAATTATTTAATATCTAACGTCTTTAACTAATATGAATCCATTAAAAATAAATATTACACACTAGAGTAAACAAAAATATCATTAAATGATTCCTATCTTAAAAATTGGGTTAAATTACAAAAATTAAAAAGTAATAAAGAATAAACATTGGACTAAAAAAATAAAGTTTTAAATTAAAAAGATTTGTCCCAATTTTTTATTTTTGATAATTCACAAAAAAATTAATTTGAATTACTTTTTAAGATAATTTTTGTAAAATAGATTTGACCCAATTTTTTAGATTTTTACAAACCAATTAAGACAATAGGATAAATCTCAAAATAAATTTATTTGCTATCTTAGTTTCGAGTGATAGATGTCATAAACCCGTTTGAATCTCCAATTTGAATCGCCTAAATATCCTATTCGTAAATAAAAATTTTGCAAAAAGAAATTGTTAATATAAGAAAATAATTCATAATATTTCCAAAATATAAGAAAACGCATTCAAGGCCAAAATACACGAATACACGAAAACACCTAGATCAATAACATAAATCATCGAATCAAAAAGTAATTAAAGATAAAATATTAATTAATTTGAGCACTTATCATCCACCACTCAACCCACATCGCACATATCATAAATAAAACAATGCTACATGAATGATGTCATAGCATGATAACAATGGTACTACTATATTCGCCTAAACACATGATAACATGCATGTATATATATTCCAGCATACAACATATACATATCAAGAGAAGTCCGGTCCACACAACATCTCAAATATCATAATAATATAGGTAGTGAGGCCCGCGTCCACTAAGCATCGGAATCCTACACTACGAGCAAGGCCCATGTCCACTAAGCATCATGACCCCATACACTAGGGATGAGACTCACGTCCACTAAGCATCAAGATCCTACATCCATGCTTGGAATGATCTATCAAGCATTTCAAACGAGACCCGTGTCCACTAAGCATCGGGATCCTCCATTCAGTATGTCTTCTAGTGTTACAACACTTATATATAGGGTATCCGGATCCCATCACATAATACCCAAACAATAGGCAACCTATCAGCACATAGCAAGGTTCCTAAATTATCACACAATACGTATAAAGTCCACCAATACGGGTTACTATCACGACTTAAAAACCCACCATTTACCTAGTGATTAGCCAATTTTCACATAATCGAGGTTAAAATATCAATTTCTCAATTTTAGTATTCATTTTTTACCTTATGAGACTCTTAGGACCCTTTACCACGAATTATAGGACCCTGAACTCAAATTCTAATTTTTGAACAAATTGCCTAGCGAGTATCGATACGCCTATGGGATATGGGTACGTCTGCCAGTATCGATACGCCACCAAGTCGTACAGATACTCCAAGCAAATTATACTCCAATATCCCCAGAATATCTACCCGTACCAATACGGTTAACCCCGTACCGATACCGAACCGAACCTATATTGATACACCTATATGGTGTACCGATACACCCTTATATCGTAAATTCAATAGTCACAAATGATTCTTATATAGGAAACTTTGGTTTATGTGGATTGCCATTATCGAAACGCTATGATAATGAAAAGGAAACTGCAACCAAATTAGATAGAGATGATGGTAGTCGATTGAATTGGAAATTTTCTATATTGATGGGGTATGGATGTGGATTGGTGCTGGGACTGAGCATGGGATACGTCGTATTGGCAACCGGAAAACCATGGTGGTTCATTAGGATCTACGAGAGAGTTCGACAAAGATTTAGAAAATGGTAGAGAATCCAACTCCTTGACTGATGTTTGTTGCAAAACAAGCAGTGAAGAGAGCAGAAAGCTTCATTGCAAGGTGATATATGTATATAAACATGTTGCATGCGTGCTTTCTTGTATGTTTTGTTGTTCGTATTCGCAACAGGAAAACCATGGTGGTTCATTAATGGACGTACATTTTATATATTATCATACAATAATGTTTAATTGATCTTTTAATACATTTTCTGTTAGAATTTATAGAAAATTTATTTCTTTTTTCTTCTTAAACCATCAAAGATCAGTGTTGTTCTTCAACTTGAGAGTCAAGTATTCCCCTTGTACCGTGTCTTCTGTAATACCCGAATTTCGTCCGGGTATTTAAAAAAATAAAACCACAAGTAAATATTAAATAAATAAATAATATTACATAAATAAATAGATAAATTCAAAATATATAATAATAATAATAATAATAATAATAATAATAATAATAAAATAAAGGATAAAGATAGTGGTGGTTACCAATGAGGGGAGTTGAAACCGGTTACCATCATGGGGTTTTAAGCGATAATTGCAGAGATTGGAGGGGGGCTCTGTTCAGTGAGGAGAAAACCCAACAAAGAGGCTAAAAAACGGGACTGTTTTGGAGAAAGAGGGGCAAATTTGGTTGATGATAAGGGGTTGAAACACATCAACCGATTGCTTGGGGAAGCATGGAGATGGGGGAGATAAGGGAAGCAATGAAGAATCGAAAGTAGGAGGCGAACCAATTAGAGGAAATCTCGTGTTCACTTTAGCGATTGTCAACGTTTTTCTTCTGGCAATCTCGGCCCTTCTGCATTTGGTATTAGAAAGTTGTTGGGGAGAGGACTGCATGCATGAAAATGTATGGTTCAGCGAGCACTGAACAGGCTATTGCTAAATGGCTTGTTATCGAACGAAGCCTGTTAGATGATTCGAATACTTGATCCGGAGCGGTGGAAGGAAGGAAGCCAGGAGTCTTTCGGCAGAGAGGTGAGGCACCTGTTGATGAACTACGAGTTCAAGCCACGTTATTTGTCTGTGGAGCACAAAGCAATGTTGCCTGGAGAGTTGTCATGTCGCCAAGCTTCAAGAGGTTTGATCTTCTTTAATAAGCACAATCTTTTATGTTTATTTTACATGAGTCATCAATTCATTGTTTCTCCTTTTATGTTTGGGAGTCTTTTATATTTGTTTTAATTAATATATTTAATTGTTTAATATTTGTTTGCTTGTATATTTGAAATCATATAGTATATTTTTTTTTTAGGAGAAGACTTAATTTATTTAGATAAATAAATTAGAGTCTTTTTAGGGTTAGTCACTCTAATTAAATAATTAATTTTAAATAGGGGATAATTATAGTAACGATGATATTTTAATTATATACCTCAGATACACTAAGTGGTCAGCGTTTTGACGTAACATTATGTTGGCCAAGAGTGTACTTTGGTATCGCATTTGACGTGCCATCGAAACATAGAAAATGGAAAATAATTCAGGGTTAGAATTAAATAAAATTAATAGTAAATAACTAGAAACACCAATATTATTATTAATTTTATTTGGTGTCAAGATGGTAGTGTCTAATCGTTTGGATGTTATCATAATATACTTGGTAAATTAATAATTTAATAGGGTTTTAAATATTTAATGAATGAAGCTTTATAGGTTAGAACTTAAAATTGACAAGATAATAACCGGTCATGCATTTCAAACCTTTTGGAGCAGAATTTATATTTCTTTAAATACGAGTTAAGGTTTTCTATTATGGGACGTCTTATTCCGGCTCGTATTTAAAAGAAATATACTTTCTTATCCAAGAGGATATCCTCATTCAAACGGTATTCATCTGACAATAACGATGAACTAAATTTATATTATTATTCGAAATGCTAAAATGCCACGTGTAATTAATAAGGTACCAATTTCGGACGCTCGTAAGGGTCGTCCTTACGCGTAACCGACTCTCGAACCCAAATGTTTTTTTAAAGAATCTTTGGTTTGTTTTATGGTGTCCGGCCTACCTAAGTGGTCGGTGGTGACACCAAGTCATTTATAATTAAAATAATACACGTTTTAACACGACCCTGATTTTTATAATTAATAATTAAAAATAATAAAAAACTCTATTTTTCAAAAATCAACTCGCTAGACTATATTACACACTCGATTTTAAAATGGTCGCGACATATTCTGTATGGACTTCAACCAATTCCTCACTCAAATTATGAGTTTTATTAAAATGGATTTCAACCTGTTCTTCAACGTACAATTTCGTTGTGTAAATTTCAACCATGAATATTACCATAAAAGATATCGTAAAAAGATCATAATAATATCATATTAAAAAATTTAAATAAATTCAATAAAATTTTAACCTCGCCAAATTAAAACTTGTCTTGTAATACCCTCAGAATATATGATCTTATTTGGTAAATATATGCTCTTATTTGTGAAAAAAAAAATTAGATTTGAGTTAAAATATATGCATTCCCTGAAAGACCAAATCAGAATATTTTTGTTATTATTCTCGTGCAAGTCTGCACTTTTATGATCCAACGAATGATTTAACATTTTTTACAACAATTTTTAGATCAATTTCTCATTCAAAACTTTAAAATTATCGAAATTTCCCATTAATAATAATAATAATAATAATAATAATAATAATAATAATAATAATAATAATAATAATAATAATTTCCATTGCACTTAATTTACCAGGATTTTATGATTTTCGTCAAACGTGCGCTTCCAATTTTTCTTTGTTATTTTTGGAAAAATGGAGATAATGACCTGATTGTGGAATATAATAGCCTTGTGGCTTTAGCACGGCACAACAAAAAAGATTTTGGAAAACGTTAGATTGAGATTTGATTGATTGAGAAAATTAAATTTCTTTTTGAAATTAATATTTTTTAAAATCAATAATATTTTGTTATGGTTCCATGTATCGTTGTCACAGTCTATCTAACTTGAAAAAAAGTTTGTTCTGAGCACATTTGAAGTAACTAAGACCACACTAAAATTTGGTCTTAAATTATCTCTATATTAATTGATGCATAGAGAAGAAAGTATGAAATTAATTGCTGGAAACGATGGCTATAGGGCTGTAAATAAACCGAGACAGATCACAAATTACTTAAATTTTACTGCATCAAAATTTCATTCTATTGAATTTACGATACAGTAGCTCATTTACACCCCCTAGGTGGCCATACTTTTCGAATACAATTTACACGTCTTAAAAGAAGTATATGTTGTGAAAGGACGTCTTTGATTTGTCTGAATGTGACAAAGTACGAAATTACTTGTTGGAAAGGGTGGCCATGACTCGAGGAGCATCCGTGAAGAGTAAGTAACGAATGACTCTGACAGTTGTGTCTAAGATTCCCAATGGACCACTGAACCTATCAAAGATTACTCATGTGATGAAGACCAAGTCTTGCAGGTTTTGCGTTCCTTTTGGGCACAATAATTATGCATATTTCGTACTCAAATTGTAATTTGTGAGTCGAAAGATGTTGTGTTTAAGTCTTTAGAATCAAAGTATTTAAAGAATAATGAACTAACTCAAGTGCTAGTCTCCCCTTATGATTTGGCTTAAACCCTCATCCAACCTTATGGTGAAAATTGGCTCCCTCCCTCTTCTTATGTTGTTTCTGCTACTATGTGCTAGCTTTGGGGTTATTTTGTCTGCAAATTCACACAACATCTCCACTGACCGAGCTGCCCTTGTAGCCCTGAAATCTCATATAACTCATGATCCTCATAGCCTCTTGCTTACCAACTGGTCTACTTCTACCTCTGTTTGTAACTGGATTGGTGTCACATGTGGATCCAGACACTATAGAGTCACTGCTCTCAATCTGTCATATATGGATCTCACTGGCACCATCCCACCTCAGTTGGGAAATCTATCTTTCCTTGGCTGGATCGGCATTCGGTACAACAATTTCTATGGCTCTTTACCCACCGAGTTAACTAATTTGCATAGGTTGAAGTACTTGAACTTTGGTAACAATAGCTTCCATGGAGAAATCCCTTCATGGTTTGGTTACTTTTCTGAACTTCGAGGCTTGTTCTTGTACATGAACAACTTCACCGGTGTTATCCCGTCCACTTTAGGCAATTTGTCAAAACTAGAAAAGTTGAGCTTGTTCAACAACAGTTTCAGAGGACAGATTCCTATAACAATTGGAAACCTTTCAAACTTGAAAGGGTTATATCTGGAGTACAATTCTTTCTCAGGTTTTATATCTTTCTCCATCTTGAATATATTTTCATTAGTTAAAACATGCTTTATACTTTTCAATCTCCCAGAAGGTCATCTACAGTCTGGAATATTTGATAACCTCTCTAAATTGCAAGTATTAGACTTGACTGGGAATCGAATTTCTGGTAATATTCCCAATAGTTTAAGTTAGTGCAACATAGATCTAATCTATTTTATAGAAAAATGTGACGAAGAGATATGCTTTGTCTACCAAACCCGCTTTTTAAAGAAAACACACACATAATTGTGTGTATATGATTACGTTCTTTCCAAACACTGTAAATAAATTCCATGAAAACTTTCGGAGTTGCACTATAAAAATCTTCCCTCTCAAATTGGCGACCGCTCATTGCAACTCTTCCTCTCAAGATAGAGTATGACTCGCCAAGTTACAAAGCAACAACAATTTCTTTCAAACAGCACTAGAGTAACTGCATTCAAAAAATAAGTGATCTCTTATCTCAAGAGCATTCCCACATTGGTTACACAGATCATTTGTAGAAATCCCCATCTTATTGAGTTTGTCTCTCGTTGGAAGTCGATTAAGGATAACCATTCATGAGATAATATAGTGTTTAGGGATATGTTGAGGGAATCAGAAGAGTTTCTCCCAACTCACTTTGTCTTTTTTATCGCAAACAACAATCTAAACATGTTTGTAGGTAATCTTAGAACTATTGTTTACTGCATCAAATAATCTTGATGTCTCTGATCGAAGCTTTAAGAGTTTTTCTAAATTCCAACTAAATGAAAAACGTATTAGGGTTTTGAGCTTAAATTGGATACAATAGTTTTGAATTTTTTTCAATTTAGTCTTCAATTTCAATTAGGATTTTAAGAAATTAACCCAAAAATTTGGTTTTTAGAGTATAGTGATTTTAAAATTAGGGTCTTTGAATGATGGAAAATTCAGAGTTTTATAATTTACTCAAAATAGTAATAAATTTTTCATGTTAAAAAAAAAAAGAAATGGAAAACGTATTCTTATCATGCTCAACAAAGAAATTATAGGTTTGTTAGAAGGATATTAAGAAATTTTGACGTATTTAATCATATATTTCAGGTGAAATTCCATTAACTATCGAAAATCTAGCTTCCCTCAGATTGATTGATCTTTCTTATAACTTCTCAGGTAAACATGTACTTTCTTTTAACTTTCAAAGGTATTTCTTGTCTTTTTTGTACATTTTTCTTTTTTTCCTCAGCAAGAATAAATTTTAATTGTTAAAAACTAACGTTAAACACATATAACAATCTTGAATATATTTTCATTAGTTAAAAGATGTTTTATAACTAGCAATTTGACTATGCTCCAATCTTTGTACCTTGATCAAAACAACCTCAAAGGCAACTTTTAGATAGACACCTGATAGTATTTTTTTTTTCTCATTAAAAAATATTGAACTAACGTTAAACATGTATAACGATCTCGAATATATTTTCCTTAGTTAAAAGATGATTTATACTTGCCAATCTCCCTCCAGGTCATCTACAGTCTGGAATATTTGGTAACCTCTCTAAATTGCAACTATTAGACTTGACTGGGAATCAGATTTCTGGTAATATTCCCAATAGTTTATGTCAGTGCAAAGAGTTATGGTATTTATCATTTGGGAACAACTCTATGGAAGGAAGTATCCCTGTAGAAATTGGAAACTTGACAATGCTCCAAACTTTGTCTCTTGGTTACAACAAACTCAAAGGTAAACAATTCCTCATTTCTATTTCATTACTTATTTTTATTACTCAAAGGTAAACTTGACCTTTCTAGTAACAAATAACAGGTATAATATCATATTTCGTGTCTTTTCTCTTACCATTTTTTCTTTTGCTGGAGGTAGAAATTCCAATCATTAATAAAGATTTTTTACACAGGTTCTATTCCTTCCTCGATCTTCAACATTTCTTCATTGCGACAAATTTCACTAGGATACAACAATCTCTTTGGTTCTGTCTCCTCCAATATGTTCGATTATGTTCCTCGATTATCTTACCTTAATTTGGAAAGTTGTCATCTTTCTGGAAGAGTTCCAATGAGTTTATTCAAATGCAAAGAGTTAAACATTTTGTTTTTGGATGATAATTATTTGGAGGGGACTGTACCAGTAGAAATCTTAAATCTGACTTCACTCAACTATTTCTCCATTGAAAGAAACAACTTATCAGGTAAACCAAATGATTCATCCTTATTTTAATAAGGTCAATTATATACTTATTTCTCAGAAAATACCACTATAGAACTAAAATAACGACACTAAAGACCTGTATAATATCATTTTATCATATTTTAGCATTATCTTTGCATTTCCCTCTTTTTATTGTCTTTTTTATCCAAAATAAATAACTTAAAATATTAAACTCAAATAAATCAATTTTAAAATTATTTAGACCAATATATATATTTTTTTTCAACTTAAATGGGTTAAAACAAATTTCCCTTGATTTTTCTAATTTATTTGTTTCAAATATTATTCAAACTCCTAATTCTAACTTTATTCTAAATTTTCTCCAGGCCAAATTCCTTCCTCAATTTGCAATTTGAGTTCCCTTAAGATTCTCTTTTTATTCAAGAATAGTTTGGATGGAGAAATTCCGGAATGCATTGGGAACATGAGCTCTTCTCTTTCACACATTGACCTGGAGAAGAATAATTTTCATGGGAAAATACCAAATATTTTTAGTGAAGGTTGCAGGTTACGAAGTTTTCGAATCAACCACAACCAAATGGAAGGGTCACTGCCACGATCTTTGGGAAATTGCAAAGATTTGAAGCTTCTTGATGTTGGAAACAACTATTTAAATGACACTTTCCCGACTTGGTTAGGAAATTTGGATCAGCTACAGGTTCTTATCTTGACATCAAATAGATTCTATGGTGAAGTGGTTAGCTCAGGTTCTACAGTTTCCTTCACTCGTTTACATGTCGTTGATATCTCTCATAACAACTTCAGTGGCTGCTTACCTGTTAATTTTTTGGAACATTTGCTTGCCATTAGAGAAGAGAATGAAAGGAAAGATAAAGCAGAGTACATGACAGATCCATTAGCCTTTGGAGTGTGGAATTATGCCATCGAATTATCTTTTACAACAAAAGGGTTGGAAAGAGAGTTTGAGTTGCTATCAACTAGCTGGATGTCGATTGACTTCTCCAGCAACCAGTTCTTTGGAGAAATTCCTGTAACACTTGGAGAGCTTCATTCGCTTATTTCCCTAAACCTCTCTCATAACTGTTTAACAGGTCCTATCCCATCAGCATTGGGTGATTTGACAAACCTTGAATCATTAGATCTCTCATCAAACAAGCTCCATGGAAGAATTCCAATGGAGTTGAATAATCTTGGTTTCTTGGAGGTGTTAAACCTTTCTCAGAATAATCTCGTGGGGCCTATTCCTCATGGAAAACAATTTGATACTTTCACTAATGATTCCTACATAGGAAACATGGGTTTATGCGGGCTGCCATTATCAAAAAGCTGTGATATTGATGAGCGAACTCCAGCCAAATTTGACACAGATGATGATGATGATGAATTGAATTGGAAATTTTCAATATTGATGGGATATGGATGCGGGTTGGTGCTAGGAATAAGCATGGGATACATCGTATTTGCAACTGGAAAACCAAGGTGGTTCATCAGGATCTACGAGAGAGCTCGACAAAGACTAGCAAAAAGGTGGAAAAGCAAACTCTTTTGATGGATTTTTGTTGCAAAACAAGCCCTGAAGAAACCATGGAGAAGCTTCATTGCCTGGTGGTAGGCAGGTCCTTTTCTATAGTTGTTTTATATTCAATGCTGCACGGCATGGGTGCTTTCTTGTATGCTGTGTTTGTAGCTTGTAAACACTATCTTAATCAGCATTTTCTGGGTGTTTTACTATCTTTTTAATACTCCAATGGAGGTTAATTTCATCCAAAGACAGAGTTTGGAAAGAATCAAGGTAGGCAATAGAATTGATACAGAGGGATGTCTGTGGTAACACCAGCTAATGGACTGAGAATGATAAAATCTTGGTCTTCTGCAGAAAATCTCTAATAATGAAACAGAAGCGACGAGTGTCATAATTTAGTAAATTACACAACAAATCATTTAATTATAAGTTTGGTAGTAAATATGTTATTTTCATTTTAAGAATAACAATTTAAATATCATTTTTTTTAAAAAAATAATAATTTTAATCACTCAATTTTTAATTTTGTGAAAATCTGACCGTTTTGTGAAAAATGGGTGTTTTTTTGTTTTGGTAAAAAAAATCTATCACCCTAAAATGTTTATTTTGACTTAACCTTACAAGTTATTTTTTTACCTAAGGATTGTGTTGGGGACAACCAATTTTACAACTGAAAAATCAGATTTGGTTTTGAAAAAGAGAATGGTGCTCATTTTGAAAGAAAACAAGAGAGAAAAATATTTTTTTGACAACAACTAGGCGATTGGGTGTTCTGAACTTTGTACGATCGAATTTTTCATCTGAGTCTTGTAGCATCAAAAATGTCTATTATACAGTAGTAACGTTTTTTGTGATGTTCTCTCTCTTTTTTTCCCTCTTTTGCTAAAGACTACTTGTTATTAGTTTTGTTGGAGTTGAATGCTTGTTGTAGGCTGAATATTGTAGTCTCGTAATTGAACATTTGATGATAGTAGAGCTTTTAATCGGATTCTAAAGTCCTATAATTTTTACCCTTGATTTAGATTGATTTTCCGCATAAAAATATCAATGTCTCTATTTATTGTAATATGGTTGCATTATTTTTGGTGATTGATTAGTGTTGCTAGAGAACATATTTGTTATTTTTTGTTTGTCATAATTATTTACTTGAGTTATAGGGAGAGAGAATATCAGTTGTGCTTCCGCTTGGTTTCGGTTTCTCAGTTTCTTCCCAATAAACTAGTATCAGAGCTTAGTTATTGTGTCAAATAATTTTTTAGGGTTTATGATTTAGTAATCAAAATTTAGAGTTTGGGCTTAATATTTTATTTTTAATGTTGAGATATAAAAAATGGCTTTTTTTCGTAAACTCGAATTTAATAAAAGATGAACAATTATTTCTTTCTTAAAACGCACGTTAGCGGGACTAATAGCGTTTAAAAAGTTCTTTGTTTTCTTAAGATTCTTGGTGCTTTTGCTTTTGATTGAATTACTAGATAATCTACGACTTGCCCATCCGATTAATCTGCTTTTCTACTTGCATTCTTACATGACGTTTGTTGATTGGAGAAATTTTTTTTCATGGAGGTAGGGATCAATCTCTGAAATTCTTCCCGACTGTTGGTTGGGAACTAATCAAGCTTGATATGGAAGTCTTTGATCAAGGTATTTTCGAGTGGCAGTTTGCTTTTATTGGTCAATTCTTTGACGATGCTCCTAATTTTAGCGCAATACATAAAATTATTGAGTTTCTCTGGGGAAAGGATTTGCACAATGTTAGTCTTGCTGGATCTAACCCATTCACCATAAGCCTCTAGTTTTGAGGAAATGAGAGCCTAATCTTATCAAACTTAATTTTGATCTTTCTCGTATGTTAATCTGGATTCAATTTTATAATGTTCCACTGAAGTTGTATTCCCCAAAGGGTCTTAACTATATTGCTAGTTCCCTAGGAGTTCTTTTGTACATGGATGTTATTATTGTCTTGAAATCGCGTCTAGAATTCACTAAAATTTGTGTTGAGATTGAAGTTGGGGTTGTATTGTCAAAAACCCTATCTATTCAACTCAGGGATGCATCTATTGATACTATTCTTGTGTACATTCCATAGATGCCCCCTAGTTGCTCTGGATGCAATAGATTTGGTCATGTTACCAAACATTGCTTTGAGTGTCCCCCAAACCCACCAAAGAGTGGAAGGAAAAGGGTGTGCTGTGTGAGGAGGGGAGTTCTTACTTACATAAGAAGAATCCAAATATTTCTACTAATACGTCGAATGCTCCTGACTTGGGAAAGTGTCGTAACCCCTTTTTTAAGCGGTTCGACGATTTTTCTTTAAAAGAATTAAAAACAATAGAGTCGCCACCAATCTTTTTTAAAAACAAGGTGTGATTGGATCACCTTAAAAAATGAGTCATTTTAATAAAATCATTTTATTTTTACCAAAACAATAATATTTTGGTCTGCGAAAACAAAAAAAAATAGGTTCAGGAGTCGGTTACGCGTGGAGAAGGGTTAGCACCTCCAACGCTCAAAAATTGGTACCTAACCGATTACAAAACGTTTTAAAGTCGAAATTTGCAAGTTCATGTAAAATTTAAATTATTGTTCATTTATGAATTTGATTCTATTTAACGACCCCGCCATTAGGAGAGTAAAATTTAATCGCCGCCAACATTTCTAGCGCTAACTCGATACCTCCCTTTAGTAAGATACCACATTAATTAAGTTCCATTTTTAATCAATAAAAATAAAGAAAATTGGGCGTGTTGAAGATTTTATTTATTCTAAATTAGTAGTTATTAACCTAAAATATAATCTATGTAAATCTTATCTAATAAAAGTTAAAGTGAGTATTAAGTGTATTTTATTAATTTAAGTGAGAATAATTTTTGAATTTTTTAAAAGGCTCTAACTATGACATTTAAGTACCTAATCCTAAGGCTTTTATTTAAACTAATAAAAGATAACACATGTTTCAACAGATAATAAGAAATAAAGACAAAAACAAATAAATAATACAAAAAATTTAAAAAAAGTGTATCGTTCCCAAATCGGGTCAAAATTTATATTTGATTCGAATTTATAAAGTTAAAAAATGTTAAAATTTTAAAAAGGTGGTCATATTAACAACAAAAATAAATAATAAAAGTGATTGGGTCATTTTAAAATACATGGATATAAAACCTAATTTTTAAACAACTCAAAACCTTTATTTCAACAAAAAAATAGATCAGAACCACACTTTAAAAAATCGAATATTCTTAGTGTTCTTCAAGAATGAAGAATATCGAGAACGAACCACCGTACCAACCGCCTTCCACCGGCCCCGACCGCCGTTGCTGACGGTGGGAATGGAAAAATCTTTTTGTTCTAAAATTTTAAATCGAATAAATATGAAGAAAAAAATTCAATCAAAATCTGATAATAAGAATGATATTTCAAACTTTAAACAAGATAAATTTTATTCTTTTTCACAACATACATCCAATATAAACAAATAAAAAACAAAGCCAAAACATAAATAAATAAATAAGAGATACCTCAAAAAAAAGCTTCAAATTTCTTATTCATACACAAGTTCAAGTACAAATCGGAGTATTCTCTAATGAAATTTCGTATGAAATTCCTTGTGCAGCTATTGTGTCTAAGTTGTGTGTTACAAAGGTGAAGGAGAGGGGGGGTTTATAGTGAAATTCCTACCCAAAATTTCACAAAATCTGAATAAAAAATCCTCAATGGAAGTGATTTGAGCTGATTCCTTCTTAATTTTCGCCTAAATCCAAAAAAAAAATTGGAACTGATTTCCCTTCTTTTTTCTTTCATATTCGAACGACTTTGATTTCCTTTTCCATTTGATTACCGCCTGCAGCATTTCCTTCCTTTCAAACACTACAACAAAATAGGTCTTTTGCGGCGTTTTTTTAGTTTTATAGCGATGTTTTTAGCGTCGCTAAAAACTTTTCCGACGCTTAGAAAAGCGTTGCAAGAAGCGCCACTGAAATCAGCACCGCAATAATTTGCGACATTTTTGTGGGACACATTCTCTCAGTAACTGCTGCATCAAATAGTAAATGAATCATATCGAGCAAATCAATGACATTCACAAATGTATCATACAAAAGATGTACAAATAAGTAGCTTACACATAAACTTTGAAGAATCTATTATTCTAATCCGAAAACAAATTCTAGAGTTCCAACCTTGCAAAGAAATACGGAAAATCTTAAGAAACCTTACTTTACATGACATTCACATTGATTAATAAAAAATATAAAAAACTAAAACATATTTATATATATAAGCAAATCAGAACCGAACCTTAAACTTGAAAAATTTCAGAGTTCCAACTTTAGATAGGAAAGGTTTTGTTCATCTCCTCAAGATGAATACACTCAGGCTGTCGACGTGCCCAAACGACGGCAGAGATAGCTGAGATCGGAGGAAAACAAAAATATTTCTAGGAGGGGTTTCAAGGAAACTTAAACCCATTTTTGGTCGACAATGGGGTGGCTGATCGGTGAGTGGGCTTGGGCAGTTATGATCGGACGACTTGAGGGATTGTTTTGGTGTTGGTGGTGCACGCCACTGACCGACGGTGACAGGGATTATGGTGGATATAATTGGGGAAGACGAAAGGTCAAAGGATTTATTTAATTCAATTTAAAACTCGCCCCCAATAATTATTTAAAATTAAATATATGCTAAAACAAGATAGAAATAGGTGTTTAGCCTATCGGTTAACAAATTAGGGAAGAGAAATCTAAATCTAAGGTCATGGGTTTGATTTTTGTGTTACACAACATTTTAAATAAAAATCACATTTTTGCGGCGTTTTGGGAAAATGTAACTAGAAACATGTCTTTAGTGCATTTAGTTTTAAAAACGTCGCTAATGTTATGTTTTTAAGGCGTTTTTCATAAACGCTGCTAAAGGTATGATTTTTAATGACGTTTTTCTTAAAACGCCGCAAAAAACTTATATATAGCAGCGTTTTTAGAAAACGCCACTAAAGGTACAAATTTTGTGACATTTGTTCAAAAATGCCACTAAAAATATTGTTAAAAAGTCAGTTTTGTTGTAGTAAAATGCAATGAATCTGGGAAAGATTGGTGTGGAGAGGGAGATGAAACGTGGGGCCCATGTTGGGTGTCATCTTTTTAGATCTAATCTGGACCATTAGATCTTATTTGGATTCAATGGTTAATAATTTATTGCACGTGGAGATAAAATAAATAATTAGGGTTTTTATTTGGGCTAAATGGATTTTATTTAAAAAATTAAATGGACAATTATTTTATTGGGCTTTAAAAAAATAAAACAACGATAGAAATTTGTGAAAATTTAGTGTCAACACAAAGCTTTCTTTCTTCCTACCTTGAGGGTCCTCCTACAACTGATACTACTTTTGATCATCTCATACTATCCAATAAATCTTAATTTTAGCTTGACTTTTCTTCTAAAACAGATAATTTTCTTTTAAGGGGAAACCATGAGGAAGACTTTTCTTCTAAAATAAAGTTTGGTATCCAAAAACTCGTGAATTTTCTTCTAAACTTTAGCTGTGAAACAAGAATCCTATCAAATATGATCGGAGATGGTACTTCATACAATCTAACAATCTCTCTAGTAGAGAATCTAACAGTCCTACCAAATTTAATCTTTTAAAATCATACACAAATCGTTTAGACAAATTATTTAAACTCGTGTCTCTTGAAGAGAAATATGACAAAAAATTTACTGGATGAATTAGTAGATTCAACTAAGTCATAATTTAAAATGTGCCAAATGTATGATTGAAATTAATCTTGGATAAAAATCCTTATCTTGATATTATCAAAAAAAACTTATATTGCCTTAAGGAAGAATCTTTAATGCATAAAATTTAAACTAACTTGGTAGATTTAGGGTTAGGTTTATATAGTACAGGGCTTAAATGCTAAATTTATACACAATAAATGTTAAATACTGTACAACCAGTTTTACAATTTGCAATTTAAATAATTAAATTTAAAATCTTATAATACTGAAATTAATTGACGACTTTATTTTGACAGAACAAACTATGAATTATAAAACTTGTATTAATAAACCATAAACCTTAATCCTCTAAACTCAGTATAAACTTTAGTTTATCCGAACCGAGTAACGAAGTCTTTTGTCCTTATACATCCTTTTTGATTGCTATTTCCTAGTCATTACGAGTACAATGCTAACATATTTTGTCTTCTCCCTCGACAAATGCTCACCCACATGATGTGCATATTTTTCGAAGAAATTGTGAATGATGGTCGTTCCAAAATGCTCGGCAATCATGGCTTGGGTAATTGCTCGTATGCAGTTTGCAACATTATAACCACTGCGATTCTTTTCGAATATAAAATTTTGATTGTAATCGTTATCTTCAAAATCCCAATTCACTTCAAAAATTTCAATCTTATCAAGAACAAAAGATCCTTCGGTTTCAATGATTTCCCTCAGTTCTTCTTCACAGGGGAAGTAGTACGGCACGTTGAATGAATCAATATCAGACTCATGCATCAATCCCTATCAAACAAATAGATGGTTACTAACATGCATAAACAATTTAAATTACTATATATATATATATATATATATATATATATATAATCAAGTTACACTGTATAAATATCTCTATTTTTTTATATTTTTTTGGATCATTAAATAAGTAAACGGATGACTCAGATTAACAATCAGTTATGTAAAGAATATCACTTAAGAAAAAAGTAAAGAGTTACTTTGAACCATCCGTTTCAGTCATCCAACGATCCAAAAAACATCTAAAACTTAGAGAATTTTACAATATGTAACTTGATCTTATCTCATAAGTTGTATGTATGTATATCATTAGGATCAACTTACATAGTGTAAAACTCATTTAGTTTTACATTAAATTTGAAGTGTTGAATGACTAAGATTATTTCCTTTTTTAAGGGATAATCTTCGTATTTTTGACTCTTAATTACATCTATCTGTTTCACTCATCCAATGATCATGGATTAGTTTAAATTTTCAACTTAAACTTCAATATATATAGATAGGATCAAGTTACAAAGTGTAAAACTCTATAAGTTTTAGACATTTTTTGGATCGTTAAATAACTGAAATGGATGACTCAAATTAACTCCTTAATTTTTTCTCCAAAGGATAATCTTCACGTAACCAGTTATAAATCTGAGTCATTCATTTCAATCATCCAATTATCCAAAATAAGTGTAAAAACTTTATCATATCCCATATATATATATATGTGTGTGTGTGAATCTGAATATAGTATAAGTGAAGAGAAAATATTGAACCTCAGCTACCAAGTCATGGAGTGATTTTGTAAACAGATCCCAAATGCAACAACAGTCTTTGCTTGCGGGGTCAGAAATGCTCCTACCAATCAAGGTGAGAAGCATTCCACCTCCGACGACCATTTCTTCCGAACGGAAGCGTAAGAAATTCGAGAAATCGTTTCGAAATTGTTCCGAATAAGCTTTAGATACATTAGGTGGACTTGACTTTGCTATATATACGTTCCCCTTGTTATTCTCAATTCCTTCTGGGACCTAAAATTCATCCATAATCGTAAAAATATATATGAAATGATTCTGCTAATGTCTCTGTATTATGATTATATGTTCGCTAACCTTTGAGAGCCAATGAAGACAATAAGAAGAATGTACAAAGTAAATGCTTTTGGTTGGGAAAAGTCTGTCATAAAAAGAACCTGCTACTCCGGCTATGAAGCAACGCCCCCTCGGCCTCGGGTCTTCCTTGAGCCTGGCCTTGGCATTGAAAGCAGGGACAGATCTAAATACGGCGTTGAAGTCGTTGTGGGGAAGATCATTTAGGAACACTTGAAGCTCAGGTGATTCCCAGTGTTGTTGTCGGCAAATCCTGGTGATGGTATCCAAGACTTTACATGTTGGGAAGAAGGCGTTGGGACCCGAAGCACAACCCAAGTCTGCTACTTTAACACAAGTGACAGGATAAATCTTGATCAACATGTCTCGGATGTTGTCCTCTAAGATTGAACTCGTCTTTAAAAGAACGTTTTTCTGAAAGAAAGAAAAGGAATTCGTAAACATATGTATTTAATTGACAGAGATACAGTACAGACATACAGAAGAGAGAAAGAGAGGGAGAGACTTGTAATGAGGAATTATGGGCATAGCTAACTTCTTTATCTTCGGCGTTAGTGCAAGATGCCATAGCTATGGCCTGGAGAGATTTCCTTGGTCTTGAGTCTTATAATCTTTTTCACATCTTATATAAAATGAAGACGAGCCTAAATCTGACGCAGACAGCCACATACGCATCTAGACAGTTACTATTGGCTAGTACTTGGTAGAAATCAAACCCAACTTTAAATTCTTTATGTCGACAAACTCAGGGTAATCTAGAAGAATCAGTATGGATTAATCTAGAATTAATTTAATAATGCTAGCACTAGACAATTCAAAAGCATTGATAACATGTCTAGAAGTCTCATTAAGGTTGGGGACAATTTAATGACGAAGGAAATGAAGGCCACAATATGAGAAAATTAAGAAGACATGTGGCAATGATTCTGACAAGCGTCGTTTAACTCGTCAAAATAAAATATTCCTCTTTAAATTAAATAAGTAAATGATAGTATAGTAAAGAGGGTCAATCCACAGGGAATTTGGAATTTCTGATGTTATTTTGCGTTGATTATAGTCTAGGATGCTGCAACAATTAATTAAAAAGGGGGATTTTGATGAGATTGTGATGAAAAATAAAGAAACTTAAATAACAAATTAAAAGTAAAAATAAAGACTGAGAAAAATAAATTGTAGTTGAAAATAACAATGAAGAAATCACCTCGAGCTAACTTTGTTTCAATTTTGTCGATCATTGAAATGGATTTTTACTCCGGGATTCATGTCGGTTACAGTCTACAAGGACCAACCTATTGTAACTTGCCTTTCTTTCTTGTAACCGATCTTCCCAAGCCTATCTTTGAAAGATGATTCTTGAGTGAGTTAACCAAAGCTATTGTCGTTAAAACACTTAGATTAAATACTGAAAAGGCCTGACTCGGATTATGTTGTCTCGTCGAGAATCGAATCCGATCTCATTTTTCCTTAGCAGACCGCCGCTAAGTGTGTTCATAGGAAGTCAAAATTGCCACAGGCAAATCCTTCCTCCCATTGTATATTAAAACAACATCCAGACCAACGAGCTCATTTTGGTTTGAAAATGTTTTAATGTTGTAAGTAAGGCCGATTGTCAAACTAATAAAACAGAAAAATAAGAATGTTTCCCGAAGGGAATTAAGTGCTATTCAATTCTCACGCATTGAATTGATTCATTGTTAGCTCTCGGCTTAAAAGAAATTAGCCAACCATGATATCAATTATCATACTTTGCATATTTTTGCCAAATATTAAAAAGACAAAAAATAAAGAAAGGAAAGGAATTTTTATAGAATAACCAAGGAAGAAGACAAGAATTCAAAGACAAAAGGTGATCCTAAAGCCTTATCCATGGAAGGTATTTATAGGCTACTAATATCCTAAAAATAACAAACTAACTCAAAATAAAATAAAAGATAATAGATAATCCATGAGTTTAAAATTTAAAAACAAAATATCTTCTCAAATCTTGTTGCTGAACCGCCTCCAGAATCCTCTCAGATTTCGTTGACTGGACTGTCTCCAGAATCTTCTAGAGTCTTCTAGAAACTGCCACATTAGCATTTCGTCATGCCCGGCGTCGTGCTCATGCCTCCAGTCGCGAAAAATGTAGAAATTATCTTTTTAATCACCAATTGTAGAAAACATGTCACTACACATAAAAGATACGAAATCTACTCAAATTAGCAGTGATAAATTCATTAGAATAGGATAATTAGCAATTAAAAAGTAACTATTTAAATCACCAATCAAATTCCCCCACACTTGTCTCATACTTGCCCTCAAGTATGCCTTAATCAAATCAATCAAATACCTAGTTTGCAATCCTCCAATCTATCTCATACTTAAGCAATTTATGAAAACCAAAGCTCGTAATAATTAATTGAACCAAAACATCGATCAAGAGAATAAACATAAGTAAAAATAAATCAAACATCCTTGTAACTTTCTATCCTTCATCAATAAAAAATTCAACCTAACTCAATTCCTCACAAGGTATCACTCAATTCACTCAAATGTGTTTCGGGTGCAAAGTTTCGCTCAAAGTCGCAATCAAATAAGGATTTCCATAAGCTTGTGACATAATCAATTCTCCACTACTTAGAAGAAATAAGATGCAAGATCAATGGGTCTTAAAAAAGGGTGTAATGCGGCTTAGTTAGGGAAAAAGGCTTAAAATGAAGCTTATAATCAAGACAAAGAATTTTTAAATAGCATAATCAATGTCCACGAGCAAATAAGGTGCATGAAATAAATAAGAATATTTACATCAAAAGTAAATCAAAACCAAGCTAACTTTTTTTTTTCTTTTCGTTTTGCCATTTCTTTTATTTTCTTTCTTTTCTTTTTTTCTTCCTTTTTTCTTCTTTTTTCACATTTTTTTTCTTTTCATTTTTTTCATTTTCCATGGATCAAGAATGCTCATACGCTTCAATTCTTTGTCCTGAAAAAGGGTAAAAAAACGAATGATACAAAATAAAAGGGTTTAAAGGCTAAAATTGAGGTGAAACAAGAAAGAGGATATAGGCTCAAAATTGGTTCACTAATGGAAAATAAAAAGGGTAGGCTTTTTCTTGGGTAAAAATAGGGTGAATCCTATGCCCAAATCATATCAAAACATCATATTTATGTGTAGTCTCAAAATGTATTCATGGCACAAGTTCTAGATTTCAATATTTAATTCAACACACTCAAACAAGGAAAACGAGCATAAAAATGGATGAAACATGCTCAAGGCTCAATACCTTACCAAAGTGTGTTTCAGTAATCAAGCTAGGCGAAAAATTAATCGACAAAGTCATGGCATGTTACAAAGAAGTCAAATTAAATTCCTACTCATGCAATTCAACTATCAAGAATGTTCATAATCCAAAATAATTACAAGAACTTAGATAATCATAGCATGCTTAAGATATTTGATGAAAAGGAAAGAAATTTAACTAAGCATTCGACCAATTCAATCAAGGCATTCAATCAAGCAAATGATAAAACAAGTAAGATGGAATTTGATTCAATCTTTACCCCCTCACTTAATTGTATTGTCCCAATACAAAATGGAAATTAAAGCATAAAAGAAGAAATAGAGATACTCCTTTTGTCTAAGGTGAGTTTTGTTGTCGGTTTTTGGGGAGAACGAAGTCTTTTGAGGTTTTAAGGAGTATGCAATTCCTCATTTGCATTTCTCAAGTTTAATGCATGACCAAGCCATTCGAATCTGAGAAAAATTCTGTTCAAATTTATTTGAAAATAAATTAGATAAAAAAATGAATGAAAAAAAACGAATAAAGAAAGAAAATGGGTTGTCTCCCATTTAGCGCTTTGTTTAACGTCATTAGCTCGACGACCTAATTCAGACTACAGGTACTGCAAGAAGTTCCTTTTCCAATTCAAGTGCTTTGTCCAACTGAGAATTTCTCTAAGAGAAAATTTTCGATCATGGCGTTCCTTCAACTTTTTCGACAAAGTATTTTTTTTTAATATGCAATTTATCCGGCGGTAATTTTAACTCCATATTTGATGCCTGCAAGATTGATCGAAAAGATTTAATTTTTGAAGGCATTAAATAAAAATTAGAAATAGAATAAATGATAGAAATAATTTCTTCAAACATCCTATGGTTAAATTCCACTTTTTCTAACTCCCTGCAAAAATCAAGTAGCAAATTAGTCTCCAAAAATTCATTAGAAAATGGATCGACAATATCAACGAAATTCAAGCTTGCCACATTATCCGGATATTTCATAGCTTTATATACGTCAAACTTGACGACTTCTCCATCAAATTCCATACTTAAAATGTCACTATGAACATTAATCTTCATGTTTGCCGTGCTCAAGAATGGTCTCCCAAGAAGTATTTCAGATCCCATATTACTGCGATCATTTTCCATGTCAATTATATAAAAATCAGCAGGAAATATTAAATCATTTTACCTTCACTAAAACATTTTCTAGAACTCCTTCGGGGTAGATGATTGATCAATCGGCGAGTTGTACTGTTACTCTCATCTCTTTCAATGGTTCATTGGAAATTTTGTTATAGACGGACAATGGCATCACATTGATGGATGCGCCTAAGTCACACATTGCACGCTTGATTCCAACATTACCAATTTTGCATAGGATGGCAAACATACTTTGATCTTTGTACTTGGGTGGAAGCTTTTTTTGAAAAATTGCCGAAACATTTTCGCCAAGGTTCACCTTTTCATTCCTATTCAATCGCCTTCGATTTGTGCAAAGATCTTTCAAGAATTTCGCATACTTTGGTATTTTCCAAATTGCATCTAGAAAAGGGATGTTAATTTCTACCTTCCTAAAGATGTCGAGGATTTCTTTCTCTTCCGCTTTCTTGTCGCATTTCATAAGCCTAGAAGGAAAAGGAGGCAAAGTTTCGTAAGGAGAAGAAAAAGAAGAAGTGAAAGCAAATTTACCAGAAATGTTTGAAGGCGAATGATCTTTTTCTTGTTTCTTTGACGATGCATCTTTTTTTTGTTTATCGGGCTTGTTTGAAGCTTTAGGTGAGATGATGGTGCCACTTCGGAGAGTGATCGAACTTACATTTTCCCTTGGATTTGTTTCGGTTTGTGATGGTAATCGACCTTGAGATTCTAGGCGACCAACTTTTTGTGCTAATTGGCTGATTTGTTTGTCAATTTCTTGGAGATGAGCATGTGTTTGAGTTTGAAATTTCTCTTGGGATATGGCTAATTTCTCAACAATTGTTTCAAGGGAGGATATTTGTGGCGTTTGGGCTGGCAAAGCAGGAACCCTCGATTGATAATTTTGGTTATTTCCGTAACTCAAGTTTGGATGATCCCTCCATCATGGATTGAAAGTATTATTATACGGGTTGTATGCTCTTTGAGGGGGGGTCCCAAAAAACTTCCTACGACATTAACTTGTGCCTCGGATGAACCTTGTAATAATGGGAAATATTCTGTCGGATGATCTGACATTGTGCAAACTCCATAAACTTTTACGACTCCAATTTTTCTTGAAACAAGCGAATTAACTATGTCAGTTAATTTATCTAATTTGTTTTCAATTGAAACTGCACTTACTTCGTGAACTCGTCGGCTAGGTTCACTCGAGCCAAATTGTTGTGAGTTTGCCGCCATAATAGAAATTAACGTTCTTACCGCCGTGGGTGTCATGTTAATGAGAGCACTGCCACTGGCGGCATCTACCATTTTTCTATCAACTGGAAGCATTCCTTCATAGAGGTATTGAAGGAGTGTTTGCTCAGAAAGACCATGTTGCGGACAACTGGGGCATAATTTTTTAAATCTTACCTAGTAATCATAGAGAGTTTCATATTCTTTTTGTTAAATTCCCAAAATACTTCGCCTTAACTCACTTGCTTTTGCCGCAGGGAAAAACCTGTTAAGGAAAACACGTGATAGTTCAGCCCAGGTAGTAATTGAATTAGGCGGTAAATAAAAAAACCATTCCTTAACCGTTCCAGCTAAAGAAAAAGGAAATGCTCTCAGTTTGATTTGATCCTAGGAGACTCCTTGAGGCTTCATGTTGCTGCACACCATATGAAACTCAGCGAGATGTTTGTGTGAACTTTCACTAGGAAAATCGTTATAGGTAAGAAGGAGATGGATCAATCCCGTCTTAAGTTGAAACGAGGTTTCGCCATTAGGAAAGGTTATGCAAAGTGGTTGTCGTATCTCGGGGGCTGCATTTAATTGTCTAATCGTTTGGTCGGCCATTTGTCTTGGTTCGAGATTTGCGTTTGATGAAGTAGGATAGGTGTCGGAATTTGACTCTTCGTAGGATAGTGTATGAGATAATGGTTCAGAATTAGATTCTGAACTTGCTTGCTTGTCTTGCTCTCTTTGTTGTTTCTTCTTTCGAAGCGTTTCGCCGTGAGTTCTACGAGCTCTTGCTTCGATTTCTGGGTCAAGTTCAACAAGATTTCCCGGATTGCTCCTGGTCATAAAAGCAAAACAAAAATTAATCAGTAATTTGCCGAAAATTCCCCGGCAACGGTGCCAATTTTGACAAGCGTC
Organism: Abelmoschus esculentus; assembly: GCA_035048815.1. NCBI lineage: Eukaryota > Viridiplantae > Streptophyta > Magnoliopsida > Malvales > Malvaceae > Abelmoschus > Abelmoschus esculentus. Next base: position 1,230,974 of record JAUCBN010000049.1, read on the forward strand.
GTTTTACTCGTCAAAATAAAATATTCCTCTTTAAATTAAATAAGTAAATGATAGTATAGTAAAGAGGGTCGACCACAGGGAATTTGGAATTTCTGATGTAATTCTGCGTTGATTCTAGTCCAGGATGCTGCAACAATTAATTAAAAAAGGGGGTTTTGATGAGATTGTGATGAAAAATAAAGAAACTTAAATAACAAATTAGAAGTAAAAATAAAGATTGAGAAAAATAAATTGTAGCTGAAAATGAAAATGAAGAAATCGCCTCGAGCTAACTTTGTTTCAATTTTGTCGATCATTGAAATGGATTTTTACTCCGGGATTCATGTCGGTTACAGTCTACAAGGACCAACCCATTGTAACTTGCCTTTTTCTCTTGTAAACGATCTTCCCAAGCCTATCTTTGAAAGATGATTCTTGAGTGAGTTAACCACAGTTATTGTCGTTAAAACACTTAGATTAAATACTGGAAAGGCCTGACTTAGATTATGTTGTCTCGTCGAGAATCGAATCCGATCTCATTTTTCCTTAGCGGACCGCCGCTAAGTGTGTTCATAGGAAGTCGAAATTGCCACAGGCAAATCCTTCCTCCCAATGTATATTAAAACAACATCCAGACTAACGAGCTCATTTTGGTTTGAAAATGTTTTAATGTTGTAAGTAAGGTCGATTGCCAAACTAATAAAACAGAAAAATAAGAATGTTTCCCGAAGGGAATTAAGTGCTATTCAATTCTCACACATTGAATTGATTCATTGTTAGCTCTTGGCTTAAAAGAAATTAGCCAAGCATGATATTAATTATCATACTTTGCATATTTTTGCCAAATATTAAAAAGACTAAAAATAAAGAAAGGAAAGGAATTTTTATAGAATAACCAAGGAAGAAGACAAGAATTCAAAGACAAAAGGTGATCCTAAAGCCTTACCCATGCAAAGTATTTATAGGCTACTAATATCCTAAAAATAACAAACTAACTCAAAATAAAATAAAAGATAATAGATAATCCATGAGTTTAAAATTTAAAAACAAAATATCTTCTCAAATCTTGTTGCTGAACCGCCTCCAGAATCCTCTCAGATTTCGTTGACTGGACTGTCTCCAGAATCTTCTAGAGTCTTCTAGAAACTACCACATTAGCATTTCGTCGTGCCCGGCGTCGTGCCCATGCCTCCAGTCGCGAAAAATGCAGAAATTGTCTTTTTAATCACCAATTGTAGAAAACAGGTCACTGCACATAAATGATACGAAATCTACTCAAATTAGCAGTGATAAATTCATTAGAATACGATAATTAGCAATTAAAAAATAACTATTTAAATCACCAATCAGATTCTATAAAAATCAAGAAACTATTAAAAAATCTAGGACCAGTATTAATAATTGTAGCGATCTAAAAAAATTATGTGTCGGTTTCAAAATATTTTATGTTCGATTTTAAAATTAATGTCTTTCGATTGAGGTTTTTCGGTTTAAAAATGATTTTTGAAAAATTGAGAGTCGTCACCAGCCGTTTAGGTAAACCGGACACCATAAAACTATAGATTTTTAAAATGGGATTCGGAGGTTGGTTAAGGATGGGGAAGGATTAGCACCCTCACATCACTAAAAAATTGGTACTTTGTTTGATTATCATTTTAATAATATTAAATTTTCCGAGCTAAAGTGGTGATCAAATCAATTTTTAATTGAATGTGCGTATTTATTTCAAAGTAACTAAAACCGAAAGTAAGCGTCCGAACCACAACCAACACATTGGAGTTAGCTTCGCTTACGACCGAATTTAAGTACCCGCATTAACAAATTAATATTCCATTCATGCAATTTAAGCATAGAAAATAAATTAAATACATCACAAAAAAATACATAAAAATATAAATACTAATCTAACAATTAAAATATTAATCTAAAACATAAATTTAAAACGTATATAAATTAATCTAAAACATAAATAAAATCTAAATATCAACTAAATTAATAAACAATTACTTTTATGAAAAATATCCAAAATACAATATAAATATAAAGAAAAGAAAATATACCTAAGAGTTACAGCTAACCCCGAGTGATCTTCATCAAGATCTACTACGACCCCTCCAAAATTTTTAACTAGATCGGATCCAAAATAAGACTCTGATCGAACCGCATGAAAATTCGGAGAGAGCTAAGCTTTCAAATTAGGATCATAAGAATATTTTTCCTCACCCAATTGGTTCCCTCCATCTAAGGATGTAAAAACAGTTACTCAGATGGGTTTCAGATCGGGTAAAATCGGATACAAGTCATTTCAGGTTGATTTGATGTTTTAACTAGATTCGGATCGAGTGCGAGTCTATTTCAAGTTGGATCTATTTCAGGTTGGGTTCAAACGGTTCATGTGCAAATAAGATAATTGACAGGTTTATTTCAGGTCGGGTTCATTTTAAGTAGGATTTATTTCAAGTCGAATTAATTCAGGTTTTAAATTCATATTAATTAAAATTATTAAGTTTGAGTTTGGTAAAAATAATTAATTATGTAAATAACCGATAGACTTTCAATTGAATGGTTGATCATTCATTTCGAATTAATTATTTAATGTCTAACGTTTTTAACTAGCATGGATCCCATTAAAAATAAATATTACGCACTAGACTAAACAAAAATATCATTAAATGATTCATATCTTTATGTCGACACGGTAATCGAGAAGAATCAGTATGGATTAATCTAGAATTAATTTAATAATGCTAGCACTAGACAATTCAAAAGGATTGATAACATGTCTAGAAGTCTCATAAAGGTTGGGGATAATTTAATAACGAAGGAAATGAAGACCAAAGTATGAGAAAATTAAGAAGACATGTGGCAATGATTCTATAAAAATCAAGAAACTATTAAAAAATCTAGGACCAATATTAATAATTGTAGCGATCTAAAAAAATTGTGTCGGTTTCAAAAATATTTTATATTTGATTTTAAAATTAATGTCTTTCGATTGAAGTTTTTCGGTTTAGAAATAATTTTTGGAAAATTGAGAGTCGTCATCGGTCGTTTAGATAGACCGGACACCATAAAATCATAGATTTTTAAAATGGGGTTTGGAGGTCGATTAAGGATAGAAAAAAATTAGCACCCCACACCACCCAAAAATTAATACTTTGTTTAATTATCGTTTTAATAATATTAAAATTTTCAAGCTAAAATGATGAATAAATTAATTTTTAATTAAATGTGTACATTTATCTAAGGGCTCACGATAACAAATTAATATTCCATTCATTGAACTTAAGCATAGCAAATAAAAAATTTCATTGGCCAAACATCTTCAACTAGTTGATGTGAGTGCCTTGTTTCGTGTAGTCAATCCAAAATTCAAGTTTCTAACTTTCAATCCTGTCTCGGACGTTGGTATGATCATTAGGGACGTAAAAAAAACTGGAAAAATCAAAATCAATTCCAAAATCCAAAAAAATCGAACCAAAAATGGTTAACCGAATTGAAAAAAATAATTTTGGTTCAAATTTTTATTTTTTATATAGAAACCGATTCAGTTATGATTTATAATTTTGGGATAAACCGAATAACCTAACCGACCGGTTATATAATATATTATAATATTATATGTTATTTTATTTTTTATATTAAAAAATTAATTTTTATTTTATTTTTTCATTCCACCAAAAAATTATAATTTTATTTTATAAAATTTAAATATTTAACTTGCCGTATTAAGAAAAGGCATAAAGATAATTTTAACCCTTAACGTTTATAATTTTTATCGTTTTGACCCTTATTCTTTTTTGGATAAATTTAGCCTTTAATCTATATCTTTTTGACAAATAGCTTAGTTTCATGATAATTGGACCGTTAAAAATCTAACAATGATGACATATCATATGCATATGATAATATATTTTAAATAACATGGCATCTAACCTATCAAGTACATATATATATAATATAACTTTATTCTAATATAAAATATAAAACAATTAAAATTCAAATAAAATATTAAAAAAATAATTCTAAAATAAAATACTACTAAACATTCTCAACCCTAACTACCATAGAATCAAAATCCTACCTTAAAAAATTAATTAACTTCAAACTGTGTTCATATTTTTTTTAAGATAGGACTTTGATTCTATTGTAGTTAGGGTTGGGAATATTTAGTAGCCTTTTATTTTAGAATTAATTAATTTTTTAATGTTTTATTTGAATTTTAATTGTTTTATATTATATATTAAAATAAAATTATATTATATATATATATATATATGTATTTGATAAGTTAAATATCATGTCATTTAAAATATAATATCATATGCATATAACATGTCATCATCGTTAAATTTTTAACGGTCCAATTATCATGGTAGTTAAAAAATAAGTTATTTGTAAAAAAGATATAAGTTAAGGACTAAATTTATCCCCAAAAAAGAATAAGGGCCAAAATGATAAAAATTATATACATAAGGGGTTAAAGTTATCTTTATGCTTTAAAAAAATACTAACATTATGTGTCACTTTTTAAAAGTATATACTTTTTCTAACATATTATTAAATTTTATATTTTTAATAAACTAAATAAAAAACTCATTACCCGAACCGAACTAATTTTTTCGATTAACCGGTTAAATGATTACAGTTTAAGATCGAAAATTGAACAACTCAAACTTATAGGTTAACCGAAATAACGTGTTAATATCAAAACTCCAAATCTTATCTTCTGCTATTACTGAAATCTGGGAATTTGATTCCATTACAATGGACAAATAAATTGAACAATGAACTCAAACACCCACCCGTCGATGTCTTCACCTTCACTCAGTGGAAAGCACCTGTAATGTTCTCATGCCCAATCCAGAAAAAATAACCTTTCTTTGGTGCTCTCATGTCAATGATCCATCGTTGGCGATGCTCCCCGCAGCCAATCCCATTCGGACGTGTACTAATGCGGCAATGCCGGGTAAGAATGTTGCAAGTAAATCCATCAAAGGGTCAGCCTGAAACATTGAAGGCCAAGTACAATGGCCATCCCAGTATCAATGTCATTGCAAGGGATGGAGGTAGAATTCAACCTAGTGAACAGTTCAGGTATTTCGAAACTGGTTGCATTTATATTTTGACATTTAAGGTAGAACTATATTTAACTTAGACTCGGATACCCAAAAGATTTTTTTAACCGGACTCGAAGCGAAGCGAAATATCTAAAAGCAAGCATTGCTCAAATAAAAATAAGTATGTGTACATATATACTGAAATTGAATTAGATTATAATAGAGTCAATAACTTGAGTATTCAGTGAGAGAAATTCGAGTATTCTATTTGACTCGAATAACTTAGAACTTCATTAAACTCTTGTATCAATGCCAGCTAACTTGGCAATCTTACAAGGTTAGCCAAATCATTGCTATAATTGCAGTGTGTGTCCCGCTCTTGCATGATATGAAGGGGCTTTTCTCTTTTCTCATTTTATATCCCCCCTTTCACATTCCTAAGTGGTTACCTAACATCGCAAAATCGACGATTGGGTGAACTTACATTTGCCAGTTTTGGAGGATTTGTTGCATTAAGACAGCCAAAATGCAGCCTATGGATATGTTGATGACATTAACGGCATCATTGTTCAGCTGCAAGAAGAAAAGCAAAAATCAAGATGATACTTGGATAATAGAACTTAAGAAATGTTTACAAATATACATATGGCCAGTGCTGCTATTTTACTCAAACTCAAGAGAGGACGTCTGGTACGGAGTATATATCTGACACGGATGCGTTTATTTTTTAAAAGGTTTTTCCATGTATTTTGAGAATTATATCTCTATTAATGTCTGAATTTGTATTGAACATGGACACTTCAAGCAAAATAAAGGGATGGACTAACCTAACAGGCCACTACATGGATAACAAAACATTTTCATCCAACAAAAATGTGCACTCTAACGAATATTTAGAAGGCAACTCTATCACAAGTTGATTTCTATAAATGTACTATTTGATAATCCAAAAAGAGTGGGCTTATGATTTTTATTGACTACAGCTTCCTGCAGTGCCGCCTGATCCGAACATCACTAGACTCCAACAAAAGGACATACATGCAATCATTTCCCAACACACCACATAGGCAATTCCTAACTAACACTAAAATCCTCAAGACACATAGGCAATAATGAAGAAAAAAAAAGGTTAGAAAACATAATGAAAGAAACCATCTTATTACTCAAACGATTCCTTACCCAACGGAATCCTTCTTTCCCTTGGAATGAAGCACCGATTATACTCTCACCAACATTAGCAATTTGAGAAGCTATTAAGCATATCAGCACCTCAGGTACACTTATCTACTAGCAAGCAGAAAAGAGAAAGCAAGAAGCGTCTTACTATCCAATTCACCAAACTGTAATAACAGAACTAGAGTAATTGAAATTTAAGTTCCTGGAAAATAATGCTCAAAAAGAACCAAGTATGAACCTAAAATAAAATGTCAAATCCTATTCATAAATATATCAAGATCTGCTATTTTGCTAAGAGTTCACTCAGAAAATTATCTTTGACCATCTAAAATACACATTCAACCAATTATATCCACAAAATTATTCCAGTGCGACACATCCCACCAGTATAGTTCTCAAGGTCACTACCAGCTGGTCTATTGTTACAAGAAAGCAATAAATTTCTGTTTTTTTCTGAGGTGAAAACATATTGTAATGATCTAAACGGTACATGCAATCCGTAATTTAGCAGAAATGGCATCCTTGAATAACAGAATAAATTATTCAGGGTAGTAAATGGCAAGTACTACCTCACCCAGTAGACAACCAATAGAGGCAAGTAGCACAGATGCAAGAAGTCCGGAAACTGTTCCCTCAAGACTGACAGCTCCTTCTGTTCCCCTAGGAACAATTCGAAAGTCTGTGACCAGATACCTGTTAATTTTTGCACATCACAAAATTTTAAAAACAGCATAGCTTAAATGACAATAATAGCTAGAACCATAAGGGATTTAAATCCCACTTGATTCAAAGTATCCTTCCTTTAAAGTGAACTATTAATTTTAAGAGCCTACACCTTGTCAAACAGAGAAGCATCACTTACGTTGTTTTGCCATATGCTTTCCCAATCTCACTTGAAACAGTATCACTCAACTTAGTACAGAAACTAGCAATAAAACCAAGTTGCCAAAGGTGCGTAAAAGCCTCTCCGCCAACTCCATATATTGAAAGAAAAGCACATACACAGCCAGCAGCACTGGACCCAATTACACTGCCAGGTCCCCTTCTTCCTTTCCTCTTCTCAGCAACCCCTTGGGCCTCCTTTTGAGCCATTTTCACTTTTGTCACTGCTGTTCCCTAACAAACACAAGCATGCTTTACTTACAAAGTCAAAATCATATATAATACTTGAAATGGGTAAGGGAGAATCAGAAGGGGGAGGCAGGAACCAACTCAAGGTTTCCATATTGAAAATAAAACCAGCCACAATTAGAAACAAAAAGGAGGGGGGGAATAAAGTACAACAATATATCAGTTCAAAATCAACCATATTTCATCTAAAATTCTAGAAGCAACTAAAGAAATTTTGATTACTCTTTAGAGTTTATACCTTAGACCTTATATCACCTAGTACAATCAATTTCTCTAAATGAACTAATCAAACTTGAATAGCAAACTAATTAAAACGTAAAATTTCGACAAAAAAAATAAAGCCCCCCTCCCACTCTTTTCATACTATCAAACAAAGCAAGCTAATTCTCCAAAGCATAAAACTTCCAACACCAGACGGATACAAAATCAAAACCCAATTGCCAAGATTTAACTTTAATCCCATAATTCACTCAAAATTTCATAATAAGTCTTTTGTAACTCACTATAACGAAGTAAGAAGCAACGAGGAGGAAGCCAGGGGATCCGAAAGCGCGCCAAGTGAGAGTCCCAAGCAAGAAAGCAGTACAAATCCCGGAGAGAGAAAGGCCCGACACTAAAAGCGGGGTCCCGACGACGAAGATCACAAGGTTGCTAAGAATTGCTGATTTCCACGTGGGAGGAGACGATTGGATGATGTCCATAGCTCTTGACAGTACACCGGGGACTGGGAAAGCGTTGGGTCTGTGAATGAATTGCATTTTGGGGGGTTTGGGGTCGGGATTTATAGTGTTAGGGTTAAGAATGATTTGGGATCTTTGGGGAAGGGAATGGGGGAATGCGAGAGAAGGAAAGGAAGGAGATTTGATGTGAAACTGAAGCAGAGTGTTTGACCACGCCATTTTTATGAGCTGTTTTCTAGTAATGAAGAAGAAATGCGAAATAAAAGGGTCTGTTCGGGTCATGGAGCTCCGACCCGATTGAGTCAAGATCGGTTCTCATTCGATTTTTGGGTAAATTATATAAATAGGTTTAATATTGAAATGACCATCATTCTTTTAAAAATACATTAAATATATCGGTCAATTGTTAAAATTTATGTATTTAATTCTAATCATTATTAATTTTAAATTGAATTTGATTAAATAATAATTTGAAAACATGTTTCATCTTGGCATGTTCTCTTTGACACAGCTATGTTGTGGCAATCAGTGGCTATTACAGTTGCTGCAGACTCTTTGTTTCAGTAACATCTGCATCATCTTCTTCAAGTTTCTGATACAGCCTTTGCACAGTCTCAGCGTCCGTTTGACGACACGAAAAAACGGTCGAATCTATGAAGAATTCCTCCACTGAAGCGTTGCCTTCAAGCATGCTCACCACGGAGGACATTGTAGGTCTGGCTGAAGCTGTGGGATTTGTGCACAACAGACCAATGTTGATCATTGTCATCACTTCATCTATGTTGCAGTCTGAGCCGATCCTTGCATCGACTAAATCCAACAAGTTCCCGTTCTTCTTCAAAACATGAGCCTAGAAGAAACATAATTTAATGCATGTTGGATATGGAAATGTATAAACAATGGAAGTAAGAATGAGAGCTTAGTTTACATAATAAAGGAGATAGAAAGGTTCTTCCATTAGCCGGTTACTAGTGTTGCACCTGCCGCTAACAATTTCAAGGGCCACAATCCCAAAACTATACACATCTGCTTTCTCTGTCAAACGGCCATGCATTGCGTATTCAGGAGCCATATAGCCGCTGCAAATTTAACAGTATCTGAATCAACCATTTAGAGATGAACATGGAGATTTATGTACATGAGGACTTACTATGTTCCTGCGATTCGGGTGCTAATGTGAGTATTGTCTTCTTCATGAAGCTTGGCCAAACCAAAGTCGGATATTTTCGGGTTTAGGTTCTTGTCAAGCAACACATTGGTGGCCTTGATGTCCCTATGCACTATCTTCAACCTTGATTCTTCATGGAGATAAACTAATCCTCTTGCTATACCAATGCAGATCTTCCTTCTTGTTGTCCAGTCTAGTTTCAATTGGAATTCTGGTGGCCCTTTTCATTACCAAAATACAGAGAGCTCAGATGCATGCATGCATACATATTGACATACTTCTCATTCATGTTAGAACAGATGATTTGGATGAGATTGTACCAAATAATGCACGAGCGAGGCAGTTGTTTTCCAGGTACTCGTATATAAGCATCAATTGATTTCCTTCGATGCAACATCCATAAAGCTTTACAAGATGAGGGTGTTGTAGAGCTGAAATCATGCCCATCTCAGTCACAAACTCACGGTTTCCTTGCTTTGAACGGGATGACAGCTGCTTCACTGCAATCACGGTGCCATCTGCTAGAATGCCCTACATTTGAGAGGAAAAATAATTGTTTTCTGTCTCAAAATCAAGAACAATGTAACTGCAAAGAGTGTTGCACATGGTACCTTGTAGACGGGACCGAAACCACCTTCCCCAATCTTATTAGAAGCACGGAAATCGTTTGTAGCTGCTTTAATTTGCCGTAAGCTAAAGGAATTCGTCTGCAACTCTATACCTTTTAGATCTGTGGAAGATGTCAAGCCAAATAAGAAAATTTTACAACTGTGATCAGTTGTGATGGATATCATTGGAACAAGGCCGAAAACCGTAAAACAAAGACGGTGCAACCATTGTTTAAATCCCTGATTACTATCGTTTGAACATGATGTAATGATTTTCCATCTAAATACCTCGTTCCAATGTACTCTTCCGTCTTAAACATCCCGTCCACCAAAGGATGCCGACGATCAGCAAAGTAGCAAACATGACTCCGGCCACTATACCAACCACTGCAGCTGTCGTGATACCGCCATCTCTTTCTGATGGATCTGTATAATCTGGTTCAACAACATTGTACATAAGTCATATGCAAAGATTTGTTAAACAACTTATAAAAGGTGACATAAAGAAACAAATATTAACATCTGACAACCTACCGGGATCAAAAATAGATATTGCAGATATAAGAGGACCGTAAATGCCTCTCACGGGAATAGAAGTCGTCCCTTTTCCAGCCCATCGGAAATGGATCTCCAAAGTTCCATCGGTTACATTTACAGGAAAAGTCTCTACTCTTGGTATGCCTACCCCTCCTGCTTTTTCTTTAATATTGAAATCCTTCCGCACCCTCTGCCCCTGCAATCCATCCCATTTTCTAAAACCATGCTATCCGGAATAACATACTATTTATTTAAAGACGGATACAAACATGAAACATGAACAAACTAGCAATAACAAGTTCATAACTGCAGTAAAAAAATTACAGATTATAAGTTTAAATGATATATACCTGAATGTAAATATCAAACATCCGCTTCCCTAAGGTGGTATAACTTTGATCATTAGTGAACTGAATCTCGGCAAATCGGAGGAGTACTGTGTAATTTGCATTGGCGAGACAAAATGCGTAGTAAGTCAAAGAGCTTGGCGAAAGCCTTGCATCTGTGTAAAGTGGATCGCCACCATTTGTAGAAAGTTGTGTGCTCTGTGAACTTAATTCGTCGTCGATTCGATCATCGTTTAGAAAAATACCAGTGGTACTAAGTGCCCAGTTGGTACCTGACTGTAAAAATGCCGAACGCCTGGTTTGATCAAAATCAGCTTCATAATTGATGCCGTCAACAGTTATATTTCTCCCTCCACAGTTTATATAAACAGAGTGCAAAGCTGAGGAAGACAACAACAGTTTGAACCAATCACTTACAGAAGTGGCCAAAAAACAAATAATACTATAAAATACTATAGGACACATTTAACACAAATATAATTGATATTAACATAAATTAAGCGTCCAAGCTATTATAAATATCTGGCATGGTAAAAGAAGTACATGAAATTTCTACATACGTTGTTTTGGGCAGTTGTTTTGTCTTCTCAAACATGGAACGATTCCTCTGGTAAAACAATTATATGTCCCAGAAAAATAAATTAGCCATTATAAACACCAAACTGAAGTCGACCAAAGACAATAAAATGCTTGAAAACAGTACTTACGAGTTATTGGTCCTTGATATGCTAGAAAACAGGTTCCTACAAATCGACAACAAAAGGAAAAACACAAAAACAGATGACAGATTTGTTATAAAGATCCATTAACGCATGAAAACACATGAATTAAATAATAAAGTTAGATTTGGAAGTTGTCATACAGGCCTGGCCTTCCACAGTCCGATACAGCACCTGTGCTAGTGAAGTTGTTATATGAAACATCCCTGCAAATAGATTACTTTAGAATATTGTTTCGTGTAATTCAACATTAACGAATAACGAAGAAGAGAAGCTTACATATCTTCTCTTGTATCTAGTATCCATGAAGGGACTGATCCAGTAAAATTATTTCCATTTAAGAACCTAATAAAAGAAATCATCAACTTTCAGTAATTAGATGTAGAGTGGTGGATTATTGTGGAATATGAATATATGAGGAAAATAATGTCCTTACAATGTATCCAAATCAAGAGCTGAAAGATTTGGAATTTCTCCACTGAGTCTGTTAAAGCTGAGATCCCTGCAATAAAGTTATGTTCCAAGACAAGTTAGAAATTGAAACAGTTTCTTTCGAATCATAAACATGCCGGATGTTGTATCTTAAAGATGACTGCATGAACAAACAAATCATTAGACTAAATCCGGACATCTCGAAATGAAAGTCTAACACTTACAAGATCCTTATTGTTACGAATGTCCCAAGAGAATCAGGATCTCTCCAATGAGATTGCAGCTCCTCAACATCCTGTAATTCAATAAAAGAAATGTATTACATCATATCTGGAGCTCCTCAGTATGTCATAACATTTAATATACATTTCCATTGTTGAACAGATATGCTTACACTCTATCCAAACTAGTCAAATTGGCATTAAGTTGCGGAAAAGCTGCATCAGCTCCGTTCAAGTCACTAATTATTCTGTAAACCAATACCAGATGCAATCATAAATGATGTGTTCTTTTGTGAAATAGTTTACATTTCAATGCTTACATGTATCTTAAGTTTTGTAGAGGAGCATTAATGGATGGAATCGGCCCACTCAAACCACTTCCCTCCATCTCTCTGTCATCATACAGAAGATGGATTCATTCAATTGACCGATAAAACAAAACATCTCCATTCAAATTTCTAAAAAATAATACAATAATGTTGATTAAGTTCTCACATCCGTATAAGATTTCTCCAATTCCGGAATATGAACTCAGGAATCTGTCCTGTGAAGTTGTTGTCACTGATGCGACTGTTTGCAAAACAATTTGACATATATTCAAAACATGAGTGTATATATGAAGTAATGTTCAAACTTAGGATTTTTTTTAAAAAAAATGAACATTAAAATCACTTACAAGTCCTTCATTGAAGTCAAGCTAGCATATGTTTCAGGTATTTCTCCAGTAAAACTGTTGGAACTAACTATCCTGTAAAAACCAGTAAACAGATATTTAAAATAGTTCATACAATGAAATGAAATTCTGTTGGATTTCTTTTATGAAAAAAGGGTTTCTCTTACATCCTCTCAAGTCTGGAAAGGTTCCCCAGTTCTGGAGGCAAAGGTCCTAAGAAGCCATTGACCTCAAGGACTCTACAAAGTTTTTCAATAAAAATATAATTAATTATCCATTAGGCATTCATAAAAACAAGAAAAAAATCTTATAAAAATATGTTACAACATGAACTGAGGACATGTTTTAGTAGAAACTGGTGTAATCCAACTCACAAGGTGGTAAGATTGCTGAGATTTGCTAGCTCTACTGGGATTTCACCAGTTAATCTATTTCCAAGAAGGGTACTGAAACACAACACATATTTTTCATTTAGCAGCAACATTTATAAACATCTAACATATATATACATACATGTCCATATATACATACATGTTGGTGAGTCGCAGGGCAGAACCCCATTGGGAAGGAATGTTGCCACTAAGAAAGTTGCGACTAAGGTCACTGTAAGAATAATTTAAAACAAGACTAGTTAATCAGTTGATGCAAAATTAAGCTATATACATACATATATCATTAAAAGGAAGTTTGGAAACGTGATACTTACATTACTTGCAGGTAAGGGAGACTGGCCACGTTTGTTGGGAGGGTACCCGAGAGATTTTGTGCCTTGAGCAGTCTGATACAAAACAAAGTTAAGTTCAATAATGGAAAATCCGGATAAGCAGGTACGAAGTTAGAAATCATGATTAAAGAAAAAAATATGATTAACCATAAAAATGAAAGAGATAAAATTCAAATATATTAAAAACCTAAGTTCTAAATAGATCTACCCCTGCATATGAACCATCAAAATTCAGTTCATGGTTTAGATTTTTTAGGAGTTCAACCCCCCTCTAGTATCCGTAGTCCATCCCTGCAAAGAGTGAATTAATTTCTCAACAAAATGGATTTTTTTCCTAATGTATCATACATGAATTGTAGGTGCACTTATAGTCAAACTAAACTCTTCACTCACTGCTAATGAATTCAAGATCAGAAGCTTAATAAGCCAAAATCCATGAACTCATAGAGAGAGATGCTTACATGTGCGTGACATGGCAGGTATTGCTATTGTTGAAGGAGCAATCACACGTAACGTTATTAGCTTCATAAGAAGAAAAGGTTGGATCTACCCAACTGCTGGCTCCACTGCATGGATCAACATCATCAAAGTTCCAATCTGTCTTCCCCAATGTCCTACCAATGATTCTCAGAGCTTCCACTATACAAAAAAGGGGTGAAATTTAGCAAAAGAATACAGCAAATAAAGCTTCCTTGATCATAAATATTACCTTCATCTGTTCCAAGTGTAGCTCCCTCTGCAATCGTTGTAAGACAACAAACTATGAATATTGAAGCAAAAACGAATCCATGGAAGAGCATATTGGGAGGGTTTTTTTTTTTTTTTGTCTTGAGAGTATGAATGCAAGAGCTCCTTTTTGCTTGATTTTTCAATGAACAAACAATGGGCTAAAAGACTGTTTTTTCATGGAGATTTTGGATTAATGGATTTGGAAGTTTCTCTGAAATGAAATCTAAAGCAAGGGGAAGAAAATCATTAGGCCGCCTATGGAGAAAAATGGACAAGAGAAGAGGCAGAGTGAAGAGCTTCGTCTTGAATTATGAGAGATATTTAATGATTGGACTGTGATTTGATGTTTGTAGACTTTGGCGTTGGATGAGAATTTAATGAAATAAGACCCCATCAAATATTATAAATACCATGTCTTTAATCATGTTTTTATTAATGTTTTTTTAATTTAATAAGTTTAGATTTTAAGATTTAAAATTAAAGTTATGATTAAAATTTAAAAAATTAGAATTAAATTATAAGATTTAAACTTAAAATAAAAATTAAAGTTTATAATTTAATTTTTAAGAAAATAATAGGGAACATGATAAGTGACATAAAATTTCCACTCCCATCCAAACAAGAAAGTATGCTTAATAAGGAAAATTATTAGATGACAAACTGAAACTGAGGAGAGATTATATCATAGGTTCGATTCATCATGTTATTCGTGGTCCCTAACTAATAAAAATCACTCATTACATCACTAATTAGCTATGTCATTAATATAATTTTCAGAAATTATATTTTTAAAATGACATGGAAAAGATGAGTCAAGATTCATTGGTTGAAAAAAAAAATGAGTTGACAGATAGTGGTGAAATGAGTGGTTATCGTTGGATGGGACCAAGGCTGATGTGGTGAGTCGAACCCATGATATAATTTCTCGAACCTAAGGGACCACTTACATTATATTTTCGTTATTCTCTCGTTATTTAAAAAAATAAAAATAATAACAATCATCTATTTTTTAAAATTGAAAAAATATATAAATAAATTTATTATATTTATATTATATCTATTATTATTTATAATAAATTATATAAGTTTAAAAAAATTATAATCGCTGGAGAAAAAGTGGAAGAGAGAAATAGTAAACACTTCAATCAATTACAAGACATGTTCAATTAAACACAGAGAAAAGTCTTTTATCATGTTATATCACAAATCATTATCTTTTTTAAAGATATATCTGATAAAATATACAGTGTTATCAATTATACATATTAAGATTTTTTTTTATGATGTGAGATTAAACGCAGAGAAACTGGACATATGAGAGAGAGGGACCACTTCATTATAATCTTCTTACTACCATCATTCCTGGAAATTTAACAATTAAAGTTTATTGAACAAACAAACATGGAACTCCTAATGGATTGACATTGGAAAAGTTTCCACAAGCTTTCCTAAAGTCACTTTTTTGTTAGAACAGTAGAATTTTGTCGATAGTAACAGACTCATCCTATATTTATTTATTTAAATTAACAAATTATCCGGTTTAAATTTTCAAATTTAGTTGCAACTAGGGGTGTTCAAATGGTCGGTTAAACCGAATTAACCGACCAAATCGAATTAATTCAGTTAAAACGATCGGCCACCGAACTTTGTTCGGTCAGTAAGTGGTTAAATTTTTTTTTAAAATTCGGTTAACGGTTAATTGGTTCGAAACGGGTTAATTAACTGAATTAACCGAATTAGTGAAATATAATAAATATTAAATATATAATATATATTATTATTAAGCCCATATTCAACTTGTTTTGTTTTATCGTAATGTTTAATCTAAAATTCTAATATTTTTATCTATGTTTAGATATTATTTAAACTAAATGTCAATTTATCTTTGTAAACTAAAAAGTATTTTCAATGATTTTTATTGTGTAATAACTTTGAATAAGAAAATTAATAAATTTCGGTCAATTTGACCGAAATTTATTAATTTTCTTATTCAAAGTTATTAATTTATCTATGTTTAGATATTATTTAAACTAAATGTCAATTTATCTTTGTAAACTAAAAACTATTTTTAATGATTTTTATTGTCTAATAACTTTGAATAAGAAAATTAATAAATTTCGGTTAATTTGAAAACGGAATTAACCGAAATTTGTTCGGTTCGGTTAATATATTTCAAAAAAAATTTGGTTCGATTAACGGTTAAAGATTTTAAAAATTCGGTTAATTTGGTTTTTGATAATTCGGTTCGACCACCGACCGAATTAACAGTTTTAACACCCAAAGTTGCAACTGTTGTTTTTATAAATTAAAGAGAGATATGACATTATATAGGGATAGATACTTGTTTTTGGAAGTAAATGCCAAAGACCTTGACTTGATTTTTTGTTTAAAGACAAAGACCTCGACTTAAAACATGCGACGATGGGACCAAACTTTATTTTAACTAATTTATAATTATATATCGATAGTGGTGCTCATCGATGCTCGTCAAACATGACAAAATCATCTCATAATTAAATAAAACAAATTATCACAGTTTTAATTTTTAAATTTAGTTGCAACTGTTTTTTATATTAAAGAGAGTTATGATATTGGATAGGGACAGATACTTGTTTTGGGGAGTAAATGTCAAAGACCTGATCTTTGACCTTAAGTTGTGAGTTTCATTAAAAACTTTTATAATATTCTTTTCGGATAATTAGTTTTTTTATTATCCAAGAGCAGAAATCTGCTACATTAATAACAAAATACAACAATAGTTATCACCTTGATATTACTGTACAAGTATATCCTCCGACATTTTTATACAAGTATGTCTCAACTATTGTATAATTATATGTTGATAAAATCGACATTAACAATATTCTTCCTCTGTAGCTTACTCTATGCAACTTCTTTAATAGATTGTAAGATGCATTGTCTATCAGAACAACCCGTGATTTCTTTTCTTCCAAATAAAAAGATATAGACACATCAAGTCAATCGAAGTATCACGTCAAGAAGTGATTTACCTTTGAGGGATTTGGTAACCTACTCAACTTCATGAGTCCAACTATAAACATTACGCGAGATGTTATAAAGTTTCAGCACCCCTTTCAAAATGTTTTGCGAGAACGAACATTCAAAAAATAAGTGACTCTCTGTTTTTAAATCGTAACCACAAAATAAGCACCTAAGTATGAGAACAACAAACAACGATCAGAAATACATAGTATGGAATAATAGGAAATGAAGTAGAAGTAGTAGAAGAGCTGGTTAGATTGGAGGAGTAGGAGATACAACAGTAAGCACACGATTGTGATATCATCATCTTTACTTTTCTTTGTATATAAGGTATATTCGTACAAACTCTATGAATTCGTTCTCTTAAAAATATTCATCTATTCTTGTGTTTTATGCTCTTGATGCTTGCTTCAATCTATCTAAGGCTTTCTCCAAGCGTTAAACCTTGTTTTCATGTCCTTTTTAATGTACCAAAGTGGTTGTTCAACATAAACTTTTTTTTTAAGTAACTATTTAAGAATTTGACTTTACATTCATTTGATAAATTTTTCATTTGCTTTGTGTTGTAATTGTTGTGAGAAGTCTGATAGTATTGATCCTTGCTATTGAAGTGAATACTTCATCATAGTTAATTACTTATCTATGCTTGTAGCCTATGAGAACTAGCCTTGTCTTGTATTTCTCTACTTTGTCTATTTTTTATTGGTCTTCATTTTGTACACCCACTTAATCCCAATTAAATTATGGCCTTCTAGTAAGTTGTTGAGTTCTCATGTATTATTTTTTTTATTGATGCAATTTCTTCATCCATAGCATTCTTTCACTTGTCATCTTTAATTGCTTCTTCATATATTATTAGATCAATGCTTGCAAGTGATCAGAAAAGTAAAACATTTTGAGTTTTATATTTTTCGTACCTTTTTGGAACTCTTCTCTCTTCTAGATCTTCAAACTTCAGTTGCTTGTACTTCAAGATTCTCTGCTCCGCTGCTACTTGATGAAGATGGTTCAGTCGAATTTTATTGAGTAGCTTGATCATCACCTTATTCATCTTGGTTAATAAAATCATCATTGTTTTTATCTTCGCTAAAAAGTAGTCCATCAACTTTTTTTCTTTTGAGCCCCATATTCAATGTTTTGTTTCATCGAATTCAACAACTCTTGAGATTATCAACTTCTTAGTTAGAGAATTAGAGAGTCTTTAGGTCTTACTTCGTTCATCATAGCCGATGAAGATGCACTTTTATCCTTAGATTCCTCAGCGGTGTCACAAAGCTTGTCAGGCCCGGCTAGAGCTCGAAGCTTGTCAGAGTTGGCTCGACTCAGAATGAACAATTTTACTATAATTTTTTTTTATAAAAGATGGGGTTTCATAAGAAAACCCTTTCATAATCAACACCCAAATAAAATCCAATGTCGGAAAAAGAAAAAATATTGTCCAAAAAGTATATTAATTCAACTAACTATGAAATATTCTTACAATACAAACACATATTGCCCAATTTATTTTTAATGGATTTCTCTTAAGTTATATTATTTTTTTTCTTTTAATAAAAAATTATTTTTAGTATATACTCCTTCCATCTCGAAAATAATGTCTCTTGTTGATTTTTCAAGTAGTTTTAGGGAAAAAGTTATATAATAAGTGTATTGTAAAGTAATTAAAATGACAATTTTATCCTTGAAAAATTAGAGTTTGTTTTATTGAAAAACTAAAAAAAAAGTAGAAAAAGAAATGTGTTTAATAAAAGTTGTTGAGTTTTTCAAGAGGACAATTTAAGTGAGATAATTTTAAAACACAAAATGGACAATTTTTATGGGAAAGAGGGAGTATATAATTATTTTGAGCATGTTCATGAGCTTTTCGAACCGAGTTTGGGTCGACTCGACTCAGCTTGTTAATATCTCAAGGTAAATCCGAGCTCGAACTCGAGTCAAACTCACTCGAACCGAATTTTAACCAAAACGAGCTTGAATAACTCGCGAACCGATCAAGCTCAGTATCAACTCTATTAACAACCTCAGTGATAAATAGTTTTTATTTTTATTCCGTTTAAAGAAGAAGAAAAAGAAAAAAAAAAGATTATGTAATCAAATGTTGAAATATGTCTAATTTAAGTCCCCTTTTCATTATGCCAAAAGAAATGAAGTTTTGTTATTTATTGTCCAGGTTCTATTCCTTCTTCAATCTTCAACATTTCCTCTTTGCAACAAATTTTACTGGGAAACAACAATCTCTTTGGTAATCTCTCTTCAAATATATTTGATTACCTTCCTCGACTACTTTTCATTTGGAAGACTGTCAACTTTCTGGGAAAATTCCATCAAGTTCATTCAAATGTAAAGAGTTCATGTTTTTGGATTTGGCTGGTAATCATTTGGAGGGGACTGTGCCAGTAGAAATCTCAAATTTGACTTCACTCAAGTATTTCTTCATTGCAGATAACATTTTCTCAGGTACGTTAAATAACTTGACATGCTTTAATAATGTTTCTTTTAAATCATGCTTTAATAATGTGCTTAAATACGAAAGAGGTTTAGGGTTTAGGGAATTGGGAGTAGGGTGTATTTTTTAGGATGTGAAAATTAGGGTTAAGGTTTAAAATTTAATTTTTAAGGATTTTAAAGGTGCGACATGAAAGAAGACATGATTAGAGGCTAGATGATTTTAGTTCGGCTATATGCATCAAAAGCGGATGATGTTCATCCTAAGAAACATGGGTTCAAACCATTTTGTCTATAAGGTGTATACAAATTAGGGATGGTTATTTTACCCGACCCGATTGAGTTTTGATCTGACCTGATAAGACCGAGTCAAATTTTTTAATGAAAAAAATCAGGTTTGAATCAGGTCAGGTCGGGTTTTTATTGAGGGGAGGTCAGACCGGGTTTGATTTTAGGGTGTAAAATATCTGACCCAACCTGACTCATGATTAATTATATAATTTTTCCTTAAACTTTTTAGGTATATTTATAATAATACTCTCATATCTTTATTTTTTATAATTTGATCCTTCAAATTTAATTTTCCATTTATAATTTAGTTCTTAAAATTATAATTTTTTATAATTAAGTCCTCTAAAATTATTTTTTAAGAAAATATTCGAGTCGGTGTCAGGTGTGGGGCATTTATTTTCGGGTCAGGTCAGGTGGGCCAAAAACTTGACCCTACTCGTGCCCATCTCAATACATATTGTCAAACAATTAAGAATATATACGAATAGATATTTTCTTATAATAACCTTTAAACCATTTTAAAAAATTGTTTTACCTCAGACATTATTTATTTGTTTTAAATATTATTCAAACTTCTGAATCCAACTCTATTCCATATTTTCTTTAAGGCCAAATTCCATCCTCAATATGCAATTTGAGTCCCTTGAGTTTCTCTTTTTATCCAAGAATAGTTTGGATGGAACAATTCTTGAATGCATTGGAAGCTTGAGTTCTTCTCTTTCACACCTTGACCTGCAGAAGAATAATTTTCATGGTAAATGCAAACACGAAGATACTTATTGACAGCACGAATCATCTAGTCTCATCAGTAAAAAGAACGGTTGTTGTTTCTGGAGGTCACGAGATCGGGCACCAGTGTTGTCAGCACAGTGATTGAGCGATCAATGTTTAAAAGATCCAAAGTATAATCTGGAACAGATATTACTATAATCACTGTAGCTGAATAAAAAAAATACTTATTGACACCACTACAATCCTCGATAATATGATTTGTATATGTTTCAGGTAAAATTTCATCCTTCATAGAAAAAAAGATAATTATTTTGATGAATTATTCATATGTTTCAGGTAAAATTCCATCCTTCATAGCAAATATGACTTCTCTTGTGGCACTTTATCTTTCTAATAACAACTTAACAGGTATAATATCGTGTTTACTACTTTCTTGTATATTTATTAATTAGATGTATGTTTTGTTTTAGGTAAATTACAAAGGAGGTCACTTAATTATGGGTAAAGTTATATTTGAGTCACTCAATTATTAAAAAATATGTTTGGTTCATTCAATTATGGTTAAGGTTATATTTGGGTCGCCTAATTAATAAATGTTATATTTGGATCACTCAATTATAGATAATATTGCATTTGGGTCAGTCAATTATTAAAAAATATGTTTGGGTCACCCAATTATGGTTAAGGTTATATTTGGGTTGCCCAATTAATAAATGTTACGTTTGGATCATTCTATTATAGGTAATATTAAATTTGGGTCACTCATCATATTTTAAAAAAAAAATTATTAATTCGTGTATTAAATTAATAATTTTAAATAAAGTACTCTAATAAAAATGAGGGTATACAAGTGATTTGAAAGAAAAACGACCAAATTGATGTACTTTTTTAAATATGAAGGACGACCCAATCATAAACTAACTCATAATTGAG
The DNA here is from genome assembly GCA_035048815.1 of Abelmoschus esculentus. Taxonomy (NCBI): domain Eukaryota; kingdom Viridiplantae; phylum Streptophyta; class Magnoliopsida; order Malvales; family Malvaceae; genus Abelmoschus; species Abelmoschus esculentus. The sequence goes on from JAUCBN010000049.1 coordinate 1,252,562, forward strand.
TGACCCAAATGCAATCTTTAATAATTGGGTAACCAAATATAACCTTATCCATAATTGAGTGACTCAACATAACTTTTAATAATTGAATGACTCAAATATAATCCTACCAATAATGGAGTGACCTTCGTTGTAGTTTATCTTTTTGTTTTCTATCATTTGGTGTGTCTTTTTGCATCCAAATATGAATAAATTAAATATTAAACTCAAATATATCGATTTCAAAATTATTTAGACCTAATTAAAATATGTATATTTTTTACTCAAAACGAGTTAAACTAAATTATTTAGACCTAATTAAACTCAAAACGGAGGATGAGGAATATTGACAAGAGAGAAATCATACGAGTTGTATCAATTTGTGAACTTCTAAGCACTTTATAACAAAATAGAGATTAAATTCAAACTCAAGGGATGAGATTTTGGACCAAATTGTCACCATCTATAATCGTTTGGGTTTAAGAGTGACAAAAACGTTCAATTTCTGAACTTTAATAACAAAAAATAGATTCAATTAATAAACTTTAGTAGATTCGAAAAACAGTATGTTGGAAGCTTTCAGGGAACACGAAATTAGCTCTTTCTCCCCCTACTCTTTCTATGGAACGAGGTTTGATTTAATTTTTTATGTTTTTATGTGATTTGACTTTACTTTGAGAGTGTATATAGATAGTTCTTTGGATGAATAAAATAATTTTAATTTATCCAAAAATAAAGACTTTAGTGAGCAAATTAAACATTTTAAAACTTTAATGACTAATATTAGTTTAATTCAATGATAATTTATGTAATTTAAATCAAAGTGTTTATCTATATATGCTCCAAATGATCTATAGCAAATAATAATTTTAAGGCTTAATATACTTTTCCCTTAATCTATATATATTTCGTTAATTTACCCTTAAACTGTATTTTATCTGATGTACTCTTTACATTTTTCATTGTTACCAAATTACTCCTTAAATTATATATTTTTTTCAAATTATCCTATAAATAAAAATGATTTTGGTCCAATTTATAAAATTTAAGAGGTACAACGTGTAAAAATTTAAGGATCAAATTAAAAAAAATTAATAATATATAGGGGACAAAATTAGAGGTGAGCGTTCGAGCGAGTGAAGTTAAAAAATTTCGAGTTGAGTCATCATATTTTACAATTTGAATTTTTTTTGAATTTTTTCGATTCGAATCGATTTTAGCGAGTTCGAGTCGAGTTTGGGTCAAATCATTTTTTCAATTTTATGTATAAATTTTAATTAAACTATTTATAATACTATAATATAATTTGATTGTAATTTAAATGGTTTTCTCTTTATATTTACATACATATTTCTTCATATTATTTTTTACATGTGTAAAAAATATTTTAAATTATTGTCATCAAAAAAATATCTTATATATGAATATGTCATTTTATTAAATTACAGGCTTTATTAATAACTTCCTTCTTATCTAGGTAAGACTAAAACTAGATAAAAAAAATAGTGATAAATTAAATACAAAAATTAAAAAACAAATAGCATAATATAAAAGATACAAATAAAAATTTTATTAAATAAATTAAAAAATGAGTCTAGAACGTGATCAGATTATAAAAAAAATAAAATGTAAAAAAAAGGATTGAAAATAAAACTATATGGGTTAAATGTGCAATTAGCCTCTATAAATACTAAAAATTTCGAGTTATTCGTCATTTTATAACTTGAACTTAATTTGATTTTTTTTTTGAATTCGATTCGAGTTTATAAAATTTTGAGTCGAGTTAAAACGAGAAAAAAAAATTCACCTCAATTCGAGTCGAGAAATTCGATTTTTTAGAATCAAGTCGAGTTTTGCTCACCCTTAAACAAAACGATTTAATTTCACTTAAAACTCATATTTAAAAATAAAAATTAATAAAATATAAAATAAAATTATATAAATATAGATAATTTATATTCATCAATAACCTGACCAGAGGGACCAGTTGCATTCTTTTCTTGTACCGTACATGAGAAATAAAGCAATCCTGGAAATTTAACCATTAAAGTTTTACTAAAGACACTTTTTATTTTTTTTTAATAAGATAATTAAATTCACTTTGAGGATTAAAAAAGTTAAAATATTTTATTTTTAAATAAATTATTTGAACCAACATTTAATTAAATGAAGGAATTATTTAAGAAGGAGAACGGACCGTCAATTATCTTAAAAGTAAGTTTTTTAGTTTTTATTCTTAAATTTAAGAGTGTATATTCGATAATTCGGTCAATAATCAAATTAATCATAACCGAATGAGATAATATTTTATTTTTTTATTACTCTTCTGGTTAATAACTGAATTAAAGTCACTTTGAGATTAAAAAAATTAAAATGTTTTAGTGGAAGACCAAGACATTTTATTTTTAAATAAATTATTTGAACCAACATTTAAATAAATAAAAAACTATTTGAGAGGTACATTTGAAAAAAATATTATGTTTCAATTGGCATAATAAAATGAGGCTCAGGTCTCTTAATAAATTTAAGAGTTCAAATTTAATATTATGATTGGAGTAAATTGACCAGGATCGTTTATAATAGTAAATTTTTGATCTGTTAATTAATAAATCATATATCGATAGTTATACTAAACAAATAACAACACTAAAGTGTAAAATAAGTAGATAATCAATTACAATCAGTTGCGAATCCAAAAATATATTTGAGTGTGGACACAGATAAAGTCTTAATATCTGAGGGTGGGTACAAACCTTAAATATTATAAAAGTTTATGGACCAATTCATAAAATTTAAAAAATAAAAGATAAATATGTAAACTTTGAAAAGTTTAGGATGGACACATATATTATTAAATTAATTAATAAAGATTAAAATTCTTTAAGACTCGACATAAAATTAATAATTATAAATTAAGTCTATCACTCTTTTATTAATTATATATTAAGTTCTTGAAACATTTAATTTTTATTAATTAATTTAATATTAATTAACGATGTTCAATATTAATAGTGTTTAATAATGTTTAACACAATTTACCGAAATGAAGACACTAACTTTAAAAAGTTAGTTCTAAAATACTTTTGAGTTCGCTTAAAACGATAAAATGAGTTTTAAAAAATCTCGGGCTCTAATAAATAACCATCTTTTTATTAGAGTATAAATCGTCTGCCTCATAATCATGCACTTATTAGTCTTTTTATTTTAATTCAGTGGGTTTAGGGTTTATGGTTCAAATTTGAGGGTTGTGGTTAGAGTTTAAGAAATTAGGGATAAAATGTATCTTTTAGGATTTAAGATATAAAAAATTGGTGTTAGAGTTTATAATTCAAAATTTTTAATTTTTTAAACATAAGACACGAAAGAAAACACGATTAGGAGATAAAAGATTTCTACTCCTTTTATTATCTACTTCCGTAACCTTGTATAAGTATAAATCATCTGTCCTTTAATTATATCTCTATTAGTGCCCTGTTTCAAATTTGTGGGTTTAAGGTTTAAGATTAGAGGTTATAATTAGGTTTAAAAAATTAGGGGTAAGATATTTTTTTAGAGCGAAAGATTTAAAATTTATAATATAAAAATTAAGATATTAATTTATAATTTAATTTTTTAAGAATTTTTATCGAGTTACGTGAAATGTAGTATAAAGGATTTCATCTACTTTGTCTTCCCTCCCCTCCCGATTCCATTTCAACGAGAGAGAAAAAATTGACCTAAAAAAATGAGTTTCCTCCTCCACTTTTTCCTCCTCCTCCACATTTCACACTCACAAACCTCCGCCGCAAATGCCATATCGGAGCTTCGTGCGCTTCTCACCGTTAAATCTTCCATTACCGACGATCCTCAATCTTATCTCTCCGACTGGAATGCAACGACTCCGATTTGCTTGTTCACTGGGGTCACGTGTGATGACACTGGTCGTCACGTGACATCCATCGACCTAACCAACTTCATCCTATCGGGAACTCTTTCCTCGTCATTTTCCCACCTCGGTTTCCTCCAAAAACTCTCCGTCGCAGATAACAAGTTTTCCGGTCTGATCCCGACGGAACTTGCCGCCCTCTCCGGTCTCCGTTATCTCAACCTTTCCAACAATGTGTTCAACGGTTCATTTCCTACCCAACTTTCCCAGCTGAGAAACCTCCAAGTCCTGGATTTATACAACAATAACATGATTGGGGAGTTGCCGGTTTGTGTCACGGAGCTCCCCAATCTGCGGTACCTGCATTTAGGAGGGAACTATTTCAGTGGTCAGATCCCATCAAGTTACGGCCACTGGGAGCATCTTGAATATTTGTCCGTTTCAACCAACGATCTCGACGGGAAAATCCCTCCCGAAATCGGTAACTTAACCAAGTTACAACAGTTGTACATTGGCTATTTCAATACTTTTGAAGGTGGTTTGCCACCGGAGATCGGAAACTTGTCGGAACTCATTCGTTTCGACGCCTCTAACTGCTTGTTATCCGGCGAAATACCACCAGAGATCGGCAAGCTGCAGAAACTCGACACGTTGATTCTCCAGAACAATTTTCTCTCTGGCTCCATATCTCCCGAACTGGGAAACTTAAAAAGCTTGATATCCATGGATATATCGCTAAATGAACTTACCGGTGAGATTCCGGGGAGTTTCTCTGAGCTTAAAAACTTGACTTTGTTCAATCTTTTTCTAAACAATCTAAATGGACATATTCCTGAGATTATCGGTGAGTGGCCGGAGTTGGAGGTGATACAGTTATGGGAAAATAGTTTCACGGGGAGCATTCCACAGAAGTTGGGGAGCAACAAAAAGCTTCAGTTCCTTGATCTTTCATTGAAGGATAAATCTTACATAAATCTAAAAATATTAAATTAAAATACAAAAAGATAAACTCAAATTTAAAATTCAAATTTTGGTTGATAAGTTATCTAGAACGCGGATAAGCTATCACGCGCTTGCTGACATCATTGACCAAGTGCCACGTCAGATTTTCATGCCCAAAGTCATGCCCACCAATCCGGACTCAATTCAGAAAATAAAAAACTTCAGAAATCAGTCATTTAAGTGCATTTTCCAGATTCACAATACTGCACAAAAACAAAAAGAAAACATCAAGATCAATAACATAATTCATCAAATCAAGGAGTAATTAAGCACAAAATATTAATTATTCTAAGCACTTATCAATGGTATTTGACGTAGTTTATACTATAATTTTTTCTTGGTTTAATAGGAGTAAGAAGCCCTTAAACTTTAAAAATCAATTAAACCTCTATTTTTTATACAATTAACTAATTAAAACAAGAAATTAAATCAATTAATATATATATATATATGTATTTAATTTATTAAATTTATTTTCATCTTCCAATCATGTGATGACACATGTTTAAAAACGAGAAAACGAAATAAAACAAAGTTACAATTAAACTTGGGCAAGATGAAAACAAGCAACAACTTAATCAATACACCAAAAATGTTTGTCTTTCAAATCACTAATGGTGACAGCTGAGAAGTCTTGTGTGATTTCACCTTTCGCCAAATTGTAGTATTTAAGTGTCGAACCCACAGGGATTGGGTTGACTTCACTATTTCTTACTCCTACACTTATAAAAATAAAAACACAAGTAATTTAATGGGGTTGAATAACTAATTTAACCACTTAAAAACTAAATAAAAAAAGAAAACAAGAATGAAAGAAGTGAGGCCAAGTTGAATGCTTTGTAGAGGGGAATTTAGTTGTACTAATTATCCACTTATTAATGCAAAAGGTTGACTTACCACCTCGGCGGGTCGCATTAAGGGTCGACGCAGCTGCTTAGACGGGGTTATGCCTTATCGACAATTCAACTTTTCATAGTTCGACAGAGCATCCTTGTATGTCTTCTTCCTTATCCCTAAGCGAAGAGAACTGTTGGAACCCACGTCTTGATGATACCTCCCGGCGTGAATCAAGGGTGAATAACAACCAAACACATGCGTCTTATTAGTCGCTGAAATCCTAGATGGTTTATCTCTAAATCATATTAGTCAATGCCCTTGAGCAGAGACCGTATTCTCTCATTTTGTGAGCCTAACTCTCCCGATATTAGACAAATAGATTTTTCTTCACATACTATCATCTCGAGCTCACATACAAAGAAGAGTGTTTGCCAAGAGAGAATAAACTATGAAAATAGGCTTGCATTAATAAATATCAAATATAATACAACTTTCTTCCCCAACTACTCCACAAACAACCTAAACCTCGAGAGGAGAGGAGAACATAATGGTGTAGTCGGCGACTAAGGGTTATGCTATGGGATTCCGACTCTCCTCCCTTCTATCGATGTCTATGTCTAGCCCTAATGAGTGGCTTATATAGGCCAAGCCCTAGGTTAAATTTTTCCATGCAAGAAAATAGTTCTAAGTGGGAAACAACACAATCTCTTAATTAAACTATGATACTTTATTCTATTTACTAAATAACTCTTCTTTCCCGCGTTTGACTTTGACTAGGGCTTGACTTCTTAAATTGACTCCGCCTTTCTCTCGCTTTTTGTCCGTTAGAATCAGCATCTTTTTCTTTATCTATCGGACACCAATTTTCATCTTTAATCTATTGCCACGAGTTCCAAAGTATTGTCATGACAGGTGCATTATCTGCATTTCAGCTTCTTTACCAGCATCCATCTTCTTATTTGGCCATTCCTTTGAAGTGGTTTCCTGCCTAGGAAAGAAAACCATCAAATGCATCTGTTTTATGCCAAATTACCGATAAATTCACATTTTAAGTATTCGGATGTTGAAATATGGAAAATAGGCAAAATTATCATATATTTCCCTTAAATATGTCCTTTATTAGCAATAATCGAGTGAGAAAATGATATGAAAAATAGGACTTTTATGCACTCATCACACTCCTAAACTCGAACTCTTGTTTGTCCTCAGCAATGCAAAAGATAGATTTAAGTAAGGAATTTTAAAGTAATATACTGTCCTGCCTATCGCGGAAGAATTCCTTTCTTGACTCGGCCTCTTATAGGTTCTAGGAATTCCTCGGAATTGGACTATGAGTCTTAGTGGGTGGGTGCGTAGCTATATCGAAGCTGATTTTCTAAGTTCTAATCCTTTTTCTAGCTCAAGACTTTCGACTAAAATTTTTCTTTAATTCTTTTTCTTTCTTTCTCCCTAATTTGGTATATAAATATATATTGCAAAATAGTTATAGTGCCCGAGTCGGTTTCAAGCACCTCAAGTGTTTAGTTATTTCTCATTAGAGCCAATTTCGGGCACCTCTAGTAAGTGGGAGAAAGACTAAGTCCTAGAGCCAGTGATGAGCACCTCCATGGACTAAACTAGAGCCGGTGATAGGCACCTCTAGTTAAAATCTAAGTCTAAGTCCTTATTGCTTTTTTTAAAGAAAAGAACTTTTAAAATCATCTAAGATTAGTAGTGTTTAATTATTTTCAGGCTCATAGTTTAATCCTAAGTACTAATCCTAAGAGACCTGTCTAATTTCAAGTCTGGTGAATGGTGCATACTGTTGCGGTGGCTGAATAATATATTGTTGCCGAGGCAGTTTAAATAAAATTCAACAGACTTAAATTTTTTTTTTGCAGTAATATAAAATTGTTAGGATATAAATAAGGCAGTAATAGGATAATCTAAATACTTTCCATACATGACAGATATTTACATATTACAAAAGGGATCAATACTCCCCCAAACTCGAGGGATGCATTATCCTCAATGCATGAAAAGTAAATAAAGAAAAGAAAGCCGAATATAAAGAAGACAAAAGAGAGAAAATGAAAGACTATCACCCATTTTCAGAATGCCTAGGTGGCAAAGGAGTCCTCGGAGTCGCTATCGATGAGGAGCTTGCGGCGAATCTTCGGTCGTTGCTGTGCTGCCGCCTATAATGGACTGACAAATTTCTTCTTGGTAGACCGGGGTGGTTGGACTCTGATGGGAGTTGGGTTGTTGCTGACCTCCTCTTCGGTTTTGATGTTGATTGGGGAGGTTGTTGTGGCAGACCCAGATGCCTTCCTCTTTTTGTTGGTAGGAATGGAACTTGTATTGATATTCTTTTTCAACTTCCTTGATCACAAATCGTCGGTAATTTATAACCGTGCCGACATGATTTTGTGGTTGATTGGCCATTGGAAGTTTGTGGATAAGAGGAGAAGAAAATTGGGCAGAGTAATAGTAATGAGAAAAGAAACATGAAGAATGAGAACTTTGCCCGTGTATTTATAGGCGTTGAGCGGCGCGACGTTTGAGGGAGCAGGGGCGTGATTATTGCCCTTGGCGTGCAAGGGACGCAACCCCAGCTGACAACCATTGGCAACAGAAACAACGCTATTTTTCAAATCCAGGTAGCATAATTCTCGCCCGGAATTTTTAGCCGCTTGGATTGGGCCACTAATTAGTGGGCTAATTATCCTCTTTAATTCTTCTTTATTATCCCTAAATGACAGAAAATCAAATTAATAGATGCTATGAAAAATATAAAAAATTCTGGAAACTAAATTGCGAAAAATTAAAATCTAATTCCTAAAACTGAAAACTAAAACTCTAGTTCCTAAAACATAAAAGTAAATTAAAAATAGTAAGATAGAAATTAGGTTACTAGTGGAGTGCAATGGAATTCATCTCCAGCAGCAACCATCTTCCCCTTTTTTAATGGAGGATGATGTGATGATCCAATCAGAGCCTCCTCATCAGGTGGTTTCTTCCTTGTATGCTTTTGGTTAAGGGGTACGCTACCTTAGCAGTGGTTGCCTTGGCGGGTCTTGTCTAGGCAGTCCGTTTTTGCATCGAAGTTAAATTTAGATTTTACCTCGATTTGTTGACATATCTGGTTCATCTGGATGCCTTAAAGCTTTGAAGACATTGATCTTTACTTGTTGGTCATTTACCCGTATGACTAATTCTTCTTTTTCACAATCGATCAATGTTCTACCTGTGGCTAGGAATGGTCTTCCCAAGATGATTGGGGAATTTTCATCTGCTTCACAATCTAAAATTAAGAAGTCAGCAGGAAATATGAATTTATCCACTCTTACCAGAATATCTTCAATTTTTCCTTCCGGCTGCACATAAGAGCGGTCTGCCAATTGCAGCATCACCGTGGTTGGTTTTGCCTGCCCAATACCTAGCTTTTGGAACACTGAATTAGGCATGAGATTGATACTAGCGCCTAAGTCACACAATGCCTTGCCTACATATTGGTCTCCGATGGAACAAGGTATGATAAAGCTGTCAGGATCTTTTCTTTTGGTCATGGCCTTGTTATGCAGCATTGCCACACACCCCTCTGTTGCGGCAACAGTTTCAAATTCCCTAATTTTTGTCCTTTTGGAGATGATGTTCTTAAGGAACATAGCATAGTTGGGCATTTGTTTAATTGCCTCTACCAATGGTATATTGATATGTACCTGTTTAAGAATGTCTAAGAATTTCTTAAATTGGTATTCTTGCTTTTATTGTTCCAATCTTTGAGGGAATGATGGTGGTAATCATAGATCCTCGATCCTTTCAGAGAACTAAAATCTTATCTGTGGCGCAGCTGTGGCATCCTCTGCTGCGGCATCGGCGTCGGCAGTGTCTGCGGGTTCCTGTGCCTCAGTTTTTCTTCAATAACTTATTTTAGGGCTACTGTCTTAGGTTGCTTACCTACTGTATGAGCAGGTACTTCAGGGTCCTTTAGTTGTAATCAACTTCTAGTGGATATGGCCTTACATTGTTCATGTGGACCGATTCTAGCAACTTCAGTATCTCTAGGTAGACCTCCTATAGGTCGGCTTTTCATCTACTGTGCCATAAGTCATACTGCTATTTCTAGTGTTTTGAGAGCAAACTTATTATTTTGCATTCTCATCTCTGCTCTATCCATGAATGTATTGGTTCCCTGGATGAACTTATTGGTGTTTGCAATATATGCACCAGTTTGAGCCATGAATGTTTGTAGCGTGTTTTCCAATGTCTGTACATCTGTCTACTGCGGCGGCAACGCCTGTTGCGGTATCTGCTGCTGAACAGTTCTGTGCTGCTGGAATCCAGTGGGTTGCATAGTTTGATGTTGCGGGTTTAATGCGTTGTTGGGTTGCTCCATGAGAGATTTGGGTGTTTTCTCCATGCTGGGTTATAATTATTTGACATATTTCCTCTTAAAGTTCCCAACATAGAAGGTTGATTCTGGATTCTGCGGGCATGCGTTTGAGTCATGATTGTCACCGCATGTCTCACAAAAAACAGCAATTGTTATTACTTCTCGAACATGGCTCAAATTTTGCAAATCCTTTACCATATTTGTTAAGGCTAAAAGTTGAGCTAGGATCGAATCTGAGGAGTCAGAAGTTGTCATACCTCGCCTAGTTATGCCTCGCCTAGTGATTGGGTGCTGATAATCATTCTTTTCTAACCTGTCCAGAATTTCTAAACTCTCATGTGGTGGGCGGTCTAGTAATGTGTCGTTGGTGGAAGCATCAAGCATCATTCTCGTTGGGGTGTTAACTGCACTATAGAAGATTGATACTTGTGTCCACTAGGGTAAACCATGCATGGGGCATTTTCGATATAATTCCCTGTATCTTCCACACGCCTCATACATCGATTCGTCTTCATCTTGCCTGAAGGATATGATATCGTTTCTTAGTTTATCAGTCATGTTGGTGTAACTGAAGCGGGCAAGGAAGCTTCGGCATAGTTCTGTCCATAAGTTCAACGATCTAGGTTGGAGATTGTTTAACCAAGATTTTACCCTATCCCTCAGTGAATAAGGAAACAACTTTAATTTCAGGATGTCAGTGGAGACTCCCGACAGCTTGAAACAATTACAAATTTCTAAGAAGGACTTAAGATGCTGCCGAACATCTTCGTTGGTCGATCCTCCAAACTGGCCTAGAATGTTGATCATGTTGAACAAGACCGATTTTAGTTCAAAGTGTTCTGCCTCTATATCAGGCATAACTACGACAAGAGTTAATCCATCCAAATCTTCCTTCAGATAATCACGGACAGTGCGTGGTCGCTCCTATCGAGGCAGATTGGCAGGATCAACAACTGTGAATGCGCCTTAGTTGTATGCCGTGGCGGCATTCATACCAGCGTTCCCCTGCTGGCAAGGTGTTGCGTTCATCCTTTCGTGTAGCCTTTGTCGTAGATGCCTTGCGGTTCTCTCGATTTTAGGATCAAAAGGATAATTGTCTTTAGAAGGATTGGACCTGGTCATACAACGGAAAACCCTTTAAAAGAGAAGAGATGCAGAAATAATTGATAGTAAAGTTGAGTGTCAATCCCCGGCAATGGCGCCAAATATGGTGACAACTGAGAAGTCTTGTGTGATTTCACCTTTCGCCAAATTATAGTATTTAAGATTTCGAACCCACAGGGATTGAGTTGACTTCACTATTTCTTACTCCTACACTTATAAAAATAAAAACACAAGTAATTTAATGGGGTTGAATAACTAATTTAACCACTTAAAAACTAAATAAAAAAAGAAAACAAGAATGAAAGAAGTGAGGCCAAGTTGAATGCTTTGTAGAGGGGAATTTAGTTGTACTAATTATCCACTTATTAATGCAAAAGGTTGACTTACCACCTCGGCGGGTCGCATTAAGGGTCGACGCAGCTGCTTAGACGGGGTTATGCCTTATCGACAATTCAACTTTCCATAGTTCGACAGAGCATCCTTGTATGTCTTCTTCCTTATCCCTAAGCGAAGAGAACTGTTGGAACCCACGTCTTGATGATACCTCCCGGCGTGAATCAAGGGTGAATAACAACCAAACACATGCGTCTTATTAGTCGCTGAAATCCTAGATGGTTTATCTCTAAATCGGACTAGTTAATGCCCTTGAGCAAAGACCGTATTCTATCATTTCGTGAGCCTAACTCTCCCGATATTAGATAAATAGATTTTTCTTCACATACTATCATCTCGAGCTCATATGCAAAGAAGAGTGTTTGCCAAGAGAGAATAAACTATGAAAATAGGCTTGCATTAATAAATATCAAATATAATACAACTTTCTTCCCCAATTACTCCACAAACAACCTAAACCTCGAGAGGAGAGTAGAACATACTGGTGTAGTCGGCGGCTAAGGGTTATGCTATGGGATTCCGACTCTCCTCCCTTCTATCGATGTCTATGTCTAGCCCTAATGAGTGGCTTATATAGGCCAAGCCCTAGGTTAAAGTTTTCCATGCAAGGAAATAGTTCTAAGTGGGAAACAACACAATCTCTTAATTAAACTATGATACTTTATTCTATTTCCTAAATAACTCTTCTTTCCCGCGTTGACTTTGACTAGCGCTTGACTTCTTAAATTGGCTCCGTCTTTCTCTCACTCTTTGTTCGTTAGAATTAACATCTTTTTCTCTATCTATCAGCCATCAATTGTCATTATCAATCTGCTGCCATGGCGGGTGCTTTATCTACATTTCAGCTTCTTTACCAGCATCCATCTTCTTGTTTGGCCATTCTTCTAAAGTGGTTTCCTACTTAGGAAAGAAAACCATCAAGTGCATTTGTTTTATGCCAAATTACAGATAAATTCACATTTTAAGTATTCGAATGCTGAAATATGGAAAATAAGCAGAATTATTCAATATTTCCCTTAAATATGTCCTTTATTACCAATAATCGAGTGGGAAAATGATATAAAAAATAAGACTTTTATGCACTCATTACACTCCCCAAACTAAAACTATTGATTGTCCTCAAGCAATGTAAAAGATAGATTTAAGTAAGGAATTTTAAAGTAATATATTGTCCTGTCTGCCGCGGCAGAATTCCTTTCATGACTCGGCCTCTTTTATGTTCTAGGAATTCCTCGGAACTGGACTATGAGTTTTAGTGGGTGTGTGCGTAGCTATGTCGAAGCTCATTTTCTAAGTTCTAATCCTTTTTCTAGCTCAAGACTTTCGACTAAGATTTTTCTTTAATTCTTTTTCTTTCTTTCTCCCTAATTTGGTATATAAATATATATTGCTATATACTTATAATGCTTGAGCCGGTTTCGGGCACCTCAAGTGTTTAGATATTTCTCACTAGAGCCAATTTCGGGCACCTCTAGTAAGTGGGAGAAAGACTAAGTCCTAGATCCAATAATGGGCACTTCTATGGACTAAACTAGAGCCGGTGATAGGCACCTCTAGATAAAATCTAAGCCTAAGTCCTTATGGTTTTTTAAAGAAAAGAACTTTTAAAATCAACTAAGATTAGCAGTGTTTAATTATTTTCAGGCTCATAGTCTAATCCTAAGTACTAATCCTAAGAGACCTGTCTGATTTCAAGTCTGGTGAATGGTGCATACTGCTGCGGCGGCTGAATAATATATTGCTGCCGAGGCAGTTTCAATAAAATTCAATAGACTTAAAAAAATTGCAATAATATAAAATTTTTAGGACAGAAATAAGGCAGTAATAAGATAATCTAAATACTTTCCATACATGGCAGATATTTACATATTACAAAAGGGATCAATACTCCTCCAAACTCGAGGGATGCATTATCCTCAATGCATTAAAAGTAAATAAAGAAAAGAAAGTCGAATATAAAGAAGACAAAAGAGAGAAAATAAAAGACTATCTCCCTTTTTCAAAATACTGAGGAGGCAAAGGAGTCCTCGGAGTCGCTATCGATGAGGAGCTAAATCTTTTAAGATATTCATCATCCACTTCTCTACTAAGTAGATTTAATTCCATTTAAAACTCATATTTAAAAATAAAAGTTAATAAATTATAAAATAAAATCATATAAATATTAGGGTAAATTACACGGATAGCCACAATACTATGGGGTATCGAAATGACCACAATACTTTAAAACGCGTCAAATACACCAGTGAACTATTAAAATGGTATCAAAATAACCATCGACCGTTAAAAACTAACGGGAGTGATGACGTGGCCGTTAGAAATAAAATAGAATAATTACACATTTACTTCATGTTATTCATATATTTTTTTAATTTAATTCTAATTTTATTATAATAAAATAATATAATTATTTAATTAAGTGATAACATATTTGAAGGAGGAAAATAAATTCATGTGCAAATGCTAACTAGAGGGATCAAACCTAGAACAAAGGCATGGAAACCATGCAATCAGCCACTAGGTCAAGCACATCCTTAAGATATGAAACACTACCTTTTACTATATATTATTGTTTCTAATATTTGTTATTTTACTTTTATTTATTTTTAATTTAATTAAAAATAATAATTAAATTATTATATAATAAATTAAAACTTAGCTTAAACCCTAAATATTAAACCCTAAATTCATTTAAGTTTTTAAATTATAATAAAAATTTATTAAATAAGATTTAGAGTTTGTGGTTAAACCCTAAATCCTAAATAAGATTTAAGTTATTATATAATAATTTATTAAGTGAGTTTAGGGTTTAGGGTTTATTAAGTGAGTTTAGGGATTAGAGATTAAGTTTGTGGTTAGTGTTTATGGTAATATTATTTAATGAATTTTTATTAGATAACCACAAATTTATTAGTTGCATAAACGGTGGCGGATATAGAAAAATATTTGAGGGTGAACAGACCTAAAATTTTAAATTTTCAGGTGTGCTTACCTCATAAATATTTAAAAATTTAAAGACTAACACATAATATTTTAAAAAATTAAAGACTAATGTGTGAATTTTAAAAAGTTCAGGGTCCTACCGGCTACATGCATCTACCATTGTGCGTAAATGAGTAGAGTAGTAACGTTGAACTCGATTCGACTCGTTAAGATTTTGAGTCGGGTTCGAGCTTGAGTAAACTTTAATGAGCTTGAAAATCTGAGTTTGATTCGGTTTGTTAAGAACTCGAGTCGAATTCGAGCTTAATTCGAGCTCAATTGAGTCAATTGTTGACCGATCTTTGATCGTGTCGGACTCGAGTTGCTCGTCATCTATCACGTCTCATTTAAAGCTCATTAAGAAAAGAGAAAAAACGTTATACACAAATTATGTAAAGTCAAGCTTATTAATTTTAAGGCGTAAGATGTTAGTTTAGGTTGTTAGGTTTAGAGTTTAGGGTTTAACTTATGTTTAGGTCGTATATTTTAGGGTTTTAAGTTTAGAGTTTTAAATTAAAAAAATTAAAATATATATATAATATATTATATTTTCGAATAGTTCACAAGTTTAAATATGAAGTAAGTTGGCTCTGCACAACATTTATAACCCTACACAACATTTGTCATTAATGATAAGTATATGTTTCAGGTTCGATTCCCGCCAATGTTGGAAATCTGACATCCCTTACAGACCTTAATCTTTACGATAACGAATTGACAGGTATAGTCCATCTCTATCTTCTTCATTTTTTATTAGCCATGGACATCTTGCATAGGAAGTTTACTATGATTATATACCATTGAATTAAAAGATGGATATCATTGTAAAAATGAATATTAGGTTTCAATTATATTATTAAGTCGTTAAAATTGTTTTATGTGATCACATGTATTGTAGACTGTTAATATCCGTCTATGTATCTATTTTAATGATATAATTAAATTAAAAACTAAATTTCAGTATTAACATTGTATCGGTTTTTAGTGATATAATCGATACTGAACTTAGAGTTTAATGGTATCTGACGTAGTTTATACTATAATTTGTTTATTTTTTCTTGGTTTAAGAGGAGTAAGAAGCCCTTAAACTTTAAAAACCAATTAAACCTCTAATTTTTTCATACAATTAAGTAATTGAAACAAGAAATTAAATCAATTAGGTCCTTTGACTAATTTTGATCTGTTAAATCTTAATATTTCATAGATCCATTTGTACATTGCATCGTGTCACAATATTTTTTATCCTTCATCCATTTTTCTTTAATGAATCCTCCAACTCCTACTTCTAACCTCAATTCAAACATTTTTCCTAGGGCAAATTCCAACTGCACCACCTTCATTGAAATGGTATGATGTTTCAAAGAATAACTTAGTTGGAGAAATCCCTTCCTCCATATGCAATTTGAGTTCCCTCAATGTTCTCATTTTCATGGGAAATGATTTGGATGGAACAATTCCGGAGTGCGTTGGAAACTTAACATCTTCTCTCTCGCACATTGATTTACAGGATAATAATTTACATGACACTTTCCCAAACTGGTTAGGTGATTTGGATCAACTACAAGTTCTTATCTTGAGATCGAATAGATTTTATGGAGAAATATATAGTTCTGATATTTCAGCTTCCTTCACTCGTTTGCACGTCATTGATCTTTCTCATAATGACTTCAGTGGCTCCTTACCTACCAATTTTTTTGAAAATCTGCATGATATTAGAGATGAGTATGGAAAGATAGTTGAACCAGAGTACATGAAGGATGAATTGGATGGCACAAGAGTGTATTATGTTCATGGTTTATCTATTACAATAAAGGGGTCTGAAATAGAATTTCAGTTACTATTGACTAGCTGGATGGTAATTGATTTTTCAGACAATCAGTTCTTTGGAGAAATTCCTGTAACACTTGGTGAGCTTCACTTGCTTATTGTCCTGAATCTCTCACACAATAGTTTAACAGGTCCTATCCCATCAGCATTGGGTGATATGACAGAGCTTGAATCATTAGATCTCTCATCAAACAAGCTCCATGGAAGAATTCCAATGGAGTTAAATAATCTTGGTTTTTTGGAGGTGTTAAACCTTTCTCAGAATAATCTCGTTGGACACATTCCTCAAGGCAGACAATTCGATACTTTCAGCAATGATTCCTATATTGGAAACTTGGGTTTGTGCGGGTTGCCATTATCTAAAAGCTGTGATACTGATGAGGGAACTCCAGCCAAATCTGATAGAGATGATGTTGTTGAAGATGATGGATTGAATTGGAAATTTTCAATATTGATGGGGTATGGATGTGGGTTGGTGCTGGGACTGAGCATGGGATACATCGTATTCGCAACCGGAAAACCATGGTGGCTCGTTAGGATCTACGAAAGGGTTCGACGAAGATTGGAAAAATGGTATACAAGAAAACTCTTTCGCTGATTCCATTGCAAAACAAGATGTGGAGGGAGCATAAAGCTTCATTGTTTGGTGGTATGTTCTATAGTTGTTTTACATATGTGCTCTATTGTATGTTGGTTGTATTATGTTTTACATGGTCATCTCTCATGGCAGAGTTCACTTGTGTTTATAGCTTGTAAGGACTCTCTTAATCGGCATATGTGTTCTATAGTTGTTTTAAATAAGTACTTTTTTCCCAACAATCCATTTAAAATCCATACATGTTTGATAATAAATAAGTAATTCAAAATAGTTTAATAGTAGCTCTAAGGTAAAATATAAGTGATTAAAAGGGTAAAAATCGTCTGTATCTTTCTCATGTCTTTATTTGTGCCTCTTGTTTAAATTTGTTAAAAATTTGAATTTTAAACCCGAACCCTAATTTCTTATATCCTAAAATCTAAACCCTACACCCTAAAAAATATACCCTACCCCTAATTCCCTAAACCCTAACCACAACCTCTACCTTAGACCCTAAACCCTAACCCCTCTAATTTGAAGTGGAGGCACAAATGGAGGCATGAAAAAGAGATGAATGATTTACACCCTAATTAAAGCATTCGACTTTTATAAATTCGATTTGAAATAAGTGATAAATTTATAAATATGGTCTTAAGAATACATAACCTAATTCATCTAAGTTTTGTATTCCAACAATCGATGTTGAAACCTACTAGCTGATGGTGCTCCTCCAAAGCCACAAAGCAACCTAAAGACTTGTGAACGGAAACAATGATTCCAAATGTAGAACTAAAGCTCAGTAGATATCATTCAACCATAATTCATATAAAATCATAAATAAGTGTATGCAACAAGATACAATATCATTGTATAAACATTGACGCTACCATGATTGCCTAAACAAAAATAAATTTGAATCCGATTTCCGTAATACTCTAAACTTTCACAATGATCAAACTAAATTTGTCTTAGTCCAAAGTTTCAAACTACTTGTTGGAAAAGGTGGTCAATCTTTTGAATAAGTAACCAATGATTGTGAGTTTGTGACAGTTTGTTGACTAATGAATATGTTTGATTGCAATCGTAAATCGAAATAACAATTACTTTAGATAGGATAAAAGTTCTGAAATGCATAGTTCAATCAAAAGAAGAGTTTGTTGATTGGATTTTCTTGCAATTGTGTGTATGGCAAAACCTGGCTTCCTCCTTCCTCTTATGTTTCTGCTGCTATTTGCAAACTTTGGGATTATTTTTTCTGTAAGTTCACCCAAGGCCATCACTGATCAATCTGCACTTCTAGTACTGAAGTCTCGTATAAGTCACGATCCAGGCAATCTCTTAGCTACAGACTGGTCTAAGTCTGCTTCTGTTTGTGATTGGATTGGTGTCACATGTGGATCTAGATATCACAGACACAGAGTCACTTCTTTGAACTTATCATATATGGATCTCATAGGCACCATCCCATCTCAGTTGGGAAATTTGTCTTTCCTTGTCTGGTTCGACATTCGTCACAATAGTTTCCATGGCTCTTTGCCCATCCAGTTAACAAATTTGCATCGGCTAAAGTATCTGAACTTTGGTGACAACAGTTTCAGTGGAGAAATCCCATCATGGTTTGGTTATTTCACTAAACTTCAAAGCTTGTTTTTGTACGGAAACAACTTCACAGGTGTTATTCCATCTACTCTAGGCAATTTATCAAAACTGGAAAAGTTGAGCTTGTTTGATAATGATTTGGAAGGACAAATTCCTATGGAGATTGGAAATCTTTAAAACTTGAAATGGCTATATCTGCATAGTAATTCTCTTTCAGGTGAAATTCCATTGGCTATTGGAAATCCAACTTATTTACTGACAGTAGATCTTGCTTCCAACAACTTAACAGGTATAATCACAGATTTTCTCAGTAATTTACTACAATACTTGGAAAAATAACAAAGAATTTGATGTATTAATTATATGTTTAAGGTGAAAATTCCTTCCATTATTGGAAACTTGACTTATCTCCTGGAACTTAATCTTTATGGTAACAACTTAACAGGGCAAAATTATATTAAAAACCCCTTTTTATTATTTAAATATAAAAATATACCCCTCCCAACTTCAATGACAAATCTATACCCCTATCAGGACACGTATGAAGAAGTCGCTTCCTGCACAGAGCGATTCCAGGAATCGCTCTGTGCAGGAAGCGACTTTCGGCTGATTTGGCATTCCTTGCCACATAAGCCATTAATTATAATGGGGATAAGAAATCGCTCTGTGCACAGAGCGATTTCACTGTGCTTGGAAGCGTAAAAGCCTAGGGTTCAGGAAATCGCTCTGTGCACAGAGCGACTTCAATTATAGATCTAAGAAGTCGCTCTGCACTGAAAGCGACTTCCTGTATTTATTTTTGTAAATAATTTTGTAATATATTTTTAATATTCTTATCTTAATAAGGTAAAAGGTATATTTTATTAATAAAAGTTATCTTCATAATAAGTAAGGTATATTTTATAAAATATAATAAAAGGTATAGTTATGTAAAAAATGTAATAAAAGATATATTTTATTAATATTGCTCGAAAATATTAAACTTTACATAAGAAATATCTAAGTGGTTGAAGAATCGTCTGTTTCCGTGTCTTCGTAATTTGTAGACACGTTAGATGTTAAGTTCAGTTCTTCAATTAACTGTTCCTTTTGATGTCGTCTGTTTTTGATACGTTGTAAAATTACTTCTTCATCGACGTTGCTTGATAAACTAACTTCATCCGTAAATGAACTAACTTCATCCTTAAACTTTACGTAAATCTCGATATATAAACATGGAATATTTGTGTAAGCTCAAAACATCTTACGAAGGTCTTTTGAACTTGAAAATTTCAACAGGTAATGCGCTTCAGGACCTGGTTCATCAACTAGTATTTTTGCTTGTATGTATAAGATTTCTCTTGTTCTTGTTGTCGCCTTCGTAACCTCCTTTGATATTAAATCATAGAACTCATTGTATTTTATGTTGCTGCTAAACGAAGTGTAACCATATGTACCAGAGAAAAACAAAACGCAAGAAAACATAGCCATCTGACAAAAGAAATGAAACAAGTCTGAAAACTTGATGAATTATTGACGGAGGGTTTACAGTCTGAAAGCAGGGAAACGAGTCTTTTATAAGCTTAAAATTATTGAAATCGCTACCTGCAGGGAGCGATTTCCCTTATGACAAAAGAAGTCGCTTTCTGTAGGAAGCGACTTCATGTCTGAAAAGAGAAGTCGTTTTCTGCAGGAAGCGACTTCGTTGGTGCTTAAATATTTCGAATTTCAACCCCAGGAATTTCAAACCACAATTCTCAATTCCCAAAAGTTCTCTGCATCACGGTTCGAATTTCATATTTTTAAGAATCCGTTTTCATTTGAATTTAGAAGAAAAAATGTCAAGAAGAATCACTGCTTTGGTTTATTACGATGGCCAAATGGTTAGTGATGCATCTTTGGGTGTGGTGTTTCAGTCTTCGAATACAGTTACACTTTAGCTCTCACGGAGATTAAGCTATAGGTCATTGATGAAGAGAGTATCGGATCATGTTCCGCATGCCCGAGGTCAAAAATTAGAGCCATTAAAATTTAGATTACCGACGTCATTGGAGCCATTGTATTATACAATTTTTCATGTGTCCGACAATGGCGACGTTGAAATGATGCTCGAGTCGCACATGCAATATTCCTTAGGAGGTCCGTTAGAGTTGTTTGCGATTTTTTCTAATAATGATGATGTTGTTCCTGCCGTCCCAGATTGGCGTCGTGCAAATTTTGATTTCGACCCTAATGTTTATAGCCCTACAACCAATATTAGAGACGACTTCAACTTGTTGTCGACAAATTGTTCACAGGACAATGTTGATGTTCCATTGTCTTCGGCGGCAAGACATTCTTGTGTAGCTTCTTTCGATTTCGACCTTAATCTACCTCCCACCCAACCGTCTTTATTCGCTCGGTTTGAAATTGATTTGAACTTCCCACCAACCCAACATTCATCCGCAGCTGTTGGTGATACGGTGGACTTACAGTTGTTCGAATTTGAGGGTGACCGTTCTGACGAAGAACCGATTCAGGAGCCCGGCCCTGATGGTGATGAGCTAGGTCCTTTTTATGGCCCTCCCGCAGATGTGGATGAGCCAGAAGAGCCAGAGAAAGTGGATGTCCCTAACAGTTCAATGGCAATGTCGTTTTACGAGCCACAGTCCCACTTTGCATCAATTAATATGGAAGCTTTTAATGCTCCGGAATTTCTACAATTCCCCCAGATCGACCAATACAACCAAGGTGGTAGAACTCTATTACCAAGATGCCACTCGACAGTTGAGTAATTAATAAGCGGTACCATCGCAAACCATAAGTTTGAGCGAGTCAATATGTCAGCTGGATACAAGACATAATAGCTGACTCGCGGTACGGCTGCCAGATAAACTGAAAAAAATAATATTTATATTAAAATAAATTAAAACATTTTAAAATTTAATAATTGAATTAAAATATAAAAAATAACAACAGAATTACCTCCTCCTCCCTATCTATCATTAATCGGAAATCTCGCTGGGTTTCCGGCAATCCAAAATGCGACAATGGATAACACCACCTACCATTAATAAAATAAAATTATAATTAAAAAATTATAAACAATAATTTTAAAAAAATTAAAAATATTAAACATAATAAAATATTACCTCCGAGCTAGTGGAAACTCATATGCACGTCGCGTAACCAAAGAAGGCTGTAGAAAAGGCATACGATAGCATGCCCAAGACTGAAGTAATATTAAACAGCCTCCTATGACTTGTTTCCGGGGATCAATATTCGTACACAGCTCTCGATATAAAAAAGCAAGAACAGCCGATCCCCAACTGAGAGCATCGGAATCCGAAAAGCTACGTAAATGGTGTAACCACACCAAATGCTCTTTATTGCGGGTTTTGTCCGGCATCAAAATCCCGCCAATTATGCGCAAAATATGTGCGCGAGCATAAAACTATAAATTCATAAAATTAATATAAAAAATTATAAAAAATTAAATTAATTAAAAAATAATAAAAATATTAGTTACCTGCTTTGTTTCTTCTGAAGCATCATCGGGTAAATCAGAAAACTCTTTGACCAACCATTTCAACAATATTTTCCCGCCAGACAACTTATCGGGAATACGTCCAAGATATTGCAGACAAAGATTTTCCCAATCGTCTTTCGCAATACCCGTTATAACGGGGCCATCAATACGTAACCCAAGTTGAAAAGAGACGTCTTGTAAGGTAATAGTTGCCTCACCAGACGGAAGATGAAATGTATGGGTCTCCGGCCTCCACCTTTCGAGCAGAGCATTAATCAAGTACGGATCTACTTTAGTCCCAGCGATAATAAGACTTACATATCCAAACCCGGCCTCGATCAAATAAGGCATTATAGCCGAATGCGGCGCTTCCATAATACAATGATGGTAACAGGTTAGAACCCTGTCTTCAAAAAATATAAATAAATTACTAAATAAAAAAAATTAAAAATAATAAAATTAAAAAATTAAAAATAATAATACAAAAAAATCGAAAAAATTACCTCATTATAACGCCAGAAATCGAAACAGTGATTCCCGTCTAATCTGCATAAACCCGACATATTCTCAAAGAATTTTGAGACAAATAACTAAACAAACAAATTAGAAGGAAAAAAAATAATGAAGTTTGTATGAAACGCGACTTCGGGATGAAACGGAAGGTTGTAGTGTAGGGCCGACTATTTATAGGGAGGTCGCGCCCCTCGGGAAGCGACACAACAGGGAAATCGCTCTGTGCACAGAGCGATTTCTTTAATGAAATCGCTTTGGATGCAGAGCGATTTCCAAAGGACGATTCGGTTCTTAAC
This sequence comes from Abelmoschus esculentus, assembly GCA_035048815.1. NCBI lineage: Eukaryota > Viridiplantae > Streptophyta > Magnoliopsida > Malvales > Malvaceae > Abelmoschus > Abelmoschus esculentus. The sequence continues at coordinate 1,275,395 of JAUCBN010000049.1, forward strand.
AAAGTCGCTCTGTGCATAGAGCGATTTCCTGAACCCTAGGCTTTTACGCTTCCAAGCATAGTGAAATCGCTCTGTGCACAGAGCGATTTCTTATCCCCATTATAATTAATGGCTTATGTGGCAAGGAATGCTAAATCAGCCGGAAGTCGCTTCCTGCACAGAGCGATTCCTGGAATCGCTCTGTGCAAGAAGCGACTTCTTCATACGTGTCCTGACAAGGGTATAGATTTGTCATTGAAGTTGGGAGGGGTATATTTTTATATTTAAATAATAAAAAGGGGTTTTTAATATAATTTTGCCACTTAACAGGTATAATTTCATCTTTATCTATAGTGATTCAGGTTCGAAAAATGTAATTAACCTAAAATAAGGGTATGTTGCGATTTTAATTATATGTTTCAGGTGAAATTCCATCGGTTATCAGAAAACTTAACTTCTCTCGAATACATCAATCTTTCTCATAACAATTTAACTGGTATGATACCTGTTTTTACAGTTATGTAATCTGTTCTAGTTAGATTAGAACTTGTTCTTATATTTATGAACTTCCAAAAGCTGATTGATTTAAATATATGTTTCAGGTCGAATTCCTCATATTTTTCAAACCTTGACTTCTCTGATATACCTTTTTCTTTTCCAAAACAAATTGACAGGTATAAGTTATTTACTTTAAAAAAAAAATTCAGACACCTAATTCTAACTCACTTCAAATTGTCTCCTAGGGAGAGTTCCAAGTCCACCACCTTCCTTGCAGTTGTATGATGTTTCAGAGAACAACTTAGCAGGAGAATTCCCTTCCTCAATATGCAATTTGAGTTCACTTTTGGTTCTGAATTTAAATAAGAATAGTTTACGTGGAACAATCCCAAGCTGCATTGGAAACTTGAGCTCTTCCTTGTTAGAACTTGATCTGAGGAATAACAATTTTCATGGAAAAATGCATGAAAGTTTTGGTGAAGGTTGCTCGATGAGAGGTTTTCGCATCAATAACAACCGATTAGAAGGGTCATTGCCACGATCTTTGGCTAATTGTAATGATCTAAACCTTTTCGATGTTGGAAACAACTACTTAGATGACACTTTCCCGAACTGGTTAGGAAATTCGGATCAGCTACAAGATCTTATCTTGAGATCGAATCGGTTCTATGGTCGAGTCGATGACTCTGATGTTATTGTTTCTTTCACTTGTTTGCGTGTCATTGATCTTTCTCACAACTTCAGTGGCTACTTACCTACCAAATTTTTTGAGAATTTGCATGCCATTAAAGAAGGGTATGAAAAGAAAGGTAAACCGGAGTACATGATCGATCAAACGACGGATGGAACGATGTATTATGTGGATGGTTTATCTTTTGCAGCAAAAGGGTTGGACATGGAGTTTCCTTCACTATTAACCATTTGGATGGCAATTGACTTTTCGAACAATCAATTCTTTGGAGAAATTCCTGTAACACTTGGTGAGCTTCATTCACTTATTGTCCTGAACCTCTCTCATAACTGTTTAACAGGTCCTATCCCATCATCAGTAGGTGATTTGTCGGAGCTTGAATCATTAGACCTCTCATCAAACAAGCTCCAAGGAAGAATTCCAACAGAGTTGAAAAATCTTGGATTCTTAGCTGTGTTAAACCTTTCTCAAAATAATCTCACTGGACCTATTCCTCAAGGAAAACAATTTGATACTTTCACTAATGGTTCCTACATAGAAAACTCGGGTTTATGTGGATTGCCACTATCGAAAAGCTGTGATATCAATGAGGACACTCCAGCAAAATCTGATAGAGATGATGTTGTTGAGGATGATGGATTGAATTGGAAATTCTCCATATTGATGGGGTATGGATGTGGGTTGGTGCTGGGACTGAGCATGGGATACATCGTATTCACTACTGGGAAACCATGGTGATTCATTAGGATCTACGAGAGACTTCAACAAAGATTTACAAAAAGCTCGAACTCTTTGGCAAATTTTGTTGCAAAACAAGGCGTGAACAGAGCAGGAAACTTCGTTGCTAGGAGGTAGGAGAGCCTTTTTCTACAGTTGTTTTCGCCTGGGTGTCTTATTGTCTGTTTGTCTTATGTTTTCTTGTCTAATACATGTTGAATTTGTATGTAGTTTTATAGGCTTTTGATTTGTAAAAGAAATTATTTTTAGTTTGGTTACTTTGTACGAATAAAAATTATACTTATCAAAAAAATAACATAAATTTTCATTTTTTTTATTTTTAAACTTTCAAAATGTCACCCATTAGTCCTAACTTATCCTATACTTCTAATCTCATATTAAGGGTGCGATCATCTTTATCGCAAAAGAATTATCATCTAAATATTGTCTTTAAATTTATAACTTAGTTTTCTTCATTTACAATACTAAAATTTTAACTTTTAATCTTGTTTTAGAGACTTAACGCCTCATCTTTTTAGATCAAATAATTATTGATATTCAATCCTTTTATTTAATTTTGACGGATGAGTTTTATTTTAAAATTTACAATTAATAATAATAACAATTAGGATTTTAAATCAAAGAAAAATAAACAAATATCAACAACTATTTATTATTTTAGCATGATGAAATATTAGATCTTTAAGGTTAAAAGTTCAAAAAATTAAAAAGGTCGTGTCAGATTAATCGATTAATCAATCGATCAATTTATTAAATCTAATATCAATTGTTAAATCTAATGTTAAATTGAGTAAGAGAGATTTATTAAATACTCCACAAAGTTTACATAATTTAATCGGATGCAAATCATCTCTCTTTATTGTGGTTCCGCTTTAAATCAGTGAGTTTAGAGTTTAGGATTTAATGTTAAGGGTTGTATGGATTTAGGGAATTAGGGGTAGAATGTATTTTAGGGTATATGATTTAGGGTTTAGGATATAAAAATAAGGGTTAGAATTTAAAATTTATTTTTTAAAAAAAAAATTTAATATGAAACTTAGGAAAAGACACGATAAGGAGACTTATCACCTCCAAAGGAAAATGAGAGGAAGATAGAGGAAGTGGGGTTTGAGATTCCTAGCAAATTGCAAAGACCTTGACTTTGATGCTTCATGCTTCTATAACCACACCCTTTTTGCACTACAAAGGATATTTAATACAAAGTCCCAAAGGGGACTCTTTAAATTGAATTATTATTTTATTTTAAAGAATACTTTTACTAAATGTGATATATGGCTGACGATTAATATATTAAATAAACATTACTTTATATATAAAAGAAGCATGAAAAGTATTATTTTATAATCTTTATCAAAAAGAAGGGGAAAAAAAAAACTAATGACTCTTCCTATGGGGAGATAATGACAAGTCTTTTGCTTGCAAAAGGGTTTGTGTTTGGAAGATAATCACAGTCTTTTGCTTGTAAAAGGGTTTGAGTTTTTCCAAGTGGCAAGTAGAGGTGTTTAAAATTATCGATCTAATTGATTTGATTCGATTATTTAGAAAAAATATAGATTTTTCTTTAAAAAATATTTAATTAGGTTGGGTATCTGATCCAAAAATAATCGATCCAGGTCTAAACTTTGTTAGCTCAACGTTCGGAATCGTTATTTTCATTCGCAGGTTAATAGGTTTGACATGTTGCTTGGAGTAGCGCAATCAATAAAGGATTCAAGCACCTCTGTCTTTCTAGAGGACATTACTTAGGTTTTGGGACTATGTACTCGTAGGAACATATTATATATAGTAACTTGTATCTGGAGTTTCAATGATCGAATCAAACGTTTTATAATATAATTCTAAAAAGAGTTCTATTTTACGTGTTTCAAATGATATTTATGTTTTATTGGATTAGAATCAAATGAGTTTTGGAAATTGATTATAGACTGAGCTAAATTAGGTCAAAAATTTTATAATTGGATTTCGTGCTTGAGGCTCGAATATAATATCCGGGTCAAATGTGTTACATGCAAAGATTTGTTTACTATCTTATCCTTTGTCCCTTTATTATGCCTCTTTCATGTCCCCTATTAAAAATTTCTAAAAAATGAATTCTAAACTCTAACACTATCCCTAATTCTCTAAACCATAACAATATCTCTACCATTAAACCCTAAACCCACTAATTTAAAGTGGAGATATTAATAAGAACACGATTAGTGGGAAGATTTGCACCCAATTTTTAGTGTTACTCTTCAACTTTAGACTAAGTCTTGCATTGTAGGCCTTCCTTTTTGTGTCGTGTATTATACGTATTTTTATCCAAAATACGACTCCAAGGATACCCTGCCTAAATCCAAATTATTTAAAGAGATTGAACTACATCAGAGAAGCACTGAACCAGCTATTTCTCCATCTATGATTTTCATTACATCCAGACCAAACCTTATGTCAAAAACTAGCTTCCTCCCTCTTATGTTTCTGCTGTTATTTGCAACCTTTAAGGCCATTTTGTCTGTGAATTCAGCCGACATCTTCACTGATCAATCCGCCCTTTTAGCCTTAAAATCTCATATAACTCATGATCCACACAACCTCTTAACAACAAACTGGTCTACTTCTGTCTGTATTTGCAATTGGATTGGTGTCACCTGTGGTTCCAGACATCACAGAGTCACTGCTCTTGATTTGTCAAGTAAGAATCTCACAGGCACCATCCCACCTCACTTGGGAAATCTATCTTTTCTTGCTTGGCTCAATATGAGCAACAATAACTTCCATGGCTCATTACCCCCTGAGCTAGCTAGGTTGTACAGACTGAAATATTTGAACTTTGGTAACAATAGCCTCAATGGAGAAATATCATCAGAGTTTGGTTACTTTCCTAGACTTCAAAGCTTGGTTTTGAACCGCAACAACTTCACCAGTGTTATCCCATCCACTCTTGGGAATCTGTCAAAACTAGAACAACTGGACTTGTCCCACAGCAACCTCAAAGGTCAGATTCCTATAACAATGGAAATGCTTAGGAAAAAATTGAAGTTTTGTTATTTATTGTGCAGGTTCTATTCCTTCTTCAATCTTCAACATTTCTTCATTGCAACATATTTCATTGGGATACAACAATCTCTTTGGTTCTGTCTCTTCCAACATGTTTGATTATCTTCCTCGATTATATTACCTTAATCTGGTAGGATGTCAACTTTCTGGGAAAATTCCAATGAGTTTATTCAAATGCAAAGAGTTAAATATTTTGCATTTGATGGATAATCATTTGGAGGGGACTGTACCATCAGAAATTCTAAATTTGACTTCACTCAGGGTTTTCTTTATAGGAGGGAACAACTTTTCAGGTAACCTAAATGACTCCTACTTTAATAATTATGCTATTAGTTACATGGTGTTTTTTTGTCATTTGTTACGTTTTTGTATCCAAACATGAATGATATAAATATTAAACTTAGATAAATCGATTCAAAAATTATTTCGACCCCAATTATTTTTTGTCTTTTCAGCTCGAAATGAGCTAATCTAATTTTTTTGGTCATTAAAATTTCGAAACGTTCAATTTATTTACTAAACTTTATATATCGATTTTTTTTCATCACTCCTGTGTTATCCTTTGACACTGTTATAAAATGGACCATAACATATGAAACTTCGGTGGCCAAAATAAGTCAATAAACAAAGTTTCGTACCAAAATAGGTCAGAAAGTAAAGTTCAGTGATGATTTACATTTTTCTTTTATCTAACCTTAATATTTTCTTAATCCTTGTCATAATGGTGTTAGAAAGTTAACAGATTAAAAGGGGTGCGTCTACCTCTTTCCCATGATTTTATTCGTGTCTCCGCTTTAAATTAGAAGGTGTAGGGTGTAAGGTGTAGGGTTCTAGGTTAGGAGTTGTGGTTAGGGTTTAATGAATTAGAGTTATGGTGTATTTTTTATGGCGTAGGGTTTAGGGTTTAGGATATAAAAAATAAGGGTTAAAGTTTAAAATTTAAGTTTTTAGAAATTTTTTAACAGAAGACATAGATACAGGCATGATGAAGAGATAAAGGATTTTTACTCCTTAAAAGATGGGTGAGGGGATAGATGTTGTGAGGTACATTAACCAGTCACTGAAATCTTCTACCTCATAATTCTAACTCTATTCCAAATTTTCTGTCAGGGCAAATTCCTTCCTCAATATGCAATTTGAGTTCCCTTGAGCTTCTCTTTTTATTCAACAATAGTTTGGATGGAGAAATTCCGGAATGCATTGGGAACATGAGCTCTTCTCTTTCACACATTGACCTAGAGAAGAATCATTTTCATGGGAAAATACCAAATGTTTTTAGTGAAGGTTGCAGGTTAAGAAGTTTTCGAATCAACCACAACCAAATGGAAGGGTTACTGCCAGAATCACTGAGTCATTGCAAAGATTTGAGGCTTCTTGATGTTGGAAACAACTATTTAAACGACACTTTCCCGAATTGGTTAGGAAATTTGCATCAACTACAAGTTCTTATCTTGAGATCGAATAGATTCTATGGAGCAGTGGATAGATTAGATATTACAGATTCCTTCACTCGTTTACATGTCATGGACATGTCTCATAACAACTTCAGTGGATACTTACCAAAGAAATTTTTTCAAAATTTGCATGACATTAGAGAAGGGAAGGAAAAGAAAGATAAACCAGTAGTGTACATGCTTGATATAGTACAAGTTGGAGTGTTGAATTATGGCTTCGGCTTATCTTTTACAGCAAAAGGGTTGGAAAGAGAGTTTGAGAAACTATTAACCACTTGGATGGTAATTGATTTTTCGAACAATCAGTTCTTTGGAGAAATTCCTGTAACAGTTGGTGAGCTTCACTCACTTATTGTCCTAAACCTATCTCACAACTGTTTAACAGGTCCTATCCCATCAGCATTGGGTGATTTGTCAGAGCTTGAATCGTTAGATCTCTCATCAAACAAGCTCCATGGAAGAATTCCAATGGAGTTAAATAATCTTGGTTTCTTGGAGGTGTTAAACCTTTCTCAGAATAATCTCGTTGGCCCCATTCCTCAAGGCAAACAATTTGATACTTTCACGAATGATTCCTACATAGGAAACTTGGGTTTATGTGGGTTGCCATTATCAAAAAGCTGTGATACTGATGAGGGAACTCCAGCAAAATCTGATAGAGATGATGTTTCTGAAGATGATGGATTGAATTGGAAATTTTCAATATTGATGGGGTATGGATGTGGGTTGGTGCTGGGACTGAGCATGGGATACATCGTATTCGCAACCGGAAAACCATGGTGGTTCATTAGGATCTACGAGAGAGTTCGACAAAGATTGGTAAAAAGGTAGAGAAATGAAATCTTTTGATGGATTTTTATACCTGTTATATATGTGTATATATACATGTTGCATGCGTGCTTTCTTGTATGTTTTGTTGTTCGTATTTCTTTTAATGGACGTACATTTTATATATATATCATCATACAATAATATTTAATTGATTTTTAAAACATTTTCTGTTAGAATTTATAGAAATTTCATTTCTTTTTTCTTCTTAAACCATCAAAGATCAGTGCTGCTCTTCAACTTGGGAGTCAAGTCTTCCCCCTTGTGCCGGGTATTGTGTATGGACTTCAACCTATTCCTCACTCAAAGTATGAGTTTTATTAAAATATATTTCAACTTTTTCTTCCGCGTACATCTTCGTTACGTAAATTTCAATCATGAAAATTATTATAAAGATATCGTAAAGATACAATACTAATAACATATTAAAAAATTTAAAGAAATTCAATAAACTTTAATCTCACCAAATTAAAACTTGTCTTTTAATACCCGCGGAATGCATGTTCTTATTCGGTAAATATATACTCCTATTTGATGAAAAATATTTTAAATCTGGATTAAAATATCCTCATCTCATGAAAGACCAAACTGATGATTTGAATATTTTTGTTACCCTTCTCGTGTACGTCTGAATCTTTAAGATCCAATGAATGGTTTAACATTTTTCTTAATAACTTTTGGATCAATTTTTCATTCAAAACTTCAAAATTATCAAAATTTTCCATTAATAATAATAATTTCCATTGCACTTGATTTACAAGAACTGGTGATTTCGTCAAACGTGTGCTTCCAATTTTTCTTTGATGTTTTCGGGAAAATGGAGATAATGACTTGATTGTGGAATATAGCCTTGTGTCTCTAGCACGGCACAAAGAAAAACAAAAAAGGTTGTGGAAAATGTTTGATTGAGATTTGATTGATTGAGAAAATTAAATTTCTTTTTGAAAGTAATATTTTTTAAATCAATATTTTGTTATGGTTACATGTATCGTTGTCACAGTCTATCCAACTTGCAAAATAGTCTATCAAACGTGTGCTTGCAAAATAGTTATGGTTTTGAATATAATTTGCGCGTCGTAAAAGAAGTCTATGTTGTGAAAGGCTGTCTTTGATTTGTCTGAATGCGACAAATGATACTTGTTGGAAAGGGTGGCCATGCTTTTCGATTAATGTGAAAGGCTGTCTTTGATTAATGCTTTTGGTTAATAGGACTAGAGGAGAAGCCGTGTGATGGAGACCAAGTCTTGCAGTTTTGGCGTTACTTTTGGGCACAATAAGTCTGCTTATTTCGTACTCAAATGGTGATTTGTGAGTCGAAAGATGTGTCTAAGTCTTCAGATACTGAACTAACCTTAGACTAGTAGTAAACTTGAGCGCTATTTTTTCCATTATGATTTGCCTTATACCCTCATCCAACCTTATGGTGAAAATTGGCTCCCTCCCTCTTCTTATGTTGTTTCTGCTTCTATGTGCTAGCTTTGGGGTTATTTTGTCTGCAAATTCACACAACATCTCCACTGACCGAGCTTCCCTTGTAGCACTGAAATCTCATATAACTCATGATCCTCATAGCCTCTTGCTTACCAACTGGTCTACTTCTACCTCTGTTTGTAACTGGATTGGTGTCACATGTGGATCCAGACACTATAGACTCAATCTGTCATATATGGATCTCACAGGCACCATCCCACCTCAGTTGGGAAATCTATCTTTCCTTGGCTGGATCGACATTCGGTACAACAATTTCTATGGCTCTTTACCCACCGAGTTAACTAATTTGCATAGGTTGAAGTATTTGAACTTTGGTAACAATAGCTTCTATGGAGAAATCCCTTCATGGTTTGGTTACTTTTCTGAACTTCGAGGCTTGTTCTTGTACATGAACAACTTCACCGGTCTTATCCCGTCCACTTTAGGAAATTTGTCAAAACTAGAAAAGTTGAACTTGTTCAACAACAGTTTCAGAGGACAAATTCCTATAACAATTGGAAACCTTTCAAACTTGAAAGGGTTATATCTGGATAATAATTCTTTCTCAGGTTTTATATCTTTCTCCATCTTGAATATATTTTCATTAGTTAAAAGATGCTTTATACTTTCCAATCTCCCTGCAGGTCATCTACAGTCTGGAATATTTGATAACCTCTCTAAACTGCAAGTATTAAACTTAACTGGGAATCGGATTTCTAGCAACATTCCCAATAGTTTATGTCGGTGCAAAGAGTTGAGGTATTTATCATCAAGGAACAACTCTATGGAAGGAAGTATACCTGTAGAAATTGGAAACTTGACAATGCTACAATATTTGTCCCTTGGTCACAACAACCTCAAAGGTAAACAATTCCCCATTTCTATTTCATTAGTTATTTTTATTATTTAATTTTATGTACAATTGTTTAAACATTGAACCATGACTTATCCATTACATTGTTAATCTTTTGTTTCAAAATAACAATATAAGATTTCCAAGTATGGACCACCGAACCAATCTAACATCACTCATGTGCTTGTGACTAAGGTAAACAATCCCTCTCAAATCGGTGACCACCCATTGCAATCGGGTGCAAATCATCTACCTTTTTCTTGTATCTCCATTTGTGTATCCTCTTTAAATTAGATGGTTTAGAGTTCAAGGTTAGAGGTTGTGGTTAGGGTTTACAGAATTAGGAGTAGGGTGTATTTTTAGAGTGTTGGGTTTAGGGTTTTGGGTATAGAAAATAAGAGTTAGGTTTAAAATTCAATTTTTTAGAAAATTTTTAAAGGATGCATGATAAAGTGATAGATGATTTTTACTCATTGCAACTCTTCCTCTCAAGAATAGAGTATGACTCGCCAAGTTACAAATTACAACAACGATTTCTTCCAAACAAGAGCATTAAAAAAATAAATGATCCCTTGTCTCAAGAGCATTCCCACAAAGGTTGCACAAATCATCTGTAGATATCCCCATCTTATTGAGTTTTTCTTTTGTTGTGAGTCGATTAAGGATAGTCTTCCATGAGATAATAGATTGTTTAGAGATATTTTGAAGGAACCAGAGGAGTTTCTCTAAACTCACTTTGTCTTTTTTTTAACGAACAACAGTCCAAACCTGTTTAGAGGTAATCTCAAAACTATTGTTTAACGCATCGAGTAATCTTGATACCTCTGATCGAAGCTTTAAGAATTTTGTAAAGTCCAACTAATTAGAAAACGTATTAGCGTTGAGTTTCAAATTGGATACAAAAGTTTTGAGTTTTTTTTCTAATTTAGTCTTCAATTTCAATTAAGATTTTAAGAAATTAACCCAAAAATTAGGTTTTTAGATTATAGTGATTTCAAAATTAGGGTTTTTGAATGATGGGAAATTCAGAGTTTCATAATTTACTCAAAATAGTAATAAATTTTTCATGTTAAAAAAAATGGAAAACGTATTCTTATCATGCTCAACAAAGAAATTATAGGTCTGTTAGAAGAATATTAAGAAATTTTGACGTATTTAATCATATATTTTCAGGTGAAATTCCATTAACTATCGGAAATTTAACTTCCCTCGGATTGATTGGTCTTTCTTTTAACAACTTCTCAGGTAAACATGTACTTAAAATATTAAACTTTCTTTTAACTTCATTTTTAACGGTTCGGTTAACCATAACCTTTTAATGTTAACAGTTCGATTAATTAATCTGTAAAATATAACGATTATACCAGTTAATGGTTACGGATAACGGTTACAGTTAATTTTGAACACCCCGAGATAAAAGATGCTTATATACTTAACAATCTCACTGCAGGTCATCTATTTTTGGGAACATTTGATAACCTCTCTAAATTGCAAGTATTAGACTTGACTGGGAATCGGATTTCTGGTAATATTCCCAATAGTTTATGTGAACACAAAATAAGCTACAGAAGAAACATTTTTTAGACAAATGAGTAGTGTATATTATTGAAGAAAAGGCTAGATATTTATACACATTAGCTCATGTGAAGAGCATGAGAAAAGCATGATAAAAAACCCTAACATATTGCTATGAGCTGTCACCAGCTCTCCCTCAAAAATTGGTTTCGGTTATGCCAGCAATATTCTTTAACATTTTCCCTTCTTCTTTTCCTTCCAAACTGAAATTGTGTATGCGATGTACACAAAGCTTCCCTCGAAGTTCCTCATGGTGTGATGTGGAGACTGGTTTGGTGAGTATATCAGCTACTTGACTTGAAGCAAGAACATAACACACATGTATCGCACCAGAAGCAACTTTCTCCCGTACAAAATGAAGGTCAAGATCGACGTGTTTGGTTTTTGCATGAAGAATTGGATTTGCAGCCATGGAAATGGTGCTGGTGTTATCGCACCAAATTGTTGGTACCTCAAGTTGTTGTACACCCATATCTGTTAAAACAACATTTACCCAAATAGTTTCAGAGGATGCATCAGCAAGGCTCCTATACTCGGTCTCAGCTGTTGACCGAGAGACAACTTTTTGCTTCTTAGCACTCCATGAGATGATATGCTTATCAAGAAAGACACAGTAGCCTGATGTGGAGCGACGATCGTCAATATCACTCCCCCAATCAGCATCCGAGAAGATAGTTAACGATGCATCAGATGATGATTGAGGGAAAAACCATAAGCCATAATCAATTGTGCCTCTGAGATAATGAAGAATCCTTTGAACTGCTTTCCAATGTGTCTCAGTAGGAGTTTGCATGAATTGTGCCACCTTGTTGACTGCAAAAGCAAGATCAGGACGAGTGTGGCATAGATACTGTAGGGCTCCAACAATGCTACGATAGCCATGAACATCACTGAAGGGTTCACCTGAATGTTTACTGAGCTTTGGATATGTTACCATTGGAGTGGATACTGAGTTACTGGACATGAGTTATGTCCTTTGAAGCAAATCTCGAGCATATTTAGTTTGATGGATAAGTATTCCTTCCTTGGCATATTGAATTTCGAGACCAAGAAAATATTGTAAATAACCAAGATTCTTAACTGAAAATTGAGCATGAAAGACAGAAATAATGTCATGAATGTGTTCCTCAAAGTTCCCTGTGAGCAATATATCATCCACGTAAACAACGATATAAGTAACATTTGCATCTTTCTCACGAATGTGTCAGGACCTGAATTTGAAATCATTTAAATTCTTGTTTTTCTTTCGGTTTCCTTGAATTTGGTTGTTTGTGCTGAGCTGTCTTTTAGCCGTTAGAGGTTGGTTTTGGTTTGTTAGGATAGAATGGTGTCGTTTTCATGAATTGTTGGCTGTTAAAAGGGAATTGCTCATCCCTTTCCTGAGCATTGAATTTGTTAAATGAAAACTCTCATCTTCCTCTTCAATTTCTTCTACTCTTATCCCTAATTTTCTATCTGATTTTTTTCACCTCTTTTTAATTCTTGGTTTGTTCCTTTACAAAGGTATCAGAGGCCATTCCGAGCTTGAATCATGGTTGACGACGTTCGTACCCGGAACCAAACTGCTCAGTTAGCATTGGCCGCACCACAGGCCCAACCAGCTCCCACGCCGGAAGGCACGGACGATGCTCCTTCTTCTTCATGGCAGCAGGAAACGAATAAGTTGCAAACAGAACTCTCTTCTGTTCGTTTGGATATCGCTCGTATGGATGCTCGGATGGATTCGAAGATTAGTGATATGCGCACCTCCATTTTAACGGAGATTCAGAAATTGATTGCGATCGCTCTTGGGAAGGAACCAGTTCTGGAGGCAGCAGCGGTTTCAGTATCTCAAGGATTGGTTGGGGTTTCCATCCCAGTCGCAGGAGTTCTAGGTTCGTCTCCTCACCCAGCGATTATTGGGAACTCTAATTTTTCGACCCTTAACGGATTGGTCGAGCCAAGTCTTCCCTCATCTTTTTCTCCACCTACCCAGGTCAATCCGACCCAATCTAATAATCTTGCTTATCGATTGTTATGCCCAAAATTCGATGGTACTGATTTTTGGGGTTGGATTTCAAAATTGGAGCAATTTTTCGAAGCCGAACATGTTCCTAAAAATGCTCGAATTCGATTGGTGATGCTTCATTTGGAGGGGAATGCGCTTCAGTGGCATCAACTGGCAGCTCGAAACATTTCGGTTTTCAGTCAGCTTTCGTGGGGGCAATATCTTCAATTGCTTCGCGATCGGTTCGCTCCTGAGGGATTTGAGGACCCATTTGCCGAACTCATCGATCTTCACCAATTTGGAACGGTGGATCAATTTTATGAAGAGTTCGTGGTGCTATTGAATCAAGTCAAATTACCCGACGACTATGCTTTGAGTCTATTCAAGAATCATTTGAGGTTAGAGATCAGTCAATTTTTGAAATTATTGAAGCCTAATTCTTTGAATGAAGCTTTTCACATGGCTCGGCATCTGGAAACTATTTTTTGTCCGAGTAACAAAGGCCCTAGTGTACCACCTCGTTATACATCTCCATCTGTGTTGTCTATTCCTCCTCGAGGTACTGGCAGTATGGGGAAATCTATGGTCAGTGCCCTTCCTTTCAATTCTCGCAGTAATTCGCCTGGAGCTACTAGCCCAACTTCGAGCAAGCCTTTTGTGGCTCCATCTCGCACCACCAATAAGTATATTTCCCCTGCTGAAATCGAAGATAGAAGAAGGAAGGGGCACTGTTTTTGGTGTGCAGCCAAATATGTTACAGGTCATCGATGTGCCAAGTCTCAAGTCTTTCAGATTACCATTGATGGCATAGAAGAAGGGGAGGTTGAGGAGTTTCTGGATTGCGAGGAAAATCCAGAAATGTCTAAAGCTGAGGTTCACATGATCTCTTTACAAGCTCGCTGAGGTATGTCATCTTGGGAAACTATGCGACTTAGAGTGAATATCGGAGGGCAAGAATTCATAGCTTTGTTGGATTCGGGTAGTACTCACAATTTTGTGAGTTTGTCAACAGTCAAGAAACTTGAGTTGAAAGTGGACAGAGGGAGTCCTTTGAAAGTATCGGTAGCGGATGGGGGACTTTTGGAGACTACAGGGTTATGCCACAACGTGCAATGGAATGTGCAGCATCAAAATTTCACTACAGATTTCTTGGTTTTGCCTCTGAAGAATAGTGATTTGGTTTTGGGCATTCAGTGGTTAAGTACCTTGGGACCAATTCATTGGGATTTTTCGAATCTTACCATGGAGTTTCAGTATGAGAATGGAACAGTTAAGTTGGAAGGCATACATCCAGAATCGATGACATGGGTATCCCCAAAAGCTTGTTCAAAATTGAACAAGTTGCTTAGTAATTTGGGCAGATTCATCAATAGAGTTTTGTGCCTTATTGCAAAACCTCTCTGTCAAGGATATGGTTCCATAATTTCTGATGCTCCAACTGCCGAGTCACATTCCTTGATAAAAGCTTTAGGTGAGAAAGTTGGTAAACACCTGGAGCCATATATAGAATTCGTGGAGAAGGTAAAACTAACGAAAGGATTAAGAACTGTAATGAGCCTTTCAAGTGAAGGAAATGCATATCTGCTAAAAAATCAATTTTGGAAGTTTAACAAAGAAGACCAACCTTCTTGTTTAACTGTCATGAGAACTGCAGTGGGTCTAGTGCATTTTCTTGCATGTCTATTGGAACCTTTTATTCTAACTTTTTTCATTAAGGTTGTTAAGCAATGCCACTACTATCAAAATTGGTCATCATTGTTTGAGAAATTTTCATATCACTTGGGAGACACACCAATTTGGCTTTTGGCTATATCTATTTTTTGTCCATTGAAAAAACACAAACTTAAGATGGTGGATGATGAAGAGTTCTATGGACAACAAGAGAACTTTTGGTATTTGAAGGATCTCAAGTACTTAATTTTCTTTCCAATACAAGTTTATGGGAGCTTCTATGGATGTTTTTCAATTTATCTGAGTCTTGAAATTTTCGATCTACAATGTTTCAATTCCCATCTTTTGATCCTTGAGGTCAAGGATTTTTCTGAGAAGGAAGTATTGTCAGGACCTGAATTTGAAATCATTTAAATTCTTGTTTTTCTTTCGGTTTCCTTGAATTTGGTTGTTTGTGTTGAGCTGTCTTTTAGCCGTTAGAGGTTGGTTTTGGTTTGTTAGGATAGAATGGTGTCGTTTTCATGAATTGTTGGCTGTTAAAAGGGAATTGCTCATCCCTTTCCTGAGCATTGAATTTGTTAAATGAAAACTCTCATCTTCCTCTTCAATTTCTTCTGCTCTTATCCCTAATTTTCTATCTGATTTCTTTCACCTCTTTTTAGTTCTTGGTTTGTTCCTTTACAGAATGTAAAGGGATATATCTGCTAAGGAAGCACGAAAGCCAAGATGTACCAAGCAGGTCTTCATTTTCATGAACCAATTCTTGGGTGCTTGGCGTAATCCATAGAGAGTTTTGTTCAAACGACATTCAAGTGTTGACCCTGTAGAATCAAGGCTCTCAAATCTAGGAGGTTGATGCATGTAGACAACCTCATCAAGATCACCCTTGAGAAAGTTATTGTTTACATCAATCTGATAAATATGCCATCCATGTGTGACAACCACTGAGAGAAGAATGTTAAGAGTAGAAAACCGAATTACTGGACTAAAGGTTTCCAAGAAATCACTGCTTGGTACCTGTGTGAACCCTTTAGTAAACCAAGCGTGCTTTGTATTTGTCAACTGAGCCATCAGGTCTATACTTTATTCGAAAAAGCCATTTGCAACCAATGGCTTTCTTTCCTTGTGGCAAGGGAACCAACTCTCAGGTAGTATTGTCTTGAAGAGCAGTATATTCAATCATTACTGCCTTGTGTCAAATAGGATCTTCAAGAGCTTCTTGAATAGTTGTTGGTGTGACACTGTAGTGGACATGATAGATTTTCGGTTTAAAAATTCCCAGTTTACTTCGAGTTACCATAGAGTGTGTGTTACCAGGTGGTTGCTGAAGAGGAACTGAAACTGGTGGAGCACTTACTTTTGGAGTCAGAGATGCAGATCTCGTTGAAATGGAAGAAGTAGGACCTTCAGATGGAGGAACACTTACTTCCGGAGGAGCTAAACCTTCTGAAGGATTAGAGGCAGCTTGTGATGAAGCAGGTTGTACAAGAGTTGTGTCAGTGTCCTGTTGAGGGGTTCCAATGACATTAACATTGTCATGGACATGTGATGCTTGTTCAACTCTTGTGGAGTTGGGAGTATCCTGCATAGGAGATGTTTGTTTTGAGGACAACAAAGGAACTAGTGAGGACAAATGAGGTTCAGCAGTACATGGAGGGCGATTGTCTTTTTGAAAAGGAAATACATTTTCATTGAACACCATATGTCGAGTGATGTAAATCCTTTCAGTGTCATCAACACACTGATAGCCATGATGCCGAGTAGAATATCCAAGAAATAGGCAAGGTTTAGAACCAAACTCAAGCTTGTGAGTGTTGTAGGGTCTTAAATAGGGAAACATTCACATCCAAAATCTTTAAGAAAAGTATAGTCTGGGTCATGTCCAGTTAACTTCTTGTATGGGGAGTAATTACCAAGTGATCTGTAAGGTAACATGTTGATGAGGTAAGTTTCACTTAAAATAGCATAGGACCAGAATTTAATAGGCATAGATGCTTGAGCAAGCATTGTCAAGGTTGTCTCAACAAGATGACGATGTTTGCGTTTAACCACCCCATTTTGTTTGGAGGTATAGGGACATGTGATACGTCTCTGAATACCATGTTGAGGTTATAATGTGTCAAGAAAACGAAATTCCCCTCCACCATCATTTTGAATTGCTTGTAGTTTACTATCAAACTGATTTTGAACCATGATATGAAATAAGGAAAAAGCTGAAGAAGCATCAGACTTATTTTTAAGCAGATAAACCCAACAATGAAGAGTGTGCATATCCACAAAAGAAACATAATAAGTATATCCATTAGATGCAATAAGAGCAGGTCCCCATACATTAATTTCGAATAATTCAAACGGAACCGAGTAACTGGTGCTAGATTGCTTAAAAGGAAGTGCATGACTCTTCCTAATTTGATAAGCTTTACATGTAAATTGATCATGAGAAGTGAGTCGTTTATTTAAAGATAAACTTAAAACTTCATGGGAGGTGTGACGAAGCCTTTGATGCCATAGATTGGTCAAGGAGTCTGAAATAACTTCTGTGGAGAGGGCAGTGGCAATAGATGAGGAAGGTCCTTTAGCTGTTAAAGAATAAAGGCCATCTTTCTGAACTCCTTCTAACAGAACAGCACTTGAATATTCATCCTTTACACAGTAATGATTAGCGTGAAATTCAACAAATACATTGTTGTCTACTGTAAATTTAGAGACGGGCTCCTTACGATTTGAGGAACAACTAATAGTTGAGATAAGAGCAATGGTCGTGCAGATGTAAGTAAATCTGTATGACATATATGAGAGATGGACAATGTAGAACCATCACCCAAATGCACTTTTCTCTTATCAGAATAGGAGCTGGAGGAGGAAGAAGGAGGATAACCATTTGTAACATGATGAGTTGCACCAAAATCAGGGAACCGGGTCAGTGCTGAAGATCCAAGCTCAGCTACTAGGGAATTGACTTGTGGAGCTTCCACTGGAGGAGTAGGACAAGCCATATCCGGAGCTCCCTTAGCAACAAAGGGATCATAAGTGATATCGAGCTGATTAGTTGCATAGCAGTTGTTTGCCTGAGAAGTAATTTCTCGACGTGGTGCTAGGGAAGTGTTAGGTTTATAGTTTTTGTCGAACCTGTGCCAGCATCTGTCAGCAAGGTGTCCTAATTTGCCACAGACCTGACACTGAATGCGAGGGCGTCCCTTGTAACGATTCACAGTTGGTCCAGCAGCAGCAGGTTGAAATCCTTCTCGAAGTCGATTAATGTCATCAGCAAATCGAGTGTGGTGAATTCCAATTAACATTCGAAGAGGATCAACAAGCTGTGTCTCAGCATCAATAAGCACGGATGTAGCACCATTTACTGTGTAAGAAACCCGACTGGCAGAGATAACCGCAACAAAAGGATCATACTCAGTAGGGAGACCATTGAGAATGGTAGCGATATGTTCGACTGTGGAAACTGGACTCCCACAAGAAACTAACAGATCGCAGATCTCTTTAATCTGAACTGTATAAGCTCGCATGGACTGACTAACTTTCTTTACTGAGCGAAGACGACAATGAAGATGCATCAACTTTGTGGTGGAGAGCTGAGAATAGAGGCCAGAGATGATTTTCCAGATTGACGTCGCTGTATCAGCACCAACAAGGTTCGACAAAATATCAGAACTAACAGTGGAAAGAAGCCAAGAAGCTACAGAGTTGTCTTGCTTAATAAAACTCTTGTAAGCAGGATTTGCTACTGGATCTCCAGCATCATTTGGAAGGAACTTGGATGGGGGAAGAAACTCAGGATCAAGATAATCCTCCAAGGCATAACCACGCATCATCAACAAAACTTGCTATTTTCAGAGAAGGTAGTTTGTGTCATCCAGGCGAATACTAATACGCTTGTTGGAAAAGGACTGGGAACCTTCATCTTCTTCATTAGCATCATGATGAGCCATGGAAAGAAAAGGTTATGAAAAACTATAAAAGTGTTGCCAGGATCGAGAGGATAACTGATACCATGTATTTTTCAGAGAAATGAGTAATGTATATTATCGAAGAAAAGGCTGGATATTTATACACATTATCTCATGTGAAGAGCATGAGAAAAGCATGATAAAAAACCCTAACAGGTTGCTATGAGTTGTCACCAGCTCTCCCTCCAAAACTGATTTCGGTTATGTCAGCAATATTCTTTAACAGTTTATCTTAGTACAACATAGACTTAATCTATTTTATCGAAAAATATGATGAAGAGATTTGCTTTGTCCACCGAACCCGGTTTTTTGAGAAAAACATACACACACATACACGCGTAATTTTCGATAATTTTTTGCTCTTTCTTCCCAAAATTTCTGATTTACTTTTTGTTAATTTATTGGTATTTATCACTGTGGAACAACTCTATGGAAGGAAGTATCCCTGTAGAAATTGAAAACTTGACAATGCTCCAAACTTTGATTCTTGGTTACAACAACTTTAAAGGTAAACAATTCCTCATTTCTATTTCATTAGTTATTTTTATTATTTAATTTTATGAATAATTGCTTTAAATATTGTTGCATCACTTATCCATTATATTGTCAATCTTGTGGTTCAAAATAACAATCTAAGATTCCAATTATAAGTATGGACCACTAAACCAATCAAAGATCACTCATGTGCTTCTGACTAAGTCTTGCTTTGATTGATTTCCTTTTGTGACCAATAATTGTGCATATTTCTTACTCAAATTGTGAGTCCTAGGATGTTGTGCATAAGTCTTTTGAATTAAAGTATTTATTGGATGGTAATATACAACTCATGTAATTTTTTTACGTAACCCTTTTTTAAAATTTAAAACTTAAAACCCTAGTCCTAATACTCTAAATTTTAAACTCTAAACTTTGAAGTCTAAACTCAAAATCTTATATTTTAAACTTACAACCCTAAACACTAACTCTTAAATTCGACAATCACATGTAAACTAAATTTACATGTAAACTAAATTTACGCAGTTTGTATATTAAAGTTTTTCTATTTTGAACTAACCCTAGTAGTAAACTCAAGTGCTATTTTTCAGTCTGGAAGATTTGCCTTATACCCTCATCCAACCTTATGGCAAAAATTGGCTTCCTCCCTCTTATGTTGTTTCTGCTACTTTGTTCTTGCTTTGGGGTTATTATGTCTGCAAATGCACCCAACATCTCCACTGACTGAGCTTCCCTTGTAGAACTGAAATCTCATATAACATATGATCCGCAAACATGTGTATTGGGTATACGCATCCTGCATGTTTACATCACATACACAAGTTATTTGTTTCAAAGATTATTCAAACTCCTAATTCTAACTTTATTCTAAATTTTCTGTCAGGCAAAATTCCTTCCTCAATATGCAATTTGAGTTCCCTTGAGCTTCTGCTTTTATTCAAGAATAGTATGGATGGAGAAATTCCAGACTGCATTGGAAACATGAGTTCTCTTTCACACATTAACCTAGAGAAGAATCATTTTCATGGGAAAATACCAAATAATTTTGGTGAAGGTTGCAGATTACAAAGTTTTGGAATCAACCACAACCAAATGGAAGGGTTACTGCCAGAATCACTGAGTCATTGCAAAGATTTGAAGCTTCTTGATGTTGGAAACAACTATTTAAATGACACTTTCCCGACTTGGTTAGGAAATTTGGATCAGCTACAGGTTCTTATCTTGACATCAAATAGATTCTATGGTGAAGTGGTTAGCTCAGGAGTTACAGTTTCCTTCACTCGTTTACATGTCGTTGATATCTCTCATAACAACTTCGGTGGATACTTACCAAAGAAATTTTTTCAAAATTTGCATGACATTAGAGAAGGGAAGGAAAACAAAGTTAAAGCAGAGTACATGACATTTAGATCAAGTGATGGAGCGGTGTGGTATGCACAAGAATTATCTTTCTCAACAAAAGGCCTGGAAACAGAGTTTGAGTTCCTATTAACCATTTGGATGGCAATTGATTTCTCAAACAATCAATTCTTTGGAGAAATTCCTGTAACACTTGGAGAGCTTCAGTCGCTTATTTCCCTAAACCTATATCATAACTGTTTAACAGGTCCTATCCCATCAGCATTGGGTGATTTGATAGAGCTTGAATCATTAGATCTCTCATCAAACAAGCTCCATGGAAGAATTCCAACAGAGTTGAAAAATCTTGGATTCTTAGCTGTGTTAAACCTTTCTCAAAATAATCTCATGGGACCTATTCCTCAAGGAAAACAATTTGATACTTTCAGTAATGATTCCTACATAGGAAACTTGGGTTTATGTGGGTTGCCATTATCAAAAAGCTGTGATACTGATGAGGGAACTCCAGCCAAATCTGATAGAGATAATGTTGTTGAAGATGATGGATTGAATTGGAAATTTTCCATATTGATGGGGTATGGATGTGGGGTGGTGCTAGGAATAAGCATGGGATACATCGTATTCGCAACCGGAAAACCATGGTGGTTCATTAGGATCTACGAGAGAGTTCGACAAAGATGTGCAAAACGATAGAGAAGCGAAATCTTTGTCTGGTTTTTGTTGCAAAACAAGCTGTGGACAGAGCAGAAAACTTCATCGCATGGTGGTAGGCAAAGCAGGCCCTTTCTTATACCTGTTTTATATCTATGTTGGTGCTTTTCTGTATGTTGTGTCGTTTATATTATGTTTTCCAGCATCCTCTCCAATGGCAGCGTTCCCCTGTGTAAAGACTTTTCCATGTCGTAAAGAAAACACTTTCTTACCAAGTCACTGTCCTGGACAGAAAGTAAATTCTAATGGAAATCAAAACTGTAGGCTGTAGGCTGTAGGCTGTGTAGGCTGTAGGCAGTGCTCACTGCCGCTATCATAAGTAAGGGTGGATTAAGATTCATTTGTCTATTTTAATTGTTTATCAATTTTATTGGATATTTGTATAGGGTATCCAGAATATATATTTAATTTAAATATTTTTTTAATATTTGATATCGTATTTATAAAAAAAAAAAATGAAATTTCGAAAAAAAATGAAATTTCGAAGATAACAAGCAACTTTATAAATTAATCATTAATTTTTTTAACATTTATAATTTATATTTATCTTAATATTTTAAAATTTTATCCGTTCCTACGCTAGAAAATATTAAGGTTTACCCCAACTCTCAATCATAAAAAAAATTTATAATTGTAATACCCCAACCCGAATGTCACATTGAGCCTCCGGCCCAAAACTTATATTTCAAAATTTCAGCTTCAAGCCCACGTAAAAACGATTCAAGTCTAAATAAAATCATAACATATCAAAGGTTTCAAACCCAAAAGCAACATAATCCAATATTTAAAACAATACGGAGCTCCAATATTACAAAACCATTTAAAACATTCGACCCAAATAATTAAACAGAGTTACATTACATAGGGTTCGACATAGTACTAGCCCACTAAATCTAATACATGTACTCTGATAGCATGATCGATACTGAAATCCAACCTTGATGGTGCTCCACAAACCGGCTTCCCCTAACCTACGCACGAAAACACATTTCGAATGTTGAGCTACGAAAGCTCAGTGGGTACGTCGAACTCGGCCAACATCATGCATAACATAAGCAGTAAAGCAGAAAATATAAAATATCGTACATGATATGATGATCTAGCATGCTTGCCTACCACATGGCATACACAATGTATAATAACGCACACAGCATATACATGTCAAAACAACCACACAAGGTAATGAGGCCCGCGTCCACACAGCATCGGGATCCTACACTACGAGCAGGGCTCGCGTCCACACAACATCGGGATCCCATACTCAAGGATGAGGCCCGCGTCCACACAGCATCGGGATCCTACATCTGGGATTTGAGGCTCGCGTCCACACAGCATCGGGATCCTCCAAATCCCATACTCGGAATGTCACATCGAGTATCTTCGAATGAGGCCCGCGTCCACACAGCATCGGGAATCTTACATTCGGGATGGTCTTCAAAACATCACTCGGAATGTTACATCGGATGGCCTTCGACGTGTTGCAACACTTTTGGATATCTGGATTTCCATCAAACAAAAACTCGATACACACAAATGATCCACCTAGGATCTTCTCATCAAAACATATCAAGACTTAACATAACTTAGCCGTTCAGGGTTTATAACATCAATCTTGTGTTAACAATTCATTTCATTATTTGTAAGTTTCATTATGACTTTTAATTCTCTTATAGAACCTCAAACAATACTTAACTTGTCAATATTTTGCAGGGGTATCGATACCCTTAGGTGGGGTATCGAAACACCCTGTATCGATACCCACCCAAAGAGGGTATCGAAACACTGGTATCGATACTTGTATCGATACCCTTTGACCAATTTTAAAGTCAACGAAAAGGGGAACATCTGCTTCGATACGGGTATGAATCGAATATGCCACTGGAGGGTTTGGTATCGAAACCCGTATCGATACCCCCTCTTCACTAACCTATTTTTCCCTCAGGGGTATCGATACACGGGCCACCGGTATTCATCCCAAACTCGGCCTAAACAATCCTAAAGTGTTCCTACTCATTCTTAGGAAGGTTTAGGGTGGTTTAACATTATTTTTAAGCCATCAAACACATAATCACGTATTTCACCATTAATGATCCCATACATGCACATCAAGCATTCATACATGATTTTCTATATGCTATGCATTCTACCATGAAATGAATGATGAAAAGAAGAGTTGAGAGTACCAACCTTGAGCTAAAAACAGCAAAACCCGAGCTCCTTTCACCCTCAAGCTCTTCCACCTCCAAAGCTTGTAGATGGTTCTCCCACTTGTTTCTCTACAAAGGGAAAGATGAGCAGTGAATTAGACACCAAAGAGAAGATTCTTAGGGTCTAAAACACTAGAAAAAACAAGATTAACTCCCTCAAAAACTCATTCCCGAACTCACCCTTAAACCTCCACTAAAACCTTTTTCTCCACCAACCAAACACTTACTTACCTTGTTTTGTAGATCACATGAAGCTCTAAAACTTACCCTCAAGCTAAACAATGTGATTCTTGTTCAAACTCTGAAAGTTTACTCCTTTTTCTTGATGATTTGGGTGAAGAAAAGAGGGATGAACAAAAGAGAACTTGGGTGACTTCACTCTGATTTTTCTCTAGAGAAAGTTTAAACCCCACCCCTTCTTTGTCTTCCTCACAAGAAATGATCAAAAAGCCCCTTAACACACTTTGGGCTCAAGGTAACCCCAAGACCAAGGCCCATTAACAGCCCAACACTCAAACCTGAGGCTCATCAAGGCCCAAACATCGGAACCTAACGTTACGGGTTAACCCGACACTCGGATTCCAAAATCCGGGTTGTTACAATGACTCTTAATCATAACTTCGTCCATGTAAGTGATTCACTATAAACATAAAGAAAACAAAGAGTTGATTAATTATAATTTTTTTCTCTCGAGTATTAAGGTGTGGGTAAAAATTTCGATTGTTGAATTTCGATCTCGGATTTGGTAGATTTTTATCTGGTATTAGTTTCGGTGAGACTGGGACTAGATCCAAAATTTAGGTCCTGGTCATAACCGAGACTAGGACTGAATCTTAATTTTTTAGACCCGGTACCCGGTGGGTACTCAATTGAACCGTAATCAATACCAAACATCCGGTATTGGTTTTCTTTTGTTTATTTTTCTTATCAAACTTTCTCTTTTATGTATGAATATTATGAATATGACTAGTTTTAAAACTTTAATTATCAAGCCTACAATGTTCTAATTTTATTATTTAATATTAATATTGGTGGTTAAATTTTTTAAGAATAAATTAATTGATCGGGTACCAGGTATTGAAACTGATTCACACTAATAACGGGACCGATTCTTAAAATTTAGGACCCGATATGATCGAGACTGATTTCAATTTTTAAGAACCGATGATTATCGAGACCATAATTAATTTTATTTAAATTGGTCGAGATCGGGTCCCACACGCTTTTCAACGTTCTTACAATATGTATCTTCACAACATAGTAATAATAAATACAAATATTTTAAATCCATAGAATATATAATTTTAAGATTTAAAGTTTTCATTGTACTAAACTTTGTTAAATATTTGTTTGAATTTTAATAGTTAATATATATTCCCTCCGTCCTATATATATGTCCCTTATTAACTCTTTCGAGTCAAACTTTTTTAATTTTGACTCATGATTTTTTTAAATTTATTATTGATAAAAATATGAAAAAAAATATTTTAAAAACATCTAATCGAGTAGATTTTAAATATATATTTTATAAAATTTAATTATTAAAATATTTAATATAATTATAGTTAAATTTTAAAAAATTTAACTTCGAAAAGTCAATAAAAGACATTATATACGGGACGAAGGTATTGTAACTTTATTATTAATTAACATATTTTTACTTGACAATAAAAATTTAATTTTTATTTGTATTTAAACGGGTGAGTGACTCGATCGTAACTATATAATTAATTGAATAATTTAATCATTATTTTTAATAATTGCATAATCAATTATAATTTTTTTAAGTAATTTAGTGATCTTTAATATAATTTATTTATAATTTTTTAATTGCCAGTTAGTTAAATAATTAAAAATTATTATTTAAATAAAAACTGTAGTAATTATTATTTTTATTATTAAATGAGGAAAAAGTAATATCAAAATTGAATGAAAAAATAAACCACAATTATTATTAGGGATGTTTAAAAATATCTGATCTGATTCGATTATTTATTGATCCGATCCAAAAATACGAATATCCGATTTGATTTATTTTTGGATCGAATATACAATCCGATTTTAAATTTTCCGGATCGGATATGGATCATAATATTTCATGTTTTGGGTTATCCGAAAATCCAAAAATTCAATTTCTTTATTAATATTAATCTTGTTATATTTAACCATTTAGTGCTTGTTATTTTCAAAAATTTTAAAAATTAAAACTTTTATAAATGTAATTCTTGTTGTATTTAATAATTTATTATTTATTATATTCGAAATTCTAAAATTTTTATAAATACAACCTTCAAATTCAAAAAAATAGTTTAATCAAATTATATTTTGGATAATTAGATATTTAAATATCTGATCTCGAGTATCCGATATCCGAATATACGAATATCCATTTTTATAAATCGAATATAAATTATTATATCATCAATCTGAAAACCCAAATATAAAAAAAAAAAAAAAATCAAATCAGAAATGTCGGACCATGAACACCCTTTACTAGTAATAATAAATAATTGTTATTGTTATAGCTAAAGTTAAGGGGTCAGACCTTTCTCCTTTCCTCTGCTTTTATTCTCGAATTTTCTCTCTCAATTCCCAATTTTCAAAACCCTTTTTTTCCCTTCTTGCTTTCCCTTGTGATTCATCCATCGAAGCTTGCCAATGGCGAATAGTAATCTCCCTCGAAGAATCATCAAGGTTACTCTTGCTATCTTTCCCCGATCCTTCTAGATTTCTCCGATTTGTTTGTTTCCCGCAAACCCTAGAAGAAATCTCAGTTCTTTTACTTTTTTTTTTATTAATTTTTGCGCTTCTAGTGTTTGGTTTTGTGACAGAAGCTTTTATGGGTTTTGATGGGTCAAAGTCTTCTAATTATTTTAAGATCGTTTTCTAAGATTGAAGAAAATATTTCCTTTTCTTGGAGAATTTTGTTTATTTTTCGTACTTTAATTTCGCTTTCTTCATCTTTTGATCTAAACAGGAAACTCAGCGTCTCCTCAGTGAACCTGGTAATTACTTTGATTTTTCTTTGCCGTCTGTTTTTTATATCGAAATTATTGTTGAAATTTGATTAGTAAATGGACTTTTTCTGAATAATTGAAGCTTTTTATTTTCCTTTTTTGTTATGTTAGCACCGGGAATCAGTGCTTCACCTTCAGAGGATAATATGCGATATTTCAATGTGATGATCCTTGGTCCTACACAGTCTCCTTATGAAGGTAATTGATTTTCCCATCTAATTGTTGGAAATGTTTTTGCTTTGTGTTAGAATTGTAAAAATTTACAGTTGATTGAATAATTGTTAGGATGGGGTGATTTAAATCATAAAGAGGGGAACCAATGCCTGATTATCCGTCAATAAAATGGTTTCTACATGGTTGAATTTGGAAAGCATTTGATGAAATGGTTTTCCTGTGTTTGTTTTACTTAACTTTTTGTTGGTTTTTTCAGTTTTTTAAAGGGGATTTGGGATAACCGTCCGGTTATTTAATGTTGTTTATTTTTGTTGCAGTATGTTATTGATTTTGAACTCATGTATAGGATATGACACCCTTTCGTGTTTGAGATTTTAGGTGGAGTTTTCAAGTTGGAATTATTTTTGCCCGAAGAATATCCCATGGCTGCTCCCAAGGTACTTGACTTTGAGTCTTTGAGTCATTTGTAAAACTAGCATGAATTCCTGTATCTGCATCAGTCGTTTTGTATGTAAGGTCGATTACTGATCCTTGGATGTATAGTATTGCTTGGCTCCATCTGAAAAAAGATTGTCACATATAGGGATCTCAATATGGTTTTAGAATTCTGTGGTGCATTATAGTATTTCTGTAGTGTATTATATATGGTAGGCACTTCATTTTTGTCTTTCATTTCACTCAACGAGCTGCAACCTTACTATTCGGTTCTATTGCAGTATTTAATCATGAGTGTAGTATATTCATAGAATTGCCAAGTGGCAGTGGTTGTAATTAGGCATCAGTTTATTGTTCTCTATTCTTGGAAGCTTTCTATCATCCATGGATGACATCTTTTTGGTATATTTTGTAATCTTGTTTACTTTAACCAATTTGCTGTAACAGGTTCGTTTTCTTACAAAGATATATCATCCTAACATTGATAAGGTTGGCACCTGTTCCTTCTTTTGTCCTTATTATATGGTGTGAAAGATGCAACTTCTTGGCTCTAAGGGTTAAAAATTCTTGCAGCTTGGGAGAATATGCCTCGATATTCTCAAAGACAAATGGAGTCCAGCTCTCCAGATCCGAACTGTACTTTTGAGGTATTATAAATCTCCGTAGTATGTATTTCTATCGGTGTAAACCGATATAGGTTACATGGTCTTGAATCTATCATCGCTGCTGAAAATTCTTCATAACATTTTTTTCATATTGCCATTGTTTTTGGAAAATTAGGTATTATAAGTAAAATTGAGATTGAATATTTCTTTCCCACACATCTGTTCTTCTAGTTTCCCCCTCCCCCTGGGTGACTTATCTTTCTGATATAATATCATTACTTCAGCATCCAGGCACTTTTGAGTGCTCCAAATCCCGATGATCCGCTCTCTGAAAATATCGCTAAGCACTGGAAAACAAACGAGGCTGAAGCCGTTGAGACAGGTAAAATCTATAGTTGCAATCTTAGGTCATCTGAATCACATAATCCTTCTAAAACCGAGAATGGTATTGATATGCTGATTGCTGTTCCTGATTTCTGTGTCCCTTTGCAGCCAAGGAATGGACTCGTTTATATGCAAGCGGTGCATGAAGACCGGTACGTTCGTAAAATAACAATTTATGCAATGTAAGCTACTCGATGTCGATTTCATATGGAAATTTAGATGGATGATGTTTGAAAGAGTTTGATATTTTCAAAAGCTTCCAGTTAAAGTCATAATCCTGTTGGAAGCAGTCTATGAACTTGTATGATAATACACATTAACTCCCAAATGAAGGGATTATTATCTAATATGTTTCTTTTAATTCCTGGTTTAACATTAATTTCTAAACTTTAGAAAATAGGAGCTTAAGTATTTAAACTCAATTTAGGAAGTAAGATTTAATCTAATTTAATTAATATTTAAATTTTGAGGATATAGATTGTTATTAGTAGGGGTGAGCGTTCGGTTAATTCGATCGGTGGGCGAACCGAATTAACCGAAATTTTTAAAATCTTAACCGTTAACTGAATTGAATTTTCTTTAACCGAATTAATCGAATTGAAATTATTTCGGTGAAATTTATTATAAATTTTGGTTAAATTACATAATAAGTCACTAAATTAAGCTAAAATAATTTTTTAGTCACTAAGCTTTTATTTTATATTAATTTAATACAAAATTTAGTGACTATTTTATAATATAAAAAAATTAATGAACATTTTATAATATTTTAAAAGTTAAATGACTAAAAATATATATAATATAATATTTAATATATACAATTTTGGTTAATTTGGTTAATTAATCGATTTTAAACTGAATTAACCGATAACTGAATTATTAAAAAAAATAACCGTTGATCGAATTTATCAAAAATTAATTCACCGAATTAACTGAACCAAATAAACACCATAGTTATTAGATCAAAATTTTTGCAGGGCTACTACCTATTTGTCTTCTTTCTAAACATTTCAATTTCAAACCTTTGATTAATTAAATTGAAGGAAAATATACATTTGACTTATGATTTTTAAATAAAAAGTACAGTCTCTGTTATGTATCCCATGTCAATATTGGCCTGACAATATCAATTCCATAAAAAGAAAAAGATAATATACTATATGACATGGATAGTCTTATTTTTTTTTTCTAATATTAAAAATTAAATTTTAACTAATTCTATAAATCATAAATCTTTAAGTTATAAATTTTAACTTTAAATTATAAATCTTAAACCATAATATTTAATAAAAATATACTCTGCAAACTAATTCTCTAAATTCTAATTATTAAGATCGATAACATAAATTAAGAATACATGTGATATAAAATATAACGTATTCAACCACTAGAATTATAATAAAACTCAACTTAATTATTAATTAAAATTTGAGTCAAAATATAATATTAACCTTAACTCTAAATCCAAATATAATTTTTTGTGTGGGACATACATATGAACACTGAAAAAGATAAAAGATTTCTATTATTTTTAACAATGACATTTAAATTTTATTAGTCATGAAAAATATTATAAGTACAATACATGAGAAAAAAAATGATATTATTCCACTAAAAGTCGCATACAAATGTGAAAAAAAAAATACTTTCATAAAGATTAGTATCGTTGGAATTTAAAAATCTTTTTAAATTTTTTACCTCTAACCAAACGAGACAATCTATGGGATGAAAAAAAGAGTAATAAGCAAATCAAACTATCAGTCAGATTATTCCATTACATAATTCTGATTACATCGGTTAACAAAACATCAAACAAGCGGGAATCAATATTTTTTATCAACAACAAAATCAAATCAAAAACTAACGTAGTAAGAATCTTTATATAAGTAACAAATAATTATTAAAGTCAGTTGAAATCATACTAAACAATAATAAAATAAAACACAAAAATAAAGGGAAAAATATCATAAAAAAATAACATGTAAAAAAACAAAAAATTTATTATAAAATATAAAATATAAAAATAATAATCATAAATATTCAACAATTAACATTAAAATTATATCATCGTTAATAGAAAAAGAATATAGAAAAATCTAATGACGCCTTCTAGAAAAGAGAGGAAAAATTAGTTGAGGCTATAAAACTATAAAAATTTGACTTTTTATTCAGTTGATATTATATTTTATTATGTCTATTAATATAATATTGTAATTTTAAACAATTTGATATCTAATTTTTAAAATTATATATATATATATGATATTTATTAAATTAATGCCAAATGTTTAAACATATAATATGGACTACATATTCCACATACCACTTTTTATAATTTAAATTAATTGATTTAATTTATTTTTTAATTATTTAATATGAATTATTTTGTGTGATGTTTGACAAATATAAGTACCAAAGTATGAAATATTTGACAAATATAAGTACCAATATAAGTACCAATATTTGACAAATATAAGTATGAAATATTGAGTAATCATCCTTCTCCAAGTATATAGAGTATAGACTATAATCTAACAGTGAATCAAATATAAACTCGATCGTTAATGCATCAATGGAAAAAAAGTAAAGAAATATAGAACGTGTTCGTTCATAGTATTCTTGGGAAGATTTCATACACTATTGGAATCCCCTTGTTTCCATTGGTTGTTTGTTATGTCTTCTAGACTGTTTTTATGGTTTCCTTAATGTTTGTGAATGATACATTTGGATTGATTTTTAGTTGTTTCAGGTTCACTAATTGCTTCATCTTTTATCCTTAGTTGTTTGAGTGAAGAGTGAAATCCCATAGCTTACACTTATGATGATCTCTTTGGCTAAACTCATTATTAAATTAACCATGCTATTGCATTCTTGGTTTACTTTGTTCTTCATACCTTATGAAAATTAGCAGAATTGCTGATGTACCGTATGAGACGTAAGAGTTTTGCTGAGCTCACCACATCGATAAAATAGGAAAGATAATTTGTGGTTTCAAAGATTAAGGCTCCGTTCGGTGTTGCTTTTTTACTCAGCTTCTGGAGATGCACCGCCGAACACCTAGTTTTTACTCCTCGTCGTCAAGTGTTTATGCCGATTTTGTCAAATGAGGCTTTTGCAAAAGCTGGAAATTTCAACTTCTCCCCCAACATTGTTTCTCAACCCAAACCAGGGTTTTACCGTTTGGAGCCTAAGTCTCAAGTTGTTTGGTGTTTTTGCCTTTTGCTATATTACCTCTGTTTTTGGTTCATTTTATATTTCTTGTTCTAGACATTTGTATTGACAAAATCAAATAGCTCAAGTATCCAAAAAGATTGTCCTAATTGTACAAGACCCTATACATTTTGTTTCTGAGCATTATTTGATCTCATCATAGTATTTCTTATGTTCCTGATAAAACATACACACATCTTACATACAAAAATATTCGAACCGTTATAGTCTAAAGATACATAGAATGTGATTTTTTTTCAAAACTGGAGAACACTATAATTAAAAACACTAGAAGTACAGAAGAGAGGCCATTGACAAAAGCTGTGTCAAGGCTCTCAGGTAAAGAAAAGGCTGTCAGAAGTGGGATTTGAACCCACGCCCTCGTTAGAGGACCAGAACTTGAGTCTGGCGCCTTTGACCACTCGGCCATCCTAACACCGTGATCTAAGAATGTAGTGTTTCTAGTCTAACTTCTATGTAAAACTCTAGCATGGCTCAACTTGCCCCACTACCTATCAAACAAACTGAAACAAGTAAATCAACAGTAAAGTTTACAAGTTGGACTCTAAGGTCCCCTACAAGTTCAATTGCTTACTTGAGGCCATGTATGGTAGAGACTAAAGCAAGAGAACAATTCCTTGTTTATTCAGCCAGTTTACATTCCATGTTTATCAGACATGATTTCCAAAATTTTCATATCATGTTTTCCAATCATAGAAAAAATAGCACTTGACAGATTTCCAGAATGTACAATTACATTCTACTTATACATCCAATTCAGTCTTTCTGTAGCTGTTCCTCTACAAGTACACCAGAAGCTAATTCCAAATCTTGTTCTTCACAGGACATCTCTGAAAATTGTTCCTGCAATCCATTTTCCGGCATCTCAACTACTCTTGCATTCTTCTCTTTTTGACTGCTTCTTCATGCATTTTAGAACTATGGTTATCGAGATGAAGACAATCGGTTCACCAATATAGACTCCACTTTCGTTATGGTGTCAGC
The DNA here is from genome assembly GCA_035048815.1 of Abelmoschus esculentus. Classification (NCBI taxonomy): domain Eukaryota; kingdom Viridiplantae; phylum Streptophyta; class Magnoliopsida; order Malvales; family Malvaceae; genus Abelmoschus; species Abelmoschus esculentus. The sequence continues at coordinate 1,307,742 of JAUCBN010000049.1, forward strand.
TTCATCGTCATCTACTGGCTTTCCCTTCGTACAGATACCTAGTCTACTAGTTTCTATAACTTGTAAGGCTGGGTTACCACATGGCTCCTTTGCATTAGAATCGGTTATTTCTTTCTTACAATCGTTTTCCAACTCTTGTAGATTCTTGTCTCCGGCGAACTCGGTTACTATTTGGCACAAGCTTCATTTGAATATATGTCATCCAAATGCTGCAAAGAATTGGCTACTTGATCTCCTACAGAACAGATGCCTATGCCTGTTGATTCTTCGTGTCTCAAATGTTCGGTTGAATTATCTCGTTGCAAAGACAATGTATTGACGGCTTCTGTATAATAGCAGGGATCAGATATTTCTTCAAACTTGAAGAATGATGAACATTAATAGGTTGGTGAAGTTACCTGATTGTCCATCGGCTTTGTTGAGTTGATACAAGGGCTTCGAAAGCAATATCGTTCCGGGAAACACCATCAAGTTGATTTTATCAAGTGTTCTTCTTTCCTCGTTCTCCACCGGCTTGAAACCAAAACCCTTGGTCCATGTTTCCATTACACTCGGAATGGCAGTTATCACGAGCTTTTCCACCTTGAATGAGATGAGCAGCTAGAGCATGCATTGATCCGTACGATGAATAAAACAAAGAAAATCAAGTCGAAAACATGAATGGTGCAGACTGAACCGGTTCTATAAAGAGTCATCAAAGCACACGGATAACAGAGGAGCACATACCTCTTCGATAACATTCATAAGGCTTCGACACATTCCTTGACGACGATATTTGCTGCAAGTTGCAATAAGAGGCATCTCTGCAATGGCTACCCCATGTATCCTAGTACAAATGGAGAAAAATCGAAAGTAAACATCTAAATATCAAATACATATTACGTACTATACTACCTGATCGATGCCACGCATATAACCACATCATTCTTCTCCAATACTAGAGAGTAAAATCCGGAAAAATTCAAGCGTGCAAATTCTGACCTGATTATTTTAAAAACAAAAACATGCGAATATGCAAGGATTATCACAAAAAAAATGTCTTGAAATGTAAAAGATAAGCCCAGAAAATTGAAAATGACTATAAAAAGGAAATAATAAAAAAGACCGGTGTCTCACCCCCAATTGTACATGAGATGGGGCATCATGTCGACACCTGTTCTCGGATCAACCATAGACAGAAAGCATTCTTCCATGATAGACAGAGCAACGGCCAGTTTCGAGTTGCATTCAGCCTTTAGGGCCAGCCTTTGAGCAGAGTGAATTTTCTGATCTTCATGAATACATCTAAGAAGTGTCCATGAAAATCCATCAGAGAGGTGATTAATCATCCCGAGACGAGAACTAAGACCGGAGTGCAACTGCAAAAACCAGTGAAGCTTGCATCAGAAATGCAGATAACGTGGAAAACACCAAGTTATACTCTAACAAATCTCCAGGCTTAAATGGCAAAGCTTCAATTAGCTTGTAAAGGCAAAATTTCCATAGGTCTACATGAAAATAACAATCGAACTCGAATAACTTCAAGAAAAACAAGTTAAAGGGAAGTAATTCAAACAGACAACCAACACAACAAAAGCTATGTATATATATGCAAAGATTTAAACCCACATCTACTCGATTGCTGATTCAAAAATAAAAGTTACAAGGGAAAAACTTGAACTTATGAACAGAATACCGGAACTATTTATCATGCCAAATCCAAAAGATTCTTTACATCATAATCAGAGTCAAAAAGTTTGAATCTCAAAATACCTCCTTGCAGCTTCCTCCACAAAACCAAGTATCAGAAACCTTTTCTTCAAACTGACTTTTATCATTCAGGCATGCCTTATGATCTGTTCAGAAAAACAGAGCAATAAGCTCGAAAATTAGGAAAACAAATCATGCAGTATCATAAAAACACTCAAATTAAAACAGCACATGAGCACTTTCAACAAAAAGCCTGAACTTAAAGAAAACCAAGAACATTCAAAGAGCGCAACTGGGGTAGTTTAGTGTATTTTATTCTCTATTTTTACACTTTCAACATACCATTCTTCATGTACCATGACACTCCTGCTATTGGATGGTGAATAAAATATCTCAATTTTTTTTCTTAGAAGAAAAAATATTATGCAGAGAAATAGTCTTTATAAAGATTTTCAATGTTATGATCTACATAGACATACCAATTTGGCCAAAAGATTATTCATTTTTGAGTTTTCTCACTGAGAATAATAAATCAAGAAACAAATTGAATAAAAATGTTCTTTAAAAACAGTAGCTAGTAGCCTGTCCCAAGTGCAAATCATATGTCAAGAACTCTATACTGTCTTAATAAATAATCTAAAGTTTTCAGAAGAAATGTCATGCCGAGGGGGAAGAATTACATTTGTGTTCACACTGTGAACATTTGAATGGATCAAATGAACTTGAAGCATCCTTATCATTAACAAAATTGCCACATATCCAACAAGTGCAATTTGAGCAATACCAACTGCCTTCAGGTAGTTCCTGGAAGCAACAAATTAAAGCATATGAAATAAGTAGCAACAAATACAATGCACCAGCTATTGGATCCTTCACTTAAGCTCTATTAAACAATTATAAATGAGATCTATCACATAGAGTGTGCACTAGTATCTATGTGATTCTAACATGCTATCTTTTTACACTTAAAGCTCATAATGTCGGTGTCTAAGAGAGCAAATTTATTCGTTATTCTTAACGCTCTTGAAGGTCATCATTCATTCGAAAATATATAACCATGCAAATGCCAAAGATGGCATAGAGTAAACTCTCACAGTTTTTTTGATTATCGAGGCAAATTAAATCAATCTCAAAGTAATGATTCTTATACTATTTATCTGATTACATGCTCAGAAGCTAAAATTAATATATGGAACATTTGTAGCCAAAAATGAAAATTTACCAAGTATAGCCCTTTGTAACTGCAAAAGAAACATGCAAGACTAAACAACGATAAGTTAGACTATGCCAAAAAAAATTGACCTAAGTAAAATCAGTGAAGCTGCAAAAAAAGGAAAGATAATAAGGAGAATAATCAAGAATAAAGATCAGTTATGAAAAAAAGTGTTGGTCGATGAAAAAGAGTATAAATCAGAAAAGAACAAACCTCCATAGAAAGGCAAGTCGGATGAAATGTAGAAGGGCAGTTGTCGCAACAAATCAGTTCACCAACATCCCCACATATGCCACAGGAATCATCGTTTTGATCATATTCATCAGCTTCCACCTTTTGGATCCCATTTTTTCTGGTCTTGTACTCCGCAGACCATGCCTGCAGCTGACATAAAGTGAAAGACTGACCGGATTCCATGAAAAGATTCATGCAGGGACGGTTAAACTTGAATCCAGCATGAGTTTTAAACTCAGAAACTGATAGCACCCTATTGCAGCAACTGCATGATATTCCATCCCAGGAAACAAGACCATCTTTAACGATAGCGTCATCCTTGGGGCTCCGATATTGAATGACATCATTCAGAGAAATAACCCCCGCCAAGATCAACCAAGAGAGAACTGTCCTGGATCCAATATCATACAACTTAACTTCAGTAATATGCTTTCCTCCTTTACCCATGCCTCGAGGAAGCAGCTTGCAGCGGCTCTTCTTGCTCTTGAACTTGGTCCGAGCTCTTTTTTGGGGGGGCTTCAATTTAGATCTGGTAGCACTCAAGCTCAAATCTTTGTTTCTTATTATAGCAGAAACCAACAGATCATCATCTTGAATTTGGCATTTAGTTGATTTCTTTTGTCGATTTTTAGAACCATCACGATTTCCAAAACTTCTCTTAAACTTCGAGCCTTTTTTCTCCACCTGATGAAGGGAAGAGCCAAGAGATGATGACATCTGTAGGTTTCCTTTAGTTACAAAGGATGCTTGGACTTCTTTATAATTTAACTCGGCCTGGCATGGGTCCGTATCATGATGATCATTCATATCAGGTGTATAAGAATATAAAATACCACTTTGGTTTAACGCAGCTAATCTAAGTTCAGATATCTTTCTGGATCTCCTGCATGCCTTCTTTTTCAAAATAACACCTTGCATATAACTTTTATCCTTTGTTTCAAACTTCAGAGCTTCAGTGAACTTCTCAAACCGGTATTCATCATGCCCAGATGTTTTATCATTTTCCTCCAACAACTGAAATGATACATCTCCTGGAACTGCATTAGGAATTCTTATGTTGCATTCAGAAATTTGTTTGTCACAACTTGGAGAGGTTGTGTTGCTATATTGGTAAGCGGTAGCAGATTCAGAACCTTGAAGTATGTCGGAAATATCTGACCCACAAGCATATGACGAAGCCATACGACGACTGTAGAACTTGAAATCAAAAGTTTCTGACCTGGTGGAAGTATCTTCCAAACACCCACCTACTTGGTCAGCCGTATAAACAGATACACCTTCCAGACCTTTCATTGCCCCACTACTTGTTTTACCATAGAAGTTTAACAAACTTCCATTGCCAGATTTATAGGTATTGTAACTCCTCTCAGAAGCTGTCAATGAGCTTTCAGCAGCCGGAGAATAATCACAAAGCTGAGTTGGCATATGTCCCTTTTTCCTCTGTGCTAAAACGGCATTCTTTTTCTTCTGTGCTAAAACGGCATCCTTTTTCTTGTTCTTTCGAATGGCTAAACTGCTCACTGCTTTAACCTCATCTCCCCTTCTTAATGAACCAATCTTCCTATTAACGAATACAACATTTACAAATGGGTCTAATATAGTCCAATAATGAGCTAATGTATGAGGAAGGTTCAGTTGGTTAAATTCTTTCTCAATATTCGCCAACGTATCTAATAGATCAGACCAGAACTGGCTCATATCAGTCCATTTCTTACCATTATCATCCAGTGTGAAGTTGTGACTATCAGCCAACAGAACCTGGCCAAAAAACCTCCAAACATTAGGGAATTCACGAAACAGCCTCCCCTCGGGTGATCTATAAATTGTTTCCACATAAGTCCTACAGGGTCTTTTACGTTTCTCAATAGACCAGCCTGCTCTTCTTAGCATGTGAAAAACAGGGATCTGAAGAAGAGGACGAGGATCCTTCTTAGAGTCTATTGCCCCAGAAATATTACAATCCCCCACTCCAGATGATTGAAATTCATTAAGTCTTTCCTCAACACATAAAGGAGACTCAAATTTCTCCATGTCAGTGGCAGGACTAGAAACCGCAAGCTTTGATGCAAAATTCTCCTGCAAAACAGGAGAAGCCATAGCTCTACCTCTGCCCTTTCCCACATGCCGCTTCAATGGACGACAACTAGAAGTTACCCCCTTAGAAGATGATTCAATTAAATGGCGCATTATAGTTTGGTAAACAGAATCTATAGGTGTCGACGACGAACCACTAACAATTCCGTTCTGCTGCAATGGTGCATTCAAAACCAATCTCCTTTCTGCTTTACCCGTAAAAGCTTCAGCCACAGAAGACTTCATTCGCTTGACACTCCCATTCAGGTCATCTGTGTCTGCCAAAGCAAATCCTTCGGAAAAGCTACCTAATGCAGAAATTCCACAACTCTCAATTAGTGCATTACCATACTCCTGGTACAAATTTTTGGAGCAAGACCAGCTTGTTAAAACTGAGTTGGCACTATTAGAACATTTATCTGATTTCTTGCTATGCTTGCATTCAAAATTAATTACACTAGTAGTAAGACGCTTTTTACTTGTGCTGCCACCATCGTTTCCAAATAAAACCTTCGAAAAAATGCCGTGCTCATCACGCGCCCCCTCAAAACCACCATCATGTAGATCTTCTGTATCTGCAATGAGTGACATCTCTGCTAAATGCAATCGGACTTTGCATAATCTACAAGAGAGCAATAATAAAAGGCATGAGACATATCACTCCTTAATAAATGCTTTCGATTCAAACCATCTATTAATTGGTAACAAAAGAGTAAAATAAAGATTTATAAAGAAGACAATTAATACATAACTATTTTTTATACAAATTAGTACTTAACTCTTTCCTATATCATACATGTGCTGTTAACAAGTTTGTGCCAATTATCCTAATATAAACATGCACTAACTATATACTCATCATGCTTTAAGCATTCCTCGCCCTTTTCTTTCCATCCTTATCGCAAAGTCGCAATAAAAATAGAGCGATAAAGCGACAAAACTTCTTCTAACTGCAATGATGTTGCCACAAATGCCCAATAATTCAACTGACAAAAAAGATCAACTTTTAAAACTTTTACATAGATTTCTTTTCCTCAAATTTTGTGCACTTTTGCAAGCTATGTATAACAGATATATCGAATCTTTGTCACCATTACCGTGGATGGAATTGAGAAATCAGTATATTCGCCAACATTTCAGAAGAAACTCCTAATCTGTTATGACATATTCAATCCTAAACAAGTTCAATATGTGTATAATCAGTTCAGATATAACAAAAGAAAATCGAAAAACTCATACTCAAACCAAAACAAAAATCCAAATTCATAAAGAACAGCACTTGCACTATAAACTGCATATCTAGGCAGTCTACATCTTCAGTATGCTTACCTCTACTAAAGACCTAAACCCAGCTCCCCTCCCCCAGTTTTTAATATACATATAGAATTATGCCATTAACAGGAGCTGTACAACTCAATAATGCACCAGTTAAAGAGGCCATAGTTGTAAATTTGGAGGAAAAGTTTGAATTTTTTGTAAGAGCAATAATTCCCAATCTTTTCATCACCGGTTTATCTATCATTTTTCAGTAACCTGAATTCAAAGGAAAAAAAAAACTAAAACATCCATAAAATAGAAGAAAAAAAAGGAAGACTAGTTCAGCTGAAAAATCACTTGAAATGGTAAAGGAAATCAAAATCCAAAAAAAAAAATCCAGGACCTAAAAGTGAAAACCAAACCAGATGCAGATCAAACCCAGAAAGAAAACCACACACATCCATCCAATACCCCCCCCCCCCAACTTCATCCAAAAATTTAAAGCAAAAAGAGCAAACCTTTACAATGCATTCTCTGATCAACATGCAAAAGTAGATCAAGGAACAAACTTTTCTTTAGGGTTCATCTTAAAAAGGAGAAGGAGAGAGGATAGAATCTTAAAATAAAGCTTTAAAATTTGCAGAAAAATGGGATTTTTCTTCTTTTTGCTTTCTCTTCATCATCTTAACACACGAAGGACTAAAGCCGCAACTTTGAAACTGAAACGCTTGCACAACAACTATAACAGATCCATTAGAGTGTATATGTCATGGTATAGGTACTTCTATCTCCTTTACTTCAATTTTCTCACCATTTTTACTTATTTTAGCGGTATACAAAAATTCAAAGTACCTAAATAAATCCCTCAACAAGATAATAATTATAATAAATAATACTTAATTAGATGCCAGATTTAATTATAAAAGAAATAACCTTTTGTTGGATCAAATAATTAGATTAAAATACAAAAAACATGTCTTGACAAGTTATTATTGCCCAACAGCTATTGGATCAAGTTTTCAGCAAGATGGAAAAGTTGGGAAAGTTCAAGAAATACAGGTAGAATTGATTATTTTATAATTTGTTCACATATATGATAAATTAATATAGAAAATAGTATATGATTGTATGTGATATATAAAAATTGAGTTTGAGTAATGATAAAGATATTATTATATTGTTTATTGTTTTTTTTAAAAAAAAATTATTATAATAATAAATAATGACACATAAAATAATAATAATAATATATTTTTAATTACTATGAAATATACAGAAATTATTTTTACTTTCATGTTTAAATTATTTAATTTTAAAACAATAAATTTCCCTCTCTTGAAAAGAAAATAATAAAATTTCCCTCCCTCTGAAAAATTAAAATATCTTACTTTTCTCTCTCTTTCAATTGGGTTCTGGGCCCAACCCATCTTGACCCAATTTTGGTTATCCATCCATATGTTTAGGGTGTATTTTTATGGATAATTATTCGATATATATGTGACGAAAGTTTTTATTTTTTACCAGCGCTTTAGTTTTAAGGTTTATAAATTTAGTTTAGAGTGTATGGTTTAATTTTAGTAATCTATAATATAGTGGCTGCAAATGTAATTTGGATTTTATATATTAAAATCTAAATTCTCAATATATTATGTTAAAACTTAACCCCTATTAGAGATGGGCACGAGTCGGGTCGGGTCAGATATTCAGCTCATCCGCACCCGACTTGAAAACTTATACTCTCCATCCGCCACCCGACTCGGGTTTAGGATGAAAAAAATTCGACCTACCCCGACCTGATTTTTAAACTTTAAAATCTGACCCGACCAGACCTGAATCATTAAAAAAATTTAAATTTTAAGGACTTAATTGTAAAAAATAAAATTTAGGGATCTAATTGTAAAAAATAAAATTTTAGTGACCTAATTATAAAAAAATTAATTTTAGTGACCTAATTATATAAAATATATATAAAGAGAGATTATTATAACAAATATCCCTAAAATATATATGAAAAAATTATACTATTAGTCTCAGGTCGAGTCAGATCGGATTAGAGATGGCAATATAATCTGAATTCGATCCGAATCCGATTCGATCCGAAGAAAAAAATTTGATCCAAATTCGATTAAAAAAAGTCCGAATCCGAATCCAAAAATGATGTTCGAGTCCTAATAGGAGGTGGACCGGATATGAATATTGTCATGATCCGACCCGAATTCAATCTAAATCCATATCCGATATGAATCTGATCCATATATAAACCCGAATAAAAATATTTAAAATTTTTATATTTAAAAAGTTTGAGTTGTTACTTTAATTTGTTTTATATTAGATTATAATATTTGTTGAGATTTGTTTGTGCTATAAATTTAAAATATTTGTTTGATAAAACATATTTTTTTTATTTAAAGATATTTATTTAAGTTATTAGATTTAGAGTTTTGGATTTGGATTTTAAATATTTTATTGGATTGGATTTGGATTTATGTAAATGAATTTGGATTCGGACTTGGATTTCTTTGAAAGTCCGATTATTAATTGGATTGGACTTGGACTTTATAAAGTCTGATCCAAATCCGATCCATTGCCATTCCTAGATCGGATTTTTTCTACCCTAAACCCGAACTCGAACCCGACCCGAACCACCCTTGAACAAAAAACCCGACCCGAACTCGATATTTTTATAAAAAAATTTAACCTGATCGGATCGGGTCGGATTCAGATTATGTACCCATCCCTAATCCCTATCTTAAAACCCTAAATTATATTTATAACTCTAAAATTTTAAACATTACCCTTAAATTCTATCAATAATATCAATTTTCCCATTGTATATGTTCTCAAATTTTAACAATCGCTTTAAGAATACAAATATCTCTGATTAATCAAAAGTTTAATAATTAAATTAAAACCCACTCTTTTATTAATATGTCACATAATTAATAGGCATAAAGATAATTTTCACCCTTAACGTTTATAATTTTTGTCATTTTGACCCCTATTTTTTGGGGATAAATTTAGCCCTTAACCTATATCTTTTTAACAAATAACTCATTTTTTGACTATCATGATAGCTGAACCGTTAAAAATTTAATAATGATGACATGTCATATATATGTAAATATATTTTAAATGACTTAACATCTAGTATATCAAATACATACATGCGGAACATAATTTTATTCCAATTTAAAAATATAAAACAATTAAAATTCAAATAAAATATTAAAAATTAATTTTTTTATTCATTAAAAATTAATTAAATCTAAAACAAAAGGCTGCTAAACATTCTCAACCTTAACTATAGTAAAATCAAAATTTTATCTAAAAAGGTATGAACATAATCTGAAAAGAAAGAGTTTTGTATAGTTTATTACCGGTGAATCAAATATAAAGGATTTTGATAATAATCAATTGGATTTTTATTATTTTAGTTTAGAATTTAAGTATTTTAGTTTTAATCTAAATCGGAGTTTTAGGGTTTTATAAAGATATTTTAGTTTAATTAGAGTTGAGAATATTTAGTAAATTTTTATTTTGGATTTAATTAATTTTTAATAATTTATTTAAATTTTAATTGTTTTATATTTTATACTGAAATAAAATTATATTCTATATATATGTATATATTTAATAGGTTAGATTCTATGTCATTTAAAATATATTATTACATATATATGACATGTCATCATTATTAAATTTTTAACGGTTCAGTTATCATGGTAGTTAAAAAATGAGTTATTTATTAAAAAGACATAGATAAGGGCTAAATTTATCCCCCAAAAAATAGGGGCCAAAATGACAAAAATTATAAACGTTCAAGTGAATTTTATAGTCTTTAGGCTTTTAGCTTTTAATTCTGGCGAAAAGTTGTGACTTTTCGAAGTTTTTTAAGTTTGTGTGATGGAAGATTTTTCAATGGTTGTAGTTAGGAATGTAAAAAATTGATCTGACCTGAAAATCTAACTAAAATTTGTTTGAGTCAGAATCTGATTTGATTCAAAGATGTAATGACCTAAACTTGATCTGTATCCGATTGTTTTTGACCCGAACCCGAGTTGGACCTGTTACTATAATAATCGAACTCGAATTGTATCCGATCGAGAATGACACGAACCCGATTTTAACCTATTATTGTGGACTCGAAACCCGACCTACATCCGACTGAAACAAACCCGAACCCGAGTCTGACCTAGTAGATAACCGGTATTACCCGACTGAATCGACCCAAGACCTGATTTTACCCAACCTGTTTTGAACCCAATCTAATAAATGACCCGACTTGTTTTGAACCTGATCTGTTATTGACCTAAACTAATATTAACAAGACTTAATATGTACATTACATATAATTAAGTATATCTATAATTTGATGAATTTAAAATATTGATAAACATAATTAATCTTAAAAAATAGAATTAGACATAAGAATTAATTTAGGGATTAATATTTAAATTCAGTATTATATGTTTAATTAAATTAATTTATTTATTAATTTATTTAATTTTAATGTATTTAATTTTAATTATAATTTTAAAATAATATTTTATTAAAAATTATAATTTTAAATTAATATTCTACTAAAAATTATAATTTTAAATTAATATTTAATTAAATTAAATTAATTTATTAAACTTAGATTAATTAAACTAAATTAAAATATAAAAACATAAATTACAAACATAATTAAAAGAATTCTAAAATCAAATATAGATTTTTATTAAATTAATCTAAATTATAACTCAATTAAATTAAACCAAAACAATTGATAAAAAAAAGTGAAAAGATTAAATTTTGGAAGGAAATAAGCCACTCATTTTTTAAGTTTGAGATTAATTTACTTTTAGTATAAAAATTTTAGAGGAATAAAAAAGGGAAAATTTTGTAGGAAAAATTAGAAATAAATTTTGATTATTATATAAAAAAAAGGGAAAACAAAATTTTGGAGGGAATTAATATATATATTAAATTTTGGATTATTATTATTATTACAACATATAATCAAATAATAAATTTTGATTAAATATAATTAATTAAAAATATAAAAAAGAGATTAGATTTAAATATTAATTTGACACTACTCTAGGTTAGGTAAAAAATTCTGCATATTTTTATATAAGTCGCGCCTAAAAAATCGAATTTCGTGTCGTTCTACACCTTATTTTACAATTATTTCAATTTGATTATGATCACTCGAAAATTAAGTTTTAAATTTTATATTTTATTCGATTTGATCCTTATTTAATTAAAATCAGATTATATATTTTAAAATTATTTTAATTTGATCATAAAAAATTAGTTTAGTGATTGGAGAATTAGTCTTAGAGAACCAATTTAGTGATTTGTGCTTAGGGAATTAATGTTGGGTTTAAAAATTAATAATATAATACATTAATTAAATACATATACATACATTAATTTATAAACAAATTAAATACATATATTAGTATACATTTAAGTGTATTATATATATAATATTATATATATTAAAATATATTATATATACTATAAGTATATTATATATATATATTAAACTATATTATATACATAGCATATATTAATATATATTTTATATATATATACATCTAGTATATTATATAGAGTATAGTATATATTAATGTATATTATATACATATATTAATATATACATCTAATATATATACATATAAGTAATAAGTATATATATATATATTAATGTATACTATATAGTATATAAGTATACATATACTTACATAAATATATATTATATACATATACATACATATTATATATTTTATATATATAATATTATACATTTTATATTTTCATATATAGTATCACACATTTTATATTTTCATATATAATATCATATCATATATAATAGTATAAATTTTATGTATAGAATATATTCTATATATAGTATAAATTTCATATATGGTATAAATTTCATATATAAAATACATTCTATATTTAATATAAATTTCATATATAAAATATATTTCATATATATATAGTATAAATTTCATATTTACATATTTGAAATGTATTAAATTATATTAAATATGTATAAATTATAATATATTAAACTACATTAAAATTATTTTTTTTACCGAATATAACTATTATTAATTTATAATTTTTACAATCTAGTCCTTATAATTTTAATTTTATTTTAAATTGGCTATTATTTATTTTTTTAATTCAGTTTAGTGTTTTAAATAAGATGATATTTTATTTTAGGCTTAATATTTAAATAGGTGTCCAAACTATGTTTGTGGATATTTTTTGTGCCTAAACTATTTTTAGCTCTAAATAGGTGCCTAAAGTTTCAATTTAGGTCATTTTAAATACCTAAACATTAATAAAAAACTGTTTACAAATAAAAATATGACAAGTGTCAAATTTTAATTTTTAATTTCTTTTAATCATTTTTTAAATAAAATGAAAATCTTATTTTTTTAATTAACAATTTTAAATTCATACAAAATAATCCCAAATTCCTAACTTAAAATCCAAAATTCTAAAATTATCATCGTCATCACCGTTTATTACCTCATTGAAGATCATCAATATCGTCGTCGGACCGCTATGATCGTTTCCCCAACCAACCATTGTCTATAACCGACGGTAGGTATGCCGAGGACTTCATTTTCGTGATTTTGATTTCTTTCGACATTAGGAAACCGATCTACACACCTACCACCGATTAACAACGATGAGTGGTTAGGAAAAACGATCGTGGTAGTATGACGGCGGTAGTGGTGGTCTCCGATGATATAGTAAACGGTGATAATGATGATAATTTAGAGGTTTAGGGTTTAGAGTTAGAGATTTGACACTATTTTTGTAAAGATTTAAAATTTTTAATTTAAAAAAATAAATTAGATAAAAAAATAAAAAATTGATAAAAACAATGGTAGTTGATGGTTAGACACTTAAAATGACCATAATTAAAACTTTAGACACCTATTTAGAACTAAAAATAGTTTAGGCACCAAGAGTAACTCAGAAACATAGTTCGGGCACCTATTTAAATATTAAGCCTTTATTTTATTAATGTTTATCTTTTTTAATTTAAAACTTTATTCCTTTTAGTCCAATGTTTATTCTTTATTAATTTTTAATTTTTGTATTTTATTCTAATTTTTAATATATAAATCATTTGATGATATTTTTGTTTAGTCTAGTGCATAATATTTATTTATTTTTTGCTTCTTTAACTTCAAGGAAAAGTAAGAGTTCGAGTAACACGAGAATAAAATATCTATTATTTCAAAATGAGAACAGAAAACTTGCATCCACAACCATAAATCTGGATAATCACTCTGAAGGGGAAGGAGTTTCTGAAGTTAATACATAGGATAAACCAGAAAAGCTCACAAACAAATGGCTTACCTCCTAGAGTAGGCATCACCATTCATGAACCTACGACCAGCCGAAGAAATAATCAAGAATGTAAACGAGCGCCAACGAAAATGGATAAAGAATGTATGCAACCAGACATGTCCAGAGTGGGAAAGTAGTTCGGAAACTAGCGAAGGCTCCCATGACTATGCAAACAATGAGAATAACCAGCACTTCCGATGAGAAGTCCCATGTCAACCCCCGGACGTAAACAAGTGCCAAGAAAACTGAGAGGCAGAGGACATTGTTCATGGTTACCGCTCCATAAAGCTGCATTGAGAAACTCAGAGATGAGGATTCATAAGCTACGTTGATGATCAACTATTGGGGTAAAAAGAAAACTTACCTCGGAAAATGTTAATGATGCAGTCCTCTGCTTCTTGCGGGTGGCGAAGATAATGGCTGATACAGCTTCACTGGAGTTGGTAGCCAATGGCAAAGCGATAAATGAGATGAAGAACGACGGAATACTTGTAGCGGTGGAAAAGTTATCGACGGCGTCCACGAGTGGATCTGCAAATGCAGCTGCAATCAAGGTACCTAGCAGTAACATTAGTACTGCTTTGAAGGAGATCCACCTAGGATTTTCAACATGTTCAACAACTTCGTCACTTTGTTCCTCGTACCCCAACAAAGCATGTTCTCTCTTGGTTTCCTGCATATTTGTATGATAATTCGAAGACTTCAGTTGAGTTAGTTATAAATATAATCTCAAGCGAGGTCGGCATTGTTCGACTTACCTGGTGAAATCTGTCAATAAACTTAAATGTTCCGGCTGTAGGTTCGAGATAAGCACCCCCAGTTTGCTTAGCCTCATTAATCCACTTTGTGATTCCCTTTATGAACTCATCCTCTTGAACAAGGGAGTCAAGAGAGGTATCAAAATCCACCATTACTTTCCTCACAGCATCATCCTTATCCAAGTCTATCTCTTCAAATCGGATTCCTATAACCAATGCTTTCAGTTCAGAATGTGAAAGACCACCATCGCGATTCTCATCAATTGCATCGAACAACCTGTTTGATGTTGTTTCGAGTGTCGGGTAAATGCTAAATGTTAAGAGTACATGATAACTGAAGGAAGAACCGGAAGAAATGTCAAAATTCAAAACTAACTTTCTTATAATCTCTGTATTCGGTTCACCATCCTCTGTAAGAAGCTTCCCAAACGCTTGCTTTTTCAAGTGTCTTAAGATTCCTGATATGACATGTTTGTGCTTCACAAAAGCTAGTCGTCTTCTCTGGATCCATGGCTGAAAGACCTGCAAATTACATATTTCAGAAGATACATCTATTAGATGAGTAAAATAAAAGTTTCATGAAGATAAGATTCTACAAGGACACTCAAAATACATGGAAATATTGAAAAAAAAAATGAACATACCCATGTTCAACACATACTTGTATCCGACAACCATACCCAAATTCGAGTAATATCAAAATCGATACCTCATTCAATATCTAGACAACTAAAGACATGTAATGGAAACCATACCAAAGTGTCCAATAGCATAAAAAATGTTGAAAGGCAATAAACTATTGAAACACATAACGATGGAATTCCTTCCTGGAAAATTTCATTACCTGATAAACACAATAAGCAACCAACATTGATACTGATATGATAAGCGCAATCAGAACAGATAAATGTCTTCCCGAAGTCGAATTGAGAGCTTGTGGAAGTTGAACAATAACAAACGGGATAACTGATATAGCCATTATCCTTGCAGCATAGCAAGTCCAAATATCTGTACTCACACCAGTCTCTGCAATATTGAACACACTTTAGATTAGCAAATATTCTGCTATTCAAGGTCAGTCACCCCCAGTTTTCCAGCCCAACTCATGAAGTTATTTCGACTTGCGTTACTCCGGTTTTTCATTTTTCTTTAAGTACCCCTTCTGGACATATATGAGGACACGTTTATAAGGACATGGCGTATAGAAAAAATTGAGCATACCGAGCCAGACAGATACCAGTATCAGACACTTATCCCCGACCCCAACCCCAACCCCGAGTCCATCATCTATAGTTAACTAAGAATGATGTAAAGCAGAGTTGTGCACCTGTTGGGTGAAGTCCTTTGGTATTAGTTCCATCAACTGCAAATGAGTCACGAAGATCACACCTGCCAACAATAACACATGATCCCCATATCACAGTGAGAAGCATGACAGTGGATCCTGCTAGCAACCCCATTCCAACAGAGACCTGATCTTGAGCAGTTTCTGGGGTTCCAGAAAGTCCAGATACTGGAAACAACAAACCAAATTAAAAAAAAAAAAACATTCTAGATTTAAGTAAAACATCAAAATGTGTCCAGATGATCATTTGAAGCAACTTATCAGTTCTAAAAGATTAGGGAGTATCAATAAACTAATTGCCCCTATATCATGAAAGGAAGAAAATCATTTAACCCTAAAAAACAATCATTTAGTAGTAAAATAAGCAAACATGTCATGGACCTCATTTAACTGTTTTGTATAGAAATTAGTAGTGTGATTATGAAGGGAAATCATTCTTTTTTTTTCTCTTCATAATATTTATTTTCAGTGTAACAAAGATATAACAGACAAAATTAATAAAACATCATGTCTTTTTAATTAAACCTCATTGGTGAGATTAAAATCTTGCTGGAGTTTACATCAAAAACCAATTTATATTTATTTTATTATTATTTTTTGATAAAATCCAATCTTGAAAGAGTCAAGAAAAGGACTGCTAGAAGTCTCTTACAAGAGACATTTGGCAATGGCAGGGAATTGGTAGGTATCAAGAGTTAACTCTATCCACTGGTTCATATGCAAAATACTTAAATAACAAGGATATTCAAAAAAAAAAAAAAATTCAAACCCCAAGTCCCAACTACCAACTGGTGAGGCATTTGAATCGAGAAAATTAGATTAAAAGGTGGTTATGCAAAAAAAATCAACCCCAAATTTTCTAAATTTCTGGGGACCTTAAATTTTGAATCTTTACAGTCAACTAAAATAAAGATCTGGGTGTTTCCAGATTCCTTTTAGAGGAAAAAGAAAAGATCTAAAGTTTCACCTTTCCAGTCTTGTGATTCCATTTCTGATCAATAAACCAACAGGAACTAAAGCTTTACAGCAATAACACATTTTCAAGCCAATCAAATGAAAAGACAAAATCTTTAAAAGTTACCGAGAATAAGCATTGCATCTGGAAGAGCTCCAAGCATAGGCAAGAACAACCCTCCAACGATCCCAGGACCCAGAATCTCAAGCAAGAGCTCACTTCCACTAGACAAGTATGTAGCAGCTAAAAACATGAGATATCCATAAACAAGGATCAAAAACAAGTTCCCGATAGCCGTGGTGGTACAGGGTAAGAACCCATAGGTTTGTTCACACGTTTCCTCTGCCGAAACTAGAGGTTTGAGGAGGAGGTAAGGCGGGTTTTTGACGGTGGAGATTCCATCGGAAACAAGATCAGTTGGTGATGAACGGCCGGTGATGAAGCGGGCGTTAGCTGGGAAATAAAAGAAATAAAAGAGGAAGATGAACAGTAGAAATACACGTTGTGCAGCCATGTTACTTTTCCGGGAATTCTATGACATGGAAAATGGTTGAAGAATTCAGAATATATATACAGACTAATACAGAGCAAGTGGTGTACCAGTGTCAATATGTATACAAGAGATTGTTGCTGGTGGTTAAAGCAATAAGTGAAGGTGATAAATTAGATATTTAAGATTTAAGATGAAAATTTTAAAATTTTTATAATTAAAAAAATAAAAAGTATGTTATATTTTATATTTTAATCAGTGAAAAAATATAATATTTATCATGGAAAAATTTTAATATGATTATAAAATAAAATATTAGATGTATATTATATGTAAAAAGTATTTTAAATTTTTATCTCGAAAATATATAATTTAAATATAGATGAATTTATCATGTTTGATAAGTACCGTTAATTCATTGAACACCACTAATAACAAGTACGTTGATCACTATTAAATTAATTTATAAAGATTCAGAAAGTTTCTAAATTTTGTTGGTATGCTGATCCTCGTAGAAATCTTCGTTTTTCATTGTTTTGGGTTGTAAGAATTTTTAGGTTGTTTAATCCAATTATTTTGTTTCTTGGATACGATATAATGATAATTTTTCATGAATTTAATAAAAATTTGGTGACATTTATCAAAAAATAAAAATAAAAACTTAATATATGATTATAAACTTTTAAAATAAAATTTCAACTAAATTATTTTTTATATATTTTTTTTTTTTGAAAATAATTAGATCAAATATCAAAATTGGTCAATTTAAAAAACATAAACTTTAAACCTTAAACCCTAAACCTTAAATATAAAATCATAAACTCAAAACCCTAAACACAAAACTTAAAGTCATAAATCATAAACTATTATAGACCCTGAATCTTAAACCCTAAACATTAAATTTTATGCTCTAAATTCAAACATTAAGTTTAGGGTTTAGAATTTTAGTTTAACTCTAAAACTAAAATCATAAAAACTAAATTTGATATAAAACATTGGTTTAAGGTTTTAGTTTTAAAGTTTGGGATTTTATAAAATATGGTTTTAGGTTTTGAGTTTATTTAGGGTTTATAGTTTAAGATTAAGAGTTTAAGATTTTAAGCTTATAGTTTATGGCTTATAGATTATAGTTTATGGTTTATGAATTAGGGTTTTAGAGTTTTGGGTTTATTTTATATGATTTAGGGTTTATTTAAAGTTTATAGTTTATGATTTATATTTTATAATTTTATGTTTTGTGTTTGAGGTTTAAATTTAGGGTTTTAGTTTTAGGATTTTAGGTTTAAGATTCAATAATTTTATTTTTTTTAAAAGTCAAGGTATCAATATTTGATTTAATTATTTGAAAATTGTTATATATATACTAATTTAATTGAAATTTTGTAAATAATTTATACTTATATATTAAGTTTTTTAAATTTTTAATATTTATACTCATTGAGCATTATAATTTTTTTCTTTAAAAACTTATTTTTAATGATTAAATTTTTTAGATAAACTCGATCACACTTATCGTGAGTGTAAATCGTTTATCTTCTAATCGTGCTTCTATTAGTACCTCCACTTTAAATTATTAAGTTTAAGGTTTATGATTAAGAGTTCAATGTTAAAGATTAGGGTTAGGGTTTAGGGAATTAGAGATAAAGTGTGTGCTTTAAGGTATAGGGTTTAGAGTTTATGACATAAAAAATTAGGGTTAAAATTTAAAATTTATTTTTAATTTATTTTTTTAAAAAAACACGATTAAAAGATAAAAGATTTCTACTTTTTATCGTTCGGATCATCTAAGAATCTCCCTCCCTTTAGCATTAGAATTTCTCAATAAACTAGAAAAAATCTTATTGAATTTATTAAAATTTAATGTATTTATATGATTTACAAAAAAGTAGCCAAAGGGGATTTTATTACCTTTTTCAATCCATTATTATTCAATATATACATTAATTGATGTATTAAAAAATAATAAATAAATTTATTTAGATCGGATCTGAATATCAGAGAAAAATATAAATATAAGTGTTAATTTGTTAAAATATTAAGGATTATTATTTATTTAATGGTAGAAAATTACAAACGAGATTGTATAATTATTGTGTATTTTTTTAATTATATTAGAAATAAAGCCAGATAAAATCCAATAAAATAATTTAATTTAATTTTTAAATTATGAAACTATAGTCTTTATTAATTAAAAAAAACTAATATCAATAATTTATTTTTAAACCGTGCAACTTAAATCTTTATTTGAATTTATTTATTTGTGAATATATGCAACAGAAAAGGAAATATTTAATTTTAATTTTATTTGTGGTTTTGGCAAGTGAATCGAAATCTAGTGGAATTTATTGATTCGGTTAGTGGACAATTTATTTTTTGATTTTATTACCTTTTGTAAAGATTACTTTGCAAAATTTGAGTTTTTTTAAAAATTATTTAAAAGTATTTATAAAGATAATAATTATAAATAAATATTTTTGTGTTTAATAAATTATTTATATTTTATAGATGTTGTGTTAATTTTTTAGGATGAATTTATCAAGTAAAAATCTTTTACCTCTTAATCGTGCCTCTTCCTATGTCTCACGTTAAAAAAATTTAAAAATTGAATTCTAAATTCTAACCCTAATTTTTTATATCCTAAACTCTAAACCCTACCCCTTAAAAAATACATCATACCCCTAATTTCCTAAACTCTAACCAGAACCCTTAATCTTAAACCTTAAACCCTGATCGCTAAACTCACTTATTTAACGTGAAGGCACAATTGGAGGCACGATTAGAAGATAGACGATTTACACCCGAATTTATCACGTGTGTCGAACATCGTTAAACACTATTAATGTTGAATATTACTTAATACCACTAAATTAATTATTAAAAAATAAAAATGTTAAAGATTCAACTTATAATTATAAATTATTTAAAATAAAATTTTAATTAAATTATTTTTATATATATATATTTATTTTTTTAAAAATAATCATATCAAATAGTAACATTAAATTATTATATTTTTTTAATTTTTTCATATATATATATATATATTATATTATGTGTGTGGGTTAATGTAGATAGATGGAATGGCAGCAGTGGGGATGTTTTGAGTTTTAGGTTTAAAGGATTAAGATTTTTTAAATTGAATAATGTTTGGATCTGATATATTTATTTAAAAAAATTATAATATATAATATATAAAATTTAATTTAATTGTAATTTAATTAATCAATTTAATTATATTTAACATTAGTGATATTCAATAATATTCGACGAACGTTATAATGGGGGTAAATACTGTTTTATATTATCCTCATTAACCGTAATTTTTTTTGTTGTTGAATATGAAAAGGATGAGAAGATTTTTATTCATAATATATAATATATAGTCACTTTACAACTCTAAATTAAATCTAAACTCTACCTAGTTTATGGCTAATTTAAAAAGGATGGTCTTTTTTTCACTCTGATTCAATTTAATTTCTCTTGTTGAATCAGGTCTCTAAGTTGGGCGCAAATCGTCTCTCTTTTTCATGTCTTTATTTATGCCTCGTTTTAAATTAGAAAATTTAGGGCATAGGGTTTAGGGTTTTAGATTAGGGGTTGCGGTTAAGGTTTAGGGAATTAGGGGTAAAGTATATATATATATTGATTAAGTAGAGAGGTTACAACTTTTTCCCATACCGGGATTCGAATCCATACAAGATGGGACAGGAGGAGTATCCTTGACCACTAGGCCAATCAGTGGATCTCTATAAAGTATATTTTTTAGGGTTTAAGATATAAAAAATAAGGGTTAGGGTTTAAAATTTAAATTTCTAAAAAATTTAAATAAGAGGCACGAATGAAATGATAAAGAAGTAGAGGATTTCTACTTCCTGAATTGAGCTTTCTAGAATTTGCAAGCTGTGGTCATCTCCAATGAACTTACCGGACCCAATTGGGTGTGATGAACCCCTTGATTGAGCTATGTTGAAGGTCAATGGAGCAAGGTTTTGTGATTACAAGGTAAAAGAGTTTCAATTTCAACATTGTTATAAAGAAAAAATCGCAGACAGAGAGGAGAGAAATTCGGACACATATTTCGATCTAATTCTCGATATGTTTCCTACCATCTGCAACAGCTTTGATTCATATGAACTACACTGACATATCGACCAGCAGGTCGATATCGGTTCCAAACATAAACAGAACTAGATATATTGCTTAGGAACAAGAAATTTTCATTGTCATGGCGATCCATTCATATATACAAGAAAGGGTTTTGAAGATTTAGACAGTAAGAAACCAGAAATGGAAATGGTAATGAAATTGTAAGAAAACACTATATTGTATCAAGGATTCATGAAATCTATGAAAAACATGATCATTGAGTAAGTCTCTGCATCTCGTTTTGGTCACCGAGTGTTTCCATCAGAAGTGGTGGTGCATATTGGGCAGTGCCTTGGTGCTCCTCCGAATCCTGGCAGAACGAAAGAATGATGGTATCGATCGACATCTCCACCACGGCAAAGAAGAGAGTCGCTACCACGTAACCAAGAGCCCAACATATCTGAAACAACACAATGTAAGCAAGGGGTTTTAAGCACTAGTTATCAACCATTGTCCGACACAGGCATGTTCAAATTCTACGAGACTACAAGCAGCGAAAAGTGATTTCTCATCGTCGAAAATAAAAGTCTGATATGTTTGCTTGCTCATGTTGCATGGCATTTATAAATTCTACAAGAAGGAATCGAGAACATACCAGGACCGGAAGCAGCGGAGACGATATTTTGTTATGAGCAGCTCGATACTTGTCAGTATCCAACATTAGGAAACCGAAAACAGCACTTGAAAGGCTAACACACAACTTTCCAAGAAATAGAATAACATCTCCTATCACGTTCACCTTCCCGATTCGAAGGATGTTATTCATGATCAATTCTGTCGCGATTTCAGACGACTTAAAAAAGCTTTTCCCGGTTATGGCAATCTGCAAGGACAATAGGTTGTACTTAGGATAAAGTTCAGGGTAGGCAAAAAATGAAAGAAATAAAACCACTAATTGCAACATGTCGGACTTATCACGAAGTTCGTCAATGCGTGAAAAAAGTGAGATCACTACTATGTTACAAGAGATAAGTATTGGATATGAACGTGCATTCGACACAATATTGTCGGGAATTTCAAAGTTTTTCTATATATTTGGAGTCTCATAATCCCTTATAAATTCTACACACAAGTACCTTAGAAAAATGAAGAGTCCAGGTAACATATGATGTATAAGAGCTTACGGAAAATGTATTTTTTTTTTCAAAATTAGTTCGGAAAGATTACCATTATATAAGCATTTCGATTCACAGATTTGATAGTCCACTCGACACATCTCAAACATCCATGTGAAGTATGATTTCCCATCCTTCCAAACCAACCATCAGATGTCGTGCCAGAATCTTTGAGTTTACGCCGAATCGACTCAAGAATGAAACGAATTGATTCCACAAAGGACACAACCAATGAGCCAACGGCGACAGACCCAAGGTTGTATCGTATAAGCCGCTTCATAGAGGCAAAAACGGGAAGAAATGGGATCTCTGGCTGCAAGAGTGAACCACACAAATAATCAACCAACCAATAAATCATTCGAATCATTAAAAAAGAAATCAGAGAAAAAGAAAATTCCCAAGGAATGTAATGTACTAATTTTGTTACTGCTTACAAATTCAAAGGAATCATAATGTTACTCCAACATGTGTAAAAACATATACGAACAAAAAAATATACAAAATGCCAATCTCGCATAAGTTGTTCTCGACAATAACTTTAAGAACTTTGGATCCATATGGTTTGCATTCTAGATGTCTACAACTATGCCTATAGAATTTTGAATATGGTAGAAATTTAACTGTTTGTTTCCCATGAAAACAGCATGCATACTAGTAAAACTATAGTCTTAGTAGCTTACCGAGGTTTCACCACGAGCCCAATAGTAAGAAGCAACAGAACCCGCAATCACGGTTGAAGAGCATGCTATAAAAAATTGTGTAGCCCAATAACCCCCAAACAGGTGGAAGATGATGGCAATGGCAATATGAGGAGTGTAATGGATGCTATAACCACAGCAACCATCGCAATTCAACTTTTTCGCCACAAGATCATAAGCACAACAGTTGGTATTACAGTTGTTCTTGACAACCTGACCAGAACTAAACAGATGAAGGGCAGCCAATATCCAGAACATGTAAAAGATTGCAAGAATAGCATATGGTATGACGGGAAAAATTATCAGTGCTTGAACTTCGCCTATGACTTTTGCAGCAACCTGCGTACAGTCAGGAGCAGAATATCATCTTTTAGCTCTTTTTGATATTATGAAACCAAAATTGCAATTATAAAGGCCTAATGAATCATTTATACGGTCCTACATGCAAAAAATCACTATTTTCCCTTTTCTTTTCTAAGCCAAGTGGAAAGTATTCAACGGTATTGCTTCTAGTTGGAAGTTTATCCTTCTCACAACACATTATGATAAGATCATACTTGCCTTGAGGACAGATGTTGCCATTAAGATGCGGCGAACAATTGCAATTGACGTGAGGACGGAAACAACCATAACAAATGTCATTAGAATGGCAACTGCACGTAGATGATTTAGTTCCTGAAAGAAACAGGCATTTATATGTAAAAAAAACACACCAAAATACCTACAACAATAAAAGCTTCCGAACAAAGAAAAAGAATAAACAACGCACCCTTCCGAAAACATTTATATATGGATCATGCTCACCAATGATAGGGGAGATGGTATCATTGCCAATCCATCCAGCTAAAAAACAAGAAGAATAAGATAAGTATTTTATAAAAACTAGTAGTCCTTGCATTCAAAATGCATACAAGACACCAATCAGACTATTTCGAGCATGAATACTAAGAAGAGATATACTTCAAACCTTTTAAGTAGTAAAACATTGTAACTGTTATTATGAGAATGTTGAATAGAGCAACTGTGATCCAAGGCATTGCAGCGACAAAATGGCGAATCATTAACAGCCATATCACTGACAGAAATAATGGTAACAACCCTCCACATACTATCAATACCGGCCATGACTTTCCAATATCAGCCATGTAACGCTGCAATATGACATTCATATTTCATAAAGTTCGATAATTGCACTTTTCAAAACAACACGATTTATGAACTGTACGACATGATAATAGTATTAAATAAGGAACCACGTTGTCAACTATCTTACCGACAATCAAATCAGTTGACAGAACCCAGAAGAACATACCAAGATAAAATGTATAAATGTAATAAAAAGATATTGCAGGAACGTTGCTCGACCTTTAAGACAGATGACCGGGAATTGATGGACCTGTGAATTGATTTATCTATTACAATATCCTCATTGATATTCACTCCACCCATCTGTTGCCAATGCCGCAAAGATGTGTTTGATGCACGAGCAATGGATTGGCAGCTCCAATAAACTTGAGAAACAAGCATAAAACAATTCGTGAGATAATAAAAGAAATTGCATCTATGATTTGATAAAAAAATCTATAAAACAAGCATCCCAGTTTACCTACCATTCACACTTGGAAATATAACGGGGTAACACGGACCCTGAAGTTGAAGAGAAGTGTTTCTCATTTCCGGCGTAAGGAATTCATAATAATCATAATTTCTATTGATCCAGTCACGCATTGAAAGGCGGATATCCCCCTCTGGATAATCACAGACCCAATTAAGTGAATCTTCTGAAGGAATAGGGCAATCCCATAAGCATATACTCCGAGCATTAGA
Source organism: Abelmoschus esculentus (assembly GCA_035048815.1). Taxonomy (NCBI): domain Eukaryota; kingdom Viridiplantae; phylum Streptophyta; class Magnoliopsida; order Malvales; family Malvaceae; genus Abelmoschus; species Abelmoschus esculentus. The sequence goes on from JAUCBN010000049.1 coordinate 1,332,907, forward strand.
CAACTTGAATTGACTGTCTTTAACACCACTTTGATAAACCTGATTCGGATTCAACCAATACTTCAGCTCCAATTTACGAAGGCCAGGATGAGCATGTTTATCACCACATAAATTCCCTTTGTAGTCGAGACCGTATGTAAGCCTGGTGTGCCATCCAACAGAAAACAAATTATCAAAACCACAATAGATAAAATAGAAAAAAAAAATGAAAACCTTGACAGAAAGAAAGCAGAACAAGTAAAACTAAACATACATGAATAGGCAAACAACACATGTAGAAGCTGATGCCCCCAACAAAGTAAAATATCAGTAATCTTTATAGGGTCCGAGGTGAAAAGTATTTTTGAAATGTAAATTAAGAGATTCATAACTGACTTTAACATCAATTTTAAGATGAAATGTTCCCTAAACATGAGCCATATAGGCACAAGTACTCTCCAACAAAATCCCAATGTATGAAAAAGTGACACAGGCTCTCAGAATGACCATATCTAGCTTAAATAAGAGCTTGCAACTCTCATTTTGAATCCTTCTTTACAAATAGATCAGCTAACCAGTTCCTATTAACTACTAGGAGCACTCCTAGAGAAAAAAATCATTAAGTATCAACTATTATTCCAAAGTGTGCCTTTATTTTTATATTTTTTGTTTAGAAAACTACCAAGCAGATTATAATGCTTTCTCCACTCACAGAGTAACCAAAAACTATAGTTTGACAAAGAATTAAGAGATCCGGTAGTGCTATGACTATAAGGAGACCAATCAAGGAATCTATTTATGAGATAAGCAAAGCATACCATTAAAAAGGAGATTCAACATTAGAATCCAAAATAAAACATACCCATTATAAGATTCAACAAGAAGATAAATGGGTGAATCTTAGAAAAGGGGGAAAAAAGGAAACAACATTAACCTTAATGGGTTTCCTTGGTTAAACCCAAAGCTAGAGTTAACAATCATAGCAACCCAAAATGCTATAAAAATGACAAGAAAAGCAACATCTCTACACTTCCTGTTGTGCTTAATTATCCCTCCAATTTCTGTAGTTCCATCACTTGATGGATATCTTCCTATTACTGCTCCCAAAGAACCCCTCATTTCTTTTCTTTCCTTAGAATTGAGCTAGGATATTAGAGTCTGAAAAAAGAAGAGAATTTGCAGACAGACTGAGAAAAGAAGGGGCTTTTCGAGAGTGAAGTAAAGAAGTGTGAAAGTAGTGAAGAAAGGGTTTTTAGATTTGGAATATATTTTTAATTTTCATTTTTAAGACAAAGATTTGCTACTTAAAGAATTCATGTCTGGTCGTGGCTTAGATCTGAACAGTTCTGTTGGCTTGGCTTGGCTTGGCTTGAAACTCTTACATTTTAAATAAAAAATTGAGCTTTATGGAATTAATTTGATCTAACCAAGTTTAAAAATCATATTAAAAGTGGGATTTTATAAATGAAAATTTAGAGATTGAGCTGTATGAAAGCTCTGTTAACTGTTATGAGCCATTTAACCAAATAGCCAAAGACAACAGGCATGGCATCTAATAAAAACAAGTCATTATGGGATTATCTATATTAATTAAACCATCTTTATTCTTTATTTATATATCTACTTTTTATCTAAATATCTGTATCCTTTTTTGTCTTGACAAATTCCCTTTCATGGAAACCGTTGATCTTCTGAAAAAGTGTTTCTGGTTCGAATATCAAGGTCATCCAACGGTAGAGAAACATCACAAAATTACTTTCTTTTTCCTTTGTTGGGTGAATGGGAACTTGACAAAATTTTATCATTCATTTGTTGGTCTATTTTGCTGAGGAAGACCTTACCTGGCAGCTTAGATTCTAGGTAAAAAATGAGTTGTCAAAATCTACTGATTTACAGTTGGATAAAATTTTTGAACAAGCTTTCTTTGAGCTCTGTCATCCATGTTCTTGATTAATGAGGTGCTTGTTTGGTGTTTTGAATTTTTTAGGGACTTTGAGAATGCAGCTTCCTTTGAAGAGGACATGAACAGTGAACACAAATGCAAGAAGATGATGGGTCATATCGAAAAGAAGAAGAAGATGATGATGAAGAAAAGGTTGGGTTTTTAAGCTTACTGAATTAAGGTCATGTTTGGTTCTCTCACTCTATTATACATAACCGGATTAACCCATTTTTAATGCAAACTTTAAAGTTGGTTTTGATCATGAATGTGTCTTTTTGATTCAATTATAGTAGGAAAAGCATAAAAATGATGTTTCCCCCAATTCACATTGTTTGTTATATACTGTAAACTGTGACACTTTTCCTAAGTAAATAGAATCAATTACCTGCTAAAGGAATTTCTTTATCATATCCTTTCCTTCCTACCAACCAAACTTGCAGTGAGAACAAGCATTTTATTCTGAAACTGGAGATATCTGCGTGGTTCTGTTTCTGGTCTTGGATTTTTTGATGCTACATTGTTGTTCAATTGTGAAAATGGAGGTGTCCATGGAATAGGTGGTGTTAAGTTCATTAATTTTGCGGATAGAGTATTGACTAGAAGAAGCAAATGGAAATCCCCCCTAGCCCTAGGCATACATTTCATCTTCGTTGCAGTAGTCGATTGAATTTTCCGGGATGTTCTTCAACTGAAAATCTCTTTCCAAGCTCTCTGGCACTTGAAAACAATTGGTCATACGGGAATACAAGATACAGAGTCTTCATGTTTGTCATCCCCAGAACTGAAGTCTCTGGTGATAGATTGTTGATGATGATGATGATGATGGCAGTGATGACTAGTACGCTGTTTAGTTTCGGACAATGAGATTGTTGTTGATGCTCCTAACTCGAATTCAATGGCAAGAGATGGTATGCTTCCAATACCAGACTTCAACTTCATAATGCTATGTTTCTTAGGTCATGGGAATTCTCCATAAATTTTCTCTTCAATAGGTTTGACTAATATTTTCTTTCTTATGTAGGGTTTCTCCGCTGTAAAAACTTCGGATTTGCAGGCATTCAAACTCGACTAAGGCATTGTTTTTTATTGAATTTGGCTTCTCAAATTGTTTTTTCCATCTTAAAAGTTGTAAAAGAAAAAAACAAACAAACTTAGTTTTAGAAAAGCTTTTTAGTGTAGAATTCTTGGTTTTCAAACCTTAGTTTTAGAAAATATACTTTTTTAACTTTTACAAAACCTTGATTTTTTACTACAACCCTAAACTAAGCCTAAGGCTTCGTTGTAATGAATTCTAGTAGTAACGTACATACATAAACATACATAAAAATCCCCTGAAATTGATCGGTTCTGACCAAACCCGATTTGGTAAGATTTGATTTTTTTTTAATTTTAGGTTTTCGGGTTAAGTTGGATTGTTTTTGTAAAGGAGTTTGGAACGAATCGAGTTCAAATTTATAGTGGAAATTCTTTGACCCTCCCCGCCTACAAATATATATTTATTATATTTAATATTTTTATTATTTTTCTTAGATCGAATTAAATTTAATTATTTTTATTAAAATTTTAAAATTGAATTAAAGTCTTTTTATGTTTTTATTATATTAAATCAAATAAAAATTATAAAATTTCAAATCGAATTAAAATTTTAAATTTTTAGATCAGCCAAAAACCCATCCACCTCACCCCACTGTTATCCTTAGTAGGGACGTAAAAAGTAGACCTGGCCTGAAAACCCGCATAAAACCTGTTCGAGTCAAAACTTGGTTTGACCCAAGGATGTAATGACTCGATCCTGATCTGTATCCGACTGTTGTTGACCCGAGTTAGACCTGTTACTATAGTAACCGAACCCGAATTGTATCCGACCGAGAATTACTCGAACTCGCTGTTACTGTGGACCTAAAACCTGACCTGTATCTGAACCCGAACCCGAGTCTGACCTGACAGATAAATGATATTACCCGATTGAATTTACCCGAGACCTGATTTTACCCAATCTGTTTTAAACCTGACTTGATAAATGACCCGACCTGTTATTAACTTAAACTAATATCAACATAATATTTATATAAATAATTTATATAACATACTTATATTATATTTTTAATACAAATATTTATATTATACATATTAATATTTATATAAATAATTTATATAACATACTTATATTATATTTTTAATATCAACATAATTTATATAGTTCGTGCTTATTAATTTTTAATTATTAATTTATAGTTAAATTATATTATAAATATTTATATTATACATATAACATACTTATATTTATAATGATCTTATTACAAACATACTTATGTTTATATTTATAACATACTTATTACAAATATTTAATAATCTTATTTTATAAATATTTATTAATTTTAAATTATATAATAAAAAATCTTATATAATATTTATTAATATAAATTGACACTTTAAATTAATATACATGCCATTATAAATAACAACTATAGTTTTTTAATACAACAAAATTAATAAACTTAATACTTAATAAAATTTCACATATTTTAAGTCGAAATTATAAACTTCTTAAGTAACTTAAGTGAGATAATTTAATTTCAGGTTTGTACGTTGATATACTTAAAAAATTATAATTTTAAATACCATATATCCATAAATAAATGATTTTAATTTGCTAAAACTCAGATTATACAACTTTAAGTTAATGATTGCTAAAAACTCAAATTATACACTTCAGATTATATACTTCAGATTATAATTTTAAATAAAACTTGTCAATTGTGAGTTGTGATTGTTCTATTATTCAATAATGGATAACTTACAAATGAAACTTAATAAAAGTTAAAAATGTACATTCATAGATAAAATACAAAAGGTGTACAACTTAAAGTTTTTATGTATAAAATTTGAGCTCTCAGATCTTATAGCAAAAGTTTTACAATGCTATATGTAAATACTTTGCTACCAGAATTATCATCATCAAGTACTAAAAAAATATAAAGGCTGCCAACAAGGTTAAATTATGGGTAACTTCTTACCTAAGAAATCAACATAAATTAATCAAGGACAACTAATTAGATAACAAAAGCATCAACCAAATATCACCAGCAAACATAACCAACAGTAGAAATCAATCAACAACGGACATCAACCAGCAACAGATAACAATAAACAATCAAGAATCAACAATCAACAACCATAAAAATATTAATCCAATAATCCAGTTTATAAGCATCAGACAATTCAATATATAAGCATTCACAGATTTTAACTCCAAGTTATAAGTTATAATATGACCAAGCTAAAAAGAATAGTACATAATCTTCATCAAGGTTTTACTTTTAATTGGAAATTCAATCTTCATCAAGACATGGAATTGAAGATTCTTGCACAATAGTAAGATAATCTTAATCTTTTTCCTTTAGTTCAAAACCATACAACCAATTACGGGTTGTTACAAAAATTTTAACATTTTTGGGTAAAAGTTTAGCTCTCAACTTGTTTAAACTTCTTCCCCCATACTAATGAAGATTCAGAAGCAACAAAAGTGATTGTAATGGCTAAAACATCTCTTTTCATCTAAGAAATAATAGGAAATAAAATAACTTGTTCTTTTCAATACTCTAAAATATCAAACTGGCTATATTCAATACGAGAGAGAAGGAGAAGATATATGTATGAGTCAATATAAGATTTTTCACTCCTTGAAGCAGCTAAATTGACATCAAAATTCTAACATGAAAGTGTATAAAACGTTAATATATAAACATTAAATAAAAAATTGGCAAAATTTTAATAAATTATTAAAATAGAAACATAGTTGAACTTCAAGCAAAATAAAACTCACTTGAAACAAATTGGACTTTTTAAATGTTAGATGCCGACTAAAATTTGACACACTTGTACTTTAAGAAGAGTTACTTTGAACAGAAAAATTAACAGAGAAACAAAAGACAAACTTTGAATAATATATATATATATATATATATATAAATTAACAAACTCAGTGTAAATACTTACTCTTTTATCAACCTCATCTTCAACATAGAGGACACCATACAACTCCTTCAGAAGTTGTAATTTATATTTGAGATCAAGCAAAACAATAAAGGAGAGAATAGTTGAGTGACTAGACCAATATTTCTCATACAATTCAAACATGGATGTCGCCATTTTAGAAACTCTCTCCTAAGGATCATTGTGAGCATCACACAACAACTTCTTTATGGTAACAATATCAGCCAAGTACAAATTAGCAGTATGATACTTGAAACCAGAAAACAAATTAGTAATTTTAAAAAAATGGTCAAGGAAATCACATATTAATTGAGTAGTTTCACATTCATTATCAATAATTATATCCAAGTCATTTTCCCTATTAACAAATAAGTTTATAGCTAATCTAACTTCAAGTGCCCTACAAAACATTAAGTAAGTAGAGTTTCATCGAGTAGGTACATTCAAAATCAACTTATCTAAAAAAGAAGAAACACAGTTTTTCACAGCCAACTCAAAGCTACAAAGTATAGAATCAGAAGAATTAATAAACTTAAATTTTTTTACAATTTAATAACAGAAGAGTCAATTACCTTCAAACTTTTTTGAACTATCAAGTTTAAAAATATAGGCAACACATCATATATGAAAATACTTATCACTGCATGGGAGAAGAGAAATGACATGCAAATCATCTTTTAGACGCTTAACCATTCTATCATTGGTAGAAGCATTATCCAGAGTGATGGTAAAAATTTTTTTCTCAAAACTCTACTCACATAAAAATTACTTCACAAACTTATAAATAGACTCACCATCATGGGATGGAGGAAAAGGTCGAAAATTCAGAATTTTTGACTGAAGTTTTCAATTATTATCAACATAATGAGCAGTTAGAGCATAATAAGAACGAGATGTGTAAGCAGACCATCCATTATATGTAAAACAGATACGGCTTGAAACAGAATGCAATGAATCAAGCAACAATTTTTTTTATGTTTTTCATGCTTTAACATGCAATGTTTAGTAATAGAATACCTAGAAATATCTTTAACAACTGGATTTAGATACTGATGTAAAACCCTAAGTTTATCATGCCCAACTACACTTAAAGCATAACCATGACAGATAATAGCCTCGACAAATAATTCACAATACATTTTTTGATCAAAAGAATTTTCTGTACTACCACAAATATTAGTAGAAAGAAAGTCTTTATAAGCTTGACATTTTTAATATGCATTTTTTGGGTTAGAGGTACCAACATAAGAATCAACTTTGTATTTTTTGATTTTACAATAATTATATTTGACATAAATACCTTCTGAAAGCAATGATCCCAAACATGAGAAGTTCTTCTCCTAAACTCACTTGAATATATACTTATAACCTTCCTCTTAGAGCTATGAATAATTTCATAAACTCCCTCATGTGCATCCCCTTAAAATTAGCAAACAAAGTGTATTAGAACCAGAGAAAATATAAGAAAGTATTAAATATTAAGATATAAAAGAGATAATATACCCCTTTCAGAGTGTGGGTCACTTAACTCATTTAGACCTCTGTCACCAGGTCCAGGATAGTCCAACTCATACGAAAACTTATCCATACTACTCAAAAAGAATATACATTTTTTAGATAACAAATAACATAAAAAATAATAGACAAACAACCAAATAACAGACAAACTCTACACAATGATTTAATCTTTGTACTTGGCGTTGTTAAACCAGTCCATAAGGTCCTTTAAAAACCTCTTTTAAAACCAATAGCATCATAGATTGGGTAGTTTAGCCTATATACTCGGATTAAACCATTTAAAAAGATAACAGAGAACCAACCAACCAAATAATAGAGAACCAACCATCATTTTCAAAACAAACAATATAACGAGAACCAAAACAAATACATAAACAAATAATAGACAATCAAATAACAGAAAAACCCTAAATAATAATTTAATCCTTGTACTTGACATTGTTAAACTAGTCTACGAGGTCCTTTAGAAACCTTCTTTTACACCAATAACATCGCAGGTTGGGTAGTCCAGCTCAAATACTCGGATTAAGTCATTCAAACAAATAACAGAGAACCAATTAACCAAATAACAGAGAACCAACCATCATTTTTAGAACAAACAATATAAAGAGAACCTAAACCCTAATATATAAAATAATGAATTCCGAAACAAATACACAAACAAATAACAAACAGACAATCAAATAACAGACAAACCCTAAACAATGATTTAATCCTTGTACTTGGCGTTATTAAATCAGTCTATGAGATCCTTTAGAAACCTTCTTTGATACCAATAACATCTCAGGTCAGGTAGTCCAACTCATATACTTGAATTAAATCATTCAGACAAATAACAAAGAACCAACCAACCAAATAGCAGAGAATTAACAAACCCTAAACAGAATACGAACAACCAACCAACCAAATAATAAGGAACATGGGATGAATGGAACAATAAAAACCTAAACACTAAATACAAAAAAAAAACAAAATAAATAAATACAAAGAACTTATAGAAATAAGATGAAGGGAATACAAATAGAATGAACCTAAAGAACTTATAAAATAGATTCAGAGCTAACAATGATAAACCTGAAAGAAAAATATAATTAATATCTGAAAAGTATATGAAAATTAAGAGAATGGATATGTAATGAATTTACACACAAAAAAAACTAAAGAATAAGTATGTGAAAAGTTAAAGTTTTTGGAAGGAAGACGAATGGATTCTGAAGGGTTTAGGGATTAGAAGAGTTTAGTGTTTAGGGATTAGAAGGGTTTAGGGTTTTGGATAAAGGTTTATGGTTTATGGTTTAAGATTTATGGTTTATGGTTTAGGATTTGTGATTTAGGTTTTGGGGTTTTAGATTTATGGTTTATGGTTTGGGGTTTGAGATTTGATCAAAGAGAAACAGATTTGGGAAAGTTTGGATGTTTGTTGTAGAAATAGAATGGTTTTGAAAGAACAATGTTTGAGTTCTTAAGAAAAAATAGTTTTAGATCGAGCAAAAACAATTTTTAGAAGATATTTGGTGTTTATGAAAGATCTAGAAGTTTTATTGGAAGAACAAGGGATGGACACTTATGAAATTCAAGTGTTTCAATCGAAAAAATAGAAGTTTTTTGAAAATTTGGTGTTTTTCCTAGAGAGAGGGAGAGAGAATTTCGAGCAGAATTTAAGAAAGAGAAAATAAAATGAGAAATAAACCATTCAAATGAATTTAGGGCTTTATATACTCAGTGGATCGGGTTAAAAGATCCATATGTTTTTAAACGGGTCGTACCTAACTATTTGGATCTCGCCCCCTTATCCACATGGTTTTTAATTTATTAGAATTAGGTCCTAATTCATTTAAAATTTAACATTATATATATATTTTTAAATTTAGTCACTATATATAAATTAATATATTATATAATATTTATATATTTATACATGTATATGGTATGTATAATACAATAATATTAGTATAGTATTTATATAGTATTCATATATATAGTATTTATAATTTATGTATTTATATAATATAATATTTATATAAATTATAATATATAGTATATAGTATTTACAATATATATAATATATAGTATGATACATTATAGTATTTATAATATATATAATATATAGTATGATACATATATAGTATTTATACTATATAATATATATACATATATACTATGATACATATATATATATATATACATTAAAAATTAATATATAATATACATATGATATAATACATTAACATATCACATATATATATATATAATATGTATATAATATATAATACATATAATGTTGGCATATAAGTGTATATGTATATAATATACATATATAATGCATATACATTAATACATATATTAATATATTAATATATATACTAATGTAGTATACTGTACTAAATAGTCTAAATTACTAATGTATATTATATACATATACATAATACATCTATACATCTAGTTAGTATATATTATAATACTATTGTATATTATATACATATATATATATATATTTACTATATACTAAAGTATTATGTATATTATATACATATATACATCTAGTATATAATACATCTACCGTAATACTCCAACCCGGGTGCCACATTTGGGCCATAAACCCAAACCCGTGTCCATAAAATTTCAAAGTCAAACCCAAGTCAAAGCATGATATAAGACATAATTCAAAACGACATTTAAAATCAAAGTGATTTAACAACTCAAAATAACATTGGAGCTCCAAATACAAGTTTGATAAAACATTTGACCTTACAACTAAATAAATAGAGTTACAACTACAACAATGGTCCTACGAATACATAGCCCAAATAATCTAGTAACTGTACTCTACCAACCGGTCAATGCTGAAGTCTCGAAATGATAGTGCTCCGCCACGTCCGCCCGAACGTCCGTCTACTTACCTACGCATGGAAACAAATTCCAAAACGCTGAGCTACGAAAGCTCAGTGGGTACACAACCTATCGACTGTGCTTTCAAGTGAATCATAACTATAACATGCGAGATAAGATAACATGATGATATGACATGCCAATGCAACCAACACATAAAGTAAACAAATCAAGAGTGAGGCCCACTGCCAACCCGACACTAAGGAACTCACCCGGCCCAGAATCTCACATCGGGCTGCTCAGAATCTCATATCGAGCTAATATACTCGGAATCTCGCATCGAGTCTTCACTCGGAATCTCACATCGAGTGGGGCTCGGAATCTCACATCGAGCAAAGTCATCACCCGGAATCTCGCATCGGATGACCTTCAATACATCACCCGGAATCTCATATCGGATGGTCTCCGTTGTGTTGCAACACTATCACTCATTGTGTATCCGGATCCCACCAAACAATGACTCAAACCACACAAGATGATCCACTTAAGATCTTACACCAAATACAAATCAACCAAGCCAAAACCGAGCATGCAACATAATTCTCATATTAAGACTCTTATCACGACTTACTAACTTAACCTTTGTGGCCAACCCATCATCAGTGATTTACGAATCATTTCATTGATCTATGATTTATATTTACCTTTAATTATCCTTATCGAACCTCATCTAATACTTATCTTGACAAACGTTCACAGGGGTATCGATACTCCTATATGGGGTATCGAAACACCCTATTTCGATACCCACCCAAAGAAGGCATCCTTTGACCATTTCAAAAGTCAACGAAAGAGGACCCTCGGCATCGATACTGGTATCGATGCCATTATGCCACTGGAGGATCCGGTATCGAACCATGGTTCGATACCCTTAACCAAACGTTCACTTTCCTCTCAGGGGTATCGATAACAGTAGCCCGAGTATCGATACCCCCTGCACGAAATGCAGGTTTTAAGCTTTAAAATTTTAAGAACCTTAATCCAAACTAGTTCAATCGATCCCAAAACATTCCTACTCATTTATGAAGTAGTTTAAGTGAGTTTCTAACCAATTTTACTCATTATCAACAACCATAAATCAAAACACCATTAAAGCATGCTAAGGCTCTATCCTAGCCAAACCATCACACAATCAAACAAGCATGCTAAAATGATGATGCACATGAAATGCAAAGGATTTGGGAGTGTACCAACCTCAAAAACGAGCTGAAGAAGCTCCACAATCAGCCCTCAAGCCTTCTCCTTGCCCAAGCCTCTTGATGGCTCCCCTTGCTCCCTAACTACAAAGAAGAGGACCAAACGGTTACTACACATTCAAGATGATTTAAGGAAACTAAAACAACCTTAAAATCATCCTAAAACTTGCCAAAAACTTATTTCCGTTCTTCCACAAAAAACCCACTAAAACCTTACCTCCACCATTTAAAACAACTCTTACCTTGAAAGATAGATCCTTTTGAGATGAACAAAAACCCCTCAAGCACCAAAACGAGATTCCACACTCTAACACTCAAGATTCAACCTTTGGTGGTGGAAAATTTGGAAGGAAGATGATGAGAAAAAGAGATGGAAGGAAGTTAAGGTGGGTGATATCACCCTCTCTGCACAATGCAGAAAATAACCTCTTTCTCCCCTTTTTTCCCATTTGTCAACTTACCAATTTGCCCCCAAAGGTCATCAAACCAAGCCCAACCAACTCTAAGCCCAACAAGACCCAACGAGCCCAACACGAGGCCCACATCCTCAGTTTAACCCGACTCCAAGTTTGAAACTCGGGTCGTGACATCTACTTATACATACATGATATACATATAAATATCTAATTACTATGTATACATTTATTAGTATAATATACATTAATGTACTACTACTATGTATACATCTAATCACTATAATATATATGAATGTACTATGTATAATTGTATACATTATACATATATTAATGTATACAGGATACATCTAATTGCTAATATATAATTATATATAATATATACATATAACATATATTAATGTATACATCTAATTATCAATATATATTATATACATACTTATATTAAATTATTAATGTATTATATATATAGTATTATATATTTCATATTTTATTATATAGACATAAAGATAATTTTCACCCTTAACGTTTATATTTTTTGTCATTTTGGTCCCTATTCTTTTTTTGGGATAGATTTAACCATTGACTTATGTCTTTTTAACAAATAACTCATTTTTTAACTATCATGATAACTGAACCGTTAAAAATTTAATAATGATGACATGTCATATATATATATAATATTTTAAATGACTTAACATCTAGTATATCAAATATATACACGTGGAATATAGTTTTATTATAATCTAAAAATATAAAATAATTAAAATTTAAATAAAATATTAAAAATTAATTTTTTATTCATTAAAAATTAATTAAATCTAAAACAAAAGGCTACTAAACATTTTCAACCTTAACTATATAGTAAAATCAAATTTTTATCTAAAAAAGTATGAAAATAATCTGAAAAGAAAGGGTTTGTATAGTTTGTTACCTGTGAATCAAAGATAAATTTTTTTGATAATAATCAATTGAATTTTTATTATTTTAGTTAGAATTTAGGTATTTTATTTTTAATCTAAATCAGAGTTTTAGGATTCTATAAAGATATTTTAGTTTAATTAGGGTTGAGAATATTTAGTAAATTTTTGTTTTGGATTTAATTAATTTTTAATATTTTATTTAAATTTTAATTGTTTTTTATTTTATATTGGAATAAAATTATATTCTATATATATGTATATATTTAATAGGTTAGATTCTATGTCATTTAAAATATATTATCACATATATATGACATGTTATCCTTATTAAATTTTTAACTGTTCAGTTATCATGGTAGTTAAAAAATGAGTTATTTGTTAAAAAGACATAGGTCAAGGGCTAAATTTATCCCAAGAAAAGAATAGGGACCAAAATGACAAAAATTATAAACGTTGAGAATGAAAATTATCTTTATACCTAATATATAATATGAATTTTTTATATATATAGTACTAATTCATTTATAGTATTATTTTATTTCCAGAAATAATATTATTTCATAAATAATATTAATCTATATATAGTATTATTCTATTTTTAAAAAAGTATTAATTTTTATATAGTATTATTCCATATATAATATAATTTTTATATATAGTATAAATTCTTTATATAGTATAAATTTTATATATACTATTATTACATTTATAATATAAATTTTATATATTGTCTAAATTCTATATTTTCATTTTTGAAATATATTAAACTATATTGTATAATTATAATTTATAATGTATTAAAGTACATCAAAGTTCAAATTTTCAATACTTTTTAACTATTATTAATTTATAATTTTTTTAATTTAGTTCTTACCAGTTATAATTTTTTTTTGAATTGACTATTAGTGATTTTCTAATTTAGTTTAGTGTTTTTAATAAGATAATATTTTTATTTTATTAATGTTGATTCTTTTAATTTAAAATTTTAATCTTTGACTTTATAGTCTAATATTTATTCCTTATTAATTTTTAATTTTTTTAATTTACCACATTTTTTAAGATATGAATCATTATTCATTATATGATATTTTTGGCAAGTCTACTGTGTAATATTTATTTTTAATGGGATTCATGCAAGTGAAATACGTTAGATATTGAATAATTAATTCGAAATGAATGATAAATCATTCAACCAAAAGTTTATCTTTTTTTTTTTACTTATTTGTACAAAATCAAACTTAATAATTTTAATTATTATGAATTTGAAACCCAAATTAATTCGACTTGAAACAAAACCGAATTGAAATGAACTCGACCTAAAATCTACTCGCCCTGAAATGAAACTGTCAATTATCCGATTTGGACCCGAACAGTTTGAACCCAACCTGAAATGGACCCAATCTGAAATGGACCTACACCCGACCTGAATCGAATCAAAACATCAAATTAACCTAAAATAACATATATCCGATTTTACCTAATCTGACAATACCCGATCTGAAACTCATCCAAATAACTATTTTTACATCCCTAATCCTTACAACGTCAACTTGGAGCTGAACAAATCTTATAAAATATAAAGAGAACTATAACTTTTAAAAAGAAATGTTCTGTGGGTCTTTCAAAGGGAGATGCCTTTCCATTTGGATGGACAATAGTCATGGTCTTTATGCCCAACAATTACGTGCGGGAATAGGGATACCAGTGAGCTACATTTATTTTTGTTTTTTTTTTTTTCGATTAAGGGTGAGTGTATTCAATCGTGTCGAGTTAAATCATTTTTTTGAAATATTATTCAAACTGATGTGTCATATTTTTAACTCAAATTTTATTTAAAATTTTTCCAATTTAAATCGAGTTTAAAAAATTCTAGTCTAAGTCAAGTTTTCTAGATCTTATAAAAATTTAATTTTAATTATTTATCATGTTATAATACGATTTGCTTATAATTTAAACATTTTTCTCTAATCATATAAGATATGTATGTATATATATTCATATTTTTCATGTGATTTTTTTTATATTTTTATATATCGTTGTATATATATCATAAAAATTTGAGGGGTTCATCTCGAACTTAAAAAAAATTGCGGGATAACCATTCATTGCATGTAAATTGGATAAAAATACCATAACAGTCCCTGTCCTATATCCTGGATTACATTTGGATCCTTCCTCTGAAAAAATTTAACAAATCAACTATCTATTTTTTTTTTGTTAAAGGGACTAAAATGCAAAGATGTAATCCTGCTAAAGAAATGACATGGACATGAGAGGAGGATAGGAGTCCAAGCCCTCCATTATAAAGATTCCTAGGGACATTTTCGGATTTTCCTCCCTCTGCAATATTTCAGTACATTTCCCCATCTATAAATACATCTCCATGGAAACATAACAAATCCATTGCAAGCTTACCTCAACAACTAAGAAACATCCTTAAGCTTTCACGTTCAAAAACTTCCCAGATTCACCATGTCTGACAAGTGCAGCAGCTGCAACTGCTCCGACAGCAGCCAGTGCACGTAAGTAACTCGTTTAATCCATGGTGATGTTAGGATTTGTGTTGTTTGTGACCATGTCTTAATGAGTTTTAAACATGTTGTGTTGTGTTATATGTGTATGTATATTGTTTCTTCGTGTTTATTTTATGTCGAAAATTGCGAGGTGCTAAAACTGAAGGGTCTTTGTGCTTTTTCTATGCCTACAGGAAGAAGGGAAACACCTTCGTCGTCGAGACCGAGAAGAGGTATACTTTTTATCTTTAACATCTGTGGATCAAAATACACAGAAATTTCATATATGAGACCAAGAATATGATACATCCATAACCATGTTGCTCGAACTCGGTTCGACAGTTGAATATCGTTATCTGAGAATCAAGGAACTTAAATTTGCAATATAATACGTTGTGTTGTTTACTTGCAGCTACATCAACACTGTTGTGATGGATGCTCCAGCTGAGAACGATGGCAAGTGCAACTGCGGTGCTAACTGCAGCTGCACCAACTGCACATGTGGCCATTAAGCAAACATAGGACACTGGTCATGGTTTAGACCATGGCAAGACCTTAAAGAAAATAATGAATTTGGGTTGAATAATTTGTCATCTGTTGTTGTTTGCCTGTCATGTCTGCGTTTCCTTATTTACTGTGATGTAATGTCCATGTCCATGGCCTCATCTGCTTAATGAAGTATTATTAGTATATCTATCTCTTTTGATCAAAATCAAATTATTAAACAGCTTTTCAAGCTTTCAAAAATGGTGGCTTTCTTTATCAGAATCAGACCAGACATAAAAATTTAAACAAGACAAGAATCTGTTCTTGTTTTCTTTATCAATTAAGTTGTCATTCTCACCACTGATTGGAATCAATTGTTGTTTATCAGAATATTGGCCAGAATAAGTTACAACTTACAAATAAAAGTATTGTTTTCATTACAAAAATTTTGTGTCAATCTCAAACATTGAAGCCCTCTGCACGGAGGCATATACGATGAGCCTCTATCCACTTCGCGCAAGCTTCTTCGCCGTGCTCGACAATGCATTCATCTCTGAGCTTCTTTGTCTCGGGGCAAGCACAGCAAATTTTCTTCTTTGGCTTTGATTCAGCAGCGGGTGTTGTTTTTGCTGATTCCTGATTTTGCTGCAAGCCCGGCGAAGCTAAGGCAGAACTATTTTGTGTAGGCAGTCCACCCATCTTCAACGGCAGCGAGTGATTCTCAGATACTGTGAGAGAAATATACAGAGAAGTAAAGCCAGTGAAAAGATCAGCAAAAACATAATTGAAGTTTCAGCCTTCGTGCGCTAGGAAAATGAAGGTATTTCATCATAAAGCCGAAGAAAATCAACACCGGACTTAATAACAGGGATGAGGAATCATATCTGCAAATTTACACTGTAGGTGGTCCAATTAATCAATATTGCGAAAGCAAAGGCATACCTAACAAAACAATATCTCGTCTAGTATAAATGACCGGGTTACTTGGACTCGGACATTCTTAAAACATTAGTTTCGATCCGTTATTTAGTGAAAGCAAAATATAACCTGTAATCAATTCTCTGAACCAGTGTATCTAATGACCACTAGGTTGTACAAGAGTCAAATCATACAATTTGACCAAACATGAATACTAATATGTATCAACATAAGTCTAGCAATGTAACAATTCCAAATCATATCGAATTCAATTTTTAGCTTAAATAAAGTAGAGAAAATTATTGTCTCAACCTCAAAATTATTCCTTCCGAGCCGAGAATAAATGCAAGTTTTCCTCTTTGTATCTAAGAAATTCAAAACTGTGCCATCAAGTAATAGCAACAACAATAGTATACCATTTCATCTTCACTTAAAAGATATATCTTTTTTCCAGGATCTGAACTCCATAACTATGGCTAAAGATCTTCAGCAGCAGTACCAGTACCACACATTCATCTCCATTTATTCCAAAATAATAAACAACTCAACTCAACAACAAATACCCAGAACAGAGAATAAAAAGTTCTCCCTAGAATTTAGTCCAAAAGCATGATCAATTTTCAACAGGAAAAGGAAAAATGGACAAAAATTCAACAGAGCACAAAAACCCAGATAGATGATAGCAAGAATCAATCAAAATAATACTTGGAAATGATAAAAATTGAATCTTTATTGCTTCAATACAAGTTTTTGCCACGAAAAAAGACTACTTTTTGTTCCTTTTTCGATTGTTTCCTCTGTCGAAGCAACATTTTTCATCTATGAATCAACGAATAGATAGGAAAGGAAAAGGAACCAATACAAGAACAAACAAAATATATGACCAATGGAAGGAAAACATACGCAGAATTTTAAGCAGGGAAGGTTCAGATCCGGCAACTGGCCGCTGCTGGGTTCTGTAGAGGTTTATCGAAGAACGCAGGAATTGGGGTAGCATTTTATGGTTCTAGTAGCATTTAGAAAATGAAGCCCAAGAAGCAACATGGGCTCATTCCTATCTACATTATATATATATATATATATATTCTAAAATTAATTTTAAATCATTAATTTTTATGTTTGGTATGTATTATAAAATTATAAAATTTACGTGTTTAATATATGATTTTTTTAAAATTTTAAATTTTAAAATAAAAAAATAAAAATATATATATGAATCGAATACTCATTACCCAACTAATCAGGTACCCGATATAAATGGGTTGGGATATGAACCGAAAAATTAGTACCCGAAGAACCCTAATATCTTTCAGACATTCAAGTATCCTTGTGTACACGTCTTTGTTGCATGTGCATTCATTCATTTCGACATAGTAACACTCGTCGATATAATTTACCAACTTCATATTGTATTCAAGGTATACTATTTCGAGTTTCCTCCAATCAGAAACGAACAAGATCTTGAGTTTATCGATGGGAACCAATAATACGACCTGATTATTCACTGTGATGGAGCAGGAAAGAACGACCAAAGTCAAGTAGAATTTACTATGCAGAGGAGATGGTGCCTAGTCATATTATCTAGGCTGTGAGGACATTTTCTTATATCATGTCTAAGGTTCCTGCAATTGTTGCACATCTTTTGTTGCACTACACAGTAAATTCCCTTAGTTGTAATTGCCCAAGCATTCGATGAACTAACTAGGTAATCTGATTAAGCCCAATTACCGGAACAATTAAGTGGCGCGAGCACTCACTTATAAGGAAGGATTCATTCGACTATCATTTCATAATTCAAGATAATCCAGCCTCATCTCTCTTATTGATTACTCCAATTTACTTTAATTGCTTGTTATATTATTTTATTTTATTTTAATTAAACATCAATTCTATAAATCATTTGTGTCTTTATTTTCAATATAAGAGATTAGATTCTAAAAGGAGCACCAATCCATGTGAAAACGATAACTATTGTAACCCCCTAAATCGGCCTATGCGGGAAGCCCGACTAGAGTGGTCACATTGTTTTTATTTATAAATCATATTGCATGAAAATTAATTAACTTGAGCGAATAAAGGTAAATAATGTCTAACAATTAAAATGTATAAAATGTCACCAAAACAAGGTATCTGAAAAACATTGTTCACAAAATAATTCGTAACCAATAACAAAAATAATACGTTTAAATCATCAGTAATATAATATATAGGCACATGTCACCTTAAACGTAAACTGGAAAAGTTTAAAAATGTTACATCAAAGTGTAACCAAATAATGTGTAGATCCTCCAAATGCCAAGTCCGGGATGTCTACCTACAGATATCTGAAAGGGGGAAGAAAACAAGTATGAGCTATGAAGCCCAGTGTGTTCCAACAGTGCAAATAAAATACAGATAAAATCATTAAACAGTAATACAGAAAATCAGATTATGTATATGCATGATATGCTACCCTCCAACCGAACTCCTGGATATAGTTCCCCCGAACAGTATCTGATACATGCATTAACCTAAGCCCTTAGGGCGAAGGTACCGACCTAAGGAATTACCTTAGGGAACAGGCGGAATTACCCCGGCTAAAGCACGGGAACCGATAACAGGCGGAATTACCCTAACTGTAGTTAGGAACCGTAAATAGGCGGAATTACCAGCTGGATCAAGGCTGAACCGAATATTAGATACTACTCAACATCCCAATGCTAAAATGGAAGTCATGAAATAATAACAGGAATCATGATAGTAGTAACTGTAACTAAGCAGGCAACATGTGTACATAAATCAGGGAATATCATACAGGATTTATCGGACGTATAGTAATCATAAAATAATCAATCTTACAGTTCAAAATGAGTACTTAAGTAAATTTAGAAAACAGTCATGTGCACATACTTAATTAATTTTAAAACGTAAAACAGTAAAAACACGATTATATAGCACCCAAGGAACACACCTCAATGGTAGAAACAAACAGGTGATCTACTGGGTGTTCGAGCCTCGCTTTGTAGCAGTACTGGACCCTAAAATACAAGATAGAATTTTTATTAATACCAGAGTTAAATACTTAATTGACTAATCACGGGTATTAAGACATACGGGTCACAATCGGATCTCGGGATTGGTCAAAACGGAAAGAACTGGGCTAGGTCAGTACACAATCGGGAGAACTATGAGGTCTTACAAACAAACAGATATTAATTTTAGACCTTAAGTAAAACTCTGGACTTAACTTAGAAGAAAAGTTGACTCAAAAATTTAAAGTCCAAATTGGAGGCTTCCGGGTTCGAATTTCGAAAAACGAACTTCACGGATGGACTCAGGACGTCGAAAAACCTAAAATAGGAGTTTTTGAAAATTTTGACTTTTTGGGTCAAAGTCAACGTTGACGTCATGGTGATGTCAGCAATCAAAGTCAACGGTCAGCGCTGACGTCACGGTCAACGGGTCATGTTAACGGGTCGGGTCGGTCAACGGGTCAACGGGTCGGGTCGGGTTGGGTCGGTCAATGGGTCAACGGGTCAGGTCGGGTCAGTCAACGGGTCGGGTCGGGTCGGTCAACGGGTCAACGATTGACCGGGTTGGACCGGTTCGGTTGGATCGGTTCGGTTCAGAACTGGTTCAGCTCGGTTTGACCGGTTCAAGACCGGCTCGGACCGGTTTTAGGCCGGTTTGGACCGGCCGGCTCCAGGTCACCGTCCAGGGCGGCCGAAAATCACCCCGGCGGCGCGTGGAGGCCACGCGCGGCCCTAAACGACCGGAAAACACTCAAAGAAACCGGATTTTTTAGAGATTCAACTTAAAACACCTTAAAACCGAACAAAAGTTCAAGAAAACAACTCGAAAGGCTTACCAAACTTACCGAAACGGAAAAGCTCCGGCGAGGGTTCAAACGGCGACGATCGGAGACAAAACCAAAGGGGTTTTGGACGGCTTTGGATGGGGAGTACGACAGGCCGGACGACGCGCCTGAACGACGTTAACCGGCGGTCGATTTCGACGAGAAACCGAAGGGCTTTAAACCCTAGGTTTCGCCGAATCTTCGATCAGAGATTCCCGACGAACGGAGCGACGGCTTGGCGAGTGACAACAGGGGTTTTGGTCGGGGAAGGGAGACGGTCACGGTGGTGGCGGCGTTGCAGGACACGACGCGGCGGTGAGGGAGACCGGTAGTGGTCGGGGTTTGAGAGAAAAAAAAAAGGTTTATTTTGGGTTCCAGATCTAATATGGTTCTAAAATGGTATTTTTTTATATACATATATATTTTTTATATTTATTTCGAATTTATTATTTTATTTGTTTCCAAATAAAAAGGTGTTACAACTATCTATACTACAACTAGCAACATGGTATACTATAGCATGATGAAAAAAAACATGTTTGGCTGTAGATTATAACAGATGCAATTAACTTGAAGATTAAGAATGACTTCATAAAAGTTTTGTAGATAAAATTCAAAAGAAAAAAGGGACAAAAATCAATCCTCTTGTATATTTTGTAATGCTTATAGTTCAATAGTCATTTTTTAGCGAGTATATTTATAAATATTTCGATCGTTGTCACATTAAATTCTTTCAAGAATATTGACCCAAACTCAAAAATCTATTCACTTTCTCGCTAAATAGATCAACTTGATTTTATATTTTTTTTTAAAAAAAAAATCCTGAATTCTTTAAACCAAATCCAAGGCTATTCAAATTATAGTTCAAAACAATATAAGATTAGATCAATGCTATTATTAAATTTCTATTAGATACATTTTTTTTTTTCAGTTGTTGTATGTCTCATTAATGGTGCTTCTCCATTACCCCTACTTACACTGATCTTGACCATCATTTGCTTTCATAACTAACCTAGTTATAAGTTGGTTAAGTCTTTGAGCTCCTGGACCTGGTTTGATCTTGTTTAAGTCCCAAACTTTCGAACATGTTGGTTTTCCGGAACACCAAGCACCGGGGGTGAAGCTTCTATTTTTTCTGCAAAGCAAATCTGTATCAATCTTATCCAAGACAGGATCATCCTGTATGAATTTCCGGGCGAATGCTGCATTACTTCTAATAATTTTATCCGTGTCATTAATGTTAAGGATGTGTGGGTGCTGTTTTGGTGGAGTATCCCACGAAATATAATGCAAATCATGGTTGACAACAGTTTTTGCGAACTCCGGTACATTGCATACGACTGTTTGAAAGTAACCTTCGGGGGAGGAGACAAAATTTGTATAGTACATGAGCAATGTTCTTGGTAGATTGTTCCAACCCCAAACACAGAATTCTACGAATGAACGAGATAGAACCATCCATGCTGAACCTGGAATCAAGTAAAGTATTTGAAAACATACAAGCAGTTTGCAATCAAGTGAAGTGTTTGTTTAAGAACGATCGATCCAGTTTCATCGGTAAATCATGCAAAATATGTTTTCAATATGTTTTAGTAGAGCTAGCCTGATGACTGATGAACCTAACATGTACTAATTTAGCTTCAAATAATTCAAGTTTAGATCGAAAAAAGGATTATCGGTCATCGTACGACATCCGAAACAATAGTATATAATAAGCCTACATGATTAAACAGCTAAAGATGTAGAGAATAAGAGCAGAAATTAAATGAAATTGAGCTAGGACAGTAGCAAACCTGTGAATAGTTTAAATGATGTTGGCAATTCTCTTTTTGGTGTAGCCAAATATATATCAGACTTTGTTGACATATAGAGTCCAGGATCAACAATCAAAGGCATAGCTCTTTGACCCCTGCAGAAACAACAAGCAAAACATTTTGATATTTTAAACACATGTAAAGTTTTTTTTCTGAATCAAGAAGGAACTAGGTACAGATCTTACGCTTTCCAACCAAGATTGCTTGTGTGCTCGATAAAATTAAGGTCCCGACTTGTATTCGTAAATGCATAAATAAGATCTACAAATAACAAACTAATCAATCAATAGTTGCTTGTACAGAATTTAAAAAAAAAACTCGATATTCGACTCGAAACAAGTCCATTACCACAAGAATAAATGCATATGATAGAAACTAACCATCTTGAGTTACTAAAGGATAATCTGATGCACTAAGATTGATAAACCAATCCCAATCTTTATTTCTCTTAAGAAGAATGGCACAAGCATGGAGTGTATTAGCAACCATGGTAGGCCCTCTGTAAGTAACCATATTAGCCTTAGTGATCATATAAACATTCCCAACTTTAGAGAAAATAGTATGGTTATCGATCCGGGAAGCAAGCGCCATTCTTTCCTCTAGAGTCGCCTCGAGGTCCAAATGAACTACATATTCGTTCCGTGGATGATACAAGGCATGAAGAGTTCTCCAAATCTTTTCCAGATCACCCTTTGAACCAGAAACCAAATAGGCAAAACGAGGTAACGCCGGACTAGGCGGCGGCGACGGAAGTGAATCGAGCTCAACCTTCGAGATTGAGTTGATTTTGTAAATTGAAGAAACAATCCCCATGTTCAAGGAAGCAACAAGAATAAACGTGCATATAAGAGAACTTATCACAACAGAAAACACATATTTCTTCTCCATTTTCAATGCCACCATTGTTAGACCTATGAGTTATCATAAATAAACAAATTTCAAGGCAAAATTGTGTTCAAATGGTACCCAAAAGTGCCATATCTCTTCAGCTCAACATCATTCCCTTCATATACACATTCCAAAACATAAAAAATTGAAAGTTTTCAAAGATCATATGCAGAAAAGCAATAAAATAACAAAAAATTATCAAAGATGTGATGCATAAAGATGAACAATGAGTTAAAGCAACGTTAGGAAATGGTTAATGATTAGCTAAGTATACATTGTTCCTAAGCTGCTATGGTATCTGGTTTCTGAAGTGAGGTTCCTATCAAGCAAATGACTTTGACCAAATTTTAAATTGCCTAAGAAAACTATATCTAAATTTATTGTGTTGAATAATAAAAAAGCTGAAAATCTCATACATTTGGAATTGTCTGCAAGCAGGGATGGACCTGGGAGTACTGGTAGAGGTGTAATTTAGGATTATCCGATTTGATCTGATTCTAAATTTCGAATACCCAAAATTTTTGGATCGGCAATTTATCGATATGTATCCGATCTTAAAAAATCGGATATCCGAAATTTCAGATCGGATTTTTAGATATCCAAATCTCTGAATTTATGACTTAATTTAAGTATTGTTTTAATTTGACGGTCTTATCTATAAAAATTTTGGGTTTACGAATATAACAATCAACAAATTATTGAATATAACAATATTTTTATCCATGGAAATTTCAAATTTTCATATATAACAAGTAAAATATCGAATATGACAAAATTTATACTTATAAAAAAATTTAATTTTCGGATATCGGATAATCATATATCTAATCCAAAAGTGAAAACATTATTCGTATCCGATCTGAAATTTTCGGATATCCAATCCGAATTATACGAAAAATAAAAAACGAATCAGGTATCTAAAATTTCGGATTGGATCAATGAATCAACGGATCAGATTTTTTGCACACCACTAGGTAATAGGGTGCAAAAATTTAAAATCTTTCTATATTTTTTATATTTTAATTGTATTTTCTATTGATAATTTAATTATACACCCAAACTCTTATAATTTTACACTCTTCCATTTTTAATATACCTTTTCGATAATTTGTATCATCTTATATGAAATTCTGGGTCCGACCTTTCGACAACTTGTGATTGAGTTTTATTAAAAGGATAAAAATTAAACCAGATGTGGACAAAGTAAACAAAACCCAGAATCTAAAGCTATCAGTGCAAGTAAAGTCTAACCCTAAACATAAATTCAAAGCAACCCAAAGTTCAACGAATGTAAACTCAAAAATAACATAAAGAAATCGTTAAAAAAATTGAAATGAAGAAGCAAACCTGGAGTCAACAGCAGAAAAATAATTCCTTTACAAGAAAAGAAAATTTCTCAGCTTTTATTTTCTTAACTGATGGGAGAAAGACCAGATTTTCCTATCTCTGCAGAATTTTTCATAACGTAGGAGTCTTGCATTATATATGAACAGTTTTGAATGTTCATGGCAGATTTTTTTTGTTTAAACATTTAACTGTTCTACAGTTATTGTTTTTATCTCAAATAACAGTATTTAACTTAAATAATATTAATAATGAATTATCTTACATCTCATATATTTATTTTAGGCTTAAAGGTAGTTTTTTTTAATAAATTGAACTTTATTCGTCTAAGATAACTGTCATACAACAATTATGTAAAATGTATACCCCTCAAATTGTTAGGGCCTTAGGGGTGTGAAAAAAAATCAGATCCGATGATCCAATCCGAAATTTTAGATATTCGATCTGTTTTTTATATTTCGGATAATTCTAATCGGATATCCGAAAATTTCGGATCGGTTATAGATAGTGGTTTCACTTTCGGATCGGATATCCGATATCCGAAAATTCAAATTTTTATAGGTATAAATTTTGTTATATTCGATATTTTTACTTGTTATATATGAAAATTAAAATTTTCATGGATAAAAATATTTTTATATTCAATAATTTGTTGATTATTATATTTGAAAACCAAAATTTTCATGAATAAGACCGTCAAATTAAAAAAAAATACTTAAATTAAGTCATAAATTCTTATATTCGGATATCCGAAAATCTAATTCAAAATTTCGGATCAGATCGGATAATTCGAAATACACACCCCTACAAATTGCTATACAAGTATAAACTCTCTTAAACAAAGCTCTCATTTGAAATATATAGAACTTTCCAAAGGTAAATTTAAACATGAGTAAATTTTTAAAACTCGTAAAGTGGTCCTAATGATAAAGGATAATTTAATTCATTAAGGTGATTCGGATTCGAGTATAATATGTACATAGGTTGTATGTCTTATTAAAAGGACTAAGAAAATTTGAATAAATATTAATTTGTGATTATATCGATATATTTAAAAAACTAAATATATTTTATTAATTAATCAAATTATTTGACTTCCAACATTATTATTCGTCCAAGAAGTGTGGAAGGCAACTATCTTTTCACAAAAGCATAATGGGAAACTTCTTTCATTGTGTACTAAGATTGAAATCACCTTTTAAGAATAACATTATAAATATATTTTAGAGGTTTAGATAAAAAAAATTATTAAATAATATTATAAATGTAAAAATAATATATATATGGTTAGAGAAAGTTATTTATATTATAATAAATAGAGAATGTCGTTTAAATTATAATTACACTATATTATAATAGGATAAATAATTATAATTAAATTTGTATAAAAAATTGAAAACTCGACTTGAATTTTATAATCTTGATTCGAATAAAAAAATTCAAATTAAGTTTAAATTGTAAAATATGACGTGTCAACTCAAATAACTTAAAATATTTTTGAGCCGACTCGACTCAATCGAATACTTATCCTATTTATAGGGTCAAAATATAACTTATCATTGACTTAACATAAGAAACCTTTTCAAGATTCAATTTAGATTAGTTAATCAATACCAAAAAACTAACTTAATATAAAACTAAAGTCTCATTGACTCTAGGGGTGATACGAGTTGATCTTGAGCCTAATCATATTCAGTTCGAGTTGACTCGTAAACAATTATATTTAGCTTGACTCGAGCTCGAAATTTGGTGAGCTTTATGTCTCATATTATCGAGAAATTATTCTATATAGACTCTTTTTATTGCATTATCTGTAGTTCCATCCATTAAAATTTAGTTATTTATTTATTCTATATCATTAATTTATTTATAATTAAATTCTTTATAACCGCCCCTCTCCCTAATTATATGACATAAAAAAATAGCATAAAAAATAATTAGTTGGATTTTAGCAGACGAGATCACGGATAACATGATAAAAAAAATTCATAATATAATTTTTTAATGAATGAGACCATAGATAATATGATGAATATGATTTATCTAATAAATTTTTCTGTTTGGAAAATTTTGGCTTAAATTCCGTGACACTGTTTGACTTTCCCTTTTTTATTTCAAAAGCTTTCCAAAAATATTGATTATGAGTTGAATGTCATTTAATAACGCCATGTGATTGTAATTAACCTTTTCTTTTTATGGGAAATATTGAATCATGTTTACATTTCTTTTGGACTAGTAATATTTTTTAGAGTTATAATAAAAGATTATAACTATAATTGTAAAATATATGTATACAGTGACGAAGTTACATGAGGTGTAGTGGAAAAATTATATCATGGGTCAGTCCCACCACGTGTCCATGGGACCGACCAATGATAACTACCCACTTCATCAACTTTTCCATGTCATATTTTTTTTCCAAGTGAATCTTCACTTTAAAAATTAAAAAATAATGAGGTGGATGATTATCATTGGTCGGTCCCATGGATGACGTGGTGAGACTGACCCATGATATAATTTCTCGGTGTGGTGGGACAATCGTCCCCACCCTGAAGGATTTTTTTTACATTTTCATTTTCTATTTAAATTTTTAAAAAATTTAGTTTTTTATGAATTTGTCCTCATACTTCTAAATATTTATGTTTTTCCCCTAAACCCTAAATCCTAGCTTCGTCCCTGTACGTGTAGTTTAGACTTTTTATTATAACCAACGATACAAGAAACTAACCATCTAAAATTATAAAATGAACATAATAAAATTGCTAAAACCTAATTAAAAATTCTAAATAAAAGGTTAATGATCTTGATTAAAAATTTTAGTTAAAACTTTTTTTCTCTAAATGTTTGGAGGACACGGATTCGAACACAAATAATGTCAGTATAATGATTGAGCGATCAATGTCCAATAGTTGAGAGTATATTCTAGAACATATAATACTGTAACATCATAACTGATTAAAAAAATATAAATTCAAAACTCATTACAAATAAATACCATCTAAATCTAAATAAAGAGAGGTTCGATGTTATCTGGAGATAATAAAACTAGAATTTTATAAGAATGTTTTAAATAACATGATTGTAAATATGTGTGAAGATTCGATCGAATCAAATAAAACATGAGTTAAACTTGCAGTTATCGATAATAAAACTAGAATTTTATGTAATGGGTATAAATTATTAAGAAAGTGTTAGAAATGTAGGAATACAAAATTATAAGAGTTTAGGAGTGCAGAATTAGATTATCAATAAAATTTTTTAGGGGTACTACTGTTAGGGGTGAGTAAAACTCGAATCGAAAAATCGAATAACTCACGACTCGATGCGAAAATACTCGACTTGTTTTGACTCGACTCGAAATTTTATAAACTCAACTTGACTCAAAAAAAAAATTAAATAAAGTTTAAGTTGTAAAATGAAAATTCGAATAACTCGAATAACTCAAAATTTTATATAAAAATACGAAGAACTATTACCACATAAAAAAATATGAAGAAATATATATATATATATATATATATTATTTGATTAGTGAAAATCATTTAAATTAAATTAAATCAAATCATACTATAATATAATAAATAATTACAATTAAATTTTTATAAGAACTTGAAAATTCAACTTGACTTGAATTGCTTCAACTCGACTCGAATTTTTTTTAATGAAAGTCTAAACGATAAAATTAGACTCGTTAACACAAAATTTTTTGACTCGACTTGACTCAACCAAATGTTCACCCCTAATTACTGCATCTAGCACACCTAGATCCATCCCTGAACTGTATCGTCAAAGTTCCCAACAAATTCAGTACTGCATCGCTTGCAAAGCAGGGTTGGAAACTGGAAACTGATCCTAGTACGTTGGTAGCTCGTATTCTACGTTCATGGCGGTTGTAGGGATTAGCAGGAACACGAAGAAGACACCGGTTGAAGCTAAGACTGGAGGCTCCTCCATCAACAGGCGTTGCAGCCAGATCCACTATGGTCATCTCCGTGACCGCAACCATGCTGATCATTGCCAAGCAGATTAACCAAATCCTCATGCTAGGGACTCTCATGATGTATCTTTGTTTTGATGATTAGGGTTAGTTTAGTGTCACATTTTATAGGGTTTAAGAGGAGACCCTTTGGAAAATTGGCTAATTATGCAATAATATGTTGCTTTTTACTACTTTATTTTAAAAAATATTTTTATAAATCAAGAAAATACCAAAAAACTTATCATTACATAAGAAACCTTTTCAAGACCCAATTTTGATTAGTTAATCAATACCAAAAAACTAACTTAATATAAAACTAAAGCCTCATTGACCCTAAGGGTGATAACGAGCCAAGTCGAGCTTGAGCCTGGTCAGATTCAGCTCGAGTCGACTCCTAAACAATTATATTTGGCTCAACTCGAGCTCGAGATTTGGTGAGCTCAAAATTTAGCTATTTATTTATTTATTTCTATGTCATTAATTAATTAATTAATTAATTAATTTCTATGTCATTAATTTATTTATAATTAATTTTTATGTAATCACCCACCCCTATTTATATGACATAAAAAAGATTCATCCTTAGAAAAGAAAATTACATAAAAAATAGTTATCTGAATTTTAGTAGACGGGATCATGAATGACATCATGAAAAGAGTTCATATAAAGAACATATAATAAAAATATTAAAAGCTAATTAAAAGATTCAAGCAAAATATAAATCATGACAACCGCTAATCAGACTTAAGTATCGTGAAAAAAAAAACTATCCATGAATACAAATCGCGTCTACAAATTCAATAGAGAATCAAAAGCATGAAATATCAGCAGGATAACTAGATAAAAATCATTTAGCTAGTCGAGTTGATATCAAAACCAACTATGAGAAAAAAATTAAAAAAAAATGATAAAACAATTGTCAATGAATAAAAAAAAAAAGTGTCAAAAGATAAAGAAATACATGCAATTAAGATAAATAGAGTTATTCTTATTAAAATAAAAAATAAAAACGTGATATATTATAACAAAGAAAAATAAAGATGATCCACTACAACAAATTTGACATATTGTAGCATATTTAGTGGTGTTTTTAGTGTAAACGTCGTTAATTTTATACATATCGCGACGTTTATATCAAAAACGTTACAAATCGATAAGATTTACGGCGTTTATATAAAAGACGCCAGAAATGTGTGTACTTTTAACGGCGTTTATATCAAAACTAATGCCATTGGCGATTGGCGAGCAAAATAAAAATAAGAGGATGCAACGCTAAAGAAAATCCGGGGCTCTTTTACGTTAAAATAGAGTTCTAAATGTTTGGATTCTTCGTATGAAATTCTAAATAAAAGTTTAACGATCTTAAAACAAGTGATTAAAATTTTTAGTTAAAACTTTTTTTCCTCTAAATGTTTAGATGTTATAGGTTCGAACACCAGTAATGTCAGTATAATGATTGAATGATCAATGTCTAATGGTTGAAAGTATACTCTAGAACAGATACTACTGTAACCGTTGTAGCTAAGGGTGCATTCAGTTCGGTTTCGATTTAATTCGGTAAGCTATTTTAGTAACCACCGGTTTTCGATTCGGTTAACCTCAGTTTTTGATTTTTTCATATTAACGTTAGTTTTTAAAATATTGTATTTTATCTTGACAAATTATTTTATGACTTTTAAACATTAAAAGATAAAAATTTTAAGATAACTTTCATAAATATTTATTAAAAACTTATTTTTTAAGTAAAAATTAAAATTAAAAAAACTTCCATATTATTTTAAATATAATATATATATTTACCTTATAAAAATAATTAAAAATTAATTAAAAAATCAAATTCAATTTAATTTGGTTAATCGCAGATAACCACGATTTATAAATTTATAAATCATAATACCTCAGTTTCATTCGGTTTTCGATTTTTCGATTAACCATACTCATTGCAAATAAATACCATCTAAATCTAAATAAAGAGAGGTTCGATGTGATCGGGAGATAATAAAACTAAAATTTTAAAAGAACGTTTTAAATAACATGATCCTAAATAGGTGTGAAGATTTGATCGAAGCAAATAAAATGAGTTAAACCTACGGTTATCAATAGGGACGAATCTAGAATTTTATATAACGGTATAAACTATTAAGAAACTGTATTAAAAATGTAGGAGTACAAAATTATAAGAGTTTAGGGTGCAGAATTAGATTATCAAAAGAAAATTTTAGGGGTACTACTGTTAGAGGTGAGTAAAACTCGAATCGAATCAAAAAAATCAAATAACTCAACTCGAATCAAGGCAAAAATACTCGACTCGAAATTTTATAAACTCAACTTAACTATAAAAATTCAAATAAAATTTGAGTTGTAAAATAAAAATTCGAATAACTCAAAATTTTATATAAAAACATGAAGAACTATTATCACATATGAAAAAAATATGAAAAAATATATATATATATTATATGATTAGTGAAAATCGTTTAAATTAAATCAAATCATATTATAACATAATAAATAATTACAATTAAATTTTTATAAGAACTTGAAAACTCGACTCGACTCGAATTGCTTGAACTCGACTTGATTCGAATTTTTTTGAATGAAAGTCTAAACGATAAAATTAGACTCGTCAACTAAATTTTTTTGACTCGACTCGATTTGATCGAATGTTCACCACTAGTTACTGCATCCTAGCACAACTAGGTCCATCCCTGATTACCGAGACAATTTATCTCGAACCGTATCGTCAAAGTTCCCAACAAATTCACTACTGCATCGCTTGCAAAGCAGGGTTGGAAACTGGAAACTGATCCTAGTACGTTGGTAGCTCGTATTCTACGTTGGTAGCTCGTATCAACAGGCGTCGCAGCCAGATCCACTATGGTCATCTCCGTGACCGCAATGCTGATCATTGCCAAGCAGATTAACCAAATCCTCATGCTAGGGACTCTCATTATGCATCTTTGTTTTGATGATTAGGGTTAGTTTAGTGTCATATTTTATAGGGTTTAGGAGGAGACCCTTTGGAAAATTGGCTAATTATGAAATAATATGTTGCATTTTACTACTTTATTTTAAAAAATATTTCTATAAATCGGGAAATTATTACATGATCCCGGTTTAATACATCATCAATGATTATACTTAATGAGATTTATTAATTTAATGATATGTAAGAAAAAAAGTAAAGATTCATTTTGAAAAAATAAAATAAAAATTTATTATTAGATTAAACTATAGATAACGTGACCCAACTAATAATTTTTCCCATAAACTATATATTACAATTTTTTACCATTTAATCATGATATGATTCTGTATGAAATTTAAAATAAAGGAATTTGATGTGAGCGGGAGATGATAAAACTAGAATATTTAAAAATTATGTTGATTTATATAATTTTTATTATATGTGACTATTCGTCGAGTGAAAAAAATTAAATTAGTTCGAAATTAGATATAACTATTTATAATGTTTTCATATTTGTTATTCTCAATTATAACTAATAAGAGAAGTTATTGTATGGTCTCAACTTGGTCTATTCAATGAGATTTTCATTTAATGATATATAGAAAAGAAGAGAAGATTCACTTTGTTTCGGCTGGTCCATCCAACGAGATTAATCCATTTAATGAATATAGGAAAGAAGAGAAGAGAAGATTTACATTATCCTGGCTCGTCCCATCTAACGAAGAAATTATATTATAGGTAAGTCTCACCACGTTATCTGTGGGACCAACCACTAAAAATCACACATATCATATTTTTTCCATGTCGTATATTTTTCAAAGTAAATCTTCACTCGTATTGATTGTTAATTCATTTTAAAAATAATTTTTTTCAAGTGAAGGTTCACTTTGAAAAATATACGACATGGAGAAAAATGATGATATGGATGAATTTTAGTGGTTAGTCCCATGGACACGTGGTGGTGGTCTCATCCAATGAAATTAATCTATTTAATGATATGTATAAAAAAAGAGAAGATTCACCTTGTCCCGTCTCATCTCATCCAATAAAATTAATCTATTTAGTGATATGTAGAAAAGTTAAAATTCACCTTAAAAAAAGAGATAAAAAATTATTATTATTATTATTATTATTATTATTATTATTATTATTATTATTATATGAGACTATAAATAACGTGGTGAGATAGACTCATCTAACAAATTTTTTGTTATTAGTGAGTATTAGAGCCTAGAAAAAAAAATCAAGTCATTTAAATTTTTAAGTATCATCTTATATCTAGTTGAATTATTTTAGAGTTCATGTTTAAAATTATGTATAATTATTTAAGAACCTAACAAGTAGTCTCAGGGAAAAAAAAAAGATGATATTCATCAAATGTGATCCAAGTTCAATTATCTAGTTGAATCAAAGTTTTTTTTTTTCCGTTTAATCGATTGTTAATTTTAGGTTTTATCGGTTAACGATTAATAATTTTTTAAAATTTAATTATCAATTAATTTGAATAAAAGTTAATTAATTAACCGATTAATATTAAAAGTTTTGGACAATAAATCTTAATAGTATGATTCAATCGTTAATTAAACCGATCGATTAAACACCCTATTTTGTTAACATTTTATATCAGTTTCAGTAAATCCATACAAAATCATGTATTTTTATTTTCCTTATATTTTATTAAAACAAAATATTCATATTACATTAATATGTTGAGTCTTTATATAATCTAAGACAATTTCCTCCATTTATCAAATTATTTTTTATTTACCATTTCCAGCTGGCGGCCTACGTGGAGCACCACTTCGGCACCTAGTGAGTCTTGAGCAGCCACGATGCCAGGGATTAGCAGGAACCTGGAGAAGACGACGGTGGAGACTAGGACCGGAGACTCCTCCATCAACCGGCGTCGCAGCCGCATCCACCTCCGCCACCTCAACCATGCTCAGCCCTAGTTTCAGTAAATCCATGCAAAATCATGTATTTTTATTTTTCTTCCTATATTATATAAAAACAAAATAGTCATATTACATTAATATGCTCCCCCTATTTTCAAATTATTTTTTATTTACCATTTCCAGGTGGCGGCCTACGTGGAGCACCACTTCGGCACCTAGTGAGTCTTGAGCAGCCACGATGCCAGGGATTAGCAGGAACCTGGAGAAGACGACGGTGGAGACTAGAACCGGAGACTCCTCCATCAACCGGCGTCGCAGCCGCATCCACCTCCGCCACCGCAACCATGGTGATTATAGCCAAGCAAACTAGCCAAGTCTTCATGCTAGAGGCTCCTAGTATATATCTTTGGTTTTGATATTTAGGGTTATTTCAATATCAACTATTTATAGGGTTTTGAAATAAATCCGATTTTATAAAACTGGTTTAATTTACGTTATTTTATTTTATTTTTTCCTTTTTCTTAATAAATTTCCATAAATATTGACTACGAATTTATTACCATTTAATCACGTTTTAATTGTCATTATCCATGCACGTTAGAAATTTATTAAATCTAGCTCTAAATGGTTGTGAATGTTCAATGGGTTAAACGGAAAAAAATAATTAAATTTAGATTAAACTACGCAAATAACTGTTTAATTATAGAATTAACATCGATTTGTAGGGTTGTACATTCGGTTCGGTTAATTCGGTTAACCGACCGAACCGAAATTATTTCGGTTAATTTAGTCGGTTAATTTTTCAAAAATTCAGTTAACGATTATTTTTTTTATAATTCGGTTATTGGTTAATTCGGTTCGAAATCGGTTAATTAACCGAATTAACTGAAATTATATATATTAAATATTATATATTATATATATATATATATTTATTTTTAGTCATTTAACTTTTAAAATATTATAAAATGTTCATTAATTTTTTTATATTATAAAATAGTCACTAAATTTTGTATTAAATCAGTATAAAATAAAAGTTTAGTGACTAAAAAATTATTTTAGCTTAATTTAGTGACCTATTATGTAATTTAACCAAAATTTATAATAACTTTCGGTTACTTCAGCTAATTAACCGAAATAATTTCGGTTCGGTTAATTCGGTTAAAGAAAATTCGGTTCGGTTAATAGTTAAAATTTTAAAAATTTCGGTTAATTTGATTTTGGTTAATTCGGTTCGGCCACCGACTGAATTAACCGAATGCTCACCCCTATCGATTTGATTATAAAATTTTTAACTTTCATAAATTTAATATATAATTATTTAAATAGTTTTAATTAAACTATCAACCGTTAAAAACAGAGAGATATACTAATGTGTATTAAATAAAACTGAAATAATTGTACATTTGATCTTTATTATTTAAACAATCTATCAATTTGTCCTAATTTTAGTTTAAGAAAATAAATTAATTATTTTAAGGGTAAACTATACAGATAATCACCTAAATATAAGGTTGATATCGATATGATCACTATACTTTTAATTTTTATAAGTAAATCACTAAACTATTAAAATAGTTCTAATATGACTATCGATTACTAAAATTTAACGGAATAATGTGCAAGTTAGAAATGATATAATAACATATTTTGTTCCTACAATTTATATGTTTTTAAAATTAAATCTTAATTTTATTTTAATAAAATAAATTATATAGGGACAAATGTGGAGGACACTACGCCAAACAATTGGGCAAAAAGTTGGGAGGTCTCAGGTTTTTTTGACATCAACACTCGCAATAGATCACTCTTAATAATCAGGTGTGGCATAGTATTAAATTATGGTTGCGGTCTTCGTTATAGTTACGGTATTGTTGGGTATTGTAATTGCGGACGTTGTAAACGTTACGTAACGCGTGACGACTAATAGGATCATGATTTGTACGTTTTTAAAAATTCATATTTTTTAAAATATTATCTATATATGATAATGAACTTACAAATGAATAATAAAAGTGTTTTATTTATGAAGATTTATATTTTAGATCATTTTTCGATATTTTATTGTAGTGATGTGGCGTTGCGGCGCAATATATGACATGTTGTGGGATTACGTAACAGTTTCATACCGTAAAAATCATGATGTGGTTCTTTCATTTTATTGTGCTTATAATGCGCTATGGTGACCTGGAAAAAACTTACGATGCGGCTGTTATTTTGCGTTGCAGACGTATGTTAATACCTGTGGAGGTACAACTTTGAGCATGACAATTGAGGAGGCGGTAAACAAACCGAACGTTTGATGAACCGTTCGTGGATTGTTTGGCGGGAAGTTCGTTTATTTTCGTTCGTTTAAATTTATTCACATATATCTAAGGGTGAGCATTAGATCAAGTAAGTCGAGTCAAAAAATTTTAAGTTACACGAGTTGAGAAGTCTTATTTTATGACTCGTTAAAAATTTCCTTGTTATAGGCTATGGGTGTTCATTGTTCTATTAAACCAAGTTAATGGATCAAACAAAAACAAAATTGGTTTAATCAGTTAAATTTTAGGTCTCATCTAATAATTGAGAGTTTTTTATTTTAATTATCGACTAATTCAGTTTAAAATCAGTTAATTAGCTGAATTAATCGAATTAATCCAAAATATTAAATATTTAGCATATTATATATGTTATTTATGTTCGTTTTTTTACGTTCGTTTATCATTTAAACGAACGAACATAAACGAACATGAACAAGCTACAATCCTTAACGAACAAGAAAATTTGTGTTCGTTTATGTTCGTGTTCGTTCATTTGTTCAGTTAAACGAACGAACATGAACACACTCTCGTTCGTGTTCGTTTGGTTCATTTACATCCCCAGTAAACCCTTTTGTCGGAACTAGGGATTCAAAAAATGATTTGTTATCACTATAACGGTTGTTATTTAACGGTAATACCGTTATCCAAAACCGTTATTAATAAAAATAACGGTGAGATTTAACGGTAATACCGTTATCCAAAACCGTTATCCGAAATCGCGATTGTGGATATTGTAGACGTTACGTAACGCGTAACGACCAATTGGGTCGTGATTTGTTTTTAAAAATTCATATTTTTCTAAAATGTTATTTATATGTGACGATGAATGACGAGTGCCTAAAAGTCCTATTCTTTATACCAATTTTCCACTCGATTACTGCTAATAAAGGACAAATTTAATGGCAATATTGGATAATTCTGCTTATTTCCATATTTCAGCATCCCAATACTCAATTCATGAATTTATCGATTATTTGGCATAAAACAGGTGCGGTTAATGGTTTTTTCTCTTAGACAGGATGTAACACCCAAAAAACCGAGTTAATAAATGATTCGAATAAGTGATGACTTAAAATGAATCATGTGAGTTTGGATTAAAAGTAAGGACTAAATTAAATTAAATGAGAAATGGAAAGGATGCATGACAATTACCTAACTTCCTCAAACTACCCCTAGTAATAAACTAAATCTAGACATTTCATTAAGGGTAGAATGGTCTTTTCATTCAAAAAAAAGAGGAAAAGAACCCAAATTTCCTTCATCTTTCTCATTTGCACGACAACAAGAAAGAAAAAGGGGGGAAGAGAGAAATTTCATGGGAGCTTAGAGGGATAGCTTGGAAGCCTTGCATGTTGAGCAAACTCACTAGGAAATCGAATCTAAAGGTTTCGGTAAGTATTTCTTTCCTTAGTCGAAACCTTGGAAGCTAAATCCTTGTATTATTGAATGTTTTGTGATACTCTCAAGTGTGATTAGGTTGTTAGAAGCTTAATCTAAAGATTGTTTTGTTTGGGTATGGTTTTAAAAGCATGAACAATTGGTTTAGGAAACTTAGATTTGGGGTTTTTGTAAATACCATGTATGAGTTATTAGACTTGATGAATTTATGGAAAAGTGATTTAGGTGATGTTAATTTTATAATTGAAGGTGCTGGAGATTCATAGAATTGAGTTGGGAAAATAGGAATTGAATGAATAAAATGGAATTTAGCCGAAAATGCTTAGAAATGTCATTCCGGGTAGCACTTTTGAGAAAATTCCCTAGGTAACGTATGAAGGAGTTAGGAGCTGAAATTTTGCAGTAAGATACTCTCATATACCTATTTTAAGGGAAAATTTACGGAACCTCAATCCGAGTTCGGTAGAAAAAGATATAAGCGTTTCCGTAAGGGCTGTCCGAACAGTCCCGGTTCTGGACAGACCTGATCCGAATGAAATCTAGAGCTGATCGAATAGGAATTAAAATGTAAGGTTAATTGTTTCTTTTAGAGGATTATTCTAGCTTTATAAAGAGGTAAAATGGACTAAAATCGGATATCGGACTTGGGAGATATAAGCGATTCTTTATAGGGTAACGAAACGGTCCCTAAGAAACAATTGCACTTGTTTACATTGTTAAGTATAAGACCACTTGGAATTAGATGATTGAATGTATCCTAATAGATGCTATATGTGTATGAATTGCTAGAGAATACAAGGGAGGAGGATATCGAGGAAGAACAAAGGCTCGAGCAAACTCGAAAGAAGGGCAAGGGGATCACGATCTACAATCCCTAAATTGCTAGGAGAAATTGTGAGTGTGGAAAACCTTAGGGTTAGGACCTAGGGTCCTAACCATCTATTTGTTATTTGATTCGATTATATTATTGCAAATGAACTAATCTATAATTGGTAATAAAAGGGAAGGAGGCTAATGTTAAATGGTTTGCTTGATATGAATTGCTTGTTAGCTGTTAGTACTAGCTTAGTACATATGCATAGCTCGGAAATACCGAGGTAAGTATGGCACGGATGCCAGGTACGTGATTCATGCATGCTTACGATGATATGATTAATTGCTCGGTAACATGATATGCATGACCATATGTTCATATGATATGGATGATATGTTGAATCCTGATAGATGCTTTATGTTAGCATGTTATGAACACTTGCCCTTGGCAACATGAACTTGGTAATATGAATTCGAATAATGATCAATGGAAATGAAAATGTTATTGAGCCTTGGTTGATAGTTGGTCATAGGTAGTATGGCATGCCTAGGGTCTTGAGCTCATTGTTTAGTGCTACGGCACTCTTGTTTAGTACTTCGGTACTCCTGTTTGAAACTGTAGGTACCGTGATTTGGTGGTTAGTCACCAATTGTTAGATACCATGGGTATCTCTTGTTAGTGCCTTTTTGGTACTCTTGTTAGTGTCTTCGTGACACTCTTGTTGACTCGCTTACCTTGTCCTACTATACCAAGGCATCACATGAACTTAATTAAATGACTAAAAGGTTTAAATGAGAACTATATGTACATGTAGTGGCTTGGAAAGCATTGACACTTGATCATGCATTGATATAGAATATTGAGTGTAATTGATGCTATAAGTAGCTCATGAATGTGAAATGGCTATTGATATTGGAGACGAGCATATGGCTATAAGTAGCCCTTGAAATGAATGGTTTAATGAAAGCTTGAAATGGAAATTGATTAATGAGCAACATGCTTGGAGTACATGCTAGTTAATTTTCTTTGCATATAGAATAAGAAATCGAATAACATGCTAGACTTGTGATTGATATGAGAAGCATGATAGACTTGAAATTTGATTAATGCTAATGCCATGGATTGACTTATTTGTTATATTGAAGCATGCCACCTTTAAAGTTATGTAATCGATGTAATGTTTGATTTGAGCATGCTATTTGTTATGTGTTATATGTCTAATATGGTTAGACTAGAGCTACCTCACTGAGTACTTCGTAGTATTTACCACTCGTTTCCTCCTTCCCACTAACAGGATATCGAGCTAAGGAGCTAGATCGAAATTGATCGGGAGCAAGGACATCAAGCAAGCAATGTATGGTATTTTGTATTGTTTTGTTAACTCCTAGATTATGGTGGCATTAGTGAGCATGTTTTGTTAGTCTATGCATTTGAGGGCTTGTCCCATAGCTTGCATATTTGTATATATAGCTTTGTTAATTGTCTTGGTTTGTAAGCCATAAGGCATGATAAACATGTTAGATTGAGCTTATGGTCTAAACTTGCATGGACCTTTGTTAGTGCTTTTAGCCTATAAGTCTCATGGTCAAATGGGGTTAGGGTACTTGTTATGGAAGTCATATTTATGCTAGCATTGGTAGTTAAGGACTAGGTCCATGGAATGCATATTGGTCTTGATATATATATATATATATATATATATATATATATATATGTGGAATTGGAAATTGTAGGTTAGCTATGTTGACATGTATAGCATAGAACCAAATTGAGAATGTCAATGCGAATGGTTAATGGTTTGGGTGATTAATTGGCTAAAGTAAATAGGTTAGCAAATTGATAAATGTTGCCTAAACATGTTGAGTTTGACCCTTAAGGTTTAGGGATGGTATAAGATAACCTAGATAGTTCTTGAAAGTGTCTAAGTGTTTAAAAAGTTAGAAATCTGGAAATTGGGGCAGGGGTATCGATACCACCCTTGGCAGATTCAAAATAGCATCGAAGCTTGGTTCGATGCCAAGCTTCATTAAGATCTCCCTGGTTCGGTGCCAGTATCGAGCCAGGCCACTATAGCCTTAAGTCATTGAGTCCTTGGAGTAGACCAGCATCGATACCTGGTTCGATACTGGGACATCTAGTAACGAAATGGCATCGATACCAGTATCGAACCAGGCTACTCAACCTTAGTCAACAAGTCATCGAGGAAGACCAGCATCGATACATGGTTCGATACTGGGCTTCTAGAAACGAAATTGCATCGATACCTGTTTCGAACTAGGCTTCCCAGCCATGGTCAACGAGTCATCATAGTTGACCTGTATTGAACTAGGGTTCGATACCCTTGTTCCGATACCCCTCTACAGGGAGTATCGATACCCCTAGTCAATTTTGGTTCAACTTGAAAATGAAAATTTGCTTGATCAATAAGATAATGTTAATGATGATTGAACGAATAAAATTTGGTTAGAGATTTAGATCACGTTTAATTGTGATTGTAATTGATAAATGAATGAAAATTGAGAATCGAAATGGTTAATTGCATAAGTGTGGAAAAAATTTTAAATTGGCCTCAAAATTGATAGAATTTACATATAATTGACTTGAATTAACTTACAAAATAATCAAAACGTTCTGGAATTAGATACAAGACTGGTCTAAATTACAAGTTTGAATGTCCGGTCGACACCTCCGTCTCCTAACCCGGGGCGAGGGTGTCACATTCATTGGTATCAGAGCTTTCGGTTGCATGAATCTCGGACCGGAAGTAATATGCATGCATCATATAAGATTGAACTATGCCACCTAGGAGTTATTTATACCGTACTTGCTTGTGTTCTTGCTAAATTGAATAATTTTTGCTATCCTTTTTGTAGTATGGTAGATACGAGATTAGCCTTGGGAGATGAAGTTCCCGAGGGCTCCTCTAATGAGAATGAAAACGTGAGGGTGGAACCAAATCCTCCCCAAGAATAAGAGCCACCTCCATTGGAAGTTGTCCCTGAGTTGGTAGCCCCGGTTATACAAGATGTTTAGAGAGAATGCCTTCTAAGTATGAAGGGAATGTTTGATCTGTTAGTGTCCGACTTGAGACAGAATCGTCCTACTGCTCCTATTGATGCGACACCGAGTAGGGCCCCTATTGAGAACTTGGCCAGGTATCGAGCCTATACTTTTGCGGGTGTTAATGAAGAAAAGCACGAGGAACCCGAACAGTGGTTAGAAAGGACCACTCAAATCCTAACTAAGCAATTGCAATGCTCCGACGAGCACAAGCTCGAATGTGCTATATCGCTTCTAGCTGACGAAGCCTTGAGTTGGTGGGAAACTACAATCTTGATTGTTCCTGCCGATGCCATCACTTGGGACTTCTTTGTAGAGGAGTTCAAGAAGAAGTATATTAGTGAGCAGTATCTGGCTGAAAGACGAAGACGGTTCTTGTATTTGAGGCAGGCTAATAGGCCTATTGAGCAGTACGTGGTCGACTTTTGTAAGTATTGTAAG
This sequence comes from Abelmoschus esculentus, assembly GCA_035048815.1. NCBI lineage: Eukaryota > Viridiplantae > Streptophyta > Magnoliopsida > Malvales > Malvaceae > Abelmoschus > Abelmoschus esculentus. The sequence goes on from JAUCBN010000049.1 coordinate 1,374,422, forward strand.
TACGGAGCAGAGTACATCAAAACTGAGAAGCAGAACTGCCAGATGTTTATCGATGGGCTAAATGATGAGATGAGCCCCATGTTTACTGCTTTGGGAATTACTGATTTCCAAATCTTAGTCATCGGGCTATTGCTATCGAAGCCAAGATGAAAGCTTCGGAAAAGAGAAAGGGTGGAAATAGGGATGATAAGAAGCTTAAATGGGAGGATCGATCTGATTGGAATGTGAAGAGAGCCAAGCAACAGAAAGAGGGCTCCTCGACTTACCACCATGAGTCCAGGAATCAATATGTGCCGAGACCTCAGTCGGCAAATAGACCCGTAGCCCCATTGGCTTCTGTTCATAGTACGGGGAATTCCGGAAAGGCTTCGGCTTGTCAGTTCTGTAAGAAGTTTCATGCTAGTCCTTGTCGACTCCATATGAGGTTGTGCTATGCGTATGGTGGACCGGACCACTTTGTTAAGGATTGCCCTCAGAATCCTAATAGAGGCACACCTCAGTCTCGTGCCTATCAGAGTCCTCCACCTCAGAACCGAAACAAGGGCCCAAGACAGGCCCATTCTGGGAATCAAAGCAAGGGAAAGGAACGTCAATCAGCCCCTCCTCGTCAAGAATCTCAAGCCCCAACTAGAATGTACACCATTCGTGTTAGAGGAGAGGAAGAGTCACCCGATGTTATTACAGGTACCGTTGAATTAAATTTAAGTCCTGCATATGCTTTAATAGATTCTGGATCCACTCATTCTTTTGTATGTTCTAAAATGCTTGTAAAGGTTAAGTTAGAACCTGAAAATGTTGATAAGGGTCTTGTAGTATCAAACCCAATAGGAGGAATAATGAATGTTAACCTTGTTTGTAAAGATTCCCCGATTTCAATTCGGAACATTCCTTTTCGAATTGATCTATTTGTACTACCGAAATGTGAGTTTGACCTAATATTAGGGTTAGACTGGTTGACCAAACATGAATCCTGGATCGACTGTCAGAATCGAAGATTGTATCTTCGTGGTTTGGGAAAGGAGTCAATCCTCCTAATTGATAAGAAGCCAACTTCGATCTTTGTTGCTATGACTTTGCAAGATGAATATGATTTCGGTTTGCCGAAAATCCCAGTGGTATCTGAATTTGTTGATGTTTTTCCAGAGGAACTTCCTGGTCTTCCTCCGACTAGAGAAGTTGAATTCGGGATAGAAGTCCAGCCTGGGACTAATCCGGTGTCAATTGCACCCTATAGAATGGCACCAATAGAATTGAAAGAGCTTAAGAAGCAACTCCAAGAGCTACAAGATAAGGGATTTATCCGTCCCAGCTCTTCTCCATGGGGTGCTCCTATTTTGTTCGTAAAGAAGAAAGATGGCACCATGAGGCTTTGTATTGACTACTGGCAATTGAATCGGGTGACCATTAAGAACAAGTACCCTTTGCCTAGAATTGAAGACTTGTTTGATCAACTCAAGAATGCTGCGGTGTTCTCCCAGATTGATCTTCGATCGGGGTACTATCAGATGAGAGTAAAAGAAGAGGATGTTCCTAAAACGGCTTTCAGAACTCGATATGGTCATTTTGAATTCTTAGTGATGCCATTTGGGTTAACTAATGCCCCAGCTGCATTTATGGATCTCATGAATCGAATCTTTCGGCCTTATCTTGATAAGTTTGTGGTCGTGTTTATTGATGACATTCTGGTGTATTCTCGGAATAAGAAGGAGCATGCAGGACACCTTCGAATTGCTTTGCAAACTCTCCGTGAACGTCAATTGTTTGCCAAGTTCTCCAAGTGTGAGTTATGGTTATCGGAAGTGTCATTCCTTGGCCATGTCATCTCGGCAGAAGGAATCAAAGTTGATGCAAAGAAAGTGCAAACTATATTGGATTGGAGACCTCCGAAAAATGTTAATGAAGTTAGGAGTTTCCTTGGTTTAGCCGGATATTATAGGAGGTTTGTTAAGGGATTCTCCACTATTGCCTTGCCCTTAAAAAAACTCCTTAGAAAGGATAAATTGTTTGAATGGTCAGAGGACCAACAAAGAAGCTTTGACCAGCTTCAACAAGCTTTGACCCATGCTCCCGTTCTTGTTCAACCGGAATCCGGCAAGGATTTCACTGTATATAGTGATGCTTCACATTCGGGGTTAGGATGTGTTTTGATGCAAGGAAATAATGTGGTTGCTTATGCATCAAGGCAATTGAAGCCTCATGAACTGAATTATCCGTCACATGTCCTCGAGTTAGCTGCTATCGTATTTGCCCTCAAAATATGGAGGCACTATCTATATGGTGAGAAGTGTTACCTATACACTAATCACAAAAGTCTTAAATACCTCTTGACTCAAAAGGACTTGAATTTGAGACAAAGGAGGTGGATGGAATTGCTAAAAGGCTATGACTTGGTCATTGATTACCATCCCGGAAAAGCCAACGTGGTGGCCGATGCCCTTAGTCGTAAACCAATGTTGGGTAAGCCATTTGATAACCTTGAAATGTTAAAACTTCCTTGAATTTCCGTGTCTAATTTTGAAAATTTCCCTTGTAGCCCCAAATTCGATTAATGCTCACTTTCAAGTATATCAGAAGCAAGGATACTTGTCTGAACTCCAGGTTTAGTTTAATCTGATTTCGAGAATCAGAGATCTTCAGCAATCTGATTCCGAGCTTCAAACTATTGTATCGAAGCTTGATTCGAAAGCTAATGTCGAATTCTCCCTCAATCCAAATGGATTGCTCTACTTTAGAGATAGAGTTTGTGTTCCAAATAATGAGGAATTGAAAAGAGACATCCTACAAGAAGCACACCAAAGTCCGTTCTCGATCCATCTTGGTTCTGTTAAAATGTATAAGGACCTGAAATCCTTGTATTGGTGGCCTGGCATGAAAGCAGCCATCACAGATTTTGTATCCCGATGTTTGACTTGTCAGAAAGTCAAGGCTGAACACCGAGCTCCTACAGGGTTGCTTCAGCCTATTGAATTGCCTGAATGGAAATGGGATCGAGTAACAATGGATTTTGTCATTGGTTTGCCTGTAACACCGAGAAAGAATGATGTTATTTGGGTGATTATGGATAGACTCACTAAGTCTACACATTTCGTCCCAGTTCGAAAGAACATGAGCTCGGAGGGTTTGGCCGATTTGTATATCCGAGAAGTGATTCGGTTACATAGTGTACCGACATCGATCATTTCAGATAGAGATCCGAATTTTATATCTCGATTTTGGAAGTCTTTGCAAAGGGCTCTCGGAACTAAAGTGCATCTTAGCACTGCTTTCCATCCGCAGTCTGATGGCCAGTCTGAAAGAGTGATACAAGTGTTAGAAGATATGCTACGAGCTTGTGTTGTAGACTTTGGGAAGAATTGGGAAAAGTCCCTACCCTTGGTGGAATTTGCGTATAACAATAGCTATCAGGCATCAATTCAAATGGCTTCCTTTGAAGCTTTATACGGGAGGAAATGTAGAACTCCTCTATGTTGGTCTGAATTAGGAGAGAACAAGGTTTTGGGACCTCAAATGATTCGGGAAACTGAGGAACAGATTCGAGTTATTCATGATCGACTGAAACAAGCCTTCGATAGACAAAAGGCTTATGCAGACTTGAGACGAAGAGATATTCAGTATAATGTGGGAGACAAGGTCTTCCTAAAAGTTTCACCCTGGAAGAAAGTCCTCAGGTTCGGGAAAAAGGGAAAACTTAGTCCTCGGTTCATTGGACCATTTGAAATTGTTGAAAGAATCGGTCTCGTGGCCTATCGACTTGCTCTCCCTAGTGAGTTTGACAAGATACACAATGTCTTTCATGTCTCTATGCTAAGAAAGTATCGATCTGACCCCTCTCATGTCTTGGAACCGGAAAAGCTGGAATTGAATCCCGATTTGTCTTACGAAGAGGAACCGGTTCAGATTCTCAATCGAGAAGTTAAAAGGCTCCAAAACAAGAATGTACCTTTGGTGAAAGTCCTTTGGAGGAATCAAAAGAAAGAAGAAGCTACTTGGGAACCCGAGGATACGATGAAAGCACAATATCCTCAATTGTTCCCTTCAGGTAAATTCGAGGGCGAATTTCTTTTTAAGGAGGGAAGAATTGTAACACCCTAAAAACCGGGTTAGTAAATGATTCGAATAAGTGATGACTTAAAATGAATCATGTGAGTTTGGATTAAAAGTAAGGACTAAATTAAATTAAATGAGAAATGGAAAGGATGCATGACAATTACCTAACTTCCTCAAACTACCCCTAGTAATAAACTAAATCTAGACATTTCATTAAAGGTAGAATGGTCTTTTCATTCAAAAAAAAAGGGAAAAGAACCCAAATTTCCTTCATCTTTCTCATTTGCACGACAACAAGAAAGAAAAAGGGGGGAAGAGAGAAATTTCATGGGAGCTTAGAGGGATAGCTTGGAAGCCTTGCATGTTGAGCAAACTCACTAGGAAATCGAATCTAAAGGTTTCGGTAAGTATTTCTTTCCATAGTCGAAACCTTGGAAGCTAAATCCTTGTATTATTGAATGTTTTGTGATACTCTCAAGTGTGATTAGGTTGTTAGAAGCTTAATCTAAAGATTGTTTTGTTTGGGTATGGTTTTAAAAGCATGAACAATTGGTTTAGGAAACTTAGATTTGGGGGTTTTGTAAATGCCATGTATGAGTTATTAGAATTGATGAATTGATTGAAAAGTGATTTAGGTGATGTTAATTTTATAATTGAAGTTGCTGGAGATTCATAGAATTGAGTTGGGAAAATAGGAATTGAATGAATAAAATGGAATTTAGCTGAAAATGCTTAGAAATGTCATTCCGGGTAGCACTTTTGAGAAAATTCCCTAGGTCACGTATGAAGGAGTTAGGAGATGAAACTTTGCAGTAAGATACTCTCATATACCTAATTTAAGGAAAAATTTACAGAACCTCAATCCGAGTTCGGTAGAAAAAGATATAAGCGTTTCCGTAAGAGCTGTCCGAACAGTCCTGGTTCTAGACAGACCTGATCCGATTGAAATCTGGAGCTGATCGAATAGGAATTAAAATGTAAGGTTAATTGGTCCTTGTATAGGATTCTTCTAGCTTTCCAAAAAGGTAAAATGGACTAAAATCGGATATTGAAGTTGGGAGATATAAGCGATTCTTTATAGGGTAACAAAACGGCCCCTAAGGAACAATTGCACTTGTTTACATTGTTAAGTATAAGACCACTTGGAATTAGATGATTGAATGTATCCTAATAGATGTTATATGTGTATGAATTGCTAGATAATACAAGGGAGGAGGATATCGAGGAAGAACAAAGGCTCGAGCAAACTCGAAAAAAGGGCAAGGGGATCACGATCTACAATCCCTAAATTGCTTGGAGAAATTATGAGTGTGGCAAACCTTAGGGTTAGGACCTAAGGTCCTAACCATCTATTTGTTATTTGATTCGATTATATTATTGCAAATGAACTAATCTATAATTGGTAATAAAAGGGAAGGAGGCTAATGTTAAATGGTTTGCTTGATATGAATTGCTTGTTAGTTGTTAGTACTAGCTTAGTACATATGCATAGCTCGAAAATGCCGAGGTAAGTATGGCACGCGGCTACGGATGCCAGGTACGTGATTCATGCATGCTTACGATGATATGATTAATTGCTCGGTAACATGATATGCATGACCATATGTTCATATGATATGGATGATATGTTGAATCCTGATAGATGCTTTATGTTAGCATGTTATGAACACTTGCCCTTGGCAACATGAACTTGGTAATATGAATTCGAATAATGATCAATGAAAATGAAAATGTTATTGAGCCTTGGTTGATAGTTGGTCATAGGTAGTACGGCATGCCTAGGGTCTTGAGCTCATTATTTAGTGCTACGGCACTCTTGTTTAGTACTTCGGTACTCCTGTTTGGTACTGTGGGTACCGTGATTTGGTGGTTAGTCACCAATTGTTAGATACCATGGGTATCTCTTGTTAGTGCCTTTTTGGTACTCTTGTTAGTATCTTCGTGACACTCTTGTTGACTCGCTTACCTTGTCCTACTATACCAAGGCATCACATGAACATAATTAAATGACTAAAAGGTTTAAATGAGAACTATATGTACATGTAGTGGCTTGGAAAGCATTGACACTTGATCATGCATTGATATAGAATATTGAGTGTAATTGATGCTATAAGTAGCTCATGAATGTGAAATGGCTATTGATATTGGAGACGAGCATATGGCTATAAGTAGCCCTTGAAATGAATGGTTTAATGAAAGCTTGAAATGGAAATTGATTAATGAGCAACATGCTTGGAGTACATGCTAGTTAATTTTCTTTGCATATAGAATAGGAAATCGAATAGCATGCTAGACTTGTGATTGATATGAGAAGCATGATAGACTTGAAATTTGATTAATGCTAATGCCATGGATTGACTTATTTGTTATATTGAAGTATGCCACCTTTAAAGCTATGTAATCGATATAATGTTTGAATTGAGCAAGCTATTTGTTATGTGTTATATGTCTAATATGGTTAGACTAGGGCTACCTCACTGAGTACTTCGTAGTATTTACCACTCGTTTCCTCCTTCCCACTAACAGGATATCGAGCTAAGGAGCTAGATCGAAATTGATCGGGAGCAAGGACATCAAGCAAGCAATGTATGGTATTTTGTATTGTTTTGTTAACTCCTAGATTATGGTGGCATTAGTGAGCATGTTTTGTTAGCCTATGCATTTGAGGGCTTGTCCCATAGCTTGCATATTTGTATATATAGCTTTGTTAATTGTCTTGGTTTGTAAGCCATAAGGCATGATAAACATGTTAGATTGAGCTTATGGTCTAAACTTGCATGGACCTTTGTTAGTGCTTTTAGCCTATAAGTCTCATGGTCAAATGGGGTTAGGGTACTTGTTATGGAAGTCATATTTATGCTAGCATTGGTAGTTAAGGACTAGGTCCATGGAATGCATATTGGTCTTGATAGATATATATATGTGGAATTGGAAATTGTAGGTTAGCTATGTTGACATGTATAGCATAGAACCAAATTGAGAATGTCAATGCGAATGGTTAATGGTTTGGGTGATTAATTGGCTAAAGTAAATAGGTTAGCAAATTGATAAATGTTGCCTAAACATGTTGAGTGTGACCCTTAAGGTTTAGGGATGGTATAAGATACCTAGATAGTTCTTGAAAGTGTCTAAGTGTTTAAAAAGTTAGAAATCTGGAAATTGGGGCAGGGGTATCGATACCACTTACATGGGTATCGATACCACCCTTGGCAGATTCAAAATGGCATCGAAGCTTGGTTCGATGCCAAGCTTCATTAAGATCTCCCTGGTTCGATGCCAGTATCGAGCCAGGCCACTATAGCCTTAAGCCATTGAGTCCTTGGAGTAGACCAGCATCGATACCTGGTTCGATTCTGGGACTTCTAGTAACGAAATGGCATCGATACCAGTATCGAACCAGGCTACTCAACCTTAGTCAACAAGTCATCGAGGAAGACCAGCATCGATACATGGTTCGATACTGGGGCTTCCAAAAACGAAAATGCATCGATACCTGTTTCGAACTAGGCTTCCCAGCCATGGTCAACGAGTCATCATAGTTGACCTGTATCGAACTAGGGTTTGATACCCTTGTTCCGATACCCCTCTACAGGGAGTATCGATACCCCTAGTCAATTTTGGTTCAACCTGAAAATGAAATTTTGCTTGATCAATAAGATAATGTTAATGATGATTGAACAAATAAAATTTGGTTAGAGATTTAGATCACGTTTAATTGTTATTGTAATTGATAAATGAATGAAAATTGAGAATCGAAATGGTTAATTGCATAAGTGTGGAAAAAGTTTTAAATTGGCCTCAAAATTGATTGAATTTACATATAATTGACTTGAATTAACTTACAAAATAATGAAACGTTCTGGAATTAGATACAAGACTGGTCTAAATTACAAGTTTGAATGTCCGGTCGACACCTCCGTCTCCTAACCCGGGGCGAGGGTGTCACATAGGAAACTAACACACAGGTAATGCAGATAGCATAATGGATGCTGGAAACCAAAACTGGAATGCAGATTAGTACCTGCCTCGGCAACACTTGAAGGCCGCGGCAGCACCGAAAAAGAAATTATCGATATGATAGGCGATCTGAAGAGAAAAATAAGGTGAACGTTTTAAGACAAGCGACATAGAAATCGAAGCTGGGGAAACACACGGGAAAAGAATCCTTATAGGAATAAACTAGGAAATAAAATAAAGATCTTTTATTTATGTACTTAACTTGTGTTTTACTCAAAGTTGTATTCCTACTTTGGAAAGGTTTGCCATAGGACAAGCCTATATAAACCATAGCCTATGTAGAGAGGAAGACATCTCGAAATCAATTGTTCATAGCAAACCCTAAACTCCTCCATCGCTCCATTGGGGTTTAGGTTAGTTTGTGGAGTAGTTGTGGAAGAAAATTGTACTTTGCCTTCTTGTTTCATGCAATAAAATATCGAGGTTTGCTTATTCTTTGCCATTCATTGTTCTTACATTCAAGCTCAGGAAAAAAGTTTGTGAGAGATTTATTTATCTAATATCGGGAGAGTTAGATTCACGAAAGGGATAAGTACGATATTTTTCTAGCTAGAAAATACTAACTCGGCCTAGGCATAGGTTAGAGTTTCAGCAACTAAAAGAAGTGTAGGATTAGTTGGTGGTTATAATTGGTTCACGCCTGGAAATATCATCAAAGACTAATCGTCAATAGTACTTCGACTTAGGGATAAGCGGAGTCATCAGAGGACACTTTGCCGAACCTTGAATAAGTCCACCCAAGAGCAAGGGATTGTCGCGGCGGACGTAATCCTTCACTGCCGAGGCAGTAAAACTGCAGTTCTGCCGGGGCAGTGTTGTATAATTGCATGAGACATAAACAAGTCAATTGAACCCACACTACGAAGCACTTTAACCTACCCCACTTTTACATCCTTGATTTCTTGATCATTTATCTTTATTGCTTTAATTAGTTTCCTTAGTTATAATCCAACTCAATTATTTGTGCCTTTACTTTTCCTTTGTGCAGGAAGAATAAATTGCGTAATTAAAGTCAATCTCTGTGGGTTTGACATCTTAAATACTACAATCTGACAAAAGGTGGAAGGACGAATGCTTCATCATAAAAGCAGGAAACTGCAGTTCTGCCGAGGAAGTGTTGCATTATTGCACAGAACAGAAACAAGTCAATTGAACTCACAATACGATTCAACTGGATCATGCCCATTCTTTAAATTTCATCTTATTTACATTCATCATTCTCCTTTTATTATTCCGTTATTTTAGTTTTCAAAACAACCAGTTTAATCTGTGTCTTTTATTTCTTTTACAGAGCGAGAAGAGAAAAGAAAGCATATTAAGTACATCAATCCCTGTGGAGACGATACTTGATACTTATCACTTTATTACTTGCGACGTGTACACTTGCACTATTTGCGCACTCTTTTTACACGCAACAATGAACTTACGAATGAATCATTAAAATGTTTTATTTACGAAGATTTATCTTTTGGATATTTTTTGATATTTTATTGTGGTGATGTGGCGTTACGGCGCAACATATGACATGTTGTGGGTTATGTAACAATTTTATATCTTAAAAATCATGATGTGGTTCCTTCGTTGTGTTGCGCTTATAATACATAACGATGATTAAAAAAAACATTATGATACGACCGTTACACACTACGTGGAAGTACAACTTTGAGCATGACAATTGTGGAAGCGAGTTGTAGATTCCAAGCATGGCTTGGAGCAGTAAAACCTTTTGCCGAAATGAGGGATTTAAAAAATTTAGAACAATTGTTATTTAGTGGTAACGTCGCTATCCGAAACCGTTAGGCATTATTAGTAAAAATAACAATGAGATTTAAATTCACACCAATAACGATTAATAACGATTGTTATTTAACGAATAACGATCGATAACGGCGATAAGGATTCATTATTCCCATTATTATATGGTTATTGTACCGTTATTTTAAAAATTCTCATAATAAGTTGTGAATTTTAAAGAAATATGACCGCGACTCCCACAACGACCGTGATAACAACCGTTATGTCCGCAACCGCGACCGAAGTTTTTTGTGTCCTCGGCCGAAACAAAAGACCAAGAGGAATGATTCATGGATATGTAAAAGCATAGTCATCCCCTTAGGGTGCAAATCGTCTATCCCCTCTCTATGTCTCCATTTATGCCCCCTCTCTATGCCTCCATTTATTCCCCCACTTTAAATTAGAGGGTGTAAGGTTTAGGGTTCTAGGTTAGGGGTTTTGGTTAGGGTTTAGGGAATTAGGGGTAGGGTGTATTTTTTATGATTTAGGGTTTAGGGTTTAAATTTTAATTTTTTAGAAAAATTCAAAGGAGGCATGAAAGGAGGTACGAGAAAAAGATAGAGGATTTTTGTTCATCCCCTTAGTCAATCAGAGCGATTGTTTTATTTAATTTTATACCATTTAAACTCTTGTAATTTTGTATTTTTATATTTTTAATTTACATTTTTGATAGTTTATAATACCCTTACATAAATTTTTAAGTTCGTCTCTGACCATTTCCAGTGACGTAAGAAACGACTCGGTGGAGGATATGGGTGTTCAAAAATATTCGTTCTGATTGATCCGATCTAAAAATTCGGATATCTAAAATGATTTTTATTTTTGGATGGGATATTCGATCCAATTTTAAGTTCTCCGAATCGAATACAGATCACAATATTTTAAGTTTTAGATTATCCAAAAATCAAAAAATTCAAATTTTCATTAATATTAATCTTGTTATATTTAACATTTTAGTGTTTGTTATATTCAAAAATTTTAAAAATTAAAAATTTTATAAAATGTGAATCTTTGTTTTATTTAGTAATTTGTTGTTTATTATATTCAAAATTCCAAATTTTTCATAAATACAACATTCAAATTCAAAAAACTATTTTCATTATATTTTCGGATAATCGGATATCCGACTATCCAATCCGAATATTCGATATTCGAATATGCAAATATTCAATTTTTTTGATCAAATACGAATCATTATATCATCAATCCAAAAATCTATCTATCTATCTATATATATATATAAATCAAATCTTATTCGATATCTGATAGTAAATACTCCTAATAGTCTATCTCCAGCAATAGAGATGGTGACGATGGCGGTTAGGCTCGATGAAGATTGGTTCTATGTTAAATACAAAGTATATCTATTTAATATGTTTAAAGTAAAATTTAAACTAAAGTAGATGTAGTAATTATTATAGTAATAAAAACTTTCATTATTTTTTGAATTAAAAAATTAAAAATAATATAAATTTGGTTTGTAAAATTTTATTTAAAAATAGGATAATAACATTTTTAATCTTATAATTTAAAATTAATTAAAACGATTAATAATACATTATAGTACATATAATTAATGATACATTATAATATACAAAAACAATATATATTTCAAAATATTATTTAGATTAAATTGTGTTATACATTAATTTTATTTATTTATAAAAATAAAAAAACAATATAAAATATATATTTTAATATAAAAACATAAAGTTATTGTGTTGGACATGGAATTTATATCTGTATCTCTCAACTGTCCAAAATTATTATCACTTGGACTTAGTCCAACAATTGCTCAAGGAAAAAGGTTTTGTCTAGTGACCTACAAAAAATAGATATGGTCCTTGATAAATACAACTACTTACTATTTTGTCATTAAAAATAATGGTAATAAAAATATATTTAAAAAGTTGATGTGATGTCTAATTGATTAATTAAAATAAATTTAAAATTTTAGATTTGAGAAAAAAATTAAAAAATATTTTTATAATAAAATATTAAAAAATAAATAAGTAAAAATAATTAATAATTGAGTGATTTAAACGAATAAAAGTTAAAAGTTTTGATAAAATTGTTTTGTTTGTATAATTGTACTATTAACAGGGACGAAATCAGGATTAAACTATGAGGGGAGTAGACTAATTAATTTTAAAATAATAAAGTTTTAAAAAATAATTAAATCGTAAAACTAAAGGAGTTTAGGCTTAATTTTATAAATTTTAAAATTAAAAGGTCTTAACAAATAATTAAACTAAAAAATGAGGGTCAAAGTTTAATTTTATTAATCTTAGATTATAAGGTTTTAAAAAATAATAAAACAAGGACAATAAAAAAAATAATTTAATTATAATAATTTTAAAACTACGAAAACTTAAAATAAAATTAATTCATAAAATTTGGAAGGATCCGTAGACCCGTCTGTCTATTAATTTTTTTAGATAAGATTATGATTAAATATAAATTTCATTAAAATTAAATTATAGTTAAGATTAAAAATTATATTTTATTTATAATTGAGGTCTTGCTGCCTTATTTTTATTTATTTATTTTTGGTTTTAAATTGTAAATATTTATGAAAATTTTATGATACTTAAGGCTCAATTATAACGTCCGAAGTTAAAGGTGTTAAAAATTTATTATTAATAAATTTTATATTGGCTGATCAAATAAAAATTTATTAATAATAAAAATAATGGATTTTAATTTAAACTGATTGATTATAGATGTTATTTAGTTTGAGGGTTTGAATTTCAACTTTAAGAATATTATTATTATTATTCTAAATCAAAAAATGATTTATATAAAAAATATTAAAAATAATAATTATTTATTATTTAAAGAAAATTTATACCAATCTTTAAATCTGTAATAAACAATTTTTTTGTCTTGCTGAATTTAAAATTTATTTTTCTGAAGGTGTTCGAAGATATTTCAACAATTTTTTTTGTGTGTGTTCTTTTGATTTATATTAAAAATGATTATCGGATAAAAGTTTTAAAATTAATTTATATTGAAATTAATAATTAAATCTTCGATTACTAACTATATCTTATCTAAGCTAAGTCCATAATTAAATTTTTTAATATTTTTAATAATATGTACACTTATTAAATAAAATAAATAAATATATTATTAAAATAAATATTTAAATTTTAAATTTTAAAATTCATATAAAATAAAATAATATATATCAATCGCATTAATTTTCTACCACAAATAAATACCCGTATTTATTATTAAAGTTTTCATATAATATAGATTTTGATGGAAGAAATGCTAGCTTGTTTCTTTTTTGACCGACATGTACCAAAGATATTTACAACTCTGTACTGCGAATATTAATTATTTTAAATACAATTACGAATCATCTTGTATTAATAGTTAATGAAAAAATTATTATTCTTAAAAATTATAGGTTCAAACATCAATAATACAATATAGTAATTGAACGATCAATATTTAATGATTGAGAGTATACTTTAAAACAGATATTACTGCAACCACTGTAGTTAATTTAAAATAAATATTTTAAAAATAAGAACACTACAGTACAGTGATTAAACGATTAATCTTTAATGATTAAGAATATAATTTAAAACAGATACTACTATAATCATGGTAGCTGATTCAAAATATATATTTTAAAAACAAATACAAAAGTCTACTTATTAAATATTTGGAAAATAAACATGTTTGTGGTGCTAAAAAGTAGAAATTATATCATGGGTCAATTCCACCACCTGTTTATAGGACCAACCAATAAAAATTGCTCACTTCATCAATTTTTTTATATCATAATTTTTTTCCAAGTGAATCTTCACTTGAAAAATTAAAAAATAATGAGGTGGATAGTTTTTATTAGTTGGTCCATGAATGACGTAATAGGACTGATCCATAATATAATTTCTAAAAAAAAAATATAAGTGGCTCCACTATTGCTTACTCGGATATCATTGCAACTTCTTTTATTTGTCCCTAACACTAAATTTTATGTATCTAACGTAAACATACATAAAATCTGAAATTTTAAAGCGAGTGTAATTTATAGATATTATAAAATTAAAGGATTAATATATATATATATATAGACAGGGATAAAGTTAAGATTTAAGGTTGAAGGGACAAAATATAAATATTTAAAAATAAAAAAAAATTATTAAAAATTATTATTTTAAAAAAATTAAATAAAAAAATCTTCGAGGATGAAGGGACAATTCCCTTAAATAGTTTTGAAAATCATTATTTATGTGTTTTCAAAGTAACCCATTTTTGTCCCTTTTACCTTTCCCCTTTGCCATTATTTTGTTGACATAAAAGGATACATTGTTAGCAGAAGACTATCAATGGTGCCACGTCACCAAATAGACAAGGATGGGACAGGCAAATTCAAATGTAATAAGATATGTTGCATCAAATATAATATGTTAATTTTTTATTTATTTAATTAACAGTGATTACAGTAATATATGTTTTAAAAGATAATCTCAATTATTTGATAATGATCACTCAATCAATTTGATATAATTATTGATGTTCAAACTCGTAATTTTTAAAAACAACAATTATTCCGTTAACTATTTAAATTAAAAAACTCGTGTATTATATTAAATTTTATTTAGATAAATAATATAATAAGTGACAAATTATCAAAGTAATAAAAAAATATTGCTATAAACTCTAACATGAGACACAACTCCATGTGATAAAAAAACTGACCCTTTGTTTTGGAAGACTCTTGGATCTAATTCAACTACCCATTTAATGCTTTTATATAGACATATCCTTCTCTCTCTCTTTTTTTACCCTTTCGGGTTTAGAATTTTATTCGATTTAATCTGGATTAATCTGTATTATATACTTAATATTGATAAGTGAATCTCTCGATTAAAGAAAGAACTTTAAGGAATTTGAAGATATAAACATCTTTAAACGTTTTTCTAATTATTAGATGAGTTTAGCTTACTAATGATCACGTCATTTATAATTTCATCCAATCTATTTATTTTTTTAATATAAATCTTTATTTTAAAAAATAAATATTTATATTTTTTACGTATTATTAAATAAATAATTTTAATTAAATAAAATTATAAATGACATAATAAATCAGGATTAAGGGGTTCTGGACATACGCAATAGAAATGACTGCACAGGACTTCTAAAATTTTAATAAATTATATTCATTAGATATATTACTTTCGAAATTCATGAAAAGTTTTAAAAATACTCTTAAAAAATATTATATAATTGATAAAACGTTATAATTATTTTCTGTAAAAACAATAAAATTTTAAAGAGACGCAATAGTAGCAATCACACAGAAACCCCTTAAAATATTACTCTCAGAAACAATTATCTATAATTTATTAAGAAATATTACTTTTAAAACTAATAAAAATTATAGATAATTGTTTCTGAAAGTATTATTTTAATAAATTTTAATCAATATGGGTTGGTCCAAGTGGGAAGCAGTTTAATTCCGCTTAAGCAAGTCTCAGGTTCGAGACGTTGTATACGCAAAAAAATTTTGCTAGGAAACTCACTCACCAAAACTAGATGTGCAACGCGAGTCGGTCTGGATTAATCAAGTCTAAACTCTAGAATGCAATAAAAAAATCTAAAAATTTTCAACCGTCCATCTTAAAACATCAAAATCCAGACATGAATCTTTTTCCAAGGGAAAGATACTTAGATTTGGACAGAAAATATAGTGGAAATGGACTGTTGGGTTCACAGCACATCAGCTCTAGATAAGTCACTTTCACCCAAGCAACAAAGCAAAAACTCAAACTATGTTAATTATTACAATAATTATAGCAATAATTCTCTTACAAACATGATTATGAAACCTAAGCTGTCATTAATCTTACCAGTCCTTTCCCATGTCAGCACTTAATGAAAACATAATTAGAGATAATAACAAGAAAACTCCAAACACCATAAATGGGGTATTCCTCTAGTACTTTAGTAAGTCCACATGCAATCAAGCTCAGTTGGACCGATTGACATCTTGTTAACGCCACCACTCGAACCATCGTTTACATTATTTGAAACAGCCCCCCAGTCGACAGATCCGCCACCGTGAAGCGGCGGTGCCACCATTGTTGGCTGAGAGTAAAAGAAAGGGAGTTGCAGGTTCTCCTCAAGAGACCTCAAGGTTGGAAAAAGGGAAGCACCCATATTTCTTGAATAACTTGTTATGGGATTGAAAGTTGTATTCATCATCGGAGGTGGAGGTGGTAATCCTAGGTGGAAACCAGGCTGAAAGGCCGAAGGGGCTGTCGTAGTGGCGGTGGCGTAGGCGGTTGTAGTAGCGGCAACGGTGGAGAAACAGGACACGTGCTCGGATTGAGCATAACTGTCATAAGAGAAGCTATCAAGATCAGTGGTGGCAGGATCCAGGAGAGGAGGAAGGGAAACCGATGAAGGAGAGCCAGGCTCTTGGTAAAGAGCAATGGAGCCGCTCACACGGTTCTTCTTGGCTCCTCCGCCGGTGCTGGTGGCACCATTGACGGAACCACTCTTCTGAAACACCCTGGATATCACCCATTCATCCTGGAACAATAGAAATCATAAATTAGTGAACTAACAAGTAACAACCATTTCTTTACCAGGCAAAATCAATCTAAAATCTCATGATTTCATCATTGGAACAAGTGCAAGAGACATGAACTTAATAATGTCCATTTTCCAGTACAAAACATAATTGTTTTACAGAATAAATCCCCCAAAAAAGACAGAAGCTTTAGTATTGTCTGAAGCCAGTGCAAATGATTATTAAGATCTCCCAACATACCTTTTTCAGCTCCTTAAATGTAACAACAGCGTACGAAAAACAACACTACAAACCAGACACCATTGTTGTACACAGAAGAAACTCAGTAATCAAAACCAGACCTTTGAGCTCCTGGAGAGACAATGGTAAGCAAGTTTTCCTTCAAGCCTATATTCATGCATGACCCAGTTGCTCTTCTCTCCTTTAGGAGCTCTACCTCTATAAAAAACCAGTGTCTTCTTCATTCCAACAAGTGCACAACTCTTTGAACTGTAAATCTCCCGATCTTTCCCAGTTGCTTTCCAGTAACCCGCTTCAGTAGCTCGGTTTGTTCTCAACCCGGTCGGGTATTTCCTGTCTCTCAAGCTGAAGAAATACCATTCTTTCTCTCCCATCTTTGCCTTCCCTGCCACAGGACATGACCAAAACATAACAAAGACAAGTTTACTAGGTACAACTAAAACATGTTAAATCCAGATTTACCAGGAAGCTCCCAGGGCTCGGACTTGTTGAGATCAACCTCAGCTATAGCTCTACCAGTGAAGCTACTGTCAAGAACTTTCTTCAACAAATAGTAAGTTATAAGCTCCTCGTCGGTCGGATGGAAACGATAACCAGGAGGTAACTGAGTATCCATATGATCAGAAAACCAAATCAAACAAAACCCTAAAACTTAAAAGCTTGAACCAGAAGGCAGAAACTAAGAAAACCCTAAACTTCAAACTTCAAAAACCAAACTTCAGCACTTCCATAACACAACAAAGAGAGAGAAAGGATAATATATTGGCAAGAAACAGTCGTCTTCCTCAAGAGAGGGGTACGGATGTAATATATATATATATGGGAAGTGTTGCAGGGTATGGGTTTTGGTTTATTTCCGAGCTGTTTTCTGCAGTTGAGTATGCGTGCATGTGTGAGAAAGTGTGCAGGTCGTCTCTGTTACTGAAGAAGATGAAAAAGAGGGAACAGAAAGTAGTTCTAATGAGAGTTAAAGGGTAAGGGATTTCTCCATTTTTATAAGAGAGAAAGGAAAGGGGTAGAGAAATTGGAGGACATGGAAGAGATATTCATCATTAAAGCTGCTTCATATCTCTTCCTGTCAGTCCAGTACAATAATAAAATGATCATTTTCCCCACCCACACCATTGTAAGCACACGCTACCTTTTGTTATACGTGTAAATTTTATATTAATTTTAACAAATTGAAATTTTATATTTTACATTAATGACGTATTTATCGTATTTAAGTTCAAGTTTTATTTAAGTAAATATATTTAGTTCGTTGATTAGTTTTTTTTTTTTTTACAAATTATTAGTTCTAAATTTATTAAAATATTTTTAAAGTTTTTTTTTATTTTCCTCGATTCTAGATAAGGGAATGATTAAAATTTATATTAAAAAAACGAGTTTTATCTTAAAGTGTAAATTTATATTTATGCATGGATGAACTCTTAGGGTGAGTTTAGTATTATTTTTGAAAAATGTGGTAAAAAAATATAGTAAAAAAGTTTTTTTAAAATTTTTAGTTTAAAATATATGTGTTTAGTATTATTGTCAAAAATTGCTTTTTGAGAAAATAAATAGCTATTTTAGACATGATGTTATATGTTAAAAAATATATATTTAAATGAAATCAAACTCTTTTATATTATAATATTAACTTAAATTATGATAAAATATAAAAATATTAATAAATGAATACATAATAAATTATTTTTGAGAAGTGTTTTTAAAAGTGTTTTTTTAGAAATTTGGCATGAATATATATAATTTTTAAATTAAAAAATAATTTACATTAAATATATTATGTATTTGTAAAAATTAAATTATAATAAAATATAATAAATGAAGGTTAAAATTATAATCTGACACTTAAAAGCACTTTTTCAATCGCAAAAGCTAAAATTTTAGCTTTTGCGTTTAGGTTAAAATTCATTTTTCAAACGCAGTTTTTTCTCTAAAAGTTAACTGTTTAGCATTGCTTCTGCATTCTAAACCAGCTTTTGACCCCAAAACTGATTTAGAATGCAATGCTAAACGCAACCTTAATAGAGTTGGCCCGAGTTTTTGGTACTCAGAGTGAGTCCAAAAATTAAACCTTAAATCAAATGTTTAAATTATAATTGTGATCGTATTTATGAAGGGTTATATTTATTATAATTTGAATATTATATATACTATTTTAATCACATTCAGTATTGTAGTTGTAAAATTTTAATAACGTATTATGAAAATAACATTTGTAGATATTATAGTTTCAGAAAGTACTGTTATCGTTATATTTAAATTTATTTTTAATAAAAAATAATAAAAATAAATAAATTTTAAGAATATGTCTACAATAACAAGTATCGAAAATTTGGACCCTAATAAGGAATATTGATTTTTTTTTGAATTTTAAGAAAATACCTATAAAAATAAATAATAAAAAAATAGCCCCTAAATGTCTAATAACAAATACTAAAAAAATAAATTTTAAAAATATACTCTAATAATAAATATTTAAAAATAACCCCTATTAACAATTATCGAAAAAATTAAACCTCTAAAAATTATTATTAAAAAACTACTTTCTTAACCGGATTTACTTGTATTGTAGGAGGGTAATTGTCCCTCTCAAATTTTATGGATTAATTTTATTTTAGGCCCTTATAATTTTGAAATCATTATAATTAAGTCTTCTTTTTCTAACTTGTTCTTCCCAAAATTTTTATGGTTTATTATTTTCTAGGATCATGTAATCTAAAATTAATAAAATTAATTTTTACTCTCTTTTTTTTAGTTTAATTATTTTTAAGACCTTTCAATTTTAAATTAAACCTAAACTTTCTTAATTTTTTTAATTTAATTACTTTTAAAACTTTATTATTTTAAAATTAATCGGTCTACCTCTCATAAGTCATAATTCAATCTTGGCTCTGTCCCTATTCTTAACTATAAATATAATTTAAAATAATTACAAACTGAGCATTAAAAAATGAATGGACATCCTTATAATTACTTTGACCTAGGGCTAGACCTTACTCTTTCACATAGATTTTATTTTGATTTATCTAAATATATTTTTTAATGTAATTATAATATTTTTGTGTAATATTCTATTGATTTTTTTCTGTGATTGTTCTCTCTTCTCTCCTTTTCATTTTATTTATACTGGTTTTAGTAAACCCTAAACCATAAGTAAGAAGTAAGAAAAAGCATGGATGGGGAAACTAATGCTATCCATGGGAATAATATTAGTGAACAAACTAAGGGTTTAATCATTTTCACAGTAGAAATTTCCACTGTGAGTAACTAAACAAAAAGAAAATTACCTAAAGAGAGTTTTTTTTATTACCTTTTCTTCGCTAAGTCGACATATAACAGCGATATTTGTGGCGTTTGTAAAATAAACACCACAAATAACTAATATTTAGTGACATATTTAGAGAAAACACATAAATAATTAATATTTATGCGTTTTTTAATTAAATGTCGCAACATGCCTAATTATTAATGGCGTTTTTTTATTTAAACACCACAACAGACCTAATCATTAGGAGAATTTATGGATAAACGTTACAAAAACATCAAATAATAGTTACGTTTTTTAGAAAACGCCGCAATTATTAGTGTACTGTGACGTTTTCGATAAAACGCCGTAAATTATTTGAATATTAGCGTCGTTTATAAATACAAACACCACAAAATTTATAACACAATTGACCAAAACATGTCATTTTGTTATTGTTCTGACCTCTAATTAACTCCCCCAAATGTATCGGGAGGAACCCCTTCCAAATCCTAATCTCCCTCTCCTCTTCGTTTCTCCCAACCTCACTCGTTATCGCCGTCAACCGCGTCGCTTTTTGCCAGACTCAATGATGTCGCATCGCCGGACTGCCCCTCCTACCTGCTTTCTAGCGACGTCAGCTTGCCGAAAGAGAAAGTACATTCCGATAATTTAAACGAGTGTGCCATTATTCATTATTTTTGGTTTACTCATTCGACAGAAGGAGAACATCACTCCAGCCGGTTATTCATTATTTTTGTGGTCATAAAATCTGTAGATTTTCTAGGCATGTGCCATTATTGCATGATAAGAAATTTGTCTTGGACTCTCTTTTCACCGCAAATTAATTTAGGTCCGTTTTTTTTTGTTACGTTTAATAATTTAAACGAGTGTTTATTCATTATTTTTATTAAATAATAACCGATTTAATTATAAACGGACGTTTATCTATTATTTAAACGGGATTTTATTAAAAAATAGATTTTTAATTTTTATAAATAAATATTACGATTTTAACGACTATTCGATTATAATAATAACAAATGAATCCTTACTCTATTACTTGACCAGTCAAGCTCTAGCATTGTAGTTTGATTTTATTTTAGGGTTTATGTATACCAATGTAGCTTTGGTTTTATTTTGGTAGGAATTGCATTTGCAGAAGCTTGTACAGCCAAGGCCCCTACCTATTCTATTAGGGATTGAAGGATAAGGGATGAATTAGGTGACATTTTAGGGTAGGGAAGATGATACGAATAAATATAAGATTTCAGATTCGAGTTATGTTTTTAGTTGTTGCGGATAAATTAAAGTTTTACGAAAGTCGGAAAATTCGGTTTTTGATAAATTAAAATTTGAGGGTTAAAATAGTGGATAAATTAAAATTTGAAGATTAAATTTTTAAATATTTTTAGTTTTTTTTTTAAAAAAATTAAGTAAAAAATTGATTTGATCCTCTAAACACAACTAAAAATAAAGTCGAAATTTATCAACATTATCGTGTCATAATATTATAAAATTCTCAATGATTGATAATATTTAAAATTTAAAATTTTTAAAGTTGGAGTTTAAAATTTAATTTTTTAGTATAAAATAGATTTTCTACTTTTTAAGTGTACTTTAAAATATAAAAAAATTCAATCGTATTAAAAATCAGCGTAAAAAATGAAATTGAAAAAATATAGTTGCAAGATTGGATCGGCGTAAGGTTCAGGTTAAATAATTAATACTAATGATGGTTGATTTCGAAACATTGAATAATTAAAATTAAATCTAAAGAAAAATATAAATGTTAACGAATAAAAATATATTTTCAAAAGAATATACGATTAATTATGTATAATATATACATAATTAGATTTACATCTAAGTTAAACTCAAAACGAATTGACATAAAATTTAATGATCAAAATTAATCGGACGACTCAATTGATTCGATTATTTTAATGAAATGTTAAATAATTTTATATAATT
The DNA here is from genome assembly GCA_035048815.1 of Abelmoschus esculentus. Classification (NCBI taxonomy): domain Eukaryota; kingdom Viridiplantae; phylum Streptophyta; class Magnoliopsida; order Malvales; family Malvaceae; genus Abelmoschus; species Abelmoschus esculentus. The sequence continues at coordinate 1,396,300 of JAUCBN010000049.1, forward strand.
TTATTGAACATAAGTTTGATCCTTGATCAATATTTTTTAATTGTTTTATCTTAAAAAAATTATGAAAGTATAAAGAGAATTTGATTACAAAATAAATTAATTTTTATGTTAAATTTGAAATCTTTATTGTTTCTTTATTAGTAATGTAATAAGATTTAAATCACGATATTATCGTCTTAATATATACAAATTAGTCCATCGTTATGTTGCATGTATATAATTAATTTCCTTTATTTTTAAATTTATAATATTTATTATAGTAAAAAATGAAATTTATAAAAAAAAGTTTCGATTTTATTATTCATTTATTTTTTGAGATTTTTTTCAAATAAAAAATATTAAAGAGCGAAGACGGATTTTTTAATTTTAGTATTAAATATTATTTAAAGTTAAAATATAATTTTTTAATTATAAAAATGGTTTTACTGTTTATGGGCACGGGTCAGGTCGGATTTTCGGTGCACCCAACCCGATCCGGGTTTAGGGTGAATTTTTTTTGATCTGACCCGATTTTTAAGTTTTAAAATCCGACCCGAATTATTAAAAAAATAAAATTTTAGGGACTAAACTATAAAAAAATAAAATTTATGGATCTAATTGTAAAAGTATTTAATTTTAATGACCTAATTATAAAAAAATTAATTTTTAGTGATCTAATTATATAAAATATATATAAAGAGGGATCATTATTGTAAATATTCCTAAAATATATATGAGAAAATTATGCTATTAGACCCGGGTCGGGTCAGATTTTTTTCGCCCTAAACCCGACCCGAACCCAAATTTTTCACCAAAAAATCCTATTTGATCAGATCGAATCAAAATTCGTCAGGTTCGAGTTTCGTGTCTATCCTACCTGTTTAAAATAGAATATAATTCATTCAACTGTATTTTTATCAAAAATAAGGAATATTTGAAAAAATAATTTGAGTCGTATTATATTTTAGAGAATAAAAAATAATAAAAGTGTGTATTCTCCAAAAATATGTATAATAATTTAAAGCAAAAAACAAAGTCCCATTAACCGAGATTTTACTTCCCGAACTACCCCTGACGACAAGGTGCAGAAAGCCGCGCGCCGCCCTCCATCTGCGGTGCTTTGTAGCGCGTGCCAGGACCCACTCTTGTTCACTTCTTTGTTTTGGAGAGATTATTAGGTGATACGGTTAACCGTATTATTTATGGTTCAAACAATCAATATCATTCATTCTTATATAACTATTTAATAATTATCTATTCACTAATTATATGTACGAAAGAGATAATAATTTACTTGAAAAAATTTAAGATAAACGGTCCTGATTACTTAGATCATAGATGATGTGGTGAACAGATTCACCTAATAATTCACTTCGGATCATGAACCCTTTTTATCGCGTTATCCGTAATTGATACAATTAGATCCGTTGATCTTTAAATAACTATCTGATAACTACTCACTAATTATATGTAGAAAAAAAAAAGATGACGATTCACCTTAAAAAATATATGAGATAAATGAATTTAGTTGCTTAACGAGTTAAGCAATTCGTAAGTTGCTCAAATTCAATTCGGTTAAAACTCGTTAAACGTTTAATCCGGATTGATTTAACTTGTATTTGAATTTAAATTAAAATCTTAACTTGTTAAATTGAGAAAAATCTAACTCGACTCGATATGTTCGTGTGCAATTCATTAAAATTTTAAAATATTTTCTGTACTAATTATTTTAAAATTATTTCATTCGAAAAATAAATTTAAATAATAATTTGTGGATTGTTACTTTAGTTTTAATATACTACTTTAATGTATTTTTATTTTGTTAGTTTGAATTTTAGACTTTAAAAATGCTTTACACAATTTTTTTTAATTTTTGATTAAATTTGTTAATTTATATTAATATTATTCTTCATATAATATTATTAAAATTTATTTTTAGTTAAAAATAAAATAATTTTTTAGTGAGTTTAATATACAACAAGTCAAATTGAGTAATACATTTTTTAATGAACACGAAATAAATATAATTTTAATAAACAACGAATCAAATCGTACAATAATTTTTTTAATAAACATAAATCGAATATTATCTAATTCATGATAATTCCCTTGATAAGTACCCTAATCTTACCAAACCCATGCATAGGGTCCTATAGTATGATCTTATTAAGTTGTGTTGATTATGTGACGTAGTACATCTCTGATCATGACACGTCAACATCAACATGTGGATTTTGTGACGTGGCGTGATCTTATGTGGGGTAAATTTCACATCCTGATATTGATTTACTTGTAAAATCAACGCACTAATTGAAGGCAAGTTAGCGAGGGTAGGAATTCAAAAAATAATTCTCATTGTTATATAATATCCGTTATTTAATAGTATTATTATCAATCAAAATCGAATATAAATAACAGTTGAATTTAAAATCATACCTATAATAATTGATAACGGTATTATTTTAACGGTTAGTAATAATGATATCAACGTATTATTTTCGTTATTGTTTCGTTATTTAAAAATACCTCAAAAATAAGAATCATCCGTCAAATTTTATCTTTAATTTTTCAAAAATTTTAAAGAAAAACATAAATAAAATTATTATATTTATATTTATATCTATTACGATAAATAATAAACTGTGGAGTTTAAAATTTTTTATGACCACAACGTAAGCAGTAACCGCAATAATAATTATTATGTCTATAATTAGAATAAACATAATGCGACCGAAAATGTGACCACGAACGTTTTTTAAATGCGGTTGCGGCTTTCGTGCTGCTTTCTAGTCCACATGCAAGTCCATTGCTTTGGTCGCGAAGCCAACATGGTCCCAGATTTCATGGCCAAGCACGACTCAGCTCCCATAGGATCCCTTGCTACCCTCGATGTTCCTACCAGCGACATCCTTCATATTCTTCACAAAGATTCTTAGGATCCCTTGCTACCCTTGTTGTCTTCCCTTTTGTTCTTTGCTGGAGCTGTCTGCAAGATCTGGTTAAAGAAAAAGACACAGATTACTTCAATTTATTTCATATTCTCTTGCTTTGTCCTAAGAATCTAAACTTTTATTTTTGTCATTGGGAATTATCACTTTAATCCTGTTGCATAATAAAAGAGAGTAAAACAAGTTGCTATGTCTTGGTCTGCCGTGTCCTCTGCAGTGACAACCATCGGCAAGCTGCTAGGCGAAGAGGCAGTGTACCTATGGGGCATGGGGGAGTAAGTTGATCGTTGGCAAACTGAGCTCAAGTGGATGCAAAGCTCCCTGATGGAGGCCGATGTTAAACAGCATAATTGTCGAGAGCCGAGAGGGGAACTCATACTCATCAGGGTTGTTTCCATTTTTGGAATGGGTGCATTACAGCAAAACAGTTCTATAGCGGTATTTTTAGTGGCGTTTTATAACAAACGCCACAACGAATCGCATTATAGTAGTGTTTTTACAAAAAAACGTCGCAAAACTTCAATATCAGTGGTGTTTTAAACAAAAACGCCGCAAAAATGTGAACATTTAATGACGTTTCATTAAAAAATGCCGCAACATGGCATTTCATTAAAAAACGCCGTAACAATAAGAAACTTTGGTGGCGTTTCATTAAAAAACTCCTCAGTATCTCGTGTTTTGGGAAGACCACTCTTACCAAGAAACTATATCATCACAGCCGAATTACCAGTCATTTCGACGAGATATTATTAGGTGAATCATGTTTACTACGTCATTCATGGTCCAAGCAATTATAACAATTTATCTTTAAATAATCGTCTAATAACTATTCACTCACTAATTACATGTAGGAAAGAGATGATTTCTTTGAAAAGAATTGAGATGAACGATTCTGATTGCTTGAGATCATGGATGACGACAGCGTTCACCTAATAATTTTTTCATTTCGACCACTTGCCTTTGGTATTTGTTTCTCAACAATTTCAAACCAGAAAAGTTTGGGAAGAAGAACGACAAGAAGAAGAACGATGGACATTAGCAAGCAAGTAGTGCAGTTTGTTGAAGGATGACAAATGTTTGGTCATGCTGGATGATATTTGGAACACAGAGGCTTGGGATCGCCTGAAACCTGCATTTCCGGCTGCAACGGACCATAGCAAGAGTAAGATATTGGCCATCACTCGAAACGAAGAGCTAGTTTCATTTGTATAAGTTGCCATTTTTGAATGGGAAAGAAAGTTGGGAAATGTTACAAAAGATTGCATTTCCTACGTCAGATTCTACAGGTAAATATGTCTACATTGCTGGGAAGGAGATCTTTATCGAAACCGTTGAGTTTTGACCTGACTTGATTCGAAATGAGCGATTTTTATTAAAAAAAATTAAGTTTAGATCGATTATTGAAAAAATTAAGTCGGGTCGAGTTTAAGATAAAAATTCTATGATTTAACTTGATATATATTTTTTATATAATATTTATTATTATTATTATTATTATTATTGGGTTAAGTCAGGTTTAGTCAATTTTTTTATTAAAATATAATAATCAGATTAGTATCAGGTTGGATCGAGTTTGAAAAAAATATATTAAGGTAATATCGAGATTAGGATGAATGTTTTAATTTTCGGGTCAAAGTCGGAGATAAAAAATCTGCCTCGACTTACCTTTTTACTGTCCCTATACAATGCAAAATTATTTATCATCGTTTGTATTTTTTTAGTGCCCTACTTATCTATCATTAAAAAAAATTTAAATTCAAATTTAAGCTTTAAATTTTAAACCTTAAAAAATATAATGTATATTCAAATTAAAAATATGAGTGTAAGTGATTATATTTCCTTATAAGGACTCTGTGACACCTTATGTATAAGTACATAAAAGCAAATCAAACCTTTGTAAATTTAAAGTAATACCTTAAGTTACAAATAAATATGATTAATAGATAAATTTATTGTTTTTTTTTTATATTGGTCCAACTGATAATATTTTTATGAATTCTTCCTTGGTTAGATGTTACTATTAGCTCTGAAGTGTCGACTCCAATGTAAGAGCGTAGAGCTAAGATTTCTAATCATTGTGCATCTGAGGATGTTGCATTAGTGAGGAAGAGTGTAACATCTTGATCCCAATCCGGATCCGAAGTGTCTCATTCGAGTCACCCGAAAACCGACTCATCAAAATTTCTTTAAAAACACGTGTTCCAAAATCTCTAAAATGTCACATTTCATAAATCTATGTAGATCAAAATAAAATAAAATAAGAGTTTACAAAATAAGAGCTCCATTTCAAAATACACCATCCGACTCAAAATAAAATCCAAAATAAAAATACAGACTCGATTTGTGGTAAGATCCTATGAATACAATAAGTCTAATCTAAAGATCAAGTATTGTACTCTTTCACGACATTGATGCTGGGAAGTCCTCCTCAATGTGCTCCTACGAAGCTACTTATCCTTTATGCAACAAAAAAACCATAATTCTGCATGTTGAGCTAACAAAGTTCAATGGTACATTTCTACTCTACTGCAGTTCATGAATATCATAAAACAAATATGCATGATAAGATAGTCAAGAGTGCACAAAAAGGTTTCTAAACTAAGGTTCATCTCCTAACCTACCTTAGCTAGAGTTCTTAATTTATTTTATCCCAAGATCAAATTATATAGAAAGATCAAGTGTCATACCCGGCTTACTTACTCGGTCTCACACAACCCATCGAGTTACTCGAGATCACACAACCCACCGAGTTATATGTACCTTACCCCACTCACACAACTTAGGGTACAAAGGTCATCAACCATTAATCAACATAACATACAAACATGCATGCAACATCCATAATTATTGGCCAAACGTAGTCCTACTATACCCGTACTCATATAACCTTTAGGTTTCCCTTGTGATCACATAGCCGTCGGGTTGGACCATATTCGGATCAACATAGCCACAAATATATATGGGACATACTTGGATCACCATAGCTACAAGAAGTTCGATCCTGAGGTCACATAGCCCTTCAAGTTGCTTGATGCTTACATAGCCCATCAAGTTACTTGATACTCACATAACCCATCAAGTTGTATTTCTTTATCCGGATCAACATAACCACGGCTAGGTTCGAACTACATCCAAATCGCATAGCTCGTGGACATGTCGAACGTACTCGCTCACACAACCTAAAATACACATCCCCTTGATTAAGTGCTATGCATTGACTCTAAGATATTCAGATTCTTTTTTACACACATAAGCAACATGTGCTCTCCCGAGCAATTCACACATCTTACCACGAGATAAAGAATACTAAGTCAAACTATTATCAAATCCAAGGCATGTTTCTCATAATCAAAGTTTAGCCTTTCAAAACTATTAACTAAATTATATAATTCTCATTAATTATTCATTAGCCGAACCCTATTAAGTATTCTAATATCTTTTCAGCATATACAAGCACCCCAATTACTATATGATATTACCTTATTCACAGAGGATCTTTAAGCAAGTATAACACAAGAAAGCCATGTAACAAATATTAAGCTATTTGTTATGAATTCACCTATTGAGGTATTAAACTCATTTTATTAGTTTTACAATTCATTTTACACCTTTAGAGATCCATTAAAGCTTTTATCAAGAATTATAGAGTCCCCGAACACTAACTCAAATTTTTGGACAGATTGCTCTACGCGTATCGATACACTAACTTAGGGCATCAGTACCCCTCACTAGGGTATCGATACTCCCTACTCGAGTATCGATATGCGAACATCATTCGAAATTCTTATCCTAAAGCCCGTATCGATGCGCCTTACCCCCGTATCGATACCAAGTTCCGATACGCAAGGGCCCCGTATCGATACACTACCCGTATCAATACACCCCTAGCTGCGTATCAATACTCGAAGTCATCTTCAACCCAATGAAACAGTGGTCACAATACACTCTCCCGTATCGGTACAATAAAATGATTCTGAAATTTCAAACTTGCTATGGGTATTGGTACGCTCTCCTGTGTACCAATACTCCCCTCACAAACAACCTTCCAAACATACAAGTTCTTTAAAGTATAAAGGGTGTTTTTTAACAATTTTATAACATTATAACCCTAAATACGAAATCTACCATTATTAGGGTTCTAAACTATCAAAACACCAAAACAACAAATCCTAACCATTCTATCAAATAAAGGAGTCAAAAATGTACTGACCTTAAGCAATAAACTCGAATTAAGGCTCCCTCAAGCTTCTTCCACCCTCATTCCTTGACTTTAAGCTTCAAGCCTCATTTCCACCAACTTTGGGGATATTCACCTTAAAACGAAGATCTTGAGTTGTTGAACAATTCTTTCTTGATGAGCAAAACGTGATTCTCACTTGACACAAGAGGATTTCAACAATTTTTTTGGGTTGGGAAAGAAAAAGAGGAAGAAGATGATAAGGAGATTAAGAGGAGAGAATGATCCCCTTTTCCCCCAAAACTGTTGGAGAAGTAAATGAGTGGGTAAGGAAATTACTGCATTACCCTTCATTAACCCCTCCTTAGCCAAACAAAACTCAAAGGCCAAGCCAAGCCTATAAGCCCACTAACACGAAAAGCCCACCAGATTTGGTATTAAAACCCAACACGACCCACCAAACTCGAACATGTGACCCAACTTGACGATCCATGGCTTGGATCAACGCTCAATGTTGATTTGGAAAAATCGGATCATTACAAAGAGGTCTCTCCTATAAAGGATGTGGCAATGGATGTTCAAGCAGAATCAGGTTTTAGGTCAATTCTTAGAGGAGAATGATCTATGTTGTTTTTCGATGCTTCAGAGAAAATAGGGTGTGTTTTTTAGGGTTTAGGGTTTAGGATGTATAAATAAGGGTTATGATTTAAAATTCATTTTTTTAGAAAATTTCAATAAGAGGCATGGATGAAAACATGATAAAGAGGTAAAGGATTTTTACTCCGTATTCTATCCAAATTTTCAATTAAATAGATGACATCACAATCCGATAACAATATGTTTTCCAAAATTTTAAGTTTTCAAATGAACATTTTAATCTATAAAAGCATCGTAATAGACTAATATATAAAAACAAAGACATATGGTGCATTTGAGTAAATTCAAATAATATGAAATTTAAACAAAGTAACTAAGACAAAAATTATTTAATACTTTATTACTCGGTATCCCTACAATAGTTTGGTATGGATATCTTATACAAATATTTCTTTAACTTTGAGTTAGGAAGTTTTAGAAAAAAATATTAATAATTTTAATAAGATATTAACACTTTAATTTAGGTATTGATATTATAATAAAATGAAGATACTGGTGCTCAAGTTCATTGATTATTACCCAATAAATATAATATTAAATTAAATCTCATAAAATAACTAATAGAGTAAAGAAAAAATAGTGAGAAAGTTGAAGATAGTGGGGGGGGGGGTAGCCTTCAAAATAGACAAAAATAGAGCATAATAGTCCAACCTAATATTATGGTTAATATAATTAGTATAATTTTTAATTTTGATAATTATACCGTTTAATTATTCAAGTAATTTTAATTAAATCATCAATTATTAAAATATAATAGAAAGACTGATGTGGACATTAAACAAAATCGGTATAATTATATATTTGATCTATGTTACGTATTTTATCATTTTAATTCTAAAGTTAATTTAATTTAATAAATTAAACAATCAATCAAATAATCAAGGGATATTCAAAGATTTTAAAGATTTTATATAATTTATTAAACTTTTTTGGAATAAAATAACATTAATCTGTAAATTCCACTTTTATTATATATATTTATGTTGAAAGTTGAAACCCATAACAAAATGTGTATGTGATATTTTAATAATATTTTCTCTTAAATTATTGCTTGTGTTAGCCCAACTCCACTCAAGCCATCTCTTTTGTTAAAATTAAAAAAAAATTCCTTTAATCAGATAATAAAATATGTTAATATTAACTTTATTTAATTATCACGTCAGTCTTTCTGTTATATTTTAATGATTGATAATTTAATTAAAAGTATTTAAGTAGATAAATGATAAAATTATCAAAATTAAAAATATAATAATTATATCATTGTCATATTATAATTAAAAGGTCATTTGAGTAGTCTACTTTTCTATAAAATATTTTAGAAAAATAGGTGGTCCCTTCATCATTTTCTCACATGGCCTAACTTTGAAGCTTTAAAATAATAATTATTCTATATTCTTTTAATCAATTACAGTGTCACAGTAGTATCTATTTTAGAGTATACTCTCAATCATTGGACATTGATCGTTCAAACATTATGTTGATATTATTGATGCTCGAACTTGTGACCTCTAGAAACAATACGTTCTTTTAACCACTAAGAGTAGATGGTTCATGCAATTATCTAGTGATTTGGGGATCCAATTATTATTTCTTTTCCCTATTGATTCAATGTATTATACTATCATGTGATGAACACCGGGGGCGGAACACACCTACGACGGAGAAATTATATCATAGGCCCGGCCTACTATGTCAGTCATGGTCCCATCCAATAATAACCACCCACTTCACCACTAATTGTCAACTCATTTTTTTCAACCAATGAATTTTCACTCAGAATTTCCATGTCATTTTAAGAATATAATTTATTAATTACATGACTGATTAGTGGCGGAATGGGTAGTTTTCATTAGTTAAGGATCACGACTGACGTAGTAGGCCGGGCCTATGATATAATCTCTCCTATGACGTCAAGAACCCGTGTTTTGAGGCTAGGAATTAAAGGACCCACATGCCAAAATGTGCTGAAAATTCCAAGCTTTTTGACTTTTTTTTAATAGGAATTGAAGAATATGCCTTTGGTATTTTATCACCATCAAATTTAACATCTTTTTTTGTTAGTCCCCTCCTTTTATTTGTACCTTCCCTACCCTCCACGCCAAATCTACCCCCAAACCCAACCATTTTGGCAGCAAAATCCAATTCCCTTTCCCTCCACAATAAATAGCATCCACATCATATAAACCTAATGCCCAAGAGTTTGTTGCTAACTACTTTGATTTTATTTCCCCTTTTAGTAATGTTGGTTACAAAATACAAAGAAATTGAAAGAATAAGAATGGATGGAAGTATGAGTTTAATTATATATTTAGAATTGAATTTTCGGATTAGTGTGAGTTTATTCATATGATTATGTGTCTAATTCATATTATTAGTTAGTAATATCGACTCTAAAAATTATACGAGACTTCTCTCATTTACCCTGTGGCAATTACAAAAAGTTTTTTATTGCATTTTTTCTTCTCTGATAACAACCTTTGGTCGTTTTGTTAGTGTTGTACATAAAAAAATCAATCTTTACTGATGAATACTATTTGTAAGTTTTTTTTTTTACTTTATCAGTTTTATATTATATTTTCTTTTTTACAGTTCATTCATCTATTTTTATAGTAATTTTATTATGTTTTTCTAAAAGTGTTGTATGGTTTTTAACAATTTAACATTTGTACGACGAATATCAATTGAGAGTTATTAACAACGAAGATCAATGATTTGTGAAACTTTTAATTCCTTTTGTAATTTTTTTTCGATATGCCAAAATCAAATAGCGAAAGAATTTGTTTTCTCGTTGAAGTATTCTGATTAAAGTAGCAGTTTTACTTGATTTTTGTCGGAAGATTATTAGATCTTTTGTAAGTGATATGATTTATATTTTAATATTTTTACACCTTTAGAATTTTATTATTTTTATTTTCACACATTAAATTTTCAATATTTATAACATGATTCATTTGTAATCTTTTCGTTTCGAATATAATCCAATTTTAAAATTACTAAGCAGGGCAAAATCTTAAAATTTAAATATAACACATGCATTGAACATGCCATGTTAATTATATTTAAACATATTGGTATCAAAAAATTTCAAATTTATCAAAAATATCATATCTAAATAAAATAACAACATTAAAAGTGTTATCTTTAAAAAGATTGTGATATCATCTCTTTGTGATTAAATAATAAAGAAATAAAAATTAAAACTTTGGAATAAATTTGAAATGGAGTAAGGATTTTCAATTGGACAATTAGGTAGTTTTTTTTTTTAAATCAACTACAGTAATTAGAAAGATTCTATAGCGAGCATCGAAGACTATTAAACGCTATTAATATTAAACATTGTTGAACACTATTAAATTAATTAATAAAAATTTAAAATCTCAAAGTTTCAATATATAATTAATAAAAGAGTGATAAACTCAACATATAATTAATAATTATATGATTAGTCCTTTAGATTTTTATTCTTTATATATTAATTTAATAATATTCAACGGTGTTCAACATTAACGATGTTTAACGGTGTTCGACATCCGTTGTAGACTCATCCCAGTAATTATATTTAAATAGGATTAAATATTGAAAATTGTACCACCACCAACTAACCTTTGTTAAAACAAATGGTGGGGAATACACATAGGATTAGCTACATTTCCTTCTTCTTGATGGGCATGGGACTCCATAAAATATATAATTAATTATACATTAATTGTACCTAAAAAATATTTTTATATACAATTTAATATAATATTTATATTATTTTTAAAATCATTTGAGTGTTATGCTTAGTTTATTGTTTTATAAAAAATAATGATTAATAAAAATTATTAAAAAATTAATTAAATAGAAAATTATTAGTAATTAATATAAACACCAAAAAGTGACAAATATTTTTATAAAAAAAATGATTGATGAAAATTATTAAAAAATAATTAAATAAAAAATTATTAGTAATTAATATATTGGTGTCATTTTTTTAATAAAAAACCCCAAGAGCTTTTTCCTAAATAGACGTAGAAATATGTCATTCTTTTTTCATTTCTCTCTCTATTCTCTGTTTTAAATAAATCTTAAATCTTTCAGATCTCTCCATCTCCCATTCATTTTCTTTTCCCTAATTTTGCATTTAATCTTCAAATCCATATGGATGGATATACATTGTCTGAATTTTGATTAATCCAAAGTTAGATAACAAGCTTATCTTTTTCCTTTGATTCTTTAAGGCTCCTTTAAGAGAAGCGGTATTGTTCATGATTTTGTTTATGAATATAAGGTACGGCAGAGATTAAAAAAACCCTTTTTTATACTTCCTTGAATTTGCATGCTGTTGATGATTGTTTGAGAAATAATGGGTATTTAATGATTCTGTTTTCTTTTTTGTGCAATTAAGTTATATTTGAAATTTTTTCTCAAAGCAAATATGAACAAGAATCTGAAATGATTTTCTGGGTTCTTTTTCTTCAATTGAAACAGCATATGTTTTGATGATGATTATGACTATTTGGTAGTGAATGCCCTTTTAGCATTTGTTTTTCTGGGAAAATTTTGAAGGTTTATGATTTATGATAGTTTCATATTTATGGTAATGTTAACCTTTAGAGCTTATATTTTGAACAACAATACTTGTTTCTGCAGGTTTTGATCTTTGAAATGATTTTCTGGGTTCTTTTTCTTCAATTGAATCAGCCTATGTTTTGATGATGATTATGACTATTAGGTAGTGAATGTCCCTTTGGCATTTATTTTTCTGGGAAAATTTTAAAGGTTTATGCTTTATGATAGTCTCATATTTATGGTCATGTTATTCTTTAGAACTTATATTTTGAACAACAATGCTTGTTTCTGCAGATTTTGATCTTTTTGAGTTTCTATTTCAGTAGTGGAAAATTGACTTTTACTTTCTGCAAATCCGAGGCTTAATGAATTGCTATGAGAACACTGTATTACATTTTAGGAGATACCTGGCTTGACCTGGATGATGTATTCACCCTTTTCTGTAAAATTTCTGGGAAAATGCTTAATGGTTTATCTGTCTTGTGAAATAAGAGCATATTTTCTGAATTTAAGGTAAATAGTCTAGAAGTTTTTATTAGATTGTGGTTTGCTACATATCTTGCAATTAAGTTTTTAAGTTTGATGAATGGGATAGGATAGTATTCCAGTTTTCAGATATAGTCTGAATATTTACCAAATTTTCATGTGATGATTCAAAATATGTAGATTATTTTTCATGCTTTTATAGTTGCATTTTGTGTTTTTAATGTTTTAAGGTATAGATAAATGCTTGATGTCCGGTTAGCTTTTTCGTTTCTTTGAACTTTTGACATGATTTATTATTTTGGTGTGTGTTGAGTTTTCTTATTCTTTGATTGTAAAGTAGGGATTTATTACAACTACGATTCGTTGGAACAACATGGGACAAAGAAATGTGTTATGCCCTAGTGATATGATTGATTTAGAAATGGATCAGCGAGGCCGTGGATATCTCCATCATGAACCCTGTGCCTTTTTGGGTGGCATCGTAAACTACCCACCATCTGATATCCCGATGACAGTCATAGCTCCTGGGAACACAAGTAATCTTGATGCTCTTCCCTTACCTGAGCATTACGAAAACGGTATGTTCTATGGGGTACCTCAGTACCCTGTCCATAGTATTCAACATTGTCATCATTCTCCAAACCTTGATCTTGGTATCGGAAGTGCATCCAACTTTTACATTCCGTATGCGGCTACCTCATCATCTGGTGTTCCTATAAATCATGGATCGATAGGCCAGATGCCATCATCCAACAACCACGGTCTCCTTGGAGTTTCTGCTGATGACTATGCTGCTAGGAATTGTCACTTCATGGATAATGTTGGAGCCTCGTATAAAAGAAAGAATTCTGAAGGGATTCCAGGAATTTTTCAGCACTTTAATGCCTCATCAAGCTCGAGTTCCTCAGTTACTCCATTAAGTACCAGGCATCCTGATGGGGTTGGCCCAGTTAATGCATCATCTTTCACTGTTTCTCCTCATAGGGTAAACGACCTACAACCAATTAGTGATGCAGGACCCCAAAGAACTGTGAGGAACAGACTAGGTGCAACTGCTGTAGATCCTCTTTTGATGCACAGTGCGAACAATTTCTTTCATGGAAGTTACGTAGGTCAGTCCTTTCAGCCAACAATAACAGATGGAGGTGCCTCGGGTTGGACTCAAGCTCCTAATGTTCCTTATATGCATGGTAGTTTCTGCAACCTTGTATTCTTCCCTCCAAAATTGTGAGGAATTCCAAACTAAAATATTGAGGTCATTTAGGATTATGTTTTTAACAACACGTTGCCTTGGACTCTTAACAAACTCGTATTTGTACAGGCGGAAATGTTGGTGGACCGATCGAGACTAGGAATAGGGCAAACTTTTCACATTCTTCCCCTGACCTTCGGAATCATAACTACCATCACCCTTCTCCTACTGAAGGAGTACGAAACCACGGCATTAATGTTCGCCCACAAGTAGCAGCAGCAGCTCCTTACCGCTTTCCCACAAATTATGCCTTGCAGAGCACCTTGAATCCATCACAGGATTGTTTGGATATGGGACATAGGAACCGGGGACCCATTCCACCTACCAGCTTTAGGATATATCATTCTCGCCGATTGGATGGTTCTGTACCTGAGACAACTTTGAGATTCCGAAATCTTCCTCATCTGAGAGTTCTTCCACCAGATGTAAGTGCCTAATTTTCATTCATGCAAAGTTATTTCACATCATTTTGCGTCTATTTTCTTTTCCAGAACTTTGAAATATATGACTGGCTCTTTCAGATACTTTTTTGGTTTATAAATATGGTGATCGATTTGGTGCAGGGAATTGCTATGCTGGAGTTCCCAGAATTTTATGAAGTCGGGAATGTTGTCGATCATCATAGGGATATGCGGTTGGATATAGAGGAAATGTCTTACGAGGTAAGTTGAAGTTCATTGCACGGTTTGATTTTACCTTTACCCAACTTTTACCGGAAATTTTTCCAAATGATCACAGGAGCTACTTGCTCTGGGAGAACGTATTGGCAGCGTGAACACTGGATTATCAGAGGAAACCATTACAAGTAAACTGAAAACAAGAACTTATTCAACCTTTGTAACTAATATTAATTTGGAAGAGGCGGCGCCAGTTGATCAAGAATCCAATTCTTGCATCATTTGCCAGGTAAATTCAGTGTGCCTAGACCTACCATTATTCTTTGCTGAAGAGCTTAGACTTGCTTTTATCAGTCGTTCTTCAAGTTTGAAGCACACATTTTCCCTTGGAATTTGCAGGAGGACTACAAGAACCAAGAGAAAATCGGAACTCTCGATTGTGGACACGAGTATCATGCAGGTTGCTTGAGTAAGTGGCTGTTCGTGAAGAACATATGCCCCATCTGCAAATCCGAGGCACTAGCCACCAACCCCAAGTATGTATAAAACATGAAGGGTCACTTAAACCCGAAAAAATGAATAAATTACACAAAATGGTTGATGGCAGCAGAATCGATCGGAGACAGGTCTCCCGGAGGTCTCATGACTTATCTGTTTTCTATGAACTGGCTTGATACTTTGTCCAAGTATTTTGTACATGAACTTGCAGCTCTGTAATAGCCAATCACTTATTTGTTGGCTCTTGTAATTATCAAACAATTGTACAGACTCAAATTTTATGCAGTCTCATTATGTACTATTAACTTTCAGCTATACTGGTTTTTCATTGTTTTCTTCCAAAAAAATCTTTAATAATATGCTGAATTTGTTACATTTTTCTCCCTATATTTCAACTGTCTAAAGTTTGGAGTTTCTTAACATGGATTTTATTAGCTAAATTTATAAATAATGCAATATTATGAGTTCAACTAGAGTGGCCAACTAAGGTCGGTCGGTAGACTATTCACATAATTTTAGGATAATTATCTTATATATATGGCAGTAAAAATTAATAGTTCTTACGAGCGTCTTAATTTTAAAGTTAAGTTTTAAGGCGTAGAGTTTAAAGATTTAAAATTTTAAAGTTAAGTTTTAAGGCGTAGAGTTTAAAGATTTAAAATTTTAAGAATAATGACTAATTTAGGGTTCAGAGGTTAAGGCTTAGTTTTTAGAGTAATATGATAAGGAATTAAAATTTAATATATAAACTCTAAATTATAACCCAAAACTATAAATTTCTACCACTATCCCTAAATTTTAAAACCTATATACCTAACTCCCTAAATTAAGCACCTGAACCCTAAAACTAAGACGGTCGTAAAAACTTTTAGTATTCACCACCAGTGTATTAAATAAATACCCTTAATTTTATTCAGTAAAATTTTGATGTTAGTTTTTGCATGTATAAATTTAGTCCATGGATTTTAATTTGATCAATTTTAGTCCATGCACTTTTTGAAGTTTAAAATTTCAATCCATAACATAAATTGACTTCCACATATCTCACTGCTAGTGTTTGAGTTATAATAAAAAAATTTAAAATACAAGGACTAAAAATAAACCAAATTGAGTACATGAATCGAATCCAAAACTTAACCATAGTAAAAGTACAAATATAAAATTTTAACCAAATTTATTCTTATAATCACTTTTCAATGTTCTCTGTACATCTAAAATAATAGGTTTTTTATTAAATTAAAATTTTGAAAAATAATTTATACAGCATGCTTGCCTAAGAACGAATTAATATAATAGCTCATTCCAAAAAATAAATAAGAAAAATAATAAGAAAAAGGACTATGTAGTCTAAATAAATCAACTACAAGAAAACTATAGAAAAAAGTATGTAATGGAACATTACCTCAGGAAGAAATATGCCCTACAAGAACCATGAAAAAAGGAACACAGATCAAATGAAGTCGAGGAAATTCGGGCCACGTTTTCATTGTCTTGAAAGTTGAACCTCAAATAGATGAAAATTGGTTGAAACTAGGCCATCGAAACCATCCGACGTTAAGCGGAACAGCATCCAGAGCTCTTGACAGCTGAAACATCATCCTTGCCTCCTACATTGATGGTTTGTCCCTTGGGCAATGTTGCAGGATCATCACCTACTTCAAGTGCTTTTCGGCTGACTACCCTATATATTTGAGTTAGAACCTCAGTGAATGCATTGTCGACATTCAGTGACTCGAGAGCAGACGTCTCCATAAAGAAGGTATTCTCTCTCTCAGCAAATGCTGTGGCATCCTCAGACGAAACAGCACGCAAGTGTCGGAGGTCTGCCTTGTTACCAACAAGCATAATCACAGTATTAGAATCAGTGTGAGCCCGTAGTTCCTTCAACCATCTCTCAACATTCTCGAATGTGACACGTCGAGTGACATCATAGACGAGCAATGCACCCACAGTTCCTCGATAGTATGCACTTGTAATTGCCCGGTATCTTTGAAAATACCATAACAATAAATCAACTCTCAGAAAGCTTATGAAACAATCCATTTATAGAAGAAAGTGTGATTCGAATATAAAACCATTTCTATTTCCATTAATAACAAGAACTTTAACACTAGAACAAGGCCAATTAATTGGATACACTAAGGATATCCTCTTTGACAAATACATATCCTAAAGACAGCTACAAATACAGTTGGATGATGAAATTTCTGTGTGGCTCATTGGTTAGTAAACCAACTGTGAAATTTTGTATCTAATCGAATAAATCCGAATTTCTAAGCCAAATTACATTTGCAACATGTTCATAAAAAAAGTTGCATTTCACATGGGATTGAACATGTACCAATCTAAAAGCACACCAAATTGCTCAAACATACATATCCTAAGGGCATTCACATAGGCTTAAACATGCATCTTATTCCCACATTTTCTTGGCAACCAAACAATCCAAAGGACAACACAAATTGATCAAGACCCTTTCCACCAAACCAATACACTAATCTAAGAATCACTCTCCCCTCAAATCACTTCTGAAAAATCCAAATACAAGAATAGAAGAAAACAAAAACAGATGGGAATGTGAGATATCTGTGAGTGTAATTTTACTCTATTTTCTCATCAACCAAATAAGACCCCAGAAATCCAAAATTCTAAATGACCATTATCTAGTTCAATGCACCAATAAATCTCTCAAAATAATAAAAAACAACGTAAAAATAAGTAAAAGGTCTTACCTTTCTTGTCCAGCGGTGTCCCAAATCTGAGCCTTAACGACTTTATCATCGACCCGAATACATCGGGTTGCGAATTCAACTCCGATTGTGGACTTTGATTCAAGGCTAAACTCGTTCTTCGTAAATCTCAACAATAAATTCGATTTGCCAACACCCGAATCTCCGATCAACACCACCTTGAATAAGTAATCGTAGTCGTCATCCACTCTATAAGCCGCCATATTGGTCCACCGGGTCGGGTTCTTTATCGAATTTAAAATATATATTAAGGAAATTTTATCAAATGGCACAGATCAGCGGCATTACAGAAAGATTTTGAATTGGGAAATCATAAAAAAATGGAAGAAATGGGAGGTCGAACAATTGGAATTGGTTATCGGCCTTTTTATGAGTTAGAAAATTATTGTGAAAATATACATTTTGGTACCTAAATTTGACTTTAAAATTCAATTTGGTACTTAAGTTTTAGTTAGATACATGAACTTGACATCAAACTTGAATTTAATATCTGATAAATGCGTAAAAGTCCTATATTTTATATCATTTATTCATTTAATTATTGTTAATTAATAGATTTAGTGACAATACTGAATAATTATGTATAACTTTTGCATTTCGACATCCAAAGTACTTAATTGTTATTTTTATAATATTTGATAGAAAACATGTACGGTTATTGTTTTTTTCTTAGACAAGAAATAAACCTACTGATGATACCGAATACCATCAATAGATATTAGACGCAGGAAAGTGCAGACAAGGATCATTCGAAGAGAAACTCCCGCCAAGGCAGCAAATTGGTTGCCGCAACAACAGAATAAAGATAACATACAGTGTATGATAAATAAAAAATAAAATACCGAATCAAATGAGTCCAATTAGAGAAGAAACAAAATTAAAAAAAAAAAAGTCAAGTCATGGTCACTATCTATTTTTTTTCCAATTAAATGCAAAATCTTAACTTTTTGTTTCAAATTAACACCTAAGTTTAGTCTCATGGTTCAAATGGGTTTAGATAAGTAATTTACTATAAGAACCAATTTTTGAACATTAAAGCTAAGTTCATGTACCTACATGAAAAAAACTTAGAGTCCAAATTGAACATTAAAAATTAAGTTTGAGTATAAAAAATGCTTATATTATCCCAAAATCATTTGCCCGTATTTGAAAAAATATACCTTAGGCCTCAACCTTTCATTTATTTTTAAAATGATTCGTTTTGGATGAAAATCGATAGTTAACTTCGACAAATGGTTTGTTCTTGGATGATCTTGGCTGACCACCAAACCTCCATGAAATTTACCATGTTGAGTAATAAGTTTAGAAACATCCCTTATCCTGTTTAACACATCTTCTGCAAGAAATCCACCTGTAAGAGCATTGCTGTCACCAATTCTTCCATCAAGGTCTTGCACTTGGCCATTGATTCTGTCAACATTTTCCAACCAGGTTTGGACTTCTACCTTGAGTTTCTTTCTTGGCTGCTGCTCTATGCTCATTATAGATTCTGTATCTTTCTTCAAACCATTCAATTCCGTTAATTTTCTTTCGAAGTCCTTCCGATACTGATCAAAGCTAATGTGATTGTCCAAGTGTTTATCAATCTTATTCTGAACATAGTCCATGCTGAAAGTCACAAGCAATGTGGTAGAAACTGAGCAACACAATGAATAAGCATGGAACAGAAAGCATGAAAAAGAATGTTGAAATTATAAAAAAAACCTTTTTCTGACTAACTTGATTGGAGTTGATGTCCGGAGAGAACCACCGGTGAAGAAAACCGGCAAATGAAGTTCCTTTGCCGGCTTTGTTTGAAATTTCAGCCATATGCATGGTCTACTGCCTTTGAGAAGTCAAGTAAAATGCTTGTACTAATTCCCTGCAATACACAGCATAAGAATGATTGGTCTTAACATCTATGTTTTACTCTTCTTCTTTTCTCAGAAGTATCGACGTTTAGCGATTGTATCCGACACATTCAGACATAGGTATGAAAATACTGTTAGTGTGCTGCAGAAAAACCATTTTTTGCTGTCATGCAGGAAAAAAAACACAGTTTTGCTGGTAGTGCAGAAAAAACAGTATACTGCAGAAATTTAGTTTATAGAGAGGTGGATAGAACATGAAATGGACCTGAATGATATTAGAAGCAATGCCAATGTTGACATTCAGCTGCACCCCAGACGTTCAACTATGAGGTAACAAGTCACTTTGATCCCATCAGATCCAGTGCAAGAAGGGGTCCAAAAGAGACTTGGCTTGGGGACCATCCCATTCCACTGATTCCCACCACTCCTTTGGGCTCATCCGAATGGAAAGAGGTGCAGATGGTGGGACATTATCAAGTTGGGGAAGATTAAGACACATCCTTTCTAATTTCGGACAATCTTGTACCGTCATATATATAAGAGAACCAAAAATCAGTACTCCATGCACACTGCAAAGGCTCTTCAATTCTGGTAGATCCTGTAAATGCAATTCCCTTAATTGTGGAAGACGAAATTCCATAGTAACAGTCCCTCCTTCTGATGCTATTATTTCCTCCACTTGCTCACACCCACTAACTCTAAGGTCTTGTAAATTTAGTGGCACACAGTTTGGAGAGAACATCATTTTCATATTTCTACAACCATATATTTGAAGAAATTTAACAGAGGAAAAGGAGTTTGGTGAGGAGAGGATGAACCTGGAGAAAAGCGGGTATTCTCCACGACAGTCAAGATGGCAGTCTTCAATATGCAATCTCTCAATGTCATGTGGAAGCATAATCTGATAGGTATAGATATCGCAACCACTTACAACAATGAGTTTTCTTGCATCGATAAGGTCCACATAATACCAATTTACATCTCCCACAAAGATTCTGTATTGACGAAGCTCTTTTTGACTGTGAAAGCCTTTGAGATACATATTTAAGTTGTGACAGTCGTAAACACTACCTTCGAGATTTTCCAGTTTCTTCAATGCACCAACCTCCTTTACACTTATCAGTGCTTGACCGAGGATCAGGTCTTGTAGGTATGAAAGTCTTGGCAGTACTCCATTTGGGATCTCTTTTAACATGTAACAGTTCAGATTTAGGTATTCAAGACTCACCAGGTTTTCCATCCCATGAAGGATTTCCTTGATATTTGTTCCTTGGAGATCCAACTTCTTTAAAGCTCGAAGATTTGACAACGATGGAACATTCACTAAAAATTTACAATCAGCAAGCAATAATGAAGTGAGATTTTTCAAATTTGATATGGAATGTGAAAGACTCTCAATAGGGTTATTCGAAAGATCAAGAATCTCGAGTGCATCCATATGATTGAAGAAACCTTCTGGAATACTCCTTATGAAACAATGAGACAACAACAATGCTGTGAGCATCGAACAGTTTGATAACAAGTTTGGGAGACTCTTGATAGGATTCCAAGAAAGATCAAGAACCTTAAGAGCATCCATATGTTTGAAGAAACCTTCAGGAATACTTGCTATTTCACAATTAGACAACAACAATGTTGTGAGCCTGGGACACTTTGGGGCTGACATTTCCAACGGTATATACAACTCACAATTCCACATCAATGAAACCTTCTCCAATTCCGTGCTCCACCCTTGCACATCTGGTGGATTTCTTAACACCGAGCCAGCTTTGACTAAGAATCGAGATTTTGCAATATGTAATGCCATGTCCCTTAAAAGATCATGCATCTTTACAAGTCTTCTATTTTCCCATTCAGTAAAAAGTTCTAACAAACAATTGCTGATGAGTCTATTCATTATTGCACGTCCCCTATCAAACTCTGCCTGCATACTATCCATTTCTTCCACAAGCCCTTCTGCGATCCAAAGTTGAATAAGACCTCCCTCTTCAATTTCCCAATCTTCTGGATACAAGGCACAAGTGAGGAAACATTGTTGAAGTTTTGGATCCTTTAAACGATCATAACTAAATTGTAATTGTTGGAACACTTCATCTTCGAATCCATTAACACTTTTTTGGTGTAGACTTAATTCTTTTAGTGCATTCCTCCATTCACAAATCTCATCAATGCCCTTCACACAAGAAGCTATAGTAATGACTCCTAAGGGCAAACCTGCACAACGCTTAGCAATCGATCTTGCAATTGGCTCCACCCCTTGAATATTGAGAATATCACAACCCACCTTCTCCAAGAACAACTTCCATGCCTCTTCTTCCTTCAGAGGCTTTACTTTAACTACTCTGCAACCCATTTGCTGACACACATCTGATGATCGGGTTGTCAACACTAATTTACTCCCAGTAGAAGGTTCAGGGATTCCTATTCTCTCAAGGGAAACCTTCTCCCATAGGTCATCCAAGATCATCACAAACCTACTCTTTTGCAACAATGTTTCAAAGAGCTTCCCTGCCCTTGTTGTTTCATCTTCGTCACCACAAAAATCTACTCCGATTTTACTTGCAATGTCTTTCTGTAGTTTAAAAATACTCATCTCTTTGGATACAGTGACCCAAATCACAAGATCAAATTTTGCCGTCTCTTTTAAGAGTTGGTTGTTTATAAGTTTCATGATGCTTGTTTTCCCCACGCCACCCATCCCCCAAACTCCAATCTTCCGAACCTCATCATTCATCATGCACTGCCATATCTCTTCAACACATGCCTTTACCGCTTCACCTGATAAACTTGTTGTCGACAGAACTTGTCCTATCCATTGAAGATTGTCAACCACCAAACCTCCATGAAATTTACCATGTTGAATAATAAGTTCAGAAACTTGCCTTGTGCTCTTCAAAACATCTTCTCCGTGAAATCCACGTGTAAGAGAACTGCTTTCACCATTTCTTCTATCAAGGTCTTGCACTTCACCATTGATTCTTTCAACATTTTCCAACCATATCTGGACTTCCGCCTTGAGTTTCTTTCTTGGCTGCAGCTCTGTGCTCATTATAGATTCTGTATCTTCCTTCAAACCATTCAATTCCTTTAATTTCCTTTTAAGGTCCTTCCAATACTGATCAAAGCTCATGTGATTGTCCACATGTTTATCAATCTTATTCAGAAAAAGGTCCACGGCTGCAAGTCACAAGCAATATGTTAGAAACCAATTATAATGAATTGTAGCACTATTCAGTATCATGTGCCTAATGGGACCTTGGAAGCATGTGAACTGTAGTTGTAACAAGTTAGAACACATTCGGATACAAATACAGATATGATCTTCCTACCACAGAAAAACCAATACTCTCCTAGAAACTGGGCAACACAGATGATAAGCATGGAGCAGAAAGCTTTTGAAGCAGAATCAAGTTCTTTGCACAGCAGTTATGGGGTTTGAAAGAAGAATAAACAAGTGAAATTCAATAAAAATACCTCTGCTGGCTAACTTGTTCAGAGATGATGATCAGAGAGAGATTCAGCAAATGAAAAGAAAACTGCCAAAAGGAGTTCCTTGCTTGCTAATAATATGTATTATGGCACACAGCAAGTTTCACCTACAACACAAAGGAAACAAGTTCATAGCTGATTACACAAAGGGAAAAATTTCAAAGCTGCTATGGAACTCTAGGAAATACCTGTTATGATTAACTTGGTAGGAGATGATGACACTCTTCTACAAGAGAGGCACTCCAGGGTTGTTTTTGTATCTGCACTTCACTCGCCTACAACACAGAGGAAACCAGAAACTCTGGTACTAAATTCAAAGAACATATAATCTCACACTAGAGGAAACCAGTGTTGGGGAGGATTTGTCTGTGAGTATATAAGAAGCTGTTAGCAATAGAACCTAACATATAGTAGTAGAATGTGCCTCAATCAAAGGGAATGGATCTGGCTTTACACATTAGCAATAAGGTCATTAGGTCAACTACTACTTATTTTATATTGATTTTATTATATATTATATTATTTTTTGGTAAAGTATACAAATGATCACTAAACTATCCTAAAAATGCAAAATGATCATCAACTTTCAAAAGTTACATAATGACCATTAAACTAAGTTTTTTATACAAAATGGTCATTGAACCATTAATTTTCGGTAAGTGGCGGCGTGACAGTTACAAAAGATCATATAATATCACATTGAATCCTTCATATTTACACAATCAATTTATACATCAATAGTGAGAGTCAAATTAGGATCATATCGATCAAATGTGTAAATGTAGATGATTGAAGGTGCTATAATTTAAAATTTTATAATTGTCACATCATCCAGTTAAGTTAACGACTCAATAACCATTTTGTATCAACTAAAGTTTAAGGGTCATTACCAGGGGCAGAACTAAGAATTTATTATAGAGACCAGAGGGGATCAAAATACATATTTAAAAATTTATCTTGATTCACAGGACTAAAAACGATTTATCTAAAAAATTATATATTTTAATCTTTTATCTCTATTTAATACATAAAAACAACAATTGACAAGGACCGGGTACCCCTAATCCCCTAAGTTGCGCCCATGATCATTACGCGACTTTTAAAAATTCAATGACCTTTTTGAATTTTCAGGAATAGTTTAATGATCATTTGTGTACTTTACCCTTTATATCTTAAAAGTAGAATAAAATGCTTGTGTTTGGTCAAAGAAGGCTGCTAGGGAACCCTAGGAAAAGATGAGGAGGGTTGGGCACTAATTCCCAGCATTATACCAGTTCAAGGCATAAGAACACTTTGTCTTAATGATTGTATTCAACACATTCAGACAAATACGTCCTCCAAATATATAGAAAATATTGAAGACGTTGCTAAATTGATTGTCACAACAATTTCTGACAAGAGAAAGCTGGGGAAAATGCCAAGTTAGAAAGGAGGCTACCATGGAAGATTCATATTATAAAATTAATATATTTACTGAATAAATAAGCATAACCAGACAAGTGATTCATTTTTCATCTCAAATAAAATTCAGACCATAGTAATGAAAATCAAATTCAATACTAATATGGTTCGAACTCGAACATTTTAGACTCAATTCAATTACATCCTTAATTAACTCAGACTCAGACCAATCGTACCACAATTGCTCAAACGTTACAATCTGTTGCTTTCGACATCGAAATAGTTTAGTAAAATCCTAACATTGTTGAATCATAACATAAATTTATATAAAGATTTAAGGCTGTAAATGAGACGAGACAGATCGTGAGTTATTCGAGTTCGACTCAGTCAAAACTCGACTTGATTGGACTCGACTCGAGTTTTTAACGAGCTGAACCGAGTTATTTGATCCTCGATTTGAAAAACTCGAGAGCTACTCGAAATCAATAGTAATATATAATTATTAGTATTAAATAAGTGTTTTATAGTTCAAATTCTACATAGTGATTAAGTTGAATACGGGGAAAAGTTTGGAGGACTCTTGATAAATATGCTCGAAGAAGCCTTCAGGAAAACTCTGATATTGGACTTCATAAAATGACCCTTGATAATAAAGAAGACATCACAAGGGTCATTATAACAAGTCCTCGAACCATTTTGCCGGATTCATTGTGAGGAACAGATATCTGCACTAGGAAACAACAGCTTTAAGAGAAATTCAGACAGACCACCTCTTACATGTTTATACCATGAACCAGTATCCGTAGAGCCCACAGAATTCTGACAGAAAGGAGCATATCCTTCAGAAGCTTCCATTGTGTGAACTGAAACAAAAACAAACTTCATTGGGACACCTTGCCATCCACATGTAAAGATTTTGATGTTTCCTACACTAGCAAAAACAAAAGAATTGTATGCAATCCTTGAATATTTTCAGCATTATATTCTAAAGTGAAGCAAGCTCAAACAACCTTAATTTTATCAAAAAAGTGTTCTTAAGTAACCAGGGACGGAGCTGTGTATTAGTCCCTTTTAGTTTAAATGTTAATTAAATAGTGTTTTTGCCCTTCCCAGTTTTTAAATTTAAAGGTTTAATAGACTCTTGTCCCTCCTAATATTAAATCCTAGCTCCGTCCCAGTAAGTAACTACCATGTCCAAAGAGTTACATTTAACCTCGAGTTTATATAATTCTAAGCTCATCAAGCTTCATAATTATCACTGAAAGTGCATGAAAAAACAACAAAGTTCAAATATTTACCTCAAAAAACAGAGCAGAAGAACAGCCCCTCAACCCAATAAGCTCATTCAAGGTAGCCCCTTTACTACTCCTTGATTCAACCTTGTTATCTTTCTTACAATGAGGCAAAAGTGAAACCATATTCAACATCAAATGCCTATACCTACAAAACCCAAAACAAGAAAACTTTAAACCCATATCAGAAACAAAGTGAGCCAAACATTCAAACAAAGAAAAATAAGATTTTTTGCTTCGAACAAACCTGTAATTGATGTGGCGTGAACATGTGACCATAACTTTTTTCTTTGTTTCTAAAGACATGGGGAGAATCGGGACTATACTCTGTCTGTTGGTTAACTTCTTCCTTGTCTTTCCAACCCATAAGTGTCCTCTTTGATCTCTATGGAGCTCCTTCATCTTTCTTTCTTGGTTCAGTTGCTGGGTTTCGCTGTGCTTCCGTTTCTTCACCATTTTTTCTTGGTTTTTGGCTGCTGGAACAGGAGGAGAACGAAGATTGACTTTTTAATAAACCCTGATTAAAACCTGGCTTTTCGGAGAAATGGATTCCTTGGCTAATTTGGTTGGCATTTCTTACAACAATGTTCAGGGAGAACAACCATTCTGGTCCCTAACTTAAGCTGTTTAATCATTGGAGTCTATAATTTTAAACTGCCTTTTTTTATCTGATTTCTAATCGATTGGTTAACTAATTTGAAACAGATACGACCGAGGTTCATTATAAGATGATTCTCTCAATTCAATTGCTCAATTCATAAAACTAATATTCGAACTCATAACCTTATTTAAGGTATATATTCTCTAAATGAAATATTAAAAAATTAAGCAAACATAATATAAATATAGAAAAAAAAAAAACCTAATAACAAGTTTTGAAAAAAATAAATTCATAATAAGTATTAAAATAATAATAATAATAATTTATCCTTAATAATAAATATTAAAAAATAAACCCTAATAATAAATATTTTTAAAAAATAAATTATCATTAAAATTAAATATATTTAATTAAAAATTAAACACTTATAATTATAAATAATAGTTCTTAAATAAAGGTGGTCTTAAGCTATCATTCTTAAATATATTTAATTAAAAAATTAAACACTTATAATTATAAATAATAGGCATTAAATAAAGGTGGGTCTTCATCCATGGTCCTAAGCAATTAGAACCGTTCATCTCAATTTTTTAAGGTGAATCGTCACCTCTTTATTACATGTAATTAATGGGTGAGGTAGTTGTTAGGTAATTATTTAAAAATAAACGATTCTGATTATTTGAACCATGGATAACGTGGTGAACAAGGTTCACCTAATAGTCTCTCATCATAGAGAATCATGCATTCCACATTAATATAATTGCATGTAATAACATTCAAATCCAATTGTTTCACACTTAATACTCAGCTAACATAGATTAATAATTCGTGTGTTCTTCCATGTTTCCTATTACATAAATTTTGACACATTCATGTTACTATCTTTTTATCATATATGTTGGATTTTGAAATATATAAAATAGACAAACTTCTCTTGTTCCTTCAATGGAAGCTCTGCTCCTTAATGAATCCGCAGACACATGCTTCAATGGCCCGGCATGGTTCCTCAGTATCCTGCAAGAATTCAGAAAGGAAAAAGGGTCATCTAAATAATGAAGAGAAGATAGCATTGCAGGAATTGGCATTCGGAAACCTGTCGGCCTATATAGGTGTAGACGCTGATCACAAGTTTTAAATCTGCTTTATGTTCAGAGCAAGAATCGAACACTCGACCACTTATTCACTTACTACTAACATGAAAACATGAGGACAAAAGCATCTAACTACATGGTACAAAAACAAGGGGATTATATTGATCTCCGATATTCGAAAAACAGACATGCCGGCCGGAGTTTGTGTATATTAGCAAACTGATAAAAAAGTACCTATGATCTTCAAGAGTGCAGCTACCATATATAGATTGATAGATCTTAATATATGTAATACAAGGTAAACAAATATCAAGCAGGATAGGTTGCAGGGAGCATATAAATGTCTAGCCTGCCCAATAGGATTCACAAGCAAGGGTTTAAGTTTCTACTTTCCACACATATATCATGGTGGATTGCTTACAATTTCACAAATGTGAGATAAGCAATCAATGTTGATCATTTATATCATCGTGTTATTCGAATCATTAATATTGATGCGAATTTACAAACTAAAAAATAGATAGCTAATGCAATAACAGGTGAATGCACTTACCAATCCTATGCCAATTGCCAAATCACTCTCTCCCCCACTCATTCATCAGAATCACTTGAATCTAAGGCAAGATCTTCAAGGCTCACGCTGTGGACATCGACCGCTCTGTCGAGCAACACTAGGGTCTCGGCATAACTACCAGAGTATATTGATCTCGACCCGACCTCAACTCCATGAGGCACCCTTTGCTGGGAGTTCAAATCAAGTGAAGCCATCTCTCCATCCACTTGCAACAGAACTTCCCCATTCTTCCTAAACCCCAATACCTTCAAAATCCACCCATAGTGGTTATCCATATTTAATGTCAACACCTTAGTCCATGACTCAACCACACCATACTCCTTCATCACCCACAACTCATGCAAACCACCATCTTCCCAATCTTCCCTAAGCACTGCAATGGAAGATTCCCCATATTTCATAGTTGATAAATACTTGAGACACACATCAATTAAGCTCTCAGGCAAACTTATCTCGAAAAACTCCTCAGCACTAAAATCAAACCCCAAAATCACATTACTGAAGACATCATTGTTTCTTGTCTGATATCCTAGTACATGGACAGCTCCATTAACAAAAGGCATTGATGTCTGGGGGTTAAAATTATAATGAGGAGAAATATTAACAACCCTTCTCCAACAATTCTCATTAAGTGAAAACAAAAAAGGATCTATATTCAGAGTATCATTCTTATCAACCCCAACTACAAGCAGCTTGTAATCATTAGTTCTGGAATCAAACCCAAACCCAGAAGTAGCAGCCCAAAGGATATAAGTGGTCGGCCGAGGCAAAGGAATGTACTTTTGAATCGAAGGGTTCCAAATAAGGAACTTCAAACTATCAACAGGGAAAAAATTTAGACAAATCAACCCATTGCAAGAACCAATCACTATTGAATCAAACACGCCATCGAACACTGGGAATTGAAGCTGCTTGAACTCATCAAACACATCGTTATCATAACATAAAAAGTAGTTTTCTTTGCTGTTCTTCCAGTACCTGAGGAGGAGAAAGGGAGTGTTGTTGGGTTGTCTCGGAAGTGAAGCTTGTAAGTGAGTCGAAATGAAATATGAGCTGCAAATGAGACTGTTCCAGGCCTTGCAAACTGACCTGAATCTTACCAGGGACTTTACCGGGAGCCTTTTGAGGATTTCCAGAATCACTTCTACAGAAATATAATCAGACATCGTTTTTCTGTTGCTCGGCTAAAGTTTGTATACTTTTTTGATGTAGTGTAGACTAGTAGGGGTGTTTTTTCCTGGTATCCGGTTCTTCTGGATATATATTTTTTTTTGTTGGTCTGTGTATGGATTCGCTTGAGTAGGTTAATCCGATATTCGAGTACCTGTAAAATTTAAATATTTAAATAATTGAATAATAGGTATCAAATTTATATTCTTATTTTTAAATTTGAATATTTAAAAAAAATTATATGACAAACGTATGAATAAAATATACGAAGTTAGTTTTAAAATATATGAATATATATTAAAGTTTATTATAAAAGTATTAGTTTCAGTTTTTTTTTATTAATAAATTAATATAAATATATTTAAAATTTTTAAAACTTAAAAGTATATAATACAAACATAAAAATAATTTAGAGATTTAAATATAATTTTAGTTATAATTATTAAAAAATTTAAAATAAAAATATAATTTAAAATTAAAAATATTAAAATATATTCAAGTCCGGTCAAGTATATTGTTACAAAAAATTATATTTTTTTATATAATTTGTGTATCAAAATATAACTCACATATATATAATTCATTGCAAAAATGAACTTCGCTGCTTATGAAAAAGAAGAATTTTAGATTTTCAAGATTTACTAGTATTAAAAAAATATTTAAAAAAAAAACTCAACTATTCACTTCATTTTTTCCCCAAGGAATCATTACACCCATTTAGTCCATTCCTGTTGAATTTGTGAGTGGCTGCTTGAACTTCCATTGATACAACTAGATGAAAGCAAAGAAGCAATGAATGCAAATAATTAAGAACTAATGCTTGTTAATAAAGCTTCAATGAATTGATTTAAAAAGTGAAAGTGGTTTAATAATTTACAACTAAATGTAGAAGAGAAAAAGGAAGCCAATGCTAAATACCTGAAATAAAAACCTGCAGCAAGAACTCCTCCAAAAATTATCTTTACAGCTTATAGGATAAACCTTGCAGCTTAACATCTGTTTCTGATCCATGGATTTCAAAATCTATGGAGATGACCCTTTTTGAAAAAGTTTGTTAGCTCTCATTTGGCAATACAAGACGGTCTTGACCTTCAACTAGCTTGGCAGATTTGATGACATCTCCGGTTCGTATCTGTGGTAGAATCTCTCTTCCAGAGGTTGTATATCTGTAAGTTGAAATTAGATTCATATGAAAAGTCTAACCAACAATCACCTCGTACATACATGCATGTATTCTAAAAGGTAAGATAAAATTTACCCGAAAACGGAAAATTGACCTTCATCAAACGATATGCCTCCCAAGCCGGACTATAAATAAGTAAGTCATCAGCATACAGCTTTAACCAAATAAATCAATGATGTATTGGAGAGGCAAAGTTGAGGGGAGAATAGAAGTATACTATGCTGCTCATTTATCTATGTCCGACACATATTCAGATATGGATACGAGATATGATGCTCTAAATATGTGAAAGAACTTTAGAAACTTTTAGTATACTTGTGCTGGACGCATGCCCTATCTGACACCTACATCTAGTCCGAGGAACACAGGAGGTAGAGAGTAGCATTGAATTAGATGGAAATTTGAAGTATACTTACATTTCTTTTATCATATAGATAGAAGAAAAATTGATATGGTGAAGAATAATCCTCAGAGACGTCACTGTGTGCCATAGCGACAGCTCCATAAACAGATAGGGGAAGAACCGGCAATTCACCATCCTTCAAGTAGAGAAAAGAATGAAAATAAACACTAAATTGGAAAATGTTTATCAGCTGCAACTTCTGTATGTATGTAGAAATCAGATATGGATTCATACTTGAACGCTTAATGTTGTTTTGTACAAAGGCTCAAACTGTCCCGATGGCATTATTTCTAAGGGAACACTGTAACCGTTCTTTCCAGTATCATTTTCTGAGATGATAGCTTGATTAATACAGCTCAGCTTTGTTCCATCATATGCTCCATCAGTCACCTGAATAATTATAGCTAATGCTTAGGAGAGTTCATGTAGATGAATAATTTTAAATTGTTATTTTTCACAAATATTACAGCAATTCAACCAATTTGCATACCAGAAACCAACATGCTTTAAATCAGAAGTTCAAAGAACAAACTGATTCATCTACTAAGGTAGTAAGATTTTAGCCTTGTTACAGTTATCATTAACAGATAAATATAGCTCAACTAATTAAAGATTTGCTCTAACTAGTAATTACTAAGGTTGATTAGGTTTAACCAAGGATTTTCATGTACGGAATTAACCTTGTACTATTGACCTCATTGAATCTTTTCTTTGTTTCCTATGAAGGGTTACCAAAATACTGAGTGGACGGCATTAAAGTGTAAAAAAAAAAGCATTAAAAGCCAATGTCAACAATAAGAAGTTTAACTACCTTACCAGTTTTGCAAAATTTCCGGTGGTTAGTGGTGCTGAATATCCATCCAAAACAACCTGAATTGATAGTAGATAGTCAGTTAAGGTTAAATTTGTTAAGAGCTATTCAACTTCCAATTTCTAGCTCTTTTTCTATTTTATCACAATTTATAGGGTATAGTTAGCAAAATTATGGTTCTTGTCACAATTTATTTTGTCTCAACAGTATTTAATGTTGTTCAGAATTCCGACTGTCGAGTTAGGCGACAATCAAAGTTTAGTGAGACAGCTGCTCTTCACATGATATGAAGTCTTAAGGTGATAGATGCAAAAGGAGAAATTATAAAACTGTTAGGATAATGATAACCTGCAAAATGACTAATAACACTCAAGAAAGTAACAACTCCACTCACCAAAACTATGTCAGGTTCAACATACCTGAATTGTAGCCGTCTTTTTTGGTTCACCGCCAACCTCAGGGGTAAATGATGAACCATCTCCTTTCTCAAGAGTAAGTTCGACAACTGCTCTCCCTGTTAGCCTAGAGACCACAACAGACATCATTTCAAATCAAAGTAGAGACAAAGCAGTTCAAAGCTTTCTATCACATATGTAATCATGCATGCAAATGGAGTGCTGAATGAGTAACTATACCATAACAACTGAATGGTATCAAACTAGGAAACAATCCTAGTAGAAAAAAGCAGTTAGAAATAAAATATGTGATATAAGCGAGTGTAGATTATACAAAATAAATTGCACTAGCCAATCAATTTATTTTGTCTAAGAATGTTTGTATTGAAGAAAATGGGGAAAACTATGTAGAATGCTTTAAATGTGTAAGCCAAAGTAGATTGAAGAAAATAAATTGCATTAACTAATCAATTCATAAAATATGAATACAACAACTCTCAGAAAAATATTAAATTCTGACTTCAGTTGATGGAGAAGGCTGACCTTGGATATTTCAAGTATTGCTCGGGTAGCAAAAATGATAACCCCGGGGCCTATTCCACAACAACGTGTTGAGATGTTACTAATACTATTTTAACAACTAAACACATACAATAAAAAAAGTCGCAATATAGAACCAGAAGCTATAACACAAGGAAAGGAAGCCAACTAATTTTTTGATCCTTCAAATATCTTATAGTAAATAATGCATCCAAAATACCTACTAAGTATAGCTAGGGAATAGTTGCATAGTACTTACCTGTAACAACTCCAATTCAGCAACAGTATCTAGTGAAGAAGCAAGGCCGACAGATACTCTATCTGGATCCTGATCCTTGATACATTTTAGGAGTGCTTCTAATCCACCCTAGTAAACCAAGGAATACCACAATCAGTCCATGAGGTCTCTGCAAATGAATGAATCCATTCATCAGGGAAAACTCCTCCCTACCATAGCTTCATATACATAACTGAGCTGCTGAACCATAGGTTAACTCATAAAATTATTGTTTGAGCATTCTGGCTTGATAAAAAGCATCCCAAGGAGAAAGCCTTTCCATTTTCAGATATTAGGATTTTTTTCTTGCTATATACTAAGTTTTATCCAGTCATATTACCTTGATATCATATCCAAGTGAACTTGTAGCTCAAAAAAGGGAAAAAAGATTTTGGTGTCAAAGAAACTCAATAATGAAGTTTAGTGAACCAAAAAGTAGTATTCTTACTGTAACGAGAGATCTCAATGAAACAAAAGAAGATAGAAAACTAGGGATTGTTACTTTGATAAAGATGATCTCTCATTTAAGTAAAGATGAATTTCTTCTTCCACTGTACCTTCCCATCGATTAGAGAACTGTAAAGAGCTGAGCCCTTTTCCCTTAGGTCTGCAGGTATACTTGCCAAAATAGATTCCTTTCCATCTACCGCTATCTGAAATTAAACAAAACAATATAAAATCAAAACTTAAACATGTTCTTGACAGGGAAAATAACTTAGAATGGACAGAATGGATAAATAGATGCATTCAAATACGAGTGCGCTCCAATGGTACGAGTTCCTTAACTTCCTTAAGTTTTGTGCAAAAGGAAATACTAGGTACCTTTAAGGCTTTCTTGACATTACCCTCCATAGTTCCATAAGGCTTTCTTTGTGGAATCCTTAGCAGGTAGGAAAGCTCTTCCAAAGAAGCCTATAATAAAAAGAAAAGCGGTCAAAAAGCTGATTAGCATCTAAACATACCAAATGTGTGAATTCACTTATCAGTTTAAAACCTGTATAGCCTTCATGTTTGTATTCGCTGGGATAGCTCTCCTCAAAGCAAGCTCCCCAGTCCTCGGAAGCTTTGTTTCAGGAGAGTAAAGCACAGCATTTGCAGGAAAAATAGACCAGATGTTCCAACCAGCTAAAGGTAAGGGAGAGGTAACTTGGGCAGCAATAAGTATCGCAGCAATCACACTCTCAAGTTTCATCTTTCCATTAATCCAAGTTGTCAAGTTGAAAATGGTAGGAATATTTCGGTATTGTGACCGGTCCTGCATCACTAAATTCACTTTAGAAGGCAGGGAAAACCTTGAAAACAAGAACGGGATTGAAAAAGAATCAAAAATAAAAAATGAATGACTGAGAACTAGTTAAATTTCTTGGATAGTTTTCGTTCAATAACATGGAAGCTACTTCATTGTCAACAGTATGATAAGGAGACTTCACAGCCAATTTGTTGACTGACACAAAAAGGAATGTAATTTCAGTCTATTTGCTATATAATTAGGTTCTTCCTAACTCAGGGACCGAACCATGTATGGTGGGAGATGTTGTTGCTCCTCCCAAATTTTTTTTTGATATAATTACATTTTAATCCTTTTAATTTCTAGACTCTTGACTCTTCCAACATTAAATCTTTATCTCCGTCCGTGTCCTAACTCCATTATTCAAGTTAGGGATGATTGATGAAGTATATCAAGTAGCATATGGTAGTCACATACATAAATCATGGTTCATCTAACATTATTGTTCTAAAATGAGATGAGATTAAGAAGTACTAATTGGTATCAGATTAAACGGTCACTAAACACAAACTGGAAATCAAAATAAAACATCAAACCCAAAAGTCATATAAAGGTAAATTCAACAATAATTCAAGGTAAAAATCAAACCTTGACAAAATCGTCTTTAGAAGCCTTGCACTGTACTTTAAGCTGAAAGGGTCTTGCATTCTCTTGATTACGAGCTTGACTGAACCGAAAACCGAAATGGGTCGAGAAAGCATGGTGCTTTGGTATCGAAGGAATGAAGGAAAGTGTAATGGAAGAGGATAAAGGAAACGCCATAGCAAAGAAAAAGGAACAAACAAAAGAGTTGGCTGGTCGTTACAGAAAGGAAAGATGGAGAGGTTTTGGCGCGCCTCATCTAGAAATATGATTACGTGGAAGCTTTTGATTGGTAGGTTTCTGGGCATTAACAGATGAAGTTAAGGACGTGTTTGGCTTTCCAACCTCTAAGAAATAAATGCATTCCTAAAATGTTTTTAGTTAATAATAATATTTGGTTGTAAAAAGTTCGAATTTTTTCTCAAAGAAGGGAGCTTTAATTTTCTTAATTTATAATCTTAATCAAAATTACTGAATTTTTATTTTGACTTAATCTAACTTGTCTTAACCGAAGAGCTTGGCGAGAAACTTGGGAGATTGAATCCATAGAGAGAGTTGGAGTATATGAGAAACCAAAACATAAAAATTCACTGAAATAAACCCATCTCCTCTTTTTTTTTTTTCTTCTTCACACTTCTGCATTTTATCTATGGATTTTATTAGTTTATTGTAGATCGAGAAAGAGAACAATGGCGAACTATTTAGCTCAGTTTCAAACAATAAAGAGCTCTTGTCCTTGTATGATCGTTGCTGGTAAATCCTTCTTTCATTTGAATTAATCTCTTTAACTTTGGGTTAGGAGAATTTCTAAGTTGTTGATTAGATTATTCATGTGGAAATTTGTGAAGGGTTGATGCTAATTATTGGTGATTAAAGCTTTGAGCTTCTTAGTTGATTTTACAAAGTGGGTTCTTCAATTTGGTTGATGTTAACTAAGGGGTTGATGTTAAGGACCCTTGGTAAATATTGTTGCTTTATGTTTTTATAGGATTCACAATTGTGTAAATATTTACAAGGTGGGTTCTCATGTATTTTGTGTTCAATTGTGTAAATATAAACACAATACAAATTATTGAAGGTATCAGTTCTTATTCAATGTATTGCCATAATCATGCCAATCACTTTTAAATGTGTTGTGTTTTACTTTGTTTTTTTTTTCTGTTTATTTAATGCATCATATTTGCATTGTGTTTAAAATTATCCGTCCCTAGTGACACACCCTAGAGAGGCGTTGTGCTATTCACTTGGCCCCAACGCCCGCACACCTAAGGCCCACGTAGATCTAGGAGAAGGTCACTTACACCATGGTAGCTCCACTGCTAACCTATGGCGAGGGGATGGTGGAGACCCAACACCAATTCACTTCCCCCTAAATAGCAAATAAAATTTACCAAGTACGCCACGAGTAGACGTTGCTTCATTCTAGCCGAGGACACTTTCTGAACAAGGTCTTCAATGCCTTCCAAAAGCATCCCAGCTCGCATCCTTACTTGGTTGCTCTTTAGGGATTGCTCATTATCAGCTCCGATGTCCGCATCTACTCGGTCCCGAAAGGGTTTGTCATGGTAGGATCTCTATGCCAGACGAGACGACCATAACATTTTCCCCCACTTCCTGATGTCCTCATCGATCTAGTCCAAGACGGGTTAGCAATAACAGTCTCCCTCACTTCCTCTTTCGATGTCCTCATCGATGTTTGATGATGCTCTTTAATATGTTTGTATGTTAATAATGAATTGTCAACCATGTCTTAGCATGAACTATCAAGGGATTTATTATGATATTTTTCTACTAATATTTCTATGTATTGCAAATGAACTGTTTACAGTTGAAGATGTCAGTGACATATGGCCTACAGTCAAGAGTAGTTTTGAACATCGTCTGCCATTTAAAAAAGCTTGCTTAAATAACAAGACCCGCAATCCTGTGTTTTTGGAGAATTTGCGCGCTGAATTTGTATTAACCACTGATGCTAGATTACGTAGCAGGTTTCCTCAGGAGCAGTACTTATTTTGGTTTCGAGAGCCATACGCGACGCTGGTTCTTGCAACATGTGAGGTACATTGATTCTCTTTTATGTATGATATTAAAGATTAAACAAGTTTTAGATTCAAAGACCTATGACAACAATTTGAGAAAGAAATTGTTCTTTAACATTTTCAATTTTTTGGAACGTGGATAATTTTTTTTATTGGTGTTTGGTTCAATCTTATAGTTGATGACTATTCACATTCATTGTCCCTACTCCCCAGGACCTTGACGAGTTCAAGAATATTGTTAAACCACGTCTGAAAGTGTTTGCCCAAAATGATGAACGCGAATGGTTCATTGTATTTGTGTCTAGAGCTAACCCAAACAATGATCAGGCCACTAAAATGGCTAAGAAAGTATATGCTAAATTTGAAGCTGATTTCAGTTCCAAGAAGAGGGAAAGGTAAACTTGCAGCTCTGAGCTGCTTGTATATATTCTTATCGATGTCATGAGTGCTATTTGTGTCAGTGTCAATGATTTTAGTGTTGAAGTAATGATTTTTTTTTTCATACATGTTGTGCAAGTTCTACGCCAAAGAAAATTTCGGTGAAACATCTAAACTATCACCATCAGGAAACTGGTGTTTGATTTTTCCTTTGTCGCTTTCTGATATTCTAAACCTGTGTTTCACTTAGGTGCTGCAAATTTGACATACATGGCCCTGAACCAAATTTTTGGGAAGAGTTAGAGTTCAGGATTATAGAGTCTATCAAAAATACATTGGATAGACGAATACATTTCTATGAGGATGAGATACGCAAGCTCAGTGAACAACGATTCATGCCAATTTGGAACTTCTGTAACTTTTTCATTTTGAAGGTTTGGTCCTCTTCTGAAAGTTAGAATATGGCTATGTCTATATTAATCCCGGGATAAACTCTATGATTTTCCACTCTTTTGTGTTATATCGTCTTCATTTTTATTTTTATCCCACCGAAAAACTTCAATTTTATCTCAAAGCATATATTATAATCCTTTTATGCTTTTCTATCTCTGTAGATGGTAAAAGAAATGGTGAAGTTGCCCAAATCTATTGTGCCCTTTAACTAATATATTTCTTATTAGCCCTTACATTATTTTAGTTTTCTAGAATAAGAAACAGAAACATTATTTGAAGCTTGGCTGTTTAGTGCATCATTTTTCTTTTTCATAGGAAAGCCTGGCTTTTATGTTTGAGATTGCTCAACTTCATGAGGATGCCTTGCGTGAATATGATGAACTTGAATTGTGCTATATGGAAACAGGTATGAAATATATATACACATGTGTTCCCAAGTGTCCTGCTTGTTAAAATGGGTGCACATCTTAATCTTCCTTATTAATATATGAGTGCAGTTAAAATGGGTGGAATGCATAGGGAATATGGAGGACTAGACCGTGGTGATGATCAGGCAGCACTGCTTAACCCTGGAAACAAATCATTGACACATATTGTTCTTGATGAAACATTCAGGGAATTTGAGTTCAGACAGTATCTCTTTGCTTGTCAATCAAAGGTGACTTTAAATATCTTCGCATCTCACTGTCAGACTTTGAGAGTAATTGTCACTAGCACTAGTATAAGTATTTTCTGTTGTCAAATGTTAGAATTTTATCAAAAATCCCCTCCCCACTAAAAGGGTTATTGGAATTCTATGGTTTATGTTAGCTGTATGTTACGTAGTTATAGGAGTAAATCAATAGTAGCAGGTTTGAAGGACTTATTCTTTGTCTGATTATTTATTATCTTGTTAGTCTTGATTTCTCTGTATAAAATACCATGAAAGGGGAGGTGTCTTGGGTCTGTCTGTCTGTCTGTCTGAACAAGTCATGATTGAGTTCATGGTGAGTTGTTGTCACATGCCTCTTGCAGATTACTCATCCTTTTCACGTATGTGAGGCATTTCTGCAACAACAGCTTTCCTGCCAACCAAGAATTCCTGTGGATCTGTGCATGTTTTTTCTTTTTACAGTGCAATTTTTGGCCTTAGTTTGCTAGGCATTAGTCGCTGTTGATACTTAAACTTTAGAATTGTGACTTTGTTTAGGCTAGAGCTTTTTTTATAGACAATTACTTATGTGGGCATTAATATTTGGTTATTTAGCCGATTCCTTTTTATGGTGTGGCAAATTCAACAAGGTATTTCAAGAGTTTAGGCTAGAAAGCAGCAAATGTGACCACTCACTCTTCTATAAAGAATCATTAATGGACATTCTTCTTCTCGTGGTATATGTCAATGATATTGTCGTTATCGGTGATGGTAATGAAGTGTTCTCTCCGGCTAGAGGGGGAGTGTAGATGCATCTTTCCTTCTATAGTCTTGATTTCTCTATATAATTACCACTGTAACTAGGGAATAATATCATCAGTAAGTATGTTCTCTTTCGGTTATTCTACAGTTCATCACTTTCAAGAATTGTTGTGTTTGCCTACGTAGTGTCTCACAAATTAGTGCAACTTGCAGCTCTTATTCAAACTGAATCGTTCTTTCGAGGTTGCTTCAAGGGGTTATTCATTTATAATTAGTTTCTCAAAATCACTGCAAGCAAATGAGGTATTTGATAATCTTAGTTTCCTTCCAGCAACAGTTTTGGCCATTGTTTCCATTTTTAATTTCTTTTTCTTCTTTATCATTTCCTCTTGGATTTCTTATAGAGTATGTTGCCCTTCTGCATGCGTGAAGTTTGGGTAATCACTGCATGCTTGGCGTTAATCGATGCAACCGGTTCTAAATATAATGGTGAAGATGAATCCCCTGAAATAGAAAAGGAGTTCTATCGTGTTCAAGGTGATCTTTACTCACTATGTAGGACTAAGGTGAATTTTTATTGCTTATTTTAGATAAATAAGGATGCCATTTATCATGTTGTTGAACCAATGCTGAATCATGTTGGTAATTCTGGCAGTTATTGAGGCTTGCATATCTAATTGGTTATGGAACAGAGATAGAAAGGAGTCCTGTTAACAGGTATGCATTCACATTTTTGAGATCAAATCCATGGTACATTTTTCATGAATTAGGT
This sequence comes from Abelmoschus esculentus, assembly GCA_035048815.1. Taxonomy (NCBI): domain Eukaryota; kingdom Viridiplantae; phylum Streptophyta; class Magnoliopsida; order Malvales; family Malvaceae; genus Abelmoschus; species Abelmoschus esculentus. Next base: position 1,436,197 of record JAUCBN010000049.1, read on the forward strand.
TACTTGTTTCACAGTATAAAAGAAAGACCATTCATGCAGTCAAGGAAGTTCTAACAATATTGTTCCTTTCTTTTGAGAAGTGCTTCTCTGAGCATGCTGCCTTGGCCCAGGCCTGCAGTTTGGCCTTCGGTTCCGGATGAAGCTTCCTCTGAGGTTGTTGTGAAAGAAAAGGCAAGTTATTATTCCACATTTAAAAACTCATAAACCAGAAAAAATGATGATCCTTTTTTATAATAACTACACCATTTTAGTACAGGTTTATGTATTTCTTTCATTGGAAGTAATAGTGTAGGGATTCTATTTTATCTCCATCATTTATTTCTCTATTTGGTTCAGATGCTTCAACAAGAAAGTCCTAGAGCCAAGCACTTTGGTCTTCAGAGGAAACCCTTGCCGTTGGAACCTACTGTCCTTGTGCGTGAGGCCAACCGGCGAAGGACTTCCTTTTCTGTTGGCAATGCATCAGAGATTTTTTATGGCAGACTAGGGTTTGATGATGGGTAAGGAAATCTCATGAATCAAGGCAAATGTATCTTAGCAGTTGTTTTGAAGATGAGTTACTAATCAGTTGAAAGTTTTTCATTTCAAGAATTGATGTGACTACTTGTTTGCTTTTGCCTTTTCATTTTGTCATTTTGAATTTTAGAAATAAAAGTTTTATGTCAAGTAAATGAATGCATGCTGACAGATTAACTTCAGATGAATCACCAAAGCAGTCCCCAGCAGATAAAGTGCAAGCAATTATGATGTCACGTACTTACTCATCTCCTGGCTCAATTGGTCGACCTATGAGACTTGCTGAAATTTTTGTTGCTGCTGAATATGCTCTGAAGAAAACAATTTCTAATCCTGATCTCCAGAAAATTTTGTTGTCTGTAGAGAGCTTTGAGGTATCAAACTCAGGCTAGGCCCGTATACAGATCACATTTCCATCTTTGAGGATTTATTTATTTATTTTTTGGGGAGGGACAATATCTTCATCAGTCCTTGCTAGTTGAATTGAATTTGCTTCAGGATTTTTATGTCCTCTCAGATCATGTTTGAGAAAATTAACAAAAAATTACACCAAAATTACAGTCTTCTTGGGGTATCACTTTGAATGCCTGAAGAGTTTAGACCTTATGCCAAAAAGTACAAGGTTATGAATATCTTCTCTTTTTGTCTCATCAATTCCTATATATTCGGGTCCTTGCAGAAAAAATATATGGAGCTCACTAAAGGTGCTGCTGACAATTACCATCATTCTTGGTGGAAAAGATACGGGGTTGTCCTCGATGGTGAAATTGCAGCTGTCTGCTTTAAGCGTGGGAACTTTGACCTAGCTGCCAAGTCATATGAGAAGGTCTGTGCCCTTTATGCTGGTGAAAGATGGGAAGATTTATTGGCTGAAGTCCTGCCCAATTTAGCTGAGTGTCAAAAGTCACTCGATGACCAAGCTGGCTACCTATCATCTTGTGTGCGATTGCTTTCACTAGATAAAGGTTTATTCTCAGCAAAGGAACGCCAAGTATTTCAGTCAGAAGTGGTTAATCATGCATATAATGAAATGACGCGCAATGTTCATCTTGATGTGTCATCGTTAATTACATTTTCTGGAAATCCTGGCCCTCCTATGGCGTTATGTGATGGGGATCCTGGAACCTTGTCTGTGACCGTTTGGAGTGGCTTTCCTGATGATATAACTCTTGATTCTATTAGTCTCACTTTGGTGGCTACATATAATGCTGATGAAGGTGGTAAGGTATGGTTTCTAAGATAAGATGATGCTAGTATGTTTATAAGCTATGGTGTTTCATCATATGATTTGTTAATTTGATTATTATTTCAGTTACGGAACTCAAGTGCCACTGTACTAAAGCCTGGTAGGAATCCAATCACCTTTCCTTTACCACCACAGAAGCCTGGTTCCTATGTGTTGGGAGTCCTTACCGGCCACGTCGGACACTTGACATTTAGATCTCATAGTTTTTCCAAGGGAGGTCCAGCAGATACTGATGATTTCATGAGCTATGAGAGGCCAACCCGGCCTATCTTGAAGGTACTCTCTCTGCCTTTTCTCTCTTCTGAATTTGAGGTACTTTCTTCTCACGTAATACGGATTAAGAAAAGTTAGCACCATAATTTTCATAATCATTTTGAAATGCAAACAGTTTTTATTATTAAAAGTATAACTTGGTGAAATTCACAACTATAGTAAGATCAGGAAGCTGTCCTTTCTATTTCTTCAATCTTCTGAGTCTCTGATTAAACTCTATTTACTTAGGTTTTCAAACCAAGACCTCTAGCTGATCTTTCTGCAGCTATATCATCTGCGTTACTGATTAATGAAACTCAGTGGGTTGGAATTATAGCACAACCTATAAATTACTCCTTAAAAGGTGCTGTCTTGCATATTGAAACTGGTCCTGGTTTAGTGATTGAAGAGTCACAGTCCATTGAGATGGAGAGCTACAGAAATTCATCTCAGGGTTCGACTGATACAGCAAACTCTGGTGATGCTTCAAAAGATAGTTCTGTGGCTGCAAAAGATTCTTCTCCGGCTCCTAATAAACACTTTAAGCAGTTGATCCTCGTAAATGGTAAAATGGACTTTCCAGAATGGGCCAGTGATGTGTCCTCGATTTTGTGGATTCCTATTCGTGCTATAGATGATAAGCTTGCAAGAGGGTTATCTTCAGGTCAGGGAAAAAAACAAGAAAATTATGATGGTTTTAATTTCGACTGTTTGCTGCATCTGATAGTTAGATCATTGATGTCATGGTGCATGCTTGTGGCAGGGGACCCTGACCAACAAAGTATTGTGGACAGAATGAGGACAATAGCTTTGAAGCTTGAGTTTGGAATATCAAAAAAACAGATCTATGAAAGGCAGTGCCTTCTATATATATTAATGTTATTTACATTTGAATATGAATTCACTCTCTCTCATACACACACACACACACACATCATCAACTGTATAACTCATCTTGTTCTCTGGCTTTTACTGGTTTTGTATTTGAATTCTGAACTTCATTACATGATCTACTTTAATATGCAGAACCATAGCTTTGCATTTCAGTGATCCTTTCCATGTGACCACAAGAATTGTGGATCAGTGCAACGATGATACTTTGCTTTTGCAGGTTGTATGTCCTTGGTTTCAACCACACTTATGTATTTATGTGTCTTCTGTAACATTTTAATGAAGTGATTACTGTGTATAAATAAAAGGACTCGAACTCCTTGTCTCTTGGTTTTCTTATATATTGGATATTGCACTGAGCCACCTTGTGGCAAGCATATCTCTTGTGATATACTTTTGATGCTTATCTTCAGTCGTCCAATGGGCAATGACAGATTTGAGATTCTTGTAGTGAAATAGATGTATGTATTGCTGATGAATAAGAGGTTGTTTCAATATTGCCATCCATGTTCTATGCTGAAAACTACATTTCTGTATCATTTGTATGTCATAAAATTCCTGAGACTTCTCCATATTGTGCATGAAGCTCATGAAGGTCATGGAACTTCCAGGTAACACTGCACTCCCAGTTGAATGCCACATTATCGGTTTACGATGTTTTCCTTGATCTTCAAGCTGGATTTATTCATGCTGGACAAGGTAATGGAAGACCAATTTCTGGGTCTTTTCCACTCATCATATCTCCAGCTTCAAAAGCCGGGCTCCTCTTCCGTTTATGCTTGGAGAAGAGAAGTGCTGAAGGTACCAACTCCTTTTTCTTTATATAGTATCATGGATTTTTCTATAATCTTATCATTGACGAGCTCTATATGTGGTAACCTCTCAGAGAAGTATACCCCTTTTTGCAGATGAAAACAAGGTACCACCAGAAAACATATTAAACATAAGATATGGGATTTCTGGCGATAGGACCATCGGCGCACACCCACCTGTGGCTATGAAATCAAATGAAACTGAAGATACTGGTCGGGATTTAACTTTCAGGATTACACTCGTTTTGCAGCAGCCTATCCTTAACCCATGCTTGGCTGTTGGATTTTTACCTCTTCCTTCAGATTGTCTTCGAGTTGGGAAACTTATTACCATAAAATGGAGGGTTGAAAGGTTGAAAGACATCGAGGAGAAACGAGTTCCTCAAAACAATGTAAGTTAAAACAATCCTTATATTAACCAAAATCTGTCAGGTATCAGCATGCACACATTTCACCAGATGCTGAGTTAAATTTTGGCATATTACTTGTAACAGAAGGCACCCATGTTACCCGAGGCTTAACATTGTCGGTTCATTCGACCAGTCCTAAGAGGTTGCATTTAACAGATTTGGGGTTTCAACCCTAACATGTGCAACCCCTTCCTTCTTTCCCCACACTACATGGCCTTCTTTGTAAAAAAAGGAATATCTTAGAGAAGCTATTAGTGAATACCGTGCAACTACCCTGCATTTTTCCTATTTAGCAACTATCAATTATGTTTATCACTTATGACAGGATGATATGCTGTATGAAATCAATGCTAATTCTGATAAATGGATGCTTGCTGGGAGGAAAAGAGGCCATGTTTCGCTTGCCATGAAGCAAGGTTTATGAACTGCTTCTCTCTTCACATTTTAGTACAAATTCCTCAGGTTGTAGCTAAGCAGAAAGCATTGCTATGTCATTTCTGTTGCATGGTATTGTCATTTTGTTTCTCAGGTTCAAGGATAGTTATTTCCATATTATGCATGCCACTTGTTGCTGGTTACATCCACCCTCCTCGCCTCGGCCTCCCGGATGTCGATGAAGCGAATATAAGTTGCAGTCCTGCTGGATGTTACATGGTGTGTGTCTTGCCTCCTGCTCCAAGCTCATCCTTCTGCATTTCAGCATGATTGTCTTGGTTTCTCCCCCGATCATATTTTTCCACTTTTGATGAGTAGATTCAGTTCGATGAAATGTTTAGAGATAAATTCGTGACCCCTTATGAGATTTTTTCCTCCATTTTTGTAAATTTTCAATATTTAAATATTATAATATTTTAGTCTCTTAAATCTTAAACTTCATCTTCTTCCATTCTAAAAATAAAATGTACGTATCTTTTGTTAAAAAAACAGTGAGAAATGATCATCTTTAAGGCATATTTTAAAATTGTAAAGATGGGGATTCGAATAAGAAATTTATTGATTATTATTCTACTCCGTGAGATCTTTACAACGGTATCTTACATGCTCTAAATAAATGAGTGATGAATGAGAAATTGGTACTCAAAGTAGGAAGGTCAAGAATAAAGTAAGGAATGAAGAACCCCTTATCCCACATTGATGGAATAAATGAATGAGAAATTGATGCTCTGAATCTCTGCAACTATGTTATTATTGAAGGTCCTCTTGTTGTTGTATCTTAAGAAGTGACAAAAAATCTATTTTAAGAAAATTGTGTCCGTGCAGGCCTCAACACGATTCCTACTTATCGTTTTAAAATGATTCACGTTCTGTTTGTTTTATTCTGAGATTAATAAAATTCTTTTTCGACTTTTATCGTTTGAATTGATTATTGTGTAACATCTTCTACTTTGGGTAGCTCATAGTAGATGATTACTGCCAATATCAATGGAGGCTCTGATTGTCTAATAATTTTTTAGTGCTTATACAAATAGAGTTACAGATGGTTACCGTTAACGGAGGTTTATTTTTTAAAAGTAAAAAAAAATTAAAATTTAAAAGACTAAAATATTATAATATTTAAATATTAATAGATAAAATTTTAAATTTAAGACCAAGTTAAAGTAAAATATAAACTCGTTGTTATATAATTTTTATTAATTTTCATGTCATCATCTATTTATTTTAAATAAAGTTAAATTTATTTATTTATTGCAATTAATCAAAAGATCTATTTATAATTTCTTATAATTAGATGATTAAAAAATTATAAACGGAAAATTATTTATGTAGTTTATCTTCAAATCTTTTAAGTGATAGAATCTTAACTTGGTTCTTTGCGAATGATAGATGAACCTCATACCGTTAAGTATTTTTTTAATCTTATCTTTAATTTTCATATCATAAACTCTAAAAAATAGGATGATTCTATCACGTACGTCAAACACCACTAACACTGTTGAATATTATTAAATAAATTAGTAAAGATTAAAAATTTTAAGAACTCAATATTATTTATTGCTCTACTCGACTCGTTGCTCGTTAAGCTCGTTAAAATTGTGCTCGTTAAATTTTTTTATTGCTCGTTAAATTCGTTAAACTTGACTAAGCTCACTAATTTTTTCCTTATTTTTTAACTAAAACTAAAATATTCTTATTAACATAAATTAATAAATTTAACTATAAAATATCAAAAGAGTATATAAAACACTTTTAAAGTCTAAATTAACAATCCATAAATATATTTATTATTTAGATTTATTTTTGAATGAAATAATTTTAATGTAATTACTAAAAAAAAATTAACAAGTTGTTCGCGAACTTATCGAGTTGAGTTAGACTTTGCTTGATTCAACTCATTAAGGTTTCGAGTCGAGTTTGAGTCAACTCGAATCCAACATTTATCAAATTTTGACCGAGTCGAATTCAAGCAGCTCGCAAACTGCTCAACTCGTTAAGCACCTCTTCAAGGGAATAACGAAATCTGAAAAATACCTGGTATGTGTAGGGATGGGCACGGAACCCGAATCCGATGTGTTCCGACCCGACTCGATCCAATCGGGTCAGATTTTCTGGTAGAAAATTCAAGTTCGGGTTTTGTCTGGTCGGGTTTTTTTAAGGGTGATCTCGGGTTTGGGTTTAGGGTGGAAAAAATTCGACCCGACCCGAGACAAATAGTGTAATTTTTTCATATATATATTTTAGGAATGTTTGCAATAATGATCCCTCTTTATATATATTTTATACAATTAGGTCACTAAAATTATTTTTTTACAATTAGATCACTAAAATTTTATTTTTTACAATTAGATCCCTAATTTTTTTTACAATTAAGTCCTTAAAATTTAAATTTTTTAAATGATTCTGGTCGGATCAGGTCGGATTTTAAAGCATAAAAATTAGATCGGGTCAGGTCAGAATTTTTTACCCTAAAACCAAGTCGGGTCGAGTGGCGGGTATAATTTTTCGGGTCAGGTGCAGGTGGGCCGAAGTTCGACCCGACCTAACCCGTACTCATCTCTAGGTATATAACAAATCACATACAAATTAAAATATTATATTAACTTGAAATGATTTATATTTGATTTGATCCGATTTAATAATATTTAGGGTAAACTACACGGATAGTCACCATATTATGGGGTTAGTATCGATCTGACCACAATGCTTTAAAAAGAATCAAATACACCGGTAAACTATTAATTTGGTATTAAAATAACCATATATCGTTAAGGGAGTAACGGACTGATGACGTGGCAGTTAAATATAAAATGGAATAATTACACATTTAGTCCATGTTATTCATACATTTTTATAATTTAGTCATAATTTTATTATAATAAAATAATATAATTTTATTATTATAATAATTATTGTATGCAAGTTTTCAAAATTTAATAAATTAAAAATATATAAATAATATCATCCAATAAGGTGGTGACATGTGTCACAACCTAATTAAATAATTATATTATTTTATTATAATAAAATTATGACTAAATTATAAAAATGTATGAATAATAGGGACTAAATGTGTAATTATTCTATTTTATATTTAACTGCCACGTCATCAGTCCGTTACTCCTTTAACGGCAGATGGCTATTTTAATACCAAATTAATAGTTTACCGGTGTATTTGATTTTTTTTAAAGCATTGTGATCACATCGATACTAAACCTATAATATGGTGACTATCCGTGTAATTTACCCTAATATTTAATATAAAACTCGTTCGATTACTTATTTTTATATCGGACCGGTCAGTTGCAAGTGTCGTTTTCAACCAAATAATACGTAGGCCAGTTTCTTGAATCGTGCAAATTGCTTTTGATGCGTCCCTCATCTGTTTTATTTTGGGACCCAAATACCCAACATTCGGTCCACATCAGGTGAGTTGTTTCGATAATATCCTATACCCTTTAGAAAAATAATGTTAGAATCAGGGACGGAACTAGGATCAAACATCGAAAGGGGTAAAAATTTATTAAATTTTTAAATTTAAAAATTAAGAGGAGTAAAAATTTTATTTTATTATTATTTAAATTAGGGTAAACTACAACAAAGATCATTTAATTATGGGTATAGTTATATTTGGGTCACCTAATTATTGAACGTTACATTTGGCTCACTCATTTATTGGTAAGGTTTATTTGGATAACCCAATTATTAAAGGTTACATTTAGGTCACTCAATTATAAGTAAGGTTACATTTGGGTTACCCTTCATATTTGAAAAAGTATATCAATTCAGTCGTTTTTTCTTCTAAAATCACTTGTATATCCTTATTAACATTAGAGTACTTCATTTAAAATCATTAATTAATCTAATACACGAATTGATAAACTTTTTTCAAATATAAAGAGTGACCCAAATGTAACCTTACCTATAATTGAGTGATCTAAATGTAACATTTATTAATTGGGTGACCTAAATGTAACCTTACCCATAATTAAGTGACCCAAACGTAACTTTTAGTAATTAAGTGACCCAAATGTAACCTATTAATAATTGACTTCCATTGCAGTTTATCCTTTAAATTAAAAGGAACATCAAAAAATTGGGAGAGACAAAAAACCCTTCCACGATATACATAGCTTCGTCACTGTTTAAAATAGTGTTGAATCCATAAAGTCGTTTGGTTAAAAACTAACGAACAAGTTAACTTAATATGTAGGAGAAAAAGTTAAAAAATTTACATACATACTTTAGTTTTTAGATTTGTATTTGGTAAGAAATTCAAATCTTAACGTTATAAAATTTTGTTGAGAGAATCGTTAGGCATGAAGCATGCACTAGCAAGGAGAATCGCCTTATAATAAATATATATAATGTTTGATTTAGATTAATCAATCAATGAATCAGATACAATGATTATATTAAAATGTTTAGATTAAAAGTATATTCACGAATAATCAATTATCAGTTAAATCTAATAAGATGAAATGTTAACTCGTTTTAATAATGTCAAAAGTTCGAACTATGATATTATGAATGAAAAAAATTAAATTGATTAGTTCCTCTCGATAATGAACCTCTGCGATATAAAAATATTATTCACTAATAAATCAGCCTATTCCAAATAATCCTCATCCTCCACCATGGTCTCCTCCTTGGATTTGCAGAACTTCATTACAAAGTACCATATGATTGTAAGAACTGTAACTACAGAACTCACCAAGAAGACATTTGCAGTAGCCACCAACATGATATACACTAAAAAACCAGAAGGAATCAAACACATCAGAATCAAACCAGGCAACTTCATAGGCACTTTAAATGGTCTTTTCAGTGTTGGAAATTTCCTCCTCAACCAAAGGAATGATGCAAATTCAAGCAACATCCCTAAACTATACAAGAAATTAACCGACGAAATCAAGTCGGAGAAGTCCATATACGAAACCGCGACGGTGATCGATGTCGAGACCAGAATTCCCACCCAAGGTGTGTTGAACCATTTGGATCTCATCGAGAAACACTGTGGCAAGAACCCCAAATCAGCCATTCCTAGAAGCTGATAAACACTGCTGCTCAATTGTGCTTCATAGAGTCCAATGATTGATAAAACAGCACCAATTTCAAGCAACACTTTTAACCATGTTCCTGCTATGATTTCAGCTGCATCAGCAAAGTACCCATCGACCCAATTGTCCTGGTCTAGTGGAATAGCTCCGGTTGCAGCTAAAAGAGGCACTAAGTAAGCTAAACAAGTGAGCAAACCGGCTGAGAAAAGGGCTTTGGGGAATGTTTTTTGTGGTGTTTCAACTTCACCGGCCAAAGTACTGGCATTGTCCCAGAAATTTAGGTTCCAAAAAAGGGTGTTGAAGAACAAAGACCAATCTTTTGGTACTCCTGTCTGGCCTAAACTAATCCATCTGCTGGGATCAATCTTGGGAATCGAAAACAGAGCTAAGAAGATGAATGGTAGAAGTGAAACCACACCTAGACAAACTGCAGTGTATCCGACAATGACCAGTCCTGTATAGTTCAAGAAAGAAAGGAACAATGTCGACAACAGGATCGCAACGTACCGAGGCAGGCCGGTGGAGAGAATCGGGAAAACCAGCTTGATGTAGTCGACGCAGAGAACTGGGTACGAGGCTAAGTTGATGACCCCGCTTATGAACTTCCAGGAGCCCATAAGTGAACCCCAGAACGGTCCGAATGCCTCGTGTGCCCAGATGACATAGCCTCCGTTACCTGGGAAGGTGGTGGCGAGTTCTGCTGTGATCAAGGCCTCTGGTATGCTCCATACGAAAGGGAAAATAAGGAAACCGAGTATGGCCCAAAGGGGACCAGCAGCACCCACTGCTGCCTCCTCGCCATATGCTCCTCCGGAGACCTCGAAGTAGATAAGGAAGATAAGGGGGATGATGGATAGCTTTCTTGGATTAGTGACGGCAGCCACTGCGGTTGTTGTTGGAAGAGTTTCTTCCTGGTGCTGGTGGTCGAGCAGGTGATCTTGGGTGGAGGATTGGGTCATGGTAGATAATTTTGTGTTCCAAGTTCGAGTGATTGTTTCGATCTTGGAATCTTAAATGCCAGAGATCCATCATCCATTTGCTTTGAAAACGAACACTGAGGCTAATCATTCTTCTACCTTACCTTCCACGGCTCTACCAACTATTAAAGCAGATCCTTCGTCGGTGGAAATTACAGTAAACCGAGCATTAAGAAAAAGGAAAAAGTCTTGACGAGCCGACAGGGTGAATTCTCTGGCTACGTTATAATACTTCACTTTTTAGACAGAAGTAGCTTTGTCTTAATATTTTATATATCATGAACAACACACCTTAATTATTTATAATATTTTTTTAAATATCATGAACGATCTGTCTTAATTATCTATGATGACTTTTTAAATAAATATTTCATAGCTTGTGGTCCAATTAAATAAAGATATATGTTATTAATTGATTAAAACACGAGTTTTAAAATTGTTAAATTATATTTATTTTACTCAATTTTAAATTAAAAAAATCAAATTTTTTGAGTAATGATAGTTGCCAAAAGTTCATACATAAAAATTATTTGTAATTATCGATTGATTTTAAATCGAACATATTTGTTTTAGAGTATACTTTTAATTTTTAGACATTGATCATTCAATCACTGTATTGATATTACTAGTATTCAAACCCGTGATCTCTAAAAATAATAATTGTTTTTTTAACCGATGAAGTTAGATGGTTCGTGCGCGAACATATCCTTAAGATTAAGAAAGTTGTGTAATTTTTTGAAGGAAAAAACAAATCCGGAAAGAGAAAGAGAAAAATGGAAAGCCCAAATAAAGGAAAGAAAAAGAGTTCTTCTGATAACAACAGTGATGACCCGAAGCTGCCTTCCATCAAGATTCACCTCACCTCACCACTCGACCTCAGCCGCCTCATCCCCTACACCCATCGCCGGGGCACGACGTAAGATCGGTGTGGCAGTCGATCTCTCAGAAGAGTCGGCCTTCGCTGTTCGTTGGACCGTACAAAACTACCTCAGACCAGATGATGCTGTCATCCTCCTCCACGTGTCACCAACCTCTGTACTCTACGGAGCTGATTGGGGCCCGGTTCCCCAGACCCAACAAAGCCCACGAACGCCGGAGACTCAGAGGAAACTGGAAGACGATTTCGATGCCTTCACGGCTTCGAAGGCGGCAGATTTGGCCAAACCTTTGAAGGAGGCCGGGATTCCATTTAAGATTCATATAGTGAAAGATCATGATATGAGGGAAAGATTGTGTATTGAGCTGGAGAGGTTGGGGTTGAGTGCTGTTGTAATGGGGAGTAGAGGGTATGGAGCTGAGATAAGAGGGAATGATGGGAGATTGGGTAGTGTTACTGATTATTGTGTGCATCATTGTGTTTGTCCTGTTGTTGTTGTTAGGTATCCTGATGAGAAAGATGACGGGAATAGTCAGTCCGAGGCGACGACTAAGGAGGCCAAGGTGGAGGAAAAAGGTGGCAAAAGTTAATCTTTTGGGGTACATTTTTGGCTGTCTGAGTTTGATTGGAAATTTGGGGTCTTTGTATTTGTTTCAATGCTTAATTTGGCTGGCATGAGTAGTTTTATTTAGTTTTATTGCTGATGTGTTTTTATAGTATGAACTGATAATTAGGAAAGTGACAAAGTTGTTTCATGTGATCCGAATAGCCTATCCCATATACTACCCTGATTTCTTTTCTTTTTGTGGATTCGAATGGCTTAAAATTAGGTTCTTGCTGGTGTTTAGCTGTCTAATTAGGATGACTTTAGCATTTTTCTCTCAGTTAAGTGTTACCACTCATAGCAAGAAATAGCATAGTCAGGTTGTTGTCATGGTTGATAAACCACTCAAGGTGGCGGAAGGTTGGCCTTTTCTTGGTATTACTTACTAGTTATTCTTGGTATCAATTTGGCATAATAGTATCTTTATGTAGATGGCTATTTATTGGGAACATTGTAATATGTTTTGGCTTTTAGTTATTCAAAATGTTGTTTTCGGTAAATTAGCTGAAAAATTGGGAATGATAGTAGAATATGATACATATAGCTCATTCCGAAGTTGGTAAAATTTTTGTTTCTTTTTCTTGTAGATCATAATGCTGATCATACATGTCACTACTAACTTGGTATAAATAACAAGGGAGAAGTTAAATATTATAAAGATATGTGATATCAATTGTTTCCTTGTTCATTAAGTAACTTGGATATATATTCTTGATGGGAATAGTTTTTCCTGCCTTGAGCTTTTGTATGGTGTTTTGTTGTTAAATTTGGGAGCTAATTGATGTGTGGCCAAGTTGTGTACAATGGAAATGATTATTTAATGAGGATGATGTGTCATAAATCATAATGTGGTGTGCTTGATGATAGAAGGTACAGACTTATAATATAGGTTGTTGTTTGATTGGTAGTATCACTGAGGAGTGTTCAATAAATGTGATAAGGACTGTAGATAACAGTTGCTACTATTTGTTAACCTGTTGTGTGAAATATGATGCACTGTTTCTAGATACTGCATAGACCAGGAAGTTTGGGCTGCTCATGGAGTTTTCAGTACATAATGTCTCCACCATGGAAATTATCATATTGCATTAGAAAGATGGTTTGAGCAGTTGTTTGCCCACTAAAGACAAAGCAAGTTGATGACTAAAGGATTTGGAATATTTGTAATGTTTGGGAATTATGGTGATTGGAGCTCAAACTGGCTATCAGAAGTTATTTGTGCTAGAACAAATGGTTTCATAAATCATAGTTACTTCAACTTGGGGAACATAGGAAGATAGATCGCTTCAGTGCACTCTACAATGTTTTGGAACTTTCAGAAACAGAATGAGCCAATTAAATGCTTGTTAGAATATGCTTCTGTTGTTGTATATGTTGCTCTACAATGACTTAAATATATGCTTAGATTCAAGGAAGGCTCTTGCATTTTGGAAGTTGTTTCATACATCAAATGCATCATTGCCAATTTCCTCCCTATGCTTATTTAGGCGTTTGCTTGAGAAACAGGTATGGTGGAAAGAATAAGAAGACTTGCAAAGAAAGAGATCTGTCTGCATCATTAGCTGGCAGAAACATTTTGAATTAATAAACATGAGATTAATTTGTTATGAAATTCACAAGTAGTAGTAGCAAAGCTTCTTCAGTTTTTTCATGGACTTTGTTTCGTGTGTGATATTTGTTGAGTTGCAGAATTATTGAACTTACTACCAAATCTTGTAAATTAACATTAGTGTTTGATGATTCTCTTATCGCAGATGCTTAGCAAGTCCTTTGTAATTACAGCTTTATCCTATTGGTAGCAGGTTTGTATCTTGGTGATGCAAATATCTCCATTAATTTGCATTTCCAGTATTTCATAACCTGTTTATGATCTGATTTTTCCCCATCTTACATCTCTCATGTGGCAGATAGCAAAGAAGGTTATGAGTGAAGGATCAAGTTAAAATGGATCAGGATTCACTCTTTCTTCCTTCGTCTCCGCTTTATTGAGCTTTTTATTCGCTCATAGCGTGATTTACTGCACCGTGATGATATACAATAGGATAACTTCCAGTGTCAGCATTTGCTTTTAGTTTCATGAGCTGCTATGTTTGCTTTGATGTCACTGTGCAGGACAGAACATAAAAATATTTCATGAGCTTCAACCTTGAATTCAAGGGCATTTCTTTATGTATAAATCTGGAAAATGTTTTATTTTTTGTGTTAGAAGATAGCAGTGATTGCGTAGAATTGGTTCTAATCTTACATCTGGTGGATGTATTTCTATAAGGACATCTATATGAATGAAACTGCATGCAATTTGCTCATCCCTATCGGGATTTCATGCAACTCGATCAAATGTTTACCTCTACCGGGATTTCAAATGTTTACCCCTACCGGAAACTGTACTTACATGTGTGGCAAACTGTGTTACCTGAGTTAGTGATTGATAAAGGATCAATGAAAACGTATCAGTACAAGACCATGGAATGGAGTTGGGTTCGTAGCTGTTTCAACAGTCCCCAATGTAATCTTCAAACTAATGCTCATCTCTAATGGGGTGCTTTGTCGTCGGCACCATTTGATCAAGGCGGTAAATTCGGATATCCGAAAATTTTGGATCATTATAATAGTGATTCGGATCTAATTTGAATATATAAATTCTGATAAAACAATCATTATTTCTTACAGAAATTAAGTTTTTTTTTTTAAGAAAATATGTATGTACATAAATTCTTATTAAAAGTTGAGCTCCTTTTAGTTTGAGTGTTCGTGGGTAAGCATTTCGGTACCTATTTTTTTCATTATGATTTTTGTAAGAAACTATATATAATTTGTAATAATTTTTATACCTATAAAAATTCTCAGCGTTCTTGTAATAAATCAGGTTTTCTCTATGTACAAAAATGCTTACCCCAAGTTAAGCTCCTTTTAGTTTTGGTGATCTCGTGTAAAAAATTTGGTACCTACTATTTTTATTATGTTTTCGATAAGAAATTATATATAATTTGTAATAATTTTTGTACCTACTAAATTTTCATCGTTCTTATAATAAATTAGATTTTATCGTAGAAAAATATGTATGTACAAAAATGCTTACTCTAAATTTAAATTCTTTTAGTTTTGATGATCTCATGTAAGAAATTTGGTACCTACAATTTTTATTACATTTTTGATAAGAAAATATGTATAATTTATAATAATATATGTACATATTGAAATTATTATTATTATTGAAATAAATAAAATTTCTCGTAGTAAAATATGTATGTACATAAATAATATATTATATATACCGTTTTTATTATAATTATATATATACAAACCTCGTAAGAATTAAGTATAAATCGATTACCTATAGAATAAGTCAATCGTGTTTCTGCCTTAAATTGAAGGTTTCACTTTAAAAACACCCTTTTTCCTTTGTTATCATTGATTTCCTTTTTAATGTTTAAATTTAAAAAAAAAAAAAAAAATCTTTCATTCATCAATAAATAAAACGTTGTTCATGGTAGTTGTACGTAAATAACTATCATATTCATTTGATTTAAACTATGATCAGGTGTGTTTTGTGTTAGCAATGAATATCAATAACGATGCTAATGATTGTATCTACAATTAAGCTTTGAAGTAAGGGTGTGCATTCGGTTAAATCGGTCGGTGACTGAACCGAATTAACCAAAATCGAATTAATCAAAAATTTTAAAACCTTAACCGTTAACCAAACCAAATTATTTTGGTTAATTAGCCGAATTAATCAAAATTTATATTAAATTACGTAATATGTCCTTAAATTATACTAAAATAATTTTTCAGTCACTAAACTTTTATTTTATGCCAATTTAATAAAAGAATTATGACTATTTTATAATGTAAAAAAATTAAAGAATATTTTATAATTTTTAAAAGTTAAATGACTAAAAATAAATAATATATATAATATTTAATTCATAATAATTTCGGTTAATTCAGTTCATTAACCGATATTTGAATTTTATAAAAAATTAATCGTTAACCGAATTTACTTAAAATTAACCGACCGAACCGAAATTATTTTTGTTTGGTCGATTAATTCAGTTAAAACCGAATAATGCACACCCCTCCTACAAAGTCTCCATAAAATGTAACTAGGCAACAAATTCAGATTCAAGATGCTGAATCTGTAAGTAGAGAATGGAGTGTTGTCCCTTTGTCTTAGATTCATCCTTTCATATGAAACACACACACATATATGGGATGTGGAAAGGGATAAAGAATGTGTACTGTCTAGGAGAATGTATTAAAACTGAATGAAATCCCAGGATGGTTCGGCCATCAAAGAGTTGAGTCTTGAGTTAAGATACCGCTGCCTCTCAATATTCAGAATGACAGTCTGGATGGGAGTTGCTTTCTGCTGCATTTTTGTCAACAATGATGCTTCGAGGGTGGATAAGCTGGTTCTGATGGATCTTCTACATATGTCTATGAAAGTGGATATATTTTTGGTAGAGAATGAAACCAGTCCATCCCATAAAAAAGGACAACCTTTTTCTTCGTTATTGGTCATGGGACAAATTATACCCATCTTCCTTGGAGGATAAATGGGGTAAAAGTGAAACAGAGAATTCATCAACATCAGAGGAATTAAATCCGGAATGTGATGAACTTGAAGTCTCATTGGTTCCCAGTTTTCACAGGAAATGTGGAAGTATAGAATCAACTCTCTCTTTGTTTTATATTCAGTATTTCATGCACATCTGTATATGTGGAGAGGGAGAAAGAAAGTGTATAGGAGAATGACTTGTAAGTAAATCCCAAATGGACAAAAATGAGTCTCTAAAATCCCACAGTACTCAGTAACATTGCCTTCCAAGCTCAGCACTGATGCTTGAGAGCCAGGGAAGGCATGCAATTATTGGCTTAGCCTTGAGACTTTCAAGGGACCCCATTCCCTACGAATGGGTAGCAAATATACCAATTGAAAATCATACTGCTCAGGGGACTGGACTATCCTATCCTCCATGGATAGGTAGCAAGGGTTTCTGTCCCCCCCTTTTGGGTAAGACTTGGATAAACGCCAGGGGTGCTGTTCTATTAGGATTTCTGACACTCACCTCAAGTTTCTTACCCTTTACTATGGTTAAACAAAAGAACTTTTTCTATTACTGAGAATCAAATCTAATTGCAGACATCTTTTTTCATTTTTTTCCTAAAAAAATAACATTGTCGTGGACTAAATGACTAGTCTTTGGTCCCAACACCTTTCGGTATGCTTGTTCCATAAAAGCATCTCCCATTCCCATAACAATTGGACTCCAAGCTCTCTTAGCCTCACTAGCTCTGTCATCACATCTGTTGCACACGATTGCCTCGGAAATAGTTATGTACGACCTGCACCAGCACCACCGGTTCACACTTCAACATCTGATGAATTGCACAGAGTAACGGACTAGTAGATACGCCGATACCCTTGTTTTTTCACGAACTTGACAGCCTTCAAGCTATCCAATTCTTGAACCTGTTGAGTGCCTGATGACTTTGTTCATAAATTCATGGATGAATAGCACCATTCATTACAAAGGAATGTTATCATCTTGGATGGTGCAGGTGCCAGGACAAGTCATTCATCAAATTTAAGCCATATCAAACAAGCTCATGAGTGGCTTTGTTGCCGTCTCTTCTAGGAAACGAGACAGAGCATGAAGACAAAGATTCAATGACAAGTCTGCGGCGGTCAACGAAAGGTCCAAGCTCCGGTAGATCTTTAGCATGACTTCGAGAAAGGGAGAAAGAAAGTGCAATGTTTAGGAGAATGAATTAAAAGAAAATCCCATATCGGTAAAACGAATATTTAGTATATTATTTATATAAGCTCACAATACTCAACAACATTGCCTTCAAGGCACTCCATTCTCTATGAATGGGTAGCAAGAACTTCAGATAATTTCCCAGGTCCAAGACACTTCAAGCAGCATCAATGGGTAGGTAACATTTTTTTTAAGTATCTAGCTATACATTTTTTTTTCTTACCCAAACTATTTTTTTTTTCTGAAATAAGCATTTAATATTTTATTTCATTGGTATTTTAAGATAACGTTATTAAGAATATATTTTATTTAATATACCTAATTTTTATACCTTATTAATATTGAAATAAGTATTTAATATTTTGTTTCATTGGTGTTTTAAGGTAACACTATTAAGAATATATTTTTATTTAATATACCTAATTTTCATACGTTATTAATACTGAAATAAGTGCCTAAGCTATACATTTTTTTTCTTGTCCAAACTATATATTTTTTTTGAAATAAGTATTTAATATTTTATTTTATTGGTGTTTTAAGGTAACATTATTAAGAATATATTTTATTTAATATACCTAATTTTCATATGTTATTAATACTGAAATAAGTGCCTAAGCTATATATTTTTTTCTTGCCCAAACTATTTTTTTTGTAAGAATATATTTTATTTAATATACCTAATTTTCATATGTTATTAATACTGAAATAGGTGCTTAAGCTATACATTTTTTTCTTGCCCAAACTATTTTTTTTTCTGAAATAAGTATTTAATACTTTATTTTCATTGGTGTTTTAAGGTAATATTATTAAGAATATATTTTATTTAATATACCTAATTTTCATACGTTGTTAATTTATTTTAATATACGAGTTATATATATTTTTGTTTAACTTAGGTCTAATTTTTTTTAAAAAAATTAAATTAAATAAATTTATATATCAAAATATTTTTTTTAATATTGTATTTTATATTTTTATAAAATTTTGAATTCACGTTATATTTTAAATTTTTCTTCCGTAATCCTTTGTTTAATGTCTAAAATGGTTCGATGTGAACTTTATTTTATCTTACAAGAATTTATTTTTCATACTGACGTTAGAAAATTAAAAGTTGTAATTTCACATCAATATTAAAAGAATAAATTTTTAAATAATCTAATATAACTTATTCATGAAAAAATTATATAGTTTGGGTATTTATTTCAATAAAAAAATATTAGGTACCTATCTCAAGAAAAATATATGGTTTGAGCACCTATTTATAAGTTAAACAAGTTTTTTAACGGTGTTACTAGGGGTGCTTATCGAGCGAGTCGATTGCGAGTTGGGCATTGCTCGACTCATGCTCGTTAAAAAATTTTGTTGCTCGACTTGACTCGACTCGTTACTTGTTAAAATTGTGCTCGACTCGTGCTCATTAAAATATTTTATTGCTCAACTCAACTCTTACTCGTTAAGCTCGACTTGTTGCTCATTAAACTTACTAAAAACTTACCTTATTTTAAACTAAAAAGTAAAATTTAATATTACCATATGAGGTTTAATATTAACATAAATTAACAAATTTAACCAAAAATATAAAAAAATGTATAAAACATTTTTAAAGTCTAAATTCAAAAGTAACATTTCATAAATACACCAAATAGCATATTAAAATTAAAGTAACAATTCACACGTTAATAATTAGTATTTAAATTTAAGTTTTGAATGAAATTATTTTAAAGTAATTACTAAAAAATATTTTAAAAAATTATCGAGTTGCTCGCGAACTTATCGAGTCGAGTTAGATTTTGCTCAATTCAATTCGTTAAGGTATCGAATCGAGTTCGAGCTAATCCGAATAAGTATTATTGAATTTTAACCTAATCGAGTTCGAGCAGCTCATGAGCTTCTCAGCACGTTAAGCACCCCTGGGTGTTATCTAAATTTTAGCTACCTATTTCAACAAAAGAAACATTAAGGGACTATTTCAACCAGGTCTATAACCCAAACGACTCAATTCTTAAACCCTAAATTTTGTTAATTCGAATCACCAAAATTGACGGAGGGGAGATGAGGAAGGTGAAGAAGGTTACTGGAGATGGAGATGGAACTGTTCACGCCAGATCTTATGGCGGTGTTGAGTTGTCCCCGCCGCCTAAGGAGCACTCTGTCTTGCGTGTCGTTGCCGCTACTGCTCGTTCCGCCACGCATAAGTTAACTTGGAAGATGTTCATAGTCTTCTTATTTTACATAGTTTTCTGCTTCTCTGTTTTTCCTAGGATTTATGTGTCATCTCCGAAATGCGGTGACGAGGCACAAGTTTATGGCGTTTCATCGCCTTCAAATTCATACCCTGAGAAGATTAATGATTGGGTTGCTATGGAGGCATTCAAATCACTCATTGAGTCTCCTGATTTTGTGGTAATATCGGTTAATTTCTGTGTTTATTCAATCCATTTCCCTTTAATATTTGTATATATAAAACTTGTTTGGTGGTTTTGGTCTCCTTCTCAGCCTGTTTTTGCTTCCCTTGCTGCCGATCCGAATGTTTTTAAAGCTGTCATGAACAATCCAGATTTTGTGGAGTTCATCAAGTCCCAAAAGAATTGTGAGAATATGCACTCATTGCTATTATATTACTTGCATCATTTGATGGATCTTTTAGAACTTGGCTAAATTTTAAAACGAATGTATTGCAGTTGCTGGTGATGTGTTTGGAGTTCAGGGATCTCCCCAAAGTTCTGAATCTTCAGTGAAGATTGAAGAGTTTGTAGACAGTGAAGAACCATCTGTGGGTATTCATCAGAAAATAAAGACTGTTGCTGAGACGGCGAGTATGTCAGCGAAGCCTATTGTGGTTGAGAGGGAAGGTAAAGCCAAGGATAGTGTTGTTGAGATGAAGAATAAAGTTGCAGATGGTGGTGTTGAGATGATTACGAATATCAAGCCTAGTGTGGTTGAGATGGTGAGTAAAGTCGTGTATGGTGTTGTTGAGATGATTATGTATATCAAGCCTATTGTGGTTGAGATGGTGAGTAAAGCCATAAATTATGTTTTTGAGTTGATTACTTATGACAAGCCTATTGTGGTTGAGATGGTGAGTAAAGCTGTAGATCGTGTTGTTGAGTTGATCACTTATGCCAAGCCTATTGTGGTTAAGATGGTGAGTAAAGTTGCAGAGTCTGTTGTTGAGTTGATTACTTATGCCCAGCCTGGTGTGATTGAGATGGTAAGTAAGGCTACAATTGGTGTCGTTGAGTTGATTACTAATGCCCAGCCTGGTGTGATTGAGATGGTAAGTAAGGCTACAATTGGTGTCGTTGAGATGATTAATTATCTCAAGCTTAGTGTGGTTGAGATGGCTAGTAAAGCTGTAGATTGTGTTGAGTTGATTATTTATGTCAAGTCTATTGTGATTGAGATGGCCAGTAAAGCTGCAAATGGTTTTGTTCAGATGACTACTTATGCCAAGCCTAGTGTGGTTGAGACGGGAAGCAAAGCTGCAAATGTTGTCGTTGAGATGATTACTTATGTCAAGCCTATTGTGGTTGAGATGAGTAAATCCGCAAATGGTGTTGTTGAGATGGTTACTTATGTGGTGCCTTTTGTCTTTGAGATGACGAGTAAATCCGCAAATGGTGTTGTTGAGATGGTTACTTATGTCGTGCCTTTTGTCTTTGAGATGACTAGAAAATTCGCAAATGGTGTTATTGAGATGGTTACTTATGTCATGCCTTTTGTGGTTGAGATTGCAAGTAAAGCCACAAATGTTGTTAAGATGGTTGCTTATTTCATGCATATTGTGGTTGAGATGGTAAGTAAAGTCATGAATATTGCAGACTTGTTGAGATGATAAGTAAAGCCAAGATTAGCATTGTTGAGATAGATACAAAGTCATGGATTATTTCGGGAGAAAGTGTTTTTGTTTTTGTTTTCGAAAAGAGAGTTTTTTAAAATGCTTTTATATTTTTCGATTTAGAATTTAAGTTTAGTATCGTTGTCGAGATAGATAAAAGACTAAAACAGACACCATTCTACTTGGACCCTCAATTAAGGGTGTAAACGAATCAAGTCGAGTTCGAGTAGTGTTAAGTTTGGCTTGTTAAGATTTCAAGTCGAGATCGAGCTTGAGTAATTTTAAATGAATCTGAAAAATCTAAGTTCGGCTTGATCCGTTAAGAATTCGAGTTGAGTTTGAGCTTTATTCGAACCTAATCGAGTCAAGTGTTAATCGATCTTTGATCATGTTAGACTCGAGTAATTCTTATATGTCACATCTCATATAAAGTCTAACGAAGAAAAAACTTTGTTACACAAGTATATTAAGCTTGTTAATTTTAGGGTTTTGTGTGTTAATTTATGGTTTAAGACTTATCTTTAGGGTATATATTTTAGGTTTTAAGTTTAGAAATTTATATTTTAAATTATAAAAATAAAAAATAGTATATTTATATTTTCAAGTTGAGTATCATGTAGCTTGGTTCGGTTCTTCAATAATTCGAGTCGAGTTCGAGCTCGTCGAGTTCAATCGAGTTGAGTTTTGATAGAACTTTGATCGAGTCGAACTTGAATAACTCTCAATTTGTCTCGTCTTATTTATAACCACGTGAAGAATATAATAACAACGATTCCGTGTCGAACAACATCGATAAGATGATCAGAGCTAGCCTCATGGGACTGGTAGCTATGGTTATTATGATTTGTTGTTGTGAAACGATCCTAGATTACAAGTTTTCACAACACTCTTTTACCCTTGTGGATGAATGCTAATGACCATTATATGTTTTTTCATTAGCTCTGGTGTTTGCTTGTGTCCGGTTGGTCTTGCCGGACCTGCTGCAAAGTCACCGAACTTACCCTGAAGAATGTATCTCAGCTGTTGAATCATATCCCAAGAGCTTCAATGCAAACTTGCAGTACAGAAATCAGAGTCTCAACTTGTTGAAACCTTGAACATTGACATGGGGGTTCCTTGTCTTATTTAAGGAATACTTCAGAAAATTAAAAGTGTTTGTTGAAACTAAAAGTTTTTATAAGCGTTTTAGTTTTAGAATTTAACTATTGGTTTAAAGTTTATGTGTATGTGTTTTAAATTTAAGGTTAATGATTGAAATTGGGGTTATAATTTAGGATTTATAGATTAAAACTTAAATACTAACCATGATCTTAATACATAAAAGATCATAATAAAAAGTATAGTCAAAGATTTTAGTGTAGGTCTGAAAGTTGTTTGGAAAATGACTTTGAACAATTCTCGATACAGTTAGATTGTTCAAAAACAATCAATCGTTTTAATTCTCCAAATGTAAGGAATGATTCGATCGCGCTTGTTAATGTATTGATAAATTACGAAATACAGGATAAATGATTGAGTTTTAATAGATTTCACATGAAGTCAACAAAAGCAAAGTTTAGTAATATAATAACCTTTGCTTAATATAATACTCTTTGATCACTTTCAATTAAAAAGTCTATAAACATAAATAATTAAAAAATTACATGGTGGGTAGTTAGTGGGTAAATAATATAATACAAATAAGGTCTTAAATACATCTCCTACCCATTGTGTACAATAAATATAACTTTTATATTCACATCGTTAACTACTCACCAAATTCATACTCATTCTGCTCTAACTAATACGAATATATTACGAAATTTAGATTATTTAAATAAAATGTATCATTTTTTACTATAATAAATAGAGTGAATTGATTGTGACTATAAACTTATTTCCAAAATAGTGAGCGACCTGTGGGGGTAATTTATACTTTTTAATATCATTCCACGCTATGTATGGTTAGAGATGGGTACGGGTCGGGTTAGATTTTTGGCCCACCCGCATTCGACTCGAAGAATTATATCCGCTATCCGATTCGACCGAATTTAGGGTGAAAAAATTCGACCCGACCCGATTTTTAAGTTTTAAAATCTGACCGACCCTAATCATTAAAAAAATTTAAATTTTAGGGATTTAATTATAAAAAAATAAAATTTAAGAATTTAATTGTAAAAAATAAAATTTTAGTGACTTAATTGTAAAAAATATTTTTAGTGACCTAATTGTATAAAATATATATAAAGAAGGATCATTATTGCAAATATCTCTAAAATATATATGAAAAAATTACACTATCAAGTTTCGGGTCGAGTCAGATTTTTCTACCCTAAATTTGAACCTGACCCGAGATCACTCTTAAAAAAAACTTGATCCAACTCGACTTAAACTCGAATTTTCTACCAAAAACTCTCGATTAAGTCGTATCGAAACCCGTCGAGTTCGGATTACGTACCCATCCCTATCTATGACCGAATTGGTAAGTTTAAGCCCTTCGCTTTTAAAGTCGGTCGCAATTTCACCTTCTTTTTTTTTTTCGCACCACAAAAGAGGTTTTAGCTTGAAACGTTAAACCCTGATTCCCATCCCCACTAATATATCCTCGATGGCTTTAAGGGCTGCGTTGACGAGAGCGACGGTGGCTGGTGCAGCTCCACCGGGTTTGAGGCAGATGTTCTCCACATCTTCGGCTAATTCCTTTATACCGCCACCAATTGCTGCGTTGGGGAACGGTGACGGAACCCCTGGTCGAGAGCAATCTCCTCCAAGCACCAACCTTTTTGTCTCCGGTACGTCTCTTTTCTTTCTCATCTATATCCATCATACTGTTCATGTTTGCTCATATTGTTCTATGGGTTGTTTTGGTCTTGCTTATATGTTTAGGTTTTTTGCTTGGTTGCTGGGAAACTGCAGGAAAATGGAAAAAAAAATCATTTCCTTTAATGGGTTTTACTTGGCGGTCCTGTTATTTTCTGGGTTATTGGTTAATTGTTTATATTGTTTTTTTGCTCGTTCTATTGTCCGGAAAAGTTGTGCTTGTAAAAATGTTTCCTTTAGTTTCTCCTATTGTTTTGATTTTTGCTTACACGCTGGTTTATTCGGTCATTATGCTGGTTTGATTGCTCGAAAATGCCGGAAAATTGCAGAAAATTTTGATATTTGCTATAGTTTGAGCTAGTGGTCATTAAATGGAACCATGAAAGGGTTGATATTGTCTATCCCTTTAATTCATTCAAAGAAGTAATTCATCAGTATTGAATAGATTAAGCATTAATAATTTAGGTTTTCGATCACTCCTCTCGCTGTTTCGGTTTCGTAATTTGATTTCTGCAAACATATTTGTTCATACTTGTTGATCGCAGTTGCTTGTTTGCTTTTCTTGGTTCATATTATGATGTAAGTTATTATGTTGATTCGTTCTTTCAGGGCTTAACAAACGCACTCCTTCGGAGAAACTTCGAGAAGCCTTTTCTCAGTTTGGCCGAGTAGTTGATGGTTTGTCTCCATTACCTCAAAGAATTTTGGAAGTTTTCTTTATGAGATTAATAACCATTGGTCTTTTCCTGTCTTGACAGCTAGAGTGGTGACTGATCGAGTATCGGGTTATTCTAAAGGGTTTGGTTTCGTAAGATATGCCACCATAGAGGAGGCTGAGAAAGGCAGAGTGGGAATGGATGGCAAGGTTAGCTCCCTCTACTTGAAATGTTTATTTCCACGAGGAAAGTTTAGATTTTCATTCATCCATCCATCCATCATCATCCATGTCCGGATCTGTTCATTTCGATAATTTTGATTGAAAGTGTAATGATTTCTCTTGCTCCTGAAGAGATCTAAGAACTTTTATGGAGTAGTACCCTACCCTTTAAACGTTTTCCGGAATTAACTATGTTAAGTGCATTGTAGAACTGTACCAGGTTAGATCACTGATGATTGAATCATGTTTTGTCGATATTTTCTTTTAGTTTTATCTGCAATCTGCATACTCTGTCTCTTCCCCCTGATTGTGGTAACTAATTTCCTTTGGATCATCGTAGTTCCTCGATGGTTGGGTTATATTCGCCGAGTATGCAAGACCTCGTCCAGAAAGAACACCACCTCAGAACAACATGTCTAATTCAAATGGCTATAATTCCTACGGCCAAGAATGAGTTTGGTCCCGATTCCCAAACTCGCTTTTCATTTTTTTCGTTTTAATCAGAGACGGGTTTACGATATTGATGTCTACTACTTGGACCGTCGGGTTTACGATATTTTTCATGCCTACTACTAAGAACTCATTGCATTATTTGATATTTCTATCTACATTGATGTCTGTAGAGGGAAGTTTAACACAGAATACTACTTATGACCATGCTGAAATGTATAGGGCTTTGTCCCATGTGCTACCAATTGTTTCCTATCAAGTTTGGGTTTGGGTGGGGTTAGGTGTTGGGCTTTGGCCCATTAATCTCGGTATATCTTTTACTAATTTTTAACTTGTTATTTAAAATTTATCATTATAAGAATTTTAAAAACTTGCGAAGAATATTTACAAATATTATCTTGTAATCATTTTTAGATTATTTAAAAAATATATTTTTTTAAACTTTAAATATTTAAAATAATTATAGATGTTAAATGATATTATGAAAGTTAGAATTTAGGGTTTAGAGGTTAAAGTTTAATTTTTATGGTAATACGGTGAGGATTTAGGTTTTAATTTATAAATTTAAAATAGTTATAAATTTTAATTATTATCTATAAATTCAAAATTTATATACTTAAACTAAATTTTTAAACTCTAAAATTAAGATAAAAATTTTAATTTTTATAGCAAACATATCAAATAATTACCCTAAAAGTTATGTACTAACATTTTTTTAACAGACTCTTAACCTCGTATGTTTGGACCAATTTAGTTGGCAAAAAGACGAAAAATGCCCTCAATCAAATAATTATTTCCATCTTTATTTTTTGGAATAATTTATTTTAATATTTTATTTTGAGTTAAATTAAGTTTTTTACGGATGAAAACTGTTAGTCAACTGACTGTAAATGATTTGAAATGGCGAGAAAAATCTATATGATTTTATAAAATTATATAAAAACGTTATAATTTTTGTTGAATTATTATTTTTTCAAGTTATTCTAAATTGTATATCGTTGATTTTTTAATAATTTTTATCGGAGATATTTTGATCCAAAATGAAATATTGGGATTAAATTATCCTAAAAAGAATATGAACCAAAATATCTATTCAATCAAACGTTAAGAGTATATTTTTAACTTTATGCCTTTAAAGCTTATCAAACGTTAA
This sequence comes from Abelmoschus esculentus, assembly GCA_035048815.1. NCBI lineage: Eukaryota > Viridiplantae > Streptophyta > Magnoliopsida > Malvales > Malvaceae > Abelmoschus > Abelmoschus esculentus. The sequence goes on from JAUCBN010000049.1 coordinate 1,463,159, forward strand.
GATTATATATATTTTTTTTAACTTTATACCTTTAGAGTTTATCAAACGTCAAGAGTATTTTACAGAGAAAGATATTAACTGGTACCTGCACATAACGTCTTTCTATTTTTTTAATAATTCTTCCTTTTTAATATTTTCTTCTCGGAAGCACACAAAAACACTCTATGTTAAAAAGATTTATAAAAACACCCATGACGCTACTTGTATGTAGCGTCTTTACTCTTATCGTTTAATTTATCGTAATTTCTAAAATAATATATTTTTTAATTTTTTTAAAATTAATTTTAAGGAGTAACATTCTCTCAATCTCCCTTTATGCATATGTCTTATTTTATGCAGATATGTCTTATTTTTTTTGTGTGTGGCTTTAACCAGTTGTTTTCAAAGACAAAGAAATGTCAGTGTGGGATCAACATTTGTGTGATATTTTCATTTTAGTTTGTGGTTTAATAAACGTAGAAAGGCAGTTTTCGGACAGTCCTTTATATAAAAAATATTTTTAAGGAGGAGAAAGGGTTGGTGGGTGCTGTCTCGGAAATTTTTGGGGTCCTCAACGAAATTAAAAATGAATTTTTTTATTACGATTAAAAAATTTTATGTTCTTTTTTAGTGCTCGATTTATGTACCGACAATAAAAAATAGGTTTGAAGTTTAGAATTATAATTTAAGATTAAAGTTTAAGGTATTAGGCAGGGTTTAGAATTTAAGGTTAGGGCTTAAAATTTAATTTTTTAGTGCTGGATATAAAAAATAACACTAAAATTTTATTATTCATCTCATTAGTTTAAACAATTAATTTAATATTTTGAATACATTATTTTCATTGTTAGATTTATTTATGTATTTATTTATTTAGAAAAAAATAATTTTAACCATTAAATTAACTAATTTATTTAATAAATTAAAAAAATTAAATAATTAAATTTAGCGGTCTAGGCTGATCGGGCCTAAACTATGCACTTTTTCTGAAATAAGTGCCTAAACTAAGCATTTTTTCTAAAATAGGTGTCTAATGTTTTTTTGGACTGAAATAGATGCCTAAATTTTCATTCCGTTAGTGATTTAAAGTAATACCGTTAAAAAATATCTAAATTTTAAATAAGTATCCAAATTATATATTTTTTGATATATGTGTCTAATATTTTTTTAACTAAAATAAATACTTATATTAGTATTTTAAGATAATAATAAAATATTAATCGTATAATGTCCTAATTAAAAATCATACAAAGACCAAATCAATCACAACAGAGGATGTTCTGTATGTAAGATTTTTATTGAAAAATTGTATTTAACAACAATAATTTATTTATTACTTTTCTAATGTCTGCTTTAAAAAATAAGATTAAAATTAAAAAAAATAAATGCAGACTATTAATATTTTAAAATTTATATAAATCTGAAATTTAATTATCCATGGCAGTAGCTAATAGTGTAAATTTTAAATGTTTCGTGGGTTGTTGGATTTATTTTTATTTTTATTATTACATTTGTTGTAAAAAGATAAGATTTTTTTTATATTTTCTTTTAATAAAATAAAATTTTAGGTATTTATTTCTATAAAAAAAATTAAAATCTATCTTAGAAAAATATATAATTTGTGCACCTATTTATAAGTTAAATAAACTTTTTTAACGGTGTTATATTAAAACATTAACGGAATAAAACTTTAAGCACCTATTTCAGCCAAAAAATACATTAGACACTTATTTCAGAAAAAATATATACGTTAGGCACTTATTTTAGCCAAAAGAAACAATAAGTACTTATTTCAGAAAAAGTGTATAGTTTAGGTAACTATTTTTGAGTTAAGCCTTAAAAAAATTAAGGTAAATTATATAAATAGTTATCAAACTTAAATTCTAATATTAAACCATAATTTTTAACTTTAAATTGTAAGTTTAATATTAAACCATAAATTCTAACTAGAACCTTTAAATTCTAAACCTTTAAATTAAATCTCAATCCTAAAACTAAGATGAATGTGTAAACTTTTTTTTTTCTACTTTCGATGCTTAAAATATTATATATTGATTTAGGAAGTAAATAGATATCAAATATTTATATTTTTTTGAACTCGACGTTTATAATAAATTATTTGTTTATCTTAATTGTAAAATTAAATAGAACTATATTATTTTAAATTTTATTGATAATTTATACTCTTTATATGAAATTATAAGTTCGTCCCTATCTCCGTAGGATTAAAGAGGGATATGTACCCAAAAATTTTAAAAAATTCAAATTTTATTCTTAAAATTTTTATAAATTTTAATGTCTCTCTCTTAATATCTTTAAAATTTTATATTAAATTTAAAATTTTTAAATATTTTTAATTAAATTCTGTCTTAAAATTTTTATAAATTCTGATTAAATTTTTTTAAAATTAATAAATATTTTAGTTAAATTGTAATTAGGTAAACTCTTACTCTAAGTTCTGGGTAAAAATCATATGTCCTCTTTTTATGCCTTTTATTAAAAATTTTTAAAAAAATTAATTTTAAACCATAACACTTATTTTTTATATCTCACAATCTAAACCATACACTCTAAAAAATACATCTTACTCCTAATTTTCTAAACCTAATCTTAAACTTAAACCTAAAATCTTTTAATTTAAAGAAAAAACACAAATAAAAACATAGAAAATAAACAACACAAGTTCTACCCTGAAATGTATCTTTCTAGCACGTTTATGAGCTAGATAAAGGTGGCAGCAGTAGCAATACCCGGTAGTTCTTTCCAGAGAGAGAAATGTCGGTGTGGGATCAACCTTTGTGTGATATTTTCCTTTGAGTTTGTGGTTTTCTAACACGTTTCTAATCCAGAGAAAGTGAAGTGGCAGTGGCAGCCACTCAGACAGTTATTTTCAAGGTGAAGAAAGTGCTGGTGGGATCAGGTTGAGTGGACAGAAGAAGAAGAAGAAGAAAAATGTGACAGTTTTTTCCCCAAGAGAAGCAAGTGTTGGTGGTGGGCTCCGTCACTGCACACTGTGATAATGCCCAGACATAACAACTTGAGGTTGTACTAAATAAAACTAGATTGGCTGTTTTCTCGACCACACGTTCGAAACACAAGAAACCTAGACTAAGCTGATTAGGGTGTAAACGACTCGAGTTGAGTTTAATAATGTTAAGTTCGACTTGGTTCGTTATGATTTCGAGTTTGAGTAATTTTAAACGAGCCTAAAAAATTTGAGCTCGACTCGTTAAGAACTCGGGTAGAATTTGAGTTTTTTTCGAGCCTAAACGAGCCAAGTATTGACCGTTCTTTGATCGTGTTAGACTCGTAAATCTTACCTCTCACGTTTCACTTAAAGCCTAATAGAGAAAAAACTTTGATACACAAGTTGTGTAAACTCAAGCTTGTTAATTTTAGGTTTTAGTATGTTAATTTAGGGTTTTAAGTTTAGAAATTTAAATTATAAAAAACTAAAAAAATAGTATATTTATATTTTCGAGTTGCTCGTGAGCTTTTCGATTTGAATATCATATAGCTCGGCCTGGCTCGTCAAGAACTCGAGTCGAGTTCAAGCTAGAGCCGAGTTTTGACCGAGCTTTGACCGAGTCGAGTTCGAGTAGCTCGCGATCTATCTCGTCTCATTTACAACCCTAAAGCTGATAGATAGATAGATAGATACATAGATGTAAGTGTTTGATCAAGTTAAATCAAATATTTTTTAAGTTATTCGTACTAATGAGTCATATTTTATAAATTAAACTTTATTTAATTTTTTTTGACTTTTGATTTTATATAAAAATTAATTATAATTATTTATGATGTTATAATTCTATTGGATTCTAATTTTATAAGATGCATATATACGTATTTCTTTATATTTTTTTTCTTATGTAGCATATATATTTTATACTTTATATATATTGGATTTAACTCAAATTTAAAAATCAATTCATTAATTATTAAAAATTTTGAATTATTCAAAATTTTATTTTATAACTTAAATTTTATATAAAATTTTTTAATTCGAATCAAATTTATAAAATTTTGAATCAAATTTTATTCACTCCAAACCTAACACCTAAACATAGAATAACCTGAACCATAAAACAGCAGCTCCAAGCTCAAGGCTCCCATCACCAGATGCCCACTAAACAGGCAAAGACATTCTTATCACCTTACGTTTCATATCCCAAGTTCAAGTCACACAGCACGTTATATACAGGATTAGACCTAGGGTGTCGGATAGAAGTCGCACACTTAAATATTTTAAGTTTTTTTTAATATATTATATATATTTTTATTGATAATTTAATTTTACACTCTTAAATTCTTATAATTTTATACTTTTATATTGAGTGTAAATCGTCTACCTCTTTCTCATGTCTCCATTCGTGCTTCCGCTTTAAATTAGAGGGTTTAGGGTTCTAGGTTAGGGTTGTAGGAATTAGGTGTAGGGTGCATTTTTTAAGGTGTAAGATTTAGGGTTTAGGATATAAAAATCAGGGTTAGAGTTTAAAATTTAATTTTTTAAAATTTTTAATAGGAGGCATGGATTGAGGTATGATAAGAAGGTAGAGGATTTCTACTCTCCTACATTAGGGTAGAAATCGTTTGCCTCTTTTCCATATCTCCATTTGTGTTTCATGTTGAAATTTTTTTAAAAAATTGAATTTATACCCTAACCCTAATTTTTTTATATCCTAAATTCTAAACCCTACACCCTAAAAAATATATCATACCCCTAACTCCTTAAACCCTAACCACAACACTTAACCTTAAACCCTAAATTATAAACCATAAACCCTCTAATTTAAAGCGAAGACACGAATGAAGGCATTAAAAAGAGACAGACAATTTACACCCCTACATTACTAATATAACTTTTTTAATAGTTTACGCCCCTTACGTGATATTTTAGATCCGTACCTAATAATATACGTCAATATATAACTTTGTACAACACAAAAAAACTAATAATTATCTATTTTTTTCCAAAATTAATATCGTACATATGTAATGTAAAACCTCTACTATTGTTTCTTTTGTCATGATTTTTTAAAAAGATATTTTTGTGTTTGAACAAACCATATGGATTTGATTCTATTTATTGTATAAAGGGATCTAAAGTTATTTGAAAAAAATTGAGAATTTACTTAAAATTTTAGAAGGTTTATGTGAAGATTTAAAAATTTAAAAATGTTTATTATGAGAATTTCAAATTCTAAGAGCCAAGGTCCCTCATATTCCAAACAAAAATCATGTTTTTTTTTTTTTTATTATTCTCCTTCTATTCGTTGATACTAAAAAAATAAATCTTACATTTTAATCTTTGTAAACCTTAAATTTTAAATGGTAACTATAAATTTATAATATCCATAAATCAATATATTTTGTCCGATTTAATTAAAATGTCATATTTGAATCATTGAAGTGATCCACATTAAGAATATCTCATTTACTCACTGAATTTTATATAAGAACTTTTTATTGCTCTTCTATTAATCCTCAAATACCTTTATGATATGACGTAAAATAAAAATAATAAAATTAAAGAAAAAATATGTAAATCATTAACGAACTTTGCTTTTTGACCTACGTTAAGTCGCATGTTATGGTCCACATCATAACATTGTTAGAAGGTTAATTATAAAAATAATAAAAAAATATTATATAAAATACAATAAATAAATTAAATATTTTAAATTTTTAATGACTAAAATAGGTCACCTGTTAAATGAACTAAGTTGTTGAAGCATACCCAAAAAAGGATGAGAAGATTTTTTTTTTCTCATGCTCACCCTTGATGCACTATAAAACCCTTCAAGGCTAACGGATACTTACATGAACGAAAACTAGTAGCTCTTCGGCCTACACCGATTGTTTCACGAAATGTCTTCTCAAGTTTATTCCTCAATGCTTCCTTCTTCGACTCACCAATCCATGTCCAACCACAATCGTCCCATAGCCAACTTCCATCCATGCGTCTGGGGGAATCTCTTCCTTTCATGCCCATTGAAAACGGTAAAGAATACAGATGGTCATTCCCCAAACAAGTTTTCCTGTCATGTCTTGTAATAGAATCTTTTTTCTTACATTACAACTGTGTGTGCAGGACGTTACTGCTGCTCCACTTGAACATGGAGAACTGAAGGAAGAAGTGAGGAGGATGGTTAAGGAAGCCGTGGATGCCGAGTTACTGCACAAATTACGTTTGATTGATACAATCAAACGGTTGGGAGTGAGTTATCATTTCGAAAGAGAGATAGAGGAAGCATTGCATAGTATTTACGAGCACGACTGCACGCACGGCCAAACTCTCGAGGCTACTTCTCTTCGGTTTCGGTTGCTAAGACAGGAAGGATATAATGTTCCGTGTGGTGAGTACACTCTGCCTCAATTATCCATTATTTTCCGACAATATTTTCTCTGTAGATTTTGGATTTTACTAACACCTAGTTGGATCGAGCAGAGGTATTCGACAAGTTCAAAGATGGAGAAGGAAACTTTGAAAAATCCTTAACAAGTGATGTGAAAGGTTTGCTAGAATTGTACGAAGCTGCACATCTACGTGTACATGGTGAGGATATACTTGAGGAAGCCCTCGGTTTCGCCACCGGTCAACTAGAGTTAGCCAAAGCTTCTGGCACGATGGAATACCCCCTTTCGGCCTCCGTCTCCAACGCTCTAAACCAACCTATCTACAAGGGCTTGCCGAGGTTGGAGGCTCGGCGATTCATAGCCATCTATAAAGATGATGCTTCACACGACAAAACGTTGTTGAAATTTGCGGAGTTGGACTTCAACTTGTTACAAAACTTACACAAGGAGGAGCTCAGCAAGATCTCTAGGCAAATATATGACTCGTTCAACATTAATTGATGTACTAAAATGTTGATTAACTCTGGGTTTTTTTTCAGGTGGTGGAAAGATTTAGATGTTGAGACGAAGCTGCCATTTATACGAGATCGATCAGTGGAAGCTTACTTTTGGATACTGGGAGTGTACTTTGAGCCTGAATACACTTTTGCCAGAGAGATATTAACAAAAATACTACTCTTGACATCGATTATGGACGACATATACGATGCATACGGCACGTTTGAAGAACTTCAACTTTTTACGGATGCAATACAAAGGTTAATGACTTATATATATATATATGATATGTTTTTAAGAAGGTATCATTTACTGTGGCAATCTTTTATTTTCAGGTGGGATGCTGATTGTATAGATCAACTTCCGGAATACATGAAATTCTTCTACAAGCCAATGTTGGAATTTTATGAAGAACTGGGGGAAGCAATGGCAAAGCAAGGGAAATCATACCGTATGCAATACGTGAAAGATACCGTATATTTACACTCAAACTACATAAAAGTATCATCCGATACGAATATATATGTCTAACACGAGTATATTTTGTATCCCCACGTGCAGTTTAAACAATTATCTGAAGCTTATTATGTGGAAGCCAAATGGTTACAAGAGAAGTATGTACCAACGATGGAGGAGTATATGAGGAACGCAGTTTTAACTGCTGGCTATATCCTCTTAACAATTGCATCATTTCTTGGAATGGGAGATGTGGTGACACCTGAGATTTTCAGTTGGGCATTTAGCAACCCGAAAATCGTCGAAGCTTCGTCCATCGTTTGCCGTCTCATGGACGATATCGCTTCACAAAAGGTACTTTATGTTCTCCGGATTTCATTCAAGATAATTTCAGTAGCTCACATTGGATAAATAAGACTAATTAAACAACATATGCATTATGTATACACATGTAGTTTGAGCAAGAGAGAGGACACGCTCCATCGGCTGTTGAATGTTACATGATACAAACCACAAGTGGAGAATGCTTGGAAAGATATAAACCACAAGATGATATTTAGTGAGACATTTAAGGTTGTTCCGATGCCGGTTCTTACACGAAGTCTCAATCTTACGAGGGTCATCAATTTTCTTTATAAGGATGGAGATGATCAGTACACACATGTTGGGAAAGATGCAAAAGAAGGGATTGCTTCTTTGCTCATAGATCCACTATCAATTTCACCATGAGGAAACTAAGAATTTAATCGATCCAGTGATTCATTTCGTGTTTAAAGTGTGATCTTAATCTTGGTAGTTCCATTGTATATGTTTGTGTTACTCTCTAAGTTGAAAAATTAAGATCTTTTGGTATTATATGAGATGAAAAATATTATCATTTTTGTGTTCTTACATGACAAAATTAACCATCGAGACAACATAGTTTATGTAAAATTACAGGTATTTGAAAACACTCAACTTAGGAAAGGTCGAGAGCCAAAACATAGTTATTTTACAAATTAGGCACTAGGAGGATAAGTTCTACGTAAGCATCGACGAATGCAAAATATTTTTGAGGGTGGGTATTAAATTAAAATATTTTTTAGGGTGGACACAAGTTATAAAAGCATTAAAATTTCAGGTTGAGAACAAATATAAAATTTAAGGATAAATTATAAAAATTAAAATTATTGAAGCCAAATATTTGAACTTTGAAAAGTTCTGAGTGGGCATGGGCCCGCCCGAAAATATATGTTGCTCCTCCACTGTATACATTTTCAATTCTCGGGAATCAAGGATCGGTAATCGAATGATCTTTTATAATCAAAACGATTTTAATTTCAAAAAGTGCTCATTGGAATAAATTTTGGTTTCAATTAATAATTAGGAGGAAGGATCGGCTTGTAGCAAATTCGATTTCCTGTAAACACACTTGGCGACGGATTCGCTATGGAAACTGAAATCGGGTTAAATTCTCATTTAAGACGGTACAATTAGGGGTGAGCAAAACTCAAACCGACTCGAAAAAATTGATTTTTTTCCTTCAAATTTTGAGTTATTGGAGTCAAATTGAATAACTCGAATGAATTTCAAGTTAGATTTAGTTTTGAATTTTGGAAGTTCGAATATTAAAAAAAAATTAATTTTGAAATTTTATATTTTGGTCACTATTTCATAACTTTTTCAATTGAACTTTGATTCAGTCTCAATCTTTTTAAATTCAAATTTTGAGATGAACATGAGATCAAGAATAAAACCTATTAATGAAATTAATATTCTTTTGGACCTAAAGCTTTTAAAAATTTACTATTAGATCTCTAAAGTTTTGAAATTTTATTGTTTAGCTATTGAATGATAAATATTATTCTATGTGATAATAATTTTCTTTAACGTGTAAGCCAAAAAAACCCAAATATATATAATATTAATTGTTAAAAGTTTCAGTCAAGTCCCTAAACTTTGGTAAGTTCACATTTTTATCCCTGAATTTTAAAAAAATTGTAGTCTCAATTGTTTGAAACCAGAATGTATCTGTATTATGATTTATTATGATGAGCAATTTGCTTTGGTTTTATGAATCTTTTATCTTTGTTTGTCCTTGATTGTTCCGAATTATTTTCGGTGACACTTTTGATCTAATTTTTAATGAGACCTTACTTTAATGAAGGAACATATTACCTATAAAAATACCGTTATAAATATATTATATAATTTTTTATGACAATTGATTTATTAAGTTATATTAAAAAATTCTTATTTACACTTGCAAAAAAAATATATATGAAGAAGAAATTCTTATCACTTTGAACTATAATATTATAAATAATTATAATTAAATTTGTACAAAAATTCAAAATTCGACTCGACTCAAAAAAATTTCAAATAAAGTTTGAATGATAAAATATGATACATCAACTCAAATAACTCGAAATTTTTTGACTCGACTCAACTCGATCGAAGGCCTAGCCCTAGGTACAATCCGAGTATTGTGTGACATGTTACATAATTTTTTTTGCTATGTAATAGATTTTATTAATAATTTTATTGACATAGTTGGGAGTCTCATTTAAAAACCTTCCTAATCTTAAATGGAGGAAAAGAGTACACAATCCAAGAGCCAGAGCCGTTTCTGAGATTTTAGTGGCCCTAGGGCAAACGTAAAATAATAGGCCCTTAATAATAAATATTAAAAAAATAATTTTTAATAAAAAGTATAATAAAATTAAATTAATTATATACATACTAACAAATATTAGAAAAAATTAGGCCCCTAATAACAAATATTGATAAAAAAATTAATCATTAATAATAAATACGAGGAAAATAAATTTTAAGAGTAAACATCTAATAACAAATATTGTGAAAAACCTAACCTCTAATAACAAATATTGAAAAACTATGATCTTATTAATAATTACTGAAAAAATAGACCTCTTATAAGTATTAAAAAAATAGACCCTAAAAACAAATATATTAAGAAAATAGATTTCTTACAATAAATATCGAAAAATAAATTTAAAATTAGACTCTTAATAACAAGTGTTAGAAAAAATCGCGACTCCAATAGCAAATAAAGAAAATAAATAAATTTTTATAGTATATACTAATAAATATTAAAAAAATATTTTTTAGAGTACCCCTAATAATAAGTTTAGTAAAAGATTGACCGACCCATAACAACAAGCATTGCAAAAAAATTAAAATTTAGGAATCATAATAAAAAATAGTGAAAAATAAATTTTAAGAGTAAACCTAATACAAATATTAAAAAAATGAAACCATAATAATAAATACTAAAAAATAAACTCGTATAATAATAAGTATTAAAAAATAATTAATTTATAATAATAAATATTTAAAAATTAAAACTAAATATATTTAATAAAAAATTAAAATTTAGAGCCCTAAATAGAGGTGGGCCCAGGGCCGTCGCCCTTATTGCCCACCCCAGAGCCGGCTCTGCCAAGAGCCTCATCATCAGGAATTGATCGGTTATAATATCTCGTATGTGCCAATATTAGCCACAATTACTCATATGATCTTGAGATTGAAGAAGAGCATTGGGTGTGTAGGGATATAATTGGTCGTATATGGAGCTAGCAAAACATCCACGAATCATGTTTATTGGCTCAGGTCGTGAAAGCATGTTCATGGATATAATTGAACACATGTTTAGGGTAGAATTGGGTGTTTATTGACGAACCCAAATCATCTGCTCCTTTCCCATATCTTCATTTATGCCCCCACTTCAAAATAGAGGGTTTAGCGTTTTAAGTTAGGGTTTAGGGAATTAGGGGTATGGTGTATTTTTTAGGGTGTAAGGTTTAGCGTTTAGAATATAGAAAATAAAGGTTTAGGGTTTAAAATTCAATTTTTTACAAAAATACAAAGAGGCACAAAGAGAGGCACATAAAAGAGGCAGAAGATTTTTGTTCGTTTATTGACCTAACCACAATTAAGTAAAATTGCAATTGCTATCAATTATAGTTGATCATGCTGAACGCCCTCACATTTTGGAGGACGCAAAAATAGCTCTATATAAGACAGAAGCGAAGGCAAACCAACCAACCAACATTTGCTATCAATTATAGTTGATCATTTGCTTGGGTTCAGCTACCATCAAATTCAATTAGTTTTAGATGTTTCTTCCGTATTCTTATTTAAGATGAACGACAAATCACGATGTCTGAAAATGAGTGGTCTTTTTGAAGTGCCAACATACCTTTTAATCTTTTGTTCGAGGTTGAGGGTAACTTCTTTTTACGCCTTCGTCGCGAGGCTAGATGAAGACCACCGCATGTAATCGTAGTCGAAACCCCTACCATTTTCGATGATGAGTATTAGTGGATACCACGAAATTTACGAAGCTTAAGCTTCACTTCCCATATCATGAAAGCATGTTTAGGAGTCCAACAACTGGGTTACAATGTCTCTTTTGTTCCAATATCACCCTCAAATATGCATCGGAACTCGAAGAAATAATTATAAGCGTAGGGGATGAATTGTTGTAATTGGTGACACCAAAACATTCACTGGTGAGGGTTTTGGAGTCTTGTATTATGAAATAAAACTTCCTAACTATTACCAAGTTGTAATACTTAACATTGTCGATCCCACAAGGATTGAATTACCTACGCAACAACTTATTCTTGCACTTAAATATAAAAACATAAGTGATTTTGATTGAGGAATGATTAACTTAAATAAAAATAAACTAATTAACTAACTGAAAATTGTATGAAATAAGTAAGGTTGGTCGATTGCTTTGCAGAGTGGAATCTTGTTGTAATGTATTATCCTCTTATTAATGCATGAGGTTGAAGTGCCGCCTCGGCAGGTCGCTGAAGGGTCGCCTTGGCTGACTCGGCGGGTTATGCATTGTCGACAATTCAACTTTTCATAGTTCGACAGAACATCCTTAATTGTCTCCTCCTTATTCCTAATTCAGAGTACTATTGAAGACCACGTCTTGGTAATACCTCCTGGCGTGAATCAAGGGTGAACAACAACCGATAATATGCTTCCTTTTAGTCGCTGAAATCCTTGTTGGATTAGCTAATGCCCAAGAGCAAAGATCGTATTTTCTTGTTTCGTGAGCCTAACTATCCTTATTCTAGAAAATAGTTTTTTCCTCACAAACTTATCTTCCGAGTTCATATGCAAGAAAGAGTGAGATTCAAGAGAGAATAAACTATGAAAAACTTGATTGCATTAATAAGGATCAAATAAATTACAACCTTCTTCCCCAACTAATCCACAATTGACCTAAGCCTTGAGTAAGATTTAGAACATGATGTGTTATTAGCGGCTAAGTGTGTTGGGACCGCCGGCACACCCCATACGCAGCGGAACAAAATTACGACAATCTTTCCAGTCATCCATGTACGTTTAATCCGAAATCAGGAGGAAGAGATGCGATGAATTATATTGGGTTCCTTGTTAAGCAGCAAAAACAACAACTGGATCTACTACAGTCACGATCGTTCAATAATCCGAATCTTTAGCCTCCACGAATATCGTATCGACCTCTACTTAGTTCACCCGGTTGAGAGCAAATCTAGAAAACTATTTTTTGAGATTTTAGGTTTTTGGAATTCGGGATTAACTTAAACGGATTCTAGACCAAAACATCCCTTATATATGTGTCACCCTAGATATTATGTTTTTATTCCGAATTTGTTATAATCCGAATTTGAAAAGGGATACAATTACTTTAATTATATCCTTTGATTAAATTTGTGATTAAATATAATCTACTTATACATATATATTTGTTGCTCCTTTTAAACCATTGGGTGTGACCCTAAAGGCTCATTGTAACGTTAGTAATAATATTAGAACAATTCTAATATTACAAACAATGAGTGACATCTAGCAATATATCATTGTCATCTAAGTTACAAGAGATCATGATTCGATGTACCATGTCCGTGATCAACTCTCTTAATGTATTGTATCCTTTTGTATCTATATTAGGCACAAGTCTTGAAATAGTCACACTTGTATATCATATTTAATGTTTCTTGATATTTAGAGTGGACTACTGTTAATGAATAATTTGTGATATCTTATATCAACATATTCAAGCATGGCCATGCATTTCTAGTCTCACTTAACCAAGTGGCTTTTGATATATTTTCCTATTATGTAGGAAGGACAAATCATATCTCGATCATTCACATCTCACTACATACATAGTAATATGTCAAATATCAGTTTTTATAGTGTAACTAATTACGAGAAACATTTAACTACATCAAAACATAAAACAACATATGTTAAGATAGTAATAATCTCAAGTCTAATGATCATACATATAGTTATCACTATGAGCAATATCGTGACCGTCACATAATAATCCAAGACATATGCTTATAGCGGGTCAATCCAATATTTTATTCTCTATTAATATATTCATGTAATAATTCTAAAATCTCTATGTAAATGACAACTCATTGTCATCAATTAACAACATGTTAGTCTTAAGCGTATTATTATTATTCATACCCATAATAATACTTGACTAAGGATCTTTTAATAATAATACTTATATTATTATATGGGCCTTATTGTTTCTCAATTTATGTTATACATTGATACATATATCTAAAAACAACAATGACAATGCCTTTATACAATAAAATTGGTAAATAAAAGTATCCTTTCAATCATTGTATGATTGGTCTTTGGGCATACTCTAACAAAGGATTTATTCTATGAAAATCGACTTACTTTCCTAGACCTAAGGGCTTGCTTTATATAGGCTAAGCCTAGGTCAAAGTCTCCCATAAGCATTAGGAGTTCTAAATGGAATAGAATACATATTCATATTAAATTACAATTCTTTATTTTATTTCCTAATTTTGCTCCCTCTTGACTTTTGAACTTCCATTGCCTTTGACCAAGGCTTTACTTTCTTTCCTCGTTTCTGTTTCTTCTCTAATTGTGCTCACTGGATTCGATACTTTATTCTCTATCTATCGTGTACCAATTGTTATCGTTATTCTGCTGCAGCAACAACCATTTCGTTGTCTTGGCGGATGCTCATATGTATATGATTTTATGTCTCTGTAATTTCTGCTTCTAGCATCCATCGACTGTAATTGGTATCACCTGTAGGTTCATTTCTTGTCTAAGAAAGAAAACAATTAACCTTATCTGTTTTATACTAAATAATAGATGAAAACATGAATTAAGTGTTTGAATGCTAAGATGTAGAAAACAATCAGAATTATCCAATATTGCCATTAAATCTGTTCATTACTTGCAATAATTGAGTGAAGAAATAATGTAAAATATAGAACTTTTCTACACTTATCATCCACAAACCATGTTTATTGGCCGAGGACGTGAAATCATATTCAGGGATAAAATTGATCGCATGTTTAGGGTAGAATTCATAGTCCATATCACCTAATTGTCCTAATTTAATTTCTTCACTTTTTGTATTAGCTTAAAAATTAATAATTTTATCGTGTAATTCATGTAGTTTCTCTAAATTATAATTATAATTATAATTATAATTAAACGCCTTCGATACTATGCCTCTAAACATAAAGATTATGCTAACTTTGTAATTAACTTTTCAAATAAACACATTAAAGATGCCTATGAATGCATTTTACCTTATTATTCATGCACAAAAAATAATCTTTGAACCCATTTTCAGGATGGGTTTTTAACCATTTATAATATTGCTTTTGTGTTAATATCAATATCAAATGAAAGATAAGTTCTAATACTAAGCCCTCGTTATTAAAATTACAAAAATTTTCCTGTTAATATCTCAGAAAAACTCCTCCAGTATGCCTACCAAGCTATTTTACCTTTATATTCATGCACAAAACTAGCATTAGAACCATTTTCAACACGCTTTTTACACCACCTATAATATCTCGCACATGCCAATAACGGTCTCAAATGGAAGATAAGTTCCAATATTATGTCTCTAAACTTAAAAATTATGCAAAATTTCTGACTGATGACATTAGAAAACACCTCAAACATGCCTATACACCCTTGTATTTTAGCTTGGGTAAAGAAGACTTCATTTTTATGTAGAAAGTGAGTTTCATGTAATAATTGTCGTGATAAATTAATTTTCACCTTCAATTTTTGGGACCTTGCTCTGTGCAATACGCGTGATATTTTCCCTTAATTTTAAATTGAGTTATCTAAAAAAGACTTTTCATATAGGATAGAATTCACTTCCTACAGAAGACGAGATTAAATCTTATTTTTCGTATAACGCGAAATTACCTTACGTTTATATTTTTTTAAATAAATCTGGTAGAGAACTATTCCTTTAAAAAACTAATAAAAGAGGTCTTTTCATTTAAAATAACCCTATTTTTAAAGAGGGGAAAGTGTTGGCGGGCTCGGTCATTACATGGTGTGATAATGGCCCGACGTTACCACTTGAGGTTGTCCCAGCTCAAACTAGACTTGCTGTTTTCTCGACCACCCGTTCAAAGAACCAGAAATGTCTCCCAAGTCGATAGAGGTTAACGTTCGATCAAATTAAATCTAATTAAAAATTTTTAAATTATTCAAATTGACGCGTCATAATTTTAAGTAGGATCGAGTTTTACTCACTTAACAAAGCGGCATAAAAAACAAACCAAAACCTTTGATCATAGAATAACCTCAACCATAAAACAGCAGCTTCAAGCTAAAGGCTCCCATTACCAGACACCCACTAAACAGGAAGACATTCTGAACACCTTACGTTTCCTATCCCCGGTTCAAGCCACAAATCCCGATCGTATATTATATCATGGGTCATTTTTATTACGTTATCATGACAAGGCAGCTCCTATTCCGAATATTTTTTTTTTGATTCATTTCTCTGTCTCAACACTAAAAAATTAAATTCTATGTCCTAACTTTAAATTTTTAATCCTCAACTCTAAATCTTAATCATAAATCAAATTTAAATTCTAAATCTTAGTTTTAGTATTGAAATATACGCGTAGATACCAAAATAGATGCATACTCTGTGTAGGGATGGGAGGGGTAAATTTTTTTTGTATAATTATATTTTTAGTCCCTTTTAGTTTAAATATTAATTAAATAGGGTTTTTATCCCTTTCAATTTTTAAATTTTAAGGTTTAATAAACTCTTGTCTCTCCCAATATTAAATCCTAGCTTCGTCCCTCCCTGACGCACTATAAAAACCCTTCAAGGCTAACGGATACTTAACATGTTTCCACAAACATAGTAGCTTTTCGGCCTACACCGATTGTTTCACGAAAATGTCTTCTCAAGTTTATTCCTCAATGCTTCCTTCTTCGACTCACCAATCCGTGTCCAACCACAATCGTCCCATAGCCAACTTCCATCCCTGCGTCTGGGGAAATCTCTTCCTTTCATGCCCATCGAAAACGGTAAAGAATCAAGATGGTCATTCCCCAAACATGTTTTCCTGTCATGTCTTGTAATAGAATCATTTTTAGTACATTACAACTGTGTGTGCAGGACGTTACTGCTGCTCCACTTGAACATGGAGAACTGAAGGAAGAAGTGAGGAGGATGGTTAAGGAAGCCATGGATGCCGAGTTACTGCACAAATTACATTTGATTGATACAATCAAACGGTTGGGAGTAAGTTACCATTTCGAAAGAGAGATAGAGGAAGCATTGCATAGTATTTACGAGCACGACTGCACGCACGACCGAACTCTCGAGGCTACTTCTCTTCGGTTTCGATTGCTAAGACAGGACGGATATAATGTTCCGTGTGGTGAGTCCACTGTCTGCCTCAAAGTTCCAAGTTATCCATTATTTTCCGAAAATATTTTATATGTAGATTATGGATATTACTATAACACCTAGTTGGATCGAGCAGATGTATTCGACAAGTTCAAAGATGGAGAAGGAAACTTTGAAAAATCCTTAACAAGTGATGTGAAAGGTTTGCTAGAATTGTACGAAGCTGCACATCTACGTGTACATGGTGAGGATATACTTGAGGAAGCCCTCGGTTTCGCCACCGGTCAACTAGAGTTAGCCAAAGCTTCTGGCACGATGGAATACCCCCTTTCGGCCTCCGTCTCCAACGCTCTAAACCAACCTATCTACAAGGGCTTGCCGAGGTTGGAGGCTCGGCGATTCATAGCCATCTATAAAGATGATGCTTCACACGACAAAACGTTGTTGAAATTTGCGGAGTTGGACTTCAACTTGTTACAAAACTTACACAAGCAGGAGCTCAGCAAGATCTCTAGGCAAATATATGACTCGTTCAACACTAATTGATGTACTAAAGTTTAACCCGAATTACAAGGAGAAAATGTTGATTAACTCTGGGTTTTGTTTCAGGTGGTGGAAAGATTTAGATATTGAGACGAAGCTGCCGTTTATACGAGATCGATCGGTTGAAGGTTACTTTTGGATATTGGGAGTACACTTTGAGCCTGATTACACTTTTGCCAGAGAGATATTAACAAAAATAGTATTCTTGATATCGATTATGGATGACATATACGATGCATACGGCACGTTCGAAGAACTTCAACTCTTTACGGATGCAATTCAAAGGTTAATGACTTGTATAATTATATATGATATGTTTTTAAGAAGGTTTGATTTACTGTGGCAATCTTTTATTTTCAGGTGGGATGCTGATTGTATAGATCAACTTCCGGAATACATGAAATTCTTCTACAAGTTAAAGTTGGAATTTTATGAAGAATTGGAGGAAGCAATGGCAAAGCAAGGGAAATCATACCGTATGCAATACGCAAAAGATACGGTATATTTACACTCAAACTACATAAAATTGTTATCGGATACGAATATATATGTCTAACACGAGTATATTTTGTATCCCCACGTGCAGTTTAAACAATTATCTGAAGCTTATTATGTGGAAGCCAAATGGTTACAAGAGAAGTATGTACCAACGATGGAGGAGTATATGAGGAACGCAGTTTTAACTGCTGGCTATATCCTCTTAACAATTGCATCATTTCTTGGAATGGGAGATGTGGTGACACCTGAGATTTTCAGTTGGGCGTTTAGCAACCCAAAAATCATTGATGCTTCGTCCATCGTTAGCCGTCTCATGGATGATATCGCTACGCACAAGGTACTTTCTGTTCTCCAGATTTCGTTAAAGGTAATTTCAATAACTCATATTGGATCAATAAGACTATACCACATGTAGTTTGAGCAAGAGAGAGGACATGCTCCATCGGCTGTTGAATGTTACATGATACAATACAGAGTTTCAGAAGACGAGGCATGTAATGAACTGAAAAAGCAAGTGGAGAATGCTTGGAAAGATATAAATCACGAGATGATATTTAGTGAGACATTTAAGGTTATTCCGATGTTGGTTCTTACACGAAGTCTCAATCTTACGAGGGTCGTCAATTTTTTTTATAAGGATGGAGAGGATCAGTACACACATGTTGGAAAAGATGCAAAAGAAGGGATTGCTTCTTTGCTCATAGATCCAATATCAATTTCACCATGAGAAAACTAAGAATTTATTCAATCCGGTGATTCGTTTCGTGTCTATAGTGTTATCCTAGTCTTAGTAGTTCCATAATCTGTAACATGTGTTTGCGTTACTAATTTTATGTGCCATTTTGTGTTTAAGATGTTTTATATAAATCTTGACGCATCATTTATCAGCCTACCAAGAATTGTTGAAGGTCTAACAATCTTTGGGTCATTAAAAGCCCAAATGAAAGTATCTTTTGCTATGCAATGATCAATCTTCCTTGCCAACAAAAGATACGACAGTGAGCAGCTGATAAGTAGAAGTAACTAAATAACTAATACAACAGACATATACTCCTCCAATGTCGGAATGTAATCTTCATGGAGCCATTTGAACTCAGCATAGTAGGCTTGATTAGGGGTGATAACAAGCCGAGCCGAGCCCGAGCTAGGCCAGGCTTGTTGAGCTTGGAATTTTAGGCTCGAGCTTGGCTCGAAAATAATATTATTGGGCTCAGATCGAGCTCAAAGCTCGTCTGTCTCGGCTTGATTTGACTCAAAATGAACAATTTTCTATATTATTGTGTTTTAATATTTATAGTTTATTTTTTTATTTATTATTTGTAGTTTTGTAAATTTGTTTTAGTTGATAATATTTAATTTATTTTATTTAATTTATTTTTAGTGGATTTACTCTCAATTATTTTATTATTTTTTTGCTAAACAAATTATTTTTAATGTATATATAAATATATATGTATGTTTATATATAATTATTTCGAGCCTGTTCACGAGCTTTTCGAGTCAAGCTTAGGTAAGCTCGGCTCGTTTAGATCCCAAGCCAAACCCGAGTCAAGCTCACTCGAACCGAGCTTTGACCGAACCGAGCCAGAGTAGCTTGCGAGCCGGACAGGCTCATTATCACTCCTAGGCTTGACATTGTAATTTCATCTATGAACAAATAGGAAAACGAATATTAAACAAAAACCAACCATTATTTTCCCCAAGATTTTAAATTAGTATAATTTTCTATAAGAAAAGCTAGTTTGAATTATAAAATAGGACTAATCAACTCAATTTTGTTTTAACTAAAATAAGAAATATAATTAAATATCAAATTTTCGGATTTGTGAAACATTGGATTTATAAAATTATGCAACTTGAATTTTAAAAATTCAATTTTTAGATGAGATTTGGGTTTTAAAATCAGGATCAGATCATTATGGGTAGATAAGTTGAGATTGTTTGGGAAAGTTTAGTGGTTTCACCATTCGAGTTGAATTCTATTTCAAATTAGTGATTTTACCCTTTGGGCTGAGTTCCAATTCGGATGGTGATGATAGAGAGAATAGATTTTAGGGAGTCTTACTCTTCGGGGTTATCGAATATTCGGATATTGAGTCATGCATCAATTATCATATCATCATGTTTCAGATTTACTATGATTTCAAAAAATACTTTATCGGAAAATAAAATATAATTTTTGTTTTTTATTTACTTGCACTTTAAAGACACACTAAGTTCTTTCGCTTACACACTTTTAATTCTTCTTTCAGATATACTAGGATTAATTAGGTGACTCTGTACTTGGAGCATCTAGTATTTTCCTCAGATAATTTATCAACCGTAACACCCCAAATTATTCCTAATTTAAAAATCTCTAATTATTGAAATCCCTAATTCAAAACCTTAAAGAAATTTGAGAATTATTATTTCAAAGCCTAATTTAATTATGGGTATAAATTAATTTTAATGACCAAGATGAAATAGTTTAAAACTTTAGAGGTTAAACCTAGAAAATTTTAAGTTTAAGGACCCCTATTTAATAATTTGTCCTTTTTGATATGATGGATTATTATAAACCCTATTCCTCATTGCAAACCAGTTTTACTTTTCTTTAACCCCAGCCGTTCACTGCTCCTAATTTTGTTTTGACTAACTCTTCTACCGTGAATCGTTCGAGTCTACATTGATCGTGTCTCGACACGTTTCCTGCACCCTTGTCGGGTTAAACCTTGCGTCTTTGCTGGCTGCTGTTTCGTGAGGTAAGTGGGGTGGTTAAATTTTGGATATTACCATGTAATTTTAACTTATTCGTTTTGAAACAATGGTTGGTGTGGGGGTGATTTGTCGATTTGGTTGGGGAAGACGATGATCTACGATACGTGGATAATTAAAGTCTGGAATTTGGGTAATTGACCCACGTGAATTTCTTGAAATTGATTCAATGTTAGGTGGGGCCATTATTTGGTAATTTAATCACATGAATCTGGGGAAATACATTCTGCTTTTGCTACTTTGTTCCAGGGAACCATTGCGTGATGTTTTGGCGGGGGATCTCACATTAGTTAGATTCGAATTAAAATTTTATGTAGCCAAACGAATATATTTTATTTACGGATTTAAAATCTCAAGTTAGTGTTCTTTTACGAAGTTGAGAATATTCAAATTAAAGTTTGATACGAATATTTTTGGTTTTCAGACGACTTTGATATTGAGGACGAGATCGTACCATCACCTCCACCACCTATTCAGAACGTTCCAGAAAATCCTTCACGAGATATTGTGAGTTTTATTAGATTTATGTTTCTTTATGATTAAGTTTTAGAGTAATGTTTTAATTCTAGGAATTTTTGTAGGATCCAATCCTGTTAGAGCTAAAGATAATTCGGATCGAGGTAAATGTCACCTTCAACGTTAGAGCTGTGCTTTCTTGAGGTGTGTTCTCTTATTTGGTGCTATACGTGTTCTTTTGAAATTATATATATATATATATATATATATTTAGTGACATACTTGACATTGTGTTTTAAGAATATTTGTGATTGATAGCATGTCTGCTTTCGGTATTGCGATTTTGATTGTGCATTTGTGTTACCATAAATACATGTCATTATGATTTTAGAAAAATATATAATTTTCAAATTTTCAGATTTTACACTTCTAAAAGAATTGTGATTTCAGTATCTTGTGAAAATGAGATTTCAGATAAATTGTGACTTCGGATTGTATTGTGTTTAATTCGGATTTTCAAATCATGATGCATTATCATGTGTGCATGAGGTGGAATTTGTGTACGGAGGAAGTTGTGGTAGCCTTCTAATTCGGAAGCCTTAAGACTACTTTCGGATTTTGGTGACGATGTAGGTGAGGGTTCTGGGGAACTCCTCTATTCGAACTGGTGACGATGTAGTTGGGGTTTGTGCACTGTGCATGATATTATTTCACACATGATGACTTGTATTTTTTTGATATTCTGCACTTGAGAAATTATTTACAAGAAGAATATTTTATTTATCTATTTATTTATTTTGATATGTTGCACCATAGGGACACATTGAGTTTTACGACTCACTCCCCTTTAGTTCTTCTTACAGATACTTTCGATCCTTAGACGTCTCGGTATTAGGAGAACGTCTTAGATTTTTAGACTTTTATTATATTTCAGTACGAGTTATTATTATCAAATTTAGACTTCTTATTTATTTTATAATGTTTATTCGGGATTTGTTATAATTGGAATTAGAATATTTTAGGATTTATTTCAGTGCATGCTTGATATTAATTTTGATATTTATTCGGATATTTGATTTTAATTACTTTTGATTTTAAATCATTTATTTGGATTCTTGAAGGATATTTATTTTAAACAAAAATATTTTTAGTCGTTTTGGGAATTGATTTTTTTTTTTATGTTAGACTCTTGAAATTCGGTCAAACCTTATAACCCGATAGTAGGGGTTGCATCAACTGTATGAACTATATTTTAAACCTTCAGATTATTAATATTATGTGATTTGAAACTAGGGGTGCTTAACGAGTATGTGAACACGGGTATAGTAGGGCTACACTTGACCAATAGTTATGGATGTTACTTGCATGTGTGTATGTTATGATTTTTGTGGTTAATGACTTTATTACCTTAAAGCTGTGTGAGTGGGTTAAGGTACAAGTATTTCGATGGGCTGTATGATCTCGATGTAAATCGATGGGTTGTGTGATATCGATGTGACTCGATGGGCTGTGTGAGACCGAGTGGATAAGCCTAGTAAGGCATGTGATCTTTTTATATGTTGAAAACTTGAGATAGTTATCTAGAGAACTCTAGCTAAGATAGAATAGGAGATGAACATTAGTTTAGAAGTCTATATGTGCACTCTTGATTGTCTTATCTTGCATACTTGTTTTATGATATTCATGAATTATCGTAGAGTAGATTTGTACCACTGAGCTTGTTAGCTCAGCGTGTGGAATTGTGGTTTTTTCGTTGCGTAGGTGACAAGTAGCTTTGGAGGAGCACATCGAGGAGGATTTCCCAGCATCGGAGGTGTGAAAAGAGTACAGTACTTGATCTTTAGTAGGACTTAATGTATTCATAGGACCTTACCACATATCGAATCTGTACATTTACTTGGACACGTGCTTTTAAAAGAATTTTGATTGGTCGGGTTTTGGGTGACCCGAATGTGGCACTTTGGATCAGGATCGGGATCAAGGTGTTACATAATGAGCAACGAGTCGAGTTAAGCAACAAAATATTTTAACGAGCACGATTCGAGCACAATTTTAACGAGCTTAGCGAGAAACGATTCTAGTAACAAAAATTTTTTGGCGAGCACGATTCGAGCACAATTTTAACGAGTTTAGCGAGCAACGATTCAGGTAACAAAATTTTTTAACGAGCATGAATCGGGCAAGGTCCAACTCGCGATCGACTCGCTCGATAAACACCCCTATTCGAGACATTATATAATTGAACTTTAGGACATTAAATATTAGATTTTATTGTTGCATGCAATTTTGGATTTTAATATTCTTTTACTAAATAATCAAAATATGATTTAACTTTTATGTTCATAAATAATTGTGATATTTTATAATGATATTTAATAATATTTATGATTTATAAATATTTAAACCTAGAATGCGTTACTCGATAAGGAAGTTTTCTAACTCTACTTTCAAGATTCAACTTCAGAAATTAAATTGAAATTCGGGGTTACAGTAATTTTATTTTACATCGTAAACCAAGAATAAGAGAAGTTCGATCCAAAAGTGATTATGGATTATTGAAAAAATAGACTGCTACAAAACGAGGCGTTAGATTCTAACTGGAAAATAATAAAATAATTATTCAAAACCAAACCATATTGTGTATTAAACACTGCCCTAGAAGCGAATTCGCCCCGATGTGTGTAATCGCTATAATGGACGAACGACCCCTTAAGGTTAACACGACTCTCCAGATTTCGTACACCCGAAAGATGGAGCGAACTTTGGTGGTATTGCTCTTCTCTCAACTCAAAAACACCACTCAATATAGGTTTAAGAAAACCAAAAAGAGTGTTTCTATAGTAAACAATTGCTTAGGGATATATCAAATAAGATAATATTCTCATTATTTATAGGTTAAATAGCGAGGGCAAAATAATCATTTCCAAGCATAATTTAATTCTATTTAAAATAGAATTAGATGGGCTTAAAATAGTTGTTACAAAAAGTGAGCATTACCAACATTCCCTCAATAATGCGAAAGAAAATCCTTTGTAATTATAAGAGCCTTGAAGTTAAAACATGAGAAGAGCAATAGCGAGATTAGTTGCTGAAGAACTAGTGAACGTATCTGGAACTAGTACATAGTGGAATGAGTAATTCTTCTCTTAGATAAGTGAACGAATCTGGAACTTTCTAAGATAGGGTGAACTCATAACACACAACTAACCCCTTCATCCACCGAAGTCCTCGATGTGTCTACAAAGTATATATATGAATGTATATATATAGCCATTTCCCTCAGGATTCTAGTAAGTGTACTAGAAAAACGGCCCAACATTTTTCGTAGAAGGTGGCTAGTCCTTCTCACTTACATAGGTTATTTCATCAAGTTTACCTCAATATAAACCACTCAAATAAGAGCTATAAAATAATTAAGAGCTTTTCCCTTAAGCTCATCCTCTCATATAAATAGGTGAATTCTTCAAGTTCATTTATAAAATGAACTACCCAAACTCTGGATAAGAACTCATTAAAAATAAAAACCCAATCTCTTTAATCGGTGAATTCAATAAGTTCTTCTCAATAGAACAACACAAACTTTTGGGATTGAATTCATTAAGAGTTTTAAGAAAACTCATCCTTTTTGGCGGAAAGTTCATTCAGTCCTTCGCGATAAAACTACCCACTCAATTGGGCTATAAACTTATTAAGAGTAATTATTCAACCAAAATCGATAAATTCATCAAGTCTTTCTCATTAAGACCACCCAAAACTTGAGCTATGAATTTATTAAGAGTAATAAAACTCAACCTGGGCATATACATTGTTCATCATAGGGAAAGGTAGTAAAAATGTACACTGTGAGTATTGTTCATGGTTTTGTTTGACCCCATTGAACTTAGATAACTAAGTTGGGTATTCACCATGAATTCCTCAACCATTGGGCTTTAAACCTATCCCCTTGACGAACCAAGAACCAATTTTCGTCTTTAACCTTTGGTAAGCGGATCTATTAGGTTCTTCTCTAAATTTAATCATCACTTTAAGACACCCCACATTTCTAATATTTTAAGATAGAAATAAATCCATAAGTGTTTTGGACAATCATGTAAACAAATATTCAATTTATGTTAGAGTAAGTTTGTTATGAGTTTTAACCATAAAACTATGCTTTTAACAAACTCAAATCTTGTTTACACATGATTATATTCTCAAAGTTTTGAGAAGTTGCTAATCATTTAGATTAATATACATAATCTCAAAACCATTATAAAATTCCTTATATCTCATCAATAGTCATTCATGACCTTTTCTCATTCAAAGGAATTTTAGTTTTCCTAATTTCTCATAAAAGAGTTTAAGGAATTAGGAATATTATGTAAAATTTTACTAGGAGTTTTTAACTTTTTTCTCACAGGAAAATTGTCTCTATTTTGCTACAAGAGATTTCAACACAATTCCTAAGATAGACCATCTCTTTCCTTTCTACTATTTAAGAGAAGAGCTCAAAGAAATTTACTAGCTACAATAAATTTTTAGTAGCACTAATGTCTATCATTTTCTCATTCAGCATTTTAGCTCTGAAGAGACCATCATATACTTTATTTACTATGACTAAATTTTGTATTCTACTCAACAAAGTTAATCTATATTCTTTTAACTTCTACACTAAGTTTAAAGAGATCTTATTTGTCATAGTATTTTTTATAAAGTGAGCACATTAAAGAATAATGCACCAGGTAAGTTATCATGAAAGAGGGGTGTTGCACTAGACACGCTTAAATACCAGATCTTTCATAAAACAAATCCTAGACATGCATTTTCATAATGCTTTCTGATAAGTCATCTATGAATTTTTCTCTTTCTTTAATTATGGTCTCTAAAAAAATGCTTGATACTAAGCAAATTTAATGTAAGACTCAATATTTAAAATAGTCATTCATTCTAGCCTTAACCTTTACACTAGTTTAAAACATGCTCATTGAGTTAAAGGCTAGTTTTAAAGGCACAATATAAATTCATGCGATAAAGTATGAATTGACATGTAACAAATTTAAATAATCCGACCTTGTAGTTAGATTCATAATTCCAAATAGACTTGCTCATCCATACCTGCAACTTTAATCTTTGCATCATCACCTTTAATCAGAAATAGTCTGAAATTTATCGTGACAATCACTTCACATGAATCAACAATCTCTTTTAAATCTGTTAATTCTAGAACCATACATACTTTTTTAAATAATTATTAACAATAATTTTCTCAAAAATAATTTGTTGAAAGTAATTGAAACTCTTATCTCTGAGACTTCCTTTTATTTTAATAAATTATAGAAATCATATTATATTCTTGATAGCTCCTCAATAAGAATATTTAGCTTGGAGAATCATTCCATCAATGTTTACATTTTCTCCCACTGTCATGTTATCTAAATTTCTTACAAGAAATTGTTAGTACAACAAGAAAATATATTAAAAATATTTTTCTTTTCAAACGTATTTCACATGTTTTTTTTTAACATGAACGTTTGATAAAATAAAATAAACCAATTACTAAGGTTTTAATCAACACCATCATAAAATGCATTACTACCATAATAATCGAACGGTTATAAAACATATTCAAATAATTGAACCATTACAAATTAAATGATCATTAAATAAATGCATTTAAAAAGGATAGCATATCCATCTTAAAAGGTATTTAAAACTCACCTATTATCACATATCAACCACCATGATTTTTATTTATTGACATTTTCTCTAATAAATAAAGTTTTAAAACATTACTCATCATGTTACTTTAAACACATTTAAATGTCATAAAAATCCAACTTTAATTGAGATAATAAATCTCAAATATAAACTCAAACATGCCTGAGAAATTATGTATGTACATAATATTAAAATATTTGAGAATAAGAAAACTTTAACGCTTATAATACTAAAGAGGTTATTTATGATAAATTCAAACTAATCTCCTCGTCACATTTGATAATAAAATATTTTGTAATACTATTTGTTGATAAATTCAAACCTTATAAACAATTATTCTAAAACATTTATGACTATTATAACATAATTCTAGTAACCGTTTTATATATAATGCCCCAAGCTTTAAATAGCATTATATCATTTAAAACGTTTTACTATTTTAATGCATGTAAATGCAAAATTAATGCATATAAACTCACTAAAACGTTACCTTTTTGTCTCAAGTAACTAATGATTTTTCATGCAACCATGAACTGATAATATGCATTATAATTTATGATACCAATCAAATTAAGAATAGTCTTTAACTTCAGACATAAGCTAAAAAATTACTTACCAGAATTATAAAAACTGGTTTTCTCTACCAATAATAGGTAGTAGCATAAATGCCTCAATAATCCCATGTAGTATCATATGTATTGAAGTTAACATAATTCGTACACATTATTTGCAGCGTTGAATTCGCTTCTAAATTGTTGAAAAAATAGACTGCTGCAAAACGAGGTGTTAGAACTGACTAAAAAATACTAAAATAATTATTCAAAACCAAACCGTATCGTGGTATTAACCACTGCCCTAGAAGCAAATTTGCCCCGATGTGTGTAATCACTACAATGGACGAACGACCCCCTGAGGTTAACACGACTCTCCAAATTTCGTACACCCGAAAGATGGAGCGAACTCTGGTGGTATTTCTCTTCTCTCACCTCAAAAACACCACTCAATACAGGTTTAAGAAAACCAAAAAGAGTGTTTCTATAGTAAACACTTGCTTAGGGATATATCAAATGAGATAATATTTCCATTATTTATAGGCTAAATAGTAAGGGTAAAATAGTCATTTCCAAGCATAATTTAATTCTATTTAAAATAGAATTAAATAGGCTTAAAATAGTTGTTATAAAAAAAAATGAGCATTACCAACATGGATTCCTAAACTTACTTTGGGGATCAAATTCAGATGGGATCAATAAACATTGGCACAGATGCTGGATTTTACTGAATCACCAACAATCGTATAACCATCTTCATCCTTGTAAAAGATATCAAGAACCCTTGTAAGGTTAAGAATTCGATCGAGAACCATCTTCGGCACAGCCGTTGGTTTCAAGAACCCCTCATTCATATCCTTCCAAGCATTCTTTATTAGCTTGTATAACTCATCGTGTGCCGCTTGCGGCGATGTCACATATTGTTTCATATAGCACTCAACGACGGGAGGAGGATGTCACATATTATATAACTCATCGTATGCCGCTTGCGGCGATGTCATATATTGTGTGTGTTTTCGATTCGAATTACTCTCTTACGAAATGAAGAAAATACATGGTGTACCTGGTGGGAAACATCATTTATAAACCTACCAATAATTGTTGAAGCTCGAACAATCTTTGGGTCATTCAATGCCCAAATGAAAGTCTCTTTTGTTATGTTATCTTCCATGCCAACAAAAGATACGATTATGAACAGCGGATAAGAAGACATAACTAATGCAACAAACATATACTCCTCAAATGTCGGAAGTGAGATTCCGAGTGATGACTTTACTCGATGTAAGATTCTGAGTTAAGACTCAATATTGTAAAATTTCAAATATACTAATTCGATGTGAGATTTCGAGCATGAATGATTCTCCAAACGTCAGGATGTTACATAAAATCTTTCATTAAAACCCCTAAAATTTCTAAAAATTTATATGAATATAGTTTGGTTACCCTATGATTAGACTATAATAATCTCTATCTTTATTTAAGTTTTAATGATAACAATTCTCTCTTTTTTATGATTTTCGATTATTTCTCGTTCAATTGTCAAGATGCAATAGATCACATACGAGCTCAGCTTGATTCATAAGGATAGAGCCCAAACACGATTTGAGGTGTTAGAGAAATTATATCATTGGCCCGACCTACCACGTCAGCCGTGGTCCCATCCAATAATAATCATCCACTTCACCACTAATGTCCACCTCATTTTTTTTCAACCAATGAATCTTCACTCAGAATTTTCATGTCATTTTAAAAATATGATTTTTGGAAATTACATTAATTATATGGCTGATTAGTGACGGAATGGGCAGTTTTAATTGGTTAGGGACCACGGCTGACGTGGTAGGCCGGGCCTATGATATAATCTCTCCAGGGGTCAGTCTAGAGACAATGCCTTTATGGGTAAATTTCTAGATATGAGCCTGAGCTTTCTATGGGTTAACAAAACAAGCAGTCAATTTATTCTCATATTCAATTAGGTCTCTAAATTCCAAAACTTTCAAATTCAATCACCAATGTCTATTTGTAATCTATTTAACCTTTTAGGTTTCGAATTAATCCGATTTTTTTCTTTGTAATTTTAAATTTTTGCTAATCAGACCCTGAAACTTCTAACTCCTAATGCAGTTTTCAAGGCGTATTTATTATGGGGTATATATTTTTTGGTTAGTGTCTCAGTTTATTTAAATCGAGTATATGTATTGAGTATTTGTAAAATTAAGATGTCCGATTAATCGAATAATAAATATTCGGGTCAACTTTTTATTATTATTTTTATTTTAAAATTAATAAATTACATATTAAACATATAAATTTTAAAATTTTATAATACATAACCAAATATAAATATTATTTATTTAAAATATTTTAGAATATATATATTAAAATTGATCACTAAAACAATATTAAAAATATTAGTCTTATATTTTTTCTTTCCGTATTAATAATTTAATAAAATATCTTTGAAAATTTTAAAACTTAAAAATATATAATACATATATAAAACTAATTTAAATATTTAAATTTAATTTTAAGTATAAATATTAAGAAATTAAAAAATATATATAATTTAAAATTTATATATATATTAAAATTAATCGGATCGGATTGAGTGCCTGATAATTTTTAAAAATTAGCCTAAACCCAATGCAATTATTCTCATGATGAGTCTCCGATCCCGTCAAATAATTTTTTTTTCTCCCGAGAATTATCTATTTTTTTTTGAATCATAAAATTAAATCAATCGAATCTAATAATCGTAAACACCCCAGTAACAATGTCTCGTCAAATATTAAAATCATGGGGCGTGAAGCATAAATAGTGCCCCAAGACTTTAATCCTCCTTGATGCGGAGACGATTCCTTCTCAATTACAAAATTAAGAAATATCTAAAATTACGTTGTGAGTTTATAATTATAAACGTAAATTAAACACATGATTTAGATATTATCTGATAATCCTTAACCTAAGAAATTAGTCATTAAAATTATAAAAAACAATTAAAAGACTCAAATAAAATATATATACAAATAAATTTAACTATATCAATAAATAAACTATAAAACGAATTAAACTATTAAAAAAATATCAAAAATCATAAATCAAAGTTAAACTATTAAAAATTTATTCTTATTTATTTGTTTAATTCTTCGATCGAAAACGAATTATTCATATATCGTTAGTTTATTAACCTATATAAATGCATAATAGATAGGGACGGGTCCTTACTGGCCTTGTTCTTTGGTTCATGCATGTCTTGGGATTGATCCTCTACGATTGTACATTTGTACAATAAAATGGCACAACAAAATCTATAAAACCAATGAGAAGCAGCCTTGGCCTTTAAAATAGGCGTGCATGAATGTAGGCGATAAGTAATGTCTTCTCAAATATGAAAATAATTGGGCATGAAATATAATTTAAGGAGATTGCAAAATAATATATTAATATATATATTTATATATTTTTGAATCACTTGATAACACATATTTTATCGATAAAACTGCTCGAATCTTTATTTTTTAAGATGAGTTTTATTCTCTTCTCTATTGCAATATCTTGTTGGATTCAAAAAAATATTCTAAACGTTTTTAATATTCATTATATCACACAAAATATTCTAAAGAACCTTTACCATAATTTATTCAATCCCCGAACTCAAAACATAAAAGCTTGGGTAGATTTTTCTGCCCGTACTGATACCCATTTCATGCTTATCGATGCCTCTCTTTACGTACCGATCTACCCATCCGTGTACCGATACCGAGATTCGATATAATTGACTCGTAAAGGCATAATGATATGTTGACCTAGCATTCCAGTAAGCTACATCGGTATTCAAACATTGAGTATTGATCCTTATCCCGTACCGATACACCCCTTGGTGTATCAATACACAAAGTGGTCCCCAGCCTGTACCAGTACGCCTCATAGTCGTACCGATACCCCTTAAGAATTTTCCCATCTTAATAGAGGGGTGTACTGATACTTAATCCCAAGTATCGATGCCTAAACCTAGAAAACATAGTCTGGAGCTTAGAAATTCCCTGTTTTGACCCCAAACGCTATCCTATCAGTCTCAAAATGTTCATACTTATTATTGGGAGTATTTATGTGAGTTTCCAATATTTTTAGCCCATAAAAAGTCAATATGAAAAGTTAACATTGATGCATATCAAACTCTAAAGTTTAACCAAAATCATCATAATCAATCAAACATGCAAATAAAAATAATACACATGAAAATTACGGGATTGGAAAGTGTATTAACCTCTGAAACCAAGCTGAAGAAACCTCTTTCTCACCTCTAAGCTTCCTCTTTACTTAATATTGTGGATGTCTCACCAAGCTCTCTCGCTACAAGAAGGTCATCAAAGAATTATTACTCTATATGAAGGATTTAAGGAAGCTAAAAATGAAATTCTAACCACACTAGATCTTCTTAAAACTCATTCTCATTATCCCCTCAAAAACCTCCTTAAATCCTTAACCCCAACATTTACTCCGTAAGTTTTTTGAAATTACTTAATTTAAAATTTTGTTAAATAATTTAATGTTTAGCAACAATTTAATATGCTTAGTACTAATTCATTCAATAAAGATTATATTCCTAAACTGGATTCGAAATCATACAGTATGAGTAATATGTAGAGAATTATGAAGAGATAAGTCACCCAAAATTCCGAAGAAAATTAGAAATAAGTTTTGATTTTTATATAAAAAGGAAAAATATAAAATTTTAGAAGAAATTGTTATATATAATAAATTTTGAAGGAATATTATTATTATAATATATAATAAAATAATAATTAATTAAAAATATAAAAAAATAGATTTAGATATTAAAGATTTATAGAATTGATATTACAAATTGATTCACAAGTTTTAAATATACACGTAAGTTGATTGAATTGATATTAAAAACTTAGGCTTAGGGAATTAGGGAATTACCGTGGGGATTAGGAAATTAGATTAGGAATAAGAAATTAAATTTAGTGAATTAGTTTAGGGATTAAACTTAAGGAATTAAAATTAGGTTTTGAGAATTAATTTATGGATTGGTTTTAGGAATTAGTATTGGACTTAAGGAATTAGTTTAAGGATCGGAGAAATTAAACTTATGGAATTAATTTAGTGAGTGGGCTTATGAAATTAGTACTGAACTTAGAAAATTAATGTAGAGATTGGGTTTATGAAATAAGTTTAGGGATTAAAGAATTGTGTTTAGGGAATTAGTTTAGGGATTGGATTTATGGAATTAATATTGAGCTTAGCGAATTAGTTTAGAGAATAGATAATTGGGTTTTGAAAATTAGTTTAGGGATTGAATTAGGGAATTAGTATTGAGCTTAATGAGTTAATTTAGGGATTAAGTTTAGAGAATTAGTTTAGGGAATATGGAATTGAGCTTTAAAAATTAGTTTAGGGATTGAGTTTAGAGAATTAGTTTAAGAAAATTATTAATTTTTTTACTTAAAATTAAGTTGTTTTTGGATTTGTGCTTAAGAATTGAGATTATATATTTAATTTATTTAATATTTAAGTTAAAAAAATTAATTTACGGATTATATATTTTATCATTTAAATTAAATTTGACCATTTAAATTATTAATTTTTTTATTTAAAATCAAAATATATATTATTCATTTTTTATCATTTAAATTAAAATTTGCCTTTTAAAATCCATAGCATATTGTAATTAAAAGATAAAATTAAAAAATTCGAAATAAACATGATTCAATTTCATATAAAAGATCAACAATAAATATTATCGCAAGAAAAGAATTGATAATTTTAAAATCAAAATTACGAAATACTTATAATTAAATTAAAATGATTGGGAAAGAGGGAGGAAAATAATTCACCTAAATTTTTATGTTGGGAGAAGTATTTTTAGCACTTCATACTTTGAATGTTTTTCATTTAAGTGGTTAACGTTCAGTTTTAGGTTTTAATTTAACTCAATGGAATCCCAATTCAGGTTAATTTAATTGAGATTTGAAATTTAATGCTTGAGTTATTTAATTAAGTGTAATTTATTCTTCTAGATTAATTAGATGTTTTAATTGAGTTTTAAAATTTTGTTTTAAAAAAATAACCTCTATTTATTTTATATTTTTGTAATTTAGTGTAATAATTTTAATATAATGGTATTTTTATTCATGTCATTCCCTAATTTTTTTCATCGTAGTTGACTCTTTTTTATTTATAATTTTTATAATTTACTCCAATGTTTTAAAAATAATGATATTTGTGTTCATTATAATGCCTAATATTTATTTTAAATATTATTCATTTTCGTGAACGATATTAAATAATTTATTAAAAATGACCAAGCCCAAATCAAATTGACTGTACAAAACTCAAACTTAATACGGATTCGAAACCCGACTTAACCCAACTTGAAATGAACCCGACCTAAAGTCTACCTGAAACCGAATTAACCCGTTAATTAACTGTTTTTGACTCGAACCATTTTGACCCGACCTGAAATGAACCCGACCCGAAATGAACTCGACCTAAAACTAACCCACACCCGACCCAAATCGAATCAAAACATCAAATCGATCTGAAATAACTTGTATCCGATTTGACATGGCTCGATAGGATCCGACCTGAAACTCATTCGATTACCTATTTTTATATCCCTAGTTGCAATATGATATTCAACAATAATTGTGACAACAAAATAAGGGTAAATTACGTAAATTGATATTAAATATTACTCTTAACCCTATTTTGGTCATTAAAATTTTAAAATATTTAATTTACTAACTGAAGTTTAGACATCGAGTATTTTTGTCACTCAAGTTTAGATATTGAATATTTTTGTCATTATTAAGCCCCAAACGGTTGTAGATGGTGGTCATTTTGTTTCAAATTTCACCGGTCACTTTGTTCAACTAAATTTGAATTTGACCTTCATTTTATCGTAAATTGCTTCGAACTTCAGGAATCGACAAGAAAAAAATTCTGATTACTCTCTCTTCGATCTCCTTCTTTCTTCTTCGAATGAAACTCATTTCTTAGTATGTTGTTTCTCTCATGTTGATGAAGTTTTCCACTATTCAGATCTTAGAGAAACTTTTTTGTTCTTCGATAAATGAATGTCTTCAAAAAAATTAACGAATGAGAGACAAAAAACGTTTAACGTCTCAATTTCATTGAGTAAATTGAACGTTTTAAACTTTAATGACCAAAATTGGTTTGAGAATAAAGTTTAGTGATGATTTACGTAATTTATCCTAATAATAAATAGTATCAGAAATGAAAGAACAAGAATTATTTGTTTTCTCTTGATTAAGGTGTTGTTTAACCGAATGACATGTCCTATTGTAAGGTATTTCGTTGGAGATTTTATCTAAACTTCTTCGTTCTTGTATGATTGTATTCATTCACTTTCAATCATTCGTACAGAAGGCTACACATTCTCATTGATTGTACAAGAAAATCTATGAAACCAATGAGAAGCAACCTTGGCCTTTAAAATAGGCGTGCATGAATGTAGGTGTTAAAATCTTAAACAGTAATGCCTTGTGAACTATAAATAGTATTGGAAGACAAGTCAAAGGATAAGTAGGGAAGGAAAGTGATAAATATTACTACGGGTGCAAATCGTCTACCTTTTAATCATATCTTCATTTTAAATTAGTAAGTTTAGGGTTTATGATTTAGGATTTTGGGTTCAAGGTTAAGGGTTGTGGTTAAGATTTCGGGTTTAAGGTTTAGGGTAAAGAAGAGTTAGAGTTTAAATTTTATAGAAATTTGCAATAGGAGGCATAAAAGGAAGTATGATAAAGAGGTAGAGGATTTCTACTCTATTTAGAGCCGGCTCTGGGGGTGGGCAATAAGGGCGACGACCCTGGACCCACCCCTATTCAGGGCCCAAATTTTAATTTTTATTAAATATATTTAATTTTAATTTTTAAATATTTATTATTATAAATTAATTATTTTTTAATACTTATTATTATACAAGTTTATTTTTTAGTATTTATTATTATGGTTTCATTTTTTTTCGATATTTGTATTAAGTTTACTCTTAAAATTTATTTTTCACTATTTTTTATTATGATTCCTAAATCTCAATTTTTTGCAATGCTTGTTGTTATGGGTCGGTCAATCTTTTACTAAACTTATTATTAGGGGACTCTAAAAAACTATTTTTTAATATTTATTAGTATATACTATAAAAATTTATTTATTTTCTTTATTTGTTATTGGAGTCGCGATATTTTCTAACACTTGTTATTAAGAGCCTAATTTTAAAATCTATTTTTCGATATTTATTGTAAGAAATCTATTTTTTTAATATATTTTTTAGGGTATTTTTTTAATACTTATATGAGGTCTATTTTTCAATAATTATTAATAAGATCATAGTTTTTCAATATTTGTTATTAGAGGTTAGGTTTTTCACAATATTTGTTATTAGATGTTTACTCTTAAAATTTATTTTCCTCGTATTTATCATTAATGATTAATTTTTTTATCAATATTTGTTATTAGGGGCCTAATTTTTTCTAATATTTATTAGTATGCATATAATTAATTTAATTTTATTATACTTTTTATTAAAAAGTATTTTTTTTAATATTTATTATTAAGGGCCTATTTTTTTACGTTTGCCCTAGGGCCACTAAAATCTCAGAAACGACTCTGACTCCATTACAATTGGTTTATATATATATATATATATATATATATATTATTTAAGCAGATTACAAGGTAATATACTAACATATATTCATATTTTTCTTAACCATTTGATAACACACTAATTTTATGATTTAATTACTTTTTAGAACTCTTTTTATTCTAAACTTAATCAACTTACCCCTCATAGTTTATCGTAAAGTTTTCATCAATTACCGTTAAATTATTTTTATTATCTAATAAAAATAAGACATGTGACTTAATTATTACTTTCCATTTTATTACTTAATTATCTAATCAACACACTAATTCTTCATGCATAGCCTTGGAGTTCATATACAAAACTGTATTCAAAATCAGATTATGAAACATAAACATTGGGTAAAAGGAGGAAGCCGAAATGATGACAATCTGTATAAAAGATGCGTAAATTTCATCATTCGTTTTATTTTATCTTCTTAGTCTAAATCTGAATTTTATTTTATCGAAAAATATTTTAAAATTCTCGAATTATGTAAAAATATTATAGTTTCTCTCTCGTCGAGACGAAATCCCGAAGATTTTTTTTTACTTTTGTATCCCTATTTAAATTTTTTTTAAAATTGTTTTTTTATGAATTTGCCCCCTATTTTTAAAAATTTATGTTTTGTCCCCTTAACCCTAAATCCTGACTCCGTCCTTATCTCTCGAAAATCTTCCTCTTTTATTGTTAAATGAAACTTGTTTCACGGTATAATGCTTCCCTTGTATCAATTAATGAAACTTTTCACCATTCGAATTTTTGAGAAATTCTTTCATTCATTGGTAAATAGACGTCATTCAAAAGTTAACGAATGAGTAAAGAAAAGTTTAATGTTTAAACTTCAATGAATCAATTAAACATTTTAAAACTTCAGTAATTAAAATAAGTTCAAAATAAAGTTGACATATTTATTTATTGTACAAATGAGATCCAAACACAGGATAAGATGGGATCACATTGAGATGGGATCGATGAACAAGACCTGGATGCTGGATTTTACAGTATCACAAACAACCGTATAACCATCTTCATTCTTGTAAAACAGATCAAGAACCCTTGTAAGGTTAAGAATTCGATCGAGAGCCGACCTCGGCACCGCCGTCGGTTTCAGGAACCCTTCATTCATATCCTTCCAAGCATCTTTTATTTGCTTGTTTAATTCATCGTATGCTGCTTGTGGCGGTGCCCCGTATTGTTTCATGTAGCACTCAACAGCGGAAGGAGGATGTCCTCTCAGTCGCTCAAACTAAAAAAAAAATGGAATTGAATTTAAATCAACCCGAATACCACAGTTTGTATCGATTTTCAAGTTTTTCGATTCGAATCAATCTAATACGAAATGGAGAAGGTAAATGATGTACCTGATGGGTGACCACATCATCCATCAGCCTACAAATAATTGTTGAAGCTCGAAGAATCTTGGGGTCATTAAATGCCCAAATGAAAGTCTCTTTTGTTATGTTATCTTCCATGCCAACAAAAGATACGACAGTGAGCAGCTGATAAGTAGAAGTAACTAATGCAACAGACATATACTCCTCCAATGTCGGAATGTAATCTTCATGGAGCCATTTGAACTCAGCATAGTAGGCTTGACATTGTAATTTCACCTATGAACAAGTAGGAAAACGAAAAATTAACAAAAACCAACCATTATTATCAACAAAGATTACAAATTATCGTATATACCGCTTCTATTGCGTACTGGATACGATACGATTTTCCTTGTTCATACATCAAATCTTCCATTTCTTTATAAACATTAAAGACCGCAGTAAAGCACAGTTTCATGTAGTCCGGAAGATGATCTATGCAGTTGATATCCCACCTACAATGTGTCAACAGTTCAAGTGGTTAATTCTCGAAAATTCGATAAAAAAAGTATTTCCGAAGGTTAATATATGCTTTAAATCACCTGGTGATTGCTTCCGTAAAGAGTTGAAGTTCTTCATTTGTGCCATACGCATCATAAATATCATCTAAAAGTGATGTGATGCATGTTACTTTGGTCATAAAAGTTCTAGCAATAGAGTAATGGGGCTCAAAGTACACTCCCACTATCCACAAATAACATTCCACCATTCTGTCTCTTGCAAAAGGAAAATTGGTTGCAAAATCTAAACTATTCCACCACCTGAAATAAAGGGAAAGAGGAAAATTATAAGTAGACTTGTTTATAGCCTTATAGGTCGAGCCGTCGAGCCCTGAACATTTGATTTGACTCGCAAAAACTTAATGAACAATATAGATTACCTTCTTATATCGTTTATCTCCTTCTTGTGCAAAAGTTGTACTATTTTGAAATCCAACTTTGCAAATTTCACTAAGTTCTGGTATTGGGCACCATGTCCTTCATATATGGGAATGTAGGTCCTAGCAACCAACCTCGGCAAGCTCTTTCGAAGGGGTCGGTTTAGAGCATCGGCAATCTGTGTGTAGAGAGTATATTCTACCTTTGTTTCTGCCAACTTTAGATGAAATTTAGCGAAAGAAAAAGCTTCCTCTAAAATAGTCTCTCCGTGCAGTTGGCAATTCGCAGCTTCATACAATTCTAGCATGCCCTTCACATCACTGGTTAAGGATTCTTTGAACTTCCCTTTCTCATCTTTGAACTTGTTGAATGTATCTGTTTGATCAGCATACAAATTTAAAAAATGGGGAACAGTAGGCCTAGAGTTTGAATCCCGAAAATAGTATTTTAACAATACATCCATCGGATTTATACATATAATGAGCGTTAAGGCATACCGCAATGAACATCGAAGCCTTGTTCTCTTAGCAGACGAAATCGAACCGCAGTGATGTAGAGATCATCATCGACCTGAACATGATTGAAATGATGATGATATATAATTTGCAGGACATGTTCTATCTCTTTCTCGAAATGGTAGGCCACGCCTAGGCGCTGGACTGCATCGATTTCGTGCACCTTCTGGGATGGCTTATCCATATTTGTCACCAACATTCTCCTCACTTCTTCCTTCAATTCTTCGTACTCGAGTTGAGTTCTAGCATCGATATCCTGTTCAAGTTCGAATAACTTTCGATTCGGTCTAAAAATCACATTATCGATTGCTTGAACTAATTCGAATGAATACGAGATTTTCGCAGGTACATACCGTTTCAGCAGGAGAAGACTGAAAAACATCCGCCCACAAGTCCGGACGGAAATCAGCCAAGTGCCGATTTTCCTTGGACATGTTATCTTGAAGTGGAACAAGATTTGCAGAAATTTGAGTAGACATTTTCTTTAGCGTGATGAAACTTAAAATCTATGTGTATTGTCCGTGATCCAAACGCTGCTCTGGGTTGCAAGTATTTATAGGCACCAAGGTATTATTCCTCAAATCATCTACAATCTCTTTCTATTTCAATTGTATTGCTTTTGCCTTTTATCTTCGACTCCTAGCATCTCTAACTCATATCTTCAATTATTTTAGTACTCCTATATTCTAATCCTTACTCAAATATCTATTTGTTTTTTAGTCGAAAGTGATTTAAGAATATTACATTAAAGAGATTATTATTCTGCAAAAGTTAAAGCAATCCAATAGGTGGATTAACAAATAGGAACATTATGTGGCTAGCTAGGTTACCAAGCTTTGTTATGTCGTCACTAGTTTTGTTGGCTTAATGTGAAATCCATTGAAACTCATTTGTCCATCCTATATTTCATAATCTATTTAAACTATTTTTTGGTAAAATCTATGTCTAATATTTTATTTTATTTCATAACCATTATAAGTTCGTCCTAAAAAATGTTATCGAATTATATACGAACACAATTCAAGTGTTTTAATTCTTTTTTATTTAAAAATTATAAAATGTCATAACCCAGGTTTTGAGACTCGAATGTTAAGTTAACCCGAGGCTTGAGCCTCGTGTTTGAGCCTTGAAAGTTTGTTGGGCTTAGAGTTTAGTTTGGGCTTGGTTATAGGAAGATATCTTTGGGTATTTTCGTAATTAACTTTTTGAGATGAAAAAGAAGGGATGAAGAGTTATTTTTCTGCATTTGTAGAAAAATATGAGATCATCACCTTTATCACTCCCACTTTCATTAGTCTCATCCCAACTCTATCATATATGCAACCACCAAGGGCTGAATTCGGAAGCCTGCATTAATGTTTATCGCTTGGTTGTTGGAGAGAAATTTGTTCAGCTCAAAAAATCTATCCAACGAGGTAAGTTTGGTTTTAAATGGTGAGAGTTGAGGTTTTTGAAGGGAGAACGAGAATGAGTTTTGGGGAGACCTAGAGTGGTTAGAATTTCGTTTTTAGCTTTTCTAAATCTTCTATATAGAGTAGTAATCCTTTGGTGACCTTCTTGTAGTGAGAGATCTTGGTGAACCATCCACAAGCTTGGGAAATGGGAAAACTTAGGGGGTTAATACACTTCTCATTCCCTTGATTTTCATGTACATCATCTTTATTTGCATGCTTGATAGGTCAGAATAGTGGATTTTCAAGCTTTAGGCGATATTTTCTGAGTTCAGGTACCGATACTCGATATTCCCCTCTATAAAGATGATCAAATTCTTAAGGATTATCGATACGACTAAGGGGCATACTGGTACAAGTGTGATAATTCAAATTATAATGACCACTTTGTGTATAGGTATACCAAGGGATATCAATATGGGCTGAGGATCGGTACTCAATGTATAAGTACCAATTTAGCGTACCGAATGCTAGGTTAGCATATTGGTATGCCTTGATGGGTTAATTACATCGAATGCGATCTCGGTATCGGTACGTGAATGTACGGATCGGTAAGGGTAGAGCAATCTGCCTAAGTTTTTACGTTTTGAGTTCGAGAGTTCAATAAATTATGGTAAAGGTTCCTAAAGGTCTTTTAGTTATATAATAAACATGAAAACTTGGAATGAGTGATTAAAATGTCGGTATAACTCATATGACTTGTATTGGTTGGTTATTGGTGATTGCTTGCAATAGCATGGTCTAGGGATCATTGATGGGTCGTGTTGTTTAGAGTCCTTGTATAGTGGGATTCGGATACTCAATGAGTGTGTGTTGCAACAAAATAAAGGTCATCCTATGTGAGATTCTGGGTGATGTATTAAAGGTCATTCGATGTGAGATTTTGGTTAATGACTTTGCTTGATGCGAGATTCCGAGCAACTCGATATGAAATTTTGAGCATAAATGGTTCTTTTAGTATCAGATGACATTGGACCTCACTCTTGGTTTGTTTATATTTATGTTTTGGTTGTTGTTTGTTCATATCATGTGTTTAGCTACCATAGTTGTGTCATCGCTTCATATCATATTATCATATCTCATCTAACATGTGCATAATTATGATTCACTTGATGCATAATCGATAGGTTATATATTCATTGAGCTTTTGTAGCTCAGCATTCAAAATATATTTTTCTTCTCAAGTAAGTAGGTGGATCGAGCGTTGTGAAGCACCATCATCGAGGATCTTCAGCATTGAACTTCGGTAGAGTATAAGTACTTAGATGTAGTGGGCTATGTATTTATAGAAACCTTGTATTTGTAACTTTATTATTTAATTTTTATTAGTTAAATGTTTTATTAAGTTATATTTGGACCTCCTTAACTATTTTGGAAAGTTTTAACTATTATCGTGTTTTAATG
Source organism: Abelmoschus esculentus (assembly GCA_035048815.1). Taxonomy (NCBI): domain Eukaryota; kingdom Viridiplantae; phylum Streptophyta; class Magnoliopsida; order Malvales; family Malvaceae; genus Abelmoschus; species Abelmoschus esculentus. The sequence goes on from JAUCBN010000049.1 coordinate 1,504,937, forward strand.
ATTGTTAAACTCATGCTATGATTTTATGAAAATTGTAGTTTATTTGGTTGGTAAAAGAAAAATTTTATGAAAATGGGTTGAACTTGTGGCCCAAGTATAACATTCGGGTTCAAGATGTTATATTTAATGGCATCAAAGCCTAGGTTTAGTTGGTTTTAGAATGTCCCCAGGGAGAGTGTAGTGTAGTAACAAGTATGTAGAGAATACATGCCTATGAGTTGAAGTCGTACTTCGATTAAGTTAAATTTCAATGATATAGTCATTTTATTTGTTTGTATAGAAGTGAATCATGCCTAGTAGAGCGAGGGATGTTGAACAGAGCTTGGATTTCTATGAGGGAAGCTTTGACGAGGATGACATGCCCAAGATAGACGAGTCTGAGGAAGAAGCTAGGAAAAAGGCGAACTACTTCACCCGTTTGTATCGTGTCTTGGATCGAATAGTCTTTAAGTACGAGCAAGATTTCCTACAGCTAAGTAGGTATGCACCTAAGTTTATAGCTACCAAGAGTATGAGATGCAAGAGGTTAAAAAGGGTTTGAGGAAAAAAATCTAGACCTATTTAACAATTTTTCCACTATAAGCATTTTCTGAGTTGACTACTAGTGCTAAATCCTTGGAGTAAGTACAAGGTTTCACTTATGGTTCTACTAGAGGATATGGGAGCCCTAGTGGGAGGAATCAGAACTTTTCAAACAATTTACAGTTTTAATCAGGGAGGGATAGAAATTGATGGAACCAAGAAAGAGAAACTTTGAATTAGGGCTCAAGATCAAATTGTATGTCAAAGTCAATCGGTTGTAGGAGGCCTTCATCATCTTCATCTATGTTAAGTCCAAATAGTTCTTAAGGGAGTGCAGGCACACTAGTTTGTAATCAGCGTGGGCGTAGGCACCGTGGTGGGTGCTATGGGCCAAACTAAGCTTATTTTAAGTGTGGATCTCTAGACCATTTGATGAAGGATTGACCTACTATTGGCATTATTTTACTGATTCAAACACCTAGGACCTCCTATTCGGATCAAAGGGATTGAGGCTTCCCTAGAGAATAGATGATTTAGACCATCAACCATTAGAGTAGGGGCATATTCCAGTTTACAGGTAGGGCACCATTGAGGTTGCATACAATCAGAGTTTAGGAGGAATGAGAGCCTACCGATGTGATATCATGTACTTTCTCATTATTTTTTGTACCTATAATATTATTAGTGGACTCTGAGTCTATGTATTCTTATATTCATATTGAGATATCTCAATAATGGGGTTTCTTGGCCAAAGATATAGATATAGGAGTTTGGGAGATTAACCCGTTGTTTTTAGACGAACAAAGAGCTTGAATTTTGAAATGAGGTGATATTGGGCAAAACATCGATATCATTAACCCTTTAACATATAACATCGAATGAAATGAGAGAATTGAAGAATCAGATCCAAGAGTTGTTGGAAATAGTGTTTATTCGACCAAGTGTTTCACCTTGGGGCGCTCCAGTTTTGATTGTAATGAAGAAGGATGGGTCAATAAGGATGTGCATTGACTACTGATAAGCTTAACAAGGTAACAAGAAAGAACCATTATCTTTTTTCTCAGAATAAAAGACTTTTTCAATTAGTTGCGGGGTGATCGAGTATTTTCAAATATAGACTTGAGGTCTGGATACTACCAGTTGAAGAGGATTACAGAAAATCGCCTTTAAGATGCGGTATGGACACTACGAGTTCATGGTAATACCTTTTAGGCTTACCAATTCCCCGACAGTGTTCATGGATCTCATAACAAAATCTTTAAACAATATTTGGATCATTTTGTATTAGTCTTCATCGATGATATTTTGGTTTACTCGCGATCAAAGGAAGAACATGATGAGCATCTACGAGTGGTGCTTCTGATGTTGAGGGGTAGATGTTTATATGTCAAGTTCAATAAGTGTGAGTTTTTGCTCTTATAGGTAGCGTTTTTTGGTCACATTGTGGCGGCATATGGGATCCATATTGACCCTCAAAAGATCTAAGCAATAGTTAAGTGAAAACCAACTAGAAATGTCTTGGAAGTCCATAGTTTCCTTGGACTTGTAGGATATTATCGATGTTTTGCTAATGGTTTCTCTATCTTTGCTAATGGTTTCCTAGAAATATTAAAACTACATGTATCATAAGAGCTTAAAGTATCTGTTTACCTAGAAAGAGCTAAACTTGAGACATCATTAGATTGAGTTGTTAAATTAATATTAATGTATTATCGAGTATCACATAGGCAAGAAAAATATGATGGCTTATGCTCTAAGTCATGAGTCCATGTCGGACTTAAGAGCTATGTTATCTCTTTTGAGGATGAGAAATGATGGTGGGCTTTTGGTTGAACTTTGAGTTGAACCCACGTTGGTATAAGAGATAAAGAGGAACCAAGTGCTGGACGAGGATTTGGTAGCATAGATAGAGGCGATATAGAGAGGTGAGCTTTCGAACATTAAAGTACAAGACGATGGGTACTTATAATTTAAAGGATGATTATGTGTTTCTAATTTAGACGATCTGAGAGACCATATCATAAGGGGGGCTTATCATAACCTTTACACCATACATACGGGAAGCAACAAAATGTAAGAAGATCTTCAAACCTTTTATTAGCGGTCGTGTATGAAGAGGAATGTTTCAGAGTTTGTGATAAAATATTTAGCTTGTTAACAAATGAAAGTGGAATATTCATGTTCTTTCGGGTTTGCTTCAGCCTATTTATATTTCATAGTAGAAGTGAGATCGAGTCACCATGTACTTTGTTATTGGGTTTCTAATAAAACAAAGGAAACATGATAATATATAGGTTATAGTTTACCATTTGACCAAGTTGACTAATTTCTTACTCATACATTTGAACTTCAGCTTAGAAAGGTTAGTTTAATTGTATATCAAGGACATTGTGAGATTGCACGGAGTTTCATCCTCGGTCATATTGGACAGAGATCCATTGTTCACAGCAAGGCTTGGAAGAATATCAACAATCATCGGGACACCAAGTTGCACTTTAGCAGAACTTTTTACCCACAAACTGATGGACTGAGCTCAATGAGAGAAGAATCGTGGGATCTGACCTAGTTAGAAAACAGAAAAAGGTCTACATCATCAAAGAGAGATTACAAGTAGTTTTTGATCAAAAAAAGGCTTATACGGATAAGAGAAAAAGACATATCATGTAAGAGGTTGGCAAGAAAGTGTTCTTAAATATGTCAATTTGGAAAGGAATAAACCCTTTTGGGAGGAAGGGTAAGTTGAGCCAAAAGTTCATTAGACCGTATAAGATGCTTAAGAGAGTCATTAATTTCATGTTCATACGTATGGAATTCAGCTTAGAAAGGTTAGTTCAATTGTGCATCAAGGACATCGTGAGATTGCACGAAGTTTCATCATCGGTCATATTGGACAGAGATCCACGGTTCCAATGCTTGGAAGAATATCCACAATGCTCGGTGTTGCGAGTCAAAAGTGCGCAAATTGTGCAAGTGAACACGTCGCAAGTAATAAAGTGATAAGTATATCAGATATCGTCTCCACAGGGATTGGTCTACTTAATATGTCTTCTTTTGTCTTCTTGCTCTGAAAAGGAATAAAATAAAAACACAAGTAAGATTGGGGTTGATGAATACTAAATAAAGAAAACTAAATAAAGAGAAGATAAACGGATTAAAGAAGTGGCCAGGATCCAGTTGTGTTGTATAGTGGATTCAATTGACTTGTTTCTGTCCAATGCAATCGCACAACACTGCCTCGGCAGTACTGCAGATTACTTCCTCGACAGCGATGATACTTGTCCGCCGCGGTAATCTCTTGCTCTTGGGTAGACTTTATCAAAGTTCAGCAAAGTGTCCTTTAATGATTCCGCTTATCTCTAAGTCGAAGTACTGTTGATGATCAGTCCTTGATGATACCTCTCGGCGTGAATCAATTGTAATCACCAACCAATCACACACTTCTCTTAGCCGCTGAAACTCTTAACCTATCTCTAGGTCGAGTTAGTGTTTCCCGATTGAAACACCGTACTTATTCCTTGTGTGAATCTAACTCTCTCAATATTAGATAAATGGATTACTTGTAAACTTCTCTCTCGAACTTGGATGCAAGAACAAAGAATGACAAAGAATAAGCAAACTTTGATATTTTATTGCATTAAAACAAGAAACAAAAGTCAACCTCTTCTCACTAATACTCTACAACCTTCACCTAAGCCTAAAGAAACTTAGAACATAATAAAAAGTAAAAGAGAAATCTAAGGTCTAAGATGGGGTCGGCTCTCTATATGATGCTAAGTGTTTTTTGCCGAAAACTCTCCTCCTCTTCTCCTCTTGGACGGCTAAGGATTATATAGGCTTGGTCTAGGGAAAACATTTCCTAAGTAGGAGTATAACTTGGAGTAGGACACAAGTCAAGCCCATAAATAAAATATTTCCATGTTTACTCCAACTAGGATTCTTTTCCGCGTGGCCTTTGACTTGGGCTTTCCATGTGCTACCCAGCTCCGATTCATGTGCTGCTTGTCCAGAAACATCCAGCTCATTTTTCTCTTCAAGTCGCCTACAATATCGCTACTTGTCCTTCAGCTGTTGCCTCGGCATCAGGTCCTACCTCGCCTCGGTCGCTGCCGCGGTAATAGTTTTTCCTGCGTAGACACAAAAGTACAGTAAAACTCGCCTTTTCTATAAATATCATCTTTATATGCTTCAAAAGCATAATATCTAATTATCTCACATTAAGCACATGCATTGGTCCAAGTGGGTGTAGATTTAGTGATTATTGTCCATGAAAGATGTAAAAAGTGATAGTGAGTTGAGCACTTATCACTCGGGACACAAAGTTGCACTTTAGCACAACTTTTTACCCACAAATTGATGGTCAATTTAAATATGTTATTCAAATTCTCGAGGATATGTTTTGATATTTTGTTATGGACTTTAAAGGTAATTGGTAAGAATAATTATCGTTGGTTTAGTTTGCTTATAATAGCAGCTACCAGTCAAGTATCAAAATGGCACCATTCAAAACTTTATATGGGCACAAGTGTAGGACACCTTCTTGTTGGACTGAGCTCAATGAGAGAAGAATCGTGGAATCTGACCTGGTTAGAAAAACAGAAAAAAGGTCTACGTCATCAAAGAGAGATTACAAGTAGTTTTTGATCACAAAAAGGCTTATACGGATAAGAGAAAAAAATATATCATATATGAGGTTGGCGAGAAAGTGTTCTTAAATATGTTAATTTGGAAAGAAATAATCCCTTTTGGGAGGAAGGTAAGTTTAGCCCAAGGTTCATTAGACCGTATAAGATGCTTAAGAGAGTCAAATTAGTGGCTTTTCGACTAGCTTTGCCTCTAGACTTGGCACGCATCCATAATGTTTTTCATGTGTCATTGTTGAAGTGTTACCATTTAGACCCTTCACACATCATATCACCCGAAAATATTGAGGTTAATACGGATTTAACCTACAAAGAGGATCCAGTAAGAGTACTCGATAAAGAAATCAATGAGTTGTAGAATAAGCGTATACCCCTCGTTAAGATAATTTGGAGGAATCATGGGATCGAAAAGGCTACTTGGGATGTATAAGCCAACATGAGGAAGCTTTATCCATACTTGTTTCCAATAGGTAAATTTCAAAGATAATTTTTTTTAAGGAGGAAAGAGTTATCTTGGTCCAAGTTATAGGACTCAGATATCGGGTTAACTCGAGGCTTGGTCCATGTGTTTGAGCCTTGAAATTTGTTGGGCTTAAGATTTTTGTTGGGCTTGGGGTCTTGGTTTGGGCTTGGTTATGGGAAGATTTCTTAGGTCATTTTCGTAATTAGATTTTTAGGATAAAAAAGAAGTGGGATGAAGAGTTATTTTTCTGTATTTGTAGAAAAATATGAGATCATCACTTTTATCACTTTCCCCCCTTCATTTTTATAAGTTCATTTCTCTCTCACATGCCACCACAAAGGCTGAATCTTAAAGCCTAGATTAACGTTTCACGTTTGGTTGTTAGAGGAAAGTTTGGTCACCTTAAAAAATCTATCCAATGAGGTAAATTTGGTTTTAAATGGTGGGGTTAAGGATTTAAGGAGGTTTTTAAGGGGATAATGAGAATGAGTTTTAGGAAGATCTAGAGTGGTTAGAATTTCATTTTTAGCTTCCTTAAATCCTTCATATAGAGTAATAATTCTTTGGTGACCTTCTTGTAGCGAGAGAGCTTGGTGAGACATCCACAATATTAAGTAAAGAGGAAGCTTAGAGGTGAGAAAGAGGTTTCTTCAGCTTGGTTTCAGAGGTTAATACACTTTCCAATCCCGTAATTTTCATGTGTATTATTTTTATTTGCATGTTTGATTGATTATGATGATTTTGGTTAAACTTTAGAGTTTGATATGCATCAATGTTAACTTTTCATATTGACTTTTTATGGGCTAAAAATATTGGAAACTCACATAAATACTCCCAATAATAAGTATGAACATTTTGAGACTGATAGGATAGCGTTTGGGGTCAAAACAGGGAATTTCTAAGCTCCAGACTATGTTTTCTAGGTTTAGGCATCGATACTTGGGATTAAGTATCAGTACACCCCTCTATTAAGATGGGAAAATTCTTAAGGGGTATCGGTACGACTATGAGGCGTACTGGTACAGGCTGGGGACCACTTTGTGTATTGATACACCAAGGGGTGTATCGGTACGGGATAAGGATCAATACTCAATGTTTGAATACCGATGTAGCTTACTGGAATGCTAGGTCAACATATCATTATGCCTTTACGAGTCAATTATATCGAATCTCGGTATCGGTACACGGATGGGTAGATCGGTACGTAAAGAGAGGCATCGATAAGCATGAAATGGGTATCAGTACGGGCAGAAAAATCTACCCAAGCTTTTATGTTTTGAGTTCGGGGATTGAATAAATTATGGTAAAGGTTCTTTAGAATATTTTGTGTGATATAATGAATATTAAAAACGTTTAGAATATTTTTTTGAATCCAACAAGATATTGCAATAGAGAAGAGAATAAAACTCATCTTAAAAAATAAAGATTCGAGCAGTTTTATCGATAAAATATGTGTTATCAAGTGATTCAAAAATATATAAATATATATATTAATATATTATTTTGCAATCTCCTTAAATTATATTTCATGCCCAATTATTTTCATATTTGAGAAGACATTACTTATCGCCTACATTCATGCACGCCTATTTTAAAGGCCAAGGCTGCTTCTCATTGGTTTTATAGATTTTGTTGTGCCATTTTATTGTACAAATGTACAATCGTAGAGGATCAATCCCAAGACATGCATGAACCAAAGAACAAGGCCAGTAAGGACCCGTCCCTATCTATTATGCATTTATATAGGTTAATAAACTAACGATATATGAATAATTCGTTTTCGATCGAAGAATTAAACAAATAAATAAGAATAAATTTTTAATAGTTTAACTTTGATTTATGATTTTTGATATTTTTTTAATAGTTTAATTCGTTTTATAGTTTATTTATTGATATAGTTAAATTTATTTGTATATATATTTTATTTGAGTCTTTTAATTGTTTTTTATAATTTTAATGACTAATTTCTTAGGTTAAGGATTATCAGATAATATCTAAATCATGTGTTTAATTTACGTTTATAATTATAAACTCACATCGTAATTTTAGATATTTCTTAATTTTGTAATTGAGAAGGAATCGTCTCCGCATCAAGGAGGATTAAAGTCTTGGGGCACTATTTATGCTTCACGCCCCATGATTTTAATATTTGACGAGACATTGTTACTGGGGTGTTTACGATTATTAGATTCGATTGATTTAATTTTATGATTCAAAAAAAAATAGATAATTCTCGGGAGAAAAAAAAATTATTTGACGGGATCGGAGACTCATCATGAGAATAATTGCATTGGGTTTAGGCTAATTTTTAAAAATTATCAGGCACTCAATCCGATCCGATTAATTTTAATATATATATAAATTTTAAATTATATATATTTTTTAATTTCTTAATATTTATACTTAAAATTAAATTTAAATATTTAAATTAGTTTTATATATGTATTATATATTTTTAAGTTTTAAAATTTTTAAAGATATTTTATTAAAATTTAAATAACAGATGCCTGAATCGTACTAGCATCAAGTGGGATTAAGTGGGCACTATTTATGCTTCACGCCCCATGGTTTTCATATTTGAGAAGACATGTTACTGAGGGTGTTTATAATTATTAGATTCAATTGACTTGATCCGATGATTAAAAAAATATATTAGATAATTTTCAAAAATAATTATTCGACCGGGTCGGGAACTCTTCCCAAAAATAATTGCATTGGGTTTGTGCCCAACACAAAGATGAGGCTCATTGCCTCTAGCCTGACCCAACACCTGAATCGTGTTTGGGACCTTGCCTTGTGAATCAAGCGGAGCTCGCATGTGATGTTAATTCCTCGGATGTTGCAGATTCCTCGGATGTTTTACAAGAAGGGCATGCCGCACAAGATCCTACTAAACGACGACAACGCTCAAGGTTCGTTATCTACCGAGCACGATACGTAACCCATAGAAAAACATGCAAGCGTTGCGAGATAGGTAAACATTTGATCTTAGTTAAGATACATAAAGCTTCATCGATACAACAGAGATAATGCATGATACTAGAGGTTAACTTGAAGCAGCATCTCAATGTAGGCTTCGTAGTGCAACAGATTTATTTATTTTACAAATGAGATCCAAACACAGGGTAAGATGGGATCAAATTGGGATGGGATCAATCAACAAGGTCTTGATGCTTGCTTTTACTGAATCACAAACAACGGTATAACCATCTTCGTCCTTGTAAAACAGATCAAGAACCCTTGTAAGGTTGAGAATTCGATCGAGAGCTGATTTCGGCACCGCCGTCGGTTTCAGGAACCCTTCATTCATATCCTTCCAAGCATCCTTTATTTGCTTGTTTAATACATCGTATGCTGCCTGTGGTGATGCCCCATATTGTTTCATGTAGCATTCAACAGCGGAAGGAGGATGTCCTCTCACTCGCTCAAACTAAAAAAAAAATGAACCGAATTGAACTTAAATATACCCGAACATCACAGTTTATATCGATTTTCAAGTTTTTCGATTCGAATCAATGGAGAAGGTAAATGATGTACCTGATGGGTGACCACATCATCCATCAGCCTACAAATAATTGTTGAAGCTCGAAGAATCTTGGGGTCATTAAATGCCCAAATGAAAGTCTCTTTTGTTATGTTATCTTCCATGCCAACAAAAGATACGACAGTGAGCAGCTGATAAGTAGAAGTAACTAATGCAACAGACATATACTCCTCCAATGTCGGAATGTAATCTTCATGGAGCCATTTGAACTCAGCATAGTAGGCTTGACATAGCAATTTCATCTATGAACAAATAGGAAAACGAAAAATTAACAAAAACCAACCATTATTATCGACAAAGATTACAAATTATCGTCTATACCGCTTCTATTGCGTACTGGATGCGATACGATTTTCCTTGTTCAGACATTAAATCTTCCATTTCTTTATAAACATTAAAGACCGCAGTAAAGCCCAGTTTCATGTAGTCCGGAAGATGGTCTATGCAGTTGATATCCCACCTACGATATATTAACCGTTCGAGTGGTTAACTCTCGAAAAATCGATAAAAAAAAGTATTTCCGAAGGTTAGTATGTGCTTTAAATCACCTGGTGATTGCTTCTGTAAAGAGTTGAAGTTCTTCATTTGTGCCGTAGGCATCATAAATATCATCCAAAAGTGATGTGAGGCATAGTACTTTGGTCATAAAAGTTCTGGCAACAGAGTAATGGGGCTCAAAGTACACTCCCACTATCCACAAATAACATTCCACCATTCTGTCTCTTGCAAAGTGAAAATTGGTTGCAAAATCTAAACTTTTCCACCACCTGAAATAAAGGGAAAAAGGAAAATTATAAGTAGACTTGTTTATAGGTCGAGCCCTGAACATTCGACTCGACTCGCAAAAACTTAATGAATAATATAGGTTACCTTCTTATATCGTTTAACTCCTTCTTGTGCAAAAGTTGTACTATTTTGAAATCCAACTTTGCAAATTTCACTAAGTTCTGGTATTGAGCACCATGTCCTTCATATATGGGAATGTAGGTCCTAGCAACCAACCTCGGCATGCTCTTTCGAAGGGATCGGTTTAGAGCATCGGTTATCTGTGTAGAGAAAGGATAATCTACCTTTGTTGCTGCAATCTTTAGATGGAATTTAGTGAAAGAAAGAGCTTCTTCTAATATGTTCTCTCCATGAATTTGGCAATTCACAGCTTCGTACAATTCGAGCATGCCCTTAACATCACTGGTTAAGGATTCTTTGAACTTTCCTTTATCATCCTTGAACTTGTTGAATGCATCTGTTGATCAGCATACAAATTTAAAAAAGTGGGTTAAATTCGGCCTCGAGTTTGAATCCGGAAGAGTAGTATTCGGATTTATACGTATAATTAGCATTAAGGCATACCGCAATGAACATCGAAGCCATGTTCTCTTAGCAGACGAAATCGAACCGAAGTGGTGTAGAGATCATCGTTGACCTGAACATGATTGCAATGATGATGATATATAGTTTGCAGGACATGTTCGATCTCTTTCTCGAAATGGTATGCCACGCCTAGGCGCTGGACTGCATCGATTTCGTGCACTTTCCGGGATGCCTTATCCATATTTGTCACCAACATTCTCCTCACTTCTTCCTTCAATTCTTCATACTCAAGAGCATCCATATCCTGTTCAATTGCATCATCAATTGCATGAACTAATTCAAACAACGTATGTATATACGAACGATCTTACACAAATGAACACGATTTTCACCGGCACGTACCGTTTCGGCTGGAGAAGAGTGAAAAACATCGCCCCACAAGTCCGGACCGAAATCGGCCAGATGCCGATCTTCCTTGGACATGTTATCTTGAAGTACAAGATTTGCAGAAATTTGAGTAGACATTTTCTTCAGCGTGCTGAAACTTAAAATCTCTGTGTGTTTTGTCCGTGATCCAAACACTGTTCTTGGTTGCAAGTATTTATAGGCACCAACATTGGGTTGCCAGCATAAGAAAAATATGTCTACAGTTAGAATTCAGTTTCACCTAACCAACTATTTATTTTTTTAAGACAATCCAAGCTTTCATTGCATTTTACACAAAGTAATTATATTTAACAGCTTAATTAAAAAATATAAATTATACTATTTAAGCGTTTAACATTTATTTGTTAAATATGTGTGTTTAATATTTTATCATATTAATATTTTAAAGTTAATTTATTTTATTAAGTCCATATTAAATTTAATTATTTATTTTTATTTTTATAATTTTATTAAATTAATTAATTAATTTAATGGTTAAAATTATTTTTTATTTATAAATAAATAAATCTAACAATGAAAATAATATTTTTGAAATTTTAATAAATTAATTATTTAAATTAATGAGATGAAAAAAAAACTCGATGTTATTTTTTATATTTAATACTAAATATAAATTTTAAACACTACATAAATATATTAAACTTTAATCCTAAATAATAATTTTAAATTTTAACCCTAATTTTTTTATTATTAGTGTATAAATAAAATCCTAAAAAAATTAAAAAATATTCGCAACAAAAAAATGTTTTTTATTATATAAAAATATTTTTAAATTTTTATTTATGATCTCAAAAATCTCTAAAACGATCCTCTGCAATAGATACAGTGACTCAAGTGTTGTTACATTTCCTAATGAAGGAATAGGACCAGTAAAGTACTAAAGTCGTTATTGGAAAAGTCGATCACTTGGAGAGAAATAAGGATTCTAATTATTTTTAAGGCTGAGCATGGTTAATCGTAGGGGTGATTATTTGGTTAATTTGATTGATAGTCGAATCGAATTAACGAAAACTGAATTAATTGAAATTTTTAAAATCTTAATAGTTAATCAAACTGAATTTTCTTTAATTGAATTAACCGAACTAAAATTATTTCGGTTAATTAGCCGAATTAACCTAATTAACCGAAATTTATTATAAATTTAGGTTAAATTACATAATAGGTCACTAAATTAAGATAAAATAATTTTTTAGTCACAAAAATTTTATTTTATACTAATTTAACACAAAATTTAGTGACCATTTTATAATTTTTTAAAAGTTAAATGACTAAAAATAAATATATAAATAATATATAATATTTAATATATATAATTTCGGTTAATTCGGTTAATTAACCGATTTTGAACCGAATTAACTGTTAACCGAATTTACCAAAAATTAACTGACCGAATTAAACGAAATAATTTCGGTTCGATCGGTTAACCGAATTAACCGAACCGAATGCACACACCCCTAGTTAATCGTAAAACTCCAAACCAAACTGAACCGAAATATTATGGTTTATAAATTTACGAACCGTGATTAACTACGGTTAATCGAATTAAAGATTTTTTAATTGATTTTTAATTATTTTATAAGATAAAAATATATATTATACTTAAAATACTATAGATATAATTTTAATTTTTAATTTTTATTTAAAAATAAGTTTTTAATAAATATTTATGAAAAATATCTCAAAATTTTACCTTTTAATGTTTAAAAGTCATAAAATAAAGCTATTTTGTCAAGATAAAATATAATTTTTAAAAAATTAACGTTAATATGAAAAAATCGAAAACCGAAGTTAATCGAACCGAAAACCGATAGTTATTAAAATAGCTTATCGAATTAAACCGAAATCGAACTGAATAGACGTTAATTATTTAGGGGGAACATAACCCAACTATTTATTTTTTAAGACAATCCAAGCTTTCATTGCATTTTACACAAAGTAATCATATTTAAACAGCTTAATTAAAAAAAATAAATTATATTATTTAAGTGTTTAGCATTTATTTGTTAAAATACGTGTGTTTAATATTTTATCATATTAATATTTTAAAGTTAATTTATTAAAAATTAGCACTCAATTTCTAAAAAAAAAAACTCTAAATTTATAAATCATCTCAAATAACTTATCGAAAATTTTAAAAACTCTAATATATATTTGTCGATCTCCTCTCAACGATATTGGTTTATTGTTCGTCCGTCGTCTATGATTTGATTAAAAAAAATAATATTTAATGTTACGTCGATACAACATTTGTCGGTTATCGTCGATGTAACACTAAGATATTCGATATGGACCTAACGAATGGACCTTAAGATGAATTTAAAGATTTATGGATTTTAGGTTAGATTTCTTTTTTGGAAATTCAGGATTTTAGGAAATTTTAAATTCAATGGTTTTAGAATTTTTTTAAAAAATAATAATAATTAAAATTCCACCATATGCCATGTTCTAAAATGGCTAATGTCTTTTTATTGGTCATTAACAGTTAAATACTAAAGTGATAACATATTATAAAGTGATAATAATTACATAATAAAAAATTTAAATATTCACTTTGAGAGAACTCCTCCATCAAGAAGATATATCGTTGGAGAGAGACGGAGCTACGTTATAGTTGGGTGAGGCAATCGTCTCCTCCTACACCTTCGAAGATCTTTTTCGTCCCTTTATTTAAATTCTTTTAAAAATTATTTTTTTATGAATTTGTCCCCCTATTTATAAACATTTATGTTTTGCCCCCCTCAATCCCAAATCCTGACTTTGTCCCTGACGTTGGAGTTAATCGATTCGATAAATTAATTATATGTAAATATTAGATGGATTTGGGATAAAATAAGAGATAAACGTACTAAAGTTTCATGGAAAAAAAGTTATTTGATATCCTAAGCATGTTCCAAAACTCTATATTATATGTAAATATTTTTGACTTCATACGTGAAACTGTCAATATTAAACTATACAATTTTCTTATAATTATATCTGATAGACACACAAAACATTTGTATACAGTTTGAGGGATTCAGTAGTACTGACCCCTAATATCTTATTTTGATTGTTATGTTTTTTAAGCAAAATCTGCTTTCTTAGATGAATAATAACTATCATTTATCCAAAAAGAAATAGACATTTATTCTAACAAAAATAAATTATACACCTAAAATATAAAATAAATAAAATTTGAGTATTTATTTAATCAAGTCTATATTTAATTATAAATAATTTTATTATATTTATGATAAAATACAACAATGATCACTAAATTTTTAAGACGTATTATTTTAATTATTGAATTTTAAACAAATTGAAATTACCTAACTTTTAATTTACTTTTATTTTGATCCTTCTTGTTAACTTCTATTAAAAACACTGATGTGATATATTATCTTCTTTTAGAGAAATTATATCACGAGCAATTCCCATCACGTCATTAATGGGATCAACCGTTAAAATTTATTCGTATTATCATCATTTTTTCAATGTTATATATTTTCCAAAGTGAATCTTCACTCATATTTTTTTCATTAATTCATTTTTAAAACAATTTTTTAAGTGAAGATTTACTTTAAAAAATATATGACATAGAAAAAATGATGATATAAATAAATTTTAGTGATTGGTCCTACGGATGACGTGGTGGAACTTACCCGTGATATAATTTCTCCTTTCTTTGAGATCATTCAATTTTTTCCTTTTCAGTGTCAATTTTGTTGGCGATGTTATTTCTTGGTTAATCATAGATTTGATATTGAATTTTTTTCAATCTAATCTAAAATTTTTATTTTATGTTAATTTAATAAAAATTTAATCATCATTTTATAATTTTTAAAAGGTCAATAACAAAAAAATATAATATTTAATATATAATATTTTTTGTTAATTCAATTAATTAAATAATTTCAAACCGAATTAACCAATAATTAAATTTTTCAAAAAATTAATTATTAATCAAAGTTATGTAAAATTAACCGACTAAAATAATAATAAAAAATAATTTAATCGATTAAATCAATTAAAACCGAATAATACACAACGGAGGTACCTATTCCCGAGGAATGAACTCAGCAAGTTTGGTTTTTGACAGATTTAATGGTTGAAGAAAAAGCAAACCAGTCAATAATGAAGGAATCTCTGTAACAAGATTGTTCCAAGAAATCACGTGACTCAAGTACCGTTACACTCCCAATGAAAAAGGAAATAAAAAAATAATCTACGAGCATCGAACACTGTTAAATATTAATAACGTTAAATATTATTGAATATTATTAAATTAATTAATAAAAAATAAGAATTTTAAAGACTTAACATATAATTAATAATTATATATATTGAGTCTATCATTTTTTTTATTAATTGTATATTTAGCCCTTGAAATTTTTAATCTTTATTAATTAATTTAATAGTGTTTAGTAATGTTCAGTGTTTAACATCCGTCGTAGAATTTTCCTATATAAAAATAGAGTGGAAAAGGTTCACATCAGTATTTTTAGTTAAAGTTAACGAATTTAGATGATTTTAATATAAATTTTAAAAATAATAATAATTAAAATAAATATATTTTAAAAATTAAGTGATTATTTAAAAAAAATTACGATGTGTGTCAAACATTATTAAATATCATTAATATTAAATATCATTAAATTAATTAATAAAAAATAAAAATTATAAGAATTTAACATATAATTATAAATTATTTAAAATAAATTTTAATTAAATTAATTATATATTAAATTTTTAAAATTTTCAATTTTTATTAATAATTTAATAATATTTAATAATATTTAACGTTAATCATATATATATATATATAATAATAATATTAGATACATGTATTATACTTATTTTATTTTAAATATTTTATCCTGAAGGTTTTTTATAGACTAGTCTTATCAATTTTTTGTAGTTAGTGCTGAAATAATGTAATAATTGGACCGTCCACTCATAGTTCCAATAATAGACCGGTGAGTTTTTTTTTTTCAAAAAGACTGCCTTTTATTTATTTAATATATTAAATACAAAATAAAATGATTCAAAGAAAAAAAAATTATAAGAGCTAAAGCAGAGATAATAAAAAAAATCAATCACAAAGAATATAATAATCGTTATCAGAAAAGCAATCGTAAAAATTTTAAAGTTGTATCGTTTTCGTATAAAAGTTATAAAAAATTATATATATCAAATTTTTTTATAAAAATATAAAATTTTTGATATATATCGATTTTTAATAAAAAATATATGAATTTCAGTATATATTATTTTTTATAAAAATATAAAAATTTTGATATATACCAAAAAAATTATACTGAAATTCTTATAATTTTATAAAAAATAATATTCATTTTTAAAAGTTTCTTAAGCTATATTTTTTAGGGAAAAAACGTTTAAGGATTTGTTTGAAGGTGTACATTTACATCGATAAACGATCAAATCAGGATATTTAGCGGTAGGGGTAAGTATTTGATCGAGTCGAGTCAAAATATTTCGAGTTATTCGAGTTGACGAGTCATATTTTACAACTCAAACTTTATTTGAAATTTTTTTGGTTCGAGTCGAGTTTAAGAAATTCGAGTTGAGTCGAATGAAGTCGAGTTTTCGAGTTCCTATAAATATTTAATTGTAATTGTTTATCATGTTATAGTATGATTTGATTTTTATATATCAATGTACATATATCATAAAAAATTGAGAGATTCGTCTCAAACTTACAATTTAATCCTTTAATTACTAAAAATTTTGAGTTATTCGAATTTCCATTTTACAATTCAAACTTTATTTGAAATTTTTTCGAGTCGAGTCTATGAAATTTAGAGTCGAGCCAAAATGAGTCGAGTATTTTCGCCTCAAGTCGAGTTATTCGATTTTTTCGAGTCGAGTTTTGCTCACCCCTACTTAGTGGTAAATATCTAGGGTATTATTGTTAGTTTCACGGGTGTAAATCGTTTTTTTTTTTTGTGTTTTTATTAGTGTCTTTATTTTAAATCGGTATATTGAGTAGATCGAACAATCGAATTGTCCAAGAGGGGATAAATTGGCAATTTAATTTTTTTGTGGAAGGTTTGAAAAATGTAAGAAAATTAAAAACACAACAATTTATAGTGGTTCAAGCTTCGAACAAGCTCTACATTCATTACCTTAGCTCTCACTATGAAATTTCAACCCAATTCACTAATAAATTCAACCTTTTTCTCGGTTCAAGGGATAACTGTTATAAGCGAATCAATCTTTCTACCCAAAGATTGATTCAACCTCACAAGGTTACAATATAAAGGAAAATGGTAATTACAAGTTTCTCTCGAAAGAAGATATTGTCCAATTTACACTTAAACACTCCTTAAACTCAAATGAAGGTTTACAATAAGGATTACAAGAGTAGGGTGTACAAGGATTTATCAATGAAGTGCTTGATGTTGGATTGAATGCTTAGATGTTGTCTTTTTTATCAATAGTTGTTATTGTTGTTTTGAATGCTTGATTTTATACTCTTTCATTGATTTCTAACTGTTGGAGTGGTTAAGATCATAAATATATACGTTATGACTTCATCTTCCTACCATAAATACACTTCTGCAACTACTGGTATCGATACTCGAGATACTTTTATCGAAATGCTACTGAAATAGAAAGAGTCGTTATGTGCATTTAATAAGGGGTATCGATACCTTAGGTCATGGTATCTATATTGGTTTGTCTTTAAAATAAGGGGTATCGAAACAACTATAAGGTTGTATCAAAACGTTTTGAATCTGCCAAAACTGATATCGAAACGTTTATATGGCGTATCGATACTGGTTAACAACCTTTTAAAAACTAACAGACAATCAATGGTCAAAATATTTAATACTTGAAAAATAACTCAAGTATCGAAATGCTGAGGTATGGTATTAATAATGTTATTAATATTTTATTTTATTTTTAAATGCAGAGAGGTACCAATACTTCTTTGAAAAGGTTTCAAAACCAAAATTTACAGTTTCAAATGGTATTGAAATGGTCTTGTACCGTATCAATACGCCTGGAAAAACTATAGAACATTCGTTAAAATTATGAACACGATAATGACACCAGAAGAAGTGGTATCGAAACGCCTAAAAGATTTTGAATGTTGGCTTGAAAAATCTTAAGGAAAAATTTTTGGTTTCTTTTTTTGACTTAAAAAAATTGTTTAACTTGTAAATTTGTTTTGGCCTTAAAAAATTATTTATAAAATAGTTATTTTCTTTCTTTGTTATATTAAAATCAAATTTAGTTTTACACGATGGATATAAGTTTAGGAGAAATCATATCATAGACCGTTTCCACCACGTCATTTGTGGTCCCAACCAATTATATTCATCAATCTCATATTTTTTAAGGTGAATCATCACCTCTTTCTTACATATAATTAGTGAGTGGGTAGTTATCAGATAGTTACTTAAAAATGAACGAACTTGATTGGTTGGGACTACAGATGACGTGGTGGAAAGGGTTTATGATATAATCTCTCAAGGTTTAGGGTTGAAATTATGGGTTATGATTAAGGTTTAGGAAATTAAAGGTAGAGAACACAAACAAAATTAATCAATAACAAAAATTTGAAAAAACTCATACTCTGTTATCGAAACTTAAAATTATCTAATAGATTAATCAATTTTATTTTGGTTTAATCAGTTAATTCGATTTAACAGAATGATGAATACATCTAGACATATATGAACAAATTTAAATGAACATAAACGAACGAATTATCGAACGTTTACGAACATAAATAAACCCTTTACTGAAAAATTTGTTGAATGTTCGATTCGTTTACGATCCAAAATCTAAAAAAATTCTAATAAACATGTTAAAATAGAACTAAAAATAAAATATATTAAGTA
Source organism: Abelmoschus esculentus (assembly GCA_035048815.1). Taxonomy (NCBI): domain Eukaryota; kingdom Viridiplantae; phylum Streptophyta; class Magnoliopsida; order Malvales; family Malvaceae; genus Abelmoschus; species Abelmoschus esculentus. Next base: position 1,523,714 of record JAUCBN010000049.1, read on the forward strand.
AAAAATAAAATGTGTACCTACAGTGTCAGAATTAAAGAGATTCGAACTTATATAATCGTTCTTCATTTTGATCTACCCCTTTGATCGGTCGCTGACAATCAATCTTAGTTTCTGATTTATATTTTTTTCGGTAGTCACTTGCAAAGTTATATCCCCACTATGTTGATGGTTGTTTGCTAATGAAATTAGTCATGGGTAGTGATATTTTTTACATGATAGTTTGAATCGTCTACAACGTCTTCTTTCTTTATGCGTCTCGTTTAGACTGAAACAAGGGGATTCATGAAACTTCTTAATTTTATTGTATAATTATCTCCATAGGAATTTTATTTTCTTTGTTTTTTGGGTTATACATTTTTTTGAATTGTTTAATCCAATTTTTTATTTCTTGAAGATGATGTAATTATAATTTTTCTATGAATTGTTTCTAAACTTTTTTGTGCATTAATACAATCCTGTTCAGTCTCGACCTGAGCTAACTTGTATAGACCGATCTTGTCAGTTTCTTGTAGTTTAGTGCTGAAATGATGTAATAATTGGATGCTACCAAATTATTTGGTATAATTATATTTTTAATTTTTTTAATTTAATTATTATTTAAATAATAATAAAAAATTTTAACTTTTAAATTTAAAGGTTTAATAAATTCTTATCTCTTCCAACTTTAAATCGGTGAGTGTGTTTTTTTTCAAAAAAAAAAACTGTCTTTTTTATTTAATATATTAAATAAAAATATATAAAAATATATATAAAAAAACTCTTAATCATTGGCCTAAGCATAAAATTATCTAATAGAATAATCAAATTTTTTTTCTGTTTGATTGGTTGATTTGATTTAACTGAATAATGAATACTCCGAGACATATTAAATAAAATTTTTAAAAACAAATATAAACGAACGAACATAAAAAAGTATTATCGAACATTCACGAACATAAATATGTGAACAAACGTTTTGTTCATGTTCGTTCATTTATTTAAACGAACCAATTTTTTTTTTCATGTTAGTTCATTTAGTAAATAAATAAATAAATAAAATTGAAATTCCCTCTAAATAATTTATGAACAATTCGTTGAACGTTCGATTCGTTTACAACTGTAAATATACACAAATACTACTGAATTTTATTAAATCTATAGAACTAAAAAAATCGTACTAATACATTAAAATAGAACTAAAAAATAAAATAAGATACCAAAAAATCCTCAAAATCAATCAACCCAAACACCAAATCAGACAAATACATGTTCACCGAATTTACAAATATTACTGAATTTTTATTAAATTTATAGAAAAATTATAATTACATAGTAATCAATAAGCAAAATAATTGAAATAAAAAATCCAAAAAATCTTACAACATAAAGACAAAGAAAAATAAAAAATTTTATGGAGATAAGCATATTAAAAAATTCAAAAGTTTTCTGAATCTCTTTGTCTTTGTCCTAACGAGACGCATAATGAAAGAAGATGAAGTTGTAGACGATCCAAACTGTCGTGCAAAAAGTACCGTTACCTAGGACTGATTTTATCGGCAAACAACCATCAACCGGGATAAACTCGACCACCGACAAAAACAATAAATCAGAAACTAGCATCGATTGAATCTCTGTGCGAACAACAATCGATCGTCAGGGTATCCTGTAACATGCCATAAAGGCAGACGAATCAAACCCTAAAACAAAAATAAAAACATATCACAAGGAAAAAAAAGTGTCATAAAGGAAAAAAATAAAGATTCTTATTAAATAAAACAATAAACTAGCATCGTTTGAATCTCTGTGCGAACAACAATCGATCGTCAGGGTATCCTGTAACATGCCATAAAGGCAGACGAATCAAACCCTAAAACAAAAATAAAAACATATCACAAGGATAAAAAAACGTGTCATAAAGAAAAAAAATAGAGATTCTTATTAAATAAAACAATAAAAAATAATAGATTCGATGATCGATAAGTAATATTAAAATTAATTATAGATCATCGATTAAAGGGATGGATCAAAATAAAAAAACAACGAAAGATGAAATTTTGGAAAAAAAGCGTCGGCTAAGGTTCTCTCTAATATAAAATCTTACCCAGAATTATTCTTAAAAAAGAATAATTAAATCATTAATCCATCTTAATCGACAAAATCCAAGTCATCGATTACCTCTCACCATTAATTATCAATCTTCAATGTCAGGATTAAAGAGGCTGCTAAGGTTAGTTATTCTTTTGTTTTTATTTTATTTAATAACAAGGTAAAATATTCTGAAGATAAAATATTGAATTTGAATTTATATAAGATAAAATAATATAAATATTTTAATTATTTAATTAAAATAATAAATTTTAATTATTTTTTAATTTTTATCATCCTTAAATTACTGCATATGTGATGATGTATACATAAATGTATTAGGATCTACATAAATAATAATAAAATTTAAAAATTTTACATATTTTTAAAATATTTAATTAATTAAATTTAATAATTTAGATTAAATAATAATTCAAAATTTATTTTAATATTTAGATTCTTGAATTATTTGAGGTGAACCGTCATATTTTATAACTTAAATTTATTTGAATTTTTTACTCAATTCGAGTTTATGAAATTCAAGTCAAGTTAGAGGCAAGTCAAATTTTTTAATCATATAAGATATGCATAGGTACATATATATATATATATATAATATCGTATTTTTTTCATATGTGGCATATATTCTTTTATATTTTTTATATCGATATATATATATATATATCATAAAAAAATAAGAGACTCGATTATAATTTAAAAATTAATCCACTAATTACTAAAAAATTTGTGTTTTCGAGATTTCATTTTACAACTCAAACTTAAAAATTTTCGAATCAAATTTATATAATTTTGAATTAAGTTAGAATGAGTCAATTTTTTTTACCTTAAATCAAATCAAAAATTTTAATTTTTTCGAATTAAATTTTTCTCAGTTCAGTTGAGAAAAGATAATATTTTGAATTAAATTTTAATTTTAATTTTTTTTGAATTAAATTTAAATTTAGAAAAGATAATATTAATAATTCAAGACTATCCCAAAAGAATATAACAGCTTTCTATTATTCCTACCAAACACAACTACTACAGATCCTGTTTGATTTTTTCATGTTATAATATTTGATTTTATTTATTTTATTATATCAATTTAAGACAAGCTTTTAAGGTAACTTTTAATATCATAAGCAGCAGAAAAACATATATCACGTGGTCGATAACTTTTAATGTAGTGTTAATATTTTTATAAAAAATAATTTTATTTTTAATATTTTATATTAAATTTTATAAAGCTTTTTAAATTATAGTAGATAGTTTAGGGTTTATTTATGAGTATAAAGATTATAATTAATATATACTTTTTAACTTTTAATTTTAACAAAGAGCGGAGAAGAAGAGATTTTCATCCTTAATTTCGATCTCTAATCACCGTCAATCATTATTACGGTAACATACATCGAAATCGTCGACTTTAAGTTATATAAACCATAATATTTATCGTTAAAATTTTATCGATAAATACATAAAAAATAATATAAAATATAATTAACAAAACCGACATAAAACTAAGATGTTAAATAAATATCATAAGTAAATCAATGATAAATATCTTTATTAAAAAATTCATCTATTAAAATTAAATATACGACATGATTTAATCTGAATTAATTATGACGTATAGTTAAAAATAAAACAACAACAAAAAACAATGTAATAAATTAAATATCATTCTTATTTAAATGTATAATTATTTATAATACAAATATATTAAACAATACACAGAATAATCTTTATTTATAAGCCAACCAAATATGTCCAAAGTGCGGGCAGAGGATAAACTTTGATACCCTTTAAATATTCATAGAATTTATTTGAATTTTTATTTGTCATTATCGATAATAGATTGAATGTTAAATCGAATTGGGTCAAAAATAATTAATTCGATTAAATTTAATTTAGATTTTATTATTTAAATTTATTTAAAAAATTTAATTTGAGCAGAGTTTTTAAATTTTTTTACAAATTTAATCGTTATTATTTGTAATATTATACTATAGATTAATTTTATATATTTAAATAATTATTTATATTCATATACGATAAATATATATTCTTTTTCGTATTCTCAACTGTGATATATATAACATATTGAGAATAATCGTTGAAGTTGACTCGAACTTAAAAATTAATTAACCGATTATTAAGAGTTATTCGAATTTTTATTTTATAACTCAAAATTTATTTAATTTTTTAATTGATTCAAATTTATGAAATATAAAATATAAATCTCAAACCCTAGCATCCTAAAACCTAAACATTAAACCCTGATTCATACTCTAAATTCTAACAATAAACCTTAAATTCTACACCTTACACAATAAACCTCTAAATCTTAACCTAAACTATAACACCCCTAAAACCGGGACGATATAATAATTCGAATAAAACGAAAGTTAAATTAAATTATAAGTTAAATGAAACATGTGATAATTTGATTTAAGAATAAGGGGCTTAATTGAATTAGATGGGAAATTAAGAGTTTGCATGACAAATTTAAAATTCCCTAAACTACCCCATGTAATAAGATAGGTTTAGGTTTGTCATTAAGGGTAAAATAGTCCTTTCACCCCCATAAAACAAACAAACAAAAGAGCCAAAATTTCCCCTCATTCCTTCTCATTTTCACGGCAACAAGGAATTGAAGAGGGAGAGATTTCTTTTTTTGTTTTCCATGGAGAATTGAGGAGCAACATGGAATCTATGCATGTTTAAGGAATTGAGATAAGAAATCAAGCTTATATTCCTTGGTAAGTTCATTTTTCCCTAATTTGAAATTTTAGGGTTTTAGAAGTTTGGGGTTTTGATTATTTGATGAAGTTTTCAAGCTAATTAGATCAATAGAAGCTTAATTTAAGGATTATGATGTTTGGGTTTAGATATTGAAGCTTGGACATTGAACTAAGAAGCTTGAATTTGGGGTTTGGTAAACACATTATATGAGATTAATTGATTTGGTATTATGGTTAAATTAGGTTGCTATAATGCCTAATCTAAGGTTATTACTAATTTGGCTATTGATGTTGAGGCATGAACAAATTAGCTAGAAGCTTGGAACTTGGATTTTACAAAGTCATAAATGAGTTGAATGGTTCGAATAATGGGTGAAAATGGGCATTAGTTGATGTTAATTTATGGTTGAAATGCTTTAAATTTACAAGATTAAGGTGGGAGTATGAATTAAAGCCATAGAATGAAAAGTTAGCCGAAATTACTTAGAAATGCTATTCCGAGTAGTCATCTTCGAAAAATTCCCTAGGCCTCGTTTGGAGGAGTTAGGAGCTGAAATTTTGCAGTATGATACTCTTGTATGCCTAGTTTAAGGAAAAATTTACGGAACCTCAATCCGAGTTCGGTAGAAAAAGTTATAAGCTTCTTCGTAGGGCTACTCGAGCAGTCCCGAGAATCCGGACAGGTCTGATCCGAATGAATTCTGGTACTGATTGGCCATGAATTAAAATGTGAGGTCAATTTATCCTTGAAGAGGATTCTCTTAGCTTTCCAAATAGGTATAATAAGCTCGATTCGGACATGTGACCTAGGAGATACGATCAAATTACGAAAGGGTAGCAAAACTGTTTTTAACGAATAAATGTACATGCTTATATTAGTTAAAGCTTAAGATCACTTAAGTTAAGTGATTATGATGTGTTCTAATAAATATATATTTGTATATGGAATTACTAGATAATCAAAGAGAAGAAAATATCGAAGAAGAGGAGAGACTCGAGCAAACTCGGAAGAAGGGCAAAGGAGTCGCGATCTACAATCCTTGAGTTGCTTGGAGAAATTGTGAGTGTGGCAAACCTTGGGTTAGGACCTAGGGTCCTAACCATCTTTGTGTTATTCGATTTATTTGTATTGTAACCGGACTAATGAAATATTCGGTAATTCGGGAAGGAGGATTAAATGTTAATAACTTGTGTGATGCCATGTTTTAGTGCTAGATGTTATACTAGCTTAGAACATTTGCATAGCTCGAAAATGACGAGGTAAGTAATGGCACGCGGCTTCGGATGCCAGGTACGTGAGTCATGCATGAGGCATGTTTAGATTGGTTTGATTATTCGAATTGAAGCATGATATGTATGATTTGATATGATAGCATGACATAAGCTTTTGAATTGTTAGCATAATATATGCTTTTGATATGTTAATACGATATATGCTTTGGATATGCTAGCATGATGTATATGCTTTTGTAATGATAGTTGATAAAAATGCATTGGTTATTAGCATGATATGGACATCCTATGTGATAAGAAACCTGCTTAATACCATTGGAAAGATTAAATGAATTGGAAACTCTGATTGAGCCTTGGTCGATAGTTGGTCATAGGCAGTAAGGCATGCTTAGGGTTTGAGCTCATTTGTTAGTTTGCCTAGTACTTCGGTACTTCTGTTGGTACTATGGGTACCTTTGTTGGTGGTTAGTCACCATTTGTAGATACCGTGGGTATCTTTTGTTAGTGCCTTCGTGGCACTTCTGTCAGTAACTTTGTGGTACTTCTGATGACCCGCTTACCTAGTCAAACTACACCAAGGCATCATTTGTAACTAATTTGAAAGATTAAAATTAAGATATTGCTATTGAGCATCCGATAATGTTATTGCCACGAGCATTTGATATGTTATTGCCTTTGTGCATTCGATAATGATATTGCTATTGAGCATCCGATAATGTTATTGCCATGAGCATTTGATATGTTATTGCCTTTGTGCATTCGATAATGATATTGCTATTGAGCATTCGATAATGTTATTGCCATGAGCATTTGATATGTTATTGCCATCGTGCATCCGATAATGATAATGCTATGAGCATTTAAATTGACATTACTTTTGATCATTTTGAAATGATACGGTTATGAACATTTGATATGAGATTATCAATATGCATTTGAGCATGAAACTGTTATCGAGAATCTAGTTGTAAATTCGGTTTGCATGCTAGTAATATGATACATGAAAGTGAACCAAGCATGAAAAGCATGATACTTTTTACATATGATCAAAATGTTAGAACAAACATGATGGATTGTTAAATTGGAGTATGCTATGTTGATATATGATTGGTGTCTAATTGGTTAGACTTAGGGCCTCCTCACTAAGTACTTCGTAAGTACTTACCACCTCTGTTTCCTCTTTCCCAAATAACAGGTTATCGGACTAAGGGGTTAGATCGGCTTTGATCGCGAGCAAGGACACCAAGCAAGCCCAAGTATGGTATTTTGTACTTTTGTAACTCCTAGTTCATGGTGGCATAGGGAGCATGCTTAGAATCGTCCATGCATTTCGATATTTTGATCATGACTTTTATATATAATCATTGAATATTCGGTATGTAAGCCATAAAGCAAGGTAATTGTAATAGGCTAGTCTTATATGTTTTTGGAGATTGATCTATGGTTTGTTTATATCGACCTCGTATGAAGCATGCAATGTTTAAGCTATGGAATTGGTAGGAGAATCCTTAGAACCACAATATATATATATTTGTGCATGCTAGTCACATAGTGAAATGTAAGTCATAAGGGTAACTAACTTGTTAGATGGCATATGGTGGTATGAATGGCCAATTGGTTAGAAATTATAGCTTGGGTATGTTGGAAGTCCATGAATGATAAAATTTGATAATGGTTTGGCTAGTTGTTAGAATTGGTAAGTGGAAGATGCTACCTAAACATGTTGAATATTGCCCTTATGGTTTAAGAATGGTTTAGACCATATAGGTGGTCTTTTGGTAGAGTCTAAGTGATTTAAAAAGATAGAATTCTGGAAATGGGGACAGGGGTATCGATACCACTTGCATGGGTATCGATACCACCATGGACAAAAACGAAATGACATCAAAGCATGGTTCGATGCCAAGCTTCACTTAAGAACCCCCTGGTTCGATGCCAGTATCGAGCCAGACCACTTTCAGCCTTAAGCCATTGAGTCCTAAGAGTAGATCAACATCGATACCTGGTTCGATACTGGGTCTTCCAGTAACGAAATGGCATCGATGCCAGTATCGAACCAGGCTACTTAACTTTAGTCAACGAGTCAACAAGGAGGTCCAGCATCGAAACATGGTTCGATACTCGGACTTCCAGTAACAAAATTGCATGGATACCTGTTTCGAACCAGGCTCCCTAGCCTTGGTCAATGGGTCAACACAGTTGACCGGTATCGAACTAGGGTTCGATACCCCTGTTCCGATACCCCTCTATAGGGTGTATCGATACCCTTATTCGATTTTGGTTCAGCTTGAAAATGAAACTTTACTTGATCCATAAGATAATATTAATAATGATTGAACAAATAAAATTTGGTTAGAGAATTAGATCACGTTTAACTGAGATTGTAATTGATAAATGAATGAAAATTTTAGAATCGAATTGGTTAATTGCATAAATATGAAAAAAAGTTTAAAATTGGCCTTGAAATTAGTAGGCTCAACTCGTATTAGAATTTGAAATATCATTGAAACGAACACAATTCCCGGTTTAATTACAAGTTCGAATGTCCGGTCGACACCTCTGTCTCCTAACCCGGGGCAAGGGTGTCACATAAACCCTAAACTCCAAAATTAATAAATTTGTGTATTAAAATATTTTTTTAATATTTTATTTGTCTAAAATATTTTTATTTTTATATTTTTAAAAGAAAAATCAGAAAAATAAACTTCAATTCTTTTATAAAACACTCCCTAAAATTTTAATTCACCCAAATCACTGAACATAAATTTTTATTTTTTTTCCTTTTGATGACCAATTCAACAATTATTAATTATCTTAGCCTTCGTTAGATCATCACGACTAAAAATACCACCTTTTCGTCTTAAAAAATCGAAGAATAAATCATTAATTGTACCCTCGACAGACATGAAACAATAATAAAAAAGGTGATTGAATTTTTGAACGACAGCTAAAGATTGTGGAATGCTAATCAATGAAATACACGATATCTCGATCCTATTTTAAAAATTTTAAAATTTTAATATTTTTAATTCGATTTAAATTTAATATATTTTTATCTTTAATCTAATATAATAAAAATATAATTTATCTCCAAAATTTTAATAAAAATGACTAAACCCAATCCATCCTTAAAAAAATTAATAAAAAATATTGAATATAATATATAGATATACTGGATAGTGTAAATTCTTGTCATTGTATAGCTTGGGATAATCATACTTAAGTATCCATTTTTTTATAAGGGTGTTCTTCGTAGCAGTTTATTGATTTCTATTGGGTTTAATAACAAAAAATTTATTAATAGGGGTTGGTCCAAGTAGTAAGCAACTTGGTTTCGTTTAAGTAAGCTTTAGGTTCGAGACGTGTACGTAGAAAATACCTACCAAAAAACTCACCCACCCATGTTAGGTGTCAGGTGTGGTTCAAAGATTTGGAGGGCCCTGTGTAATTTATTAAAACATGACCCTTAGAAGCAATTGTCCATAACTTTTACTAGTTCTAAAAACGTGACCCATAAAACAATTGTCATTTTTAAGGACCCTGTACGGTCGTTTTTATTGTTTCTGTCCAGAATTTCATTAGTTTTATAAAAATGATAGTAATAAGAATAAACACTAAAACTCTATAATCAATTATCACATTTAGGAAACAATCATAACGTTTTAACTATTATAATTCATATTTCTTAAGATCATTGATGGAGGCTCGGAAGTCCTTTAGTTTTCCACCTTTGTCAGATTGTAATATTTGAGGTTGTCGAACCCACAGGGACTGTGTCGATTTCACTACTTCTTATGGCTGCACTATAGAAAGTAAAAACACAAATAATTGTTGAATTGAGATTACTAAATTAACTACTAAAACTAAACTAAACATCGGAGAAATAAAGATGATAAAAGCGAGGCTAAGTTGAGTGCTTTGTAGAGGAGAATCCAGTTGTATTAGGTATCCACTTATTAATAAAATGGGTTGAACTGCCGCCTCGGCGGGTCGCACAAAGGGTCGCCGCAGCTGCCTAGGCGGGGTTATGCTTTGTCGACAATTCAACATTCCCATAGTTCGACAGAGCATCCTTGTATGTCTTTCTTCCTTATCCCTAAGCGAAGAGAACTATTGAAACCCACGTCTTGATAATACCTCCCAGCATGAATCAAGGGCGGACAACAACCAAACACATGCGTCTTGTTAGTCGCTGAAATCCTGGGCGGTTAATCTCTCTACCGGATTAGTCAATGCCCATGAGCAAAGACCGTATTCTCTCGTTTCGTGAACCTACATCTCTCGATGCTAGGCAAATAGATTTTTCTTCACATACTATCTTTCGAGCTCATATGCGAGAAGAGTAAATACCAATAAAGTATAAACTATGAAATAATTTTTGCATTAATAAATATCAAACATAACACAACCATCTTCTTCAACTACTCCACAAACAACCTAAACCTCCGAAAAAGTTTAGAACATGGTGTAGTCGGCAGCTAAGAGTATTTTTCTAGGGTAAAATCTGACTGCCTAAACTAATCCTAATGTGTGTCTTATATAGGCCAAGCCTTAGGTTAAAGCTTTCCATGCAAGAAAAGAGTTCTAAAAGGGGAAGAAGTATAATTCCTAATTAAATTATAACACTTAATTCTTAATTCCTAAAATATCTCTTCTTTCTCGCACTTGACTTTGACCAAGGCTTGACTCCTTAATTTGGCTTCATCTTTCTCTCACTCTTTGTCCGTTAAGATCAACATCTTTTTATCTTTCTGTCGAGCACCAATTGTCATCTTTACTCTGCTGTCGCGGCCTCAGAAGTGCTGCTGTGGCGGGTGCTTCATTTGCATTTCAGCATCTATCTTTTCATTTGCCCATCTTTGTATTTAGTTTCCTGTCTAAGAAAGAAAACTATCAAATGCATCTATTTTATGCCAAATATTAGATGAATTCATGAATTACGTGTTTGGATACTGAAATATGGAAAGTGTATACATACTAATTTCTAATTTGGCCTATTTCAATACCAAGTATACATACTATACAAAGTGATATATGGGATATAAAAATCTAATTTGGCCTAAAAACCTGATTGAAACCGATGGATCTCTTGTTAACCCGATATTGATCCAATTCGAAATCAATTGACCAAAAATAATTGAAACCGATAATCAACTGATTCAATCCGATACCTAAATTTATATAAACGTAGAACTAAACTAAAAACAAAAAATTAAACTAAACTAAAATCGATTATAATCAAAACTAAAATGATCTGAAATCGAATGACCGTCTGAAGCCTCTAGTGCTAGACAAATGGAATAAAGGCATTTCTCTTTCTTATTCCCAGCATTCCAATTAGGGGTGTTCATTGTTGGATTTTGGATCGAATTCAAATTTTCAGATATTCGAGTTATCGGATCAGATTAGATTCATTTTTTTATATTTGGGTTTTCGGATCGATGATATAGTGATCCATATCCGATCCGAAAAAAACGGATATTCACATATTCGGATATCGGATAGTCAGATATCTGATTATCCAAAAATATAATTTGATTAAACTAATTTTTCGAATTTGAAGTTTGTATTTATGAAAAAATTGAAATTTCAAATATAATAAACAAAAAATTATTAAATAAAACTAGATTCATATTTATAAAAATTTTAATTTTTTAAAATTTTGAATATAACAAGCACTAAATTGTTGAACATAAAAGATTAATATTAATAAAAATTTGAATTTTTTGATTTTTGAGTCTTTGGATAATTCAAAACTTGAAATATTATAATCCATATTCGATCCCAAAATTTAAAATCGGATCGGATATCCGATCCAAAATTAAAAACCGGATCAAATATTTTTAAACCCTGCTTCTAATTATGTTAAATGATGTGATTCATTATAACGACTCGGATTCGGATCCGAGCGTCAGTTTAATCCGATGGGTTTGGACTTCGGTTTTAGGCCCCGAGTTTGTGTAGTTTGGGCCTTGTTGGGTCTTGAGTGTTTGGGCTTTGAGTTGGGTTTTAAGTTGGACTTGGTTTAGGAGGACATTTTGGTAAATGTCTAATTAGAGGACAAGAGGGGTTGGGGTTTTAATTTCCCCTGCAGTGTGAGCTCATCTTTTTCTCTTTTTCTCTTCACCCCTTCATCTTTTGGAAGGAAGAAAGGAAGAAAAAAGGTTAGAACTTTAGGAGTTTTGAGTTGGAATCTCGTTTTAAAGGAAGAGGGAAGGTTTTTAGGCTCAAAGTGATCTACAAAACAAGGTAAGGATTGTTGAGTTTGGTGAAGAAAAGGGTTTAGAAGAGGTTTTGAGTTTGAGTTTGGGTTTGGTTTTTGAGGGCTTGAATCTCAGTTCTTTTAGTGATTGAAGCTCCAGAAATCATCTCTAAGTGTTCCTAATCCGTTGTATGTCTTTCTCTTGTAGAAAAAGAGCTTGGAGAGCCTTCAAGAGCTCTGGGGAAGGAGAAGGCTTGAGGTTGAGCTTGGAGCTCGGGTTTGCTGTTTTGGTTGCTGTTTTTGCTTAAGGTTGGTACTCTCAACTCTTCTAATTATCTTGCATTTCATGGTAGAGTGCATATCATATAGAAATCTATGTACGAATGCTTGATGTGCATGTTTGAGGACATTAATGGTGAATTTCGTAATTGTGTGTTTGATGGCTTGAAAATAATGTTAAAACACTTGAAACCTTTCTAAGAATGGGTAGGAATACTTTAGAATCTATTAGATTAAGTTTGGGAATGAATCCTTAGAATTTTCTAAGGCAGACCTGCATTTCGTGCAGGGGTATCGATACATGGGCTACCGGTATCGATACCTATGAGTGGAAATAGGCTAAGTGACCAGGTGTATCGAACCATGGTTCGATACCGGGACCTTCAGTGGCATAATGGCATCGATACCAATATCGATGCTGGAGGGTTCCCTTTCGTTGACTTTGAAAATGGTTAAAGGGTATCGATACTAGTATCGATACCCTTGGTTCGATGCCTTCTTTGGGTAGGTATCGAGGCAGGGTGGTTCGATACCCCATATAAGGGTATCGATACCCCTGCGAAAACTTGACAAGATAGGTATTGTTTGAGGTTCGATAATAGAATTAAGGGTCTCAATGAATCTTATAGTTAACGAAATGAATGGTTAACACAAGATTGACGTATTAAAACCTAATGACTAAAGTATGTTAAGTCTTGATATGTTTTGATGTGAGGATCCTAGGTGGATCGTTTATGTGTGTTGAATCCTTGTTTGATGGAAATCCGGATATCCATAAGTGTTGCAACACGTTGAAGGCCATCCGATGTAATATGCCGGATGATGTTTGAAGACTTTTATTCCGAGTGTTGGGCGGCCTCACTCGAAGATGTTCGATGTAACATTCCGAGCATGGGGTTGGTTGGACGGCCTCCACCCCTTTTCGAACGTTGGGCGGCCTCGTTCGAAGATGTCCGATGTAACATTCCGGGCATAGGATTTGAGGGCGGCCTCAATCCTGAGTGCAGGATCCCGATGTTGTGTGGACGCGGGCCTCACTCTTGTGTGTTATTTTGTGATGTAACATGTATATGTTGTATGCGATATTATACATTGTTTATGCCATGTGGTAGACAAGCATGCTAGATCATCATTTTATGCACGATGTTTATATGTTATGCTTACTGCTTATGATATGCATGATGTTGGCCGAGTTCGGCATACCCACTGAGCTTTAGTAGCTCAGCGTTCGAAATGTGTTTTCGTACGTAGGTTAGGTGAAGCCAGTTCGTGGAGCACCATCGAGGTTTGGATTTCAGCATCGACCTAGGTCAGAGTACATTTATAGATTAGTGGGCTAGTACTTAGTTGGACCCTATATGTTTTGTAATCTGTTATTATTTCAAGTCGAATGTTCAAAATGGTTTGTAATATTTTGGAGCTCCGATCACTTTGTACTATTTTGGGCTTGCGTTTTATCTTAAATGGATTTTATGAATCGTATTCGAATTTGAATTTGATTTTAAATTGCTGGGATTTTGAAAGGAATTTTTGAAATATAGGTTTTGGGCCGGAGGCCCAATGTGACATCCGGGTCGGGTGTTACATTTAGTGGTATCAGAGCTTAGGTTGAGTCGGTTCTAGGAAGTCCCGGGGGGAGGTCTAGTGTGTTATATAGGTGTCAGACAAGTACATGCCCACGAGTCGACATAGTACTTTTAAAGCTGAAATTTCGATGGTGTAATCATGTTTGTTGTTGTTGTTGTTGTCTGTGCATGGTGTGGACGAGTCTGAGGAAGGGTTAGGCAAGGGGTGAGTTATTTTGCCCATTTGAACCGTGCTTTGGATCGGATAGTGAAGACTATTCCGAAGCATGCACCTACCTCACGTGAGGCACCTATTGAGAGGGTTCGCAGGCAGGGTGCTACGGATTTCTTGGGTTCTGGCTAAGATAATCATGTGAGGGCGGATCAGTGGTTGAGGTCCGAGGATAAGTTGTCTTGTGTTTTTCTCTCTGCTCAAGGAAAACACAAGGGAATGGTGGGAAACAGTTGAGATGGAGTAGTTTCTCGATCAGCCGACATGGGATGACTTTTTGGATAAGTTTGAGAAAAAGTATTTGGGCGAGACTCACATCGATCAGTTGAGAGATCATTTCACCCACCTTGTGCAAGGTAACCGTACGGTCTTGAGTACGAGCAAGAGTTCTTACAGTTTGGTAGGTATGCAACCGAGTTGATAGTTACTGAGAAGATGAGGTGCGAGAGGTTTCTGAGAGGTTTGAGGAAAGAGATCCAGACTTATCTGACAACTAATCCACCGGTAGTGTTTTCTGAGTGAGCATGCTAGGATGTTGGATATACCTTGTGAGACACTAGATATAGGTGTTAGTGTTGCTAGTTCTTCGGAGATACCATAGTGGTCAGAAAGATGTACAGACGATGTCCATAGATGGTTCAGTGGTATGTGTTCCCAGTTGATATGATGGAATTGTCATTCTACGGTTTTGATGTGATTTTGGGTACGGATTGACTGACAAAGCATAAGGCTAAGATAGATCTTGAGACCAAGAGAATTTATTTGAAGCTAGCGGATGACCATGAGATTTCGGTCGTGGGTGAGAATGTGAAGTTCTTATTGAATGTTGTTTCTGCTCTAGAGGCTCAGAGGTTAGTTGAGTTGGGCTGTGAGGCATACCTAGCATATATGATGAATCCGAACATGAATGAAGTCAGACTGCAGGATATCAGGACAGTGTGTGATTTTTCCGAGTGTGTTTCCAAAAGAGTTGTCTGGATTGCCACCTGACAGAGAGGTTGAGTTTGCCATATAGATGTATTCAGATTCTGCTCCTATTTCGATTGGCTCCGTGTTGTATGGTACCGAAAGAACTAAAAGAATTAATGACTCAGTTGCAAGGACTATCAGATAGAGGTTGTATTTGATTGCGTTCTTCTCTTTGTGGCGCAACGTGTTGTTTGTGAAGAAGAAAGATGGTAGTATGAGGATGTGCATTGACTATAGACAAATGAATCAATTGACATTGAAGAATAAAAATATTTCGTGGAGAATTGATGATATGTTTGATCAGCTTAAAGGTGCTACCGTGTTTTCCAAGATAGACTTGAGACTAGAGTACTATCAGTTGAAGTTAAAAGAAGTCAATGTGCCGAAGATAGCTTTTGTACAAGGTATGATTACAATGAGCTTCTGGTTATGCCTTTCAGGTTGACTGATGCACTAGCTGCTTTTCATGGACATGATAAACAGAATCTTCTTTGAGTACTTGGATCAGTTGTGATTATGATCGTTGATGACATATTGTTATACTCACGTACTGAGAAAGATCATGACAAACACTCGAGGTTAGTATTGCAGTCTTCGTTGGATCACCAGTTGTATGTCAAATTGAGCAAGTGTGAGTTCTGGATTAAAGAAGTTGTTTCCTTAGGACATGTAGTGTCAGCTGAAGGGATTAAAGTAGATCCTAAGAAGATTGAAGCAATTGTTGGAAGTAATCGAAGTCTGTCATAAAGATTCGTAGTTTCTTAGGCTTAGCATGTTACTATAAAAGGTTTGTGAATGGTTTTTCGAAGATAGTTGTCCCTTTGATTAAGTTGCGGTAGAAGAATATTCAGTTTAAGTGGTCAGATGCAAGACAACAAGCCTTTGAGAAACTGAAAGAAGCCTTGTCAAATACGCCGATTTTGATATAGCCAGTGTCAGAGGAGGAGTATGTGATTCACAGTGATGCTTCGTATGTAAGGCTAGGTGGTGTGCTTATACAAGACGGAAGAGTGTGGCTTACGCTTCAAGATAGTTGAAGAATCATTAGCGCAGTTATCCGACCCATGATATAGAGCTAGTTGTAGTTGTTGTTGCCTTGGAAATTGAGAAACATTAATTGTATGATGATAGATGCACAGTGTACACAAATCACAAGAGTTTGAAGTATCCGATGACACAGAGAGATTTGAATCTGAGACAGCGCAGATGGCTCGAGTTATTGAAAGACTATGACCTCAAAATTGAATATCATTCGGGTAAAGCCAATGTAGTGACAGATGCTTTGTGTAAGAAAGTAGTTGATGAGTTGAGAGTTATGTTTGCTAGTTTGAGTTTATCAGGTGATGGTGGCTTGGTAGCCGAGCTTCAGGTTAGACTTACTTTGGGTTAGTTAATCAGAGGAAAACAACTGTCAGATGGATTTTTGACACCTCATGTGCAAGATGTAGTTGAAGAAAGACCTACAGAGTACAATTTCAGAAATGATGGTGTATTATGCTTCAGAGACAGAGTATTTGAGCCGAATGACAGTGATTGAAGACGTATGATTTTGATCGAAGCGCACAATAGTCCTTTTGCTACACATCCGGGTAGTACGAAGATATACCTTGGTTTGAAGGATGAGTACTTCTGGCTTGTCTGAAGAGAGATATTGTCGACTATGTGAGTGAGTATATGGTTTGTCAGAGAGTTAAGCAGAACATCAATTTCCGTTTGATTTGTTACAACCGTCGAAGATTCCGGAATGGAAATGAGAAAATATCATCATGGATTTTGTATCCGGTTCGCCTTTGACTCCTTCAAGGAAGAATTCAATTCAGGTTATAGTTGATCGCTTCATGAAGTGTGCTCACTTTATTGTTGATCATATGACTTACGTGTTAGATAAGTTGGTAGATTTGTACATTAGTGAGTTTGCGAGATTGCATAGTGTGTTGAGATTGAATGTGTCTGACAGAGATTTGAGATTCACAACTAGATTTTGGGAGTGTTTGCACAGTACTTTGGGTGACCGTTTGAATTTCAGTACTTTATATCATCCTCAGACAGATGGGCAGTCAGGGAGAGTTATTCAGATTCTCGAGGATATGCTCCGATTTGTATCATTGACTTTCAAGGTACTTGAGAGAAGCACCTGCCGTTGGTTGAGTTTGCGTGTAAGACAGTTATCAATCGAGTTTTCAGATGGCTACGTATGAGATTTTGTATGGTAGAAAATGCAGAACTCCGTTTAGTTAGGCTGAAGCAGGTCAGAAATTGATATCAAGGCCAGTTATGCTTGAGGGGACTACCGAAAAAAAAATTAAAGTGATTTATGATCGGTTAAAGACAGCTTCAGATAAGCAGAAATCGTATGCGGAATTGAATCTGACAGAAATAGAGTATGAGGTGGGAGAAAAAGTGTTCTTGGAAGTGTCACTGTGGAAGGGGATCATCCGTTTGGAAGGAAAAGCAAGTTAAGTCCTAGGTTTATAGGACTGAATGAGGTTGCTCTTTCCGCACTTGTTTCCCTTAGGTAAATTTCGAGGACGAAATTTTCTTTAAGGAGGGGAGAGTTGTAACGACCCGGATTCGGATTCGAGCGTCAGTTTAATCCGATGGGTTTGGACTTCGGTTTTGGGCCCCGAATTTGTGTAGTTTGGGCCTTGTTGGGTCTTGAGTGTTTGGGCTTTGAATTAGGTTTTAAGTTGGACTTGGTTTAGGAGGACATTTTGGTAAATGTCTAATTAGAGGACAAGAGGGGTTGGGGTTTTAATTTCCCCTGCAGTGTGAGCTCATCTTTTTCTCTTTTTCTCTTCACCCCTTCATCTTTTGGAAGGAAGAAAGGAAGAAAAAAGGTTAGAACTTTAGGAGTTTTGAGTTGGAATCTCGTTTTAAAGGAAGAGGGAAGGTTTTTAGGCTCAAAGTGATCTACAAAACAAGGTAAGGATTGTTGAGTTTGGTGAAGAAAAGGGTTTAGAAGAGGTTTTGAGTTTGAGTTTGGGTTTGGTTTTTGAGGACTTGAATCTCAGTTCTTTTAGTGATTGAAGCTCCAGAAATCATCTCTAAGTGTTCCTAATCCGTTGTATGTCTTTCTCTTGTAGAGAAAGAGCTTGGAGAGCCTTCAAGAGCTTTGGGGAAGGAGAAGGCTTGAGGTTGAGCTTGGAGCTCGGGTTTGCTGTTTTGGTTGCTGTTTTTGCTTAAGGTTGGTACTCCCAACTCTTCTAATTGTCTTGCATTTCATGGTAGAGTGCATATCATATAGAAATCCATGTATGAATGCTTGATGTGCATGTTTGAGGACATTAATGGTGAATTTCGTAATTGTGTGTTTGATGGCTTGAAAATAATGTTAAAACACTTGAAACCTTTCTAAGAATGGGTAGGAATACTTTAGAATCGATTAGATTAAGTTTGGGAATGAATCCTTAGAATTTTCTAAGTGCAGACCTGCATTTCGTGCAGGGGTATCGATACACGGGCTACCGGTATCGATACCTATGAGTGGAAATAGGCTAAGTGACCAGGTGTATCGAACCATGGTTCGATACCGGGACCTCCAGTGGCATAATGGCATCGATACCAATATCGATGCTGGAGGGTCCCCTTTCGTTGACTTTGAAAATGGTTAAAGGGTATCGATACCAGTATCGATACCCATGGTTCGATGCCTTCTTTGGGTAGGTGTCGAGGCAGGGTGGTTCGATACCCCATATAAGGGTATTGATACCTCTGCGAAAACTTAACAAGATAGGTATTGTTTGAGGTTCGATAATAGAATTACGGGTCTCAATAAATCTTATAGTTAACGAAATGAATGGTTAACACAAGATTGACGTATTAAATCCTAATGACTAAAGTATGTTAAGTCTTGATATGTTTTGATGTGAGGATCCTAGGTGGATCGTTTATGTGTGTTGAGTCCTTGTTTGATGGAAATCCGGATATCCATAAGTGTTGTAACACGTTGAAGGCCATCCGATGTAACATGCCGGATGATGTTTGAAAGACTTTTATTCCGAGTGTTGGGCGGCCTCACTCGAAGATGTTCGATGTAACATTCCGAGCATGAGGTTGGTTGGGCGGCCTCCACCCCTTTCCGAACGTTGGACGGCCTCGTTCGAAGATGTCCGATGTAACATTTCGGGCATAGGATTTGAGGGCGGCCTCAATCCTGAGTGTAGGATCCCGATGTTGTGTGGACGCGGGCCTCACTCTTGTGTGTTATTTTGTGATGTAACATGTATATGTTGTACGCGATATTATACATTGTTTATGTCATGTGGTAGGCAAGCATGCTAGATCATCATTTTATGCACGATGTTTATATGTTATGCTTACTGCTTATGATATGCATGATGTTGGCCGAGTTCGGCATACCCACTGAGCTTTAGTAGCTCAGCGTTCGAAATGTGTTTTCGTGCGTAGGTTAGGTGAAGCCAGTTCGTGGAGCACCATTGAGGTTTGGATTTCAGCATCGACCTAGGTCAGAGTACATTTATAGATTAGTGGGCTAGTACTTAGTTGGACCCTATATGTTTTGTAATCTGTTATTATTTCAAGTCGAATGTTCAAAATGGTTTGTAATATTTTGGAGCTCCGATCACTTTGTACTATTTTGGGCTTGCGTTTTATCTTAAATGGATTTTATGAATCGTATTCGGATTTGAATTTGATTTTAAATTGCTGGGATTTTGAAAAGAATTTTTGAAATACAGGTTTTGGGCCGGAGGCCCAATGTGACATCCGGGTCGGGTGTTACATTTAGTGGTATCAGAGTTTAGGTTGAGTCGGTTCTAGGAAGTCCCGGGGGGAGGTCTAGTGTGTTATATAGGTGTCAGACAAGTACATGCCCACGAGTCGACATAGTACTTTTAAAGCTGAAATTTCGATGGTGTAATCATGTTTGTTGTTGTTGTTGTTGTCTGTGCATGGTGTGGACGAGTCTGAGGAAGGGTTAGGCAAGGGGTGAATTATTTTGCCCATTTGAACCGTGCTTTGGATCGGATAGTGAAGACTATTCCGAAGCATGCACCTACCTCACGTGAGGCACCTATCGAGAGGGTTCGCAGGCAGGGTGCTACGGATTTCTTGGGTTCTGGCTAAGATAATCATGTGAGGGCGGATCAGTGGTTGAGGTTCGAGGATATGTTGTCTTGTGTTTTTCTCTCTGCTCAAGGAAAACGCAAGGGAATGGTGGGAAACAGTTGAGATGGAGTAGTTTCTCGATCAGCCGACATGGGACGACTTTTTGGATGAGTTTGAGAAAAAGTATTTGGGCGAGACTCACATCGATCAGTTGAGAGATCAGTTCACCCACCTTGTGCAAGGTAAATGTACAGTCTTGAGTACGAGCAGGAGTTCTTACAGTTTGGTAGGTATGCAACCGAGTTGATAGTTACTGAGAAGATGAGGTGCGAAAGGTTTCTGAGAGGTTTGAGGAAAGAGATCCAGACTTATCTGACAACTAATCCACCGGTAGTGTTTTCTGAGTGAGCATGCTAGGATGTTGGATATACCTTGTGAGACACTAGATATAGGTGTTAGTGTTGCTAGTTCTTTGGAGATACCGTAGTGGTCAGAAAGATGTACAGACGATGTCCATAGATGGTTCAGTGGTATGTGTTCCCAGTTGATATGATGGAATTGTCATTCTACGGTTTTGATGTGATTTTGGGTACGGATTGACTGACAAAGCATAAGGCTAAGATAGATCTTGAGACCAAGAGAATTTATTTGAAGCTAGCGGATGACCATGAGATTTCGGTCGTGGGTGAGAATGTGAAGTTCTTATTGAATGTTGTTTCTGCTCTAGAGGCTCAGAGGTTAGTTGAGTTGGGCTGTGAGGCATACCTAGCATATATGATGAATCCGAACATGAATAAAGTCAGACTGCAGGATATCATGATAGTGTGTGATTTTCCCGAGTGTGTTTTCAAAAGAGTTGCCTGGATTGCCACCTGACAGAGAGGTTGAGTTTGTAATATAGATGTATTCAGATTCTGCTCCTATTTCGATTGGCTCTGTGTTGTATGGTACCGAAAGAACTAAAAGAATTGATGACTCAATTGCAAGGACTATCAGATAGAGGTTGTATCCGACTTCGTTCTTCTCTTTGTGGCGCAACGTGTTGTTTGTAATCTCTGTTATTATTTCAAGTCGAATGTTCAAAATGGTTTGTAATATTTTGGAGCTCCGATCACTTTGTACTATTTTGGGCTTGCATTTTATCTTAAATGGATTTTGTGAAACGTATTCGAATTTGAATTTGATTTTAAATTGTTGGGCTTTTGAAAGGAAATTTTAAAATACAGGTTTTGTCCGGCCCAATATGACATCCGGGTCGGGTGTTATATTCATCTTTCGACATCCGGGTCGGGTGTTATATTCATCTTTCTATGTTCGATGAATGTTGTTACCAAAAATTGTTACCTACCCATAGAGGGTAGGAATAGTAAGCCCATCAGTCTGCTTGTAGTGACCTGGACCTGTGAAATAATCTTAAGATTTTGCTACCCATTCATAGAGAATGGGGTGCCTTGAAGGCAACGACGTTGAGTAATGTGGGACATTATAAATCAAATACTAAACACTCGCTTTGTCGATATGGGATTTTCTTTTAATTCATTCTCCTAAACATTGCACTTTCTTTCTCCCTTTCTCTATGTAAAACAGAGTCGATTCTCTACCAGGATTTATGCAATTCGAAGTGCTAAAGATCTAACGGAGCTCGGACCTTTCGTTGACCGCCGCAGACTTGTCATTGAATCTTTGTCTTCATGCTCTGTCTCGTTTACTAGAAGAGACGGCAACAAAGCCACTCATGAGCTTGCTTGATATGGCTTAAATTGGATAAATGACTTGTCCTGGCACCTGCACCATCCAAGATGATAACACTCCTTGGTAATGAATGGTGCTATTCATACATGAATTTATGAACAAAGTCATCAGTCAGGCACTCAACAGGTTCAACGAGGGGATCAATGTATCCACTAATGCGTTACACCGTGCTATTCATCAGATGTTGAGGCGTGAGCCAGTGGTGCAGGACATACATAACTATTTCCGAGGCAATCGTGTGCAACAGATGTGATGACAGAGCTAGTGAGGCTAAGAGAGCTTGGAGTCCAATTGTTATGGGTGATGCTTTTATGGACCAAGCATACCAAAAGGTATATTATAGTCCACGACAATGTTATTTTATTTAGGAAAAAAATGAAAAAAAGATGTGTGCAATTAGATTTGAGTCTCATTAACAGAGAAAGTCCTTGTGTTTAACCATAGTAAAGGGTAAGAAACTTGAGGTGAGTGTCAGAAATCCTAATAGAACAGCACCCCTGGCGTTTATCCAAGTCTTACCAAAAAAGGGGGAAAGAACCCCTTGCTACCTATCCATGTAGGATAGGACAGTCCAATCAATGGGGCAGTGTGATTTTCAATTGGTATATATGCTACCCATTCGTGGGGAATGGGGTCCCTTGAAAGACCCAAGGCTAAGCCAATAATGGCACGCCTTCCCTTGCTCTCAAGCATCAGTGCTGAGCTTGAAAGGCAATGCTACTGAGTACTGTGGGATTTTATAAATAAAATCCTAGAGACTCATTTTTGTCCATATGGGATTTACTTACAAGTCATTCTCCTATACACTACACTTTCTTTCTCCCACTCCACAGATACAGATGTGTGTAATTTGTATATGAAATACTAAATATAAAACAAAAATGCAGCATAAAGCAACTCCCACCCATTGCCTGTCCTTCCGAATATTGAGAGGCAGAGGTATCTTAACTGAAGAGTACTCTTTGATGGCTGAACCATCCTGGGATTTCATGTCCAGGTATTAGAATATCAAAAAGTTAACTGAGAGTATGCCGAAGAAATTGTTACCACTAAAATCCAAAAACTGTTACCTACCCATGGAGGATAGGAAGAGGCCATCCACAAGCTGCTGCTTGTAGTTACCTGTACCTGTGAAATAATCTTAAGATGTATTAGCCTGAAAAGCCAGGGGTTGAACAATGCTTCTGGACCTTGAAGGAAAAGTTAAATAATTTGGGGCTTTATAAATCAAATACTAAACACTGGTTTTGTCCATATGGGATTCACTTTTAATGCATCCTCCTTCTCCTAGACAGTACACTTTCTTTCTCGCTTCCTACATCTAATATAAGTGTGTTTTATATAAAAACAGTGGGGTTTGGGACTAATAGTCTAATATAGTAACTCAAAATAAAGGAATTAAATTAAATAATTATAAAAATATAAATATATATAATTATGTATATATATAAATTATCTAAAGCTTAAAACATTAAAGTAAACTATTATTTTTTAGGTAAAAAACTGAAAATATTTAAATTTTATATGTTTGATATTTATTTTTTGTTGTGCAAGAGAATAATCTAATAATATTTTTATATTAAG
Organism: Abelmoschus esculentus; assembly: GCA_035048815.1. NCBI lineage: Eukaryota > Viridiplantae > Streptophyta > Magnoliopsida > Malvales > Malvaceae > Abelmoschus > Abelmoschus esculentus. Next base: position 1,547,405 of record JAUCBN010000049.1, read on the forward strand.
ATATTTTTGTTTGACATACATTCCACTTTTGTATTGCCTCAACTACTCACCTCTCATCAGATTCTGCAGATGATTCATATACAGTGTTTAATCCAGAAACAGCTGATGCTGGATCACAGTCAGGAGATGGTCGTAAAGCATACCGTATCTTGCCGGTTGCAGCTGCAGCAACACCACTTACAGCACCTCTCCAACCATTATTTCCGTTCCTTATTCTGCTAACTGGAGGTCCAGAAGCACAAAGACTTGCTTGAGTAGGTGTCTGTGCTCCTATACTAGGAGGACAGTGACCTTGTGGCTTGGTCATGACACCCAAACTGCTATTTTTAGGAGCAAAACCAGCAAGCATCAACAGACTGAATTGATAGCAAATAGATGGCTTGTCCCTCTTGAAGAACTAATCATAATCCAATTGCTATCCTCACTGAAACTAATATCCTGTATTACCTGAAATCTAAAATGAATGGAAAAAAGATATATATGAAGACAAAGGTGCAAAAGAGAACAAAACAAGGGAATTCAGACAAATAAATGTCTAATTGCGGGTTTAATCAGACCCACAGGTAGGAGTGAGTATTCGATCGAGTCGAGTCAAAAAATTTCGAGTTATTCGAGTTGATGAGTCATATTTTACGACTCAAACTTTATTTGAATTTTTTTCGGTTTGAGTCGAGTTTAAGAAATTCGAGTCGAATTAAGTCGAGTTTTCGAGTTTCTATAAATATTTAATTGTAATTATTTATCATGTTATAATACGATTTGATTTCAATTTAAACGACTTTCTCTAATCATATAAGATATGTATATATATTTTTTCATATATAGTAATATTTTTTTATATTTTTATATATCAATATATATATATATATATCATAAAAAGTTGAGAGACTCATCTCAAACTTACAAATAAATCCTTTAATTATTAAAATTTTGAGTTATTCGAATTTCTATTTTACAACTTAAACTTTATTTGAAATTTTTCGAGTCTATAAAATTTTGAGTCAAGTCAAAACGAGTTGGGTATTTTCACCTCGAGTCGAGTCGAATTATTCGGTTTTTTCGAAACGAGTGACGAGGTCTAAAAAACATTGTTCTTTTTGAACTATTTTCTTAAATATTTTTTTAAATACACTTATTTTCCTTATTTTTTCTCAACTTTATTATTCACCTAAATTAGCCGAAATAAATTTTAGTTCTCTGAACAAATAAATTTGGGGATTAAGAAAATTATATAAAAAAAGACGATTCAGATTAATAAATACATTAACGGATTTTGTATTGTTAAGTAAAAGTGAAGTTATTAGCTCAATTTAATTTTGACCAGTAAATTATATTTTTACATCAAAATTAAAATTAAGGGAATTAAAATTTAAAGCGTTTTATATTAAAGTTAAAGTCTCTTGATATTGTTTTTGATTTTTCTATTAAAATTATTTAAATTATTATTTAAAGTTAAAATAAAAAAATTATAGGATATGTTTCTTAAAGTCGGTTTAATATTATTTTTAAAAAGTATAAAAAAATTCTATTAAAAATGATTTGATTGAATTTTTAAATTTAAGATTAAGATGTTTAATATTATTATTAAAAAAATATTACTTTGACAAAATTATATTCAAAACTACTTTAAATACTTAAATAAAAAATAATGTATTATAAGTACTAGTTTATAAGGTAAACTAAATAAATGATTCCTTGATTATATTTCAATTATTTTTTATATCTTTTGACTATCAAATATTATAAATTGGTCTATTAATTAATTTTTTTTATACAAAATGGTCATGTGCAGTTAAAAATTTGACGGAAAACTGATACAAATGTTAACATGCTTGGATAACCATGTGGCATCCCCGATCTCTATAATCCAAATCAGCATATTAACGTTTACATCAGTTTTCCATCAAATTTTTAACGGAACAAAACCATTTTGTATCAAAAAAATTAATCAATGAACCAACTAGTAATATTTGATAGTCAGAGAATATAAAAGATAATTAAGGTATAGTCAATAGACCATTTATGTAGTTTACCCTAGTTTATAATCTAAGTCATATAATTTTTTTTTAAGAATTGTAAGAAATTATTTTTAAAAATGTAGAAATTCAATTTTTGACGTCACTCGAGCCCTTTCTCGTCATTTCACTTCTCGGTTGACAACATAAAGCGATGCGACTGATTCGAGCCCTAAGCCTGTGTTATTTTCCATCCCAAGTCAAAAATCTTCAAAATTCCCCCTTTTACAGGGTGAATTAATAATCTCTTTCGTATATTTTTAGGATTTTTTTTATAATTTTAATTCAGTTTAATTAGATTAATTGTGATTTTTGGGGCTTGCAACAGTAGGCAGTTTCCGATCCGATCGAAGTTGCTGTTCCTTCCGACGGTTACAGGTAAGATCTCGGCCTCATTTCATACTATTGTACTCACATTTGGCATAGATCTCTCTATTTTTGGATTACCTATAGATTTGCATCTAAGTGTCGATAACCAATTTGTATTGATTTGAGCTCGAAATTAGGATTTCTGAAATAGCTCATTTACAGTGATGAGACGAATTTCATAGTTCGGAATTCAAATGGTTATGATCTGGTATACAAGGAAATCTAGGATTAGAAACGTTACCATGCTTAAATTTTAATGAATTATGTCTCAAAACCTATTGAAATAGGCCATGAACAATGGAGATAAATAGAAGATTGTTGGCCCTGATGGCCTGGGAATATGATCCCTATGCTGATGGAGCTCTGGCAGTTGCCACTGTCTCTTTTTTAACTATATATATTCACAAACTTAAGGCCCATAAGAAAAAAAAGCTTGATGAAACCAGGGATGGGCATTCTACCCGACTTGATCGAGTCATTTTTTGATGAAAAAATCGGGTCGGGTTCGAGTTCAAAGTACAAAATATCCTACTCCAACCCAAGACTAAATATGTAATTTTTCTATAAATTTTTAGGGATATTTATAATAATGATCCTCTATCTATATATTTTATATAATTAGGTCCTTAAAATTATTTTTATTTTTAATTTAGTCCTTAAAATTATATTTTTTATAATTAAGTTCTCGAAAATTATTTTTTACAATTTAGTCCCTAAAATTTTTTTATAGGTCGGAGTCGGGTTTAGGGTATTTATTTTTGGGTCGGGTCGGGTCGGATTTTTTAAAAAAATATTTGGGTCAGAGTCGGGTTTAGGGTATTTGTGTTCAGGTTGGGTTCGGGTGGGCTGAAAATCCGACCCGACCCGTTCCCATCTCTCGATGAAACAAAGGATTTACCAGAGTCGTGATCATTAGTGTTGTAGTTGCTTAGATTTTGTTCTTTTTTATGCTTGATTTCCGTGTGTTGTAGTTTCTTAGATCAGTGTTTGGTTCTTTTTCTCTTATGGAATATTTGGATTTTTATTGAAAACTTCAGCTCTTGTTTTTGATACTGAATACGTCACAGATAAAGGGGAAAATGCCTTCGCAGAAGATTGAAACCGGCCACCAGGACACAGTTCATGATGTAACCATGGATTATTATGGTAAGCGTATTGCTACCGCCTCATCAGATGGCACGATTAAGATAGTTGGGGTGAGCAACAATGCTCATCAGCATTTAGCAACTCTGACTGGCCACCAAGGACCAGTATGGCAGGTGGCTTGGGCTCATCCAAAGTTTGGCTCTTTACTTGCTTCTTGTTGTTATGATGGGCGTGTGATTATTTGGAAGGAAGGCAATCAGAATGAATGGAGTCAGGATCATGTGTTTGATGACCATAAGTCATCTGTTAATTCAATTGCTTGGGCTCCTCATGAATTGGGACTTCGTCTGGCTTGTGGTTCTTCCGATGGAAATATATCGGTTTTCACTGCTAGGGAAGACGGAGGCTGGGATGTATCAAGGATCGATCAGGCTCACCCTGTTGGTGTAACATCTGTTTCATGGGCCCCATCGACAGCACCTGGTGCTCTAGTTGGTTCTGGCTTGCTGGACCCTGTTCAGAAACTTTGCTCTGGTGGATGTGATAACACCGTAAAGGTGTGGAAGCTCTACAATGGAATCTGGAAGATGGACTGCTTTCCAGCTCTTCAAATGCATACTGATTGGGTACGGGATGTCGCTTGGGCACCCAATCTGGGGCTACCAAAATCTACCATCGCAAGTGCATCCCAGGACGGGAAAGTAATTATATGGACAGTGGCCAAGGAAGGGGATCAGTGGGAAGGTAAAGTATTGCATGATTTCAGTACCCCGGTGTGGAGGGTATCGTGGTCATTGACCGGAAACATATTGGCTGTGGCTGATGGGAACAACAATGTGACATTGTGGAAAGAAGCTGTAGATGGGGAGTGGCAACAGGTGACTGTTGTTGAGCCATAGAACTCTTCTTTCTTATTTTTGTCTTCTAATTTTTCTTTCGTGATATTTATCGTCGTTTACAACTGGTTTAGTTACATGTTTAAGAATCATCTGTTCCTTGAAATTCTAGAACTCGAAAGTTTCGAATTTTCTTTTGGATTTTGATGTTTATAGACCCATGTTGTTGTTAAAGAAACTTGTTTATCAATGATTCAATATTCTTATTGCTATTACAAGTTGAAGTACGAGAAGAAGTATGAAGAGTGTTGCTTGCGTTGTCAGAATTATGGAAGAAGGTTTCATACAGTGGCGGTGTCAACGTCGCCGGAAAATTTATTAAACAGTTCAATGGGTGATAAGAGGGAAGACGAGACAGCGAGAAACTGGGAAACAACATGAGAAACAGGTTCTTGAATCTGGGTCGGATTCTTATTGTTTTGTTGTTATTGTTAATGGAAATGGTGTGTTTTGGTGTTGTGCTTTTAACTATTTGTATGTTAGAAGGGAATTAAATTAAAAGTAAGACCAAATTGATATAAAAGGTAAATAATAGATATTAAATATATAATTTTATAAAATTTTGTTGACTGTCACATTATCAATCTGTTACTTTTCTGTTAATTTTTTAACGATAATAGTGAAAACAGGTCAATTTTAGGACTTTTAACGAACGAACAAAACAAGAGGTTTGTTTATGTTCATTTATTTATTAAGTGAACAAACAAGAATAAGATGTTTTGTCTATTTAATTAAATGAACGAACATGAATAAAAGATTTATTTTTTATTTATGTTCGTAAACATTTGGAAATTATTCATTTATATTTGTTCGTTTATATTTATTTAAATTCATTCACATGTCTAAGGGAATTCATTGTTCGGTTTAAAATCGATTAATTAATTGAATTAGTTAAACTAATCCAAAAATATTAAATATTTAACACTATATATGTTCGTTTATGTTCATTTATGTTTGTTTATCATGTTAACAAACGAACACAAACAAACAACATCCCTTAACGAACAAATACAAACAAGAAATTTTGTATTCATTTATGTTTATATTTATTTATTTGTTCGGTTAAAGCTAAACAAACGAACACGAATATAATCTTATTCGTGTTCGATTGGTTATTACGGACTTAATTTAATAAATTTGATATCTTGATTCACGAGTTTAACAGTTTTATGATCTAAATAAGTATTACTAATTGGTCGGCTTTACTCTGGATCGAGACCTAGTCAACACTGAACAAAGCAAAGCAATCAGTTCTACTCTCTCAGCTGCCTGGATTCTTCCGATCATTTCTAATCCACGGTATTATTAATTCATTTTTGTAGAAATTGCTTGGAAACCTTGTTTGGTAGCATTCAGAATCGGATCTCTTGGTTGATTCATGCTCATATACTTGGACTGTTTCTAATTTCTTCCTGCGTATTCCTCGATTTTGATTTTGATTCTGAACATCGGATCCAGATTCCAGCCATACTATATCTCCTCATGTTGTCCTTACCTTCGTCTTCCTCCTCTATTTCTAGACCGAAATAATGTTTTCTTGAGTTTCAGAGGGGAAGATACCCGAAATAATTTCACAGATCATCTCTACGATGCTCTTCAACGGAATGGAATCGTCACTTTCAGGGATGACACGAATCTGGAGGCCGGAGAAGAGATCGCACCGGAACTCTTTCAAGCCATTCAACAATCATGGTGCTCCGTCATCGTTTTCTCGAAAACCTACGCCTTTTCAAGTTGGTGTTTGGAGGAGCTGGCCGAGATTGTTGAACAAAAAATAGAGACAGGTCATAAAGTATTTCCAATTTTCTATGATGTGGATCCCTCTGATTTAAGAAAACAAAAGGAGAAAGTTGGAGAAGCCTTTGCCAAACACCAAGAGAGATTCAAGGAAGATGAGATCCTCAAGTGGAGAAATGCTTTGACTCAAGTGGCGAACATCAAGGGATGGCATCTGAATAACAGGTAATGCAATTCTTTTATTGTTTAGGGTTTAATGATTACAAATTTGTTGTTCAATTCATGCTCATATCTGTTCATTTCATAAATAGAAACTAAATTTAATTTCTGTTGTAAGCATGAATCAGAATTTATTGGAGACATTGTTAAAAAGCTATCAGCAAAACTGTGTCAGACATATCCTGTTGTTATCGATGAGTTGATCGGAATTGATTCACGCTTGGAAGAGTTGTATTCAAAAATAGAGATTGGGGAAGATGATGTCCGCATTATAGGAATATGCGGAATGGGTGGCGTCGGTAAAACAACTCTTGCGAGAGTTGTTTACAACCAAATGTCATCTCATTTTGAAGGCAAAAGCTTTCTTGCTGATGTTCGAGAAGTTTCAAACAAATCTGGACTTGTTTCTTTACAGAAACAACTTCTTGCCCAGATCTTGCCTGAAGAAGGTTTCAATTTTTTCAACGTTCATGAAGGGAATGCCATCATTAGTCACAGGTTGGCTTACAAAAAGGTTCTTCTAGTTCTTGATGATGTTGATAACATTCAACACTTGAAATGCTTGGTTGGAAGGCGTAATTGGTTTGGTTTAGGTAGCAGAATCATTTAGTCTTTTCAAAATGAAGGCTTTTGATAGTGATACAGTGCCCAAAGGCGATTTTATTAAGCTTTCGAAACATGTTGTAAAATATGCCGGTGGTCTTCCCTTAGCTCTGGAAGTTTTGGGTTCCTTTTTTTGCGGTAGAGATGCTTCTCAATGGAGAAGTGCAATTGAAAGACTTAAACGAGATTCGAACAAAGAAATTCTTGACAGACTTCGAATCGGCTTTGATGGACTGGAAGAAAGTGAGAAGAATATATTTCTAGATATAGCCTGCTTCTTTGGCAGAACAAAGAAAGATTTTGTAATCAAAGTATTGGATGGTTGTGGCTTTTTCTCAGACATTGGAATTGATGTTCTCGTTAAGAAATCTCTCATTAAAATCGATGAGCACAACCGATATTTGTGGATGCATGACTTGTTGCGAGACATGGGGAGAAAAATTGTCAAGGAAACATCCTTAGATGAACCTGGACAACATTGCAGATTGTGGGATGAAAGTGACGTCCATCATGTCCTAACAAAAAACACTGTAAGTCATTCGATAAAAGCTAACAACTTTTCCATATATAATCTCTACTCATGTAATCTAAACACATAACCATCCGTAAAGAATAAATCCATTGGCAATCCCTTATCCTATACCCAAACTATTAGTCCTTTGCACAGAAAACATTTACTACAAGCGCGTAATTATATCATGAAACATTTTGTTTTCACAAGTGTCCTAATTTGAAGGGTTAGGAATCTAGTTTTGTGTTCATAGTTTAAGATTTTAGGTTTATGTGCTTAAAATTTAGGGAACGTGGTTAGGATTAAAATTTAGGGGTTATAGGTGAAAACCTAAATCCTTAGCATATTACCCTAACTTTTAAACTCTAAATTCTATCCCTAAACTCTAATTCTAATAATAAACACTAAATTCCAAACCCAAACTATGGATCCTAAACTAGATCTTCTTACACCATTTAAAACTTAAAACCTCATGTTTTACACATTTTTTAACCGTTGGATGGATGAAGATAAATTTATGATTAAAATTAACAATAGAAAATGAGAATAAAAAAATAATCTTAGCCATTTATTTACCTTCATCCAAGTAAAAATAATTGAGTTTTACATAAAGCTAAGTGGATCCTAACCCTACTATAATATTTTGTATTTGTTGTTAGATAAAGAAATATTTTTCTTTGTCTAAAATGTTTTATGTACTTTCCGTTAAAGGTTACAATAATATTAAAACATAAATGTAAACTTTCAACAGTTTTATTACACGGTTTTAGGACATTTATTTTGTCTTATTGTGCTTTATTTTTTTACTTTTTCAGGTTACCGAAGTGGTTGAAGCCATTATCATCGACAATAAATGGTAGGAAAATATTCATATTTTTTATTTACATTGCTTTTATTGTTTTTTTTTTGTTTTTTTTTTTTTGCAAAAGCAAACGTATAAACAATGAAGCTTTAAGGTATTGAATACTTATGTAAATTTTGAAGCTCATTTTTTTGCTTTACCAATGGTAATCAGGGAATCAGAGAGGTTGCTCAATTTGAGTGATGCCTTCTTGAAGATGAAAAAATTGAGATTGCTCAAAGTCCTTTGCCTCTCAAATTGTGATACTCTCAATTACCTTTCGAATGAGCTACGGCTTTTAGATTGGACAAGATTTCCTTTAAGATCCTTGCCTTCAAGCTTCCAACCGGACAACCTTGTTGCGCTTCTCTTATCTTATAGCCAAATTCAACAACTATGGAAGGGAAGCAGAGTAAGAATCAAATGCTTATGTCTTTGTCTTCAAGCTTATTTTAAGATGCTGGAGTAAATTTCGATTTTGTTATAAAGATAACAATAAAAAATGAGCTTTCTTATGTATTATCTTTTTTGTCTAATTTATTGGTGTTTTTAACAGCCCCTGTATAAGTTGAATGTGGTCAACCTCAAAGGGTCCGAAAACCTGATCCATACACCAGACTTCACAGCTGCCCCTAATCTGGAATTTCTGATTTTGGAAGGTTGTACAAATTTAGTATATGTTCATCCGTCTGTGGGAGTTCTTAGGAGGCTTAAACTTTTGAATTTAAAAGACTGCAAAAGTCTTAGGAGTCTTCCGGCCAAAATTGGAATGGAATCTCTTGAAATTTTTATTCTTTCAGGTTGCTCGAATCTTCGGAAGCTTCAGGAGATTGATGGAAAAATGGAATGCTTGTTGGAACTTGATTGCGAGGGTACATGTATTAGAGAACTTCCTTCTTCATTTGGACATCTCAGAAGGCTTAAAATTTTGAATTTAACAAAGTGCAGAAGTTTTAGAGGTCTTCCAACTATAAATGGAATGGAATCTCTTGAAAAAATAACTCTTTCAGGCTGTTCGAATCTTAAAAGCTTTCCGGAGAGTGATGGAAAAATGGAATGCTTGTTGGAGCTTTATTTCGATGGGACAGGCATCAAAGAACTTCCGTCTTCAATCGGAAATCTGAGCAGTCTTGTTTTGCTAAATTTGAAAGATTGCAGTAACCTTGTGAGTCTCCCTAGCAGCATTGGTGGGTGTACAAGTTTAAGAACTCTTAATCTTTCTGGTTGTAGAAGAGTTGAAAATTTGCCGGAGAACTTGCAGCAAGTAGAGTTTTTGGAGCAGCTTGACTTAAGTGAAACTGCCATAACAGAACCACCATCCTTCGTTTTTCAATTTAAAAATATGAAAGTTTTGTCTTTCGGTGGATGCAAAGCACATTCATCTGAGTTAGGAAAAAGTATGTCTTCTCTTTTTAAGGTAACCCAAAGAGGAAGGGCGAATCCCATGGCTCTGATGTTACCGTCATTGGTACGTTTGAGTTCATTAACACAGCTGAAACTAAGGGACTGCAATCTTTGTGAAGGAGATATTCCTAACGATATTTCTTGTCTATCCTCTTTGAAAACACTTGATCTTAGCGGTAACAATTTCCTCAGCATACCGTCATCACTTGCTCAACTTTCAAAGCTTCAATATCTTGGATTGTCAAATTGCAGAGAGCTTAAATCGTTGCCTGAGCTTCTAACAAATATACAAAGAGTGCGCATAGATAATTGTGTTTCTCTAGAACTAGTTGCGTATCCACCAAAAGTATGCAATTCAATGGCTTCTGCATATATTATTGGCATTAACTGCTACAGACTGGCTGAGAACGTCAATGCATTAGCATTGCTGAAAAATCATCTTAAGGTTGATTAATCTCTCTTTTGCACTTACAAAATGTCTTACTCTAGAATTTATGGATTTAGTTTCATTTTGCAGGTATTTGCAAATTCAAGAAAAAAAATTGACATTCTAATACCTGGAAATGAAATCCCAGGATGGTTCAGCCATCAAAGAGTTGACTCTTCAATTAAGATACCGCTGCCTCTCAATATTCGGAATGACAGTCAATGGATGGGAGTTGCTTTCTGCTGCATTTTTGTCAACGATGATGCTTCGAGGGAAGAGGATCTATACTGTGAAGCTGTTATCAATCTTGGAAACTCTGGACAAGCTGGTTGTGATGGATCTTCTCGATTTGTCAATGGAAGTGGATTTAGTTTAGGTAAAAAATCCAACCCGCCCATAAAGGAGGACCATCTTTTTCTTCGTTATTTGTCGTGTGACAAATTATACCCTTCTTCCTTGGAGGATAAATGTGGTGAAAGTGAAACCGAGAATTCATCAACATCAGATGGTTCAAATCCATACTGCGATGAACTTGAATTGTCATTAGTTCCCGGTTTCCACAACAAACGTGTTAAGGTGAAGAAATGTGGGGTTCGATTAGTGTATGAGAATGATTTAGAAGATGTCCAGCTTATAAAAGAGCAGAATAGCAATCAAAGTTTTGCTAAAATTGTTGATATGAACCATGACTCAGCTACTTCTGGAGCAATATCTAATGGTCCCCTCGCAAAGCAAAAACGTATAGGGGGAAAACATCTGGATAATGTTTTCAGTTGTATAATGGGTCTGCTGGAGGAGAAACATGGTAAATTTCTGATCACTATCCTAGTGTTAATCCTTGTTGTTGTTTTCCTTTTATATCCATGTTATTCGTACGTTTTCTATTAGCCTCGGGTTGGTTTCGCCTATCCAAACCACTGTGCTATTTCTTAATTCCGTCAAAGCTTTGTAAACAAACCATTTTTATTCAAGGTCATATTCTTAGTCTTGCAGTTTTGCAGATTTATATGGAGAAATCCACCATTGCTAAACCTCAAATCTAATTTCAAGGGGATAGTACTTTTGTGCAATAATGGAGTCCATCTCTGCCTCAGAAACGGAGGCTTCTCTCACTACTTTAATTCTGTTTTCTCCTGTTTACTTTACATTTCTGCTGATTCTAACTGCACTTCTGATCCTGCAACACAACCTTCAAATGGACAACTCCCCCACATAACCCTCTTCGTAGCTGCCGATTTCCGGGTCTAATTTTGAACCGTCTGCATTAGTTTTTCCATTTTCACTTCCACACAGGTCTCTGCATTTTTCACCATCTTCTCAACTAACCCAGCTTCAAGCATGGCTTCAATGGCTTCTCTTCTACCATAATACGCGATTCCAGGTACACAATCTATGGCTCATGTTTACTTGTATTGAACCAAAAATCAAACTAAGAGAAACAAGCAAAGTGAACCAAACCTACTTGCAACAAGAGTATAGCAAACAACACCTGCTCCGATCTTATCGAGTCGATTACATTTAATTTGAAATCTTTTGATATCGAGACAGTGTTAGAAGATGATTTCATTGAGCTTTCTAAACATGTTGAACAATACGCTGGTGGTCTTCCCTTGGCTCATGAAGTTGTGGGTTCTTTTTGGTGCGGTAGAGATGCAACACAATGGACAAGTGCAATTGAAATTGATAGACTTCAAATCAGTTTCGATGGATGGAAAGAATTATTATATTATACACTGACTGTAGAAATCGAAAGTCGAAAGTTTCTACAAACGTATTAGTTTTAAGGTTCAGTGTCTTAGTTTAAGGTGTAAATTGCGGGGTTTTAGTACAAACTCTGAATTATAAATGTCAATCAATCCCTTAATTCAAAACTCGTATATCTAACCTTTAAATCTTAAAATTAAGGTATTAAAAGTTTTCACTGAGAATATATCAAATAATTATTCGAAAATAAAAAAGAAATATAATATATATTGTTTGGTTTTCTTCATTAGGGAAGAGAAGGATTAAAAGAATCTCTTTATGTATAAAAACTGTTAGTCAATTAATAATAAATAGCTTAAAATGACGTGATAAACTCATATGATAGTACATTATAACATTGTATTATCACATATTTTTTAATTATATTTTATTTTAACTATTTAATAAATATTTTTACTATTTTTATTTTTTAACAATAAATTTCTATCTCTATTAGTCAAACGTATTTTTTAATTTTTAATGGATAAAAATGAAAATATTTTTTATAAATAAAAATATAAAATATTTTTAAAATTAAATAGACCTTTAAAATTTCCTTGGAGATCTTACTCATATTGTATTTGTGTCACCCACGATTAATCGAATAACAATTCAATTGAAAAACGATTGCAAAGACTTACTTTAAATATTAGTAGGAATATCGAATCATGTTAATTTTTTAATAGAAAAATAGGGTTAATTGTAAAATATATTATAATATATGATGAATATTATAATGCTTTTAATTATCATTATTAAAAATCTTAATATCAGAAATATATTATATATCATGATTTTACTGCATAACATAAAATTTTTAAAGTTTATCTCAAAAAAAAAATCTGATTTAAGTTATAAAATAAAATATTAAACATCAAAGTAATTTAAAAAATATTAGACACTAAATTAAAAAAGATATATATTTAACACATTTTTTTTATCGTTAAGTCAATACATATTAAAAATATATAAATGATCTAATCCAAGTGATAAACAATTCAATATCGCATAAATAAATCTTTAAGTTTTAATTTTTTACCATAAAAAACACTTATTAAATCAGATGTTTGACAATAATATAATAAAATTAATCGGGATAAAACCACAAAACTCGAAAAACATCGATATATACTATAATTTAAAAAATGGATAAACTACATAAATGACCCCCAACTATACTCCAATTATCTTTTATATCCATTAGTTATCAAATGTTATAAATTAATCTATTGACTAAATGTTACATACAAACTGATCATATTCTATTAAAAATTTAACGAACAACTTATGTAGACATTAAAATATTGACTAGGTTACTAATTAAATTTTAATAAAAATGTTATTTGCATAGTATCTTTCCATGTCATTAAAAATTAATAAAAATAAAAAAATCTCTTTGAAAAGCCTTAATTAATAAAAAATCTCTTTGAAGAGTCGACTCTTCAATTAAGATACCTCTGTCTCTCAATATTCGGAATGACAGTCAGTGGATGGGAGTTGCTTTTTGCTGCTTCTTTGTCAACGATGATGCTTCAGGGGAAGAGGGTCTATACTGTGAAGCTGTTATCCATCTTGGAAACTCTGGACAAGCTGGTTCTGATGGATCTTCTCGAATTGTCGATGGAAGTGTTTATATTTTACGTAAAGAATTCAACCAGCCCTTAAAGGAGGACCATCTTTGTCTTCGTTATTGGTCGTGTGACAAACTATACCCATCTTCCTTGGAGGATAAATGTGGTGAAAGTGAAACCGAGAATTCATCAACATCAGATGGCTCAAATCCGGACTGCGATGAACTTGAATTGTCCGAGAATTCATCAACATCAGATGGCTCAAATCCGGACTGTGATGAACTTGAATTGTCAATAGTTCCCTTGATCGACAGGCAATGTGTTAAGGTGAAGAAATGTGGGGTTCGACTAGTGTATGAGAAAGATTTAGAAGATATCCAGCTTATAAAAGAGCCGAATAGCAATCAAAGTTTTACTGCAATTGTTGATATGAACCATGACTCAGCTACTGCTGGAGCAATATCTACTGGTCCCCTTGCAAAGCAAAAACGTATAATGGGTCTGCTGGGGGGAAAACATCTGGAGAACGTTTTCAGTTGTCTAATGGGTCTGCTGGAGGAGAAACATGGTAGATTTCTGGTCATTATCCTTGTCTTAATCTTTGTTGTTTTCTTTTTATATTCATGTTATTCATCTGGAGAACGTATAATGATTCATGCTATTCCTTAATTCTATCAAAGCTTTGTAACAAACCATTTTTATTCAAGGTCATATTCTTAATCTCGCAATTTTGCAGGGTTATGGAGAAATGAGTTTCGGTTTCGTCGCAAACGACGGACAATGGCGGTCGAATGGCATAAGATCATTCAAAAAATGAAAATGCGGAGCAAAATGTAAGTACAAAGCACTGTTTTTCATTAACATATATGTTAATACAACAATTAATGAAATGGTAATCACTGTTTTAGTATACAATTAATTTGGAAGATTGGTATCACCATATACAACTACTAGGAATTCTAACTCATAAGCCAGGGCTGTTCAGCCTCAGCCTGCAAAATACATTTCTGTGTATGTATATATCAATTGTAATCTTCCAAAACAAAGTTACTCTCATTATTAATTACTTGACTAGGAAGAAAACGTCGCCGTCCGACTTCATCGGCTATGTCAACTTAGGCTGTTGAGATGCCTGTTCATCACAACATCAACATGGGAATCAATGTTAAGGCATACTAAAATCTGGTTGTGTATGTATATTACCTTTTTCAAATACTTCTTATGGAGTTTGATGGCCTCATTACAAGCTTTCTTGGCATCCAAGCTTCCGGTTATGTCATTCAAAATCTAGGACGTACTCGAACATGATTACAAAAGTTTGATTCCTTAGGTAAAAAGGAGTAATCGAGCATATTCGTATTCGATACTCACCTCAACAACGTCATCGAGGCCCCGAGCTTCGTGGAGTAGCTGGGTGCTCTTATCTTTCAAGACACTGGCAACAAGGAAAACAGAAATGGGGAGTGGAGCTTCCTCGCCTTTCATTTTCATATTTTCTCTTTCAAACTTCCCATAATGACGCATTGATCTTGATTTCAATTTAGATGATTCCTCCATACTTGGTTCTTCATACAAATAGAACAAATCCGGATCGTATTCCAATGCCCACATCATCTGTTCCAATTCAAAACAACTAAATTTATGAGTACATGTTCGAATGCATGTTCATATTCGATACATGTTCGGATCAGTACCGTACCTCCCACAGGTACAATGAATCACAAAATGAGAACTCTCGACGAAACAAAACCATTAGCATTCGAACGGCGAACAGATAGTCACCTCCACCTAGTGTCTCTGCAAACCAAATATGAGAAAATTTAACAAAATGTTATCTTTTGTTGCTCTGATTCTTAATTGTTTCGAACTATTGATGTCCGGCATCCATGTGTGATGATACTCGAACCTGAGTTCGAGTAATGTAACAATGTAGAACACTAGAGACTGCATTGATATGAGCTGTTTTTCGCACCTAAGTGCTGATGAAGTTTCGGATCAATAACTTGAGTTACCATAGCCAAATGACTAAGCTGTGATTCTACCCCAACAGAGCTTTCAGTGCATCTGAAGTTCCCTCTCTATGCAATAAGAAACAAACACGACGGACGGTAAATCGAAAAATGTATTCAATTCTGAGTATATCCGTCGCATATTCGAACATACATATGCCAGATACATACCAATCTGCGCATCAGACGTTCGAAGCACCAAAATGCATCGGCTTCATGTTCGAGAAGAATTATCATGGGGGAGCATAGATCACTCATTCCTGCTCAATATTGTCAATGAAGCAATCACTTCCCAATGAAAAACTTGATGGAATTAAATCACTCACCTTGACAATATCCAACATCTGTATCTATCCAGGCATAAACAGCCAGAATATCCCAAAGTTTCGACAGATTCTCTTGCTTTTCGTAGAACACCAAACTCCGGTCGGTTCGTTTAACGTCCAGACCTAACAAAACAATATCCGTGTTAGATACATGTCCGTATTCGAGTCGAATCTAATAGCATCATCGGCATACCTATTTGATGTAATAAGAGCAGCCAATTGACTATTCTCTTATCCAAAGGACCTTTACTGAGCATATCCTTCACAATTTCTGTACTATTATGAGTTTCTACACCTGCTGAATGGTTATGAATCACATATTAGTACCTGGTTTATTTCATTTTGACCAAAATAAAGTTATTTCAAACCAGAAACTTGCCTGCATTACTTGCCTCTTGAAGCACTAAAGGCTCTTCAATCGGCTGACCGTCTTCGGTTATTACCGGTGCTGTAATAAATTGTCCGCTTCCGATGACAGGAAAGATTTCGTGACATACAGCCTTCAATTTTTCATATTGCTCCCTGAGATATACTTGTGAGAAAACAAAACTCATAAAAGGCTTGAGTTTAAGTTCGATATATGATCGGAGGCGGTAAGAAGCTAACCTTCTTTCCAGCCGTAGCTCCTCCCGTTCTTCGTACGTACTCCTAGGATCGAAACAGCACAGCAGGAACTCCCAAACTTCTCCTCTAATTGTTGGATGGATCCCCTGTGTTTGCCAAAAACTCCCCAATCAGCATAAACATGTACATAATACACATGCATTTAAACAAACATAAACAGAACATGTATGTCGATGCATTCGATTCTGCATATAAATACAATTGGTCACTAAATTCAACACAATATAAGAGCTTTCGAGTTTGAATCTCGACCACCGATACGAAGACTTACCCCACGATGGATTCGACCTAGTGTTTTGCTGATATCCAGCTGCCCATCTGGAGAAAATGCAGCTTGCCATTTCCTTACACTTAGAGTTTTACCAGGCTGCATGTACATAAATTCAAGATCATTATATCAAAACATGCTCTATTTCCAGCATTGTCTTGAACATTGATCCAAGTTTTCATACATACATACATACATACATACATACACACATACATACATGCATACATACATACATACATGCATACAGCATACATACATTGGAATGAAACCAAACCTTGATCTTAAATTTTGTAGTTGGCACATCAGTGCATTCAGGCCGGACCTCATAATAAGAATCAGCAGGTTCTGCAGGAGCCCCCCACATTTACCAAGAAATTTCCTTTATGATCCCTAAAAGGAAATCTTTGCTTTTGTTCAATCAGCAACACCACCAAAGGCAGGAGCTTTTTCAATGGAAAATGAAACACCCAGAAAGGAACAATCAAGGGAAAATGCAGGAGGAAGTTAGAGAAATATATTGGAGACAGCCCAGCCAAGTCATTATATTTGAAAAGAAGAAATATATTGGAGAATATGTTGTTTTTATTTCAGAAAATAAAGGCTCTTCTTTTATTTAATTTTGTTTTGGTCAATTATGGTTTTATTTGGCGGGTGGTGTCTGCCATTGTTGACATCTCACAAAACAAGAAAAATAGTAAACAAGACAGAATCAGCCGTTTTATTCGTTAGTTTTACCGGTCTTGCCTGCCTCCTCTGCCTGTCTTCGGCTCTTTTGTCTAAATTTGACAAAGACAAGAGATTGATGTCGGAGATATTCATCATACAGTGTCTAAATTTAGCAGTTTTTTCTCAATTAGTTGAACATTATAAATGATGAATATTATTGAACACCATTAAATTAATTAATAAAAATAAAAAAAATTAAAGGACTTAATATATAATTAAAAAAGAGTGATATACTCAACATATAATTAATAATTGTGTATTGAGTCCTTGAAACTTTTAACACCAGTGGTGTTCAATAGTGTTCAACGCCCGTTGTAAACTCATCCATTATTATATATATATAAAGGACTTAATATATAATTAAAAAAGAGTGATATACTCAACATATAATTAATAATTGTGTATTGAGTCCTTAAAATTTTTAGCACTAGTGGTGTTCAACAGTATTCAACGCCCGTTGTAAACTCATCCATTATTATATATATATATATATTGATTTAGCTAATAGTGATTACAGTAGTATCTGCTCTAGAAGATAATCTCAATCATTTGAGTTTGATCGCTCAATCACTTTGCTATAATTACTGGTGCTCAAAACCGTGACCTTTAGGAACAACAATTGTTCCGCTAACCACTTATTAAAAAATAAATTTTAAGCACGAACAATTATTTCAAGTTTATATATGGATCGAATTCATATCGGATTGAATTCGGATCGGATCATGATAATATCCATATTCGATCCACCTCCTATTAGGACTCGGACTTTTTCTTTGGATTCGGATTCAGATTTTTTTAATCGGACTTGGATCAAATTTTTTTCGGATCGAGTCTGATTCGAATCGAATTTGGATTATATTGTCATCCCTACCTACAAAAAATACATTATTCCTAATTTCTTAAACCTTAACTCCTAAACTTATTATTTTAAAGTAAGGATACTAATAAAGATATAATAAAAAAAATAGTCAATTTATAAAAAAAAAAACTCTATTACCTTATTTATTTAAAAATCATTAATTTTATATTGCATAAATATTTCAATAATATCAATCAAACTATTATAGTTAAAAGTCGGCCGAAAAATCAAGTTGTTAGAAAAATAGTTACATTTAGATAAAATAAATGAACATGAAATACTAAATTATATTTTAATCGACACATCATCTAATTAAATTAAACTTACAAAATTTAGGAAAATTGTAAGAATAATTTAATCTAAACTTAAATTTTAGAATATAGGTAATTTTCAGTTATATTTTAAAATTTAGGTTAATTTTTAGTGTACACAACAAAACATTATATACAGGAACGGAACTAGGATTTAATATTGGGAGGGGTAAGAGTCTAACAAACCTTTAAATTTAAAAATTGGGAGGGACAAAAATCCTATTTAATTAACATTTAAACTAAAAGGGACTAAAAATGCAATTATACCAAAAATTTTGGGAGGGGTTATTACCCCTCCCTATACAGCTCCGCCCCTGATTATGTACACATGACATTATCTCTGAAAATTTTAAATAATATATTAAAAAATTAGAGAATGTCACCTATGGGTGGCGTCTTCCTCCTAAATTGTTATTTGCAGGTAGAGTTTTTTCACCTATACCGTAATTTTTAGCTTAGGTTCCAAAATAAATTTTAAAGACTTTATTTTTCGAATAAAACCTCCGAAAATCTTATGTATCTAACGAAATCGATTTTTCAACTCGGACGAAAACAATCAATTTACTCTTACATTATTTATTTATTTTAAAAAACTACATGAATCGAATTACACTTGTTTTATAATATAAATACTTGTACAATGCTTTTACCTTTTTTATTCAAATATTTTTGTAAAATTTCTTTCAATAAAATTCAATTGGTCAAAATTCAAACCCTCCTTCAATAGAATTATCTAGAAAAAAAAAAGAAAAAGAAAATTCAATTCAATAAAATTGATTCTCCAAATTTTGCAATAGAAAAGGATGGAGGTTTTATTTTTACAAGTATTTATTATATTTTTTAATAGAAAATATCCATTATATTTGATTTGTAATAAAAAATAATTTTATGAATTAAATCATTCAATTATTTAAGTGATATCAATATAATCACTAACCTCAAAATTACTAATCATTTTAATTTTATCCTAATTTTTATTTAAAATAATTTAATATATAGGTTAGAGGGATTAATCCCATTGACAGATTATTATATATAGGTTAAATTTTAGTTAATAAATTAATAATATAATAATATATTGTAACGATCCGGATTTTGGATTCGAGTGTCGGGTTAACTCGAGGGGTTGGGCTTCGGTTTTGGACCCCGAGTTTAGTGGTTTCGGGCATCGGGTTTGTATTGGGCCTTGTTGGGTCTCGTTGTGTTGGGCTTTTGAGTGAATGTCTAAGGGCATTTTTGTAATTGCCTATTTGGATGAAGGGAAGGGGTTTGGGAGTTGTTTTTGTCTGCAGAAAACCAGACTTTGGTGAAGTCACCATTGTCCCTTCTTTCTCCATCTTTCTTTCAAAAACCAACAAGAAGAGAAGAGAGCTAAAGGTGGAACCTTGGTAAGTTTTGTTAGGAATCTCGTTTTGAGCTTGAAGAGTAAGTTATAGAGGTGCTTAAGATCTTTAAAAAGAGGTAAGAAAGTGTTGTTTTGGTGAGGATGAAGATTTAAGTGGGGGTTTAGGGTGCAATTCGGGAATAAGAGTTTTAAAGGGGTTGTTTTGTGGTTCTTGATGTTTTCTTAGAGTTAAAAACACCACCAAGCAATGCCTAATTTCTTGTTTAATCTCCTTCTTGTAGTGAAAGAAGTAGAGGCTCCATCTCAAAGGAAAGGAAAGGAGAAAGCTTGAGGAGGAAGAAGAGACGTTTTCGCTCTGTTTGCTTGAGGTTGGTACCCCCAACTCGTTCTTTACATCATACATATCATGGTAGTTGCATACATATAGATGTTGATGTATGTGTGTGCTTGGTTTGTGCTTGATATGTTTTAATGGTGGAAATTGTGTTACTGAGTTTAATGGCTGAACATTAGTGTTAAAACGTCTTAAATATTTCTAAGAACTAATAGGAAAACTTTAGAATCGAATAGATCAATGTTGGGGAAGAATCCTTAGAAATTCCTAAGTGCAGACCTGTATTTCGTGTAGGGGTATTGATACACGGGCTACCGGTATCGATACCCATAAGTGAAAATAGGCTAAGTGGGCCATGGTTCGATACCGGATCCTCCAGTGGCATAATGGCATCGATACCAGTATCGATGCTGGAGGGTCCCCTTTTGTTGACTTTGAAAACGGTCAAAGGGTATCGATACCAGTATCGATACCCATGGTTCGATGCCTTCTTTGGGTAGGTATCGAGGTAGGGTGGTTCGATACCCCATATAAGGGTATCGATACCCTTGCGAAAACTTAACAAAATAAGCTTTGTTTGAGGTTCGATAAGAGGATTAAGGGTCTTAATGAATCTTATAATTAACGAAATGAATTGTAGACACAAGATTGATGTTATAACCCTGAACGACTAAGTTATGTTAAGTCTTGATGTGTTTTGATGTGAGGATCCTAGGTGGATCATTTGTGTGTATCGAGTCCTTATTTGATGGAAATCCGGATATCCATAAGTGTTGCAACACGTTGAAGGCCATATGATGTAACATGCCGGATGATGTTTGAAGACTTTTATTCCGAGTGTTGGGCGGCCTCACTCGAAGATGTTCGATGTAACATTCCGAGCATGGGGTTGGTTGGGCGGCCTCCACCCCTTTTCGAACGTTAGGCGGCCTCGTTCGAAGATGTTCGATGTAACATACCGGGCATAGGATTTGAGGGCGGCCTCAATCCTGAGTGTAGGATCCCGATGCTGTGTGGACGCGGGCCTCACTCTTGTGTGTTATTTTGTGATGTGACGTGTATATGCTGTGTGCGATATTATAAATTGTTTATGCCATGTGGTAGGCAAGCATACTAAATCATCATATCATGCACGATATTTATATGTTATGTTTTATTGCTTATGATATGCATGATGTTGGCCGAGTTCGGCGTACCCACTGAGCTTTCGTAGCTCAGCGTTCGAAATATGTTTTCGTGCGTAGGTTAGGTGAAGCCGGTTCGTGGAACACCATCAAAGTTTGGATTTCAGCATCGACCGAGTTGTCAGAGTACATGTATTAGATTTAGTGGGCTTGTACTATGTCGAACCCTATGTAATGTAACTCTGTTTATCTTCATTTGGGTCGAATGTTTTAATGGTTTGTAATATTTTGGAGCTCCAATTACTTTATACTATTTTGGGCTTACGTTTTAACTTAAATGGATTTTATGAATCGTATTTGGATTGAATTTGATTTTATTTGATGGGCTTTGAAAAGAAATTTTGGAATACAGGTTTTGGGCCGGAGGCCTAATGTGACATCCGGGTTGGGTGTTACATATATAATTAATAATATTTAGTTTTTAAATTTTATATATGATATATATATATCGGATAAAGTTTAAAAGACTCAAATTAAATATAGACTTTATTCATGGTGGATATCCATATATTAAGTTAAAGTTTAATGGGCTTTATTATTAGGGTTTAATATCCATTGGAATTAGGGTTTCCATCTTATGCCTATAAATATAGACTTTTAGACAAAACATTATACATAACCTAAATTTGAGAATATAATAAAATCTCTCTTTTAAATTTAAAAATTAATTTTTTTTAATACTTGCAATCTTGATTTTGTTATTTTTATGAGTATATATTCGGGACGGATTTATAGGTATTAGAGGAAATCGTACTCCCAAAATTTTAAGTTTCTTTATATTTATATATTTTTTATTGATAATCTAATTTTGCACTCTCTAGATTCTTGTAATTTTGTACCCTTTACTTTTCTGATATAACTTTTTATAAATTACACCTTTTTACATGAAATTTTGAAATCGTTCCTATATATATTAATGTTCCTTTCAATTCCATCCTTAAATTATAATTTATTTATAATTTAACCATCCACATGTCATTCATTAATTACTCGGTAAGATCACTATTAATTTCAAATCGAATTAAATTAAATATTTTTTTCTTTAAACTCAAATTATCCAATTTAATCTAATATTTTAATAATAAAAAAACGATTCCAACCCTAACTTGACCCTGCCCTAACCAACCCTTCTCCTACTTTAATTAAAAAAGGCATGGCCCTTTTCACATGAAATGAAACTAACCCTTCAAGTTTAGAAAAAAATGCTTGGGGTTTGGACTTTGAATTCAGAGCATATGAAACTGTCTTCAGATCTTAATTATTCAATGTATTCACCGCCTGGTTATCCTCTCTAAAGTCCAAATAAGAACTTTCCTTAAATTCCTCTTTTCCCCCCTTATAAATAACTGTACAGTAGCTGGATATTTATAAATTCATGGTTTATAGGTAGTTTTCACATTGATTCAAAGTTTTCAGTTTTATTTGTCGTTTCTTGATCTAAAAAGCTTTGAAAGTTCAAGTTTTTAGCGAATTCCCAGGTTGAATTTGATCAGAAATTTCGAAAAAAAAGATGGGTTTCAGCATCAAGCAATCAGCTTTAACCATGGATGTTTCCAGTTCATTTGTTTACAGAAGAGCGCCTTCTGTTAGATCTTCGTTTTCACCATCTCTGAACCTTCAAAACAATAACAAAAGAACCCTTATTTCAGTGTCAAAGCCTTTGCATGTTTCATCCATCTCGTCGATCGAGGGTTGTTTTAATAAGGAGAGAAAACCGGTGATTCATTGCAAGGCTTATGAAGCTGACAAGTCACCGTCGGCGGCGGCCGAAGCTAAATCGGAAACTGCGCAAAGGGTGAAAATTGGGATTTATTTTGCAACTTGGTGGGCGTTGAATGTTGTTTTCAATATCTATAATAAGAAGGTTTTGAATGTTTATCCTTTCCCTTGGTTAACTTCAACTTTGTCCCTTGCGTGTGGATCTCTGATGATGTTGGTTTCATGGGCTACAAGGATTGCTGAGCCCCCGAAAATCGATCTCGAGTTCTGGAAGGCTCTGTTTCCGGTGAGATTTCCCCTCCCTTTTTGTTTGGATGGTGAGAAAGGGAGAGGAAGTGAAAGAAAATGATAGGAATTTATGTTTTTACAGAATAATGTTTGCTTATGTTGTTTGGACTGTAGGGAGGAAAAAGTTAAAAACTGCAAATAGTCTGTGATTCAGTTTTATGAAAATTACAGTTTGTCTGAAAGTGAAACCATAATTTGGTATTATCTGTCTTATCTTAAATAAGAAAACAAAAAGGGAAATTCTGATGTATGTTCTTGTTTCTGAGAAATTAAGATATCAATTCTGATGTATGTTTTGTTGGTTTCCTTTTTCCTAGGTTGCTGTGGCACATACAATTGGACATGTAGCAGCTACTGTGAGTATGTCTAAGGTTGCAGTTTCTTTCACTCACATCATTAAAAGTGGTGAACCGGCTTTCAGTGTCCTTGTTTCGAGGTTCTTGCTCGGAGAGTCCTTCCCTCCGGCTGTTTACCTGTCCCTTCTTCCCATCATTGGTGGTTGCGGTCTTGCCGCCTTAACCGAACTCAACTTCAATATGACCGGTAAACACTATAGCTTCTGAATTACAATGCACATCATAGTTGTAGAATGAGTTGTGATGCTTGCTTGAGGATCCTAACTGGGGTTGATCTTGTAATTTTAATCAATTTGTTTTTCGTGTTATGGCCGGAGTGCTGAACTTGGTTTTTAACCATGTATTTTCAGGTTTTATGGGAGCTATGATTTCAAACCTGGCGTTCGTCTTCCGTAACATATTCTCAAAGAAGGGAATGAAGGGGACTTCTGTCAGCGGGATGAATTACTACGCCTGTTTGTCTATGTTGTCGCTTGTAATTCTCACACCTTTCGCAATTGCCGTGGAGGGACCACACTTGTGGGCAGCCGGATGGAAAGAGGCTATATCTCTAGTTGGACCACAGTTCATCTGGTAATAACATAACAGTACTAAGTTGTAATTGCCTGTTCTGTTTCTTTCCCCTACTTAGTATCATGTAGGTTTATTTGTTAGACATTGGTGGATACTTTGAAGGTAGTCGATAAAACTTTTCGGATTTTCTCGTGCTGGTTGGGTTTATACTTTATACACTGATTCAGATGCCATGTTGCCTGTGACTGAGAAAATATTGGGACTATACAAGTTATTGAATTACGGCTCATGCTGTTTATTACGACTTACGACACTTTAATCTAAACCAGAAATATATGATGGAATGCCATCTGAAAAGTTTTTTTTTTTATATGCAGGTCTAGAATTTGATGTTCCTTTTCAAGCATTGATCTGATTTTTATTGCTTATTGATTCTGTTAGATCAATGTTTACCGAACTGTTCATAATTACTTTTCGAGTTCTATTAAAGATTCAGATAGGGCCCTCTAACATGATCATTAGAGGATCTCAGTGTTTATTCTATGCCGATTTTGCTACTCTTTAGGATCTAATCATGATCGCATGTGCTAACAAATATTTTTTCGATTAATATTTGGTAGGTGGGTGGCAGCCCAGAGTATTTTCTATCATCTATACAATCAGGTTTCATACATGTCCCTCGATCAGATATCACCCTTGACGTTTAGCATTGGCAACACCATGAAACGTATATCCGTTATAGTCTCGTCCATCATCATCTTCCACACGCCTGTCCAACCAATCAATGCTCTTGGAGCAGCCATTGCTATCCTCGGAACCTTCTTGTATTCCCAGGTGAGTACTTGGTGTAAATTATGAATGACAATGCTTGCTTGTTATATAGTACACCTGTTCAGGCCTTTGACGGAGATGCTTTCAACGTATTTCGTTCTTAAGCTCTTTCTTTATGCAGGCAAAAGCATGAGAGAACACTTAGGTTTAAAGAATTCCGATTCATTGAATAACATAGACAGAAGAGATAGCTCTGAGGATGTTGTAGTTCACCATCTTTTGCGAACCATGACGGTCGGGTTTTGGTAGAAAAGGATCCCGACAGGCAGCTTGTCATAATGTAGATATTTATAATAAGGATGATCATAGACGTTGTCATACAGTGGATTAGGAAGGCTTTTAGCTTTGTTTTTTTTCAAATTCAGGCTTGAAGGGAACATGTTTTTGAATAAATTAGGACCAATGCTCCAAGTCTTTGTCCATGTCAGCAGACATGAATAAACAGAGCCAATACAATATTTATTTATTTATCTATCCATCCTAGATCATCTGTTTTGTCATGCATCTTTGCTTTCAGATAGAAAGACGTCCGCCTGTCGATGGTGTATGATGTTCATGATGTGAATGCTCCATGTTCTTCCCTTCTTCCGGTTCATCGCTTGTAATCAAACGCTCGAGAGCTGCAACGACGTAACTCATCAATGGCCGAAGAGACGGTTCTTCCTGCAGACACATTGCTGCAACTGTAAGTGCTTCGTGGAGACCCTTAATGGGATATTCCCCATCCAGCAACGGGTCAGCCAATAATATGAACTTCCTTCTGTGATCCATTAGGGGTTTTGCCTGCAAAAAACAGGGATGTAATCGGTCTTATCGGAGTTAAACCGGAGATACGAGTTCGAAGATACGAACTATATATAAAACGTTCAGTACTTACCCAAGTGACAAGATTCCGTTCATGTGATGGTCTTGAATTGTCTACTGCTCTTCTCCCTGTGATCATCTCCAAAAACACAACTCCGAAGCTATACACATCGGATTTCGTCGACAATTGGCCGGTTAGTACATACTCAGGTGCACAGTATCCGTAGGTTCCGATAACCCTTGAAAACACATGCGAATTATTTCCCGTCGGACCAACCTTTGCAAGTCCGAAATCCGAGAGCTTCGGATTGAAATCCTGGTCAAGTAATATGTTTGATGTTTTAAAGTCTCGGTATATCACTTGGGGATTAGCTCGTTCATGCAAGTATTCAAGACCTTTAGCCGCCCCGACTGCGATCTTTAGCCTCGTATTCCAATCTAACGGCTTCTTCTCCGGCGATAAACCTGAAAACTCAGAGTTATATTTACGAACAACTCAAGTAACTGAAGACTCGGGTTCGAACCGTAACATCGCATATACAAACGGACCTATAAGGTGATCCTCCAAGGAGCCATTAGCCATGTATTCATAGACCAAGACCCTTTGATCCTCATCTATGCAATATCCAACCAATTCAACAAGGTTAGGATGTTTAAGTAGAACCAACATCAAAACCTCAACCAGGAATTCTTTGTTCCCTTGATATCCATGCCTATCAAGCTGTTTCACAGCAACCACCTGAGTACATACGCCGGAACTACATCAGCAAAGGTTTCCGATAAATCTGGACTCTACCTGTATCCGACACTTATGTCATACGTATATTCGAACAATGTCATGAAAATATGAACTTCCAAACATATAAATAGGAGCAACATAGATAAGAAGCTGAGATTTGATAATGTACTCTATTTGAGCTTTCAATAATTCCTCTGTAGACTCTTCCGAAACCTCCTTCACCGATTTGATTCCGAGGGTTGAAGTTGTTCGTCGCGTCGCATATCTCGCCGTACTTGAAAACTTTCGCAGTTACATTGCCTTTACACCCTTTTGTTGTTTCTTTGCCGATGAATCTCTTTCTGCCATTATCTGTCAAAAAAAAGTTCAAAACCATGAATCAACCCCCTCTGAGTATCAGGAAACATTGGATGGAGCTCGTAACGACATACATAACCTCCGTTACATCTACAATCACGATAAACACGACTGCGATCTACGGGTTAAGAAAACGTACCAGGGTCAAAGGAAATATTGGCAAATGAAGCCAAGACTTTTGTGTCATGATGTTCCTCGATGCTCTTCTGCAATGACCATCTTGTTAGTGTCTCATCCGACATGCAACATGAAAAACACTTCATTTATGTCTTCCTGGCAAACGACGACATCCCAATTTCTTGGAACAAAATGTACAAGGAAACAGGAAACCTATCTCCTCCAGGATGCAACAGAATGGTGTTTGGTCCCTCAGGAAGGTACAAGAAACAATGTCTCATGATGTTTTGTTTTTCTTCTTCCTTGTCTAAACTCCATTGAATCAGATATCCAAAAATAACTTAAAATCACATTTTCTAAACCAAGAAACTGATGGATATTTTCACATTTGTTGACTACTTATCTTATTGTCTTAAATTCTGAGTCAAAATGGTTTATCTATTATAGGCTTTTCTTTTCTTGTATTTCCATTCAATTCTTGTCTTTCCACTTGTCAGGTCAGTTCATTGTAAACTAACATAGCAAAGTTCCAATTGTCCATTGAAATATTACTTAATGGACTCGTTATCCTTATACTTCGTATTTTGCTCTTGTCATTAGGAGTGAGCAAAATTCGACTCAACTCGAAAAAATCAATTTTTTTATTTTAAATTATTCCAGTCGAGTTATTCGAGTCGAATTGAATAATTCGAATTTTTTTTGATTTTGAGTCGAGTTCAAATTTTTAAAGTTAGAGTTATTAGAGTTTTCGAATAACTCGAATATTTTCAGGGTCTAATTGCACTTTTATTCACTATAATTTTATTTTCAGTTTTATTTTAGTCATATCTTCTCTTTTTTTTATTTTTTTTATTTTTCTTTTTTTACAATATGGTCACTTTTCATATTTATTTTTTTATTTTATTTAATGCAATTTTTATTTGTATCTTTCATATTATGTTATTTATTATGTTTTTTTAATTTTTATATTTACTTTATTATATTTAGTTTATCACTATTTTCGATCTCACCTTGACCTTATCTAGATAAAAAATAACATATTCATACTCAAAGTATTTGATAATAATAATAATAATAATAATAATAATAATAATAATAATTCAAAATATGATTTACACATATAAAAATAATATGAAACAATATGTTAGTAGATATAAAGAGAAAATCATTTAAATTAGAATTAAAATATATTATAGTATTATAAATAATAGAATTAAAATTTATACATAAACTCGAAAAATCAAATCAACTCAAGCTCGCTAAAACTGACTCGAATCGAAAAAAATCAAAAAGTTCAAGTTGTAAAATATGATGACTCGACTCGAACGCTCACCCCTACTTGACATCATCTGTGTCCGATCTTTCGATTCTCTTATTAAATTTTCTTTCTTTGTGATATTATCATTTGTGTCCGATCTTTTAATTCTCTTATTTTTTTTTTGGTGATTTATCATCTTATAACGGATATCCGATTTATATATTTTTATTTTTTACTTTAAGATTGATTATAATCTATGAATTCAAAAGTATCACATTGAATCATTAAAATAATTAAGAATTTAAAATTATTCTTTTTTTCATAATTATTTATTTGCTCATAAAAGTAGGTTACGTAAAACTCACGTTTTGTAAAACTGGTTTGAAGTCGTACGTTGTTGGTGTTAAATTGAATGGTAGTTTTAATTTATTTGATTTTAAGCATTAATATTTGATTGAAAATAATATTTTTTAATTAGTCGGATATTTTAAGTCAGATTTTGGATATTACAAACCTCGTCTTTAATATAAATAAGATAAAATCTATTTTTCAACGCTCTTAATTCTTTATATCTCAATTTTTTGTTAGCGTATACGTCATTACTCTGTCAGTCCTCTGTTTGAATTTTAACAACAGTGGTTAAAATAGATCAATTTAAAAAGTTGAGTAACTTAATTGACGAATTTAATAATTTGATGATCAAAATAAATATATTTAATTAGTTGAGTAGTCATTCGATAGTTTACCCCTTTTTATAATTCCAATAAAAATATTTTTTCTTAATTAATAAATTTAAAATTAGATAGAGATTAAGAAGATGACAATTTTATTGAAAGAGAAGGGTATTATTATTTGAAGAAAATAAAATAAGAAAAAATAAGAAAAAAAAGGAATATTAAAGGAACAATTAATTTATATATTGATGATAAAAAATTTAATTTCTACAAATATCTTAATTTTAATATTTAAGTACTCAATTTAAGACGTAGGATTTAAGGTTTTAGATTTAATAATTTAGAACTCAGTGTGTAAATAGAATTTAAGGATAAAATTTAGGGTTTATAGGCTAAACCTAAATTCTCAATTTATTGTTAAAATCTAAATTCTAACTTCTAAATTTAAATTTTAATGATAACCCCTAAGTTCTAACCCAATATCTCTAATTATAATTTTTATACTTAAAACCATAAATTAAATTTTTACACTCTAAATTAAAAATTTTAAACCTTAAAATTAAAATATTAAAAAAACTAAAAATTTTAACCAATATATGTGATATAAACTACTCCCATTGGTTAATAAGGAGAAGACTTGGTGCCACCTTTTCCCCATGCTTCATGAAATTAAAAGTAAAGTTTGATTTTATATGAATTATTTTATATTTAAAATTTTAAATGAAAATAAAAGAATATTATGATTATCGACGAGTATTAGGTGTAATAATAAGATATATTATTTGAGATCTATGAATCTCAAACATGAACCACTATATAATGGATGAATTACTTGAATATTGTTGGAATTTTTAATTCCAAAAATATAGTTTCAGTCAAATTATTTCTAATTATATTGTAGTTTACTGTAGAGTTTAGAAGGTTAGGTGCTTTCAACTCGTCTTCAAACAGTGAACGAATAAAATAATGCACACTTTTCAAAGACAGGGTAAAAGCATCCGTCTTCAAACAGTGAAAATTCAATTTGTTTAGACAGGGGATGATAGGCTACAAGAAATCTTTTCTTTGAACAGTGCAAAAAATTCAATATTCACTGTTTGAAGACTGGGTGCTTTCACCCATCTTTGAACAATGTTTATTATTTTATTCGTTCACTGTTTGAAGAAGGGTTGAAAACACTCAGCATTCTAAACTCTATTGTAAACTACAATATAATTGAAAATAATTTGACTAGAATTATAATTTTAAAATTAAAAATTCCAACAATAATATTCAAGTAATTCCTCCGCATATAATAGACATGTAATTTATCAAAATTAAATAAAATAAAATTTTAAATGCAACAAATAATTTTTTTATGCAAAAAGACAAAAATAAAAAATAAATAAATTTTTAGGTCAAACTATATATTAGACTTGAGACAGATGGTCGTGAGCACCAATGATGAGTCATGATGGATGTTAGTTATACCAATTACTTTTTAAACTTAATTAAGAATAATGTTATTAATTTATCATATAAAAACAATAATATTGTTAGAAGAGCCAAGATTTAGTAAAGCTAATTGATTTTTTAAATATAATTATATTTACAAAAATTCAGTGTTTTTATATAAAAAATCTAATATTATATCAATGACATTTCTATATATTTTTTTATTAAATAAAAATATATTTTTTATATAAGATAATATAAACATTTTTAATTTATCTATATAAATTTAAATTTTTAATATTTATATTAAAAATATAAGATAATTTTATTTAATAATATATATCATTTAAAAAATACTAGATTTTGTGCCAATACTCATCGATCGATATTAATTAAAACAATTTAAAATGAACTAAAAATTTAATTAAATTTAAATTATTTGATATCGAATATAATTGATATAATATCCGCAATAATACATCCCGGACGTATTATAGAAATAAAAATTTATAAATTACTCATTTTAAATTTTAATTTTGTTAAAAAAATATTGGAAATTTTTTATACCTAATTTTCAAGACTAATTATGGTAGGTTGCTTCAAGAAGTAAATCATGGAACATTTGCACTAATTTAAGCAAGTTATTACTACTAATCATGGCTATTAAAAAATAAAATCATTATTCCATTATTTCTTATACAATTTATTTATTTATTTATTAAAAAAATAAATTCCATTGCAAAATTACTTTTGCTTTTAATTTCCACCTTTCTTTCATTTTAAGATTTATTTTCTCTTTTTAAGAAAAAATAAGAAAGTACTAAAATAGTAACAATTAACAAAAAGATAATATGTTATTTTCCCTATTGAGACTATTAAAAGGGTTTAATGGAATGAATATTCTTCTTTTATTTATTTATTTAAAAAATAAATTTTTTAAAATTTTATTTTGAAGAATAACCTCCTTTTTGTACATGTAGACGTAATTCATATTTTGCACGATACGAATTGTTAATTCACATCTTAAAGAACATGAAATATGATTAATGTGGATTGTATATTATTCGGGTTTTTTTTTTTAATTTTTAAAATTTTTTAAATGTAATTCGTATCTTGTAGGATACGAATTTGGATAATTCACAACCTGTAAGACATGAATTATACCCAAAATATCGTGAGAAATAGCGCAAAGGTTTTTAAAATTTAAGAATAATTCATACATTTAAAAATTTTAAAAGTATTTAAAAAACGGGTAACATATAATTCACATCAGTTATACTTCACGTTTTATAAGATGCAAATTAGTAATCCGCATCGCACACAATATGAATCTGCATGTACAGAAAATGATTATTCTTCAAAATAAAATTTAAAATAAGTTATTTTTCTATTTATTATTCCATTTAAGCTTTATTTTAAGTGCAATGTAGTAATAAAATTCCATAATTTTGTTTAGTTCATTAAAAATTGAAATTGAATTGGAATATTTATTTTATTGTGTAAAATGTATTATGATTAAAATAATATTTATTTAAATAAATCCTAGTCTAAGCAAATTGAAGCTGCCGTACATGGACAGATGTAAGGCCGAGTTTGTCCTGTAGGGCCAAGAAAAGGTAAATTAAATCGAGTAAAGAAAGGGATTGAGAAAAACATTTCAACAAAAAGCAAAACATCAAGGGCTACAAAAGGATAAAAAATTAGAATTTTAATTTTAAATAATTTGATGCTTATACTTTTCATATATTTATTAATAAGTTCATAACATTATTAATTATTTTAATTAAAATGATGATTATTATTATTATAATTATTATTATTCAATTACACAATTAAAATCACATAAATATTTTGATTAACTATATTTAATTAATAATAAAGTAATATACAAATCAAATATTTTAAAATTTCTCATTATCACTAATAATCCTTAAAAAGGGTAAAATTAAGACTTTATAATTTTGAGCGTCTAAATTCGAGTTATACTGAAAATGGATATCTTGAAATTTATAAGCGGTGATATTACACGTCTTATCAGACATATCTTTTAAGAATAAGATAATAATCTCGTAACAAATGATATGAGTAATCCTTTAATTGTTCAATTTTACGTTGAGTCCCCGTAAGTAGGGTAGACAAGATAGACAATTATAACAATTGTTCAGTCACGAGAGCATAAGCTTGTAACGATGGCAACACGAGATTAAGTGGGGAGAGAATCTGACTTCTAAAAAGAGACATGATCATTAAGCTCACACCAAAAAAGGAGATCATAAGATATATAAACAGCGACGTTACACATCGTATTAGACATGTATGATCTTTTATGAATTTTATTGTAGAATTAATATCTAATTTATTAATCGATTAATTCAAATTAAATATTATAAAAATCAATTAGAGAGTGATCCTTCCAATTTGATTTATTTCATTAACAACGTTAAAATTAAAATCTCTTACCTTAAATAATCTAACGTCTCATCTAACTAAATCAACTAATTATTAATAATTATCATATATTATATAATTATACTTATACTCCTCATCAGAAATAAAATTAATATTGATATCATCGATTTGAATTTATGAAAAACATTAAAAAAATTGAGGGATCAGATTAAAAAAGAAGGACTATATTTTAAATTTATCATACTAAAGGGACTAAACCCTAATTAAAACCAATAAAAAATAAAATCAAAACCAACCCCCTAAAAGAAATAATATCAGTTTCTTGTGTGAACACTTTGCCTGATGGTGCCATCCAGTTCCCATCCAACCTATCTTCTTCCTCCCGCCACAATTTCCTACCTCTGATCTTACCCTTAATCTTCAATCCTTTGTTTTATGTTTTAAGTTTCATTATTATCTGATTTTTGCATTGACCCTTTTAAGTAATTTGTGTTTATCTAAAGGTTCGATTGTTTACCGATGAGGAGATCCCGAGGCGCCGCCGTAGCAGCAGCAACCGCCGTAGTTGAACACAATGGATCTTTGAAAGAACCGAGGTACAGGGGTGTTAGAAAAAGGCCATGGGGAAGATTCGCCGCCGAGATTAGAGACCCATGGAAAAAGAGCCGAGTTTGGCTCGGGACTTTTGACTCCGCCGAAGATGCTGCTCGAGCCTATGATGCGGCGGCGTTGTAACTCCGTGGAGCCAAAGCGAAAACAAATTTTCCCATAAACCCTTCCAGTATCCCAGCTTTCGTGGGTGGTTTCGTTGACCGCCGCCAGTTGGGTCCAGTTGGCGATTTTCAAGATCCGGAGGTGAATCCACAGAGACCCGCCAGGAGTGGCATGAGTAGTACGGTGGAGTCATTTAGTGGGCCAAGGCCAGCGACTGGACCGCCGCAAAAGTCGACAGATCTCGCGGTGATCTCCGCTCGGAAGTACCATCCGAGGACGCCTCCTTTGGTGCCGGAGGATTGTCACAGTGACTGCGATTCGTCGTCGTCGGTCGTTGATGATGGGGATATCGGTTCGTGCCGGAAAATAATGCCTTTTGATCTCAATTTTCCACCGTTGGATGAATCTGATGATCTCCAGTGTACGGCTCTCTGTCTTTGATCCCCATGATCATGATCGTAAATCACGGTTGATGAAACTGGGGTTAATTCGATTGTGTATGAAATCTGTCTTTGATTTTTCACATGATAGATCTTCGTTGTTAGAATTATGATTGTGATTTAGGGTTTCTGATACCATTCCTCTGATCTGAATTTATGAATTTCCCCCAAAATGGATTCAGTTAAAACCCTAATTTTTCATGTTTTTATATAATAAATAAATTATTATAATTATTCCAGAGTAAGTAATTAATTATTGTAGTTATTTTTAAATAAAAGGTAATTACTATATTTTAAAATGAAAATAATTATACTAAAATATATTTGATAGACATGCATTCGATTCAGTTTTGGTTTAATTTGATAAGTTATTTTAATAGCTTTCGATTTGATTAACCTCAATTTTCGTTTTTTCTATACTAACTGACATTAATTTTTCAAAAAAATTATATTTTATGTTAACAAAATAGTTTTACTTTTAAACGAAAAAATTTTAAAATGTTTTTCATCAATATTTATTAAAAAAATTATTTTTTAAGTAAAACATAATAATTGAAAATATATTTATAATATTTTAAATATAAAATATATACTTTTATCTTATAAAAATAATTAAAAATTAAATTCGATTTAATTTGATTAACCATAATTAATTACGATTAGTAAATTTATAAATCATAATACCTCAATTTAATTTTCGATTTTACGATTAACCATGTTCGACTCTAATATTTGAGCTCATTTAAAATATTTTCGTATTTTTTTATTTTTATAAAATAAAGAAAAGGAAGTAAAAAAATATGAAACAAACATTAAAAAACAATTTAGATAATAGAATTTTAGTAAATAATTTAATATGTAAAAATAAAAATTTATAAATTATTTAGATGAGCATGTATATCTCCTAAACTTTTAACGTTGACATATTTGATTTTATTTTTCAAAAAAAGCAAATTAATTTTTTATTTTTATAACTTATTTTTATTTTTTGTAATATGCACTCGATTTTAAAAATATTTTAATTTATATCTACCTTA
Source organism: Abelmoschus esculentus (assembly GCA_035048815.1). Lineage (NCBI taxonomy): Eukaryota > Viridiplantae > Streptophyta > Magnoliopsida > Malvales > Malvaceae > Abelmoschus > Abelmoschus esculentus. The sequence goes on from JAUCBN010000049.1 coordinate 1,582,506, forward strand.
ATGGTTCATGCACTTTTCTTAATATATATCATAAATTAAAATATAAATATATAAGAGTAATTATTTTATATTTTGATTATAAAAAAATTATCATAAACGTCTTAATTTTAAGATTTAGAATTTAATTTAAGATTTAAAATTTAAGACTTGAGAATATGAACGGAACCAATGTTTGAGGTTGGTGTAAAATACAAATGATTCTCTTCCTAGTCTCCGACTCCATTTAACCCGTCATTGTTTGTGGATAGAGTTAAGGTTTAAAATAATATAATTAGATATATATATATGTTTAGAATTGAGCATGGTTAATCGTAAAATCGAAAATCGAATCGAGTCATTATGGTTCATAAATTTATAAACCGTGGTTAAGCAAATTAAACCGAATTTGATTTTTTAATTGATTTTTAATTATTTTTATAAGATAAAAATATATATTTTATACTTAAAATATTATAGATGTATTTTTATTTTTTACTTAAAAATAAGTTTTTAATAAATATTTATAAAAAATATCTCAAATTTTTTACCTTTTAATGTTTAAAAGTTATAAAATAAAACTATTTTGTCAAGATAAAATACAATTTTTTAAAAATTAATATTAATATTGAAAAACAGAAAATCGAAGTTAACCGAACCGAAAACCAGTGATTACTAAAATTGCTTACCGAATTAAATCGAACCCGAATCGATTGTACCCGTATATATGTTTAACTTATAAATTCTAAATTCTAAACATAAACTATTGAACTTCAACATCTAAACTCTAAATCATAAACTAAATCTTTAAATCTATCTATTCTAAATTATCAATTAAATCTTTAAATCCCAAAAATATAATATTTATTAAAAATTTATTACCGATATATTAAATATAAATCAATATACAAGATATCAAATCATTTTGTATGGCACGAAAAACTTTAATTTTTAAATTCATAATTAAGATAATAAAAATTTATGTCGTATCATCTTAGATACGACATAACTCCTGCCCTATGTTTCTATCAAGTTTTTTTTATTATTGTAACTAATATTTATACATAACAATATATTTTTCATATATTATATAACTAATATTTATGATATTTGTAACTTAAAAATAACTTAGCATTTTACAATAATTTATGCTTTTAATGTCAAAAACAATAATATCTAGAATACATTTGACTGGGAAAAAGAACTTATTGGTGGCAAGTGTGTGAGAAAGTTATAAATTAAAGCAATCTCTCAGGGACTAGTAGGATGCATGCTACTTCTGCAACCTGCTCGATCTATGTTGCTCGGACTCTTCATATCTGTAACACCCATGTTTACCACCTATATTTTGACATGAGCATGAAATTATCTTTGAAAGTACGATGAAAACAAACTCGTTTTTCGACATTTACCGCCGAGTCCGAGTAACATAAATTACAATGATAGTATTTCTTTCCTTTCTAAATGGTTTTGCCATGTATGGAGGTGATCAATTGTCATTCAGTATCGTTTCCTCTACAATATCATCCCCATTCTCAAACTGGGACGGTGGGGCGGTAATGTCCGAAGTGATATCGTCGATGTTTAAGCTTGAGACTTCACCACACAGCGAGGAACTTTCATCTTCACCGACTACGGATTGTGCTGGCGATGCATCCGATGTATAAGCGCTACTGTAGTCATTGCCAGCCTCAGCCTCTTCCGGTGAGTTTTGGAAGCACCAGCACATAATGCTGGCTGTTAAAGTAAGCATCATCTTCTGGTTTACCTGCCACATACCATAAGAACATCCATTTGTGAATTACACATTCAATTTACTCCAGAAAATTTAATTATTTCCTATTTATTATCATCTGTAGATATAAAATTGAGATTCATAATGCAGAGCGTGCACAGTTGCAGCATTACCTCCATGATGTCCTCAGGCAACAAGAAGATGGAGCACCCGAGTTTACGAGTCACACTTATGATATATGTTGCATTCAACCTCTTCTCTTCCTCTGCAATTCCAATAGGGACAGAAACTGTTAAAGAATGGCTCGATCTAGGCATTTTCTCCGACAAGAGACTCTCGTTTGCTTTGTTTATAATGTCACCGATAATCCAATCGAAATCAATTCAAGTTAGCAAGTATCATACCACTTTCTCCTTCGGTTACAAGGTTCCAGTTGACCACTCTTGGCCTCATGGCGCTTAAAAGTTCAAGGAAGAACAGTCCAGATGAAAGGCTCTTATCCTGCAGATTTAGAATAACGTATTTATAAATTGATAGTTTTAACCATTTAGATTGATATTATTATCATAAGAACACAGGAAATCATTGTGAAACCTTGAAGTTTTCGATTTGACGGGATCTTCCGGTGCTTCTAACTTTCCTGTTTGCCCAAGCTATGATATATGAATCAGTTATCTCCTTCCCTTGGGAGCGAGATCTCAAGTTCTTCAAAACTTGAATCATGTTATACCTCATCAATTGCCATAGGAAAGCTGGAACACATGTAATCAACTTTCAACATCGATCGGAGTTTCTTCGGTGTTAAACAACAAAAAGTATTGTATGCAAAAGCTCAAATGACAGCATACATAGGATCAACAACTATATACATTGAAAGATGAAAAGCAGCTTTCAGACTTTTCATGCAGGTTGTGAGGTTGAGGTATGCAATTTACACCCAACATGGATTCTTAAACATGTCAAGCCGTGAAGAGTATCATATTAATTAAGAAAAAAGAGCAGAGGAAATTACCGACAATAAGTTTTTTATTTCCTTGAACTATATCATGTCCCTCAAGATTCACAATGGAAAATCTCAAGCTCTCCCCAATCATTACGACTTGGTTGCAATTTTCCACCTTTCTAAATGGAAACTTAATCGGAGGTTTCGTTGCATGCTTCCAGTTGACCAATCCAGGAGCAACCTTATCAAGCACCTCTAGAAGCACCCATCTGTATCAAAATCAAGCTCTTTATGTTGATGGTTGAAATATTGGATTACAAAACTATGATGCCTTATTCCATAAGGTGAAATTGTAAATGCAGAGACACATATGCAACAAGTGTGGGCTTCAAAAGCTTACCCGGTTTTGACATCCTCAAAGAGATTATTAACATAAGTATCGATTCCGAGACTGTTCATCCATAGTCGAAAACATCTCTCGTCTCTCGCAAGTTGCACATCATATGTCATCTTTTCTGCAAAAGAAAGCTTTTTGCTATCTACACTCAGGCCATTCCTGCAAAAGTTCACATGTTTTTATTACCAAATTAAAAAACTAGAGACAAGATGCAATGAGGAAAGAGTGCACCATTGTAGCCTAGAAGGGCTTTCTTTCTCACCTTTGGTGAAAGATTTGAGCTACAAATGCAACATTCAAGTTCGATATGCCTTCAACAATGTCTTCCGGGTTTAAATATCGTTTACACCCCATTCTCTCTGCATGGTCAAGTACCAATGTAGCCCTTTCGATAGGATCCTCCGTATCAAGTGTCAACGGATTGCTGTGCTCCGGTGCTAGTACATTAAGCAGGTAAGCATAAGCTTTCGCATCCTGCAGGTATGGAGACAAGTAAAACATTAAACTACCAATGCAAGCAAAAATGAAACAACACATCTAATTGCCATATGAACATCCGCCTCGATCCCCAAAATCAGTTTATCATACACTTGCTGCTAAATGTAGTATTAACAGCCAAATACCTTCAGATCTGAAGAAAAATTTGTAACAGTTTTCTCATAGCCCCCTTTCCTTAACTGGTAATTCATCCATCTTAGTAGGACCCTCTCAGGAGGTAACCCCAGAAGTTCCTCAATATCCTGTAAGTATCGATATTCATAATCCAAACAGAAACAAATCAGTCCATTAGTTTGAAAGAAATGTTTATTTCATGAATTGATCCGCAGTTGAACGTCAATCATAGGATAAAGAAATAGATTACCCCATTGCCGTCGTCCAGCACTTCTATAAGCTGAGGTGTCTTCTTAAGGTTGAGATCTGCCAACAGTTGGATCTGCAGTTGACACAGATAGAATGGATGATAAAAAGAGTACCAGAAAATAACTTGAGTTAATATCGTACTATTCTCGGTCTATCAAATCAGTTTAAAGGCCTACCTTTATGATTTGAGCAAACAAACTGAGTAAGAGAGTAGGCTGCAATACAAGTAACCAAGCTTAAAAACATTGGATAATAAGAAAAATATGATTCTAACTCATGTAGGAACATGTCTATACATACTAACCCTTCCTTCAACTAAGTCCTGGGTGCCAATGTTTACCACGGTGCAGCCAATAGCCTTTGCGGAGTTGAGACCAAGGGTATGGTTCTCATTCCTCTCCCATGGGTTAAGTACCTTTTTCGTGTTAATAGCTCGTTCATCTATTGTCCCGGGAACAGAAACATTGATAAGCTTGCTGCAAAAGCTCAATCGAACAGAACCGGTGAGGCGCTCCATAACAGCTTATATTAAAATAAAAACAAAAGGTGCAAATACATAATCGAGCACAGATAAAAATACCATAAAAGTACACCATCTTTTGCAAGATTGAAAAGGTCATCAGTAGCCGGATCCAGCGGAAGAAACTGTTTTAAAAACGGATCATCGGCAAGATAAATGTTAATGTGTCTAACATAATAGGCTTTCTCTGATTCAATGATTATATCGGGTGAGGAGGACTTTAGGACCGGTGCCGAATCCTTTGAACCACTCAACTTTTTCCAAGACATATCTATAGATTATCTGAGCAGAGACAATAAAATTCTAGCCGGAAATTCGCCTGCAAGTGACACCAACGAATCCAGAATCCAATTACCAATTGGCCAATGCCGGATTCAAAATCCAATCCGAATTAGCCTAGCAGACAGAATCTGAAAATCAGAAAACAAAATCAATGACTCATGTTTAGATCCTATTAGCATTAAGATTACAAGAATCCCTCATGAAACCATCCCTATATATTACATTTTCAACACATAAAAACTGCAAATAATCTAAAAATAAAAATCCAAATCAAAGATTCCTCTTTAGATCTCATGATTCCATGAACATGAACATGAACAAGAAACAATCCTACAGATTAATTTTAACTTATAAACAATCAACAAAAAACTCCCAAAACTATGAAATCCCTTTTTTCATGATTCAATTCCAATGAAACAGAAAACAAACACACATCATTGGTCCATAAATGCAAACAAATATGATTCAACAGGCATAACCAATTAAAGAATCTCAATACAGAAAACACAAAAACAAAACAAACCCAGAAATCCTTACCCCATTAAAAAGCAAGTTTTCTCTGTTTTTGAATGAAAGAATCTCATATCCTTTCAAAGTTGTTGACTTTAAACAGCACGTCCCTCAAATTTTACACGAGAAAATAACCCTTTAAAGAATTAAAAATCCTTTCTTTGTATGTCTGATTATATATATATATAGGAAAAGAAGTTGTAGGAATCGAAAAGGATCCATTTTCCTCCTAAGAAAGTAAATGGAAAATTAAGAAATAAATGATTTTTAGCTTGTTTACTTTAATAGACAGCAAACAGCTAGACTGGTTTCAAAACAGTTTTTGATTTCTGTTAATTATTGTATGTTTCTCGGCGTATCGTAAAGAGAATGCACTCGCTCTTACGGTTTGACACGTTACGGAATCTCTGTGGGTACGTGTAATTGTGACATGGCAAATTGGGAAAATTGCAATTAGTACAAGCTATTTTCATAGAAAATATATAAATATTAAATAAAAATAATAATATATAAATATGTAGAAATGTTATAAATATATTTATTTATGGTGGATATCCATATATTAAGTTACACTTTAATGGGCTTTAGTATTAGGGTTTAATACCCATTGAAATTAGGGTTTTCATCTTATGCCTATAAATATAGATTTTTGGCATAGCATTGTATACAACCCTTACTTTGAGAATATAATAAAATCTCTCTCCCTTTTGTCTCTCATCTTTATTCTCCTATTTTATTCTTGTTCTTTACTTTATTCACAACACGTTATCAGCACGAGACTCTAACCAACGAAGGTATTTTTCGTTTGAATCTTAAAGGAGTTATTGACAAGAATTTGTTACTAGCATAAATCAAAGATAAGTTTTTCTCCCTTAATTATATTTTAATTACCGATTATTTTTCTCTCTTGATCTTTGATTTGATTTTTAATTTATTAAAAATCTTTGGTTGTTTGTTGTTTGTGTAGCGATAAAGTGACTCAATTACCGTGGTGCTTGTCGACAATTCCCAAAAGGGACTTTAACAAAATATTGGTGATTAAACTTTCCATATATTCAAATTAGTGGAATGTCCGGTATGTTTTATTTATTTAATTTGAGATTTTTTTTATCTTTATTTATAACCAATATTTGTTTATTTTATTATTATGACGAAAGTTTATGTTTTAATCATGTTCTAAGTATTACATGATATCAAAAAAAAATTAAACCTTTGATAAATTAATATGTTTTTGTTATGTTGATTTAATCCGAGTATATTGGCTGGACATCCCGTTCTGCGAGGCTATTGGTCTTAAAGGAGGTTCTTTTTAAAGGACCTTGTGGACTGGTTTAACAACGCCGCGTATGAGGATTAAATTTTTTGTTCTTTGTATATATTATATATATATCGGTTGATCAATTACTATTTAATAGTATGAATATTGTAAAGTCTACATTTGCTTGGAAACAATATTTTTTTTGTGTCGAAAAACTCGACTATAGACTTCTCCCAAGTTCAAGTTACGAAAATTGTCTTGATCAAAGAATTTTTATGGGAGGCATTCCCTGAAGTGAATGCATGCATGATGATTATTCCATGTGATTATTTAATTTATATCATTCCCTGAAGTGAATGCAAGCATGATGTTTATTCCATGCGATTATTGAATTTGTTTCATTCCTTGAAGTGAATGCAAACGTGATAATTCACTATATGGTTAGTGAATAAAACTCAATTATGTGCCAGAGTATCATTGATGAGGATATGTTAGAAAAAAAAACATACTCCATTTTTCATGCCAACAATGTTGTCCTTCAGACACAATATCGTGAAAAAGGCTTTAAGAAATATTCTGAGTTAATTTCTTGTCTTCTTGTGGCTGAGCAAAATAATGAGATGCTCATGAAAAATTATGAATATCGCCCAACAGGCTCCGCTCCATTCCCTGAAGCGAATGTGATATTATATAGCGGAATGAATAAAAGCAACATTAGTAATTGTGGTCATGATTGAGATCATAAAATAGACATGGATAAGATGATTATTTTGAGAATACTTATATCCACAAGAAGTGGAATTGTAAAAATGCCAAGAATGATAGAGATCAGATTAAAAATCTTTATGTTATCAAAGTGATGGTATAAACCATTGATCTCGTACTTGTCAAACGCCGAAGCATTACAGACTTTATTCATAATCATGAATGATAAATTGAAGAAAATATAATCAGATTTTCTTTGTGGCGAAAATAATGGCGTTATTGATCCAACTCAATTGGATATTGATAATTTTTCTCATAGTCCTTCAAGAGAATAATTCGCCATTTATTTTATTTTCCTTATAATATCTAAAAGAAATAATTGATCTTTATTTATTTTATTTATTATATATTTATATTAATTTATTTTACATATTATTTATGCTTTATGTTAATTTATCATTTATTTATTTTATATATTATTTATTTACATTCTATGTTAATTTATCCTTTGAAAAATATTATCACTTTCGGAATGAAATCTACAATGAATTATGGCTATTTATGCCAAGCAAACAGTGCAAGTACTCATACTATACTTAAGCATAAGAAATATTTTCCCATTTAAATATAAGGGAAAATGTGAGTACTATATCTCAAAGTACTGAAATATCAATGCTTCGGAAGAGCTTTTGAGAGCTTATCTTTGATAAATAAACGAGTTGATATAATGTGCTATATTTAATATTTTCCATTCCCCGAAGTGAATGGTACAAAGCACATATTTTTCATTCCCCGAAGTGAATGAAATAAAGCACATATTAAAAGGTGCATAATTATGCATATTTTCTCATTTTAAATGCAAAGGAATAATATGAGTACTATATCCAGAAGTACTAATATCACAGAAAGCTCCGACAGAGCAAATATGTTATTGCCAAATGAGACTTTATCTCATATTTACAGTGTATTATGCTCGTCAAAGTCGCAAAGAGACTTATTGAATTTTAAAGATATTTACAAAAATATATTGAGAATATTAGTCAAGGGATGTTGACTATCTCAATATTACGAGTATAAGGAAATCTAGGCAAAATTACATGCACTGTCATCCATATTGTACTACATAAGAATTAGTACAAGTTGAAGTTCATGCTATTGTAAACAATATGTTTACTGATAATTTGATTTGGCATGACCAATTAGACCATCCCGGTTCAATTATGATGCGAAAATTGGTTGACACTTTCATATGGTCATTTATTGAAGAACTAAGATTTTCTTCATGGTTATATTTCACGTGATACTTGCTATGAAAGTAATTTGATTATACAATCATCAACATCTAAAATAAAGTGTTATTAATTTTCTGGAACGGATACAAGGTGATATATATATAGGCCCATACACCTTTTTAAAAAACCATCTAGATATTTTACGATTTTTATCGATGCATCGACTAGATGGTTATATGTATCCTTGTTATTAACCCGCAACTTGGTGTTTGCGAGGCTACTTGCTCAGTTGATAAAATTACGAGCACATTTTCCAGATTATTTTCTAAAGACAACCAGTCTTGATAATGTTGATGACATGTAATTTTACATTTAGTATCACCAATTCGCATCAAGCCAACAAATGATTATAAGTTCTCCCCATTACAAATGGTTTTTTGTCAGAAACCAAATATTTCTCATCTTAGATTTTTTTGATGTGTGCGATATATGTTCTAATTGCTCCACCATAACGCACAAAGATGAGTTTTGTTGGGAATATATATAAGAGCTTCTGATAGGGGATTTATTTACAACATGATTTACTAACTATCATTTTAATAAGTCAGTTTACCCAACATTAAGGGGGAGAAAATAAATAGCTGGGGAAAGAAATAAGTTATAATGAATTATCATTTTTCTCATTTTGATCCACGTACTACACAATGTGAACTATAAGTTCAAAGGATAATTCATTTAGCAAATCAATTGCCAGATATTTTACTGACCATAAAAGAGTGACTAAGTCACGTATACCAGCTATGAATGCTCCGATTAAATTTGATGTCATGGAAGGACAAACTCTAGTTGCTAATGGGTCTAACTTACGCTTAAAGCGTAGTAGACAAGTAAGTTTCAAAGATAAGAGATCCTCGAAAAAGAAAAAGAGCTATATTTTATGATGGTCTGATCGAGGAATCAATGATTATGAAAATCTCTAGAAGAGATTAAATGGTCTCCAATAGAGACATTGACATGACTCAGGTACCTGATAATAAAGAGATCTCAATAGATTATGTCATGTATGGTAATAAGTGGAACTGAAATTAAATCGACGTTGTTAATATATTTGCTTAGAGATTTTATTTGATGATGTGGATCATGAATCATTGTCAATTAGGCAATGTAAACAAAGAAATGATTGGCCAACATGAAAGAGGCAATTGAGACGAAACTAAAATCTCTTTTGAAAAGAGAAGTATTTGGGCCTATAGCCCGTACATTGAAATGTGTAAAGCTCGTGGATATAAACGAGCCTTCGTGAGAAAGAGAAATCAAAAGGGGAAATCATGAGATATAAGCTCATTTGGTTGCACAAGGATTCTCACAAAGACATGAAATTGATTATGAGGAAAATATATTTCCCGGTGGTGGATGCAACTACTTTTAGATTTTGATCAGTCTGGCAATAAATAAAATTACTCGGTTTCTGCCTAATGGGTGTTGTTACATCCTATTTGAATGAGCCTCTTGATAGTAATATTTACATGAAACTTCCAAAAAGATTTAGATTGCCATAAGCAGTTCATTCAAGTTCTCGAGAACATTATTCAATCATATTGAATATATCTTTTTATGGCTTGAAACAATTTAGGCGTATTTGATATGATCGCCTCATTGAATACTTATTAGCATAATGCTATATGAATTATTTCCCCGAGCATTTTTATTAAGAGATTTAGCTCTGAATTTTTATTGATTGTGTATGTCGGTGATTTGAATATCGTTGAGACTCGTGAAGAGACCTCCTCAAATCCTTGTGCATCTATCGACATACAGAAAAATATTGAAATAGACTTTACATGCATAACGCATATCTATTTATCACCTTTATGGTTGTTGTTAAGTCTCTTACTGTAAACAAAGATTTTTTCGCATCACGAAAAGGGTAATGATATTTTTAGTCTAAAGTACAATATACACATTTTTTTAATCTGGAAGCATCATATCTTAACTGGTCCAGAAATATTTTTTAAGTGCTACGAGATCATTACCTTTAAAATAATTGTTATGCATAAGGCAAAACCGAAATATGTGTTTGGCTAAACATATCCTGAAGATATGTGAATGTTTTTTACAAGATAAGATGCAAGTTATCTTGTACAGAGATAATACAAAATTTATATCTCAAGGTGGATACATCAAATATGATAAAACGAAACATATTTCTTCAAGTTTCGTCCCTCATGATTTTCAGATGAATAATATTCAATGAATCATTTCAAGCAATGATTTGGAAGATTTATCCACTAGTGCATGATCTACTTTAATATTTGAAGATTGTATTCAATATTGAATTATGAAGATTCAAAGATCTTATGTGATATTTTCATGATGGGGAGTAAATACGCGTTGCACTCTTTTTCCCTTAACCGAGGTTTTGTCCCAATGGATTTTCCCAGTAAGGTTTTTAATGAGGCAACATGTTATGCGTATCAAAGATGTGTACTCTTTTTCCTTCACTAAGAATTTTTTTTCCCATAGGGTTTTTATCTTAGTAAGGTTTTAATGAGGCACATTATCTTCATGGATATCCAAGGGGGAGTGTTATAAATATATTTATTTATGGTGGATATCCATATATTAAGTTACACTTTAATGGGCTTTAGTATTATGGTTTAATACCCATTGAAATTAGGGTTTCCATCTTATGCCTATAAATATAGACTTTTGGCATATCATTGTACACAACCATTACTTTGAGAATATAATAAAATCTCTCTCCCTTTTGTCTCTCATCTTTATTCTCCTATTTTATTCTTGTTCTTTACTTTATTCACAATAAGAAATATAATTTGAATTATCTGAATTAAGATAATTTAATATAGATTTGTGTCCCAATAATCATAAGCTAAAATTAATGTTAATGACAAGTAGAAGTTGATTTAAGTGATAAGTAGTTCAGTTTTGCTTAAGTAGGTTTTAAATTCAAGATATTATGTATGCAGAAAATCTTTATTAAGAGATTTATCTACTAAAATTAAATATACGATACAGATTGATCCGAATTAGCTAAGGCAAAACCTTAAAAATCGAAAAAAACAATAAAAAAATATTAATGAAATGCAATAAAGAATAGGAAGAATTCAGATTAGGTACTTAATTTAAATTTGAGTTCATGTTAGGTCGTGAGTTTTTTGAGTTCTGATTTCTTCCTATTTTATATGTTCATAATTTTTATTAAAATTTAATAATATTTTATAATATTGTTGATAATTAAATGATTTATGATATAATTTATTTGGATATATTAAAATGTAAGAAAATAATTAATTGTAGCAAGGATCTTTAGAAATGAAATTGGGATCGTTGAGAAACAGGGGCAGTTCAAAGATTTTGGGGCCCTATGCAATTTATTAAAATATGGTCCTTAAAAGTAATTGTCCATGACCTCTATTAGTTATAAAATTGTAGCCCTTAGAAGTAAATGTCCTTTCTAGGGTCCCCTGTGCAATCGATTCTATTACATATGTCCAAAACCTCACTAGTTCTACTAAAGTAATAGTAATAATCAATAACATTCTATAATCAATTGTCATATTTAAGAAATAATTATAATATTTTAACAATTATAACTCATCTTTTTTAATAAAGTTTTCAAAAAATTTCAATAAATTTCGAGATTAACATATCTAATGAATATAGTTTATCAAAATTTAAGCCCTTCTTTTTCAGGGTCCTGTGCGGTCGCTCCTATTACGCCTGTCCAAACCCACTATTGAGAAATTTTTTACATTAGTCATTTAATCCATATGATTTTCTCATCAAATTTTCCATTTAATTGTATTTATATTCCCATTTCCCCTTAAATGAGACCACATTTCGATGTAGAATTGTAGATATTGAAATTCAAATTTTATATACAATGAAAAAATTAGTCAAATAAATTTTTAATAAATAATTCTTAATTGAGATTTTAACCTATTGAATTCATAATGATATGAGCATGATTTTAATGTTAAAAAGTGAAAATTTTGAGAAATTATATTAAAAGTTTAGAGATTAAAATGTTATAATTAAAAAATCGAGAACTTAAAATATTCAAGACTATAGTTGCTCATGTAATGGTAATTAGAATGCAGATGGTACTGGTCTGGTACGTAAGACTGAGTATTCAATCGAGTAAAAATATTTTAAGTTATTTAAATTTACGAATCTTATTTTACCATTCAAACTTTATTTGAATTTTTTTTCAATTCGAATTAAGTTTAAGAAATTTGAATCGAGTTTTTAAGTTCTTCTAAAAATTTAATTTTAATTATTTATCATGTTATAATACAATTTAATTATAATTTAAACGACTTTTTAATTATATTTTCATATATCAATATATATCATAAAAAATTGAGAAATTTATCTTAAACTTAAAAATAATTTATTTAATTATTAAAAGTTTCAAGTTATTTGAGTTATTCGAACTTTTGTTTTACGACTCAAACTTTATTTGAAATTTTTTCAAGTCGAGTTGAGTTTATAAAATTTTGAATCAAGTCAAAACTAATCAAGTATTTTCGCCTTAAGTCGAGTTATTCATTTTTTTTATTCGAATTGAGTTTTGCTCTCCCCACCGGTATGGGTACTAAAGATACGGACCCTGACCATGGCAGCCATAAGTACTCGGCTTCCCGGTCTTGATCGGGACGATTCAAGATCGATTTCAAGTTTACTCGGCCGGAAACAAGAGACATTTCTTGTTCTGCATTGATAGTGTTTTTCCAACACAAGTAGCATCACAATCAATCCACACAAAAAAAATATCGTAAATTCGTAATTGTTACGAACTCTAAACCCTGAACCTTAAACCCTAAAACATGAACCATTCCGAGGAAAGAAAACAAAAATAATTACCTTTGGTTAACTTAACTGGTAAACGAAGGCAAAGCGAGCTGCAGCAGTGAATTTTTTAATAACAATAAAAATTATTTAAGATACGAGAATTTAAAATATTCAAGAAATTCGACCGCCCCAACACCTTCTACGATAAATATTAGGGGTTTGCAAAAAAATATCCGACTAATTTGATTGGATTATTCGTTGATTCGATCCGAAATTTTGGGTATCCGATCTAAATTTTATTTTTCGGATAATTCAGATTGGATATCCGAAAATTTCGGATCGGATACGGATAGGTATTTTATATTCGGATCAGATATCCGATTATCCGATATCCGAAAATTTAATTTTTTTTATACATATAAATATTGTTATATTCGATATTTTTACTTATTATATATGAAAAAAATTTTCATGAATAAAAATATTGTTATATTCAATAATTTGTTGATTATTATATTTGAATGCCAAAATTTTTATGAATAAGACCATCAAATTAAAAAAATACTTAAATTAAATTATAAATTCGGATATTTGGATATCCGAAAAATCGGATATCTAATTTTTTTCGGATCGGATACAGATCGCTAAAATACCGATCCGAAAATTTTGGATATCCGAAATTTCGGATCGAATCGAATAATCCGAAATGCACACCCCTAATAAACATAAAGTATAAAGATAAATGAAGTCCTTTTAGGGTTCCCTATAGTTGCTCCTGTAATGGTAAATAGAATGCTAAGGGTACTGGTAAGTAGGGGTATTCATTATCAGATATTAGATCGAATTTAATTTTTTTCGGATATTCAAATTTTCAGATTAATGATATAATAATCCAAATCCGATCTAAAAAAGAGAGCAGATACCGTATATTCAAATATCCAGTTATCCAAAAAATATAATTTGATTATACTAATTTTTTGAATTTGAAAATTATATTTATAAAAATTTTAAAATTTTGAATATAATAAACAATAAATTACTAAATACAATAAGATTCACGATTACAAAAAATTTAATTTTTTAAAGTTTTTTAAATATAATAAGTACTAAATTGTTAAATAGAACAAGATTAATATTATGAATTTTGAATTTTTTGATTTTCGGATAATCCGAAACTTAGAATATTGTGATCTGTATCTGATCCGGAAAACTTAAAATCGAATCGGATATCCGATTCGAAAAACTTAAAATCGAATCGGATATCCGATCCAAAAATAAAAACCGGATCGGATCAATGGATAATCAGATCGAATCGACCATATTAGATATTTTTGAACACCCCTACAAATAAGGGTACTAAAGATACGGACCATGACCATGGCAACCGTAAGTACTCGGCTTCCCGGTCTTGATCCAGACGACCTCTATACCCGATTTCGTCAACTTCTTCAAGATCGATTTCGAGTTTTCTCGGCCGGAAACAAGAGACATTCCTTGTTCCGCATCATTGGTGTAAGTTGCTCCTACACAAGTAGCATCACAATCAATCCACACAAAAAAAAATATCGTAAACTCATAATCGTTACGAAACTTAAACCCTAAAACTTAAACCATTCGGAGGAAAGAAAACAAAAAAAAGTACCTTTGGTTAACTTAACTGGTAAACGAAGGCAAAGCGAGCTGCAGCAGTGAATTTATAGAATCTTAATTTGCATATATATAAAGATATAAATGGATTATAAATTATAATGAAGGGATTATAAAATTAATATCACATGTTTTCTAAAGATCTTCTCTATTTTTTTATTATGAAAGGGATTGTCCGAAATTAAACCTTCAAACTAATGTTAACCAAACCAACAGGGCAAGCTTGGTCAACCGATTTCAGCGGTCGATCTAAAAGTTTAAGCACGCACAGGGATGAAACCAGAATTTAGGGTTGGGGGTTAGGAGGCAAAATACAAATGATTGAAAGTAGGGGCAATCGCCCCTCCCCACCCCCACTTAGCTCCGCCCTTGGGAACACATAAAAATCTAAAATGTCAAGGCGGCGCAAATTATAAATATCGTAAAAAGTAAGGTTCGAGAATGGTTTTATTCCTTTAATGAAAAGCCATCAAATGATGATTGAATAAAAAATAGATAAATCTCACATATTAAAATAAAAACAAATGAATTCAAAGCATAGTTTGAAGCAATTGACAACCTTAACTTACCTTGGAATGAAGGAGCCCACACATTGTTAATTAGGAAAGCTGTTGAGTAAGGCAAATCCATATGAGTAATACTGGTTCTGAAATATCAAGACGACATTCGAATATGTATAACAAAATGAGAAAGCTAACAGGCTTACCGGAAAACGTCGATCGCTGCCTCGAGAGGAACCAAATAGTCAGCACAGAAAATGTTCAGTTCTATGTACGAAACAAAAATCTTAAACCCAGACACACCATAAAATTGAATCAAGAAAGGAAAAGAAATGCAACATAAAAGAAACAACTTCATATTTCTGCTTGCAAATGCTTCAAAATCTTTAACAAAAATTTTCAGTGTACAGTCTCACCACTTGCACTTGCAACGATATACAAAAAAACTAAAAATTGCAGTCCCATCAGTTAGTTGTTCGAAAGCTGCCTTTATTAGGTTTTACTAAGGACTTGCAGAAGGAAGAAAAAGCTCCTTTGAACTCATCTGGAAGAGGGAGTGAAAGAGGGAGAGCCAAAGGGCGTGTTCCACTCTTGTTTCCTGCAGAAAATGAATGTGCCAGCGCGGGCTGCTGCTTGTTAAGCCCTTCCATGATAAACGAGAAGGCTCCAAAGGTGAGACAGCTCTGAAGAAGTGCCTGGGGTGCACCTGCAAAACCATTCCAATGGAAAAAAAAAGTAAGGTTCAAATCGAAACCGTAAGAGAACGAATGAACCTCGAGATTCCCATACCTGGAAAACTTAGAGCAAGTCCAGTGCAACATCCGGCTACACCGGCATTAATAACTGCAGACAAAGACAGAATAACTGCATGTCAACACACCAAACACAAAAAGAAAGAAAGAAAGATAGTGTTACGGTGTTTTTTACATCGCATACCATCATCTTTCCCTCGCAGCCTCTTCAAAAAGCAGACAACCAAACTGTGCACTCCCGACAAAACTGCAAATGTCTATAAACAGGAAAAGAAAATATATAAGAGAAGCTGGAGATTTTTTCACTGGGGGAAGGGGGGTACTACAAGTTAATCACATTATTCTCGAATCATGAGATTCTCATACCTTGGCAGAAGATCCTGCGTCCACAAAGGAGCCTTTAAAGCCCTTCTTTCTAATCAATCCCGAACCTGCAACAAATAAAGCAAAGCAAACATTAAAGGAAGTGTAGACCTGATCTAAGAAGACAAATGGTCCCCATCAAAATGTTAATTTAAAAGTCCCAAACCAGCCAAAAACGATTGATTGATGCTAGAAGTTAAGCCTATACACGAATAGGAACCAAAAGAAATAATCCAGGGCAGCAACCCAGAACACGAAAACAAGCCTACAACTTGATTTCTCAAACTTCAAAAGCTCACATACATATGATTTAAATCTCTTCAAGATCCAAAGTTGCACAAGCCGTATTCGAGATTAAAGCCACAGAGAGACATGGAAGAACCCAAGTCACTGTTATCCAAATCCTGATGCTTTGTTTTAAGGGAGTTATTCAATCTAAATTATAATTTAAGATGGTGACTTTTTCATTTTTCAACATTAGAACATATGTTGCACTCATGCACTCATAGGATACGGTAATTTCCAAAATTACATGGTAGGGGTACAACAAATATAAAATATTTTAAATTCTAAAAGGTATCCGATATGCCGGGAAAATTTAGAAAATAATCCAATCCAAAATTAAATTTGAAATATAAGAAATCTTTACCTATATTTTAAATTCTAGACCAATTTCCATGGTGCACATTGCCACTTCAGATACAAAAATATATACTATTATAAAATAGAGAACATCTATTGCATTCTTTCTTTTGAATCATCATCTGCCATATGAAAAACCTAAATTCTAAAATAAACTTCAAACACTCTATTTTCTCAAATAAAAGCTCTAAACACTCTGTATATCCAACGAATCCCCAATATGTAACGCACTGATACTGATTCTTAGATTATAACCATCTAATTCACCAAACACAACTAGCCAACTACTACCATTTTCCCATAACCATATGTCCATATCAATCAATCACTTTCAAGTTTCATCTCAAACAAAACATAGCCAAAACAAAATCCTTAAAAAATCCAAATTTAAAAGATAAACAAATTGTTATGCAATAAAAAATCAAAAGAAATAAAGAAACCCAAAATTCGATGAAAAAAATCCTAAAAGCTTCTTCTTTTACCATATACATCCACAATGCCAATAAAGCCCAAAACGTAAAGACTAAAATTTTTCAAAATGAAAGAGATATGAAGCATCAAATCAAAAAGAAAATAATGGGGAAATACCGTAACCGAATATGGATCCCATGAATGCACCGGCAGCGGAATCTCCTGCGAATTTGACGAGGCATACAGCAGGGGAATTTGAAATAGGAAGATTTGGGATCGTAGGTTTTGAAGAATTAGGATTAGGGCTAGGGTTTGTTTCAATGTCGGCTTCAGTGGAAGAGTTTGATGAATCCAAAGTCGCCATTTTTATTAGTACAAAAATATTTCCTTTCTGATTAGTTTACTAATAGCTTTCGCTGCTTTGAAGGGGGGAAATGAATTGTTCAATGTTTAGTTTTGCATATATCCATACGACATCGTTTTCCGGGTTTTGGCTTATTATACAGATTGGTAGTTTAATTTGGTAACCTTTTTCAAATTGATACCTAAATTGGAAGAGAAAAATACAAATCGGTACAAGGAGCGTAAATGAGTCGAGTCGGGTTTGAATAACTTTTAACGAATTTAAATTTTTTTTAATTTGATTTGGCTCGTTAAGAACTCAAGTCAAGTTAGAGTTTGATCCAAGCTCAATCGAGTCAAGTATTGATTGATCTTTAATCATATCAGACTCGAATAATTCGTTATCTGTCATATCTCATTTAATATCTTTTTAAGAAAAATGTTAATACACAAATTAATGTGAACTCAAATTTATTAATTTTAAAATATAGGAAGTTAGTTTAGAGATTATAAGATTAGGTTAGGGTAAACTATATAAATGGTCTCTTAACTATACCTGAATTATCTTTTACATCCTCTTATTATCAAATGTTACAAATTGGTCCATTGACTAGCTTTTTTAATACAAAATGGTCTTGTACCGTTAAAAAATTGAAGGGAAACTGATGTGGACGAGACTTGGATTATAGAGATTGGGGATGCCACATGGTTATCCAAGTCAACATGTTAACGTCCACGTTAGTTTCCCGCCAAATTTTTAACGGAACAAGACCACTTTGTATAAAAAAATAGTCAATGGATTAATTTATAATATTTGATGGTCAAAGAATATAAAAGATAATTGAGATATAGTCAAGGGACCATCTATGTAGTTTACCCATTAGGTTATTGAGTTTAAAATAATACAGTTTGCCAGCTCACCTTATCGTTCCGTTTTTCCGTTACCTCCTCCTTCATTACAAACGGTTTTCATTAACGGCTCCGTTTCACTTCCACTATTTTGTTTATTTTCACCGATCCGTTAAAACTAACGTCGGTTACCCATCTCTAAAAGTAAATAAAAAACTTAATAATCATAAAGGCAAAATTATTTAAAAACCCCCTTTTTATTATTTAAATATAAAAATATACCCCTCCCAACTTCAATGACAAATCTATACCCCTGTCAGGACACGTATGAAGAAGTCACGTCTTGCACAGAGCGATTCCAGGAATCGCTCTATGCAGGACGCGACTTCCGGCTGATTTGGCATTCCTTGCCACATAAGCCATTAATTATATTGGGGATAAGAAGTCGCTCCCTGCACAGAGCGATTTCACTGTGCTTGGAAGCGTAAAAGCCTAGGGTTCAGGAAATCGCTCTGTGCACAGAGCGACTTCAATTATAGATCTAAGGAGTCGCTCTGCACAGAAAGCGACTTCATGTATTTATTTTTGTAAATAATTTTGTAATATATTTTTAATATTCTTATCTTAATAAGGTAAAAGGTATATTTTATTAATAAAAGTTATCTTCATAATAAATAAGGTATATTTTATAAAATATAATAAAAGGTATAGTTATGTAAAAAAAATGTAATAAAAGATATATTTTATTAATATTGCTCGAAAATGTTAAACTTTACATAAGAAATATCTATGTGGTTGAAGAATCGTCTGTTTCCGTGTCTTCGTAATTTGTAGACACGTCAGATGTTAAGTTCAGTTCTTCAATTAACTGTTCCTTTTGATGTCGTCTGTTTTTGATACGTTGTAAAATTGCTTCTTCATCGACGTTGCTTGATGAACTAACTTCATCCGTAAATAAACTAACTTCATCTTTAAACTTTACGTAAATCTCGATATATAGACATGGAATATTTGTGTAAGCTCGAAACATCTTACGAAGGTCTTTTGAACTTGACAATTTCAACATGTAATGCGCTTCAGAACCTAGTTCATCAACTGGTATTTTTGCTTGTATGTATAAGATTTCTCTTGTTCTTGTTGTCGCCTTCGTAACCTCCGTCGATATTAAATTATAGAACTCATCGTATTTTATGTTGCTGCTAAACGAAGTGTAACCATATGTACCAGAGAAAAATAAAACGCAAGAAAACATAGCCATCTGACAAAAGAAATGAAAGGAGTCTGAAAACTTGATGAATTATTGACGAAGGGTTTACAGTCTGAAAGCAGGGAAACGAGTCTTTTATAAGCTTAGAATTATTGACCAAAAGCCCCGATGAACGTATAATGGTGCTTCGAATGGGTTAGTATTTGCTTCTTCTTTTTCTTCAAATTTGTTTTCGTAATTCTTAACCAAGCGTTTTTTATTACACAGGAAACACATACTTGGTCCGTGAAGTCGAACAGCTTTTGGAGGACTTACAACATTGCAATGAAGATGGATATAACTACCTTCTTAATATACCCCGAGAGAAGTGGCTTCGTTCATTTGATGGAGGCAAGAGATATGGTCGTATGACCACCAACTTAGCCGAGGCAATCAACTCATCGTTGAAAGAAGTGAGACACTTACCAATCACTTCTGTTGTCAAGGCGACATATTATCGGTTGGGAACCCTCTTTGCCACATTGGGTAAACAAGCTCAGGAGTATATGCAAGGTGGTCATACAGTTCACCCAGATCTTCGAAATAAATTGCAAGCATTTGTACAACAGTCGAATTCTATGAATGCGACATGTTTCTCACAGGAAGGGCATTTATTCCGTGTCTCGGAATACTCCAGACCGTTAGAAGGTATACACCATAATGCTTATGTTGTTGATCTGAGGAAAAGAACATGCGATTGTGGGTTCTTCCAAACATTTAAATATCCCTGCCCACACGCCATTGCTGCTTGCTCTTCTGTCCGGTTAGATTACATGACGGTTGTTGACCCAGTTTACTTGCTGCAAACCATATTTAAGGTTTACGAACGCGAGTTTCCTCCTATTGGAAATGAATGGGATGAAGATGCGACGAACGATGAACCGAAAATACGATCGAATTTTGCATTAAAACGAGAGAGAAAAGGTCGTCCAATATCCACCAGAATATTCTGCGATGAAGATTTGGTCGGTCATAGAGAAAGTACTGGGCAACCCAAGTTATTCACCATTTGTAAAAATCCAGGACACACAAGAAGAACATGTCCTCATTGAGCTGGTCCTTCTATAGAGTGATTCTTTAATATTTGATTATTCTGTAATATTTGATTATTAAATAATATTTGATTATTATTTAATATGTACATTTATTAAGACTTAAGATTTGATTATTAAATATATAAAACATTTAGAATGTTAAATTGAGAAAATTAACAACAAAGCGTAAGTATATAACAAGAAAACGTAAAAATATAAAAAGAAAGCGTCTACAATAAAACCCTAAACATATGAAATTAACAAAATCAACAAAATTAACAAAATTACATAAAAAAAACTAATGACGTTTATGCCCGCCCGTGCTGCAATGTGGTAGACGACGATCCCGACGCGGATTTCTTCGCTGCAATCCAGAGTCTTCTTCTTCCTCATCATTCTCTCCTTCCACATTACCGGAGGTAGCAGCACTACAACTTGGACCAGTATAAAAGAGGCTCTGAGGAGGAGTTTGGTCTACTATACCTGAGCTAAATCCAAAATATGGAAATTGAGGCATAGGAGCAAACTCAGGCACATATGCTGGCGGCGGTGGATAGTAAGAAGTCAATGGCATCGGAACGGTCGTAACACCCGTAGCAGACATAAACGGCTGTAAGACGTCAATAAAAAACCCCTCCGAGGGTGGTGCAAAATGAGGAGACCAAGACGGTTGGGCCATTGGGGTAGCAGGTGGATCTTCTTGAACATTTCGTCCTCTTCCACGGCCTGGTCGTTGGGCCGGTGGACGTCTTCGCGTACCCAAGGATAATTCGCGTGCTCGCTCCTCTTCTGTCAAGATGTGGGGCTTACAGTTTTCAACGTACCAATTGAAATACCCGTATCCCAGACTATCAGTAACAATTTCTTCACACATCGGGATCCGCTGATATCTTTTGGCCCACATCTCGATGTAATCAAGATGTCTAACAACCCAATTAACGTCGGTCTTCCCTTGTCTTGTTAGAGCATGCAATTCATCCAAAATAGGAGGTGGTTCTGGAATGCCTTGCTTAAACCCAAATTGTCGTAGAACTCTATTACCAGGATGCCACTCGACAGTTGAGTAATTAATAAGCGGCACCATCGCAAACCATAAGTTTGAGCGAGCCAATATGTCAGCTGGGATACAAGACATAATAGCTGACTCGCGGTACGGCTGCCAGATAAACTGAAAAAAAATATTTATATTAAAATAAATTAAAACATTTTTAAATTTAATAATTGAATTAAAATATAAAAAATAACAACAGAATTACCTCCTCCTCCCTATCTATCAGTAATCGGAAATCTCGCTGGGTTTCCGACAATCCAAAATGCGACAATGGATGACACCACCTACCATTAATAAAATAAAATTATAATTAAAAAATTATAAACAATAATTTTAAAAAAATTAAAAATATTAAACATAATAAAATACTACCTCCGAGCTAGTGGAAACTCATATGCACGCCGCGTAACTAAAGAAGGCTGTAGAAAAGGCATACGATACCATGCCCAAGACTGAAGTAATATTAAACAGCCTCCTATGACTTGTTTTCGGGGATCAACATTCGTACACAGCTCTCGATATAAAAATGCAAGAACAATCGATCCCCAACTGAGAGCGCCGGAATCCGAAAAGCTACGTAAATGGTGTAACCACACCAAATGCACTTTATTGCGGGGTTTGTCCGGCATCAAAATCCCGCCAATTATGCGTAAAATATGTGCGCGAGCATAAAACTATAAATTCACAAAATTAGTATAAAAAATTATAAAAAATTAAATTAATTAAAAAAATAATAAAAATATTAGTTACCTGCTTTGTTTCTTCCGAAGCATCATCGGGTAAATCAGAAAACTCTTCCACCAACCATTTCAACAATATTTTCCCGCCAAACAACTTATTGGGAATACGTCCAAGATATTGCAGACAAAGATTTTCCCAATCGTCTTCCGCAATACCCGTTATAACGGGGCCATCAATACGTAACCCAAGTTGAAAAGAGACGTCTTGTAAGGTAATAGTTGCCTCACCAGACGGAAGATGAAATGTATGGGTCTCCGGCCTCCACCTTTTGAGCAGAGCATTAATCAAGTACGGATCTACTTTAGTCCCAGCGATAATAAGACTTACATATCCGAACCCGGCCTCGATCAAATAAGGCATTATAGCCGGATGTGGCGCTTCCATAATACGATGATGGTAACAGGTTAGAACCCTGTCATAGCCCTTCAAAAAAAATATAAATAAATTACTAAATAAAAATTTTTTTAAATAAAATAAAATAATTAAAATTAATAATAAAAAAATCGAAAAAATTACCTCATTATAACGCCAGAAATCGAAACAGTGATTCCCATCTAATCTGCATAAACTCGACATATTCTTAAAGAATTTTGAGACAAATAACTAAACAAACAATTTCGAAGGAAGAAAAACAATGAAATTTGTATGAAACACGACTTCGGGATGAAATGGAAGGTTGTAGGGCCGGCTATTTATAGGGAGGTTGCGCCCCTCGGGGAGCGACACCACAGGGAAATCGCTCTGTGCACAGAGCGATTTCTTTAAAGAAGTCGCGTTGGATGCAGAGCGATTTTCAAAGGACGATTCGGTTCCTGACGAAGTCGCTCTGTGCACAGAGCGATTTCCTAAACCCTAGGCTTTTACACTTTTAAGCACAGTGAAATCGCTCTGTGCAGGGAGCGACTTCTTATCCCCAATATAATTAATGGCTTATGTGGCAAGGAATGCCAAATCAGTGGAAGTCGCGTCCTGCACAGAGCGATTCCTGGAATCGCTCTGTGCAGGACGCGACTTCTTTATACGTGTCCTGACAGGGGTATAGATTTGTCATTGAAGTTGGGAGGGGTATATTTTTATATTTAAATAATAAAAAGGAGTTTTTTAAATAATTTTGCCAATCATAAAGGTACTTAAATTATTCTTTTGATTTATTTTTAATGTTTAAATTATATTTTTATTAAATAGATATTTGAAATTTTATTTTAATTATTTTAAGTGTATGATTATTTAAAATTAATAGCTAATTAAAATATAATATATGAAAATAAAACTAATAGCTAATTAAATAAAATTTTAAATTTAATTTTTTTAAAATATTATTTTTAAATTTTTATAAATAATTTTAAATTTCTAATTAAAAAACAAAACTTTAAAATTATTATTACTTTCGTCATCTATTGACTTATCAAAGATTGTTATTATCATTGTCGGATCATCACAATTATTTTTTTAATCATTTGTCGTCGATAATCAACTATGGTGTACGATCAATTTTCTTTTCATATTTGACTTCTTTCGACGTTAAAAATTTACACGATGATGATTAAAAGAATGATTGTGATTGTTCGACGATAGATATAATAAATGAAGACGTGACTATGATCAGGGACAGAGCCATCAATGTGGCGGGAGGGGTTTTTTTCCCTCTCAAATTTTTTTGGTATAATTACATTTAAGGTCCTTCTTAGTTTAAATAATAATAAAATAAGGTTTTTGCCCCTCCCAAATTTTAGATTTAAAGGCTTAATAGATCTTTGCCTCTCCCAATGTTTAATCTTGGCTCCGTCCTTGACTATGATGATAAATTCGATTAAAAGAATTAAAGATTTTGATTTTGAGACCTACATTATACTATATTTAAAAAAATTAAATATTTATTTAAAATTAAAAATAATTTAAACAATAAAAATAAAAGGCTTAACTCAGTAATAAGTGCCTAAAGTATACACTTTTTTCTGAAATAGGTGCCTAACATTTTTTTTTGGCCGAAATAAGTGCCTAAATTATATATTTTTTCTGAGATAAGTGCCTAATGTATTTTTTGGCTGAAATAGGTGCCTAAAGTTTTATTCCCTTAGTATTTTAAGGTAACACTGTTAAAAGAAAATTGTTTAATTTATAAATAAGTATCTAAACTATATATATATTTTAAAATAGGTTCCTAATGTAATTTTATTGAAATAAATGCCTAATTTTTTTCTTATAAGTAATTTATATTTCTTATAAGATATAAAATTATTTATATATCATCGTTTTAATCTATTAAATTATTTATTATAATTTATTAATAATTTATTTAAATTTGATTAGTAGCTGAAATTTTGAGAAAAAAATATTTTTTAACAACACTAAAATAAAAATAATTAAATTTATATAATTTTATATTAATATTTTCAATTCTTTTTCGATACAATTATAAATGTAATAGGAATATAAGAATTTTTGTATATATTCCCCATGTGAACCGGCAGCATGTCCTTGCAAGTGAATCGATTTGTCCCAATGATGATTGTTGTGGAAAATATAAAAAATATTAATATAAAATTATATAAATTTTAATTATTTTTTATTTTAGTATTGTTAAAAAATAATTTTTTCTCATAATTTAAAAGGTTAAATGATTAATTTAAGATATAACTAATTTTATATCTTATAAGAAATATAAATTACTTACAAGAAGAAAATTAGGTATTTATTTTAATAAAAATTATATTAGACACCTATTTTTTAAAAAATATATAGTTTAGGTACTTATTTATAAATTAAACAATTTTTTTAACATTGTTACCTTAAAACATTAAGGGAATAAAATTTTAGGTACCTATTTCAGCCAAAAAAATACATTAGGCACCTATTTCAGAAAAAATATATAGTTTAAGCACTTATTTCAGCCAAAAAAAACATTAGACATTTATTTCAGAAAAGATGTATACTTTAAGCACTTATTATTGAGTTTAAGTACCTAATTTAAATAAAAATATATATTTTTTTCATCCTTCTTTTTCTTCTCTCTTTCGCATTTTCTTCCCCAAATTCTATTTATTTGTTTTATTTCTTTCAACATCTCTCTAACAAATCTCTTCAAAGCTCTGTTATCTCTCCCTTCCATCACAAGAATTCATGTCGGTATGTAATCTTTTCATGTTATTAGTATCATCTAAAAGGTTTAAATTTGTTGTCTGATTAAATTTCATTTTTTTAGTTTATGAATTTGAGTTCTGGATTGCCAAGCTTGATATCTTTTCTGGATTTTTTTAAAAAAATTTAGGGTTCCCACCCTAAAAATCAAGATCCCTTTTTTTTTTTGTTTAATTGATGTATTATATGCCATTTTGATCAATTTACTAATGTAATGACATGGTCTGTGGTGGGGAATTCTTTATATATATATATATATATATATATATATATATATATATTTAAGGTGTTTTTCCTCAATTAGAACCTTGGAAGTTAGGTATATACTGAAAAAGAATAAAATTCATTAGTAAATAGGTAATTTGTTTCAATGTACCATTAATTTTGTTATGAAAATGCTTAATCATTGAATCTTGTAAAGTGTTGTAAGGTAGGATTGCCATATAGTTCTTTTGAGAACATATTAGGAATCGATATTCGAACTTTGATCTGTAAGAAAATTAGCCTTTGATGGGTGTGTTCAGAGGTTTCGTGCTGTTACTTTTGTGTTATTTGATAGTCTAATCTGCAAATGGAAGCTTGATCTTAAATGTCATAACCTATGAATATGATTATTTTCGGAAAAGTGGACTGAATTTTCATATCATTTTTTTGAATGTTCAATTAGAGCTCCTTATGGTATGCTTGGATTCCCATTAGTTAATATTATTTTGATTTTTTTATTCTTAGTCTATGTCAATCCAAGTTCAACATTTGGCTGATTCCTTTTTTCGATATAATCTAAGCTTTTACCGTATCTTTGTGAATGCTTCAGATTACCTGGTTTGTTTTTCGAAGGCATTTAATCTCGACTTCAATTGTGATGGTTTCTATCACTGTTCTACTCAGAAGTGCATGATTATTGATTATGTAGTAGCTTAAAACGTGCATTCATGGATCGTTTATGATTGGTTTTCTTGGTCATATATCTTTTATTTAAATATCGATCACGGAAATTTAAGACCAGGTTTTCTTTCGGATTGTTTTCTGTAAGCGACCAATAACCAGTGACTGGTTAAATTGAAACTGCAATATCTATTTAGGACCGCCATTGACCTGAGCTCAGATGAAAATTGAAATCACATCAGCTGGGCTTCAATATTGCAGAACATGCAAATTAATTTTTCTTTTGGTAAATGGAATTTACTTCAATTAAGTTGAAGCTGAAGTTATCTAAGAGTCGTATGGTATCTTGCAGCAGTTGTTTAGGAACTTTACTGGCATTTAGAGGCTGGATTGTGTCAAATGATATTATGTTCAATTGGATAATGTTGCATTCTATTTGTAGTCAACCAATTACTTGGTTGAAAATTTAGCACATGATAGATGAACTCCGTTCGATTTGAAGAAACCGAGATTTATATAGATACCTAGTAAGTGAAAATTATTTGTCATGCACGGTTAAACCAGTGTCCCTTGAAACCATCAAGGTAAGCAATTCGTTAGCTTTGTTTGTACGATTGTTTGACTTGTTTGTACGTTGATGTTCTGTCTGTCCACCTACTCCGGTTACGAGCATATTAATGGAAAGCATTCTACTTTTTCTTTCTCAACAGTACCAGGGTCGACCATTGCCGAAATTCGGTGAATGGGATGTCAACGACCCTGCATCAGCCGAGGGATTTACTGTGATCTTCAACAAGGCGAGAGACGAGAAGAAAACAGGAGGCAAAACTGAGTCAGCGGAAAAGGATGACCCTCACAGTAAACCCGAGGCTAATGCCGACAAACCCCAATCTGTAAGTAATCTCTAACAGCTTTAGCCTACACATTACATATGTGGCATCATTTCCGATTCTATATCATCGATATCTTTTTTAATGCAGTGTTGCTTTTTATAGAGAAAATGGCTTTGTTGCTTTCGCGCCCCGAAAGCTGAATCTTGACAAACTCGTGCTGATCATAAGAGCATTTGTAGTGCCACTGTATGTTCCTAAGCACAGATGAGATGTAGTTGGCATTGATGAGCTATTTTCTGGGATTTACTTCTTGGTGTGTCCATTTGTATTGTGGTGAGGGATAAAAGAGCAAAGAAGACAAAAGCATGCAATTATGGTATTTATATGTATTGATTTGGTAAAGGGGTATTGTAAACAAGCTTGAGTTGTTATTTCATTTTGTCTTTGCCTTATACAATGAGTCTGTAACAGATGATACACGTGGCAAGATATTACTGGGGTTTAAAGAATTGAGTAGCTCGTAAATAATTCGAGCTCGACTTAATTAAAATTTGATTAATGTTTGACTCGAAATTTAAAAAATAATTCAAGTTCTCATATGAAAGATACTATTGAAAGTTAAAATATAAAATCTAAAATTCTTTAAATCATTCTTTCTTTTGTTGTTTATCGAAGATTATTGAGCAATTTAAAAGAACCATGTACTTAAATATCAACTTCATCTTTAATTTGGTCATTTTATGTTTATTTGTCTCTACAATTGCCATTTTTTTTCTGAATTTGTATTTATATTAAGTTTTAATAGTATCATATATTTTATCAATACTTAAAAAATAATTTAAAAAAGTTGTCGAGTTTAATGAACTTTTAAATAAATAATTTTTTAAATAATCTAAATATGATTACTAGGTAGTATATGTTCATATATATTTTTAACCCTTTAATAAGCACATACACATATATATCTTGTAGATCGAGTGATTGAACCCGAATCTTCACTCTATTAAGATAAATATCATCCATCTTTTTATTGAAACTATTTGTTAAAGTTCGTAGTTTCATTTTGATACACAATTTATAGAAAAAAATATTAGACAATTATTTTATAAATCTAAAATTTAATTTCAAATCCTAAAACATCTTAAATCTTTAAATTTTAAACCAAGCCCTTTACCATAGATTCAAAAAATTTAGGTAAACCTTATTAAAATCAATAACAATAAAGTATTACACCTACTAACAAGGAGTATGGTTATAAAAACTTAAAAGTCTAAATTAAAATTAAGAACTTAAATTATAATTTCTAAAATGACAAATGATGATGGATGAGATTTCTGATAGGCTTTGGTACAATCATATAATTATCAGTTATATTTATATACAAGGTAAGAATTACATAATATTTGTTTAAAAATTAAAACCCTAACCCTAATTTCTTAATCTTCCACCTTAAACCTCTAAACCCATAAATACATAAACTTACAGTTTGTGTGTATTTTTTTACTATAATTAATACCGGTAATTACATTACATTGTATTTTTTACTATAATTATTACCGGTAATTACATTACATTATACAAACCATAACTTTCTCGCATTTAATTTAAATCTAGAAAAATATTTAATATTGAATACACATAAAATTTTAAAATAAATACAATTTATAAATATTAAAAAAATAAAAGATTAATAAACAACAATAATATTAAAAAAATACAATTTATAAATATTGAATACACATAAAATTAACTCATAAAATTTTAAAAATTTAAAAATAAATATATAAACTTTAAAAATTTCATAAAGCTAAACCCAGCTGCATCAATTGTAGGTTCCCTCATTTCAAAACTGACATGACAAAGATTAATAAACAACAATAATAATATAATATAATAATGCAACCTACAGTTTAGCATAGCTATTTATCTATGTTTGCCTGCCTGAACACACATGAGTGCAAAACCCAAAACCCGAAACCGAAAACCGAAATCACCCTCATTACTTACTGAGTAATACTTACCATTTATCCTCCCCCAACACTCAAAATAAACACACTTCATATATAAAACAAGTTAGAACGGCCTAACTTAACTGGCAGGCAACAGTAACAGTACCCGAGCCAGTGCCCCGATTGCACATGGAGTCATTCGCCTATACGGCTTATACCTGCAATGTTTGGGAAACTGGTGCTTATGGCAAGACACTAAGACACAAGCTCCAACAGCCCTCGAGGAGAGGTGGTTTACCCCCCAGTCTTTGCTCGCTTCATTCCGAGGCTGTTTTGGAAGGGAGATAGAGGGGCAGACATCGGAGACCCTTCCTCACGAAGGGTACCGTTCAGAATTGCTAGCTCTCGCAGCTGTTGTTTTTTATAGAAATCCTGGGATTCATCCTATTTTAAGAAAATGAAATAAAAAAAGTTGAGCAAAAGCATATTCGTAATATTAATATTATCCACAAGGAAAAAAATTGCACACCGTTGGCTTCAGCAAATCTTCAAGTATTTCCCGTGCTTGCATTAGGCGAGCATCAACTATTTCAACAGGTAATTCTGCCTCAACTAGGATATGAAGAGGTTCATTCAGATGTTCATACCCAGGTTTTCCTCTCATCATTTCCTCCTTCACAAATTTTAAGACACGTCATTTAAGTTAGTCCATATTTTAAGACGATCATATTCTCCAAACTTATTTAATGAGCAATAATTACTTATAATGATGAAAGAAAAAGGATCATTACCCTAGCTGGATCCTTAATACTGCCCCGCCCTCTTATTAGGACACGGCATTCTGTATTGGCCTCCACGCGCTTAAGAGAGTTTCCCCTAGGACCAAGGAGGCGGCCAACAAAATTGTACTGCAACATTAAATTCATTTAGACACTGAAAAGGATATGTTCTAAAATCACCGTGATGATAGAGTTCATTCCTACATTGGGATATATGTTGACAGGGATATCCACTCTGATTGTTCTCTTAACAATAAGACCGGACGAGCTACCTTGAGAATTCAGCCAGTTCTCTGTCAAAGAGGGCTGCACTAAACCGGGCATCTGCACCATAATATTCAAGGCATTGTTAAAATAAATTAATATACAAAACATGTTACAAGATTAATGCAAATGAGACTGTGAGAGGTTTAAGGACTATGAAGTCTAAAAGCAGCAACATATGGATTTCCGGATGAATACAGCCCCTGCTAACACAGTCAACCATCAACATATTAGGGTACCATCTAAGGAGCGTCAATGAAATAAAAGTAAGCTAGTCTTTCCACAAATATACAAAACAGAAATAATGGAAACCACTTTTTTTCTCTTTCTTTTGGGGGAGGGGGACAAAAATGACTGCTGAGTTATTAATGTCAGCAATAAAGCACAGAGTTAAGAGAATAGCCCTCTTATCTAACCCCTAACATGCACTACCTCACACTTAAATCAACATTCAAGGTTTTTCCATCCTAAAAACACTGAAGAACACCATATAAGACAACTATCATCCCCAGCAATGTCTTATTTTATCTTGACAGTGATAGAGACCCGAGAAATAGCCTAAAACGTTTTCTAAGATAAAATAAGTTTTCAAGACTTCCTTCGTGTTAGTCTCAGATTTCCTGTCAAAAGAGACGACAATACAAACTAGATTTCCAATAAAGGTTAGGTTAGCATGAAATGTAGTAAAGTATTAAGTCAGCAGTACCTCTAAAAGCAATAAAATTAGATGGTAAATAGTTAGGTTAATGGTTAGTAGCCATACTTCTGATTGAAACCGTGATATCCATCTGTTCATATCGGCTCCTCCATTTGAAAACATTCCTCCAGAAGTCAGGGGGCTAGCTTGTTCAAACCCACTTTGACCTAAAAATGATGCATTCCCCAACAGTGTAGTTATACGCGAAATTTCTGCTCCAAAAATGTCATTTTCAATATGTACCAGTTAGTGTTAAGAAATCAGTTAGCAGTCACCACAAAATGGAGAGACTATACGCAAATGTTAATTTAGTCAGTTACATATCAACACTGGCTTCATGAATTAAGCTATTCTTCCAGATGAGTAAGAAAAGAAATGAAGGATGCAACGAAATTTTAGTTTAGTTTACTTTTGAATCAATAATAAATATTTTACATTAATTTATAAAGAAACATTTCACCTACTATCCAACAGAACCATGGAGGAACCAAAGAAACTGTTAGTATCAGAAATCATAAAAGACAAAGGAAAAAGAACACAACACACACAGAGGATACACCAGAATAAACACTATTTAATTTCTCTCCAACCAAATATTAGCACATTGTTGCACATCGACTTTTGTACAATAAAAGACAGGGAAATCGGACAACCATCTAATGTGGCTGAAGCTGATAACTATTGCTTCTCACAACTATCCTAAAAGAACTAAATCTTACAGGCGAGTTCCAAAGATTTCTCAATTCCTCAAGAGACCTTGGGATCATACAATAAATACCAACAGAATCACAAGCTTCCCCCTCAACTCTTTCTTCATATCCATTTTCTTCCTTCACCACTGTTAGTTTGGGTCAGAAACTTCCTTTTTCTTCCGTTTGTTCCTATTCTATTTTTCTCTCTGATTTATGACTGCAGCAGCTGCCTCTTCTTTATCCTTCATTTTCATTCATTCCTAAGCTAGTCTCCCATCGAGGGCTAAAATGCACTCAGTTGGACCTCAATCATAGTTGTATTGCATCTCAGTCAAGGTTAGTTAGTACTATAAAAAACTGTCGTTGCACAAGCCATGATTCACCAAAAGCTAGTGTTAGTGGGTCTTAATCACCTTCCAATGAGTTACTTGTTGAGTTAGTATTTGGCAGTTAACAGTTAACCTTAAGTTGTTGTTACTTGTTTTAGTGATGACTGATGACAAGGAGGGAAGGGCATAGTGTTAGTGATGACTGATCCCTTAACAAGAAAAAGAAGATTGCTACTTAGAGGAACTCACCCTGGTTCAACAGTCTACATGTATGAGGGATCACTGACATAAATGGAGTAAGCTTGTAACGCTCTTCCAGTAACTCTTTGAGATATCTGCGAAAGTGAAAACAGAAACCATCAGCCAATAATAGATTAACACATCCATCTAAACAAGGTGATGTTAAAGTTGCACAGAAACAGTCATATTTAGCTTCAACTGCAGGAATGGCAATGGTTATTGTATATATTAGACTAGCTTCTACAAATTCAGTTACCAAGGATTCAGCTTCTATCTGAATATTTTAATCAAAGTAGATGCGGATATCGCCTATTGGATATCCATTACCTGAATCCACTATACTTTAGCGGATAATAGATTTGGGTATGGAGATCCAAATCAATTATCAGATTTAATTTTGAAAAAATTGTTTTATAAAACTCTCTGGGATTAGATATTTAGCATATTCAGATTTTCGCGGAAAACAAACAGATTAAGATCTCAAAGCAAATTTTCAGATTCGTCTTTTACAAAGTTGCAGATATTCGACCATCCGCTTCTATCTAGTACAACTGTTTCCAGATCACAACTTAAACCGCAACCCCCGCACACATACAACACTGCAAATTCATCGACTCCAAAATTTGAACTGATCTATAAGCAAAATCCTAAAATCAACAGAAACTCAAATCGAAAAACATAATCAGTTCAAAAATGATAGATCAAGCTCTAGATCTACGAAATTGCAGCAGAAATGAACTAGAAAAACAAACAGCTTACTTCTCTTGATCGAGGAGAGCAGCGGCGGTGGCTGCGGAGCGAAGGCCGGATATGTGGGGAGAGTGAGGGGCGGAAGGCGACGGAGAGAAGGCCATATATCTGCCTCCGCCACCGACCGATGAAGTCATGGGTAGAAGAGAAGGATACGTTATGGAATGAAGCGTTGTGATGGATGGTTGTTTCTATAGATTTTCTTTCTTATAAACGAATAGTAATCATAAATCATAATATACTAAATACAATTTTCATTCCAATTATTTATAATAATCTTATTAATTTTTCTCTTAAAAAAATAATAATCTCATTAATTTGTTAATTTTTTTTTATAATTTAAGAAAAAAAAATTAATCTATTAATCATATATATATTATTAGAATCATATATGTATTTTTTATATATTTTATGTTTGTTTCGTTATATTTTTAATATTTGAATTTAAAATTTTTAAAAATATATTAATAATTGAAACTAAATAACTCTGATAAAATAAAATGATATTATCATAATATATCAAAATTCGAGTATTTATATATATATAATATATTTTAAAAGATTTAAAAATATATAAATAAATATTATATAATCATATTAATATATTAAAAAATAATATATTAATGATTACATCGTTAAATAATTAAATAAAATCAAGTAAAAAATATAAAAAAAAATATTTATTGTATTTTTGTCATTGACTATTAGCAACAATAATTTAGTGCTATAAAAAAAAGCAGGTCAATGAAATAGCATTATAGATCATAATATATATTTATGATAACTTCAATATATGTATATTTTCTTTTACTAATTATAAAATATATGAATTTTATACATTTTTGTAATTTTCTATATTACATCATATATAATTAAATGATTTTAGATATTAAAATAATAAAATATTTAATTTTATAAATAATCACTTATTTTAATAAAAATAAAAGGTTTTAACACATATTAACCCTATAAAAATCATATTAGATCGATAAAAACTCGTCCAATTACCATCGAGGGAGATAAATTTGCATGATAGGGGCAGCAGAGTTTCAATACAAGATCACAACAAATAATTAGGCAAACTTGGTTTCCATTTTTCTCTGTCTCTATCCGAATATATGTCGAACACGAATAATTATTTCGAGTTAAAGCAACACAACAGCTAACCCATCCTAGACATTATTATGACCAATTTAAAGAGTATGGAGACAGCATGTGTACAGCTTTGGTGGTAGTTCAGAACATCAATTATATTCACATACAAGCAAGTTGTGGTGTGGCATTAACATGGGGAAAAGAAAAAAAAGAAAGGCTCCAACTATAATAACAATGGAATCTTACATGGATTGGATCATACACCAAAACAAACTCAGGTGGGAACATCCATTCCTGAAAAGGTTGTCAACTGCAAGAAAATAAACAAGAACACTAGAACCAGTAATACCAGCTGCGTAAAAATACATAACGTCGCCTTCCATACTCTCCTCTGCGTCTTCAAAACCTTGTTGGTAGCTAGGGGGTCTCTGTAATACTTACTGTACTCCTTTTGTCCAAGATTATTCAACGTAAGTGCTCGCACCCCGGCTACCGTGGTTTGACGAATGCTTACATAAACCCTCAACTTCTGTATGGCCCTCGTTAGAGCTAGCAACTCGATTTCAGTCTCCATTCTCTGTAGGAAGATGTCCTCAAAGTCGAATTCCGTTTCGGTGCCTCCTGGTTCTTCTTTCCTTGACTTACTGCTGTTTCCACTGGTTTCCAGTTCGGAAATCTTCGATTCCCTTGCCTGCAGTACAGCCCTCGCATCCGCCAGTTTGCTCTCCAAATAATTTACTTTGTGTGTTAAGTTGAATAATTGAGTTTCCAAGGAACCTGATGTACAACTTATCTTTTCAGAATCTAATCTATCAGCATAAGTAGAATCCACATGAACTCTTTCCATGTTAACTGAACCATCATCTGAAAATGTAGGTTCCTTTCCAATCTCCTCAAATTTATGTAGTTCTGCAAGGAAAAATCTGCTCCATTAAACATTAAAAAATACAGCATGCAATAAGCAATGAAAGAAGTAGGATTTCAGAGGATTTTCAAATAAATAAGCTAACCAAAATATGAGCAAATTAAGCGTGGTATGACCACCAAGCAAGAATTTCAGAGCAATGAACAACAAACATAAGTAGTAAACCATGGTGAAAGCTTATCAAAGTTAGTATAAGGATATCACACCTACCACTTTCAAGGGCTTCCTGGACAGATTGGAGAGAAAGAATGGAGTTGACTAATGGGTCTTGATTTGGCGAAAGTCGGTGACTCTCGCTTTCTTGTGCCTTAGCCTCCGGAGACAAATCTTCAGCTGAATCATCTGGTGGAAGTTCTTCAATTTCACGTGAATTTTCTTTCCTATAAGCAGTTTGTAGTTCCTCATTGATATGGTCTTCACCTTCATGTGCTTCATCCCCATTTTTCTCGTCAAGATTCAAGGAGTTTCCACTTTGCTTTAATTCACTTGCCACTGATAATGGACTTGACATAAAGCCAACGTTGGAGCTTCTTGAATCGGTTCCGATGCTGGATTGAGAGCTTTCCTTCTCGATTTTGACCCTTGCTCCTCTCAGCTTCTTACTGGTTTCAACACTATCCTTTACCTGTAGAACTCTGGCACTTGAATTACTTCTTGGACTTGAATTACTTCCCTGTTGAACTCTTGGACTAAAATTACTCCCCTGTTGAACTCTTGGACTAAAATTCTTCATATTATTCCTCCTGTGCACGTACCCCAAAATTGTAGGCAGGACCTGTGGCATACCGGCTGCAGTAGCATACTTGCTACCTCGATCCTCACTATTTTCGGTGGAATCTGAACAGGGACTGCGAATCATGAACGCACTAACAACATTAACGTTCTTTGATATATTTACAGGTCTAAGATGAGGTTCACTATTCTGCTTGATCTCAGCTGACGCCATATCTCGAGGAGTTGGAGTTTCAGAACCGGTTAAACTTCGCTTCAACGTTTTAGAACCTTCCACAACGGTAGTTGGTTCCCTAACAAAATCTCTCTTGATACGCCTCCATTTCTTCAACCCATGACCTTTGGTGGTAGATTTAGCTGATGGAGAAGATGACTGCATTGACGGCTCAATCCCAGCAGGACCATTTACATGATTATCAGCTGTGAAATCATCGGAACGGACACTTTGATCAGCGGACAACCTCTGTGTCTGATCATCATTTGCGCATATCCCATTATCCTTAATCTTGCAAGCATCAACCTGGTTAACCTTGATTTAATTAGCATCAAATGAGGAATAGAATATTGAGGGGATTCATTATCCCCAAAAATCCAACCGCAAAACATTCACTCTCCAAATCCATAACTATAATATGGGGTTTCGTTCAAGATTCAATCAAGAACAAGATCGAGATCAATAAACCATCACTGCATTAAGAAATTACGTAAAAAGAAAACCAAAATCCGGAAAAGAAAATCATCCCATCCATGCAATTCAATAATCTTGCAACCATGCAATTCAATACACCGATCATTGGGATTCTCTACTACAATCAATTATGAATACAAACGAAGGAATTCAAACTTAAGAATTAAGCTAGACTTTCTCTATAAACATTAATATTTACATACCACGTAAGCTCAGGAATTAATTAATTAATTAAAATGAATAAGAACAATGTGAAATTAGGATGAAATACCTTCTAGGGTAATGTCTCTTCAGAATTTGGAAATGAGGGTTTGGAATTGATAGATTAAAGGAAATGGGAAACCCTAATCTGTGGCTAAATTTGAAGTTATATACACCAATGAAAATCATAATTAGTAGAGAAATTATGGTATTATTAAATAATAATAAATCAATAATCACTGTTGGATAAGTAATAATTATTGTAATCAGATAATGCAAACGTATTAGGGGCATTTAATTTATGGAATATAAAATTATTCAAATATAATATTTTCTAATTCACAAATTATAAAATTATCTGAGAATAAATTATTAAAATATAACATTATCCGACACATTACTAAAAACTTATATTTATTTAATAAAAATATAAAATTATAACATTTAATTAAAAGAATATAAAATTATTTGAAAATAAAATTTACTAACTCGTCCTTATAATATATTTTGTGAAATATTATTCAACAATTTATCCCATATGTTTTAAAATTTATGTACAAAACCTGCATATAAAAAGGATATTTTAGGTATAAAAACGTATTATTTAAAATAAATTACATACTGTGTTCAAAATATTTTAGGACAATTTGACATTTAGCAGGCAGCACATTTTAGGCAATAAAACGGCGAGGGAGAGACTAATAATAGCTAATGACTGAATTACCTACAAAAACTAACTACAACATCGGTAGAGCTCTCTCGTCGGCCGTCGCAAAAACTAACTACAACATCGGTAGAGTTCTCTCGTCGTGCACCAATGGCGTCTCCGACGTCGAGATCTTCAAGTGAATGCTACTATCTGTCAAAAACCTGGTGCCCCAACAAGCAGCCAGCTTCGTTCCAAGATGGTCAACATCGGTAGCAAACCAACACCGACACGCTAAAACCCGGACTTTTCAGGACAGTCGGATGCCCTATGCCCCGGTCGCCCACAGTTGAAACATGAACCTCCAAAGTTTCTGCACAAAGTTAAGAGAGAGATCAACCTTGAATCATATACGAGATGCCCCTGTGATTGTGTTATATATTGATTCAAGTAAACAAAGTTTGATTATCATCATATTAGTTGATGTCGGTAAATCTGATTGCAGCATGTATGTTATCATGTTTGATGCTATAAGACATGGAAGAAAAGAACAATGTTGAAGACAGGTTTATCGTAAGAGAATACAAGGAAAAGACGTGCCTGTCGAGGGAGGGTGACCTCTTTGATCTGCTACTACCGATTAGCCAGTCATCCCTACTGCTTTCCGAAGCCCGTGACCAGCTATTTCTTCCACCTTGGAACTCATTGTCAGAATCTCGGTCATTACCCCAACCCCTGGAGGTCCTTGAACCTCTCCGTTCCTTAGAACGGCCTCGTGAAAAACGATCCCTGCTAGAAAAACGATCCCTGCTGGAGAATTTGCCGTAAAAATCACCTGAAGGACCATCATCTTGTAAAGGAGGCAACTGCCAAAAGAAATAAATACACAAGATCAGCTTAGGCAAGTCGGATGACAGTAATCTAACTGATACGACCAACAGTGAACAATATCTAGCATCAACCTTAGTGATCTTTGAGATGGTGTTTCCGGGCGGTATTTCCTTGCTCAGCAACTCTTTTGCAATCTCCTCAGGGAGATCAAATACTGCTCCTTGAACCTGAAAACAAATACATTCTTAAGTGTTGAGCGACAGCAAAGAAATTCATCGGTCAGAAAATAATCTTATGCTGATACAGACCCTCTCATCGTCAATTAGATGTATTTTCCCAACTTCATCGGCAGCTGCAGGGTACACATCAGAAAGAAACCCAGTGACAGACCTAGCAGTTAGGAACCTTCTAGAATAAGTTTCATCTCTTATCAATTGCAGTGTCACAAATCCCTGCAAAACGCATGACAATTAGGTAACAGGCTAAATTAATTCAATGAAACAAAAAAAAAATCCCGAAACATAAAAAGATAAATTCTAAACAAATATGTACTGAAAATAGAAACACTTCAAAACATAATATGTTGGTTTTCATTAACTCTGGCTTGCAATTTCCTCGAAAACCAATTACTTTTCATCTTATTTTGGTTTTCAGAACTCCTGCAAAGATTTGAACTTTGAAACTCAAATTCGAAGTCTTTATATCGAGCGCTGGGTTGTTTCCATAGGTAAACATGAATGTAGTTTTGCAATCGAGTGATCCAAATAAATTTAAAAGTAAGATAAACTGTACTATAGTTTACTTGTTCGTGGGTAATAAGAGATCGGGACGAAGGAGGACGGGAAAATCCACTTAGGTGTGCTATCGCAGCGGCAAGAGCACTTGTTCCTTGTTCTTTAATTATCCTTTCAGCAGTCGGCGTAAAAAACTTTATAGACTCAGGATGAACTCCATTTAGAGTAGCGATAATTTGCTCAGCTGATGACTCTAAAACATCTTCCATGGATGGAGGACTAATGAACTCAAACCTACATCCAACATCACGTTCGAGAGTTTTCACAGTTCTCCTTTGGCTGTTAGTATACATTAAAATTGCAGAACCTTCCTTCCCTGCCCGTCCAGTTCGTCCTGAGCGATGCACAAAAGTCTCTGCATCATTGGGTAGCTCATAGTGGATAACCTGAAAGAAAGAGTAGTAAGTGTCACGGTCTAGTCAATATGTTGTCTTCTTTTAAGCTTAAAACACTAAGTTTGCCGGTAGAATCAAAGGCAAAAAACAAAAAGTAGGAAAAGCAACAATCGAATAGAGCATAAAGTAGATGGCCCAAAAGGAATAATAGAGTTGTCAACATACCAGATCAACATTTGGGATATCAAGTCCACGAGCTGCAACATCAGTGGCAACAAGCACTGTAAATTTTCCTTGGCGAAATCCATTCAATGTTCTCTCCCTCTGATGTTGAGATATATCGCCATGCAATGCCTCAGAAGCAATGCTACTTGTTAAAGCCATTGACACTTCATCAGCATCTCGTTTTGTTTGTGTAAAAACAATGGTTTTCCCACCCTTTGCATAAACCTGAAGTGTAAAGATTTGGTTTTTCAGTATATCGGGTCTAAAAAATTTGAATGGTGCTAAATACTGTAGCACAACATTGTAAACATGTTAAGAGAGGCAAATGGTAAAACAATATCTTCTAAGAAAAGCTTACAACTAAATTACAAGATATGGAAGGCAAGTACTAGATTTGATAAAAGCATGAACCAATACAATATGGGGATACCGGGTATTTGGGCGTGTTCACACATAAAAATCTTAAATAGAACTCCAAGGCCAGAAAATAACTTCTACTTTTACGAAGTTGGATTTTAGAAAGGTGTACAACAAATAATTCCAGTAGGTAAACCAAGAATCAAGATACTTATGGCATAATGCCAATGTAAAACCACAAGGAATTAACTGAAGAGGCTTTGAGGACAAAAGGCCCAAAGTAAGAATGACAAATCACTATTCAGAATTATATTCCATCATGACAACTGCTGCAACAAAAACGAGCCAACATAGCAAATGCCTACTTACATAGGATAATATCAAAACATTTAAGATTGGAATAACCATCTCTATTATGTTTCCTAATCTAGAATACATAATGGAGAAAAAAGTCAAGACAAACAAAAGTAATTCAAAAAAGAATGATGTAATAATAGGTATTGTCTTATGTGTTCAATTATATTTGAAAATTATAAAGAAATATTGAAATCAATGAGACAAAGTAAGAGAAGATTAATTACTTACTGTTATGAGATCACTAAGAATGGTCCGCTTTGACGTTGCAGTGGCTGATATTGCATAAAGTTTGATCCCTTCAGCAAGCTTTTCATCTTGATCTCCAACCTGTGAACAGTTGCAAACTTAATTAACTTTCTCAACAATGGATTAGTTCTCCCAGCCAAAGAAAGTGGCCGGGAATGGGGAGAGAGACTAATTTTCACCATGGACAATCAGAAATAAAAGCATCGTCATCATATTCATCAGTAAGGAAACAGATGTAACATGTTAAAAAGCAGCATGTATAAAGTATAAACATTTCCAATATTACAAAGTGATGAAAGTACCAAGTCAATATTCAGAGGATTCTCCAAGTATTTTCTTGCCAACTTTTTAACCCAAGAAGGCATGGTTGCAGAGAAAAGCATGCTCTGCCTCTTTGATGGGAGATTTTCTAGAATCTCTTCGACATCCTCCTCAAACCCGACAGCAAGCATCTGATCAGCTTCATCAAGGACCAGATATTCAACTTCCCCCAATTTGAGGTCATTACTTTCAATAAGATCAATGATTCGACCCGGCGTCCCGACCACTACATCAACCCCACGGGAAAGAGCACTTCGCTGTATAGTATAGGAAACCCCTCCATAAACACAAACCGTGTTCAAATAAGACGCAGACTCTTTAATTTCTTTCTCCACTTGTTTGGCCAACTCCCTAGTAGGAGCCAGGACCAAAACTCTTGGAAGCCGACCAGACATCCTAAAAAGAGAGAAACAGAAATGAGAAAACAATAAGAATAACAACATAAAGAAAATTAAGGGCTGCAATATATGGCATGCTACCTCCTTGTACGTTCAGTATCATCTTCGGTAAGACGTTTGATTATAGGGATGCCAAAGGCTAATGTCTTGCCAGTTCCAGTCTTTGCACGAGCAATGATGTCTCGACCTTCGAGTGCAGGTACCAAGACAGCTCTCTGTATCAAAGAATGTATACATAATAGCAAGTACTTCAAGTATTAGCAAGATAAACAGTATTCGTTCATGGTTATTACTTATAACCAAAACAATTCCAGGCTCAACATAAAGCACAAAACAAGCAAGTTGCATATAGAAAACCC
Source organism: Abelmoschus esculentus (assembly GCA_035048815.1). NCBI lineage: Eukaryota > Viridiplantae > Streptophyta > Magnoliopsida > Malvales > Malvaceae > Abelmoschus > Abelmoschus esculentus. Next base: position 1,624,384 of record JAUCBN010000049.1, read on the forward strand.
ATCATCAAAACCATCAAAAACACACAATGAAAGGGGAAATGGAAGAAATTTGCATATCATTCAACCTGTAAAAAACCCATCTTGGAAAAACTGAAAAGAAATTTGACCTGAATAGGGAAAAGGTGAGTGATGCCACGTTTGATAAGGGTATCGACGAGTCGCTGAGGCAAACCCAGCTTGGAAACGTCAAGCTCGTCGTCGTTGATGGACGAAGACTCCGCCTCAGCCTCGGAGTCATAAACGTCGTCGTCTTGTTGAAGAGAGAGACCCTCGAAAGCTTGTTCGCTGAGAATAGAATTGGGAGTGGCAACGGCGCGGGGAACACAAGAGTGGTTGAAGCAGCCAAGCAATGGGTTTCCACCAACTACTAGGGCGTTGAACTGAGACTTGAAAGTGAAGGGCAAGGATAGGGAGCGAGAAGTTGATGCTGGGGGTGTTGTTTTCCTTCTGTTGGTGGCGGAGGAGGTGACCTCTAGAGAGACGGCGGCGTGTATGGAGGCCATTTCACCTCTCGGTTAGAAGAAGAAGAAGAGGAGGATAGGCTTAGTTGAGCGAGGGAGATAAGGCCTCACTCACTGCTTCCCAAATGAAAGGCTTCGCTGCCCTCCACCTCGCTCCCCTGCTTCTGCTTATATCATCTTTTAACCCACGGTGTTATTATTTTTGGGTAAATTACAATAGTAGTCACTTAAATATAGGTAATATTACATTTGAGTTAATCAATTATTAAAAATAAGTTTGAGTCATTAATTATGTGTAAAGTTACATTTTGATCACTCAATTAATAAATATTACATTTGAATCACTCAATTATAGATAAGTGATTTGGAAGAAAAATGACTAAATTAATATTTTTTAAATAAAGATGACCCAATCATAAACTTACTCTTAATATAAAAACCCAAATATTAATATTTAATAATTGAATGACTAAAATATAACTTTATCGATAAATGAGTAATTCAAATATAACTTTTAATAATTAAAGTCAATTTATTTCAAAAACAATTTTTGAAAAATAGATTTTAAAACATAAAATATTTTTTTAAAAAAATTAATTATAAAAGTCATTTTTAAGTGTTTGGATAAAAATATAAATATTTTTTTAATAAATTTTACTAAAAATAATTTTAAAAACGTGTTTTTAGTGAAACAAATAATATTACACTTTTAAAATTTATTTATTTTATTGAATTATTTTTTATATTTTATAAAAAACTTACCCTAGTGTATATATCCGCTTAATAATCGATTATAAATTATAAAGATTTACATTGATATAAGTCTTTGTAATTTTTTTCTTTATCTGAACTTCTTATATAACCAATAACAAATTATAAAGACCTGCACCAATATAAATTTTTATAATTTTTTTTCATCCAAATTTCTTATATATTTAATCTAGTAAAATTTAAAATATATATTTAGTAAAATTTTGGATAAAAACTGAATATAAATTTAAAACAATTAGTTAAATATAACAAAACTGAAAAATTCTATTTATTGTTTTAGGGTTTATGACATTTGTTTGGTTGTTTTAATCCAAGGAAGAAGAAGAGCAAAGGAATTAACAAAATCAGTTATAACCTAATCCCCAAAAGCAAAAGCAAAGCAATTATACGGTATATATTCCATAGGCCACTACTGTGCTGTTTGGGTGAATAGAAAATACTAGGGAAAATCATTCAGCCAGACGTGTTAAGGAGATTTCAGAGGAGGCGCCATGATTGGCTGCCGGCGGATGGTATAAAGCATAGCAGTTTCTTGTTTCAAAGAATCCCGGATCTTTCTGGGTTTCATCGTTCGCAAGATTTTCTCATTGTTTTTGCTCTTATTTGCCAATTGATTTGGATTTAGCGTGATTGATTTCAAGCCTAAGGTTTCCTTTCTTAGGGAACGAACCTATGCATGGTTTTTGGTAGATAAAAGAATTTCGGAATTGGGTATCGGAAATGGGTGGTCCATTTTCTATTTACCTCGACATCCTCTCCTTTTTATGTACCGGCGGAGCCATTTGGTTGGCCATTATTCACATCTACAGGCATCTTTTGAATTACACAGAACCTATTTTTCAGAGATACATCGTCCGCATCATTTTCATGGTCCCGGTAAGTTATTTCTTATTCTTAGCTGTTCTTTTTCTTCTTGTTATTAGATTATGATTATGTATAGGGCTTTTTGTTTTCTCTTACTGGATTATTTTTCTTTGTGCCTAAGTCCTTTTTCTTCTTGGTGGCTAAATTTCGCAGATTTATGCGTTAATGTCTTTCTTGTCCCTTGTTGCACCTCGGAGTTCCATATATTTCAATTCCATCCGGGAATGGTACGCTTGTCTGACTGTGGGTGTTTGAATTGATCATCACTTTCTCGTTTTCCGAATTCGTGTTCTTTTAATCCATTATCCTATTTGAAAGCTTATGGTATGTATATGTGAATTGATATTTGATAGATTGGTTGATTAGGGATGGTGTATGGAATATGGATGTCACAATATGTTAAGTTTTAACCTGTTATATTCAATGTTAGTGGTTGTTAATCGCGTTTTAATGTGTTTCATTAGGCAAAAACTATTATGTTCTAACACCATTCCCCTGTTAACTGTTTCAGTTACGAAGCTTGGGTCATTTATAATTTTCTTTCTCTCTGCTTGGCATGGGTTGGAGGTCCAGGAGCAGTTGTGCTCAGTTTGACTGGTCGAGTGTTGAAGCCATCTTGGTTTCTGATGACATGCTGCTTGTCTCCCATTCCCCTAGATGGGTGAGTTTCGGATGGAATACTACTGGTTTGAACTTTACATTGCTATTCACGTCCATGCTTTTCTATTCCACTTGTGCATTAGTCTATGAATAATTTATTGCATTCGCATAATGTGATTCCGGGAAACCTACTTAATCTTGTTTTATAATATGATGATATTGAAAGTGTAATTTTCTAGTATGATTATCTTGATATATAGTTTACAACCAACCAAAATGATACTAGAAAAGTTGAGAGCCAGGCCAATATGCAATTTTGAAGGCAACACACTCACATGAGCATTAGAGTTTATTTTCTTCAACACCTTATATGGCACTAACTTTTTGCCATCAACTTGGATATGTGCCCTTGAAAAACCTTTCTCGTCTCAGATTTAGAAGAACCAAGTTTCATCTTCAAACTCCTTAATTCAACAATGTAGATTAGCTGTTTAATGTCATGATTGATTGGAAACTTAATAAAGATTTTATTGGGACTTGTACTTTACATTCATGAACTCAGCTTAAATTTGATTGTTTTCAACTGAAACTGCAATGTAGGCGCTTTATACGGAGATGCAAGCAAGGCTGCCTGCAATTTGTCATCCTGAAGCCCATTTTAGTTGTTGTTACCCTCGTATTATATGCCAAAGGAAAATATGAAGATGGGAATTTCAGTCCAAGTCAAGCATATTTGTATCTTACTATCATCTATACAATCTCTTACACATTGGCTCTATATGCTTTGGTGTTGTTTTACATGGCATGCAAAGATCTTCTTAAGCCATTCAATCCAGTTCCAAAGTTCGTCATCATAAAATCTGTAGTCTTCTTAACCTACTGGCAGGTAAAATCTCTTGTTCATGTTACTTACATGCCTCTGCATGCAAAAAAGGAAAAAGAAAGAATACACATCCTTTGTTTGTTTTTTTTGGTTTTATATACGTTTATTTTTCCTTGTGTTTTTCTTGTGTCTACCCATTGTTGCTTTTTGGTGATAATCGTTATTCAGAAATCTTATTAGCCTTCATAGCAACCTTGGGGGTGGCAACTTCTAGATACCAGAATGCAACCTTTACTAAACCGTTTGCTGTCCACATCGATGTTATCTTTATGTTTCATTTTCTAGGGGAGGCTGTTTTTCTATATTTTATTTCCCTTTGTACACTGATGTAAAATCATAAGAGCAATTTAAAGTTCAGGAAGTGCTGCATTCTTGTCTCTCTACAAGCAGATACTACTAGGATTTTTGAGAATCACACCTTGGGCTGTGACGGCATTGTACAATCTATTAAAACCCGATAAAATGCATGCCTGTACAGATGGTTAACTGTAACCTCTTTTGCTGTGATGGCAACATACTATGTCTGGACCCATGTTCAAAGGTTCTATAAGAACTTAAAAGTCGAAACTTCCATTCATTTTATTTCCTTTTGCAGGGTGTTCTGGTTTTTCTCGCTGCAAAATCTGGATTTATAAAGGGTGCTGAAGAAGCAGCTCAGTTTCAAAACTTCCTTATATGTGTTGAGATGCTTATAGCTGCTGTAGGTCATCTTTATGCATTCCCATATAAAGAGTATGCTGGTGCAAATATTGGTGCGCCTCGTGATTTTACAAGAAGTCTTGCACATGCCTTAATGTTGAATGACTTCTATCATGATACTGTTCACCAGGTGAGCCTTACTTCTCTGTGCCATTTCCCAATGGCTCCTCTTTTAAACAATTCTTCTTTTGTTTTGCTTTGTTTATGGTATTGATATTTGTTTATCGTATTCACAGTTTGCACCAACGTACCATGATTATGTGCTGTACAACCATAATGACGGCGATGAAGGAACAAGGAAATACCGGTCAAGGACTTTTGTGCCAACTGGGCCTGAGATGGATGCTGCTAGAAGAAACAAACCCGTCACCCCAAGCAAACCAGAGGATATTCAGCTATCCAATCTCCCATCGGATGGTATAGGCGCACCCCAAAACCCTAACTTTGTACCTGGTTCTGCAAATGCTGATGTTCCAAAATCATCTCTGCTTATGGACCACTCAAATTCTTGCTCAAGGCCATATGATATGTCACTTATCGACATGGATCTATCCAGTTACCCTTCGGAAGTTCCTGCAGCAAAAGATACTGCCCCTAGGTGACTTGTGTGTTGTAGCATCCTTATTCTACAAGTAGAAGAAGGCTGCATCCTCGAGGACTTTGGGAGGAAGTGGGGGAGCGTCTGACATAACAATACCACTTTGGACAGCCTCCTTTATCAAGTTGTATGTCGATGATTGGTTTCAATCTGCTGTTGTGCTCTACACCTGATATTTTCTCTCTTTCCACTCCTTCCCCTGTATTGATTCCAGTCCCTGTAAATTATATAGTCACCTTTCTTAGATGTCATACTGGAACTTGGTGGCCTAATGGAAGGTCTGCTGGCAGATCGATGTTTGATATTGTTTCTGTCTGCCCTTTAAATGGAGTAGCATTTTAGGTCATATTTGAAGGAGATCTAAATGAAATTCATGAAATTTGGTTCCAATTCATCTTGATTCTGTTCTTGCATGTAACTCAAATTTTATTAGTGTTATGGACTTGTCATTCCTTCAAAAATTAGATGGCTTTCATTTGGTATTATTATTACATTGTTATTATTTTTAGGGTAAATTGCATATTTTTCATGTTTTAGTTTTTGGTCATTTAACTATTTTTTTTTATAAAATGATACCTATTTCTTTGATAAATAATATTTAATATTATATTTTAATAAATTTAATGTCAAACTTTATTTCTTTCTCATAAAATGTCCCAATAGTTTGTTATTAATTAACATTATATATTATTTCCTTACCTCTAAGCTAAGAAACATATAATCAAGCACTAACCCTCTAGCCTAAATGGTTAAAGGAATGGTTGTTCTTTTTAGAGGTTACGGGTTTAAGGATCAGTAATGCTAGCTGAGTGATTGAGCGATTAATGTCAAATGATAGAGAGATTATATTCTAGAATAAATACTACAGTAATCACTATTAATTAATTAATTAAAAAAATATATAATCAATTATTTTTTTACTTTTAATGGGACCATATCCAATTTCATTAAAATAAAATGAATTATTTTTGATAGATTACAAGCTGTGTCTCTGACTTCTGCTTCGTCATTTACTGTGTGATTAGGAACTAAATATGAAATTAAGCAATGAAATCAGGTGATATTCCATTCCTTCACAAATGATTGGAGTATTAAACAGAAAATGGGAATCAATCATTGCACATGAAAACCCAAATTTATCCAATATATTTTTATTATTCATATATATAGAATACAAGTTTAAATCTTAAAAAAAATATATGATAAAATATAAAATAACACTAAAAATATATGAAAATTTAGAAATTTTAGAGGTCACAATCACACCTCAACAAGTAAAAATTATCTACTTCAAATCACGTTTCTTATACCTCACACTAAAAATTATTAAAAATTAAATTTTAAATCTTAATCTTAATTTTTATATCTTAAACTTAAATTTTATCTCTAACAAAATACACCCTACCTTAAGAGAAATTATATTATGAGTAAGTCCCACCACGTGTCCATAGGACCAACCAATAAAAATCATACATATCATCATTTTTTTCACGTCATATATTTTTTAAAGTGAATCTTCACTCGGAAAAACTGTTTTTAAAATGAATTAACAGTAAATATGAGTGAAGATTCACTTCGGAAAATATATGACATGAAAAAAAATGATAATATGGATGATTTTTATTGATTGGTCCATGGATGACGTGGTGGGACTTACCCATGATATAATTTCTCCTACCTTAATTACCTAAACACTAATCACAATCTTTAATTTTAAACCTTAAATCCACTATTTTTAAAGTGATGGTACCAACAGAGATAAAAAAAAAACGATTTGCGCACTCAATTCACCCCTTCTTTAATATATATATAAACAGTAGCACGAATCATCTAACCTCATCTGTTAATGGAACGATTGTTATTCCGGGAGATCATGGGCGAGCATCGATTAAGCGATCAGTATCTAACGGTTGAGAGTATACTCTAAAACAGATACTACTATAATTACCGTAATCGAATAATATATATATATATAATGAGTGTCTATGCTGGCCATGTGTGCAAAAGTAGTTCAAATTACAGAATATATATATTACGCACGTTTATGTATTCTGCAGTTTCAATGCATGCAGTCAGTTGAAATGCTTGGAAGAACTTATTCTCTGTATATGCATGTCACACAAAGAACAAAACAACTCTCTCTCTCTCTCTCTCTGATATATGTATAATATATATATATATATATATACATGTGATTGATTCATCAACTTTGACCACATACGTCATTGGAGTTCTTCGAGGGAACTAAGCTCCCTGCTGTGTCTGTTGTCCTTATTTAATTTCTTTCTGTGTTCGTCTGTGTCATTTCAATGGCGAAGATCCATTTAGAGGGAATTTTACAGGGGCAATGCGGTCGCTACGAGAAGCTGCTGTCGACAACGGATGACACTGAAGGCAACAAGGGAGCGAGGAGGAGGAGGCCGAGAAGGCGGTGGTTGAAGAAAATGAGCGGAGGCATACGGTTGTCACGGTCCATAAAGCTTAGGTTCTTGAGTTTGAAGCCGCTTTCCATTGGGAAGGTGAATGGTTTGGTATGGTTGAGTTGTCTCACCATGAATGTCATCTTCTCCGGTCAGGGATGGGGGATGCCAACTTTATCTCAGCCATCGTTTCAACAACGACAAACTCGTTTCTAGTTATTTGGTTTCATGAGATTCATTGTTATATTATATTAATTCATATTTGATCAAGGACAAAAATTATTTATTCTTTTCTGCGTCTTCTTTGATTTTTTTTTTAAAAATTAAATTTTAAACCATAAATCCTTATTTTTTATATCCTAAATCTTAAACCCTACACCCTAAAAAATACATCTTATCCCTAATTCCCTAAACCCTAACCAAAACCCCTAATCTAGAACCCTAAACCCTAAACTCCTAATTTGAAGTGGGGACATAAATGGAGACATAGAAAGGGAGCAAACAATTGACACCCCATAAGTCTACCCCTTTTGATATATAATACGAGATAATACGGCGTAAAACTTTTAAAATTTTACACGTTTTTTTAAAATGTTGTACGAATGAAAATTATCTCTTGAAAAAAAAGAAAAAAATTAATAATGAGTCGTTAATTTCAGTCATCCAACGATCCAAAAAATATATAAAATTTAAAGAAATTTATATTGTATAACCTGATTCTATCTCGTATATACATATTGATCATGAGAATTTGAACTATGATCTTTGATGCAAGCATACAATAATTTTATTAATACAATTGTGCAAGACCTTGTTGGTCTTTTATTTATATATATATATATATATATATATATAATACACTTGTTGCTCCATATAGGAGTGGTAATGAGCCTGGCACGCGAGCTATTCGGGCTCGGCTCTGTCAAAGCTCGGTTCGAGTGAGTTCGATTCGGGATCTAAACAAGCTGAGGTGAGCTTACCCAAGCTCAACTCGAAAAGCTCGTGAATAGGCTCAGAATAATTATATATAAACATATATATATATATATACATTAAAAATAATTTATTTAGCAAAGAAAAATAATAAAATAAATCAAATATTATCAACTAAAACAAATTTACAAAACTACAAATAATAAATAAAAATAAACTACAAATAAATAATAAAACACAATAATATAGAAAATTGTCCATTTCGAGTCAAACCGAGCCGAGCCCGAGCCGAGCCTGATGAGCTTTGAGCCCGAACCGAACCGAACCCAATAATATTATTTTCGAGCCAAGCTCGAGCCTAAAATTTCAAACTCGGTGAGCCTCGAGCTGATCCCGGATATGCTTATTTCCGAGCCGAATATGGCCTGACTCGAACTCGGTTCTTTATTTTAGAAGAAAAAAATTATTTTTAGATCCCTCCAGTTTTAAAATTAAACAAATTGATCCTTAGTTCTAAAAATTTGAACAATGTTAACCCTCCACTTATCTTTTGTAATGTTTTTTCTTTTGGTAGTGCTGATGTCGGTAGAAAACATGGGTTTTGTCACGAACATGGTGAGCTTGGCGCTTTACTTCATGTTCTTCAACATCCCCACCTCTGCAAACACGCTTACAAACTTGATGGCGGCTTCCTTTCGGACACTTCCATTAACAGATACACCACTTGTCTGATTTTCGGATTCGTTGAAGTGCTGGTGAGAACCTAATTCCAAAGTTTAAATCTTTATCTGTTAAATATCAATGCTAAAAAGAATCCACCTATTGTGCTGAAACAAAGTTTTCCAATTTGCAGGGATTGGCATCGATGACAATTCAGGCTTATTCTAAGGCATTGCAGCCCGCCTTCTGCGGCGGCAAGCCCAGCTGCATACACGGAGGCAATGCGGTGATGTTCTATGCTTTGTTGTGGTTGTGAGCATTGGGGTCTGGAGGGGTCAAGGGAGCTCTTCCAGCACTCCACGGTGAACAATTAGATCATAAAGACCTCAAGGAAGCCAAGGCCCTAGAAAGGTATTTCAACTGGCTATTGCTCAGTACTACACTCGGAGACTCCGACTCAATCCCAAAATTGCTCTGGTCTTCATGTTCATTCTGATTCCTACCTATGAGTTATTCTTCATCCCTTCTGCTCGAAAAATCACATATCGTCCATAAGTCTGTTCTGGCTCTCCTTTCAGTATGGAATATTTGGAATTGCAGACATGTTTACTCTTCTGGGACTACTAGAATTTTTCTACAAGGAAGCACCAATAGGCATGAGATCACTCCCGACATCATTTACATGGCTATCTCTATCTTTTGGCTACTTCTTAATACAGTATTCATAAACACCATAAACTCCATCACCAAAAGAATCAGCTCAAGCGGACACGGCTGGATTCGTGGATTAGACTTAAACCAGAGCCACTTGAATCTCTGTTACTGGTTTTTAGCTATCCTTAGCTGCTTAAACTTTGTAAATTATTTGTACTGTGCCTCATGATACAAATACAAGATGGAAGAACCTGATCATACTGAAGCCAAAGCTAAGAATTTGCGTACCGGACCACTTGTTGCATAGGAAAAAAACACCCTCGATTGAGTAACAGAAGCATATGAAGCTCCGTCTTCTGTTCAAACAGAGGCATCTACACAACAACTCTTAAAATAACTTGGTCGAACAGAGGATTATAAGCAACAACTTAAAAGTAGTTGATAAGAAACATAAACACACAGACATGCATATTTGTGTGTGTCATGTCCCGCATATTGGGGTCTGTGACAGTCGCACACAAGTCCGACAACAAGGTTCCATCGGCCCTTAAAAAATCAAATTCTAACCGCATTTCCTCGAAATTAGTATTCAGTTGACCATCTTCATCATCATAGAGGTCAAATCCAAACCCCTTAAAAAAGCTTTGCTCTCCATATGATTCCTATCCTTCAGGTCAAAAAGCTAACAATTATGGCCTACACTTAAATCTATATTTCGTGTTTCATACTTTCTTCATGCCACAATTTGATAAAACACTATGCGTATATACAATCAAAATTCGAAAGTACTATGACTTATCAGGTAACTTCTCATCTCCACCAGTTGATCTGAAAAGAAAACTACCGTGGATTTCTGAGGCTTGACTATTGTCTGGCACTTCAGCTGTCTGTTCAAAACTTTCATTTGTTGTTCGGCCCTGGCATCACAAACAATAACAAAACTGATTAAATTCAGGTAGACTGCGACAAGGTAAATCCATTAAAAATTGCAAAATATTCAGATGAATGTCAAGTTAATATAGTCCGACTCCCTTTTTTTCCATTCATATATGTGTCATGTAGAATATAGCAAAAGGTAAATAATAAATGTGTCTTTTTGCATGTTTGTATGCATATAGCTTTTTCATTGATGAAAAGGAAAAGGGTTTCTTCAATCTAACCTAACAAGAAACTCTGTTTTTTTACACCGGCAGTGTGTCAAATATTCACCCGTACTAGAAACTCTTTTTTTTCAATGACTTGAACCGGAACAAGAAAATTTTCCTAACCTGAGTAGATGTCTGATTCACAGAGCTATTGATGTTGATGTTCTCTGTCACTTGTGAGTTGATATTCTGAATTGGATCCTTTGAACTAGAAGCTGTAGCCGAATCCATATTCTCCATTGGACCTACCAGTCCACCGCTACTCAATCCAATGGCTGATTTCATGAGATGCCCACCGGGAATAGGAATCAAAGGTGCACCTGGTATCGACATCGGAAGTCCTTGACCATGAAGCCCGTACAGATGGAGGTTAGATCTCTCATGGGGTGTAGTGGTGCCAGACAGATGTGGGCCAGGGCCAGAAAAGGCTGCTCCAGGGATTGGAGGCACCTGAACCATAGGGCAAGCAGAGATTGTAGTATTCGTTTGAGGAAATGGCATCCCCAAACCCATACCAACACCCATTCCAACACTCATGGATGAAAAATGTGCCATATGAGCTGCATGCATGTATTGCATTCCAGTTGGAAACATCATTGGTGGCATATATAAGCGAGTCCGCATAGACATAATCTGCATAAGGTTGGTAGTTGATATCAACTTATTTTGATTACCCTTCAAAGAATCAACATTCAAATATACACCAAAAGGAAGAGGAACAGTTTTGATTTGGGAGAAAGAAGACAGAGGTCTTACCTGCACCTGTAGTTGGAGTGTTTTAAGATATTCGATGGCTTCATCAAGCATCGAAGCTTTGTCCACCTTGTAATGCCAAAGTTTAAAAAGTCAACAGCTTTAAAATACAAAAGCTATCAGCTTTAAAAACTCTTAGATTTAGTTAAAATTTTTTTAAAAAAAGGTAATATGAATTACCAACCTTGTTGCAGTTTGGTATGAGCTCCTGTAAAGCACGCATCTTCTCATTTATCCTATCCCTACGCCTCTGTTTGTGGAAGTCGAGATCTTACAATTCAGACACAACAATATGAAAGACAAATTTAGAATTATTGACCTAATCGAATGCAATTCCTCACCCTTTCAGATAAATTATGCACCTCTGCTGCTCGACTTCTCTTAGACCCCTTATCACCTCGAGCAGGAATTGCTTTTTTCACACCGACAGATTCTTCTTCAGCATCCTACACATGAAAGTTGGTTACTTGGTTTTATTGGAAAAGGAAAAAATGAGTTAAAAGCACAGCAACATGAAAGAAAATTATATTCTATAACTTACTTCACTAGGACATTCAAACTCATCATCATCATCATCATCACGAATTTTTCTCTTCAAATTATGTACTACTGGGTCATCAGAAGCTCTTTCTACACTATTTCCCCAGCAAACAGAAGCAGCTGCAGGCACAGACTCTACAGCCATATCACTATGCGGCAGGAGTTTAGAAGCATTTTCACCAATAACCTGATTAGATATTTTATCACATGCCAGAACATTTTCTTCACCGATAGCATCATTTGGTTCAGCGGCAACTGGTGTATCTAGAGACTTAGCCTTCGATTCTTTTATATCAGTCTTCATTGGCACCATGGTAGAATGGCAATGAGAAGTTTCTTCCTTCTGTAGATCAATATTTGAATCAATGAGCACAGAATCAACATGGTCTCTAACATTGTCACCAATCCTCTTTCCCTTACTCCCACTCTTCGCAATCCTAGCCATAGCACCTATGTTCTTAAGACTAGCTTTAACAACAGCAGCAGGACGCGAGAAATGGGAAAAATTCATCAAGCCAGTATTACTACATGGTGAAACTGGATCTTGTTTCTGCATCTTGATGCCAGGCAAAGCATCATCTGATGGCTGAACTCCCATTGAATCTATGCAAACGGCACGGTTGGTGGAGGTGTGGCTCAGGTTATTACCAATACTCTCCAAATTTCTTGATCTAAAATATGGAGAAGACTCTTGACATGGATGTGACGGCTGGCTGGTACCACATCTAGGCCTAGCTTCATCCCCTGAAGGTTTAGGAATCTTTGACAACTTTCCTTGTTCGAACCTCACAGCATCATTTGGAGAAACAGTAAACAAATCACTAATAGATTGATGTCTTCTATCAAATGATGCTAAATTACTATTAGTTGGGATCCGATTCGAGGTGAACCCAGATAGTTCAGGAAATAAACCAGAACATTCATCATGCAAAGATTGAACCTCAGAGTACTTAAACCGAGGCACCACTTCATCATCATCACCATCATAATGAGACGGCACCGACATCGGAATTTCACTCAATACAGAGTCCATCACCCCAATCTTTCCCTTTTTCGTATAGTTTCCTCCATTCCCTCTATCTCTATCTCTGGTCTCAAAACTGTGGGATGGTAAACTATTACAAGAATGCATCTTTCTAGCTCTACTAGACTGACCTTGCATCGAAATCTGACCATTTTCCCACACTAGTTCAACAATGTCATTCTCAGGTCTGCACTCAAACAACACATACAAGATTGAATAACATGTAACAAATTAAGTTAAATGTTTAAAAACACTTAGAGGAACCAAACCAGAGAGTATAACTGAAACTTACAAGGAAGACAAATCAGTGGAGCTTGAAGGGTTCTTGTCTTGAGATGAATCAAGCTTCCCCCTAGCCATCCGATATAGCTCATACAAAGGCATGATGAAAATCTGAAAAAACACCCAATTTTCTTACTTGGGACTAACCCAGATTTTGATCAAAAAGAACTAACCCAGATTCAAGCAATTAGCCACATAGCCTTAGCCATTGCTTCTGCTTCTTATCAGTAGCTTTTAACTCTTTGGTTGAAAGAACCCAGAAAGAAGCATATACGACTGAAGCTGTCAAGGACTCCAGACAAATTAGCCTGACCCAAACACCCACTACAGACATAGATTTGAAAAGGGGAGAGAATCAAATCTTACTTTATAATTATATCTTGGCTTAAGAACAAAGGTGTCTATTCTTCGCTTTTGGTACGGTGGAAATGTCTATTCCTTGCTGAGTTGCTGTCTCTGCTGATATTTAATTAAGGTTAGAGTTGTGATTAGATTTAAAAAATTAAAAGTATAATATATTTTTTAGATTTATATGTAAAAATTATGATTAATATTTAATTTTAATTCATAAATATTTTTTAGAGTACAATATAGAAATAAACATAATTAAGGATAAACGAATTAACCTATTGTATTTAAATTACAATTTTTTAAAATAATGTCTAACGTTTTATGTCGTTTTTAAGTGTTGCGTTAATTATCTTGATTTTTTTAAAAAAAATTTAACTTTTTTTTAAAAAACACCTGATAATTGAGAAAAATAAGTGATAACATTCGACAACGATAATGGTGTGCTATAAAAAACATGTAATGGAAAAATTATTAGGTGAATTATCAGTTCTTTTCTACATGTAACTAGTGGGTCGATAATTATTAGGTAGTTATTTAAAGATGAACGATTCTGATTATTTGGACCATGAATGACGTGGTGAACAAGGTTCACCTAATAATCTCTTCACGTAATAACAATAATTTTAAAGATTTTTGATTTTGGGTTAAGATTTTAAGATTGTTTTATAAAATACTTAAACTATTAATTTTAATAAAAATACTAAATTATCATATTTTATATTTTAATTCGATAATAAAATTTTAACTACTTTAATGACCAGATATGAAATTAATATAAAATAAAATAATTTAAATACTAAACTAAAATAATTATATAATTTAAACACATGTTTTATTATTAAGTCATATCTTTTTAAGTATACATTGAATTTTTTTTATTCAATTATAGTGGTTAACAGTGATTACTACTGTTCTAAAGTATATACTCTAACCATTGGACATTGATCGCTCAATCATTGTGCTGACAGTACTAGTGCTCGAACCCGTAACTTCCAGGAACAACAATTGTTCCTTCAATTGATGAGGCTAGATGGTTCATGCAAGTATACATTGAATTGAATGATAAAGAACGGGTCAAACCGAATAGATATAATCCATTTGATTTTAAAAGAAAAACCTCACCAATGGTTTTAAATTAAAATAAACGTTGAGAAAATCACAAATCTTAAAAAAATGTAAAACGAATTAAAATGTGTTGAGTTGATCGATCTTGAAGTATGGCCAAGAGGGGAGTGAATTGACAATTAAAATTTGGTCGGGAAATTTTCGGTAAAAATGTGAAATTTGAGGACAAACGATTTATAGTGGTTTAAGCTTTGGAACAAGCTCTACATCCACTACCTTAGCTCCCACTAAGGATTTTGAAACCAATTCACTATTGAATTCGACCTTTTTCTCGGTTCAAGGGATAACCGTTACAAACAAATCAATTTTCTACCCAAAATTGATTTGGACTTCACAAGGTGATACAAAGGAATAAAGGCAAATAAAAGATCTCTCACAAGTTGAATATTGCCCCAATTACAAATAGACTCTCCCCAAACTCAATTTTACAAGAATCAAAATGAAGTACACAAGTTGGGAGGCTAGAATATGCAATGAAGTGCTTTGAGTTGGATTTTTGTGCTTGGATGTTGCTTGAGGTTCAATAGTCCTTAATGCTGTTGAAAATGCTTCATTTTATATCATCTCATTGATTTCTAACCGTTGTGGTTGTTGGGAATGTAACTAAGGCCGTTGAGACTTCATCTTCCCGTCATAAATGCACTCTGATGCAGCTGGTATCGAAATACGAAGACCCTGTTTCGAAACAGACCAAGAATAGAAAGAGCCGTTGTGCATTTTATAAGAGGGGTATCGAACCATGCTTCGATACCTTTATGAAACTGTAAAGGTGGGTATCGAATCATGCTTCGGTACAGGTTAACCACCAATCAAAAATTAACTGCCACCAACGGTCAACTCATTTAATGCTAAAATAGTCGTTGGGGATTAAGGGGTGTATCGATGCTTGTTTCGATACATGGAGTCAGTTTTTAAATGATTTTAAAAATAATTAAAACCCTTGAAGTGCTTCGATACCTGGTTCGAAATAGAGGTTGGCAGTGAAGAAAAGGTATCGAACGGTGCTTCGATACCTGTTCTTGATCTCAAGAACAAGGCTTTAAAAACACAGGTGTATCGATACCTGTTCTTGGGGTATCGATACCCTCGTGTAAAAACACTTAGAATTTTTATTTTAAAGTTTTTGGTTTGACTTAAAAACACAAGTTTGACTTAGGGACTTAAAAATTTATTTCAAAATAGTCTTTATAATTAATTGTTATATCAAAATCAAATTTAGTTTCACAATCTCCCCTTTTTGATATAGCAAAACCATTGAAAATTTTTAAGTTTAAATCAAGATTTTTGGATTTCAAAAACTTTGAAAAATTTTGAAGACTCCCCCTTAATGTGTGCATAACTTTAAATTGTAAAAAATTGGGTGGTTTCCTAACTTAAAAAATACAAATATTTCTTCCCCTTTTTGTTAGATCAAAATCAATGAAATATAAGGCAATAAAGAAAGCAAGATAATGCATTAAAAGAGAATAATTCATAACATAATTCATAGCATAAAGTACTTAAAAATTCAAATCCAACATAAAAATATCAAAGCATAAGGAAACAAAGTGCATAGGTTCTAATATGAATGCAACATAATGTTTAAAGAGACATAACTAATCCTAAAAGCCAATAGCAAAGCAAAAGATAAAGCGAAAAGGATCACTCATCGCCCATGCCTGCATCATCATCACCACCCTTTTCTTCTTCCTCTTCGTCATTTTCTTCTTCGTCCTCATCATTGTCGTCTTCATCTTGTCCATTTAGCTTTTGGCTATAACGAAGAGCCTCAATGGAGATACGCAAGGTATGGCCTTGGGTCTCTAATCCCGTCAATCTAGTACTCACAGAGTCAAAGCTAGATTGGAATTGAGTGGTCATAGAGTCAAGTCTACCATCCATGGAATCCATGCGAGCACTTAAGGTACCAAAGTGATCATTCAAGGTACCAAATTGTGCATCCAAGTTGTCGAAGCGAGTGGTAAGAAAAGCCATCATGTCTACACTCAGAGCAACTTGACGAAGAGGCTCGAGATCAACGGGAGGAGAAGGAGGAGGAGGAGCACCACGAACCCATTCACCGTTTGAAACATATTGGAAGTGGGCACGGTTTAAGGAAGTCTCACCAATAAGCTCTTTAAGAGATCCCACTTTGTCGAAAGAGCAATGAATTTCCAAATGCAAAAAGATAGAGCTAAGGATGCATGCATAAGGAAAAGATTGGACAAGTGGGGTAGCACGATTTTGGACATGCCAAACAATGTCCGAGAAAACGATTTGAGCAAGATTGGGTTGAATACCCTCACGAAAACATTTGATCCAATAACTATCCACTTGACGAATACGAGAGTACTTACCATTTGATGGACAAATCCACCAAGATATGATAAGATGAAGAAATCGATCGTGTACGTCAAGGGTTGTTACGGATCCGGTAAAATAACCAAGAGAGGTTTCATCGGTATTACCCTCATCCTCAAGACCAAACACATCAACAAAGGTAGAGACATCAATTTGGAAAAGTTTGCCCATGAGAAAAGATTCAATGGCCACTACCTTTGTCTTGTCCATAGGATCAAAAAGACACTTGGCATTAGTGTAAAAAATAAGGACAAGAGTTGAAAAAAACTTGCCGGAATGGGTGAGAAACCGTAAAAACTTCCATTGGATGAGACGATTATAGTACCGGAATTTGAACTTGTGTGAGTTCATAAATTAAACATCCACACGACGTTCCTTTTTGAGTGGAAGATGACGGAAGAGATTGAATTGATCAACCCGACTAGGGATATCCAAGCATTGTGCAAAGACTTCTTGGACATCAACACGGGCGGGACGAGACGATGAAGAACTAGCCTCGGTATGAGAGCGTTTCTTCGGTGCCATGATCTAGAAAATACACAAAGTTTGTATTAGTTTGATAAAAACATGTATGCTCTTACAATTAAATTCAATCCTATTAATTAATCCAACAATTCAAGGTATTTGAGAATTTTGAATAAGATTTTGGAAAAACCATTAAAATCATATATAAAAAAAATTATATTCGATTGAGAAAAATTTTTGATTTTGAAGAAATTTTGTAGGATTATGAAAACCCATACAATAAGCATTCAAGATTTGTTCAAAATCTAAATTTTAACAACCTAAAATCATACGAAAATATGGTTTTTCAAAAATTTACCTTGATTGTAGATTAGGAAGAATTTGTTGATTGTGAAGCACCGATTAATGATATTGTGTAGTCTTTGATGTTTGGATATAAAACCCTCAAGAAAAACCCCTTGGTTTTGAGTTAAAAACAATGAAATTGAGAGGATTTTATAGGAGGGTCGGCTAGGGTTTGAGAGAGTTTTAAATAAGGAAGTGTTTTAAAGAGATTAGAATTAGGTTGAAGGGTTTTAAAGCAATCTTCGTGCTCGCGTATCGATACCGGTATCGAAACAAGCATGTTTCGATGCTTATATCGAACCACAAGTATCGAACTATGCTTCGATACCTGTTCTTCCCAGAAACTTCCAAATGAACTTGATGAACATGTATCGAAACAGGTGTTAGCTGTATCGATACCATTGGGCTGTGCTTTGCATTTTAGGCTTCTAAAAGTACTAGAAATGAGTCTCTAAAGCCCCTAGAAGCATGCATATGATGTTATGACATGATTAATATGCATGAACAAGTTCATACTCCCCCTAGCAACATGCATAGAAGCATCAAGATACAAAAACAACATAGGCATGATTTCAATCAAGATTTAAGCAAAAAACATAAAAACAACACTTAAGAGGTCAAGATAGGCTAGTTAGACCTAACTCTCTCCTAAGGGTCCAAAAACGTTCCTTATCCAAAGGTTTGGTAAAAATGTCTGCTAATTGGATCAAAGTGTCAACAAACTCTAAAACAACATCATTTTTAGACACATGATCTCTAATAAAGTGGTGTCTAATTTCTATGTGTTTGGTTCTAGAGTGTTGAATGGAGTTCTTGGTAAGACATATGGCACTAGTATTATCACACTTAAGAGGTATGGTTTCTACCTTAATGCCATAATCTAAGAGTTGTTGCTTCATCCATAAAACTTGAGCATAACAACTCCCTAAGGATATGTACTCCGCTTCAGTGTAGATAGAGCTACACTATTTTGTTTCTTAGAGAACCAAGATATGAGCATACTACCTAGGAATTGACATGTTCCGGAAGTACTTTTCCTATCTATCTTACAACCTCCATAATCCGCATCCGAATAAGCATGTAAAACAAAGGATGAGATTTTGGGATACCAAAGACCTAAACAAGGTGTGTCTCTAAGGTACCTAAAAATTCTCTTAATGGCAACTAGGTGTGATTCTCTAGGACTAGCTTGAAACCTAGCACACAAGCAAACACTAAACATGATATCCGGTCTACTTGCGGTAAGGTAAAGCAAAGAACCTATCATGGATCTATATAATTTAGAATCAACACACTTACCTCCTTCATCCTTGTCAAGCTTAGTAGATGAGCTTATAGGAGTGGCTTGAGGTTTCACATTCTCCAAGCCAAACTTCTTGAGCATATCCTTGATTTATTTTGCTTGATTGATGAAGGTGTCATCCTTCCTTTGCTTGATTTGGAGTCCCAAGAAGAATGAGAGCTCCCCCATCATGCTCATCTCGAATTCACCTTGCATTAGCTTAGAAAATTCTTGACAATAACATTCATTAGTAGATCCAAAAATAATATCATCAACATAAATTTGAACCACTAAGATGTCATTTTTAAACCTTTTTATAAAAAGTGTAGTGTCCACCTTCCCTTTTTCAAAACCTTTTTCTATTAAAAAATTTGAAAGTATTTAATACCAAGCTCTAGGAGCTTGTTTCAAACCATATAAAGCTTTTGTTAATTTAAAAACATGGTTTGGAAACTTTGGATCTTCAAAACCCGGTGGTTGTTCAACATACACTTCTTCATTTATAAAACCATTTAGGAAAGCACTTTTGACATCTATTTGAAAAAGCTTGAAATCATGATAACATGCAAATGCAAGTAGCATCCTAATGGCTTCCATTCTAGCTACGGGTGCATAGGTTTCATCGAAATCTATTCCCTCTTCTTGTGTGTAACCTTGAGCAACTAATCTAGCTTTATTTCTCACAATGTTATCACTCTCATCTAGTTTGTTTCTAAAGACCCATTTAGTTCCTATAGTAGATTTATTAGTAGGCCTATTAACTAATGTCAACACATTACTTCTCTCAAATTGATTTAACTCTTCTTGCATAGCCAATATCCAATAATCATCATCTAAGGCTTCTTTGATATTTTTAGGCTTTATGTATGAGATAAAAGCAATATGGTTCATTAATCTAAGAGAAGAACGAGTAGTTACCCCTTTGGACGGATCACCCAAGATTTCACCACTTTTGACATAGTTGAACTCCTTTGGGTAGCTCACTTCCCTTTCTTCAAACTTTACATCTCCTAAAGCTTCTACTGGAGGATCTTGTGTTTCTTCATTGGTTGGAACCCCATCTGCCTTTGATGCTTGTCCATAATCAATGGTTTCAATGATTCCTACATCATCATCATCACAAGATTCCTTCCTAGAAAGGAGGTTATCATCGAAAACCACATGTATTGACTCTTCTACAACTAAGATTCTTTTGTTGAAAACTCTATAAGCCTTTGAATTTGAAGAATATCCAAGAAAAATAGCTTCATCACTTTTTGCATCAAATTTACCTAAATTGTCTTTTCCATTATTCAAAACAAAACACTTGCACCCAAAAGGGTGAAAATAGCTAATGTTAGGCTTTTTGGATTTTAAAATCTCATAAGGAGTTTTCTTTAAAATTGGCCTAATCATTACTCGATTTATAATATAACATGAAGTGTTTGTGGTTTCCGCCCAAAAATACTTAGGCAAATTGTTTTCACAAAGCATGGTCCTAGTCATTTATTCTAAAGTTCAATTTTTCGTCTCAACTACCCCATTTTGTTGAGGAGTGCAAGAGCCGAAAAATTATGGCTAATCCCATTTTCATTACAAAAATTCTCAAAACCTAAATTTTGAAATTCGGTTCCATGATCACTTCTAATATGAGAAATTCTTTGATCAAGATCATTTTGAGAAATATTTAAAAATGTGATGAACTTCTATAAGGCTTTATCTTTAGTGCTTAAAAAAGAACCCAAGTGTATCTAGAGTAATCATCAACAATGACAAATGCATATGATTTTCCACCCAAGCTATTAGTCCTAATAGGTCCAAAGAGATCCATATGGATCAATTGTAATACTCTATTAGTTGAAACATCATTAATGGACTTAAAAGAAACTCTCTTTTGTTTACCCGTAGCACATGCATCACAAATTTTATCTAAGGAGAACTTGAGCTTAGGTAAACCTCTAACTAGATTTTGGGAGGCTAGTTTCTCTAAAACACTTATGCTAGCGTGTCCTAGTTTTCTATGCCATAACCATGCATCATTTTCATCACTAGCAACTAAGCATGCATGAGAAATGTTTATGTCATCTAGATGCACCATATATATATTTCCTATGCGATGACCTATGAGTATTGTTCTATTTGATTCTATATCTATTATTTTGCAACCATGTTTATCAAAAGAGACATAGAAACCTTTATCACACAATTGACTAATGCTCAACAAATTATGCTTAAGACCATTAACAAGCAAGACATTTTCAATTAAAATAGAGGAGTGATTACCAATAGAGCCAATACCCTCAATTTGGCCTTTGAAGTTGTCACCAAAGGTCACTACTCCACCACTTTTAAGCTCCAACTCCTTAAATCGTCCCTTGTCTCCGGTTATATGCCTTGAGCATCCACTATCAAGGTATCACATGTTTTGACTTGAAGCTTTGGCCTTGAAGCAATGCTCAACCTACAAACAAAAATTTAGTTTTTGACTTTTGGTACCCAAATCATTTTGGTCCATGAGATTTAGTTCCTAAAAGCTTGGTTCCCTTAGGAATCCAAGATGCAATGATATTAATATTATTAGAAATAATGAGTTCCTTAGGAACCCACACACTCTTAATTTTTCTATATCTAGCATGCCTTTGAAAACCTCTTTGTTTGTGGCCATAAAAATTCTTTTTCACATAGTTAGGTTTTGAAGAGCTTCCTTTTTCAAAAGTTGAACTACCAACCACATTAATTTGTTCCTTAAGCTCATTCACCACTTTGTGGTGATTTTCACTCAAGCTTGAAATAAGGTTGTTTAAATCCACATTTTCATTTTGAAAGAACTTTAAATCATCATTTAAAGTAACAACCTTTTCTTCCAAATCCAAAATCGTTTTTGTCAAAGAATCATTTTTCGTTTCTAAATCGGAAATAGTTTTCTTTCTTTTCAAAATTGATTCTTTGAATTTTAAAACCAACTCATCATAAACATCTTGCAATTCATCATAAGCATCATATAATTCATCGTATTTAAGATCATTACAAGAGGAATCAAGGGTTACCTTAGGCTCATCAAGAGCCATGAGACAAAGGTTGGCTACTTCATTGTCCTCATCGGATGATGACTCCTAGTTACTCCATGTGGCAACGTGAGCCTTTTGTTTCTTCTTCTTGTCAAAACCCTTTCTTTTATATTGTGGGCAATCGGTCCTAATGTGACTGGGCTTCTTGCATTCATAACAAATAATTTGATCTTTCTCATCTTCTTTGCCCTTTGACTTAAAATCCTTCTTTCTTTGGAATCTCTTATTCCTATTTGCCCTCATGAGTCTAGTGAATCTTTTGGCTACCATAGCCAATTCTTCTAACTCTTCTTCTTCACTAGAATCCACTTCTTCTTGTGACATTGAGGCTTTGAGAGCAATCCCTTGATTCTTCTTCTCAACCTCTCTCTTTTCAATCTTCACCTCTTCCTTCTTCTTCTCTTCTTCTCTTCCTTTCCTCATGATCTCATTGGTGAGAAGAGATCCCACAAGAGCATCAAGCTTTAGAGTCTTCAAATCTTTGGCTTCAATGATAGCCGTTCTCTTGCTATCCCAAGACTCAAGAAGAGTGTAGATGAGCTTTCGAACGAGTTTCTCTTCCGGAATGATCTCACCGAAACCCTTAAGACCATTGACGATCACTGAGAATCTATCGAACATCTTGGTGATGTCTTCATCCGGCTCTATCTTGAAATTCTCGTAGTTGAGATTTAGAAGACCTATCTTTGTCTCCTTGACATCATTTGTGCCTCATAAGTTGTCTCCAAGGAGTCTCATACTTATTTGGCACTTGTGCAAGATGACATCTTTGAGTAGATGTCGGGATCAAGTGCACAAAATAGGATGTGAAGAGCTTTGTCGTTTGTGGACATCCTTCTTCTTTCTTCATCGGTCATCTCATTTCTCTTCTTAGGCACTTGCCGATCTCCTTCTTGCTTCATAGGAATTGAGGGACCATCTTCGATTATATACCAAAGGACATAATCATTAGAGTTGATGAACAACATCATCCTATTCTTCCAATAGGGGTAGTTATCCCCATTGAAGAAAGGTGGCTTGGTGATGGAATGTGACTCGTTCCATGAACCGGAGGTGGAGGCCATTTGATTCTTCTTGTAGATGTGATCAACACGCCTTGGATATTCTTTGGTAGATGTGAATCTCTTCAAAGATTGGGCTCTGATACCAATTGTTGAGTTAATCGATCTTGAAGTATGGCCAAGAGGGGGTGAATTGGCAATTAAAATTTGGTCGGGAAATTTTTGGTAAAAATGTGAAATTTGAGGACAAACGATTTATAGTGGTTCAAGCTTCGAAACAAGCTCTACATCCACTACCTTAGCTCCCACTAAGGATTTTGAAACCAATTCACTATTGAATTCGATCTTTTTCTCGGTTCAAGGGATAACCGTTACAAACAAATCAATTTTCTACCCAAAACTGATTTGGACCTCACAAGGTGATACAAAGGAATAAAGGCAAATAAAAGATCTCTCACAAGATGAATATTGCCCCAATTACAAATAGACTCTCCCCAAACTCAATTTTACAAGAACCAAAATGAAGTACACAAGTTGAGAGGCTAGAATATGCAATGAAGTGCTTTGAGTTGGATTTTTGTGCTTGGATGTTGCTTGAGGTTCAATAGTCCTTAATGCTGTTGAAAATGCTTCATTTTATACCATCTCATTGATTTCTAACCGTTGTGGTTGTTGGGAATGTAAATAAGGCCGTTGAGACTTCATATTCTTGTCATAAATGCACTCTGATGCAGCTGGCATCGAAACACAAAGACCCTGTTTCGAAACAGACCAAGAATAGAAAGAGTCGTTGTGCATTTTATAAGAGGGGTATCGAACCATGCTTCGATACCTTTATGAAACTGTAAAGGTGGGTATCGAATCATGCTTCGGTATAGGTTAACCACCAATCAAAAATTAACTGCCACCAACGGTCAACTCGTTTAATGCTAAAATAGCCGTTGGGGATTAAGGGGTGTATCGATACCTGTTTCGATACATGGAGTCAGTTTTTAAATGATTTTAAAAATAATTAAAACCCTTGAAGTGCTTCGATACCTGGTTCGAAACAGAGGTTGGTAGTGAAGAAAAGGTATCGAACGGTGCTTCGATACCTGTTCTTGATCTCAAGAACAAGGCTTTAAAAACACAGGTGTATCGATACCTGTTCTTGGGGTATCGATACCCTCGTGTAAAAACACTTAGAATTTTTATTTTAAAGTTTTTGGTTTGACTTAAAAACACAAGTTTAACTTAGGGACCTAAAAATTTATTTCAAATTAGTTCTTATAATTAATTTTTATATCAAAATCAAATTTTGTTTCACAAAATGAGACGTAACTAAAATTACTATAAAAATTATAAGAATTTTAATATCAATTTTTTTATATATATTAAAAATTTTATATTTTTTAAAGAAATTTTGGTATAACTAAAAATTTTATACTTTTAAAAGTTTTAATTTTCTTTAAAAAAATTATATATATCAAAAAATTTATTTTAAAAAAAATATTCAACATATAATAAAAAATCAATACCAAAATTTTATAGTTTTTATAATAATTTCAATTACGTCTCATTTTTATCTCTTATTCCTAAAACTTTCTCCTAACAGCCGGAAGAAAGAGAAACCTAAAAGTCGTAAAACTAGAGTGAAAAGCTTGTAATTTGGCAAACCAGCTAAGTCATAAAAAAATCGAACGTTCAGTAAACTGTTCGTGAACTATTCGATGGAAAGTTCGTTTATATTCATTTATTTATTAAACAAACGAATATGAATAAGATTTTATGTTTATTTAATTAAACGAACAAACACGAACAAAGGGCTCGTTCGTTCATTTATATTCGTGAATGGTCGGCAATCCATTTGTTTATATTTGTTCATTTATGTTCGTGAACGTTCGGTAATTCGTTCGTTTATGTTCGTTCATTTATGTTCGTGAACGTTCGGTAATTTGTTTGTTTATATTCCTTCACTTATGTTCGTTTAAATTTATTCACATATGTTTAGGGGTGAACATTAGATCAAGTCGAGTCGAGTTAAAAAAATTTAGTTATTTGAGTTGAGAAATCGTATTTTATAACTCGCTAAAAACTTCCTTCTTATAGGTTAAGGTTGTTCATTATTATATTAAAACGGACTAACCGATCGAACCAAAACAAAATTAATTAATCAGTTAAATTTTAGGTTCCGTCTAATAATTAAGATTTTTTAATTTTAATTATCGATTAATTCGGCTTAAAATCAGTTAACCAACTGAATTAATCGAATTGATCCAAAATATTAAATATTTAGCATATTATATACGTTATTTATATTCATTCATTTACGTTCATTTATGTTTGTTCGTTTATGTTTGTTTATCAGTTAAATGAACGAATATAAACGAACAATAACAAGCTATAATCCCTAACGAACACGAACAAAAATTTTTATGTTCGTTCATTTATTCGATTAAAATTAAACGAACAAACATGATCACACCCTTATTCGTGTTAGCTCAGTTCATTTACTTGTCTAAAAGCCACCATAGATGTTGTACAACAGAATTAAGTGCATGTCAGTACAATGGGTAATGCTCGAATCATATATTAAAAATAAGGGTAAACTATATAAATGGTCACTGAATTTTTAGGTCAGATTTAATTTGGTCACCAAACTTTTAAAATATTCGATAAGGTCACTTAATTTTTAGTTCGGATTCGATAAGGTCATCCAACTTTTAATTCGCATTCGATAGTATCTCTACTGTTAAAAATACTCGTTAAAGTCTAATTTTCTTTAATAAAAATGAGTAAATTACGACATTCATCACTCGATATTCATCTCATTCATATTTTGGCAACTAAAGTAATTTTTTTAATTTAATAACTTAAGTTTTGAATTATTTAAATTTTGGCAACTCCCAAATGACATAGCTATACAAATTAAAAATTTTGATTACTCCTTTAAAAATTCGGAATTTTTTTTATTTTTCATATTAAATTTATCGTATTACCATATTACATATTTTAATAAGAAAAATAAAAAACATATTCCTCGAATAAAAATTATTACTCACATTTTTAAAATAAATTATTTTTATTCATTTACGGTCGCGTAAAATTGATTAAATGATCTTATTTATTATGTTTAACTTTTAGTCTTATATTGTACTAATTAAATAAGATAATTAAATAATATATTTACTCGGGTAATATTTTATTTTTTACTTTTTTTATCAAAATATGTAATACGATAAATTTAATATGAAAAATATAAAAAATATTTCCTAAATTTTTTAAGAAATAATAAAAAAAATTTAATTTGTATAGTTATATCATTTAGGAGTTGTCAAAATATGAATAATTCAAAAGTTAAGTTATCAAAATTAAAAAAAATAAACTTTAGTGAACAATTTAACAGCCACGTCACCGTCGTTAACATTTTTCGTTAAATTTTAACGGCGGTGATTCAAATAGGTAGGGTTTAAAAGTTGGGTGACCTGATTGACGAGTCTTTAGTTGAGTGGCCAAAATAGGTATCCCCAATTAAATAGGTGGTTATTGAGATAATTTACCTTAATATTTAACGATGTTCGACACGTGAAAACCTATCCAAATAAATATTTTTTTTTATAATCTCTTTAAATTATTTAAAAAAAACAACGTGGGCGGCAAAAAAAACAAAACAATCTGTTCCACCACATCCTCACTTTCTCCGCACAAACAATAAACATTTTTGTCCCGTTCGACTCTTATTAAAATTAAAATGATATAAAAATATAATATCTTTTTATTTAATTAAAAAAATATGATAAGATCAATTATAAATAAAAAATTGAATATTTTTTAATATATCTATATGATCATAAATTAATATTTATTAATTTTTTATTTTTTAATAACATACATATATCGTACATATATAATACTCGAATTTAAATCATTTAAATGAATTATATCATCTTTTATTACTAGAATCATTCTACGAGTTTAAATATAATTAAATGACATTAAATTAATGGTTGTGTTATTTTGGACATAATTTGAGTGATTGATTAAGGTACAAATCATCTATCTCTAATCATATCTTATTATGTTTTCATTTCAGATCAGTGGGTTTAAAATTTAACGTTTAAGATTAAAGATTATAAATATTTTAAAAAAATTAAAGATATGATATATTTTTTAAAACGTAAAGTTTAAAATTTAGAATATAAAAAAATTAGAGTTAAAGTTTATAATTAAGTTTAATTATAATCGGCTGATTACATTTACTATAGACCAGGCCACAGCAGTGCGTTACGCTGTCTGAATTCAATGAGTTCAAGTTTCTTCTTTTATTCGTTTTAGGCTGCAACAGAGTACATATGTCAGTTAATCAGACAGTGTCGCAAGTTTCCTTCAAGATTGGAACTTTCATCTGCCGTTGTTCCACTCGATTCAGTCACCGGTTCTCCTCCACCATGACATCTTCTCTACATGGCACCCCCAACGCCGCCGTGAATGGAACTGCCGCTGCAGACGCTAAATCCAAGAGTCACAACAAAACCAGATTGTACGCTGACACATCACTACCGTTGTTCACTCCCTCTGATATACTCTCCGAATTCTCCCACCATGACCCCACCGTTGCTCGTATCAACAACGGCAGTTTCGGAAGCTGCCCTTCCTCCGTCATCTCCTCCCAGAACGAGCTTCAGCTCCAGTGGCTCCGTCAGCCCGACGATTTCTACTTCAACCAGCTCCAACCCAAAATCCTCCAATCACGAACCATTATCAAGGACCTCATCAACGCTGACCACGTCGACGAGGTCTCCATCGTCGACAACGTCACCACCGCTGCTGCCATTGTGCTGCAGAAAATAGCTTGGGGATTCGCCGAGGGGAAGTTCAAACATGGGGATGCAGCCATCATGCTTCACTATGCTTACGGTGCTGTCAAGAAGTCCGTCGAGGCTTATGTCACACGCGCCGGCGGGTATGTTATCGAGGTACCTTTGCCTTTTCCAGTTAACTCCGTCGATGAAATTGTACATGAATTTAGACAAGCTTTACAGAGAGGGAAACAGAATGGGAGAAGGGTAAGATTAGCTGTTATCGATCATGTTACTTCGATGCCGACTGTCGTAATTCCGGTTAAAGAACTGGTCACCATTTGTAGAGAAGAAGGTGTTGACCAGGTGTTTGTCGATGCTGCTCATGGAATTGGCTGCGTTGACATTGATATGAAACAAATAGGAGCTGATTTCTACACTAGTAATTTGTACAAGTGGTACTTTTGCCCACCATCTGTTGCCTTTTTGTACTGTAAAAGGTCGATAAACAACTCCGATTTGCACCATCCCGTCGTCTCCCACGAGTACGGCAATGGATTAGCCATCGAAAGTAGTTGGATAGGAACCAGGGATTATAGTGCTCAATTGGTAGTTCCAAAGGTTTTGGAGTTCATCAATAGGTTTGAAGGTGGGATCAATGGGATCAAGAAGAGGAACCATGAATGTGTTGTCAAGATGGGGCAAATGTTGGTCGAAGCATGGGGAACTCATCTCGGTTGTCCTCCGGAGATGTGTTCGAGCATGGTTATGGTCGGCTTACCTGCTTGTTTGGGGATTTCGAGTGACCATGATGCTTTGAACCTAAGGACTTGTTTGAGGGAAAAGTTCGGTGTTGAAGTTCCGATATATCATACATCACCCAAGGATGGGGAGGATGGTGGAGTAACAGGCTATGCTAGAATATCTCATCAAGTTTATAACAAGGTTGATGATTATTACAAGTTTAGGGATGCAATCAATCAACTTGTTCACAATGCAGTCACTTGTGCTTCTCTTCCTAGTTCATAAGGTTCGTGCCGCTGCTCTCTTCCAATAGTAGATTTGTCTGTTAGAAACTTACATGAAGTTCTGATTGCTATTTTGGAATATATATGCTGTTGTTCTCCATGCATTTGTCTCGTATCGCACGTTGCTTCGATCATATCGGACTTGGTCCCTGCTGAATTTTGTTGCTAGTAGATTTAGAAGTGAATTGCAGCAGTGTTTATACTGTACTTACTTCATTAGCTAAGTCAGAGATTTCAACTCCCTTTCTTCTTGTTTTGATAGCATAGTGTTGGGTTATGGTACTTAAACACTCTAATATAGCCGCGAGCAGAGCACCGAAGCCGAGTTAACATTGTCATGATCCATTGGTAGAAATTTGATACAGAAAACCAGTTAAGTATAATGTTTCCTATGGTCTTGTCTTAAAGTTGAACCCTACACCTATTACCAGTTGATTTTAGATTGTATGCTTAATGATCTTTTATTGCCGATTAAAACCGGTTAGTAGGTACTGGATTCATTGTTTTGCAGATAGAATGTATGTGTTCAAGTCTTATCTTTTCTTGTCTGTGTGACTGATTCATGCATGGAACAACATGGAACATGGTAATAATGCTGTAATTAACTGATAAAGTTACATTTTAGTTGCTTACAGGCTACTGCTGTTGTTCTACTTTGTGTGCAGCTGAAGTAGTTTGCCTTTCCTCGTTCACCGGAATAAGAGGCAGCCGGCCTGCCACGGTCATCGGCATGGTTTCGGTACCATGCAGAATGTATGAATGATGTTCCTTGTTTACGTGTAGGAAATATCAAACACAAACATGCTTTGTTCTGCTTGTTAATATAGCTCTCATGGGCTTAGTATTTGCCTTTCCTTCTATCTTATTTCAAATCAATAATAAATATTTGTTAGTTAAATCCGAACAGAACCGAACCAAACCAAAGGAACTGCTGCCAAACACCAGCAACAAGAACAAGCTGACAACAACCTCGGGCAATCGAAGAAGACTCGGACCATGTGACAATCGACTATCAAGAGCTGAAAATATTAATATTCACACTATCAAGAGCTGAAAATATTAATATTAGTATTTATTCGAATTACTAGATAGAGATGGGCACGGGTCGGGTTAGATTTTCAACCTACCCAAATCCGACCTGAACACAAATACCCTAAACCCGAATTCAACCCGAACACAAATACCCTAAACCCAAATCCAACCCAACCTGACATATAAAAAAATAAATTTAGGGACTAAATTGTAAAAAAATTTGGGACTTAATTATAAAAAAATATAATTTTAAGGACTAAATTATAAATAAAAAAATTAATTTTAAGATCTAATTATAAAAAATATATAGATAGAGGATCATTATTATAAATATCCGTAAAAATTATGGAAAATTACATATTTAGTCTCAGGTCAGGTCGGATCGGATATTTTACACCCTAAACCCGAACCCAACCCGACCCGATGTGTCTTTAAAAATCACCCAACCTAACCCGAACCTCATTTTTTCATCAAAGAATCCGATCCGATCGAATCGGGTCGGATCAAAACCGAATTAGACCGGATAAAATACTCATCCCTGTTACTAGATGTATTTAATAAATTTAATATTTTACTTTATTAGATCTGTTTAGTAATACATATTATCCGTTCTTTTATTGAGACTATTTGTACAAACCAATCTAACTTTATCTTTAACTTTTTAAAAAGAGATGAGTCATTTTTTTAAATATTAGCAAAATATTAACTTTTTAATGATGCTATAATAGCAGCTTGTATGATAATCTACTGTATTTTATACTATTTCCATTTTCTCTCTTTTTTTTTCTAATTTTTTAAATTTAAACTATTTATTAATAGTGTTATGTCAGCATGAAGCATGCATAAACTGTAGAGATGATAAATATATCCATATTTGACTCGATTTAACTCAATTTTATTAGATATTTCGTTGGAAGTTTTAAGTATTGGGTTGGGTGGGTTTTGAGATAAATTTTTTTTAGAGGGAGTGGGTTTGAGTTTAGGGTGAGAAATCTCGAACCTGACCTGGTATAAATATATATTTTTTGAATCAGACGAATCAGATTCGGTATAACCTTTAAATTTTAGGACAGATCGGAATCAAATTTGAAGTTTAAGGTTTTCGGGTTGAGATGGAACAAGATACGTAGATTTTTGAGTCGCATTAGAATCGAATATAATAACTTACTTTTGAATCGGGTTAAAACAACTGAAAACATGTCATGTGGACCCTTTAAGTTAGTCAGTTTCCTGTACCACTTTGGCTGATTATCTGCATTTTTCACTTATCTGTATCAGCAAGCATTTGTTCCTTGTACTGATGTCTATTGTCTGAGATGGTTGGTTATCTTTGATGAGTTAACCGAATTCTGCAGTTGCTGTTGGCCGTTGTAACTGAAAGTTTTTAGTTTTTAGCTTCATCCCTTTAGTTATGTTCTGTTGCTGGTGCTGGTCCTCTTACTTTTGTGTTTGATAGGGATCACATTAAGGATGATACTGGTTGCCTGATGAATCTTATGATTGTTCTTCAATGTCATTTCTTTTCCTGTCAATCAATAAGCATAACAGTGATGTGAAACCTACAGACTCGATGTTCGTATCGATTAGTCGATGATAACAGTATCAGTAATGTGAGCATGAACCTCATCGCTGAGCAGTCTCAACTCAACAAGCCTCTGCGCTCCACCTCCACGGAGTTCGCCTTATAGGGACCCTTCACCGCCTCTGCAGCTACCTGCATCCTCTGCCTTCACCCTTCTTCTACACCTGGCCAGTTTCATTTACTCCACCCTCATCCACTCTCATCACAAGGAGACTTTTTGCTTTCTTAGTGTGAGTTGTTTTAGAGTAGGCGAGGGACGAGTAGTGAGAGTGGGAAAGGTCTGCCATGCACATACAGAGAGCAGTCCCAGCCTTGCACTCAACTCGGTTCGCAGTCTTCTACCACTGCAAATCATATCCTCATAACTTTGGGGAAGAAGAGCTCAAAAGAACTTCCATCCAACTTTGGTGGGAATGGATCCAATCAATGTAATTTGTAACCACAGTTGCATATTATTCATCAGAGATGAAACAATGTTTCCGAAGCTGCTATCGGTTCAGCGTTCGAGATTTGGACAATTGCATCTTCTCACTAGTCAATATAACCAATATCAGATAGGATAGGTTAACCATGTCAGAACAAAATCAGTCACCTGCAAACAAGAACAGAACAAGATCTTGCAATATTCAAGTTACTATAACATACACAAAGATATTCAAGTGACTTAAAACATTCTAAACTGTCATTACAATCATTTGGATGCCATTGAAGAAGGATCTACGTCACGACTTTTATACTCCAGCAGGCGAGAAATGAAGGCATGACCTGCAATTTTACAGTTTCGAGTACAGTATGTACCACCATGGGGTGGATAGATGGTCAAATAAAAAAAAAAACGTCGAGCTTTCTTATCATTTCCGCAATGCCTCGGCAGCATTGGGGAAATGAACAATGTATGAGTTGTAGAATCTGGAACACAATCCTTTTCCAACATCAAATCTAACAAATTTCGAGCCTCATTCTCGCACCCTTCTTTCCATAGGCCATTAATCAGCATACTAAACATGGTTGGATCCAGAATTTCCATTCTAGAAATAATTTTATCGATATCATTTGACAATAAATGTAACTGAGAATGATTCGTTAAACACGAGAAAAGATCACAAACTGTCTCTGAATCAGGCATGAGGCCCTCATTAATCATTAATGTCCAAAATAAAGCACAATCCTTAAATCTATTCAGTGCACACATACTTCGTACCAGTATAGAGTAAGCTTCTGCATCAAATTTGCTATTCCCTGTCATTGTCTGGGAAAGCATTACCAAGACATCTTTAGTTCTTTCAGATTTATGCAAAGCACGCATTATAGTGACATAAGCCGAAGTAGAACAGGAAGTACCGGAATAATAAGCCAACGACCTCAGCTTGATTGCTTCATCAACCTTTCCAACATCACATACAGCCTTGATCAATAGATTGAATGTGCTGACTTTGAGGGGGTATCCACTTCTAGACATGTAAAAATATACTTCAACAGCCTCTTCAATCTTTTCTAGGTTACAAAGGCCTTCAACTAGCCTTGAAGAACAATAGGAATCCAAAACCCAGAATTTGCATCGAATGTAATAAAATAGCTCTAAAGCATCCTTGTACTTGTTCAGATGACAATTCCCAACAACAAGAGCTGCATATGTGCTACAATCAGGAACAAGTGACCGTACAATCATTCTACAAAGAAGCTCGTAAGCTTTATTGATCCCCACATTCTCACAAATCCATCTGAGTAAAATGTTCCAAGAATCACAATCAGCTATGCCTTTCTCAGACATCTTCTCAAGAAGACTTTTTCCAAGAAAAAAGTTACCAGCCTTACAGCAACCTTCGAGCAATGCTTTATACGGAGAAATTAAGTTACTATCACAGTTATTCTCCAAGAAACGTATAGCCTCGTCATATCTTCCAGCTTCATAAAAACCATTCACTACATCCACAAAAGAATCAACGGGAGGAATCTCACCGATTTCTATCAGATCTTCAAGAATGGTAGTTGCATCATCTAGATGAAGGTTCATACATAAACAATGAACCAAGCTACTGCAAATTACTGAATTTGGTACTAAATCAGTTGCTCTCATCTGCCTATATAGCCGAACTCCTTCTAGTCTGTTCTCTTGACAAAACAAAGGGATAATGCAGCCATAGAAACCCAAATATGGCTGATACCTGAGCTCCAACATTTCATGCAAAATGAGCACTGCATCATCAACTCTACCATTCAAAACAAGACCTTTTATAACAATCTCAAAGGTCCTAACATTAGGAGTACACCCCTTCTTTCTCATCCTCCTAAACTGTTTCAAACCTAACTCAATCCTCTTGGTCTTAAACAAAACTTCCAACAAAGAGTTCAAAGTAGCAACTGTGGGTACAATTCCTCCTTTCACCATCTCCTTATAAACAAACAAGACATGTTGGAAATCTATTTTTCCAACAAGAACACCCAACAAATGATTAAAAACATCAACAGAGGGATGAAAGCCACATGATATCATATTCCCGATAACCCGAATCGCCTCATTTAGCCTAGAATGTCTAACGAATGTATAGACCAAAGAAGCAAGAGCCTCCTCAGAACCCACACATTTATCCCTAGCCAAATTTAGACAAAAATGGTCCATTTCATTGACATTTCCAGCCAAACCCAGTTTCAAAATGATATGGTAATAAGTATCAGCATTGTGGTTAAATCTTTTCTGCAAAGCAGCCCATTTGAATACCTTGACAGCTGAGTTGGAATCATGGGTTTTATCCAAAACCGGATTAAGTTGTCCGGGTGTAGATTCTTCTTTAAAAATCCAATCTTTTCTTCAAAACCATCAAGTGATGGAGGGTTTATGGAGTGTTACAAGCCGGAAATAGTTTGGTTTGAAAACGCAGTCGTATAGTGATTTTATTTACTTTATTTGAACGTTGTCGTTTTGTTTATTTGTTAGATGCTGTCGTTTTGCTTTTGTTATAGATGTAGGGTTGAGCCAGATTAGGGTATCGATCTGGTAATTGGGATTTTGACTCATCTATTTTGTTCCTACCCCTTTTCTCTGAAGTTAATATTACTGGAATTCTTCTTCCACCGGATTTGTTCCTTTTATTTTGTTATTCTACAGTAACGATAATATCAAAGGTATCAGAGGCCTCGGTTTTGGCAATGGTGGATGGCGTTCAAACACGTTCTCAGCAAAAAGAAAATCGTTTTCAATCTGATTTGAAGGAAATGGAGAAACGACTTGAGGATCGAATCGACAAGGTTATGGCTGACAAAGTTCAAGACATTCATAATGAGGTTAGTGGAATCCACTCTGAAATCAAAGATCTTCGTGTTCTATTGGAGACTATATTGGGGGAAGAAAAGCCCTTCGACGGAGGTTTTGGGTAAGGCTCAAGCTGCTGGGCCTTCAACTGGAGTTTTAGGCACTGCTCCAGCTGTTGGTCAGGAGCTCGATGTCGTCGATTTAGATGCTTCGAAGGAGGAGGTTGTGCATCAGGAGACGACAAAATGGACTGGGGAGACTCATTCCAGAGGTCCTCATCTCCGATGTCCCAGTTTTGATGGGTCCAACTTCCTTGATTGGTGGTCCAAATTAGAACAATATTTTACGGCGGAGGAGATTCCGGATTCTTCGAGAGTTAAGCTAGTGATGTTCCATTTGGAGGGCGATGCGCTACAGTGGCACCACTTCGTAGCGAGGAGAGCTGGTGGCCTGGATAAACTTGATTGGGATTCCTATCTCGTCTCCATGAGGAATCGATTCGCCCCTAAAGGTTTGGAAGACCCCATGGGTGAACTGGTGGACTTACAACAGACAACATCAGTTGAACAATTCTATGCTGACTTCGTAAGTCTCTTGAACCAACTCAATTTATCTGAAGACTATGCTTTAAGTATATTTTTAAGGAATTTGAAATGGGAGATTGGTCAATCTCTTCGAGTCTTTCAACTGACCCAGCTGATGGAAGCTTTTTTTTTAGCTTTACATTTTGAACAGTTGTTGCTCCCTGTTCCCAGAAGGACTTATGGTAGTGTAACTCGTACTCAGTCTCCTACTCTGCCTTTTGCTTCTAGTTAACCTTCTGGTCTGAGTCGTGGGGGAACGTCTTATGCCCCAACTAAGTCCTTAGGGGCCAGTAGTACCCCACCTTCTTATTCGAGACAATCCTCGAGTGCTACTAGTAGAATCCCTTCTCCTAAGAAAAAAATTGTTCCAACCAGTAATGGTCCTGGAAAGTTGTAAGCTACTGAAATGGAAGTGAAGCGCCGGAAAGGGTTGTGTTATTGGTGTCTTGCCAAATTCTCCCTTGGCCACAAGTGTACCAAGTCCCAACTTTATCAACTGTTGGTGGAAGGGCAGGATGGAGAAGGTGAGGCAGAAGAATTTGCTGATTGTGAGGAGAAATTGGAGCCTGAAATTACTGAGGGAGGACAAGATATTCCTGTCTTGTCTCTGCAGGCAATGTGGGAATCATGGGGCTTCAATACAATGAAGATAGGGGTCTGGTTTTGTAAGCAACAATGGGTTGCCCTGGTTGATTCAGGCAGCACCCATAATTTTTTAAGCCTAGGGGTGGTGAAGGCTTGTCGACTGGAGGTTGAGCAGCAACATCAGATACAGGTAACCATAGCTGATGGAGGTATTCTACAGACTCAAGGATGGTGTAGGGGGGTTACATGGGAGGCACAAGGATAAGATTTCTCCACTGATTTTTTAGTGTTGCCTTTGAAGGGGTGTGATATGGTCTTAGGGGTGCAATAGCTCACTTTCTTAGGCCCTATACAGTGGGACTTTTCAAAATTATTGATGCAATTCGAGTATGGAGGCACCTTGGTTCGATGGAAAGGACTGGTACTAGGACCTATTCAAATCCTGGAGGACAGTAAAGGAGCTAAAGTATTAAAGGGATCTCGGGTGATTCCAGGGGTTTCTCTATGTGCCTTGAAGACACAATTGGAAGTCCAGCTCTCCAACCAGACTTTATCAAAGGATTTACAAGGCTTGCTGAGTGAATTTGTTATTTTTTTTCAAGAGCCGAGAGGTCTTCCACCCATTAGGGGGCATGAACACAGGATCCTTCTCCAGAATGAGAATGCAGTGGTGAAGATAAGGCCTTATCGATAACCTACTGTCCAAAAAAATGAGATTGAGAGGATAGTGCAAGAAATGCTTCAAGCTGGGATCATTAGAGACAGTGCAAGCCCTTTTGCTTCTCCAATTGTAATGGTAAAAAAAAAACGGGTCTTGGAGATTTTGTGTCGATTATAGGCAACTCAATCAGTTAACTATAAAAGACAAATTTCCCATTCCTATAATAGAGGAGCTCTTGGATGAGTTAGAGGGAGCGAGATATTTTTCTAAGCTGGATCTTCGTTCGGGGTACCATCAGATTCGTATGTGGGAGGCAGATGTTTCCAAGACCGCCTTCAAGACTTATGAAGGACACTACGAGTTTCTCGTTATGCCATTTGGGCTAACGAACGCGCCGGCCACTTTTCAAGGACTTATGAACTCCATTTTTAAGAAGTTTTTGCGGAAGACAATGCTAGTCTTTTTTGATGATATCCTAGTCTAATCAAGGACATGGGAAGATCATTTGAAGCATTTGAGAGAAGTGCTAGAAGTTCTGAAGGGAAATCAACTTTTTACCAAGGAAAGTAAGTGCACTTTTGGGGGTACAGAAATGGATTATTTGGGATATACCATTGCTGGTGGGTGTATCTCGATGAATCCAGACAAAGTTCAGGCTATTTTGAGGTGGAAGACTCCCTCTAATGTCAAGGAATTAAGGGGATTTTTGGGGTTGTCGGGGTACTATCGAAGATTCATTAAGGGGTACAGAGGAATTGTGAAGCCCCTTACCAATTTATTAAAAAAAGATGCCTGGTTGTGGAATGAGGAAGCCGAAGCAGCCATTAATCAACTTAAGGGAGCTATGACAGCAGCTCCTATTCTTGCCTTACCTGACTTTAGCAAACAATTTGTTTTAGACACGGATGCCTCCTATTATGGAGTAGGAGCAGTGTTACTGCAAGAAGGTCGGCCTGTTACATATTTCAGTAAGGGATTAGGGTAAAACACTAACAGCTTTCCATTTACGAGAAGGAAATGTTATCCTTCTTTCTAGCAGTCAAGAAATGGGCACCCTACTTGATCAGGAGACATTTTAAAATTCGGGCAAACCATCAAAGTTTGAAGTTTCTGATTAGAAACCAAGCTACCACTCCAGCTCAGCAAGCATGGGTTGCAAAAATATTGAGTTTCAATTATGAAGTGAGTTATAGACAAGGTTCTAGCAACACTGTAGCTGATGCCTTATCGAGAGACCCTCAATTTGTTCAGGGAGAATTGAGAGCCATCAGCAGTTTCAATACTCAGTTAGTGCAACAGATTTGTAAGTCTTGGGAGAACGATGACAAAATACAGAAACTGGTCAGGAGATTATCACAAGATCCAACTTCGCATCCCAAATATACATGGGATAGCAACTTGCTGAAGCGAAAGGGAAAGTTGGTTGTAGGGAATGATGCAGATTTGAGGACTCAACTAATTGAACTTTTTCACCAGAGTTCTTTTGGAGGACATTCTGGAGCTGAGGTAACAAGCAAGAGGATGGCAACATATTTGTATTAGAAGGGCATGAAAAAAGAAGTGGGGGGTTTGATCAGAAATAATGGGGTGTGCCAGCAGAACAAGTTTGATACTCAACCGAAACTTGGTCTTTTACAACCCTTACTAATACCGAAACAGGCATGGTCATCCATAAGCATGGATTTTGTGGAGGGGCTGCCTAATTCCAAGGGTAAGGATACGATATTTGTAGTGGTAGATAGGTTAACAAAATATGCACATTTTGTGGCCTTATCTCACCCTTTTACTGCCTTGACTGTGGCCCAAGCATTTATGGACAATGTGTTTAAGTTACATGGTCTTCCTGAGGTGATAGTATGCGATCGAGATCGGATCTTCATGAGTACCTTTTGGAAAGAATTATTTTCAAAACTCAAGGTGACTCTCACCCCTTCTACCGCATACCTTCCCGAGACGGATGGTCAAACGAAGGTGGTAAATAGGTGCTTGGAAACCTATTTAAGATGTATGTGTGGGGAGTCCCCTAAAGAATGGAGTTCGTGGCTTTCCCTGGCGGAGTGGTGGTATAATTCTTTGCATCACTCGGCTATTAATCTTACTCCCTACCAAGCTCTCTATGGCAAGAACCAGTTGTGCATCTTCCCTATTTGCTGGCGATTCGGTGGTGGCATCGGTGGATCGAAGCTTGCAGGCCCAAAAAGTAGCAGTTAAAATGCTTAAATTTTATTTGACAAGGGCTCAGGACAGGATGAAAAAACAGGCGGATAAGAGGAGAAGTGACAGGGAGTTCCAATTGGAAGACTTGGTTTACTTGAAGTTGCAACTATATAGGCAACAGTCAGTGCAATTCCGAAAAAACCAAAAACTTGCTCCCAAATGGTTTGGGCCATATCCCGTGACTAAGAAAGTAGGAAAAGTGTCTTACAAGTTGCAGTTGCCAGCAGGGTCGAAGGTTCATCCTATCTTTCATGTTTCTCAGCTCAAAAAGCACATTGGGGTTGTACCAACTCAGAAGGATCTTCCAGTGGTGGGGGAAGATGGTACCTTGCTCAAGGAACCTGTGAGAATATTGGACAGACGAATGGTTAAGAAGGGGAATAGAGTCGTCATCGAAGTACTCGTAGAGTGGAGCAATTCATTTCCTGAAGATGCAACATGGGAACTCTTCCACAAGCTCAAGATGGACTATCCTCAGTTCAATCCTTGAGGACAAGGATCTTTTCCAAGAGGGGAGTATTGTTACAAGCTGGAAATAGTTTGGTTTGAAAACGCAGTCGTTTAGTGGTCTTATTTGTTTTATTTGAACGTTATCGTTTTGTTTATTTGTTAGATGTTTTCGTTTTGCTTTTGTTATAGAGGTAGGGTTGAGCCAGGCTAGGGTATCGATCTGGTAATTGGGATTTTGGCTCATCTCTTTTGTCCCTACCCCATTTTTTCTGAAGTTAATATCACTGGATCTCTTCTTTCATCGGATTTGTTCCTTTTATTTTGTTATTCTACAGTAACGATAGTATCATGGAGGTTTCGAGGCTTAATCGGAGAGTATTGGCGATGAAAAATAGAAATAGCAGCCGGGGAAGCTTAACCATGGCGGGATATTGCTGGGGAATTTTAGTTTTTGGGTCAAAATCTTTGAAAACTGTCAGGGTTTTAACTGAAAGTTGGTTAAGGAAATAGCCGTTGGGCTTAATTATCTTTTAATTTGAGTTTTATTTTCGTTTAAATGAAATGGGGCATTTAGGATGATGGGTCTGTAAACCAAAATTGATTTTGATATAACAATTATGAATAAGGACTATTTTGTAATAAATTTTTAAGTCCTTAAGTCAAATTTTTTATTTCAAGTCAAACCAAGAACTTTGAAATAAAATTTCTAAGTGTTTTGATACGAGAGTATCGATACCATTTCAACGGGTATCGATACCCTACTGCATTTTAAAGCCTTGTTCTTGAAACTAAGAACGAGTATCGAAACATGGTTCGATACCATTATGCCACTGGAAACGCATGTTTCGAACCTAGTATCGAACCACTTTGAGTATTTTTATTTGTTTTAAAAATCTTTTAAAATAGGACTCAAGGTATCGATACTGGTATCGGTACACCCTTTAATTCCCAACGGCTATTTTAGCATTTAATGAGTTGACCGTTGGTGACAGTTAAAACTTTAAATGATGGTTGAGATGTTTCGAAACATGGTTCGATACCCACTATTACAGTTTAGTAATGGCATCGATACCTGTTTCGATACCCTCCCTATTAAATGCACAACGGCTCTTTCTTTTTATAGGCTGTTCCGAAACAGGTTCCCCGAGTATCGATACCTGTGCCTGTAGAAGAGCATTTATGACGGGAAGATGAAGTCTCAACGTCTTTATTTCATTTCCCAACAACCACAACGGTTAGAAATCAATGAGGACATATAAAATGAAGATGTTCAAGCAGCATTAACAACTATTGAACCTCAAGCATCATCCAAGCACAAAAATCCAACTCAAAGCACCTAATTGCATATCTTTGCTCCCAACTCTTGTAATTTCACTCTTGTGAGAGAATTCCTTTTAGCCCACTCTAATCTCTTGTAACACTTTGTGAGGTCCAAATCAATTTTGGGTAGAAAATTGATTTGTTTGTAACGGTTATCCCTTGAACCGAGAAAAAGGTCGAATTCAATAGTGAATTGGTTTCAAAATCCTTAGTGGGAGCTAAGGTAGTGGATGTAGAGCTTTTTTCGAAGCTTGAACCACTATAAATCGTTTGTCATCAAAATTTTTATTTTTACCGAAAATTTCCCAACCAATCTTTTAATTGCCAATTCACCCCCTCTTGGCTATACTTCAAGATCAATCAACTCAACAATTGGTATCAGAGCCTAATCTTTGAAGAGATTCACATCTACCAAAGAAGATCCAAGGCGTGTTGATCACATCTACAAGAAGAATCAAATGGCCTCCACCTCCGGTTCATGGAACGAGTCACATTCCATCACCAAGCCACCCTTCTTCAATGGGGACAACTACCCCTATTGGAAGAATAGGATGAGGTTGTTCATCAACTTTAATGATTATGTCCTTTGGGATATAATCGAAGATGGTCCCTCAATTCCTATGAAGCAAGAAGGAGATCGGCAAGTGCCTAAGAAGAGAAATGAGATGACCGATGAAGAAAGAAGAAGGATGTCCACAAACGAAAAAGCTCTTCATATTCTTTTTTGTGCACTTGGTCCCGACATCTACTCAAAGATGTCATCTTGCACAAGTGCCAAAGAAGTATGGGACTCCTTGGAGACAACTTATGAGGGCACAAATGATGTCAAGGAGACAAAGATAGGTCTTCTAAATCTCAACTACGAAAATTTCAAGATGGAGCTGGATTAAGACATCACCAAGATGTTCGATAAATTCTTGGTGATCGTCAATGGTCTCAAGGGTTTCGGTGAGATCATTCCGGAAGAGAAACTCGTTCGAAAGTTCATCTACTCTCTTCCCGAGTCTTGGGATAGTAAGAGAACGGCTATCATTGAAGCCAAAGATTTGAAGACTCTAAAGCTTGATGCTCTTGTAGGATCTCTTCTCACCCATGAGATAATGAGGAAAGGAAGAGAAGAAGAAAAGAAGAAGGAAGAGGTGAAAATTGAAAAGAGAGAGGTTGAGAAGAAGAAACAAGGGATTGCTCTCAAAGCCTCAATGTCACAAGAAGAAGTGGATTCTAGTGAAGAAGAAGAGTTAGAAGAATTGGCTATGGTAGCCAATAGATTCACTAGACTCATGAGGGCAAATAGGAATAGGAGATTCCAAAGGAAGAAAGATTTTAAGTCAAAGGGCAAAGAAGATGAGAAAGATCAAATTGTTTGTTACGAATGCAAGAAGCCCGGTCACATTAGGACCGATTGCCCACAATAAAAAAGGAAGGGTTTTGACAAGAAGAAGAAACAAAAGGCTCATGTTGCCACATGGAATGATGAGGAGTCATCATCCGATGAAGACAATGAAGTAGCCAACCTTTGTCTCATGGCTCTTGATGAGCCTAAGGTAACCCTTGATTCCTCTTGCAATGATCTTACATATGATGAATTATATGATGCCTATGATGAATTGCAAGATGTTTATGATGAGTTGGTCTTGAAATTCAAAGAATCAATTTTGAAAAGCAAGAAAACTATTTCCGATTTAGAAATGAAAAATGATTCGTTGACAAAAACGATTTTGGACTTGGAAGAAAAGGTTGTTACTTTAAATGATGATTTAAAGTTTTTTCAAAATGAAAATGTGGATTTAAACAACCTTATCTCTAGCTTGAGTGAGAATCACCACAAAGTGGTGAATGAGCTTAAAGAACAAATCAAAGTGGTTGGTAGTTCTACTTTTGAAAAAAGAAGCTCTTCAAAACCCAACCATGTGAAAAAGAATTTTTATGGCCACAAACAAAGAAGTTTTTAAAGGCATGCTAGATATAGAAAAATTAGGAGTATGTGGGTTCCTAAGGAACTCATTATTTCTAATAATATTAATGCCATTGCATCTTGGATTCCTAAGAGAACCAAGCTTTTAGGAACTTACTCTCATGAACCCAAAATGATTTGGGTACCAAAAGTCAAAAACTAAATCTTTGTTTGTAGGTTGAGCATTGCTTCAAGGCCAAGGCTTAAAGTCAAAACATGTGGTACCTTGATAGTGGATGCTCAAGGCATATGACCGGAGACAAGAGACGATTTAAGGAGTTATTGCTCAAAAAGGGTGGAGTAGTGACATTTGGTGACAACTCCAAAGGCCAAATTGAGGGTATTGGCTCTATTGGTAATCACTCCTCTATTTTAATTGAAAATGTCTTGCTTGTTAATGGTCTTAAACATAATTTATTGAGCATTAGTCAATTGTGTGATAAGGGTTTTTATGTCTCTTTTGATAAACATGGTTGCAAAATACTAGACATAGAATCAAATAGAACAATGCTCATAGGTCATCGCATAGGAAATATCTATATGGTGCATTTAGATGAGATAAACATTTCTCATGCATGCTTAGTTGCTAGTGATGAAAATGATGCATGGTTATGGCATAGAAAACTAGGACATGCTAGCATAAGTGTTTTAGAGAAACTAGCCTCCCAAAATCTAGTTAGAGGTTTACCTAAACTCAAGTTCTCCTTAGATAAAATTTGTGATGCATGTGCTAAGGGTAAACAAAAGAGAGTTTCTTTCAAGTCCATTAATGATGTTTCAACTAGTAGAGTATTACAATTGATCCATATGGATCTCTTTGGACCTATTAGGACTACTAGCTTGGGTGGAAAATCATATGTATTTGTTATTGTTGATGATTATTCTAGATACACTTGGGTTCTATTTTTAAGTACAAAAGATAAAACCTTAGAAAAATTCATCACATTTTCAAATATTTCTCAAAATGTTCTTGATCAAAGAATTTCTCATATTAGAAGTGACCATGGAACCGAATTT
This sequence comes from Abelmoschus esculentus, assembly GCA_035048815.1. Taxonomy (NCBI): domain Eukaryota; kingdom Viridiplantae; phylum Streptophyta; class Magnoliopsida; order Malvales; family Malvaceae; genus Abelmoschus; species Abelmoschus esculentus. Next base: position 1,668,085 of record JAUCBN010000049.1, read on the forward strand.
CAAATTTTAGGTTTTGAGAATTTTTGTAATGAAAATGGGATTAGTCATAATTTTTCGGTTCCTCGCACTCCTCAACAAAATGGGGTAGTTGAGAGGAAAAATAGAACTTTAGAAGAAATGTCTAGGACCATGCTTTGTGAAAATAATTTACCTAAATATTTTTGGGCGGAAGCCACAAACACTTCATGTTATATTATAAATCGAGTAATGAGTAGGCCAATTTTAAAGAAAACTCCTTATGAGATTTTAAAATCCAAAAAGCCTAACATTAGCTATTTTCACCCTTTTGGGTGCAAGTGTTTTGTTTTGAATAATGGAAAAGACAATTTAGGTAAATTTGATGCAAAAAGTGATGAAGCTATTTTTCTTGGATATTCTTCAAATTCAAAGGCTTATAGAGTTTTCAACAAAAGAATCTTAGTTGTAGAAGAGTCAATACATGTGGTTTTCGATGATAACCTCCTTTCTAGGAAGGAATCTTGTGATGATGATGATGTAGGAATCATTGAAACCATTGATTATGGACAAGCATCAAAGGTTGATCCGGAGCCTCTTCGACAACTTGGACCAAACGCCGAGCTTATGGACTTTCTCACCTCACGGTTTGATAGTTTAGATGCTCGCTTTGCTAGTATGGATGCTCGGTTCGACTCTCTAGATGGAAGGTTTGATTCTTTTTCCACTCATTTCAATTCTCGCTTTGATGCTTTGGATACGAGATTGACGGGATTGGAGAATCAAAGCACTTCCATGAGGATCTCCATTGAAGCTCTCCGTTACATGCAAACCACTTCCAACAAAGATGGAGATGATGATGAGGATGAAGATGAAGATGACAATGAGGGTGATGAAGGTGAGGATGGTGATGATGATGCGGATATGGGCGATGAGTGATCCTTAGTGTTTTACCTTTGCTTTGCTTTGGCTTTAGGACTAGTTTTGTTTTTTTTTCTTTAAGTTCCTGTTGCATTCTCATTTCATATAGACTTATGCATCTATGTTATTTCTTTATGCTTTGAAATATTTTGTTGGATTTTGAATATTTATGCTATGGATTATAATTATATGCTATGCTTGTTATGCTTTATGCCTCATATTGATTTTGATCTAACAAAAAGGGGGAGAAATATTTGTAGAATTTAAAGTTATGCACCTATTAAGGGGGAGTCCTTTTAAAAATTATTTCAAAGTCTTGGAACCTAAAAGTGTGCTTTTAAAACTTAAAAATTCATAATGGTTTTGTTATATCAAAAAGGGAGAGATTGTAAACCAAAATTGATTTTGATATAACAATTATGAATAATGACTATTTTGTAATAAATTTTTAAGTCCTTAAGTCAAATTTTTTATTTCAAGTCAAACCAAGAACTTTGAAATAAAATTTCTAAGTGTTTTGATACGAGAGTATCGATACCATTTCAACGGGTATCGATACCCTACTACATTTTAAAGCCTTGTTCTTGAAACTAAGAACGAGTATCGAAACATGGTTCGATACCATTATGCCACTGGAAACGCATGTTTCGAACCTAGTATCGAACCACTTCGAGTATTTTTATTTGTTTTAAAAATCTTTTAAAATAGGACTCAAGGTATCGATACTGGTATCGATAAACCCTTTAATTCCCAACGGCTATTTTAGCATTTAATGAGTTGACCGTTGGTGGCAGTTAAAACTTTAAATGATGGTTGAGATGTTTCGAAACATGGTTCGATACCCACCATTACAGTTTAGTAATAGCATCGATACCTGTTTCGATACCCTCCCTATTAAATGCACAACGACTCTTTCTTTTTATAGGTTGTTCCGAAACAGGTTCCCCGAGTATCGATACCTGTGCCTATAGAAGAGCATTTATGACGGGAAGATGAAGTCTCAACGTCTTTATTTCATTTCTCAACAACCACAACGGTTAGAAATCAATGAGGACATATAAAATGAAGATGTTCAAGCAACATTAACAACTATTGAACCTCAAGCATCATCCAAGCACAAAAATCCAACTCAAAGCACCTAATTGCATATCTTTGCTCCCAACTCTTGTAATTTCACTTTGATAATTTGTAATCTGAGTTTGGAGAGAGTTTGTTTGTATTTGGGGCATTTATTTCTTGTAAGAGAATTTCTTTTAGCCCACTCTAATCTCTTGTAACACTTTGTGAGGTCCAAATCAATTTTGGGTAGAAAATTGATTTATTTGTAACGGTTATCCCTTGAACCGAGAAAAAGGTCGAATTCAATAGTGAATTGGTTTCAAAATCCTTAGTGGGAGCTAAGGTAGTGGATGTAGAGCTTGATTCAAAGCTTGAACCACTATAAATTGTTTGTCATCAAATTTTTCATTTTTACCGAAAATTTCCCAACCAATCTTTTAATTGCCAATTCACCCCCTCTTGGCCATACTTCAAGATCGATCAACTCAACAGGGTCATACGCCGTCGTTTAAACAACTAGGGTTATTTGTGTTGTTTCTCTGGTTGGTCTGAGTATTCGATTATGCTGTGAATGAAATAGGCTCTCTTGATGCAGAGAGAGATTTTTTCTTTTGAATCCTTTGTTCCTTTGATTTCTTTTGTTAATCTTTGATTTGCTGGTTCGAGTATTTACAAGGGTATCAGAGCCACCAATTCTCGGCCATGGTGGAGACGCGGAGTTAGGCTTTGACGGCGGCACAGGAAGCAACTCAGTCGAATGTTCCCAATCAACCCAGTTTGTCGGAGTTACGCCAGGATGTTTCGAAGCTACAATCGGATATTGTGCGACTGGAAACGTTATTGGATGACCGGTTTTTGAAGATGCAGACTATAATGATGGCCAACCTTCAGAGTTTATTGGAGATTGGGTTGGGGAAGAAAATAGACCTTCCGGAGGTGGGAGAGTTGGATTACCCAATGATTAATCCACTTCCAAGATTTGACTGAAGCTGCGAAGGACCAAGGAGCAGAAATGCAACATGAATATAGTCTGGAAAAAGCTTCAGAAGGATCTTCTTAGTCAGGGAACTTTGCATATCGTTTGTTATGCCTTCGATTCGATGGAACTGACTTTGTTGGGTGGATGTCGAAGTTGGAACAATACTTTGAAGCAGAATCAGTACCGGAGGGAGCTAAAATTCGGGTCGTCATGTTACATTTTGATGGGAAGGCCTTGCAATGGCATTAGTATGTGTCCAAGTTCTATGGGGATATGAACCAAATGAGGTGGTTGGAGTATGTTCAACAGTTGAGGGATAAGTTTGCTCCAGGTGGATTTGAGGACCCTTTTTCAGCACTGATGGCCCTGAGGCAGACGGAATCAGTCGAAAAATTCTATGAAGAGTTCATTGAATTGCTGAACCAGGTACAATTACCTGACGCTTATGTTCTATCAATGTTCAAAAATCACCTGCGAATTGAAATTAGTCTGTATGTGCAACTATTACAACCTAAGATCTTGTTAGAAGCTTTCCATCTAGTAAAACATGTGGAAGCTATGTGGTTTCCCATTCTCAAACCACACATACCTCAACACACTAGGACAACTGCTCCACCTTCAGTTTTGTCAATTCCCCCAAGAACTCCCTCTATGTCTTTTAAGAGTCCATCAACCCAAGCTGGAAGTTCAGTAGGGTCTTCTTCTAAGGCTCCAGTGACTAATATGGTGAGCCCTCGAGGTGGCAAGAACATGTCAGGAGGGCTAGGGTCAATGGGAAGAACTTATCTGCAGCTGAAATTGATGAAAAGAGAAAAAAAGGGTTATGTTTTTTGTGTGCAGCCAAATACTTCCCTGGGCACAAATGTGCCAGAACTCAACTGTTTCATATCATGGTGGAGGGAGCAGAAGAGGAAGGAGAGGGTGAAGAGTTTGTGGACTGTGAGGAAATTTTGGAAAATGGGCAAGAAGTTGGCAAGGGAGAAGCTCCAGTATTGTCTCTCCAAGCAATGTGGGGAGCAGATTCTTGGGAGACTATGAAATTGGAAGTTCAAATCAGGGGACTTCAATGTATTGCCTTGTTAGATTCGGGTAGTACCCATAATTTTATAAGCTTATCTGTAGTGAAGAGAGTTAGCTTGGTAATGAGTAAGAAACAACAATTTCAGGTGAAGGTGGCTGATGGAAGTTTGATGACTACATTGGGGGAATGTAAGCAAGTGAGATGGGAAACTCAAGGTTATGGTTTTGAGACTGATTTTCTAGTCATTTCCCTTAAAAATTGTGATGCAGTGATGGAAATCCAGTGGCTATCTCAATTAGGTCCTATTAATTGGGATTTTGCATCTCAAAAAATAAGTTTACACAAAGGAAGTAACTGATTCAATTGGAAGGATGCCAACCCAAACCAGTAGAATGGATGGAAACCATAACTAAAGAAAGGGGACTAAAAGGTCAGCAACATCAATACAATGTTACTTTGTGTTATGTTAATGTTCAATTGGAGGTTAAGGGAGAGAAGGAACAAGCACCTGTTGAACTAAAACTATTACTGCAGGAGTATAAAAATGTGTTTGGGGAGCCAAAAAGGTTACCACCGAAAAGAAGTAAAGATCACAGAATTATTTTGGTTGATGAAGGGACAATAGTGAAGGTGAAATCATATAGATACCCTTTTTGTCAGAAAGAAGAAATTGAAAAGATAGTAAGGGAGATGTCAGAAGCTGGGATTATTCGAGAAAGCAATAGTGCCTTCTCCTCCCTTATTGTAATGGTTTAAAAGAAGGACCGCACATGGAGGATGTGCGTGGATTACAGAAAATTAAACCAAGCCACTGTGAAGGATAGTTTTCCCATGCCAATTATTGAAGAGCTTCTAGACGAATTGGGCAAAGCTCGAGTATTTCCCAAATTGGACCTCAGATCTGATTACCACCAGATCAAAATATGGGAACCAGACATCCACAAAACTACCTTTAGAACTCGTGAAGGTCACTATGAATTTTTGGTTATGCCTTTTGGCTTAACCAATGCTCGAGCAACCTTCCAAGGGTTAATAAACAAGGTGTTCAAGGGGGTGTTGAAAAGGTCAGTATTAGTGTTCTTCGATGATATTCTAGTCTACTCAACAGACTGGATTTCACATTTGATGCATTTGAGAGAGGTTCTAGAAATATTGAGGAAGAACACTTTGTTTGCAAAATTGAGCAAGTGCAGCTTTAAAGCTACTAAAATTGGCTATCTTGGTTATGTGATATCAGGGGATCCATTGCAATGGATAAGGGTAAGGTGAAATGTATAATGGATTGGACAAGCCAAAACAATTGAAGGAATTAAGAGGGTTTGGGAGGCTTTCGGGCTATTACAGGAGGTTTATTGAAGGGTATGGGAGAATAACAAAACCATTGACAGATTTATTGAAGAAGGACGGTTGGAAGTGGGGTGAGGAGGAAGAAGCAGCATTTTTGAGGTTGAAGAAAGCAATATGTTCTGCTCCTAATTTGGCATTACCAGATTTCAAGGAAGAGTTTAGCATCGAAACTGATGCTTCTGAAAATGGGGTGGGGGTAGTGTTGTTACAAAAAGGGAGACCCCTTGTATTTTTCAGCAGAGGACTAGGAATTAGACACCAAAGGCTGTCAGTATATGAGAAGGAGATGTTGACAGTGTTAATGGCCGTGAAAAAGTGGTCTTCTTATCTCGTTGGAAGACACTTTAAAATTCGAACCGATCACCAAAGTTTGAGATATTTAACTGGAAATCAAGCTACAACTCCATTTCAGCAAAAGTGGGTCATCAAAATGATAGGGTATGATTACGAAGTGGTGTATAAAAAGGGGATTAATAATGTGGTGGCTGATGCACTTTCGAGAAAACCAATGAAAACAGGACAGTTGATGGCTATTAGTAGCATAAACACTGACGTGTTGAAAAGAGTGGCCGAGACTTGACAAAATGATGATAAATTAAAGAAAATCATTAAGGATTTAGAGGAAGACAATGGGAGACATTCTAAGTATAGTTGGGAAGGGAACCAACTTAAAAGAAAAGACAAATTAGTGGTGGGGAATGATGATACTCTGAGGCAAGAGATATTAGAGTTTTATCATAAAAGTGTTGTTGGGATACTCTGGAGCCCATGTAACCACTAATAAAATTTCAGAAATGTTCTACTAGAAGGGATTGAAGAAAGAGGTGAAAAGAAAGTGAGGGAATGTGTGACTTGTCAAAAGAACAAAGATGATTTGATGCATCCTAGAGGTTTACTGCAACCTCTTCCTGTTCCGGATAGTGCTTGGTCTTCAATTGGAATGGATTTTATAGAGGGACTTCCAACCTCTAGGGGAAAAGATACAATATTTGTGGTGGTGGATAGGCTGATTAAGTATGGTCATTTCATGGGCCTTAAGCATCCCTTTAGTGCCAAAGATGTGGCTAAGGTCTTCATGGAGAACATATTTAAATTACATGGATTGCCTAGAAATATAATTTGTGACAGGGATAAAATATTTATGAGCAGCTTCTGGCAGGAGCTATTTAGGAATTTGGCAGTAAGGATAAACCCTTCTACTGCATACCATTCGGCCACTGATGGACAGACCGAAAGGTTGAACAAATGTTTGAAGACTTACTTGTGGTGTATGACAGGAGAGAGGCCAAGGGACTGGGAGAGTGGTTGCACTTAGCTGAATGGTGGTATAACACCTCCTTCCACTCGGCTATTCAAACATCCCCTTTTCAGGTTTTGTATGGACAAAGTCCTTCAATACATGTGCCCTATGTAGCTGGAGAATCCAAAGTAGCATCTGTGGACAAGGAACTCCAGAATAAGGAAGTAACCATGAAAATAATGACATTTTACCTTAACCGAGCTCAAGAAAGAATGAAACAACAAGCAGATAAGAGAAGGAGTGAATGTGAATACTCAGTTGGTGATTGGGTCTACTTAAAGTTACAGCCTTACAAGCAGCAAACTGTGGTGTAGAGGACTTGCCAAAAATTGGCACCAAAATGGTTTGGTCCATTTCGCATACTAAGCAGGAAGGGGAAGGTTGCTTATGAGTTACAATTGCCTAGAGAGTCCAAGGTTCACCCTGTATTCCATATTTCCCAATTAAAGAAGCACATAGGAGGAGCCTTGTCAAAGTGAGTTGCCAGTGATTGGAATATATGGTGGAATTAGCAAAGAACCTTCTAAGATTCTGGATATGAGAATTTCGATGAAAGGCAACAAGGCAGTCATCGAAGTCTTAATTGAGTGGACCAACAGTTTTTCAGAAGACGCCACCTGGGAGCTTCTCCATCATATTCAATAGCAATTTTCTCATTTTAATCCTTGAGGACAAAGATTTTTACAAGGAGGGGGTATTTGTCAGGGTTCTAACTGAAAGTTGGTTACAGAAATAGCTGTTGGGCTTAATTATCTTTTTAATTTGAGTTTTATTTTCGTTTAAATGAAACGGGGCGTTTAGGATGATGGGTCATACGTCGTCGTTTAAATAACTAGGGTTATTTGTGTTGTTTCTCTGGTTGGTCTGAGTATTCGATTATGCTGTGAATGAAATAGGCTCTCTTGATGTAGAGAGAGATTTTTCCTTTTAAATCCTTTGTTCCTTTGATATCTTTTGTTAATCTTTGATTTGCTGGTTCGAGTATTTACAAAAACATGGAATCGGAAGTAAATCACATATCATCATCAACAATCAAACAAGACGGGAAAAGCAAGAAGGCCAAGAGGTGACTGACCTGAGAATCAGAAGTATAATTTTGCCCAGATTGCTAAACTGATGCATCATATGGCCGAGGATACGTAAAGTTAGCATCTTGCTTCATTTCTAAAAGGCTTAATGGTTTGATTTATCTGTTCTTGTGGTTTGATTTATCATATGGTCTAGAATGTTGTTTGTCGATAGTTTGATTTATCTGCTCTTGTAGTTTGATTCAATTGGCTAGTTTTTTATTTATATTTTTGTCGTTGGTCTTTCGAAAAGTTATATTTTTGTCGGTGGTCTCTATTTTTTGGGTTATAAAATGTTTGGATTATTTAATCCAATTTTTTACTTCTTGAAAGCGATATAATTATAATTTTTATGGATTTAATAAAAATTTAGTTGCATTTGTAAAAAAAGGCTTAATGAGTAATTAAGACTCAAATTATATTAAATAGATGTTTTATTTTTTGAATTAAATATGTTTATAAAACAGATAAAAATCGTTTGTCTCTTTCTTATGCTTTCATTTGTGTCTTCGATTGAAATTTGTTAAAAAATTAAATTTTAAACCCTAATCTAATTTTCTATATCCTAAATCCTAAACCTTACACCTTAAAAAATATACCCTATCCATAATTCCCTAAACACTAACCACATGGGCGAAGCCACCCTTTAACAAGGGTGGTCAAATGACACCAAAAAATTTTGGATCAACTTATTTTTATATGATTTATATTTATAATTTTTTAAAAAAATAAATAAATAACATCAATTTATAAATAGTTGACACCCCTTAAATATAATTCTAAAAAATGGCACCCCTTAAATAATTTTTTAGCTTCACCCCTGCCTAATCATAACCTTTAACCTTAAACCCTAAACCTTAAACCTCTGATTTTAAGTGGAAGCACGAATGAAAGTATGAGAAAAAGGTAGACGATTTCCTACTAAAAATGAACATAAAATACGTTAAATATACTTTGGTTAAATCACAGTAGCATGCATTATTGTAACTGTTATGAATGTGATCTGATTTCAGAATTCCCTGACTGTGAAATCAATTTGCTGCATTGCTTTGTTCAAGAAATTGGACCAAAGTGGCATCCAATGCCATAGGATTCTATGAAGTGGCTCCCACATATACACCTTTAGGACAATTATGTCGCAAATTATGTCCTTTTAGACTTTGTATAGACCTTGTGGGAATCTTTTAAGGACATCAAGATTGCAAGCATGTTCTATTGTTGCAGTTGGCTGAGATTTGAATCTCACAGTCACTCAACATGCAAAACCAAACAAATCCGAATAACCCGAAATGACCCTGAACTCGGAATAACAAGAATTTTAAAACTCGAATCGACTGAACTCGACTGATCGGATGGTTATATGGTTATGGAGATATGCTTGTAGGTACTAATACAATATGGTATTCTAAGTATTACAGTTTCCATCTTTAAGCACAAATCTATGATAATTTGAACAAAAGGGTCCTTCTCATACCTATAAACAAAGATATTCAAGAGTACCTGGGCCTATTCTACATTCCAGAATCCAGCCTCTTGGGATTCCTAACTAGCAACCTAATCTCAAACTCGAATATACAGTCGTTTTCGAACATTACGAATAAACCATCTCTACATCTCGAGCAGCTTATCCAGGCGATGAACATGGTCAACACGACTAGGCTGCTATGAAGTAGTCATTTGGGAACTCAAGATCAGGGTTTTTAAAGTTCAATTGAAGCATGATACTCTGACTAGTCTATAGGAAGGTGCTTGATTCTAAGATTAATCGAGCAACGAAACATGTCGTTGTCAGTAGAACGATTATGCTAGAAGTCGGTCGTGAACCAACTGACATGGATGTCGATGTGCTGACACCGGGAGGTGTATCGGGCCCGAAAACACTTGTGGTGGCAGAGCTTGAGCCAGGGGTGCTTGAATTCAGTACCGAAGGTGGGGTGACCGAGCTGCAAAATACATTCAAACTCACTTGGTAAATGCAGTACCGAAGGAGGGGTGTCTACGTCAACGTAATCAAAATAAACTATTTACCCTGGTAAACTTGCTCCTGTTGAAGTTGTTGTTTCTGGTGTTGCGATCGGAGTCGATTGCGATCCCGAAGATGGGTAAATGCAGGATCCAGTGCCTATTATGAGATCGTAAGATATCAGTACATGTGCAAAGGTTTCAAATGGGGAGTGTCTCAACAAACAATTCTTACTTGGATTGGTGTTCACTATGGTTGCAGCCCCACCAAAGTTACAGCTAGTTGGGACAGGGTTTTTCTGATAATAGCTGTTGAAAGCATATGATGCATGGTTTTGCAATGAATTCGGATTATAACAGTTTGCACCTTGCTGGATCTGTGCGCAATCGGCTCCTCCGATGCCGCAAGCATAATCCAAAGCTGATTGAAGCGAAGTCTCAGACACTCCGGTTCGAGCTATGCACCAGCTCTGCCCTGGAACTGCAGGAGCATTAATAGTTGCAGAAGGCACAGGATTAGTCACAGGATTTGGCACTGGATTTGTCACTGGTGTGCTCACTGGGACTCCTCCACTCGGGGCAGGATACGTCGTAACAGGATTCGTCACTGGCTGCTGCTCCCCAGCACCGGTACCTGGCACCGTGACAGGTGCAGGTGTCGTGACCGGATTGATTATCGGTACCGTAGCTGGATCATTTGGATTCGTAGAAGGTACCGTAACAGGCGTGGTAGTCGGGATCGGCGGCTGCATATTCGCAGGGTTCGTAGCAGGCACCGTGACAATCGTCGGTGTAGGATTATTCGGAGGGAAGATAACATCATGTCGCGACGCTCTTTTGAAGCTATTATGGAGTTTTCTACGGGAAGAAACAAAATCCACCATTGTTGATGCTTCAACATAAACTGCAGCCACCTTATTTCTAATCCCTATGCCATTTTCTAAAGATTTTTCAACCTTAGCAGTAACTTCCCCTACTTCAGCTGCAGCAAGAACAACAAAACATATAATTAATTGTAAGAAAACACAACTAAAACAACAAAACAGACATTATAATTAATGCATGCATATGAACATGCACATATGAAGAATTCCCTATACATAAAAATCTGCAAAACCAACACTAATGAGCTTGATCTCGGTCTCAGGTTCGAATCTTGTGAATGAAGACCAGAAAACTGCTTAAGGGTCTAATCCAGTTCGACTTCGAGATCGAAAACAACAAAGTAGACATTATAATTAAGTAATGCAAGCATATGAACATGCACATATGAATTCCCTATACATAAAAATCTGCAAAACCAACAACAACGAGCTCGATCTCGGTCTCAGGTTCGAGTCTTGTGAATGAATTAAGACCAGAAATCTGCTTAAGGATCTAATCCAGTTCGACTTCGAGATCGAAAACAACAAAGTAGACATTATAATTAAGTAATGCATACATATCAACATACATATATGAATTCCCTATACATAAAAATCTGCAACAACCAACACTAACGAGTTCGATCTCGATCTCGATCTCAAGTTCGAGTGTTGTGGATGAAACCGAGATCGAAAACAAAATCTACAACAAACTAAAAGAGAGAAATAGAATGAAGAGATGTGGATTCACATACCATAAGAGCAGATAACAAGAAGAAACAAAAGGGATGAGAAGAAGCAATTAGAATCCTCTTTCGCCATCATAAACTTCGATGAGAGGTTTAATATTTCTGGTTTTTAGTGTGATTTTAAACAGTTGTGGTGGTTTTAGAAGACAAAGGGTGCACAAAGATCGAAGGAATATATGTGTTTATATATATATATGAGCAGTTTCCAAGTTTGAGAGATGGAAAAAAGCTGGGATAAAGGTGACGAGGGAAAAGGAATATAAAGTTAAAGGAGGAAGATGATGACTATGTTCCATGTAATGGAAAAAAGGAAAGATATTACTTTGTCATGAAGAATCTTGGGACGATCAACCTTGTTGGTTTAGGTTCTTCGTTTTTGGGTAAATTATACTTTGGTCCTTTTAATATATTTAGATTTAAAATTCAGCCCTTATGTATTTACATAGGGAAGAATTATGGATTACACTCTCAAGTGAAGATTAGGTGCAAATTGTCTATTTCTTTCTCATACATTTTTTTATACTTTTGTTTTAAATTAGAATGTTTAGGGTTTGGAGTTTGGGGTTTAAAGTCGGGGTTGTAGTTAGGGTTTAGGGAATTAGGGGTAGTGTGTAGAATTTAGAGTTTAAAATATATAAAATTAGGGGTAGGGTGTAGAATTTTTCAAGGAATGCATGAAAGGATATATGGGAAACAGACGGAGGATTTTTACTCATGAAGATTTGATATCAAGTTCTTTACTATTATTCTTAAGGATGGTTATGGGTCTGATTAAATCGAGGTTTTGATCGACCTACGATTCAGTAGATGATTTAAATCTTCTATTTTATTATTATTATTATTATTATTATAATGTTTAATATGAACAAATTTTCATAATAACTAAAAATTGTTAAAAAAAACAAGAAGAAATGTATTTCTCTTCAGTAACTGTACCAGTTCTTAGGTTACTAAATTATATCAAATTAAACTATAAGAATACAATTTTCAAAATGAAGATATTAAAGAGACAAAACCCTAATTCGGACATCTTTTTTGAACTCCATTGGTTGAGAAAATTACAAGGGAAAATTACAACTATAAGTGAAGAGACAGAGCTAGGATTCAAAGTTGAGATAAAATATAAATGATTAAAGATTGACGGAAAATTCATAAATAAATTATTTTTTAAAAAAATTAAACAAAAAGACAAAAAAAATCGAGGGTGAGAGGCGATTCCTCACCTGATCCTTACATGGCACCCTGTATGTATATGTATTTCTCTTTTATATGTTTATATATATTTTTTATAATATTTTAAGTTTTTAAATAAAGTATCAAAACTTATCAAAAAATCACGAAAATAATAATTTAAAATATTATAATAAATCTTTTATAATTTTTAAAATTTATTATTTTTTAACCGCCCTTTTTCATAAAAGTTAAACTCTATCTCTTGTCTGCTTCAAAGGTCAAACAAAATACAGTCACAGGAAAATGTTGCTGGTGGCCGAAAATACATCTAAACTAGTGCTGAGGCGGCAGCCTATGGGATCAAGGTGTGCTATTCATCAGTTCACCTCGATTTTTTATAATTATCGATATCTAATTTATTTGTTAATTAAATTAGATTATATTTTATAAAAATTTATATGAAGCGGCTCTTTTTTTAATTTTTTTATAATATTAATATTCAAATCTTTAATATTAATATTAATATTAATTTTTTTAACTTTTTTTTATTTATTCTGGTGAAGAAGAAAGGGCAGTCTAGTAAGTTGGGGCCTATTGGTTCTAAGGTGTCTGGAGGTGCTGAGGGTCCTAGAAAGCTTAGAGCGGCTTCTCAGGGGGTTGCGAATCTTCTGCTGGAGCTTAAGGCGAAAAAAAGGGAAGGTCTGGATAGGGTTGCGAGTAGTAAGTTGGATGGTGGTACTTCCTACTCTCTATGACTGTTGTTTTTTGGAATGTAAGAGGATTTAATAATCCTCAGAAGCAGGAGAAGGTCTTGCGAAGGGTGAGGGCTTTAGAGGTTGATGTTGTTTGTCTTTTAGAGGTTAGAGTTCGTGAGCCTAATGCAACAACTGTATTTGCTAAATTCTCGGATGATTGGAGTTTTATTGCTAACTATAGTGAGATTCCTAATGGGCGAATTTGGATTCTTTGGAGGAATTTGCTTGATTTTACTGTTGTATCTGTAGTTGATCAGTGTGTTACTATCAAAGAAATGTTGAGGGGGCGATTGGTTTTCATAACAGCAGTGTATGGCAGTAATGATGGAGTTCAAAGGAGGGGGTTAAGGGAGCATTTGAAGCAATTAAGATGCTCGTCTCCTTGGCTGGTGGGGGTGACTTTAATATTACTTATGCTGCCAATGAAACTTCTAATTTGGAAGCTATGGGGCCTATTGTTACATCTGACATGGTGGATTTGCAGGATTGTTTGGCTGAGTGTGGTTTGGCAGACCATCCATATGTTGGTCCCTTGTTTACATGGTCGAATAAGCAGGAGGATTGTTTTTTGGCTAAGAAGCTTGATCGGGTGTTGGTGAATTCTGACTGGGATTTGGTGTTCCCAGCTTCTGCTGTTGAATTTCAGGCTCCAGGTGTTTCGGACCACTGCATGGTTGTTGCATGGGAGTTTAAGGACGCGCATGTTAATAGGCCAAAACCATTTAGGTTTTTTAATTTTTGGATTCATCATCCAAATTTTTTTTAAGCTTGTTGAGAATTCCTGGAAAGAGCTAATTATGTTGGGATCCCCTATGGCTATTCTTTTTGACAAGATGAAAAGGTTGAAGAAGTGTTTGAGGGAGCTGAATACGAATCATTATGATAACATTTTTGTGCAGGTGAGATTGAAAAGGGAAGAGTTAGAGAAGCAGCAGCTATCTTGTTTGGATGATGCTAGTGGTTTGGTACTGGAAAAAGATTTAAGGGATGAGCTGATTGTTTTGGAAAGAGCTGAGTTATTGTTTTACAAGCAAAAAGCTCGTATTGATTGGATTCAAGATGGTGATCAAAATACCAAGTTCTTTCATGCTGCTGTGGCTTCAAAAAGAAAGAGAAATACAATTCGACTTCTTTATGATGAGCATGGAAAAAGGTTGGAGAGTTTTGACGAGCTCTCTGAGGAGTTGATCAGGTTTTTTACAAAACAGGTTGGTACGAGAGATGCAAATGTTCAAGGATGTGATCTTCAAACTCTTAAGGAGCTCTTGAATTTTCAGCTGTTGGAGTCAGAAATGCTGACTCGGGAGGTTACATCTGAAGAAGTTAAGTCTGCTTTGTTTGCTCAAGGCAAGGACAAAGCCCCTGGTCCGGATGGGTTTATTGCTGGGTTTTTTCAAGCTGCTTGGATGATTGTGCGTGATGATTTTGTGGATGTTGTTAAACATTTCTTTTCAAGTTCAGAAATGCTTCCTGCTTTTAATGCTACAACAATAGCGTTGGTTCCTAAAATACCAAATGCTTCCCTTGCTAAGGATTTCAGGCCGATATCGTGCTGTCAATTGTTTATAAGACAGTTACCAAAATTCTAGTCAATAGGTTGTCTGCAGTATTTTCAACTATGATTGCTAGCAATCAAACTACATTTGTTCAAGGGAGAAGCATCTCGGATAATGTTCTTTTGGCTCAAGAGATTGTAAAAGGGTATAGAAGGAAGGATAATTCTCCTCGTTGTGCTTTAAAGGTGGATTTGCAGAAAGCTTTTGATTTCCTTAGTTGGGAGTTCATTTTGAGTATTCTTGAAGCTTTAGGATTGCCTGCCAGATTTCGGGATTGGGTTTCAGCTTGCTTTACTGGATCAACATTTTCTATTTCTCTTAATGGTAGCTTGGTAGGGTACTTCAGTGGGTTCCGAGGAGTGCGACAAGGGGACCCTCTTTCGCCATACTTATTTGTGATGGCTATGAATATCCTATCAAAACTGCTTGATGCTGCTGTTGAGAAAGGAGTTTTCCAGTACCATGCAAAGTGTAGGAGGATCAAGCTTACTCATTTGTGTTTTGTGGACGATTTATTGATCTTTTGTAAGGGGAGTTTGGACTTGGTGTTGGGTATTAAGTGTGTGTAGGAGTTGTTCTACGAGATATCGGGGCTAAGGCTAAATGCTTCTAAAACTGAAATTTTCTTTTCTGGGGTTTCAGTGGCTAGGATGGAGGACATTAGAAATGCTACTGGTTTCAAGATGGGTGTGTTGCCTGTGAGATATTTGGGGTTACCTCTCGTGACTCGCAAGTTTAGTCGAAAGGACTGTGGAATTCTTATTGATAAGGTTAAGGCTCAATTGCATAAGTGGGCAGGGAAGTTGCTCAATTACGCTGGAAGGCTGCAGCTTGTTCGAGCTGTGCTCTTTAGTATAGTGAATTTTTGGTGTGTTCAGGTTATGCTTCCTAAAGGTGTGTTGTTTGAACTTGAAGCATTATGTTGTAGGTTTCTTTGGAAAGGGGAGAATCGGGTTGCTACTGGGGCTCGGGTGAGCTGGAAGCACATTTGTCTTCCTAAGAAGGAAGGTGGATTGGGGATTAAAGGGTTGCATGATTGGAATCAGGCTTGTATGGTTCAACTTATCCAGAAGCTAATGTTGGGGAAGGACTCTCTATGGATTGCATGGATTAAGGCTTATGTGATTAAAAGAGAGGATTTTTGGAGCATGACCAGCAGGCAATATTTTAGCTGGACCTTTAGAAAGCTTCTAAAAATGAGAAATTCGGCTGCTTCGCTAATTTGTGTTGAGAAGCCTAACAGTACTCGTGTGATATGGGATAGAATAAGGGAGGCAAAGGACAAGGTTACATGGCACAAGCTGGTGTGGTTTTCTTTACATGTGCCTCGGCATGCTCTTATTGTTTGGATGGCATTGCTTGATAGGCTTCCTACCAGGGAACAATTAGTGAAGATGGGGATAATTGAGGATGCTACGTGCATATTTTGTGGTTCCATGCAAGAAACTAGGGATCATGTGTTTTTTGGGTGTGATTTTCCCAAGCAGGTGTGGGCGTGTATTTTGAATTGCAATGGGGTATCGAGGGAGGTGCTAGATTGGAGTGGTGAGGTTGAATGGGCGGTTGTTCGATTAAAAGGAAAATCGCCTGGTGTTCTTGTGCATAGGCTCGCGTGGCAAGCTTTCTTGTATATGATTTGGGAAGAAAGAAATAGAAGAGTTTTTAAAGGGATTCAAAGGACTGTTTTGGAGGTTTTTGTATGTATAAGGAAAGTCATAGGGGTTAGATTACGGCATAAAAATGTTAGGATTCAGAGTATCAGCTCGGATATTTTGGAAGCCTGGGGATTTCTTAGGGGTTCATGATTTGTTGTAGTGACATGATTCTTTTGGATTAATTTGAATGCAATGCTTATCCAAAAAAAATATTCGAATCTTTAATTTTACTTAAAAAATCTAACATCTCATCTCACTAGATCAAATAATTGTTAGTGCTTTTTCAAAAAAAAATCGATAAATTAGTGTAAAACAAAATGAAAATTCAATGAATAAATTGATAAATGAATAATATTATCTTATATATATAACGGAATTTTTTTGTTTTTCTAGTCTTAATTTTATGATTTAGGGTTTTAATTTATGATTTAAAATTTAAATGAATATTATCATATATATATATATATATAACGGAATTTTTTGTCTTTACAATCTTAATTTTACGATTTAGGGTTTTGATTTATGATTTAGAACATAAGGAGTTAGTGTAGGGGTTATAATTTAGGGTTTAGGATTAAAATTTAGAGTTCAGGGTTTGTGGTATTAGGACTAGGGATTAAGTTTGAATCTATGAATCCCTAAATTTTAGCTATAAACCCGAATTTCTATCGACATTCCTTAAATTCAGAAGTATTATATCAACTCTCTAACCCCTAAACCCTAAACTATAAACCTTAAAATTAAAACATTTATATAAATGATTTTTTTACAAACACCTATACATGAAATAATTACTCATCGATAAATAATTACTCAGTATTGATTTTTTAAAGTCAAAATTTTAAAATTTTTATCATAGTTATTTTAAATATTTTAATTTATTAAGTTTTATAAAGTATATATTTTCAAACTACTTGATTAGAGGTTTTTAAAATATATCTTTTTTATATTTTTATCAATAATAGATTTAAAGTTATAATGAATCAAATTTAAAAAATTTGATAAAAAAATTAATACTGGACAAATAAAGTAGGACGGAGAGAATAATTTTTTAAGACGTTATGTTAAAAATTTACAAAATACGAAATTATAAATTTTTATAAGATATAAAATCCAATCATCAATAAAATATATAAAAATTACTAAAATTTATATAATAATTTAAAATATTATTTCTCTTACAATCCTATCTTATCTTTTTCTTAACCAATGAAATGATTGGTAATTAGAGATTTTGCTTAGCATGCAAAGCCAACAACAACAAAAAGATAAAGTTGGTAATTAATGGATTAATTATTAAGTGTGTCAGCATTGAGAAATTAAGGATTAATATACTTTTAGAAATTAACATTTTAGTCCTTGAAAAGTTATAAGTTACACATTTAACCCATATTTTTAATTTAATCATCTTTGGTTGGTATATTTTTCAAATTTTGAAAGTTTGGACTAGTTGAAACAATACTTGTACTAAGGCTTTGTTTTTAAATGCTTTTAAAAAATATTTCGAGCGTTAAAATAATTTTGTTACCAAAAATAATGTTAAACATATAACTTTTTAGGACAAAAGTACTTTCCAGTTTAGTTTGAAAAATATTTTTCAGAAATTAAAATTTTTAGATTTTAATTTTTTTAAAATCATTTTTAAATAAAATCTCTCATTTATCCATCGTTTATATAGTAATTCGTTTATATTTTAATTTTTTTTAAATAGATATTTTATCTATTTAAAAATATTTTTGACAACAAAATCAAGCATATTATTCAAGAATATAATCATTTGTGTCGGTCTACCCTCGAAGGTCAGATTTTATTTTTAGTCCTTTTAATTTTCTTTAAATTATTATTTAATCTTAATAATTAACATACAAAAATGTTGTCATTTGTATTTGGCCCCCAAAACTTTTAAGTTTTTAATTTGAATTCCCTTTTTATATTTTTTTACATTTTTAGATTGATTTAGTAAACTAATACAAAGTAATATCTAAATATTAAATTTGTACGGAAGATACAAACTTGATTAACTTAAAACTATAAGGACTGAATATCTAAGTTAAACATAGTACAAGGACTAATAATAAAATTTGACCTTTTTAATGTGAGTGGGAAAACAGACAACCCATGTGGAATAATCTATTCCCTTTGCTTCTCTCCCCTTTATCTGACTAGGGAAAAAGAAAAGCTTGGAAGATTTTTTATATAATTATTTATTTTATATATTTTTTAATATTATAAAAAAATATAGTGGAATATCTTTTAAAAAGAAATTAGTGTTTCTTTATCTAAGAATGTGATAAGGATAAAATAGTAGTAGATATATAAATTGTTTCCATAATTAGGGATATATATTATATTCGATTCGGTTGAGTTTTAATTTAATCCGATTTGATTATGTTAGATTATTTTAATAAAAAATCGAGTTTGATTTTTATTGAAAAAGAGGTCAGGTCGGGTCGGGTCATATTCGATTTTAAGGTGTAAAATATTTAACCGATTAATTATATATTTTTTCTTAAATTTTTAAAGATATTTATAATAATACTCCTCTATCTTATTTTTTATAATTTAATCATTAAAATTGAATTTTTTATTTATAATTTAGTCTCTAAAATTATATTTTTTAATAATTAAGTCCCCTAAAATTATTTCTTACAATTAAGTTTCTAAAATTATTTTTTTTATAAATCAAGTTGGGTTTAGGATATTTATTTTTCAGGTCAGACAGGATCGAGTTTGGATAGACCAAAAACCTAATCTGACCCGACCCGTCTACGTTTCTATTCATAGTGTATTAGTTCTATGGGTTTGAAATTTAATTTTAAGAATTTAGATTTTAAAGTTAGTGATTAAAATTTAAAATTTAAAAATTAAAATTTAAATTTTAATTAAAAAAATTTAAAAATTTAATTATAACCCTTAAATTATAATCTCTTAAGTTTTTAAATGTAAATCCTAAAATTATAAACCCTTAAATTCATAGGGAAGAAAACTACAAGATGAGTGAACCAATGGAGTTTGGGCATTGGGCCAAGTATACCTTGATGGATTGATATAAAAATAAGGATTTCTTGTTCTTAGTAAATCAAACGGGTAAAAATCGTCTATCTTTTTCTCGTACTTTTATTTGTGTCTCATGTTAAAATTTATTAAAAATTAAATTTTAAACTTTAATCTTAATTTTTTAGATCTTAAACTCTAAACCATACACCTTAAAAAATACATCCTACTCATAATTCCCTAAACCCTAATTACAACACCTAACCTAAAACCTTAAACCCTATAATTTGAAGTGGAAACACGAATGGAGTCATGAGAAAGAAATAGACGATTTGCACCCAAATCAAACAAGGACTTCAATTGTAAATATATTGTATTGTCAAGTAACAAGTTAACATGACATACATATACAGGGATGAAATCAAGTTTTGAGGTTAAAAACGTTATAAAAAGATATTCTCCAGTCAAATTTGGTTTCGTACAAGTGTTTTGGAAAAAAATTAAAAAATAATTTTTTCAAACAAATATTAAAAAAATTCACGTCGAACGAAGTCTTAAACCTTATACATAGGTGGGTTCCCAAAGGCATGCTTTCCCTTCAAGAATAAGTGCATAGGATCCCTTTCTAAACAACATACAAGGGGAAGGCAGACATGAACAGGAATCCATTACCTATAATCAATAGTCTACACTGTTTCATATTGTCTGATAACACACAATTGGGTAGGCAGCAGACAAGCCAACCAGCTGACAGGAAATTGCCAGATAAGCATTCTGCAATTACCTTTCTAACCCCACACTGAAAGAAGATACTGCTGCTTAACCCACATTAATAATGTGTCTCTGTGGACCGTGAATCCATGAAGATGATGAGCCAGAAAGGTAGCCAATGGTCCCATCTCCTCCAATGGACTTTTGTAGTTATCAATTGCATTACTTTTACATGCAAAGCTGAGAAGTGTTGTCACAAGAAAGGAGACTGATTCATGCAACTTAATTCATTGCTTTTCTTTTCCAATGCTACATGAACTCGATCCGATATGATACTAATAAAACTTGTTCCTAATTCGATCTGAGTTTAAATATATAATTCTTCAGTCGGATTTGAATACTTAAGCCCTTTTCAACTCGAATGTGCATGCAGGAACGAAGCGATTTGATAAAAAAATATGGTAGCTGCTGCTGCTCTGCTGCTGTTGGCATCACATGCCGTGCTTCCGGGCATCATGGCTGTGGACTAATAGTTCAATTCACCGTCTGATACTATCTTTGTCATACCGTAGCAAGTTGATTAACTTCACAAAAGACGTATGCAAAGCACATCTCCAAGTCTCGCCGCACTAACCTCCGGACATGGTGGAGCACCGTGCAAGGAAGACCGTCGCTATTTCTCCCTTGGAGAACTACTTTCCTTGCCCCAAAGTTCCACACACTACAGAAACATTCATACACTCCCCATAGCTCTGCTTCCATTATTGAACATACACATTACTGATATCAGCATACCCTTTAATTTATTGTCAGATTCTCTTTTTAAAATTTGATCTATAGTTCAAGCATGTCTGCCATTACTAAACCCTTTAATTTATCGCCATATTCTCTCTTCCAAACTCCTTCACATGCTACCTTATCCATTGCTGATATCAGCACAACTGCTTTGCTTTGCTTATCATCATGCTTTTTTCTTTCTCAAATAGAAACAAAACTGTTCAAGAACAATGTAAAGTCAAATAATTATTTCCATAACATTAGTTTACCTAAGTCAATGTTAATAAATCTTGGCCACCATAGATATTATATGTATGTTGTAGATAAATTATTAGCCATCATATGTGGACATAGCTGTAGTACTTTCATTTATCCATAATGTCATCATTTATGCTTTTCTGTTGTACATACATGGGTGCCTGAACCTGTTCCATGTGCTGCTCAACATGAATGCAGGTAAAAGAAAAACAAGAAGAACAAGAAACAAGTACACCCAGAGTTAAAATCCTACTTTTTAATTTTATTACAAGCTTAAACTTCAATAAATCTCTGTTTTCATTGATATTTTACTAAATGCATGTTTCAAAATCATTGCTTGTCGTTTACAGTAGGTAGTAATTAACATGTTGATTTTGGTGCAAGGCATATAAACTCTTCACCTACCACTGATAATTCCATCTCTTCTCACCATTCATTTCACCCTCTAAAAAAAAACATTTCCATTTCCATTTCCATGTCCATGTCCATCTATTTCTTCTATTCTCAAGCCTTTCATTATCATTTCTGCCTATGCCATTACAAGGATCATCATTTCTGGTATCAGATAGCTCCATCCCAGCTTAGATTCATCTCCATTTCCCCCCAGAACACCAATCATCTTCTTTTACCTATTTAACTTTTTTTCTTCCTTCTAATTTTTTGGAGTGCATTTGGGGCTTCTTCAATTGGCTCACCTGCTCTTGTTTCTGGGAAATGGACACATTGGGGAATTTTAGTCTGAGATCTGAGGTTATCTGTTCAAAGATCTGAACTTTACTGCTGGAAGGTGAAAGTTGTCACATTTTTTAAAATTTTCTTCTGTTTTATGTATAGTTTTCTCTACTGTATGTAAAGTTGTTTCCTTGTATCTGGGTCTTAATTGTTTGATATGTTTATTTGCTAAAAATGTCTTTTTTTGCATAGCTTGATGCTTCTGCCCCATGGTTGTTTGTTTGAAGATGATGTATGCTTAGTAAAATATAAGATTTGGAATGGAAATTTTAATGGGTTTTTTCCAATCATGTAGGTTGTGAGTATCTAAGAGAATAATTAGGAAAAGCAGACATGGCAACTGATCTCAATGCAGAATTGTCCAAGAAGACTGCCATTTTTGGTTTAAAGGTTTGGGAGATTGTTGGTGGTGGTGTTGCTTTATTTATCATAATCATCCTTTCTCTGCTCTCATTTTGTTTAACTTACCGGAAGAAGAAATCAAGAGCTAGAAATAAGCTTCCCCTTTCCCAAATCCCACCTGTATCTAAGGAAATTAAGGAAGTGAGAGTCGAACAAGTATCGACGAACGATTTTGTGCCTCATGAGGGTATACTTCTTACCATTCATGACAAATCCAGTGATAAAGACTCAGATAAGGTTATGGTTCATCTTGGCATGGGGAAATCAAGGAATGGTGACAATAGTAGTCAGTCAGGTTCATTTCACCATTTCGAAAAAGACGGTGCAGGGTCTCAATCAGGAGAAGGGAGTTCTGGCACCATAACTGTTTATAGACCGTCTTCTTCACATCCCATCACTGCTCCTTCTCCTCTAGTTGGCCTGCCTGAGTTCTCTCACTTGGGTTGGGGTCACTGGTTCACATTGAGGGATCTCGAGCTTGCCACTAACCGGTTTTCAAAGGAAAATGTTCTTGGAGAGGGTGGATATGGCGTTGTTTATCGGGGCAATTTGATCAATGGGACACCTGTGGCTGTTAAGAAGATACTCAACAACTTGTGAGTATATTTATTTGTGTGTGTGCTTGTGTGCAGACTTTAACTATGGTGTTATTTTCTTGTCCCAGAGTCTAGTTTAGCTAAAGTACTTATCAATTATCATCTTCTTTGTAGGGGACAAGCAGAGAAAGAATTTAGAGTTGAAGTTGAAGCCATCGGGCATGTGCGCCACAAGAATTTGGTTCGCCTTTTAGGTTACTGTATTGAAGGAACACATAGGTATAGTCTTCTTTTACTATGTCTTTGTCTGGTTAAAAGTTTTGAATAGTTAACCTTAAATTGGATCACCATTAGTAGTGCTAGAATCAAGTCATGGAAAATAATATGGGGTTTAAATTGGATCATCATTACTGTTAACAAAGGACATTGTAAAAATGCAGGATGTTGGTCTACGAGTATGTCAACAATGGAAACTTGGAACAATGGCTTCATGGAGCTATGCGTCAGCACGGATATCTTACTTGGGAGGCTCGCATAAAGGTTCTCCTCGGCACAGCTAAGGCGTAAGTCACTATATCTATATCTACACACATTGCCATCAGTCCAGTTCTCATTTGACTAGTGGTTTTTCATGCAGTCTTGCCTACTTGCATGAGGCCATTGAACCAAAGGTGGTGCACCGAGACATAAAATCTAGCAATATTCTGATCGATGATGACTTCAATGCCAAGGTTTCTGATTTTGGTCTGGCGAAGTTGTTAGGTGCTGGGAAAAGTCATGTTACAACCCGAGTTATGGGAACATTCGGGTATTTATTTTTTCTAGTGTGCCTTGATGTTTATATATTTGGGACCATCAGTTATATCTTGGCAACTTTTATGAATTAAACAGTTATGTGGCTCCTGAATATGCAAATACTGGTCTTTTGAATGAAAAGAGTGATGTCTATAGCTTTGGGGTTGTACTGTTGGAAGCAATCACTGGTAGAGATCCCGTGGATTATGGTCGTCCTGCCCCTGAGGTACGCTGATCGTAGATACGATGAACAATCTTTACCAAACATGGAATCTTAATGTTTATATATGTTGTAGTCTTTTTAAGAGATTTTTAAGGTTAATATGGAATCTTATTGTTTACAGGTTAATCTTGTGGATTGGCTGAAGATGATGGTTGGAAACAGGAGGTCAGAGGAAGTGGTAGACCCAAATATTGAGGTTAGACCATCGACAAGAGCTCTAAAGCGAGCCCTTCTAACTGCTTTGAGATGTGTCGATCCAGATTCTGAAAAAAGACCAAAGATGAGTCAAGTTGCACGAATGCTCGAGTCCGAGGAGTATCCTATACCAAGAGAGGTTAGTGTTGAATTCATTGCATAGCCCTTTTAATTGTTTGTGGCATTGCATATAACACTCGGATTCACTTAGTCATACTTATAATAGCTGGTCTGACATGCATGAAGTGCATGGTGGTTTTATCTCCCATTCCATTTTGATGAACTCGGTAAGTTTCTGAACTCAGGACCGAAGGCACCGCAGGACTCATGGGAACAGCATGGAAATAGATATGCAGAGGGAGAACTCTGATACAGATAAGAGCGATTGTGCAGCTTCAAGGTCAGAGAGAAAGCGGACACAACCTTGAACTCGAGTGCATATAAGGCCAGAAAATGAAGGGTGTTAAAAAGTCGTAGTCGGGTTCGTCTCCGTATTAGCTGTTGTTGATAAGTAGGGAATGGTGGTAAAGAGATGGGAAGGGGAAAGACTTTTTTGCTTTTGTTTGTATTAATATGTTATCATCATTTGTTTTGTAATTTCAAGTGTAATTTGTAGATGGAAGAGATGATATGTTTTGTGTATGAAATTGGTGTTGTGTTAGGGTTAGCTCCTTTTGAGATTCTTTGCTTAACCTCAACTGAAACTGTTCCATTTTCATTGGATGGAGTTGCTTGTTTGTATATCAATTTGCTTAGTATGAATAGTAGCACATACATATACATATACATATACATATACATATACATATACATATACATATACATATACATATACATATACATAGGGGATCCAAGCCATTAGCAGGGCAAATATACAAAATTACATGTTTTGTGGTCAAAAGTAGCACATTGCATGCACACTTGCCTACCACATCCAACCAACATCCATCTTCAACAACTCCTGGGAAGCAATCACCAGTCAGTCACATCTACCAGCCCTGAAATATATCTATCTATACATATATGATACATGTATATAATATCATTTGCTAGCTTCTCTTTGGGTCTTTGCCATAAGTCTCCGCTCTCCATCGTCTTGATACACCATGAACCGGCACGCATTCTGGTGGTCTAAACCAGTAATGCCATGGTTTTCACACTTTTTTTCTCTCCTTTTTTGGACCGTTTTCTGTTTTCCCATCAACCAACATCATTGTGAGAATAGCTGTTACTTGCGTTAAAACTGTATATCCCTGAAAGTTCTCCTTGTTTCTCGACGTAGCTAGCTCTAGAACATGACATGATGCAACAAACCAAACTGATGAACATAGGCAAGATACTCCTCGGAGCTGATAAAACCCTGCCGGTATTTTAGTAGTTGACATTTCATGTCGAATACTCGCTGCAGGCCAAGCCTGAGCAGTATTAGAAACAACATCTGAAGTACCATGTCTTCGGTGTCATAACGGAGAAGCAATGCTCTTTCTAGATGATCCTTGTGAACCATTTCTGACCTTTTATCGACTGCTATTCGATGATGCAGGAAGTGGAGGAAATGATGAGTCTTCAAGAGGTTCAGCCCTAGAGTTCTCTGGTCCTTGGTTATCTTGAAGATGTCCAATAATCTAAAATGATTCTCTTGACTAAAATGGACTGCAGCAAAATGTCTGATGCTATGGAGAATCAAAACAAAACAATTACAACAAGGGGAAAACACGAAATGGTTACCGACCTAGATGCCGCCGGGTGCCGGCATTGAGCTATATAAGTTGGATGAGTGGGAGAACTGCCAATGTCTAACATCTGCAATCTCTGAACTATTATTCAAGCTTGTCATAGCAGAATCTGAACCACATCGGTTTTCTAGTCCCAAACAAATAATGTATCTCACTTCCTTACCTTCGAGATGCAGAACGCAGATAAGCAGTCTATGCCGTTTAAACGAGTGACTCTTATGCTGCTCGATGTTCTTAAACTCTGCTCTCCTCTTCAATCTACCATTTCGGTTTTCATCCTTATTATCAAAGACAGTATAACATAGCCTACACATCGCTTGTGTCCCTTTATGGTACCGGTAAGACCCTACTTGGCCCTCGATCGGATAAGCTGGAACTGACGAGGAATCATTTATCGCCTTCGTATAATCGCCCAAAGCCTGTAAGAATCATTAAATATAAACTTAACCATATGTTGTTTCCATTATACAGTACTATCAATGTGAATGTCAAGAACAGAAGAGAATTTACCAACTTTTATAATCAGGGATGAAGCTACTAAAAGTACGAGAAGAGTCTGTATTTTTCTCGAATCGAAGAAATGGAATAAAGCAATGAAGATATACACAAATTACGGCAATGCTTCTCTGTTACACCAAATGTCATCTGTTTTATGATCTCTTGTTTTTGCTTCCCAATAATGAAGAAAAATAAAATAAAATTCGAAACAAGAAGCCCCAAGCCACAGTGATCAACAAGCAGTTCCATTTGCTTAAATCGGTAATACCTTCCTGTTTGAGAATATCCGAACCTGTCGTCAAACATGTCGAGTTTGTAATCCTCACTCCCAAGCTACTGCTTATTGACTGCAACATTCTCTGTTTCATGGCTGCAGGACTGCTCCGAGTGGCAAATTGTCGAATATCTGAGTCCCTCTTATGAAACACTTTGTAGGGTTCTCAAACTCATTCTGTAACACTGCTTCATATGGATACTTCACCAGGGACAGGTAATGGAACCATATCCAGTAACCCGGGATTCGGTCACAGTTGATGAAGAAGCCGCTGAAGAGTAAGAAGTATGCTAATATAGCAACGACAATCGTGTAGCCTAACGTCACATGTGGGACGACACCTGAAAGGAATGTCACAAACGAACTTCCGGACCAGAATGAAGCAAACATGATTAGGAAATAGAATGTGAATCCGGAGAGTCCACCGTCGAGTCCTACTGCCCAAAACATCGTTGTAGCGAAAGCTAAGGAGAGGAAGATCAAGCCCGGTAATGTGACTAAAGCATTTGATATAACGTATGATAGTCTCCTGTAAGCATTGTGAGCAGTTTCTCTGATGAAGATGTACCTTTCCTGGAGGAAAACAGGGAGGGCGTCAGCACATGTGTAGAACATCGTCGACATAGCAAATGTGAAAAATCCTAGTCTTTCTTGTACGCCTTTCGGCGAATTATCGAGCTGCCAAAACATAGTGGCCAGAATGAATCCTGTCACTAGAACAGATCCAAGACGTATGCCGAACAGTTCCGGGCTTCCGGCATCCGTCTTGAATTCAGAATGGATCGGTTTGACAGTACCACCATTTCTTTCCAGAATGGATTGGCAAATTTCGGAACCTTGGATGTCGAATTGACATCATTTGTAGCACCAGGAACAAGTTTTCCTCGAGAAATACTCGCACTGATCGCTTCTTTTAGAGATAAACCGAGCCACTCAGGCTCAAAGTTTTTCGTATGCTTTGAGCATTTCCATGACTTGTTGAATTCGACCAAACTTTTAGTTCCTCCGCGAGATGCTTCGAGTTCTCGGATTAAGTCCAAAGCAAATTCTGTTTTGTTCTCATTCTCCGGTATCAGATACCCAAATTCGGAGAAATACAACGATAGATTCATCGGTGAACTGCTATAATCGGTTAATCCACGGGACAAAAATATCAATCGGTCAAGCAATCCGAGAATTCGGAAGCTCGGTTGATGAACTGACATTATAACAATGCTCCCGCTTTGAGCTATCTTTTGTAACACCTTGATCACCATGAAAGCACTGGTCGAATCGAGCCCTGATGTCGGCTCATCCAAGAAAAGGATAATGGGGTCGTGAATTATATCGATGTATACACGGGGACGTTCTCCACCGGAAACACCTCGATGACAGTTCTGGCAGCGTTTCTTAAGCCTAATTGATCGATCAAAGCTTGAACTCTCAGTTTCTTCTTGGATTTGGACAAGGTCCGAGGAAGTCTGAACTCGGCGGCGAACGTTAAAGTTTCCTCCACTGTTAGCATGGGATAAAGCTTTCAACATTCACGACTCCAAAGCTTCGCCATTTAAAGTGATTTTCCCTTTCAAACTCCCTATAGCAATCCTGTCGGCTAAAGCGTCGATCAGAGTCGATTTGCCAATTTATGGTAGTATGGTGCCTTTCCATGTGGCTACCATAAGGACAGTTTCCAGCCAGCAGGATACCAATAGGAATTGCTTTATCCGGATTATATTTAATGTTCCAGGGACTCCTTTTAGCCCTCATGATTCGAACACTCTAAAGAATCAAGGAGCAATCTATCTAAAAGAAGTCTCATTCCGCTCCAAGGATCCAAGACACATAGGTGAAGTGGTACAGCAGATTAAAACACTTCGTCGGCATGTTGTGGCCAGGGAATCTGAGAAAGCTGAGAGAGCTACCTTGGTTACTCAGGAAAAACTTCAACTTGCAGGGAACCGGTTCAAGCCTATACGGCTACCTGACCTTTGGATACGTCCTGTTTTTGGTGGTCGTGGGAGAAAGATTCCAGGCACACTTGAAGCCCATGTTAATGGTTTCCGGTATTCTACCACTAGAGCTGATGAGCGTGTTGACGTCATGTATGGAAACATAAAGCATGCATTCTTCCAGCCTGCTGAGAAAGAGATGATCACTCTCCTTCACTTCCATCTGCATAACCATATAATGGTCGGAAACAAGAAAACCAAGGATGTACAGTTTTATGTTGAGGTTATGGATGTAGTCCAGACATTGGGAGGGGCAAAGAGATCTGCTTATGACCCAGATGAGATTGAAGAAGAGCAACGGGAGAGGGATAGGAAGAATAAGATCAACATGGATTTTCAGAGTTTTGTGAATCGGGTGAATGATCTCTGGGGGCAGCCTCAGTTTAGTGGTCTTGACCTTGAGTTCGATCAGCCTCTTAGAGAACTTGGCTTCCATGGGGTCCCGTACAAAGCCTCAGCTTTTATTGTGCCAACCTCAAGCTGTTTGGTTGAGCTGGTAGAGAATCCTTTCCTTGTGGTCACCTTAAGTGAGATTGAGATTGTCAACCTGGAGAGAGTTGGCCTCGGACAGAAAAATTTTGACATGACCATTGTCTTCAAGGACTTCAAGAAAGATGTACTCCGGATCGATTCCATCCCTTCTACTGCACTTGATGGCATCAAGGAATGGCTTGATACGACTGACATCAAGTACTACGAGAGCAGGCTGAATCTGAATTGGCGCCAGATTCTGAAGACAATCACTGATGATCCACGAAGCTTCATTGAAGATGGTGGTTGGGAATTTTTGAACTTGGAAGCTGATGATTCAGATTCTGAGGATGAAGAGGAATCAGATCAGGGTTACGAGCCATCTGATGTGGAACCTGAATCTGATTCGGAGGATGATGACTCTGATAGTGCGTCATTGGTCGAGTCTGAGGATGAAGAGGAAGAAGAATCTGATGAAGACTCTGAAGAAGAAAAAGGGAAGACATGGGAGGAGTTGGAGAGGGAAGCAAGCAATGCAGACAGGGAGAAGGCAAACGAATCAGACAGCGAGGAGGATAGGAGGAGAAAGAAAATGAAGGCATTTGGGAAATCTCGCGCTCCTCCTAGTAGCTCACTTCCCAAACGTTCCAAGCTACGGTAGATGTTATATTTATTTCTATCTATTTTCCAGTTACTCTTTACTGTTTAGACCTGATGTAGCATCAGCAGGTATTTTATTAGAAGACTGTAGTTGTCTAACCCATAGCTCTGAAGTGTGTGACTGTAGTTTTCCTACTACTAGGATAATGTTCGGATGTCTTGAGCAGTTAAGTAATCAGTTGGATAAATGATGTTCCTGCTTATTGGTTTTATGAATCATTGAGTTTGTTTGGTTAATTTATGACAACAATATGAACTTATGTTGGTATAGACATTAGATGGGTGAAATTATATCGTGGGTTACTTTCTTCATTTCATTTATGAAATCAGCTGGTCAATATAAACATTCATTTAATTATTTTTAAATTTAATTTAATAAATACATTTGATGAATATATTTGATTGGTTGATTTTATGAATAATATGATCTCGATCCCAGTAGCCATCGATTCCTGAAATTAGAATTGATTCCGGTCAAATCAGATCTTAAATTTCAAGAATTGATTTTGGTATTGATAGGAATCAGTACTGGTTTCCGTTTAATTAGTTTATTATTAAAAAAATTTAAATAATAAAAAAATTCAGACTACCAATAATAATATTAAATAACAAAGTTAGAATATTATAAACTTAAAGGTTGAAGCTTTTAAACGAGTAATACTCGTAATATTCATATATAAAAAGTAAAATTAAACTAAAATCTTAAGATATTGGATACCCATTGGGTATCAGATCCAAAAAATTATGATCCAATTCCGGTCTCGATTGTAAACGGGACCTAAATTTTGGATTTGATCTCGATCCTATTGGGATCAGTTCCAGATAAAAATTCACCAAGTCCAACCGAAACTGGGATAGAGACTGAATAATCGGGTCTTTTGTCCACCCCTAGTTAGAATGAACTTTATATTTCTATGGACGGATGTATTTATGCGACTGGAAATCGTCTACCTCTTTTCCATGTCTTTATCTATGTCCGCTTCAAACTAGATGGTTTAGGGTTTAGGGTTCAAAGTTAAAGGTTATGGTTAGGGTTTAGGGAACTAGGGGTATAGTGTATTTTTTAAAAAAATTTCAACAAGAGACATAAATGAAAGTATGATAAAGAGACTGAAGATTTTTATCTTATTGATGCATGTGAATGTAAATACGATAGATGTCTCTAAACTATATAAAATTGTTTTTTTTTTCATTGGAGTTTTGACTGTTATAAGATAGTTAAATTGTGACAATTCTAAAGATTATTTCATAATAGTTTAATAATTATTGCGTAATTAATTTAACGATAATCTTATATATTTAACCATTATTTTTATATAATTTAGTGATAGTCTGCTCCACCCAAAATATAATGATTGTCACAGTGAATGTATGGTTTGGTACTTGTACTGTATTTTACTTTTATACACAGTTATTTTAGACATTTTCGGGATTTTTGTAAAGAAAAACTAAAAAATGGGCTGTATAGAATGGAAACATGTTTTTACTATTTTAAATAATTATTTTAATATTTTATTAATAAATTATAAAAATATAATTAATAATTATTAAATATATTAATTTTATTGTTTAGTCAAGAAAATGTCATAAAAATTACTAAAAATAAAAGATGATAATTAACTTTTAAAGTGATTTATAATGTGATATATGTTTATTATTTTATTAACCTTATGATAAGTGATAAATTATATATTTTAAAAATAAAAATATTCGAAATTAAATATATATTATATTTTTATTAGGATCCAGAGTTTTCTTTTAGTTCTGTTGACACTAGGACGGTACCCTTCTTGTTCACATGCCTACTACAGAAAGGCGAAAGCAACCCTAGTGGGCAAATTCATTAAGCTAAACTCAAAAGATAAGCATAAAAGAGGGACCAAAGCAGCAATTTGACCATAAACTTGAGGGGGAAAGGGTTCTTCAGTCCCATGGAAAAAAGGTAGTTGTTAATTAATAAAATCAATATACAACAATTTAATATATGTTTTCTAGAAAAATTTAGGGGAGTAATAATGTTTAGAATTATATTTAAAAAATTAAGTGAGTTTAGGGTATTTTAAGGAAATAAGCTAAAATATACAGTGTTTTTTGGATTTCGCCACTTACAGGTGGCGAAATTCATGTTAGTCGTTGGATTGAACTGAAATCAACGGTGTACATAGATCTTGCCACTTACAGGTAGTGAGATCTAAGGAACACTGATATTTTAGCTTATTTTCTCAAATATTTTTCAAATATATCTATTTTTCTATTTTTTTTTCTAATTCTATTATTCACCTAAATTGACCATTTTATAGGCCAATTTTGAGAATAAACCACGTGAAAAGAAATTTTGGATAATAGGGTGGATCAGGTGAATCTTCATTTTGTATAAATTATTTTTAAATTTAATTTATAATAAATATTAATAAAAATTCACTTAATAAATCAATTATATTATGAATGATGTGTTGGAATGATCATGATATAATTTCTTATATAAATTCAACTAAATTTTGTATTTTTATCGAATCAATTTTTTTTAAAATAACACATCTCACTTTTTACAGGAGGTTGAATTAAAAAAATACACCTCGTCTCTTGCAAAAAATAAATTCTATAATATTATACTATTTGTTGTAATTCTCCAAAAAAATTTTTAAAAAATTATTATTATTTTTTAAAAAAATTATTTTTATTTTTACTTAAAAAGGAAAGAGAAACTACGAAAAAATATATTCTTACAGGATTTTGAACCTTAAGACTAAAAAAAACAATAGTTTTAATCAACCAACCATGGATACTTATATAAAT
The DNA here is from genome assembly GCA_035048815.1 of Abelmoschus esculentus. Taxonomy (NCBI): domain Eukaryota; kingdom Viridiplantae; phylum Streptophyta; class Magnoliopsida; order Malvales; family Malvaceae; genus Abelmoschus; species Abelmoschus esculentus. The sequence goes on from JAUCBN010000049.1 coordinate 1,700,493, forward strand.
AAGTTTATTATTTAAAAGAAATTAATGTAGATTTTCTCTCTCAAATTTCATGTTTTTCTAACCGAAAATGATTAAAGAAAGCAAAGAAAAAAACAAAATGAAACCCTCTTCCCTGTTTCAACAGTCTGTCTCTGTCAAACAAAACAATATAAGTGTGATTTAGTTTTACTATTAAATAATAATGAACCAAAAGACTGAAATAGCAGAGCTTGTCAACCACCAAATTGCTTTAACCCCAAATCACAAATTGAAGAAAAAACAAACATAAAAGCTAAAAATATTTACTTTTTGCAGATTTACCCCCTTCTTCACCGCTGATGCTGTTTCTCCTCTGTTTCATCTTTCAATCCATATGTATATCTTCCTCTCTTGGTTTTTTGATTTTGTTTTGTTGTTGTTTTTGTCCAGTTCATGCATAGAATTGATGGTTTTCTGGGGTTTTAAAAAGGAAGTTAATTTGTTTTGGATCAGCTTCTTTCTTGTACGATCTCGTTTGTGGTTGTCAGATTTGGAATCTCATGTTGTTCTTACTTACCAAAGAGAAAAAAAATCTGATCTTTTGTGTGGTTCAAGTCTACCTATGAGAGATCTTTGTGTTTTATTTTATTAAAAAAAATACTTTTTATTGTTATTATTGAAAAGTAATTGAAGATGGGTCTTTTGTTATTTGGTCATGGTTGCCTTGATGAGTCCTTAATCATTAGCTGTGTTTATATCATGAAATCCCCTTCCCCAAAAAAGTTGCAAAATAAGTGCTTATGATTGATGAAATTTCCCCAACATTTTATGCTTCTTTTTATTTGCTTTTTTGTTTTTTGGAACTTGGAAGTCTTATTAGCTCCTTTTTATCTGACTGGTGTCTCAAATAATGCTTTTTAGCTAGATATTGAGATTTTCCTGTGTATAATATGTGAATATACAAGTATACTTGTATAGGTAAATGTATATGCAAGATAAAAGCTAAAGGATTTGTGCTTTGATGATCTCAGAACTGTTGCAGTTTCGTTTTTGGATGAAGTAAGGGGGTATTTGTTAAACTTCTTTCTGGTTTCGAAAGGGGGATGAGTGATTTATTTATATTTGTTAAGCTCGAATTGCTACATATGTGAATATTAGTTGTATCTCAGATGAGTTTTATTAACATCCTTTTCCCCCCTCTTTTGCTATGCAGATAAATGATTGACTGTGAGGTGGAAAACTAGGAGGACACTCTCTTGTTTTAAAGATGGCTTCCGTGGGCACGGTGCCTATTTCTTCTGGTGTAAGAGAATCTAGTGCTGCTGGTGTAGAGAAATTACCCGAGGAGATGAATGACATGAAAATTAGAGATGACAAAGTATGGATTTTTGAACCCTTTACCATTATGATTCCCTGCTTTGCATTTTCTAGTCAATTAATTCAATAATTACCAAGTACTACTAACTTTTGATAGTAAACCGAAAAGAAAAAAAAAATGAAATGTTGCTATGACTCATGGATCATCTCTAACTTTTAGGAAATGGAAGCAACAGTTGTGGATGGTAATGGGACAGAGACGGGGCATATAATTGTGACAACTATTGGTGGTAGAAATGGTCAGCCAAAACAGGTAAACAAATTTTTCTGCTTTGAGATTTAATTGTAGTGTGTAAATGTTGTGTTTTCTTTCATTACATGTCATCTTCTAATGTAACACAATAAATTCCAGACAATAAGTTACATGGCTGAGCGTGTGGTTGGACATGGATCATTTGGAGTTGTCTTCCAGGTGAGAAACACTTGTTTGCTTTGTGAAAGTTGGCATAACTTGCTAACCGTCCTTTTTTAGGTTATATGGATGTTAAATGTCTTTTATTTTTGTTTTAAAGGCAAAGTGCTTGGAGACAGGTGAAACTGTTGCTATAAAGAAGGTTCTTCAAGATAAGAGGTACAAGAACCGTGAGCTGCAAACAATGCGGCTTCTTGACCACCCAAACGTCGTGGCTTTGAAACATTGCTTCTTTTCAACAACAGAGAAGGATGAACTTTATCTCAATTTGGTACTTGAGTATGTACCTGAAACTGTTCATCGTGTAATCAAGCACTATAACAAGTTGAACCAAAGGATGCCATTGCTATATGTAAAACTTTATGCATACCAGGTACATGCCGTTGTTTAAAATTTTGATTTTCTCTTGTGTTCTTTTAAACTGAATCATCTCAGATGCTGATAAAGCTTGATGTTTGGTAGATATTTAGGGCTTTGTCTTACATCCATCGCAGCATTGGTGTGTGTCACCGGGACATCAAACCTCAAAACCTTTTGGTATGTTCAAATATCTCTTTCTACTGTGACAGTTTTTCCTTGTTTGTTGATTTTAGTAGTACCCCTTACCTGCAAAGGGAATGAACTTGTCAAGTCAATCCTCTTATTTTTTGACATGATCTTGATGACTTACGCTTTCCTCCCTACAGGTAAATCCACATACTCATCAAGTTAAACTGTGTGATTTTGGAAGTGCGAAAGTCTTGGTAGGTTGTAATCTCTATTGTGTTTACTTATCTGTTTATGTATGTTTGAGTTTCACTTAAGTCATACTATTTCATATTTTCTTATCTCAATAGGTGAAAGGGGAACCAAACATATCCTACATCTGCTCAAGGTATTATAGGGCACCTGAACTAATATTTGGAGCAACCGAGTACACTACGGCTATTGACATCTGGTCTGCTGGCTGTGTCCTTGCTGAAATGTTACTTGGACAGGTAGGAAGCTTGTACATATAAGGTTTATGATTATTATTATTGCCTTTAAATTAAGCTTGGTGTTCCGTAATAATATTTTTCCTATTTATCTCAGCCTTTATTTCCCGGTGAGAGTGGAGTCGATCAGCTTGTGGAGATTATTAAGGTATTTACATTTCTGAGTGAGTAGTTAGTGCAATGCGTGTGTATGTGCATGCGTATGTTCATATTTATTACAATAATGTCATTGTGGAATGTTTCAACGGGAGGAAACTTATTTTCTTCACGACATAACAGATTCATTGCCGTATAAATTGACATATTCATTATTGTTTCTACAAGTGACTTTGTTATTATAGCTTCTTTAGTAATTTGCATTGTCAAACCGACCATTTCTCTCTTATTAATTTGCGTCTGTTTTCTAGGTCTTGGGCACTCCAACACGAGAGGAAATAAAGTGTATGAACCCTAATTATACAGAGTTCAAGTTCCCTCAGATTAAGGCTCACCCATGGCATAAGGTATTAAGGATCAATGAAAGGGTGTGCAAATGGTTTTTTGTTTAACCTTTTCAGACCATTATTTTAATTATTTTTTGTACTAGATATTCCATAAGCGCATGCCTCCTGAAGCTGTTGATTTGGTGTCAAGATTACTCCAATACTCCCCGAATCTCCGGTGTTCTGCTGTAAGTATATAAAATCTTTAACATATTACGCTTCATGTTTTTCCTTCAACTTGCTTGTGACTTTTGGAGTAAACTCCAAGCATTGAGGTGCCTTCCTGATGAAAAAGGGAGTTGACAATATAAGTTGACAAAAAAATTCCTTGGATTCTGTTTACGAATACTAAAATAACGTTTCTATTGTTCATTAATTCATTCCTTAAGCAAGCAGGGAAGAGGGATGTTCATGTGTTATCCTTATCGACAATCTTTTGATTTGTTCCGTGCATCTCATTTTACAAGTGTTGTTCATGTTGCAGCTAGATGCCTTGATCCATCCCTTCTTTGACGAGTTGCGCGATCCAAATGCTCGCTTACCAAATGGACGTTTCCTTCCGCCATTGTTTAACTTCAAACCTCATGGTAAGGACTAGTTGATAAAAGAAAAAAAAACATTTTCTGTCATAAGCTTTCGTGTCTCATTGAAGATGTGTGATTGATCATTACTCGGTGATGTTATCATGTCCATCAGAACTGAAGGGTGTTCCGATGGAGACGTTGGTGAAGCTGATTCCGGAGCATGCAAGAAAGCAATGTCCTTCTCTTGGATTGTGATTTTGATGCAAAAATGTAACCCAACTACCAAAAGTGTATCACTATCATGTTTGTTTATCTATGCAGTTTATTGTCCTTGCATGCATGCATGCATGCTTATGTTGTTGAGTTTACCTTTGTTTTATGTAAAAGCAGACAGATTTAGACATTATCTTCCCACTTCTATATATTTCTACAGATTGTAACATCCATGGTAGATGGAGACCAACTTATGCCTACTCTCAGCTTTTCCTGTATGCCTACTCTAATCAGTTCATCATATGTTTTTAATATATGAAATAAAAAAATATATTTGAAGATCAATTAAGTTACAATTGTTTGATATAATTTCAAAACAACAAGGATGCTGGTTTCGATTTCACATTTCTCCATACCTTTCTCAGAATCTTCAATTGCTTCATCCATTTCTCTGTTCCCTGTAAGCTTCTGTCATACTTTTATCTCCTGTATGCAACTCTGATTATGTCTCTTTGTTTCAAAATTTATTTCTTGCCTTGTACTAATTTCATTTGTTGATTCAGAATCTGAACAGAGAGGTCAAATTGAACATAAAGGATCAAACGTTTGTATGTTTTCTTTGTCCCTTTTCTTCACTCGACCCTCAACTGGATATGATCATCTGCCACTTCTTGTAGCCGAAATCTGTTTGCTTCACTTGAAATTTTACTTGCCATGGCTGACAGAACTTGATTTGTATGAAAATATGTTCTCTATCATGAGCGCATTGCACACAGCACTGACCTTGCTACCAATGAGTTGATTTTAAGCGACGTACCTGATGAGGCCATCCTAGTGAAAATAAGCAATAAAATCCCAGGGTTAGAGTTGCATTTAGATGCTTCAGAGCTAAATTTGCTTTATAAGGACAAGTGAGTACCCTTCTCTTACTCGTTAACTTTCTACACTGACGTCAACTTGCACGTCTTTTTGATGATTGTGATTTCGTATTTATACTGAAGGTATAACGTAGAGGTGCCCGATTCATATGAGCACCTTTGATGTCATCGATGGTGATAACCATCTCTTCTTGAGAAGTGATGAGCTTGCTGCTGCTTGGAGTATCATCACACCTGTTTTGCAATGGATAGACCAGAATAATATGGCACCGGAGCTGTATGAGCTCGGAGGTAGAGGTCCGGTTGGCTCATACTATCTCTGGGATAAACATGGAGTTCAATGGGTTGAGGGCTGAAAAAAGGTAACAAAGTAGGTGACTTGTCTCATTCCATAGCCACTCATCCAAATGATAGATGAAAGCTTTTAAGATGTATATAATGTGAAACAAAAGTATGCTATTGCCTGACTGTAGGTTCCCCTGCTGAAATCTAGGTTGTAAGAATCTGTGAGCCCTTCTACCTGGTCGAACTCCGGTTTCCATCCCAGCACATGCTTTACCTTCTCAACTGATGCAAAGAAATACTGCAATATATGGAAATATGAACAAAGTGATTATGATATCATATTAATACAGGTTAGTTTATTTAGATTACTGTAATGTCTCTCAGTTTCTTTAAATGATTTGTCTAAAGTTTGTGTGTGAAATTTGTGTTGGGAGTTACCTGATTCCTGAATAGGAATGCCTTCTTTTCACCGAAGTCCAACTCCTTCGGGTTGTAGTGAACGATCTCGGGTTCAGGAAATCCACCAGCCTGGATGAAGAAAAAGAACTTCAGTAATGAATTAAGTATTCATGTGACTTCAGTCTCTTATCTTCTCAATGGCCAAAGGTTTGAATTACCTTGGCGGGCGCTTTTGCTAATCCGTCGAAAATGACGTACTTTTCTCCGGAAATGTTGAACACCTGCTTGCTGGCTTTTCCGTTACCAAGAACCTGGTTGAAAGCCGTTGCCAAGTCCTGGAGTTTCACCAATATTACAAGGCGTAAATATCATATGAATTTGTATTTGCAGCCTAAATGGCAGATACCAGCATGTGTAGCAGTGTTGTGGTTCCATTAACCTTGACATGACCGAGTTTGGTTATTTGCACTCTGGAGTTGGGAATCGGAATAGGGCGACCGGCTTTCAAGCGGCGGAAAAACCATTCTTCGACCGGATTATAATTCAAAGGTCCGTAAATGTAGACCGGCCTCAAAGATGTCAATGAAACATGAATGAAATTGTTTTACTACCTCACAATGTGGTAAAATATCAGATTTCAGGTAAACACCAGCTGAGGAGCAGTATATGAACCTGAGAAGTACCATTGAATTAGAAAACTTTGAAAATATCAGATACTTAAGGTAGCAAAACAAGATGCAGTCATGAAGAGTATGGTATCGACAACGTTTCGACATATAAACCGATACTTTGAGTCGCTAGCTAGCTGCAACAACACAATGGTTTTAAAGCTTACTGTTCTAGATTTGGGAGTGCATCCAGTATGGCTTCAACTTCGACCGCCTCTCGTCCTCAAAGTCATAGCAATTGTGATGTATTGATAAACAGATCTTCCTAGTGGGAAAGTAAAATGCAGAACAAGCACGAGACGAGAACCGTTTATGTCATACACCACATCGTAGCCTTCAGCAGAAAGACTGGATTTCATAAACTCAAAGTGTAACACCCAATTTTTTTTTTCTCCTATTTTTTTTGTTTTCCAAATCCTTAATTTGAAAAGCCTAGAAATTAGGGATTTTTCTGTGGCAATTTCATAATTTCTGGAAGTTTGGGGGGTCATGTTGTGAGTTTTGAAACTTCAGGCTCTTACCTTGTATTTTTACCTTTTTATCTTTGGTAAGGTTTTTCTTCCCCTTTTTCCGTTTTCAAATTAATTTTGAGATTTTAGTTTCTAAATTGAAACCGAGTATTTATCTCGGTCAATCTCTCAGAAACCAAGTTCTTTCGTTCGAATCATTCTTTCTCTGTGGTCTCTTTTCCATCCGGTTCTTTTGTGAGTTTGGTAAGCTTCTTTTTATTCTTTTATTTTTTTGTTTTGTTTTGTTTTGGTTGGTTTTGATTCGGTTTTCGGTTTAGAAAGGTTGTATTTTGAGTTTGGTTTAATATCGAATCGAAGGGTGTGTGTATCGAACCATTTTTGGGGGGTTTTGTTTGATTTTGTCGTGTTTAGCATTGGGAAAATTTTGGAAATTTTCCAGATTTTCCCGGAAAATCTAGAAAACCCAGATTTTCTCGGGAAAATCTTGAAATTCCAGATTTTCCTGGAAAATCCAGAATCGACCGGTCTGAACCGCCCGAACCGGACCTGACCCGACCCGACCCATGACCCGACCCGGCTGACGTCACTGCTGACGTCATCTACTGACGTCAGCATTGACCTGGTGACGTCATCTGCTTACGTCAACGTTGACCGTGCTGACGTCATCGTTGACTTTTTTCGACCCGGTCTTAATTTATGTTTTTCGACGTCCTGAGTTCAATGGCATAGTCCGTTTTTCGAAATTCGAACCCGAAGTGTCGTTTTTAGGGCTTTTATGTTCGAATACCTTATCTGGAAGTTATCTTTAGTGGTTTCTGAAATTGTTTCTGTTGGCTTAAGGTGACGTGGATTCCGACCCCGAGCACCTACCTCCTCCTCCTCCTGGACGACCACCCGTTCATCAGCATTCGGGACCTGCACGTGAGTATCGGTTTATTTTTGTTTAGTGTATTCTTCGGTTTAGTGGTATAGTAGGGTGTCTAATGTTAATTGTTTCTCGTAGGTTCTACTCCTGCTCATTCCAGTGGTAGAGCCGAGTCCAGTAAACGTCAGTATCGACGTTGAGTCTTCTGTTACAAGTGTGTTCTCTTCTGTTAATTCTGTTACTTCCGTTATTCCATGTGTGTAAATTTCTGTTAATTCCACATGATCATGCATCATCCTGACATTATATTTCTGATTCTGATTTTGTCATGTATGCCTTCTGTTAGATTATTAGGCATGCATTCTGATTTTATAATTGCTCTTAGCATTGCATCTGGTAGAATATTTCTGTACGGAGGAAGTTAGTGATTGATTCACTTCTGTTCAGTGGTCCTGTATTATACCACTTCTGTTCAGTGGCTTCACCTGCGGGTCGAGTTCCACTTCTGTTGGTGTGATGGAGTTAGAGTGGTTGAGGGGGGAACCTACTCTTCTGATGGTGTTCGGAGTTGGGGTGCATATCATGCATACTTCATAACATCTGCATACACTGTTCTGTAATCCTGTTATCTGTACACTAGAGACACACTAGGCTCCCTAGCTTACACTCTTTCAGTTTCCTGTTTAAGATCTCAGTCCTAGGCATCGTTCGGTACTTGGAGGATCCTGATTCAGTTATTTAATATCGTATGTTTTACAGTTTTATTTACAGATTATAAACTTTTATTGAATAATATTTTTGTAATAAGGACTTTGAACGTTTACTTGGAATTTTCTGAATTATTAATATTTATTATTTATGGGTTGAACCTTATGTTTTGTTTTACGATTAACTTTTCAGTATTTAAAATTATTAAATAATTAATAATTTTTACGAATATTAATTTAATTCATAAAAACCTTATCTTGCGAATCAAGTTACAATATTATAAACCCTAACTTGTAATCTAAGAAATTAGGTTAAATTTTAGGGGTTACACAAAGTACTGTCTATCTGCTTTCAGATGCAAGATCTAGCAAACCAGTCTCAAATCGTCAGCTTAGAACCACAATTACTAAACCTTTCAAGGCACATAATACCTTGGACTTAAAATCAAAGTAGTCACTGTCTGATTCACCAGGAAACTGTTGGGTAACCAGTGCTTTACCTCTGTTAAACAAAGTGACATGCCGAAGAAAGGATTACGAGCTCTCATTCAGTTCGAATATACAAATTTTACATCAATCAAGCCACACAACAGATGCAAACCAGTTACCTGGTGACCCTCTTTTACTAGGAGTCTAGACAAAAACACACCAATGAAGCGAGTGTCTCCCAATTATAAGGATTTCCTTGGTGCTGGATGCTGCAACATGCAATGCACCTTTTGGCAGACACACCTTTCTTTTGTATTGCAACCAAAGGAACCATTTTCACTAGAGAAAATCTATATGTATTGGTTGGGAGGGCTGTTATTATCACTCCAAAAAGAAGCCTATATAAAATAAAAACATGTTTTATTTCTAGTAAAGAAATATACATAGAGAAAATAAAAAGGTAAACTACATAAATGATTCCTTGATTATACCTTAATTATCTTTTACATCCTTTGACTATCAAATGTTACAAATTGGTTCATTGATTAACTTTTTTATACAAACTAGTCATGTGCTATTAAAAATTTGACGAGAAACTGATGTGAATGTTAACATGTTGACTTGGATTATAGAGATTGGGGATGTCACATGGTTATTCAAGCCAGCATGTTAATGTTCACATCAGTTTCCCGTCAAATTTTTAACGGTACAGGATCACTTTGTATCAAAAAAGTTAGTCAATGGACCAATTTGTAACATTTGATAGTCAAGGGATGTAAAAGATAATTCAGGTATAGTCAAGGGACCATTTATGTAGTTTACCCCAAATGAAATATATAGAGAAAAAATTAATAAAATAAATATTTTTTTTGAATCAACTACGGTGGTTACAAGTACTATATGTTTTAGAATATACTATCAATCATTGGATATTGACCCTTACTATACTACAAATATTGATGCTTGAACCCATGAAATTTAAAAATAACAACCGTTTCCTTAATCATTCGACAAGATGATTCGTGCGTATATTTAAGCGGTAAACAATAAAAATGAAAAGAAATGGTATGTTATTTTGTAGTATTCAATAAAATTAATGATTATTTTGTAATTTTAAAATTTGTGTGGCAAAAATTATCATATCCATTTAGTTCAGTGACCCATTTGTGTACTTTAACCTAAATTAAAAGACCCGTGTGAGAAGGGTTAATCCGAATAATTCCTGAATGTTAAGGGCCTTATCTCGTAAATATCCCTAATTTCAGTTGGATCTATAAACAAAATAAAATCGAAACAGAGTCGAGAAAAGTTTCCCCTGCGAAGAAAACATCTCTCGAGTCTTTGGGAGAGGAAAAGAAAGTTGATTTCTTTTACCAAATCCCAGTAAATTCGCCAAAAGATTCGAAAAACCCATCAAATTCTTGCATATTCCCATAATGGACTTCGCTCAGGTGAGTTGATCCTATCTCTCTTTTGATCCTTTCATTTTCCTTTTTGCTAGTTCATCAAATTTCCTTGATTTTGTAACTCCGAGTTCTATGTACGATGCTATGGTTTGATTGGTTAACTGTTAGATCTGAGTCTTTTTAGAGATTTGAAAGGTTCCCTTTTGTTTAATTGATGATAAAATAGATGAAAACTTACAATTTGTTAACAAATGTTGGTAAGCAACTCTAGGTTGTTTAAAGTAGATCCCAAGATCCAATTTTTCATTGCAAAGATTTCAGATTTTATGTTGCCTTAGTGTTTTATTTGAAGAAAAATTATAAAATAGAGTTCCCATTGCTTAATTATAATCCATCTGTTTATTTGATGATTAGTGTGTTGTTTTGATTCTTTATAATGAATGTAAATTTAACCTTTTTTGTGTCAGCCTCCTGTTGAAAATTATGCCAACCCCAAGACATGTTTCTTTCATGTTATCTTCAAGGTCAGTTGTTTTCCTGGATCTAGTTTTCTTGATCTGGTGAATCCGATTCGTGCGCCGTTCCCTGCATTGATGTTTAGCTTCTTGTTTACTGCAGGCTTCGGCATTGGCCTTTTACATCCTTTCTGCTTTGTTTTTCAACAGCTTTGTGATCATATTTGTGGTGACTGTTCTACTTTCTGCTCTTGATTTTTGGGTGGTTAAGAATGTTAGTGGGCGTATATTGGTTGGTTTGAGGTGGTGGAATGAAATTAACGATCTCGGTGAGAGTGTATGGAGATTTGAATGTCTTGACCAAGAAGTGAGCGCCTTGCTTAATCGAACCGTACATTTGTTTTTTTAGATTTAACATTATCAAATCTCTCAATTGTATACATTGATGTCTATTTTAGTCGTTGGCCCGAATGAACAAGAAAGATTCATGGCTATTTTGGTGGACCCTTTACCTTTCGGTAAGTTTATCCTATGGCTTACTATGTAGAGACAGGTATAGTTGACTTGTGTCCCGATCAAATTCATTAATTCACTCTTTAATTCTTCAGGCTGTGGCCTGGATCGTGCTCGGAATATTCTCTCTCATAAGGTTTCAGGCTGATTACCTCCTCGTTGTCGGAGTTTGTTTGACTCTCAACATTGCAAATATCGTGGGCTTCACCAAATGTCGAAAAGGTAGGTTTATTTACTATAATTACAGTGTGTGCCGCTTGGTTGAATGCGACGACACCATGCAACTATTAGCCTTACTCTTGCTATTCATTCAAGAATTGTTTTATGCAAAATCATTATGGTATGGCATCGTATTGATACAAGGAAATGGCGTGCTGATTATTAACTTGATTAGGACTTGCTCTAGAATAATTTAACATTCCAAGACAATTTTAAGTTCCGACAAGGTTTTCTGACTCTAAATCTATTATATTTGATCGAAGATAGGTTTGTGATTGGTGCAAGTTAGTTTTTCCGAGAAGTTCATTACTAGCCTGTATCTTTTGGATGTTTAGATGTCTTGTATTGTCTTCTACTTTAGAGATATTGCGACGAATATTCTGAGACCATGATGTTTAAAAGAGAAGCACAACATATGCCGCCTTTTATCGGTCATTTGTCTGCATGATTATTGTTATTGGTTTGCATAAGGAAATCAGCCATCAGGGTAGTTATTCCACTTCTGGACGTGTTCTCGGTCTGTAGCATGTTATAGTTTTGAATTCGATTTGTTTCTCCCCTATTGTATTTAGTTTGAGAGATTATTACCGATGAACCTCAGTTATTACGATCATAAGTGCTAAGATTCGAGTGCATGTCCTATCTGAAGCATGCACCATGTGATGCAACAGAATATTCGATGTTTTTACTTCCCGTTTTTTAGCTGTTTGTTTCGGCTCGTATGTTACCGATAACGATATTATTTGGTTCCTTGCTTTCAGATGCCAAGAAGCAGATCCAACAGTTTGCCACTCAGACCATTGCATCAAGATTTTCTTCCACCATACAATCAGCATTCAGCGTTGTCTGAAACATTCGATATTAGTATACGGGAACGAAACACGGAAGAAAATGTAGTGAAATTTAACAAGCATGGCATGTAGAAAACATGTATTGAATTTTGCCATTTTTGGTTGGTTTTCTTTGTTGTGATGCATCTAATGCTTTGTATAATGAATCAGACATTAAAAGTTTGTGATAAGGACATGTTCTTTCTCTTGCAAGGAACAATGATGACCTAAAAAATACAATCTTCCCTGAGATAAAACATTTCCCATATGACAATTGTTTAGGATTAATTACATCTTATATCATCAAAGTATGACTTAAATTCTAATTTGGTCCTCAAAACATTTCAATTGAATCCTTAAAGTATCATTCCAATTAGAGTGGTAAAAATGACCAATTTATAGGTCAAATGTGTAACGTTTTACCAATATAAGTGTCAAATAGGTTAAAAACAGATATCATATTTGTAAAAAGTGGCAAATTAATGTACCAAATGGTATATTAAGCCTATCTGAAAACTTTTCAAAGCCTAATAAAAAAAATATTTTAGGTATAAAGATAATTTTAACCCTTAACGTTTATAATTTTTATCATTTTGGCTCTATTTTTTTTGGGATAAATTTAACTCTTAACCTATGTCTTTTTGACAAATAACTTATTTTTTAACTGACATAATGATTAGACCGTTAAAAATTTAACGGTATTGATATGTCATATATATGTGATAATATATTTTAAATAACATGACATCTAGCCTCATTCTACATATATATATATATATATATATAACATGTCATTATCGTTAAAATTTTTACGATAATGACAAATATATACATGTAAAATATAATTTTATCCTAACATAAAATATAAAACAATTAAAATTTAAATAAAATATTAAAAATTAATTAAATCTAAAATAAAAGACTATTAAACATTCTCAAATCTTAAATATCATTCTATATGACGTATCATTATCGTTAACTTTTTTAACTATCTAATCATTATGCTAGTTATAATATAAGATATTTGTCAAAAAAATATAGGCTAAGGGCTAAATTTATCCTAAAAAAAGAATGAGGACCAAAATGATAAAAATCATAAACGTTAAGAGTTAAAATTATCTTTATGTCAATATTTTATTACGACAAACTTGATTTATGGTTTATTTGTTTTTTAATAGATTTTTATATTTTTATAAATATTTGTATTTTTTACATCTTAAAATTTTATTTATTATTATTATTTGCATTTGTTATTGAGATGGACTAATTTGCATATTTTCGAAATTTATAGAACCCAAATGATATTTATACCCCTTTATTATTCAGTTTATTTGGTTTATTATATCCTTTCAAACTTTAGCTTCATTTCTTTATCGTCACTATAAATGTACGCGGCTAGAAAAATTGCCCCGCTTTACACCAAGTACTCCCTTCAATGGCTCCAAAACTACACCACCAGATCAAAGATACCCATTGCCAACCTAACGAAAGGAGAAAAGGGTTCTGCTATATTAGCCACAAATGTCATCAGATCATACTTTGACCAGGGATTGATAGATGACGCACGTGCTCTGTTCGACGAAATGCCTGAAAGAGATGTGGTTATGTGGACGGCCATGATTGCTGGCTACACGTCGTGCAGCTATTACGTCCGTGGTTGGACTCTGTTCTGTGAGATGGTAAATAGCGGGGAGATCCCCAATGCTTTTACTATATCTAATGTCTTGAAGGCTTGTAAATACATGCAGTGTGTTGCACGTGGAGGTTTGGTTCATGGGATGGCCAAGAAGCTTGGGTTAGAGGGTTCTTTATACGTTGAAAATGCGCTTATGGACGTGTATGCTACGTGTTGCGGTAGTATGGAGGATGCGTGCTCAGTTTTTAGAGATATGAAAGAGAAGAATATGGTCACTTGGACTACTTTGATCACTGGTTACACTCATCGAGGTGATGGCTATGGTGGACTTCAAGTCTTCAGAGAAATGTTACTGGTAATTGTTCGAACTTGCTATGTTTTTATGTGTGTAGTTTCAGTTCTCAAGATTGGATGCTTTAGCATCTAGTTTAGTAAACAAATGCTGCTCATGAAATTGTTTCTCATTTCTTTCACATTGTTTGGTGAGCAGGAGGGAGCAGAGTCGAATCCCCATAGCTTTTCGATTGCCATTAGTGCTTGTGCTACAACAGGCTCATATAGTTTTGGTAGGCAAATACACGCAGCCATCGTTAAAAACGGGCTTGGTTCTAATCTTCCCATCATGAATTCTATGCTAGACATGTATTGCAGTTGTGGTTTTTTATCCGAAGCGAATGAATACTTCCATGAGATGCCTGAAAAAAATCTTATCACTTGGAACAGCTTAATAGCTGGTTATGGAAGACTAGATTCTAAAGAGTCCTTGAAGCTTTTCTCACAAATGGAGTCAGAGGGTTTCAGACCGAATTGCTTCACATTTACTAGTATTGCCGCTGCCTGTGCAAATTTAGCAATTTTGAACTGTGGGGAACAGGTTCATGCAGGCATCGTTCGTAGAGGTCTTCAGGGGAACCCAGTGTTGTCTAATGCCCTAATTGACATGTATGCCAAGTGCGGAAGCATATCTAACTCACGCAAAATCTTTAGTGAAATGTCTGATAGAAATTTGGTGTCTTGGACTTCTATGATGATTGGTTATGGGGCACATGGTTACGGGAAAGAAGCAGTTAAATTGTTTGATGAGATGATCATGTCTGGAATTAGACCCGACAGGATAGTGTTTATGGCAGTTCTTACCGCTTGCAGCCACGCTGGACTTATAGATGAAGGCTTGAAGTATTTCACATCGATGAGCAGTTACAATGTCACTCCTGATCAGGAGATTTACGGGTGTGTTGTGGATTTGCTTGGCCGCAAAGGGAGAGTTGAGGAGGCTTATCAACTAATCAAGAGCATGCCATTTAAGCCCAATGAATCGGTTTGGGGTGCACTTCTAGGTGCTTGTAAAGCACATAAGCTCACAAAAATGGGAAAACTAGTGGCATTGAAGGTATTGGACTTGAAGCCAAATAAAGTGGAGGCATATCTGGTGTTGTCAAATATCTATGCTGCCGAGGGTAAGTGGGGGGAATTCGCAAGAATGAGGAAGTTGATGAGAATAACCGGGAGTAGAAAAGAGGCAGGAAGGAGTTGGATCGAGGTAAAAAATCAGGTTTACAGTTTTGTCGTCGGTGATAAGGTTGTTTCTCACACCAAGTCGGTTCATGGGGTCATAGAATTGCTTGTTCTACATATGAAAGAAGCAGGATACATGCCTGATTTACATTGTTTGATACATGAGCTTGAAGATGGGACTTGAAAAGGAGAGAAGCTGAAGAAACTGAAGTGAAATACTGAACATGACCATATGGTGCTATCGACTAATTAAATCGATGGATATTACGCACTTAAAGCATGCTCGAACTCACAGCCTTCAAGTTGTTTCAACAGCTTCATCAAACAACAGCTTCATCAACTGAGCTACAACTCGACCGAAAGCATGATATATGCCTGATTTTGAAGATGTGACTTGAAAAGAAGAAGGTCAAGAAACTGAAGTGAATCAATTAAGATATGTAAGCAGCCCTAACCTGAGTTTGACATAACTGGAACTTGAAAGGTTAGAAAATAGAAAATATTTTTCTTTGAGAGCAGAATGGATTCCTTTTCTTTCTGTTCTGTAAAGGAGAAAGAGAAGGAAAAGAAGCAAATCTCAAATTTACTTGAATATTGATCCAATGTGTAATGTGCTTATGAATTTTTATTTTTGTTTAATTATACAATTAAAATTTTAATTTTGACACAATTGTATGGTTATCTTAATCTAAGATACAAGTTAGTGATGAAGAGGATGATAGCAGGAATGAAGAAGGCAGTGCTTCTGTTCTTATTCCTCTGGTTGAACATGGCTAACAGAATTTTCATATGAAAAATTAAAATATAGTGATTAAATCTTAAATTTTGTCATACTCGAGGGACTAAAACTATGATTAAACCAAATATAAAAGTCCTGGCTCAGCAACAGCATTGCTGTCGGCAAATGAAATTTTGTCTGCCATTTCAGAGATTTTATTTAACGTAGCTATCAATAAAACTGACGTAAACGTTAACATGTTTACTTGGATAACCATATGACATCCTCGATCTTTATAATCCAAGTCAGCATGTTAACGTTTACATCAGTTTCTCGTTAGATTTTAACGGGACAAGATCACTTTGTATAAAAAAGTTAATTGATGGACCAATTTGTAACATTTGATAGTCAAGAGATGTAAAAGATAATTGAAGTATAGTCAAGAGACTATTTATATAATTTACCCTAAAAAAATTAAAAAAAAAAGTAATAACATATAAATGAATTAAATTTTATATTATATATGAATAATTATCTTATAAAAAACACTCGTGAAAATTTTATTTATATAAATGTTTTTATTTTAAAGTTTAAAGATTTTATTTAAGATTTAAGTATAATTGTTTTAAATTTATGGATTATCGATAAAATTTTGAGTTTATAATTAAAATCTAAGGATTATATATTAAAATTAAAATTTTAATTATATTATTTTAAAATATAATCTTTAACCTTAAATCGTAAATTTTAATTATAAACCATAAATATTAAATTAGAATTAAATCAAAATATAATTGTCATTAATTTAATATTTTTGTCTGATTTAAAAATATCCAAACCTACCCATCAGTTACCCTAAGAAAGAGTACAGAAACCAAGAAAAAGGCAACCATGACTTCTACAAATAAGACAAATAATTATTTGAATTATGGTGGGAGATTTTATAATAATATTGTTCTTGATTTTTTTTTTAAATATGATATCTTTAAAATTATTTTTAATAATATTATTATTTATTGTATAAATAAAAATAAATAGGAGAAAATAACTCAATTTTAAATAATATTTTTCTTTATATTATTAAAATATTGGATACTATTCAAAGATGGGTTGCTTTCAACCCGTCTTAAAACAATATTAATGTGCTATATTAAAGTATATATATATATACATATACATATATGATAAAATAACTCGTATTTGAACACTCTCCCAATGCATAGGGATGGTAACGGGACAAATCTGGACCAGATTCATATCCATTTTTATATCATAGATCCGAATTCGTCTCAGATCCATAGGTCTAAAAAATTGAGACCCAGATCCAGATCCAATAGATCTTACGGATCCGGGTCCAAAACGAATCTATTAAAAAATTGACTATTTAACCTATTTTTTAACGTAATAAAACTTTCATTAATTAATTTCACATCATAACTTCGATGAAGAAAAGATTAATTTCAATTAACTAGTATCATAATAAAAAACGATAAATTAAAATCTTAAAAAACTCAACAATTATACAAATATCTTTTGAATAACACAAACATTAAGAAATGTAGATCATAAAATATTTTATTGTCGCAAATTGAGTATCGTACTTTTACTTCTTAGAGTGTTAGTCTTCATCACTACTTAAATCATAAATACCCTAAAAGAAACAATAAACAACCAATCAGAGAAAAAAATGTTTTATGAAAGTAATATTTGTAAAATTTAAATATTAATATTAAAGTTATATAATATAATAACTTTCTCATATAACATGTCAATAGTATTTATCATTTCTGTATTATCATCATAATCTTCATTAATATTCTTTCAAAAAGTCTCTTTGTCATAAATAAATAAATATTATATTAGTGATTAATGAAAAATATAAAACCTATTATTATATATTTATATATTTTAAAATCAAATGTGGGTTTTTTAATAAATATGTAAATGGGTCCGGGATTAGATTCAAGTCTTCATGTTAGATTCGGATTCAGATCCGTACTTTAATCAAAAGATTCAGATCTATCGGATCTAAAATTTTAGGATCCAAATCTTATAAAACGGATCTGAATTTATGAATTCAAGTCAGATCCACATCCATTGTCATCCCTACTCATGCACTATATATATTTTTTTAAAATAAAGCATTGTTTGAAGACGGCTTGAAAGCAACCCGTCTTTAAACAATGTTCAATATTTTAATAATATTGAATAAAACATTGTTCAAAGACGAATTGTTTTCTCCTGTTTCCTAATTTACACAATAAATTATAATATTATTAAAAATAATTTTAAAATACCATATTTTTTGTAAATAAATTTTTTTAAATAATATTAATATAGAAACGCCATTATGGTGGGATCTCAAAGACTTTCCCCCCAAAATCCAACACGAAATTTCAAATATTTTCATTAATTTCGTCAAAGATCTGAACACGACAAATCTAAGATCATCTAATACACTTCAGAAGTACATATCATAGGGACCAATCATAAAATTTGACCTTTTTAAAACAGACCCACTTCCCTAAATCAACCACCACGTGTCCCTATAATTTCCTTCTTTATTACAACTCCTACTGATATCATTATAAAACCATCCCTCTACCCACGGCGGGATTCATCTTTGCTTTTCTCTTACAAACTGCTAGCGTGAGAATGGCGGGGAGATGGGCCACTTCGGCGTTCCGGTGGGTGGCGTCTGACCTCCTTCATTTTAGCTCCACCTTCCAGCGGTGGCCGTTGCGATGGGATTTTATGGGGTGGCCGCAACTTGGCTTTTCTATCGTCGACGACGTCGTTTGGAGTCTCATCACGGCGTTCGAGTCCGTCGCTTTGGTTTCCATGCTCTGCTTCTTTTTCCTCTTTTGCGGCTGCACTTTCTGAAACTACGAGGATTCATCAGATGGTTGGGATGTTGTCGGAATATGACGTCAGCTGTTGTCGGGTTTCGATAGTGGTGGCGGAAGTCTCGAGGTTGTTCGTTAGTAGACGATGATCACGTGACCTTGTTGAGTGCTGGCACATGTGGAATCTTATTACAATTTTGTCTTTTTTCATTTTTTTCGTTTAATTTTTAATTTTTAAATTTTATGTAATTTGGTAGTATTTTTTTATAAAAAAAAAAAAACTTCTAATTTCTATTCTACCAGGCCGGTCGTTTACTTAATAAAAAAAGCATAGACTGAATCTCAGATTTAAAGAATAAATAGACTAAAATCATAATTTAACTTAAAAAATATTAAAAATGACAATGAATTAAAATGGTATTCTTTTAATCGGATTAATTGTTGGATAAATTAGTTAAAAAGGAAAAATACAATAATTTTTTTTTATTTGTGAATTTTGAAAAAAAATCTCTACTTATAAGTACATTTGATAATCATCCGAACAGAATTCAATATTTATTGATTCTATAATTAAATGTAACCTTATTTATAAATAAATGACTTAAATATAATTTTTAATAATTTAGGTGACCTAAATATAATTATACCCATAATTAAGTGACTTTTGCTATAATTTATTTATTTTTTAATAGATAAATAAAACTAAATGGTTATTTTTTTAAAATAATATAATTGTTTATTGCATAAACCGATAAATCATATATCATTAAGAATATCATCACGTATCTTATTTAAAAAATAAATTTAATTAAAAATACACGTGATAATAAACGAAACAACTAGAACTATCGAAGCACATCCCCATCGTTCTAAGCGTAAACTAGACCAAATATACGTGAACAAAAATTTCTTTATTGAATTTCTTTTTATGCTTCATCATAAAAAATATAAAAAATTAATTATAAATTTTATATCTTAAACCTTTTACCCTGAAAATATATCCTATTTTTAATTTTTTAAAATCTTAATTACAACTTATAACCTTAAACTCTAAATTTTAAATTTATTATTTTAAAATAAAATACTAAAAAATAAATAATTTACACTCGATAAACGATTATCGATTTTTAATACATAAATCACATATATTTTTAATAAGATCCTTTAAACGCTACGATTCATAAATTTGTGTAAATTTCTATCATCGGTATAAAATTTTTAATAAATCCCTAAAATTTATTTTTAATAAATCCCTAAAACTAAAGTACTTGTAGAAACTAAAAGTTTCTGTCATAGGTATATAAAAACATATTTTTAATACATAAATCATATAAAATTTATTTTATGATTTTTTTAATTTTAAATGTAAACCCTAAAATTTTAACCTTTAAATTATAAATTATAAATCTTAAATTTTAAGTCTAAAATTTAAATATATAACCATCCTCTAAACCCTAAGATAGTAAGATTAATAAATTTGTGTAAATTTAAATAATCTAATATAGTTCTTAATTTTAAACAAATATCTTATTATCTATTCAGTATAAAAATTAAATTATAACTTTTAACCTTAAATTATAAATTATAATATACATTAAACTCTAAACCTAAATATCATAAACTTTAAATCATAAACCCTAAAATATACACATTATACCCAATTCCCTAAACCTAAATTTTAAATCATAAACCCTAAAATATAAATTTTTAGTGAGCATAAATAAGGACATCAAAAATGTGTAAATTAAACTCTTTATTTATGCCTTCACACTAAAAATTCAGGTTTAAGGTTAAAATTTATGATTAATATTTATTTTAAGAGTATAAAAATTTTAGGAAGAAATATGTGGATATTTTAGTAAATTAATAAATATTTATTTTATTTTAAAATTTAAAATAAAAATGACGTGACATGTTTTAATTGGTTGAAAATTTTATATATTTAAATAAAATTGAGTTTTAAGATAATATGAATAAGTTAAAATATAATTTAAAATATGTATAATTTAATAGAATAATATATATTAAGCCTTGTTTAAAGAGGAGTGAAGGTGATTATAAATAGGACAGCCTGTCATTGTCCTTCCAATTTACGGGTTAAACAGTGATGGATTTAGAAAAAATATTTGAAAATAAACACATATAAAATTTTAAAATTTTAAGTAGACACAATTCATAAATATTAAAAAAAATTTAAGAACTCGAGTCATAAAATTTTAAAAATTTAAAAACAAATATATAAAATTTAAAAAGTTCAGGGCGGACCTCATATGAGCAACCGCCACTGAGGTCAAGTTTACATCAGTCTCGTTAATTATCATCTTTAATTCGAGATTTGTTTTTCATTTGTATTTGTGTAGTTATGTTGAGACTGACAAGGTCAAAAGTTATTTGGATTCAGTTCAATTAAAATTTAGTTGAAAAAGTTCGAAAATAAGTTTAAATATATATATATATTATGTATAATTATATGTTTTAGTGTTGTTAATTTATTACCGTGATTAACACTTTAAATTACCTACTCCTTGTGGACTTATATAATTTAAAAAAATGTACTATGGTTACTTGTGAACTTTATTTTTTCAAACAGGTTTTCATGTATTATTTTTTATAACTTCAATAAAATTATTTAAGAGTAATTTGAGGAAAGCAACAAGTCAAACTCGAGTCGAACCGAGTCGAGTTCAAACTATTCACTTCGAACTCAAACTTAAAATTTCAATCTCGACAAGTTTTAAACTTGAGCCGAGTCTATTAATATTATTTTCGAACCAAATCTACTTATACTCGAACACAGTTCGACTCGTTATCACTCTTAGTTATGTCAAACGTCGTTTAAGTGGATTGTAATTATGTGAAGTATTAATGATTTTTTTGAATTAGCTACAGTGATTACAGTAGTATCTGTTTTAGAGTATACTTTAACCATTAGACATTGATCGTTCAATCACTATACTGACACTACTGGTGCTCAAATCTGTAACATCTAAAAACAATAATTGTTCCTTTAACCACTGATGAAATTATAATGTAATTGAGAATATAAGTGAATTCGTTTATACAATTCAGATCGATTGATGGTTTTATCTAACCACATGTACTAGTTGTAAGCAAGTGATACTTTTGACCCAAGTCTCATCCTATTAGAAGAATATATTATTGGTATCCTTTATACAATATTACCTTAATTATTTCACAGTTTAAATTATTCTCATTGATTACTTAGTTTCTCTATAAACATAACTTACAAAATTTACGATTGCACTTTCACACAATAACGGGTGTACGTAAATAATTTGGTAAGTTAACCTTAAAATTTTAAAATTTTATGTGTTTATTCTAAATTATATTTATAAATATGTTGTTGATTCGATCTTATATAAAATATATAATATAAATATTTTTATCAGTCAACAGATATCTCTATATTTCGTCAATAAAGTGATTGACACAATTAAACTAACCTAAAATTTTGGTTATCAGCCTGGGGGTGAGTATTCGATCGAGTCGAATCAAAAAAATTTCATTATTCGAGTTGACGAGTCATATTTTACAACTCAAACTTTATTTAAAAAAATTTCGATTCGAGTCGAGTTTTCGAGTTCCTATAAATATTTAATTGTAATTATTTATCATGTTATAGCATGATTTGATTCCAATTTAAACGATTTTCTCTAATCATATAAGATATGCATATATATATTTTTTCATATGTAGCAATATTTCTTTATACTTTTATATATCAATGTATATATATCATAAAAAATTGACAAATTTGGTTCAAACTTAAAAAATAATCCTTTAATTACTAAAATTTTCGAGTTATTCGAGTTATTCGAATTTCCATTTTATAATTCAAACTTTATTTGAAATTTTTTCGAGTCGAATCAAGTATTTTCGTCTTGAGTCGAATCGAGTTATTCGGTTTTTTCGAATCGAATCGAGTTTTGCTCGCCCCTAATCAACCCCATGAAAATTATATGAAATAAGTTTCATATTTCTCTCTAAACATGCCATCCAATATAAAACTAAAATCAGATACAGAGGGATCGATACAATTCCTTGTTCATGCTTAAATTCATTGGCTTTCCTCCCAATTTTAAGTTCAACAAGAAGAAAGAAGCATCTGCTGCTGTAGCTCTTTCTTCGTCTGGTTCATCTGAGGTTGTAGCTGATTTGATCTCTACTATACCTCAACCTACTGCTTCTGTTCCAACGTTTACACCTGACCAATGTAACCAGATCATTTGCTGGACAAGGCCCCTCCTGCGGATTCTGTTGTCAGTCTTGCAGGTACTATTTCCACTGATTCATTTACAGACACAAACTTACTTGGAGTATAGACACAGGAGCTACAGACCACTTTTTATCCTCTTTTCAACATCTGGATTGTCCAATTTCATGTGCTTCTCATCCACGTTTTGTTCACCTGCCTCATTAGGGTGTAAACGAGGCGAGTAAAACTCGAGTAGTGTTAAACTCGCTCGGTCACTAAGATTTCGAGTCGAGTTTGAGATTAAATAATTTTAAACGAGCCCGAAAGATCTAAGATCTCTCGTTTCGAACTCAAGTCGAGTTCGAGTTCGAGCATCATTCGAGCCCAATCGAGTTAAGTGTTGACCGATCTTTGACTATGTTAAACTCGAGTAACTCTTATCTGTGACTTTGATATATAAGTTATATAAACTCAAACTTGTTAATTTTAAGATTTAGTGTGTTAATTTAGGGTTTAGATTTAGAATTTTAAGTTTAGAAATTTAGATTTTAAATTATAAAAAATAGTATATTATATTTTTGAGTAACTCGTGAGTTTTTCGAGTCGAGTATCAAATAGCTCAGTTCGTCAAGAACTCGAGTCGAGTCCAATCGAATCGAGCTTTAACCGAGTCGAGTTCAAATAGCTCGCGATTTGTCTTGTCTCATTTACGACTCCATGTCTCGTAGTAAAACTATGTCACTCATCTTGGATCATTTCATTGAACTTCTGATATCACCCTTCACAATGTTATTTTTCCTGGTTTTCAACACTATTTGCTTTCAGTTTCTAGACTTACACATGATCTTCACTGTTTCTTCAAATTTTACCATGATTTCTGTTTATTACAGGATCTTTCCACCGGAAGGATGAAGAAGAATGGTAAGAAATCCAAGGGCTTGTATTTTTTTGAGTCATCTCCTCAAGCACATGGTCTGTCATCTTGTTTGCTGCATTTAGTTTCATCTTTTTTCAGTTCTACACAGCATGTTTTACCTCAAAGTCCTTGTATGACTTCACTTGGTAACTCTACTTGTACTTGGCATGCTAGACTAGGGCATGCTGCTCTTTCCAAGATGAATAAAATGGATAGTTTGCCCAAGTTTAAACTTGATTCTGATATGCTACATAAGTGTACTGTTTGTGATTTGGCAAAGAAAACAGTACACTTATCGGTGTAATCTACCGATACTAAGTTACTTCAATTCGATTAGTTAAGATCTAAATCAATCGGTTAAGTATAGAAATGATCATTATAATCATTTTTTTGAGTTTTTTAATAGATTAATGACCTTAGGCTGTGATATTAAAAATGTCATCCAGAAATTACAATGATCTGTTGCTTTACTGTCTGCTATAATTAAATCATAAGATCTCCCTCCCGCATGAATCATCTAACCTCATCGATTAAAGGAACGGTTGTTATTCCTAGAGGTCACAGGTTCGAACACCAATAATGTCAACACAGTGATTAAGCGATCAATGTCCAATGATTGTGAGTATACTCTAGAACAGATACTACTGTAACCACTGTAGTTGAATAAAAAAAAAAAATTCCCTCCCACTTATTTCCCTCCTTGGCTCCTTCCGATGAGCCCCATATTTTGTGATTATTCAATGTCTCTACCACATCATTGGTCTCCCTAATCATGATTAACCATCTCATTTCAGGCCCCATGAAACCATTCTTTATTTGCTTCATCAAATCAAATTGCAGAAAGGGAAATTAAGGTATGTTTTAGTTTCATTCATAAATTGTTACTTTCTGTTCAAGCAACTTCATAATTTAATTATCATATAATCTTATTATTGATGTCTAGAAATAGGTTTTGTATCATGAAAAGTGCACCTCTGCTCCTGCTCTTACTGGGACTGGTGGTCTTGCATTGTCATGCTAAAAGGGTTTTACCGGAGGCGAAGACTGAGGGTGCTGCGAAACCGGTCGGTCACCTCATCATCCCCGATGTCTTATCTGAAAAGTAATATTGACACCGATAACATCAATGAAGAGGAGAAAAACTACAGTTATGGGAATCCATTAGGATCATCACCTGACTCCCACCATTATTACATAAGTGATAAACAGCCCCCAAAGGGGTACTAGTACTTTGTAATGAAGAAAAGATGTAGGGATGTGGATAGGATCTAGATCTGCAGTATAATAGTTTTTAACTTTTACACGTCTTTTAGATCGTGAAACCAACAATAATAGGCATTGTAAGAGGAGTACTGTCGTCGGTCTTTGATGACCAGATACACCACCGGGTGTTTCAAGAGGTCTAAGTGACGAAAACGACAGGGAAAAGGCCATGGTGTCCCATGAAAAACCAAACGCTTCTCCAAGCAGTTAGGATTCCTTTGATATGAACTGACTTCTTAGTATCATATGTTATTATTCTTGTATAATTCGATTTCAATCAAGCAATCGTACCGTTTATTTGATATGAAATACAATACTAAAAGTCTAAAATTGTGTTCACCAAGGATTTTTCAGCACGTTTGAGCAGAAAAACTAAAAATTTCAGTTACAGAAAAACGTTCATTTAGACGTTAAATTCGTCGAGAAAACACCTGAAATGCATGATGTTTGTACCTGTTCAACATTATTTCTTTGCCCGGTGTCTCAATGCTCGTTAGAGAAGTATTATTGAACGGACCCTAAAACAAATCGAGTGTGAGTTGACCCGAGGCTATTCAGTATTATTATATAAAAATACTGTTGAACAATTACTCTTGACATGAAATGGTCGAACATAAATAGTAGTTATTGTGTTAAGCAACGCTGGTGAATGGTGGTAGTGCCGTTGCTCATGGGATATGGGGTTTCGCACAGTATAGAGTCAACACTCAACAGCACGTACCCGTCACGCAGGCTGTGACAGCTGCCGTGCAAGCCCCCCTAGGCGCTGCCTCAAATTCCAATGACTCGAACAACGGACTACAATAACACCAGTGTGGCTCAGTGCACACATACATCACGCTCTTCAAAGCTCTCTTCATTTCCTTGTAAACAAAACAACACCCTTCTTCTTCCACTGTTCCCAACTCCAAGAATACAGTGAGTTTTGCTGTGTTATTATTCATTCTGGATTAGCTGTAGCCTCTCTTTTCATTTCTTTTCTGTCATGTCCTTTGCTTTCAAGGAAAGTTAAAAGGAAAATAGTTATCATTTGATTTAACTAATATAAAACTTTATCTTGATTAAAGATTAATTAATTAAAAAAAGAGAGGATGAAGACATGTCAGGACAGTTCAGTAGGAGTTGTAGTTCTACCTCCATGACCTCAGAACTCTCCCGCGTTTGTCGCCTCCATTCTGCCTACCATAGACCTTAGAACTCTTGTCAGAGTTCTTTTCTGTTTCTCACATAATATGATACTCATTCATTCACCATCTTCTCAGCAAACAGATTAGTCCACAGAGGGTTTGGTTAAACGAGTTGACTGATGGTAATTAATCATGTCAAGTTGATGGCAATGGTCTGATGTTGATCATACAATATATTCTCAAGGATCAAACTTATAAGACATGTGGGCCTATAGTATGTTTCATATCCTCTACAAACATAATTTTTTCCCTAGAGACAAAAATGTAAATTTTTTTATTGGATGCAAATTCTTATCTTTTATTTGATTCAAATTCGAAACACATTTTTTTAACTTTGAGGTATATATATATATATATATATATATATATATATATATATATATATATATATATATATCACTCCATTTCCCAAAACTAAAAGAAATCCCACAGCACAGAGTTCCATATTTCACTCCCCCAAAAGGCCTTTGTGAATAGACATTTCTAGATCAAACATCAATAAACCACCTTGAAACTTGAAACTTGGATTCTGAGAAAGAAGAAAGATAGATGAAGATGAAGATGAAGAAATAAGCTTCTCACCAATCCCAACATCATGTCAACAAGAAACCATATAAGAAAATATGAAAAAAAAAACAATAGTAAAGTTACATTTGAAACATGTTTGATCATTGATTTTAATCACTATCAAATGAATAAAATTTGGGTTTTTCTCCATCATTCGCCACAACCCCACACACCATCACTTTCAGTCTTTTAAATAGCAAAGATAAAGGGAACTCTTTCTCTCTCTCTCTGGTCTCTATTCACAGTCTCTTGATTTTACATCACTTGGTTTATAGTCTTTGAACCTATTCATCAACCGTGGCTGTTGGTTGCCACAGTGACATAGATTTGAAAGCGCCCATCTTTTCATGTCAATTTGACACTGATAGTTGATATATCACTTGGCCTGTTCATGTCCTCTATTTGGCCCTCTATTTTTTTCCCCTCTCCCTCTGCTTTGCTCCGTTGTTTCATCATTGTCCAACACTGTTTTTGAAGTAAAACATAAGCCAAACCAAAGACAAAGACTGACCCTTTAAAGAGAGAGAGAGAGAAGGGAAACAAAAAACCAAACGCATTGCAGACAACAATGGAGTCCTTTGGAGCTCAAATGACAAAGAGGAATGCAATGTGGATTTATCCTAAAGTCTCGGGTTTTAATCCTTCTGAGAGATGGGGGCACTCTGCTTGCTATTCTGATGGGGTGGTTTATGTTTTTGGGGTATGTTATATTCATTTCTAGTACAACTTATCATGCAAAACGGTTAACCATGGTTAAGGGAACAGATAGCTTTCTTGATTGTGTTTAGTTCTATACCTCTTATGCTTCTTGTTGGAATGCTGTCTGAAGTTTGTCCTGGTTTTACTTTCTGTAATTAGTAAGATCATGACTGTAACTAGGTCTTGTTACTTTGTGACAATACAAGGTGGTGTGTTTTACTTTTAAGTCTTGTATGGCTTGGTCTTGTTACAGGGTTCATTTTGTTCAATGATTTCTGACAGGACAACTGGTATTGAGCTTTTTTAATGTTGTTTTGATGTATATTGAGCCACACAATTGTTGAATTTGGTATATTTTTGTGCTTAATTCTATTAGTTGGAGAGAAACTAGAGCTCGATTTCGCTTTGCTGGCCGAGTATTGATCGGCTTGTTTTTGCTCGTCGCAGGGGTGTTGTGGAGGTCTACATTTTAGTGATGTTCTCATGCTAAATCTGAAGACAATGGTCTGGAGAACACTTGAAACCACAGGGCAGGGACCTGGTCCTAGAGACAGTCACAGTGCTGTTCTTGTAAGGGGGAAAATGATGGTGTTTGGAGGTACTAATGGTTCCAAGAAGGTGAACGATCTTCACATACTGGACCTTGCTTCGAAAGAGTGGATTCTAGCCGAATGCAACGGTGTTGCGCCTTCACCTCGTGAAAGTCATACTGCCACGCTTATAGGTGAAGACAAGGTGGTGATTTTCGGAGGGAGCGGTGAGGGCGGAGCGAATTACTTGAATGATTTGCACGTTTTGGACCTTAGGACTATGAGATGGAACTCACCTCAGGTAAGAGGTCATATCCCTGTACCTCGAGACAGTCACAGTGCCGTCGCGATTGGAAACAAGCTTGTTGTATATGGTGGGGACTGTGGTGATCGGTATCATGGTGATGTCGACATCTTCGACATGGATACTTCAACTTGGTCAAGGGTATTGTCTCACCTAATTCATTATTGAAAAAACGTTCAATCCTATGAATCATAATTCCCATGATTTTCTTTCATGTAATTTTCTTCACAGTTGGCTGTTCAAGGCTCGTTACCCAGCGTTAGAGCAGGTCACGCCGCGGTGAACATTGGAGCAAAGGTAGCAGATTTTGCACTAAGTTATCATTGTTAACGAGACTAATTCCGTTTTAATCGACAGTTTTGTTCGAATTCAATGTTCATGAATTCATTTCGGGGATTCACAACTGGGAATAAATTTATGGTTTTCAAGGTTTTCATCATGGGAGGGGTTGGAGATAAACACTATTACAATGATGTTTGGGTCCTAGACACGAATGCTTGTTGCTGGACACGGCTAGATATATGTGGCCAACAGCCTCGAGGCCGGTTTTCTCATACTGCAGTTCTCGCAGAATCCAATATTGCTATCTATGGAGGGTAAGTTCCTATGACTACGCTTTAGCTTCATCTCCCCGGTTCGAATTTTAATTTCTTGGAGCTTGATCTACACAGATGTGGGGAGGATGAACGTCCGATTGACGAATTGTTGGTTTTACAACTTGGTACGCAGCATCCAAATGGCCGGTACAACTTTTCGATGAGCAGAACTTTCGGAGGCCATTGGAACCAAGAAAAGAGAAGATTCTTAAGAGTAGCCCCTAGTAACTCGGTAACAAATCTGCTATAAAGATTAACTGCAAACTTTCTTCTCCATTAGTTATGACCTTACAGAATAATCGATTGTTAATTTAACTTGAAGCAGAAAGGCATCTATTATACTGATATTGATGTCGCAAAACATGGGGCTAATGAGCTAGATCAAGAAGCAAAGCGTTCTTCTCGGTTCAATTCAGGTTCGTTCGGAATCAAATTCTCTTACCTGAGGGCTGTGATGTATAGCTCACCATCTTGATTATTCGAATATGATCATTTCAACCTTTCATTACTCTTTAGATACTTCAAACCCGAAGAGGAGAAGAGCTGCCGATACAAAAGAATCGGAAGTTGAATCCGAGCAAGAAGAGCATTCCCTTTCACTCTCACAGCATTCATCGTCTTCACATTCTGATCAAGAACAAGGTCCGGGACTAAATCCCCCGGATTCCACTGAGTCCCAAGGCCTTAACTTGTTTAAGAAGTTCCATCCTACTCCAAGCCATTGTCAACTTAACAATGGTTCTAATAACCATAAGCAGACCAGATATACGGTCCAAAGAACTAGAGAATTTCAAAACCTTCAAAATCCCGAACATCTCCACGCTGGTCATACCAGCAGACAAAGAAGCAGAACACAATGCAGGGCTGTGGAACAGAGGTACCTGGAAGCAGGACCTATTCCCAACCTGGTAAGGTCCACAAATTTTGCATTTTGATGGAATATCATATCAAATTTCTTCTCAAATTCTACATGACTCCACTTGCTGTCTTTTTTTTTTTTACCTCAGCTTGGTGCTGAAATTTGTGGTAAAGTCGACAGAGCATTCGACTCGGGTCTCCTGGTGACAGCAACTGTCAATGGGAAGATATTTAGAGGAGTCTTATTTGCACCTGTAAGCCTTATGTTCTTTATTGTAGAAATTCTTACCATACGTGTCTGAAACTATTCCTTATCATCACTTCATTTGATCTTTACATTAGGGGTCGCCGGGTTTCGTCTCGAGAGGGCCAAAGACCGGTGCCACTCAGCTCTTTCTAAACTCCACCAATTTTGAACCATTGAAGCCCTCTCAGCCACCAACGATGTGCATTATGCCGGAATCCCGTCATGGCTCTCGGCATTTGGTGACTAATGGTGCATCATTAGCAGCAAAAGATACAAAGCTAAGAAGTGATCTAGGAGATGTGGTTTTGACACTAGGAGGGCCTGGACCTGGACCTGTTTGACATGTTATAGGGACCAAATAAATAATAAACCCCTGCTTGTTGGTACCAAATTAGAAAGAAGGAAAAGATGATGGACCTTTATGTCATGTAGATGTTGAAATGCATGAGTTTTTATTTGTTAAAAGATGATTATTGTAATTAAGGGTTTCCTGTGAGTGAGGTGATTATCATCAATTTGATTTTGTTTTCTCAATTAAAAAAGATAAAAACCAAAAAATATTGATAAAAAACACATGTAAATTAAAATTTATATAAATTTATTAAATTTAGAGTAGATGCCATTCGAGTTTAGTTATTAGTGTTTAAAATTAAAATTTTTTGTTTAGGGTTATTAAAAAGTTGATAAAATATAAAATTTTTAAAAAGTAAAGATTAAAATGATTTTTAAAAGAATTTAAGGATACAAATACCAGGAGATTTTGGGGAATATTGTTGTTTTAGATTAATTTTAGGGTTTTAGGGAATTTGAAGAATAATTGGAGATATAGGCCAGAAACTACAGTACCTCGCCACTTCCTTCTGACGTGGTCCTCTCTCTCTTCCTCGTCCACACTAATTCAGCTCGATCAAGCCGAATAAATTAAATGGATCAACAGTACCTCACAACTTCCTCTTGGTGTGTTCTCCATTTGGTTCGCTTGAGTCGGCTTATTGTAGTTAGGAAGAGAGAGAAGACCTGGCCAAGTAGCGCTGAACATGGTTAACCGTAAAAACGAACCAAATTGAGATATTATGGTTCATAAATTTACGAACCGTGGTGAACCGAATTAAACCGAATTTGATATTTTAATTAATTTTTAATTATTTTTATAAGGTAAAAATATATATTTAATACGTAAAATACTATAGATGTATTTTTATTTTTTTTTATTTTTACTTAAAAATAATTTTTTATGAAAAATATCTCAAAATTTTTACTTTTTAATGTTTAAAAGTTATGAAATAAAGTTATTTGGTCAAGATAAAATACAAATTTTTAAAAATTAACGTTATTATAGAAAAACCGAAAACCGAAGTTAACCGAACCGAAAACCGACGATTACTAAAATAGCTTACCGAATTAAACCGAAACTGAAGCGATTCCACCCCTATCGCCAAGAGGATATAACGAGATCCTCTTTTTACTATAACAATCGACCTATTTCCTCAATTATTTTTTAAAAATCTTTATAATACTAAAAATAAACCTAAGCCCCTATATTCCCGAAAATTGGCCACAAATACCATTAAACCTTATTATTTGAATATTACTAATAAAATTTAAAATCAATGTTATTAATACCCTATTAGTCTGGAGCAATTTTAATGCGACAATTTCGCAGGTTGAGCACCCGCAAATCTCGCGCGATACTGTCCGAGTGTCCGTTAATGGGTTGTCGCTTTCAACCGGCAGATACGTCTCTTGATTTAATTATTATTATTATGAATCTAGCGATTAATTAAAATATTTTTTAAATATTAATCAAATTTAATTTTAATATAAAATTTAAAATAAATTATTTTATTTTAATTATAATTTATAATTTTAAATAAAATTGATTAATCAATTTAATTTATTATATATAATATTTTTAAATTTTAGGTATTATAATATTTTATAATCTCTAATTTTAATAACTTCTGATTTTTTTAAACTAAGTAAAGATTATTCGGTACGAAGTTTTAATTTTTAACTTTTTAATTGGTTTTACACTTTTATCGCAATCTAATAATTATTAAATTTATTATATTATAATATTTTAATAAACAACGTAAAAATTTATATTCAGTATTTCAATTAATTAATTTATCAATTATTTGATTTAATTAATATAATATAAGAATTGAATAACTAGAATTTAACAAATAACTAAAATATTTTTTTGAAGATTAAGCAAATTTTTCTTTTTTATAAATATATAATATCTAAAATATGAATAATAAAAGTTCAATTATTAAATTAAACTTTTTTAAAATTTAGTGACCAAAATAAAAGTAAAAAAATTGAGTGATAGTGGATATAGTTTACCATTTTTATTAAAAATTAAAAAAAAAAACTAATAGATTTTTAAAGAGAGAACGAATTAAAAGTTAAATAATCTTATCGAATATTTTAAAAATGTGATGATCAAAATAAACCCACCCTAAAAGTTTAGGTCACCATTTATGTAGTTTACAATATTGTTATTACAATTTCATGGTTTTTTAATTAATTAAATGAAAACAAGAAAAGGGGAAATTGGGGAATATTAGTCTATTAATCTTTAAAATTAATATTACAGAAATAAGGATCTTTTAAGTTTTATTTTGAAAACTAGATATAATTTTTTAACCTAAAATGTTAAGGGTAATATAATTAGGGATTTAAGGTTTAATTTATAAACTCTAAATTTTAACCTCTAAACCCTAAATTCTAACAACACCCTAAATTAAAACACATACACTAAAACCCCTAAACACTAGATCCTAAATGATATCCCTAAAACTAAGGTGGTTGAAGAAAAATATATGAACAAATGCTTGTTCATGAAGTAATTAGCCTTAAAACAATTACCTCTAAACATATGAAAGAGTTATACAAATATCTTCGGGTCAAGTTGAGTCGGATATTTTTATCCTAAGCCGAACCCATCCCTGACTTGCACTGATTATTTTTTTATCCGATCCAGTTCAATCCGGCCCGACACGATCTTTTTTAAAACAACCTTATAGGGTCTAGACCACCTCTCATGCCCATCCCTATTCTTTGACCATAAAGGCTTCTACTAGGTACAGACAGGTCAGGTCTAAGTTTCACCCCCTGTGGCCAAATCACCATGGTTGGTGTTAAAGGGACAAGGCTTCTAGGTATACGCCGGTATTGACCGGAAACAAAAGAAATTGAGCAAAACACCCCAAAATTTTAACTAAAATTAAACATAGACTACTTGATACTGGTTTAAGACCTACCAACCAACCATGGTTAGAATGCAGCTTGAAAGAAAAAACATCTACTTCCACACTAATGAAAACAATCAACCTTAAACATAAATTGTTTTACACAACCATCGAGATGCATCGTAAGTTCATAACTCACCCCTCAGTTTCAATCTTAAAGATGCATCGAAATGTTCATTCCAACTCCTAGTTGAGTTACTGATGTTCTTTTTATCCCATAAAATGTTTTCAGAAAGGATGAGATGATGGCAACACTTACCATGTTCCTACAGCACCCTGAGCGGGATTCGCAAAGGCAGAGAACTCCCAGTAGGTCTTCAGTGAATATGGCTGGGAAATCGTCACACCCTCTTCAGTGATCTTGGCTATCTGCAATCATTAGATTTCGAATACAATTAGCATCAAATGATAGGTACAGTTTTGTTTTGGGTAGTTGAGTAAAGGGACACAACAGTTTAACCAAATAATATAACTTTCCCGAGCGCGGATTGTTGAATAGCGGGAAAAAAATACAGAATGCCATGCACACTTCTGGTGCTCTAGAAATTGATAACTAATAGAATGGATTGCAAGTTTTTAGTCAAACATGGAGCCAAAATGGTAAAAGAGAAGGCCAAACCTGAAGCTTGTTAATAGCTGATCTATCACGATAGAGGAGAACACGCATGCATTTCTCCAGTAATTTAACACCATCCTCAAAGCTCAAGTTCTCATGCCACTCTTGACGAAGAATGGGCCGTGCAAGGTGATTTCCAAAACCAGTTGCAACATGATTGTCCTCAAAGTTTACACCAATCATACTGACCTGAAAAGTTATAGAACGGTCAGTTATAAACTTACAAGCATGAGTCATTTTAGGACGTAGATATAACTCCAAGCCTACCGTTCCGAGATACTTTTCTCCTTTTTTAACTCCACCAAGCACAAGGGAGTTCCATAATGGATTGAACTTGTTACGCCTGTTATACATGACTCGAGTCAAGTAATTGTGCACCTCTTTGGGCCCCAAGGAGTTGCCATCATCCCACATATTGTCATATAAGCTATAATAATCAAACATCCAAAAGCAAGAGTTTTAAGTCAAAATTTAAAGAGTAATAAAACTAAATGAAAATTGTGGGCAAATAAAATGAATAATAAAATCCATGAAAGAACAACTAAATGAAGAAGAAGAAATGTTTTCATTTAGGTCAATGCCTACATAAGATCATCAAGATAACGCAAAATCTCTTGGAAATCACTGATTTCTCCACTAGCCCCCAGAAGAGAATGCTTGCCAATTGGCTTCATTCGCTCCACATTCTTGTACCGCAGGGTGGATCCATATGAACCTGTCAATTAACAGGAAGCTGGCATGAAACAAGTGCATACTGCATTCAGTTACATGGTGAAATACGTAACCAGTCAAATTTTCACTAAGCCTTAAACAATGCATATTAACTTTATAACAAGCGGTCATTATAAGTGCATATCTTGTTTATGAGTAACAAAACAGGTATGAATAAAGAATAAGGACTTGAATCAGAAAGAGTATGAAGGTTCATTTTAACTCCATCTCCATTTCTAACAAAGATGATATAGCAACTATTCACAAACTGAAATCTGTATATCGTTGCGAGCATACTATCAAACAAGCATCTTATCAAAGATTATTTTAAATACAAGATCCGGATAGTGAACATATAAGTTTTCCGTTACAGAATTAAATGGCTTCAGCTTCAAGCCTCAACTTAACCGCCAATTCTTAAGCTACTTCGTACTTCGCAATAGTCAAATCATCTAACTGACCTGTCTATATCAATAATGACATTATAAGCAGCATTAAAGTTTGAAGAATAAGGAAAACTAGATAACCCATAACATGAAAAAGACTCTGGATCAAGGCTGCTTAAAGCTAATTGCTTCATCTTTTATATCCAAAACACACCACAAAAGGGTCAGAACCATTAGTCTTCCATTTTCATACTTTTCTCAACGAGCATATTATCCACTTTCAAATAAAAAAACCTAATCCGAATTCCAAACACATACAAAACCCCCAAACAAAGCCATATGAAGTATAGATAATTGTGAGAATACTGTCAATTATGAACATATAAGTTTTCTGTTACAATGACTTCATCTTCAAGCATTACCTTAACTGACAATTCTAAGCTACACAGTGGCCGGTAATAATCACATCATCTAACCGAACTATCAATTCTATAACAATATTGAAAAACCAACATTAAAGGTTGAAGAGCAAGGAACACTCCGTAATGATCAGCATAAAAAAGCCTACAAAGGGTCCAAAATCAGAACCATTGGCCTTTCACTTCCATACTTTCTCTAAGAGCACAATCCAATAAAATGACTAATTCAAACATATAGAATAATACCAAATAGAAATTTCAAGAAGAACAATAGCTAGTGAACATGTAAGAGCTGACCTCCCATATCAGCAGCCATCAAAATGCCATCTTTATACTTTAAAGCCACAACCGATGTTCCAGTCACATACGGGTACCTACCAAAAATTCAGAAAAAAAGGGGGAAACTTCCAAACACAAACAAACAACGGAAGAAAAATCTGGGTTAATTTGGATATCAGATCAAAGAACATACAGAGTCCTCTGAGAGTCAGATTCAGGACCGAGTAAGCAATTTTCAGGTTGCTTTGAAGCCATAAACTGCATTAGGGAAAACAAGAAACAAGATTAACATAAGTGCTTTTTTTGAATTACGAAGTGTTAAATTTAACAAAATAAAAATGGGTTTTAAAGATGATAAAGAAATTACTTACATTCATTGTGATTTAAGGGTAAAGATCGGTCGATTGAAGAAGAAATGGCAGCAAAAAGCAAAATTGATAATTTGATGGTATAGAAATAGTAGCAGGAAAGCTTTCGCTTTGCTCAAGAAATCCCCTTTTATCAAAACGGGCCATGATCCAATTGGTATCGGGTCATAGTACACGGCCCGAAATAGTGAGTTTTTTTAAACGAGTTAAAAAAAACAACTAAAAAACGGTTGTACTGAATTTCTTATAAAAACCAAAAAAATTTTAATGTTAATTTTTTATTATATATTAAATATTTTAGTTTTTATAAAAAAATTGATATATACCGTAATAGCAGGCAAATTGACAAAAATATTGATGAAAAAATTCTAATATATTGATTTCTCTAAATTTTTTTTTTATTTTATTGATATTTCTACGGTGATTTTAAAGTCGTATATTTTTGAATCCGACTGAACAATAAATTTTAAAAAATAAAGTGAAACTGTAGCAAGACGGATCCTATTGAAACCGATTTTAGTGGACTGCCTACACTTGCACTGTGCAATGTTGCACCTTTTTATATTATTTTATTATTATTTTTAATTTATTGTTCATAAACGAATTTAATTGAATCTGTTTATTAAAATCATAGTAGAAACATCAATAAAATAAGAAATAAATTTAAGAAATCAATATATTAAAAAATATATTTTTCAATCAATATTTTTGTTAAATTGTCGAAATATCAATACCGAATTTTTTATAATTTTTATAAAAAATTCAATACAACCGCTATTGACTGTTTTTTAAGCCCACCGTTCCCTAAAACTACTTGTGTTAAAGTCATATTTCTTTTTATTTTCTTTTTTATTTTATTGTAAGTAATTAACATAACAAAGTTCCGAGCAAGCCTAACGTATAATAAATTTAAAATACGATCAAAAGATAATAAATTTTGATATTTATTTAAAAATTTCAAATATTAAACTTTTAATAATATTTTAATTTGATTTTTATGTTTTTTTTAATATAAATTTTAATTCTTATAAATCAATTTTAACTTTTAACTTTATATTTTAAGTATCAATTTTATAAAAAAGACAATAAATAATTTATTTTAATATTTTAAATATAATAATTTAATCACACTTTAAATCTATTATACACATCCTATTCCTGATAAGGAGAGTTATGAGATGAAACATGCCAAAATGAGACAGAACCGAAATTATTATAAAAGTTATAAAAATTTTGATATATACAAATTTTTTATAAAAAATATAATTTTTTAAAAATTCTTATAAAAAATAATTATTTTAAAAATATAAAATTTTAATATATACTAATTTTTAAAAAAAAATATAAAATTTTAACTATCACCCTAGAAAAAATCCGCCCCGGTGGTCCATACGTTTTCGACTATGAAATTTCTCATTCCATTCACGTCCGTCCACGTCACTCAGTTGGTCTTACTCTTCATTGAATTCCCCCTTCCTTCTTTCCTCCTTCACAGGGCGATCTAATTCTGAGGTGTTTGTTTTCCTATGCCCTTTAACCCCTTCCCATACAGGTAAAGCTCTCTCCTTTCCTCTTTTTCTTCGAATTTTCTATGTTTTTTTGAGCTTTTCTTGTGTGGGCATTTCAATTTTGGTTTATTTACAGTCTTTTCGTTATTGGGTTTGATTTATCTTCCTGGTTTTTTTATTGGGTTATGATTTTTATTGGATTTTCTTAGCTGAGTCGAATTTGACCATGTTTGGTTTAGTTTTCATGTCGGAATTTCAGCTCAAAAGTTTAGAATTTAGTTCACTTTTGGGAAAATATAAGTTGATTTTATTGTGTTATTCTTTAGCTAAAACACCTGTAAGTAGCTGTGAAAGAACTGAGTTGTCTCTCTGAATATTCAACTGAGAGGTAAATTCAGCTATGCAACCATGAAAGGAACTGAAATTGGCTCACTGATAGTATATTGAGAGCCAAATTCAGCTATGTAACTGTGAAAGGAACTGAATTGACTCACTGATATTCTACCGAGAGGCGAAAGCAATGTTCAGCTATGTAACTGAAAGATTTTCCATTGGCTAATATGTAACTCTTAAATTTGTTTGGGATGTTAGGCTGAAGCTTTGATTTTTCGCAGCAATGGAAGGCCTTGGAGGCTTAGGGTTTAGTAATGTAAGCACTGCCACGAGGAAGAAAAGGAGTAGTGCATCCCGTCGTCCTCGGACTGAGTCACAGCCTCATACAGAGCTCCAGGATTTTTCTTCCTTATCATCCACACCTCCTTCAGACAATGTAAGCGGCATAAAATGAAATGATCCTTCTGATATATTTGTAGTACATCTTGATCTTGGTTCTCATTGAAAAGCATTCTATTTGAACCTATGGCAGTTCAAGGCTTTATCTGATTAACAACAGTTGAATTTGTTCAGAATTTGGTTAATGTTGACGATGAAACATATGAAGACACTGATGAAGCTTCCAACGATGGTTCTTTCCAAGGCAGCAGTGATCGGAGGCTTGGTGGAACTGATTTGAAAAGAAGCAGTGAAGGTGTCCTTGCCCCTACTAATTGGAAAAGCATGAGCATTGGGGGGAGTTTCGGAAGTGTTTCGGATGGACTGGAAAATGAGAAAAAGGTTAAGAAAGTTAAACTTAAGGTTGGTGGTGTTACACGTACCATTGATGCTAAATCTGTAGGTGATGGTGCATCTGTTGCTGGGTCGTCTTCTTCAAAATCCTCTCGCTTTTCTGATGCCCCTCGATCACTGCAGAAGTCAAGTATTAAGGTTGCTATTATACAGAATTCCCAAGTCATGTCTCTTTTCTCAGTCGCTTTCAACACTCTTATCATGTTATTGTGAAAGATGATTTGCACCTTTCAGCTCAATACACAATATACATAGTTTGAATGCTCATAAGTGATTTTTTCCCTGCAATTTTAAATTCCGACACTCAGGTATGCAAAAATGTTAAATTGTAAGAATATTATGGAGTACCTTGAAATATATAGATGTTAGAAGCTTATTGATTGTCAAAAGTTCTGATGCTAGAAATCATGGCCTGAATGTTTTGTGGCATGGACTGATAAATGTACAGAGTTCATATTATGGTTCCTTTGTCTGAACTATAATTTTGTGCAGGACAACTCTGATGATCACACCTTTACTTCAGAGAAAGATGGTACTTTGCGAGGGGTTCGGTGGAAGGATTTCTCCAGAGGTCATTTAGGTGTCTGGCAGGTAGATCACTCAACAGGTAGGGTACCTGCTGAGAATATCTCAAGAAAGGATATAGATAAGCATGGACCAGTCCGTAAGAGTAAGCGAGTTCCTAAGAAACGTTCATTAGGAGTGCTTGATGATGTGGAAGATGATGATGAGATTCGATACCTTGAGAAGGTCAAAAGAGCCAGAGTAACTTCTGATTATGGTGCAGAACATGGAGAAGACGGTGGAAGAAAACAGCGGAAGATATCAAAGGTATTGACTAGGAACATTGATGGCCTTTATGGCTTAGATGTTGGAGATTATGGTTCTTCAAGAATAAGCAAAGACACTAAGAAGTCAAGGTCGGGAAGAACCTCCGAAGATACTGATTATATGGAAGAAGATGAAGAATCAGTTTCAGATGTTGAGTTAGAAAATAGGAGAAAGAAAACCAAGAATGAAGTTGTGGATTTCTTTAGTGACTCCAAGAAGGAAATGACTGTTACGACACGTCAGCGTGCACAGCAAGTCGAGTTCTCAAAAGGATTGCCTCCTGCTCCATCTAAAAGTATGTATTGTACTATCATTGTTTTTGCTGCCTTTTTCCATTCATGCTATTATCTAACATCATCCGATCACAGAGCAAAAAGAGCAACTCTCGGAAGTTGAGCAGCAAATGAAGAAAACTGAGGCTGCTCAGCGACGCAGGGTGCAGGTCGAGAAGGCAGCTAGGGAATCTCAGGTATGCACTATCGTTCCCTCCTTTTCTGAAAGGGTTGGGATGAATTTGAGAATATGGTTCGACAAATGGCTCCTTGGGAATGTCAATAAGTTAGGGAGGAGGCATACAAATAACATTGACGTTAACCGTTAAGATGTGGGGACTAATCTTCCTTGTTTTTTTTCTAGGCTGAAGCTATAAGAAAAATTCTCGGCCAAGATTCAAGCAGGAAGAAACGAGAAGAAAAGATAAAAAAGAAGCAAGAAGAAATGGCACAGGTAAAGATCATGAACGATCCCTTCTTTCTATCCAAATCATCTCTTCCATCTCTATATCTCAATCTTTTTTCTGCAGGAAAAAGCTACAAACTCCATGATAGTTGCATCAGACTACGTTAGATGGCTTATGGGCCCTTCGGGAACCATTGTAACATTCCCCAACGAGGTAGGCTTACCAAGTATATTCGATCCCAAGCCATGCAGTTACCCTCCACCTCGAGAGAAATGCGCTGTTCCATCTTGTACAAATCCATACAAATACCGAGATTCGAAATCAAAGCTTCCCCTTTGCAGCCTTCAGTGCTACAAGGCTATGAACGAAAACCTTACCGTGTGTGTTAGTGACGCGCACTCGTCGTTATAATCAGACACCAAGCTACCATCATATCTGTTGTGTACACAAGTTTGTGGATGGATAGTATACTTATGATACAATACTAATAGTTGGGGTATATGACAGAAGGGTTACAATTAATAAGGACTTGAAGGTCCCTTTGTACACTACATGATAATGATAGTGATAGTGTTGTAATATTTGTATCTATTTTGTTGAATATGATAGTGGAGATTATGAGAGCTGAGCTAAATTATTATCATAATCTTCTGCCTGTAGCAATTTGAATATGTGAATGATTTCTTTATGTTTATCTACTTGCAATGTTATTCTTGATCTCAATCATAAACATTATTTTTTTATTAAATAGAAATATTATACTTTTATATTAGAATTCGAATCCATCATAATATGAGCATCATCTTTGATTACTAGGCTAATTAGTAGATCTTATAAACTTAACTTTGACTTTTCTAATTATGGATATTACTCGGTCAATTCTATTTTTACATTAAATAGTAGGCATAATTATAAATATTTTAATCTAAAAGATTTAACTTGACATAAAGAAATATCAATCAGATTTAACTTAACATAATGAAACATCAATCAATACAAAAGTGTCTCCTCATGTGGGTGTGTATTTTGATATTATAATTAGGGGTGTAAACAAGTTTAGTCGAGATCAAGTAGTGCTAAGCTCGGATCGGCTCGTTAAGATTTTGAGTCGAGTTCTAGCTTGAATAATTTTAAACGAATTTGAAAAATCTGAGCTCGATTCTGCTCGTTAAGAAACTTTGATAATTTTAAAGCCTTATCTATCACATTTTATTTAAAAGCCTAATGAAGAAAAAAACTTTGATACACAAGTTGTGTAAACTCAAGCTTGTTAATTTTAGAGTTTAGTGTGTTAATTTTGTTTTAATGCTTACGTTTAGGTTTAGAATTTAGAGTTTTAAGTTTAGAAATTAAGATTTTAAATTTTAAATTATAAAAAATAAAAAATATATATTATATTTTTGAGTAGTTTATAAATTTTTCGAATCGAGTATCAAGTAGTTCGGCTCGACTCATCAAAAACCCAAATTTGAGTCAAGTTCAATCAAATCAAATTTTAATCGAATCACTCGCGATTTATCTTGTACCATTTATAGTCCTAACTATAACAATACGAAGGATGGGTTCTATTATTGGCCCAAAAGCTCCACTATTAATCCACGAATAAAAGGACTCGACTTGATCGAATGAAGCTTTTCAATTTTACAGCCTCGACCCTCGGCTCTGGAGTTTGCCCCCCTGAAAATTTAACAAAGTAAAGCAATTCCCGTCTCTTCCACAATCTTCCTTACCCAACCTTTCTTCTATTCTACTCTATTCTATGGCAAGCAAACACGGCCGTGATCAAGCGATGGTATTTAAGTTCTTCTTCCCCCTTTTAATGTTTTTTCTTCTTTTCATTCAAAGTTTCAGTATTTTTGATCTTTGAAGTTCAAAATCTGCTACTTGTTGGCTCCCTGAAGATGTTTTCTATGCTTTGTTTTCTGTTTTCTGTGCTTTGTTCAATTCATAATTGAAATTAAGCTTTGCTCGAGTACTATTTAAGTTAATTAGATAGGGAAGTTGGTTCTATTCAAGCGTAAAGGTTTGACCTTTGGATTACTGAAATGTTATTTCTTTAACAGTTATCATCTGGGTTTTCTTCTTCTTTTGCAAACAACTAAAAGCTAATTTATTTTCTATCTACTCTTTGTTGTTCCTGTGGGGTTCGTTTCAAGGATTTCCAGGGCTTTTTGAATGACTTGCAGGATTGGGAACTTTCACTTAAGGACAAAGACAAGAAAAAGACATCTCAGGCTTCTGCTAAAGAACAATTGGTAACTTTTGAATCCTCACATTTTGTTTGAGTATGGCACTAATGTGAAGGGACATGGAAAGTAGTGATAGTTCATTTCATTTCCTTCCCTTCGATGTTATGAACTCTTACAAGTTCAGGGCAATATGATTATTTACAGAAATATGATAAATGGAGCAGTTTATCAACTAGTCTTGGCACTGAAGAGACTATGCCTGATGCTAATTCTGAAAAGGAACTGGTGAGAAGTTATTTTTTTTGTAGGTTTTCCTTTTGATCGTGTCCGAGTTATTTTTGGTGTTGACTAGAGTGAAAATATTTTGAGATTTGCAGGGAAATGAATATTTTAAGCAAAAGAAATTTAAAGAAGCTATCGATTGCTACTCGAGAAGCATTGCCCTGTCTCCAACAGCTGTGGCTTATGCAAATAGGGCCATGGCCTATCTTAAGCTTAGAAAGTATGTTTGATATCATTATGTTATGTTATGTTCACTTATAGATAACCTTCCATAGGTTTATAGTTCTCTTTTAACGGCCAAACAATTTTGATTGACTTACTTCTTGACTAATATAACTGTGGATGTGATTTTTCTTCTTCTTTAGATTTCAAGAGGCCGAGGATGACTGCACAGAGGCCTTAAATCTTGATGATCGCTACATAAAAGCATACTCACGACGAGCAACAGCTAGAAAAGAACTTGGTAAACTTAAAGAATCTGTTGAAGGTATGTTGTTGATGCAAGTACTCTCTTGGTTTAACTCCTAAGTGGATTCCTTTCAACTGCTTCTATTTAAATTTGATAGATCTTATATGGTGGACGTAGTTGATTGCAGATGCTGAGTTTGGTCTGAGGTTAGAGCCTAAGAATCAGGAAATGAAGAAACAACATGCAGAGTTTAAGGCATTGTATGAGAAAGTAAGCATTTTTTGTTCAATTTTCTTCTATATACCTTTGTAATTATAACATTCTAAAAGTTCAATGAACTTAAATTGTCTTGAAAAATGTGTTATTATTTCTAAGCAATCAATTGATCTTACTCATTGTAATTTTCATCTACCCCAGGAGGTTCTGCAGAAGGCATCAGGGGTAATAAGGAGGTCTATGCAAGGAGGTCAGGATGTAGGGAAGTTGGAAACAAAAGAAAATGGGCTTGGGGTGCATCCTGTCTCGGATAGTACTCAAAGGATGGGAGTTGCCGCAGTTCAAGGGCATCAAACTAAGGTACTGGGTGCTAGAACTCCTCTTTTCCAGTTTTCTTTTTCTTTTCAATCAAAAGATGTTTATATGTTGTGGATGAAATGTGTTTGCAGCTTCACTAATTTCACAAAGTGTATGCTTTGTGCTCATTGATAAAGAGAGTTCTTCTTCTTTCAAAAAAATAAAAAATAAAAAATAAAAAATAAAGAGAGTTCTTGAAATTGATTTCTCATTTATCTGGTAAACCATGGTAAATCTCGTAAAGGCCTAACATTTCTTGGTA
Source organism: Abelmoschus esculentus (assembly GCA_035048815.1). Lineage (NCBI taxonomy): Eukaryota > Viridiplantae > Streptophyta > Magnoliopsida > Malvales > Malvaceae > Abelmoschus > Abelmoschus esculentus. The sequence goes on from JAUCBN010000049.1 coordinate 1,744,549, forward strand.
GGGATAGCTATATTCATGGCTGCTAGCATATTATACGCTGATGAAGTAATGAGAACCTGTTGGAAGACAGAAAAGAATAAATTATTTGTTTATTTTTCTTCGTAGATTGGTTTGGCTATGTGGAATAACATACAACTCTAGTTTCTTTTCAAATGAAATAGATGAATTTTTGTTGAGTTTATTTAGTCTTGAAGCCTAAAGTTTTTCAAATGTACTTTTTTTTTTCTTTCATTTTGCATGGCCAATTTTGGTAGGTTTCCAAAGTTGACAGGCAAAAGAAACCTGAGAAGACATCTGTAACTTTGGAGGAAACAGGGAAAAGAAATATCAGGGATGCAAGCAGAAGAGATGGTACTCAACTAGATGCTGATATTGCGGGTCCAGAGAACATTAAGGTAACACTATATATTAATTCCCTTGAGACATCTATTGCTCACACTTTTCTTTTAAAAAGGTTTGGGTATTTTTTAAGTAGTTAAAAATATAACAATTTCATAAAGGTGCATCTTCCTCTCATCTCATTCTAGTTTTTGGTTGCCAAGCCTGAGGCGACTCTAGTGCATATTCTTATGGACTCCCTCTGAGGTGGTCTACTGATGACTATCCTAGTAAATTTTTGACATATCTTTTCTAAGAAACTCCTTGTATTGCTTTTACGAGGTACAAATAGGATTTGAATTTTAAAGCAGGGGAAAATTAATTTGTAAACAACTACATTATCCCGACTTTGATATCTCACTACTTCATATGGTTTAGAATTGGTTTAGGCTTTTTATTGGCTTGGATAGGGAGTCAGTAGTGTACTGTAATGAGCAATTTTAGTTGCATTGCTTTAAACTATTTCAGATCAATCTATAAGGTCTGTCTTTAAGTGGGTTCAGTGTACTGTTCTGTTCGTTTTTAAGATGAATTTTGTTTGATTGAATCTATCCATTGCTACTTTTATAACTAAACGATTGTATCATGTTATTTGTTTTTTCCCTCTTATTTATATTTCTCTTGATTAAAATTGAGTTCACTGTGCCTCATTTGGTCTTTCATAGAGAAATACCAAAACTAGAAAGCAAGAGCTGAAGCCTTCGGTGCAAGAGCTTGCTTCTCGAGCAGTTAGTCGAGCCATGAGTGATGCTGCAAAAAACATCAGTCCCCCCAAAACAGCATACCAATTTGAAGTTTCCTGGAAAGCTCTATCCGGCGACAGTTCCCTACAGGCTCATCTTCTGAAGGTCTGTATATGTTGGTATCTTCTTCTGTTTTACCTGATGACCCATCTTTATGTGGTCCTTTAAGATGAATGTCGGTGTGAATTCTATTATTCCTCTTTCAAGTCTTCTCATTCACCCTTCCTAAAAGAGTCTTCTCAATTCTAATTCACACTACTGATTTTTTTATACTATTTGTAGGTTACGTCTCCAACTGCATTACCACGCATCTTTAAAAATGCGATGTCTGCTTCTATGTTAGTTGATATTGTTAAATGTGTAGCCACCTTTTTCAGGTAAATAGAGTTCTTTTGCCTGGGACTCATATACCATTTTTTTTAATGTTTTCCAGATTTTTGAGTGCCTACTTGTTTATTTACTCTATTGGCAGGGAAGAAACAGATTTGGCTATTAATTATCTAGAAAATTTAACCAAGGTCCCAAGATTTGACATGCTTGTCTTGTTTCTTTCACCTACAGACAAAGCTGGTATGTTTCTTTGACTGTTTAGAAATATAGATCTATTATCTGTTTAATATGAAGTTCAAAGAAAAGGGTTAATTGCATCATATGTTCCCAAATTAATATAGATCAAGTTCTAAATTAGTCCAAACACTTCAAAATTTTCCAGCTGAATCCGTCCCAGTCCGGTCACTCTATCAGCTTTGGCATTAAATGTCAGTTTCTATATGTGTGAAATCTTTATTAATCCATGTGTTCTAGAAAAGGAATAATTTGGAGCTAGTATTTAATGCCAAAATCGTTGGCTAAACCGTTTAAATGACTTGTTCGAGGATTCCGTTGGACTGTTTTAAAGTTTAAAACCAATTTATACATCAGCTTATAGCTTCTGTCACAATGAAAAGCCTCGAAAAATGTCTTTATTCGAACAAGGTTGAGACTTGAGAGATGTAAATCCGGATGTTGACTTGAGTTTCCATTGAACAGATCTTCTCAAGGTATGGGATGAAGTATTTTGTATTGAGGCAACTCCCATCGAGTGCAGAGAGATTCTCGATAACTTGCGGTCGGTATACGGCCTCAAGAAATGAAGGAGTATTCTCATAGCAGTGAAGTAGGTCCTTTTTGTACATGATTCTTTGGAATGTTGAAATCTGCTCACTGCAATTTTCTTTGTAATGGCTGCTATGGGGCTCTGCAGATTTCATAATCAAATCCTGGAAAAAGAAAATTATGGAAGATGTCGGATTTGAATGTTTAGCCTTGTCATAATATTCCAAAGGACATGATCAAAATCATTTTCATTCAGTGCTTTCTTTCTTTTCTTTTTGTATGAATGGTTATGACATTATCATGCCTCCTTGTTAGGGTGATAATGAGCCTGACTTACTCGGGTTCGGTTCGATTGAGCTCGACTCGGGTTCGGTTTCGACTCGAGACCTTAACAAGTCGAGCCAAGTCGATTCAAGCTCGGCTCGAAAAGCTCGTGAACATGCTCGGAATAATTATATTATATAAATTACATATACATTAAAAGTAATCTCTTTAGTAAAAGAAAAACAATAAAATAAAATATGAGAATTCTACTAAAAATAATTTAACTAAAATAAATTAGACACTTTTTTTTTCATTTTGAGCCAAGCGAGCCTGATGAGTATGAGTTGAGCCTAACGAGTTTCGAGTTTGATCCGAGTCCAATAATATTATTTCTGAGCTGATTCTAGCTAGGCTCGGCTTGTTATCATCTGTATTCCTTGTATTTATTTTAGTTGTTTATGATTTATCTTGTTTGCTACCAAGACAACAATGGCTTCTTTTTTGTATTGACTTTCTACTTTAGAACTGATTTGTAGTTTGGTCAAAAATATTTTTCAGACAAATAAATATATGCTTTTTTTTTTCAGGTCAATAGTATTCTTTTTTTAATTTAACTTGAAAAGTGCTTTTAATAGCTGAAATTTTTAATTTTTAAAAAATACTTTTAAATAAAATTATTCATTGTTTATATTATTAATTTTTGTATATTTTAAAAAGAATGTTTAAAAATATTTTTTTATAATCAAGTTATTAAACAAGTTCCTTAAAGCAACACTGCGTTAAACAAGGCACAACATATTATTTGAGTGTAGATTTGACAAATTTAATCCGAGATACGAGACCTGAATGAATTTATAAGATTTGAGACCACTCGAATTTAATTTAAAATCTAAAAGAAATTAAATCGAATCAAAATGGCTTAAAAGTTTAATTGATATGAAGTGGATTTATTCAATTTTTACTCGAATAAAAAGCATTTTGAAATAATTTTTTTAGATGAATTAACGAAAGATGATGTCTACTATTGTATAATTTACCAAAAAATAGGGATGACAACGAGTATAGGTCGAATTTTTGATCGCCCCACCCCTACACCAAAAATTAATATGGCCTGCCCCTTACCCCATTTTTGGAAGACTTATTCTGGCCCGAACCCGACCTATTTTTAAGAACAAAATCATCCAATTTTGACCCGTCCCGGTTAAAAAAATATAACACGTGACCAAATTATTGAATTTCACTTGATATCGTTTCACAATAGATGCTATTGGGCACCCCTTCATCGTAGATTTCATACATAGGGTAGTAAACGAATTGAGCTTGAATGGATAAGGGTATATCCGTGTTCGTTTATTTATTTTTAAAAGTGCTTAAACTCTGTTCGTGTTCGTTTGAATTTTTAATAGTATGTTTGAGCTCGGTTCGTTTATTTTTTGTCGTGTTCGGGTTTGGTTCGTTTAACCTTCACGAACGTGTTCGTTTATATGTTCGATAATTTGTTCGTTTAACGTTCGTGAACATGTTCGTTAAGCGTTCGCGAACGAGTTCGTTTGTATATATTCATCAACTTGTCCATTTAGCGTTCACGAACATATTCGTTTAATGTTCATGAACATGTTTCTTTAGCGTTCGCGAACATGTCCGTTTAACGTTCATGAACATGCTCATTTATGATTTATACAATTTTAATTAAATAAACATACATGAATTAAATAAAATAAATTTAACCAGCATAAATATTCGTTTAAAAACATAAATATATAACGTACCACAACAACAAAATAAAAGCATAAACAATGTTTATTTTTAGAGAGATTTGAAAGAGGAGTGTTGCTGCAGGAAATTAGGAGAAAAGGGTGATTGAGGTTCCAATATGGTTTATATACTTTAAGTTTAGGGTTATTAAAGAACATAAACGAGCTTATAAACGAGTATATAAACGAACGTAAACAAGCCTATAAACGAGCTTATAAACGAACATAAACGAGTTTGTTCGTGAACATAAACGAGCTGAACACACTTATGTTCGTATTCGTTCGTTTATTAATCGAACATAAAATATATGTTCATACTCATTTATTTAACTTAATAAACGAACATAAACAAACATTATACGAACGGTTCACGAACAACTCGTCGAACACTCTATTCGTTTACGCCCATATTCATATATATATATATATATATAATCAAGTTATATAATATAAAACTCTTTTCAACGACACATTAAAATTCTATTTTCAAAGAATCTACTAACATGACTTTTATAATGACTTTTATAAGAGTAAAAATCGTCTGTCTCCTAACCGCACCTCCTTCCATGCTTCCTATTAAAAAATCATAAAAAATTAAATTCTAAACCTTAACCCTAATTTTTATATCTTAAATCTTAAACCCTACGACTTAAAAAAAACACACTTTACCTCTATCGAATACTCGATTCGACTCGTCAACTCGAATAACTCAAAATTTTTTGACTCGACTCGACTCGATCGAATACTCATCCCTATCAATAGAGGCGGTTCAAAGATTTTAGGGGATCTGTGTAATTTATTAAAATGTGTCTATTAGAAGTAATTGTTCATAACTTTCACTAGTTCTAAAAATGTGGCGTTTAGAAGCAATTATCCCTTTTAGGGGTCCTGTACGGTCATTTCTATTGCGATTGTCTAGAACCTCATTAATTTTACAGAAACAATAGTAATACGAATAATCAATAAGATTTTATAATCAATTATCACATTTAGGAATCAATTATAACGTTTTAATAATTATAACTAAGAATATTTTCAAAACTTGTATAATGAATTTCGAGATTGACATCATCTAATGAATGTAGTTTATCAAAATTGTGGGTTCCTTATTTTTTAGGGACCCTGTGCGATCGCTCCTATTATACTTGTCCAGAACCTCTACCGCAAATCAATAGTAAGTAGTGCAACTTTCATTACTCTTAAGTCTTAACCTTGTTTAAACTTAACTGTCCATTTTTAACCACGAGCTTATAACAAAAAATTTCAGCCAAATCCTATCGCATTACAATTCCTAAATGTTGAGGAATAGAACCCAAATCATTTGCCCTTCCATTTATGCCCCCATTTTAAATCAGAGGTTTAGGGTTTTAGGGTAGGGGTTTTGGTTAGGGTTTAGGGAATTAGGGGTAAAGTGTATTTTTTAGGATGTAGGGTTTAGGGTTTAGAATATAGAAAATAAGGTTTTAGGGTTTAAAATTCAACTTTTTAAAAAAATACAAAGGAGACATAAAGGGAGACACAAAAAAGAGGCAAAGAATTTTTGTTCTGAGGAATAGGACAAACGAACAAGAGATCAAACAAGTAAGAACACAATATTTTAACGAGGTACAACAATGTGCATATATCCCCGAAAAGTAATGAGCGGTTGTTCTTTTCTTATTAACTTAATAATACAATTAGGTTATAACATAACAAACATATAGAAGTAACCCCGATATAATTATAAAAAAGAATCGTACCATATGCGGGGCTTTGCCCTCACACCTGAAGCCCACTTAATCTTATCCCGCAGACTAACTCAAAACTTCTTTATATGGACAAATGCTCTCATTCCCGCTCTATTTCGGCATCTACCATTTACCGATATAAAGGGTGACATATCAACTCCAAAATATGCCTTTTTTTTAAACTTTACAGATGCCTTATTTGTTGCATATTTTTTAGTACTTCATCTTCCCTCCTGAATAATTTCCCGGGATTATCCGAATCGAGTCAATTCGAATTTTAACATAAACTTAATCTTTAAGCATATGAAACTTAAATTTGGGTTCTCAAAAGTTTTCAATATCTCAACCTTGCTGGTAAGTCAAAAGAAATGTCAATTATATAAAACATTTCAAGCTATTTATTTAGATTATTTCGAATAGATCATTTACGAGGCTTTAGAATCGAATTAATTATTCGGTATTTTTTATTAAGCTCTTGAAAATTTCATAATTATTAAGGAAGAAATATGTTGATTTGAAGCAATGTCATTTGTTTCATTAGCAGATAACCCAAGAATAAGGGTCCTTTGGAGACAAGAATTAACCATGAACATGGGACAAAACAGGTTCAATCTAAATAAATAAATAAATAAAAATGGGAGTTAATTGTCATTAAATATTTTGTCCAGGTAAAAAATAAAACTTTCTTTTCAAAGTGTCGCTTTCATCCGTTAATTTAGGCTTTACAAAGATTTAAGACTTTCATAATGTACCCCTAAAGTTGGACCAAACATACAATTTCACCCACTGTGCAAGAAAACTGTTCATTCCACAATAATTCATCTAGAGGTGATGACGAGTCGAACCCGAACCCGACAGTTCAGAAATAATACTAAGGATTCAGTTTGGATTCGAAGTTCGTCAGGCTTATTCGACTAAAAATAAACAATTTTAGTATTTTTTTTTATAAAAGATGAGGTCTCGTTAAAAAAATTCTTTCTTAACCAATACCGAAACAAAATTCAATATCAAAAAAGAGAAAATGAGTGTTCAAAAAGTAGATTAATTCAAATAACCAAAAAATATTCTTACAATACAAATACATAATGCCTAGTTTATTTTGTTAATTTTCTTTTACTAAAGAAATTACTTTTAGTATATATATAATTATTTCAAATCTATTTACGAGCTTTTTGAGCTGAACTTGAGTCGGCTCCGCTCGACTTGTTAAGATCTCGAGTCTAACTCGAGCCTGAGTAGCTCACAAACCGATCAAACTCATTATCAACTCTAAATTCATCTCTATAAGTTTAAAGGTATGATTATATGATGTATGTGTGTTGTGTGAGATAATGTATCATTGTTGCATGCTTTATGATTAGGGGATTATGGTAGCACCGTTATTTATGTCATGATATCAATATTTATAGCATGGTCTTATTTATGATTTGTATAAAGTGTAGTTGAGTGAGAATGTATCCACTAAGTTTTGTTAACTCAGTGTTTGAAATTATTGTTTCTGTTCACATATAAGTAGGTTGTTCATGGGCTAAAAGAGCACCATCAAGTGTAGAATTTCAACTTTTACCGGTTCCAGAGTACAATACCTAAATATAGTGAGCTACGTATTCGTAGAACTCTATATAATTGTAACTCTTATTTTGATTTTAATTTGTATCAGTCAAATGTTTTAATACTTATTTATTTTGGAGCTCCTATTAAACGTTTAAATACTTAATCGATTACCTATTTATGAAACTATTGGACTTGATGGATAATGTTTATTCTTGGTTTTTACCAAATAAAAAAAATATGGTAATGGATTGGGTTTAAGGTCTAAATATGACATTCGAATCAAATATATTACATATTCATTTTTAATGTTAGGATCTACGTAAGAGTATTAAAATAGCATAGGATTTCTGTTGTTTCAAAGAATATAAAATTTCTTTCTCTTTTCAATGCTTTTATGTATGGTTTAACCAGGGATGGAGGTATATAGGGGTGGGGAGGGTCAATTGCCTCCCCAAAGGTTTTTTCCCCACTTTTGTCCCATTATTTATTTTTTAAATTGATTTTTTATGAATTCTCCCTATTTCTAAACATTTATGTTTTACCCCCCTCAACCCTAAATCCTAGTTCCGTTCTTGGGCCTAACACCAAAAAAGCTGATTTAGGGTTGAGGTTCATAGTTTAGAGTGTATAATTTAGTTTTTAAGATTTAAAGTGTAGAGTTTAATCTTTAGAATATTGTGTTTAAAATTAAAATTTAGAGTTAGAAGGTAGGGTTTAATATTTTAGTGTTGGTGTGCACATAGGGACACTAAAAAAATAAAAAGGGCAATTTTTTTGTTCCAACACTAAAGAATCGTATTACATTCTAAACTCTAAATCTTAAACCTTAAACACTAAATAAATGATTTTTATTCGTTTAAAGACTTGTAACTTTACAAAGTGACTATGTTGTACCCAAAAGAGACAAATGATTTTTATTCGTAACATACAGGGATATCGAGACCATGTGAGTTTCGAATCCAATTTTAAGGAATTCACTGATGCCTAAGCTTCGCCCTTGGATGAAAAACCATGCCAATTCTTGGCTCTGGTGTCTGATATCTGCTATCCAGCCAATAACCAAACATGATTTCTTGGTGGTAACATTGTGGTCTGCCAGCCAAATTGAAATAAGAGAAAGGGTACGTACAATATGTTTGTATCATTTTATGACAAGGAACTGTTAGTCAACAGAAGACAACAGTAATCCATTACAGTCCCCCAGATTTACAGGTCCCATAATCCTCAGAAAGACTAAGACAACCAATGAAAGTATGAAACCTAGCACAATGTCATATCCTTTAAATACACAAAAGATACTTTAGGCTTTATACAAATATCAGCTCATATCCTTTACCATATCCAATGAATGATACATCTTCAATACTGTTGCAGAGCGTGTGAAAACACCTGTGGTGAAAGTGAAACTGCCCTTGCTTCTATGTGGCTGTGCAAAGTGCAAAAGCAATCCAAACCCAACATTCTCTCTCTCTCTCTCTCTCTCGGGTCTTCTTGGAAAAGAAAGGAACTTCTCTGGGTCTTTTTCGTTTGTTGAATATCAAGATAAGATGTGAAAGTAGAACAAAAAATCCCACTTTTTCAAAACTCAGATATGTCTGGTACTGAAAACTTTGCATGTCTGGTTTTATCTTAGATCACTATCATTCTTACACAAAACCCAAGTTTTATCCTTTTTGTTACCTAAAATAGACCATGGAGGACTTGTACAGGCTTGATGATCCGGCAATCGTGTGTTCGAACGATGCTGTAAGGGTTCATAGCTTAGCAGCAGACAACTTTACTGCAGCTACAGCCCCGGTTACTACTGATTTTCTTAGTCCAGTTGATCATCATTTACTTCAATTTGATCATCAAGAAACTGATACAGATACTTCTATATCAGTTTTCTCTGATCTGATCAAATCCCAGATCGCCAGTCACCCTCGGTATCCAGACCTAGTATCTGCTTACATCGAATGCCAAAAGGTAGCCTTTTGTTTATAATTTTAGGGTTGTTTTTTTATGATCTATTATCATATTTTCGGATCGAAAGTATCGAATGACATAGTCATATCCTCTAAAATTTTGTAATTTCGTAATTTTAAATATAACTCACTAACGGTTTGCACCGACTTATATAAAATCCTGCGTCCGACCTCGTCTAGGTCGGAGCACCGCCTGAGGTGTCCTCACTTCTTGAAGATCTTGGCCGTGAGAACCATACAACAAGTAGCCGCAGTGAGATAGGAACTGATCCAGAACTTGATGAGTTCATGGTACTTAAAATATCAAAGATTCTTAGTTTTGTTTGGTTTAAACACAAAGATTGCATGAATCTGCAACATTAATCTTTGTTACTTTTCTTCTCCAAGGAATCATACTGTGAGGTTCTTCATAGATACAAAGATGAACTCTCAAAGCCTTTCAATGAAGCTACAGTGTTCTTGACCGACATTGAGTCACAGCTAAGTGATCTCTGCAAAGGAACACTGATAAAATCCTTGGATTATCAATCTGGTAAAAAATTTTAACTGTGCATTTACCCTCAAGTTTTCTGTTTTTGCATTGAAAATTCAATCTGTTGCTAATTTTTCAATGTTGAAAACCATTAAAAAGTAAGTTTCATTGACTGTAGTTCAATGTACTGGTACTATCTATAGTTGTTTTGCTGTTCCTTTTTGTCCACTTACCTATTTTCTTAAACATGCTTCAGCTTTAGTGTTGCTTGTGTTTCATGAATTATTTTTTTTTTCGAATTGTTTGGTTCGATGATAAGATATTATATGTTCATTAATCTTAGTTTTTTAATAAGATATATATCGTGCAGATAAGTTGTTTGCACTTGAATCACTAACAGATACGGGTGGACAATACCAGGTACCTGATCAATTTGAATAGAATTGGTCCCGGTTCCGGTAACCACTGGTTCCTGAAAATTGGAACCAGTCATGGTCACACGGGGTTTTAAATTTTAAGAACCGGTCTTGTTACTGGTGGGAACCTGTTCTAATACCGGGTACCCGGCCAATTAGTTTATTCTTAAAAAAAATTGAGTAATTGAAGAAAAAAATTCAACTATCAATAATAATATTAAATAATAAAATTAAAACATTGTAGGCTTAAAAATTAAAGTTTTAAAACTAGTCATACTCATAATATTCATACATAAAGAGAAAGTTTGATAAGAAAAATAAACAAAAGAAAACTAATACCGGATATCTGGTATTGGTCCCGGTCCTATTGGGTACCCACCGGGTACTGGGTCCAAAAAATCAAGATCCAGTCCCGATTCCACTGAAACCAATATCATATAAAAATCTATCGGGTCTCGGGTTTTTTGTCCACTCCTACTAAGAGATAACAACATTATGTTTTCCACTGAAACTACTTAATGAGTTCATATTTCATGAATTGCTTGTGTGCTAACATATAAATTAATAAATTTGAAAGTCACATGATATTGTTTTCGAAATATATTTTTAGAAGAGGTTATGAGAAAAGGGTATAAATCGTTTATTCTCTTATTATATCTTTATTGGTCTCCCCACTTTAAAATAGTGGGGTTAGAGTATAGGGTTTAAGGTTAAGAGTTGTGGTCAGAGTTAAAAGAAGTAAAAATAAAGTGTATTTTTAGGATGTAAGATATAAAAATTAGGGTTAAAATTTATCGTGAAAAAGTGTTATAAAAATTTTGGCTTGGGATTTTAATGTTTTAGTATACTATTGTGAAAATGTGTTATTTTAAGAAGAGAAAATGTTTGATTTGGATATTGTAAAGTAAATGATATGTTTAATTTTATTAATATATAAGAAATATATCAACTTAATATAGTAAATAATAAAAAATAATTTATTCGAGCTCATTATTCATATATTATGAATACAAAATTTAGATAATTTTCTCTAAAAAAGTAAAATAAAATTCACATTATGTGATATAAAATAATCAATCTCACAAATAATTTATTACGTTTTGGTAAAAAAATATTGTGAATTGTAAAAAAAAAAAAATCACCATGATAAATGAAACAAAAATCTTTTACCTTTATAATGGGTAGAAATCGTCTGTTTCTTTTTCGTGCCTTCATTTTAAATTAAAGGTTTAGGATTTAGGGTTTAAGGTTAGGGGTTGTGGTTAAGGTTTAGGGGTAGGATATATTTTTTAGGGCGTAGGGTTTAGAATATAGAAAATAAGGGTTAGGGTTTAAAATTCAATTTTTAGAATTTTTCAATAGGAGGCATAGATGAAGACATGATAAAGAGACGGAGGATTTTTACCCATTTATAACTCTAACCCTAAACCTAAATCCATATTTTAAAGTGTGCCGTTAAAAGGGACACAATAAGAAGGTAGATGATTTTCATCTCGATAGATGAAGTTAGGGGTAAGCGTTCGAGCGAGTCGATTAGATTCGAGTCAAAAAATTTTGAGTTATTCGAGTTGAGTCATCATATTTTATAATTTGAACTTTTTTTGAAATTTTTTCGATTCGAGTCGATTTTAGCGAGTTCGAGTCGATTCGATTTTTCGATTTATGTATAAATTTTAATTATACTATTTATAATACTATAATATAGTTTGATTGTAATTTAAACGGTTTTCTCTTTAAATTTACATACATATTTCTTCATATTATTTTTTATATGTGCAAAAAAGATTTTAAATTATTATTATCATCAATCAAATATCTTAGGTATGAATATGTCATTTTATTAAATTACAGGCTTTATTAATAACTTCTTTCTTATCTAGGTAAGACTAAGACTAGATAAAAAATAATGATAAATTAAATACAAAAATTAGAAAACAAATAGCATAATATAAAAGATACAAATAAAATTTTTATTAAATAAAATAAAAAAATGAATCTAGAACGTGATTAGATTATAAAAATGAAAATTAAAATGTAAAAAAAAAGAAATGACTGAAAATAAAACTACATGGGTTAAATGTGCAATTAATCTTTATAATTATTAAAAATTTCAAGTTATTCGAGTTATTCAATTTCTATTTTTATAAATTGAACTTAATTTGAAATTTTTTCGAGTCGATTTGATTTTATGAAATTTTGAATTGAGTTAAAACGAGTCGAGTTTTTTTACCTCGATTCGAGTCAAGAAATTCAATTTTTTCGAGTCGAGTCGAGTTTTGCTCACCCCTAGATGAAGTCTATAAACATACTTTTTAAAAGTATTTTTCTCACTAAAAAGCTATTCGTTTAGTATTACTTAAGATTCTAAAATATTTTTTAAAGCAATGTTAAACGACTTAAAATCTAATAGGATAAGTAACAAATGCCTTAAATTCGAAAAAAAAATACATGGAAGATATACTTTCTATATCATTTGATCTTTGAGAAAGAATTTGTTTGATGTAAGCCCTAAATGAGGAGAAATTATATCATGAGTAAGTCTCACCACGTGTTCATGGGATTGTTTTTAAAATAAATTAACCGTAAATATGAGTGAAGATTCATTTAGGAAAATATGACATGAAAAAAATGATGAGATGAATGATTTTTAATGGTTGGTCCCATGAATGACGTGATAGAAGTTACCCATGATATAATTTCTCGTTAGGGCCACTTATATGATTGATGCAAATCATTTTATAGATATTTTTGGATTGAATTATATATTCTTGGTAGATGTACATAGCTGAAAGTTTCCTATACAAGTACATATATTGTATCACTTGGTTTGGTTTTCAGATGAAGCTGGTGGATGTTCGGAGGAAGAGTTAAGCGGCGGCGAATCCCCGGGGCGGCGGCCGAGCCATGAGATCAAAGGAATGCTGATGCGCAAATACAGTGGGTATCTAAGTGGTTTAAGGAAAGAATTCTTGAAGAACAGAAAGAAGGGTAAGCTGCCGAAAGATGCGAGGCTCACACTGCTGGATTGGTGGAACAAACATTATAAATGGCCATATCCCACGGTAATTGCACTAAAACTTAATGAAATTATAAATAGGATAAGTTATGCAACGTAAATTTTTACAAGTTTTATACATTTTCTCAAATTATTAGTAGATTAAAACGGATGAATCAAATTAACAATCGATTATATAAAGATTATCCCTTAGAAAATTTAGAGAGTTTTACACTGTGTAACTTGATCTTATCTCTCAATATGGGGATAAATTATATCATGGGCCTGGCTTATTACATCAGCTATGGTCTCATCCAATTATAACCACCCACTTCAACATTATTTTCCAACTCATTTTTTTCCAACCAATGAATCTTTACTTATCTTTTCCACGTCATTTTAAAAATATAATTTCTGAAAATTATATTAATGATATAATTTCAGTGGTGGAATGGGTGATTTTTATTGGTTAAGGACCACGACTGACGTGGTGAGCCAGACCTATGATATAATCTCTCAAAGAAATTATATCACGAGTCTAGTTTACCACATCAACCATAGTCTCATCCAATTATAATCACCTACTTCAGCATTATCTTCTAACTTGTTTTTTTTCCAACCAATGAGTTTCCACTTATCTTTTCCAAGTCATATTTGGGTCAAACAATGTCATTTTAGAATGGGTGATTTTCATTGGTTAGGGACCACGACTGACGTGATGAGTCGGACCTATGATATAATCTCTCCTATATGGGATAGTATCAAGTTATATAGTGTTAAACTTTCTAAGTTTTACACGTTTTCTAGATCATTGGATGATTAAAATGGATGGTTCATATTAACAATTGGTTATGTGAAGATTATTACTTTAAAAAAAGTAAGCAGTTAATCTGAACCATCTATTTTAGTCTCCAAAAAAGTATAAAACTTAGAGAGTTGTATACCGTATAACTTGATCCCTTACCCTATATACAACATAACTTTCATGTCTATGCCATATGAGACGAATCGACTAAAGCCGCCCAGGTTAGTTGGTTAAAAGTCTAGCCCCGTGACAGTTGCATGCTTCCTGTTAACAGCATACTGCGAATTTAGAGAATCATAGATATTTGATTCTATAGATTTTGATAATATTCATTATGAAAATCTGTTCTTCCTGTACGAATAACGAATTCGTGTGTTTTCTCCCATGGCTTGTTTGGGGGGACACTATGTCTAGAACTTTAAAGATGTGGTGTTGCAGGAGGAAGAGAAGTTGAAATTATCAGATATAACAGGACTAGACCAGAAGCAAATCAGCAACTGGTTCGTCAACCAGCGGAAGCGGCACTGGAAACCATCCGAGAACATAAAATTTGATCTTTTCAACGATGTCGCAGGAAGCACCGGAGGAGGTCCTACGTGCTTTAACACCGGAACAGTGACTGGAAGTGACGATATTTGATCGAAACAACGATGTTCATCAATGGCATCTATTAAAGTCTGCAAACCATACAAATATGTACATGGTTTTCTTTTTTCTTTTTGAAGTTATTAAACCAATTGTTATCTATTAAGCTGCTAGCAGGGAAAATTCATATTTGTATCTAAATTCATTAAAATCCCACCCTTGAAATGCAAGGAGAGTAGCTAGAAATAAAACAAGGACAAGCTTTTACTTTAATGTTGTTTGGTTTTTTCAAGTGTGTAGGCTTGTAAGTAATAAGTCAGTCTTTTTTTTTTTTTGTCTCAGCAAAGTTTAAAACTTTATAATCTTGGGATTGTTTTATTTAATTTTTTAGGGTAAATACTTAATTTAGAAGTCCCCTAAAAATAAATAAATTAAAAAAAATGGACATTATATGTTTGTATTGTAATAATATTTTATGGTTATTCGGATTAATCTACATTTTGGACACTCTTTTTTTCTTTCTCGACTTTAAATTTTATTTCGGTGTTGGTTATGAAAGAGTTTTTTAACGAGGTCTCATCTTTTATTAAAAAATTATATTGTTCCTTTCGAGCCAAGCCAATCCCACCAAGCTTGAGGCGAGCCTGGTGAGCTTTAAGCCTGAGTCAGACCTTATAATATTATTTTCAAACCGAGTTTGAACCTAAAATTTTGAGCTCGATGAGCTTCGATTCTGAATTGAACCTAAACAGACTTAAACTTTACTCGACTCATTATCACCCTTAATACCTACGATGCTTCATCCACTTTTATTAGGTACAAATATCAATCAAGAAGTCAACTTCACATGTCTAATTAAACCAAGAGGAAACATAAACAACAAATTAAATCTTGAAATCAAATTTAAATTACACTATAATATTTATTTAAATTAAAAATAAAAAAAATATTTTCATTTTTTATTTAAAAATCCAAGTTTAATTATTAACATCATTTAATATACTTTTTTTTATTAAATTAAATTCATTTAGTTTCATCTATGTTGATTAAATCAAATATCAATATGATATCTTTATCATGTTGAAATAAAGTAACGAATTTATTAATGTATATTCAACTATTGAAAAGTTTTATATAAAATAAGTAGTTAAACATGTTTAATTATATATATTAATTTTATAAATTTTTAAAAGACGACTGGCTATCGATCTCCTCTAAATTCATCCCTGCATATGAAAATATCTAAATTTATTTTACACTAATATAAGTAATTCTTTTATATGAAAAATAAAAATATGCTTTGAATCAAATCTGATCGGAATGAATTCAGACCTAAGCATGATATTATTTTTGAGCCATATACAATTTTATTTGAAAGCAACCCATGGATAATAAGGACATTTTTTCGATGTTATTTTTTATATCTTAATATTAAAATTTTTAAAAATAAAATTTAAAATTAGCTCTAAATTTTAAACTTATGCTCTAAAAATATACTATACCTTTAATTTTTTATATCTTAATCATAAACCTTAACTTTAAACACTAAATCTAATTTTTAATGTGCAAGTTTAAATAAAAGTATAAAAAAGATAAAGAATTTTACTCAAATAAATCTTGTACCCTTTTCGGTGCTCCTTTTTATTTCACAACCCTAAAAAAACATTTAAAAAACTAAATTTTAAAACTCAACTTTAAATTTTAAATTCTAATCTTTAAATTTTATACCAAAAATAAATTTTATCTTTAATTTTTTATACCTTAACCCTAAACTTAAAATCTAAACCCTAAAGGTAATTTTTAAGGCGGCTCAAAGATTTCGGAGTTCCTGTATAATTTATTAAAATGTGACCCATAGAATCAACTGTTCATAACTCCCACTAGTTCTATAAATGTGACTCTTAGAAGTAAATGTCCTTTTAGGGGGCTTTATATGGTCGTTTCTATTGCGTTTGTCCAGAACCTCACTAGTTCTATAAAAGCAATAAAAATTGGAATAATCAATTATCACATTTAAGACATAATTATAACATTTTAACAGTTATAATTTATTTTTTAAGAACATTTTTAAAATTTTTACAATGAATTTCAAGATTAACATCATCTAATAAATATAATTTATCAAAATTTTAAATCTCCTTTTTTAAAAGACCTTGTGCAATCGCTCTTATTGCGTCCGTCCAGAACCACCGAACATGATATTGCACTGGGTAACATTTCTGGAACTTGACCAGGCTTAACTACGATGCAAAGAAAGAAAAAACATACACGTTTACGGTAGACATTAAAGGCCTGGTCTAATTTGGTTTTAGTCCCTCTACTATACAGAAATATGATGCCCCTCTATTTTTTTTTGTACATATGGAATCTTTGCCTTAATTTGTTAAAATTCGGTCCGTTATAACACTATTAACATATCCAACTCGATAACAACGTTAGTTTTTGTCGTATAAGTGATGACATGGAGTTTTTGAAAACAACTTTAATCATTCAATTAACGGATGGATTTATTATTAATTCAATATAGTTGATCAAATAACAGTAAAAACAACTATGGAAGTAGAGGACCAAATTATGACAAAATAAAATAGTGAGACTATATCATAAATTTAAAATAGTAAAGGGACCAATACCATAATTTAACCTAAAAAATCTTTCATGAGAGTTGCTCCTCAATGTCAAGTTCCTCCATCAGGTTCACATGGTTGAGCAGGGGATTGAACATATGAATGTCGAAAAACTTGTCCGGCAGGTTCATTGGCCCGAAGGGAGGCTGAACGGTGCTTTGTTGATCCGATGACAATTTTCGTGCGATCACCACCGAGTTGATAACTTCGTTGGTCGGATGGAACATCGAGAGGACCTCGAAACCTCGTAGGTCACAAGGATCGACGACCGGATAAAGGAAAGCCCGAGCACCGTGTGCACTTCTCAACATCAAAATCGCCCCGGGGTTCATGTGCTTAGCCAAATGATCAATGACTTTCAATTTCTCATCTTTGTCCATCCCGACAAGAGCCGCCAAGAAGACGACATCGTACTCTTTCAAAGCGTGCGTGACATCAATTATGTCCGTGGTATGGAACGACATCCGTTGAGATAAATCAGGATCAGAAGAGACTAATTGTATGGCCTTGGAATTGGCCGAAGGTTCGATATCATAGTTGTCGAAGGCGGTGTTTTTGAGGTGGAAAGAGGCCAACACGATCGAGGTCAAGGGAAGGGGACCGGAACCCACGAAGGCGACTTTGTTGGGCAAATTCAGGCAGTGTTTGATTAGGATGTCGAATTCGGGTTGGCTTAATTTAAGGTAGTTTGTGTAGTAAGGGAACATGTTGAGATGGTTGAGAGGGTTGTCGTATGATGCTAAGATGGTCGAAAAATGATCCTCCAAATGTCCCTCGGCTTTGCCGCAGAGTCGAATCAACTTAGACCTCATGTCTTGAATATCTTTGCAAAGCTTAGTGACATCAATGAGGCTGGTCGGGATGCATGTGGCAACAAGTTGTGTGAAGAGTGTATTGACATCTTCGGAGGGTTCGAGACTCGAGAGGCTCGAGATTTGTTCGTACAAGTCTCGGATTTTTCGGACCAAGGGATCTTTCTGGCAGACCATGTCGACGGTATGAGCTAGGTTATGGAAGATGAGAATTTTTACGGGCAAGAAAGAACAATTGGGAGAGGTATAGACAATCTCAATAGCTCCAATGGAGCCAGCATTTAAGGGCAATTTTGGGGACCACACTATGTCTAGAGTTGGCCTTGTAATTGTCTTGCATTATCATAAAGGCACAGATGTTTTGCTTTAAGTTTTATTTTTTTAATCATCAGTATTCGAATCATTAATTAATTAATTTAAATCAAATTTTACAGAGACTTAATATAGAAATGATTATGCTAAATATTTTTTATTTATAATATTAAAATTCGAATTTCTGACCTTACGTTACGTCTGCGAAAAAAAAATTAGGACCGTGAATTTCTTTTCAAACTCTAATAAATTCCCTTTATGTTCTGTAATGTTTGGACCTAAGTGTTGGAAGACAAGAGATCTTTTGACTTGTAATCAATAAGTCAACAATTTTAGTCAAAAGGTAATGAAAGATTAAGGATTAATATTAAAAATAAAAACAATAAAAGTTAAGGATTCCTGTTGTGTAGAAATATTTAAATTAAGATATGATGTTTAATTTCCTTTCATCCCAATTGATTATTTTTATATTTTTATTTTTGATATAATTATATATTTGATCTATTAATCTGATTAATTTATATCAAAGTATTATAAAAACTTATTTAAAAGTGATTTTTTTAACTTGGTTTATTTCGTTCATAATATTTAGATTCAAACTCGTAATTTAATTTAAAAAAAATATAACATCTCATTCACTAAAAAAATGATAATTGGTAAATTTTCTTTTAAAAAATATTCATTTTTATCTTACGATCTATGTTTAGAATGTGAAATTGTCCCTTTCAACAATATCATTTCTAAGATTTAAACTCTCATTCTCTCCTTAATAATATAACGTGCCTTACGATTCACCTAACACTAGTTAGTTTCAAATATCGTACTTTTTAATATATAGCATTTCAATGAAAAAATAAATTAAAAAAAGTTTATCTTATATTAAACATTTACGAAATTTAATCTAAATTTATTATTCAATGAGTCGAATACTTATAATTAAAAAAGGGTAAATTGTAACAAAGGTCACTTAATTATGGGTATAGCTATATTTGGGTCACCTAATTATTAAAAGTTACATTTGGGTCACTCATTTATGGGTAAAGTTACATTTGAGTCACCCAATTATTAAAGGTTACATTTGGGTTACTCAATTATAAGTAAAGTTACATTTGGGTCACCCTTCATATTTAGAAAAGTACATCAATTTGGTTGTTTTTTCTTTTAAATCACTTGTATACCTTGTTAACATTAGAACACTTCGTTTGAAATTATTAATTAATCTAATACAAGAATTGATAAACTTTTTTTTTTAAATATGAAGAGTGACTCAAATATAATCTTACCTATAACTGAGTGATCTAAATATAACCTTTAATAATTGGGTGACCCAAATGTAACCTTACCCATAAATGAGTGACCCAAATGTAACTTTCAATAATTAGGTGACCAAAATGTAACTATACCCATAATTAAGTGACCTTCATTTTAATTTACCCTTAAAAAAATAACCCTGATTCTATGATAACTCGGTGTGAAACATCTTGTTCTAAGAGTCGCTAGTGTGAAAGCATACTATATAAGGAATCTTGGTATAAGGGATTTAAGTAGATATGTGCAACTTTATCTGTTTAAATTTGAAGTCATATATGATATTTAATAGGACTTAGATTAAAATATTAGATTCAAAAAATAAATTTTAATAAAAATAATTAGACATATATAGATCAGGTTGATGTTGACGTTTGAAGATTTAGATTCAAATTATTTTATCTATAAGACATATATATTGTTAAAGGGTTATAAATATATATGAATATAGGCAGGAACGGAATTAGGATTCAAAGTTAGGAGGTGCAAGAGTCTATTAAACCTTTAAATTTAAAAGTTATTAGGGGCAAAAACCTTTATTTAAATAATATTTATACTAAAAAGGGCTAAAAATACAATCATACTAAAAAATTTGGGAGGGGCTGTAACCCCTTTCACACTATACACAATTTCGCCCCTGAACATAGGAACGGAGCCATGTCTGCAAGAGTTCTTCTAATTTTTTTTTGTATAATTGCATTTGAAGTCCTTTTAGTTTTAAACATTTATATTTTACCCTAAATCTTAAATTTTGACTCCATCCCTGTTAATAGACCTTTTTCCTTCTTAATATTTGATCTTAAATCCATCCATATATGAACATATAATATTGTCTTGTAATTACCATAAGACTATTAAAAAATATATAGATCATGTTTGATTTTTGACTTGATCAAACTCTTTTTCAATTTTATAATATTTTATTTTATATTTATCATATAAATTTTTTAAAATATACGTTATGTTGTCTATATTTAAAATTTAATTAAAGATTAATATATTAAAATTTTTTAAATAAAAGAAATAAATTTTAATATGATATTATATTTGAAAAGTGTAGTGAAAATGCATTTAAAAAGTACTTTTGCATTTTTGAGTTTTATGTTTAAGTGTTGAACACTGGGGGTGGAAAAAAAAACTGATTATCCGGTTCTGGACTCGGTAAGACTCGGTAAGATTCGGTAAATTTTTATCTGGTATTAGTTTCGGTGGATCGAGATTGAATCTAAAATTTAGGTCCCGGTCATAACCGGGACTAGATCTTGATTTTTTGGATCCGGTACTCAGTGGGTACCCAATAGGACTGTGACCAATACCAAATATCCAATATTGGTTTCTTGCTTTTAATAGATAATGTTCTTATGCTTATTTTTCTTATCAAACTTTCTCTTTATGTATGAATATTACGAGTATGATTAATTTTAAAACTTTAATTTTAAGGCTACAATATTCTAATTTTATTATTTAATATTATTATTGGTGGTTAAAATCTTTTTTCTCCGATTACTAAATTTTTCTTATGAATAAACTAATTGATCGAGTACTCGATATTGGTATCGGTTCCCACCAGTAACGGGACCGGTTCTTAAAATTTAGGATCCAGTATGACCGAGACCGATTATAATTTTCAGGAACCGGTGATTACCGGGACCGGGACTAATTATATTCAAAATGACCAGGTACCCGGTCTTGCCCACCCCTATTGAACACCTTGCCTATAAAATATACTTAAAAAATATAATTTTTTGCGAATTCAATTTATATACTTACAAAAATATAAATTAATATTTAAAATTCTACATTATAATTTAAATTTTTTTCGCTCTATTTTTGTTTAAAGGTGAATATTTTTCACTCAAATTGTTGCCACATAGCCTATAACTTGACAATTTGTTCCAAATTCAAAGAGATCCTTTGGCATCTCTACTAGCTAGGTCTTCTTACTTTAGAACAGAACATAATATCCTCAGGACCCACTCTTGTCTGAATTCATTGTGATAATTCAAACATCTAAAAGACAATATGCCCTTACATATCTTGGATGGCCAACTTCGTAGCTCACTATGTATGTTTGAAGGTGCCATGCCATGCCAAATTAGGGTTTTGATTTGACATATAGTTTTATGAACTTTGTACGCAAGAGTGTTCATTCCGAATGAGGCACGTGTAAATTCTTTTTATGATCGAAAAACGAATTAAATTAATAATCTTATCCACCCGTTTCACTCATTTAATAATCATATATTAGTGTAAAACTCGGTAAGTTTTACGTAGTCTAACTTAATCTCATATATATATATATATATAATACATAAACCAAAATCTTCGCAATTTAATCTAATCAACTTTATTGATCAAGTGAGCAAACACATTTGGCTGGTTAATCAATCTGCTCATTTTGTTCTCTCATATTCTTTTAGGTCATGATTTCTAGACCAACTAAAATTACTCTGAATGTATTGATTTAATTTCGATTAACTAGATCAGTAAAGTTCTTTTTGATAAATTCTAGTTTTAATCTCAATCCTACTTCGATTAACCAAAAATCATGACCTAAAAAATATGAGAGAAAAAAGATGAACAATTGATCAATCAGCCAAATATATTTACATTTGATCTATAAAGTTTGTTAGATTATCCAAGTCAATTCAATTATTTAAATTAAGTAATCTCTTATTTATATATATATATATATATATATATATATATATGGATTATTATCTCATATACAGGTGGTGGATTTATAGTTTCAATTTAAGCTTTAAATTTTAAGAGTTTTAGAATTTAGGGTATATGGTTAAGTTGTAGGTTTTAAGATAATATGGTTAGAGATTTAAGTTTTAACTTATAAACTTTAATTTTTAACTTTAAACTTAAAATTCTATAATAACCCCTAAATTCTAAATTCTTACGCTAAAACCCAAATTTAAACCTAAACAAAATCTTTACACCATAAAATTAAGACAATTGTGTAAGAGAAATTTCTCTCTCTAGATGAATAAAGAAAGGCAACTTTCTTTTGTTGTTGAACAATGGATGAGATTCTCTCTTTTCTATATTCTGCCAATTTGGCCACTTTGAAGAACCCCAATTATTGGTTCGGGAAGCAACCGCGATTACTCGACGTCGAACTTGACATTTAGCTTTTCTATCATGGCCCATGCTGCAGCCTAACTTTTGAAAAGCCAAGCTGATTGCCTGCCAGTGCTTATCCTCCATCTTCTGCAAATATACATATACAAGATAAGAGATGAATAGAAATATTATTGAGGCAAAGTGCTCCATTGCAAAACAACAAAAGATCTTGTAGTTGAAAGGGAACAGAACACAGAAGTGGTGGAGCCAGGCCAGCCAACCCATGACTTGTTTGTTTGAAGGCTGATGCTGTAGTAACCATCAAAGAGGTCAAATAAACTGTGGTTCATGGGGCACAGTGATGTCACTCGAGTGTCGATTCGATTCGACTCTATTTCAAATGGGTGTTTATCTTTTTCTTGATTAGACCTCCTCTCCACTCTGCTCCATGCAAACATTACCCCTTATTCGTCATCGAACTGCCTTTAGGTGTGCTGCTTTGGCTTCAACCCCACTCTACAAAGCTTTCTTTTTCTACCACTTCTTTTACTTTGTTTCAATCATTTTAGGTAGTATACTAAGAAACTTTTGATCCTATGGTCCAAAATTTCCTCATTCCAATCCAATGAACCTTAGGCACTACTAGATGCAATGCTAGCTGCTAAGTGGTTTCTTTTATCATGTCCATATCCATGGCTGATGGACCAAAACCGATCCCAAACTCGAACCGACATTAGCCATCCATCAAAGTAATAGGACTCAAAACTATGAAGTACAATAATATTTTATTTTTATCATATATTTTACGAATGGTCCATAACTAGTCTTTGTTTCTCTCTGTTAAACATTTAACTTAATTCGTTTTGAACCCTAATCATTTTTTTTACCCTATCCGGTCGCAACTATTTCACATGCCTAGAGCCACCCTAGCAGTAACTAGGGGTGATAATGAGCCGAGCCCGAACCAAGCCAGAATATACTTATGAATGTTAGAATATACTTATGTTATGTAGTACATATAACATATATTGATATATATATATATATATGAATGTTAGAATATACTTATGTTATGTAGTTATGTACTATGCATAATTAATAATTGTATACATTATAAATATATTATACATACATTATACATATATAATTACTAGACATCTAATTATCAATATATATTATATAAATACTTATATTAGTTATTAAATTATTAATGTATTATATATATATATACTATATTCTATAGTGTTATGTATAACATATTTTAATATATATTATAAGTTTATTTTTCATTTATAGTATTAATTCATTTATAGTATTATTCTATTTGCAAAAATAGTATTATTTCATAAACGGTATTATGCCATAAATAGTATTATTCCTTATTCTAGTATTATTTTACTTCCAAAAAATCGTATTTCATATATATTATTAATCCATATATAGTATTATTCTATTTTCAAAAATAGTGTTAGTACATTTATATTATTACTCCATATATAGTATATTTTCTACATATAGTATAAATTCCTTATATAGTATTAATTTTATATAACTATTATTCCTTTTATAGTATAAGTTCTATATATCGTCTAATTTTTTTTTCATTTTTAAAATATATTAAACTATAGTATAATTATTTTATAACGTATTAAAGTTAGATTTTTAATACTTTTAATTATTATTAATTTATATATTTTTTAATTTAGTCCTTATAACTTACAAGTTAATTTATTTGAATTGATTATTACTGATTTTTCTAATTTACTTTAATGTTTCTAATTTTTAATTTTTGTATTTGAGTTCTTACAAGTTAATGTTGATTTTTTAAACTTTCAAAATTTAATCTTTAACTTTATAGTTTAATATTTATTCGTTTTTTACGTATTTATACAAAATCAAAATTAATAATTTAAATTATTATGAATGTAAAATCAAAATTAATTCAACCTGAAATAAAACTGACTTGAAAATAGTCCATAACTAGTCTTTTGTTTTTCTCTGTTAAGCATTTAACTTAATTCGTCTTGAACCCTGATTATTTTTTTGGTACCCCATCCGGTCGCAACTATTTCACATTGTTGGTTAAGTAAACTGCAAAACAGATCGTCAGCAATGACAGGTAACAATAATAAACAAACAAGAACCAAAATAAACATGAGTGTTGTGGTATGAAGGTCATTGCCTTAGAAACAATTCGCACCGATGTGTGTAATCGTTGCTTTAGACAGTTGTCCCCCGAAGGTTAACACGGTCACTCCAAACGATGTACACACAAGGTTTGGAGTGTATTGCAGGTTACCCACACACATGCCTAGAGCCACCCTAGCAGTAACCACCAATAAGCGTATTGCAGGTAAATGCATTGGCAAGTGAATGTAACAACATAGATGAGAAAAATCTCATTTTGTAGTTTTTAGCATCTGCAAGTGAATGTAACAGCATACAACTGTGTTCTAATGAATGGGAGAGAGTAAACTCTTTCTCTGACCATTTAAAGTACCCAGGGCCGTTCTTGAGATTTTGGTGGCCTAAGGGAGAATTAAAATTTTAGGCCTTTAAAATATTTATTAAATAAATAATTTTAAAAATATATTAAAATAAAATAATTTATTTTTTATTATTATTGATAAATCATTTAAAAATATATCAAAATTCAAATAAAAACATAAATAAATTTTATTGAACATTCAAATAATCACACAAAACAATTTCTACGTGCATTTCTAGAAGCAAAATCACTAATGATAGTGTCTACATCAATATGGTCTAACATATTTTTCTCAATACATAAAATGGCTAGACCATTCAATCTTTCTTGCGACTTTGATGACCTCAAGTAAGTTTTCAATAATTTTAACTTTGAAAAACTCCTTTCAGCAGATGCAACGGTCACCAGCATAGTTAAAAGAATTCGATAAGCAATTGAAACATTTGGATAACAATCTACCATTTTGACAAACTTGAGAATTTCAAGTGCCGACATTAACTCATCTGGCAAAGTCATTTGCAACACTTTCAATTCCGAAAAAAGATCATCTGCATCAACATCAGATAAATCATTGTGAGAAAAAGTAGTTTTAAAATTTATGCAAGATTTTTGTAATTCGATATTATCTAAAGATTTTAATCTTTTAGAATCAAATAAAAATCCAAAAATATTATCAAATAACTCTAATTGTTCAAATCTATTTCTTAAAGAAGTTATAGCTAAATCAACAATCACAAGAAAATAATTGACTCTAAAAGATTTTTCGGGTGATTGTACTTCATCATCATCATCATCATTTTCGTCAAATTGCCTTCTTCTAAACACATGGCGTTTTATTGAAAATGGCGGCTCTACATCCATATCCAATGCAATTGTTTTAGCAATATCCATACAAGACTCAAACCCTTCATTTCTATATTTCTCAAAGAATAATATTACACTTTCTATTTCATTAATTGTAGTTCCAATACACATAGATTTAGATTGCAATTTCTTACTCACTTTATTAATAATAAATAAAATATCATACCAAATTACCAAGCTAAGTAAAAACTCAAAACTTGCAAGAGAATTAGCTAAACTTTCTGCTTCACTTTTTGTTTTGGCATCTTCACTACTAGAATTGTACAATGCTAACAAAGCTAATTTTATTTGAGGTGCTTGAAATCTAATAGCTTTAATACTTTTTATTCGACTCTCCCATCGAGTATTACACAAAGATTTCAATGTAAAATCCTTAACATTATCAATTAAAATTTTCCATTTTTTAGTAGAACTTGCAAACAATGTGTATATACGTTGCACAATTCCAAAAAAAGAAATAGCTTTCGCACAAGAATGTGCCATATCCGATAAAGTAAGATTAAGACTATGACAAGCACATGGCATATATAAAGCTCTTGGATTTATTTCAAGTAACCTTCTTTGAACCCCTTGATGTTTTCCTTTCATATTAGAATCATTATCATAACCTTGACCTCTAATGTCATTAACATTTAAATCAAGTGATTTACATGCACCTAATAATTCATTAAAAAGTCCTAATCCAGATGTATCATTTACATTTAAGAACTCCAAAAAAATTCATCTATTTTTATTTCATTACTTGACACATTAACACATCTCACTATCAAACTCATTTGTTCTTGATGGCTCACATCAATGGTACAATCAAGGATAATAGTAAAATATTTCGACTCTTTAATAATTTTTATCATAGAAGTTCTAACACCGTGTGCCAAAAGAGAAATCAATTCATTTTGGATTTTAGGACCAAGGTAGTGATAATGAATTTCTTGAATTTGGATACGTCTAACATGATCTTGCATTATTAAATCAAATTCAGCTATCATTTCTATTAAACTTAAAAAATTACCATTACTATCCTCATAAAGTTTTCCACTAGATCCACGAAAAGCTAAATTATTTTTAGCAAGACATTTTACAACTGATATTATTCTTATTAAAACTTGTCTCCAACGTTCTTTTTCTTTTGAAATTCCTTCTTGCATATCTTTATCAATACCTTTATTCTTTTTTAATCTAATTTTTGTTTCGTTCCAAGTATTCATATTAGTCATATGCTCAACACTATTTTCATGTTGTTTGAGTCTATCACTTAAATGCTTCCAATCATCCATTCCATCATTTGCTAAAATGCTTTTGTTACTTTGAGAAGTGAATAATTTACAACAAAAACAATATACTTTATTTACATGTCTAGAATAAACTAACCATTTTCTATCAAGAATTTCTCCATTGTTTAATTTTTTAGAAAAATAGGAATATGAAAAATGTCTAGAAAGATTATCCTTAGGAAATGTGAGATTCAATTCCCTAATTGGTCCCTTTTCAATCAAAATATCTCTATTTTTATTATCAAGAGCACCCCAATTTCTAGGATCATATATATCAAAAGGAGAAATTATATGTTCTCCGATGTCAACATCAACATTTGACCTATCAAGTACATTATCATGCTCATTATTTAAATTAGTATCGGTATCATTCAAATTTTCATTAGAATATTCAATATTATCTTCATCTACACCCAAGTCATCACTATCTAAAGGTTCTTCTACTTGTTTTGGAAAAAAATTATGTAAAGCACCTTTTTGTGATTTTATTAATTCTTCTGTTCGTTTTCTTTTTTTTCTTTTTTCACTACCGAAAGCATATTTTCGCGATAACATTATACTATAAAAATTATGAAGCAAAAAGGTATAGAATGATAGCACCTGGAATTTTGTCATTGAATTTATGCTTCAAATTCGATTATAGTATATCAACGGCAAATCATGTAAACCGCAATCTTCTTGAATATATGAGTTCTTGTCCTCTAGAGTATCAAGTCAAAATAATAGATAAAAAATTTAAATCAAAATGTAAGAATATAATATAAGAAAGAGAGAAAATAGAAGAGAAATAGATATGTAAAAAGTAAAAATATTGGGATTATTTATAGGTGGTGTATTTGAAAATTTTAATCTTATTAAAATATTAAAAAAATATTAAATTATTATAAAATTCTTAATGATAACCTAAAAACCTAAAACCTATTAATTCCTAGATTAATAAAATATAAAAATAATTAAAAAAAACCTTCAAAAGGTTATATAATTAGTAGGGGGATCCACACACACAAAAATTAAACCGTTGAACTGTAGCAGCCCCAAAAATTGATTTAGTGGGGCCCACAAAAAAATTTTTAAACCGTTGAACTGGGATTCATTATATTATATTATATTTATTTATTATTTTTATATTTTTATTTTATATAGAAGTGGGGCCCACATTAAATATTAAAATTTTTAAAACGGTCAACAGCCGGCTAGTGGGCTCATTTTATATTATTTTATTTATTTATTTATTATTATTTTAATTAATATATTTTTATTTTATTAAAAGTGGGGCCCAGGCAATAGGTGGGCCCTAGGCCGGTGCCCTTATTGCCCGGGCCCAGGTACGGGCTGAAAGTACCTACAAGATAATAAAAAACAATCAAATAACAGACATGGTGTGTAAGGATGATCCTAAAATATCTCATTTCAGGCCATGGTCATTTGGTTTCTGTACAGGTCAGTGAAGATCCCCTTACAGTCAAAGTTGATTATCTCAAGGTATGTTGTCTATATGTCATCATTTCTGGAATTTTATGTTCGAAATTCGAACATGGTGACTAGTTTATTAATCTATTGATTCACCAATTTTCTTTATCCTGCAGGAAAACCCTTATGACAAGGATGATGATATCATAAAGGCATTGTCCTTTGAGGTTATATCAACGTTAAGAGATGTTTTGAAAACTAGTTCCCTTTGGAGGAATTATGTTCAGACATATATTTAGTATTTTGTTCATGTCAATTGTCTGAACCAGAAATTGTTGTGTTCATCCTACTGCTATCAGTAGAGGATCGGTTATGATTACGACGAGCTTGCTGCGAATGTAAGACGTCTCGATGTTCATTTCGTAGATGCCTACAGCCGGATGTTCGATTTGGCATTCGAAAATGACGATAATAATGCCGTAAATTTGGTTCTTGTTTCAACTAGGCAGAGTTATAAATTTATGATATTTGTTTCACAACAAACCAACAAATATGGAACATTTGGAAACAAAAGTGTCAAGCATACCAGTTTCCAGCTGAGACAGATATTGTTGTCTTTATGATCTTGTCCGAAAAATTCAAAGTTCTGCTCATATTTCATTTTCTAAATGTGCTTATGATGGAAAATGGCTTTGAATTATGATTATTTCTTAATTATTACATTATTTAGTGTTTTGGGGGAAATTTAAAGAAATTACATATTAAGATAGTTTTGTTCTTTGAATTGGACACATATATACCCATTGCCTTAAGGGATTATAAAATATGTTCCATTTATGTTGGAGTGTAATCTCATTCGCTCCGAATGGTGGCAAGTTCGAGTTTTGACCGAACATTAAAATATAAACTCGAGTTTGGCTCGAGATATAGTTAATTATTCGAGTTCATGTTAGATTATAAATTAATTTTTTCTCATACTCACATATTCGAACTCGATTTAGATCGTTTGTATTTAAAATATGCATTAATGAGCTCATGTGCCATTCGAAATAGATATTAGGCTATTTGAATTTCGTTTAGGTCGTAGGCGATTGACAATTAAGGTTAAAAATTGAAAATAATATTTTTTTAAAGAAAAAAATTAGATAATTTTAACCATAAATTTATACTTCTCCAATGTTCTAAAATTGTAACACCCCAAAAATTTTCCCCAAATTAAAAACCTAATTTCAAAAAAAATTCTAATTTGAGACCCTTGAATTTGGGGATTTTCAGTTTAAATCTAATTGAAAAGGTAGTGACCAAATCGTAATTTTGGAAAGTCAGAAAGGCTCTTTTGAAAAGTTTAAGAAGTTGAGACCCTTGTTGAGGGTTTACCCTTTTATTTCAGAATAGTTACTTCCCCCTTTCTTGTTGCGGTTTCAAATGGTGTCTTAAACTCCCCCTCCATTTTCATTGTTTCCGTTCAATCTTGCCTCAGTTTTGAATCCAAAACCGAGTACTCTTCTCCCATTCATTCAGTTTTCATTTCATTTTATTCTTGTAACATCCAAAAATGTGTCTAGGTGTTATCAAGGTCGGATCAAGGGTTCGGTTGAACCGGTCAAGACAATTAACCTAAATCTGGGAATTAATTTTTATAAGTGGTTTTCAAAGGAAATAAAATATGGAAAAATACTCTAAAATTCTTATTTGGACTCTATTTGAGTTTGGTAAACTCAATTTTGTAAAATTAAACTATGAACCTTGACATTTTGGAAAATAGTGACTATTTTGTAAAAATGACAATTTTAGTGACTAAAATGTAAATGGGTCAAAACTTAGAATCTTTAAGGGGCTATTTATCCAATCTTTCTCATCTAACCTTCAAAAAATCTCTTTATAAACTCATTTTAATTACCATAAAGATTTTATTAAGATATATTTCCCATTTTTCACCAAAATCACAATTTCTTGTAACTTCACATTCTCTCAACTTCTCCTAATTTTCTTGGTTTCCAATCAGAATTCTCTTCAATTTTATCAAGGTAAATCACATCTTTTTAATTTAATTTCTTTCATATTATTTTCTCCTTATTTCTCTCCAATTTTCTTACACTTTGCAACTTGTTTTTCATGGGTTTTTCAATTGGAAGGAGGTTGGATCTTGTTTGGAGGTAAGAAACCATTCAAACCTCTGAACTTTGAGTTCTTTATTAAAATTCCCTAGTGTTTGATCCATTGCATTGAGTTCTTGATTTGTTTTATGGTTTTAATTGATGATTTTCTATTTTTATCGGTTAATTTTGATTGAATTGATGCAATCCCGTAATAAGGTGATACATGATGGTTTTCAATGGGTAAATCAATGAATTTTGCTGTTTTTTTAACATGGAATTAATGATTCTTGGATGGGTAAACCCGGATCTTAAGTTTTGGTGGTGTTAATTGGCTTAGATCTTCGGTTTATGGCTTGTTTGGGTGGCAGAATGTTTGCTGCTGGTTTAGGATGGTTATATCATGGTTATTGGTTGTGTTTTGATGTTGATAATTTGTGGTTTTCGTTGGCTAAGGGTTGGAGGTCGTTCGGATAAGTTTCGGATGTGTTTTCGGTTTTCTTAAGTGTAGTTTTTGGGGCTGCTTATTTGGAAAGTGTGGGAGGTTGATTGAATGCATTAATATGCATTAATACCTCTGTTTTGATATGTTAAAAACAGGTCAAGGTGTTGAGCTAAGTGTTGAAAATGTTTCGGAAAAGGCGAGAATGTTGGTTGGCTTCGGCAAGCTAGTTTCGGACAAGTGGTGAGTGGGTTGCCGTATCGGCAAGGTTTTACTTGTTTTATCAAAGGTTTGGGAGTGTAGGGATGGTGTGAAAAACCTCCCCACACTAGAAAGTAAGTTAAATGGTTTCGCTCTCTTAACGGTTCCCATATCGTTCCATAATTGCCATATTTTAGACATGCTCTTAATGTAGTTTTTACATATGTGATTTATGGATGAGAAATGATAAGTGTTTTGTCCAAATGATGTTTTCATTATTGTCCATTAATATCGGATATGTTTTGACAATTGAATACTTCATGAGTTATATTAATTTCTATACTTTGGTAACATATCCAATGATTGGTAATGTTGCATTGGTTTTATGAAAGATGCATATGAAGGAATAGTTTCCAATGCATGAATTGAATTAGGAAATGATACATGCATGTGTTAGCTGTTGTATATGCATGGTTAATGATGGTTTCCATGACTTTTAAAGCATGAGAATGATTTGGATTAAAGTATGGTTATTTCCCTTTTCCCGAATAAATCCGTTGAGCATGATTTGGTTCATCTTGTTGAACATATAGTGAGTGCATTGTAAAACAACAAGCTACCATGCATAATGAGTATGATATTGGCTTAGTGACACTATTTAAGACCACGAATACAAATGACATGTCATTAGGATTAAGTGCACTATAAAGATTATGAGAATAATAATGTTGCCTACACGTAAACAAGGGTGACTTTGTGTCCAACCGTGCGTGTAGAGCTTGCCTATATGTAAACAAGGGTGACTTTGTGTCCGACCGTGCATATAGTTTACCCATACGTAAACAAGGGTGACTTTGTGTTCGACCGTACGTAGTGGGGGTAACATGTATACAAGGGTGACTTTGTGTCCAACCGATGCATGTTGAGACCAAGTGTCTCTTGATAAGGAATAAGGAATCCGAGTATTCGATAGGTATAAGGTTTGAACAAAGCTAGTCACTTAGTTGCGAATATGCATGGTTTATGATTTGAGATTTTTGTGCATTGAAAAGCATGAGATTATGTCACATGTTGATATAGAATTGTTTATAAAATGTAATATTTTTCATAAGCATGTGTTTTAAAAAAGTTTTATGCAAGGATATGAGCACAAGAGAATGGCCTAAGTGTTGCTATGTGTTTAGCAAATAAGACTTGTAATGTGCACATTAAAATGAGTATGGTTTAAGCTTTGCTAGGTGTATAACATATAATACTTGAGATGATGCATAGAGATGCATATGTATTAAAAAGGCCATAAGTATTGTTGTTGTTTTAAAAGCATGAAAGTCTTGTGAATTTTAGTTTTGAATTGCATGAGATAATTGACACTTGATAAGGAAACGAATTTGGTTTTGCAAACCATGTTTGAGATACTTTTAGTGAGCATGATATGGCATGATTTAAAGAGTTTATTGATGGACTTATGGGTTGCATTGTAAAAGTGTTTTCTTTATATTTTACCCCTCACTAAGCTTATGCTTACCCTCTCTTTTACCTTACAATGTAGAGACATTAATCGAGGTGGCCAAGGAAAGCAAGGTTCCAAGTGTACGTCGATGAATAGCTCAAGTATGTGTTCTAAAATGTAGTAGTAGTAAGAGAGCAATGGGGTATAGTTACATTGTTGTAAGAATTGGCTTTTGATTTGTAAACGTTGCTTTGATTATTTGAACTTGAGTATGTATTGGATGTTTAAGTTGCTCTTGGTGCCTAGGAATTATGCATATAGTTAATGGTGATCATTGGTGGTGTTTTGAATGAGTTAGATCTACTTAAAAAGGACTAATTTTATGTTTCTGAGCATAAAGTTTCGAAACCTTAGGGAAAGTTTCGAAACCTTTATCAAATAGTTTCGAAACTTTCAGGAAGGTTTCGAAACCTTGCGGGCTAGTTGGATATTAGAACCTTACAAGAATGAAAGTTTCGAAACTTTCAAGGAAAAGTTTCGAAACCTTTTCCATAAAGTTTCGAAACCTTTAATGAAGGTTTTGAAACCTTTGTTTGGTTATTAGTTAATAGTTGTTGGATTTGCATTTTAGTCTCGAATATCTTTCTATGTTTAATTATGGTAGCTACAAATGTTATTTTGAGTTGAAATTTCACCTTGATTCATAAAGTTGACTTAATTTCAAGTTGGATAACTTAAATCGGAGGTAGTCCCTAGAAATTAAAAGTTTTATATTTTGGTCCCTAGTTAGTGAAGCATGTAATTGATGATGTTAGAATGCTCCGTTTGGTCTAAAATTAATCATGAGAGTTCTTTGCATATTTAATTGAAATTTGATGGAATGAATTTCTACCTTTTCAAAAAAAATTAAAATATTCACGTTTTAGTCCTTAAGTTGCTCATGTGTTAATTGAGTGCTCCTTTGTGATCAAATTGCTACCGTTCTTGTTTTGCATGAAATCGAAACACAAAGGAACATAATTATGCCTTTAGATAAGATAAAGAAAAAATATATATAATGATTTTTAGGGTCGTTTATCGAATCGAGCCTTCACGAGTTTGGTTCGGTATTCCCCGTGTGACCCATTAGAGCCGATTCCGTCTAGGCCGGGCTAAGGGGGTTACATTATCCTGGTATTGTTGGTAAGTTTCGAATCTGTACTTTGTTCTTCTTTTTCGGTTTTGTTCAATGTAATACAAGGGAACGAGTTTTGATTTTCGTTTCGTTCTGTTTAAGTGTTGTTCAGTGGTGTTTGATTTTTAAAAGTGTTTGGTTTCGAGTTTGGGTGTTAGAGGATTCCAATCAAAACTTAAAAATTGGTATTTTTAGGCCTAGGAAGAATATAGAATTAACTTGTGGTCACATTTTTTCTAATGTGACATAACAAAGCTAATGTCACAATTGGAAAAAAGCAAATGTTGATAGGGGTGTGCATTCGGTTAATTCGGTCGGTGATCAAACCGAATTAACCAAAATTTTCAAAATCTTAACCGTTAACTGAACCGAATTAACCTTAACCGAATTAACCGAACCGAAATTATTTGTATTCGACTGTTGTTGACCCGAACTCGAGTTGGACCTGTTACTGTAGTAACTGAACCCGAACTGTATCCGACCGAGAATGACCTGAACCTGATTTCAACCTATTACTCTAGACCTGGAACCCGACTGAAATGAACCCGAACCCAAGTCTGACCTGGCAGATAACCGATATTACCCGACTGAATCGACCCAAGACCTGATTTTACCCGACCTATTTTGAACCCGACCTCTTTTAAACCCGACTTGATAAATGACCCGACTTATTTTGAACCCAACCTGTTATTGACCTGAACTAATATTAACAAAACTTAATATTTACATGACATATAATTAAATATATCTATAATTTGAAGAATTTAAAATATTAATAAATATAACTAGGCTTAAAAAAATAGAATTAGACATGAGAATTAATTTAGGATTAATATTTAAATATAATATTAAATATTTAATTAAATTAATTTATTTACTATTTTATTTAATTTTAATGTATTTAATTTTAATTATAATTTTAAAATAATATTTTATTAAAATTATAATTTTAAATTAAATACATACATTAACTCATAAACAAATTAAATATATATATATTAGTATACATTTAAGTATATATAATATATATTATATATTAAAGTATATTATATGTTACATATAATGCATTAATACATAAAATATAATATATATAAGTATATCATATATATTAAATTATATTATATACATAGTATATATTAATGTATATTATATACATATATTAATATATAAATCTAATATATATACATATATTAATACATACGCTTAATATATATATATATATATAAGTATACATATATAAATATACATATGTTAATATTATGTATAAATATCATAATAAATATATATATTTTTATTAACCCGGTGAGAGGGAGGAAAATTTTTGATTTTAGGGAAGAGGGAAACTTTAGATTTTAACTGAAGGCGGGAAAATAGATTTTTGTTAAAATTTGAATTTTAGTCGTAGGGGTGGGGTGAGGGGGGCGACAGGAAAATGAGTTTTGCTATTATATATATATATATTATATAGTATGTATATATTATATAGTATTTATATACTATATGTATATTATGTAGTATGTATATATTTTATAGTATGTATATATAATATAGTATTTATATATTATATAGTATATTAGTATGTATATATTATATTATTATTATTATTATATATGTGTATATTAATATATTTTATAGTATGCATATATAATATAGTATTTATATAATATTTATTTATAGAGTATTAATATAATATTTATAATATATAGTATTTATATATGATATATATACATATTAAATATGTATAATAATTAATATGTTATATAATATATACGTATTTATATATATACATATATATGTATATTAAAAATTAATATACATAATACATGTAATATATGTTATATATGTATATATAATATATATATATATATATATAATATGTATAAATATAATACATAATATGTATATGTATAATAATATAATATGATATATATATTATATATTTACATCAAAAATTAATATACATGTATGATATATGTAATGTATATATGTATTATGCATAATACATATACATATAACATACATACACATATATATATATATATTAATATACACATATAATGTACTATATACATATATAATATATATATATATATATATATATATATAATGTACTAATACATACTAACACATGTGACATATTAACATACACATATATATATAATACATGTACTAAAATTAATATACATATTAACATGTATGAAATATGTATAATATATTATATATACATATAACATACACATATATATAATATATATACATATAGATTATAGCATACATGATACATAATTACATATATATATTAATATATACATGTACTATATACTAATTTATACATACATATACAATATACATAATTATATATTGATATAAGTTATAACATACATATATGGTATATATACATATATACATGTACTATAAGACTAGCCACAACAACTTTAATTAGAGAATTAGCCACAACAACTTTAATTAAATAAAATTATTATAAGAATCTCATAAGGACTAGACATAAAACGTTGCATAATGACAATCAATATTTTAGATAAAGTTTAGGGTTAATATCTAGCTAAGTGATTTTCATAATTTTATTTAGTTAAAGACTAGCCACAACATCTTTAGTTAAATAAAATTACTAAGGTTAAAAATCACATACAGAATGCTTAGATATTAAATTCCTTAACATCAAGGTAAAAATTATTAGATGAATTTTTATAATTATCCACAGGAGTTATAAAAATGAATTTAATAATTTTTACATAAAGGATAGAAAATATTCTATCAAATGAATCTAATTGAATTAAAAATTTAGCCCACAGACAATTTTTATGTCACTAGATTCATTATTTCTATAATTTGCATTGGTAAATTATAGCTTATGTTATGCCTC
Source organism: Abelmoschus esculentus (assembly GCA_035048815.1). Taxonomy (NCBI): domain Eukaryota; kingdom Viridiplantae; phylum Streptophyta; class Magnoliopsida; order Malvales; family Malvaceae; genus Abelmoschus; species Abelmoschus esculentus. Next base: position 1,781,718 of record JAUCBN010000049.1, read on the forward strand.
AAATTTATATTAAACATGTATGACAATTTATTTTGCAGTATTATCACCTTTGAATATCTCTAATAATAGAGTAGATATCCCTGAATTAACTAGTGAGAACTTTAAGTTCTGGAAGGAAGGTATTCTTCTTCAATTAGGGTGCATGGATATTGACTATGCTATAAGGAAACCTGAGCCACATATCAGTGACACCAGCAATCAGGCTGATCTTGCTCTATATGAAAAGTGGGAGCGATCCAATCGCTTAAGCATTATGTTCATTAAGAGCAAGGTTCCTGCTGATGTTCGTGGTTCAATTGAGCATTATGAGAATGTCCAAGAGCTATTAAAGGCTATAGAGAAACAGTTTCAGACTTCTCAAAAGTCATTAGCCAGCACCTTAATTATGAAGTTCACATCTCTAAGGCTCACTACGGTGAGAGGAGTGCGTGATCACATCAATAAGATGCGTGATTTGGCAGCTCGACTTAAAGAACTTGAGGTTGATGTCTGAATCTTTCCTAGTGCATTATATATTGAACACTCTTCCTCCTCAATACGGGCCATTTAAGATCTCTTATAACACACATAAAGATAAATGGTCTATTGATGATCTTTTGACCATGTGTGATCAAGAAGAGGGTAGGCTCGTACTAGAGATGAGAGAGAGTGCATCGACAGTTACTCAAGGAAAGAATTCAGTCTAAGCCAAGCAAAAGGGGAAAGCTAAAATGCAACCCCAAGCTGACATCAAGAAAGAGTCCACATGTTTCTTCTGTAAAAAGAAGGGACACATGAAGAAGCACTATGTCAAGTATAAGGGCTGGCTTGAAAAGAAAGGTAAATCAATCTCACTTGTTTGCTTTGAGTCAAATATGGTTGATGTTAATTATAACACATGGTGGATTGATTCTGGTTCTACAATCCATGTCTCAAATTCCTTACAGGGATTAAAAAAACTGAGGGAACCAGTGGGAGCTGAGCGATACATCTATTCAGGAAACAAGATGCAATCACATGTGGAAGCTATTGGGACCTGTGAATTAGTGCTTAGTAGTGGCTTTATTTTAATTTTAGAAAAGACTTTCTATATTCCTAGTTTTTCAAGAAATCTAATTTCCGTTTCAAGACTTGTACCCTTGGGGTATTGTTTTAATTTTTCGAATGTTAGTTTTAATTTATTTTATAAATCAGAAATTGTTGGAAATGGAATTTTATGTGATGGTCTTTACTCTATTGATTTACAAAATAATGCCACTCATAATGTTATGCACATTCAAACTGGTACTAAGCGTTGTGTTATAAATGAAGATTCCTTTACTTTATGGCATCGGAGATTAGGACATATCTCCATTGAAAGGATTAAAAGATTAGTAAATGATAGGGTACTCAATACCTTAGATTTTACTGATTTTGATACTTGTGTAGACTGCATTAAGGGTAAGCAGACTAACAAGTCAAAGAAAGGTGCCAAGAGGAGTTCGACCATATTGGAAATCATCCATTCTGATATCTGTTGCCTAGATATGGATGTACAAATTCAGAAATACTTCATCACTTTCATAGAAGATTACTCACGATACATGTATCTCTACATGCTTCATCATAAAAGTGAAGCATTAGAAGCCTTTAAGGTTTTCTAGGCTGAAGTAGAGAAACAATGCGGTAAGCAAATAAAAATTGTGAGAACGGATAAAGGTGGTGAGTATTATGGTAGATACACAAAATATGGACAAGCACATGGTCCATTTGCGAAGTTTCTTCAAGACAACGGTGTAGTTGCGCAATACACCATGCCAGACTCGCATGATCAGAATGATGTCGCGGAAAGAAGAAACCGAACTTTAATGGACATGGTGCGAAGTATGCTTAGTAGCTCTAAGCTAACTAAGTCTTTATGGGTTAAAGCTCTCAAGATGGCTGTGTATATATTAAATCGGGTCCCAACCAAGGCTGTCTCAAAGACACCTTTTGAGTTATTCAAAGGTTGGAAACCTAGTTTGCGACATATACGCGTATGGGGATGTCCGTCTGAAGTGAGAATTTATAACCCACAAGAAAAGAAACTGGACCCAAGGACTATTAGTGGGTATTTCATTGGATATGCCGAAAAGTCCAAAGGTTACAGATTCTATTGTCCATCTAATAGCACTAGAATTGTGGAATCAAGAAATGCAAAATTTCTTGAGAATGACTCAATCAATGGGAGTGATCTTTCTCGGGATTCAATTCTCGTAGATCGACCATCCACTTCAAGTGAGAGATTGGTTATCATATATAACACCCCTCAAGCTCAATCGGGTGTTGAACAACCAATCAATGAAGTTCCACAAGCTGCTGAAAACACTCAAATATATCAAGTTGTTCAAGAAATTCCAGAAATTATTGAATAACCAGTTGAACAACATGATCCACAAGAGAATGTTGGTTCAACATTAAGAAGATCTATTAGAGAAAGAAAATCAGCAATTTCTAGTGACTACTTTGTGTATTTACAAGAATCTGACTATAATGTTGGAGCTGAAAATGACCCTGAGTCATTTTCAAGTGCCATGAGCTGCAATGAATCAAATTTATGGTAAGATGCTATGAAAGATGAGATGAATTCTATGAAGAGCAACGAAATTTGGGATCTTGTACCGTTGCATGATGGTGTAAAAGCCATTGTATGTAAATGGGTCTTTAAAACAAAAAGAGACTCAAAAGGCAACATAGAAAGATATAAAGCAAGACTCGTTGCTAAAGGATTCACTCAGCGAGAAAGAATCGATTACACTGAGACTTTTAGTCCAGTATCTAAGAAAGATTCCTTACGCATTTTGTTAGCATTAGTAGCTCAATTCGACCTTGAGTTACAACAGATGGATGTGAAAATTGCCTTTCTTAATGGTGATATAGAGGAAGAGGTATACATGAAACAACCTGAAGGATTTTCTTCTAGTGATGGTGATCACTTAGTTTGCAAGTTAAAGAAATCTATATATGGATTGAATCAAGCCTCCCGACAGTGGTATTTAAAATTCCATGAAGTTATCTCTTCATTTGGTTTTGTTGAGAATATCATGGATCAATGTTTATACCAGAAGGTCAGTGGGAGTAAAATTTGTTTCCTTATCCTATATGTGGATGACATTTTACTTGCAACGAATGACAGGGGTATGCTACATGAGGTGAAACAATTTCTTTCTCAAAACTTTGATATGAAAGATATGGGTGATACTTTGATATGAAAGATATGGGTGATGCTTCTTATGTCATTGGCATTAAGATTCATCGTGATAGACATAAAGGTATCTTAGGTCTATCTCAAGAAACCAACATCAACAAAGTTTTAGAAAGATTTCGGATGAAAGATTGTTCACCTAGTGTTGCTCCTATCGTGAAGGGTGATAAGTTCAATCTGAACCAATGCCCGAAGAACGAATTTGAGAAAGAGCAAATAAAAAACATTCCATATGCTTCTGCTATTGGAAGCCTGATGTATGCTCAAGTCTGTACAAGACCTGACATTGCATTTTCCGTTGGGATGTTGGGACGATATCAGAGTAATCCAGGTATAGACCACTGAAAAGCTGCAAAGAAAGTTTTGAGATATCTCAAAGGGACAAAAGAATACATGCTTACATATAGACGATCCGACCATTTGGAGGTGATTGGCTACTCCGATTCAGACTTTGCTGGTTGTGTTGATTCACGTAATTCAACATCAGATTACATATTTATGTTTGCCGGCGGAGCTATATCTTGGAGGAGCATTAAGCAGACTTTGACTGCTACTTCCACTATGGAGGCCGAGTTCGTTTCATGTTTTGAGGCTACCTCACATGGAATATGGTTAAAGAGTTTCATTTCTGGGCTTAGACTTGTGGATTCAATCTTTAGGCCATTAAGGATATATTGTGACAATTTAGCTGCTGTCTTTATGGCTAAGAACAACAAAAGTGGAAGTCGAAGTAAACACATCAACATTAAGTATCTAGCCATAAGGGAACGTGTTAAAGAAAAGAAAGTGGTCATTGAGCACATTAACACTGAGCAGATGTTAGCTGATCCTTTGACTAAGGGCATGCCACCACATAAATTTAAGGATCATGTTGTCACTATGGGACTTGTTCCTACTTTGTAATTTTTCATTGTAAGAACAATTCTATTGAAACTCTAATAAAGTTTGATATTTCTCATTTATGTTGTGTACACATTAAGTTAATTATTTCAAGAAATATCACTAAAGTTTGGACCTAGAATAAACATTGGGTTTATTCACTAAGTATATGGGCTAAAGTGTTAAGACTTAATATATTATGATACATGGAAGATACAACTCAATCATAAGAGGAAATGTCACCATGATTCATACATTATTTTTTAACTTTAAGTTTTCACGGACAATACGAACCAAGTGGGAGAATGTTGGTTGTATAACCAACCATGTTAGTGGTTCTCTTGAACTGTTTCCCATGTTTCCACTATTGGAAATGTGGAAAGAAAATCACTCCCACTTTTCCCATGTTTTGCCGGTTAAGGCCTTTATGCCAGGAAGTTAAGGGGCAATATTGTCCATTTGGTTGGTGGTTCTTGATGGATGAACCCCTATAAATACCAACCTAGCCTAAGGTCCCTAAGCATTAAATACAAGATTCACATATTTCATCTAGTGAGTATTTTGAGTGCTTAGAAGATCTTGGCGTTTAAGTTCACTTTTGTAGCCGAGTTCCTTATTTTTCGGTGGTTCGAAGAGTTACCACGGTGGTCTGACGAGCTCGACGGTGGTGCAACCACATCCCATTTGGCATAAGGTTTTGACAATGGCTGGAGGTATTTATTTCGATCCTTTCCGCTGCGTTTATGCTCGTTTAATGCTTACAATATATACATGATATATAATATACATAATACATTTACTGATTATTATATATACATATACATATAACATCAACATACATATATGATATATTGATATATATATATATAATATTAATGTATTATGTATAATGCTACTACTATCACTAATTCATTATGTATACATATAACATACATTAATACATATATATGAATGTTAGAATATACTTATGTTATGTAATTATGTACTATGTATAATTAATAATTGTATACATTATAAATATATTATACATACATTATACATATATAATTACTAGACATCTAATTATCAATATATATTATATAAATACTTATATTAGTTATTAAATTATTAATGTATTATATATATAGACTATAGTCTATAGTGTTATGTATACCATATTTTAATATATTATAATTTTATTTTCATTTATAGTATTAATTCATTTATAGTATTATTCTATATGCAAAAATAGTATTATTTCATAAACGGTATTATGCCATAAATAGTATTATTCTTTATTCTAATATTATTTTACTTCCAAAAAGTATTATTTCATATATATTATTAATCCATATATAGTATTATTCTATTTCCAAAAATATTATTTCATATATATTATTAATCCATGTATAGTATTATTATATTTCCAAAAATAGTGTTAGTACATTTATAGTATTACTCCATATATAATATATTTTCTATATATAGGATAAATTCCTTGTATAGTATTAATTTTATATAACTATTATTCCGTTTATATAGTATAAGTTCTATATATCGTCTAAAATTTATTTTTTTTCATTTTTAAAATATATTAAACTATAGTATAATTATTTTATAACGTATTAAAGTTAGATTTTTAATACTTTTAATTATTATTAATTTATAATTTTTGTAATTGAGTCCTTACAAGTTAATGTTGATTTTTAAAATTTTTAAAATTTAATCTTTAACTTTATAGTTTAATATTTATTCATTTTTTTTACGTATTTATACAAAATCAAAATTAATAATTTAAATTATTATGAATATAAAATCAAAATTAATTCGACTTGAAACAAAATCGACTTGAAATGAACCCGACCTGAAATGCAACCGACCTGAAATGAAACTGTCAATTATCCGATTTGGACCCGAACCGTTTGAACCCGACCTAATATGGATCCGACTTGAAACGGACCCGACCTGAAATGGAACCGACTTGGAATGGACCCGTACCCGACTCGAATCGAGTCAAAACATCAAATCAACCTGAAATGACCTGTATCTGACTCGTTATCACTCCTAAATGGGATTGCTTGCTTTGTTTTTTTTATTAAAAAATGGTTGCTTTGTTCAAAAGATGGCTGCACCCAACAAATGAAATCCAATCAATTTTTAATGATTTCATGTAGTGAAATTTACCGGTAAAATATCGTCAGATATGTAAGTTTTGAGTCCGAGGTATTATGTACGTGATAATATTTTATTTAAAGTCAAAATTAAATGTAAGGATGTTTATCGTTCGATTAAAATCAAATTAATTGATTAAATTAAAATTTCGGTCAGTTAATCAGTCAGTTAATAAGATGTTAGATCGATTAATGATTAAATTTTTAAAGTTTAATTATCTGTTAATTTGGTTCAAAATAGGTTAATTAATTGAATTAACTGAATTAAATGTAATATATATTATTATATATATTGACTGAAAATTTTGGTTAATCGAATTAAGCAAAAATTAATCAAATATATATTAACCGAAATTTTAAGTATTTCATAGTTATTTTAGTTAATTTAAAAATTAACTGTTTAATTTTTTTAAAGTTCGGTTTTGCTAACGGTTAAAGGGTTAAAAATTTTAGTTAATGATCTTTATAAGTTTAATTCAGTCGCTTAACCGAATTAATCGATTGAACATCTCTAATTAGGTGTGCGATACAGATTGATCTGAATAATTACAAGATCTTAGAGAACCTAAAGGATGAAAACAAAAATTTATCAACAAAATCCGCTAATAAATCGAATATAAATAATTATACGATAAAAAGAAATTACATTTAGTTTCTTTCCTTAGAAAAGAAGTAATGTTCCTAAACTCAGAATCCAAATAAAAACATGTTTATGGTTATATATTTAATGTCATTAACTATTTAATCTTGTAATAGCTCTTCTCAGATTTTTGTCTTATTATTTCCTAATACTTTCTTTTGGCTCTTAATGGAACTTTTGTTACTTCCAAAGTAACAGTAATTATAATAAAATGAAGAATTTAATTTACACTCGTAATAAAAGAAATTATCATATAATTTATAGTTGTATCTAATAAAATTTATTCATTTAATGTTACGTAGAAAAAAAGGTAAAAATTTATTTAAAAAAAAATAAATACTCATCTTAAAAAAATAAAATAGAAAACTATTATTAGATAAAATCATATATAACATTATGAACCAGACCTATCTAATAATTTTTTTTAATGAAAGTATAAAGGACATCTCATTTTTTTTTCACTACATTGGTATTTGGAATAATCGTTAAATCCTTAAATCTTTAGACACATTTCCACATGTCGTCTCTGAAAAGAAATAAATAAACTAAGATTTAATTGATACAAATTATTTAAAAAGAATTTTATACCGATAAAAATAAATTACATTTAAAATTGATCCTTAAATTATATTTTTTTACTCAAATAACTTTTTTTATTAAAATAATACCTAAATTATTATTTTTTCTGTAAAAAGACACAACCCATTACCATCGACTGAAATTATTATTATTTTTTTAATCCTCTCGACTCTTAAAACTTTATTTTGATTAATTTAAATTAATTTACATTGTATATCTAGTTTTGATAAACAAGTTTTTCAATAAAATATTTTTATAAATTAAATCTTAAACTCGAAATATACTTAAACAATATTAAACTATTTACCACCCGAAACATCTGGTTTAACGTAGGGAGAGGACTCTCGTCTATATATAAGACTTGCTTTAGTTTCTTAAACTAATCTTCTTCAACAACAATCTTCATCTTCTTTTCTCTCAGATTTTCCTTGACAAGAAAAATCTGGGTTTTTGTCAAAGATTTTCTCTTTGTTTTCTATTTCAACAGTTGTTTGAAGATTATGGAGTATGGGGAGTTAGTTTCTCATGAACCTATGCAGGAATCTGCAGATTTTGTGAGTAATTTTTCTCAAAGCTTTGATGGAAGCTGCTGAGTTCAAATCTCCCTAGATTTCTCTTCATCTTTCTTTCCCTTTCCATCTTCTTGTAGGTTAACTTGGTTGAAGCCACGAGGGAATTACCAGTTCTTGGCTTGAAGCTTTCGAAAACACCCGCTTTCTTACAAAAGGTCGACCAACTCTTCAATGGCGAAGAACATGCCATGGCTGATGGGAAGCCGAAGGAGACTGTTCTGCAACATGGAAATAAGATGAAGGCTGAGAATTTCCTCATTTCGTTACTCAGAATTGGGTCATGGCAGGTGAGGATAATCAATTGGTGTATAAATTATAACACTTGTTTTGCTGTCTGCATGTTTTTTGAAGATCAAATCTTTGTTGCAGAGGGTGTCGAGACATGATGGTGATTTGGTCGGAAAATGCTATTTTGCTAAAAGGAAATTGGTGTGGGAGTTTTTGGAGAAAGGGTTGAAAAGCAAGATCGAAATCCAATGGTCTCATATCTTGTCGTTGAGGACTGTCACACATGAAGGTCAACCTGGAAGGCTTTGGCTTGAGGTAATCATGGTATTCTATGTTCTATTTTACACATTATGATATGGTGTTGAATTTCTTATTCCTACTTCGTAGAAATCATTTACCACTTTTTCATTCTTTCTTTTATGTCTCCTTTAAAATTTTTCTAAAATATTAAATTTTAAACCCTAACTCTTATTTTCTATATCCTAAATCCTAAACCCTATCCCTAAAAAATTCACTATACCCCTAATTCCCTAAACCCTAACTACAACCCCTAACCTAGAACCCTAAACCCTACACCCTCTAATTTGAAGTGAAGACATAAATGGAGGCATAAAGAAGAGGTAGATGATTTGTACCCCTATTTCCTTCCTTCTTTTTGAGTCTTTCGTAATCTTTTTCGACAATATTTTTCCGTTTTAACCTCTTTTGACGTAAGTTTTAAAAGACTTTGTAATGTTTACGACATAACTTTATCAAAAAATTATAATATTATTGACATGACGACTATCAAATCTATTTGATCTGTCAATCCATCTTATTAGGTTACATTATCTAACCGTCATAACTTATTGATTTTTTAATTGTCTACCTCTTAATCATGCTTCCGTTAGTGCCTTCACTTTAAATTAGAGGTTTAGGGTTTAAGGTTAGGGGTTTTGGTTAGGGTTTAAGGAATTAGGGGTAGGATGTATTTTTTAGGGTATAAGGAGTAGGGTTTTGAATTTAGAAAAATAGGGTTAGGGTTTGAAATTCATTTTTTTATGATTTTAAGTAGGAGGCATGAAAGGAGACACAATAAAGAGGTAAAAGATTTTTACCTTCATCCAATGACTACTAGAAAAGTTGCAAATTGTCTACCCCTTCCCTATGCCTTCGCTTCAAATTAGAGGTTTAAGGTTTTATGTTAGGGGTTATGGTTATGGTTTAGGAAAATAAGGGTAGGATGTATTTTTTAGGGTGTAGGGTTTAAGATTTAGGATATAGAAAATAAGGGTTAGAGTTTAAAATTCAATTTTTTTGAAAATTTTCAAAAAAGACAAAAAAAAAGATAGAGGATTTTTACTCACTAAACCTCCGACAAAAAAGAACCTTCCTTTCTTGTTTTTTTTTTTTCATTTTTCATTTTTTTTAGCCTATATTTTTATTATCGTAGGTAGTTTTTACTATAATAAAATTGGCTTTTAGCGACACTTTTAATGATGTTTTTTATAAAATACCGCATAGTTTGTACCTTAGTGACATTTGTTTATAAAACGCTGCTATATATAAGTTTTTTGTGACGTTTTATAAAAAACGTCACTAAAAGTTAAGTCTTTAGCAGCAAAATTTCATTCTCAGTGTCAACAAAATTGATTATGATCGCTGTTTCTATGCGCAGTTAACCCAGCCTCCTTCGTTCTATCATGAGATTGACCCACAACCAAGGAAGCACACACAATGGAGAATGACTTTGGACTTCACCGGAGGACAAGCTCCTACTTACAGGTTAATTTAGTGTTCGGGTTCATGTTTATATTCGATACATTGATCCGTCGACGTTTTATTTAATCGTACTCGATCAATACATCAAATATATAAAAAATCTTTTGCATTCAAAATGTATAGGAGGCACTATCTTGAATTCCCACCGGGAGTCCTTGACAAGCCCCTAGAGAAGCTCTTGTGTTACGACCATCGGCTGAGAATGTTGAGCCAACAACGCTTCCCATCTCTCTATTCTCCATACTTTTCAAGACATACATTTGGAGGTTTCTCTTCGGATTTTGGTGGAAAATTGCTGCACAAGAACATCCATCCTCAACAGCAGCGGCAGCGGCAGCGGCAGCGACAGCAACTTTCGTTTGCAAATGTCCCAACACATTATCAAACATATGACCCTGCACCACTTGGTTCACCTATATCAGGTATTCTATTGCTTTAACTGTTTCATGATCCGGGGTTCGACGTTGAGTCCATGTACCGAATCCTCGAGTCGAATAATTTTAATGTGTCATATAATATAGTCATGGAATTTTCAGAGTACAACTGTATGGCAATGCAGCAAGATCAACCTGGAGGACTAGTCCCTCTCCAGCAACCGTCGATGTTTCAACCATCGAACGGTTATCGACATCAAAAGAAGCTATTGAGCAATTCGCGAACTGTTTTTTCAAACAACATGACGGAGCTGATTTGTTCATGCAAGGACATCCTAGGAACAACATTGTAAGTACAAATGTGGTTGATAATGGTGTGTTAATGAACAAAGCCGTCGGCGGTGGGCAAATGCATCCTCAAGCTATGAACTGGTCGACCGACGACAACTCGTTTTCTTCTTCAGTTGTTACCGATAAGTTTAGTAATGATATCTATAATTGGACTCATGATTTGAATTTTAGACAGCGGCGGTAAGGATGTAGGTTTTGTTTGGTTAGAACTTAGAGAACATAGTGGCTAAACATGTTGTCTAAGAGAACAATTTCTGGAATTGTCAACTTTTTTTGCTTCATTTGCGCATGAATAAGGCTTAGGATTTAGGTCGAAGGTATTTATAATCTTTTAAATTTAATAAAATCACATTTGCCGAGAAAAAAAATAAATCAAAGGTATTAAAACGTAACACTAAATATCACATATAATTAATTATGTGTTATAATTTTTTATTATGTTCGATCTAAATTAATCAATTAAAAATTCATAATTAATTTGCAGATAGTTATGATTAAAACTACTGCAATTATATGATTCTTAGCAATTCTTTTAATTTGATTTATAACTGATAAAAATTCAAGAAGAAACCACATTGCAGGAGAAATTATATAACAAGTTACTTTCGTTACATCATTTATAAAATTAATTAATTAAATATATTTATTTAAAAAAATTATCTTATTTTTTATTAAATAAATTTTTATTTAATAAAAACTATTTTTAGATTTAATTTATATTAAATATTAATAAAAATTCATTAAATAAAAAATAATATAAATATATTTAATTAATTAATTTTATAAATAAATTAACGTAAATTACTTATAATATAATATTTTTGCACTGTTTGCTATATATTTTATTCTTTTCATTTTAAAAAGGGACACGCTTGTTTTCCACTAAATTGGCTGCTCCAATATAAAAAAAATGGCTGCACCATCAAATGAAATCCAATCATTTTTAATGATTTCATGAAATTGACATTAAAGACCTTATTTAAAAAATCCTTATTTTTAATTAAAAATATAAGAAAAATGAGTATATAATTTTCATTTGATTCTTAAATTTATTTAAAAAATAAAATTAACTCTTAAATTTATTTTGGAAGGAAGCATGTAAACCATCATTGTGAAGTAAAAATTATATTTATATATATATATGTTGCATAGACTTTTTTGAACAAGTTAATAGTAATTACAGTAGTATTTGTTCTAGAATATAACCTCCATCATTTGACATTGATCACTCAAGCACTCTACTGGCATCGCTGGTGTTCGAACTTGTGACCTCTAAGAACAACAATCGTTCTTTTAACCCAAAAATCTTCAATAAAGTGAGCTTCGACTTTAGAACATTTTTTTATAAATGCTACTGAATTTTTATTAAATACATAGAAAAATTATAATTACATCATAATCAAGAAGAAAATAATTGGATTAAACAATCCAAAGATTCTTACAACCAAAAACAAAGAAAAATAAATATTCTATGAAGATAAGCATACTAATAAAATTCAGAAACTTTCTGAATCTCCTTGTCTCTGTCCGAACGAGACGTATAATGAAGAAAGAATGAGTTGTAGGCGATCCAAACTGTCATGTAAAAAGTATCGCTACTCAGGATTGATTTCATTGGAAAACAACCATCAACTAAGTGGGGATAAATCTTTTCAAGTGACCACCGATAAAATAAAAATCAGAAACTAGCATCGATTGAATCTCTGTGAACAACAATCGATTGCTAGGGTATGTTGAAACATGTCACAAATACAAATGAATCAAAACAAAAATAAAAACATGTCACAAAGATAGAAAAAAGCGTGTCATAATGGTAGAAAGAACGTGCTATAGAAGCAAAGATTTTTATTAAAATTAAAATAAATAAATAATAGATTCGGTAGTCGACAACCAATACTAAGATTGATTGTCGACCACCAATCAAAGGGATTGATCAAAGTAAAAAACGGATTTGAGAGAAAGAAGGAGCGACTAGGGTTTTCCAGACTTTAGAATACTTTTTAATTTCACTCTTATCATCGTAAAATAATGAATTAATAAAATAGAGATAAAATAAAGTTACACAATATAAAACTCTCTAAATTTTGAGAAATTATATCATGAACAGTGGCGGATCCAGAAATATTTACGAGGGTGGGTACAAATCAAAATATTTTTAAAGTGGACACAAATCTTAAAATTTCAGGGTGAGCACAAAACCATAAAAAATTAAAAATTTAAAGACTAATTCATAAAAATTTAAAAATTCAAAGCCAAATATGTGGATTTTAAAAAGTTGAGGGTGGGCACAGGCCCACCCTCCTACCCACATAGATCCGCCACTGATCATGAACCCTTTCCACCACATCATCCATAATACCAACCAACCAGATTCATCCATCTCATATTTTTTTAAGGTGAATCATCACCTCTTTTCTACTTATAATAGGTGAGTGGGTAGTTATCAAGTAGTTATTTAAAGATGAACGAACTTGATTACATGGACCACGGATGATGTGGTGGAAAAGGTTCATGATATAATCTCTCCTAATTTTTACATATTTTTTGGATCGTTAGATTGAAAAATTATATTATTGATCATTCTCACCACGTCATCCGTGAGACCAACCAATCAAAACATCCATTTAATTTTTTTTCACCTCATCATTTTTACCAAGTGAACCTTCACTAATATTTACTGTAAATTAAGATTAAAAATAATTTTTTCCGAGTGAAAATTCACTAGGTAAAAATGATGAGGTGGAAAAAATAATTAAATAGATACTTTTAATTGGTTGGTCACATAGATGACATGGCGGGAATGACTCATATATAATTTCTCCATTAGATGACTGAAATGGATAACTCAGATTAACAATTTGTTATACGAAGATTATTGCTTTTAAAAAAATAAAAGCTTAATTTGAGCTATCCATTTCAGCCATCCAACGATACAAAAAACATATAAAACTTAAAAAATTTTATGCCATGTAACTTGATCTTATCTCAATAAAAAAAATATCATTTTAATTTTCTTCACTCTATTCATTTTGATACTTATTCCAAGACCAATATACATGTGTAAAATGATAATTTCAAGTAATAGAAAGAATGAAGTGAATCAAACAATTATCATAACCATTTCGTACCATTGTTAACAAAAATCCTCCCACTAAACTACCCTAAACTACCAATGTCACATTTGGTAATTCAAAAGTGCCATCATCAATCATCATTGTGATCGAAAAATTATTACATAGTCCTAAATCATTACGTTATTCATAGTCTCAAATCATTACGTTATTTATAGTTTTATCTAATGAGATTTATCTATTTAATGATAAATAAAAAAAATAAAGATTTACTTTAAAAAAAAAAGGTAAAGATTCATTTTTTTTAAAATAAAATAAAAAAATTATTATTAAATTAAACCATAAATGATGTAATGTACCAGACTCATCTAATAATTTTTATCATCAATGGATAGTAGTAAGGAAAGAAAGAGAGAGATTTGGGGAGGCATATTTTTCCCATACTTCCACCAAGTACATGGAAATGTAGTAATTTTTCAAGCCATCAATGACTATTGGGGATGCCCACTACATCACTATCAAACTTATGCTTCTAAATTCTCACACACACGAGTTTTCTCAATTTTCTACCCATAAAATCACTGCAAAGTGTCCTCACTATTTATATATAGGATACATTATTCCGAAAGTCACTAAAATTTTAAAACATTTTTATTTTAGTCATTTAGAAAACTTTTAGTATGATTATTTAACTTTTAATTTACTTTCAGTACCGTCACTGTTGTTAGCTCCGGTTAAGAAATGATGGCGTGGTACATTAAAGTCTTCTCAAAAAAAGAACCTTAATTTTCCAAATTTACAATTACTATTGAGGCTAAAGTTTAGAAAAATAAAATAACCTTCGATCAATTTTAATGATGAGAAAGATTTTTTTTCTCCAGAATATTAGTATAGTTTAGTTTTAAGTTAATGCGACCGTTAATAGTGATGAATCAAAACTGAAAATCTTAATAAAAAACTTAAAGTTAAATTATTTTGATTTGCCATTGTTAACCGTTAGATCAACTTGCAACCAAACTATATTAACCTTATGGTCAAATGGATCATTCTCACAGTTAAGTTTGACTAACAACGATTCTGTTCATCGAAAATTTGACCATTAGAAAATTAGGGTTATTTTTTTAGGAAGAAGACATTAATGTGTCGTGTGGGTATTTTTTAACAATAGTGACCGTAATGAAAGTGAATAAAAATTTAATGATTATAAAGATTTTTTATTTATTTTAGTGATCAAAGTGAAATCTTAGTCAAATTTTTGGGTTATTTATGTTTTAAACCACTAAACTTAATAACAACTTTCATTTATATAATA
The DNA here is from genome assembly GCA_035048815.1 of Abelmoschus esculentus. Classification (NCBI taxonomy): domain Eukaryota; kingdom Viridiplantae; phylum Streptophyta; class Magnoliopsida; order Malvales; family Malvaceae; genus Abelmoschus; species Abelmoschus esculentus. The sequence goes on from JAUCBN010000049.1 coordinate 1,796,837, forward strand.
AAATTTTAATTTTATCAAATTAAATCATTCAACTTTGATTATTTATAATTTAAAAAACCTTAGATTGTTTATAAATTAAATCATTTATATTAAAACCATTAAATAATTTGAATAAAAAATGAATTGACTCATTTATTTAACATATTTCTCACATATTATAAATAAATAATTTTAAATTAGTAATGTAAATATTTTTTGTTAGGATTTATAGAAAATTTAGTTATTTTTTCATTCAATTTTTTTAAATGGGATATTTCAAAAAAAATACATAGAAACTTATTAAAATTATCAATTGAATATTATTTGATGGTGATATGTAAAAAATATGTTAAAAAAGTTCTAATTTCAGTATTTTTACTAGAACTATTGAATGGATTCAATATAAATGGCTTTATTTATAAATAATCAAAGATGAGTGATGTAATTTGATTAAATTAAATATTTATGATATAAATGAAAATAAATATTAATTTTAGTGATCTAAAATATAAATTAACCCAAATTTTTACAATGGCTTAATATAATTTACCCTATATATTTAAATCACTTTGCCTCTCCAACAATTAGGGATGTAAAAAGCTGACGCGACCTGAAAACCCGCCTGAAACCTGTTCGGGTCAGAATTTTGTTTGACCCGAGGATGTAATGACCCGAACTTGATCTGTATCCGACTGTTGTTGACCCGAACCCGAGTTGGACTTGTTACTGTAGACCTGAAATTCGATCTGTATCCAACTGAAACGAACCCGAACCCGAGTCTGACCTGGCAAATAACCGATGTTACCCGACTGAATCGACCCGAGACCTGATTTTACCCAACCTGTTTTAAACTCGACCTGTTTTGAACCCGACCTGATAAATGACCCGACTTGTTTTGTACCCGACTTGTTATTGACCTGAACTAATATTAACAAAACTTAATATTTACATGACATATAATTAAATATACTATAATTTAATAAATTTAAAATATTGATAAATATAATTAGGCTTAAAAAATAAAATTAGACATGAGAATTAATTTAGGATTAATATTTAAATATAGTATAACATATTTAATTAAATTAATTTATTTATTATTTTATTTAGTTTTAATGTATTTAATTTTAATTATAATTTTAAATTAAATACATACATTAACTCATAAAAAAATTAAATATATATTAGTATACATTTAAGAATACATATATATATATATATAAATACATATATGTATATATAGTATATGTATAATACATATTATATATACATGTATAATTACATATATATATATATACATTAAAATAAATATGTATGTATGATATATATAATGTATATATCTATAATACATATACATATAACATACATATATATTAATATATAATATATATACATATAATATATATAACATTACATATTTATATTATTAACATACATATGTATATATATGTATAATGTACTAATACATACTAACACATGTGACATATTAAGTTATTAACATACATATATATAATACATGTATTAAACTACTAATACTATATATTAATACATATATTAAAAATTAATATATATGTTAACATGTATGATATATGTATAATATATTATATATATACAAATAACATACATATATGATATATATACATGTACTATATACTAATTACTATATACAATTATACATATACATATGTTATATATACATAGTATATAATATATATTTACTAATTAATATATATACATATACATATAACATACATATATGATATATTGAATTATTGTTATATATATATATTAATATAATAACGTGCTATGTATAATACTATGACTACTACTAAATACTAATCTACTATCACTATGTATACATATAACATGCATTGATACATATACTATATATAGGAATGTTAGAATGTACTTATGTAGTTATGTATAATTAATAATTGTATACATTATAAATCTATTATACATACATTATACAAATAACATATCTAATTACTAGACATCTAATTATCAATATATATTATATAAATATTTATATTAGTTATTAAATTATTAATGTATTATATATATAGTGTAATGTATATCATATTTTAATATATATTATAATTTTATTTTTCATATATATATAGTATTAATTCATTTATAGTATATTCCATAAATGTTATTATGCCATAAATAGTATTATTCATTATTCTAGTATTATTTTACTTCCAAAAATAGTTTTATTTCATATATATTATTAATCCATATATAGTATTATTTTATTTTTAAAAATAATATTAGTCCATTTATAGTATTACTTCATATATAGTATTTTTCTAGATATAGTATAAATTCCTTATATAGTATTAATTTTATATATACTATTATTCTATTTATAGTATAGATTCTATATATTGTCTAAAATTTATTTTAAATTTTTGAAATATATTAAACTATAGTAAAATTATAAATTTATAATGTATTAAAGATAATTTTTTAATACTTTTAATTATTATTAAGTTATAATTTTTGTAATTTAGTCTTATAACTTACAAGTTATTTTTTTTGAATTGATTATTACTGATTTTTCTAATTTACTTTAATGTTTATAATTTTTAATTTTTGTAATTGAGTCATTAGTTGATTTTTTAAAATTTCAAAATTTAATCTTTAACTTTATGGTATAATATTTATTCGTTTTTTTTACGTATTTATACAAAATCAAAATTAATAATTAAAATTACTATGAATATGAAATCAAAATTAATTCGACCTAAAACAAAACCGACTTGAAATGAACCCGACCTGAAATGCAACCGACCTGAAATGGACCCAACCTGAAATGAAACTGTCAATTATCCGATTTGGACCCGAACTGTTTGAACCCGAACTGAAATGGATTCGACCTAAAACGGATCCGACCTGAAATGGACCTGACTTGATACGGACCCGACCTGAAATGGACCCGCACCCGATCCGAATCGAGTCAAAACATCAAATCAACCTGAAATGACTTGTATCCGATTTTACCCGATCTTACAGTACCCGACCTGAAACCCATCCGAGTAACTGTTTTTACATTCCTACATACAATACAATGATCTAACAAACAGTCAAATTTTAGTCTTTCTCTTTTGATCCGTCCACATCAACCACAGCCTTTGATGAAGACCTACCCAGGGCGGAGTCAGAGGGTGTCATTTTCTTAAACAATATTTTAAAAATTAATTATTTATAAAGGGGTATCAATTTATTTATAAATAAATATCAAATTATTTATATTTTTTATACATAAATTATATAAAAAAATCGTCAATAATTTTCTAGAATATATGATAAAAATCTTTCACTTCATTATTAGGAAAAAAATTATACTCTGAATATAAATCATAAGATGAACATAAATCGCAAGAAAGACATCACTCAAAGGGTACTGAATTGTGGGTAATGCAAGAATCCCACACTCTGTATTTATAGGAGACATGAGAGTAGTTCAGTTAATTTAAAATTTCTTTTGAACTTTAAATGTATAACCGATTATATTTAATAAATATCAGAGATTTGATTTGATATTATCTGTTATTAAATCTAATTTTGAATAGATATTATCTGATATTATCCGAGATTTTAAATGGATATTATATGATATTATTCGAGATTTGATTGAATATAATCTGCTATTTAAATCAGATTTTATCCGATTCTTGAACATATTTGCCCCTGCTTTCAACCTATAAATAATAGGCTTTTCTCCCATTTTTAATCATCCCATTCAGATTTCGTTCTACTTTTGTGAGAGAAATTGAGAGCATTACCGCCATAGTCCACTACCGTCATAGTTCATACCACGAAACATTGCAATTATCTTTCAGTTCGTTCATTTTATTTTTCATGTCAGTGCTGACGCCCTGTTTTGCAGTCTACTTAACCAACATGAATAACATGAACTCCAAGGATTTTTATTCGCGAGATTCTCTCGGTCTATTTTATTTTATTCATAATATTAGAATTAAAATCTAACATTTTTTAAAGATTTAAAGTTTTTCCCCTGAATGAATTGATCATTACTAGACCTATTTTATTTTATTTTTTACTCGGCAAATAAAATTTTATTAAAAAATTATAATCATAATGAATTGTGTGTCTTATTAAAAATCTCGCTAATCTTAAATGAAAGAAAAAAGTGCAACACCATTAACGTAAATGGACAACACTTGCACAATCTTACCCTACATAGCTAATTTACTGGTGTAGAGTGATTTTACTGCCCATGAAAGTCATTAGACGAATCAATTAGCTATGTAATACTTTCTTATGGAAGGGTGAGATCAGTAATGTCAAAGGGGATAGGGTAAGTTGAGAGATTCTTTGCCATCCAAAAAAATATGGGGGGCTTGAGGTAAATGAGGTTATCTCCTAGAATAAAGCTTGTATGATGCGATATTTATGACTGGTGCTCATTAAAGCTGGCTTTTTGTAGATTGCGTGGGTGAAGCGGTATATGCTGAAAGGACAAAATATTTGGCAAACATGTTTAAAACCTAACCATAGCTGGACAGAGAAAAATTCTTAAGCTACGAGATGCATTCAACCAAGCTAATTCTTTCCAAAGAAAATTTATTACAAAGATGATCTGGGAGAACATTCGGCACAAAGAGAGTGATATGGCATAGGTTGATTTGGAGTGGGTTGTTGAATAAACTTAAATAAAATATTTAGTTAGTCTTAAATTTAGCAGTTAATAGGAAGTTATAAATTTGAAAGACCAAAAATTAATATGGGAGTTACTAGTCTTTATGGAATTTAATATAAGAGTTATAGGAGTTATGATTTTTAATAGTTTTTATTATGTAATAATGTTTAGTGTCTATATAAAGGTATTGTTTATTGCTTTGTAAAGTGTGAGTGAGAAAATGAGAATGTGAGTGTGATAGAAAGTGAGTAAGAGTGTGGTAGTGAGAGCCAAAGAGCGGTGGTAGTAGTGGTGTGCAAGAGTGAGTGAGGGTGGTGGTGTGAGAGAAAGAAGACAGAAAAATTTTAGAGAAATAAAGAAGAGTATTTTGATATTTTATTGTATTTGTCAATTGCCCGAGCAATTTCATTCTGCGGGGAATTTTATTTTGTTAGTATTTTTTATTCCTGGACAATTTCATTCGAACTTTATTTGATTTAGAGTCTTCTTGAGTTAGTTATCCCTAAATATTTCTTTATTTTATGGTTGATATTGCTAGATAGATTACCAACAAAAAACATAATGTTATAGTGGGGGTGTTCAGTGGATATTAGGTGTTTACTATGCGGAGAAGGCATAGAAATTAGGGTAATAAGGGTGAGTAAAGAGAAGTCTGAGAAAAAGCAAAATGGGAGATTATATGGTAAATCTATAAGATTAGAGTGGGCTATCCTTACTATTATTAAACATGAAGTGGAATAGAAAATTCAAGCCAATCTTGCATAGTTTATAATTTGCTTCTATAAATGATTTTTTAATATTTTCATTTTATTTTGGTTTGTACATAGGAATAATTTTTTTTTTGTTGTATTTTTTTAGATTCTCGCATGAAACGAAGTTTCATTTATCCAAAAAAAATAATCATCAACTTTCAATACATGCACATAATGACAAAAACAAAGAGGCAACAACCATGCTACCATAATTTCTAATGTTCAAGGGCTCTTGAAGAGGCTAACCCATCAAGGCAATTAGGATTAACTAGAAGGGGATAATCCAATTCCACCTTCCCCTTAGTGGCAGATTGGACATTTTCCAAGTTGTCACCTAGAGGCTCATGGATGGACAAAAGCAGGGAATCCTCATTAATTTCAGCGGTCATTGTAGTGTTTTATCGATAAGTACCGGCCTCTATATTTGCAGTGCTATGAACCTGATCAATTGCGACCTACCCACATTCTTTCCTAACAATAGATGTATCATTAAATCGATTCTTCTCCCTCTAAGAGTAAGCTCAACAATCACCCCGTTGATAGGTGAGAGACTTCTCGTTCCTTTATATTTTTTATGCCAGCAAAATATGTCACGGGTTTCGAGTTAGGGTTTGAGTTATTGATTTGAAGGTATGTTTTCGTCTTAAAAAGAGTATTAGACTGACTCGATTTGTTAGAAGATTCAATAAAACTTATCTATTTAAATCTATGTAAACACATCATGTACAATAAAAGATTCTTTTCATAGGTAACAAGAGAATATTCTTAGTATTATACCCGGTGGTTGATAAGATTGTATCTAAGTCATCCATGTAAATCAATTGGGACCATCGGATATAAGTAGACTTAAATATAAATATAAGTATTCTTACCTCACTTGTAACCATCTATCTTTTTATTATATTTTTAAGTAATAAAAACATTCAATCTAAATTATAAACCCTAAACATTAAACCTAAACCTTAAATATTAATCTAAACCCTAAATACTATTATAACCCTAAAATTTAAACTCTAAACATTAAGTATTATTATAAACCCTAAACTATAAACACTGACATAATGCAAAACAAACGTCGAAAGTTTTAAAGAAAATAAAAGAATTAAATATTAAAACTTTATTATATTAATTTTTTATAATTAACAATATTAATATTATTATTTTTATAACGTAAACCCTAAACCCTAACCTAAACAATAAACACTAAATCACAAACCCTAAACACTAAATCACAAACCATAAGCACTAATCTTAAACACTAAATATAAACCTTAAATATTAATTTTATCTTAAACCTTAAACCTTAAACCCTAAGTGGTAGTCTCTAACATTATGTAAAGGAAAATATATATATATATATATATATATATACCTGCATTATATGCATCATCTTGTTGTAGAGCACATCCCTTCATCATTCTGTTTTGTTGTATAAGATTTTTCTAAAATATTCTTTGCATAATCCTGGTGTTCGTATAATCACATCCTTTGGCTCATGTGTTAGAAAAGTACCTGTAACATCTTCTGTATACAAATAATTAAAGGTTATGTAAAGGAAAACAATAAACTTTGTGAGAAAAGCAAATACAACCCAAGATTATGTAAAGGAAAAATAAAACTTTATCTGTATCATACAAATAATCCCAATGCTCATTCTAAACTTTTATGTTTATCGGGTTTTTTCCTCCCAATTTTTTATAAGGCTTATTTTTTATATTTTTAGAATGATAGGTTTTTAATTCTTTCTTTAAGCCATCAAATAGGTGAAATTTTATCAATCTTCTCGTTATCAAAACACCAGGATCATAGATAATTCTCTTCTTTACACGTATAATTGATGTTAAATACTTTTCCAAAACAACTTAACGATTATATGGAAGAGACAAAAAATATTCTTCCAATCGTGCATACAGGTTGAATTCAACCTTTTTAAATATTAAATAAGAAAATAATTCGAAAAGTTTAAAACTAATAACAATTCAAACTAGCATTCAATTAATAACAATTTAAAAATTTTAAAACTAATACCAATTCTAACATATATCATCTTTCGATAACTTATCAAAATAATCATTGAATGTGTACTCTTTTAAGACACTCCTCGAATTCTTAAGTGTTATAGCCATCTTCGCATCCCATCAAAAATTAGAGGAAAATTTCTGAGACAATCATTAACTTCCTCTTTGATGTCTGGAAGTATAATCGAACCCCTAGGAAGAAGCAATTGAGACACAATTCATGAGATGTGCTCAAATATAAACATCTTCAATAAAGAGAAAAATTTAATACACATGAAATATATATAAAAAAAACTCAAAAATTCTTTCTACTCACCGAGAAAAGGTAAAAATTGTTAGAAATACTTAACTTATCACCTTCCATTGAATTTAAATTGTAGTACAAATGGGCTAACATTGCCACACCCATACATATGTTCTAATTCTTTCAATGTTTTTCAAAAATTGCAAATAAAATGCTAGCATCAAAGAAGAGAGAGAAGGAGATATAACAAACCCAATAATATACATTACGCCAAATCTGATGGAGGCTAGAAAGTTCTGCTTTTATGATGAAGCATTCGTCCTTCCACCTTTCTTCAGATTGTAGTATTTAAGATGTCGAACCCACAGGGATTGACTTTACTTACGCAATTTATTCTTCCTGCACAATGGAAAAGTAAAGACACAAATAATTGCGTTGGATTATAACTAAGAAAACTAATTAAAGCAATAAAGATAAATGATCAAGAAATCAAGGATAGAAAAGTGGGGTAGGTTAGAGTGCTTCGTAGTGTGGGTTCAATTGACTTGTTTCTGTCTCATGCAATTACACTACACTGACTCGGCAGTGCTGCAGTTCTACTGCCTCGACAGTGAAGGGTACGTCCGCCGCGGCAATCCCTTGCTCTTGGGTGGACTTATTCAAGGTTCGGCAAAGTGTCCTCGGATGACCCCGCTTATCCCTAAGTCGAAGTATTGTTGATGACTAATCCTTGATGATACCTCCCGGCGTGAATCAACTATAACCACCAACCAATCTCACACTTCTTTTAGCCGCTGAAACTCTAACCTATCCCTAGGCCGAGTTAGTATTTTCCAGCTAGAAAAATATCGTACTTATCCGTTTCGTGAATCTAACTCTCCCGATATTAGATAAATAAATCTCTCACAAACTTCTCTCTAGAGCTTGAATGCAAGAACAATGAATGGCAAAGAATAAGCAAACCTCGATATTTTATTACATGAAACAAGAAGGCAAAGTAAAATTTTCTTCCACAAACTAACCTAAACCCCAAGGGGACGATGGAGGAGTTTAGGGTTTTCTATAAACACTTGATTTTGAGATATCTCCTCTCTACATAGGCTATGGTTTATATAGGCTTGGCCTAGGGCAAACCTTTCCAAAGTAGGAATACAACTTGGAGTAAAACACAAGTTAAGTACATAAATAAAAGATCTTTATTTTATTTCCTAGTTTATTCCTATAAGGATTCTTTTCCCTCGTGGCCTTTGACCTTGACTTTTCGTGTGTTTCTCAGCTTCGATTTCTATGCTGCTTGTCTTAAAACATCCACCTTATTTTTCTCTTCAGATCGCCTATCATATCAACATTTGTTTTTCAGGTGCTGTCGCGGCCTTCAAGTGCTGCCGAGGCAGGTGCTTATCTGCATTCCAACTTTGGTTTCCAGCATCCATCATGCTATCTGGCATTACATGTGTGGTAGTTTCCTTTCTAAGAGAAAAAACCATTAATCGTACCTGTTTTATGCCAAATAATCGATAAATTCATGCATTGAGTATTGGGATGCTGAAATATGGAAATAATCAGAATCATCCAATATTGCCATTAAATCTGTCCTTTATTAGCAATAATCGAGTGGGAAATTGGTATAAAGAATAGGATTTTTAGGCACTCGTCACTGCCCGAACATGAAATTCAAGTTCTTATACAACACCAACTGGTATAAAATTCTCAAATATCTTAAAAATGTTCGAAAAATTAATTTCACCTTGATTTTTCAACAGTTTTTCTCTGACAAGATATCTGGAGCACAAGATTTTTGGATTGATTGATGACTCATCTACTACAATTGCATGATCGTCTATAGGTAGATCGGTGATCCGTAAAACATCTCCCAATATGATAAACAATCGAATAAAATTATTAACTCCAAATTTAAAATACTTATTACTTCTATTGTTTTCCTAGTTTATTCCTATAAGGATTCTTTTCCCTCGTGGCCTTTGACCTTGACTTTTCGTGTGTTTCCCAGCTTCGATTTCTATGCTGCTTGTCTTAAAATGTCCACCTTATTTTTCTCTTCAGATCGCCTATCATATCAACATTTGCTTTTCAGGTGCTGTCGCGGCCTTCAAGTGCTGCCGAGGCAGGTGCTTATCTGCATTCCAGCTTTGGTTTCCTGCATCCATCATGTTATCTGGCATTACCTGTGTGGTAGTTTCCTGTCTAAGAGAAAAAACCATTAACCGTACCTGTTTTATGCCAAATAATCGATAAATTCATGCATTGAGTATTGAGATGCTGAAATATGGAAATAATCAGAATTATCCAATATTGTCATTAAATTTGTCCTTTATTAGCAATAATCGAGTGGGAAATTGGTATAAAGAATAGGATTTTTAGGCACTCTTCACTGTCCGAACATGAAATTCAAGTTCTTATACAACACCATCTGGTATAAAATTCTCAAATATCTTAAAAATGTTCGAAAAATTAATTTCACCTTGATTTTTCAACAGTATTTCTCTAACAAGATATCTGGAGCACAAGATTTCTGGATTGATTGATGACGCATCTACTACAATCGCATGATCGTCTATAGGTAGATCAGTGATCCGTAAAACATCTCCCAATATGATAAACAATCGAATAAAATTATTAACTCCAAATTTAAAATACTTATTTCTACTACATTCACAACCGGTGCATTCGTAGTCTGGACTTGTTTGGAGCTCTTTGCAGGTGCAGAGACCTTCGAATTTTCAGATTCTCCAGTAGTCATTTGTTTCTGCGAAAGAAACGATTGGAATTCAAATTAATTCCAGTAAACAGAAATAAAAAATTTCTTGTTTAAATCTGACAATTTCTGCAAACAGATTTGTCACCGCTTTTGAGATTTTTGCGCAAACCCGTTTAAGAACGGCAGGAAAAATCCTGAAACAGATTGTTTGCAACCTCTTTGAACGTCTCGGATTAAGAAGGTAAATAAATGAAACAAAATCTGTCTTAAGATTGTTATACAATCTTATTCCCAAACGATCCAAAGAAATAAACAGATGTTAGTAACACTGAAAAATCAAAAATTGAGAAGTATAAAATTCAAACCGAATTTTGATTTGAAAACGGAATGAAGTTGAGGCCTACCGAAAGCAGTTTCCTTAAAACAGATTTTCTGCCACTCCGATAGTGCTGAGTTGTTTGGCAGTCTGTCTCCCAAGATACAACAACTGGAAGAACTCCGAACAGTAGCACTTATGCCGAGTTCTCGAACTGCTCTTATCTTTGCCGATCACCGAGAGAAAATCAGAGGAGAGGAAAACGTTTTTGGGATGAGTAAAACAGAGAAAATCATCTCATATTTATAGTGGAATTCTAGGGCAACAATGGTCAGAATTACCCGAATTATAATTCGGAAAATCCGGGATTAATTGTCAATATCCGAAAAATACGAGATTAATTGTCATTTATCCGATATTTAATTCAAATTAAATACCATAATAAATAATTACTTCTCTAATTATCTCGAGCAGTCAAATTAATTCAAAATTAATTCTGAATTAAAACTATTTTCTGGATATTTTCAAAAAATAAATTAAGGAAAAAACGTGCACAACGGGTAAAATATCCGCAGGCCTCGAAAAGGCCCGACCGGTCCGGACATTCGCGTCGCCCACGTCGTGCGGGTGCGCCCCAACCCGAATGGAATTGGATTCACACACACCCCTGCGCGCGAGGCACAGGGTCATCTAAAGTCATTCAATGACCTTTTTATGGGTAGTTGTATATAAACAACTCCCACTTCATTTATCCTACCAATGTGGGATAAGGGGTTCTACATTCCTTTTATTTATTCTTGACCTTCCTACTTTGAGCATCAATTTCTCATTCACCACTCAACGATTTTGAGCGTATAAGCTACCATTGTAAATATCTCACGGAGTAGAATAGGAATCAACCATTTCCTTATTCAAAACCTCATCTTTACTTGTTCAAAATATGCTCCAAAGATGGCCACAAACCACTGTTTTTCCAACAATCCCCCACATGAATGAAATTGATGATTGTATCACAACATTTTGGCACATTGTGTTGATAGGCTCTATGATTGATAGATGCATATGATAGGTAGGTATTTCCTTTGAACCTTCCCTTGTGAAAGTATATTTACTTTACTAGCTAATCAGTAGACGCGATGTCCTTGAACTGTCATTCGTTGGTGTAAACGATGACATACTTCACACACCTATCTCTCTGACAAGAGATACAGCTCTCATGGTTATGTCCTTAAGGCCGTGGACATCTCTTGGTTCTGCAAGAGTGTGAAAGAACTATGCCCAATAGTCTCCTTGAAGCGGCTCACATAGGTGACTTATGTTGCTCGGCTCACCGAAGCACACAATGGTCATTAAAAGCTTTTGCTTAACCTTTATCAAATTATTGTCACTGTTCACATCATAGGAATGGGCTTGGGAGAGAACCCCCCACAGTGAATGCACAGGTGTATGCAATTAGGTTGTCCCTTTGAACCTAGAACTTGGGATCTCCAGTCAACTAAGTAGGGTTTTTCCTTCACATAGCGCCTTTATTTTTTCATAGGCTTTAGTCCCATTCCTTTCGATGTTTTCTCAACTAGATCTCGGTTTAGACCTTTGGTTAGCGGATCCGCAATGTTATCCTTTGATCTTATAAAATCAATAGAGATAACTCCATTTGAGACAAGTTTTCTAACGGCACTGTGTCGTCGACGCATATGTCGCGACTTACCGTTATACATAAAATTTTATGCCCTAGCAATCGTTCCTTGATTGTCACAGTATATGCACACAGTGGGCACTGGTTTTTCCCATTCAGAGATATCCTCAAGAAATTGTCTTAACTATTCGGCTTCTTCTCTAGTTTTATCTAGAGCTACAAACTTAGATTCCATTGTGGATCTGGTTATAATCATTTGTCTTGAGGATTTCCAAGATACGGCTCCTCCTCCTAGAGTGAACACATATCCACTTGTGCCTTTGGTATCTTGTATGTCAGATATCCAACTCGCATCGGAGTATCCTTCTAAGACGGCAGGGTCTTTGGAATAATGCAATCCATAGTCCCGAGTGTATCTAAGATACCTTAGTACCTTCACTATTGCTTTCCAGTGATCTTTTCCTGGATTGCTCGTGAATCTGCTTAGACTGCTTACAGTAAAAGCAATATCTGGTCTTGTACAGCTCATGAGATACATTAAGCTGCCTATGACCCTTGCATATTCCACTTGATTGATACTTTCTTCTTTATTCTTAGATAGATTAAAGCAAGGATCTAGAGGAATTGTAGTTGTACCACAATCATCCTTACCAAATCTTTCAAGAATCTTATCCACGTAGTGTGATTAAGTTAATATGAGACTTTCTGCTGATCGTTTTATTTGGATACCCAAAATTGTATCAGCTAATCCCATATCTTTCATGTCAAAATTTGAGTTTAACATGTTCTTGGTACGGTGTATCATCTCATTGTTGCTTCCTACAATGAGTATGTCATCTACATCTAGACATAGGATGACATATTCAATGTCCGTAGTTTTGACATATACACATTTATCACACTCATTTTGAAACCGTTTGTCATCATGACATTATCGAACTTCTCATGTCATTGTTTTGTTGCTTGTTTAAACCCATATAAAGACTTTACCAATCTACAAACTTTCCTTTCTTGACCTGAAACTACATGACCCTCAGGTTGTTCCATGTATATTTCTTCGTCAAGTTCTCCATTTAGGAAAGCTGTTTTAACATCCATTTGATGTACTTCGAGATTTCTTAATGCAGCAATGGCAAGTATCATTCTGATAGATGTTATTCTTGATACGAGGGAAAACGTATCAAAGTAATCAAAGCCTTCCTTTTGTCGGTATCCTTTTATTACCAACCGTGCCTTGTATTTATCAATTGTTCCATCTGTTTTCATTTTCCGTTTGAAAATCCATTTTGAATTTAGTGGTTTAATTCTTGGAGGAAGGTCCACTAATTCCCATGTATGATTTTGCAAGATGGAATCAATTTCACTTTTTATTGCATCTTTCCAAAAAGTGCTTTCAGAGGAACGTATAGCTTCATTATACATTAGAGGTTCATCCTCTAGCATATAGGTTAGGAAGTCAGATCCAAAGGATTTTTCTATCCTAGTCCTTTTGCTCCTTCTTGGCTCTTGTTCAGATTCATCCTCTTGTTGATCATTTGAAGACATATCGTCCAATGTTCGCTTTGTAACAAACTGATCAACTTCCCCAGTTTTATAGGGAAATATATTTTCAAAGAAAGATGCATTCTTTGACTCCATTATCGTGTTTTTGTGAATCTCTGGATTTTTCGATTCATACACAAGAAACCGATAAGCATTGCTATGTTCAGCATAGCCAATGAAAATACAATCCACTGTTTTTGGACCTATTTTCATTTGTTTTGGTGGTGGAGCCATTACCTTTGCAAGACACCCCACATTTTTAAGTGTTGTAGGAAGGTTTTCGACCTTTCCATAATTCATATGGTGTCTTTTCTTTTCTTTTCTGTGGGACCTTATTTAAAAGGTAATTTTCCGAAAGAACGGCTTCCTCCCACATGTTCTGAGGTAACCCAGAACTTCCTAATAAAGCATTCATCATTTCTTTGCGAGTCCGATTTTTACGTTCGGCTACTCCATTAGATTGAGGGGAACACGATGGTGTTACCTCATGAATAATACCATGTTGGGTGCAGTATTCACCAAATGGATTAACATATTCGCCACCATGATCACTCCTAACCATCTTAATTTCCTTGTTAAGTTGGTTTTCGACTTCTTGCTTATAGATTATAAACTTATCTATAGCTTCGTCTTTGCTTTTTAACAAGTATATGTGGCAATATCTTGTACAATCATCGATGAAGGTAATAAAAAATTTATTTCCTCCTCTCGTTTAGACAAATTTTAAATCACAAACGTCACTATGAATTAAGTCAAGCGGCATTGTACTTCTTTCAATAGTTTGAAACGAAGTTCTTGTTGATTTTGCTTCAACACATATTTCACATTTTAACTTATAATCAATGTGAAATGAGGGAATGTGGTCCATTTTAATTAACCTTCGCAAGGTATCCTAATTGACATGTCCAAGTCTACCATGCCATAAATTAAATGACTCAAGCATATAAGCAGAAGAAGTTGCATTCTTATTCTTATTCATATTCTTAATATGGGATTTTACAGAGATAGCATTGAGCTTCCACATTCCATTTAATACATATCCCCTACCCACAAACATTCCCCCCTTAGTTAAAATTAACTTTTGGGATTCAAAAACCATCCTAAATCCGTGAACGCTTAGAAGTGTTCCGGAAACAAGGTTCTTGCGTATGTCAGGTACATACAGCACATTCTGAAGCTTGAGTTCCTTTACAGAAGTCATCTTTAACACCACGGTTCCCTTCCCCTTTATCATGGAAGTTGCAGCATTACCCATGTAGAGTTTCTCTCCATTATCGCATGGTGTCAGCTCATGAAAAGAGTTTTCGTCACAACAGATATGACGTATGGCTCCTATGTCCGGCCACCACTCTCTTGGGTTTGAGTCAACCATGTTGACTTCAGATATCACAGCAACTAGGTCCTCATCTTCCACGACGTTGACCTCTCTAGCTTTCACTCTCTTTGGAAGCCTGCATTCTGAGGATCTATGCCCCATTTTTCCGCAATTGAAGCATGATCCTTTGAACTTCTCCTTCTTGAAGATCCCGCCACTTGGCCCCAACTTTGGCTTAGTTTGAGGCCTTTGCGGTTGCTTTTCTTTCCTTGTTTCGACAACATTTGCCTTAGCTTCTCTGATTTGAGATTTCCCGGCATTACCTCTGTTGTCTTCTTTAATTCTAAGCCTGGAGATCAGCTCTTCCACTGTCATCTCCTTCCTCTTGTGTTTCAAGTAACTCTTGAAATCAGTCCATCCGGGAGACAATTTTTCCGTGATGGCAGCTACTTGGAAAGGCTTGTTGATGACCATTCCTTCTGCAAGAATTCCATGAATAATTAGTTGGAGTTCTTCAACTTGAGTTACTACTGATTTTGAATCAACCATAGTAAAATTCAAGAATTTTGCGACTAAAAACTTTTTAGCCCCAGCATCATCTGCTTTGTACTTATTTTCCAAAGCATTCCACAGCTTCTTAGCAGTTTCGTATACATTGTATACTGGATACAAAGAATCTTGTAATCCGTTTAGAATGTAGTTCCAGCACATATAGTCATCGTCTTCCCATTCTTCTTTCATCTTTATGGCAGTAACCGTGTCAACCTGCCCTTCTCCGTCCCCTATATTAATAACCGGAGGATCAGCTGTTAAATAATTTCTCAAGCTCAACATGGCAAGATAAAACATCATCTTTTGCTGCCATGTCTTGAAGTTCTGTCCAGTGAATTTGGGCGGCTTTTCATTATGGTTGACATTTACATCCGGTGTATTCGTAGTCTGGACTTGTTTGGAGCTCTGTGCAGGTGCAGAGACCTTCGAATTTTCAGATTCTCCAGTAGTCATTTGTTTCTGCGAAAGAAACGATTGGAATTCAAATTAATTCCAGTAAACAGAAATAAAAAATTTCTTGTTTAAATCTGACAATTTCTGCAAACAGATTTGTCACCGCTTTTGAGATTTTTGCGCAAACCCGTTTAAGAACGAGAGGCTAAATCCTGAAACAGATTGTTTGTAATCTCTTTGAACGTCTCGGATTAAGAAGGTAAGTAAATGAAACAAAATCTGTCTTAAGATTGTTATACAATCTTATTCCCAAACGATCCAAAGAAATAAACAGATGTTAGTAACACTGAAAAATCGGAAATTGAGAAGTATAAAATTCAAACCGAATTTTGATTTGAAAACGGAATGAAGTTGAGGCCTGCTGAAAGTAGTTTCCTTAAGACAGATTTTCTGCCACTCCGATAGTGCTGAGTTGTTTGGCAGTCTGTCTCCCAAGATACAACAACTGGAAGAACTCCGAACAGTAGCACTTATGCCGAGTTCTCGAACTGCTCTTATCTTTGCCGATCACCGAGAGAAAATCAGAGGAGAGGAAAACGTTTTTGGGATGAGTAAAACAGAGAAAATCATCTCATATTTATAGTGGAATTCTAGGGCAACAATGGTCAGAATTGCCCGAATTACAATCCGGAAAATCTGGGATTAATTGTCAATATCCGAAAAATCCGGGATTAATTTTCATTTATCCGATATTTAATTCAAATTAAATACCATAATGAACAATTACTTCTCTAATTATCCCGAGCAGTCAACTGCTAATTAATTCAAAATTAATTCTGAATTAAAACTCTTTTCTGGATATTTCAAAAAATAAATTAAGGAAAAAACGTGCACAACGGGTAAAATATCCGCAGGCCTCGAAAAGGCAAGATAGGTCTGGACTTTCGCGTTGCCCACGTCGTGCGGGTACACCCCAACCCGAATGGAATTGGATTCGCAAACCCCCTGCGCGTGAGACACAAAGTCATCTAAAGTCATTCAATAACCTTTTTATGGGTAGTTGTATATAAACAACTCCCACTCCATTTATCCTACCAATGTGGGATAAGGGGTTCTACATTCCTTTTATTTATTCTTGACCTTCCTACTTTGAGCATCAATTTCTCATTCACCACTCAACGATTTTAAGCGTATAAGCTACCGTTGTAAAGATCTCATGGCGTAGAATAGGAATCAACCATTTCCTTATTTAAAACCTCATCTTTACTTGTTCAAAATATGCTCCAAAGATGACCACAAACCACTGTTTTTCCAACAATCAAGTCAGAACAAGAAAAAAAGCACCAAGAAGCTTCCAAAAGAATATAATATTCAATTCCAATAGAATTTCATGGAAAAATGTCAAACAGAATAGAGAGCTGTTAGTGGATAAATTGATTAGTTAACTATAAATACAATTCACTTGAAAATGCCCTGCCTGAGGAGGAGCAGAGGCAAGTGGTGCCTTAGACAAGTTTGTTCAAAATATTAATGGGAAAGCCTTCAATACCGATATAGGAAAGCCCAGTTATTAACGAAAAATGTTTACCTATGTCGTTAAACAAGCTTTTATGATCACACGGATTTTGACACTTTAAGGAAATTTATAATTATTAAGATTAAGCACTCTATAACATCAAAATAAAATAAATAAATTAATACGAGTGTATTTTGATGCTTTAAGGAAAGACATGCTATTTAACTCTAAACCCTAACCTTAAACCTTAAATTACTTGATGCACTATCCAAAATTATGTTCACTAAAAAAAAGAGGTTGATAAATAGGGTAAAACTATGAGAGAAAATCTTAGGCTTATTTCAACATAGTTTACCTTTATAGGTAATATGGCTTGCAATTGTAATTTTTTTGTAACCCTCTTTACATACGTGGGTATTCAGCTTTAGAGTAGGCTTATTTGAACTGGTATACCTATATAGATAACATGTCTTGAGAGTGTGCAAATTAGTAACCTTCCTATAGTGCACGCTAATTTGAAACGAGTTTACCTATTGTGTTAATAGGCCTATAGTTTAGGCTTATTAAGATAAATTGATAAATTACTTAGTGCATAATTCTAAACTATGTTCACTACTCAAAACAGGTTGATAAATAGGGTCAAACAATGAGAGGATATCTTAAGCTTATTTTAACAGGATTTACCTTTATAGGTAATATGGCTTGCAATTGTGATTCTTTTGTAACCCTCTTTACCTACATAAGTATTCAGTTTTAGAATAGGTTTATCAGAATCAGTATACCTTTATAGCTAAAATGTCTTGAAAGTATGCAAATTGGTAACTTACCTATAGTGCAAGCTAATTTGAAATGAGTTTACCTATTGTGGTATTAGGCCTATAGTTTACGCTTATTAAAACCGACATGCGGATTTTGAGCGTTATTACCTAGTCAGTAATTAGGCTTTCATGTACGAACTCTCAAACACGTTTAGAATGAAACCCTAAACACTATATGCAACGCTTCCCTCTGTATTTTCAAGGAAAACTTAGGTGAATTGTGTTTATAGTTAACTAATATATTGTGTTTATAGGTGAAAATTACTTGGTGCATTATTCAAAACTATGTTTACTATTCAAAACTATGTTTAGTATTCAAATTTATATTTATTAAGATAAATTAAGCACTCTATAACATCAAAATAAAATAGATAAATTGGTGAAAACGTATTTTGACAGTTTAAGAAAAGACATGCTATTTAACCCTAAATCCTAAACTACTCAAAATCGGTTGATAAATCGAGACAAACTATGAGAGGAAATTTTAGGCTTATTTCAACATGGTTTACTTTTATAGGTAATATGGCGTGCAATTGTGATTTTTTTTAACCCTCTTTACCTACGTAGGTATTCTACTTTAGAGTAGGCTTATTTGAACCAGTATACCTATATAGGTAAATGAAAGTGCATAAATTGGTAACTTGCTTATAGTGCAAGCTAATTTGAAACGAGTTTACCTATTGTGGTACTAGGCCTATAGTTTATGCTTAATAAAATCGACACGCGAATTTTGAGCATTATTACCTAGTCTGTAGTTAGGCTTTTATGTACGAACTCTCAAACACGTTTAAAGTGAAACCCTAAACCATAAACACTCTGTGCAATGCTTCCTTATATATTTTCAGAGGAAAATTAGGTGAATTGTGTTTATAGTTAACTAATATATTGTGTTTATAGGTGAAAATTACTTGGTGCGCTATTCAGAAATATGTTCACTATTCAAAACTATGTTTAGTATTCAAATTTATATTTATTAAGGTAAATTGAAAACTCTATAACATAAAAATAAAATAGATAAACTGATGTAAGTGTATTTTGACGCTTTAAGGAAAGACATTATATTTAACCGTAAAGTACTCAAAACCGGTTGATAAATTGAGACAAACTATGAGAGGAAAACTTAGGCTTATTTCACCATGGTGTACCTTTATAGGTAATATGGCTTGCAATTGTGATTTTTTTTAACCCTCTTTACCTACGTAGTTATTTAGGCTTTAGAGTAAGCTTATTTGAACCAATATACCTATATAGGTAAAATGTTTTGAAAGTGTGCAAATTGGTAACCTACTTATAGTGCAAGCTAATTTGAAACGAGTTTACCTATTATGGTACTAGGCTTATAGTTTACGTTTATTAAAATCGACATGTGAATTTTGAGCACTATTACGTAGTCGGTAATTAAATTTTTACATACGGACTCTCAAACACATTTAGTGTGAAACCCTACGCCCTAAAGCCTATGTGCAACGCTTCCCTCTGCATTTTCAGGTGAAACTTAGATGAATTGTGTTTATAGTTAACTAATCAATTGTGTTTATAGGTGAAAATTACTTGGTGCGCTATTTAGAATTATGATCACTATTCAAAATTAGGTGAATTGTGTTTATAGTTAACAAATGTTTATTACCAGGTGAATTGTGTATCATTTGCTCCTGAATGCAAATGTTGTAAGAAAGTTATCTAAAATCGAATCGAACATTTTTGAACATATTCTATATTTCCAAGAGTTGTACGAGTGTTGCAACGGCAGATAGTGTACCTAGTTAAAAATGCTTTAGTAGGAAAAGAAATAAATAAAAGGAGAAAATATACATTATTCATATATGTTTATATATGTATTTTTATGTATATTATAATATTAAATAATAAAGTTTATTATAAAGATTTAAAATTTAGAATATGTAATCTAATTTTTAAGGTTTAAAATTTAATTTAATATAGTACATCTATATTTTTAATATTGTATAATTAATTTTTTTGTTTACTATCTAAAATAATAAACAAAATATAGATGTACCTAGTATACTACTTGTATGCCACATAATATCTAGGTGTATATAGTACCTATATATCGCATGTAATATATATCGGTGTACCTAATAATATTTTTAGGGGCACTAAATATTTAATCTCTCAATTTCCTCTTCTATAAAAAATATGACATATTTGAAAAAAAAAATAAAAGTGCAATTAAAAAGTGTTTTTGCAATTTATCCATTAATTATTATTGTATAAAAGTTATTTTAGTTTTCCTCTCGATTATTAATATTTTATTTTAATTAATTAAAATTAATTTTTATCATATATCTGATTTTCTGATTGAGTTTTTCAATGAAAGTTTATTACATACACAAAACTCTAAACATAAATTCAGTTAAATAATATCAAATTATTTATAATTTAGTTAAAAGTGTCATTGAGTTCGGGATCGCCGACGCTATCGACAATCATGGAAGTCCCATGACATTCTCTAAGTTAACAATTGTTCTCGGATGTGAACCTATCATAACCCGTTTTTGTTCGGGTAACTCATTCACCCAGATTCAATGACCAAGATCTTTTCTACCAATTGAGTTTATTCATCTTTGACAATTCCGACAACATGACTCACCCACCGGACTTCTAAGACAGACATACGACATCTCAATCGATCACCACAAAGAGGAACTATACAAAAAGAATAAAGAAAAGCTTTTATTCATTCTTGCACACAAAGAAAAGATTAAATCTAAGTCTATCCATTCTTGTACACAAAGAAAAAATTAAGTATCATTAAAAACTATTCATGTCTTGCTCACCAAGCAAAAATTCAATATAAATAGGTGTAATCCATCATATGTAAGGGGAATTTTTAGAAATGAAATAAAAAGAGGGCTTCATATTCAAAGAAATCAAATTGCAATCCTTCCTTGTCCATATTTTTCTTCAAGTAAAATTTACCTTCAATTGATTGTGATAGTCGAATATCGACGTGATTCCACCCCTCTCTTTTCGATCTATCGTTGCTTCCCTTTCTTTGTTTTCGTTTCATATTTTAGGCATATATCTTGTATATTCTTTCAATTTTACCGCTATTTATTTTAATCATTTAATTTCAAGACTTTATTTTATTTTATTCTTTTAGTATATGTATTTTGTATTTCGGTCCTTTCATGTTATTTTTATTAATTATGTTATCTATGTAACTTTTATATGTAATTCTGTTATATGATGATATGTATGTAATATTATATTATGTATTAGAATATTTACATTATATATATAAGTATTTATTAAATTTTTATGTATATTAAAGTTTATTAAAATACTATATATTATAGTTACCATAAATATAAAGTATATGTATATATAAATTATAAAGTATATATAATATAATTGTGAATATCATATTTTATATAATGTTAATGTTTATTAATTTTTTGTGCAAACATGTGTATATTGATTATATATATAAAATTCTAATAAGTAATATATATAAATAATTTTTATACACGTTTTCCTATATAAAAAATTATGATATAATATATATTTATTATATGGTTTAATATTACGTATATAATTTATCATGTATTATTATATAATATATATACGTTTAGCCTACATTATTTTGCCTAATATATAAAATATTGTTTATTTTTACGTATGTTTATATATTTAGTATTTTTCTTTTACTTATATCATATATATATATATATATATATTATTTTTTGTGTTTGTATGTTTACATTTTAATTTTATGCATGTACCTACATTTTATTTTGTATATAGTCGAGTTCTTTTTTCTAATGTGGTGCTCTATTTTTCAAGGATAAACTTGGCTATCAGTCTGAGGAGTAGTTGATAGTTTTCGTTTATTCCTCGAACACTGGAGCTTTTAAAATAAACTTGTATATATAACTGAATCGTAATTTAAACGGCACTTAAGTTTATAACTTTTAATAAAAAATGGTGATCGACTTGGTACCAATTTTTGGGCGTATCGGGGGTGCTAATCCTTCCTCGTGGGTAACCGACTTTCGAACCCAACCTTTTTGAATCTCTGATTACTTAATGGTGTCTAGCCTACCAAAGTGGCCGGTGGCACTCCATTTCTCATTTTGTCAAATATCCTAAATCAGAAACCAACAACATGATGATCCATCCTTCAAGAAGCCAAATAAATTAAAGAGTTGAAGCCTCTAGATAGAGGATATCATTGACAAAATTTTAAACAATTATTGACTAACTTTTTTTCTTATTTGCAGGTCCTGTCTTATCGTTGATAATGTATCAGATTAAAATTTTGAAGATTTCGTTTTACCATTGATAGTGTAGTTGATCGAACATTTTGAAGGTCTTGTTTACCGTTGATGATGCAACAAATAAATGTTCTCTTCAAATTCCCCTCTCCGTCAATGGTGTAGCGGATAGAACTTTTGATCGATCTTGTCTCTATGTTAGTGGTGTAGCAGATCAAACCTTATCAAGGTTTTGCTTCTTTGTCAGTGATGCAGTTAGACCAAACTTTTTCTCAGATTTTACTGTAGTTGTAGCAAACAAAAAAGAAAAAATTCAAAAAAAAGAAGAAAATTTTCAAAAAAAAATTCAAAATTTCAGAAAAAAAAAAGAAAGGAGAAAAATTCAAAAAAAACAAAATTCAAAAAAGAAATAATCAAAAGAAAAAGAAATAATAAAAATCAAAAATCAATACAGTGTTATCTATTCGATCTTATCTCTCTGTTGATGGTGTGGATAGATTCCACTTCTTTTAACTGTATCTCTTTATCGATGTTGTAGCTAGAAAAAAGAAAAAAAATTGAAAAGAAAAAGGCAAAAGAAATAAAAACAGAAAAAATAAAAAAAAATGAAAAAATAAGGAATAAAAGAAAAATAAAAAAATTAAAACAGTCAAAATTCAACAAAAATTTCAATTTACTCTTTGATCTTGTCCTGCCGTTGATGGTATGACTATGTCAAAATTACTCTTCAATCATGCTCCACCGTTGATGGTGTAGTATGGTTCAAATTGGTGTTCTACTTCTCCGTTGATGGTGAGGTGAAATTCTATTTACTCTTCGATCCTGTCCCTCCGTTGATGGTTTGGCTGGGTCCAAACTACTCTCCAATCATGCTCCGCTGTTGATGGTGTAGTATGGTTCAAGTTCGTGTTCTGCTTCTCCGCTGATGGCGTGGTAGAATTCAAACTACTCTTCGATCTCGTCTTGCCGTTGATGGTATGACTAGGTCCAAACTACTCTTTAATCATGCTTCACCGTTGATGGTGTAGTATGGTTCAAATTGGTGTTCTGCTTCTCCGTTGATGGTGAGGTGGAATTCTATTTACTCTTCGATCCAGTTCCTCCGTTGATGGTGTGACTGGGTCCATATTACTCTCCAATCATGCTTCACTGTTGATGGTGTAGTACGATTCAAGTTCGTGTTCTGCTTCTCCGTTGATGGCGTGGTAGAATTCGAACTACTCTTTGATCTCGTCCCTCCGTTGATGGTGTGACTTGATCCAAATTACACTCCAGTCATGCTTCACCGTTGATGGTGTAGCATGGTTCAAGTTAGCGTTCTGCTTCTCCGTTGATGGTGTCATGGAATCAAAACTACTCTCCGATCTTATCCCTCCGTTGATGGTGTGGTTAGAAAATGCCTCTTCGTCGGTGTTCAAGTGACAAAATGGATTAATCAAATCAAGAATGAAGACCTGCATCAAAGAGAAAAAAGATCTATCGAAGAATGAAGACATACGTCAAAAAGAGAACATGGCCAATTAGACCGGACAAAACGGTTTATTTTTAGTCTTTGCTCTATTGTCGTTATACAACAATGAGCAAAGAGGGACAGCTGTCATAACCCGTTTTTGTCCGGGTAACTCATTAACCCAGATTCAACGACCAAGATCTTTTCTACCAACTGAGTCTCTTCATCTTCGACAATTCTGACCACATGACTCACCCACCGAACTTCTAGGATAGGCGTACGACATCTCAATCGATCACCACAAAGAGGAACTATACAAAAAGAATAAAAAAAAAACTTTTATTCATTCTTGCACACAAAGAAAAGATTAAATCTAAGTCTATCCATTCTTGTACACAAAGGAAAAATTAAATATCATTAAAGACTATTCATGTCTTGCTCACCAAGCAAAAATTCAATATAAATAGGTGTAATCCATCATATGTAAGGGGAAGTTTTTTTAGAAATGAAATAAAAAGAGGGCTTCATATTCAAAGAAATCAAATTGCAACACTTCTTTGTCCATATTTTTCTTCAAATAAAATTTACCTTCGATTGATTGTGATAGTTGAATATCGACGTGATTCCACCCCTCTCTTTTCCATCTATCGTTGCTTCCCTTTCTTTGTTTTCGTTTCATATTTTAGGCATATATCTTGTATATTCTTTCAATTTTGCCGATATTTATTTTAATCATTTAATTTCAAGACTTTATTTTATTTTATTCTTTTAGTATATGTATTTTGTATTTCGGTCCTTTCATGTTATTTTTATTAATTATGTTATCTATGTAACTTTTATATGTAATTCTGTTATATGATGATATGTATGTAATATTATATTATGTATTAGAATATTTACATTATATATATAAGTATTTATTAAATTTTTATGTATATTAAAGTTTATTAAAATACTATATATTATAGTTACCATTTTATGTTAAGTATAAAGTATATATATATATAAATTATAAAGTATATGTATAATATAATTGTGAATATCATATTTTATATAATGTTAATGTTTATTAATTTTTTGTGCAAACATGTGTATATTGATTATATATAAAAAATTCTAATAAGTAATATATATAAATGATTTTATACACGTTTTCCTATATATAAAAAATTATGATATAATATATATTTATTATATAGTTTAATTTTACGTATATAATTTATCAGGTATTATTATATAATATATATACGTCTACATTATTTTGCCTAATATATAAAATATTGTTTATTTTTACGTATGTTTATATATTTAGTATTTTTCTTTTACTTATATCATATATATATATGTTTTATTTTTTGTGTTTGTATGTTTACATTTTAATTTTATGCATGTACCTACATTTTATTTTGTATATAGTCGAGTTTTTTTTTCTAATGTGGTGCTCTCTTTTTCAAGGATAAACTAGGCTATCAGTCTGAGGAGTAGTTGATAGTTTTCGTTTATTCCTCGAACACTGGAGCTTTTAAAATAAACTCGTATATATAACTGAATCGTAATTTAAATGGCACTTAAGTTTATAACTTTTAATAGAAAATGGTGATCGACTTGGTACCAATTTTTGGGCGTATCGGGGGTGCTAATCCTTCCTCGTGGGTAACCGCTTTCGAACCCAACCTTTTTGAATCTCTGATTACTTAATGGTGTAGCCTACCAAAGTGGCCGGTAACAGTCCATTTCTCATTTTGTCAAAATTCCATATTTTTTTAAATCTCCCTATATTTTTAATTTATTAAAACAATTTTCATCGGGGTGGGACAAAAAATCCTTGATGACAGAACGGTCACGTCTGCGCCGTATTATGAGATTCTTAGTCCACTATCGAATATTCAAAGAGGAAACCACAAGTCAAGATTCGATTGGTTTCGCGCTCACATCATTTCTCATTGATTGATTGGACACGTTGAAACGAGCATGGCAGCTTTTATTCTACCTGAGATCAGCCCTGTTATGCTAGCACCATGGCATAGTCTAAGTGCTCGTGTCCTCGATGGTGTTAATTCACCGTTTGAGGCAGCAAATGGGAAGGATGTATATAGCTACATAGAAGAGAACCCCGGTCATAGAAAACTCATCCACGATGCGATGGCTTGTAATGCTAGAGTGGGACTGCTTTGAGTCTATTGATCAAGGCATTCCCTTGTATTCACGGCATCAACTTTGATCTCCCTCATGTCATGGCCGTCGCACCGGAAGTCGACGGCATCGAACATGTAGGAGGCAACATGTTCGAGTGTGTCCCAAAGGAAGATGCCTCTTTCATGATTATTAGTTGTTTGTTAGTACTAGAATCAAAGCCAAACTAATACTTTTAAGATCGAAATCATACTAATTCGATAACTATATATACCGAATCGCCAAACAGATCATTTCCTCCGTTGGGATTAACTACTAACGTCTCTATTCATCGAAAATTTGATCATTAAAAAATTAGGGTTATTTTTTGGAAAGACAATAATGTGCTATGTGAGTACCTTTTAACAATAGTGACCGCAACGAAACTGAATTAAAAACTTAATGGTTGTAATGATTTTTTTTTTTTTTTTGATTTTAGTGATCAAAGTAAAAATATTATAAATCCCCAATAACTTAATATAATTTACCCTTATAATTATCTATCTTTTTATTTTATTTTGGCATAAAGATAATTTACACCCTAAACATTTATAATTTTTGTCATTTTGGCCCCTATTCTTTTTTGGGATAAATTTAGCCCTTGACCTATGTCTTTTTAATAAATAACTCATTTTTTAACTACCATGATAACTAAACCGTTAAAAATTTAATAATGATGACATGTCATATATACGTAATAATATATTTTAAATGACATAGAATCTAACTTATGTAATTAAATTAATAAAGTTAAAAATAAAGATAAAATTACTACTATTAAATTATTATAAGAATTTATTATTAAAAAATTTTATTTTATTTTAATATAGTCGGTTGTTATAAGAATTGTTAATATAATTATTAGGTAAATTTTTATAATAAAAAATTTAGTTTTAAATATTTATACATTTAATTAATTTGATTTTAAATTAAATAAATATTACTAAAATTTATTATAATTTCAGATACAAAAAATATTTAAATAAATAAATTTGGTCCTAAGTTAAATTAATAACACTAAAAATAACTAAAATATCAAATATAAAAAATATTGAAAGAAGAAAAAGATATTAAAAAATTTTAAAAATTAAATACCAGATATTAAAATAATCCTAGTGAAAACCATGCATTGCTTAGTTTATTGATCGATAGTGGATTTGCTTTTGGAAAAGATTTCAAATGATTCCCTGAAACGAACCCAATTTTATTTTTTAATATTTTTTGGAAAATAATTTAAAAATAATTATAATTTATAAATATTTTTAATATTTTGATAATATATATTACAAATAAAATACTTAAATTTAAATATTTAAAAATATTATTTATTTTTTTTATTAAAACTACTTGTTAGATTTAGATGTTATATACAAGGATAAAATAAAAAATCATATAATAAAAAGAATGTAGGACAAACTCTATCAACTTTATCATGTAATATGTGGAATCAATCAGGAATTTCTTGGTTGTCTAAAAAGCCAAGGGACTCAAAATAAATAATGTAGAAAATAAATTATTTGGATTTAAATTTTATTGGAGAATCCAAATAAATTTTATTCTTTTAGAATTTTTTGTTTAAGATATATGTGTTTAGTATTGCTGTCAAAAAATACTTTTAAGAAAATAAATGACTATTTTATACATGATGTTATAAGTTAAAAATATATATTTAAATGATAATCAAATTCTTTTATATTATATTATTAACCTAAATTATGATAAAATATAAAAATATTAATAAACGAATACATAAATTATTTTTGAAAAATACTTTTGAGAAAATATATATTTTTTACATGAATATATATAATTTTTAAACTAAAAAAATAATTTATGTTAAATATAATTATGTATTTATAAAAATTAAATTATAATAAAACAAAGTAAATAAGGGTTAAGATTGTAATCTGACACCTAAAAGCACTTTTTCAACCGCAAAAGTTAAAAATTTTAGATTTTACGTTTGGGTTAAAAATCACTTTTTAAACGCAGTTTTTTCTCTAAAAGTTAACTATTTAATATTATTTCTACGTTCTAAACCAGTTTTTGGCCCAAAAACTGATTTAGAACGTAATGATAAACGCAACTTTAGTTAAAGATGCTTTAATAGGGAAAGAAAGAAATATAAGGAAAAAACTAGTATACATATATTTATTTATGTGTTTTTATGTAAGTCATATTATTAAAAAAAATAGGCTTAAAAAATAAAATTAACATTAAAATTTTAAATTTAGAATGTATAATTTAATTTTTAAGATTTAAAATTTAAAAATTAAAATTTTTTTTAACAGTCAACAATACATACACAAGTACTAAATACACTTATATTTTTAATATTGTATAATTAATTTTTTTAGTTTATTATCTAATATAATAAACACAATATAGCTATACCTAATATCTGTATGTTGTAACCACATATAATATCTAGGTGTACCTAGTACCTATATACCATATGTAATATATATTGGTGTACCTAAAATTATTTTTAGGGGAACAAAATTTGATACATTTGAAAAAAAAACAATTAAGTGTAATTAAAAAGTGCTTATTTAATTAATTTGGATTAAATTTTATTATATATTTGATTTATTTAATGAATTTTTTAATAAAAACATTTTATATACAAAATATTTTTAAAATAAAATTATTTAAATAATATGAAAATATTTATCAATTAAATCAACGCTATTAGTATTAACATATAACAGTTAATATTATAAAAAAATATTTTTTTAATAGCAATATAGTAATATAATAAATAATGAAGCGTAACTTTATATTTTCGAAAGTTTCTTTAAATTTGTGATTTATATATTTTAAAATATATTATTTATGCTTTGTTTTTTATAAATATTTATTTTAATCGTAATCTTATTTAGAGAGAAAAGAACGGATGCTCTTAATAGAGTCATAACTCATGATATTTGAAAGTATGATAGAAAAAAATAAAAATGATTAGTTTAGTTAATTGGTCAAATATGTTTGGCCAATAAAATTAATGTTTTAAGAAAATATAAATTTATAAATTAAGTATGGATCGAAGAAGCACCGGTTGTTGTCAAGAAGATTGCCAAATTAGATAGATGGTGGTTTATTCAACAAAATTTTTAAAAAAAAATATCAATTCTACAAGTGATTCTATGAAGTTTTTATCATCAGATCGGAGACCCATATCATATTTAAATTCGATTGTTTGAAATATGATCTGCATGTTAATGATTTATCTTTACTCTATTAAAGAGTGTTGAGACCAGATGATGGTTGCTGGTTGTGAAGAAGACGTTTTCTTTCTTTTATTTTTATCTTTTTGTTGGTTTTATTTTTAACGATCTTTTATTTTGCTGGCAGTTTTACTTTTGGTTTGTAATTTGTTATATCCTTTTTTTTAATAATTTATAAACCACTTCAAAATGAGCCGCTTCAAATAGGTTCATTGTTCCGGCTCAAAATACAATTAATTCAGCATGTACTATATGAATCCCTAATAGTTTGTCGAATAAATTGATAAATCGGGCATTCCCGGCCCATCAAGCGAAACCGGGGGTTTCTTGGTTACGACCGACTAAAACCAAAATTTTATTAAAGAGCATCCATGGGGGTAGAACCTCCTCAGGGAATATAAGGTTTTCATGAGGTTGATTTTGTGTCGTCATCCAAGCACGAATACTTTCGTTTAAAAGAATATTTTTGATGTAAAAAGTCTTAAATTCGGGATCTTCCGCTACCCATAGGATACTAATCTAAAAATTAATTTATTAAGATCCTAAACTTGTTTAAAAATTCTCAAATTGGTCACTCTTTGCTCCTATATAATGGAGCTTCAAGAAAGCCTTTTCTCCATCAAGATTTGGTTAGAGTTTTCCAAGTTCCCAAACGCAGAAACATAGAGATGGGAGATATAAAAGCGAGAGGGAAGGAAGAAGAAGAAGATAATGCAGATGTAGAAATATGGAATTATGTATTCGGATATGTTAAGATGGCCGTAGTTAAAAGTGCCATCGAGCTCGGGATCGCCGACGCTATCGACAACCATGGAAGTCCCATGACACTCTCTGAGTTAACAAATGTTCTCGGATGTGAACCGTCACGTCTGCACCGTATTATGAGATTCCTAGTCCACTACCGAATATTCAAAGAGGAACCCACAGGTCAAGATTCGATTGGTTTCGCGTTGACACCGTTATCTCGTCGATTGATTCGACGCGGCGAAAGGAGCATGGCAGCTTTTATTCTACTAGAGAGCAGCCCTGTTATGCTAGCACCATGGCATAGTCTAACTGCTCGTGTACTCGACGCTGTTAATTCACCGTTTGAGGCAGCAAATGGGAAGGATGTCTATAGTTATGCCGAGGAGAACCCAGGTCATAGAAAACTCATCGACGATGCGATGGCTTGTAATGCAAGAGTGGCTGTATCGGCCATAATCAAAATGTGTCCCGAAGTGTTCGATGGCCTTAAAAGTTTAGTCGACGTTGGTGGAGGCAATGGGACTGCTTTGAGTCTATTGATCCAAACATTCCCTTGGATTCACGGCATCAACTTCGATCTCCCTCATGTCGTGGCCGTCGCACCGGAAGTCGACGGCATCGAACACGTAGGAGGCAACATGTTTGAGTGTGTCCCAAAGGCAGACGCCGTTTTCACCATGGTTAGTACTAGAATCAATACCAAACTATTTCTTTTTAAGATCGAAATCATACTAATTCGACAACTATATGTATCGAATCGCAGATGGTGTTGCATAACTGGGATGATGAGAAATGTATAGAAATCCTGAAGAACTGTAGAGCAGCTATCCCGGCAGAGAAAGGGAAGGTTATAATCGTTGACCATGTGCTTGAAGAAGACATAGATGATAAGTTCGAGTTTGTGAGATTGAAGCTGGACATGTTGATGATGGCACATACTAAGGATGGCAAAGAAAGGACATTACAGGAATGGGAGTCTGTTCTCAGACAGGCAGGGTTCACCAGGTTCAATGTAAAACCCATCGGGGCTGTGCCATCTGTCATTGAAGCTTACCTGTAAAAATAATCCATATGGGTTGTTTTTACCTACAAAAACCTTGAAGTTTTTGTTATGCTTTTTATTGGTTAAACCAAATAAGATCTCTTGTGTGAAAGATCACTTTCCTTCCTTTGAAATAAAATTCCTCCATCTTTTTTCTGTTTATTTATATATCTCATCAATAATTTTATATCATAGTATATATTATAAATAATAATAATAATAAAATATATGCAAATATAATTTATTCACATTGATTTGTATAATTTTATAAAAAAAAAGTATCATATCCGCGTAATAAGATATCATGTTTGTGGAATTCAACAAATATTTCATTAAAAAATAAATAATATTTATTATATCGATACTTATATAAATCATTTTATCTATAAAATATTTATTATTATTAGAATATATTTAAGAAGGTATTGAAAGACAAGAAAACATCCACGGGTCTTTTGAACTCAAGACAGTCCCAGTTAAAGGTGGCAAATGGGTCGTTTGGTTCGATTTCGGTTTGGATTGTTTTGGTTTGGTTCACTTCGGGTTTGTTTGCATTCGGTTTAGATTTGGTTCGGGTCGGGTCGGGTCTGGTTCGGGTTTTAATTCGGTTATATGATAATTCGGGTCAATTCGGATATCGGATAGGTGATTCGGGTCAATATTGGATCGGTTGTTTTGGGTCGGATCAATATCGAATCGGATGTTTTCGAGTCGGGTCCATATCGAGTCGTTCGGATCGGATCAATTTTGAATTTTCGGGTTAATTTGGTTTGAGTTGGACTTGACTATGAATCTAATCGTGTATATTATATATAGAATTAATCATATATTCTTGTAAAAATATATCTTTTTATTTGTTTTTTAATAAAAAAACATGTTTTTTTTATTTATAAAAACCACTATCGAACATATTTTTTTATTTGATAATATTATCATTTAAGTTTAATTCCAATAGTTCAATGTTTCGAAATCAATATTAACAATTTAACTTGAATTTAACGAATCACGAGCCAATCTTACAACTATATTTTTAATTTCATATTCGATGATGGTTTTTAATTTCATTTAAGAGTAGTTGAGTTTAGATACTTGATTTTATCTACAGCTAAAATCGCTTTTGAATAAGAATTATTTATTTAAGACTTGTTTTTATGTTATCGGGTGCACTTTCTATCTTTAAATTAGCTGTGTTATTTTCTTATATGGATATTTTTAAATGCAAACATCATTTATATCGTGGATTATTGGTTTTTACTGTTTACTACAAGCAGATGAATCAAAATGGGGATCCAGCTCTGATGGAGACTGATTGACAAAAATTAAATTGATTTTTAAAGAAGGAAATGTGATATTAAACGTTAAATTATTATCGGATGTAGTGATTAACTAGTATTATCATAATACAAAAAGATAATAAAACATATATTGTTTTATTATTTATCATATTGTTAAAAAATAAATTATTCATTCACTTTGACTCAATTATCGGATTAAAATTGGATTGATGTTCGGTTTATATCGATTTTGAGTAAGTTAATTTCGGGTTGCTTTCGTTTTGGTTAGGACTACGGATGATGTGGTAAACAAGGTTCACCTAGTAATTTTTCTCGAAATGCTAAGTAGAATCGAGATTTTTATTAACCGAATAAAAATTTGTATAATTATATAAATTTTTATATTATAATTTAAATTTTTATTATTTTAATAAAAATTTATATAAAATCGATTTAGAATTACCCAAGGTCTCCAATCGGGATATTTAAGAGAATAATAATGTTTAGGGTTATATTCAGGGAAATAAGTGAGTTTATGGCAATTTTGAAAAAATAAACTAAAATCTACAGTGTTTTTTAGACCTCGTCACCTACAGATAACGAGGTCTAGGCACCTCGCCACCTGTAGACAACGAGATCATGTTAATCGTTGGATTAAACTGAAATCAATGATATACATAACCCCGTCAACTACAAGTGGCCAGATAGAATTGAACATTATTCCTTTTTACCTACTTATTCTCTCAAATAATTTTTTAAATATATATTTTTTTATTTTTTTTAATTTTATTATTCACCTAAATTTGTCTCTCTGATCTCCCACTTTATTTAAAAAAATATATTATTCTCTTCCAACTTTATCATATGATATGTTGAATCACTCAAGAATTTCTTGGTTTTCTAAACTCCTAGGCTTTTTTTCCACTCAAAATAAATAATGTAGAAATAAATTATTTGGATCAGAACACCCAAACCAACATCCACTTACAGATGCTTTTGTCCAGAAAGAAACAAATATAAAGAAAAAAGTACACTATCCATGCAGGCACTTGCAACATTTAACTTAAAACAATATATATAAGTTATATTTAAATTAAAAAATTAAAATTAAAATATTTAATTTGATATACTAAGAAATCTTAGAAAAATTATATAAATATTATGATTGAAAATTTTAATTCAAAAAATATTGTTTATACCCCATTGTTTCTCATTATATTGTGATTTACTGTTTAGTTCAAAAGATTGATTTCTTTCAACCCGTCTTTAAACAGTGAATTAATAAAAATAATAAACATTGTTCAAAGATGAGGAAAGTAATCAGTCTTTGAATAGTGTTTTTCACTCAAGCACTGTTTCAATAGTGTTTTTCACTCAAGCACTGTTTCAATAGTGTTTTTCCTAATAAAACAAATTTAAAAAGAAAAACATTGTTCAAAGACGGGTTCCTTTTATCCCGTCTTTAAACAGTGTTTATTATTTTTATTAATTCACTTTTTAAAGACGGGTTGAAAGAAACCGGTCTTCTGAACTCAACAGTAAATCACAATATAATAGGAAATAATGGGGTGAAAACAATATTTTTTTAATTAAAATTTTCAATCATAATATTCTATAATTCTCCCTAAATCTTAACTTAAAATTTAATCTTAAGATTAAAAAGTGTATATAAACTAAAATTTATATAAATTTGTACATCAAATTATTTATAGGTTAGGATCAACTTACACCATATAAAATTCATTTAGTTTTACATTAATTTTGGACCGTTGAAGGATAGTAATAAATAACTAAAATTATTTTCTTATTATTTTTTAAGTGATAATCTTCACATTTTTTTTTACTGTTAATCTCATTCATCCATTTTATTCATCCAATGGACATAGATTACTCTAAAATTCTTTAAGTGTTATATGGTGTAACTTGATCTCATTCGGTATTTATATATAGGATTATGATCAAGTTATATCATGTAAAACTTAAAGAATTTTATATCAATTTTGAACAGTTAGATAACGATAATAAATGATTAAGATTATTTTTTAAGTAATAATCTTTATATTTTTTATTGTTAATCTCTTACATTCATTTTATTCATCCAACGATCTAAAATTAATGTAAAACTCAAAGAATTTTATATAATGTAACATGATCCTAATCCTATATATATAACAATAAATATTCACAATAATAAAATAACTATATCGAATAATCGCATATAATATTTTCTTTCTCTATCACCGAAAAATAAAATAAATTTAAAAGAAAATTTTCTAAGCTGAAAACTTCAAAATTTTCAACCTCGTTAATAATATAATTGAATGAATGCAATTTTAAAGCAATTTTATTCCCTAAATAAAATGACTTATTAATTAAAATGACTTATTAACATGATTGAGTGAATACAATTTTATTATATTATATTATATTAATAAACAATTTAAAATGTAAGTGAATATAAAAAATTAAAACGTAATATTGCAAATACATAATTCCCTATATTTTTTCTATATAATTTCATTTGTCATAGATAATTTAAAATATAAATATTAGTCAAGTTTTATTTTCTAACTAAATTTTAATTTAAAATTTCTGAGTTGAAATGTTTAAGTTCATGTTTAAATTTAATTATAAATATTTATACCTCAAGTTTTATTTTAAAAATTTTGAATACAAATCGAGCTTTTTTTCACATAAAATTAAATTAAAATTTTTTATTTATTTAATTCGAATTGAGATTTTCTCGCTCCAAATATACTACATAATATAAATTTTCATTCATGTAGTTTTTTATTTTGATTCAATCTATATATATAAAGATTTGATTTTGATTCAATTATATATATTTTAAAATAAATATATTAATTTATTTTTATATTAAATAAACACTATTATTTGTGTATGTATTACGTAAGCATAAAATGATGCTACGTCGAATTGTCTGTGTAACGAATTTAATAATTTTTTAATATCAAATAAAATAGTTAACGTTTTTTAACCATTTGAATTAAATATTAATATTATAAAGTATAGGACTAAATACAAAATATGAGAATAGTAGAGGGACTAAAACTCAAATTTTACCATTAAACTAAGATAACAACATGGCGCCGGATATTCTAGATTTCAAAGCACAATAGCGCGGGAGATTTCAGTGTCAACTTCTTCAATCCGGAAATGGACGGTCGCGATTTGGAGACGGAGAAAGCCAGAAAGGTCGATGGATAAACTTGGGGCTCGAGTTCTGTTTGAAATTGCAGTTCTTTTGCGTCAATGTCTCTCTCACGATCGACTCACTTTGTTGTAGGTGACAAGTTCTCTTTTTAATGGCTTGATCGGTTGACTTAGGTGATAAAATAAATTTGAATTAAAAATAATTACAAAAAATATTTCTATTCACATTTGATTCTCATCACGTATTTCTTTCTTTGCTTTATTCTCCAAATCTTTCCATGTATTCTTCTATTGATCTTATCTCTACTAATTTTTTGTCCATTCTGCAGCTCTCATCGAGAAAGGAATCCTACAAATATGGAAATACACCACAACAGTATCCTTTTTCATAAATATTAATCAAATGTGAATATTTCTATTCACATTTGATTCTCATCACGTATTTCTTTCTTTACTTTATTCTCCAAATCTTTCCATGTATTCTCCTATTGATCTTATCTCTACTAATTTTTTGTCCATTCTGCAGCTCTCATCGAGAAAGGAATCCTACAAATATGGAAATACACCACAACAGTATCCTTTTTCATAAATATTAATCAAGACATGAAATAAATATGACAAACAAAAAATTTATGTAAATATGTATAAATGATTAATAATATAATTAATAATATGTTTAAGTCTAACAATATAAATGAAAAGGGTAATTGAACACTCATTAACGAATGAGTGGTAAAGAGGAGCTTAGATCGTCTGATATCTCTCGATGGTACTTCCCATGATTTCCTTTTCATTTTTGCCTGATTTTGGGTTAATTTTTGGAACTATTTTTTTTAAAAAAAATCATTCCTTAGAGAAAAATGGATTTTTGTAATGTTGAATACTTAAATGGTAAATACTAATTTGCTAAATAGAATTATGGATCAAATTAGAATTGACTGAATTTATGAAGGTGATGATGGGTGAGATTTTATTACCGTGGAGCATTGTGGAGATGATTTTCTGATGTTGTTGGCTGAAACAATGAGAGGTAGTGAGGATTGGGATGATGATTTACAGGTTGTGGAATCAGAAGCTTGTGGAGCTTTGAAAATTTGGACATGTTGAAAGCAAACGAATTTGGACATGTTGATTTCAAAGGAGAAGGGTCTGTTTTCGTGTCAGGAACAAAGCATTCCTCTGGTAAGAAGTTTCTCACTACATGATTCAGTAATGAAAATGATATGTTTCTTGTTAATGTTAAGACACTTGAAGACAAAATGTGAATGAAGGTTCAATTTCTTCTAGTCAAAGCAAATCTTGAGCTAGTCAATGGGTGGAAATAGGACTCTAAGTTGGGATGAAGTACAGGCTTTGGATGATGTTGAATGAGCAAATGTTGTTATCTTTGGTAACAGATCGTGCCTAGGCGATGAGAGGCGACCTAGAATACGCCTTGACCGGCAAAGGTGAAGCGGCGAATGGCGTGCATTGATTGTATACCTGGGGCATATGGTTGTAACTTATTCCTCCATCTTTTATATGCATCTGATACATAACTTGTGAACTGTTTCTATGCCTTATATTTTGCGTCCGGCAAAG
Source organism: Abelmoschus esculentus (assembly GCA_035048815.1). Taxonomy (NCBI): domain Eukaryota; kingdom Viridiplantae; phylum Streptophyta; class Magnoliopsida; order Malvales; family Malvaceae; genus Abelmoschus; species Abelmoschus esculentus. Next base: position 1,834,208 of record JAUCBN010000049.1, read on the forward strand.
GCTATGTGGCTTCTGCATGAATCAAACCTCACACTTTGTTATATTAACTGATTATAACAAGAAATTATGGTCTTTAAATTCTTCCAATTCCAGACACTGGGATCATGGTTTTCGTCCAGACTACACAGGACTAGGATGTCTTAAGCAGCATTTCCTAAATGTTCCAGTGACGGCATTGACTGCCACAGCCACCTATTCAGTTCCTGAGGTACTTAAACTTAAGTTAAAACGGTGCAAATCTGTGTGATAATTGCCTCAGGACTTCCTAATCACCATAGACATGAATGTTAGTGTACGTCGCAACCGAGCACCGAACTCGAGTTAGAAGTAATACGGAGGGCATGATGATAAAGATTGGGGAGGATGAAGGTGAACATTGATAAACTACTTCTCTTTTTCAATTTTTGTCTCTTTACCTTTTGATTTTGGATGAAGAAATGATCTTTTGGTGCATGAACTTTGCAACTTGTGAGGCACATTCATAGGGATTAAATGTAATGTTTTCCTTGAATTAAGAGAACATTGATATTGACATGTTAACCACCCTATATTATTACATGATTATGTGCTTAACAGGCTAACCCCTTTGCTTAAAATTGTAAAAACATGTCTTTATTCTAAACTTTTTGGTAAGATGTCTTTTATGGGGTTATCAGTTTGACAATAATCAAGGGTACTGTTTATTGGTTTTGGACCTTTTGGTTGTCGGAGAAAGAAGACAGAAAAAAGAGCAGGAATAACTTAGTATTGGAATCTTAACAACATCAAAAAAGACTGATTGGCTTGAAGTTGTATTTGCAAATCTGCAACTGCATGCTTCAAACTTGTTAATTAAATAGTGTAAGAGGTTTTATAGTTTGTTCCTTACAAGGACACACAGTTACTTCCGGAAATGGCGAGAGATTATTAGGTGAATTTTGTTTATCACGTTATTCATGATCTAAGCAATTAAGATCGTTTATCTTTAAATAGTTACATAATAAATGCTCACTCACTAATTATATGTAAGGAAGAGGTAGTGATTCACCTTAAAAAAATTAAGATAGATAAATCTGGTTGTTTGAGACCATAAATAATATAGTAAACAATATTCCTCTAATAATTTTTCTGACACATGAATATATTGTATTTTTAAATAAATATCAAAATTCTAATTCATATAAAAAATAATATAAGCATATTTTTTTATTAAGATATCAGAATTAAATTTTATATTTGTATTTATTTCAAGTTATTTGACTTATTAAAAACCCAATAAATAGTTTTAGTGAAAAAATATATTTATTTTAAGAGATTCGAATTTAAATAATTATATCTATAATATGTGCGATTGTTATTATATTCGAATATTAATTTAGATAATAAGCCAAAAATGAACATTAAAAGTGTTGGTGCAAGTGGAGTCCAACCAATAATATCTTAAAATTAGGTTCTGGTTCAAATAGATTTCAATCAAGTTTTTAAGTCGAGTTAAGTTTTACTTATCTAAGTCCAACCAATAATGTCTTAAGCCCATGGTGAAACTGGCCATGTGGGCATGGCATTGGTAACAGAATAGGAAACTTACTGACCAAGACAACAACTTTTTCCTATTCCTTTTTTAAATTGATTTATTTCACAAGACAAAGCCTTGGGTCTTTAAATTTCAACGGCAGAGTTGGGTTGTGTTCTGTTATGTCACTACTTCTTCAAAATTTAATGCTCAAAACCAGACATTTCTTACTCTGTTAAACCCTCCTCCACTTATTTATTATATTATTATATTTTAAAAATTGACTTTTAGCTTCTAAATCTCTGGTATCAACCCATTCTGTCTCTTGATCTCTACTAATATCACTAAAACCAAATCCCATTTCCTGGTATTATATTTATAGTTGCAGTGAAACCAAGAAGATGGTGCTTGAAGTTTGGTTGTAATGAGTACAAGGGGAAACTGATTTAATGGTTTGAAACTTGAAAGTTTGAAGCTTTTTGTTCAATTTAAAGAATACCCAGTTAGGTTTAGCTTTTTTTTATGTAAACCCATTGTGAAAAGGAAGGAGCTTGGTATCTGGATCATGGGATTTAGCCATTTTTGTTCAATTTGAAAGCTTTTGAAGTTGGCTTATGGAGATCTGATTCACATGTTTATGTATTTTATGTCACAAAACACTTGATTTCTCTTACATCAGTTGGCTGTTTGAATCTGATTTATAGTCTCTCTGTCTGTTAGCTGATGAGCAATGTGAGCAAAACTAGGTATGGTTTTTGAATTTAAAGTTTGTTCCTTTTTCTTAGCCATTGGCTCCATGGCAGCTCCCTTAAACAAAAGGGTAATACTTGAACTAGATTGACTTTTAGGGTTTTGTTTTGTTTGATAAATAATTGAACTTTATTTTCTGCTTGTTTTATAGATAAAATGATGGAGGTAGAAAGAAAACGTTTGAAGGGAGGGTTTCTTCAATTGTTTGATTGGAATGGTAAATCTAGGAAGAAGCTGTTCTCGAACAATTTCGAGTTATCGGGTACATTCATGTTGATGTTCTTCATTTGTATGGATGTGCATGCATTTCTTTTGTGTTTTAAGTCTTTTTTTTCTTGATTATATGGATATGTTTGTAATTCATGCACCATCTGTTTGCATTTTGATTATAGAGGAATCAAAGAGAGTAAAACCCGAGGAACATGTAGTGAAGCCGCCGCCTCTTACGGTGGGGAATTCCTCCCTTTCCGGGTTTGATCTTCTGTAGCTTAACTGTTATTTTGGTAATATGTTAGTTTCTGATTATATTGTTTACTTGCATACCAGATGGAGGGGGATGAGTACAGTGCCGCTTCAAATGATAGGCGAAGTAGTGATTTTAACTCTTCTTCTTCAGTGACTAGTGATGAAGGATACGGATCTAGAGTGCCTGGAGTTGTTGCTAGGCTTATGGGGTTGGACACATTGCCGACACAAAATGTTTCCGATTCTTCTTCCGTCCCGTACTCAGGGTCTTTCTCTCTTAGAGGATCTCATTTCGAAAGTAGTAGTCCTAGTTTATGGAATGAATATCAACATACCAAGCTTGACAGGTCGTCTTCAAATCCCATTGAAGCAAGGTTTCTTAAGGTGCAAAACAGACCAATCGAGAGATTTCAGACTGAAATATTGCCTCCAAAATCAGCAAAGTCAATTCCAATCACTCACCATAATCTTTTGTCTCCTATCAGGAGTCCAGCCTTCATCCCGACCAAGAATGCAGCTTATATAATGGAGGCAGCTGCAAGGATTATTGAAGCTAGTCCTCAGGCAACTTCCAAAAGTAAAGTGTCATCATTTGGATCCTCATCAGTTCCTTTGAAAATGCGGAATTTGAGAGAGAAAATTGAAGCTGCACATAAAGTATCGAGACCTCGAAGAGCTGATGAGCCAAGAGAGAGTATGGTGAAACCTTTGAAAGTACAACATAAGGACAAGAATCACAGTAAATCAGATTATATGCCAACATTTAGGATAACCAAGGACTCCGAAAAAGGCAATTCTAACAGTTCAAGGATTAAGGGAAAATCAGTCTCACTTGCAGAACAAGAAAGGGTTAAAGTTCAGAGGAAAGAAGGGTCAGCGTCAAGTGTTAATGGGAGTTCTGTGAACCAGAAGGAGAGGAATGATGCTAAAAGAAAACAGTTGTCTATTAGCCAGTCAGATCTACAAAGGAATTTGGAGAAAAGAGCCTTGGCGAACAGGACTAACGGCGTGCTGAGGCAGAATAATCAGAAGCAGAATTGCACATCTAATAGAGATAATTCAACATCAAAGATTTCAACCTCGGACCAGCAAGGTAGAAACACTAGGTCCATAAATGGTACATTAGGATTTAATAGGACCATAAGCTCCGGGAAGACTGTCTCAGTGGCAACTGATACTGCAAAGGAGGTCCCAATGTCTAGAAGAAAGAATTTGCCTAGAAAGAAACACCCTGTAAATGACGATCTTCCGTCTGGACAGACTGTTCCTGATACTTCATCTACAAATGGTAGTGAAAGGTCCGTAAAATGTAATGGCACAACTGATGGGCACTTGAATCAGGATGCAGATGTAAAAAAAACAAGCATGGATGTTGTTTCGTTTACATTTACGTCCCCCTTATCAAGATCCATGCCTAACATAACTTCCACTAGTCAAGTTGCGGAAAAGAGCTGCAGCAGCAGCTCTTATACTGATCCTTCTGGTGACAACAATATGCTATTTATGAAAAGCTCGCCATTTTCTTCACCTGGATTCAATATAATTGGTGGGGATGCTCTGAGTACTATTTTGGAAAAAAAGCTTCACGAATTGACATGTAGAATTGAGTCATCCAACTGCAATATCATTATAGAGGGGAATTCTGCTAGCCCTACATCCAGTTTGCAACAAAACTCAGTGCCCTCATCTGGTTTGGGAACCGCAACATCAACAGCACGTCATAGAAGGCTTCAGGTGGATCTAGATAAAGATATGTCATGTAGCTCGATTGACTTTGTTGGCTCTTCCGAAAAAGGGAAGTGGCAGGTCTGTTATACTCGCACACTGCTACAATTTACTCATAATAACTTGTCTCGTTTTTTTGCTTTTTTTTTTTTGCTACTTTTTGTTGGCATATGTAATTTAGTCCTGCTCTGGAATAGTTTTTTCTAAAGTATAGAGTCTGCTTGAATTTATTTGAATGATGCCAGCAATCTAAAGAAATTGAAGAGCAAAATGCTGGCACCTGCAGCAGTGAGACTGGCATAGAAGTAGATAGCCAACATCCTATACCGTTTTCAGCTCTTGAACCTGCTATCACAAGCAGTGGCTACTCAGGTAGCAGAAATGGTAAGCTGGACTCTTCTTATTCTTATTTTCCTCATTGTTGTTCCGCATTTCTGCCACTTGAACCGTTTTTCTTATGTATCTTATTTGAGATGAAAATGCTACGAAGCTGCTAGGAACGTTATTCTGACTAAATCTTTGGACAAAGTCTAGGTACAAAGGTTATTCGTCGAAAGTGTAAATTTTCTAATTATTTGTAGTAGTTTATGAATTTCGCATGATATATTTTTACTTTGATCATCATCATTGCTATATCCAACACATACACTCTACACTTTCAGGCACTGGACCATTCTTTTCAGTTCAAGCTCAAGAAGTGTTAAATTGGCCATCTGCAAGTGAATCACTGACGGAATTTGGTACGGAGTTATCCGACTCAGCATCCGCTAAACCTGCAGGAGAAACAGACAGAAAGTTTTTAACTACGCCATCAAATTCCAGAGACTATAAACAGTCAACCAATTGGGAAACCGATTTTGTGAAAATGGTGCTAAAAGATTCTGAGCTACTGTTTATAGAATATGCATTGGGACAGACTGAAAATGTTATGACCCTGAAGGCCTTCAATCAGCTAGAGCATCTAACCAGCACAGACTGCAACAGAGAAGATTACAAGATCGAACAAAAGCTTTTGCTCGATTGTGTGAGTGAATGCATGGAGTCGAGGTATCGACAAGTTCTGGTCGGAAGCTGCAAGGGATGTGTTAAATGGGAAAAAACGATACAAAACCGAGATTGTCTGGCAGAGGAGGTGAACAAAGAGATTTCTGGTTGGCAAAACATGGGCGACACAATGGTGGATGATCTTGTAGACAAGGACATGAGCACAAAGACTGGTAGATGGCTTGATTTTGACAAGGAAGCATTTGAAGGTGGTGTAGAAATTGAGAAGAATATATTAACTTGTTTAGTTGATGAGTTAGTTTCTGAATTATTGCCTTGAGATTAGCCTCCTTTTTGCTTCTGTTCCATTATCAAAATCTCAGCCTGTGTGGGGATTCATTCTCAATTATGAACTTTGCATAGCATGATCAAGAACACCCTTTTTAAGCTGAGAGATTTTTTTTATATATAAATTACGTGTCTATTTTTTGGTGGTTCATGTTCGAAAATTGTAGTTTTAAAAAGGGAAAGATTAGTGATAAATTATCATTATTCACTCAAAAATTAATTATACCTTAACAATGGTAATTCCTGTATCAAGGCTATAACAATTAACCTTTATTAAAGAAAAAATTATTAATTTAAATTTAGGGTAAATAATATCATTGTCATTAATTTATTCTCACTTTCAAGTTCTGATCACCAAACTCTTATTTTTGATAAAAGCCTCACCAACATTATGTGTTTATTTTTTTTTCACTAAATTTTGATCCAAACTCTTATTTTTTATAAAGGAACGGTGTTCTTTGGACTTCACGATGGTTAGGTCCATGTATGCCTGAATTAAACTGAAACCAACGGTGTACATAAAACCTCGCAACTGGCAGGTGGCGAGGTCCAAAAAAACAACATTCTTTTATATCTATTCTCTTAAATATTTTTCAAATATACTTATTTCTCTCATTTTTTTTAACTCTATTATTCACCTAGATTGGCTAAACTCTTGTCATATCAAAAATAGTTTTGAACTCATTTTTAATTAAACACAATTTCATATTAAATAGATTGATAAGATTTTTTAAAATTTTATCACATTTTTATACGGAATTTGTTTTTAATTAACCATGAATTCGAACTCGATTTTGTTAAAATGTGAACTTAATTTATACGGATCGAAAGAAAATACTTTTTTATATAATCTTTTTCAGAGCTTTCTTAAATAATTCTCGAAAACAAAATTATCCATTTAATTTTACTATTGTATTCTATATTTTTTCAATTGAATATTTTTAAAAGTAAAATATTAAATAATAAAAATATCCTATATTTTCCTCTCCTTCTATCTTGTCTTTAACCCTTGAAATTCTTCTATTCAAATTCCTTTTCTTATAACTCCAGTTATCTTTTTTCTTTTCCCATAAACTCTTACCTATCAAATCCCATTCTTGGAACTCTGGACTGACTGAATCCATGAGAATTTAATAAAGTTTTTTCTCAGAAAAAGAAAAAGAAATCAAACCAGAAAGAGAAGCACATGCTAAGACTTGATTGGCTGGCAAAGAAAATCTCAATATTCTTTTTCTTTGGGTACAGGAAAGTGGAAACTGGAAACTCAGTCTTTCAGATGTTTACAGAGCTGCATGTAAGAGAATAAATCATTCTCAGTAATTGAAAGGCTAAATGGTAACATTCATTAGGAAAATTTTGAAGAATAATGATATTTATAATTATATTTTAAAAATTAGGTGAGTTAGTTTTGGGTAATTTTAGAAAATGAAATAAAATTTATAATGTTAGTTGAATATTATCATTTATAGATGGTGAGGTCTATCTAAATTGTCGAATTGAGCTAAAAATATATCAATTTCAACGATATACATACATCTTGTCACCCGCAGATGACGAGATCCAAAGATCTTATCACGTGCAGGTAGCAAGATTCAAACAACACTATAAATTTTAGCCTATTTCTTAAAAAATACTTCAAACCTACTTATTTTTTAAATATAACTCTAAATTCCCCTTTATTAGGGTATAAAATCCTATATTACACGTAATTTGATCATTTATTATCGTATTTAGAAATGGATAAAATTTGACTCAAAAAAATAAATAAATTCTTTTTAATATAAAAATTATTTTTTGACTCAACTTGATCTAAATTTTTTAAAATAAAGTTTGAGTTATAAAATAAAAATTTAAATAACTCGAATAACTCAAGAATTTTAGTAATTAGTTTTATTAAGTTTTATATTTGAGTCAACTTTTTTAATTATACATGATATATTATGCATATCACGTGTAAAAATATAAATATACATATATATTATATACATATAGAAAACTGATAAAATTTTAATCAATATGTGCACCACCAATCTTAAATATACGCATATAAAAATATATATGTAGCGGTGTACATACATAGGTGTACATATATACATATAAAAATATATGAAAAAATGTGTGTATAATTAAATTTATATAAAAACTATAAAACTCGATTTGAACAACTCAAATATAGTTTAAATCATAAAATAAGACTTATAAACTTAAAAAATTTATTTTTTTTAATTTGACTCGACTTAACTCAACTAAATCGAACGTTTAATTTTAATCATATTAAATCCATAATTTTTATACCTATGATTAATTAATTATTAATTATCAGACAGGGTGGTGTAGGTGCCAGTGCAGGACCCTTAGCCTTGTAGGAATAGCTGCCACAAAATTAGGATCCTATGAAAAGGAGCTACAGTCTAAATCATTCAAATACACCCCTAAAAATTACTAATATCCCTTTCAACTCACGTAGGATAAAATTTAAAAATCATATTTAATATAATACGAGTTTTATATAAAAAATATAATAATTTAAAATTTAGGGTTTAATATTAAAACTTAGAATTTTATATAAAAAATATGATAATTTAAAAATAATATGTATGGTAAAAATTTACGGTTTAAAATTTATAATTTAAAATTTAAGGTTATGACTTAGATTTGAGTTTTTAATGTAAAATAAAACAAAACTAAAAAACAATATTTTTTCTTTTATTTTCTCATCTATTCTAAATTTTAAACTCTTATTCGTTTCTTAAAAATATAGCATACTTTATCATTATATTTAACTTAAATATATAATATATTTATATTAAAAATATATATAATATACCTTATCATTAGTAATTGCAGCAAAGTGATTAAGCGATCAATATCAAATGATTAAGATTATCTTTTAGAACAGATACTATTATAATCACTATTAACTAAATCAATATATATATATATATTTAATAGGATAGTTTTTTACAATGAACTGATCAAGGATTATTTTATTTCATATTATTTTTCCACATGATCTCCATTCCCATTCCATACCTCACATGGATCCCTACTTCCCTAGTCTTCTTTCTATTCTTATTTTATTTTATGCAACAAGTTGAGGGACATTCAGCTCCCATTAGTCACATTACAAATATAAGAGTTCTTAATGAAATTACTTGACTAACATGGGCATGGGGACTTTTGACTTTTAGAGTAATTTCTTTTAAAATTTGTTTGGAAGGTAGGGTGGAGAAAATAAAGAATTTTACTTCATTTTAAAAAAAAATCTTGCACGAATCATCTTACCTTAATAGTTAAAGGAACTGTTGTTGTTCTTAAAGGTCACGAGTTCGAGCACCAGTAATGTTAGCAGAGTGATTAAACGATTAATACCCAATAGTTGAGACTATATCTTTTCTTAACAATCTCATAATATAATTAAAGTTTAAATTAACTTTTAATTTTAAAATAGTATTAATTATTAAAATTCAATGTTATCTGATATAATTTATACTATTTTAATTTATTGTTTAGTACGGATAGAAATGTAAAAGTCCTCAAATTAACATTTTGGGTGCAAATTGTCTACTATTTAGTCGTGTTTTTATTGGTGCCTCCACTCTAAATTAGTAAGTTTAGGGTTCAAGGTTAAGAATAATATTTAGGGTTTAAGAAATTAAAGGTATGTGCATTTTTAAAAATATAGAATTTAAGACGTAAAAATTAAGATTAAGGTTTAAAATTTAATTTTTAAATTTTTTTAATAAAATTCATAAAAAAAGATACGATTAGGAAGTAATATATTTATACTCTATTTTGGGTACTTGAGAATTATAAAATACTCCCCCACCCACATAAACCACATTGATGAACAAATCCCAAACTCAAAAGCTTTCCCATCTCTTATCTCAAAAACACAAGGAAAAGAAAATGGAGTTCCAAAACTCAAGCTTACAAGCACAACTAGAAACTACCCCAAAAGACCAAACCTTAGATCCACATGAAGACTATGACAGCACTTACTCATCACCCTATGTAAGTGCTCCTTCAAGCCCTGGTCGGGAGCTTGGTCAAGGACCAGGATCCACCAATGGTTACGGTGGTGGGTTCTATTACAGTGCACCAGCCAGTCCTATGCATTTTTCTATCACCTCGGTAGCTTCAAAGGTATCATCAACTCAACCATCTTCTCCTGATAATAACAACTCAGTGGCACTCGGTTTTGAGTTTGAGTTCTCTGCAAGACACGGGTCTTCATCAGGGTCGGGTCAAACAGGATCCATGAGCTCGGCTGATGAGCTGTTCTTGAATGGAAAGATCAGACCTATGAAGCTGTCCACTCATTTGGAAAGACCACAAGCTTTGGCTCCACTAATGGATCTTGAACATGAAGAAGAAGAGGATTTGAGGTTGAGGGATAAGTCTTTGAGTTTAAGGAGAAGAACAAGATCCATGTCCCCTTCAAGAAACAATGCCACTTTGGACAAGACAGCCGACATCGACAACAACAACGAAACAGCTGCTTCTTCAAGGTCTTCTTCAGCAGGAAGAAGCTCAAAGAGATGGGTTTTCCTCAAAGATTTCTTAAGGAGCAAAAGTGAAGGAACAGGAAGAAGCAACAGCAAGTTCTGGTCAACCATTTCATTCTCTCCGACGACAAAAGAAAAGAAACCGGCAGGGAATCCAAGAAATAAGCCTGTAAAAGGGATATTGAAAAGGAGAGTTCCACCATCTCCACATGAGTTGCATTACACTGCAAATAGAGCACAAGCTGAAGAGATGAGGAAGAAGACCTTTTTGCCTTACAGACAAGGCCTGCTTGGGTGCTTGGGGTTTAGTTCAAAAGGCTATGGTGCCATGAATGGATTTTGTAGAGCTTTGAACCCTGTTTCCTCCAGGTGAATCTTAGAGCTACCATATGAAATGAAATGAATTGAATGTATAGAAGATTTGTGATGATAAGTGTATTATTTTCAGTTAGATTCTGTAATGTAATGAACTTGTTGAACACAACTGGGTCTCTTGTGCCACAGTTGAGAAACCAATACTACCACCCATGGCACATGTGGTTGAGTTCAGGGCTCCAGAATTTAGAAAGGTGAAGCCAAAGCGGCACCAGCACATGAGGATGGCCCCTCAATCTAAATGAAAAACTCTGGTTCTTTTTGTTTGTTTCTTCTTGGTTCATCCGTGTGAGTCAGATGCACATGTACATGTACATATATAGTCAGAGCTAAGAATTTATTTAAAGGTATTAATTTTTTAACGATATTTAAGAAGAGTTAATTATTTATAAAAAAATATCAAATTATTTATAAAGAGATATCAATTATATATTGATAAATTTTTATATACAAATTATATAAAAATATGATTTTTCCAAAAATTTGAGATGTTAACAAACACCACACTTATACACATGGCTCTACCCATGTATATATGAGATATTATCTAATTATATAGTGTAAAACTCTTAAAATTTTATAAAATTTTGAATCATTGGATGTATATTTGGAAGAGAATTCATAAAACAAAGGAAACCTTCTGGAAGGATTTCATTGGAGAGTTAGTATTGATAGTGATGTGAATATTTTTCTAGATAAATGGGGTGGAGATAATCTTGTTAACTTGATTGGTGCTTATATGAATTTAGCTACCCCTATAAAATGTAAAGAGTTTATAATTCCCGATAGGAATGAATGGGATGCACATAAAATTAGACAAGTGTTTACAAGAAAGGATGCGATATTTATTCTAAATTGTCTTATTGCAGTTGTTAATTATGATATGTTGGTATAGAGTCATCACCGATAAAAAATTAGTTATCACAAACTAAATATAGAATGCATTGAGAATGTATTGAACAATCGAGAAGCATGGGATGAGGTTCATAATATCCTACAAGCATACTCGTTTATTTTTGTTTCTCATGTAAGGAGGAAGACCAATATAGAAGCACATAGTTTAGCTCGATAGGCTTTATCCCTTGACGAACCATTTTACTTTTCTTTTGAAATTCCAGAATGTATTAAACAATTTATCTTGAATGATCTTATTTTCGGTTAATAAAATTCAATTATTTCAAAAAAAAAAAAAGGAGTTAATCTCAGATATAAAGATAAGATTCAGTTATGTTGAATGTAAAATTATGAGTTTTACGTATTTTTTAATCGTTGGATGAGTGAAATAGATGATTGAGATTATACTTTTTTTTCAAGTGATAATCTTCATATAATCTACGATTAATCTTAACCTTTCATTTACTCATGTAACGATCTATAAAACATGTAAAAATTTAAAACTTTTAGATTGTGTAACTGAATTTTATCTTATATATATATATATATATATATATATATATATTGCTTGAGATATAGGTTTGCTTTTGTCAAAAGACGAAGGCTAGTTGGGATTAAAAATGAAAAAGGACATTGTGAATTCGTTTATAACTAAAATCTAATAAGAAAATCCTACATGTTAAAGTTTAAGGGTTTAATCGAGTATAATAAAAAAAATAAAGATTATTTAAATAAAACAAAAAGGAAAAGGACTTATTAGTATTTTAAATAAAACAAAAAGGGAAAGGACTTATTAGTATTTTATGATTATCATGTAACCTTACGAACATAATTAAGAGAGACGAAACTATACGAAGGTGTTAAAGAGTAATCGTCCTTCATCCTTAAAGAAATTTAAACTCTAATTTTAAGTATTTATGTTTTGTTTCTCAATCTCAGATCTATGTACCGACTTTAAGAATTTACCATCCTTAAAAATCAGAATTAAAGAAAAAAAACATAAATACTTAAAAAAACGGAGATAGATTTATTAATCTTGCCCCTCCTACCGTTAGGGGTGAGCGTTCGATCGAGTCAAGTCGAGTCAAAAAATTTCGAGTTATTCGAATTGACGAATTTAATTTTATTATTCAAACTTCCATTCAAAAAAAAAATTCGAGTCGAGTTGAATTTCGAGTTCTTATAAAGATTTAATTGTGATTATTTATTATGTTATAGTACGATTTGATTGTAATTTAAAAAAATTCACTAATCATATGAGCTATATGTATATCTTCATGTGTAATAATATTTCTTGATAATTTTATATATGAATATATATTATAAAAACTTGAGGGACTCATCTCGAATTTAAAAAAATAAATCTTATAATTACTAAATTTTTTTGAGTTTTTCGAATTATTTGAATTTCAGTTTTACAACTCTAACTTTATTTAAAATTTTTCCGAATTATTCGAGTTTATGAAATTTTGAGTCGAATCAAATATTTTTGCTTTGAATCTAGTCGAGTTATTCGATTTTTTCGAGTTAAATCGAATTTTGGTCACCCCTGTCCACCGTACATATACTTTAGAGTGTGCAACTTCATTTGCTTTAGGAAAAGGGAAATTTGAACCCCCATGAGAACACATGAACAAGATTGTTCTACCTTTCCCAATGATCCAACACTGTGTCCCCAATATAATTGGTTTTGTAGATAAGCTTGGTCTGAAACCACAACCCCAAGGCTAGTGTTTTAAATAGAAGAATGTAGCATCAAAATTATTAGGGGCAACTGGTGGCACAATCACATCAACCAACGTGCCCATAGGCCCCAATTATAATAACAGTGGGAAGGGCTTTTCATGCAGTTTCTGAGGAGATGAGCCCTTTCGGTGACCCACAGAATTCATTCCTCTGGGACTTCAGCACTCCCTTCTGACAAACCTGGTTCAGAGTCATCAAATTTCCAGGATGGTTCGGCCTTCTGTCTCTCTTTCAGTCATGGTTATAAGCAGGTAAAATGTTAAAAAAATGTACCTACCATTTAATTAGGTATTTATTTTGATTATCATTTTTAAACACTTTGAACTTTAATATTTTATTTTAGATTAAAATATTTTTTTATACATAAAAAATATCAATTTAGGTTTGTTTTGAAAAAAATTGGGTCTTGAACAAAAATTAAAAATAAAATCTTATATAAAAATATATATCTTATTATGAATAGTAATTTTTTGTTTTTTTTGATATTTTATTTCTGTTCGACAAAAAATAGGTTTAAAATTAAGAATTAAAGTTTAAAATTAAAATTTAAGGTATTGATGTGAAGTTTCTGAGTAAGGATTTAGAATTTAAGTTTATGGTTATACAAATATATGTGATCTCTCGAGGGACAAACCAGTTTGCTTTCCACCTTATCGAGAATACAGTTCTTCATGATTGGTCTTTTCTAACGGTTGAACTTGTATCAACATATTTTTTAAACAAAATAAAATGCAAACGAGAAACAAAACAACACAAACAGAAAAATCTGTTAGCACTGAATTATATAATAATAATCGATATGAAAATAACTAACATGCTTTATGTTGCATGAAAATAAATAACATGAAATAAAGGGTGTAAATAAACGTAACCCCCACTCGCTCTCTTTCTAAAATGCAGCCTACAAGGTGACTCTAAATGGGCAGAAGTCCGGCATGACGACTCTAGGGTGGGCTTTTATGTCTCACTATATGCAGTATGGTTCCCAAACGGTACTGCACTATTTAGGGGGATACATTTCTTTAAGTCTATGTAGAGATGTAGGTCTCACGAAGACAAAAAAAAAAACTATACTGAAAGCAATTCATCATCTTACACGGAGGTGTAACCTCACGAAAGAGGGGTTTCATGCTCTCACTTATGTGTACGGAGCCCCAGGTTGAGACCTCATGAAATGAGGGTCCTGAAAAAAATTATAAGAAAAACATATCAGAAGATATGTTAAATAAAATAAAACAGGATCATAAAATTAAAATAAACCAAATTTATATTTTCTATTCATTAAATAAAAGATAATCGATTCGAGGCTCGAATCTCGAAAAATAATCCCCAACAAAGTAGCCAGTTGTAATCATTGAAAATTATCCGGGGAGTCGCCACCATTTATTTTTTTGCAGTGTGATTGAAACATCAAAATTGAGTCTGTGCAATCAGAGTCGGATCTGTGAGTCTGTTACGTGTGGGGAAGGAAAAACATCCCCACAACACCCAAAACTTGACACCTATCAACTATAAAATATTTTATACGATAGAAATTACAAATTCGGTCTTAATTTAAAGTTTTTTTTTTTTTTGATTATAATAGAGCTTCTCTTTCTTCTAGATGTGCCCTGAAGCTGGATCTTTAGAAAGCCTTTGACTCTGTGGATTGGAAGTTTATTTTGATTGCTTTAGAAGCTTTAGATATGCCTGCTGTTATGGTTAATTGGATAAAGGAATGTACGTGCACAACTAAGTTTTCTATTTTTCTCAATGATAGCTTAATTGGGTACTTCTCTGGTAGGAGGGGGCTTCGACAAGGGGATCCCCTATCCCCGTATATTTTTTCCATTATAATGAATGTTCTTTCTTGACTTTTTGACAAGGCTGTTGAATTTGAGATTTTTGGATTTCCCCTATAGTGTCATAAGCTTCGATTGACTAATCTGATGTTTGCTGATAATTTATTAGTTTTTACAAAGGGTAAATTAGACTCTGTCTCGGGGGTTTAGGAGGTAATGAAATATTTTTACCCTTTTAGGATTACAATTAAACTCAGTCAAATCTGAAATCTTTGCTTTTGGGCTAGATAATGGCGTTCTTGAAGCTATATGTGATCTTACTGGTATAAAAGTTGGGCAGTTGTCAGTTAGATATCTTGGTATTCCTCTTATTACCAGGAGGCTTACGATTCATGATTGTGCTCCATTATTGGAGAAATTAATTTTAAGACTTCAAAATTGATAGGCTCAACATCTCTTCTATGTTGGTCGTTGTCGATTGATTCAATCAGTTTTGTTTAGCACCCAAGAGTATTAGAGCAAACATCTGCTCATCCCTGCTAATGTAGTTAAAAAGAATCAATCAGCTATGTGCAAGATTTTATTGGAAAGGGAAGGATAAAGCCATCAAGGTAGCTCGAGTGAGTTGATCTAATATTTGTTATCTTAAATTTGAAGGCGGTCTTGGGTTGAAAGATATTGCAACTTGGAATATAGCTTGTTTCATTTTTCTTATTTGTAAGGTATTGATAAAATAAGACTCAATCTGGGTGGCTTGGATACATGAGTATAATATTGAAGATAAAAATTTCTGACAGCTTGTGTGCCCACAAAATTACAGTTGAACATGGAGAAACTTACTTCATTTGCGAGGATGTTTTGAATCTTTGCAAGAGCTTCTTGAAGATTCTTTCTCCTTGATTAAGAAGATATAGCAAGAAGTAAGAAAAATGATCTAGTGCATTGAGATAGATTGGTTTGGCATCCTGGCAATATACCCCGTTATTTCTTTTGTATTTGGATGGCTATTTTAGACAAATTATCCACCAAAGCTAGATTGACTCGGTTTGGTATTACGAATGATGGGCGTTGTTTACTTTGTGACATCGATGGTAAGACTCGAGATCATATATTTTTTTCATTGCCCTTATTCTAAATAGGTTTGGGAGAGCATCTTACATGACTGTGAGATCCCTCATGTTTGCTTGCCTTGGGAACAAGAGCTGGCTTGGGCTCTATCTCGATTCAAAGGGAAGACAATTCCAGCTTTGATTTTCAATTTAGCTTGGAATGGGTGCATTTATATGCTTTGGAAGGAGATAAATAATAGACATTTTTGTAAGGTTTTTTGATGCTATACTGAAGTCATATAACTTATAAAGGACTTTGTTAAGCATAAATTATATGATGGTGTACAGGATACACAAAAACATTTGTATAGATCCCTCTGCTTAGAATGGGGGTTGATATAGTTTTTTGTAATTTTTTTGGGGTTGTAATACATAGAACACATTCATCTAAAAAAATAAAACAATATTATAGCATAATATTGAGTAATAATAATAAAAAATAACAATAATAATCATAAAGGGCTTAATCTGCATAAAAAAGGAATTATAAGGCCAAAATAAGTGAAATTAGTGACCAAATCGGAAAGGAAATTAAAACAGCAAGCATCATATGCAAGGATACTAGGACTCGAGGACTGTGGGCATAATTTTTCCACTTCTTCGGGTTAAAGCGCGGGTCGAGTATGGTATTCGGATCGGTCTGCGGGGCTTTAGGTACGAAACGACGTCGTTTTGGACCTTGTAACCGGTCACCAAAACGGCATCGTTTCGGTGAAGGTTTAGAAGGATCATGTTCAATCCAAAAGTTCTCCATATCTTATTCTAATAAACACAAAATTCCCGAGCTTAAAAGGTCTCTCATTGCTGCTGTCGTTCTCGGCCACCATCGGCTACCATGTACGACTGCTAGCCACCGTGCCAGTTCGTCGTAAACTGAAAAGAAAACACTTTTACGATGCTCTTGGGTGCGGGGAGTACGAATCCACACTTAGATTTTTGAATCGAAACGTGTGTCAACTTAGAATTAATCGAAAAGATGAGTATTTTTTCTTTACTATTTTTTTTACCTTTCGAATAATGTTTTCGATTTCACGCCTCTTTGCTTTTTGGTTTTTCTTTCTATTTTAGAGTTGATCTTGCTCTTTTTTTTTTTTGCTTTGAAATGTATTGTTTTTATTCCATAGATCTCGTAAACAATTACATGTTTTTTTTTTTTCCGGGTTTTATACCTATATTTTTACAATATAAAACACAAAATGAACTATGATTTTGATATGAAAATCCAGATCTAATTATGCTTATATTCTGATGTTTGCAGGTTTGACGTGAAACTTGGGAGGTGGAGCAGGCGGCAAGGGCGGTGGCCGACCAAACGAGCCAATGGAGTGAGCGCATGGCTGCCACATGAGATTCGAATCGTCGCACCTGGCCGCCACGCGCCTCATCTGATCTGAGCATGGAAACCATAAACGGATAAAACAAGATATTTTTGATGTAGATACGGAAACATACAACCCCTACCACTAACGGAAATTGTGATTACTGTATTTTTGGAATGTATTTTAAAAAATATTCTGTATTAAAATTTATAATTTTGAGATTAGAACGCTTTCTATCATCCTTTCGATTGTTGTTTGAAAATTTATGATTCTAAGATTAAGATACTGTTAGAATTTTTGAATTTTTAAGTTATTTTGTATTTAAAAATTTATTTTTAAAATAAATTAGAAAAGAAAATAAAAAATCAAAATCAAAACCTCATGCCAAATAATTATTAAATGTTAATTTTTTAACGAAATAAATTTTAAAATTATAACTATATAAATACAAGAACTTAAAATTATAATAATATAAATATTAAACATCTAAAATCAGAACAATATAAATATTAAATATCTTAAATTATTATAGTACAAATGTTAGATACATACATTTATCAAAAAATATATATATATACCTAAAATTATAATTTAACATTTATTTATATAATAAACCTTTATGATTTTAATTAAACCCTAATTTATTTTACCCAGATTCCTTCTCTATGCAACATTACCGGTTGCGTTTTACCCTACTTATTTCATGAATTCAGTTGGTCTATAAATACCATAAACCCTACTAAGGAAACAGCCTTCATCTCGAGTCTTTAACTTCTCTCTCTTAGGGCAGCAAAGATGGTGCAGCCTTCCGCTGTTGAAGGCATACCAAACAAAAAATTCAGAAAATATTTATACAATTCGCCTGATTAAGTGGATTGCCTGAAGATCTGCTTGTTCGGATTTTATGTTTTCTGTCGCTGAAAGAAGCACTAAGAACCTGTGTTCTGTCACGAAAATGGCGAGATTTATGTTGTTTTTTCAGTGGAAGTCTAAACTTTGAAGCTTCAAAGACATTAATGTCGGATCCCAAGAAACTGGTAAAAGAGAGAGATGGTTATGTAGAGTCGATTAATCAATTTTTTAACTCACATAAAGCTGCAACTATATATGAGTTGAGGGTTTGCTTTGATTTAACCCAACAACATAGGCGATATATCAATAGATGGATCGAGATTGCACTAATGAAGAAGTGTGAAAGACTAGAACTGGATTTCGAACCATGCAGATTGAATCATCGGAGTGACAGTGAAAATTACCGGCTCAGACATAAATTTTCCATCTCATTTGAAACTAGAGTCCTAACTGGTCTTTGCTTGAAACATGTGGATGTAAGTGGTCTGATTCTAGAGTCTTTCCTTTCCAATTGTCCCTTGCTTGAAACATTGCATGTCTCTCACTCGAAAGAGCTTACTCATATACGTGTCTGTGGCTCATCACTGAGACTGAAATACTTGCATGTATCGTTCTGCAAGTGCATCAAAAGCATTGAGGTTTATGCACCAAATCTGGTTTCTTTTGAATATATAGGAGATCAGGAAAATATAGCAGTAAACATAAATCTTAGGTATGTACCTCAGCTTCGTGATGTATCTTATGGTGGACAATGGGATTCGACTCGGGACTATACTCGCATGATTGAAAGGACATGGAAATTTGTGGAATACTGCAAACTGATGTCACACATGCCTTTGTTGCAGAAATTGAAAATTGAGGTAAATGTTTTAACTCTACTTATTATCACTTGGGAGTGCATATATATTGATGGTTTTCGGTAGGGGTGTTTATTGTCAGATTTTGGATTGGATCCGATTCAATTTTTTTGGATATTCGGGTTTTTTGAATCGATGATATAGTGATCCGCATCCGATCCGGAAAAAAGCGAATATTTGCATATTCATATCGGATAGTCAGATATCCGATTATCCAAAAATATAATTTAATTAAACTAATTTTTCGAATTTGAAGGTTGTATTTATAAAAAAAAATTAGAATCTTGAATATAATAAACAACAAATTATTAAATACAACAAGATTTACATTTATAAAAGTTTTAATTTTTTAAAATTTTGAATATAACAATCACTAAATTCTTGAATATAACAAGATTAATATTAATAAAAAATTAAATTTTTGTATTTTCAGATAATCCAAAATATGAAATATTATGATCCGTATCCAATTCAAAAAACTTAAATTCGGATCGGATATCCGATCCAAAAATAAAAAAACGGATTAGATATTTTCGAACATCCCTAGTTTTCAGTGTATTAGGCTGGTATTATGTGAATATTTTTCCTACACATCTTGGTGTATGTGTGAATTAACGATAATCATTCTACTCTTTTTAGGAGTTTTACTGATTTAGAATATAATCTCCCCCATTCGACATTGATCACTCAATCACGCTGCTGACATTGCTGGTGTCCGAACCCGTGACCTCTAGGAACAACAACTTTTCCTTTAACCACTTGGACTAGATGGCTCGTACTTTACTAATTGTTATTTTGCTTTACTAATTGTTCTTTATGTTATGTCAAGTTATTTTTGGTTCTCGCAGTAATTAAGCCTTACTTTGGTGCATTTAATCACTAAAATGGCTAGTATAAGATTGTATATTTCGGTTGATGAACGAAAAATACTGGAACTAGAAGAGGCCAGAATGTTTGCCTACGACCTGCTCTCGGCATATCGACCTAAAGGCGCCAAATTTCTACTACTCTGAATAACTGTTTGCCTTTTAATGGTCTTCAGTGACTGTAATTGCATAGCTTATGTTGACATAGAAATTCAGAGAAGTTGTACTTAGTTAAAGTAATCTTGCTTATGTCAAAATGACTTTAGGGTTTTTTTCTTTTTATTGTTCTTTTGATTCTAGGGTTTAAACCTGATAAATTCAGATCGACCCGTATCACACACCTAATTTTGGTGGGTGACTTTAATAGTCTTTTACTTCAAAAGAAGAGACTGCAATATTTAAACTTTAGGGGTTTTTAGTTAAAGTAATCCTTTTATTGTTTTCCCTTCTTGATTATACTCTGAAAGTGCCTTTCTTCGATCAGTGTATATGATAGGTTTTTATGATTTTTTATGGACGGGTCTCATGAGTTCACGATAGTTTTTTTTAGGCTTAACTCAAAAATAAATACTTAAATTATACACTTTTTCTGAAATAGATGTCTAATGTTTTTTTTGCTAAAATAGGTGCTTAAAGTTTCATTCCGTTAGTATTTTAAGGTAACACCATTAAAAAAAATTGTTTAACTTATTAATAGGTGTCCAAACTATATATTTTTCTAAGATAAGTACCTAATATTTTTTTTTGTTGAAATACGTACCTAATGTTTTGAAATACGTTTATTTAATCAAGGTTTAAATCTTTATATTTTTAAATCAGTCTTAAGTTCGATTAAAATCTAATCCGTATCTATCCCTAACTAAAACTATTACTCCAGTCTCCGTATAATATCAAGTTATATTGTTGTTAGTGTTATTCTCAGTTTATGTGATAATTCCAACTTAACTTATTAAATAAAATAAGAGAATCAAAATTAACATATCTTATGAAAATGAGTATGAGTATTGAGGTATAAAAGAAACCTAGCCGCAATTTTTTTTTTCTTGAAATATTTTTTCTAGTCGTTTTTCACTTTGATCAATCCTTTTGATCGGTAGTCGGTAATTAATTTTAATATTGATTGTCGACTACAGAATCTATTATTTTCTTTATTTTTGTTTTCGATTTTAATAAGAATCTCTGCTTTTATGGCACGTTGTTTCTGTCCTCGTGACACGTTTTTCTTCTATCTTATGACATGTTTTTGTTTTTGTTTTGTGATTTGATTCATCTGTCTTTGTGGCATGTTTTAGCATACCCTAGCGATTGATTGTTGTTCACACAGAGATTCAATCGATGCTAGTTTTCTAATTTATATTTTTGTCAGTGGTCACTTGAAAAGATTTATCCCCACTCGGTTGATAATTGTTTGCTGATGAAATTAGTCTTGGGTAGCGGTACTTTTTGCATGACAGTTTAGATCGTCTACAACTCCTTTCTTCGTTATGTGTCTCATTTGGATATAAATAAGGTGATTCAGGAAGCTTTTGAATTTTATTAGTATGCTTATTTTCATAGAAATTTTTATTTTTATTTGTTTTGGGTTGTAAAAAATTTTGGATTGTTTAATTCAATTATTTTAATTCTTGATTTCGATGTAATTATAGTTTTTATATGGATTTAATAAAAAATCAGTGGCATTTGTCAAAAAAATCTACTTACATTCCGCATATTATTACTTACGTTTTAATTCTTTTTCTTAATATATATGTAATTACTTTTTTTATTTTAATCTTTGATTAAATAAACGTATTTTAAAATATTAGGTATTTATTTTAAAAAAATATTAGACACTTATCTTAGAAAAATATATAGTTTGGACACATATTTATGAGTTAAACAATTTTTTTAACGGTTTTACACTAACGGAATAAAATTTTATGCACCTATTTCAACCAAAAAAAAATATTAAACACCTATTTTTAAAATATATATATATATAATTCAGGCACTTATTTTAACCGAATAAAAAATTAAATACCTATTTAAAAAAATGTATATTTTAGGTACTTATTTCTTATTTAAGCCTTTATTTATTATGAGTTTTAACAAAATTTATTTCATAATTTATAAATTTTTTTATAATTTCTTTTTTGTTTTATTTTATCGTGGTCGTTTTAGTGACCTGTTAAGAACAAAGACTAAAAACATGAAAAGATTTCAGAAGTTCATAAGAGAATAAGATTTCAGAGAAAATAAATTCTGATTTCATTCACTAAAAGCATAAACATTTCTCCTTTCTAAACCAACTATAAGTTGTACAATCTTAACAAAATTTCCAGTTGGCTCAACGGTCCAATAAGTAGGGGTGTTTAAAAATATCTGATCCGGTTGATCCGATTTGATTGTTCATTGATCCGATCCGAAAATACAGATATCTGATCTGATTTTTATTTTTAGATCGGATATTCGATCCGATTTTAAGTTTTCCGGATCAGATACGAATTATAATATTTTAAGTTTCGGATTATCCGAATATTCGAATTTTCATTAATATTAATCTTGTTATATTTAACAATTTAGTACTTATTATTTTC
Source organism: Abelmoschus esculentus (assembly GCA_035048815.1). Lineage (NCBI taxonomy): Eukaryota > Viridiplantae > Streptophyta > Magnoliopsida > Malvales > Malvaceae > Abelmoschus > Abelmoschus esculentus. The sequence continues at coordinate 1,856,855 of JAUCBN010000049.1, forward strand.
AAAAATTTTAAAAAATAAAATTTTTATAAATGTGATTCTTGTTGTATTTAGTAAGTTGTTGTTTATTATCTTCGAAATTTTAAAATTTTCATAAATACAATCTTTAAAATCAAAAAATTAATTTAATCAAATTATATTTTTTTTATAATTTTCGTAAGCAAACTTGAGTCATTGGAGTATCTTGGAAAATCTGAGACACTCGACTGCGACTGGATGGCCAATGGAACCCTTCACGGCAAGGAAAATGGCGGAGTAATTGAAAAGGTTGACTGCCTTATCACCGGTTTAAATGAGCATTAATTACGCAAATTCTTATTAAATTTATTTTAGTTATTAAAATTTTATAATATTTAATTTATTAATTTAATTTTAGATGTTAAACTTTTTTTAGATGACTAACCGTTGTATTACATAAAAACAGCTCGAAAGTTATAATAAAGTTTTACATATATGCTATTCGCACGAGTCTTTTAGTCCAAGTGGTTAAAGAAACGATTGTTGTTCCTAGAGGTTACGGGTTTGAGCACCAACGGTGCTAACAGAGTGATTGAGTGATCAATGTCAAATGGTGGAAGTTATACTCTAGAACAGATACTATTGTAATCACTATTAACTTGTTCAAAAAAAATGAGACAATTAACATTATTCAATATATTTTTTTTGAATCAAGCAAATATATTTCTTTTAGCCAAAAATGGCATCCTCCAACATAAAAGGTTCAATACAAGAAGGAACATCGAAAGAAAAATAAAACGGTTCAATCAAATCTAGTGCCCAATGAGCAAGCTTATGAGCAACCTTATTCGCAATACGACTAACATGAGAAACACTAATAGATGGATGCAAATGAAGAAAACAATGAGCTTCCTTAAGATGAGAGGCAGCAACCGAGAAGTCTAAAGTATCAGTCTTCAATTTATTCACAATGGACATCAAATCGTCTTCCACTTGAACTACATCCCAAGTATTATCTACAATCATCTTGATTCCAGCGGCAAAGGCAATAGCTTCGGCAATTTCAGCAGTGTTGACTCCTTGTAGTTTATACGCCCAACCATCAAGCATAAGTTCATTCCTATCTCGCGCGATAACACCAACAACATCTAAACCAGAAGTAGGAATAAAGATAGCGTCTACGTTGATCTTGACTCCTAAACCAATAGGTTTGGACCACCTTACGTCTTTGTTACAAGGAATTGATGGTGTGATGAGCTCGTGAGCCACTAAGTAATATGCATCAAGAATTCGTGAGTTGTCCACAAGCATCCTAGCTAGAGTTAAAACACCATTATGAATCCAGTTATTCTGTCTGTTCTATATATTCCACAATAAAATAACAATGAAGGTAAATTGTTTTTTTTATCAAGAGAAGATAGTAAAGATTCAATTCATTCTCTACAAGTGTTGAAATTTTCTTGATGGATACTCGTAGGGAGACCATACAAATCATAAACTTCCTTCACCTTCGAACAATCTTTGAAAACATGTATAGTGGATTCTTCCTCTAAATTGTAAATCCTACATATACCAGAACCTATACCAACATAGGATAATTTTTTCCCTGTAGGAACAACATCCAACCCAAGCGTCCATCCAAAAATTTGAAGTTTTGGTAGTGTATGTAGATTTGCAATACCTTTCCAATTGGCTGAGTTGTCACTCTCTATATTAGATTGATCCAACAACCATTTATGTGCAGATCTCGTATCATAAACTTTTGAAGGATGATTTATCCAAACCAGAACATCTCTAGTACTACCAATAATAGGACATTTTAAAATTTTCTCTGCATCTTCAGCTATGAACACATGCCTAACCTTTTGTTCATACCATTCATTCCCTATTGGTTTCATAAATTCATGACATTCGATAGGAGTGGAAGCCTACATATAGAAACCAAAAAGAGTAACAGGTAAATCACCTCCCCATCTTTCACTAAACATATTAATGTTACTGTGCAAGCCTATTCTCCAATGAAACCCGTCAAAAAGTCTCTCTTTTACATTGAATATGCTCCTCCAAATAAAAGAAGATTTGTCTCCGAGTTTTGCATTAAGAACATCACCATTTGGAAAATATTTAGCAGATAAAATTTTATAACACAAAGACCCAAAATTATGAATTAATCTCCAAAACTGTTTACCAAGTAAAGCAATATTAAATAATTTTAAGTCTTGGAAACCAATCCCTCCATCTCTTTTTGGTCTACACAGTTTATGCCAAACCACATGTGTCTAACCTCGTTTTTCCACTTTCTCAGGCCACCAAAAATTTCTCATTGTTGCAACTATTCAATCAATAATACAATCTGGTAACTGAAAGCACATCATAGCATATGAAGGTAAGGCTTGCGCAATAGATTTCAAAAGAATTTCACGTCCCTAAAAGATAACAAATGTTTAGTCCAACCCCGAACTAAAGAATCCTTAAGTTGTCTAGCCTCCGCAATAGAATTCTTTAGAAACAGTAAACAATCATCAACATATAAAAGGTGAGTAACTTTTGGACCATACCTACTAGCCTTAACACCACTTAACTTTCCCTCAACCTGTTTCTAAAGAAGCAATGTCTTAGGCTTGATGCGCAAGCTCGAATCGATCACCGAAAACCGTCAAGAGGGTTGTTTTTGGTTTTTGGTTGAATTTTCTAAAATCGAAAGATTGAGACAAAGAACACAAGGATTTTAGAGTGGTTCGACCATGCCTACATCCACTACCTTAGCATACCACTAAGGATTTCAACCAATTCACTAATGAACTCAACTTTTTTACCAGTTCAAGGGATAACCGTCACAACCCTATCTTTTGGACTTGGCTTGTAACACCCGCCCTGGATGTCACATTGGGCCTCCGGCCCAAAACCTGTATTTCAAAATTTCCTTCCAAGGGCCCAACAGATAAATCAAACTTAAGCCCAAATATGATTCATAAGTCCATTAAATCAAAACGGAAGCCCAAATAAGTTAAAGAAACCGGAGCTCCAACATATTACAAACCGTTAAAAGCATTCGACCCAAATTAAAATAAACAGAGTTACATTACATAGGGTTCGACATAGTACAAGCCCAATAAATCTAATACATGTACTCTGACAACACGGTCGATGCTGAAATCCGAACCTTGATGGTGCTCCACGAATCGGCTTCACTTAACCTACGCACGAAAACATATTCCGAACGCTGAGCTACAAAAGCTCAGTGGATACGCCGAACTCGGCCAACATCATGCATATCATAAGCAGTAAAACATAACATATAAAATATCGTGCATGGTATGATGATTTAACATGCTTGCCTACCACATGGCATAAACAATGTATACTATCGCACACAATATATACATGTCACATCACAAATAACACACAAGAGTGAGGCCCGCGTCCACACAGCATGTCGGGATCCTGCACTCAGGGTTGAGGCCGCCCTCAAATCCTATGCCCGGAATGCTACATCGAACATCTTCGAACGAGGCCGCCCAACGTTCGGAAAGGGGTGGAGGCCGCCCAACCAACCCCATGCTCGGAATGTTACATCGAACATCTTCGAGTGAGGCCGCCCAACACTCGGAATAAAAGTCTTCAAACATCATCCGGCATGTTACATCGGATGGCCTTCGACGTGTTGCAACACTTATGGATATCCGAATTTCCAACAAACAAGGACTCGAAACACATAAACGATCCACCTAGGATCCTCACAACAAACATATCAAGGCTTAACATAACTTAGACTTTCGAGGTTAATGTCGTCAAATTCATGTTTATAATTCATTGCATTGATTATAAGATTCATTACAACATTTAATTCTCTTTTCGAATCTCAAACGAAGCTTATCTTGTTAAGTTCTCGCAGGGGTATCGATACCCTCATGTAGGGTATCGAACCACCTGCCTCGATACCTACCCAAAGAAGGCATCGAACCATGGGTATCGATACCAGTATCGATACCCATTGACCATTCCCAAAGTCAACGAAAGGGGACCCTCCAGCATCGATACTGGCATCGATGTCATTATCCCACTAGAGGTCCCAGTATCGAACCATAGTTCGATACCCCTGCCCATAGGGCCAAATTTCACTCATGGGTATCGATACCGGTAGCCCGTGTATCGATACCCCCTGCACGAAATGCAGGTCTGCACTTAGAAAATTTCTAGGATTCAATCCTAAACTCGATCCAATCAGTTCTAAAGCGTTTCTAAACATTTCTAGAGGTGATTAAGGCATTTTAACATCAGTTCTAACTTATTTAACATCCAAATCCAAAATCCACCATTAAAGCATGTCAAGCACCAATCAAACACACACATACCTCAATATCTATATGTATGCAACTACCATGGTATGCAAGATGTAAAGAACGAGTTGGGAGTACCAACCTTAGCAAGCAATAGCAAAAACGAACTCCTCTTCCCACCTAAGCTTTCTCCTTTCCTAAGCTTGAAGATGGTGTTCCCACTTGTTTCTCTACAAGAGGAAGACAACCTAACCATTAGACACCATCTAGAGAGATTCTCATAACAAAAAGAACTCAAGAAACCGAGATTTAAACACCTAAAACCTCCTTCCCGGATTACACTCTAAACCCCCACACAACCTTCATCTAAACCAAACACACACTTCCTTACCTTGTTTTATAGATCACAACCAGCCCTTCAACATCTTCTCTATCATAAAAACGAGATTCCAAACATGACTCTTAAAGATCTTACCTTTAACCAAGTCTTCTTGCAACCAAAGAAGATGAAGATGAGAAGAAAAAGGGAGAAAGAGGTGATATCATCTCTGTAGGAGAAATAAAACCCCTCCTCCTCTCTCCTTCATTCCATTTAGACATTTACCAAAATTCCCTTTGAGACCAAGCCCAACTTAAAACCCAACAACCAAACAAGCCCAACAAAACTAAGCCCAAACCACACTAACCCGGGGCCCAAAACCAAAGTCCAAACCCATCGGGTTAAACCGACACTCAGATCCGAATCCGGGTTGTTACAACTAAGATAGAACCAACTCTAGTTTTTATCTAAGGCTGAACTAGATCCTCTCCTTTTACAAAGGGATTTGTTTGGTAAACTAAGTACCTCACAAAGGTGGGTGTTTATACAATTAAGCTCACAAGAGAATACAAGATTTACAATAAAATCACTCTCTTAAGACTATGTACAAGAGAAAAGGAAAATGAAGATTTAAACTCAATTTCTCTTGATCATGTTTCTTGGATGTTATCTCTCACCATCTTCAAGTGTCCCAAACATGCTTTTATAGTGTGGAATCATATTCTAGCCGTTTATGACCGTTGGGGATGTTTTAGAGCCGTTGGGAAGTCATAAAGTTGAACAATAAATTTTCACCTACATAGAGGTTTCAAAACCTTTACAGAGGTTTCAAAACTTTTGCAAAACTGTTTCGAAACCTTTACAGAGGTTTCGAAACTTTTGCAAAACTGTTTCCAAACCTTTACCAGAGGTTTTGAAACCTTTAAGCAATTAAAAAAATATAGCCGTTACAGGTCTAAGGTTTCAAAACTTTTTTACTAAAGTTTCTAAACTTTTTGCTAAAAGTTTCGAGACTTTCATTCTAGTAGCAGAATGTTTGAGATTGCCCGGAGAGGTTCCGAAACCTTTTACAGGAGGTTTCGAAACTTTCATTTAAAACATAATTTTGACTATTTTAAAAACGTTTCAAACACTTCTAAAACATCTCAAAAACTTTTTAAACTTATTTTCAAGTTGTTTGAACATAATAATCATTTTTGAATTCTTTTCAAATTAGTCCAAAACATTTTTCAATTATTATATCAAAATCAATATCTCAACAATCTCCCCCTTTTTTGATATAATAAAACCAACTTGAAAAATTGTTTTTGAGATTGCTCCCCTTTGCAAAACAAAATTTGAATAAGAGAAACAAAGATTTGAACAAATTAATGCTCCCCCTTATTCATTTGAAAAACCAATTTTTCAAAATATTATCCCCTTTTTGTTATATCAAAAATGGTTCAAGCAAAGTTTGAAAATTTCAAAGCTCATAACAAAAGAGAATTTTTAAAATAAGTTTTGTGTAAAATTTCCTCTTACTTAAAGCATTCCAAAAAGTAGGCTCAAAAGCTTGACACTTAAAAGATATTGAATTTCAATTGTTAGTTTGATCAAAATTAACATGCATAAGAAATTCAATTATCCAAGACTAAAAATAAAATTAGATAACCAAAGATCAATAATAAAAACAATAAGCTTAGAGGTTACCCAATTCCTTCATATGTGTGACTTGAGCATTATTTGATCTTTGATATGCTTGTCATTGCTCCACACACCTACAAAAGACATTTATTTGGATTTTGGTATCCAAATTGCTTTGGATCCATTGACATTAAGTGCAATGTATCTAGTTCCCTTAGGAACCCATACTTGTCTAATCCTATAAGATTTCTTCTTCTTTATAGGACAAGTATGCAAAGAATGACCATGATAATGACAATGTGAGCATTTTGCCATTATGGGACAAGATGAATTATTTAAAATAATTTCTTTTTCTTTTATTAAGCTTTCAAGCTTAATTTTTAAATCAAAATTTTATTTTTCTAAAGCTTTATTATTCAAATTTGAAAACTCTAAATCATTTTTCAAAGTATTAATTTGGTTTTCAAATTCCAATTTTGATTTCAAAAGAGAATCATTTTCAAGTTCAAGTTTAGAAATTATTTTCTTAAATTTGGAATTCATGGTCTCAAATTCTAAAAATAATTCATCAAATACATCTTGTAACCCATCAAAAGAATATGAATTAGATTCATTAGAGTTAGAAGATACTTCGTGCTTATCGAGAGCCAAAACACCTTCCACCTTGGTTGTTTGAAGAAGGTTTGCACTTGATGGAATTCTATCTTTCTTCTCTTCTTTGCCATAGAGTCTCTCAAGTTTCTCCCACATTTCTTTGGCACTCTTGCATGTGGAGACTTTCTTTGAGATGTCTTCATTAAGGCCACAAAGAAGGATATGCATTGCCTTGGCTTTTAGCTTTGCTTTCGCGTCATTGATACTCCGTTGCTTCTTCTTCTTTTTAGGAGCTTCGATATAGCCATCTTTAAAAATATCCCAAACCACAAAATCATGGGATTTGATGAAGAGCTTCATGATATTTCTCCATTGGATGTATCTTTCTCCTTCGAAGAGCGGAGGACACGTGATAGAGCGGCCTTCATCAAAGCAAGCCATTTTCTTAAATGGTAGACTTCGAGCGATGGATCTTTGCTCCTAGATGTTAGTCCGAATCGATGGAGACGAGGCTCTGATACCAATTCTTAGGCTTGATGCACAAGCTCGAATCAATCACCGAAAACCGTCAAGAGGGTTGTTTTTAGTTCTTGGTTGAATTTGCTAAAATCGAAAGATTGAGACAAAGAACACAAAGATTTTAGAGTGGTTCGACCACGCCTACATCCACTACCTTAGCACACACTAAGGATTTCAACCAATTCACTAATGAACTCAACCTTTTTACCGGTTCAAGGGATAATCGTCACAACCCTATCTTTTGGACTTGGCTAAGATAGAACCAACTCTAGTTTTTATCTAAGGCTAAACTAGAACCTTTCCTTTTACAAAAGGATTTGTTTGGTAAACTAAGTACCTCACAAAGGTGGGTGTTTACACAATTAAGTTCACAAGAGAATACAAGATTTACAATAAAATCACTCTCTTAAGACTATGTACAAGAGAAAAGGAAAATGGAGATTTAAACTCAATTTCTCTTGATCATGTTTCTTGGATGTTGTCTCTGACCATCTTCAAGTGTCCCAAGCATGCTTTTATAGTGTGGAATCATATTCTAGCCATTTATGACCGTTGGGATGTTTTAGAGCCGTTGGGAAGTCATAAAGTTGAATATTAAATTTTCACCTGCACAGAGGTTTCGAAACTTTTGCAAAACTTTTTCGAAGCCTTTACAGAGGTTTCAAAACTTTTGCAAAATCGTTTTCAAACCTTTACCAAAGGTTTTGAAACCTTTAAGTAATTCAAAAAATATAGTCGTTATAGGTCTAAGGTTTCGAAACCTTTATCAAGGTTTCGAAACTTTTCTACTGAAGTTCCTAAACTTTTTGCTAAAAGTCTCGAGACTTTCATTCCAGTAGCGAAATGTTTGAGATTGCCCGGAGAGGTTTCAATACCTTTTACAGGAGGTTTCGAAACTTTCATTTAAAACACAATTTTGATTATTTTAAAAACGTTTCAAACACTTCTAAAACATCTCAAAAACTTTTCAAACTTATTTTCAAGTTGTTTGAACATAATAATCATTTTTGAATTCTTTTCAAATTAGTCCAAAACATTTTTCAATTATTATATCAAAATCAATATCTCAACACAATGCAGATAAACCTTGAGTGCAGAATAAAAATAGGTAAGGTGAAAGAGGATCTCCCTGCCTTAAACCCCTCTCAGGCTTAAATAACCCTAAAACACAACCATTTATATGGAAACAATAGGAAACAGAACTGACACAGCTCATAATTAAATCAATCCAATTTGAGCAAAACCCATTTTCACCATAACATCAGCCAAAAACTTTCATTCTACTCTGCCAATTACCAACTTCATCCAAGATGCCCTTAATGTGATTTTTTTTCTCCTACCATTAGCTCGGGCATGAAAAAAGGTTGTGTTTCGGTCTCCTTCTTTCAACCAATGTACCTTCTATCTTTGCCTCCAATACTGTTCATTTCTGTCCAAAATTTCTTTTAATTCCCCTTTAATGATGCAAGTTCCCGCAAACCATATGTAATACCCAAAAAATTATTCCTAATTTTAAAACCCTAATTTTGAAATCCCTAATTAAAAATCCTAATTTTTATATTCCCAATTTCTGAAACCCTAATTTATTTGATTTTTTTAAATTGATTTTCTAAATTTAAGGGGAAAATTTTGAGATAAGATTATAAAGTTTTGAAAGTTGTAAATGTGAATTTAAAGATTAAAATTTAGAGTGATTTGATGACTTTTGGATAACTAATTTGCTTTTAAATTGATTTCTATTTTTACTGAGATTAATTATTTTTTTAAAGTTTATCTATAAATAATCTTTTTATTAAAAATATTATTTTATTATAATTATTGTTTTATAAACTCTTTATTTAATATTATATATATTATATAAAGTCTCGGATAAGGAAAAGAAATCCCATTGAAATTATACAACCTTATTTTTTATTATTTTATTCATCTAATAGAATTTTAATTCTAATTGGAACTAATTATTTATTTCTCTATAAATACATATCATAGTCTAAGAGAAAACCCTACATTATTTTCTTCCATCAAGATTCTTTAAAGCCTATGTATTCTTTGTTTATTTTTGTTCGAGTTCAAAACCACGTTATTCAGTAATTTGAGTCATTTTGGCTAAGGTGTGTTCTCTTGCTGGTACTATATTTGTTTTGTTTTATATATTTTTTGCGTGTGTTCTGTGATTATCTATTTATTGTGACACTGTGATATTGAACATACTTTATGATACTGTGATCTTGAGTTACCTTGTGAGAATGTGATCAGATTATCTGAACTGTGTGTTTCGTATTCTATACGAATATCAGTGATGAGACCTTTGAGATCTGTGACATTAATTGTATAGCATGTGCACGAAGTGGGATTGTACGGAGGAAGGTGGTTTTACCACACAGCGTTTTGGTGAAATAAGGGGTGAGAGGTTCTGGGGAACCACCTCCACAGCGATCGGTTGGTTTAGCCACCACTATATTTGGCGTTCGGAGTATGAGATTGCATTCTATGTTACATTGCATTCATCACCCATATCTGCGATGAGACTTTTTGAGAATTGTGACATTGATTGCATAATATGGGCATAGGGTGGGATTGTACGGAGGAAGGTGGTTTTAGCACCCAGCGTTTTGGTGAAATAAAGGGTGAGGGGTTCGGGGAACTACCTCCACAGCGATCGGTTGGTTTAACCACCACTATATTTGGCGTACGGAGTATGGGACTACATTCTCTGTGACATTGCATTCATCACTCTCTGTGTTTATTTATTGCGAAGGTATATATTTTATCAGTGATTGTGAACTGAGTGTTATCGTGATGTTTGTCTGCACTTAAGAGACACACTAGGCTTTATAGCTCATTCTTTTAGTTTTTTTTTTCTTTCAGATATCTGGCCCTAGGAGTTGGTACTCGGAGATCTCTCTCGGATACGGTTTATTACTATTTTTAGTACAATTATTTACAAATATTTTTATTTTGGGATTATTAGGGATTGAGATGTATTTAAACCTTATGCATAAAAACAGTTATTAAAATTTGTTAATTTTAAATAAGAATATTTACTTTTTTAATCGTGTTTTTATCTTTTGGGTTACAAATTTGGTTTTAAATCATTTTTTGCGATTACTTGACATAAAAGTTTTAAAAACAATAATTTTAACCTATCGTGCTCCTTAAGTTAAAATTAAGAGGTTATACCATCATCGCTTATCGGTTGGTTCACCAACTCCTCAATTCTCCTTTCCAAACCTTTTTTCCTTTTACCTTCAGAATCTCTTTTCCTCCTCTGCCGATCAGACAAATGTTCACCTATAATTTTAAATCTATCCAAAGTCTCCCCAGAACACGATTCCCAAGCTGTTTTTGCAGTTCCAATACAATTCTCCTCTGCTGCCCAACATTTTTTAAATTTAAAGTAGTTTCCTCTTCTTCCAAAATTTCGCAATTTACCAACAGTATCCAAAAAAACATAGAAATGATCTGATTTAAAAGTCAACTCAGATACAACCTCACATTGCTCATATTTTTGCAGCCAAGGAATAGAGGCTACAAATCTATCTAGTCATCGCTTTTTGCTTTATTTTTATTTTAATATCGTTGCAGGTCTCGTTAATTTTTTTAAAATCTAAATAGAATACACATATATAAGTAACGAGATCACCTACTAAAATATCCAATAATCAAACAAAAAACACAACTAAACAAATATGACATCTTCAATCAACAACGATTGAATTCATTCCAACTAATTCCCATAATATATCATCTCCCAACACTCTTAATCAACGTGGTCACCTTATTTATTAATTGAACATTATTATACTTTACCAAATAATCCTAAATAATGATATTACATAACGTAAGGTCTTACACAGCTCAACCTTAAAGTTTGCAAATTAAAAGCCTATAGTTTGAAGAACCACATATATTCCTAATACAATCAAACATTACACTTACAGGTCGACGGAACTGATCGACGTAGTTGCCTCGTCCATGGCTTTCTTCTCCGTATGATATTCGGCTGACATTTCGAGAGAAAATAGAAAATGTTTAGGAGGCAACTCAAGCTCCTCAACTTCATTTTCAAGCATTTCCAGCACTTTGCTCATCGAAGGACGATTCGTAGGTTTCATTTGTATGCACCAGAATGCAACCACTATCATTTTCCTTGCAATGTGTTCATCAACTTCTGTTATGTCTCCTAACCCTATGGTCTGATCCCCTTGATCAAATTGATCATATATCCATGTTGGGAAATAAATTTGACTAGAATGTTCAACTGATGCATTCAAATTCTTTCTTCTTCCCACCATTTCCATTAATAACATCCCAAAACTATAAACATCGGCTTTATACGAGATGCCTCCGATATTCTTGTAAAACAGTTCTGGAGCAATGTACCCTAACGTACCACGAGCCGCTGTGAGAGATATGATGCTGTCGTCCACTGAATATAGTTTTGCAAGACCAAAATCAGATACTTTAGGAGTAAAGTTTTCGTCCAGAAGAATGTTGTGCGGTTTTATGTCGAAATGGAGAATCTGCATTTGACATCCCTTGTGCAAGTAGTCGATTCCTCGAGCCACGCCGAGTGCGATCTCCAACAGTTTTGGCCAACTCAAAGTGCAAGTGTCTTTGGAAAATATGATTTTATCCAAAGATCCATTCACCATGAAATCATACACAAGAGCTTGTTTCGATCCCTCTACACAAAATCCAACAAGTTGCACTACATTAACATGATGAATCCTTCCTATTGTAGCTACTTCACTGATGAAATCTTCTCCATTTGCTTTGGATTTGCCTAGCATTTTTACGGCCACCAATCGACCACTGCGAAGCGTTCCTTTAAACACAGAACCAAATCCACCCTGTCCTAACTTCACTTTAAAACCTTCTGTCATTCTTTTTATTTCGAAATAAGAATATCGAATAGGCACGAAATTGTTTTGAGTTTGAAGAAAGGTTTCAATTGTGTCATCCATTGATAAGTGTCTTCTCCTGAACTTGTGTGTAACAAGTGCAATCAAACAGAATATCCCCAGCAAAGTTCTTGCTAATAATATGCCTGTTTCTCCCCAAGAAAAAGAGCATACAGAAGAATACATCAGCATTCATAATCTGTTGTTTTAAACCTATCTACCTATATTTATTCGGATGTGGCAAACCAAAGTGAGAAGGCATCATAAATTGTTGGGAAAGTAAGAGTTACCTGATATTGCAAGACAAGTAATGTATGTTCCTGTAAGAATGTCAATTGAACAATAATCTTACATACTTGAATACAGCAAAGCCACAACCATTAAAATAAAGTACATTATTAAATCTGAAAGATTAACCTCTTCCAATCCAATGACGGTCGAAGATTCCCGGAAGAAGAAAGGCCAGATTGCTTCCTATATATGCTTCAATCCAATTTAGCAGAATGAGTGCCAACTGTAGCAATCTAGAATACCCCAAAAAACAACGAATCCATTAATAAGATCGTGAAAATATATGAAAGAATCTAAAGATGGAATCCTAGAAAACTCTTACACTTCGAGAATCGTGTTTGTGTAACCGTAGTATCTATTCCATAACACGTCGACTCCTTTGAGCAGGTCTGTGTAAATATCTGAAGTGGATAAGCCGCTTATATTAGAAAGCAGGAACGGGAACTGTGCTACACATCTGCACGAGTGATGGAAATAGGATATGTTTGAAGAGGAGCCCAAAGAGTAGAAGTAGGTCCATGCAGAGGAAGAGCTATTGCCAGTGGTTGCACAACGTGAAGCGTCAACATAAGCTGTAGAGTTCATTTTTGTTGTGCAATTCACGAGAAGTATCCTTTCTGCCCAAGACAAGGAAGTCGAGGAAAAGGAACTGCGAGGAACTGAGCAGTTATTGTCCAACAGACTCGCATCCACAAGTCGAATTGTAGTTTGATTAACATAATTGATGTGTAGGACATAAAAGTTCCCATATTGCATCGGAAAAATGACCGTGCGGTTCCTCTTGCACTCCAGTTCATTCCATCTCAGACCGCACTTGAGAGGCTGATCTTTTAGTCGAAAAGGCCATCTGATTTCAACGTTTCCACACATACAAGGGCTGCAGGGGTCACTTCTGTCTGGTCTAGCAGCACAAACATCTGGGGATAGATATAAAATAAGGGACAGAAGGCTAAACAAGAGATGTTTGTGTGTTAGCATCATGAAGTTCCGGTGGAGCTCCGATGAGGCAATAAACAAGAGGGTGTTATTTAATCTTCTCTGTCAATTATTCATTTATTCTACGGCTGTAAGAAAGCAACTTCTGCCTTTGAAAAGTCAGTCAATGCTCTTTGTCCTGGATTTGGATATTCAGCAGTAGCAATGCCAATGAACAGTCAACAGTACTCAATTTTAGGGTCCCATCGAAGAAAATTCTTCAAGGTTCATAGAAAAACTGAGACACTTAACTGCGACTGCACGGTCAATTGATCCCTTCTTCACGGCAAGGAAAGTTGTAACTGAAAAGGCTGACTTTAAAGTCTTTGTTCACTGTCTTGTTACCGGCTTTAAAACTTCCGAGTAATGATTTTGATATTGTAAACGAAGAAGGCAACTTCCGGGAGGCTGAGTTGAGTTAATTATACGTCCTAGAGCTGAACCACCGATATCAATGGAAGCTTTCATTTCAGGGGATCACAAGTTTATAATAAAGATGCTAGTTTACTCGGTATTCTGTCTTGTCTTTACTGTCAAAGTTGCAGGAGCTGTCTCGAATATCCAAGATGACTGCCGCGTCCGGCGGTGCAACCACCACGAGCCACCCATCCGGTTCCCCTTCCTATTACAAGACCAGCATCCACCCCACTGTGGTTATCCTCATCCCGGGTTTCAGCTTTCGTGCTCAGAAAGCAACCAAACCCTGCTGAAGCTTCCACGTTCGATGAAACTGTTGGTGAAGCACATAAATTATGAAGCTCAACGGATTGACTTGTACGATCCCAGTCATTGCCTCTGGCGACAGCTTTTAGATCTAAATTTATCTACTTTCCCATTCGTGGACGAACTCGATCCAGCTGAATACTACACCTTGCTGGAGTGTTCAAGCAAAGATAAGACTTTGTATGGAGGAGATAGAGTCGATTGCTTAAGCACATCTGACACTCAAATTATAGCTTTTGGTTCCTATCCCTATGCATATTATGGTAACTTGTTAAATTGCAGCATGATTCGCAACTTCTCGGCACCAATTTCTCCATATGATTTCAGTTTTCGATTACATTGGAATAAACCAGACTGTGGTGATTGTGAAGCTCAAGGCAAGGGATGTAGACTGAGGACCAATACCACAAAGGATGAAACCGAGTGTTTCTATATCCCCAAGAACCATATAAGTATGTTTCTAACTATATATTGTGCATCTAAATTGTTTCTCATGTATGAAGCTGAATAGTTTTCATTGTTTTTCAGGTGCTCGAGAAAGGCTGATGATCACCGGTAAATGGAATTTTCCTTCGAACTTTAATTTGTTAAGACAGGTGATAAAGCATGATCTATGTCTAACACAGGATTCATGTATGTATGATTTGCAGGTATTGTCTTAGCTTCTTTAATTCTTGCGACGCTTGTCGTTGCTGTTGGACGGAGGTGTTACTCCGAAAAGAAGCATAAACAAGGCCAGCTCAAGATTGAAAAGTTTTTGGAAGATTACAGAGCTCTTAAACCCTCCAGATACTCCTATGCTGATATTAAAAGGATCACTAATCATTTCAAGGACAAACTTGGACAAGGAGGCTATGGAACTGTCTTCAAAGGAACACTTTCCCCTGATATTTTGGTTGCTGTCAAGCTACTCAATCATTTCAAGGGAAATGGGGATGAATTCATCAATGAAGTGAGTTCAATGGCCAGAATCCACCACGTTAATGTCACTCGTCTGGTTGGATTTTGTGCTGATGGATACGATCGAGCTCTCGTTTACGAGTACCTACCGAACGAGTCGTTGGAGAAGTTCATATTAGCAGCCAAGGGAAATGATCGATCCCTTAGTTGGTAAAGGCTTCATGATATTGCTCTCGGTGTAGCCAAAGGTATCGAGTACCTCCATCAGGGTTGCGAGCAACGAATCCTCCATTTCGATATCAAACCTCACAATATTCTGCTGGATCGAAACTTCAACCCCAAGATATCTGATTTCGGCCTTGCTAAACTGTGTTCCAAGGAACAAAGTGCCATCTCCATGACAACTGCAAGGGGAACCATGGGCTATATCGCACCCGAGGTACTTTCTCGCAACTTTGGAAATGTCTCATACAAGTCTGATGTTTATAGTTTCGGTATGCTATTGCTTGAAATGGTCGGAGGGAGAAAGAACGTAGACGTTACGGTGGAGAATACGAGTCAAGTATACTTCCCGGAATGGGCTTATAATCGTTTGGAGAAAGGAGAGGAGCTGGGGATTCAAATTGAAGATGAAGAAGTAGAACCAACAGGGATAGCCAAGAAACTCACCATTGTTGGACTTTGGTGCATCCAATGGTATCCGGTCGATCGTCCTTCAACGAAAGAGGTGGTTCAGATGTTGGAAGGAGACTTGGATGTTCTTGCAATGCCATCGAATCCTTTTGCATCGACCGATCCAACGATGATGGGAGCAACCAAACCAAGGAAGCCGGTTAACAGAGGGCTTCCCGCCATACTCGAAATCGGATAAGAACAATCTCAAAATCATAAACAATTCATTTACAGTGATTGTTTTTGTCTATGGTGCTAAAACAGTTGATTACAGACATATATATTACTAATTACTATAAAACTAGCGGTGGTATACCGTATACATAGTATATAATTCTATGTTTTTATTTTGATGAATGTCTTCATTACAGACATATTCTTTCGAGGACGGACCTAGAGGTGCAAACTATAAATATACACATTAAAAATGTAGGAGGTACAAAATTACACAAGTTCGACTACGTAAAATTAAATTATCAATAAAAATTAAAAAAAATGTATAAAATATAAGGGAATATAAAATTTTTAGAAGGTGCAACTACAACCCCAACACCCCCGAAGTTCATCCCGGTAGTCTTCGATGATTAAACTTGCCTTGCTGAGAAGAAAGAAAAAAACAACGGTAAAAAGCCTGCTACCAATTCTTTGAATCAATGTAACCCTTTAGAAGCTTTTTTAGTATGATTGTATTTAAGGTTTTTTATTTTAAATTATAATAAAATAAATATTTTTATTTCTTCTAATTTTTAAATTTAAAGATTTAATAAATTTTTATCTCTTTATTTCAATTCCATTCTTATAAACAAATAAAATATGACTATGTTTTGAATAATCCCGTAAACCCGTCTCAATCCACCGGAATAATTAGATGAATAATGCACTTAAGTCTTAAATTTAGAGAAACAAGGGACATCGAAGAATATTTAGGAATCTATGATAGATTTTATAATGTATGGTGAAGATACATGACAGAACTAATTTTTTTAAGGGTAAATTGAATAAATAATTACCTAACTATAGAGCTGGTATTAAAATAATCAATATTCTTTTAAAGCACTAAATATATCATTTAACTATTATAATAGTTTCAGTGCAATCACCCGCCATTAAAGATTAACAGAGTGATACGTAACAATTAAAAATAAAATTGTATAATTACATATTTAATCACAGTTATTTACAACTTTTTAATTTAATCCTAAAAAATTTTGAGAAAAAAGATACTTCCAAAGATTTCAATTGTGTGGGGTGTAAAATCTAAACCTCAAGCATCATTGACAACGCCCAAATCACTGAGTCAGGCTAGATCTTAAGATACAAATTCCTACGATAAAATGAGAAATTATATCATAGGTCAGTCCCACCACGTCATCCATGGGACCAATCAATAAAAACTACCCACCTTATTATTTTTTAATTTTTCAAGTGAAAAATCACTTAGAAAAAATATGACATGGAAAGATGGGTAATTTTTATTGGTCGGTCCTATGGACACGTGGTGGGACTGACCCATGATATAATTTTTCGATAAATATATATCTTATATTGTTTTCAATATTTTTTTCACATAATCATAGATTTAATTTTTAATTAAATTAAAATATTACTTAAATTATATTATAATATAATAAATTAAAATATTTAAATTATAATAATTTTTTAACGAACCTTAAACCCTAAATAGTAAATCCTAAAGTCATTAAAAGTTTAAGATTATAAGAAAATTTTATTTAAAAATTTTAAACCTTAAACCGTAATTATTAGATCATAAATCTTAAACACTAAACCTTGTTCCTCAAAAAATTTAAATTATAAAAAAATTCATTTAGCAAACCCTAAACCCTAAACCCTAAATCTAAACCTTACCCTAACCCTAATCATAGACCATAAACCAAAATTTTAAATCCTAAACCTTAAATAATAAACCCTAAATGAATTTTATTATAATTTAAAATTTTTAAATAAATTGAGGATTTAATGTTTAAGTTTTTTTAAATAAAATTTTATTAATTTAAAATTTTTAATTTATTATATAATAATTTAATTATTATTTTTAATTAAATTAAAAAATAAATATAAAATTATATATGTTAATGTAAAAGAAAAAAAATATAAAAAATAATAAATATACTAGTGTTGGTATTATATATATTAAAGTTGCTTTTAGCCTACTGGTTAAGTTATATGTTCTCCATCTAAATTTTTCAGGTTGGAATCCTTTTGATAGCAGAGTGCTTGATTTTACATTTTCTCCATCTAAAATTTTCAGGTTCGAATCCTTTTGACAGCACAGTGCTTGATTTTACATTTTCTCCACCTGATTCTGAGGAAAAAATAAATCTAATACATTAAATATATATTAATAAAGTCATCCAATAATGTGTATCATTAAATAAATAAATAAATTATTTTATTAGAATAAAATTAGGACTAAATTTAAAAAATCATATGAATAACAAAGATTAAATGTATAATTATTTTATTTTATTTTTAACTATCATATCATCATCCGTTAATTTTTAACGATGGTGATTGTATTGGAATCATTTTAATAGTTAAATGATATATTTATCATCTTTTAGAAAGTATAACCATCTTAACACCAACCCTACGGTTAGGTGATTTTTTATGTAGTTTACCTTTTATTAATATTTTTTACATAAAACATTTAAGTGCATGTCAATTTAAGAAAAAACGTTAAAAAATAATGGTCGCCGTGTGCATATCACGTCTTATACTTGAATCGTAAAATTTGATATAAATTTCGAAATATACTCAAATATTTTCATTTTTTCAGTCAATACAACCACAAGCGCAATCTTAACCAGCTTGACAATACCTTAAAACTTCAGCAGTAAGTACTTCAAACTTGAAGCCATTGGACTTGAGCATTTGCTACAGGTTGCATCATAAGATCATGATCACAACTGTGTATGAGAGCAATGATAAAGTTTGTAGGAGGAATCTTGGCCATAACTCCGTGATATTGGAGCTGGTTCAGATGCTATACCATGGCTCATTGAGGGTGATTTCAACATTTTTATTAATGCTATAGAGAGCTCTGATTCTGATGTTTTAGGACCTTATAAGACAGCTGACGTAGAAAATTTTCAAACTTATCTTGATGAGTTGGAACTTATGGATCATCCTTTTATGGGCCCCTTGTACACTTGGTCTAATAATCAAGACGAGGGATATTTAGCTCGAAAGCTTGATAGGGTAATGATAAATCAGGCTTGGATTCAGTCTTTCACTGACTCACAAGTTGAATTCTTGGCCAAGGGTGAGTCTGATCACTGTCCAGGTCTTGGAACAGGCAGAGACTATGTTTTAAAGGCAAAAAGCTCGAATCCAGTGGTCGGAGGAGAGGGATCTTGGTACAAAGTTTTTTTTACTCCAATGTGGCAGCTAAAAAAAAGAACAATTAGAGTACTATTTGATGAGGAGGAGACAAATTAAGACACTTTTGAGACAATGTCTAAGAAAATAGTTAGACTTTTTGAAAACCCTATTGATACTACAGATATTAAGGTCCAAGGTTGCCGAGTACATGTTTGAAAGACATCTTGTAGATTAGGTTGCCAAATAGAGGAAGTACAGACTTGTGTAGGCCAGTATCTAACATTAAGATCAAGAATGTCTTTTTTGAGCAAGGAAATGAAAAAACCCTGGCCTTGATGGTTCTATTGTTTGGTTCTTCAAAGACTCTTGAAATATTGTGGGATATGACTTTATAGAGGCAGTAAAATACTTCTTTCAGTACCTCCTTCATTCGGTCAGGTTTTAATGCCACCACCATATGATAAGATTCAATCTCTTAAGGAAAGAGAGGCAATACTCTCGTCTATTTTATTGATTGAAGAAGCTGTAATATCCTTGAATAGGACCGGTTTATTTATACAACCTTAGGGACTGATCTGAATCAGTTATAGGAACGGTACTCTAACAGAAATCCTAACCATTTCATAACTTCCTCAAACCAATCTACAGTCAATGATACAGTACAACCAATCTCATTTGTATTCATTGACTTTTTTTTAATTACATTGACTTTAACTGACTAAACACCTAACATTCTCCTTGCATCTTGACTTCTTCAAACCTCCACCACTTGCTGCTTGTCTTTTAACATACGAACAACCTGCAAGCTGAAAACAAATAGACAAAGAAAACAGAACCAAACAGGACAAACTTGAGATTTCAATATACAACCATAGAGACAACAGACAACTTGTTTCTATGTCTATGAAAAGCTAGAGTTGACAATGGCTTTATCATGATATCCGTAACTTGCTCGAATGCAGGAATTTCATTTACCTCCAACAACCCAGCAATAACCTTTTCTCTTACAAAATAAAGATCCAATTCTACATGTTTGAATTTTGAGTGCATCACTGGATTAATCGAGTGTGTAACCGTCCAAAAATTTAATTCGGGAAAAACCCTAATTTCAATTTTTTTTAAAACCTAATTCAATTTAATTTGGGATTTTGTCTTAAGGGTACTTTGGGATTTACACGAAACCTAAACCTAATAGAATTATAAAAAGATTTAGTTTGGTTATATTATAGCTTCTCTTTCTCTTTCTTTTTTTAACGTGTTTTCTTCTTTCTCATTATCTCTTCTTTCTTTTGACTGAACCCTAATTTTGTGCAAGCCCGGTGAAGTTTCATTCTAGAATAAAACATCATCGTTGGATACACCCTTACACCACTGTTTATACCCTCTCAGACACCTTGGTCCATCGTTTATCAAATCTGAAGTTAAGTAAGTTGTGAATTTGCTATTTATGGGTTGTTCGATAATTGTTTTGAAAAAAAATTATAGTTATATTGAATTTTATGGGTGTTATAAATCTACACGATTTATTGTTGGGAAAGAATACTAAGACGACGGTTGCACTGATATTTAGGAGTGAAAGGGTTTTAGTTCAGTTGTGATGTGGCGAGTTATCGAGAGATGAAGACTGTGGTGGATGACGAAGTGTTGCAGGTGGTGTTAAAACTTGGTTGGGTTGGTTATTTGTCACGTGGGGTAATAAAATTTCAATTGTGGGTTTTGAGAAATCAAGTATGGTGGGGTTTTGAAACCCACGTGATGTTGGGTGTATGGAAAGGGGGGTTACGATGTGAGCACACTTGTGCGCAATCACCCTTACCCATACATTGCTTAAATTTGAACCAAATTCTTTTTACAGAGTTATACGAATCTATTTTATATCGAGTGTTCAAAAATACCATATTTTAATTTATAGTATAGTGTATGTTATTTCGGATTCTAAGAAAAATATTTGAATTAAGATTTTAATTCGATTATTTATCATTTTCAGACGACGTTGATTCAGAGAACGAGATCATACTACCGTCTCCTTTGCCTCCGCCTCTTATTTAACGGGCTCCTGTGAATACCACTCGAGATACTCGTATGTGTTCTTTTAGTTTATTTAGGTGGCATAGTACTACTTTAGAATAAGATTATTTACTAGAACTTTATTTATAGGCTCTGACTCAGCTAGAGCAGGATCTAGCTCAGACCGTGGAAAACGTTCGTGCCAACATTAGTGCTTGTGTTTTGAAAGGTGTGTTCTCTTCTTGTGCTAGATTTTGTATACTGTGATTATATGTTTAATTGAGATTATGTGATGTATTGACATACCTTGCGTTATTGTGAACTTTATGTTACACTGTGAAATTGTGATAAGAGTTATTGAGCTGTGTGATTCATATACTATGCGGATATTTGTGTTGAGATCATTGACATTATTTGCATAGCTTGAGCATGGAGTGGATTGTACGGAGGAAGGTGATTTTACCACACAGCGTTTTGGTGAAATAAGGGGTGAGGGATTTTGGGGAACTACCTCCACAGCGATCGGTTGGTTTAGCCACCACTTTATTGGAGTTCGGAGTATGGGATTGCATTCTCTGTGACATTGCATTGCACTCATTATTCATTGTGTTTATTTATTGTGAACATATATTTTATTACTGTGATTGTGAACCGAATGATATTGTGTATATTACTGCACTTTAAAGGCACACTGGGCTTTATAACTCATCCTTTTATTTTAATTTTTCAGATACCCGGACTTAGGATTTGGTACTCAGAGCTCTCAATCGGATTTTAATTTCCTATTGTTTCAGAATGTTAGTTATCAGAGTTTTTTTCCAGTTATTTTGGAAGTTATTAGAAATTGAAATATATATATATTTTTTAATTTCATGCATGAACCATTTATTTAAATTACAATATTTTAATTCTAAATCTTTATTTAATAAATTAACTTTTCTGGTTTCTTATTTCTAAAGTTTTAAGAATTATCATTTTAACCTAACGTATATCTCAAGTAAAGAATAACGGGTTACAGAGAGAGCCATAACACTAGAGTTATCATACCATAACACAGGCTTCCCATCTGTTGAAACACCTAGTTCCCCAAGTAAAGATTCAAGCCAAACTATTTCAGAAGTTGCACAAGTAACACTTCTGTATTCAGCCTCTGTAGTTGATCTAGATACAACACTTTGCTTTCTAGATCCTCAAGATACAGGATTATTTTCAAAATACACACAAAACCCTGTAGTTGACCTTCTATCATCACTGTCAGACCCCCAATTCACATCTGCATAACCTTGAATAGTCAATCGTGGAGAAGATACAAATCTGAGGCCATAGTCTAGTGTACCACTTAGGTACCTTAGAATTCTTTTAACCATTTGAAAGTGAGTATCCAATGGAGATTGCATAAAGTGACAAGCTTTATTTACAGCATATGCTATCTCGGGTCTTGTTATAGCAATATATTGAAGTGTCCCAACAATGCTCCTATACTCTGTGACATTAGAGATAGGACTTCCTTCTGTACTTGAGAGTCTGCAATTCGACACCATTGGAGTAGGAAGCTCTTTTGCTTGATTTAAGCCACATTTGAGTAATAGATCACCAATGTACTTTTTCTGACTAAGAAAGATATCTTCACCTTTATAATGCACCTCAATACCGAGAAAATAATGTAGCTTGCCTAAATCTTTTAAGGAAAATTCATGATGCAATTTGTCAATTATAGCTTGAATTTCATCATTGTTATCTCCTGTTAGAATAATATCGTTTACATAAACAAGAAGATAGACAACACTAACCTCATTTTTCCTCACAAAAAGTGAAGCATCAGATTTTGTCAAGACAAAAACAATGGTTTGTAAATAATTTCGCAATTTCTCAAACCAAGCACGTGGTGCTTGTTTAAAACCATAAATAGCTTTATTTAATCTGCATACTAACCTTTGAGACTTATCTCCTTTTTCATAACCTGGAGGTTGCATCATATAAACCTCCTCATGAAGGTCCCCATGTAGAAAAGCATTATTTATGTTTATTTGTCTTAGCATCCATCCCCTTGAAACAACAAATGAAAGTATTGTTCTTACAGTGACTGGTTTCACTACAGGACTAAACACTTCATGAAATCAATACAGCTTCTTGAAGATAACCTTTTGCTACTAACCTTGCCTTGTATCTACTAATGGAGTCATCTGCATTATGTTTTATTCTGAAAATCCATTTACATTAATCTGCTTTCCTTCCTAATGGTAGTTGAACAATCTCCCATGTGTAATTTTTAATGAGAGCGTCGTATTTTGCCTGAGCAGTTGCTTTCCATTCTTCACTGCGAAAGCTTCTTGAATTGTCTTAGGCTCAATATCATGCTCAATCTCAGCTTGATAAATTTTTGGTTTTCTAATTCCATTCTTGCTTCTAGTAACCATGGAATGAGTATTCTTGACTAGTGGAAGTGGTTGACTTTCACAAGCAACAACAATGGTACCAATATTGGTAGCATTGGTTTCTAGAAATTCAGGTTCTGCTGGAGCTGCTTGACCAAGAGTTGGTCGAATCTCTAGACTTGCAGATTTCCTTGGAGTTCGTGAAAAATGAGAGTCTGAGGAAGCTGAATCTTCAGAATGCAAAAGGTAATTTGTGTGCTTTGCCTTGTAAGCAAGCAACACGCACATTAGTCAATTTATTTGCATCAAAACTCAAATTGCAAGAAGAGAGAATTGAACTAAGAACTTTATTTGAGGGATGTCCCAGACGCTTATGCCAAAGTTTCAAGGTATCAGTATCCTTGGAAGTAGAAGATGAGTAACATTGAATCTGACCTGCAGAATTGTTGAAGCCATCTAATTTGTAAAGCCCTTTAGGTGTGAGGCTCCCCTCCAAGAGTATATTTCGAGTCAGAGCATCCTTAACACAACACCCATTAGGATGAAACTCAAGAAACACATTATTTTCTTTTGTAAGTTGAGACACAGACAAGAGATTCTTTGTATTGTAGGCACATGAAGTAATTTTTTTAGAATTAAAGGTTTGTCGTTGGTTGGTAAGAATCCTTGACCAACATGACTTATTTTAATGCTACATCCATTACCCATAAGAAGACTTTCATTCCCTTGATAGGTCATACCTGTATGTAAAGCTGAGGTGTCATTAGTGATGTGGTGAGTTACACCAAAATCGGGATACCAAGCCACATTTCCTGAGCCACCATTTTTGTTAGAGTGTGTTAGAAGAGCAATAGGAACTTGAGTTACCCCTAATTGTATAACATTGTAGGGCTGGGAATTATTTGCTGATGCATTCGATGAACCAGTGCCTATACTCTGGTTTGTTGCTATAGTGGAGAGACCAGGGAAAGTAGGAGAAACAGTAAAAAGACCAGAGATAGCAAAAGAAACAGAAGGAACTTGATTTAGTACTTGTTGTAAATTTGCAAGAGGCAAGGACATACCTGGATAGCTCAAGAATTGAGGTGAAGCCATATGTAAACCAGAAGCAATAAGTGGCATTTGTTGAAAAACATGATTGTAAGCTTGAATTGGACTAACTTGTGGTTGAGCCTGTTGCACTGTAGATGAGGAGGAAGAAATCTGATGTTGATTGTAGCCTTGATTCTGCCCATCAGGTCTATGTACAAAGCCTTCAGTCATCGTATATCCCTACTGATACTTCTGACTATCTCCCTGCTGTATTTTCTCTTGGGACTGACCCTTGAAACTAAGTTCAAAACGATAGTAACACTTTTGAATAACATGACCAAACCTTTCACATAATTGGCATTGTGGACAATTGTTGTTTTGTCTTCCTCTACCTCTGCCACGATAGTAGTCACCACGGTTTCCTCCACCTCTTGAAAAATTACCGAAACTCTGATCATGAGATTGAGACTGATGTATACCCGACAGAACCGGATCAGATGATCTTGTAGGTACAACCATGGTTGGTTGTGTCACCATGTTTGCTTGAATGGTCAAGCTCTCTGTAAGAAAATTCCTCTGCCTTGCTTCACAATCTAAAAGCATGTCAGTTAAACCATCCAATGACAAGGGTTCACGTGATGTTATAGCTATTACTGATTCAAATTCTGGAGTCAAGCCAACAAGAATCACACTAACCTGTTCAAGCTCAGAAATAACACTCCCTGAAACTCGAAGTGTATCACATATCAGTTTGATCTTTGTAAGATACTCACTAACAGTTAGACACCCTTTCCTTTGAGAATGAAGATTATGTCGAAGTGTAGAGATTTTGGCACCAGACTTAGCACCAAACAAACGGACACAACACTCCATATAGCACGAGATGAATTGAGTCCATTGAGATGAGGTAAGATATTCGGATGAACAATAGATAACAACCAAGATGCAAGCAACTTATCCTGTTGATTATAAGTTATATACTCTGGATTCTCAATAACCTTTCCAGATTGATCAGAGATAAACTGACTCGGAGGCACAAGACTATCGGATACATAGGGCAGAAGGCCATAACCATCAATTATTAGAAGAACTTGATGTTTCCATAAAATATATGTTGTTTCAGTTAACTTCACAGTGTCATGTTTGGGAAAATGCTGAACAGAACCAACATGAAAAACGGATTGAGATGAATTGTTTGCAGACACAGTAGGTGAGGAATGTAGAGATCTAGTGACAAGTAGAGGTTGATTAACAATATCAGGAGCTGGGACGTTGTGAGCCATGACAAAAAACTACAGCAGAGTTCCTAGAGAGAAAATAACGAACACCTGATGTGCACTCCTATATATTCGGAAGACCACCTAAGCTGAAAACCACAACTCAAGAAACCAGAATTTCACGAAACAAGCGTCGAACACAGGAAAATAGAACCTGAAACTATCTGATGCAAATCATCTGAAAACTCAAAAATTTTCAGAAAAGCAACCACAGATTTTCAAAAAATGCAACAACAGATCACTAGTTTGTTCTTTTAGACTATGAGTCACCACAAACAAACATTCTCATGATCAAGATTGCACTCTTAACAAATTGAGGAAAACCTGATGTTGATGCACAGAACAGACATTGATCCAGAGAAAAATGAAACAAATACCAGCTTATCCTTATGCTATTTCGTCTATAATCGAAAAGAATGGAAATAGTTACAACCGAAAAAGCTAGTATGCATCAGAACCTCTGAATCAGTTGTCTAATTGTTCGGCAATTTGCAACAGATAGAATCTTGTAGAACCACCATAAGCACAAGAACATGAAGAAATAGCTGAAGCGAAGCGCAAAGAATCACACCCAAAAATATCTCCCAGGTCTTTTATACCATAATAAGATTCAATCTCTTAAGGAAAGAGAGGCAGTACTCTCGTCTATTTTATTAATTGAAAAAGCTGTAATATCTTTGAATAGGACCAGCTTTTTTATACAATCTTAGGGACTGATCTGAATCAGTTATAGGAACGGTACTCTAACAAAAATCCTAACCATTTCATAACTTCCTCGAACCAATCTACAGTCAATGATACAGTACAACCAATCTCATTTGTATTCATTGATTTTTTTCTAATTACATTGACTTTTAACTGACTAAACACCTAACACCATAACACTTGTGCCGAAGCTTCCTAACTCTTGTACAACTAAAGAATTCAGGCCTATAGCATGTACTATTTTTTATAAAACTATTATTAAGATTTCGGTGACTAGAATGATCGATTATTTTTCTGATTTAATTCTATGTTAAGTTCGATGCATCAATCAATTTGATTGTCAAGTGGTGAAGAAGAAGTTGTTAGGGTGATTTGTGATGGGGGCAAAAAAAATTGCACAAAAATTTATAGTGGATGAATGAGAAAATTAAGCTCAAAGATAAAAGTATGATCATATTGTTGTTGACAATAGAAGTATTGGTCTTTTTTTGATGCTTGAAAGTCCATTTTATGACTCCAAAAGAGTTTGTAACCGTTAGAGATCATTGGGGATAATTTGGAACCGTTTGAAGCTGATTTTCAGGTTAATTTCCCATCCTGGTGCTAGGCGTATCGAAACGCGGGTTTGTTGTATCAATACATCCTCTTTGGGAAGAGCCATTGAACATACAATTAAAGACCCATATCGAAACACTTTGAAGGTGTATAGAAATACCTTGCTCCGTGTATAGAAACTCCTTGAAGGTGTATTGAAACGCCTTTCTCCCCGTATCGAAATGGTCAATGTCTATTTCGATACCGATCTTAACCATTGGTTTTTATAAAGTCGTTGGGGGTGTATCTGAACACCCGTATCAAAACGAGTTTTGGCAGTGTTAAACTGTATCAAAACAACCCTAGAGTATATCAAAATACATACGTTGAAAACACCGTTTTAATTCATTCAAAAGACTTCAAACACTTTCAAAACTTCTCAAAAACTTCTTAAAAGTATTTTCAAGTTGTTTAAACATAAAAATCATTTTTAAAATATTTTTAAATTAATTCAGAACTATTTTCAATTATTATATCAAAATTAATATTTCTACACTAATCAATTAGTTTTCGTAAAAGACAGAAGAATTGAGGACAACAGACTACTTATGCAGGAAATAATTAAAGAGTATGCCGAAAAATGCATGTCTCCTGGATGTT
Source organism: Abelmoschus esculentus (assembly GCA_035048815.1). Taxonomy (NCBI): domain Eukaryota; kingdom Viridiplantae; phylum Streptophyta; class Magnoliopsida; order Malvales; family Malvaceae; genus Abelmoschus; species Abelmoschus esculentus. The sequence goes on from JAUCBN010000049.1 coordinate 1,884,542, forward strand.
CTTTAAAGATTAATCTTTAAAAAACTTTTAACTCAGTTTATTAGGAATTTTTTGATTGCTCTGAAGGTTATAAGTCTATTAAATCTTTAAATTTAAAAATTAGAAAAAATAAAAATATTTATTTTATTATTATTTATAATAAAAAAAAACCTTAAATACAATTTCTTACAATTATACTAAAGGGTTACACTGATTCAAAGAATTGGTAGCAAGCTTTTTACCTTGTTTTCTTTTTCTTTCTTCTCAGCAATGCAAGTTTATTCATCGAAAAATATAGCGATAAACTTCGGGGGTGTGGGGTACAATTATACCCCTAAAGATTTTATGTTTGCTTATATTTTATACATTTTTTGAATATTTTATTGATAATTAATTTTCCGTCACGTATAATTTTGTACCCTCTAAATTTCTAATATGCATATTTATAGCTTGCATCCCTATAAAAAACTCTGGGTCCGTCCACGAAAGAATATGTCCATAATGAAGAGAACACATTCATCCAAACAAACATAGGATTATGTACTATGTATACGGTATACCACCACTAGTTTTATAGTAATTAGTAATATATATGTCTGTAATCAACTGTTTTAGCACCAAAGACAAAAACAATCACTGTAAATGAATTGTTTATGATTTTGAGATTGTTCTTATCCGATTTCGAGTATGGCGGGAAGCCCTCTGTTAACCGGCTTCCTTGGTTTGGTTGCTCCCATCATCGTTGGATCGGTCGATGCAAAAGGATTCGATGGCATTGCAAGAACATCCAAGTCTCCTTCCAACATCTGAACCACCTCTTTCGTTGAAGGACGATCAACCGGATACCATTGGATGCACCAAAGTCCAACGATGGTGAGTTTCTTGGCTATCCTTGTTTGTTCTTCATCTTCAATTCGGATCCCCAGTTCCTCTCCTTGATCCAAACGATTATAAGCCCATTCCGGGAAGTATACTTGATCGCATTCTCCACCGTAACGTCTACGTTCTTTCTCCCTCCGACCATTTCAAGCAATAGCATACCGAAACTATAAACATCAGACTTGTATGAGACATTTCCAAAGTTGCGAGAAAGTACCTCGGGTGCGATATAGCCCATGGTTCCCCTTGCAGTTGTCATGGAGATGGCACTTTGTTCCTTGGAACACAGTTTAGCAAGGCCGAAATCAGATATCTTGGGGTTGAAGTTTCGATCCAGCAGAATATTGTGAGGTTTGATATCGAAATGGAGGATTCGTTGCTCGCAACCCTGATGGAGGTACTCGATACCTTTGGCTACACCGAGAGCAATATCATGAAGCCTTTACCAACTAAGGGATCGATCATTTCCCTTGGCTGCAAATATGAACTTCTCCAACGACTCGTTCGGTAGGTACTCGTAAACGAGAGCTCGATCGTATCCATCAGCACAAAATCCAACCAGACGAGTGACATTAACGTGGTGGATTCTGGCCATTGAACTCACTTCATTGATGAATTCATCCCCATTTCCCTTGAAATGATTGAGTAGCTTGACAGCAACCAAAATATCAGGGGAAAGTGTTCCTTTGAAGACAGTTCCATAGCCTCCTTGTCCAAGTTTGTCCTTGAAATGATTAGTGATCCTTTTAATATCAGCATAGGAGTATCTGGAGGGTTTAAGAGCTCTGTAATCTTCCAAAAACTTTTCAATCTTGAGCTGGCCTTGTTTATGCTTCTTTTCGGAGTAACACCTCCGTCCAACAGCAACGACAAGCGTCGCAAGAATTAAAGAAGCTAAGACAATACCTGCAAATCATACATACATGAATCCTGTGTTAGACATAGATCATGCTTTATCACCTGTCTTAACAAATTAAAGTTCGAAGGAAAATTCCATTTACCGGTGATCATCAGCCTTTCTCGAGCACCTGAAAAACAATGAAAACTATTCAGCTTCATACATGAGAAACAATTTAGATGCACAATATATAGTTAGAAACATACTTATATGGTTCTTGGGGATATAGAAACACTCGGTTTCATCCTTTGTGGTATTGGTCCTCAGTCTACATCCCTTGCCTTGAGCTTCACAATCACCACAGTCTGGTTTATTCCAATGTAATCGAAAACTGAAATCATATGGAGAAATTGGTGCCGAGAAGTTGCGAATCATGCTGCAATTTAACAAGTTACCATAATATGCATAGGGATAGGAACCAAAAGCTATAATTTGAGTGTCAGATGTGCTTAAGCAATCGACTCTATCTCCTCCATACAAAGTCTTATCTTTGCTTGAACACTCCAGCAAGGTGTAGTATTCAGCTGGATCGAGTTCGTCCACGAATGGGAAAGTAGATAAATTTAGATCTAAAAGCTGTCGCCAGAGGCAATGACTGGGATCGTACAAGTCAATCCGTTGAGCTTCATAATTTATGTGCTTCACCAACAGTTTCATCGAACGTGGAAGCTTCAGCAGGGTTTGGTTGCTTTCTGAGCACGAAAGCTGAAACCCGGGATGAGGATAACCACAGTGGGGTGGATGCTGGTCTTGTAATAGGAAGGGGAACCGGATGGGTGGCTCGTGGTGGTTGCACCGCCGGACGCGGCAGTCATCTTGGATATTCGAGACAGCTCCTGCAACTTTGACAGTAAAGACAAGACAGAATACCGAGTAAACTAGCATCTTTATTATAAACTTGTGATCCCCTGAAATGAAAGCTTCCATTGATATCGGTGGTTCAGCTCTAGGACGTATAATTAACTCAACTCAGCCTCCCGGAAGTTGCCTTCTTCGTTTACAATATCAAAATCATTACTCGGAAGTTTTAAAGCCGGTAACAAGACAGTGAACAAAGACTTTAAAGTCAGCCTTTTCAGTTACAACTTTCCTTGCCGTGAAGAAGGGATCAATTGACCGTGCAGTCGCAGTTAAGTGTCTCAGTTTTTCTATGAACCTTGAAGAATTTTCTTCGATGGGACCCTAAAATTGAGTACTGTTGACTGTTCATTGGCATTGCTACTGCTGAATATCCAAATCCAGGACAAAGAGCATTGACTGACTTTTCAAAGGCAGAAGTTGCTTTCTTACAGCCGTAGAATAAATGAATAATTGACAGAGAAGATTAAATAACACCCTCTTGTTTATTGCCTCATCGGAGCTCCACCGGAACTTCATGATGCTAACACACAAACATCTCTTGTTTAGCCTTCTGTCCCTTATTTTATATCTATCCCCAGATGTTTGTGCTGCTAGACCAGACAGAAGTGACCCCTGCAGCCCTTGTATGTGTGGAAACGTTGAAATCAGATGGCCTTTTCGACTAAAAGATCAGCCTCTCAAGTGCGGTCTGAGATGGAATGAACTGGAGTGCAAGAGGAACCGCACGGTCATTTTTCCGATGCAATATGGGAACTTTTATGTCCTACACATCAATTATGTTAATCAAACTACAATTCGACTTGTGGATGCGAGTCTGTTGGACAATAACTGCTCAGTTCCTCGCAGTTCCTTTTCCTCGACTTCCTTGTCTTGGGCAGAAAGGATACTTCTCGTGAATTGCACAACAAAAATGAACTCTACAGCTTATGTTGACGCTTCACGTTGTGCAACCACTGGCAATAGCTCTTCCTCTGCATGGACCTACTTCTACTCTTTGGGCTCCTCTTCAAACATATCCTATTTCCATCACTCGTGCAGATGTGTAGCACAGTTCCCGTTCCTGCTTTCTAATATAAGCGGCTTATCCACTTCAGATATTTACACAGACCTGCTCAAAGGAGTCGACGTGTTATGGAATAGATACTACGGTTACACAAACACGATTCTCGAAGTGTAAGAGTTTTCTAGGATTCCATCTTTAGATTCTTTCATATATTTTCACGATCTTATTAATGGATTCGTTGTTTTTTGGGGTATTCTAGATTGCTACAGTTGGCACTCATTCTGCTAAATTGGATTGAAGCATATATAGGAAGCAATCTGGCCTTTCTTCTTCCGGGAATCTTCGACCGTCATTGGATTGGAAGAGGTTAATCTTTCAGATTTAATAATGTACTTTATTTTAATGGTTGTGGCTTTGCTGTATTCAAGTATGTAAGATTATTGTTCAATTGACATTCTTACAGGAACATACATTACTTGTCTTGCAATATCAGGTAACTCTTACTTTCCCAACAATTTATGATGCCTTCTCACTTTGGTTTGCCACATCCGAATAAATATAGGTAGATAGGTTTAAAACAACAGATTATGAATGCTGATGTATTCTTCTGTATGCTCTTTTTCTTGGGGAGAAACAGGCATATTATTAGCAAGAACTTTGCTGGGGATATTCTGTTTGATTGCACTTGTTACACACAAGTTCAGGAGAAGACACTTATCAATGGATGACACAATTGAAACCTTTCTTCAAACTCAAAACAATTTCGTGCCTATTCGATATTCTTATTTCGAAATAAAAAGAATGACAGAAGGTTTTAAAGTGAAGTTAGGACAGGGTGGATTTGGTTCTGTGTTTAAAGGAACGCTTCGCAGTGGTCGATTGGTGGCCGTAAAAATGCTAGGCAAATCCAAAGCAAATGGAGAAGATTTCATCAGTGAAGTAGCTACAATAGGAAGGATTCATCATGTTAATGTAGTGCAACTTGTTGGATTTTGTGTAGAGGGATCGAAACAAGCTCTTGTGTATGATTTCATGGTGAATGGATCTTTGGATAAAATCATATTTTCCAAAGACACTTGCACTTTGAGTTGGCCAAAACTGTTGGAGATCGCACTCGGCGTGGCTCGAGGAATCGACTACTTGCACAAGGGATGTCAAATGCAGATTCTCCATTTCGACATAAAACCGCACAACATTCTTCTGGACGAAAACTTTACTCCTAAAGTATCTGATTTTGGTCTTGCAAAACTATATTCAGTGGACGACAGCATCATATCTCTCACAGCGGCTCGTGGTACGTTAGGGTACATTGCTCCAGAACTGTTTTACAAGAATATCGGAGGCATCTCGTATAAAGCCGATGTTTATAGTTTTGGGATGTTATTAATGGAAATGGTGGGAAGAAGAAAGAATTTGAATGCATCAGTTGAACATTCTAGTCAAATTTATTTCCCAACATGGATATATGATCAATTTGATCAAGGGGATCAGACCATAGGGTTAGGAGACATAACAGAAGTTGATGAACACATTGCAAGGAAAATGATAGTGGTTGCATTCTGGTGCATACAAATGAAACCTACGAATCGTCCTTCGATGAGCAAAGTGCTGGAAATGCTTGAAAATGAAGTTGAGGAGCTTGAGTTGCCTCCTAAACATTTTCTATTTTCTCTCGAAATGTCAGCCGAATATCATACGGAGAAGAAAGCCATGGACGAGGCAACTACGTCGATCAGTTCCGTCGACCTGTAAGTGTAATGTTTGATTGTATTAGGAATATGTATGTTCTGTCGATGAGTTGTGTAAGACTTTACATTATGTAATATCATTATTTAGGACTATTTGGTGAAGTGTAATAAATGTACAATTCAATAAATAAGGTGGCCTATGTGTTGGTTAAGAGTGTGATGTTTCTGTTATGTTTTAATCTCTTTGTGTCTGCAAATTTGATGTCACATACACATATAAGAAATAATACATGTTCTTCAATGCTAATACATTCATAAAGAAGTTATAAGATCAAAACATAAACTCCAATAATTAGTGTTAAAGTAGACAAGCTGATCATAGAATACTCGAGCAATCTCGATGCTGCGCTTATTTCACCCTGAAAATAATCCCCCACATCGAAGTTCCCTGGCAAAAGGGTGAAAAAATTTACACAAGGGAAGAATGATGCATCAAAAGAAGCATAGGCACCAATCAAATCCATGTTTTGGATTTGAATTATAGAAAAAGATTGGTATTCCATACCTCTTGTGTTTTTGTAGCTGCAACCAGAACGGAGTACGTTTCCAATGTCCCGAACCGTGGCCTTGTTATAAAACACGAAGCCTGATAAGACGGTGTCGACACATTTAAGCACCAACTGTGTCTCTGCTAAGCAAGGACCGTTGCAGAAGACGTCGGTAGCTTCGCGAGGTATGTTGAGGTTACCACTCTCATTCAATCTATAGGCCTCATTGCAGCCGGTATAAATCTGTATATGTCCATAAAAAATATGTTACCAATGATATTTCCTATGTACAATAACAGTACACCAGATGCTAGAATCTCACATATTTGTTGTTGAAACAGAAGAAAGCTTTGGAAATGGACTGTGCAGGGAAATTCTGTGCATTCCCCGAGCAAACGTTGCAGCAGAGTATGGTGATGATAATTACTAATTTGAGTTTTGATGAGGTATGAGCTGCCATTGCTGTAGTATCTGTGACCAAATAGCTTGGAGGAGGAGATGGTTTTATTTGGCATTGGAGCGATTGGTAAGCCAAAAAAAAAACAAGGGGGGAAGGGACCAAAAGGGTAGACCACCTGGATTTGAATAAGAAACTGGTTGGTAGCTTGCCAATGGGGTGATTATGAGTTACAAAACTGAGTAACAATGGAGTTTTAAGTAGGTGAAACAGGTCACCAACTTTGTACTTGTGTCTGCAGCATTTGGTGTTGAAAATTGGGTGTGTAAAGGTTGTAGTTTTGTGTGAAGTGGATGTGATTTAGGCATTCAATCCATATGCACAAAATCAGAAACTGACTTAAGAAACTTGTTACTTTCTTCCCATTCTAAGATGAGAGATACTAGATGGTAAGAGAAAATGGCTTAACCAGCAAACAGGTCCCTAAATTATACTAGTATTAGAATTTTTGTCGACTCTTGTGTTTTTTTTTCCTTCAAAAAAGACTCTTAAAGTTTCATTTTTATCATCGATTTTTGCCTCATATGGAGGGTCAAGTTTTAAAAAACTATAATTTGAAAATCAAATTGAAAAGACTAAACATTTATACATATCAAAAACCTAGATTTTGTTGAGTTTTCATTGTGCTTTTGACATTACTTTTATAAAGTACAATAAGAAAGTTTAAAAAGTATTTTTTATATTGTTTAGCATTATTTTTTTAAAACATCCCTAAATTTCCTATTATTATTAGAAAGAAATATTATTTTTTAGGAAATTTTGATGATTGCCATTTAAAACATTATTGTTCCTCTCAAATCTAACCTTAAACAAGTAAATATAACAGCCATTAAGAACAAGTATACTCATGCTTGGACAGATAATGAGAGTACAATAGCACAGCTTAAAGCCCCATCTGTTAAATTACTACACCAAAATAACATCTCAATATACTCTTTGTAATAAGCAACAATGAGAAATTTTATGTTGACAAAATCAAGACATTGTAAATTAACATTAGGTCCCAAACCATCAATCAGAATAAATCATCAATTACATCTGTCTCATTGTCTTGTAACAAACAAAGTCTACCAATTCGAACAAAAATGGAAGAAAAATAAAAACAATAGGGATGAGAGAAGAGGGGAAAGTAGTGTACCAGGGGGGTTGAAACACCTGAAACAGCGATTTTTGGAAGTGTTCAATCGATTTCGATTTAGTATAAAAATAAAATTAAGAACCAAAGCATGTCTAAATTTCCTGTGTAGCTACCTACTTAATGTACTGAGAAACCCACTTGAAACCATCTCCGTAACCCATTTTACGAACAATGCTACACATGAATATCTCGAGGGGGCGAACGTTTGAGTCTCCCAAATTCACCTTACCCTTGCCTGTAGTGAAATTGGTCAGGCCAAGGTGGTAACGCAACTCATCTTCGGAGGCAGCATATGGTATATCAATCTTGTTGCCTAAAATGAGGAATGGGACATTAGCTAAAGATTCATCTGAGAGAAGAGCATCCAACTCCCTTTTCGACTCGACAAACCTTTCCTTGTCATAAGCATCCACCAGGTACACAACCGCATCCACCTAATAAAAAATTCATATCACTTTCATCATCCTATCCATTAATAAGAAAATACTAAACTTTTCGTTAATCAAGCTCTCCTTCATAACATGACACCGGTGAAAGCTGAGCCTCTGAAAACTTGCAGGGGCTTCTTAGTGCACTAGACCCACAACAGACATAAAACAAGCCAAGGAAAAAAGAATCAGAGTGAGTATATATAACTCCAGACAAATAAAAAGAGAAAAATCCGTTTTTGTTTTCCGCAATAGAAGATAGTTACTGATTTCTTCCAACAATGTAATCTTTACAGAGAGTGCAAATATATAGTGTGTGGTGAGGTACTATTAAAGCACCTTTTGCAAAATTAAAGGCACTATCAGCGAACTCCCATCCTTATTCTTTGCCCCTCATGAATCAGATAATCACAAGAACTATTATCTGGGATTATAGAGGCACACTCGGAAAAAGATTATGACAAGAAGCTCTTGCAATCATTCAGATTCTCAAGTGGAATATCAAAACCAAAGTAACCTACTAGATGAACAAATGCGTATTCACGCATCAAAAAAACTTATCGTATTTGATCATAGATTTATAGTTGAGCAACAGTTGATGTTTTTTAGGACTTACCACTTAATGGTCAATTCATAACAGACATGAGTTACAACAGTTGATAGTATCCGAGTGTACTTCTATAAAGAGTCGAAGAGATGCTAAACATTGAAAGAGTAGAGCATGGTTTTTGTCTGAAAACATAACATAATCGCATGGATTTTCAGGTAAAAGAAATTGTATGTTATTAAACCTCAAGTGTGAGTGTCAGATATGATAGTATCCGAGGTGAGTATTGTTAATTATTTTAAGACATTCCAAAATTTTAGAAGATACTTAGAGGTTATGTCCTCATCCGTGTGCCGGATATTCATATGAGCATATAATAGAACAACAGTTGATGCTTTTAGAACTTATCACCCAATGTTCAATTCATAAAAGACACTAGTTATAATGATGAAATCTATTCTCCAGAGCATGAATAAATACTTTCAAAAAAAAAAGTCAAAGAGGCGCGCAAAACATTGAAAGAGGGCATATTTTTTGTTTGAAAACTGAACATAATCACATGGATTTCTGGTAAAAGAAATGCTATGTTATTAAGCCTCAAGTGCGACTGCTGGATATGCTAGTATCCGGAGCGAGTATTGTTAATTTTTTTTAACTCATCAGTCATCCCATATATTTAGAGGTCATGTCCTCATATTCGTGTGCCGGAAAATCAGAGCATCACAGAAGAAATGTACCTTGGCGTAGTAATCTTTCCAAACTCTTCGAGCAATCTGATGGCCTCCCAAATCAAAAGCCTTGAACTTGATTTTCCCAATACTCAATTCCTCCGATGTGGGATGCTGTGTTGGCTGATGCTGAACTAATCTCTGCCAAATCCCATTACCAACATCCATTAAAGACCAGATTTCAATCACTTCATTACTTAAAAAAAAAAAACAATTAACCCCCACATAACAAACTTTCTTTCTTTCAATATATTAATATAACAATTTAGAACCCTTTCAGCTAAAAGGACTAATCTGTAACAAATCCAATCAATAGTAAAAGAGAAAAAAACCTGAAAAAGCTCCATAACCCTAATCTCTATCAAATCAAGGTTTACTAGCATTCTGAATCGATTTAGATCATAAGTATTACAACTTCAATAGAAAAACCCAACAATCTTAACACAAATCTAATCATCCAAACCGTAAATCAATATGAATTTACCACAATTCATCTATCAAAAAAATACCTCATCTTTGAGCATATGAAGCAGCGTGGTTTTTCCGGCATTATCAAGCCCTAAAAACAAGATCTTGGCCTCTTTTTGCCATAAACCCAGGGAAGCAAGGATCCCATAGAACCAATCGAAGAAAAACATGATTCAATTCCTTCAGTAAAGGAAAATTTGAATCTTATTATAAAAGAATCAAATTGCGTGCTCTGAAGAGAAAGTGTGTATTGATAGATAGGGAGGATATAAAAGAGAGGACGAGTTGGTGAGTTTTGATCCGAGTTCGTACCGATCTGGTGCTCTGGATCGGGGCTAGTTGGCCTCAATGGATTAAATCAGGGCCTTTCAAGGTCTGGAATTAAGGGAAAACAAGTTCAAACCCAATGTGAAGCGGTAAAGAAAATAATATATTAGATTTTTTTAACAAATGCTATTAAATTTTTATTAAATTCATAAAAAAATTAAAATTATATCGTATTCAAAAGTAAAATAATTGAATTAAACAATCTAAAAATTCTTATAACCAAAAACAAAAGAATTCTTTTTAAGATAAGCATACCAACAAAATTCAAAAACTTTTTAAATCTTATTGTCTCTGTCTAAACAAGATGCATAAAGAAAGTAGTACACAATCCAAACTGTCATGTAAAAAGTATTGTTACCCAAGACTGATTTTATCGACAAACAATCATCAATCGAGTGGGGATATAATTTTTCAAGTGACCACTGACAAAAACATAAATTAGAAACTAATGTTGATTGAATCTCTGTACAAACAACAATCGATCGTTAGGGTATACTAAAACATGTCACAAAGATAAATGAATCAAACCACAAAACAGAAACAAAAAATGTCACAAAAATATGAAACTCAACTATAATTTAAAAACTATTTCACTAATTACTACAAAAATCGAGTCATTTGATTTTTTATTTTAGAACTCAAATTTTATTTAATTTTTTGAATCAAATTTATAAAATTATCATTTGAGTTAAATTGATTCATACTTTTTTATATCAAATCAATTTAAATTTTTTAATTTTTCAAATCGAATTTTATTCAGTCGGATATAACATTACATACCATGTGGTTTGTACCTAGGGATGTAAAAACAGTTACTCGGATGGGTTTTATGTCGGGTACTGTCAGGTCGGATAAAATCGGATACAAGTCATTTCAGGTTGATTTGTTGTTTTGACTCGATTCGGGTCGGGTGCGGGTCCATTTCAGGTCGGGTCCATTTTAGGTCGGGTTCGTTTCAGGTAGGGTCCGTTTCAAGTCGGGTCCGTTTCAGGTCAGATCCATTTCAGGTCGGGTTCAAACGGTTCGGGTCCGAATTGGATAATTGGTAGTTTCATTTCAGGTCGGGTAGATTTTAGGTCGGATCCATTTCAGGTCAGGTTCATTTCAAGTCGGTTTTGTTTCAGGTCGAATTAATTTTGATTTTATATTCATAATAATTTGAATTATTAATTTTTATTTTGTATAAATACGTAAAAAATGAATAAATATTAAAGTATAAAATTAAAGATTAAATTTTGAAATTATAAAAAATCAACATTAACTTGTAAGTTGTGTAACTTGTAATTTGTAAGGACTCAATTACAAAAATTAAAAATTAAAAACATTAAAGTATATTACAAAAATCAGTAATAATCGATTTAAATAAATTAACTTGTAAGTTATAACTTATAAAGACTAAATTATAAAAAATATAAATAAATAATAATTAAAAGTATTAAAAATCTAACTTTAATACATTATAAAATAATTATACTATAGTTTAATATATTTTAAAAATGAAAAAAAATAAATTTTAAACAATGTATATAATTTATACTATAAATGAAATACTAGTTATATAAAAGTAATACTATATAAGGAATTTATATTATATGTAGAAAATATACTATATATGAAGTAATACAATAAATGAACTAATACTATTTTTTGAAATAGAATAATACTATATATGGATTAATAATATATAAAATAATATTATTTTTGGAAGTAAAATAATACTAGAATAAGAAATAATACTATATATGGAGTAATACTATAAATGAACTAATACTATTTTTGGAAATAGAATATAGGGGTGTTCAAACGGTTAATTCGGTCGGTGACTGAACCGAATTATCAAAAACCGAATTAACCGAACTTTTAAAATCTTTAACCGTTAATCGAACCAAACTTTTTTTTAAAATATATTAACTGAACCGAACAAATTTCAGTTAATTTGGTCGGTTTTCGAATTAACCGAAATTTATTAATTTTTTTATTCAAAGTTATTACACAATAAAAATCATTGAAAATACTTTTTAGTTTACGAAGATAAATTGACATTTAATTTAAATAATATCTAAACATAGATAAAAATATTAAAATTTTAGATTAAACATTACGATAAAACAAAACAAGTTGGATATGGGCTTAATAATAATATATATTTTATATTTAATATTTATTATATTTCGGCTAATTCGGTTAATTAACTCGTTTCGAACGAATTAACCGTTAACCGAACTTTTAAAAAAACTTTAACCACTCACCGACCGAACAAAGTTCGATGGCCGACCGTTTTAACCGAATTAATTCGGTTTGGTCGGTTAATTTGGTTTAACCGACCGTTTGAACACCCCTAAGAGAATAATACTATATATGTATAATGTATGTATAATATATTTATAAATTATAATGTATATAATTATTAATTATACTATATATATATAATGTATGTATAATATATTTATAAATCAATATATGTTATATGTATACATAGTGAATTAGTGATAGTAGTACTAGTATTATAGTAGTATACTAGTATTATACATAGTACATTACATTAATATATTAAAATTAATATATATCAATATATCATATTATCATATATGTATGTATTATATGTATTATGTATATTTATAATATGTTATACATATATCATAATTCATACATGTTAATATGTATATTAATTTTTGTACATGTATTATATATCATATATATGTAGTTTAATACATGTATTCTATACTATTAGACTATATATGTATATTAATATGTCACATGTGTTAGTACTTAGTATATATAATGTATTAGACTATTATTACATAATTACATTGTACATATATTATACATATGCATTAATAATGTAATGTTATATACTTATATGTATATGTATTATGTATATTAATATTAATATTAATATTATAATATATATGTATGTTATATATATACATATATAACATATATATATATGATATATAATACATGTATCTTAATTTTTAATCTATATATAGTAAATATATATCAATTATATTATTATATTATACATATATATAATATGTATTATATTTATACATATATTATAATATACATATATAACATATTAGCATATATTATATATATTATATATATAAATACGTATATGTTATATAACATATTAATATATATATATGTTAGCATATTATATATATATTTAACATATTAATTATTATACACATACTATATAATAATAATAATAATAATAATATATATACATACTAATATACTATATAATATACACATAGAATATAAATATTATATACTATATAAATACTATATTATATAAATATTATATAGTATATACATATTATATAAATACTATATAATATATAAATACTATATATTATATAAGTATTTATACAATTATACATAGTATATATATATTATATAGTATAAATACATTAATATATAAATATTATATATTATATAACTATAAATACATTAATATATAAATACAATGACTAAATTAAGAAAAAAAATAAAATTTAAAGTTAAATTTTAAACAGATTAGGACGAAATTGTAAGAAATTCAAAACACAATAGATAACTCTAATATTTAACCCAAATATTTAGGCGCGACCCGTTTCATAACACACGGATCTTTTAACCCGATCCGTCCAGTATTTAAACCAAAAAATCAGATCGAAAGCCTTATTTCTCATAATCCATTCTCTCTCTTGAATTTCTGCCTGAATTTCTCTCCGCTTCTCTCTCTAAATTCTCTACCTTCTCTCTAGGAAAAACATAAATTTTCCAGAATTTTTAAAGTTTTTCGATTGAAACTCTTGAAATTCTTCAGTGTTCATCATTTTTTCTTCAGAGTTCATCACTTGTTCTTCAGTGTTCATCTCTTGTTCATCCCAAAACCCTTCCAGATCTTTCACAAACACCTAATCTCTTCTAAAATTTGTTTCTCTTCGATCAAAAACCCTTTTTTTCTCAAGAACTCAAACCTTTTTCTTTCAAAATCCATTTCAGATCTTCCACAAACATCCCAACTTTTCTAAACTTGTTTCTCATCGATCAAACCCCAAACCCCAAATCTAAAACCCCAAACCCAACCCCAAACCCCTAAACCTCAATCTCTAAACCCTAATCTGTAACCATAAACCTCAAACCCATAAACCTTAAACCCATAAACCTCAAACCCTAAACATAAACCCTAAACCCTTCATATTCTAAAAATGGTTCTGTTTATCACTGTTATTTTGTTGGTTGTTCTCTATTATTTGGTAATGGTTTAATCCGAGTATATGGGCTGGACTACCTGACCTGCGATGCTACTGGTGTCAAAAGAGGTTTCTAAAGGACCTCATGGACTGGTTTAATAACGCCAAGTACAAGGATTAAACCATTGTTAGGTCTTAGGGTTTGTTTGCTTTAGGTCTGTTATATTTTATGTTCTGTTCTTCTTTGAAATTATCATTATTTTGAGTTTTATGTTTATGTTTATGTACTTTCTTTGAATATGCTTTATATATTAGGTTTTTAGGTTTTGTCATGGTTCATATTCTGAAATGGTTCTGTTTATCACTGTTATTTTTGTTGGTTGTTCTCTGTTATTTGTAAATGGTTCATATTCTGATATATTTTATGTTCTGTTCTCCTTTAAAATTATCATTATTTTGGTTGTGTTTGATATATTTGTTTATTTGAAATTATCATTATTTTGTTTGTTTATACTCTGAAAATGATTATGCTTATCATTGTTTTATGTTCTTTGAATATGCTTTATATATAATGTTTATCACTGTTATTTGTTTGTTCTCTATTTTTTTTCTTTCTTTATTTATATGCCCTTATTTTTTTTATTTTTTTATTATCTAACAAAATCTATAATGTTTTTAAGTAATATGGATGAGTTTTCATATGAATTGGAATATAATGGACCTGGTGACAAAGGTTCAAATGAGCTAAGTGAACCACACTCTGAAAGAGGTATGTTCCTCTCTTTTATATCTTAATTTCTATTATTTTTTTATATTTTCTTGGTTCTTATACACTTTGTTTTCTGGTTTTAAAGGGATGCACATGAGGGAGATTCTGAAATTGTTCGCAGCTCAAAGAGGAAGGTTGTTAGTGAAAATACCAGTGAGTTTGGGAGAACTTCTCCTGTTTGAGATCATTACTCATTCATTAAGCTTCCAGAAGGTATTTATGCCCAATGTAAGTATTGTAAAATAAAGAAATACAAAGCCAATTCTTATGTTGGTACCTCTAACCCGAAAAGGCATACTGAAAAATGCCAAGCTTATAAAGACTATCTTGCTTCTAATATTAGTAGTAGTACTGAATCTTCTTTTGATCAGAAAAGGTATTGTGAGTTATTTGCCGAAGCTATTCTCTGTCATGGTTATGCTTTAAGTGTAGTTGAGCATGATAAACTTAGGGCTTTGCATCATTATTTAAATCCAGCTGTTAGAGATATATCTAGGTATACCATTACCAAACATTGCATGTTAAAGCATGAAACACATAAAAAATTATTGCTTGATTCTTTGCATTCTGTTTCAAGTCGTATCTGCTTTACATGTGATGGATGGTCTGCTTGCACTTCTCGTTCTTACTATGCTCTTACTGCTCATTATGTTGATAATAACTAAAAACTTCAATTGAAAATTTTAAATTTTCGACGTTTTCCCCCTCCCCATGATAGTGAGTCTATTTATAAGTTTGTGAAAAAATTGTTGTGAGTGGGGTCTTGAGAAGAATTTTTTTACAATTACACTTGATAATGTTTCTGCCAATGATAGAATGGTTAGGCGTCTGAAAGATGATTTGCATGCCATTTCTCCCCTCCCATGCAGTGGTAAGTATTTTCATATACGATATGCTGCTCATATTTTGAACTTGATAGTTCAAAAAGGTTTGAAGGTAAACTCTTCTGTTATTAAATTGCGAGAAATTGTTAAGTTTATTGACTCTTCTGATTCTAGACTTTACAACTTTGAGTTGGCTGTGAAAGATTGTGGTTCTTCTTTTTCTGGTAAGTTAATTTTGGATGTACCTACTCGATGGAACTCTACTTACTTAATGCTTTGTAGGGCACTTGAAGCTAGGTTAGCTATTAACTTATTTGTTAATAGGAAAAATGACCTTGATATAATTACTGATTTTGAATAGGAAACCGCTCAATTAATCTGTGATTTCCTTGAGTCTTTCTTTGAAATTACTAATATGTTTTCTGGTTCCAAGTATCCTACTGCTAATTTATACTTAGCTAATATTGTGGCTATAGAGAAGTTGTTGTGTGATGCTCACAATGATCTTTATGAGGGCGTTTCTAAAATGACAGGACCAATGCTTGAGTTGTATGAGAAGTATTGGTCTGATCACTCAACTATTCTATCCTTTGCTGTTTTACTTGATCCCAGATATAAGTTACAACTTCTGAAGGAGTTGTATGCTATCCTCTATGTTGAGGATGAGGTTGACAGAAGGGTGAGTATTGTTTATAATGAGTTTGTTAATTTATATATATTTTATTCAAAGTCTGTCATCTGTTCCTCCTCTAATTCTTCTATTCAAAGCAACTCTTCTCAAAGTACAAGTCTGTCCAGTTCTAGTCGACCCCCAACTTTTAAAAAGTCTAATCTTTTTCAGGTGAGCTGATTTTTTTTTTAAGTTCATATATTATTTTTTTAAAAATTTTTAAAAACTGTTAATACCCTTTATTTTCAAAACTTTGATGCAAATTTAGCTGCCTCAAGGAGTGGAAAATCTGATGTGGACTCATACATTAATCTTCCCCTGATCCCTCGTTCTGAGGATAACCAATTTGATATTTTGGAGTATTGGAAGGAACAAGCTATTTCTTTCCCTGTTCTTGCGCAGATGACAAGAGATGTTTTAGCCATTCCAATCACTTCTGTTGCTTCTGAATCATCCTTCAGTATGGGAGGAAGAATTTTGAACAAATTGAGGGCTAAACTTCTACCCAAAAATGTTGAAATTTTTGTAACAACCCGTAATTGGTTGTATGGTTTTGAACCGGAGGAAAAGGATGAAGATTATCTTAATGTTGTGCAAGACTCTTCAATTCTAAGTCCTACTGAAGATTGAAATCAAGTTAAAGGTAACCCCTTTGATTTTTTTACTTTTTTTTTCAATATTTATTAATTTATAATTTTATTTCTTTTATACTTTGTTTCAGGCTTTCTTCGGAGCTGAATGGTACTGTGTGAATGCCTTTATGGAGCTGAAAACAGGTATTTTATCTTAATGCTTATGATTTAATTTTATATTTAATTTTTAATGCTTATGTTTAGATGCTTACTGTTAATTGTATGATGCTTATGCTTATGATAATATGACTTAGGGTATATTATGCTTACTGCGTTATGACTTATGTTTAGATGATATGGTTTAGGGTATATTATGATTATGATGCTTATGATATGTCTTATGTTATGATGCTTATGTTTAGATGCTTAATGTTAATTGTATGATGATTATGATACTTATGAATGGTACTGTGTTATGACTTATGTTTAGATGCTTATGGTTTAGGGTATATTATGTTTATGATGCTTATGATACGACTTATGACTTACGATGCTTATGCTTAGGATATGCTTACTGTTAATTGTATGATGCTTATGTTTAGATACTTACTGTTAATTGTATGCTTATGATATGACTTATGATATTATGCTTATGATGTTTATGATATTATGCTTACTGTTAATTTTTTTGAGTATGTTATGAGTTATGACTTATAACATAGGATTATTGTTGCTATGGTTGATTACTCTCTGCTGTTGGTTGGTGATTGGATTAATGTTGTTGGTTTCTCAAAGCTGCTGATTTCTTTATCTAATTAGTTGCCCTTGGTTATTTTATGTTGGTTTCTTAGGTAAGAAGTTACCCATAATTAACCTTGCTGGTGGCTTTTAGATTTTTTAGTGCTCGATGATAATTCTGGTAGCAAAGTATTTACATATAACATCGTAAAACTTTTGCTATAAGATATGAGAGCTCACATTTTATAATTTAAACTTTTGCTATAAAATTTTGTATATAATGTTCATTTGTAATTTTTATTAAGTTTCTTTTGTAAGTTATACATTATTCAATAATACAACAATTACATTTTCCAATTTACAGTGTAATTTAAATTTATATTCTGAAGTGATTTCAGTTTTTTGCTTTTCAATTGCTTAAGGAAGTTGTATAATCTTAGTTTTAGCAAATTAAAATCATATCTGATGAATATTGGGTATTTAAATTTGAACTTAAATTATTTTGACTTGAATAATTTTTAGCAAATTATTAATTTTTATGAAGTTTATTAATTTGAACTTAAATTATTTAAAATCATATCAGTTGGACTTAAATAATTTTTAGCAAATTATTAATTTGGTTATACATATGACTTAAATTATGTTAAATTTTATGAAGTTTATTAATTTCCTAAACTTATAAATTATAACTTATAAGTTATAAGTATAATATAAGATTTTTTAGTATACAATTTAAAATTAATAAATATTTGTAATATAATTTATATAAATATTGGTAATAAGTATGTTATAAATATTAAAATATAAATGTATCTATGTTTATAATAAGATCATTATAAATATTATATAAGTATGTTATATGTAAAATATAAATATTTGTAATAAAATTGAACTATGAATTATTAATTAAAAATTATGTCCATATTAAAATTATAATATAGGTATGTTATATAAAATATTTATATAAATATTAATATGTATAATAATAATATTATTATTTTATATTTGTATTAAAAGTATGATATAAGTAATTAACTAATTAACTATGTTATATAACTTATTTATATAAATGTTATGTTGATATTAGTTCAGGTTAATAACAGGTCGGGTCATTTATCAGGTCGGGTTTAAAACAGGTCAGGTAAAATCAGGTCTCGGGTCAATTCAGTCGGGTAATATCGGTTATCTGCCAGGTCAAACTCTGGTTCGTGTTCGTTTCAGTCGGATACAGGTCGGGTTTCAGGTCTACAGTAACAGATTGAAATCAGGTTCAGGTCAATCTCGGTCGGATACAGTTCGGGTTCGGTTACTACAGTAACAGGTCGAACTCGGGTTCGGGTCAACAACAGTCGAATACAAATCAAGTTCGGGTCATTACATCCCTGAGTCAAACCAAGTTTTGACTCGAGCAGATTTCAAGCGGGTTTCCAGATCGGGTCAGCTTTTTACATCCCTAGTTGTACCTAACTCAAAATGTTGAGGTAATCAAAGCATATTAAGAAAAAGAAGGAAAATACAAACAAGATCAATATATATATATATATGCAAAAAAATATTAGATGAGTATGTTTTATCACATCGTTTATATTCGGTCAATAATAATTGTTTATTTTATATTTTTTAAAGTTAATTCTTTACTTTTTTATGTATATCATTAAATAAATAAATTACATCTTAGATCATTCTCGTCATATTATCTATGAGTTCAATCAATTAAACACATTCATTTAATTAGATTTTTTACTTTATTTTTACCAAGTAAATTCCTCATTAATGTTTACTGTAAATTAAATTTAAAAACAGTTTTTATCAAGCGAAGATCTATTTAATAAGAAAAAAATAAAATAAAAAAATTAATTAAATAAATACATTTAATTATTAATTTTATGAATAATATAATAAAATAATTTATAATATTATATTTTATTAAATAAATAAATTTTATTAAATTAGATATAAATAACGAGTTACCAGCATATACCATAATGCATGTAATAATTTCTCGTACAATGAACTAACCTACATTCAAGTCAAACCCAGGCAAAGACTGTCCACTGTCTTTCAAAACCAGCAAATCCAACAACCCAAATACGCCCAAAGCCACAGATTTCCACCTCCAGAACACACTCGCCCTCTATAAAATCCATCACACAGTCTCCACGCCTTACCATCAAAATTCAAACTTCTCTTCAAGTTCCAGAACCTCGTAGATTCAATGGCGGACGACGATCAAGTTATGCCGAAGCAACGCAAGATCCTGGTGGCCGTAGACGAAGGTGAAGAGAGCATGTACGCTCTCTCATGGTGCCTCAGAAACGTGGTATCCCAAAGTTCAAAGGATACACTCATCCTCCTTTACGCTAAACCGCCGCGAGCGGTGTATTCCTCCCTAGACGCCACTGGTATCCTTTTTGTTGAATGTTTAAAGCCATGGTTTTCAAGGTAGAAATCCAGTTTGTGATTTTGGTCTGGTTTTGGTTTCAGGGTATTCGTTTTCTGCTGATATGCTGGTCAGCATCGACAAATACAGCAACGATGTGGCGGATTGTGTTGTCGAGAAGGCCACAAGGGTATGCAGAGAGCAAGCTGATTGTGAGGTGAGTTTACGGTAGGGATGAGAAACCCCCGGTTTATAGGTACCAGACTCGATAGATTTTTACTCGGAATTGATTTTGGTGAGATCAGGACTAATTTAAAATTTAAGTGTCGATTGTAACTCAGATTGGGATTGGATATGATTTTTCTGAACTTTATACTCAGCGGATATTCAATGCAATCAGTACCAATATTAAATATCCAGTATTGATTGTTTAAATAATTTTGTTTATTTTTTTTATAAAACTTAATAAACTAATTGGTCGGATAGCTGATATTGGTATCGACTCCCACTAATAAAAGAATCATTTTCTAGAATTTAAGACTCGATGTGACTGAAATTGGTTTTAAATTTTAGGAACCAGTGGTTATCGGGACCGGAATCAATTATGATTAAATTAAATGGATACCCGATCTTGTCCACCCTAATTATGGTGTATTTCTAAAAAACTCTTTCTTTTAAGGATCAAAGTTGTTATTTTTGAGAGTTAAATGACCATTTTGGATAATTAGTTGAAGGTGGAGGTTAAAATAGAGAATGGTGATCCAAGAGATGTGATTTGTGAATTTGCTGATAAGATCAATGCTGATGTGCTTGTTATGGGAACCCATGGCTATGGCCTCATCAAGAGGTGAGTTGATCCTTCTCAACTTTGGTCAAATTATGATTTTAGTCCCTGCAGTTTTCCTTTCTTCTTTTTCTTTTCTAATAGATAGGCTCGGATTGTGATCCTTGACAGGGCTTTCTTGGGGAGTGTAAGCAACCACTGTGCACAAACTGTGAAGTGTCCTGTTTTGATTGTGAAGAAACCTAAATAATTGGGATCCAAATAATTGGGATTGAGATTGAGGACACATTCTTACCATTTGTTTTATTTGTGTCCTAATTTCAATTCTTTCTTGCTTCATTTGTACAATTTTCTATTGTATGTTTTGTCTGTTGTTTTCCTGTTTTACATCTTTGTGACGTTATTTGTTATCTTAGATGTTTAAAGTTTGATGTTTTCCTTTATTATCTTTGAATGTATTATATTTGAATATTAAAGAAAAAAAATCAGAGCTTTGATTATTGGATCATTAGTGTGATTGAGCTAAATAAATGAGTATTGATATAGTTTTTATGTTCATTTAAATGAATTAACACAAATAAAAGTATATTCGATTTGTTTATGTTCATGAACAAACTTATTTATCTATTCGTTTATAAGCTCGTTTTACCCAATTTCCCTTCTCCTTCTATTTTTTTTCCATTTTAAATATGGGTGGAGGTGGGACTAAATTGATCACATGGTGAATTTTGAAGTTCAATCTATAAAATTTAAAGCTTAAAGACTAATGGTGTGATTTCACTACTTTGGTGAACATATAAGGCTTATTTAGTGAGATATTCCCTTTTCATTATTTAATATGAAAAATAACTCCTTCAACCGTTATTTTGAAGAATAACAACTTTCTATATACGTAGACATACTTCGCATCTTGTAGGATGTCAGATTGGTGAATTCTTATTATCTCCTTATAATTTATCGCGATAAATTAAAGGTAATTCGCATCGTGCAGGATGCGAATTACTCGAGCTTTAGTTTTAAAATTGTCCTCGATAAGCATGTTTAAGTCGATTTTTCTTGTTGTTAAAGATTCAGATTTTTAAATTTTCTTCCTCTCTATCGTAGTAGAGATGCATCTCTTTAAAATGGTGTAAAAATCTATACCTAAACTGCCATTATAAGGGGTATAAAATTAATGTTTAAAAAGCTATCTTGGTATGTTTCTTGCTTGAATCTCAATATTGTAAAATGAGTCCATACTCTTGTTTGATGCTATATTTTGCTACTTCAGTGATTTTTTTCTTTGTAAATTCATTTTCATGTTGAAGTATATGAACACATGACTAAATTGGTTAATAAATTTGAGGATATAAGGCGTCCTAAACGCTTAAAAAATCTCGGTGAAAATGCTATCTACCCATGATAACGTGGATCTATACTCATATTTGATGCGATATTTTACTACTTTAGTGATTTTTTCTTTTGTAAATTCACTTTCATGTGGAATTATATGAACACATGACTATATTGGTTAATAAATTTGAGGATATAAGACATCCTAAACAGTTAAAAAATCTTGGTAAAAATGCTATGTAACCATGTTTTAAATCCTTAAATTATTCAGAATTTTTAATTTTAATAATTTAAGAAATTATTAAAAATAAAATATTTAAATTATTTTTTTGAATATTAATATTTTTTTGAATCCGTGATTTTATTTTTTAAATTATTATTCAAAAATAAAAATAAAATATTAAACAAAAAATAAGTTATTTTATTTGAATAATAACTTTTTTTTTACAAAATTAAAAAAAATAATAATATCTATGTTTATGTCCTCCGGTACCACAACCCGAAGGACGACGAGGTCGATCAAGATTACGCCTACGACATAAGGGTTCTATTGGGGTGTATAAAAATCATCATCATCTTCATCATCTTCATCAACATCTCCTCCTTGAACAAAAATGCTCGTTGTTCTGCTCGATCAACCTTGATAAAACAAAGATTGCGGCGGTATTTGTTGAACAAAACTAGTGGCAAAATAAGGTAAAAATGTTTGGAACGAGATCGCTATTGTTGTCGAAGGATTCGATGTTTCACTCATCATAATAGAGAATGGATCAAATACATTCTTAATAATAGGAGTGAAAAAACTTTCTATTGGAGGAGGATAAAACATCACCGGCTGTAGAATGAGATCCTCTAGTACGTTCTTGGCGAGGACGATTGCGTTGCATTCTTCCAAACACTACCGCTTGCTCTTCCTCCATCAACAGATAAAACTTCCCATATGAATAAAATCAAGACATATAATCTGGAATAACATTGGATTCCAAAAGTACGTAATCCAGATCGAAATGCCGTGCCGGATTAAGCTTGTCATTCCACTGAATAATCCATTCTATGAAACGCTCCTCCTAATCAATTTGTCGCGTAAAATAATAAATTTATTAATCAATATGTACTAAAATAAAATATATTCAAATATATAAAAAATTAAAAAAATGAAATTGTGTTTACCTCGGGTTTTCTTTGCCTCGTAACAATATATAATTTCATCCAATATTAGAGGATCTTGAGGAATACGTTGGAGATAACCAAATTATCGTAATACTCTATCGCTCAGATACCACTCAACTATATTGTAATAAATGAGTTGTACTATGACTGTCTAAACATTCTTCGTATCCAAATCGAATTTCGAAAGACACTCGTCGATATCCGGATTTGCATAAGGTATCCACAAGAACTATAAAACATAAAACATAAAATTTAAATTTAAATCAATAAAAATAAATATTAAAATTAAAAACTTAATTTAAATTTAAAACTACAAACAAATACTTACATTATTTTTGGTTTCTTGCTCAATAGTAAGTCTGATAGCTTGCAGACCTCTAGACAACCCAACATGGGTTAAATTAGAAACCCACCTATAAAAATAAAAATAAAAGTTATTAATTAAAACAAAAAAATTAAAATATAGAGAATTGATAATTACCTCAAGTAAAGTGAGAAAACGTATTAACTAGGAACGACCATTTTAGGATTTAAAAAGGGCATCCGAAACCATGCCCAAGTCTGCAACAGAAGAAGACAACCTCTAATATCGTGCTTATTGGGATCGGTGTTCTTGCACAACTCCCTATATTGATATGCTAATACAACCGATCCCAAATAAGTGCCTAAACTATACATTTTTTCTGAAATAAGTGCCTAATTTTTTTTGGCTGAAATAGGTGTCGAAAGTTTCATTCGTTAGTATTTTAAGGTAACACCATTAAAAATATTTACTTAACTTATAAATAGTTGCTTAAACTATACATTTTTCTGAGATAGGTGCCTAATATTTTTTTACTGAAATAAATACTTAAAGTTTATTCGTTTGAATTCGATTTTAATATCTTCGATCATCGATCCCGATTATTTTCAGTGCCTCGACAGATACCAACAAGCAAAGCTTAACACTGTTTTTATCCAACCATGCTTCGTACAATTCAAATTTAATTTTAAAAGACTAAAAAATTTAAAAATATATATATAATATTGATTAAAAAAACTTCACCTTAGTGCCACCATCAAAACGATTGGGTCTGCACGTTTGAAATATTTTAACTTATAAATAGGTGTTAATGAAATATTTTAACTTATAAATAGGTGTTACTAAACAATGTTACTTTAAAACGTTAATGAAATAAATTTTAGATATTTATTTCAGTTAAAAAAATTAGGGACTTATCTTAGAAAAAATATATAGTTTAGGCACCTATTTATAAGTTAAATATTTTTAACGGTGTTATCTTAAAACACTAACGGAATAAAACTTTAGGTACCTAAAAAATATCAAACACCTATTTCAGAAAAAAAAAAAAAAAGTTTAGACACTTATTTCAACCAAAAAAATCATTAAGCACTTATTTCAGAAAAAATGTATAGTTGAGACACTCATTTCTGAATTAAGTCTTATTTGTTATGAATATTATGATGGATATCCATTTATTAAGTTAAACTTTAATGGGTTTTATTATTAGGGTTTAATACCCATTAGAATTAGAGTTTCCATCTTATGCCTATAAATATAGACTTTTTGGCCAAAGCTTTGTACACAACCCTACTTTGAGAATATAATAAAAGTTTCTCTCT
Source organism: Abelmoschus esculentus (assembly GCA_035048815.1). Lineage (NCBI taxonomy): Eukaryota > Viridiplantae > Streptophyta > Magnoliopsida > Malvales > Malvaceae > Abelmoschus > Abelmoschus esculentus. The sequence goes on from JAUCBN010000049.1 coordinate 1,909,537, forward strand.
TTTTCTCTCATCTTTGTTCATATATTTTATTCTTGTTCTTTACTTTATTTACAACACGTTATCAGCACGAGACTCTAACCAACAAAGGTATTTATCGTTCGAATCTTAAAAAAGTTATTGAAAATAATTTTTTACTAGCATGAATCAAAGATAAGTTATTATCCCTCAATTATATTCTAATTATCGATTTATCTTTCATTCTTGATTTTTGACTTGATTTTTAATTTTTAAAAAATCTTTGGTTGTTTGGTGTTTGTGTAGCGATAAAATTGCTCAATTACCATGGTGCTTATCGACAATTTCCGAAAAAAGATTTTAACAAAATATTGATGATTAAACCTACCATATATTCAAATTAGTGGAAAGTCCGATATGTTTTATTTATTTAATTTGAGATTTTTTTATCTTTATTTATAACCAATATTTGTTTATTTTATTATTATTGTAAAACTAAAATTGATTTTGATATAACAATTATGCTAAAGGACTATTTTGTAATAAATTTTTAAGTCTTTAGTCAAACTTTTGTTTTCAAGTCAAACCAAGAACTTTAAAGATATTTTTCTAAGTGTTTTTACACGAGAGTATCGATACCCCTAGAACAGGTATCGATATCGCTTCTTATTTTTCAGAAAATGATTTTTGAGTCAAGAACAAGTATCGATACCCGCATCGATACCTTTTTCCACCAAAACGTTAATGCCAACATCTATTTCGAACCAAGTATCGAACCAGGGCTTAATTTAAAAAAATATCTTAAAATTATAAAGGGCTGTTTCGATACTAGTATCGATACCCCCCAAAAAATCCCAACGGCTATTTTAGATTTAAATGAGTCGATCATTGGAGGTAGTTGAAGCTTTAAATGGTAGTTAGCATGTTTTGGAACATGTATCGATACCAATATTCACAGATTGTAATTGGTATCGAACCATGGTTCGATACACCCCTATTAAATGCACAACGTCTCTTTCTCTTTGTGGCCTGTTTCGAAACAGGTACCCCGAGCATCGATACCAATGTCTGCAGAAGTGCATTTATGATGGGGAGATGAGGCCCTAACGTCTTTATTTCAATTCCCAACAACCACATCGGTAAGAAATCAATGAGAAGGTATAAATAGAAGGCTCTGAAGCAGCATTAACAACTATTGATCCTCAAGCAACATCAAAGCACATCAATCCAACTCCAAAGCACATTATTGTAAATCTTTTTGCTCCCAACTCTGTAATTCATTTTTATTCTTTGTAATTGAGTTTGGTGAGAGTTATTCTGTTATTGGGGCATATTTATCTTGTGAGAGAATTCTTTTAGCCCACTCTTTATCTCTTGTAATCTTTGTGAGGATCAAGTCAATTTTGGGTAGAAAATTGACTTGTTTATAAAGGTTATCCCTTGAACCTAGAAAAAGGTTGAATTCATAGTGAATTGGTTTCAAAATCCTTAGTGGGAGCTAAGGTAGTGGATGTAGAGCTTGTTCCAAAGCTTGAACCACTATAAATCTTTGTGTTCTTCATTTTCCTATTTTTACCGAAAAATCTTCCAACAAATTTTAAATAGCCAATTCACCCCCCTCTTGGCCAATTCCATTGATTGATCAACTCAACAATTATGATAAAAGTTTATGTTTTAATCATGTTCTAAGTATTACATGATATTAGAACAAATATTAAATCTTTAATTAATTCATATGTTCTTTGTTATGTTAGTTTAATCCAAGTATATTGGTTGGACATCCCGTTCAGTGAGGCTACTGGTCTCAAAGGAGTTTCTTTTTAAAGGACCTTGTGGACTGGTTTAACAACGTCGCATATGAGAATTAAATTTTTGTTCCTTGTATGTATTGTATATATATTGATTGATCAATTACTATTTAATAGTTTGAATGCTATAAAATTTATATTTGCTTGAAAGAAATATTATTTTTATGTCGAAAAATCGACTATAAACTTTTCTCAAGTTCAAGTTACGAAAATTTTCTTGTTCCAAGAATTTTTATGGGAGGCATTCCTTGAAGTGAATGCATGCATGATGCTTATTCCATGCAATTACTGGATTTATGTCATTCCTTGAAGTGAATGCAAGCAGGATGTTTATTCTATGCAATTATTGGATTTATGTCATTCCTTGAAGTGAATGCAAGCATGATATTTATTCCATGCGATTATTGGATTTATGTCATTCCCTTAAGTGAATGCATGCATGATGTTTATTCCATGCGATTATTGAATTTGTTTCCTTCATTGAAGTGAATGCAAACATGATAATTCACTGTATGGTTAGTGAATAAAACTCAATTATGTGCCAGAGTATCATTGATGAGGATATGGTAGAAAAACATACTCTACTTTTCACACATTAATGGTGTCTTGTAGACAAAATATCATGAAAAACTTTTAAATACCTATTAGTCTCCACTCTATTCCCTAAAGTGAATGTGATATTTTACAGCGGAATGAATAAAAGTCACATTAGTAATTGTGGTTGCGATTGAGGTCATAAAATAAACATGGATAAGATGATTCTTTTGAGAATGCTTATATCCACCAGAAGTGGAATTATAAAGATGACAAGAATGATAGAGATCATATCAAAATCTTTATGTTATCAATGTGATGGTACAAACCATTGATCTCGTACTTGTCAAAAGCCGGAGTATTATGGACTTTATCCATAATCATGAATGATAAATGAAAGAAAATATAAACAAATTTTCTTTATGGTGAAAATAATTATGGCGTTGTTAATCCAACTCAATTGGATATTGTTAATTTTCTTATAACCCTTGAAGGGAATAATTCACCATTTATTTTATTTTCTTTATAACTTCTAAAAGGAATAATTGATCTTTTATTTTGTAGCGACCCTTTATTTTAATTAATAATAATTAATATTAAAAATTAGTGGAAACATCGGGAAAATTAAAATTGTCCAAAAATTAGAAAATTAGGGTTTCAAATTTAAAAATAGGGTTTAAATTCAAAATTGATTTGAAAACGGATGAAAAATTGGGGATTTTAAATTGAAAACCCTAAATTAGAAATATAAGGTTTCATATTGAAAATTGGGAATTTTTCTTTAAAAGGGAAATTTTAAAAATTAGGGTTGAAAAGATGAAATTTAAAAAAGAATTTTGAAATTAGGGTTAGGGATTTTAAATAAGGTTGGAGTCGTCATCGGTCACTTTTGGTAGACCGGACACCGGGAAACCAGAGATTTGATAAGATTTGGGTTCGAGAGTTGGTTACGATTTAAAGCGATATTATCGTTAAAAACCGCCCAAAATTGGCACCTTTATCAAAATAACAGCTTAATTAATTTTGGATTTTTCGGATTTAAAGTGGCATTAAATTAATTATTTGTTTAAAAATCCAATTCAATTTTATTTTTACCGTGTCTTGATCCGAAGGCACACGCATACACCGCCACCACTACGTTTGGTGTCGGGCCCGTTACGATCGAATAAAGACATAATTATTAAATTTATTAATTAAGAAGTGTAATGTAACTTAAGCAAAATAAAATAATGTAAACAATATATGTAAAATAAGATGCACAACGAACATAATGAAAATAAAGACAAGTACATGTACAAGCATGAATAAATACAAATGCGTGACAAAGTAAATGAAAACATGACAAGGTAAATAAATACAACAATATGAGATGAAAATAATGCACAAATAAATATAAATATGCACAATGAAATAAAATACATAGATAAATAAATATCAATATATCATACAAATAGATAAGGAAAAAAATGATATGAACAATAAATAAATAAATGAATAATAATAATAATAACATTTAAAAAGAAAGTAAGAACAAAACCAATTAGTACCCTTTGTTTACATTGGAAGTTAAAGCATAATATATATAATATGATAATTATGTAATATATAGGGAAAGTAAATGATAAAATAAAAAAGAAAAAAAAATCATGCGGCATTTATGGGAAAATAAAGGAATGATTTAAAATAAAGGCATTGAATGCCATGGAAGATTTAAGCAAAATAGACTTATTACTATTTTATACGGTAATAAAAAAAATAGGAATTAATGTCAATTAACAGTATTTAAAAAAGGTAAGAAAAGGAACAAAAAAAACTAAAATCATAGTAAATTTAAAAGAAAAATAAATTTTGATAACTTTTAATAACCAAAAATAAATGAATGATGAAATAAAAGTAAATAAAATGCTAACAAAATTGAAAGCAAATGCATGAAATCATGGCAAAAATGAAGCAAATGTATGTACAAAGAATATATACAAATTAAATACAATGCATATTAACAAATAGATGCAAGAATAAATAAATAAATAAATATAAACAATTACTAATATAAATGCGTGAGTGAATAAAATAAAACAATAATAAAAAGAAATTAAAATAAAAAAGTTACTGTAAATGACCAAATTAAAAGGTCTTTTAAAATATAGAGGACCTCGAAGGTGATTTCAAAAGGGGGAAGGGCTTATAAGTTTATCCAGAAACACGGGGATCTGAAACGAAATAAATCATTTTTTAAAAGATGATTATGGTCTGAATAGGGACCAAATTGAAAAACCAAAGAAAAGCGAAAGGACTACATGGATGATTTTCATGGGACGGAGGCACTTATGAAGTAAATGTTCCATTTTAAACCGAAGGACTTAGTATATAAGGCAACCGAAAATTAAATCAATCCCTCCTTTCATTTGATTTAAATCGGAAAAACATAAGAGGAGAGAATCCTCTCTTTTGTTCAGACCAAAAACCCAGAATCGAGATGAACATTCAAATGTTCATCATAAAACCAAGAATCGCTGCCTTAAAATCCAGATTCCGGCCACCGTCAGCGGTGGCCGACGAAATCAAAACTCTTTTTTTTTTTCGAAACCCAAAACCACTGTGCAATCTTGGATTCGTTGGAAAAACAAAATCAAAACCCCCATTTTATAAAAACAGAAGCGAAAAAAGCTCCCCTTTTGTTTGTTTCGAAGAGAAAAAAAAGAAACAAAGTTCCACTCCCCTCTCGGCTCACCAACAACACCCTAAGGCGCGAGGATTCTCGCCGGAGCAAGGAGGTGAGCGGTCAAGACCCCTTTCGAAGGTTAAAAAAAACACAAACCCTAAGCCTATTTTTTCATTACATGCGAGAGGAAAACGAGAGGATTTTTGTAACGACCCGGATTTTAGATTCGAGCGTCGGGTTAACCCGTGGAGTGGGCTTCGGTTTTGGTCCCCGAGTTGGGTAGTTTAGGCCTTGTGAGCCTTAGGTTGTTGGGCTTTAATTGGGTTTTAAGTTAGGCCCTGTGGTGAGGGCTTTTTGGTAATTGCACTTGGGATGAAGATGGGGGTTCTAAAGGTTAATTCTCTACAGAATGACCTCATTGTCTTCTCTTTTTCTTTCATCTTTCTTCCCCATGGTTGCAAGAGAAAAATGGTGGCAAAGGTTTGATCTTTGGGAGTTTTCTGGGGAATCTCATTTTGGTGGAAAAGTAAAGGTTTTTAGGCTCAATGAATATCTCTAAAAACTAATGGGAACACTTTAGAATCGAATAGATTAATGTTTGGGAAGAATCCTTAGAATTTTCTAAGTGCAGACCTACATTTCGTGCAGGGGTATCGATACACGGGTTACCGGTATCGATACCCATGAGTGGAAATAGGCTAAGTAGCCAGGTGTATCGAACCATGGTTCGATACCGGGACCTCCAGTGGCATAATGGCATCGATGCTGGTATCGATGCTGAAGGGTCCCTTTTGTTGACTTTGAAAATGGTCAAAGGGTATCGATACTAGTATCGATACCCATGGTTCGATGCCTTCTTTGGGTGGGTATCGAGGTAGGGTGGTTCGATACCCCATATAAGGGTATCGATACCCCTACAAAAATTGGACAAGTTAAGTATAGTTTGAGGTTCGATAAGAGGATTAAAGGTTAAAATGGATCTTATAATCAATGAAATGAACTATTTAACCAAGATTGATGTTTATAATCCCGAAAGACTAAAGTATGATAAGTCTTAATATATCTTGTTGTGCTAAGATCCTAGGTGGATCGTTTGTGTGGTTTGAGTCCTTGTGTGATGGAAATTCGGATATCCATAAGTGTTTCAACATGTTGAAGGCCATCCGATGTAACATGCCGGATGATGTTTTGAAGACTTTTATTCCGAGTGTTGGGCGGCCTCACTCGAAGATGTTCGATGTAACATTCCGAGCATGGGGTTGGTTGGGCGGCCTCCACCCCTTTCTGAACGTTGGGCGGCCTCGTTCGAAGATGTCCGATGTAACATTCCGGGCATAGGATTTGAGGGCGGCCTCAATCCTGAGTGTAGGATCCCGATGCTGTGTGAACGCGGGCCTCACTCTTGTGTGTTATTTTGTGATGTGACATGTACATGCTGTGTGCGATAATATACATTGTTTATGCCATGTGGTAGGCAAGCATGCTAGATCATCATTTCATGCACGATGTTTATATGTTATGCTTTACTGCTTATGATATGCATGATGTTGGCCGAGTTCGGCGTACCCACTGAGCTTTAGTAGCTCAGCGTTCGAAATGTGTTTTCGTGCGTAGGTTAGCGGAAGCCGGTTCGTGAAGCACCATCGAGGTTTGAATTTCAGCATCGACCTATGTCAGGGTACATTTATAGATTAGTGGGCTAGTACTTGGTGGACCCTATGTATTTTGTAAATCTGTTATTTTAATTTGGGTCGAATGTTTTAATGGTTTATAATATTTTGGAGCTCTGATTATCTTATATTATTTTGGGCTTGCGTTTTAACTTAAATGGATTTTATAAATAGTATTTTGGGCTTGAATTGGATTTTAATTGTTAGGCTTTCGAAAGAATTTTGAAATACAGATTTTGGGCCGGAGGCCCAATGTGACATCCGGGTCGGGGTGTTACAATTTTTAACTCTAAAAGTTCTTTCTATTGATTCAAGGTTTGGGGAATCGACCCCGGTTACAATGTTTTTGGCTCTGATTTATAGCCGAAATTACACGAATAAGAAAAAGGAGAAAAAAGCCTAAATGTTTCTATTGGTTCTTCTGATTTGTTTGTTTGTATTCGTCTGAAATCTCTGTTGAAATGGTCGAATGGTTCTGAAATTGTTGGTTTGGTTGTGAACATCCTCTGATATCTCTGGCGTTGTTGCTATTGTACGAATTCGTTGCAATCTGACAGTCCTTTTTTTTTTGTTTGTGTGTATATGGCCGGAGAAAACGAGGGGACCACCGGTGATGTTGCAGCAGCGGTGATCGGGAGGTGAAGAGTCCCTCTCGGTCAGTCGAAGGGTCTCGTGTATGGGAGTCACGCGCGCGTGGTGGGAGGCGAACTGGTCTGCGTGAGGTGCGTGCAAGAATCTGAAGGGTTCATCCTTCTTTAATCTGGACCGTTAGATCTTGTCCAGATCTAACGGTTGGGACTTGGCGGCTGCAAAGGAAAAACATGGAATGAGTCTAGGGTTTTAACCGGTTTGGGTTTAAGATTTGGGCTCTTGTAATATTTAATTTTTGTTTGGGCTTGATTTAATTATTGTAATATTTAATATGGGTCCTGTTAACCGGGCTTGGTGTAATTATTTATAAATGGGTTGTATAATATTTATTTAGTAGTGGACTTTTAATTAAAAGTGTGGACTGATTTATTTTAGTGGGTTTATATTTGATGGGTTTGTTATTCAAATCTGTGAGTTTATTAATAACAGATTTGTTTATATAATAATAATAATAAAAGGTAAAAATAATAATAATAATAATAATAACAATTAAATAAATAATAAATAGTAATAATAATATAAATAAAAGGTAATAATAATAATAAACGGGAAAGACTAAAAACTTTAAGTAAAGTTAACGAAAATTGAAATTAAAATTAAATATAATATATAATATTTTTTGTTTATAATTACAATAACTAAATAATAATAATAAAGTAAGGAAATGAAAGTAAATACGTATGATATTTTTTACTGATTTTTTTTTGGATTTTTATAAAAGAAAAGTTAAAGCCCATTATTCGAAAATTAACAAAAATTGAAACCGGGTTTAAACCCCGGATAAAATTAGTGATTACATATTTATTTTGTTTTATGTTAATTTATTTTTATTTATTATTTATTAATTTATCGTTAATTTATTTTACATATTATTTATTTACGTTTTATGTTAATTTATCCTTTGAAGAATATTATCACTTCCGGAATAAAATATACAATGAATTGTGGTTATTTATGCCAAGCAGACAGTGTAAGTACTCATAATATACTTAAGCATAAGAAATATTTTTCCATTTAAATACAAGGGCTTTTGAGAGTTTATCTTTGATAGATAACCGATTTGATAAAATGTGCTATATTTAATATTTTCCATTCTCCGAAGTGAATGGTACAAAGCACATATTTTTCATTCCCCGAAGTGAATGAAATAAAGCACATATTAAAATATGCATAATTATACATATTTTCTCATTTTAAATACAAGAGAATAATGGGAGTATTATATCCGGAAGTACTAATATCACAGAAGGCTCCGACTGAACAAATATGTTATTGCCAAATGGAATTTTATTCCATATTTATAGTGCATTATACTCGTCAAAGTCGCAAAGAGACTTATTGGGTTTTAAAGATATTTGTAAAATATATCGATAATATTAGTTAAAGAGATATTGACTATCTCAAGATTACGAGTATAACTCAAGGCAATAAGAAAATATTGACAAAATTACATGTATTTTCATCCATATTGTACTACAAAAGAATTAGTACAAATTGAAGCTCATGCTATTGTAAACCAGATGTTTACTGATAATTTTATTTGGTATGACCGGTTAGACCATCCTGGTTCAATTATGATGCGAAGATTTACTGACACTTTCATGTGGTCATTTATTAAAGAACTAAGATTTTTTCAATGTAGTTTTTCATGTGATACTTGCTATCAAAGCAATTTGATTATTCAATCATCAACAACTAAGATAGAGTACAAATCTATTAATTTTCTGGAACGGATATAAGGTGATATATGTGGTCCCATACACCTTTCATACAGTCCATCTAGATATTTTATGATTTTTATCGATGCACTGACTAGATGGTTATATTTATCCTTGTTATTAACTCACAACTTGGTGTTTGTGAGGCTACTTGCTCAGTTGATAAAATTACGAGCACATTTTCTAGATTATCTTATAAAGACAACCAGGCTTGATAATGTTGATGATATGTCATTTTACATGTAGTATCACTAATTCGCATCAAACCATCAAATGATCATAAGTTCTCCCCATTATAAATGGTTTTTGGTCAGGAACCAAATATTTCTCATCTTAGATTTTTTGGGTGTGAGATATATATTTTAATTGCTCCACCACAACGCACAAAGATGAGTTTTGTTGGGAATATATATTAGATTTAAATATCTTGAGCTTCTGATAGGGGATTTATTTACAACCCAATTTACTGACTATCATTTTATTGAGTCAGTTTACCCAACATTAGGGGAGGAAATAAATAGCTGAGGAAAGAAACAAGTTAGAATGAATTATCATTTTCTCATTTTGATCCACGTACAACACAATGTGAACTATAAGTTCAAAGGATAATTCATTTAGCAAATCAATTTCCAGATGATTTTGCTAACCCTTGATAAGTGCTTAGAATAGTTATTATTTTGTGCTTAATTACACCTTGGTTTGATGAATATGTTACTGATCTTGCTATTTTTTATGTCTTTTTGTGCAGGACTCTAAATCTGTAAAATGCACCTAAATGGTTGATTTTTGAAGTTTTTTATTTTCTGGATCGAGTCTGGATTGGTGGGCACGACTTTGGGCTTGAAATCTGACATGGCATTTGGTTAGCAGCTTCTAGAAGATGACGTCAGCAAGCACGTGATAGCTTATCAACGTTCCAGATAGCTTATCAGCCGCGTTTTGAAATTCAAATTAGGGTTTGTAAAAGGCTATAAATACCCATCTTGGGTAAGCCTAAAACTCATCTCTTCATCAATCCTTTAATTCTAAAATCCTAGAGTTTTCTTTCATCTCTTATTTTCTTTCTTTATTTTTTGCACTTTATTTTTATTTTATTTTATGAAGATTTTTTTGCGGCATTTGAAAATACAAATACCACTAAAGAATATTTTTTAGCGGCATTTAAAATTTTAAACGCCAATAAAGAACAACTTGTTGCGGCGTTTGTCTTTTCAAACGCCGCTATAGATCTTGAACTTTTACGGAGTTTTTTGAAAAAATGTCGCAAACAATTGCGACGCTGGTTTTAGCGACACTTCTTGTGGTGTTTTACTAAGCGCCGGGAAGGTTTTTAGCGACGCTAAAAAATGCCGTTATAGAACTAAAAAACGCCGCTAAAGATCTATTTTGGTGTAGTGAAAAGAAGCAAAACCAAGCATTAAGTTCGCTAAACATCTATCAAGATGCTCAAAAAGAGTACACTTAAATCAGGTAAAGGGTAGATTACAAAACCCAAAATCAAGTAACCCGAATCGAAAAATGAAGTCTGCCAACGATTGGCTCCCAGTAACATTAGCACCAGAACCACACTACCTCTCATCTAGAGTCGGAATGACATTGAAATCACCCCACACAAACCATGGAATATTAGCACCAGTATTCAACGAAAAAGTGATACTCGCGACACTTTGACAATTTCTTATTGAATGGCAATCAAGTTGAGTTGAGAGTTTATATTCTCGACCAACTCAGTAAGCATTGGCCAAGTGATTGTCTTGGATGGAATTGGTTGACGATGTTAGGATTTACTCATTTAGGGAGAAGTGAGAAGAGAGATGATACTCTCAATTTTATTGACTTTAGCTGTAATATCTTCAAATGAAGACCAGTTTATTTATACAAGGTTTAGGATCAGTTTTGGAGTGAGTTATAATAATAGAATTCTAACAGATATCCTAACTGTTATTAACCAACTCCATCTGATCTAAAGGTAATGGTACAGCACATTCATTCCTAGCTGCACTCATTATCTAATACACTAACAGACGAATCGCCAAACCCTAGCTAATTTTCTCTTTACCCTACTTAACTTTAAAACCTCGATTCTTAGCACTTGAACCCCCTCCCGTTGCGGGTGCAAATGATCTAGTCTTTTATTATGTTTATATATTATGTTTATATGGATGCTTCCATTTTAGATTAGCGGGTTTATGATATATGTATAGGAGGCTAAAATAATGTGTTTTTGCCCAAAAAACGAAGTTATTTTATTAGTCTTGAATTTCAACGACATACTGAATTTTCGAATGAGATCCGAGTAGTTCTGGATCTATATGTCTTCAAACACATTCATTTGTCTCTTATCTTTCTAATGCATCAATCCGACGTTGGGAGATCAAGTTATGTATGTTTTAGTGAAGACTGTGACAACATAAAACTCTATACGAGTTTAATACAAGAATTATTATTTATTATGAATTTTCAATAATTTTATTGATTATTTGTACTTTAATTCAATCTAGGATTCTTTATAAAGATATTGATATGATTTAGGATTAGATTTATTATTTATTTATTAGATTTTTTAGGTTAGTTAAAATATGTTTATTTATTTTATTATCTTTATTTTTTCTAATTTAAGATGAACTCTTTATTTATAGCCTATTTAATTCATATTTGCTTCAAAATAAAGGAAAAGAACATCATGAATTGTTGAGTTACAAAACACTTGGCCATGGGCCATTTTATTTGCAATGTTGACGGACTCGCCTTGTTATTTTTCACACCGGAAGTCTTCTTCAACATAAGCTCTTCAAGTTCTTGTGAGGGAGATCATCTTCACACTGCTTGCTTAGGTAATTGCGTCTAGGAGGGTAAATCATACCACCACCACCAATAACATCGTTTTCTACATCAAGATCATGTTTCTTATTGATATGTTGAATTTGGAATTTAAGGTTTTCTCAAATCATATTAGTGAGTTTGCTAGATTAATTATGACCTAGAGGATTCCTAGGTTTTGAGGTAATTTTTGGATCCTGGAATCCGTATCAGTTTAGGATTCCGTATCAGTCTAGGAGGGTTCCTAGATTAATTGTGATCTAGAGGGTTCCATATGGTACCGTTTCGATATCATTTGAAACTGGAAGATTTGATTTCGATACAGAAAATATGGATATCGATACAACAATATCTATACGGCTTTTAATGGTTTCGATACACCTCCAACTACTTTATGAAAATCCCAACGATTTTATAAAAATAAACAACGGTTAGCAGTTGTATCAAAATAGGCTCTAACCATTTCGATACAGGGAGCAAGAGATATCGATACCACTTGAAAGTGTTTCGATACCGGTTATTAAATGCAGATTCAGCGGTTATTTCCTAAAGAGTATCCATACCACTTGCACCAGAAGTCGAAATTAGCCAGAAAATCAGCTCTAAACGGATCTAAATCAATAAAAACGGTCATCAACAGTTACAAGCTCAATTGGGATGATAAAACGAAGTCTCAAGCATCAAGAGAAGATTAATGCTTCAATTGTAACAACATTATGATTAATGATATGTCTTAGAGCATAATTCTCATTCTTAGGTAGACAAACACTTATAAGCTCAATGTATATGTATGTTCTTAGGATTGAGTGAGAGCTTAGAGTGCAAACAATTAGCCTTTGTGAAGAATTACTAGTTTGCTTAAAAATTTTCTTATTTGAGAGGATTCTCAAAGTTCGGATAGTGAACTTTGAATGTTAGATTCGAGGATAGAATCTAAGTTGTAAGGTTATCTCTTTATCCTCATAAGGTATAAATTTTTAGTGAATTTGAAAAATCCTTAGTGGGAAGCTAAGGTAGTGGATGTAGAGCTTGTTTGAAGCTTGAACCATTCTAAAATTCTTGTGTTTATTTTTCCTATCTTTTTGCTTCCTCCACAAAACACCCAAACTACCATTTCTCCGTCACTTGATAAATAAGATCAATTGTTGTACATCGAGCCCAACAACATTCTTCCCATGTTCTTGCTCCATTAAAGATACATATTTGGTCAATGATAATTACTTATAATTATATTAGTTTGATCTTAATTTTTATTTAATTAAATAAATTACTTACTTAATTAGTTCTCGATAAAATTTGGAAAATGACAAACTTAGACATAAAAAAATTAAACAATATAAAAATATAATAATTAAATTAAACATTCGACTCTAACATAGACCAAATGTGTAGTTATATAAATTTTTATTAACAGTTACGTTAACTCCCTTTAGATTTTAACGAATGGTTTGATTAAGATCAAATAAATAGTTCGGTGATTAGATTTATAGATTTTTTAGTTGAGTAGTCAAAATTAAGGCTGAGCATGGTAACCTCAAACTGAACCAAGCCGAGATAATATGATTCATAAATTTACGAATCGTGATTAACTATTGTTAATTGAATTAAATCAAATTTGATTTTTTAATTAATTTTTAATTTTTTATAAGGTAAAAATATATATTTTATACTTAAAAACAATAGATGTATTTTTAAATTTTAATTTTTACTTAAAAATAAGTTTTGAATAATTTAATAAATATTTATGAAAAGCATCTTAAAGTTTTACCTTTTAATGTTTAAAAGTCATAAAATAAAGTTATTTTTCAAAATATTTTTTTTAAAAAAACTAACATTAATATGAAAAAATCAAAAATCGAGGTTAGTCGAACCGAAAACCGATGGTTACTAAAATATCTTACCGAATTAAAACAAAATTGAACTGAATACACCCATAATCAAAATAAAACAAACTCAATAATTAAGTGGTCTCCTAAATAAATTACCTTGTTGCAAATATATAATTAAATTCGAATATAAACTCAAATAAATTAACACAGTTAAAATTTTGTAAAGTCACCTAACTCCAAATTCAATGAGATGCTCATCCTAGTTATAATTTTGTAAAGTCATTGTCGCGTGTCAAAAGTGCGCGTTTAATGCAAGTGGACACATCGCAAGTAATAAGTGATAAGTATTTATCGGATTATCGTCTCCACAGGGATTGGTATACTCAATATGTCTTCTTGTTCTGTAAGAAGAAATAAAATAAAACACAAGTGATTTGGGTTTGGATTAAACTAAATAAATTGAAATAAAACGACTGAGTAAAAGAATGAGATTTGATTAATAGAGAGAGAGGTCAGGATCCAGTTGCGTTGTATTGTGGATTTGATTGACTTGTCTCTGCCCAATGCAATCGTATATCACTGCCTCGGCAGCACTACAGATTACTGCCTTGGCAGCGACGATACTGTCCGCCGCGGCAATCCCTTGCTCGTGGGTGGACTTTACCAAAGTTCGGCAAAGTGTCCTTGAATGACTCCGCTTATCCCTAAGTCGAAGTACTGTTGATGACTAGTCCTTGATGATACCTCCCGGCGTGAATCAATTATACTCACCAACCAATCTCACACTTCTTTTAGCCGCTGAAACTCTTAACCTATCCCTAGGCCGAGTTAGTATTTCGCGATTGAAACACCGTACTTACCCCTTTCGTGAATCTAACTCTCCCGAGTCTAGATAAATGGATTACTCACAAACTTCTCTCCCGAGCTTGAATGCAAGAACAAAGAATAGAAAAGGATAAGCAAACCTTGATAATTTTATTGCATTGAAACAAAGACAAAGTACAATCTCCTCTCACAAATACTAAACAACCTTCACCTAAACCCTAAGAAAGCTTAGAACATAATTTGAGAGAAAGAAAACATTGAATCTATGAATCGACTCTCTCTCTAAGTATATCCCTATACATTGGACGGCTAGGTCTTATATAGGCTTGACCTAGGGCAAACCTTTCCTAAGTAGAATACAACTTGGAGTAGGGAACAAGTCATGTACATAAATAAAGTATTTCCAAGTTTAATTCAACTAAGAGGCTTTCCCGCGTGGCCTTGTCTTGGGCTTTTCCTCATGCTAGCTAGCTCCGATCCATATGCTTTATGTCCAGAAACGTCCCTTGTATTTTTCTCTTCCAATCGCCTATAGTATTGCTCTCTGGCTCTCAGCTGCTGCCTCGGCATTAGGTCCTGCCTCGGCCATGTTGCTGCCGCGACACTTGTTCTCCTGCACAGATAAAAATGCAGTAAAACTTGCCTTTTCTGCAAATATTATCTTTATAAGCTTAACTTCTAAATATATCACATTAAGTACATGCATTGGTCCGAGTGGGTGTAAATTCGGTGATTAATGGCCATAAAAGGTGTAAAAAGTGATAGTGAGTTGAGCACTTATCACACCCCCAAACTCGAACTATTGCTTGTCCTCAATCAATGCAAACCATCAATTTTCCAAACTCTACTCTCTCTTGGTCTTACGTTTCCATCTATTCTCCCCACCATAACTATGCCTATTCTTTAAACTTAACCTTTCGGCTACCCAAGGGTTTACCTAGAAACAAACTATAAGAATTGGTGAGTGTGTGCGTTTTTGTGGACAAGTTTGATTAAAGGCTTTCTTAGATAAACTCTAAGTTCAAGACAAGTAGGATTGGGTTAAGTGTTCTCTTCTTTTCTAAACAACCAATTCTTGAGCCAATTTCGGGCACCTCAAGGATTGTGTTTTGCTAATTCCTTCTTTCTTTTTGATATTCCTTAAAGCATACTAGAGCCAATTTCGGGCACCTCTAGCATGAAGAAGATTACTTCCTAGAGCCGGTGATAGGCATCTCTAGTTACTTTCCCAAAAAATCTAAGTCTTTATCACCTAAGTTCATTAAAAGAACTCCTATAATCCAACAAGTCCTAAAAGTGTTTGAGAAACTCATCTTATAGTAAACTTCTAAGTTTTCATCCTTAAGTATCCTAAGGTTAAACCTTCTTAACAGGGCCTAATCATGGTAAGGAGAAAGATTTCTATAGCCTTAAAGAATAAACTAAGGCAATACTGATGATAGGCAGTGCAAAAGTATAGGCAGTTGATTCAAGTAAGGCGGGGAGCGTAAAAATTTAAAAAAATTCACTTAAATACTCCCTTTTCTTGGCAAGGCCTTGGCAGTAGATTGCTTCCTTGGCAGTGGATCTACACCCCCAAACTCGAACCAAGCATTGTCCTCAATGCTTTAAATAAGAAGCGAATAGTGGGCAACAAAAATATGAAAGAATTAAGCAGCATATCTAGAAACAAACAACAATTAAAATTGAATATATGAACAATTTAAAGAGACTCCGAGGAGCTGCTTGTAACAATTTTTCTCCTTGGTCTTGCTGTTGATTGCTTCGTTCTTGGTGAAGGCGATGGTTGAGCTTTTGCTTGCCGGGGCGGTCGGACTCTTGTGGGTGGTGTCCGTTGCATTGGAGCATCCACTTTGTCTCTGTGCTTATTGGTAAAAACAAAATATACTCAACAAGTAAATATTAAATGTCCTAAAATAAAAGCGAAATTAAAACTATTCCTAAAAATTACGAAAAAGAAAGAATGGAGGGTCGCGGCATTAATTCTCCATAGGAGTGTGTACGAAAGCATCTTCTAAGGTGATGGTCTCCATAGTCTTTATGTCATGTGGCCCAGAATAGTGCTTCAAGCGTTGGTCATTTACTTTGAATTCATGCCCATCCTTTAGTGATTTGATCGTTACTGCTCCATGTGGGAAAACTCGAACAACTTCAAATGGGCCTGACCATCTGGATTTGAGTTTTCCTGGAAACAGTTTAAGCCTGGAGTTGAAAAGGAGAACGTGCTGCCCCGGCAGGAACTGCCTAGGCAATAACCTACGGTCGTGTCATCTTTTAGTTTTCTCTTTGTAGATCTTGGCATTCTCATAGGCTGTTGTTCGGAATTCTTCTATCTCATTGAGGTCTAGCAGTCTTTTCTGTTCGGCTTTGTCCTAATCCATGTTTAAGTTCTTTATTGCCCAATATGCTTTATGCTCGATTTCTACAGGCAAGTGGCAAGCTTTCCCGAATACAAACTTATATGGAGATGTTCCCAATAAGGTTTTGAAGGATGTCCTATAGGCCCATAAAGCATCATCGAGACGATAAGACCAATCTTTTCTAGATGGATTTACCACTTTTTCAAGGATCTGTTTTAGTTCCTTGTTGGATATTTCAACTTGCCCATTTGTCTGTGGATGATATGCCGTAGCGAGCCTGTGGGTGATGTCGAGTTTCTTTAGTGCCGCGGCAATGAGTCTGTTATCAAAGTGTTTACCTTCATCACTTATTATTGCTCTAGGGATTCCAAATCTTGTAAAAATATTTTTCTTGAGAAATTTTTGAACTTTCTTGGAATCATTGTGAGGTGTGGCGATTGCTTCGACCCACTTTGATACGTAATCCACTTCTACTAAGATGTAAAGATTGCCTTGGGATGATGGGAATAGTCCCATGAAATCTATGCCCCAAACATCAAACAGTTCCACTTCCAAAATGGGTTGTAATGGCATCTCATGTCGTCTTGAAATATTGCCCGTGCGTTGGCATCGGTCACAGTTCTTGTAATAGTCGTGGGCATCTTTGTAGAGTGTGGGCCAGTAGAGGCCAGATTGCAGTACCTTTGTTGTTGTTCTGTTTCCTCCAAAATGCCCACCGCAAGGTGAATCATGACAGTGCTGGAGTACTGCTTTCTGTTCTTCTTCTGGTACACATCTTCTTATAACCTGATCTGCACAATGTTTAAACAGAAGAGGGTCGTCCCAGAAATAATGCTTTGCATTATGCTGAAACCTCTTCTTTTCGTTATGGTTAAGGTTATAAGGGATAATACCACTAACTAAATAATTAATAAGATCGGCATACCAGGGGGTGGATGTTACTGCAGTAAGGTCTACTGTTAATGTTGCGGTGATGTATTCAGATAATGCCGCGATAGCGCGGTTGATACTGCTGTAGTCTCTGTCTCGGCAGTATCTCTTGCAGTTGTAACAATTTGCAATATTTGTTCATCTAGGAATGCATCTTGTATTTCTTCAAGTGAGTGGGTATTTTCTTTGTTCTCCAGTCTAGAGAGATGATCGACCACCTGGTTTTCTGTACCTTTTCGATCTTTGATTTCAACATCAAATTCTTGTATAAGAAGGATCCATCTAATCAGTCTAGGCTTGGCATCCTTCTTTGAGAAGAGGTATTTAATTGTCGAATGATCAGTGTGGACAGTAACCTTTGTTCCGATAAGATACGATCGGAATTTATCAAAAGCAAATACTACTGCTAATAACTCTTTTTCTGTTGTGGTGTAATTGATTTGGGCGTCATTAAGCGTTTTACTAGCATAGTAGATCACATGGAATAGGTTGTTTTTTCTCTGCCCAAGTGCTGCCCCGACAGCATGATCGCTAGCGTCACACATCAATTCAAATGGCAAGGACCAATCTGGTGGGATCACTATCGGTGCAGTGATTAGCTTCTCCTTGAGAGTTTCGAATGCTTCAGTGCATTCCTTATTGAATTCGAATTCTCTATCTTGTTCAAGCAAGTTGCAAAGAGGTTTAGAAATTTTGGAAAAATTAGAAATAAACCTTCTATAAAAACCTGCATGGCCCAAAAAGCTTCGAACTCCTTTCACAGAAATTGGTGGAGGTACATTTTTTATCACATCAATCTTGGCTTTATCCACTTAGATTCCTTGTGATGATATTTTATGACCCAATACGATGCCTTCATTTACCATAAAGTGGAATTTTTCCCAGTTTAGGACTAGATTGGATTCTTCACATCTTTGCAGCACTTTTTCTAGAGTGCCGAGGCATTGATCAAAGCTATCTCCAAAGACTGAAAAATCATCGATGAATATCTCTAGGAAGTCCTCTATCATGTCAGAAAAAATCGCCATCATGCATCTCTGGAAGGTTGCCGGGGCATTGCAAAGGTCGAACGGCATCCTTCTAAATGCATAAGTTCCATATGGGCAAGTGAAAGTGTTTTTTTCCTGGTCTTCTGGATCAATGGCAATTTGATTGTATCCTGAATAACCATCAAGAAAACAGTAATAAGGTTTACCAGCAAGTCTATCAAGCATTTCATCAATAAAGGGTAAAGGGAAGTGATCCTTCTTCGTTGCCTTATTCAACTTGCGATAATCCATACAAACCCTCCAACCGGTCACAGTCCTGGTTGGGATTAGTTCGTTGTTCTCGTTGGTTATGACAGTCATACCAACTTTCTTAGGTACACATTGTACCGGGCTTACCCATGCACTGTCAGAGATGGGATAGATAATTCCTGCATCAAGCCACTTGATTATTTCCTTACGTACTACCTCTTTCATAGCGTGGTTAAGTCTCCTCTGAGCTTCAAAAGTGGGCTTATGGTCTTCTTCTAAAAGAATTTTATGCATGCAAACCGCTGGGCTTATTCCCTTTAAATCATCAATTGACCACCCAATTGCCTTTTGTGCTGCCGCAGCATTGCTATTAGGGTTTGTTCCTGTTCTGGCAGCAACTTAGAAGAAATAATTACAGGCATCGTGTGGTTGTCTCCCAAATAAGCATATTTTAGTTTTTCCGGTAAGGGTTTTAATTCCGTGACCAGTGGTTCTTTACTTACAGATTGTTCATTCTTACCTGTATAATTTAATGGTTCAAAGTACTTACCTGGAAGGTGTGCTGTCCAGTTAGCTTTCTCATTCTCTGTTGTTTCAACACTGTTCAAAGTACTGCTGTAGCAGTCATCCGTATCACTGCCGAGGCATACATGTGATGTGTCATGAAGATCACTACCGAGGTAGTGGTTGCTGAGACAAGGTATTATACGATCTTCATCTGTATCATGCAGCATCTGACATTCTTCTTCCGGCTCATCATGCCTTTTCATCATTTGAAACACATTTAGTTTGACTTGTTGATCATTAATTCTCATTGTCAACTCTCCTTTTTCCACATCGATTAAGGTGCGTCCAGTTGTAAGGAAAGGTCTCCCCAAGATGATCGGTGCATTATCATCTGCTTCACAATCAAGGACAAGAAAATCAGCAGGAAAAATAAATTTATCGACTCTTACCAGTATGTCCTCGATTTTGCCTTCGGGTTGTACATATGATCGATCCGCTAGTTGGAGCATAACTGTTGTAGGTTTTGCCCTTCCTATTCCAAGCTTTTGGAAGACAGATTTGGGCATTAGATTGATGTTTTCTCTAAGGTCGCATAGGGCCTTACCTTCATAGTTTTTATCTATCGCGCAAGGTATGATAAAGCATCCAGGATCCTTCAATTTTGGTGGCATGCGATTGTGTAGCATTGCCATGCATCCCTCGGTAGCAGCCACTGTTTTGAACTCACCTATTCGTTTTCTCTTAGACACAATGTCTTTTAAGAACTTGGCATAATTAGGCATTTGTTCAATTGCCTCTACGAATGGTATGTTAATGTGGACTTGCTTTAAAATATCAAGGAATTTCTTGAATTGTTGGTCATGTTTTTGCTTTTTCAATCTTTGTGGGAAAGGTGGTGGTGGTCTCATCTCATCCAGGGTTTCTTTAATTTGGAATTTAATACCTGGCACCACTGGGGTTGTTGCTGTCTCGGCAGACTGTTCAGGAGCTGTAGCGCTTTCTACCAGGGCAGTGTTATCAGGATCAGTTTGCTCAGCCTCTTCTTTTGCTGGGTCTGCTGATGGACTTTGGCTTGCTGGAATCTTTTCCTTCAGTTGTAGACCACTCCTAGTAGTGATTGCTTTACATTGTTCATATCCCATTACCTTGGCAACTTCAGTATTGCTAGGTAGTCCTCCTTGTGGTCTAGTGTTTATGTTTTGAGCAAACTGCCCAACCTGAGTTTCTAGAGTTTTAATAGTTGCTTCTTGATTATGCAACCTCATCTCAGTCCTATTCATGAAAGCATCTGTCCTTTTGATGAAATTACTGTTCTCTACCATGTATGATTCTGTTTTCATCATAAAGGCTTTGAGAGTGTTCTCCAAAGAACTTACCGATTGTTGATGCATCTGCTGCGGCGGCAGTGGCTGCTTTGGTTGCTGGAATCCTGAGGGTTGGGTGGTTGGGTTTAAGGCATTGTTAGGATTGCTCCATGACAGGTTCGGATGCCTCTTCCACGAGGGATTGTATGTATTAGACATCATATTGGTTCGGTTATAATTTCCAACATACATACCGGTTTCTTGATTCATACACTCAGAGAAACTGTGGTTACCTCCACATAAATCACAAAAGGAATTAATTACCTTAACCTCACGGGTATTTTGTTGTAGTTGGAAATTTTTCACCATCTTAGTAAGAGAGGCCAATTGTGCTGCCACTGAATTTGATGTGTCTAACTCATTCACCGTGGCTTAGCGTCTTACTCCTCCTCGCCTAGATGTAGGAAATTGAAAATCGTTCTTTGCGAGTTTGTTCAGTATCTCAATAGCTTCCTCAGGTGCTTTATCCAAGAGTGTTCCGTTTGCTGAGGCATCTAACATCATCCTTGTCGGGGCATTCGTGGCATTATAGAACATGGTCACTTGTGTCCATAGGGGAAATCCATGCAAAGGACACTTGTGCAATAACTCCCTATAACGCTCCCATGCCTCGTACATAGGTTCGTCATCTGCCTGTCGAAAAGAAGTGATTTCATTACGAATTCTATCATATAAATTTGTAGGATTAAAACGTGTAATAAAATCACAGTAGAGTTCACTCCAAGATCCAATAGATCTCGCTGGAATGTTATTTAGCCAGATTTTTGCCCTATCCATCAGTGAATAGGGGAATAGCTTCAATCTCAAGACATCTTCATGGACTCCTTGGATTTTGAAGGAATTGCATATTTCCATGAAGGACTTGAGGTGTTGCCTTGCATCTTCAGTTACAGACCCACCAAACTGTGCAATGGTGTTAAGCATATTGAACATGAAAGGTTTCAGTTCAAAGTGGGCTACTTCTATTTTCGGTGTAACGACTCTTGGGTTTAATCCATTTAAATCTTCTTCCAGAAAGTCTCTGACAGTGAGCTGCCGCGGCCCTGGTGGCGGCGGAAGACCTCCATTGCTGGCAGGTAAGTTTTGTCCTACCGGGTGATCTGCCATAGCTTTTTGGATTTGTCTCCTCAACCTTTGCCTTGTTCGTTCGATCTCTGGGTCTAACTCGTACAAAGGGTTGGTTGGGTTAGCCCTGGTCATACACCAAGAAAAATCAAAATAAAATAAAAATAAAAAGAAACAAGAAAATTAAGAAAACAAAATTTAGTTGTCAATCCCCAGCAACGGTGTCAAAAACTTGTCGCGTGTCAAAAGTGCGCGTTTAGTGCAAGTGGACACATCGCAAGTAATAAGTGATAAGTATTTATCGGATTATCGTCTCCACAGGGATTGGTATACTCAATATGTCTTCTTTGTCTTCTTGTTCTGTAAGAAGAAATAAAATAAAACACAAGTGATTTGGGTTTGGATTAAACTAAATAAATTAAAATAAAACGACTGAGTAAAAGAATGAGATTTGATTAATAGAGAGAGAGGTCAGGATCCAGTTGTGTTGTATTGTGGATTTGATTGACTTGTCTCTGCCCAATGCAATCGTATATCATTGTCGCGGCAATCCCTTACTCGTGGGTGGACTTTACCAAAGTTTGGCAAAGTGTCCTTGAATGACTCCGCTTATCCCTAAGTCGAAGTACTGTTGATGACTAGTCCTTGATGATACCTCCCGGCGTGAATCAATTATACTCACCAACCAATCTCACACTTCTTTTAGCCGCTGAAACTCTTAACCTATCCCTAGGCCGAGTTAGTATTTCGCGATTGAAACACCGTACTTACCCCTTTCGTGAATCTAACTCTCCCGAGTCTAGATAAATGGATTACTCACAAACTTCTCTCCCGAGCTTGAATGCAAGAACAAAGAATAGAAAAGGATAAGCAAACCTTGATAATTTTATTGCATTGAAACAAAGAAAAAGTACAATCTCCTCTCACAAATACTAAACAACCTTCACCTAAACCCTAAGAAAGCTTAGAACATAGTTTGAGAGAAAGAAAACATTGAATCTATGAATCGGCTCTCTCTCTAAGTATATCCCTATACATTGGACGGCTAGGTCTTATATAGGCTTGACCTAGGGCAAACCTTTCCTAAGTAGAATACAACTTGGAGTAAGGAACAAGTCATGTACATAAATAAAATATTTCCAAGTTTAATTCAACTAAGAGGCTTTCCCGCGTGGCCTTGTCTTGGGCTTTTCCTCATGCTAGCCAGCTCCGATCCATATGCTTTATGTCCAGAAACGTCCCTTGGATTTTTCTCTTCTAATCGCCTATAGTATTGCTCTTTGGCTCTCAGCTGCTGCCTCGGCATTAGGTCCTGCCTCGGCCATGTTGCTGCCGCGACACTTGTTCTCCTGCACAGAAAAAAATGCAGTAAAACTTGCCTTTTCTGCAAATATTATCTTTATAAGCTTAACTTCTAAATATATCACATTAAGTACATGCATTGGTCCAAGTGGGTGTAAATTCGGTGATTAATGCCCATAAAAGGTGTAAAAAATGATAGTGAGTTGAGCACTTATCAGTCACCTAACTATTTCAGGAAAATAATGAACAAAACTTTGCTTGTTTGACAGCTACAAGTTGAGAACAGACAACCTTAATCAAGGTGCCAACCTATTGTCCTTTGATTCTTCCCTACAAGGATTGGATTGGATTGGGAATTCTTCTTTTCATTTAAAGTTTTAGCCTTTGAATCAATTCCTAACATAACTTCATTGTTCTACAAATAATATTCCTTTCGTGTTCATTGGGTGCTTCTCTTGTTGATTAAACACTCCATTTGTGAACACATAATGACAGAATTAGCTTTATCAATTGCCATCCCTCCTTTTCTCTTCAGTCCCATTGTTGACTGTTCTGTCTTTCTGTCTGTAACCCAACTCTTTGTTTATACATCATTTCTTCTATCCTCTTTGAGATGGATATCAAACTTTCCTGCAACCACCTAAACTACTTGTCCAAAAAATATCTTACGAGGCTTGAACAGAAGCGGTGTGAAGAATGTGGAGGGATAATCCCTAGCGAGGCCTTTATTTGTATACGGTGTTACGTTTTTCTGCACGCCTCGTGCGTGGAAAAATTGCTTCATGGTCTGCCTCAAGAGATGATGCACCCCTTCCACTTGCACCACCAACTTCAACTAGTGTCAAATTATGTGGATTTTATTTGTGATGTATGTATGCATATATTTGTTGGCTATAGATACAGATGCTCTTCATGCGATTTCAATCTTGATTTGGTTTGCGCTTCGTCAGTCAATGGCGAGCTTCCTAAAGATCAAGAGCTGCTGAGACTTAAAGATGGAAAGAAAATGACAATCCTGCATTTCAGCCACGGTCACAGTCGGAGCATGTTCAAATATAGGAAGATACACGAACGTCACCACTATTGCGTTTGGTGCGATAAACGTCTATCGGAAGTGTGTTATGGTTGTACAGATTGTGAGTTCTATCTTCATTCGGTGTGTCGTGATAAGATACCAAGGAGACTTTCCCATCCTTTTCATCCTGGCCACTCTCTTCTCTTAATCAATATCCCGGGGTATTGTAGTGCTTGTGGAATGATTATTCCAGCTTTTAGCCCTTGTTATATGTGCGAGATGTGCAAATTCCGCCTTCATTTGTTCAGCTGTGCTAAATTCTTGCCCACCAAAAAACTCGATTGCCACGAGCACCTTCTCACTTATTTTAATATTTTGGGGAAAGGCCATGAAGGGAATGATTTTTACTGCAAAGTCTGTGACAAACCTTCTATTGGTGCCAGTGTTTATCGCTGTATGCAATGTCATTTTAACTTCCATCTAAGATGTGTCGTACCACCTTCAGCTGAACATAAATATCACAAACATCCACTTCTCCTTATGAAGAAGATTATTCTGAAGAATTTTATTGTGATATCTGTGAGAAGGAGAGGGATCCAACACATCCTGTGTATATTTGTCAAAGTTGCACATTTATCGCTCATATTAAATGTGTACTTGATGAGGTAATAATCCTTTTTTAATCATTGATCTCATTTTTACAATCAAAAGGTAAATTTATAATATTTATTGATGTGATAATAATGAATAGAATTTGTTTCATCCATAAAGGTCCCATCCTCGTCTTCCCGGTCCATGGAAAACAAAGCTTTGGTTGTGAATGAAATAAAGCATAATGAAGAGACTAATGTCATCCGCACTCTGGTTTGCAACAATATCAAGAATTTATTATTATTAGCTAATTGTTATTCAAACCAGCTAAGATTTTTTTTTTCAAATGTGCAGATGCAACCAATCTTCCACAGTCACCAGATGTATGAGGTAACAAAAGAGTTCAAAGGAAACAAATTTTGCTACGATTGTCGTCTGGTACTTGATGGTCCGAGCTACTTCTGTAAAACATGTCATGACTTTTATCTGCATGAAAAATGTGCTAAACTGCCATATGAAATTCAACACTCTTTTCATTCTACCCATCCTCTTTACCTCTATACTTCATATCGCCATGGGATTAGTCGCTTCATTACATGTGATGAGTGCAAAGACATTTGTCTTGGATTCATATATTTTTGTGATTTGTGTAATTTCAAGCTTGACGTGAAATGTGCTGCTCTAATAACTCATAACATCGGGGTTTTGAAAGAAAAGGAGATGGAAAGAGTAACCGAGTTGCACCATTTCCACCCTCACAAGCTTGTCCTTGGGTATTGTCATGACCCTATAAATGAAACAAAATGCACAATTTGTGAATTGTCAATCTTAGGTCCAACCTATTTTTGCCCCGATCGCCTCTGCAATTATATTCTTCATGAATCTTGCCTTAGGTTGCCACAAAAGATTCAAGTCCCGTTTCATCCAGAACACATGTTTGTTTTCCGCCTCTTCTACATACAATCAAATCCACAATGTTATGCTTGTCCTTTGGACCTAAAGTCATTCACATTTTCATATAATTGTGAACATTGTCACCTTAACCTTCATCCTGTATGTGCTAATTCCTTAAAGCTACCCTTGAAATGTGAGTCCCACCCGGACGATCTTTACTATTTTGGGCTAGATTACCAGTTGCTCTGTGCAAACTACAATCGGTCATGGGCAACATATTTTGTCTGTGATGAATGTGAGAAAAGTTGTCAAGAAGAAGCCTTTTACCGTTGTATACAATGTCGGGTCAATTTTCATTTAAGTTGTGTTCCCATACCTGAAATTGTTAAATCCAAATATCACATTCATCCTTTAGTTCTGAAGGATTCTTTTGTTGAAGATGATTCTGGAAAGTATTACTGTGATTTTTGTGAGGAGGAAAGAAATCCAAAAGATCATGTATATTAATGTCAAGAATGTGACAGTAAGATCATTGCTCACATAGAATGCGTGCTTGCCGAAGTAAGTTAATTTACATTTTGAACTTTTAAAATCAAAAGATTCAATACTTGTTTGCTCTAACATATCTTTGACATGATATTCCCTTTCTGTTAGGTAAAGGATAGCATGGTGGAGATTAGGAAGAATCGCCGTCAATGGAGTTTGCAAAGGAAGCAACATGAAGGGCTCCAAGCACAGCCAATGCCTGCTGCTCTTCAGTCCGCCATTGATAAAAAGGTCCATTTACAATTAATGAACTGATAATAAACAAACAATGAATATTAAATACTTCAACATTTACCCGTCTTCTCAACTTTTCGAACTACTGTCAGCTCTCTGATTCTTTTATCATCCCATATCATCTCACTGCAGCTAGAGAATTTTCCTGCCATGGTTGCCGGTGTCTGGACTGATGATGGGAATTTGCTGCTTGAGGCAGCTACACAGTTTAGGATATTGCTTTCAGGGCATAGTCAGCCTATTGATGAAGTGATACAAGCTGGAGTTGTTCCTCGCTTTGTTGAGTTGCTTACGAGGGATGATTTCCCACATCTTCAGGTTGGATTTTCTGTCAGCAAAGCTTCAATATAACATTATCACTATTTTTAGATATGCTTAAAATTCTTATCATTTTAATGTTTTATTTAGAATGTGATAGCCGAAACCCTTACTATTATTTCTAATGGGACATCTGAGAACAAGAAGGTGCTAATTGATCATGGGGTTATTCCAGTACTCATCAAGTTACTAGGTTCCTCAAGCGTTGCTATCTGTGAGGAGGTATGCATATAAAATGAATTTATTATACTAGTTATAAAATGATTTATGATCTTGTATGTTCTTTTTGTTTTCAAATTCAGGCTGCGGGGGGATTGGGAAACATTGCCAATAATTCTCATACAAATCGTGATCTTCTCCTTAGCCATGGTGCTTTGCTTCCTTTGTTGACTACGTTGAATGATCAGGATGTCTTGCCACTGACGCGGTGTGCTTCATGGGCACTTTCAATTCTTTGTGAGGGCAAGCCTGCTCCCCCTTTTGATCAGGTTTGACCTTATTTTCCGTTGTTGGTTTATTCATGTTTGAAAACTAATATGCTGGATTGTTGGTCTGGAAATATAAATTATGCATTACAATGCTCTACTATATTAAACAAGAAAATGAGTTTGACTATTTGTTAAGTATTGTTCTCTAGCTACGAAAATTTGTATTCAATTCACGAGAGGGGTTGAATTAATTCTCTTTTACTTGTTGTTCAGGTTAAGCCTGCACTTCCTACATTAGCACGTCTTATACATTCAGATGATGAAGAAGTCTTAGCTAATGCATGTTGGGCTATCGCGTACCTTTCTTCCGGCACATATGACAAAACTCAAACTGTTTTTGAAGCAGGTGTATGCAGTCGTTTGGTGGAACTTTTATTGTGAGTTAGACTAGTTGATGTTAATAAAGTAAAATGTGAATTATTTTGTTTGTTTTGCTGAACAAAATCATAAATTCTTTGGGTTTTACAGGCACACATCTCCTTTTGTGTTGGCTCCCGTTGTTGGCACAATTGCAGACTTTTTCATAATAGATGCTATGCCAACCCAGGTATTAAATCATCATTACTAAAATCTGTATCTTAGACCATTTACTGTGTTTAGTTAAAGATCCAAGGTTTTGTGTTCTCTGATTTGTAGGTATGAGATTTGCAGGCCATCTTTGAAGATAATATTATTGCTCCTCTGATTCATTTGCTTCAAAATGATGATATTGATGTGAAGAGCCAAGCTGCAAGGGCCATCGGAAATGCTACATGTCGTGGGACTCGTGATCAGATCAAGTATGGAAACGGTTCCTATACTGGTTATTTGGATGAGCTTGTTTGAAAAGATAGTTTTAGCCTGAAAAGTTTTTTTTTTTTTTTTTTTGCTTTTGTCTTCAAAAGTTGATTTGAAACGCAACCAAAAGCAAAGCTAACTCGTCTGGACATGCCATATATTTCAGGTTTCTTGTAAGTCAAGGTTGCATCAAACCATTGTGTGATCTTCTTACCTGTCCCGATCCGGAAACAGTTACACCTTGCTTAGTGGGGATTGTGAACATTCTGAACGCAGGAGAAGCTGATAAAACTATGGACACAACTAGAGGATCGAACATCTATGCTCAAATGATTGAGGAAGCAGAGGGTCGACAGAAAATTGAGAATTTAAAATCTCATGATAACACTGAGATTTCCGAAATAGTTGTCAAAATTCTCGAGATATACTGGAGGGAGTGAATTTTCCTGTTCCTTCAGAGGATCCGATTTCAGCTACATATAAATAATTCATATATATAATTATAAAATATTATTAAGAATAAATTATATTAATTATCATTTAATTATGGGTCGATGTCGATACGATCACTATACTTTTAATTTTAATAAATATATTATATAACTATTTAAATAGTTTCAATCAAACTATCGATTGTTAAAAACTAAACAAAAAGTGACATGATTGTTAAAAATATTTTATATAATTACATACCGTGGACATGATCATGAAAAAAACATGGTTGCATATCAGAAGATTATCTCCTTGAGTATTAAGAGGACTAGCATGAGAAAGCACATAATAACAGGTAATGAAGCACATAATAATAATGGTGCCCTGTTTGAAGAGAGAAGTTTAAAGTTAGATGTTTTCCTTTATATCTTTGAATGTATATTATATACGAATATTAAAGAAAAAACAAAGCTTTGATTATTGGATTAATTGTCGGTTAATTCGGTTCAAAATCGATTAATTAGCTGAATTAACTGAAGTTATTATATATTAATATTATATATATTATGTTTATTTTAGTCATTTAGCTTTTAAAAATTATAAAATATTTATTAATTTTTTTATATTATAAAATAGTCAATAATTTTTTTATTAAATTAACATAAAATGAAAATTTAGTGACTAAAAAAATATTTTAGCATAATTCAGTAACCTATTATATAATTTAACCAAAATTTATAATAAATTTTGGTTAATTCAATTAATTAAAAGATATAATTTAGGTTCGGTTAATTCGGTTATAGATAATTTGGTTCAATTAACGGTTAAGGTTTTAAAAATTTTAATTAATTCAGTTCGGTCACCGACCGAATTAATCAAATGCACACACCCACTAACATGGATGCAAATCATATGCTCCTTAACAGTGCCCCATTGGTACCCACTTTAACTTAGTGAGTTTAGGATTTAGGGTTTAAAGTTAAGGGTTGTGATTAGGATTTAGGGAATTAGGGTAGGGTATACATTTTAGGGTGTAGGGTTTAAGGTCTATGATGTAAAAAAATAAGGGTTAGGGTTTAGAATTTAATTTTTTTTAAAAAAATTAATAGGGATATAGAAGAAGGCATGATAAAGGGTAGATGATTTTTACTCCTTTAATACTAATAGGGACTAAACGTGCAGTTTTATAAATTTTTAATTATCACATTAATCTCAGTTAGATTTTTAATAAAAATAATTAAATAATTCAATGATCAAATTTTTATTTCTTTATTTAAATAATTCAATAATTCAATGATCCATTGTCCTTTGATTCTTTCCTACAAGGATTGGATTGGATTGGGAATTCATCTTTTCATTTAAAGTTTTATCCTTTGAATCAATTCCCAACATAACTTCATTGTTCTGAATATAATATCCCTTACGTGTTCATTGGGTGTTTCTTTTGTTGATTAAACACTACATTAGTGAACACAGAATGATAGAATTAGCTTTACCAATTGCCATCCTTTTTTCTCTTCAGCCTCATTGTTGATTGTTCTGTCTTGCTGTCTGTAATCCAACTCTTTGTTTATACATCATTTCTCTTATCATCTTTGAGATGGATATCAAACTTTCCTGCAACCACATAAACTACTTGTCCAATAAATATCTTACGGAGTATAATCACTAATTTTATCCGGGGTGAAAACCTGGTTTAATTTTATTTCTTTTCTAATAATGGGCATGTTATTAAAAAATATTATATGTTATTTAAAACAAAAACTAAAAAAAATATTATCATATTATGCTAATTTGTATTTGTTTTAAACTTTGTAAATATATATATATTACTATACGTTATTTTCTTTTAAAAATTTTAAAAAATATATATTATTATTTTCTTTTTGTTATACATCATGTCTTATATTTTAATATTCAAAAAATATTATAAATATATTTTACTTAATTTCTTTTTTAATTTCTCTTTCATCTTCGTTTTTAAAGTTTATTATTATTATTATTATTATTATTATATAAGTTATATTATAAATAAGTAAAATCAGAATATAAATGAAAACCCAATAAATGAATAAATTCAAGTCCATTTTTATTTATATCAGTCCATATCTGATATATTATTAATCCTGATAATAATAAATTACAAAGCCCAAACCTAGCCCAGAACCGGATACCCAAATTATTTTCAGAAACCCTAATCTAATTTGCTACCCTTTCCATGCACAGCCGCCCCAGAGCCGTTGGATCGGCTCCAGATCCAACGGTCCAGATCGAAGGCAGATGGACCCTTCGGATATCCGTCACGCGCCACGCGCGGCTCCCGAGCTCCCACCACGCGCGCGTGTGATGCACGCACCGGTTGTTCGAATCCCCAATGGCCCGTTCAGCTCCCGCTCGCCGGCCGGTCACCGTCCGATGGTCCCCTCGTCGCCGACTGATTCATGCAAACAGACAAAGAAAATTTTCAGATTTCGTACAAGGCTTGTAATCACTGGAATTCGTCCGGGGAGTCGCCACCAATCGTTTTTTTTCTACGGTGCGATTGGAACACCAAAAATCGGGTCTGCGAACCAGAGCTGGATCCGGGAGTCTGTTACGTGTAGGGAAGGGTGAGCACCCCTACAACGCCCAAAACTTAGCACCTGTCGGTTACACGATATTTTATATGAACGAAAATATAAAATTCGGTGCTAATTTTAATAATGTGATCCCTAAATATTTTTAATAATAAAAAAAACAATAGTCAGTAAAATAAAACATAATAAAATAAATAACCAACACAGGGGCTAATCTGTAAGAAATAGCAAAATTTTAGGGTTAAAAATAAATAAAATAAGGACTAAAATCGAAATATAAAGCCAAAATTAACAAATTTAGTGACCAAAATGGAAAGCATATCAAATTGGGAGGTCGCCACCGAGACACGCTGGGATTTCAGGGACCATGTGTGTAATTCTCCTTTTTCTCGGGTTAAACGCGGGTATGGGTCCGGTATGCGGGTTGGAGCCGGGTATGGATGCTTGAAACGGCGTCGTTTTGGGCCCGATGAATCGGCACCAAAACGGTGCCGTTTTGTGAGAGATGTAAATGCCCTTTTTTTCATTTTCTCATTTGCTTCTTCATTCATCTCTTAAAGAAAAGACAGAGCCTTAGAGCTCTCTCTGTTACCGCCGAAGCATCCGATAGAGAAGCACCGTGAGCCACCGCCGGTCAACGGTGGTCGCCGCCGTGAGAGGCGGTCCGATGAAGGAAAGGCGGACCTTTTCCGAAGCGTTTCCACGCGATGAACACAAATCCGGACTCGGATTTTCCAGAAAAACCACGTACGAGTGTAAATCTAAGGAGAAAATGAAGAGTCGGATAAGTTTTTTTTTACCTTTGCTCTTCGGTTTCTTTCGAATATTTTTCGTTTTTTTGCTTCGGTTTTATTGTGGATATTGTTCTCTCTTTTTTTTTTGATTCGAAATGCTTTTTTTCATTCCATTCCTCCTCTAACCGGTTACAAGATTTGAATGGGGTTTTATACCTATTTTTTACATGCATGTAATATTATGAATATAGGAGATTTATCCTATTTCAGATCTACAAAATAGATCTAATGATTTTTCCTTTTTTTTTGCAGGTTCGGCTAGATAGGGGCGGTGGAGCTGCTCCTTCACGTGGTTAGGGCGGTGGCTAGCCATTCGGGCAAATGAGGGAGCGCGTGCCTACCATGCGGCAAACCAAGAACCGCGCGTGGCGGACACGCGCCGAAACTGAACAGTCTCCAGACAGAGGCGGCAGCGGCGGCTTGTTGGCTGGGATAATTAGGGTTAGGTTAATTATTTTATGTTGGATTGGGTTTGGTAATGGATAGTTGGGCTTGTAGATTAGTGGGTTGTATATTGGATTGGGTATAATAATAAAATGGGTTTTTTATTTAAATGGGTTATTACAGCTACCCCTCTTTACTCATTGTTGTGTAACGGCAATAGAGCAAAGATAAAGAATAACCCATTTCATCTGGAATGGTTTAGGGGTTCTTCTTTGGATAAGATAGAGGTTCTTTTGGGGTAAGGTTGAGTTCGTTTTGGTAAGATTGGGCTTCTTTTGGCCACCGCTTCTTCTTCTAGAGCTTCAACTTGATCTACTCCACCGCCCTTGTCAACAAAACCTTCAAAATATACGATCCGTTGGAGAAGATGGCACAAAACTTGAGTTGTAACGATGATGCTACTACTTCTGGTGAAGACTTGACCTAACTGCAACACTGCCGGAGAAGTAAGGTCTGCAACCCTTAGTCTATCTCAAACACTGCCGATGAGATGGGGTACCCTTTGATCCACTTACAACACTTCCGGAGAAGTGGGGTCTAACGACGAGTTCTGTTACTCGATTTAGCTGCAACATTGACGAATAAGCATGATCTATCTGATCCATCTGCACACTGACGACGAGATGGGAAACGCTATTTGATCCACTTACAACATTGCCGGAGAAGCGGGATCTGACGACGAGTTCTGTCACTTAATTTAGCTGCAACACTGAAGAAGAAGCATGATATATTTGATCCATCTACAACACTGCCGCCGAGATGGAAAACGCCATTTAATCCACTTACAACACTGTCGGAGAAGCGAGATCTAATGACGAGTTCTGTCACTCTTAAGCTGCAACACTGAAGAAGAAGCACGATTTGTCTGATCCATCTACAACACTGCCATGAGATGGGAAGCGCCATTTGATCCACTTACAACACTGCCGGAGAAGCGAGATCTGACGACGAGTTCTGTCACTCTTAAGCTGCAACACTGACGGAGAAGCATGATGTTGGATCAAGCTACTACAGGGACGGAGAAGCGCGATCCTTACTGATAGTCATTTACTCTGGGCTGATTGTACTATCTCCTTGAGTACAATCGGTTGATATAGAACATGAGATTGGAGTTCTTCAAAGGATTTGATTTTCTTTGACCATTCGTGAAAATGGATTTTAAAGGATATTTGAATAATCCTCTTTAATGCATTTTTTCCAAATGCACAGGGGTCAACGGATTTGACTCGCCTTTACCGGTGGTCGTTTGCCCCGGGCTAATTGTACCATTCCCCTGGGTACAATCAGTTGGTACCAATCCTGCGATTGGATTTATTCAAAGGGATTGATTTCCTTTGACCATTCGTGAAAATGGATTTCAATGGACGTTTCAATGGTCCCTATTAATATATTTTTCCCAAATGTACAGGGATTAACGGATTTGATTCGCCTTTACAGCCGTTTGCTCTGGGCTAGTTGTACCATTATTCTGGGTACAATCAATTGGTACCAAGGACTTAATTCATT
The DNA here is from genome assembly GCA_035048815.1 of Abelmoschus esculentus. Classification (NCBI taxonomy): domain Eukaryota; kingdom Viridiplantae; phylum Streptophyta; class Magnoliopsida; order Malvales; family Malvaceae; genus Abelmoschus; species Abelmoschus esculentus. The sequence continues at coordinate 1,943,390 of JAUCBN010000049.1, forward strand.
GACCATTCGTGAGAATGGATTTCAATGGGCGTTTGAATTGCCTCTTGTTTCATTTTTTTTCTCCCCCTTATCTGCAACTTTACATGACATAATTTAATGGAATGTTGTCGTATAACCAAAAGAGAATAGATCTACACTACATCTGAAGAAGTGGTAAGATCTTCATGAAAAACTGATCGGTATTACATCTAAAGACGTGATATGATCTTTGTGAAATATGGATCCGCACGACATTTGAGGAAGTGACTAGATCTTCGTGAATAACTGATTTACACAACACATGAGGAAGTGGCTTGATCTTCGTGAAAAACTGATCTACACAACATCTGAGGAAGTGATGGATATTCGTGGAAAGTGATCTACACGATATTTGAGGAAGTGATGGATCTGAAGAAGTGGTGGATCTTCGTGGAAAGTGATCTACACGACATCTGAGGACGTGATAGATCTTCGTGAAAAGTGATCTACACGACATCTGAGGACGTGGTGGATCTTTGTGGAAAGTGATCTACACGACATTTGAGGAAGTGGTGGATCTTCTTAAAAAGCGATCTACACGATATCTGAGGAAGTGATGGATCTGAGGAAGTAGTGGATCTTCGTGGAAAGTGATCTACACGACATCTGAGGACGTGGTGAATCTTCATGGAAAGTGATCTACACGGCATCTGCGGGAGTGGTAGATCTTGATGACGAAGTTATTGTGTTCGTTTATTCCCTCGTTTATTTAAAGAGGAGTGAATTTTGTATCATTATTACAAACAGATTCAGAATGTTATGGTTAGCATGCGCTGCATGATTCTAATCCTAACATGTCTGATGTATGCATGCATGACCCTAGCATGAAATGCAAAGTGCATATGTCGATGATTTTGTTTCAAGATTGGCTCAATCAGCTGGCCTGGTTGTCTGTTGGAATTTTGTTTCCCTAATTGTGCCTTTCTTCTTCTTCAGGCAATATGTCTGACCCTTTTCTCTTCGTGGAGTGACTGTTTTCTTTTTTAGGTGTGATCTTGAAGAAAAATCTTTTTCTGAATTGAGATTGCTCTCAGTTCCTGTACTTTTAAGAATATTTCTGGAGCAATATCGACAGAATTGTCAACTGAGTGACGAAGCCCAAATAGCAAACATTGATAGCTACTCAGATAAGTTGGCAAGATATGGTGCCCCACACTCTTGTATTTTGGAGGCTTTTAAGTACAAATTCTCTTTGTATCGCGGAGCTTTTGCTTTATCTTGAAAAACCCATAAAGAGTAGGTTTTTGACTTGTACGGGTAATATAACGTTTATCCCCTATATTAGGGAAAAAGAGGTTGCTCAGTAGAAGTTCTAAATGATATTGGCTTCTGATGCCCTTTGACAGAAAGATGTTTAACTTCTATGGGTAATGTAACGTTTATCCCCTATATTAGGGAAAAAGAGGTTGCCCTAGTGCAAGTTCAAATTGATATGAAGTGAAGGATGGCTTCTCATGCCCCTTCCTGTAGATTCTTGTTGTAACAGAATATGTCATTCTTATTGTGAATCAGAAAGTGGATAGAAAACTTAATTATCACCACAGTTCAAAAGTTTGTTCAGACCCATATTTTCCTAAGAAAGAGTTCTAAATCAGTCTTGGTGTCGCTTGATGATTCGGTATCTATGGACCTGAAACATCTATTTGTTCATAATGATGAGTGGTTTGTTCAAAATTTGCGTGTAAAAAGGAAACACGAATGCTTGTTGTATGTAGCACAAAAAATTTCATTTCATTATCATAGGATGACAAACTCAGGCCTTTTTACAAAAAGTCCCTTGTTACTATCGGGCTAAAGAGACAAGCGTATTCTTCTGTACATAGCTTAGAAAATTTTCAAAAAACGTAGGAAACTCTTTAACAGGCTTACTGTCAAAACAGTTGTAAGGTGATTGAGTCCCTCAGTCAAGGATTCATGGTAGCATTAGATCCAGCAGAGTCATCGAATCGTACGATTCCCATTTCAATGAACTTCTCCGTGAGCTTTTTAAAGCAGATACAATTTTCAATGGAATGCCCCACGACTCCGGCATGGTATTCGCATTGGGCGTTGGTATCATACCACTTGGGATATGGCGGTTGTATGAGATTCGTGTAGAATGGCGATACCACATGTGCATTGTACAAATTTTGGTATAATTCGCCATAAGTTATCGGAATAGGCGTGAAGTTCTTTGTATTTGAGGCTATGACTTTTGCTTGCACCACTGTCAGCGACTTTGAATAGCCGACAATAATGGACATTGGTACTATCGACCTCATCATCTTCAAGTCTTCCACTTCGGATAGCGTTTTCAATCATCTCGCCATTCATTATAATGTCTGAAAAGTCTTTTGTGACACCTCCCAAGATTCGACCAAGGAAAGGCTTGTCTAACGTTCCCACAAAAAGTGTTACCGTTTCCTTTTCTGATAACGGAGGTTGCACCTGGGAAGCAACATCCCTCCAGCGCTGAGCATATTGTCTGAAGCTCTCATCATGTCTTTTTTGCATATTTTGTAAAGTAACCCTATCAGGGGTTATGTCGATGACGTGACTGAATTGCCTGACGAAGGCTTGGGCTAGGTCATTCCATGAATTTATCTTGGAACGACTTAACTGGTTGTACCATCTGGCTGTTGATCCAGTCAGACTATCTTGAAAGCAATGTACCAACAATGGATCATTGTTGATATAGCCTGTCATCCTTCTGACGTACATGGTGAAATGAGCTTCTGGGCATGTAGTTCCGTTATATTTTTCAAAATCTGGTTTCTTGAACTTTGGTGACAACATTAGATATGGGACTAGGCTTAATTCTCTTGCCTCCACCATCGGGAATTGGTTGATGTTTTCCATGGATTTGAACTTTTCTTCGAGTTGTCTACATCGATCTTCAATCTTCTTGTATAACTCGACTTTGTTCGTTTCGTCAGAATCAGGCATCATACATTCCTTGGGGTCGTGAATTACCAAACCTCTTGGAAGTGAGGACTCTGTTGGATCGCTCTGTACCGTGGATGCATCAATTGACATATGAGTTTGAAGGGGATTTCCTGAGTCATTCATCATTGCACTTGGGTCAATAATCATTTCTTTCTTCTTTTTTGGATCTCTGTTTGCCAACAGATTGGATATCTTTCTGAATAAATCATTTTGTGACTGCGTAATGTGGGTGCGAGTATCTGACTGCACTTTCTCCAACCTATTTTCGAGGTCCCGCTTGATATCTTCGTGAGCTTGTTAAATCTTTTCTAATCTCTCTTCCATTATTTCGGCTTTACTTTTGATGAGACGAGGATGTTGTCGCTTAGGAAGACTGCAACAGGAATGCCCCCTTGGTGTTAGGCTCATGGTGAATGTGATGCAACTAGAATGATGTCATGTATATGCAAAGTGGTATAAAATATTTTTATATATAAAAAGGTGTTGACTTCGTACAACTTTGAAAAGGAAGCTCGCTTTAGAACGAAGCTTTCTCTACATAAGGTGGGCCTTGTCTAGCCTTCATCTTGATTTTCTAGAGGAGCAAAGTCGGCTTCTTGCCCCAAAATATAAATTCCAGCTCGAATAGCTAAAGTTCATATTTATTCGGTCATATATAGGATCTGCTCTTGGGCCTCGATCAAGGTGAGAACCTAATCCCGAATTTGGTCGAGGTGAGCCTTTTATTTTTTCTGAAACAAATCATCTCGAACTAAGGATGTCTTGATGCCATCTATGAAGCCCATCCGGTTGCCCCCACCTTATCTAGAAAGTGGTTCTATATGGCTAAACTTTTCTAACGGTTGTACTTGTATCAACACCTTTTTAAAATAACACGAGTAAAAAAAATATCAGTATCGCATTAGAAAATAATAAATGATCATGCTTTATGATGCATGAATATGAACATGACAAATATATTGCGAAAATAAAATACGAGAAATAGGTAGCACGAAAATAAAGGGCGTAAATAAATGTAACCCCCCACTCGCTCTCTATTTAACAAGAAAAACCCTACTGGGTGACCCTCTAATCGGGCAGAGGTTCAAAATGACGGCTCTAAAGGTGGGCTTCTAGGGCTCACTAGATGAGGTTCGGTTCTACGAGGTACCCGAACGAGACTTATTATCCTACTAAGGATAATAAATACGATTCAGTGGGATACGTTTCTCTAAGTCTATGCGGAGACGTAGGTCTCACAAAGACAGAGGGAAAATATCCCGAAAGCAATTCACCATCCTAAACGGAGGCGGAACCTCACGAAGGAGTGGTTTTATGCTCCCACTTAATTGGACAGTGCCCGGGTTGAGGGCTCGTGAAATGAGAGGTCTTGAAAAACATTTAAAATACATTAGAAAATATTTTAAATAAAATAAACGAGATCACAAAATTAAAATAAATCGAATTTATATTTTCGATCATTAAATAAAATGTAATCGATTTTAGGCTTGACTCTCGAGAAAGTCCCTAGCGGAGTCGCCAGCTGTAATCACCGGAATTCGTCCGGGGAGTCTCCACCAATTGTTTTTTTCTACGGTGCGATTGGAACACCAAAAATCGGGTCTGCGAACCAGAGCTGGATCCAGGAGTCTGTTACGCGTAGGGAAAGGTGAGCACCCCTGCAACGCCCAAAACTTGGCACCTATCGGTTACACGATATTTTATATGAACGAAAATATAAAATTCGGTGCTAATTTTAATAATGTGATCCCTAAATATTTTTAATAATAAAAAAAACAATAGTCAGTAAAATAAAACATAATAAAGTAAATAACCAACACAGGGCTAATCTATAAGAAATAGCAAAATTTTAGGGTTAAAAATAAATAAAATAAGGACTAAAATCGAAATATAAAGCCAAAATTAACAAATTTAGTGACCAAAATGGAAAGCATATCAAATTGGGAGGCCACCACCGAGACACGCTGGGATTTCAGGGACTATGCGTGTAATTCTCCTTTTTCTCGGGTTAAACGCGGGTATGGGTCCGGTATGCGGGTTGGAGCCAGGTATGGATGCTTGAAACGACGTCGTTTTGGGCCCGATGAACCGGCACCAAAACGGTGCCGTTTTGTGAGAGATATAAATGCCCTTTTTTTCATTTTCTCATTTGCTTCTTCATTCATATCTTAAAGAAAAGACAGAGCCTTAGAGCTCTCTCTGTTACCGCCGAAGCATCCGGTGGAGAAGCACCGTGAGCCACCGCCGGTCAACGGTGGTCGCCGCCGTGAGAGGCGGTCCGATGAAGGAAAGACGGACCTTTTCCGAAGCGTTTCCACGCGATGAACACAAATCCAGACTCGGATTTTCCAGAAAAACCACGTACGAGTGTAAATCTAAGGAGAAAAAGAAGAGTCGGATGTTTTTTTTACCTTTGCTCTTCGGTTTCTTTCGAATATTTTTTGCTTCGGTTTTATTGTGGATATTGCTCTCTTTTTTTATTCGAAATGCTTTTTTTCATTCCATTCCTCCTCTAACCGGTTACAAGATTTGAATAGGGTTTTATACCCATTTTTTACATGCATGTAATATTATGAATATAAGAGATTTATCCTATTTCAGATCTGCAAAATAGATCTAATGATTTTTCCTTTTTTTGCAGGTTCGGCTAGATAGGGGCGGTGGAGCTGCTCCTTCACGCGGTTAGGGCGGTGGCCGGCCATTCGGGCAAATAAAGGAGCGCGTGGCGGCCACGCGGCAAACCAAGAACCGCACGTGGCAGCCACGCGCCGAAACTGAACAGTCTCCAGACAGAGGCAGCGGCGGTGGCTTGTTGGCTGGGATAATTAGGGTTAGGTTAATTATTTTATGTTGGATTGGGTTTGGTAATGGATAGTTGGGCTTGTAGGTTAGTGGGTTGTATATTGGATTGGGTATAATAATAAAATGAGTTTTTTATTTAAATGGGTTATTACAAGGCTATATTCAATCCAATATTCAGAGAAAAAAAGATGATTATCAGAGACAAATCGACAATAATTTCAGAGGTTACACCAACAATTCCAGTACGTGAATTCGACCAACAATTCAGAGACAAGATGAGAATCTTGTTATACTTAAGCACTTTACTCATTATTATTGTTATACTTAAGCACATAATTAGTTGTATTTTATTATTTTCATGCATTATTTCCTTGGTTATCACTTTAATTTCTTAGTTGGTTGAATTTTGTGGAAAAGGATACTGTTGTGGTTTATTTCCATGTTAACAGGATTCCTTCCTTGATGATGAGCTACCGAATTGAAGGGAAAGTCTTGAAGAAAAGGTCAATGCTAGAAAACGTGGAAAGAGTTGGAGAATAAAGCAAAGAAGGAAAGAAGTGATGAGATTCAAATTAGAATAGAAATATTCTTTATAATTATTTCCAATTCAAGTTTATTCCATCACCCAAATCAACCATGAAAAAGCCATAAAAGAGACAAGATGTCGTCCAAAGCAAATTGAGCCGATCGAGTGGGAGAAATTAACACAAAGGGGCCGCTGAATTTTCTTCTTGTTTTCTTGTCTTACTCGAGTGATGAGAGAATATTGTTGGATGTTTTGCCCAACCATGAACTAATTTAAAGTGGCTTGGGTTATTCTATTGTTATGGATGATTTAGTTTGAATTTTATTTAAGTTTGTGGTGTGTTCTTAATTGAGGTTTGCCTATTCTTGGTACTTGATTCGTTTGCGAGAGAATCAGGAGATGACCTCGATAAACGACTTATTTATCCAGATTCGGGAGGATTGGATTCAAGAAACGAATAGGTATGGTTCGATCCAAGTGCGAAAGAACTAATCCGGCTTAGGGATAAGTGTAGGATTTCAACGGCTAAAAGAAGCTACGTTTTGCCGAACCTTAAGGATAGTCGCCCAAATTGCCCGAGCAATTCCCTCATCGTAATTGCCCAAACAATTTACAAACTGACAACTCGAAGAAATGACATAAGCAATCGACTTAACCTAATTGCCGGAACAAGTTGAGCAGTGCGAGCACCCACTGGCAAGGAAGAATTCATTCGTCCATCATTCTATAATTCAGGATAACCCAACCTAATCTCTCTTATCTATTGCTTCAATTTATTTACTTGTTTATTTTATTATTTTCATTTAAAAATCAATTATATAAACAATTATGTCTTTATTTTTCAGTGCAAGAAATTAGATTTCGGAAGAAGCACAAATCCCTATGGAGACGATATCTAAATCTATACATTACTTGCGACGTGTACACTTGCACCGTTTGCGTTGCACTCAAATCAAGCAACACTCGTCTGCCCGGTCCTTGGAAAACAAAGCTTTGGTTGTGAATGAAATAGAGCATAATGAAGAGACTAATGCCATCCGTACTTCGATTTGAAACAATATCAAGAATTTATTATTATTAGCTAACTGTTATTCAATCCAGCTAAGAAATTTCTTTGCAAATGTGTTGATGCAACCAATCTTTCACAGTCACCAGATGTATGAAGTAACAGAAGATTTGAAAGGAAACAAATTTTGATACGGTTGTCGTCTGGTACTTGATGATCTGAGTTACTTCTGTAAAACATGTCATGACTTTTACCTGCATGAAAAATGTGTTAAACTGTCATACGAGATTTAACATTGTTTTCATTCTACCCATCCTCTTAACCTCTATACATCATATCGTCCTGGAATTACTCGGTTCATTACATGTGATGAGTGCAAAGACATTTGTCTTGGCTTCATATATTTTTGTGAGCTGTGTAATTTCAAGCTTGATGTGAAGTGTGCTTCTCTAATAACACATAACACCAGGGATTCAAAAGAAAATGAGATAGAAAGAGTATCCGAGTTGCACCATTTTCGCCAACACAAGATTGTCCTTAGCTATTGTCATGACCCTATAAATGAAACAAAATGCACAATTTGTGAATTGCCAATCTTAGGTCCAGCCTATTTTTTTCCCGATCGCCTATGCAATTATATTATTCATGAATCTTGTCTTAGGTTTCCACAAATGATTCAAGTCTATTTTCATCCAGAACACATGTTTGTTTCCGCCTCTTCTATATACAATCAAATCCACAATGTTATATTTGTCCTTTAAACATAAATATATTCGCATTTCCACAAATTCATTCACATTGCTAATTCCTTAAAGAGACCCTTGAAATGTGCGTCCCACCCGAATGATCTTTACTATTTTGGGCCAGATTATTAGTTGCTCTGTGCAAACTACAATCGATCATGGGCAACATATTTTGTCTGTGATGAATGTGTGAAAAGTTGTAAAGGAGAAGCCTTTTACCGTTGTATACAATGTCGGGTCAATTTTCATTTGGATTGTATTCCCATACCTGAAATTGTTAAATCCAAATATCACATTCATCCTTTAGTTCTAAAGGATTCATTGGTTGAAGATGATTCTGGAAAGTATTATTGTGATTCCTGTGAAGAGGAAAGAAATCCAAAAGATCATGTATATTATTGTCAAGAATGTGACAGTAAGACCATTCCTCACATAGAATGCGTGCTTGTCGAAGTAAGTTAATTTACATTTTGAACTTTTAAAGTCAAAAGATCCAATACTTGTTTGCTCTAACTAATTTTTTACATGATATTCTCATTTTTTTTAAGGTAAAAGATAACATGAAGGGAGCAACATGAAAGGCTCCAAGCACAGCTAATGCCCGTTTCTCTTTAGTCCGCCATTGAGAAAAAGGTCCATTTACAATTAATGAACTGATAATCAACAGAAAACGAATATTAAATACTTCAACATTCACCCATCTTCTCAACTTCTACGAACTGCTGTCAGCTCTCTGATTCTTTTATCATACCATGTTATCTCACTACAGTTAGAAAATTTTCCTGCCATGGTTGTCAGTGTCTGGACTGATGATATGAATTTGTTGCTTGAGGCGGTTACACAATTTATGATATTGCTTTCGGGGCATAGTCGACCTATTGATGAAGTGATACAAGCTGGAGTTGTTCCTCGCTTTGTTGAGTTGCTTACGAGGGATGATTTCCCACAACTTCATGTTAGATTTTCTGTCAGCGAAGCTTCAATATAACATTATCACTATTTTTAGATATGCATGCTTAAAATTCTTATGAATTTAATGTTTTATTTAGAATATGGTAGCCCAAACCCTCGCGATTATTGCTACTGGGACATCTGAGAACAAGAAGGTGTTAATTGATCATGGGGTTGTTCCAGTATTCATCAAGTTACTAGGTTCCCCAAGTAATGTTATCTGTAAGGAGGTATGTGTAACCCCTAATTCCGACCTAATATCTTAGATCGAAACTTAGGAATTAAGTTACTAAAACTTTCCCCTCAAGTAAGTATTTTAGGTTAAATAATTTCAAATTAGGGTTACTTTGACAAATTGGGAAAACATATTAGGAATTTCGGTTATACAAATTCAATTGCTTAAAACAATGTCTCAAAAACATTTATAATATCCGAAAACAGATTCAGAAAAAAAACATGCATCAATAAGTTCCGAAAGTATAACATGTTCCATAACAGATAAAAACATTAAAACTGAAATCATTGTAAGAAGATCATACTGAATAATAATTATCTGAGAAATGTGCGAGATGCTCCAAATACCAGTTCACCTATGCAGGTCTGAGAATCTGAAAACAGACTAAAGGGGTGTAAGCTAAAGAGCTTAGTGTGTCTCTAGGGTGCAAACGTCACAAACAAAACATGTTTTACATTTCTGAAAAGTTTCTGAAAATATTTCTGAATTCAAGAAAACTGAAGTATGATGTTATGATGACTGATACATGACAAAAAATCAGAGGGTCCGATATTAAAAAACATACTGAGTGGAGGATTATCCTCGCTAGAGTGGAGGTTTCAGAAAATCAAATGTTTGATTTGAAAACAGAATGCACATGCCATGCATGATGATACCATGTATAAACAGATAAACAATTTCACAGATCAAATCAAGCAATGTACAAATTATGTTTCACAAATACACGCATAAAATAGAATAGAAACATAGGCACGGAAACATGTAGCACAGGAGGAGACACACCTTAAACAACTGAAGCTCTAACTTTGAGATGGACGCGTTTCGCGTATCGGTATAACTGAATCATGACCTACGAGGAAACATAATTGTACTATTAAATAAACTAAGTCTAAGCCACCGACTTAAACCAAAACTCTGATCTGAAAGCTTACCCATGTGATGGTCTCGAAGAAGGTGCCTAATCGGTATGAACAACAGGAGGTAAACCAGAGGCCTCAAGGACGTTGACACCTAAACGAGAGAAATATTCTGAATTAAATACTCTTAAACCACTTTTCAGACTCTAAAAACAAACTCAGATGAAAAACACTAAAACGGAGCCTTCGGGTTTGAATTTGACAAAACTGATAGCGGATTCAGACTCAAAACGTCGAAAAAGGTCAAGGAAAAAGTTTTTGCAAAAGTCAACTTTTGGTCAAAGTCAAAATCAAAAGTCAACTGGTCAAAGTTAACTTTAACTTGATTAATCAAACTGGTCAAAAGTCAACTCAGAAGTCAAAGTCAAACTTTGACCGGTCAAAGTTCAAAGTCAACGGGTAAAAGGTCCAAGGTCAAAGCTGATCAAAGTTCATGGTCAACTAGTCAAACAAAGTCAACGGTCAACAAAGTCAAGCGGGTCATTAATCGATTTGGGTCAAACATTGATCGATTCGGGTCAACTCATTTAGATGGGTCAAATACCGGGTTGGTTAAAGCCTCAAACTCATATCCTATTCCAATTCAACTTTTGGTTCTAACAAAACTTGAGCTTGCACAAATCATAGGTCCAACAATCCTTACCACACTAATCGGCCCAAATTACAACACCCAGCATCTAAACCAAAACAACCCACTAAATTTTAGTCCACTAACACAACCCAACAATTACAACATCACCTATCAACATAACCCACACTCAAGCCCAACATAACAACCAACACACAAGCCCACACAACTCACAACCCATGAACCAAATCCATACTCAAACCACATACACAAGAACTAGGGTTTTCTGCAACCAACTAAGTGGTGGCAGTACTAGGAGAACGGCGGCAGTGGCAGTGGCAGCAACTCCGGCGACGGACTCCGATGACAGAACAAAGACGATTGCGAAAAGGACGACGACGACAACACGTCTATCCTACAACACCAACTCAAAATCCATTCATTTCCAAATAACAACAAAGAAGTCGAACAAACCAATTAATTCAAGAAATCCAAAACATGATAACAATATTATACCTGAACCACAAACAAAACTCAGAGATTGATTATTAAAACAAAACTTTGGCGATTGGAATTAACTTGGAACAAAACAAAGATCTAATCGGAAAGCTTGGAATGATAAATAGATGAAGTCAAACCCTAAGCCAAGATTTGATTGCAACAAGGAGATTGGTTGATTAGCCAATCAAGAGAAACGAGAGACAGAAAGGTCTGAGAGAGGAAGATGAAACACACGGGGAAGAGAGAGAGAGAGAGCGGCTGCAGCAATTCAAAAACCCTTCATTCTGCCGAAATTAGGTTTTAATTATAAAAGAAAAGGGTTAAATTACAAGATTGATCCTCAACTTATTAGGGTTTTTCAAAAACAGAAAATAAATTTCAGATTAAAACATTGGGGTAAAATTTAAGATTTCATAACAGAATTTCCCAAAATATTAGGGTTTTATAAATTAGGGATTTCAAAATTTAAATTCTAAATTAGGGTAAAATTCGGTGTGTTACAGTATGCATATGAAATGAATTTATTGTACTAGTTATTGATTTATGATCTTGTATGTTCTTTTTTGTTTTCAAATTCAGGCTGCGCGGGGATTGGGAAACATTGCTCTTGATTCTCATACAAGTCGTGATCTTGTCCTTAGCCATGGTGCTTTGCTTCCTTTGTTGGCTCTGTTGAATGATCAGGCTATCTTGCCACTAGTGCGGCGTGCTTCAAGGAAATGTAAACTATGCATTACAATGCTCTAATAATATTATACTAGAAAATGAGTTTGACTATTTGTTAAGTGTTGTTCTCTAGCTACGAAAATTTGTATTCAATTCACGAGAGGGGTTGAATTAATTCTCTTTTACTTGTTGTTCAGGTTAAGCCTGCACTTCCTACATTAGCACGTCTTATACATTCAGATGATGAAGAAGTCTTAGCTAATGCATGTTGGGCTATTGTGCACCTTTCTTCCGGCACATATGAAAAAACCCAAGCTGTTTTTGAAGCAGGTGTATGCAGTCGTTTGGTGGAACTTTTATTGTGAGTTAGACTAGTTAATGTTAATCGGTCTTGAAAGTCTAAAATGTAAATTATTTTGTTTGTTTTGCTGACCAAAATCATAAATTTTTTGGGTTTTACAGGCACACATCTCGTTTTGTGTTGGCTTCCGTTGTTGGCACAATTGCAAACTTTTTCATGGTAGATGCTATGCCAACCCAGGTATTCAATCATCTTTACTAAAAAAATCTGTATCTTAGACCATTTACTATGTTTAGTTAAAGATCCAAGGTTTTGTCTGCTCTGATTTGTAAATATAAAATTTGCAGGCCATCTTTGAAGCTAATATTATTGCTCCTCTGGTTCATTTGCTTCAAAATGATGATATTGATGTGAAGAGACAAGCTGCAAGAGCCATAAAAAATGCGACATGTCGTGAGACTCATGATCAGATCAAGTATGAAAATGGTTTCTATACTAGTTATTTGGAAGACAGACCATGAATGATAAACTAACTCATCTGGACATGCCATATATTTCAGGTTTCTTGTAAGTCAAGGTTGCATCAAACGACTGTGTGATCTTCTTACATGTTTCGATCCGGAAATAGTTACACATTGCTTAGTGGGGATTATGAACATTCTGAATGCAGGAGAAGCTGATAAAACTATGGGAAAAACAAGGGGAATGAATATCTATGCACAAATGATCGAGGAAGCAGAGGGTCGACAGAAAATAGAGAATTTAAAGTCTCATGACAACACCGAGATTTTCGACATGGCTGTGAAAACTCTCGAGATATACTGGAGAGAGTGAGCTTCCCTGTTCCTTTAAGGGAGATTCTATTTCAGTTACATATAAATAATTCTTGTATATAATTACAAAACATGAACAGTAGATGGTTTAAAGAAACACCATTATCATCCAAATCATCATCTTCATCTTTAGGTCTATTGCCATAAATAAGTGACATTCGACTGCTTGCCTAAATGATTTACATTTCTTGGACTGAACAATGAACATAGAACTTAACAAATGAAGTTAATAGCCACTTTTTATGTAATCTCTTTTCTGATCTCTTCAACAGATTAGTAACTTCACTAGTAAGATTCTCAATATTCTGTTGATCTTCTTTACCATCACCAAATGAAGGCATTAAAGCCTTTGCATGAGCCTTGCCTAACTCGGCCGTTTTAGCCCGCGACGTTGCACATTGCCGGTTATTTCTTCGGAAACATCTACCCAAGCCGGTGGTAGACCGGTGGCAGCCACAACCTTACTGAAAAACGTAGACAATCTTTTATTGTCCTACAAATAATTTGACCATTAAGCTAACTAATTTATCAAATTCACGCATAATTGAAGGATGAAAAACAAATTGATCTTGAATTCTTTGTCTTATTTTAACAAATTAACACGAATATAAATATGATCAATAATAACAGTATGAAATATGAAACGCGATACTGCCGATACTACCTTGAGTTCCCGGATCCTCGGTACTTAGAGCAGTATTAAGACCGCTTTGAATGGAGCAACGAAGTACTTGCCATCTGAATTGCGGACGCTCCATCGTAGCTTGACTTCAGCTTCACCGTCGCTGCCGTCGACGAGATCATCGGAGCTCTAGCACCCTTCATAGCATCCCTATATTTACTGAATACAGATTAACCAAAAATTTTAAATCTAAATACAGATTCAGATTTAGAATTTAGAGATCTATAATTGACGTTATTCTCATGGCGGGGGAAAAATGAGGTGTACGGCCACATGACCGGAGGCCGGTGATTAACCGTTAAGGAAACAATTGAACAACGGCCGAGTGACATGCCGGCGAAGAAATAATACGGTGAACGTAGTTTTTTTAATAGTTTTATATTAGATTATTAGGCTCTGAATTACGACTTCGATTTATTAGTGAAATTAGTCGCATGTTTTTTATCGTTAAATTGTTAAAATTTGAGCATTAAATTATTTGACCGTTACTTGTCAGTCATTAGAAAAATAAATTTTTGAAAAGTGGTTATGCCGTTTCGATACACCTTAGAAATGTTTCGATACAAGTTTTGATAGTTTCAAAACGTTTCGATACAACCTTCATTTGTTTCGATACAACCTCTAATTTTAGGTTTCCCGTTTCGATACACCTAATAAGTGCATCGACACACCATTATTTATTACAAATAAGGATTATTTTTTAGCACTATTTCGATACAAGGATTTCGAGTATCGATACAGCATGTTGCAAAAGTGTATTTATGATGGGAAGAATGTCTCTCAACAATTTTATTGATGATGTCAACTACCCAAACGATTAGAATTCAATGAAAGGTATAGATATAAGCCTTCAAATCTCAAGGACAACTATTGAACCTCCAAACAAAAATTCAAACAACCAATACAATTTAAATTTTTTATTGTCAAATTTTCTACAATCAACTTGATTAATCTTTATTGTAATCTTTCTTTTTAAGTTTAAGGAGTGTTTACTAATTGTAATTAAATGATATCATTCTTGTGAGAGAAATTCTAAATTGTTAATTTTCTTTCTTTGTATTAAAGTGAATTTTAGTCAATTTTTAGGTAGAAAGATTAATTTGTTGTAACAGTTTTTTCTTGATCCGAGAAAAGGGGACGTTATTTAGTAAAGTTGGTTAAAAAAATTTATTGGGAGCTAAGATAGTGAATGTAGAGTTTGTTCGAAGTTTGAACCAGTATAGATCTTTGTGTCTTTATTTTTTTGATCTTTCAATTTGTTCCTTTTAATTTTTAAAAGGTCAATTCACTCCCTCTTGACAATTTTAATCTTACGATTCACTCAACACTTTCTTAACATTAAATTTTGTTTTAGAGTTAGTTATGAAAGAGTTTTTAATAAAGTTTTATTTTTTAAAAAATTATAATAAAATTGTTCATTTCAAATCGAACCGAGTTCAACAAACTTTTTTAATGAATTTTATATTAGATTATTAGTCTCTGAATTACAACTTCGATTTATTAGTGAAATTAATCGCATGTTTAGTTTAATGTCCAATTGGGTCAGGTTCAGTTGTCAGGCCGGAACCCACGTTACGGTGAGACTTGACCCGATCTAGACAGGCTCATGAGTAGGGTTAACTAGTCTGATTGGCTCGCGAGTTATTTAAGTTTTGTTCGGTTAAAATTCGGTTCAAATGAGTTTGATTCGAGTTTAATTTAAAATTTTAACAAGTTGAATCGAGTCAAGTCGACTCAATCTCAACTCAAAAAACTCGTAAATAGACTCGGAATAATTATATATATATATATGTACTAAAAGTATTTTTTAGTAAAAAAAATAATAAAATAAATTAGGGAAAATCTATTAGAAATAACTTAAAGTAAAATAAATTAGGCATTATTTGTTTGTATTGTAAGGATATTTTTTGGTTATTTGAATTAATCTACTTTTTAAATATTTTTTTGTTGTGAATAAAATAAAGAACAAGAAGAAAATAGACAAAAGAGAGAGAGACAAAAGGGAAAGATTTTATTGTATTCTCAAAGTAGGGTTGTGTATACAATGCTTTGTCCAAAAGTCTATATTTATAGGCATAAGATGGAAACTCTAATTCCAATGGGTATTAAACTCTAATAATAAAGCCCATTAAACTTTAACTTAATATATGGATATCCACCATGAATAAATATATTCATAACACTCCCCCTTGGATATCCATGAAGATAATGTGTCTCGTTAAAACCTTACTAAGATAAAAACCCTATGGGAAAAAAAATCTTAGTGAAGGAAAAAGAGTACACACATATTTGATACGCATAACATGTTGCCTCATTAAAAACCTTACCAGGAAAACCCATTGGGACAAAACCTCGGTTAAAGGAAAAAGAGTGCAACGCGTATTTACTCCCCCTCATGAAAATATCACATAAGATCTTTGAATCTTCATAATTCAATATTGAATACAATCTTCAAATGTTGAAGTAGATCATACACTAGTGGATAAATCTTTCAAATCATTGCTTGAAATGATTTATTGATTACTATTCATTTGAAAATCATGAGGGACGAAACTTGAAAAAATATGTTTCGTTTTATCATATTTGATATATCTACCTTGAGATAAAAATTTTGTATTATCTCTATACAAGATAGTTTGCATCTTATCTTGTGAAAAATATTCACATATCTTCAAGATATGTTTAGCCAAACACATATTTCGGCTTTACCTCTTGCATAACAATTATTTAAAGGTAATAAGCTCGTAGCACTTAAATAATATTTCTGGACCAGCTAAGATACGATGCTTCCAGATCAAATAATGTGTATATTGTGCTTTAGACCAAAAATATCATTACCCTTTTCGTGAGGCGAAAAAAATCTTTGTTTAAAGTAAGAGACTTAGCAACAACCATAAGGGTGATCAATAGATATGCATTATGCAAGTAAAGTCTCTTTCAATATTTTTCTATATGTCGATAGATGCACAAGGATTTGAGGAGATCTCTTCACGAGTCTCAACGATATTCAAATCATCGACATACACAACAATAAAAATTCAGAGTTAAACCTCTTAATAAAAATGCTCGGGGAAATAATTCATATAGCATTATACTAATAAGTATTCAATGAGGCGATCATATCAAATACACCTAAATTGTTTCAAGCCATAAAAAGATATATTCAATATGATTGAATAATGTTCTCGAGAACTTGAATGAACTGCTTATGGCAATCTAAATCTTTCCGAAAGTTTCATATAAATATTATTGTCAAGAGGCCCATTCAAATATGATGTAACAACATCCATTAGGCAGAAACCGAGTAATTTTATTTATTGCCAGAATGATCAAAATCTAAAAGTAGTTGCATCCACCACCGAGGAATATATTTTCCTCATAATCAATTTCATGTCTTTGTGAGAATCCTTGTGCAACCAAATGAGCTTATGTCTCATGATTTCCCCTTTTGATTTCTCTTTCTCACAAAGGCTCGTTTATATCCACGAGCTTTACACATTTCAATGTACGGGATATAGACCCAAATACTTCTCTTTTCAAAAGAGATTTTAGTTTCGCCTCAATTGCCTCTTTCATGTTGGCCAATCATTTCTTTGTTTACATTGCCCAATTGACAATGATTCATGATCCACATCATCAAATAAAATCTCTAGTGCTATATTGCATGCAAATATATTAACGACGTCGATTTAATTTCAGTTCCACTTAATACCAGACATGACATAATCTACTGAGATCTCTTTATTATCAGGTACCTAAGTCATGTCAGTGTCTCTGTTGGAGACCATTTAATCTCTTCTAGAGATTTTTATAATCAATGATTCCTCGATCAGACCATCATAAAATATAGCTCCTTTTCTTTTTTGAGGATCTCTTATCTTTGGAACTTACTTGTCTACTACGCTTTAAGCGTAAGTTAGACTCATTAGCAACTAGAGTTTGTCCTTCCATGACATCAAATTTAATCGGAGCATTTATAGCTGGTATACGTGACTTAGTCACTCTTTTATGGTCAGTAAAATATCTGGCAATTGATTTGCTAAATGAACTATCCTTTGAACTTATAGTTCACATTGTGTAGTACGTGGATCAAAATGAGAAAAATGATAATTCATTCTAACTTATTTCTTTCCCTAGCTATTTATTTTCTTCCCCTAATGTTGGGTAAACTGACTCATTAAAATGATAGTCAGTAAATCGGGTTGTAAATAAATCCCCTATCAGAAGCTCTTATATATATTCCCAACAAAACTCATCTTTGTGCGTTGTGGTGGAACAATTAGAACATATATCGCACACACAAAAAAATTCTAAGATGAGAAATATTTGGTTCCTGACCAAAAACCATTTGTAATGAGAGAACTTATGATCATTTGTTGGCTTGATGAGAATTTGTGATACTACATGTAAAATTACATGTCATCAACATTATCAAGACTGATTGTCTTTAGAAAATAATCTGGAAAATATGCTCGTAATTTTATCAACTGAGCAAGTAGCCTCGCAAACACCAAGTTGCGAGTTAATGACAAGGATATATATAACCATCTAGTCGATGCATCGATAAAAATCATAAAATATCTAGATGGATTTTTAGAAAAGGTGTATGGGCCCATATATATCACCTTGTATCCTTTCCAGAAAAGTAATAGATTTACACTTTATCTTAACTGTTGATGATTGAATAATCAAATTGCTTTCATAGCAAGTATCACATGAAAAATTACCATGAAGAAAATCTTAGTTCTTCAATAAATGACCACATGAAAGTGTCAGCTAATTTTCGCATCATAATTGAACCGGGATGGTCTAACCAGTCATGCCAAATAAAATTATCAATAAACATCTGGTTTTCAATAGCATGAGCTTCAATTTGTACTAATTCTTATGTAGTACAATATGGATGACAATGCATGTAATTTTGCCAATATTTCCTTATTACCTTGAATTATACTCGTAATATTGAAATAGTCAGCATCCCTTGACTAATATTCTCAATATATTTCTGTAAATATCTTTAAAATTCAATAAGTCTCTTTGCGACTTTGACGATCATAATATAATGTAAATATGAGATAAAGTCTCATTTGGCAATAACATATTTTCTCAACGAGCATAGTGCACTGTAAATATGAGATAGTCTCATTTGGCAATAACATATTTGCTCAACGAGCATAATGCACTGTAAATATGAGATAAAGTCTCATTTGGCAATAACATATTTGCTCAACGAGCATAATGCACTGTAAATATGAGATAAAGTCTCAATAACATATTTGCTCAGTCGAAGCTTTCTGTGATATTAGTACTTCCGGATATAGTACTCATATTATTCCCTTGCATTTAAAATGGGAAAATATGCATAATTATGCACCTTTTAACATGTGTTTTATTTCATTCATTTCGGGGAATGAAAAATATTAAATATAACACATTATATCAAATCGGTTATCTATCAAAGATAAACTCTCAAAAGCTCTTCCGAAGCATTGATATTTCAGTACTTTGAGATATAGTACTCACATTTTCCCTTGTATTTAAATGGGAAAATATTTCTTATGCTTGAGTATAGTATGGTTTGTACCATCACATTGATAACATAAAGATTTTGATATGATCTCTATCATTCTTGTCATCTTTATAATTCCACTTCTTGTGGATATAAGTATTCTCAAAAGAATCATCTTATCCATGTTTATTTTATGATCTCAATCATGACCACAATTACTAATGTGGCATTTATTCTTTCCGCTATAAAATATCACATTCACTTCAGGAAATGGAACGGAGCCAATAGGTCTTTAAAACCTTTTCACGATATTGTATCTACAGAACAACTTTAATGTGTGAAAAGTGGAGTATGTTTTTCTTACATATCCTCATCAATGATACTCTGGCATATAACTGAGTTTTATTCACTAACCATATAGTGAATTATCATTTTTGCATTCACTTCGAGGAATGAGACAAATTCAATAATCGCATGGAATAAACATCATGCTTGCATTCACTTTAGGGAATGACATAAATCAAATAACCGCATGGAATAATCATCATGCTTGCATTCACTTCAAAGAATGTCATAAATCCAATAATTGCATGGAATAATCATCATGCTTGCATTCATTTTAAGGAATGTCATAAATCCAATAATCACATGGAATAATCATCATGCTTGCATTCACTTCAGGGAATGCCTCCCATAAAAATTCTTTGATCAAGACAATTTTCGTAACTTGAACTTGGGAGAAGTCTATAGTCGAGTTTTTCGACACAAAAAAAATATTGCTTCTAAGCAAATATAGACTTTATAATATTCATACTATTAAATAGTAATTGATCAACCGATATATATTCAATATATACAAAAAAATAAAAATTTAATCCTCATACGCGGCGTTGTTAAACCAGTCCACAAGGTCCTTTAAAAAGAACCTCCTTTGAGACCAGTAGCCTCGCAGAACGGGATGTCCAACCAATATAATCAGATTAAACCAACATAACAAAGAACATATTAATTGATTAAAGGTTTAATATTTGTTCTAATATCATGTAATACTTAAAACATGATTAAAACATAAACTTTCGTTATAATAATAAAATAAACAAATATTGGTTATAAATAAAGATAAAAAATCTCAAATTAAATAAATAAAATATACCGGACTTTCCACTAATTTGAATATATGGAAAGTTTAATCATCAATATTTTGTTAAAATCCTTTTTGGGAATTGTTGACAAGCACCACAAGAATTGAGTCGCTTTATCGCTACACAAACACCAAACAACCAAAGATTTTTAATAAATTAAAAATCAAATCAAAGATCAAGAGGGAAAAATAATCGGTAATTAAAATATAATTGAGGGAGAAAAACTTATCTTTGATTTATGCTAGTAACAAATTCTTGTCAATAACTCCTTTAAGATTCAAACGACAAATACCTCCGTTGGTTAGAGTCTCGTGCTGATAACGTGTTGTGAATAAAATAAAGAACAAGAAGAAAATAGACAAAAGAGAGAGACAAAAGGGAAAGATTTTATTGTATTCTCAAAGTAGGGTTGTGTATACAATGCTTTGTCCAAAAGTCTATATTTATAGGCATAAGATGGAAACCCTAATTCCAATGGGTATTAAACCCTAATAATAAAGCCCATTAAACTTTAACTTAATATATGGATATCCACCATGAATAAATATATTCATAACATTTTTCTTTTTTTATATTGAATTTTGTTTCGGTCTTGATATGAAAGATTTTTTTTAACAAGCTCCATTTTTTATAAAAAAAATATAGTAAAATTGTTCATTTTAAGTCAAGCCAAGCCCAACAAGTTTCAAACCCAAACCAAGCCGTATAGTATTATTTTCGATCCAAGTTCGGGCCTAAAATTTTTAGCTTGCCGAGTTTCAATATAATTATTTTCGAGCCAAGCTTGACTAGGCTCGTTATCACCCCTATTCATAATCGGCTTTTTTTATTGAAATAAATATCAAAGCAAGTGTCTCAAATAACTTTAAAATAAACTAAAAATAAAATTTTAGACATATATTTTAAATAAAAATACTTTAAACATCTATTATAAAAATAAATATAATTTAAACATTTAATTTAAGTCGATAATTAAAAACCTAAATATAAATAAATTAAAACTTAGGGTAAATTATAATAAATGACTCAATTATGTATAAGATTATATTTGAGTCACTCAATTGTTAAAAGTTACGTTTGTGTCACTCAATTATGAATAAAATTATATTTGGATCACCCAATTAATAATATTATATTTGAATCACTTTTCATATTTAAAAAAGTTTATCAATTCGTGTATTAAATTAATTAATGATTTCAAATGAAGTATTTTAATAATTTGATTAGAATTGATCTCGATAACCATCGGTTCTTAAAAATTGGATTCAATCCCAATTACACTATATCTTACATAGTTACATTCTAGGATCCAGTCCCATTACTAATGAGAACCGGTATCAATATCGGGTACCCGATCAATTAGTTTATTATTAAGAAAATATGAGCAATAAGAGAATTTTTTTAACTATCAATAATATTATTAAAATAATAAAATTGAAGATTGTAGGTTTAATTTTTAAAGTTTTAAAACGAGTCATACTCATAATATTCTTAGATAAAAAAAGTTCGATAAGAAAATAAATAAAAGAATATTATCTATTACAAGCAAGAAAATAAGTACGAGTACTTGGTATTGGTCCCGGTCCTATTGGGTACTCATCGGGCACCGGGTCCAGAAAATCAAAATCCAGTCCCGATCTCAGTTATGACCGGGACCTAAATTTTGGATCCAATCTCGATCCCATCTGAACTAATATCTAGGGGTGAGTATTCGATCGAGTCGAGTAAAAAAATTTTGAGTTATTCGAGTTGACGAGTCATATTTTACAACTCAAACTTTATTTAAAAAAATTTCGGTTCGAGTCGAGTCGAATCGAGTTTTCGAGTTCCTATAAATATTTAATTGTAATTATTTATCAAGTTATAGTATGATTTGATTCCTATTTAAACAACTTTCTCTAATCATATAAGATATGCATATATAGATTTGTTTCATATGTAGCAATATTTTGTTATATTTTTATATATCAATGTATATATATCATAAAAAATTGAGAGGTTCATCTCAAACTTAAAAATTAATCCTTTAATTACTAAAAATTTCGAGTTATTCGAGTTATTCGAATTTCCATTTCACAACTCGAACTTTATTTGAAATTTTTTCGAGTCGAGTCTACGAAATTTCAAGTCGAGTCAAAACGAGTCGAGTTGAGTCGAGTTTTGCTCACCCCTACTAATACCGGATAAAAATCTATCTATCGTATCTAACCGAGTCCGGGACATGGCAATTGAGTTTTTTGCTCACCCTTAAATAAAGATATACAAGAGATTTAGAAGAAAAAACAATTAAATTAATATATTTTTTTAAATATGAAGGTAACCTGTAACACTCAACCTGGATGTCACATTGGGCCTCCGGCCCAAAACCTGTATTCCAAAATTTCTTTTCAAAGCCCATCAATTAAAATCAGATTCGAGTCCAAATATGATTCACAAAATCCATTAAGTTAAAACATAGCCCAAAATGATAGTAAGAAATCGAAGCTCCAAATTATACAAACCATTTAAAACATTCGACCCAAATTAAAATAAACAGAGTTACATTACATAGGGTTCGACATAGTACAAGCCCACTAAATCTATTACATGTACTCTGACAACACGGTCGATGTTGAAATCCGATCCTTGATGGTGCTCCACGAACCGGCTTCACCTAACCTACGCACGAAAACGTATTTCGAACGCTGAGCTACGAAAGCTCAGTGGATACGCCGAACTCGGCCAACATCATGCATATCATAAGTAGTAAAGCATAACATATAAAATATCGTGCATGATATGATGATCTAGCATGCTCGCCTACCACATGGCATAATAATGTATAATGACGCACACAACATATACATGTCAAACAACAACACAAAGTAGTGAGGCCCGCGTCCACACAGCATCGGGATCCCATACTCAGGATGAGGCCCGCGTCCACACAGCATCGGGATCCTACATTCGGAATGGTCTTCAAAATCATCACCCGGAATGTTACATCGGATGGTCTTCGACGTGTTGCAACACTTTTGGATATCCGGATTTCCATCAAACAAGGACTCAATACACATAAACGATCCACCTAGGATCCTCACATCAAAACATATCAAGACTTAGCATAATTTAGTCATTCAAGGTTTAATACGTCAATCTTGTGTTAACCATTCATTTCATTAATTATAGGATTCATTATACCCTTTAATCCCCTTATCGAACCCCAAATAAAGCTTATCTTGTTAAGTTTTCGCAAGGGTATTGATACCCTTATATGGGGTATCGAACCACCCTGCCTCGATACCTACCCAAAGAAGGCATCGAACCATGGGTATCGATACAAGTATCGATACCCTTTGACCATTTCCAAAGTCAACAAAAGAGGACCCTCCAGCATCAATACGGGTATCGATGTCATTATGCCACTGGAGGTCCCGGTATCGAACCATGGTTCGATACATCCGGCCACTTAGCAAATTTCTACTCATGGGTATCGATACCGGTAGCCCGTGTATCGATACCCCTACACGAAAAACAGATCTGCACGTAGAAAATTCCTAGGATTCATTCTCAAACTCGATCCAATCAATCCCAAAGTGTTTCTATTCATTTCTAGAGATGATTAAAGTATTTTAACATCAATTCCAAATCATTTAACACCCAAATCCGAAATCCACCATTAAAGACCTCTTACAAGCAAACCAAGCAAACCAAGCATACATACATGGATTTCTATATGCTATGCACTCTACCATGAAATGCAAGATAATTAGAAGAGTTGAGAGTACCAACCTTGAGCTAAAACAGCAACAAACCCGAGCTCCACACCACTTCAAGCTTTTCCTCTTCCAAGGCTTGATGATGGCCCACAAGCCTCTTTTTCTGCAAGAGAAAGATTAAGAACGGATTAGAAACTTCTTGGGATGTTTCTTGATCCTAAAACACTAAGAAAACTCAGATTACAAGCCTTCAACACACAAACCCGGATTGCACCCTAAATCCCACATAAACCTTCTTCCACACCAAAACAACACTTTCTTACCTCTTTTTATAGATCTCTAACAGCCCTAAAACTTACTCTTCAACACAAAAACGAGATTCCACCATTAAACCATCAAAAACCTTACCTTTGATGATTGTTGTAAAGACAAAGGATGAAGAAAGAATGAGGTTGTAAGGGATGATCTCATACCCTCTGTAAAAGCAGAAAATAATGTCGTTCACCCCCTCTTTTCTCATTCTTTAGCCATTTACCAATAAAGTCCTCAACAAAAACTCTTAAGCCCAACAAGACCCAACACGAACCCGAGGCCCAAAACCAAAGCCCAAACCTGACAGGTTTAACCGACACTCGGATCCGAATCCGGGTCGTTACATAACCCAATTATAAACTTACTCATAATTGAGTTACTAAAATATAATTTTAGTTATAATGAGTGACCTAAATATAACTTTTAATAATTAGGTGATTCAAAAATGATTTTATCCATAATTGAATGAACTCCGTTGTAGTTTACCCTAAAACTTATATAAACCTTATATAAACCCAGACACTTTATATTTCCATCTCCACTTAATTCACTTCCGAAGAGATGAAAAAAGCAGCTGTTTCTCTTTCTCGTCAATCAAACTCCAATAACCTAGCTTGTTTTTCTTAGATTTTTGTTAATTGAACTTCACAAATCCAAGATCAGAGTTTAAAAGATTCGAGCTTTAACCCCAGAAATTAAATATTTCATTTTTCTCAGTCTCTGGGTTGAAAATTAACTGATTTAGAAATGGATGCTGATTCATGGACTGCTTGTCTTTCTTCAACTACTCGGAGATATCATCAATCAGCTCTTCAATCACGACCTGGTAGGCCTTTAAATCCTGTAAAAAAAACTTGGAGACCCTTTAAGAAAATATTAGTTTTTTAGATTCTTTTTTGCCTTCTTAAAAAAGTTAATTCAATGTTTGGGATTGGGTTGAAATTGCAGATATGTTTATAGTGTTTGAAGAAATGGATGGAGAAGATGATATAAGAGAGGAATTCCCATGCCCTTTTTGTGCAGAGTATTTCGATATCGTCGGCTTGTGCTGTCACATTGATGATGAGCATCCAGTGGAGGCTAGAAATGGGGTATTTCTCAATCCTCTTGTCTTTTCTCAAGTGTAGCTTGTTATAATGAGTACTTCTAGTTATGAATTAATATGTCGGAATAAAAGGAATTGAAAAGGGGCTTGCTTGTTATGAACCCAAGGTGCTGAAGTTCTAAGCTTTTGATTCAAAAGTTACCGTGTTACTTAAATGGCTCTTGTAATAGTGTTTTTTTTTTTTTTGGAATAATTCCTACCTAGGAGGGGGAGGGTAAATTTGCTCACAATCTATGGAAGAGGGGAGAGTGACACTGGCAACCGAGAATTAGCCACCTACTCTAGAGATTGTTCATAGGCTCTTGTAATAATTATAATATGATATTTGTTATGAGATCGAAAATTTTGGACTACAAGCTCCGGTGGACCGGTTCTAGGGCCCCTTTGCGCCTCGGTGTGCCTAGCGCCTCTTAAAACTAAGCTAGAGATTGTTCATAGGCTCTTCTAATAGTTATAATATGATATTTGTTATGAGATCGAAAATTTTGGATGAACTAGTTTTGGACTACGAGCTCCGGTTCAGCTAAATGAAAAAATTTAGCTCCATTGTTGATTTACACATTTTATAGTAATACTGGCCTGGCTTGACAAATAGTAGATTGATTGTCTATATTTAAGTTTAACGCCGATGAGTTTTATAGTTATTGTTTATAAGATTCTTTTGTTGCTCGGTGTGCGAGACCCTTTTATTCTAATGGGGAAGGTGTTTAGTGCATCAAAACTTTGTTTATGATGGGTTGTTTCTATTTGCAGGTATGTCCTGTCTGTGCACTGAGGATGGGAATAGATATGGTTGCACATGTAACCTTACACCATGGAAATATATTCAAGGTATCATCCTTGCGCATTAAGTTACTATTTATTTTGAAATATCTTTGGAATTCATAGTTAAATTGTTTAAAGCTCTTGCTTTTTGGTGTGACATCTACCTTGAAATCATATTGCATCTGCTAAATTTTGTAGAATTTTACTGTTGGATCTATATTTTCCTAGAAAATCTATCACCTTT
The DNA here is from genome assembly GCA_035048815.1 of Abelmoschus esculentus. Taxonomy (NCBI): domain Eukaryota; kingdom Viridiplantae; phylum Streptophyta; class Magnoliopsida; order Malvales; family Malvaceae; genus Abelmoschus; species Abelmoschus esculentus. The sequence continues at coordinate 1,969,839 of JAUCBN010000049.1, forward strand.
GTTCCTTTTATTGATTGACAATTGGATTGGTATGCAAGAAGACTCCTCTACCCCCATGCCACTACGGTGGAGCGATAGCAGCATTCCTACCTTTATCGGTGGCCTTTGTTGTATGAGAGTTGCATCATTGTTAGGACTTGATTCATATATTTCCATTTCCTTAACGAGTGGTTACATGCAGCGGAAACGGAAGTCGCATAAAAGTGGATCTCATTCAACACTTTCTCTTCTTAGGAAGGAGCTGCGAGAAGGAAACCTGCAGTCCCTCATTAGGGGTTCTACTACTATAATGCCCTCATCCTACTCCGCACCTGATCCATTGCTGTCTTCGTTTATTTTGCCTATGGCCGATGATTATGTTAGTGTTCAGCCTCAGTCTTCTAGGGAAACAAGCACAGCTAAGAAAAGTTCAGATCTGAATAAGTCAGAGAGGTAAGTTGTAGTGTATATAAAATCCGACTGTTCTTTCTGTCTTCCTGTTGCTTGATGCAGATCTTTTTAATTTACATGGTCTCTTTTAAGCTATGCTATTGGTCTTGATTTCTACCTGTCGGTCTGGTCTACCGGTTTCAGCCTATAACTCTATACTAGTGTCAAATTGCACGTCGACCTTACCATACTCATTAATATATATGGTTAAGAATTACTCATTAGGCTGAGCGTCCCGGTTTTTGGTTAGTGTTTATTCTTTCTCACCTTGCATCAGTCCTGCAACCTTATTCCAATAAGACCGATGATGATTTAGTATTCGATTTTTCCTCCATTTCATCTAAAGCTCCTATCATCGTTTCTTTCTGATATTTGGCTTCGGTAACAGAAATATGCTGTCAAGTCCTCTTTCGGTCAAGGATCAGGAAGAGAAGGCAACAAGATGTGAATTCGTTCAAGGACTAGTGTCATCCACAATTCTCGACGATATTTTATGATGCCATAAATAAATTTAAATTGAGCATATTTAATGTAAGGTAAAAAGATCTCTTAAACCCCTCTAGATTTCAAAATTACACAAATTGATCCCTCTCAAAAGAAGAGTAATTTAGTGATTGCCAAGTTGACAAGTAAAGATAATTAATCATGCCATTAGTGTTTTTCATTAATAAGCATTCAACATCTATGTATTATGTCAATCAATCGGTTTTATACCTGTTTTGAGAAAAATTATCAGATAAATCATGTTCACCATGTCATTCATAGTTTCATCCACCGAGAATTTTCTATTTTAATTTCTTTTAAGGTGAAATTCATCTCTTTCTCACATGGTGAGTAGTTATTTGGAAGTTACCTTAAAATAGATGAATCTCATTGAATAGACTATAAATGACGTGATGAATAAAGTTCATTTAATAATTTTTCTTATTTTACAAAAAAGTATTTAAAAAAATAATTTCTCCTATTTTTAAAAATTACGATCAAATTGATATAATACATCACACTAACAAATTAAATTTATTTTTACACTCATCCAATTCATATAAAATTAACAAATAATTATCTTTAATTGTTCATTTTCAAAAAAGAAAAATTAAGATACTCTTCTAAAGACACCTTAAATGTATGTAAAAATTTCTTACCGAAAAACTCATCCACCAAAACTAAGTGTAAGATGTAGATCGATCTAGATTAATAAATAATTATTATAATACAATAACAAAATAAATTTATACAATTCACACCGAATATTCATACATATATATATATAATTAAGAGTCAAGAAAAATATATTTAAAAATGTTAAAATTGAATTATTAACTTTTGGAGAAAAAAAGTTGAACACATAATTTTATCCATTTTTTTAAAAATTTTAACTAACAGAAAAGCTGCAACCTAAGGAAAGCTGTCAGGTTTCCACTTTACTAATGAACTCTACCCTGCAACCTAGGAAAAGCTGTCAGGTTTCCACTTTACCAATGAATTCTACCCTGCAACCTAGGATGTCATGTCAGATTAGTTAAAAACCAACAGCAAAGGTGGATCTTTTACTCCCTGTTTCATCCACAATGGTACACAACAAACATGTTTTCTCATTCCAACCCTTCTTGTTGTTGTTGTTGTTGTTCCCTTTTCCAACATTTTTTCCCCATTTTGGGTGTAAAGTAACTTGCATCTTATACCTATAAGCCTCTACATATATGTTACAAAAAATCACTCCATGTCCACATAACATACAATCAAGCTATCAGCACATAACCACGGCATGACCAAATGGTTTATCTTAACCATGCAAGTTTATCCTATATGATTTTGTTCGAATAACAATTGAAATTGGCAAACGGAATAGTCAGCAACTCGGCATTCGAATGGATGATGAGAAAAGGGGGAAGGGGGGACTTAAGCACTAAATGCAAGTGGCATGCAGTACTGAAACTTGACTTTGCCCTTCTAAACAATCTATATGGTGTTCAAATGAGAAAAGAGTACATTTTGGGATCAATGACAGTAAATTGTAAGTATAAATCAACTGAAAAAATGTTGGTTTTTTTTTAATTTGCTTCTAATCCTACTCGAAAAGGAAAAATTACGAAGAAAGATACATTTACCACGACGAAGATTTAAAGACCTAAACTTAACCACCGGCAGGTTCTTGTATCCATGATCCTCTTCACTACATCTTTTACAAAAGAATCGAAACAAGTTAAGCAACAACCTTTCATTAAGCTCGCCTGCCCAGCTGCCACTCTTTCAATGTGCACACAATTTGATGACGGAGGCATAATTTGAACCTCGCTCCTCCTATGCTCGAGCCCACAAGCGGCCAGTAAGGTATGCATGGAACTAGTTGCTATGTCCTTGAGGGTGCCGTTATCTGCATATACATGCAGAAGAGCTTTGAAAAGTCTCCAAAAACTCAAGATAAAACTCAACTACTCGAGTCACTAGTAAAAATTATTCACAAACAATAGTTTAAAGATGGAGCTTGACTTACCTAAATCGATACCGTTGGAAAAGGCTTTCAAATGGCTTCTAACTATTGCATGCAATTGTTCCCTGGCCATCAAAACATTATCCTCAACTCTAACAGAAAAAGGCAAATCCTGACCATCGGACCTAATGTTTGATCCATTGCTGCAAGGACGGAGTTGCTCGTTTGAACTCATACCAGCAAGTTCAGGCCACAAAGTAAAATTGGCAGGTGTACTTAACAAAGGGATCGTCGAATCTTGAACTGCTTGCCTACTTAAGTGACCCAACCTTGAAGCAAATAAGTCCCTATTTTGCAGTGAAGAAGAGGGATAATCCTGTAACCTCTCCTCGAACAGTAATTGGGGTTGAGTTCCCACATCTTGTGTCCTAGCTTGCTGAACAGTTGGTTCCCTACTCTGATCAATGTGAGAATTTACAAAATCAATGTCCATATTAGCAGCTGATATTCCATTGTCCCTACCCGCCATAAGATTCATCCTATTGATCGAACGGAGATTTTGAATCTGGCAGTGCAACCACCGCCTACCCGTCAGGGTTGGTGCTCCTGCTCCAGAGACTGGAGAACCAGCTGTATCAGCACTAGGAAATCTAGGAGATGAAAGACCCACAAAACCAGGTGTTAAAGGCATACGAGGTGAAGGTGAAGGCACAACGTTGGAGTCTAAACTTTCTCCTACATTTACAATGGGCGAGAACCTGTTGTACAAATTGTTTGTTCTTTGGTCAGGCAAAAAATCTTGAACTCGGGGGCTAGAGGGACCAAGAGCTACAGGCCTGCAACCATCACAGTACCAATTACCTTCAGGTACTTCCCGCCCCAGACCGACACAATAGGTGTGTGCTGATGAATCACAAAGATCACACAGTAACATCAGTTCATCATCCCCACCTTGGTGGCATTCAGAACAAAAGACGTTCTCATATGGATCCATATAGCTTCTGAGTTCTTCCTCAGACGGTTGGTAGACCTGCATACGACCAACATGTCCTTTCAAATAAAGGTAATAAACAAAACAAAGAAAATGAGAAAAACATTCCGACCAGAAATATAAAATACCTGATCACGCTTAGGGACTTGGATCACCACCTCTCTCAAATCAACCCCTGCCGTTGATCTAGTAGGCTTACTGATTGTTTCAAATCTTTGTTTGCACAATGGGCAACGAGATTCCACTTTCGACCATGCCATAATGCAGGTGAAACAAAAATAATGACTGCAGCAATTCAAAGTGCCCCTAAATCTTCGCTTATCTTCCTCAGAGAGACAAATGCCACAAACTGGCTTTATTACTTCAGCCTTCTTTTCTTCTACCTTCTCCTTACCCTTTCTTCCAAGAGATTTCTTATGCTGGCCTAGCTCCTCAACCTCCTCAATTATCTTTGAGGACGACGAACTCCTCAAACTAGTTTTCAAACTTCCACACAACTGGCTCGCTTCTTTAACTTGCTTTCTCTCTTCCTCTGAGATGGTGTACTCATAATCAGATGCCCCAGACGAGACAAAATCTGAACCGGACGGTACAACATATGCCTTGTTTCTGCGTCCTCCATTTGTTCTGCTCTTTTTTCTCACAATTGGATTGTTGTCTATAAAATCACAATCCTCATCTTCTTCCTCAACCCTCCTTTTCCTTTTCAACCGACGTTTTGTCCTTTCCCCTTTGCTTGAAGGCTTATTAGAAACCACGGATTTCTTCCTCTTTTTCCGCAAACCTTGCTTACGAACTTTTGTACTGTTTTTCTTCTTTGTCACAGTCAATTCCTCTTCCTCATCAAAACAATCTTCTTCATCCAAAGTAAATTCATTGTCTTCCTCATCATCATCATATCCCTCCTCCTCATCTTCTTCTTCTTCATCCTCCACCTCATATTCCTCTTCCTCCACCTTATATTCTTCTTCATCATCTTCTTCATCCACCTCATAATCTTCATCATCTTCTTCATCTGATACACTTTTCTGCTTTCGTGGCTTCCTCTTCCTTGCCGGAGGCATCCGTTTAGCTTTCAACCTAACAGCCTTCCTCACCACTTTCTCTTCCTCATCCTCGAGAAAAAACCCAAAACCCTCTTCTGATACACACTCATCTAAGGAAGAACAATACTCTTCCGCATCCTCCTCCGATTCTTCATTCCCTTCATCCGAAACTACATAATCTTCATCCGAACCATCCGAATCATCATCCTTCGATCTACCCCTTTTCCTAGAGTTGCTTCTATGACCAACCTTCACTCCCTTTACCATATCCTCAAACCCCAAAACAAAAACAAAAACACCCAACAACAAATCCCTAATCGACCGGATAAATACCGATCCGGTTCGATTCACAACAAAACACCAAAATCATGAATTCAAAGATTCTACAGCTCCTTTCTTTCTTTCTTAAGCTCCAGGCAAATCAAATACGAATCTTTAAACCGAAAAAATCACCTACGGATCTGTAATACCATAGAAAACTTTAGAAAATAATGAAAACCCTAATCATAAAAAGGAACACAGTAAAGCATACATTGAAAATAACCATTATCAAACTTCACCAAAAACCAGACCCCAAGAAAATTACCTTTACCTTTTTCTTAAAGTTTCAATTTTTTTTAACGGACAATATTTCCAGCCATCCAAATCAGGATTCTTTAAGCATAAAATCAAAGAAAATCCAACAAATACTGCAAAAATTTGAAAACATCCATAAATATCTAATTTTTTCAATAAAATCAAACCAAAAAAGCGGAGGCAATAATTCAAATATTCATTAAAAATAAAGGTAAGAGAGAGAAAAATCCTTACCTGGAGGAGTAAGACAGCTGAAAAAACAACTAAATTGTGGTCTTTTTTTCTTGCAATGTCTTGAAAATTGTTTTTTCAGCTGTAAATTTTGTTCCTTCTTGCTGTTTTTATTTTTTAATATATACATATCCATATTTGCTGCATTGAAAAGGAAAATGAAACGGAGATATAAGAACTCATAACGTTTAGATGCTAAATACGGAAATAGCCTTGGTCCTGGTAAATTTTACGACGGACATCGAACACTGCTAAATATCACTAATATTAAATATTATTAAACACTATTAAATTAATTAATAAAAATTTAAAATATCAAGGACTTAGTATGTAATTAATAAAAGAATTATAAACTTAACATATAATTAATAATTATACGATGAATCTTTTAAACTTTTATTTTTTATAAATTAATTTAATAATATTCAGCGGTGTTCAATATTAATGATGTTTAACGATGTTCGACGTTTGTTGTAGACTCATCCGTTAGTAAATCTCATTTATAACTGAATATTCGAGTCGAGAAAAAAATTAAATTTGTTGAATTGATAAGTTTTATTTAATAATTTAAATTTTATTTTAAAAATAAATTGTGTTATTTGAGTTTTTTTCGAATTTAATTAAAATATTTATAATATTATGATATTAATTTATTCTAATTTAAATGTTTTCTTATAGTTATATATGTATTTTTTTCCAATATGTTATACAAGTAGAGTTATTTGAGTTTTATTTTATAGTTTAAACTTTATTTAAAATTTAAAAATCACTAAAGAAAATTATTGGTGTTTAACCATGTACAACATTAGTGTCTTCACGGTGTGTCGATCGTTCTAGACTCGTCCATTTTACAACTCAAACTTTATTTGAAATTTAAAACTTGAACTTGAAAATCAATACATTAATTACAGAAAATATTAGTTATTTGAGTCTATTTCTATAATTCAAACTTTATTTAAAATTTTAAAATCACTAAAAATTAATGATAATTAGCGGTGTACAACGTTAGTATTGTTTAAAGATGTGTTTCGTTTGTTCTAGACTCGTTTATTATTTTATCATTCAAACTTTATTTAAATTTTTAGTTAAATTTATAAAATTTGAGTCAAATCAAATTATTCGAGTTTTAGTTTAAATTTAATTTTAAATATTTATAATATTATTTAACAAATCAAATATCATATAAAATTATACTCCCTCTGTCTCATTTAAGAAGTCCAGTATTGATTTTTTAAAGTCAAAATTTTAAAACTTTGACCATAATTGTTTTAAATATTTTAATTTATTAAATTTTCTAAAATACATATTTTAAACTATTTGATTAGAAGTTTTTAAAATATATTTTTTATATATTTTTATCAGTAATAGATTTAAAATTATAATGATTCAAAATTGAAAAAATTGACAAAAAAAAATCAATATTGGACAAATAAAATAGAACGAAGAGAGTATTATTTTTAAGTTTTTACCTCTTTTAAATATTTTTTGCAATTTTTTTTTCTTTAGTTTGATCGACGACGACATTCATTTTGATGATGATCGTCAATCATTAGTATTTTTTACTTATACCATTTTTATTTTTTTATTTTTTGATAAATTAAACTTTATTCATCTAAAAATACCTAAAAAACACTTTACAAAATATCTAACCACTTCCATCTATTTCAAATGAACTATTCACACATTCATCATCTTATTGCTATAATTCGATCAAACTTTTAAAACAATAATCAACTAATTTGAGTCTAACATCTTTTTTTATAGGCCAAGATCTTCAAAGCTTATTTTACTCTGCAGTTACGTTCAGACCAAAAAATGATAATTAAGGTTATATTATGTCAATCGGACCATAACAATTTTTATAGATTTTTACTTACCAAATGTCTTTATCTTATGACATATTGTTCATCTATTTTTTTGTTGTAGATTAATATTCGTGTAGAGTTTCTTACGATATTTAGTTTTGAATTATAATTATCAGTGATCATTCAGTAATTTGATCTATTTTGTGATTGTTTTATTAATAGGGTCCAAGACTGTTAATTTTGTCCGTCATTTTTTCATCACTTATCAAACATCTAATATGATAAAGATAGGAAATTTTTGTGTACAGTTATTGTGTTTCTATAGATTATATTTTTTAAGGATATTTACCTTTTATCTAGTGTGTTAACAACGAGAAATTATAACATGGGTAAGTCTCACCATGTCATCCATGGGACCAACCACTAAAAATCATCCATATCATTGTTTTTTTCTGTATCATATTTTCTTAAATGAATCTTCACTCATATTTACTGTTAATTTATTTTATAAACAATTTTTCCAAGTGAAAATCCACTTAAAAAATATATGACATGAAAAAAATGATGATATGGATGATTTTTAGTGGTTGGTCCCATGGACACATGGTGGGACTTACCCGTGATATAATTTCTCGTTAACAAATCTTCTGTTCTACTGTAATAGAAGAATATGTGATTCGAATTTGGTAAAAAGATTTTTAAAAAAATAAAAAATAAGGAAATTTTTGTATAATTGAAAGACTCGATTCAAACTTAAAACTTAATATATTAATTATTAAAAAATTTAGGTTATTTGAGTTGACGAATTCTATTTTATCATTCAAACTTTATTTTAATATTATACAAATCGATTTTCTTAGATCAATTAATGGACAAATAACTTTTTCGTCTCTCTTAAATGTTAATAATACAATTTAAAGCTTTAAATTTCTCTAAACTTACAAAATAACCCTTAAAAATTTAAAATCTCTGAACTTCTTCGATTGATTTTATCGTTGATAATTGTAACGCTGACCATTATATTCGTTATCGAACCACCATAATTCGAATGTTAATAATATAATTTTCTTGTATGATAATACAATTTAATCCCTCTGAAATGTTAATAATACAATTTTCTTACCTGGATTAACTGGACTAATAACGTTTTTATAATACGAGACTTCTTAAGCCAAAATGATAAAGGCACGCCGTTAACCGAATAACGATAGCGTGTGGTGGCATATAGGTGATGATAGATGAGAGACACGTGTACGGTTGATAATATGTCTCATGTAATTTTATTATTAATAATAAATGGCATAAAGATAATTTTTACCCTTAATGTTTACGATTTTTATCATTTTGGCCCTCATTCTTTTTTTTTTTTATAAATTTAGCCCTTGACTTATGTCTTTTTAACAAATAACTCATTTTTTAACTATCATGATAACTAAACCGTTAAAAATTTAATAATGATGACATGTCATATATATGTAATAATATATTTTAAATGACTTAACATCTAGTATATCAAATACATACACGCGGAATATAGTTTTATTCCAATCTAAAAATATAAAACAATTAAAATTCAAATAAAATATTAAAAATTAATTTTTAATTCATTAAAAAATAATTAAATCTAAAACAAAAGGCTACTAAACATTCTCAACCTTAACTATAGTAAAATCAAAATTTTATCTAAAAAGGTATGAACATAAACTGAAAAGAAAAGGTTTTGTATAGTTTGTTACCGGTGAATCAAAGATAAAAGATTTTGATAATAATCAATTGGATTTTTATTATTTTAGTTTAGAATTTAGGTATTTTAGTTTTAATCTAAAGTGGAGTTTTAGGGTTTTATAAAGATATTTTATTTTAGTTAGGGTCGAGAATATTTAGTAAATTTTTATTTTGGATTTAATTAATTTTTAATATTTTATTTAAATTTTAATTATTTTATATTTTATACTAAAATAAAATTATATTCTATATATATGTATATATTTAATAGGCTAGATTCCATGTCATTTAAAATATATTATCACATATATATGACATGTTATTATTATTAAACTTTTAACGTTTCAGTTATCATGGTAGTTAAAAAATGAGTTATTTGTTAAAAAGACATAGGTCAAGGGCTAAATTTATCCCCAAAAAAGAATATGGGCCAAAATAACAAAAATTATAAACGTTAAGGGTGAAAATTATCTTTATGCCATAATAAATCATGTGGGGTATATGAGCATCACCTACCAACCGATTTCTTGTATTTCCTCCTATTGGTTTATAATTCGGATAAACTACATAAATAGTCTCTTGACTATATTCCAATTATCTTTTGTATCTCTCGACTATCATAAGTTACAAATTGATCTTATGATTTAAAAATTATAATAAATTGATCCAATGTAATTAAAAAAAATTAACGATTAATGATATGACAATTAATATAAATTGATATAATTATATAATTAGCCCTTAAGTTGTACACTTATTTTTATTTAACCCTAATCTTAAAAAATTAATCCATATTATTTTAATAATCTATCGATTTAGTCTCATTAGCTTTCCTTCCTGTTTCTTCATTCACAAATTAATAGAAATCTTTTTTATTTAAAATTGACTATCCTAAATTTCATTACAATATTTAGATTGACGTTAAAAGAACGGGTGCAAAATCGTCTACTTTTTTCTCATGCCTCTATTTATGTCTTCAATTTAAATTAGAGGGTTTAGGGTTTTAGGTTAAGGATTTTAGTTAGGGTTTAAATAATTAGGGATAGGATGTATTTTTTAGGGTGTATTTTTTCGGTGGGAGAAGTGTTGTGAACAAGGACATAACTCAGTTGGTGGAGATGAGTCCAGAAAGTAAAAAGTTGTTAAGATCCCTGGAACTTCTAGGTAAATGGTATGAGAAGAAAAAATTCTTACTTTTGTCCTCAAACATGATTATCCTAGTCTATCACTTCAAGGGGTCAAGGATCAGATTGATCAGGAATCCATCATTTTTTATTTTCAGAACAATGTCTGCAATTTGTTGATTACAACTAGAGGTTTAGATATAAAAGAGCTTTAATTGGTGATAAATTTTGATGTTTAAATCATTACGAGGGTTATGTTCATCATGTTGGTATGACTGATAGAACTGGACAAAAGACTGTGCTATCACATTTATCTTCGAGATTGTGCCTTCCATGCAATGCACACGTGCTCAATCTTCAACCTTATCCATGCACAGTCAGCCTATATTATCTAACATTCACCTCGTTTCTTCCTTCTTTAAGGATTCAAACGATACGACGTTGAGTTTACTCCTTCGGTGCACGAACTGTTGGGTAGCTAGAGGTTTGGTTAATATGTCTGTGATTTGGCAGTTGACAGAAATGTATCCAATCTGCATCAAACAACCTATCAGTTTTTCTCGGACAAAATGGAGGTTCAAGTCTACGTGTTTAGTCTTGGCATGCATCACAGGATTGGTTGCCTAACACTGATGACTTGAAAGCACTTGTAAATGGCTTTATGGCAAAAATAAATCAAGGACTGTAGCAAGCCCATGGAACAAGTTATGGTGGAAGCTGTGACTTTAAATTCAATCAAGAGGAGGATGAAAAAGGAAAAGCAACAAAGGGATATGGATTTGAAGAAGACAAGTAAGATTCAGAAGATAAAAATGAAGGGGTGCGACGCTTCCATAATCACTTTTAATTTATCAGAAACCGTCAGCCATCGACGACTCATCGTCGAACACCACTTCTTGACCGATCTGCGGTTGTTACGGCGTTGGATGTTGCTGGGTGGAATTGATCTAAACTTGAGGATGAAATATAACTAAATTGATAGATTATTAAAATTATATGAGTTATTCTTTTAGAATTGAGATCAAATAAAAATAAGTATAAAACTTAAGGACTAATCGTGTAATTATATCAATCTATATTAACTGCCACATTAGTAACCGTTAAGTTTTTAACGGCATTGCACCAATTTGTTATAATTTTTAAGTCGTGAGATCAATTTATAACTTATACTAGTCGAAGGACGTAAAAGATAATTGAAGCTTAATCAGGAGATAATTTATGTAGTTTACTCTTATAATTTTAATCCTAGTAGATTAACAACAATAGTTTACTAAATAGAGATGTTTGAATGTAAGGTAATAAAAACACCCAAAATAAACTTTTTTTAATATTTTTTTATTATTTTGTGATAGTATTTTTTATATTTTTAAATATTTAATAAAATTATATATATATTATAAATAAAAGTGTTCGAACTCAAATCCTAAAAAACAAAATTCATTTTTTCATTGTGATCATTCCTTAAAGTTATTGTGGACAAACTTTTTTTTAAACCTTCGTAATGTGGGTTCTTGTTAAGGGTGTGCATTTTGGATATCTATCTGATTTGAATTTTTGGATATCTAAAATTTTTAGATAAGGATTTTATCGATCTGTATTCCATTTGAAAATTTTGGATGTCTAAATTTATAATTTTATTTAATTATTTTTTATTTTATTGATCTTATACATGAAAATTTTAAGTTTTCGAATATCACAATCAATGAATTATTGAATATAACAAGATTTTATCCATAAAAATTTTATTTTTTCATATATAACTAGATTTATCTATAAAAAATTAAATTTTTGGATATCAGATAATCAAATATTCAATCTGAATACAATAAATATTTGTATTCGATCTAAATTTTTCGAATATTCAATCTGAATCATCCAAAAAATAAAAACCTGATCTGATATCCAAAATTTAAATCAGATTAATGGATAAACGAATTGAATCAATCGGATCAATTTTTTTTCACAATTTTCGCTAATGAACTCTTATCATGTTTTAAAGAATCTATGAAAGAAAAAAAATTAAAAAGTTGATTTTGTCCTAAGATGAAGTTTAAAGTACAACTATGGGGTTAGGGTTTTCCCCTAAGATTTTGTTTATTAATGTGTTGGGTTTTCCCCTAAGTTTAAAGGGACAACCTATCCTTTTGTTTAAGTACTTGAAAAAAGATAGCTATGGATGAATCTCTTACATGTACATGATTACATTCTTTGTCACGTTTGCAATTCAATATTCAATTAGGTTTAAATAATAATAAATAAATAAATAAAAAATAATAGATGAAAGTATTGTAGAAGTCCTTATAACAAGTAGTCTCTCCATTAAAATTTCATTACATATTTTACTATATTTAGAATGTACGAGGGTTGTTTTGTTCGATTTCAAAGTATAGTGACTAAAATGTAATTCAAAGTATAGTATAAAAAGTTTTTTAATACTTTTACCTTACAATTTTTTAACATGATTCGAAATGACGAAAATAAATAAATTGAATTAACCTAAATTCAAAGTATTTAAAACTCGAAATGATTTAAACTTATAATAACCCGACTTTGAAAACATGAATCTCAAACTTGAATGACTCAAAATTGACCTAACCTAAAGTGTATACTTCGTTTGAAGTTATATATAGGTTCCTCCTATATTTCTTTATCTTATCATAAAGTTTACTTCTTATTAATAAATTCATTAATTAATCTTTATTTTATTTATTATAATTTATTATAATAATATTAACTTAATGATAAAATTTATTATATTTTTTTCATGTCTATGAAAATTTATAATAGGTACGAATTCTCTTAATTTATATCTTATCATACAATCCGTTATATAAATAGGTAAACTATAAATGCTTTATTCCATTATGAATAGCGATAATATAGCCCTAATATCAAATCTTGAATGATTTAATGAGTCAAATAGATTAATCTAATAAAAACGATAAGATATCGTGTCAAAAATACCTCTAAACACTTAACCCTTATTTTTATGTCCTAAACTTAAACCCTAATCACAACCTTTAACTTTAAAACCCTAAACTTTGAAACCATTAATTTAAAGCGAAGGGAATAATGTCAAACAGGAAAAAAAAACAGTGAGAAAATGAGGGAAAATTGTTTTAATCCCTCCAAATTTTCTCTCTATGTATCATCTGTATACAAATATACAATACCCATTTTTTGAAAATCTTAGAAAAAACAATAGAAACACAAAACAAAAATCCTTGGCCTCTGTTTTAACCTCCTCTGTTTCTTGAACAGAGGTTTTCTTTATAACAAAAGAAAAGAAAAAGCATTTGGATTCTATTTATAATTTTGCGATTTGGGTTTTGAACATTAATCTAAATGAATCAGATTTTTTGAATTGAGTCTGAAAGAAAATTGTAGTATATTTTGTATTTTTTGGGGGATAAAGAATGTCATTAGATTCGGCGACTTCACTAGTCACTGTAATATCAGTTTTGGAAGAAGTTCTCCAAGAGCATGGGACTCGAGTTGAAGATATTACAAGTTCAACAAACGCAGAGGAGGCTTGTAATGATCTAACTTGTTTTTGCTTTTGTTCTGCTCTGTTTTTAACTTGTTGTATTCTATTGAATGGTCATTGTTTTCTTTTGTTATGCGTCTAAATATTGATCAATCTTGAGCTTATTGGAATTCTATATTGTGTTTTCTTGTATGATTATTAGTTTCAACTTTCAATCATGTTTAAGCTAGTATATTCTATGAATTTCATGTTAATAGATAGAAATTTGATCTGTTTGTATCAGTTTTCATGTGTTTATGGCAATGCTGGGGATTTGTTGTTGCAATTTGCAGAAATGCAATAGAATTCAAAGAGAGTTTCTAGTTCTTTTTAACTGAACTTTGTTATTTTGGGTAGCTTTGAAAAGATATGAAGCTACTGGGTGGCTGAGAAAAACAGTAAGTGTAGTTTTGGGTAAAGATTTACCTGCTGAGCCTTCTGAAGATGAATTCAGGCTCGGGTTGCGAAGTGGAAAGATCCTATGCACTGTTCTTAACAAGATTATACCTGGATCTGTGGCAAAGGTATGTATGATTCAACAACTATTTTTTTAGTATTCCATTTGTTTGATCAAATGTCTGATCCAATTTATTACATGAACTGAAGATAGTAGATGGACCTAGTGATTCAGTTATAATTCCTGATGGGGTTGCTTTCTTTGAGAATGTGACAAACTTCCTTAAAGTTATAGAGGAACTGGGGATTCCTACTTTTGAAGTTTCAGATTTGGAACAGGTTAGTCTTTTGAAGTTTTAGATTTTGTTAGAATGAAACCTTTGTGCAATTTATCATGAAATGAATGTTTCTTGGTTTTCAATTTTTTTCCAGGGTGGGAAATTATCAGGGATTGTGCAGTGTGTTCTTGCATTAAAGTCTTACAGTGAATGGAAAAAAGGAGGTGGAATTGGTACATGGAAAAATACAGAAAGTCCCAAAAACCCCACAAGTTCCAGGCCGGTGAAAGCATTCACATGAAGAAACAGCGAACCATTCATGAATTGTTTTCTTTCAAGAACAAAGTCATTTGGTGACAAAATCCGTGGACAGCTTGAACAGTGAGCAGTTGGACCTCAGTGAATCGGTTAGTGAGCCTTTTTTTGCTGTTTCTCTTTCATGTTCTTGCTTTTAGGGAAGGAAACTAAATGTAACCCCCAATTTCGACCTAATTTCTTAGATCGAAACTTAGGAATCAAGTTATTAAAAACTTAGGTTAAATGATTTCAAAATTAGGGTTTCATTGACAGATTAAGAAAACAGATTGGGAATTTCAATTTAATAAATACAAATGCTTAAAAATAATATCCCAATAACCATTAAACATCTGAAAATAGTTCCATAAAAACATGCATCTAATAAGTTCCAAATTAAAATATTTCATATTCCATAACAGATTAATATATTAAACTGAAATAATTAAAGGATCATATTGAATAATAAATATCTGAATATCGTGTGAGATACTCCAAGTACCGGTTCGCCTAAACTGATCTGAGAATCTGAAAAGCAGACTAAAGGGGTGTAAGCTAAAGAGCTTAGTGTGTCTCTAAAGTGCAAACAGTCACAAACAAAACATGTTTTATATTTCTGAAAAGTTTCTAAAAATATTTCTGAGTTCAATAAAATCGGAAGCATGATGCTATGCATGCCAGAAAATCAGAGGGCCCGATATCAGAAAACATACTATGTGGAGGATTATTCTCGCCAGAGTGGAGGTTTCCCTCACGTTACTGATTTTAAATCCATAAAATATTTTCCGATGACAGAACATGATATGATTCGTAAAATCATAAATCAGAACTCTTACGAGTAGCTATTTTTCAGAAAATCAGATGCTTGATTTAAAAACAGAATGTACATGCCGTGCATGATGATACCATGTAGGAACAGATAAACAGTTTCACAGATCAAATCAAGCAGTGTACAAACAATGTTTCAGAAATACACACAGAATATATCATAATATAGTATAAGCACAGAAACATGTAGCACAGGAAGAGACACACCTTAAGCAACTGAAGCTCTAACTCTGAGATGGACGCGTCTCGTGATCCGGTCTAGCTGAAATAGGACCTATGAGGTAAAATAACAAAATTACTATTTGCTACTAATTCTAAGCCACCAACTAAAACAAAACTCTGATCTGAAGGCTTACCCACGTGACGGTCTCGAAGAACGTGCCTGATCGGTACGAACAACAAGAGGTACACCAGAGCTTTCTAACACCTGAATAAGAGAAGATTTCGAATTAGATTCTTCAAAACGTCCCTTTTTAGACTCTAAGAACAATTCAGAAGAAAAACACTAAAACAAGGCTTTTGGGTTTGAAATTGACAAAACAGACAGCAGATTCGGACTCAGAACGTCGAAAAAGGTTAAGGGAAAGGTTGTCCAAAAAGGTCAACTTTTGGTCAAAAGTCAACCCTTGATCAAAGTCAAAATCAACTGATCAAAGTCAACCTTGATTTGACTGGTCAAAAGTCAATAGTCAACTCAGAAGTCAAAGTCAAACTTTGACTGGTCAAAGATCAAAGATTCAAAAGTCAAACTTGGTCAAAGAAGGTCAAACTCGGATATGGTCAAAGGTTCGGTCGGGTCGGGTCAACTTAGTTAAAGCAGATCGATCAACGCGGGTTCAAAACTGATTCGATCTAAACAAATCTGATATATATATATTTTCCTGATATTGAGTCAAAGAAATTCAGTTCAAAACTAGTTTAAATAAACAAATTGCTTTAAAAGATGGTTCGATACACATCTTACTCGGGTTCGGTCCAAAAAACTAATTCGAATTTGGATTAGGATTGATTCACAAAATCAAAATGTTATACGATCTTAAACTCTAACAAAGATGGTAATTCATCATTAAATTTTATCAAATTGCCCTATCAAACAAATCACATACTGCCCAAGATCAAACTCCCAGATTAACAAAATAAGATTTAGGATTCAATAACCCATGATGACAACAATTGATATAACCGAATAGGACTGAGCAACAAGAAAAACAATGGCATGACAAAGACAACAACAATAACCTTTCGGAAAACGATAACCAAAACAAGAATAATATTCAAATTAAACAACAATCCAAAACATAAATAGATTTAAAATCATATCCATAGAATTAAAACTTACCCAAAGCTGGATTTATGGATAGAAGACAGAGACTAAAAATACAAAGAAATAATTGTTTGATTATTTCTTTAAACTTTTAGCCCGAAACAGAAATGACCAAAGATGATGGTTTGAAGCAAAAAGAATGGTAAAAAGATGAAGTCGAGAGTTGATCACAAAAACAAAAATGAGAAAAGAATATTGAGAGAAATGGGAGAAAGAACGGCTGCAAAAGAAATGAGTTCAATGAAAACTGATTTCACGATCTTGAACAAGGAATTTAATTTTACCATAAGAAAATGGGTAAATTACATCCAAGGCCATTAAACTCAAAATGATTTACAAAGCAACCACACTAACTTTACCATTTAATCAAAATGGTCACTGAAATTCTTAAATTAAAACAATTTAGTCCTTAATTAAAATAAGGGTTTCAAAATAAAAATTTTCCCAAATTTTAGGGTTTCAGAAATTAGGGATTTCAAAATTAACATTTCGAATTAGGGAAAAAAATTCGGGGTGTTACATTACAAACATCTAAGCTCGTTTCAGGATTCCCTGCGTTCTTTGCGTATGCTAGTTCGAGCAGCTATTTTACATAAGAAGCAAGAAGAGATTCCAATGGTAAGGTCCTCCTCTATGAATATTATCTCGATTAATTACATTATTTAGGACGGACTATGAGCTTTGGAGAATGACCGAGTATTACGATAAGTTTATTCGGTGTTAAATATGCAAATCCTCTTCCTATATAGTATTAGAATAATAGGATATTGAATCAAGAAATGGATAAATATCATATGGGAAGACTTGGTGCAGTAAACTGTCAGTTTCCAGTTTAAGTTTCTTCAATCTATCACTTTCCAATTTAAATCATGACAAGAACTCTTTTGGTTCTACAACAGATTGTGGAATCTATGATAACTAAAGTCTCAGAGGAGTACGAGCGTCCCTTGGCAAGCCACAGTGATTAAACAACAGTGTTAACAGAACCGACTTCCTCATTTTCTTCTTCTTTTGTGAAGTGTTTTATCCCGTTCCTAGCTCTCCTTACTTGTTTAGCACTTGGTTCCAGTGAAAAGGAGATGCTCTCCCACACACACATATATAATACTAATAGTGGCAACAATGCCTCTGTTCAGTTGTGGTAAAATCATAATCCCTATGATGATCTACCTTGTTGATTTGATTTGGGATTTCTTTGCTTTTCTTTCTTTTTCTATCTTCTCCCTCTTTCCCTCTATTGTTCTTGCATTAGCAAGAACTTGAACTTGGAGGATGAACTGTATTATATTGAGTACATAATTTTCCTTGGCATCTTTGGCTTAAATTTTGCCATATGAAAAGTGAGTTTTTTTCAGTACTGATATTTCAATACATCTGCTTGTATGATTTGTTCATTTGATTCGAGAACGATTTAAACTCAAACTCGAACTACCAACACTACACTGGAAATGATCTGCAGCTATAAAGATAAAGAGTTTGCACTATGCATATACACCCGGAGGAGGAGGCAGCGGCAGCAGCAGGAGGAGGAGGAGGAGGGATTTTAGCCACAACTGAAGCAAAATAATCATGTGTGGGCTTGAATGTTGATGCATGCCACATTTCCTTTTCAAATGAGTAGCTAACTGGGTCCAATAATCACATGGCCACATCAGCAAATGTCTTATTTTCTGATTTTTTTTCCTAAAACCAGAAATTTCAACCCCACCACCATTGTCTCTGCCAGCTAGAAAACAGCAAATTTCTATTATTATTATTATTATAAGGAAAATAACTTCTAATCCCTGAACTTGACAATCATTTTCAATTATGTCCCTCATTTTTTGTCCACATTAATCCTTAAGCTTAGATTTCTTCTTTTCTTTTATCATTTTGATGACATGCCACTTGAGGCAAAACCCAATTTAGAAAAAAAATGTTAAATTCAAGGAATAAAAATTAGTTTATCCATTATATGGAAAGCAAAGAAGGATGAATAGATATAGAAGTCAAAACCCAATTACAGGAGAAATTATATTATGGGTAAGTCCCATCACATGTCCATGGGACCAATCACTAAAAATCACATATTTCATCAATTTTGTCATGTCATATATTTTTTCAAAGTGAATCTTCACTTAAAAAAACTGTTTTTAAAATGAATTAACAGTAAATATGAGTGAAGATTCACTTAAGAAAATATGCTATGAAAAAAATAATGAAATGAATGGTTTTTAGTGATTGGTCCCAACGTGGTGGGACTTACCTATGATATAATTTTTTCAATTATAGATGGATTTTCTACGTAATAAAACTAGATAGATTAATATTTGTAAGGAAATATCAAAATAAATAAAACAAAAAAGTCAAACACCACTTTCTCAGATATTATAGTAGCACCTACTATCATACTTTCTTTTGTAATACTTTTAAATAATAATAATAATAATAATAATAATAATAATAATTATTATTATTAGTTGTCAAAAAGAGTAGGATGAATTGATAGTTAACTTAAATATTAAATATACCATAGTCAAATATGATGGTGTTAAATTAAATAATTAAAAAAAGTAAATTGTTGCTTTTTTTTGTGTTTATACTTTTATCTAGAGGGAAAGAAAAAACTTTAGAAGGTATGTTGAAGGCCGGTTACGACTTACGAGGGAAGCAGCATGAACGATTCTCTTTAATTTTTAATATTTTAATTTATTAAATAAATTAATTAATTTAATGATTAAAATTATATTTTCTAGATAAATAAATAAATAAATTTAAATAAAAATAATGTGTTTAAAATATTAAATTAATTATTTAAACTAATGAGATGAATAAAAAAAATCCCAATATCATTTTTTATGTTAAACATTAAAAAAATAAATTTTAAATTTTAGCCCTAAATTTTTAAACTTTACACTAATATCTTAAACTTTAATCTTAAATCATAATTCTAAACTTTAAACCTATTTTTTTTATTGTTGGTGTATAAATAGGACACCATAAAAGGTTAAAAATTATTCGTAACAAAAAAATATCCTTTCGTTATATAAGGGACTATTTTTAGTTTTCGTACAAAGGGTCCCAAAAATCTCTGAGATAACCCTGAGTATGTTCCTGTTAGATCTTAAATCCGATATTTAAAGGAAAAAAAATAAAATAGGTAAGCAACTTTGACCAACCAATTATCAACACTTACTCAAATTATTAATAAAATTAGAGTTTGAACTTATCAGTAAAATAAAATGAAAATGGATTATAGGTTGAATTAGAAGAATAAAGTGTAGGTCTTTAAGTAAGATTAGAATTTGAAGCTCGACTTGATAAATAAAAAATTTGTGCTATCAAGTTAACTCTCATAATAAATTTTTATACTAATTACTTAAATTTATCGATCAATAAATAAAATATTGATTAATAGTTATTAAAGTATTATTTTAGACCAACAGGGTTTGGTCCAAGTGATAAGCAGGTTAGTTCCGCTTAAGTAAGTTTCAGGTTCGAGACATTGTGTACGCAGAAAATCCTTGTTAAGAGACTCACCCACCAAAGTTAGGTATGCGACGCGGGTCGGTCTGGATTAAATTAAGCAAGTCTCAGGTTTAATGATTAACATGAACAAAAGAAATTAAGGATTAAATTGAAAATCTAACCAATTACAGGGACTAGAAATTAATTTATCCTTAATATTTATGACATAAGTGTCATTAAAATATTTTTGCCAACAAAATAAGCACTCCACGTTCCTCTTGCTCTAGATTTCTCTCCCAATCAAATCACTGTGAGTTATCTCTCTTTAGGGCTTTGATTTTTAGAACCCAGAAAAAAAAAAACAGGAAGGAGAATGCTTTTTTGTAGAAGCAGACACATGAAGAGTTACCCAATGTATGGCTATGCCTGCTCGATCTGAGGGTTCTTTCTCTTTTCTTCGTCTTCAATTGCCAGATTCTCTCTTGGAGGGTTTTTCCATATTTATTTGGGTTTTCCACTGTGTTTTTCAGTTTGGTTTCTTAAATTTTGGATCTTGAACTTAACTTTGAGCATGTAATCGAATGGTTGAAAATGGGTTGTTTTTATTTGGTGGATTGATGGGTTAAAATGACAGTTTTTGAGGTTAAGTTTTTAATTGATGAAAGAATTTAGCTTGGGTTATTAAATTTGTACATTGTATTTGCTTGATTCAATATTTCTTTATCAGTCTCATTGTTTTGGGGGATTTATGTATGTTTGATAAAAATGAGGTTATATCTGCAAGTTTTCAGATCAGTTTCCAGGGATCCTTTTAAAGGGACTGCTGGTTAATTTGTTTTGTTAGATTGTGGTTTTTGCATGGAAGTTTTAGCTTTTATTAAAGCTTGAGGTGAGTCTACAATGTATGTGTATTTTTGATGTTTGATCCTTTTGGATTTGCTGTGTCATCTTATATTGTATATAATGTTGAAATATATTGTGATGTTCTAGGTCAGCTTGATTCATGTTTTGCTTCTTTTATTTGATTGCTTGATTAAATTG
Organism: Abelmoschus esculentus; assembly: GCA_035048815.1. Classification (NCBI taxonomy): domain Eukaryota; kingdom Viridiplantae; phylum Streptophyta; class Magnoliopsida; order Malvales; family Malvaceae; genus Abelmoschus; species Abelmoschus esculentus. The sequence goes on from JAUCBN010000049.1 coordinate 1,991,331, forward strand.
TGTTCTATGCTGTGTAAAACTAAACTGTGTTTTTTTAAAGAATTTATGTATGTGTCTTGCAGGATTTCCTGACCTTTCAACCTGGTGATGCTAAGTTGTTTCATTTGGATTGCTAAAACTTCAGCAGTGAAGTTCTGTGAATGTTGACACCCTAATTAACATGAGACAGGCTGAAGTATCGAGGATAAAGCCACCACTTGTTCCACTTGCGACCTTAATCGGTCGTGAACTGAGGAATGAAAAAGTCGAGAAGCCTTTTGTGAAGTTTGGACAGGCTGGTTTGGCCAAAAAGGGAGAAGATTACTTTCTGATTAAACTTGATTGTGAGAGGGTTCCCGGGAATCCAGAAACTTCTTTTTCAGTATTTGCGGTACTTTCTTCGTCCTCCCCCCCCCCCCTCCCCTGTCAAACATGAAGGATGTCAGCTTATCAGCTTAAATAGAACATGGATTCCTCTTGTTTGATTTTGAAATAATGAAGAACGAAACAGAAAGAAAATTTGAATCATATAATGTGGGGAAAAGTAGATTGAGTGAGAGATTCACTGAGTACGAGAATCTATGCTCTTGTTTGATTTGTATGCATAAAAATTAGTACCCCAAGTCTTATGGCTCGGCTTTTCTCTCTTACTGATAAACTTGGGCATGATATATGTGATGTTACTTCTGATGCTTGTTGGTTACTAATATTGGTTTTATTCACAGATTTTTGATGGGCATAATGGCATATCAGCTGCCATTTTTGTGAAGGAGAACTTATTGGGTAATGTCTTGAGTGCAATTCCGCAAGGTGCCAATAGGGAGGAATGGCTTCAAGCCCTTCCTCGGGCTCTGGTTGCCGGTTTTGTGAAAACAGACATTGAATTTCAGCAGAAAGGCACGTGTTCATTTCTATTTCATCACCTTTTTTACTCGTTCAAATTCTGTTGCATGCTTATCTTTGTAGTCATTTATATTGATGACAGGGGAAACTTCTGGGACAACAGTTACGTTTGTTGTGATTGATGGATGGACTGTCACTGTTGCATCTGTTGGTGATTCTAGATGTATATTAGACACCCAAGGGGGTATAGTTTCTCTTCTGACAGTAGATCACAGGCTAGAAGAGAATGTAGAAGAAAGGGAACGTGTCACTGCCAGTGGGGGTGAAGTTGGGAGACTTAATGTTTTCGGGGGTAATGAGGTATTTCACCCTTACAATGCAAGTTTTCATCCTTTTGCCTTTTTTCTTTTTGAGTTGGAGGAATTAGAGGTGGCGGAATGGGGTTGTTTGGGAAAGTTATTAATAATCGTTATCTTTATGGATTGAATTCCTGTAGGTTGGTCCCCTCCGTTGCTGGCCTGGTGGATTGTGTCTCTCTAGATCAATTGGTGACACAGATGTTGGGGAGTTTATTGTCCCAATACCGCATGTTAAGCAAGTGAAGGTTACATCTTCATATCTTTTTGCTGATGATATATTAATTTTCTTCTGAGCGAACCCTGAATCTGAAACTTCTTTTCTGTTGTCTTAGTTGTCAAATGCTGGAGGACGACTTATTATTGCTTCAGATGGCATTTGGGATGCTTTGTCTTCAGACATGGCTGCCAAGTCTTGTCGGGGCCTACCAGCAGAGCTTGCAGCAAAGCTGGTTGTTAAGGTGATATCCAGACTAGTGCCTTCTCACTATGGTATCCATTCAATTAACCTTCATATTAATTTGTGCTTTTATTGCTTCGCTTAGGAAGCTTTGAGGTCAAGAGGCCTGAAGGATGATACGACGTGCCTGGTTGTTGATATTATTCCTTCCGACGTTCCTGTCCTACCTTCAACACCTATTAAAAAGCAGAATGTGCTGAGTTCTTTCCTTTTCGGGAAGAGATCTCTAAATTCTACAAACAAAACTACAAGTAAACTCTCTGCTGTTGGAGTTGTCGAAGAGATATTTGAGGAGGGTTCTGCAATGCTTGCTGAAAGGTTTGTATGTTGGAACTCTACTGTACCCAAATTTATATTTTAATTGTCTCTTTCTTTATAATATGCATGTGGGGAAGGAGTATTTGTTGTCTTCAAATAAACTTGCTGAAATTACTAATACAATGCTGGTCATGTGTATTGCCGTAAGTAGATTTTATGTTCGACGTGTTACTCGCAACCATTGAATGAGTCGAGTTCTTTCATAATGTCAAATTTGCACCTGAATGCCTGGAGCAAGTATTAGCAGGTTTTATATTTGACCGACAAAACAAAACAGATCAGTCTGTAATCCCACTGTTTTCATAATAAAAATTTGCAGGTTAGGCAAGGATTTCCCCATGAATACAAACTCGGGAATCTTCAAATGTGCGGTCTGTCAAGTTGATCAACCTCTGGCAGATGGTTTAACTGTAAACTCCGGGCCATTTTTCTCGCCTGCTCCAAAGCCCTGGGAAGGACCCTATCTCTGCACAAACTGTCGGAAAAAGAAAGACGCCATGGAAGGAAAAATGACAAGCAAAGCCACGGTAATCGCATAACATCTTTTTCGGTAACCAAGTAAATATGATGTCTGTTTCCCATTATCTGGTGATTGCAATGGATGCGAGTAAGAATCTGAGTTAGAGATTAAGAGGTAGGTGTTTTGCCATTATTGTTTTATGATTTCACATTGGTGCTGACTGTGTTACCTACAAACTCTGGACGAAGATGCTGTCTGCTAGATCTTTGTGGTCATAGTTTGAATTGCTAACCTCTTGAATTTGTAATTAAAAGTGATGATTGCAAGTAATAGATATGCAGTGCTGATCCTTTCTGCACTCTCTGATGTTACATATTACAAATGGGATTTTACACGAGCTGTTTAATTTTTTATAAAATAGTCTTAAATCTTCGACCCTAAATACTTCAATTGTCGTTGTTTTTGCCGTCGATTGTCTAACTAAAGATTATCATTACCGCTGTTGGACCATTACGATCATTTTTAGCCACCCATCGTTGTTAATCTCGGTAGGTATGTTGATCGTTTTTTTTTTCGCGAGTTTGGCTTCCTTTAATGTTAAGAAGTCGACTAAAAATTATATATATATATATATTTAAAATCTCATTAATTTTTTATTTCGGTCATCAATTTACACCGAACAAAAATTATATATTTTCTTGTCTTATGTATATTTTAATATTAAAAAATAAATTTAGAGCTCAAGATTAAAATTAGAATTTATGGTGTAATTTTAAAATTTGAAGTTTAAGATTTAAAAGTAAAGTTAGAAATTAAAAGCTTAATTTTTAGCGTTAAAAGACACTAAAAAAAGATTTTTTTTTTCATTTATGTTCATCTAATTATTCAAAATCAATACAAAACTAAAAAAATATTCCATAACTTGATTTTTTTCATTATAATCATATTACTTTTTAGCTATTTAAAATGTCATTAATATTTTATAATATAATACATCCTTAAATCTCTTTTAACTCTAATTTTAATTCTTAAATTTCAAAAACATAAAATTTAATCGTAAAACATAAAATTTCTAAAATATAACCCCACCATGATGTTGATTTCTAAAATACTAATCACTAAATTAACCGTAAAACATAAAATTTTAGAGTCTAATCTTACTCCCAAGTTCTACAAATTGGCCCTACCTGATAAATAATATTTTGAACTAAAATAAGAGAATTGAACTAAAATTATAAATTTGTTCAATTAAATCCATTAATTTAAATATTTAGAGAATAAGGGATTATAATAACATATTAAAATAAAATCTTTAAGTTTTAAAAAATATTAATAAAAGTTTTTTAAATTAAATATTTTAACATAAGAATTTTAAAGATATTTTTACCTTTAACCATTATCAAAAAACTTTAAATAAATTAAATTTAATATTTTTTATTCTAATATTATTTAAGTTTAATAATTAATTAAATTATATTAAAAATAATTATCTAAATAATAAATTAATTTATAGATTTTTCAAATAATTTTAGTAGTAATGTAATCAACAATATTACTTGTTTAAATATTAACTATAAGCACGAACCCTCTAGCCTAAGTGATTAGCGGAACAGTTGTTATTAACGAACCCTCTATTGGTTTATTGATTTTTCACACCCTGTACTTTAAAAATGCTCGATATAGTATTGACGTGATAGTTTACGATAATAAAAGATATAAAAAATATTGGGATATATCTAGTAATTTCCAAAGTCTTGGGGGGTATACAAGAATTGGGGGACTCGTTCATAATAATTTAGGGTTACGATGGTATACATGGAAGGCTTACAAACTAAGAACCTAGTACATTTGGTTACAATACATAACACTTAGTTAAGACTACTATATAAAACGGTACCTCATCTTTGTAACTGATCCGGGGTGTGATTGCTGGTGGTAGAAGACGATGTTGTTCTACCGTTCGGCACACCGTTATCCGCTGGCGGACTGACTCCCCATTTCCCTTCGGATTCCGATGGCTCCATCACTTTCACAGATCCGTCACTCAAACCTATTGCAAGTTGATTTGGCTCCATAGGGTGTGCAGCGACAACAAGCGGGTATACAGCTTGGTTTCTGTAAAACGAAGCAGATTAATGGTCCGGTTATAGATGATCAAGATGATATCGCATTTGCATGGAACGAAACAGCAGATAATTTTACCCCTTTAAGATTGCCGGTGGCAAGTAAACTGACGAGGCGATACGGCATCTAAGTTTCAGGTTATCAGCATCAAACACCCCGACGTTACCATCACAAAAGGTAGCATAAACAGATTGGCTGTTACAAGAATATGTTGCATGAGATATGGGCGCAGGTAGTGCATCTTGTGGAATCCACTGTGGCAAATGAAATGGCGTTAGACAGTGTTCTCGGTGTAAAAGCACTAGCAAATCGTCAAAGTTTTGTGCCACTTTTCGAGTTTCCTACCTGTCGGATAGGCTCCATTTTGGAGGCATCATATATTGCTAACTGTGTTTCATGAACTACTAGCATTCGAATTTGATCGGAGTGAAATTGAACTCGTGTGTCACCTGTAGGTGCTTTTCCGGCTGGGATTTGGATTGCAACCGATTTCCTTTTCTCCCATGTATCAATGCTCCACACACACAGCTGCAGAGAAAATCAATATGTTAATAAGTAATAATATAACTGAAAAAAACCCTGAAAATAGTTAATGAAAGACCAAGGAATTTGTAATATATCAGAGATGCTGGAACCTGAAAATACCAAGGAAATTAACTCGAAAAGTCAACTGAAAAAAATTGGTTGATCTTTATATTATTTTATGATTACCGATATAAACAAAATATGTAAATATGACGAGCCAGGATACTACTTACATGAGCATCAGCACCTGATGACACCAAGATACCGAGGTTGGTCGAAAAAGCTAAACCAGTTATCCGTTTTTGGTGACCTTTCAATTTTGATTTCACCTAAAAAAAAGATTGCATCAGAACCACTTGAGAGAGCAGGACAATTAAATACATAGGGCAGAAGAATACAAAGGAACACATCAAAAACTGTTGGGAAGTCTCACCTCATCTACTCGTACATTGTAAATATGGATAGTTGAATCCTCCATTCCGATTGCTATGATATTATTATCCTGAGGATGGAATGCCAGGAAGGTTGAGGCGGGAGGAGGAGACATAAATGTTGTCATTACCTGCAAATCATGTGTTTATTAGCATGTGAATGATAAGATATAGTCAATACACAATCAAATGAAGGCATACCTTGAAAGTCATCATGTTAAACAAAGAAACTTTTCCACCAGTGGCTGACATCACATAGGAATCATTCTTCGAGAGTGCTATGCATGGTACTGCTTCTTCCAGGTTGACAGCTGTGATATCATTAGTCATAAGAAGACCACTGTTTGGTTGCCAATGTTGTGGAACTACATTGGCAGTGGCCTTTAAAGTTTAAAGGACTTTTAGAATTCTCATCAATGAAAAGGAAGGAATTTAGAAGAAAAAATGTCAAAGTAAAACAGACGATCTTTTTTGAGAGAAAGTACTATACCATCCCAGATGGATTCTGTCCATTGCGGGGCCACTTCCATAGCTTCTGAATGCCGTTTGACCCAAGTGCCAAAATACCAACAGCAGAATTTGTATACAGAAGTCGAACAACCTTTAAAGAGATGCAAAGGTTCAGTGCTATGGTAAAAAAATAATGGCCCAGAACTCATTATTAGAAGAAGTTCAACAGACCTTGCCGGAGGCATCTGTGCTGTCAGGTAAGGTAACTAACCGACAATGAGCAGAATCCACGATTTCAGCTAATTGCCAGGGTTTAGCCTTGTCTATTGCATCATCCGCAACTCTTGGCTTTTCGACACTTCTTCCCAATGGATCAACTCCATTCTTGGGGGAAAAACAATCCAAAAGAATAAAGGCAATTGTAAGAACATCAAAAGGAACAAAAACACTTGAAAAACCTACGTCTATTTGTATAATAGAACAGCCCAGTGGTCCCAGTAGAAATACAAAATGTTTCTTATAGCATGAAAAGAGAAATGAAAGGGAGCAACGATAAGCTAAGTAAGGAAGTTGGGCCTTAATCTCCTAATGAGCTTGTAGGAGTAACCAAGAGCAAGAAAAAATGTTCCTCTCCAAAGGATGAACCACATAGTTACAGCTGCAAGCTCCAACTACTGTATTCAAAAAAAGTTTAAAAGGTGACTCAAGGTATATCCTGCTAACATACAAGTATAGGAGAAGGCCTGGCAGGAGAGCTCCTTTCCACTTTACAACTAACAGGGCCGACATTGCCAACCGCAGAAGAGCCAGAAGCCTAACCAAAAGAGAAAAAAATAAAAACATGCTGGTATTGAGACATGAACATTCTTATAAGCAAATCCAAACAATTATTACCTTGATTACAGCAGTAGGAATGGGTGTTCTCAATGGATCAAAAGTTGACGTTTCAGTTCTTAAAGACCTAATACCCACGGTGTTTGCAAGTATTTTGAATCCATTGTCAGCTGTTGTCACAGCTAGGAGATTTCCTTCCTTATTGAATTTCACAAGGGGAAGACTCTGAAGCAATTAATATGATATGTTAGACATTCGACCTAGTAGCATATATGTAATGTGTTTCACAATACAGATATGAAATTTGAACATTTAACTTACAGGGAGTCCACCCTCGGCATCTGTGGAAGTGAGAAGATTGATATTATCCATGTCCCAAAACTTTATCTGGCTATCTTCTCCTGCAGATAGAAAATGATTTTGTGTTGTGTCAAATGACACCACACCTGCTGATTTCTTTCTGAACCCTACATAAGTCCTCTTTATTGCTCCTTCACTTTCATTCCACTCAACCAGAAATGATTCTCCATCTTTACTAGTTCCACAAGAGAACAATCTGAAACAAAATAAGAAATCAGCAAAAGTTCAAAACTAGAGTGAATTGAATTACATACAAAATTTGATACCAATAGTTTAATTAAAGGTGTTAAGAGCAAAAACATTCTGCAATGAACTCAAATTTTTTAATGGGAATTCTATCTAAAAATTCATGATCATACCTACTTCCATCAGCGCTGTAAAGCATTGTAGTACACCAGTGACCAGGGGCATCATAGTCAACTCTGGAACCCATATTATCATACAGCCAGGCCTTAATTTTCCCATCGACAGCAGTCGAAAATATAAACTGCAATGGCATAGATGATTACCACATGAGGGTATAAATTGGCATCCATACAGAAATGTAAGCATTCAATTCTCAGCCAAAAGAAAAATCATTTTAACTGAACTAACAAAAATTATATGTTCATAAGACACGGACCTAAACTATTAGAGTGAATCAAATATAGTGAACCAGTCATATGAAGGAAAAGTTCTAACTTCTAACTAGGAGTATAGAAACAGATAAATCGGGCAACCCTGAGATGGATATTAACTGAAAGTAATCATAAATTACACAAGATGAGAGCAGATTGATAAATGTAATTTCATGCTTTGAACAAGTTGATTGTGACAGTGACTTTAGGCGGCAAAGACTGGTTATAACCTCAGTCAAGACAGAACAGAGGCAATGGGTGCATCAGTTTTACAATTAAGGCTCTGTCACGTGTTTCCTACTCTTATGACTAAAAGGTATATATAATCAACAACCATGACATTTTATTGTACCTGAATGTTCTCTTTATGATGCGGGCAGATGGAATAAACTGGTGCATCATGACCTTCAAAATTAAACAGTTTTTGTCCCGTCATTGAATCCCATACCTGCTCCATTTCTTTCATGAGGATAACAAGAAACATCCAATTTAATCAATACATCTAAAAAACTTAATACCTCTTACCTTTATAAGCTTGTCATCTCCACAGGTAACAATGCACAGTTGTTTGTTTGGATGAGCAAAGGCTATGTCGTTTACACCACCAACATGGGAATCAATCTGTTAATAAGAAGAAAAAGTCAAACACTAGTTATGAATCATTTTATCTGCAGAAATGGGGGGAAATAACTAACCTCCAAACGCTGGATTAGATCATTTGATCCTGGATAAGCATACAAGTGAACCAAGTGTTTGGAAAATGCAACCCCTGCAACAAGAAAGGCAATAAGCACAAACATGTGCAAACTAAAACGATACTAATCTATCAAAATACAAAAGATACACACCTACAAAGCTTCCATCAGGACTCCATGTGACACGGACGACAGATATCGGTGTATCATTGACCATTAAAGCCTGCAGTAACTCCTCTAACAAAATCAATTGCAGTGTTGAAACACAGAGAAATTGATAAAACAAACATGAGTTATATGACGCAAATAGTTTTATAGACATTAGAAAAGGAATCATAGGGAGAGAAACCTCAATAAATAATGATACATTGATAGACATTGGAAAAGGCATCACATAGTGAGAAACCTCAATAAATAATGACACACAAACCTGGAATTGCACTGAACATGTCGACATTTCCCATATCTTGAATGGCTTTGAAACCAACCTGTCCCTCATTCCAAGTTCCCAGAGTGTAATTTCACCATTAGAAGAACCAACTGCTCCAATTACATTGCATAATGAAAGGAGATAAATTTCAAGTTTGTCTAGATGAGAAAGATAAAATAAACTTCCATACCGAGTAACAATGTGTGGCGTGAAGGATGAAAATCCATGCTTGTGACCATGGATCCTTGATGCATGGTAAAAGCAACTGTTCTTGGTAGGTCATCCAGTGACCAACCTTGCTGCCGTGGTGCAGGATATGTAACCTAAAAGTGGAAAAACAGAAACATATTTATTAGAAAACAAAACTAAGGCAATCTAAAACTATTCATCTTGTAAAGTTACAGAACAAGTAAGAACGATAAAAAGGGGGAGAAATCACCTCCTCAACTGAAGGAGCAGGTCTCAATCTTTTCATGAGCTGTTCATGGTCAGGATTCTGATAATCAACCATGCCGGGCACTGCTGGAGGTGTTCTCGGATGCTTTAAGACTGAAACTGTTCAAATGGAAATGAGATTAAATTGCATGCCCAACAAGAGCTTTACATGATGACACAAAGTGATCGTTTATGCGATTAGAAATGATGAAAATGTCATTCTAAACTGACATCTTACCAAAGACAGGAACTACACACCCCAATTTCAAGGGGGGGGGGGGGAGCATTAAACTATTTTTTTTACCAACATGAGAATTATTGATTAATTGTCCAACTTATTCCAGTTTTTAGTGAAGTTGATTCCAATGAGACAGAATTTCTGACCTTGATTTTGTGGAACAGGTATAGATGATGCAGGGACAACAGCAGCTTGGATAGATGATGTGGCAGAAGCATTGGCCACCCATCCTGCTAACGCACCAGCATTAGCAGCAGCTACTGCTGCAGCAGGTGGAGGGAATGGCTGTACGCCAAAAGTAGGACAAGCCGTGTGTTAACCAATGTTACAAACATTATCATAGAAGTAGAAAAGTAAGTACACCATTCACAGAAATAACAAAATGACCACATACACCGTGAGCTGCAAGTGATGTATACACAGTAGGCTTTGCAACTGCAGCAACTGGAAGATTGACAGGTGTAGGAGCAAGAGGACCATTTGGAGTTGTACATGTGTGATCTGTGAATAAAGTCTTGATGTCTGGGTTTGACCTTGGGTTCTTGCATAGCTGATGCTGCCAGTTCAAGCTGTATGGACCCATACTTTCAAATAAAAAAAACATACACATACATATTTAATGGTAAAGAAATTATATTTGCATCCCAACTCAATAATATCAAGTATCATATAAAGTTCACCTTTGGTTGATCAATGTCCTTAGTCTTGAGGACCTCAAAGTAGGGAAAGCAAGCTTATCACGGAAAAGTGGATTTGCTTCTATGAGTTTCTTTAGTTCTACCAACATTATCGCTCGAGCAGTTTTGGTATCCCCGTATTTGGAAAGTTGCTCATTTTCCCTGTATTCAGAACAGAAAAATACAATTACACAACTTGGAAGATTTCAGGCATTCATTAGGGTTTGGTTTACATTAAAATGGAAAGCTGCTCATTTTGCCTGTAATCAGAACAGAAAAACACAATTACACAACTAGAAAGATTTCAGACATTCATCAGGGTTTGGTTTACATTAAAATGGAAGGAAGTTTTCTCTAAAAAGGGTCAAGGTTGTAGTTACTCTGCTGAACAAAAGTTTACTTATAATAAAAAAAATCCTTGTTATCCAATCAAATATTTAAACTTAAAAAACTGCTTAATATATAGAAAACATCCATCAGTGTTATGCCTTGGCAAATAGAAACCAGATAACATAGTTTATTTCCACCATGAAATTACCTGAAATTGTTGAGTGTCAAAAGTTGAGTGATTTCTTTGTACAATTCGTCATTAAACGTGGAGAACACCTTTAAATCAGTCATCAATATATCAAGAGCCTTTGCCTTTTCTTGCCTGCCACATAATAGTAAAATTCAGATAATTTCAGCAGGAAAAAGAAATAGTTAAATTATCCATTAACCAACAAATTAAAAATTTATATTAGTGAAACAACTGAAGCATTAACAATACCGATCAAGTGCTTCCAGATACTTCTGTTTCCGTATCTCAAAGAATATCTTCATGGAATACCGGTTATCATCAACTTTTGTAAAACCAGATAAATACCTCTCGACCTCTTCCCATTCTCCAGCCTGAACTTTCTCTTCGAAGTACTTCATGTTAAAGAAAAAACCTGATTCTTTCTCAAGCCTACAGGAGACAACATTGTTTCAAGCATAAATTCACAATCATATACATGCTATTACAGTTTGCAAACAAATCACCCTACTTCCTAAAGCCAAAAGTGATGTACTAAGGAATAGAAAAACACAGCCACCAAAAAAATTGCATACAAATAATAGTTGGTTATCATTTCTTCTCCAATCCAATCTTTTTTCCCTTTCGAATAATTAAAAGTTAAAACAAATTAAAACTAGAAAACAACAAATACATTCAAGTAATTCGTTTCTTGATACATGACATAGTAATTCAACAATCAAAAACTTCCCTCAACGAACAAAATCCTCTAATTTTCACCATTCACCACTGCTAAAATTCAAATTACTTCAGCTACTAAAACTATCAAAACAAATTTTACCATAATACCCTCAAAAGGTAAAACTTCAGATTCACAAAAATTTTCTTCATCTCCTTCTACTTCTACATACGAAAACAAGGAATACAAGTAAAAGATACGAATATACGGTACGTACACGTATATACAGAAACTAATCAAATTGAACAAAAAAAGGCTTACCTATGAACCGATTCCTTAAATTTCTCTTCCTCCAGAAACTGAAGAATGAGAAACACCAATTCTCTGCTCAACGACGACATTTTCACTTCTCGGGAACAATAAGGAGAGTCGATCTCTCGAAACCAGCCGAGTCAAGTAACGATTCCGGTCGAATTGACTCAGCTCTAACTTCCAATCTGAGCTAATATCGATAGATTTCCAGATTTTGTGTTCAGTTTCTTCTCTGGTGTTCATGTAAAGCTCGAATTTCGAGGATTTTTAGGGTTCCAAATGCTATGAACGAGAAAAGATAAAGAAGAGGGAGAGAGACGTGGTCTTGCTATCTTCTATGCGTTGTACAGACGTCTTCCTTTTTCTACTGACATATCAGTGAAAGGTTATTCTGCGTATCATGATATGTCAATTGTCTGATCGAAGTAGTTATCAGCTTATCATTTCGTGGGATGATAGGTAAGCAAAGCGGATTCGAAACCTCTAATTCAAATCTAGCGAATATTCGGCACACACGTCCAGTGGGCCCATCCATCTATTTCCTTGTTTGTCCTGTCCCTTTCGTTAATACGCGGGTCTTTTCTGTCTCTTTATCTCGCGATATTTTGATTTTGACGAGTTTTAGGTTCGAAGCATGCATATACAATTAAGGGTGTTTATTAAGCTAGTCAAATAGCGGTTGGGTTATATTCGATTTATATTCGTTAAAAAATTATAAAAAAATAGAAAAATTTATATAAAATTAAATAAAAATTTCAGTAAAGCTGAAATTGTTTTTAACTGAATAAAAAGTTATATAAATTTTATTTTATATAAAATTTATATAATTATATAAATTTTTAAATTATAACTTAAGTTCTTATGTAATAATTTATGTAGTTATTTTATGCAAATATTATAAAAGTATAAAAACTTAATTGCAATAATATTAATGGTCATTTAAAATATTAATTTTTAATTATTATTCAATTAATAGTTTAATTTTATATTAAGATTTGACTTGATTTATTTCGTGAGAAGTGAATCAATTCGTGTCATGAGAATAAAAAAAAATAGTTATTAGAAAATTTCTGTTGGAAAATTCACCTATTAAAACTAGGTGTACGACATGAATTGATTTAGATTAATCAGAACGAGACCTTAAAAACTGAAAGAGTAATAAAAAAAAAATAAAAAAGATAATAATAATAAATTTCATGAGTTTTTAATTTTATTATACTGTTTTTTTATTTAAAAATACGTTTATATATAGACAATAAATCAATAAAAATATAAAATTGTAAATTAAAAAGTTAATTATAATAAATTATATAAAATCTTTCAAATCATTAATATTGTATATTTTTTATTTTGGTCATTAATATTACATTTTTCTATTTTAGTTATTTAATTATTCCTTTTTCCTATTTTAGGCATAAAACTATTATTTTTTTTTTAGAATTTAACGATATATGGCTACAACAAAAAAAACATAAATTAGTAAAGATTTTATAATATTAATTTAGTGACTAAAATAAAAAAGCGAAAATGATTTAAGGACCAATGATGTTATTTACCGTTTAGTTTTTTTATAGGCGCCTGGTTTTGCTAAGTGGGTCCAATTTGTCTTTCTTTGTCCATACTCTTCGGTTTGTCTCTTTCGATCATGTGGTTCCCGTGATCACAAATCATGTGAATCTCAATTAGGGATGATAATCTAGTCTGATTTGGTTTAAAAAAAAATCCAAATACGATTAAAAAAGTTTAAATCTGAATTTAATTTTTTTTTTGAGTCCTAATAGGTGGATCGGATATTGATATTGTCATGATCTAATCCGAATTCAATCTAAATCTATATCTGATATAAATTCGATCTATATATAAATCTGAATAAAAGTATTCAAAAATTTTAGATTTAAAAAGTTTGAGTTGTTACTTTAATTTATTTTATATTTGATTATAATATTTGTTGAGATTTGTTTGTGCTATAAATTTAAAAATATTTGTTTGATAAAAAATAGTTTTTTTTCATTTAAAGATATTTTATTGGACTGGATTTAAATTTATCTAAATGGACTTAGATTCAGATTAGGATTTTCTTAAAAGTCCGATTATTAATTTGATTGGACTTGGGTTTTATAAAATCTAATCCAAGTCCGATCCATTATCATCCTTAATCTTAACCTTCTAATTCTTTCGAATTTTTAGATTATTTTATAATAATTCGATAAAATTTATAATTATTATTAGAAAGTTATATATTTTTTGGTTATATGTTATATTGATGTTTGAGTTGAGATTGAGAAAATAGATTTTACAAACCGTTCTTTTGACGGTTCTAATTACATAGATAAATTATTATAAAAGAAGATTTAATTATATTCTTTCATTGACATTCAGTAATAAAGTAATGTATCGTGTATGAATACCAAATTATTATAAAAATAAACAAACGAATATAATAAATCTAAAATAAAGATATACTTATTTAAGATTAAAAAACTAATAAAAAATTAAATTTAGATTATTTTATATACCGGTAGTAAAAAAAATCACAACGAGTTAATTCAAGGTTAATTAGTTAGTTTAGAGGTTTAAGTTTAAGTTTTTATAATTTATGATTAAAATTTGGGTACAAATCGTCTGTCTGTTTTTCATGCTTTTATTCGTACCTCAACTTTAAATTAGAGGGTTTAGGATTCAAAGTTATGTATTGTGGTTAGGGTTTAGGGAATTAGGGGTATGATGTATTTTTTAAGGTATTGAAAATAAGGGTTAGAGTTTAAAATTTAATTTTTTAAAAAAATTCAATAAAAAGCACGAATGAAGGCATGAGAAAGAGGCAACAGATTTCTACCCTTAAAATTTAAGATTTAGAATTATAAATTAAATCCCTAACTTTATTACCCTAAATTATAAACTCCTAAATTCTAAACCTTAAACTAACAATGAACCCCTAAATTTAACTCGCTTATACAATTTTTTATCATCAATGTATTGAATAATTTCTGAAACTTTAATACGTGAGTTGCGTAAAATGTATAAACTAAAGTTTACACAAAATAGTCAAGTTTAAGGTTTAGTGATTTAGTTTAGGGTTTTAGATTCAAAAACTTAGGTTATATGATTTATAATTTAGGATTTAGATTTTAAAAGTTTGGTTATAGGATTTATAATTTATAATTCAGGGTTTAAGTTGTAAGGTTTAAATTTAAGATTAAAGAATTATATTTTAGATATTATAATTTAAACAAAACTTTTTATGTATATTATGGATCAAAATCGTTTTAAATTTATACATTATAAATTATAAACCATCGACGATAATGCATTATAATAGTAAATATTTTTTAATAGTTTTATCGGTCGACATTTCTTTGAATTTTTTTATCAACAATAAATTTATAATAATAAGTTTGAAATTAATTTTTTTAGCATCTGAGATAAATTTATTAAGACAAGGATTAAAAACATTTCGGACAGCAACTGAAGAAACTTGGTATTAAACACTTGTGATACGAGGAAGAAGATTACTTAAATTTAGTTTGTTACCTGAAACTTTGCTGTACTAGATATTTGCCAGATAAAGTTATTGAAACAACCAAAACAATTGCTTTCGTAGCTCAGTTGGTTAGAGCACTCTCAACGAAAGCATTTTTTTTTTTTCTCATTTGCTGCCTGCTTTCTACGGCTTTGGAACTCTGTCTTGAAATTGAATACCGGGCACAACCATATAAACCCAGCACAGTCATCTGGTGTTGGTTCATGCCTTTAAGAACGCCTGCCCTACCTGCCATGACCTCGAACATGATCAAGCACTTTGCCCAAGACTCTTCTCTGGAATAATCTTCGGACCATGCTTTCATCTCCATCCGTTGGTGCTGCAGCCTGCAGTGACTCAGTATCATAGTAGTGCAGGACCTTGGTCATGGTGATCAAGAGTACTGATTCACTTGTCCTTGTTTCATATAAATCTCAGATATAATTCAGTAGACTAGTCAACATGGTATCATTTGCCGATACGCGGTGTTCTTTCGTTGCTTCGACCAAAGTTATGTTGGTGTTTCTGTCAGCCTGTATAAGTCACGCTCCACGGATGATTCCCCTTCTGTCAATGTTTGTTCTGCTCATGCTAATGTCCCTACACTTGTTTGTTCCAATGCAGGAATGGCAGATTCTAATTCAGGTTACTCTACTGCCCCTATCTGCCCTCAACGTGTTCATGGCATAACGTCGATTGGTTCGTCAACCTCGGCACAGTGGTTCGTCAACACTGGAGCCACTCATCATGTCACACAGGACACTACAAATGTCCATCAATGTGACAATTACTCTGGATCAAGTTGCTACTTGTTCTGCTCATGCTAATGTCCCTACTCATGCTAATGTCCTTACTCTTTTGGGTGCAAATCGTCTACCTCTTAATCATGTTTTCATTGGTGTCTCCATTTTATATTAGTGGATTTGGAGTTAGGGATTATGGTTAGGGCTTAGGAAATTAGGGATAGAGTATATTTTTTAGGGTGTAACGCGTAAAGTTTAAAATTTTAAAAATACGGGTTAAGGTTTAGAATTCAATTTTCCAAAATTTTTAAGTAAAAGGTATGAAAGGAGACACAATAAAGAGGTAAAAGATTTTTACCTCATTCTTCTTTACATTCTAACTCTCGTATTTTAATGGTGTAAAATATTATCAAAAATATTTATTAAAAAAATGATGAAGTTTATATCATTGTCAAATTTATGATAAATATTTATAGAAAGTTCAATATATATAATTGGGTTTCAGGTTAATTAGATCAATTGTATACAAATTTTAAAATTATCCGTTTAGATCATAATTAAATTTAAGATAATTTATATTTACTTAAATATTTATAAAAATTATATATGATAATAATATTTAGATTTATTAGTTTTTTTAATATTATATATTATCGAATCTTCCTTTTAAGATTGGCTTTTTGTCCTCAATCTTTACCATAAGTATATTATTTTTCTGTTTTTAATTTTAAAATATTAAAAATATAATTAATTTTTATTTATTAGTATACACATATAAAGTAAACCTATTTCATTATTGATTATATATCTTTGTCAGTCATATCGTTATTTAGCTCTATAATCTACACTTGTAATTTATTTTTTATAAAATTTTAATAAATTATAAACAGAGTCAACGCAGGATTTTATCTAACAAACTAGTGACATTTCTAAAAAAACGTCATCATATATTAATCTATTGTTACGTTTGCTCAAAAAATATCGTTAAAAAACTATTTTGTTATAGTGAAAACTCATACAATACTTTTATAGTGTTGAGCATCAAACATATCTGTTCCATTTCTTTTGTTGTGCTTGAAAGTTTTGGCTCGAGTTTAATCTATACTCAAGTTTTTTAAAATCCGAATCATTATCATAAGTGTGTCAACTATTTTGGTATTTGCCATGTTAACTTATCGATTCTCTAACAAATTTGTTAACTTATTAACTCTCCAACGTGCTTTTGCTGATTTAGAAATAGTTCATCTTTATTGACTAAAAATCTCGTGACTCCTAATGGTGTCTCATTTCATGTACCTGAAATCGGATTCCCTTGAAGGAACAAGGAAGCTCCCTCCCTCCAGTATATCTTAATAATTTAGTAGTCAAATTTTTAGTTTTTCATTTAAGTGATCAAACTAAGACATACCCAGTACTTGGATGGTCACTCATACGACTGTAAATGAGACAAGACCGATCGCGAGCTACTCGAGCTCGACTCGGTTAAAGCTTGACCCAAACTCGATTCGATTAAACTCGGCTCGAGCTCGAACTTGGCTCGAATTCTTGATGAGTCGAGTTATATGATACTCGACTCGAAAAGCTTAGTGATGGAGGCTCGAAAGCCCTTTATCTTTCCACCTTTGTCAGATTGTAATACTTTAGGTTGTCGAACCCACGGGGATTGTGTCGACTTCACTACTTCTTATGGCTGCACTATAGAAAGTAAAAAAACATAAATAATGGTTGAGTTGAAATTACTAAATTAACTACTAAAACTAAACCAAATATTGGAGAAACAAAGATGATAAAGTGAGGCTAAGTTGAGTGCTTCGTAGAGGAGAATCCAGTTGTATTAAGTATCCACTTATTAATGCAATGGGTTGAACTGCCGCCTCGGCGGGTTGCACAAAGGGTCGCCGCAGCTGCCTAGGCGGTAGGGGTGAGCAAAACTCGACTCGAAAAATCGAATTTCTCGACTCGAATCGAGGTGAAAAAACTCGACTCGTTTTAACTCGATTCAAAATTTCATAAACTCGAATCGACTCGAAAAAATTTCAAATTAAGTTCAAGTTACAAAAATGGAAATCGAATAACTCGAATAACTCAAAATTTTTAGTAATTATAAAGGTTAATTGCACATTTAACCCATGTAGCTTTATTTTCACTCTCTTTTTTTTATATATTTTAATTTTCTTTTTTATAATCTGGTCACGTTCTAGATTTATTTTTTTTATTTTATTTAATAAAATTTTTATTTGTATCTTTTATATTATGTTATTTGTTTTTTTAATTTTTGTATTTAATTTATTATTATTTTTTGTTCTGTCTTAGTCTTACCTAGATAAGAAGGAAATTATTAATAAAATCTATAATTTAATAAAATGACATATTCATACCTAATATATTTGATTGATGGTAATAATAATTTAAAATCTTTTTTTACACATATAAAAAATAATATGAAAAAATATATATGTAAATTTAAAGAGAAAACCGTTTAAATTACAATAAAACTATACTATAGTATTATAAATAGTATAATTAAAATTTATACATAAATCGAAAAATCGAATCGACTCGAACTCGACTCGAACTCGCTAAAATCGACTCGAATCGAAAAAATTTCAAAAAAAGTTCAAACTATAAAATATGATGACTCAACTCGAATAACTCGAAATTTTTTGACTCGACTCGACTCGCTCGAACGCTCACCCCTACTAGGCGGGGTTATGCCTTATCAACAATTCAACATTCCATAGTTCAACAGAGCATCCTTGTATGCCTTCTTCGTTATCCCTAAGCGAAGAGAACTGTTGAAACCCACGTCTTGATGATACCTCCCAGCGTGAACCAAGGGCGGACAACAACCAAACACATGCATCTTGTTAGTCGCTGAAATCCTGGGAGGTTAATCTCTCAATCGGATTAGTCAATGCCCATGAGCAAAGAGCGTATTCTCTCGTTTCATGAGCCTAACTCTCTCGATATTAGACAAATAGATTTTTCTTCACATATTATCATCTCGAGCTCATATGCAAAGAAGAGTAATTGCCAAGAGATAATAAACTATGAAAACAAGTTCTGCATTAATAAATATCTAACATAACACAACCATCTTCTCCAACTATTCCACAAACAACCTAAACCTCCAAAGAAGTTTAGAATATGATGTAGTCGGAGGCTAAAAGTATTTTCCTAGGGTAAAATCTGACTTCCTAGACTAAGCCTAATGTGTGCCTTATATAGGCCAAACCCTAGGTTAAAGCTTTCCATGCAAGGAAAGAGTTCTAAAGGGGGAAAAAGTATAATTCCTAATTAAACTATAACACTTAATTCTTATTTCCTAAAATGTCTCTTCTTTCCCGCACGTGAATTTGACCAAGGTTTGACTCCTTAATTTGGCTCCGTCCTTCTCTCGCTCTTTGTCCGTTAAGATCAACATCTTTTTCTCTTTCTGTCGAGCACTAGTTGTCATCTTTACTCTGCTGCCGCGGCCTCAAAAGTGCTGCCATGGCGGGTGCTTCATTTGCATTCCAGCATCTATCTTCTCAATTGGCCATCTTTATATGTAGTTTCCTGTCTAAGAAAAAAAACTATCAAATGCATCTGTTTTATGCCAAATATTAGATGAATTCATGAATTACGTGTTTGGATGTTGAAGTATAGAAAAATCCATTAATGCCCTTAATTCTGTCCTTTATTAGTAATAATCAAGTGTGAAAATGATATTAAAAATAGAACTTTTATGCACTCATCACTTAGCACTACTAGAGTTCGACTTGGCTCGTTAAGAGTTCGATTCTAATTCGAGCTTTTTTGAATCTAATCGAACCAAGTATTGATCGATCTAATTAGGCTTAACTCAGTAATAAGTGCCTAAAGTATACACTTTTTCTGAAATAGGTGCCTAATGTTTTTTTTTGGCTGAAATAAGTGCCTAAATTATATATTTTTTCTGAGATAAGTGCCTAATGTATTTTTTGGCTGAAATAGGTGCCTAAAGTTTTATTCCCTTAGTATTTTAAGGTAACACTGTTAAAAGAAAATTGTTTAATTTATAAATAAGTACCTAAACTATATATATATATATATTTTAAAATAGGTTCCTAATGTAATTTTTATTGAAATAAATGCCTAATTTTTTTCTTATAAGTAATTTATATTTCTTATAAGATGTAAAATTATTTATATATCATCATTTTAATCTATTAAATT
The DNA here is from genome assembly GCA_035048815.1 of Abelmoschus esculentus. Lineage (NCBI taxonomy): Eukaryota > Viridiplantae > Streptophyta > Magnoliopsida > Malvales > Malvaceae > Abelmoschus > Abelmoschus esculentus. The sequence goes on from JAUCBN010000049.1 coordinate 2,011,510, forward strand.
ATTTATTATAATTGATTAATAATTTATTTAAATTTGATTAGTAGTTGAAATTATGAGAAAAAAATATTTTTTAACAACACTAAAATAAAAAATAATTAAAATTTATATAATTTTATATTAATATTTTCAATTCTTTTTCGATACAATTATAAATGTAATAGGAATATAAGAATTTTTGTATATATTCCCCATGTGAACCGACGGCATGTCCTTGCAAGTGAATCAATTTGTCCCATTGATAATTGTTGTGGAAAATATAAAAAAATATTAATAAAAAATTATATAAATTTTAATTATTTTTTATTTTAGTGTTGTTAAAAAATAATTTTTTCTCATAATTTAAAAGGTTAAATGATTAATTTAAGATATAACTAATTTTATATCTTATAAGAAATATAAATTACTTATAAGAAAAAAATTAGGTATTTATTTTAATAAAAATTACATTAGGCACCTATTTTTTTTAAAAAATATAGTTTTGGTACTTATTTATAAGTTAAACAATTTTTTTTAACACTGTTACCTTAAAACACTAAGGGAATAAAACTTTAGGCACCTATTTCAGCCAAAAAATACATTAGGCACCTATCTCAGAAAAAATATATAGTTTAAGCACTTATTTCAGCCAAAAAAACATTAGGCACCTATTAAAAAAGATGTATACTTTGGGCACCTATTATTGAGATAAGCCATCTAATTATATGTTAGTTTTTCAACCACCACCTATTTAAAATTGACTCAATTTTCCCTTTTAGAAATTTAGTTAGAAAAATATATTCCTTCAAATAATATTTTAAAAAATATTCTCTTTTAGCTCATCTAAATTAAATTCATGTTTGACCAAATGCGAGTTTAAAATTCACATTTAATCAAATGCGAATTATGTGCGATAAAAATGTGGTAAATTAATTTTTTTTCCCTTCAAAATTCACGTTTAATCAAACACGAATCTCAAATGCGGATTTGGCCAAATACGAATTTCACCTACGTGGACTGAAAAAGGGTATTTTTCTGAATATTATTCAATTAAATTCCTAAAAGGGATTATTGAGCGAATTTTGCCCCATTGACAACCGTTTTATTGTTGGTTACCTTCATATTCTGTGCATCAACAATAAAACAACTACAATCAACCACATAATAAATTGATGTAGATACTCCTCGAGTCCCTGACAGTTTCTAAAATGTGCAATTAGATCCCTATAAACAAAAAAACTTCTAAAATATATAAAACTATTAAAAAATCATATAAAATTTTCAGGGGTTTATCAAACACACCCTTAATCAAACGATTAATTTTTTTTAGGTCCACATCAATCGACTAATAGAATTTTCTAATGGTGTTAGTGATTTGGACTAACATACAACAATAAAAATAGTAAGAGGATTTCAGAAAGTGCAGGGACTAAATCCCAAGTTGAGTATAGTACAGGGATTAAAACCATAAATCGACCATTTTTTATGATAAATCAATCTAGTGGCCAACCAAAGAGAGTAAAAGAAACTAAAGCCACAGTTGCCACAACTCTGGTAATACCTAGAGTATCATCAGGCAAATTCTGCTACTATGCAACACTGAAAATGCAAATGTTCTCTTCGGATAATCAGATTCGCCTTCTTTCGTCCTCGAGAACACGGCATTCTGAGAGTATCGAACATAGGAATGTACGGATAAAGCTATTCGGTATTCACAAATTATGTCGGATTTTAACTCACCTTATGTAACTGGTGCATTATTAAACCAGCTTTTAAGTTTGTTTTACTGAGGTGGAGGAAGGGATTTCACTCGGAGCTCCAACTTCGACAAAGACAGTGAACTTTGGCAAGGGAAGCCATGTAATCATCGGACCTGAAACAAAATTGGGCAACATGTAATGATACTGTATTGCTATTAATTGCAATGGTTGTAAATATGAATGTATTCTCAGGCCAAACCTTTGTCCATAAGGAGAGTTACATGCTAAAAGTATGTGAACTTTGGCTGCATAGGATTTCTTCTGCACAGTGAAATGCAGTTAGCATAGCATTTCCGAAAGTACGATCGTTTCATAAGTGATGATACCATGATAACCGATCTTTGTTGAAGCGTCAAATGCATCCATCGGTCACCATTACCGAGTATGACACAACATTGCAATTATATAGCAAGAACGGAAGGATAGAAACGAACCTCAGATTCACAGTAAAGTCCTGCATATAAAGAAGCATAGAAATTCTCGGGGCCGGTGGAAAATGTAGCAACGAGCTACACAAATTACTTTTTTTAGTTAGAAACATTGTTATAAACAAGAATGGTATATTCGGTTACATGTTTCAGTCAATACCTTTTCTGGATCACCTCCATCTTTAAACATGTTATAAGCTTCCCGCATGACAGGTCGCGGATCTCTGCCGACCTACGTTTCAGGCGACCTTGTTCACTTATGCATCTACCATTCTGTCGCGTGTCAAAAATACGCGTTTAGTGCAAGTGGACACATCGAAAGTAATAAGTGATAAGTATTTATCGAATTATCGTTTCCACAGGGATTGGTATACTCAATATGTCTTCTTCGTCTTCTTGTTCTGTAGAAAGAAATAAAAACACAAGTAGTTTGGGTTGTGATGGAACTAAAACAAGACAACTAAGTAAAATAAAGAAATTTGAATATTAGAGAGAGATAGGTCAGGATCCAGTTGCGTTGTATTGTGGATTTGATTGACTTGTCTCTGCCCAATGCAATCGTATATCTCTGCCTCGGTAGAACTGCAGATTACTGCCTTGGCAGCAACGATACTGTCCGCCGCGGCAATCCCTTGCTCGTGGGTGGACTTTACCAAAGTTCGGCAAAGTGTCCTTGGATGACTCCGCTTATCCCTAAGTCGAAGTACTGTTGATGACTCGTCCTTGATGATACCTCCCGGCGTGAACCAATTATACTCACCAACCAATCTCACACTTCTTTTAGCCGCTGAAACTCTTAACCTATCCCTAGGTCGAGTTAGTATTTCGCGATTGAAACACCGTACTTACCCCTTTCGTGAATCTAACTCTCCCGAGTCTAGATAAATGGATTACTCACAAACTTCTCTCCCGAGCTTGAATGCAAGAACAAAGAATAACAAAGGATAAGCAAACCTTGATAGTTTTATTGCATTGAAACAAAGACAAAGTACAATCTCCTCTCACAAATACTAACAACCTTCACCTAAACCCTAAGAAAGCTTAGAACATAGTTGAGAGAAAGTAAATTAAGTTTATGAATCGGATCTCTCTCTCTAGCTATTCGTGTAATACATTGGACGGCTAGGTCTTTATATAGGCTAGACCTAGGGCAAACCTTTCCTAAGTAGAATACAACTTGGAGTAGGGAACAAGTCATGTACATAATTAAAATATTTCCAAGTTTAATTCAACTAAGAGGCTTTCCCGCGTGGCCTTGTCTTGGGCTTTTCCTCATGCTAGCCAACTCCGATCCATGTGCTTTAAGTCTAGACATGTCCCTTGGATTTTTCTCTTCTAATCGCCTACAGTCTTGCTTCCTGGCTCTCAGCTGCTGCCTCGGCATCAGGTCCTGCCTCGGCCTTGTTGCTGCCGCAGCACTGGTTTTCCTGCACAGATATAAAGATGCAGTAAAACTTGTCTTTTTCTGTAAATATGAGTTCTATGAGCTTAACTTCTAAATATATCACATTAATTACATGCATTGGTCCGAGTGGGTGTAAATTCGGTGATTAATGCCCATAAAAGGTGTAAAAAGTGATAGTGAGTTAAGCACTTATCACACCCCTAAACTTGAACTATTGCTTGTCCTCAAGTAATGCAAACCATCAATTTGCCGAACTCTACTCTATCTTGGTCTTACATTTCCATCTATTCTCCCTGTCGCGTGTCAAAAGTGCGCGTTTAGTGCAAGCGGACACATCGCAAGTAATAAGTGATAAGTATGTTATCGAGTTATCGTCTCCTCAGGGACTAATATACTTAATATGCTTCCTTTATCTCCTTGCTCTGTGGAAAGATAAAAGCACAAGTGAATTGGTGTGATTTATTTAAACTAAAATAATTGAATAAAAATAAAGAGTCGAAATATTAGAGAGAGAGATGGGCCAAGATCCAGTTGTATTGTATTGTGGACTTGATTAACTTGTCTTTATCCAATGCAATCGCATATCTCTGCCTCGGCAGCACTGCAGTTTACTGCTTGGGCAGCGATAACGCTGTCTGCCGCGGCAATCCCTTGCTCGTGGGCAGACTTTACCAAAGTTCGGCAAAGTGTCCTTGAATGACTCCGCTTATCCCTAAGTCAAAGTGCTGTTGATGACTAGTCCTTGATGATACCTCCCGGCGTGAACCAATTATACTCACCAACCAATCTCACACTTCTTTTAGCCGCTGAAACTCTTAACCTATCCCTAGTCCTCAATGCTTTATATATGGAAGGAATAAACCGCAAAACAGAGTATGAATTAAATGCAGCAAGGAAAGATAGTAAAAGCAATTGAATATGGAATAAAGGACAAAGAATTTTAGAGCGACTCCGAAGAGCTGCTCGTAACAATTTTTCTCCGTTGCCTAGATGCCATGTGCTTTGTCCTTGGGGAGGGCGATGGTTGCGCCTTTGCTTGCCTCGGCGGCTGGACTCGAGTGGGTAGGGTCCTATGCATTGGGGTTTCTACTTCTCCTTCTTCAACTAAAACAAAAGAAAACAACCAGTAGATATTAAATGTCCTAAACTAAAATTATTCCTTATAAATTGCAGAAAAATAAAAGATCGGAAGTTGCGACATTAATTCGTTAAAGGAGGGCGTGCTAGGGCATCTTCCAAAGTGATGGTCTCCATGGTTTTTATGTCCTGTGGTCCAGAATAATGCTTCAAACGTTGGCCATTTACTTTGAATTCATGGTCATCTGTTAGTGATTTGATCGTTACAGCTCCATGGGGAAAAACTCGAACAACTTCAAATGGTCCTGACCATCTAGATTTGAGTTTTCCTGGAAACAGTTTAAGTCTGGAGTTGAAAAGGAGAACGTGCTGCCCCGGCAGGAACTGCCTCGGCAGTAACCTTCTGTCATGCCATTTCTTTATTTTCTCTTTGTAGATTTTGGCATTCTCATAGGCTGCTGTCCGAAACTCTTCTATCTCATTGAGATCTAGTAGTCTTTTCTGTCCGGCTTTTTCCCAATCCATATTTAAATTTTTGACTGCCTAGTATGCTTTGTGCTTGATTTCGACAGGCAAATGACAGGCTTTCCCAAACACAAGCTTATATGGTGATGTACCTAATGGAGTTTTGAATGCTGTCCTGTAAGCCCATAAAGCATCATCGAGACGATAGGACCAATCCTTTCTAGATGGATTCACCACCTTCTCAAGGATCTGTTTTAGTTCCTTATTTGATATCTCAACTTGCCCATTTGTCTGTGGATGATATGCCGTCGCAAGCTTGTGGGTGATGCCTAGTTTCTTTAAGGCCGCGACAATCAGTCTGTTATCGAAGTGTTTCCCTTCGTCACTTATGATTGCTCTAGGGATTCCAAACCTTGTAAAAATGTTTTTCTTGAGAAATCTTTGAACTGTTTTAGAATCATTGTGCGGTGTGGCGATTGCTTCGACCCACTTTGATACGTAGTCCACGGCCACTAAGATATAAAGGTTTCCTTGAGAAGATGGAAAAGGTCCCATGAAATCTATTCCCCAAACATCGAACAGTTCTACTTCTAGTATGGGTCGTAAAGGCATCTCATGTCATCTTGAAATGTTGCCTGTGCGTTGGCAGCGATCGCAGTTCTTGTAGTAGTCATGGGCATCTTTATAAAGTGTGGGCCAGTATAAGCCAGATTGCAGCACCTTTGCTGCTGTCCTATTTCCTCCAACATGCCCATCGCAAGGTGAGTCATGGCAGTGTTGGAGTACTGCTTTTTGTTCTTCTTCTGGCACACATCTTCTTATAACCTGATCTGCACAATGCTTGAACAGAAGGGGGTCGTCCCAGTAATAATGTTTTGCATTGTGCTGAAATCTCTTCTTTTCGTTATGATTGAGGTTATAAGAAATAATACCACTAACAAGATAATTAACAATATCAGCATACCAGGGGGTGGATGTTATGGCGGCAAGGTCTTCTGTTAATGTTGTAGATATGTAATCAGTCAATGCCGCGGCAGCGTGGTTGTATACTGCGATGGCCTCTGTCTCGGCAGTATCTTTTGCAGTAGTAACAATTTGCAGTATTTGTTCATCTGGAAATTCATCTTGTATATCTTCAAGTGAGTGAGTATTGTCTTTGTTCTCTAATCTAGAAAGATGATCGGCCACTTGGTTTTCCGTACCCTTGCGATCTTTGATCTCAACGTCGAATTCTTATAAAAGAAGGATCTGTCTAATCAGTCTGGGCTTGGCATCCTTCTTTGAGAAAAAGGTACTTAATTGCTGAATGATCCGTGTGGACAGTGACCCTTGTTCCGATGAGATATGATCGAAATTTATCAAAGGCAAACACTACTGCTAGTAATTCTTTTTCAGTTGTGGTGTAGTTAATCTGGGCATCATTGAGCGTCTTGTTGGCATAGTAGATCACATGAAACAGATTATTCTTCCTCTGCCCGAGTGCTGCCCCGACAACATGATCACTGACATCACACATTAATTCAAATGGCAATGACCAATCCGGTGGGATAACTATTGGTGCAGTGATTAGCTTCTCCTTGAGAGTCTCGAATGCGTCAGTACATTCTTTATTGAACTCGAATTTCCTATCTTGTTCAAGCAAGTTGCAAAGAGGTTTAGAAATTTTGGAAAAATTGGAAATAAACCTTCTATAGAACCCTGCATGTCCCAAGAAGCTTCGAACTCCTTTTACAGAATTTGGTGGAGGTAAATTCTTTATCACATCTATCTTGGCCTTATCCACTTCTATTCCTTTTGATGATATTTTGTGACCTAACACAATGCCTTCAGTCACCATAAAATGACATTTTTCCCAGTTTAAGACTAGGTTGGATTCCTCACATCTTTGCAGCACTTTTTCCAGATTGCCGAGGCAGTGATCAAAGCTGTCTCCAAAAATTAAAAAATCATCCATAAATATCTCCAAAAAGTCCTCGATCATGTCAGAAAAAATTGCCATCATACATCTCTGGAATGTTGCCGGGGCATTGCAAAGGCCGAACGACATCCTTCGAAATGCATAAGTGCCGTATGGACAAGTGAACGTCGTTTTTGCCTGATCTTCTGGATCAATGGCAATCTGATTATATCCTGAATACCCATCAAGAAAACAGTAATATGGTTTACCAGCAAGTCTATCCAGCATTTCATCAATGAAAGGTAAGGGGAAGTGATCCTTCTTTGTTGCTTTATTCAACTTGCGATAATCCATACAAACTCTCCAACCGGTCACAGTCCTGGTTGGTATTAGTTCGTTGTTCTCGTTGGTTATAACAGTCATACCACCTTTCTTAGGTACACATTGCACCGGGCTTACCCATGCACTGTCAGAGATCGGTAATTCCTGCATCCAACCATTTGATAATTTCCTTACGTACTACCTCTTTCATAGCCTGGTTAAGTCTCCTTTGAGCTTCTACAGTGGGCTTATGGTCTTCTTCTAGGAGGATTTTGTGCATGCACACTGCTGGACTAATTCCCTTCAAATCATCAATTGACCATCCGATTGCCTTTTTGTGTTGCCGCAATATTGCTATTAGGGTCTGTTCCTGTTCTGGCAATAACTTAGAAGAAATGATTACCGACATCGTATGGTTATCTCCCAGATAAGCATACTTTAGTTTTTCTGGTAAGGGTTTTAGTTCTGGGACAAATGGTTCTTTATCACCAGATTGTTTATTTTTCTCTTTATACTCTAATGGTTCAAAGTACTTACCTGAAAGATGTGCTGTCCAGTTTGCTTCCTCTTTCTTAGTTGTCTCAGCACTGTTTAAAGAATGGTTGTAACAATCATCCAAAGTATTGCCGAGGCAACCCTGGGGTATGTCATGAAGATCACTACCGAGGCAATTGTTGCTCAGACAAGGGATTGTGTAATTATCATCTGGGTCATTCAGTAGTTGACAATCTTCCTCTAATTCATCATGTTTTTTCATCAGTTGACACATATTTAATTTGATTTCCTGATCATTGATTCTCATGGTTAATTCTCCCTTTTCCACGTCAATCAATTTACGACCAGTTGCTAGGAAAGGTCTCCCAAGGATAATCGGTGCGTTGTCATCTGCTTCACAATCAAGGACAAGGAAGTCGGCAGGAAAAATAAACTTGTCAACTCTTACCAGTATGTCCTCGATTTTGCCTTCAGGTTGCACATAGGATCTATCTGCAAGTTGGAGCATTACTGTTGTAGGCTTTGGCCTTCCAATTCCAAGCTTTTGGAAGACTGATTTAGGCATGAGGTTTATACTTGCTCCAAGGTCGCATAGGGCCTTTCCTTCATAATTCTTTCCTATCGCACAAGGTATAATGAAGCACCCAGGATCTTTTAACTTTGGTGGCATGCGGTTATGTAGCATTGCCATGCATCCCTCGGTGGAAGCCACTGTCTCAAACTCACTTATTCGTTTTCTCTTTGATACCATATCTTTTAAGAATTTAGCATAATTGGGCATTTGTTCAATGGCCTCAACGAATGGTATGTTAATGTGGACTTGCTTCAAGATATCGAGGAACTTCTTGAACTGTTGATCCTGTTTTCGTTTCTTCAACCTTTGCGGGAAAGGTGGTGGTGGTCTCATCTCGTCCAGGGTTTCTTTAGTTTGGAATCGTATACCTGGCACCACTGGAATTTTTGCTGCCCCGGCAGACTGCTCAGGTGCTGTAGTGCGTACTGCTGGGGCAGTGTTGTCAGTCTCGGTTTGCTCAGCCTCTTCTCTTGGTTGATCCGCCGATTTGGTTCGGTTCTCTTGGATCTTCTCTTTCAACTGTAGACCACTCCTGGTAATGATTGCCTTACACTGTTCATGGCTTAGTACCTTAGCAACCTCAGTATTGCTAGGTAGGCCTCCTTGTGGTCTAGTGTTTATACATTGAGCAAACTGCCCAACCTGAGTTTCTAGAGTTTTTATGGCCGCTTCTTGATTTTGTAGCCTCATCTCAGTCCTATTCATGAAGGTGTCGGTCCTCTTGATGAAATTACTATTTTCCGCCATGTATGACTCGGTTTTCATCATGAAGGCCTTTAGCGTGTTTTCCAATGAATTGACCGGTTGCTGCTGCATCTGCTGCTGCGGCATTGGTTGTTGGACTTGCTGCTGCGGCATTGGCTGCTGAAATCCCGGTGGTTGGGTGATTGGGTTTAAGGCATTATTTGGGTTGCTCCATGATAAGTTTGGATGCCTCTTCCATGAGGGGTTGTACGTGTTGGACATCACATTGTTATGGTTGTAGTTCCCAACATACATATCGGTTTCTTGATTCATGCAATCAACAGAACTGTGGTTGCCTCCACATAAATCACAACATAAATCAATTACCTTGACCTCACGGGTATTGTTTTGTAATTGTAGGATTTGCACTATCTTGGTAAGAGGGCCAATTGTGCTTCCACTGAACTCGATGAATCTAATTCGTTTACCGTGGCTTGGCGTCTTACTCCTCCTCGCCTAGATGTGGGAAACTGGAAGTCATTCCTTGCGAGTTTATTCAAAATTTCAATAGCTTCCTCGAGTGCCTTATCCAGGAGTGTGCCGTTTGCCGAGGCATCTAACATCATCCTTGTCGGGGCATTCGTGGCGTTGTAAAACATTGTCACTTGTGTCCATAAGGGAAATCCATGCAGCGGACACTTGTGCAATAGCTCTCTATAGCGTTCCCATGCCTCGTACATTGGTTCGTCTTCAGCTTGTCGGAAAGAAGTAATTTCATTACGAATTCTATCATATAAATTAGTAGGATTAAAGCGAGTAATGAAATCACGACAAAGTTCACTCCAGGATCCAATAGATCCCGCTGGAATGCTATTCAACCAAGCTTTCGCCCTATCCCTCAGTGAATAGGGGAATAGCTTTAACCGCAAGACATCTTCATGGACTCCTTGGAATTTGAAAGAGTTACAGATTTCCATGAAAGATTTGAGATGCTGCCTTGCGTCTTCAGTTGCAGACCCACCAAATTGTCCAATTGTATTTAACATGTTGAACATAACATGTTTAAGTTCAAAATGGGCTGCTTCAATCTCGGGTGTAACGACTCCTGGGTTTAGTCCATTTAAGTCCTCCTCTAAGAAATCTCTGGCAGTCAGCTGCCGCGGCCCAGGTGGCGGCGGTAGACCTTCATTGCCGGCAGGTATGTTTTGCCCTGCCTGAACCTCTGCCATGACTCCTCGGATTTGTCTCCTCAACCTTAACCCTGTTCTTTCAATCTCAAGATCTAACTCGTATAAGGGGTTGGCTGGATTGGCCCTGGTCATACACCAAGAAAACAAAAGTAAAATAAAAATAAAAATAAAAAGGAACAAGAAAACAAGGAAAACAAGATTTAGTTGCCAATCCCCGGCAACGGCGCCAAAAACTTGTCGCGTGTCAAAAGTGCGCGTTTAGTGCAAGCGGACACATCGCAAGTAATAAGTGATAAGTATGTTATCGAGTTATCGTCTCCTCAGGGACTAATATACTTAATATGCTTCCTTTATCTCCTTGCTCTGTGGAAAGATAAAAGCACAAGTGAATTGGTGTGATTTATTTAAACTAAAATAATTGAATAAAAATAAAGAGTCGAAATATTAGAGAGAGAGATGGGCCAAGATCCAGTTGTATTGTATTGTGGACTTGATTAACTTGTCTTTATCCAATGCAATCGCATATCTCTGCCTCGGCAGCACTGCAGTTTACTGCCTGGGCAGCGATAACGCTGTCTGCCGCGGCAATCCCTTGCTCGTGGGCAGACTTTACCAAAGTTCGGCAAAGTGTCCTTGAATGACTCCGCTTATCCCTAAGTCAGAGTGCTGTTGATGACTAGTCCTTGATGATACCTCCCGGCGTGAACCAATTATACTCACCAACCAATCTCACACTTCTTTTAGCCGCTGAAACTCTTAACCTATCCCTAGGCCGAGTTAGTATTTCGCGATTGAAACACCGTACTTACCCCTTTCGTGAATCTAACTCTCTCGAGCTTAGATAAATGGATTAATCACAAACTTTCCTCCCGGGCTTGAATGCAAGAACAAGGAATAACAAAGGATAAGCAAACCTTGATAATCTTTATTGCATTGAACAAACGACAAATTACAATCTCCTCTCACAAATACTCCACAACCTTCACCTAAACCCTATGAAGGTTTTAGAACATGATGAAGAGGAAGTAAACAAGAATAGAAGTCGGCTCTCCCTAGGTATTTCGATATTCTATACATTGAGTGGCTAGGTCTTTATATAGGCTAGACCTAGGGCAAACCTTTCCTAAGTAGAATACAACTTGGAGTAGGGAACAAGTCAAGTACATAATAATATTATATTTCCAAGTTTGAATTCGGCTAAGGGGGCTTTCCCGCGTGGTCTTCCTTTGGGCTTTTTCTTGTGCTAGCCAGCTCCGATTCTTGGGCTTCAAGTCCAAACACGTTCCTTAGATTTTTGTCTTTCCATCGCCTATCACTTTGCTTCCTGTCTTCCTGATGCTGCCTCGGCATCAGGTCCTGCCTCAGCCTTGTCTCTGCCGCGGCAATGGTATTCCTGCACATATATGAAAATGCAGTAAAACCTGCCTTTTTCTATAAATATTATCTATTTAAGTATAACTTCTAAATATATCACATTAAGCACATGCATTGGTTCAAGTGGGTGAATATTTGGTGATAAATGCCGATAAAAGAAGTAGAAAGTGATAGTGTGTTGAGCACTTATCACTCCCCACCATAACTATGCGTATTCTTAAGCCTTAACCTTTCGGCTACCCAATGGTTTACCTAGAAACAAACTATAAGAATTGTGAGTGTGTGCGTTTTTGTGGACAATTTTGATTAAAGGCTTTCTTAGATAAACTCTAAGTTCAAGACAAGTAGAATTTGGTTAAGTGTTCTCTTCTTTTCTAAATCACCAATTCTTGAGCCAATTTCGGGCACCTCAAGGATTGTGTTTTTCCCTTCACTAATTCTTTCTTTCTTTTTGATATTCCTTAAAACATACTAGAGCCAATTTCGGGCACCTCTAGCATGAAGAAGAGTCTTTCCTAGAGCCGGTGATAGGCACCTCTAGTTACTTTCCCAAAAATCTAAGTCTTTATCACCTAAGTTCATTAAAAGAACTCTTATAATCCAACAAGTCCCAACCCCATCTCCTTTTCTTTTAAAACCTCAATGTTATGTGTTATTAGAGCAGAACATTTCACGTCAAGCTTGAAATTACACAACTCACAAAAATATATGAATCCAAGACAAATGTCTTTGCACTCATCACATGTAATGAAGCGACTAATCCCAGGGCGATATGAAGTGTAGAGGTAAAGAGGATGGGTAGAATGAAAAGAGTGTTGAATCTCGTACGGCAGTTTAGCACATTTTTCATGCAGGTAAAAGTCATGACATGTTTTACAGAAGTAGCTCGGACCATTAAGTACCAGACGACAACCGTAGCAAAATTTGTTTCCTTTGAACTCTTCTGTTACCTCATACATCTGGTGACTGTGGAAGATTGGATGCATCTGCACATTTGAAAAGAAATTTCTTAACTGGTTTGAATAACAATTAACTAATAATAATAAATTCTTGATATTGTTACAAACCAGAGTGCGGATGGTATTAGTCTCTTCATTGTGCTCTATTTCATTCACAACCAAAGCTTTGTTTTTCATAGACGGAGCAGACGAGGATGAGACCTTTATAGATGAAACAAATTATATTCATTATTATCACATCAATAACTATTACTCCCTCCGTCCCACTATTTTGTCCATTGTTGACTTCTCACGTAGTTTTAGGAAGAAAAAGTTTATGTAAGAAAATGATGTAAAATAATTGAAAAGACAATTTTATCCTTAAAAAGTTAAATTTTGTTTTGCTAGAAAATAAAAGAAAGGGTAAAAAGAGAAATATACCTTGTAAAAGTTGTTGATTTTTTTCAATGAGACATTTTAAGTGGGACAATTTTAAAACACAAAAGGGACATCATATATGGGACAAAGGGAGGATAAATTTCCCTTTTGATTGCGAAAATGAAATCAATGATTGAAAAGGATTATTACCTCATCAAGTACACATTCAATATGAGCGATAAATGTGCAACTTTGACAAATATACACTGGATGTATTGAATTCTTCTCCTTCTCACAGATATCACAATGATATTCTTTAGAATAATCTTCTAAAATTGATTCCATAAGAAGAAGTGGATGTCTGTGATATCTATTATCAGCAGAAGGCGATACAACACATCTTAGATGAAAGTTAAAATGGCATTGCATACAGCGATAAACGCTTGCACCAGTAGAAGGTTTGTCACAGACTTTACAGTAAAAATCATGCCTTTCATGACCTTTCTCCAAAAAATTGAAATAAGTGAGAAGGTGCTCGTGGCAACCGAGTTTTTGGGTGGGCAAGAATTTAGCACAGCTAAACCAATGAAGGCGGAAGTTGCACATCTCACACATATAGCAAGGGCTAAAAGCCGGAATAATCATTCCACAAGCACTGCAATACCCCGGGATATTGATTAAGAGAAGAGGGTGGCCAGGATGAAAAGGATGGAAAAGTCTCCTTGGTATCTTATCACGGCACATCGAATGAAGATAGAACCTACAATCTGTACAACCATAACACACTTCCGATAGACGTTTATCGCACCAAAAGCAATAGTCGTCATATTCACGTATCTTCCTATATTTGAACATGCTCAGACTGTGACCGTGGCTGAAATGCAGGATTGTCATTTTTTTTCCATCTTTATGTCTCAGAAGCTCTTGATTTTTAGGAAGCTCGCCATTGATCGACGAAGCGCAAACCAAATCAAGATTAAAATCGCAAGAAGAGCATCTGTATCTGTAGCCAGTAGATATATACATACATACATCACAAATAAAATCCACAGAATTTAAAACTAGTTGAAGTCGGTGGTGCAAGTGGAAGGGGTGCATCATCTCTTGAGGCAGAACATGAAGCAATTTTTCCACGCACGAGACGTGCAGATAAACGTAACACCGTAGACAAATAAAGGCCTTGGTGGAGATTATCCCTCCACATTCTTCACACCGCTTCTGTTCAAGCCCCGTAAGATATTTCCAGGACAAGTAGTTTAGGTGGTTGCAGGAAAGTTTGATATCCATCTCAAAGAGGATAGAAGAAATTTGGATAAACAAAGAGTTGGATTACAGACAGCAAGACAGAACAATCAACAATGTGACTGAAGAGAAAAAAGGATGTCAATTGGTAAAGCTAATTCTGTCATTGTGTGTTCACAAATGTAGTGTTTAATCAACAAAAGAAGCACCCAATGAACACGAAAGGGATATTATTTGCAGAACAATGAAGTTATGTTAGGAATTGATTCAAAGGTTAAAACTTTAAATGAAAAGATGAGTTCCCAATCCAATCCAATCCTTGTAGGGAATAATCAAAGGACAATGGGGTTGTCCCCTTGATTAAGGTTGTCTGTTCTTAACTTGTATCTGTCAAACAAGCAAAGTTTTGTTCTTTATTTTCCTGGAAATAGTGTAACTGAAGATAGATTTAGAACAAACATTTTGTTTACGTGAAGAATGAAGTCACCTTTGCGCTCAATTAATATAAATAAATAACTATGTTATCTCTCATTATATTTAAGGGTTAGTGATTTGATTAAAATAAATTAAATAATTTGGCGGTTAAATTTTTAGTTTTTTAGTTGAGTGATCAAAATAAAACATATCCAATATTTGGATAATCACCTCGAGTCCCTAAAAGTTTCTAAATGTGCAACCAGATCCCTATAAACAAAATAATCTACTAAAATGTATAAAACTGTAAAAAAATCATATAAAATTTTCAGTAGTTCATCAAAAACACCCTTAATCACATGATTGATTTTTTTAGGTCCACATCAATCGACTAATAGAATTTTCTAATGGTGTTAGTGATTAGGACTAACATACAACAATAAAAATAGTAAGAGGATTTCAAAAAGTGCAGGGACTAAAGCTACAGTTGCCACAACTCTGGTAATACCTATAGTATCATCATGCAAAGTCTGCTACTATGCAACACCGAAAATGCAAATGTTCTCTTCGGATTCGCCTTCTTTCTTCCTCGAGAACACGGCATTCTGAGAATATCGAACATAGGAATGTACAGATGAAGCTATTCGGTATTCACATGTTATCTCGGACTCCGACTCACCTTATGTAACTGGTGCATTATTAAACCAGCTTTTAAGTTTGTTTTACTGAGGTGGAGCAAGGGATTTCACTCGGAGCTCCAATTTCGACAAAGACAGTGAACTTTGGCAAGGGAAGCCATGTAATCATCGGACCTGAAACAAAATTGGGCAACTTGTAATGATACTGTATTGCTATTAATTGAAATGGTTGTAAATATGAATGTATTCTCAGATCAAACCTTTGTCCATAAGGAGAGTTACATGCTGAAAGTATGTGAACTTTGGCTGCACCGGATTTCTTCTGCACAGTGAAATGCAGTAAGCATAGCAATTCCGAAAATACAATCGTTTCGTAAGTGATGATACCATGATAAC
This sequence comes from Abelmoschus esculentus, assembly GCA_035048815.1. Lineage (NCBI taxonomy): Eukaryota > Viridiplantae > Streptophyta > Magnoliopsida > Malvales > Malvaceae > Abelmoschus > Abelmoschus esculentus. Next base: position 2,027,162 of record JAUCBN010000049.1, read on the forward strand.
CGATCTTTGTTGAAGCAACAACTGAAGTTCTCCGAGTATGACACAACATTGCAATTATATAGCAACAACTGAAGGATAGAAACGAACCTCAGATTCATAGTAAAGTCCTGCATATAAAGAAGCATAGAAATTCTCCGGGCCGGTGGAGAATGCAGCAACGAGCTACACAAATTAGTTTTTTTAGTTAGAAACATTGTTATAAACAAGCATGCTATATTCGGTTACATGTTTCAATCAATACCTTTTCTGGATCACCTCCATCTTTAAACATGTTATAAGCTTCCCGCATGACAGGTCGCGGATCTCTGCCGACCTATGTTTCAGGCAACCTTGTTCACTTATGTATCTACCATTCCTCAAACTTAAAACAAAATGCAACTATCTATTTTACTCAAAGAGGTTGTACTCGTGTTGCATACTTCGACCGGTGAATACTATGGTGAGACAGTTCTTTAACCATTCTCAACTCGTTTGAAGGTGATTTATTATAAGGTGAGCCTATGTTCAACTCGAGTTAGCTGTACCTATTCTGTTACTTACCTCAAGAAAGCGTCGCCTTGCTTCGTCTACCCCGTATAATTGAGCTTCACAGAGAAAGCACCATATCGATTCCTCGGTATCATTAGGATTCTGAGCAACATCTAATCTAAACTGCTCTGCACCTTCTTCAAACCTAAAGAGAACAACAACAACAAAAGAAAGAATATAAACCTAGGAATTTTCAAAAGATAGTACAATGACAACCCTCTTTGCCATAAATGCCATCAAGCTGAATTAAGCATATCAAAAGATCAAACATTATTTTAAGGGAAGCAAAGGGAAAATGCAGAAATACAGAACTATTTACCTATCAAGATAGTACAATGACAACCCTCTTTGCCAAAGATCTATAACAAAACATTGTGAAAATCCACATCATTCTTAATCGACAGAAAAAAGGGGCAATCTTAATTTTAGGAACTTACATGCCTTCTGTCGGGAATCCAGTTCCATTGCCTTGTCAAATTCAGCTAAAGAACCTGGCACATCACCCTTTAGAGAGAAAAAAAAAGATATATCATACAGAACAAAAGATAGCTAAAATAATCAAATGAAACTAAAACTTACCTGCCTAAACAGTACCATTCCACGTCTTATAGCAATCACAGCTTCTCTGGCATTGTTATTGCCTGTTAAAGCATCCCAGATTCCAGAAACTGAAGGAAGAATGAACAATCTTCTGGAAAAGGTGAGATTGAGTGATGGGTATTGAAGATTATGGATTCTTGTGCTGAAAGTTTGAGTCTTGGGTGAAAAAATTGGAGAGAAAGGAGGGGGATGATGATGGAATGAAGAAGATGAAGATGAAAAAGAAATTGTGGGTTTTAAGTTTAGAGTTATAGCCATGGATGTTGGAACAAAAAAGCTTCAAGATTTGAGTACAAAGAAGCAAACTTTTCAAGTGGAACCAATGAGTTTGAGCTTTTGACAGATAAGGCGCCAACGGCAACGAAAGGCTCATATTGCTGATGTAGTACCTTAAAAGTTTCAAGCCAAATAGTGTTTTGGTCCCTCTTCTATGTTCAAATTTAGAATTTAGTCCATATACTTTAATTTTACTTAATTTGATATCTCTACTACTGTAATATTATTAGTTGTTCCAAATAGCTAAAATCTCCCAACTTTGTAGCATGTACCAAAAAAGAATGCAGATGCACTTTTCTTACCAAGGCCATCTGCAACTTGATTACAATTCCATCAAGCGAAACGTATTACGACTTCCCAACTTTATTCCAACAACCGTCGAATATAGAAAAGAATAGTATAAGGCCAAGACGATATATCATTCCGATCTATGAGACGTATATCGCCTCCAAAAAACTGTTTCTAGGATGAGCTTCCGACATGCCATGCTTGTAGCATGCCTACATAGATACCCCTTAGTTTGGCCTCGGTGACAGAACAAGATCGAATGTGCTTAAAAAATTTCTAAATTCCGCGATCTGTCTCATCCCGTAAAATCCCTCCACACGCTGTAGAGCCATTTACAGGATTCCTGGAATCACCAGAGTTGAACATAAGCTAACCATGCATAGGGAGCCATCAATATTCATTCTGGGCAGTGCCCATCCCAGGCGTCGCTTGGACCGGGAGATCAGTAGTGAAAGTCTGAATCACATCCTCCAAAAACGATCGACTTAGCTTCAGATCTGATTTACGCTCAATGTTATCTGGATCAGAGATAATTAAAATACTTAACTATATGTAATCAATTATATTGTTTAAGTAAAAGGATCGAGTTATGTAAAATTAAAGTACGAGAACTGAATTCCAAATTTAAATAATAAAGGGGGAAAACCAAATTATAAAAATACGAATTTATAAAAAATAGATGTCATATTATTTTTTAGGTCTATGATTGAATAATTTTTAAATTTTTTGAAAAAGAATTAAGCTAATTAAATTTTTAAATTTTTTAAAAAATAGATCCTTGAATAATGTTATCGAACTTTAACAGTTTTTAGTAAAACAAATTTTTATGTGTCGCAGGCTTGCAGCATAATAGTGTACTTGAAATTTTTGAATTTTAATTTTAAAAAATATAAAAATCATAAAAAATAATGTTTTGGAAAATTCTAAAAACTTATTTTAAATTTTAAAAATTATGTTTTTAATTTTTAAATTTATTTAAAAATAATAATTGTTCAAAAGATTAAAAAATACTTTAAAATGATAAAATATTAATTTTTTAAAATTATAAAAAAATAATTTGAAAAGTACAAAAATATTAAAATTTGTTGTTAAATCGCTAAAATATTTTTAAAATAAACTATATTTTTTTTCAAAAAGATCATTTAAAATTTTTATAATATTAAAATATATTATAAAATTTTTAGAATGTTTTACATATTTCAAATATTTTTAAAATAATATATTTTTACAATTTTAAAAATATTTAAGATTTTTTATTTTTAAATAAATTAAAACTTTTTTAAAAATATATTTTATTTTTCTACATTTGAAAAAAAATATTAATATATTTTTATAATTTTTAAATGTTTATTTTAAAAATTAAATAAATCTAAAAATTTCACAAGACATCGCATTGTACCACATGGCATAGTTTGGTGTTGCCATGTGGCAAATAACATGAAAGTTAAAATTTAACCATTAAAATTGATTAAAGGATGTAATTGATATAATATGTTTTAGTTTGATGATTTAATTGATTTAATTTCTTAATATATGGTTTAATTGAATAAAAAATGCGGGTTTAATTGAATGTTTTTTAAAAATTCAGGAGTTTATTGAACCCTAAATCTATTTTATATATAGAAAAAATCTTTGATACATAAGTCGTGTAAACTTTAATTTGCACGTGCTTTTCATTTTAGAGGTTAGAATTTTAGTTTAAGGTTAGAATTTTAAGATTTTAAGTTATAGGGTTTAAAATTTAAGGTTAGTGTTAGAATGTAGGGTATAAGATTTATAGTTTAGTTTTTTAAAGTTATGATTAAGAATTTAATAATGAATTATACAGTGTAAATATATAGATTTATATAAAATTAATTTTATACAACTTTATATTAAAATTTTAACCTTTATATACAATTATACAATTTGGATGGTTCCTTTGTCCCTTTTAGTAGTGAGCAAAACTCGATTCGACTCAAAAAAGCTGAATAACTCGATTCGATGTGAAAATATTTGACTCGTTTTGACTCGACACAAAATTTTTAACAATTAAAGAATTTATTTTTAAGTTCGAGATGAGTCTCAATTTTTATGATATTTATATATTGATATATAAAAATATGAAAAAATATTATCACGTATGAAGAAATATATATATATATACATATCTTGTATGATTAGAAAAAAATCATTTAAATGAATTTAAATTTTACTATAACATGATAAATAATTAAAATTATTTTTTTTATAAAAACTTGACTCGACTCGAATTTCTTAAACTTGAATCAAATCGAAAAAATTTCAAATAAAATTTAAGCGATAAATTATGACATATAAACTCGAATAAATAAAAAAAAATTACTTAACTTATCTCGATTCGGTGGAATATTTACACTTACCCTTTAGTCTGTTGTGAAGATGAAGACCTAACCCATATCGTTTCCTACTGGACTTTATGTAAGAATCTTTAGGTTGATAATGCCATGAAAACGTTTGCCTCATTTTCTAAAACCACCAGCCTAAGGTTCCATTTTTAACATTTCCAAGGTCTTATAGCCATCGGGATGGACCAAAATGAATAAACAATTTTGAAAATCTAACTTTTATTAAAGATGGACAACGTCGTGTCAAATTGGATTTTTGGTCTAGTCAAACTCGATCCAAATATAAATACTTTAAATCCGACTTCAATCCAACATAAATATTTTTTCTAAAAAAATTAATCCGACCTGGAAATAAATAGCCTAAATCCAACTTCGACCCGACCTGATCTATAAAAAAAATTTAGGACTAAATTATAAAAAATAATTTTGGGGGTCTTAATTATAAAAACTATAATTTTAAGAACTAAATTATAAATAAAAATTAATTTTAAGGACCTAATTATAAAAATATATAGATAGATGACCAATATTATAAATATCCCTAAAAATTATAGAAAAATACATATTTAGTCTTGGGTCGGGTCAGATATTTTACACTCTAAACCCGAACCCAACCCTATATCACTTTAAAAAAAATACCCAACTCGAAATCGATTTTTATCAAAAGAATCAGACCCGATCGGACCGGATCAAGTCAAAACCCGATCAGATCGGATAAAATACTCATCCCTAACTTTTATAGAATTTCACCTTAAAAAATATTTTAAGACATTATTATTGTTTTTATATTATGCTCCAAACAATTATAACGTACAATTATAAGGTTCAGACACTTCACTTCAAATTTATGAGAATTTTTATATTTGATAAATGTGCCATGACAAGATAATTTTTAACTTAATATCTAAACTATAACCGGTTAATTTATGAATAATCGTTATTATGCATGACATGATATCAATAAATCATCGCTCCATCAATAATTCTAAGAGATTTTTACAATTCTTTACGGTGTTATCGTCGTCCATTCTAAATCGATCATACTAATTCCGATCATCGGTACTATACTGAATGAGATTTCTAACCCAAGTCAACTAAAACAATTCGTTTAACTCAAAAACTAATCATAATTTTTTATCTTTTTATTCATCTCACACAGCAGGTAAAATATAAATTACAGTCTCTAATTTTTTTACTATTATTTTTATTTAGTGTCGTCTAAAAATTACATCAAGTTGTATATTTCAGTTGATAAGAGAATCAATTTAATTAAAACATTCATATATATATATATGATGAGTGTCTAAAAGTTCTATTTTTTATACCAATTTCTCACTCGATTATTGCTAATAAAGGACAAATTTAATGACAATAATGGATAATTCAGCTTATTTTCCATATTTCAGCATCTCAATACTTAATTCATGAATTTATCGATTATTTGACATAAAACAGGTGCGGTTAATGACTTTTTCTCTTAGACAAGAAACTACACAGGTAATGTCAGATATCATGATGGATGTTGGAAACCAAAGTTGGATTAATGCAGATAAGCACCCGCCACGGCAGCACTTTGGAGGTCGCGACAACTGATGCCAAGGCAGCACCGGGAAAACAAATATTGATATGATAGACAATCTAAAGAGAAAAACAAGGTGGACATTTTAAGACAAGCGACATAGAAATCGGAGCTGGGAAACACATAGAAAGTCAAGGTCAAGACCACATGGGAAAAGAATCCTTATAGGAATAAACTAGGAAATAAAATAAAGATATTTTATTTATGTAATTAACTTGTGTTTTACTCCAAGTTTAATTCCTACTTTGGAAATATTTGCCCTAGGCCAAGCCTATATAAACCGTAGCCTATGTAGAGAAGAGAGTATCTCGAAATCAAGTTTCATAGAAAAAACCCTAAACTACCTCCATCACCCCCTCGGGGTTTAGGTTAGTTTGTGGAGTAGTTGTGGAAGAAAGTTTGTAATTTGTCTAGTTCTTATTAATGCAATTTCAGAATTCATAGTTTATTCTCTCTTGGCATTTACTTTTCTTTGCATATGAGCTCGAGATGATAGTATGTGAAGAAAAATCTATTTGTCTAATATCAAGAGAGTTAGGCTCACGAAACGAGAGAATCCGGTCTTTGCTTAAGGGCATTGACTAATCCGGTTTAGAGATAAACCGCCTAGGATTTCAGCGACTAAAAGGACGCATGTGTTTGGTTGTTGTTCGTCCTTGATTCACGCTGGGAGGTATCATCAAGACATGGATTTCAACAATTCTCTTCGATTAGGGATAAGGAGGAGACATACAAGGATGCTCTATCGAACTATGAGTTGTTGAATTGTCGACAAGGCATAACCCCGCCTAGGCAGCTGAGGCGACCCTTAGTGTGACCCGCCGAGGCAGCAATTCAACCCTATTGCATTATGAGAATGAGACAATTGCATTCTGATTTCACATTACGAAGCACTCTAACTTGTCCTACTTTTCCATCCTTGATTTCTTGATCACTTATCTTTATTGCTTTAATTAGTTTCTTTAGTTATAATTCAACTCAATTATCTGTGTCTTTACTTTTTCCATTGTTCAGGAATAGTAAATTGTGTAAGTAACGCCAATACTCGTGGGATCGACATCTTAAATACTACAATTTGGCAAAAGGTGGATGGAAGAATGTTTCATCATAAAAGCAGGACTTTCTAGCCCTCACCAAATTTGGCGCCGTTGCCAGGGATTGGCGATTCCCTATCTGCCGCTTAAACTTTCAAAAAAGGGCATTAGAGCTTCCCACAATTCATTCATGATTGATTTCTTTTTTTCAAAATGATTCCTTTCCTTTCGTGCCTAAAGGCTCGTAAGAGGCGCCACAAACAGAGAACTCAGAGAAAGTTCTCATTCCAGTTCTTCCTTCTTGTTCCTAGGGCGGGTTGGGACAACTAAGATATTATCAACTTTCCTTTTTTATTTTTCTTGCACTTTTATCTTAGGAAATTAGTTTAATTGTGTTTGAGTTATTTGTTTTATTTTAGGAAGGAAACCCAAGAATGAAAAGCCATGAAACACATAAAACGACCCTGAAATCAAGCTTACCGTCCCACCTAAGAAACAACCAAGACGGTTGGCCGCCCCAAAGCAAGTGACGACGGATTTGTTGCTATAGAACTTCATCTCCCCCGTTTTATTTCATACTTCTTCATTATTGTTTTTCAGTTCAGTTTTTATTTTCTTTCTCAACAAACTCTACACAAACTGATGACCCTCAGGATATAGAAGAGGCCAAACGCGATATATAAATATAGGTTTATCTTTTCTTTGCCTCCTAATTTTTATCTTGTCTTTTATTGTTGTCTTGTGTTCAGATACATGCATTGAGGATAATACATTTCTCGAGTTTGGGGGAGTATTGATCCTATTCCGTAACTTAAAAATATCTGTTATGTGTGGAAATTATTCGGATTATCCTACTACTGCCTTAATCTCTGTCCTTTTTAGTTTTTATAATTTGATACAATTTTTTAAGTTTGTTAAATTTTATTGAAAATGCCTTGGCAACAATATATATTCTCCAAACGCCGCAGAAGTATGCACCATTCACCATACTTGAAATCAGAAAGGTCTTTTAGGATTAGTACTTAGGATTAGACTATGAGCCTGAAATCACATAAACACTGCTAGTCTTAGTTGATTTTAAAAGTTCTTTTCTTTGAAAAGCAATAAGGACTTAGGCTTAGATTTTAACTAGAGGTGTCTATCACCGGCTCTAGTGTAGTCCATAGAGGTGCCTATCACTGGCTCTAGGACTTAGTCTTTCTCCCACTCACTAGAGGTTCCCGAAATTGGCTCTAGTGAGAATAGCTAAATACTTGAGGTGTTCAAAATCGACTCAAGCAGTATAAATATATAACAATATATATTTATATACCAAATTAGGGAGAAAAAAAAGAAAAGGAATGAAAGAAAAATCTTAGTCAGAAGTCTTGAGCTAGAAAAAAGATTAAAACTTAGAAAATCAGCTTTGACACAGCTACGCACACACCCACTAAGACTCATAGTCCAGTTCCGAGGAATTTCTAAAATCTAGAAGAGGCCGAGTCAAGAAAAGAATTTTATCGCGGCAGGCAGGACGATATATTACAAATTTCTTACTTAAATCTATATTTTGCATTGCTTGAGGACAAGCAATAGTTCGAGTTTGGGGGTATTTGATGAGTGCCTAAAAGTCCTATTTTTTATACCATTTTCTCACTCGATTATTGCTAATAAAGGACAGATTTAATGGCAATAATGGATAATTCAGCTTATTTTCCATATTTCAGCATCCCAATACTTAATTCATGAATTTATCGATTATTTGACATAAAACAGGTGCGGTTAATGACTTTTTCTCTTAGACAAGAAACTACACAGGTAATGCCAGATAGCATGATGGATGTTGGAAACCAAAGTTGGATTAATGCAGATAAGCACCCGCCACAGCAGAACTTTGGAGGTCGCGACAACTGATGCCAAGGCAGCACCGGGAAAACAAATATTGATATGATAGGCAATCTGAAAAGAAAAACAAGGTGGACATTTTAAGACAAGCGACATAGAAATCGGAGTTGGGAAACACATGGAAAGTCAAGGTCAAAGCCACGTGGGAAAAGAATCCTTATAGGAATAAACTAGGAAATAAAATAAAGATATTTTATTTATGTAATTAACTTGTGTTTTACTCCAAGTTTAATTCCTACTTTGGAAATATTTGCCCTAGGCCAAGCCTATATAAATCGTAGCCTATGTAGAGAGGAGAGTATCTCGAAATCAAGTTTCATAGAAAAAACCCTAAACTTCCTCCATCACCCCCTCGGGGTTTAGGTTAGTTTGTGGAGTAGTTGTGGAAGAAAGTTTGTAATTTGTTTAGTTCTTATTAATGCAATTTCAGAATTCATAGTTTATTCTCTCTTGGCATTTACTCTTCTTTGCATATGAGCTCGAGATGATAGTATGTGAAGAAAAATGGCTGGATTTCAGCGACTAAAAGATCTTAAATACTACAATTTGACAAAAGGTGAATGGACAAATGTTTCATCATAAAAGCAAAGCTTCCTAGCCCTCGCCAATATATATGTGCGATACACGTGTGATTTAGATACAATGATTACAGTAGTATCTGTTCTAGAGTATATACTCTCAACCATTGGACATTGATCGCTCAATCATTGTGCTGATAGTATTGATGCTCGAACCCGTGACCTCCAGGAACAACATCTATTCCTTCAACCGATGAGGCTAGATGGTTCGTGCTTCTATTTAAATATTTAATTATTATTATGTTTATTTATATATCGTAATAATTATCAATATTATAATTTTATTTTTACATTTATACGAATTACTTTAATTTTATCTGAATGTCTTCTTTCTTGTTTTTTTAGTGTCTTTTTATATATACTTTATCATTAAAAAATTAAATTTAAAGTTTAAAATTAAAATTTAAAATATTAAATATAAAATTTATTTTTTAAAAGTTTATAGTATAAAGAAATAATCACAAAAGAATTTTTGTCCTATCTTTAGTCTTAGGAAGTTTTGGATATACAAGCCATTTTAAATTTTTATTTAAGAAAATAGGGTGTTTGAAGTTTATTTTAGAATATAAGTCAATTTTATCCGTGCAGATAGAAGAACACCAGTATATGACGATTTAAGGGGAAAACGTCATGTATAGATGACGTTTTTTAATTTTTAAATATATTTTTTGTAAAATTTGAAAGGAGAACGCCACTTGCGCATGGTGTTCTCCTATCCGCACTATAAAAATTAACTTAAATTTTAAAATATATATAAGAATCACTTTTATTTTAAAATAAAAATTTAAATCGGATTATTCTTAAAATTTTATCCGAGTCTTTAGACATTACCTATACGTTACGTCATGCTTGGTTTATCCGAGTGGAATGGAGGTTGGTGGCTGGCCAATCGACAAACGCCGTTATTTCTTTCAAGGGCAGGCATTTTGAAATTGTCAATCTAAGGGTCTGCAATTTGCATAGTCAGAGTTTTTTTTATTGTATTTTCGGTTTTTAAGATTTTAAAATCGATCCGTATCGTATATCTAGTTTTAATAGGTAAATTTTTTTATAAGAATTTTCTTTTACATGCATAACACTTTAAACTTAGAATTTATTTAAGCGAAATCAAATTTTTTATCACTTAGACCAACCCATATTATTCGCTTAGTCATAGAGTTTGATATACACTAAAACAGATTTTTATTTTTTAGATATACAAACCAGTTGATTTTCATTTAATTATTTCTTTATCCTTTGTTCATATTATCCGTTATTCAAAGGTGACGACCATCTCTTTCTATATATTTGAAGTCAATTCAGACGTTTAACATTGTACCAACATGTTACCAGAAGATTGTCTTTCCGTTATTCTTTCCTTCACCTCCCCTCTAGATGCATTGAGATCATCCTTGGTTTCTTCTGATTTTCGATCGGCAGCCGATTCCGACATAGTTTGGGCAAAGTTTCTGCCTTCGGATTATCCCGAAATCGTATCGAATTCGGTCAGGCCTCTCGAGTTTTTCTCGAAGAAACAACTGTTCCAGTGCCTTACTGAACCAGTCCTTATTGATGGTGGTAACAAGGTAACTAATCAACCCTCCCTTGACCATGAATTTAGCAAATTCAGCATTGAGTTTCCAATATTTAACAGATTGTGAAGGTGGAGAAATCATCAGGCAAGAAATCTTACATATTGTCTGCAAGGGAACTTTCCATCAGATGGAGTTCCATCCCATTGTATTGGAGCTGGATACCTATGTCTGAATCAAGGTTAATTTTCATCCCTTTTTATTACAATTAGACACAACCTCAGGTGTTCATGGGTCGAACCAGACAATAGATTATCTCAAGATTTCTTTGTTTTATACAGATTTTCTGTAGCGTGTGTGTTAAGAACAACCGATTGGCTAGAGATTCGAGGCCGCATAAGGACTCGAATGCTGACCCCGAACACAACTTATGGAGCTTACCTTATACTGAAAATCTCCGGCCGTGCATACGGGCTTGATTCGATGCCATTAGAGATAAGACTGGAGGTGGGAAACCATGTTTGTTGCAGCAAAGTTTTCTTACAAGACAAGAAACAGATTGGTATTTTGAAAGGAAATAATCAGCAGGAATTGAGAGTGCAAGGGAAGATGTTTGGATGGAGATTGAGTTTGGGGAGTTCTTCAGTGGGGAAGATGATGAACAGGTCAAGATGAGTTTGATGGAGGTGAAGGGTTATCAGCTGAAGGGAGGTCTTGTAATTGAAGGCATTGAAGTGAGGCCAAAACATCCATGGGTTTAATATTTAAAAAGGGTTAAATATTATGAAACCCATTGAGTGATCCAAGTAAAAAAACGAATAATATTTATTTTAAGATACTTGAGTTTAATCGTTAGATTTTTAGTGGGTTTTGTGAAAAGTGAATATGGTCGCAAATTATATGACTAAATTACCGGAAAGTAGGCACTTTAATTTTACCATCTTCGATGATGCTCCTAACCAAATTCAACCATTGCTTCGGCGTGATAGGATCGGTTCTCCTTATCATCGCTTTAGTCGTTTTCCTCACACCGATTTGCTTTAGTCTTGATATGTGTATTTTGCTGCCAAACACACTCTTTTTTCTTCATTTAGGTTAGGAAAATTTTTTAACGAGAAATGAGATGACATCTTCGTTCTTAATAAAAAAATATCTATAAATATTTACTACTTTCTAATTACCTTCTAATCATTAAAATAATGATTAAATGCTCTTTCTGCACATTAACTATATTCAATTTCTTAATGTCATTCATTAGTTTTTCATTTTCAATTTATTGAATTTAATTATTCAATCAAATGGTCAAATTAATTAAATATTATATTTATTAAATTAAAATTTTAAGATCAAATTATATAATATATAAATAATATATCATAATTATATAAATTTTTATTAATTACCACATAACACTTTTTGTTAGATTTAAACGACAAATAGCTTAGCTGATGTTATTTAAACAGTGGTTTGATTTACTAAATTAAAAAACTCATGGTTAAAATAAAATAAGACCTATAATTGGATGGTGATAAATGCAATTTATCAATAAGTGTTAGAAGCATTCGTAAAGTACATTACACACTTAAGATAAAGACATTATTAAAAAAAAAGCAACTTCAAACTCCGAATATAAATCATAATATAAATAAATATTATAAAAAAATAAAGTTGTCATTAACATTTTTAAAAGAATATATATATTTTGAATGACAGGAGTAAAATAGGCCAAGCAAATTGAATTTTTTAAAATATAAAAATATTACATTAAAAGATTTGACAAAATATATAAATTATTATTATTATTATTATTATTATTATTATTATTATTATTATTATTAAATTTTCATGTAACTACAACTACAAATAAGTTGATATCTTTAATTTAACCCTCAATTTTTTTTCACCATCTTTTTAAAATTTTGGTCTTTTTCTGCAACTATTTCATATGGTAAATGATATCATATAACTTGACTTTATTCGTCATTTTCAAAGTTTTCTTAGCTTTCTTAGCGAGAAAACATAGGACAAGACAGACACAACAGATGTATGGAAGTACATTTTATCAATTCAGACCGTTAGGCCAACACAACAATGTTTGACGGATGATTCTAGAGTGAAAATGTTAAAATAAGACTAATTTAAGGTTGACATATTCGGTAGGTAGTCGGTTTGTACAATAGTTTATTACGGGGTTTGTACATAAATAATTACAATAATTGTAATGAAAATGGTATATACATAAAATATTACGATATAAAGATTTATGTACAAACTTATTTTACTACAAGAAAACCTAATTTATTACAAAAACAATAAGAATTTCAGTAGGTAGATAAATTACAACAATATGTACATAATTTATTACACAAACCGTAATAAAAACGATAGGTACCGTATTTATTATAAGATCTCACCGAGACCCAAAAGAGTTCATCTTAGGGTAAGCATTTAGGTACATACATGTTTTACTACAAGAAAACCTAATTTATTACAAAAACGATAAGAATTTCAGTAGATACATAAATTACTACAACTTGTACATAATTTATTACCCAAATCATAATAAAAATGGTATGTACCATATTTATTACAAGATCTCACCCAAACCCAAAAGATCTCATCTTAAGGTAAGCATTTAGGTATATATCTATTTTACTATAAGAAAACCTAATTTATTACTAAAACGATAAGAATTTTAGTAGGTATATAAATTACTACAAGATATACATAGTTTATTACACAAATAATAATAAAAATGGTAGGTACCGTATTTATTACAAGATCTCACCTAAACCAAAAAGAGCTCATCTTTAGGTAATCATTTAGGTACATACATGTTTTACTACAAGAAAACCTAATTTATTATAAAAACGATAAAAAAATTAGTAGTTACATAAATTACTAAAAGATGTACACAGTTTATTACATAAATAGTAATAAAAACGATAGGTACCATATTTATTACAAAATCTCACCCAATTTATACACTTTCAAGACATTTTACTTATATAAGTAAACTCGTTTAAATTAGCTTGCATTATAGGTAGGTTATCAATTTACACACTTTTAAGACATTTTACTTATATCGTTATATTGGTGCAAATAAACCTACTTTAAAGCTGAATACCTACATAGGTAAAAAGGATTAAAAAAAATCATAATTGAAAACTATATTACCTACAAAGGTAAATCATGTTGAAATAAACCTAAGATTTCCTCTCAAATTTCCCTAATAACAGTTGTTTTCAAGTCTTAATTTCCGTTTTAGTAACAGAGGTTTTAACTTTTTCTATAACTTCTTTTTTCTCTTTTTGTTTTTTTAATCCAACGGTCATTAATGTTTAATATAAATCCAATGATTAAAATAGCTTGGTTTTCTTTTAGCCTTATTTTAAGAGTTTTTTTTTTAAAACAAACACCAATGTTGACTTGTAGTATTTCCCATGACTTTTTACAGTTGACATCTCTTTTTGGTCCTTTTTCTTTTTAAAGTGAGTTTTAAAAGATCTTCATGTCGGGATCTACTGTACATAATTTGAAATTAATAATTAATTGTCTGTCATTGTCATGATCTTGTGGAAGCCAAGAATTTTGATGAACTTGAGACCGTATCTTTTCTATTTTAGTGCTTCTCAGTAACTTGAATTCTGATAATATGCAGATTAAGGATATGACAGAGATTTTCGGAGCTTACAAGTAATGGAAACCGTGCAAAATTTTAGAGATTCTGTATAATTTATTAAAATATAACCCTTAAAAAGTAATTGTTCATGACTTTTATTAGTCTGTCCAAAAACTGTATTAAGTGTATAATCCAAGTGGTTAGCTGTTAATTGTGTGTGGCCCACTTGGTATAACAAACTAAACCGGAAGTGTTAGTTTGTTATCCTTCTCAGTGGCTATATAAAACCTCTTTGAGGGATTACTTAGGTATCATCCTTTTAACCTACACTGTAAACAACCTTTCTTCACTCTTGGTTGAGTTTAATATGGTATTAGGTGTAATCTCCTTCCTGAGGCCATAACCGCTTCTCTCCACTCTTCTTTGTCTTCAGTTCTTCCAGCTTTCATGGAATCTCTAGCCTCTGAAAATCTTGCCCTTTCTTTTGCCAATAAACAAGTGAGCGTCAAGCTCGATGATAGTAATTTCCTTTTGTGGAAACAGCAGGTAGTTCTTCTTCTCCGAGGACTGGACCTTGAAAGTTTTCTTGATGAAACCACCCCGGTTCTAGATCGGTTCTTGTCAACCGATGGCATCGATCGTACGGTCAACCCTCAATACAAGAAATTCATTAAGCAAGACAGCTCGTTGGCTTCTGTCAACCATGAGTCCGGGTGTTCTTCCTCAGCTCGTCAGTGCAGAAACAACGGAGACAATCTGAGAAGCTGTGTGTCAGTATTATTCAAAGCTTTCTACAGCCAAGGTAATGCACCTTCACTGTCGCTTACGATCGATAAAAAAAGGCTCGCTTTCAATAAGTGATTACACGTCTCAAATCAAAGAGATCTGTGATTTACTTGCTTCCTGTGGAAATCCGGTATCGGATGTTGAGCATATTGCAACAATTCTGAATGGTTTACCATCAGAATTTGATCCATTTGTGGCCGTCATCTCTGCAAGTAAAGATCCGTTCATTCTGGAGGGAGCCATTTCTGTTCTTAAAGATGCTGAATCCAGACTTGCGGATCCCATGAGAACTCTAGTCGGAATTAATGTTGTTCGTTATGCTCCTCCTGAGAATAATTTTAGATCTCAGTTCAGGTCTTCGATGCCAGCCAGAGAACCTCCAGGAAATAGGTCACGTAATAGGCCCCGTCATCAATGTCAGCTTTGTGGTAACTAGGTCACCTGGTTGAACGTTGCTGATACAGGTTCGATCAGTCATACAAAGTCAATAATAGTCCACATCCCATTCCCAATGATACTCAAGCCAACATGGCTCGTGTGTCATCCGAAGATGCTGCTCCTTGTTATGATTCATTCGTTCATCCTAGTGCTGAACTCACAGAAGGATCTGAACCTCAACTTGCTGTTACGCCACAGGTGAATTCTCTAACCGTTGCTGGTTCTTCCATTGACAACAAATGATATGTTGACTCTGGTGCCACTCACCATGTCATTGGCCAAGCTCAGAATGTGGTGAACAGTCATCCTTACTCAGGTAATGGTCAAGTTTTATTAGGTGATGGTTCTTCAATACCTATAACATATGTTGGGTCCAAGTCTATTTCTACTGATTCCAAAAACGTACACCTAAAATCATTGTTTCTTGTTCCTTCAATCAAGAAGAATTTGATCTCAGTTTCCAGATTTGCTAAAGATAATTGTGTTTACTTTGAGTTTCATTCTGACAAGTGCTTGGTAAAGGATGAAAACACAGGTGTTGTTTTACTTCAAGGGAGACAAGATAATGGATTATACAACTTTGATCTCCATACTTTGAATGCACATGCCTTCACTGCTGCTGCTGATTTTAGTTATTGGTTGTGGCATCAACCGCTAAGACATGCATCTACTAGCATTCTTAGTCCAGCTTTAAATAAGTCTTTTACTACCAATAAGTTTGTTGTATGTTCACCATGTCAGCTATGCAAAAGTCATTGTTTACTATTCTCAGATTCTACTTCTGTATACACTAAACCTTTCGAATTAGTTGAAGCTGATGTATGGGGTTCAGTACCTATAATATCAGCTGGTTATCAATATTATGTGTCATTTGTGGATATGTTTTTCAGAAATTGTAATACCCGAATTTTGTCCGGGTTCGAATATAAAATAAGGCCTACGTAAATATAATTAAATGAATAAATAAATAGATAATAACCAAAACTCAAAAAAGAATAAAAATAAATAAATAATAAATAAATATAAAATTAATTAAACAAAACAATAAATAATAAATAATAAATGGATAAGGAAGTTGGTTGCCAGGGGAGTTGAGGGCAGTTTAGTTTTTTAAAAAATAAGAACCTCCAATTCATGGATCTCGGGAGGGGGGTTGGTTCCATTCGGTTTTTACAAGGGAAAAAGGAGAAGCAAGAAAAAGGGAGGGGACTTCTTTCTCACTGCCAGGAGGGGAGGCTCGGTAAAAAATCAAGAGGAGCAGGGATGTTGTCAAATTCAAAGTTCACTGCTCGTCAAACATGGCATAACATCCAGAAATAAGATTCAAAAGCTAAAGGGAAGAAAATTCAAGCACATATTCATTGTTTTTCCTTCAATTTTTTCCGTATTTACTCTAATCATTCTGTTTCTAATTCTTTTTTTTTCTTTGAATTGTTCTTTCTTGTTTTGTTTCTCTCGTTTCTTGTTGAAAGAAAAGAAGGAGAAAGGAAGGCCGACTCAGAAGCATTCTCCCGAGTTTGTTTCCCTACTTGAAGACGGTGATCTTTGGTTATGGATAGGAATTGTAACGACCATAAACCAGACCCCATGGAAGTTGTTGCTACTAACAAATCTGATCGTAGCCCTCTTTCTACCAATGAAGATAAAGCCGAGGACATGTGGGAGGTGTCGGCGCGGATTCAAGAGATGGTTCTTATTACAATGGCTCCTATGCAACAAGAAGTTGTCTTGTCCAGAAGGATAACGGGTAGAGAATAAAGGAGAAGTAATGGATTTGATTTTGGTTTCATGGTCTTCGATTCAATGGAGATGGCTTCTCCGATTTCCAATCATGGTCAAGAATTTTCACTATACGGTGGATTGAGAGGACGGGGAAATCGGTGGAAGACAAGGCTTGAAGAAGACTCCAAATCCCAAGTTCCTAATCACGTCATGTGATAGTGAGCTTTCTATCGGTGGAAGAAACGTACGATCAAAGGCTAAGCTTCAATGTGGCCATGAATTCCATTTGGATTGCATCGGTTCTACATTTAACATGAAGGGAACGATGTCCGATATGCCATAAAGTTGAAGAACGTCAATGGTTGCATGCAAATGGCTTCACTCCATCACTTCCTGAGCCAAACATGGAGGATCTTTATGATAATGATGATTAAAATTTTAGTTTATTCTGAAAAGCATGTCAGAATTCAATGGCCTTTTCATGAATTTACAAGCGTTGATTCATTGTCCGAGGAAATGAGATTTTCATCAATTGCATGGCTAGACATTTTGCAAAGGTAAATTTGAAGCATCCAAGAAGCATCAAGATCAGATGCAACATGCACAGTGGATAACGAAAAAATGATAATTTGGCTGCATCAGATAAAATACCAACATCATGTAAGTCTTTATCTTTTAATTGAATCAATTTGATCCTTTATCTTTTAATTAATATATTTATTTAATTTATTTATTTATTTTGCTTATTTTTAAAATCATATAGTATTTTGTTTAGGGATCACTTTAATTTTCACGTAGATTAATTAAATTAGAGCCTTTTAGGGTTAGTCACTTTAATGAATCAATTTAATTAGGGAGATAATTGTAGTAATGATGGTATGTTAATCATATACCTCGGATACACTAAACGGTCGGTGTTTTGACGTACCATGATGTTGACCTAAAGAGTGTACCTTGGTATCGAATTGACGTGCTATCAAAACCTAGAATTCGATAAAATAATTTAGGTTTAGAATTAAGTAAAATTAGGTAAAAAAACTAGAAAATATCAATAGTATTATTAATTTTGTTTGGTGTCGAGATGGTAGTGTTTGAGCATTCGGATGTTATCATAATACACTTGGTGAAATTAATAATTTAATAGGATTTAAATATTTAATTAATGGAACCTTTTTAGGTTAGAACTTAAAATTAACCAGATTAATAACCGATCATGCATTAAAAAAACTTTTGGGGTAGAACTTGTATTTCTTTAAATACGAGTTAAGGTTTCCTATCTAGAGGACGTCTTATTCAAACTCGTATTTAAAAGAAATGTATTTTCTTATCCAAAAGGATATTCTTATTCGAACGATATTTATTTGACAATGACGAATTAAATTAATATTATTATTCGAAATGCCAACGTGTAATTAATAAGGTACCAATTTCGGGCGCTTGTAAGGGTCGTCCTTACGCGTAAACGAATCCCGAACCCAAAATGTTTTAAAAAGAATATCTGGTTTGTTTTATGGTGTCTAGCCTACCAAAGTGGCCGGTGGCGACTCCAAGTCATTTTAAAATTGAAATAATACATGTTTTAACATGACTCTGATTTTTCATAATTAACAATTAAAAGTGGTAAAAAAACTCGATTTTCCAAAATTCACTCGTCAGGCTAGTTTTCGTTAAAAACGCCACTAAGTATTTGTTATTTGTGGCGTTGGCTCTAAAAACGTCGCAAATAGCGTCGCTGTATGTCAAACCTGGTGTAGTGTATGTGTTTGTTATGAATATCTTTATTTATGGTGGATATTCATATATATATTAAGTTAAACTTTAATGGGTTTTATTATTAGAGTTTAATACCCATTGAAATTAGGGTTTCCATTTTATGCCTATAAATATAGACTTTTGGACAAAACATTGTACACAACTCTACTTTGAGAATATAATACAAATCTCTTTCTTTTGTCTCTCAGCTTTATTCTCTTATTTTATTTTTATTCTTTACTTTATTCACAACAATGTTAATGTTTTCTTTCGATTATATTATTTTGCCGTGGGTTATGAACACAAGAATTTTGATAAATTATTCCCTTAGATCTAAAACATTTTACCTTATCAAGTTCTTTGATATTATTAGTTCTAATATATTATATTTTTTTTTCAAAAAAATTCTCAATCAACGTATAATAATCTACAATAATTTTCCTAACTTCGAATTTGTATTGTATAGGCAGGGATGACAAAAATACCCGTCCCCAACCCAACTCGGTGTGCCCTGACCCGACCTGATCGGGGTTTTCTCTTTAAATTTTGGGGATCAGGGCGGGGCTTAAGAATCATTAAGTCGGGTCGGGTTCGGGTATTTATTTAAAATTCCCCGCCCCGTCCCGCCTCGATATATTTTTATATATTTTATAAAAAATATCATTATAAACATTTTATGGGTTTTAAGTATTTTTATACTTTTGAAGTTTATTCTTATAATAAAAAATATTAAATGTTGTTCAAATTTTAACATATTCGATTCTGTTAATCGATGATTAAAGTTTTTTTTCTTTTAAATATGTAATTTAACATGTGAGTAATTTAAATTATATTTTATTTTATTTTTTAAATAAATTTAAAGTTACTTAAAAATCATAATTTATGATTGTGATAAAAGGTTGATCGAATCTAACTTTTATCGTTGATGAAGATTATTTTTTTTAATTTTTCGGGTCGGGTCGGGATCGAGTTTAAAAAATAATATATCGGGGCGGGACGGGGCGGGTAAATAAATATTTTAATCCGGGTCGGGTCGAGGTCAGATTTAAGGATCATTAAATCGGGTCGGGGCGGCCATAAATTCGGCCTGTCCCGCCCCTGTGTCATCCCTATGTATAGGGTAAAACCACACATATCTAATTTTATCATTAACAATAATTAAAAAGTAAGAATATCCATATATTTTCTTGCGGGAAGAGAACCCCATACAATCCCAAAAATACATTCACTAATACAATTTTTAGAAGGAAGGGTTAGGGTGATAACGAGCCGAGTCGTGTTCGAGTCGGTTCGGAAACAGTGTTATTGGACTCGGCTCAGGCTCGAGGCTTGGCAAGCTCATAATTCCAAGCTCAAGCTCGGCTCAAAAACAATATTATTAGGTTCGGCTCGGGCTCGAAACTAGCCAAGCTCGGCTCGACTCAAAATAGACAATTTTATTATGTTTTTTTCTATTAAAGATAAAACCTCGTTGAAAACCCTTTTCATAACTGTTAAAAACCCTTTTCATAACTAACACTTGAACAAAATTCAATATTGAGAGAAAAAAATGCCCAATTTATTTTGTTAATTTATTTTTAGTAGATTTCTACTTTTTTATTTTATTTTTTTTCTTTTGCTAAATAGATTACTTGTAGTGTATATGTAACATATATATAATATAATTATTCCGAGCTTATTCACGAGCTTTTCGAGCCGAGCTTGAGTAGGCTCGGCTTGGCTCGTTAAAGTCTCGAGCCTAACCTGAGCCCAAATCGAGATCACTCGAGCCGAGCTTTGACCGAGTTTTAACCGAACCAAACCCAAATAGCTTACAAGCCGGTCAGGCTCATTATAACCCCTAAGAACGATAGCCTTATCAAACACTCGTTCTCTAATAAAGTGTAAATCTATCTCAACGTGCTTAATTTTGGCATGATGAGTTGAAATTGCAACTATCGATATTGTAGAGGTCTTATCTAGTTGAAAAAATAAAGTATTATTTTTCGAGAAAAATAACCTAATTTAGCATGTTATTTATTTAGAGAAGAAACAGTAAAAATAGAACAATTAATGAGAATAGGATACGATGAAGTTCTACTAATGATGAAGTTGAAGATGATTCAACACCCTTGAACTAGTCACGCGAAAGGAAGCATTGAATGCGGTAACAATTTTTCACAACTTTTTATTGTAGTTAGAGACCTCAACGCCGGAACTTGTGGGTGCAATTAAAAAATTTAGAGATAAAATTGAATTAGATTTGAATTTTAAAAAGAAACATATTACAATAGATTCATATTTTAGCAAGTTATTATAGTAATTGTAATATTTGTGAATTATTAATTTATAGTTTTGATGGGACATTTAGATTTATAAAAGGGATCTCCAAAAAAATATTATATTATTATCTTATCGAATTTGATGATTTTTTACATTGACCAAAGTCGAGACAAAAAAAATTATTATTTAATAGAGTTTATTAATTTAAATAATATTAATTTATAGAGGTTTTACTGTACTTTTGAATCCTTTAACAGTATTTTTGTAATTATATCTATCAACCATCAAGACGTTAGAATAAACAAAAATAGTGGAATTGATGGATTTTTCATGTTGTATTGGCATTAGACAATGCTTTATCATTGAGACTTTTAAATTGAAAAATTATTATTTAACGCTCTGAAATATCTTTAAAAAATTATTTTTCATATTTAGTAGCAGAACATTCACGTAACATTAAAGGTCCTAAATTATATATTTCGTCCTAGATAATTTTTTTTGGATAAATGAATTTTATTCATCTAAATAATTTTAAAAAAATACAATTTAACATCAGAATGTTACCATCAATGACAAAAAGACTAACTAAGAACCTAATTTTCAGCTATACAAGTATTATGATGAGTAATTCTATTATATTCTAAGATTTTTCATTTTACACTATATTGAATAAGAGCAAAAAGATTTATCTCAGATCTCGGGTTTTTTCCATGCAAACGTACATTATACTCTTGCCAGATGTAGTAATTTAAACCATTCCATGTTAATCGTATAATCGCAGCATATAGGGATTTACCTCGGCCATCAACTTGAATCCAAGCAAGTAAATCCGGCCACTTCGCAAAAATCAATTGAGTCGCACATTTTTGCATTACCAATGTCCAAAGGTTCCTTGCGGAACAACACTCTCCAAACAAATGATCTCTATTTATATTAAATATTTTAAATATTTAATTTTTATAAGAAATATATTTAAAAACTTCTTAATAAAAGGTTTTTAAAATATATTTTTTATATTTTTATCAATAATATTTTTTAAATAATTGTGACCAAAACTAAAAAGAATTGATCAAAAAAGTCAACAATGGATAATTTTCATGAGTAAGTTAAGCCATGAAAATACGTAATTGTCTACGTATGTAATGAATCTTATTAACCACTCATTATTTAGCATCGTCTTTGATTTTAAGACGTATATTTTGTTATCTTTAACAATAGATTCGAGATATTATCAATTTAATTTTTTAGTTATTTATATTTAATTATTTAAATCAAATTTTACAAAATTCAATATACTTCATGTTTTACAAAAGACCAAGGTATGTTTTTATTACATGATAAACCTCAATATTCTTATGTAGCTGACTTTAACCCTTTCTTATATAACAATCAAATAAAAAAATTACAAATCATGTCCCTGTCTCGATCAGACCAGAATCTAAGAAAACAAAAAAAAATGAAAATATGTTGCTCAGGTCCCTGAATTTTTAAGATTTTGGTCTGATTTCAATTCCCTCAATTACTACCCCACTTTTAAGCTGATGACCCTTTGTTTCCATCAAACTCATCGTCACTTCTTCATCACCGGCTCCTCCATTGAAGAACTCGCCGAGCTCGATCTCCATCCACCCATCTTCTCTTTTACTCATCACCCTATCGTCTCCTTTCATCACCCTCGATTTCATCATCTGTTTCCTGTTGGAATAGAACAGGGTTTCCAGTTGTTGTTTCTTGGTGTCTTGGCATCGTATATAAGCCGTGTTCTTGAACGTTTGGCTCCCGAAATCGACCGATGTCTCCGATGCTATTGAATCGAGCCCGTATGATCTTTCGATAGTTTTAAGTATCAGATAAGCTCCGTATTTTGTGTTGGGAGAAAGCTTTCTGGTTCTGATTCTGCCACTGATTTCTAGCCAACTGGTGCTTATGAGTTCAGCCACCTCTGAGAATCTGAAGACAAGAAAATGTTGTATAAGGGGACTAAATACTTAAACTGGATAAAACAAAAGGACTAAAACTAGAATTTTACCATAATTTTTTACTAAATAAAAATGGGAAATTCAAACCACAGACCTCGATTCAGGGATGGATTTCCAAACCCAACACATTGGATCATCGCTCCAAGTTATAGAAAGCTCCCTTGCAGACAATATGTATGATATTCTTCCACTTGATCTCTCTAATTTAAAACTCTGCGTTTTAATGGAAACTATTATGAGAAAGCTAGAAATTAAACACTGTCGGTCCAAATGATAAATAATTAGTATCGTTTAAACCGGTCTCGAGTTCGAGACCTTATATAAGCAGAAAATCTTCGTCAGGAGATTCTCCCACTAAAACTAGTTATACGAAATGGATTGATCTAAACTAAACATCACCGTCGTTTGGTTATATGATAAACAATCTGGTATCGTTTAAACAAGTCTCGAGTTCTAGACTGTATATATAAAAAAATTTCGCTAAAACTAGTTATACAACATAGATTGATCTAAATTAATCGGGACTAAGCCCAGAACCTAGAGAGAAACTAAAAAACATGATCATTGGAAACTAACCATTTTTCCATCAGCAATGAGAAGAGGTTTGCATAGGTGGAAATAAAGCTCCTTCTTGGACAACAACCGATCACTTCCATCACACATAATTTCACGATAATCAGACGGCAAGAACTTACACCAAACCGTATCGGAATCCGCCGCGGATCGAAACGTATTCGAAACCACCGATGATTTGCAAACATCTGCAGGAGATGTGAGCGATAGAATGGCAGAAACGCAGCTCTCTGGCAACATGTTCATCTCGAAAGCATCCATTTTTTATATGAAAACCCAACGAAGGAATCCAAAGTATATATACTAGCCATGGGAAGTGCATGAATAGAAGGGAAGAGTCATTACAAATTTCAGAGAACCTTCGCTATCGCGTGTTTTTCATGACCCGATGAATATAAGTCAAAAAAGGGGAATTCCATGGCAGAACACGGTGGGGAGGAATTAATTTAGTATTTTTCAAAAAGATTTTACAGAATGTTTTGGATAAATTACAAATTTAATCACTTAATTTTTTTTAAAATTTTTATTTTAGTCATTCAAGTTTAAATCTTTTTAATCAATAGTGATGCTTCGATTTCTAACTATTTTGATATGATGTTGTGATTGAACATCTATATTTTAAAAATTATGAAATGATCTCAAAACACGTATGTTTCACTATAATTATATTTTTGTTATTTTAAAAAAATATCCTCAGAGTAAAAAAATGTTTATAAAATAAAAAAAAATAGGATGAGTCTATAACGGGCGTCGAACACCGCTGAACACTATTAATGTTGAACACCACTGAACATTATTAAATTTTTGGTCTATCATTCTTTTATTAATTGTATGTTGAGTCTATGAGATTTTTATTTTTTTATTAATTAATTTAATGATATTTAGCCAGTGGCGGATCCAAAAATTTATTTGAGAGTGGGTACATATGAAAATTCAAAATCTCAGGGTGGGCACAAAGCTTAAATATTATAAAAATTTAAGAACTAATTCATAAAAATTAAGAAAATTAAGGATAAATATGTGAATTTTGAAAAGTTCAGGGCAGGCACAGGTCCACCCTATTTAACGATATTCAACATTAACGATGTTTAGCGATATTCAACGCTATTATAAAATTTTCCTAAAAAATAATGCATTATATGCATTTTTTTAGATAAAAATGTTTTTATTTTTTTTCGTATTCATAATACAACATGACATATATAATCATACTCAATTTGATGAATATTTTTTATAATTCCCATGTGAAAGGAAATTTTATTTAAAAAAAAAACAGAAACCTATGTTTTATCATGCTCCCATATCTAGGATTGAAAATAATTTTTCAAAATTCAAAGATTTTAACTTGACTTTTAAAAAATAATGTTTTTGAACAAAATTATAGATTTGACTTCATCTATAGCATTATTTCTTTTGTAATTTTAAAACAATTTCTAAAATGAATATTTTTAATTTAAAATAATATTTAGAATGTCTTATGTGCTGATAATAAGGTTTTCGATAAGTTAGCGAATATGAGTTTATCACTTGTAGTGTAGGGTGGATTTCATGTAGGGTGAATATCGATCCACCCTAAACTTTTTAAAGTTTACATATTTATTTTTAATTTTTTAAATTTTTATAAATTAATCTTTAATTTTTTTGTAATATTTAAGGTTTGTGCCCACCCTGAGATTTTAAAATTTTATATGTGCTCGTCTTCAAATAAATTTCTAGATCCGTCACTGATCAGATGAGTTAATGATGAGAAATTTATCTTCGGTGATAATCGTTCAAACATGTCTTTCTGAAAGATGGTGATTTTCAGTAGGATGATTTATAGATAATGGACTGATTTTGCTTTGTCTTAGTATATTTGACAATTTGATATTATTCAACGTACTCTTTTCTTTCATTTAAATTTAAAAAAACTCAAATTATATCGATTATATTTTTTCTCCTTTTATCAAAATAATAAAAATTTATATTTTTGGGTCCACCACTGATCAGATGAGTTAATGATGAGATATTTTTTATCTTCGTCATAACCGTTCAAACATGTTTTTTTGAAAGATGATATTTCGGTATGATGATTTATAAATAATGGACTGATTTTTTTAATATTATTTAACGTATTTTTTTCTTTTATTTAAATTAAAAGAAAAACTGAAATAATATCTATTATATTTTTTCTCCTTAATAAAAAATATAATTGGATTTTTTTTCAAATCTTATCTTATTCAACGTTAAAAAATATAATCATTTTATTACCAAATATATTCAAGATTTAGAATTCTGAATTTGTTCAGTCGCATTTGTTGGCTTGAAACAAATTGTGGGATATATGGGTTTGTATGTACTAATCTACAAATAGAGTCTGAACATGGGATCAAATGTGTAATTTGACCAAACTATTGTAGATAACGTATTGACGTCTTTCATTGTTTCAGAAGTAGACTTTGACCTGCTTTATGCTCTTCGGTCAATAAAGCATTATATTAAAGGTAAACTACAATGACAGTCATTGAACTTTTAGAGTACTTTTAATATAGCCATCAAACTTTTAAAACTTTTATTATAGTTACGTAATTTTTAATTTGCTTTTATTAAGGTCACTTCCGTCGATTATCGTTAAAAAAATTAACATGACATGTTAAAAATTAAAAGATTTTTATCGATTCATGTGCTTTGAGACACTTTTTGACCAAATAAAGGTCGAATTTAGATTCAAGAGGCCTAAATAAAATAATTAATATTTTTAAATCAAAAGATCACTATTTATGAATACCGACAACAACATTCAATAATGATTTTCGTTTGATAATTAAAAAAAAAATCCAATAATTATTAACTTAAAAACTTCATAATTATGTATGCTTTAACCTTTTCTTTGAAATAATCTTAAACCTAAATTTAAACCATAAAAATTAAACCCAAAACACTTAACACTAACCTTAAATCCTAAAACCTAAAGCTGAAATCCTAAATCTAAAACATAAACCCTAAATTCAAAATCTATCCCTAAACCTTAACTACTAAATCTTAAACCCTAAGCCCTAAACCATAGACAAAACCCTACATCTAAACTTAGTTACTAAACCCTAAACTTAAACTCTAAATCATATACTATTTTAAGTATTAAATAACCTAAATTAATTAAACATTATAGGATATAATTAATTATATTCTAATAGATTCCATTCAAGAAGTAAATAATTATTAATTATAAAAATTTATGAAATTCCTATTGACAATCTTAAATAGCAAAATTTAAATTTATAAAAAAATTAAATATATAATTATATAAATTTATTTAATTGTCACTCCATTTTCATCTAAAGTTAATGGTTAAGAGATTATTAAAATTTAATTATTTAATCGATAAATTTTATAACTGTAATCAAAATAAAATCAAACCCATAGTTAAGTAGCTACTAGCTATAGATGTAGTTTGATCTACAAAATATTTATAAAGCGTAAAAGAAACCAAATGTATTTTACAAATAAATGTGGTGGAATATTACACTTATTTTTACGTACATTTTTATTCGGGACAAAATTAAAAATTTATTATAAAATGGAACAATATTGACTGACGAGGAAAAAGATGATTTCTTTAAAAAATTATATATTTAAAAAAATATATTTTTATTTAATATATAAAAAACAACGATGGACGGGATGAGATCCTTTTCCCAAATTTCCTTGCATGTTACCCTACATGGTTTTGTTTAGTCTTGTATTTGAAGGGACATGACATGTTGAACCATGTGGCATTGCATGATGTATTAAAATTTAATGATATTCATTCTTACCCTTTTGGGCACCTAGGAAACACACTGGGGTAACAATGTGTGTCTTTCCTTTTACTACAAAGAAATCAAAAGTCATGAAAGTAACATAGAACTAATTGGTCCACCACATAGTCATGTCACATTTGTTCAATGAATCATTCATTCAATCATAGTTAGGACACATTTTTTTTGATAAATCGGGGTTTAAAATAAATTAAGATTTTGCAAAAGTTTCTGGTAAAATAAGATTTAAAGAGCTAAAATCAGTGACGGAGTTGTATGGTGTTGGGGGTAATCGTCCTCCACCCCCGAAGAATTTTTTTTTACTTTTGCCCCATATTTAAACTCTTTTAAAAATTTTATTTTTTATGAATTTGTCCCCTATTTCTAAAGATTTATGTTTTGCCCCCTCAACCCTAAATCCTAACTCCGTCCCTAATTAAAATGATAAATAAATTCAGGTTTAGAGATTAAACTTTCGAGTGTTTCTGGTTATTTTTAAAGAATTTTGGTTGAAAAAACTGGTTTGACTTTCCAAACACAACAAAAGGTAAAGCTTTATAATCTTATTGGTTCGCAGTGTGCTATTGTTTTTCTTTTTGGTGCTAATATACTTTCTTAAGAACCTTTTTCTCTTTTAAATATTCGATATTGAATTTTTATTCGATCTCGATTAAACTATTAAATCATATAAATTTTAATCCAATCCATTGAAACATTCCAATTTTTTAAAACAAACTATGCTCATGGTGATGGCAAGGAATTGTGATATTTGATCATGAAATAGTTGACTATTTTAGTGCCTTTGGGTTGGCTTATCATGGAGAGTGAGGGGGTGGCAAACGGTGAATGGTGGTAGCATGTGGGGTTACCATCTACCATCCTGATCTTGACACCTGGCACTGGTTTGGATTTTGGACCATCTGATCATGATGTGATGACCTAGTCTATATCTTAATCATGGGACCCAATTCTGACACAGCAAAAGGCTTTTTCCCACTGATTTGTTTCATGTCTTTGTAAATTTATGTCATAAAAGCTTCGTTCCAGGCATTCGATGGGAAAATTTTAGAAGAAATTGTTGTTTTAAATTAATTTTAGAGTTTTAGAGAATTTGAGAAATAATTGGAAAAGTAGTTCAATTGATAAAAGGTTCTCGTCATTTCTTTTGGTGAGGTCTTCTTTTTTTTTCATTCAATCGAATAAATTAAATGGATCAATAATACCTCGCCATCTCTTATTGGTATGGTTCAGGAGGAGAGAGAAGACCTCATCAAGAGAAGGTGACGTGGTCTTTTTATTACTGTAGCAATTGACCTACTTTCTCAATTATTTTTAAAACGTCTCTATAATACTAAAAATAAACTTAAACCCATATATTTTTCAAAATTAGCCCCGAAAATATCCATTAAATATCAATTGGTCCGACTCCGAGAAACGTAAAAAAATAGTGTTTAAAATTAGTCTAACAGATATTTAGAGTTCAATAATTTTATAATACAAATTATAAAATATATAATAGTATTAAACTCGTTAAATTTCTAAATACTCATTAAATCGATTTTAAATATCTTATCAAAATTATCGAGAAATTATATCATGGGTCAATCCCACCACCTGTCCATGGGACCAACCAATAAAAACTGTCCGCTTCATCAATTTTTCCATGTCATAATTTTTTCCCAAATGAATCTTTACTTGAAAAATTTAAAAATAATGAGATGGACAGTTTTTATTGGTTGGTCCCATGGATGACGTGGTAAGATTGAACCGTGATATAATTTCTCCAAAACTATCAACGTCATGTAATTTTATTTTCCTTATTCTTAAGACAAAACATTAACCATTTTTAATATGCTATCGGCTAAAATAACGGTATAATTATTATTTTATTTCTTCTATTTTATTTTTTAAAATTTTGGCATAATTTAATTTTTTTTATTTTATAATAAGATTTATATTATTATGCTGACCATGAAAAATAAAAGTTTTCACAAATATTTTAATTTTAAAATTTAAAGTTTTAATTTAAAGATATTAATTAAAATTTAAAGTTTATAAATTGTGATTTAAGGTTTAATTTATAACCTAAAATTTTAACTATTATCTTTAAAATTTTAAACCCATAAATCTTATACATTAAATTGAATCTATAAAAACCTAAAACTAAAATATTTATAAAACTTTTACTTCACTGTTTATACATAAAATAATTATAAAGACAAAGAAATAAAATCGATAATCATCATTAATGATGTATCAACACCATAATTTATGATAAAGTATTAACAAAATTATAATTTAAAATAATTTAATAAATTAATAATTTATATTTATTTATCTTAAAATTTAGATCATAATTTTTTAAAGCCTAAATTATAACCGCGCACTAAACTATAATCATCATTCTTAAATTTTAAACTCCTAAAATTCAAACTAAATCTATTAACTTTAAATTTAAGTATTTATAAAAAAATTATTTTTACCGTCTGTATATTCGATATAAATCCAATTATATATAAATTATTTATAGATAAAAAATGCAAATGGGAAGGAAAAATAAAAGATTAGTCTAGTAGCTTAGCTATTTTGGATTTAAAAATGCAATCCATTGGTAAGACTCAAGATTTGGATAAAGATATTACCACCATCAGTAATTTATTACAACTAGAAAACAAAAAACAATTCATTTATTACATCTTGAAAACTCTATTTCTCAGAGAAATTATATCATGAACTTAATTTATTAAGTCTGTTTTAAATATTTTTTAACTAATAAATCTTTATTTATTTTTATATTATTTAAAAATTTATTTTTAAAAATTAAATTAATAACACAAATAATTAATAGTAAAATAAATAATTTTTATTAATTAAGAATCATAAATAACGTAATAAATCGGACCCGTAACGTAATTTCTCGTATTTTTATTAAAATATCAATTAAACAACGTTTTTAGTACCTTTCTTACATATCATTATTATGTTAACAAAAACGAAGCTCCCCCCATGTTCCAAGCAAAGCACAATCATGTCTAAGCAAACTTTAAACGACATGTCGCCGTCGTCGTCGGCGATGACCGTGAGGAGTCTCAGCGAGATATCGGAGACGGAGACGGTGCATCTGGGCGTCGATCTTGTATCGGCGGCGAGACGGAATATTGGGTTCTTGAGAAGTGTTTATGAGTGTCAGTGGCTTCATCGGAGAGCAACCATTATTGAAGCAATAAGGAGGTCAGTTTTCCTTCTTTTTCTTTTTGGTTTCGGAAGAAAAGTAATCTGATCAGACGGCTTGGTTTGAAGGTATGAGGAAGTGTGGATGCCGTTGATCTCTAATCTAACGGTGGAAGGGTCAACGCCTCCTATGATTTTGCCACCTTTTGATGTCGAGTGGGTTTGGTTTTGTCACACCTTGAATCCAGTAAGTGTAGAACTACGCAATGTTTTTTTTCTACCGTAAATTCTGTTTGGTTGATGGGAAAGTGTGGGAAAATTACAAGCTCTTCGTATACATAATCTTCAAGCTTTTCCTTGGCAACCAAATAGAATGTTGGCTTTCTCTTTCACTTTTGGGAATTTATTTCTTATTTTCTCTGTGAATTTTGTCTGGTCGATATGAAAGCTCTGAAATGAGAATTTGAAAGATATCAGAAGCTAGAAATTTTCTGGGTTTTTTGCTTGATACTAAATGGTTTATTTTTCATTCCAGTCCTTGTTCTCTTTATGGTTTTTAAATTGAGTCCTCTACTTGTCTTGTTTAAAAATTAATGCCCAACTATGAACATGTGTTATCAATTAAACTCCGAATTTTACATTAGACATAGGATATTGAGTTAAACAACTCGTAAACAATTAGAAATCGAGTCAGTTAAAATTTATTCAAAGTTTGATTCGAGTTAATTTGAATCGAATTTGAGCTCGATTGAAGACCTTTATAAGTCGAGTTGAGCAAGGTTCATTTCGACTTGATAAATTTGTAAACAATTTGTTAATTTATGTTTATATCTAGTTCAATATAGTATTTCTAGATTTTATATATATAAAAAATAAACTGAAAGTTTTAGCGAGCTTAACAGAGTAATGTTTTTTTAACATGCACGAGCTAATTTTTTTATCAAATTTATCGAATATTGAGTCAAGTAGTCAAGCAATTTTTGATTCTGATTAAGTACTTTTTAATTCATGATCGACTCGCTCGACAAGCACAACCCTAATTATACCTTTGAATATTAAATTTAATTTTCAAATCCTACAAGAAGATAGACTAAATTTCAAAACTCCAAGTAATACAAGGACTGGAAGCACAATTAAACCCTACAAATCATAAACTACAATTTTCTTTTCTTTTCTTTTCCAGGTTGGTTATCGGAACTACTGCGAGTCAAGATTCTCAAAACAAATCGGAAAAGCAGCCATTTTCAACGACGAAAACGAAGATTACGCCGTGATGATCTGCAAGCAAATCTGGGTTCAAAGATATTCATCCGAACCCTTCGAGAACGTAGTGGAATCAGAAGATTCCGACCCCCCGGCATTGTTAACGAATGAAGAGCTTTTCAATGAAGTAGAGAAACAGAAGGTTTTGTCCTCAAAATTCTCCGAACCCTACTTGTGTGAGCTGATGCATTTGATATCATCAAGGCAAAGATACAAAGGGTTTCTGTATATGATGCAAAGAGAAGGAGATGAAGGACGGAGATTTGTGCCGGCTTTGGATATGATGCTCATGCTGCTAACACACCAGGTACATTCTCTTTTTGGGTTTATTACAAAACAAGGGTCTAAACTATATATATTTTTTTTAAATTTAGGTGTCTAAATATATTTCTAATGTTTTATTTCATATCAATTTTCATGCTAATTAGAGACAGAATCAAAATTTAAAGTAAAAAATATAAATATTTAAAAGTAATGGGTAAATTCATAAATAAACTAGATATAAAAAATATATAGGATGATAAAGTTTAAAAAATTTAGGGATGGGACGGAGCGAATTTTTGACCCCTTGACCCCGACCAGAAAATTAAAGTATTCGTACTGATCCCGACCTTACTATAATTTCCCCTGACCTAACCCGACACAATAAAAATTATAAACTGACTTGATCTGGAAAAATAATAAAAAAATTGAAAATTGAAAAAAAATATAAATATTTAAAAATAAGAGACAAATTTATAAATAAACTTTATTTAAAAAATTATATAAGACGATAAAAATAAAAGAATTAAAAGAATTTTTACAAAATAAAACTTAATTATTTACTTTGACTAAAATAAGCTTAAACACTTATTTTATAATAAATCCTTTCTTTTTAAACCACTACAATATCAATAGGTTAAAATACGTCACAGTCCCTGTATTTTAACATAGTTTTCAATTTAATCCTAATAAAATACAAATACTAAATCTCAAACTTTATCAAAGTACAAAGACTGATAACATATTTTAATCATAAAGTTAAAATACCTAACAAATGGTTTAGATTCTTTCTACTTGTCCTGTAATGATGATTAAGGATTAAGGTTTCTTTCATCATTAAATTAGTTTAATACTTGTTAGGAAGAAGTGGCTGATAAATGATATTTTAATCTATGGGGGGTTAAATTGCATATTTCTTATTTTATTTGTTAGGTATTGCCTTTAAGTTTGTTTTATATAGTGGTCCAAAAGAAACTTTCATTCTCATGATGGGAATCTATTTTCTAAGGGTTAAATATGCATTTAGTCCCTATACTTTGACAAAGTTTGAGATTTAGTCCTAATACTTGAAAAGGTTAAAAATTGCATCTTCTTAATTTCTTATTTCAAAATTCTAGTCCAATTATTTTTTAGTAGTATTAAGGTGATTATAATGTAATATTTATTCATATTTTTTTTTAATTTTTTGATAAAATATACGTATCTTTGCAAATAAAGTTGCTTGCAGTGACAGGATCAAATAGAGGTAAGAAGGGGCAATCGCCCCCACTCTAAAGATTTTTTCATCTTTGTTCCCCGATTTAATTTTTTAAAATTTAGTTTATTTATGAATTTGTCCATACTTTCAAACATTTATATTTTGTCCTCCGGTCTTAAATCCTGACTCCATCCTTGGCTGCTGAAACTTGAGTCTCGTAAGATAGACATCATCCTCTAATCCAATTGTCAACGAAGTTATATTAAGGTGATTATAATGTAGTATTTATGGGTGCAAATCATCTACCTCTTTTCTATGCCTTCATTCGTGCCTCCGCTTTAAATTAGAGTTTAGAGAATTAGGGGTAGAATGTATTTTTTAGGGTGTAAGGTTTAGGATTAAAAAATAAGAATTAGAGTTTAAAATTCAAAATTTTAAAATTTTTAATAGGATAAAGAGGTAGAGGATTTCTACTCGGTATTTATTCATACTTTTCATAACCCTTTGATAAAGCACACATATCTTGCAGACAAAGCTGTTTGTAGTTATGGAACTAAATGGCTATGGGAGGGACAATCGCCCCTTACCCTTGAATTTTTTTCATCTTTATCCCTCTATTTAAATTTTTTAAAAATTTAGTTTATTTATGAATTTACGCCTCCATTTTTAAACATTTATATTTTACCCCAAATCTTAAATCATAGCTTCGTAATAGTACATAACTTCTTTAACCCGAGTTCCCTAGGATAGACATCATGCTCTAGTCCAATGGTTAATGAAGTTGTATTACTATTATTGTTACTTATTTCAATGTTTATCTGGTGTGCAATGAACCCAGAGCTAC
Source organism: Abelmoschus esculentus (assembly GCA_035048815.1). NCBI lineage: Eukaryota > Viridiplantae > Streptophyta > Magnoliopsida > Malvales > Malvaceae > Abelmoschus > Abelmoschus esculentus. Next base: position 2,061,453 of record JAUCBN010000049.1, read on the forward strand.
CCATCAGTGTATGCAGAGGATATGAAAGAGATGTGGGGTTACATCGGCAAGGTAGTGGGGTTATGGGAGACTGTAAAAGAGAAAGAAGTAGAAGAAACCAAGAAGCTATGGGAGAGAACCTTTGATCAACCTTATGAGAAAGCTGGAGGGGGAATACCAATGGAGGTGGGTAAGCTTACATTGGCCAAGCCACCAATATATTGGGAAGTTTCAGATGTTGATGTCAACACTATATACAAGTGCATGATCCCAAGGTTTCTCCTAGAGGTAATTATAGTAACCACCTTATTATCGTTGAGAAATTGTTTAACGATTCGAATTTAAAATGATTGAACTCGAAATGACACAGACAAGTGACATAACAATGCAGGTTTGTGTTTTCATGAGGCTCAATGCTCCGATGAAAGCAACAAATGCAGACACAAAACACAATTTTCTTCGTCTCCGGATGTTCAGGTGTCACCGGGAGCTTAAGCTTGATAAATCAATCGCCGACTTTTCGTACGATTCATGGCGGAAAGCTTGGCATTTGTATTGTGAGTTTGGAACTAAAGGACTTACCATCGAGTTTCGGGGTCGTGGTGGCCGTTGCTTCAAAGGAAGCAAGTTGCTGAGCTCAATGGTGTTTTGTTGGAACGATTTGCTAAGAGCACCAACTATTACATTGGCGAGAGAAATCGAACAAGTGAGAGTTGCTGCTTCTATAACTCCCCCGGTTCAAGCACCGTACCTGCTGAAATGTGTGCCGGATCGAGTGACGGATGATTCGGGAGCCATGGTATCCGATGTGGTTCTGAAATTGAACAATTATCGACCGCAGAAAGGTCGTTGGCTGTCTCGTACGGTTCTAGACCATGCGGGACGAGAGTGCTTTGTTGTTCGAATAAGGTATGTCTTTAGACTAGACATGATCCGATCCAAAATCAATCCGACTCTTATAAAAAAATTTTGATTGAACTTCAGAGTGGCAGGAGGGTTTTGGAGAAGAGGAGCAGAAACTCCTCGTGCGGTAAATTGGGATGAAAGGGTAACCGAGATACGTGAAGGCTCTTGGTCTTATGTTGCCGAATCTATCGGCAAAGTTCCCGGTACGAGTTTTCCGATATCGAAATCTTTGATTCTACTATACTCGATTTGTGGATTTAATTTATGTAATTCTAAATATGACACATGATGGTATCTAATTCAGACATTGTTTCCATAATTTGTTGCCATCTAGTACAGAGAAAGTTGTAGGAACAGCAACACCCAAAGAATCTCCAGACCAGTGGCAAGCGGCATGGCAATTTTCAACAGGAGATGAATTACTCATAAACTGGGGATCTACAACATCGAGTTCCGGTCTCGAATTTTGTCTTAAAACTCAACAATCATCGGATTCATCCGTAAGTTCAAACATACTAATTTCTTTCGACATGTAGCCGAACTGGTACTTACTGTACACTGTCTTTGCAGGTCATGTTGTTGACGGGACGAAGAATGCAATACCGTAACGAAACCGAAAGCAAAGTTTCCGAAGAAGCGGATGACGGATTCGTGACTCTCGTGAGGTTCACCGAAGATAATCCAACAGGAAGAGCGACAGCGTTATTGAATTGGAAGTTATTGGTGGTGGAACTATTGCCCGAAGAAGATGCTGTATTCGTGCTCCTACTTTGCGTTTCCATACTTCGGACCGTATCCGATGTAACTAAGGAAGATGTTGGAAAGTTGTTGATACGACGGAGGTTGAAAGAAGCGAAACTCGGCGCTCGAGACTGGGGTTCTGTAGTTCTTCATCCTTCTTCCATACCTTCGACCGGTATTAATTCACTTTATTTGCAGCCTTGGTATTTGAATGCCTACAAAGCTATGGCACAACATGAAGATGAAATTATTACAAGACAACCGGCGTTCAAGTATTCACCGGCCGAGGGCGGTGATATGCTGTACAAGCGTGGGATCATTACATAAGAAACATTTGAGAGAACATCTACCATTTTTCTAAGCAGGGAAAGATATGCACAAAATTCCAGAACTGTGTTGTTAAAAAGTGAGCTAATTACATAGGACGTCCTCAAACTACAGTTCAGGTTTGGAATTGGTGAACAAACTTCAAAACATTCTAATCGAGTCCCGGGACTATCGATATCGTTTTAATTAGACCCTTTTGTGCAATTATTGCAGGGACAACTTGCATGTAATGTATATTAATGAAAAATAGCCCTATTTTTAACCTAGTTGATCCAAATTATCAATGCAAAATGTGTAAACTATTTAAAATTTGATCATTGTATCCGCTTCAAATCGGCGAGATTTACTAAAGGACCTAATTGAAATTATAAGTATAGTTAGTGGATTCAATTAGAATATTTTGAGGTTCCGGACCAATTTAGAATATGTGAAAGGCAATTAGAATGTTTAGAAGTCCAGTGACAAATTTAGAACCTAGGAATATCATGGGGATGTCTAGTGAAATTCACCCTTAAAAGTTTCATGTAATTAGTTAATGGTCAAATTATAGTTTGGGTCCCTTTACTATGCTCACTTAATGATTTAATCTTTTTACTTTAATATAAAGTTATTTGATTTTCTACTTTTATAATGTCATTAACTAGTCCAAATAACTAATAGCTACACAATTAACTATTCCGATTAAAATGCTAATTTGTTTTTTTATTAATCCCTTTCCAGAAAAGAAATATAAGCATGATGAATTGGAAGGATTATTTTCCAATGGAAAAGAAATCAAACTCGGTATTTTAACTAGAATAGTTCCATTGTAAAAGTAAATGAACCGAAATATATCAAATTACAAAAAAGAGACTAAACTTTAAATTCGAGTATTATAGAGGGACTAAAACGATAATTTGACCCTAAAAATAAAACTATTCCCACTTATGCAATGAAAGACCATCATTGAAATTGAAACAAATCCATATAGTGGGGCAAGACTGGATATCCGGTCAATTTAAATAGAATAAGACGTTAAGCGGGATAAGCCGTTACGTCCTTACTTTCCTTTTTATAGTTTCTTGGGCAGGGATGATGCCGGAGGGTGTAGTGTTGTGTCCGGTGTAATCACTAATTCTATCCGAAGTTGTAAAACTCAGTTTAAATTTTCGTTTCAATTTGAATAATGGGTTTGTAATAATTAATCAAAAAAATGCAAAAAATTATTATTATTACTATATGTATTGGTTTCTTTTCAATTTTATTGTTAGTAAAATTGAAAAACAAAAAATTATATTATATGTTTTGTTATCTTTTTCTCAAAAATCCAAAAATAGTTGTAAATATCCTCTTTTTTATTATTTTATTTTGATTTATTTCAATTTCGGTTATTTGTTATTTTTATTATTATTTAATATTTTTTATTACTTCTATTAATATTATTTTCTTTTAGTATATATTATTATATTTTTTATTATTTTCGGTTTATTATTATTATTATTATTATATCAGACTTTTTAAATAAAAAACCCAAATATAAATCTAATTATATAAACCCAACTTTTAAAATAAACAAGCCCGTTTATTAAATGTTAATAGTCCATACCTAATTAAATACAAACCCAAGAATTACACAATCCCACATTTCCTTTAAAATTACATGGCCCATTACATCGAAGCCCGTTTCCCCTTTGATCAGCCCTAATCGGATTAACCCTAACCACCCTCATCTCTTATGCGCAGTCCAATTTGGGCCGTTGGATCAAGATCTGATCCAACGGCTCAGATCAAAGGAAGAAGCGGCTGATGCTCTTCCAACGCGCCCACGCGCGGCTCCTGAACTCCTACGCGCGGCTCTTCGGTTATTAAAACGGCTCTTCGGCCCCCGCGTGTGGCACACGCGCGCCCCCTCAGGTTCCAGATCCGTCCATCTGCCCGTCGTTCGATCATCGTTCCAACGGCTCCAGTGGCCACCTCGCACAACAAACAAAAAGAGGTGTCAGATTCGTACTATTTTGCAGAGCAAAACGCCGAGAATTTTAGAGATTTCTCAGCACTATTACGCCCAATTCTCAGAGAAATTTCAGAGGTACACAACCAACAAATTCGGCAGCATTTCAGAGGAATTTCAAAAGCGATTACAACCAATTTCAGAGCCAATATACATGTGAATACATCCAAAAATAATAAGAGAGCCAATAGAATTTAAGGGCTTATTTTCCCTTCAATATCCTTGTAATTTCGGCTATAAAGAGAAGCCAAAAATCACTTGTAAGGGATCTCTCCCATCATTCGAATCAATAGAAAGCCAAAAATTTCATTGGTAATATTTTTTTCTTCTTTTTTCGCCTACAAAAAAATAGGAGTTAAGGTTATCTTACTCTTCGAAATCGAGTCTTTGTTTTTTGTCTCTCCGGTTTGAATCTTCTCCGTCCGGTGATAAGCCCAAGGCCGTCGAGCCATCAGGGTGAACCGAGTACCGGAGGTTCGAACGGGGAGTTCTTCATTTTGCTCATCTTCGAAAAAGGGTTTCGTTTTATCGAAAGAGAAAGGGTTTTTGGTCTTGGTTCGTTTAGAAACTAAAGGGGTTTTGTAGTTTAGGGATTCGAAAGCTAGTGAAAGGAAGGGTTTTTATTGGTTTTTAGTGGTGGTTTTCTGGAGAATAACGTCGGTGTTCTTATTTTTCTGGAAAAGTTGATGAACACGAAGAACTTTCTTGAGAGAGTTTGGGGGTTGTTTCCTCCGGTTTTAGAGAGAAATGAGAAAGGGGGTTAAAATTAATTTTTGTTTATCATTTATACCCTACCCTTTATTTTAAAATGGTCTTTTTGCAATATAAATCCTCCCGTATTGTTGAAACCATGCTCGAGATCCTTGTTTCTTTATTTTGTTTTCAATTTCGTCCCTACTTGGCCATAATCGCTGATTTTAAAATGGTTTATTTGGTTTTGGGTCCCTGCGTGTTCTGGAGTTTATTTTTGGGCCATTCCTCTTTTTTTAATAACGACCGAGATCCCTACTCTTTTAAATACTTTTACAATCTGGTCACTGTCATTTCTCCCCTGTAAATCACGTTTTAAGTCCTTAATATTTTATTTTCTTATTAATTTAGTCCATTCTAGTGGTTTTTTTTATTATCTTGGTTTATTTTATCTTATTCATTTATTTATTTATGGTTCATGTCATGTATATATCTCATTATTTATTTGCATGTTATATTTATGTTTATTTACCTATATATTTTATTTCATTGTGCACGTTCATATTTATTTTTGCATTATTATCATTCATGTTGTTGCATTTTATTTATTCGATCATGTTCTCATTCATTATGCTTGTATGTTTATTTTATTGTTATATTTGTTATCTACCATATTATGTTATCATGTATTTTATTTTTGATATACATATGTTTACTTTATTACTTATGTCATGTTTTTTAGTTTGTGCATTTTATTATTTCGTTCATATATTTGTGAAGTTTTATAATGTATTGCTTTTATCTCATACATTTTCTTTTATCATTTATGCTTTTTATTATGTTTGTCATGTATTATGTTTTCTTTTCATTTATGTATTTTATTTATATTTTATATATATTATGCTTTTAATTTATTATGACATGCACCTTTATTTATGTATTCTATTCATGTATATATTTTTGTATATCTTGCTTATGTTTTATTTTGCTTACGTCACACCACATTAATTAATGGACTTAATAATTACGTCTTTATTCGGTCGTAACGGGCCCGACACCAAACGTAGTGGTGACGGTGTATGCATATTTACCTTTGGCTAAAGACACAGTAAAATTAAAATAATTTCGAATCTTTAAACAAACCGTAATTTAAATGCCACTTTAAACCAAAAAATCCAAAATTAATTAAGCGGCAATTTGATAAAGGTGCCAATTTTTGGGCGGTGTTAAACGCTAACCCTGTTTTTAATCGTAACCGACTCTCGGACCCTACTTTATTCAAATCTCTGATTTTACTGTGTCCGGTCTACCAAAGTGACCGGTGGCGACTCCAACCCATTTTTAAAATCTTTTCCATTTGTTTTTAAATTATTTCCCAAACATCTTTATTATTTTTAATCATTTTTAAAATCCTTTTCTAAATTCTAAAACCCTTAATTCCTTTTTAGATTTCTAAATCCCTAACTTTTCAGAAAACCCTAAATTTTTCAATTTTCAATTGCTTTCCAAAATCTCAAAATTTAAACCCTAATTTGGTTCCTTTAAAATTAAATCCCTAATTTTTTTACCTTTTCAAAACTAGTGACATCTTTTTACACTTAAGAAAAAAAGTCGCTACATCCGGCAAAAAAGTTAGTCCATCTTATTTATGTTGGAGAAAGACAAGGGTTCTTACTTTGCTATTGCTCTTGTTTCATTCTTTCTAGATTCTCTTGAGTCAAAGGAAAACGACGAGGCCGAGTAAAAGAAACGAACTGCTGAAGTTCTTCAATGCTATTTTCGATCGACTCGGTGGAGCTGAAGTTCAAATTGTATCACGAAGAAGTGTAGTCATCTTTCTGAAGACAAGGCACTCATGGTTGAAGTCATTATAGGTCAAGTTGTCAATCCTAAGGGAAATGGAGAATATCGGCAACTTCAGCCTTGAGGCACAAGTTTCAGTGTTGTGTTTTCTGGTGTTATATCAAAATGCGTGGTTTCAAGTTGCGTGGCCAAATCAGGGTGCGGGTGCTTTATTTGGACCGACCAAGATTTCATGGAACTTGTTTTTAACAATGAGAAAGGTTAAGATAGGCATGTGTCACGGGCCGCAGGTTGAGGTCCGAGACAGTCGCGCACAAGTCCGATAACAAGGTTCCATCGGGTTTGCCAAGACCACAGACTTGGCCCAGCACTTGGAGAATGCTAGAGAGCCCATTTCAGATATGGAAAGAGATAACTTATCAGATAAGGATTTGGGAGAATCTTACTATATCGGGAGAGATCAGTTATCCGGGGAAATATTCCAATGAATTGATGTAATTTGATATAGTTTCCTTAGATAGGCGATTTTGTAATTATTCTGGGCTAATCCTGACCATCCGTGTAAATCGATCCCGACCATTGATTGAGTGAGAGCTCAACTATAAATAGAGAGCTCTCACCACCATTTGTAATCACCCTACAATTCCATCCTCCTTTGAGAGAGTAATAGAAAGCTATGGCATTTACTCTAATTCTTCTCTAGTGTTCTTGAGTGTTCTTGTTCTTTCTTAAATTCTTCGAAGCCATTCTTATAGTTAGCTTCCGCTAAGAACGATCTTTCGTTCTTGAGTGCCTTGGAAGTTTGATCTTTCAAAGTGGGATTTCAGGCTGACTTAGTCGTTTGTCTTAAGGACTCGACTAAGGCCGCACGGATTAGCTGGTTCAAAAGTCTAGCTCCGTGACAAGTGGTATCAGAGCGAGTCGAAAGGGACTTGTGTTCGAACCTGCTTACAGTTGCTGTCAAGCTAGTTCGTGATAAGCTATCGAGATGGCAAGACGAGGGTTAGTTACGATGCAGACATTTGAATCCTTCAAGGATGACATCTTAGAGACAGTTGATGGTCATCTTCGAATGTTGAATGAACAAGACATTCTCAACAAAGATTTGATGGAGGGCATAAAGAAGACTCATGAATCCCGTCTTAATAAACTTGAATCCATGGTGGAAAGGATCAAGGATGAGACACAATGTTCCATCAATGAGTTGAAGTGTGATGCTCGAGACAGTTTCCATACCTTGTTCGAGAAGATGAAAGTCCGAGACAACTTCATCAAACCCACAATGGAGGCCATGAAGGAAACTCAAGGTGTCTTGGAGTCCCGTCTTAACCAGTTGGAATCCATGGAGGACAAGCGTAAAGACGAGACCAAACATGTTCTCAAAGAGTTGGAGACAGTTCGAGGGAGTAATGCTTGTGAAGCCGAAGTGAAGGCTTTGCGGATCGAGGTGGATGAGCTCAAGAACGAGCTACTCAGTTGCAAGACAACGTTGAGTGAATGGGGTGTGCTCAACACCTTCTTGACGAGACTTAGATCAAGGGTTGAACTTGCATCGGAGCAAGGAGATGCCCATGTTGCTTTAAAGGTCAATGATGAGGCCTAATTGCTGACCGAGCTTGCGGGAGTCAAGCCAACCAGCATCCAGACATCCAAGCCCATAAAGAAAGACAGTGGGAGTGGAGAGACTAAGTCCGTGCGAGAAAAGAAGATGAGCAGAAGATTGAAGTGCTACTTCTGTGATGGCCCACATTTGACAAGGAGCTGTCCCGAGAAGAATCGCCTTGCTGCCATCGTCAAGGAACCAGACGAGCCACAAGGGGAAGTAGTGCGACTTGGCGCGATTGCGTTTTCCAGCAAGCCAAGTAAGAACCAAGGTGCGACTACGAGTACCGAAGTAGCTGAACCAAGGTCGAGACCCGGTAAGATAGCGAATGAAAAAGCCGTCAAACCGAGGGTAAAGAAGAAGCAACTAAAGTGCCACCAATGCAAGGGACCACACATGTTGCGAAATTGCCCGTTGAAGTATGCTGAAGCCTACATTGATAGAAGGCTAAAAGAGCTAGCCATGTCCTAGAAGGCTACTAAGGAGCTTGCCGAAGGTGTTCATGGGAAGAACACTTCTTTAGAGACTACAATCAAAAAGGAGTCGGAGGGAGCCAAGCCAAAGAGGGACATAGCGACTGTGCAAACACCACCTATGGGCAAGGTGGAAAACAAGCGAAGGACTTCAAGTAAGAAGCGCCAACGCAAGAGGAAGCACCGAACTTCGAGGAAGAAGGGTCGATGCAAGAAGAGAGCTCCAAACATCAAGTCAGATGGGCGGATGCGATCGAGGGCAACGGACTTCGTAGAAGGGCCGATGCAACATGGTGCAAAGAACTTTGAGGCAGAAAGTTCAATGCAAAGGGGGCCAGGCTTCGTAGAGACAGAAGGGCTGACCCATTTTAGAGTAAATGCGATGAACGAGAGGAAGGTACATCTCAAACACAATTCTAGTGTTCTTGATTTTGATTTACCATCGTTGTGGAGTGTAGGTCGGGTTAGACCTAACTCGTATTGCGGAGAAGACAAAGCTTGGAAAGGACCTTTCAGAGTTCTAAGGAGCCAAACAGATGTGCTGACGAATCTGAAAGTTCGTCCAGTGTTCAATGTGGTGACACCCAAGACTTTACCGCGGGACCAAGAGTGTCCGAGTCAAGGTAAATCAAGCGAAGAAGGAGATGTAACCGAAGATGTCTTAGCACGCGACATCACTTGGCGGGAAGAGTCAAAGCGAGCAGTCCTTATTGGGGGACATGAGCAAGCCGAGACACCGAGAATCCACCAAGATGATGCGAGGAATGGTGTAGAGGATCGAATGAGGCAGGAGCCGACGGCTGTTCTTATGGGGGAACCGCATCAAGCCGAGGCATCGAGTAGCAACCTCCAAGGTAGACCAACCCAGGATCGTTCTAGTGGAGCGACGAGGGCGTCGCTAAGTTCAGTGGGGGAGAATGTCACGGGTCATAGGTTGAGGTCCGAGACAGTCGTGCACAAGTCCGACAACAAGGTTCCATCGGGCTTGCCAAGACCACAAGACTTGGCCCAGCACTTGGAGAATGCTAGAGAGCCCATTTCAGATATGGAAAGAGACAACTTATCAGATAAGGATTTAGGAGAATCTTGCTATATCGGGAGAGATCAGCTATCCGGGGAAACATTCCAATGAATTGATGTAATTTGATATAGTTTCCTTAGATAGGCGATTTTGTAATTATTCCAGGCTAATTGATAAGTGCTCAACACACTATCACTTTTTACTCCTTTTATGGGCATTAATTACCAAATATACACCCACTTGGACCAATGCATGCACTCAATGTGATATATTTAGAAGTATACTCATATAGATAATATTTACAGAAAAAGGCACGTTTTACTGCGTTTTCATATCTGTGCAGGAGAACCAGTGCCGCGGCAGAGACAAGACCGAGGCAGGACCTGATGCCGAGGCAGCAGCAAAAAGACAGGAAGCAAGATTATAGGCGATGGAAAGACAAAAATCAAAGGAACGTGTCTGGACTTGAAGCCCATGAATCGGAGCTGGCTAGCACAAGGAAAAACCCAAAGGAAGACCACGCGGGAAAGCCCCTTAGCCGAATATAAACTTGGAAATATATTATTATGTACTTGACTTGTTCCCTACTCCAAGTTGTATTCTACTTAGGAAAGGTTTGCCCTAGGTCTAGCCTATATAAAGGCCTAGCCACCCAATGTACAATACACGAAATACCTAGGGAGAGAGCCGACTTCTATCTTGTTTCTTTCCTCTCCATCATGTTCTAAACCTTCTTAGGGATTAGGTGAAGGTTGTAGAGTATTTGTGAGAGGAGATTGTACTTTGTCTTTCATTCAATGCAATAAAGATTATAAAGGTTTGCTTATCCTTTGTTATTCCTTGTTTCACAATTGAGCTCGGGAGAGGATATTGTGATCATCCATTTATCTAAGCTCGGGAGAGTTAGATTCACGAAAGGGGTAAGTACGATGTTTCAATCGCAAAACACTAACTCGGCCTAGGGATAGGTTAAGAGTTTCAACGGCTAAAAGAAGTGTAAGATTGGTTGATGAGTATAATTGGTTCACGCCGGGAGGTATCATCAAGGACTAGTCATCAACAACACTCTGACTTAGGGATAAGCAGAGTCATTCAAGGACACTTTGCCGAACTTTGGTAAAGTCTGCCCACGAGCAAGGGATTGCCGCGGTAGACAGTGTTATCGCTGCCCAGGCAGTAAAACTGCAGTGCTGCCGAGGCAGTGATATACGATTGCATTGGACAGAGACATGTCAATCAATTCCACAATACGACACAACTGGATCCTAGCCCATCTCTCTCTACTATTTCAATCTTTTACTTTAGTTATTTTAGTTTAGATAAATCAAATCAACTTAATTGTGTTTTTTTATCTTTCTATAGAAAAAGGAGGTGAAGAGAGCATATTAAGTATACTGGTCCCTGAGGAGACGATAACTCGATAATATACTTATCACTTATTACTTGCGATGTGTCCACTTGCACTGAACGCGCACTTTTGACACGCGACAAGTTTTTGGCGCCGTTGCCGGGGACTGACAACTAAATTTTGTTTTCTCTATTTTCTTGTTTATTTTTATTTTTATTTTACTTTTGTTTTTCTTGGTGTATGACCAGGGCCAGTCCAACCAACCCCTTGTACGAATTAGATCCAGAGATCGAAAGAACAAGGTAAAGGTTGAGGAGACAGATCCAAGGAGCCATGGCAGATCACCCGGCAGGACAAAACTTACCTGTCGGCAATGCAGGACTTCCGCCGCCACCTGGGCCGCGACAGCTCTCTGTCAGGGACTTCCTGAAAGAGGACTTAAACGGATTAAACCCAGGAGTCGTTACACCAGAGATTGAAGCAGCCCATTTTGAACTCAAACCCGTTATGTTCAATATGTTAAATACAATTGGACAATTTGGTGGGTCTGCAACTGAAGACGCAAGGCAGCACCTTAAATCCTTCATGGAAATCTGCAACTCTTTTAAAATCCAAGGAGTCCATGAAGATGTCTTGCGATTAAAGCTATTCCCCTATTCACTGAGGGATAGGGCAAAAGCTTGGTTAAATAGCATTCCAGCAGGATCTATTGGATCCTGGAGTGAACTTTACTGTGATTTCATTACTCGCTTTAATCCTACTAATCTATATGATAGAATCCGTAATGAAATTACTTCTTTTCGACATGATGAAGACGAACCAATGTACGAGGCATGGGAACGCTACAGGGAGCTATTGTACAAGTGTCCGCTGCATGGATTTCCCTTATGGACACAAGTGACAATGTTTTACAATGCCACGAATGCCCCAACAAGGATGTTGTTAGATGCCTCGGCAAACGGAACACTCCTGGATAAAGCACCTGAGGAAGCTATTGAAATACTGAATAAACTCGCAAAGAATGACTTTCAGTTTCCTACATCTAGGCGAGGAGGAGTAAGACGCCAACCCGCGGTAAATGAATTAGATTCATCAAGTTTAGTGACAGCACAATTGGCCTCTCTTACCAAGATGGTGCAAAACCTACAGTTACAACACAATACCCGTGAGGTCAAGGTAATTGATTCATACTGTGACTTATGTGGAGGAAACCACAGTTCCACTGACTGCATGAATCAAGAAACTGGTATGTATGTTGGAAACTACAATCGCAACAATGTGATGTCCAACACATACAACCCCTCATGGAAGAGGCATCCAAACCTATCATGGAGTAACCCAAACAATGCCTTAAACCCAATCACCCAACCATCGGGATTTCAGCAGCCGATGCCGCAGCAGCAAGTCCAACAGCCGATGCCGCAACAGCAGATGCAGCAGTAACCGGTAAGTTCATTGGAAAACACGCTAAAGGCCTTTATGATGAAAACTGAGTCATACATGACGGAAAATAGTAATTTCATCAAGAGGACAGATGCTTTCATGAATAGGACTGAGATGCGGCTGCAAAATCAAGAAACAACCATAAGAACGCTGGAAACTCAGGTTGGGCAGTTTGCTCAATGCATAAACACTAGACCACAAGGAGGCCTACCTAGCAATACTGAAGTTGCTAAGGTAATAAACCATGAACAGTGTAAGGCAATCACTACTAGGAGTGGTCTACAACTGAAGGAGAAGATCCCAGAGAGCCAAACCCAATCAGCAGATCAAGCAAAAGAAGAGGTTGAGCAAACTGAAGCTGACAACACTGCCCTGGCAGAGCGCACTGCAGCTCCTGAGCAGCCTGCCGAGGCAACAACAATTCCAGTGGTGCCAGGTATAAGACTTCAAACTAAAGAAACCCTGGATGAAATGAGACCACCACCACCTTTCCCGCAAAGGTTGAAAAAGCAAAAACAGGATCAACAATTCAAGAAGTTCCTCGACATCTTGAAGCAAGTCCACATCAACATACCGTTCGTTGAAGCTATTGAACAGATGCCGAACTGTGCCAAGTTCTTAAAGGACATGGTGTCCAAGAGAAAACGAATAGGTGAGTTTGAGACAGTGGCTGTTACCGAGGGATGCATGGCAATGCTGCATAACCGCATGCCACCAAAGTTAAAAGATCCTGGTTGCTTCACTATACCTTGTGCGATTGGAAAGAGTTATGAAGGAAAGGCCCTATGCGACCTTGGAGCAAGCATAAACCTTATGCCTAAATCAGTCTTCCAAAAGCTTGGAATTGGAAGGCCGAAGCCTACAACAGTGATGCTCCAACTCGCAGATAGATCTTATGTGCAACCTGAAGGCAAAATCGAGGACATACTGGTAAGAGTGGACAAGTTTATTTTTCCTGCCGACTTCATTGTCCTTGATTGTGAAGCAGATGACAATGCACCGATCATCCTTGGGAGACCCTTTTTAGCAACTGGACGCACATTAATTGACGTGGAAAAAGGAGAGTTGACTATGCGGGTCAATGACCAACAAGTCAAACTCAACGCATTCCACAACTTAAAGAAGTATGATGATCCAGAGGAATGCAAGGCCATCCACACAATAGACAATAAGATATCCTGCCTGGGCAGTCTGCTCGGCAGAATGTTCGGCAAGAAAATCAATCCCAAGATGGATGGACAGACAACACAAAAGAGTGGCCCACAACCGATTCATAAATTGGGCCTAAGGGAGAAAATAATTATGGGAGATGCATTTGCATGCTCTCCACCAGTAACCTAACCTCTCCCCTTTTCTTTAAATAGTATATTAGGATTAGTAGTTTATTTTTATTTTTCTAATTATTTTCGTTTTCAGTATTTTTCTTTTGTGTGTTTTATTTAGGAATAAAAAGCAAAGATAAGGGAAAAATAGTTCACAGCAGGAACTCTGTCGAGGCAATAAAACAGTGTCAGGGCCGCAGCAGTCCCAACGGGCAGAACAGTGTAACGGCTAGTCTGACCGAGATTCCTGTCGCGGCAGAAAAAAAGAAACGGCAGAAAAAGGAAACGGTTACAAACGGCTAGTGATCTTAACGGTCACAAGGCCAAGGCCTATATAAGAAACTCCTTCCTCTTGAACTATTCACTCTTACTTTCTTGCTTTCTTTAGTATTCTTAACAATCTCTCTCTCAATTACTCTCTGCCTTCTACATTCTCCAGATTCTCTTCAAGAAAAACCTCCAAGAACGCACATCTCTCTATCTTGATGGCTACATACAAAAGATTCGCCCCAGCCAATGTTGAAGATCGATTCAACCGATCTTTCATCGCTAGGCAACTTTGGGAATAACAAGGTTTCCAACATGCAGACGAAGAAAATTACGGCATTGAACACTACCTCTATGACAGAATTAAGTACTAGAATTGGGAAATTTTCTGTCTGCAACCCGCCCAGGCGAACGCCATGATCGTGCGGGAGTTCTACGCTCATGGGCCCAACAAAGACTCCCTATTTGTTCACTGCCGCGGTCGGCCGGTCCAGCTTGATGCCGAGACGATCAACAACTTCTACGGCCTCACCCTAGCCAGTGATATCCATGTCGAATTCTTAGAAGATATCACTGCCGAGGACTATGAACTCATCAAAGACGATCTTTGTTACAGAAACACTCCATGGGAAACCGGTACCCATCGAGGCTCCGTAACAAGACAAAGCTTGAAGCCGGAGGCAAAGATTTGGAACACCTTCGTCAAACGACGCCTTATCCCAACATCACACAATAGCATAGTGGATCGCAAGAGATTGGTGCTTATCCAATCCATCATCAACAAGAGGACCATCAACGTTGGAGAAATCATCCTACGGGAAATTCACGAGTGCGGTAAGAAAGATAGAAGACCCTTGTATTTCCCTTGCTTGATTACGGGTTTATGTGTTTCTGCAGGTGTACCCATTGAAGAAACTGATGAATACACGCCCCCAAGACGAGGATGGACCAGGGACTTCTGCCACAAAGTCATGCAAATCACGCAAGCCGAACCTGTCCAGGCAACGCCGCAGCAGTTCACTATCGATACTGCTGCCGGGGCCCAGTACACGGCAAACATGCCTGGTACTGCCCACACCTCCGCTGCAGCAGACCCATACCAAGAAATCTTGCAGCGAATGGCCGCAATGGATCTTCGACAACAACGGTACATGGAGTACCAACGGGACTTCAATGGCACTCTAGCCCAGATGATGTTGCACGCCTTCCCGGACCAAGGCGTATAATTCCCGGAGTTCCCAAGCAACATGTTCGTCACCGTCGCACCCTACACTGAGACTACACCAGCCCCGGGAGGACTACGACCATTCTTCCATCCGGACCCTCAGCCCCAATACCAGGCTGCCGACCCATCTATGGCGGCAGATTTTGCCGCGATCTCGTCTGTCAGCAGAAGGCCATCCAAGCGGAGGGCTGTCTTCAGCACTCCACCCAGATCGCCAATTATCATGGGCAGTCTATCTGCCGAGATAGATGCATATGTGCACCAAAGTTCAACTGCCGCCGGCCCAAGCACACATCACACCGGAGGAGCTACTGCGATGGGAGGAGGAACGGACGTGATGATAACCGAAGAGATGGCGGATGTTGAAGAATGAGAAGAAGTAGAAGCCCTGATGCAAAGTACCCCACCCACTCGAGTCCAGCCGCTAAGGCAAGCAAAGGCGTAACCATCGCCCTCCCCAAGGACAAAGCATTTGGCATCAAGGCCACGGAGGAAAATTGTTACAAGCAGCTCTTCGGAGTCGCTTTAAATTTCTTTGTCCATTAATTCAATATTAATTGCTTTTACTGTTTTTACTTGCTGCGCATAATTCATATTCTGTTTTGTCGTTTATTCCTTCAAAATATAAAGCATTGAGGACAATGCTTGGTTTGAGTTTGGGGGTGCAGATCCACTGCCAAGGCAGAAATCTACTGCCGCGGCCTTGCCAAAAAGGAGTATTCCAGTGATTTTTTTTATTTTTTATGCTCCCCGCCTTACTTGAACTAACTGCCTACACTCTTGCACTGCTCATCATCAGTATTGCCTTAGTTTATTCTTTAAGGCTATAAAAATCTTTCTCCTTACCATGTTTAGGTTCTATTAAGAGGGCTTAACCTTAGGATGCTTAAGGATGAAAACTTAGAAGCTTACTATAGGTAGAACTTTAAACTTTAAACACTTTTAAGACTTGTTAGATTATAGGAATTCTTTTAATAAACTTAGGTGATAAAGACTTAGATTTTTGGAAAGTAACTAGAGGTGCCTACCACCGGCTCTAGAAAGTCTCTTCTTCATACTAGAGGTGCCCGAAATTGGCTCTAGTATGTGTTAAGGAATATTAAAAAGAAAGAAGGATTTTAGTGAAAAGAAAAACACAAGTCTTTGAGGTGCCCGAAACCGGCTCAAGATTTGGGGTTTGAAAAAGAAGAGAACACTTAACCAATGTCTATTTGTCTTGAACTTAGAGTTTATCTAAGAAAGCCTTTAATCAACTTGTCCACAAAAACACACAAACTCACAACTCCTATAGTTTGTTTCTAGGTAAATCCTTGAGTAACCGAATGGTTAAGGCTAAAGAATAGGCCTACTTATGGTGGGGAGAATAGATGGACATGTAAGACCAAGAGAGAGTAGAGTTCGGCAAATTGATGGTTTGCATTGCTTGAGGACAAGCAATAGTTGGGGTGTGATAAGTGCTCAACACACTATCACTTTTTACTCCTTTTATGGGCATTAATTACCAAATATACACCCACTTGGACCAATGCATGCACTCAATGTGATATATTTAGAAGTATACTCATATAGATAATATTTACAGAAAAAGGCACGTTTTACTGCGTTTTCATATCTGCGCAGGAGAACTAGTGCCGCGGCAGAGACAAGGCCGAGGCAGGACTTGATGCCGAGGCAGCAGCAGAAAGACAGGAAGCAAGATTATAGGCGATGGAAAAACAAAAATCCAAGGAACGTGTCTGGACTTGAAGCCCATGAATCGGAGCTGGCTAGCATAAGGAAAAGCCCAAAGGAAGACCACACGGGAAAGCCCCTTAGCCGAATATAAACTTGGAAATATATTATTATTATTATGTACTTGACTTGTTCCCTACTCCAAGTTGTATTCTATTTAGGAAAGGTTTGCCGTAGGTCTAGCCTATATAAAGACCTAGCCACCCGATGTACAATACACGAAATACCTAGGGAGAGAGCCAACTTCTACTCTTGTTTCTTTCCTCTCCATCATGTTCTAAACCTTCTTAGGGATTAGGTGAAGGTTGTAGAGTATTTGTGAGAGGAGATTGTACTTTGTCTTTCATTCAATGCAATAAAGATTATCAAGGTTTGCTTATCCTTTGTTATTCCTTGTTTCACAATTGTGCTCGGGAGAGGATATTGTGATCATCCATTTATCTAAGCTCGGGAGAGTTAGATTCACGAAAGGGGTAAGTACGGTGTTTCAATCGCGAAACACTAACTCGGCCTAGGGATAGTTTAAGAGTTTCAGCGGCTAAAAGAAGTGTGAGATTGGTTGATGAGTATAATTGGTTCACGCCGGGAGGTATCATCAAGGACTAGTCATCAACAACACTCTGACTTAGGGATAAGCAGAGTCATTCAAGGACACTTTGCCGAACTTTGGTAAAGTCTGCCCACGAGCAAGGGATTTCCGCGGCAGACAGTGTTATCGTTGCCCAGGCAGTAAAACTACAGTGCTGCCGAGGCAGTGATATACGATTGCATTGGACAGAGACAAGTCAATCAATTCCACAATACGACACAACTGGATCCTAGCCCATCTCTCTCTACTATTTCAATCTTTTACTTTAGTTATTTTAGTTTAGATAAATCAAATCAACTTAATTCTTGCGATGTGTCCACTTGCACTGAACGCGCACTTTTGACACGCGACACTAATCCTGACCATCTATGTAAATCGATCCTGACCTTTGATTGAGTGAGAGGTCAACTATAAATAGAGATCTCTCACCACCATTTGTAATCACCCAACAATTCCATCCTCCTTTGAGAGAGTAATAGAAAGCTCTGGCATTTACTCTAATTCTCCTCTAGTGTTCTTGAGTGTTCTTCTTGTTCTTTCTTAAATTCTTCGAAGCCATTCTCATAGTTAGCTTCCGCTAAGAACGATCTTCCGTTCTTGAGTGCCTTGGAAGTTTGATCTTCCAAAGTGGGATTTCAGGCTGACTTAGTCGTTTGTCTTAAGGACTCGACTAAGGCCGCACAGATTAGCTGGTTCAAAAGTCTAGCCCCGTGACACATGCGTCTCGTGCTTGCACATTGTTGGTGACCTTGTTGTACTCGTCGACTCTCTTGGTGTGGGGCAAGTGTTATTGGTGGCTCATGATTGGGGTGTCATCATCGGATAGTACCTTTGCTTGTTCCGTCCCGATCGAGTCAAGACTTTCGTGTGCTTCAGCATCCCGTTCATGCACATGAAACCAATGAAGCCTGTTGAGAGCACGAGGCTTTTCTTAGGAGATGATTACTATATTTGCAAATTTTAGGTCATTTTTTATTTTTTGGTTTTGGTCCCTCGTCTTATAATGAACACGAAGACAACTTCATCCAAACTTAATTGTAGGAACCTGGAAAGATTGAAGCAGAGATAGCTCATCATGGAATATGAAACGTGCTTAAGAGAATCATTTCGAGTCGAAAGCCAGGTCGACCTTGCTTGCCAAAAGACGATCCATTTGGATTAAAACCAGATACCCCAATTGCCTTACCATCAAGGTTCTCTGAATGTGATGGGCAAAGGGCTAAAAATGCCCAAATTGGAGTACAAGAACTAAATTTACAACTTTCACATAGTGCAGGGACTAATGGAAGAATTTGACCAATTAGATTCTATGAATCAATCTTCTTCTTCATGAATTGTTTAAAAAGTGTTGTTCAGACAATAAATTCCATGTTGGAATACAATATTAAAATGCTTAAACATTAAACACTTTGTAATATAAGAAAGATTCATTCATTCTCAAACAAAACAACTGCCATAGAACTCTACATAACAGCCTCGAAATAAGTAGTAACCTTGTCTTAAACCCTGAATCCCTTGCTGTTCCTCCTCCCTCGAGCCCTCTCGAACTTCCTTCCCTTGGAGCGCACGTATGGCTTGCTGTGGCTGTGAGGAACTCCGGGGGCAGGACCAAAGTGTTTAACTGCTTCACGGGAATTCTTCGGACCTCTGAGGAGAACCTGCAATTCAGCCCAATGTAAATAAGATTTCCGGACAACATTTTCTTCTCAGTGTAGAAGAATTAGCAGGAGGGAGCAAAACAACAGGTTTAGGGTGAGACCAATAAACTTCACTTCGAATGAAAGGTTACTTCAGAAAAGGTTTCATGACACAATAAAACATGTTCCAGTTGCACTAAATGAGGGATTTGAACATTATGGTATCTGATAAGTGCTCAACACACTATCACTTTCTACTCATTTTATCGGCATTTATCACCAAATATTCACCCACTTGAATCAATGCATATGCCTAATGTGATATATTTAGAAGTTATACTTAAATAGATACTATTTACAGAAAAAGGCACGTTTTACTGCATTTTCATATCTATGCAGGAGAACCAGTGCCGCGGCAGAGACAAGGCCAAGGCAGGACCTGATGCCGAGGCAGCAGCAGGAAGACAGGAAGCAAAGTGATAAGCGATGGAAAGACAAAAATCCAAGGAACGTGTCTGGACTTGAAGCCCATGAATCAGAGCTGGCTATCACAAGGAAAAGCCCAAAGGAAGACCACGCGGGAAAGCCCCCTTAGCCGAATTCAAACTTGGAAATATATTATTATTATGTACTTGACTTGTTCCCTACTCCAAGTTGTATTCTACTTAGGAAAGGTTTGCCCTAGGTTTAGCCTATATAAAGACCTAGCCACCCAATGTAATAGACATCGAAATACCTAGGGAGAGCGGACTTTTACTCTTGTTTCTTTCCTCTCCATCATGTTCTAAAACCTTCATAGGGTTTAGGTGAAGGTTGTGGAGTATTTGTGAGAGGAGATTGTACTTTATCTTTCATTCAATGCAATAAAGATTATCAAGGTTTGCTTATGCTTTGCTATTCGTTGTTCTTGCATTCAAGCCCGGGAGGGAAGTTTGTAAGTGATCCATTTATCTAAGCTCGGGAGAGCTAGATTCACTAAAAGGGTAAGTACGGTGTTTCAATTGCGAAATACTAACTCGGCCTAGGGATAGGTTAAGAGTTTCAGCGGCTAAAAGAAGTGTGAGATTGGTTGGTGAGTATAATTGGTTCACGCCGGGAGGTATCATCAAGGACTAGTCATCGACAGCACTCTGACTTAGGGATAAGCGGAGTCATTCAAGGACACTTTGCGAACTTTGGTAAAGTCTGTCCACGAGCAAGGGATTGCCGCGGCGGACAACATTATCGCTACCCAGGCAGTAAACTGCAGTGCTGCCGAGGCAGAGATATGCGATTGCATTGGATAAAGACAAGTCAATCAAGTCTACAATACAATACAACTGGATCCTGGCCCATCTTTCTCTCTGATATTTCGACCTTGTTATTTTTATTCAATTATTCTAGTTTAATAAATCACACCCATTCACTTGTGTTTTTATTTTTCTACAGAGCAAGAAGATAAAGAAAGCATATTAAGTAGACCGGTCCCTGAGGAGACGATAACTCGATAAATACTTATCACTTATTACTTGCGATGTGTCCACTTGCACTAAACGCACACTTTTGACACGTGACAAGTTTTTGGCACCGTTGCCGGGGACTGACAACTAAATTTTGTTTTCCTTATTTTCTTGTTTCTTTTTATTTTTATTTTACTTTTGTTTTTCTTGGTGTATGACCAAGGCCAATCCAACCAACCCCTTATACGAGTTAGATCCTGAGATTGAAAGAACAGGGCTAAGGTTGAGGAGACAAATCCGAGGAGTCATGGCAGAGGTTCAGGTAGGACAAAACATACCTGCCGGCAATGAAGGTCTACCGCCGCCACCTGGGCCGCGACAGCTGACTGTCAGAGATTTCTTGGAGGAGGACCTAAATGGACTAAACCCAGGAGTCGTTACACCCGAGATTGAAGCAGCCCATTTTGAACTTAAACATGTTATGTTCAACATGTTAAATACAATTGGACAATTTGGTGGGTCTGCAACTGAAGACGCAAGGCAGCATCTCAAATCCTTCATGGAGATTTGCAACTCTTTCAAAATCCAAGGAGTCCATGAAGATGTCTTGCGATTAAAGCTATTCCCCTATTCACTGAGGGATAGGGCGAAAGCTTGGTTGAATAGCATTCCAATGAGATCTATTGGATCCTGGAGTGAACTATGCCGTGATTTCATTACTCGTTTTAATCCTACTAATCTATATGATAGAATTCGTAATGAAATTACTTCTTTCCGACAGGCTGAAGACGAACCAATGTACGAGGCATGGGAACGCTATAGAGAGCTATTGCACAAGTGTCCGCTGCATGAATTCCCTTATGGACACAAGTGACAATGTTTTACAACGCCACGAATGCCCTGACAAGGATGATGTTGGATGCCTCGGCAAACGGTACACTCCTGGACAAGGCACCCAAAGAAGCTATCGAAATCTTGAATAAACTCGCAAGGAATGACTTCCAGTTTCCCACATCTAGGCGAGGAGGAGTAAGACGCCAAGCCACGTTAAACGAATTAGATTCATCAAGTTTAGTGGCAGCACAATTGGCCTCTCTTACCAAGATGGTGCAAAACCTACAATTACAAAATAATACCCGTGAGGTCAAGGTAATTGATTTATGTTGTGAATTATGTGGATGTAACCACAGTTCCGTTGATTGCATGAATCAAGAAACCGGTATGTATGTTGGGAACTACAACCGTAACAATGTGATGTCCAACACGTACAACCCCTCATGGAAGAGGCATCCAAACTTATCCTGGAGTAACCCAAATAATGCCTTAAACCCAATCACCCAACCACCGAGATTTCAGCAGCCAATGCCGCAGCAGCAAGTCCAACAACCGTTGCCGCCGCAGCAGATGCAGCAGCAACCGGTCAATTCATTGGAAAACACGTTAAAGGCCTTCATGATGAAAACCGAGTCATATATGGCGAAAAATAGTAATTTCATCAAGAGGACCGACGCCTTTATGAATAGGACTGAGATGAGGCTACAAAATCAAGAAGCGGCCATAAAAACTCTGGAAACTCAGGTTGGGCAGTTTGCTCAATGTATAAACACTAGACCACAAGGAGGCCTACCTAGCAATACTGAGGTTGCTAAGGTACTAAGCCATGAACAGTGCAAAGCAATCACTACCAGGAGTGGTCTACAGTTGAAAGAGAAGATCCCAGAGAACCAAACCCAACCGGCGGATCAATCAAAAGAAGAGGCTGAGCAAACCGAGACTGACAACACTGCCCCGGCAGCAAGCACTACAACGCCTGAGCAGTCTGCCGGGGCAGCAAAAATTCCAGTGGTGCCAGGTATACGATTCCAAACTAAGGAAACACTGGATGAGATGAGACCACCACCACCTTTCCCGCAAAGGTTAAAGAAACAAAAATAGGATCAACAGTTCAAGAAGTTCCTCGATATTTTGAAGCAAGTCCACATCAACATACCATTCGTTGAGGCCATTGAACAAATGCCCAACTATGCCAAGTTCTTAAAGGATATGGTATCAAAGAGAAAACGAATAAGTGAGTTTGAGACAGTGGCTGCCACCGAGGGATGCATGGCAATGCTGCATAACCGCATGCCACCAAAGTTAAAAGATCCTGGTTGTTTCACTATACCTTGTGCAATAGGAAAGAGTTATGAAGGAAAGACCCTATGCGACCTTGGAGCAAGTATAAACCTCATGCCTAAATCAGTCTTCCAAAAGCTTGGAATTGGAAGGCCGAAGCCTACAACAGTGATGCTCCAACTCGCAGATAGATCCTATGTGCAACTGAAGGAAAAATCGAGGACATACTGGTAAGAGTTGATAAGTTTATTTTTCCTGCTGATTTCCTTGTCCTTGATCGTGAAGCAGACGACAACGCACCGATCATCCTTGGGAGACCCTTCCTAGCAACTGGACGTACATTGATTGACGTGGAAAAAGGAGAGTTGACTATGCGGGTCAATGACCAACAAGTCAAACTCAACGTATTCCACAACTTAAAGAGGTATGACGATCCAGAGGAATGCAAGGCCATCCGCACAGTAGACAATAAGATATTTTGCCTGGGTAGTCTGTTCGGCAGGATATTCGGCAAGAAAATCAAGCCAAAGACGGATGGACAGACAGCACTAAGGAGCGGCCCACACCTAATACATAATTTGGGCCTAAGGGAGAAAATAAAATTGGGAGACGCATTCACATGCTCTCCACCAGTAACCTAACCTCTCCCATTTTCTTTTCTTTATTATATTAGGGTTAGTAGTTTATTTTTATTTTGTTTTAATTATTTTCGCTTTAAGTATTCTTTTTCTTTTGTGTGTTTAAATTTTTTATTTAGGAATATAAAGCAACGATAAGGGAAAATAGTTCACAGCAGGAACTCTACCGAGGCAGTAAAACAGTGTCAGAGCCGCAGCAGTCTCAAGGAGCAGAAAAGTGTAACGGCTAGTCTGCCGAGATCCCTGCCGCGGCAGAAAAGGAAACGGCAGAAGAAGGAAACGGTTACAACGGCTAGTGATCTCAACGGTTACAAGGCCGAGGCCTATATAAGAAACTCCTTCCTCTTGAACTATTCACTCTTACTTTATTGTTTTCTTTAATATCCTTAACAATCCCTCTCTCAATTACTCTCTGCATACTAATCCCTTCTGATTTTCCAGTTTTCTCTTCAAGAAAACCTCCAAGAAATAAGTTCTCTCTTTCTTGATGGCAACCTACAAAAGATTCGCCCCAGCCAACGTTGAAGAACGATTCAATCAATCATTCATCGCGAGGCAACTTTGGGAAGAACAAGGGTTCCAGCACGCGGACGAAGAGAATTATGGTATCGAACACTACTTGTTCGATAGAATCAAGTACCAAAATTAGGAAGTATTCTGTTTGCAACCTGCCCAGGCAAACGTCACAATAGTACGGGAGTTTTACGCTCATGGGCCCAGCAAAGACTCTCTCTTTGTTCACTGCCGTGGCAGGCCAGTGCAACTCGATGCCGAAACAATCAACAGCTTCTACGGCCTCACCCCGGCCAGCGATCTCCATGCGGACTTCTTTGAAGATATCACTGCCGAGGACTATGAACTGATCAAAGACGATCTTTGTTACGCAAACACTCCATGGGAAACCGGTACCCATCGGGGTTCCGTAACAAGACAAAGTTTGAAGCCGGAGGCCAAGATGTGGAACACCTTCGTCAAACGACGCCTCATCCCAACATCACATAATAGCACGGTGGATCGCAAGAGATTGGTGTTAATCCAATCCATCATCAACAAAAGGACCATCAACGTTGGAGAAATTATCCTACGGGAGATTCATGAGTGCGGTAAGAAAGATCGAGGACCATTGTATTTCCCTTGCTTGATTACGGGTTTATGTGTTTCTGCAGGTGTGCCTATTGAAAAAACCGATGAATACACCCCCCCAAGAAGAGGATGGACCAGGGAATTCTGCCACAAAGTCATGCAGACCACACAAGCAGAGCCTGTCCAGGCAACACCGCAGCAGTTCACTGCCGACACTGCTGCCGGGGCCCAGTACATGGCAGACATGCCTGGTACTGCCTATACCTCTGCCGCAGCAGAACCGTATCAAGAAATCTTGCAGCGCATGGCCGCGATGGATCTTCGACAACAACGGTACATGGAGTACCAACAGGACTTCAATGGAACGCTCGCCCAAATGATGATGCACGCATTCCCGGACCAAGGCGTCCAATTCTCGGAGTTCCCAAGCAATATGTTCATTACTGCCGCACCCTACACCGAGACGACACCAGCCCCAGGAGGACCGCGACCATTCTTCCATCCGGACCCTCAGCCCCAATACCAGGCTGCCGGACCATCTAGGCCAGCAGATTCTGCCGCGGCCTCATCTGTCAGCCGAAGGCCATCCAAGCGGAGAGCCATTTTCAGCACTCCACCAAGATCGCCAATTATCATGGGCAGTCTATCTGCCGAGATAGATGCGTATGTACACCAAGGCTCCACTGCCGCCGACCCAAGCACACACCACACCGGAGGAGCAACTGCGATGGGAGGAGGAACGGATGTGATGATAACCGAAGAGACGGCGGATGTTGAAAAAGGAGAAGAAGTAGAAGCCCCAATGCATAGGACCCCACCCACTCGAGTCCAGCCGCCGAGGCAAGCAAAGGCGCAACCATCACCCTCCCCAAGGACAAAGCACATGGCATCTAGGCAACGAAGAAAAATTGTTACGAGCAGCTCTTCGGAGTTGCTCTAAAATTCTTTGTCCTTTATTTCAATATTCAATTGCTTTTACTATCTTCCCTTGCTGCATATAAAATTCATATTCTGTTTTGCCGCTTATTCCTTCCAAATATAAAGCATTGAGGACAATACTTGGTTTGAGTTTGAGGGTGTAGATTCACTGCCAAGGCAGCAATCTACTGCCGCGGCCGTGCCAAAAAGGGAGTATTCCAGTGATTTTTTTTTTAATTTTTATGCTCCCCGCCTTACTTGAATTAACTGCCTACACTCTTGCACTGCTCATCATCAATATTGCCTTAGTTTATTCTTTAAGGCTATAGAAATCTTTCTCCTTACCATGTTTAGGTTCTGTTAAAAGGGTTTAACCTTAGGATGCTTAAGGATGAAAACTTAGAAGCTTACTATAGGAAGAACTTTAAACACTTTTGGGGACTTGTGGATTATAGGAATTCTTTTAATGAACTTAGGTGATAAAGACTTAGATTTTTTGGAAAAGTAACTAGAGGTGCCTACCACCGGCTCTAGAAAGTCTCTTCTTCATACTAGAGGTGCCCGAAATTGGCTCTAGTATGTGTTAAGGAATATTAAAAAGAAAGAAGGATTTTAGTGAAAAGAAAAACACAAGTCTTTGAGGTGCCCGAAACCGGCTCAAGATTTGGGGTTTGGAAAAGAAGAGAAGATTTAACCAATGTCTATTTGTCTTGAACTTAGAGTTTATCTAAGAAAGCCTTTAATCAACTTGTCCACAAAAATGCACACACTCACAATCCTATAGTTTGTTTCTAGGTAAATTCTTAGGTAGCCGAATGGTTAAGGCTTAAAGATAGGCCTAGCTATGGTGGGGAGAATAGATGGACATGTAAGACCAAGAGAGAGTAGAGTTCGGCAAATTGATGGTTTGCATTGCTTTAGGACAAGCAATAGTTCGAGTTTGGGGGTGTGATAAGTGCTCAACACACTATCACTTTCTACTCCTTTTATCGGCATTTATCACCAAATATTCACCCACTTGAATCAATGCATATGCCTAATGTGATATATTTAGAAGTTATACTTAAATAGATACTATTTACAGAAAAAAGGCACGTTTTATTGCATTTTCATATCTGTGCAGGAGAACCAGTGCCGCGGCAGAGACAAGGCCAAGGCAGGACCTGATGCCGAGGCAGCAGCAGGAAGACAAGAAGTAAAGTGATAAGCGATGGAAAGACAAAAATCCAAGGAACATGTCTAGACTTGAAGCCCATGAATCAGAGCTGGCTATCACAAGGAAAAGCCCAAAGGAAGACCACGTGGGAAAGCCCCCTTAGCCGAATTCAAACTTGGAAATATATTATTATTATGTACTTGACTTGTTCCCTACTCCAAGTTGTATTCTACTTAGGAAAGGTTTGCCCTAGGTTTAACCTATATAAAGACCTAGCCACCCAATGTAATAGATATCGAAATACCTAGGGAGAGCGGACTTCTACTCTTGTTTCTTTCCTCTCCATCATGTTCTAAAACCTTCATAGGGTTTAGGTGAAGGTTGTGGAGTATTTGTGAGAGGAGATTGTACTTTATCTTTCATTCAATGCAATAAAGATTATCAAGGTTTGCTTATCCTTTGCTATTCTTTGTTCTTGCATTCAAGCCCGAGAGGGAGGTTTGTAAGTGATCCATTTATCTAAGCTCGGGATAGGTAGATTCACGAAAGGGGTAAGTACGGTGTTTCAATCGCGAAATACTAACTCGGCCTAGGGATAGGTTAAGAGTTTCAGCGGCTAAAAGAAGTGTGAGATTGGTTGGTGAGTATAATTGGTTCACGCCAGGAGGTATCATCAAGGACTAGTCATCGACAGCACTCTGACTTAGGGACAAGCGGAGTCATTCAAGGACACTTTGCCGAACTTTGGTAAAGTCTGCCCACGAGCAAGGGATTGCAGCAGAGGACAGCGTTATCGCTGCCCAGGCAGTAAACTGCAGTGCTGTCGAGGCAGATATATGCGATTGCATTGGATAAAGACAAGTCAATCAAGTCCACAATACAATAGAACTGGATCCTGGCCCATCTTTTTCTCTGATATTTCGACCTTGTTATTTTTATTCAATTATTCTAGTTTAATAAATCACACCCATTCACTTGTGTTTTTATTTTGCTACAGAGCAAGAAGATAAAGAAAGCATATTAAGTAGACCGGTCCCTGAGGAGACGATAACTCGATAAATACTTATCACTTATTACTTGCGATGTGTCCACTTGCACTAAACGCACACTTTTGACACGCGACAGTATCAAGCTTACGAAATTACAGAAACATCGATATACAGTATATCACATTCCAAAGAAATCATTACATCATTATTCAAATATTGCACAAAAGAAAAACATCCATTCCAATTTCGACAAATTACAACAAACCATGAATAAAGAAGAAATGAAATTTCGAAGATTGCATAACTTAAAACACCAATCAAATTAATAAACCGATCAAAATACACGTATTTCAAACAAAGACTCCAATCAATGTTATGAAACAACAAAAAAACAAATGGAACAAGAGATCCGATACCGTGTTTTGTCCTAAGGGAGCCCTCAAGGCAAGCTGATCAAAAGTCAAGCATTCTCCACCAGCCTTCTCTATCCTAGCCCTTGCGGTCTCGGTAAACCTAAGAGCAGTAACCTTCAAAGCAGGAACCTCATAAACCCTAATATCATCTGTCACAGTCCCCACTACCACAACAATCTTGTCCTCCTACAAGTTCGTTATACACACAAAAAGATGAATTAAAACCATGAATCAACATCAATGTAAAAACCCTTAAAACCCCAAAAATATTTATCAACATAAATAAAAAATAAACAAATACCTTCCCCTTCATGAACTGAACTAGCCTAGACAAAGATAGTGGAGGCTTGTTAACTTTACTCATGAACAAACGTTTCAATATCACAACATTGAATTTGCTCCCGGTTCTTCTTACAAGGAAACGATAAAGCTACAATCCAAAACAAATAATAATAATAATGTTTTTTTTTCAAAAAATGAAAATAAAAGATGCCATTTTTAAGCTGAGGGTGGTATAAAGATTAAACCTTGACGATGAGTTTCAGGTAAATATCATCGGATTTGGGTGCTGTCCTCTTGGTCTTCTTGCTCTTACCTCCTGCGATTAAATCGATCCCCTGTTAATGCAAAGACAAAACCAACACACATAAGCATAAAACAATGCAAAAGAATTGATCTTTTGTTGTTTGTTTTAAGAGAAAGAAGAGACCATTGCTGAAGCTTTTCGCTTTGGTGGTGTGAGGTGGGAGATGCCGCGAATGGCGAGAAATACACAAAGAAATTAGGGTTTTGAATTTTGATTTTGAAGAGATTTTTAATCTGTGATTTTGGGATTGTTTAGGTGCGGTTGAGCTTATTGATTTGGATCGTACTTCTTTCTTGTCAACCCTGGATAGTATCCATGTATGGAAATATTATGGTTTTAGTCCTTTTATTACTCTAAAATTTAAAATTTAATCTTACTACTTTAATTTAACACAATTAAATCTTTGTATTTTATATTGTTATTAGTAAGTTCAAACTAATAAAATTGTTAAGGTGGTTTACTCGGAAAAAAAAAGTTGTTAAGGCTGTGACATGTAAGGTGTAATGACCTGAATATCGAGTTTTCGATTTAGGTTTTGGACTCCAATATTAGACCTATATTTTAGAGGTTTGAATTAAAGATATTAAATTACGACAATTAATTGAAAATGTTTGAATTTTAAATAGAGAGAGGAGATAAAGTGGAGAGAGAAGGAAAAAAAGGTAAAAAATTGATAATAAGAGATAGAAGAAAAGATGAGACAAAAGTTAAGAGAAAAATTTTAAATTTTAATCTACGAAAATTTTATCATTAGTTTTTAATAATTTTATCTTTATTGTGTTTATCTCGTCGAGATTAATTTGTTAGTACTAACGGCATCATCATCGAATTTGTTAAAAGAAGGGCAAAATTTATAAAATATTGTTTTTAATTTTTTTATTTTAAAAACTATTGATACTCGGTTTTTATTTCAAAAAATGTGGTATTTAAACTATGATTTTTTGAGGTCGGTTGAGACACAGCCCGCCCTCATGAAAATTAAAAAAGTCTCAACCGACCTCATAAAAATTTTAAAAAAATAAAATACTAGAGGTCGGTTGAGACACAACCCGACCTCATCAAAAATTAAAAAAAAATTAAAATACTAGAGGTCGGGTGAGACACAACCCGACCTCATCAAAAATTAAAAAAAATATAAATTGTTGAGGGCGTGGGGAACACTACCCGACCTCATGGGTTTGCTTCCCTGCGCCCTCGTATCGAATATAAATAATATATTACGACACAACCCGACCTCCCAAAAAAATTTATTACCCGACATTGATTCAGATAAAGCCTTATTTTTGTGTATGTTTCATTGATTTAGAAATTATTTTCTCGGGCAGAGAGTCTGTCATTGATTCAGGCTTTATTTTTTGGGTAGAGCGTATGTCATTGATTTAGAAATTATTTTCTCGGGCAGAGAGTGTGTCATTGATTCAGGCTTTATTTTTTTGGGGTAGAGTGTGTGTAAGGGATTTTATTGATTGGTCAGATGTTTGGTGGATCAAATAATTGAAGGTTTTGAAGTTGTTAAATAGGGGTGAAAATTTCAGTATTGTTACCAAACGTTTTTCAAGAGATTTTAGAAGAAGTATTCTGGAGCAATTTTCTCTAGCCTTCAAGAATTATCGATTTGAAAATATGTTGAGATTACAGAATCAACACATCTCTAGTGTTTCGGTTGATGATATGGTATAAGTTCATTTTTTTTTTACTAATATTTCGATCTTTATTTTATTTTATTTGTTGTCATTAACAATTTTTTAATGTAATTTAGCCAACCGAGGATACGTTCAGGCATCACTTAACCATGGCAAATAATAAACCCTATCTTGCTATCATGCAATGGTTGCAAGATGTTGGGTTCTATCATGCCACCTTTATTCGTGGGTACAAACTAATTCCGGGGCTAATAACCGCATTGATCGAGCGTTGGAGACCGGAAACCCATACATTTCACATGCCTTATGGTGAATGTACAATAACACTCGAAGATGTTGTCATGTTAATTGGTGTTCCGGTGAACGGTCTTCCTCTTGTTAAGGAACCCGAAGAATCAGCAACCCAACTATGCTATGATTACCTAGGTAAGGTTCCAACTGGAACCGAATTTAGAGGATCATGTATAAAATTGAGCTGGTTACAACGAGAATTCAAGCTTGGTCATACAACGCAAGATATTTCTTGTGCAAGTCGAGATTATATTTTACAGCTCATTGGCGGTATATTACTGCCAGATAAATCTGGAAATTTAGTTCATACACGTTATTTGCCATATTTATCATCCTCTTCAGTAGTTGCTACTTATAGTTGAGGTTCTACGATCTTAGCGTTCTTATACCGTGAGTTGTGTAAGGCTGCTCTTCTGGATAATAATGGTGGTAAAGCAAAAGGGGTTGGTGGATGCTTGTTACTGTTACAAGCATAGGCATGGGAACGACTTCCCTTTTTTACACCACTTACCAAAAATTCTAGAAATTTTTCTCTTGTCAGCAGATAAATATTCTAAATTTATATTTTTAAGTGTTTTGTAATTGTTGTAATTGATTTCTGTTTGTATATGTATACAGATGGAATGCTAGAAAGGGGTACACCGGTTTAGTTCATAATAACGTTAGAGTATTTCGAGCTCAAATTGATTTCGAGTGTAAAGACGAGGTATAATAGTCAATTTACAAAAGTTAACATGTTATTTATTATGAAATGTACTTAAATTGGAATATTAATTTTTATAATTTTTGCAGTTTCTTTGGAGGCCATATGCTGGTGGTCGTGTAAATGTCCCGGAAGAATTGATTGTTGATTCGAATCTCTGGTGTGCAGTTACACCGTTGATCCACTTTGCTTTTGTGGAATATCATTTCGGAGATCGGGTTCTTAGAGAATTCGGCTTCCATCAGCCCATTCCCAAAGAACCATTTAATCAAGATTCATTACATCGTATTGATTTCCGAGGAAAAGGGTATAGGAATTGGAAAATAAAACATGCACAATACGTTGAATTGTGGATCAATCGACATCAAATGATTCTACCGCGTCATCCACTCCGAGCTGAGGATATGGAAGGAGATAATTCAGATTACATGGTATTCTATCTTAACCATGGAAAGCCATATTTGACCACTCCGGAAGAACGAGAAAATTTTCGTCAATTTGTTAAAAGATATGGCGGTCAAGTTCAATCAGAAAGACGTTTTCCAAGTCATGATGAAATAGATGAATCTTACAGTCAGTCGGCTACATCATACAGTGGGAGCTCATCGACCAATCAAGCGGATGATTCATTTCATCAATCAGCTTTTTTTTGACATTCAGTTCATCAATCACCTTCTTTTGGACATCCTACATTCGGTGAAAATTCATTCCTAAATCCATTAGTTGACCAATTTTATCAGTCACAAACATCATTTTATCCTTCACAGGCTACCGAATTTGGAGACAATTCTGTTCAGATCCCATCAGATGCGTACGTACCTCAATTTTATCCATCACAACCATCCATGTACTACGATTTTATGGCTCAAATAACGACTAATAGTCCAATGTTCTCGCCGAATATGTTTACAACACCGCGATGCTTGGATGATGATGATGATGAACAAGAAGAAGAAGAAGAAGAAGAAGAAGAAGAAGAAGAAGAAGGTGATAATGCTGATGATAATGATGATGATGATGACGACGACGATGCTCCATAAAGAACCCAACGAGTTAGACGACCACCGCGACGTTACGAGTCAACTTCTTCAAGACATGGTCAAAAATTATATAGGAAATGATTTTATTCCATGTGATTGAAATTATTTAAATATGTATTTCTCTTGAATTGGAGTTATTTAAATTTGAGTTATTTAAATTGAGTTTTTTAAATATAATTCGGCTCGTTTGGAAAATAATAAACAACATTTACAAAATAATAAACAACATATAGAAAATAATAAACAACATATAATGAAGAGAAATAGTAACATACTTCAACATATAATGAAGTTACAAATTACAAGTTCCGTGGTATTGCCATGTAATTCGGCCCATTTAGATATTTTTTTTCGAATGCCCAGTACCCCTACATCTACAGCATCTCTTTGGTTCTTCCGGCTCTTTATAATGAAGATCCATACTAGTATGGATACGAGTTGATGGAGGCCTGCCCTTTGGTTCTCTCCGAAGTGCTGGATTCGGAAGCCATTCGTCATGTTGTATTGTTGGCCAATACTGTGAATTCGCGATAGGTGAGAACTCACATCTGTAGATATTTATTATCCTGTGTAGGTTAAAGCATTCATCCGCAAAGCTGTACGGGTCAACACCTTTAGACATACATACCGCGGTTGCATGCCTACAAGGATAACGCCACGCTTGGAACTCACCACAGTCACACCATCTTCTTCTGAAGTCTACTCGAAATGTGTGGCGGTGTCCTCCTTCAGTGTTACGTGTGGAATCCACAACATCAAAAATCTGGCCATTTAGGTCGAACCCGTGAACCACCATTGATCCTGCCGGTTCAACATTCTTCTCCATTTTTTTAACAAGATCGGGAGACCACACTTGTCCTCTATTTATCATTGCTTGAATTTGTGACCCTTTATCGGACCAAACTTTAGCCAGCCTGTAGTATGTCTCTCTCACCAAGCTTTCCAACAAAGCAACAAAGTTGTCACCAAACCTAAAAGGTTGGTCCTCAAACGCACTACCGTAACCCATCTGAGAAGAACTACCATAGACATTTTCGGCATCAAACGAAGCATTATATCTCCCACGTAACTCAACATGTATCGCAACACTTCGGATACATGATGATTCATGCTCTGCAATCATAATTACAACATCACTATCATCTTTAAGAGATATTGCAGAATATCGAGGCCAGTTATGCTTGAGGGGACTACCGAAAAAAAAATTGAAGTGATTTGTGATCGGTTAAAGACAGCTTCAGATAGGCAGAAATTGTATGCGGAATTGAATCTGACAGAAATAGAGTATGAGGTGGGAGAAAAAGTGTTCTTAGAAGTGTCACTATGGAAGGGGATCATCCGTTTGGAAGGAAAGGCAAGTTAAGTCCAAGGTTTATAGGACTGCATGAGGTCGCTCTTTTCACACTTGTTTTCCTTAGGTAAATTTCGAGGACGAAATTTTCTTAAAGAAGGGGAAAGTTGTAACGACCTAGATTTTGGATCCGAGCATCGGGTTAACCCGAGAGTTTGGGCTTCGATTTTGGGCCCAAGTTAGTGTGGTTTGGGGCTTTGGTTTGTTGGGCTTGAGTGGTTTTGGGCCTTAGGGGTTGTAAGTGAAGGATAGTTTGGTAATTGTCTAAATAGTTGAAAGAGAAGGGTTTTGTGGGGGATTTTGTGTTGCAGAAAAATCTGAGGATGACCAATTTATCTTTATCTTCATCTTTCTTCCAACCCAAACTAGAGAGTAAAGGTGCTAACTTGTGCTTATGGGGTGTAAATCACGTTTTGGTGCAAGAGAGGAAGTTTTAGAGCTTGGAGAGATCTATTAAAAGAGGTAAATATGTGTTGGTTTGGTGAAGTTGGAGATCCATCATCAAGTTTTGGAAAGAAGGAGGCTTGAAGAGGAGTGAGCTCAGGTTTGTTGTTGTTTGTGCAAGAGGTTGATACTCCCAACTCATCCTTTCATCATTCATATCATGGTAGTATGCATGACATTTAGATTTTGTGTTTGAATGCTTGGTTTGAGCTTTTGGGTCTTTAATGGTAGTTTTCGGATTTATGTGTTAATTGACTGGAAATTGATGTTAAGTTATCCTAAACACTCCTAATAGTGTGTAGGAACACTTTAGGGTTGATTCGATCAAGTTTGGGAATGAATTCCTAGAAATTTCTAAGTGCGGACCTGCATTTCGTGCAGGGGTATCGATACACGGGCTACCGGTATCGATACCCATGAGTGGAAATAGGCTAAGTGGCCAGGTGTATCGATCCATGGTTCGATACCGGGACCTTTAGTGGCATAATGGCATCGATACCAGTATCGATGCTGGAGGGTCCCCTTTCGTTGACTTTGGAAATGGTCAAAGGGTATCGATACTGGTATCGATACCCATGTTTCGATGCCTTCTTTGGGTGGGTATCGAGGCAAGGTGGTTCGATACCCCATATAAGGGTATCGATACCCCTGCGTGAACTTGATAAGTTTGGTATCGTTTGAGGTTCGATAAGGGTATTAAGAGTCCTAATGAAACCTATATATGAGAAAATGAATTGTTTAACCAAGATTGATGTTTATAACCCCGAAAGACTAAGGTATGATAAGTCTTAATATATCTTGTTGTGATAAGATCCTAGGTGGATCGTTTTTGTGGTTTGAGTCCTTGTGTGATGGAAATCCGGATATCCATAAGTGTTGCAACATGTTGAAGGCCATCCGATGTAACATGCCGGATGATGTTTTGAAGACTTTTATTCCGAGTGTTGAGCGGCCTCAATCGAAGATGTTCGATGTAACATTCCAAGCATGGGGTTGGTTGGGCGGCCTCCACCCCTTTCCGAACATTGGGCGGCCTCGTTCGAAGATGTCCGATGTAACATTCCGGGCATAGGATTTGAGGGCGGCCTCAATCCTGAGTGTAGGATCCCGATGCTGTGTGGACGCGGGCCTCACTCTTGTGTGTTATTTTGTGTGATGTGACATGTATATGCTATGTGCGATATTATACATTGTTTATGCCATGTGGTAGGCAAGCATGCTAGATCATCATTTCATGCACGATGTTTATATGTTATGTTTTACTGCTTATGATATGCATGATGTTGGCCGAGTTCGGCGTACCCACTGAGCTTTAGTAGCTCAGCGTTCGAAATGTGTTTTTATGCGTAGGTTAGGTGAAGCCAGTTCGTGGAGCACCATCGAGGTAACTATGCGTAGGTTAGGTGAAGCCAGTTCGTGGAGCACCATAGATTAGTGGGCTAGTACTTAGTTGGACCCTATGTGTTGTAACTCTGTTATTATTTCAAGTCGAATGTTCAAAATGATTTGTAATATTTTGGAGCTCCGATTTCTTTATACTATTTTGGGCTTACGTTTTAACTAGAATTGGATTTTAATTGTTGCGCTTTCGAAAGAATTTAAAATACAGGCTTTGGGTCGGAGGCCCAATGTGACATCCGGGTCAGGGTGTTACATTTAGTGGTATCAGAGCTTAGGTTGAGTCGGTTCTAGGAAGTCCCCGGGGGAAGTCTAGTGTGTTATATATTGGTGTTAGACAAGTATATGCCCATAATTCGATATAGTACTTTTAAAGCTGAAATTTCGATTGTGTAATCCTGTGTGTTGTTGTTGTTGTTCTCTATGCATGGTATGGATGAGTCTGAGGAAGGAGTTAAGCAAGGGGCGAATTATCTTGCCCATTTGCATCGTGCTTTGGATCGGATAGTGAAGACTATTCCGAAGCATGCACCTATCCCACGTGAGGCACCTATCGAGAGGCTTCGCAGGCAGGGTGCTACGGATTTCTTGGGTTCTGACTAAGATAATCATGTGAGGGCGGATCAGTGGTTAATGTCCGAGGACAAGCTGTCTTGTTTTCTTTTTCTACTCAAGGAAGACGCAAGGGAGTGGCGGGGAACAATTGAGATGGAGTAGTGTTCCGATCAGCCAACATAGGGCGACTTTTTGGATAAGTTTGAAAAAAATAGTATTTGAGCGAGACTCATATCGATCAGTTGAGAGATCAGTTCACCCACCTTGTGCAAGGTAACCGTACGGTCTTGAGTACGAGCAGGAGTTCTTACAGTTTGGTAGGTATACAACCGAGTTGATAGCTACCGAGAAAATGAGGTGCGAGAGGTTTCTTAGAGGTTTGAGGAAAGAGATTCAGACTTATCTGACAGCTAATCCACCGATAGTGTTTTCTGAGTGAGTATGCTAGGATGTTGGATATACCTTGTGAGACACTAGATATAGGTGTTAGTGTTGCTAGTTCTTCGGAGATACCGTAGTGGTCAGAAAGATGTACAGACGATGTCCATAGATGGTTCAGCGGTATGTGTTCCCAGTTGATATGATGGAATTGTCATTCTACGGGTTTGATGTGATTTTGGGTACGGATTGACTAACAAAGCATAGGTCTAAGATATTGATGAGTGCCTAAAAGTCCTATTCTTTATACCAATTTCCCACTCGATTATTGCTAATAAAGGACAGATTTAATGGCAATATTGGATAATTCTGCTTATTTCCATATTTCAGCATCCCAATACTTAATTCAAGAATTTATCTATTATTTGGCATAAAGCAGGTACGGTTAATGGTTTCTTCTCTTGGACAGGAAACTACCACATAGGAAATGCCAGATAGCATGATGGATGCTGGAAGCTGAAGCTGAAATGCAGATAAGCACCTGCCTCGGCAGCACTTTGATGCCCCGGCAGCACTTTAATGCCTCGGCAGCATCTGAGGCCGCGGCATCACTTGGAACATAAATGTCGATATGATAGGCGATCTGAAGAGAAAAATAAGGTGGACGTTTTAAGACAAGAGACATAGAAATCGGAGCTGAGGAACACACGGAAAGTCAAGGTCAAAGGCCACGCAGGAAAATAATCCTTATAGGAATAAACTAGGAAATAAAATAAATATCTTTTATTTATGTACTTAACTTTTGTTTTACTCCAAGTTGTATTCCTACTTTGGAAAGGTTTGCCCTAGGCCAAACCTATATAAACCATAGCCTATGTAGAGAGGAGGATATATCAAAATCAAGTTTCATAGAAAAACCCTAAACTTCTCCATCGTCCCCTTGGGGTTTAGGTTAGATTGTGGAGTAGTTATGGAAGAAAATTGTACTTTGTTTTCTTGTTTCAATGCAATAAAATATCAAGGTTTGCTTATCCTTTGTTATTCCTTGTTCTCACAATTGAGCTCGGGAGAGGATATTGTGAGTAATCCATTTATCTAAGCTCGGGAGAGTTAGATTCACGAAAGGGGTAAGTACGGTGTTTCAATCGCGAAATACTAACTCGGCCTAGGGATAGGTTAAGAGTTTCAGCGGCTAAAAGAAGTGTGAGATTGGTTGGTAAGTATAATTGGTTTACGCCGGGAGGTATCATCAAGGACTAGTCATCAACAGCACTCTGACTTAGGGATAAGCGGAGTCATCCAAGGACACTTTGCCGAACTTTGGTAAGGTCTGTCCACGAGCAAGGGATTGTCGTGGCAGACAGTATTGTCGCTGCCAAGGCAGTAAACTGCAGTGCTGTCAAAGCAGTGATATACGATTGCATTGGACAGAAACAAGTCAATTGAACCCACACTACGAAGCACTCTAACCTGCCCCACTTTTCCATCCTTGATTTCTTGATCACTTATCTTTATTGTTTTCATTAGTTTCTTTAGTTATAATCCAACTCAATTATTTGTGTCTTTAATTTTCCATTATGCAGGAAGAATAAATTGCGTAAGTAAAGCCAATCCCTGTGGATTCGACATCTTAAATACTTTAATCTGACAAAAGGTGGAAGGACAAATGCTTCTTCATAAAAGCAAGACTTTCTAGCCTCCATCAGATATATCTTGAGACCAAGAGAATTTATTTGAAGCTAGCGGATGACCATGAGAATTCGGTTGAAGGTGGGAATGTGAAGTTCTTATTTAATGTTGTTTCGGTTCTAGAGGCTCAGAGGTTAGTTGAGTTGGGCTGTGAGGCATACCTAGCATATATGATGAACCCGAACATGAATGAAGTCAGACTGTAGGATATCAGGACGGTGTGTGATTTTTCCGAGTGTGTTTCCAAAAGAGTTGTCTGGATTGTCACCTGACAGAGAGGTCGAGTTTGCCATATAGATGTATTCAGATTCTGCTCCTATTTCGATTGGCTCCGTGTTGTATGGTACCGAAAGAATTAAAAGAATTGATGACTCAATTGCAAGGACTATTAGATAGAGGTTGTATCCGACTGTGTTCTTCTCTTTGTGGCGCACCGTGTTGTTTGTGAAGAAAAAAGATGGTAGTCTGAGGATGTGCATTGACTATAGACAGATGAAACAGTTGATAGTGAATAACAAGTATCCATCGTCGAGAATTGATGATATGTTTGATCAGCTTAGAGGTTCTACCGTGTTTTCCAAGATAGACTTAAGACTAGGGTACTATCAATTGAAGGTAAAAGAAATCGATGTGCTGAAGATAGCTTTTTGTACAAGGTATGATTACAATGAGCTTCTGGTTATGTCTTTCATGTTGACTAATTCACCAACTGCTTTTCATGGACATGAATAGAATTTTCTTCGAGTACTTGGATCAGTTTGTGATTATGGTCATTGAGGACATATTGTTATACTCACGTACTGAGAAAGATCGTGACAAACACTTGAGGTTAGTATTGCAGACTTTGTTGGATCACCAGTTGTATGCCAAATTGAGCAAGAGTGAATTCAGGATTAAAGAAGTTGTTTTCTTAGGACCTGTAGTGTTAGCTAAAGGATTAAAGTAGATCCTAAGAAGATTGAAGCAATTGTTAGTTGGAAGCAATCGAAGTCTGTCACAAAGATTCGTAGTTTTCTAAGCTTAGCATGTTACTATAAGAGGGTTGTGAATGGTTTTTTCGAAGATAGATATCCCTTTGACTAAGTTGCGGTAGAAGAATATTCAGTTTGAGTGGTCAGATGCAAGACAACAAGCTTTTAAGAAACTGAAATAAGCTTTGACAGATGCGCCGATTATGATACAACTAGTGTCAGAGGAGGAGTATGTAATCTACAGTGATGTTTCGTATGTAGGGCTAGGTTGTGTGCTTATGCATGACGGAAGAGTTATAGCTTACGCTTCGAGATAGTTGAAGAATCATTAGCGTAATTATCCGACCCATGATATAGAGCTAGTCGTAGTTGTGGTTGCTTTGGAAATTGGGAAACATTAATTGTATGGTGAGAGATGCACAGTGTACATAGATCACAAGAGTTCAAAGCATACGATGACACAGAGAGATTTGAATCTGAGACAGCGCAGATGGCTCGAGTTATTGAAAAACTATGACCTCAAAATTGAGTATCATCCGAGTAAAGCCAATGTAGTGGCAGATGCTTTGTGCAAGAAAGTAGCTGTTGAGTTGAGAGTTATGGTTGCTAGATTGAGTTTATCAAGTGATGGTGGCTTGGTAGCCGAGCTTCAGGTTAGACTTACTTTGGGTCAGTTGATCAGAGGGAAACAATTGTCAGATAGATTTTTGACACCTCACGTGCAAGATGTAGCTGAAGGAAGACCTACAGAGTACAATTTCAAAAATGGTAGTGTATTATGCTTCAGAGACAGAGTAGTTGTGCCGAATGACGGTGATTGAAGACGTATGATTCTGAGCGAAA
Source organism: Abelmoschus esculentus (assembly GCA_035048815.1). NCBI lineage: Eukaryota > Viridiplantae > Streptophyta > Magnoliopsida > Malvales > Malvaceae > Abelmoschus > Abelmoschus esculentus. Next base: position 2,101,191 of record JAUCBN010000049.1, read on the forward strand.
CGCACAGTAGTCCTTTTGCTATGCATCCGGGTAGTACGAAGATATACTGTGGTTTGAAGGATGAGTACTTCTGGCTTGGTCTGAAAAGAGATATTGCCGACTATGTGAGTAAGTGTATGGTTCGTCAGTGAGTTAAAGCAGAATATCAGTTTTTGTCTGGTTTGTTACAGCCGTTGAAGATTCCGGAATGGAAATGAGAAGATATCACCATGGATTCTATATCAGGTTCGCCTTTGACTCCTTCGAGGAAGAATTCAATTCAGGTTATAGTTGATCGCTTCATGAAGTGTGCTCACTTTATTGTTGATCATATGACTTACTTGTTAGATAAGTTGGTAGATTTGTACATCAGTGAGATTGCGAGACTGCATAGTGTGTCGAAATCGATTGTGTCTAACAGAGATTTGAGTTTCACAGCCAGATTTTGGGAGTGTTTGCACAGTACTTTGGGTGACCGTTTGAATTTTAGTACTTTGTATCATCCTCAGTCAGATGGGCAGTCAGGGAGAGTGATTCAGATTCTCGAGGATATGCTCTGATGTTGTATCATTGACTTTCAAGGTACTTGAGAGAAGCACCTGCCGTTGGTTGAGTTTGCGTGTAACGACAATTATCAGTCGTGTTTTCAGATGGCTACGTATGAGACTTTGTATGGTAGAAAATGCAGAACTCCGTTTAGTTGGGCTGAAGCAGGTCAGAAATTGATATCGAGGCCAGTTATGCTTGAGGGGATTACCGAAAAAAAAAATTGAAGTGATTTGTGATCGGTTAAAGACAGCTTCAGATAGGCAGAAATTGTATGCAGAATTGAATCTGACAGAAATAGAGTATGAGGTGGGAGAAAAAGTGTTCTTAGAAGTGTCACTATGGAAGGGGATCATCCGTTTGGAAGGAAAGGCAAGTTAAGTCCAAGGTTTATAGGACTGCATGAGGTCGCTCTTTTCGCACTTGTTTCCCTTAGGTAAATTTCGAGGACAAAATTTTCTTAAAGAAAGGGAGAGTTGTAACGACCCGAATTTTGGATCCGAGCATCGGGTTAACCCGAGAGTTTGGGCTTCGGTTTTGGGCCCAAGTTAGTGTGGTTTGGGGCTTTGGTTTGTTGGGCTTGAGTGGTTTTGGGCCTTAGGGGTTGTAAGTGAAGGATAGTTTGGTAATTGTCTAAATAGTTGAAAGAGAAGGGTTTTGTGGGGGATTTTGTGTTGCAGAAAAATCTGAGCATGAGGAGTCACCAATTTATCTCTATCTTCATCTTTCTTCCAACCCAAACTAGAGAGTAAAGGTGCTAACTTGTGCTTATGGGGTGTAAATCACGTTTTGGTGCAAGAGAGGAAGTTTTAGAGCTTGGAGAGATCTATTAAAAGAGGTAAATATGTGTTGGTTTGGTGAAGTTGGAGATCCATCATCAAGTTTTGGAAAGAAGGAGGCTTGAAGAGGAGTGAGCTCAGGTTTGTTGTTGTTTGTGCAAGAGGTTGGTACTCCCAACTCATCCTTTCATCATTCATATCATGGTAGTATGCATGACATTTAGATTTTGTGTTTGAATGCTTGGTTTGAGCTTTTGGGTCTTTAATGGTAGTTTTCGGATTTATGTGTTAATTGACTGAAAATTGATGTTAAGTTATCCTAAACACTCCTAATAGTGTGTAGGAACACTTTAGGGTTGATTCGATCAAGTTTGGGAATGAATTCCTAGAAATTTCTAAGTGCGGACCTGCATTTCGTGCAGGGGTATCGATACACGGGCTACCGGTATCGATACCTATGAGTGGAAATAGGCTAAGTGGCCAGGTGTATCGAACCATGGTTCGATACCGGGACCTCTAGTGGCATAATGGCATCGATACCAGTATCGATGCTGGAGGGTCCCCTTTCGTTGACTTTGGAAATGGTCAAAGGTATCGATACTGGTATCAATACCCATGTTTCTATGCCTTCTTTGGGTGGGTATCGAGGTAGGGTGGTTCGATACCCCATATAAGGGTATCGATACCCCTGCGTGAACTTGATAAGTTTGGTATCGTTTGAGGTTCGATAAGGGTATTAAGAGTCCTAATGAAACCTATATATGAGAAAATGAATTGTTTAACCAAGATTGATGTTTATAACCCCGAAAGACTAAGGTATGATAAGTCTTAATATATCTTGTTGTGCTAAGATCCTAGGTGGATCGTTTTTGTGGTTTGAGTCCTTGTGTGATGGAAATCCGGATATCCATAAGTGTTGCAACACGTTGAAGACCATCCGATGTAACATGCCGGATGATGTTTTGAAGACTTTTATTCCGAGTGTTGGGCGGCCTCACTCGAAGATGTTCGATGTAACATTCCGAGCATGGGGTTGGTTGGGCGGCCTCCACCCCTTTCCGAACGTTGGGCGGCCTCGTTCGAAGATGTCCGATGTAACATTCCGGGCATAGGATTTGAGGGCGGCCTCAATCCTGAGTGTAGGATCCCGATGCTGTGTGGACGCGGGCCTCACTCTTGTGTGTTATTTTGTGTGATGTGACATGTATATGCTATGTGCGATATTATACATTGTTTATGCCATGTGGTAGGCAAGCATGCTAGATCATCATTTCATGCACGATGTTTATATGTTATGTTTTACTGCTTATGATATGCATGATGTTGGCCGAGTTCGGCGTACCCACTGAGCTTTAGTAGCTCAGTGTTCGAAATGTGTTTTCGTGCGTAGGTTAGGTGAAGCCAGTTCGTGGAGCACCATCGAGGTTTGGATTTCAGCATCGACTTATGTCAGAGTACATTTATAGATTAGTGGGCTAGTACTTAGTTGGACCCTTTGTGTTGTAACTCTGTTATTATTTCAAGTCGAATGTTCAAAATGATTTGTAATATTTTGGAGCTCCGATTTCTTTATACTATTTTAGGCTTACGTTTTAACTAGAATTGGATTTTAATTGTTGGGCTTTCGAAAGAATTTTGAAATACAGGCTTTGGGTCGGAGGCCCAATGTGACATCCGGGTTGGGGTGTTACATTATAAATTTTGCCTAAAAGAAGATTTGAGAGAAAATTTTTAGTTATTAAATTTAGGGTTTTAGAGTGCTTGAATAAGAAAAGTGCGACAACTATCGTGTTCACCGATATCAATAGAAGTAGAGATAGATTAATATTGTCATCGTTCTATCTTCAAAAGCTACAGCACACGTAGGTCCGGCTGTGATGGAGAGCATCCTGAGCAGCCGCTTAGGACTCCTAATCAGCTTAAGGCCCCTAAATTTAGTTATTTTTATTTTTATAATTTATTAAATAAATTAATTTAATGATTAAAATTATTTTTAAATATAAATAAATAAATTTATCAATGAAAATAAAGTGTTTGAAATATTAAATTAATTGTTTAAACTAATGAGATGAATAAAAAAAATTTCGTTGTTATTTTTTATGTCCAATACTAAAAAAATAAATTTCAAGCTTTAACCATAAATTCTAAATCACTTATTCTAAACTCTACACCATACCTTAAACTTTAATCTCAAATCATAATTAACTCTAAACTTATTTTTTTTTTATTGTTGATGTATAAATAGGACATAAAAAAACGACAATGATCGTAATAAAAATATCATTTCGTTATATAAAAGATCAATTTTAGTTTTCGCTCAAACTCTCGAAAATCTCTGAGACGACCTTGTGCACGCACCATACTCCTCACCAGTACGTGTGAGCGATTTTCAATCAGGATGTTATATAACAATTGGTTATTGGGTCGGACTGTGGACTAGTCAAGACGAGTCAGTCGTCATTTTATCATTAACCGTGTCACCATTGTTGATTTTTTCTGAAGGGATTTAGTTAGGGGTCGACGTTCTAAGTTCATTGGCACAATATGTTTCGTCAAATTTGAATTCGATAAGTTGTTTTTATGCGCTTAATCTTGTGAATGTATAGAGATGTATGAAACTAATGCATGTTTGTATTTGATTTTATTTAAGGATTATTCGGGTTTAGAATTTGGATCAAGTGGATTATTCAGAAAATTCGGATACAAATTTTAGCAATTTAAGCTTAAGGTTAGTATGCTTTAAACTCTGAAATGCTTCATAGACATCATAAGTATAATTGTCTTGCATGTTAGTAATTACAGATCTTTGTAACAACCGATTCGAACTAATTAATTTATAAAACAGATACCAATGATCATAAAAAAAACATATAGTCTGCATGGTGATGATGAAGATAGTCTTGGTGAAGAAGTCTTACCAAAATAAGAAAGCATATCAATCTAACAATTTATTACACCAAAAATTAACAACCTTATCACTTTATCTATTTTCCAACTTTGTTTTACCTATCTTCTTTGTTATAAAGAACCTGAATACCCCACACCTACCATTCAATTGGACCGACCCCAAATATATTTTGTGTTGGAAATGAACTTGAATCATGTTTTTTAACTAAAAAATGGTCCACAATTCGACAAAGGGTATGAAACCAGACAACGAGTTGAGACCAAACCGTGTGATAGAAACATGGGTTGATGTTGAACCATATATGTTGCAAAAAAGATTTTGTCTTCCCACCAGCTTTCATTTACCCAACTCTCCCAACTGTTCTTTTGCAATTACCTCTGCTTCAATGGCTAGCTTGAGCTTCATCATTGGAACCGGGGACGAAACTAAGTGAAGGTGGGGTGAAACAATCGTCCCCTATCCCTGAATTTCTTTTTTCATTTTTGTCCATTATTTTATTTATTTATTTAAAAATTATTTTTTATAAATTTATCCTCACTATTTCTAAACACTTATGTTTTGTCCCCTCAATCTTAAATTTTAACTCCGTCCCTGATTGGAACTACTGATTCAGTGAAGACTCTATTATATATTTAATTTAATTGTGAAGTCAAATGATACAAGATAATTACATGAATTTATTATGATATAACAACAACAACAATAATATTATGAAATGAGTTTTATCATTACAAAAAAAATTATAAAAAAATCTAAATAAATAAATATTACGCCAGAATGATAATTTCATTTGTTTTTATATGTTTTTTATAATAATTTAAAGTAAGATTTAAGATAAAAATTGTAGATATCTATTTAAGTTAGGTTTGCAATTGTTGTTGAGGTGCTAAAGCCTTATTCAACTTGACTTCTTATTCTTAAAATAAATAAATAAAAAGTTTATATAACCCTTGGTTCAAATTATTTAGTTTCTAGGATAATAAAATTATTTAATATATTATCGAGTATATTACGTTATTATGTTTACTTAATTGGACTGAAATGTAAAATTTATGTTGTTTGGTTGATAAAATTTAAAGATTATTTCTAATTTTTTATATATTATTTATATTAAATATGATAACTGATAGTTTATTTACTTTTATTAATGCATTAAGTTAAAATATCACATTACAATCAATTTAAATATATAAATGATATATTAATATTTAAAGAAAATTTAAAAATCTCATATAATAAAATACGATGAATTTTACATTAACCAAAGAAAAGAGGGTATTATTTAGGACTGGCAAGACCGGGTACCCGACACATTTAAATAGAATAGGTTCCGATTTTAGTAACTACCAGTTTCTAAAAATTGAAATCAGTTCTGATCCCAGTCACACTGAGTCCTAAATTTTAAGAACCGGTCCCGTTATTGGTGGGTATCGATTCCAATATCGGGTACCTGGTCAATTAGTTTATTCTTAAAATTTTTTGAGTAATTGGAGAAAAAAATCAACCACCAATAATAATATTAAATAATAAAATTAAAATATTGTAGACTTGAAAATTAAAGTTTTAAAACCAATACCTAAATTTTGGATCCAGTCCCGATCTTACCGAACCAATATCAGATAAAAATCTACCGGGTCCGGGACCGTGTAATCGGGTTTTTCTCCCACCCCTAGTATTATTTACGATGAATTGGTCTCGTGAGATAAGATATTAGATCTCTTAAGTAAGGTTGATGTGTTAAATTCTGGTGTTGTTGATTAAAAAAATGATGTTAAAATTTAATGGGTAAACTATTGGAATGGTCACTTATGTTTAAGGTTTGTACACTTTTGACCATCGATTTTCAAATTCGATCTTTATGGTCACTTACATTTTGATTTGTAAACTCATGGTCATTGAGACGGTTTTTGTTGTTAAATGTTAAAGAAAGACTAATCTGACACAATAAAAAAGATATAATATTTTCTAGATATTCCCTAAACTATCACTTCACTTTTATTTTGATCACCAAAATAAAAATAATTTATATAATTATACATTTAATCTTCTATATTATATATTTTTTATTTTTCTTTCCTTCACCATCTTTCATATTCTTCTTCATCTAATCTAATATTTTAATCCCTAATTTTATACTAAGAATTATATAGATAATATGAAGATTAAATGGGTAACTATACAATTATTTTTATTTCGGTGATCAAACTAGGAGTGAAATAATAGTTAGGAATATCTACATAATTTATCATTTTTTTATTGTACAAGAATAATCTCCTGCTAACATTTAACGATAATAAATATTTCAATGGTCATAAATTTACAGATAAAACCGTAAATGACAATAACGATCAAATTTAAAAATTAATAATAAAAAATGTATAAACTTTAAATATAAATGACCATTCCTATTGTTTACCCAACTTAAGTCTTTTATATGAAACTGATAAAAGATTATTGACACAAGGTATTGTTAACATATTAATACGTGTCATTCTAGTAATAAGACTTTTGTAATATATAATTCGAATTAATTAATTAATAAATTAAATATCAATAATTATTAAATAAAGACTTAAAGGAATAAAATCATTTGTTAAATTATACCAATTTTTGCTTTTAGTCCTTCAATAATTTTTTATTAAAATAATTATTTTTGTCACTTTAATAACTCTCTAGGTTGAAAAATGATTTTCGGCCAATAAGATGTTGATATATCATAATTTTTTTTTGATAAAAAGATAGTTTAGGGGCTAAGAGCAAAATATGATTGTTTATGTACTTAATTTAACTAGAAAATAGTTTAGGTACTTAAAATCACTATAAATAATAATTTAGAAATATATTTTGATAAAAAATATTTTATAAAATAAAAAATACCAAGGTTTGACAATGACATGTATATAAAATATATATTGACGAAAGGTAACAACAAAAAATATTAGACGAGTCTAGTTCACTACGTCATTTATGGTCTCATTTAATAATAATTTTTTATCTCATTTTTTCAAGGTAAATCTTCATTTCTTTTTTTTATAAGGTGAATTTTATATTTTTTTATATATCATTAAATGAATAAATCTTATTGAATGAGACCATAAATAACGTGGTAAACTGAGATCATATAATAATTTCTGGGCAATTGCATACATGAATGTTGGCAATAGCAACCTTTTGCATTTACCATGAAGGAGGGAAAGATTAGGACAACAAAATTTGTGATTGATATTGAACCTTTTATTACATAACCCACACCTACCTTCCAATTGGACCTAACCCCACAACCCTTTGCCTGTTCGAAATGAACTTCCGTTCAAAGGGAGATGAAAAGAAAATGGAAGGAAAGCTTGTCAAGACTTGATATCAAAGATGGTCCAGGATCAGACAAAAGTACAAAGTAGACGACGATTGCAGACAAAAACGTGTCAACAGAACATGGATTGATGTTGAATCATCATCATGTGTTGCAAAAAGCTTACAGCTCCCCTCTCCTTCCCTCCCCATCTTTTTATTCCCCACAGAGAACAACATAATATCCCAACTCCCATCAATCATTTCATTCATTCTACTGTCAGCTAACCTCTGCTTCAATGGCTGCTGCTAGCTTGAGCTTCATCATTGGCATTATCGGTTTGGTTCTTTTCTCTAACATGTTTCATGTTCTGTGTCTGGTTTTACATATCTTTCTCCGAACTCCTAGATTTTGATTCTTGTTTTTTCCAACTCTTTTGCAGGTAATGTGATTTCAATACTGGTTTTTGCTTCTCCAATGTAAGTAAACTCAACTGCAACAATGATTTCTTGCCCATGAGAACTGTGGAATATATTAACTCATTAATTTGATTCTATAATTTTTTAAACTGATTTAGTATTTAATCACCTTTTCTCTCAACTCTCTATTACTTACACACGTCTTATTAAAGAGTTCTAACCTCTTTAAAATAATTTTTTTTTTAATTTATTTATAACTGACCATAACTTCTCTCGATTCTCTATTTTTGTATGTCTCCGTTTTAAAATAGTGAGTTTAGGATTCAAGATTCAAGTCTAGTTGTGGTTTGGGTTTAAAAAAGGGTAAACTGCAACAAAAGTCATTTAATTATGTGTATAGTTACATTTTGGTCACCTAATTATTGAAAGTTACATTTTGGTCACTCACTTATGGGTAAGGTTACATTTGGATCACTCAATTATTAAAGGTTACATTTAAATCATTCTTCATATTTGAAAAAAATGTTTATCAAAATTTTTATATTTTTGGGTAATCAAATATCCGGTTATTCGATCTGAATATCGATATCTGAATATGCGGATATCCTTTTTTTCTAGATCGGATACAAATCACTATATCATCGATCTGAAAATTTGAATATCCGAAAAAATCGGATCCGATCTGATCCGATATCCAACAATGAACACCCCTACTCATAAGGTTGTATAGGCACACTTGTTATTTAATACCATTATGATTAACCTATGTATCGATACGGGGTCACCCGTATCAATATGTTATGTATTGTAAAAATTTCAGTGCAGAACTACCATATCAAAACGGAACATATAATATTAATACGAGATTTATTAAGCCTAGGACATCCATATTGGTATCTTTTTTAATTTAAGATTCCAGTATTGAATTCATGTATCAAAACACCGTATACCATATCGGTACCTCCTTTACCATATGATCAAATTAAGCATGTCTGTACCGATATGTCATAACACGTATTGATACGATAAAATCTATAATAACAGAATTTATATGAATTTTATTCGATTTAAGAGTTTAAATAATGTCCAAACTTAGTAAAATTTTATAAACAACTTATAAACACGTATATAATACACGTTTAATTTCATAATTTTTCTAACACGTTTACTAGATTTGGCATAATAGGTACCCTAAATGTCTATTTAGGCCATATTCCAATTAGCCAAGAATTCATATCATGTTATACGAGAGATTATAGTATGAACTCTTTCTATCACGTTATCCGTAGTTTATATAATCAGGTCCGTTCATCTTTAAGTAACTACTTGATAACTACCCTATCACTTATTACAAATCGGAAAGAAGTGATGATTCATCTTAAAAAATATGATATAAATGAATTTGATTGATTAGGATCACATATAACACGATAAAAAGAGTTCATGATATAATTTTTCTATGATATACAAGTCTATTCTTAGACAAAATAAAATCCGGGAAAATACACATGAAGGGATCAAGCTAATAGGTGACTTAAGCTCCAATTTGGGAAAATCATGACTTTAGCCACTCAACTCTTGTCTCTTTTCATTTATATATTTAAAGTTACAGTTCTTATATTTTAGTCACTATAACATGACACATATTTGGATTCTTTCAATATGGTCCTTTGATATTAAATTGGTTCAAATTAGGCTATTAGAAGCACAATTGATTACTTGGTCAAAAATTAACCCAAAAATTTAATTTATCGGAATAGAATTTTTGATCACCGAAATTTAGTTTACGACTAGACCTGGTTTTAGATGTTACATGTTATGTTCACTACTTTATAGTAAAGTTGATACTCTAAATTGACATGTATTTTCCTTAGTAGCCATTCTTAGACAAAATAAAATCTGGGTTTTTGTTTCCATTTCCAGAAAAACCTTTTGGTGGGTGGTAAAGAAGAAATCAACCCAGAATTACAAAGGAGTTCCCTACATAACAACACTGTTAAGCACTAGCTTGTGGACTTTCTATGGAATTATCAATCCAGATGGTTTACTTGTCATGACAGTCAATGGAGCTGGTGCCATCTTTCAGCTCATCTATGTCATACTCTTCCTCATATATGCTCCGAAAGATAAGAAGGTGGTCGTCCTTAAGGTGTTTGATAAAATGATTAACTGAACAGTAAGGCTTAATTCAACTGGCATATGGCTCATCTACATGTGCGTTTTTTTTCAGGTTAAGACCGCAAAGTTGGTGGCTGTATTGGACGTTGGTTTTCTTGGAGCAGTAATTGCAGTGACTCTGTTGGTAATCCGTGGGAACATGAGGCTGACCTTTGTTGGAATTTTATGTGCTGCTTTAACCATTGGCATGTATGCATCGCCTTTGTCAGCCATGGTGTGTGTCTTCACCTACAAATTCATCAACATTCCTTATTTTTCGGTTAAGTCGGTCTTTGAATTTTTTAAACCGAACCGACCGATTGCACATCCTATTTGCAGAATATCTATAATGCATCATATTTTTTCTGCATTTGCTTGTTGAAATTCATGCTCTGCTTTGAAAGGACAACATTGTTGCATTTGGGCTTGCATTACCACATTCCTAGGAATGATGCATAATTTTTAATGTTCCAACAGAGAACAGTGTTAAAGACAAAGAGTGTGAAGTACATGCCATTTTTACTCTCATTTTTCTTGTTCCTCAATGCTGGTGTTTGGTCTGCTTATTCTGTGCTTGTGAAGGATATCTACATTGGAGTAAGTTCACAAATTTCCTTTTCCTTTCTGATTTCCTTATCATGAAATATGTATACAACTCGGATTCGAGTGCAAGTGTTAGATATGCAGATATATATCCGACACAAGTATGGTTAGATTCTTCAACGTTTCTATGTAATCAGAGATCATATCCATATCCATGTGTCTGACACTAGTGGTCGATACAAATCCTTCATCCCAAAAAATTTCAGGTGCCAAATGCTATCGGTTTTATCTTAGGCTCAGCTCAGTTGATCCTCTATGTTATGTACAAGAACAGATCAGTTCCATCAAAACCAGATGAGGCCGCCATGGAAGAAGAAGGTTCAGCTCATTTGATGAAAGGAGGGATTGAGATGCATTCACTTCAGGAAAACTTAAACAACCGAGGCCTAAACAAAGGCAAAAGCCTCCCGAAACCATACATCGATCGACAGTACAGTTTTCAGAAGATCATCAAGACACTTTCTTTGAGTCCATATGAACTGCAATCGAGTCGGCCGCCTCGCGAGAGTGATGTCGAAGGAGGAAATCCTGATCAGCCATGATCTTGAAGGATGTTGATTATGTATTCACGTTTTTGTTATATAAATGGATCTGTCCTATGCAAATTCACGCATTCATACGTCCTACTAAAATGGGAAAGGTTCCAAACAACAATCACTTGGTCTAATGAAATAACGTGCTACAAGCTTTAAGCAGGGTAAGAGTTTCTCGATGTTATGAATGGGGTGAATTTTGATAAATGTTTTAATAAACCTAAACAAATCACTTAACATCAGTTGGTTAAATCAATTTAACTTTTATTTGTTTTGTTTTACTAATAAAGTTAATTTTAAATAAAAATTAACAATTAAATTAATTTGTATTAGTCAATAAACAAGATAATTCTTTATCACACAAATATATTTTACGGGTATTTTCAGAAACAACAAAATTGTGTAGGTAAAATTAGTTTTAGGGTTTTTAAAATTTATATAATCTTGGGTTTAATCCAAATCCGATTAAAAAAAACCCGAATTTGTATCTAAAAAGAATTCGAGTCCTAATAGGAGGTAGATCGAATATGGATATTTACATGATCCGATCTGAATTCGATCCGAATCTATGTTCAATATGAATTCAATCCATATATAAACCCGAATAAAAACATTTAAAATTTTTAGATTTAAAAAATTTGAGTTGTTACTTTAATTTGTTTTATATTGGATTGTAATATTTATTGAGACTCGTTTGTGCTATAAATTTAAAATTATTTTTTTTTCATTTAAAGATATTTGTCTGAGTTGTTACTTTAAAAAATATTTGAATTTTGATTTTTGGATTTTAATTTTGATTTTAGATATTTTATTGGATTAGATTTAAATTTATATAAATGGACTTAAATTTGAACTTGTATTTTTTTTAAAAAATCCGATTATTAATTGGATTAGACTTAAGATGAGATTTTTTTATATTTATCCGGACCAAGTAAAAAAAAGGATGTATATAGCCTTATGTTTTAATGTAAAAAAAAAAAAACTTTTAATTTTTATAATTAATAATATATAACTGTTTATTAATCCTATCTAATCTGACGTATATAAGACGTAGACTCTCCAACCTTATCTGCTTAGCGTATTTATCTATACTAGAAATAATGATTTGGGAGGATGAAATTAGGGTAACCACCGCCGGATATTTAACAACTAAGTTGGGCTTCGTCTAATATGAGAACTTAAATTTGGTTCTGATACGATTAATGTCAAATAATTAAGAGTATGTTTTATAATAAATATTATTATAATTAATTATAAAAAAATTAATTTGACAAGTTAAAAAATAAATTTTAAAATTTATTAATGAATTTAAAATATTATTTTTTAGATAATATTTTATGGTTTTGATAAAATATCAAAATTTGTCAAAAATTATAAAAAAATTAACTTAAAATATTATCTAAAAGTCTAATATTTAAAATTTTTAGATAAATTTCAAAAATATTATTTTGTAGGGATTTTTTTTTCCAAAAAAATTATTTCAAAAGGTTTAATATCACATATCTAAATATATAAAAGAATATGAATCATTTGATTAAAATAAAATTCATCTATATCAATAATCCTTTATTTATATCCTATTATTATCAAGATCTAAGGACTCTCGTTTAAGGCCCACTACTCAGAAAAGTTATATATTTGTAATTTTTTTTGAATTTATTTGTTATTAAGTGTGCAATTTTTTTAATGATTATTTTTATAGGTCTAATTTTTAATACTGTTTAATAAAAGATAATTTTTAATATTTATTATTAAAAATCTATTTTTAAGATTAATTTTTTTTAATATTTATTATTAGGCGCTTATTTTTTTAATGCTTGTTATGATAAGCATATTCTTAAAATTTGTTTATTTTTTCATTATTTTTTATTATACAATAGTATTTAATCACAATAAAGACCGGAGTAATAGTATCATCTGAAATCGTGATATTTACGATTGTTATATCTATAATAACATAAGTTATTAAAAAGTTTTACAACCACGATACTTGCAATGACCAAAATAATATTTATAATATTCACAATCACGATAAACATAACATGATCACAATCGTAATATAAATTTATGATTTAGGATCTATTTTTTAGATTGCCCCGTGCTACGTGGGTCTTGGTTATCAGGGGCAAAATTGTATATAATGTGGTTCAAAAATTTTGGTATAATTACATTTTAACCCCTTTTAGTTTAAATATTAATTAAATAAAGGTTTTTGTCCCTCTAAACTCTTAAATTTAAAAGTATAATAGATTCTTACTCCTCCTAACATTAAATTCTAGCTCCGTCCCTATTGATTACCGATAGGATAAATTGTGTCCAAAAGAGTTTATTTTTTAATAAATTTATAATATTCAGTCTAAATTAATCAATAAAAATCAAATATCAGTAATTATAAAAAAATAAAAACTTAATTTTATGCAAAAATAAAGGTTAGTATAATTAATGGGATACAGTAGAAGACTTTTCTTCAGTGTCTCTATTATTTTAATTTTTATGTAGCTATCAAAATGTGTGTAGAAATCGTATCATAGGTGCGATCACATTAGATTATATATATATATATATCACATGCAAAAGTTAGCACTTAAGCAGCCATTGTCTTCGTCCACCACATTAATGAACAATATCTTTGAATATTTGTCATATGAAATGAGCTCTATCAATTCAGCAATGTCAATTTTTGTTTGTATTAGTTCATTTTGGGTAAACTACGATCAGGTCGTTCAATTATGAGTAAAATTAAATTTGAATCATTCGAATATTAAAAATTACGTTTAGATCATTCAATTATGAATAAGGTTATATTTTGATCAACCAATTAACGAAGGTAATGGCAGAACATAAGGGTGGTTTAGGGGTACCCAGTCCCTGCCAATCGTTGCTTTTATATCTTAAATAGGGATAAAAAAAATTAAAATATATAATTTTTAAAGTAATCGTTTTTTAGCCTACCAATCAAGAAAAATTTTAAAATATATATTTTGGAGTAGAAATCATCTATCCCTTATCGTATCTCTTTCCATGTCCTTGATAAAAATTCCTAAAAAATGAATTTCAAACTCTAACCATTAATTTCTACGCCCTAAACCTTAAATCTAAAAATATATCATACCCCTAATTCTTTAAACCCTGTCTGCAATTCCTAACCTTGAACCTTAAACCTACTAATTTAAAGTGGGGCCCCAATAAGGATAAGATTAAGAGACAAACAATTTACACCTTATATTTTGCTCCCCTCTATGATAAATTCCTAGTTCCTCCCTTAAATGAAGGTTATATTGAATCAATCAATTATAGATAATATTAGATTTGGGTTGTACTTTATATTTAAAAAAAGTTTATCAATTCATGTATGTATTAGATTAATTAATGATTTTAAATGAAGTAATCTAATGTTAACTAGAGTATACAAGTGATTTAGAAGAAAAAAAAAAGATTAAATTGATGTATTTTTTAAATGTAAAGGGTGATCTAATTTTAAACTTACTCATAATTGAGTAATCCAAATGTAATATTATCCATTAATGAGTGACCTAAATGTAACTTTGAATAATTAGGTGACACAAATATAATCCTACTCGTAAATGAGTAACCAAATATAATTTTACTCATAATTAAGTGACCTATGTTGTAATTTACCCATTCACTTTTTTAATATGAAATGAGATTATTCCGGATGACTCGTTAAATTAATTATTTTTTATACATTAACAATTCATGTAGATTCTAACACATTTATATTCGTATGATATTCATATATTTTTTAGATAATTTAATATAAAATTACGATATTATATATTTTTTAATAAATATTTTTAATAGAAATATTTTTCAATAATTTATTTCTGGGTGATTTTATTTTTTAAATTTAAATTATAAATTCCAACCTTATAATTAAAACCCCACCATTTCTGTGTCTTTTTAATACGAAAACGACCTGTTTGAAGCATGCATTTGACCATCCAATGGATCCCCGTGAATGTGCTGAACATGATAATATTTTATTTCAGCATTGAAAAAGGAAATGATATGGACAGGTCACGTAACTAAATATTAGTTGCCTTAATTATTTAAAGTTTAGGGGAAATTAATATCATGGTATTTAACCTTAATTGACACTTACAGAGGAAAAATATTTCATTAGTTAGGTCAATTCATTAAATTATATTTTAAAGGAAATTTTAGAGAAATTATTTTCGAGTCGGTATGTTCGTAAATAAGAACAGAGTCAGAGACGATGTTAGGGTTTGAGATTGAAGGCAGAATAAAAATGATTAAGAGTTGGATAAATTTAAAAATAAATCAAATTTTAAAAAAATAAATTGAAGAAAAAAAAATGAGAAAAAAATCTTCAGGATGAGAGTGGTTAGAGATGAGGACGAGTAGTAGGATCAGATTTTTGGCCCACTTACAACTGATCCAACACGGGTTTAAAATGAAAAAATCCAACCTGACTCGAGTTTTAAGCTTTAAAACTTAACCCGACCCATTAAAAAATTTAAATTTTAGGGATTTAATTATAAAAAATAGAGATCTAATTGTAAAAAAAATAAAATTTTAATGACCTAATTGTATAAAATATATACAAGGAGAAACCATTATTGCAAATATCTTTAAAAAATATATGGAAAATTATATTATAAATCTCGGGTCGCGTCGAATTAGAATTTCTCTATCTTAAATTCAAACTCAACCTAACTCGATTTGAACCCGAATCTTTTACTAAAAATCCGACCCGGTCAGATCGAGTCGAGTTAAAACCCGTTAGATTCAAGTTTCGTGTACATCTTTAGGAGAAGTTGTCCCTCCCACCTCTACTTAGCTCTATCCGTGGGCGGAACAACTTGATTGAGATGTAAGTTGATAATTAATATTATATTATTTATTTTTTAAATTAAATTAAGAGTGATTAAAATAAGAATAAAAAGAAAGTTTAGTAATAAATTATATAATTTATATAATATATAAGAGTATGATTCCAAGGAAATTAAACTATCAAAATACATTGTGTGTTATTATTACAATCCATATTAAAATAAATTAGGTTAAACTCTTTCATTAGTTCTTGGACTATATGTAAGTTGTGACTTTAATAATTAAAAGTTTGATTTTTAATTAAATATATAATTATATTTGATGAGCTAATAGTATTATAAAAATTTAAAAATAAATTCATTTAAATTAATTTTTATTGACATGTCATTCGTCTAAAGATATACAAAATGTTTAATATACTTCCCCTTAAACTATACATGTTTTCCTAATTTATTTCTTAAATTATTTTTTTACTCTGTTTTGTTCTTTAAACTTTACGTCGTTATCAAATTGTCCCCTAAACTAAATTAATATTCTCAAATTACCCCTTAAATAAGGGTGATTTTGGTCTAATTTCGTAAACTATAAGGGATAAAACAGGCAAAAAAATTAAGAGACAAATTAAAAAATTAAATATAGTATTAAGTCTATACAAGATTATATACCATTGTTATATCAAATAACAATGTCACGCCCCCTAGAGTTTCACGTCCGAAAACTCGGCTACTCTGTCCAGAACGTGCGGCTTTAGACGCTTCGGATTCAAGACAAACGCCTAAGTAAGCCTTTTCACCCCTCACGGAAGATCAAACTTCCCAAGCACCGACAAACGCAAAGCGTTCTAAGCGGAAACGAATCAAACGAGATGAGCTAAGAAGAATTCTTCAAGAACGCTCAAGAACGTTCAAGAACACTAAAGAACAAAGAAAGAACACAATCAAAGATTTAGAGAAAATGCCTTTTATTCCTTGGAAACTTGGAATAACTCAATACTCACTGATACATCAAATGAGGTGGGGAAGGCCTCTATTTATAGTTGAACTCCCCTCGATCCTACGGTCTATACAATTTTACACCGATGGTTATGATACAATCTTATCCATTTACAAAACATAATTCTGGGAATATTCCCACCTAACTATGAAAGAATCCTCTGTGTTCACACAAAGTGTTCACACACCTTGGATGGATAAGTCTCTCCCTGGATCGGGCCAACATAGGTGGTCTTCGCAAGCCTATCATTGCTCTTGGAATTACTTGGGCAGGCCACATCACACCATATGATGCCAATGTCTTGGACTTCAATCTGTGGGTCGTGACAACAACCTTATAATTAATTAAAGACCAAGGTTTTAAAATGAATTTCATAGGATTTATATATTTTTTTCTTGCATGGAGAAGCCAAGATGAGACCAAACTGATTATCATTACATTAATTTTGTTTCGGACACTCTCATCTTATCCTTTAATTAAATATGATTCGAACATAAACAATTGAAGGATGTCTCCTGCTCTTTGTACAAGAACTAATAATTCTTGAAAACGTATAATATTAGTTTATATGTTTCCAATTCCAAGGTCAAGTTTATTATTTAAGACATAGTCATGGACTAATAAGGGTTGATTGTAGGAATATAAATTTAATTTTTTATTTATATTTTATATTAAAAAATAGATTTTAAAGTTTACAGGTTAATTTTATTGGGGTGATTGTTCCTCCCACTTAAGATTTTTTTATTTTATTTTTTTTATTTAATTTATTTATAAATATATTTATTTTAAATATTTATGTTTTACCCTAAATCTTAAATTCTGGCTTTTTCTCTAGTAAAATGTATGATTTAGTTCTTGGAGTTTAGTTTTTTTATTAATGTTAAGGCATATATAAAGACATTAAAAAAGACAAGATTTTTGTTCTGATCATATATAATGGTAAGATGAACATTATATTTTAAAAAAAATATTGAATATGTTATTTTTAAGGCTTATATTATAAATAAATATTTAAAGTATACTTATTTTTATATAGGTATTTAAAGTATTTTTTGTTAAAATAAATATCTAAGATATTTTTTTATCAAAATAAATACTTAATATATTTTTTTAATTAATAACATACGTAAACTTTAGAAATTTAGATCGAATATATATTTATATATGTACCTATTTTAAAGAAGAAAACGCTCTAAGTATTTATTTTTTCCGAAAGATATACTTTATGTATTTATTTTGATCAAAATATATTTTAGGTTCCTAAATGAAAAAAAAAGATAGTATACTTTAAATACTTATTTATGATATAATTTTTTTTAATAGGATATAAGTTTTTTTTATCTGATAAATCTTATTTCTAATCTTAATCTTAGTTATGGGAGGAGAAGGAGGACTCTAAGGAAAGGAATAGGGATGCTTCTATTGGGTATAAAACCCATGATCTAAGAGAATACAAGGGAACAAACAAGAACGGAACTATTAAGAGGTGGTGAGGAACAATTGCACAGTCTCGAAAAAATTTATTTATTTATTTATTTATATTTTGGTCTATATAAATTGTTTTAGAAATTGATTTATTTTTTAATTTATCCTCTCACTTTCAAACATTTATGTTTTGTTCTTAATCCCAAATCTTAATTCTAATCGTAATTCTACCTAGAAGGAAGGGAAGGCGATTTTAGGGGAAGGAATAGGATGTTACCATTGAGTCTAAAATAGGGATGACAATTTGACCTGCCCCGTCGGGTTTCGACCCGACCTGATCGGGGCTGATTTTTTTATTAAAAAATCGGGTTCGGGTCAGGTCGAGTTTTTTTTTCAAAAATAAGGTCGGGTCGAGTTTAGGGTCTGATTTAATCGGGTATTTTTTATTATTTTATCGAGTTCGGGTCGGAGTTGAGTTATGTGTTTTATTATTTCGAATCAGATCGGAGAAAATATGCATTAAGGTCGGGTCGGATATTTACATTTTTGGGTCGGGGTCGAGGCGGCCAAAAAACCAACCCGACCCGCTGCCATCCTTAGTCTAAAACCCAAGATCTAAAAAAATATGAAAAAGACAAAGATAAACAGTTTAATCAATCAATTAAATATACTTACTCATAAATCTATTTAAATGCGCGATTATTAACCTTAAATATAAATCATAAAATACTAATATTTAGTGAAATGCTTAATCCTCTAGTTATATTTTATATAGAAGGAATAAATTACAGTGTTCTTACTATTTTATCATTAATTGAAATGGTAAACATACACTATTAAAAGTAAGATAACATTTAAATGATTAAGTATTCATATAATTGAAAAGTAGCTTCACTTGCTAATGCTTTAACAGATTTTTAATAACGACATCCACTTAGAGATATTAGGATAGATTCGAGTCGAGTTCGAATATGTATGAAATTAATATAAAATAAATTTAAATTTTTTACTCAAATTTTTTTAATATAGAATAAATTAAAGTTTTTATCGAGCAAAACAATCACGAGTCAAGTAGTATTCGATTTGACTCGAAAACTGTTTGAATCGATGTTTGATAAACTCATTAAAATTTCACTCGTTTCGCGCTCATTGAAAAAGTTTGTTCGTTCACAAACTTATTCATGAATCGAGATGGGTTATATACGACTTGACTCGTTAAGGTCTCGAGTCAAGTATAAGCTTAAATCGAATATTAACTAAATAATCTTTATATTTTAAAACAAATTCTTTTATTAATTAAAGATAATGAGAAATGATTTCATTTCATATTGAGAGACTGTACCATTAAATAAATGTAAATTCTTATCTAAAACAGTGGATGAATCTTCAAAGACAGCCCACATGGATCATGATTATCATTTAATAATCCTCTAATTAATTTGATTAAATGCATAATCACAGTTTTAGTCCTTTCAAATTTTCTATATATACAGATAGGGTCATAAGATTTTCTGTCCTACCAAACATCACATACACCAATATGGGCTCTCTCCCCGACGATTCGGTCCTTTACAAAGACCTTATTTTCGACTCGAAACTAGGCCTTCGTCTTCGTTTATATAAACCCTCTTGTACTTCCCTTAAAAAGCTTCCGATTCTATTTTATTTCCACGGCGGAGGTAATTGTCTCGGTTCTTTCGAGTTCCCACATTTCCATAACCTTTGTATTCGGATGACGACCGCGTTAAACGCGGTCGTCATCGCACCGGATCACCGGCTTGCCCCAGAGCACCGGTTACCCGCAGCTTTGGATGATGCATGTTTATCCATGAAGTGGCTAAAA
The DNA here is from genome assembly GCA_035048815.1 of Abelmoschus esculentus. NCBI lineage: Eukaryota > Viridiplantae > Streptophyta > Magnoliopsida > Malvales > Malvaceae > Abelmoschus > Abelmoschus esculentus. The sequence goes on from JAUCBN010000049.1 coordinate 2,121,480, forward strand.
CAACAAGCCGTGCATGGGAATGTTGAGAACTTGGATACGTGGCTCAACGGGATCGACTTCAACCGTGTCTTCGTTTTGGGTGACTCGTCGGGGGGAAACCTGGCTCACCATTTGGCGGTGAGGTTTAAGGCCGGTTCGACGGAGTTGGCGCCAGTTAGGGTTCGAGGGTATGTGCTGTTGTCTCCCTTCTTTGGTGGGAGTGTGAGAACAAAGAGCGAGCAAGAGCATCCTTGTGAGGCATTTTGGAACTTGGAGATGTATGACAGGTTAGGATTTAACACCTACTTCTAATTAGTTAGTAATTGTGTTAATTTCTTGAACATGTTCAAATAATGGACCGTATTCTAAATTAATTTTTACATTTTTTATACTAATTAAGTTTTTAAAATATCAATATCGTATAAATTTAATCGATGATTTAAACATTAAATATCAAGTTATATTTACATAAAATATATTTAAAACTCATAAATCAAAATTTAATCTTATACATACCTAACACAAGAATCTAATATATTAAAAAAAAATATTAGTTCAACCAAGCTTGTAGTTCAATGATAAAAAAATTTAGTTAAATGAAGTTTTAGTTCACATGTTTAATTCTAGGAGGGAGCAAAATTTGATTTAATTAAAAATAAAATAAAATTTTGAATAAAAAATAAAAAAATACTCAAAATGTTCTAAATTTTTTAAAAATTCCAAACATTTTCTACTGATTATAAATTAAAACACACACACGCATATATATATATAATTCTTGACTTTTCTTTAAAAATCTATAAAAATATGAAATTGAAAAAAATAAATGATAAATTCGAGTCTTTAAACAAAATAATTATTAAAACTAAAATATTTTTTTAAGTTTTTTTTTCAAATATATATGATCTTAAATTTATGTGCTTTAATATTTAAGCTTTATTTTTTATCGAATTTTTAAACCTGGGTTTGGAAGTTAAATAGGAAGTTAGATTTTCTAGTTGTTTTGAAATAATCGTTTGGAGAAGAAAACCGATGAATGGACTGACATTTATTGCTAATAAGATTTAAGCCAACTATAGTAATATTCGATTTGTCAACTCGAAAAAACTAAAAAAAATTTATTCGATTAAGTTGAATACTCATTTTTATGCCATATTCTATATAAAAGTAGATTGAAGCTAAGGTAAATGATTGTATTTATTTATTTATTTATCATAATTTTTATTAATTAATTCATGGTTTCTCTATTTATTAGGGGATAAATTCTTATTATTATTTAATATAGCCTACCTAAACAATTTCTTCATCTTCACTGTACCGGGATTGACCCAAAACATAAATTAAATCAATGATAAGAATGGAATATATAAATCATATCCTATTCTTAAAAAAATATTAGAATCTTTCAATGAGTTTCGTGATTTTTTAACACTAAAATTAGCACAAGAATATATGATAATCAGTTAGTTTAGTAGGATGAAGTCGGATTAAAAATTCGAATTCTAAGATTATGAACGAAATAAGTTAAGTTGGGAGGGTCGATTTAATAATAATCTCGATAATATTAAATCTGTATTAGTCAATCAATAAGTTAAATATACGTGATTATATAAAAAAAAATAGCACATGAATATATTTGAAAATCTTTTCAAAAGGAAATGACTCAATGATTTTTCCATGGTTGATAGTGCTTGATTTTAGAGGCGCATAAAATTTGATTCGATCTGAAACTTAATTTTTTTACTTCATTCAAATTTATGAACTCAATTCAATTTAATTCGACTTAAATTAATTCAATTTATGAACTCAATTCAATTTAATTCGACTCAAATTTTATAATTTAATTCATACAGAAAACAATTATTACTTGATGAGAATCTTTTGAATACATCAACTAAAGAAAAAGAACGTGAAAACGCCATCACATTTGAGGACATTGATGAAGAATTAATGTGAGAAGACAAATTGATTTGAAATGTCACACTCAAAAGGATTGATAATGAAATATTTCATGGTTGGTTTATATCTACACTTAATTCTCTTAACCCGAACTTTAAATCATAACCCCTGAACTTTATGTTTATTATTTTAAATTAATGTATCAGACGAGGTATAATTAGAGTAAATGATTTTCATCCTATTTTATAAAATAAAAATATAAATCCTCTTGTCTCTAATCATGTCCATTTTTATGTCCCACACTAAAAACACTTAAAAATTAAAATTTAAACTTTAACCCTAATTTTCATATCTTAAACTCTATACCTTAAAAAATATACTCTACTTCCAATTCTTTGAATCTTAACCATAAACCCTACATTTTAACCCTAAACTTTAAATCTTAAACTTATAATTTTAAGATAAGGACATCAAAAAAGACACGATTAATAACCGACTATTATTGTGCTCATATTTAGAATTTAAGTCATAGACTTCAATTAAACATTATTAGTCTATAGGTTTTTATAATACCATAGTTCAATAGGAGGAAAATGGTTTTAGTTAAGGTGTTTATAAGGGCACTCGTAATTTTGAGTAACCGAATTTTTTAGTATTAAAAATATCGACCGTATCTCGGACCACGAACATTAGATACTAGTAAGTTGGTACCCAAAATTTTAGGTATTAAAAATATCGATATGATTTAGCCCATGAACATCAAGTACCCATAATTTCGAGTTACAAGGTACCTAAATTAAATTTATACATTTTTTATAAATCATACAATTTAAAATAATTTGAAAGGAAAAATTAAAATTTAGAATTTTGAAGTGCATAATAACATAATCCAAACATAAAATTTAAATCCAAATTATATAATCAAAAGTATTCGATTAGCTGACTCAGCCGTACTCCTTGAGACCTTTATCTTTCCAAGCCGCCATAGCCGAAGGCCGAAGCTTCTCTGCAATACTGTGAACCCTGCAAACTGAAGCCATTATGCCATCCAAGCATCTTCTTAGCACCAAAGCCTGCAAATATTGATGGGCAAACCTTACCTTACCTTACCTTAAAGTCCCTGTTTTCCATAGGTTTTGGAGGTTATCAATCCCTGTCGGAAGCACCTTGGATGATCCCTCTGCGAACCCTTTCGGACCTTACAGCCAAAGCCTTGCAGCAGTGCCGTTGGATCCGATTCTAGTGGTGGCAGGTGGCGGTGAAATACTGAGAGATAGGCTCGAAGACTATGCTACAAGGCTTAGAGAATTGGGGAAGAAGGTTGAATTTGTGGAGTTTGAAGGCCAACATGGTTTTTTCACCGACCATCCCTTCTCTGAAGTGGCACGTAAAGTAATACAACGTATAGCAGATTTCATGTTAGAGAACTCCAATTGAAAGCTTACATATATAGGTTCTGTACTAAAATTTTGACAGTAATTTTTATCTTATGATAGTACTTATGAAACAGGGTTTGTTTCGAGTTCGAGTTCGGGTTTTAGTGTTTGGTTTTGAAGTGTTTTGAGCTCATTGTAACCTCTATGTTTAGGGTTAATTTCTTACATCTGCATTGTAGACAACTAAGCTTGTACCACATATTAAGTATTGTTATGTGTATGAATTAACTTGCATTAAATATGTTTTTCACTTTAGATTTCTAACAAGTGATGTCGTAGTTGTGATCCGAGACTCATGGTGATGCAACCAAGAGTGGTTAGTCAGTTTTAATTTTTAAGGAATTTGTTGTTGTGAAGTTAGTTTAGGGCATAGTAGATATATGTAATACTATAATACCGATTCGAATATAAAATGTTATATTTTGATCTTTTAAAAATTGATCCATCAAAATTTTTATTTAAAATTATGAATTTATCATTTCTTAAATATCTCATTTTATAAATAATAATAATAATAATAATAATAATAATAATAATAATAATAAAAAAAAAGGAGTTTATATAATAGAAACTCTAATTTTAAATATATCATTTAATCAATAAATATAATCCAAAATAAGTAATGGTAAAGTTATATGAATACAATAAAGTCCAAACTAGAATATCAAGTATTGTATTTTGGAATTTGCTCAAGAAGTCTCTATGATGTGTTCCTTCAAAAAATCGTCAACCTACGCACGAAAAACTCATAATTCTACACGTTGAGCTAATAAAATTCAGCGAAACATTTTTACTCTACCGTAATTTGTGAATATCATAAAACAATCATTCATAATAATATAATCAAGAGTGCAGAGAAAGTCTTTCAAACTAAGGATTAGGGGTGAGTATTCGATTGAGACGAGTCAAAAAATTTCGAGTTATTCGAGTTGATGAGTCATATTTTACAATTCAAACTTTATTTAAAAAAATTTTGGTTCGAGTCAAGTTTTCGAGTTCCTATATATATTTAATTGTAATTATTTATCATATTATAGTATGGTTTGATTTCAATGTAAACGACTTTCTCTAACATATAAGATATGTATATATATATATATATATTCATATATAGTTGTCGATAATGATAAATACCAGTAACTAAGAAATAGAGTTCTTATCTAGTTAGGAGTTTATTCTTATCTTTAAGACTTTTAGATAGAGTTTATCTTTTACTAGATATTAGAGTTTTAGTTATCTTATACTTGTTATTAGTCTTTAAAACAGAACTTAGGTTCTGTAACTTTCATTGAATTATTTTTCACGATAATAAAGTTCCAGAGAGTAAAGTTCTAGAGAGTTTTTTCTTCTCTCATAATTTCTGTTATCTTACATGGTATCAGTATAGGTTTTGATCCTTTGTTAAGAATCGATGAATACATCTTCTTCCTCCCAAATCAACACAGAAGACGAAATCAATTCGTTTTCTGATGTTAGTCAAGGTTCCAACTTTTCGATAGTTACTTGTCATAAACTACTAGGTTCTAATTACTTACAATGGTCCCAATCAGTGAAAATTAACATCACTGGCAGAGGAAAATTTGGGTACATTACTGGAACTGTTAAGAATCCTCCTGCGATAGACCCAGGATATGAAAGATGGCTACGAGAGAATAATATGGTGATGTCTTGGTTAATAAATACAATGGCACCATCAATCGAAAGAAATTTTCTTCTCTATGAAACCGCGAAGGAAGTCTGAGATGCTGTTCAAGAGACATATTCCAGTTTCGATAACATATCTGAACTTTTGGAATTGAGTGTCAAGCCTCAAATTTGAAACAAGAAGATATGAGTGTAACTTTTTACTACAATACATTGACAAGATTGTGGCAACAAGTTGATCTCTTTGAATCAAATGAATGGACGAACCCAATTGATGCTGCCCTTTACAAAAAAGAAGATGGATCAGAAAAGAATCTTTCAGTTCCTAAATGGACTCAACAAGAAGTTAGATGACGTTAAAGGTAGGATTTTGAGTACCAAACCTCTTCCTTCAATTCGAGAGTTTTTTTCTGAGGTTCGAAGGGAAGATAGTAGAAGATCTTTTATGTTGACAGAGGCTAATCCTAGTGAAAGTTCCGCTCTTATCACACACACATCCTCTGCAAATAAACAAAAAGGAGGAAAACCTTGGTGTAACCATTGTAAAAAGGTTGGCCATCTTCGCAAGAACTGCTGGAAATTACATGGGAAGCCTGCCGATTGGAAACCATACAAAATGAGACAGCAACATAAAGAATCACATAAAGAACCAACAGCCAATGCAGCAACAACTGAGAACTCAGTTAGTTTCAGCAAACAACAAATCATAGATTTGCAGAAACTCTTGTCTCAGTTAACACCTGATTCTCCTGATACATCTGGTAGTATTTCTTGCTTCCATACTTCAATTTCAAACCTATGGATAGTAGATTCTGGTGCTACTGACCATATGACAGGGGATAGAACACTTTTTTTTCGAATTAAATGGACAGCAGTTTCCGAGAAATGTAAAGACTGCTGATGGTTCTGTTACTAAAGTTGATGGAATAGGGAGAATTAATGTGAACAAGGCTATTACTCTTTCCTCTGTGTTATTTGTTCCAGGCTTACAATGCAATCTGTTGTCAATAAATAAGTTATGTCTTGATCTCCATTGTTCAATTATATTCACTGATGTTGGTTGTGTTTTTCAGGAAATGGAATCGGGGATATTGATTGGCAGTGCTAAGTTGTGTGGTGGCCTATATATTTTTGAAGGTCTTTCTCTTAAAAGACAAGTCCAACCGAGTTGCATTTTTTCTTTATCTTCTAGTATACAAGAATTAAGTTCCAGTGATGTTTTACTTTGGCATTTTAGACTTGGACATCCAAGCTTTAGTTATCTCAAAAAGTTGTTCCCACATTTATTCAATAATAAAAATCCTTTATCCTTTAGTTGTGATATATGTCAATTTGCAAAACACAAAAGATCAGCTTACCCTTCCTCCTCTTATACGGCATCTAGACCTTTTTCCCTAATACATAATGATATTTGGGGTTCTTCTAGTGTGAAGAATGTTAATGGGGCTAGATGGTTTATTTCCTTCATAGATGATCACACTAGGCTTACTTGGACTTTCCTAATGAAAAACAAATCTGACACTGAAAACATTTTCAAGACTTTCTTCTTCATGATTAAAAATCAGTTTCATAGTCAAATTAAAGTTTTTAAGAGTGAAAATGGTAGTGAATTTTTTACCACTTCTTTAGGAAAATTCTTTCAAGAAAAATGTATTATTCATATTAGCTCATGTGTGGATACTCCACAACAAAATGGAGTGGCTGAAAGGAAAAATAGACACTTGTTAGAGGTTGTTCGATCTTTAATGATATCCTTAAATATGTCTTATTCTTTTTTGGGAGAAGCTTTACTTCATTGCTACTTTTCTCATCAATAGGTTACCAAGCAGAATTTTGGGTTTTAAAACTCCTAAGGATGTTTTTCTTAAGAGTTTTCCATTCTTCAAACCTTTATCTTGTACTCTACCTTTGAAAATATTTGGTTCTACTGCTTTTGTCCATGTTCACAAACAATTTCGAGGTAAGTTAGATCCTAGGGCTATTAAATGTGTCTTCCTTGGTTATTCTTCACAAAAGAAGGGCTTTAAGTGTTACTCTCCTACACATAGGAAATTTTTCATTTCTATGGATGTCACTTTTCATGAAACTTTACCATATTTTTCAGATTCTAAAATTCAAGGGGAGAAATGGAGTGAATTTCAGTCTCCTCAAATACAACTACCCCTAGAGGAACCTGTACATACACTAGATGTCACTCAAACTAAACCTATTAAAAAAACTCATGAATTTGTTCCTGACTCCATAAATGAATCTGAAAAAGCTCCTACTACATCATATGTTATTCCAGAAAACCAACTTGAAAATAAGGAACTTAATGTCTACACAAGGAGAAAGAAAAGGCTTACTCAGGAAGCTACACAACCGAAAACTGTTCAAGAAATGGAACCAATTTCATTATCCTTGGAGGAAGAAGGTATGAAAACTCTGAATGATAATTGTACTGTTGATACTTCTGATACATTTGATTTACCTATTGCTTTAAGGAAAGGTGTCAGGAAATATACTAATCACCCAATCCAAAGATACATAGCCTATGGAAAGCTAATGCGAAATTTCAAGACATTTACAACAAAAATTGACAAGGTACAGATTCCAAAAACTGTGCATGAAGCTCTACAAGATCCTAAGTGGAGGAAAGCTATAGAGGATGAAATTAAAGCCTTGGAAGAAAACAAGACATGGGTGATGACTGAGTTGCCTCCGGGAAAAAAGGTTGTGAGTTGCAAATGGATCTTTACAGTGAAATATAACTCGGATGGGAGCATTGAGAGGTTCAAAGCAAGGTTAGTAGTAAGAGGATTTACTCAATCTTATGGGATTGGTTATCATGAAACATTTGCACCTGTAGCTAAACTCAACACTGTAAGAATTCTTTTGTCTATTGCTGCAAACCTAGACTGGCCTTTACATCAACTTGACATAAAGAATGCTTTCCTGAATGGAAACCTTGAAGAAGAAGTCTACTTGCACAGACCAGCTGGATTACCTGGTAATTCGAATCAAGTATGTAAGTTAATCAAATCCCTATATGGCCTGAAACAATCTCCTAGGGCCTGGTTTGATAGATTCACTAAAGCAGTCTTGAATTTTGGCTACTATCAATGTCATCTGATCATACTCTATTTGTGAAGATTTCTTCAGGAGATAAACGAACTATGTTGATAGTCTATGTTGATGATATAATAATAACAGGTGATGATGATCATGAAATAAGAAAGCTAAAAGCTTTTCTTGCTTCTGAGTTCGAGGTAAAGGACTTGGGGTACTTGAGATATTTTTGGGAATGAAAGTGACAAGATCAAACTCGGGGATTATAATCAACCAGAGAAAATACATATTAGATCTCCTCTCAGAAACAGGAATAACGGGGTGTAGACCTGCAGAAACACCTATGGAATCAAACCTAAAATTCAAACCTGAAGATCAAGGAGTTCCTACAAACAAGGAGCAATATCAGAAACTAGTGGGCAAGTTGATTTATCTATCACTTACTCGACCAGACATTGCTTTTCCTGTAAGCATTGTTAGTTCATGAGCAATCCGAAAGAAGAACACCTAGAGGCAGTAATGAGAATTCTGAGATACTTGAAGATGACTCCAGTACATGGAATGTTCTTTGCAAAGAATAACAGTAGAAAAGTGGAGATATTTACTAATGCAAGCTGGGCAGGAGAATTGACAGCTAGAAAATCAACAAGTGGCTATTGTGCTAGATTATGGGGAAATTTGGTAACTTGGAAAAGTAAGAAACAACAAGTAGTTGCAAGAAGCAGTGCAGAAGCAGAGTTTAGATCGTTAGCAAATGGGATCTGTGAAGGAATTTGTATTCAAAGACTCCTATCAGAATTGAAGTTACACTCTAGCAAAGAATTTGAAGTCTATTGTGATAACCAATCTGCAATCAACATTGCAAAGAATCCAGTGCAACACGACAGAACAAAACATGTGAAACTAGACAGACACTTTATTTTAGAAAAAATTACAAGTGGAGAGGTCAAGCTACACTTTATTTTTACACAAAAACAGTTAGCTGACATTCTCACCAAAGCACTTCCAAGAAGCACTTTCGATAAGTTTACATCCAAACTGAGATTAATCAATATCTACTCACCAGTTTGAGGGGGAGTGTCGATAATGATAAATACCAGTAACTAAGAAATAGAGTTCTTATCTAGTTAGGAGTTTATTCTTATCTTTAAGACTTTTAGATAGAGTTTATCTTTAACTAGATATTAGAGTTTTAGTTATCTTATGCTTGTTATTAGTCTTTAAAACAGAACTTAGGTTCTGTAACTTTCATTGAATTATTTTTCACGATAATAAAGTTCCAAAGAGTAAAGTTCCAAAGAGTTTTTTCTTCTCTCATAATTTCTGCTATCTTACAATAGTGATATTTCTTTATATTTTTATATATCAATGTATATATATATCATAAAAAATTGATAGACTCGTCTCAAGCTTAATAATTGATCCTTTAATTACTAAAAATTTCGAGTTATTCGAATTTTCATTTTACAACTCGAACTTTATTTGAAATTTTTTCGAGTCGAGTTTATAAAATTTTGAGTCGAGTCAAAACGAGTCGAGTATTTTCGTCTCGAGTCGAATCGAATCGAGTTATTCGATTTTTTCAAGTCGAGTCGAGTTTTTTTCACCCCTACTAAACATCGTCTTCTAACCTATCTAGTATTGTGATACGCAAACGTCCAACAAGAGTAAATAATACAATTACAACCCCTCAACCATTGTGGTACTTAATCCTCCAACAGGAGTATATGGTACAATCTCAACCCCTTGACCGTTGTCTGTCTCATGACAGGGTCTAATGATACAATTACATCAACTTGCATGTACATGAGACAGCTTATTATAATGCACTCTAATTTATGATATGTCAATTATATCTAATAATATTTAATTATTGTCATTTACTAATGTCATCTATTTAAAATATGTTACTTTACTATTTTTATATATTGAATTAAATTAATTTTTGATAAAATAAACCATGCATTAAACAACCACAAAATCCTTTTTCATAAATAATTTATCAAACTCAAATAATATCATCTTACAATCATTTGTATCATATTTCATTTCTAAAGCATGCTTATAAAAATAGATGACAAATAATTACGGTCATTTTCATATAATCATTTACATATGAAGGTATGTATTTTCTTGGAGCTCAATGAAATAAATAATTACAGTCATTTTCTTTAATCATGTTAAAATTTTAGTTATTTATGAGATTAATTGTAAATGTGTATATCTAAAGTTTATAATTTATCGAAAAGATTATGATTTATACTTTAAAAAATAGCTTCGAAGATCTTATATAAATATAATACAACATGTATTGTTTAACTTAAAAAAAGATACATAAAGTGATATAATAAAATATATTTTACCAAAATTCTTCTTCATTCATAATTTAGAAAAGAACAGTGACATTGATATTAAATAGATTTTTTTTTCATGTAAAATTTTGTCAAAATTATTTATTAAGAGTTAAGACTCTTCTTGTTACTCCGTTTGAAAGGTTATTTTACGTTAGATTATATTATTTTAAAAATCTTATATGATATTTTTATGAGTGAGTCAAAACATTGCACTTCATTTTCCGTCTTAATGGATTTTCTTAATAAGATTTTTATGAAGCAATATATTATACATATTAAAAATACGTGTACTGTTTTTCTTTAGTTAAGAATTTTTTTAACTAATTTTTTAATAAAATTCTAATAAAAAATTATTAAATAAACCTTATTAACCACGTTAACTATGGTCCATCAGAATTTTTTTTTTTCCAAAATAAATTTTATCTTTTCCTACATGGCGTGTAGTTATTTGAAATTACATTAGAGTAGATAAATCTTATTGAATGGACCATGGATGACATGACAAACAAGATTCATCTAATAATTTCTCTTCAGTAAGACACATTTCTTTCATAAATATCCAATAGAGTATTATAAATATTTATTTATAATAAATATTTATATATTAAAAGAGATTTTAATATATTCTATTATTAGAGTTTAATAACCATTAAAATTAAAGTTGCTAAAGAAAAAAAAAAACACCTAGCAATTTGTACATACGATAATCACGGGAATAACCCATCAAAAATAGCAAGTACATTAGTAAACCCCAGCAAAGTATCCATGTCCCGTAAAGAGGAGAGATTATTAAGTCAACCAAGTTTACCACGTTATTTATGGTTTAAATAATCAGGACCGTTCATCTTTAAATAAACATCTAATATCTATCCACCCACTAATTATATGTAGGAAAGAGGTAACAGTTCGTTTGAAAAATAAATAAAATGAACGATCCCGATTGATTAGGACCATAAATAACATAGTGAACAGGGTTCTCTAATAATTTTTCCACGAAGAGGCACTAACCACTATGAAGTCCAAAAATACACCTCTAGCATATTGTTCCTGCGGAATCAATGGCATAATAAACATCGGTGGCTCAACATATAAACGTTTTCCCCAACAGGTTCACCTCGAGTCAGGGAAGGTCAAAGCATCGGCTACCATATTCGACTCACAACGAACACAATGAACTTTTGTTTCCCAATTACACGAGAGGAAGTTGTGCATTTCATCAACAGTCAAGTTACTTACCAAGGCCTTGGAGGATAATGAGCACTCCCCGCCTCGAGGCGACGGATGCCCTAGCTCAGGGCAGTATGAATCGCCCGAAGCTCCGCCACGAGAATAGAGCAATTATATGACATCAAGCTCCACCTCTAGATTTTAAATTTAAAGAATACTTGTTCCAAACACATCAATAATGAATGAGAATTTGATACTAAAACTCTCCAAATTATGATTAGACTTTGAAAAAAACACATCAGACAAATATGCATCCAAATCCATGTAACTTAGATGGTAATGCTTAACCAACCAAAAGCATTACCTATTTACCTTCTAAACAGAAAAGACCAGAGGATTTCTGTGGCCTATGCAAACTCGAGAGGTAGAATTCGTCCGGGGAAAAAACAATACAATATAAACTTTAGTATATTAGACAAAGATGGCTTTCATATGAATGCTCTGTTTCTTTCTTGTACTATATTCAATCTTCTGGAAAACCAAGAAACCTGTTTATGAGGTTGGTCACCGGTGTGGCATCTCCCGGAGAGTAAGGAAGTAGGGACTTCAAATCCATATTGGCTATCGTTTGGGAAAGTGTAGGAGGACGAGCGCAATATAAATGTTTTCTCTCTGCCAATTCTTCCGCTAGCTCACTCTGATGATTATCCATCAGATCTTCATTCACAACCACGATTAGAGGTTTGCCAAGCTGCAAGGTCTCAAATATGCTCCCGGAACCTGCATGATAGCAGGAAACAGTTCCTTAACAGTGTTTTCTTTTCATTTCGGGAGAATTTAACAATGTATATCGACAACTCTAGTAGAATTTAACAATCATGTCCTATTGTAGTGTGAATAAAGGAAAAATAAGAGGAATCCACAATTTTTTTAACAGGGAAAGTGGATGTAGACAGGGCAAGGAATATATGAATATATGCATATATCAAGAGCTACCTGCATGACTGATCACAAGAGATGCAGATCTCAAATGGTCCGCTATGCTTGACGAAAATGTGAAGTAGTCTACAGCCAAAGATCCATCATCACCAGTAGACTACATTCAAAAATAAACCTTAGGAAAATCACAAGAATAAGAACACAATCTTCATTTCAAAGAGAAGTGGCATGTTCACTAGTTAGTTAGAGTTCTGATATACCACCTTTGTAGGAAGATATGACCCTCGACCCATTTGAAGAAGAAGATCAGTGTACCCTCTTCCCATTAACTCATCCTTAACTTCCTGAGAATCCACCACTTTAACGAGTGCATCAAAACATGTTGTTCCCACTGTAACGAAAACTACTCTCTTTCCCTTCACCCGATCCTGAGACTCTCCCATCTATAATAACCTACGGTTAACACAACATACAAAAAAATTGTGATCGACTTCAATCATAAATAACCATATTCATATTTTATTATTTACTCAGCCGAAAAGAATAGTATTTATTAGACATCTTAAATGGGAAGAGAATAAGCTCTGTCAAAACAGAGAACAGCAATAGAATAGAACTCTTAGACTAGACTAGGAAATAGAAATATCAACCTCAAACAACTCTTACCAGTAGCAGAGGCACTCAAAATGAAAACAAATCAGAACCAGCCAAAGACAACCTCAATGAAAACCAAGAAACGCTATCACCAGACCGAACTGCTCTAAACACTATTCTTTCGTAAGTTTGTCTGATGTATAACACATGGTGACATTTCATGTGGCTTGATTATCTAAATCAGATTTTTTTTTTTTTTTTGACAAAAAGAGCCTAAAGAGATGTCAGATTTTCCAAAGGTATCTCAAATTCAAATAACTCATCCTTGTAAATGCAAACATTGGCTAGGAACCTGACTTACGACTATCGAACAACAACTATCGAACAATAGAATATTTTTACGATCATGAGTCAAACATTATCCAACTTACGACTTTAGATGAGTAAAGTAACAACAAAAGAAATGATTTCAAACATAATAACGCTTTCTGAAATTAACAGAGTTCTTCAAAGAATTCTTTCTTTACTTTCATCATTTCTTCAAAGGCGAATCACAACAAATAGCAACTCACATAATCTATTTTTAAACAAAAATTTAAAAAGAAATGGGGAAATGGAAGAGAAAACAAAGCAAAATGGATGGGAAAAGATATATGGAGAAGAAGATAAACCTGGAAATGAAGTCTGAAGTTTTGAACGTGACGCCGTCGGAGTACAAATTTCTCACTGGCGCCGGCCTCCTTGACTGGTGTTGCCCGCCCTCATTCCCTCTCCAATCGTCGATTAAGAAAAACAAAGGAGATGGGTTTTGTTTAAGAAAAGAAGCGACATTAGGTTTACTTTAAGATAGGTTTTGTTAAGGGTAAATTAACCGAGTGATCATTCAACCATTAGATATAATCTATTTTGATCACTAAATTATAAAATTTTAAAATTGTATAATTTAATTATTTAATTAGATATATTTTAATTAACAGCCGTAGGTGTAATATAGTTGTTAATAAAAATTTGTATAATTACATATTAATTTTTTATTGTTATTCTATCGAGATGTTTAATGGATGAATTTCTTTATTTTTTTTTCTTTGCGATTATCTCCCGTCAATATATTTGTAAAAAAAAAAGAAACAATAACGTTTAGATCATAGGTGAAGTTAAATGAGTGGGATCGATTGCTTCACTCCACTTTAATTTTATTTTATTTAAAAGTTTAATTTATTTATAAATTCATCATTCACATGTTTATGTTTTGTTTTATATCTCTAAATTCTGGTTATGTTACTAGTTTAGACCATAGTATATAAATGAAAAATGGCATTATCATTAGCTTGTTGTCCAAATATTCTTTAGAATCTTTCATATCTAATGATCCAGATATCTTCAACTTTCTTAGATTTGTTAGCTCGAAAAGATGTGCAATAAAATAATTGTGTGTTAAAGTTCACATGTTTTTGAAGTTTTTGAAGTACGTGCAACTTCAGCTTGATCTTCTCTTTCATATATTTGTTGGAAAAGTAGATTGTTGCAAGTCAAGACGTTAGAATTGATTAAAAATAATAAAATAATTATTCGAAACAAAATCGTGTCGTAGTATTAACTATTGTCTTAGTAGCAAATTTGTCCCGATGTGTGTAATCGCTACAATGGGCGAACGACCCCCTGAGGTTAACACGGCTCTCCAAATTTCTTACACCCGAAAGATGGAACGGACTCTAGTGGTACTACTCTTCTCTCAACTAAAAAACAACACTCAGTATAGGTTTTAAAAAAAACAAAAAGAGTGTTTTAAAGCAAACACTTGCTAAAGGATGTCTCAAATGAGAAAATATGTTCACTATTTATAAGCTAAATAGTGAAGGCAAAATAATCATTTTCAAGCATAATTTAATTTTATTTAAAATAGAATTAAATGATCTTAAAATAATGGTTACAAATGAGCATTACCAACATTCCCCCACTAATGCGAAAGAAAATCCTTCGTAATTTTAAGACCTTGACGTTAAAACATGAGAAGAGCAATAGCGAGATTAGTTTCTTAAGTATTAATGAACGTATCTGGAACTGGTACATAGTGGAATGAATAATTCTTCTCTTATATATAAGTGAACGAATCTGGAACTTTCTAAAATAGGGGTGAACTCATAACACACAACTAACCCCTTCATCCACCGAAGTCCTCGATGTGTACAAAGTATATATACAAATGTATATATAGATCTCTTTCCTCAAGATTCTAGTAAGTGTACTAGAAAAACGACCCAACATTTTTCATAGAAGGTGGTTAGTCCTTCTCACTTACATAGGTTATTTCATCAGGTTTACCTCAATATAAACCACTCAAATAAAAGCTATGAAATAATTAAGAGCTTTTTCCTTAAGTTCATCCTCTCATATAAATAGGTGAATTCTTCAAGTTCATTTATAAAATGAACCACCCAAACTCCGGGATAAGAACTCATTAAGAATAAAAACTCAACCTCTTTAATCGGTGAATTCAATAAGTTCTTCTTAATAGAACAATCCAACTCTTGGGATTGAATTCATTAAGAGTTTTAAGAAAAATGATCCTTTTTGTCGGCAAGTTCATTAATTCCTTCGCAATAGAACTACCCACTTAACAGAGCTATGAACTTATTAAGAGTAATATTCAACCAAAATCGGTAAATTCATCAAGTCTTTCTCACTAAGACTACCCAAAATATGGGCTATGAATTTATCAAGAGTAATAAAACTCAACCTGGGCATGTACATTGTTCATCATAGGGATAGGTAATAAAAATGTACACTATGAGTACTCTTCATGGTTTCGTTTGACCATATTGAACTTAGATAACTAAGTTGGGTATCCACCATGAATTCCTCAACCAATGGGCTTTAAACCCATCCTCCTCGAGAAACTAAGAACCAATTTCCGTCTTTAACCTTTGATAAGCAGATCTACTAGGTTCTTCTCTGAATTTAATCATCACTTTAAGACTCCACATTTCTAACATTTTAAGATAGAAATAAATCCACGTGTCTTGGAAAATTGTGTAAACAAATACTCAATTTATGTTAGAGTAAGTTTGCTATGAGTTTTAACCGTAAAACTATGCTTTTAACAAACTCAAATCTTGTTTACACATGATTGTATTCTCAAAGTTTTGAAAAGTTATTAACAATTTAGATTAGTATACATAATCTCAAACGATTATAAAATTTCTTAGGTCTCATCAGTAGTCATTCATGACTTTTTCTCATTCAAAATAATTTTATTTTTTCTAGTTTCTCATAAAAGTGTTTAAGGAATTAAAATTATTATGAAAAATTTATTAGGAGTTTTTAATTTTTTCTCTCAACAGAAAAATTATCTCAAGTTTATTACAAGATATTTCAACACAACTCCTAAGATAGACCATCTCTTTTCTTTCTTCTACTTAAGAGAAGAGCTCAAATAAATTTACTAGCTACAATAAATTTTTAGTAGTACTAGTGTCTATCATATTCTCATTCAACATCTTATTTCTGAAGAGACCATGATATACTTTATTTACTATGACTAAATTGGTATTCTACTCAACCAAATTAATCTTTATTCTTTTAACTTCTACATTAAGTTTAAAGAGATCTTATTTGTCAGTATTTTTATAAAGTGAGCACGTTAAAGAACAATGCACCAGGCAGGTTATCATGAAAGAGAGATGTTGCACTCGACACGCTTAAATTAAATACCAGGTCTTCCATAGAACCAATCCTAGACATGCATTTTCATAATGCTTTTTGATAAGTCATTTATGAATTTTCCTCTTTCCTTAATTAGGGTCTCTTAAAAAAATATGCTTGATACTTTTATTTACATCAATATCTTATTCAGCAAATTTAATGTAAGGCTCACTACTTAAAATAGACATTCATTCTAGCCTTAACCTTTACACTAGTTTAAAACATGCTCATTGAGTTTAAGACTAGTTTTAAAGGCACAATATAAATTCATATGATAAAGTATGAATTGACAGGTAACAAATCTAAATAATCTGACCTTGTAGGTGGATTCATAATTTCAAATAGACTTGCTTATTTTCACCATGCTTGCAACTTTGATCTTTGTATCATCGTCTTCAATCAAAAATAATCTAAAATTTATCATGATAATCACATCACATGAATCAACAATCTCTTTTAAATCTGTTAATTCTAGAACCAGAAACAATATTTCTTTATTAGTTTGTAAATAAATACTAACAATAATTTTTCTCAAAAGTAATTTATTAAAAGTAATTAAAACTCTTATTTATGAGACTCCATTTTATTTGAGAGATTATATCATAGGCCCGGCCTACCACGTCAGCCGTGGTCCCTAACCAATAATAACCACCCATTTCGCCACTAATCAACCATGTAATTAATGTAATTTTCAGAAATCATATTTTTAAAATGACATGGAAATTCTGAGTGAAGATTCATTGGTTGAAAAAAAATGAGGTGGAGATTAGTGATGAAGTGGGTGGTTGATTATTATTGGATGGGACCACGGCTAACGTGGTAGGCCGGGCCTATGATATAATTTCTCCTTTTATTTTAATAAAGTTTGAAAACCGTGGTATATTTTTTATAACTCCTCAATAAGAATATTTGGCTTGGAGAATCATTACTTCAATGTATACATTTTCTCCCATTGTCATGTTGTCTAAATTTCTTACAAGAAATTGTTATTATAACAAAGAAAAAAATAAATATCTATTATAAATATTTTTCTTTTCAAATGTATTTCACATGTTTTTTTAATATGAACGTTTGATAAAATATAATAAAACAATTACAATATAATAAGATGTTTAAAACACACGTAAATTATATTAGCACAAAATTCATAACTTATGTAATGTATTAAAACAACATTATTAAGGTTTTAATCAACACCATCATAAAATGCATTACTACCATAATAATTGAACGGTTATAAAACATATTCAAATAATTAAATCGTTACAGATTAAATGATTATTAAATAAATGCATTTAAAAATGATAACATACCTATCTTAAAAGGTATTTAAAACTCATCTATTATCACATATCAATCTGACCATGATTTTTATTTATTGATATTTTTCTAATATATAAATTTTTAAGACATTACTTATCATGTCACTTTAAACATATTTAAATGTCATATAAAAATTCAAATTTTATCGAGATAATAAATCTCAAATATAAACTCAAACATGCATGAGAAATTATGTACATACATAATATTAAAATATTTGAGAATAAAAAAATTATTGTTTATAGTGCCAAGGAAGTTATTTGTGATAAATTCAAAATAATCTCTCTGTCACATTTGATAATAAAATATTTTATAATACTATTTTGTTTATAAATTCAAACCTTTTAAAGCAATTGATATAAATTATTTATGATTATTATAACATAACTCTAGTAATCGTTTTATATATAATGCCTCAAGTTTTAAATAGCATTATACCACCTAAAATGCTTTATTATTATGTTATAATTATTATATGTTTTAAAATTTTATCTAACAAAGAGAAGACAAATCCAGTATAAATTATCAACGATTGACGCCTTTGTCCACAAAAGATGGGCAAACAAAACTATGTAAGCAGCCTTGTTAATGTTTAACAACAATGCTTTAATTCGCTTCTAAATTGTTGGAAAAATAGACTGTTGCAAAATGAGGCGTTACAATTAATTGAAAAATAATAAAATAACTATTCAAAACCAAACCGTGTCATTGTATTAACCATTGCCTTAGAAGCGAATTCGCTCCGATGTGTGTAATCATTACAATGGACGAACGACCCCTTGAGGTTAACATGACTCTCCAAATTTCGTACACCCGAAAGATGGAGTGGACTCTAGTGGTATTGCTCTTCTCTCAACTCAAAAACACAACACTCAATATAGGTTTTAAGAAAACCAAAAAGAATGTTTTTAAAACAAACACTTGCTAAGAGATGTCTAAAATGAAAAAATATGTCCATTATTTATATAAACTAAATAGTGAAGACAAAATAGTTATTTTCAAGTATAATTTAATTCTATTTAAAATAGAATTAAATGAATTTAAAATAATGGATACAAATGAACATTACCAACAATATTATGAAAGATAGAGATGTCTTAACTATTTTAACTTCTGTATCACATTTGATATATAAATAGAATTTTTCAAACATCCAAATTATTTTAAATCAAAGATTTATAAAAGTCTTAAGTTATCTATAGATGATAAAAAAAATTGACCATAACATCTTCATCAAACGAGCTAACAAACAAAATATTGATTTGAGAGGGCAACTTTTTATGTGTCGTAAGATATTAATGGGTTGATGGGTAAAAATTCTACGAACTACTCGATTATTGGATGGAAGAAATGAAAGATCGTCGATGATATAAACAAAATTTTCCTTCTTTGTTATTGTTAAACACAACTCTCTCACCTGATGAGGCATGCTACAAACCATCTTTAAGGTCAGGTTGCTTGTGTCACATAATTAGATTTCTGAACAAGCTATCGGTACGATTTTAGTCGAGTCCTCAAGACAAATGATTAAATAAATTTGAAATCACACTTTAAATGATTAAATTTTCAAGACACTCAAGAAAGGAATATCGTTCTTAGTGGTAGTTAATTACGAGATCGGATATGAAAAATTCTAAAAGAACACGAAAAATAAAACAAAATCACATAAAAGATTTAAAATGAATGTTTTATATTACTCGATAGAATAGAATGAGATGAATGATACAAAGTGAGATGAAAATGTTTTTATTTATAATTGAGTCCCCTTATATCTAACGGTCATTGTCGATTTACATCAACGACCTAGATACAACTTTATCCCATTATAAAACATAATTTTAGGAATATTTCGGCTAATTATGCTAAGAATTTTCTATATTCATATAGAATGTTCACATAGGTTGAATGAATAAGTTTTCTAAAAATATTTTTACGAATCGAATCAATCTGATAATTTTTTCAAGTCTAAAAGAATTTCAAATCTTTTATGCAACTTACTGCGTAAATGACTCGACCTTAACTCATGAGACGTGATACTTGCCTGCTACTCTCAACTTGAACTCATACTCATGCACCTATGTTCAAATTCAACCAACCATCGTTCTGTAACATCCTCCATCATCTCTTATTCTTCCGATGAAACAATGCCTTCTACAATCCGTAATTGAATGAACCTTTCTGCATTTTTCAAGTGGAAAAACACTTAAATAGAGGAAACATGGTCTTAAATAGGACGACAAATCATCATAACTCAAGACTACCATGGTACTCGGGCATTTGCCTCTCTTCTTGAAATATGAGTTCAAATTTCAAGCACCATTTGCCATTCATATATCGTAGTCTTAGTGGTCAATGAGATGTCGAGTATGATTGAGTCCTATAGGTCATGTATGATATTTTATTATATTTAAGAGCATGTATTTAGACAATTTATAAATTATAGTAAAGTTTTATGTTTATTTTTATCTTTTTATTATTCGTACTAGTTTACATATTTATATTTATGACCAATATAAAATATAATAAAATAAATATATATCACTAAACTTTATAAATCTAACAATTAAAATCGTTGTTTTAGTATGTAAATCGATCATCAAAACATAAAATCAAAAAAATACTATCAGCATATGATTTCAGCATGTAAATATTTTTAAAATATAATATTTGTGTTTAGTAAACTTCATATTACATGATAAAGTCTATAAAATCTTATTTTATAAATTATATTAATCAAATTTATTTATTAAATATTTTATTTAATTAAAACTCCATTATAACATTTTATTAAAGTAGTGAGTTTTAATTATTCAAAAAGATATAATATACATTAACCCCAGCTGCTCTACCTTTAGCAAACACCATCCTACTACAAATCCAACCCCATTACAATGAAACACAACAGTTTGAAGACTCATGAAATTTATTATTAAAATAATTATTTATTAAATTTTTAAATTTAAAAATTGAAAGGAGTAAAATTTTTATTTTATTATTATTTTAATTAATAGAATCTTAAATGTAATTCTGGACAAAGAAAAATTCTATAATAGACGTCGAATATTGCTAACTACCACTAATATTAAATATTATTGAACACCAGTAAATTAATTAATAAAAAAATAAAATCCGAAAGACTCAATATGTAATTAATAAAAAAATGATAAATTTAACATATAATTAATAATTACATGATTAGTCCTTTAAATTTTTATTATTTATAAATTAATTTAATAATGTTCAACAATATTCAACATTAACGATATTCAGCTATGTTCAACGCCCGTTGTAGACTCATTCTTGGACAAAATACCTTTTCCATATATAACATGACTTTGTCTCTGACCAAAATCTTATTCGAACAAGCTTCGAAACATCAGTCGAACGACAACGATGGTAAACGATCACAAGCAGCTCTATATACAACAGTAGCAACCTTCGATCTTACATTACATTACCATAGTAGAGCTTTACAAAACCTAGCTTTTTCACAAACTGGAGGAGACGGCTCATATCTCACACGTCGTAAGGAGGACGAGAGCTCCTCGATCCAACCTCGTTAGCCTTCTCGTATGCATCCGACGTTGATCTTCTCCGAAATCGAAACGACTCTCTGTTGCCTAACAACATCCCATCCACATTAACAAAACCATACATCTACGTTTACGTGGCGTAAAATTAAAACGCTTGTAAAAACTTTTTGATATTCGAATATAAAACTAACTCAAATTTGGTAATGAGGGCAAGTTCGCCATTTCCCACATCACAACTCCCAAACAAAATACTCACTCCCAAACCATACATCCAATAATTTTTCCAACTAACGAAAGATTATTAGGTAAACCTTGTTAACCACGTCATCTATGGTCCATGTAATCAGGACTGTTGATCTTTAAATAACCATCTAATAACTATCACCAATTAAATACATGTAGGAAAAAGATAATAATTCACTTAAAAAAATTAAGATTAACGATCCTGATTAATTGGGACCATGAATGACATGCTGAACAACGTCCACCTAATAATTTTTTCCAACTAACAACCATTTTCTTTAATTATCCATTCATGAAAGATAAGATACGTACAAAGTTCGTAAATGACATAACTACCCTCCTAAAGTCCACTTGTGAAGATTTTTCTAGACGCTCACTGACCTTTTGATATAGGGGCAATTTAGGGATTTAAGAAATAAACGACGGACAAATTCGGGAAGCGAGAGAGAGAAAATTTTTACCGGAAAAAGGCGACACCGGAGGAGTTGACCCGGCTGGAGAAACCGGAGGCGATTCGCTCTGGTACCCGGGCGGCCTTACGATCATGATACTACGTGTCACTCTCGTTGCTTCCTCCGGCGTTTCATCACCGAACGATCTCACACTCCCGCCATCAGATTCTGATCATTAAACCGAACCAAATCAAATAAAACCTAAATATGAATAATCCTTGTTTTGTTTGTAAATTATATTTTGCTTCGACTCAACACTTTGAATTACTTTTTGTCACAATTGATTCCTTTTAAGTGAGTAATTGCTGTTTTATATATAAAATGTATCGCCGCCGGCCACCCTCGTCGTGATATAACACGCGATCGGTGGAGAGGAGGCTTAAGCGTACCCTTGGCGGAGTTTGGCCGGAAAGTCAAAGTGGAGTGCTTTCGGAGCTTGCCGAGGCCGTTATCGGGTCGTGGACCCGCAACGGTATCGTCCCACAACTGATCAAGCAGCCCCATCTAACCGGAAAACGAACGCAGATCGACGTATTTTAACGGATCCGGCGTATTTTAACAAGCATTAAAGAACTCAATAGCCAGCATAGAGAGTACTATCAGTAGAGTGACGAACATATTTAACGACGAAATGAAGGTTAAATGTCGAACAAGTTGAGATAAATCTTTAACCGTTGATTTAGATCTGAGAATTGATAGTGACGTGGAAGCTGGATCGAGGAGCACGTGCTTGCGGATAAGATCAGACAGGGCCCAGAAACTCGGAGTTTTTTGGCGCCCATGTCATGTCACGTGACTAGGTTGTCTTTCACGAAGTAAGACGTCGGAAATACCCTTCAATTATCCTGTTGTATTATATAAATAGGCTGGATATTTCTGAAAATTACGAGGTAGACCTGATTAGGTTCCCAGCCGCCTTTTGATATATAATATTGAATTTATCATGACAATAATTAGCTTTTTTTTTTATTTATATAAATGAATCGAATGAATATAAATCAGTTATATTTTAATTTAAAAAGTAAATAAATGTAAATAATTAAATAAATAAATAGATTTTTTTATCGTTTGTTAAAGAATATAGTTTGCATCTTTATTTATGTCCGTTTGTTAAAATAATAAACATACGTAAATAAACACGAACGAACATAAAAGACATATGCGAATGAATTTAAATGAACGTAAATGAATAAACATATGAATAAATCTATTTTTTAAAATATAATACTTTTATTATGAAAAATAATAATTATAAATCAATATACGTGAATAAATTTAAGAGGACATAAATGAACGAATTTTTGAACGCTTACGGACGGAAATGAACGAACATTATTAAACGAACAAAAAATCTTATTCATATTTTAAAAAAAAAAAATAAACAAACATAAATAAACTTCTCACAGAACGATTCACAAACAATTTGTTGAACGTTTTGATTGTTTATAAAATTATTTTTTAATTTAATTAAAAAATACACTATATTTTTTATTTGGGATATTTAAATAAAATATTTATTATATAATAAATGCATGATATATAATATATTTTTAATTTTATTTAACATTTTAAAATATAGTAAGAAAAAAATTGTTTTTCACGACCCGCTAGTTCGTGTGGTTAAAGGAACGGTTATTATTTTTAGAGATCACAGGTTCAAGCACTAGTAATGCCAACAGAGTAATTAAACGATCAATATTGAATGATAGAGATTATATTTTAGAATAAATAAATAAAATATTAAATAATTAATATAATAATAATATAAACGAAACGCATTTATTACTTGATCCATATTAATTAATTAATATTAACGAATATTAATTGTTATACTAATAAATCAAGTTCAGAATTAAATCGAACATGATTTGATATGTCCAAATCATTTAAAATGATAAAATATGAAACTATATATAATTAAAATATAAAATAAAAATATATATTTAAATCTATTTTATTTTATATCTATAATTTTATATCAACTATGATTGGACTGCTGAAAAGGAGTGCACTGGCTCATATTTATTTTAGGATAATTACAATTTATATAGATGCCCACCAAATTATTTAGAGTTATCTATTTTGATCATCAAATAAATAAATTTATTAATTCAATCATTAAATTTATTAAATTTATAGGGATAATTAAATTGATTTATTTTGATTATCGTCGTTATAATTCCTAACGGAGGAGTGACATGGGGACAATGTGGAAGTTAATGAAAATTTATAAAATTATAGATTTAGTTTCTATTATTTATCTATTATATTAATTTGGTTTTAATTTTAATTTAATTAAATGAAATGATATATTATTAAATTAAAATTAGGATCAAATTGATATAATAGACAAATATCATGGGTTAAATGTATAATTTTACAAATTTCAGTTGATGGCCATGTCATTCCTCCATTTCTCCTCCGTTAAAATTTTAACGTGATATGACTAAAATAGGTGAATTTAATAAATTTAATGATTAAATTGGTAATTTTTTAATTTAATAACTAAATTAGATATTCTTAAATAATTCAATAATCATATGTAATTATTTAGGGGTGAGCAAAACTCAACTCGACTCGAAAAAATCGAATTTTTCGACTCGAATCGAGGTGAAAAAACTCGACTCGTTTTAACTCGAATCAAAATTTCATAAACTTGAATCGACTCGAAAAAATTTTAAATTAAGTTCAAGTTACAAATATGGAAATCGAATAACTCGAAATTTTTAATAATTATAAAGGTAAATTGCACATTTAACCCATGTAGTTTTATTTTCAGTCCCTTCTTTTTTTATATTATTTTCTTTTTTATAATTTGGTCACGTTCTAGATTCATTTTTTATTTTATTTAATAAAATTTTTATTTGTGTCTTTTATATTATGTTATTTGTTTTTTTAATTTTTGTATTTAATTTATCATTGTTTTTTATTTAGTTTTAGTCTTACCTAGATAAGATATTTATTTGATGGTAATAATAATTTAAAAAAAAAATTTACACATAAAAAATAATATGAAAAAATATGCATGTAAATTTAAAGAGAAAAACGTTTAAATTATAATAAAAATATATTATAGTATTATAAATAGTATAATTAAAATTTATATATAAATCGAAAAATAGAATCGACTCGAACTCGCTAAAATCGACTTGAATCGAAAAAATTTCATAAAATGTTCAAACTATAAAATATGATGACTCAACTCGAATAACTTGAAATTTTTGACTCGACTCGACTCGCTCGAACACTTACCCCTATAATTATCCCTTTTATTTTTATAAGGAATTTTTGGGGAAAATTATTTAATTAAATTGAGCAAGTGGATGTCTCTTAGATATTTTTCTTCTCGTCTTTGTCCAAAAACTGCACGTAAGTCAAATTCTTTTCCAATTAAAAAAAACTTGCATATATATTTTTTATATATATAAAAGATTTCCAAATCTGAAGATAAAGAAATTTAAATATTTTTTTAAATGTGATTGCATAATTAAGTTAAAATTTTAATTTAAATCCACATGATAATAATAAAAAAAACAGCGTTTGACACATCAGGTGAGGTTATAGGCATTGCTCGAAAGATCTTTGCCGCGAGTATTTGGTTGAGTTAAATTAAATAAAAAAATTAAGTTAATAATTTTTATTTTATAATTTAATTTTTATTTTTTAATCGAGTTATTTGATTTTATGTTCAAATTTAATTGAAAATATTTATAATGTTCTGCTTATAATTTCTTTTAATTTAAGCCGTCTTTTATATTCATACACGATACATATATTTTTTGTATTTTTTTCATATGTGATATACATATATCAATCAGAGTTGAGATACTTGATTTGTACTTGAAAACCACTACATTAATTATTAAATACTTAGAGTTATTCGAGTCTAATTTTGTAACTCAATTTTTTTTTTCGAGTTGAATCAAATTTATGAAATTATCAAGTTAAACATTTTAATTTGTTCGGATTAAGTCAAATTTTGTTCACTCTAACAATAAAGTGTTGAAAATGACGAAGAAAACAACATAGATTGTGTTAGGAAGCGACATAAATCGTTTATTTTTTTATTGCAACTCTATTGGTGTTCCACTTTAAAATAGTAGAATACATTATTTCTTCGAATAAAAAAATTACACATTTATTATCATAATAATATTAAAAATAATTATATATAGATCAGCGGGGTTCTGAACAGATATAATAGGATTAAGGGGCTTAAAATTTTGATAAACTATATTAATTAGATGAGTTATAATTGTTAAAACGTTGTAATTGTTTTTTAAATGTGATAATTGATTATAGAATCTTATTAATTATTTCTATTTAGGGGTGTAAATGAACAGGGTGTTCGACGAGCTACTTGTGAACCGTTCGTATAAAGTTCATTTATGTTCGTTTATTAAGTTAAATAAACGAGTATGAACAAATATTTTATGTTCAATTAATAAATGAACGAACACGAACATAAGTGCGTTCGGATCGTTTATGTTCACGAACAAACTCGTTTATGTTCGTTTATAAGCTCCTTTATAGGCTTGTTTATGTTCGTTTATATACTTGTTTATAAGCTCGTTTATATTCTTTAATAACCCTAAATTCAAAGTATATAAATGAGCATGTTCACGAACGTTAAACTGATATGTTCGTAAACGCTAAATAAACATGTTCGTGAACGCTAAATAGACAAGTTGATGAATATATACAAACGAACTCGTTCACGAATGCTTAACAAACATGTTCACGAACGTTAAACGAACAAATTATCGAACATATAAATGAACACGTTCGTGAACGTTAAACGAACATGTTCATGAACATTAAACGAACCGAGCCCGAACACAACAAAAAATAAACGAACCAAGCTTGAACATACTATTAAAAATTTAAACGAACATGAACAGAGTTTGAACACCTTCATAAACAAATAAACGAACACGAACATACCCTTGTCCGTTCAAGCTCGGTTCGTTTACACCCCTAATTTCTATTACTATTGTTTCTGTAAAACTAGTGAAATTCTGGACATATGCAATAGACTAAAAGTAATTATAAAGTAATATGTATTCATATATATTTTTAATTTTTTGACAATGTATACACTCCTTGAAGATAAAGCGATTGAACCTGAGTCTTTTAAGATAAACATAACCCTATCTGTTTTTTTTTTCTATCGAAATCACTAAAGCTTAAAATAGAGATGAAAATAGGATGATTATATCCGAGGGAATAACAGAATCATACCTATATAAATCATCATAAGAATAATCGAATTATACCTATATGAATCACCATGAGATCCCTGAAAATATCTACAAGAATACTAATATTTTACACAATTAGATGGTCATAAAGGTAATTTACCCATATTTCAACAAAAATATAATATTTTCATAACTTGAAAATTCTCTACAAATTTTATAAAAACCATTAGAATATGGTCTATATAATATTGTAAACGTGATTTAGTCTAGTTTTACTTAAAATTTACAGTAATCAATTTTAATATATTTTTAAAAAATACATGAATATTTGAATGTTGAAATATCGTTAAAAATTGGTAACAAGTTTTTAGAAAACAATTTTAACAGTGATATTAAAAAATCAAAAAAAATTACAAGATAAATCAATAAGTGAGTTTTATATTTCTTTAATCATACAAAAATCTAGATTCGTTTAAAATCAATTATTCTTGATTTTTAGTTATATATTAAGAATTATTAATTTTTGAGTGAGCAAACGTCAGAAGAAAAGGTTGTAGATTGTTTCCAAAAACGACAATGATTGTGAATTTAAAAATTTACCATAAATCGTTAAAATAAAATTAGAAAAAAATAATTTATATGGTTAAAAAAATATAAAATATAGTTTTTTTAGAACAAACGAGAGAGATTATATCATGGGTAAGTCTCATCACGTCATTTATGAGACCAACCATTAAAAATTATAAATCTAATATTTTTTCTGTCATATTTTTCTAAGTGAATTTCCACTCGTATTTACTGTTAATTCATTTTAAAATCAATTTTTTTTCAAGTGGAGATTTACTTGAAAAAAATATGACATGAAAAAAATAATGAGATGGATGATTTTTAGTAGTTGATCCCATACATAACGTGATGGGACTTACTCATAATATAATTTCTCAACAAACAAATCATGATTTGAGACTGTAGATTATTAGTTATATTTTTAAAGGATGTATAAGTTGTCATGATTCCATAGTTGTATTTTAGTCATGTTTAGAGTTTTAAAATAATTTGTTTATTATTGATAAAATTAAATTTAACTATAATTTTATTTTTTTTATTGCTCTTTTGGTTTTAAAGTTTCAGGGTTTAAATCTAACTAATCTAGACCAACCTGAATTGCACATCTAGCATTGGTGGGTGAGTCTCCCAGCAGGGATTTTTTGCGTACACAATGTCTCGAACCTAAGACTTGCTTAAACGAAACCAAGCTGCTTATCACTTGGACCAACTCCTATTGATAAATTTATCTATAATTTTAAATATTTAATATTAATTAATTATTTTAATATATAAAATATTTTATTATTTTTTGTTACAAAGATTTACTAAAAATTATAGAAATCTATAAAAATATGAGCAAGAAAATAAATAAAAGTTATACAAATATACATATTTTTTTTAAAATATTTTTTTATAAAATTTAAATGGTGAATTTAAAATATAATTTTTAAATCATAAATTTAATCCAAAAATATTAAATTTTAAATTACAAATTAAACTCATAAATATGTTAAAGAATTTTTTGAGGATCAAACACAATATTAAAGAATTTTTTTTTCATAAATATGTTATCATATTCAATACGATCATTTGTTGGTTGATTTTTATAAATACATTTTTATATGATATATTTTTGTTCACATATATAATAAATTTGAAAAAATAAATCTAATTATATTTTAATTATTTTTTATTGAAATTTTATTTTAATTATTAAATAACTTGAATTCACCACTTAATAAGATTAAACTCAACCAAAAATATAATATATAGTAAATATATAAATGCAAATATTATATGTAAAGCTACTAACCAAGATATTTTAGCATGTACCAATAATTCAATGGATATTTATTGATCCAAGTGTGTTTGTCCTCTTAAATTACAAATTTATGGATCATAATATTATTTAACTCAACAAGAATAAAAAATAGTTATATTTTAATATATAAATTATATAAAAAATTATATAATATTTTTAAATTTTTAGCTTTTAATTTTAAACTTTAAGCACTAACTAACCCTATATCTTAAATTTTAAATACTATAATATTATTTTTAACTAGACCACTAACTTCTAAAGTTTACACAAATTCGTGATCAATGTTTTTGTCTTAATAAATAGATAATTATTCTATACATTAGTGATTGGGAAAAAAATTCACAAAAACTTTAGTTTTATGATTAAAGAATTCAGATTAAAATTTAAGGTTTGAGTTTACTAACATAAAATTTAAGAGTATTGGTAGGGGTGTTTAAATGGTCGGCTAAACCGAATTAATCGACCAAACCGAAAATTCAGTTAAAACGGTATCAAATTTTGTTCGGTCGATGAGTGGTTAAAGTTTTTTAAAAAGTTTAGTTAACGGTTAGTTCGGTTCGAAACGGGTTAATTAACCGAATTAGCCGAAATATAATAAATATTAAATATACAATATATTATTATTAAGCCCATATCCAACTTGTTTTGTTTTATCATAATGTTTAATCTAAAATTCTAATACTTTTATCTATGTTTGGATATTATTTAAATTAAATATCAATTTATCTTCGTAACTTAAAAAATATTTTCAATGATTTTTATTGTGTAATAACTTTGAATAAGAAAATTAATAAATTTTGGTTAATTCGAAAACTGACCGAATTAACCGAAATTTGTTCGGTTCGGTTAATATATTTCAAAAAAGTTCGGTTCGGTTAACAGTTAAAGATTTTAAAAGTTTGGTTAATTCGGTTTTTGGTAATTCGGTTCGGTCACCGACCGAATTAACTGTTTGAACACCCCTAAGTATTGGTTATAATTAGGGTTTAAAATTTATAAATTAAAACCTGAGAGTAGAAATCTCTTACCTCCTAACAATGCCTCTTTTTATATCTCACGTTAAAAATCTTTAAAAAATTAAATTCTAAACTCAAATACTAATTTTTTATGTCCTAAACCCTAAACCTTACATCTTAAAAATATATTATACCCTTAATTTCATAAACCCTAACCACAATCTAACCTTAAACCCTAAACTACTAATTTAAAATAAAATCACTAATAAAAATACGATAAAAAAATAAACGATTTACGCCCAAAAACTAAACTTAATTAGTATGTTTTGGGTGACCCACTCCATCCCCATCATAAATCATTTTTATTTCCTTGACCTTGCTTCTAATTCTCCCTTCCACTCCACTGTTCCCTGTCAAAACATTTACACCATTGCTTGCATTTTAAGGTTATCTGCTACCCTGACCTACTTCAGTTTCCAACGCCCATTCCCCTATCAAAACAAAACCTACAGGTGGGTACTTATTGTCTCTTTTATTACAAAATGTTGTTTCAACAAATCAGTTCAACTTCTTTCTTTACTTGTGACAGTTTGGAACCATGCATAGGATCTAACAGTAAATAGTTTAATATCGTTTAAATTAAATTTAAAATTTTATATAAAAAATTATCCATCAAAATTATATATACGATATAAAATAATTTGAATTAATTAGAGTAAAATGCTAAAATCCGAAAGGGAAAAAATATTACTATGAAAATAAGTCCCCCGGGTTTTAAGGCAAATTGTGAAGGGTTACTGACTCTGCCAGACTGCCACCTTTGCTTTTCCCTTCCCTCGCTAATGGGACAGTTCCGTCGCTAATGGGCATCACGTTATCTATAGTTTTAGTCAATTAAACTCATTTATTTTATATTTTTAAGATGAATTATAATATTTTTTTTACTTATAATTATCAAATAATTATTTAAAGATAAACGAATTTTATTACATGAATCACGAATAAGGTAATAAACAAGATTCATGATATAATCTCTGCACACGTATACACATGGATACAAGTCAACAATGCAAAGTACAATTTGTACAGTCCTTTCTTCTCCAAATTATCACTTTTTTGCCTTTGGTTTTCCTAGAAAGTAAATTGCATGGGGTAGATCTGAAGTGCAGTAGGTTTAGAGCGATGATAGATTTTAAAATTTATTTTAAAATATTAAAATTTTTGTAAATTTTAATATTTTTTATAAAATACAAAAAATAATTTAAAATTTATCATCTTATATACGGTGCAAATCGTTTGTTTTTATTGTAACTATGTAATATCTCTATTTTAAAATAGTGGATTTATGATTTAGAATTTAAGGTTAAAGATTGAGGTTCAAGGAATTAGGGGTGATTTTTTTATATATTGTGTAAGATATATTTTTTAGGGTGTAAAATTTAAGATCTAAAATTAAGATTATGTTTTAAAATTTAATTTTTAAATTTTTGTAGTAGAAATATAGAATTTTTACTCATAAATACACCTAGATTTATTATAGTTTAGGTTTATTAAGGTTATTGTGTTATTTAAAAAATATAAATTCGAATTGTACACATTATATTTTAATTTAAAAATTTTAATAGTTAATAAAATACCCAAGAAACTAAAAAAGTTAAATCTTTTTATAAACGATATGTCAACCATTAGTAATGAGATAAGAATTTTCGTATAATATAATTATATTAGGATATGAGATTTATAGATTTTTTTTTATAATACTACAATAAATATTATTGACCTTGTATCTAAAAAATCAAGTATAGTTTATTCTTATATTTTTTTATGAAAATTTTTATTTTTATTCATCCATGTATAATATATGCATGCTACTAAAACATGCATGCATGTAGCATTGTACTGTCAGGAAACTTAAACTGAAATCCTCTTGCCAAACTGTTCATACACAAACCTGGTCTTCAGAGATTATTACAGACGCCAAGAACAAGAAGAATTTAGACATACAAATTACCTGTCTGAGCAGACCTGCAGTTTTCAAAACTGTTTCTGCAACAACAAAAGAAGTGAGGAACTCATGGTGGAGAAGGGGAGCACGTGCAGAACTAATTTCAGACACCACACGGAAGTATACAGCTTGCACGTGCCCTGCTTCTCCATCAAGAGCTACTCACCCCACCACCACCGCCACCACCACCATGGCAAAATGTACACCACAGAAGTGGAGAAACTAAAAGAAACCCTCTAGTATTTATACACAAACTTTTACCAGAGAGAAAGAAAAAGGTGGGAAAAAACACAGAGATTGAGTCTAGAAGTGGACATTCTTTAAAGACATTTCCCAATACAAGTTTATTTTCAGACACCATATAGGCCTAAAAGTCCATACCCTAGGAAAGTTTTTTCAATACGAAAGTGATGCAACCGGCAAACCTCGCTCAAGCAACGAGAAATCAAAGCCTTGGGGTCCTTGAATTTGATTCATATTTCATGGTCATCACCTCCATAGATATGACCTTGAATTAGACACAAATTTTGCAGTGAATCTTATTACATATCACGTATGTCATGTTCAGTGGTTTCTTCCTGCTGTCAAATGGAGCAAAACCAGATTTTATGTTTTAATCCAAGAGAAAATCTGTATTGAAGCTTTAAAATTCTTAACATTTCATCAGTTTTTTACTTGTTTAAACTCAAAATTCCAAGTCTTTACTGTCAAAACTGGAGTGTAATTGCTGCTTTTGGCAAGGGCTGGGGAGACGGGCAAATCAGTGAGAGTGGTCTGGTCCTTTATTTCTTCTTCTTTTCCTTTGCTGCCATCTTAATACCTAACGTGTTTAGAATTAAAGTTACATGGTTTTAAGTACGAGAAATTATTAGATGAATTATGTTCATCCACTATTTTCAAATAACTACTTAATAATTATCCACCCACTATTTACATGTAAGAAAGAGGTGACGATTCACCTTTAAAAAAATTGAAATAGATAAATCTAAATGGTTGAACCACGAATAACGTGATGAAGTACAAGTTCATCTAATAATTTTTCATTAACTATGCCTCCTTTTTCCGGTTATTACGGATTGTAATTTAATTTTATATATGTATCAAACAAAATTTTAACTTAGTTCTACTTGAAAATTTTTATAATAAATGTTGAGTTATAAAATGATATTTGAAGAACTCAATTTTTGGTAATTAATGAATATTTTTAAGTTCAATTTAAATCTTTTAACTTTGACTGATATATGATTATCACATATGAAAAAAATATGCATATATATATATATTGTATATGGTCATAGAAAATGATTAAAATATAATCAATCAGTACTATAATATTATAAATATTAATGATTATATTTGAGAAAAAAAACTTTAATAGTTTAATTTGACTCGAATTTTAAATAAAGTTTGAGTTATAAAATAAGATTTATCAATTTGACTACCTCAACTTTTTTGCTCGATTTAACCGAATATCCATTCTAAAGTGTGTGAAAAAAATCTATATATCTATGTGTGTGTTTAATTTTTCTATAAAAGTCATTACAAAGAAGGGTGAGACATAAAAGTTTGCCTCTTGAACACTTGTTTTTAATAAGGTATGGATTGAGTGTAAGAAAGGTAGAAGTAGTAACATGTGTCCAAAGCTATCTATTTTGTCTTGTAAGTCAAGCAAAAACATGTTTGAGCATGAACTGCTTTATTAGATTCTGCAAGAAATCCACTATGGAAACTGCTGGTTCTGGTTGGGGAACTTGACATTTGACCAAAGGATTGATGGGGTCTGAAAGATTGAAAAAAATGGTGAAGCAATCACTGTAGATGCTGATGAAAAATTGCAGACACAAGCAAAGAAACAGTGTAAGAACATTGCACGTTGGGGTTGCGTGTTGAACCCTAAGTTGGTGTTATTGGAGAGAACATGGGGAGTTCCTAGGTAGATATGATTCCTTATCTTGGGTGGGAATTTATAATTCCTTGCTTTAAACCCCCTTTATTTACGGTAGTTTTCACTTTTTACCATCACAAATTTCAAGATTGGAAATAGAGTTTTACCTTAAGTTATTCGAATCGATTTCAAATATGAAAATCGGGTTGGTTCGGATTATATTACATTATTTAATGGTGGTAATGTAAGATTTTAAAATTATAGTACATTGTTTGGTTTTATAATAATTAGGGTTGAGTAAAACTCGACTCGACTAGAAAAATTGAATAATTCGATTCAACTCGAGGTGAAAATACTCGACTCGTTTTGACTCGACTCGAAAAAATTTCAAATAAAGTTCGAGTTGTAAAATGAAAATTCGAATAACTCGAATAACTCAAAATTTTTAGTAATTAAAGGATTAATTTTTAAGTTTGAGATGAATCTCTCAATTTTTTGTGATATATATACATTGATATATAAAATATAAAGAAATATTGCTACATATAAAAAAAATCTATATATGCATATCTTACATGATTAGAGAAAATTGTTTAAATTAGAATCACATCATATTATAACTTGATAAATAATTACAATTAAATATTTATAAGAACTCAAAAACTCGACTTAATTCGACTAGACTCGAATCGAAAAAATTTCAAATAAAGTTTGAGTTATAAAATATGATTCGTTAACTCGAATAACTCTAAATTTTTTGACTCGATTCAACTTGACTCGATCGAATAATCACCCTTAATAATAATATTATTTGAGTATATAAAGGATAATATCACTATAACACTGCGGTAGAAATGATTTACTGATCCTGTCCAAATATAATTATACTTTATTGTTTTTAAAGTAAAAATAGATCAGCCTCAGCTAAACCTAATTTTCTCTCTTTTTCCATATATAATCTCATTTCTTTTGTTTATTATGTGACGGTACTAATTTTAATATTAATCATTGATTTTCGGTATCTATATATTATTTTTATATTTTGTTTTGTTTTTAATTTTTAATAAGAATTTTTACTCTTGTGAAATGCGTTTCCTCTATCTTTATATATATTTTTGACTTTTATTATTTATTTTATTTATCATTTGGCACAATTTTAATATATTTTAACGGTCATTTGATATTCTTATAAAAAATTTCACAACACTGATTTTCTTACTTGATTATATGAGTGATCAAAAAAAAAAAAAATTAAACTCACTCGTTTGATGGTCTGTTAACAAATGCAATTAAAAATGTGTAGCGGAATAATTTGCTTAATAAATTTAGTTCACTCATCACTCATTTTCATTTAGTAAAATATCTCATTTGGATAAAAACTAAAAAATATAAAAATTTTCGAGTTTTGATGATATGCTAATGTCCATAATAATGTTTGTTTTTCTTTGTACATTCGTATAAAACATTTAGTGGTCTAGTTATTTCTTTTCCCTTTGTAATGTACTTAAAATATTTTTTAAGTATGAATCATTTTGCTTCAGTGGTTAAAGAAATAATTAATGTTTTTTAAGGTTACGAGTTCGAACACTAATAATGTCAATACAATGATTGAGCGATTAATGTTTAATGATTGATAATACATTTTAAAACAGATATTATTATAAATATTATAGCCGATTCAAAAAAATAATATCTTTTGAATTTCTAAAAAGCAAAATAATATATATTATATGTATCATTTACTCTATTTACTAAATGTCATAGTTGCACTAAATATTGTTTAATTTTTTTTAGGGGTGTAAACGAACAGAGCATTCGACGAGCTGTTCGTAAACCATTCGTATAATGTTTGTTTATGTTCGTTTATTATGTTAAATAAACGAGTATGAACAAATATTTTATGTTCGATTAATAAACGAACGAACATGAACATAAGAGCATTCGGCTCGTTTATGTTCACGAACAAACTTGTTTATGTTCGTTTATAAACTCGTTTATATACGATATTTAATTCATGTACGTTTGTTTAATTAAAATCATAGAAATCATAAATGAGCATGTTCACGAACGTTAAACGGATATGTTCGCGAACGCTAAACAAACATGTTCATGAACACTAAACGAACATGTTCGTGAACGCTAAATAGACAAGTTGATGAATATATACAAACGAACTCGTTCGTGAGCGCTTAACGAACATATTCACGGACGTTAAACGAACAAATTATCAAATATATAAACGAGCTCGTTCGTGAACGTTAAATGAACATGTTCGTTAAATGAACCGAGCCTGAACACGACAAAAAATAAATGAACCGAGCTCGAACATAGCATTAAAAATTTAAACGAACACAAACAGAGTTTGAACACCTTCAAAAATAAATAAACGAATACGGACATACTCTTGTCTGTTCAAGCTCAGTTAGTTTACAAACCCACTATTTTGAGGTTTTTTTTTTATCATTTGATATGTCAATGCCTTGGCATTATTTGATTTTTTATATACTTTGAATTTACAAATTTTACTCAATTTTTCAAAAATTAAAGAAAAAGTCTAAAGAATAAAGAAAAAAAAAAACTGGTTGTGATAGAATAGCAATATTTTCTTTTTTAAATTTGTATTTTGTTATTTTTTAAAATATTTTTGGATATAATATTTGTAGATATTTTTAAATATTTTCTTCTTCTTTGAGTCTAAATGAACATTCCTTTATTTGACTTTCAAGATTTTTTATAATAAGAGATAAAATTTTATTGATCAATTAATTCGTGTTTATAACACTAATATCAATATCGTCATATAATAAGGTTAAAATTTCATTAAAAGAAAAAGAAAATAAACACATATCATAACTATATTCAAAAAATAACTTAAACATCCTATCGACAACTATATTACTTCACGAGGTATATGAACAAATTTAACCTTCTATTGTCATTAAAAGAAGGTGGTTATGTTCTGAAGGAGCGTAAAACATAAGTTTATTGATATCAGATTATTTAAAAACCGTATCACTTGTAAATTATCAGACTCTGTTATGATAGAATCAATTTTCAAGACTTTATTTTATTATTAAAAATGTTATGTAAATTCATGATGCACGGTTTATGTTGATTTTGTTTTAATTTTTTAGTTAATATATTTAAAAATATAAATAAACATATTTCCAACTAAATTGATTTAATTGATCATATTTTATAAAAATAATTTGACTATTTTAATATTCTATATCATATTATTTAAGCGCTTAGTTAGACAAACATGGAGATTTCTTTGTTAAATTTCTACAGATAGAGGGAGAAATTATATCCTTAATCTTTTCCACTACGTTTAGATCTAAATAGTCAAATTCACCCATCCCATAATTTTTTAAGATGAATCATCACCTCTGTCTTATTTGTAATAGATAAGAGGGTAGTTATCAGGTAGTTACTTATAGATGAATGAACATGATTGCATGGACCACAAATAACATAGTGAACAATACAAGTGTTCATTTTCGAATATCAAATCAGATCAGATTTAATTTTTTCAGATATCGGATTTTAGGATCGATGATATAGTGATCCGTATCCGATCCTAAAAAAATTGATATCTGTATATTTGGATATCAGATAGTCGGATATTCAATTATCCAAAAATATAATTTGATTAAACTAATTTTTCAAATTTAAAAATTATATTTATGAAAAAATTGGTATTTCGAATATAATAAACAACAAATTATTAAATACAATAAGATTCACATTTATAAAAGTTTCAATTTTTAAAAATTCAAATATAACAATTGAATATAACAAGATTAATATTAATGAAAATTTAAATTTTTGGATTTTCAGGTTTTCAGATAATCCGAAACTTAAAATATTGTGATCCGTATCTGATCCAAAAAACTTAAAATCGGATCAGATATCCGGGCCAAAAATAAAAATCAAATCAAATATCATAATTTTTAAATCGTATAAATGGATAATTAGATCAGATTAACCGAATCAGATATTTTTAAACACCCCTAATATAAAACAGACTTTGAAGTCGGTGGAGTCATTCAAAAATAAGTACTTTTGTTCATTAAACAACAAACACAAGAATCAATTTTTACATCTCTAATTTTCTTAAACTTTTTCATCTCAAACTTTTTCATTGATTTTTTCTCTTTTTCATGGTAGGGAATTTATTTATTACTTATGCCTCTCTCTTGCATAGTCAATAATCAATTTAATTATTGATAGCACCCTTTCAAAACTTGGTCACACCTTGGGTAGTTTAGCATATGGGTTTACCACTGCAACAACCCCTATTCCAATCACATTTGAGCTGGCTAGTGACCGATTACTCTCGTTAAAGTTTTCAACCAGTTGTTTGGAATAGACAAACCATAAAGGGATTGGTGTTTTAGATCCTTGGGAAATCCCTTTTCTTAATACCCCTATTCTCCTTTCATCCGAAGCTGCAGTAACTTGGGCTCATCATGCTATACTTGCTGGGAAGGAAAAATGAGCAGTTTATGCTTTAATAGCTACCATTTTTCTGACTCTAATATTCATTAGATTTCAAGGAATGGAATATTATCAAAATCACTATTCCGGATAGTATTTATGGTTCTACCTTTTTCTTAGCAATTGGCTTTTATGGTTTTCATTTGATTATAGGTACTCTTTTCTTGATCATATGTTGTATTCGCCAATATCTTGGTCATCTGACAAAAGAGAATAATGTTGGCTTTGAAGCAACAACATGGTACTGCCATTTTGTAGATGTGGTTCGGTTATTCCCATTTGTTTCTATCTATTGGTGGAGAGGTATATGAAGGAACGAAACGGTGGATAAAAAAATGAAAGCTCGAAGACAAAGAGAATCGGGCTTTTCCAAAGAATTATTGTTGCTTTCTCACTCCCTTTGATTATCATATACAAAAAAGTATCTTCCACTTTCCTACCGATCACTTTTATTCTGACACATAAATGAAGGGATCGAAGAGATTATGGCATCTCATGTTCACCAAGAAATGACCCTCAATTTGATCTTGGTTTGTTTGAGATTGTTCTTTTTAATCGTAATTAAAGATGTTTTCTTGTCTCTCGTTTCTTTTATGAATAAATTAAAGAACCTATTGGATTGGATTTAAACTTTGCCCCGACGGGGTTTCCCTGAAGCAGAGGGCCCTGAGAAGCGTAGCACTCTAGTAACGGACCCTTGGAAATTGTTTAGCTTCTTATGTTTGCGTGGGAGAGGTAGCCAAATTCGGTTGTTCTCATTCCTTTCCCCTCCATCGCATCCTCCGTCGCTCTTTCCATCCAGTAAAGAAAAGAGACATGAAAGATATTATGCTATCTATTTGATGATATGTGATTTCTCAACCTTCCCTTCCTAGCATCTAATCTGCAACCTTTATTCACTAGATGTAAAGCAACCTTCATAATGGGAGAACCCTCTTTATGGATTGAGCATATGAGGTGCCACTCTACCGCACCAATGCACTCACTCCCGTAACTCTTTTAGTGGACGAGATCAACAAGACGTAGGAAATATAGTTTACAACTTTCTTTCAGGATCTATTCCATTGCACCCTCAACGAACCAACTGGGGGATCCTACTCCTCCACGAACCGTAAAGCAACGAAGGAATACTGCTTATTTTTCTTACTTCCATCAAAGCTGAAACCAATAGCTAGAAGCACTCCGAGCATGGTCTTAGAGGCTATGGCAAAAATGATTCTGGAAAGGTTGGAAAGAGAACACACAACCATTTCAATCATTGTAGAACCATTGACAACAAAACAAGTAGTGTTAAACTAGTTGCCCAGGCTAAGGCCATTGAAGCCACTAGCATGGCCAAGTCATCAACCAGTGAGGAAGAAGTAGTAGCTCCAACAGCTGAAGATGTGGGAGATGCTGTAGAAAAGAATGATGCACAAGTTAGCGGCAAAGAAGCCTCCAGGATATAGATGTAGATTTGCACACAGTCCAGAAAATGCTGAAAACGTCCCTAAAGATAGCTTATTTTATTAGAGAGAGAATGCTCCTGCTATAGCACCCACCGCAGGTCGAGATAAGGAACCACTACAGTAAGTCCACTAACACCGATATACAATAAGTCAGTACAACTTTCTGCCAAGTTTTTTCTTTCTTACACTAAACTAAATTAAAAAAAAGTTGTACTAACTTACTATATAACGGTGTTAGTGGACTGACTGAGTGATCTGGAAAGGGGCTTTTCCTTGTTTCCGAGGAAAAGACAAGCATCTGATCAGATCAATCATGTTAATCAATGATTGGGCTGCCGAGTGAGGATTGTACCATCTATGAGAAAAGGACGCAGGGGGCCTCTCTTATTATATATGGGGGTACTCTCTTCTCTGATATGCGCTAATTATTGTGTCCTATTCTTGAGAGAGTGATCGGTATTAAGCCACTTGGCGATACCCGCGAAAAACTAAGGACTTTTTTTTCCGCTTAGAGCTTCCTACGCTTATAAATTCAAGTTGCTTTCTCTATTTGGCAAAGCAAAGGGAGATATGGATCCACCAGTTATCACTTTAACACTTTTTAAAATTGAGCAAGCAATTATTAATGTTGAAAACCAAAAACTCGAATGAGAACAAATGCTTGTCTGTTCTGGAGCATCCGTCTGCTCTCGATCCTGAGGAAATATGAAGAAAAATACAATTTTTGAGAGACCGCATTCGTGCGCTAGTAGAGCACAAGTGTTTTCAACCGAGATCGCGAATTGCTACTCATCAAGAAGGCATCCATCATCCGAAAGAAACCAGGGGGAAACAACTAAGAAGTCCTTTGTTTTTTTTATTGCTTTTCTCTTTCTTTAAACTTAATACGTTGTTTGTTTACTTTGTTGTAATGTTGTGTTTAGTTTTTTGGTTGGTCTATGTGAGTTTCCTATTAGATGTACTTTCATTACTAGAATGAATAAAATCTGCTTAGTTTTCGTTTGTTATTTTTCTTGTAATCCAGTCCACGATAATGCATCTTTAACTAAATAAAATCGGGTTTTCTCACCCGCTAATGGTGTAGGGTGATATCAAACCCCCGATCAGGAAAAGAGAGCTTTACGAACCAATCAAGCGAAAGAAAAAGATGCCTAGTTCGCGCTGTTTGAATACATTGGTTGCTCACTTCTTCATTTGTGAGATGATCATATTAAATTATTCCTACCCATGAAAGCACGTTAGTGAAAGCTGATACACGTTAGAAAGAAGCAACAACCAGATCCATGTAGACAGAATAAGACTCATCTATAAGAACTAATTGGATAAAGCATATGAGTTCGCAGATTCATTTGTTGTTGAAGCATACCCTAAAGCCACATCTGAAGAAAATAAAAGATGGTTAGTAAGTTTATATTCATCAACAAAGTAAGAACCCTTCCATCGTCCCTCTTGTTCTGGACCGGTGATGATTATCAAAGATTGCAATATGAGATTGAGGAGCTCTCAAAGTATTATAATAATGAAAAAACAATACATCATCTTTTCCCAGATTTAATTAAATTATTAGTTAAAAATGATTAAGATATAAATACAAAAATAAAAAAAAGAAGAAAGGATGCCCACTTCTGCAAAGGAATATATCAAATATAATTGTTCTAGATTACACTCAAAGGATATAGATTTGATAAATAACTTAACTCATTATACTTTAAAAGTAAACAAACAACATATTAAGTTGAAAGAAAGAAAAAAGCAATAAAAAACAAAGGACTTCTTAGTTGTTTCCCCCTGATTTTTTTGGATGATGGAGGCCTTCCTGATAAATAGCAATTCGCGATCTTGGATGAGAACCCTCTTGTGCTCTACAAGCGCACGAATGCGATTCCTCAAAAATTGCATTATTCTTCTTACATCCTTATGATTGAGAGGACACAGATGCACCTAAAACAATCCA
This sequence comes from Abelmoschus esculentus, assembly GCA_035048815.1. Classification (NCBI taxonomy): domain Eukaryota; kingdom Viridiplantae; phylum Streptophyta; class Magnoliopsida; order Malvales; family Malvaceae; genus Abelmoschus; species Abelmoschus esculentus. The sequence goes on from JAUCBN010000049.1 coordinate 2,163,612, forward strand.
AACGTTTGTTCTCATTCAAGTTTTTGGTTTTCTACGTGAATAATTACTTGATCAATTTGAAAAAGTGAAATTGATAATTGGTGGATACATATCTCCCCTTGCTTTGCCAAATAGAGAAAACAACTTGAATTTATAGACGTAAGAAGCTCTAAGTGAAAAAAAAAGTCCTTAGTTTTTCGCGGGTATCGCCATGTGGCTTAATCCTGATCACTGTTTCAGGAATAGGACACAATAATTAGTGCACATCAGAGAAGAGAGTACCCCCCATTTATAATTAAAGACGCAAGAGTTTTTTCATTTTACACTAAACTAAATTAAAAGAAAGTTGTACTGACTTACTGTATATCGATGTTAGTAGACTGACTGAGTAAGCTAGAAAGGGATTTTTCCTTAATTCGGGGGAAAAGCAATCGTCTTATTAGATCAATCAAGTTAATCAAAGATTGGGTTGTCGAGTAAGGATTGCATCATCTATGAAGAAAGACGCAGGAGGTCTCTATTATTATAAATGAGGGATACTCTCTTCTCTGATGTGCATTATATTATTGTGTCCTATTCCTGAAAGAGTGATCAGGATTAAACCACGTGACGATACCCGCAAAAAACTAAAGATTCTTTTTCTTCACTCAGAGCTTTTCACGTCTATAAATTGAAGCTACTTTCTCTATTTGGCAAAGCAAGGAGAGATATAGATCCACTAGTTACCACTTTAACACTTTTTCAAATTGAGCAAGCAATTATTAATGTAGAAAACCAAAAGCTCGAATGTGAGCAAATGTTTGGCCGATTCTGGGAGCATTCGCCTGCTCTCGATCTTGAGGATGTAGAAAGAAGAATGCAATTTTTGAGAGTCTACATTCGTTCGCTGGCAGAGCGTAAGAGGGTTCCCATCCAAGATCACAAATTGTTTGTTATCATAGCGACCTTCATCTTTCGCGGGAGACCAGGTGAAAACAACTAAGAAGTCTTTTTTTTTGCTTCTCTTTCTTTTAACTTAATATGTTGTTTGCTTACTTTGTTGTAATGTTGTGTTTAGTTGTTTGGCCGGTCTATGTGTGTGTGAGTTTTTCATTTGATGTACTTCTATTGCTAGAATGAATAAAACCTACTTAGTTTTTATTCGTTATTTTTCTTGTAGTCCAGTCCACAATAAGACATCTTTAACTAAATAAAATCGAGTTTTCTCACCCCCTAATGGTGTGGGGTGATATCAAACCCCCGAACGGGAAAAAAAAGCTTTACGAACCAATCAAACGAAAGAAAAAGATGTCTAGTCCACGTTGTTTCAATATATTGGTTACTATCTTCTTCATATGTGAGATGATCGTATTAAACTATTCCTACCCGTGAAAGCACGTTAGTAAAAGCTGGTACATGTTAGAATGAAGCAATGGCCAGATTTTTGTAGTTAGAATGAGACTCATCAGTAATAACTAGATTGCATAAAACATCTGAGTCCGCGGATTCATCTATAGTTTCAGCATACCCTGAAGCCACAACTGACGAATAAAAAAAGATGGTAAGTCTAGATTCATCAACAGAGTAAGAACCTTTCCATCTTCCCTCTTGTTCTGGACCGATGCCCCAATCAATTTTTTTTTTTAGGTAAGGATATCGAGAGAGCCTTTGACCTATGTATGGGTATGCCCTTAGTGAAGGTCTTTAATGGCCCTTCGTTTTTTCCTTTTGCTTCTTACCTTTTATCCCACCTATAATATCATTCATTATTGATTTATTTTCTTCATCCTTATTTCGCAGCTGTCTTATTGCTTGAGGGATACCCTACATATTAAGGTTAATTCGAAAATGAATCAATTTTCCTTGTTTTCTTGTCTAGTGTCAATCTATTCTATTAGGGTGGCCACTCGTGCAACTGGTTTATTAAAATGCACACAATTAAACAACTAAACACAATATTACAACAAAGTAAACAAATTACATATTAAGTTAAAAGAAAGAGAAATAAAGGACTTCTTAGTTGTTCCCCTGTGGTCTCCCGCGGATGATGGAAGCTGCCCTGATAAGCAACATGTCGCGATCTCGGATGAGAACCCTCCTGCGCTCTGCCAGCACACGTATATGGTCTTTCAAAAATTGAATTCTTCTTCCAATGTCCTTAGGATCGAGAGTAGGCGGATGCTTCCATAACAAACCCAACATTTGCTCTTATTCGAGCTTTTGGTTTTCAACATTAATAATTGCTTGCTCAATTTGAAAATGTTTTAAAAGTGATCCACTGCTTTGCCAAATAAAGGAAGTAACTTCAATTTATAGAAGTAGGAAGCTCTAAGCAAAAAAAAGTCCTTAACTTTTTGCGGGTATCGCCACGTGGCTTAATTCTAATCACTCTTTAAGGAATAGGACACAATAAAATAGCACACATCAGAGAAGAGTGTACCCCTCATTTATAATAAGATAGGCCCACTGCGTCCTTTTTTCATAGATGGAGCAATCCTCACTCGACAGCCTAGTCCTTGATTAACTTGATTGATCTAATTAGACGCTTGTTTTTCCCCAAAAACAAGGAAAAGCCCCTTTCCTACTTTGTTGATGAATTTAGACTTACTAACCATCTTTTATTTTCTTCGGTTATGGCTTCAGGGTATACTTCAACAACAGATGAATCCGCGAACTCGAATGTTTTATTCAATCCAGTTCTTACTGATGAGTCTCCTTCTATTTACATGGATCCCGCCATTGTTTCTTTCTAACGCGTACCGACTTTCACTAACGTGCTTTCACGGGTAGGAATAGTTTAATAAGATCATCTCACATATGAATAAGTGAGCAACCAATGTATTCAAACAACGCGGACTAGGCATCTTTTTCTTTCGTTTGATTGGTTTATAAAGTTTTCTTTTCCCGACCGAGGGTTTGATATCACCCGACACCATTAATGGGCGAGAAAGCCCGATTTTATTTAGTCAAATATGTCTTATCGTGGATTAGACTACAAGAAAAATAACGAACAAAAACTAAGCAAATTTTATTCATTTTAGCAATGGAAATACATCCAATGGGAAACTCACACACACATAGACAAGCCAAACAACTAAACACAACATTACAACAAAGTAAACAAACAACATAATAAGTCAAAAAGAAAGAGAAAAGCAAAAAACAAAACAAAAGACTTCTTAATTGTTTCCCCCGCGGAAGATGAAGGTCGCCCTGATAAGCAGCCTGCGCTCTGTAGTGCACGAATGCGGTCCTTAAAAATTGCATTCTTCTTCCTACGTCCTCAAGATCGAGAGCAGACGAATGCTCCCAGAACAGGTCAAGCATTTGCTCACATTCGAGCTTCTGTTTTCTACATTAATAATTGCTTACTCAATTTGAAAAAGTGTTAAAGTGGTAACTGGTGGATCCTTATCTCCCCTTGCTTTTTAAATAGAAAAAGTAGCTTCAGTATATAGACATAAGAAGCTCTAAGCAAAAAAAGTCCTTAGTTTTTCACGAGTATCACCACATGGCTTAATCCCGATCACTATTTCATGAATAGGACACAATAATATAGCGCACATCAGAGAAGAGAGTAACCCTCATTTATAATAAGAGAGGCACCTTGTGTCCTTTCTTCATAGATGAAGCAATCCTCACTCAACATCTCAGTCCTTGATTGATCAGATCATATGCTTGTTTTTTTGCTCGGAAACAAGGAAAATACCCTTCCCAGCTCACTCAGTTAGTCCACTAACACCGGTATATAGTAAATCAATAAAACTTCCTTTCAATTTATTTTAGTGTAAGAAAGAAAAAAAACTTTTGCGTCTCTTATTATAAAGAGGGTACTCTCTACTATGATATGCACTAATTATTTTGTCTTATTTCTGAAAGAGTGATCGGGATTAAGCTACGTGACAATACCCGCAAAAAAATAAGTACTCTTTTTTTGGCTTAGAGCTTCCTACGTCTATAAATTGAAGTTGTTTTCTCTATTTGACAAAGCAAGAGGAGATATGGATCTACCATTTACCACTTTAACACCTTTTCAAATTGGGCATGAAATTATTAATGTAGAAAATCAAAAGTTCGAATGTGAGTAAATGTTTGGTCTATTCTGATAGCATTCGTCTGCTCTCGATCCTGAGGACATAGGAAGAAGAATGCAATTTTTGAAAGACCGCATTCGTGTGTCGACAAAGGGTTCTCATCCGAGATCGCAAATTGTTGCTTATTAGGGCGATCTCCATCATTCACGTGAGACCAGGGGGAAACAACTAAGAAGTCATTTTTTTGCTTCTCTTTCTTTTAACTTAATATGTTGTTTATTTACTTTGTTGTAATGTTGTGTTCAGTTGTTTAGTTGATCTATGTGCGTGAGTTTCCCATTGGATGTACTTCCACTGCTAGAATGAATAAAATCTGCTTAATTTTCGTTCATTATTTTTCTTTTACTCCAATCCATAATAAGACATCTTTAACTAAATAAAATCAGGCTTTCTCACCTCTAATAGTGTGGGTGATATCAAACCCCCGATCGGGAAAGGACAATTTTACGAACCAATCAAACAAAAGAAAAAGATGCCTAATTCGCGTTGTTTGAATACATTGATTACTCGCTTATTCATATATGAGATGATCGTATTAAACTATTCCTACCCATGAAAGCACGTTAGTGAAAGTCAGTACGCTTTAGAAAGAAGCAATTGTTAGATCCATGTAGACAAAATGAGACTCACCAATAAGAACTAGATTGGATAAAGCATCCGAGTTCGCGGATTCATTTGTTGTTGAAGCATACTCTGAAGCCACAGCCGAAGAAAATAAAAGATGATTAATAAGTCTAGATTCATCAACAGAGAAGGAACCCTTCCATCGTCTCTTCTGTTCTGGACCGTCGCCCCAATCCATTTTTTTCTTTTTAAGTAAGGATATCGAGAGAGCCTTTGACCTATGTATGGGTATGATCTCAGTGAAGGTCTTTAATGGCTCTTCGCTTTTCGCTTTTCCCTTTTGCTTCTTATCTTTTATCCCACCTATCATATCTTTCATTGTTGATTTATTTTCATCCTTATTTCACAACTGCCTTATTGCTTGAGGGACGCCCCACGTATTGGAGTTAATTCGAGAATGAATCAATTTTCCTTGCTCCTTTATCATTGTGTCAAGTTGTTCTATTAGGTTGGCCACTTGTGCAGCTAGTTTATTAGAATGCACACAATTAAAGATTGATTCAAGAGTATATACTATAACTTCTAAAGTATAATGAGGTAAGTTATTTATCAAATTCATATCCCTTTAATGTAATCTAGAACAATGATATTTGATATATTCCTTTGCAAAAAGGGGAATCTTTTCCCTTTTTTATTTTTAGGATTTATATCTTCTTCATTATCTTTATCATCTTTAACTAATAATTTAATTAAATCTTGGGAAAGATGATGTAATGTTTTCTCATCATCATAATACATTGTGAGCGCCTTAATCTTATATTGTAATTTTTGATAATCATCAATTGTTTCATTATTTTCCAGTAATATCTTATTATTATTTAAGAGTTCAAATATTTTATCTTGATAATTAGAAACCTTGCTATGTTGCACATCCTGCAAAATATCCTTACTATTTTCAATACCCTTAATAACCTTTCTTAGAAATTGATCCATAATGATAGACTTGGAAGTTAATTGGGTCATTGAAGAATATGTTATTTTGTTCATTAAACAACAAACACGAGAATCAATTTTTACATCTCTAATTTTCTTAAACTTTTTCATCTCAAACTTTTTCATTGATTTTTTCTCTTTTTTATGGTAGGGAATTTATCCATTACTCGTGCCTCTCTTGCATAGTCAATAATCAATTTATTATTGATAACACACCTTCAAAACTTGGTTACACCTTGGGTAGTTTAGCATATGGGTCTACCTAGACAGTCTTCCTTCCCACGTACTTTTAAGACTGAAACAAATTTTCTCTGCCTTCTCGCTCTAAACCTTCCTTTATTGCCTTGTTGAGTGAGTGCAGCAAGGAAAACAAGCTAGCCCTTATAGTGGCAAACTCAAAGCGAGATTGGAGTCTGAATACCACGAGCGTTGAAGTGATTTACCCAAGCCTCAAAGAAAGGCCTAATCGAAGTAGAGGAACTTATGGCAAAACGAGCCGATCCAAGAAGCATGCATTTACATTACAGACATGAATGACATAATCTGCTCGAATAGGATAATAAAGAAAGATTAAAGAAAGATATTGAATTTCCCGCTTTGAAAGGAATTGGTAGAGAATGACTAGGGGTATCCAATCAACAGAAACTAGCTTTGATCTTTTCTTCTTAAGAAAAGGATGTCAATTGAATAAGAAGATAAAGGGATATGGACAGGCAAATCAAGAGCTTTAATTTACTACAAGCTGAAGAAAGCATTTCAACTGGATTTGCAAAAGAATCAATTCATTTAGAAAGTCCCATATATAAAGCTATAAGCTTGCACAAACAACCAGATTAAGAGATCTTAAAGACCCATATAAAACATTGACCTTTTGTCTCTTCCTACAGTCATAAGGGGATTATCGATTGATCAATCCAACGCAATAATCCACGCAGGTATCAAGCTTGATTCGGAATCACTGACAAAATTGAAAAGAAACTAAGTTTCCTTACTCAAAACAAAGTTAGAAAGCCTCGTACTCCCAGGCTTAGGTAAATGATAAGATAAAGAAGCGTTTTTCTAAGTTATCCCCTTCGTCCCTGATTTGGGGCTTGGCCATAACTTTCATGCAACTGAGCAAGGAGAAGTGGAGTAAGCAGAATAGCAACCGATACGACCACCGATGTGAGACTCACCAGTCCCATAAGAAGTTTGATTGAAGTAAAAAAAAAGCTTTTCACAGGCCTTGAAGTTCGAAGATGTAAAAAGGGATACTCACCGGTTCCACATTTCAAAATAAAGCGATTCCGTTCCTTTCTTTCCAATCAATCCAAAAGCAAGCTAGCCAATTAAGTTAGATGAGTAATGCCCCCCTAAGCCCACTTTTGGCCCAGCTTTTTACTTCCAACGAGCCATCCCTTCGATGCGTTGTAGTGGAAGTAGGAATAGTCCCTTGAAGTTCCTTCCCAAGTGTGTATGAAAGGGCAAAAAAAGCATATTCCACCTAGTTGACTTCTTTTCCTCTTTAGGCCGCCTAGATGACCATATTTACTTTTTTTATAGTTACATGCAAGCTATTTTCCTATGTTGTGGTTGGAGTTTAAAGTCATTAGGCAAACAAGTTCTCTCTTAATGGCAAATCCTTTTTTTCTTTTTACTAGGTTTACGTTGAGAGAACGGATAGTTCCTAATGTATGTTAAGAGGGTACAAGAAATGCTCCACTAGCAAGGTCCTTTCAAGCAGGTAAAGAGAATCTTTCTAGAGGTAAGGAAAATAGACATACTGATACAACTGCGAGGACAAGGATAACTTTTCCATTAGTCCCTTGGGCAAGGAAGTAGACTAGGCAATCGAGTGAAAAAACAAGTGATCCATTTGAGTTACGTTTCATTTCAAGTTGGATATGGGTGTGGGTGTGGGTGAAAGTGTCCTTAATCGAGTATGAGTCCCCGAGTATTCCTGAATAATTTAATTATTCAATTATTCAACCATTTCATTTTACCAAGTTCAATGTTAGCCAGATTAGTCAACATTTATATGTTTCGATGCAACAACAATATGTTATTTGTAACAAGTAGTTTTGTTGGTTGGTTAATTGGGCATATTTTATTCATGAAATGGGTTGGATTGGTATTAGCCTGGATACAACAAAATAATTTTATTAGGTCTAATGTACTTATTCGATCTAATAAGTATCTTGTATCAGAATTTAGAAATTCTATGGCTCGCATTTTTAGTATTCTCTTATTTATTACCTGTGTTTACTATTTAGGTAGAATGCCGTCACCCATTCTAACTAAGAAATTGAAAGGAATTTCAGAAGCGGCAGAAGTGGGGGAAAGTGAGGAAGAAAGAAACATAGAAATAGAAACTATTTCCGAAGGGGGGGTATAACCAGGAACAAGAGGTATCCACCGAAGAAAATCCTTCTTCTTCCCTTTTTTCGGAGGAAAGGGCGGCCAAATTCAGTGAACTATTGAAGCTATCGAGAGAGTACCAAATGCTGACGGTGACGAAGGTTACCGACTTTCGGTGGACGCGGAGCCAACGAGTTCAGTCGAACAGCGTAACGAGTCTAAGGTTACAGAAGCGTTCGCCAACTTTGATAGGTATAGCATTGCAAGCAAATAGAGCGGAGAGCTTACCGTTTGTTTCTATTAGAGTCGCGAGCTTGTTGTAGTCGGTCCTAAAGGGAGAACCTTGCTGCTTACTTGCTATATCCCCGCGTTCTTGCACGGCTCGGCTCGTTCTTCGAGCCCTGCTTCTCCCTTCCCCCTCTTCCTTGTCCAAGTGTTCGAAAGGAGAGCTCCCTTTAAGAAAAAGCTTTTTCCTGTTACCGTAGATTCCAGGTAGTTTCTTGAGGATCTTGAGGACGTGAGAAAGACAGTATTTTTCTAGTTTATTGTACAAAAAAATGTAAAACTTTCTAGCTTCTAAGAGAAGCAAGCTTATGTTATGGAAGACTAACTTAACCTTAAGTGCGCATACGGCAATAAGAAGAGAATTATAAAATGGGAAAGTTGCTTCCTGAAGGCTCTTTTCTCTTCTTAATAGATATGAGATAGATACCGAGAATCGTCTATTTTCTCTTGAGAGAATAATCCGTCAACAATGTTGTCTAACGCCTTTTAAGCTTAATCGGCCTCTCTCTAGCCTAGCAAGCTCAGACTGCGAACACTTAACAAGTTCGAATTCCTCGATCTTGTTGACCAACTCCTTTTATAAGCTCCTCTTATTCAACAACCATAGGGCAAGGAACTGACTAAGCTAAGCCAAAAGGTGGATGCCTACTGTTGAGAATGAGAAAGCTTTAGGCCTGAGGCCGTATTCAGAAAGAGAAAGGGAAAAGGTGTCTCGATCTAAACCACATTTGTCTACCAAGTATCGATACATAAAGAAGGTAGCATGTCGAACTTGAATGCCCTAAGGAAGGTTGCTAATCCTACCTTGATCACCCTTGCTAGATAAGTTCTTGGTTGTATTCATTGATTACATCCTCGTCTATTCTCAAAATAAGGAGGGAAAAGTTGTACGCAAAGCTCGAGAAATGTCCATTTTTCCTGAATCGAGTGATTGGGGCATGTGGTGTATTCCTTAATAACCCTTAATTTATAAAGTCCATAGCAGCCTTGGGGCTCGGGGAGCTAGAGTTCCAGTAGTTGGGTTGGACTCTCTTTCGATGGCGAAAAAGTTTCAGTTTCATTTCGATGGAGTTGTATCAATATTTGTGATCGAGCCATACGAACTACCCCAATGGGAGTTCTCTTTTTATTTCTAACATTTCCATTCAGTCTTCAGTCTTAAAGTGAACAACCTATCTAATTGCAGCCCCAGACTCTTAAGGGTTGGAGGGCCAATTAAGAGAGATTTGTTTCTGTGCAAATTGCAAGTGATTCGAATCCATAGAGCCTTTAGATGAACCGATGATAATAGCTATTATGATTCCCTTTGGTATAAAATAGAAGAATGGCTAGGAACAAAGAAAACATAGAATGAAGATATCTTTCTTCTAGAAAGATTCTCTATCAAGCCTCTTAGGAAGGCGGTATTCTAACATTTTTTACGAACTTTGACTCTTCCTACGAGCGTTAATAGTTTGAACCTGATCTCTCAAAAAGAAGGGAAGACAAAATTCAATAAGTTGAAACTATCTATGACTGGCCAGCAGGTGCTACTATATGTATAAAAAAAGGATGAGAGAACAAGGGCATCTCATTGATTCTTTCAACCCTAAGAAAGATTAAGGCAGGATGTCAGCAGATTCAGGAAGGGACAGAAGAGAACTTTGTCCATGAAGCATACTCTTTCGAAACTCTTCTTCTTATAGTTGATGTGATGGAAGGTCATTCAGCTATAACAACTAAACAAGCAGCTTAGCAAGCGGTTGAATAAATAAGATCATTGTTTGAAGAGTTCAATTGCTACAACAACTCGAAAAGCCTTTGACTGACTTACCTTATCGGGAACTTCTCTTGAGTATGTTAGACTTCGTATCCATGGAGGCTCCAAAAGGAAACCTTCTCTCTCTGGCTTTCATCTCCTTCTCTTGGACCACGCCTCCCGGTCTCATTGAACTTTCCTTTGACAATGATGAAGATCTATTTGTTTTGAGGTCGACGAACATTTGCATTCCATTAAGAGTTCAAACAGACTATTGACAGATCAGAGAATAGAAGAACAAGTTACAAGTTGAAAAACAGACTATCCGGCCCAAAAAGGATTGGTAGAGTCACCTATAATTCGAACTCTCAAAGCAAGAGATGCCCCTATCAGGTCAACATCTTCGTTTCCAGAGTTTGTTTGAATAACTCTGGTGTCGTATACTAGGAAATCCGTTTCATCCTGGGAAATCCATTTCCTAGCGATACATTATTATCTCAATCTCACCCACGAGCAAAATCAGACAAAAGCAAAAGAAGCAGTTGTGTGACGAACGAAACGAAACCCTCGACCCAGGTATCCGATAACTTCTCAACCTAGCAAAGAAAATCAAATAAAGGCAAAGCGAGCAATCACTATAAGTTTCCTTGCGAGGTTACCTTCGCTTGCTTCAGGAGGGAAAAGCTTTTCAAAAGCGAATTTTTTACCTGTATCTCTTCCCATAAGACTTTCAAACCAACAGGGGCGAACCTGTTGCCACCTTTGTAGGAGTTAGAGGCCTTAGGAAAGAAAAGTAATTAAAAAGAGATGAAATGCAGTTGTTCGCCAGGGGGTCTACCTTTTATCTAGCATTAGCGATATCTCGTTCAGAACCTCTACCTAAGGTCTAAGGCCGAGCATCATAGCATCCAGGCCCCCGCTTTCCTTGTAACCAAAAACTCCTTGTCTTTCTTGGGGTATTAAAGTTTTAAAAGAAGAAAATTGCCTTTTTTTAATTGAAGGAGTTGCGCATTCGTCTGCAACGTATAGTATAGTAGCTTCAATGGAAATTTGTTTGAATTGATGATTTTTCACCTGATTTGATTCCCCCAAATCGTAGAAGCTCATATCAGGGTTTAGCGATAACCTGAGATCTTTTATTCTGTCTCCACTTCTGTGTCGATCGAGCCTGAAGCCAATATGTATGAAAGAAACCAATCAACACAAGAATGGAGTTCGTAGCAAGAAGATAAAGTTCCTCGCCTAAGAAGCACTTCACTGGGTAATAAAAAAAGCTACCTAAAAGATCTTATTACCTTTACTCTAAGATGTTATAAGATAATTGAGAATCTTTTAGCCGGACTATTGTAAATGTAAACCAGCTTGATAAAGGGTAGCAGTAAAGTCTCAGTATTATATCTATGCCAATTCAGAACAGGTATAAAACTCTTAATAACAACCGTTGTATTCACTCGTGCTTTGTTCAACTCAAAGAAAGTTTCACTCGAGCAATAAGAGATATTCTTTATAACTAGATAGGTTACTGTTTCGGGGAGAAGGTAAAGGTCCAAACCAAAGGTAAAAAGTTTTGTTACTCGGGAGTCGAGCAAAGAAAAAGAAGGGTACGATGAGAACACCATCGACTTGTTTCAAAGTGACGGATCACTCCTAAAAGCAACCTTTCACTTATCTTAAGTTCTTAAGGGACCGAGGGCGTTAGCTTGGGCTAAGTTAGATTTACTTGATAGAATGAGTCAATGCGCATTACTTGTTGACCGATAGTGCAGAATGGGGCATTGTGCCTTAGGCTTTTCGTACAATCATTGGAGGGGCTCGTCTTTACATGGCACACCCACCTCTTTGAAGAATCGATCCCAACTTGGTTGGGAAGCAAGGGTCTCAGAGTTCATCAAGTAGTTCAGCAATACACAAAAAAGGGTTGGTTGGAGTGCCCAAACAACTCAAAACCAAGCGAAGGGATAATATAATGAACCTGTCACGGAGTTCATTGCAAGGTGGTGATCCCTTGCTTTTGCCTGTCCCTAGAAGTTTACTTAAAAAGAGCTCCTCAAGATGTGCATGAACAACTTCATGCACGACTTATCATCAACCCAAAACCTTTAAGGGATTCTACTACTTGTGCACTAAAGATCAAGATGTGGAAGCACATCTTAGCAAACAGCAGCATCCTACAAAGTACTTGAAGTTCGTTCTATTACCTTATTAAGAAAGTAGATGGATCACTTCTCTATCAAAAAAGTGGACTTCTTTTTCACAACCTATATGCGTATGTGAAAAACGAGAGTCCTTACTTTTCTTTCTTTTACCCTAAAATGAAATAATTGGGGGGCTATCGGTTCCGTTCTGTTCTCTCTCTACCTCTTCTTTTTTACTTTTTTTTAATCTTTTATGCTTACCAACATGGGAAACCTGGCAAAAAGAGAACACAAATACAGAGAAAAACAGACAAGACATAAACAGATCTCCAAACCAAAAAAACACCCATTGAAGGAAGAGCCAGCAACAACACTTTCTCATAACCCTCTACATCCTTTAAAGACACTACTAATGCAGTACAAACTCGATTAGAAGTAACACAAGAAAAAAATTGTTTAAAATTAATAGGTATAAGCAAAGAAGCAACTATAGAAATTTTGCAAAATAAACATACTTGTCCAGTTGATCAAATTACTCTTTTGAATTTATCAAAAAGAAAAGTATAGATATTTTGTTAACATTGTGATATACCTAAAAAAGCCAGCTTAGTACATGGATCATCTTCAAGTCACATTAAAACCTTCTTGGGGTAAATTTAATGTCTAGAACAAGCTCTCAATTCAAGGGAAATCAGTTTAGAAAATGATTCTTCAATAATTTGGTCAAAGAATACAAATGCATATATAAAGCAAAACAATGTTGAAGTAACTTTATTAAAGTTATAATCAAAATTTACATGTGAATGTAGACAACCTATACATTTTGCTTAATATTTTGGACATCACAAGATATTGTTGGAAAAGATCATCAATGCATAACTTGAGTTTTAACATTCTAGACGTTTCCATCCAATCCACCCATTTTCTTCCGATCAATAATCATGTATTTTTACCTTCTTCAAAGAAAAGAAGTTTCCTTATAATATAGCTTCATCGTTCGTAATATGCAACACAACCTGAAAAGAAGTCTCTTTCTAGCATAGCTTGTTCATTCGGAAGACATTACTCAACAAAGGCTAGTATTGTTGATCCACTAAACCAACTATTTATTGATGTTATGTTATAAGTACAATCCTTCTGACATGTATAATTCCAAAACATGTCATATCTCAACAAGTCATCACTACCAGTAGTATATCACCACTTATATAACTACACTAATTTCTTTTTTATCTCTCCAATATTGTTGTCAATTTCTTCATTACTTTCTAAAAAAGTTCGAGATAAATCCAAAAGACTAACTCAAATCTTTTAACAATATGAAATGATTGTAAAGTCAAAACATCGAATGTTGCAACTCAACAAGGATAACATTATTTCTATGATGGATCATATACTCCTTCAGCTTATGTCCCAACATCAAGTCACGCTACCAACTTATCAAGTATAGAGAGTATACGAGATACTTGAATTGGATGTCATCAATATCTTACCTCCATTATGTTTCCTACACCTCCCATGCCATTCACTCATACTATAACAATAGCTTCAAAACCCCGTAATCTTCAACGATAGCTCTAATATCATACACTAATTCCATAGATGGTCAGAAACTCTATCAAATCAAATCTATGTTATTTCCTTGAGAGCTCATCAACTCAATGGTTTGGCCTCGGTCACTGCTTTCTATTTGAGCCGATAATCTGACCAGAAAGTAAGAAAGACTTTCTTCTCTGATTATCTTACTGCAATTGTATATAAAAAAGATCAAAACGGTAAATTTTTTCAACAAAAGATCAACAGTATATATATATATATGTGTATATTTCCTAATTTGTTGTACTTTTTACTATTTGGTGTGATTTGGTTCATATATATATATATATATATATATATGAACCAAATCACACCAAATAGTAAAAAGTACAACAAATTAGGAAATATACATATATATATATACTGTTGATATATATATATATATGTATGTATATATATATATATATATATAAACTGTAACTGGTCATAAAAATCAGAGAGGGCTAAAAGACTAATTAGGCAATAATCTAGAACATTAGATCTTAATTTTATCCCGATCTAGCAATAATCTAGGGTTTTATAGAGCATATTGATTGCAAAGCTGAGTCGGAGTTGAAATAATCAGACATTTAAAATCATTTTTCCAGACACAATTTCAAAATCATATAAAAAAAGAAATCGAATAATCAATCAAATGAAAAAGAATTCAAGTAATCAGCTTAAACCAGACAAGATCCAAACAATCCGAAAGCAGATAAATGGAAAGTGTTGAGAATTACCATGGAAACATTGAAAGCTTGAGATTTCTGAAAGGGATATAACTCCTCTTCTTATCTTCAGCAGAAACAGTGGTTCGAACACGGAAACAAGAACAGCGTGAAGAAGGAAGAGGTTTTCAAGAAGCTCAGTAGAAACAGTAATTCAGGCGGCAGGAAAGGGATGATTTCTTGTCGGAGGAGAAGAGCTGCGGCGGAAATGTTAGGGTTTTGGAAATGTTGTTTTAGGCTAGGGTTTGCTGAGCTGCTGCCGATTTAAAGAGAATTCTGTGGCCAGGAGGAAGGGGGATATTATTTGTTTTAGTTTTGGACAAATTACTTGTTTAGTGAACCAACTTTCAACAAATTTTTATTTTGATCACCTAATTATAATTTTTTAATTTAAATTATTGTTAAAAAATAACGACTAATTAATTAAACAAGTAAAATTTAATAATCAAATTGATTTTTTTTTGAAAAAAAATTATATCCTCAAAGCCAAAGGAACAAAAGACAAGTCCAGCACACCGCCATATGGGCAGCAAAAATATTGACAAACTCTCAAACAAACATATCTAGTCCCTCAACCAGACATAAGTTTAGGGTTTCATCATAGTAGAGACTAAAAATAGTTTGCTTCACCCAAAAAGTTATAAAAGGAAGAAATACTATGAATGATTTTGTGATGGTGCCCTGTCGAAACCGAAACCGTGCCGTTGGCGGAAGCATCTGGATCTTATGCTAGGATCGGATGCGACAGCGGAATGATGGAATGCAACCCTACCTGAATCTTGGTCAACCTGGTTTATTGAGAACGAAGGCAAATGATCTCTTTCCCATGCATGGAACCTAGTTGAATGAGGATTTTCGATGTCTAGAAAGTTATGGACCGGAGCACCTGGCGGAATGAAATAGAAGCCACCCATTTATGATGAGGCCACTGGACCAACTTGAGTATGAATTCTGTGATTGCTTGAACTCCGGGAGCCAGGAATAATGGGTGTCCGCATCGGTGCTGAAGTGCTTGGATGTTGTTGTTGATAGTATGCCTGGAGTGCTTGAACTCTATCACGTGCCCGGGCATTGCTACCGGGGTAAGGAGAGGATGTCACTGAACTCCCTGCTCGGGCACCGGAACTGAGGAAACACATCAAATTAGAGTAAAAACTCGGTTGATGAAAAATAATAGAACAGAATCGATAATGACGAGGCATACCTGTGGCCAACAACATATGGACGCATAAAAGATCCGGATCTTGGCATATCGGAGCTACTCCTGGCTGACCTTTGATTGACAGGAGGATTTGAAGGATGATCGGAACTACCAACTCGACCACTAGAAGTGGGAGAATGGCAGGGAATGATGCTCCAAATAATGGTAACGGAGATCCACTGCAGGATAAGCATAAGATGAAGGTACCTCACCAGGCACTGGCAGACCATTCCAGTGATTGTTGAAACTAGAACTGTCCGAAACGCTTCCAAAGGAATTTGACGATGATGGATGACCTGTTGGCCCAAAGTAAGCTACATATGGACATGGATGAGTGGCAGGTGCCGTATGTTCAGAAAAGACAGCATTCTGTCCCAGTAACTCATGATCTGCATTCCAACATAATTAACATCAGCATATTAGGCCAAACAATCTCCACCGGAGAAGCATTACTTAAAAAACAAGGGAAAATCTTACATGCAGTTGATGATAACTCTCCTTCCCTGAAAAAAAAAGGAGATATGGTAAGCAAACCATATAACGATATCCATAAAGGAATAGAAGGGGAACATTCACCTAAGGAGAGCCAATACTAATATATACTACGAAAGTTTCTCCGACTTAAAACAATAAGAACACTGTAACTTCCTAGCCAGAAAAGGATGTACTTAGTCATACCGAGATGAAATGCTCCATTAATCTAAGGAAATACTTCCACCTAAAAATGAATCTGGTGACTAATACGTCTTAAAAATACAAATTCATCTTGTATCTCAAACAGAACCGATTCGATTTTATAATGTCAGAGGTTGAACCTTTTTCAATTTCTAAATCAGTTTCTATCTCAGAAGATATTAACTTTCCACCAAACTCCCTATGTTGTCGTTATTTATCACAATGATTCATCCTAGAAATCATGCAAAAGTATGAGGAAAGTATTTCGTGTCGAAAAAGAGACACCTGACGAGTACATTTCAGCATAGAAAATTGAAGCAGAAAACTAAGATTTAGCCTCTAATAAGTGAGGTCATGCTTACTCAAATGAAGAAAGTCGTGCTAAGCTTCCAAACGGACACCAGTGAACTCCAAATGACTACAAAAACAATAAAAACCAAGTAAGCCGCAAGTGGAGTCTAGTTCGACTCATATGTCAGAAAGTGTGCATATATAGAGCCAAATAAAAGCAAAAGACTAACAAGGAAATGTGATTGTATGTTTGCAAAACGGCATATGGTGGTGAGATTTAAACTATAATCCGTTATATAAATATTTTCATTTAAAGTGAAAAGTTAAGTATGAAAAGGATGAAAATGTTAGCCATACCTAGATGAAAAATGAAACATAAATACAAAAAAGTCAAACAAATCCATTTCGGTTCGCCACAAATTTCGAAACTGCAGAGAAAAGAACTTGAATAGAAATATCGATCCATTACCATTTCAGCTAAACTTAGATCATAAAGGTCCTCATCATGCGTCCAATCCTCCACACTGAACTCTGGATACGAAAGGCCACCATTAGCATAAAGCCACTGACCTTTCTCGATTTTTCTACAATTAGGGCATTGCATCGCACCCTTTATATTGAATGCCGAACCGATACAATCTGTGATCGATTCAAACGTTTAAAATAGATGCTGAAAAATCATTTCCTAAAGCTGTATACCACCAACCAACCAACCAAGCAAACAAACAAACAAATATATCATACAACAATTTATTCTCAAATCCTTGACATTCAAACATCTCCAAGACAGCAACTCATCCAAATCTATTAATAGAACTAAAAAGACAGGAAAATCTAAAAGAACATAACTTTTTTTTCTTGAACTCTGATTCCCTGTTACAAATAATGTCCAAAAACTAATTGCAATAAAATTTTCTCAGTCTAGTCAGCCATAGCAATTATCAAGGTTCCATCAAACTAGCCATTATTCTCCAGGAAACAAAAGTTTTCATTTCAAGCTAATAGAAAAGAAAAGAGAAAAGGTTCAATCATTACTCATCAAACTTGAGCCCAGATCTTACCATCTCAATTTAAAAAAATCCAAAAGTTCTTTGAGGAAATCAGTTCCCAATTCTTGAAAAACACGACTTACCCAAATGGAACTGATGACCGCATTGAAGCTTAGCCCACGACCGATCCCCGTTATCAGTAACCGTTTCGATGCAAATCGAGCAAGAAACCGAACCGAGAGACTTCCCTCCATTGCCGGAATCGACACCATCGCAGCCGGCAGCAGCACCGCCTTCATCACCGTCGTCCACCACAACATCGTTCTCACCATTACTCCCTAATCCCATAATTTCAAAACAATTATAAAGTCAAAAAACTTCAAATCAACCCACCCACCCAGCCAAAATCTCCCTAAACCCAAAACAAAATCACCCTTCTTCTCCTTCTTTAACTTTCCCAACACGACCGCCGATTTCAATCGGATTAAATTATTTAAATAAACAAAAACTACTCGTCTTCTTAAATTCTTGGTTATTGACCAGAGAAAGACAGAGAAAATGGATTTTTGAACGGAAATGAGAAATGAAAATAATTTCTTTTTTTTTTCTATTTTATTCAGACCAGACTAGCATTGTCTTTTTATTTTACTATTTAAAATGGCGAGGTAACGTGTCCGAATGATAACCATCCTACGGATCAGATTCCTTCTCAACGCTTTTTTGGACGGTTTAGATTGTTTTACGTTGATATCTGTTGTTTCTCAGATAAAAAAAATATTACGACACATATATTTAAGTAATTTCTCCTTTTTATATTATTTTACGTTCTAATTTTATTCGTTGAATTAAATCTAAAATTGGAATGAAGAGTAAAACACGTTTCCTTTTAAATAGTACACGTGATAAATTTGTTTAAAAACTTGAAAAACAAAATAAAAATACCGTATTTACCGAGTGAAAATATATATTTAAAAAATTAAAAATAAAATAAATGACACATGAAGGGTTTTAAAACAGAGGAAATTATGATTATATTTATTCATAATGAAATTCGAATATAAAATCTCAAAATTTAAACACTTTAATCTTAATAATTAAATTTTTTTAATTTTTTTAATAACGGATAGATATCATGTACATTTAATGTTCAAATCCAGATAATGTATAGATATCGTGCACATATGTTGTTCCTAAAAGTTATAGGTTCGAGCACTAACGATGTCAGCAGAGTGATTGAACGATCAATGTCAAATGGTGAAGATTATATTTTAGAACAGATATTACTGTAATCTCTGTTAGCTTGTTCAAAAAATAATAAAATGCAATTGATAAGGGTAAATTACATATATAGTCACCTTACTATGAGGTTGATATCGAAATGACCATCATATTTTAAAATGCGTCAAATACACCAGTTAACTATTAAAATGGTATCAATATAGTCACCGACCGTTAAAAACTAACGGACTAATGATGTGGCAATTAAAAATAAAATAAAATAATTACACATTTACTCTCTGTTATCTATACATTTTTTTAAATTTAGTCCTAATTTTATTATAATTAAATAATAATAAATCCCTAATTAAAGGAGATAAATGTATAATTATTCCCTAACTAAATTAAAAAATATATGAATAACAGGGAGTAAATGTATAATTATTCTATTTTATTTTTAACTGTTACGTCATCAGTCCATTAATTTTAACGGTCGGTGACTATATTAATGTCATTTTAATAGTTGACCAGTGTATTTGACACGTTTTAAAGTATGATGACCATTTCGATACTAACCTTACAATATAGTGATTATCTATGTAATTTATCCAATTGACACTTAATTAATCATGGTTAGCTTAACCACCAAATTATTTGATTTAATTGATGTATAATTTCCTCTTTCAAGAGGGTCCCTATCCTTTACATTTTCAAATCAAACGAGAAATGATTTGCTTTATTTTATTTAGATTAAAAATATAAATATATTGATTAATAAAAAATTTGCATGTTGTTAAATAATTACCTTTTAAAGGTAATTACATTAATTACGTGTAGGACGAAATTAAAATTTTAAGTGAAAAAAGTGAAATATAAAATTTAAAAGATAGAGAATAAATTTATAATTATTTTAATTTTTTAAAATTAATATTAAAATATACTTTTATTTCATTCATTAAGTTATTGCTGGCATAAGTCCATATTCAGTGGATATTCTCTTTTACATGTACTTTAATATTTTTAAAACATAATTACCATCCCAAGTAGGGTGTGTAAGATCGGGTACTCGACTAATATGAACAGAATTAATATCGGTCTCGATGACCATCAGTTCTTGAAAATTGGAATTAGTCTCGATCTTGATTATATTGGGTCCTAAATTTTAAGAACCGCTCTCGTTACTAATGGGAACTGGTTCCAATATCGGGTACCCGGTCAATTAATTTATTCTTAAAATAATTTGAGTAATTGGAGAAAAAATTTAACTACCAATAATAATATTAAATAATAAAATTAGAATATTGTAAGCTTGAAAATTAATGTTCTAAAACTAGTTATACTCATAATATTCATACATAAAAAGAAAGTTTGATAAAAAAAATAAACAAAATAAAACCAATACCGAATATTTGATATTGGTCTCGGTCCTATTAGGTACCCACCGGGTACCGGGTCCAAAAAATCAAGATCCAATCCTGATCTCGTGTATGATCGGGGCCTAAATTTTGGATCCAGTCTTAATCCCACCAAAACTAATACCAGATAGAAATCTATCAAATTTTACCGAATCCGAGATCAAAATTGAGTAATCGAATCTTTTGTCCATTCCCACAGGATAAAAAAATATACGTTTGAAAATTAATGATAGAACGACAACTTTAACCTCTATTTTTTATAAATTTTATTCTAAATCTTTTATATTTAATAATAATATCAAAATTTATTAATTTTTTTCACAGTAACGTGATAGTCTACGTGTATTTCAATACTGATGTGTTACTGATTTTGTTGATATGATCATAGATATTATTTTTGTATTTTATAATTAATTTTATTTTAAATATGTTTTTATAAATATAAATTGAATGTAAAAAAGAAAATAAGGATAATGACTACATATAAAATCTATTACATATTAGAACTTAACTTAGATAGGGTGGGACCCACTTGAACTCCAACAGATGTCGGAATTGCAGTAAAAAATCTGAGCCGAAGAGTTTCTGAACTAAAGAAATATCTTAAAACTTACAAAATAAATTAACAATAAATGATGAATAAAGTATTAAATATTTATGTTATTATAATTTATCAAATTTAGTATTAATATTTAACAATAAATGATGAATAAAGTTATTTAAAAACTCTACTTCAAGTAGGGGACTCAATAATGAAAATATAAAAATTAGAGACTATTTGGTAATTTTGAATAACCCTTAATTTTCATCCCTCCCCTATAAATCATCGTTGCCGCTTAGCTCTCCAGTGTACTTTCTCTGGTTTTTTCTCTATCAAATATCAATAATTTCCAAATCGATTTTTTTTTTTATTATTTAAGGCCGTAAAGTAATTAATTTTCAGAGAATATGTTGGTTTATCAGGATATTCTTACAGGTAAAATTCTTGTTTTTAATTTGTTTTTCTTAAATCTCTGCTTTTGATCGACTGGTTCTGAGTTAGTTAAAAACAGAGGAAACAGAGTTCTGAGTTTCGTTTGATTTTTCAGTCTTTCTGGGGAATTCCTTTTCTGGTTTACTCTGTTTTCCGAGAAAATCACAAGAAAATTGTTTTAAATTTTATGTTTTCTTTTTAATTTTCCCAGTTTTGTTCAAGTAATAAGCTTAATTCTTGATGATTTACAGGCGATGAGCTCCTCTCAGATTCTTTCCCATACAAAGAAATCCAGAACGGAATGCTATGGGAAGTCGAAGGGAAGGTTAGAAATTGGTGTCTGAAACTCAGGGTTTGATGCTCTGTTTTTTTTAACATCTTTACTTGTTTGGTTTGGTCTTTTAGTGGGTTGTCCAAGGAGCTGTCAGTGTAGATATTGGGGCTAACCCTTCAGCCGAAGGTGTCGAGGAAGACGAAGGCGTCGATGACCAAGCCATAAAGGTCGTGATATCGTCGACACCTTTAGACTTTAGGTAAAACAGGTTTAGAGTTTAGAATTTAAGGTTTAAGTCAGTTTTATTCTGAAAAATCGTGTTGGTTCGATTTTCAGGAGCAACCTTCATTCGACAAGAAACAATTCGTGACCTTCATGAAGAGGTACATCAAGAACTTGACACCCAAATTAGAACCCGACAAGCAAGATACATTCAAGAAGAACATCGAAGGGGCTACTAAATATTTGCTTTCCAAGATCAAAGATTTACAATTGTAAGTTGTTTTTGTCTGTTTTAAAATCGGTTTTTTCGAATCGAATTCTCATTTGACATTGTGTTGTTTCAGCTTTGTGGGTGAGAGCATGCATGATGATGGGAGTCTAGTCCTTGCATACTACAAGGATGGCGCTACAGATCCAACCTTCCTTTACTTTGCTTATGGCTTGAAGGAAGTCAAGTGTTATGTTTCAACGACAAGTTAGATTGAGACCAAGAAATGAAACTAAAGCTAACATGAATAGCATGTTACATCAAACAGTGCCTATTTGCTGAAAAGATTGTCATCAAGGATGAGTTAAGGAGCACATCAAAATGTCTGATTTGGCTAAGGAAGCATCACCCTAGAGGGAAAGAGCAAATGGACACGAAAACTTTATAAGGAAAAGTAATTTTGAGCTATTCTTCACTGGATTCGACGATAATTGATTGTATAAAACAATATGTAATATCTGGGCATTCACCAAATTCTAAAACCTAACTCTCCATATCCATCCAACATTAATATTCCAACACTTAGCTCTCAAACTACAAACCATTTACGGACTATCAAGAGATTAATAACAATCAAATCTGAATCATTGTAACCAGAAAGACAAGATCAAGTTTAGTTATGGATTACCATAACCTTGAATCATCAATTCCATTGTCGTCCAGTGGTTAGGATATCTGGCTTTCACCCTGGCAATGGAATTTTGTTTTTCAGACAAATTTATTTTCATTGTCTTGGCTAATATTTGCCAGACAGTATACCATGCATGTTAGTTTCGCCTCAATTGCCTATTTCATGTTGGCCAATCATTTCTTTGTTTACATTGCTCAATTGACAATGATTCATGATCCACATCATCAAATAAAATCTCTAGTGCTATATTGCATGTAAATATATTAACGACGTCGATTTAATTTCAGTTCCACTTATTACAAGACATGACATAATCTATTGAGATCTCTGTTGGAGACCATTTAATCTCTTCTAGAGATTTTCATAATCATTGGTTCCTCGATCAGACCATCATAAAATATAGCTCTTTTTCTTTTTCGAGGATCTCTTATCTTTAGAACTTACTTGTCTACTACGCTTTAAGCGTAAGTTAGACTCATTAGTAACTAGAGTTTATCCTTCCATGACATCAAATTTAATCGGAGCATTAATAGCTGGTATACGTGACTTAGTCACTCTTTTATGGTCAGCAAAATATCTGGCAATTGATTTGCTAAATGAATTATCCTTTGAACTTATAGTTCACATTGTGTAGTGCGTGGATCAAAATAAGAAAAATGATAATTCATTCTAACTTATTTCTTTCCCCAGCTATTTATTTTCTCCCCCTAATATTGGGTAAACTGACTCATTAAAATGATAGTTAGTAAATCGGGTTGTAAATAAATCCCCTATCAGAAGCTCTTATATATATTCCCAACAAAACTCATCTTTATGCGTTATGGTGGAGCAATTAAAACATATATCGCACAAAAAAAATCTATGATGAGAAATATTTGGTTCCTGACCAAAAACCATTTGTAATGGGGAGAACTTATGATCATTTGTTGGCTTGATGCGAATTTGTGATACTACATGTAAAATTACATGTCATCAACATTATCAAGACTGATTGTCTTTAGAAAATAATCTGGAAAATATGCTCGTAATTTTATCAACTGAGCAAGTAGCCTCGCAAACACCAAGTTGCGGTTAATAACAAGGATACACATAACAATCTAGTCGATGCATCGATAAAAATCATAAAATATCTAGATGGTTTTTAAGAAAGGTGTATGGGCCCATATATATCACCTTGTATCCGTTCCAGAAAAGTAATAGATTTATACTCTATCTTAATTGTTGATGATTGAATAATCAAATTACTTTCATAGTAAGTATCACATGAAAAATTACCATGAAGAAAATCTTAGTTCTTCAATAAATGACCACATGAAAGTGTCACTAAATTTTCGCATCATAATTGAACCGGGATGGTCTAACCGGTCATGCCAAATAAAATTATCAGTAAACATTTAGTTTACAATAGCATGAGCTTCAATTTGTACTAATTCTTATGTAGTACAATATGGATGACAGTGCATGTAATTTTACCAAAATTTCCTTATTGCCTTGAGTTATACTCGTAATATTGAGATAGTCAGCTTCCCCTTGACTAATATTCTCAATATATTTATGCAAATATCTTTAAAATTCAAGTCTCTTTGCGACTTTGACGAGCATAATGCACTGTAAATATGAGATAAAGTCTCATTTGACAATAACATATTTGCTCAGTTGGAGCCTTCTGTGATAATAGTACTTCCGGATATAGTACTCACATTATTCCCTTGCATTTAAAATGGGAAAATATGCATAATTATGCACATTTTAATATGTGCTTTATTTCATTCACTTCGGGGAATGAAAAATATGTGCTTTGTGCCATTCACTTCGGGGAATGAAAAATATTAAATATAACACATTATATCAAATCGGTTATCTATCAAAGATAAACTCTCAAAAGCTCTTTCGAAGCATTGATATTTCAGTACTTTGAGATATAGTACTAACATTTTCCCTTGTGTTTAAATGGGAAAATATTTCTTATGCTTAAGTATAATATGAGTACTTGCACTGTCTGCTTGGCATAAATAGCCACAATTCATTGTAGATTTCATTCTGAAAGTGATAATATTGTTCAAAGGATAAATTAACATAGAATGTAAATAAATAATATATAAAATAAATTAACGATATATTAACATAGAGCGTAAATAATATGTAAAATAAATTAACATAAATATATAATAAATAAAAATAAATTAACATAAGCAAAATAAATAAAAGATCAATTATTCCTTTAGATGTTATAAGGAAAATAAAATAAATGGTGAATTATTCTCTTGAAGGACTATGAGAAAAATTATCAATATCCAATTGAGTTGGATCAATAACGCCATTATTTTCGCCACAAAGAAAATCTGATTATATTTTCTTTAATTTATCATTCATGATTATGAATAAAGTTCATAATACTTCGGTGTTTGACAAGTACGATATCAATGATTTATACCATCACGTTGATAACATAAAAATTTTGATATGATCTCTATCATTCTTGTCATCTTTATAATTCCACTTCTGGTGGATATAAGTATTCTCAAAAGAATCATCTTATCCATGTTTATTTTATGACTTCAATCGCAATCACAATTACTAATGTGACTTTTATTCATTCTGCTATATAATGTCACATTCGCTTCAGTGAATGGAGCGGAGCCTGTTGGACGATATTCATGATTTTTCATGAGCAACTCATTATTTTGCTTAGCCACAAGAATGCAAGAAATTAACTCAGAATATTTCTTAAAGCCTTTTTCACGATATTGTGTCTGAAGGACAACATTGTTGGCATGAAAAGTGGAGTATGTTTTTTTTTCTAACATATCCTCATCAATGATATTCTGGCACATAATTGAGTTTTATTCACTAACCATATAGTGAATTATCACGTTTGCATTCACTTCAAGGAATGAAACAAATTCAATAATCGCATGGAATAATCATCATGCTTGCATTCACTTTAAGGAATGTCATAAATCAAATAATCGCATGGAATAATCATCATGCTTGCATTCACTTTAAGGAATGTCATAAATCCAATAATCGCATGGAATAATCATCATGCATGCATTCACTTCAGAGAATGCCTCCCATAAAAATTCTTTGATCAAGACGATTTTCATAACTTGAACTTGGGAGAAGTCTATAGTCGAGTTTTTCGACATAAAAAAAAATATTGCTTCCAAGCAAATATAGACTTTATAATATTCATACTATTAAATAGTAATTGATCAACCCATATATATACAATATATACAAAGAACAAAAAATTTAATCCTTATACGCGACGTTGTTAAACCAGTCCACAAGGTCCTTTAAAAAAAAGAACCTCCTTTGAGACCAGTAGCCTCGCAGAACGGGATGTCCAGCCAATATACTCGGATTAAACCAACATAACAAAGAACATATTAATTGATTAAAGGTTTAATATTTGTTCTAATGTCATGTAATACTTAAAACATGATTAAAACATAAACTTTCGTCATAATAATAAAATAAACAAATATTGGTTATAAATAAAGATAAAAAAATCTCAAATTAAATAAATAAAACATACCGGACTTTCCACTAATTTGAATATATGGAAAGTTTAATCACCAATATTTTGTTAAAATCCTTTTTGGGAATTGTCGACAAACACCACGGGAATTGAGTCACTTTATCGCTACACAAACACCAAACAACCAAAGATTTTTAATAAATTAAAAATCAAATCAAAGATCAAGAGAGAAAAATAATCGGTAATTAAAATATAATTGAGGGAGAAAAACTTATCTTTGATTTATGCTAGTAACAAATTCTTATCAATAACTCCTTTAAGATTCGAACGACAAATACCTCCGTTGGTTAGAGTCTCGTGCTGATAACGTGTTGTGAATAAAGTAAAGAACAAGAATAAAATAGGAGAATAAAGATGAGAGACAAAAGGGAGAGAGATTTTATTATATTCTCAAAGTAGGGTTGTGTACAATGCTTTGTCCAAAAATCTATATTTATAGACATAAGATGGAAACCCTAATTCCAATGGGTATTAAACCCTAATAATAAAGCCCATTAAACTTTAACTTAATATATGGATATCCACCATGAATAAATATATTCATAACATTATACAATAACAGTGGATAATTTATTTTGTAAATGGATTTAATTAGAGTTTAACGGTTTATTTTAAGAAATAGAATTTATAAGTTTATGTTAGACGGTTCATGATTTATGATTAAGATTAAATATTATATTAATTTGTTTTAAAGATTTTATTGTAAAAATAATAATTTTTAAAGTGAAATTATGCATGCTTGTGGAATATTTTTTTTCGTTATTAATGTATGAATAATAAGATTTAATATATATATAATTATTTCATTCACAAACACGTGACCCAAAATAAAATAATATAGGTATATTAGTTTTAATGTTTAGGGGTTTAGGTTTTAAAGTTTTAAGAATTGTAATTAAAAATTAATGTAACACCCCGACCCGGATGTCAGATTGGGCCTCCGGTCCAAAACCTGTATTTCAAATTTCTTTCGAAAGCCCAATAAATAAAATTCAATTCAAGTCCAAAATACTATTCATGAAATCCATTTAAGTTAAAACGTAAGCCCAAAATAATATAAAATAATCGGAGCTCCAAAATATTTCAAAACATTTAAAACATTTGACTCGAATAAATAACAGAGTTACAAAATACATATAGGGTTCGACTAAGCACTAGCCCACTAATCTATAAATGTACTTTGACATAGGTCGATACTGAAATCCAAACCTCGATGGTGCTCCACGAACCGGCTTTACCTAACCTACGCACGAAAACACATTTCGAACGTTGAGCTACTAAAGCTCAGTGGGTACGCCGAACTCGGCCAACATCATGCATATCATAAGCAGTAAAACATAACATATAAAATATCGTGCATGATATGATGATCTAGCATGCTTGCCTACCACATGGCATAACAACGTATAATGACGCACACAACATATACATGTCAATAAAAACACAAGGTAGTGAGGCCCGCGTCCACACAACATCGGGATCCTACACTATGAGTAGGGCCCGCGTCCACATAGCATCGGGATCCCATACTCAGGATGAGACCCGCGTCCACACAGCATCGGGATCCTACATCCGGGATTTGAGGCCCGCATCCACACAACATCGAGATCCTCCAAATCCCATACTCGGAATGTCACATCGAGTATCATCGAATGAGGCCCACATCCACACAACATCGAGATCCTACATTCGGAATGGTCTTCAGAATCATCACCCGGAATGTTACATCGGATGGCCTTCGACGTGTTGCAACACTTTTGGATATCCGGATTTCCATCAAACAAAGACTCAACACACATAAATGATCCACCTAGGATCTTCACAACAAAACATATCGAGACTTCTCATAACTTAGTCGTTCAGGGTTTAAAACATCAATCTTGTGTTAATCATTTATTTCATTAATTATAAGATTCATTATAACCTTTAATTCTCCTATCGAACCTCAAACAATACTTAACTTGTCAAGTTTTTGAGGGGGTATCGATACCCTTATATGGGGTATCGAACCACCCTGCCTCGATACCCACCCAAAGAAGGCATCGAAACATGGGTATCGATACCAGCATCGATACCCTTTGACCATTTCCAAAGTCAACGAAAAAGGACCCTCCAGCATCGATACGGGTATCGATGCCATTTTGCCATTGGAGGTCCCGGTATCGAACCATGGTTCGATACACCTGACCACTTAGCCTATTTTCACTCATGGGTATCGATACCGGTAGCCCGTGTATCGATACCCCTGCACGAAATGCAGGTCTACACTTAGAAATTTCTAAGAATTCACTCCCAAACTTGATCAAATCAATCCTAAAGTGTTCATACTCATTCTTAGGAAGGTTTCAAGTGTTTTAACATTATTTTCAAGCCATCAAACACACAATTACGAAATTCACCATTAATGTCCTCAAACATGCACACCAAGCATTCATACATGATTTTCTACATGTTATGCATTCTACCATGAAGTGTATGATGAGAGGAAGAGTTGGGAGTACCAACCTTAGCAAGCATAGCAACCAAAACTCGAACTCACTCTTCCAAGCTTTTTCCTTTGCCCAAACTTGATGATGGATCTCCAACTTCTTTCTCTATAAGAAGGGGATAAAACCAACTCTTAAGCACAACTAGGGATGCCTTTAACTCTTAAAAACATCAAGAAAACTTAGAAACAACCATTAAAACTTCATTCCCGGATTTTCCACACACACCTCTTTCTTCACCAATCCAAACCATTCTTACCTCATTCTATAGATCAAAAATAACTCTACAACTTACCTTTCTAACACAAAACGTGATTCCTCAACAAAACTAACAAGATTTAACCTTTACATACCTTCTTTCCTTGCCACCAGATGAAGGAGATGGGGGAGAAAAGAGAAGAAGTGATGAGATCACCTCTGCAGCTCCAAAAAAACCCTCCTTACTCACTAATGGTGAAATTACTAACATGCCCCCAGCTTACAACTTAGGCCCAAACACAACACTCAAGCCCAACCAAACAAGCAGCCCAACAAGGCCCAAAACCTCTCACTCGGGGCCCAAAACCGAAGTCCAAACTCTCGGGTTAACCCGACACTCGGATTCGAATCCGGGTCGTTACAATTAAAATATAAGGTTAAAATTTAAAATTTATAAATTAAAATTTAAATTATTAAATATATTATTTTAAACCTAAATCTTAAATCTTAAAATCCTAAACTTTAAATTAAATCTATAAATCTTAAGCTAAGATGTTTATAAAAATATATTTTCACCGACGGTGAAATATAAATCCTCTTTATGTATAAACCTTTTGAGTAAAAACATGGTTAAAACTACAACCATAGTCACTAAAGTTTTAATACATTTTATTTTACTCATTAAAGTTTTAAAAGTATAGTATAGTTTGGGACGATATCAAGATTTAAGATTAAAAAATAAAATATAAATACTTAAAAGTGGAGGACAAATTTATAAATAAATCAAATTTTTTAAAATAAATTAAATAAGAAATAATGCTAAAAAAAATCTTCGAAGTGGGGGGCAATTGTCCTCCTACCTCTTTTTGTAATATCCTCGACTCGGATGTCACATTGGTTTATCAACCCAAATCTCGTATTTCAAAATTTCGCTTTAAAAACCCATTAAACGCATTCAAATTCAATAAGAGTTCATCCATTTCAAAAGATATAAATCCGACATAATTTAAAATAGTGAGGAGCTCCAAATAAATACAACGTTTAAAAGTATTTGACACGATTAAAATATCAAATAGAGTTATAAAATTTTAACACTGAGTTTGACAAGTACTAGCATATTACATCAAATAACTTGTACTCTAACACCAAGTCAATGTTGAAGTTTAACCTTGATGGTGCTCCTCCGATCCGTATCTTCACCGAATCTATGCACGAAAACATATTCTGAAACGTTGAGCTACAAAAAGTATTTGGCCTTTAGCTAAGATTTTCTCTTGAGTGAAAGAGAGAAGGAAGAGAAGAAAAAAAATCAATGATCTCGACTCTATTAATTTTTTGCAGAAGGTCATTCCCCTTTCCCCTAGTCCTCAAAGAGTGAAAGTACTTATATACCCTCTCACTAGACAAATCTTATCTCACTAGCAACACAATTCTAAAATGCCCAAGGCCCAACAATATGCCCTACACTCAAACTTGAGGTCCAAACGTCGGAACCCAACGCTTCAGGTAAACCTAACACTCAGATCCAAAATTCGATTCGTTACAGTTTTACCATCAGTTATAGTGACTAACATTATTGATAAATAACAAGCTATATAAGTTTCTATAATTTAAAGTTTACATATATTTGTCAAACTCAGGATTTAAGTTATAAAATTTAAAATTTAATAATTAGTTCAGGATTTATTATTTTATATTATATGTTTTAAATATAAAGAATTGTGTAAATTAATTATCTAGTTCGATGGTAACACATGTAATTTTTTTTTGAATAAAGATCCACTAATTTTATTAAATGAGAATATATCCAAAATTACAATGAAAGTTTACATCCAGTAAACAAAACACTTCAAAACAGACATATACCTAGTAAAAAAAACTAGCGGTCATTAGATCATAAGAGGACCAAACAAGGAAAAGATAAGAACCTAATCCAAAGACTCGAAATAAAAGAAGAATACAAACATCACCAAAATTCACGATGATAGATAAAATCATCAACAAACAACATAAAAAATGCATATTACACATGTAACTTATTATCAGGCTATCGGAGGGATTTAATATTAATTTTTATTGAGTGATTAATTTTATTAAATTAACTTGGAATTGTGTAGGGATTTGATTTAACTAATATCACACACACATATATATATATAATTTTAAGTGAAAATTTGAAGTCATATTTTGAGTTGTACTTCCCTGAATCAATAAAGTATGTAGATGTGTTGACACCTTAGATCTCCCGTCACCCAACTTGTTCAAGTTAGACATAGCTTTCTTGGAAGATTAGATGTCAATATGCAAAAACTTTATTTAGAGTAGTAAACACTTTGTAGGCAGATTCCACAATTATATACGGTTGCAAGCACAAAGCTTCTGGCAATCATGGGGGGACTTTGTACTAACAAAGGGAAATGCAATTGGTATAGAAGAAAACTGGATTCGATCGAATATTTATCCTTACTTAAGTTTTTTTTTGAATTACCTAATAATGATTACAGTAGTATCTGTTCTAGAGTATAATCTCCACCATTTGACATTGATCGCTCAATCACTTTGCTATCACCGATGCTCAAACCCGTGACCTCTAGGAATAACAATTGTTCCTTTAACCACTTGGATTAGAGGACTCGTGCTTAAGATTTATATGGTTTGATATGAGATGTCATGAATATTTATTATTTTCATATATATCAAATATTTTAGGGGTGACAATAGGACGGGACAGAGACGGTTTTGTATTTTTTATTTCACTATCAAAATTTGTGGGTAAGGTTTTTAAAAATCCCCATTAAGCATTATAGGATTTTTTTTGTCTATGTATCAATTCCTTACGGATTATCACCGTTTTCGGTTAATCTTTGTACCAAAAAAATTTATAAAACTTAATAAATTAAACAAATGTTTTAATATTAAATATACAAAATTACAAACATAAATAATAAATTTATATTTTACCGACAACAAATAATCTATTCCAAAAGACTAAAATATTAACTACATTGAAAAATGACAGTTTGTAGTATATTTAAAAGAAAATATGAAACTAATAATCTACAATTCTATATCAAGATCCGTTTGCGTTAAGAGGAACTAGATTCAATAAAATTTTCAAACATATAAATTATCTTTTCTAATTTTACTCGTAAGACTTATGGTGAGTTTTTAAAGTCATTGTCATTGTTGTTTTAGGAAACAACTTGCAGTTTTTTTCTTCTCACCTTTAATCATTCAAAAATTAATAGCTATTAATATATAATTCGAAATCAAGAATTATTTGTTTTAAATAAATCTAGACTTTCGTATAATTATAAAAATATAAGACTCACTTTTCAATTTACCTTGTAGAACTTTTGATTATTTTTCAAAATCACTATTAAAATTATTTTCTAAGAAATGTTTTACCAAATTTTTATTACCTTTCAATGTTCAAATACATATTTTATAAATTATATATCAAAAACGATCACCTTATATTTTAAATAAAACTAGATTGAAACACGCTTATAACAATTTATAAATCACTTTCTAATTATTTTTATGAAATTTACGAAAAAAATTTTAAACTTATTCCGACTGGTGTTAAAAAAAGGATAAATTACCGTTATGACTATCTAACTTTGTAAAATATTGAGGATTCTTAAAAATGTTTTTCGAGGATCCCATGATGATTTAATTCATTGTTTTTATTAATTTATATTAGTATTACATTTATCAAAGCATAATTCAATTAGTAATATTTCACATTTACTAAATCTTTAATCATCATTTTAGACTATATAATTCAGAAGGTATCAATACTCGAATATGAGTATCGATACTGTATTCTTGGATAACGATACTCATACGTGTACTGATACTATATAGTTTACTAAAATTTCTAATTCACAAGTATCGATATAGTCTCACCCGTACCAATATGACTCAATCGCTTACTGGTACGTCCAAAGCTCATATCAGAACCCGGCTTACGAGTTTGTATAATTTTTAAATTATAATGTTGTAACGCTTATTCGATTTCTAAAGTTTATGAAAATCATTTAAGTACGTTATTGGTATATTTAATTAATTATTTGATCCCACCTAATCGAATATTTAACAATATTCAAACCAATTGTTATAACCAACCTAATTAAGACAAGCCGAAGGCATATATTTCGGTCTAAATTCAAGACCCAAATCTCGAGTTAATCCTACCTTTGGATTTCGAAATCCGTGTCATTACATATTTAATTTTTATTTTGCTCCATTATTATCCCTATTTGAAAGTGAAATCAAGTGACGATAAACACTATGATTCTTTATTAAATAAAAATATTATATTTTTCAAACAAATGAATTTTAAATTTTTACAAAATATAATAATACAATATTTTTTTATTTGATATTTATAGTAAAATTTTGAATAGCAATTTTAGGTGAAGATTATCAAAGTTCCATCGGTTTCTTTTTTTCTTCTTCCTTGGTGTTGAGGAAATGCTTAGACACTTCAATTTAGGGGTGGGTAAAAAATTCAATTACCCGGTTTCAGTTTCAGTTAGACGTGGTTAATTTTTATCTGGAATTGATTCCAGCGGAACCGGAAATAAATATAAAATTTAAGTTCCGATTACAACTGGGACTGGGATTGGATTTTGATCTTTTGGACATGATACCCAGTGGGTACCTAATATCTTGAGTTTTTTTAGTTTATTCTTTCTCTTTATATATAAATATTATGAATTTGACTTGTTTTAAGGCTTTAACTTTTAAATCTACAACATTCTAACTTTGTTATTTAATATTATTATTGGTGGTTAGAATTTTTTTCTGTTATTGTTCAAAATTTTTTAATAATAAACTAATTATCCGAGTACCCAATACTGATATTGGTTCTCACCGGTACTAGGATCAATTCTTGAAATTTAGGATTTGGCCTGACCGAAACCGAAACCGGTTCTAATTTTCTAAAACCGATGATTACCAAAACCGAAACTAATTCTAAGTAAATTGACTGCGTACCCGATCTTAACTGCCCCTACTTCAAATACATGGATATATGACTCAAACCATTCACAATTTATAAGCTACCTCCCAAAGTGGAATAAAAAATTTATGTCCCTTAACTGCATCTTTTTATATGTTTCACATTAAAAAAATAAAAATAAAAATTAAATTTTAAATTTTAATTTTAATTTTTATATCCTAAACCTTAAGTCTTATACCCTAAAAAATATATCCTATATTTAATTTTTTAAATCTTAATCTTAATTTTAAACTCTAACCTTAAACCTATCATTTTAATTAACGATGATTATTAGTAGTATCTATTTTAGAGTATATTCTTAATTATTGGATATTGATAGCTCAATCACTTTATTAGTGTTACTGGTGTTCGAACTCATGACCTCTAAAAACAATAATCGTTTTTTTAATCACTGATGCTAGATAATTCGTACAAATCTTTAAAAGTTTTAAAACTATTAACATTAAGTCATATCTTTTTTAGAAAAAAATGATTAAACTAATTTTTAAGATTCTATTATTTTTGAAGTTAACGAAATTAAGTTTTATCCTTAACTTATATAGTTCAATTATTTTTTAGGATACAAAATTAATAAAATTAAACATCAACATTCTATTTTTCTACAATTATCTTTTAGAACCTTGATACTTTCAAAGATACATAATTTGATCCCTCCCATAATTTTACACGATTTGGAATGCTTCAAAACTTGATGATTTACTTCTCATTTCCTCTTGTATTCATACTTTTAAGTCCCTATACTCCGAGATTTTAATCCTCATTTTTAAAAAAAAATTACGAGAGGATTAGCACACAATGAAGTATGATAATGTCCAATCTTTTTCTGATTGTTGGTTAGGTATAAGACTTTTTTTTTATTATGTGATGTAACTTGAGGTTTCTTGGATAAATAAAATTCATTTATCAAAAAAAAAGATAATTTATCAAAAAATTAAGTATCGATATTTGGAAGAAAAGAAAAAACTCAATCGAAAGTTTTATCAAGAAGTCCATCATTTTAGTTTAATGATAAATTTTAAAATTTATTATTTTTTAGCTGCACATTGGATTCTTCAAATAGGGATGACAATAGGGTGGGTCGAGATGAATTTTTGGTCGCTCAACCCCGACCAGAAAAATATACTAATATATTTAAACCTGGTATACCCTAGTTTTTAATATATCATATCCGACCCGACTTGACATACCAAAAAACATAACTCAACCCCAATACATTCCTGCTATTTTAATAAAAAAAAATTGACCAAAACCAATCCAATCCGAAATTAAAGATATATTAAATATAATATAAATATTTCAGATCAAATCAGATCGGGTCAGATATTTTAAACCTTAAACTCGATCTGACCCAAAAATTCTAAATATTTACCTACCCTAAAATCCGGTTTAACATTAGAAGTTTAATCTTAAACGAGTCGAATCAGATCAATATTCATCAAGGATGTACATTATTGCCATCCTTATCCCCAAATGAGGCCTGTCATTCATTTAACAAACCCATACTTATAATTAGGAGTGATAA
The DNA here is from genome assembly GCA_035048815.1 of Abelmoschus esculentus. Classification (NCBI taxonomy): domain Eukaryota; kingdom Viridiplantae; phylum Streptophyta; class Magnoliopsida; order Malvales; family Malvaceae; genus Abelmoschus; species Abelmoschus esculentus. The sequence continues at coordinate 2,198,955 of JAUCBN010000049.1, forward strand.
TGGGCTCGGCTCGAAAACAAGCTTATCTAGGCTCGGTTCGAGGCTTGCCGAGCTCGGCTCGAAAATAATATTACTAGACTCGGCTCAGCTCAGTTTGGCTCGAAATGGATAATTTTCTATATTATTGTGTTTTATTATTTATTTATTTATTTGTAGCTTATTTTTTATTTTTTATTTGTAGTTTTATAAATTTGTTTTAGTTGATAATATTCAATTTATTTTATTTAATTTATTTTTAGTAGATTTACTCTCAATTATTTTATTTTATTTTGTGTTAAACAAATTATTTTTAATGTATATATATATGTGTATGTTTATATATAATTATTTCGAGCATGTTTACGAGTTTTTCGAGCCGAAGCTCGGCTCGGCTCGTTTAGATTCCGAGTTCGAGCCGAGCTTTGACCGAACCGAGTCCGAATAGCTCGCGAGCTAGATAAGCTTATTATCACCCCTACTTATAGACCACCTATTGAAACATATAGACCACCTACCCTAGATCACCCAAAGTGTAGAGAAGAAAATAATCAAGAATTGGTCACAAAATAAGCCATTGTAACATTAATGAAACTGACCAAAACATTCATGAAATTTCCCTCGCAAAATATATGTATTAATTTAGATATTTATCAAATTAAATTTTATTTTTCTTAATTTTTAAATAACTACTAGGTACAAGCGTTTTCAAAATTAGACAATTTTACATAAATTATTATCCGATCCCAACTCTGTAACACAATTTTTACACCATTTGCCAATTGTATCACCTATTTTTTAAATTGAATTATCATTTTCTCCGTTTATTCTAAAAAAATTATGATTTTGAAATAAACCGAACAAATCATCGCATCATGTTTACTTATACACGATAAGATTGTGTCACATTTTTATTGAATGATATTGTCGACGTACAAAGACAAAATCAACATTTGAGGTCGCAAAACATAAATATTTAAAACTGGGGTACATTCATAAATAAATTATTTTTTTAAAAATTTAAATAAAAATATAAAAATAAAAGAGAGAAAAATTATTCAGAAAGAGTTATTGCCTCTCTTCGCCCTCTTCACCCTATGTAGTTTCGTGCCGACTTAATTTTAAATTCCATTAGAGGTAAATTGAGAAATAAAATAACTGTTCAAGTACCAAAAGTGAGTAAATGGTTATAATTGAGGGCTACATTGAATATTAAGCTAAAAATAAATAGTAGCTATGAAATTTTTTGAGCAATAGAAATATGGAAAATAAAAATATGATAATATTTCATCAATAACTACCCTTCACCAGAAAAAATTATTAGATAAACATTGTTCAGCACGTTATTTATGATCTAATTAGTCAGGATCGTTAATTTTAATTTTTTCAAATGAATCATCACCTCTTTCCTACATATACTTAGTGGGTGAGTAGTTATTAAGTAAATCAACAGTCTTGATTACTTAAATCATGTATAACATGGTGAATAAGGTTCACCTAACCTGAGGAAGAATTCATCCAAATTGATGTAAAAAAAAAGAGAGAGAACTCAGCTCCTGCACCTTGTAATACGGCTGCATCCACGGTTGTAAGGGTTCGCCTGAGCTCTAGGCTGGCAATTGTAGTAGGAAGCGCCGCGCCGGGAGCAAGGCACGGTGTTCCTCTGCAGTGCGCCGTAGCTGATGTACCTGGTGGTCGCCAATATGCGCCGGCTGATCTCCGTGTCCAGCTCGAATTCCTCCCCGGCTAAGCATTCGGCTACGGATCCCTTGCATGGAGATCCGGTGGGTATCCATTCCGGGATCGAGTGTTGATGGTGGTCCCCACTCGCATCGACGGCCATTGACGCCGCCACGAGCGTCGCACAGATCAAAACAATCTTACAATTGAGTACCGCCATTGCAAAATTGAAGATCTCTCTCACTCTCTCTGGGTTTTCTTTCTTTTAGGCGTTTTGATTTTCTTTCTCTGCTACTGCTGCAAGCTCTGGCAAGCAGCTATGGCTTTGTTCTTTGATTTTTTTTCCTATGCTGCTTTGGTTTGGTGGTTTTATATTCAATTCCCTACTTTTTTTTAGTATTTTAAACTATTTGTTTAATATATTCAGGAACATATTGGGCACGTCTAGATACATTAACCTAATTTAATGCTAAAAACAACATAATTAAAATGTTAAAATATATAAAATTTATCACATGATTTCAATGACATTTCTTGCGGCATTTTTTAAGCACCGAAAAGGTTTTTAGCAGCACTAAAAAACGTCGTTATAAAACTAAAAACACGCCGTAAAAAACATGTTTTGTTGTAGTATTAAATTTAAAAGTACAAGATTAATTTGTTAAATATATATTTAATTACGGATCAAGCTAAAGAAGAATGAACATATATCTTAAATTTTTTGATATAATAATAATTTAAGTCTTTATAAATTAAAATATTAGATAAAATATATATCGTTTGTAAATTTTAAATTTAAATATTTAATAAACTTTAATATTTTAAAAATAAATTGATATTTTAAAATTAAATTGTATTTTTAATTAATTTAAATTATTTATAAAAATATAATAAAGGGGAAAAGAGACAGAAATTAGGGTTTAAGGTGAGCTAGAGGATGTGAGTTATAAATGATGGAGGAGGTGAACGACAACTTGGTTGCAAACTAAAAACCTTGTAAACAGATGGAGGAGGTGAGTTTGTAGCTCTCGGGTCCATTTTCAAAAATCAAGGTATTGTTCATCGTTTTTTTTTGTCCTTATACATCTGAACAAAATGGCCTCGATGAAAGGAAACATAGGCATATAGCTGAATTAGGTTTAACTTTGTTAGCTCAAGCATCCATGCCCCTATCATTCTGGAATGATGCTTTCGCTAGTGCCGTCTTTTTAATTAACAGATTGCCTACTAAAGTTTTATGTGATATCTCACCATATCAAAAGTTATTTAGTAAGTCTCCTGATTACAACTTTACGAGGACGTTTGGTTGTCTGTGTTACCCTTTCTTGGGTCCTTATACTAAAAACAATCTTCAATTTAAGTCTGCTAAATGCATCTTTTTGGGTTATTCTGTCTCTCACAAAGGTTACAGGTGCATGGATTATACTGGAAGAATTTATATCTCTCGGCATGTTAGATTTGCTGAGGAAATATTTCCTTATGCTATAAGTCAGTCTAACATTTCAGGTATTCCAAGCAGTCAGCATACTAAGCCCAAACACAAGCTTACCAGTATACCTCTCATTCATCCCATGTGTTCCTCTAGAGGTATATCTTCTGCCTCTCATGTTACTTCAAATAATGGGAATACAGTTGTGTCTCCAAGATTTTCTTGTTCTCAAACAAAGTCTCCTGATGCAGCTGCATCTCCAAGGGTTTCAGATTTTCAAAATACACACCATGATGCAGTTGTATCTTCAAGGTCTCCTATTTTTAATCAAAATATGCAAAATATTCGAGAGACACAAGCTGAACCTTCCCTTGATTCTTTAGAATCTGGTTTTCAAAATAATAATGGTTTCTCAACTGAGTCTTCGAATGGTTCTTCAATTTCTAATTCACAAAATGAGATTTCAAATGGTTTCCACGATACTAGTCCTCAAAATAATTTTGATTTTCATAATGAAAATGAGTTTCAAAATTCTATACCTCATTTTCACACTACATCTGGAGTTCAAAATACTAATTTAGAAACAGTGTCACCATCTTACACTACTACTCCGCCTTCATTACATCATACCATTCCATCTTCATCTCCACTTTCTCACACTCTATCTTCATCATCCGCTGTTCCATCTTCACCTCCTGGTTTCTCCAGGAACATCAATCACCATCCCATGGTTATTCGATCAGAAGTTGGTATATTCAAGCCCAAGGTTCTTCTTGCTGTCCAAGATCATCATGAGCCTTCTACTATTCATCAAGCTTTGCAGGATACTGGATGGCGGGCTGCAGTGCAAAGTAAGTATGATGCATTACTCAAGAATCAGACTTGGGAACTCCAACCTCTTCCTTCCAACAGGAAAGCCATTGGGTGCAAATGGCTATTCAAAGTTAAGCATAACCCGGATGGCTCAGTAGAAAGATTCAAAGCTCGACTGGTTGCTAAGGGCTATTCTCAAGTAGTAGGCTGTAATTTTAAAGAAACATTCAGCCCAGTGGTTCGATCTACTACAATTAGATCAGTCCTAGCAGCTGCAGTTATGAAGCGATGGATAATTAGGCAGATTGACATTAATAATGCCTTTCTGAATGGACAGCTAACGGAAGAAATATATATGCAGCAACCTCTAGGATATGAATACGAAGGACCTGATGGACAAAAGCTGGTCTGCAAACTTAAGAAAGCATTGTATGGGTTAAGACAAGCTCCAAGAGCTTGGTTTGATACCTTGCGATCATATCTGATAAACAAACTTCAGTTTACTTCTTCTAAAGCTGATGTGTCTCTTTTTATTCGAAACAGTAGGTCTTCCACTATAGTGTTGATGGTGTATGTTGACGATATCATAGTCACTAGAAATGCATCTGATGAGATCAATGAAGTGGTGCAGCAACTACATGCTGAATTTGCGCTCAAAGATTTGGGTAATTTGAGTTTTTTCTTAGGCATGGAAATTCATCAAGATCATACTGGATTATTTTTATCTCAACGAAAATATATCCTAGAGTTATTACAAAGAACTAATATGAGCAATGCTTCACCCTTAAGCACTCCTATGGTGGTATCTCCCAAGCTGGTCTCTAACTCAGGACAAGCCTTTGAAAACATTCATCTTTATCGCAGTACTGTTGGTGGCCTGCAGTATGTGACTCTCACTCGTCCTGATATTTGCTATGTTGTGAACAAAGTCAGTCAATTTATGAATAGTCCATGTGAGGATCATTGGCGAGCTGTTAAACGTATCCTTTGTTATCTTCGAGGAACAATTGACCATGGGTTACATTTCAAAGCTGGAGATGACTTTGCCCTTGTATGTTTTGTTGATGCCGACTGGGTTGCATCTGTTGAGGATCGCAGGTCCACTACAGGATATTGCATTTATCTTGGAGGGAACCCTATGGCATGGTGCTCTAAAAAGCAAAGTGTAGTGGCCAGATCTTCTTGTGAAGCTGAGTACCGAAGTCTTGCCAACTCTGTGTCTGATCTAATTTGGGTTCAATAGCTTCTGACTGAGATTGGAGTCAAGTTAAGTGTTAAACCGGTAATCTGGTGTGATAACACTTCAGTAGTCTCTCTAGCGTCCAATCCTACACATCATGCTAAAGTGAAGCATGTCGAGATTGACTTACATTTTGTTCGGGAAAAAGTTCTTGAAGGGCAGCTTGTGGTGAACTATGTACCAAGCTCGGAACAATCTGCTGATATCCTCACCAAGCCCTTGCCTCTATCAGTGTTTGACAAGATGCGTCAACAACTGGGAGTAGTTTCTCTTTTAGAAATTCAAGAACTTTCAAAAATGAAAAATCAGGAGAATGTTAGAGTATATAAATGATGAGTCAGATACTTTTCTGTTATAACAGAAAATCAGTTAAGGTCAGTTAAAGCCTAACCTTGTGCTATATAAACAAGTTAGGAGGATGTAGCTAAGGGCAATGTAATTCAATAGCTTGAAATGAAATACAGTTTTGATTCCTTTATCTCTTTTCTTCTCTTCTGTTACTCTTGCTTCTTTCAGTTACGCGATCATTAGTTTTAGATTAGCTTAGTTTATGCTTTCTAATAGAGGATGGTGCCAATCCAATTCCAATTTTCCAGGTTCATTTATAAATTCGAATCATTTCAAGTGATTTAAGATTCAAATCCTTTCGATCATAAGATCATTCAAGTTTAAGATTCAAGTTTTAACTTTAATAATTTCGAGTTTGGGTATTTTAAGTTCAACATCTTTCATTTGATTATATTTTTACGAATTTAATTCAATTAGAAGATAATATCTTAGTTTAGTGTCAAATTTACATAAATTCACGCGCATCTATATATTATATTACTCGAATTTAAATCATCTAAAAAGCAATGTCTTTATTCACTAATAAGACCTCTCAAATTTAATTATAATTAAATGTGATGAAAATATTTAAGTATACATTATTCAATCATCCTAACAAAGTATATAAATAAAAGGTATAAAATAAAAAAAATCATCGAACATTCGGTTAAATAGTCATTTTGGCACACATTTTTTAGAGTAATTCAACCTTTAATATTTCATTCTAAGTCAAAATGACTCATATATAAATGAAAATTATTAGTCAACCACAGTAAATAATTTGAAATGACATGACAAATATGTATTTTAGTGCATGTTGCTTGATAATATTATGTAGATAGATATGTTAACTTGAAAATCGTTTCATCAATCAAAAAAATAATTTTATAAAATTAAAAAATATAAAATATCTTTTTATTAACTTGTCATTCTGTTGAGTCATTTCAAATTATTTATTGTTAGTTTTTTTAAATAACTATTCAGTCAAATGTTTGGATTATTTTTTGACTTTATACCTAAATAAAATACAATCTAATATGAAACTCATTTATATATAAAGATAAATATATTTCAATTTTAATGATAGAATGATATATTTGTCACAAAATTTTAATTGATATGTTTGTCCTTAAATTTATAAAAAAAATTATGAATTGTTATCTTTAACAAAAAAAAAAGGTGATATTTGTTTTAAATCAGTGACTGAATTATTATTTTTTTAAAAAATAATCATTTTATTACTACATATATAATTAAACAATCTTTTGTACAACTTACCCTAAAAATAAACGAAATTGTGATGTAGTCGTCCGTGATTTAAATGAATCAGATTTATTAATCTTATTTTTTTAAGATAATTTTTTTTATTTTTTATGTATAAATAATAAATGAATAATTATTCGATAGTTATTTAAAGATAAACAAATTCGATTATTTAGACTACAAATGAAGTAGTGAATATGATTCATGATATAATTTCTCTACTTCAAGACTTCGACCCACGCCACCAATTGCCTCTTACGAATCAATTTTTTGATATGGATTATATTTTTTGATGAAAAAGAATAAAGTTGTATATTTTAATGGTTGAACCTCCTCTTATAACAAATCTAATAAGTTAATCGTTGGATTCTCAAAAATTGAAATTAAAGTCTCTTCTACAACAACAAACTAATCAATATGTCGTTCTATTAACACGACGATCTTTTTTACAAACTTTAATTAACCAAGAATGTGACAACAACTTATCTGTAATATCCATCAAGGATGATCCAGTTAAGCTCTCTAATGAATGATTAAATATTTTGACCACTTTCATATTATCAATATCAAGAATAACTTTAGAATATCCAATCTGCCAGCGTGGGATAAAGCATCAATAGGCAATAGCAACAATATGGGCTATATCTTGATATATAAGTTGTATAATTTTTTTCCCGTATTTAAGCCTAATAACTTAAAATCTAAATTTTAATTTCTTAAAATATAAAATTTAAATCTTAAATTATAAAACCTAAACTCTAACCATAAACTTTAAATTCTATACACTATAACTTAAATCTCTAAACCTTAAAATTAAAAGGTTGCATAGAATAAAATTTAAATTTTATGCACTACAATTAAATTCCTAAAACCTAAACTAAACTCTAAATTTTAAAATTCTAAAATTAAATAATTATGTAAACTAAAATTTATATTGTATTATTTTTTATATTTATATAATTCATATTATTCCTCAGTTTATTACAGTATTTAATTTATTTAGGAAAAAACCAGTCTGAATCTGCTGGATCCACAGTGTAAAATTAATATCTTATATTTTTATTTTATTTTTATTTACATATTTTGATAATCTAACTAATTCCACGTCCAAGTTAGATTATGTGGGTTAACTTTTGAATACATCCAAAAGGTTTAGAATATAATTATACCGAGTAAAATTTAATTAGTATATATTTTTTAAATAGTGAGAGATAATGAATAATTATAATTTTTATTTATTTATTTTTTGTTAATCTTATTCATCTATTTATTTTTATTAAATAAATAAAAATATAATAAAACTTTTAAGTTTTACATGGTGTAAAAATAAACTATTTTCATTAAAAATATTCAATTTCTTAATCATTAAATATGAGAAAAATATCTCATACCCTGGAATTAAAATCCTAGAATTAGGGTTTTAGGTTTATAATTTTGTGTTTTGTAATTATGGTTTATGGTTTTAGGATTTAGGGTCTTGGATTTATGATTTTAAATTTAGAAATTTTTAAAATTGATTAAGATTGGTATTTAATCTAATTATTTTTAAAAAATTAAAATATATAATATATAAATAATTTAATAGGATTTTATTTTAAATAATTTATAGTTATATATTGAATTTTTAAATTTTTATTAATAAATTTAATGATATTTAATGAATATTTTTTATGAATATAAATTTTTACTTTTTATTATATATTAATCTGAAATTGAACACTATTTATAAAATTATTTTTCACTTAACAGTATACTAAATAAATAATACCCTATGCTACTCATTTTTTTTTTACTTGGAAGCTGAAAATTGTTATCTGGATTCTACAGATTGGGCCATACTAAGTTCGGCCCATACATTTTAACCTCTATATTATTCAAAATAATTTTCAGGGAAAAAGGAATTAGGGTTTCCCCTTCAACATATATAAAGCGCTCAAACAAATAACCTAATCCTCAAAGCAAGTGCAGCCCTCTCTTTCTCTTCCAGGTACGCCTCTTCTCTCTTGAATTTCTGGGTTTTCTAAATCAAAATTAAACCACCATTTGGGTTCTTATTACATGTTTGTTTTAGTCTTTTTAGAGTTTGAATTTGCACTGTTATCTACAGGGGATTAAAGTTGAAATCTAGTTAGATTTTATTTATTTTTATGAACATAAACTGGTTTTAATCTAGGTGATTTGAGCTTTGTGTTGTTTGGGTTAAGAAATCCGCAAAGATGCAGAACGAAGAGGGTCAAAACATGGATCTTTACATCCCCAGGAAATGGTATTTAATTAGATTCACCATGTTTCTTCTTCTTGTTTGTTATGTTTATGTAGGAAGCTTTAATTTTTGTTCGGTTGTTGTTTCAGTTCCGCCACCAATCGGCTCATCACCTCGAAGGATCATGCTTCCGTCCAAATCAACGTCGGGCATTTGGATGAGCTTGGCAGATACAGCGGCACATTCTCCACTTTTGCACTTTGTGGATTTGTCCGTGCACAGGTTTGTTTTTCCCCACCAACCTGATTATGTTTTGTATTGTTGTAAGGTCAATGCTTGTCGATGTTCATTATTTATTGCCGTGATGTTCCCGGTTGTATTGGATTCTCATGCATTTATGGCAAGTACTCATGTTTATGTTTACATCCTGTTTTCCTGGTAAACAACATGATCCGATATCTTTGGTAAAGATGTGTATGTTGTTTCTTTTTGATGTTAACATCTGAAAATGTTCATTATATATCGCTGCGATGTCCATGGTTGGATTGGATTCTCATACATTTATGTCAAATACTCTTGTTTATGTTAACATCCTGCCATCCTGGTAAACGACAAAATCTGATATCTTACTTTGGTAGATATATGTTTGTGGTTGCTTTTTCATGTTAACATCCTAAAATGTTTGTGATATGTTTCTCATTATTCCTCATTCAACTCCACATTTTCATTTGGAGAAAACATTGATTTTAAGAATGTTTCCGATCAAAATCTATTGTCTAGAACTGAATATGATAGTCAATGCTCATGTTTTAAGGCTTAGAAGAGACAATGTGCTCTGTTTTTGAGTAATATACCGGGAAATGCTTGTTGATTCGCATATCGGAACAAAGTCTTGATAGTTGTATTTAAAAAGTTGTTCATCTTGGACCTCTTTAATTGGTTCCCTGGTTCTTCATCGAGATAATAAGTTTTTACTTATTCATCTGTTGATTAACTTGTTTGACATCGCAGGGTGATGCTGACAGTGCTCTTGACAGGCTTTGGCAGAAGAAGAAAGCCGAAGTCCGACAGCAGTAATTGGATCCCTTCTAAAACAAGCCTTGTTTGTGAGCATAGGAGGGGAAAGATCTTTCGGCAGTGGCTATTATGTTCTAGGTTTTCTGGTGAACTATGTTGAAGTTATTTTTGTTGATCAGATGACATTTCGTACTTAGTTTCGCTTACGTTCAAACCTAATATATATGCCTTCAGTTGTGTTAATCGACATTTCTGTTCTTCTGTATCTGATGTTTCTCAGCAGCTTGCTTACCAAAGCTTCAGAATGATACTAATTAGAGCTTTGCTTTTAGTTCACAACTTTCAGATTGAATGTTTGTAGGTTAAAATGGCTGCAAAACAAGGACCTCATGACTGTAGATTATTAACTTTCTTCTCTATTAACTAATGAATTGTAGTGAAGATTAAACCATATTAGTGCACAATTATGGGAGCTGATCCAATGATTAGTCAAAGCAATTGTTTATTTGAGTTGTTTTAGACATTTTCGAGGCCAAAACGAAATTTATAAAAATGGGTCATAAAAACTTGTGATGTTTGGGTCTATACATTATTTCTGATATCATAAAAGGGTCTTAAAATATGTAGATGGTGTTGTTATACAACTTATCAAATATATTTTTAAGAAGGTAATACTAAGGGATGAGTAAGATAGGATATTCGGTTAATTTGAATAGAATTGTTTCCTGTTTTGGTAATCATTAGTTCTTGAAAATTTGAATTAATCTCGGTTTACACTTGTTTTAAATTTTAAGAACTTGTCCCGTTGTTGGGAACCGATATCAATACTGAGTACTCGGTCAATTAATTTATTATTAAGAAAATTTGAGCAAAGAAGAAAAAAATTTAACCACCAATAATAATATTAAATAATAAAATTAGAATATTATAGGTTTGAAAATTAAAATTTTAAAACTAGTTATACTCATAATATTCATACATAAAGAGAGTTTGATAAAAAAAATAAACAAAAAACATTATTTATTACAAACAAGAAAATCAATATTGAATTTTTTTTTATATTGGTTTCGGTCCTATTATGTACCCACCAGATACCAGGTTTAAAAAATCAAAATCTAATCACAGTCCTGATTATGAACGGGACTTGAATTTTAGATCTAATCCCAATCTCATAAAAACTAATATTATACAAAAATCTATCAAATTTTACTAGATCTGAAACCAAGATCAAATAATCAGGTTTTTTCCCACCCTAGGTAATAGTTCTTTGATAACGTATACAACTTTCATGGACAAAAAACAGGGACAATGTTATCTTAACAACCCCAAAACCATTCAATTTTGACAAGGGCATGTGTCTCAAAACAAACCAATTAACTAAACCAAATTGCAATTTCTTTTTTTTATTGTGGGGCCAACCTATCTTTTAGTGAGCTTGGCTTCTAGTGCATCAAGATCATCTTTTAGGTACATAGAGTCTTTCATCCCAACCATAAAGTTTGGCAGCTCCACAGCCTATGGCATTCCTCATTAGTATTTCCCATATGCCATCATTATGTTAATTAACCATGATTATGATTATAGGCATCACTAGTTTTAAAATCATTTGTTATGAAACTTAGGAAGTTTCAAAAATTTTAGGCTCTTGTGCAATTTATTAAAATACGTCCCTTAGAAATAATTGTTTATAACTTTCAGTAGTTCTAAAAATGCGACACCTAAAAGTAATTGTCCTTTTTAGGACTTTGTGCGATCATTTCTATTGCACTTGTCTAGAACCTCACTAGTTTTATAGAAACACTAGGAATATGAATAATCAATAAGATTCTAGAATCAATTATCACATTTAGGACATAATTATAACGTAGAATTTTGATATTAATATCATCTAATGAATGTTGTTTATCAAAATTTTGAGGCCCTCGTTTTTAGGGGACCCTGTGCGATCGCTCTTATCGCACCTGTCCGGACCCACCAATAAACCTTATCGAAAAGATGTCATATTTTAACACCAAATTCACCTACAATGGAAGGGACTTTGCTCTTCATTTTTCTTCTAGTGGCTTCTACACATAAAACTAGTTTAAAGCTCTCCAGTTGAATGATAATCATGAATCAATTAATCAAGTTATATTCTCTAATAAGTAATTAATCTCTAGATTATAACAGGTAAATGAATTTTGTTACAGAGTAGTTTCGGTTTTTCTTAAAATATTTGTGTTTGATGATTATGATTAATTAGGGATAGAATCATGTTTATTGTGGGAGGGACTTCTGTTTTGTTTATTTTTTTTTAAAATTATATTTAAGATCTTTCTTAATTTAAATAGTAATAAAATAATATTTTTATCTATCTTAAATTTTAAATTTAAAGACTTATTTAACTTTTATTCTTTTTAATGTCTGATCATGACACCGTCACTGTATTTAAATATTTATATTTTTAGGCTTAATAAAGTGCGTCAAAAGTTGTTAAAAGTGATGAATGTTGATATTTTTAGGCTTAATATTAAAATAAATATATGTATTATCATAATTTTTTAGGTGTTTTTTATGTCAATTGTAATTTTTATATTAAAATAAATATTATGTCAGTTTATTTTAAAAGGACAAAAAATATAATTTAAATATTTTAAAGTGACAAACAAAATTTAAACACCTAAAAGATAGGATTTTTCATTAAAAATATTGTATAATATTCTTTAATTCTCGACTTATGATATTTGTTACGGTATAAATAAAGTCGGATTTAATTGAATCCGATTTTAAATAATAACTTTTAGGAATACCTTTAAAGACGGTTACAGGAGGATTCGATTTTAGGTTATTTTTGATGTTATAATAGAAATGTTTTAGGAAAAATATTATTTAAAGTAGAATTCAGCTGAATTTGACATTACATATGTAACACCCGACCCGGATGTCACATTGGGCCTCCGGCCTAAAACCTGTATTTTAAAATTTCCTTTCAAGGGCCTAACAATAAATCAAATTTAAGTCCAAATACGATTCATAAATCCATTAAATTAAAACGGAAGCCCAAAATAAGTTAAAGAAATCGGAGCTCTAACATATTACAAACCGTTAAAAGCATTCGACCCAAATTAAAATAAACAGAGTTACATTACATAGGGTTCGACATAGTACAAGCCTACTAAATCTAATACATGTACTCTGACAACACGGTCGATGCTGAACTCCGAACCTTGATGGTGCTCCACGAACCGGCTTCACCTAACCTACGCACGAAAACATATTTCGAACGCTGAGCTACGAAAGCTTAGTGGGTACGCCGAACTCGGCCAACATCATGCATATCATAAGCAGTAAAACATAACATATAAAATATCGTGCATGATATGATGATCTAGCATGCTTGCCTACCACATGGCATAATCAATGTATAATATCGCACACAACATATACATGTCACATCACAAATAACACACAAAAGTGAGGCCCGCGTCCACACAGCATCGGGATCCTACACTCAGGATTGAGGTCGCCCTCAAATCCTATGTCCGGAATGTTACATCGGACATCTTCGAACGAGGCCGCCCAACGTTCGGAAAGGGGTAGAGGCCGCCCAACCAACCCCATGCTCGGAATGTTACATCGAACATCTTCGAGTGAATCCGCCCAACACTCGGAATAAAAGTCTTCAAACATCATCCGGCATGTTACATCGGATGGCCTTCGACGTGTTGCAACACTTATGGATATCCGGATTTCCATCACACAAGGACTCAAAACCACACAAACGATCCACCTAGGATCTTAGCACAACAAGATATATTAAAACTTATCTTACCTTAGTCTTTCGGGTTTATAAACATCAAACTCGTATTAACAATTCATTTCATTAGTTATAAAATTCATTAAGACCCTTAATCCTCTTATCGAACCTCAAACAAAGCTTATCTCGTTAAGTTTTCATAGGGGTATCGATACCCTTATGTAGGGTATCGAACCACCTGCCTCGATACCTACCCAAAGAAGGCATCGAACCATGGGTATTGATACAGGTATTGATACCCTTTGACCATTTCCAAAGTCAACAAAAAGGGAACCCAACAGCATCGATACCGGTATCGATGCCATTATGCCACTGGAAGTCCCGGTATCGAACCATGGTTCGTTACCCCTGGCCACTTAGCCTATTTCCACTCATGGGTATCGATACTGGTAACCCGTGTATCGATACCCCCTGCACGAAATGCAGGTCTGCACTTAGAAATTACCTAGGATTCATTCCCAAACTCGATCCAAACAATCCTAAAGTGTTCCTACACATTATTAGGAGTATTTATGATAATTTAACATCATTTTCAAGACCTTTAACACCTAAGTCCGAATTTCACCATTAAAGATCCATTTCAAGCAAACCAAGCAAATCAAGCATGCATACATGGATTCTATATGCTATGCAATCTACCATGACATGTATAATGATCAGAGAAGTTGGGAGTACCAACCTTTAGCAACCAGCCACCAAACCCGAACTCACACTTCCAAGCTTTTCCCCTTGTCCAAACTTTGTGATGATGTCCCAACTTCTTTCTCTACAAGAAAAGGATTAAGCCAACTCTTACACACTCCCATGGATGTTTTTAACTCTTTAAAACATCAAGGAAACACAAAAACAACCCCCAAAACTTCATTCCCGAACTCAACCTAAACCCCCACTAAAACCTCTTCCTCCACCAAACTTACCGATTTTTACCTTGTTTTATAGATCCTATGATACTCAACAACTTACCCTTAAGCTGCAAAACGGGAAACACAACCCACAACAACAAGTTGTCACCTTTTCTTTGAGGATTTAGATGGGAAAGGATGTAAAAGAGAAGAGATGACAAGAGTGACTTCACTCTCTGCTTTTGCAGGAAAAGAAAACCATCCAAAACCCCATCCTACCATCCATTTAGGCATTTACAGAAATGCCCTTAACCACCTCTCAAAAGCCCAACAAAACCAAGCCCATCAAAGGTCTAAACTAAACTCGGGGTCCAAAACCGAAGCCCAACCCCTCGGGTTAAACCGACACTCGGATCCGAATCCAGGTCGTTACAATATATACTATAATAAATATCATCGATCGAGAATTAAAATCAATTATGTAATATGTTAAGATTTTTTTTATATAATATTTAAGTCAAAACCTCTAAAAATATGATAATTTTAAATTTTATTTTGATATTAATTTATATTTTAAAAAAGTATTCCTTAAATGTTTACTCAAAACCATCATCATCTGCTTTGATGTATGGTACTAAAAAAAGCCTGAAAACGGGTCCCATGATCTGATGAAGCAATAATTAAGACCAGCATGTGTGAAAGAAGAGTTGATGTATAGGGGTCCATCAAAGATACTCTTTGAAAGAATTAGTTTAATATAAAAAAAATATATATATTATTTAATTTTTATATGTATGCATGTATGTTATGTATGTAGCATATATATGTATGTGTATGTAGGTATGTATATTGAGAAGGACTTGTTAAACGTAGGGGTGCATTCGGTTCGATTTCGGTTTAATTCAGTAAATTATTTTTAATAACCATCGGTTTTTTGTTCGGTTAACGGTTTTTTCATATTAACGTTAATTTTTAAAAATTTATATTTTATTTTGACAAAATAGCTTTATTTTATGACTTTTAAACATTAAAAGGTAAAAGTTTTGAGATATTTTTAATAAATATTTATTAAAACTTATTTTTAAGTAAAAAATAAAACTCCATCTATAGTATTTTTAGTATAAAATATATATTTTTACTTTAAAAGAATGATTAAAAATCAATTAAAAAAATAAATTTGGTTTAATTTAATTAACCACAGTTAATCATGGTTCATAAATTTATGAATCATAATATCTCGGTTCGATTTTACGGTTAACCATGCTCAACGCTAGTTAAAAGGTTGGTCTTGGAAGTTTTCAATTTTTATTTCTATTTATGAAGAAAATTATATTTTTTTATTCTTTTAAATAACAAAGAAAATTCCACAAATTCTCTTTAAGGATTCGGAAAAGCAAGAATAATGCTGGTTAAAAAAAAGAGTGCATATTTCAGGGACCATATAATGTTTTTTACTTTTATTGGGACCTTTTGGTATTCAGAAATCATAATAATTTTGATTTGGAATCGAGTGGGATCGGATTTCATTTAAAGAGAAGTTTTATTAAAGTTATTTTTTAAATTTAAATTTTTATTTAAAGTACTAAAGTTTTTATCGGTATTCACTAATTGATTGAGTGGTTAAAAATATTTATATTATATGACTTTAAATCATTATATTTATTTAAAAATATAAATATCCTGCATAAGTCCTCTAACCCAAGTAGTTAAAGGGATGATTGTTATTTCTGGAGATACCAACAAAATGATTAAGTGATCAATGTCAAATAGTGAACATTATATTCAAATATTATAATATTAATATTACCTATATTTAAATGACCCATATGTAATTTTTAATAATCAGGAAAAGTAATTTTTAGCCAATTAACTTATTGCAATTTCTACGATTTGATATTTATTTATTTTTATAATAAATATCATTTAATTTACTGATTAAGTAATTTAAATTAGATATTATAAAAATCTATTATAAGAGAATCTTTTCTACTTAATTTATTTTATTCGTAATATCAAAATTTAAATTTTTATTTTTTTTAATTAATTTAGTATTTCATCCAACTAAAATAATTAATTATTGGTTGACATTTGAAAATCTTATTGATGATAATTTTTAAAATTGTTCTTTTCCTTTTAAAAATTAATTCCATAAATTAATATGAATGAAAAATAAAATTTAACAGTTAAATTCAAAGATTAACAGTTGTTTTAGGTCTATTTTATTCTGTGGTGAGATAAATAAGTTTTACATATCTCAATTATGAATGTCATGAAGTTTTATTTTTATATTTACTAATATAAAATATATTAAATCATATTAAAATATGAAAAAATAATTAAAAAATACTAAAATAATTCAAAATAAAATTATTAAAAATTAAAAATCAAATATATAATATATATTATATTATACTCAATTCAAATTATATATTAAAAAACCCTCATCCGTTAAATTATAAATTTAACTTTCAATGACGTTACGGGTATGACATTGGTACTTTTATTCTTAGATTTGTAGATTTTTTTTAAAGTCTTAATTGTTATTTGGTGTTAATAACTGAACTTTAAGGTCACTTTAGTTCAAGAAAAAAAAATAATTATCTTTAGAAATAAGATTATTATAATATATCATTATTTGGTAAATTATTAAGAATGTTATATTATTTTATTTGGTTTGTTTGATAAGAATATGAGTTGAGAATGTTTGGTTAGAGGAATATAATATTAATTGAAAGTAATTTTTAACAAATTGTCTCTATGATATATTTTATTTCTAATTAGTTAAACTTTTATTGGTAAATAGAAAATATTTAAATAAAAATTCATAGAATTTATTTTCTATTTAACATAATTTTAAAATAATTAATATTAAAAATTTATATTTTTATCAATATTATATTTATGAAAAAAATTATAGTATAAAGTTGTGTTTAATAAATAAAAATCATTGTATGTTTTAATGTTTAATATGACTTGAAGGGAATAACATGTTCTAACCGTAGTAAATTGTCTAATACCTAACAAATACAAGAGAATAACATTCCAAAAAAACACCTCAAAAAACGTTACTATAGGGAATGTGTTATTACCCTTACTTAAGAATGTTTTTAACCAAATATGAATATGTGATTTCGAAAAAGATTATTCCCTCCGGTGATAATCTTTTCTGCGAACCAAATATACTCTATAGGCACATGACAAACTCGTTTACGTGTGAAGGTTTGTATTTAGACAGATTAAGTTAGAAATAGATAATCGTAAGATTACCATAATTCTAAGTGATGAATTTAAGATGCTTATAAACAACGTTTTAGTTACGATAATTTATAATTTTTTTAATAATAAATAAAATATACATATTTAATATATTTTAAAAAAATAATAAAATAATCGATATAGCTATACTTCTATATTTCCTAACGTACTTGCTTGATAAATATAAGCATTGTTCTCTGTCGTTAACTTAACCTCCCCAATCCCCATCTGTATCAACCAAAAGAACCCCTCATCTGTTGACTAAAGAAAGACAAAGCACTGTGAGGTGAAAGTACTGACTGATCACAGATTTCAAAGCCAGAGTCGTAGGAGATTGGTTTTGCTTGTAAAACAAAACTTGGCTACGCAGTCCTTCAAGTCACCATAGCTAGGAGCTAGGAGCTTTAGCTGCTGCCTGCTACCTGCTGTCTCCTCCCAGTCACAGATATCTATAGACTAAGCCTAGGGAAAGAGGTTGCTTTTGCTTTCACCACATAAAATCATAACTCCAGACAAAAGAAAACAACAACAACAACAACACTTTGATGATACATCAAGCACGAGGCAAGGGAGAGAGAGGAAACAAGACTAAAAAAGAGACACAAAAAACAAGGAAAGGTTGTAAAAGTTGGGAAGGGAACTTGACTGGGGTAAAGTATTAGAAGAATATTGTGAGAAAGTAATAGATTTAAACTTTAAATATGTGTTTTAATTATATATTTTTAATTAAATAAATAAATTATTTTTTGAATTAATTAAATATTTAATATTTTATTTTGTATATTTAAGATTTTTTTATTGTTTTTTATCTTTAAAGGATACGTATCAATTCTAAAAAAATTTAAAATTATATTCAAAATGAATAAAATTAATAAAATAAAATAAAAATATATCATGAAAATTTTAAATAATCTCAAAATAGTTTTCAAAATCTATAAACCCCAAATTTGGTCACTCCTGCCGACATTGTCGGTGACGAAATAAAGTGTTTTTCCCGCACCGATCAACTTACACGTCGTTTTCCATTCGTTCTATCATTGTTCATCATGAATTGTTTGAAAATATTGTTTGATAATTTTACATTTTGCACGGTATCGGTCAATTTTTAACGATGGAATAATGGACAAAATGATCATGAAGTTTTGGTATTTAATGTAATGGACGATAACGTGTGATGAAATTAATCTAAATCTGAATTTGGATTTAAGGAAGTTATAAATTTAAAACTTAGGGTTTTGTATAATCTGAAAAACTTAAAGATTTTTTTATAAATTAAATAATTTTATTTATTTATAATATAATTTTAGATTTTTTCAGGAACTAATACGTAATAGAAGACTATAAATGAATTATAAAATAAAACGTTAGACACTTAATTAATTCAAAAAATAATTTTAAAACGTAATTAAAAAATATATAATTTGAACACCTATTTAACCTATTAACCTATACTCCTGTAGTGATACCAACTTCTCCCGATACAAAAATAAGAATAAAACACTTAATCAATTATATGTTAATTTAAAGAAATAACATGTTAATATTTTTAAAAAATAAAAAATTTAAATTATAAAATTATAAATAAAATAAACTGAATCGAAAGTCATTATCGTAACAATCTTAATAACTAAAATGTAAATATTAAAAAATAATAAATTCATAATTTAACTTTTTAAAAAATAACAAAACAAAGGTAAACTAGTTTTTTTTTTCGAGGTCAGAGTCCTCTTAGAACTTATATATATTCATCTCTGCATATAATTTAAATTATTTAATAAATAAATTAAATATAAATAATTATAAAAAATAAATATAAAAACATGTTAATTCACTATCAGATTTTAACTTGCACATGAAAAAAAAAATGTGTTTTTAGGGTGATTTAAAAGTTCTATACAAAGTTAGGAATAAAAGTGCAAAATTTCCAAAGAAAAAAAAAATATGAGCATCAATTTTCTTGGGCCCCAATTGGAAATTAAATCTTTGGGTAAATTAATTTTTAATCCTTAAATTTGATGTATTTTCAATTTGGTCCATAATTTTTCAAATCACAATAGTTTTGAGCTTGATATTATTTTGAATCATGTCATTGTTAATTATTTTAATGACATAATACTCTAAAATTATATCACGTCAAAAAATTATCTCATCAGAATTATCAACAATGATATCAATTTTAGTGCTAATCGAATTTATTATTAGTTTTTGTTTTTATCATATTTCAATGTTTTTTTAGTTTTTATTTATATTGTATCATATTTTTTATTTTTAATAAATTTTTGTTTTACGATACGTTATCGTCTACCGTTATAATAGATTTGTGTTTATATATATATATATATTTTATTATATTCGGTTCTAGTTTATGAATTATTAGTGGTTTTTAATAATTTGATTCTTTTTGTGATTTGTTTATCAATACAATAAGATTTATTTTATGAAACATCCAAGATATTTTGTTTTGTTCGTTACTATTTCCATTTTAATTCTCGTGAATAAAGACAGATAAGGAGTAGAAATCCTCTACTCTTAATCGTGTCTCCTTTTATATCCATGTTAAAAAAATTTAAAATTTTAAATTTTAAACCCTAACTCTAATTTTCTACATCCTAAACCGTAAAATTTACCTTACCTCTAATTCCATAAACCTTAACAAATCCTAACTTTAAACTCTAAACCCACTACTTTAAAAAGAGACATCAATAAAAATACGACTAAAAGAAACGGTTTGCACCCCACTAAAAATATTTTGCTTATTTGATATTTTAATTTTTAAAAAAATAAATTTATTATATATTGTTTACTACTTCTATCTCACTTAAGATATTCATTATTAACTTTGTAAAAGTCAACTCTATTTATATTAAATATTTTATTAAATATATATTTAAAAAAATTTGATAAAAGGTTTTTAAAATATATATTTTTATTAATAATAAATTTTAAATAATTGTAAGACAAAATTTAAAAAAATGAGAAATTAATAATGGACATTAGACTGTTTTATTTTGATTCTAATAATATTTTAGCGGGCATGTTTTTAAGAAAAAAAAACCCATCTCATCAAAATAACCCTAAACAAAACAGAAAATTCAAAGACCTGATTGAAAAATATTAAGAACCAATATAAAAATTATAAAAATTTAGGGACCAAAAAGTTGATTTAACATTTCAAGGGTCCATTTTTCATTTAATCATCACCATCAAAATAAAAAGCTAAAATACCAAATCAAACCCTACAATTTTACACATTGACAAAGCACTAAAACACCTCCAAAATCCCCATTTTTTATCCCCACAGGTAACACTTATTACTTTTACCCTAACTTGTACGACAAGGTTTCCTTCTATATCTACAGAGATTGCAAAATTACACACCCAAAACATAAACTTATACGAGGAGTATAAGCTCAGTACTCGTATAATGTAGAATAATATCATTTCACATGATCGAACATGCATTCGGGTTTTCGTCACTGAACAGCTCGAATGAATCCGATGGACGGGATGAATACGATGAGTACGCATCTGTATCCGACGGTGGACGTTCGTTCGAGTGGCTCGGGTTCATGTATGAATACGAGTATGGCTGTGGCGAGGGGTAATACAAAGCACTGTAGCTACTACTTGGATACGCTGTATTGTAGCTTGTGAGGTACACTGGTGGCGTATGGTAATACGATGGGTACTCGTACATTGGGTGTTGATGTGGCAGGTTGTGATTGGCTGGATATGGCATGGGAACTGGATCATGGGATCCATGACCTTTGGAATGTGATCCAACGGTTGATGATACAGCATCTACATGATGTCGATGACCCTCATCAACATTAGTATTAGCTCTTTGCCCCTTCTTTTTGTTCTTTTTACTCCCACTGCCACTGCCATTGTCACTTTTCACAGAAGCATTACCCTCACTTTCACCGCCGGCACTTTTCTTCTCAGCCACCGGAGACTGATTACCGGCCGCCCCGGTCACATTCTGCTTCACCTCAGGCTTCTTCCCCTTGACTTCTCCACCTTGATCATGGGTCACATTCTTGCTTGAGTTTGAGCCGCCATTTTCAGAGCTTTTAGCACCATCGTTTTGATGAGCTGAAACATCGTTTTTCACTGTTTCTTTTCCTTTTTCGCCTCCATGGTTGCCATTATTGTTAGCTTCCTCGCTTTGGCTGCCTTGTTTGTCTTTGTTCTTCGATTTCCCTTCCTGCTTTTTCCCTTTCGGTTCAGATTTCTCAGGCCATAGCTCTGCATGTCTCCCTTTCTTCACTAGCTTCTTGATCAAAGTCGCTGCATTTACGTATACGTTGGCTTTTACAGTGGCTTTTTGTTGTTTCAAATCAGCATAAGCCTCGTATACGCCTGCAAATCACAAGGAAAACAAGATGAACAAGGGAGAAAGTGATGGAAAATACAGAGAAAATTTTACCACAAAAGAAAATCTTGAGAAAAAAAAAAGGAAACCCCAGATGAGAAAAGGTGAAAAAACCAAGATTTTGACTGTTTTAAACTGATTTTTAGAGGAAATTTTCACTGAAATTCAACAACAAAAGAAAAACATGTTAAAATTACCGTCGATATTTCTCAGCGTCTTCTCTACTTTCCTCTTGCAACCTTCACAGTGAATGGAGACTTTCAACACCCAAGTCTGGGAAAAACCATGGAAAATAAAGCGTGAACGGACAAGGCTTGAAAATCATTTAAAAAAAACATGGGATTTTGTCTTTGTTTATGCATGTTTTTACCTTGTACTTGAGAGGAGGTTCTTGGTTTTCTTCAACCTCCTTAGACTCTGGTTTGGTTTCTGGCTTAGATTCTTCTTTAGCTTCTGGTTTTCCTTCTGTTGTAGCCATTAGAGCACTAGCAAAGAGAGGAAAGTGGGAAAAGTAGATTTTTATGTGGAGATTGAATTGAAAACACAGAGGGAAAATGTTTTAAGAAGTGAAGGCTTAAAGAGGGAGGGAAAAAGAAAAGTAAAGTAGGCCTGGGAGTTGGTGCTGAGTTGGGTGGCAAAGGAGTAATTATGAGAAATTAATTAATTTATTACATTACTACTGTTGTAAATATCTTTTATTTTTGTAATTAATAAATAAATTTATTGATTAGATATATAAAGTTGAGTTAAATTTAATTATAACAGATAATTTTTTAATATTCTTTTTATACATATAATTTGGTCTCAAAACTTTTATTTAGAGGTCATTTAATTTCTTGAGCAGGGATGGAAGCGAGAGTTTAATATAGACACAATAAAAACGATCATTTTTAAAGAAAAAAATTTAAAAATAAAAAATAAATATAAGTATTTATATAATATATATAATTATGTGTAAGTATAATAATAATCTAAAATTTGAAATATGGATAAAGAATGTCACTTTTAGACGAAAAAATTGAATGTTTAATTTTTAAATGTTTAATATTTAACTTTTATTGGTTAAGATGATAATTTAATAATATTTTTTTATTAGGGTAATTTTTTTAAAGAAACTTATATATCTTACTGACTATATAATAAAAGTCTTATTTTAATAAATTATACACGGCCTCTAAAATATTTAGATTGCCCTTGTGTTTATAAACAAGTTTGTTTATTCAATTTTATATATATATATATATATATATTAAATATTAGTGAAAGTAGATACTAAATTGAACAAGTAAAAATTAATGTTGTAACTTCTAACACATATATAAGAACATATTAGTGGACGTATAAATGAACATGTTCAAAAAAATATAAACGAATATGTTCGTAAATGCTAAACAAACAAACACAAACACCTTCAAAACAAAAAAAAAAAACATGATATTAAAAATTAAAATAATGTGAATCAAGCATGAATATATTAAAAAATATATAAACGAACACGAATATAATCTTATTTATTCAAGCTCACTTTATTTACACCTATATCTTTGACACTCGATTTATTGAATATAGATATAATTTAACATACGTAAACTATTTATAATTTCAATTCTTACATTTACATTAACTATTTATAATTTCAATTCTTACATTTACATTTATTGTACACTTAAATACACAATATTTCAATCAAAATAAGATAAAATTATTGGCTCTTTTCATATATTTGTTTATTCTTATATAAATTTTTAATTTTAATCTTAATTTTTTTTTTAAAAAAAATAAAAAAGTGTTCTTAATAAATTTAAAATTTATGACTTAAAAATATAAAAAATAAACATTTTGACGTGTATTTTTCGGCTCGAAGTTAATAAAATGAAACCACTAACAAATATTTTCAATCAAAATAAGATGAGATTAATAGAGTTTTTCCTGCATTTTTGGATTTAACCAATACCCCGTTTTATTTGTTAACTAAAAACAAGAGTTAATGCAAAAATAGATAAAATTTTTTTTTTTAATATGTTGGCGTGATTATAAAATAATATTTATTTAAATATTAGTTTTTTAATAATATATACATATTATATATATATAATATTTGAATCTAAATTATTTGGATAAAATATATCATCTTTTATTATTGGACCATTCCGTAAGTTTAAAATTGATAAAAATATTTTTTAAATCAACTATAGTGGTTATAATACTATCTGTTTAGATTTTACCTCTAATTTTTCAATTTATAATGTTGAAACTTGCGAGAGGTTTTTATACGAACCGCGAGTTACTCACACATTTTTTAAAATATTTTAAAGTGATTAAATTATTTTATTTATTATTAATTATTTAAAATATATATAATATATAAATAAATTAATAGAATTTGAATTTTTATTGGAGTATAAAAAAAATGTAAAATATATATATTTTTTGTTTTACTGTCTAAAAATTTAAAATTCGTATATAATTTTATTTTATATTTTTATTGTAAATCAGTTTGCACCTTTTAAATTTTATAAATTTATCCGTAAAATAAAGTCATGCGTCACCTTCTAGATAGTTGCCTAATAGTTATCTAAAGAGGAATGAAACCATCAACACGAAGGCTAAGTTTCAATATTATAAATTTGGAAAGCTTACCAATGAGAATATGAGGAAGAGCTTCGATCCTTAACAAGTATTTAAGAATAAAGTTTGTCCTTTTTCATGTGTCAGAACACTCTCTATTACCACTCATTGTCTTTTTGGCAACACCTCACAACTCCGAAAAATTATTGAGTGAATCTTGTCCATCACGTCATTCGTGGTTTTAAACAATCAAGACCCTTCATTTTAATTTTTTTCAAGTTAATCATCACCTCTTTCCTACATGTAATTAGTGAGTGGATAGTTATTAGGTGGTTATTTAAAGATAAACGATCCTGATTGTTTGGACCATGAATGACCTGGTGAACAAGGTTCATTTAATAATCTCTCCACAACTCCATTTACAATTTTGATTGTTTATTATAGTCTTTTATATACACATGCATACAATCTAAATTAATTAGTCATCCATTTCAACCATCTAACTATTTAAAAAATGTAAAACTCATTTAAAAAATAAATAGGTAGAATGAATGACTGAGATTAACACTAGGATATACGAAGTTATCACTTGAAAAAAGAGAGTAAGAAGTTAATTTCAATCATGCATTTCACTTATCTAACGATCTAAAAAATATGTAAAACTCATTTGAAAAATAAATAGGTGAAATAAATGAAATTAACAGTAGGATATGTGAAGTTTTTTTTAGATAATACAGAACAAACTATTCAAACATGTGCTTCATGAAGCAAATTAGACGCAACTTCAACTGGCGGTTCGAAGAACAGAAGACCACCTATAGGATCACCGCGACATATCTTAGCCAGCTTATCCGCAACAATATTACATTGACAGTGAATATGGTTAACATCCACTTCCCATGGTAGTTGTAGCAATCGTGCAATTTTTCAACAAGAGCATGGGTACTTAACGTCTTCGATTGACAAAAAAGTATTCGAGTAGCCTTAACATTATGAGATTCCACATTTACTCTACGATATCCAAGATTCCATGCGTGTTGAAGTCCATCAAAGATCGCCCATAGTTCCGCAATTAATGGCGAGCATGCCCCTATACTTCTAGAGAAACCAAACAATCATTCACCATTACAACCCCGTAACGCACCTCCAATGGCAATGTTATAATCCCTAATATTAACAACACCATTAGAATTGAGTTTAACCCAACCTTCCTTCAGAGGATTCCAACACAAGTCAACAACTGGACGAGGACTTAACGATTGTTGGGATAGGCTAGATGTTGCTTCAAACTCTGCGATAAGGAAACTACAGTAAGTGATAAGATCTTGTCTTTCCACGAATTCAGCGTTTAAAAGAATACTGCAGCGAGCTTTCTACAATTGCGAGTAGACAACGGCAAAGAGTAGAGCCCAACTCGCATCATTTTCATCCCTTATGCTCATCACACCCAGATTCGTTTGAAACCAAATATGCAAAGGTTGTCACATAAAATGAGGAAGTATTCTATTGGGAACCAATGCAAACCAAATTCTTTTTGCTTTCGGACACTCTCACAAGACATGAGTTACATCTTCAACATCACTCTTGCAAATCCCACAACGACTATCTAATGTCATATGACGTCGCATACGTTCAACATTAGTGAGCAATTTCTCGCGTGCTGCTAACCCAAGGAAAATTTTGATCCGTTGCGGAGCCTTAAGGGACCATATAGACTTCTATAGACTTGAAAGACCAATCGCAGCTTTCCAATTTAAAGCAATATATTCTGATTTTGTAGAGAACAAGCAAGAATCTTCCCACTTCCATCTAATAGAATCTGCACCTAAGGAATCGTTAGGAGGAGGGGTTGCAGCAATTTTTCGTTGCAATGAATCCGGAACAAGGTGGCGTAGACGCTTCCAGTCCCCATAATCGTCAATATAATCAGCCACCTTAGTATCATTGCATCCCTCTGATCCGAAGCCGAAAGAGTTCAAAGGTGCCTCTAAATTCAGTCAATCATCTTTCCAAAAATCCACACTTCACCCATCCCGAACATTCCATACAATACTCCGTCGTACATCAGCCCAAACATTAATTAATCCTCTCCAAAGATGAGAGCATTGCCCTCCACGTAAATGCATGGGCAATATCTCCAACCATTTATACTTACGCTTTAGAATAGACACCCACAACCGATCCTCATTAGACGCTAATTGGTAACCTATCTTCATGAGGAGAGCCTTATTTTGTTGATGTATGTCGCGTAAGCCAATGCCTCCACTATCCGTAGAATTCAACATCTCATCCCATTTAACCAATGCAACACCAGATTTCTCACTTGACCCTCCTAAAAAAATCTTCGAATAATCTTTTCGATATCATCACGTAAGCCTTTAGGTAACCAACTCGATTGCATCACAAAGGAAGGGATAGCTTGCAGCACAGATTTTGCTAAAGTGATACGTCCTGCTAAAGAAAGGGATTGTGCAGCCCAACCAAGAAGATGTTGTTCCATTTTTTCAATAACATATGCATATGCCACTTTGTTAACTCTAGAGTGAAGAAAAGGGACCCCTAGATATTTTCTAAGATTCTCAACCACTTCAAAACCATCAATCTATTAACTCCATCCTTCATTTTGGTAGCCACATTCTTGGAGAAATAAACATGTGTTTTTTGTGTGCTAACCTAATGCCCCGATATGCTACAAAAATCATCCAACACATACTTCATTAATACCATTTGCTCCTAAAATGCCTCTGAAAATAGTACAAGGTCGTCCGCAAAAAAAAGATGTGAGACACCCAGCCCATGCTTCGACAAATGAATAGGTTTCCATTTCCCGCTAAGAACCTCAGAATGAATTACTTAAAAAGAGTAAAAAATTAATTTCACTCATACATTTTACTATCTAATGATCTAAAAAAGTATAAAACTTATAGTTTTACATTGTGTGTAAGTGGATTTTAATATTATATATCTACATAGATATATTTAGAGAGTTTCTTTTCCCTTTTTATATCATTATTGTTTTATCTTTTCATTTTTTAAGATTTTATTCTGATTAATTCGAATGTATTGTACATAAATCTTAGTTTATTTAAAGTCATATGCAGAGAGAGTACATTTCCAGTGTACACTGCAACTTGAATTATAAGTAGAAGTAAATGTTACCCCATTCTCCAACCAATAAAAGTGATAAATTTCGCACTTAGAGATAGGCGTTTTTAAAAATATTTGATTCAGTCGATCCGATCTAATTTTTATTTTTGGATCGGATATTTGATCCAATTTTAAGTTTTTCGGATCGGATACGGATCACAATATTTCAAGTTTCAGATTATCTGAAATCTGAAAATTCAAATTTTCATTCATATTAATCTTGTTATATTTAACAATTTAGTGCTTGTTATTTTCAAAAAATTTAAAATTTAAAACTTTTATAAATGTGATTCTTATTGTATTTAGTAATTTATTGTTTATTATATTCGAAATTCTAAAACTTTCATAAATACAACCTTCAAATTCAAAAAATTAGTTTAATCAAATTATATTTTTGGATAATTGAATATCCGAATATGTAGATATCCATTTATTTTCCGGATCAGATACATATCACTATATCATAGATCCGAAAACCCGGATATTCAAAAAAAATCGGATTAAATCTAATCTGATATCTGACAATGAACACCCCTACTTAGAGGGTGTTGGAGATGTAGGGATAGTATGCATGGACAATGAAGAGGGCATAGACAATGATAAATAGATTACGTGAGTACCAAAAGGCATGGAATCCGATGAGCTTCTTTATCGGTTTAGGAAGGTTTAGAGGTTTTGACAGAACCAAGGTTGGGATAGTATAGAATGTAGGCTATGACAAGGAGCACCACCATGATCACACCGGTCCATCCTTTGGTCCCTTTCACAACCCATCGGTAGTTGTCAGGCAATTCTTCCCCAAAGAATTGCTCCATTGGTTCGTACTCTTCACCGGTGGCATGGAGAAGTCGAGGGAAGTCACATGTTAGATGAGCACCGGCATGCAAGCCAACTCTGATAGTAATCCCAGAAAGAACTGTCTATAAGAAGTTTGCTGAAAACAAGTATGTTAATCAAGAGAATGCGTCTGAAACAGATATATTCAATATATTTCGTCATATAAAATCTTTATTTATCACATATTTTATATCAATCGATAATATGAAGATGATCAAATCGAATTTAAAATAAATTGAATTTATTCTAAACTATAATCGATTTAACTAAAGATTTCTCATGAAAAAATATTTAATTAGTTAAAATTAAATAATTAATTCCTTTATAATAAAATCACTTGTTTGGGTTTAATTTTTTTTATTGAACTATAATTTGTAAAGAAGTTTAAGTTTATTTTTAGTGTAATGGGTTTAATTTTTTTGGAACTGTGATGCACATTACGAATTGACTAGACACTGATCCATTCTCTGCAATTTTGATAGCCGAAAGATTATCACAATAAATATTTACAGGAAAAGAAAGACTAATATGTAAGTCAGATAGAAGATAGCTTAGCTATTGTGATGAGTGCATAAAAGCCTATTTTGCATATCATTTTCCCACTCGATTATTGCTAATAAATGACAGATTTAAGGGCATTAATGGATATTTCTGTATATTTTCCATATTTCAACATCTAATTACATAATTCATGAATTTATCTAATATTTTACATAAAACAGATGTATTTGATAGTTTTCTTTCTTATACAGGAAACTATATTATATAGATGACCAATGAGAAGATAGATGCTGAATGTAGATGAAGCACCCGCCACGGCAACACTTTGGAAGTCGCGGCAGCAGACTAAAGATGACAACTGGTGCTGGACAAAAAGAGAAAAAGATGCTGATCTTAAAGGGCAAAGAGCGAGAGAAAGACGAAGCTAATTTAAGGAATCAAGCCCTGGTCAAAGTCAAAGTGCGGGAAAGAAAAGATATTTTAGGAAATAAGAATTAAGTATTATAGTTTAATTAGGAATTATATTTCTTCCCCCTTTAGAACTCTTTCCTTGCATGGAAAGCTTTAACCTAGGGCTTGGCCTATATAAGGCACATATTAGGTTTAATTTAGAGAGTCAAATTTTACCTATCATATACTCTTAGTTGCCGACTACACCATGTTCTAAACTTCTTCGGAGGTTTAGGTTGTTTATGGAGT
The DNA here is from genome assembly GCA_035048815.1 of Abelmoschus esculentus. NCBI lineage: Eukaryota > Viridiplantae > Streptophyta > Magnoliopsida > Malvales > Malvaceae > Abelmoschus > Abelmoschus esculentus. Next base: position 2,228,923 of record JAUCBN010000049.1, read on the forward strand.
AGTTGGAAAAGATGGTTGTGTTATGTTTGATATTTATTAATGCAAAACTTATTTCATAGTTTGTTCTCTCTAGGTATTTACTCTTCTCGCGTATGAGCTCGAAAGATAGTATGTGAAGAAAAATCTATTTGCCTAGCATCGGGAGACGTAGATTCACGAAACGAGAGAATACAGTCTTTGCTCATGGGCATTAACTAATCCGGTTGAGAGATTAACCGCCCAGGATTTCAACGACTAACAAGACACATGTTTGGTTGTTGTCCGCCCTTGATTCACGCTAGAAGATATCATCAAGACGTGAGTTTCAACAGTTCTCTTCGCTTAGGGATAAGGAAGAAGACATACAAGGATGCTCTATCGAACTATGGAATGTTGAATTATCGACAAGACATAACCCCGCCTAGGCAGCTGCGACGACCCTTTGTGTGACCCACCGAGGCGGCAGTTCAACCCATTGTATTAATAAGTGGATACTTAATACAACTGGATTCTCCTCTACAAAACATTCAACTTAACCTCGATTTTATCATCTTTAGTCCTTCGTTATTTAGTTTAGTTTTAATAGTTAATTTAGTGAACTCAACTCAACAAGCTATTTGTGTCTTTATTTTCTATAGTGCGTCCGTAAGAAGTAGTGAAGTCGGTACAATACTTGTGGGTTCGAAAAACTCAAATATTACAATCTGACAAAGGTGGAAAACTAAAGGACTTCTGAGCCTCCATCATATTTGGCGTCGTTTCTGGGGACTAACGCTCAATTTTACTACCAATTATTTCTACACCTTTTTCTTTTTCTTTTTAATTTTACTTTTATTTTTATTTTTCCTTAACTAACTAGTGTTGTTTTGTGTATGACCAGGTCCAATCCATCTATAGAACAATATCCGTATGATCCTGAAATCTAAAGAACCGGAAGGCGTTTACGACAAGGGATACGCGAAAGGATGAACATAGCACTTGACCAGCAGAACAACACTGGCATGAATACTGTCGCGGCAGACAACCAAGGCACATTCGCAGTTGTTGATCCTGTCAATCCACCTCAACAGGAGCGTGTACGAATAGTTCGTGATTATTTAGAGGAAGATTTGGATGGATTAACTCCAACCGTTGTGATGCCTAATATAGAGGCAAAACATTTTGAATTAAAGCCGGTCATGTTCAACATGATCAACACTCTAGGCTAATTTGGAGGATCGGCCAACGAAGATGCTCGGCAACATCTTAAGTCGTTTTTGGAAATCTGCAATTCGTTTAAGTTGCCGGGAGTTTCTGCCAACATACTGAAGTTGAAATTGTTTCCTTATTCACTGAGGGATAGGGAAAAATCTTGGTTAAACAACCTCCAACCTAGATCGTTGAACTCATGGACTGAACTTTGCCGAAGCTTCCTTACCCGATTCAGTTATACCAACATGACTGATAAGCTGAGAAACAATATCACATCCTTTAGGCAAGATGAAGACGAATCAATGTATGAGGTCTGGGAAAGATACAAAGAATTATACAGAAAATGCCACATGCATGGTTTGCCCGAATGGACTCAAGTATCAATCTTCTACAACGCAGTAAACACCCCTACAAGGATGATGCTTGATGCCTCCGCAAACGGTACCCTCTTAGACCGCCCACCCCATTAGAGTTTAGAAATTCTGGATAGGTTAACAAAGAATGATTATCAATACCCGACCACCAGAAGAGGAATAACTAGGCGAGGTATGACAAGATCTGACTTTTCAGATTCTATCCTAGATCAACTGTCAGCTTTGACAAATATGGTTAAGGATCTGCAAAAGCCGAGTCACATACGAGAAGTTAAGGCAGTCACTGTTTTCTGTGAAACATGTGGTGACAATCATGATACAAACGCATGCCCGCAAGATCTAGAATCTTCCTTTTATGTCGGAAATTTCAATAGAAACAATATATCCAATAATTATAACCCATCATGGAGGAAACATCCAAACTTTTCATGGAGTAATCCTAACAATGCACTTAACCTGCAACATCAATCAATGCAATCTACTGGATTCCAACAAAACAACAGATTTGCTCAGCAGCAGATGCCTCAGTAGGCATTACCGTCGCCGCAACATACAACAGATGTCCAAACCCTGGAGAACACACTGCAAACATTCATGGCTCAGACTGACGTTTATATTACAAACACCAATAAGTTTTTTCAGAGAGACTATACTTTCATGGACAAAACAGAGATGAGAATGCAGAACAATGAAGCTTCTCTCAAGACGCTGGAAACTGTAGTAGGATAGATGGTACAACAAATGAAAAACCGACCCATATGAGGTCTCCCTAGCGATACTGAAGTCTCTAGAATTGGTTCGCATGAATAATGCAAGGCGATATCCACCAGGACTGGATTACAGCTAAAGGACCCTGAAATACATGCTCAGACAGTAGGTAAGAATACTGAGACAGTAGCACCTCAAGAAGCTACTGAAGATGCCACAGCAGAAGATGCCACAGCCGCACCACATATAAGATTCCAATGCAATGAAAAGATTGAGGATCTGCGGCTACTACCACCTTTCCCACAAATGTTGAAACAACAAAAGCAAGAATATTAGTTTAAGAAATTTCTATACATTCTTAAACAGGTACATATAAATATACCTTTGGTGGAGGCAATTAAACAAATGCCCAACTAAGCCAAGTTCTTTAAGGATATTATATCAAAAAGGACAAAAATTGAGGAATTTGAAACAGTTTCCGTGACAGAAGGGTGTGTGGCATTGTTACACAACAAGGCTACGACAAAGAGAAAAAGATCCTGGTAGTTTCACCATACCATGTTCTATCGGAGATCAATACGTCGGTAAGATACTATGTGACTTATGCGCTAGCATAAATCTCATGCCTAAGTCAGTATTCTAGAAGTTAGGCATCGGGAAGGCAAAACCAACAACGGTGATGCTACAACTGGCAGTCCGCTCTTATGTGCAACTGGAAGGAAAAATTGAAGATATCCTGGTAGAGTGGATAAATTTATATTTTCTGTTGACTTCTTAATTCTTGATTATGAAGCAAATGAACATGCTCCGATCATATTGGGAAGACCATTCCTAGCTACGGGTAGAACATTGATCGATTGCGAAAAAGGCGAATTGGTCATAAGAGTCAATGACCAACAAGTGAAGATCAATACGTTCAAAATTTTAAAGCATCGGGACGAACCAGATGAATGTCAAAGAATTGAAGTTAAAACTGAATTTAAATTCAATACAGAGATGGACTGCCTGAACAACACCTGCCGAGGCAACCTCTACCACGATAGCACACCCCTTGAGTAGAAATACATCAGAAAGAAACCACCTGACGAGGAGACAACAACCGGGACATCAACTCCTCCTTCATTCAAAAGATGGTTGCTGCTGAAGATGCATTTTATTGCACTTCTGCAGTAACTAAATTTCTATCATTTTGTCCCTATTTTTTTTATGTTTTAGGATTAGATTTTCAATTTCAGTTTTAGAAATTAGATTTTAATTTTTCACAATTTAGTTTCCAGAATTTTATGTTTTTCACATTATCTATCAATTTGAATTTCAGTTAATTAAGTCCAATAAAGAAGAATAAAATGGAGAAAACCAGCCCAAACATCAAGCGGTCCAATAAAAGAGGCAAGAAATTCTCGACGGGAAACTTGCCACCTAAGCTCAATTCAACATTTTTTCTGCCGCCCAGTGGAGGCCAACTGGAATGGCATCGTGTGTACGCTAAGAATAATGATGTCACTGTGATTGCACCAACGGTCGGCCGCCTTCGCCTATATAAACACAAGCAAGGTTCATCTCCTTTATGCCTCTTTTCTATTATTATTACTCTGCGCAAATTTTCTTCTTCTTCTCTACAAACACCGATGGCACCTCAACAACGAGACTCTTCCAAAGCTGCCGCACCAACATACCGACGTTTTGCAACCAAGGAAGTTGAACAAGAGTTCCATTACAAATTCCAGAACCGCCAAGTATGGGAGGAGCAAGGATTTCACTACACAGACGTCGAAGATCTTGGCATCGAGATATTTATTCTCTCCAAGATTACCTTTCAAAGATGGCAGAAGTTTGCCAAGCAACCAACACCTGCGTACGTTACGTGGGTCCGAGAATTCTACACTCACCGTCCAATGCCAAACAACCCATACATTCATCTTCGTGGCAGAGCTATACCAGTGGCAGAAATAACAATCAACGCTCATTTTGGACTACACATCGAGAAAGATGAACACGCCGACTTTACTGCTGCACTAACCGCCGATGACTATGAGTCTATAAAAGCGGAGCTCTGCGTGCCTAGAACAGAATGGAACACCGGAAAACACCGTGACTCTTTCAACCACCGTGACCTCTGACCAGAGGCAAAACTTTGGAACACCTTCATAAAAAGAAACTTGTTGCCGACTTCTCACAACCAAATTGTTGATCGGCCACGATTAGCACTAATCCATTCCATAATTCACAATCGACGCAGGAAGAATAATCAACGAACAAATCTTTGAGTGTGCTGCTAAGGGTAGAGGTATTCTCTACTTTCCATGTTTAATTAATGCTTTGGGATATTTGGAAAGGATCCTGACACTACTGACATATATTTACACGCCGAAGAGAATGGGCTGGACACGAGAGGTTTCCATAAAGAGGATGCAAGTGGAATAAGCTATTCCAAAAGCCTTCATCCCTTTTGCTGCCAAGACAGAACAACCAACAGCGGCAGCAGAAAGCACTGCACCGGCACCTGTAGGAGTACTGGAAACCCTGCAGCGCATGGAGAAAAGGCAGTTGGCCTTCATGACATATATCAAGGAATTCAACAACGCCATCATCTCTAATATTCATGATGAAATTCCTACATGCACGACTGTATTTCTTGACTTTACAATCGAGTCACCCATTCCTCAGCAACCTGCTGCTCCAACCGAATCAACAACTGCCTTCGCAATAATCCTAGTCTTTCCTTCCGCCACAACCGCTGCAGTAGCAACAGAACCACTCTCGGTAGACTCGGTAGCTAAATTTCTCCGAATGGGCTCCACTAATAGAGGAGCCACACCAGACCAATCAAACACCTTCACATGGAGTGACTCCGATGAGGACCTCACAAGCCAACTAAAAGCTACCAAGGAATTTATGACCGTAACACAAGAGGGCAGAGGAGAAAGGCAGATGATAAGTGCTCAACACACTATCACTTTTTACACCTTTTGTTGGCATTAATCCCTGAATTTACACCCACTCAGACCAATGCATGTACTTAATGTGATATATTTAGAAGCTATGCTTATAGAGATAATATTTACAGAAAATGCACGTTTTACTGCATTTTCATATCTGTGCAGGAGAACCAGTACCGCGGCATCGACAAGGCCGAGGCAGGACCTGATGCCGAGGCAGCAACTGAGAGCTAGGAAGCAAGACTGTAGGCGATTGGAAGATAAAAATCCAAGGGACGTGTCTAGACTTGAAGCCCATGGATCGTAGCTGGCTATCATGAGGAAAAGCCCAAGACAAGGCCACGCGGGAAAGCCCCTTTAGTCGAATTAAACTTGGAAATATTTTAATTATGTACATGACTTGTTCCCTACTCCAAGTTGTATTCTACTTAGGAAAGGTTTGCCCTAGGTCTAGCCTATATAAAGACCTAGCCACCCAATGTAACAGACGGGAAAACCTAGAGAGAAAGAGCCGACTTATAATCTTGTTTTCTTTCTCTCCATTATGTTCTAAGTTTCTTTAGGGTTTAGGTGAAGGTTGTTAGTATTTGTGAGAAGAGATTTTACTTTATCTTTGATTCAATGCAATAAAGTTATCAAGGTTTGCTTATCCTTTGTTATTCCTTGTTCTTGCATTTAAGCCCGGGAGGGAAGTTTGTGAGTAATCCATTTATCTAAGCTCGGGAGAGTTAGATTCACGAAAGGTGTAAGTATGGTGTTTCAATCGCGAAACACTAACTCGGCCTAGGGATAGATTAAGAGTTTCAGCGGCTAAAAGAAGTGTGAGATTGGTTGGTGAGTATAATTGGTTCACGCCGGGAGGTATCATCAAGGACTAGTCATCAACAACACTCTGACTTAGGGATAAGCGGAGTCATTCAAGGACACTTTGCCGAACTTTGGTAAAGTCCAACCACGAGCAAGGGATTGTCGCGACGGACAAGTATCTTCGCTGCCAAGGCAGTGAACTGCAGTGCTGCCGAGGCAGTGACATACGATTGCATTGAGTAGAGACAAGTCAATCAAATCCACAATAAAATGCAACTGGATCCTAACCCATCTCTCTCTATTATTAAATCTCTTTACTTTGCTTAGTTATTTTAGTTTAATTAAGCCAACTCAATCACTTGTGTTTTTTCTTTATTTTCTTCTACAGAACAAGAAGACGAAGAAGACATATTAAGTCTACCAGTCCATGTGGAGATGATAATCCGATAAATACTTATCACTTATTACTTTCGATGTGTCCACTTGCACTAAACGCGCACTTTTGGCACGCGACAAGTTTTTGGCGCCGTTGCCGGGGACTGACAACTAAATTTTGTTTTCTTTATTTTCTTGTTTCTTTTTATTTTTATTTTACCTTTGTTTTTTTTGGTGTATGACCAGGGCCAACCAAACCAAACCTTTGTACGAGTTAGATCCAGAAATCGAAAGAACAAGGCTAAGGTTGAGGAGACAAATCCAAGAGGCTATGGCAGATCACCCTGCAGGACAAAACTTACCTGCCGGCAATGGAGTTTTACCGCCGCCACCTGGGCCGCGACAGCTCACTGTCAGAGACTTCTTGGAAGAGGACTTAAATGGATTAAACCCAGGAGTCATTACACCGGAGATAGAAGCAGCCCACTTTGAACTGAAACCTGTTATGTTCAATATGCTTAACACTATTGGACAATTTGGTCGGTCTGCAACCGAAGACGCAAGGCAGCACCTTAATTCCTTCATGGAAATTTGCAACTCTTTCAAAATCCAAGGAGTCCATGAAGATGTCTTGCGATTGAAGCTATTCCCCTATTCACTGAGGGATAGGGCGAAAGCTTGGTTGAATAGCATTTCAGCAGGATCTATTGGATCTTGGAGTGAACTTTGCCGTGATTTTATTACTCGTTTTAATCCAACAAACTTATATGATAGAATTCGTAATGAAATCACTTCTTTTCGACAGGCAGATGACGAACCAATGTACGAGGCATGGGAGCGCTATAGAGATTTACTACACAAATGTCCTTTGCATGGATTTCCCCTATGGACACAGGTGACAATGTTCTACAATACCACGAATTCCCCGACAAGGATGATGTTAGATGCCTCGGCAAACGGAACACTCCTAGATAAAGCACCTGAGGAAGCTATCGAGATACTAAATAAACTCGCAAAAAATGACTTCCAATTTCCGACATCTAGGCGAAGAGGAGTAAGACGCCAAGCCACGGTAAATGAATTAGACTCATCGAATTCAGTGGCAGCACAATTGGCCTCTCTTACCAAGATGGTGCAAAACCTACAACTACAGCAAAATACCCGTGAGGTCAAGGTAATTGATTCATATTGTGACTTATGTGGAGGTAATCACAGTTCCTCTGATTGCATGAATCAAGAAACCGATATGTATGTTGGGAATTACAACCACAACAATATGATGTCCAACACATACAACCCCTCATGGAAGAGGCATCAAAACCTATCATGGAGCAACCCTAACAATGCCTTAAACCCAACCACCCAACCTTCAGGATTTCAGCAACCGATGCAACAACTGTCGCCGCCGCAAGCCCAGCAGTCAATGTCGCAACAGCATATGCAGCAACAATCGGTAAGTTCATTGGAAAACACGCTTAAGGCCTTTATGTTGAAAATTGAGTTTTACATGGCAGAGAACAGTAATTTCATCAAAACGACAGACGCTTTTATGAATAGAACTGAGATGCGGTTGCAAAATCAAGAAGCGGTCATTAAAACGCTGGAAACTCAGGTTGGGCAGTTTGCTCAAAACCTAAACACTAGACCACAAGGAGGACTACCTAGCAATACTGAAGTTGCTAAGGTAATGGGCCATGAACAGTGCAAGGCTATCACTACTAGGAGTGGTATACAGCTGAAGGAAAAGATCCTAGAGAGCCAAATTCAATCAACAGATCCAGCAAAAGAAAAGGCTGAGCAAACTGATATTGATAACACTGCCCCGACAGAGAGCACAACAGCTCCTAAACAGCCTGCCGAGACAGCAACAATCCCAGTGGTGCCAGGTATTAAATTCCAAACTAAAGAAACCCTGGATGAGATGAGACCACCACCACCTTTCCTACAAAGGTTGAAAAAGCAAAAACAGGACCAACAATTCAAAAAATTCCTTGATATTTTGAAGCAAGTCCACATTAACATAATTGAACAAATGCCTAACTACGCCAAGTTCTTAAAAGACATGGTGTCAAAGAGGAAACGAATAGGTGAGTTTGAGACAGTGGCTGTTATCGAGGGATGCATGGCAATGCTGCACAATCACATGTCACCGAAGTTAAAAGATCCTGGTTGTTTCATCATACCTTGTGCTATAAGTAAAAATTATGAAGGTAAGGCCCTATGCGATCTTGGAGCAAGCATCAATCTAATGCCCAAGTTTGTCTTCCAAAAGCTTGGAATAGGAAGGGCAAAGCCTACAATAGTTATGCTCCAACTAGCGGATCGATCCTACGTGCAACCTGAAGGCAAAATCGAGGACATACTGGTAAGAGTTGATAAGTTTATTTTTCCTGCTGATTTTCTTGTCCTTGATTGTGAAGCAGATGAAAATACACCGATCATCCTTGGGAGACTTTCCTTGCAACTAGACGCACATTAATTGACGTGGAAAAAAGAGAGTTGACAATGCGGGTCAATGACCAACAAGTCAAACTCAATGCATTCCATAACTTAAAAAAATATGATGATCCAGAGGAGTGCAAGGCCATTCACACAGGAGGTACCAAAACTTCCTGCCTTGGCAGAATGCTCGGCAGATTGATTGGTAAAAAGATTAAGCCCAAGGTGGATGGATACACAGCAAAAGGGAGTGGCCCACAACCGATTTACAATTCGGGCCAAAGAGAGAGAATCATCTTGGGAGATGCATTTACATGCTCTCTACCAGTAACATAATCTCCTCTCTTTTCTTTATTAATATATTAGGATTAGTTTATTTTTATTTTTCGATTTTTTTTTTGCCTTAAGTATTTTTATTTTTCGTGTGTTTAACTTTTAGGACAAGAAGCAAGAATAAAGGAAAAGTAGTTCAAAGCAGGAACTCTGCCGAGGCAGAAAAACAGTGTTAGGGCCGCAGCAGTCTCAACGGGCAGAACAGTGTAACGGCTAGTCTGCCGAGATCCCTGCCGCGGCAGAAAAGGAAACGACAAAAAAAAGAAACGGTTACAAAAAGGCTAGTGGATCCAAACGGTCACAAGACCGAGGCCTATATAAGAAACCCCTTCCTCTTGAACTATTCACTTTTGCATTCTTGTTTTCTTTAGCATTCTTAACAATCTTCCTCTCACATAACTCTCTGCCTACTCACAAGTCTTCGTGAAATTTCAGATTCTTTTCAAGAAAACCTCCAAGAAATCATCTCACAATCTTGATGGCAACCTACAAGAGATTTGCCCAGCCAACGTTGAAGATCGTTTCAACCGATCTTTCATCGCCCGACAATTATGGGAAGAGCAACGTTTACAGCATTCAGATGATGAAAACTACGACATCGAGCACTACCTTTTTGACAGAATCAAGTACCAAGATTGGGAAATTTTCTGTCTCCAACCTACCCAGGCGAATGCTACGATCGTACGGGAGTTCTATGCGCACGGGCCCAGCAAAGATTCCCTCTTTGTTCACTGCCGCGGCGGGCCGGTCCAGTTAGATGCCGAGATCATCAACGATTTTTACGGCCTCACCCCGAACAGTGATGTTCACGCCGAATTCATGGAAGACATCACTGCCGAGGACTATGAGCTAATCAAAGACGATCTTTGTTAAGCGAATACTCCATGGGAAACCGGTATCCATAGAGGATCCGTAACAAGACAAAGCCTAAAACCCGAGGCCAAGATTTAGAACACCTTTGTCAAGCGACGACTCATCCCCAAGTCCTACAACAGCACGGTAGACCGGAGGCGATTGGTGCTTATCCAATCGATCATCAACAAAAGAACCATCAATGTTGGAGAGATCATCCTTCGTGAAATTCACGAGTGCGGTAAGAAAGATAGGGGACCATTATATTTCCCATGTTTGATCACAGGTTTATGTGTTACCGCAGGTGTACCAATCAAAGATACGGACGAGTACACTCCCCAAAGGCGAGGATGGACCAGGGACTTTTGTCACAAAGTCATGCAGATCACGCAGGCGGAGCCAGTCCAAGCAACTCCCCAACAGTTCACGGCTGATACTGCTGCTTGGGCCCAGTACACGGTAGACATACCTGATACTGCCCACACCTCTGCCGCAGCAAACCCCTATCATGAGATTTTACAAAGGATGACAGCGATGGACCTTCGACGACAGAGGTACATGGAGTACCAGAGAGATTTCAATGACACATTCGCCCAGATGATGCTCCACGCTTTTCCAGACCAAGGGGCGCAATTTCCAGAGTTTCCTAGCAACATGTTTGTCACAGCCGCCCCTTACACCGAAACTACACCAGCTCCGGGAGAACCAAGACCGTTCTTTCATGCGGACCCTCAATCACAGTACCAGGCTACCGGCCCATCCAGGGCAGCGGATTCTGCCGTGGCATCATCTGCCAGCAGAAGACCATCCAAACGGAGGGCAGTCTTCAGCACTCCTCCTCGATCCCCAATCATCATGGGCAGTCTATCAGCCGAGATAGATGCCTATGTGCACCAAAGCTCCACCGCCGTCGGACCAAGTACACACCACACCGGAGGAGCCACGACAATGGAGGGTGGAACGGACATAATGCTGACCGAAGACATGGCCGATGTGGAAGAAGGAGAAGAGGTCGAGGCCCCAATGCAACAGACACCACCCACAAGAGTCCAACCGCCCCGGCAAGCAAAAGCTCAACCATCGCCCTCACCAAGAACAAAGCAATCGGCAGCAAGGCCGAGGAGAAAAATTGTTACAAGCAGCTCTTCGGAGTCGCTTTAAATCTTTGTTATTAATTCAATATTAATTGCTTTTGCTGTCTCTATATGCTGCTTACTTCATATTTGTGTTGCCCGCTTATTTCTTCAAATATAAAGCATTGAGGACAATGCTTGGTATGAGTTTGGGGGTGCAGATTTACTGCCAAGGCAAAAATCTACTGCCGAGGCCTTGCCAAAAAGGGAGTATTCCAGTGAAATTTTTTATTTTTTCATGCTCCAAGCCTTAGTTTATTCTTTAAGGCTATAGAAATCTTTCTCCTTACCATGATTAGATTCTGTTAAGAAGGTTTAACCTTAGGATACTCAAGGATGAAAACTTAGAAGCTTACTATAGGAAGAAATCTAAACACTTTTGGGACTTGTTGGATTATAGAAATTCTTTTAATAAACTTAGGTGATAAAGACTTAGATTTTTGGGAAAGTAACTAGAGGTGCCTATCACCGGCTCTAGAAAGAACTCTTCTTCATGCTAGAGGTGCCCGAAATTGGCTGTAGTATATGTTAAGGAATATTAAAAAAAGAAAAAAATTAGTGAAGGGAAAAACACAACCCTTGAGGTGCCCGAAATTGGCTCAAGGATTGGTTGCTTAGAAAACACAACCAAATTCTACTTGTCTTGAACTTAGAGTTTATCTGAGAAAGCCTTTAATCAAACTTGTCCACAAAAACGCACACACTCACAATTCTTATAGTTTGTTTCTAGGTAAACCCTTGGGTATCCGAAAGGTTGAGGCTTAAGAATAGGCCTAGTTATGGTGGGGAGAATAGATGGACATGTAAGACCAAGAGAGAGTAGAGTTCGGCAAATTGATGGTTTGCATTGCTTGAGGACAAGCAATAGTTCGAGTTTGGGGGTGTGATAAGTGCTCAACACACTATCATTTTTTACACCTTTTGTTGACATTAATCCCCGAATTTATACCCACTCGGACCAATGCATGTATTTAATGTGATATATTTAGAAGCTATGCTTATAGAGATAATATTTACAGAAAAGACACGTTTTACTGCATTTTCATATTTGTGCAGGAGAACCAGTGCCGCGGCAGCGACAAGGCCGAGGCAGCAGCTGAGAGCCAGGAAGCAAGACTGTAGGCGATTGGAAGATAAAAATCCTGGCTAGCATGAGGAAAAGCCCAAGACAAGGCCACGCGGGAAAGCCCCCTTAGCCGAATTAAACTTGGAAATATTTTAATTATGTACATGACTTGTTCCCTACTCCAAGCTGTATTCTACTTAGGAAAGGTTTGCCCTAGGTCTAGCCTATATAAAGACCTAGCCACCCAATGTAACAGACGGAAAAACCTAGAGAGAAAGAGCCGACTTATAATCTTGTTTTCTTTCTCTCTATTATGTTCTAAGTTTCTTTAGGGTTTAGGTGAAGGTTGTTAGTATTTGTGAGAAGAGATTTTACTTTGTCTTTGATTCAATGCAATAAAGTTATCAAGGTTTGCTTATCCTTTGTTATTCCTTGTTCTTGCATTCAAGCCCGGGAGGGAAGTTTGTGAGTAATCCATTTATCTAAGCTCGGGAGAGTTAGATTCACGAAAGGGGTAAGTATGGTGTTTCAATCGCGAAACACTAACTCGGCCTAGGGATAGGTTAAGAGTTTCAGCGGCTAAAAGAAGTGTGAGATTGGTTGGTGAGTATAATTGGTTCACGCTGGGAGGTATCATCAAGGACTAGTCATCAACAGCACTCTGACTTAGGGATAAGCGGAGTCATTCAAGGACACTTTGCCGAACTTTGGTAAAGTCCAATCATGAGCAAGGGATTGCCGCGGCGGACAAGTATCGTCGCTGCCAAGGCAGTGAACTGCAGTGCTGCCGAGGCAGTGACATACGATTGCATTAAGTAGAGACATGTCAATCAAATCCTCAATACAACGTAATTGGATCCTAACCCATCTCTCTCTATTATTAAATCTCTTTACTTTGCTTAGTTATTTTAGTTTAATTAAACCAACTCAATCACTTGTGTTTTTTCTTTATTTCCTTCTTTGAAAAGCAATAAGGACTTAGGCTTAGATTTTTAAACTAGAGGTGCCTATCACCGGCTCTAGTTAGTCCATAGAGGTGCCTATCACTAGCTTTAGGACTTAGTCATTCTCCCACTTACTAGAGGTGCCCAAAATTGGCTCTAATGAGAAATAGCTAAACACTTGAGGTGCCCGAAACTGGCTCAAGCAATATAACTATATAGCAATATATATTTATATACAATTTAGGGAGAAGGAAAGAAAAAGAATCAAAGAAAAATCTTAGTCGGAAGTTTTGAGCTAGAAAAAGGATTAGAACTTAGAAAATCAGCTTCGACATAGCTACACACACTCACTAAGACTCATAATCTAATTTCGAGGAATTCCTAGAGCCTAGAAGAGGTCGAGTCGAGAAAAGAATTCTACCGCGGCAGGCATGACGGTACATTACTTTAAAATTCCTTACTTAAACCTATCCTTCTGCATTGCTTGAGGACAAACAATAGTTCGAGTTTGGGGGTGTTATGAGTGCATAAAAGTTCTATTTTGCATATCATTTTCCAACTCGATTATTGCTAATAAAGGACAAATTTAAGGGCATTAATGGATATTTTTGTATACTTTCCATATTTCAGCATCTAATTACATAATTCATGAATTTATCTAATATTTGGCATAAAACAGATGCATTTGATAGTTTTCTTTCTTAGACAGGAAACTATATTACAGAGATGGCCAATGAGAAGATAGATGCTGAATGCAGATGAAGTACCCTCCACGACAGCACTTTGGAGGCCGCGACAACAGACTAAAGATGACAACTGATGCTCGATAGAAAGAGAAAAAGATGTTAATCTTAAAGGGCAAAGAGCGAGATAAAGACGAAGCTAATTTAAGGAGTCAAGCCCTGGTCAAAGTCAAAGTGCGGGAAAGAAAAAATATTTTAGAAAATAAGAATTAAGTATTATAGTTTAATTAGGAATTATATTTCTTCCCCCTTTGGAACTCTTTCCTTGCATAGAAAGCTTTAACCTAGGGCTTGACCTATATAAGGCACATATTAGGTTTAGTTTAGAGAGTCGGATTTTACCTATCATATACTCTTAGCCGCCGACCACACCATGTTCTAAACTTCTTCGGAGGTTTAGGTTGTTTATGGAGTAGTTGGAGAAGATGGTTGTGTTATGTTTGATATTTATTAATGCAAAACTTATTTCATAGTTTATTCTCTCTTGGTATTTACTCTTCTCACATATGACCTCGAAAGATAATATGTGAAGAAAAATCTATTTGCCTAGCATCGGGAGATGTAGGTTCACGAAACGAGAGAATAAGGTCTTTGCTCATAGGCATTGACTAATCCGGTTGAGAGATTAACCGCCCAGGATTTCAGCGACTAATAAGATGCATGTGTTTGGTTGTTGTCCGCCATTGATTCACACCGGGAGGTATCATCAAGATGTGGGTTTCAACAGTTCTCTTCGCTTAGGGATAAGAAAGAATACATACAAGGATGCTCTGTCGAACTATGGAATGTTGAATTGTCGACAAGGCATAACCCCGCCTAGGCAATTGCGACGACCCTTTGTGCGACCCGTCAAGGCGGCAGTTCAACCCATTGCATTAAGAAATGGATACTTAATACAAATGGATTCTCCTCTACAAAGCATTCAACTTAACCTCGTTTTTATCATCTTTAGTCCTTCGTTATTTAGTTTAGTTTTAATAGTTAATTTAGTGATCTCAACTCAACAAACTATTTGTGTCTTTATTTTCTATAGTGCATCCGTAAGAAATAGTGAAGTCGACACAGTCCCTGTGGGTTCGACAACCTCAAATATTACAATCTGACAAAAATGGAAAACTAAAGGACTTTCGAGCATTCATCACATTGCATTTCACAAGAAATAGAAGCTAAGACTCTATATTCTGCTTCACTAGAGGAACGAGATATAGTTTGTTTCTCCTTGGATTTCTGAGAGACCAAAGTTGAACCAATAAACACACAAAAACCAGTAACAGATTTTCTTGAATCAGGCAAGTAGCCTATTCAGAATCCGAAAAAGCATTTATTTTCATTTCATTGTAAGCAGGGAAGAAAAGCCCTTGACCAGGAGACCCTTTAAGATATCGAAGTACCTTGTGGGCAACAGTCATATGTATATTAGTAGGACAAGAAAGAAATTGAGACAATTGTTGAACAATAAAAAAGATGTCAGGTCTAGTATTGGTAAGATAAAATAATTTTTCAACAAGTCTTCTATATAATATAATATAATATCTTCTAAAGGTGTACCATCTTCTTTGGATAGTGCATTTTTAGAAAGAATTGGAGTAGAGACAAATTTTGAATGTAAGAAATCTTTTTCTTACAAGAAATCTAAAGTGTATTTTCTCTGACAAAGATTAATGCCTTTACTGGACCGAGCAATCTCAAGACCTGGAAAATACTCCAATTCTCCTAAGTCTTTTATTTTGAAGACATCATGTAGAAAAGTTTTAGTGACAAACATCTCATGAAGACTGAGACTTGACAAGATAATGTCATCAACATATATAAGAAGAGCAATGAAAGTGTCATCAAAACCTTTAACAAAGAGGGATTTATCAGCAGATGCTTGTTTAAAACCTTGATCTATAAGAGCAAGTGTGAGTCTTTTATTCCATTGCCTACTAGCTTGCTTAAGCCCATATAAACTCTTGTTTAACTTAGAAACTAAACCATGTTTTGAAGAAGAAAAATTAGAAGGAAGTTTCATATATACTTCTTCATTTAAAAAACCATGTAAGAAAGCATTTTTTATGTCTAACTGATGAAGTTTCCAATTTTGTGATGCAGCAACAGCTAAAAGAGTTCTAGTGATAGTTATTTTTGCAACAAGGCTAAAAGTATCTAAAAAATCTATCTCAGGTTGCTGAGTATAACCCTTTACTACTAGTCTAGGTTTATATTTTTCAAGAATGTCATATGATTTCAGTTTTGTCTTTTAGACCCATTTACAACCAATTGTTTGTTTACCATGAGGTAAAAATACTAACTCCCATGTATTATTAGCTTCTAAAGCTCTAACTTCTTCAACCATGACATTTTTCCAGCAATCACGTTTGATAACTTGCCTATATGTTTTAGGTTCAGTCAAGATAGTAACATTATTAACATATGTATAATGTTTGAAAGATAATGTATTATAAGGTAATACATGAGTAATATTATGAGGAGAGATTTTAGATCTAGAACCTGTTAGAGAAACTTGATAGTCTTTGAATTTTTGGTAATTGAATATTTCTTACTGGTGTATGAGGCTTAGAAGTCTGTGATGTACTACTATCAACCACTTGATCTTATTGTTGTATGTTACCTGTACTTTTTAAAAAAAATCAGAAGTAAGGATTTATTCATCAGAATCTTGAGACTCTGCATTTTGATGTGGAGAAAAACCCTCAGTACCAAAAACATCAGAGATATCAGCATAACATTTTATGGAATCATAAAGTATTTTCATGTATTGAAAGAATAATCATGTTAGTAACAAATTTTAAATTTTGAAAAGGAAATAATGCTTCTGAAAAAGTTACATCTTGTAACACAAAAACAGTTTTAGTATTAAGATCAAACAATCTGTATCCTTTAACATGTTGAGGAAATCAAGAAAGACACACTTAAAAGCTCTATGATGCATTTTTGTTGTAGGTTTTGAAAGAATTGATGTATAAGCAAGACAACCAAATACTCTTAATTTTACAAAATTAGGTTTTTTATTAAACAAAATTTGAAAAGGAGTCTTATTATGTAAAACAAGAGTAGGAGTAATATTTATTAAAAAAAAGAATGCAATATACAATCTAGCCAGAAAGTTAAGGGAAGACTTGCTTTTATTCTTAAGGTTCTAGCTACACTAAGTAAATGCTGATGTTTTCGTTCTACTATACTATTCTGTTGTAGAGTGTAACTACAAGAACATTGGTGGATTATGCCTTTGTCTCTAAAAAAAATCTATCATATAAAATTCTTTAGCACTGTCAGATCGAATGTATTTTATTCTCTTACAAAATTGAGTTTCTATTAAATTATAAAACTCTATCAATGTGTTTTTAACCTCAGATTTAACCTTCATAGGAAAAATCCAAACAAACCTACTCTTGTCATCTACTATAGTCAAGACTTAAGAATACCCATAAAAACTTTTAACAGGAAAGGGACCCACACATCTACATGAATCAAATCAAAAATTGAATTGAAAACAAAAGTGCTAATGGAAAAAAACAATCGTTTCTGTTTAGCAACACGAAAATTTTCACAATCAAAGCAAAAAATAGGAGGAATATCTCTACACATTTGAGAAAAAAACTTCATCCTTTACTAAGAAGGATGAATTAGTCTATCATGCCAAAGGGTAGTAGATTTAGAGTTTGAAATACAAATAGTTGAAAAAATCTCTTTGTTCATTAAGGAAGAAACATTTATGTAATATAAGCCATTGATCATCCTAGCTAAACCAATCATCTTTCATGTTGTCGTGTCTTGAATAAAACAAAAATTAGAAAAAAAAAATAAAGAAATAGAATTGTTGGAGGTTAATTGAGAAACAGAAACAAGATTAAAAGAAAAACTTAGAATATAAAAAACATTATGTAATACTAAAAGATGACTAATACTAATTATTCCTATATGTGTAACTGGAACAAGTTTATTATTTGGTAGCTTAACAAATTTATTTTGAATAGAGTAATAAAAATTAAAAAAGACAAAGAATTACTTATATCATCCGTTGCACCAGAGTCTAATACCTAAGACATATTAGACTGATTTAAACTTGAAAAATTAAGAATCATGCTTGTATTTTCTGGAGGAGGTATATCAAAGGCAAAAGTCAAAGCATTAATCTTTGACTCAGTAAAAAAATTATGGGTGACAGTTCGGGCAGACACATTTCTTTCTTGCAGCATGCGAAAAAACTTTCATATTGATCCTTGGTGAACATAATAGAAGAATTTTCACCATTATCACTAGCAACTTGATTAGCCCTATTTATTTGATTCTTACCCTTATAGCCAGGTAAAATCCCATGTTTTCTATAACATTTTTTAATGGTATGACCGTACAAACCACAAAAAGCACAAAGAGGTCTTTTAGAATTACTAGCGTACTTTCTATTAGCCAAGAACTTATTTTCTTGCTTAACAGATGAGTTGGTATTTTTGACAGTAAACCTATATGCTAACAATATATTGTATTCGACAAGAGGAAAAATTGTACGTTCATGTTGGATAATAACAGAAAAGACTTCGTTAATCGAAGGAACTGGTTTCATCAACAACAACTGTGATTTAGACACAGAGAAACTATCATTCAGACCTCTAAGAAATCGGAGCATAAAATCTTTTTTTGATAAGCAACAACAGAACAATTACACGCAGAAAGGGGTCTAAGATTACAAATCTCATCCCACAAAATCTTCAATCGAGTATGATACGTTGTTACAGAAGAAGTACCTTGCTGCAAAGAATAAATTTTTTGAAGAAGATCAGAAACATGCACCATATCTGCCTGATTGAAGCGATCAAACAAATCTTTCCACAAATCATAGGTTGTATCGATCCAAAGAATGCTTTGCGCAATTTCTTGGTTCAAAGTTCTCTGTAACCAAGATAAGACGAGGTTGTTGCAC
This sequence comes from Abelmoschus esculentus, assembly GCA_035048815.1. Classification (NCBI taxonomy): domain Eukaryota; kingdom Viridiplantae; phylum Streptophyta; class Magnoliopsida; order Malvales; family Malvaceae; genus Abelmoschus; species Abelmoschus esculentus. The sequence goes on from JAUCBN010000049.1 coordinate 2,247,727, forward strand.
TTCACCTAGACAGAATAGTGAAGTTCTTTCCTCCCGGGTTCCTTAACCGACCCATCGACAAAACAGAACTTGTTCTTAGATATGAGGGACATGCGCATCGAACGCGCCCAATTGTGATAGTTGCTTCCTTCAAGCAACGAGGATGTGAGAATCAATGCTGAGTTTTCATTGGGGTGAATATAATATTCACTGGAAGGATAATAGGCCCTGAGAGAACCACGATCACTGGCGAAGCGAGAGGCAGAAAAATAATCTGATACCATGTTGACAATTAGGGATTTTACGATAATTTAAGGGGAAAAAAATCTACGGATGTTTATAAAAAAGAGGATTATTTATTATGTATCAATAAGTCTAATTACAAGACTATATATAAGCCCAATAAACAAGAAAAGGTAATCAAGAAAAGAATAAAAATATTTTACATCTAATTTGTAAAATATAGTTTTATTAAACATCCAAGGCCTAAACAATTCCGAATCACCCTATCCTTACCTTGCATCTTATCGACAGTACCATCCCCCCTCCTTAGGAACTGAATTAGAGTCGGGACTAGCAGGAGCCTGAAACAATTCTTGTTTGATTGCCCGTGAATCCAACATGTAAAACATACCTGATGTAAGCCTTCATATTCAAGTTTCTGAATAGTTCCATCAATACGAATACAAGATTATAAAGGTATATTCAGATCGACAAGTGACGCCAGACGTTCAAATTTCCCTCGACCCCTAGCCTATATGTTGTAGTCAACCTTCACTACTCTATCTAGAACTAATGCAATCACACGGACACAGCCTGGGAGTAATAATGGAAAGGAAGACCATGAAGGAAAACCAAAACAATAACATACAACAGATGTTTCTCAGAAGTGGTAAAAGACCTACCCTATGGCTGAAGGATTAAGTAGCTAGCTACCATAACATGCAACTAATATTTCTTTTTGTCGATGACCATAGAAAGTTAGATCCTCACTCAGTTAATGATTGTTTATCGATGTAATTAGTCTTGCATAGCAGAACATTCTATCTGATAGTTTAGATTACTCATCATTGCCTTTTCACACATTATATATGTCAATCAGATAGAGACAAATAGATTCAAGAAAACTTATGGATTTTGATGGTATACTTATCTTTATAAAAATATTCACATTTCTTTGATTGTGGGTTGTAAGAGATTTTAGTATATTAGTCTCATTATTCTTCTTATTGAATGTGTTGTAATCGTGATATTTTCCATAGTTTTAATTGTTAATATTTGACTCAAGTTTTTATAACTATATAATATTTGTATATTTTTTTATATTTTTTTCATATGTGATATATATATAAAAGAATTTAGAAACTCGACTCAAACTTAAAAACTGATCCATATTATTAAAAAAATTAAGTTATTCAAAATTTATTTTATACCTCAAATTTTATTTGAATTTTTTGGGTCAAGTTTATGAAATTATGGTTTTAGTAATATCAAAAAAATTTACGTCAATTCGAGTTTTACTCAACTTTTTCAATAAATATTTGTATATACATTAAAACCTCTATAAATTAATACCCTTGAGACCAGGAAATTTTATTAATTTAGAAATATATTATTATATCGATAAATTAATAATTTATTAATTAAAAGAAAATTTCACAATTCAGCAAATATAACTTTAATAAAGATATTGTGTGCAAATAAATTGTAAATTATACATAATATTCTAATTAATTAAAAATAAATAGATTCATATATATGTTATTAAATATATTCATATATCAAATTATTTATATCTAACTAGACTAAATTCAGAGAAGATTAATTGTAAAAAGAAACAGATTCATCAAAAAGCAAGTTACCAAAATTTGTATTTTAGCAATTGTTTATCATCAACTCATGACCTTCCAATATCTTTCTATAGATCCTCCTTCGATAATGCAATTACAATCTAATTGAATTTTAAAAAGAAACAGATTACAATAGATTTATATTTTAGTAAGTTACTAAAGTAGTAATTATAATATTTATGAATTATTAATTTATAGTTTTGATGAGACTTTTATATTTATAAAGGGGGTCTCCAAAAAAATATTATATTATTATCTTAACGAATTTGATAATTTTTTACATTAATCCAAGTTTGAATCAGAGAAATTTATTTTTTAATAGAGTTTATTAATTTAAAGAGTATTAATTTATAGAGGTTTTACTTTAATAATAAGTCACATTATACATTTGGTGAAAGAAACTGAATTCAAATCTTGTTGAAAATGAAGTCACGTCGATAAATATCGACGAATCTTGAAAATGTATCGTAAAACGAACGTAAAATATAAATCAATATTAACCCATTTTTTATGTGTTTCATTTCTTAGGTAAAATGTGGACATCCCACAACCCTCCATTGCAGTACTGCAAGAGAAAGGAATTGGAAGGTATTAAAGTTTGGTCCTGTTTGGAGCTTGTTGTGGTTGACAATGGGATCCACTTTGTTTCAGTTATGGCATGTGCTGTAAGATATGTGACAGCACAATGTCAACCAGTATATATACACGTATGTATATACTGCTTGTACTAAAACCAGACATATAGCTAAAGTATACTTCTGGTCTCAGTATAGATAATGACAGTTTTTAGCCTGCTGTGGTAAAAACAGATTGTGAAAATGAATCCTCACTTGCATATCTCCGGTTGGAGAAAAGGTACTTTGCCTCGATTTGAAGTATTCGTATTAAACATGAGAGATTATTAGGTGAACTTTGTTCACCACATCATCTATGGTCTAAGTAATCAGGACCGTTAATCTTTAAATAACCACCTAATAACTACCCACCCACTAAGTACATATATGAAAGAGGTGATGATTCACTTGAAAAAAAATTAAGATCAACGATCCTGATTAATTGGGACCATGGATGACGTGATAAACAGGGTTCACCTAATAATTTTTCTATTAAACATACATATTAATACGAAGTGGTTGCATGATAAAGTTGTCTTAATTTTAGGGTTTATGGAGTTTAAAAGTTTAAGTGTAATAGTTTTGAATTTAAGGGTTGTTGATAGAATTTTGAGTTTAGAGTTAAAAATTAAAGTTTATAGGTTAAAACCTAAATCTTTAATCATATTACATGAACCCTAAACCTTAAATTCTAATTATAGATCTTAAAATTTCTAAACTAAAATCTTAAATCCTAGAATTAAGACATTTATAAAAAAAAATTCACCGACCGGTGCATGGAATAATAATAATCCTTTATGAAATAGTATGTGAAGTGATGTTTTAAGATAAGAATGGTAAAATAGTATATAAGTCCCTTTGAAATTATAAGATTATAAAATTATAATTTAATACATGATAAAATTGTATTTTGATCACCCTAAAGTGGTAAAATTCTAATTTAATTTAAAAAATTGTAAGGGTTAGTTCAAGTTATTTGTTGAAATCAGAGTTTAGGTCATTTCATGTTCGAATCGAATAAATATCAATTATTGACTTTTTATGATTAAATCAATGTGGATTAAGTTTAAATTCGAATTAATCGATTTAATTTTTAAAATTAAGTCTAATTCAAACATATATTTATATTATACAGGACGAACGTAAGATTTTATGTTAAATATATGAATTATTAGGAGGTTATATTAGATATTAGGGGAATAAAATTATAAAATTTTAGAAGATGCAAACTTAAATCATCGATAGAAAAAAAAAACACAAACTATACAAGCATTTGAAATTTTTAAAGATTATGACTACTCCTTGAGCGACCCTCGAACATATAGGGTTGGATGAGTCTGTACACATCTTGAACTTTTTAAAGTTCACGTATTTTGCTTTAAATTTTTTTAACTTTTATGAAATAGTCTTTATTTTTTAATTTTAATAATTTGTACTCACCTTTTAAAATATTGTGTCTATCCTCAAAAATATTTCTAGATCGATCACTGAACCCACCATAACCAACCCTTCAACTTAAAATCATTATAATGGTTTAAAGTAACAACACAATCTTAATTCCAAGAGATTCTAACTGAAAAATCAACATCAACACCACCAAACCATTGCTACCAAGTCATAAAAGATTTAGAAAGAGACCAGTACTAAGAGTCAATTAGCCTCTCAAAATGCCAGCATTCAAGTCAAGTCCCTAGCTGGCTTTTGGACCGGTAATGGCCTTAAATTACATAAGCCAAGAATTGAAACATTACCACATGAGAAAGGAATGGACCAGCTTTGAACCCCATCTCTCTCTCTCTCTCTCTCTCTCTCTCTCTCTCTCTCTCTCTCTCTCTCTCTCTCTCTTCTTTTAATAATGGAGGGTTGGAGAAAACTTGTGCTTTCAATTGTTAGGTAAGTCCAACAGAATAGGACCCTACATGCATTGCCTTTATTATTTAAGACCTTTATATAGTGAACTTTAGGATCAAAGAAAACACTTTGGCTAAATAGGTAGACTATGATGGAGATTTCATAGACTAAACCTTTGTGCTAGACTGACATCATAAGGAACGGAGTCAGGATTTGAGGTTAAGGGGGTAAAACATAAATGTTTAAAAGTAAGAGAACAAATTCATAAAAAAAACAATTTTTAAAAGAATTTAAATAAAAGTACAAAAATAAAAAAAATCTTCAGGGGGACGATTGCCCTTCTCCATCCCTCTTTAACTCCGTTCCTGGCCATCATGGAACAATAAAAGGGCAAAGTTGTAGGTACTAGGTAAAATACATCACATATCACTCGATTATTAGTCTATTATAAATGAATAATTTTTTTAAAAAAAATTAATTATTTAACTAAAAATTATTATATCCGTTAAAATTAAACGGGCGGTTAATATGATATAGTAATAATTTTAGTCTTTAACATTTATGCAGTAAATTTAACTAATTTACTCATCTTTTTATAATACTGTCTGTTGAGTTGATCGATCTCTAAAGTTGGCCAAGAGGGGGTGAATTGGCAATTAAATTTTTTTTATAAGAATTTCGGTAAAAATAGAAAAGTAAAGAACAAAGCGATTTATAGTGGTTCAAGCTTCGGAACAAGCTCTACATCCACTACCTTAGCTCCCACTAAGGATTTTGAAACCAATTCACTAATAATTCAACCTTTTTCTAGGTTCAAGGGATAACCTTTACAAACAAGTCAATTTTCTACCCAAAATTAACTTGGACCTCACAAAGAAATACAAGAGATTTGAGTGGGCTAAATGAATTCTCTCATAAGATAAATATGCCCCAATTACAAACAAACTCTCCCCAAACTCAATTACAAAGAATAAAATTGAAGTACAAGAGATGGGAGTCAAGATATTCAATGAGAGTGCTTGGGAGTTGGATTTGATTGCTTGGATGTTGTTTGAGGTTCAATAGTTGTTAATGCTGCTTGAATTGCTTCATTTTATACCTCCTCATTAATTTCTAACCGTTGTGGTTGTTGGGAATTGAAATAAAGACGTTAGGACCTCATCTTTCCACCATAAATGCACTTCTGCAGAAACCGATATCGAAACACGAAGAACCTGTTTCGAAACAGCCTATAAAAAGAAAGAGACGTTGTGCATTTAATAGGGGGTGTATCGAACCATGTTTCGATACCATTACTACACTGTAATGGTCGGTATCGAACCATGTTTCGAAACAGCTTAGCCATCTTTTAAAGTTTTAACTGTCACCAACGGTCAACTCATTAAATGCTAAAATAGCCGTTAGAAATTAAAGGGGTATCGATACTGGTGTCGATACCATGAGTCATAATTTTAAATGATTTTAAAATAATTAAAACATTCGAAGTGGTTCGATACTTGGTTCAAAACAGGCATTGGCAATAAGGTATTGGTATCGAACCATGTTTTGATACCTATTCTTAGTTTCAAGAACAATGCTTTAAAAATGCAGATCGATATCAATACCGGCTCTAATGGTATCGATACTCTCATCTAAAAACACTTAGAAAATTTATTTCAGAGTTCTTGGGTTTGACTTGAAACTTAATTTTGACTTTATAACTTAAAAATTTATTACAAAATAAGTCCTTTAACATAATTGTTATATCAAAATCAATTTTAGCTTTACACTGTCGAATTAAATGAGTCCATCAATTCAAAATAATAATCGGATGATTGCATAATAAAGACTAAACTGATATGTTTATTTAAATACGAAGGTTAAATTTATTAAATTATTTTAAATTGTAATCAAATTTATCGAAAATGTATATTTTGAGACAAACTTTTTTATACCAAGTTAAAGCCACCATCTTTCACTATTTTAATAGTTAGTTACCTGTTTGTAATAACTTTTTAATTGAATATCTAAATTATAATTTTTTTAAAAAAATACTCAGCCAAATTTTTCTATAATTGAATGGCATGAGTGTATTTTGTCTAAAATTATATTTAATCTTTTCCTCATATAAAAAATATAAAAATTAATGTTTTTGTTGGACCGAATGATAAAGATTAATAGTAATTGAGTCCAAAAAAAATATAAATCGTTTACCTTTTTCTTATGCTTTCTTTCGTACCTCTGTTTTAAATTAGTGGTTTAAGTTTTAGAGTTTATGGTTAAAGGTTAAGGGTTGTAGTTTAGAGTTTAGGAAATTAGGAGTATAATGTATTTTTAAGGTGTAATTAGGATATAGAAAATAAAGTTTAGTGTTTAAAATTTATTTTTTTAAAAAAATTCAATAGAAAACACAGGAGAAAGCATAATAAAGAAATAAAAGAATTTTACGAAAAAAAAAATCTAGAACTTTTCCCATTTAGGATTATATATCTAATAAAATAAGATTAAAGTTATATTTAAGGTTTAGGGTTTTACTAAAAACACAAAACGACCCACATCATTAAAAGAGTGCTTTGCATGACAATGGAGGGTTTAGGAAGCTGAGAGATAATGGTGGTTCAGTACAACAGCAACTACCAGGATCAGGGGTTCCTTGGAGTAGCATTAAAGACATTGGGCAGAACCAAAATAAATGTTCTTACTATCTTATTTTTTCCTACATAGAGAGAAGCAAAAAGGAAGAAAGTAGATTCATAACCAGAAAGGCTAGATTGGTGCTTTGATGATTTGTTGTTGAAAAAAGAAAAGAAAAAAATGATGGGTTTTGGTTTTCAGATTCTTCACATGATTTTCATCATTATGTTCATGTTGAAAAGCTCCAGCATGTTGGTTGCTGATGCTTTAATGGAGGATAAAGATGAAGGGTTCAAAGTTGATGGTCTGCAACAGTTGGTTTTCATGGAGGAGAAGAGAATTGAGAAAGTTTCAGGCCAGGAAGAAAATGAAGTAAAAGAAGCTGCATTTGTGCTGAGATTTAGAGCTTTACTTGGACTAAGAAGTTCCAAAACAAGAACAGTAAATGATGCTGGTGAATGTCCCTCACCATCTCCTTCTCCTGAAATCGAAACTGAGATTTCAGTTCCGAGTCCGGCGCCATTTTCGACAGTGCCGAAGCCTGTTGGTTACCATGCTCGACCACACCGGTTGACCATGAAGCCACAGCCTTATAGAGTTCGTAAAGATAAGGCTGGTAAAGGAAAAGTTACAAGGATTCTGGTTCCAGTCCTTGTATCTGTAGGGTCTGTTTCTTTGGCTTGTATTCTTGGAGTCCTTTGTTTTTGTGGCAAAGTCAAGAAGTACAAGCTGAAATCAATGCAGAAAGGGAGAATCAATGGCGAATCCAAGTGTTTGAGTTCTCAAGATCCTAGCCTTGATCTGTTTTATCTTGATTCCTTTGGAGTGAGCTTGGAGCAGCAACATGCTTGTTTGAAACAAAGTGATGAAACTGCGAAATCATCACCGGATCAAAGTGAAGAAGTTAGTGCACAAGTATCCGACAACGATGTCGATTATTCGACAAGGGAGATTACGTCGATCCACGATGATTTCGAATCGGGAAGACTTGGTTCTGATGGTGGGAAAAGCTCACCTCTCAGGGAATGCCGTTTATCTGATAATGAATCTTTTCATTCCTTTGTTGATTCCCAATCACCAAATGCTAGGCTTTCCAATGCTTCAGCTGTTAGTCTTGATGATGGCACAAAGGATTCCACACACCCTCCGCCACGGCCTCCACCACCACCTCCTCCACCTCCTGTGATGCGTGTTTCGCCTTTATATTCACCGAAAACTTGGAGTCCTTCTACATTTCTCAATGAGACATCTTCAAGGAATTCGGATTCCTCATTAGGACCGGTTGATAGCCTGTTTTCACCTCGGACACCTTTTAATACTTTGCCTAGTCCACCTAGTATTCCTCCACCACCGTGTCCGCCTCCATTTCTAAAAGGTCCACCTCCTCCACCACCCCAACTTCCACATTACTCACCAATAGGCAAAGATGGCGCTCCATTGCCAAAATTGAAAGCACTTCATTGGGACAAAGTGAGAGCTGCACCGGATCGGTCCATGGTATGGGACAACCTGAGATCGAGCTCATTCAAGTAAGTCATTTCAAATTATCCTTCATTGTATACACAATTTGTACCTTTCTGATCTACTATGATCACCAAACAGATTGGATGAGGAAATGATCGAATCGCTTTTCGGATACAACATACCGAATCCGATGAAGAACGATGAATCAAAAAGCAAAACCCCTTCTCCAAGTAACCATGTACTTGAGCCCAAGAGATTGCAGAACATAACCATTCTCTTAAAAGCACTAAATGTGACAGCTGAACAAGCTTGCAATTCATTGATGAAAGGTATTATATCTCCGAAATTCCTTTATTCGTCCGAAATGAACATCATTAAGAACAAAATTCCCATTAATTATCACTAATTCTTGATGGAAAAAACGCAGGAAATGGATTGGTTTTACAACAATTAGAAGCATTAGTGAAAATGGTACCCACCAAGGAAGAAGAGGATAAACTTTATGCCTTCAAAGGAGATACCAATGATTTGGGGTCGGCCGAGAAGTTCGTTAAAGTGCTTCTAACCATTCCGTTCGCCTTCTTACGTGCCGAAGCTATGCTTTACCGGGAAACTTTCGACGACGAGGTGATTCATCTTAAAAGCTCATTTTCAATGCTAGAGGTATGCATCAAGCTATATAGCCCATATGAACTTTTTTATATAGAAAAGTCATGTACATTTTGGTCATGTCTTTGTTGTACTAGGAAGCCTGCAAGGAACTTAGATCAAGTAGGCTCTTCTTAAAGTTACTCGAGGCAGTACTCAAAACCGGTAATCGAATGAACGTCGGCACGATTCGAGGAGGTGCTAGAGCATTCAAACTCGATGCCCTCCTTAAACTTGCCGACGTGAAAGGAACCGATGGGAAGACTACTCTTCTCCATTTCGTCGTCCAAGAGATTGTTCGATCGGAAGGAATAAGAGTATCCGACCGCATCATGGGGAACATCAACCAGCAAAACAAAAGCAGAACAACAGAAGAAAAGGAAGAAGATTACAGAAGAATGGGACTAGACCTCGTTTCGGGTTTAAGTACCGAACTTTACCATGTCAAGAAGACAGCAACAGTCGACCTAGATATTCTAGCAAGCTCGGTCTCGAACCTATCAGACGGCAAAGCTAAACTACAACATCTAGTTCGAGTGGAGCTCTCGACGGACGAAACTAGCACGAGTTTCGTCCGTTCGATGAATTCCTTCATAGATTATGCAGATAAGAATCTACATGAGCTTGAAGAAGATGAACATAAAGTTCTTTTACATGTCAGAGAAATCACAGAATATTTCCATGGTGATGTGAGCAAGGTAGACGAAGCTAATCCACTTCGGATATTTGTGATTGTGAGAGATTTTCTGTGCATGTTGGATCATGTTTGTAAAGAGCTTAGAAACTTCAAAGTCCCAAGTAGTCCAAGTCCGTTGGCTCCTTTCCGATAGAGTAAAATCTGTGTATTTGGTGCGTTAATAAAAATTTTAATCTGCTAAATCTTTGTTTAGTGGAAATAATCTTTCATCTATATAAGGACAAAATCATGGAGATTTTGAATATTCTTTGATTAATTCTCTTGTAGGGTAGTAATAATTAATATGTTTAATAATAAAATAAGCGTTTAAATTATATTTGTTGTTAATTTATAGTAGTATTTAAAAATTGATGTCGAAATGATCATATTTTTTAAAAAGTGAAAAATATATAATTTATCAAATATAGTCGCTCGTCGTTAAAAATTAGGGTAAACTACATAAATAGTCCCTTAATTATACCTCAATTATTTTTTATATCCCATGACTATCAAATATTATATATTGGTTCATTGACTAACTTTTTTGATACAAAGTGACCATGTGCCGTTAAAAATTTGACGAAAAACTGATGTAAACGTTAACATGTTGACTTGGATAACCATGTGGCATCTCCGATCTCTATAATCCAAGTCAGCATGTTAACGTCCACATCAGTTTCCCGTCAAATTTTTAACGGCACAGAACCACTTTGTATCAAAAAAGTTAGTCAATAGTCCAATTTATAACATTTAATAGTCAGAGGATGTAAAAGATAATTGAGGTATAGTCAAGGGACTATTTACGTAGTTTTCTCTAAAATTTAACGGATTGATGATGTGATAGTTAAAAATAAAATAGAATAATTGCTCATTTACTCCCTATTATTCATACATTTTTTATCCTAATTTTATTAATCATTTATTAATTAAAAAGTAATTTTATAATTTAAAAATAATTTTATATTTATTATTATTTTTTAATTTTTTTAATTTCAATTTTTTTAATGTATTATATAATAATTTAATTATTATTTTTAATTAAATTAAAAAAATAATAAATATAAAATTATATATGTGAATATAGAAAAACAAATATCACAAATAATAAATATAGACTAAATACTAGTATTTTATATTAAAGGGATGTATTCGGCTTAGTGGTTAAGCCACATGCTCTCCAAGTACACAACCTAGGTTCTCTATGGTCTAGGCTCCTGGTAAGCAAATATGATTGATTTATTTTTTTTCTTTCGATTAGGTGTCACCATGTGATTGAAGGGGAAAAATAAATTGAATATAAAAATAATGTGATTTAATAAGTTGGTGACATGTCCTAATTAAATTATTATATTATTTTATTATAATAAAATTAGAATTAAATAAAAAAATGTATGAATAACAGAGAGAAAATATATAATTATTTTATTTTATTTTTAATTATCATATCATCAGTCTGTTAATTTTTAACGACGGGTGATTATATTGAAACTATTTCAATAGTTAAGTGGTATATTTATCACTTTTTAAAAAACAATAATCATTTTGACACTAATCCCATAATATGATGACTATTTATATAATTTACCCTTAAATTATTTAGTATTCAAAAATAAAATAAATGTTTAACTTTTTCGTTATTAATTTAGTAGTTTGATGTTCCATTAACGATTTCAGATTGATTCATTAAAAATTATCTATCAATCAAAATAGGTGTTTATTTTTGTTTTTAAATTTAATTTTCAAAATAAATCTTAAAATTCTTGAAATAGTCCTTAAATTCTTAGATCTTAAAATCTCAAATCTCGATTTCAATCGTTATCATCGGCAATTACCAACGATATCCCTACTACTTTCGTCATCTAACGTCAAAAGAAAATGAATTCACACAAAAAAAATTATTGACACATCTATCATCGATTATCAATGATAGATAATTAAGAAAAATGGACAACAATAATGATTGGCTTCAGCAATATAATTGATAATAACAACGATAACAATTTTAAAAAAATTTAAATTAAGTACTTGGAGTAATTTAAAAAAATAATTGAAGAATATGTTACAAGATAACAATTTTTTTTAACTATCATTAATCATCTTATTCATAAACTTAACAAAATAAATCGTTAATTGTTTATTTTGAGAAAAAATAGTTTAAACATTAAAATTTAATATATATATATATATATAGTTTGGATAATTATTTTTATTATTAAACCTAATTGTTATTTTAGGTGATTTTAATTCGGAGAAAGATCCACGTGTTTTAAATTTTAGGTTAATTATCAGTTTAGTCCACTAATTGTTATTTATTTTCAAATCAGTTAGGGGTTATTTTCCTTTTTGCCCCCCCTTTTGTTTTGTTTTAAATCTCAAGTGCATTTAAATATATTTTGCTTAATTTTGGTCTTTGTATATTTCAATTCTTATATTCTTATATTTTAATTATATTATAACTATATAATATATATTTTATATTATTTATATATTATATATATTATTTTATGTTATATTATTATACTTATTTTATATTATATTATGTATATATGTAATAATATATATATTAGTATTATACTATTACTATTATTATACTATATTATATTATATTATATATTTTGTTATTTAGCTTTTGTTTTTGAATTGATATTATTACAACCCATAATAAGGGATAATTCATATTATTGTGGCCCGTTTAGTGTAATCTTTAAATTTTCGTTTTTACATTATTATATCTATCTTTTGTTTTTATTTTCCGTATTTTAATTTTTGTCTTTTAATTTTCTCGTATTTAATTTTAATTTTAAATTTTTTTTTTAGAATTTATTTATTTTGTTCAATCTTTTTTATTTATTTCTTGTCTATTTATTTATTTACAAATTTTGTGACATATTTAACATCTAATCGAATATTTAATTTTCACGAACTTTAATTAATTAATTAATCTAACTTAGAAAATGAGATATTATTAACTCGATTACTTTAATTTTCACTTATTTTCTCGATCTATTAAGCCAAAATTGAGACTAATATTCAAATTAATATTTATCATTTGAAGGTAAATATTAAACTGAAATAAAATTTGACAAGTCATACCATTATTTTTCAACTTGATATCATACATAAAAGTGACATAAATTAACACGATAATTAGACTTATTCGATATCGATTTAATCTACGACCCGATGTATAATCATCCTTATTCATTACAAGGTTAATTAATTCAAACCCATCAAATTATTAAATTCCGTTCAATTAAAATTTATATTCAATTAAAAACAATTAATTAAATTCAATTTAAATCTCAACAATTTTTATCTATAAAAATAACCCTTATTATAATCTTATTTATGATTTTTTTACTACCACTATATTGAGCGGTTTTCTTCGTACAATACAATAAAGAATTGAATTTGAGATATTATGTTTAGTTCGAATTTAAATAAGTTAAAAATCTAATCCGTATTTATCTCTAATCGAAGATGAGAAAAATAAAATTTTTTAAGAGAAAAGGATCAAGAAAATTGCAGTGAGTATTTTTATATATTTTTTCAATAAAACCAACCTATAATAAGAGAAATAAATACAAAATACTCTTTAATTTTCATACATAATTTATAAGAAAAACAACCAATTCCATCTCCTTTAAATGAACAAGGAAATCTTTCTGCAAAAACTTCGATTCTAATTTTTCAACTCAGATTTCACCATTTATAATCTTAAGGAGAAGGAACAGTCGATGCAAAAAGAAACAATACTGGGGAAGAAGAGTTAATCAACTCCATCTTCAAAACCAGCTTCATAAGCATCATCAACCATATCTCCGAGCAACATTCCTCCCAACAAACCACCGGCTAAACCCAACCCAAAACCTGCACCAACACCATTTTTATGTGGTTGCTGCACAGGAGGGTACACATAGCCGCCGCTAGCAGAAGGATAACCTTGGTAAACATACGGAGGAGCTGCTCCCTCACTAATGTAATTGCTGATGGAACTTTTGAAAGAATTTGTGAAAGAAATTGATTTATTAATGGAATTTCTGAGAGAAGGCAGGGGTCAGCAAAAAGCTGGTCGAAACCGATATTTCCGAGAAAATTAAAGAATTCGTCAGAAAGTTTTCGACGGAAATCCGTCAGTATATTACTGACGAAAAATTTAAAATTCGTTGGAAATTATAATTATAAAAATAATTTATGTTTCAGAGGAAATTAAAGAATTCGTCAGAAAGTTATCGACGGAAATCCGTCAGTATATTACTGATGAAAAATTTAAAATCCGTCGGAAATTATAATTATAAAATAATTTATGTTTCTGACTAACGTATCTTTTTCATCAGAAGTTTATCGACGGAAATCCGTCAGTAAGTTACTGACGAAACATTTAAAATCCGTCGGCATATTAAAAATAAGAGAAAAATTATTTTTTTTAATTTTCGATGGATTACATATATTCTGTCGGAAATTAAAATATTGTTTTTTTTTAAAAAAAAAAGGGAAATTTTCTCGGGATTCAACCCGAATTTTTTTTTATTCCCTCCAAAATAAAAATAATTTAAAATTTGTAATTAATTAATGTACCAAAAATAATATTAATATAATTCAAATTATTACATTAATTTAAAAAACTAGATAATAATAATAATAACAATTTTATATTGTATTTTTGTAATGCTTTAAAAAAAATAACAATATATAATAAAAATAAAATTCACCATATTAACTAAGATTAAATATGAATTTATTACATATATTTCACAATTCAATTTTTTAATAAACATGAATATATAATTGTACAATACATGAAAAACATAATATTTAATAATACAAAAATAAAATATAAAGCTTACATACTAAAAAATTGTTATCATTTAAAAATTAGGCAACTTAAAAAAAATAAAAGAGGTTAATAATTAATTAAAAACAGTATAATAATAAAGTGAATTTTAAAAAAAATTACATTGAATAAAAATTAAAACTTACCTCAATATAAATTCTAGTATCAAAAAAATATGAAATTAAGAGAATAAATTTTGATGAGAAAAAATGAGTTAACAAGAAGAGATAAAATGAAAAGAAAAATTATGAAAAGAATGAGTTGAGAAAGGTTTATATAGAAAAAAGTTAGGATAAAAAGTGATTTGAATTTAAAATTTCATGTCTAAATGAAGGGAAATTGAAGAGGGAGTCGGGATAAAAAAAAGACTCTAAAATTTGTGACAAAATACTTAAATCTATCAGGAATTTATGACGGGTCCACATATTCCATCACAAAATTGCGATGGATTCATATATTATATCACAAATTTTAAATATGAAATATGCTCTTTGTGACGGAATATGTGGGCCTGTCACAAATTTATGACGAAATACTTGAATCCGTCACAAAATTGCGATGGATTCATATATTCTATCAGAAATTTTAAGTTATCTTTTTAAAAAATAAATTTATTTTGAATTATCAAATAAAATCTAGTAAAAATTATTGTAGAATACTATAAAAATTAGTTGTAGGTGTGTTAGTAAGTTTATATTTAACACAATCAGATGAAAAAAGAACTCAATTTAAAGAAAAATATAATTCCATCCACCATTTTTATAATAAAATTGAAGTAGGTTTTAAACTATATATTTTCATAAATAAACCCAAACTCACTCACCCTTAATATTAGGTTAAGATTAAGTCACCAAAAACCACTAAACTTATTCTATTGAACACAATTCAAGGATTCAATGATTTCTCCACCCTATCAGCAGTAGATCAATGCCTCCATTGTCGGCAATCACATCCTTCAAAATTGACACAGTCATTAAAGGACAAAATATGAGGCAACATTTCCTGTTTATAAAATAATATTCAAATTCTTGACTCATTCATAGATTCTATATTCAAATAGACAAGATGATAACACCTAACACAATATTTTTTGCTTCAACAATACTAAGCCTACAAACATCAATTTGTAAGCGAAAAAATAATCCTTCAAGATAAAGAAACTTCAATATACTAATCAAAATAAAGAATTAAAAAATAAAAATAAAAAAAAAATCAAAATGAATGGATGCTTTTTGCAAATCAAAATAACCTAAGAAATCCACAACATTAATCAGATACGATAATTATCCAAAAAGCATATATATTTGAATCCAAAAAAAACTAATATTATCAAATAAACGAGGTAGCCGTCTCTAAAAACCTCCCTCTAAATTTTAAGGAAGGAAAAGCGCACTAACCTTGTCTTTCCATTGATAAACAAATAAAAATATAAAAAGTATTATAGTTCAAGAAAACATCAGATAATATATGTTCTTAACAATAAAGGCAAACTGAAATAGTCAAATTTTAAACCAAATCTTCAATGACCTGTAAATAAAAGTAAAAATAGTTACAATCAATAAACACTAAATTGAAGTTCAATTAAGAGATTAAAACTAACGAAACAATAAAAAACTTGATCTCAATAGATAATATTAAAAAATTTAAAGTAAAATTGAAAAGATAAAAGTAAATACCATCTGAAATTCAAGACTCATTTTCTTCATTGCTTTGTTGTGATGATGGAAGAATTGGATAATAAGCTTCGCCTTGATTAGTGGATGATTGGACAAAAGGTGTCAAAGGTGTATAACCTCTCGGTGGATAGGTCATTTCTGGGTGCAAAGACATTGATGTTGTTGGACGTATAGGAGGTCGCATGCCACTAAACCTTGGATAAAGTGGAGGATGATGCACTGGAGGGTTAAAACCTAGAAACAAATAATTAGTTGAAAACAAACCTGTAATTAATAATAATTATAATGATATATATATGAATGAAATATTGTTTAATACCTGTTTGTCCATTATAGTTTGCGTTGAAAAGCATTTGGGAGTATCCTTGCTATTGCGGTTGAAACTGTTGTTGTTGTTGTAACATTAACATTGCCATTATTGTATCTTGGCGTTCTGTGACTTGCCTCAATTGTTCCTCCAATGCATCGATCTCTTGTTGTTGCTCTGGATTTCTTGATATTGATCTTTTTGAAGAACCAGAAACTTGAGACGTGTTATAGTATATGGGAGCTGCAGACCCAACACCAAATACCCGACCCTTTGAGCTTACTCCACCAGAAATTTTCAAAAATATCTTATTTGGGTCAACTGATACTGAAGATGACTTATCTACACTTGCAGCCTTTTGGGCTGCTGCTAGTGTCTACAAATACTTGTTATACAGAGAAATGATTATTTATTATATTAAATAAAGAATAATTTATTAAATAAAATAAAAATAAGTTACACTAATTAATGAAAATATAGAGATTAGAATTTTGAAAATAACATACAACAAATTCTCGATGATTATCATTGAACCAACCATTATCTTTGTCGTTTTTGCTTGTATGAGTAAACTTGTAAAGAGAAAATGCGCCTACCGTCTCACCGGTACGATGTTCCTAAAACAAATTCATTTACATAAGTGAATTAAATATATCGATATTATATTAATCATATGAAAAATATAGTTTATGAGAAATATACCAGTCGTTCTTTCCACTCTATCGTGGAAATGAAACCTCCCGTATGAGAGCCTAATGGTTTTGCCTCAATATCACCACGACGACGATTTTTCTTAGCTTGCTCACTTTTTTTTGAACTTTGGAGAATTCTAATGATCTATGTAGGATTGCCATATCTCTTCTGACATACATTGAGGTCTTCTCTTGGTATTACAACGCCAATGATATAATGCCTCAGTGTATGAGACTGCAACTGCCTTGTTCCAACATTTGATCACATGTTGCTCTTTATCATGCTCCCACCAAAATATTTTCTGCAAAATTCAATAAAGTGAACTATCATTATATATTAGTAATAGTAGTAATAGTAACTTTTACAATTAAATTGACTAGTTTTACATATACTTTGAATTCGTCAAAGTAAATTTGTTTCGTCTCTTCTGAAATAGTTTTTCAATTGAAGTCATCTGGATGAAAATGTTGCTTTATAGCCATTCCAATTGACTTTCAATAATAATTACGCTTTTGGAATTCATATTTTCTACTCTACAAGATCAACAATTATTTTTTAATTTAAAAATATATATACTTATATAATTATATATTATTAAATAAAGTTAGTAAGAAAAAAATACTTACTTAATAAAAGGATCGTGTAATAAAATTTGTACTCGTCCATACGAATCTACTATGACACCGAATGGTGGGAGACTAGAATCAGATATCGGGCGTAGTAGAACTAACATGAGAAGTGGCCTGTGGGTAACCATACGTCTGATATCCACCTGGGAGAACGTAACCATACCCCGCCATCCCCTGTGAAGGAGGCGGAGGGTGCCCCGAGCTTGGCCCAGGATAACCCGGAGGAGGAGGCGGATACCCGTGTTTATTACTAGTGTTGTTTTCTACGTACATTGATTTAGACGCCGTGATCGGAGGCGGCGGAACAGCGGGCATGGTGAACGTCTCCCCGAATTTGTAAGAGAGATTCAACACCCCTCTCATCTTTCCGTTCGGCATCCTGACACTATAACTCACATTCTGGTACTCCACCTTCCCGTTCCCATATCATTATGATCAAGAAGTTCCTTGATCGGAACCTGGACGGTCCCGATCTCTTTATCACCGATGATGCACCGCACTCCTTGTCTATGGGAGATCTCTGCGCCGTTCTACGGTCGCCGTTGATTGAAACAACGGCGTATACATTCATCTTTGTGAAAATATTTACGTTCTTTGTCTTTGGCACAGTGGAGATTGATTTCTAGAGGCGTCAGCTCCATTGTTGTTGGAAGGGATGAAAATGAAAGAGAGAAAGGAGAAATTAAGGTGATGGATATTTATAGGGAGAAGCGATGGAAAACTACTGAAAGGGGAGATTTTTTTTAGCGCAAATAGTTATTCTGTTGGAAACTAGAATAGATTCTTCACAGCCTGTATTAGTATTTTTATACAAACTTAATTTTTTGATTTGATTACTTGAGGAATATATTATAGGTCCGATTTATCATGTTATCATGATTCATAATCAATGAAAATCATTTATTTCATCATTAATTATTTATGTTATTAATTTAATTTTTAAAAAATATATTTATTAAATGATACGGGAAAAAATGAGTAGAGATTCATTTGTTAAAAAATGATTTAGAAGATAGTGATAAAGTGGGTGATTATGTATAGATGAGACCATGGTTAACGTCATGGACGGAGCTACATGTTATATTGGGGTGTCTATTGACACCCAAAATTTTTATAAAATGATATTTTTTTTATACAATTTGTATATAAAAAATTAAAAATATATATAATTGATACCCTTTTATAAATAATTTGACACCCCTTATTTCTATCTCCCTCTTGGTTAACGTGATAAGTGAAACCCATTATATAATTTCTCTCAATTATGAGTTTCGTTCGATATATAATTTATTTAAAATTTTGATTGAAGAAAATAAGGTATTTAAAATTTATTTTAAAATTTAGACTAAAAGCTACGGTATATTTAGGAGAACGTCATCTACAAATGATGACTTAGGGGAGAATACCACATGTAGGCATCATTCAATATTTTTAATTTTTTTTCACAAAATCTAAAGAAATAACGCCATATGCACATGATATTTTTTTACCTACGTTGTAAAAATTTACCTAAAGTCAAAAATATAGTTAATGATTACTAATATTCTAAAATAAAATTTTAGATTAAATTATTTAAAAAAATCAAAGTAATATTTTATTATTCTCAAATTTATGATTTCATCCCTATTTTTAATTTAATAACATGGTTCTCCATTTTTATTAATATTATGAAAAAATAATTTCTAATATTATTAGTTGGTTGGAGTTCATTAATAATATGATAAAAATTTCATAAATATAATTTTAAGTATTTTTTTAACCAAAATATGGTACTTTTATTTTAATTCTTTAAATATAATAAATGTTACGATATTAAAGGAGTTGGATTAAAAAGAATTTAACTATAAACAATGTTTTAATATTTGAAATAAAAATAATTAAAGTCGAATTATATTAATAATAACCTAGTTTATTTATTATAAAAAATCAGACTCCATTGATACCGACTCTAATTTTTTTATTTATAAAATAAAAGTATTTCAATTAAACACATATTAAAACTTAAGATGTATATTTTAAATAGTTAAAAAATAATATATAGTTCAAACACTTATTTTATAATTAAATCATTAATTTATTATCAATTTAGTCCATCACTTATCAGTGAATCAAATATAAACCAATACAAATATATGAATTATCAAACGTCATATTGTTTCTTAAATCAATGTCACACGATAAAAAACTTAAACTGAATTCTTTCTGGTTAAAGAATCTCTTTCTAGTTGCTCTGGAACAATTAGGAGATTTTTTAGAAGAAATACGGGGTTCTGTTTTTGGCGGCAACATGTTATGGGGTGGTAGTCCCACCTATGGGGTCAAATCAATACGTTCTAAGAAGAAATATTTGAATATCTCATCGATCTCATAAGTATCATACCAAATCTCATCAATCGAATCATTTTTTCAGAAACACGAGACATCTAATTCATACAAGTAAACAAATCTATTCATTGATAAGAAAAAGAAAAAACGTGAGCGGTGATTGGATTGATCATTTGGGTCTTGGCTAACTACATATCTTATTCCCATCATAAAAAGAATTTTGATTAAGTAGAAAACTATTATATATAGTTGAAATAAAAATGGATCATTTGAATAAATCGAGACATTACCGTTTGATTAGGTTTTTCAGGCGTCGTCGGCGTTCTGTGGAGGGCTGCCGGCAAGCCAACCCCATACACCTGATCCCTGCCTCTGTTTCACGTTCAAGGCTTGTTCGGAAGCAGCTTTCTGTCGTTGCAGGAGTTCGTGTTCCTTTTGTAGAGTTTCCATGGTCTGAAGCTTTTGCCGTAGTTCCGCAACGTCAACCTGTGTATTCAAAAGTACTATACAATTAGAGGCTTTTACCCTACAACAACCAAAGGCCAGTATTTTGTTGGCATATACTAAACCATTGTATAATAAAACATATATTATAAGAAATGGCATTGTTCTCTGGATTTAAATGTTATATACCTCTAATTTGAAACATCTTGATTGCTCGCCCGCGAGTTGACCGCGTACAGATTGAAGCTCCTAAAATGTAAATGGAGTTTAGTGAGAGAAAAAATTGTCTAAGCCAATAGACACCACTGTCTCCAAACTTACAAATGACACAGTGAAAGAATTACATGACCAGGCATAACACACATAAAAGAACTACCTTGTACAGGTCCGTGTTTCGAGTCTCGGCTTCGGTTAGTTCTTCCTTCAGCTGGACAGACTGCAGTTTCTCCTTGTTGAGGGATGATTCTAGTTCTGCCTTCTCCGCCTTGAGTGTTGCTATAATGTGTTCACTAGTCTCCTCACCTTTGTATTTCTGCATATACTCTAAACTTAAGTGGGAAGGATAAATTGACAAATCTGAACACCTTAAAATTTCAAGGCTTCTTAATTTTTAAATCATTAATGGTCAAAAAGTTATTGTGTGCAGAATAAAAAGAGTAAGTAGATTGTAAATAAACTAGTTATTTGTTATAAGTTTCGAATTGTCGGGACATGATAAAAATTCTATAGAAAACAAGACTACATTTCTGATGTTGCATATGAAAATTATGAACTATACTAGATCAACCATATCAGATATATGCAGTATCAAAATATTTCATACCTTGGGCTCCGAGTCAGTGTTATCCATAACAATTTCTCGTATTTTTCCTTCATGACCAACTTCAAGCTCAGACTCCAAATCTCTGGTAGAATTTGTGGCATTATGCACAGCAGAAACACTGTCGGGAACAGGGGCCTCCATTATCTTTGATTGCAAAGTTGATTTAGGACTGGGCTTGAGAACATTAACCTGACAGCAAAATGAAAAAAAAATGAACAGAAGGAAATAAAATGTCCAATTTCGACATAAAGTGGCTAAACTCTCTACCTCATTGTTGTAACGCCCATTATATCCTCCAAAAGATACAAGTATATCTTCCCCATCGATGGAGCCCGCCACCAGACTTAAGCCCTACAATACGAGACAATTAGATAGCAACTTTGCAACTCCAATCAGTGAAACTTGTTATCTCCTATTTATAGAGACTAATATCACATACTATTAAGACGAGCATTTACATACAAGTATATAAATTGAAAAAAACAATTGTACTTGATAAAACGGTTACATTCCTATTGCAAAGGAGCAATATACATATGATGAAACAATCGGCAGAGAATTGCCACTTGCATAGTGATTTAAATACCTCACTAGCAAGAGGAGCACGTCCTTCAACTGATGTGACAACTGACCAAACAAAGGTTGACATGTTAAGGACAACAGTTTCTGATGCACCTGCAAGATGAGATTAGAACAAGCAGTTAAGATTAAGAAGCGGTAATGATAAAAGCTTTTCCACGCCAATATTCAACTAAGCTTTTTCTTATTTTCACAGGTTATGTAGGCATTTGACAATTCATTAACACTAAAAGTAAGCATTCTGAGGCATAACAATAATCTTCTATTTGATTTTGAATGAGACATTTACCGCTTTTATTGTCTCCGCCACCAACAATAAACCAGTTCTCCCCGACAGTCACACCTGCATGACCAGCCCTAGGAGTTGGTATCTTCCCTTGTTGTGTGGGCCTCGACCATTCCATCTACAAATCCAAATGCATAAAAGACAAATATACTAATTCCTCAATCACATGCAAAAAAAGAGTAGTAGTTATCTTACCGCTTGCAAATCTAGGACATGCAGATCATTGAAGCAGGCTGCATGTGAACCCCCACCAAAAATAAGAAGATAACGCTCTGCATGTACAGCAGCAGCATGATCAGATCGGGGAGATGGAGGTACCCCCCTGCAAGAAAATGAAAATAAACAATTATTAAGATTTACTGAGTAAAATAAATTTCAAATGACACTTCCAATCTATGAATAATTGGGTATAGGAGACTACACAAAATAAAAGGACAGTATGAGTATTCTATCATGCTGGATTTCACTTCATAAATGTAGACAGTACACTTGTATACAGGTTAGATTTATACTAGTCTTTGTAGAAACTAAGCTCAAATCTAACACTAGAACAGTTAGAATTCAAGCATGTGAAATAATTTTGGACCACAAACATCAAATCAGTTTCATAAATATTTCTTTTGGAAATTTAACTATTAAGTTATTAACAGAAATGAAGTATACCAGATTGTGAATGATCACAAGCTAATCTTACGAACCAAATTAAGATTCAGACACCGGTTTATGCAACTATAATCAGATCAATATTAAAAATGGATCCTGCCATTTTTGCTGTGTAACAAGACCCTACTTCAAAACCAACTTTTGGGAATTGGAAGGAAGCAAATGTGAATTCAATTCAATTTTAATGTTAAAGGCCATGGAAAGTCTAGTTGCCCATTTTTAATAAAGAATCCAGACATCCAAAAACAGGTGTGCAGGGGTATAGCAGGAATAAAATTGCCAAAAAAAATATCTTACACGGCATCAAGATCATCCCAGGTCATGGTTTCTAGGTCAAGTATATGTAGATCATTCAAGAGTGCTCGGTTTGCATCCTGCCCACCAAATATCACTAAGGTGGATCCAACAAGGGTCACAGATGGACCTCCGCGAGAAACCTGCAAAGAAAAAATGGACACATATTGGGAAAGAAAAACACACAAAAATAAAAGAAGCTACCATGGGGGAAATAGTGGGGCACAAGCTTATCTAAGCACAAATGCAATCAACAATTTTGCTTCACAAGTTCTATCTCCAGACTTTGTTCAATCAGACCAACACGCTGGTAAAGTTTCAGCAAAGCTTTGTCCAGCAATCTACACTAGTATGCATTTGGATTTCAGCTTTTTACATACCGAATTCAAATGTGCAAGAAGGGTTAACGCTAGCAACCACCATTTCCCTCTATCAGAGATATTAAAAAAACAAATGTTGATCTAATTCTTTATGAAGAGAACAGCAGACCGTGAACCCACGAAAATTTAAAATCTAGTGTTGTAATTTTGCAGTTGATACAGGGAAAGAGGGGTAGTTAAGAGAACTGATACCGGTGCTTTGCCATGAGTCTTCAATATTGACCATGTACCAGTTTGCAGATCAAATGCCTTCACTGCCATAAGAATACAGAACAAAAGAAAGATATCAAGGGAAACAAGAACAGTGGAGTCCTCAAATTTTTGAAAACTGATGTAAGGGGCAGAAACAAGTACCCTGGATAGTTTCAGAAGGATCCTTAGTGTGGCCAGCAATTGACAGAAGCTTGTTCTCCCAAGGGATCTATGGGAAAAAGAGATGGGACAGAGAAAGAGAGAGGGAGATGGTTAGATGATATAACTGCAGAAAGATGATCAGAACAAATACAAAAGCTGTATGCATACAGATTCTAAAGAAATGAGCATTTATCATTATATAACTTCGCTTTTGAGAAAACAAAGGAAAATAAAAAAGAAATTCAGTTCTCTACTAACCAATGAATGACCAGCACATGGGGCTATATTTACTGGAGATGACGATTCTGCTGACTTAGATCCAATATTAGCTTGAACCTTTGACCAAGTCCAACTTCTCAAATCTAGAACCTGTATCAATCCTCACATTAAGGGGAAACCTATCATGTATGGTTGAATTGATACATGACTATGCTATCAGATTAGAATTTCCAGTAATGGCCTGGAAAGTGAGAATTACAATATTTCAGTTCAAAAACCAAACAATAAAATGAATTGTATTAGGGATACACAGGATATTACAAAGTTAACTCATGGCATAAAGCATGTGTATTGCATGTTGAGGTAAATAATTTACTTACATTAAGGTCACTTAGGTAACGACCATTGTGGTTTCCACCATAGATATACATCTTGTCCTGAACAACTGCCGCTCCATGCTAACAAATAAGATTAAAGATTCTTTAGATAAGGAAAAAGGAAAGAATAAAGAACTGGTTTTTAAAAGATAGAGATGCCAATACCTCATATCGGGATCTAGGACGTTGATCAGTTATTGGAGGTGAAACCCATTGATCATATATGACAACTGAACCAAGGCCTTCTGATACAACATCTTTGTCCTGAGCTTCCATCAGGCTTCCATTTTCAGCAGAAACAGTCTTTGTCTCAGCAATGGAATTCCCATTCACGATGATAGGTTTAACATTTGAATTATTCTATATGCACACAAACAAGTTGAGGAGGAAAAGTGAGCACAGAGAACAACAAGCCTAAACACAAGCATCTCTCAATAGGCACTTGGTTTCTGTCATTCAAATTTTAAGTAGATGGGGATAGATGAATTATGACGACACCAACTTCAAAACTTGAGATCAAGATCAGGAACAGAATTACATGCCCTAGAAGGAGTGGTTGAAGAACCAATACAGTGAAAGTACAAAACAAGGAAAATATTAAATCACAACCAGAACTTTGAAAACAACAGCTTGCTCACATTCATTGGTACGTCTCTAACAGGGTCAACAGGGTTAGATGACCTTGAATACCATCCTGGATATTCTTCCTGAACAAGAAACCAAAAAACAAGCAGTAAAATAGAAAATAATTATATCAAGCTAGACGTACTTATATCAATACAAAAAATAAAAATATGTTATTGGCTTATTACCTCCAATATTTTCACAAAGAGACGCATAGCTTCTGTAGAAGCCATGTCTCCGAGCTGCTGCCAGCTATATAAAATAATGAAACACTTTACTATATAAGAATCATTATCAAAAAGGAAGATATCACAAACCACATCCATCTGAACTCTGACGTAATATATTGCTTTCAACAATGTAAATCCTTGTGCATATGCATAAAAAGCATGCATATATGACACAAAGTTTGGACGTATGACGTATCTAGACAAAAAAAAAATAGTATAAACGACCAAAGAAATGCAGATGCTTCACCATTCTTTTCCCACAAGAACTGAGCAATATGGAACATGCAGAACAGTGCTGCAATGTAAAAAATCAAATGTAAAACCAACTAAAAACATCCAACCCACATATGTAACCCTTTCACATCTCTATGAATCAACAATTTTAGTTTCAAAATTGCTGTTAAGTAAATAGCTCAAAACACTACCACCCTAAGCATACCAAAGCAAACTAAAATAGCCGAATATAAACACATAAGAAACTATTCCCATAAGAATACAAACAACAACGAGAAGCAGAAAGGTAGTACACGGCAGAAAATAAACTTGAATACCTTTCCCATTTCCGTTGCTCGACAGGACTCCATGAACTTGGTTTTGGAACATTACAAGGACCTACAGTAGCCTGTAAATCACATGATAATGCAGAAAGTTCATATCATAGTGAAACATGAGGTTCAAATAAAAATGATAAATAAAAACGTATTTGATTATCCAAGAGACCAGAGTTCGAATTGCCCAAGTAAAACCAGATCCACCCAAATCATACTTTAAGTCCAAAACAACATATGAATGTTTTTTTTTTTAAAAAAAAAGAAGCAAACTGACATGAATTCTTAGATGGAATAAGATAAGAAATGGCATAGCTCTAAATTCACAAAAGCAAATTCATTTTCTATGGAGCAGACAACATTGGTATTCCATTTATAAACACGAGGTTCCAAATTCAAATGATAAATAAATACTATTCTATCAGAGATGCCAATAGTCGAATGGACTTAAATTCAGTTTACAACCAGATCTACCTACACCACACTTCAAAAGTCCAAAACAACAACATAAACATTATTTAAAAAAACGATCTAACGTACAAAATCCTTGGCTGAAACAAAATAAACATGCATAGCTCAAAATTGCAGAAGCAAATCCGCGTCGTATGGAGCAGACCAAAAATGTATTCGATTGATAAACAAGAGGTTCTTGATACAAATGATCAATAAATACAAATTCGAGGATCCGAGAGACCAAAATTCGAATTGCCTTAATTTCAGTGTACAGTTAGATCTAGCTAAATTACAACAAAATTTACAAAATAGAAGTAATCTAACATACAAAATCCTACGCTGAAATAAGATGAACACGACATTGCTCGAAATGGAGCAGGCAAGATCCGATGAAAATTTGTAGAAAGAAAGGAATGAGAGTGTGAAATCACCTGCTGGTATAAGACATTGAGGATCAAGGCGACTTCGTTGGAAAACTTGGAGGCGATATCCTTGTTAGCGGAATTGGTAGATCCGTCGAATCCAGCGTAAGAAGTCGCCTTGTAGAACCTGTCCGGTAAGGCGAGGTCAGTGCTTGTCCTCGCCAGCGTCGCCATTTCTCTTTTGCTTTTTTTTCCTCGTTGTTTGTTTGTTGTTTTCTCGGCAGATTTGGATTTGATCTGAGATTTATATCTCAATTATATTTGAAGGTGGAGTAATGTTTGTTCTTTCCAGTGAAAATGAGATCTTACAAGGTAGTTTTAAGGTGTTTTATTTTCGTTGTCGTTGGACCGTTTGGTTTGGAAGATTGGATTTCTCATTGTGATTCAAAAAAATAGGGTAAAGTACATAAATAGTCCCTTGATTATATTTTATTATTTTTTATGTCCTTTAACTATCAAATTAATCCATTGACTAACTTTTTTGATACAAAGTGGTCCTATGCCGTTAAAAATTTAACGTGAAACTGATGTGAACGTTAACATGATGACTTGGATTATAGAGATCGGGGATGTCACATGGTTATCCAAGTCAACATATTAACGTTTACATCAATTTCCCGTTAAATTTTTAATGGCATAGGACCACTTTGTATCAAAAAAGTTAGTCAATAGATCAATTTGTAACATTTGATAATCAGAGAATGTAAAAGATAATTAAGATATAATTAAGGGATCATTTATGTAATTTACTCAAAAAACACTAAAAATGATAATCTAACTTCGTTAAAAAATAAAATAATAACTAAAATTTTAAATATTATAAAATAATAATTAGATTTTTTGTTTTATAATAAAATGATACTTGAGACGTTAAATTGGGTTCCGTTAGATAGGGAAAATTTAAAAAAATTATAAGATTTAAAATAAATTTAGGGAAATAGGGGCTGGGGCAAAATATTTTAGTTTTTACGGCACTTTCTATAATAAATTGCAAAAATTTCTCGTACAAAAGAAAATTCTTTAATATTTTAATATTTTCTTAATTAATTTGATATTATAATAGCGTATATTTCTTTTTTTTAATAGTTTTTTTATAAAATGATTTTTGCAGGAAAAATTCTCGTCATGTATGTTGTATTAATAGGATAACAATGTATCCTGGATCTAACTTGAATATGTAGATCTAAATTCGTTTTATAGAGTTTAAATTTTAAAATTTTAGATTTGATAGATTTGAATTGATTTAAATCTTCTAATTAAGTACGGATTTGGATCCGGATTTGACACTAAGATTCGAACTCGTTTACCTATTTATTAAAAAAATCATATTTGGTTTTAAAATATATAAATATATAATAGTAAGTTTTATATTTCACATTATTCTCTAATATAATTTTTTATTTATGATAAAAAGACTTTTTGAAAGAATACATACTTATTCCACTATTAATGAAGATTACGATGATGATGCGGAAATAGTGAATTGACATGCTATATAAAAAAGTTATTATATTACATAACCTTAATACTAATATTTAAATTTCATTAATATTATTTTCATAAAACATTTTTTTAGTTGGTTGTTTCTTATTTGTTTTAGGATGTTTATGATTTAAGTAATGATGAAGATTACGGTACTCGGTTTGCGATAATGGAATATTTCATAATCTGCATTTCTTAATGTGTGTTATTTAAAAGATATGTATGTAATTGTTGAGTTTTTTAAGATCTTAGTTTATCGTTTTTTATTCTGATACTAATTAATTAAAATTAATCTTTCTTTCATTGGAGTTGTGATGCGGAAATTAATAAATGATAGTTTTATTACGTTAAAAAATAGGTTGAATGATCGTTTTTTAATAGATCCGTTTTAGATCCGTTTTAGACTCAGATCCGTAAGATCCATTAAATCTGAATCTATGTTTTAATTTTCTATACTCACAGAACTAAAGCGAATCTAAATCTATGATATAAAAATAGATCTACATCTAAATCCAATTGGATCCGATCCAAATCTAACTCGTTGTCATCCCTATATATCAAGGGAGAATTTCTTCTACAGGAGTCATTCATGGCAAAGTGCACAAAGCTGGCTTGCCTGCAAGAGTAATCGCTCTTTTGATATCACTGTTTACCACGTTATTTGTAGTTTATATAATTAAATTCGTTCGTATTTAAGTAATTATTTAATAATTATCTACTCACTTATTATAAATAAAAAAAATTAATGATCTATCTTAAAAAATTATAAAATAAATAAATCTAATTGATTAAAACACGTAATAAAAAATATTGAAGATATAATTTCTTCTTAATACGTGACAAGAATTTCTCCGATTATATGAGAGAAACTATTAAAAAATAAATACACGTTACTGCAAGTCAAATCAGTTGAAAAAATATTAAAATATCGAATAATTTCTCTTGCAGAAGAAGTTTTTGCACTTTAATATAAAAAGTATCGTAGAAATTAAAAAAGTTTTGTTCTCTCTCCTATTCCCCTAAATTTAATTTAAATCTCATATATTTTTAAAATTTTACCCTTTAAATATATATTGTGTTTAAAGTTTTTAAGGTTTATTTTAAAATTTAAACCAAAAATTGTAATATATGTAAAAAAAGTCACTTGTAAATATCAATTTAAAGGAAGACATCAGCCGTACGTGATATTTTTTATTTTTAATATATTTTTTAAATTTTTAAGAATAACATAATGTGTACATATCGATCTGTTATACTGTAAAACTTGACCTAAAATTTAAAATATAATTAAAAATCTTTTGTATTCCAAATTTTCCGGTTAAACTTGTTAATCTTAAACGAACATTTTTAAAAATACCCTTAATTGTGCACATTTGAAAGGACTTGGGGAAAATGGGTAGTTATTATGTTATGCAGTGATTCATAGCTTTTTTATTTAAGACACATATATATATATATATATAGGATAAGTATTTTATTCATGTAACACCCAAAAAACCGGGTTAGTAAATGATTTGAATGAATTCTAAATTAAATCGAATTACATGATTAATTGGGTAAAAAGAAAAGGACTTAATTGAATTAAATGAGAAAGATGAAGGTTGCATGATAAATAAAAGAATTTCCTAAACTACCCTTCGTAATAAACCAAATCTAGGTGTATCATTAAGGGCAAAATGGATATTTTGCACCCCCTTAATTTGGAAAACAAAATCAACCAATTTTTCATTCTCCCCCCTCATTTTCACAATAGAAACACAAAATAGAAGAGAGAGAGATTGCCATGGGAGTTATTGGAGGTTAGCTTTAAAGCTTTGCATGGAAGGAAGATTTGATTAAGAAATCATATTCGATTGGCTTGGTAAGTTCATCTTTCCCTAAATCGAAAATTTTAAGGTTTTGAACTTTAGGTTTTGATTATTCTAAGATGCTCTCAAATTAATTGGGTGGATAGAAACTCAATTTAAGGGTTATAATTGTTTGGGAAAGCCTTTGAAGCATGAATAATAGATTAGGAAAGTTGAAAAATTGGATTTTTTTAAATATGATGTTTGGATTGATAAGATAGTGAAATTGGGGAATTAGTTGATGTTAATTTTGTGTTAGAAGGTTCTGGAAATTGTAAGAACAAGATTGGATTAGAAATTTAAGCAATAGAATAAAGGTTAGCCGAAATTACCTAGAAAATGTCATTCCGGGTAACACTTTTGAAAAAATTCCCTAGGTCACGTTTGAAGGAGTTAGGAGCTGAAATTTGGCAGTATGATACTCCCATATATCTAGTTTAAGGGAAAATTTACGGAACCTCAATTCGAGTTCGTTAAAGAAAGATATAAGCGTTTCCGCAAGGGCTGTCCAAGCAGTCCAAAATCCGAACAGGTCGGATTCGAACAAAATCTGGTGTTGATCGGTTAAGAACTAAAATGTGAGGTTAATTTTTACTTGTATAAGGTCTTCCTATCTTTCTAACGATATAAAATAAGCTCGATTCGGGTAAGGGAGCTAGGAGATATGACCGATTCTTTATAGGGTAGCAAAATTGTCCCTAATGAACAAATGCATTTATTTACATTTGTTAAGTCTAAGACCACTTAGATTAAATGATTGAATGTATCCTAATGGATGTTATGTGTGTATGAATTACTAGAGAATACAAGAGAAGAGGATATCGAGGAGCAAGAAGGGCTCGAACTAGCGAGAAAAAAGGGCAAAGGGATCACGATCTACAACCCCTAAATTGCTCGGAACCAATAGTGAGTGTGGCAAACCTTAGGGTTAGGACCTAGGATCCTAAACATCTTTTGTTTATTTGATTTGATATGTCATGTAAATGGATTAATTGTATATTTGGTAAAAAGGGGAGGAGGATTAAATGCTAAAAGACTTGTGTGATAACATGTTTGCTTGCTAGATTATTAGCACTAGATTAATACATATGCATAGCTTGGAATTACCGAGGTAAGTATGACACGCGGCTATGGATGTCAGGTACGTGAATCATGCATGGAGCATGTTATTGGTTATATGATTAATTGTTTGATAACATAATATGCATGTTACTTGTGATATGTTATAAATGTATTGCTTGATAAACATATGTTATAAATGTATTGCTTGATAAACATGTCTTGGATACTTACACTTAACGACATGAATTTGGTAAATATGAATTGAATGATCAAACGGGTAACGAAATGTTATTGAGCCTTGGTCGATAGTTGGTCATAGGTAGTACAATATGCCTAGAGTCTGACCTCATTGTTTAGTGCTACGGCACTCTTGTTTAGTACTTCGGTACTCTTGTTTGGTACTGTGGGTACCGTGATTTGGTGGTTAGTCACCAATTGTTAGATACCATGGGTATCTCTTGTTAGTACCTTTGTGGTACTCTTGTTAGTACTTTTGTGACACTCTTGTTGACTCGCTTACCTTGTCTAACTATACCAAGGCAACACACGAAATAAAATGAAAAGATTAAAATCTAAATGTGAAACTATATGTGCGCATATATATATATATATATTGACTTATGTAGCATTGATAATTGTTTATGAATTGTTATTGAATATTGAAATGGAATTATTGCTAAGTATAGCACTTGAAATATGAAATGGCTAATGGATATTTGAATTGAACACATGGCTAAGTGTAGCCGTTGATATGAATTGTTTAAGGAAAATTTGAACATATAGACTAGGAAATGGAATAGTATGCTAGACTTATGAATTGACATGAGGAGCATTATGACTTGTATATTGATTGATCTTTTGACATAAATTGAATCTATTTACTTATTTGTAGCATGTCATTTGTTAATTGATTCATGTCTAATATGGTTAGACTAGGACTGCCTCACTAAGTACCTAGCACGTACTTACCACACGTTTGTTTCCTCCTTCCCAAACAACAGGTTATCGAGCTAAGGAGCTAGATTGAGATTGATCGGGAACAAGGACACCAAACAAGCAAAGTATGGTATTTTGTAATGTTTTGTTAACTCCTAGATTAAGGTGGCTTAATGATCATGCTAGTCTAGCTTATGCATATTGATAATTGATTTATGGTTTGTAAATATATGATCACATTAGTATTCGGTATGTAAGCCATAAGGCATAATGATCCCCTTAGGCTAGCCTTGCATATTTTGAGTTTTGGTTTGCGATTTGTATAAGTAGGTCTCGGTGTTATGCATATGATATGTAGGTATTTACCTTGGCATGATAACCATGAACTAAGTAGAGTGATATGTGAACCTTAAGGCCATGACATGGTAATAGTAGATGTCATAGTGTAAGTGCATGGTATAAAGATAGATAAATTATAAGATGGCATGTGATGACATAAATGGTCAAGGAATGAGGACAATAGGATTAGTATGTAGTTATGAGGTGTCTAAACAAGTTCATATGGCCCTATAAGGTCAAGGGATGAAATGAGATGAAAATTGAAGTCTATTGGTTAAGTCTAAAGTGTTCTAGAAACTGGAAACCTGCAAATTGGAGCGAGGGTATCGATACCAATTTCATAGGTATCGATACCACCATTGACAGTAACGAAATTGCATCGATGCTTGGTTCGATACCGAGCCTTCTGGTGAGCCCCCTGGTTCGATACCAGTATCGAACCAGGCTACCATAGCCTTAAGTCAATGAGTCATCGAGGTAGACCAGTATCGATACCTGGTTCGATATTGGAACTTCCAGTAACAAAATTGCATCAATACTAGTATCGAACCAAGCTACCCAACCTTGGTCAACGAGTCAATGCTTGTAACCAGTATCGAACTAGGGTTCGATACCCCTATCCCGATACCCCTCTATAGGGGTTATCGATACCCCTAACCACATTTAGGCTCAAGCTTGAAATTTAACATGAAAGTTTTACATGGCACTTTAGGAATTCCAAAGGTTAGATTAAAGTCTAATTTGGCTCCAAATTGTTAATAAATTAAGCTTGAATAATAAGATGAAATGGTAATAGCAAGAGAGTTAAATTGATGGTGATTAGAGTTGATAAATGAACTGAATTCAAATTTGGAAATCGGGACATGAACAAGATTAGAAAAAGTTTTAAATTGGCCTCAAAATTGGTAGGCTTTACATATAATTGTCTTGAATTAACTTACAATTAATCGAAACGTTCTAGAATTAAATACAAGATTGGTTTAATTTACGAGTTTACAAGTCCGGTCGACACTCTCGTCTCCTAACCCGGGGCGAGGGTGTCACAATTCAGCCTTATCGGGTCGGATTTTTTTTATAAAAAAACGAGATCGGGTCGAATTCGGGTTTAGGGTGAAAAATATTTGATCCGACTTGAGACTAAAGATGTAATTTTTTATAAATTTTTAGGGATAATTATAATAATAGTCTTTTGTCTATATATTTTTTATAACTAGGTCCTTAAAATTATTTTTATTTATAATTTAGTCTTTAAAAATATATTTTTATAATTAAGTCCCTAAAATTATTTTTTTTAAAATTTAGTCCCTAAAATTAATTTTTTTTCTACTGGTCGGATCGGGTTTAGTATACTTATTTTCGGGTCGGGTCGAATTATTTTAAAAATTTTTAGGTCAAATCAGAGTCGAATTTAGAGTATATATTCAGATCGGATTCGAATGGACCAAAAATCCAATCCGACCCGTACTCATCTGTATATTCTCTTTCGATGTATGTGTGTAAATTTGACGAGTTGGATGTACAATATTCTACATAGAGGAGGAAGAAGAGTATAAATTTGTTGACAAATTAAAAAAATTGGCTAAAAATTGTTTTTTTTTTATCTAACACACTTCAAAACTCAATTTTTTTTTTATTTTAAAAGAACTTTTTTAATAGTCAACCAGCTAAATTTGGTTTAACTGTGCTTTGATAGCCTGAGATTTTGAGAGAACTAGTACTTTTTATATGGAAAAAGGGTAAATTATACAAACAGTTACTAAATTATCTTAATAAAAATATAAAATAATTATTAAATAATTATATTTTTATTTTTAAAATAATTTAATAATCATTTATGTATTTTATTCCATTCAAA
This sequence comes from Abelmoschus esculentus, assembly GCA_035048815.1. NCBI lineage: Eukaryota > Viridiplantae > Streptophyta > Magnoliopsida > Malvales > Malvaceae > Abelmoschus > Abelmoschus esculentus. Next base: position 2,282,103 of record JAUCBN010000049.1, read on the forward strand.
ATGTAATGCTAATGGAATTCAAATATAACATTTTTTGTGTTCATAAATGTGGCAATATAGAGCTTATACATTGAACCACAAAATAAATATTATTTCTAATGATATTTTTTATTCTCAAACTTTTTAAAAAAAAAATGTGTGTTCAATTTTTTTCTTCTCAAAATAAACCAATTAACGAAAATATAATAATTTTTTAATATTTATACTTAAAATACTTTTTTATTAATATTTAAAAATTATAAAATAATCGTTAAAATTTTAATGTAATAATAAAATAATGATTATGTTGTTAGAGATGATGCAACACACTAAAATGATAATATCTCATTTATCCTATCAAGTTTAACTAAAATTTTATTTTAATATTTTTAGGCAATAATTCACGTGTCAAAATTTTTGGCTAATTAAATAAATGTTTATCACGAAAAATTATTAGATGAATCTTATTCATCACGTTATTTATAGTTTTAATCAATTAGATTTATCTATCTCATTTTTTTTCAAGTGAATTATCATTTCTTTTCTACATGTAATTAAAGAGTGAATAATTATTAGATAATTATTTTGAGATCAACAAATCAGATTAATTGGACCATGAATAATGTAATAAGGGTGGGCAATACCAGGTACCCAACCAATTTAAATAGATTTGGTCCCGGTCTCAATAACCACCGGTTCCTGAAAAATATAATTAGTCCGGGTCATACCGGGTCTTAAATTTTAAGAATCGATCTCGTTACTGATGAGAACCGGTTCCAATACCAGGTACCCAGTCATAATATTCATATATAAAGAGAAAAATAATATTAAATAATAAAATTAGAACATTGTAGGCTTGAAAAATAAAGTTTTAAAATTAATCATACTCATAATATTCATACATAAAGAGAAAGTTTGATAATAATAAAAAAAACAATATCGGATATTTGGTATTGTAACACCCGACCCGGATGTCATATTGGGCCTCCGGCCCAAAACCTGTATTTTAAAATTTCATTTTCAAAACCCATTAAATAATTCAAACTCAAGTCCAAATGTAATTCATAAAATCCATTCGAGTTAAAAACTTAAGCCCAAAATAAGTTAAAGAAATCGGAGCTCCAAAATATTACAAATCATTTAAAACATTCGACCCAAATTAAAATAAACAGAGTTACATTACATAGGGTTCGACATAGTACTAGCCCACCACATCTCTAACTATACTCTGACACAAAGTCGATGCTGAAATCCAAACCTTGATGGTGCTCCACAAGAACCAGCTTCACCTAACCTACGCACGAAAACACATTTCGAACTTTGAGCTACGAAAGCTCATTGGGTACGCTGAACTCGGTCAACATCATGCATATCATAAGCAGTAAAGCATAACATATAAATATCGTGCATGATATGATGATCTAGCACACTTGCCTGCCACATGGCATAAACAATGTATAATAACGCACACAACATATACATGTCAAACAGTCAACAACACAAGGTAGTGAGGTCCGCGTCCACACAACATCGGGATCCTACACTACGAGCAGGGCCCACGTCCACACAGCATCGGGATCCTATACTCAAGGATGAGGCTCGCGTCCACACAGCATCGAGATCCTACATCTGGGATTTGAGGCTCGCGTCCACACAGCATCGGGATCCTCCAAATCCTATACTCGGAATGTCACATCGAGTATCATCGAATGAGGCCCGCATCCACACAGCATCGGGATCTTACATCCAGAATGGTCTTCAAAATCATCACCCGGAATGTTACATCGGATGGCTTTCAACGTGTTGCAACACTTTTGGATATCCAGATTTCCATCAAATAAGGACTCAATACACACAAATTATCCACCTAGGATCTTCTCATCAAAACACGTCAAGACTTACCATAACTTAGCCATTCGGGGTTTATAACATCAATCTTGTGTTAACAATTCATTTCATTAATTAAGATTCATTAGAACTCTTAATTCTCTTATCGAATCTCAAACAATACTTAACTTGTCAAGTTTTCGCAGGGGTATCGATACCCTTAGGTGGGGTATCGAAACACTCTGTATCGATACCCACCCAAAGAAGGTATCGAAACACTGGTATCGATACTGGTACCGATACCCTTTGACCAATTTTAAAGTCAATGAAAGGGGGATTAGTGATTTCGATACGGGTATCAAATCGAAGATGCCACCGGAGGGTTTGGTATCGAAACCTGTATCGATACCCCCTCTTCACTAACCTATTTTTCCCTCAGGGGTATCGATACACGGGCCACCGGTATCGATACCCCCTGCACGAACTTGCAGGTTTCACTTAGAAAATTTTAAGGATCCATCCCAATATTAATCTATTCGATTCTAAAGTGTTCCTACCAGTTTTTAGGAGTGCTTAGGGTGTTTTAACATCAATTTCATGCCACCAATCACATTAGTACGAAATTCACCATTAATGACCTCTTTCAAACAAACCAAGCATACATACATGGATTCTATATGTTAAGCATTCTACCATGAAGTGCATAAAGATTAGAAGAGTTGGGAGTACCAACCTTGAGCTAAAAACAGCAAAACCCGAGCTCCCTTCACCCTTAAGCTTTTCCACCTCCAAAGCTTGTTGATGGCCCTCCAACCTCTTTCTCTATAAAGGGATGTTAAGCCAAGCATTAGACAACACTTAGGAAGAATCTCAGAACAATAAGAACTCAAGAAACTGAGATTTAAGCCCCTAAAAACTCATTCCCGTTCTTATCACAAACCCCCACTCAAAAACCCTCTTCCTCACAAAACCAACACATTTTTACCTCTTTAGATAAATCTTCCACAACCCAAGAACTTACCCTTCACCACTAAACGTGATAACCCTAAACCTCACTCCTGCAGAAAACACCCTAAAACCCCTCTCTATTCAACTTATTTAGACAATTACCAAATTGTCCTCCACTTAAAACCCCTAGGGCCGTAAACCACTCAAGCCCAACAAGCCTAAGCCCACAACCATACAACTCGGGGCCCAAAACCAAAGCCCAAACCCATCGGGTTAAACTGACACTCGGATCCGAATATGGGTCGTTACAGGTATTGATCCCGATTCTATTGGGTACCCACCAGGTACCGATCGGGTACCGGGTCCAAAAAACAATATCCCGTCCCGGTTATGATCAGGACCTAAATTTTAGATCCAGTCTCATCGAAATCAATACTAGATAAAAATCTAACGGATCTTATCAGATCCGGGATCAAGACCGGGTAATCGGGTTTTTTATTCACCCCTACAATATAATGAATATGATTCATCTAATAATTTTTTCTTGCCAACATAATTAACCTTAACTATAATAAATATATGAAATGATAGTTGAAGCATTACATTGTCTATTTTAAAGTACAACCACATATGATATTTAAAAATACATGCATCATATTAAACAAATTGCATTATCCCAAAAAATAGAAAATATCATTAAGATTTAAGAGAATTATATATATTATTTTTTAAATAATTATAAAGTAATATTTGTTTAAATATTTTTTAACCCTCACTAATATATTTAAATTTTATAAATAAAATTATTTAAAGTTAAATATTTTAAGATAAATATTATTATTTTATTAGAATCACGAGTTGAATTTTAAAAATTTTATATTTAAATATTTAATTAATCTTTTTGAAGTTTGTGACCAATTTAAAATAAATGTGAAATTAACTCAAATTAAAATTTAAGAAACGTTTATGGGCCAAAGAAAAAATTGCTTTAAATGGTTTTTAATGCTGAGGAATGGTGGAGATTTTCGCTTCGTCCAATCAGAAATGGGCTTCTCAAAATGTGATCAGATGCGGGTTGAAATGATCGGGTTTCTAGGTCGGTCATGGTAACCCGAATCTGAATTCGGAAACAAACCTTTTGGGAGATTTCAGTGTGTCGAGTGGCTGGAGGAATTGTTTCAATAGCTGCGATCGAATTGCTGAGTTAGGGATACCGAGTTGCTGAATCTCCATGGCTGATTTTCATACATCGACTCACAGAGCTAAGTGGATCTTCTCTCTTCAAGTACTGGTAAATAATATGAAAAAGAAAAGAGAATTTTTAATTGTTTCTTAAATGTAAGGCAAAAGCAAGTACTCCTCAGAGCAATGCATTTCTTTCTTTCCACTGTTTAATTGATTTAAGCTGCTCTTGATTATATCTCTGCTCAATTTTCTTCATTTATGTAAGAAAAGATTGAGAATATATATAAATTTTAGTGTTTCCTCGAAGTTCAGTAGGAATTGTAATTAATTGAGAACTTTGTCAAGTTTAAATTAGGTTCGTTTGTGTTGTTATTGGGTATAATACTACTGTCCTGTTCTTGTTTTGCTGATTTAGGCAGAGAAATACAAGGCTGTTAATCAAAGAGCAATACAAACACTGGAGAAGGTATGGTGGAACCTTTGCCTTGCAGTTGTGCTTGTATTTGTGTTTGCACAATTTCAAGGGCGTGTCTTTTTAATTGGAATCCGAATTATCAGTTTAGTAAACTAGATGAAATTGGTGTTGATTTCCCTTAACAACTTTTTTTTAATGTTGTATGTTGCAAATGGGAAAATTTTGGTATAATCCAATCCAACATTTTTTTTAAAATTTTGGAATATAGGGAATCCTCCCTATATTTTGGATTCTAGGCCAATTTCTATAGTGCATAATATGGCAGAACGACATGTCCACATGGCTTTGTCCCCACAAATTTTGAAAAAAAAATTAAAAAGAGAGAATTCCACTTGTAGGTGGCGTTTTCCACCTGCATTGTCGCTTTTGGTGGCCGAGGTTCTAAAATAAAATTCAAAGACCCTATTTTCCTAAATAAAATCCCTAAACACTCTAGATATCCAATGGAGCCATTGCAAATACCTGCCATTGAAAGCATTCTTTGTAGAATTTTTCTTCCATTGTTCAAATTATTGAAGCTGACTGTCTCGATTATTCTGAAGTATGGAACAACACAAATGGAAGTAGATAACGAAGGTTCAATATCATACCCTAAACCTATTCCAAAGGATAATGGTAAATTCATTTTATTTTTATTTTTTTATTTTTATAGTAAGGTGCTTGGTCACCAAGCTTACCACATGATATTTTGATTGTTCGTGTCAGCCGACAAGCATTCTCGTCCAAAACCTCTTAACATTGAAGAAGAGCAATTCATGCGTGTGTTTTATGAGAACAAACTTCGAGAAGTTTGTAGTGCATTCTATTTTCCTAATAAAATCCAGGTACTTGTTACATTTTTTTAAGATAATGGTCATATAATGTGTAAAGACAAGGTCACGGTTGATGTCCTTCTACTTCTGCTTCACATTTTGCAGGCAACAGCTCTGATTTTTTTCAAAAGGTTTTACCTGCAGTGGTCGGTCATGGAACATCATCCAAAACATATAATGTATGATTCTTCTACATCTCTTTCAGATATATGCTCTAGTGCTTGTTATATCTACTCTTAATCTGCTGTATGCATCCTGATATGTGCTTTTGACCATGTTAGAAAAATGCATCATGGGCTATTTTAAAATTTTATGAAAATAGCAGGTAAGTATGTTGATATATCCACTCTCACCTCCATTCCTTAATTTGGGTAAAGTGAAAGTGTATCTTTTGGAATTTGTCTCTTGTCACTGATTTTGTTTCTTTAGATATGTGGTGCTGGATGATACATTCTTTTGACTGATACTCACCATTGAATACAAAATTTTCTTTAGAGAACAATGTAATTGTTAAATTGAAAAAGTTTCTTTATATCTAGGTTAACCTGTGTGTATGCGGCCTGTAAGATAGAAGAAAATCATGTGTCAGCAGAGGAGCTTGGTAAGGGGATTTCACAGGATCATCATATGATTCTCAAATATGAGATGGTTGTGTATCAGGTATGCTACTGTTCTTCCTTTTTCTTTTATTGTTTTTCCCCTCTTGTGTTTGTAAAAAAGTACATATCTCAATTTGCAGAGTCTGGAATTTGATCTCATTGTATTTGCACCCTATCGTTCAGTTGAAGGTTTTGTCAACGACATGGAGGTGGGATCGGTTATCTGTTATCCTTTGGTTTTACATTGTATAGTTGTAAAATACTTTTACAAGTAAATTTTAAATTGTTTGGGAAAACCATTTGCTTCCCCTTATTTGCTTATGTAATTCTTATTTATTTAGGTAGATTTTTTTTCCTCTAAAAAAGAATCTACTCTTTGAAACTCTTGGTCTATGGTCTGCCAATATAATAGTGATCCTTTTACTATTGTATTTTGCCCTAATTAGGTCTATGTGATTTATTTCCTCCCTATAATTATTACAAAAGTTTTGGTTCTCTAGGAATTCTGTGGAGTAAAGAATGACGAGAATCAAATGCTAAAGGTACTATTTATTACTTTCTTCAACGATATGTTGTTTGATAGCCCCATTCCTACTCATATTTCTGGAGATTTATCAATTTTGATTTGACATGAAATGGAGCTTGTGTCTCGTAACTTTTGGTTCGTCTGAGCCAAGCTGGTACCTTAATACTAGTAGTGTGTCTGGGGAAATAACCTGATGTCGGCATTATCTAGCCTCCAAAATAGTAAATGCATGACTTTATCTTCCTAAAATGTATTCTAAGTATCTATGATGTGTTAATATTGAATAGGATTTGCAAGAAACTGCAAGGATGGAAGTTGACAAAATTATTCTTACTGATGCTCTACATCTATTTCCTCCCGGCCAGGTGCTCTATCCGGTTCAAGCTCCGTTTTGAGTGTATCTTTTTGCCATATTTTTGTTTGATTGATAGTCTTGAAAGAGAATATCTTTGGGAAGGGCCTTATAAATCGGTTCTTCTATATATATTCATTTTGTGTGGATTTTTCGTTATCTATCATGAATGTAATTTCCCTATACTTATTGTAACGTGCCAACTGTTCTGCATCTTCATATTTGCAATTGGTCAAATCTGTATCATATATCGATTAATCTTCCTATAATATGATTCTCATGGCTTTGCTTGTTTGTTGCTATATTACAGTTGGCACTGGCTGCTCTACGCACCGCAAATGAGATGCATAGAGTTCTCGACTTCGAGGGGTATTACCTGCTTTTAAATTCATGAAGTTCTCTTAGGATTATTATAAAATAATATTTTACAATTCATTTAACTCGTATATCGTGTCCTTTGCAGATACCTAAGAAGTGTTCTTGCACGCCAGAATTCCGAGCAGTCCATTTTGCAGTTTATAGAATCTCTAAATGCTATAGATGTTTGGGTATGGTTTCCTCATGATTTTATTTTTAACATAAATCCAGTTCAGCGATAAATACATACAAGATTTCACCGACATACTGATAATTTTTCCGGCAACAAATATAGGTTAGGAAATACAAGTTCCCCACGGAAAAGGATATGAAGCACATAAACCGGAAGCTGAAATCTTGTGGGTGTCATAGCTCGCAAGAAGAGTATGTTCCGTACAATTCGTTCTACGTAGATACAAGATCAGTTATATTTTCACCTACGTTCTATGTAGATTCGTGCTGATGATAATTGGTTTTCTAATGGCAGTAAGAAGCGGGAGAAGAAAAGGCACAAATCCCATAAGAGTTCGAATGAAGCTCAGAACGGACCATCCCTTGCTTAACCGGATATTTTCGCTTGCACATTGGAGTTGACCTTGTTTTATCAAGTCAGTAGTTTGGTTTAACTCCTCTCAAGATTTGTTTATATACTCCAGATTATCCCTATACCAGTCTGGTAGGAGTCCGGGAATAACAAGGGCGATCAAAACAGCACGTTTACGGTGGAGTCAGTTCGTGTAGCGGACGTCTGTACGGTGACCGGACCCTTTTGGGAGAGGTTGTTCACCATTGGGGTCTGATTTCATATGATGGAAATTAGGGGGGTTTGTTGGGAAGTGAATTCTGGCTTGAAGAAAAACTTTTGTTAAACATAGGACCTATTTGTTGTAATTTTATCTCTCAAATTCTTCACAGAACATCAAGATGCTTTGTTCATTTTTATTATATTGAAGAAATGAAAAGCTTTTAAATTGCAAGTTTCTGAATTTTCACTATAAAGTTGTCGATTAATTTTGTAATCTCCGTAAAATATTTTTGCTGGAAGATTTACCCATTAAAATTAGGTGTGCGACACTGATTAATTCGGATTAATTAAGATAAAATCTTAAAAACCGAAAAACAAAAAAAAACTTGATACTTTTTTTTTCACCGAGATTAATACAGACGCATAAATTGTCACTTTGTTAAATTTGGATAAATTCATGGATTATATGTGTAATTACATTATTTTTTTATTATCTAAGTGATTAATTAGTCAATTTAGTGAAACTGTACGATGGTTAGCTAAGTGGTTAAAGGAACTGTTATTATTCTTAGAGTTCACGGGTTTGAACATCAGTAATGTTAGCAAAATGATCAATGTCAAATGGTAGAGATTATATTTTAAAACAATTACTATTGTAATCACTATTAGCTTGTTCAAAAAAACCGTCCTAAGTTTTGAATTTTGAGTATTGTTGAAGAAAAAGATTAAATATTTTCTTTTTATCAAATTTAGTCTTTATATTTTTAAAAATTTCAATTATAGTCTAATGATAATGGTTAAATTATATAAATTTAAAAGTTATAAACATCTTAATTTCAAAGTTTAAAAACTCAGTTTAAGTCGTAGGGTTAAAGTGTAAGAGTTTAAAATTTCAAAGTTTTAAATTGTACCTAACATTATGTTTTGTTTTTATTTTGGTACTACATCCTTAAATACCAATAATATATTTTAGGAGAAAAAAAACACGCATGATATTTTAATTAGGAGAAAAAATCATACGCAGTAAATTATCATATTTTTTCTCTTAATCGGTATGCATATGTATTTTTTTTATAAATTTAATTGAGTGGTATGTTAATTAGGCGAAAAAATGATGCGATAGCCTTTCGCATGTGATTTTTTTTAATCAGTTTGACTTGATTTTTTAATAGAGAAGTATTAAAATAAAAAGAAATTATAATTTTATGTACCATTTTGTTAAAAAAATAGATAGAATATCAAAATAAAAAATGGATAAACATGAGGTACCAAATAGGTTGTTATCCAGGCACTAATGAACTTTCTGTAAACGCTGTCGTTTAACCAACTTTTTCCTTTTTTGGAAGCTTAGATTTCTTCAACCTTAAACCCCAGAAACCTCTCTTAGCTTTTCAATGGCGGGCTTCGTTTCGTTAAGCCTCTCCGGTCCTCTCCGTTCTATTCAAAACCCACCTGAGGTAATCCCTCATTCGAACCCCAAACCCTTTCTTTCCTTCAAATTCTCTCCCTCAAAAGACCACTCTAATTTCTTTCAAAATGTAAACTTTGTATATTGATTTTTTCCTGGTGAATCATATAATTGTTGTTTAAATTCTTTTATTCAGGGTAGATACCCAAATAAATCAGCTCGATGCATATTTCCAGGCCTGGGAACCGCCAAAACAGGTTATTTTTTTCTACTTGTCTTTGTTTTTTGTAGCTTCAAGCTGCCCAATTTTCTCGGAGTTTGAAGCCATGGTTCCTTTTATATAATTCTCAGTCATTTCTGTATAAGAATACTCTATTAGTGAACATAGCATGTAAAATTAAGTGATTTCTGATGTTGGGTTTAGGCTAACTGTAGAAATGCACAGCTAAGTTGTGGAGTTTGGTTTCCTTTTCTCAGCTGAATTAGTTATGAACTTCTCCCATGGAAATGTTTGTTTTGATTAAACCTAAAGTTGTGGTTTGTTTTTTTGCTATGTCTTTGCCCTGTATATTGAACTGAAGCTTGCTTGAGGGCTTGTTGATTGTGCCAGGTTTTATGGGGGTTGGGTGGGGATATTACATTCCTTAAAATAAACTTTTAGTGAGATCAAAAGTAACCCACTTTAAAAGGTGTACTACACTTGTACAAACCTTTCTTTGAAGTTTCATTATAAGCTGTAACTATGCCAAGTGAGATTCAAAATGTTGATAAAAAGGTGAATCCAACATGCATAAGATGAATGAGAAAGTACAAAAGTGTGAGAAGATGGTTTATGTGATTGGAGGTTAGATATTTGTTGTTTAAAGAAGATGAATAAGATTTTTCAGAGAAAATAATGTGTTTCTATGTATTTTCTCATTATTCTTAATTCTCAAATGTATATAGTAAGTCTTTAAATAGGCTGATATAGAGTTTTAATATAATTAAAATTATATTTTATCTTTAATTTAAATACGACTTCTAGTAAATCTAAACTATTGATTAGGAATAAACTCTAACTACCCATTAAATAAAAACTCTAACACTCCTCGTCAACTTACACTCCCCTCAAACTCTAACACTTCTCATATAACTTACACTCCTCCTAAAGCTAGTGAGCAAACGTAGTAGAACACCGACTTGAATCTTGGATGTGACGCCCTACTTATATTTCTTTTGTTGTTTCTTAAAGAAAAATGCTCCCTTTTTTTACAAGGAGCCATTGAGTTGAACAAATAAGACTTAACTATATCGTTCTTTCACAGTCATTGTTGATAATTTACGGCTGATGTTGGTTTCTACACCCTCTTTAGATGTTTTTCAGCTTTCATTTGTCGACAATGGTCTTCTTCTAGTTTTTGTATCTTCTTTTGAGGCATCTTCCAACTTTTTCTATCATTCACGGACTATGTAATTGTTGCCATTCAACTTCTGATAGATTTAAGATGATTGATGCATCAATTAGAATATCAGGACTGAAAGGTTTGATGTGAAAGATGTAAACATAATTGAGTTTTTCCAAACTTTCCTAGCTAAAATTTGTCACCATTAGACAATGATCACATGAATCAACCCCCACAAACTGGTAGTTACACAAACAAGAGTTTTTAGCTTGGATCTTTGATGTAGAATTTCTTAAAAAATATTATATAATTTTTAAGACTAAATTATAATCTCTTTTCATATCTTTTAGGATGAATGGCTAAGATAGAATTGAATAGTTTTAAGGCTAGATTATAACCTTTTCTCTTATCTTTTAGAAGATATGGCTAAGATAGAACTAAATAGTTTTTAAGGCTAAGCTATAAACTTTTTATCTATTTTTTGATTGGTTAAAATAGAATTATTAAATAAAGAACAAAATAGTAAAATTAAACGAGTAGAAATTTCATAAGATTCAAACGATTAAGAAGTCAAGGAATGGATATGGTCTAATAACAAAAAAAAAAACGATGTGTATCTGAAAAATTATATTGTCGATATATTTCAGATTAGAGATAACAACAGTGATGACGACATCAAGATTGTTGTTAGCTCATGATATCATGTGAGAAAGGGGTCACGGTGTCCGGAGATGCAATGAATGACGATGGTTTATGTGACCGGAGGTTAGAGATTTGTTGTTTAAAGAAGAACAAGATATTTTCCAGAGAAAACAATGTGTTTCTCTATATTTTTTTATTATTCTTAATTCTTAAATGTATACAGAGTAAGCCTTTAAATAGGTTGATATACAGTTTTAGTATAACTAAAGCTATACTTTTATCTTTAATTTAAATAAAATTTATTCCTAATTTAAATAAACTTCTAATAAATCTAAACTACAGATTAGGAATAAACTTTAACTACCCATTAAATAAAAACTCTAACACTCCTCATCAACTTATACTCCCCGCAATCTCTAACACTTCTCAGATAACTTACAAAAAGTGTTTAAAATGGCATTACTGAAAGTAAAAAGCAATTCCAGCGGTTGTTGGTCTAGTAGTATGGAGCTCTCTGCCCTTTAAGAAAGGTCTCGAACTTGAGTCTTGTGGATGAAAAAAAAGACAGTACTGGTAGAGCTTTGCCTCCCCCATCCCTCTGTTTACAGTCTGACCTGGATTGATTCTGGATATAGTTGCGCCTATGTGGCTGCCGAACACCATGGAAGGTTTTAGACCAAAAAAAGAAAAGTAATCATAAGTAAAGAGGACCAAATATGTGTCACTGGAATTATCACCTTTTTTTAATGGAAAAAGGATGCCAAAGACCATAACATCAATTTGAGACTAATAGGAAGTAAGGAGGACCATGTAGATTCCTTTGTAAACAATCCTGTGAAAAATCAGGAGCAGATTCCAAAATTGACCAAGAACCATATGAGGAATTTATGGACTTGGCAAGGACATCAGCAGCCATGTTTGCTTAGCTTCGAATAAGTTGGAAACCAACCATCTAAGCCTTCTCTCGGAGCCTAGCAAATGCTCAAAGCAGTGATTAAGGACTGAATGAAGTGGAAGTTATCAGTTTTATGACCTCTGCATTATCTGTCTGGAGCTGAACTTTTTCAAATCCATAGTCTCGCCAGCTTAAGACCCTCATACCCCCCCACAATTCAGCTTAAATACCAAGGTATTTACTGAAGCCTAAGAGGCAATTTCCATCATGATCTCGAATGATCCCACCTACTCGAACCAAGACTTGAGGAAGATTCCATAGCACCATCTGTGTTGAGGCTAAACCACCCAGTCTGCGGGAGTTGCCATTTAATTACTTCAGACTCGGTTATGGAAATCAATATTATCCGGAGAACTGTTAGCATAATGATTCGCCCATGCCAAACATATCTGGATCAAAACTTCAATGGACATCTGTTCCCCCTTAAAAACGAAGTTGTTTCTTCGACTGGAATTACCACTTTGATCTACAAGTTGTTTCAAGAAAACAATTGGAACTGTATTTCTGGTTGTTACCCTGTTCGTTTAATACATTTGGTCATATGTTTGGTGTTTGTTTTAAGTCACTCCCTAGTGTGTGCTTTTGTAACCTCATATCTGAATTTCTGTTTGCAGCATCCTTTTTTCTGGCCCTCTGCAGCTCAAACACAAGCATGTTTTCTATCAATGGTAAACGATATCTGAATACCGTGTCAATTCATTTTGATCAATTCATCTCATGTAGTTTGAATGCAAGTTCTCGTACTCGTACTGTAGTAATCGGTTATTGGGTAGGGCCTGATATTGACGATGGTTGGGGATTTGTAGAAGCTTATATATGTCGATCGGACTAGTTGATTCTGTTCAAAGTTGCATGAATGATTTTGTATGCAATGGTAGAACTATTTTCCGAATGTCACAGTTCAAGGAAACTACATATATGCAGCCTGGAAAGCATTGTTTAGTGCAAATGTTTATGAAAAATTTCTTGACATGTTCTGGTTTTCAAACTTTGTATGCTATTAATCAACTACTACAATTTCGAAATCAGTTAAATTAAACCTTAGCTTTCAGTGTTTAAATTTTAAATTAAGTGTTTAACAGTTGAATATTGGATTTTATTTTATTACTGTTATCTATAACTGGTCTTTCTTGAACTTTCATTCTAAATTGCTCTCTGTATCACAACAAACACTCCTATAAAAAGAGGGAGTGTGTGTTCAGTTGTGGAACTTTAAGGGACTAGGGGATCATGGCCCTTTAGGGATGGAAAAATTATTCGATCGGGTTTTTCTTTTTGAATTTTAGGGGTCGGTGCGGGTTCGGGTATAAAATAAAATTTTTCTGTTTTATTTGGGTAATTTTAATTATATATTTATTTTTTATCATATTTATGAAAATACCATTATATATAAACACTTTTAGTGTTTTAAGTTACTTTTTTTTTAAGTTTGTGTTTATTGTAAATTTTTGGGTAATTTATATCTCAAATCACTGAACTTAACATCCATTTTCATTTACATCACAAACCTTCAATTTAATCAAATTACATCATTCAACTTTTATTATTAGTAAACTAAATCATTTATGCTAACACAATTAAATAATTTTAACAAAAAAAAAAAACATAAATTAATACTATTACTTAATATATTTTTCACATATCACTATTAAATAATGTTTAATTGACAATTTTAATAATTTTATGTGGAAATTTTCTATTTCGTTTAAATAAGTTTAAAAGAAAAATAACAAAATTTCTTATAATTTTTAAAAAAATTAAATTACTAATTAAATATCATTTATTAATGATATATGAAAAATATATTAAATAAAAATATCAATTTCAATTTTTTCATTATAGATATTTAATGATACCAATATAAGTGACTTAATTTATAAATAATGAAAGTTGAATGATATAATTTGATTAAATTAAAGGTTTATGATGTAAATGAAAATGAATGTTAAGTTTAGTGATGTAAAATGTAAATTACTCTAAATTTTTGTTAGATAATGTTTTAATTTTAACGTATATGATTCTGACGATTAATAGTTTCTATTCTTTTAAATTAATATATATTTTTTAAATTTTGGGTCGGGCATACTTATGAGTTGATATATTAGGATGGGGTGAGTAAATTAATAGTTATACCCAGGGCGGGAGGGTTTAGAAGTTTATAAATCGGGAAGGTTAAAATCCTACCTTGTTAAGGACGGAGCTAGGATTACTAGAGGCAAACCGAATAACTTGTTTTAACCAAATAACTTTAAAACAAATTAAAGTTTAATTTTATAAATTTTAAAATTAAAATGTTTTAAAAAATAATTAAACTTAAAATATAATTAACCCCTCAAATTTCAAGGACAATTGCTCCTCTCACCTTAGGCATAGCATTGTTCCTCCAATTTATACATATGTAACAGTTTGTACAACATGTATATCATAAAAGGATCACAATTAATTAATATATATTATCTTATAGTTGGTCCTAAATTAATTTCAACCAATAATTTACACTCAATTTTAAATTAATGTGAATGTCACAATTTTTCTATCCAATTTGAATGGAAGGGAAAAGTCAAGCAAAAAGTGTAAAGAATAAAGTAAATGTAAATTTTTTTATGATTTAATTATCGGAATCGATTTTGATTTATTAGTTGACCAATGATTTTACAGATATTCAATGCGAAAACGACTTTATCTAGTTTTCTTCATTCATAATATCAAAATTCAGACTTATAACCTTACTTAACAGACCTAGTACCTCATCTTATTAGACCAACCGGTTATTGGTAAAAAAACCTTAAACTTTAATCAAAAAATAATAAGATACAATACTACTTTATTCATTCAACAACCCTTAAAGAGATTGGTCGTTCTCAATCATAAATGTATTTTGTTGTTTATTTTTTTTTTGTTTACTTTCGATTTTGAGTTCAAATCTGGAAAATCCCTTTATATTCTCCTAACTTATAATAGAAAGCGAAATCTTTTACAATAGTTCACAACAATTCACCACAAGTCATGTTATATGAATATGTTCATCAAGGGAGTTGGTGTTTCACCAGCTGGTTGGCCACTTTGATCCGATTCTTCAATCTCTCCATCTTGAGAACTGTTCGTTGCTTTGTTTTGGCTACCTATTACTCTCTCTCTTTTTCAGCTTCCCTATACTTATGCAAATACCTCACAATGGCTTCGGCATTCGGCATATGTCGTCTCCGGTCATCGTCTTGCGATTCTCCTTGGGACACTTATCGGACGCCTCGCTCGTCATGAAGCTTATGAACTCGGTTGCACACTTGCATTCCTTGTTTAGCCTCTAACGAAAGCTTGGCACTCAGTGGCAGCCGGCAGGACTTGTTTCATGATCCGACCCACATTGGCAATTGGCAGCGTTCGGTTTTGTTCATCCACCATTTTTAGTAACTTATGATCACCATGATGAACTCAATGCCCTCTCAAGTTTAGACACGTAGCTCTTTATATTCCACAAGCTTTACTATATTATATATAAATATGTGCCATTGTTTATAATACATTGTATCCGGTGACGTACGAGTTTTATAATGATCTTTCATGTGTTATCTACTTGATTATTATCGAACAGTTAATTAAGATTTCGAGAATATAAATTATTTTGGGAAATACACATTGTTTTTATAATTTAAAAAATCTTGAATTTAATGTCAGTTGTATGATGAATTTTTTATATTTTATAATTTTTTGTGCATTTATCTATGTGCATGCTTATGCATAGTGAAAATGGAACACATGTACTATCTCAATAACATTAGGGTGCAAATCATCTATCTCTTTTTAATGTCTCTATTCGTGCCTCCACTTTAAATTAGAGGGTTTAGGGTTTAAGGTTAGATATTATGGTTAGGATTTAGAGAATTAGGGATAGGGTGTAATTTTTAGGGTATAGGGTATTAAAAATAAAGATTAGGGTTTAAAATTCAATTTTTTTAAAATATTTTAACAGGAGACATAAATGAATGCATGAAAAAGAGACAAACAATTTCTACCTATAACACTATTTGAGCACATACAGTTATTTAAGGAAAATTACAAGTCTATGTGAATTATTGCTCTAAGATGAGGAAAATTACAAATCTATACATATATATATATATATATATATATAAATAAACAAAACCAATACAATACTTCTCGGTTTGATTGGATAATTATAATTAGTATCCGAGGAACAAAAAATTTCTGCACTTAAAATAATTTAAAAATAAAATTTTTAACCTAACCCTAATTTTAACGTATTAAACTCTAAAACCTAAAAAATACACCTTATACTTAATTTTCTAAATCCTAACCCTAAACTTTAACTTTTAATATTGAATCTTAAACTCGTTATTTTAAAGTGAGACACCAAAAGAAACATAATTAAGGAGCAGAAGATTTCTATCCGTACGTACCAAAGCAAGCATTAGGGTTTGAGTTTTACTAACAGTTTGATTTATTGAACAAGCCAGTTCATAAGCCAGTTTGATTTAACAAATATGGTCCCCCCTACCCTGATAATCTGGGTTTATATAACTTTTCTTGGTCTCCAGCTATACCATCTTTAGCTTAAAATATTGTTAATCCTATTAAAACAAGTGGAGGATACTCATGCAAACGTTTGCATGTTTTGGAATGGAGAGAACATATCTGGGAAAACATCAGGGATTTCAGAAACGTCTGGTTCTTGATCACCTCAAATTCTAGGTTAAATTAGGGTTTTGTCGCTCTATTTGGCTGCAGAGTAATAAAAAAAATAAAAATCATCTACCTCTTTTTTATATATCCTTTTATGCTTCTTTCGATTTTTTTTTTTTAAATTGAATTTTAAACCCTGACCCTTATTTTCTATATCCTATAAACTCTAAATCCTACACCCTAAAAAATACACCATACCTTTAATTCCCTAAATCTTAACAACAATTCCTAACCTTAAATCCTAAACCCTATCCCCTAAACTCTCTAATTTAAAACAAAGGCACAAATAAAAGCATGAGAAAAAGGTAAACAATTTCTATCCATGAAAAAGAATATTCATTTCCCCGCTACTACGAATGCAAATCGTCTACTTCTTTCTCGTACCTCTGTTTTAAATTAAAGGTTTAAGATTTAGAGTTTAAAGTTAGGGGTTATGGTTATGGTTTAGGGTGTAAGGTATAGAAAATAAGGTTTAGTGTTTAAGATTCATTTTTTTAAAAAAAATTTCAAAGGAGACGTGATAAAGAGGTAGATGATTTTTACTCCACTACTACTAGTTTTGACATGGATTTTCCCCCCTGCAATTTCTCACTTTAATTGGGTAAAAATCATTTGTCTCTTTATCGTACCTTCATCCATGCCTCCTATTAAAATTGTCTAAAATTTTGAATTTTAAATCGTAACCCTAATTTTCTACATCGTAAACACTAAAACCTACATCCTAAAAATACACTCTGCCCCTAATTCCCTAAACCTTAACCATAACTCTTAACATTGAACTCTAAACCCTAAATTCTAAAACCTCTAATTTAAAATGGAGACACAAATGAAGGCAGGAGAAAAAGATAAATGATTTCCACTCAGGGTTGTATATTAAATAATTAATTGATTTATGTGGTCTTTATGCAGGGAAGAAGCAGTTTGAGTATAAATCTCGCGGTAAAGTCAAGGTTTTCATATAATAGGGATATAGTAGAGTATAAGGTACGATTTTTTTTACCACTATAATATGAATATTATTGATTACATATCCAAATAAATCAAGTAAGAGTCCATTTTAATATTTTTCATGAAAATTTTATACTAACTCTTTAAAAACCTTATATCACAATAAATCAAGTAGGGTTAATTAATCCGACTCTACCACTGATTTTTAATACAACACTAAAAATTAGATTTAAAGTTTAAAATTAAAGTTTAGTATTACGGTTTATGATATACTTTTTAGGATTGTAAGTGTTAACTGTATGCAGCTGATGCGAAGGATAGTTAGTTAAAGTTGTTAATCAGTTTAGTTAGTTGTAAACCTTAAAGGGTTCTATGTAAAGCTTCCTATATAAACAGCTTTGTAATCTCTTATTCAATATACTTGAAGGTGAACATTCTTGCCCATATACACGTTATCCCTTACAGTAAGTCTAAAACTTAAGATTTAAGGTTGATATTGGATTTTAAAGTTTTATTGCGGGACATAAAAATGTACATGTGATTTTTGTCTGTCTTATGTGGAAGGTGTTGCGGATCATCCCAAAGATTTTAGATCAAATTATTTTTAGTTCCCCTTACTTTTGAAACTAAAAAACTTGAGTATTGTCTCTTCGAACCCAATTACTTTTAAAGTCTCCTACGTACCTTACAAATAAAGCAATTCAAGTTTGATCTTTTAAAATGATTATCAACAATTTTTTACTGAGATTATTTGTTGAGTCTATTATTATCGATTTTAAAAGCTTTAACTACAAAATAATGGCACTTAATTTGACACCTATTTTTTTAAAAAAAAATCAACATTTATTTTAATTAAATAATACTTTTGACACATATTAAAAATAAATATAGTTTAAATACTTATTTTATAATTAAGTCATTTTAAAATTATACAACATAGATCATGACTTTTAATTTTAAAATTTAAAATCGATGATTCAATAATTAGACATTAACCCTATTTTATATTCATTTATATTTTCTCCTATATATTTAAAAAAAAATTCCCTTGTAAAGTTTTATCCTGGCTCCATGCCTAACTTTATGCCTATAATGCCAATAAAAGTTCTTTACTTTCTAGCTAGTGTTTGACATACGGAAGATTTATATATTATTCAGCACAGGAAACAGGCCGAAGCTGAGATGGGAAACAAATCAAAATGCAATAATGCAAAAAAAAAAAAAAAAAAAACTACTATTATTTATCTAAAAATAATTTGCAATCAGATACAAGCGTAAGATTTTATGTTCGGAGTAAATTTATAAAATTTTAAAGGTGAATTTACAAAATTTTAGGAAGTGAAAATTTATTTTTTTAATATATATATATGTATATTTTTAAAAAATCAAAAAC
Source organism: Abelmoschus esculentus (assembly GCA_035048815.1). Taxonomy (NCBI): domain Eukaryota; kingdom Viridiplantae; phylum Streptophyta; class Magnoliopsida; order Malvales; family Malvaceae; genus Abelmoschus; species Abelmoschus esculentus. The sequence goes on from JAUCBN010000049.1 coordinate 2,301,337, forward strand.
ATATACGAATTTTAAATTTTTAAAGATAATCGTCCCCAACCCTATCGGTCCATCGACATCAGCATCTACAATCCTATTAAAATTACCATTTCTTATATTTATGATCATATTTTTTTTTTAATTTTGACTTTTTATTATTTAAAGTTAAAAATTAATGTAGTGTGGATGTAAACTTTAGTTTCTACAAGTACTAGACTTATTTTAAAAGCTAAATGCTTAGTTTAGGAAGGTAGAGTTTAGTGTTTTGAATTTAAAATTTAGGGTTAAAAATTTAAAATTTGAGTTTTAAAAATGATAAATATATATGTTTATACAAAAATAAAAAATTATTTCCTGCATCAAATATTAAAATATTTGCTTTTGTCTTTAATTCTCCATGAGAGTAATATACGACAAATCTTGTTTTGAAGTAGCGATTCAAAGATTTTAGGTTTCGGTATATAATTTATTAAAATGTGACTTTATATCAGTAAGATATATAAGATTTTTTCTCAAAAAATATTTTAATAAAAAATATTATTATATTATTCTCTTAAACAATAAAAATTAAATATTAAACATCTAAAAATCAAACATTTTCAGTTTTTTACCTAATTTTTTTCTTGTTGCAGAATCTCCTTTGTGTATGAGAGATGAATACACCTTATTGTTACACACAGGGACAAAGCTATATATACTCTGGGAGGGGCTCTTATCCCTCCCAAATTTTTTTGGTATAATTGTACTTAAGGCCCCTCTTAGTTTAAATAGTAGTAAAATAAAGTTTTTGCCCCTAATTTTTAGATTTAAAAGCTTAATAGACCTTTGTCTATCCTAATGTTTGATCCTAAACCTGTGAATCTAATATCTTGGATTCGAAAAACTAACATTTCCCCCCATTCAGGTATACCATCAATCATGCTGTCTGGATCTTCCTTTATACATTAAAACACACTTGGACTGTTACTCTAAGATCAAAGAGTTTTTACATGAACTTTACAATCATGATCGTTTCTACAGCAATGTACCATATAATATAGAAACTGGATATTGAGATTCACTGCCTCTCAGCTGAAGGCCGTGAAGGCAAAAATGATTGCTTCCTTTGCATGCCTCTGAACTTGAGTGGACTCCAAACCAACGATTTCCGCTGCAAAGCAATAACGGTTGGATGTGTTGGCTTCCATGAACCTGCTTGCATCGAAGGGCTTCCCATGAATTTGCTACTGCTTCTCACGGCTGCAGGTGTTGTCTCTGATGGAAATGGAGAAAACAATCTTGAATACCTCACGTTCTTTGGATCCTGCATTGATGATTGTCTGTTGGCATAGTTGAAACCAGAAGTAGAACTGCGGAGTGGTGTTGTCATGTGAGAATCTGGTCGGAAGGTGGCGATTGAGACTCGCCTTTTAGGCTGTCGAACTGTTGTTGTGGTTCTCATGGTCGCAGCTGTTGTCTCTGATGGGTTCCATAGCTTTGGCATTGGAGAGAATAATCTTGAATGCATTGCCTTCCTCACATCTCCCATTAAGGACGATGGTCTATCCATTGTACTGGCATGGCTGAAACCAGAAGTAGAGTTGTGTAGTGGTGTTGTCATGTGTGAATCTAGCCGGAAGGTGGAGATTGATAATCGCCTTTTGGGCTGACGAACTGCTTTCATGGTCGTTGTAGGTTTGACAGCAACGGAGTTACGTCTCGGTGCCATCATATTTTTTATGTTGTTTTCTTTGCCCATGGACGTTGTAGGTCTGACAGCAATGGGATTACGTCTTGGTGCCATCATATTTTTTATGTTGTTTTCTTTGCCCTCAGGCACTGTTTCCATGGACATTCTAGTTGTCTTTCTGTTGGTTGGCATCGGTGTTGTCGGCAGAGGCATGAAATTGGTGATTTTTCGCAACGGTAGCCTCAGTTTAGATGGAGCCAGAGGTGGTTTTTTCTCCATTTTGGTCTTCTCTGCTTCTTGCTTAAGAGATGATCTAGTAGCAGCGGCAGCAGAAAAAGCTCTTGTTTCCAACTTTATTCTGGTCTTCCGTTCCTCTGCTAATTGATTTTCAAGGTCACGAACCTGCCATTAAATACAGAGAAAGGAAGATGATACGCAACGGTGACAGTGAAAACCGTAACATCTCAGAAAATAACTTGTTTTAATTGTCTTTTATGATAATTACCTTCTCTTGGAGAGTTCTGCATATATGTTCTCGGGCAGCCAGTCTCAACTGCAAGGACTGTACATTATCTTGCAACTTCTTCGTTTCCTTATCATCATGTTTTAACTTTTCTGCCTGTTAATGAATCAGAGGTCAAACTGAGTCCAAAAAAATGGAAATGGTGGTGGTGGTTAAATTTCATCAATTTGCCTACCATTTGCTTATACTTGTAAAGCTCAGCAAGGTCCACCTGTTTCCGGGCAGGACCACTTTCGATCCCCCTGACTCTGGTAGCAAAATTCAATGAACATAGGGTCTCCCCAAGATCTGCATTACTTGGGCTGATCTGCACAAACATCACAGTCTTGCAATCTCCTCCTGTATTTCATGATCCAGTTAGCAACAACCTCTGGTTGAAGTTTGCCAGTGGGCCACTTGAATATATCCATAGATGGTAATCTTTCCAGAAGGGGATGATATAGTAATACTATGATGAAACAAAAGCTTACCTAGAGAGCTCTGTAGCATATGTGTGAGCTTCGAGTTCCTGGTTTCATGGTAAAGTAGAAAGAATAGAAGTGGAGGAGTTAGACTTAGTTTTTGATGTGCTGAGCTTATGTGTTGTGTTTTACATGAGAGTGATGGGATAGGGAAGGAGAAACCTGTAAGGAATATGGCCGGATTTGGATGCAAGGGAAGAAATCACATCTCCAAGCGCTGAGAGAGATTTATTTATAAACTGGGATTCCTTCAACCTTTCACCTTCAGCTTCAATCTTTCCCACACGCTCACTGCCAGCCAAATCTACCAGCCACAGGTGACTCTTAGTCTTTTGGCCATTTATCAAATTTGTGCCCCATACAGTTATACGCAACAAGCTGCAAGAGAATTGTTTGGTCATTATTAATAAGACATATGTTTTGGTGCACCATGGTTGGCTAACTTAGCCAATGTGCTTGAATACCAAATTTCCGATAATTAAGATCACAAAAATGTCTAGCCTCGTAACATAATTCAGAAAGAAAAGGAAGTAAAAAATAACCAGTGAGAACGGCTGCTTAATTCATTGGCGTTGGTGGCTCCAACCATTCTGACCCGGCTTCCAGACTTAAGAAGCTCCCACACTTCCTCTGTATTGTAAACACGAGCTTCAACAAGTCCTGGAACTTCTTGCGTCCCTTCAGCTGCTTGCTTTATCTCCAACCTTTTATCAACAAAATTGAATTCAATTCAAACTCTTTAAAACTGAAGGTTCTTAAATCACTCTTTAGGCAACAACCAGAGATTAGTAAGAAATTACTAGGTTTATTTTATTTTTCAATATCAAAAGATTAGGAATAATTATTGAAGTTTGTGCCAATGAATTTAGTTCATTATGGAATGATAAGCAAACAAGTGCTCAAGTTGGATTTAGGTAAATGTGTGTTTTACGACCAGACATTAATGATTAGCCAACAATATACATTTAACGTTAGGAACTAACCTTTTGTTAGGCTGGTTGGAGTTTTCTCCAAGAAGGTCCTTTATCTTTTCATTGTAGACCTCCATCATGCTGACAAATAGCTCATATTTCATTGCACCACTTCTTTCTCCAGAAACTCGAAACAACTCCTCCAATGTCATGTAGTTAACTCCCCTGTTATCTGGTGTTCCCTCCATAGTAAATGTCTTCCCAGTTCCAGTTTGCCCATAAGCAAATATGCAGACATTATAACCATCCAATACAGAAGTGACAATAGGTTTAGTTCGTGCAAATACAGCCTCTGCATAGAAAAAGACATAATTAAGTTTTTTTAGTGAACACCATCGAGACATATGAGGTCAGGTAATAATAGTAAACTCAGTCAAGAGGTCGCAAGTTACCTTGGCCATCCTCAGGCTTAAATACATGGTCAAACTTGAACTGCTTCTTGGAAGAATCCGAAGAAACTACCTGTAGTTCAGTGTCCTGGGACGGATCAAATTCAACTACAGAAGAGGACCCATTGGCAATTTCAGCTTGATTTAGGGGTCTGCATCTGCAAAAAACCCTTATGTTTCCTTTAAGCTCAATCACTTCATTGTAAAGGCGCTTCCTCTCTGATGATTCATGTAGGTATTTCTTCTTCAAAAGTTCATGTTCATCATCTATTCCAGAAACGTGAAAATCCAGTTAAACCAAAAGAAAAAAAAAAAGTAAAACACAGATCCAACACAATTGTTCCTTCAATCTGTTGGGTACTTACTGAGGAGCTGAAGAGTTCCAACAATGTCATGGCCAGGAAAAGATTTCACTTGATCAGACAGGATCTCATGCTCCTTCTTCAATTGCTATGGCATTACGAAAGTCATCAAAGTCAAATTATTGAACCACTAATTAAGTTTTGAACATAAAGAAAATCAATAGCCTTTTCTATTTACCTGAATAGAGTTACTCAAATCAACAACTTTCTGTAATATAGGAAGTGTTGCCCCCTCAGCAGCAGAAATCTCTGGGTTCATGTTGGATGAAGTATCTTCCTCCATGGAATCTGAATACTCTCCAAATTCCTCTAAAGAAACAGCAAAATATAAACTTAACATCAACTTAATACATGCACCAAATATTAGCACTTGAAGCATACAAATACATCCATAAATTAAGAACAAACACATTTTCTTTGCTAGCCAATACAAACAGTTCATAAACCCTAATCAAGAGTTTTAATTAATAGAAAAGGTTTAAAATCAACATAATATATGCCGGATACTCTTCTAAGTTTCGGAATTAAACAAGCAAATCACAAAAGTCATCAATATCTTCACAAGTAGAATCCGAGTAAGCATTTTCTAGGGTTTCTAACATATGAAATATCCGAAATCATTTAATTTTCTTTCCGATTTAGACAACATTCCTTCAAATTTTGCCTAAACTGTTTCGACTTTCGAATATCACAAAATTTTGGCTAAATGCTTTCTTTAAAATCGAGAAAGAAATAACGTACCTCTATCAGAATCCGGAGAAGGCTCTGACTCACGATTCTCCCCTGCTTGGTATGAAAACAAATACGTTTTTCAACAGAATCAGATCATTCAACACATCAAATTGAAGAGGGAGAACAAAGAAAACGAAAACCAACCTTTATCAATGACGATATGTTCGCAACTCTCCGAGCACATTTGGCACAGAAAAATTCAAGAACTCGATTACCAGAAAACGAGAAAAAATGAAAAAAGATTAAAAGAATTGAGAGAAAGGGAAATTGAGAGCGTTGAGTTTAAAGGGAGAAAATGAAGTCGGTGGTGGATTAGAATTTTGAATTCAAACGAACGAATGAGAGGCTTATAGCTGTTACTGATTCTAACGGCTATTTTCATCTTCCTTCTCTGGTAATGAACTTTGGATTCGGGTTGTTTTAACCCGATTATGTAATATGGAACCATGGAGACTTTTCGTGAGTTCGGATCAGAGCCGTTTCTGAGATTTTAGTGGCCCCTATGACAAACCTAAAAATTTAGGTCTTTAATAATAAATATTAAAAAAATATTTTTTAATAAAAATTATAATAAATTAAATTAATTATATATGTATTAACAAATATTAGAAAAAATTAGGCACCTAATAATAAATATTGATAAAAAATTAATCATTAATAATAAATACGTGGAAAATAAATTTTAAGAGTAAACATCTAATAACAAATATTGTGAAAAACCTAATCTCTAATAACAAATATTGAAAATCTATGGTCATATTAATAATTATTGAAAAAAATAGACCTCTTATATAAGTATTAAAAAAATTAGACCCTAATAACAAATATATTAAAAATAGATTTCTTACAATAAATATCGAAAAATAAATTTTAAAATTAGACTCTTAATAATAAGTGTTAGAAAAAATCGCGACTATAATAGCACATAAAGAAAATAAATAAATTTTAATAGTATATACTAATAAATATTAAAAAATATTTTTTAAAGTACCCCTAATAATAAGTTTAGTAAAAGATGGGCCCCTAACAACAAACATTGCAAAAAAATTGGATTTAAGAATCATAATAAAAAATAGTGAAAAATAAATTTTAAGAGTAGACATAATACAACTATTGAAAAAAATAAAACCATAATAATAATTACTAAAATTAAACTCGTATAATAATAAGTATTAAAAAATAATTAATTCATAATAATAAATATTAAAAAATTAAAATTAAAATTAAATATATTTAATAAAAATTAAAATTTGAGGCCATAATAGGGGTGGACCCTGGGCGGTCGCCCTTATTGCCCACCCCCAGAGCCGGCTCTGGTTCGGATTTGGACTCGACCCTTGTTTAGGGTCCATTTGATATGCGCTAATAATTATTATATGCTAATAGTGAGAGATCTCCGAGGGCCCACCCTCAGAGCCGGCTCTGGTTCGGATTTGGACCCGACCCTTGTTTAGGGTCCATTTGATATGCGCTTATAATTATTATATGCTAATAGTGAGATTTTTGAAAATTTATAATACTTTAATGTGATTAAATAATAATATAAAATTTTTACATTTTATCTTTTGAAAGATATATATATCATACAGTTATACCGAAATAGTTAAATATAGTGATTTTTTTATTAAATCATACAAAAATTTAATAAAATAATAATAAAAAGATTATAGAATTTTAAAAGGATTTTTCTTCATCGACAATAACTTTGTATAATATATATTATAATAATAAATAAAGAATTTTGATAAAACAATAATTAAAATAAATTAATATTTTTAATAAAAAATAACTAATTTTAATAGAATTAGAATTTAATTTAAAAACAAAATGGATATTCAAGAGTTTTCAAATTTTAAAACATATATGATAATAGTAAATAATATAATAATTTTATTTAAAAAACTCAGAATAAAAATTATTAAGAAAAATGGCTAAATTACTTACTTAGCCATTAATCTTTTTAAGTTTTTCAAAACATTACTTTTACTTTTAAACTTCAAATTCACAAACTTTTAAAACTTTATAATAATATCACAATTTTTTTTCTTGAATTTAAAAAATTAATTTAAAAACCTCAGTAAAAATTAGGGTTTCAAAAATTAGGAATATGAAAACTATGATTTTTAATTAGAGATTTCAAAATTAGGATTTTAAAATTAAAAATAATTTTTAGGGTGTTATAACTCTCCTTCCTTTAAAGAAATTTCGTCCTCGAAATTTTTTAGACTTAGCGAAAATTTTCAAAAACACAAATGACTATAGAGAAACATTAAAAGAACATAAGTAACAAATGACAACAAATAATTTTCAAAGAGGCTTTGATTGTAAAATTTATAGGAATAAGTATGATCACGATAGATTGCTAATTTAGAGATCCTATGAGATAATATAATAATCTATCAACAAAAGGTACTAACTTAGAATAAAATTTGGTATTGGAGTCTCGGATATAGAATACATAAAAAACAATAAAGTAAACTTTAAATAAAATCATAATAGTTTTTTTAAATCTTGTTAATCCCAAAATATTTCTAATACATGTAGGAAACAAAATTATTTTGAAAACAATTATTGTGAGCCTCACAGTTCGAGAGTTAAACGTAGCTCTGATACCAATACTTGTAACCTCCTAAACCCGACCTAAAAGAAATATATCGAATCTAGAAAATCACGTTTGAAAATTTTACCCTCAGAAAAACTAATTTTAAAAATTATACTTTAATTTAAAATAAAACAATAATAATTTAATAAATATCTTATAATAAAAAATATTTAATATTATAATAAAAAGATTATAGAATTTTAAAAGAATTTTCCATAACTTCATATAATATATATTATAATAATAAATAAAGAGTTTTGATAAAACAATAATTAAAATAAAACAATATTTTTAATAAAAATAATTAATTTTAATGGAATTGAAATTTAATTTAAAAATAAATTTAAAATTCAAGAGTTCTCAAACTTTAAAACATATATGATAATAATAAATAATATAATAATTTTATTTAAAAAATAAAAAAATTGAAAGAATAAAAATTATTAAGAAAAATGGTTAAATTGTTTACTTAGCCATTAATCTCTTTAAGATTTTTAAAACATCACTTTAACTTTTAAACTTCAAATTCACACTTTAAACTTTTAAAACTTTCTAATAATATCATAATTTTTTCGTTAAATTTAGAAAATTAATTTAAAAACCTCAGTAAAAATTAGGGTTTCAAAAATTAGAAATATTAAAACTATTATTTTTAATTAAGGATTTCAATATTAGGGTTTTAAAATCAGGAATAATTTTTGAGGTGTTACATTAAGGTTAGTAAATTAAAACCTAAATCCATAACGCAAAACTTAAATTTTAACCATAGACTAAAAGTTTTAAACATATAAACAAAAATCTCTAAACTATAAGTCATAAACTAAATCTCTAACCTTTAAAACTAGAAACACTCGTAAAAAAAAAAAAAATTTACCGCTAATATATGCGATATTTTTATAATAAAATTGTTTTTATTTTCTAAAACCAAACGGATCATTATTCCTCTTCGCATAAAATAATATTTTTATGTAATAAATTTTAAATTTAATTATTTTAACAAATTAATATCACACATTCAAATGACTCCTTAACAATATATGTACTGATAAAAAACGTTTTAAATATTTTTGAATGCAAACGATGTCGTTTTAGAAGAAAACTTCCATCGGCTAAGAAATTATATTTGTTTGTTTCGCAATACAATTTTAAATTTATTAATTGATTGAAAAATAAAATATTTTTATGTTATTTTATTATATATAAATTTAATTTTTGACATTTATTTTTATATATACAAATTCTTTACTTAATCCAAAAATAAAAAATATATAATTTATATTTTCTAGATAATGCTATAGAAATTCAATCTATACTTTAATTTATATAAATTTGTCTCTACTATTTTTTTAGGGTTAAAGATTTTGATTGACATGCAATTTTATTATTGGTTAAATATAATTAATTAAAATTTTACTTAATCCTAATTATGAAAAATTTACATGGATATTGATGACGGAAAAAAATTTCTTAAAATTATTTTTCAAAATACTAAAGATTGAACAATGGATTAAAAGTTGGATTTATTGCCTTCCGACTTTGAATAGTAAAAAGCTTGAAGATCACATGAAGATATCAAAATCGACATTTCTTGAATCCGTCTTCAACCTTTTTACTGTTCAAAGTTGACATCTGAGCTCGTCTTCAATCTATTGTTCAATCTTCAATATTTTAGAAAATAATTTTTCATCATCAATATTTTGATAATTCTTTTTCTCATTATCAATATTTATATAAATTTTCTAATCATTATGTTATGAAAAATAAAAGATAATAAACTTCATTACTTTAATGATAATAACTATTATCGTTGTCAATTTGACCTACTAATGAAATTATAAAAAAGTTACTATCAATTATCTAACAAACGAGGTTGCGTTAAGTTTATTAAGTTTTTTAAATGATGTTAAAATTATAAATCAAAATAAATTAAATTACGAGAATTTCTCTCATAACGAGACTTTATAATATTTTATTAGAATTAATAAATTATATACTAATGGTAATACTAAATATCTTAAATTTTATAAAAATAAAGGGACTAAAATTATAATTAAACCTAAAGTTGGATATACTTTTAATATTTATTTGAACCAAAAGATAAACAGTCCGTTAGTAACGGCTGATTGGACGGTTTCTAAGAAAAGTTAAGTTATTATATTATATTTTATAATCTAAATTTTATTTAATTTTTTATCACAGATGATGTGGCGGAAAGAGTTCATGATATAATCTTTCCGTATTAAAAGTATATGCTAGTACATTGATTCAGCGCAGACGAAATAAGATTCATATGTTGAGAATGAATTATGATTCTTGGCACGATAATTTTGTATTAGGGCCTGTTTTTCTTTTTCTTAAAAGCAACAAAAAACACCTTTAAATGTTTTTATTTGATTTTTGTTATTTTTTTTTTCAAACCAGTTTTTTCACCCAAACTCAAAAGTTAAAATTTTAGCTTTTGAGTTAGATAAGCTAGTTTAAAAATAAAATTACTTATTTATCCTAGGGGTGAGCAAAACTTGACTCGAAAAAATCGAATTTCTCGACTCGAATCGAGGTGAAAAAACTCGACTCGTTTTAACTCAATTCAAAATTTCATAAACTCGAATCGACTCGAAAAAATTTCAAATTAAGTTCAAGTTACAAAAATGGAAATCGAATAACTCGAATAACTCGAAATTTTTAGTAATTATAAAGGTTAATTGCACATTTAACCCATGTAATTTTATTTTCAGTCCCTTCTTTTTTATATTTTAATTTTTTTATAATATGATCACGTTCTAGATTCATTTTTTTTATTTAATAAATTTTTTATTTGTTTCTTTTATATTATGTTATTTTTTTAATTTTTGTATTTAATTTATCATTATTTTTTGTTTAGTCTTACCTAGATAAGAAGTTATTAATAAAGTCTGTAATTTAGTAAAATGACATATTTATACCTAAGATATTTGATTGATTGATGGTAATAATAATTTAAAATCTTTTTTTACACAAAAAATAATATGAAAAAATATGTATGTAAATTTAAAGAGAAAACCGTTTAAATTACAATAAAACTATATTATAGTAGTATAATTAAAATTTATACATAAATCGAAAAATCGAATCGACTCGAACTCGTAAAAACCGACTCGAATCGAAAAAATTTCAAAAAGAGTTCAAATTATAAAATATGTTGACTCAACTCGAATAACTCGAAATTTTTTGACTCGACTCGCCCGAACGCTTACCCCTAATTTATCCTTATCATATATTATTAAAATAATATAGATTCTTCCAACGTGTGTTTTTTTAGCATGTCTTTGTTGAAGGCATTTGGTGCGGATGGTCGTCAGATTACTCTCGGTGCTTATTCCTAAAATGGAGAATCCTTCAAGTATCTTGCAATTCAGGCTGATAAGCTTGTGTAATATTGTGTATAAGGTCAATATTAGTATTATAGTGGATCGTCCGAAACCTTTCTTGCCATAATGGATTTCACCATCTCAAGCTAGTTTTGTGCTTGGAGAGATATGAGAGGTTATGTATTCCATGAACCAAAAATCAGGTAGAAGAGGGCGAGTAGCTATCAAGGTTGATCTTGAAAAAGCCTATGATAGAATTGAATGAGACTATATTAAAGAAATTTTGATGCTCATAGGTATGTTAATTAAATTTATGCGATTGATAATACATTGTGTTCGATCGGTGTCAACGTAAATCCTTTAGAATAAGGAGCTAGCGAAAGAGTTCAAGCCTACTAGAGGTATCCGACATGGAGATCCCCTATCACCATACATTTTAGTCTTTTGTACGGAAGGACTTTCACGTGGTATTAATTGAGAGGTTGATAAGGGTAATTGGAAATTTGGAAACAAATTCACTTGTAGGGATGAATATTGATTGATTTATTTTTGGCAAAAGATTGAAGATATAGTTAATTATTTACGAGAATAATATCAAGATAAAATATTTATTACGTGCAAGTATACACGATCAACAAGTAATAAAGTGATAAGTTGAGTACAGTCTCTACAGGGATTGTTCAGGAATTAATCCACTCATATAAAAGCAACGACCAATCAAGCATTAACTTGAATTTATTGTTAGTTAGGTTCTATATTAGCGCTATCTCCACATAATATAATGCCCTAAGCTATCAACCCTAAATATTTATATGTTTATAGAGAGTTTAGAATCTCTAACTTGCATCCCAAATGGATAAACTAACTTCAAAGGTAGGTTGATATGGTGAGGAAACGGTGTGGTTAATAAAATGATGGTGTTTGGTTGAAGATGAAGATGATTTGATGGTGTTGTGATAGTTGTTGTGTCATAGGACTCTCTTGATCGCGATTGATCAAGCAAACTCCATGATAGACTCTAACCCACCCTCCTAGACACAATTATCTAGGTAAACGAGAGTGTGAAGAAAGAATCACTAACAATCTATAGAGAGGATTGTGTTGAAACACTTCTAAAATTCACAAACAACAATACTTACAAAAATATACTTAATAACATTTATTCTCAAAAGAAAGATTATAGTTGTTCATATTATAAAAATAGAGTACCTCCTTTTATAGTTTAAAGGAATAAATACCCTAAGAAAGAGCCATTTAATCCTTAAAAATCATCACATTGATAATTTAATAGAAATGAATCCCCTAAAATCAACATATGCATAACTAATTAAAATGAATTCTATGGAATAAATTAAAGGGTAAACTACATAAATGGTCCCCCGACTATACCCTAATTATCTTTTATATCCCTTGACTATCAAAAGTTACAAATTGGTCTAACGACTTAAAAATTATAGCAAAATGGTCCAATACCGTTAAAAAATTAACGGTTGATGACGTGACAGTTAATATAAATTGATATAATTATATAATTAGCCCCTAAGTTCCACACTTATTTTAATTTGACCCTAATTTTAAAAATTAACCCACATAATCTTAATAAACTATCAATTTAATCCCTCTTTGAACCAAAGAGGAATCTTGACGAGGCTCGCCCAGATACTGTCATTCTTGAAAGCCAAAAATACCATCGCTGGAACAAACATTGATCTTACAGACATATATATTATATAACAAAAAAAACCCTAAAATCCAAAGCTTCTGATTTTATATGCAAACTGTAAGATTCATTGGCTTCAAATGTCACTAATTAATCCCTATAAAACAAAACAAAAAAAAATCCAATATATTAGAAAAATAGCTGGAAAAGAGCATAAAACAGAAGTCTAAATCATCTATTATGCAAAGGATTTGGACCTGTATGAACTTTCCTCTTCTCATCACCAAAAACTTCATCTTCATTTCCGGGATTTGCTGCATCAAATTCACCATGGGAATAACCAATAACAAACACAAACTCTTGAGAAGAAGAAGATTGTAAGTGGACAAACAGCAAAAGAAGACCTAAAAAGAAGCAAATGAAGCTTTTTCTCCAACACAACATCATCTGCTGATGCTTCATATGTTGCTATTCATTTTCAGAATCTTTTTCAAACATTCAAATCATGTTTCTCTTTTGTTTTTCCCCTTTTGAAAAACCTGATACAGCACTTCAAAGGGTACTATAAACACAGATTAAATGTGTTTTGTCCGAAATAATTGACTGTAAGAACGACAGTAAGAGAGAAGAAAGAATAGTGAGCATTGGCTTTCAACACCCATTCAACAACATCTGAGCGAGCCTCGTCAAGATTCCTCTTTGGTTGAAAGAGGGGTTAAATTGATAGCTTATTAAAATTATGTAGGTTAATTTTTAAAATAAGGGTCAAATTAAAATAAGTGTAGAATTTAGGGGGTAATTATATAATTATATCAATTTATATTAACAGCCACGTCATCAGCCGTTAATTTTTTAACGGTATTGGACCACTTTGTTATAATTTTTAAGTCGTTGGACCAATTTGTAACTTTTAATAGTCGAGGGATGTAAAAGATAATTAGGGTATAGTCGAGGACCATTTATGTAGTTTATCCTAAATTAAAATACTAATAATTATGATCAAAGCTTTATAATACAACTTTAAATTATTTTTTTAATATCTAATTCATCCAAAAGCTTTATATATTAGTTTTTGGGTTGAATTTTACAAAATCTCGTAATAATTTCGTATTCAATTTTCTGCATGCAAAGTCTTCAGTAAAATGAACATATCTTGAGCTCCCGATGTCTGATTGATGCGTTTTAAGATGCATTGAAAAGGTAACTGAATGACAGTCAATTTATTAAAAGACAAATCTTCCCAGAAATACTCGAATTCCATCCGAAAAGTCATTGCAAGTTGACTGACTTTCTAGACTTTTCAAAATGATTCAACTTTCTGCCTGATGTGCATTGCTTTAGCCCTCTCATGCATGTATCATAAGTATAGGCTACTCGACTCTCTTCTGTTGAAACACCTCTCTTAGGTGAAAGTATAAGTTCCTTGTTATCTAAGTCGGTTATGATATCAGATAACAATGTGTATCTTAAATTAGTTGCCTAAAAAGAGGTGTATGACAATAAAAATATAGCAAACAAAAATTAAGAAAGTATCATCCAAATATCCCTAGCCAAATAAAAATTAGTTAATTTCTATGTTAAAACGTAGCAAAACAAAATTTATCATTCTTAACATCACACAACAAAGTAAAGCAACAAGAAAATGTAGCTTGGAGGGTGTTCAGCCTAATCATCCCCTCAAATATTTCATTGTGCCTCATGTGGCAAGCTTTTGTCCTATTTCTTCAGTTAATTGTCAGATGTGTTGTACTCTGTAACAATTTTTTTTTCCTTCGACTTCTACCCTTGAGAGTGTTCTCTGTGAAACCTTAAACTCTCTAAAAATGGTCTCAAGTTTATCCTAAATTGCAGGAAAGAGTATCCTTATATAGGCTTTAGTAAATCGCCTTAAGATTTCCTTGTTTTCGTAATGAATTTTTATAGCTTATCTAATTGGGCCTTTATAATTCGTCAGGTCTAGCCTAGTCTACAATTTTGGGTTAAGGCAATTTACAGTGGACTATAATTTGATGCTTGATATTTGAAGCTTGGGAAATATTGGTTCAAATCTTTTAATTTCTTTCACTTCCATCTTTTTTATTGTCAGGTTAAGTTTGTTTCTCCAGTATTAGAGTCTATATTTTCAAAGAAAATATTAAAATTGATCTCACTTAGCTTGTTAGGATATGAAGTCAACGATACTTATTGGAGTAGTATAGAAATTCTCATAATTCATCTCACTCGACTTTCACTATAAGAAAATTCTGGTTTCGCCACTAGATAATTATAGAATCAACTATGTTGGATCGAATCTGATTGTCATTGCTTAAGAGTAATTATATGAATCAACTATGATTAATCTAAAGTGAATCCCATACTGACAAAACAAGTGTTTAGTCTTTGATTTATAAAACCTCACATTACTCCACAACATTGCCTTCTAAGTCCAGAAGTATTTCTCAACCTTGATTTTCAAGGCACCCCATTCTCCATGAATGGGTAGCTAATACACGTTAAGATTATTTCACAGGTCCAGGTCACTACAAGCAGCAGCTATGGATGTACTATTCCTATCCTCCATGGTTAGGTAATACATTTTTGGTAAGAACATTCATAGAACATAGATGAATCACTTCATTTAACATGATTGGACGGCTGGGAATATGAAATAGAAATGTCTTTATTCGACTTGTCTAACACAGAAATCGTCACTCGACAGTTTCGAGAGGGGGAAAAAGGGAAAAGGGAAAGAAAAAACAGAGAATAAATATAGGTTGAATTGGATGACCATCAGGACTTCATGATTAGAGAGTGATTGCAACAATGATAGGGTTCATGTTGCAGAAATGATTATTAGGGTGATGTGCAATGATGAAGTAATGATGAGGGTTTAATGAGGTAATGATCATAGTGCAAAATAGTGGGGAATTTTCATTTCTTCTCTCCATGACCGAGTGAAAAGGGGGAAGGCAGAGGTTCTGAAGTCAGCATGGGACCAAGATTAAACGTTGCTGCCATCTTCTTCACTTCAAGGAATCTCATTTCAACACCGAATGAAAAAATGATTGAGGGCATATAACAGTTGTCACGGGCCGCACCAAAGGGCCCGAGACAAGCACCAATCAGGTTGCCACAAAAGCACTCCAAAGCATTCTGGGCATCTCAGCACCAACCCAACCACCCATTGGAGCCCAAATCTGGAATGGCCCAACACTTGGTAAAGAAGACTTATCCATCCACCCATGTGAACACACCATGTGAACATGGGAAATACTTTCCTTACTCAAATAGGAATATTCTAGGAATTGTGCTTTTGGATAGGATAGGATTGAATCTGGACCCTTGATGTAAATCATTTACAACCGTTGGATGTACAGGGCTTCAAGTATAAATAGAGGCCTTGCCCACCTCATTTGTCACTCACTTCTTCATTGAGAAATACAAGAGTATTCACTCAAACACTCTCTAGCCTTTGCCATTTCTCTTCCTTTCAATTGTTCTTTGGTTTCCGCAAGGTTCTTAGCATTCAGGCTTTGAACGGTTTAGGCTTACTTAGGCGGTTTACTGAGAAAAACGCGTCTAAGGCCGCACGCCCCGAGTAGTGAAACTCTACGGACGTGACAAGTGGTATCAGAGCGAGTTTGTTCGATCGAAATGGCTCCACAAAGTGTTAGCGAGGTCCCAGCAACTGACCGAGAGACTCGTGCAGGAGCTGCGGGGAAGAAGCGGGAAAGTTCCAGGGATATCATTGCTACCTTGGACAAGAGGGTCGCGAGACTGGAGGATGCGTTGGGCAAGTTCCAGGAGACCCAAGACGAGGCTGAAGTGCGCCTTGAGAAGATGGAGTCCCAAAAGGACGAAATCTCGGAACAAGTTCAGTCCGTTGTCGATGGAAAACTGACTAAGAAAGAGAAGATCCTTCAGGATGCAATGGATGCATTGAAGAAGGAATTGATGGGGGAGATCAAGAAGCTCAGTACCGAGCTGCTCCTCTATAAGAATGCCATGCTGGGTGGCATGATGGCTGAAGCAACTACGCCGAAGCCCAGGATCGATGCGCCGAAACCCAAGGAGTATAAGGGGGCGAGAACTGCTCAAGAAGTGGACAACTTCATTTGGGGGTTGGAGCAGTACTTTCGTCTGATGAGCATCGAGGATGAAGCTACTAAAGTTAATACGGCTTCAATTTATTTGGTTGATGCCGCCCTGCTATGGTGGCGAACCAAATGTGTTGAGTCAAGTGATGGAGACATTCCAGTCAAGACATGGAAAGACTTCCAGTCGGAACTCAAGAAGCATTTCTATCCCAAGAATGCTGATGAGGAGGCTCGAGACAGATTTTACCAATTAAAGCATGAAGGCTCAATTCGGGAGTATGTCAAGAGATTTTCGGAGCTCAAGTTGCTGATCAAAGACTTGAGTAAATCAGAGGGACTGTATCTCTTCAAATCTGGCCTTCAACGATGGGCAAGAATAGAGCTGAAGAGGATGGGTGTGCAGGATCTTTCGGAAGCGATGGCCGCTGCAGAATCCATTGCAGAATTCGAAAAGAAGGATTCTTCCAAGCCAAAGCATAAGGGCAACAGTGGGGGAGACAAAGATAAGTCCACCAAGAATGGTTCCGGAAAGCCACAGAACAAAGCCGGAGATAAACAATTTCGGAACCAAAATGAAAGGGGTGAGTTTAAGTGCTACAACTGTGGTGGTAAGCACTTAGCCAGAAATTGCCCACAACCACGAAATGAGAAGGTTGCTGCCATCCAAGAGAAGAATGGAGAAGAAGAAGAGGTTGTCAAGCTCAACTCCATCATCAGTTCCATGGAATTCAAGAAAGATTCCAAGGAGAAGGGACTTATGTATGTAGATGTTTCCATTGCTGGCCAAAAGTTGAGTGCACTCATAGATACTGGTGCCTCAGAGTTGTTCGTGTCCGAACAAATTGCCAAGAAACTTGGTCTTCATGTGGAGAAGGCAAGTGGATTCATCAAGACTGTGAATTCCGAACAGACTCCGATTGCAGGGGTAGCAAAAGGAGTGAAGCTTGAGATTGGTGGTTGGATCGGTAAGGAGACGATCAAAGTAATCCCTCTCGATGACTTTGATTTTGTGATTAGGCTCAATTTCCTTGACCGAATCAAAGCGTTCCCGGTACCATTTGCAAATTCTTTGCTAATTCTTGACCCAAGCCATCCATGCCTTGTTCCGGTGAATCGAGAAGCTGGAATTGGGGCCAAGATGTTGTCAGCAATCCAATTCAGCAAAGGAGTACATAAGGTGCGACCAACTTATCTAGCGACATTAGTCCATGATGAACCAATCATGGCCGAAGGAGTTCCAGCTGAGGTGAAACAAGTGTTGGCAGAATTCCGGGATGTGATGCCTACCGAGCTGCCTAAAACTCTCCCACCAAAGAGGGAGGTCGACCACAAGATTGATCTTGTGCCAAATGCGGAGCCACCTGCCCGAGCCCCTTATCGAATGGCTCCGCCCGAGTTGGAGGAGTTGCGCAGACAATTGAAGGAACTCCTCGACGCAGGCTATATCCGACCGTCTAAGGCACCATATGGAGCGCCGGTGTTATTTCAGAAGAAACATGATGGGAGTCTTCGAATGTGCATCGACTACAAGGCTTTAAACAAGCTCACTGTGAAGAACAAGTACCCGATCCCACTGATAGCAGACTTGTTCGACCAACTTGGTGGTGCAAAGTGGTTCACCAAGTTAGACTTGCGGTCCGGATATTGGCAAGTAAGGATTGCAGAAGGAGATGAGCCAAAAATAGCTTGTGTAACACGCTATGGCTCATATGAATTCTTAGTGATGCCATTCGGCCTCACGAACGCTCCCGCCACCTTCTGCACTTTGATGAACAAGGTACTACAACCCTTCCTGGATCGGTTCGTTGTAGTTTACCTGGATGACATTGTCATCGATAGCAAGAGCCTTGGGGAGCATGTGGAGCACTTAAGACAAGTGTTCAAGGTCTTGCGAGAGAACGAGCTCTATGTCAAGGAGGAAAAGTGCTCGTTTGCCCAAATGGAGGTCCCTTTCCTAGGCCACATAGTCGGAGGTGGCAAGATCAAGATGGATGGGGCTAAGATACGGGCTATTGAAGATTGGGAGCCGCCAACCAAGGTGACGGAGTTGAGATCCTTCCTGGGGCTAGCCAACTTCTACCGCAGATTTGTCAAAGGCTATTCCAAAATTGCCGCACCCTTGACCGAGTTACTGAAGAAGGACAAGGCGTGGGATTGGAGTACTAAGTGTCAAGAAGCCTTTGAAGGACTTAAGAAGGCTATGGCAAGTGAGCCAGTATTGGTGTTGCCAGACCACACCAAGCCTTTCGAGATCTACACCGATGCGTCCGATGTAGCCATTGGTGGAGTCCTCATGCAAGAAGGACATCCGGTTGCATATGAAAGCCGGAAACTCAATGAGACCGAGCAGAGGTACACGGTCCATGAGAAAGAAATGACAGCAGTAGTGCATTGTTTGCGCACATGGCGACACCACATACTTGGGTCAAAGTTTGTGGTTTATATAGATAATGTGGCAAATAGTTACTTTCAAACTCAAAGCAAGTTGTCTCCAAAACAGGCTAGATGGCAAGAATTTCTTGCAGAATTTGACTTCTCATTGGAGTACAAGCCCGGGAAAATAAACACAGTTGCTGATGCATTAAGCCGGAGGTACAACATTGAGACCGTAAGCCTACCGAAGGGACAATTGCTTGAGCGCATCAAGGAGGGGTGTCCCATGATCCAACAGCCAAAATGCTGATCAGTTATGTTAACGAGGGAAAAACTAGAAGATTTTGGCTCGAGGAAGATTTGCTTTATGCCCGAGGACACCGTCTCTATGTGCCACATTTTGGGGACTTACGCAAGGAGATCATGAAGGAGTGTCATGACTCCAAGTGGGCTGGCCATCCAGGAATGAACCGGACGATGACACTTATCAGCAAACACTACTACTGGCCACGCATGGGCGAAGATGTTGAAGCCTATGTGCGGACTTGTCTTGTATGCCAACAGGACAAAATCGAGATGAAGAAACCTGCGGGATTGTTGCAACCTTTGCCCATTCCCGAGAGACCATGGAAGAGTGTTTCCATGGATTTTATTGTCGGTTTGCCCAATGTTAATGGACTGTCAAACATCATGGTAGTTGTTGACAGATTTTCAAAGTATGCTGTCTTTATTCCAGCATCCAAGGTGTGTCCAGCCGATGAAGCGGCTCGTCTTTTCCTAAAACACGTGGTGAAGTACTTTGGAGTGCCAAAGACGATCATTAGTGACCGGGACACACGGTTCACAGGGAGGTTTTGGACGGAGTTGTTCAAGCTTTTGGGATCAAGTTTGAACTTTTCTACAAGCGTCCACCCACAGACCGACGGGCAAACCGAGCGAGTGAATGCTTTACTGGAGATCTATTTGAGGCACTATGTAAGTGCCACCCAACACGACTGGCCGAAGCTGTTAGATGTGGCCTAGTTTTCATACAACTTGCAACGGAGTAAGGCGACAAACCAAACTCCTTTTGAGATCGTGAATGGACAACAACCGTTTACACCCAGTACGATTGTTTCCAAGTATCAAGGGCTTAATCCAGCAGCACACAAGTTTGCCAAGGAGTGGCAAGAACATCACGACTTAGCCCGAGCTTGTTTACACAAGGCAGGGAAACGAACCAAGAAGTGGGCGGATACAAAGCGAAGGGACGTGAATTTCCAGGTTGGTGATTTAGTCCTTGCCAAATTGACCGGGATCTTGCGCAATCCAACCGTACACAAAGGGCTTGTGCGAAGATACGAGGGTCCTTTCAAAGTCGTGAAACGAGTAGGAACCATGGCCTACAGGATCGAGTTGCCTCCGACCATTCGAGCTCATCCCGTGTTCCACGTAAGTTTACTAAAACCTTACTATCAAGATGAGTTAGATCCGGATCGAGGCAAGTCACACCGAGCGCCAGTCGGAGTGAAGGTCTCCTATGACAATGAGGTACGAGAAATCCAAGCAGAGAGGGTCATTCGTAGACCAGGCCATAGACCGAGGCACGAGTACTTTGTTCTTTGGAAAGGACTTCCCGACACTGAAGGTAGTTGGGAACATGCCGAGGCACTGTGGCAATTCAAGAACCAAGTGGAGCAGTACCATTCTAGTCGAGTGACGAGGGCGTCACTAGATCCAATGGGGGAGAATGTCACGGACCGCACCAAAGGGCCCGAGACAAGCACCAATCAGGTTGCCACAAAAGCACTCCAAAGCATTCTGGGCATCTCAGCACCAACCCAACCACCCATTGGAGCCCAAATCTGGAATGGCCCAACACTTGGTAAAGAAGACTTATCCATCCACCCATGTGAACACACCATGTGAACATGGGAAATACTTTCCTTACTCAAATAGGAATATTCTAGGAATTGTGCTTTTGGATAGGATAGGATTGAATCTGGACCCTTGATGTAAATCATTTACAACCGTTGGATGTACAGGGCTTCAAGTATAAATAGAGGCCTTGCCCACCTCATTTGTCACTCACTTCTTCATTGAGAAATACAAAAGTATTCACTCAAACACTCTCTAGCCTTTGCCATTTCTCTTCCTTTCAATTGTTCTTTGGTTTCCGCAAGGTTCTTAGCATTCAGGCTTTGAACGGTTTAGGCTTACTTAGGCGGTTTACTGAGAAAAACGCGTCTAAGGCCGCACGCCCCGAGTAGTGAAACTCTACGGACGTGACACAGTGAAGTCCATCGGCGAGGCTCGATCCAAGGTAGAAGAAGATCCGGTTGTTTTCAACGAGATCAACACTCTAAAGTACCGTATCTCGGTATATTTTGTAATTGGTCTCTCATGTTTGAAATAAAATTTAATCTGGTCCCTTTATCTTTAATTATTATTTTTATTTTATTTAATTTATTTGTATGTTTTTAGTTAACATTCGTATGTTTGCATGAATTTTAAAAAGTATATAGTATATTTGTTTAGGATAACATTTAATTTACACATAGTTAATTAAATTAGAGCCTTTTTTAGGGTTAGTCACTTTAATTAAATAATCAATTTAAATAATTAATTTACACATCTTATCTAAAAGGACCTAGGTTAACCGCATGGCTCTAATCGGGTAGGTTGACTATGTTCTCTATATGCAGTTTTGGTTCTACGAGGTATCCAAATTGTTCTCGTTGTCCTCTTCTAAGAGTAACAAGGCCCCCGATCGTCACCTATTATAGGCTCATCTCCATCGAGTTCAATTTAGGGGACCCTTTCGCTATGCCCCTACGGGGAAACAGTATTCCCACGAAAACATAGGGTAGTCGAGCCCCGAAGATACTTACTAGGCCCGTACGAAGGAACAATATCAAGCACTTAGCATTTTCCCCCCACTTAAAAGAATGGGTATAATGGGTTAAAGCAACCTCGAATTAATAAATAAATAATAATTTAATTGCTATTTTATTTCACAACTTCCAAGATTAATTAAGTGGTATTTGAAAGCAAGGCTAGACTCGTTAGTTTTTGAAAAAACTTCCCCAGCGGAGTCGCCAACTGTAGCGACCCTTTTCTCCTTAGGTGTAAAAAGATGTCACTAATTTGAAAAGAATTAGAAATTGTCTAAAAAAGGAATTTTGAAATGTTAACCCTAAATTAGAAATCTAGGGTTTCAAAAATTTGAATTTAGGAAAATTGAAATTAGGGTTTGAAAACACCTAAAGTAAAAAGAAATTGGAAAATTGGGGGGAAATAATTTAATTTAAAAAAGGTTTAGAGTCACCATCGATCACTTTTGGTAGGCCGGACACCGTAAAATCAGAGATTCGAATAAAGTCAGGTCTGAGAGTCGGTTACGGTTAAAAACGGGATTAACGTTTAAAACCGCCCAAACATTGATAGCTTTATCAAATTACCGCTTAATTAATTTGGATTTTTGGTTTAAAGTGGTATTTAAATTATGGTTTGTTTAAGGATTCGAATTTATTTTAATTTTATCGTGTCTTTATCCCAAAATACTTGTATTCTCCCTCAAAAATCGAAAACGAAAATGAGTTTTTCGCTTCGGTTTGAAGAAAAAGAGAAGAGGACACTTCCCCTGTTCGTTCTTGGCTCACCCTTTAAACGGCGCGATGACCGTGGGCTTATTGCCGGAGAAGAAACAAGAAGGGAGATTCGAAACGTTGAAGGTAGAACGAAATCCAACCCCCCCTTTTCTATTATTTCGTATATGATAGATGATATACCTTAAAAGAAAGCTCTTGTATTTGATTCTGACTATTGTGGGAGAGATCCCTTACAAGTGATCTTTGGCTTCTCTTTATAGCCGAAATTACAAGGATATTGAAGGGAAAATAAGCCCTAAAATTCTATTGGCTTTCTCATTATTTTTGGATGTATTCACGTGTATATTGGCTCTGAAATTGGTTGTAATTATTTTTGAAATTCCTTTGAAATACTGTCGAAATTTGTTGGTTGTGTGCCTCTGATATTGTTGAATTTCTGATGAATTTGGCTTTGAAATTCGGTGTTTTTTTTGCTCTGTAATGTCAGATTTTTGTTGCAATTCCTTGGTACAATCCTGACATTTTCTTTGTTATTTTGTGCATGTGGCATTCGGGGGAGAGGAGGGGACCACCGACGATAGCGACGGCGACCAGACGGTGAGGAAGATGAACGGTCGGAGCATCCGAAGAGTCTTCTGCATGGAGGACACGCGCGCGTGGGGAACGGGGAGCGTCGCGCGTGGGCGCGTGAGGGATCTGAATGGTCCTTCTTCCTTTGATCTGAGCCATTGGATCAAGATCAGATCCGACAGCCCAAATTGGGCTGCGCATGGAATAAGATAGGGGTCAGCTAGGGTTTTTGTAATTAAGTTACCCGATTGGGCTAGGGTAGTGGGCTCAAAGAAGTGTGGGCTTGTAATTAATTATAAAACGGGCTTTGTAATTAAATTTTGGGTTTTGTTGCTTATAAATGGACTTTAAATTAAATAAATATTTGGGCTCTTATTTTACTTATCTGTTTTTGGGTTTTAATATTGGGTTTATATTATAATAATAATAAACAATAATATAATAATAAATCTGTTTTTATTTTTTTATAATATGATTTGTTTATAAATAATAATAATAACATAATAATAATAAACTATAATAATAATATTCGAAAAGAAAACAATTGAAATGAAATAATATTTTTTTGATTTTCAAAGTGTGATATATATAAAAAAGCAATTATATTCATATATATATACATATATAAAATAATAAGTGAAGAAAACCGAAAATTAAAGATAAACAACAAATCTATTTAAGACGGAAATAGAAGAAATAAAATAAAAATATTAACATTATGTATTTTTTGGATTTTTAATATATGATAATAACAAATACATATATATATTTTTTGATTTCTTAATGATAAATTAAAGCCCGTTATTCGAACAAAAATGAAAATTAGTGATTACAAAAGGGAACTCTTTGACAGTTCTAGAGCGATGAGAACGACGACAACAACTACAGAAAATGCAGTTACCCAAACTATCTGTCAAGCTACATAGAAGAATTGCTCAACCAACTTTGCCTTCTAGGTGAAGAAGAATTTCTCAACCCTGGCTCTCAAGGCCCCCCGTTCTCCATGAACGGGTAGCTAATACGTCTTAAGAATATTTCATAGGTTCAGGTCACTACAAGCAGCAACAGCAGCTATGGATGGACTCTTCCTATCCTCCATGGGTAGGTAACATTTTTTGGTAAGAACATTCGTCGAACATAGAAAGATGAATCACTCCATTTAACATGAACTCTTCCTATCCTTCATTTCACCCTCAATCGTGGATGGTCCTCAATTGATTCGAGTTTTTCAAGCTGTGTGGAAATATCAACCGCTGGAGGATGCTTCTGAAATAGGTATGAATCTTTTTATGTTCAAGTTTTTTAAAAAGGAGGATAAGGACTATGTCCTTGACAGGGTTCCATGGACCTTTAACGGTGAGCTCCTTGCCCTAAAGCCTTTTGACGGTCAGCTGAGTCCTATTGAATATGATTTTTCTTCCTTAGCCTTATGGATTAGGGTATACAATTTACCTCTTGTTGGTATGATTGAAACTTTTGGTAAAGCTATTGGTTCAAAGTTTGGGAATGTTCTAAGTGTGGATTTAAGGACAGGGGAAGGTAGATTGGGGGAGTTCCTTAGAGTTCGAGTAGAAATAGATAGTAGTAAGGCGCTAAGAAGATGTGTACATGTGGGGAAATTATCAGACGGTTCGCCAAGAATCTGTATGGTGAAATATGAAAGACTTCCTAAGTTTTGTGACTGGTGTGGGGTCATTGGCCATGAGATAAATTTATGCCCCATTGTCCTTCTTGAGAAGGATAGGGGATCGTTCCAATATGGTCCCTGGTTAAGAGTCCCACCTAGACAGAAAAGAAATTTTTTAAATGCATCAAAACCTGGGATTGTCCACTTTAGGGGTTTGGAGGTTTCAGACAAAAGATCAAGGAAAGAAACGGAGATGGTAGATGATAATATTCTGGGGCACGGTGCAAATGTGACAAGAGGGAAAAATATAGGTTCGTCCAGTTCAAAAAATAGATGTGTGAAAAGAATATGTCAGGGTAAGAATGAAATCGGTAACCCGGTAGAATTGAAGAAAACTAGAACTATTTTAGAGGAGGTTCCAAACACTATAGAGGAAGGAGTGGAGACTGTTCCCCCTATAACAAATCCTTTTTTATCGGTGGAGGCTGTGGACCAGCCCCGCCGAGAACCATGAAAATCTTAAGTTGAAACTGTCAAGGGCTTGGGAACCCTGAGACAATTCGTTTCTTGAGGCATGTGGTGGCCTCTAAAGATTCTATTTTATTTTTTCTCTGTGACACGCGGTTGTTCAAAAATAAAGCTGAGGAGGTTCAAAGATACTTAGGAATGGAAGGAGTTATCACGGTAGAAAGAGCGGATGACTGCATGGGCCTATTGTTACTATGGAGGGATGATATTGAAGTAAATTTGCTATCATTTTCTAAGACTCATATTGATGTTGTGGTAAAAAATGGAGGGGAAGTGTTTAGATTCACAGGGATGTATGGCAGACACAACAGAGCAAGGAAGAATGAGGATTGGGAGTTGATGGATATGTTAAGTGAAAAATCAAATTTACTATGGATTCTAAGAGGGGACCTTAATGAAATCTTAGACTTTAATGAAAAGATGGGGTAGAAGAAAGCCTAGAATAGAGGTGGAAAGGTTTCGAGAAGCATTGACAAGAAACGGTTTGTGGGACTTAAAACCTAAACAAGGATGGTTTACTTGGCATTGTGGAAGAGATGCAGAATCAATGATAAAAGAAAGATTAGATAGGTTTGTAGCCTCAATCTCGTGGATTAATAATCATAGCCAGTATGAGGTTTTAACAGAATTTTCTCTATATTCTGATCATCACTATATTTTGCTGGATACGGAGGGGACAGATAGAACCTTTGTCTCTAATGCTGATCTTTTCAGATTTGAGAATTGTTGGGATGATGAAAAGGAGTGTGAGGACAATATCAAGAGTGTTTGGGATAAGTTTAATGTTTCAACTGTCCAAAAGCTAAATGCTATAGGTACAAATCTTTTTGAGTGGCAAAAAAATAAAAGATGCAAAGCTGTCAGAAGAAAGAAACATTTGTTGGTGAAAATTGAAACTCTCCTAAAAGGAATTATAACCGATAGGAGTGTCCAGGAACTAAACGCTCTTAAGAAGGAGTTAAAAAGACTGTTGGACAAGGAAGAAGTTTACTGGAAACAGAGATCTAGGGTCTTTTAGCTTAAGGAAGGAGACAGAAATACATCTTTCTTTCATGCGAGAGCTAGAGGTAGAAAAAAGAAGAATTTTATCAGAGGACTAAAGGATAGTGATGGAGAGTGGAAGGAGGGGGATGATGAGGTTTCTAGAATCGCAAAGAATTTCTTTACAAACCTTTTCCAATCTATGGGTAGAGCTCCCTCAAATTTGATCTTAAACTCCATCGAGCATTGCATAACATCGGACATGAATGCCAAGTTGTGTTCTGGATTCACTGCAGGGGAAGTAAAAACAGCCTTTCTTCAAATACACCCTTCAAAAGCACCAGGTATAGATGGTTTTCCTTCCTCTTTTTTTAGGAAATTTTGGCATATTGTAGGTAATGATTTTATAAATCTTTGCCTTGATTTATTAGCAGGTAAAACTAGTTTTGACGATATTAATAGAACTATTATTGTTCTTATCCCAAAACTAGAAGAACCCACCCTCATCAAAAAGTTTAGACCTATTAGTCTGTGTACTGTCATTTACAAAACTGTTTCTAAAGTGCTCGTTAATAGATTAAAAGATGTGATGCCTACTTGTGTGGCTGAAAACCAAAGTGCCTTTGTTAAAGGTATACTAATTTCTGATAATGTAATTGTGGCACATGAATTAGTTCACTACTTGAAAGGGGCTAGAAACAGGCCAAATAAAGGAGTTGTTGTAAAGTTGGACTTGGAGAAAGCTTATGATAGAGTAGAATGGTCTTTCCTTCACGATGTCATGGACAGAATAGGTTTTGATACTAAGTGGATTGAGTTGATAATGGCTTGTATAACTTCTGTTTCTTACAGCATTCGAATCAATGGAAGACTATCTGAATCTTTTAGACCTAGTAGAGGACTGCGACAGGGCGATCCTTTATCTCCTTACCTATTTTTGTTGTGCTCTCAAGGTTTATCTGCAATTTTGTTGCATGAGCAAGTAGAAGGCAGAATCCAAGGAATAAGAGCAAGTGTAAAGGGACCGAAAATCAACCACCTGCTCTATGCTGATGACAGTCTTATGTTTATTAAAAATTCAGTGAGTGAAGCCCAGAGACTAAAGGCAGTGTTGGAAGTTTATGAGAATGCCTCAGGTCAAAAAGTAAATACGGATAAATCTTTTATTTGCTTTAGCAATGGTACGAGTGAGCAAAGTAAGAATCAAATTAAACAGGTTTTAGGAATGAGAGAGGAATCAAATCTGGGACATTATCTTGGTCTTCCCTTATTAATAGGAAAGAACAAAACGGATGCTCTAGGGTTCTTGTTCAAGAATGTTGATAAGCGAGTGAGGGGATGGACAAAAAACTTGTTATCGTATTGGGGAAGAGAGGTACTTTTGAAAGCAGTGGCTCAAGCTCTCCCTACTTATGCTATGTGTTGTTTCTTACTCCCGGATTGTATAATAGACCCTATAGTGTCCACTATGAGATCTTATTGGTGGTCTGGGAAAGCGAATAAGAGAGGATGGACATATATTGCATGGAAAAATCTCTGCAGACCAAAAAAAGAAGGTGGTTTAGGCTTCAAAGATCTAAAATTGTTCAATCTAGCTCTTTTAGGTAAACAAGTTTGGAGGCTGATTTGCAATAAGAATTCTCTTTGTTTTAAAGTTTTATCGGAAAAATACTTTCCTGATGGATCGATATTGGATGCTAGACCTGTTGATAAACCATCTTTCATATGGAGCATCATTTTTCGAGCTAAAGAAACTTTTAAGGATGCCTTCTTTTAGAGAGTTGGTATCAATAGCAAGACTCCTTTTTTCTCAAGTAAATGGGGAAGTAGTGCAGCTGTACAGCTTAGTAGAAATTATCTTGATAACACAGATAACCGATCTGCTGTAAAGATTTCATGATTGATAATGAAACAATATGGGATGCCCGCAAGGTTAGGAGTGTCTTGTTGCCTGAGGATGCTAAGTTAGTGCTGGAATGCCCAATTACACCAGTGGAATGGGACGAACTCATTTGGAGTCATCATTCTACAGGAGTTTTTTCTACAAAATCTGGGTATGGGTGGCTACAAAAGATCAATTCTGTCGACAGAGACCTCTCTCCTCTATGAAAAACCTTCCAAAAACTCCATACCTTACCAAAAATTAAAATTTTTGCTTGGAGATTTGTCCAAAACGCTTTGCCAGTGGGAGAGAAAATTGCAGGTGCTAGTTTAGGCACCGGAAACTGTCCTTTGTGTCCTTGTCTGTTAGAATCTGGTCTACATGCTTTTAAAGAGTGCCCTTCTGTTCAGGAGGCTTTTCATCTCTGTGGAATCGATGTTTATTTGCCTTCTGGGAGTTTTGTTAATTGTAAAGAATGGTTAGAACAGTGTTTGATCAAGCTAAACAAAGATCAATTTACGCTTCTGTTGGTGTTGTTATGGAACATGTGGAATAGGAGAAATAGTTTTATTCATAATGATAAGTTGCTGCCTATTAGAGTAGTTGTGGAGTATGCTCAACTTCTTGT
This sequence comes from Abelmoschus esculentus, assembly GCA_035048815.1. Lineage (NCBI taxonomy): Eukaryota > Viridiplantae > Streptophyta > Magnoliopsida > Malvales > Malvaceae > Abelmoschus > Abelmoschus esculentus. The sequence continues at coordinate 2,330,287 of JAUCBN010000049.1, forward strand.
GGCCGATTTTTGTGCTGCTCATGACCCCTTTCATTCACTGATATCTTGTAACAGGTCTAAAATCTGGAAGTGTCCACCTCCAGGAACCATTACAATCAATGTGGATGGTGCTTATATTGTGGAAACTGGTGCAACGGCTTTGGGAGTGGTGGCACGCGATTCTCATGGCCTCATGGTGGATGGCATTGCAAAAATTCTCCCAAACGTGGTTTCAGCAGAGATTACAGAAGCTTGGGCTATCACTGAGGGACTGAAAATGGCAATGGAGAACGAATGGACCAACGTCCAAGTCGAAAGTGATTCTTTGGCTGTGATCAATAGGCTCCTTTCTTCCAACAAGATCAATCAACAGTGGCATTCCATTTAGATGAAGCAAAGCATATTCTATCTTTAAATCCTTTCTTTTCGGTTGTTCATGTAATTCGAGAGGCGAATAGAGTTGCTCATACCCTAGCTCATTGGAGCTTCTCCTTATTGGAGCCCTTTCGTTTTAGTTTTTACGTACCAGATTGTATAGGGGATTTTCTTGTTGATGATGCCATCTTCGGCGTTTGAATGAATTTATTTAACTATAAAAAAAATCGGAGAGAAACCTCGCAGCGGCTAAGACGATCAACATGAAAACTAAGCTGGTAACCACTTAAACCCTTACATTTCTTTTTAGATTCGAGAAAACAAAACACTTTTAAAAAAAACAATTTTACTTTTATGTTAAAACAAGAACGAGATCTTTCTATATTCTACCTTTGATTTCAAAACGAAAACAAGGAATAACACTCATTAGATTTGAAAATGCAAGAAGAAAAATCTTGATTCAAAAATACTGTAAGAATCCAAAAGATAAAGAGAACCAAAATTTTTACTCTCAAAACAGAGAACTTTTCACTTTTGATTTTCATTGATTTTGAAGGATCTTTATGGGTTACAATTTGAAAAATACATGGGGACTCCTCTACCAATAAAATCAAAAACGATTTCTCTTGAGTCCCCCTCCTTTATTTCTGGAATCTCCAGAATTTATACAAGTACCAAGTCCCTCTTTCATTCTCCGAAAATCCCCCTTTTACATTGATAGATTTTGGTAATGATAAGGAAACCTAATCTCTATTGTTTGCTTCTCATCCTGGATCTGAAAATTTGATTTGGTTAGATTTCTTTATTATTTTAAATCTTTTCGGATTGGTTGTAGGCATGATTGGTATAGAGATTTCCGGCGTAAAAAAGGGAAGATGAGAAGGTAGAAGGGAATTTTCTAGCGCGTGAAAGGCATGGAGGAGCTGAACTGTCACGAGTGATGCCACGTGTGAATGCGCGAATCTGATCCGTCCATTTTTCATCTAATCCGACTGTTCCCATACCTGGCGGCTGCAACCAAAAGAGAAAAGGTGTTAGACATAATTAGGGTTTCTAAGATCTGTTACCAGCATGACCGATTGGGCTAGAAAAGATGGACCATGTAAATTAAAAAGTGGGCTTCAAAATATGTAATGGACGTAGACTCTTTAATTTTGGGGTTTTTTAATTATTTATTTTAATTATTAGGGTAATAATATATAATAATAATAATAATAATAAAATTATCACACATAATATTTAATATTCAAATAACTCATGCAATCTATGTAATTAATACACACATACATGATATAATTTTACATACATGATTATACATGCAACATTCAAAATATATAACACATAAAAATAATAAAAATAAAATATATGCAAACAATTAGAATAGAACACATGCTAGGTTAAAATACATGATACATGTTAAGCATAATTTACTTACTATAATAAACATGCAACATACAATGTGATATTACATAATAACCTAATAAGACATCATACATATACACCAATTATTAATCTATATAAACAATAATAAATAATGCACTCTCATGTATACAATATATATGGTATTGGAATTATAACATGCACATAATACATTTACACTTAATAGTACGAAATACATACAATCTTAATAGACATAATAAACACAACACACAAACATGTTTAACATGAATTATATATATGAATGCACATTATATTAGGCCCATGTAATAATGCACCTACTAATAAAGCCCATAATCGGAAAGCCCATTATTATCATAAAAGAAAAGTAAAAGATAAGATAACCCGGACAAAAATTAGTGATTACAGCTGCCCCTCTTTGTTTATAATTGTGGAACAAGGATAAAGCAAAGACCATAAGCACTAATTTTGTCCTACTTCCATGTAGGGTGGTCTCGGAATGGTGTGTTTACTTCCCGTTTTTGGACAGCTTTACAGTCTGCTTTGGGTACTCATCTGAATTTCAGTACGTCTTTTCATCCCCAGACAGATGGACAGTCTGAGAGAGTGATACAGATTCTGGAGGATATGTTATGGGGTTGTGTTCTAGACTTCCGGGGCAGTTGGGAAGACTTCTTGCCGTTGGCAGAGTTTGCCTATAATAACAACTATCAAGCTAGCATCCGTATGGCACCTTATGAGGCTTTGTATGGTCGTAAGTGTCGTACTCCTATCTGTTGGGCGGAGTTGTATGATCGGAAAACTCTGGGTCTGAGTTAATTCAGGAAACTGAGGAGACTGTCCGATTTATCCGGGATCGTCTGAAGGAAGCTTTTACCAGACAGAAATCTTATGCTGATCGGAGGAGAAAAGATATCGAGTTTGAGGTTGGTGATCAAGTTTTCTTAAAAGTCTCTCCCTGGAAGAAAGTTCTAAGAATTGGGCGTAAGGGCAAGTTGAGTCCGAGATATATTGGACCATACCGCATTCTGAAGAGAATCGGGACTGTTGCTTATCAGCTTGAGTTGTCTCCTCAGCTTAGCCGTATCCATGATGTGTTTCATGTGTCCATGTTGAGACAGTACCATCCGGATCCGAGGTATATTATTCAGGTTCAGGATGTTGAGTTACGTCCAGACTTATCTTATGAGGAGGAACCCGTTCAGATCCTGGAATTTGATGAAAGAGTTCTGAGAAGAAGGTGTATCCCTATGGTTAAGGTTCAGTGGAGAAACCGTAGTGCTTTTGAGGCCACCTGCGAGATAGAGGAATCTATAAGAGAGCAGTTTCCGCATATGTTCAACTCAGGTAAATTTCGAGGAAGAAATTTCTTTTTAGGGGGGGAGAGTTGTAACACCTTTTTAAATGGAAACAAATAAAATATTAAATACGAAATAAATATAATAATATATTAGTATAAAAAAATACATTTTTGGAACCCATTTTAGATCTGGATCCAAAATTTTATTTGAAACAAAAAAAGAACTCTCTATCTCCCTAAACACCCCGACCACCGTCCGTTTCCCTCGTCGCCGGTCCGTAGCTCTCACCGCCAGCACCACCTGAACCACCATCATCTCCCGACCAAAACCTCTCAACCGCCGCGCTGAACCGCCACCGCTATCGTCGGTAATCGAGGTCGAAAACCTCATCGATTAGGGTTTGAACCCTTGTTGTTTTTCATTCAATCCGGCCGCCATCAACGTCGATCAGGCGCGTCACTTGCTCCATTGTGTTCATCGTTTGAAGCCGTCCAAAACCCCTCTGGTTTTGTCTCCGATCGTCGCCGTTTGAGTCTTCGCCGGAGTATTTTCCGTTCCGGTAGTTGGGTAAGCCTTTCGAATTGTTTTTCTGGGATTTTTGGCTCGTTTTTGGTGTTGTTGAGTCAGATCTGGAAAAATCTGGTTTTAGAGGTGCTTTACAGTCGAAATGGGCCGCGCGTGGCCACCACGCGCCGCCAGAGGCGACTTTTGGCCACCGTGGACAATGTATTTTTTTATACTAATATATTATTATATTTATTTCGTATTTAATATTTTATTTGTTTCCATTTAAAAAGGTGTTACAACTCTCCCCCCCCTAAAAAGAAATTTCTTCCTCGAAATTTACCTGAGTTGAACATATGCAGAAACTGCTCTCTCATAGATTCCTCTATCTCGCAGGTGGCCTCAAAAGCACTACGGTTTCTCCACTGAACCTTAACCATAGGGATACACCTTCTTCTCAGAACTCTTTCATCAAATTCCAGGATCTGAACGGGTTCCTCCTCATAAGATAAGTCTGGACGTAACTCAACATCCTGAACCTGAATAATATACCTCGGATCCGGATGGTACTGTCTCAACATGGACACATGAAACACATCATGGATACGGCTAAGCTGAGGAGACAACTCAAGCTGATAAGCAACAGTCCCGATTCTCTTCAGAATGCGATATGGTCCAATATATCTCGGACTCAACTTGCCCTTACGCCCAAATCTTAGAACTTTCTTCCAGGGAGAGACTTTTAAGAAAACCTGATCACCAACCTCAAACTCGATATCTTTTCTCCTCCGATCAGCATAAGATTTCTGTCTGGTAAAAGCTTCCTTCAGACGATCCTGGATAAATCGGACAGTCTCCTCAGTTTCCTGAATTAACTCGGGACCTAGAGTTCTCCGATCATACAACTCCGTCCAGCAGATAGGAGTACGACACTTACGACCATACAAAGCCTCATAAAGTGCCATACGGATGCTAGCCTGATAGTTGTTATTATAGGCAAACTCTGCCAACGGCAAGAAGTCTTCCCAACTGCCCCGGAAGTCTAGAACACAACCCCATAACATATCCTCCAGAATCTGTATCACTCTCTCAGACTGTCCATCTGTCTGGGGATGAAAAGACGTACTGAAATTCAGATGAGTACCCAAAGAAGACTATAAAGCTGTCCAAAAACGGGAAGTAAACCTCGGATCTCGGTCAGAAATGATAGATAAGGGTACCCCATGTAGTTTGACAATCTCAGAAATATACAGTCTAGCCAGCTTCTCCAGAGAATAGGTTATCCGAATAGGAATAAAGTGAGCTGACTTTGTGAATCTATACACCACAACCCAGACAGAATCCTTCCTGGACGGGGTCAAAGGCAATCCCGTAACAAAGTCCATCGTGATTCGTTCCCATTTCCACTCTAGAATCTTGATAGGTTGTAAGAGACCAGAGGGATGCTGGTGTTCTGCTTTCACCTGCTGACATGTTAGACATCTGGATACATAATCTGAGATATCCTTTTTCATACCTACCCATCGGTACCTCTGTTTCAGATTCTGATACATCTTATCTCCTCCAGGATGCATAGCATAAGGACTAATATGGGCCTCACTGAGAATGGTCTGTCTCAACTCAGGATCGTTAGGTACACAGTAACGACCATTAAAACAAAGAACTTCATCCTGATCAAAAGAATAAACAGAAGTGGATCCTTCTTCCACTTGCTGTATAATAGGAAGTAAAGAGTCATCCAACCGCTGCTTGGCCCTAATCTGCTCAGCCAGAGTCGGTTTAACCCTCAATTCAGCCAATAGGCTACCATCACCATATATACTCAACCTGGCGAACAAGGACCTCAGGTCTGATATGGTATTACGACTCAAAGCGTCCGCCACAACATTAGCTTTTCTCGGATGATACTCAATCTCGCAATCGTAGTCATTAAGAAGCTCCAACCAACGATGCTGACGTCAGCGTTGACTTTGACCAAAAAGTCAAAATTTTCAAAAACCCTATTTTATGTTTTTCGACCTCCTGAGTCCATCCGTGAAGTCCGTTTTTCAAAATTCAATCCCGAAAGCCTCCAAATTGGACTTTAAAGTCTTGAGTCAAAGTTTTCTTCTAAGTTAAGTCTAGAATTTTATTTAAAGTCTTTTATTGATACATGTTTGTTTGTAGGACCTCATAGTTCTCCCGATTGTGAACCGACCCAGCCCAGTTCCTCTCGTTTTGACTGATCCTGAGATCCGATCGTGACCCGTATGTTTTTAATACTCGTGAATAGTCAATTCAGTATTTAACTCCAGTATTAATAAAAATTCTATCTTGTAATTTTTAGGGTCCAGTACTGCTACAGAGCGAGGCTCGAACGCCTAGTAGACCATCTGTCTGTTCCTACCATTTGAGGTGTGTTCCTTGTGTGTTATATAATCGTATTTTATTGTTTTACGTTTTTAATGAGTCAAGTATGTACATATGACTGTTTTTCTGGATTTACTTAAGCACTCATTTTAAACTATAAGATTGATCATTTTTATGTTTATTATATGTCCGATAAATCCTGTATGATATTTCCTGATATATATATATATATATTTTCGGTTTAATTCCTGATACTACCATCATGATTCCTGTTATTATTACATGTCTGCCATTTTAGCATTGGGATGATGTGTAGTGTCTAATATTCGGTTCAGCCTTGATCCAACTGGTAATTCTGTCTGTTTACGGTTTCTAACCTCAATTAGGGTAATTTCGCCTGTTATCGGTTCTCGTGCTTTAGCCGGGGTAATTCCACATGTTCCCTAAGGTAATTCCTTAGGTCGGTACCTTCGCCCTAAAGGCTTAGGTTAATGCCTGTATCAGATACTGTTCAGGGGAACTGTATCCAAGAGTTCGGTTGGAGGGTAGCATATCATGCATATACATAACCTGATTTTCTGTATTATTGTTTAATATTTTTATCTGTATTTTATTTGCACTGTTGGAACACACTAGGCTCCATAGCTCATACCTGTTTTCTTTCCCTTTCAGATATCCGTAGATAGACATCCCGTACTTGGCACTTGGAGGATCTACACATTATTTGGTTACACTTTGATGTAACATTCTTTTAAACTTTTCCAGTTTACGTTTAAGGTGACATGTGCCTATATATTATATTACGGGTGATTTAAACGTATTATTTTTATTATTAGTTTTGCAAATTATTTTGCGGATAATGTTTTCTAGACTTCTTGTTTTGGTGACACTATACATATTTTTAAGTAATAATCAAATTTTATATTTATTCGTACAAGTTAATTGATTTTCATGCAATATGATTTATAAATAAAGAAAAATATGATCACTCTAGTCGGGTTTTCCGTATAGACCGATTTAGGGGGTTACATGCATGGTTGAGATGGACTGGAGGAAGCTTTTTAGTGGAGGTAGTGAACAATCTTTGGAGTTCTTTCCTTCTGTGGATGATGGAATTGTGAAGCCATCGCCTGATATTTTTGATGAGGGTGTCTCGGAATGGCGTTATGCTCTAGTTGGTCAATTCATTGGAGGTGCTCCGAATTTCAGTGCGTTGTAGAGGATTCTTGCTTCGATTTGGGGTAAGGATTCCTTGTACAAAGTTAGTCTTGCTGGGTCTAACTTGTATGTGTTTTCTTTTTCGGATGTTAAGGTGCGGGACTGGGTTCTTGATAATGGTCCATGGCATATTCATCATAAGCCCTGATCTTACGTAAATGAGAGCCTAACCTCCAAAAACTTGATTTCGATCTTTCTCGGGTGCTGGTCTGGGTACAATTATATAATATTCCTTTGAAGTTGTATTTAAGGAAGGGGATTAGTTACATAGCGAGTGCTATTGGGGTTCCTTTGTACATGGATACTATTACTGCTTCAAAGGAGAGGTTATAGTTTGCAAAGGTTTGTGTTGAGGTAGAAGCTGGGGTTATGGTGCCTCGGACTATTCTAGCTCAAATGAGAGATGATTCTGTGATCATGGTAAGTGTTTGAGTTCCATGGATCCCTTCTAGTTATGCCAAATATAATATTTTTGGGCATCTTACTAAGTTTTGTCCAGAGATGTAGAAGGAGAAGGTTGAATGCAGGGTTAAAGAGGTGGAGTAGAAGGAGGCTGAGGTTCCTGATGCTGTCCTCGTTGATAATAGTCCTAAGTGTTCTTTCAAGTCAGTTGATGTCACTAATAATGGGGTGTGTAGGTTAGTTTGGAATAGGGGAGGCTATGTTGGCTAGTGTTGAAACTAATGTACCTATTGTTGAAATTGAGGATGAATTGTAGGAGTTTCCTCCTTTATTATAGAATGCTAAGAAGAAAGAAAGGGGAAGGTGTAAATTACAGGAGTTTTCACATAGGCTCGAAAGCCTAGAGCTGCTTCCCAAGGGGTGGCTCATTTGCTGCAGGAGTTAAAAGCCAAGAAAAAGGTGGTTTTGGAGAAAGTGGTGGTTGATCCCTCTTTCTCGTTATGACCATTGTTTTCTGGAATGTTAGAGATTAAATAATCCTCGTAAGCAGACTACAATTTTAAAAAGAATGGATAATTTAGAAGCTGATGTGGTATGTCTTCTAGAAACTCGGGTACATGAAATAAATATTGGAGTTGTATTTGCAAGGCTCTTAGATAGATGGAATTATTATGCAAATTATGAAGCTTGTGATAATGGGAGGATTTGGGTGCTTTGGCGAAAAGAACGTGTGTTCTCTCTTTTACAAATAACTGATCAAAGTGTTACTTTGCGTGATGCTTTGAGGGGTAAATCATTACTTATGACTGTTATCTATGGAAGCAATGATGCCATACAAAGGTGTGTCTTGTGGGATCATTTGAAGCAGCTGAAAGCTATTGTTGTTGACCCATGGCTGGTTGGGGGGATTTTAATATCACTATTGAGGCAACTGAAAGTTTTAGTGTAGAGCTCCTAGGCCCTATCATTATAAATGACATGGTGGATCTGAAGTATTGTTTGGGAAGTTGTAGGTTGGAGTATCATCTCTTTGTTGGTCCTCTTTATACTTGGTCTAATAAACAGGAGAGTAGCTTTTTGGTTAAGAAACTTGATCGTGTGTTGGTGAACTCAGCATGGAATGTTGCATTCCCTTCTTCTGCTGCTGAATTTCATGCTCCAGGGGTTTCAGACCATTGTCTTGCTATTGTTTGGGAGTTCAAGGAGGTGCATATTGATAGACCTAAGCCTTTTCGGTATTTTAATTTTTGGGCTTTTCATCCTGATTTTCAGAGGATTATTGTTGAGTCGTAGAGGTCTCTTGTAGGGGTAAGTAACCCGATGGTCATTCTTTTTCAAAATCTTAAGAGGCTTAAGGTTTGTTTGAGGGAATTAAATAGGCTACATTTTTCTAATATCTCCGCACAGGTCAGGTCTAAGAAGGAAGAGCTTGAACGACAACAATTGGCAAACTTGGGTGGTGCTCTATGTGATGTGGGCCTTGAAAGACAATTGCAAAGTGAGCTTCTTGATTTAGAGAAGGCTAAGTTGAGTTTTTATCAACAAAAGGCTAGGGTTGATTGGTTACAAGATGGTGATCAAGGGACAAAGTTTTTCCATGATACAGTTTCCTTGAAGAAGAAGCGTAACACAATTCGACTTTTGTATGATAAGAACGGGGGACGTTTGGAGAGTTTTGAGGATATGTCTAAGGAATTGGTCCGATTCTACACTAAAAAAAATTAGATCTGAGGATAGTGATGTCACTGGTAGTGAGGTGAATGTTCTTAAGGAGCTTCTGAATTTTGATTCATCTAGAGTCGAGGACTTAACTAGGGAGGTTTCTATGGATGAGGTTAAAGTTGTTATGTTTGGTCAGGGGAAGGATAAGGCTCCTGGACCAGATGGTTTCACGGCTAGTTTCTTCCAGGTTACTTGGCCTATTGTTAAGGATGATTTTACAGCTGTGGTGAAGCATTTCTTCTCACATTCTTTCATGTTCCATGCATTTAATGCTACTACTATAGCATTAGTTCCTAAGGTCCCAAATGCATCGATGGCAAAGGATTTTCGCCCTATTTCTTGTTGTTCAGTAGTCTATAAGACAATTACCAAGATTTTGGTGGCTCGGTTGTCTCAGGTGTTTCTTAACATGATAGCTAAGAATCAAACAACTTTCATTAAGGGAAGGAGTATTATGGAAACACCCTTTTAGCTCAGGAGATTGTGAAAGGTTATGACAGGAAAGGATTATCACCCAGGTGTGCTTTGAAGGTTGACTTATAGAAAGCATTTAACTCTGTAAGTTGAAGTTTTCTCTTGAATATTTTGGAGGCACTAGGGTTGCCTGTTAAGTTCAGGGACTGGATACGAGCATATTTTATTGGTTCCAGGTTTTCTATCTCTTTGAATGAAAGCTTGGTTGGATATTTTAAGGGCATGCGTGGGGTAAGACAAGGGGATCCTTTGTCCCCTTACCTTTTTATTCTTGCTATGAATGTCCTTTCTAAGTTGCTGAATGCTGCTGCTGGAAAGGGTATATTTCAATTTCATCCGAAATACAAGAAAATTAATTTGACTCACTTGTGTTTTGCGGATGATCTCTTGATCTTTTGCAAAGGAAATTTGGCCTCAATGTTTGAGGTGAAATTTGTTCTGGAGAAATTCTATGAGCTATCAGGGTTGAGGCTAAATGCTATGAAGACTGAGATGTTTGTGTCAGGACTTATTTCTAGGCAATTGGAGGTTTTGCGGGAGGCTACTAGGTTTAAGCTTGGGAGACTACCTGTTAGATATTTGGGGCTCCCTTTAGTGACTCGAAAATTGAACAGGAATGATTGTGTGCTTCTTCTAGACAAAATTAAAACTAGGTTGGGAAGTTGGGTTGAGAAATTTCTTAGTTATGCTGATTGGTTGCATCTCATACGAGCAGTGTTGTTTAGCATGACTAACTTTTGGTGCATGCAAGTGGTACTTCCCAATGGAGTGTTGAAGGAGATTGAAACCTTGTGTTGTAAATTCTTATGGAAGGGTTCAAATACTGCAGCTACTGGTGTTCGTGTTCAATGGAAGTATGTTTATCTTCCAAAAAAATGAAGGAGGCTTGGGATTAAGAAACTTTTCTGATTGGAATCAAGCTTGTATAGTTAATCTGGTGCAGAAGCTATGGACTGGAAGTGAGTCCTTATGGATAATTTGGTTGCGTACGTATGTTATTAAGCAAAGTAATTTCTGGCTCATGGAAAGTAAGCAACATTTTAGCTGGCTGTTCAGGAAACTGTTGAAGTTAAGAGAGATTGCAGCACCAATTCTCTCTGGAAATGTTAGTCGACCCCTTAAGGAGATCTGGAATGTTGTACGTACAAGGAGTAGAAGAGCTTCTTGGCATAAAGTTATGTGATTTTCATTACATATTCCAAAACATGCTATGATCACATGGATGACAATCTTAGATAGGTTGCCTACGAAGGAAAGGCTTGTGAGAATGGGGATAATCATGGATTCGAATTGTATTTTATGTGGTAGTTCATTGGAAACTAGAGATCATATCTTCTTCCAATGCTCATTTTCACAGGCTCTTTAGGAGAAGATTTTAGGATGCAATGGTCTAATCAGGGATGTTGCGGACTGAAGTGAGGAGCTTTCCTGGGCTGAGCCGGTAATGAGAGGGAAATCGGCTAGGGTTCTTGTTCTCAGACTTGCATGACAGGCGACCATTTACGTAATATGGGAAGAACATAATCGACGTTGGTTTCAGAATATTCATAGGAGCGAAGCTGAAGTTTTTTTCTTGTATACAGGCCATTCTTTGTATTCGTTTGAACTATAGAAATGTATTGTTGAATTCTGTACAGCCAAGCATTTTAAAAACTTGGGGTTTATAGTTGGTTGGTAGCAGCATTTACTGCTTTATGAATTAATGAAATTGAATGCTTATCCAAAAAAATATATGGTTGAGGTTAACATGTTTGATACCAAAATTTGGAATGATCATTTTGATCCTATTGGTTTTAAACACTTTAGTTTTCAATATTTCAATTTTGATCCTATTAGTTATGGAGAACTTATTGATTAATGAATTTATCGTTAATTCAGATGAACGACTGTATCTTATTTCTTACAAAAAACTATAAGAATTTCGGTATATAAACTAATTTTTTTTATAAAAAGTATAAGAATGTACCAAAATTTTCGTAACTTTTATAAGAAAAACGGTACAGTTGCTTTTAGTCGTTTTTAAGGTTGTCTTTCCCTACTAAAACTACCCGGATTAAATTATCAAAATATAGATAGTACAGGGACTTGAAGCACGTTTTAACCAATAAATAAAAACTAAAAGCTCTAGACTTCAACAACAGGGATCTGCTGGAACAAAGAGAAGGGAAGAAAAGATGATACCCGGAGGGCGGAGGCTATACCAGCATTGATAACCAGAAAGTTTCTGGATTCGTTCCCGTAAGTTCTGTTTAACGAATTCTTTTTTAATTAATTCTCAATTCAGGACTTTTAATTTTGTTTATTGTTTCGATAAAATTAATCAGATCTTGTTCTCTAATTATTTTCTCAATCCTTAATTTCTCAGGCCGTTTCAGATCCTGGCCGTGTCCCAGTCCAATTTACAGGTGCTCGTTAATTTTCATTTGATGCAGAAGGTATTTCTTGACTTCTCCTATTTGAGTTACTGTAATCTTAGGTTTTGTTTCTGGTCAGTCCGATTCGTGGCTGTTCTTATGCTTTATTTGTTTATTATACAAAGGATTCATGATCTCGGCCACTTTGTGTATACCAATTTGCAATAGTGTGATCTTCATGCCGATGAATTAGAAACTTAGAGATTTGGTTTTGCAACACCCCAATTTTTCCCTAATTTTTTAAAACCCTAATTTGAGCCCTAGAAATTAGGGGTTTTCAGTGATTAAATTGTAAATTCTGTAAGTTTGACGGTTCGGTTGTTTAAGTATAAAAGTTCAGACCCTTAAAGGATATTTATACCATTTTTAAAATGGTAACAGTCTCCTCCTGTTTCCGTTTTGAATTTAATTGGCTTTAATGCCTTTCCCCTTATATTTCATTCTAAAAATTCATTCTTTCTTCTAATCCGTTTCAAACCGAAAGAAGTCTTGTTCCTATTCGTTTTATTCTCCACTTCAATCTCTGTGTTGGTAAGCTTCGAAACCCTTTTTCTTTTAATTCATTTCTGGTTTCATGAGAAAGGAAGGTTTAGTTATGTTTGATCTGGATTTGTTTTGAAGGAGTTGTGTTTTGGTTGGTGTTGATTCGAATCTAGGTATCTTTTGGAGTGTTTAAGCGAGTTTCGAATCGGTTTAGGGTGAGAGTGTATCGAATCTGGAAAACTGGAAAACCCATCCATTTTTCTAGAAGAATCTGAAAATTCCAGATTTTCCTAGAAAATTGGGTTTCCCAGATTTTCTCAGGAAAGTTGATTTTCCACCTGACCAGAGACCCGACCCGACCAGTCCGGTGGATACCGGTTAAATTTCTGGCTGTCGGTCCATTAAAGGTCAAGCTCTTGACAAGTAAAGGTCTAATTAAGATTTTAGTCCTCTATATGCTAAAACTTTGGATTTGATCCTTTTATTTTAATGTGGTTTAATTTGGTCCTATACTTAAAGTGATGATGTGGAGTTCTTTTACTCTTATTCGATCGCAAAAAGTGATTCAAAAGTCCAATCAATCATATTTAATCAAATAAATATGCATGTTAATTAAATATCGAAAATATTTTGATATATAAGTTTACATAAAAGTTTTTTAATTTTAGGGTTTAGGGATATAAGTTAGGTTTTAGTGTGTATGGAACATAATTTAAGGTTTATGGTTAGAATTTTGAGTTTAGGGCTTAAGACATAAGTTTTAAGGTTAGTGATTTAAGTTTTAAATTTTATAATTTAAATATAAAGGATTGTGTAATTTTTTATGTAGCTTGTGTATCAAAATATAACTCTTAAAAATTTAAGGTTATTTTAAGGGTTATGTTTTAATATACAAGTTGTGTAAAAAATTACATAGTTCTTCATATTTAAGTTATAAAATCTAAAATCGAAATCTCACTCTAAACGCCCTAAAACCTAAGTCTTAAACCTTAATTCTAGCCATAAACTTAAAATTTTATGCCCTACACCCTAATACACAATCTAAATCTCTAAATCTTAAATTTGAAAGTATTGTGACTAAAGTTTAATTTACACAAGCTTGCATATCGAAGTATTTTTCTATTTTAAAATATGTTTGACATCATGTTAACGACTAACGGTGTTATCAACTTGAACCTACTAATAATATTATTAAAGTAGATGGATCAATTGATTAGAGGGATGAAATATCAGATCCTTTAAGAAAGATTAGGGATTTGAATTTAAATTGGGTTGGAAGGATCACACCAAATAAGCTTTCACAATTTTGATTCATATTAGTCAATCAATGAGTTGGATATCGATGGTTATACAAAAAAGCAATGAATCAATTATCAATTTGGTCTAATAGGGATGGCAATGGATCGGATTTGGATCGGATTTTATAAAATCCAAGTCCAATCCAATTAATAATCGGACTTTCAAAGAAATCCAACTCCAAATCCAAATCTATTTACATAAATCCAAATTCAATCTAATAAAATATCTAAAATCCAAAAGTTCAAATCCAATGATTTTTTAGAGTAATAACTTAAATAAATATCTTTAAATAAAAAAAATATGTTTTATCAAACAAATATTTTAAATTTATATCACAATCAAATCTCAACAAATATTATAATCCAATATAAAACAAATTAAAGTAACAACTCAAACTTTTTAAATATAAAAATTTTAAATATTTTTATTCGAGTTTATATATGGATCAGATTCATATCGGATATGGATTCGGATTGAATTTGGATCGGATCATGGCAATATCCATATACGATCCGCCTCCTATTAGGAATCGGACATTATTTTTGGATTCGGATTCGGACTTTTTTTAATCAGATTTGAATCGGATTTTTTTCTTCGGATCGAATTCGAATTATATTGCCATCCCTAGATCCTTTAAACAATATCAAAGATTCTAATCTTAACATTGTAAATAGAACAAATTCGGTTGAAAGATCGCCTATAATGAATTATGCAAAACTCAATTCAGATTAATCAACTAACGAATCAAATACTGTGATATAAAAAAAAAATTAAATGAAGTAATTATACTGTAAGTAAGTTCCCTTCAAAAGAGCATTCACCATATAGACCTATGGATGAAGCCCAAGAACATGTGCAAAATTTTGTATATTTATGGTTATATTAATAATACACTCCATTGTTGCAGCTCTCCATCCAATACTACAACACTGATTAAAAACGTTTTGTTGTGGACAACTTAATGGAGCAACGCAAGCAATGGTCAACTTCGCATCATTTCATGCATTGGATCCCATGGAAACAACAATTTGGAAGTGTCCTTAAAAACCATGATGTTTCCTCATGAATTTTGTTTCCATGTCCAACATTTATGTCAAACACGTGGGCTTCTCTCTCTTATTTTAGAGAAATTATATCATAGGTAAATTTTACTACGTGTCTATAGGACCAACCACTAAAATTCATTGATATCATTATTTTTTTCATGTTATATATTTTTAAAGTGAATCTTCATTTATTTATTTTTTTAAAATTGTTTTTAAAATGAATTAACAATAAATATGAGTGAAGATTCAGTTTGAAAAATATATGACATAAATGATTTTTAGTAGTTGGTCCCACGGATGACATGATAAAACTTACCTATAGTATAATTTCTCATTATTTTGGGTCTTGAAAGTTCTAATAATATCATAATTAGCATGTTAAGGGATGTTTGGAGCTTTCATTCATAAATGAAGGATATATTAGGTTTTTTCTAACGTGAGGCATTTTAAAAATGAGTTACCTGAGGGGTAACTGAAATTATTATAAAGATCGTAAGAATTTTGGTTGGTAACTATAAAGATTGTAAGAATTTTGGTTTCACCTTAGGGGTAACGTGAGGCATCTTAACCTGTCTCACCTTAGATTTTTTCAAAAATAGGGATATAACAAGTTTTTTTTTCAACGTAAGTCGTTTTAAAAACGACTGAAAGTCTAAAATTATTATAAAAATTGTAAGAATTTCGGTTTTGCCTCATTTTAACCCGTCTTACCTTAAAAATTTTCAGAAATAACCTTAAATCTTTGAATTTCATAATTTTTTTTATTTAATTTCTAAATTTTTATGCATTAATTCTTGAAATTATTTTGTTATTTTACCGACGTGACACTCTTAAATCTTTGAATTCCGTATTTTATTTTGAATTAATTTCTAAATTTTTATGCATTAATTCTTGAAATTATTTTGTTATTTTACCGATGTGACACTCTTAAATTTTGAGATTGCGCAGAGTCTCAAAATTTGACATAATTAAAATGACTATAACAAGTCCAGTACAAGCAAGGACTAAATTGTAAAAGTTACTAAGATCAAGGACTAAAAAGTTACTTTTTCCATGCATAAATATAATCATGCAAACAATAAATGATAAAACAGGGTTAAAGTAAAGACAAATCCCAACAAGAAGATTATAGAAAATCAACATTTACACATGGCAATAGCTGCCACAAGGAAGTCCAAGACAAGATACAAAATTACACTAAAATAGTATTAGCTGAAACCTAAAACCCCGCTAACAGCAGAAAAGATGAAGATGCCTTTTTTATAAGATAAATGTATTGTTTTCTTCGAGAATCATGCAGGGACGGTTAAAAGATTTTAAGAGTCCAATGTAATTTATTAAAATATGGTATTTAAAAATATTTGTTCGTAATCTTTATTAGTTTTAAAAATGTGATTCTTAGAAGCAATTGTCTTTTTTAGGGATTTATGCATCTGTTTCTATTATGCATGTTCAGAACCTCACTAGTTCTACAGAAATAATAGTAATATGAATAATTAATAAGATTTTATAATCAATTGTCGGAGATAATTATGATGTTTTAATAATTATAACTCATCTTTTTTAAGAGTATTTTTAAAATTTTTATAATAAATTTCAAGATTAACATTATTTAATGAATGTAGTTTATCAAAATTTTAGGTTCTTTTTTAAAAAGATCATGTATAATGGCTCTTATTATATCTATTCAAAACCCACGGTTAACATGAACATTAGCAAATCTAGTTGCTAGAAGATGAAAGAGGAAGAAAAAGTAAGTGAGAGTCAACCGTTAGATCCTGAAGATGAGGCATTTTTTAGATTTGAGGTAAAATTTTGAGTATAATTCTACCTCAAATTAAAATTGAATATAGATAATTTTTAATTATATTTTAGATTTTGGATCAAGTTTTATATTTTTTTTAATTTAAAAAAATAATATTAAAAAAATAAAGAACGCTACCTATCTATCCTCCTCCTAAGTTATCATTTACAAGTGGTTTTCTTTTATATATACGGTAGTTTTTAGTTTAGATTCTAAAATAAACTTTAAACACCTTATTTTTCTTAATAAAAATTAAATGACCTATATCTCGACGTTATTTTTATATTTACAAGATTCACGAGTCATCTAGCCTTAGGGATTAAAGGAACAATTATTGTCTCTAGAGGTCACGGGTTCGAGCACCACTAATGCCAGCAGAGTGATTGATCGATTAATGTCCAATAATTGGAGTATTCTCTAGAACAGATACTACTGTAATCACCGTAACTAATTCAAAAAAAAAATCTTACGCAATATGATCACATAGGGGACAATTTTCTAATCAAAATTAAGAAAACAACAAGCTTCTGCAGTGTAGATTTGACCATAAAATATTTTCACTTTTTAAACTTTGAACCCCTTTATAATATTTCTACCAACTTAAACACTCCAAGTCCAAACTCTTTCTCTCTCTCTCTCTCTCTCTCTCTCTTGTTTTCTTTGTAAAGAGAAACACAATGGTCTCAAAGGGTCTTTTAGTAGGTTATCTTTTATTAATGTTTCTGTATATTTCAGCTCTAAACCATGGAGTCTTGGGAGCAAGGTTTTTATCAGAGAAGCTTGAAGATGAAGAGAAGACAACTCGGAGACCTTGGAAGGATCAGAATCTGGATAATGGGAGAGACGGCTTTTTCGCAACGATTAATAGAGAAGTTCCCTCTTCTCCTGATCCATTACACAACAAGTAGCAATGCAAATAAACTGATACATTATACACCTTTGAGAAAGATGTATAGATTTACAGAGTTCATAGGAGACCTCAAGACTCGTGTATTTATTTTTTGATTTTTATATTCAAAGTTCCTTTTTACATACTCTTATAAGGAATGATGTTTGGTTTATAGGAGAGTTGTATGGTAAAAAAAATCAAAATTTTGATGTGGATTTATTATATATCCAATGTTATTTCATGAGTTTATCAAGTAATTGGTTATTTTGTATTTCTCTAAACATGACGTATATGCAGAAACAGGGATGAAGCTAAGATTTGAAGTTGACGGGGACAAAAAATTTTAAAAGTAGGGAGACAAATTCATAGAAAACAATTTTTAAAAGAATTTAAATGGAGGACAAAAGTAAAACAAAAAAATTCTTCGGGGAAGGGAGGGCGATAACCCCTCCCAGCACCATACAGTTCTGTCCCTGGCAACAACTCTGGTGTTTCCAACACCCCTAATGTTAGACTTTTTATTTTCTTAAAATTATTTATGTTTGATATTTACGTTTCAACTCATGTTCACACGTAAATACGAAAATAATGATACTCTAAATATATGAAATAACTTTAAAAAAACTTAATATATTCAACAATCAGAGTCGAGTCGAATAAATACAAGTATAAGCTTCAATAACCTTGTTTGAGTAGGTAGGAAGCTGAGCATGAAGGTGTGAAATAAGATCAGCAATGCATCAGTATATCATCATTTTTTTTTTGACTCAGTGAGGTATATCACACTGATCCCTTGATTAGCAGTAATATACAATTTGATTGATGTGTTTAGCATTTTGAAATTTCAATGTTGTTGACTTTCTTGTATTGTTCCCAAGGGCTATAACATTCATTTTTCTTACTAGATTAGATCCATAGGGTTGAATTTACCCAACACTTGGGCCCCTCACCACTCCCATTTTGGCATGCCTGCAAGGAGAAAGACATTTACAAAACTTAAATGAAGAAAAAAATAATTATTATTTGCATGCAGTGAAGAAAAAAAATTACTACTAATTAAATTTTAGTATTTAGAAGTAAAAGATTTTGGTTTAATGGTTTAGAATCGATTATATGTAGTTAGAATTTATGGTTCATACTATTTTATACCCTAAATTCTAATCACTAAACCTTTAAATTTTAACGACCCTCAATTCTAAACCCCTAAACCTGAACCATAAAATTAAGTCACTTATTTTTTTTCACCATCTGTATATTAAATATACAAAAACAAAACATATACATTCTATGTCTAAAAGAATCCAACCTAAAACCAACTTCAAACCTTAAAAAAATCCTGAACATAACCCAAAAAGGTATTTCAATTTTTTCTTTTCAAGAAAAAAGGAAGCCTTTTCTTTAACTAATAAATTACATCTGCTTCTGAGACACTGAACAGATACTTCAACATATGTGGCACAATTAGGTAAATAAAACAAATTTTTTAATTATTGATGTTGCAGTGCACAAGAAAAGAAAGACACTGATGAACTATTTAGCCTTACAACTCTTCAAGCCATGGGGGTGCTTATTTGATTTCACCCAGTTGGCAAATGAATAATATAATACAAGTAAATCACAAAAATAGGACAGGATTTCTACATCAAACTGATATATAACAGCTCAAATGAATGATAACCAATCTAAATAAACATTGAATAAATATTCGGGTTTGATCCGATTAAGCACCTTGCACCAGATCGAATTCGGGAAAACTCAGAGTTCTTCATCTTCTTTCTAGAGTAAAAGCCTTGTACTGGGGGTAGCTCTGATTACAATCCAGAAGCCTCATCCTGGACAGAAAAATGGTTCAGTGTGGTCTTCGCCGTGAAACTTTCGGAAAATGTAGCTTTGTATTTTAATGCCATCAAGATTTTCGAGCATGTATGTGTGGCAAATTTGGTGGATCAGGACTGATTAAATTTGCCCACAAGTTGACAATGGTTACAAAGTAATGCTGTCCATCCCAAAGCACCATCTGCATGCCTGATACAAGAGAATCAAGATAATTTTAGAGACTGATGTGAGTGGACCTAGAGAAGATGGTCCAGATGGTTTTGCTTGGATATATTCCAAGGTAACGTAAAATGCTACCTTTAGAATCAGTTATCACACTTCAACGATGTTAACTGAGCATGATTATCCTGTTGGATCTTAAGAGCATGATTATCATGTTGGAACTTAAACACATGATCATCACAACTTTACCCGATATAAGCCCTACTAGAATCTTAAAAGCAAAGAACATTGAAGTTCAAAGATTATGGAACTTAGGTTCAAAAGTTAGGACTGTTATCTGAGAGGTCAACGTGTATTAAACATAAATCTACACTCTTAAAGACCCTAATGAGCCAGCTTAAATCCAATAAGTTCATACCTGGCACTGCTGCAGCAGTTAAACCTGATAGGCAGCATGTAGGTTCTTGTCTGGAGAAAACTTGTTTATAGAGTTCATGAGCATCAGGATCATGAATACTCCGAATGGAACCAAGTAAAACTTCAATGTCATATTTTAAATCAGTTGAATCAGTCAGGCTTTGAAGGGCTTCTTCAAGTCCTGAACTCGACCACAAAGTAAAACACTCCCGCACAAGAGAAAGGAAGTTAGTGCGATTTTCCGAACTGAACAATATCCAAGGCTTGTAGAGTTCCGCGGACATTGATCCGACAATTCTGACTACTCTGAAAATCTCTCCAAGTGCTAGAAGGTACTGCCTGCCTGTAAACGGCCAAAATATCACATCAAAAAACTTATATTAATACAAGTATACAACAAAGAGTGAATAAAAAATTCATATGTTCGCCTTTCAAGTAAAGCACCTTGAGGTTTTGATAATAATTCGTTGTGGATGTTTTTTTGTAATGACTGTTTCCAAATCATAGCACCATGTTTCAGCTCTAGTTCACAAACAGACAAAATCCTTGACCACGTAGATATATAATTAGATTGATCCTCAACTGATCCCAATTTTAGAATCTTCAATGTTGATGCAGCATGTCTTAAGAGTTCAACTGCTGATGCCATATCTTTCTCTGCCTGTTGAATTGAAAATATAAGCCAGTGTCATGTCATGGTCATTGGTCAAAGCCTGTTATGACATTCAGTTCAACTTGATGTTTGGGAAAATTGTCGTAACTTCTGAAAAAAAAAAAAGGCCATACCCAGGTATAGTCCCACCAAATGAGAGTCCTAGAATCCTAGGGGTCGTAATGGAAAAGAATTACACTTTTACATTTTGTTAACAGGTCTCTCAAGACTCAATTCCAATCAATTTCTTGAAAAGTAGAGCATATACCCCATGAATCAAAGCAAAAGAAACAAACCAGTGATAGTTTCTCTGATAACTGATATTCTGATTCCAACGCTTGAAACTTCTTTTCTAGTAGAACCTTGGCATATTCACCAAGGTGAATACTTCTTGACTGGAGATTCTCTGAGGTCACTTCTTCAGATATTAAGCCATCTTTTTGCAGTTCATTACATAGATCCTACAACCACAGGAAATGGACAAGATTCAGACATTAAATATTCAATGAACATGAACAACTATACTATTATTCGAGGATAATATAAGCAACAAAAAGCAGTATCAAGAGAAATGAGCTCCAGAAAGCTTCATCTTCCAAATTTATGATTTTGGTATGAAGTGAGAAAGGGTCACAAATTCAAGAAATATAAACAGAAGGGGAATTTTTGTAGACTTTTGGCATATACCTATCAAATAAAAGAGAGTCTAGAGATAATAGAGAAGGGAAACAAACATAGCAAGAATTATCAGAAATAACTGCATACCTGGATCTCCTTTTCAATAGCCTTTACTTCAGAATCTTCACCAGAAGGAGCAGCAATACTTTTATCTTTCTAATTAAAAACATATTTCAGAAACAAAATACTTTTAAAAACATTAATATCAACAAAAAGAAGGCACAAAATGGAAGTTAATGACTCTACCAACCTTCATATTGTCGAGATGACTAAGAGAAACAAAACACAATTCAGATGTCAATTTAGAATACAAGTCCACATAATCATTTAGCTCCGTTTTGGTAGAGTACTTTTCGTAGGACTCTCTGAAACCAAGTGAAGGATTCTGGTTTTCTCCTCCGGTTCCAGAAACGGCATCTTTAAATTCCCATGAATCATCATCAAAATTGTCATCATTATTTACTAAGTCGGAACCCACCACTATATTAGAGGAAAGAAGTCCATTTTCACTTGGTTTGCTTATCTGATTTAAAGGAGCCTTTTTCTCAGCTTGACTGTATAGATTTGATATAAGATCATTGATAGATATATTTGGATGTGTATCCTTAATGCCAGCCCTTGGAATGTTATGTTTAATGGAAACATCTTCATATCTCAATGGATCCTCAGTTTCAACTTCTGCATCACCAAAGATAGACAGGGGCAAGGCTCCTTTGGATTTCTTTGAAGTATCCTCATTCCCCTGAGCACATCAAAAGAACAGTAAATGAAAGAAGAAAACTTTCCAGTGTGTAACACTAGCAACTTTTCTCTCAATGGCAAACAAAATACAATTTATCAGCTGAAAATGCATATCTCATGCAACAGAAATTTAATTTTTAACATGAGATAAATTATATAAGTTTAGCACCACATATTGGATCCACCAATGCCCCCGTCAATTGTTTTTATGAATGACATTTTGTTAGATATAATAATATTATTACTATTAGGATAAAATCCTATTAAATAGGATTAAGTCGATTAGGACTAACTCCTATATTCTAGGAGTTATTAGTATGTTGAAACTCTTATCTCATTAGGAGATTAGAGTTCTATTTGTTTAAGTTTTTAGTTATTGTAAAACTCTTGCAACAAGAGTCTATATAAACAAGCCATTCGGCTCAGTAATAAAATTAAGTCACAGAGAATATTCTTACTCTGTTTTCTACATGGTATCAGGTTAGAGCGATCCTGATTTTCTCTTTTTCGAAATCAGATCCCTTCATCCTTATTTCTTTCGGATAGTCTTATAATCATGACTAATCCCGATCAATCTTCTTTTGAGATTAGTTCTCAGAATAACAATTCCCGTCAATCAGATTTTTCATTATCTGATTCATCCCCAACTCCGATAACCACCTACAAACTAAATGGCAATAACTACTTGCCATGGTCCCAATCAGTCAGACTCTACATCACTGGAAGAAGGAAAATCCAGTACCTCTCTGACTCCATGCCGATCCCAGCACCAACAGACCCTAATTACAGCACATGGATGAATGAAAATACCATGATCATGTCATGATTAATCAACTCCATGCTGCCTGAAATAGGAGAAGATTTCATGTTATACCAAACAGCAGCGGAGATTTGGAATGCAGCAAGAGATACCTATTCCAGTACTGATAATACCTCTGAGCTCTTTCGAGTAGAGAATCTCATTAAGGATCTTCGACAAGGAGAACTTACAGTGATACAATACTATGGCCTTCTAAACAAATATTGGCAACAAATTGATCTATATGAAAAGAATGAGTGGAAGTGCCAAGAAGACAATCTCTTTTATGGTCAAAAGAAAAACCAGAGGAGAGTATTTCAGTTTTTATCTGGGTTGAATAGCGAATTTGATGGAGCCAGAGGCAGAATTCTAGCAACCAAACCTCTTCCCTTGGTCCGAGAGGTGTTCTCTGATATAAGGAGAGAGGAGAGTAGAAGAACATTAATGGTTCCAGCAGCTACTCAACCAGATGCTTCAGCACTTGTCACTAGTTCCACTCCTAAGAATCACCAAAGGAGAAACAGATCTTGGTGTGAGCATTGTAAAAAACTTGATCATGTGATAGACCAATGCTGGAAACTACATAGGAAACCTCCTGATTGGAAGCCTAGTAGATCGAGATTCCAAAAAAAAGCTAATGTAGCTACCCAGGAAGACTCATCCAGTAGCTTTAGTAAAGAACAAATTGTTGAACTACAACAAATATTCAGTAATCTGACAGCAAAATCTTCAAACATTGCCCATACTACTACTGTAGGTACTTTTGTATCCCATAAATCTATTCACTGGATAATAAACTCAGGGGCATCAGACCACATGATAGGAGATCTGACCCTCTTGGAAAATTATGGTGCTACCACTCTTCCAGCATCTATTTGAATAGCAGATGGCACCCTTACTGATGTTAAAGGGAGTGGCTCAGTCAAATTAAATACCAATTTAGTTCTTCCTAATGTGCTTTATGTTCCTAAGCTTGCATGTAATTTGTTATCTGTCAGCAAGTTAATTCAAGAATCCAATTGTGATGTTCTATTTCGCTCTGGTGGTTGTCTTTTTCAGGAACAGGACTCGAGGAAGGTGATTGGCAATGTTAGGTTAATCAAGGGCTTATACATACTTGAAGGATGTGTCTCTCCTCATATTCCCCTCCCATCAACCTTAGGAAACATGCTTTTCTGTCCACCTTTAGTACAGATGATATTTTACTATGGCACTATAGATTAGACCATCCTAGCTTCTTTTATTTATCTAAGATGTTACCACATTTATTTGTTAATAAAAATCCATCTTTTTCTTGTGAGTTTTGTCAGTTTGCCAAACACACTAGGAAACCTTATACTTCAGTCAAATATGAGCCCACATCACCCTTCTCCATCATTCACAGTGACATCTGGGGTCTATCAAAACCATTTCTGGGTATGGTGGTTCATCTCATTTATTGATGATTACTCTCAAACAACTTGGGTATATCTTATGAAAGAAAAATCTGAGGTTGCATCTATCTTTAGAGAATTTTATCATAAAATTGCAACCCAGTTTGATACGAAAATTAAAATCCTAAGAAGTGACAATGGGAGTGAATACTTTAGTACCTCTCTTAGTTCTTTCTTTAAGGAAAAAGGAATTGTCCACCTTACCTCTTGTGTCAATACACCCCAACAAAATGGAGTTGCAGAAAGGAAAAATCGACACATCCTAGAAGTCACTAGATCTCTACTGTTTTCTGCTTCTACCCCTAAGTATTTTTGGGGAGAAGCACTTCTTACTGCTACCTATCTCATAAATAGGATGCCCAGTAGAATTCTAGGATTCAAAATCCCCACTGAAGTTCTTCTCAATCACTTCTCTCATTTTAAACCTTTGGATAATAGACTTCCTCCTAGAGTGTTTGGGTGTACTACTTTTGTCCACATTCATCAACACCATCGAACTAAATTAGATCTCAAATCTATAAAATGTGTTTTTTATAGGTTACTCTTCCGGCCGAAAAGGCTACAAGTGTTATTCTCCATCCACAAGGAAAACTTATGTTTCCTTTGATGTCACCTTTTTTGAAGATACACCCTATTTCTCTAAGGCAGAAATTCAGGGGGAGAGTTCTAAGGAATTTCAGCCTGTGCAAACCTTTCTTCTAATACCACCTACCCTACCAATCCCTATTCTTACTCTTCCTCAGTCAGAAATTCAAAATTCCAGTCATGAAATTAATAATCCTACTGAGTTATCTTCTCCTTTATCACAACAACCTAGTCCTTCCAATTTGGAAAAACAACCTTACAATGACCTTGAAAACATAACACCTCAACTTCAAGTTTATTCAAGGAAAAAGAAAGCTACTGTAGATCAACCTAGCATTGGCCAAATACCAGAATCGACTCCTGCTACTGAAACTGAAAGTGATAATGTTGGACCAGGAGATAAGAAAGAAACTCAGAGAAATGAAACAATGGAACTTGATGATTTTCCTATTGCCATTAGGAAAGGAGTAAGAAAATGCACTACACATCTAATAAACAGGTATGTTGCATATGGAAAATTACAACCTGAGTTTAGAGCTTTTACTGCCAGCATTAATGGAGAAAAGATACCAAAAAGTGTAGCAGAAGCATTTCAATTTCCTGAGTGGAGAAGGCAGTGTGTAACACTAGCAACTTTTCTCTCAATGGCAAACAAAATACAATTTATCATCTGAAAATGCATATCTCATGCAACAAAAATTTAATTTTTAACATGAGATAAATTATATAAGTTTAGCACCACATATTGGATCCACCAATACCCCCGTCAATTGTTTTTATGAATGACATTTTGTTAGATATAATAATATTATTACTATTAGAATAAAATCCTATTAAATAGGATTAAGTCGATTAGGACTAACTCCTATATTCTAGGAGTTATTAGTATGTTGAAACTCTTATCTCATTAGGAGATTAGAGTTCTATTTGTTTAAGTTTTTAGTTATTGTAAAACTCTTGCAACAAGAGTCTGTATAAACAAGCCATTCGGCTCAGTAATAAAATTAAGCCACAGAGAATATTCTTACTCTGTTTTCTACACATTTTACTCGAGCACTAAAATTGAACATACCTGGATAGGACTGCCAGGTGATAAATATTCTACCCCAGATGAGGAAGCATCAGCAACCTTTGGCAATTCCTACAGATACAATACAAGTACAAAAAAAATGAGATTGATAAGGTAGATTGTTTTTGATAGACAGAGAAAAAAGTATCAATCAATTTATCACCTTAGTCTCCAATCCTTTTCCAGAAGTTGTATCCTTAAAACCCCAGGACAGTTTGTCAGAACCAATATTACCAACTGAAGAAGAAATCTCAGCATTTTTGATGTCATTCTGCTTGTTTTGAGATTCAAAACTAGAGGAGAAACTAAATCCTAAGTTCCATTCACCGGGTTTATTAGAGATTCCATCTGATGTGCCAAAAAACTCACTAGAACCATTCACACTATTTCCAAACCCAAGGTTGAATTCAGGTCCCTTGGGATTTTCCTGTTCCTGGCCTTCCACCTTCGAAGTAGTAAATGTCAGCAGAAGTATACAAAATAGAGTCCCTGAACAACTTGTCAATATATGTATTAATCAAAGTTAAAGTATAAAATAATTGATTTTATGTATAAACAAGATCCAAATGCAAAATTACACATCACACCCTATAGAGCACCAGTAATAACAAACTGTAGCCATTAACAAAGGTAAAAGAACTTACACAACTATTTTATAGATGTACTGTTAACAAGGATTTTCTGGCTTATCAAAATAAAAAAAGAATTAAAATTTTACCTTTGTATCACCGGTACCAAGGCGTGTCTCAGGCTCTGCAGCCTTGAATTCCCATCCATCATCATCATCATCATCATCAATAAACTCATCATTGTCATCAACTACATTAGAGTTTGTACTACTTGCATTCACGGTTACCACATTAATATTTGAACTCGGCAAACTGGCATTTGTACCCAACGGATCCCAACTCGAAGGGAACATATTAAAATTAGACACTGGCGCATTTGGATTACTCTAATAAAACAAAAAGAAACATCAATAAATCGCCTGTTAAAAGCCTTACTTCCTAAAACAGTCATTTATCTACGAGACTACCAGAGAACTAAGTATCAAAATTCACATGCCTTTCCCACTTCTTTTAAACAAATCATTGAAATGAATGACAATCAAAATAACAAAACTTCTATAAAGTTTACCTTCAAAATTTCAACTGCCGTCTCTGCTTTTGGTTCTGCAGCTTTGAATTCCCAACCATCCTCCTCCTCCTCACCAACCAAATCAGAATTCCCAACATTCGAATCAAAATTCAATCCTTTCGGATCCAAACCCGACCCATTTAAACTCAAATTCAACTCACTTAACCCCAAAGTGGCTTCTTGTCTTTCCATCCCAAATACATAGCCATTTGAACCCAAGTTCTCCTCTTTTTTAATTGAAGCGGCACCATTTCCACCCAAATCCAATGTATCCACCTTCTGTCCCAATCCGTTTAACCCCGGATTTAACCCGTTCCAATTCCATGTCTCCACCTTCGGATTCAAATCAATTACCTGTTTAACATCCACACCCGACCGAAACCCATTTTCCTTATTCCCCTTCTCATTCTGTTTATACAAATCCCCTATCAAATCATTTAAATCGAATCTTTTTCCTTTCAAATTCCCATCTGACTTAGAAAACGAAAACGAAGTATTCACACCGTTAAGCCCTGCGTCCACTGCACAAGATCCCTCATCTTCTTTTTCTTCTTCCCCGAAAATCGATAACGGTAAAGCTCCATTCATCTTTTCCCATTGTGTTTTCACCGATTCGACTCGTCTCGGAGCCGAGTCAGGCAGAGATGGAAGGGGAGATTTGGGAGAAGGATCGAATTGAAAATCATTGACGGGAAGAGATTCGGAACAAGAGATGTTACTTCCCGAGTTGATGAAATCTCCCCAATCATCATCGTCATCATCGTTAGCAGCGGCATCCGTGATGGTTTTATTGTCTGAGAAACCAGGACCGTTGATCGAATATGACGATGATACGAACATGAAATCGCCGAATCCATCATCATCGTCGTTCCCGGCCATAGTTTCAATGGCACTATACTTTTTCCCCTTTTTTACGCGCGATCTAATTGTTCATCTGAAAATCTCTTCTTTTACTATTTTCAAGGGTGCGCAGGTTTAGGTTGTGCGCACTAGGAACAATATAATGGTTGGCCCATTGGCCATTACCTCAAATTAAAAAGAAAAAAAATCTAATTGAGGCATCAACCTTATCAAAGACCAACTCTAAATTATATAATGTCCTTTAAATATAATCCTTATCAAAGACCTCTAAATATAAAAATATCTAATTTAAATTTGACATATAATTGTTTTATTAAATAAAGATAATTATATTTTAAAAAACAGTTAGGGCCGTAAACGAACCAAAGGTTCGGTGAATTATTCGTGAATCGTTCGGCGGGAAGTTCGTTTATGTTCGTTTATTTATTAAACGAACGAACATGAACAAGATTTTTCGTTCGTTTAATTAAACGAACGAATACAAACAAAGGGCTCGTTCGTTCATTTATGTTCGAGAACGTTTGGTAATTTTTGTTTTTATGTTTGTTCATTTATGTTCAATTATATTCGTTCGTTTATGTTCGTTTATATTCGTTTAAATTTATTCACATATATTTAAGGATGAGCATTAGATCAAGTAAGTGATTCAAAAAATTTTGAGTTACTTGAGTTGAAAAGTCTTATTTTATGACTCGTTAAAAACTTTCTTGTTATAGGCTCGGGGTGTTCATTGTTATGTTAAACCGAGTTAACAGATCGAACCAAAACAAAATTAGTTAATCAGTTAAATTTTAAGTTTCGTCTAATAACTAAGAGTTTTTATTATTTTTATCGATTAATTCAATTTAAAATCAGTTCATTAGTTGAATTAATCGAATTAATCCAAAATATTAAATATTTAACATATTATATATGTTATTTATGTTCGTTCGTTTACATTCATTTATGTTCGCTTTTTCGTTTCGTTTATTATTTAAAAGAACGAACATGAACAAGCTACAATCCTTAACGAACGAACATGAACAAGAAAAAATTGTGTTCGTTTATGTTCATATTCGTTCATTTGTTCGGTTAAAATTAAACGAATGAACATGAACACGCCCTTATTCGTGTTCATTCGGTTCATTTACCGCCCTAAAAACAGTAAAATTATTATTGTGACTTTCATCAGAGGACTTTCATTTAAGGTAGCAAACAAAGGTATCCTCCGATATGGACTCTACTGATACTAGAGATGAATATATGTCTGATTAAGTTGGATTTTTGATTTATTCGATTTAACTCCAATATTTTTTTTAAAAAAAAAACTCGATATGATTCAACCCAAAAATAAATATCTTAATCATGATTCCAATCTGACTCAACTTATAATTTTTTAAAAAATTTAATTGTAAAAAATAATTTTAAGAGACTTTATAATTTTAAGGACTAAATAATAAATAAAAAATTTAATTTTAAGAATTAATTATAAAAATATAGAGAGAGATGAGTATTATTATAAATATCCCTAAAATTTAAGAAAATTTTACGTATTTAATCTTGGATCAGATCGACTATTTTATACCTTAAACCTGAACTTGACTCGATTTTTCCTTAATAAACACATGACTAGATACAACTTAACATTACCATCTAGTGAGTAAAGCTTTTTATAGCTCTCCATTGAGATTCAAGAACTCTGCTACTTGCCTTTATTTTGAACATAGTTTTATAAGTTTTTATAATAATATTCAATAATTTGATTCGAATATCGAATAATATATATTAACCTTCGTAGCGATATTATTCGAAATCGAATAATTGTGCAAGTAAAACTAATTAAAAGACATCAATTAGTATATAACGAAAATCACTAAAAAAACATACAAGTGATTAACAAAACCTAGAACATGATTTATTAAAAACTAAAAAGTATTTAGGGTAAAATTGTTATCATATATAATTTTTTTAAAAATATTTAAAATATAAAATTAATCGTAAAATTGAAATCTACATTATAATTATGTTATATGAAAAATTTGAACTAAATCGAATTTAAATATTATAATGACTCATAAAAAAGTATTTACAGACTAATGATGTAAACTAAATTTTCGGTTTTAACATATAATTAGACGTGTTTTAATATTATCGTCAAAATAATTATGATTTGAAGTTAAAATTATTATTATTTTAAATAAAAATAAGAATATCATCTTAAATCTCGTTAAAAAACTTCTTTACCATAAACAAAAGAAAAAGAGTGTATTTAATAATAAAATATAAGCATCGAAAAACAATCAAAAGAAAAACAAAAACAAGCTAAGACATAACATGTGGTCTGGTACAAATAACACGATTAAAACGATAATAAAAAGTATTGACCTTATTTCGCAAAAATAATGGTTTAACCTGACAGGGGCATCATTTAAATGTGGCTTTATTCAATCATTGTATAAAAGTATTTTAATATGCCACCAATTTCATATTTTTGTTTCATATTAGAAGTCTATGTTAAGAACTAGCAAGTTTCATTAACATTTTTTACTCTCGAAGGTAGGGATCGCAACGGTTCAGGTTTTTTGTTGTTTCGATCTCGATCTGAAAATGTAAATATTCGTCTTGAATCTGATTCAATCCGATCTCAATATATATTTTTCTCAACCCGAAATAATAAAATGTATAACTCAACCTCGACCTGAATCCGACAAAATAATAAAAAAAAACATGGTTAAACCCGATTGACCTAAAAAAATTAAAAAATATTAAATATTATATATAAAAATATAATAATAATAATAATATATAAATATATCAGGTTTGATCGGGTCGGGGAGTTTTTAACCTAAACCCGACCCCGACCCAACATGACCCAATATTATCTTAAAAAAATCCCGACCCGACCTGATCCAAACCCGATTTTTTTAATGAAAAACCCCACCCCAATCGGATCGAGTCGGATTAAAACCCGACAAGACGAGTCAAATTACTGTCCCTACTTGAAGGCTTCAAATGTGACTATAAATAATGAGAAACTGATTTGAGAGTTTTTATTTAATGCTATGAAATTTACTAGTAATAGGAACTTGTTTGCAAGTCGATTTAGGGTAAAGGTGGTATCGATACGCCTAGAAAAACTCAAGAAGATTCTTCGAAATTTTAAGCACGATATCGATACCAGTAAAGGTGGTATCGAAACGCCTATATGATTTTGAATATTTTGGCTTGAAAAATCTTAAGTAAAACACATTTTGGGTTATTGTTTTGACTTGTTACATTGTTTTGGCCTTAAATATTTATTTACAAAATAGTCTTTTAGCTTATTTGTTATATCAAAATCAAATTTGATTTTACATGATTTTACAAGATTACATTTTTCATTTTGTTGGATAATGACGTGTGTTACCTTTTGATTAGTGAATAAATATTAAATTATCAAAAATAAAATAATTTATTAATATCAACGTTAAATTTATTAAAAAAATTTAAATTAAGACTAAAGTAATTAGTTGTGTAAATATGAATAACTAAATATGAAATTATACAAATGTACTTAACTACCACATCAATATATCCGTTAATTTTTAACGGTCAGTGGTATGATTGATATCACTTAAATAGTTAGTGATCTTATTAACAAAATTTATAATTCAGTGATCAAAATAAAATAAAAAACAACTCAAAGTCTTTTAATCTTGTTTCAAATTTAAAATTGGTTTTTGAATGCAAATCATTTTCTAATTTTAGCTTTAAAATCATCTTTTTGTTTTAAAAAATAAAATCTTAAATTCAAAAACAAATTTATCATAGGCTTTTTGTAATTCATCAAAGGAATATGAATTTAAATTAGATGAGTTAGAAGTTACCTCCCCTCATTGAGGGACATCAAGCATAGGTGGGCTACCTCATTTTTGGTGGAGTCTTCATCACTCCAATTGTCCACATATGCTTTCTTCTTTAAAGATGATCCCTTTATGTAGTTCTCGTGGGAATCCTTCTTCTTCTTCTTCTTCTTCTTTGATTTGTGCTTTGAAGATTTCTTCATGTCATTCTTTACGAATCGAGCAAAGTCCATAAAGAGTTGACTTATCTCTCCATCTTCTTCACTATCCTCCTCACTTGAATCTTCAAGGTGAATGCACTTGGATGATTTGAAAGCAATGTTAACATTCACACTAAGCTCTATGACCTTTTTATTCGCTATCAATCTAATCTCTTTTTTCTTTTCTTCTTTTTCCTTTCATCATTATTTGGTATGTGAGGAGTAACCCCATGAGTTCATCAAGCTTGAGGGTCTTGAGATCCTTGGCTTCGATGATGACGGTCTTCTTTGAGTCTCATGACTCGGGAAGGGAATAAATAAGCTTTCGAATAAGCTTTTCTTTCGGAATGATTTCTCCATAGCCTTTAAGTCCATTGGTGATGGTGGAGAATCGATCGAATATCCTTGAAATGTCTTCTTCCGAATTCATCTTGAATTTCTCATACTCTTTATTGAAGAGTCCAATATTGGTCTCCTTCACATCGTTTGTCCCCTCGTATGTGGCTTTTAGCTTGTCCCAAACTTCCTTGACACTTTCACAAGAGAATATCTCCTTGTATATGTTGGGGCTAAATATACAAAAGAGAATGTGTAAAGCCTTGCAATTAAGTGCTAGCCTCTTACGATCTTCCATACTCCATTCGACCTTTATTCCTTGTGGCACATAAGGGCCATCTTCAACTATATTTCATAGCTTGTAATCTTTAGCTTTGATGAAGTACATCATCCTTTATCTTCAAATGAGGATAGTTGGACCCGTCAAAGAAAGAAAGTTTGTCAATGGATAGAGCCATGGATCATCGGTTGATCGAATATTGGTCGAGCTTATCGGATAGCCTCAATAGGATATTAATCCTCTTCAATTGAGTCTCGCTCTAATACAAATTGTTAGGCTCAATGCACAACCGATCTTACTTGCCAAGTGATGGAGTAATGGTAATTTGGGTTTAATTTGGTGGAAGCAAAGAAAATAAACAATTTGCACAAGAATTTATAGTGGTTCAAGCTTCGAACAAGCTCTACATCCGCTACCTTAGCTTCCCACCAAGGATTTTCCAAATTCACTAGAATTTCGTCCTTTTGAGGCTAAAGGGCTAACCTTACATTAATTATGATTCAATTCTCGAATCTAGCATCCAAAGTTCACAACCCGAAGTTTTGAAAAACTCTCAAGACAAAGAAAACTTAGCAAACTAGTAATCATTCTAATAAGGCTAGTTGTTTGCAATCTAAACCCATCACTCAATCTTAATACACTTGAGCATACATTGACATTTGAGCTCACAAGGCGTGATAATCACTTTCTGCTTCTGGTCCAGGTGGTATCGAAACGAGTGATAGTCGTTTCAATACTGTCACTTTGGGAAATAGCCATTGGAACTGCATTTAAGAACCAATATCGAAACGCCTACAAGGCGTATCGAAACACCCATGCTCTAGTATCGAAATGGTCAATACCCGTATTGATACTGTACCTAGCCGTTGTTTTTTATAAAGTCGTTGGGGTTTTCATAAAACCGTTAGAGATGTATCGAAACACCTAAAACCGGTATCGATATTGACGTATCGATACATGTGTTTTCTATATCGAAACCAAATCTTCCAGTAGCAAAACGTATCGAAATGGTCCAAGACCGTATCGAAACGTCTATACCATTTTCTTTGAAAACAGACAAGCGGTATCGAAACGCCTGAGACATTTTGTACTATTTGACTTCTTTAAAACATTTGAAACACATTTAAAAGCCTTAAAAAATGTCTCAAACTTATTTTCAAGTTGTTTGGACTTAAAATCATTTTTGAAATCTTTTCAAATTAATCCAAAACTAATTTTCAATTATTGTATCAAAACATTAATTCTACACCCCTAATCATGCCTACTTTCATGCTTCCTACTAAAATTTAAAAAAAATGAATTTTAAACTATATACCTAATTTTCTACATCCTAAACCCTACACCTAAAAAATACATGTACCCTTAATTCTCTAACCCCTAACCACAACACATAACTTTAAACTTTAAATCCTAAACCATTAATTTAAAACGAAAACACTAAAATACACACAATAAAAAGACAGACGATTTACATCGACAATCAGAGATGGAACTAGAATTTAGGGTTAAGAGGATAAAATATAAATATTTAGAAATAAGGGGACAAATTTAAATAGAGAAAAAAAATAAAAGAAAATCTTCGAGGTGATTGCCCCTCCCCCTCCCGAGACAGCTACATCCCTGTGGACAATGAGACAATATCATCATTGAAGCCAACCCCAAGTTGACGCATTGACTAGCATGGCCGGTGCAAATCGTAGCCACATGACATTCAAAGTCTGAAAACTTGGACCAATCGACGACAGATAGAATTGGATAATATCAGAGTTCCAGAAACATTTATTTTATTATCTCTTGTTCATGAACACAAACTTTATTTTATTATCTCTTGTTGATGAACAAAGACTTTTCAATTCTCAAATACAAACCACTCTCAAATCTATAACCCAGATTTGTTTCCTCTGAAATCTGATCTGTCTAGCTCTATTTTTATGTGTATCAACTCAAGATTCTAATCTCATTTCCATCATGTTGTACTCTTTACCTTCAACTTCCTCATCTATTTCCAGAAAGAAATACGATGTTTTCTTGAGTTTTAGAGGTGAAGATACACGCAAAAACTTCACAGATCATCTCTACGAAGCTCTAAAACGAAGTGGAATCGTCACTTTCAGAGACGACCAAAACTTGGACGCCGGAGAAGAGATTGCACCGGAAGTGTTCACAGCCATTCAACAATCTTTGTGCTCGGTAATCGTTTTCTCGGAAACCTATGCATGTTCAGGTTGGTGTTTGGAGGAGCTTGCCGAGATTGTTAAGCAAAGAAACGAGAATGGACAGAAAGTATTCCCGATTTTCTACCATGTGGAGCCATCGGATTTGAGAAAACAGAAGGAGAAGGTTGAAGAAGCCTTTGCTAAACACGAAGAGAGATACAAGGAAGACAAAGAAAAGATCCTACGGTGGACGAAGGCTTTGACTCAGGTGGCTAATATCAAGGGATGGCATCTAAAGAACAGGTAATTCTTTATTGGGTAAATTGCAACATAGGTCACTTAATTATGGTCAATGTTACATTTAGATCACACAATTATTTAAAGTTATATTTAGGTCACTCAATTATGGGTAAGCTTACATTTGGGTTATCCAATTATTAAAGGTTACATTTGCATCACTTAATTACGGGTAGGGGTGATAATGAGCCTGTCCGACTCGCGAGCTACTCAGGCTCAACTCGGTCAAAGCTCGGCTCGAGTAAGCTCAACTTGGGCTCGGGTTCGGCTCGGGATCTAAACGAGCCGAGCCGAGCTTATCCGTGAATAGGCTCGGAATAATTATATATAAATATACATATATATTTATATATACATTAAAAATAATTTCTTTAGCAAAGAAAAATAATAAAATAATTGAGAGTAAATCCACTAAAAATAAATAAAATAAAATAATTTGAATATTATCAATTAAAAAAATTTATAAAACTAAAAATAATAAATAAAAATAAACTACAAATAAATAAATAAATAATAAAACACAATAATATAGAAAATTGTCCATTTTGAGCCAAATCGAGCCGAGCCTAGTAATATTATTTTTGAGCCGAGCTCGAGCCTAAAATTCCGAGCTCGGCGAGCCTCGAGCTGAGCCCAGATATGCATGTTTCTAAGCCGAGCCGAACCCGGCCTGGCTCGAGCTCGGCTCGTTATCACCCCTAATTATGGGTAAGGTTATATTTGGGTCACCTTTCATATTTAAAAAAAAAAACTATATCAATTTGTGTATTAGATTAATTAATGATTTCAAATGAAGTACTATGATGTTAATGAGAATATACAAGTGATTTGGAAGAAAAAATGACTAAATTGATTTATATTTTTAAATATGAAGATACCCAAATGTAATATTACCCATAATTGAGTGAAATAAATACAAACTTTAATAATTAGGTGACCCAAATGTAAACTTATAATCAAGTGATCTAAATGTAACTTTACTCATAACTAAATCACTTAATTATTTAGTAAGACTTTTACATAAACAAAATATTTAGTAAACTTTATTATCAAGTAATATTCAATTATTAGAACAATCATTAAAATATGCCTTAATGTGTATCTGGTCACTAAACTTTCATTTATTATAAAATGGTCGTTAAAACATTGATTTTCTTATGGTCACCGGGATATAGTGACTATTTTATAACAAAATCAATAGTTTTATGACTATTTTACAATAATTAAAAGTTTGATTACTAAAATAAATATTGAGGCATAATTTAGTGAGCATTTATAAACTTTACCTTCAAATCTAACTTAATACCAATTAGAATTTGGTTGAATATGTAACATGTTATATATAGATTTAAAGATCCTAGATTTTTTTTTTTATAATTAAGTGTTTAATTGTAAAGTTTCATATTCTAACTAAAATGAAAGTATATTTTATTATTGGTTAAGCTATTTATCTTTATTTTTTATATTCTCTTAGGTCATATTTTAATTAAAATCTTCACCTCTTTCGTTTTTTTATCAGATAAATCTTCACATCTTTTTTACATATTATTAAATGGATGAATCTCATTAGATGAGGCCATAAATAACGTGGTGAGTCGAGACCATGTAATAATTTCTCCCTCTCTAGGTAAGATTATGATTAGGATCAAATTTAGGATATGTTAAAAAATAAAAATAAAATCATTAAAAAATGGGTGAAAATTGTTTGTCCCTAATCATTTCGTCATTGGTGTCCTAACTTTAAATTGGTGTGTTTAGGATTCAAAGTTAGGGATTGTGGTTAGGGTTTAGAGAATTAGGGGTAACACATATTTTTTAGGGCATAGAGTTTAAGGTTTAGAATTTAGAAAATTAGAGTTAGGATTTAAAAATCAATTTTTAAAGTTTTTTTAGTAGGAGACGTAGAAAAGGGTGCGATTAAAGGCAATATTTCTACTCTAAAAAGATACCAACTAAGTATAGAGTAGAAATCTTCTACCTCTTTATCATTACACCATCCATGTCTATTGTTAAAAATTTCTAAAAATTTGAATTTTAAACCATAACCCACAATTTCTATATCTTAAATCCTAAACTCTAAAAAATACACCATACTCTAATTCCTTAAACCCTAACCGTAACCCCTAACCTAGAACCTTACACCCTACACCCTCTAATTTGAAGCGAAAATACAAATATAAGCATGAAAAAAAGTAGATGATTTGCGCCCCTAAGTATATATTTCAAACAACTAAATTTTATTTCTTTGAAGGCATGAATCAGGATTTATTGGAGACATTGTTAGAAAAATATCAGCAACAATATGTCAAACATATCCAGTTTTTCACGATGAGTTGGTCGGAATTAGTTCACGTTTAGAGGAGTTGTATTCGAAAATAGAGATTGGGGAAGATGATATCCGCATTATCGGAATTTGCGGAATGGGCGGTATCGGTAAGACAACCCTCGCAAGAGTTGTATACGACCAAATATCATCTCATTTCCAAGCTAAATGCTTCATTGCCGACGTTCGACAAGTTTCAGACAAATTCGGACTGGTTTCACTACAGAAACATCTTCTTCTCCAGATATTGTCTGATGAAAGCTTTGAGTTTTTCAATGTTCAAGAAGGAAATACCATGATTCGCCATAGGTTATCTCACAAAAAGGTCCTTGTTGTTATCGATGATGTCGATAATTTACAACATCTGAAATGCTTGGTCGGAAGGCATGATTGGTTCGGTTTAGGGAGTAGAATCATCGTGACAACAAGAGATGAACATCTACTCGAATCGTCAGACTGTTCAATTTGAAATCATCGAGTCGATGCGGTGTACAAGCCTTCAACATTGAACAACAACGATGCACGTCAACTGTTCAATTTGAAAGCATTTGGTAGTGAGACAGTACCGGATGATGTTTTCGTTAAGCTTTCCGAACATGTTGCAAAATATGCCGGTGGTCTCCCCTTGGCACTTGAAGTTTTGGGTTCTTTCTTGTGCGGGAGAGATGTAGCTCAATGGAGAAGTGCCATCCGAAGACTAGAAATGGATTCTAACAAAGAAATTATCGACAGACTTCGAATCAGTTTCGATGGATTGGAAGAAATGGAGAAGAATATATTTCTAGACATAGCATGCTTCTTTCATGGGGACGACAAAGATTTTGTAATGAAAATATTGGATGGTTGTGGTTTTTTTCCGGACATTGGAATGGATGTTCTCGTTAAGAAATCTCTGCTAACAGTTAATGAAAACAACAAGTTGGTGATGCATAACTTGCTACAAGAAATGGGAAGGAAAATTGTTAGGGAAAAATGTATTGAGGAACCTGGAAAACGTTGCAGATTGTGGGAGGAAAAAGATGTCTATCATGTGCTAAACAAAAACACTGTAAGTCATTTTAATAAAATTGCATATATTTATACGGTATTTCAATTTCATACATATTAAGATTCTTGAATGTAAAACTTAAAGTTTAAGATTTAAATAGTTAAAACTAGATATTTAAATTTTAAATTTTATGGTTCCGCAATTACTATATTAAAATATAACTTATTCTTAATGTTTTCAGGATTCTTGAATGTAAAACTTAAAGTTTAAGATTTAAATCGTTAAAACTAGATATTTAAATTTTAAATTTTATGGTTCCGCAATTACTATATTAAAATATAACTTATTCTTGAATGTTTTCAGGCAACCGAAGCGATTGAAGGCATGATCATTGACATTCAAAGGTATGAAAACTTCACTAGCAAAAATAGGTATTTAACGGTGTTTTTAAAGATATATAATGATGTTTTTTAACGCCGCTATAAGTATTAGTGAACGAAAAAAGCATCGTTAAAACTTAGCGCCGCAAATATCCGACGTTTCGTTCTGAAAAAACCCACTAAAGTATTATATTCTTTAGCAGCTTTTTGTAAGTCAAACGTCGTTATGTTTTATCTATAGTGGCGTTTTTTCACACAAGCGTCACTGTAAATCGTGTATTATAGTGGCGTTTGATATATAAACACTGCAGTTAGCATGTCCTTAGCGATGTTTTTGTAACACCCCGATCCGGATCCGGATCCGAAGTGTCACATTCGGGTCACCCAAAACCCGACTCATCAAAAATCTTTTGAAAGCACGTGTTCAAAAACTTAAAATACCACGTTTCATAAATCCACGTAAATCAAAATAAAATATAATAAAATGTTTACAAAATAGGAGCTTTTTTCAAAATACATTATCCGATTCATAATAAAATCCAAAGTAAAGATACAGATTCGGTATGTGGTAAGGTCCTATGAATAAATTATGTCCTACTAAAGATCAAGTATTGTACTCTTAAAACGGATCCGATGTTGGGAAGTCCTTCATCGATGTGCCCCTCCAAAGCTACCTATCACCTACGCACAGAAAAACCACAATTCCGCACGCTAAGCTAACAAGCTCAGTGGTACATCTCAACTCTAACAATTCATAAGCATCATAAAACGAGCAAGCAAGATAGAATAGTCAAGAGTGCACAGAAAGGCTTCTAAACTAAGGTTCATCTCCTAATCTACCTTAGCTAGAGTTCTCAAGTTACTACCTCAAGATATCAACATAAAGAAAGATCACATGCCCTACCGGGCGTATCTACTCGGTCTTACATAGCCCATCGAATTACCTGTACCTTACCCCACTCACACAGCTTTAGGGTATTAGGTCATTAACCACTGATAACAAGATATACATACATGCATGCAACATCCATAACTATTGGCCAAGTGTAGCCCTACTATACCCGTGCTCACATAGCCGTCGGGTGTCCTCGTGATCACAAAGCCGTCGGGTTGGACCATATCAGGATCAACATAGCCACATATACGTCGGAGACATGCTTGGATCAACATAGCCACAAGCAGTCCATCCCTGAGGTCACACAGCCCATCAGGTTACTCGAGTTCACATAGCTCATCGAGTTGCTTGATGCTCACACAGCCCATCAAGTTATATTCCTTATCCGAATCAACAAAGCCACGGATAAGTTCGAACCGCATCCAGATCACATTGCGCGTGGACACGTCGGACGTACTCACTCACACAACCCAAAGTACATGTCCCCTTAACTAAATGCCCATGCACTGACTCTAGGATATTCAGATTCCCTTTACACAGTCAAACAAGTAACTTATGATCCCCGAGCATCCACATATATCATTAAGTTAAGACCAACATAAAACTCAACTAAAAACCAAACCACCTCTCATAGTCAAGATTAGATACCTATACACGCTAGGTCCTTTACAAGATCCACTTTAGGTTATTCCAATAGTCAAAGCACTTCAAAGTATTTTCTGATCCACCATAGACCTTTAGGGAACGTAATAATAAATCACTTATCATTTACTAAGTTGTTAACCATAATTTCACGTGTCGGGATATTAAACTCAGTCTATTATTTTATAGTTCATTTTACATCTTTAGAGGCCTATTAAAGCCCTTTACCAGAATTATAGAATCCTTGATTGAACGGGGTAAGTTTTAGATAATTTTACACAGGGGTATCGATACGCCCCTATGGGGTATCGAAACACCCTGTATCGATACTTTACCAAAAAGGGTATCGAAACATCGTGTATCGATACAAGTATCGATACGCTTTGACCAACTTCAAGGTCAACCGAAGGGGTCTATTCGCTTCGATACGGGTATCGAATCGGAGATGCCACTAGAGGACATAGTATCGAAACACGTTTCGATACGCCTGCCCAACTAGCCTATTTTTCCCTCAGGGTATCGATACACTTTCCTCGTGTATTGATACGCCTGCACGAATTTACAGGTTTAAGCCTACAAATCACCAAGAACTCTCTCTCAACCTATATGGTTGAATCCCAAATTGTTTCTACAAGTTTAATAAAGTCTACAAGATGATTTCCTACCATTTTTACATCCATTAAACACCTAATAGGAATTCTACCATTTCTAAGGTTTTAAACTATCCCAAACACCCCTTTCAAGCATTCAATAACCAACAATCAAGCTAGACACGAATTTATGAAGCATATGAAGTGAAAGAGTCAGAAATGTACTGACCTCAAACAACAAACCCGGATTCAAGCTTCCCACAAGCTTTTCTCACACTTTTCCTTTACTTCAAGACTCTAAGCTCACTCCCCATCAAAGCCAACGATATGCACCTTGATTGATAGATCTCTTCGAGCTGAACAAAACTCTCTTGATGACCAAAACGAGATTTCCACTCTTCACCAACAAGATTCCACCTTTTTCTCTTTGACTCAAGCAAGAAAATAAAGAAGATGAGGAAAGAGAGATGTTGATCTCCTTAAAACCCTTTTCCTTCCTCTCTTAGGGAGCCGTTTGGAGCTGATTTCAAGGCATATTTCTTCTTCTAGTACAGACGATATCGAAACTGGTATCAAAACGGCTACTTTGGAAAATAGTCGTTGAACCTACATTTATGAACGAGTATCGAAATTGGTTTCGATACGGATCCTAGCCGTTGGGGGTTTCATAAAATCATTTATGACCGTTGGGGTGTATAGAAACTGGTATCGAAACCAAACATCACAGTGGTGAAAGGGTATCGATACGACTGTGATTTTGCCTTTGAAAACATGACGATATCGAAACTTGTATCGAAACGCCTGGTTAAAATGACTTCTTTGGTTTCTTTAAATCATTTAAACACATTTAAAAACTCTCAAGAACTTCTTAAATATATTTTCAAGTTGTTCGGGCATAATAACAATTTTTGAAATCTTTTCAAATTAGTCCAAAACTATTTTTCAATTATTATATCAAAACATTAGTTCTATACTTTTAAATTTAAATTCAAATCTTAAATTATAAACCAAAACCCTAAACCTTCCAATTTAGATTAAACACTAAAATACCTAAATTCTAAACTAAAACAATAAAAACACAATTGATTTGTATAAAAATTCCTTACATTTGATTTATAGATAGTAATCTCTACAAAGTTCTTCATTTTCAGACTATGTTCATATTTTTTAATAGGATTTTGATTCTATTGTAGCTAGGGTTGAGAGTGTTTAGTAGCCATTTGTTTTACATTTAATTAATTTTCAATATTTTATTTGAATTTTAATTGTTTTATATTTTATATTGGAATAAAATTATATATATATATTTGTTAAGTCAAATGTCATATCATTTAAAATATCTTATCTCATGTATATGACATATCATTCTCGATAAATTTTTAATGGTTCAGTCACTATGCTAGATAAAAATGAGATATTTATCTAAAAAACATTAGGTTAAAGGCTAAGTTTATCTAAAAAAAATGAGAATTAAAAAGATAAAAAATTTAAAGGTTAAAATTATTTTTATGTTTTTTTTTTAAAATAAGTTTTCAATTTATATTTTTGATTGAAATAGTTAATTAATATTTTTTTTATTAAAATAGATTTCTAAAATTTTATTTTGTTATTGTTTTAAGATAACTTTATTAAAAAATATCATTTTAATTAAAATGAAACATATTTTTATTTTATTTTTAAAAATTGAAAAAATAAAATAGATTTTAAAAGAATTCTCAAAATCATAAAATAAACCCTCAATTTTTTTAAAATCTTAAACTTAAAATTTTTAAAATTGATGTCATTGTCGTTGTTGATATCCTTATTGGACCATATCGTTTCCTTCTTCAGAGAACCACGCTCAATTCTCTCAATCACCTATTATCGATAATCGATGGAAGACATGACAATCAACCGTCGAATGGCTAAAACCTTTCACATTCTTCGTTTGATCTTCGATTAAAAATACCTCTTGTCAGTTATTATCAATGTGTAGTTGAGAAAAATAAACAATGATCAACAACGACGATGATGAAGTTCAACAAAATTATTAGTGACTACAATAAAATTAATTTTAGAATTTTTTATAGTTTAGGGTTTTAAGAATTTAAAGATTATTTTATGATTTTTTTTAAATTTTAGATATTTTTAATTTATCTTCTTTTCTTTTTATTTTTTAAAATAAAAATAAAAACCACACATCAAATCAAGTGATTGATATTTTTTACAAATTAACATTAAAACATATTAAAATAAAACGGTAAACATATATTTAAAAAAAATTAGACAGCTTCTAGGTAGGGGTGTAAACGAGCCGAGTCGAGCTCCAGTAGTGCTAAGCTCGACTCGATTCGAAATGCTCAAAAGCTAAGCTCGACTCGACTCGAAAACTCGCGAGCATAAAATCAAATTCGAAACTCGAACTCGAACTCAAAATCAAATTCGAAACTCGAACTCGAACTCGAGAAACTCAAGAAGCTCAAACTCGAAAAGCTCGAAAAGCTCGAACTCAAAAAACTCAAAAAGCTCAAATATACCAAGTTAAACTCAAATATCATTAAAATTGATTTGAGTTTTAAATTATTAAACTTAACTAGAGCTCAAACTTAATTGGTGCTCAAACTCTAATATCAATAAATACTAATATAAAAATATATTTAAACTTGTTTTCAACCAAAAGACAAAAAAAAATGTTTTGTAAGGTAAAACTCTATTCTATTTATAGACTTATTCTCCAATCCTTCCTTTATATTTGTGCAATATGATATTACTATAGATCAATTATGGGTCTCATTATATCATGCGAAAAGAGGGAATTGTATCAAGAGTCCTCCAAACTTCTTCTCGTGTTCAACTTGATCACTAAGTAAAATTTGAAGTATAAAACTCTTATTTAATACTAATTATTATTAGGGTTAATTACTGCGTAGGTCTTGCCCTGAGTACAAATTTAGTCACCGATTTCGAAAATCAACCAATACAGTCATATACGTTTGCGGGCTGTAAATTTATGATCACTCCAACGTTGAAAGCCGTTAATAATTAACAGAAAGATGATTTGCCAAAATAAAAAATGA
The DNA here is from genome assembly GCA_035048815.1 of Abelmoschus esculentus. Taxonomy (NCBI): domain Eukaryota; kingdom Viridiplantae; phylum Streptophyta; class Magnoliopsida; order Malvales; family Malvaceae; genus Abelmoschus; species Abelmoschus esculentus. Next base: position 2,374,278 of record JAUCBN010000049.1, read on the forward strand.
ATAAATTACTTAAATAGTCACTAAATAATTTTTTATTTTAATTTATATTTAATTCAACCAACTTTTAAAATTTTATATTTTCGCCCTTGAAATAACAAGGTTTTCATAACTGAAAAAGTCGGTAGATTACCGCAACAGAAATTAGAACAAGGATAGATCCTTTCAAGCTCCTCTGCTCATGTTCTCGTATTCCTTATCCCATTACAAGGCCATATAAAATCAATGATCAAGCTCTCTGAACTGCTATCACTCATTGCCTTCAGAATCACCTTCCTCAATTCCCATCTAAACCATGAACGCCTCGTCAAACGCACTGACATGGTTATCCACTTCGTAAGATATATGGGGTTCGAATTCAACACATTAACCGATGGTCTCCCTCTCGATCACCCAAGAACAAGGAACTAGTTCATGGAGAAGTATGAAGATGTCATCGAACCGGAAATGAAGCGAAATCTGAGTGAGATGCTTTTGAATACCAGTCCGCCGGTGGATTGCATAATCAAAAATGTTTTTTTTTGGATTTTTTGGTTTTTTTCTCGAAATTGCAAAGGATCTTGAAATCCCGTCATTTGTTTTCTTACCAGCAGTCTCCGCGGGTTTTGGGTTTATTATTCAATCATGAAATAATCAAGCTGGGGAGCTTCCCTTTAAAGTTAAAGGTAAGTCAACTTGAATATCAATTTCGAAAATTTGGATTAGAATGAGATTGATTAGCTTTAGATTTAGGGTTAATTTGAATCGGATTGAGTTTGTATCGTTTTGAATTCGGAGTTAGGTCATTTTTGGATTTATCACTATGTTTAACTTCTTTGTTCCTCTGTTTCGAGTTTGTTTTGGGTTTGTATTTGGATCAATATGATTGGAATAAAACCTTAAAAGACCATAGTCTTGTAGAAAGAGTATGAAAACCTTAAAAAACTATGATCTGTTCTGTAGTAATTCATTGCATAATAATTGTAGTAAAAAACCAAAAGATTACCTAGATAGCCAAAGTATTTTTTCCGATTTCTGTTGCGGTAATCTCCTAGAGAGCCAAAGTGTTTGTAATTTCATCATGGGACGAAAATATAAAATTTTAAAATTTTGAGGGTTAAATTAGAGAGAAAATAAAAATAAAATAATTATTTAATGACTATCTAAGTAATTTACCCCTTTCTTATTATATCAAATCGTCTTCCCGTTAACCTTTAATGGCTTTTAACGTCGGAGTGACCTTAAGTTTACAGCTCAAAAACATACGTGACTATATTGGTTGATTTTTCAAAATCGGTGACTATATTTGTACTGCGGGCAAACAAACGTGGCCTCCGCAGTAATTAACTCTTACTATTATTATTATTGATTTCTAGTAGCTCGCGCGAGTATCACGTAACTCGGCTCGGTTAGTTAAGAATTCGAGTCAAGTTTGAGTACGAGTCGAGTCCAATCGAGTCGAGTTTTGACTGAGCTTTGACCGAATCGAGATCAAATAGGTCACGATCTATCTCGTCTCATTTACAACCCTAATTTTAGGTAGGAAATACTTTGTTATATTTTGAAGTGATTTTTCATTGTTTTACCCATGGTTATCAGGGAATCAAACCAGATGCTCAATCTGAATGTCGATGCCTTCTTGAAGATGAAAAGATTGAGATTACTCAAAGTCCTTTGCCTCTCAAATTGTGATAATCTCAAATATCTTCCCAATGAGCTACGGCTTTTAGATTGGAAAGGATATCCATTAAGATTCTTACCTCCATGCTTCCAACCAGACAACCTGGTTGCACTTCTCTTACCATACAGTCACCTGGAACAACTATGGAAGGAAAATATGGTAAGAAATAATTCATCTTGCTCATTGTTTTGTAGTTCATTTTAACAAGCTAAACTAAAACCTCTCTAATTGATTAACAGCCTCTGTATATGTTGAGAGTGCTCAACCTCAAAGGGTCTGAAAACCTGGTCAAGACACCTGACTTTACAACAGCACCAAATCTGGAAACTTTGATATTGGAGGGTTGTATAAGAATAGTCGATGTTCATCCATCGATCGGAGTTCTTTCGAGGCTTAAACTTTTGAATTTAAGAAGTTGCACAAGTCTTAGGAATCTTCCTAACAAAATTGGAATAATATCTCTTGAAACGTTAATTCTAAAAGATTGCAGAAACCTTATTGGTCTCCCAAGCAGCATAGGTGGGTGTAAATGTCTGAAAACTCTTGATCTTTCCGGTTGTTATAAAGTCGGAAATTTACCGGAGAATTTGCAGCAAGTAGAGTTGTTGGAAGAGCTTGACTTAAGTGAAACAGCCATTTGGAAACCACCATCCTTCATTTTTCAACTTAAAAACCTTAAAGTTTTGTCTTTGAATAGGCTCAAGGGACCATCGTCTAAGTTAGCAACTAGTCTAGCTTCACTTTTCCAGTTACTGCAAAGAGGAAGGATCGAGTCCATGCCTCTGATGTTACATTCATTGTCTGGTTTGAGTTCATTAAGAGAGCTGAAACTAAGCAACTGCAATCTTGGTGAAGGAGATATTCCTAGTGATATTTCTTGTTTATACACCCTGGAAAAACTTGATCTCAGCGGTAATAATTTCATCAGCGTACCTGTGTTTAGTATTGGTCTTCGCAGGCTTCAATATATTGGACTGTCAAATTGCAGGGAGCTCAAATCGGTGCCGGATATCAGTGCTTGCTGCAAATCCATCAAAGGTTTGCTATGCAGGGATTGGACACGGTATAATAGTCTTCACTGCTATGGATTGGTTGAGAATATCAATGCAGCAACATTGCCGAAAAATTATCTTCAGGTAGATTTATCATTTTTTTCGCATTTACGGAATATCATACTTGAAGAATTATGTAACATAAGTTCGATTTTGCAGGGAGTTGCCTATATGAGAAAAAGTTTTGATGCGGTTATACCTGGGAATGAAATACCAAAATGGTTGAGCCATCAAACAGTTGGATCTTCAATCAAGATACCACTTCCTAAAGATATTCGGAATGATAGTCGATGGACCGGAGTTGCTTTCTGCTGCATTTTTGTCAATGATGATGCCTCAAGGGATGAGGAACTCACTTGTGAAGCTGTTATCAGTCATAGGAATACTGGACAAGCTGGTTCCGGTGGATCTGTTTTTCGGGGTAGAAATACTCGGCGTGTCACGGTGGATGGCTGGATTTTTTCTAAAGAATATAACCAGCCCATAGTAAAGGACCACAACTATTTTTGTTATTTGACGCCTGACAGAATATATCCATTTTCCTTGGAGGATAAATGTGGTGAAAATGGAACTGAGAACTTATCGGTATCAGATTGCTCAAACCAGGAATTCGATGAACTTCAGGTTTCAATCATATCCAATGATTGTCACAGAAGTGTTAAGGTGAAGAAATGTGGGATTCGAATAGTGTATCAGAAAGATTTGGAAGATACAAGTGAAGACTCCACTGCATATGGATCAATAGCTAATGGTCCCCTTATAAAGAGAAAACGTGATGCTTACGAAAAGACTGAGGCCAGGCCACATCCAAAAAGGATGGAGAAGTTTTCCAATTTTATGATCGGCCGCCCGGAGAAGAAGCATTAGTTACGGTCAACTTCGAAGACATGTGAAATGCAGGTGCTATCTAAAGTTATACCATTCCTTTGAACTCACCGGCTAAAGAAGAGGATGTCACATTAAAGACTCTTTGAGGAAAAGAAAATGGAGAAGCAGAACTGCCGTGAGTTTGAAGGTAAGTGGTAGTATCTTAGGTTGCCTTGTCAACACAACATTATTTTCTCAGAGTATAATGACTCTTTTACCCCTTTTGTTTCTCAGTAACAAAGTCTTTCCAAAAATATATAAATTATATTAGAGAAATTGACTCAATTAGCATTTAAACTTTGGTTGGTAAACTGCAGTAAAATAAGAACTGTGACTGAGTCTTGGTACACCTATGGACATTTTTTTAATACAAGTACCCATGTACAAGTAAAAGGTTTCCAAAGAAGTATGTGAAGCTGCACCAATCTGCTAAAAGATGAAAAAAAATACATTTTACTTAATCAATTCTCTGAGCATGTTTTCCAACATAAACTATTTTACATTATTTGATTTTAGTAGGTGAAACCAACTAGGGAAAGTATAAATTTTCTGTATATATGAAAGAGTCCTCCCTTTTAAGAATTGATAAACATGCTTGTCGATGACTAAACACTACTTGTATTAAAAGCTTTTTCTCTTGACAAAAAAGATATGGAAGTGTTGGCCATGGTCCATATACTATAAGATTTGTCTATAAATTAGCTCCAAGATGAAGTAGACAAATCCACCAACTCCAGTTTCTTCATTTTCCATGATCATGGATGATTCCAGGAAAGTTGGAACTGTTGTTTTCTTAGAGTTGTTTTGCCTCAGTTTTCTAGTTATTAGCTTTTGCAATGTGATCTCGGATGCTGCTTGTCCTGAAAGTGAGAGACAAACTCTTCTGAGGTTCAAACAAGACTTGACAGATGCTTCGGACCAGCTTGCCTCTTGGAGCAGTAATGGGAGCAATTGTTGTGATTGGACCAGGATTGTATGTGACAATGTAACCGGTCATGTCATTGAGCTTCGTCTTGGAAATCTTCATAAGCCAAGAGATGATACCACCTTTCCAGGCAAGCCTTTTGAGCGATCTAGACTGAGTGGTAAGGTGGTTTCTCTGCTTGGTTTGAAGCATTTGCGGTACCTAGACCTAAGTGGAAACAATTTCAGAGGGAGAATTCCTGAATTCATAGGTTCTTTGCACAATCTCAGATATCTAAACCTCTCTAATGCTGGATTCGAGGGACTGATCCCCGTTCAACTCGGAAACCTTACAAATATGCAGTATCTTGATCTCCATGATACATCATCTGATTATCTGTATGCAGAGAATCTTCAATGGCTTACAAATCTTACAAAGCTGAAAGTCCTTGATTTGAGTGGCATAACTCTCAGCAAAGCTTCCGATTGGTCCGAGGTGATAAATGCTCTCCCTTCTTTGACTGTCTTAGGTCTATCAAATTGTGATCTTGATCCTTCTCCTCCATTGAAAACTGTTAATTTTTCATCTCTGAGAACTCTGGACCTTTCCCATAACACATTTAGTAACTCCATTTTTAGCTGGATTTTTACCCTTACTTCCTTGATTTCACTTGATCTTACACATAACAGTTTCCAAGGTCATTTCCCTGATAGTCTAAGAAACATGACCTCTCTTGCCTATCTCAGCTTATCAAGCAACCAATTCAATTCATCGATACCCGGTTGGTTGTACGGTTTGAATCATCTTCAGTACCTCAATCTCGGATCAAATAACTTGCAAGGCACTATCTCAGAGGATGTCGGGAACTTAACATCGGCTGTAAGCCTCACCTTTGCCTACAACAATCTAGAAGGAGCGGCATTAAGATCCTTGGGAAGTCTTTGCACCTTGACAACTCTTGTTCTGTCTGGTGTAAGGTTGAGTCAAGACATATCACAAGTCTTAGAATCACTGTCAGGATGCCTGTCTGACAGACTCGAGTTCTTGTTTCTGGATAACTGCATACTTTCTGGTCACCTGAGCAATCAACTTGGTCTATTCAGAAATTTACGTTCCCTTTACCTAACAAATAATTCAATTTCTGGTCCAATTCCAGACTCATTAAGAACACTTACATCCCTGAGAGAAGTGCGCATATCCGAAAATCGATTCAACGGGTCTTTACCTGATTGGCTTGGACAGCTTAGCGAACTGGAAGTCCTATGGATTGGTAAAAATATGTTAGAGGGTGCGGTTTCTGAGGTTCATTTCTCTAATCTCACAAGACTGAGGTCACTTCAGGCTTCAGGAAATCTTGGTCTGAGTTTGAGAGTGAGTCCTGGTTGGGTTCCACCTTTCCAACTCGTGTCTATAGCTTTGTCATCGTGGAATTTAGGACCGAGATTTCCCCAATGGCTACGTTACCAGAAGGATTTCCTGTTCTTGGATATATCTGTTGCAGGGATCATTGATACGATTCCTGACTGGTTTTGGAATTTGTCTTCCCAGTTCTTTTATATGAATCTTTCTCACAATCATATCCAGGGGAATGTTGCTGAAATTATCAACACAATTCCTCCAGTTGGTTATGAATCATCTATTGATCTGAGCTCTAATTTCCTGCAGGGTTCATTACCCTGCTTGCCATCCAATGTCGGTACGTTCGATATTTCAAACAATTCGTTTTCAGGGTCCATGTCACCCTTGTTGTGCTGCCAGATGGAGGAAACAAAGAGCCTAGGAACTCTTCGTTTAGCTGATAATTATCTAACTGGACCAATTCCGGACTGTTGGATGAGTTGGTCAAGCATATTTTCCATGGATTTAAAGAACAATAATCTAAGTGGTAGCCTTCCTAGCTCCATGGGGTCTTTAACCTTTCTTCAGTCTTTACACCTACGCAAGAACAACCTTTCCGGAGTTTTGCCCTCCTCGCTACAGAATTGTTCCTCGTTGTTGGCTCTTGACCTCAGTGAAAACAAATTCGAAGGGAGCATACCAAGCTGGATCGGTGAAAAGCTGTTGAAAATCATGATTGTCGGTCTTCGTTCGAATAATTTCCAAGGTGATATTCCTCGTGAACTCTGTGCTCTTAGTTCTCTCACAATTCTAGACCTGGCACATAACAATTTGTCAGGAAAGATACCAGAATGTTTCAACAATTTCAGTGCCATGGTCAGCAGAAGGAACTCAAGTGACCCAATTTCTTATCCTTTTGGTCATTTCAAGAACTCAATAGAGACAACATTAGTGGTGATCAAGGGGATATTGCTTGAATACAGTAGCACTCTTCGACTTGTGACGAGCATGGACCTTTCGGACAACGAGTTATCTGGTGAAATCCCTGTCGGAATTACTGATCTTTTAGGCTTGAGATCGCTCAACCTATCGATAAATCATTTTTCGGGAAGGATCCCTCAGAGTATAGGAAGTATGGGGACATTAGAATCGCTCGACTTCTCGTTCAACCAACTCTCTGGTGAAATCCCTGCAAGTATATCGAATTTGACATTCTTGAGTTACTTGAACGTGGCTTGCAACAATTTAACGGGGAAAATTCCAACAAGCACTCAACTCCAAAGTTTCGATGCATCAAATTTTGCTGGTAACAACCTTTGTGGACCTCCACTCAGTGATAACTGCAGCATAAATGCTGTGAAACCTGATGATGACGGAAATCGTGAGGGATCAGAGGGTGGACTTGAAGTAGATTGGTTTTGGTTTTATGTGAGTGCATCCCTGGGATTTGTTGTTGCGTTTTGGAGTATTGCAGGACCTTTGCTGTTTAAGAAATCATGGAGATATGCCTATTTCAAAATGCTGGATAACATGGGGACGAAGGCCCGGCATTGTTTTCGCAGATAGTTTCTGAATCTAAAGCAATCTGATTACATCCTTGTTTAATGGTGATTGATTGTCCCAGTGTGTTTCAGCTATAGTTATATTGTATGTGTAAGATTTTCTCAGATAAACGAAATCTCAAGAACAACTTCATGTTCAATAGCTTATAACAGTGTCCAAACGTAAACTATGTAGCATGTACTATACAAACTGAGCAGCAGTTGTGTTCCTATATATATGATTACAGTTCAGCTTTTGGTTACTATGCTGTCCATAGACAGGGATCTAACAGCGATCTAGAAATAGTAATTGTGGAACCAATTTCTCATGTTTTCTGCATCATGTATTGCAGCATTAACTATATTTCTACGAGAATTCACCGGCACCATTATTTCTAGGCCAGATTCAGCTTTCTAGTTTCTACTTGGAGAGTGTCATATAAAGTCTCAACAAGATTCTGCAGGAATGCATCTGAACCATGTTTTGCCAGGAGGGAAATTGCCTCAGGAACATCATCATACATCTCTAGAGGTATACTAACCTGTAGAAAACAGATTGTATAACCTATTCAATATCCCTACCAAAGACGGAGAAGAAAAAGGAAAAGAAAAACAGAACTTATAGCATATCGAGTTCAAACCTGACAGAAACCAGATGCTACGGATTTGCTTGTACTTTTGGAGGTTCACCTGATGTTGTTGGGAGTGCAAGTATGTCATGATCCTAAAAGATCACATATAAGTGATTGGTTTGTAGGAAAAAACAGGATTTGGCAGAACTGCTTTACACCGGAAGTGGTCACTTACCCCAAACAGTGAGTAATTCCTTCTTCACAGAGTGGCTGAAGTAAATATTTTCTCCGGTTACTTTAATGGCATCCCATATGCGTTCGTATATTCCTGGACCGAAAGGGATGCCAAGGATGATGGCATATTACCCTCTTGGAGTCTTGGTCCTCGTTTCCCCTATCCATGAAATGCTGCAAACTTGACACTGTCCTTCGCATAGACTCCAAGGATAATATGCTTAACACATTGAGCTGAACTTATAAGCACATAAAATGCTATATGTTATCATTCGAACCAATCCAAAGATGCCTACGGTAGAATTACTTACCTCCAAAGAGCTTTCAGTTGACTTTACTAGAACTTGAGCTGTTCGATCGCTTGGGACATTAAATAGACGAAAACAATCTTCTGCAATAATAATCTGACTCGGTTTGATAGGATCGATATCAGGTAAATGCAGAAGAACATGCCCAATGCGGTTTAAAATGATAGGGTCCCAAGCAAACCATCCTAAATGAGAATTTGTGGTCAAAAGAATGATACCAACTTAAGGCCCTACCAGCTATGTAGTTGTGATAGAGTATAGTATTAGTTGGTCTAGTTACATTTATTTTATCCCTTACCCACGGTATTAAAGCTCTGTGACATAGGAACAACTCCTATATTTGTTCCAAACACCGAGCTTTTCGCCGTCGCCGTGTTTGTGTTTAGTGTTGCAGTAAATAGAATAACCTTATTTATCTGTACATCCAAGAATTAAGGTACAAGACAAAACAGTGTTATAGGAAGTCTTATGTTGGGTGGCTTGTCGGTATCATTCTCAAAAGTAAAGCAAATTCCGTGTCTATATGACTTTTCCTCTTTGCTAACACTGTATATAGTAGTGTTTATGAATGATGATGTTATTATAGCTGTCTTTTTGCGGTTTAAGATGAGGCAAAGATAACAGATGTATTTCAATGGTTTGTTCAGACAAATTTCCTGGATATTGTTCGAAAACTTGGATGTTGAAAGGAGGCAAGCTGGCAAGTTTTGTATCTCTACGTATTGTATAAAAAATAATTGAATACGTTTACTACGAAAATCTCTACGTATGTATCTCTATTGTTACATTTCTAAGTAACCAACTAATCATTTCAATGAAAAAAGAAAGCCTCCGTATTCAGTTCCATACAATATTAGTAAAGATGTCTAAAGGAACATGTCCTGTCACCAAATTTCCAAAAGCAAAGCAAATATAAGAATACATGAAAGTTCCCCAGGGAATGAGAACTGCAACTGAAAGCAATTTACGGCACTGTAATCGCCTTGTTTACCTTGTATGCTATTAGAGCTTCTAATGATCGGACGATGACTGCTGTTGCTCGTGACCTGGAGGTTGCCACATCTGCTGTGCCATGTATGGGTGAGGTTGCTGGGAATACAAAGCAGGGTCGACTACCGGTTTCCCCATAATCATCCCTGGAGTACCAACTTGGGGTGCATGTTGGGAAGGCATGTAGTACGGAAGTGCATCAGCAGGGGCTCCGACGGGGATTGTTCCTCGTGGAATTGCTGCAAGAACTTCGTCTTTCAAATCCTCCCTGGGAACTATGTCGACTAAGAAATCGAATATGTCGGTCCTAGTAATAGCTGCCGCAATGTCGTTTTTCTGAAGCGTCCTCCTTTTGTTCTCTTCCGTGTGATTCCATGAACGCAATGTCAGTTCCAAGATGAACATTTCACATGCCCTGGCAAAAATGACAGGGGCCTCAGCCGATATCATCCTCACATCTTCATCGGCTTTCATGATCTTCTTGATCCTAGCCAAGGGAAGACTATGGTTCTTAAAATCCGTAACTTTCTCGACTTCTTGATACTGATTCGCCCAAAACGTCTGAAGTTGTTGCTGAAGCTGCTGATGGTGGATTTGCTGGTAAGCAAGCTGTTGTTGTGCAAGTTGAGCTCCAGTTGGCTGATTGGTCGATTGAATACCTCCAACCGACCCTGGATTCAAGGATCCAGTCACTTGGTTCTGATACGGGGTAGAGCTGTACGGCATTTGAGCTCCACTGCCAACGGTCCCCATTGCCGGGGGCTGTCCATGCCCTTGGTGATCCATTCTAATCTGCACGCACTAAAACATAAACCTATCTGCTCGAGATAAAACAAAAGAAATTGCAGCAAGAAACTCTGATCAGGCATTACATGTTTCATTGTGTTCATCCCATACAGGATCAAATCTTTGTACAAGGAAAACCAGAAAGTTAAGAAAACTTGTAAACATATCACGGAATTTATACTCGAATCCCTTGGACTCGGACTCGAATCAAACTTTATTTAAACATACAAATACCATCCATTATTTCCTTCCCCTTTCTCTGTGTTATTTCCAGAATCAATTCCTCTAGTATCTCCCTACATAAGATCAAGTTCCATTAATGATTCAAATCAACACCTACTTAAGCTATTTGGCACATAAATTACCAGTTTTTCCAAAAAGATCAGACACAATAACATAACATGAAAACAAAATCTGTTCATTCAATTCTGCATTCAAATCTAAAGGCAGATAATTCTTTGTAGTTTTAGCTAAATCAAGCAAAACCAGTATATTTACAGCAATTAAACATAGGAAAAAAACCCATTAAGATGATACTCAGTGACTTTAAAAACATGTCTTATTTGCACAACTATTGGTGCAGAATGTTTTTGTTACTTTTAGTTATTATTAAAAGAATTGTTAAGTTGTGTGTTGTTTTTCTTTGAAAGGGGTCGGAGAATGATATCAAAGTATTCGTGTTAATTGGGATTTTATTTGTCACTTAAAAAGAGAATGAGGATTAAGAGTCAAAGATATATCTTCTTAAAATAAAGCTTGTATGGTTTATTGTCTTTAGTTAATTCTAACTCAAGCAGGATCTTTATGAGTTTCCTGGGTTAATAATTATCTTTTAAAAGGACGATTTTTATGGTAAGTTTCTGCAAAAAATAAACATAGTTGGGCTTGAAAAAAAATGTTAAAGCTTCAAGATGGACTAAAAGCAAGTTTGGCCACTTTATTATCTGGGAAATATATAGCTAGGGAAATATGGGACTGGTGCATGCACAAACAAATAAAGGTTTATTGGTAACGAGTTGTATGGAATATACTTGTCATTCCTCGCCATACATTTATCTATTGGCTAATGGTATTAGATAGACTGCCAACAACATATAGGATGGTAAGTTGAGGCTTACGAGTTGATCTGAATTTTGTATTGTGTGAGAGTTTATTAGAAACACGAGAACACTTGTTTTCTATTTGTTACTACTCGAAGTAACTGTAGGGAATGATTTTAAGAGCCTGTGGTGCTCGCATATCACATGACAACTGAAAGGAGATGTTTAATTAGGTTCAACAAGAAGGAAAAGATAAGAACTTGAGAGTTATTATACTTAAAATTACTTAGAGAGGTTTTCTTTATTACGTATGGCAGGAACATGATGAGAAGTTATATTGAAAATGACCTCGTCTAGTCAGATATATTTTTTTTCCTTTAAAAAGGATGTTAACTATATTTACATATGTAACAATTTAGTTAGTTGTCGGAATCTTAGTTGATCTTGTTTATTTGTTTGTATAGGATTGTTAGTTGTAGTGTAGTTTTGGAAGGTTCTTGGATGAATAAAGTGTCATTTATCAAAAAAAAAACAAAAAAACTCTTATCCAATGTATATTCGAATATGAGTTCGAGAAAATATGATCTTTAAATAGATGAAAATTTTATATAAAACCCGAACATAGATTCACAAAACCAAACACTCCTCTTGGTACTAGGTGAAATGTGCCTTTTACTTTAAACCAAACCATGAATTCTAACAGGTACAAGCAAAGAAAAATCCAACCAAAAACATGTAAAAATGGTATAAGAAAAATCCAACCAGTATGCATCAATTGTGTACAAATACATTCACTTCATGCTCAGACTACTGCCTATTGCATGGAAATTATTCTAATTTGCTATAAACAAAACATTGATTATAATAGTTGAGAATCTAACAGATATGAACAATACAAGTATATCTAGAAATTGCAGACAAAAAAATACCCCCACAATTCCTTATATTCATCCTCCTTTGACACAGTTGCCTTCATCAGCATACATGAATTGAATGCCTTCAGCTTAGAGGATCAAACCGATCAACCGGAAAACGTGGCGATGATCAAGCTAACTAGTGTAAAAACAATATAAAGGCCAACGAGGCAGAATCCCCAAAAACTAGGTACTCGGAATCTCGACCAAGTTATGACCAATAGAGATCCCATCAAGCTCAAAAGCAAGAAGACAAATGCAACAATGATACCAATGTGAAAATGAAGCTTAAAGGCTTCTGGATAAACATTGGCTGTTTGCATTACTAGAGCCGATCCTAGCCCAACGAGCATATTAAACATTGGCCCTGCAAAGCATCCGGCCATAGCCATGGCCGGATGCCCTGCTTTGGCAACTGCAACATCAGCTACAAGATCTCCTACTGAGTTTCCCCATGCAAGTACCGTGAGCCCAAGGAGTGCAGGAGGCAATTCTAGAAGTGATCCAAGGGCTGCCAAGCAGTTCAGCAATTCCCCAGCAACGGTAGATATCCAGAACACACTCATCACAAATGCTATAACCACCACAGGGATTTGCTCGTTCTTCGGAGGTTCTTTTTCCAATATGAAGTGAAGGATAGCTAGAGAGACGCTTGAAAAGAGTACAACAAACCAAAGAGGGAAACGGGTGTTATGAAGGAGGAACACAATGGGGTGATCGAATGGCATGTACGAGTTGCAAACATATAATAGGGCTAGAGGGCAAAGGGCAATGTTAGCAGATAGGTAGAATCTATTCCATTCCGAAGGGGAAGTTTGTGGAATTGTGAGCTTGAGAAGAAAAGAGATAGGAACCTCCCATGCCTTTGAGATCTGCAAAGAAGACATAATACAGAACATTAGACAGAAAGCGAGTTGTTTATGATCTACGAGTACAAGCAAAAGAACAAAGTTGAGGCGAACAATAGACTAGCGCAAAAATATCCTAATTCGAGACATTTCATGACCCTATCCTTTCTCTAGCTCCTGCAATAACCCCCATGCAAACTATAATAATTCTAAACACTTAAAAAAGGACCAAAATCAATGTGTATAGTTTCACATTTCGGGGTGTATCGGGTTAGTTTCATTATTTACATGTAAAAGCATGAAAGCATTGGGATAAAGGAAGAATGAATTTCAACAACACGCAATCTGCAGTATAGTTTTAGATTCCATTACCATGGTCCATACACAAGAAAATATTGAAAAGGAAGGCTCAACCGAAACATTCCCAATCCGTTAACTTTCATGTTCATAGCATCCAACATGCACATTCTTCGATTTACAACAAATAAACCTGGAAAATTTAGCTCAGCTTAAACATTTCTATCCCATTTCTAGTTGTCAATTTCATGCAATATATGAGTTTCATATAAGCCTTTAAGCATTTAGAAGCCAACAGCAGCAAGATTTCAGTTCCTAGGGCTAGTAACAGTTAGCACCTACAGTCAAAATAGCCTCAACAAATACTTGTATCTACCAATGTTGTTATCCATATTTAACACTAAACCAAACAAATCACGGCATAAAAAGTTTCCTAGTACTAAATTCTAGAAATTTACCATTTCATACACTCCTGCAATTTCAGAAGCCTTCTTCTCTGCCTTCATACCTCTCTCCACATCAAAATTTTTATCCAGCAAATGGTGATCTTCTGACACCATTTCCTTCTCTAAAATAGGCTTCTCCTCCTCTCTCTCGGTTCCAAAATCCATCCAAAACACAAACCCAACAAAGAAGATATAAAACGCAACAAAACCAACAGCTTGCCACACAAAAATCTCGCCACTCAAGTACACATAGAACAAGAACAATGCCCCTGTAAGATAAAACAAAACATCCCTTATAAAAGGCGCAGGTTTTACACCAAAGGGAGCTGCATAGATAGCAACGAAACCAACCACAAAGGCGGAGACAAACGTCCCGGCCGACAAAATTGCGCCAAACCTAGTCCTGTAATGACCCGTACGGACGGCATGGAGGGAGGAAAACACATCGGGGGCACCATTTCCGAGTGCTAAAAGAGTGACAGCAGCCATGGAAGGGGACAAATTGAGGAGAGAAGAGAGCTTTGTGGTGACAACGGAGAAATGGGATTGTGCCGTTTTGATGAGAATGTAAAAGTCGAGTAGAAGGAGAAGAGAAAGGAAAGGGATGGAGAGGAAAGAGTTCCCATTGAAAAGACAGTAATGGAAGTAAAGGTAGTTAATGAGGGCACTGTCGGAATCAGAAGAGTGATGGGTATAACAGGAAGAAGTCGAAAGAAGCGATCTTTGGGGGATTAATGGAGTTTTTCGCGGAGCTTGGAGGAAGACGAAGAAGATGAGAGATGAAAGGAGGGTTAAGGAAAGAAGGGTGGATTTCAGCAAAGATGGAAATGAGAGGGCCATGCCATTAAGATCTAAAAGAATGGAAATCTGGGTGTTTTGAAACACCCAATTTGTTCAAAGTTTCGAACTTTAACTTCTGATTGATAGATGGGAATTCGATGGCCTTTCTTTTTGGATCTTTTACTGTGTATTCCTTCCAGTTAACAGCCAGTGTTCTTCCACTTTCTTGGCTGAGCCATGCCACGGTTAGCTTTCCATTGTTGATTTTACCCGCCACCCTTGAACCTGAATTGAGTAAAAATGTGTTTTTTCAAGTTGTTTCTGAAAGATTTCAGACTTTTGAGTGATCGCTCAAAGTTAAAGGGGAGCCTAACAAGTAACAAGTAGGCTCAGTGGCTCACCCCCTAAGTTTAAAAGGCTTCGACATGCCAGAATTGAATCCAATGTCTTTCGGTAGATCAAGAAGGCCCAAAGATATGTCATTTTTCTTTATAATGTAAAATTCAAAAATTTTAAAGTTTAACTTTATTTATATTAAATATTTTAAATAATTAATTTTTATAAGATATATATTTAAAAAAATTGATAAAAGATTTTTAAAATACATACTTTATATTTTTATCAATAATAAATTTTAAATAATTATGAGTTAAAGTTGAAAAAAAATGACCCCAAAAATCAATAATGAACAATTTTCTTTAAGACGGAGGGAGTAATAATTTAGTTATCTAATTAAAATTTGTGATAAATAAATGAATATATTTTGATCAAGTTAAAGATGATTCACAAATACTTAGGTGTGTTAATATATATAAATATTTTTCGTACATAATATCCTATCAACGTGGGATATAAATTCTTTATTTTCATTAAGGATTCAAAAATATTTTACTTTGAACATTAATCTATTATTCATCACTCAATATTTTAAACATATAAAATACCGTTATTAAGATTTTATAAAACAAAATATAAAATTATAAATATATAATTTTAATATATATTTCACCCATAAAAAATATGCTTCAAAGTGTTCAATTTATTATGTTTTTTCAACATTTTATTAAAAAAGTTCAGGCTGATGATGTTCTTACCGACAAGGATTGAAATTGCCGTTGCGACAGTAATTATACTTTCCGATAATATTTTTAATGTTATATAACGAAAAAAATTATGAAATTAATAAAGAACATTATTTAACATACAAAATATATAATTATATTAATCATCATATCATATTTTATTTTAAATTTTAATAATTATTAAATTAATTAATAATAATTTAACTGATAAAATTAATAAATTGATGGTCAAAATAAAATTTAACTCATATTTAGATAATCATGCATGCAGTTTATCTTATTATTGTAATATTCAGGGACGGGTTGTGCAGGTCCTCATAATATTTTTGGTATAATTATATTTTTAGTCCTTTTTAATTTAAATGTTAATTAAATAGTGTTTTTGCCCCTCCTAGTTTTTAAATTTTAAGGTTTAATAGACTATTATCCCTCCCAATATTAAATCCTAACTCCGTCCCTGATAATATTTAAAAGATTATAAAATATAGATTCAAACTTATTTTAAGTAAATTGAATTTGATTTAGAGATAACAATAACTTCTCATAACAAAGAAAATTGATAATATTATTTTGTAATCTATAAGACACACCGTATAAAATTATTGGATTTTTAGTATTTTTTTTTATAAAAAACGATAATTTTATTAAAAATAAAAAATATTTAAAATTACAATCAATGTTTATTATCGTAAAACGGACTAAATATATAATTCAAACATTTTTTATAATCACTTAATAAGAAATAAGTCATTTCAAATCAAAAAATGTCATACAAGGAAATGATTAAAACCCCAATAAAAAATTTAAAAAATATAGATACGAACAACACTATTTGTTGACGATAAAGAATAAAAAAATTATCGACACGAACATAAAAGTGCATATAACATTGGACACATGTTGATAAATCGGTTATTATCATAAATTCAATTATAAATAATCAAATACGTATCGTCTAGATCGACAAATATGATATTAAATTTAATCTTAAAAAATAAAATAAAAATAGATAAATAATTGACAATGAAGATACAAAACTAGCCAATAAATAAATAAATAAATGATTGACGATAAAAATATATGCAATAGGCTAAATAGAAGTGAAGTTGAAATTATTGCAAGAAATCCTGAAAAACAGCAGGGAAGAGCTGAAACCTAGGCTTGACCTTGACAGACCAAATAGAAGATGGTTTCCATTTGGTAAGCCCCAATAACGATTGAAGCTCTAGTGTTTAGTCCTCCAACAAAAGCTAAGCATGAAACTCCCGGTGCAGCTTCAACCACCTAGTTCGATCCGAAAATCCTCCATACAACGTGCCGGTCATGGAGCACTAGATCGATATAAGGACTCTCGAGCCAAATGGTTCCACCAGTGTTACTAGGGGATGCCTGAGAGTTCCTTGTTGAAAAAATTGGCGTCTGATTTGAAGATCGAGTTTTGAAGAATGGTGCAAGGATCAACTGTGCTAAGCTTCGTGTCGGAGGCACTCGTTTATCCATCGATAACAGCATTGTGTTTAACGGAACGTCCTTGTTTATTTTGATTGATTTCTTCTGTGTGCTATCCCCAAAGAAAATGACCCCATTGGGAGCTAGACTTGAGGCGAATGTTGGGGCAAAGGGGGCAAATCCGAAGTGTGAGACAAGTTGAATGGATAAAGAAATAGGGGAAGACCCCCAATCCAACTACCCTTGGCCTTGAACATTCCCTGGTAACACTGTTTGCAGTAAAAGGGAAGGTGAAGAAGTGAACAAGAACCGAGGTATCATAACAATGGGACCAGGGGATTGAATTGACAGAACAACTAGTGCAAGCTCACCCATGGTTGTTAGGCTCGTCATGGGGTTCACCAACATGAGCCCACGTGTTGTTGTGGCACCCTGGTCTGACCTTCAAGGAGGAATTGTGGCTCTGGCGCATTGAGTCGGCATCGATGGGCGCTGTAGGTCGATGAAAGGTAGTTTTCTTCACAAATAACCTATAATAACCTCCCATTCAAATCCACATCAAATGGGATTTGCAATGGAGTTCTCTTAATAAATGTTGGCAACAGAGACCAGTCTTGTTATCTCGTTGCACCAGAGAAACAAACCCGTTTGGCTTCAAAGTTGTTCGAGATTCTGATAGAAGGGTGATATACGAGATAATAAATGGAAGAGGAAGCCATTAATGGAAGAAAAAAAGATCAGGGCCAAGGAGATACAAGGTAAATTCAGTTATTTACATGCAATTTAGTTCTTAAAAGCAAAGTTCATGTGAAAGTCTAGGTGCTATTTGCATCTGGCAGCCTGAAAATGAGTGCTTTCAAGAGCAGGTTCACCTGCTAAAACCAAACTTCGCCTGGAATTGGATGCCATTGTTGTGCACAAGTAACATCTTTATTTTCTTGTATGTATCAATCACATCTATAGACATCATAACATCATCTAAAAACCCTTTTATGTGAATTCTCTCTTGTCACTTTCTCTATGCATCATTGGTAGTTTCAGATAAGAAAAAAGCTGAAAACTTGTTGGGTTGCCATAGCAAAGATAGGTCAAGGTGAAAAGGTAGAACATCAACAATCAACAAGTAGGAAAACAGACTAAACAGTCACCTTGTAAACTCAAAAAAGTAAAGTTGGGTGACTCTTCAAAGCAAATAATTGAAGATTGCAATCATAGGAGAAAATTTTGTAGTCAAAAGCAGAAGGAAATGGAGCTTGATGGGGATTGATGCCAACCATGTTTTTATATTTGAAATCAACATTTCACATACAAATACATTAGGGTACACCTTTTGAGAAAAAAGCAACTAAAAAACTATTATATATATTCACCATATATCATCCCTCAAACTTTACCTTCATTTGCTCCTACTACATAGTGGCCTCACTCTATAGGCTTGAAAAAGGGGGTTTGGGGTATTTTGACTATGGGGAAAACTAAACATTTCCCTTGCAGGCTTTTGTATAAAGCACCCTAGAGAAAGCCAAAAAAAGGGACTGAAATGCAAGAAACATCACTGATATGGGGGGAAATTTTACATGATACTGCAGCTGTTGGCGTTTTCATCACTGAAGTAATGAGCATAAGATTCAGAGTGTGGTGGATGCATTGGGGGAGGACCATAGCTTGCTTGGGGATATGGTTGAGCATACATCATTGGCTGATACATCCCCCCATTTGCTCTCTGTTGATTCATCATCATAGCCATATATTGATGCTGATTATAGGGATTTCCTGGCCCCATGGCCCCCATCCCTTGATAATACCCACCACCATTATTCATTGCAGCTGCTGCTGGAAGTCCTTGTACTGCAGCAAAATTACCCATCTGGCCCATTGGGTAACTCCCCATTTGACCCATGTTAAAACCCATCTGTCCCATGTGGCCCATTTGCCCCATGTTCTTACCTCCACCGCCGCCTCCGTGACCGGCGGCAACACCACCACCACCTCCTTTGCCATGACTAATACCATCAATGTCTTGAAACCCACCACTTTTAATTTTGTTCATCATTTCATGATGACCCCCACCACCGCCATTTTTGCCCCCACCTTTTTTAGCTCCATTGCCATTATTGTTTCCACCACCACCATGACCTCCATTTCCATTATGAGAAGAGCCCTTCTTTTTACCATAATCTTCATCCCATTCATTTTTACCCTTCTTAGTATGAGCACCAGAATCTTTCCCACCTTTATCCTTCTTGAATAAACCAAGTAAACCTCCTCCCCCACCCCCTTTTTTACCACCATGTTTATCTCCTTTCCCTCCTTTATTGTTCTTTTCACCTCCTCCTTTCTTTCCTCCGTTCCCATGCTTTCCTTCTTTGTTCTCCCCCATGCCTTTCATCACCATAGGCATGTCAATAGCTCCCCCCTTCTTGCCATTATCCCCACCACCACCTTTTTTACCATTCATGGCATGGCCATTTGCACCCCCATGGCCTTTTCCCATCATAGCCACCATCTTGTTTTGCATCTGTCCATGTCCATGACCATGACCAAATTCCTCATCATCAAACTCATCCTCCTCATCAAACTCGTCATCAAATTCATCATCGAACTCATCATCAAACTCATCATCATAATCATCCTCACTCCCATCATCCTCAGGCAAGTGAAACTTGACAGATTTCTGGTCTTTGGGAGGGTTAAACCCTTTCATCATTTGCTGCATATGTTGCAGTTGTTGAGGCGTCAATTGCTGCCCACCTTTAAGCTGATTATTTCCACCACCGCCTCCTCCTCCTCCTACTTTTTGAGATTTGTTGTCCTTCCCACCTTTGCCACCATCCATACTCATGTTCTTGAACTGGTTCGTGAAATTGTTCGACCCCCCCTTCTGAGCTCCACCCCACAGCTGCGCATGTTTCCCTGATTTCTGCAACTTCTTGATGAGTACAGCCGGATCGACATTACCAGTTACTGTCACCTTCCCTTGATCTGCATTTATACTAGTCGTATACACCCCTAACCATAACAACAAACAAATCAACCACAACCCAAACAAAACTCGAAAATCAAGCTACAAAATGAACATGTATGAACAAATACCATCAATTTTCTGCAGCAGCTTCCTTATTTTCTGCTTACACCCATCACAGCTACAGCTTATATTCACTTTCAGAACCCATGTCTGGCAACAAAACAAAACCAGAAACAGTGTTGAAAACAAAATCAAAAACACTATTCCAAAAAAAAGGAGCAAAACTGAACTAGTTTAACTTAACAGTACCTGCATCTTCAATACATCTTGTTTATTCATCCTTTAAGGAACAGATAGGAAAAAAAAAAGACCCAACAAAACTGAAAGTTTGGGTTCTTCGGTTCTGTGAAACAGAAGACCAGGAAAACCCCTTTTAGCTACAAGATTTTAAGACACCCAGGAAAGGTTAAAGGCGGTTGTTGGGGGCATTAAAATGCTGCTCTTTTAGCTTCGTGAAAGCAGAAAGCAAGCAAGAAGGAGACAGAGAGAGAAAGATAAGGGCTTGTTGCAGAAGAGGCAAGGTATCTTGAAGATTTTAAATATAAAAATGATGAAGAACAGCTAGCTAGGTCTCAGAGAACTTGATTGTGTGAGCTAAGCTAAGATCAGTTGGCTTGGTTTTATACTGTTTGAAGCTTCCCAAGTGATTTACAGCAAGATTTGTTTTTTAAATTAAAGTTTATAGTTTTTAATTATTATTCCACAGTGGAACACTTGGGTTTTTAACTTTTAAATGGTAGTATTAAGGAAATTATTAAATAATGGTAATTATTTAATTACAATATTAGTTCTATTATGTTGAACCACTAAAATTTAATTTTTTAAGCACTCTTTATATGAACACAAATCTTATCCTTTTGTATTTTATATATTTTTTAAAATTAAAATTTAGCATTATAATATATTTTATAAAATTTGAAAATTATAATTAGCGTTTAATTTTTTTTAAACATATACAAGACACTAAAAAGAAAAGAATTTTTATTTTTTTACTTCCGTTTGGTAAATATATTTAATTTTTAGGTTATTCTCTTAATAATATAATCTTTAAAGTTTAAATTTGAATTCTTTAATCGGATAAAATTTAAAATTAAATCACCCTACTTTAATTTAACATAATTTATTCATGATACTTTAAAATACTATTATCAACGGAGTTTGTTTAAGTGGTAAATAATTTAATTCTACTTAAGTAAGTCTCGGGTTTGATGCATTATATATAAAAAAACTCTGCTGGAAGATTCATCCATCAAAACTAGATATGTAACGTAGATCAATTTGGATTAATCAGAATGAAATCTTAAATACCGGAAGAACAATAAAAAAAATCTATATCAATGACACTCTTAATCGATAGGTTCAAAGTGATTTTATATAAAATTAGACATTTTAGTTGATATGTACACTTATTATTAATTAAACATAATTGTGTGACCTAATAGTTGTGGAAAAAATCACATTGTTGCTTTAAAGGCAACTAGGGGTAGATCTAGATAGAAAGGAAAATGTATAGGAGAGGTTAGAATTGAACTATAAATTTTGGAGTGAAATGAAATTTTAGTGTTGCATTAATTTAAAATATTATTATTCTAAAGGGATTAGAAAGGTAATTTTCTCAATTTTGCCGAGACAAAAGGCCATTGGCTGTATCCTTGCACACGCCCCGACAACAATAACTAATGATATTATTGATTTAGATAGATTAATAATAAGATTAAATTATAAAAAATAAAGTAAAAAGTCTAGTTGATGAGAGGGATTTTTTTTTCCTTTGAGGTCATAGATTCGAATACAGAATGGATTTTGAGAATCTAGTTTAAAAAGGGTCTATTAAAAAAATTGTATGTTTAAATTAATTTTTAAAATTTTTTGAAGGTTTTAATTTAAAATTATCATAAATATTTAGGGGTTTGACTAAAATTTTAAAAAAAATTGACTTATAAAAAAACTTAAAAAATTTAGAATGGAATTTAATTAAAATTATTTAAAAATTGAAATGTGATAATTATTTTAAAATTTTGAAAGGGCTAAATTAACATTTTTAAAATTTTTAAAGGGTTAAATGTGCAATTGTTGAATTTTGGGGGTCAAGGCCCCAAATTCTCCAAAGAGGATCCCACCCTGTTCGAATATACAGGTTTACCCTAGAACTTGATATTGTTTAAGTAGATCTCGAATTTAAGTCTTTGTATATATATAAAAAATCGTATTAAGAGACTCATCCACTAAAATCAGATATATAACATGTATCGGTCCGAATTATATCACAAAGGAAAAAAAAGATTTTTTTTAAATGTAATTTCTAGTATAATTGTAGTATATTATTTACAATCATATATAGTTCATATTCTAATATGTTGTCGGTACCATGTTTTCTACTCGTGAAGTGGAGTGGTATAAGTCCAAAGTGAAGCCGCTGTGTGTTCAACACTTGTTTGGTGTCTGGTCTGTACTTAAGTGGGGTGGTTTTTAATCAAAAGACTTGCCTGGTTTGACTGGTGAGTTGTGAACAACTTGCCGCACAGCCTGGTTCAGGGGTTCTTAGTTGTTGGTGGTGTTTTATATGGAATGAAAATGAATTGGGTGGAGTTCGAGTTGTACTAAATAGAAGATTAATTATAAAGATTAAAAACTTAAATTGAATTATAAATCAAAATGAATTTAATTAAATCGAATGTTAATTGAAGTTTGACTAAACCATACTTAAATAATTCGTAATTAGTTTAATCTCATTTATAACCTTAAGGGATGTTTGGTTTATAGAAAAGATTATTATCAGGGTAATAATTAGGGATGAGTATTCGATCGAGTTGAGTCGAGTCAAAAAAATTTTAGTTATTCGAGTTGACGAATCATATTTTATAACTCAAACTTCATTTGAAATTTTTTTCGATTCGAGTCTAGTTTAAGAAATTCGAGTCGAGTTTTTAAGTTCCTATAAATATTTAATTATAATTATTTATCATGTTATAATATGGTTTAATTTCAATTTAAACGACTTTCTCTAATCATATAAGATATGTATATATTTTTTCATATGTAGCGATATTTGTTTATATTTTTATATAGGCTTAACTCAGTAATAAGTGCCTAAAGTATACATTTTTTCTGAAATAGGTGCCTAATGTTTTTTTTTTTGCTGAAATAAGTGCCTAAATTATATATTTTTTCTGAGATAAGTGCCTAATGTATTTTTTGGCTGAAATAGGTGCCTAAAGTTTTATTCCCTTAGTATTTTAAGGTAACACTGTTAAAAGAAAATTGTTTAATTTATAAATAAGTACCTAAACTATATATATATTTTAAAATAGGTTCCTAATGTAATTTTTATTGAAATAAATGCTTAATTTTTTTATAAGTAATTTATATTTCTTCGTTTTAATCTATTAAATTATTTATTATAATTGATTAATAATTTATTTAAATTTGATTAGTAGCTGAAATTATGAGAAAAAAATATTTTTTAACAACACTAAAATAAAAAATAATTAAAATTTATATAATTTTATATTAATATTTTTAATTCTTTTTCGATACAATTATAAATGTAATAGGAATATAAGAATTTTTGTATATATTCCCCATGTGAACCGGCAGTATGTCCTTGCAAGTGAATCGATTTGTCCCATTGATGATTGTTGTGGAAAATATAAAAAAATTAATATAAAATTATATAAATTTTAATTATTTTTTATTTTAGTGTTGTTAAAAAATAATTTTTTCTCATAATTTAAAAGGTTAAATGATTAATTTAAGATATAACTAATTTTATATCTTATAAGAAATATAAATTACTTATAAGAAAAAAATTAGGTATTTATTTTAATAAAAATTACATTAGGCACCTATATTTTAAAAAATATATAGTTTAGGTACTTATTTATAAATTAAACAATTTTCTTTTAACACTGTTACCTTAAAACACTAAGGGAATAAAACTTTAGGCACCTATTTCAGCCAAAAATACATGAGGCACCTATCTCAGAAAAAATATATACTTTAGGCACTTATTTCAGCCAAAAAAAAATATTAGGCACCTATTTCAGAAAAGATGTATATTTTGGGTACCTATTATTGAGTTAAGCCTTTTATATATCAATGGATATCTATCATAAAAAATTAATAGACTCGTCTCAAACTTAAAAATTAATCCTTTAATTACTAAAAATTTTGAATTATTTGAGTTATTCGAATTTCAATTTTACAACTCGAACTTTATTTGAATTTTTTTTCGAGTCGAGTCGAGTCTATGAAATTTCTAGTCGAGTTAAAATGAGTCGAGTCGAGTCTATGAAATTTCTAGTCAAGTTAAAATGAGTCGAGTCGAGTTATTCGGTTTTTTTAGCCGAGTTTTACTCACCCCTAGTAATAATATTTTCCGAAATCTTATTCCAATGTTTGGTTTGTCTTTATTCCTACCAACCAGAAAAAATTATACCAACAATACCATTTTTTTGTCAATATTCTAGGAACATGATTTCCATCATTCCCTTAGGTATTTGCCGATTCCCGTCACCTTAGATAAATTTACCCTTGAAATAATGAATTTTCTTAATTTAGATCCTTTCTAGCATATTTAAATGACATAAATTTATTAAATAATTTTATTTTATACTATTTTAATATTAAAATAGTTTTATACATATTTAAATAAATATTTAAATAAAAAATTGTAACTATAAAAATATTTGATAAAATATCTAAAAAAGGCATTAGACTGATACTGTTAGTTGCTTTTATATAAAGACATTTCTTACCGGTAAAAAATAATTCAAGTTTAGGTTTTTTATTTTGATGCGAGATTCCGAATTTTAAGTTTATGAAAATGGAACTAATATAATTAATTTAAGTTTACTTAAATTTGGTTTCACAGTAAATGAGCTAAAATCAAAATTATAAAATTAACTTATTTTGGATTGAAAAAAAATAATTATGAACACTTAATTGAAAATTCGTTCATTATTAATAAAATAATGTATATATATTTTTTATTATATATTTTTGTAATATTTTTAATTTAGTATTATAAGTTTAAATGATTAAAAATAAAATATTTATAAGGATAATCTGATAAAATTTACTTTCAAGTAATCTTATATTTCATCAACTAAATATTATCATCTTATATTTCTATCAAGTAAACCGAACAAAGTAATATAATATTTTCAGTAATATGTCAAGTAATGTTATATTTCAGGAATCTCATTCCCAATGATAATCGTGAACCAAACACACCCTAATAAAATTTTAAAATACAAAAAAAAATATTAAAATAAATAAAATAGATTAAAATGACAACTTGTTAATTAAATAAAATCATTCCCGTACAATGCATTAATGAAATGAAATATATTTGAATTTAGACTGAAATAAAATTTGGATAATATTTATATATTATATCTACTTGTGACACAAATTAAAATATAAGATATAATAATCGATAGAGAGGTATTATCTTATTTTAAATAAATTTTAATCTTATGTTTTCCTTAAAAATATAAATATTTTCGTAATAAAAAAAACCCTTAACCTTACCATTATAACCAAGATTTTATGGACATGTTTATTTAATAGTCTTGTAATATATTGTTTAATTAGTTAATTAATCACTAACGAGTTGATTGTAAATAATTTAATATTATTTATGTTTTAAATTTATAATCTTATATATGTAAAAAAATATTTATAGAAAGACTCGTCCATCAAAGTTAAATTAGAACGTTGGTTGGTCCGAATTAGTCAAGACAAAAACTCGAGAATTAGGAAGACAACCAAATAAATTAATCAACTATCAGTTAACTTAGCAAGATGAAATGTTAGGACATTTAAATTCTAACATTACGAATAGAGTAAGTCAGATCGAGAGAAACTTTCCATAATAAATATCTGATCCAAATTATTCGATTAATAAATTAAATATTAAAATCTATAAAAAATTAATTATTTTACGCACCAATTAAAACATAACTTAAAAAACATTTTTTTACTTAGTGCATTAATTATTATTTATAATTATATCAAATAACTTCCAGACAAGATGCATGAATTGTGTAATAAATGCACTTTTGCACCCAACTCTCTTCATTTAGTTATATATATATTTTTCTCTAAACGTCAATCCCTCTAAATAAAATAAAACAATTTGATAAAATAAAATAATTATTTTTTAATATGATAAAATAAATAATTGAAAGAAAACAAAAGAATAAAGAAGACGAGACATTATATTTGGACCTTATCCTAAATGCCAAAACCCAATGTCTAATTAAATATTTCACATATCTATTTCAATGTTTTTCCAAATAATTTCATTTAAATTATATTGATTTGACTTGAATTAAATAAATAATCACTATTTTCTATTTTTTCATATATTAAATAAAAAATTAATTTTATTATTGTAGTGGGTGAAATTAAATACCATTCATATATTAAGGTGTGTTATTATAAATGTGTGCCTAATTATGTGAGCTCGTATATAAATAGGAGCATCTAAGGGTACATTAAAATCACCAATCTAGTAGATTATATTAATTTATTTGACGTCCAAATTTAATGAAATTACAAGGTGGTCTACGATATATAGGGGGTGAGCATTCGGACGAATCAAATCGAGTCGAATAAAAAAATTTTGAGTTATTCGAGTTGAGTCAACAATTTTGCAACTTGAACTTTTTTGAATTTTTTTTCAATTCAAGTCGGTTTTAACGAGTTCTAGTCGAGTTCGAGTCAATTCAATTTTTCGAGTCTATATATAAATTAAATTGTACTATTTATAATATTATAGTAAATTTTGACTCTAATTTAAACGACTCTCTCTTTATATTTATATATATTTTTATATTATTTTTTACATGTATAAATAAGATTCTAAATTATCATTATCATCATCATCATCAAATATCTTAGGTATGAATATGTCATTTCATTAAATTACGAGCCTCGTTAAAAACTTTTTTCTTAACTAAACAAGGCCAAAACGAGATAAAATAATAAATTAAATACAATAATATAAATACATAAATTAAAAATATAAAATAATTAACATAATTTAAATAATATAAAAAATATAAATAAAAATTATATTAAATAAAATAAAAGTAAATATGGAAAGTGATCGTATTATAAAGAAAAGAAAATTAAAATGTAAAAATAATAAAAAAGAGAAGATAAGACTAAAATAAAACTGAAAATAAAACTATATGGACTAAATATATAATTAGACCTTGAAAATTTTCAAGTTATTCGATTTTTCGAGTAAATCGAACTTTGGAAATTTGAACTCGACTCTAAATCAAAAAATTTTCGAGTTATTCGATTCGACTCAAGTAACTCCAAATTAAAAAAAATTAATTTTTTCGAGTCGAGTCGAATTTTGCTCATCCCTAACGACATATGGTATTTTATAATTTTTCTCGACTTTTTGATAAATAACTAAGTAGTATTGTACTCTTCCATCATTACATTATCAACAGAGATTGATTTAAATAATAAACAAATTAGTATTATATAGATATATCTCGAGTTTAAGTTTTTGTGTGTATAAAATATTTTCGCTTAAAAATCCACCCACTAAAATTAGATATATAATATAAGTCCGTTTAAAATAACTAGGACAAAGCTTTAAAAACGAAAAAGACAACTAAAAATTTATTTAGACTCCAAACATAATGACACGTCAACATCATTTTTTACACATTTGTTTAAATAAATAAAAGAATCTCTTGAAATAGAATTTCACCCTACCATAAAGTTAAATTGATTACATGTTACATTAACTTTGATTTAGATTATTTTTTGAGTTTAACGATCTAAACGGACGTTTATTTAGTTTTTTTTAGTCAAACAATCAACAACCGATCATTTGTTTAATATTTTAACGAGTATTTGTCTAATATTTTTAGTGTTCGAACGAGCGTTGTTGATAGATAATTGATTTGTACATAATTTTAGACTGACATATGTTGTTAAAATCTTTATTATCGTAATATTTTATGTATATTTTTAGTGCTTAAATTAGTCTTAATTATTTTTTAATTTTGGGACATGCCTTCTAATCCCATTATCATTCGTCATTGTAAATTAATGAAAAGACTAGAGATGGACACAGATTGGGTCAGATTTTCAGTTCACTCGCACATGATCCGAAGAATCATACCCTCCATCTGCCACCGACCCAACCCGAGTTTAAGGTGAAAAAAATCTGACCCGACACGACCTGAATCAAATTTTAAATTTTAGGGACTTAATTGTAAAAAAATAAAATTTAGGGATCTAATTATAAAAAATAAAATTTTAGTGACCTAGTTGTAAAAAAATAGTTTTATTGACCTAATTATATAAAAAAATATATAAAGAAGGATCATTATTGCAAATATCCTTAAAATATATATGGAAAATTATACTATTAGTCCCGAGTCGAATCAAGTCGAATTTTTTTCACCCTAAACTCGAAACCGACCCGAGATCACTATTGAAACCCCCGACCCGACCTGAACCTAAACCTAAATTTTTCATCAAAAAATTCAACCCGATTCGATCGGGTCAGATCGGAACCCGTCGAGTTCTGATTCTGTGTATATCTATAGAAAGGACTGTATTAATATCTTAAGATATTAATTACAACATTTTAATATTGCGTGATTTATTTAAAATCAAAATTTGTTACTCCAATACATTTAATTAATTTTCTATTATAACACCTTTTTGACTGGTAAACCTTCTTTGTTGGTAGTAGAACAAATGGGCTACAAAGATCTTACTTGTAAAATGTGCACATCTAGCAGGTGAATAAAGTCAGGAAGCTATCAACATTTTTTTTAAACAATTTGGGGGGAAAAAACATTGCCTAAAAGAAAAATTATATATATATTAGCAATTAAAGTCGATGAAATCACACCATTAATCAAAAAATTTAATGAGATAAGATACTAAAATCTTTAAATAAGGTTAGAAATTTAAATTTTGATATTATAATTAAAACTAATTGGATTGTGAGAATTATTCTTATATTTAGGGCTGAGTATTTGATCGAGTTAAATAAAAAAATTGAGTTATTCGAGTTTACGAGTCATATTTTACCACTCAAACTTTATTTAATTTTTTTGATTCGAGTTGAGTTTAAGAAATTCGAGTCGAATCGAGACGAATTTTTGAGTTCTTATAAAATTTTAATTTTAATTTTAATTATTTATCATGTTATAGTATAATTTAATTCTAATTTAAACAATTTTCTCTAATCATACAATATATATATATATATTTCTTCATATGTGATATCACTTCTTAATATTTTCATATATCAATATATTTATATCATAAAAAATTGAGAGATTCCTCTCGAAGTTAAATTTGTTTTTAATTACTAAAATTTTCGAATTATTCGAATTTCTACTTTACAACTGTAACTTTATTTGAAATTTTTTGAGTCAAGTCAAGTTGAGTTATTAGATATTTTCAAATTGAATAGAATTTTGCTCACACTTATTCATACAACACCCAATTTAAATTAATCAACTAATAAATTAAACACCAATAATTAAATAAAAACTGATGAAATCACATCATGATGGTCACTATCAAAGTGTCAAAGTAAATTGTTCTAAAGTTGATTTTATTTGGGTGATTCTAGCGGGAAACCATTAAATTAAGACTAATTTAAGGCTAACATGTTACATAGGTAGTCGGTTTGTACATAATTTCTTACACAAAACGTTATAAAATATACATAATTTCTTACATACCTATTTTACTACGATAAACCTTATTTATTATAAAAACGATAAGAATTTTGGTAAGTACATAAATTATTACAAAATATACATAGTTTCTTACACAAAAAGTTATAAAAACGATAGGTACCTTATTTCTTACACGAGATTACCTAAACTTAAAAGAGCTCAACTTAGGGTAATCATTTATGTACATACATATTTTTACAAGAAAACCTAATTTATTACAAGAACGGTGAGAGTTTTAGTACGTATATAAATTATTACAAAATATACATGATTTTTTACTAAAAATGTAATAAAAACGGTATGTATCGTATTTCTTACAAGAAATCACCCAAACTCAAAAGAGCTCAACTTAGGGTAACCATTTTTGTACATACATATTTTCCAATAAGAAAACATAATCTATTACAAGAATGGTGAGAATTTTAGTAGGTACAAAATTATTACAAATTATATATAGTTTATTACCCAAAACGTAATAAAAATAGTAGGTACCAAATTTCTTACACGAAATCACCCAAACTCAAAAGAGCTCAACTTAGGGTAAGCATTTATGTACATACATATTTTCCTACAAGAAAACATAATTTATTACAAAAACGGTGAGAATTTTAGTAGGTACATAAATTATTATAAATTATACATAATTTATTACCAAAAACGTAATAAAAACGATAGGTACCGAAATTATTACCTAATTTTACCCTACTTTAAAATTAACCGATTAACCGAGTGACATTTTGAATTTTTTTTAATCAAACGATTTATATATATTTTTTTGCTAATACAGATTTGAGTGTGAAGCTAATGATTAATATCAGCTTCTATATTCACCAATTCTACTATTATATTCGGTGCTGTAGTAAACTCCAAAGTACCAACGGGTGCACCACGACTCAAGGCAGCGAGTCTATCGGCCACTCTATTATCTTCTCTAAATATATGATGAACACGTATATTCCATTCACGATTAAGAAGTTCCTGAATAGCCGTAACTAAAGCATTACCTAAAAGTGCTTCAGATTCACCACCTAAAATCATGACAGCCTCACAACTATCCATCTCTAACTCAATTTGTCGGAATTCAAACCTCCACGCATTGACAAGAGCATCATGTGCCCCCCAAAGTTTAGCCAATAATACCGAGCAACAACCAAGACTACGAGAAAAACCAAAATCCCAAGAACCATGTTCATCACGCAACACACCTCCTGCAGCAGCTTTTCCATTAGACAAGTTCACAACACCATCACTATTAATTTTAATCCAACCTTCAGGAGGACATTTCCAATTGGATTCTCTAGCTTGTCGAATAGTAGAATTCCCATTTGCATTGGAGAAAATCTCTCGATACTCTATCGATAAGCTTTGACTAATTTCAACCAGATTATCTCGATCAACATAACTTATGTCAAATAATATATGACATCGCCTCTTCCAAAGAAGCCAACAAATAACCGAGAATCTAGTGTCCCAAATCACTCCCATAGTAGCATAATCAGAATCAGACGATCCACAAATATTTAGCTTCAACCATTCAATAAAGGGTAATTCATAGAATAGTCGAATCTTACACTGTGGTACTACGATATTCCACACTCTCTTTGTTATTGTGCAGTGTCTCAAAACATGATCAACGCTTTCAAAAAAAATTGATAAATTTTATTTATTTTGTTTTTAATATTTTTATAGATATTTATTATTAGTTTTCATTAAAAAAAATCAATGAATTTTATTTTGTAATAAAATTTATGATACTAACCAGACAAATTACTACAATATGTGCTAGATAAAAAATTAATAATTTTAAATGTCAGATCCGCAAATATTATAAAAAAATAAATATTTGGGGGTAAAAAGTCATATACAGATCAGTTATATCTTATTATTCGGTGGGTAATATCGGATACTAGGTCAATCTAAATAAAATTAGTTCCGGTCATGGTAATCTAGTAATTATCGGTTTCTCAAAATTAGAATCAGTCTCGGTCACACCGGGTCTTAAATTTTAAGAACCGGTCTCATTATTGGTGGAAATCGGTTTTAATACCGGGTATCGATTAATTAGTTTATTTTAAAAAAACTTTCAACCACCACAATAATAATATTAAATAATAAAAATAGAACACGGCTTAAAAATTAAAGTTTTAAAACTAGTCATACTCATAATATTCATACATAAAGAGAAAGTTTCATAAGAAAAATAAACAAACAAAAAAACAATACTAGATATCTAAAATTGGTCCCGATCCTATTTGTTACCCATCGGATATCGGATTCAAAAAATCAAGATCCAGTTCCGGTCCTGGTTATGACTGGGACTTAAATTTTGGATCTAGTACCGATCTCACTGATACCAATATCAGATAACAAACTAGCTAGTCTTATCGAGTTTGAGACCGAGACCGGATAATCAATTTTTTTCACCTCTAATTGATATTACGGGTTAATATGGTACTAACTCGGTTAGAAAATGTCTGAATTTTAATATTTTAAACTATAATTAATATAATTATATTAGCATTTTTAAATGTTTTATATAATTATAAAATAAAATAACTAAGAAAGTAGTCATTAAGAATTAAACATAAGATTAATAAATTCGTTTACACATCTTTTATCACTCTTACGTATAAACTTTAATTAAGTGAATTTTTTATAAATAATTTTTTTAACATAAAATATAGTTTTTATTAAATAGTTATTATATCAGCTTTTAAAAAAGAAAAGAGAAGCCATTGTATGACGCAAGATCAACTATTGGAAAATCTAAAAGCATTCGGTTTAGGATTTAGGGATAAAAAATTTTGTATCGACTTTTTAATATTAATAAAAAATTCTTATATTTTTTTTATAAAAAAATCAATATACACTTCAAAAATTTTAAAAAAATTATAAAAATTACAATTATATTTTATTTTAATCCTATTTTAAAATCAACGGGAATGCAATAGTTAATTTATTAATTAATTAAGATAAAATATTATAAAAATTAAATATAAAATAAATAAATTAATTTTTTATTTACATATTTTAATAACAAAGCATCTGTCACTTTCATAGAAAAATATCAGTAAAAATTGCAGCTGATTTGCCTTACTGACATTCAAACCAGTTTCAGAACCCAATTTTATGGGTTCCGGGGAAATTAGGAATTACATATTGGGGGCATAAGCATAGATAAACCATTTAATTAAGGGTTATTTAGGACTAAATTGAATTACTATAATCTTTAGAGGTACTATAAAAGGATTGTACCATTTAACAACCGAAAATAGATAGTCCAAATGCTTAACTGATTTAACATATGATTAAATTTGTTAACATTAATGATTTCCTTTTTTATATTAGGCATAGTATTTAATAGTATATTCCTTCAATTATTTAGTACTTTGGGGGAAAAAGTAGGCTAATTAACTTCATTTACTACAAATGGAAAGTATAGAAAATAAAAGATGTATATTGCGGGAATAGATTATATTATGGGCCCGACTCGTTACATTATTCATGATCTATAACTAATAAAAATCACTTATTTTATCATCAGTTATTCATATAATTAATCTAATTTTTTTTAAAAAATATATTTTTAAATGACACGAAAAAATGAATAAAGATTCAAGAAAATAATTTAAAAAATAATGATAAAGTGGATGGTTATATTTAAATGGGATCATAACTGACGTGATAAGTTAAGCACATTATATAATTTTTCATGAGCTAATCATAACTATGATAAAAAAATAAACCCCAATGGTATAGTTTTTAAAAAATTTTATTTTTGTGATACACGTTTTTTATCTTTGTGATATATTTTTTTGTGATTTATTTTATTTGTCTTTATGACATAATTTTGCATATTGTAGCAGTTGTTTGTTATTTACACGAAAATTTTAACACTGATAGTTTTTTATTATAATTTTATCAATGGTCATAAAAAGTTAAATCATCACTTGATTAATGGTTGTTTGCTGATATAATTAGTCATAAATAGTAGAACATTTTATTTGACAGTTTAGGTTGTTCACCACTTTTTTTTTCCAGTTATGTATCTCGATTTAATAGAGACAAGAAGATTTAAGAAAAATTTTAAATTTTGATGATATGTTTATTTCTAGAGAAATATTTACTTTTAAAAATTCAATGACTATTATAAAAAAAATCAACTTTAAAACATACTAATGAATACTAGTCATCGTACCATTATCCAAAGAAGAATCCTTCCAGTAGTATCGGTCATTTATCCCGCTTCCATACTATCAGATTAATTAAAAAAATATTAAATTATAAATAAATTATTATTTCATACACTGAGGATAAAATTTTTTAATAAAATAAAAAATTACATTTTAACCCTCAAAATAACTTATTTTTACTCTAAACCCCTAAACTTTTCCCTTACTATTTATATACAACTTATGAACTTATTGTTGGAAAATGTTGTAAGTTAAATGTTATTATCAGTCTTCTAACACAATAATAGACTACAATAAATACTTATTATTCAATTCGAAAACTACAAGAAATCAAAATTTCTATGATTATTCACCATTTATTCAAATACATATTAATATAAATTAGAATTTGTTTTAGATTAATCGAGTAGACTTATTTAAGGATCGAGTTTTATTTTTTTTTAATTTGAACCGATTTAATAAATATTTTATTTTTGAATAATAAAATGAACTACCATAGCTAGATTAAGGACTTAATTTTATAATTAAAATTTCGGGTTTAGATTTTTTTTCATATAAATTATAAGAATGGAATGCAAGCAATAAGAATAAATTAGCTAGGTTTTAATATGATATATGTTTAGAAAGCATATTCATATATTCAAAAGGCATAAAGATAATTTTAACCCTTAACGTTTATAATTTTTATCATTTTGGCCTTTATTCTTTTTTTTGGGATAAATTTAACCCTTAACTTATATCTTTTTGACAAGTAGCTTATTTTTTTAACTACCATAATAACTGGATCGTTAAAAATTTAACGATGATGATATATCATATGCATACGATAATATATTTTAAATGACATGGCATCTAACCTATCAAATACATGTATATATATATGAAATATAATTTTATTCTAATATAAAATATAAAATAATTAAAATTCAAATAAAATATTAAAAATTAATTATTTCTAAAATAAATACTACTAAACATTCCCAATCCTAACTACGATAGAATCAAAATCCTATATTAAAAAATATGATTAATTGATTTTTTAATATTTTATTTGAATTTTAACTGTTTTAAGATAGGATTTTGATTAGTTAGGGTTTGAAATGTTTACTAGTATTTTATTTTATAATTAATTAATTTTTTTAATATTTTATTTGAATTTTAATTGTTTTATATTTTATATTAAAATAAAATTATATTCCGTATATATATATATACACGTATTTGATAGGTTAGATGCCATATCATTTAAAATATATTATCGTATGCATATGATATTTCATTTAAAATTAGCTATATAGATTATGATGTTTATTTGAATAATTTTGGAGATTATAAGTTTGAAATAAGTGGAAAAAATTGCTTGTCATGGCTAATTGTCAACTTCTATTTGAAGAAAAAGTGAAGAAAGAAGGAAAGAAAGGGAATTGAACAAGAAGTTTAATAGTGAAAGTGTCTTAAAATAAGACTGTAATTAAAATTTTTATAAAAAAAAATATAAGAATTTTTGTATAAGTTTAATGAGATGAAAATCCTTTATATATTTATTTATTTAAAAAATAATATCTTTCAAACTTTATTTTGAAGAATAATCCCTTTTTATATATTTAGACCTAATTCGCATCATGCACAATATGAATTTGACATAATTCGCATCTTGCACAATGTAAATTCTTACTTCGCATCTTGTAAAACGCGAAGTTCTTTAACTGTTCAAAATAAAGTGAACTTATTTTAACTTAATTTCGCATTCTACAAGATATAAAGTAGAAATTCACATTATACAGGATACGAATTAGGTCTACATGTACAAAATGATATTCTTTAAAATAAAGTTTGAAGGACGTTACTTTTCAAATAAATAAATAAATAAAGTATATGATTCTCAATAAACCTTACTAATATATCAAATTTTTATAAAAATATATAAAAATTCGTTATATAATAAAAATAAATATCAAAATCTTTATAATTTTTACAAAAATTTTGATATATCATTTTTAATGTTATTTTAAGGTATCTTACGTCAAAAAAAACTTGAGTTTAACGAAGCAAACAAAAAAAAAGATATTTTTTATTCAGTTATACAATGATTACAGTAATATATATTTTAGTGTATACTCTTAATTATTGAACATTGATTACTCAATCACATACTGACATTATAAGTGCTTAAACCCGTAATCTCTAAAAACAATAATCATTTTTCTAACTACTGAAGTTAGATGTCTCGTGTAATTGATATATTTTTTATTGAACATGTAAAAAAAGTTCTTAAAAATAATATTTATTAATTTCTTGACGGATAGTGACTTGTCCTCCCAGCTAGTTGACAATTACGATGGGTCCCCAGACAACATGGTCAGTGGTGGGTCACCCTTCAATCAGGGACACATATTACCCTTTTTTAAGGACAGTGATCCTTGATGAGAGTTTAGACAAACTCTGACATATTTTTAATTTTCCCAAACTGTTAGTAATATATTTTTTTTATCACTTAGACATGAGTGTTTATGTTCTAAATTACTTACTTTTAAAATCCATTGAAAATTATATAAATAACCACCGCATGAACCTTCCCGGTATTCTCTCAGCCTGTTTTGTTTAAGATAAGATTTGGGGTCTGGTGGGTGTGGTGACATAAAAAATGTGAGTGATTGAGAAGGTTAAGTGGTTCAGACATTGGGTTGGACCCATCACCATGACCATGACTATGACCATTAACCATGACTATGAACCATGACCAAGAATAGGTTGATAATGAGTTAGATTAATTTACGAACTATTCGTATTTAATTCGGTTAAAATTTATTTTACGTGAATTTGATTTGAGTTTAAAATTAATTTAAAATTTTTATAATTTGAATCGAGTTAATCTAAGCTCTGCTCAAAAAGTTCGTAGACATATTCAAAATAATTATATAAACTAGAGGTACTTTTTAGTAAAATAAAAACAATAAAATAAATTAGAAAAAATCCACTAAAAATAAATTAATTAAAATAAATTGGACATTACATGTTTGTATTGTAAGAATATTTTGTGATTATTTGGATTAATCTACTTTTGGACACTTTATTCCTTTCCCAACATTGAATTTTATTTCGGTGTTAGTTATAAAAAAGTTTTTTAACAAGACCACATCTTTTATATAAAAAATATATTAAAATTATTAATTTTAAATTGAACCCTATAATATTATTTTTAAGCTGAGCTTGAACATAAAATTTCGAGCCATCTAGCTTCAAATCGAACTAAACCTGACCAAACTCGACTCGATTCAACTCGTTATTACACCTAACTATGAACCATGCCAAACCATAGGTAGGCCCTATGCAGCTAGCCTTGTGCACATGATTTGTTTTCTAACATATTAATTAATCCTCAACTAATCCCACCATTCCACTACCATACTTTTCCTCCCATTTATATTTAAATTTGATTTACAAAAACCTATTTGGAAGATCTCATTAGATTTCCAGCTTTCAGATTGATTAAGACAGGGTTTAGGACATGCATGAACCCAGAATTTAAGAACTAAAACTGTTGAAAATGACTGTACAGACACTGACCTGGGCTTGTTTTAGAAGCTTGATGTCTTAAGATGACCTAATTTCACTGTAGGTAATGGAAATATCATACGAAAGAGTGTTTTTTCTGCAGAACTACATTAGTTTATATCCATGGACCACAAGAATAAATATTTCTTTTGAAAAAGTGAAATGAATGAACGATAAACACGAGTTTCGAATATAAATATCGAAGAAAAAAGTGTACAATAATAACTTAAAAAAACTAATTCAACTACCTTGCATGTATGTATGCATATATGCATGCATGTTAAAGACTATTTTTGCTTTAGATCTCATTTTTCCTCTCTTAAGACCACTAGCCTGTGTGTAGGTGGAATTGTGCCAGCTACCAGTCTAATAAAGCAAGAACTGTAACTCAACAATGTAGGTATGGAAATCAAGAAATATACTACTCGTATATATGATATTCGATTCATTAATTAATTAATTAAGAATAGATGATATAAATATCAATTATAAAGTTACGTTTTAAACCAGTTTATTTCATCTATAATATTATGATTTAAACTTAGATGTAATTTAAAAAAGGGTTAACTATTGAAACTATCACTTATGTTTTTTTTTTTTGTTATAAAGTTGATCATTGATTTTCAAAAATGACATGTAAGGTCACTTATGTTTTTAAGGTATAAATTTTTGATCATTCAATCGTTTGTTGTCATTAAACCTTAATAAGAGATTGATCAGATAAAATAAAAAAGATAAATTACCTAATTAATTCATAAACTGCTAGTTCAATTTAATTTTAACTATCAAAATAAAAAATAATTTATATAATTATATATTTAATTTAATTTTCTGTATTTATTTATTTTTAATTATTCTCTCCTCCATTGTCATCAATAAACTGCCCTAAGCCCACCATGGTGTATTGTATAGTCTGCAACTTTGAGTCATTTATTTCACCGATAACAGTGGCAATTCACAAAATATATTGTATTTGTTGGTGAATTATCATTGTTACTGGAAACGATTTAGTGATAAAAAATTCTATTTTAAAAATATAAATGATTTTATAGATCGTTTGGAAGATTTTGAGGTACAAAATTAATCAGGTCCCTTACGTTTTAAGATAGACTTCCAACGAGAGATAGGATACTATGCTAGAGAGGGTCAGTTGATGTTTAATGTTTGTTATGTGACATTGATGTTGAGAATATGGATCACTTTTTTGCTACATGTAATTTTTCTCGTCAAGTTTGGCAGATAAATTTTATTATGTGTGGTTTAAATGTACAAATGGATTGTTAGTTGGATATGATGCAATGGGTGACTGTTCATGTGAAAAGAAGATCGCTTTTACTTGTTATCATTCATCTGTTATTGTGCAGTTTTATATATTATATCTGTCCGAAACGGAATCGTAGATTGCACGATGGGAGATCTCGATATACGGAAGACATTATCTTACTCCTCAAAAAAGATGTCATAATAAAGATTTTTAGTCGTCGAAAATTAATTCTTTTTCCTCCTACTCTTGCAACCGAGTGAGAGATAACTTAACATCATTTTATTCCTTTCTATTTTAAATTTGTATAGTAGTGATTTGGGAGGTCTTTTGGATAAATAAAATTTTATTTATCTAAAAAAATCTTACCAATCATTTTTTAAAATCAGTGATCAACTTTATAATGAAAAAAAATATAAATGACCATTCTAATAGTTAATTTTTTATAAAACCTAATTTCTCGTGTTACTAGACAAACCGATAAATATTGAGAAATATACTTATATATCTTTACTTTTGTGTGTGTGAGAGAAAGAAGGGATTCTCAGGTCATCCCAATGCTGTAGCCTGTTGCAGGAAAAATTATATTATGGGTAAGTCTTACCACGTCATCCATGAGATCAACCACTAAAAACCATACATTTCATCAATTTTTTTCAAGTCATATTTTTTTAAAGTGAATCTTCACTCATATTTACTGTTAATTTATTTTAAAAATAATTTTTCAAAGGGAGATTCTCTTAGAAAAAAAATATATAACATGAAAAAATTAATGAGATGAGTGATTTTTAGTGGTTGATCCCTAAACACGTGATAACACTGATTCATAATATAATTTCTCCTGCAGCAGACATATAGATGGATGCCAACACTTTTTGCTGTACGAAAAAGAACAATCCCATCAAAGATTCAATCTCTTTTACACTTTAACAGGCTATTCAAAGACAGCAGATTTCACTTTTGTCTCTCTCTTCTCACAACACATGCAACAAGGTTCAGCATAAACTTTAACAAATTCCAAGCATCTTCTGTTTTGCTTGTGCAGCAGATATTCTCTCTGCCTGGAAAGAGGGACATGGACAGTGAGCAAGAAATGGAGTGTGTATAGAATTTCTTGCATTCCTAGTAAAATAAAATCTATGGTTTTCTTTGTTTTGTAATGAAAGTGTACCAGAAATCTGAAACTACAACAAAATTTGAAGTATACTGTTGGGAAAAG
This sequence comes from Abelmoschus esculentus, assembly GCA_035048815.1. Classification (NCBI taxonomy): domain Eukaryota; kingdom Viridiplantae; phylum Streptophyta; class Magnoliopsida; order Malvales; family Malvaceae; genus Abelmoschus; species Abelmoschus esculentus. The sequence continues at coordinate 2,414,376 of JAUCBN010000049.1, forward strand.
TGTTGAATTCCATGAATATGCATCTTCAATGAGACCTTTAGGACACGAAAAAGATTGTAAAATCTAGAATCTTGGTAATATTTGAACTAGTTCTGGTTTTGTAATATATTTGAATGGGTAAATTCTCAAACAAAAAACAACTTGGTAACATGTTGTGCTCTTCCTCAGACATTGTCTCAGTGTCTCTCCTTGAAAACTCAGCAGGAAATGCTACACCAGTAGAGGTGTTCATTATCGGGTATTCGATTTTCGGTTACCTAAAAAATCGGGTACCTAGTTTTCTCGGGTCAAAAAATCGTCTGTGTCCCATCCCATTTAAATCGTGTATTTGTTATCGGATACCCGTACAACCCGGGTATCCGACTAATCGGGTAACGGGTACCCGATTCATAATTTTTATTTTTTATTTTAAAATTAAAATAAAATTACATATTAAACATATAAGTTTTAAAAATTTATAATACATAACCAAACATAAAAACGAGTGATTTAAAGTTAATTTTAGAATATTTAAATTTATATATACATCTATGTTTATTAAATTTTATCACTAAAATGACATTAAAAGTATTAATCCCGTTTTTTCTTTCGGTATTAGTAAATTAATAAAAATATATTTAAATTTTTTAAAACCTAAAATATATAATACAAACATAAAACTAATTTAAATTTAATCTTAGGTATAAATATTAAAGAAATCTAGAATAAAAATATAATTTAAAACTAAAAAATATATATAATAAAATTAATCGGGTCGGGTACCCGGCCCGGTCGAATATTTTTTTCTTCTTCTGGGAATTACTTGGTATTTTTGTTTCGGGTCGTCGGATCGGGTCAATCGGGTCGAGTAATTTTGAACACCTCTACCTCTTATTATGCCTCCCCTTAAAAAATTATATTTAGAATTTAGAGATTAAAAAATTAAAGGTAAATTATAATTTAAGGTTTAAGAGTTATAATTTAAAATTTAGGATTAAAGTTTAAAATATAACATTTTTACATTAAAAAGAACACCAAAAAAGAGGGAGAAGGTTTTTGTTCCACCATACTTGTTGCTCCACCATTTTCATTTTTCACTTCTATTTGTTATATTTTAGGTTGAAGTTTTCATTTTTTTTTTAATAAGTTTCGATATTTTTTTATAATATTTTAAGTTTAGAAAAATATCGGTACTTAAAAAATAAGTTTCGATAATTATAAATTAACCTAAAATTTTATTAAAAAAACATAACGTTTTAAGTTTTGAGACATGTCGAAACTTACCATCTTTTTGTTGCACCAAGACTTGTTGTACGTTAGATTTGTCCGAGTAAACCACTCGTCAACTTTTCTTTGTTGTTGTTTAAGTTATGATACACCTAATTAACTACGTGATTCGATTCGATTGATTTGTTTTTGTTAATTTTTTGAATAATACATTAGAATTTGTTTTTTTCTTTTTATTCTAAACCCTAAACCTAAACTATAAATTTAATTATTTAACAATAGAACATAAACAAAAAACACCGAAAAAGAATATACGATTCTTTAAATCAAATAAAAATGGGCTATTATTCGACCCAATTCAATTGGATTTGGGTTGATGAGAATTTTCCCATTCACACTCTTGGATTCGAGTAATATCCATTATACGAAGTTATAATATTATTTAAATCAAATTAGAATAATAATAAAATTTAATGAGAATTATAAAAAATATCAAGGTAAAATTTGTTTAATTCCTTTTACTGATAAAAATAGTTATATTATTGAATAAATAAAATTATAATAAAAAATTAAATATAATACTATATACAACTTTATTCACTCGACCAATTAATAAATTTATACATTGCAACCTTATACAAACAGTTAAGACAAACTGTTATTTATTTATTTATTTATTATTATCATGTATGTCTCGATACTAAAAAAAAAAATTTATATTTTTAAAATCTAGAAATTAAACCTCATTATGTATGTCTCAACACTAAAATCTAATTTTAAATTTTAACCATAAATTTAATTCTTAATGAAATATACATAAGGACCATGAAAAACTTGATTTGAGATCCGAGACTCCAGAATCGGGTGAACACGATGACTCGTATTTGATTTAAAATCCCAAGATATTGAATCGAAAAAGACCCAAATTTTAGTTTAATCTAAAATGGATCTTTTTGCGTGTAAAAAGAGTGCGCAAATAGTGTAAGTGTACACGTCACAAGTAATAAAGTGATAAGTATCAAGTATGTCTCCACAGGGATTGGTGTACTTAATATGTTTTCTTTTCTTTTCTCGCTCTGTAAAAGAAATAAAAGGCACAAATTAATTTGGTTGTTTTGAAAACTAAAATAACCGAAAAATAAAAGAAGAATAGTGAATGAAAATAAGATCAAGTTTAGAGAATGGGCAAGATCTAGTTGAATCGTATTGTGAGTTCAATTGACTTGTTTTTGTTCTGTGCAATAATGCAACACTGCCTCGGCAGAACTGCAGTTTCCTGCCTCGACAGTGAAGACCAGCGTCCACCACGGCAATCTCTTGCTCTTGGGTGGACTTTCTTAAGGTTCGGTAAAGCGTCCTTGGATGACTTCGCTTATCCCTAAGTCGAAGTACTGTTGATGACTAGTCCTTGATGATACCTCCCGGCGTGAATCAATGATAACCACCAACCAATCTCACACTTCTTTTAGCCGCTAAAACTTTAACCTATCCCTAGGCCGAGTTAGTATTTTCCAGCTAGCAAAATACCGTGCTTATCCCTTTCGTGAGCCTAACTCTCCCGATATTAGACAAATAAATCTCTCACAAACTTCTCTCCCGAGCTTGAATGCAAGATCAATGAATAGCAAAGAATAAGCAAACCTTAATATTTTATTGCATAAAACAAGAAAACAAAGTTCAACCTTCTCTCACAAATACTTAACCTTCACCTAAACCCTAAGAAAGTTTAGAACATAATTGAAACAAAGAAAACTCTAAAAATCTAAATTCTCTTGTGCGTTCTATGATGATCTTCTCCTTGGTCGGCTATGGTTTATATAGGATTGACCTAAGGCAAACCTTTCCTAAGTAGGAATACAACTTGGAGTAAAACACAAGTCAAGTACATAAATAAAATAATTATTTTATTTTCAAGTTTATTCCTACAAGAATTCTTTTCCACGTGACCTTTGAATTGAGCTTTCTGCTCGCTTCCCAGCTCCGATCCTTGTGCTGTTTGTCCAGAAACGTCCACCTCATTTTTCTCTTTGTTAGAATGTTAACTAAAATTAGTTTTAGTTTTTGTTATTGAACTGCAATTAGGTAGTTAAATCTCTAAATAGTTTGTTGGGCCATTTAATATTTGATTATAAATGCCCATATCATTGTAATAGGTAGACTCAAGTTTTTACATTACCATTCTGCTAAATACAAAGTTATATTTCCTTTTATTCTTGGTTAGAATACTCGATCCCTAATCACCGTGTTTTATCGTCTTCACCATGGCTCCTTTCTCACATGGTATCAATCGCCAGTAATCTTGGGTATCATTGCTATCGCTGTTGTTTTCTGGATTAACTTTCTTTTTCCATCATTTTCCCATTCTTCTATTCAATTGGAGCTTGTCGATTTGGTTATTGTTGTTACTGTCGTTCGAGTTTGCTTTCCCAGTTCAAGATTCTTTTCTTTCTTTAGATTTTAGATCTGGTTGACCATTCCTTGTGTTCTCCAATCATCGATGCAACCTTGGCTCTTCACCGATCATCTTGTTGTTCGCCAATTGACTTCCCCGAAATCTGGTAAATCTTTGGTGTGTCTTGTTCGATATATCCTCTCCTATTTGATGGGTCCGAAAGAAATCAAGATCAGATCGATTCACTCAATTTTCGATGAATCTATTGTTGGTTGTTTGAGGAGTTCTTGCACTCATATTTGTTCGTCTTCAGCTATTTTGGTGAGTGAGATTTTTGCTGATGCTTTATGTTTCGTCTTTAATTCAGTTTGCCTTATTTTTCTCCATTGATATATGACTATCATTGTTAATGACGAGAAGCTATTATTTGATCGGTTATGGTTGGTTCTCTTCTATTTTGGGCATCGTGTATTACACGAAACTTAAGTGTTTGAAATTTTGAGATTACTAGCTTAATTCCTCTGTTGTTGATTAGTAGAAGAATCTTGCCAAACATTGAATATTGACTGATTGGGTTACAATTTCAGTGATAGTTTTTGGTTTGTTGGAGTTAGCAATATTGAGATTCTAATAAACAAGTGCAATGGTGGATAATTTGTTCTACGATGGTGGATAAGATTTTTCTTCTGAATTAAAAATTACAGTGGCTGCATCTTGCTAGTAGTCAAATTTTAAGCTTAGTTATAATTTTCTGCTAATGGTTGATCTGAATTGAAATTTTAAGTATGTCATTTGTTGTTTCTTCGTGTAAAATATTTGAGATGAAGTTGTTGCTGGTGTTGCTATTGAATGTTGAGTACAATTATTGCTTTGAGAGCCTTAGTGTCATTTACTTTGTCCACAAAGGGTATTTGAAACTTTGGTTTCACAACCAAATTTAGAGGGTAGAAAATTATCTGGGGAATGTATAGTGTTTAACAGCCTTGCACTCCTAAACCAGACATAAGAGGATGTTGTCTTGCCTAAGAAAGGCTTCAGATTGCATCCGGGAGTTTGTAACTTAACTGCCTTTCTCCCAACAAAAAAAAAGATCAAATAAGTGAAAAAAGAGGACAATACGATTGACGGAAGAGAAGAAATTTTTGGATGATAAAAGAAATTGTAGACTGAAATGGTCACCTGTGAAAATTCCATTTGACAAGGATTTATGTATGCTGACTGCAAGTATGACAGAGTCTTGCATTACTCCAACATCTAATCCAACAATACTCAATTATTTAGCTATAATTCATCTCAACAAGGTTCTGCATTTGTTGATTCCTCATTTTGAACCATCAGAAGTAGTGTTTCTACCTAAAAGCTTTCTAGGAATGATGCTTGCTTCTGCCAAAGCTTGAATGGACTCAAAATTTTGGGTCATCAACACCAACATCATCAAAAGCTACATTTTTTACTCAGAAAGTGCAGTGGATGGAACAATCTTGTTCCTAGGATTTCTTTCAAATAATGAACTCATACGGACAAGCCATCTAGCATATTTTTTTATTGTACATAATTCATCAGGTACAACAATGCGCTCAAGCTTATGATTAGATGCTGAAGGAACAGTTTCCATAACAACCAGAGGTACATGGTCGGGTATTGCTTCAGCAGCCTGTTCATCAACAGTTTCGGGCATTCACTTCACAAACTACCAACACAAATTCAGATTTTTCAAGGTTTGAAGAAGTTGAAGAAAATTGAGGAAGCAGGGAGAATGTTATAATGTTAACTAAAATTAGTTTTAGTTTTTGTTATTGAACTGCAATTAGGTAGTTAAATCTCTAAATAGTTTGTTGGGTCATTTAATATTTGATTATAAATGCCCATATCATTGTAATAGGTAGACTCAAGTTTTTACATTACCATTCTGCTAAATACAAAGTTATATTTTCTTTTATTCTTGGTTAGAATACTCGATCCCTAATCATCGTGTTTTATCTTCTTCACCATGGCTCCTTTCTCACACTCTTCAAGTCGCCTACAATATCGTTACTTGTCCTTCAGCCGCTGCCGCGGCCTCAGGTTCTGCTTCGGCCTCAATTACTGCCGCGGCAGTGGATATTCCTGCATTTACATAAAAGGTGTCGTAAAGTTTGTATTTTCTATAAGTAACATCTTTATAAGTCACACAAGCAGAATATCTAAATATCTCACAGTAAGTACATGCTTTAGTCCAAGTAGGTGTAGATTAGGTGATTATTGTCCATGAAAGGTGTAAAAAGTGATAGTGAATTAAGCACTTATAAGATCTTAATTAATTTTAACCGAATCAACCGATTTTCAATCAAACTGGATGGATATAAACCAAAAATAATCCGAATCAAAGGCAATCAAAAATAAAGAAGAGATATTAAAATAAATAAAGAAGGATGTGATATGAACTGTCGATAACTCACCAAAAACCAAATATACAAACTATATAAAGTTATATATATAGGTCTAAAAACCTAATTTGGCCTTAAAATCTGATTAAAACTGATTAATCTTTTATTAACTCAATATTAACCCGATTTGAAATCAGCTGAACCGAAATTCATCTAGATCGACAATCAACTGATCCAACTCGACATCCGAACTGAAATATCTATAAACACTAACTAAAATTAAATTAGATCCAAATCAAAATTGAACATAATCAAACCTGAAATAAAGACACATAAGATGCATAAGATTTCAATTCGACTTTTGTTAGATCAAGTTTTACAAGTAAAGCCCACAAATCTTCCTGTCCTCGTAATATAAACAAATGGATTATACTATTCCTATTCTAGAAAAATTATTAGGTGAACCCTGTTCACCACGTCATCTATGATCCCAAGTAATTAGGATCGTTTATCTCAATTTTTTTTGAAGTGAATCATCACCTCTTTCCTACATATAATTAGTAGGTGGATAGTTATTAAATGTCTATTTAAAGATAAACGATCTTGATTACTTAGACCATAAATAACATGATGAAAAATGTTCACTTAATAATCCCTCCCAATTCTAAGAATTCTATTCTAGGTTCATCTAATAATTTTTCGACGATGTTTTCGAGCATCTCTCCACTTCAGAAGAGAAAAAAAAAACATTCCCTTGTTACAATTATTTGTTGGGTTCCAGTGGCAATGTCTTTTGTCTAAAGTTATAGCTTTTTAAATGGTGCTCAAAGTCTTTGCATGACATGTTAGAATCATTGGCTTCCAAGAAATGTTGACAGATTTTTTTTGTACAAATAATTTTATTACAAATACATATTAAAAAAAAGGTGGCAGTCAATAAGAGATGCGTGCAATATTATTTTCCTTTGAGATCATTCAGAATTTAATAAATATTGTATTAAAAAATAATTTTTATTCTTTTAATTTCAATGAAATATTTGACTTTGTCGAGGCATTGATTATATTCAAATACTTTTTAGAATTTAATTGAAAAAAAAATTTAAATAATATTTAAAAAAATATTTATCTTTTAACCCACGTAAGTTAAACTTACATTTAGACAAAAGTGAATTGTGTAATAAAAATTTGATATATATATATATATATATTTTTTTTTTCTGACGCATTCACTCAATACGAAACTCGCGTTTAGTCAAACGTTAATTTCAAACTCGTATTTGATCAAAAACGAGTTTGACTTATGTAGACTGAAAGGGGATATTTTTCAAAATATTATTCAAAGGAATATATTTTTCCAATTAAATTCTCGAAAGAGATTATTAAGCGAATATTATCTCAATTAGTACATTGATCTTAGAAACCAAATTTAAATATATTGAGAAATCTTTCGAATTGTTTGATTAAATTTTTTAATAATTGAAAGAAAAATATTCTTTTAAGGCTTTATGTGTTATTTTAGTTTCAATTTTTTTTGATATTTAAGAAAAATTTTGAAGCGTCTCGATCGAAAAGAGTACAATTTATAGATCATGTTTAGCTTACTTGTATGTCAAGCAAATATGTGTGGTTCACCTCCATTGATTTAGATGAAAAGCACAATGACCCATTTAAATGATTTGAAGACTTAGAGGATCAAAACGGAAAATTCAACAAAAATAAGTCCTTGTATAGATAAATAAACAAACCAAAATTTGCTTTAAAATAAATAAAACATTGAATAGATAATGTAATATCTACACAAAGCTAGTGGCTTTTAAGTTGAAGATACTAATATTTATAAACTATTAAGAAAAATGAAACCCTTAAACCGGGGGACGGCTTGAGTCAGAAACCGGTCCAACCGGAAATTTTGAGGTTCCTTCTCCGTCATGTGCGACCACCCTTGGTGATTTTACGGAGGATGCCCGACTAAAAAACGGCGGTTTGTTACTGAACACCCACCGGTCCGACTTAGCTCCACGGTCAAGCTTCCCTCTATTACTCCCTCCGTCTTCCGATGTTCGATATCCTCGACGTGAACTCCTTTCCCTTGGCAACACCAAGCTTGTCGCCCGGTTCAACTTCCGGTTCATCAATTGCTTTCGAACATCAACCGGTAACCTTAAAGTGAACCGGTCTGTGTTCTCACCCGGTTGGACCAAAGAATGTCCGGTCGAGTGAGATCGTAAGGAAGAAAGAATACGTGAATGGCCAGATCTTGAGCCACGTGTACGGTTTCTATTTAAAACTGCGTTCAAATGATTTACGTCAACTGCCGAGGCAACTTGAGCTTCTGCCTCACTGTTAACCTGGTTATTGTTTATCGGCCGTTCATCTTCCGGTTCGGAGTTGCAGTCGCCGTTCTGAGCCTCGATGTCTGATTCCGGGACGGTGTTATTCGACGCGGTGAGTTGACTCACGGCGGAGTCACCGGGTTGAGGAACGAGATTAGCTCTACAGACGGGGCAAGTAGTATGAGAAGCCAACCAAGCGTCGATGCAATCTGGATGGAAAACATGGTCGCATTTGGGTATTAAACGCAGCGTTTCATTGTCTTCGAATTCATTTAAACAAACCGCACACTCTAAAGCTCCGTTCCCGATCTTATGATCCTTAACCTCGGAGTAAACCATGATCGGGAAACTCTCGATCACCGACGCTTCGAGTCCGAGACCACGCATGGAACGTCCGGGTCCTCCGTTAACGGGTCGGACACCACGTCTAGTTCCGTTAACATCAGAACAGCTCCGTATGTAAATCGCGAAGACTCCTACGAAGAACAACGCTGCAATCAGAACGACGATGATTATGGCCAGGGAAGGTGAGAAACGTGCGTAAGAATAACGCTGGTCGTTCTCGTTGAAGGTCTGTGCGTCTGAACGCGTCGGAGAGAGGAGCAGCAGGAAGAAGAGTGAGAGGGAAAGAGAGCAGATTCCATGGCGGAACATGGTGGGCGACTGATCATCTGTGAGAGTTCTATGAAAGAATGTTGTAGGGTTTTAAATATGAAGACGACAAGTGTGGGTCCAACAATGGAGTTTATCCTGTTCCACTTGAGCAGCCACAATGGAAGGGTGGTGTTGGTGGTTCTCTGAGTCGTTTGTTTGACGAAGGTGGAAGCTTCTGAAGGTGGAAAAGCAAGACTTTTTCTCACCCTTAGTGATGTGGGAAATGAAAATCTTAAAAATAATAGGATTTATTAGACTAAATTTCCATAGTTTATACTTTAGTCTTTGTGTTTCATTTTCATTATTTAGGGTTTAATTCTTATTTTTTAATCAAGTTTGACGATGTGTTTTGCGTGACATTTTAATCATATTTATATAATGAAAATGGATAATTATTTTGATAGGATGTTTTCCATTTTGTTTCGTTTTAATTTTTATAGATATATCATCTTAATTTGAATTAAGAAATCATACGACATTTTAATGATTCTTTTAAATTTACTTATTTTATATTGTTTAAATAAGAGTTTATCTCGATAACATCGTCTTACGATCTTTCAGACAATATGTACTTTAAATGATGCATCTCTCACCGTCTAACAAATGCTAGACTCCAATCTATATACTCGACAACAAACCGGATATGAATCAGTCGATCGAGCTATTTTGGTAAAAACACTTTTTTAAAATTAATTAAGGATATATAAAATTAACTATGAGGTGTTTGATTTGGGATAATATATTTTTTTAATTCATTTGTTAAAATATCAAAATTATTAATATAATAATTATTCAATTTTGGAATAAAAGGGTAAAAACAACTAAAAAATAAAAAATAGAGGTCATATTTTCTAATAATCGAATTCAGGACAAAAATGTCTTCAAAAAATAAAAAATATCAAAACCACTAAACTATAAATTATTCTAACGTGTAAAATTTGTGAATTTCGTAGATATAAGATCAAATAATGATGTGAATGGAATTTACTCTATTGGTTTTAGACGATAGAAATCGTCTGCCTCTTTTTTATGCTTTTATTTATGTCTTTTGTTAAAAAAATTTAAAAAATTAAATTTTAAACTCTAATTCGGATTTTTTATATCTTAAACTCTACATTAAAAAGATACACTCCACCCTTAATTCCCTAAACCCTAATTATAAGTAACCTTAAACCCTCTAATTTTAATGGAGACACAAATAAAAGCATGATAAAAAAACAGATGATTTACACCCGGTTTTAAAGTAGTATAGTACTAATCTTACTATTTTCTCCTTTATTACTAACTAATTGACCTTTGTCGTGGGATTTTGTACAAACTTTAAAGAGTTTAGATTTAATACACTTTTTTCCTCCTTAAATTATACTACCTCCGTCCCATTTTATTTGTTCAGTATTGATTTTTTTTATCAAATTTTTTCAACTTTGACTCATTATAATTTTAAATTTATTATTGATAAAAATATAAAAAAATATATTTTAGAAACCTCTAATCAAGTAGTTTAAGAATATATATTTTATAAAATTTAATAAATTAAAATATTTAAAATAATTATGGTCAAAGTTTAAAAATTTTGACTTTAAAAAGTCAATACTTGACTTCTTATATGGGACGGAGGGAGTAGTTGTTTTCCTAATTTACTTTATATATTTTACCTTATTATTAGATTGCCTATTAAATTATACCAAATTTCCCAAGTTGCCCTTTAAATAAGGGTGATTTTGATTTAGAGGACAAAATTGACTAAAAGAATTAGGGAAAAGTTGAGAAAACGGATATAATTTAGGGGGCAAAAAGTGTATTAAACCAAGAATTTATTATCCATTAGTGTAAAAAATAAACTTATTACGTGTCCAGCTTTTTAAGAAATAAAAAACTTTATAAAAGGTCAAGTTGCGTATATAGTCCCTATCTTTAAATAAACTTTGTGATTCGACCCGTATCTTTCAAAAATAAAACCTAAATACTTTTTTTATTTTATTTTATAAAATCATAATTTTTTTGTATAATTACATTTAAGGTCCTTCTTAGTTTAAATAATAGTAAAATAAAGTTTTTACCCCTTTCAAATTTTAGATTTAGGGTCAGTTTAACATTGCTTTTGAAAAGTGCGGTGGAAAAGTATGGTAAAAAAATATAGTGGAAAAGTTCTTTTGGAATTTTTGGTTTGAGATATATTTGTTTAGTATTGCTGTCAAAAAGTGCTTTTTAGAAAGTAAAAGACTATTTTAGACATGATGCTATAAGTTAAAAAAATATATTTAAATGATAATCAAACTCTTTATTATTATAATATTAACTTAAATTATGATAAAATATAAAAATATTAATAAATGAATACATAAATTATTTTTTAAAAATATTTTTCAAAAGTGGGTTTTTAGAAATTTAACATAAATTTATATAATTTTTAAACTAAAAAATAATTTACGTTAAATATAATTATGTATTTGTAAAAATTAAATTATAATAAAACATAATAAATGAAGGTTAAAATTGTAATTTGATTCTTAAAAGCACTTTTCCAACCGCAAAAACTAAAATGTTTTAGCTTTTGCATTTGAGTTGAAAAACAATTTTCAAACATAGTTTTTTCTCCAAAAGTAAACTATTTAGCATAGCTTCTGCGTTTCTAAACCAACTTTTAGCCAAAAAAACTGATTTAGAGCGCAATACTAAACGTAATCAAGATTTAATGGACAATTGTCCCTCTCGATATTCGATCTTAACTCCATACCTGTAGGATCATTATGATTTTTCGTTAAAATCTACAATCAATATACCCATACCAGCATCATAGTAATTTTAGATGCAAACTTTAATAATAAGCGTATTTTGATAATAATCAAATTTTGGTTAGAAAATAAACTGTCACTGTGTTGATGATTTGACTGTAATTTCTAAATCAGATAAGTACGGTTTTTAATTTTCGATTTTTTTAAGTATAAAAACTAGATTTAAAACGTTATTAAAATATAGGGATCATAATATATTTTGACCTTATAATTTGGAAGTGGTTAAAGTTAGTAACTTTATAATAAATTAAAATTTACATATATGAACTTTTTAAAGTATCAAACGTCACATCTCACTAAATCATTAATAATAAATAATTTTTTTGTTATAATTTTTACTGAGAGATAAATAATTGATTATAAAATATATTTTATTTTTATGGGTCGAGACCCTAATCTCATAATTAAGAAATAAATTAAAAAAACTCTACACCATATATCATGGTTGGTTCAAAATTCAACTTTAAAACTTAAATAATTATTGTACAGATAATTGCACCACACATTCTAAACTGACTTTTATTTTAAGTTAATTCCTAATTTTTTAAACATTCGAATATCACTAAATTACGAGTTTCAATTTTAAGTTGACCTCTTAACTTTTAAATATTCCATTTCATCCCCAAACTATAACCATCATTATAAATTGGCCCTCAAGTGTTTTGAATATTTTTAATTTCATCCTCAAATTATCGCTATACCACATAATAGTATTACATAGTATACTTGGTTTTTAAAGGTGTCAGGCGTTCCGAGGCACAAAAGGTCTCTGGAGCCAAGGCATTAGACGTAAGGTTAAGGTGCTCGCCTTTCGTAGATGAGTCGACTTTTATCTTTAAAATTTACAAATTAATATTATAATATATTTTATAATTAAAAATAGGAGTGTGCATTCAGTTAATTCAGTCGGTGGTCAAACCGAATTAACCAAATCGAATTAACCGAAAATTTTAAAACTTTAACTGTTAACCGAACTGAATTATCTTTAATTGAATTAACCGAACCGAAATTATTTTGGTTAATTATCCAAATTAACCGAAATTTATTATAAATTTTAGTTAAATTACATAATAGGTCACTAAATTATGCTAAAATAAGTTTTGACAATTAGCAAATTTAATAACAGTTTTAATAACATAAAATATGATTAGCGTATACTGATAATTTAAGGATAAAATTAAAATGTTTAAAGATTTTTGAGGACCAATTTAAAATCAAAGTTATATTTTGAGGATGAAAATAGAATATTCAAAAGTTTGGGGAAGTATTTAGAATAAAGATCATAATTTAAGATAAAATTAAAATATTTAAAATTTTAGGGACTAATTTAAAATAATGATTATAATTTGGTACATCTGATGTAATTAACTTATTATCATATATGTGATAATCTAGAAGAATCAAAATCATAAAATAATGTGAGTAGAAATTGAAATTTTTTAATGGTTCAATTCTCTTCATTTTATTATTTATTTTTAATAGTAATAAGATCAAGTAATATAGTATAAGATTTTGTAAGTTTTAAATATTTTTGGATCGTTAGATGATTAAAACAGATAATCTAGATTAACAATTTGTTATGTGAAGATTATTCTTAAAAAAAAAAGTAAGGAGTTAATCCGATCCGTCCGTTTCAATTATCTAAAGATCTATTAAATTATAAAATTTAAATAGTTTTATACTATGTAACTTGACCTTATCTCTTTTTTAATATAATTATAATTTATAATTTTTTTTATGATTTTTAAATAATTTTTTGTAAAAATATATTTTTAAAAATATTTAACAAATAATTATATATAAAACGATAAACAATTTGTCTACTAATTATTAAATTTGTGTTTGAATTGTACACCATAATTTTAATTATAATTGATTATATGAGTCGTTTCTAGAATACAATAATTATATATATATATATATATATATATATTTCTCCTTAAATATAAATATATATATAAAATTAAAGGAGGATTACAAATAGCTGTTGAGTTCACACATTTAAAACGTGTTTGATGTTAGGTATGTGAGTTTGTCATATTTGGATAGTTTATATTGTTAATTAATTTCCGGAATTTAAAATTAAAGTAATCACACAAAGGCTCCTGACTGCTGAAATTATACCAAAAAGGAAGAAAAGAGCAGCACAATTATGTCATTGAGAGGAAACTACGTCATCTATAAGACCAACCAATAAAAATTATCCACCTTATTATTTTTTAATTTTTTAAGTAAAAAATCACTTGAAAAAAATATAACATGGAAAGATAAGTAATTTTTATTGGTCGGTCCCATAGACACGTGGTAAGACTGACCCATGATATAATTTTTCCATTGAGAGGGAGTTTGGCATATTAAATAATTAAGATATTTTGTAAGCTACTGCATTAAAAATATAAAATATAAAAAATGAATATTTAAAAATTTATAAAATTATTAAAATATGAAAAAAAAATACAAAACAATTAAGATCGAATCGAGGGTGGATCAAAGAATGAAGGAAGATAATGCATCTAATTGTTCACAAGGGCCAACTTAATCCTCTTCTAAGGGATCCCAGATGTGATCCCTAGGGGAGCCGCCGACTCTAATTACCGTTTATGTACGATTCACGCTAAATCTGACCAATTGCCCATCCTACATCTTCTACGTTCTTGACATCCCATCTTTGTCTCAATAGAGTCTTTCAGTGGTATGTTTCGATCCTTTTCCCCGTTACTTAAAAAAAAATAAGCCATCGATTCAAGTACAAGATATTATTATTACCACCTAAACAATTAGACACCCAACTCGCAATCACAACGACCCAATTGTAAGAGCGAAACTCTACCATCATGAAAGATATTATAAATATAATACACCAAAAAGATATAAAAAGGACCAGTCCAATAAAAATCCCATTCAGATGTGTAAGAAAAAAAAACCTTTCTATGAAAATTAATATACCACCAAAACCTAAAAACCTTAATAAATTTTCTTGTTTATAACTAAATAATATATTTACTTTTTACGGGATAAATAAAAGTGATGAGCGAACTAAACTACCAGACAGATTACTCTGTTACACAATTCTAATTACATTAACTAATAAACTATCAAAGAAACAAAGATTAATTTTTTATGATTATCAATAGAATCGAATAAAAAATTAATACCATAAATTATTATAAAACACTAAAAAAAATTAATATATAATAAAATCGCGTCAAATGAAATACAATAATTTTATTACAAAGTAAGCCTGATGGGACATAAGTCATTAAATTACATGGATATGGTTGGTGAAGTCAAGCTTTCTATATGTTGCTAAGACATCCTTTGCATAATTCAAGATACCAAACCAATTAAAATATTTAATTCAGACTTTGAAATATTCTACCATAAGAACATTCTTTTATGGTCAGTCAAGTTGTCTAGAAGATGAATTTTTGGTTGTTAAATTAAATTGAATTACTTGATAATTCTGTGTTGTTTTTCCAGTCACGGAAACAATTGATGACGATATTTATTTATTTTTAATTATGTGTTCAGATTTTAAGTATTATACGGTTTTGGGTCTTCTTTATGTTCATATTTTAAGTATTATGTTGAGATATTATTTAATATATTTTAATTATTTGTCTGATTATACTTTTATAATAATTTTATGTTAGGTTTATAATTCTTTATTTATATTTATTTGTTTATATTTAGAAAAATATTTTGATGTACAAATTTTGATAAACTTTAATTAAAAAGACGTACAAAATTGATTATGATTAAGTGTTTTCTGAGTCATTTTAAGTCTCACGACTTGCTTTTATTCAAAAAATATATCGAGATTTTATTTACAAAGGATATACAAAGGATTTTCACTTATTTAATGGATGGTTAAAAGATTATTTATGGTTAAATTTTTCAAAACTTATCAATAAGTATAACTAGGGGTGATAACGAGCCGAGTCAAGCTTGAGCCCCACTAAAGCTCGGACAGTTCGAAACATGTCAAACTGAAAAAGTGAAAGGGGAATGACTGCAAGCAAATTTGAAAGCCCAAAAACTATAAAGAAAAACATAGATTAAAAAAGCAGAGCCAAAAAAATTATATAATAAGTCATTTCTGTCACGTTATCTATGAAATTAATCAATTAAATATATTTATTTTATTATTTTTTATTTTTTATTTTTTACTAAATGATTCTTCGTTTGATAAAATTTGTTTTCAAATTTAAATTACAGTGAATATTAATAATGATCCATTTTATAAAAAGATACAATAAAAAATAATGTAAGTGGATGCATTTAATTGTTGATCTTATTGATTATATGATGAAAATGATTCATAATATAATTTCTCTCTACAATGACACGAGTGATGATAAATGGAAACTTTGATGGTTTTTTAAATTAAAATTTATGTAAACATCTTAAATTAAAGATTTAGGGGTTATTTTAGGATTTAGGGTTTAAGATTTTAAGTTATAAGATTTAGAATTCGAGATTTGGGGTTTAAGGTTTATAATGTATAATTTAAGGTTTTAGAGTTAAAGATTTATATTTTAGATTGTATAATTTAAATTAGAGAGGTTGTGTACTTTTTTAACAGAAATAATAATTAAATAGTTATGATTTTATGAATTATTGATAATTATTTATCTATTTAATTATTATGAATTATTATATTAATGATAACTATTTATCTATTTCAATGATAACTATTTTATAATGTAAATTAAATTAAATTACTCAAATATCACTGATAATGATAAATCAAATTTGAGATTACTATCCACAAATATGAATTGTACATACAAATTCAATTTCAGAGTCCAAAGCAAAAAAGATCAACATGATAATATATAAACGTCATCTTGATTAATCGAAAAGATATGACATCTTAAACTGATAAAATAATAGTCAAATAATCGACAACCCCAATCATATATCATACGAAATTATTCTTATAAAAAAAGAAAAAAACAATAAAGGAACAATAATGAGAGATAAGAAAATAAATTAAAAAAAAAAACAAAAAGTACTTTTATCATCGAAATATAAAGGGTTTCATAGTTTTTTAAATATATTATATATTAAAATATAACCCATAATATTTTTTTATGTTTTTATTATCGGTTACTTTTAAAATACTTTGTTTCTCAATATTATTTTAAATTAATATGAATTTAATAGAAATAATGTTGTGAATAAAATAAAGAATAAGAATAAAATAAGAGAACAAAGATGAGAGAAAAGAGAAACTTTTATTATATTCTCAAAATAAGGTTGTGTACAATGTTTTCTCCAAAAATCTATATTTATAGGCATAAGAAAAAAACCCTAATTCCAATGGGTATTAAACCCTAATAATAAAACCCATTAAAGTTTAATTTAATATATAAATATATACTATAAATAAAACCCATTCATAACAAATAATAATTAAATAGTATATTTAAACTAAACTTTTTTTTTATTTATATTTCACCAAGATTAATTAGTTTTCACATAATAAATATTTTAACCCAAAAAATAATTAATGAGTCAACTTTACCATGGGGTTCATAATTATAACATAAGATTTGATCTCTCTAGGCCGCTCATTATCTAGAACTTTGTTAATTTTGGAATTTTGTTAAGGTTCAAAGCAACCATTATTATCACACAAAATCATAATCTTGACAAATACTTATTAATTAAATTAATTAATGTATTAATATATTAATCTAAATAATATATTGTTTGAATTCTTTCTCAACCCCTCTGTCGCGGTTCTCCTTCTCAAATTTTATTTTTTTTAGTTTTCCGTTTTGATCGTTCTTTTTGGTCGGTGGTTGACAATCAATTTTAGTGTTGGTTATCGACAACCGGATCTATTTTTTTCTTGTTTTATTTTAATAAGGATTTTTTTATTTCTGTCTTTGTGACACGCTTTTCTCTGTCCTTGTGACATGTTTTTATTTTTGTTTTGGGGTTAGATTCGTCTGTCTTTATGGCATATTGCTGCATACTCTAGCGATCTGTTGTTATTCGCACATAAATTCAATCGATGCTAGTTTTCTGATTTATTGTTTTATCGATGGTCACATGGAAAGACTTATCCTCACTCGGTTGATGGTTGTTTGCCAATAAAATCATTCCCGGGTAGCGGTACTTTTTGCACGACAGTTTGAATCGCCTACGACTCCTTCTTCCTTCACTATGCGTCTTGTGTGGACATAGATAAGGAGATTCAGGAAGCTACTGAATTTTATTGGTATGCTTATTTTCATAGGAATTTTATTTTCTTTGTTTTTGGGTTGTAAGAATTTTTGGATTTTTTAATCCAATTATTTTACTTCTTAATTACGTTGTAATTA
This sequence comes from Abelmoschus esculentus, assembly GCA_035048815.1. Classification (NCBI taxonomy): domain Eukaryota; kingdom Viridiplantae; phylum Streptophyta; class Magnoliopsida; order Malvales; family Malvaceae; genus Abelmoschus; species Abelmoschus esculentus. Next base: position 2,432,457 of record JAUCBN010000049.1, read on the forward strand.
TAATTTTTTATGGATTTAATAAAAATTTAGTAGCATTTGTCAAATATATATATATATAGTTTGATATTTTTTAATTTGCTATTGAGTTAAAAATTTTATATATAAAAAAAATTTACCTACTAAAATCAAATATATAATACGAATCGATCTAAATTAATCAGAACAAAACCCTAAAAAAACAAAAATTAACCAAGCCTAAGAACATGAGCTCCAACTGCAGCAAATCAGAAATATACAAAAGAAGAAGAAAAAACAGACCGAACACGAGCCTAAGAACAACTGTTGAACTGTTATGATTGCATTATTACTCTAATCAAAGCCGTGGTAGGAGTAAAAATTGTCTGTGTTTTTAGGTCGTTTTAATTTATGTTTTATTATTAAATAGTTAGATTTAAAATTTAAGATTAAATTTATATTAAAGTTTATAATATTAGTATATGATGTATTTTTATAATATAATATCTAGAGTTTACGATTTATAATTTAAAAATAAAAATTTAGATTTAATTTTTTAGTGTTAAGAAAAAAAAAAAAGTTATCGGAGATTTTGTCATTGGCTGCCTAAGTTAACGGAATCACCTTGTATACAAGGTGAGAGGAGGAATAGCACCCCAAATTTGATGAATTAATTATATTTTAGGTTTTTTAATTTTAAAATCATTATAGTTAAGTCTCGTTCTTTTTAAAAATTTATGATTTATTATTTGAAGACCATATAATATAAAATTAATAAAATTAAATATTGATCCTTTATTTTTACAGTTTAATTACTTTTAAGACCTTTTAATTTTAAAAATTATAAAATTAAATTAGCTTAACTCAATAATAGGTGCCCAAAGTATACACCTTTTCTGAAATAGGTGCCTAATGCTTTTTTTGGCTGAAATAAGTGCCTAAACTATATATTTTTTCTGAGATAGGTGCCTAATGTATTTTTTGGCTGAAATAGGTGCCTAAAGTTTTATTCCCTTAGTGTTTTAAGGTAACAGTATTAAAAGAAAATTGTTTAATTTATAAATAAGTACCTAAACTATATATTTTTTAAAAAATAGGTGTCTAATGTAATTTTTATTAAAATAAATACCTAATTTTTTTCTTATAAGTAATTTATATTTCTTATAAGATATAAAATTAGTTATATCTTAAATTAATCATTTAACCTTTTAAATTATGAGAAAAAATTATTTTTTAACAACACTAAAATAAAAAAAATAATTAAAATTTATATAATTTTATATTAATTTTTTTATATTTTCCACAACAATCATCAATGGGACAAATCGATTCACTTGCAAGGACATATCGCCGGTTCACATGGGGAATATATACAAAAATTCTTATATTCCTATTACATTTATAATTGTATCGAAAAAGAATTGAAAATATTAATATAAAATTATATAAATTTTAATTATTTTTTATTTTAGTGTTGTTAAAAAATATTTTTTTCTCATAATTTCAGCTACTAATCAAATTTAAATAAATTATTAATCAATTATAATAAATAATTTAATAGATTAAAACGAAGAAATATAAATTACTTATAAAAAAAATTAGGCATTTATTTCAATAAAAATTACATTAAGAACCTATTTTAAAATATATATATATAGTTTAGGTACTTATTTATAAATTAAACAATTTTCTTTTAACAGTCTTACCTTAAAATACTAAGGGAATAAAACTTTAGGCACCTATTTCAGCCAAAAAATACATTAGGCACTTATCTCAGAAAAAATATACAATTTAGGCAATTATTTCAGTCAAAAAAAACATTAGGCACCTATTTCAGAAAAAGTGTATACTTTAGGCACTTATTACTGAGTTAAGCCAATTAAATTTAAACATCTTTAAATTTTTTGGTTTTAACTACTATTTAATACCTTATTTGTTTAGGGTTTCTTCAAAATATTAGTAAAAACGACAGGTGTGGTATCTTTGGATGGGGTGCAAATCGTCTATTTCTTTCCTATGTCTCCATTTGTACCTCTACTTTAAATCAGAGGGTTTAGGGTTTAAGGTTAAGGATTATAATTAGGGTTTAGGGACTTAGGGGTAAGGTGTTTTTTAGGGTATAAGGTTTAGGGTTTAAGATATAGAAAATTAGGTTAGGGCTTAAAATTCATTTTTTTAACAAATTTTAAAAGATAACACAAATAAAAACATAAAAAAAAGACAGACGATTTCTACTTCTTTAGATGCGTCCATCGATCCTCCATGAAGGTTCCCTTTCCAAATACATGATGACAAAACATGGTATCTTTATGTCATGTCTATCCAACAGGAGGGAAAACGAGTTATGTAATCAGGGCAAAGATTTTGTTTTTTTTTCTCCTTCTTTTATTGCTGTACGGAGTGTGGACAGGTCTGAAGATTTGTGAAGGACTGATACGATAGCTTTTGCATGCATGCAAATGCTGATGTGTACGTTCTTTGTTTAAAGGTTTTTACAAGTTGTATTTGTTTATTCGTAGGGTACTGTTTATGAACTACTGTATATTTGTATATTAATCGAAGGGATGACGGAATGACACGTGGAGGATTCAACGCCACAAGTTCTGGTTGATGATATTTTTATGAATTCATTAACATGGAGATGGGGTAACTGGTAAGTGGAGAAATCATATTTTACTTGTTAAACCTAGTTCAGGCTTTATTTGATTTTCTAGTTGAGGGAGGTTGTTAGGGCGGTGGGACGGCGGAGACGGTGGAGAGATTTATAGTTAAAATAAAAATATTATAAATATAGAAAATTAAATGTTTAGTTATATAAATTGTTTTCATTCTGATGATTGAAAATAAGATTGAATTAATAGTGTAAGGACTATTTATGTAATTTATCTTTTTATTTATTGTGCTAGATCAGCCTCCCGTTAAGATCTAACGACAACAAACAGTTTGATTGATCAAAATTTTATACATAAAAAATGTAAGTGACCTTATTGATATTTTTTTAAAAATTAGTGATCAATTATGTATTACGAAAAATATAAGTGACCATTTCAATAATTAATCCAAAAAATTATACGACCTTTCATATTTAAGCTATAAAATCTGAATATCTAACCCTATCATATTAAACCCTACATTATAAACTCTAAACTCTAAATTTTAACTATAAACCTTAAATTATGCACACCACACATTAAACCCCTAAACTTTAACCTAAATTTATAAACCCTAAAACTGATAAATTTATATAAACTAAAATTTATACAAACTTTTGTATCAAACTATTTTCCTTTATTTATTTTTCTCCTAAAACATTCCCACATCAAAATCAAACCTGTGAAAGTAGACTTCTTGATTCTTCTTGTAATCTTCCTTGAAGAAGTCTTGGTCAGGAAAGAAACTATTAAGGATAAGAGAGGATGTATATTTTCAATTATTTGTTTAATACTTTAAAAATTAAATAGTATCTTTTTTAATTTTAAAAAAAGTTACATCAATTCTTTTTAAACTTTTTATTAATTTTAAAAATCATACGATTTATTCTTTTTAGATAAGTAAAATTTTATTATTTTAAAAATTTCTCAAATCACCACTATACACGTTTAAAGTAAAAAAGAATGAATGAAACAATGGCGTTAAGCTATCTCCCACTCAATTACAAGAGTATGAGTAAAAATAATTAATTTTCAATCATCAGAAATCTTCATTTTGACATCTCTTTATAGGAGCAAGATAATATTTTTCGTATGTTGAAGTCTCGCATCATGTGATCTACGATTCTATTCCTTCCAAATATAATTTATAAATTACACCATGATAGACGAATAATAACAAATTTAAGCGAGACGATTTCACTTCTCTTATTATCTGATTTTAACTTAGAATCGAATCTTAATTGACATTTTCTATACATACCCGCATTTAAATTATAATAGGAGTGAAAAATGATTTTGATCGATTTAATTATATGAATTTGTATAGTTCATTGCTTTAATATTCTTTCATGGTGGGGTCATGTTGAGAAACTATAGAGATTAATTAAATATTATGTCATAGAAGAATGAGTGATTGTTCCAGCAGTGCTTCTGGTCATAATCCAACTAAAAGTAATAGTTACAAATGTATATAACAAGTAAATATCAAATTAACTAAATTTGTTGTAATCCCCGATAATAACATTAAAAACTTATCCACTCAAAATACTACTTGGGGCATGGGTATGTATGCTCAGGGATAGATACGGAACCTGAACTCGACGGGTTTTAACCCGAACCGATTTGATAGGGTCGGATTTAAAAAAATTAGATTCGGGTCAGGTTGGATTGGGTTTTTTTCAAGGGTGGTTTCGGATCGGGTTTGGGTTTAGGGTGTAAAAATCCGACCCAACCTGACCTGAGACTAATAGTATAATTTTTTCATATATATTTTAGGGATATTTGCAATAATGATTCCTCTTTATATATATTTTATATAATTAGGTCACTAAAATTAATTTTTAAAATTAGGTCACTAAAATTTTATTTTTTACAATTAGATCCTATTTTTTTATAATTAAATCCCTAAAATTAATTTTTTTAATGATTCGGGTCGGGTCGGATTTTAAAGTTTAAAATCGGGTCAGGTCGTGTCGGATTTTTTCACCCTAAACCCGGGTCGAATCAGGTGGCGGGCGGAGCATATGAATTTTCGGGTCGGGTGCGGGTGGGCCGAAAATCCGACCCGACCTGACCCGTGTCCATCTCTATGTATGCTATATATTATGTAAAAATTTAATGCCAAAAACAATTTTTTTTTACCTGCAAGTATACACGATGAACAAGTAATAAATTGATGAGCGAGTATCATTTTCACATGGATTGTTTAGGATTTAATTTCTAAGATTAACTTATAAATTATTAATAAAAATCGATGATGATGATGTAATAAAGATAAATGATTGACAAAGAATATTCAAAATCCCTGAAAGTTGAATTGCCATTAAGTATTATTAAACTTTGATTTTATTACCAAACAGATTTTAGATTAGTATTGTCTCTGTCGATAGCAATGTCCTATACTACTCGATTTCAAAACCTATGTGTTTATAGTGAGTTTTCAAGTAACAAATTTGCATGAAAAATCAATCTATACTTCTAAAGGGTAGATTTACTTCAGGTGTAAGTTTTCTCTGCTTGAATATCTTCTTTCAAAATTTCTTTCCTTAGTGTTTTAACGTTAATCGTTATTCTCTCATGCAATAATTTAGAAATAATATGTATAACAAAAAACATAAGGAGTATGTAAAATAAAATAAAAACCAAAATAATAAATACTTAATTAAACCCTAAATAACTTGGTGTTTACAGAAATCAGGGTTACTGCCTCATTATATATATATATATATATATACTCAAAAACAAGTAGAATCATGGCAGAAAGAGCATAAAAGGTATGACATTTAGGAATTAACAACTTTCATTTAAATAATAATAAGTAGAGTTGAAGTGGTGAGCGGCTTAAAGATATTTGGATCATGTGCGATTTATTAAAACGAGATTCTTATTTTATTGAAAATATTATTACCTTAAAGATTTTGGGATATTTTTTAATTTATTCAAATATATATTTTAAAAAATACCTTAATAGAAAAATATTATTAGATTATTCTCTTGAAAAAAAATTAAATATTAAATATCTAAAATTTAAATATTTTTAATTTTTCATTTAAAAAGTGATATTCTTTTTCTATATATTTTAAGTTTTAGATATTAATATATACACATAATTATATATCTATATTTTTTTTATAAATATTTAATTTAATTTATATTTTATTTTTGGGCCTCTCTTTTGAGATCTTGTACGGTCGTTTCTATTAAACCTGTCCAAAATCCCGTTAATTGGAGGGTTTCCATGCCTTAAAAGGGACTATTCCATTAGAGTTTTGAAAAGTGGTGTTCTACTAGTACTTAGTACATGGTAAGTGTTATTTCCATTTGCTCGGATTCTCATCTGCCTTACATCGTAGATACATCTCCACACATCTATTCAATGCTTCCGATTGACAATCAGTTTTGGGGTGATAAGCCGAACTCATACAATTCTGTTCCTTGCATCTTGGCCAACTCGGTCCATACTTCGCTAATGAAAACTCGACCACGGTCACTGCCGATAGATCTAGGAATGCCCATATATATTTGGTTAACCGATTGATCACCACTAGTATCGTTTTCTTCCCAATTAGATTTGGGTAACTGGTAGAGGTTGGAGGAGGTCAGCCAGGGCCAAACTCCCACTTTTCATCCTTTCACACACTTAGCATTGTCGGACATAGTGGCAAACACTTGCCTAACATGTTTAACGTGCTCATGCAAATTTTGCCCGTAAATTAATATGTCATCCAAGAGTACAAGCACAAACTTATGCAAATATTGTTCCAAAAAAAAAATTATGCAAATATGTTTAAAATAGCTCGTTCATAGTAGCTTGAAACATCGATGGCGAATTGGTCAACCCGAACGGCATGACAAAGCACTTTGAGTCTCATCATGGGTGCAAAACACAATCTTTGGCACATCTTCCATATTCACCCTGATTTGGTGATATCCAGCTAACAAATCCACAAATAGATAGGTTTTATATTAGAAGGAAATTCAGCAATATCATACTAACATGCTTCTCTCCTAACAACTGATTTTATTTATATAAGACTAACTTAAAAAGGAAAAAAATGGTCGTAAACAAACCGAACGTTCGTTGAATCGTTCGTGAACTGTTCGACGGAAAGTTCTTTTATGTTTTTTTATTTATTAAACGAACGAACATGAACAAGATTTTTCGTTCGTTTAATTAAACGAACAAATTACGAACAAAGGGCTTGTTCGTTCATTTATGTTCGTGAACTTTCGGTAATCTGATCGTTTATGTTAGTTCGTTTATGTTCGTTTAAATTTATTCACATATATCTAAGGGTGAGCATTAGATCAAGTAAGTCGAGTCAAAAAATTTTGAGTTACTTGAGTTGAGAAGTCTTATTTTATGACTCGTTAAAAACTACTTTGTTATAGGTTAGGGTGTTCATTGTTCTGTTAAACAGAGTTAACGGATTGAACCAAAATAAAATTATTAATTAATCGGTTAAATTTTAGGTTTTGTCTAATAATTAAGAGTTTTTTTAATTTTAATTATCGATTAATTTGGTTTAAAATAGTTAATTATCTAAATTAATCGAATTAATCCAAAATATTAAATATTTAGCATATTATATATATTATTTATGTTCTCTCGTTTTCGTTTATTCATTTATGTTCGTTCGTTTACGTTCGTTTATATCCATTTATGTTCGTTCGTTTACATTCATTTATATTCGTTCGTTTATCTTCATTTATATTCGTTTGTTTACGTTCGTTTATCATTTAAACGAACGAACATAAACGAACATAAATAAGCTATAATCCTTAACGAACGCATATGAATAAGAAAATATTTCTTCATTTATGTTTGTGTTCGTTTATTTGTACGGTTAAAGTTAAACAAACGAACATAAACACACCCTTTTTCATGTTCGTTCGGATGGTTTATGGCCCTATCTATGTTGGCCATTTTTGTGTCCTTCAGACTCGTGTTTCCCTACGCATTTCCTTATTCTTCGCAACCTTCGGCTTCATCCCATCAACCTCCTCATGGCTCGGTGATGGTGTCAAACTCCCTTGGTGACTCAGTACAGGGGAGAGCTAGAGATTTATTTAACGGGTGTTATTTTCTTAAACGATATTTAAAAAGAATTAATTATATATAAGGGGTGTCAAATTATTTATAAAAGGGTGTCAATTATATATTTTTAATTTCTTATATACGAATTATATAAAAAATATAATTTTCCAAAAATTTTAGAATATCAACAGACACCTCATCTGTGAATGTGGCTCCGTCCATGATTCAGTGTCAACTCCCATCAACCTACACTTCCTAACTACTACTAAAAAATATCCTTAATTCACAAAATAATCTAAAATCATAAATATTTCTTAAGCATGATATTAAAATAATGTCTATAATGTTTGATTGAGTTGTCACTTTGGCTTTTATTCATTTTTTAAGCAATTCAACCCTTAAAATTTTATTTTGTGTTAGAATGGTCCATCTACAAATAAAAAATATTAATTAACTAACGAAAAATAACTTAAAATGACTTGACATAATGATACATAAAGTTATCCCTGAACTTGGATAGTAGGGGCAACGACCCAGGGTCCCAGGACTGCAGGGCCCATTGATCAAGTAAATTAAAATAATAATTATTATTAAAATTAATTAAAATTATTTTTTATTATTAAACTATATTAAAAATTAGGAGCGACTAAAGTATAATAATGGTTTTTAAGGAACTTAAAATTAAAAAAAGATCCTTCATTTTAATATTAGTAAACTGAAGAAAAATAAATTAAAATGCTTTGGCATAATGATACGCCCTAAGAAAAATATTTTATATAATTTTATAAAATTATTTTTGATTAATGTGTCATTCTAAAAAGTTAATATATTTGCCTTCTATAACATTATTATCGCGACAAGTACCGTTAGGTAGGTTTTTATATCATTTCAAATCATTTACTCTCAATTAACTAACAATTTTTATTCAGAAAAGGGCTACTTTGATACAAATAAAACAGTCGAAGGATAAATTACTTTAAATAAAAAATAAAAATCAAAATAATAATTCAATCAAATGTTCGTAACTTTTTTATATTATGTCTTATTAAAATAAAAATCTCTACGTCCTTATCTCTGAAAAAAAAGACACAAAATATAATAACATATACAGTGACAGATGTACATAGAAGGGAGGATGGATATGACTCACTCAAAAAAATTTTTAAAAAAAAATTTGTAAATTCCAGCTAAATAAAAATTCCAGCTACCTCTGGTTTGTATCCCTTTTCAACATAAACCCTACATGCTGAAAATTTGGAACAGATGAGATCTTCTAGGGAATTAAATAATTTATAGACTTTTTACAGAATCATGAACATAGTATATGTATATGTATTTATAGATAGATATAGTTAGGTAAAACCGTGTATACATTATTTACAATACTACTGCTGGTTTAATTAATGCAGGATATCAGCTGTTATACTGAAGGAACCCTAAAGCAAAAGATTTTAAAAATTTTGTGTAATTTATTAAAATATGATCTTTAAAAGCAATTGTTCGTAACTCTTACTAGTTCTAAAAATATGGTCCTTAAAAGCAGTTATCCTTTTTAGGAGCCCTGTACGGTCATTTTTATTACGATTATCCAAAAACTCATTGATTATACAAAACAAGTAATAAGAATAATCAATAAGATTTTATAATCGATTGTCACATCTAAGAAACAACTATAACTCATATTTCTTAAAAATATTTTTAAAATTTTTATAATAAATTTCGAGATTAACATAATCTAATAAATGTAGTTTATAAAAATTTTGGACTACTATTTTTCAACGATCCTATACGATCGCTCTTATTATACTTATCGACAACCTCAACTGCCTAAAACCAGAGAGATGGAGGGGCATAAGATTGGTGTTTCCAGCCCGTCAGGAACAATAAAATCTGTTCCCGTTGAAAAATCTTTACCTTAATCGGATACCGATAAAGTCGCCAATAATATAATATAATATAATATAATATAATATAATATAACATAATATAATATAATATAATTGTGAGTATTCATGGAACGAAATGAATGGAGTGGCAGCCAATGGCATATGTTCAAACCCTAAGATATGACCAAACGGCTAAGACTACTAAGAGCTTCGACATTTATGGCCCCCAATGATTTTTATGTATCTTACCTGGAGACGGATCTAGGTTCATTGAGGAGGGGTAAAATTTTATGGCTTAATTATATTTTAGGGCCTCATAGTTTTGAAATCATTACAATTAAATTCTTTTCTTTTTGTCCTTTTTTAAATTTTTTATGGTTTATTATTTTTTAGGATGATATAATCTAAAATTAATAATTTAAACTTTGGCCCTCTCTTTTCAGGTTTAATTACTTTTTAACACCTTTTGTAAAACCAAAATTGATTTTGATATAACAATTATGTATAAGGACTATTTTGTAATAAATTTCTAAGTCCTTAAGTCAAACTTTTGATTTTAAGTCAAACCAAGAACTTTGAAATAAAATTTCTAAGTGTTTTGATACGAGAGTATCGATACCATTTGAACTGGTATCGATACCCTACTGCATTTTTAAAGCTTTGTTCTTGGAACTAAGAACAGGTATCGAAACATGTTTCGATACCATTACCTTACTGTAAATGCATGTTTCGAACTACGTATCGAACCAAATCGAGTATTTTTAATTGTTTTAAAATCATTTAAAATTATGACTCATGGTATCGATACCAGTATCGATACCCCCTTTAATTCCCAATGGCTATTTTAGCATTAAATGAGTTGATCGTTGGTGGCAGTTAAAACTTTAAAAGATGGTTGAGATGTTTCGAAACATGGTTTGATACCCACCATTACAGTGTAGTAATGGCATCGATACCTGTTTCGATACACCCCCTATTAAATGCATAACGTCTCTTTCTTTTATAGGTTGTTTCGAAACAGGTTGTTTCGAAACAGGTTCTTCGCGTTTCGATACCGGTGCCTATAGAAGTGCATTTATGGTGGGAAGATGAGGTCCTAACGTCTTTATTTCAAGTCCCAACAAACACAACGGTTAGAAATCAATGAGGACGTATAAAATGAAGTATTCCAAGCACCAACAAGAACTAATGATCCACGAGACAACATCCTAGCATTAAACCCAACACCTTGAGCTCAATATCTATATCTTGTAAACCCAACTCTTGAGAAATTTCCTTGTAATCTTTGTTTCAGAGTTTGGGGAGTGTTTATTTGTAATTGGGGCAATATTCATCTGTTTGAGAGATACCTACATTTGCCTTTCTTTCATTTGTAACCTTATGAGGTTGAATCAATCTTTGGGTAGAAAGATTGATTCGTTGTGTAACGGTTATCCCTTGAACCGAGAAAATGTCGAATTCAATAGTGAATTGGGTTGAAAATCCTTAGTGGGAGCTAAGGTAGTGATGTAGGTGCTTTTTCGAAGGCCGAACCACTATAAATCTTTGTGTTCTTCATTTTGCTATTTTTACCGAAATTCCACCGACAAAATTTTAAATAGCCACTTCACCCCCTCTTGGTCATTCCATTGATTGATAAACTCAACAATTGGTATCAGAGCTATATCTTTGAAGGGATTCACCTCCACCAAAGAAGATCCGAAGTTTGTTGATCATCATCTTTAGTCAAAGCAAATGGCATCCACTTACGGGCAAAGTTGGAACGAGTCACACTCTATCACAAAGCCACCATTCTTCAATGGAGATAATTATCCCTATTGGAAGAATTGGATGAGGCTCTTCATCAACTCACATGATTATGTTCTTTGGGATATAATTGAAGATGGACCTTCAATTCCGATGAAGCAAGAAGGTGACCGACAAGTTCCAAAGACAAGAACCGAGATGACGATAGAAGAAAGAAAAAGAATGTCAACAAATGACAAAGCACTTCACATTTTGTTTTGTGCTCTTGGTCCCGACATTTATTCAAAAATGTTATCTTGCAAAAGTGCTAAGGAAGTTTGGGATTCTCTAGAAACAACATATGAAGGCACCAACGATGTCAAAGAAACCAAGATTGGTCATCTCAATCTCAACTATGAGAATTTCAAGATGGAACCGGATGAGGATATCACCAAAATGTTTGATAGATTCTCCGTAATCGTCAATGAGCTTAAAGGATTTGGTGAAATTATTCCGGAGGAGAAATTAGTTCGGAATCTCATCTTTTCTCTTCCCGAGTCTTAGGATAACAAGAGGACCACTATCATTGAAGCCAAAGACTTGAAGACATTAAAGCTTGATGCTTTCGTGGGCTCACTTCTCACCCATGAGATTATGAAGAAAGGGAGAGAACAAAAAAAGAAAAGAGATGAGAAAAATGTGGAGAAGAAAGAGGTGGAAGCTAAGAAACAAGGGATTGCTTTCAAAGCCTCTCTACCCCTAGAGATGAGCAACTCAAGTGAAGAAGAGGAATTATAGGAATTGGCTATGGTAGACAAATGGTTCACAAGAATCATGAGGTCAAGACGAAATCAAAGATTTCAATGAAAGAATGATTTCAAAAGAAGAAGCCACGAAGATGAAAGTGACCAAATCATATGTTATGAGTGCAAGAAACCGGGTCACATTAGAACTGAATCCCCTCTTTACAAAAATAAAGGGTTCGATAAGAAAAAGAAGCACAAGGCTCATGTTGCTACTTGGAGCGATAAGAATTCATCATCCAATGAAGATGAGGTAGCAAACTTGTGTCTCATGGCTCTTGATGAGCCAAAGGTAACCCTTGAATACTCTTGCAATGATTTTACCTATAATGAATTATATGATGCTTATGAAGAGTTTCAAGATGCATATGATGAATTAGTTTTAGAATATAAGGAATCTCTTAAGAAAAATAAGAAAATTGTTTTAGAATTGAAAAATGAGAATGATTCCTCAATAAAACTAATTTAGAACTAGAAAGTAAATTAATTGAAATGCATGAAAAACTTAAGGATATAAACATATTTAAACCTCATGCATAAAACCAACTGTTCAAATTTGTTAATTTTAAATAAGAATATTTACCTTTTTTTTAATCTTGTTTTTATCTTTTAATTTACAAATTTAGTTTTTTAAATCACTTTTTGCAATTACTTGACATAAAAGTTTTAAAAGTAAAAGTTTTAATCTATCGTACTTCTTAAGTTAAAATTAAGGGGTTACATACAGGCTTATGTGTACCAATACAGATATAGACATATTGCTACCCTTGTTTTAAACTCCAACTATTATTTTTATGTAAATGTTCGATACACTGTATCGACCACCATATCCATACGGGTCAAGACATATATACCAATATTTAGAACCTGACACGATTGCAATAACTTTCTCCATAAGAGAAAACGTATCGATACGCAGTTACGCACACCCAGAAATCGATACTAATAAAATTAGAAGCAAAAATTCAATATTAAAAATGATCCATTTTGGGTTTCCTTCGGCCAACAAATATAATTTTTTTGATTCGTGCCTAACGACTAAACCGGATCGAGGGTTCCATTTTAACTAAATCTAATCGCTGATAATAACCCTTTGGTGTCCAGAGAGACTGGATTCTCGAATACAAGGTCCTGTAACTAGTGCTGTAAACGAATCGAACGAACACGAACGAGGGTGTGTTCATGTTCGTTCGTTTAACTTTAACTGAACAAATGAACGAACACGAACATAAACGAACATAAATTTTCTTGTTCGTGTTCGTTCGTTAAGGATTGTAGCTTATTCATGTTCGTTTATATTCGTTTGTTTAAATGATAAACGAATGTAAATAAACGAACATAAACGAATGTAAACGAACAAACATAAATAAACGTAAGCGAACGAAGATAAATAAACGAATATAAACGAACGAACATATATAATATGCTAAATATTTAATATTTTGAATTAATTCGATTAATTCAGCTAATCAATTACTGATTTTAAACCGAATTAGTCGATAATTAAAATTAAAAAAAACTCTTAATTATTAGATGAAACCTAAAATTTAATTGATTAACTAGTTTTGTTTTGGTTCGATTATTAACTCGATTTAACAGAACAATAAACACCCCTAGCCTATAACAAGAAAGTTTTTAACGAGTCATAAAATAAGATTTCTCAACTCAAGTAACTCAAAATTTTTTGACTCGACTTAGTTGATCTAATGCTCACCCTTAGATATATGTGAATAAATTTAAACAAACATAAACGAACGAACATAAATGAACGAAGATAAACGAACAGGTTACCGAACGTTCACAAACATAAATGAACGAACATAAACGAACAGATTACCGAACGTTCACGAACATAAATGAACGAACGAACATAAACGAACGTAAATGAACAAATATAAATGAACGTAAACGAACGAAAATAAATAAACGAACATAAACAAATGAACATAAATAACATATATAATATGCTAAATATTTAATATTTTGGATTAATTCGATTAATTTAGCTAATCAATTACTGATTTTAAACCGAATTAGTCGATAATTAAAATTAAAAAAACTCTTAATTATTAGATGAAACCTAAAATTTAATTGATTAACTAGTTTTGTTTTGGTTCGATTCATTAACTCGGTTTAACAGAACAATAAACACCCTTAGCCTATAACAAGAAAGTTTTTAACAAGTCATAAAATAAGACTTCTCAACTTGAGTAACTCAAAATTTTTTGACTCGATTTATTTGATATAATGCTCACCCTTAGATATATGTGAATAAATTTAAACGAACATAAACGAACGAACATAAATAAACGAACATAAACGAACGAACATAAATAAACGAACAAATTACCGAACGTTCACGAACATAAATGAACGAACGAGCCCTTTGTTCACGTTCGTTCGTTTAACTAAACGAATGAAAAATCTTGTTCATATTCGTTCGTTTAATAAATAAACGAATATAAACGAACTTCCCGCCGAACGATTCACCAAACGTTCGGTTCGTTTTTGGCCCTACTTATAACCAATGGTTCTACCGCATACCATGATCGATATGCTCGTGAACCCACTCCAAGAATTTTATACTTGGGAACCCACCACCCTGATTAATGACATAACTTCGTCAACAACCACATCCAAATCACTGCGGCGGCTGATATGTCCATGGCCACAACCGTCTTCTTGCCCGATACCATAGCAGCAGAAGATACCTTCCCCCGTCAAACCCCCGTCGGAGCCACCGCATCCTTCATATCCTCGTCAGCAGTCATAGGCACGCTGCATCCTTCATATCCTCGTCAGCAGTCATAGGATAGGGTGAGCAAAACTCGACTCGACTCGAAAAAACTGAATAACTCGACTCGAAACGAAAATATTCGACTCGTTTTAACTTGACTCGAAATTTTATAGACTCGACTCGAAAAAATTTCAAATAAAGTTTGAGTTTTAAAATGGAAATTTGAATAACTCGAATTTTTTTAATAATTAAAGGATTAATTTTTAAGTTTAAGACAAATCTCTCAATTTTTTATGATATATATACATTGATATATAAAAATATAAATAAATATTAGTACATATGAATATATATATATGCATATCTTATATGATTAGAGAAAGTCGTTTGAATTGGAATCAAATCATACTATAACATGATAAATAATTATAATTAAATATTTATAGAAATTCAAAAACTCGATTCGACTCGAATCGAATTTCTTAAACTCGACTCTAACAGAAAAAATTTCAAATAAAGTTTGAGTTATAAAATATGACTCGTCAACTCGAATAACTCGAAATTTTTTGACTCGACTTGACTCGATCGAATACTCACCCCTAATAGGCGGTCCACAGTAACCATGCCATCAGTATATGTCCGTACCACGTCATCAAAATTTATATTAAATATTAAAAATGAATGGACCTGATTATTTGGACCACGGATGATGTAGTCAACAGGGTTCATGATATAATCTCTGATGCTTAACAATTTAGGAATTTTTAATAAATCTTTTATTTTTTTAAAAAAAATTAATTTAGTCCCTTCATTTTTTTAAAAATTTATATTAAATATTTTTTTTATAAAATCTCTAAATTTTTAATTTGTCTACTTCAGATTTTTGATGTTATGATAATTTAGGTCCTTATAAATTTAAATATTAGATAGGTTTAGATTGAGTTTTTTTTAAGGGTAGCTTCAGGTTGGGTCAAGTTCGAGTTTAGGGTATAAGAAATTTAATCCGACCCAAGATTAATAGTATAATATTTTAATATATTTTTAAAGATATTTACAATAGTGATCCTCCTTATATATATATTTTACAATTAAGTCACTAAGATTTTAATATTTTTTTAACAATTAGATCCCTAAAATTTAAATTTTTAATAACTCAGGTAGAATCAGATCGGGTCAGATTTTAAAACTTAAAAATTAAGTCGGATCGGATTTTTTCACCTTAAACCCAGAACAAATCGATTGACAAGTAAATGAGATACATAGTCAAGTCGAATGCAAATGAGCCGAAAATCTGATCCGACCCGTACCCATCCTATATATAAATTAATGACAAACAAAGAGGAGAATCTAGTTTTGTTTTATTGATGGATCCAAAAACGAGTGAGAATGGCAGTAGGCATCTACTAAGAGTATCCAATAATTAGACTTAATTTAATGGACCAAGTGGAGTGGGTACACGAAGGCACAGGGTCAGTAGTTAAAACAAATTTGATTGTTTTGTTAGCATCTAATCAGTAATTAATTAATTTAATTATTAATTAGTATTCACGACAAAACAGTTTAAAGCCTTAATTTTTTTAACAAATGAAGGCTAATCCAAATTAGGAAGATGTAATCTTCTTAAACACTGAATTTGTCAACGCATCTCTTAAACAATAATATATTTTTAAGACACTCGAACTAGAGCCAGTTGGGTTTATTTTTTTGTTTATTTTTAAAATAAAAAATTGAAACGGTTCACCCCTGGGTTAATTTTGAGAAATATAAGAGTTTAAGTTTATTTTTAGTATTATAAAGACGTTTGAAAAATAATTTTGGAAGTAGGTCAATTGCTACCGTAATAAAAGGACCTCGTCACCTTCTATTGGCGAGGTCTTCTCTCTCTTCCTGAACTACGCCAATAAGAGATGGCGAGGTACTGTTAATCCATTTAATTTATTCGGTTGAATGAGAAAGAAAGAGAAGACCTCGCCAAGAGAAGGTGGTGAGGTCCTTTTATTACTGTAGCAATTGACCTACTTCCAAAATTATTTCTCAAACTCCTTAAAACCCTAAAATTATTTTAAACAACAATATTTTTCAAAATTTTCTTCTCCCCTGAGCTTTACGTAGATATTAGGTATAACATGAAGGAAAAATCAGTATTGCTTTGCAGAGTAACTGTGTATTGGTTTATGTCTTTTTGGTACCACTTAAGTCGGTAATGAGTTCGAAATCTTATATATAGAGAGAAAATCTTAACAAAGAGACTTAATTAGAGGTGTTTATTGAGCGAGTCGATCACGAGTTGTTAATGCTCGTTAAATTTTTTAAGAATGAAAAGTTGTGGTTAGGGTTTACAGAATTAGGCATAGAGTGTCTTTTTTAAGGTTTAAGGTTTAGGACGTAGAAAATTAAGGTTAATGATTAGAAATTAATTTTTTAAAGATTTTTTTAATAAAGGCATAAGCAGGAGAAATTATATCATACGTCAGTCCCACCACGTCATCTATGGGACCAACCAATAAAAATTATATACCTCATTATTTTAATCTAAACCAATATTTTTTCACTTTTATTTCTTTATATAAATTTTTAAAAATTTAATTTATTTATAAATTTTTTAACTTTTAAATATTTATATTTTATCTTTAGTCTTAAATATTGACTCCGTCTTAAATCATAGCGTCTGCAATTCTTTATTTCAAATTAACTGAAATAAATCACTTAAAATCAGCACCAACCAATGTGTTCCTCTGCACCTCTCTCATTCAGACTACCACTTTTAGGGGAAAAAAAAATTATTACATTCGTTCATTTTGGACCGTAAATTAAAATAAACCAAACAACACGTTTGTAGTTGCATAGCCTCTGTCGTCGTCAATATAATGAAAAGTTTGACCAGAAGACTTGGCATCTCAATTTCGCAGCCATAAACACTGACGGATAGATTGATTTTCTAGATGTTTCAAATTCCAGACAAGTCCAGTAAACATTGACAAAACAAATGAAAAAAAAAAAGATTTTTAATGCATGTGGCTAACAATTTTTTGGATTTGTTTTATATTTTCCATGCATAAAATCTTTTGGATTATTCTTTCATAGCTGGCTTAAACTCACGGATGGGCACGGAATTCAAACTCGATGGGTTTAGATTTGATTCGATCGGGTCAGATTTTTTGGTAAAAAATTTAAGTTTGGATCGAGTCGTTTTTTTTAAAGATGATTTCGGGTCATGTTGGGTTCGGGATTAGGGTAGAAAAAATTCGACCTGACCCGATTTGGGACTAATAGTGTAATTTTTTTATATATATTTTAGGGATATTTGTAATAAAGATACCTCTTTATATATATTTTATACAATTAGGTCACTAAAATTTTATTTTTTTACAATTAGATCCCTAAATTTTAATTTTTTTACAATTAAATCCCTAAAATTTAAATTTTTTTTAATGATTCGGGTCGAGTCGGATTTTAAAGCTTAAAAATTGAGTCGGGTCAGATTTTTTCACCCTAAATCCGGGCCGGGTCAGATTTTTTTCACCCAAAAACCGGGTCGGGTCGAGTGGCGGATAGAGGATATGATTCTTCAGGTCGAATGTAGGTAGGCCGAAAATACGATCCGACCCGACCCGTGCTCATCTCTACTTAAACTCTAAACCTTCTAAGGTTTGGTTTAAGTTTTCTTTTGCCCTAATTACTTTTTTTATTTAAAAAAATAATTGTTGTTGTTGCATGGTCATTTTCACCAAGTACTATACCTTTTGTTTAATGCAATATAATTAAGGTTAATTAATTGAATTGTACATTTATTTTTATGAAAATTATTGGATATACAAAATAGGATGGTCATTTGATCCAAATCGATGGGTTTTGATCTGATTTTATAAGGATGAGTTTTTAAAGAAAATTTTAGGGTTGAATTAGATTTTTTGTTGATGGGTTGAATCGCATTTAGGTTTAAGATAAAAATATTGTTATAAAAATATTTTGTCCAATAAAAATAAAAGAATTATTATAATTACTCATATCTATTTATTTTTTTCAATTAATTCTCTGTATTATTGAATAAAAATAAAAATAAATAAATAATTTATTTATATCGAACCGAACCATGTCAAATTCAGAATAGAGTTGTTAAATTTTAAAGTAAAATATGATATGGGTAAGCCAAAATTGTACACTAGTGTAAACTTCGGTTTATAAAATTTAACTTAATTTAGGGTTAGAATTTAAGGTTTAATAGATTTAATTTAAATTTTAGGGGTTTAATGTTTAATTTATGTCTTAAAATTTTTGTTTAAAGTTTAAAATTTAAGTTTTAAAGTTTATATTTCTTTTAATCAACTACAGTAAATACAGTAGTATCTATTTTAAAATATACTCTCAATCATCGAGGATATTGATCGTTCAATCACTATATTGCCATTACTAGTACTCAAACTCGTAATCTCTGAAAACAACAATTGTTCCTTTAACTATTGAAGTTAGATGATTCGTACATCTTTAAAGTTTATAATTAAACAGTAAAGATTTTGTATTTCTTAATACACCTCAAAAGTCTTGTCTTTATTTGAGCTATATTTTATCAAAAACATTGAATCTAGTTGTACTTATCGTGGATGCTTTTCTTTTGATTTCTACACATGTATGAATTAATTGATACAAAAATAAGAAAAGACATACTCAAATATTAAATTACACTATAAACCTTAAATAAATTTTATATTTTTTGGATCGTTAGATGAGTAAATGGATGACTTAGATTATTTTTTATATTTTTTCACAAGTGATAATTTTCGTATAACTAATTATTAATTTGAGTAATCCGTTTCACTCATCTAATGATAAAAAAAACATATAAAACTTATAGAGTTTTATATTATATAATTTGATTTTATCCCAACATTTATTTGAGTCGAATTTTGTTGTCATCCTAAATATACGAGATTTGTATTAGGAAGTGCATTTCTGAAAAATTAGGGGCAATATTATACGATGAGTATTCGATAGAGTTAAGTTAAAATAAGTTAAATTTTATTTGAATTTTTTTAGTCGAGTTGAATTGTTTGAGTTTTGGTTTAAATTTAATAATAAATATTTAAAAAAATGTTGTGATACAAATTGATTCTAATTTAAACAACTTTCTATAATTATAGTGACGAATATAAAAATATATTTGAATACGGGTACACATAAAATTTCAAAATTTCAGGGTAAACGCAAATCATAAATATTATAAAAATTTAAGAAATAATTCATAAAATTAAAAAAAAATAAAGACAAATATATGAAGTTTAAAAAGATTAGTGTGTTGGTTATATGGACTGCAAAACAGGGCGTTAGCACTGACAGGAAAAATAAAATGAACAAACTGAAAGATAATTAGACCGTATCGTGGTATGGAGGTCACTGCCTTAGAAACAATTCGCCCCGATGTGTGTACTCGCTACTTTAGACGGTTGTCCCCCGAAGGTTAGCACGGTCCTCCAAACAATGTACACCCAAAGTTTGGAGTGGATTATAGAGGAAATGATCGTCTAAACCGGAGTCGAACAAAAGCTTCTCTAAGCTTTTCAAGGAATGCTCTCAAACTCTCTAAAATAAGACAGAAATAAATTTGAATGAGATAATTAAAACTGAGAGAGAGCTCTCTTATTTATAGGTTGAAAGCAAGGGCAAATCTATCCGAGAATCAGATAAAATCTGATTTAAATAACAGATTATATCATAATCAAATCTCTAATAATATCAGATAATATCCATTTAAAATCTCGGAAAATCTATTAATATCTATCCAAAAATAATAGATTTGATAACTAAAAATATCCATTTAAATCTCGGATAATATCTATTCAAAATTAGATTTAATAATAGATAATATCAAATCAAATCTCTGATATTTATTAAATCTAATCGGTTACACATTTAAAATTCAAAATGAATTTTAACTTAACCGAACTACTTCCATGTCTCCTATAAATACGAAGTGTAGGATTCAAGCATTATCCAACAATCCCCCACTAATGCGAATGAATCCTCTTAAAAAAAATAAAGTTCGACTATCACTAGACGAACACTGGCAAGATTAGTTGCTTAAGTACATAGTGAACGAATCTTGAACTAGTACGTAGTGAGGATGAGTAATCCTCCTCTTAGATAAGTGAAACTAGTCTTGAACTTTCTAAGATCGGGGTGAACTCATAACACATAACTAATCTCTTCATCCACCATAGTCCGCGATGTGAAGATATGTATATACATGAAGTATATATTTAGTCGTCTTACCTCGGGATTTTAGTAAGTGTACTAGAAAAACAGCCCATCGTTTTTCATAGAAGACGGCTAACTCTTCTCACTTACATAGGTTATTTCATCAAGTTTATCTCAACATAAACCACCCAAAATCGGGCTATGAAATAATTAAAAGCTTTGTATAAAGCTCAACCTCACAAGAAAATAAGGTGATTTTCTTCAAGTTCATATTAAATGAACTACCCAAACTCTGGGCTAAGAAATCATTAAGAATAAAAACTCAACCTCTTTGTTTGGTAAATTCAATAATGTTCTTCTCAATAGAACAATCCAACCTCTTTGGATATAATTTATTAAGAGTTAAAATAAACTCATCCTTCCGAGCGGTAAGTTCAATTAGTCCTTCGCAATAGGTCTAAGAACTTATTAAGACTAATTCAACCAAAATTGGTAAATTCATCAAGTCTTTCTCACTAAGACCACCCAAACTTGGGCTATGAATTTATTAAGAGCATTAAGCTCAACCTGGACATGTACACGAAACATCATAGGGATTGGGTAGATGGACATGTACACTATGAGTCGTTCCATGGTTTCGTTTGACCACATTGAACTTAGAGAACTAAGTTGGGTATCCACCATGAATCACTCAACCAATGGGCTTAAGACACATCCCCTCGACGAATCTAGAATTTGTTTCCTGCTCAATCCTTTGGTAGGAGGATCAGCCAAATTCATCTCCGACTTAACATACTCTAAGGTGAGTACTCAGTTCTTTATTAGGTGCCTCACATATTCGTACCTTATGCAAATGTGTCTCTTCTTACCATTGTAAGCTTGATTTATGAACACATGTATCACAAATTACGAATCGCACAATAAAGATATCGAAGGAGTCGGTTTTCCCCACAAAGGTATCTTTGCTAAAAGATTCTTAAGCCACTCGGCTTCTTGCCCAGTTAAGTCTAGAGCTATAAACTCTGACTCTATGGTGGAGCGTGCAATACAAATCTGTTTGGCAGACTTCTACGTGATTGCAGCTTCATTTAAAGTGAAAACATATCCACTCGTAGAGCTTACCTCATCACTATGAGAAACCTAGTTGGCATCACAACATTCTTCCAAAAAACAGGATAGAAAACAAAATTGAGTTTCCAATCCATAGTACCCTTAAGTAACTTTAGTAAGCGTCTAAGAGTCGTTCAATGTTCACCACTTGAATTATGAGTATATCTACTCAATCTACTCATAACATAGGCAATATCAGGTCGAGTATAGTTCATTAAGAACATTAGGCTTTCTATAATTTTAGCATATTCAACCTGGGAAACACAGCTTCCTTTATTTTTAACGAGATGAGTGCTAGAGTCAACAAGGGTTCGAGTATAAATGACATCTCAACTGTCAAACTCTGGATTGACCCATCTGACATGAGTTTCATTTGTTGTTGATAGGTTTAAATCCTTTAGGCAAGTCTACCAATTCCCATGTATGATTTAGACATTATTGACTCTAGTTTATCATTAACAACTCTTCTCCACAACTAGCGTCAATATATCTCATAGCTTCTTTATAAGTTTTAGGATCCTCATCTAACAAGAAATTTGAGCTATAGGATCCGATAAGTTGTCTAAATCATTTATCTCAGAAATAAAGGAAGTAACAAAATCTGGTCCAAAAAAGGTTTTTTTAACCTTTTCTTCTTACTTCTTCTAGGCTCAAACTCAAACTCTAGAGCATATTATGCAACATTGTTTGTAGCGTACTCAATAAATACTACATCAACGATTTTAGGGACCGATGGTAGACTTCTTAAAGTCAGGCAAATCTACTTTAGCCAGACACCCCGACACTTTTAGGTATTGCAAGTTTGCATAACCTTTCCACAATTCGTATGAAGTTGAGTCTAATTTCTTATGAGGTATTCGGTTTAAGATTTACCGATAGAATGACTTCCCCCAATATATTATTGGCTAACTCAGAACTTATCAACAATGAATTTATCCATCTCTTTTAAAGTTCTGTTTTCCTCTCGGCTATGTCGTTTTGTTGAGCCAAAAACAAGGGGTAAAAGTTTTATGAACTATGTCATTCGTCTCATATAGCTCTTTAAGAAATTTAGATCCAAATTCACCACCTCTATCGGACCTAAAATTTTCCATCTTTTCATAAAGAGAATTTTTATGGAGATTTCTATACACTCCTAAGATAGACAAATATTTTCTTCCTTCTTAAAATTATGAAGAAAATATCTCAAAGAGATTTAATGGCTACCTCCATCTTATAGTAGCATTAATGTCTATCATTTTCTCTTTATTTTATCTTATAGTAGCATTAATGTCTATCATTTTCTCTTTATTTTAGACAAGGTTCTTGCCTTAAAAAACCACTAGAAATATTCATCTACGATGACTAAAAGAAAGATATCTTAAATAAATTATTAAAATTATTATTCTAACTTCTACATTAAGTATAGAATATTTATTTAGTCATGAATTTTCTACTCAAAAAAGGTTATCTAGCCTTCTTTTACAACCTAATCTAACAAATACTCACTAAGCTTACAGATTAGGTAAAGGCTTAATATAAATTCATGTATTAAAAATCGTGAATTAAATAATCTGACCTTATAAGTAGAAACGTAATTCATGTAGATCTTGTCTATTTTGATCATGCCTGTGACTTCAATCTTTGTATCATGAACTCAAAAATTCATCGTGACTGAAATTCCACATATTTTTGAATCTACAAAATTCAAATAAAATTATATATGGTTAGTCACAAAAATAATTTACTAACAGTAATAATAAATAAATAAAATAAAATTCACTGATAGTAAAATATCCTTATCTTTAGGATTTTGGTTCTTATCTTCAACTTCATCATCACACCATCACCTTCGATTATTGACCCGTCAAGTGCGTTAAGCTTGAACAAACCTAAAACCAGCTTTACAATAATATCATTTTTGCAGTAGAATTGTTTCTAAATTGTTGGTTATATGGACTGCAAAACAGGGCGTTAGCACTGACAGGAAAAATAAAATGAACAAACTGAAAGATAATTAGACTGTGTCGTGGTATGGAGGTCACTGCCTTAGAAACAATTCGCCCCGATGTGTGTACTCGCTACTTTAGACGGTTGTCCCCTGAAGGTTAGCACGGTCCTCCAAACAATGTACACCCAAAGTTTGGAGTGGATTATAGAGGAAATGATCGTCTAAATCGGAGTCGAACAAAAGCTTCTCTAAGCTTTTCAAGGAATGCTCTCAAACTCTCTAAAATAAGACAGAAGTAAATCTGAATGGGATAATTAAAACTGAGAGAGAGCTCTCTTATTTATAGGTTGAAAACAGGGGCAAATCTGTTCGAGAATCAGATAAAATCTGATTTAAATAACAGATTATATAATAATCAAATCTCTAATAATATTAGATAATATCCATTTAAAATCTCGGATAAATCTGTTAATATCTATCCAAAAATAGTAGATTTGATAACTGAAAATATCCATTTAAATCTCGGATAATATCTATTCAAAATTAGATTTAATAATAGATAATATCAAATCAAATCTCTGATATTTATTAAATCTAATCGGTTACACATTTAAAATTCAAAATGAATTTTAACTTAACCAAACTGCTTCCATGTCTCCTATAAATGCGGAGTGTAGGATTCAAGCATTATCCAACATAGTGTAGACACGAGACCAGCCCACATTATATATATATATATATATATATATATATATATATCCTTCATTGATCATATGTAACATACATATTTTTCATTTGTTGTATAGTTATATCATGTAAAGTTAAAAGAATTATCTTGAACTTAAAACTGATTCACTAATTATTAAAAAATTAATTACTTAAATCTCATTTTATAACTTAAACTATAAATAAAATTTTTTGAATTAAATTTATAAAGTTATAATTTAAACTGAATAAATTTTTTATATCAAATCAGTTTAAAATGATAATATTTTCAAATCGATTCAAATTTAACTTAACTTATATAAAGGAAACCGACACCAATAAACGTGGAAAACACCCTAAAAATATTCTACAAATAATATTTGAATCAAGGTATTATGAGAGATCATTCTTAAAACCTAGATAGTGGGATGAAGAAAAAATCATTCTTAGAATAATAATAAGGTAATTTTTATTTAATTTTTTTAATATATTTATGTACTATATAAATATAATATTTAAATTTAAATTATTTAAATTAAATATCATCTTTTATCATTAAAACTATTTTATTTATTTAAAAAAACTCATTATACTTATTACATTCACATGTCATATCCGACAAACTGATGTCATCTAACTTTCAAACTATTTCAAGAAACTGAGCCATGGTTTGTTGTTTTTCTAACCCTCCTTTTTTCATAAGATTGCAAGAATCTCTGCACATGACAGACTTTTTTAATTGTATTTTATAGCAGGGAAATTCTACCTATAAAATATTATTAAACATCACTAATGATGAATATTATCGAACACTCTTAAATTAATTAATAAAAATTAAAATATCAAGGACTTAATATGTAATTAATAAAAGAGTGATAAACTCAACACACAATTAATAATTGTATGTTGAGTCTTTGAAATTTTTAATCTTTATTAATTAATTTAATAATATTTTCGGTGTTCAACGTTAGTGATGTTCAGCAGTGTTCGACGCCCGTTGTAGACAAGGACGAAACTATGCTTGTTGTGGGAGGAGCTTTTGCCCCTTCCAAAATTTTTTGGTATAATTGCATTTGAAGTCCTCTTAATTCAAATAATAATAAAATAAAATTTTTGTCACACCTAATTTTTAGATTTAAAATTTTAATAAACCTTACCCCTCGTAATGTTTAATTCTACCTTCGTCCCTAATACTCATCTTTTATATAATTATTGTTCTCATGTATCAAGGTAATTCGTACGTCCGACCGTATTATTTCCAAATGACTAGGAACTCGTCCTTTCATTGCAAAATCCATGCATCTCTATACATGCGTGTAACCCACGCGCCACCTAATATGGCCAATTTGTGGCCCTACTTTGCTTTGAAAATTGGATGTCCTATTTGAAAGTATTAGCCTAGTATAGAATATAGATAAAAATTAAAATTATTCATAAATTTTGATAAAATATGTAAAAATTAAGAATTTTTGTTTAAGTAAAGAATTTTTTATATTTTAAAGATAAATATTAATATTCGATTTATATAAATATAAATATATTTAGGCTAAATTATAATTAATGTCACTAAATTATGAGTATAATTATATTTATTTCATTTAATTATGGGTAAGTTTACGATTGAATCATCGTTTATATTTAAAAAACACATCAATTTGGTCGTTTTTCTTCTAAATAACTTGTATACGCTCATTAATATTAGAGTTTTTCATTTAAAATCATTAATTAATCTAATACAAGAATTCATATACTTTTTTTATATGAAGGGTGATCAAATGTAACCTTACTTATAATTGAGTGATCCAAATGTAACATTACTCATAATCAGGGACGGAGCCAGGATTTGAGGTTGAGGGGGTAAAATATAAATGTTTAAAAGTATGGAGGACAAATTCATAAAAAAGTATTTTTTAAAAGAATTTAAATAGGGGACAAAAGTGAAAAAAAATCTTCGGAGTAGGGGGCGATTGCCCCTCCCCACTCCTCTTTAGCTCCGTCCCTGCTCATAATTAAGTGATCCAAACATAACTTTTAATAATTGAGTGACTTTTATTACAATTTATCTATACTTTTAATTACTCGATAAATTAATTTTTATATTAAATTAATATAATAATTGTTGTATGAAATATATAAAAGTAAAATAACTTCATGTTGAAATAGAAATCAATGATTTATGAATATTAAATCAAATTAAAATTTTTAAATATATAATTATATTAAAAAAAGTATATATCATATTATACATTTGTTCAAAATATATTTATAGTTTTAATAAGGTGATAAACAAACAATTAATAGTTAATAGAATGTTATGGAAAAAATAAAAATAGACGTCTTATCCATAATTTTAGAAAAATCCAAAATTAATTAAATATTTTTCATAATTTTGAATATTAATTTCTAAATATCATTTTCATATTCTAAATTCTTAAAATGATTTTTTTGGACCGAAAATAATTTTCATCAACATCAATAAATCATTGAGTAGACAAAGTGTGGCTCACAAGGTGAGAGTATGTTGGCTTAATACCTACGAATAATTTCAAAAAAAATTATAAAAAAATATTTTTATATCAATTTCTTTTCTATTCCAATTAATGGATTAAAGTAATCTTCAGTCCTTAAATTTGATGATTTTTCATTTTGGTCCCTAAACATTTTTTAGTCCTCGTTTGTCTAAAACATGGTTTTTTTTTGGTATTTTAAAGATATGACGTTCTAAGACAGTTCATGTGACACAATCATACAATATTATAGCGTACAATGAGGCTGACCGATTCGCGAGTTATTCGGATTCGATTTAGTTAAAGTTCGGTTTGAGTGAGTTTAATTTAGATTCGGACTCGGTTTGAGATTTTCACAAGCTGAGTTGAGTTGACCAAAGTTCGACTCAAAAAACTCGTGAAAAGGCTCAAAATAATTATATATATTAAAAATAATTTCTTTAGTAAAAGAAAAACAATAAAACAAATTAGGGAAAATCTATTAAAAATAAATTGATCACTATGTATTTGTATTGTAAGAATATTTTGTGGTTATTTGAATTAATCTACTTTTTCTACACTTTTTTTTCTTTTCCAACATTGAATTTTATTTCGGGTTATAAAAGTTTTTTTTAATGAGTTCCTCATATTTTATAATAAAATATATTAAAATTATTCATTTCGAGCCGAGCCGAGTTTTGAGCGTGAGCCGATCCTTATAGTATTGTTTTCAAGTTGAAATTAAGTTTAAAATTCTAAACTTGGCCAACCTCAAATCCTAACCGAATCAAATATAATTGTTTCCGAATTGAACTTAATTAAACTCAGACTCGATTCGACTCATTATCACCCCTACTCAGATCATCGGAATGAATAAAAATGGAGAAACTTACCATGTTATGAGAACAACATCTCCCAAATTTAGAATGATTACCAATTCAAGGACTAAAAATGGTTTTTATATCCCTTCAATGAAATATAATTTTATTTTATTATTTTTGGGGTTCTTCAAATGCCTTTAAAAACCTCATTTCTGCAACCCAAAGTTGAAACCCTCAAGGCCAACATCTACCCTCCAACTCTTTTTGTTTTTTTGTTCTTGTTCTGGTCTGTGGGTATCTTATTTAAAAAAATAATAAAAAAACCTTTCTTTTCAGCTTTGTTGTGAAAGAGAAAGCAGCAGAGAAAAGGAAATGGCACTGGAAGCTGTAGTTTTCCAGCAAGATTTGTTTGGTTACAGCAGCAAAGATCTGTACAGCTTGTTAGGCGGGAGTTTCAGCTATGAAGAAGATGAAGACAAGTATTTCGTTCAGCATAATCAAATTTCTGATGATGCTAATAATAGTTTTGTTAATGGAGAAAATTGGGTTTCTTCTTCTTCACCAACTTCAATGGCTCCACCACCCCATTTCAGTGAAGCAGCTGACAATAATAATGGATCATCCTCCTACTGCGTCGAAACTGTCTCGACCATAGTCGAGACGGCTTCGACGAGTCGTCCCAAGAGACGTAGGCTCAAAACTCGTAAAAACAAGGAGGAGATTGAGAATCAAAGGATGACTCACATTGCTGTTGAACGAAATAGAAGGCGACAGATGAATGAATATCTTTCTGTTCTTCGTTCTCTCATGCCTGAATCTTATGTTCAAAGGGTATTTTTCATTTCTCTATCTCTCTCATATATGTATATGTATATGTATATGTATATGTGTGTGATAATCATAATTTTTTTGATTAGGGTGATCAAGCTTCAATAATTGGAGGAGCCATCAATTTTGTGAAGGAGCTTGAGCACTGTGTTCAGCTGCTGAGTGCTAAGAAAGAGGTGAAGGAAAGATCAGAATATGGTACTAGCGGCTGTTCATCACCTTTTGCAGAGTTCTTCACGTTCCCACAGTACTTGACTCGGGGCGAGAATAATTCGATCCTGATGAATGAATCGATGGCCGATAGTCAATCGGCGGTAGCCGACATCAAAGTCACCATGGTGGAGAGCCATGCAAACCTCAGAATAAGATCGAAAAAGGGACCGGCACAGCTCTTGAAACTGGTTTCAGGGTTGAACAGTATGTATCTCAGTATCCTCCATCTCAATGTCACTACAGTTGATCAAAATGTACTGTATTCTCTCAGTGTCAAGGTTAGTATACGTATACATATACATATACATATACATATACATATACTGATATACATGTATATATACTTGTACATATACATATATGGTATTTAGATTTGTAGTAGAATTTACCATAATTGGTTGAAAATTTGCAGGTAGAAGATGATTGTAAGCTGACTTCAGTGGATGACATTGCAACAGCAGTAAACCAGTTGCTAGGTAGGATTCAAGAAGATGCTATGTTGAAATGAAAATTTACTGTGTTTTTTCACCCCACTGTAATTTGTAATTTCTCTTTAATTTCCACCTTCATATTATATGAAGCCCCTTTTATTTACCTTGAGGTTGTTCCCTGAAATCACTTAATTTGCCACTAATTCCCTCTCCAATTTACCATGAACTGTTTTAGAAAAATTACTGTTGGTTTTCACTAGAATCATGTAATTTTCAAATAAAATTAAACTTTATTTCATTCTTTTTTCTTAAAAAGTATGTAATGTAGGTTACAATCCGATTTGATTCGTTCGATAGTTCTATAAGTATATAATTTAGAATTTTATCTCAAGTTAACACGGTTAATCTAAGTAATTCTTTAAAATAAAGTTTTACGCGTTAAATGTTTTATCATTGTACCAATAATTATTGTCGTCTTTAGGTATGGACGAAAAGAACACCCGTCTAAGACCAAGGTTTTTTAAATAATAGTACAATTTTTTTCTAATACTTATTAAGGTTTATACTTTAATTTTATTTTTTAATATTTATTATTAAATCTAATTTTTCAATAGTTGTTATTAAGAATTTTTGGTTTAATTTTTTTAATACTTCCTATCAGATTCATTTTTTCTTAATATTTTTATTAAGAGTACTCTTATATTTTATTTTTTTTAATATTTGTTACTACGTATCAAAATTTTTCCTCAATAATTGTTATTAGGGTTTAACTTTTTTAACACTTGTTATTATGTGTTTAATTTTTATCCATACTTATTATTAGGAGAATACTTTTAAAATTTAATTTTTAAAATTTTGTTATTAGGGTCCAATTTTTTAAATACTTGTTATTATAGATTCGATCTTTTCCTAATATTAGTTATTAGGGTTCAATTTTTTTCTATACTTTTTATTAGACACCTATTTTTTCAAATATTTATTATTAGGCTATACTCTTAAAATTTAGTTCACCCAATACTTGTTACTAAAGAGCTAATTTATTATAATATTTAATATTAGAGACTCAATTTTTATTGATATTTATTGAGAACATACTATTAAAGTTCAGTTTTTTGATATTTTTATAAGAGTTCAATTTTTTCTCTCGATACATGTTAGGGATATTTTTTTAAAAAAAAATATTTATTATTAATGATCTAATTTTTTAATATTGATATTATAAACCTATTTTTAAATTTTAATTTTTTAATATTTATTAGTAGAACTAATTTTATGTATTTTAAGGCCATCAAAATTTCAAAAACGACCTAATAACTTATCGAAAATAATCTATAAATTCGATTATATTAAATATTCAAAATATATTCTATAGTTTTGTTGCGGAATAAAGTTATGTGAACCACTCAATGAAGCATTGAATATTCAAGAAATTTTGTGTTCAAGTATTTTCTTCCCAACAGAAATTCAAAGGAGACTATGACAACTTACGAGAGGTGTACTAAAACTAAAGGCTGACATATGAACAGATTGGGAAAGAATAATGTAGAACTTTTTCTCATTTTGAAATTACTTAAATTAAAACGTTTAAATTATTTTTGGTAAATTAAATATTTAATGTTATAAAGTAATTAATTCAGACGATTTAAAATCGAAAAATAAATTTATTAATCTCAAAATAAATATAAATAGAAACTCAAACTGATTTAAAAATGATAAGTTGAATCGTATTGAGGCCTGCAAGAATATAGTTTCCTTAAGAAAAATTTTCGGCCACTCCGAAAGTACTTCAGTTATTTGGTCGCAACTGCAAAGATCTCGAGTTGTTTCTAGCCTTCGCCAATCACCAGAAGAAAACGAGAGAGAAAAATCGTTTTAGAGATAATTTGAAACTTGAGAATTCCATTCATATTTATAGAAAAAATTAGGGTAACAAGTGGGAAGTTTAAAACAAATTAAATTCAAATATTTCAAGGATAATGCGAATTATCTGGTTTTTTAAAATCGAATTAAATTTGAATATTAAAAGATAATTAGCATTATCTCTACATTATCTAATTAATATCCATAATTCAAGGAAAATTCAACTTCTACTTGATTTGTATTTCTTTAATTTGTATTTCAGCAGAATACAAAGTTTTCTTGGATATTAAAAAAATTAAGAAAAAAAAATACTCACAACGGGTGAAATATCCGCAGGCCCACGAAGGGACCGATCAGTCCGGATATTTGCATCGCCCAAGTCGTGAGGGTGCGTCGCAACTCGAATAGGATTAGATTTGCACCCCTTTGTGCAAGGCACAGAGTCATCTTAAGTTATTCAATGAAAACTATGTGAGTAAGTGTATATAAATATCTCCCACTTCATTTATCCCATCCATATGGGATAAGGGATTCTTCATTCATTACTTTATTATTGACCTTCATATTTTGAGCATCAATTTCTCATTCATAACTTAATCATTTTGAGCATGTGATATACCGTTGTAAAGATCTCACAGGGTAGAATAAGAACCAATAAATTTCTTATTCGAATTCCAATCTTTATAATTCCAAAACATGGCTCAAAGATGAACATTTCTCACTGTTTTTCCAACAATCCCCCACATAAATGAAATTGATGATTTTATAAAAATATTTTAGCTCGATGTGGTGATAGGCTCTACGATTGATAGATGCATATGATAGGTAGGTTTCCTCCTTTGAATCTTCCCTTGTGAAATTATATTTACTTTACTAGCTAATCAGTAGACGTGATGTCCTTGAATTGTCAGTCGTTAGTATAAATGATAATATACTTCACACACCTATCTCTTTGACAAGAGTTTCAACTCTCATGGTTATGCTCATATGGCCATGTATATCGCCCGGTTCTGCAAGAGTTTGAAAGAATTATGCCCAATAGTTTCCTTGAAGTGTCCCTACTTCACTCTCACATAGGTGACTTATGTTGTTCGGTACACCGAAGCACACAATGGTCATTAAAAGCTTTGCTTAACCTATATGAAAAATTTTCACTATTCACATCATAAGAATGAGCCTGGGAAAAGAACCTTTATAGTGACCACACAGGTCTATGCAATTAGGTTGTCCCCTTAAACCTAGATCTTGGAATCTCCAGTTAGCTAGGTAGGGTTTTCCTTCACGTAGCGCCTTTATTTTTCATGAGATTTAATCTCATTCCTTTTTTTTCTCAACTTGATTTCGGTTTACCTTTTGGTTAGCGAATCCGAAATATTATCCTTTGATCATACAAAATCAAAAGAGATAACTCCATCTAAGATAAGTTTTCTAACAGTATTATATCGCCGACACATATGTCTCAACTTACCATTATACATAAAATTTTGTGCTCTATCAATCGTTGCTTGATTATCACAGTATATACAAATAATGGAAACAATTTTTTCTCATTCAAGGATACCCTCAAAAAATTGCCTTAACCATTGAGTTTCTTCTCCAGTTTTATCTAGAGCAACAAACTCATATTCCATTGTGTATCTGATTATAACCGTTTGTCTTGAGGATTTTCAAGACACACTCATCCTCCTAGAGTGAACACATATCCGTTTGTGTCTTTGGTATCTTGTATGTCAAATATCTAATTAGCATCAGAGTATCCTTCTAAGAAAGCAGGATCTTTGGAATAATGCAATTTATAATCCTAGGAATATCTAAGATATTTCAGTACCCTCACAATTGCTTTTCAAATATCTTTTCCTGGATTATTTGTGAATCTGTTTAAACTGCTCACAATAAAAGCGATATCTAGTCTAATACAGCTCATGAGATACATTAAATTGCCTATGATCCTTGCATATTTCACTTGATTAATACTTTCATCTTTGTTCTTAGATAAACTAGAACAAGGATTTAAAGGAGTTATGGCTATGCCACAATCATCCTTGCCAAATCTTTCGAGAACCTTATCTACATAGTGTGATTAAGTAAATATGAGACCTTATACTGATCTTTTGATTTGGATGTCCAAAATTATATCAACTAATCTCATATCTTTCATGTCAAATTTTGAATTTTACATATCTTTGGTACGTTTTACTATCTCATTGTTGTTTCCTACAATGAGTATGTCATCAACGTACAAACATAGGATGATGTATCCAATATCTGTAGTTTTGACATATAGACATTTATCACACTCATTTATTTTGAAGTAGCTTGTTATCATGACACTATTGAAATTCTCATACCATCGTTTTTGTGCTTGTTTATGTCTATATAGAGATTTCACCAATCTGTATACTTTCCTTTCATGACTCGAAACTACATGACCCTCAGGTTATTTCATGTATATTTTCTCATCAAGTTCTTCATTTAGGAAAGCTATTTTAACATCCATTTGGTGTACTTCAATATTTCTTAGTGCAACAATCGCGAGTATAATCCTGATATTATTTTTGATACAAGAGAAAATGTATCAATGTAATCGAGGCCTTCCTTTTGTTGGTATCGTTTTATTACCAAACGTGTCTTGTACTTGTCAATTATTTCATTTGTTTTCATTTTTCGTTTGAAAATCCATTTTGAGATTAATGGTTTAATTCCCGGAAGAAGGTCCACTAATTTCCATGTATGATTTTGCAAGATGAAATCAATTTTGCTCTTTAAGGCATCTTTTCAGAGGAACATATAGCTTCACTATAAGTTAGAGGTTCAGCCTCCAGCATACAGGTTAGGAAGTCAGATCCAAAAGATTTTTCTATCCTTGCCCTTTTGCTCATTCTTGGCTATATCTCAAATTTAGCATCTTGTTGATCATTTGGAGTCATATCGTCCAAAGTTTATTTTGTAAAAAAATATCAACTTCCCTAGTTTTATAGGAAAATATATTCTCAAAGAAAGATACATTCTTTAATTTAATTATCGTATTTTTATGAATCTCTAGATTTTTAGATTCATACACAACAAATCTATAGTCATATGGTACCATCATAGCTAATGAAAATACAATCCACTATTTTTGCACCTATTTTAATTTGTTTTAGTAATGGTATCATTACTTTGTAAGACACCCCCACATTTTTAAGTGTTGGTAAGAAGTTTTTTGACCTTTCCATAATCATATGGTGTCTTATGGAAACTTATTTAAAAGATAATTTGCTGAGAGAACGACTTTCCCCCAAAGGTTCTAGGTAACCCAAAACTTTCCAAAAACATGTCACCATTTCTTTCGAAGTCCGATTTTTACGTTTGGCTACTTATTTAGCATGAGGGGGAGTATGGCAGTGTTGATTCGTGAATAATAACATGTTGAGAACAATATTCACCAAATGGATTAACATGTTCACCATCACGATCACTTTTTACTATCTTAATTTTCTTATTAAGCTGGTTTTCGACTTCTTGCTTATAGAGTACAAACTTCTCTATAGGCTCGTGTTTGCTTTTAAGCAAGTAAACATAGCAATATCTTGTTCTATCGTCGATGAATGTAATAAAAAGTTTATTTTCTCCTCTTTTTTGGATGAATTTTAAGTCACAAACTTTGTTATGAATTAGATCAAATAGTTTTGTACTCCTTTCAATAGTTTAAAATCAAGACCTCGTTGATTTTGCTTCAACACATATTTTACATTTTGGGTCATAATTAATGTGAAATGAGGGAATGTGTTCCATGTTAATTAACCTTCGCAAGGTATCATAATTGATATCTTCATGTATACCATGACATAAATTAAATGACTCAAGCATATAAATAGAAGAAGAAACTTCATTCTTATTCATTATTTTAGATTTTACAGAGATAACATTGAGTTTTCACATTTCATTCAATACATATACCCTACCCACAAACATTCCCCTTTTGAAAAAACTAAGTTTTAAGATTTAAAATCATCCTAAATCAGTGAACACTTAGAAGTGTTCCAAAAATAAGGTTTTTCCATATGTCAAGTCATACATTACAGTCTGAAACTTGAATTCTTTTTTAAAAGTCATTTTTAACATTACGGTTCCTTTCCCTTTTATTGTGGAAGTTGCAGCATTTCCCATATAGAGTTTTTCTCTATTATGACATGGTGTCAGCTCATAAAATGAGTTCTCGTCACAGTAGATATGACGTGTGGATCCTGTATCTATCCAACACTCTCTTGGATTAGAGTCAACTATGTTGACTTCATAGATCAAAGCAACTAGATCTTCATCTTCCACGATGTTGACCTTTTTGTCTTTAGCTTTTTTTGGAAGCCTATACTCAGAGGATCTGTGTTCCACTTTTCCACAGTTAAAGCACGATCCTTTGAATTTCACTTTCTTGAAGATCCCATCGCTAGGCCCCAACTTTGGTTTAGCTTGATGCCTTTGCGGTTGTTTGCCTTTTTTGGCTTCAACAACATTTGCCCTGACCTCCTTAGTAAAAGATTTCCTGGCATTTCCTTTGTTGTCTTCTTTAATTTGAAGTTTGTTAATCAGTTTTCTACTAAAATTTCTTTCTTTTTGTGTTTTAAGTAACTCTTGAAATCACTTCATCCGAGAGATAATTTTTTCGTGATGAAAACTACTTGAAAGGACTTGTTGATAACCATCCTTTCTACAAAAATTCCATGAATGATTAGTTGAAATTCTTCTACTTGACTTACTACTGATTTAGAATCAACCATAATAAAATTCAAGAACTTTGTGACTAAAAACTTTTTAGCCCCATCATCGTCTATTTTGTACTTGTTCTCCTAAGCTATCCATAATTGTTTTGTAGTTTTGTATACATTGTATACCTAATACAATAAGTATTGTAATCCATTGAGAATGTAGTTATGGCATATTAAATCACCGTTTTTCCACTCCTCAATGATCTTGAAGTCGGTGATTGTATCCATCTATCCTTCCTCATCCCCTACAACGAGAACAGGAGGATCTTCCTTCAAATAATTTTTCAAACTCAGTATGGTCAGATAGAACATCTTATATAATCATGTCTTGAAATTTTGTCTGCAGAATTTAATCGTCTTCTCATTGTGATTCATATTCATTTCCATTGTTTCCATATTCTGGATTTGTTTGGAATTCTGTACAAGTACTCATACCTTTGAATATTTTAAACCTCCATTAGTTATTGTTTCTATAAAAAGAAACAATTGAAATTATGATTAACTCTAGTAAACAGAATTAAATTTTTTATTTAATCTTGACAATTTTAGTAAATAAATTTTTCACCACTTAGAGATTTTTGTAAACTTGTTAAGACGACAAGATAAATCGGTAGATTTTTCAACAATTGAAATTTTTTGCTATCTCTTTGACGATTTAATCGTCTTGAATTAAGAAAGGTAGAATGAGATATGTCTTAAGATTATTACAAAGTAATCAATCCAGACGATAAAAATCGACAAAGAAATTTATTAATCTCAAAATAAATATAAATAGAAAGTCAAACTGATTTAAAAATGATAAGTTGGAATCATGTTGAGGCCTACAAGAACACAGTTTTCTTAAGACAAATTTTCGACTACTCCGAAGGTGCTTGAGTTATTTAGTCGTTTGTCTCCTAAGATACAACAATAGGAAGGTCTTTGACAAGTGCAAAACTGCAGAGATCTCGAGCTATGTCTAGCCTTTGCCAATCACTAGAAGAAAATGAGAGAGAAAAATCCTTTTAGAGATGATTTGAAACCTGAAAATTTCATTCATATTTATAAGGAAAATTAGGGCAATAAATGAAAACTTTAAAACGAATTAAATTCGAATAAGAACCAATAAATTTCTTATTCGAATCTTTATCTTTATAATTTCAAAACATACCTCAAAGTTGATCATTTCTCACTATTTTTCCAACATTTAATAATTATATCATTATAATTTTAGGTATTTAATTATCGTGTTTAAAAAATATTATTCAACCAAAACTTGACAATTGATAAATTCTAATTTAAAAAAAAACATTTTTTATTTTTTCAAAAATCTAAAAATTTGTCAAATTTTACAAAGTACAAAACTCGAATAACCATCGATTGTTGTCCCTGAACACATTCTTTTAATTATTTAACCTATACGAATAGATTTTTAATATGATGTTATTGAAAAATGACGAACACATATGAACCGAACGTTAATTTTATGTTTTTTGTTCGATATTCGATTGATATGTCATTCGTCATTTTTTGACGACGTCATATTCAGAGAAATGATCGATTAGGTTTGGGGATCAAATATTAGTTTTGTGGATGGCAATTGGCGGTGGTAACAATTTAGGGTTTAAAGTTTAAATAATTTTAGAAATTTATGGATTATTTTAAAAAATTAGGGATTTTTTGAGATTTTTGAAAAATTGAAAATTTTTGTAACACCCGACCCGGATGTCACATTGGGCCTCCGGCCCAAAAACTTGTATTCCAAAATTTCTTTTCAAAGCCCATCAAATAAAATCAAATTCAAGCCCAAATACGATTCATAAAATCCATTAAGTTAAAGCATAGCCCAACATGATAGTAAGTAATCGGAGCTCCAAAATATTACAAACCATTAAAACATTCGACCCAAATTAAAATAAACAAAGTTACATTACATAGGGTTCGACATAGTACAAGCCCACTAAATCTAATACATGTACTCTGACAACACGGTCGATGCTGAAATCCCAACCTTGACGGTGCTCCACGAACCGGCTTCACCTAACCTACGCACGAAAACATATTTCGAACGCTGAGCTACGAAAGCTCATGGGTACGCCGAACTCGGCCAATATCATGCATATCATAAGCAATAAAGCATAACATATAAAATATCGTGCATGATATGATGATCTAGCATGCTTGCCTACCACATGGCATAAACAATGTATAATATCACACACAACATATACATATCACATCACAAAATAACACACAAGAGTGAGGCCCGCGTCCACACAACATCGGGATCCTACACTCAGGATTGAGGCCGCCCTCAAATACTATACCCGGAATGTTACATCGGACATCTTCGAACGAGGCCGCCCAACGTTCGGAAAGGGGTGGAGGCCACCCAACCAACCATATACTCGGAATGTTACATCGAACATCTTCCAGTGAGGCCGCCCAACACTCGGAATAAAAGTCTTCAAAACATCATCCGGCATGTTACATCGGATGGCCTTCAACGTGTTGCAATACTTATGGATATCCGGATTTCCATCACACAAGGACTCAAACTACACAAACAATCCACCTAGGTCTTAGCACAACAAGATATATCAGAACTTCTCATAACCTAGTCGTTCGGGGTTTATTAACATCAATCTTGTGTCTACAATTCATTTCATTAATTATAAGATTCATTAAGACCCTTAATCCTCTTATCGAACCTCAAACAAAACTTATCTTGTTAAGTTCTCGCATAGGTATCGATACCCTTATATGGGGTATCGAACCACCCTGCCTCGATACCCATCCAAAGAAGGCATCAAACCATGGGTATCGATACTGGTATCGATACCCTTTGACCATTTTCAAAGTCAACGAAAGAGGACCCTCCAACATCGATACTGGTATCAATGCCATTATGCCACTAGAGGTCCCGGTATCGAACCATGGTTCGATACACCTGGCCACTTAGCCTATTTCCACTCATGGGTATCGATATTGGTAGCCCGTGTATCGATACCCCTGCACGAAATGCAGGTTTGCACTTAAAAATTTCAAGTATTCATTCCCAAACTTGATTGAATCAAACCTAAAGTGTTCCTACACATTATTAGGAGTGTTTATGATAATTTAACATCATTTTCAAGTCATTTAGCACATAAATCCGAATTTCACCATTAATGATTCTTAAAGCTTCAACCAAACACTCATGCATAAAAATCTATATGTATGCACACTACAATGATATGGATGATGGTAGGAAGAGTTGGGAGTACCAACCTTAAGCAAGAACAACAACAAAGCCACAAACCCGAGCTCCAAGCTCAACCTCAAGATTTTCCACCTCCAAAGCTTGTAGATGGCTCTCCTACTTGCTTCTCTACAAAGGGAAAGATGGGCAGTGAATTAGACACCAAGGAGATGATTCTTAGGGTCTAAAACACTGGAAAAACTAAGATTAACTCCCTCAAAAACTCATTCCCGAACTCAACCTTAAACCCCACCTAAACCCTTTCCTCCATCAAACAAACACTTCCTTACCTTGCTTGATAGATCTTTGACAGCTCTACAACTTCACTACTAACACTAAAATGGGATTCCAACAAAAACTTACCAAGATCCCACCTTTTGCTCTCTTTTTTTCTTGTTGGGTTTTGAAAGAAGGATGAAGAAAAGAGACAATGGTGACTTCACCAAGTCAGATTTTCTGTAGCTAAAACACCCCCTTTCTCAACCACCTAATTATGAAAATACCAACATGCCCTCAGCCCACAACCTAAGCCTAACCCTTTAAGCCCAACAATCACAAAAGGCTCAACATCCTAAGGCCCAAACACTCAAAACCCGAGGCCCAAAACCAAGGCCCAACACTCGGGTTAACCCGACCCTCGGATCCGAATCCGGGTCGTTACAATTTTAGGTAATAAAATTCTAAGATTTTAATTTTAAAAAATAAAATAAGCATGTTGTGTGTCATATTTTGATTGGTTAATAAATTTTTTAACGATAATTAACTATTATAGACTTAAAATTAGAGATGTTAAAAAATATATGATTTAGTTGATCTGATCCGATTATCCATTGATCCAATCTAAAAACTCGGATATCCAATCTGACTTTTATTTTTGAATCAGATATCTAATTCGATTTTTAATTTTTTGGATTAGATATAGATCACAATATTTTAGGTTTCGGGTTATCCGAAAAACTGAAAATCTAAAAATTCAATATTACATAAATATTATTCTTGCTATATTTAACAATTTGATATTTGTTACATATGAAAATATAAAAAATAAAAATTTTATAAATCCAAATATTGTTATGCGTAGCAATTTGTTGTTTGTTATATTTGAAGTTTTGAAAATTTCATAAATACGACCTTCAAATTCAAAAAATAGTTAATCAAATAATATTTTTAGATAATCGGATATTCAACTATGTAATCTGACTATCTTGTATTTGAATATCTGATTTTTTTTTTCATATCAAATATGAATCGCTAATAATCAATCCAAAAAATCGAATATCTAAAAACCCAAATCAAATCGGATCTAATATTTAATAATAAATATCCCTACTTAAAATTAATAAAATAAAATATTATCACCTATTTTTTTTAAAAAAAATAAGTTAGATATCTAAATTTTTTTTTTATATTGATTCTTTCTTTTACCTGCGCATCAAAAGCCAAAATTGAAAAACACGTCCCAAGATATCATGAACTTGTTCTGAACCAAACATATTTTCCCCTACTAACCATGATTATTACCTGTCTTAATGTTTCTTGAAAGTTCAAAAACCAAATGATTTGTGCATGGAGGAGACTCTGCCCGTGAATTTAGTACGATGTTCACGTGCGAATCCAAAGGCGGAAAAATGATAATAAAGTTGATAGGTCGGTGGAAAAAAATTATTAGGTGAACTTTATCATCACGTTATTTGTGGTCTCAAGTAATTAAAATCGTTCATCTCAATTTTTTTTAAGATGAATCATCACCTCTTTTTTACATGTAATTAATGAGTGAATAATTATTACGTAATTATTTAAAAATGAGTGATACTGATTATTTAGATCATAAATGATGTAATAAACAGGGTTCACTTAATAATCTCGTTCGGGGTTTGATAATCTTTTAGATGACAGAAAAACGTAGAAAGGGTTTTGATTATAGGGGTTGCTTTAGAATCATGAAATATAGTAGTATTAACAAGGGGGAACTAAGGGAGATTTACTAGGTTAAGGTGGTTTAAGGATTTAGAAAGTTTAATATAATTTATTAAAATGTGTTAAAAGTTAATTTTTTTTTAAATGTTTCTATGTTTATTGTGCATATGATAGACCAATTTTTAAATAAAAATAATATAATATAAATCAAAATTTATAAAGTACATCAATATTTTGTTTTTCTTATGCTTTTTACAATTAGTTCATAATTAGAGTTAACGTTCAATTGAATTGAGTAAAATTTTTAGGTAAATTAAGTTTATGAGCCTTATTTTATAATATAAACTTTATTTAAAAAATTTTAATTCGATTCGAGTTTTGAAATTTTAGTACAAATTTAATTGTAATTATATACAGAGTCATTTTTGAGATTTTGATGGCCTTAGGACAAACCTAAAAATTAGACCCTAATCAGGAAATTAAATTATGATTGAGATCTTATGTTTGGCCATTTATATTTACATTGGTTGCAGACATAACGGGTGTTATTTTGGTCATTGTAGGTATCACAATTACGAATTTTTTAATATCATATGTTATTATGGATTTAACAGTTGTAAGTATAATGATTCCAGATGGTATCGTTACCGCTATATAACGATCTATATTTAGATACTCGATAAATTTTAAGAGTATGTTCATAATAATAAATAGTAAAAAAATTAAGAGTATTAAAATATGAATTTGAATACTTATTATCAATATATCCTAAAATTTATTTTTTTAATATTTATTACTAAGGCATAATTTTTCAATGTATTCTTTAATTTTAATAATTACTATCAGATACCCACAATTATTTAAATTAAATTATTTCAAATGAGTTTTGTTCCTATTACTTGTTTAAAAACAACATTGAGTGAGGTTATCATACTCACATAATGTTAAAAAAATGAGTATAATTACAACATTAACCTACAATAATATATGTTCTAAAGTTAAAAATTTATATCTTGATTTTAAGAATAAAACAAATTAAATTAAAAAATTATTCTCACATCGAGTCTCTACAATAATATATGTTCTAAAGTATACTCTTAATCATTGAATATTAATCGCTCAATCACTATGTTAATATTACTAATGCTCGAACTCGTGGCCTTCAAGAACAACAAGCGTTTTCTTAGCCATTGAGACAAAATGATTCGTGTTGCTAATCCTAAATTAACTTATTAACAAAAGGCTTAATACAATTTTTCCTCGAAATTATACATATTTTCTTAATTTACTCTTTAAATTATTTTTTGATTTGTTTTATTTCCTTTAAATTATATCAATCTTCTCAAGTTACTCCTTAAATAGAGGCGTTAATTTAATTTAGAAAGTCTATTAAGCTTAAAAAATTTCGTAAAATTTAATTTCATAAAATTTAGAAAACAATTCGTGAAAATATATATTTAAAGAAAATAAGTATATTAAGCTTAAAAAATAAATATGGTGGAGAAATAATATTCATGTCAATTATGCTTATGGATAGTTTTATAATATTATCATTTTTCACATTGATTGTATAAGGGTCTAAAGTCCCCTAGGCCATATAGGTGACCTATAAAATCATGTTGTATTTATACATTATGCCCTATATTCTTTATTTTATTTATGAAAAGATTCTAATCTTGTAAATTTTTCAAAATAATTTTATTTCTTGTTTTTATCTTTTTATATTTTAGTGACTTGAATTGATTCTAAGTTTCTCAACCCTTATCCTCTTTCTCTATCTTCTTATAATTAATTAATCTTATAAATTAAGTAAATTTAATGCATTAGCTGTCGATTATTGTTTTTAAAACATTAATTACATGTATGTATAGAGAGATTATACCATAGGCTCGGCCTACCACGTCAGCCGTGGTCCCTAACCAATGAAAACTACTCATTTTGTCACTAATCAGCCATGTAATTAATATAATTTCTAAAAATTATATTTTCAAAACGACATGAAAATTCTGAGTGAAGATTCATTTGTTGAAAAAAATGAGTTGGCAATTAGTGGTGAAATAAGTGATTATTATTGGATGGGACCACGAATGACGTGGTAGGCCGGGCCTATAATATAATTTCTCGTATATATAACTCAAATCTATACATAGAGATAAATAAAATTTAACTAGAAAAAATTAATAATTTTGATTTAATTTATTTTAATTAAACGCAAATTTTATAATTTTGATTTAAAAAATTTAAATAAATTTTGAGTAATAAAATAAAAATTCGAA
The DNA here is from genome assembly GCA_035048815.1 of Abelmoschus esculentus. NCBI lineage: Eukaryota > Viridiplantae > Streptophyta > Magnoliopsida > Malvales > Malvaceae > Abelmoschus > Abelmoschus esculentus. The sequence continues at coordinate 2,475,986 of JAUCBN010000049.1, forward strand.
TAATTATTTTTTTTAATAATTAATAGATTAATTTTTAAGTTTAAGTCAAGACCGTTAATTTTTCTTTTTATATATATATATATATATATATATATATATATACCAATATAAAAAAATATGAAGAAATATATGTAGAAACGGAACTATGTATGGGTGAGGAAGGGTAATTACCCCCATCCAAGAATTTTTTCACCTTTGTTCTCCTATTTAATTTAAAAAATAATTTATTTATGAATTTGCTCCCCCACTATGAAATATTTATGTTTTGCCTCCTAATCCTAAATCCTGACTCGATCTCTAAATATATTTCACATATAAAAATATGAATATATATATGTATGATTAGAGAAAATCGTTTAAATTAGAATCAAACTGTACTATATCTTATTAAATAATTATAATTAATTTTTTTTTAGTAACTAGAAAACTCAATTCGAATTTTATAACTTGACTTAAATTGAAAAAAAATTCAAATAAAGTTTGAATTATAACTTATGATATTTTAACTCGAATAACTCAAAACTTTTAAGCTTGACTTGATCAAACGTTCAACACTACCTATTCATATAATGCCGAACAACATGAATGAGAAAGCTTTAATCGAAAAACAAATCAAACATAAAAATGGATGTACCAAAATGAAACAAAGAAAAAGAAACATAAAATGGTGTGACTTGTGAGTTTCTTATATCTTGTAAAGAGGAAATAAAAATGGGTCAAATTATGCCTCTAGTCCCCGCATTTTAATAATAATTTTACTGCATTCAAAAGCAAGTCATTATGAATTAAATCTCAAAGTTTGGTAAAGTACAGGGACCAAAATTAAAAATAGATATTGAATACTAAATTATCAAGTTTTTGGAGTATTTAACATACAAGTAAGGATGGCAATGGATCGGACTTGGATCGGACTTTATAACATTCAAGTCCAATCCAATTAATAATCGAACTTTCAAAAAAATCCAAATCTATTTACATAAATCTAAATCCAATAAAATAAAATATCTAAAATCCAAATTCAAATCCAAAAGTTCAAATCTAATTATTTTTTAATTTGCAACTAGAAATTCATTTATTTCACTCTGTCATTTACTTTATTAATCCAAATCTGCAGATTGAAGTCATTCATTCATTAGTAAAAGTATGTCAGGTCTCGAATTACAGTTTGCATCATCGACTTCCTTTTTCCGATTTGAAGCCTTAAGCATTCTGATTATGCCGATCATAGAAGTCGGTCATGTGTTATAATCGAGCTTTTTCTAAACATGAACCAAAAATTTGTACTACTGCTTGGATTGCAAGTTTCTCATCAACCATATTTAACATGAGTAATTGTATAACGACATGTTTCTTCATCAAAGGGAAGGGATTGGAAAGACAAATCTTACAATACAGAGTAGTTTTTATTTCTTGGAGACATAGGCATAGTATTGTGCCATGGGAACAACGAAAGCAATCACCAACAAACCTCCAACTACGAGACTGAACTGTCCTCGTTTCTCTTCGGTCTCTTCCCGGGACTTAAAATTCGACTCCCGCTTGTTGTCTTTAAACGTGGGACCACCGGGATCTGGAAGTCCATCTATAGCAGCAACTAGCCTTTTGGCACTGCTGTAAATTGCTTCATTGTACTTTTCTTCTGTAGCCAAAACTGCAATTGCAAAGAGCAGTACTATATGATTAGAGTTGCAGTATACAAAATGAAAGGAGAAGAAGGATTATTTCTGTAGATGAAACTTCAGTTTTCAGTGTAAGCTATACGATCGATGGAAAAGGCCAATATGGTTTGAGACTTAGAGATGAAAACCAATTATCTACCTTCGTATCAGCATCTAGAACTCGAAAGATGCTGTCCTTGGATAAGAGATAAAGGCCTAAAGTGTAATTAGAATTGCACCACACCTAGCACCAACAACTCGTATGCAGGAGCTATAGAAGACGACTACGAGCTTAATCGGATGGTTTGCTCGTGTTGATCACATATCTTATCAGTTGTTTTACAAGTTCGATCAGCAGGATCAAGTAATTCTAAAGGGTTTTGCAGTAGGTACATATGATTCTTTCCATGAAACATCTCCCTAGTAATCTTTGAATTCTTATATTTTTCAAGTTTTTCAATGGCCTTATCAAATATTTTGTAGATTTAACATAATCATAAACATCTTCTACATTTCCAAGCAGATGAAAAAAGAATATAAGAAGGTTCTTAAGTTCCATCTTCAGAAATATTTACCAGGAAGGTTCTCGGTTACGGTAGCATCGAGAATTTTTTCTCCGACAGCTTCGATGAATGCAGGTCCACCGGTGACCGCCCCTTCTTTTTGGCTCGTAACAAGCACAACAATCCCTTTATTGCTACCCTCTTCAAGTGTAGGATACCATTTTTCCAGAACTTGGTCAGCATACTCAAAAGCATCAGCCTTGCTCTGCAATCAAATTATCAATCTTCAATTTTCTCCTCAAATCGTAGTTCTTAATGTTTACTAAGAAACTCAAAGCAAAACAAAAGGAATTCATGGTTAAAATTGAAGTCAGATTTGCAGACAACTTTCATCTGGTTCTATTTTCCTTGATTTTCCAAGTGACCAAACAGACATTTAATGACTACAGCTTCTACCATTTCTTCTCATTGCAAATTCATACAATTCTACCAAAGAACAATAAATTCATGAAAACAAGATCTTACAGTGAGCTTTCTAACAGTAATTAAATTAACATGAAAATTCTTTCTCGACTCCATATCAGACAAAAGCCGTTTCAAATCAGATTTCGTCACCCGACTAAGCACATTAGCATCATCAACAACATAAGATTCCTTGGGTGGTCCATCATTTATCACATCAAACTCAGATGCCATTGCATTTCCAGTGAGCAAAACAGGTGAAAAATTGAGTGCCAAAGAGATAGCTAGAGCTGCAAGTCCCTGCTGTGCATGAACAAACCAATTCCTGGGTTCTACCAGGCATGGTTTTACCGATTGGGGAGTGTGTTTCTTGAGGGTACAAGCAATGGGTTTTGAGAGAAAAAGAGAGGTTGATCTTGGTTGGTGTGAAGGTAACAAATTGTTCTTGGAAATGGATGGTTTGGGATTCAAGATTGGATGAATGGAGTGAGAAGAAAGGATTGTTTCCATGTTTTTAACAGTTCACCAGCTAGAGGATAACATAGAAATGGAAATTTTTGTCAGAGGATTTAGAAGAAAGGAGAGATTTTTATTTTCATTACAGTTTCAAAGTGTTTTCTGGTTGAGTTTTAGTTTAGAGTGTGGATTTTTGCCTGGTTTTTGGATTTGGTTGGCCACATTCTTTTTCTGGAGGATAATGTCTCTCATCCATCCACATAAACAAAAGGGTATCTTTGTAAGATGGTGACCGATCGACTCAACTCGAAAAAATCAATTTTTTTTAATTTTGATTTTGAGTCAAGTTCTAAATTTTAAAGTTTAAGTTACTCGAAAAATCGAATAACTTAAAAATTTTCAGGGTCTAAGTATATATTTAGTCCCTATAATTTTATTTTCAGTTTTATCATAGTCATATATTCTCATTTTTATTATTTTTATCTTTTAATTTTCTTTTCTTTACAATATGATCAATTTCATATTTATTTTTATTTTATTTAATACAATTTTTATTTTTATTTTTATATTATTTAAATTATATTAATTATTTTATATTTTTAATTTATATATTTATATTATTGTATTTAATTTATTATTATTATTATCTTGTTTTGGTCTTTTCTAGATAACAAAAAGTTTTTAACGAAGTTCGTAATTTAATGAAATGATATATTCATACCTAAGGTATTTAATAATAATAATAAAAATAATAATAGTAGTAATAATAATAATAATAATAATTCAAAATCTTATTTATACATGTAAAAAATAATATGAAAAAAAATATGTATATAGATATAAAGAGAGAGCCATTTAAATTAGAAGTAAAATGTACTATAGTATTATAAATAGTACAATTAAATTTATACATAAACTCGAAAAATCAACTCGCTAAAAACGAATTGAATCAAAAAAATTCAAAAAAAAAAGTTCAAATTGTAAAATATGTTGACTCAACTCAAATAACTCAAAATTTTTTAACTTGACTCGAACGCTTGCTCCTAGTGTTAAGAAAAAAATTAATTCAAAATTAACATATCTAAATTGAGTCCACCCAAGATTAAGCTAACTTGTCCAAATCTTAACTAAGATTTTATAATATAAAATTTAATACTCAACCCAAATATTTTGTTTAAAGTTTAAATGGGTTAAATTCGAATAAAAAAGTTATTGCATTGACCCTCTATCGCTAAGTTTTAACGAACGTCGACCTTAAAAATCAATTAAAAAACGTTTGTACCGTTTTCTTACAAAAATTATAAGAATTTTGGTACACACTTTTCGATATATAGTGAATTTTTTATAATTTTTATAAAAAAAAGTATATACCAAAAATTTAAAAAAATTGTAAAAATTTTGGTATATATCGTTTTTCTTACAAAATTTATAAAATTTTTATATATAAAAAAATAAATACTAAATTCTTATAATTTTTATAAAATATATCGTTTTTAACCCTGTATCCAAAGTTGGAAGTTGGAATCTTAGCCTTCTTGATTTTATTAAAAAAATAGTTCAAATATTAAATAAACCTTTTTCAGGTTGTCAAGTTTAATATATTAGGGGTGAAAATATTGAGGGATCAAAGATAAGGTTGTGCATTATTTGATTTTAATCGAATTAATCAATTAAATCAAAATTATTTTAGTTAATTTTAGGTAAATTCGATTAACGGTTGATTTTTTGAAAATTCGATTAATTATTAATTCATTTTAAAATCGATTAATTAACCAAATTAACCGAATTATTATATATTAAATATTATGTATATATTATATATTTATTTTTAGTCATTTAACTTTTAAAAAATTATAAAATTTTCATTAATTTTTTATATTATAAAACCATCAGTATTTTTTTATTAAATTAACCTAAAATGAAAATTTAGTGATTTAAAAAATTACTTTAACATGATTTAGTGACTTATTATGTAATTTAACAAAAAATTATAATAAATTTCGGTTAATTCGATTAATTAACCAAAATAATTTCGATTCAATTAATTCGATTAAAGATAATTCAATTCGGTTAATAGTTAAGGTTTTAACCGAAATAATTAATCAAATGAACCCCCTAAGAAGAAAAAAAGCTCGGGGAGTTAAATATTGTTTTATCCCTAAACAGAAACATAACATTGAAATGACTACAATGCCCTCCTGTAAGCATGGAAGCATGGGACAAGTAACTGTCGCACATTATCTACTAGTCTCTCTTAACTGCCGTGAACCCCAACTCCCCTCTCCATGGCCCTTCTCTCCCTGTCCCAAAACCCTCGTCAAAACCCTAAACTTTCCTCCCCAAACACACCATTTTCTCACCAACCCCATCAAAACCCTCACCACCAAGAGACACTTCATTGTTAACACAGCTTCATTTTGCATCATTTTTCTGACCCACCAAAAACCAATCCCACAATCTTTAGCTGAAGCTTCCACACCTTCAAAACCGGCTTTGAACATTGCAAACACAAAATCTTGGTTCCAGTTCTACGGTGATGGTTTTGCCATTAGGGTTCCTCCTGAATTTGAGGACATCATGAAGCCTGAGGTACATTTTCGCCCCTTGCAATTGGTTTTGTCATTAGTTTTTGATGCATTCGGGCCAAATTTATTGTTTTGTTATATGTGATTGTATTGAAAAAAGGAGATTAGTCAACACTCATGGACTGGAAAGTGTTTTTTGTTTCTAGAAATTAATGTTAATACTAAATTATGATCAAGAGAGAGATGATAAGCGTCTTGCCGATGAACTTGATGAATTGGTCTGTGTTTTTAGGATTTTAATGCCGGAGTGTCTCTGTACGGGGATAAAGCGAAGCCCCGGACTTTTGCGGCACGATTTGCATCTACTGATGGGTATGAACTTGGAGTTCTTTTGTACCAACTTTGAACTATGGTGTTTGCAATGTTCATTTATGTTTTCTCTGTGATCATATAGGCAGAGACTTATGCTTCCTAAGATTAACTTATGCGTGAGCATGAAGGATTTGATGTCTGTTGTGTTTCTGTATGTGCAGATCCGAAGTTTTGAGTGTTGTCGTTCACCCAACCAATCAACTCAAAATCTCCTTCCTAGAGGTTTGTGTCTATGAGGTTTACTATCTGAACAAGCTTAGTACCTAGGGCATGTAGGAGATGTTGTAATGTTCGGATTTCTAACATGTTCGCCTATGATTAATGCGTACTTAGATATATGTAATGTTTGCCATGTTGTCCTATCTCTTAATCTGTTTCAACTATTTTGTAATATTTTGCTATCAGCTCTTTAGAAAACTTTATGTGATCTTTTCTTATGAACAGGCCCAAGAGATTACTGATTTAGGTTCCATAAAAGATGCTGCTAAAATCTTCGTCCCAGGTTGATTTAGTTTCCTTAAAAACGACAATGATATCTTTCTTCTTGATTTCTGTCATCTTTACTATTGGTCTTCTTGATCGTGCAATGGCAGGTGGAGCCACTCTCTTTACAATGCCCGAATGATTAGGATAAAGGAAGATGAAGGTTTCAAGTAAGCTATTTTGAGCAGGACCATAATAAACTATCGAATATCGATTCAATTAGTTAAAAGATGCCACACAGTTCCTGTTCAATAATCAAAAGCAACTGAGGCAATAACAGTTGATTAACTTAAACAAAACCGAATCAGTGAATCCTCTTCTTTCCTGCAATCATTTTTGGCATCATCTGCTGTTAATTGTAGTGTTGCTCACAATTTTAAGTTTAATAAAACGAAACGAAAAGAGATTCTTCGGGAAATATGCACCTTAGATGGCAGATAAGCATCATATATGTTGCACTGCAGAGCTGCAGCCTGCAATAATATTGAAACAAAGTTATTTAAAGCATGCGCTTTTGATGTCAAACGACTATCCTTTGTTCCGAGTCTAATTTTTGCTGCTGAAATGCTTGATTCATGTCAGGACTACCGTCAGTAGCAGAAAGGTGCGTTACTCGCTGCCCTTGATTGCTAGTGTGACTGCTCTTCATTTCTGGGCTAAATTCTTTATTAGAGATCTTGATGCAAAAAAAATCTTATATATTTATCATTCTCATCTGTATACTTGACCAACACTTGATGCAGGCTATTATTTCCGGAGCGACTGCTCCGAGTTCCCAGTGGGACGACGATGGAATAAAGTTGCGTTCTGCATCAGTCTCATTGACAGCTCTGTAGGTCCTTTGCAGAAATAGCCTATTCAACAGTTTTTTTGAGTCGGTTATTCACTTTGTACAAGAATCAGATTGGTTTGTGTCCTCTAATTCATTTGGTTCGAACACTGACCCTCTGGTTCATGATTTTCTTGTCTGAGTTTCTCATAATGTTCAGAAATGAAGACACTGGTGGTATACAACTAACACAGTTACTTTCTTCTATGCATGTGCTCTGCCATTGAAAGTATGGACACTTTCCCTCCCAACCCCATAAATTATGCTGCAACAAGATTCATCCCTATAAAAAAGTTGATTTTAATCCTTTCCCAAATTGAAAAGGGATTAGGTAACATTTTGTTTCAAAACTACCATTTTTACCGATTCGATCCTTTGAAATTTTTTTATTCACATTAGTCCTTGTAGCGATCTAAAAAATTAAAGATTAAATGTCATCGCTAAAAAGTATTCTTTTTCGACGTGAAAAACATTTTCGATGTGTCGTTTTGAAAATTATGTCTTCCATGTGGGGGGTTCGGTTTAAAAATGATTTTTGAAAAATTGGAGTCGCCACCGGCCGTTTTGGTCGACCGGACACCATAAAACCAGAGATTTAAAAGTTTGGTGGTTCGGACGCTTATCTTCGGGTTCAAGTGCTTTAAAGTAAATACGCAAACTTGATTAAAAAATTAATTCGATCGTCAAATTAGCCCGGAAAATTTAATATTAATGAAGCGGTAATTAAACAAAGTATCAATTTTGGGCGGTGTGGGGTGCTAATCTTTCCCCATCCGTAACCGACTCCCGAACCCCAAACTTTTAAATCTCTAGTTTTATGGTGTCTAGTCGACCAAAACGGCCGTTGGCGACTCCAATTTTTCAAAAATCATTTTTAAACCAAAAACCCCCACGTGGAAGACATAATTTTCAAAACGACACATCGAAAATATTTTTCACGTCGAAAAAGAATACTTTTTAGCGATGACACTTAATCTTTAATTTTTTAGATCGCTACAGTCCCTAAACTTGATAAATTGCATATTTTTAGTCATTTTGATAACGTGACACTTTAAATTTGTCTCACGTGGTTCGCTTTCGAAGTTTCGTATCATCCAAACTAAAAAAAAAAATCAACTTTAATTACAAATGAGGATCATAAAATTGATTAAGTATCAAGTTGAGAAAACTTATCAAATTTAAAGATCGGTATCTATTTTAAAGATTAAATACAAATTCTCCTCCGTACCTTAACGTTTTTTTCTTTTCTTTGAAAGAGTAGGAACAAACAAACAAACAGTTGTATTTGTCTGTAAAAGAGATTAAGAAATACGTGTAGTGCATCACATTCTTTGAGCAAGCAAATTAAATATTGTTGTAGTACAAGAAAATGACTAAAATCCACCCATAATTCATAGGTTTGTGAATTAGTTGGATTTATAAAAGGAATCAATTGTTTTTTTCTTCCTTTACTTCTCATGGAAAATATTATATATAAATATGAAAACCACATTTTCTTATACTTAAAGATAACATTTTATTTGTAGATAACACATGAGACAAGAAAAAACTCAACTTCATATGCAATTGGTTTTAGGAATAAGGTTTGATTTAGTTGCATTAAAATTCTATAGAAACGTTCTTTTAGTAAAAATCGCTAAACACACCGAAAAAAAATGTTATAGACGAAAAAATGCAATAGGATTTAGATATATATATATTTTTATAAATATTACTAAATTTTTATTAAATCTAAAGAAAAATTATAATTATATTGTAATTAAGAAGTAAAATAATTAGATTAAAAATTCTTACAACCAAAAAAAAAAATTTATGGAGATAAGCATACCAATAAAATTCAGAAGCTTCCTGAATTTTCTTGTCTCTGTCCAAACGAGACGCATAATGAAGGAAGGAGTTGTAGGCAATCCAAATTGTCGTGCAAAAAGTACCGCTACTTAGGACTGATTTTATTGGCAAACAACCATCAACCGAGTGGGGATAAATCTTTCCAAGTGACCACCGACAAAAACAATAAATCAAAAACTAACATCGATTGAATCTCTGTGCGAACAACAATCGATCGCTAGGGTATGCTGCAACTTTATAAAAAAGTGAAACGCAAGTATATATTGATCGATAAGCTAATTAATAAGTTAAGGAATACAGAAAATACATTGCTAATATTGACGTTTAGAGAAAAAAACACCACTAAAAATAGTCTAATATTTTTTTAACGTCGGGAAGATTTTTATGACACTTAAAAACACTGCTAAAAATCCGTTTTATTTTAGTGTTAATACAAAAAGGAAGTTGATTTCTTTATAAATTATGACCTATATGTTTTAATCTATAATATATATAAAAATGTGAGTATAGAGAAACTTATGAACAAATGAAAATACCTTTTTATTTTTCACTATATTATTAATTTGATATTTAAAAGAAATCATAATTAAAAATTATTGTAGATAGAAATTCATGTGTGATCAAACTGGAACAATTAATTTTTTAAAAACAACTCTTCTAACTCCAAAAATTTTATTAGCTATTCAAAAATATATATACTAAAATTTTATTTAATAATTTAATAATAATTAAATATGCATGCAAATAAAATTTATTAGTATTTGTGAGCCAAATTTTCATTTATCGCAGTTTAAAAAGTTTATAGTACGATTTAATTGGTGAAAAATAAATTTAGAATAAATTATTGTATTAGTAGGAGCTTATATTAAAGAAGACTTTTTTGTAATCCAAGATTTTTTTCTCTTCGAGTAATAATTTTTTGGATGAGTCTATAAAGGGCATCGAACACTGCTGAACACCATTAACGATGAACTCCATTGAATATTATTAAATTAATTAATAAAAATTAAAAATCTCAAGGACTAAAACTATAATTAATAATAATATATTGAGTCTATCACTCTTTTATTAATTATATATTGAGTCTTTGAAATTTTTAATTTTTAGCAATTAATTTAACAATATTCAACGGTGTTCAATGTTAATGATATTCAATAATATTCCACACCCGTTATAGAATTTTCTTTATTCTTTTACATGTAACAATGGCTAAGAGTAGAAATAAACCTTATACATTAATTATCGTTTATTCGTTTATATCACGTTATATAAATAATATTATCACCATCGACCCGAATATCATATTGGGCCTTCGACCCAAAACCCGTATTCTAAAATTTCGCTTCAAAAGCCCAAAAACAAGTTCAAAATCCAAATCCATGAATAGTCCATAACATTTCAAACCATAAATAAGTTGGTAAATTCAAAAGTAAGGAGCTCCAAAATATTACAACCTTTAAAAAGCATTCGATTAAAAAACAGATTAAAACAAGAGTTGCAAATACACATATAGGGTCCTACAAGTAAAAGGCCCATTACATCTAGTAAAAGTACTCTGACAATTAGTCGATGTAGAAATCAACCACGATGATGCTACTCCGATCCAAAGCTTCCCCTAATCTACGCACAAAAACACATTTCAAAACGCTGAGCTACAGATGCTACTTTGACAATTACCTATATTCTACGCACGCATAAACGGGGTTAAAATGTCAATTTCTCGGTTTTAGTATTGATTTTATACCTTAAGAGACTCGTAGGACCCTTTATCCAAAATTATAGAGCCTCCGAATAAAAGTATTAAATTTTGGATAGATTGCCCAACGAGTATCGATACGCCTATATGGGTTATCGGTATGCCCCCTGGTATCAATACGACTCCTTTGCATATCGATACGCCAAGCTAAACAGCTTCAAAAAGAATAAGGTCAAACCTACCCTATTTATATCGTTCATCAACGTACCGGTATCGAAACAAGTTGGTATTGATAGGCCTAATTGGGATATTGATACACCCCTTTATGTTAACCCAATATAATAGTGGTATCGGTACGTCATTGCGTACCAATACCCAAAAACGTTTATGAAATTTGAATTAATTAGGGGTACCGGTACACGAGTTTGGCGTATCGATACGCCCTTACATTTTTTCCTCCCTTTCTACTCTAGCTTACCGATACGGGAAGTGTTCCGTATCGGTACCTCTGCTAAAAAATGTAGGTTTGGGGGTGAGAATTCACCAAAATCCTCCACTCAACTTACATGGTTGATCCCCCTTCATTCCTACACATTATGGGGATGATTCTAAATATAACTAAGGCCAAATAAAATAGTTTAGCATTAATGTATCAATTCACCATTTAAGGGTATTTTTAAGCTATCAAGCATTCAAAAAATCAACATACATGCAACCATACCTAAATCTATGAAATGCATGATGCTAGAGAGTTGGAGGAGTACCAACCTTAGTCAAAAATCAGCAATAAACACGTTTTTTTTTCCTCAAGTTTTCTTCTTCCCAAGGCCCCTTGAGGGTTCTTCAACCTTTTTCTCTACAAGGGGAGATAAACCAACAATTAGGCATTGTCAAGAGTGATTCTAAGATCTAAAAACATCAACAAAACTAACAAAGAAGATCAACATCATCATTTTCCGTTCTTGACTCTTCCACCTCACTAAAACACTTCTTCTACCAAACTCAACCTTCTTTATCTTGTTTTGTAGATCTCCTCAAACTCTACAAACTTCCCTAAACACCCAAAACATGATTTGCTACAAAAATTTCAAAGATGGAGCCTTTAGCTATGATTTTTCATTGAGTGAAGAAAGAAAAGAAAAAGAAACAAACTAATGACCTCACCCCTTTCGATTTTTTGCAGAAACCTACTCCCCTTTCCCCTTCTCTTTGTCCTCAATGGGTAAAAGTACTCATATGCCCTCAGAAAACAAGCCTTAGCTCACTAGTAACATAACTTTCAAAGCCCAAGGCACAATAATCATCCCTAGACACAACTTGAGGCCCAAACGTCGAAGCTCAACGCTCTAGATTAACTTGATACTCGGATCCAAAATCTGGGTCATTATAATTTTCCTCTCCTTAAAAAAAATTTCGCCGTCAAAATTTAACTGACGGAAAGAGATATGGATAATAAGCTCTCATATCCTTCTAGACTTTCCACGTCACTTGTTCGATCACAAAGTTCCTCCACCACACTTTTACCAAAGGTATACTCTTGTTCTGAAGCCCTTTTACTCTCTTATCTAAAACTCTGATGAGTCTTTCCTTGAAATTAAAATCCGTATTGACTTTAATTTTCTCAAGTTGAACCACGTGCGAAGGATCGGAATGATTCTAAGCATAACTAAGGCCAAACTATAGTAGTTTAGCATCAATGTATCAATTCACCATTTAAGGGTATTTCTAAGCTATCAAGTATTCAAGCAAGCAACATACATGCAACCATGCCTAAATCTATGAAATTCATGATGCTAGGGAGTTGGAGGAGTACCAACCTTAGCCAAAACCAACAACAAACATGTTTTTTCTTTTTCTCAAGTATTCTTCTTCCCAAGACTCCTTGAGGGATCTTTAACCTTTTTCTCTACAAGGGGGAGATAAATCAACAATTAGGCATTGCCAAGAGTGATTCTAAGATCTAAAAACATCAACAAAATTAAGAAAGGAGCTCAACATCATAATTTTCTGTTCTTGACTCTTCAACCTCACTAAAATCTTTCTTCCACCAAACTCAACCTTCTTTACCTTATTTTGTAGATCCCCTCAAGTTATATATACTTCCCTCAACACCCAAAACGTGATTTGTTACAGAACTTTCAAAGATGGAGCCTTTAGCTATGATTTTTCCTTGAGTGAAAGAGAGAAGAAAGAGAAGAAAAAGAAACAACCCAATGACCTCGCCTCTCTTGGTTTTCTATAGAAACCCACTTCCTTTTCTCTTTCTCTTTGTCCTCAATGGGTAAAATTATCCATATGCCCTCACAAAACAAGCCTTAGCACACTAGTAACATAACTCTCAAAAGCCCAAGGTCCAACAACTAGCTCTAAACACAACCCGAGGCCCAAACAAGACCCAAATATCGAAATCCAACACTCCAGGTTAACCTGATACTTGGATCCAAAATTTGGTTCGTTATAAATACACAACGAGGTTTCATGAAACTTAACAAATTTTCAATGAATTTATTGACAATGGATGTAATTAGAATGTATTGATAATTTGTGGATAATATTTAAAATTGTTAACATTTTAAAGACTGATTTAAAATGAAAGTTATAATTTAGAGTGAAGTCAAATTTTTAAAAGTTCAAAGACTATTTTAGAATGAAAATTGATATGAAATTAAAATATTAAAAATTGAAATATCAATTTAAAATAAATTTTGTTATTAACAATAAGAACAGTAAAAATTCTTATAACTTAATCCGGTAGAACGTAATTAATTATATTCTTCAAAAATTATTTAATTAATTTAGTAATTAATTATATTCTTAAAAATTTTTGTTTAATTAATTTAGAAATTAATTATATTCCTAAAATGTTGTGTTTAATTAATTTAGGTTGTTTAATATAATTAATACTCACCTAAAATAATTTATATTTATAATTTAGAGTTTAGGATTTAATGTTTAAGGTTTATGGTTTAGTATTTATGATTATGGTTAGTATCTAGGGTTTATGTTTACGATTAGGATTTATTTTTTAGAGTTTAAGATTTATGATTTAAGATTTAGAAATGTAATTAATGGAACATATTTTTAGGGATGTAATTAATAGAATTTTGACTTAAATATTGCACCCACTTTTTTTCCAATGTATGGTATAATACATTTTAATTCTTAATTTATGGCATTTTCTACAATGCATGTAAAGTCCGATGTTGAATCTGATTTTAGACAATAATTTTTCAAAAATACTCGTGTTACAATATTAAAAATGGCTTGAAGTTGAATTTTGTTGTACTCGTCTTAAGAATATTTTAAAAAATTACTATTCAAAATCGAATTTAATTGAATCTAATGTTACATGCACTATAACAAATGCCAAAATTAGGAATTAAAGTTTAGCTTTTAGGAAAAAATTAAGTACAATATTTAAATTAAAATTTCATAATTAATTTCATTATATTATATTCCATTGAAAAATCAAATAAACGTTAAAAATAAGAATCATTAAAAACATAATCCATTTAAAATACTTTCGTCCCACTTATATTATTTTTTTTTCAAAAACATTATTATATAAAATAATTTAAATAATAAATTTCTTTTTTAAAAATAATTTTTATTTTGTTGAGTAAGTAAAAAATAAAATATATGCGATATAATTTTTTTAAATAATAGTTTGAATAAAATAATTATAAAATATAATAATAATTTTAAAAATAAATAAAATATAATTTAAAAACGTATAATACACTCATAAAAATCATAATTATATTTGGTATTGTTTTTGGCTCAACGCATATATATATATATATATATATATTTGTTAATGTTTTTATTTTATTTTTTCTCGTGAGTCGTGACCACAATAATGGGCAAAGTAAGGCAATGGACCATCCTAGGATATTTTAAGCCGGCAGTTTACCCTAATATTTGCCCCGCCGCTGCTCTCTATTTTCTTCGTTTTAATTTTTTTCTTTTGATAGGTGGTCGATAATTAATTTTTATATTCTCTCTGTCCTACAAATAATGTCTCTTATTGAGTTTTTAAAAGTCCAATTTTTTAAACTTTGACTATAATTATATTAAATATTTCAAATAATTAGATTTTATGAAATATATATTTGAAATCTACTCTATTAGAGGTTTCTAAAATATATTTTTTTCATATTTTTTATCAATAATAAATTTTAAATAATCATTAGTCAAAATTCAAAAAGTTTGACCTCAAAAAAGTCAATAAAGGACAATATTTTTGGGACGGAGGGAGTATTAGTTGTCAACATACCTTAGCGGTCGATTGTTGCAGATATTTGAATCGGCACTAGTTTTCTGATTATGGTTTTATCGGTGGTCATGGAAAATTAGATCCCCACTCGGATGATGGTTGTGTACCGATATAATCAGTCCTGGGTAGCGGAACATTCTGCCTATTAGTTTGGATCGCTCACCACTCCTTCTTTACTTATTATGTGTCTCGATTAGACAGAGAAAAAGGAGATTCAGGAAGCTTCTGAATTTTAATGGTATGTTTATCTCCATAGAAAATATTTTACTTTACTTTGTATTGGGGTTTGAAGAAATTGTGGGTTGATTAATTCTATTATTTTTCCCTAATCAATTGTAATTATGATATTTTCTATGAATCTAATAAAAATTCAGTGGCTATTATCAAAAAAAAAAATTAATGTTTTATCTTTATATTTTAATTTACCGGCATGGAATTCTAATATTACTTTTATTAAAAAAAATGGTATTTTCCCTTAAAATTTATTTAAGAAATTTTTTATAACGGGTGTCGAATATTATTAAGTATCACTAACGTTGAATTTAATTAATTTAATCTATAATTAATAAAAATAATAAATTTAATATATAATTATTAACTATAGATTGAATCCTCAAGATTTTTATTAATTAATTTAATAATATTTAATAGTGTTTAATTTATTAATATTCAACGATATTCGATGCTCGTTATAAACTCATTCTTAACTTAATCATTAAAAGAGAATGAAAATATTATAATTTTAAGGGTCAAATCGATAAGAAAAATATAAAAAGATGACTAAAATTTTATTTTTCCTTTTTATAATTGTTAGGTCAACAATTAAAGTACAATTGAACAGAAGTCAGGGGAGGGTCCAAGTTTTTTAAATGAAAAAAGTATAGATTTAATGTCATAAAATTAAAGTATAAAAGCTAAATTTTAAAATTTAATATAGTACAATGACTAAACCATAAATCTTAAATTTAGGGGAGGGTCCAAGTTGTTAGAATTTATGGTTTATAGTTAAAATTTAGGGTTTAGGGTAATATGTTAGAAATTTAGGTTTTAGTCTATAAATCTTAAATTCTAACCCTAAACCATAAATTCTAACAACCCTTAATTTCTAAAACTCTAAATCAAAAACTCTAAATTCTAATATTAAACCCTTAATTGTAACCACAATATTTAAATCGTAACCACAGTACTTACTTTATAAACACTTAAATCTTAAACCTAAATTCAACCCCTAAAGCCTAAACTAAGACACTCATAGAATAAAATTAATGTGCTTTTATTTTCATTTTTGGTGCATATAATATTTGTGTTATATTTTGATACATAAAAAATTTAAACAATTCTTTTATATTTAAACTATAAAATTTAAAACTTAAAACTTGAGTTCTAATTTTTTAAACCTTAAACCATACACTAAATTTTAATTATAAACCTTAAATTCTAAAACTTGTGCCCTAAGTCATAACTTAAATTTTTAAACCCTGAAATTAAAACACTATAAAATAAAACACTTTCTATTTATTTCTTTATCATGATAATTGGAT
Organism: Abelmoschus esculentus; assembly: GCA_035048815.1. NCBI lineage: Eukaryota > Viridiplantae > Streptophyta > Magnoliopsida > Malvales > Malvaceae > Abelmoschus > Abelmoschus esculentus. The sequence goes on from JAUCBN010000049.1 coordinate 2,492,635, forward strand.
TTTCTTAATCTCAATGTCAAACAAAATATTTAGATTTAATGACTTTTCGATGCATAGTTTTATATATTTTCAATAAATTAGATTTTAATATTCTCTCCGTTTTATTTTATTTGTCCATTGATTTTTTAAATCAATTTTTTTAAATTTTGACTTATTATAATTTTAAATATATTATTGATAAAAATATAAAAAATATATTTTAGAAACCTCTAATCAAGTAATTTAAAAATATATATTTTATAAAATTTAATAAATTAAAATATTTAAAATAACTATTATCAAAGTTTTAAAATTTTGACTTTAAAAAGTCAATATTAGATATCTTAAATAGGATGGAGGGAGTATATATATATTTTTTTGAACAAAGATCACTAATTTTATTAATAATGGATATATCCGAAATTACAATGAAAGTTCACAACATAATAATCCATATATAAACCTAGGAAATAAAACTAGCATAAATCATAAGAGGACCAGACAAGGAAAAGGTAAGAACCTAATCCAAAGACTCGAATAAAAAAAATGGATACAAATACCGTCAAAATCGACGATGATAGGTAAACCATCAACAAACAACAAAAAAATGCAATATAATCGCGTATCCAAATCTAATTCAAGGATCCGTGATAAGGAGATAACAGCATAATATAAAATATTATAATTCTTTGGAATACTTAATTTTTATATCCATCATTATCCGGTTTACTGACAAAACATAAAATAAAATCTAAGGGCCTTGTATTTAACTATCAACCAAACACGCCCTATGGGAGCTCTGATCTCCCTCTAAACTCAAGCTTAGACTCCTCTTTTGTCTTTTTTGATCTTCTGTTTATGCTCCAAAAGAATCATTTCTCCGTTCTTTCTTTGAATAAAGTACAAAACTTTGACTTCTAGCATGGAATTTCTTAAAAGCAAGTTTAAGATTTATGTTAATAATAATGCAGAGAATTAAATAACATAAATGTTGTCGCTTCCATAATTTTATAGGAGTATTTCGGATCTACGCTGCAGAATTTCATTGGTCATGTGGCAGGTAATAGGGTTATAGGAGAACATGCACATTTTATAACCCCCATAGAACCTACCAGTCTTCCCTCCAACCGCAGCTTCAAATTTGTATTGAAACCCTGAACTGTTGTGATCTTTTTAAAACATTAGTTTCCTCAAGAACCCTTTGTTCCAATCTATCCAAAAAGACCAATATATATATGTGCATGTATGTATGTATGGCCGTATGGGTGGTTGGGTGGTTGGGTGGGTGTATATATATATTGTGAAAGCAAACTTCATCTGAGGAGCTTGATATATGTCCACCATTGAAACTATGTCACATCTCTCAGCACTCCAGAGTTCAACAGATTTACTTAGTACCAGCACCATCATCGCACTTACCATCTTCTTTTCACTTCTTTGTGCTTGTATCATCGTAGGTCACCTACTCGAAGAGAACCGGTGGGCTAACGAGTCGATTACAGCACTTCTTTTGGTATCTGAACTTGTGTCTCTGAGTTGGAGTTTTGTTCTTAACTTGTTTTGGTGTAAGGATTCTGGTTTTTGAATTTTGTGTGGCCTGTATACAGGGGTTAGGTGCTGGAGCTGTGGTATTGTTTGTGAGTAAAGGCAATAGTTCAAGGATTCTAGTGTTCAGTGAGGACTTGTTCTTCCTTTATCTGCTTCCTCCCATAATATTCAATGCAGGGTATGGTTTTTTCTGATGATTTCTATGTGGATTTGATTGGTCTGGTAGTTCGATTGTTGCTTAGTTTCCGAAATCTGACTGCAGATTCCAAGTCAAGAAAAAGCAGTTCTTCAAGAACTTCACAATAATTTTGATGTTTGGAATATTTGGTACTGTGATTTCATTTTGCCTCATATCACTTGGTAAGATCTACTGTTCCCTTCACCATTTGTTAAGGGATTTGATTGCTAATCCTGGAACTCACATTTCCTGCAAACATTTGCAGATACATAGCTTGTCTTAAAGCTTCAGTGGCTAACATTTGCTGCAAACATTGCAGGTGCTTTTTTGCTGTTCAAGAGAATTGGTGTGACATCCTTGAACACTCAAGATTACTTAGGTGATATAACAATCCCGGTTCATCGTTTTATGCCGACTGTCTTTTGATTCACTGGCATTCACACTTTCGGTTTCCTAATGCAGCTGTCGGTGCCATATTGTCAGCAACGGATACCGTGTGTACATTGAAGGTATGTTTGATGAAATCCCACCTTTCTTTTGGGGTCTAAATATGATCTTGTGACACTAATTTCCATGAATTGTTGCTTGTGTTGAGAAGGTTCTCAATCAAGATGATACACCCTTTCTTTACAGTGTTACATTTGGGGAAGGAGTAGTGAATGATGCGACTTCGATCGTGCTTTTTAACGCAGTTCAATCGATCAACATCGATAATATCAATGCCTTGATATCCTTGAAACTGTTGGGGACTTTTCTTTACCTCTTCTTCTCCAGTACTTTCCTTGGTATAGCAGTAAGTCATCTGATTTGGTTTCTTCAATTACTGAGATTTTCCAATGAATATGCACTTGGAGGACTTCATAGGGCTTCAATAAAGACTAAATTTGTTCACTGCTGATATTTCCAGGCAGGTCTTTTAAGTGCTTTTATCATAAAAACACTCTACTTTGGAAGGTATAACCCTCTTTCAGCCATTTGTTTGAGCATTTGCTACTGATATTTCTAATAAACAACTCACCGGCAATGATTCGATTTCCTTTCTGTTCTTAAAATTATAGGCATTCGACAGATCGTGAAGTCGCACTCATGATAATCATGGCTTATTTGTCATATATGTTGGCTGAGGTACAAATAAGAGACTCTCTTCTCTGTTCAATTTCATTTTCTTCTTCCTTCTCACCATGATAATAATTCAAAACTAACATAACAGATACTTATATTTGAAGATCATGAGTTTCATTTTCTCTTCTTGCAGCTACTGAATCTCAGTGGGATTTTAACAGTTTTCTTCTGTGGCATTGTCATGTCACACTATACATGGCATAATGTTACCGAAAGCTCGAGGACAACAACAAAGTAAGAACATTCTCTTGTTTTCTTTCCTGACATTTGATGATGCATCTTCAAGCACAATTGCCAACAAACGTATGACATGTTTTAATCCTCTTTCTTTGTACCGCTCCATGATTTCAGGTATGCATTTGCAACGATGTCATTCATTGCAGAAACATTTATATTCCTATATGTTGGCATGGATACCTTGGACATTGACAAATGGAAAGCCAGCAATGCAAGGTGTTCTTTCTTTTAAGATGCGTCGTTCGAGCAAATTAGTCTGTTGCCTCTTAACTATGTAACTCCAGAATATGCAAATTGGCTGAACAAGCAAGCAGCTGGAATGTCTTATGATTCTAACTTGGATCATATTCTGGATTCAGTGCAGGAACTTTTGTTGCTGTCAGCTCAACACTATTTGTACTGGTGTTAGTTGGAAGGGCAGCATTTGTGTATCCCCTAGCAAACTTCATCACCTGTATTCGAAAACGGGACAGTTCAAATATCGAGTTCCGACAGCAGGTGATAATCAAAACCATCCACCAAATGGTCCTAATCCAAACTTTTTCTGACTCTTTGATTCTCAGTTTATAATGTGGTGGGCGGGCCTCATGAGAGGTGCTGTCACTATTGCACTGTCATATAACCAGGTAAAATGTTCATATTCCTAGTTTGGTTTAACAACTTAATTTTCTCGTTTCTTTGCTGGTATTAAGATCAAGAATACTCAAATGCAGTTTTCAAATTCCGAGAATAAAGATACCGATGATTCTGCATTGATGATCACTTCTACCATGATTGTAGTCCTGTTTAGCACAGTGGTAAGTTAATTAGTTCACAACTCTGCAATCTTATTTCTACAACTTGTTCGACCCGTCATGTCAGGAACATTGATATTAGAATGTTGCTGTGGAACAGGTGTTTGGTTCGATAACAAAGCCATTGATCGAAGCAGTTGTATTACGACATGCGAAACCAAATGTTTCAGATGCTACTGATATTCCAAGCCTTGAAGACTTGAGAATTATGTTCATTGAAAATGGTGAACCAAGTGACACCAGAGAGAATCAACCGGCTGCAGCAGCCTGTAGGAGAAGTGGTTTAAGGTTGCTACTGACTCACCCAACTTGGACAGTTCATCACTTGTGGAGGAAATTCGATGACAGATTCATGAGACCTGTTTTCGGTGGAAGGGGGTTTGTTCCATTTGTGCCTGGTTCACCCACCGGTGCAGCTGATGACACTTCAAGAACCTGAAGAACCACATCTACCTACATTACTTCGACTCCGTATTTTTCTTGTAGTACTAGTGTCCGAAGAAAATCCTTTTACGGACACGAAGATATGATCATTCAGAGATCCTCCAAAAACAAGATAAAACTAAACATACCCATTTCGGAGACATACCCATACGATACAGGACATAGATCCGAGTAGCATATATCTACATGCTTTGTATTGAAGCAATGGACAATATAGGTGTCATAGACAAAGGAAATCTATTAAGAAAAGTAAAGTATTACCCCCAAGTAACATTTTCTTGCTTCCAAAGTAAGGCATCAATGAAATGAGTTAAATATTCCCTCTGTTTCAATTGGCTGATCAAATTTATAAAACAACCAAATGCCTTTTAGAACCATTTCCCACAAAATGGAACAAATCTTTCTCGGCCTTTGCCGCAAGTTCTACAATTTCATCATGAAATATCTAGCAACATGTGCCATGAAAAAAGTAACTTTAGGCCAAGATTCTCATCAGGATTCAACTCAGTTACCTTCTTCGGGTGCTTCATCTGCTATGTCGAGCTCCATCACCGACCAAGCAGTGCATCCTTTGGCTGATGAAACTCCAGTTGAAGATGCAAACTTGCAGGCCAAAGCAGAGGCAGAACCAATATGTAATCATGGTGAAAGTGGCATTTCTACTACAATATCTAACAAAGAGAAAAACGAGGATGATGCACCAGAAACATCTGCAATTCAACCTGAAGCTCGACCTCTGAAGAAAACGGTTAGCATAAATGATACAGTAGAGGAGATGACTAAAACTGCAAGCAAGACGAAGAAAAGTAAGAAACAAAGAACAGAAAAAATGGGGTCGTTCGACCAAGAAATAATAGAAGAACCGAAACCTTTGAAATCAATTCTAAAAGTAGGGTCTAAGATAGATGAGAGCAATAGTTAGGGATCTAGCTGAATGTACCTAGCTGGTTTGTTCTTTGTATATTATTGACTAAAGCCTAGGCAGATGGCTCATTAGCAGAAACAGATTCAAATGAATTATTGTAGTCCTAATTCTCCATTCAAACAATAGGGAGAACTCAACACTAATTGATTTATATAGCTTTAAACAAATCCATTTTAGTTGGTAGATTTTTATCAAACTTAAATCTATATGAATCAGGCCAGGATGTATTTTTATTCTAATTTCGTGTAAACATATAGTTTAGTCAATGATCTTTCTAACATATAGCTGCTAAAAAAATTTTATTACAAAATGAAAAGAAATACATCTGCTAAATCCATCCATAAACTTTCCAATAGCCAATAGGGTATCATGTAATACAACGTTTGCATTCCAAAGAATTAGTGTCTACTGTCTACACCTTTTTTCATTTTTTCGGGAAGGAATACGATTACTTTCAACATCATCTTCCGAGTCTAATTCATCGAAAAATGACCTAAGACACCAGGTACAATGATCATTCCAATCAGCCTTGTTGCCATTGATTCTCCATTTTTGGTCTTGTATCATATCCGGAGAGAGTCCCCATTGCATCATCTCTTCTTCTGTATGATTTATCGCTAAGCTATAATCTCCTCCACATCCCAACTCCATAACACGTAACTCGCAATTCCCGAGATTGTTTAACTGCTCGAATTGTTCGACCGTCCATTTGAACCACTTCATTAGAAACACCCGTGATGCTAGGCCATGAGAGATTATTATGAGATTCAAATCTTGAGAGGGATCTTTGTGAAGCCTATTCAAGTCTATGTCTCTCCAAAGAGATTCAAGAAAACCTGCAAATGTCAATGATTTTTCTTCGATTTAGCAGCCAGTGACCCGAATTACATATCCAAACCATTCAATTGCTCAGATTCATTCTCAAAGATTAAAGAACAAGAAAGACTAAAATATCAAACTACTCAAAACACAAGAATCATATCTAGTTCAATCCTAGGAGAAAACAACTGTCTGAACTTACTTCCCATCTTCTATATGCAGAGATTAGAAAATACACCATATCAAAGAAATCTATGCTCAATACATAGTCAAGGAAACAATAAAACAAATGCTTAAGTTATGCAGTGTTTCTTCTCTTCTACCATTACCGCAATAGAACCCAATTTTCATTCAAAAAGTTTATAACTTTCAAACTTGCAAAGCAAGTCATTACCAAATATTTCACTTCCATTTTTTCTTGATTTTTCATATTTTTTTTCTAAATAATTGAATAAACTTTCCAAGTCATTTATCTTCTTGGAAAACTACTTTAAATTAACACCAAGTATTTCACATTTCAGCAATGACTTCATAAATGCCCATGAATGAACTAATTAACAAATCATCATTTCTTCATAGAAACTCAATATCGTAAGCAAAATTTACATAGAAAAATGCAAACTTTATGTAAGAAAACTCAAGAATGAAGAACTACATACTTGAAACACGATCAAAAACATCAGCTGCAGATTCACCTTCAGGGAACCTATAAAAGAACCTCCCAAACTTTTCCCTCGTCTCCTTTATAGCCTTCATCCTTTCCTCAACCTGAAAATTCCCAAAGTCTTGTTCTCGAATCCTACACTCTTCCCTCACCCCAATCACCTTTTTCTTCGAAATCGATTTCCCCATCTCCAGAAGTGTGGATCGGGTGCTCTCGTAAGGGGAAACGTAGAAGTAAACCCGCCAATCGGTGCAAGACCCATTGCCAGAAATGATGTCCCGGAGTTGCAAACCTGCAAGACGTGCTTGGGCACGGCCGCCTTCGGTTAATGAGATCTTGTAGTCAGGGATTTTCGAGTAGGCCGAGGTGTCTAAGTTGCCTTCCGACTCACCGTGACGAACTAGGATTATCCGCTTCGGTAACACCTTGGCGGATTGGCGGTTACTATGATTGTTCTCTTGCATTCTTGACGGGGAAAAAGGGGTTTTGGTAAGCAAATTTAATCAATTTTTACAGAAATTTGGAAATTTTGGTTGTTAATCTTGAATTTCTTCAGTTTGAAAGCATTGATTTATAAGGCTTCGCTGGGTTTCTTGTGGACTTGACTTCTGAAAGAAGTATGGGATAAAATCCAGTTACATTTCTGGTTTCTTCAGTCAAAGTTTTCAACGGTTTTAACTTCCGATGGAAATCGGTTTTTTCTTATGTTGTATTTTAAAAATTAAAATTTAACATTTATAATTAAGATTTACAATTAAAATTAAAAAATTAGGTATAAAATATATTTTTAAGATTTAACATTTAAGATATACAATTTAGGTATAAAATTCTCGATATTCAATATTGATAAGAAAACTCACGTCCGAAAGAAGTATTTATTGGCGAGCAATTAAATTTTAATAAAGAAGATTTGTCAGTTGGTTTTATATTCGTGTTTGGCATAAACTAAGGGTCCGTTTGTTTGATGTAATTCAATTTTTGGAATTTACTTTTCGCGTTTTTTAGTGTTTGGATCGTGTAAAAGGAAGAGATTATAGCTTAGCGATAAATCTTAAATTTAAGGGTGGACACAAATTTTAAATATTATAAAAAATCTAAGGATTAATTTATAAAAAAATAAAAAATATAAATATAAATTTTAAAAAAACTAAAGTGAATGTCTATCGAAACTTTATGATAATAGTCTCATGGATAGAGATGAGCATGAGTTAGATTAAATTTTTTATACTCTCAAATTTGATTCGAATTAAATTATTTGTGCACCCAACTCCGACCCAAGCCCCCCCCCAAAAAAAAAAAACCTTAATCACACCGACTAAGTATTCCCTTAGTGTTACAGCATCACCATTTAAGAGGTTTAGAGCTGGTCGGAGAAACAGGGAAAAATAGTTCTATAATCCCTAATTCTCAAATACAACCGTTATCATTGATTACGTTTTCGATAATAAAATAAAATATTTTTTTTGTTTAACGACTTATATATCATTTATCGTTAGTTATACTGTTAATTTTTTATAGATTATTTAAACAATGATTTTGATATTTCACACAGAGTCGATTAATTTTCGACAACGAAATGATGAGAGTAATAATCATGATGGTTCGAAGATAGATATCATGGACGACAGCATGACGGTCGGCGAAAATATCAAATCAAATCAAATTAGAATTTTATTTTTGAGTGTTAGAGATTTTAATTTTTTTTTTTAAAATTTTGGGTTTTATTTTTTTCATATTATTTTAAAAAAAATAAATACAATTTCAAAATGTTAAGTAGCCTACATCTATCATATAATGAAAATTAACGAACAATCACTACGGATACTTATTTGAATAACGTTGAAAGCGTTAAGACACATATTTAGTCTGAAAAATAATTTGAACATTTATCTTAAAAATAATATAATTTAAACATTTATTTACCACTTATACCTTTTATTTTTATAGATTTATTGTTCAAATTTTAGTTAATAACAAAATATTAACAAAAAGGGTTGAATTTGTTATAACATCTTTATTATTTAATATGAATTTATATCTAATATACTAATATTAATAACTAAAAGTTTATATGAACATCTGGTTTTAAAGTTTAGAGATAATAGTTAAAATTTATAGTTTGAAGGTTCGAGTTTAGGGATGGGCACGAAACCCGAACCCGACGAGTTCCGACTCGACCCGGTCAGATCGGGTCAGATTTTTTAGTGAAAATTTTGGGTTTGGGTTCGGGTCGGGTTAGATTTTTTTCAAGGGTGATCTCGGGTCGAGTCGGGTTCGGGTCGGGTTAGATTTTTTTTCAAGGGTGATCTCGGGTCGAGTCAGGTTCGGGTTTAAGGTGGAAAAAATTTGACCTGACCCGGGACTAATAGTGTAATTTTTCCATATATTTTAGGCACATTGCAATAATGATCCATCTTTATATATATTTTATACAATTAGACCACTAAAATTAATTTTTTTACAATTAGATCGTTAGAATTAAATATTTTTATAATTAGATCATTAATTTTTTTTTACAATTTAGTCCCTAAACTTGGGTCGAGTCGGGTGGAGGGTATATTTTTCGGATCGGGTGCGGGTGGGCCGAAAATCCAACCCAACTCGACCTGTGCCCATCCCTATTCGAGTTTAGTTTTTAAGATATATTGTGAGGATTTAGTTTTTGACCTGTAAACCTCGTATTATAACCCTAAACCCTAAATTTTAATTGTTATTTTTAAATTTTATACTTATATACTTAAACCCTCAAACCCTAAAATGCTTAGAAGTGTAAATAATCATTATTCATTTAATTTATAGTGATTGATTTTGATATTTTATTTTCTTGTTCAAATCTTTTTGGAAAATGTGGGATTATTGAATTTTTTCTAAAAAAATGTTTCATGTTATTTGCTTTGGTGTGGGGATAAAGCTTAGATTTGTCAACGCTGATACCCGTCAATGTTATCGATTTCAAATGCCAAATTATGGGGATTCAGACTTGCACAAGGGTGGTTATAATAGAAATCGTTTGTCTTTTTCTCGTGTTTTTATCGTACATTTTGTTAAAATTTGTTAAAAGAATGAATTTTAAACCTTAACCCTGATTTTTTATATCCTAAACTTTAAACCCTAAACCCTAAAAGATACACCTTACCCCTAATTCCTTAAACCATAACTTCTAACCTATAACCATAAACCCTAAACCCTAAACCCTAAATCATCTAATTTAAAGTGTAGGCACGAATAAAAATACAAATAAAGACATAAGAGAAAGGTATACGATTTGCACCCGATTCTCGAACAAAGCATGATTTTAAAGAAAAATTTTAATCCAAGAACAGATAGTGGAATAACAAGTTTGTACTCAAGAATGTTGCTGCCAACTGAGCAGCAGCAACATGCTTCAATACAGAGCAATTCAAGCTGAAATAACTGATTTACTGCAAACAAAATACTTTTCAGAAGCAAATATCACCAGTTTTTGTCAAATCCACATGCTCCCCTTTACCTTCCATGATGGCCTTTCATTAGTATGTATGTGGATCCTAGAACTGGAAGTCTTGGACATGAACAGACTATGAAGTACAAGGGTGTAATTAGTCTGGGAAAATACAGATTTAAAGGCAGAATATTCAGTAATTTTCAAAATGAATCCTCACGCAGTTAGTTGGCTGATTCTCCCATATCTTTCTCCAGTTTCCCACACCTATGATGCTAAGTTCCTCTAAGCAAGGAAATGACACCTACGATATTCACTATTGTGTCAATAACCAGAGTAGAAATCTGGAGGTAATATTCATGAAACAGAGATGAGTATTTACTAATGGAGTATCACCTTTCCATCAAAGAGAGTCGGAGAGGCTATCTCTGAGTTGATTCCTTGTGCACCAGAGATGAATGTTTTTAGTGTAGGACAACTTTCTATACTTAGACTTGTCAACAAGGGGAATTCAAAGTAATTTCCATGGCTGAATCTCGTCAGTTTAGGAAGATCTTTGAGCAGTAGGAATTCTAGTACACGGAACAACTTCCGGTTCATTTTTTCTTTGGCTGATCCTACCACAAAGATCACACATTCCACATTCTCACAATTCTCAATGTTTAGCTTCTTGAGTTGCACAAAACTTTCAACCATAGAAGGCGAAAATAGGCAGCTCAAATTATGACAGCCCTCGAAAGTCAAGCATGTTAAATTCCGGGCATAAGAATGTGTAGCCAGAAGCTTGTGGTTCCATGATCTCTGAATGTTGATTGAAGATAACTCCAAATCCTCCGAGCTCGGAAAAACCTGCATGCATTATATATAATGATTTTTCATTATGCATTAAATATTCATTACTGTCAATGATTCTCATCATGCAATAACTATTCATTATACAGAAAACAAAGGGAAAGAAAATGAGCTTTCGATCTCTCAAAAGAAATGTTCTATAACTTAATTTTTTTCACTATTTGTTAAGTATCAAACGATAAAATGATTCTTCGTTATGCACCAAACACCAGAATATTCAGCTTGATGTTATAAAAATATGGTATGTATATCTTTCAACCTTTACCATAAAATTGCTTGTATGCAAAGTGGATTGATGGACTTTCATGAGGAACCAAAAATCAGAGAAACCTAAAATTAGAAACTACAATGGTTCTTTATTTAACTACATGTTATAAGAATATTTTGGGTTGATAAATACCTTCTCTATAAACAATAGCTGAATGGTGGCATTAAGGTCGTCTTCCCAGTGCCCTATGTACTTACCTTTAGTTGCTTGTAACCCATGCAGCATTGGTGTGCTCAACTCTGCCATTGTGAAAAATTTCATCTTCGGACACCGTTTTATGATTACATCTTCCAACATAGGAAATACCAAGGCATAGTTTCCTGAGCAGAACCTCGATAAGCACGAAAGACTATCTAGTTCTAAAGACTCAAGTCGATTGAAAACAATGACATCCGTGACTTCATCAGCAGTAGAATCTATGATTTCTTCAATCATTTGGCAATCGGTAACGCTCATTGTTTTTAGTTGCACCATGCTTTTGGCTGTTGTGGATGTTACTAAATTTCTGAATCCATGGCATTTTGATACCTTTAGAGTAGTCAGATGTCTGAATGACACAGAAGTTGGAACTAGATACTCTAATTTTCTGCATTGTATGACTTGTAGAATTTCCAAGTTGTAGAGAACTTCTGCAAATGGCACTTGTTTCTTCCCCAGATGTGTCAGCTTAGGGAGTTCCGTCAACGTTAATTCCTTCAAGTGAGCAAGTGTTCCTGCATGCTTTTCTTCATCCTTTAGTCCTTCACACGAAAATAACTCTTTGAAGGAAGCCTTTCTGACAACTAGCTTTTCAATACTTGGTAATGATTGAATGAAACAAGGGGCAGTAACTGCTGTTTCTGAAAATCCGATGAGACTTAAAAGTCTTAGTTTGCAGAAGTATTGGTTTTGAAGTGCTCCATGCCATATTTCCGCCATATTGTCATTCCGAAACAAATATAATTCTTCTAAATTGGGGAATGTTTCCTGAAATTGAGAAAAATACAGGTTAAATAAAAGCAAATCTTTCAAACAGATTGATAAAGGGAGAAAATTACTTTTGATAGAACTTCACTCAGTCTCAGTCAATTGCATAAAATGTTTTCATGCTTTTATTTAGTTTATTTTATGAGCTGTTACCTCAGTGACCCAAAACAGTGGTTGTTGAACAGAGAGTAAGGCTTGGCTCTCTCCTTGTGCTTCTCCAACGTTGACATACTCCCTAGCCAATGTCTCTACTTTGCAGCATTCAGTCACCTCCAACAGTTCCAAGGATGGCCATTCAGTAGTGTGCGCCTTGGAGTAGAAACCCTTCAATTTCGGTAGCATTCCAAGATTCAACTCTCTTATTTTAGGAAACACAAACTTGGTGGTTGATTTGAGCTCAATCGATTCGGCAGAAGTCGCTGTATGTGATTCACTGGAATCGAGTCTGTGATCGGTCTCAAGTCCAATTATTTCTTCTAATGACCCACATCCCCAAATTTTCAGAGTTTCTAGCTTTTCAAGTCTCTCCACCATATTGAATGGTAAAATACTCAAGACTCTAGCACAGTCTTCCACACAGAGGAAGGTCAATTCATAAAAGATATCCGCAGTGTGTTTATCGCACCATATCTCTCTGCATTTCCCAATGCCTTCAATGGTCAAATGGTTCAAGTTAGGGAACCCAACCTGCGGAAATTGAAAATTTCAGAATTAGGATAAACGATACGAAACGTAAAACTAGTAAAAAGGAAAAGGTACAGATAACAAAAGAAGTATATCACCTTTCGGTTGAAAAGGGACGGGGAATCAGTCTCCGAGTTGTCTGCATGCCAAAATGTCCCTAGTTTTGGAAGCCTAATGAGCTCCAATAGTTTTAGTTTAGTGAAAAAGTAAGTCTCAGCTATCCCTCCTCCTCCTTCTTCTTCTTCTGTTGGTGGTGGTGGTGATTCATCCGTAAAGATTACTTCTTCCATGTTCTTGCAATCGACAAGGCTAAGTTGAATGAGTCCCACAAAACTATTGATTGAAGTGGATGGAAATAGATATTCCAAATTGTGGCAACCCTTCACAATCAAGATCTGCAAGCTAGCACATAGAACCTGCAGGCACAATCCTCATTGCATGAATCATGTATGCTTGTGATGATAAATACATGCAGATCTATACTACAGTAATCAATTATCAATGTGATTGTTAAAAGTCAAGTTAAAACAGTAAACAGAAGAGAAGAGAAGAGAAGAGAAGAGACTGACCTTATCATTGAAAAAGGGTGTCTTTTCTCCACCACCTCCCTCCCTTGTACATGCCATTGCATACATCTTTGGACAATCATCTACTTCAATTTTAACCAAATATGGACATTGCAGAGTAATACCTCCCATGCAAAAACTTTTCAAATCTGAACATGTCTCTAGTCTTATAATCTGAAGTATCGGTAAATGGACTGTATCCATTGCAGTTTCCTCTGCTCCTTTCTTGATAATGTACTCCATCATAGGGCATTTTTTCACTTTAAGAGTTGTCAACTGCACAAGATCCAAGGCCATGGAAACACTAAATATGTATTTCAAGCTATTACAATCTTCAACTTCTAAAACCTTAAGTTTCTTAAAATCTAGACTTTTCTCCTTCCACATTTCTATTGATTTGGAAAATTCTGAGAGGACAAAACACCCGATGCCTTGGTACCAAACCTACAAAATCCAACAACAAAGAAACAAGGGTTAAGCTCCACAAAGGTTATAACCACTCCAAGCCCTAGGAAAGAAATTAAGGAATAGAATAGAAAACCTAAGCTACTTTAAAGAAATATAAAATAGCAGGTACCTTTGTTGAATGCAAATGTTGGACAGTGCTGTTAATGTCACCACCCCAATGTTCCTTATCCCTTTCATATTCTACACTTTGCAACAATGGCGCATTTAAAACTCCCTTACAAAATATCTCCAACTCAGGGCAACCACTCACTATTACTTCCTCTAAACATGGAAATCCAAATGCGTGATTGCCTGAACAAAAGCTCTCAAGTCGTGGTAGATTCACAAGTTCCAAACTTTTCAACCTGCTGAAAGTAATCTCGCAGGTTGCTTCATCTCCACCATTTGCAATTATTTCCTTCATCGAAACACAGTCTCTTATCCTCAACTTTTTGAGTTTGGCCAGACTCTTTACTGCTAAACATGTATCAAGGTATTTCATTGATCTACATTCCCACACATCCAAAGTGGTAAGATTTTGAAACGATGCTGAGGATGATCCTAGGCTGATCAGTTTATCACAATTGTGAACTTGAAGCGTTTCAAGGTTGGGTAGAATGTGGTCCACTCGTGCGTCTTGCTTCCATAAATAATCTTTCAGATTATAAAGATTCTTCAATTCTAATTTTCTAATTGTTGACAGCGTCCCAGCATACGCCTCGTTATTACCAACATCTCCACTGGTATTGAATATCTCTTTGATTTCAATATGAGAGATACTAAACTCTTCTAGGTTGTTGAACCTTTCGAGGAAAAAAATTTGGAAATCATTGACTAATTTATTACTGCGGCCTATCACCCCCAAAGCTTTTATGTCATGAAAAGTGCCGCTTGCAATCATTGCAATATAATCACCATCTAATGTCAGACGTTGTAGTTTAGGAATGATCTGAAAACCAATAAAAACAATTTTGGAGTCATTATGTTCATCTTCCTATATTAAGATTTAGTAATGGTCATGAGAAGAAAATTGAATGCGTAGATATTACGGTATATGCAATTAAGTCTTGAATCTGGAATTTATTAGCTAAGTCGTTACCTATTGGTTTTTGTAAAGAACATTTGCCAAAACAGAAGCGAAATCGAGAGAGAATAGAGAGGGTTTATACCTTTTCAACCAAGAAAAGTGGTGGTGGGGAGTCAAGTTGTTCAAGTTGTGTACCAAATAGCTTCATTTGCCTGCACTCGAATGTTTCTAGCTCTTTTAACCTTGGCCACTTTGCGGTATGCCTACCCGGGTAAAACCATTTGCATTCTGGTAGCCCACAAAGAATAAGGGATGACAGCTGATCAAACTCAAAAGTGACAGTGATTTCAGAATCCGACCCTTCCTCTACTTTGGAAACAATCTCCTCCACTCCGCAGTTAATTATTTTAAGATCACTGAGTTGTCGGAGGTCTCTGGCTACTGAGGCTGGAAAAACTTTCTTCAGACTCCAACAAAGCAGAACAGTTATTTCACGTAGATTTTTAAATGAAAAATTGCCTTTGGGATCATTTTTCCAAATATATTTCAACTTTGGTAATCCAATAATGCAGATTTTTCTTAGTTTGGGAAATGAATTTGTCACAAGTGGGTTCTGCCATATCATCTTCAACTTTCCCGAGAAGTATGCAAGGGCTCCAAACTGGGAAATGCAACCTACACTCATCATGCCAATACAATCATAATGAAATTAGAAGAAAGCGGTTGTTCTTACTAATACATCTAGAGAGGGGGTTGCGTATTTGCAATAGCATATACTTAACAAAGGAAGAGTAAGCCAAAACTTGTCTCAAGGCGCCGGGATAAAATTTAAGAATGTTAAAACCAATAATTAAGGTACCTTATTGCCGAATAGAACTTGACCAGAGATGCTTTGGTTGCCTTCCATTGAAGATCTGCATATGAAATCCTCCAATTCTGGACAGTTGTTTATCATCAGTGACTTCATGGCTGGAAATTCAATAATTTGAGTTTGGAAGTTGGAGCAAAATCCAATGAGATGTTGAAGATCCCTCAACTCTAAGTACTTTAACTGAGGAAATAAATTCATGGTATCCTGGGTTTCTTCTTCTATTTCCTCCATGAAAACGATCTCTCTCAAGCGGTTGCACCCAATTATCTCAAAGTCTGCAAGATGCACTAGACATGTAGCCATAGAAAATGAGAATAAGTGTTTCAAGCTTTCACAGCCCTCGATTTTCAATGTTGTCAACTTTTCATAAGTGCAGAAAGATGCAGTTGAAAGCTGCTTTTGCCATAGCCATGTAACATTAATTGATTTCAACCACAACTCCTCCAAGCAAGGGAACGATATCTACAACCATACAAATGATTCGTTCTACCTTCAGAAAAAATATATTGAAATGAAAATTAAAAAGATATTGAATTGTAAATACCTTTACACTGAAAAGTGGCAACTCATGTTGAGAGAATGAGCTGGTAGCACCGATTTCGTGTTGGGGGGAAAAGCTAATGAGGTGTGTTAGACTTTGCAATGTCAGGGACTGTAACTGAGGAAACTGGTTTTCGTTGTTAATGATGTATTCAGTATCCAAACCATTTTGGATATATAGATTCTTCAAATGTGATAGGCTTTCCTCATCTGTTAACTCTTGCAGTGCAATCTTCAACCCTTTCAGTTCATCCAAATGTAAATCTTCAGTTTTCTTCAACAACTTCTTAATTCCACGATCCAAATCAGCAACTCTTGTGCTTAGACTTAGTTTTAGAGTTCTTGAATATTGATGGTTGTCAAACCACCCCCACTCCCATTCTTTTCTTATAAAAATCTTGTATCTTTTCAATTTCTGCAACTCTTGAAAGAAGTCCTGTGGCACGGCCAGTGAATCCGGAATTTGAACTTCTAAAGTTGATAAATGTGACAGTGTGTTGAGTTCAGCAAGACTAGCGATTCCACTTTGTCCCCATTGAATAGAAGTCCCACCCATGTATAATTCTTCTAATCTTGTCAAACTTGACAGGACGCCGTCTGAAATTGTTTTGAGCTTAGCGCAACAACTCACATCTAACAACTTTAGCTTCACTAGTTGCCCAATTTCCTCAGGTACAATTCTAATATCTGATCTCAAAAGGCTAAGGATTTCCAAGGTCCTGAGCCCTCCAATAATGGTTATATCATCTCCCAATTTGCAATGATCTAGGCACAACGTGCTAAGGCTTGTTAGGTGACAAATCGACGAAGGTAAAGAAGAAAATTGCATGTAAGTCAAATCTATGACTTTAAGATTTGTTGCTTCCCTGAAGAACTCGGACGACAACGTCAGGGAAAGATCCTTGCAACACAAAAGGAACAGAAAAAGCTGTGGACAATTCAACTGATCAGGTAGCTTGTTATACTAGGATATCGCAGACAAATTTTGTTCAACTTTTTCATTGACTCTTCATTTGGCCAATCCGTTAGAACATCCTCTTTTTCTAAGGCAAACACCTGATTGCCTTTTGAAGCCATTGATTTTGCAACAATATAGGTAAGATCATGCACATCAAAGAATTGCTCACCGGCGTTACTATCCCGCAACAAACAAGATTCTTT
The DNA here is from genome assembly GCA_035048815.1 of Abelmoschus esculentus. Classification (NCBI taxonomy): domain Eukaryota; kingdom Viridiplantae; phylum Streptophyta; class Magnoliopsida; order Malvales; family Malvaceae; genus Abelmoschus; species Abelmoschus esculentus. Next base: position 2,510,148 of record JAUCBN010000049.1, read on the forward strand.
GAGGGTACTCATCATTGTTAACAACCTATCTCTTGCTTCTTGCAAACTGTCGACTCCATTAATTAAACCCAAACCAGTTGTATATCTCAACAAGTAATCAATCATAGTATCACGATGCAGTAGACAGCAAAGCAGGAAAGTCTGCTTGAGGTCTTCACTGAGATGATTGATACTCAACTCAATAGCAGAATATATCTCAGCGGATATCTCACTGATGTTTCCCGAGTAAGGCTTCTGCAATTGTCGTAATGCATCCCTCCAAGAAAATATGCTTTTATTTCGTAATGCCCTGGCAACTGTTGCAATGGCAAGCGTCAATCTAGCACATTTTTTGGCTACCTCAATTGCCGTAGGTCGCAAGTCAGCACGTTCAACACAGTCCCCAGCCATCTTCTTAAAAAACTCCCAGGATTCTTCCTCATCTAAATCATCAAGCTGAAAAGTGTTGGTAGCACCCATCCCATTGCTTAGAACATCTTTATTTCTAGAGGTCAACAGGATCTTGCATCCTTTGTGCTGACTTCCAAATGGAATTCCGACTTCCTCGAGATCCAGCTTCTCCCAAATATTATCCAGAATAATAAGAACACTCTTCTCTGGATTCTTCTCTTGGATTAGCCTTTCACATAATCTACCAGCTCTTACAACTGTAGTCTTTTCTTCAAGCTTCAAACCCAATGGCTCTGCTATTTGGTCTTGGATTTTCTGAATGTCAGGCTTATGAGATACAGTGACCATAACCACCGAATATAACCTAGCCTCCTGGACTTTCCGATAAACTTCTCTGACTAGTGATGTTTTTCCCACACCAGGCATCCCGTACACTCCAATCATGCTTATAGTAGGATCGTTCAGGGACTCCATGATATCATTGAAAACCTTTTACCTTGACTTAAAGCTCTCGAAGTATTTATTATGCAGTATGAGTTGTGGAACATCACAGCAGCCAACACCGTTGAATTGACAGTCTTTGATAAGCTCATCAAAAGTGGCGGCATCTTCTTCTGTTTCCCTGCTAAGCTTGTATCGAGACTTGATGCTGGGACACAAGCCAAAGAAGCACTTGTTCTGTGTTTTGACTTGAAGATCCTTCACTTTATTGGTCTCATCTTCAGTGATAAGCTTGTCCACTCTATCGCACCAACCCTGGACATCTGCTTTAATCTGCTCCACATTCCTTTTTGCGGCATCAACATCTTGCTGCACACTTCTTCTTTTCTCAATCAACATCTCTGGTAGAAAATCATGTATCTAATATGACGCTTTGCTTCGTGGAAGATACCTTTCGCAGCTTCAGACGGTAAATTGGCAGCACCACCAGTAGCAACAGCTTCCATTTGAGGGGTGTTCAAAAAAGGGAGAGGCAAGAAGCGAAAAATAAAACAAACCAGCTTACAAACAGAGAATGAATGTTACTGGATAACACTTTTGACAATCAAATGAACATCCTTTGCTGAATGTCTAAACAACTAATAAATAACCAAATTCAAACAAAATAGAATACATTTCTAACATCATTTGATGAATGTATACTACTCAACAAAAGCTCATTGGATTTTAAGAGTATAAATTGCTAATAAACAACTAATATATAACCAAATAAAACAAAGTCAAATATGATCCAATGGTAAATAAAGAAGTGCACAGGGTAGTCATACTAACAGCTACGAATGATTCAACTTATACACAAAGAAAGAGAGTACAATCTTTAATTCTAGGTTCCAAATCCAAGTACTTTATTATAATTCAAACATTGATTCTTGATTAAGATCAGGAGGTTCTAAAATACATATAATTCAACCTCAATTAAATTTAACCCCCAATATTGATCCCTAAAATCTCCCAAACCCCAAATCCCCGCCGCTTCTGCCGCCTGTTGCCGGACCTACCCGGTCATTTTCCCCAGCACGGCAGCGGAAGCACCACCAGTAGCAATAGCTTCCATTTGGGGGGAGGCTCCAAATGGAAAGCAAAACAGAGCAATAGCTTCCACCAGCGTGTTAGTGTGGTTCTTATTATGCTTTTTTATCAGGTTCTGAGCTTGTTAATTATTTGGTGTTTTTGAACGAAAAATATTGTTATTCGAGTTTATTTTTAAAAATATTATACTTAAAAGATATTTTTAAAATATTATTGATTTTACGATAAAAATAAAGTCGGATTTATTAGAATCCGATTTTAAATAATGATTTTTTTAAATTAAAAAATTAAACTCGAAAATAAGAGGCTCTCATTTTAAATAGTAAAAAATTCAAAAGCACTAAAATCGATGACAAGAGACTCTGACTTGAAATAATATTTTATTTTTTTAATTCGATAACTGTTCATAGTCGGATTTTAATGAATCCGACTTTATTAATATTGTTTAAAGTACAATATTTTAAAAAAATAATTTTACAAGTATAATATTATATAAAAAAAATTCAACCAACAATATTTATAAAATTTGACTGATTTTAAACTTTTAAATTTAAGATTTACATATTTAAAATTATTGTTAAAATTATTTTAGAGAAACTAAATAATTATTTTAAATAAGATATTATAAATTATATATATAATATTTTTTTTAATGTTATAATATATAATATATAAAATATATTAACTTAAATTATTATAAAGATATAAAAAATTGTTCATAAATATATTTTTTAATAATTATAAAAATATAATAAATAAAATATTTTACTTAAAATATATAATTTTTAAATTAAAAATGTTTTATTAATTATATCTTTATAAAAATTATAAATTATAAATAAATATAATATTAAATGAGAATAAAATTATAATTTAGCTCACAATAATATTTTTTAACCGTAATTTTTTTTAATTTTTATGTTTAAGTTGAATAACGCATTTTAAACATAGTTTTTCTTCCCGATTTTTTGGATGTTTTAGAAAAGAAAATATGAATTGAGGATTGTTATGTAGAGAAAATATTAGTTTGACCAGACAATAAAATTATATTTATTGCATTCTATTTATTTTATTACATGTTGGTTCATTTACAAAATTTTGATAAAAAAATATTATTTGATATAATATAATTTAAATGATAATTTTTTATTTTTGTTTTTGAGAAAAATAAAAAATAAATAAATTTATCTCATAAAAAATAGTTGAGTTTTTCAATTTGTCAATTTTAAAATAAAAAAAATTAATAATTTTATTGGAACAAAAGTATATTTTTCCCGATAATAATATATATTATCTTGATTATTATCCCATATAATTATCGTAAAATTTTTTATAGGTTAATTTTGAAAAATATAGGGGTTTAAGAGAGAAGACCTTGCCAAGAGAAGGTGACGAGGTACTTTTATTATTGTAATGTAACCCCCTAAACCGGCCTATGCGGGAAGCCCGGCTAGAGTATCACATTGTTTTTATTTACGAAACATATGGCATAAAAATTTATTTAACTGAAGTAAGTGAAAGTAAATATTGTCTAACAACTTAAAATATATAAAATGTCACCAAAACAGGGTAACCGGAAATAATGTTCACAAAATAATTTGTAAAACAAATATCAAAATAATACGTTTAAAACACCAGTAATATAGTGTATATTGGCACATGTCACCTTAACGTAAACTGAGAAAAAGTTTAAGTATGTTACATCAACGTGTAACCAGATAATATGTAGATCCTCCAATGCCAAGTCCGAAATGTCTATCTACGGGTATCTGAAAGGGGAAGAAAACAGGTATGAGCTATAAAGCCCAGTGTATTCCAACAGTGCAACAAAACACAGATAAATTGATTAAACAGTAATACAGAAAAATCAAATCATGTATATGCATGACAAGCTACCCTCCAACCGAACTCCTGGATACAGTTCCCCCGAACAGTATCTGATACTGGCATTAACCTAAGCCCTTAAAGCAAAGGTACCGCCCTAAGGGAGTACCTTAGGGAACAGGCGAAATTACCCCGGCTAATGCTCGAGAACCGATAACAGGCGGAATTACCCTAACTGAGGTTAGGAACCGTAAACAGACGGAATTACCAGCTGGATCAAGGCTGAACCGGATATTAAATACTACTCATCACCCCAACACTAAGATGGCAGGCATATAGTAATAACAGGAATTATGATGATAGTAACAGAAGTTAAACAGACAACATGTATACATAAATCAGGACATATCAGATATACAGTAAATCGTTAAATGTTATATCTTAAAATTCAAAGTAAGTATTTACATAAACCCAGAAAATAGTTATGTGCACATAATTGATTTGTTTAAAACACAAAACGGTAAAATACAGTTATTTAGCACACAAGGAACACACCTCAATGGCAGAAACAGACAGGTGATCTACTGGGCATTCGAGCCTCGCTCTGTAGCAGTACTGGACCCTAAAAATATAAGATAGAATTTTTATTAATACTGGAGCTAAATATTGAATTGATTATTCACGGGTATTAAAAACATACGGGTCACGATCGGATCTCGGGATCGGTCAAAGCGGGAGGAACTGGGTTGGGTCGGTGCACGATCGGGAGAATTATGGGGTCCTACAAACAAACAGATATAAATTTTAGATCTTAAATAAAACTCTGGACTTAACTTAACTTGGAAGAAAAGTTTGACTCGAGATTTTAAAGTCCAATTTGGAGGCTTTCGGGTTCAAATTTCGAAAAACGGACTTCACGGATGGACTCAGGACGTCGAAAAACATAAAATAGGAGTTTTTGAAAAATTTGACTTTTTGGGGTCAAAGTCATCGCTGACGTCAACAGTCAAAGTCAACACTAACGTCATGCTGACGTTAGCAGTCAAGGTCAACGGTCAGCGCTGATGTCATGGTCAACGGGTCGGGTCGGGTCGGTCAACGGGTCAACGGGTCAGGTCGGTCAACGGGTCGGGTCGGTCAACGGGTTGGGTTTGACCGGTTCTGTTCAAGATTGGTTCGGCTCGGTTTGGCCGGTTCAAGGCCGGTTTGGACCGGGTTTGGGCCGGTTTGGACCGGTCAGTTCACGATAACCGTCCCTGGTGGCCGGAAACTGTTTCCGGCGGCGCGTGAAGGCCACGCGCGGCCCTAATCGGTCGGAAAACGCCTCTTAAACCCAGATTTCTCCAGATCCACACTAACAGAATAATAACACAAGCCAAAATTTCCAGAAAACACTTCGAAAGGTTGGATATAAACACCCACTTACCAAAACGAAAAACTTTCCGATGAGACCCTTACCGGTGACGATCGGAGACGGGCTTGGAGGGCTTTTGGCCGTCTCGACACGGAGGTCACGAGGCGACCGACGACGCGCTGAAGAAACGACGATCGGCGGCCGAATCGACGAAAATACCGAGAGGGTTTAACCCCTAATCCCGACGAAACTTCCGCCTTCGATTCGCGGCGAAGGCAGATGCGGTTCGGCGCGTGATTAAGGGGGTTTTGGTCGGGGAGGGAAGACGGACCGGATGGTGACAACGGTGAATGTCACGGCCGGCCGATGACGGAGATCGGCGGTGATCGGTTGTTTAACGAAAAGGAGAGAAATAAAAAGGTTATTTTTGGATTCTGAATCTAATAGGGTTTCAAAAGGTATTCTAAAATAAATTTTTTATATACTTATATTATTATTTATTTATTTATTTATTATTATTATTATTTTTTAAGAGTGTTACAACTCTCACCCCCTAAAAGAAATTTCGTCCTCGAAATTTACTTGAACTGAACAGATGTGGAAACTGCTCTTTCATGGACTCCTCAATCTCCCAGGTGGCCTCAGAAGGGCTACGGTTCCTCCACTGAACTTTAACCATAGGGATACGCCTTCTCCTTAGAACTCTTTCATCAAACTCTAGGATCTGAACGGGTTCCTCCTCATAAGACAAGTCTGGACGTAAGTCAACATCCTGAACCTGAATAATATGACTCGGATCCGGATGGTACTGTCTCAACATGGACACATGAAACACATCATGGATACGGCTAAGCTGTGGAGGCAACTCAAGCTGATATGCAACAGGCTCGATTCTCTTAAGAATACGGTATGGTCCAATATATCTTGGACTCAACTTGCCCTTACGTCCAAACCTCAAAACTTTCTTCCAGGGAGAGACTTTTAAGAAAATCTGATCACCAACCTCAAACTCGATATCTTTTCTTCTCCGATCAACATAAGATTTCTGTCTAGTAAAGGCTTCCTTCAGATGATCTCGAATTAATCTGACAGTCTCCTCAGTTTCCTGGATTAACTCGGGACCCAGAGTTTTTCGATCATACAACTCAGTCCAACAGATAGGGGTACGACACTTACGACCATACAAAGACTCATAAGGTGCCATACGGATGCTAGCCTGATAGCTGTTATTATAAGCAAACTCGGCCAACGGTAAGAAGTCTTCCCAACTGCCCCGGAAGTCTAAAACACAACCCCGTAACATATCTTCTAGAATCTGAATCACTCTCTCAGACTGACCATCTGTCTGGGGATGAAAAGACGTACTGAAATTCAGGCGAGTACCCAAAGCAGATTGTAAAGTTGTCCAGAAACGGGAAGTAAACCTCGGATCTCGGTCAGAAATGATGGATAAGGGCACTCCATGTAGTCTGACAATCTCAGAAATATACAGTCTAGCCAGCTTCTCCAGAGAATACGTTATCCGAACAGGAATAAAGTGAGCTGACTTTGTGAGTCTATCCACCACAACCCAGACAGAATCCTTTCTAGACGGGGTCAAAGGTAACCCGGTAACAAAGTCCATCGTGATTCGTTCCCACTTCCACTCTGGAATCTTGATGGGTTGCAAGAGACCAGAGGGATGTTGATGCTCTGCTTTCACCTGCTGACATGTCAGGCATCTGGATACATAATCTGAGATATCCTTTTTCATACCTACCCATCGGTACCTCTGTTTCAGATTCTGATACATCTTATCTCCTCCAGGGTGCATAGCATAAGGACTACTATGGGCCTCACTGAGAATGGTCTGTCTCAACTCAGGATCGTTGGGTACACAGTAACGACCATTAAAGCAAAGAACTCCATCCTGATCAAAAGAGTAAACAGAAGTGGATCCTTCCTCCACCTATTGCATAACAGGAAGTAAAGAATCATCCAACCGCTGCTTGACCCTAATCTGTTCAGCCAAAGTCGGTTTGACCCTCAATTCAGCCAATAAGCTACCATCATCATAAATACTCATCCTGGCGAATAAGGATCTCAGGTCTGATATGGTCTTACGACTCAAAGCGTCCGCCACAACATTGGCTTTTCCCGGATGATACTCAATCTCGCAATCATAGTCCTTAAGAAGCTCCAACCAACGACGCTGTCTCAGATTAAGCTCCTTTTGGGTAAGAAGGTACTTCAGGCTTTTGTGATCGGTAAAGATGTAACACTTTTCTCCGTAGAGATAGTGTCTCCAGATTTTTAGAGCAAAAACCACAGCTGCAAGTTCAAGATCATGGGTAGGATAATTAAGCTCGTGTGGTCTTAACTGGCGTGATGCATAAGCAATCACCTTACCATCCTACATTAAGACACAACCAAGATCAGAATGCGAAGCATCACTGTAAACTGTAAAGTCCTTTCCTGACTCAGGCTGGGTTAAAACTGGAGCTCGGGTCAAAACTGTTTTCAACTGATCAAAACTAGTTTGCTGAGCCTCAGACCACAAAAACGGAACATCTTTCCTCAGAAGCTTCGTCAAAGGGGCAGCTATAATGGAAAAACCCTCGACAAAGCGTCGATAGTATCCAGCTAAGCCCAGAAAACTGCGGATCTCAGATACATTCTTGGGAGGTTTCCAACTAGTGATAGCATAAATTTTACTCGGGTCTACCTGGATACCTTTAGCTGAAACGACATGTCCGAGAAATGTCACTTCACTAAGCCAAAACTCGCATTTACTTAGCTTGGCATACAACTGATGTTCCTTGAGAGTCTGTAACACAACTTTCAGATGCCCCACATGCTCGTCCTCTGAGCGGGAGTAAACCAGGATATCATCTATAAACACCACAACAAACTGGTCTATGTAGGGCCGGAAGACACGGTTCATCATATCCATAAAAGCTGCAAGGGCATTGGTTAAACCGAAAGGCATCACTAAAAACTCATAGTGACCATACCGGGTGCGGAAAGCAGTCTTTGCAACATCAGAACCCTTAACCTTTAGCTGATAATACCCAAATCGAAGGTCAATCTTCGAGAAAACTGTAGCTCCCCGAAATTGGTCAAACAAGTCATCAATCCTGGGTAGGGGATACTAGTTTTTCACTGTCAGCTTATTTAACCTTCGGTAATCAATGCACAACCGAAGAGAACCATCCTTCTTCTTAACAAAGAGAACTGGAGCTCCCCAAGGTGACGAGTTAGGTCGGATGAACCCTCTGTCGAGAAGTTCTTGCAACTGAACCTTCAACTCCTTTAACTCTTTTGGAGTCATACGGTACGGAGCCATAGAAATTGGTGTTGATCCAGGATAAGTTTCAATCTCAAACTCAACCTCCCTATCCGGAGGGAGACCAGGTAACTCCTCAGGAAAAACATCTGGAAATTCACTAACTGTGCGAATTTCTTCGATCTTAGATAGAGAACCCTTTGTGTTAAGGAAACAAGCAATAAAGGCCTCATATCCCTTTCGGATCATCCTGTCAGCAGACAAAACTGATATCACATTGGATAAAAACCCTCGTCGTTCACCAACCAAGACCACAGATCGTCCATCAAGAGTCTTTAGTGTGGCCCTCTTGGCCTCACAGTCCAAATTAACACGATGCTCAGACAACCAGTCCATCCCCAGAATTAGATCGAACTCCTCTAAAGGAAGTTCCATAAGGTCCGCCATAAACACTTCCCCTTCCACAACAAGGGGACATCTCTTTAAAACCTTATTTACAAATAAGGATTGTCCCACTGGGCTCATAACGGTAAAGACACTCTTAGTGTTCTCAACTGAGATCGAAAGGTTTCCAAATACTGACTTTGATATATAAGAGTGTGTGGAGCCATTGTCAAGCAAAGTAAAATACGGAACAGAAAAGATGGTAAAGGTACCTGCAATAACATCAGGCTCATCCCGGTCATCTCTACGTCGGGTGGCATAAACCAAAGCTGGCTGACGAGCCTCAGAAACAGATGGCCCACCACTCTGGTGGCCTCGACTCCTAGTATCAGATCTAACAGCAGACCCAGAGGCTCTACCCTGAGAACGTCCAGTAGCGGGTGTCTGAATGGATGTCTGATATCTGGATGGTGTCTGAGAGCGCACAGGAGTCTGAGTCAGTGGTCGACTGACGGGAGATGGATGAGGACAATCCCTCAGGAAATGCTCAGAAGACCCACACCGAAAACAAGCTCCAGTCTTCTTCCTACATTCTCCCCTATGCATGTTACCACAAAAGTCGCACGCAGGTACTGATGGGATCCCTGAAGAACCACCCCGGCTAACAGAAGAGCCCTGAGGTGCCACGGACTGATGATAGGGACCACCTCTCTGACTCGGTGTAGATCGGGCTCTCTTGTCAGGACGACTAAAAGTCTCGCCATGGCTAAAATGTCCTCCAGATCGACCACGGTCCCTTTTACGGTCTCTGTCTCTGCTCCGCTCTCGATCCTGATCCCTCGTAACTTGACTATCAAAAAGCTTCTCCAAGTCTTCAGCAGTCTTTGCCCGATTCACCAGGTCCTCAAAAACCACATCATGATGTGTGGCAACTCGATCTCGGATACCAATACGGAGACCCTCCAGAAACTTATCACATTTATCCTTTTTTGTGGCTACTATCCCAACCCCATACCTCATCAGGTCTAAAAACTGAAGCTCATACTCGGTCACTGTCATAGTACCCTGTACCAAGTCTCTAAAGGCCTGACGTCTCTCTCTCTCATATATCGGTCACCCAGATAACGGTTCTTGAACCTTTCCTTGAAAAAGTCCCATGTCAGCCTATCAGATGATACACTACTAACCACAGACTCCCACCAGATGTGGGCACCACCATCAAGCATGGACACCGCTCCAAGGTATCTCTTAGCTGGTTCCAAACCCAGCTGATCCATCCGTCTCTCTGTATCGTACAACCAGGTCTCTGCATCTGAAGGTGCACCAGTCAAAGATCCAGAAAAAGTTCTTACTCCATTGGCGATCAGAATCTGGGAGATAGGTGGATCCGGCACCGCACCCGAAGCTCTAACAGCTCCCTGTAATAACTGGAGGAGTTGCCTACTAAGAGCATCATCAGCCACTGCCGTAGGCTCGGTGCTCGGTACTGATGCCCCTCTGACAAGGGTAGACATATCAATGTCTGCAGCAGGCTGAGGGTTAGGCGGTACAGTGGTACTTGTGGGAGCAGGTGGGTCCGGAGAAATGACAGGTGGAGGATCACTAATAGGCTCCTCTACAGGATCAGCAAAACTAGTCGCTCGACCACGCCCTCGGGTGGATCGACGAACTCGACGGGCACTCATAGTGTTCAGGAAATCTACAAGGTTAAAAATTTAGGAGATTAGAATTGGCACCGGAGAACTATACACAATACAGAAAATATAGGTGACATGGCCTTACGGATATAAATTTATAACAGTTTATCAGAAAAACACTTATTTAGGACCTATCATAGTCCGAGAATCTTAAAACCAAAAGCTCTGATACCAACTAAATGTAACCCCCTAAACCGGCCTATGCGGGAAGCCCGGCTAGAGTATCACATTGTTTTTATTTACGAAACATATGGCATAAAAATTTATTTAACTGAAGTAAGTGAAAGTAAATATTGTCTAACAACTTAAAATATATAAAATGTCACCAAAACAGGGTAACCGGAAATAATGTTCACAAAATAATTTGTAAAACAAATATCAAAATAATACGTTTAAAACACCAGTAATATAGTGTATATTGGCACATGTCACCTTAACGTAAACTGAGAAAAAGTTTAAGTATGTTACATCAACGTGTAACCAGATAATATGTAGATCCTCCAATGCCAAGTTCGAAATGTCTATCTACGGGTATCTGAAAGGGGAAGAAAACAGGTATGAGCTATAAAGCCCAGTGTGTTCCAACAATGCAACAAAACACAGATAAATTGATTAAACAGTAATACAGAAAAATCAAATCATGTATATGCATGACATGCTACCCTCCAACCGAACTCCTGGATACAGTTCCCCCGAACAGTATCTGATACTGGCATTAACCTAAGCCCTTAAAGCAAAGGTACCGCCCTAAGGGAGTACCTTAGGGAACAGGCGGAATTACCCCGACTAATGCTCGAGAACCGATAACAGGCGGAATTACCCTAACTAAGGTTAGGAACCGTAAACAGGCGGAATTACCAGCTGGATCAAGGCTGAACCGGATATTAAATACTACTCATCACCCCAACACTAAGATGGCAGGCATATAGTAATAACAGGAATTATGATGATAGTAACAGAAGTTAAACAAGCAACATGTATACATAAATCAGGACATATCAGATATACAGTAAATCGTTAAATGTTATATCTTAAAATTCAAAGCAAGTATTTACATAAACCCAGAAAATAGTTATGTGCACATAATTGATTTGTTTAAAACACAAAACGGTAAAATACAATTATTTAGCACACAAGGAACACACCTCAATGGCAGAAACAGACAGGTGATCTACTAGGCGTTCGAGCCTCGCTCTATAGCAGTACTGGACCCTAAAAATATAAGATAAAATTTTTATTAATACTGGCGCTAAATATTGAATTGATTATTCTCAGGACGTCGAAAAACATAAAATAGGAGTTTTTGAAAAATTTGACCTTTTGGGGTCAAAGTCAACGCTGACGTCAGTAGTCAAAGTCAACGCTGACGTCAGCAGTCAAGGTCAACGGTCAGCGCTGACGTCATGCTGACGTCATGGTCAACGGGTCGGGTCGGTCAAAGGGTCGGGTCGGTCAACGGGTCAACGGGTCGGGTCGGTCAACGGGTCAATGGGTCTGGTCGGTCAACGGGTTGGGTTTGACCGGTTCGGTTCAAGACTGGTTCGGCTCGGTTTGGCCGGTTCAAGGCCGGTTTGGACCGGTCAGTTCACGGTAACCGTCCCGGGTGGTCGGAAACTGTTTCCGGCGGCGCGTGAAGGCCACGCGCGGCCCTAATCGGCCGGAAAACGCCTCTTAAACCCAGATTTCTCCAGATCCACACCAACAAAACAATAACACAAGCCAAAATTTCCAGAAAACACTTCGAAAGGTCGAATATAAACACCCACTTACCAAAACGAAAAACTTTCCGATGAGACCCTTACCGGTGACAATCGGAGACGGGCTTGGAGGGCTTTTGGCCGTCTCGACACGGAGGTCACGAGGCGACCGATGACGCGCTGAAGAAACGACGATCGGCGGCCGAATCGACGAAAATACCGAGAGGGTTTAACCCCTAATCCCGGCGAAACTTCCGCCTTCGATTCGCGGCGAAGGCAGAGGCGGTTCGGCGCGTGATTAAGGGGGTTTTGGTCGGGGAGGGAAGACGGACCGGATGGTGACAGCGGTGAAAGTCACGGACGGCCGGTGACGGAGATCCGCGGTGATCGGTTGTTTAACGAAAAGGAGAGATATAAAAAGGTTATTTTTGGGTTCTGAATCTAATAGGGTTTCAAAAGGTATTCTAAAATAATTTTTTTTATATACTTATATTATTTTTTTTATTTATTTATTATTATTATTATTTTTTTAAGAGTGTTACATGTAACAATTGGCCAACTTCCTCAATTATTTCTCAAACTCTCTAAAATCCTAAAATTAATTTTAAACAATAATATTTTCAAAATTTTTCATGGTTAATTTTGAAAAATATAGGGGTTTAAGTTTATTTTTAGTATTATAGAGACGTTTGGAAAATAATTGGGGAAGTAGGCCAATTGTTAGAGTAATAAAAGGACCTCGCCACGTCTTCTCTCTCTTCCTGAACCACGTCTAGAAGAGATGGCAAGGTACTATTGATCCATTTAATTTATTCGATTAAATGAGAAAGGGAGAGAAGACCTCGCCAAGAGAAGGTGACGAGGTCCTTTTATTACTGTAGCAATTGGCCTACTTCCTCAATTATTCCTCAAACTCTCTAAAATCCTAAAATTAATTTTAAACAATAATATTTTTCAAAATTTTTATTTTTATAAGTGCTTGGTTTTAGAGTTTGAAGTGTAGGGGTTTAGAATTTAGGTTTATAAGTTAAAATATAAATCCTAATCATATTACCTTAAAACTTTAATCTCTAAACTCTAAATTCTAACCTTAAACCCTAAATTTGAACTATTATCTCTAAATTCTAAACACTAAAACTAAGATGTTTGTAAAAACTTTCAATTTCAATCACTAACGTATATATGATATAAATAATTTATATATGTATGCACAAGCATTTGTAGAAACATTGTTTACACAAATACTTTAGTTTTAGGATTTAAAGATTTCGTTTCTAGTCTATGTAAAACTAATATCGATTTTAATATAATAATTATGTTAAAGGACTTATTTTGTAATAAATTTTTAAGTTACAAGTCAAAATTAAGGTTTCAAGTCAAACCAAGAACTTTAAAGTAATTTTTCTAAGTGTTTTTATACGAGCGTATCAATACCACTAGAACAGGTATCGATACCGCCCTTTGTTTTTGAAAGTTTGTTCTTGAGACTAAGAACAAGTATCGATACACGTTTCGATACCGGGACCTCACTGCCAACAAATGTTTCGAACCCAGTATCGAACCATGCATTGAGTTTTTAATTAATTTTAAAATATTTAAAAATAAGGCTTATTGTTTCGATACTAGTATCGATACCTCCCAAATCTCCAACGGCTATTTTAAACATTAAATGAGTTGACCGTTGGTGGTATTTAAAGCTTTAAATGGTGGTTACTCCGTTTCGATACTCGTATCGATACCAAACTTCACAGTTTACTTCAAGTATCGATACTCGTTTCGATACGCCCTTTAATGAATGCACAACATCTCTTTCTATTTGTGGTCTATTTCGAAACAGGTTGCCCGTGTTTCGATACCAGTTCTATCATAGAGCATTTATGATGGAAAGAGAAGGCTTCAACATTTATATTTACATCTCTAACAACCCCAACGGTTAGAAATCAATGAGAAGGTATAAATTGAAGCATTTTGAGCAGCATTAACAACTATTGAACCTCAAGCATCATCCAAGCACACAAATCCAACTCCAAAGCTTTCATTGTATATCTTGACTCCCAACTCTTGTAATTTCAATTTGATTCTTTGTAATTGAGTTTGGGGAGAGTTTGTTTGTATTTGGGGCATATTTATTTTATGAGAGAATTCTTTTAGCCCATTCTTATCTATTGTAATCCTTTGTGAGGATCAAGTCAATTTTATTAAGTCAATCCTTTGTGAGGATCAACTCAACAGTCTAAGGTTTAATGATTTAAAATTTCCTACAAATCGATACAATGGACCGCGCATGGAGTCCAATATTGCACCAAAGCACATAATTTAAATTCGGAAGGAATTAAAAATAACATTACAAACATGTCTTTGTAATTCATATATTTTTTATATCATATATTACAGTAAGCAATTAATTAATATTGATATATTGTTAGTAATTATTTTTTTATTAAATTATATTTGATAGTTGAAGAATTATAAAAGAATTACGTATTAAAATTAATCTTGAAGAAATAATACCAATCTAATAAAGCTACTTGAATTTTAATAGTAGACATTACTGACATCATTTGATAAATGCATAAAATAAATAAATAAATAAAATAAAGTCAAATATAACAAAATATTAAATAAATAAAAACAGAAAATATTCTAAAATAAATATTATTATAATCACTGGTTTAAAAAAAAGACAGAAGATATTTACAACTCGTATGAATGATACAACAAAATTACAAAATCTATAAAAATATGACACGTAATATTTTAATCAGTTTATAGATTGTAAGAATATTTATTTTAATAAAATTTATCTTTATTGAAATTTTATTTTAAAAATAAAATAAATATTTTTAAGAAAAATTGGCTTAATTTATCTTTTACGCACTTTATTTTTTTAACATTTATATATTTATAGATATTTATAATCGATTAACTATTGTAATAATCATTTATGTTTTTTTAGTATAAAGTTGGTCATTGATTTTAAAAATGACGAATAAAGTTATTTATATTTTTAGAATATAAATTTTTGGTCACTCAATTGTCTATTACCGTTAAACTTTAATGAGAAATTGATCTAATACAATAAAAAAATAAATTATCTAAATAATTTTAAACATTACTGATATTTTTTAAAATCGATGATCAATTATATAATTAAAAATATACATAATTATTTCGATAGTTAACTCATTTATGATTCAGAGTGTATTATATGAGATTTTAAAGCGATATTGCTATAGGAATTTTTAATTCCAATAACAGTGTTTGCATCTCTTTATTTCCCAACATATTGTAAATTATTGTTCTAAATTAAAGATTCGATGTTTTCAATTAGTCTTTGATTTAGTTACAAAAAGCGCGCCTCAGGCACGGAGAGGCGTGAGGCAACGGGAGACGACCGAAAATTCGCCTTTTTCACCCAAGGCGAAGTGAAATCTAAGAGGCGAGTGCCTCTGAGCGCCTTATCAGAGGCGAAAGGCGAGCGCCTCCCTCGCCTCGTGTGGGTGAGGCGGATTGTTTTAAAACACGTGATTTTTTAAAAAAACATGTTTAATAAAACCTTAAATTCCCATTCGACCCTATCCCCTTTTTCTGTTCTGCCGTTCAGCCCGTTCTTCCATTTTCTTTCTTCAAGAGAACCGGCCAATCACTGTCGCCCCTCGCCGGCTTGAAAGTTCTCGTCGTCGGCCAGCCTTGGTCTCATCGTCGTCGTCACTCGCCGTCGAAGTTCTACAGAATACACTCGGTAAGTATTTTTTTTAGTTTATTATTATTTTTTATTTTATTTATAGACTATTTTTTTCGAAATATAAAGAAATTCTTTGTTATATTGCTCTTTGATTTTTGTTTTATATTCGAAACTTTGAATCATATGCTCCCTGATTCATATTCGAAGTAATTGTGACACTGTCATGCCTCATTTTTTTTGGGTTACTGTCATGTCTCATGTTGATTTATATTTGAATCATATGCTCCCTGATTTATATTCGAAACTTTAAATTATATGCTCTCTGATTTTTTTTTTCATTTTTTTGCTTACTATCATTTTTTTGTTTGCTACTATCATGCCAATATTAATGCTTCAAAACTTTAATTTTAATGCTTCAAAACTTTAAAATATTATTGCAGATAGATCAGAGATATTACTAAAACTTTTTTAGCTATGGTATCTTTGTTTAGTTTAAAGAGTATTATAACACAGTTATCTTCAAACTTCAAAGAGGCAAGATTCAATTCATGTCGATTTTATTTTTTGTTTAGTTTAAATAACTAGCAATATAAGTGTTTCTGTCAGATTCAATTATGATTTTATTCTTTGTTGATTTTGTTCAATTATGTTTTTCTATTTTCTTTTCTCTTTTATTTTTTTATTGTTTTATTATTTCATTTCAGGTATCAAAACTCAAATTGGAATAATGGATTTGGGATCAAATTCAACTGGATCATCAATCCCTTTAGATCCAGCAAGAAAATATGAAAAATCAGAGCCTTCCAATAGACATAACTTTCTTTGTGTTTTTTGTGGTAAAATTACAAAGGGAGGGGCATATCGGATGAAGCAACACTTAATTGGAGGATTTAGTAGTGTGGTCAAGTGCCCTCAATGTCCCGAACATGTTAGGATTTAGTAGTGTGGTCAAGGCTACAAATTTAATGTCATCTCAAAAATTTTCATATGATGTTGATGATCATGATGAAGAAGAACTTGAATTGCCTCAGGTGGGGATGCAGGCAACTCAAGTCAAAGGACCAGATCTAAAAAACCAAGAGTTAAGGGTCCAATGGATTTCTTTGTTGCTCCTAAAGTTAATCCACACAAAGAGGGGAGTGTGCAAGCAGCTTGTGCTAAGCAACTAAGGGATGATACTTGTAGAAAAGTTGCTAGATTCTATTATGATGTCGGGATTGCTTTCAATGCTGCATGTTACCCAAGCTTCAAAGACTTTGAAATAAATTTTAAATGGACTCCCCCTTAACAGGTGCATAACTTTAAATTCTACAAATATTTCTCTCCCTTTTTGTTAGATCAAAATCAATCATAACACATAACAAGCATAGCATATAATTATAATCCATAGCATAAATATTCAAAAATCCAACAAAATATTCCAAAGCATAAAGAAATAACATAGATGCATAAGTCTATATGAAATGAGAATGCATCAAGAACTTAAAGAAAAACATAACTAGTCCTAAAGCCAAAACAAAGCAAAGGTAAAACGCTAAGAATCACTCATCACCCATATCCGCATCATCATCACCATCCTCATCTTCATCACCTTCATCGTCATCTTCATCCTCATCATCATCTCCATCTTTGTTGGAAGTGGTTTGCATGTAACGGAGAGCTTCAATGGAGATCCTCATGGAAGTGCTTTGATTCTCCAAGCCCGTCAATCTCGTATCCAAAGCATCAAAGCGAGAATTGAAATGAGTGGACAAAGAATCAAACCTTCCATCTAGAGAGTCGAACCGAGCATCCATACTAGCAGAGCGAGCATCCAAACTATCAAACCGTGAGGTGAGAAAGTCCATAAGCTCGACGTTTGGTCCAAGTTGTCGAAGAGGCTCCGGATCAACAACGGGAGGAGGAGGAGGAGGACCGCGAACCCATTCACCATTGGAAGCATATTGAAAATGGGAACGGTTGAGAGAAGTTTCACCTATGGGTTCCTTTACCGATTCCACCTTGTCGTAAGAGCAATCAATTTCCAAATGCAAGAATATAGAACTAAGAATGCAAGCATAGGGAAAAGACTTGACAAGAGGAGTGGCACGATTTGAGATATGCCACACAATGTCGGAGAAAACAATCTGAGCAAGATTTGGTCGACGAGCTTCACGGAAACACTTCAACCAAAAACTATCAACTTGACGAATCCGGGAGTACTTACCGTTTGATGGACGAATCCACCAAGATATAATAAGGTGCAAGAACCGGTCATGAACGTCAAGCGAGATAACCGACCCGGTAAAGTATCCGAGAGAGTCTTCATCATCAAGGCCAACATCCTCAAGACCAAAAGCATCAACAAAGGTGCCGACATCGACTCGAAAAGTACGGCCCATAAGGTAAGATTCAATCGCCACAACTTTGCTCTTATCCTTAGATAGAATGCACTTAGCATTAGCATAAAAGAGAAGGACAAGAGTCGGAAAGAACTTGCCGGAATGGGTGAGAAAAGGCAAAAAGTTCCACTCGATGATTTGATCGTAATAGCGAAAGGGAAACTTGTAGGATGTCATGAAGTCAACATCCACACATCGCTCCTTTTTAAGCGAGTAGTCACGGAAGTTGTTAAAGTTATCAACTCTACCCGGACCATCCAAACAACGATCAAACACCACAGGCAAATTTACACGAGGAGGACGAGTAGTAGATGAACTCCCGGCCTCGGTACGAGCACGTTTCTTTGGAGCCATGATCTAGAGATTTTAAAAGAATTGGATTAGTTATATGTAAAAAATATGTATGCTCTATCAACCTAATTCAATCCTATTAATCTATAATTCAAGGTATTTGAGAAATTAAAAAAATTCTTGAAAAACCAGTGAAAACTAATATGAGAAAATTAATTTATATTCGAATGAAAAAAAATTTGATTTTGAAAATTTTTTGTAGGATAATGAAAACCCATACAATAAGCATTCAAAATATGTTCAAAATCTAAATTTTAACAACCTAAAAATCAACGAAAATAAGGTTTTTCGAAAATTACCTTGATTATGGATTAGGAAGAATTTGTAGTTTTTCGAGCACCAAAAGTTGATATGATCTTGGCTTTGATATGTAGAATGAAATCCCCAAAGAGAAACGTTGAAATTGTGGTGAAAAACGATGGATTTGATGGGTTTTTAAAGGAGTGGCCGACTAGGGTTTGAGAGAGTTTGTTTGGGTAAGTTTTAGTTTGGTTAAAATTAGGTTTGGGATGATTTAAAGCAATCTGCCGCCTCGAGTATCGGAACAGGTATCGAAACCTGCTGTTTCGATGCTAGTACCGATACCCTGGTATCGATACCGGTATCGATACTAGTTCTTCCCAGAACAACCCAGATGAACACGATGAACAGATATTGAACCTGGTGTTAGCTGTATCGATACCCCTTAGCGAGCTTTGCATTTTAGGCTTCTAAAGTACTAGAAATGAGTCTCTAAAGCCCCTATAAGCATGCAAATGATGTTATGACAAGATTATAGAGCAAAAACAAGTTCATACTCCCCCTAGCAACATGTATAGAAGCAACAAGATACAAAAACAACATAGGCATGATTTTTAATCAAGATTCAAGCAAAAAACATAAAAACAACACTTAAGAGGTCAAGATAGGCTAGTTAGACCTAACTCTCTCTTAAGGGTCCAAAAACGCTCCTTATCTAAAGGTTTGGTAAAAATGTCCGCTAATTGGTTTAGGGTGTCAACAAACTCTAAAACAACATCATTTTTAAACACATGATCTCTAATAAAGTGGTGTCTAATTTCTATGTGTTTGGTTCTAGAGTGTTGAATGTGGTTCTTGGTAAGACATATGGCACTAGTATTATCACACTTAAGAGGTATGGTTTCTACCTTAATGCCATAATCTAAGAGTTGTTGCTTCATCCATAAAACTTGAGCACAACAACTCTCTAAGGATATGTACTCCGCTTCGGTGGTAGATAGAGCTACACTATTTTGTTTCTTAGAGAACCAAGATATGAGCATACTACCTAGGAATTGACATGTTCCGGAAGTACTTTTCCTATCTATCTTACAACCTCCATAATCCGCATCCGAATAAGCATGCAAATCAAAGGATGAGACTTTAGGATACCAAAGACCTAAACAAGATGTGTCTCTAAGGTACCTAAAATTTCTCTTAATGGCTACTAAGTGTGATTCTCTAGGACTAGCTTGAAACCTAGCTCACAAGCAAACACTAAACATGATATCGGGTCTACTTGCGGTAAGGTAAAGCAAAGAACCTATCATGGATCTATACAATTTAGAATCAACACACTTACCTCATTCATCCTTGTCAAGCTTAGTAGATGAGCTCATAGGAGTGGCTTGAGGTTTCACATTCTCCAAGCCAAACTTCTTGAGCATATCCTTGATTATTTTGCTTGATTGATGAAGGTGTCATCCTTCCTTTGCTTAATTTGGAGTCCCAAAAAGAATGAGAGTTCCCCCATCATGCTCATCTCGAATTCACCTTGCATTAGCTTAGAAAATTCTTGACAATAACATTCATTAGTAGATCCAAAAATTATATCATCAACATAAATTTGAACTACTAAGATGTCATTTTTAAACCTTTTTATAAAAAGTGTAGTATCCACCTTCCCTTTTTCAAAACCTTTTTCAATTAAAAAATTTGAAAGTCTTTCATACCAAGCTCTAGGAGCTTGTTTCAAACCATATAAAGCTTTTGTTAATTTAAATACATGGTTTGGAAAATTTGGATCTTCAAAACCCGGTGGTTGTTCAACATACACTTCTTCATTTATAAAACCATTTAAGAAAGCACTTTTGACATCCATTTGAAAAAGCTTGAAATCATGATAACATGCAAATGCATGTAGCATCCTAATGGCTTCCATTCTAGCTACGGGTGCATAGGTTTCATCGAAATCTATTCCCTCTTCTTGAGTGTAACCTTGAGCAACTAATCTAGCTTTATTTCTCACAATGTTACCACTCTCATCTAGTTTGTTTCTAAAGACCCATTTAGTTCCTATAGTAGATTTATTACTAAGCCTATCAACTAATGTCCATACATTACTTCTCTCAAATTGATTTAACTCTTCTTGCATAGCCAATATCCAATAATCATCACCTAAGGCTTCTTTGATATTTTTAGGCTCTATACATGAGATAAAAGCAATATGGTTCATTAATCTAAGAGAAGAATGAGTAGTTACCCCCTTGAATGGATCACCCAAGATTTCACCACTTTTGACATAGTTGAACTCCCTTGGGTAGCTCACTTCCCTTTCTTCAAGCTTTACATCTCCTAAAGCTTCTATTGGAGGATCTTGTGTTTCCTCATTGGTTGGAACTCCATCCACCTTTGTTGTTTGTCCATCATCAATGGTTTCAATGCTTCCTACATCATCATCATCACAAGATTCCTTCCTAGGAAGGAGGTTATCATCGAAAACCACATGTATTGACTCTTCTACAACTAAGGTTCTTTTGTTGAAAATTCTATAAGCCTTTGAATTTAAAGAATATCCAAGAAAAATAGCTTCATCACTTTTTGCATCAAATTTACCTAAATTGTCTTTTCCATTATTCAAAACAAAACACTTGCACCCAAAAGGGTGAAAATAGCTAATGTTAGGCTTTTTGGATTTTAAAATCTCATAAGGAGTTTTCTTTAAAATTGGCCTAATAATTACTCGATTTATAATATAACATGAAGTGTTTGTGGTTTCCGCCCAAAAATATTTAGGTAAATTATTTTCACAAAGCATGGTCCTATCCATTTCTTCTAAAGTTCTATTTTTTCTCTCAACTACCCCATTTTGTTGAGGAGTGCGAGGAGCCGAAAAATTATGGCTAATCCCATTTTCATTACAAAAATTCTCAAAACCTAAATTTTGAAATTCGGTTCCATGATCACTTTTAATATGAGAAATTCTTTGATCAAGATCATTTTGAGAAATATTTGAAAATATGATGAATTTTTCTAAGGCTTCATCTTTTGTACTTAAAAATAGAACCCAAGTGTATCTAGAATAATCATCAACAATAACAAATGCATATGATTTTCCACCCAAGCTAGTAGTCCTAATAGGTCCAAAGAGATCCATATGGATCAATTGTAATACTCTACTAGTTGAAACATCATTAATGGACTTAAAAGAAACTCTCTTTTGTTTACCCTTAGCACATGCATCACAAATTTTATCTAAGGAGAACTTGAGCTTAGGTAAACCTCTAACTAGATTTTAGGAGGCTAGTTTCTCTAAAACACTTATGCTAGCATGTCCTAGTTTTCTATGCCATAACCATGCACCATTTTCATCACTAGCAACTAAGCATGCATGAGAAATGTTTATGTCATCTAAATGCACCATATAGATATTTCCTATGCGATGACCTATGAGCATTGTTCTATTTGATTCTATGTCTAGTATTTTGCAACCATGTTTATCAAAAGAGACATAGAAACCCTTATCACACAATTGACTAATGCTCAATAGATTATGTTTAAGACCATTAACAAGTAAAACATTTTCAATTAAAATAGAGGAGTGATTACCAATAGAGCCAATACCCTCAATTTGGCCTTTGGAGTTGTCACCAAATGTCACTACTCCACCCTTTTTGAGCTCTAACTCCTTAAATCGTCTCTTGTCTCAGGTCATATGCCTTGAGCATCCACTATCAAGGTACCACATGTTTTGACTTGAAGCCTTGGCCTTGAAGCAATGCTCAACCTACAAACAAAGATTTAGTTTTTGACTTTTGGTACCCAAATCATTTTGGGTCCATGAGAGTTAGTTCCCAAAAGCTTGGTTCCCTTAGGAATCCAAGATGCAATGACATTAATATTATTAGAAATAATGAGTTCCTTAGGAACCCACACACTCCCAATTTTTCTATATCTAGCATGCCTTTGAAAACTTCTTTGTTTGTGGCCATAAAAATTCTTTTTCACATGGTTGGGTTTTGAAGAGCTTCCTTTTTCAAAAGTAGAACTACCAACCACTTTGATTTGTTCTTTAAGCTCATTCACCACTTTGTGGTGATTATCACTCAAGCTAGAAATAAGGTTGTTTAAATCCACATTTTCATTTTGAAAGAACTTTAAATCACCATTTAAAGTAACAACCTTTTCTTCCAAATCCAAAATCGTTTTTGTCAAAGAATCATTTTTCGTTTCTAAATCGGAAATAGTTTTCTTGCTTTTCAAAATTGATTCTTTGAATTTTAAAACCAACTCATCATAAATATCTTGCAATTCATCATATAGTTCATCATATGTAAGATCATTGCAAGAGGAATCAAGGGTTACCTTAGGCTCATCAAGACCCATGAGACAAAGGTTGGCTACTTCATTGTCTTCATCGGATGATGACTCCTCATCACTCCATGTGGCAACATGAGCCTTTTGTTTCTTCTTCTTGTCAAAACCCTTCTTTTTGTATTGTGGGCAATCGGTTCTAATGTGACCGGGTTTCTTGCATTCATAGCAAATAATTTGATCTTTCTCATCTTCTTTGCCCTTTGACTTAAAATCCTTCTTTCTTTGGAATCTCCTATTCCTATTTGCCCTCATGAGTCTAGTGAATCTTTTGGCTACCATAGCCAATTCTTCTAACTCTTCTTCTTCACTAGAATCTACTTCTTCTTGTGACATTGAGGCTTTGAGAGCAATCCCTTGCTTCTTCTTCTCAACCTCTCTCTTTTCAATCTTCACCTCTTCCTTCTTCTTTTCTTCTTCTCTTCCTTTCTTCATGATCTCATGGGTGAGAAGAGATCCCACAAGAGCATCAAGCTTTAGAGTCTTCAAATCTTTGGCTTCAATGATAGCCGTTCTCTTGCTATCCCAAGACTCGGGAAGGGAGTAGATGAGCTTTCGAACGAGTTTCTCTTCCGGAATGATCTCACCGAAACCCTTGAGACCATTGACGATCACTGAGAATCTATCGAACATCTTGGTGATGTCTTCATCCGGCTCCATCTTGAAATTCTTATAGTTGAGATTTAGAAGACCTATCTTTGTCTCCTTGACATCATTTGTGCCCTCATAAGTTGTCTCCAAGGAGTCCCATACTTCTTTGGCACTTGTGCAAGATGACATCTTTGAGTAGATGTCGGGATCAAGTGCACAAAAAAGAATGTGAAGAGCTTTGTCGTTTGTGGACATTCTTCTTATTTCTTCATCGGTCATCTCATTTCTCTTCTTAGGCACTTGCCGATCTCCTTCTTACTTCATAGGAATTGAGGGATCATCTTCAATTATATCCCAAAGGACATAATCATTAGAGTTGATGAACAACCTCATCCTATTCTTCCAATAGGGGTAGTTGTCCCCATTGAAGAAGGGTGGCTTGGTGATGGAATGTGACTCGTTCCATGAACCGGAGGTAGAGGCCATTTGATTCTTCTTGTAGATGTGATCAACACGCATTGAATATTCTTTGGTAGATGTGAATCTCTTCAAAGATTAGGCTCTGATACCAATTGTTGAGTTGATCGATCTTGAAGTATGGCCAAGAGGGGGGTGAATTGGCAATTAAAAGATTGATTGGGAAATTTTTGGTAAAAATGAAAAATTTGATGACAAACGATTTATAGTGGTTCAAGCTTCGAAACAAGCTCTACATCCACTACCTTAGCTCCCACTAAGGATTTTGAAACCAATTCACTATTGAATTCGACCTTTTTCTCGGTTTAAGGAATAACCGTTACAAACAAATCAATTTTCTACCCAAAATTGATTTGGACCTCACAAAGTGTTACAAGAGATTAGAGTGGGCTAAAAGGAATTCTCTCACAAGAAATAAATGCCCCAAATACAAACAAACTCTCCCCAAACTCAGATTACAAATTATTAAAGTGAAATTACAAGAGTTGGGAGCAAAGATATGCAATTAGGTGCTTTGAGTTGGATTTTTGTGCTTGGATGATGCTTGAGGTTCAATAGTAGTTAATGCTGCTTGAACATCTTCATTTCATATGTCCTCATTGATTTCTAACCGTTGTGGTTGTTGGGAAATGAAATAAAGACGTTGAGACTTCATCTTCCCGTCATAAATGCTCTTCTGCAGGCACAGGTATCGATACTCGGGGAACCTGTTTCGAAACAGCCTATAAAAAGAAAGAGACGTTGTGCATTTAATAGGGAGGGTATCGAAACAGGTATCGATGTCATTACTAAACTGTAATAGTGGGTATCGAACCATGTTTCGAAACATCTCAACCATCATTTAAAGTTTTAACTGCCACCAATGGTCAACTCATTTAATGCTAAAATAGCCGTTGGAAACTAAAGGGTGTATCGATAACAGTATCGATACCTTGAGTCCTATTTTAAAAGATTTTTAAAACAAATAAAAATACTCGATGTGGTTCGATACATGGTTCGAAACATGCGTTTCCAGTGGCATAATGGTATCGAACCATGTTTCGATACTCGTTCTTAGTTTCAAGAACAAGGCTTTAAAATGCAGTAGGGTATCGATACCGGTTGAAATGGTATCGATACTCTCGTATCAAAACACTTAGAAATTTTATTTCAAAGTTCTTGGTTTGACTTGAAATCAAAAATTTGACTTAAGGACTTAAAAATTTATTACAAAATAGTCCTTATTCATTATTGTTATATCAAAATCAATTTTGGTTTTACAATTACACTAGAGCATCAAAGAATCTTTTATCTGCATCTGTTAAAGGAAAAGGTGTAACTACTAGTTCTGTGTCCTTTACTCCTAGATCAACTCATGAAGTTCAAATGCATGATGATGAGATAGAAGAGAATATTAGTGAAGATGAAAATTATGGACTTGATGGAGATGGATATTTTGATGATGGTGATGATTTGGAGTGATGGAGTATTACTTTTTAATATTTAAGTGCAACTTTGTTTTATGTACAACTTTGTTTTATGTGCAACTTTGAAATTTAAACTATATTGGATACTTTGGTTGTTTTTATTTCTTTAATTTGAACTAATATTTTATTGCTCTTATGTATCATTTTGTTTAATTTGAGACTTAAGTACAAATTTAGGTAAAAATATTTTTATTTTTCACATATATAATATAATTATCATATATTTATGTACAAAATATACTATATAAATAATTTATAATTTTTAGGTAAAAATTGCGCTTTGCCTACGAAAAGCGAGCGCCTTCGCCTCTCGTCTCGGTTCTATGGACCTTTTACGCCTCGGAATGCCTCGCGCCTTTTAATACATAGGTCTTTGAATAGTAAATAAATAAAATATTAGTTACTGTTCAAAGACGGGTTGTAAGCAACCCGTCTTCAAACAGTACACCGTTTAAATATATATACATGTTAGGTTGTATACCGTTTGAAGACGGGTTGTAAGCAACCCGTCTTTGAATAAAATTATTATTTTAATATTTTACTATTTGAAGACGGATTGAAAACATTCATACTTTTAATTTTAATAATAAATCATAATATTCTTGAAAATAATATTGTTCAAACAATATATTTAGAATAAAATAAATTCAAGAACAATATTGATATAAATTCTGGGTGTATTATATATTTTTTTAAGTAATAAAATTCGGTTAAATTTTTTATTTGAAAACAATAATTATATTTAAATTATACAAATTTAAACTTCGTCTTGCTTTTATCCAATTTTCTTTTCGAAATTCCAACCGGCAAACAAGCCTCTCCCCACAGCTCTGTTGCAGCCTCGTCTCTCTCTCTCTCTCTCCCTCCTATTTTTTTCGCCTCCGCCTCCTCTTCGTGTCGCCGGTCCAACCCCGCTCTTGTCTTCAAGTTTTCCGACGGGCTAGGGTATTAAATAAGGTAAATTTTCTAAACCCTAAACCTAATTTGAACATTGATTTCTATTTGATTCTTGAGAGAGATTTCAGGTATATGCACTCTGCCTCTGCATCATTCTGCTATATTTGTCGTTATTTTCCGTTACACTGCTATTAGCGGCAGCGATCCGCTGCCATCGTTGTGAAACTTATTCTTACCGATCTTGAGGTCTTTTCCGGTGGTGGACGATGCTGCCACTGTGAAATAGCGGCTGTTTCACTGCTATGCACTGCTATTTGAACCCCTAACTTAGACTTGAACATTGATTTCTGATTAATCCATGAGAGGTTTTGAGTTATCTGCTCTCTGCCCCTGCAGAACGGAAATCAGTAAATTCACTTGTTAATAAAATATGGATATGGTAATCAGTAGGTATATTACAATTGGTGGTGATGTGTAACCTTTCCGTCTGTCATTGGTCAGCAGGATAGAACTTAGAACCTTAACCATTTGGAAAAGGGAAGGAATGCCCTTTTTTTCATCCTCTCATGTCTTGTGTGCACACATATTTGCTATTGTCTAAGTTGTTTTTTCAGTAATGTATTTGATCGAGTCGAGTAAAAAAATTTCGAGTTATTCGAGTTGACTAGTCATATTTTACAACTCAAACTTTATTTGAAATTTTTCCGGTTCGAGTCGAGTTTAAGAAATTCAAGTCGAATCGAGTCTATGAGTTCCTATAAATATTTAATTGTAATTATTTATCAAGTTATAGTATGATTTGATTCCAATTTAAAAAACTTTCTCTAATCATATAAGATACGTATATATAATTTTTTTTTCATATATAGCAATATTTCTTTATATTTTTATATATCAATGTATATATATTATAAAAAATTGAGAGATTCATCTCAAACTTAAAAATTAATC
This sequence comes from Abelmoschus esculentus, assembly GCA_035048815.1. NCBI lineage: Eukaryota > Viridiplantae > Streptophyta > Magnoliopsida > Malvales > Malvaceae > Abelmoschus > Abelmoschus esculentus. Next base: position 2,537,681 of record JAUCBN010000049.1, read on the forward strand.
CTTTAATTACTAAAAATTTCGAGTTATTCGAATTTCCATTTGCAACTCGAACTTTATTTGAAATTTTTTCGAGTCGAGTCTATGAAATTTTGAGTCGAGTCAAAACGAGTAGAGTATTTTCGCCTCAAGTCGAGTCGAGTTATTCGGTTTTTTCGAGTCGAGTTTTGCTCACCCCTAACCATCACATGATTTGGCTTTAGTCAGAAGAAACTGATTCTCTATTACTTGTTATTTTAATCCAATATACCTGTGGGTTTGAATTGTTGGTATCTGTTATTGACATTTGGTCCTAAAATGACGTTTTGGTCATCTTCTAGTGCTATCATATGTACCAATTTCAAGACTTTTTTATATTGTTTGGCTCTTTATTTTGTTGGACTAAGCTTTAAGCACACAAACTGTTAGGAGGTCTAGTGAACCTGTAGATTTGAAAGTTTAGATATCGTGTCTGTTATTTTCCTTCGGTTATTCTTCTAACTCTGGCCATCAATATGGTTAATTGTTAGATCATTTAGAAGATTGATGGCAACTAGCTGATAATTATAGAATTATGGGGCCAGTTACCGACTTACTGTTTGACATTGTGTTTGTCACACAATGTGCTTAGCCCTCTAAGCCTTTTTCATCATGCTAAATTCTTCAATTGCTGAGATGCACATGGCAGGAATCCAAGGGCCTGAAATGGTGAAAGATGACAGAATTTGCTATTTGCCTTTTGATTGAAATATTTGAAACCCCAATAATCTTTTTGAATTTGTGCAGTGATGGCAACTTCAAGCTTGAAGGAATATCTAAAACGATATGAGACAAAAAACGAAGAAGAGGAACATAAGAAGAAAAGGAAGAAAAAGAAGAAAACCAAACCTGAATCCTCAGGCGTTTTGGTTGTTGATGAAGACCCGGTCTGGCAAAAACCTGTTAAGGTTGAAGATGATGACAATGATTCGCCTGGTTAGTTCAAAAGTTTTTTCTTTTGAATTGTAATTATTAATTATATTCAGTTTGATAAATTTATAGTTGATAGTTAATGATTATGAACTTTGTTATTTTCCTAGATGAGACACCCGTAGTAGATGAAGATATCGAAGTAAAGAGAATGAAAAGACTAGAGCTGATTAGGTTGAGGAGAGGGTACAATGCTATTGCTGAAGATGGTAGTGGATGGGTCTCACTTTCTCCTAAACATGCTAACAGAATGGATCATGATTCTGATATCTCCCCACCTCGTAGGCAGCGGACACGAAATGACACGCCTTCTCCAGAACCTGGGTTGAGGCATTCTAACTCTGAAATAGAAGTTAAGGATTTGTCGCCTCCGAGAAAACCACGTTTTCCTGGTTTGAAATCTGATTTATCACCACCAAGGAGAAGTAGGCCTCAGGATGATACAATATTAGGAGAAGGGTCTGATTTATCAACTTCTTGTAGGAGGGAAGGTAGGACTGATTTACCAGAACCACGAGTCAAGGCTTCTAGAGATGATACTGATTTATCTCCTCCACGAAAACGGAGGGCTCGGAATGACTCACCATCACCTGAACCTTTAGTAAACAGATCAAATGTTCCTGATTTATCTCCTCCACGGAAACGGAGAGTTCGGAATGATACACCTTCACCAGAACCTTCAGTGAACATAGTGTCTGGTACTGATTTATCTCCTCCAAGGAAGCGGAGAGTTCGGAATGAAATACCTTCACCAGAACTTTTGGTAAACAGCGCAGATGCTGATTTATCACCACCTCGGAAACGGAGGGCGAGAAATGATACACCTTCACCGAAACGGAGGGTGAAGCCTTTGAGAGAAGGTACTGATGGTGATATGTCACCTCCACGGCAAAGGTCAAGACGTCAACTTACACAATCACCTGAGCCTGATATACCCCCACCTAGACAATTTCGTCGTCAAACATCTGAGTTAGTTCATGATTCAGATCTTTCCCCTCCAAGGAAAAGTAAGAGGGAATCATCTGGTCCTGCTTCTTTGAAACAGCAACAAAAAACTGGTTTAATTTCTGGCAGTGAGATCGGAGAAGAAATTTTGAAAACAAAGAAGGATGATTGGTTAAGGTACCTGTTCTGTAGCCATCTAGATATAATTCAGTTATCATAAAATAGCTCTGTTAGCATTTTACATTTTACAGCCTTGAAGTGTTATATAAGTAGGATAAATATAGGTACTCATTAATAGATGACTAGTCTTAAGTTCAATTGTAGACTTCAATCAAATTTGTTTTAGACATTACAGAAGCTGTTTTTTCTTTGGTTGAAGTAATTATTACATGTGAATCGTGACTACCGTTATGTAGTGATATGCTGTAGGAACTTGTGGCTTATTCCATAGGGACATTGGTAAAATACCCCAGTGAAATTGTAGATGACTAGTCTTAAGTTCAATTGTAGACTTCGCCACTTTGGTCAAATTTGTTTTTAGACATTGCAGAAGCTGTTTTTTCTTCGGTTGAAGTAATTATTACACGTGACTGCCTTTATGTAGTGATTTGCTGTTGGAATTTGTGGCTTATTCCTTGGGGACATTGGGTAAAATACCTCAGTGAAATTGTAGATGACTAGTCCTAAATTCAATTTTAGACTTCGGTCAAATTTGTTTTTAGACATTGCAGAAGCTGTTTTTTCTTTGGTTGAAGTAATTATTACATGCGACTGCCGTTATGTAATGATCTGCCGTAGGAACTTGTGGCTTATTCCATAGGGATATTGGTAAAATGCCTCTGTTGATGAAATGAGAGAGAATTAAAGTAGTCTCTTGTTTTATTCTTTTGCTTTAGATTATAACATGATATCGGTAATGCTTTTAGTTTGCTTATATCTAATTATAAATTCCAAAACAATAAAATCTACTTGATGTAACTTCCAGTTTGATTCTATCCTGTGTGCTTGCATGGTTAGAGCTGCTGTTTTCTAGTGAGGGAAGTCATTGGCTTATATTTATTAGTGTCCTTTAATTTGGTTTAGTTTATGCACTTCATTTAATTTCTTTGGTCTGTGGTGTGTCAGGTTTAAGGAGATGGATCCATCTAAAAGCGGACGAGGTGCTGAACCTGTATATCGTGATAAGATAAAAGGTGAATGACAAGTCACTATTAAGTAATATTTAGTTTAAAACTTATGTACATTTGCATCCCGCTCACACATACCTCATGAATCCCTGCAGGTGAACGCATATCAAAAGAAGAGTACCTTAAGTCAAAAAGAAAAGGAGACGATAAGCCTAAGGTACAACATGGAAAAGTTACCTGTAGAGTTCAGAATTGCCTCATTTTTTTTCTTCTCAGTTATGATCAATGTAGCCAATTCTAGTGTGGTGTTCCTAGTCAATGTGAACCTTATTGTTTACTTTGCCTGCTTTAATGTTCTATATCAGGAGAAAGAGTTGGAATGGGGCAAAGGCTTAGCCCAGAAACGGGAAGCTGAGGCTAGGTTGCAAGAATTAGAACACGAGAAGAATAAACCGTTTGCTCGAACCAGGTAAGATAAGTAGATAACAGATTCTAAAGAATGTTTTAAGTTGTAATTCAGATTATTTATCCTCTCTTATATTGCCTGCACGTAGCAATTTCATATTTTCCAACTTCTTGCAGGGATGACCCTGAGCTTGACAATATGTTGAAGGACAGACTAAGATGGGGTGATCCTATGGCACATCTGGTCAAGGTAATTAACCACTTGTTTGATGCTACTAAGAATTCAAGCAGTTTAATTCTAAGTCGACATATGTTTATGATATATTGTAGAAAAAGCAACCTGAGCTAGTTCTTAAAGACCAAGGGGATGCTGAGAAGATGAAGGAATCTGGGTTTATAGTTCCTCAAGATATCCCTCCCCATAGTTGGATAATAAGAAAATTAGACGCGGCACCAAATCGATATGGTATAAGACCAGGAAGACATTGGGACGGAGTTGATCGTAGTAACGGTAAAGCCATTTTTATTACTGTTTCACAAAATTCATCCTCATTATTTAAGTCATGGTCTGAGAAATGCTGCTTGGCATCTGTGTAGGATTTGAGAAGAAAATGTTCACCAAATTGAACGAGAAGCGAGCAACGGAAAGGGAAGCATACCTGTGGTCCGTGTCGGACATGTAATCCCAGGCATTATAATTGCTTCATTTTTCTTTTCAATTATGATTATCTACACTTGAGTGTATCATCTACTTCTGAACGTCAATTTCATAGGTTTCGTGCTTCCATGAGCTATGATTTTGGCATATACATTCTTTGGTTTTGTTTAATGTCAATTCACAAAGAGTCATCATCCATTCTTTTGAGTAATTATTTGATACTCCGTCCCATTTTAATAATAATTAATGTTTATTATTATTGACTTTTTTTTGTTAATTTTTTTTTTTAACTTTGACGCACAATTCTATAAAATTTATTTTTGAATATAAAAAATATATTTTGAAAACCTTTTATCAAGAAGTTTTTAAATATATATCTTATAAAATTTAAGTAATTAAAATATTTAATATAAATAGAGTCAAACTTTAAAAATGTTGACTTTTAAAAAGTTAATAATGGACATCTTAAATGGGACGAAAATAGTACATTGATGGAAGAATATAAAAATTCTACAAACGTTCAGTTTTATAATTTTGTGATTTAGTTTAAGGGTTTAAGTGTATAGGTTTTGAATTTAAGATTAGCAGTTGAAATTTACAATTTAGTATTTATAGATTAACATTTAAACCTTCATTATATTACCCTAAAAATTAAATCATAAACCTTGAATTATAACTATAAATCTTAAAATTTTAAACCTTAAATTTTAAACTTATATATTTAACCCTTAAACTGTATACAATTATAAATCCAAACCCTAAAACTAAAATACATGATTTATATATACTAATTTTTTTATGAAAGGGTATTTTTGGTATTTCAAAAAATAAAAGATAACGTTTCAAATTTTTATTTTATTAAAACCATTTTCATTTTTTTTCGGTGCTCCCTCTTGGAGATTACCCCAAATTTGTCATGGACACATCATCCTTATCTTCTCTCTCTGCCTAAAACAAAGTAATTAAACCGGCATACAATGAAAACATCGACCTTCCCCAAGCAAAACACAGAACATCCTTCCAGCTCTTGTCTCTTGATTTTTCCTTTATTTTCAATGTGAAATGTTTGGTAATAATTATTCACCTTATTGACAAAGGTGGCTGACTCCACTCATGCAAGCTACGATGATGATGATGATAGTTAACCATCTCATGACAGTTCATGGAACCTTCCCCAGGCACTCCATAGTTCCATAATTCTTCTTCTTCTTCTTCTTCTTCTTCTTCTGCTGCTGCTGCATCATCATGCAAATCATGCACTTCTTGTTCTTGTTCTTCATGTTCCATCTCTTCATCTTCATTGAAATTACAGCAACCATCCCTGCTCACAAGATGCAATCTCAACCGACCATTTTCCCTAACAGCACGTAGAACTTGGGGTCTATGTATCCAAACCTCAGTTAACTCCAACCTCCCATTTTTCCTCACAGGTCTCAGGTAAAAACAAGGCTGACCGTTTTGGTTCAAAGAAGGAAGTGGCGGTGGAAACTTGTTATTCCTTTTATCCTCTGATCTCTTCTCTTCACCACCCTTCTTCTTCTTCCTCCATCTATCCCTAATCTCCTCTTCACAGAACTCAGTATATGAATCATCATTACAACTCTCAAACCCTAAACTCTCTGTAACCCCACCCCCCATATCCTCAACAAATCCCATCCCACAAGGGTCTTTCTTTTTGGATGAAAATGACAATGGAGACATAGGTTTAGTATTGAACAAGGGTAAGGAGGAGGAGGAGGAGGAGTCAACAACGTTGGGATTGTTGTCTTCATTGCTGAAAACCAACCCTAACCCACATTTGGACTCAGGCTGAGGCTGAGGAGAAGCCTTGTTTGATATCCCTAGACATGAGTGAACATTTGTCTTACACAAGTAGTACTTGTTGAACATGAGTTGTGCATAGTGGTATAGATAACCATAAGGCATGATGAGTCTGAATGCCAAGAGGAAGAAGATAGGGAAATATATGATGAGACCAAGATGGGAGAAACACAGGGTCATATGAATAGTTTTTAATGGTGGAAATGGATTGATGGGGTTTTGGATTTGGTTCTTCTGGTGTGCCAAATGAGGGATATTGGAAATTGGAGAAGAAGTGAGAACATCTACTAATGAACGAATCACCTCCTCAAGCCAAAGATAGGGGGAAAGAGAAAACAAGGAAAGGGGAGGCGTGCACAATGTGAAAACTTCACTCGTCAGCGCTAGTGTGAGAGAGTAAACGGTGCCCTTCTCCTTTCCCTTCTTAATTGGGCGTAAATCGTTTACCTGTTTCTTATGTTTTTATTCGTACCTCTAATTTAAATTAAATGGTTAAAATTTAGCATTTAAGGTTAGGGGTTATAATTAGGTTTAAGAAATTAGGGGTAAGATATATTTTTAGGGTTTGTAATTTAGGGTTAGAATTTAAAATTTAATTTTTTAATAAATTTCAACAAAAGACATAAAAACATAAAAAAGGCAAAAGATTTTTACCCTCTTAACTAGCAACCTATCACCTCATTGATTAGTAAATTATTTGTAAATAATTTAAATTGACATATGATAATATATATAATAATTATACTGATTTTATAAAATAATATAATAGTAAAAGATTTTTTAAAATTATCTAAAATATAAAATATTTTTCTTGTATCATTTTATTAAACCATTTTAAATTGTTTACTTTTAGTTGATCAATAAATTTTATTTATAGATGTGTTATTTAAGTTAAAATAAAATATTAAAAATTAAAATTACTATAAAAAATTAAGAGTCAAAGTGACTATTTAATCAAATGTTAAAAGGTATTTTTGTTGGTATTATTATGCCTATACATTAATATGTGAAATGAAAAAAAAAAAACTTTATTAACTCAACAAAAGATCTACTGAAAAAAATATGGTGCTTATCTGAAAAATTCAGATTTGAATAGTTTTGTTACAAGATATACTTTATCAAAAGAGTTAAAAAAATATGAATATATGTTATTTTGTAATCATTATAAAATTAAAAAAATTTAACAAATAATTTCAATGAAAAAATGAATAATATTCATCTTAAAATACTCGTTCAAATCACTTTATTTGCAAGTGTGCATTATCACAATGTTCTAAGAGATCGTGATATATATATGTAAGGAGAATGATTTTTCTATCTTTAACTTAAAAAAATAGTTCGTAAAATATTTGTTAGGTTTGATGTAACTTGATGGACAAACGACTTTACTTAGTCAAATTGTGGAGAAGTGATAATTTGGGTGATTTTTGTAAAAAATAAAAGATAGACAATAAAAAAATGATTTAGAGTGGTTCGAACTTTTAACCCAAGTTCTACATTCACTATCTTAGCTTCCCACTAAGAATTTTCCAAATTTACTAAAGAATCTCTTCCATTTGAGGACAAAAGGCCAACCTTACAACCTAGATTCAAACCCGAATCAAGTATCCAAAGTTCACAACCCGAACTTTGGGAATCCTCTCAACAAAGAGAAATACTTAAATAAACTTTGATAATCCTTCTAATGAGGCTAATTGTTTGCAACTAAGTTCTCATTCAATTCCTAAGACACTTGAGCATACATATACATTAAGCTCACAAATGTTGTCTACTCAAAATATGAGAATTAAGTTCTATGTCAAATCTTTCATCATAATATTGTAACAATTGAAGTATTAGTCTTTTCTTGATGCTTGAGACTTTTTTTTATCATACCAAATGAGCTTCTAACTATTGGTGACCGTTGTGATTGATTTGGAGTCGTTTGGAGCTTGTTTCAAGGCTTATTTCTGCTTATGGTGCATGTGGTATCGAAACGCGTAGAAACCGTTTCGATACTGCCTCTTTGGGAAATAGTCGTTGAACCTGCATTTAAAAACCAATATCGAAACGCCTACAAAGCGTATCAAAACCCTTAGCTTATGGCAACTGCTTCATGTCGTTGTTTTTTTTTTTTTTTGTAAAGTCGTTGGGAGTTTTATAAAATCGTTTGAGGTGTATCAAAACACCTAAAACAAGTTTCAATACTGGCATATCGAAACAGGTACTTGTTGTACTGAAACCAAAAATCACAGTGACTAATGGTATTGAAACAGTCTAAGACCGTATCAAAACGACTGTGTAATTTTGCCTTTGAAAAACACAGAGGTATCGAAACACCTAGAAGGTGTATTGAAACGTATGAGGTTAAAAACACTTCTTTGATTTCTTTAAATCATTTAAAACACTTTCAAACTTTCTCAAAAATCTCTTAAATATATTTTTAAGTTGTTTAAACATAAGAACTATTTTTAAAATCTTTTTAAATTAGTCTAAAACTATTTTTCAATTATTATATCAAAATATTAGTTCTACGATATTATTTATTAAAATTATTTTATAATTATTGATATTTAATATATTAAAAATTAATATTGATCAAGTATCATAAAAATTCATTATAACTTTTTCAATCTAATTTATTTCATTTGCACCATCAAATTACAAACCTTTTATTTTATCTAGGGATGTTCAAACGGGTAATTCGGTCGGTGGCCAAACCGAATTAGCCAAACTTTTTTAAATCTTTAACTGTTAACTGAACCAAATTTTTCGGTATATTAACCGAACCGAATAAATTTCGATTAATTCGGTTAACCAAAATTTATTATAAAATTTTATTAAATTACATAAATGATTAGTCAACAATGTTAAAAGTCTTTTAGCCACCGAACTTTCAAAAAAAACTATAAAACAACCATTAAACTTATCAAATTATTATAAATTTATCATTTATTTATTGTATATTATACATTATTGATAAATATTAAAAAAATTAATGATTATTTTTAAATAATTTAATAAATTTAATTATCATTTTATATTAATTGATAAAATTTAATGACTATTTTATAATTTTTAAAAGTTTAGTGACTAAAAACAAATATATATAATATATAAAATATTAAATTTTGGTTAATTAACATATTTCGAACCGAATTAACTGTTAACCAAACTTTCAAAAAATCTTTAATCACTCACCGACCGGATAAAGTTCGGTGACCAACCGTTTAACCGAATTAATTTAATTTGATCGATTAATTCGATTTACCAATCGTTTGAACATCCCTAATTTTATAAAAAAATATAACACCTGATCCTAATAAACTAAATCTATTTTTTTACTTATTATTTTTTTTTCTTTCTTATAAGACAACAAAATGTGATTATTTCCTTTCGTAAGCAAAAGAAAGTAATCGGTGTCCGTTGAATCAATTGAACATACAGACAATGTTTTGATTTAATGTTTTTAAAACCAACCACATGCTTGAAAGATTCTTGTCCTAAAATGTTTGTGCTGATGCTATGAACATAAAAAGATCTTCCAACACATTGTATGGTTTTCTAAGTGCCAACAAAAATACTAATTTCATATCTATTTTTTTATTCAGTTATACGGTGATTACAGTAGTATCTATTTTATTGTATATTTTCAACCATTAGATATTAATCGCTCAATCACCATACTGATATTATTGGTGTTCGAACCCGTGATCTCTAAATACAATAACTGTTCGTTTAATTACTGAAAGTAGATAACTCATATGTATTTTTAATTATTAAATCAAGCAAGATGAAAAACCATGTGGACCAACCATTGGATATGGAGTATATGAGATTCATATCCAGAAAGCAAGGAAATTCCTTTTAATTGACAATGATATTTTCAAGCATATATGTTTAGTGAAAGAACAAATTAGGGGAAACTGACATGGTGGAAAAATGTGAATTTTTGTAGATAAAAAGTCTATGAAGTAAGGTTTGATGTATCATGAATGTTGTTTATTATGTCATCCGTGTTTCAAGTAATTAGGTTCGTTTATTTTTAAGTAGTTATCTAATAACTACATACTCACTAATTACATGTAGAAAAGAGTTGATGATTCACCTTGAAAAAAAAATGAGATAGATGAATTTAGTTGATTCGAACCACGGATGACGTGAAGAATAAGGTTCATGATATAATCTCTCCGAGTAAAGAGGAATTTTACTCGGGTTTTTCATTTTTTTTAACGTGAGATACCTTGAAATAAGGCTAAAAAGAGACAACTGAGATTTTTTATGAAAATTGTAAGAATTTTGGTATCGGTTTTTCTGTATATATCAAATTTCTTATACTTTTTTAAGAAATTTGGTATATAATGAAATTCTTATATTTTTAAAATTTTTAATTTTTTAAAAAATTTAATATATACCAAAATTCTTATATATTTTTATAAAAATTTAAATTATACTTTATTTTAACCTCATTTTAAGCCGTCTCATCCTAAAACTCTTCCTTTTTCTTTTGGATATTACTTGAATTTTATGAAATAAAATACGAAAGAAAATGATTGGCTATTTGTGTGGTCTAGTAGTTAAGTTATAGATGTGTCTCTAGTTTTCCCATATCACTTTAAACCAGACTTTTTTAGGGAACATATCTTATTAATGAATAATACTTTATAAAATAATATTATTTGATTTCATGTCATTAAAAAATACCTGAACATTCTTATCTTCAAAAGAAAATGAATATCTAATCACGTCATACATTTTTACACGTATACTGAAAATTTTATAAATAAATAAAACATTTATTATTATTATTTATATGAAAAATTATAATGTGAGACTTATTAAAATCAAGTTAAAACGAGGTCATATAAAAATACTTGCAAAAATGATAAAAAATTATATATCTACTCGTAATGATTTTATAATATATTGGATAAAAATTGTATACGTACAGTTTTCCTTACTTTTTTTTTTATAACAAATTATATATATTTTATAATGATTTTATAAATAGTTCAATTCTTATAATTTTGTAAGAAAAAAAAATATCTTGTAGCCTTGTGTGTACACAAATATTTATCATAAGTTAATTTTTTTGGTTCAGATGATTTTGGATAAGGATTTGTGTAAGTACACTTTTACTTACTTTTTTTTTAACAAATTATGTATATTTTATATTAATTTTTGTATCTACTTAAATTCTCGTCATTTTTCTAAGAAATAAGGTTATCTTATACTCATTTCTATGTGTACAAAAATGCTTACCATAAGTTTAGTTTCTTTTGGATTAGATGATTGTAACACTTCAATCCCGAACCGGATCCGAAGTGCCACATTCGGGTCACCCAAAGTTTGATCCATAAAAATTCTTTTAAAAGCACGTGTCCAAATACTTAAAATATCACGTTTCATAAATTCACGTAGATCAAAATAAAATATAATAAAATATTTACAAAACAAGAGTACCTTTCAAAATGCATTATCCGAAGCAAAATAAACTTCAAAGTAAAGATACAGACTCGATGTGTGGTAAGGTCATATGAATACATTAAGTCCTACTAAAGATCAAGTACTGTACTCTTCTCACGGCTCCGATACTGTGAAATCCTCCTCGATATGCTCCTCCAAAGCTACCTGTCACCTATGCAACGGAAAAACCACAATTCCGCATGTTGAGCTAACAAGCTCAGTGGTATATTTTTTTTTGGATAAGCATGTTGTATATTATCCAAACAAGAAAAACATCATCCCCTAAAAGCATACTTGGGCATCCATACCATTAGGGAATTCCCCAAGATGTGCAAAGGTTTCTATTTACAGCATCCCTATGTATAGTTTTACTTCTAGATCGAATACAAATAACTTCTTTAATGCAGCATAAAATGTTTTCACTAGTTCTACTTGTATGCCTAAAGAGTCTTCTATTTCTTTCTTCCCACACAAAGTAGACCAAAGCACCCCAAGCAAGCTTCAAAATATGAACTAGCAAGGACCTGCCCTTAAGCTTTGTGCACAACCACTGCAGTTCCACATTCCAATCAAGAGGCACCCTACGCAACCCACACATTTCTAAGACGGCAACCCAAATACTCCTCACAAAATTACAGCCAACAAAGAGGTGGTCTCTGTTTTTCTGCCCAGACTCACAAAGCATGTATCCTTCCTCAACACCAATCCCCATATTTCTTAACCTATCCTTAGTTGGCAACTTATTAAGAACTACCATCCAAAGGATCATGAAGTGTTTTGGAACATGTAAACTATACCAAACCAATTTATGCCAAAAAAACAGTACCCCTACACTCTCGAACCACCTTCCAAACTGCACTCACTGACTAGTCATTTTGTCCACTATCCAGAAGGAATCTCAGCTTGTCCCTCTGTTTGAGAATCCTCTTCAAACACCAACTGTGTTGCGACCTTAAAACCACATTCCAGATATCACCACCACCCCTTAACACATAACCATGCACCCAAGCAACCCATAAAGATCCTTCATTTGTCAATAACTTTCTCAGTAATAAAACCAAACAAATAACATCCCAATACCGCATACCCCTCAAGCCAAGCCCCCTCCTTCCTAAGACCATAGATTTGATCTCAGCTTATTCTAGCTCCATGACCAACACTATCATTTACCTTCCAAAAAAACCTCATACAAAGCTGTTCAATCCTCTCGACAACCCTTTAGGGAATACCACTTGCCTGCACCAATAATTTACCATACTAAAATGCACAACACGAATCAATTGCAATCTACCTGCATAACTCAAATGAACTTTAAACCACTGTCCCAACTTCATTTTCATCCTCTCAATAAGTACAACACAATCCTTAGCAGATAATCTCCTTGTAACCAAAGGTGCCCAAATTACCTAACCGGTAAAGCCCCACCTTAAACCCTGTAATATTTTTATTTGGTCCTGCTGCTCAACAGTTACCCCAGACACAAAAAACACAGACTTAGCAACATTAAGCCTGAGTCCATACAACTCATAAAACTTTTCTAAAACACACTGTACTCCTACTAAAGACTGTACATTACCCTTACAGAAAATGAGCAAGTCATCTGCAAAACAGAGATGAGTGAGCCCAATTTTCTTACACTTAGGGTGGTACTGAAAAATCCCTTGAGCTGCTGCTTTATTTAGCGAGCGAGATAGTGCATTCATAGTAATCACAAAAAGGTAAGAGGAAAGGGGATCCCCTTGCCTTAGATCCCTCTACCCTTTAAAGAACCCAACCAAACTCCCATTCAAGGAAATAGAGAACTTAGTACTAGGGGTGAGCGTTCGAGCGAGTTGACTCGAGTAAAAAAATTTCGAGTTATTCGAGTTGACTTATCATATTTTACAATTTGAACTTTTTTTTGAAATTTTTTCGATTCAAGTCGATTTTAGAGAGTTCGAGTCAAGTTCGAGTCGATTCGATTTTTCGATTTTATGTATAAATTTTAATTATACTATTTATAATACTATAATATAGTTTGATTGTAATTTAAACGGTTTTCTCTTTATATTTACATACATATTTCTTCATATTATTTTTTACATGTGTAAAAAAAAGATTTTAAATTATTATTATCATCAATCAAATATCTTAGGTAAAAAACTACATGGGTTAAATGTGCAATTAGCCTCTATAATTACTAAAAATTTCAAGTTATTCGATTTCCATTTTACAACTTGAACTTAATTTGAATTTTTTTTGATTCCGTTCGAGTTTATGAAATTTCGAGTCAAGTTAAAACAAGTTTTTTCACCTCGAGTCGAGTCGAGAAATTCGATTTTTTCGAATCGAGTCGAGTTTTGCTCATCCCTACCTACTACCAGTAAAACAAGTCTCAATCCACCCCCTAAATTTCTCAAGTAACCCCATTGCCTCCAATAACTTCAGAATAAACTTCCAACTAACAGAATCAAATGCCTTTTGTAGATCCACCTTAAGAGCACATCTAGGAGACATGGTTTTCCTTCTATAGCCCTTAACCAACTTTTGAGCAAGCAAGGTATTATCAACAACACTCCTACCCTTAATAAAGGCAGACTGATTTAAAGTAATTAAACAAGACAACACTCTATTCAATCTACCTACTAAAATTTTTGTAATGGTTTTGTACACTACAGAACAACATGAGATAGGCCTAAATTCCTTCACCATACAAGCATTTGGGACCTTAGAAACTAAAGTAATGGCAGTGGCATTAAAACCAGACAGCAAGGAATTTGTAGAAAAAAATACCTTATAGCAGCTAAGAAATCAGCCCCAACAATACCCCAAGCTTGCTTGAAAAACCACGAGGTGTACCCATCTGGCCCAGGGGCCTTGTCCTTCCCCTGACAAAAGATTGCACTTTGGATATCCCCATCAGTGATCTCCCTTACTAAAGAAAAAACCTCAGAGGCAGGTAAAGGAGACTGCAACAGTTCCCTTAACTCTTCCACCCCACATCTAAAAACTTGACTATCCACAGAGTCAATCTATCGAGAGAAAATCTGCACCACTTTATTAGCCATATCCTCAAACCCATCAAGCCTATCACCTCTTTCATTCTTCAAAAAACAAATTGTCCCCTTACACCTTTTTACTGCTACAACAGAGTGAAAGAACTTAGTACCCTGGTCCCCCTCTTCAGCCATTGAACCTTAGTTTTCTGAATAAAAAAAGACCCTTCAGTAGCCTCTAAAACCACCAACTGTTCTTGCAATCTCCGCACACAATTATTGTCACCAATTTGAATCAAACTGGTCAACTGAGCATCTTCCAATTGACTCCTCTTCTCTTCAACCTTCTTGGAAATGTCAGCATAATTGTGACACCCTCGCCCCGGATTAGGAGACGGAGGTGTCGACCGGACATTCAAACTTATATTTTAGACCAATCTTGTATCCAAATCCAAAACGTTTCGATTATTCTGTGAGTTAATTCAAGTCAATTATATGTAAATTCTATTAATTTTGTGGCCAATTTAAACTTTTTCCACACTTACACAATTAACCATTTCGATTTCTAATTTTCATTCATTTATCAATTACAATCACCACCAAACGTGATCTAAAACTCTAACCCAAATTAATTTGTTCAATCATTATTAATATCATCTTATTGGTCAGGCAAATTTTTCATATTCGAGCTGAACCGAAAATAACTAGGGGTATCGATACTCCCTATAGAGGGGTATCGGAACAAGGGTATCGAACCCTAGTTCGATACAGGTCAACTGTGTTGACCTATTGACCAAGGCTAGGGAGCCTGGTTCGAAATAGGTATCGATGCAATTTCGTTACTGGAAGTCCCAGTATCGAATCATGTTTTGATGCTGGACCTCCTTGTTGACTCGTTGACTAAAGTTAAGTAGCCTGGTTCGATACTGGCATCAATGCCATTTCGTTACTGGAAGTCCTAGTATCGAACCAGGTATCGATGCTGGTCTACTCTTAGGACTCAATGGCTCAAGGCTGAAAGGGGGCCTGGCTCGATACTGGCATCGAACCAGGGAGGTCTTAATGAAGCTTGGCATCGAACCATGCTTCGATGCCATTTCGTTACTGTCAAAGGTGGTATCGATACCCATGTAAGTGGTATCGATACCCATGCCCAATTTCCAGATTTCTATCTTTTTTAAACATTTAGACTCTATCAAAAGACCACCTATATGGTCTAAACCATTCCTAAACCATAAGGGGCAATAATCAACATATTTAGGTAGCATCATTCACTTACCAATTCTAACATCTAGCCAAACCATTATCAATTTAATCATTCATGGACCTTCAAAATACCAAGGCTATAATTTCTAACCAAATGGCCATTCATACCACCATATGCCATCTAACAATTTAGTTACCCTTATGACTTACATTTCACTATGTGACTAACATATACAAATATATATAGTGTGGTTCTAAGGACTCTCCTACCAATTCCATAGCTTACACATTGCATGCTTCATACGAGGTCGATATAAACATACCATAGGTCAATCTCCAAAACATATAAGACTAGCCTATTACAATTACCTTGCCTTATGGCTTACATACCGAATATTCAATTGATTATATATATATATATATATAAATCATGATCAAAATATCAAAATGCATGAACAATTCTAAGCATGCTCTCTATGCCACCATAAGCTAGGAGTTACAAAAGTGCAAAATACCATACTTAGGCTTGCTTGATGTCCTTGCTCGCGATCAAACCCGATCAATCTCCTTAGTTCGACAACCTGTTGATTTGGGAAGGAGGAAACATAGGTGGTAAGTACTTACGAAGTACTTAGTGGGGCAGCCCTAAGTCTAACCAATTAGACATTATATATATATCAGCATAACATACTCCAATTTAGCAATCCATCATGCTTATGCTAACATCTCAATCATGTGTAAAGAGTATCATGCTTTTCATGCTTGATTCACTTTCATGTATCATATTACTAGCATGCAAACCGAATTTACAACTAGATGCTCGATAACAGTTTCATGCTCAAATGCATAATGGCAACCTCATATCAAATATTCATAACCATATCATTTCAAAATGATCAATAATAATGTCATATTAAATGCTCATAGCATTATCATTATCGGATGCACAATGGCAATAACATATCAAATGCTCATGGCAATATCATTATCGGATGCACAAAGGCAATAACATATCAAATGCTCATGGCAATATCATTATCGGATGCTCAATAGCAATATCATTTTCGGATGCTCAATAGCAACATTATAATTTTAATCTTTCAAATTAGTTACAAATGATGCCTTGGTATAGTTTGACTAGGTAAGCGGGTCAACAGAAGTACCACAAAGGTATTGACAGAAGTGCCACGAAGGCACTAACAAAAGATACCCACGGTATCTACAAATGGTGACTAACCACCAATAAAGGTACCCATAGTACCAACAGAAGTACCGAAGTACTAAACAGAAGTACCGAAGTACTGGGCAAACTAACAAATGAGCTTAAACCCTAGGCATGCCTTACTACCTATGACCAACTATCGACCAAGGCTCAATCAGAGTTTCCAATTCATTTAATCCTTCCATTTGTATTAAGCAAGTTTCTTATCACATAGGTTGTCCATATCATGCTAATATCCAATGCATTAACATCAACTACTATTTCAAAAGCATATGCATCATGCTAGCATATCCAAAGCATATCATACTAACATTTCAAGAGCATATATCATGCTAACAAGTCAAAAGCATACGTCATGCTACTATATCAAAATCGAATATCATACTATCATATCAAATCATTCACATCATGATACAAATCGAATAATCAATCAATCTAAACATGCCTCATGCATGACTTACGTACCTGGCATCCATAGCCGCGTGCCATTACTTACCTCGGTATTTTCGAGCTATGCAAATGTTCTAAGCTAGTCTAACATCTAGCACTAAAACATGGCATCAAACAAGTTATTAACATTTAATCCTCCTTCCCGTATTACCAAATATTTCATTAGTCCGGTTACAATACAAATAAATCAAATAATACAAAGATGGTTAGGACCCTAGGTCCTAACCCCAAGGTTTGCTACACTCACTATTTCTCCAAGCAACTCAAGGATTGTAGATCGCGACTCCTTTGCCCTTCTTTCGGGTTTGCTCGAGTCTCTCTTCTTCTTCGATATTTTCGTCTCTTTGATTATCTAGTAATTCCACATACAAATATGCATTCATTAGAGCATATCTAAACCATTTAATTCTAAGGATTATATACTTTAACAAATGTAATTTCGCTCGTTTGCTTATTCGGGACAGATTTGCTATCCTTTCGTAATTTGATCGTATCTCCTAGTTCCCATGTCCGATTCGAGCTTATTATACCTCTTTGGAAAGCTAAGAGGATCCTATACAAGGATAAACTAACCTCATATTTTAATTCATGGCTGATCAGTACCAGAATTCATTCGAATCAGACCTGTCCGAAATTTTCGGGACTGCCCGAACAGCCCTACGGAGAAGCTTATAACTTTTTCTACCGAACTCAGATTGAGGTTCCGTAAATTTTCCCTTAAACTAGATATACAAGAGTATCATACTGAAAAATTTCAGCTCCTAACTCCTCCAAACGAGGCCTAGGGAATTTTTCGAAGATGGCTACTCGGAATAGCATTTCTAATTATTTTCGGCAACCTTCATCCCATACATTTAACTCTCAATTCCTAACTTATTTCCCTAAATTTTCCAGCATTTCATATATGAATTAACACCTTAAAATCCAATTCACAACAACTTAACAAATCGAATAACATACAAATAACATTTGCAACATCTTAACTCAAATTTTCTAACTATTGTACATGCTTCAAGGAAATTCCATAACCAATTAGATTCTAATTTTAGATTAGGCTTCCTAATAACCTAACCTAACCTAAGAGCATCACAATAGCTTTCAAAAATTCAAGAACTAAAGCTTTCAACATTTGGGTTATGAAGAAAAAAGCTTACCGAAGCCTTTGAACTTGATTTTCTTGTCTAATTTCTTAACCATGCAAAGGTTTGAAGTTCTCTCCCTCAAGCTTCCATGGAGGTTTTCTCCCTCTTAATTTTTGTGTTTAACGTGAAAATGGTGAGGAAGAAAGGGGACTTGGCTGATTCTTGTTCATTAAAGGGGGTCAAAAGACCATTTTACCCTTAATGACAATTCTAGACTTAACTTATTACATGGGGTAGTTTAGGGAATCTTTAAAATTATCATACAACCTTCACATTTCTTATTTAATTCAATTAAGCCCCTTATTCTTAATCAAATTATCACATGTTTCTTTTAATTTATAATTCAGTTAAACTCTCGAATTTTTCGAATTATTATACTGACCCGGTTTTAGGGGTGTTACAATTCTCTCCTCCTTAAAAAGAAATTTGCCCTCGAATTTACCTGAAGGGAACAATTGCGGATATTGAGCTCTCATCGTATCTTCGGGCTCCCAAGTAGCTTCTTCTTTCTTATGATTTCTCCAAAGAACTTTTACCAAAGGAACATTCTTGTTCCGAAGTCTCTTAATTTCTCGATCGAGGATCTGAACCGGTTCCTCGTCATAGGACAAATCAAGATTCAATTCCAACTCTTCAGGTTCCAAAACATGAGAAGGGTCGAACCGATACTTTCTTAGCATAGGGACATGGAACACATTATGTATCTTATCAAACTCGCTAAGGAGTGCAAGACGATAGGCCACCGGGCCAATCCTTTCGATAACCTCAAAAGGCCCAATGAATCGAGGGCTGAGCTTTCCCTTTTTCCTGAATCTAAAGACTTTCTTCCAAGGAGAAACCTTTAGAAAGGCCTTGTCTCCTACATTGTACTGAATATCCCTTCGTTTCAAATCTGCATAAGCCTTTTGTCTGTCAAAGGCTTGTTTCAATCGGTCATGAATAATTCGGACTTGTTCTTCAATTTCCCGGATCATCTGAGGTCCCAAAACCTTGTTCTCTCCCAGTTCAGACCAACATAAAGGAGTTCTACATTTCCTCCCATATAGAGCTTCAAAAGGAGCCATCTGAATCGATGCTTGATAGCTATTGTTGTATGCAAATTCCACTAAGGGTAGGGACCTTTCTCAATTTCTCCCAAAATCGATAACACAAGCATGCAACATATCCTCTAACACTTGTATCACCCTTTCGGATTGGCCATCAGATTGCGGATGAAAAGCAGTGCTAAGATTCACTTTAGTTCTGAGAGCCCTTTGCAAAGACTTCCAAAATCGGGAGGTGAAGTTCGGGTCTCTATCAGAAATAATTGATGTTGGTACACCATGTAATCGAATCACCTCACGGATATATAACTCGGCTAAGGTCTCCGAATTCATGTTCTTTCGAACCGGAATAAAATGTGTAGACTTGGTGAGTCTATCAACAATCACCCAAACAACATCATTCTTCCTCGGTGTAATAGGCAAACCGGTAACAAAATCCATTGTCACTCGATCCCATTTCCATTCAGGCAATTCAATAGGCTGAAGCAATCCTGTAGGAGCTCGGTGCTCAGCCTTGACTTTCTGACAAGTCAAACATCGAGATACATAGTTTGTGATGGTTGCTTTCATGTCAGGCCACCAATATAAGGATTTCAAATCTTTATACATTTTAACAGAACCAGGGTGAATCGAGAACGGACTTTAGTGTGCTTCTTGTAGGATGTCTCTTTTCAATTCCTCATTATTCGGAACACAAACTCTATCTCTAAAGTAGAGCAATCCATTCGAATTGAGGGAGAATTCGACATTAGCTTTCGAATCAAGCTTTGATACAATAGCTTGAAGCTCAAAGTCAGATTGCTGAAGGTCCTTGATTCTCGAAATCAAATCAGACCGAACCTGAAGTTCAGACAAAATCCTTGCTTTCGATATACTCGAAGATGAGCATTAATCGAATTCGGGGCTACAAGGAAATTTTCAAAATCAGATACAGATATTTAAAGGAAGCTTATAACATTTTGGAGTTATCAAATAGCTTACCCAATGTCGGTTTACGACTAAGAGCACCGGCCACCACATTGGCTTTTCCGGGATGGTAATCAATGACCAAGTCATAGTCTTTTAGTAATTCCATCCATCTCCTTTGCCTCAAATTCAAATCTTTCTGCGTTAGGAGATATTTAAGGTTTTTGTGATCGGTGTATAGATAACACTTCTCATCATACAAGTAATGTCTCTATATCTTGAGGGCAAAAACAATAGCCGCTAATTCGAGGTCATGAGTAGGGTAATTCAATTCATGAGGCTTCAATTGCCTAGATGCATAAGCAATCACATTATTTCCTTACATCAAGACACATCCTAGTCCCGAATGTGAGGCATCACTGTACACCGTGAATTCTTTGCCAGATTCCGGTTGAACAAGGACATGAGCATGAGTCAAAGCTTGTTTAAGCTGGTCAAAGCTTCTTTGTTGGTCCTCTGACCATTCAAACAATTGGTCTTTTCAGAGGAGCTTAGTTAAGGGCAAAGCAATAGTGGAGAACCCCTTAACAAATCTCCTATAATACCCGGCCAAACTGAGGAAACTTCTGACCTCGCCAACAATTCTCGGAGGTCTCCAATCCAAAATAGTTTGCACCTTCTTAGCATCGACCTTAATTCCTTCATCCGAGATGACATGGCCTAGGAATGACACTTCCGATAACCAGAATTCACACTTCGAGAACTTGGCAAATAACTGACGTTCCCGAAGAGTCTGTAAAACAATTCGAAGGTGTTCTGCGTGTTCCTCCTTATTTCGAGAATACACCAGAATATCATCAATAAAGACGACCACAAACTTATCAAGATGAGGTCGAAAGATTCGATTCATGAGATCCATGAACGCAGCCGAAGCATTGGTTAGCCCAAATGGCATTACCAAGAATTCAAAATGACCATATCGAGTTCTAAAAGCAGTTTTAGGGACATCTTGCTCTTTTACTCTCATTTGATAGTACCCCGATCGAAGATCGATTCGAGAGAATACCGTAGCATTCTTGAGCTGATCAAACAAATCTTCAATTCTAGGCAAAAGGGTACTTATTCTTAATGGTCACCCGATTTAGTTGTCGGTAGTCAATACAAAGCCTCATTGTTCCATCTTTCTTCTTCACAAACAAAACGGGAGCACCCCATGGCGAAGAGCTAGGACGGATGAATCCCTTATCTTGTAGCTCTTGGACTTGCTTTTTGAGCTCTTTCAATTCAATTGGTGCCATTCTATAAGGAGCAATTGACACCGGATTAGTCCCAAGTTGGATTTCAATCCCGAACTCAACTTCTCTAGTCGGAGGAAGACCAGGAAGTTCCTCCGGAAAAACATCAACAAATTCAGATACCACTGGGATTCTCGGCAAACCGAAATCATACTCTTCTTGCAGAGCCATAGCAGCAAAGATCGAAGTTGGCTTTTTATCAATTAGGAGGATTGACTGCTTTCCTAAACCACGAAGATACAATCTTTTCTTCTGATAGTCGATCCAAGCTTCATGTTTGGTCAACCAGTCTAATCCTAATATTAGGTCAAACTCACACTCGGGTAGTACAAACAGATCAATTCGAAAAGGAATATTTCGAATTGAGATCGGAGAGTCATTACAAACAAGGTTAACATTCATTATACCTCCTATTGGGTTTGATACTACAAGACCCCTATCAACATTTTCGGGCTCTAATTTAACCTTTACAAGCATTTTAGAACATACAAAGGAATGAGTGGATCCTGAATCTATTAAAGCATAAGCAGGGCATGAATTTAACTCAACGGTACCTGCTATAAAATCAGGAGATTCTTCCTCTCCTCTACCACGAATGGTGTACATTCTAGCTGGAGCTCGAGATTCTTGACGAGGAGGGGCTGACTGACGGTCTTTTCCTCTGTTTTGGTTCCCGAAATGGGCCTGTCCTGGGCCCTTGTTTCTATTCTGAGGTGGAGGACTCTGATAGGCACGAGACTGAGGTGTGCCTCTATTCAGATTCTGAGGACAATCCCTGATAAAGTGGTCTGATCCACCACAAGCATAACATAGTTTCATCTGAAGCCGGCAAGGTCCAACATGAAACTTCTGACAAAACCGACAAGCTTGAGCTTTTCCAGAATTCCCCGTGCTATGAACAGATGCAACTGGGGTCGTAGGTCTATTTGCCGACTGAGGTCTCGGCACAGAATGGCTCTTGGACTCATGGTGGTAGGTCGAGGAGCCTTCTCTCTGATTCTTGACTTTCTTTACATTCCAATCCGGCTTATCCTCCCATTTTCGCTTTTTATCGTTCTTATTTCCACCCTTTCTTTTCTCCAAAGCTTTCATCTTGGCTTCGGTAGCAATAGCCCGATTGACTAGAATCTAAAAATCGATAATCCCCAAAGCCGTGAACATAGGGCTCATCTCATCATTCAGCCCATCAATGAACATCTGACATTTCTGTTTCTCAGTCTTGATATATTCAGCTCCATATTTGCAGTACTTACAGAAGTCTGCCACATATTGCTCAATAGGCCTATTAGCCTACTTCAAATACAAGACTTTCTCCTTCTTTCGGCCAGATACTGTTCACTGATATATTTCTTTTTGAACTCCTCTACAAAGAAGTCCCATGTAACGGAGTCGGTAGGAACAGTCAAGGTTGTGGTTTCCCACCAGCTTAAGGCTTCATCAGCTAGAAGCGAGATAGCACATTCGAGCTTGTGCTCATCGGAGCATTGCAGTTGCCTAGTCAGAATTTGAGTGGTCCTTTCTAACCACTGCTCAGGTTCTTCGGGCTTATCCTCATTACAACCCACAAAGGTAGAGGCTCGATATCGAGCAAGCTTCTCGATAGGTGCCCTACTCGGCACAACATTAACAGGAGCAGGACGATCTTGTTTCAATTCAGACACCAGCTGATCAAACATTCCCTTCATACTCAAAAGGCATTCCCTCTGAACATCTTGTATAACCGGGGCTACCAGCTCAGGGGCAACTTCCACCGGAGGTGGTTCTTGTTCCAACAGAGGATTCAGTTCCATCATCATATTTTCAATCTCATTCGACGAACCCTCAGGACTTTCACCTCCTAAGGCTAATCTTGTATCAACCATACTACAAAAAGGGCAAACAAATATCATTCAAATAAGCAAGAACACAAGCAAGTACGGTATACAAAACTACTAGGTGGCATAGTTCAATCCTATATGATGCATGCATATTCATTTCGGCCCGAGAATCACGTAACCGAAAGCTCTGATACCAAATGAATGTGACACCCTCGCCCCGGGTTAGGAGACGGAGGTGTCGGCCGGACATTCAAACTTATATTTTAGACCAATCTTGTATCCAAATCCAAAACGTTTCGATTATTCTGTGAGTTAATTCAAGTCAATTATATGTAAATTCTATTAATTTTGTGGCCAATTTAAACTTTTTCCACACTTACACAATTAACCATTTCGATTTCTAATTTTCATTCATTTATCAATTACAATCACCACCAAACGTGATCTAAAACTCTAACCCAAATTAATTCGTTCAATCATTATTAATATCATCTTATTGGTCAGGCAAATTTTTCATATTCGAGCTGAACCGAAAATAACTAGGGGTATCAATACTCCCTATAGAGGGGTATCGGAACAGGGGTATCGAACCCTAGTTCGATACAAGTCAACTATGTTGACCCATTGACCAAGGCTAGGGAGCCTGGTTCAAAACAGGTATCGATGCAATTTTGTTACTGGAAGTCCCAGTATCGAACCATGTTTCGATGCTGGACCTCCTTGTTGACTCGTTGACTAAAGTTAAGTAGCCTGGTTCGATACTGACATCGATGACATTTCGTTACTGGAAGTCCCAGTATCGAACCAGGTATCGATGCTGGTCTACTCTTAGGACTCAATGGCTCAAGGCTGAAAGGGGGCCTGGCTCAATACTAGCATCGAACCAGGGAGGTCTTAATGAAGCTTGGCATCGAACCATGCTTCGATGCCATTTCGTTACTGTCAAAGGTGGTATCGATACCCACGCCCAACTTCCAGATTTCTATCTTTTTTAAACATTTAGACTCTATCAAAAGACCACCTATATGGTCTAAACCATTCCTAAACCATAAGGGGCAATAATCAACATATTTAGGTAGCATCATTCACTTACCAATTCTAACATCTAGCCAAACCATTATCAATTTAATCATTCATGGACCTTCAAAATACCAAGGCTATAATTTCTAACCAAATGGCCATTCATACCACCATATGCCATCTAACAATTTAGTTACCCTTATGACTTACATTTCACTATGTGACTAACATATACAAATATATATAGTGTGGTTCTAAGGACTCTCCTACCAATTCCATAGCTTACACATTGCATGCTTCATACGAGGTCGATATAAACATACCATAGGTCAATCTCCAAAACATATAAGACTAGCCTATTACAATTACCTTGCCTTATGGCTTACATACCGAATATTCAATTGATTATATATATATATATAAATCATGATCAAAATATCAAAATGCATGAACAATTCTAAGCATGCTCTCTATGCCACCATAAGCTAGGAGTTACAAAAGTGCAAAATACCATACTTAGGCTTGCTTGATGTCCTTGCTCGCGATCAAACCCGATCAATCTCCTTAGTTCGACAACCTGTTGATTTGGGAAGGAGGAAACATAGGTGGTAAGTACTTACGAAGTACTTAGTGGGGAAGCCCTAAGTCTAACCAATTAGACATTATATATATATCAGCATAACATACTCCAATTTAGCAATCCATCATGCTTATGCTAACATCTCGATCATGTGTAAAGAGTATCATGCTTTTCATGCTTGATTCACTTTCATGTATCATATTACTAGCATACAAACCGAATTTACAACTAGATGCTCGATAACAGTTTCATGCTCAAATGCATAATGGCAACCTCATATCAAATATTCATAACTGTATCATTTCAAAATGATCAATAATAATGTCATATTAAATGCTCATAGCATTATTATTATCGGATGCACAATGGCAATAACATATCAAATGCTCATGGCAATATCATTATCGGATGCACAAAGGCAATAACATATCAAATGCTCATGGCAATATCATTATCGGATGCTCAATAGCAATATCATTTTCGGATGCTCAATAGCAACATTATAATTTTAATCTTTCGAATTAGTTACAAATGATGCCTTGGTATAGTTTGACTAGGTAAACGGGTCAACAGAAGTACCACAAAGGTACTGACAGAAGTGCCACGAAGGCACTAACAAAAGATACCCACGGTATCTACAAATGGTGACTAACCACCAACAAAGGTACCCATAGTACCAACAGAAGTACCGAAGTACTAAACAGAAGTACCGAAGTACTGGGCAAACTAACAAATGAGCTCAAACCCTAGGCATGCCTTACTACCTATGACCAACTATCAACCAAGGCTCGATCAGAGTTTCCAATTCATTTAATCCTTCCATTTGTATTAAGCAAGTTTCTTATCACATAGGTTGTCCATATCATGCTAATATCCAATGCATTAACATCAACTACCATTTCAAAAGCATATGCATCATGCTAGCATATCCAAAGCATATCATACTAACATTTCAAGAGCATATATCATGCTAACAAGTCAAAAGCATACGTCATGCTACTATATCAAAATCGAATATCATACTATCATATCAAATCATTCACATCATGATACAAATCGAATAATCAATCAATCTAAACATGCCTCATGCATGACTTATGTACCTGGCATCCATAGCCGCGTGCCATTACTTACCTCGGTATTTCCGAGCTATGCAAATGTTCTAAGCTAGTCTAACATCTAGCACTAAAACATGGCATCAAACAAGTTATTAACATTTATTCCTCCTTCCCGTATTACCAAATATTTCATTAGTCCGGTTACAATACAAATAAATCAAATAATACAAAGATGGTTAGGACCCTAGGTCCTAACCCCAAGGTTTGCCACACTCACTATTTCTCCAAGCAACTCAAGGATTGTAGATCGCGACTCCTTTGCCCTTCTTTCGGGTTTGCTCGAGTCTCTCTTCTTCTTTGATATTTTCGTCTCTTTGATTATCTAGTAATTCCACATACAAATATACATTCATTAGGGCATATCTAAACCATTTAATTCTAAGGATTATATACTTTAACAAATGTAATTTCGCTCGTTTGCTTATTCGGGACAGATTTGCTATCCTTTCGTAATTTGATCGTATCTCCTAGTTCCCATGTCCGATTCGAGCTTATTATACCTCTTTGGAAAGCTAAGAGGATCCTATACAAGGATAAATTAACCTCATATTTTAATTCATGTCCGATCAGTACCAGAATTCATTCGAATCAGACCTGTCCAAAATTTTCGGGACTGCCCGAACAGCCCTACGGAGAAGCTTATAACTTTTTCTACCGAACTCAGATTGAGGTTCCGTAAATTTTCCCTTAAACTAGATATACAAGAGTATCATACTGTAAAATTTCAGATCCTAACTCCTCTAAACGAGGCCTAGGGAATTTTTCGAAGATGGCTACTCGGAATAGCATTTCTAATTATTTTCGGCAACCTTCATCCCATACATTTAACTCTCAATTCCTAACTTATTTCCCTAAATTTTCCAACATTTCATATATGAATTAACACCTTAAAATCCAATTCACAACAACTTAACAAATCGAATAACATACATATAACATTTGCAACATCTTAACTCAAATTTTCTAACTATTGTACATGCTTCAAGGAAATTCCATAACCAATTAGATTCTAATTTTAGATTAGGCTTCCTAACAACCTAACCTAACCTAAGAGCATCACAATAGCTTCCAAAAATTCAAGAACTAAAGCTTTCAACGTTTGGGTTATGGAGAAAGAAGCTTACCGAAGCCTTTGAACTTGATTTTCTTGTCTAATTTCTTAACCATGCAAAGGTTTGAAGTTCTCTCCCTCAAGCTTCCATGGAGGTTTTCTCCCTCTTAATTTTTGTGTTTAACGTGAAAATGGTGAGGAAGAAAGGGGACTTGGCTGATTCTTGTTCATTAAAAGGGGGTCAAAAGACCATTTTACCCTTAATGACAATTCTAGACTTAACTTATTACATGGGGTAGTTTAGGGAATCTTTAAAATTATCATGCAACCTTTACATTTCTTATTTAATTCAATTAAGCCCCTTATTCTTAATCAAATTATCACATGTTTCATTTAATTTATAATTCAGTTAAACTCTCGAATTATTCGAATTATTATACCGACCCGGTTTTAGGGGTGTTACAATAATATCTCTGATTCAAAGCTTTCAGAAGCCCTTTCAGTCTCTTTAACTTTCCCAAAAGGACTTGCATAGGATTACCCTCCATAGGCTCACCCCAAGACTCGGCTACCACTTCCTAAAAATCAGAGTGGAAAGTCCAAAAATTAAAAAATTTAAAAGGCTTAGGCCTTGAAGCTGGTACTGCCACATCAAGTTGAAGAAAAACAGGACAATGGTCTAAGACCCCTAGAGCAAGAAATTCAACCTTAGCATATGGCAACATACAGTACCATTCAGAGTTTACCAACACTCGATCCAATTTCTTAGCCAAAAATCCATCATCTTGCTTGTTAGACCAAGTATAAATTAGCCTAGAGAAAGGGTGATCCTGCAACCCAATCTCCCCTAAACAAGTAGATAATTCAGCCATATCAGAAGTAACATAATCACCCAATCTTGCAAAATTAGAACTCTCACTCGCACTTAGCACCACATTGAAATCACCCCCAATAATCCACGGGTGTGAACCAACCAACCTCTCAAACTGAACCAAGTGCTGCCACAACTCCCCTCTATCACTCCCTGAGTTACTACCATAAACCACAGTAATAAAAATCTCCTTTCCCCCGAAAACCCCTCTTAGAGTAACAAATTGACCCCCACTGGAAAGAACAACCAGCTGTACTCCCTCCATAACACCCAAATTCGACCAGTACTAGCTGTTGAGTAGCTAGCATGGTAATCCCAACCCACAGCAAACTTATCAAAGCTCCCCCAAAAATTATGTTCATGAACCCTTGTCTCCAACAGACACACAACATCCGCCTACAGCCTCTTCACACGCTGCATAACCTTGCCCTGCTTTTGAGGATGATTAAATCCTCGCACATTCCAGAATACTAGGGACATAGAGATAAAGAAGACCCCCTCTACCACCACTACCCTTCCTTATAGGTTTAACCCTATCCAGTTTCTC
This sequence comes from Abelmoschus esculentus, assembly GCA_035048815.1. Taxonomy (NCBI): domain Eukaryota; kingdom Viridiplantae; phylum Streptophyta; class Magnoliopsida; order Malvales; family Malvaceae; genus Abelmoschus; species Abelmoschus esculentus. The sequence goes on from JAUCBN010000049.1 coordinate 2,566,270, forward strand.
ACCCTTCTTTGCCTTAATCTCCAAAAGTAAGTGAGCAACTCCAAGAGATGCAAGCCGAGGTTGCCTCCCCCACCATCTTCCACAACACCCTCAGAAAGCACCTCAAACCTATTTTTAGAGGCTACCAAAGCCTTCTCCTTCACAGCCCTTCCCTTACTTTTTCCTTGAGGTCCAATGTCCCTAGATGACTCAGTCACCAAACCAGAACCAGCTTGAACACAGAACTCCCCAGCATCCCCATCCACAGGAGGCCCAGGAGACCAAGCCTTCTTTCTCACTCCCTTACCCATACTCTTCCCCTGAGAGTCACTAACTTCCTCAGGACATATAGCCACCTGACCAGAACCAATTTGACCTACAACAGGAGAACTAACAACTGCATTTTGACCTTCCCCAAGCTTCTCCATAATATTTCCAGACATTATACCAGCAGTACCCTCGCCCCGGATCTTCTCCTTCTCACCAGCTATAGCACATGGCTTCCCCGAATGCCCAAACAACTTACAAAAATTGCAACAAACAGGCATCCAAGGCACTCGCACTTTAACCTGAACCAATGATTTATCCCCCATCTGCACAAAAATCGCACGAGGAATAGTTTGTCCAGCGTTAACTTCCACACATACCTTCTTATATTCAAGCTTCTCTCGAGAAGCCATAACTGAATCCATGTACAGGGGCACCCCAATCCCACTAGCAATATAGCTCAACGTAGTTCTATTATACAGTTCTAAAGGTACATTATACAACTGTACCCAGATAGGCATATGATTGAGATCAAACTCAAGATTCTACAAATTCGGTTCCCATTTACGGAGAATTAGGGACTTATGATGAATGTGCCAAGGCCCATTCTCCAGAACCCAATCCCTAGCAATCTCAGTTGCAAAGGAAAAGACATATAAATTCGACCCAGCAATACTTACCTTCAACAGTGAGTTCTTCCCCCAAAGCCCCTCAACCAATCTTTTCAGAGCAGCAAAATTAGGCGCCCCACCAATGAACTGACCAACCAACGAGTTCTTCCAATCCGAAATCCCCTCACTGAAAACTTCTGAAGGCGGAGCAACAGTAACCTCATCCCTCGTCCCAGACAGAGGAAAAAATTCTAGGGATTGCTCAGAAGCACTCCCCCCAAACAGGAACTTTCTCCAATCAACAGTCGTCATGAAATCCCAAAGCCACAACCAACAACCCAAGCACTCAATAAAGAAAGAAAGAATGAGAAAATCTCAGAATCCATTAGCCCCGCTAACGTGCGCTTCTAGAGAAAACCGTTCTCCCATTCTGTTCGTTTTATCCAATGGTACATTTCTACTCTATGAAAATTCATGAATATCATAAAACAAGTATGCAAGATAAGACAATTAAGAGTGCACAGATAGACTTCTAAACTAAGGTTCATCCCCTATTCTACCTTAGCTAGAGTTCTCAAGTTAACTATCTCAAGTCTCAACATACACGCCTTACTAGGTTTATCCACTCGGTCTCACACAGCTCATCGAGTTCACACAACCCATCGATTTAAATATCATACCCCATTCACACAGCTTTAGGGTAAAAAGGTCATCAACAACTAATAACATAACTTACACACATAAACATGCAACATCCATAACTATTGGCCAAGCGTAGACCTACTATACCTGTGCTCACATAGTCGTCAGGTTTCCCCGTGATCACAGAGCCGTTGGGTTGGACTATATCCGGATCAACATAGCCACATATATGTCTAGGACATACTTGGATCAACATAGCCACAAGCAGTCCATCCATGAGGTCACACAACCCATCAAGTTACTCGAGTTCACATATCCCATCAAGTTACATGTACTCTTAACTAAGTGTCCATGCGCTGACTTTAAGATATCCGAATTCCCTTTTACCAAGACATAAGTAAAACATGCTTCTCAAGCACCCACACACACAAATACACCATATAACGGCACAAGTCAAACCATTTACAAATTCCAAGGGATGCTTCTAATATTCCAAGCTATCTCCCAATCAAGATTAGATACCCAAACACTAGGTCATTTACAAGATCCTCTTTAGATTATTTCATTAACCATAGCCCCATAAATTATATTGATGTCCTATCAGCACACAACAATGACCCTAACCATCACGCGTTATTTTTCGATCTAACCGGGATCCTTAGGGAAACATAATAATAATAATTAAGTCATCTATCTTTTATTGAGCTATTCGTTATGATTTCTCATGTTGGGACATTAAACTCGTTCCGTTTGTTTCATAGTTAATTTTACGCTTTTTAGGCCCCTTAAAGCCTTTATCATGAATTATAGTACCCCCAAACTTAACCCTTAAAACTTGGGCAGATTTGCCTAGGCGTATCGATACGCCTTTAAGGGGTATTGAAACACACTTATATAGATACACCCTTAATGTGTATCGATACGACCCATATCGATACTCCTACCCAAGGTATCGATACACTACACGGTATCGATACACCTCCTAAATGGTATCGATACCAAAACTTATTGTAATTTAGCGTATCGAAACACGAGTTAACCATTTCGATACGAAAAAGTTTAATAGAGCTTACGTTTTGCCTTCAGGGTAGCGATACACCTCCCTCGTGTATCGATACGCCTACACGGACTTACAGGTCTAAGTCTACAAATCAACAAGAACTCTCATCCAACCTATATGGTTGATTACCAAATCGATTCTACAAGTTTAATAGAGCTTAAAAGGTAATTTCTTAACAATTTTACATTAAAAAAACCTTAAAATGAAATCTACCATTTCTAGGGTTCTAAGCTTCCCAAACCCCCATCTAAACATTTTATAACCAATCAGTCAAGCAATACAATATTTCATGAGATACATGAAGTGTAAGAGTCCAAAATATACTGACCTCAAGCACAAACTCGGATTAAAGCTTTTTCCTAGCTTTTCTCACTTCTAAACTTTTATTTTGGGCTTCAAAACCTTTCTCCTCCAAACCAAAGAATATGCACATTGAAACGAAGATCGTAAGCTGCTGATCAACTCTTCCTTGATGGCCAAAACGTGATTCCCACTCAGCAATAACAAGCTTTCACCTTTCTTTTGAGTTGGGAAAAGAAGAAGATTGAAAAATGATGAAAAAGATAACCCATTTTTCTCAAGGTGGTTGGTCATAAGTGAATGGGTAAAGAAATTACTCCTTTGCCCTTCACTAACATCTCTTTATCCAACCCAACTCAAAAGCTAATCCCAACAAGCAAGCCCACAACAAACCCGAAAGGCCCAACAAGACAAAACCGAGGTCCATAACGATCCCAAGAGTTCCTCATGAGACCCGACTTGACGATCCATGGCTCAAGTCAATGCCCAATGTTGACCTGGAAAAACCGGGTTGTTACAATGATCTTGAGTAAGGATTTGTGTACGTACACTTTTACTTACCTTTTCTGTAACAAATTATGTATATTCTATACTAATGCTTACCAGAAGTTTAGTTCCTTTTGGATTAGATGATCTTGGGTAAGGATTTGTGTAAGTATATTTTTCTTACCTTTTCTGTAATAATTTTGTATATTCTATAGTGATTTATGTAGCTACTCAAACTTCCGTAGTTTTTGTAAGAAGAAAGGTTACTTTATAGGGTGCAAATCATGTACCTCTTAATCGTGCCTTTATTAGTGCCTACGTTTTAAATTAGAGGGCTTAGGATTTAAGGTTTGAGATTGTGGTTAGAATTTAAGGTCAGAGGTTGTGGTTAAGGTTTAAGAAATTAAGACTAAGATGTATTTGTTAGGGTGTAGGGTTTATGATATAGAAAATAAGGGATAGGGTTTAAAATTCAATTTTTAGAAGTTTTCAATATGAGGTATGGAAACAGGCATGATAAGAAGGCAAAAGAATTTTACTCTACCTTGTAACCCTTTCTATGTGTATACAAATGCTTACCATAAGTTGAGTTCCTTTCGGATTAAATGATCTCGAGTAAGGATTTGTGTACATATACTTTTACTTACCTTTTCTATAATAAATTATATATATTCTATAGTGATTTATGTAGCTACTCAAACTCTCATTCTTTTTGTAAGAAAAAGTTACCTTATAACCCTTTTTATGGATAAACAAATGCTTACCATAAATTAAGCTCATTTTGGATTGGGTGATCTTAAAGGGTACAAAATCGTCTGCCTTTTTTCTATGCATCCATTCGTGCCTCCACTTCAAATTAAAGGTTTTAGAGTTCAAGGTTAGGGGTTGTGGATAAGGTTTAGGGAATTAGGGTAGAGTGTATTTTTAGGGTTTAGGGTATAGAAAATTAGGGTTAGGGTTTAAAATTCATTTCTTAGCAAATTTCAATAAGAGGCACAAATAAAGGCATGGGAAAGAGGCAAACAATTTCTATCCGATCTTAAGTAAAGAATTATGTACATATATTTTTACTTTTATGGGAAAACAAACAATAGACTAAATAGAAGGTGGCCATAGAGTCCACCCAGACTTTCTAACAAAATTCCAAACATTTGTTTCGTATTCAAATACGATGAATACGACATGTTTCTCTCATAAATAATTTATTCATGTTTTAAAATATTCGAGGTCGCTAGAAGGTATAGAGCATACTACATGCATGGTTAATCTTTGAGAAAGAACCTCTGAGTGTGTGGTCTTTCAAATATTCAAATACTTGTGTACACAAGCTATTTTTTTTCTATACGGATGTAATATGACATTCGTTGATTCGGTATTTTAATGAAAATCGTATTCAAGGTTTATTAATATGAGTTTCCTCCAATTAAAAATGAATGAGATCCAAATATAATTGATGAAGAATCTACAATATGGCCAAATCGTACACTACGACGCGAAAAATAGTTATCCACGAACAACGCAGATTTATTGTACTAAGAATTTGGTAAAACATCAAGAAAGAACTGGACAACCAAACCTATACACTAATTGTAGGAATCATAGATGCAACAAGAGAAAAATACCCTAATCGACCAGGCCCTCTCATCGATTAATTGTACTTTTTTATTGTACTTCTACTTTTTTAATTAACAAAATATCTCCGTTAAGTTTCAATTTCTTTTAGTTTAAAATTATTTGAAGGCAATTTTAGACGTTGTTTATAATACTTTATATGTATCAGTCTCAACTGATAGATAAGTTCTAATACTATGCCTCTAACTTTAAAAATTACACTAATTTTAGGATTAGAATCTCAGTTTTAGGATTAGAATCTCAGAAAAACCTCCTGAACATGCCTATCAAACCATTTAAGCTTGTATTTCATGCACAAAACCAAGCTTTGGAAGCATTTTCAAATTGATTTTTACCCCGTTTATAATGTCTCGTATGTAGCAATATTAACCTCAACTGAAAAAAAGTTTCAAAGTTACACCTCCAAGCTTAAAAATTACGTAAATTTTGCGAATAACTTTCTGAAACCCTCCTCGAACATGCATATTAAGCTATTTTAGTTTGTTCTTCATGCATAAAACCAAGCTTTTGAACCATTTTCAACGCAACTTTTACCCCATTTATAATATCTCATATATGCCAATTTTAGCCTCAAGTGAAAGCTAGATTTCAATACTACGCCTCTAAACTTAAAAATTATGAAATTTTTTCAATTAACAACTTGAAAAACATCTCGAAAGTGCCTATAAACCCTTGTATTCCGGTGTCGAAATGCATTGAACTCACTTTATGTAGAAAATGAGTTCAGTATAATATAGTCCGACGAAAAATTTAATTTCTCGTAAAACTCGCTACGTGCACAATACAAGTTTGTTTTATTAAATATTGTAATGAATTATTTGAAAAGTCATACGTTAGATGCAAAAAAATGAGTACTTTAAATACTTTTTTTTTTGCAAAACACAATATATTCTTGCATGGACGATTTAAGTTATTTTTAAATAATCCTAACTAGGTTTATTTATCTAATTAATAATAAAAATAGAATATTAATTTAAAAATGTCAGATAATGAACCTCTCTCTCTATATATATCAAGTTGTCGTCATTCAGTCCTTTTCATGCAATGCTGCCCTTTTGAGTGTAGCACACTGGTAAGATAAGTTTTACAATCTTAAATAATTATTTGACAACATGGAGCAGTGATGTACGTGGCAAAAACAAGAGCACACTTGAATGATTTGGCAATAGCTCAAGTCATTTTCTAAAAGGAATTTTAGCTAATCAGATTTATTCATATTTTTAAGGTGATCTTATATGTAATAAGTGAGTGGGTAGTTATCAAGCAGTTACTTAAAAATAAACAGACTTAATTGCATGAACCACAAATGATGTAGTGGAATTTCCCGCAAAAGATTTATTGGATGTACGATTTATCATATAATTATCATATACTTTATGGACATTTATCGTATATTCACCGTTAATCAATGGCTTAATCAAGTAAGTCTCCCTTTGTTTTGTGTGTGAAGCATAAAGAGTAGTGTAACAGATCAAATTTCACTCTGCTAAACATGGCCTCTTCCATGATCAGTTGGAAACCTATGTTCCAAAACATGGCATTGAAGTTAGGAAACCAGACTCATCAATGCTTGGATTTCTTCCAGCGTTCGTCCCTTGGTCTCCGGCACCAGCTTCGCCACGAACAGAACAGTTAAGCCACATATGGTGGCAAAAATGATGAATGTTCCTGGAATAGGGATGGAAGACTGTGTAACATAGGAAAGAAATGTTAAGGTTTGTAGCTAAAATGAAAATGTGGACAAAACTAGATGCAATGAGTTCATATACTACTGCCTAGAATGGTTCATTGGATTTACCAGTACACCAAGTGATAAAATAGGAGTGGCTTCCTTATGTTGTTGAAGGTCCTGTATGTGGTCGAGTTTAATATTTTCTGGAAAAGCATTTTGAAATTTGAGATCGATGTAGGAAGCAACCCAAGCATGTTCGTGCTGCAGATACCTGCAGATTTCAGCAGGAACATTAAGTTCCTAGACTTTTGTACCAATAAAAGTGGTCTTTGTCCGGATTTATCGAGCAAAACTACTCCTAAAGCTGTCATAGGAGCCTGCAGAAGATTATTCCAGTCATTAAGAAAAGCATATTAATCAAAATGGTATGAACTCTGATGATAGTGCAAGTCATGATGAGCTGCCCTGAACAACAACCATTTCTATCATTCCGGCGTTGCCGGAAAATCCTGTCAAAAAGAATTTAAGATAAAGATATTATCCAGTTTGAACTTCCTATATAATTCTTCTATTGTTTCATAAACTTAAAAGTATCTGTAGCACACCAGCTGATATAAAAATTGAACTAGCATAAAATGCAATGCCATTGACTCCTCAGAATTGTTGCAGAACCATTAGGCCAACTCCAACCTTAACCAATTTATCTATACATTAAACGAACAACTCGTAGAAAAGATCGAGTATGTGCCTAGGATTGACTTTAATTCTCACAGTGAGGGATCAAGCATATTCCTTCTGGAACAAGTTAAACACGCTAGATTCTGAAAGAAGTTGAAGTTGTTCTGTTTAATCCTGCAAAAGAGGGGAAAAATGTACAAGCTTCCGTTATTCCGGCACATGCTGTGAACTTGCACGTACTGAAAGCTAATATCCCACTTTAATCTCATTTGCTTCATCAGAAATATCAGCATCCTCTCCCCTAAGGAGCTGCAGGGAAGCTTCACACTCTTTCCATTTACCTATTTTTGCCTGCAAAGATTTGTGTTCACTAATTCAATGCATTTATAGATGCTTGGATTTACTTAGATGCATAATTTCAGAAGAAATTAATATAATTATTTAATACCATGAACCACATATTTATGAATTTTTGTATGAACTACTGGTTTAAGTTACCTTCCATCTAGGCGATTAAGGGATGAAGAATAGACCCAAAAGCTGCATCAGACATGGTATAGTTCCTGAAATCATATCATGCATGGGAGAAACGGTTAGAGAATCCTTTGAAGTTCAATTTAGCACTATAAAATCTGGCACTTACCTATTAGAGCCAAAGTCTGCCGGGTGGCAAAAGCGCCTATGAGGTAAGACAGCGACACGCCACAACAGATCATCAGATGTAGAAGTGATGGTCACTAGGTACATAAGAACAGGAACATATTGAACTCCACCTATGGTGCTTAGCATTTACCTGATGGACTGATGTAAATCCCCCTCGAATATGCTTGGGTGTAACTTCAGCAATATATACAGGAACCTATGGCAGATAAAATTAGATAATGTTGCTTCAAACATATGAATAGCTAGCTTATCAAATAGGAAAGGAGGTCCATCCCATATCCTACCAGAAGCCGTCCAAAGTCGGCAAAAAGCTGCCTTTTTTCATGCAGTTAATATGAATTGAAGCCATATAAGGTACTAAAATGTTGTTTTTTCTTAGAAGAATGATTTTGATCCCAACATCACCTAACAATAGTTTTTGTTTTATCTAAAGATGTTTTCAAAACAACATTTCTTCTAGAGAAAAGGCCGAGTGTAATCAAATTAAGCAGGAAAACACCTTGGAGAATAGTATAGCAAGCCATCCTGCAACACAGAATATCTCCGTGAAACCCATTGTCAGCATCAAACCTCAACCAACATTGAAGAAAATCCAAGACATAAAAAGTCGTTTCTTGTTAGAATATGAATACCATCCTAGATTACATAACAACTATGAACTATGCCAGATTTTGAGCTTTTCATCTCATGGGTACAATTTTACCAAATATGGTCCTGCAGCTCAGTGACAAAGTTGGCTTAAGTAAAAACATTGTATAAATAGTACTCTTTTTGCATAAAAAAATAAAGTAGTTAAATGTAGAAGAATATGATAGTAATTGCCACAAAGGAAACAGTTCTATTTGTACTTTACCTCAGCCGCAGAGTCCCAGATCAGTTATGATTCCAGTTTGAGCAGGTGATGAATATCCAACCTGGTAAATCAATCCTAGTATATTAGTTCATCATTTGTAACACAACTGACACAGTTTTATTATCGTTAGCGAATCGGAACAAAACCCAAATTTCTTAAGTATTGTTGCTTTTCAACAAGTGAATTAGAACAGTCTCAGGCACTGAGTAGAATTAAGGTCCAACTTTGCCAATCAACAATCATTGTAATCAAAGTTCATGGTCAAGCAGGAGAAGGGACACCCTTTACTTTGCACGTTAAGATTATAAGTAAAACTAATCATTTCATTGTTGGAAACATAAGATCCACAAAGAGCAACAAAGGTGCTAAGAACAACCATAGTTGTTGCAGAAAAAGTAATTCTGATTCCACCTTATTCTTCACCAGAACAACCATTTTCAGATATCTAAAATATTGAATTTCTCAAATCATACAAGTATACAGTTTGCAGTATACAAATGTATAAATATGTAGGGTCTTTTAAGACCAATATGAGGAAATGCGAGAAGGTTCACCAGTACTATTCCTCCATGGAAATGATCAATTGCAAAATAAGAATGAAAGTAGTCCATATGCATATTGTTTGTAAAGAAGGATTCACTTCTTATTTTTCTTGTTGTTTCATCTTTCAAGAAAAGTATAAGCGATCCTTCCTTTGTGGAGTACTAATATTTTCTTTAGTTTCAAACTTTTTTTCGTTATTTTATGAATTTAATTTCAGTAAGCAATTCAAGAAAAAATAACTATATCAAATTGGTCACTCAGAAGTTAACTCCAGTTACATTGATGATATGGCCCGTTAATGATAATGGTTAATATCTAATTTGACTTGAAACTATAGTTAAAACATCAATTTGGTCCTTAACAAGCCTTTTTATTTCTATAAGAAATTTAGAAAACTTCATCTTCCTCAACAAAGAAAATTCATATTCAACAAGTATTTTCTTAATAAAACCAAATAAGAGTTCACCATCATTGTTCATCCCTGGGAATGATCACTTGTAAATACTCAAATTGAAGTAAGCCATACGCGTACTGTTTATACACTTCAGTGCATTCATGTCCATGCCAAGATTAAATCTTATATTACAGAACATGAGCGATCGATGCTTGTATTTCCTCCAATGTTCTCCCCTTTGTCTCTGGGACTAACATGGCCGTGAATACAGTGGTTAAGCCTGCAATTCCCGCGAAGAAGAAAAATGTTCCTGCAATGGTATTTGCTGATACATTTTAGTTCAGAAATGCGATGTTAATTTAGTATGTTCAAGAGGGAAAGAACTAGAGGATGTGACCTGCTGAGCTCCATTCCATCATGAAATTGAAACTGTAAGTAATGAGCCAAGCTGTGGACCAATTGACTAGATTCACCAGACTTCCTGCTTGAGCTTTAACATTAATAGGAAATATCTGTCAAATAATATGGACCATACTTTAGTCAAATGAATCTCTGGTCTACAGCTATTGGGGCATACTTGATATGGATGCAACGATGAAGATTTCGATATCGGAATTGGTACATACCTCTGACACTATAATCCATGGTATTCCTCCCAAGCCGATTGCGTAAGCTGCAGAACCGATCTGTGTTTGCAGTATTGATCAGTTTACACATATAATTTGGCTTAATATGTGCTTACAGTTGTGTATATGCATGTAGGTTCTACAAAGAATCATGTATTGTGTTCTTGAGAAGCCCGATCCCTGTCATAATTACGGCATTGGCAAAATAAGTAAAAGAATTTAAGAGAAACTGATATACCATATTGCCGGTAAGTGCTAGAGACGGAGTAAGTGCCTTCAGATTGGGGAGCTCCTGATTGTAAAATGGAAATAATTAGTAAGCTTTAAGCAGTAAAGGGCAATCTCTTGAAGAAAATAACTAAACTTTGTTAAACCTTAAAGTAGAATGCCAGTCCCGGGAGAAAGGCAGCGAAACACATTCCACTGGCAGAAACCTGCATAAAATTGGATTGAAATCCTACAGTTTTTCATGCTTGTTCAACAATTTTACTCTCTTAAAATGACTTGTTTATGAAACTAACCAATAGAAGTGGTCGTCTACCGGATATATCCATTAAAAATAAACTAGAAATAGATACTGGAATCTGCAAAAACAATAACAAGTCTCGGAAATGTTTGGAACATAATTTTACATTAGCTCCAAATTGAGAAAGAAACCATGAAGGTACCTGTATAATAGCTAAAGCTTGATGGCCAAGGTTACCCGATATACCTGTTGCAGACAAAACTTGTGTCTTCAACTCTTTAATACCATGTTCAACTTGCAGCGACAACAAAAATAATTTCTTCTGCAATAATTATATAGGAAACGACATAGAAGATGTTAATTTACCGGCTTCTTTGAATATGCTACCACTATAATATGCCATAGCACTATTTCCTCCTAGTTGTTGCAGAAACATTAGGCCAACTCCAATCTGCAAAGTCCAAGAAACGACATGTTAAATGAACAGGAAAGTCCTTAAAAGAAATTAGCATATTAATGTAATGTTTTTCGCGGCTCACAATGAGTGCATTAACATATCTCCTTTGGAACAATTCAAGGAAACTTGCTTCTGTCTGTTGCTCAAGAGTTTCCATATAAAACTACAAGAGATAGTAAGCACAAAACATTTCTTGTTATCTTGAGAAAACTATGTGTTCACAAAAGTAACAAGATACGAAGTTAATATGCTACTCTGATATCAGAAGCTTCTTCATATATATCTGAGTCCTTTCCCCTTAGACGCTTCAAGGAAGCTTCAAATTCTTTCTCTCGACCAGATTTTACCTGCAGAAGGCAATCACGTTTCGTGTTTACGAAATGAAGCGCATAATTTCTCTTAGATATTGTTTTAACATGTTACGTAATCAAAAAGCATCCAAAGATTGGCAGACTACTGTGTTAGGCTTACCAGCCATCTAGGGGACTCCGGAATAAAAAACAAGCCTACCATCTGTACTACACAGGAGATTGCACCTGAAGGAAACAGAATGGATAAAAAGTAAACTAACACTACCATTAGCTTGAGTTAATATGAAAATTGATGTATATACCGATCATAGCCAGCATGCGCCATGTAATGATGGTTCCGATGAAAAATATAAGCACAAACCCAGAAGCAATCATCAACTGCACCATTAGGTAACTCAAATCTAATTAATGGTAAGTCGAAAAAACGCATTTTAAATTATTATTTTAGTATAGTTTACCAGGTTTGTTGATGCAAACAAACCCCGGTGACTTTTAGGTGTAATTTCAGCTATGTAAACAGGTACCTGTTTCATATGGAAAGTTCAGCACTTCAGCTATCCTTGTATGTATCTCATTAATAAGTTACTTCCAACCTGTTTTAAGTTGATGAAATATGTATGAACTGCAAGCTTTAGTACATTACCACATAATTAATCACGGCGACCCCAATTCCGATCAACAGCCTTCCAATGTCCAGCCACAAAGCATTCTTCCAACAGAAAATGAACATTAACCTCTCAGGATCTTCCTTACAAATTCGTCCATTATTGAATTAAAACTAGCTTAGCTTTACCGAAAACGAAAGAATTCAAAGCGGAAGTTAACCTTTGCAAATGCTATTGATAGCCACCCAACAGTGCAGAAGACATCAGAGAACCACATTGTCTGTTTCTCAGAGAATATGAACACATTAATTTAGAAGAACAAACCATGATTATTGGATTTTTGGAAGATGTAAAGACTTACCCTTTTTCTACCTACAAGATCTGCTATCTTCCCACTTAAGATTGCTCCCACCATTCCTCCGATTGTCATTATTGAACCGAAAACAGAATACTGCAAATTGGTGGCAGAGATTACAAATCTATATTACTCGGATTCTTCGTTTCTACACTATATCTATATACATGTCCAAGAGGGACGGAGCTAAGATTTAATGTTGGGATGGGAACAGTCTATTAAACTTTTAAATTTAAAATTTGACAGGGACCTTTATTTAAATAATATTTAAATTAAAAAGGATTAAAAATACAATTATACTGAAAAAATTTGGAAGGGGCTACAATCCCTCCTACACTATACACAGTTTTACTTAGGGGTGTTCAAATCCGGGTACCCGGTTATTCGGGTACCCGAAGTACCGGGTACCCGGACCTTCGGGTAGTTAAATTTTTGACTCGTGTTCAACCCGGATTTTTCGGGTACCCAGTACTTCGGGTACGCAAATAACAGGGTACCCGAAAATTCGGGTAGTCGGGTACCCGTTTTTTTTTTTTTTTTTTATAAAATTTTAAATTTAATTTTAAAAAATATACATAAATTTAAAAATTTGAATTTCATAATCCAACATTGAAATATAAAATTTTAAAACACTAGTTACATAATTTAAACATAAATTTTAAGACCTAAATTATAGAATCTAATTCGAAACAAAACATAACGTCGAAAAGAATTTTTTAAAAAAGATTTTTTAAATATTTTTAATTAGTTTATTTATTTTAATATATAAAAATTAATGATTAAATAGTAAATAATCTTGAGTTGATTTTCGTATTCATCAATGCATATACAAAAATAGTGTATATTTAAATGAGTAAAATTCGAATTTTGTCAACTCGATAAACTAAATTTATAATTTACAATGAATCTTAATTTTATTTTTTTAGAATGAGTCCCTAATTCTTTTTTAAAAATAAAGTTTGTGGGATTGAGATTTAGAAATTAGATTGTTTGATATGGAAATATAATAATATAAGTATATTTTGTTTAAATAATAATAATATTTAAAATAAATAAAAAAATAAAAAAATTAGAACCGGGTACCCGAAAATTTATAATTTTGTGACCCGGGCCCGACCCGAAAAATGACGGGCCGGGTACCTGTCCCGGACCAAAAAAAAAATTCGGGTAAATACCCGATTTTTTATGTTCGGATAGTCGGGTCGGGTCATTCGGTTCGGATATTTTTGAACATCCCTAGTTTTACCCCTACATGTCCAATACATATCCGAATATAAAAACGGGATAAACTTGGAAAAATTAAGTACACCTGTGTTTATCACTCACCATAATTAGGGATGTCAACAGGTCAGATCTGAATTAGATCTAGCTAGATTCAGATCCAGATCTATTTTTATATCATGGATCCAGATCCGCCTTAGATCCGTGGATCTAGAAAATTAAGACCCAGATCCAAATTCAAATCAAATGGATATTACCGATCTGGGTCTAAAATGGATCTATTAAAAATAATCAATCATTCAACCTATTTTTTAATGTAATAAAATTGTCATTAATTAATTTCATATCACAATTACAATGAAAGAAAGATTAATTTTAACTAACTAGTATCAGAATAAAAAATTATAAACTAAAATCTTAAAAAAAACTCAACAATTACAAAAATATCTTTTAAATAACACAAATATTAAAAAATGATCATGAAATATTCCATTGTCGCAAACCGAGTACCGTAATTCTACTTCTTAGAGTGTTAATCTTCATCGCTACTAAATCATAAACATCCTAAAACAAACAAGAAACAACCAAATAAAGAGAAACATTTGTTTTATAAAAATAATATTTGTGAAATTTAAATATTAAGGTTACGTAATATAATAATTTTTTTATATAACATGTGAATGATATTTATTATTTCGACATTATCATCGCAATCTTCATTGATAGTTGAACAAATATGTTTTCCTTCAAAAAATCTTTTTATCATAAATAAATAAAAATTATATTAGAGAATAATTTGAAATATAAAACTTACTATTAAATATTTATATACATTTTAAAATCAAAGATGAGTTTTTTAATAAATTGGTAAACGAATCGGGTCTAGGTCCAGATCTTAGTGTCAGATTCGGATCTGAATCCATACTTTAATCAGAAGAGCCAAATTCGACCCAGATCCGTCGAGTCTAAAATTTTAAGATGTAGACACTATAAAATAGATCTGAATCTACGAATTCGAGTCGGATCCAAAATTCATTCTCATCCCTAACCATAATCTAAGTAAGATAGTTAAATAAACTCACCTACAGATTTCTTGTGCTTTAAGTAAGTGGAAACTTATTCAATAATTAGTTTTTTTCTGTTACTAAAGAACATAAAAATTGAGTGGAAATAAGTAGAAAAGGATTTGCATATTGCATGTACTAACTGCAGACACAGAGAGGCCCAAGTCTTCCATGATCCCATTCTCTGCAGGTGATGAATACCCCACCTGGGTTCATTATTGCAATCAATTCAATCAAAAATTAGTTCATCACATCATATACTTGCAAATTAACATAAATTTAAGGTTGTTTTTGTTAAAAAAATGGACCATCTTCATGTTGAAAATATGAAGAACTTACAGAACAGCCGAAGCAGAAAGAACCACAAACAGCAACAAACGTACTGAAGACAAGAACAGGTGTCAACGATGATGCTGTTGGCAGCGATGGCTCCGTGTTAAGGTTGTCGGTAAGACTGTCACTGCCGGCGACATTGCTGCTTGGTTTTGTTTCATTTGGAGGTCCAAACCTGCCTGCTAACAACCCTTCTTCCATGCTTTCCCTCTCCATTTTACCTTCTCTTGAAATTGTGTAAAGAACCAAATCAAACGTTGAATATCTCTACCATTTGTTTTCCATGTTAAAGCATTCAAGCCTCTCTCTATAAATAATAATAAAAAAGATCCACATACTTTCTTTTAGCAATATTTTTTATTTAAATACAGTGCAGATTTCCTGTTCTGCTAAGAAAAATATGCATATATTTTATTTGCTGCTTGAGGAGGAAATTTTGGGTTTAAATAGTTTGCTTCGATATAACAAATGTAAGTATGTATATATATATATATAAAGGCAGTGTTAATGACTATTTATGAGGTGGGACCAACCCCATAATTTTTTAAACTTTAATTTGTTTTTATAATAGGTTGACAATCACATTTTTCAATTAATTATTTACGGAATCTTTTCTAAGATATAGTTCTATGTCCAAACTACCCCACTACTAATTATTGAAGTAATTAAATATTAAAATAAATCAAAGTTTTAAAAAGCATCTTTTCACTTTAAATCTCTTACTTTTTTTTTTAATGAGAATGAGGGAGAAAATCTTTTACCTTATAATCGTGTTTCTATTGATGCTGAAGGTGTGTCGAAGGGTAAAACCACTAAATAATTAATTCGAAGTGGAATTCAATCCGAAGATTAAAGACATTGAACTTCCTCCAATCTAACCATGATCATGTTATGTTATGATACTGAATCAAAATTCGAATCTCATCCGAAACTTGAATTGTTAAAATTAAAGTTATATAGTTTGTAAATTCGATTTAATACATTTTCGAGTTTGATTTTTATAATTTGATAAATCTGATTTAAAACACAATCTGAATGTTATGCACGATGTATGAACACTTTCACAAATTGTACATAAAATAAATCACATCTCAAGAAATCATAAAACATAGACAAAACACGTAAGTTTATAACACAGGAAGAGACACACATTAGCAAGCAACAACTCTAATTTTGAGGATGTGTCACGCGTTTTGATCTAGCTGAAATAGAGCTGAAATAGAACCCATGAGGTAAAATAACTACATTATTATTCATAACAATACTAAACCACCGATTAGAACAAAACACTAATCCAAAAGCTTACATACGCAATGATCTTGAAGAACGTTCTCGATCGATCTGGACATTAGGAGGTAACTAGTGGCCTCTGAAACTTAGTTACCTGAACAGAGGGATATTCTGGATTAGATTCCACTAAAACAACCTTTCAAACTCTTAGAACAACTTAAATGAAATCACTAAAACGAGGTTTTCGGGTTTGAATTTGAAAAAACAAACAGCGAATTCAGACTCAAAATGTCGAAAAAAGTCAAGGTGAAGATTGTATGAAAAAGTCAACTTTTGATCAAAGTCAAAGTCAATTTTGACTTGATCGATCAAAATGGTCAAACTAGTCAAAGTTGGTCAAGGTCAACTTAGTCAATGTCAACTCTATAAAAGTCAGAGTCAAACTGATCCAAGATCAAAGGTCAAAATGAGTCGGGTTACAGTAGAGTCGGGTCGAATAAAGCAATCAGGTCGGGTCAATTTTACAAACTCAAATACTGTTCAAAACTTAGTCGTTTCAGAATTTTGATTCACAAACTAGTTTGGGTCACAATCCATTGATTTGGAGCCCACAAAAAACTTCCCATTTCACATAGCCCTCACATTCACACACAACCCACACCCATACCACCTGCCTCAATCTTTCATACTCAACATATCAACCCACTCACTCACGTACCTACCATCATACACACAACCCACTAACACAACACTAAACGGCCCAAACTTCTATCCCAAGGCCTTACCATTCAATTAGAGTTCTAGAACCCTCCAAGATGACTGGAGGGGAGACACAACGACATGGTCGCGGCACATTTTACTGGCGACGAAGTTCAAAAACCTCGCTCAAGGCTTATCTTTGATTCTATATGTCTCCCTTATTTCGATTCCAATATTAAAACATCATAAGACAAGACCAAAAACTTAATCCCAAAACAAAACCAAAAGATTAAGCTTTGCTTACCCAAAGTCTCACCCCCCAAACTAAAACTAAAAAGACAGATGCAACGGTGGAGCAACAATGATATTGCAAGGGTCTGAGTAGTCAAATCCTTAAGAATGATGGACGATGAATTTAGAACAAGGGACAATTTTAACTCACGCGAAAATAGAGATTCCAAAATCGGTCTCAAAACATCAGTTAAACGGTAAGAGAGGTTTGACCAGAACTTGACCGGTGAACGAAGGGTGAGGGAGAGAGAAACTAACTAAAAAATAAAATGGTAGATTAAGATAGAAAAAGGTTGAACCAAAAGAAAAGAGGTATCCAACCTCTATTATGTCGAAAAGGGTGGCTATAAACCCTACAAAATTGGCAAAAAATTGTAAGGCAAACCTTTCTCTTTTTAAGATTTACGAAACATACTCATAATTTTACCATTTATTCAAAATGGTCACCAAAATTTCCAAATTAAATTCACAACTATGAATTATTAGAAATTATTCCTTAGCTCAAAATAAGGTTTCCAAAACAAAATTTATAAAAGCTAGGATTTCAGAATTAAGAATTTTAAAATTTTAATTCCTGAATTGGGAAATTTTTTTAAGGTATTACAACTCTCCTTCCCTTAACGAAATTTTGTCCTGGAAATACTCAACATACTTATACTACTTATTTTGAACTTGTAATTTGATTTATCAACAACACATACTAAAATATCATAAGATATATGACATATATCATCAGAAGCATCCCAAAACCAACATGAACCCCACTGTCAACTACTAAACCTGGTTATATAATCTTGGATTTAGTTGATTCCTCACTTGGAGCATGTTTACCTTTACTAATAGAACCCGAAGTAGCTAACTTAAACTGCCCTCTACCTTTGTGAGAAGCCTAAACTGATGCTTGAGTCTGACTCTAAACAGATGAAATCGTAGGTGAACACGAATAATCTTTTAAATAATAGTTATGAGAACCATATCTAAAACACAATATGCTCAACAATCTACACTCTCCATTATGTTTCTTATTACAAAATGAATATATTGCAGTAAGGTGAGGAGCCTTTGGTTTGCTGGTACTGCGAGTTAGAACTGTCAAAACTGTAGGTCTCACATTCTGATGATTTTAAGAAACAAGTTCATCTCTAGGCCTCTTTCCTGATGAATTGTCAAAATTTGGTTAAACTGATCTATCTGATTGTTTTTCGATTTAACTACCATTATGAATTTCTATTTCCCTCATACGTGTCTCTATCCTCTCGACAATCTTATCTTTACTAACGAGCTCACTGAACACCTTATCATGGTATGTAACAAATTCTCTCTGAAGCGATAGGTGAAGCCCATTTAAGAACAACTTACATCTATTTTTTTAATCACAATCAACCCAAAGATATATTTGGTCAATCTCCAAAACTATATCCCAAAATCGTTTATTGACATATCATTCTATTTCAGATTCATGAAATCATCACATATTTCTTTAAAAATCAACTCCCACATATTGGTCTTGAAATTTCTTTCGGAAAAAAACTTTTATTTGATATGATTAGGAGGGAATGTATCAATCACTGACTCCCACCAATTCTGAGCTTCATCGAGTAGTGAAACAATATCCAAAAACATAAGATCCACAGACAGCAACAAAGGTGCTAAGAACAACCATAGTTGTTGCAGAAATGATTCCACCTTGTTCTTCACCAGAACTACCATGTACAGTTCCATACTGAGGCTTCTCTTTAACTATCAAAGAACTTGAAAGACTCCCTCTTCTAACATTTCTCTAATCATATAAAAAAATTCAAGCAGGAGAACTGTACAGAATGCTTAAGCAACAGAGTAAAGCAATGAGAAATTAATTTCATACTGAGGAAATGGTAAGAGGTATCAATAAGGTTTGAGGGGTCCCCACATTAAATGAGATATTTGTTGGATTGTTTGAATATTACATGCAGCTGTTTGTCTTTATCTTTCTGAACAAGATCCTTTTGGATTCCTATCAGTTTTTTTTTTTATCAAACTGAGCCATAATCTCAGAAATTTGTATGTGTTTTCTCAGGTTCTGTTAGCTTTGAATATTTCCTTTAGTTTCAAACCTTTTTTTAGTTGTTTTATGATTTTAATTTAAGTAAGAAATTCAAGAAAAAAGAATTTATATATCTAATTGGTCCTTTTATTGTACTAAAAACTCAATAAATATTAAAATGGTTACTCAGAAGTTAACTCCAGTTACATTGATAGTATGGTCCGTTAATAATAATGTTTAAATCTAATTTGACTTGAAACTATAGTTAAAACATCAATTTGGTCCTTAACAAATCTTTTTATTTCTAAAAGAAATTTAGAAAACTTCATCTTCCTCAACAAAGAAAATTCATATTCAACCAATATTTTCTTAATGAACCAAATAAGATTCCAACTTTAGATGCATAAAAGAGCTGAATGTATCAATACAATATACCAATGTATATATCTGTAGGGTGTTTTAAGACCAATATATGGAAATGGAAAAGGGTTCACCAGCATTGTTCATCCCTGGGAATGATCACTTGTAAATACTCGAATGGAAGTAAGCCATACGCGTACTGTTTATACACTTTGGTGCATTCGTATCCATGCCAAGATCAAATCTTATATTACAGAAAATGAGCGATCGATGCTTGTATTTCCTCCAATGTTCTCCCCTTTGTTTCCGGGACTAACATGAACGCGAATACAACAGTTAAGCCTGCGATTCCCGCGAAGAAGAAAAATGTTCCTGCAATGGTATTTGCTGATACATTTTAGTTCAGAAATGTGATGTTAATTTACTCTGTTCAAGAGGAAAAGAACTAGAGGATGTGACCTGCTGAGCTCCATTCCATCATGAAATTGAAACTGTAAGTAGTGAGCCAAGCAGTGGACCAATTGACAAGAGTCACCAGGCTTCCAGCTTGAGCTTTAACATTAATAGGAAATATCTGTCAAATAATATGGACCATGTTTTAGTCAAATGAATCTCTTGTTTACAGCTAATGGTGCATGCTTGACATGGAAGCAACAGTGAAGATATCGATCTCGGAATTGGTACATACCTCTGACATTATAATCCATGGTATTCCTCCCAAGCCGATTGTGTAAGCTGCAGAACCGATCTGTTTTTGCAGTATTGATCAGTTTACACATAATTTGGCTCAATATGTACTTACAGTTGTGTAGATGCATGCAGGTTCTACAAAGAATTATTTATTGTGTTCTTGAGAAGCTCGATCCCGGTCATGATTACGGCATTGGAAAAATAAGTAAAAGAATGTAAGAGAGACTGAAATACCATAGTGCCAGTAAGTGCTAGAGACGGAGTAAGTTCCTTCAGATTGGGGAGCTCCTGGTAGTAAAATAGAAAGAATTAGAAAGCTTTAAACAGGAAAGGCAATCTCTTGAATAAAATAACTAAAAAATTTTAAACCTTAAAGTAGAATGCTAGACCCTGGAGAAAGGCAGCTAAACACAGTCCACTGGCAGAAACCTGCATAAAATTGGATAGAAATCCTACATTTTTCCATGCTTGTTCAACAATTTTACTCTCTTAAAATGAATGGTTTATGAAACTAACCAATAGAAGTGGTCGTCTACCGGATCTATCCATTAAAAATAAACTCAAAATAGACACTGGAATCTGCAAAAACAATGTAATTGACATGTCTCAGAAATGTTTGGAACATAATTTTACATTAGCTCCAAATTGGGAAAAAAACCATGAAGGTACCTGTATAATCGCTAAAGCTTGAAGGCCAAGGTTACCCGATATACCTGTTGC
This sequence comes from Abelmoschus esculentus, assembly GCA_035048815.1. Taxonomy (NCBI): domain Eukaryota; kingdom Viridiplantae; phylum Streptophyta; class Magnoliopsida; order Malvales; family Malvaceae; genus Abelmoschus; species Abelmoschus esculentus. The sequence goes on from JAUCBN010000049.1 coordinate 2,587,501, forward strand.
AGACAAAACTTGTGTCTTCAACTCTTTAATATCATGTTGACATGTTCAACTTGCATCGACAACAAAAATAATTTCTTCTGCAATAATCATATAGGAAACGACATAGAAGATGTAAATTTACCGGCTTCTTTGTATATGCTACCAGTATAATATGCCATAGCACTATTTCCTCCTAGTTGTTGCAGAAACATTAGGCCAACTCCAATCTGCAAAGTCCAAGAAACCACATGCTAAATGATCAGGGAAGTCCCTTTAAAGAAATTAGCATATTAATATAATGTTTTTCGCGTCTCACAATCAGTGCATTAACATATCTCCTTTGGAACAATTCAAGGAAACTTGCTTCTGTCTGTTGCTCAAGAGTTTCCGTATAAACCTACAAGAGATTGCAAGCACAAAACATTGCTTGTTATCTTGAGAAAACTAAGTGTTCACAAAAGTAACAAGATATGAAATTAATATGCTACTCTGATATCAGAAGCTTCTTCATATATATCCGAGTCCTTTCCCCTTAGACGCTTCAATGAAGCTTCAAATTCTTTCTCTTGGCCAGATTTTACCTGCAGAAGGCATTCACATTTCGTGTTTACGAAATGAAGCGCATAATTTCTCTAAGATCTTGTTTTAACATGTTATGTAATCAAAAAGCATCCCGAAGATTGGCAGACTACTGTGTTAGGCTTACCAGCCATCTAGGGGACTCCGGAATGAAAAACAAGCCTATTATCTGTATCACACAGGAGATTGCACCTGAAGGAAACAGAATTGACAAAAAGTAAAGTAAACTAACACTACCTTTAGCTTGAGTTAATAAGAAAATTGATGTATATACCGATCATAGCCAGCGTGCGCCATGGAATGATGGTTCCAGTGAAAAATATAAGTACAAACCCAGAAGTAGTCATCAACTGCACCATTAGGTAACTCAAATCTATTTAATGGTAAGTCGAAAAATCGCAGTTTCAATTATTATTTTAGTATAGTTTACCTGGTTTGTTGATGCAAACGAACCCCGGTGACTTTTAGGTGTAATTTCAGCTATGTAAACAGGTACCTGTTTCATATGGAAAGTTCAGCTATCCTTGTATGCATCTCATTAATAAGTTACTTCAAAACTGTTTTAAGTTGATGAAATAAGTATGAACTGCAAGCTTTAGTACATTACCACATAATTAATCACGGCGACCCCAATTCCGATCAACAGCCTTCCAATGTCCAGCCACAAAGCATTCTTCCAACAGAAAAAGAACATTAACCTCTCAGGATCTTTCTTTCAAATTCGTCCATTATCGAATTAAAAGCTAAGCTTAGCTTTACCGAAAACGAAACAATTCAAAGCGGAAGTTAACCTTTGCGAATGCTATTGATAGCCACCCAACAGTGCAGAAGACATCAGAGAACCACATTGTCTGTTTCTCAGAGAATATGAACACATTAATTTAGAAGAACAAACCATGATTATTGGATTTTTGGAAGATGTAAAGACTTACCCTTTTTCTACCTATAAGATCTGCTATCTTCCCACTTAAGATTGCTCCCACCATTCCTCCGATTGTCATTATTGAACCGAAAACAGAATACTGCAAATTGATGGCAAAGATTACTAATCTATATTACTCGGATTCTTCGTTTTCTCCACTATATCTATATCCAATACATATCCAAACATAAAAACGGGATAAACTTGGAAAAATTAAGTACATCTGTGCTTATCACTCACCATAATCCAAGTAAGAGTTGAATAAACTCACCTAAAGATTTCTTGTGCTTTAAGTAAGTGGAAACTTATTCAATAATTGGGTTTTTTCTTTTACTAAAGAACATAAAAATTGAGTGGAAAATAAGTAGAAAAGATTGGCATGTACTAACTGCAGACACAGAGAGGCCCAAGTCTTCCATGATCCCATTCTCTGCAGGTGATGAATACCCCACCTGGGTTCATTATTGCAATCAATTCAATCAAAAATTAGTTCATCACATCATATACTTGCAAATTAACATAAATTTAAGGTTGTTTTTGTTAAAAAAATGGACCATCTTCATGTTGAAAATATGAAGAACTTACAGAACAGCCGAAGCAGAAAGAACCACAAACAGCAACAAACGTACTGAAGACAAGAACAGGTGTCAATGATGAAGCTGCCGGCGGCGATGGTGCCGTGTTAAGGTTGTCGGTAGTACTCTCACCGCCGGGGACATTGTTGCTTGGTTTTGTTTCATTTGGCGGTCCAAACCTGCCCGCTAACAACCCTTCTTCCAAGCTTTCCCTCTCCATTTTACCTACTCTAGAAATTGTTTAAAGAACCTAATCAAACGTTGAATATCTCTACCATTTGTCTTCCATGTTAAAACTTTCAAGCTTCTCTATATAAATAATAAAAAAATTATTTTAGCAATATTTTATTTATAATTACAGTGCATATTTTCTGTTCTGCTAAAAGATATGCATATATTTTATTTGTTGCTTGAGGAGGAAATTTTGTGTTTAAATAGTTTGCTTCGATATAACAAATGTATATAGAGAGGCAAAGTATTAATGGAGAAATTATTATTTGAGTCCTTCTCGTTACGTTATCCGTATCCTTCTACCAAAATTCAGTTATTTATATATTTATTTATTTTTATCATGTTATTTATTTATTTAAAATCAATATATTTTGTAATCATCTACTCCCGAAAAATTATTAGATGAACCTTGTTCACTATGTCATTTGTGGTCCAATCAATCAAATTCGTCCATTTATTTTTCAAAGTGAATCATTATTTCTTTCTTACATGTAATTAAAGTGTGGGTAGTTATTTTAAAATGAACGAACCAAATTAATTGGACCACGGATAACTTGGTGAACACGTGGGCAGAGCCATGTTGGTAATTGGGGTGTCCGTTGACATCCTAAAATTTTTAAAAAATTATATTTTTCTATATAACTTATATATAAAAAATTTAAAAATATATGTACTTAACTCCCTAAAAGAATAACATAAAAAATTATGTAATTAAATTTTAATGAACGAAACTACAAATCACAGGATAAAAATCATTCACAATATAATTTTTGGTGTTAATAACTACTTATGAAGTGGGACCAACCCATTATTTTTTAAACTTGATATTTTTTATAATAGGGTGATGAACACATTTTTGGATTAATTATTTACAGAATCTTTTCCAAGATATAGTTCTATGTCCAAACTACCCCGCTACTAATTATTGAAATAATTAAATATTAAAATAAATTAATTTTTAAAAAAGCATCTTTTCACTTTAAAACCCATATATTTTATAATAATTCTTAATATATAATGGATGAACATGGATAGATATCATTTTATAAACTTTTCCATAATGTCATTTAAAGTTTTTAGGAATTAAAATTATTATTTTAAAATTTTAATTTAATCTCTATAAAATTTTAAAAAATATTATTATATTTTAAATTTTTAAATATTTTTAATTAATAAATTATGTACCCTCAAATTAAATCAATATTTATAAATACTTTTAATTAATAAATTAAGTATGTACCCTCCTTAAAAATAGTTAGACTATATAGAAAATAAATTAAATCATTCAAAAATTATGAAAAATATAATTTAGACCTTTAAAAATTTTAAGTATATACCCTCAAATTATATTAGTAAAATCTGCTTTAACTACTGATATTTAAGTTATTGATCAATTAATTTGATTCGAGTTTTTTCAGATATTCAATATAAGAGTTTTCATTATAATCCATTTTTCATTCTTAAATTCAAATTTTAAATCTTTGGAATTTGACCTAGCTAAAGGGAACTAGCAAAGGTAGAAGCTACTTTATTAAATGTCATAACAAAAATCAATATAAATTTATAAGATAATTGAATATGATGTCCTCAAACTATGATTATATTTTAAATTTGTCCCTCAAATTTTAAAATATTTTATATTAGTGTCTAAACTTACTCTTAAATTAAATTAATCTATAAATTTTATATTTTATATCAATCCTCAAACTATCAAAATCATTTTATTTTGATCTTTTCGTCAACGTATCGTTAACTCTAGACCTTCAAAATATATACTACTTCCTCTGTCTCACAAATAATGTCTCTTATTGACTTTTTAAAAGTTATTTTTTTTCTAAATTTTGACTATAATTATATTAAATATTTTAAATAATTAAATTTAATAAAATATATTTTTAGAATCTACTCGATTAGAGGTTTTTAATATATATTTTTTTATTTTTATTAATAATAAATTTTAATCGATCATAAGTCAAAATTGAAAAAAATTAAAAAAAAATAATAAAGAATAATATTTATGGGACAAGAGAGAATATTACTTTTAACTAATAAGGATTAATAAGGATGACTTGCTTCAGCTTGTTAATCGGTAAGTCTTCTCATCTTTCCTTTTCTTTTAATTTTTAATATTTAAAGGCTTTCCTTCAAATGAAGGAATCAAAACTCCTGATCCCACGTTGCTAATGACTAATAGGTTGAGGGGATAATTACATGGTTACTCCCTCAAGTTTTTATTTTTTTACTTTTATCCTAATACTTTATTTTTAAAATTTGGTCATTAAATAAGGTTTTAACTTTTTCTTAATATGGTTCTTAATCAATGCCAATACTAAATTAGGTTTAATATTTGAGTAATTGATCACTTATCAAAAATCAATATAAAATTTTTAATTTTTAATATAAGATTTTTAATCGTCAGAACTTAATTTTGATTATACCGATTTTAAAGATTTTACAAGATCATTTTAAAATTAAAGTTAAAATTCGGGAATAATCTATACAAGCAATATTATATTTACTTATAATTATGTTTAATATTTTATTAGGTATTGATTTTTTTCCCTTTGGTATGTCATATGTGAGATTTAATGATGCAATGCAAATTAAGAGACTAAAATTTTAATGAGTAAGAAGGGATAGAATAAAGAAGAAGAAGAAAAAGCGCAAAAGAATTAGAGGAATACAAAGAGTATTTTTTATTCCAAAATAACGATAATAAGCAAACTTAATTATTTTAACATAATTTCAAATACAAAACGACGTAGTTTTGATTAAATCTAATATAATAAAATATCTTATTATATTTATGTATAATTGGCCTTGCATCAAAACTCTCGTGTTCAAGAAATCTTTATCCTCAAGGATTAAAACTAGAACCCCATAATTCTAAATTAAAAGAACAAGCAGACATCTTTTTCTTTTTATGATTCAATCAAATATGTCCCAAGGCTCTTTTCGGCATGTCCAGAAGTAATGTAACACCCCAAACCTGTGTGTTATATTTGGGCCACAAGCACAAACCGTTCCCATAAAACTTTTCACATTTTCAATCCCAATCCAAAACATACCATCAAATACGACATATAATTAAAGACGATGATAAATATCAAAGGTAGTTTAATAAATCCAAAATAATAACAGAGCTCTAAATACAAGTTTAATAAAACATTTGACCTTGACAATTAAATCAAATAGAGTTGCAATTACAATAATGGTCCTACGAATACATGACCTATTAATCTAGCAATTGTACTCTACCAATCGGTCAATGATGAAGTCCACAATGATGTTGCTCTGCCGCGTCACCAGAACGTCCGTGTACTTACCTACGCATGAAAACAAATTCAAAAACGATGAGCTACTAAAGCTTAGTGGGTACACAACTATAGCGACCATAAAAATTCTTAAAATAATAGGTGTAATAAAAATAGGGGGTAGTGAAATAAAAAAGGGGGTCACTAGTGTAAACATCGAGAAAATTGGAAATTAGGTCATGAAAAATAGAATTGAGAATTTAAACCTAGAATTTGGGATTGAAAAATTTAGGGTTGAAAATTAGGGTTTCGAGTTGAAAATTGGAAATAATTTATAAATTGGGAATTTTAATTTGAAAAGGGGAAATCGAAAATTAGGGTTAGGGATTTAAAAAAAGAAGGTTGGAGTCGCCATCGGTCACTTTTGGTAGACCGGACACCGGAAAAACTAGAGATTCGAAAAGATTGGGTTCGAGAGTCGGTTACGATTTAAAACGATATTATTGTTAAAAACCGCCCAAAATTGGCACCTTTTATCAAAACACCGCTTAATTAATTTTGAACTTCTTGATTTAAAGTGGCATCAAATTAATTATTTGTTTAAAAATTCGAATTCAAAATTTTAATTTTACCGTGTCTTTATCCGAAGGTAAACGTATACACCGCCACCACTACGTTTGGTGTCGGGCTCGTTACGACCGCATAAAAACGTATTAATTAGGTTGATTAATTAATGGAGTGTGTCGTAACAAAATAATACAACATTATATACAACAAAAATATATACAATAAATAATGAAATAAAATGCAATAAGTAAAAAAGGCATAACAAATAAATACAACAACAAAATAAAGTTGATAATTAAAAGAACATGGCATAAATATGTACACGAATAAAACATGCATGAATAATAAATATGAAAATAGAATGCATAAAGTATACATGCGATAATATAAATAATGCACAAATATAAAAATGCATGACATACTATACAAAAATAAGTACAAATATAACAAAAACAAATAAACATAATGACATAAAAAGGATAAATAAACACATAAATCCACAAATAAAGATATGTACATCAAAACAAAATACATAGTAACATGATACAACAAATATGATAATAAATATGCAAAATAAATAGACAATAAAAATAAAATGCATAAATACATAAAATAAATAAGTGAACAATAAAATGCACAAGCAATAAAAATGCATGGGATAACACTATAATAAAAGAGGAACTCAAAATAAATTTATGTAATAGATTAAAAGATAAATAAAATCAACACTGTAAAGGATTGAAATAAAACAAAAACAAAGTTTTAGGTTAGAAATGAAAAGAAAACAAACTTTATTTTTAAATAGTGACCAAAATAAAAAAACGAAACAAAGTTCTGACGGCCTGAAACGCTATTTGTAAAAGGGGAATGGCTTAAAAATAAGCATTCAGACACGGAGGGTTTCGGTTGCAAATAAACCATTTCAAAAAGAACGATTATGTTTGAGTTGGTGACCAAAATAAAAGATTTTTAAAAGTCACGAGGACCTCGGAGGTGATTTAACCAAAGGGAAGGGTTTAAAAACATGATCCAAAACGCAGAGGGACCTTTTGTTAATAAAACCAATTTAAAACAAGGATTATTATCAAATCGATGACTAAATTGTAAAGTGAAATAACATGGCAAGGACCTCGAGCGTTATTATTGAAACGCGGAGGAATTTATTAGGCTATTAAACCGATTTTAAAAAAGGAATGGGGTATATAATATATTTTTAAATCAGAAAAAACACCCCTTTATTCATTATAAACAAACCGAAAACAAAACCTCACCCTTTTTCTCTCAAATGTTCAACTCATCTGGAAAAATGAATGAACAACGTTGAATGTTAATCATTTTTCCAGAAACCACCATCAAATACCCAGAAACCGACGGTTTTTTTTTTCAGATTCCGGCCATCATCCACGGTGGTCGGCGAACCAAAAAACAATAAAAAAAAACTTTCGAAACCTTTTCAAAGCTTATACCCCGATCTAAGCCCCTACTTCTCAGAACTGAGCCCAAAAAAAGTTTGAAAACCCTTATAAAAAAGGAAAACCAAAACGTAGAACACGAAGCCTCCTCACTCTTTCGTTCTCGGTTCACCATTGGCAATGAGGCCGTGGCTTATCAACGGATAAGCGTCGGAAAGAGGAAGGAGACTTGAGGGTAAGAATAAAAACCTTAACTCGTTTATTTTTGGTTCCCCTATTTGCATGAGAAATGAAAACAAGAGGTTATTACCTCTGAAAACCGTTCTCTTTGTATTGATTTTGTGGTTGGGGGGGGGGAACCCCTTACAATGTTCTGGAGATCGGTTTAAATAACCGAATTTACATGGAATTAAAAAAGGAAAAAAATCAATCCTAAAAACGATATTGGTTGCTGCGAATTCTTGTTTGTTTGTGCTCTGCAATTGCTGCAATTTGGTGCGTATAGCCTTTGAAATTGTACGATTCATCCTCTGAAATTACTGTGATTTTGGTCGGTTTGCCCCCTGGAATTCTTCTGAATTCTTCTGGATTTGTTGGCTAATTTTTGGTGTACAATCTGACAATTTTCTTTGTTTCTTGTGTATGTACGATCGCTGGAGAAAGAGGGGACCACCGGCGAAGTTATCGGCGATGAGGGAAAACAAGAGGTCGTCTGGAAACCGAAGGGTCGGGCGCGTGTTTGGTACGCGCGCGTGAAGGACACCATCGGGCGCGCGTGGGCGCGTGTCAGGGTTCCAACCTTTCTCCTTCTTCGATCTGCACCGTTGGATCCATATTGGCTCAAATTGAATCGGGCCTGTTAATTAATTTATCATATGGGTTTTTTAATTTCGGGCTTGTAAGAATTATTATTATTATTTTTGGGCTGAATTATTTATATACATTTTGGGCTTTGTAATATTATTATTGGACTGTTATTATTTGTTTTAATCATCTTATATTTATGTAATTATGTAATATATATATATATAATATTTATAATAATATTAACGATAATGAAGGAAAGAGATAAAATAAAATAAAGAAATAGAATTGTGAACATGGTAAAAATAATAATATAAGCACATAATGTTTTTTGAATTTTTATAATCAAAATAACTAAATTTGAAAGGATAATAATAATAAACTTTAAAAACAAATATAATATATACAAAAAAGTAAATGGGACTAGAAATACATAATTTAGTAGTATTTTTAGATTTTTGAATTAAAAAGATATATAATAATATTTTTGATTTTTGTTTAATAATTACAAGCCCGTTATTCAATCGAAAGTAAAAATTAAAAAACGGGTCGAAGACCCCGGATAAAATTAGTGATTACAACAACCTATCGACTGTGCTTCAAGTGAATCATAACTATGAACATGCTAGATGAGAACATGATGATATGATATGAACATTGGCGCTACCGTAGTCGCCTAAACACATGATATGGCAAACACAACTAAAGCATAAAAATAACAAAATCAGAAGTGAGGCCCATTGCAAACCCAATAGTAGGAGACTCACCCGACCTTTACTGGGTATTCAGATCCCACCAAACAAAGACTCAAACCATACAAGATGATCCACCTAGGATCTTTATACCATAACCAAATAAAAGACCTAGCATGCAAGGCATAGATCATCATATCAAAGTCAATAACACCAATTCTAAGTTTTAGTATTTATTTTATGGCATAATTAACCCATAAGAACTCATAGCATTAATTATGGAACCCCCAAACTCAACCCCTAAAAATTTGGGCATATTGCCCAGGGATATCGATACACCTAGATGGGGTATCGATACTCACCTAGTATCGATACACCTCATTTGCGTATCGATATGCTAGACAACAACTTCGAAAAAGACCAAAGGAGACTTACTCCTATCGATACACCTGTTAGGGGTATCAAAACGCTCCTAGTATCAATACGCTTCCATATGCGTATTGATATGCTAAGCTAAACAACTTAGTACGACCCACCAGTAAACCCAACCGTATTGATACACCTACTAGGGGGTATCGAAACAAAATGCTATTGGAGTTTTGGGTATCGAAACACCTATCAAGGGGTATCGAAATAATTTGCCTCTAAAATTTTAGGTATCGAAACACGGGTAAGGCATTCTAAAACGCATGCTATTCTAGACCTTGTTTTCTCTATGTGGTATCGACACGCCAATCAACGAGTATCGATACGTTTGTACAAAAGTGCAGTTATGGTCCCTAAAATGCCTAAGAACATCAACCTAAACCAAACCATTCGATCCCAAAACGTTCCTACACATTATTGAAGTATTTTATGTGAGTTTCTAATCAATTTTATCCAATATCATCAACCATAATTCAATCCACCATTAAAACATGCATAGGCTCTACCCTAACTAAACCATAACAAACCAATCAAGCATGCAAAATAGTGATGATGCACATGAATGCAATGATTTGAAAGTACACCAACTGTAACACCCCAAATTTGGGCCAAGAAGTTTAGAGGTCTAGTAGACCAGTTTTGTTGGTTTAGCCTAGTTCGGGATTAAATACTTACAAATTAGTTTTTAATCAAAATAAATTGAGGAAAAGTATCCTAAAATTCTTATTTAACATATATTTGACTTTGGTCAAATCAATTTTGAAAATTTACCTTTAAATCCCTAGGATTTAGAAATTGGTGACCATTTTGTAAAAATTGAAAACTTCGAGGAAAATTTTATAAAACAAGCCAAAACTTTGAATCTTTAAGGGGCTTTGATCCAATTATAATCCTAGCTGGTCTAGGCTTTCCAAATTTTAATTAATTAAACCCAAAACCTATTTTAAATTAAATAACTTAATTAAACCTAATTTTAAACTCTTAAAACCCTTTTTAATTAACCTAAACATCACATATTTTTCTAATTTTCGTTTTCCCTCTTTGTAAGCATCCGTTCATCAAGTTTTCAAGGTAAAAACTCATTCTTTTTCAATTAAATTCGTTTCTAATAATTATAATAACTTTTCTTCTTTAAATTTTCTTGTTTTCTCATCGTTTTCTCGTTTTAAAACCCGGAAAGCAATTAGATCAGTTTTGGGGGTGAGATTTCATCAATCCTCTAGAACAATAAAGTTTTTTACTGAAATTCTCAAGTTATTGGTTTGGAGTTTTTGTTTTAATCTTTTAATTTCATAAAAATCGGTTTTTCGACTAAAAATCCAAATTTTCGTTCAAGGATTTTGATCCGCTGTTTTGGAATTCTAAATTCATGATTTTGAATTTATTATAATGTTTATAACATGTTTTAAACATATATAATCCCGGACTATAGGTTTAGGAGAAGTTTGGTAGTTTTCGGTTAAGGTTTTGATAGGTTTTAAGGGTTGTTGAGTGGGGGTCCTACTTGGGGTTTGTTGTGTGCGATTAGGAGCACTAAATCTTTAGTTTTTGATGGTTGAAACAGGACAAGAAGTTGGTGATCACATTTGAAGAAGTTTTGGATCGAATCGATGACTTGTCGGACAAGAAACAATTATTGGTGAGTGGATCATGAGGGTTGCCGATTTGGCATGTTTTTAAATGTGTTTTCAAAGGTTTGGGGGTGTAAGGAAGGTTTGAAAAACCTCCTTATACACAGAAGTAAGTTTTAAGTATTGCTTTCTTAAAGGTTCCCATATTATGCCTTGTTTTTACAACGTTATTTGTCATGCTCTTGTTATGTTGTGCATATGTGATTATGCATGTATATAAATGATAATGAAACTTTTTTTAAAGAGATTTTATATGCATTCAATGTTCCCACGGTTTTGTTTTGAAAAATAAGATAAAAGTGGTTTTATCAGTTTTTGTAAGTGATGCGTGAAAAGTGGGATACATGTGATTTGAATTCTATTTTGAATTAAGTTTTGAGCATTGATTTTTGATAATATATTGGCTAGTTAAGTGATGAACCTTATGGGATAAGTTGATCGATCAATAGGGTCTAGAGTGCACTATAAACATTCAAAAGTCGTACGTGTATAAATTCCTTGTGTGTTGCATTTTGCCTTTTATTCTAATGCTATGTGATGGGAGTAGTACTGTCACATACGGGTTGATTGGAGTAGTACTTTCACCGGACACCAAGGTGAGATAATTCATGTTGAGAGTAGTATCAACATGCGCATGCTCTGAGAGTAGTACTAACATGCGGTTGCCCGTTTATCCTAACGATTTGGAGTGGTACAAATCGGATCACTAGCACCAATATATGTTTTTACTTTTTAAAGGTAAGTGTCATGGTTTTTACTTGTTGCATATGGGATTATGCATGCGAGGTTTTGTGCATTGGTATGCATGTGATTTAAGCATTGCTATGTTGTTAGCATGTAAGACTTGAGCTTGTGCTTTGAGATGCATGTGTAAGCATTGTTATGTGAGTAGCATGTAAGGCTTGTGTTTTTAGCTTTTAAAGCATATGATTTTAAAAAGGTTTTACTAAATTTTAATGATGGCATTGTTAGCCATGGTTTAATGACACTTACTGAGTTTTAAAAAGTGACGTTGTTAGCCATGTTTGTTTTGTTTTATAAAGAGCATGACATGTTTTTAAATCGATGAAATTGGTTTAGTATGGACTGCATTGCAAGGTGTTTTTATACTTGTTTTTATTCACTCACTAAGCTTATGCTTACCCTCTCATTTACCTTGCAATGTAGAGTAAATAATGTTGAGGCAGTGAAGGGAAGCAAGGATCCAGGTAACCGCCAAGTGAAAGCTCAAGTATGTCTTTATAACATTAGTAGTAGTGAGAGAGCAATGGAGATGGGTTATCATGTTAAGATTATTGATATGATGATAAGACTTTTTGTAGTCGTATTCTTATATATACTTGATGTTTATCAAAATTGTTATTGTTTAAGATATGGCTTAGTGAATCTATGTGTTTTTGGATATTCTGGCTTGAATACTATAAATGATACACTTTTATGTTAACGAGGTATTTTTGAGATCTATTATAGGTTAATTTTAAAGTATGATATACCATGCTTGTTATAGTTGAAGTATGCTTATAAATTATGTGCTTTTCATGTGGAATTAGGTGACTTTGCATCTAGGGATGATATTCGAAGTGTGGATTACGCCTATAGGGTCTTGTATACATCTGAAGAACCTTACTTATTCGGTTAAATTAGGAATCACTTCACATCTCTTTTTGCTACAAATGAACTCAGTCCTTGCATGAACATATAAGATCTAATTAAAGCATTTAGATAAGATAAAAGATAAAAATTAGGGTCGTTTATCGAGGCGAGTCTTTGGATTAGCCTCGGTATTCCCCGTGTAGCTCGTTCGCGTCGGGTGACATCTAGACCGGGTCGAGGGGGTTACATTTATTGGTATCAGAGCTTAGGTTTATGAAACCTCTTGGGAAGTTTTGTTTGGTATGTTGTAGAGTTAAATTTTTTTAAATGTTGCTTATGTACGATGATTGTTTAAAATTTTTATGTTATTGTATGAGATTCACGGTGTTTGTTATATCTGATTGACTTGTGTTGTGAAATAGTAACTTAAGGATTTGTTTTTCAAGCACGATGTTTGCAAGCATGATTAAATTTTGATAGGTAGATATTCTACTACATATAGGTGATTATTTGTATGCTTGATGGAATCTTGTTCCTTTGTTATGACATTAATTATATGCAAACGTGAACATGTCCGTGAGTTTCTTGACTTAGTGATTTGAATGTTATGTGACATAGGATACTATTTGACCATGTTTTAAGGTTATTTTGCATGTGAAATTTATAAAAGTGAAAAGTGTTTAGATTTTAAATATTGCATACATTGCTGTCAGTTGGTCTTAAAAATGGTTTATAAGTTGAACATTTCATGAGATTTATGGATATTGATATGTCATGTAGCATAGGAAACTAGTTTGAATTTTCATTGGTTAATGCATGAGAATTTGTGATGGTTTTATATGATGCTTAATGCTATTGTGGAAAATATATTTGTTATATGGTTATATGTTCTTGATGCTAATTATAGTTGATGATTGAGTATATATTGTTGGGGTTTATTTTTGGGTACCCATTGCTCTAACTACTACTAGGAAATTATTTTATATTATACTTGAGCTACTTGGAACTTGCTTCGCGTTGGCCTCACAAGTTCTGCAAAATGTTTTTGCATGTTAAAATTATTTTTCTATTTTATTGTGCTTGATATGGGACCGAAAAGAAAGCTAAAACTTGGTAATAGAGGAGTTGTGGAGATCAGAAAGTGTAGTTAGATTCGTATTGTGGTGTGTGATATCCGATCTTGAGTTGACTGGGTCCTCGATCGTGTTTGAATGTAAAGTGGTTTTGAATCAGTTTAGTATGAGAATATGTTGTGCTGGTGAGTAGTAAGAGACTAAATCACTAAAGTTCCTTTGGGAGTTTCAAAGTGCTTTATGTGCGAGGTGAATTGAACGTGTTAGAAACATTCAGATTATGGTGTGTTTGTTTATTCTTGAGTGCTAAGTTTATATGGTTTTGGATGTTGAAGAGATAGAAAGTTGAAGTTCCGTAGTGGAAGATGTTGTTTATGAGTATGGACAATAATCATGCATAGTATAGGAGCACCTACATGCATATAGATTATACATCTTAGGACATGCATGCATTATTGAGCATGAAATTATATTGTATTTGCATACACTTGCATAGGCATCTAGGGTGACATATAGGACTCAAGCATACATTGTCCATATCTACAAACGTTTCCCTCTTGAAAATGAAAGTTATGTTGTGATCAATCCTGTAGGGAGAAGGTGTAGGTTTAAAGAGGTGTCTGAAGGATGCTCTTGTTGGAGCTAAACCTGTTGTGTAGTGAGTTGAGTTACTTTTCTGGTTGGGAAATAATTCTTGTTAAGGATTGGCTAAATGGGTTGGAGTTGTGAATGGTTAAACCGAGGATAAATGTCTTTAGTTGATGGGAGTTGGGGTTGGTTGTTAGTGAAGCAGAAGTTTTAGTTTTGCAAGGTTCTTTTGGCGAAGGTTCAGTTTATGTAGAAGGAGTTTTGTTATCATCATGATTGGTAAAAGTACTAAATGGCGTTTTCTGTTTGGTATGGTTTAGAAGGCGGTTAGGTCAAGTGTGTAACTGGTCTAGTATTTGTTTTAGAAAGTACTAGTTGGGTTTTTGGAAAAGAAATGAAAATTTTGGAAAAACAATTTAAGGTGATGAAGGATGCATAAGGGACTTGTGTGGACCTTGAGAGGAGATGATTGTGTCGTTTGGCTTAGCTTTTACATGTTGTGTTCTTAAGGAGTTGTGTCAGGTTTTACTTGGGTATGGTCAGGTTGTTATGGAGGTTTCGGATGTAATCCTTGGATATCTCTGCATGGAGATATTGTGTAATGAGGAACATTGGGTAGTTTGTAGCTATTATTGGTCAAAAAAAATCTTATAGACTTGTTTCATCGTCAGGAGGTGATGCGAGGGTTTGTGTTTGTTGAGTTTTCCGTTTACGATTGGTTTTCTCATGTGTTGTTGTTGCTTAACGTTAAGATGTATGTTAAGGTGAGTGGACGGAGGAGTAACATTAAGTTTGGCTAGGTTGAAGAGGCACAAGTTTGAGCTTGGATTAACCTAAGTGAAATAAGAGTTGGTTGACTATAGTACCGTGTTGTTTAATGGTCCAGCCATTGAGTTTTTGTTTGGTAAAAGTTGCGTGTGCTATCATTATGGGTTAATATGAGATGCTTAGTGTGACTTAGGTTGCTTAAGGGTTATGTCTTGACAGATTTCGGTAAGTTAAGAGTGTTGTGAAGCCAAGAGCATTGTTGACTCGATTAAGTTTATCGAAGAGTGTTGGTCTAGTGCAGAGTTGTAGGTGAGACTTTTCATGGTTAAAATGTTCTGAGGTAAGTTGTTATCGGATTTTGGCGGAGTTGCGTGAGCGGGCCACATTGGAAGTTGTGTTGATTGGTTTTAGCTGTGGTGTTGTTTGTCTTTTATGTCTATGAGGCACGTGGTTGTGTTGTATGGTGCTATAAGTTAGAATGATTTCTTAGTCAAAGTTTGTGGAAGTATTTTGCTATGCATCTAGAAGTAAGAAGTTGTGAAAGGAGTTTGTAAGCGGTTGTTGTTTGATGGACTTGTTTTGGATGAGGATGAGTTGAAAGTGAATGTTTGTTTTGATGGTAAGTTGAACTTGAGAGTCAATTTTGTTTGAGAATGTTGTTTTCGTCTAAGGTGCTAGAGTAGAGGTATGTTAACAAATCTCCGTAAGTTTTGTGACGTGGTTTCTTGGCAGTTAAAAGAGAGTCTTTTCTTTGAGGACGGTTTGAGCTGGTGAGTAGTATGTTCTAATATGATAAGGTTTTGAGACATATTATGGGCTTCCAATTGAGTTTATGGGTGTTCTCTCGTTAATAGACATGTAACTGGTATGAGTGAGTTATCTAGGTTTGGGAAGGTATGTTAAGATGTTGTGACATGAATCTTATGGGTTTTTGGCTAAAGATGTTACCGTTGTTAAGTTTTTGTTGGTGAAACTTGTTATGTGATATTACGTTGAGCGGGGCTCGGTGGAAAGTTTTGGTTTTTGCCTTGTATATTAGAACTATGCTTGAGAAAGTTAAACTTGTTAGTGGTAGATGAGAGCTCTTGCAGTTTCCCGAAAGTCGAATGCTAACCTTAAGTAAGGAAAGGTTGGGTTTCTAGAAAACAAAAAGGTTTTTACTTTGGCTTGAGTATGCAATGAGTGTTGAGACGAACCATGGTGTTTTTGGTGTACCGTTGTTCGGGATATTGTTGCAAGTTTTGATGGCAGGTGATGTTATGATGAAATTAAATCTTATCTTTATGAGATGTATGTTAGGATCTTGGTTTTTGATAGTAAATGTCCTTTGTGGTAAGATCCGTGTGTTGATCAGAGTGTTTTAGTGGCGTAATGGTGAATGGGAAGTCACGAGGGAGTGAAAGGAAGTTGTGAAGAAGCAGTTTCCTTAACTCTTTTCACGGTGAAAATTTCGAGGACGAAATTTCTTAAGTGGGGGAGAGTTGTAACACCCTAAATTTGGGCCTAGAAGTTTAGAGGTCTAGTGGACCGATTTTGTTGGTTTAGCCTAGTTCGGGATTAAATACTTAAAAATTAGTTTTTAATCAAAATAAATTAAGGAAAAATATCCTAAAATTATCATTTAACATATATTTGACTTTGGTCAAATCAATTTTGAAAATTTACCTTTAAATCCCTAGGATTTAGAAATTGGTGATCATTTTGTAAAAATTGAAAACTTCGAGGAAAATTTTATAAAACAAGCCAAAACTTTGAATCTTTAAGGGGTTTTGATCCAATTATAATCCTAGCTGGTCTAGGCTTTCCAAATTTTAATTAATTAAATCCAAAACCTATTTTAAATTAAATAAATTAATTAAACCTAATTTTAAACTCTTAAAACCCTTTTTAATTAACCTAAACATCACATATTTTTCTAATTTTCGTTTCCCTCTTTGGAGGCAGCCGTTCATCAAGTTTTCAAGGTAAAAACTCATTCTTTTTCAATTAAATTCGTTTCTAATAATTATAATAACTTTTCTTCTTTAAATTTTCTTGTTTTCTCATCGTTTTCTCGTTTTAAAACCCGAAAAGCGATTAGATCAGTTTTGGAGGTGAGATTTCATCAATCCTCTAGAACAATAAAGTTCTTTACTGAAATTCCCAAGTTAATGGCTTGGAGTTTTTGTTTTAATCCTTTAATTTCATAAAAATCGGTTTTTCAACTAAAATTCCAATTTTCGTTCAAGGATTTTGATCTGCTGTTTTGGAATCCTAAATTCATGATTTTGAATGTATTATAATGTTTATAACATGTTTTAAACATATATAATCCCGGACTATAGGTTTAGGAGAAGTTTGGTAGTTTTCGGAAAGTTTTCGGTTAAGGTTTTGATAGGTTCTAAGGGTTGTTGAGTGGGGATCCGACTTGGGGTTTGTTGTGTGTGATTAGGAGCACTAAATCCTTAGTTTTTGATGGTTGAAACAGGAGAAGAAGTTGATGATCACATTTGAAGAAGTTTTAGATCGAATCGATGACTTGTCAGACAAGAAACAGTTATTGGTGAGTGGATTATGAGGGTTGACGATTTAGCATGTTTTTAAATGTGTTTTCAAAGGTTTGGGGTGTAATAAAGGTTTGAAAAACCTCCTTATACTCGGAAGTAAGTTTTAAGTATTGCTTTCTTAAAGGTTCTCATATTATGCCTTGTTTATACAACGTTATTTGTCATGCTCTTGTTATGTTGTGCATATGTGATTATGCATGTATATAAATGCTAATGAAACTTTTTTTAAAGAGATTTTATATGCATTCAATGTTTCCACAGTTTTGTTTTGAAAAATAAGATAAAAGTGGTTTTATCAGTTTTTGCAAGTGATGCGTAAAAAGTGGGATACATTTGATTTGAATTCTATTTTGAATTAAGTTTTGAGCATTGATTTTTGATAATATATTGGCTAGTTAAGTGATGAAACTTATGGGATAAGTTGATCAATCAATAGGGTCTAGAGTGCACTATAAACATTCAAAAGTCGTACGTGTATAAATTCCTTGTGTGTTGTATTTTGCCTTTTATTCTAATACTATGTGATGGGAGTAGTATTGTCACATACGGGTTGATCAGAGTAGTATTTTCACCGGAAACCAAGGTGAGATAATTCATGTTGAGAGTAGTATCAACATGCGCATGCTCTGGGAGTAGTACTAACATGCGGTTGCCCGTTTATCCTAACAATTTGGAGTGGTACAAATCGGATCACTAGCACCAATATATGTTTTTACTTTTTAAAGGTAAGTGTCATGGTTTTTACTTGTTGCATATGAGATTATGCATGCGAGGTTTTGTGCATTGGTATGCATGTGATTTAAGCATTGCTATGTTTTTAGCATGTAAGACTTGAGCTTTGTGCATTGAGATGCATGTGTAAGCATTGCTATGTGAGTAGCATGTAAGACTTATGTTTTAGCTTTTAAAGCATATGATTTTAAAAAGGTTTTACTAAATTTTAATGATGGCAATGTTAGCCATGGTTTAATGACACTTATTGAGTTTTAAAAAGTGACGTTGTTAGCCATGTTTGTTTTGTTTTATAAAGAGCATGACATATTTTTAAATCGATGAAATTGGTTTAGTATGGGCTGCATTGCAAGGTGTTTTTATACTTGTTTTTATTCACTCACTAAGCTTATGCTTACCCTCTCATTTACCTTGCAATGCAGAGTAAATAATGTTGAGGCAGCGAAGGGAAGCAAGGATCCAGGTAACCGCCAAGTGAAAGCTCAAGTTTGTCTTTATAACATTAGTAGTAGTGAGAGAGCAATATGGATGGGTTATCATGTTAAGATTATTGATATGATGATAAGACTTGTTGTAGTCGTATGCTTATATATACTTGATGTTCATCAACATTGTTATTGTTTAAGATATGGCTTAGTGAATCTATGTGTTTTTGGATATTTTGGATTGAATATTATAAATGATACACTTTTATGTTAACGAGATATTTTGAGATCTATTATAGGTTAATTTTAAAGTATGATATACCATGCTTGTTATAGTTGAAGTATGCTTATAAATTATGTGCTTTTCATGTGGAATTAGGTGACTTTGCATCTAGGGATGATATTCGAAGTGTGGATTAGGCGATTACGCCTATATGGTCTTGTATGCATCTAGAGAACCATACTTGTTCGGTTAAATTAGAACTCACTTCACATCTATTTTCGCTGCAAATGAACTCAGTCCTTGCATGAACATATAAGATCTAATTAAAGCATTTAGATAAGATAAAAGAAAAAAATAGGGTCGTTTATCGAGGCGAGTCTTTGGATTAGCCTCGGTATTCCTCGTGTAGCTCTTTCGCGTCGGGTGACATCTAGACCAAGTCGATGGGGTTACACCAACCTCCAAAGCAAGCCGAAGAAACTCCACAACAAGCTTATAAACCTTCTTCTTTTCCAAGATCCTTGATGGTTCTCCTTTCTCTCCAACTACAAGGAAGATGATCAAGATATTACTATTCTATTTAAAACGATTCTAAGAGGCTAAAATGAGCTCTTGACCAGCCTAAAACACTCCCAAACTTATTTTTGTTCTTATCTAAACCACCCAACAAAATCTAACTCCCACCATTTCTAACCAAACTTACATGCTACTCACACATACTTTTTCTTGAAATCATCCAAGAAGTCATCTCATGTCATCATATCAGGATACCACTCCATCTCAATTGTTTCCCACTATTCTCTTGTTTTCTTCTTGAGTATAGAAAGAACACAAGACAACTTTTCCTCGGACATCAACCTCATCTGCCTCATGATCTATCGGGTATCACAAAGGCACTAATTCGCCTTCATAGGATTATCTTGGCTAGAACCTAAGAAATCTGTAGCACCTTGCCTACGAACCCTCTCGATAGGTGCCTCACGTGGGGTAGTTGCATGCATTGGAATAGCCCTTACTATCCGATACAAAGCACGGTTCAGATGGGTGAAGTAATTTGCCCCTTGCCCTAGGTCTAGCCTATATAAGGACCTAGCCACCCAATGTACAATATACGGAATACCTAGGGAGAGAGCCGATTTCTATTCTTGTTTCTTTCCTCTCCATTATGTTCTAATCCTTCTTAGGGATTAGGTGAAGGTTGTCGAGTATTTGTGAGAGGAGTTTGTACCTTGTCTTTGATTCAATGCAATAAAGTTATCAAGGTTTGCTTATCCTTTGCTATTCCTTGTTTTCACAATTGAGCTCGGGAGAGGATATTGTGAATCATCCATTTATCTAAGCTCGGGAGAGTTAGATTCACGAAAGGGGTAAGTACGGTGTTTCAATCGCGAAATACTAACTCGGCCTAGGGATAGGTTAAGAGTTTCAGCGGCTAAAAGAAGTGTGAGATTGGTTGGTGAGTATAATTGGTTCACGCCGGGAGGTATCATCAAGGACTAGTCATCAACAGCACTCTGACTTAGGGATAAGAGGAGTCATCCAAGGACACTTTGCCGAACTTTGGTAGAGTCAGCTCACGAGCAAGAGATTGCCGCAGCAGACAGTATTGTCGCTGCCAAGGCAGCAAACTGCAGTACTGCCGAGATAGTGATATACGATTGCATTGGACAGAGACAAGTCAATCAATTCCACAATACGACGCAACTGGATCCTAGCCCATCTCTCTCTACTATTTCAACTCTTTATTTTTATTTAGTTATTTTAGTTTCGATAATTCAAATCAACTCACTTGTGTTCTTTACTTTTTCTACAGAACAAGAAGGTGAAGAAAACATATTAAGTATACCGGTCCCTGAGGAGACGATAACTCGATAAAATACTTATCACTTATTACTTTCGATGTGCCACTTGCACTAAACGCGCACTTTTGACACGCGACAAGTTTTTGGTGCCGTTGCGGGGGACTGGCAACTAAATTTTGTTTTCTTTATTTTCTTGTTTATTTTTATTTTTATTTTACTTTTGTTTTTCGTGGTGTATGACCAGGGCCAATCCAACCAACCCATTGTACGAATTAGATCCAGAGATCGAAAGAACAAGGCAAAGGTTGAGGAGACAGATCCAAGGAGCTATGGCAAAACACCCGGCAGGACAAAATTTACCTGCCGGCAATGGAGGACTACCACCGCCACCTGGGCCACGACAGCTCACTGTCAGAGACTTCCTGGAGGAGGACTTAAATGGATTAAACCCAGGAGTTGTCACACCGGAGATTGAAGTAGCCCATTTTGAACTCAAACTTGTTATGTTCAATATGTTAAATACAATTGGACAATTTGGTGGGTCTGCAACTAAAGACGCAAGGCAGCACCTGGCCTCTCTTACCAAGAGGGTGCAAAACCTGCAGTTACAACAAAATACCCGTGAGGTCAAGGTAATTGATTCATACTGTGACTTATGTGGAGGTAACCACAGTTCCTCTGATTGCATGAATCAAGAAACTGGTATGTATGTTGGGAACTACAACCGCAACAATGTGATGTCCAACACATACAAACCTTCATGGAAGAGGCATCCAAACCTATCATGGAGCAACCCTAACAATGCCTTAAACCCAATCACCCAACCTTCGGGATTTCAGCAACCAATGCCGCAGCAGCAAGCCCAGCAGCCGATGCCGCCGCCGCAGATGCAACAGCAATCGGTAAGTTCATTGAAAAACACACTAAAGGCCTTCATGATGAAAACCGAGTCATACATGGCAGAAAATAGTAATTTTATCAAGAGGACAGATGCCTTCATGAATAGAACGGAGATGAGGTTGCAAAATCAAGAAGCAGCCATAAAAACGCTGGAAACTCAAGTTGGGCAGTTTGCTCAATGCATAAACACTAGACCACAAGGAGGCCTACCTAGCAATACTGGAGTTGCTAAGATAATGAGCCATGAATAGTGCAAGGCAATCATTACTAGGAGTGGTCTACAACTGAAGGAAAAGATCCTAGAGAGCCAAATTCAATCAGCAGATCAAGCAAAAGAAGAGGCCGAGCAAACTGAATCTGATAACACTGCCCCGACAGAAAGCACTACAGCTCCTGAGCAGCCTGCCGAGGCGACAACAACTTCTGTGGTGCCAGGTATAAAATTTCAAACTAAAGAAACCCTGGATGAGATAAGACCACCACTACCTTTCCCACAAAGGTTAAAAAAGCAAAAACAGGACCAACAATTCAAGAAGTTACTCGATATCTTGAAGCAAGTCCACATCAACATACCGTTCGTTGAAGCTATTGAACAAATGCCGAACTATGCCAAGTTCCTAAAGGACATGGTGTCAAAGAGGAAACGAATAGGTGTGTTTGAGACAGTGGCTGCTACCGAGGGATGCATGGCAATGCTGCATAACCGCATGCCACCAAAGTTAAAAGATCCTGGTTGCTTTACTATACCTTGTGCGATAGGTAAGGATTATGAAGGTAAGGCCCTATGCGACCTTGGAGCAAGCATAAATCTCATTCCCAAATCAGTCTATCAAAAGCTTGGAATTGGAAGGGCGAAGCCTACAACAATGATGCTCCAACTAGAGGATCGATCCTATGTGCAACCTGAAGGCAAAATCGAGGACATATTGGTAAGAGTTGACAAGTTTATTTTTCCTGCCGACTTCCTTGTCCTTGATTGTGAAGCAGATGAAAATGCACCGATCATCCTTGGGAGACCCTTCCTTGCAACTGGACGAACCTTAATTGATGTGGAAAAAGGAGAGTTGACAATACGGGTCAATGACCAATACGTCAAACTCAACGCATTCCACAACTTAACGAAGTATGATGATCTAGAGGAGTGCAAGGCCATCCACACAATAGACACCAAAATATCCTACCTGGGCAGTCTACTCGGCAGGATATTCGGCAAAAAGATTAAGCCCAAGGTGGATGAAAACACAACAAAAAGGAGTGGCCCACAACCGACTCACAAGTTGGGCCAAAAGGAGAGAATAATTTTGGGAGATGCATTTGCATGCTCTCCACCAGTAACATGACCTCTCTCATTTTCTTTATTATTATATTAGGGTTAGTAGTTTATTTTTATTTTTCTAATTATTTTTGCTTTAAGTATTTTCTCTTTCCGTGTGTTTTATTTTTTTTAGGTTAATAAGCAAAAATAAGGGAAAAGTAGTTCACAGCAGGAACTCTGCCGAGGCAATAAAACAGTGTCAGGGCCGCAGCAGTCCCAACGAGCAGAACAGTGTAACGGCTAGTCTGCCGAGATTCCTGCCGCGACAGAAAAAGGAAACGGTTACAAACGGCTAGTGGTTTCAACGGTCACAAGGTCGAGGCCTATATAAGAAACTCCTTCCTCTTGAACTATTTACTCTTACTTTCTTGTTTTCTTTAGTATTCATAACAATCTCTCTCTCACATTACTCTCTACTACTAATCTTCGCTAAACTCCAGATTCTTTTCAAGAAAAACTCCAAGAAATCACATCTCTCAATCTTGATGGCAACATACAAGCGATTCGCCCCCGCCAACGTTGAAGATCGTTTCAACCGATCTTTCATCGCTCGGCAACTATGGGAAGAGCAAGGTTTCCAGCATGTAGACGAAGAGAACTATGGCATTGAGCACTACCTATATGACAGAATTAAGTACCAGAATTGGGAAATTTTCTGTCTGCAACCTGCACAGGCAAACGCCACGATCGTGCGGGAGTTCTACGCTCATGGGCCCAGCAAAGACTCCCTCTTCGTTCATTGCCGCGGCAGGCCAGTCCAGCTCATGGACTCATGGACTGGCCTGCCGCGGCAATTAACAATTTCTACGGCCTCACCCCAGACAGTGATATCCATGCCGAATTCTTGGAAGATATCACTGTCGAGGACTACGAGCTCATCAAAGACGATATTTATTATGGGAACACCCCATGGGAAACCGGTACCCATAGAGGATCCGTAATAAGACAAAGCCTAAAGCCGGAGGCCAAGATGTGGAATACCTTCGTCAAACGACGCCTCATCCCAACATCACACAATAGCACGGTGGATCGCAAGAGATTGGTGCTTATCCAATCCATCATCAACAAGAGGACCATCAATGTTGGCGAGATTATCCTAAGGGAAATTCACGAGTGCGGTAAGAAAGATAGGGGACCATTGTATTTCCCTTGCTTGATTACGGGTTTATGTGTTTCTGCAGGAGTACCCATTGAAGAAACGGACGAATACACGCCCCCACGACGAGGATGGACCAGGGATTTCTGTCACAAAGTCATGTAGATCACTCAAGCAGAGCCGGTCCAAGCAACGCCGCAGCAGTTCACTGCCGATACTGCTGCCGGGGCCCAGTACACGACAGACATGCCTGGTACTGCCCACACCTCTGCCGCAGCAGACCCGTACCAGGAGATCTTACAGAGGATGGCAGCAATGGATCTTCGACAACAAAGGTACATGGAGTACCAAAGGGATTTCAATGGCACTGATGAGTGCCTAGAAGTCCTATTCTTTATACCAATTTCCCACTCGATTATTGTTAATAAAAGACAGATTTAATGGCAATATTGGATAATTCTGCTTATTTTCATATTTCAGCATCCCAATACTTAATTCATGAATTTATCTATTATTTGGCATAAAGCAGGTACGGTTAATGGTTTCTTCTCTTAGACAGGAAACTACCACATAGGAAATGTCAGATAGCATGATGGATGCTGGAAGCTGAAATGCAGATAAGCACCTGCCTCGACAACACTTTGATGCCCCAGCAGCACTTTAATGCCTCGGCAGCACTTTGATGCCCCGACAGCACTTTAATGCCTCGGCAGCATCTGAGGCCGCGTCAGCACCTGGAACATAAATGTCGATATGATAGGCGATCTGAAGAGAAAAATAAGGTGGAAATTTTAAGACAAGAGGCATAGAAATCAGAGCTGAGGAACACACGGAAAGTCAAGGTCAAAGGCCACGCGGGAAAATAATCCTTATAGGAATAAACTAGGAAATAAAATAAATATCTTTTATTTATGTACTTAACTTGTGTTTTACTCCAAGTTATATTCCTACTTTGGAAAGGTTTGCCCTAGGCCAAGCCTATATAAACCATAGCCTATGTAGAGAGGAGGATATCTCGAAATCAAGTTTCATAGAAAAACCCTAAACTCCTCCATCATCCCCTTGGGGTTTAGGTTAGATTGTGGAAGAAGATTGTACTTTGTCTTTGTTTCAATGCAATAAAGTTATCAAGGTTTGCTTATCCTTTGTTATTCCTTGTTTTCACAATTGATCTCGGGAGAGGATATTGTGAATCATCCATTTATCTAAGCTCGGGAGAGTTAGATTCACGAAAGGGGTAAGTACGGTGTTTCAATCGCGAAATACTAACTCGACCTAGGGATAGGTTAAGAGTTTCAGCGGCTAAAAGAATTGTGAGATTGGTTGGTAAGTATAATTGGTTCACGCCGGGAGGTATCATCAAGGACTAGTCATCAACAACACTTTGACTTAGGGAAAAGCGGAGTCATTCAATGACACTTTGTCGAACTTTGGTAAAGTCCAACCCACGAGCAAGGGATTGCCGCGGCGGACAAGTATCGTCACTGCCAAGGCAGTAAACTGCAGTGCTGTCGAGGCAGTGATGTACAATTGCATTCGACAGAAACAAGTCAATTGAACCCACACTACGAAGCACTCTAACCTACCCCACTTTTCCATCCTTGATTTCTTGATCATTTATCGTTATTGTTTTCATTAATTTCTTTAGTTATAATCCAACTCGATTATTTGTGTATTTAATTTTTCATTGTGCAGGAAGAATAAATTGCGTAAGTAAAGCCAATCCCTGTGGGTTCGATATCTTAAATACTTCAATCTGACAAAAGGTGGAAGGACGAATGCTTCATCATAAAAGCAGGACTGTCTAGCCTCCATCAGGCACCTTAGCCCAAATGATGCTGCACGCTTTCTCGGACCAAGGAGTACAATTCCCGGAGTTTCCCAGCAACATGTTCATTACAGCCGCCCTTTACACCGAGACTACACCAGCCCCGGGAGGACCAAGACCATTCTTCCATGCGGACCCTCAGCCCCAATACCAGGCTGTCGGCCCCTCTAGGGCGACAGATTTTGCCGCGGCCTCGTCTGTCAGTAGAAGGCCATCCAAGCGAAGGGCCGTTTTTAGCACTCCATCCAGATCACCAATTATCATAGGCAGTCTATCCGCCGAGATAGATGCCTACGTGCACCAAAGCTCCACTGCCGCCGGCCCAAGTACACACCACACCGGAGGAGCAACAGCAATGGGAGGAAGAACAGACGTAATGCTCACCGAGGAGATGGCTGATGTAGAAGAAGGAGAGGAGGTAG
This sequence comes from Abelmoschus esculentus, assembly GCA_035048815.1. Classification (NCBI taxonomy): domain Eukaryota; kingdom Viridiplantae; phylum Streptophyta; class Magnoliopsida; order Malvales; family Malvaceae; genus Abelmoschus; species Abelmoschus esculentus. The sequence goes on from JAUCBN010000049.1 coordinate 2,613,884, forward strand.
AAGCCCCAATGCAACGGACACCACCCACTCGAGTCCAACCGCCCCGGCAAGTAAAGACACAACCATCACCTTCACCAAGGACAAAGCATTTGGCATCAAGGCCACGGAGGAAAAATATTACAAGCAGCTTTCGGAGTCGCTTTAAAATTCTTTGTCCTTTATTCAATATTAATTGCTTTACTGTTTCTAGTTATTGTTTTTTTTTATATTCATATTTTGTTTTGCCGCTTATCTCTTCAAATATAAAACATTGAGGACAATGCTTGGTTTGAGTTTGAGGGTGCAGATTCACTGCCAAGGCAGCAATCTACTGCCGCGGCCTTGCCAAAAAGGGAGTATTCCAGTGATTTTTTTAAAATTTTTATGCTCCCCGCCTTACTTGAATTAACTGCCTACACTTTTGCACTGCTCATCATCAGTATTGTCTTAGTTTATTCTTTAAGGCTATAGAAATCTTTCTTCTTACCATGTTTAGGTTCTGTCAAGAGGGCTTAACCTTAGGATGCTTAAGGCTGAAAACTTAGAAGCTCACTATAGGAAGAACTTTAAACACTTTGGGGACTTGGGGGATTATAGGAATTCTTTTAATAAACTTAGGTGATAAAGACTTAGATTTTTGGAAAGTAACTAGAGGTGCCTACCACCGGCTCTAGAAAGCCTCTTCTTCATGCTAGAGGTACCCGAAATTGGCTCTAGTATGTTTTAAGGAATATTAAAAAGAAAGAAGGAATTTAGTGAAAAGAAAAACACAAGTCTTTGAGGTGCCCGAAATTGGCTCAAGATTTGGTGTTTGAAAAGAAGAGAACACTTAACCAATGTCTATTTGTCTTGGACTTAGAGTTTATCTAAGAAAGCCTTTAATCAACTTGTCCACAAAAACGCACACACTCATAATTCTTATAGTTTGTTTCTAGGTAAACCCTTGGGTAACCGAATGGTTAAGGCTTAAGAATAGGCCTAGTTATGGTGGGGAGAATAGATGGACATGTAAGAACAAGAGAAAGTAGAGTTCGGCAAATTGATGGTTTGCATTGCTTGAAGACAAGCAATAGTTCGAGTTTGGGGGTGTGATAAGTGCTCAACACACTATCACTTTTTACTCCTTTTATGAGCATTAATCATCAAATATACACCCACTCGGACCAATGCATGTGCTTAATGTGATATATTTAGAAGTTATACTCATATAGATAATATTTACAGAAAAAGGCACGTTTTACTGCGTTTTCATATCTGTGTAGGAGAACCAGTGCCGCGGCAGGAACAAGGCCGAGGCAGGACCTGATGCCGAGGCAGCAGCAGGAAGACAGGAAGCAAAACTATAGGCGATGGAAAGATAAAAATCCAAGGAACATGTCTGGACTTGAAGCCCATGGATCGGAGCTGGCTAGCACAAGGAAAAGCCCAAAGGAAGACCACGCGGGAAAGCCTCCTTAGCCGAAGCAAACTTGGAAATATATTATTATTATGTACTTGACTTGTTCCCTACTCCAAGTTGTATTCTACTTAGGAAAGGTTTGCCCTAGGTCTAGCCTATATAAGGACCTAGCCACCCAATGTACAATATACGGAATACCTAGAGAGAGAGCCGATTTCTATTCTTGTTTCTTTCCTCTCCATTATGTTCTAAACCTTCTTAGGGATTAGGTGAAGGTTGTCGAGTATTTGTGAGAGGAGATTGTACCTTGTCTTTGATTCAATGCAATAAAGTTATCAAGGTTTGCTTATCCTTTGTTATTCCTTGTTTTCACAATTGAGCTCGGGAGAGGATATTGTGAATCATCCATTTATCTAAGCTCGGGAGAGTTAGATTCACGAAAGGGGTAAGTACGATGTTTCAATCGCGAAATACTAACTCGGCCTAGGGATAGGTTAAGAGTTTCAGCGGCTAAAAGAAGTGTGAGATTGGTTGGTGAGTATAATTGGTTCACGCCGGGAGGTATCATCAAGGACTAGTCATCAACAGCACTCTGACTTAGGGATAAGCGGAGTCATCCAAGGACACTTTGCCGAACTTTGGTAGAGTCTGCTCACGAGCAAGGGATTGCCGCGGCAGACAGTATTGTCGCTGCCAAGGCAGCAAACTGCAGTACTACTGAGACAGTGATATACGATTGCATTGGACAAAGACAAGTCAATCAATTCCACAATACGACGCAACTGGATCCTAGCCCATCTCTCTCTACTATTTCAACTCTTTATTTTTATTTAGTTATTTTAGTTTCGATAATTCAAATCAACTCACTTGTGTTCTTTACTTTTTCTACAGAACAAGAAGGTGAAGAAAGCATATTAAGTATACCGGTCCCTGAGGAGACGATAACTCGATAAAATACTTATCACTTATTACTTTCGATGTGTCCACTTGCACTAAACGCGCACTTTTGACACGCGACAGGTACACAACCTATTGATTGTGCTTCAAGTGAATCATAACTATGAACATGCTAGATGAGAACATGATGATATGATATGAAAATTGGCGCTACTGTAGTTGCCTAAACACATGATATGACAAACACAACCAAAGCATAAAAATAACCAAATCAGAAGTGAGGCTCACTGCCAACTTGACATTAGGAGACTCACCCTGACTAGAATCTCACATTGGGTTGCTCAGAATCTTTCATCGAGCTAATATACTCGGAATCTCGCATCGAGTCTTCACTCGGAATCGCATATCGAGTGAGGCTCAAAATCTCACATCGAGCAAAGTCATCACCCGGAATCTCACATCGGATAGCCTTCGATACATCACCTGGAATCTCACATCATATGGTCTTCATTGTGTTGCAATACTCACTCACTGGGTATTCGGATCCCACCAAAAAAAGACTCAAACCATACAAGATGATCCACCTAAGATCTTTATACCACAACCAAATAACGATGATAGCAAACCTAATACAATTATGGATTTTAACATAATTCTAAACACAAAACGACGTAGTTTCAACTAAATCTAATATAATAAAATGTCTCATTATATTTATGTATAATTGGCCTTGCATCATTTAAGACAATTTTAGATTTGAGTAGAAAAAATTTTATATTTAAATTTCTAAATATTTGAACTAGAAAGAAAAATTAAAAAAAAAATTGTCACCTGTAATAATTGTTACTGTGGAAAAAAAAAGCTAGACAATTAAGATATGAGACACTGTTAAATACTACTAATATAATATATAGTTGAATATTATTAATTTTTTTAATAATTTTAAAATAATTATTAAAAATCTTAAAGGTTCGACATGTAACTAATAACATTTTAAAATAAAATTAAAAAATATTCTATAAATTATTCTTACAATCTCATTTATAATTCTATCAAATTAAATAAACCTACATCATATTTATTTTCCACATGATAATCTTTTCCACAACAATATTTTTTTTATTTTAAAATGAATTGTTTAAAACGCCAACCAACAGAAGTGGTAGTGTACCAGATATATCCATTAAAAATAAACCTAAAATAGCTACTGGAATCTGCAAAAAGAAAAAAGAAAAGCAATGTAATTTGGCATGTCTAGGAAATGCTTCAAACATTATTTGCCATAAAGGTACCAGCACAGCAGATGAAACATGAAGGCCAAGGCTACTTGATAGTTGATACTACCAGCACAGCAGATAAAATTGTTTAGGGTTTAGAAACTCTATTTAAGCTTAATGTTTAGATACTTTTAAGTGTAGATGTTTGGAAAAAAGATATTAACCGAAAACTTTTAATCGCTTATTCGGGTCGTTAACAACTAAACTGAAGATTTCTAAAGGTAGCAAAAACAAAATCCAGAGCTCTGTAGTCAGAGAAGTTCTGTCTTTTTAAGCTTTCTTTCCTAAGGGGACTAATAGTATTTCGTTGGCTTTGTAATGTTCATACAGTTTTTTTACCTACATGCATCGATTATAGAGTCGAATCGGATCAAACCCCTACATACGAGACAGAAATATTTCAGACATTGGAATAGCATATCAGATATTATAAACTAAAACTATTACATGTTACAATTTCCAAGTACCAGTTTGCTTTGCAACAGTCAACAGTAAGTTTTATAAGAACTTATTGAAACACCTTTTATTTGCAGCCTTGGAAGAACAGACATTTTTTGAGAGTGCAACTCGGCCAACAAATACAAGCCACAGGCTTTGCCAAAATACATTGTCAAACTTCAAAGAGTTCCCCTTAAACTGTACAAGCATCTTCGTCAAATTGTATCCAACTAAATCAGTTATAGGCTCTGGAATCCTCCGGACCTTTAGCGGCAGCGAGTTCAACCGTCACGATGAAAGTTGACCTGCCAGCTTCCCTTAAATACTGGATATCTCCATTCATGAGTTTGACCAACTTTCGGCTGATTAGCAAACTGATACCCTCCTCCGATGCGTCTTCATCACTTCCAAACATTTGGTTCAGCAATTCTTCAGGTACTCCGCCACCGGCGTGCATTATCCTGACCCAAAATATATACAAAAACGCCTTTTACTTTCGGCTTGACTTCATATACAGGTAAAGTTCATTTGTTCATAAGATTAAGGAATATATATCCCAGTTCCAAATAGATACTAGACTACTAGTACTATCCACATCAGTATGAAACTATGAATGCATATTGCAGAAACAAAGCAGTACCTGAGCTCCAAATGTGCAAGGTGAACAGACTGTCCTAGTTGATCTTTGGTCAAGTTAGCTACAACAAGAAGTTGGCCTCCCTGTGGTGTAAAATTAACTGATACCAACAAGAAGTCGGCCAAGACCTGTTGAAGTCTCACACTATCTCCATATAAGGTCTCGGACATGATCTCTTCTGCTGTATCATTGACTATTCGGATACGTTTCCCATTGCTCTTTACCGTCACTTGACTAATGGAAGCAATCAATACCTCATGCAGGGTGAATTCCATCATTTCAAGATCCACGTAACTGTTAAAAATTTAGAGAACACAGAAGAAAAGGGAAGAAATTAAGCACTGAAATGAAGATATAACAAACCAAAAGTACCGAGGGGATAAACAACAGAATTCCCTCATGGTTAAGTTTCAATTCTGGGTAAGAGAAAGATAAGGGAAACCATAGCTCAGAGGTTAAAGGAAAGTGATGTTGTTATGCTAGAAGGAATCTTTGTTCTCTAGGAAACAAAGAGATGATGAAGAGAAATTCTGCATTAACGAAAAGCAAATCTAGAATATAAGGAAAGCTGTTCGTGTGGCTAGAAAACATATTGGATTATGAAACTTCTAGTGGAGGACACCCAGTAAGTACGCGATAACTATAAGCATGAGCATAGAACCCCCAAAGAACACAAAGGAATACTCAGAAGAACAAAATTCAGGCTAATAAAATGCATGGTTCATGTTATGTTTCACTTGAATCTTTTTAATGCAGAACAAAAAATGAGAAGTGATGTCATCTTTGGCATTGGCAGGGAATTATCATACCCGTCAATGATGGTATTCAGGTCTGAATCGTCAAGTATCTTCCTGAGCTGGCGCTGGCACAGGGTACTAGTCAGCAGAAGGTGTTTTTGTTCTGGTCCCAACTCTGTGCCCTCCATCATTTCACTAGAAAATCTAATACCAGAGAGAGGATTATGGATCTGCTTTTTCAGATAAGCCAATGCTTTCAATCTCTTCATAGCAGTTTGCTCTGTTAATCGCTGCATATGAAGTGCTTGTTGCAGCTCATGGCTTGCAAGCTGCAAGAAACAAAAGACTCCAGTGACAGCACCCTCTCTGTCCAATTTCTTATTCACACATAACAAGCATTCCACATACTTCCCATTACGAGCAAAGAAACCAAAAGGAGCCTTTTCAGGATCATGACCCGTCACAGCATTATTAAGTACAACACCAAGATTGACATAAGATTCATTATTCTTGAGACGGCAGCATGCGTTGTGCGTCCCAAAAACCTCCCCCAACAGCATTTTGTCTATCACTTGATCTCGGTTCCACCCAGTTAACTTAGTCATTGCTGGATTCCACTCAGAGCACCAGCCAAATTCATCCAAACCAAATATTGGTGGAATCAGTGGATTCGGATTTTGTACAATTGCTTTGTAATCACCTTCAATCCGGGTAAATTTGTCCATGACAATTTTCTGACCAGTTATATCTTGTGCAACAAAACAAACCCCCACAACATTTTCATGGAGATCCCGGTTCGCACAAGCATTGACAACTAAACTGATTGGACCAGCCTCAGACTTCAACCCGTAAGTTTTGATCTCAAATTGGATGTTTTTTTCTTCCTTGCCTGATAAGGAATAATTGCGTCACAAAACTGTTGATGATTTAAAAGAAAAGTAAATGGTAACAGGAAAGGGTAAAGAGAAAAGAAGCTGGAAGAAAGAAAAAAAGGTAGAGAATACTACATACCCTGCAAGGCCAAGAACAACATATTCTTGACTATTTCATTTGAAGAATCTTCAACAAGAGTGAGTAAATGCCTTCCAATTGCCTTGTCAACTGAAAGGCCAGTCAACTCGGCAATTTTCATATTCCAACCATTAACCAAGCCATCAACATCGACTGCCAAAATTGGCACAGTAGCTGTTTCAATTAAACGAACCATCTCACTTGTCACTGCCTCCAGCTCTTGCATCCCCTCTATTTTGAGGTCAGTGAGCTTCGAGTATATGATATTGGTGTTTGTATCTGTGGTCTCCACATCTTTGAATGCATTCCGTAGGATGAGCTGCAAAGAATGGATTGCATCCATTTCATAGTCCCTCCATGGCAAACTCCTAGTCTTGACAACTTCGAGGAAAGCCTTGAATGATGACCTCGGGTGCATCTTCCTATCATCATCTTTCTCACCAAGTTCATGCTTTGCACCACCCCATCTAATTTCAGCAGCAGTATGAGACCGGAACCAGAAAAGCATGTCCTTGGGGGTTATCCTCACAGCTGCCATCCCACAAACTACATCACCAAGTCTCAAAGCCCCCGGGAACCCAGCATCACACAAGCTATCAGTACTCAAACCCGTGGAGTCCATATGATACTCAGAAAGCCACAACGCTATCTCATACAGTTGGGAATCGCTTGGAGTTACTCCTAGTTTCCATATTTTGTCCTTGTATAATAAGGCAGCTCCATCGCATTTCACCAGATCCATTATATTTGGGCTCTGTGATACAATACCCACAGGTGCATCACGCATAAGCATATCACACAAAAGGGTCTGGGTACGAAGGATATTCTTCTCAATCATTTGACTTTCCAACTCTAGCTCCTTGTTGACATGGATGGCAAATACTTGAGCAAGAAACTCACAGGCATATCTGAGAGGGAATGGAACAAACCTTGGAGTAGTGTTATGGCATACTACCAGACCCCACAATCTCTTTCTCTTTTGCTGTGACTGCGGGGAACCGGTGTTGTCACCCTCTTCATCTCCATCATTGGAGATAACAGCCATAACCAGAGAAGCAATGGAATTCATGTTCTCCATATACTGCAAATGACAGCTGTGTGGAGCCCTTAGGGTTGAACCACAAAATGTTAGGTCAAAAGGAAGCTTATCATCTTGATATACTTTTACATGTTTCGCTCGACAATCAACAATCATACGGACTTTATTCTTCATAAACAAAAATCGAGCAGCCTGAGGTATATCAGTGGCTGGATAATGCAAACCTAAATATGGCTCTAGGCCAGGCTTTGTTACCTCAGAAACCACTTCCCCATGATCATCGTCATGGAATTTATAGGCCATCACCCTGTCATAACCAGTGAGCTCAAAAACCTCCTGCACCATCGTATCACAGAGCCTTTCCATGCTTCCACTAGGAAGAGACTGCAAGCGAGTAATTGCCTTAGCTGCTAGCTTGTACGACTGCAGGGCTCCAGCAGCAGTCATGGGAACTTCATAGGGCTTCACAGGTTCAAAATCAATGATCAAGCTCCCTGTTACCCGATGGACTATTGCATAGAAGGGCTTCCCAGAAGTCTTGCAATGGACCAAGATTGGATTCAAAAGAGAAACCTCCCCAATTCCTAGAGCTTTCAGCAAAGCAGATGAACTGGGGGCAGTAAAAATAGTTTTTATGTCAGTTCCAATGCCAAGAACTGGGTAGTCCCCAACGCTCGGGACTGCATGACTAACCATGGTCAACATTTCAGGGGCATTCTCACTGTATGCTATGACCTTGTAAGTTTTCTCATCTAAGGCTAGCAAGCACCCGAAGGGTTGGATAAACTTGCCTTTCTGTATGTTATGGAGATAAGCTGTGGTAACCTTGTCTGACCTAGGTTGCTGGTCTCCACTTACGCGCACTGAACTTGAATAGTCAAAGGAGCTACTGGACTCCTCAAAGTCTGCATGCAGTTTTGCATCTACAGTAGTCTGAGCAATAACTCGAGCACTGTGCCTTGATCTCCCAGAGTTGTTAGATGAGTGGCTTTGCCTTGATGTAGACATTTTCTCCTGGTACTCAACAAAAGGCAAAGAAAGAATATCTCTATGAATAACAACCACCAGAAAAGAAATCTATACAATGTAAGCAAAAACAAGTATTGACATGGTTGCAGACAATTTTATAAAGAAGTTATACAGAGCCTTGAAATGCCAAAATATTCTTACATCTCCTATAACCAATTTGAGATAAGAAAACTTACACTCCATTTATTTGATGCTTTTTCTAGTTTCCCTCAACTATCAATTAAATTTTAGTTTTTGTATTTGTTGTCCATCAATTTTTCACATTCTTTCAAAAGGGTCAAACAACCGGAAACCATAAAGGTTGACTATCCAGATTTTCCTCTAGCATTAGAGCAAGAAATTTGGGGGACAATGATTTCTTTTTTCCATTTTTAGGTAGGATATGATTAAACTTCAGAGAGCCACAGAAGAACCCTATGAAGGATTTTGCTTTCTAGACATAAAAATTATGTCCTTTCAATCAATAACTACAGCTTATGAGGAGACCAAGTTACTCAAAGTTTCAGATTTTCAGTGTCTATGATCCTTAGTCCAAATTCAACAGCCTTAATCATGATTCACCTTTTCCCCCCATCCCACAACCCAAACTGGCTCAGCTAAAAGGAATCCATCCATCATAACTCATCATACATGATAAAGAACTAGTAAAGAGAACAAACTAGCTATTGTAAAACAATAATCCCCATAGCTATTAAGCCTGAAAGCTGAAAAATAGCTTTAATTCAGCCAAAGTGACTAACCTTTTGGTCGATAAGTAGCAGAGGAAATGGAAAGGGCAGCTGTTATCTGTAACTGTGACCGTGTGACGATGAGTTGAAGAAGCAGTTGGAAGAACTACTTGGAAATAAGAATCCCAAGCTCAGCCAGGAAACCCAGAATCCATCACCAATAGAATTATAGAAAGAACCCACAAAAGAAAAAAAAAATACTAAAAAAAACTCGACAACCGCCTTGAAAGACTAGCAGCACTTTACCATTACCAGCTAGCAGGGACCACCATGATAACATAAAATAATACTATAATAAAGTATTCCCATGGAGATGGCTTTGGATTGGCGATTGGCACCAATCCAACATCAAGATTTCACCTTTATAATAAAATAAAAGAAGATTGGGGTTTCCCAATCGAGGATAACAGTGGCAGTTAAGCTATCATTGGCTTTCCATATTAGTTTATGCTGTTTATTTATTGAAAATGTTGTTCTGGGTTGTGGGATTCTGTCACTTTATTCAAGAAAAAAGATAAACCTTCCATTAAAAACAAAAACTTCATAGTAAACCCATGTTTATAATATCAATCAAGATCAATCTTTTGATACATTAACACTCTGATTTCTATAAAAGTTTTGCGATTTTCGAACAGAATAGAAGAAAACTAGTGGGAACTGCAGGGTTAGCCCATGCCAAGTTGTGGGTTTTGGTTGGTGAAACCCATTCCTGTTTGCCTGGAGACAGATCGGACCAAAATAAGAACAAAAGCATGTGTTAGGGTAATAGTCAGTGGTCACATGGAGATAGACAGAATTTGGCCCATACCGGAATCTGAAGAACAAATACAAATGGTAGACTTGGTAGGGTCCATGCATAGTTTCCTACTTTTCTTCCAAACCCTATCCCTTTATCCGTTTTCCAGACGTGGCTGATGGAAACCCTCTGCAGTTGTCATCTTCGAAACAATTATTTATGGGGACTCTCTGTCGGCTCCAGTGCCCTTTCCTCCCAACGAAGAAAGGTTGAAGATATAGATTCGAATTTCAACATGAGCGAGGAATTTAGTTTCAGATATTTTTTGGTTTACTATAAAATTAAATTATATTTTTATATATATAATTATATTATATTTTAAATTAAATAAACGTTTAATATTTTTTGTGATTAATTTAAATTCTTTTACAAATATTATTTTTTATTTAATAAAATACGAACACGTTATATGTTTTGTTTAAATTAAAATCCAAAAATAAAAATAAAAATAAAAATAAAAAAATTGTTGTGAATAAAGTAAAGAACAAGAATAAAATAAAAGAATAAAGACGAGAGATAAAAGGGAGAGAGATTTTATTATATTCTTAAAGTAGGGTCATGTACAATGCTTTGTCAAAAGTCTATATTTATAGGTATAAGATGAAAACCCTAATGGGCTTTATTATTAGGGTTTAATACCCATTGGAATTAGGATTTTCATCTTATGCCTATAAATATAGACTTTTGGACAAAACATTGTACATAACCCTACTTTGAGAATATAATAAAATCTCTCTCCCTTTTATCTCTCATCTTTATTCTTTTATTTTATTCTTGTTCTTTACTTTATTCACAACACGTTATCAGCACGAGACTCTAACCAACGGAGATGTTTGTCGTTTAAATCTTGAAGGAGTTATTGAAAAGAATTTGTTACTGGCGTAAATCAAAGATAAGTTTTTCTCCCTTAATTATATTTTTATTTTTCTCTATTGATCTTTGATTTGATTATTAATTTATTAAAATCTTTGGTTGTTTTGTATTTGTGTAGCGATAAAGTGACTCAAATACCGCGGTTCTTATCGACAATTCTCGAAAAAGATTTTAACAAGATATTGGTAACTAAATCTATCATATATTCAAATTAGTGAAAAGTTCGGTATGTTTTATTTATTTAATTTGAGATTTTTTTATCTTTATTTATAATCAATATTTGTTTATTTTATTATTATGATGAAAGTTTATGTTTTAATCATGTTCTAAGTATTACATGATATCAGAAAAAAAATAAACCTTTGATAAATTAATATGTTTTTGTTATGTTGATTTAATCCGAGTATATTGGCTGGACATCCCGTTCTGCGAGGCTACTGGTCTCAAAGGAGGTTCTTTTTAAAAGACCTTGTGGACTGGTTTAACAACGCCGCGTATGAAAATTAAATTTTTATTCTTTGTATATATTGAATATATATCGGTTGATCAATTACTATTTAATAGTATGAATATTATAAAGTTTATATTTGCTTGGAAGCAATATTTTTTTATGTCGAAAAATTCGACTATAGACTTCTCCCAAGTTCAAGTTATGAAAATTGTCTTGATCAAAGAATTTTTATGGGAGACATTCCCTGAAGTGAATGCAAGCATGATGATTATTCCATGCGATTATTGGATTTATGACATTCCTTAAAGTGAATGCAAGCATGATGATTATTCCATACAATTATTGGATTTATGACATTCCTTGAAGTGAATGCAAGCATGATGATTATTCCATGCGGTTATTTGATTTATGTCATTCTCTGAAGTGAATGCAAGCATGATGTTTATTCCATGCGATAATTGAATTTGTCTTATTCCTTGAAGTGAATGTAAACATGATAATTCACTATATGATTAATGAATAAAACTCAGTTATATGCCAGAGTATCATTAATGAGGATTGTTAGAAAAACATACTTCACTTTTCACACATTAAAGTTGTTCTGTAGACACAATATCGTGAAAATGTTTTAAAAACCTATTGGCTCCGCTCCATTCCCTAAAGTGAATGTGATATTTTATAGCGGAAAGAATAAATGCCACATTAGTAATTGTGGTCATGATTGAGATCATAAAATAGACATGGATAAGATGATTATTTTGAGAATACTTATATCCGCAAGAAGTGGAATTATAAAGATGACAAGAATGATAGAGATCATATTAAAATCTTTATGTTATCAATGCGATGGTATAAACCATTGATTTCGTACTTGTCAAATGCCGAAGTATTATGGACTTTATTCCTAATCATGAATGATAAATTGAAGAAAATATAATCAGATTTTCGTTGTGGCGAAAATAATGGCATTATTGATCCAACTCAATTGAATATTGATAATTTTTCTCATAGTCCTTCAAGAGAATAATTCGCCATTTATTTTATTTCCCTTATAACATCTAAAAGAAATAATTGATATTTATTTTATTTTATTTTATTTATTATATATTTATATTAATTTATTTTATATATTATTTATTTACGCTTTATGTTAATTTATCGTTAATTTATTTTATATATTATTTATTTACGTTCTATGTTAATTTATCATTTGAAGAATATTATTACTTCCGGAATGAAATCTACAATGAATTGTGGCTATTTATGCCAAGCAGACAGTGCAAGTACTCATACTATACTTAAGCATAGGAAATATTTTCCCATTTAAATACAAGGGAAAATGTGAGTACTATATCTCAAAGTACTGAAATATCAATGCTTCGGAAGAGCTTTTGAGAGCTTATCTTTGATAAATAACCGAGTTGATATAATGTGCTATATTTAATATTTTCCATTCCCCGAAGTGAATGGTACAAAGCACATATTTTTCATTCCCTGAAGTAAATGAAATAAAGCACATATTAAAAGGTGCATAATTATGCATATTTTCCATTTTAAATGCAAGGGAATAATATGAGTACTATATCCGAAAGTACTAATATCACAGAAAGCTCCGACTGAGCAAATATGTTATTGCCAAATGAGACTTTATCTCATATTTACAGTGCATTATGCTCGTTGAGCAAATATGTTATTGCCAAATGAGACTTTATCTCATATTTACAGTGCATTATGTTTCTCATAGTCGCAAAAGAGACTTATTGAATTTTAAAGATATTTGCAGAAATATATTGAGAATATTAGTCAAGGGGGTGTTGACTATCTCAATATTACGAGTATAACTCAAGGCAATAATGAAATTTTGGCAAAATTACATGCACTGTCATCCATATTGTACTACATAAGAATTATTAGTACAAATTGAAGCTCATGCTATTGTAAACCAGATGTTTATTGATAATTTTATTTGGCATGACCGGTTAGACCATCCCGGTTCAATTGTGATGCGAAAATTTGATGACACTTTCATGTGGTCATTCATTGAAGAACTAAGATTTTCTTCATGGTAATATTTCACGTGATACTTGCTATGAAAGCAATTTGATTATTCAATCATCAACATCTAAGATAGAGTGTTATTAATTTTCTAGAACGGATACAAGGTGATATATATGGGCCCATACACCTTTCTAAAAGACCATTTAGATATTTTACGATTTTTATCGATGCATCGACTAGATGGTTATGTGTATCCTTGTTATTAACCCGCAACTTGGTGTTTGCGAGGCTACTTGCTTAGTTGATAAAATTACGAGCACATTTTTCTATATTATTTTCTAAAGACAATCAGTCTTGATAATGTTGATGACATGTAATTTTACATGTAGTATCACAAATTCGCATCACGCCAACAAATGATCATAAGTTCTCCCCATTACAAATGATTTTTGGTCAGGAACCAAATATTTCTCATCTTAGATTTTTTTGTGTGCGATATATGTTCTAATTGCTCCACCACAACGCACAAAGATGAGTTTTGTTGGGAATATATATAAGAGCTTCTGATAGGGGATTTATTTACAACCCGATTTACTGACTATCATTTTAATGAGTCAGTTTACCCAACATTAGGGGGAGAAAATAAATAGCTGGGGAAAGAAATAAGTTAGAATGAATTATCATTTTTTTCATTTTGATCCACGTACTACACAATGTGAACTATAAGTTCAAAGGATAATTCATTTAGCAAACCAATTGCCAAATATTTTGCTGACCCTAAAAGAGTGACTAAGTCACGTATACCAGCTATGAATGCTCCAATTAAATTTGATGTCATGGAAGGACAAACTCTAGTTGCTAATGAGTCTAACTTACGCTTAAATCGTAGTAGACAAGTAAGTTCCAAAGCTAAAAGATCCTCGAAAAAGAAAAAGAGCTATATTTTATGATGGTCTGATCGAGGAATCAATGATTATAAAAATCTCTAAAAGAGATTAAATGATCTTCAACAGAGACATTGACATGACTCAAGTACCTGATAATAAAGAGATCTCAATAGATTATGTCATGTCTGGTAATAAGTGGAACTGAAATTAAATCGACATCGTTAATATATTTGCATGCAATATAGCACTAGAGATTTTATTTGATGATGTGGATCATGAATCATTGTCAATTGGACAATGTGAACAAAGAAATGATTGGCCAACATGAAAGAGACAATTGAGGCAAAACTACAATCTCTTTTGAAAAGAGAAGTATTTGGGCCTATAGCCCGTACATTGAAATGTGTAAAGCTCATGGATATAAACGAGCCTTTGTGAGAAAGAGAAATCAAAAGGGGAAATCATGAGATATAAGCTCATTTGGTTGTACAAGGATTCTCACAAAGACACGAAATTGATTATGAGGAAAATATATTCCTCGGTGGTGGATGCAACTACTTTTAGATTTTGATCAGTCTGGCAATAAATAAATTTACTCGGTTTCTGCCTAATAGATGTTGTTACATCATATTTGAATGGGTCTCTTAACAATAATATTTACATGAAACTTCCGGAAAGATTTAGATTGCCATAAGCAATTTATTCAAGTTCTCGAGAATATTATTCAATCATATTGAATATATCTTTTTATGGCTTGAAACAATTTAGGCGTATTTGGTATGATCGCCTCATTGAATACTTATTAGCGTAATGCTATATGAATTATTTCTCCGAGCATTTTTATTAAGAGGTTTAGCTTTGAATTTTTATTGATTGTGTATGTCGATGATTTGAATATCATTGAGACTCGTGAAGAGACCTCCTCAAATCCTTGTGCATCTATCGACATATAGAAAAATATTGAAAGAGACTTTACATGCATAACGCATATCTATTGATCACCCTTATGGTTGTTGCTAAGTCTCTTATTGTAAACAAAGTTTTTTTCGCCTCACGAAAAGGGTAATGATATTCTTGGTCTAAAACACAATATACACATTATTTGATCTGGATGTATCGTATCTTAGCTGATCCAGAAATATTATTTAAGTGCTACGAGATCATTACCTTTAAATAATTGTTATGCATGAGGCAAAACCAAAATATGTGTTTGGCTAAACATATCCTGAAGATATGTGAATGTTTTTCACAAGATAAGATGCAAGCTATCTTGTATAGAGATAATACAAAATTTATATCTCAAGGTGGATATATCAAATATGATAAAACGAAATATATTTCTTCAAGTTTCTTCCCTCATGATTTTCAGATGAATAGTATTCAATGAATCATTTCAAGCAATGACTTGGAAGATTTATCCACTAGTGCATGATCCACTTCAACATTTGAAGATTGTATTCAATATTGAATTATGAAGATTCAAAGATCTTATGTGATATTTTCATGAGGGGGAGTAAATACGCGTTGCACTCTTTTTCCCTTAACCGAGGTTTTGTCCCAATGGGTTTTCCTGGTAAGGTTTTTAATGAGGCAACATATTATGCGTATCAAATATGTGTGTACTCTTTTTCCTTCACTAAGATTTTTTTTCCCACAGGGTTTTATCTTAGTAAGGTTTTAACGAGACACATTATCTTTATGGATATCCAAGGGGGAGTGTTATGAATATATTTATTCATGGTGGATATCCATATATTAAGTTAAAGTTTAATGGGCTTTATTATTAGGGTTTAATACCCATTGAAATTAGGGTTTTCTTCTTATGCCTATAAATATAGACTTTTGGACAAAGCATTGTACATAACCCTACTTTGAGAATATAATAAAATCTCTCTCCCTTTTATCTCTCATCTTTATTCTTTTATTTTATTCTTGTTCTTTACTTTATTCACAACAAAAATATGTTAATTAACCTAATCATCTTTAATTTTTTTAAAACCCTCAAACTCTAACCTTAAATTTCTAAATCTTTTCATTTCGACTACCGGTTTAATCACTATTGACTATTCTTATCTTCATCGGACCCCATTACTTAAAACTTCTATCATCTCCTCGTCAGAAATATAAGAATGAATCGTCGATCGCACCATCAACGAACATCCAACAATAAAAAAATGTCGATTGATTTTTCTCTGACGAGTAAAAGATGACGAATGTCTGTTTGTAACACCCTAAAACGAGTCTAGTAAAAATTGGGTTTTAGCTATCGAAAACCTTACACCAAAAAATCAAAATTATTCCATTGACTTTGAAAGTTTTAGGTGACTAAATTATGGTCAATTTTATTGGTATTAGAATCTAATTTACAAATTATTGATTAAAGACTTTATTGAAATTATTGAAAATTTTAGATGATTAAATTATGAAAATTGAAAGTTTAAAGACAAAAGTATAATGAATAAAAAGTTGAAGAATTAACCTTATGATTATCCCCATCACTCATTATGTGGAGTACCTAGAGTAGCTTCCTTCCTTCACAGGAAGAAAAGCCTTTATCAAATTAAAAATTAGAAGAAACATATAAAGCTTACCCGTTATTGAAATTAAAAACTTTGTCATCATCAACCTTAGTTATTTTCTTATCCTAAACTAAGCAATCATCTTCATTGGAGAAAAAAAAAATTAAAGCTGTAATGACCCGGTTTTTTCGAGGTGAACATCGGGCGCTGACTCGAGTCATGGATCATCCAGTCGGATTTTGTTAGAGTTCGTGGGTTCGTGTTGGATCTCTGTGGGCCTCGGTTTTATCTTGTAGGGTCCTTCGTGTTTTTGTGGGCTTGCTTGTTAGGCTTAGCTTTGGGGTTGAATTGGATAAAAAGATGTTAGTGAAGGGCAAAGGAGTAATTTCCTTACCCATTCACTTATGACCAGCCACCTTTAGATGAGGGGTCATCTTTCTCATCATCTCTCCAATCATCTCCTTCTTCTTCTCTCCAACTCAAGAGAAAGATGAAAACTTGTTGCTTTTGAGAAGGAATCTCGTTTTGGTCATCATGGGAGTTCTGTTCAGCTCGAAGAGATATATCAATCAAGGTGCTTATCGTTGGCTTTGGTGGGGAGTGAGCTTAGAGGCTTGAAGAAAAGGGAAAGTGTGAGAAAAGCTTGTGGGAAGCTTGAATCCGGATTTGTTGCTTAAGGTCAGTACATCTCTGACTCTTACTTTTCATATGTCTCATAAAATGTTGTTTGGATGGATTGTTTGGTTATAGAATGCTTGGATGGGGGTTTGGGAGCTTAGAACCCTAGGAATGATGAATTTCATATTAGGGGTTAAATGTATGTAGAAATGGTAGGAAAATATCTTGTATGCTTCAGTAAACTCGTAAAATCAATTTGGGAATCAACTATGTAGATTAGGGAAGGTTTCTTAGAGTTTTACATGCTTAGACCTGTAAATTCGTGCAGGCGTATTGATACACGGGAAAGGTGTATCGATACCCTATAGGCAAAACTTAGGTGAGAAAGGCAGGCGTATCGATACGCCCTGCCTGCGTTTCGATACTGAGTTGTCCAGTAGCATTTTTGGTTCGATACCTGTATCGAAGCGGGTAGGTCTTCCTTAGTTAACTTTGAAGTTGGTCAAAGGGTATCGATACCAGTATCGATATCGGTGTTTTGATACCCTCTTTGGGTGGGTATCGATACATGGTGTTTCGATACCCTACATAAGGGTATCGATACACATGTGTAATCTTTCCAAGTCTGAGTGGAGAGTTGAGGTTCGGTAATTGTAATTAAGGATCCCAATGAATCTTAATCATTGAAAGGAATTGTTAAACCACTATTGATGATTTTAACCCCAAAAAGACTAAGTCTTGATGAGTCTTGGTATGCTTTGATATTGAGGTCCTAGGAGGATCGTTGTGTGGTTTGAGTCATTGTTTGATGGAAATTCGGATATCCAAATTAGTGTTGCAACACAAAGAAGACCATCCGATGTAACATTCTGGGTAATGTAATTGAAGACTATTTCCGAATGTAGGATCCCGATGATGTGTAGACGCGGGCCTCATTCGAAGATACTCAATGTAACATTCCGAGTATGGGATTTGGAGGATCCCGATGATGTGTGGACGCGTGCCTCAAATCCCGAATGTAGGATCCCGATACTGTGTGGACGCGGGCCTCACTCGTAGTGTAGGATCCCGATGTTGTGTGGATGCGGGTCTCACTACCTTGTGTTT
The DNA here is from genome assembly GCA_035048815.1 of Abelmoschus esculentus. Taxonomy (NCBI): domain Eukaryota; kingdom Viridiplantae; phylum Streptophyta; class Magnoliopsida; order Malvales; family Malvaceae; genus Abelmoschus; species Abelmoschus esculentus. The sequence continues at coordinate 2,632,304 of JAUCBN010000049.1, forward strand.
GATTTTGGTTGACACGTGTATGCTGTGTGCGTTAATCTACATCTCTTTATGCCATGTGTAAGGCGAGTATGTTAGAAGCCTTTATGTGCACTCTTTACTATACTATCTTGCTTACTCGTTTTATGATACTTATGACTTGTTAGAGTTGAGATGTACCACTGAGCTTGTTAGCTCAGCGTGCGGAATTATGGTTTTTCCGTGTGTAGGTGACAGGTAACTTTGGAGGGGCACATCGAGGAAGGACTTCCCAGCATCGGAGTCGTTTTAAGAGTACAGTACTTAATCTTTAATAGGACTTAATGTATTCATAGGACCTTACCACATATCGAGTCTGTATCTTTACTTTGGATTTTATTTTGAGTCGGATAATATATTTTGAAATGAGCTCCTGCTTTGTAAACTCCTTATTATATTTTATTTTGATTTACGTGGATTTATGAGACGTGGTATTTCAAGTATTTGAACTCGTGCTTTTAAAAGAATTTTGACGAGTTGGGTTTTAGGAGACCCGAATGTGGCACTTCGGATCCGGATCGGGTTTTAGGTTGTACACAACTAATAAATTTTTTAAAAATTTAAGGATTAATTCATAAAATTTTAAAAAATTTAAGACAAATACATAAATTTTAGAAAATTTAGGGTGAATTTGATCTCATCCTATGCTTTAAGTGGATACGCCACTGACTACCTATCAGGAATAATCCTCCATTGATTTGTTGATTATATAGCCTAAACCATATTTAAGATCAATTCTCCATATATATCAAGACTTAGTTTTATTGCTTCTCATACAAATAGAAATAAGGGTGTTCAAAATCGGCTTAATGAGGATTCAACAGCCCAACAAATCCAATAGTAATACTATATTATTATTATTATTATTATTATTATTATTATTATTTTATGTTTCTATCGTAACCCATTTTTAATACAACCCAACAAATACCCATGAAACTAAAGCCCACTACCGAGCCCATCAAACAAACCCAAAAATAAACCCTAAAACATTATTCCCCTTCTCCAAGAATGTTGCCGCCTCCTCCTGTTACCATGCTTGCACAGTCAGTGCGTGGCCGCCATGCGCGGCGGTTCGAATCGCACGTGGTGGTCACGCGCTCCCTTATTCGACCGCCTTGTCGCCCTTCTGACTCCACTACCCTTGTCATCTCCGATCTGCAAAATGGAAGAAGATTAGATCTTAAATAAAGTAAAATCAATGATATTTTACATTTTCGTGCAATATTATAATGTAAACAAAAGGGTTATAAAAACTCAAGTTTAGATCTATAATAGTGGAGACCGAATGGAATGAAAAAAATCAGATTCGAACCACAAAAATCGAGAGCCAAACAACACAAATTCGAAACGAAAAAAAAGAAAATAGATAGCAAATCAGAGAGTGAAACCGAAGCATAAGAGAAAGAAAAGAAAACGAAAAAAAGACGAGTTACTTATCTTCATTCTCAAATCTAGGCTTGTACACTCGGAATCTCGAAAATCCGAGACCATATTCGCACTCCACACGTTCGAAATCTTCAGAAAGCACGTTCCTTTTCCATTTCCAGTCACCGGAACGACGGCCGGTGCGGTAGCCGGCGTCGGTCGATGGCGGTCTGAGATCCCAGCCACCACTGGAGGTTCAGAGCTTGAGAGCGTTTAAAACTCTCTTCTCTGTTATGATGGAAACAAATGAAGCAATAAAAAAAAGGGGCTATATGTATGACACCATACGGTGTCGTTTTGGCATGGCTATTTAGCCTCCAAAACGGCGTCATTTCATCTATGGGAACCTACATCCGACCCGTGCATCCAACCCAGACCCGTGCTTAACCCGAAATTAGGAGAAAATTACATATGTGATCCTTGAACTCCTAGCTTATTTCTGTTTTGGCATCCCAATTTGCAGCCGCTTCATTTTTTGTCATTGGTTTGCATGATTTGGGCCCTATAATTTCTATTTTTATTCAATTTCATCCCTATTTTCTTTATTTTTAGCTTAATAATTTTTTTTCTTTTGTAGAACAGTCCTTATATTTCTTCCTATTATTTTTACTATGTTTTATCTAACATATATTAACTATTTTGCAGATTAAAATATCTTGGGATCACAATATTAATTTTAAAATCGAATTTAATATTTTCGTTTGTATAAAATATGTTATAACCGACAGGTGCCAATTTTGGGCGTTGTAAGGGTGCTCACCCTTCCCTACGCGTAACAAACTCCCGGATCCAGCTCTGGTTCGTAGACCCGGTTTTGGTGTTCCAATTGCACCGTAAAAAACTATTGGTGCTGACTCCCCGGACGAGTTCCGGTGATTACAGCTGGCGACTCCGCTGGGACCTTTTCGAGAGTCGAGCCTAAAATCGGTTACATTTTATTTAATGATTGAAAATATAAATTCGATTATTTTTTTATAATATGTTATTTACTTTATTTATTTCAAATATTTTACTAATGTTTTTTAAAATGCTTTTCAGGCCTCCATTTCATAAACCCTTAACCCGGGTTCCGCCCGTTTAAGTGGGAGCATGAAACCACTCCTTCGTGAGGTTCCGCCTTCGTGTAGGATGGTGAATTGCTTTCGGGATATTTTTCCCTTTGTCTTCGTGAGACCTACGTCTCCGCATAGACTTAGAGAAACATATCCCCCTGAATCGTATTTATTATCCTTAGTAGGGTAATAAATCTCGTTCGGGTACCTTCTAGAGCCGAACCACATATAGTGAGCCCTAGAAGCCCACCTTTAGAGCCGTCATACCGGAACTCTGCTCATTTAGAGTGTCACGCTATAGGTTTTTCTTTTTAGAAAGAGAGAGAGCAAGGGGTTTATGTTTATTTATGCCCTTTAATTCATGTTATATATTTCTCGTTATTTATTTTTGTAATATATTTGACATGTGCATATTCATGCATCATAAAGCATGCATGTTTATTAATGTCTAGTTCGATACTAATAATTTTCCATCCGTGTGTTGCATTGTTTCTCGTTTTTGCATTCACACTTCTTAATTTTAAAAAGGGTGTTGACACAAGTACAACCGTTAAAAAAGGTTAGTCACATAAGAACCGTTCTCAAAGTAAGGTGAGGGACACAAGATTGGGTTCCACTAGTGACATCAAGAAAACATAACCCGAGATAGTTCGTGCCAGCCATGTTCGAGACCAAATTTTATTTGGGGCAAAAAGCCGATAGTGCTTTCCAAGAAAATCAAAATTTCGAAGATGAAGGCCAAACAAGACCCACTTTATGTAGAGAAAGCTTCGTTCTGACTCGAGCTTCCGTTTCAAAGTTGTACTGAGTCAACACTTTTTTTATAATATTTTGCAGCACTTTACATATCATGACACCATTCTAGTTGCACAAGCATATCATTTTGCATCATATCCATCAGGATCCTAACATCAGAGGGGCATTTCTGTTGCAGTCATTCTAAGTCACAATATCCTCATCTCGCCAAAAGCAGAACTAAAGGAATGGACGCAAGATTAGCCAAGATAGAGTAAGCTCACGAAGATATCAAGAGGGACCTTGAAAATAGATTGGAAAAACGCAGTCGGATATTCGCACTCATATCTCGTAGTCACAAAATGATTTATTCGGAAAGATATCCAATTTGTTGGCAGGCAAAGATCTAGAAAAACAAAAGGGAACGGTTATTGACCCAAGCGCAATGGAGAATGACTCAGGAAATCTTCTTCAAACCCAAATGTCAGTTGATGCTCCCAAAGTACATAACGATCAAGCAGAGTCCTCACTTCCAGGAGGTTTGGTAATTCGCGACCCCAAGGAATGTATGATGCCTGATTCTGACGAAATAAACAAAGTCGAGCTATACAAGAAGATCGAAGATCAATGTAGACAACTCAAAGAAAAGTTCAAATCCATGGAAAACATCGACCAATTCCCGATGGTTGAGGCAAGAGAATTAAGCCTAATCCCAGATCTAGTGTTGCCACCAAAGTTCAAGACACCAGATTTTGAAAAATATAATGGAACTACATGCCCAGAAGCTCATCTCACCATGTACGTCAGAAGGATGACAGGCTATATCAACAATGATCCCTTGTTGGTACATTGCTTTCAAGATAGTCTGATTGGATCAACATCCAGATGGTTCAACCAATTGAGTCGTTCTGAGATAAATTCATGGAACGACCTAGCCCAAGCCTTCGTCAGGCAATACAGTCACGTCATCGACATAACCCCTAATAGGGTTACTCTACAAAATATGCAAAAAAGACATGATGAGAGCTTTAGACAGTATGCTCAGCGCTGGAGGGATGATGCTTCCCAGGCACTACCTCCGTTATCAGAAAAAGAAATAGTAACACTTTTCGTGGGAAGTTGGACAAGCCTTTCCTCGATCGAATCTTGGGAGGTGCCACGAAGGATTTTTCAGACATTATCATGAATGAAAAGATGATCGAAAACGGTATTCTAAGCGGAGTACTTGAAGATGATGAGGTCGGTGATACCAGTATCCATAATGTCGGCTATTCAAAGTCGTTGACAATGGGGGCAAGCAAAAGTCGCAGCCTCAAATACATAGAATTTCACGCCTATTCCGATATCTTATGGTGAACTGTACAGGAATCTGTACGATGCACATGTGGTATCACCGTTTTACACGAGTCCAATACAACCACCTTATCCCAAGTGGTACGATCCCAACGCCCAATGCGAATACCATGCTGGAGTTGAGGGGCACTCCATTGAGAATTGTATCGGTTTTAAGAAACTTGTCGAGAAATTCATCGACATAGGAGTCATACGATTCAATGACCCTACTGGATCTAATGCAATAGAGAATCCTTGACTAAGGGATTCAGTCACCTTACAACTGCTCTGAATAGTTAGAGTGCTAAAGAGTTTCCTACGGTTTTTTGGGACCTTTCTAAGTTATGTAAAGAAGAACTCTTACCACTTTGGTCCGGTAGTAACAAGAGTCTTTTTGTAAAAGGACCTCAGTTTGTTACCCTACGATAATGAAATGAAACTTTTTGTGCTACATACAACAAGCATTCTTGTTTCCTTTTTGCACATAAATCCGAACAACCACTCATCATTATGATCGAACGAATGCTGCAGGTTCAAAGATACTAAACCATTGAGCAATACCGAGACTGATCTAGAACTCATTCTCGAGAAAATATGTGCATGAACAAACTTTTACACCATGGTGATAACTAAGATTTTGATCCATTTTCTGATCCAGTAAGAAGAATGACGAATCATTAGGAATTTACAAGAAGGGGCATGAGAAGCCATCCTTCACTTTACATCAATCTAAACTTATACTGGGGTAGCCTCTTTTTCCCTAATAATAGGGGATAAACGCTACATTACCCATAGAAGTTAAACATCTTTCCGTCAAAGGGCATCAGAAGCCAATATCATTCAGAACTTTTACTGGGCAACCTCTTTTTCCCTAATTTATGGGATAAACGTTGTATTACATATAGAAGTTGAAGATCATTTCTATGGGTTTGCCAAGATAAAAATGAGATGAAACAAAGCTCCGCGATACAAGGAGAATATTCGCTCAAAGCCTTCAAGACACAAGATGCCTCGTTAATTTGATCATACTAAACTTATGAGCAAGATATGTGGGGCATCACATGTTGCCAATTAGTCTGAATAACTATCAATGGTTACTGCATGAACTTTGTCCATATTACTCCAGAAACATTCCTGAAAGTACGAGGATCGAGAGGAATCTTTGATTCAAAAAATAATATTTTTCAAAGAAACACCTCAAAAAGAGGATAGACACTTCGCGAACAGAACATGAGTCAGATATTTTGCACGAAGAAAGAGGCATGACTATCAGAGTCTCAACAGACAATCAGACCAATCAACTAAGCCAATTTTGAACACAATTATCGTCATGTGCATTTTGCATTTCATGCTAGGATCATGCATGCATGCATCATACATGTTAGGATTAGAATCATGCAATGCATGCTAACCTTAACACTTTGAATTTATTTGTGAAAGTGTTACAGATCTTGTCCCTTCAGCAAGCAATGGAACAGACGAACGTAGCATCGTCATCAAAAGCACTTCGACAGAATAGTGCACCTCTACTCCAGACTACAACCCTTCATTGAGGAATGCAGGTAAGAATCCTCATCCTTTGCACTTACTGTTACTCAGTAGATACGTCATCTGGTGAAAAAGTAAAACCAATGAGCGATGAGGACTATTTGAATGTCCATTAAAATCCATTTTCACAAATGGTCAAAGGAAATCAATCCCTTTGAATAAATCCAATCTCAGGATTGGTACCAACTGATTGTACCCAAGGGAATGGTACAACTAGCTCGGGGCAAACGGCCACCGGTAAAGGCGAGTCAAATCCGTTGACCCCTGTGCATTTGGGAAAAATGCATTAAAGAGGACTATTCGAATTTCCTTTAAAATCCATTTTCACAAATGGTCAAAGGAAATCAATCCCTTTGAATAAATCCAATCTCAGGATTGGTACCAACTGATTGTACCCAGGGGAATGGTACAACTAGCCCGGGGCAAACAACCACCGGTAAGGGCAAGACAAATCCGTTAATCCTTGTGCATTTGGGAAAAATGCATTAAGAAGGACTATTTGAATGTCCTTTAAAATCCATTTTCACGAATGGTCAAAGGAAATCAGTTCCTTTGAATAAATCCAATCTCAAGATTGGTACCAACTAATTGTACCCAGGGGAATGGTACAACTAGCCCGGGGCAAACGGCCACCGGTAAAGGCGAGTCAAATCTGTTGATCCCCATGCATTTGGGAAAATGCGTAAAAGAGGATTATTCAAATATCCTTTAAAATCCATTTTCACAAATGGTCAAAAGAAGTAAATCCTTTGAAAAATTTCAATCTCACGTTTGATATCAACCAATTGTACTCAAGGAAATAGTACAACTAGCCTAGAGTAAACGGCTACCAGTAAGGATCGCACTTCTCCGTCCATGTAGTAGTTTGATCCGACATCAAAACTTATCAGCAAATCACGCTTCTTCGTCAGTGCAGCAGCTAAACCACACATCAAATCTTATCGTCAGATCGTACTTCTTCGTCAGTGTTGCAGCTAAATTGAGCGTCAGAACTCGTCGTCAGATCTCGCTTCTCCGACAGTGTTGCTAGTGGATCAAGTATTATACCCCATCTCGTCGGTAGTGTTTGTAGATGGATCAGATGGAACGTCAGTTTTACAGCTTAATCGAGCATCAGAACTCATCGTTAGATCTCGCTTCTTCGGCAGTGTAGCAGTTAGATCAGACATAAGAGCTCGTCGTTAGATTATGTCCCTCCGGCAGTGTTGCGGCTAGATCAGAACCTTCAGCAATCGACCTCACTTCTCCAGTAGTGTTGTAAGTGGATCAAATATTGCTTCCCATCTCGTCAGCAATGTTCAGATGGATCAAATGGAACGTCAGTGTTGCAGTTTAATCGAGCGCAAGAATTCATCTTCAGATCTCGCTTCTTCGACAGTGTAGCAGTTAGATCAGATATCAATGCTCGTCATCAGATCGTGTCTCTCCGACAGTGTTGCGGCTAGATCAGAACCTTTAGCAATGGACCTCGCTTCTTCGACAGTGTTGTAAGTGGATCAAGTATTGTTCCCCATCTCGGCGGCAGTGTTTGTAGATGGATCAGATAGAACGTCAGTGTTGCAGTTAATCGAGCGTTAAAATTCATCGTCAGATCTTGCTTCTTCGGCAGTGTAGCAGTTAGATCAGATATCAATGCTCGTCGTTAGATCGTGTCTCTCCGGCAATGTTACGGCTAGATCAAATATTGTGCCCCACCTCATCGGCAGTGTTTGAGATGGATTAAGGTTTGCAGACCTCGTTTCTTCGGTAGTGTTGTAGCTAGGTCAAGTTACCACCAGAAGTAGTAGCATCACCAATATCATCAGTTCAAGTTTTGTGCCATCTTCTCCAACGGGTCGTACATTTTGAAGATTTTGTCGACAAGGGCGGTGGAGTAGATCAAGTTGAAGCTCAAGAAGAAGCGGTGGCCAAAAAGAACCCCAACCTTACCAAAAAGAACCATAACCTACCAAAAATAACCTCAACCTTACCAAAAATAACCATTACCTTACCAAAGAAGAACCTCTAAACCATGACAAATGAAATGGGTTATTCTTTATCTTTGCTCCATTGCCGTTACACAACAATGAACAAAGAGGGGCATCTGTCATAACCCATTTTTAATACAACCCAACAAATACCCATGAAACTAAAGCCCACTACCGAGCCCATCAAACAAACCCTAAAATAAACCCTAAAACATTATTCCCCTTCTCCAAGAATGCTGACGCCTCCTCCTGTTACCATGCTTGCACAGTCAGCGCATGGCCGCCACGCGCGGCGGTTCGAATCGCGCGTGGTGGTCACGCACTCCCTTATTCGACCGCCTTGCCGCCCTTCTGACTCCACTACCCTTGTCATCTCCGATCTGCAAAATGGAAGAAGATTAGATCTTAAATAAAGTAAAATCAATGATATTTTATATTTTCGTGCAATATTATAATGTAAACAAAAGGGTTATAAAAACTCAAGTTCAGATCTGTAATAGTGGAGACCGAATGGAATGAAAAAAATCAGATTCGAACCACAAAAATCGAGAGTCAAACAACACAAATTCGAAACGAAAAAGAAAAGAAAATAGATAGCAAATCGGAGAGTGAAACCGAAGCATAAGAGAAAAGAAAAGAAAACGAAAAAAGGAAAGTTACTTATCTTCATTCTCAGATCTAGGCTTGTACACTCGGAATCTCAAAAATCCGAGACCATATTCACACTCCTCACGTTCGAAATCTTCAGAAAGCACGTTCCTTTTCCATTTCCGGTCACTGGAACGACGGCCGATGCGGTGGCCGACGTCGGTCGATGGCGGTCTGAGATCCCAACCACCACTGGAGGTTCAGAGCTTGAGAGAGTTTAAAACTCTCTTCTCTGTTATGATGGAAACAAATGAAGCAATAAAAAAAAGGGGGCTATATGTATGATACCATACGGTGTCGTGTTGGCATGGCTATTTAGCCTCCAAAACGGCGTCGTTTCATCTATGGGAACCTACATCCGACCCGTGCATCCAACCCAAACCCGTGCTTAACCCGAAATTAGGGGGAAATTACACATGTGATCCTTGAACTCCTAGCGTATTTCTGTTTTGGCATCCCAATTTGAAGCCGCTTCATTTTTTGTCATTGGTTTGCATGATTTGGGCCCTATAATTTCTATTTTTATTCAATTTCACCCCTATTTTCTTTATTTTTAGCTTAATAATTTTGTTTCTTTTGCAGAACAGTCCTTATATTTCTTCCTATTATTTTTACTATGTTTTATCTAACATATATTAACTATTTTGTAGATTAAAATATCTTGGGATCACAATATTAATTTTAAAACCGAATTTAATATTTTCGTTTGTATAAAATATGTTGTAACCGACAGGTGCCAATTTTGGGCGTTGTAGGGGTGCTCACCCTTCCCTACGCGTAACAGACTCCCAGATCCAGCTCTGGTTCGTAGACCCGTTTTTGGTGTTTCAATCGCACCGTAAAAAACGATTGGTGGCGACTCCTCGGACGAATTCCGATGATTACAGTTTCAATATTATTTTCATTTTTTAAACTTGTATTATAAGTTTATTGGTCCAGTTTTAAACACCCCAAAATAGAATAGCTAATAATTGTTATGGATTTAATTATCGATATTGAAATTTTTGTAATTTTTTTCCATGTAGTTCAAGTTAATTAAAGTGAAAAATCATCGAATCCACCAAATTCCAATAAGGCAAGAAACATAGGTATAGTTATTTCAGAACCCTAAAAACTTCAAAAGTATCGGTGAGTGTAATTGGAGACTTAAAATCTCTTTATTAATTAGATGTCTTTCCTGATTTCATTGTTAAAGTCTATATTGAGACTGTAAGAGATATTATCGGTAAGCAATAATAAGTTTATTATATTAAAATATAAATCATCGAATCATTGTATTATTATTGATATCATTGAAATATTAAAAAAAGTCATATTAATCATTGAATTATTGTCATTTTTATATAGGTGAAGATACCCACTTTCGAGTATTAATACCTAATGTTGCAGTAATATAATTATGAATGAAATTAAGTCTCCAACGACAATAAACATCTATTTTTTTATTTCACACTATTAAATATAAGTCAATGATACTTGAAAAACAAGACGATAGATATCCAAGATTATAGATCAAAATAGAAAAGTTTTTAATTTTTATTTGATTATTTCTTTATAATTAAGTCCAATTCTAGTGATCAACAAATGTAAACACTCATTTATTGAGGTATTTTGCTTACAAATGCTAAGATCTCATTGTTGAGGGATAAGTTTTAGTTGATTCTTATAAAAACTAAGGAGAATATTTTATCTTAACCTGTGAAAAATAGATAGTAAATGTTATCTCTTTGTCGTGTAAAAAGAAAGAAATTATGGTAGTGAATTGGAAAATTCTTAGTATAGATGTTAAGATAATGTTTATAGACTTCAGTTGATAAGGTCAAATCACTCTAAAATCGAACATATCAAATCGTCATTTTATTTTTATTTTTACTTCCCAAATTTAACAGGAGATCTTAAAACCTTTCGTCAATGATATTCGGTTAAAATACATCTAATCTATCAAACTTGGTTTGATTCAACTATATTGAACGTTCAACCCTACTCAACATTTTATAATTTTTTAAAAAATATACTTAACTCCATATGCTTATATACCCTTGAAATATGCATATGTATTAATGTTTGATTTTTTAATGTTTATAATATTAGAGATTTAATATTAAATATTTTTAATATAATAAAAATTTGAATAATTTTAAGTGTAACGAATATATGATTTATAAATTAAAATTGGGCATATATTTTAACTAATAAATTTTATTTTTATGAATTTTTTTCAAAAATCATGAGAATGCGCACAGAAAGAATATAAAAAAATTCTCAAAACATTTAATAAGATTTCTCTAAAACTGTATCCATAAATATTGGCACAAAATTAAAAAATTATAAAATAGTCCTATCTCGCTCTATTATCACCGCTAATCGAGAGTAAGTGATCAATCATAGATAATTTAACTTAAAACCACATATTTGGAGTGAAGATTGGCGAACAATGTAAGTGAATTGTACAAACATCTTGTTTTTATAAATTTTTTTTATGAAAATTTCTCAAAAATCGTGAGAATTCACACAGAAAAGTATAAAAACGAAAAATTCTCAAAACATTTAATAGGATTTCTCCAAAATTGTATTCATAAAATTAGCACAAAGTAAAAAAAATACAAAACAATCTTGTCTCGCTCTATTGTCATCTTTGATTGAGAGTAAAGGATCAACCGAAGATAATTTAACTTAAAACGATATATCTCGAATGAAGATCGATAAAGAATCCATGAAAGTAAATTATATAAACATCTTGTTTTCATAGTTTTTTTTAAGTAAATTTATGATATAGTCTAATTTATAAACCTTATTTTTTTCCATTGGCAGGGATGGACCTACCAAGGAGTGGGAAGGGATAATTTCCCCCATTCGAAGATTTTTCTTTTACTTTTGACTTCCTATTTAAACTCTTTTGAAAATTGTTTTTTATGAATATACCCCCTTACTTTTAAATATTTATATTTTGCCCCCCTTAACTTCAAATCCTGACTCCGTCCCTGCCTATTCGTACTAATAATTTGTTTCATCTTTTCCATCCATCCTTGTCGAATTTCATGCTTTAGAATAAAGTGCCACAAAGATTCTGATCATCAGGATTCGGATGTAAAGGAAAGAGTACTTAATGCATGGAGATCCTCAGGTTTTCGCCATGGAGTATCGGTTGTCACTGTACGTGCATGTGTAGTTGCGGATACAGAATTTATTTTAAAAATAAGCTTAAATATGTTATAGGATAAATTATAAAATAAATAATTAAATTATAATTTTAAATAGGTATTTAAAATTTTATTTTTGATAAAAAATGTTCAAAATAATTTTTTGTTGTTAAAATAGATGTTTAAAATTTTAATTTTAGATTTTTTTAAAGTGAATTGAGGCACCTATATAGGTACCTATTTTAACAAAAAAAAACTTTATGTATTTATTTTAGTTAAAAAATACTTTAAAAAAAAGATGTAATTTGAGCATCTATGTGAGATGATATATTTGCATAGGGATTGAATTTTTTTTTAACTAAATTCGAAGGAATAATTGATTTTTCGATGAGTTCAGGAATATAATTGATTTTAATTGAAAGTTTATAACTTATTAAATATTTAAATTAAAAATAAAATTTTAGAAAATTATTATAATTTAAATATATTAAAACTGGATAAATAAATTATTTAAATTTTAAGTTATTTTTATTAATTTACTTAGTTTTTGAATAAAATTAGATAAATAATTTATTTTTTTGAGTTGAAAATTTATAAATGGAATATATGAACAGTCGATTAATAAACCTTTTCTAATTATTCTTTATGTTACTAATAATTTAAAAATAAAAGTGAAGATTCTCACAAAATTAAAATATTCTTTATTTTTTTTAAATCATGAAATTAATATAAATAAATAATATTTTAATTTTGTGAGAATCTTCACTTTTATTTTTAAATTATTAGTAACATAAAGAATAATTAGAAAAGGTTTATTAATCGACTGTTCATATATTCCATTTATAAATTTTCAACTCAAAAAAATAAAATTTTGAAAATAAAAATTAATATAAAAATTAAATTATATTATAAAAATGATAGATTTTAATAAAAAAATTATTTTTTAAAAAATATTCATAAAATACTAAAAATTGAACACTTTCATCAAATAAAATGTCTTCAACTTCGTAAATATGAGTATTACTACTTGTTAAAGGATTTAACTTTATATTAGTGTAAAAATAAAATTTAGGGTAAATTATTCCCGTGATATCTCTATTTTAGTTATCGAATTATTGAACTCGTCAATCAAGCCTCTTAATTTATGGTGTTTCATGTTCGGGATTTGTGACTTTTCCATTCAACAATATCTTTTCCAAGGTTCGAACCCGGATTCTCTCCTTAGAGAGAAATTATATCATAGGCCCGGCCTACCACGTCAGCCGTGGTCCCATCCAATAATAACCACCCACATCATCACTAATTTTCACCTCATTTTTTTCGACCAATGAATCTTCACTCAGAATTTCTATCTATTTTAAAAATATGATTTCTTGAAATTACATTAATTACATGGCTGATTAGTGGCGAAATAGATAATTTTCATTGGTTAGAGACTAGGGCTGACGTGGTAGGCCGAGCCTATGATATAATCTCTCCTCCTTAGAAAGCAATATACCTTGTTATTGCTCTTAATACTTGTTGGTTTTATTTTTATATAAAATTGATGCTCATTAATATTTGATGTAAAAAAATAATTTTATTATTATTCTAATACAAAAATAATTCCATTAAATATATGTTTAAGAAGTATTACTATGCTCAGTTATAACTAAAAATAGTTGAAGACTTTTTTTAATAAATTATAATTTTTTATATTTTTATTTATTTTATCTTATTATATTATTTTTTATATTTTAGGAATATTTAAATATTTTTAAAATTTTAATTATTTTTATTTTTAAGTTAAAGATAAAAGTAAGTTATCAAACTTTTAATTAAAATAAGTTATATCCTTGAACTCGACACGGTTCCCGGAAGCCACGCTGCATCATGAAGTCCAGCAGTGTGTCGTCTGTGATGCAGGCTCTCGTCGAGTTCCCGAAATTCCACGAACTGAAGTTCTTAAGCAGATTTGAGAAAAAAATTGACATTTAATTAATTTAATATTTTTCTAAGATTAAATATTTAATAAAAAAGGCTTTAATTAATTTAATATTTTTTCTAATAAAATTTAAATAAAAATAGATATACTGATTATTATCATGATAAAATTTTATTGTTTTTAATTAAAAATGGTATAAAAATATTTTTAATAGATTTTGTTCTAAAAGAAATAATTAAAATGGACACGAGTAAACGAGAATTATATAAATTCAGTTTTAGACTCATCCTATTATTTATATAAATTCAGTTTTTATTTTATAAATTTGCACTTTATATTCAGTATGAGTAAATAGATGTGGTGATATACTGATATGTACCATTAATTATTTTAATAAATTTTAAAATCATACTTAAAGCGTGATTGTTCCACTTTAAAATTATTTAATAATATTTAAAAAATAAATAAAAGATAAATTATTAATTATTGTTTCAATAAAATTTCAGTATTTTTAAATTAAAATGAAAACCCTTATAAAAACAAATAAATCGATGTTATGAGTAAAATAAAGAGCAAGGATAAAATAGATGAATAAAGATGAAGGACAAAATAGAGAGACTTGTATTGTATTCTCAAAGCAGGGTTGTACATAATACTTTCGATAACCTCTATATTTATAGGAAAAGGAAGTAAACCCTAATAATAATATGCATTAAAATCTTCTCTAATACATGAATATTCACTATAAATAAAATATTTTTAACACTCTCCCTTGAATAAAATTTTGGTGAGATATGTTTTGTTTTATCACCCTTTATATATACTTCCTTAAGTTGGGCAATAAATGTTGTATTATCTTCATATAAGACTGCCAGAGCTATTTTTTTAGAGAGTAAACCACAATTTTCTCAAATATGCTGGGTTACAGACCTTAACCTTACACATTCACGACTAGCCTCATGGATAACCAAAATCTCAGCATGATTAGAAGAAGTGGCGATAATAGTTTGTTTTATTGAACGCCAAGAAATTGTTGTACCACCGTATGTAAATACATAACTAGTCTGTGATCGAGCATTATAAGGATCAGATAAATATCCTGCATCCGCAAAACCCCATTCTAGTGTTTTCGGGTAGGACATGAGCTAAATCTTGCCAACAATTTGACAACAAATGATATGTCAGGTTGTGTGTGATTAAAAAGATACATCAATGCACCATAGCACTTAAGTATGACACTTCTGGACGAAGAATGTCCTCATCCTTCTCTCTAGGACATAATAGATCTTTGTAACATTAAGTGACCTAACAACCATGGGGTGCTCAACGAATGTGTGTTATGCATGTAAAACCTCTTTAGTATTTTTTTTTATGTATGTTGATTGATGCACAAGGATTCCATCCTTTAAGTGCTCAATATGTAATCCAAGACAAAATATTGTTTTTCCGAGATCTTTCATTTCAAATTCTTTGTTTTAAATATTCTAATGTCAATGAGATCTCTTCAGGAGTTCCAATGATATTCAAATATCAACATACACTGCAATAATGATAAATCCAGAGTTAAACCTCTTAATAAAAATGTACGGGGAAATTGGTTCATTCTTATAGCATTTCACTAATAAGTATTCACTGAGGCGATTATACCACATGCGCCCAAATTGTTTTAATCCATAAAGAGATCTGTTCAATTTAATTGAATAATATTCTCGAGAACCTAAATTAACTGTTTCAGACAGTTTAAATCCTTCCGGAAGTTTCATATAAATATTATTATCAAGAGGCTCATATAGATAGGCTTTAATAACATTCATTAAGCGAAAATTAAGTCTTTCTTTTACTGTCAAACTAATCAAAAATCGAAAAGTGGTTGTATCCACCACTAGAGAATATGTTTCTTCATAATCAATTCTATGTCTTTGTGAAAATCCTTGTGCAACCAAACGAGCATTATAACTCGCAATTTTCCCCTTTTAGTTTCTCTTTCTCACAAAGACCCATTTATACTCTACGGGTTTTACACCTTCTGGCGTACGAACTACAGGCACAAAGAGTTCTCTTTTTGAAAGAGATTTTAGTTCCGCTTCAATTGCCTTTTTCCATCATTTTGGTCAATCATCTCTTTGCTTACATTGTCCAATTGACAATGGTTCATGATCCACATTGTCATCCAAAATCTCTACTGCTATATTGCATGCAAAAGTATTATCAATATCAGTTTTATTTCGGTTCTATTTGTTACCATACATGACATAATTTATAACGATCTCATCATTATCAGGTACATGAGTCATGTCTAATGTTTCTTCTGGAGATCTTTTAATCTCTTCTTGAGATATTTCATGATTTGTCGACTTCACAATCGGACCATCACAAGATATAGCTCATTTTCTTTTTCGAGGAATCTTATCTTTGGAAGTTACTGGTCTACCATGCTTCAAGCATGCATTTGAATCATTAGCATCTAGAGTTTGTCCTTTTGGGACATCAATTTTAATCGGAGCATTCACTGCTAGAATATGTGACTTATTCACTCTTTTAGGGTTAGCAAAAACATCTCGCAATTGATTTTCTAAGTTTTGCAAATAAATTATCCTTTTGACTTCTAGATCACATTGTTGGGTACATGGATCAAAGCGAGATAACGATAATTCATTCTAACTTATTTCTTTTCCCATCTGTTTATTTTTCCCCCTAATTTTGAGAAAACCAATTCATTAAAATGACAATTGGCAAATCGAGCTGTAAATAATTTCCCGTCAAAGGCTCAAGATATTTAATTATCGAGGGGGGATTCAAATCCAACATATATTCCCAACCTCCTTTGAGGACCCATCTTTGTGCATTGTGGTGGATCAATCGTAACATAAACCGCACATCAAAAAATTCTAAGATGGGAAATATTTGGCTCTTGACCAAAAAACATATGTAATGGGGAGAAATTATGATAACTTGTTGGCCTGATGTAAATCAGTAACGTTGCATGTAAAATGTCATGTCCCTAAACAAAAATTGGTAGTTTGGACTTCATCAATAAAGGTCTTGCAATTAATTAAAGTGATTTGATAAATAATTATACAAGACCATTTTGTGTATGAACATAAGCTATAGGATGTTCAACACTAATTCCAATCGACATGCAAAAATCATCAAAAATCTGAGAAGTGAATTCATCAACTATCAAGATGAATTGTCTTTATGGGAGAATCTAGAAAATATGCTTGTAATTTTATTAATTGAGCAAGTAACCTCACAAATGCCAAGTTGCGGTTTGATAACAATGATACATGTGACCATCTAGTCGATGCATCAATTAAAACCATAAAATATCTAAATGATCCAAAAAGGTATATAGGCCTACATATCACTCTGTATCCGTTCTAGAAAGTTAATGTATTCATAATCTATTTTAGTTGGTGATGGTCAAATAATTAATTTACCTTGAGAGCAAGCGTCATATAAAAAGGTATTACTTTGAAGAATCTCTTGGTTTTTCAATGAGTGACCACATGAATTCTCAATAACTCTTTGCATTAGAATCGAACTGGAATGGGCTAAACGGTCGTGCAAAATAATAAAGTTATCAGTAAACTTATAATTTACATTATCATGTGCTTCAATTGCGCTAATTCTTGTGTAGTACAATCCATATGACAGTGCATGTAATTTTCTAGAACTTTCTTATTGTCTTGAGTTATACTCGTAATATATAGATATTCAAAATCTTCTTGACTAATACTCTCAATATGATATCTATTTTTGTGAATATCTTTAAAACTCAATAAGTTTCTTTCCAACTTTGAAGAATATAGCACATCTTGAATATGGAATAAAGTTCCACTTGACAATAATATATGCGCTCTTCCGGAGCCTTCTATGATATTAACACTTCTAGATATAGTACTCATATTATTCCTTCCATTGTTAAATGGGAAAAAATAATGTTTAAGTATAGTATGAGTACTTGTACTGTCTGCTAAGCATAAGTCTTCATCATTTTTTGCAGATTGTATTTATGAGGTAATCATATTCTTCAAAAAATAAATAAATGTTACAACAATATTCAAAATAAATAAATAAATAAAGTAAAAATAATAGTTATTATTGAAAAAAATCCATGATAAAATAACAATATTTTCCTAATAAATATAAAGTAAATAATAAATATAAAGTAAATATGAAATTAATTAAAAGACATAATATTCTTCTCAGGATATAAGAGAAAATCATCAACTTCTATGTTTGTAATGTCATAATTGTCTTAGCAACAATCAAAAATGTCATAATCATCTTTGTGAAGGCCATAATCATCTTCGTCATTGATATAAATAAAATTTGTTTCAACTCTTTTTCCTTTACCACTTATTGATTGTTGGTAAACGTCCATAAGATGCTTTGGCATACGGTGAGTACGAGCTCAATGATTTGTGTTGCCACATCGATGAAACATAGATTCCACTTTCTTGGATTGATCTTTTGCATCATTTTCATCCTTATTGTTCCACTTGCGGTGAGTATAGTTATTTTTAAAACGACCACCTCGCTTATGTTTTCGATTGTGGCTATGCCCACGCCCACGCCAACGCCAATAGCTATGACCACGATTATTGGTGTAGCCTTTATTTATTTATTTTTCTATAGAATGTCACATTCATTTCGAAGAATGGAGTAGAGCTAGTTAAGTGATATTCAATATTTCTCATGAGTAGCTTATTATTTTGTTCAACCACAAGAAGGCAAAAAATTAACTCAGAATATTTCTTAAAGCCTTTTTTACGATATTGTGTCTGAAGGACAACATTGTTAGCATGAAAAGTAGAGTAATTTTTTTTTCTAACATATCCCCATCCATAATATTTTGATCGCATAACTTCAATTGTGAAGTAATTCAAAACATAGTAGAGTTATATTTACTTATTGATTTAAAATCTTACAATCTAATATACAATCAATCATATCGAGCTTTAGGCAGAATAATGATTTTTCTGGTGGTCATATCGTCCTTTTAAATTATTCCAAAGAATAAGATGGTCTTTCACCGTTAAATATTCAGATTTCAACACCTCATGAGGTAACGGCGAAGAAGTATCATGGCTCTGGCCTTATTTTGAGCAGATTTTGTATTCGTCTCTTTAATAGTATTTCTCAAGCCATTTGCATCTAAGTGTATTTCAGCATATAAAATTCAAGATAAATAATTCTTTCTAAAAAAATCAAGAGTCACAAACTCAATTTTTGTAAAATTTATCATTGATATACTATAAAAGACAAATAAAAAATTAGATCAACTATAAATTAATATAATAATAAATCTAAAAAAAAATCTTTTTACGTCATATCAATATCTTAAAATATATATATATATATAAACAAATAAAATATAAAGATTTAATCCTTTTACACGGCTTTGTTAAACCAATTCATAAGGTCTTTAAAAATCTCCTTCGAGACCAATAGTCTTGCAGAACATGCTGTTCAACCACTATATACTCGAATTAAATTATTAAAACAAATAACATATTAATTAAAAAATATATAATCTCAAAATATTCATGGCATGAAATAACATTAAATAAAAACAAGAATATACACATGATATAAAAATAAAATAATATAGAATCCTTTAAATAGTATATATGATCGGTCAAAAGTTTTGAACAAACTTATTTTTTTAATTATAATCATCATCTCGTGTATATTATTTTATACGTTAAAATATATAAGATAGAAAAAGAACATACTAGGTAAATTTTTTATGAAACTTGGAATTAAAATCTTTTGAGTAAACTCGTGCTGATAACGTGTTGTGAATAAAATAAAAAACAAGAATAAAATAAATGAATAAAGATGAGAGACAAAAGAGATAAACTTGTATTGTATTCTCAAAGTAGGGTTCTACATAATGTTTTTGGTAAGATCTATATTTATAGGCAAAGAAAGTAATCCCTAATTTACAATAGGTATTAAACTCTAATAATAAAATGCATTAAAGTCTCCTCTAATACATGAATATTCACCATAAATAAAATATTCTTAATAATCGAAGAATTTTTAATTCACGAAGAATTTTGGACTCTTTATCGATAAACTTTATTCTCAAGGGAGGGATTTTTTTTATATTTTTATTAAATTTATTTATCATTGATCAATAAATAAATGACAGAATTCGAGTTAAGTCGAATCAAATAATTGAAGAAACAAGATGAATCATTTTTAATTGTAATAAAGAAGATCAATGGTTAAAATGGCAGAGATTAATCTCAGTCCCAGGAAGTTTGCACCAACAACTTGTGTTCTGCCTGAAAACCAAGAAAATAACAGAAGAGGTCTGTCTGACTTAAATTTCCTGCCATAGTCACCTCTCCCGGCATGGCTACATTGCTCGCAAGAAAGATAAACAAGCGAAGCTCAAGGACTATATCGGGCTGAGTCAGCATCTACGGATGCTTGTTCATCTTTGTTTTCAAGTAATTATTTCATAGTCTCCTCAAAAAATTGGGATTATTTAGACATAGCAGAACGAACACGAACGAGGGTGTGTTTATATTTGTTCGTTTAATTTTAACCGAATAAATGAACGAACACGAATATAAATGAACACAAAATTTCTTATCCGTATTCGTTCGTTAAGGATTGTAGCTTATTTGTTTATGTTCGTTCGTTTAAATAATAAACGAACGAACATAAATAACATATATAATATATTTAATATTTTGGATTAATTCAATTAATTTAGCTAATTAACTTATTTTAAACTGAATTAATCAATAATTAAAATTAAAAAAAAAAAACTCTTAATCATTAGATGGAACCTAAAATTTAAGTAATTAACCAATTTTGTTTTGGTTCGATCAATTAGTTCGATCAATTACTGAATAAAATTTTTAACGTGTCATAAAATAAAACTTCTCAAGAGTAACTCAAAATCTTTTAACTCGACTGGACTTGATCTAATGCTTACCTCTAAACATATGTGAATAAATTTAAACAAACATAAACGAACATAAACGAACGAACACAAATGAACATAAACGAACGGATTACCGAACGTTCACGAAAATAAATGCATAAACGATCTCTTTGTTCGTGTTCATTCGTTTAATTAAACGAACGAAAAATCTTGTTCATGTTCATTAATTTAATAAATAAACGAATATAAACAAACTTCCCACCAAACGATTCGCTCAACGTTCGGCGTTTAGAGCTCTATCAGTCATTGCTCATGTCTCTAAGTTTTTTAAGTACATGCACTCAAACCAAACATTCTGTTTATTATTCTAATTTTCAGGAAATTTTGATGAAATAAGAACATTTGTTTTAATGCAAGCATTAGGTCAATTAGTGGATCTCAATTTAATTCAAATATTCGATACATACGGTTAACACATATTCGATACATGTCTCACTCCCATTATGACCTATTCATATCAATGCTTTGCACAAACTCAGGGTGACAATGATAAACAGAAAGACCTTGAAAGCTTGCTGTTTCAGTCTAAAGAACGAGTAATTGTTGCTTGTATTTCCTCGAGTGTTCGCCCTTTCGTCTCAGGCACCATTGTCGCTGTTAGGATGAAATTTGCACAGCAAATGGCTGAAAATATAAAGAATGTTCCTGCAACAATGGCCACAAGAAATGCAGGTCAAAATGCTTGAGAAATGTTACAGCAGAAATAAACAAGGCAATGAGGCATCAAGCACCTGCTGAGCTCCATTCGATCAGGAAGTTAAAGTAGTAGGCGACAGCCCAACCAGTGATGTTGCTGATAAAATTACAGATGCTTCCAGCTGAACCCTTTACATTTATTGGAAATAACTGTGACACAAACAAATGGAAAACTTTCATGACCACGAACCGGTCTAATTCTCCGGTACAGTTCGACACGGGCGTTGCATACGGTTAGATCGAGGAAAATGAAGAGTTAGAGCAAGACAAGACACAGGGGAAAACAATTTGCAGACCTCTGATAGTAACAGCCATGGTATTGCTGCACCAACCATATTCGAACAGGTATACATCTGAAAACATGATCCAATATGTAGAATTGCAGAAGAAAAGGAGGGCAAAACAAAAGGGAAGGGGAAGATGAATCACTTACCAATAAGCCAATGAGTGCCAAAAGAGGACTACCTTCATCCCACCAATTATGTTCCTGCTCATTGACCATTGTATCTTAGAACCTCAGGAGATAGTGAAATGCAAATGATGGTACATTTTAGTTGTAGTGACCGGGATTGGAAAGTTTCTCCTACGTGTTTCAAACGAGCTTGTTCGTGAACATAAACGAGCCAAACACACTTCTATTCGTGTCCGCTTGTTTATCAAATGAACATGGAAATTTTGTTCATACTCGTTTACTTAACTTAATAAACGAAAGTTATACAAACAGTTCATTGAACGTTCTGTTCATTTACACCCCTAAATCCTAATTTCTAGGTAAGCATGCATGAGTGTGATGATCAAACGTCAAAACGTGCATTGATGATGGGGAGATGCCAAAATCCATTAGTACCTTTAAGAAGAATGATAGTCCTGTGAGGAAGCAACTGAAGCATACTCCAGCTGAAGAAACCTGATAAACACAATTAAATCTTTGTTCATTAACAATGCATTTGACTTGGCAGATGATTACAAAATGTATGTACTTTGCTAACCAGTTGAAGTGGTCGCCTTCCTAACTTATCTATTAAGATTGTACCCAAAATACCAACTAATATCTGCAAAATAGAACAACAATTCTTTAGTTACAGACACATCATCCCATCGACGGAGAAACTCGCTTCCGGAAATGACAGTTAAGCATACCTGAGTAGCAGCCAGTGTGATGAGTCCGACCATGCTAGAAAATCCTTTCAATTGTCATAAAACAGAACTTTATATAGTTGAACTGTTCATATGTTCTTGAAGTTTTATAGACATTGTTAAGACAAGTAATATTACCAGCTGAGACAAAAATAAAATCAGAATAATATAAAAATGCATTGAGTCCACCCAAATTGATCAGGACCATCAATCCAACAACAATCTGTAAGGAAAACAAGAGACATATCAAAGGATTATATAGCAAATATAGAGAAATTTATCAATTTTTAACCAATTTAGGTGTCTTACAAGCATTGGCCTAACATACTTCTTCTGAAATATGTCTAAAATTCCTTGCTCAGAGAAACTTTTAAGAGATTCCACATAATCCTGGAATAGAATAATCTCAGACAAACAGAAACTGTGCTGTTATAAAAGCTAATACTTCTGTTAGAAAAAACAGACACTAAGGGTTACTTTAATTTCAGCTGCTTCATCAGAAATATCAGCTTTATTTCCCCTGAGGCACAACAAAACAGCTTCAAGCTCTTTGTCACGACCAACTATTGCCTGAGGAGAAATATTATCAGTAATCAAATTTTGGAAAGGTTCTTATCTATTATACATCGATTCTAGATGTAACGCTCCGATCCTACATGCCGGACTCACCAGCCATCGAGGAGATTCCGGTATGAAGAAGAGGAGTAGGAGTTGAAGTAGAACGGGAATCGTAGCTGCATATAAAATCATTCCACAAGTGTTACACAACTATCAGATTGGCTAACCAATATTCTATACATTTTAGGAAATTTTAGTAACCTATCAGAGCCAGGGTGCGCCAATTGACAAAGGAGCCGACAACATACATGAATGACGAGCCACACGAAACCATCAACTGCAGCACAAGTTGCAGTACAAGAACCATGAGCCAAAGCCAATATGTTCATTGCAGCTTAATGTTTGATTATTGATAAAGTTTACCAGCAATATGGCTGTAAATCTTCCCCTGACATTCTTTGTAGTTATTTCTGCAATGTAGACGGGCACCTGCTCGAGATTCGACGTGTCAATAGCTAACAACAAATGAATAGAAAATGCATCAAAGAAAACTTGAGGTGAGTTACCAAATAACTTGAAATTCCACATGTGAATCCTAGTGATAGTCTTCCAAGGTCAAGCAACCAGGGGACCTTTCAAAAACAAATGAAACATGTTATTATGTTCTGAAAACAAGCAATGTCAAGTTTATCTCCGACTTCGTACATAAATCGAGCATGTCGTAAACAAAAGTCTATAAAAGAATTGAGTACAGGAACTAAAACCTTTGCAAATGCTATGGCAAGCCAGCCACTGATGTAGAATAAGTTCAAATTCCACATGGTCTGATTCATGACATGGAGTTAGACAGTTTATAACATTTTGGCAGATGGACATTCAACAATTCTTGAAAAAGCTTACTGTTTTCCGACCGAGAAAATCTGTTATCTTCCCACTTATTACAGCACCCAGGATTGCACCAATAGTCAGTATGGAACCAAAAAGTGAAAACTGCAGAGACAGAGAATTGACTGTAAAATTGAAAACTGTATCAAATGCAATCAAGTTTGTTTCATTTCAGAACTTCATGAGGCTTATTAGTTCTTTTACCTCTGCAACCGAAAGTCCCAAGTCTTCCATGATTGAAGATTGAGTAGGTGAAGAATATCCTATCTGCAATGCAAATAAAGAAAAATAACAAATTACTTGTGTACGCAGAAAATCTCCGCCGAGAGACTCAATTTGGGAAAGTTCCAGAAGTTTCTTCCAATGGAAAAACACTTACAGCACAGCCAGTACCAAAGGCAATACAAGCTGCCACAAAGGTGCTAAGAACAAGAACGGTTGAAACATTAGAAACAGACACCGACCCTCCTTCCCCAACACCAACACCAACAATATTTTCTTCATTGTAAACTAGGTTGTTGGGTCCTTGTCTTACAAGCAAACTCTCAGTTGCTTCTGTTATTTGCTGCTCCATAGCTGGTTTTCACTTTCAAAGATATTATGCCAAGTTGCCAACAGAACCGATAGTAAATTTCAAGTAACTTTAGCTTGTAAAACAAGAGATGTTATTTTCAAAAGATTCCTTAAAAGTTGTCTTAACTACTGTAAGAGCTATTCTTTAACTAAATTGTGGGAAGTTGGGTTCAGAAAATAAGAAAAGGGTGATATTATACATGCTTTAGATTGAACCACAAGGACGTTCCCTATATTACAAGTCAAGACCACGTGGTATTATTATTACTATTCTCCTTCTAGCCTTGTGATTGGATTCGATTCTGGTGTTGCTTCAGAAAGAGTGGATTGTTGATAGTAAATATGTTTATCCAGAATCTAACATGTTCCAATTAACTTGCAAAGATGGCTGCTGGCATGATACTTAATATATTACACAACACTAATAGTGTAAAGTAAAAGAAATCCTGTGTTTTTTAATTACATTATTCGTGGTGGTTTAAAGATTTAAAGGGTTTTATAGAATTTAATAAAATGGCGTTTTTAATTTATAATATTTTTTTATTAAATACTGTTTTATTAATAAAAAAATATTGGATTATACTCTAAAGCAACATAAAATGACTTACAAACATCTAGAAGACTAGCATTTTCACTTTAAAAAGTGATGTTATTCTTGCATATTTTGAAGCAAAATTATCTATAATGCGTTCGATATCAATTCTTTTAAAAGATCAGTCTTGATTGTCATTAAAATGAGTTCTCACACTTCTATTTTGAAACGTTTCGTTGATCCTATTTTTTTAAACATTTTAAAAACTTTAATAAATTCATTGCTCTATTTTTTAAATAAAAAATCTCTAAGTAATTTTAACCCAACGAATAACTTATTTACATCAACATCAGACAATACGACTTTCTTAAAAGCATTCTCAAAATTATTACAATAACACTTGAGATTATTACCATTTAATAAATATAATTTATCATAATAAAACAATAAACATCAAATAATATTTGAAAATTTTCATTGTCAATTAAAAAATATGAAATTATAAATCAAAAATTAAAAGTTTATTTTTAAATAAAATTGTATGCACGCACATACACAAGCTTTTAAAAAATGAGAAATTAAGTGAATCATCTTATTAATCTTCTATTTGTCACCATATATACTTACACATATTACTCATTTTATTAAATTTTTAAAATATTTATTTATTTAATCTAAATTTATTGATATTTTTTAAGAAAATTATTATACATATAATAATTTATTTTATTTTTTTAAATAATTATATGTATAATTTATAAAATTACACATTATAATCCATGTTATATTAAATAGGAAGGATAATTAGCGAAAATTTATAAATATATACATTTGATCTTGTTATATTAAAGAAAATTATAAAATTTTTGTCAACTGTCACATCATATATCCGTCAATTTTTTTAACAATAATAGTAAAAATAGGTCAATTTAATTAATTAAATGATCAAATTTTAAATTTTTTAATTCGATGGTTAAAACATATAGTATCTGATAGTTGACTGATCCCTTACGTAGTTTACCCTATATTTGATGTATTTTATTCCTCAGTATATATATATTACTAAACTTCTTTTGAGTTTTTTTATGTATTTTGTTTGAAATTATTTTATGGATAAATAAACGAGAGATAAATATGAGATTATCTAGAAGATAAAACAAAATTCAATCAATGTCACATTATTCAAATTAATTATTTTTTATCTTTTGAGATAAACCTTTAAATTTTAATTTAAAAATTTTAATTTGAATAATTTAATTTATTTTTATCTTCTATTAGTTTTTTATTTATTTTACTTTGTTAGGATTTTTGAGTTTAAATACCCATAGGTTCAACATTAGAGTTCACATTCATATTTATTATTTCCTTGGTTATTTCTATTAAGAGATTTTTTTTTCTTCATTCTTTTATTTTCTTCTCTGTATATTTTTTCAAACCATAATACTAAGCATGATTTAATCCATGTTAGTTAAATTTTCATTTAGCCTAAAATTTTGTAATGATTTAATTTTAATTGTGAAATGAGTTGTATTTAACCATAATACATTAGAGTTGTATTTAGCCTATTTTTATTTTAATTGTGAAATGAGTTGCGGGCACGGTTGATGTTCTGTTTCAAGCTTTGAATATTGGAAGTCGAAAAATTATTTTAGAGACCAATAATATTGAGTTGGTTCAAATTTTAACATGTAAAATACGAGGATTACCTGACACATCCTTAGTGAATGCTACTCATGATTTATTAAATCGACCTTGGTTGGTAAAAATTAAGAAAATTGATCGTTGTGCAAACAAAATAGTTGATTGGCTAGCTGGTCGAAGGGGACTGATAGCATTGACTATTTTTAAAGAGCCACCGGAGAATTTAATTGAACTTATTCAACAGAGGCTGATTCTAAAACTAACTATTGCTTTGTTCTTTACTAAAAGAAAAATATATCATTGATTTGAAAGATACTTTAGCTTGTGATTTAGGAGTTGAATCGGTTGATCGCAATTTGACTTTTTGTGAATAAGCATAACAATGGTCTCTTAAGAGAAATTAAGATCGAGTTTACGTAGGAACTATCTAATCTCATTGGTTAAAGGAACGATTGTTGTTCTTGGAAGTTACGGGTTCGAGCATCAGTAATGTCTAAAGATCCAGAGTATACTTTAAAACAAATACTATTATAATAAAAAAAGATGGAGTTTAATAGAAACTATTAGACCAATAAAATAAAACTTCAGAATTGACTTGAAAATTTTAGTTAACCAAGAAGAAAAGTTAACCAAGGGTTGAACTCTATTTATTATACTATTCAAAAAAAATATTTCGATAAATGATCAAAATTAAGCCTAACAAAGCCCAAGGCTAAACTATCTTAATTGAATCCTTTCTTATAATTTATTGTTTTTATTCGTATTATATTTTTAATTATTAATGTCCCGTTAAGATTAGGATAAAAATTTTAAAATTTAAAAAATACAGAAGTTGATTAAAATAGATTAACTACAATAATAATTTACCCATAATAAAAACTAATAGAAATACTTTACCTTTAACAAATTAATTCATGATGACTTTAATTTTTTTATAATTATAAAAATATATTTATTATTGTGACAATATTCTATTTTGACATTATTTTTAATTTTTATTTATGAAAAAATTATTATAATAAAAACTAAAATTTTAATTGATCAGTAATTTCATTATAACAACAAATACCAAATAATAGTGACCATTTCACATATCGTCACTATCTTGTGTCAAAATTTTAGTGATAATAAATTTTGTATCATAATTATAGACTTTTAGTGATAATTTATTTGTGAAAAATGTAATAATCACAATTACTACTTTTATAATGATCAAATAAAAATATGTCGCAATTATTTATATTAATAGCATCGCACAAAAAAATCATCACAAAAAATTAATATTTGTGGCAAGTTACTCTTAGTCATTATCAATTTGTCACTAAAAATTTATATCGTTGAAGTGTCTCCATTCACCCTACAATTATAGTCATATGTCTAATTAAGTTAGAATCAATAATTCGGTCGGTCAAGTGGGATGAGACATTAGAACCTTTAAGTAAGATCATGATTGAATTCTAACATTATAAATAAAGAAAATTGGATTGAGAGAATCATCTTATAATAGATCTTTATAGTACTCGATAAAATTGTTCAAAATTAGTTCAATAAATATCTAATGACCCGATAAGTCTAATATCACTATTATATGTTATTATGTTTTTCTATTATTTTTAATTTATATTAGAAATTTATTAGGTTATTAAATATTTATTAAATCGATTTCGATCAAAACCCGGTGTTGGCGGATATGATACGGCACTCAAAGACTTCAAGCTAGTTTGCAATTGATCTCACATGCATTTATGTTCCCAAGAACATTTGGTTACATAAATATTATGGTATCATTATTAAAATAAATAAATTTAAAATTAAGAATAAGATTTAAATTTAAGAATTATAATTAATGTTTAAAATATTAAATAAATAATATATTTTTAGGTTTAAAGTTTGAGTTTATTGTTTAAAATTTAAATTTTTAGTTAAGATAAAAAAAATAAGTTTTTTGTCTCATAAGATTAGAGTTAGTTTTTGGTGATGATGACTGTTGTGGTTCATACATCATTTTTTTATTCTTATATTAACATACGACTTCAAAAATTAGATAATATTTATTTATATATCCAGGTTTTTTAAGATATATATCTTTTATTTTTTTATTGGACTACTCATTGGTTATGAGATTATGTAATTCTTGATTAGACTATTCACAGAACTTGCATCCAACTAACACTAGTATCAAAATAAAATTCTTTATTTTCAAATAATAAATAAGAAATTAAATATAGCATAGGAGAAGTAAGGGTCGTAGAAACTTCCTGATTACGCTTGTTTGATTGATGATTCAACAATGTTGAAATGCGTTTAAGTAAAAAGGGGTTGTTTAATAAAATAAACTAAATAATTAAAGAGATTGAAATAAAGAAAGTAATTTAATAAAATAAAAACTAGCCTTAGGCTCTCGCTTTGACTTGACTTGATTAGATCATCGGAAAAAGATTTTTACGTCGGTACTTAGCTTCCAAGGATAGATGAAGCAAAACTTTCAAACCGAAAAGTTTTACCTTTAATATTGGTTTTATAGATTAATCCACCAACTCAATGTTTGTAGATAAAATCATTTAAATCATTAAATCATCTTTTCTCCCACACAAGTAGTCAAATCAAAGTCTTGACTAAAATCAATCTTTAGTTTTGAAATCAATTTGATTTTAGAAATAAATTCAAAAAAATTAAAGAAATAAAAATCGAAGTTATTAATGCGTTTTTCAATCATCACGTTTGGATCGAGTTATTACTCGAGCCCTTAGCTATAGAGAAATTAAACGAGCATAATTATGAAAATAATTATGCTCGACATAATAAATAAAATATAAAAATAAGAAATAAGAAAAGAAAGATATCTTTTTTATAAAACCTAGAACAAAGAGATGGAATTCAGAAAAATGAAAGATGATTTCTAGCCTTACCCAATGTGGGTATTTATAGCCTTCTACAAACCCTAAAATAAAGGGATAAATCCTAGATAAATCTGAAAATATTTAACTTTAAAATACAAAAGATAAATCCAAATTTTGAATTTCAAATTCCGGCTGATAAGCTATCTGAAACGCTGATAAGCTATCACGCGCTTGCTGACGTCATCCTCTAGAAGCTGCTGACCGAGTGTCACGTCAGATTTTCATGCCCAAAGTCATGCCCACCAATCCAGACTCGATCCAGAAAATAAAAAAAAATCAAAAATCAGCCATTTAAGTGTATTTTCCAGATTCACGGTCTTGCACAAAAACACACGAAAACATTAAGATCGGTCAACATAATTCATCAAATCAATGAGTAATTAAACACAAAATATTAATTATTTTGAGCGTTTATCACCAATCCTTTCGGCAACGTATTACAAATTACAAATTATTAAACTCGAAGTTGCACTAATATCTGTTCATACATATTATTAACTTTTCCGTAAAGTATTCAAAAGTTTGTGTTGATATTGATGCTATAACTGTTTTACCTTCGTCTATTATGGTTGATCTTAGGAGAAGAAATGTTGTTGATGTGTTACTGTGGAACTGGTTTGGTCTCCTCCTAGATGTATCCATTGCTGAATCTTTGGTCATTTAAAGGAGAATTGCATCAAAAAACGTATACCATCTGTGGTAGCTATATGTGAATATGAAAATTGTGTTGTTAGTTAGTCTGCAGATTGTATTGGTCATGTGGAGTCTGCAGCTTGTATTCTTGGTCAGTGAGGTTCTGCATAAGTACAATAGAAACGATCGCACAAGGCGCTCGAAAAAGAGAATTCCAAAAATTTAATAAATTACATTCACTAGATGAGGTTAATTTCGAAATTCATTGAAAATTTTTGAAAACTGTATGCAACAAAATTTGAAATTAAACTTAATCTAAAAAAATAAAATTTAAAAAATAAAAAATAAAAAAATAAAAATAAATCTAGAATAATCTTTAAAAAAAATCTGAAAATAAATTTAAAAATTTTAAAAAAATTCAAAAATATAAAAAAAAAATTCAAAAAAATTAGATAAATCTAGAATGAATAATCTTAAAATTTTTTTAAAAAATAATAAATAAAAAAATCCAAAAATTAAAAAAACTAATTAAATAAATCTAGAATAATCTTTAAAAAATCTGAAAATAATTTTAAAAAATCAAAAATATTCTTCTTCTCCAAGTTAAATCCTAACCAACTTCTATTTTTTAGAATTTAAACCCTCCTAAAACCTTAGTTTCTAAGCTATAAATACCCTCCAACCCTTTAGGAAAATCACACAACACAACACAGAAGCAACAACAAGCAAAGCAAATATAGAAGGGAAAATTCAAGAGAAAAAGCTCTCAAGTTTTAAGTAGTGGAAGGGTTCGAAAAGCGACCAGGTTTAATATTTCCGAGGGGCAATTTAATCCAATGACGGATTTTCGAGTTTGAAAGAGGTAAAAAGAATCGAATTTTCCTTTATTTTTATCTTTATTCCATTCCATTATTTTTTTTTTCATATGTAAAATACCATGCCTTTATTTAATTTTAATAATAATATAAAAAATGTGAAACGTTAAAAACTGCTCTATGAAAAAAAAGAAGATCGTGGGTATCGGTGAGTATTTATTCACGTGAATTCAATTTCAAAATTGAATTCAATTTCAAAATTGAATTCAATTTCAAATTGCTGCAGATTTACTTTACAATAGGTAAAATTGCTTTTTAGGTCCTCTTAGATTTAGGTTCTTAAATTTATGCTTTTAAGTTTTAGTTTTATTTTATATTAGTCCTTTTTATTATGACTTATCTTAATTAGATTCTTGTTCATGAATTTATCTAATAATTGAACCAATAAATTTATTTAGATTTAATTTAATAATTAATTAGTTTTATAAAATTAATTAATTTGTAAATGGAATTTTAATTAGATTTTATTGGAATAAAAAATTAAAAAATAAAATTATATATAATTCTTTTTCTAATTTATGTATTTTGATTTCTTTGAATTATTCTAGTTTAATTTTATGTTTGAATTATTTTTTTGGTATGTGTTTATATTATTTTTTATATAGTTAATTTTTATATGATAGTGCTATTAACCACCTTTCAAGCTTGGTAGACAACACGACCCCTTTAGGTACCAATTTTTGGGCGTTGTGGGGGTGCTAAAACCTTCTCCACACGTAACCGACTCCCGAACCCGATGATAAACGCAAACCAGTTTTATAGGTTTTTCAGTCGTACCTATTTAAAACGATTGATGGCGACTCCAATTATTGACGAGATTTTAAAGGCCCAATCAATTTCGATCCGGACCAAAAACGGTGTCGACAGCTTGGCGACTCCGCTGGGGACTTCTCAAGAGGGTCAAGTCACGAAAAGGGGTACATTTTGTGTTGCATCATTTCATGAGCTTTCTACCCGAGCTCAGTCCTAATTAAGTGGGGGTAAAACGCTGCTCCTTCGTGAGGTTAACCTCCGTGGAGGATAGTAGTCACCTCCGGGTTGCATGTGATCTATGACTTCATAAGGTTAACCTTCGCATAGTCATAGGGAAGTGCATCCCCTCGAATTGAACTTGGTTTTATGATCCTATAATGGGAGAGGACTAAGGGCCTTACTAGCCTTAGTAGGCGACAGTAAAGACAATTCGGATACCCTATCTAGAACCATAACCTCATGTAATAAACCGTATGGACCTACCCTATTTAGAGTCAAGATAAACTTAAACCTTAGTACGTTACCCGTTAATAATATGTGTTATATTTACTTTGCTTTGTTTTATTTTATCTAATCAAGCATGTATTATATTTTCCATGTTATATTTTGTTTATTAACCGTTTTTTTTTTTATGTTTGTATGCATGTACATCATCACAATAGGAAGGTGTTGGTTATTAATTTGTTTAGATAAAAAATCTTTATTATGGCCAAAAGAATTCAATGTGTATCGAAAAAAATTGTGATGTTCAAAAATGGTCAGAGAGCGTCCAAAGGAGAAGAGGTGATAGTGTTTTAGCAAGACCGGACGATCAATTTGCTGGTTATATTCATCTCCAACTCAAAGAGAACAACGCACAAGATTTAGAAGATATCTGGAGTCATTGGAATAATGATAGAAAACAAATAATGTATGATACTTATGGAGACATAGCCTATTTGTTACGAGTACACTTAGATAAAGGTTTGATACGGGTCATGGCACAGTTCTAGAATCCTTTATACAATTGCTTCACATTTAATGGAGAAGATATGACACCAACAGTAGAAGAGTATGCTGCATTGCTTCATCTAAGGAATGTGGATGAATTTAAGATTTTTGTGAAAGGTGTTGAACCTATGACGTACAAAGAAAAACTTGTGGCTTTGACTGGGACAAGCATGTCATGGGTGGAGGCCCAGTTCAAAGACAAAGGAAAAAACACTGCTATTGCTTGGGATAAACTTCGAGGGTTGATTTATTCACATCCTGACCCGAGGAAACAAGTTAATATTTTCGCTCTAGGGATCTACGGTTTGATTATTTTTTCAAAAGTAGCTGCCTATATTGAAGCATCAGTGATAGACTTGTTTGAGGAACTTGAGAAAAACATTAACACATCCCCAACTATCTTGACAGAAACATTTCGATCTTTTCATGTCCTAAAAAAACATGAAGGTGTATATTTCATTGGGTGTACACAACTTCTCACCGTATGGATTCATAGTCACCTAAGAGCAAAAGGAAAATCAACCATTCATGTTCATAACTCACAGTATTCACCATTACGAGAGTTCTTAGCAGAAGGGCCGAGAAAGGAGAGGTTAGCAGAACAATGGGAATCAATTTTACAAGATTTGAGGGTGGAGGAAATTACCTGGCGAGCTTATTGGTTGGACCATACTAAAATTTTATATAAGTGTGGTGTATTTGATTGGGTTCCTCTTCTCGGGATTTGGGGTGCGACCGGATACGTTCCTTTGTTAGTCTCGAGACAATATGGATCGTCGCAGTTTATCCCAGTTACAAGGGGGATAGGATTATGTGAATTCACTTTTACTGAAAAGACTAGGAAGTAGATTCTTGAGATTGTTAGGGCTTGGGCTTATCCATACAAGGCCAAACTTGCAGCCCCGAAACTTTCTCCATATTATCAATTTTGGAGATCTAAGATGAAAAATTGCAATATCCCGCCCCCAAGTAAGGGAAAGGTCCAGACGTTAGAGGAACAATTCAGAGAAATGTCAAGCCAAGTTGAGACTGTGAGACAAGAATGCGAGGAAGAGAAAAAGGTCTTAAATAGAAGGATCGCTGAGTTGGAATCTGAAAATGAAAGACTTGAATATGATGTAACATATTTTAAGAATCAGTCGAACAAGTTTGAGAAACAGCTAGATGTTGTGAATGCGGATTTTAAGGATTTGCAAGGGGATTATAAAAGGCTTCAAGAGAAATTAAAGAATGCCAACCTGAGAAAAACTCCACAAGAATGGGAAGAGGAGCTCCGTGATCGTGATAATGAAACAAAACGTTGTATAAAGATATTGAAAACTAAAGAAAATCAACTAGAGGAGCTTGCAGCTGATCTACAAGTGACCCAAGAGGCAAACACGATAATTTTTAATGATCTCATGGTTAGTCGTGCCCAGAACCAAGAATTACAGGAAGATTTGGTATCTCTACAGGGAATTATTCAAATCTACCAACAACAAGACTCAGTGATCGAACTCGAGAAAGCTCAGCTGGAAAATCAGTCTTTGAAGGAGATGATAGAAGCACTAGAAAATTCATTGTAACAACATAAAGATTTAATAGATGACCTGCAAAGGGATTTCAAGCTTAGTGAGAAGCAGTGGGACCAACGACATCAATTTGCACGAGGAGACATTAAAGTCAAAAATGAATTGATAAATGAAGCCCTTATTCAAATCCGTAAAATAGCAGAGCATATCACTAATATAGCGAAAGAAGCTAAAGGTTTGCGATTGTGGATCAACCCCTCCACACACTTTTCCGATGAGTGGATCAAGTTCTTGGATAGAGTTAAGATGCTTGGGAATGAAGCTAGACCATATCGCCGAGTTTGCGTTAGTTGTGTCTTTTTTGTGTTTATTAAAAACGTTGATGATGGTTTTTTTAGGAATATTGTTTTTCCCTTTAAGTTTTTTTTAGGATTCAGGTTTATGGATGATTTCTTTCAAGTTTATTCAAGAATACCTCTTTTCTGGTTTATGCGAATATTGTTTTATCTTATCAATTTTCTAACCAACACCTAGTTGCATTCAACATTTTATCATTTTGCATATACAATGCATACATCTCATGAGCATTGACATTAAAAAGAAACTAATTCATGGGATTTCGATATCAGTGATACTGGAAACAAAGGACGATCATATCAATCATCCTCACAACACGCGATTCAAGGCTAGAAAAATGAAAGAAAGACTTAAGAAGCTAGAAAAGTCTCAAGAGCAAATTACTCAAGATATCAAAGGCTTAAGAGAGGACATAGCGAACAATCAAAAGAATCTTCTAAGCAAATTAGAAGATAAACTGGTACAATTATTATCTAAGTCAACAAGTGTCGAGAAAGGAAAATCTCATAAAACTCATGAAGATGATTCTCCATCTTTACATTTTGGAACAAAAGAAACACAACCTCACTTTGTGTTCTCTGCTAGTGGGTTACAACCTAATATCCACAAACAAGCAAATCTTCATGGTGGATCTGCTTCGAACATGTGGGCTGGATCATTTAAACCAGAAGTACCAAATTTTGAGGACTCCGTTGAGTTGGAAAAGTTGAAAAATTTCAACCCAAATCTTCTGAGACGAATGACGATAAATTCAAATTCTTAGAAGAAAGAATCAAAGCTATGGAAGGTACTGATGTCTTTAGTGGAACTGATATTATGGAGCTAAGCTTAGTCCCTGATCTAATTTTGCCTCCAAAATTTAAAGTACCAGAATTTGAGAAATTTGATGGCACAAGCTGCCCCAATGCCCACCTTACCATGTTTTTCCGCAAAATGACAGGGTATGGAAATGATGATAAGTTGTTAATTCATTGTTTTCAGGATAGTTTAGCTGGGTCTGCCATACGATGGTACAATCAGCTGAATAGAGCCCAAATAAACACATGGAGAGACTTAGCAAGGGCTTTCAAAGAACAATACAAGCATGTCCTATACATGGTTCCTGATCGTCTAACACTCCAAAATATGGAAAAAAGGCATAATGAAACTTTTCGACAATATGCCCAACGATGGAAAGACATGACTGCACAAGTTCAACCGCCACTACTCGAAAAA
This sequence comes from Abelmoschus esculentus, assembly GCA_035048815.1. Taxonomy (NCBI): domain Eukaryota; kingdom Viridiplantae; phylum Streptophyta; class Magnoliopsida; order Malvales; family Malvaceae; genus Abelmoschus; species Abelmoschus esculentus. The sequence goes on from JAUCBN010000049.1 coordinate 2,668,319, forward strand.
GAAACAACTACTCTTTTCATCAATTCTTTAGATTCCATATATTATGAGAAGCTTGTCGGTAGCACCACTAGAGACTTCGTTGATCTAGTGACAGCAGGTGAAGCAATTGAGCGTGCCCTTAAAAGCGGGAAACTTAACAGTCTCGAGGCTTCTAAAAAGCCATATGCCAAAAAGAAAGAGAATAAAGTTAATGTTGCGGGAAATGATGGACATCTATATCTCAAATATCAATCTCCACCACAATTCGTGTATCCAACAGGATATTCGAAACTCAATACAAACCCTTCAAGCCAAGAAAAACAATCACAAGGTGGACCCAGACAGTCGAGTACTAACACGGAAAGATAGTCTTTCACCCCTATTCCAATTTCCTACAAGGAGTTGTATGCTAAACTGTTAGAAGAGAGGTTGGTATCTCTCTTTTTCCTCACACCACTACAACCACCCTACCCAAAATGGTATGACCCTTCTGCACATTGCGAATTCCATGCCGGAATCCCTGGACATACAATAGAAAATTGTACAGCTCTTAAAAGAAGGGTTCGGAGTTTGATTAATCAAAACATTCTTCAATTCAACACGTCAAAGGGACCCAATGTTTCTAACAATCCTTTGCCAACACATGAAGAACCGAGGGTTAATGTTGTGATGAATAATGATGAGTTTAAAGTTAAAACAAGCTTATCTGAAGTGTAATCATCGCTAAAATGGGTATGGAAGAAAATGGTGGAAAGAGGAATGTTGAGTCCTAACCATGGTATTATTGTCAACAATAGAAAGAAATTTTGTGAATTTCACAAGGAAGTTGGTCATGAAATCCAATATTGTGATGAGTTTAGAAATATTGTCCAGGATCTGATGGATAATAAAGAAATTGAGTTCTTGGAGCGAACTCAAGAAGTTAATGAAGTTTTTATAATAGATGAACAATTGTCCAAAAAAGGTGGTGAGGGTAGTCGACCTTTTGTGATTAATTGGCCACGGATGTATGATGAAGGATTACAGAAGCCTCCACCACGATTGGTAATCGAGACTCCTATTCCTTTCCCATATAAGAGTAACCGACAAGTGCCATGGATTTATGGTTGTAACATGGCCGTTATAGGGAAGGATGATTCTGAAAATATATCTGCAGAAATTAGTGGAGTTGGGAACTTCACTCGAAGTGGGAGATGTTATCCCCCTGACATCTCAAAACCAATGGAAATAGTAGGCACTGAGCCAAAAGATAAGTTTCCGTTAAATGGAGAAAATCAGAAATTAACGAACCAGTAAATGAGGAGGAAGCACGAGAATTCTTGAAATTTATCAAACACAGCGAGTATAGTGTGGTTAAGCAGTTGCACAAACAACCAGCTCGTATTTCCATATTATCTTTGTTGCTAAGTTCAGAGACTCACAGGGATGCCTTGCTAAAAGTGTTAAACCAAACATTTGTCCCAAATGATGTTTCAATGGAGAAGCTGGATAGATTGGTGAACAACTTACATGTTGATAATTTTATCTCTTTTAGTGAAGATGAAATTCCTCCTGATGGCATGGGATCCGTCAAAGCATTGCATATAACTACCCACTGTAATGGGTATATATTACCCCATGTTTTAGTTGACAATGGATCTGCTTTGAATGTCATGCCCATGACAACACTGAATAGACTTCCAGTTGATAAGAATCACATGAAGCCTTGCCATACAACCGTAAGGGCATTTGATGGGACCAGGAGGGATGTCGTAGGAAAAATTGATGTCCCACTTTTGATTGGTCCAGCTACGTATAACGTAGAATTTATCGATATGGATATTACACCGACTTATAATTATTTATTGAGACGTCCCTGGATTCATGCTGCTGGGGCAATACCATCAACACTTCATCAAAAGGTTAAGTTTGTGATTGATGGATGCCTTATAAGTGTTGGCGTTGAAGATGATATTATTGCATCTGCATCAACTGATGCTCCGTACATAGAAGTAGATGAAAATGCAATTGAATGTACATTTCGATCACTCGAATTTGTGAATGCAACTTTTGTTGCTGAAGGAAAAAATATTCCAAGGCCTAAACTCTCAAAAAATACTATGACGGGAATAAGGCTCATTGTTGGGAAGGGAGCTAAATCAGGAAGAGGACTTGGAAAGTTCTTACAAGGAATGCACATGGCGATACAACCATTCTTGAAATATGATCGGAGTGGTGTAAGATTTAAGCCTAACCTACAAAGGAAGATAAAACACGTGTTAAGAAAGAGAACACCAAAAAGAGCTGGATTGACCGATATAAGTAATGAGAGGAAAGTGACGGTGCTTCCTCGTATTACCGAAACCTTTGTGTCTGGGGGGCATATTCATTCTGGGAAGGAAAGAGAGATGTTAATATCACAACTAGAGAAATTTAAAGAGCTGAGCATAAATGCAATAGAAGGAGAAGATGAAATTGAAAAGAATCGATCAGAGATTGACCCATGTCCTCCAAGTTGTGTCTTGAATAATTGGACCGCTATTGAACTCCCAATTGTTTTTAAATCTTTATCAGAGTAATGCTCGAAACTTAACTCATCACTTGAGCCCTAAATTAGTGAGAATTTATTGTAAGGGCCCCCATTTAGGCATCAGTTTATCAATTCAATAAATGAGCATATTTTCCTTTTCTATTTGGTCTCATTTTCTTTCTCTTCCATCATTTCTTTCATCGAGCTTTGTATATATATATATCTTCTTGTTTATTTGCAGGCCTTTAGATATCAATTGCATGAATGACATTGCTTCGAGCTCAAAAGTTGATTTTGAGCAGACTGTATGCTTAGGAGAACATGAGTTTAATGAAAACTATGAAGAATGTGAATTATCTCCCGACCTACTCAAACTAATAAGAAAATTCTCCCTCAACAAGAACCAATAGATACAGTGAATCTGGGAAATGAAGATGATAAAAGAGAAGTACAAATAGGTACTTTCATATCTTCAAAGACAAGAGACAAACTCATCTCTCTACTTCAAGAATTTAAGGATGTGTTTGCTTGGACTTATCAAGATATGACTGGACTGAACACAGACATTGTGATGCATGAACTCCCTCTAAAGCCAGAATGTAAGCCTGTACAACATAAGCTTAGAAGAATGAAGCCAGAAATGTTACTTCAGATACGAGAAGAAGTAAAAAAGCAGTACGATGCCGATTTTTTACAAGTAGCCAAGTATCCAGAATGGGTGGCAAATGTTGTTCCGGTACACAAGAAAAATGGAAAAGTACGAATGTGCATTGATTATCGTGACCTTAATCGTGCTAGTCCTAAAGATAACTTCCCTCTACCACATATAGATACGTTAGTGGATAATACAGCCAAACATTATTTGTTCTCGTTCATGGATGGTTTCTCAGGCTACAATCAAATCAAAATGTGTCCAAAAGATATGGAAAAAACCACCTTTGTGACAATGTGGGGCACATTTTGTTATAAAGTGATGTCATTCAGTCTAAAAAACGCTGGAGCAACGTATCAAAGGGCCATGGTAACTTTATTCCATGACATGATGCATAAAGAAATCGAGGTTTATGTAGATGAAATGATTGCTAAGTCTTGGTAAGAGGAGGAACATATCACCAATCTTAAAAAACTTTTTGAACGTTTAAGAAAATTCCAATTGAAGCTTAATCCAACAAAATGCACTTTTGGAGTTTCTTCAGGAAAATTATTGGGGTTTGTTGTCAGCAAACAAGGAATTGAGGTGGATCCTGATAAAATCAAAGCTATTCAAGAACTCACTCCTCCTTGTACTCAAAAAGAGGTTCGAGGTTTCTTAGGGAGATTAAACTACATTTCTCAGTTTATTTCTCAACTAACTGACAAATGTGATCCTATTTTTCGCCTCCTAAGGAAGAATAATTCGGGCAATTGGGATTTATCATGCCAAGAAGCTTTTGACAAAATTAAACAATATTTATCAAATCCTCTTGTATTAGTGCCACCTATGCCAGGAAAACCTTTGATCTTGTATCTAGTGGTATTTAAAAATTCCATGGGATGTGTATTAGGTCAACAAGACGCAACTGGAATAAAGGAACGCGCTATCTATTATCTTAGTAAAAAGTTTACTGATTGTGAATTAAAGTATTCTTCCATTGAAAAGTTGTGTTGCGCTTTGATCTGGACCGCTCGTAGGCTTCGTCAATACATTTATACCATACAACCTGGTTAATTGCAAAGCTAGATCCAATAAAATATATGATGGAATCACCAGGTTTATCTAGAAGAATGGCTCTATGGCAAATTCTTCTTTCTGAGTATGATATCGAGTATGTAAACAGAAAAGCCATTAAAGGTAGCGCCATCGCAGACCTTTTAGCAAGTCGTGCTTTACCGGAATATGAACCTTTGAGTTTTGACTTTCCTGATGAGAATATTATGTGCTTAACTAGCAGTGAAGATGAATCAACTAGCGAAACGAATTGGAAGATGAATTTTGATGGGGCTTTTAATGCACTTGGGTGTGGAATCGGAGCAATTTTAATATCTCCCAAAGGAAATTATTATCCTTTTACCGGACGACTAAATTTTGAATGTACCAATAACATGGCAGAATATGAAGCATGTATAATAGGACTTCGTGCTGCAATTGAGCGGAAAATTGAATACCTTAAAGTATATGGTGATTCGTAATTGGTGATTTATCAACTTCGTGAAGAGTGGGAAACAAAAGATGCTAAATTGGTTGAATATCGCAAGCTCATTCTTGAATTAATGAAATTTTTTAAGAAGGTATCTTTCTATTATCTTCCACGAGAAGATAATCAATTGGCTGATGCATTGGCAACTTTGGCTTCCATGTTTAAAGCAAATAGAGAAATTGAAATAATGCCCATACAAATGAGTATCTTCAAATCACCCTCTAGTTGCTATGTCATCGAAGAAGAGGTAGATGATCACCCTGGTATTATGATATTTTACAATATCTTAAGTATCAAAAGTATCCCGAGGGAGCAACCGATGTTAATAAAAGAACTATTTGAAGAATGGCTATAGGATATGTTCTCGACGGAGAAATCTTATAAAAAAGAGGAAGTGATCAAACGTTAGGCGAAAAAGATAATTTAGGAGGTTCATGAAGGGATTTGTAGAATTCATGCGAATGGCCTCAATATGGCAAGGCAGATTATGAGGTTGGGTTATTTCTGGACATCTATGATAGAAGATTGCGTCATTTTTTCTCAGAGATGTCATAAATGTCAGATTTATGGAGATAAAATCCATACAGCCTCATCACCCTTTCATGTTATAACAGCTTCGTGGCCGTTCGCAACATGGGGCATGGATGTAATTGGACCTATTACACCAAAGGCATCAAATGGACATCGCTTCATCTTTGTAATGATTGATTATTTTACCAAATGGGTAGAAGTTGCTTCGGATGCAAATGTAACTAGATCGATAGTATGCAAATTCTTCAAAAGATAAATAATTTGTCGATATGGTCTACCATAAAGGATTATTTCTGATAATGCTTTAAATCTAAATAACCGAATGATGATAGAAATTTGTGAACAGTTTAAGATAAAACATCACAAGTCAGCACCCTATCGCCCAAAAATGAATGGGGCCGTCGAAGCAGCTAATAAAAATATCAAGAAGATTATTGAGAAGATGGCGATAACATATAAAGATTGACATGAGAAACTACCTTTTGCACTATTGGCATATCATACATCTGTACGAACATCCACAGGAGCGACTCCTTATTCTTTAGTATATGGAACCGAAGTTGTATTACCAATTGAAGTTGAGATTCCATCACTTCATGTCTTAATGGAACTTAAATTAGATGAAGCTGAGTGGGCTCGAGTCAGATATGATCAATTGAATTTGATAGAAGAAAAGAGATTGAAAGCGATTTTTCATGGGCAGATGTACCAAAAACGGATGATTCGGGCTCATGATAAGAAAGTCCGACCAAGATCTTTTCATGAAGGATATTTGGTTTTGAAAAAGGTTCTACCTATGCAAAAGGATTTTCGAGGAAAATGGATGCCAAATTGGGAAGGACCATTTATTGTGAAAAAAGCCTTCTCGGGTGGAGCATTAATCTTAACCGAGATGGACGGAAATGAATTATCAAATCCGGTGAACTCGGATTCTGTGAAAAAATTTTATGCTTGAATGCATGACAACACCAATAGGTGAAAACCCGAAAAGGCCCTATTGGTAAAAAAAAAGAAAAAAAGAAAAAGAACCATCAGTAGGTGAAAACCCGAAAGGGCCTTACTGGTAAAAAAAAGAAAAGAAAATTCAAGGTGAAAACTCGCAAAGGGCGCCTTGAAATCATGGGGAGATTCAAGTTATGAGTTTGAAAATGGTCCGTGAAGAAAGTTCATATGTCTTCAGACGTTGGTCAATAACTTAAGCTCTACTAAGCAGAAGTCACATGCAAAAAAGGTTCTTGGACGAGATAGCAGTGGAGTCCTTGTAATTGATATCTTAGGGTTTTATTATTATTATTATTATTGTTGTTGTTGTTGTTGTTGTTGTTGTTGTTGTTGTTGTTGTTGTTGTTGTTGTTGTTATCCTTTTTTCCCCTTTCTTTTGTTCGATATTGTATCAAACATTCGATTACCACCTTTCGAGGCATAGGTCGTTTTTATTCAATAAGAAAATTCAATAATCTCGTTACCTTGTGCTTCTTTACCATCTGAACATTTGTGCATTTCTTCGATGAATTTGTTGCTTTACTAAAAGGGGGTCTACAATATGTTTTTATATTCGATGCATTACTTGAATAAATGGTTTAAAACAAAATGATGCTCAATGAAAAATTTTTTAGAGGCACGACATGGAGTGAAGAAGAAGAAGTACATTGATCTTTATCTGAATAAAGATAAACAAATTCAAAATAAAATCTAATATTCATATATTTAAAGCATTTGAACATCTTGCATATAAGACAAGTGCATTAGAAACATGTGCATTTTTTGACAGGATTGGCCTCTGAGAGGAGGTGTCTTCAGGATGAATTATCACTATATATTTTCAAGAATAAGTATCATTAAGTACCTCCGAGATGGAGTGTTATCACTAAGCTTTCAAGAAAGAATGCCATCAATCACCTTCGAGATGGAGTGTCAACACTAAGCTTCCAAGAAGGAATGCCATCAATCACCTCCGAGATGGAGTATCATCATAAAGCTTCCAAGAAGGAATGCCATAAAACTACCTCCGAGATGGAGTGTCATCATAAAGCTTCCAAGAAGGAATGCCATAAAACTACCTCCGAGATGGAGTGTCATCATAAAGCTTCCAAGAAGGAATGCCATAAAACTACCTCCGAGATGGAGTGTTATTATTGAGCTTCCGAAAGGGAATGTCATCAACTACCTCCAAGATGGAGTATCATCATTGAGCTTCCAAAAGGGAATGTCATCATCTACCTCCGAGATGGAGTGTCATTATTAAAGATTCCGATGAGGAATATCACCGTTTACTTCACCACCTACCTCTAAAATAAAGTGTAATCACTACTAGGTTGTTTCTCATTGAAAAAATGTGTTGCTTCTAGTCTTTGCTCACTTCCTCCGTTTGAGTAATGAGCAAAGAGAGGCAGCTATATGCAACAAAATTTGAAATTAAACATAATCTAAAAAAATAAAATTTAAAAAATAAAAAATTCAAAAAATCAAAATAAATCTAGAATAATCTTTAAAAAAATCTGAAAATAAATTTAAAAATTTTAAAAAAAATAAAAAATATATAAAAAATTCAAAAAAATAGATAAATCTAGAATGAATAATCTTAAAAATTTTAAAAAAAATTAATAAATAAAAAAAATCCAAAAATTAAAAAAACTAATTAAATAAATCTAGAATAATCTTTATAAAAATCTGAAAATAATTTTAAAAAATCAAAAATATTCTTCTTCTCCAACTTAAATCACAACCAACATCTATTTTTAGAATTTAAGCCCTCCTAAAACCCTAGTTTCTAAGCTATAAATACCCTCCAACCCTTTAGGAAAATCACACAACACAACACAGAAGCAACAACAAGCAAAGCAAATATAGAAGGGAAAATTCAAGAGAAAAAGCTCTCAAGTTTGAAATAGTGGAAGGGTTCGAAAAGCGACCAGGTTTAATATATCCTAGGGGCAGTTTAATCCAACGACGGATTTTCAAGTTTGAAAGAGGTAAAAAGAATCGAATCTTTCTTTATTTTTATCTTTATTCCATTCCATTATTTTTTTTTCGTATGTAAAATACCCTGCCTTTATTTAATTTTAATAATAATATAAAAAATGTGAAACGTTAAAAACTGCTATATGAAAAAAAGAAGATCCTGGGTATCGGTGAGTATTTATTCACGTGAATTCAATTTCAAAATTGAATTCAATTTCAAATTGCTGCAGATTTACTTTACAAATAGGTAAAATTGCTTTTTAGGTCCTCTTAGATTTAGGTTCTTAAATTCATGCTTTTAAGTTTTAGTTTTATTTTATATTAGTCCTTCTCCACACGTAACCGACTCCCGAACCCGGTGATAAACGCAGACTAGTTTTATAGGTTTTTCAGTCGTACCTATTTAAAACGATTGATGGCGACTACAATTATTGACGAGATTTTGAAGGCCCAATCAATTTCGATCCGGACCAAAAACGATGTCGACAAAAACACTATTAAAAAGATGAGTTATAATTGTTAAAACGTTATAATTATTTCTTAAATATGACAATTGATTATAAAATCTTATTAATTATTACTATTACTAGTGCTTTAGTAGAACTAGTGAGGTTTTGGATAAACGCAATAGAAACGATCGTACATGGGCCTTAGAAAGGACATTTACTTCTAAGGGCTACAATATTATAACTAGTGGAGGTCATGGATAATTACTTTTAAAGACCATATTTTAATAAATTGCACAGCGATTCAAAAATCTTTGAACCGACCCTATTCTTAGTGATTCTGTGAGCAATGCTGATGGGTCTGTTTCAGTTTGGTTGGGGAAGTTGAGGTCAGAATGACTGAGAATGATCTGGTTGGGAGGGATAATGTTGTTCCTGTTGAGGGTGAAATAACTATGACTGCTGATTTTTTTTTGCTGACGATGGTTTAGGGTTTAGTGTTTAGAGTTAATAGAAAGAGTTATGCCTTTCCAGCCTAGACGATCCGCGATCTTCCCACTACATGCTGCTCCAAGCATCCCTCCCACTGTTAATATAGAACTAAATACTGCATACTGCATCAGTTGGTAAAGCTAGTTCAAAAGCTATTCTGCATGTAAAACCTTTATCTAGCATATATGTTTTACCTGAGCTAGAGACAGACCAAGGTCTTCCATAGTGCCGGTTTTAGCCGGCGATGAGTACCCCACCTGAAAACGGATCTGAAATCACTCAAACATGCCAACATATAGCCAGACCAATCCAATATTTCAAGTTTCAAGCTTGTGAGGATAACAATTGATATCCCATAAGATTTGCTTTCATCTTTTACTAGCAATATGGGATTTGGATACCATAATTACCTAGCGGTTGTAAAGGAACCGAACGTTCGGCGGGAAGTTCGTTTATGTTCGTTTATTTATTAAACGAATGAATATAAACAAGATTTTTCGTTCGTTTAGTTAAACGAACAAACATGAAGAAAAGGCTCGTTCACTCATTTATGTTCGTAAACATTCGGTAATTTGTTCGTTTATGTTCGTTTAAATTTATTCATATATATTTAAGGGTGAGCATTAGATCAAATAAATCGAGTAAAAAAATTTTGAGTTATTCGAGTTGAGAAGTCTTATTTTATGGCTCATTAAAAACTTCCTTGTTATAGGTTAGGGGTGTTCATTGTTCTATAAACCGATTTAATGAATCGAACCAAAACAAAATTGGTTAATCGGTTAAATTTTAGGTTTCATCTAATAATTAAGAGTTTTTTAATTTTAATTATCAACTAATTCAGTTTAAAATCAGTTAATTAACTGAATTAATCGAATTAATCTAAAATATTAAATATTTAACGTATTATATATGTTATTTATGTTCTTTTACATTCATTTATATTCTTTCGTTTATGTTCGTTCGTTTATCATTTAAACAAAACAAACAAATATAAACGAACATGAAAAAGCTACAATCCTTAACGAACGAACACGAAACAAAAAAGTTTGTGTTCGTTCATTTGTTCGATTAAAGTTAAACGAATGAATATGAACACACTCCCATTCGTGTTCGTTCGATTCATTTACAATCCTATAATTACCCCCATGTAAAAAAGATGCATTTCACTATGCTTACTGAACTTCCAAAAGCATATGCACCAGATACTGCTACTAAGGTGCTAGAGATTACAGTAATTGTGACAGGAGATGAACCGGTAACTATAGATTTGTCCTCAACATAAAGTCTTGTGTTCATCCCGACAATTGTAGACGAAAAAACCATGCCGTCTATGTCAATAGCAGGACTGCAGGAGACTTATCATCCTTGTTGGATTCGAAAATTTAATTGGATAAACGATGCTACATCCAATTCTCAAAGCAGTTTCGAGTAAATCAAAATTTATAAGATATTTTCTTAAATATACTGGTGTGATTACAATATAGTATTTATTCATTTTTCTTAGCCATTTAACAATATAAACACACCGTGCGCACATACGTTGCTTGTATAAACATTTATTATATATATAAACATTTAATGAGATATTGAATAAGCATTTAAGTACCAAATTGCATTCATTTCAAATTACCAGGGGTATTTGTATTATATATATAAACTTCGTGTTGACTAATTCATTTAATGAGAAATTTTGTTTAATTAGTTGGATTTACATCTTCTGAAGGAGCAGGAAAACCAGTTTCCAAAATCTTGACAATCTGATCCATTGTTGGCCGGATATCTAATGTTGGATGAGAGCAAAGAACAGCAAGTAAAACATATTGTTCCATTACTTCCGGCAATCCGATCTCCGGCATGTCTTGTTCGATGACATCTAATGTCCTGCCTTGCTCCACAAGCTCCCATGCCCAATCTGTCAGCCGGAAAACCTTTCCCTCATTGTTTTCATATGCCTTTTTACCACTCAAAAGCTCGAGAAGCACGGCCCCGAAGCTGTAAACATCGCTTTTCTCGGTTAACTTGCCGTACAAGGCATATTCCGGAGCAACATAGCCTAGAGTTCCGGCTACTGCTGTGCTTAAATGTGTCGTTCCCTCGGACTTGATCTTTGCCAAGCCGAAATCCGCGACTTTCGGCTCAAATGTCTCGTCCAGAAGTATGTTACTAGCTTTGATATCTCTGTGAATGATAGCAGGGTGAATCCCATGGTGCAAGTAAGCTAAACCTCTAGCGGTACCGAGGACAATCTTCATACGAATAGGCCAGCTAAGTTTCTTCTTCCCCGATCCGAAAAGATGATCGAAGAGGCTTCCGTTACATATCAAATCGCAAACGATGAGCCTTTGATGCCCTTCCAGTGGCACCGTTGCGGTGCAGAAGCCTCTCAATGCAACAAGATTGACATGTCTTACACTTGCAATGACTTCAACTTCATGTACAAAGTTTGCATCTCCGACGACGGAACGATTCTTCATCCTTTTTATCGCGACTTCGGATCCATCCGGTAGTATCCCTTTGTAAACATTCCCATATCTTCCCATTCCAATTATGTTCTCTCTGCAGAAATTCTCTGTAGCATATTTTATCTCCTTAATTTTGAACTTCTTTAGACTAGTACTTCTGTTACACAGTCCGAATTCGAATACCAAACTAGTCTCATCCGTATCCGTAACCGTATCATTCGTCTCCTGTGCATTTTTTCTGTATCTTCTAATCAGAAGAAGCGAAACTGCAGAAAAGGCCCCAAGTAGACCAACAACAGAACCGGCCGTCGCACCAGCAATTACACTCCGGTGATGGCTATGGCTCGATTTCTTCGGTTTAAGTCCTATAGAAAACAAACACCTAGCAGTTGCTCTATCAGTCGGACCAAAATGGTTAACAAATGCAGCAGTATACATTTTCGGATACCCTGAACAAGCCGAGATATTCCGTGCAGCAGCATCGACGCCAACAAGGTAAACATCCCTAAGAATGGACAACATTTTAGTACACAATCCACATGTAAAACTATTATCCAGAGACTGAGTACAGTAATATCTTAATTTGTACAATATGGTACTAGGAAGTAGGCTCTCAAACTGTACTCTAGATGTTATATTCATGCAGGCTTCGGAAATCCATTCCGTGCGACGTCCGCAAGAAGTTCCGATATCAAAACCACTTATGAACTCACCTATTAGAACCCGGTAGGACTCCCAGCATGTCTCGGAAGTGTCCGGTGGGAGAATAAAGTGATCACTCGTCCGTAGATACTCCGATCGGACCAAATCGATTCCCTCCATGACGATTTGACACTGTGTAGAACTACTACCGAATGTAGACCTTGCAGGGTCTCTGTTCACCAAGTTCTTGAGGATATGAAAGTTGAGTGGACAAGAGACATTCACAGGGGACTCATTTGAAAGATTTTGGAAATATGAGACTGAAATGTTGATCTCAGAAACTATTAGGACTATTATGAATGCAAAGAAAGTTAATGGAGACAAGGACATTGCCATGTCCGGAATTACAAACATTGAACAGAAATTGATCAAAACAATAACTTCATCATCAACAACCTTTTATTGTATCCTTTGGCCGGTTTTGTCTGCATGCAATGGCCGGCAATTGAGAGCTTGGAATCAGTCTTCAGGAATTTTAAACGACGGAGCGTCTTTACCATGCGATTCTGTGTCTCATGCTAAAAAATTCCAATTTTTTCGAATATTTGAAAGATTATATTTTTGTAAATATGTATCCGACACAGATATATCGAATATAATGTTCCAAGAGACATATAACAGTCCTGGTAACATTGGTGGATACTATACACAACTGAAAAGGCCTTGCTAAGGTATCATATATGAATTGATATGGTATATAGGTTCGAACTTCGGAAATAATATTATTAGGAAGGACGATCATAAATCTCGAATATAAATTATTAAATATTTTTTAAAAAAATTCTGATGTACTGTCTGTGGCATAGTCGAATGATTCCAATGGTTTCAGACCATATACTACCCGTTAAATGTCTAAGCCGTGCCTGTGAGTTTTAGGTAGAGGATTAAAAAAATAGAAAACGCAACAATCCGACAAAATATAGCTTAAAAAGTAACTTTTGGCCTTGTCTTAAACCAAGCTTCTGGTTCACATCGGGGAAGGTTCAAAGTATTGAGTTGAGTAAATTATTCGAATTTAATTTAAAATTTTAACAAGTTTAATTTAATTTGATAAATTCGTGAATGATTCATTATATTTTTAAGTATTTTTATGATTTTTCACGGTTATCTTCAAAAATTATATTCAAAGAAATTTAAATACTAAGTGAAAACTCTAAAAAAGTTCAATAAATTATTAGATAATTTACTCATAAAATTTTGGCCGCAAATTTTTTAAATTGTTTTATATTTTTCAAGAATTAAAAAAATTAATTTGTATTAATAAAGAAATAAATTATAATAATAAGTCTTTTATTTTTTATTTTTTTATTATTTTATGTATAAAAGCAAAAAAAAAAAAACTTCGGTTTTCATTTCTCACATAAAAATGAGATTAAAAAGTTAAACCCTTTCATTCTAAGACATTCTTTTTTTCTTTTTTCTTTTCTTTTTTTACTTATAGAAGATAATTAAGAAACTAAAAAAAATCTCATATTTAAATATTAATTTTATCTTTAACTCAATCATGAAAGATTTTTTTTATTTATCTTATATCTCATATTTTTGTGAATTTATATGTTTATATTAAGTTCAAAAAAATCTATAAATATTGTTTTAGTTTTTTTTTTATTTATCTTAAACTCAGATTCAGTTGAATTAAAATTCAAACAATAAAATTTAAAAAAAATAATAATTAATGCCAAAAGATCCGACTTTAAGTATTTTTTAGGTTAAAATTATCAAAAAGTGACGTAACATTTAATAGGGATTTATAAAAGTATATATTTGATCATTGTTATTTATCTATTATATTAAATTAATTTCAATTTTAATTAAATAAAATAAAATTAATCAATCAATTAGATATCGATATATATAATCATTTGATCAAACAAATTTATTTTAATTAATATTTAATATATTTTTTCTTTAAATAAGAGGTGACACGTGTGAAAAAAAATTAAAAAATATGCTTAGTATAAAGTTTTGGACTCATACCCGGGGGTAACTCATAACTTTATCATTATACCAACCCATGCTCTATAAAATAAATTGCACCGTTTTATATACATTTTAAAATGCAATAAATACTAGGAATAAAAAATTAAAAAAATGCATCGTTTAAATGTTCAATCAGATTGCTTCAAAGCAACAAGGTTCATTCGTGACTCTAATACTACAATAAGTGATTGGTTGTTTTTTTTCATTCTTATAATTGGTCGTTAGATTTTCAGTGGATTTCACGAGAAGTGAATATAATCGTAAATTGTATGGCCAAACTACCGAAAAATAGATATTTCAATCTTACAGTCTTAGATGATGTTCCTGACCAAATTCAACCTTTGTTTTGGTAGGATAGGGTCAGTCCTCCGTATCACCGTTTTTGTCATTCCTCTTACACTGAGTTGCTTTAGTTTTGATATGTATATCTTGCTGCCAAACGTACTTTTTTTTCTCCATTTAGATTAAGGAAGTTTCTTAATGAGGCGTGAGGTAGCATCTTCATTCGTAATAAAAAAATTAAAAAATTTAAATCTAAATCACACTTGAAATATGTAAAATCACTCAAAACACTAAAATATTAAATATTTGATTTAAATATTCAAATATTTTTATATTTAAATTAAATTAAATATTTTAAAATTAAATCAAATTAAATATTTGAAAATAAATATTAAATCAAACATTGGCTGGAACATTGTTATCTTAATTAGAGGTGAGTATTAGAGTGAGTTCAATCGAGTCGAGTCAATATTTTTTGAGTTATTGGAGTTGAATCAACATATTTTACAACTTGAACCTATTTTACAACTTGAACCTTTTTGAAATTCTTTCGATTCGAGTCGATTTTAACGAGTTCGAGTTGATTCTATTTTTCGAGTTTATGTATAAATTTTAATTGTACTATTTGTAATACTAGTACATTTTGATTCTAATTTAAACGACTCTCTCTTTATTTCTACATACATATTTTTTCATATTATTTTTTACACATATAAATAAGATTTTAAATAAGATTTTGAATTATTATTATTATCATCATCATCATCATCAAATACATTAGGTATGAATATGTCATTTTATTAAATTATGAGCCTCGTTAAAGTCTTTTTTATCTAAAAAAGACCAAAATGGGATAAAAATAATAATAAATTAAATATAATAATATAAATACATAAATTAAAAAATATAAAATAATTAATATAATTTAAATAATATAAATAAAAATTATATTAAATAAATTAAAAAATAAATATGGAAAGTGAAGAAATAAAAAGTAAAAATAATAAAAAAAGAAAAGATATGACTGAAATAAAACTGAAAATAAAACTACAGGGACTAAATATATGATTAGATCATGAAAATTTTCGAGTTATTTAATTTTTCTAGAAATAAAAAGTAAAAATAATAAAAATCGATTTTTTTTCTAATTATTCGATTCGACTCGAATAACTCAAAATTATAAAAAATAAATTTTTTGAGTCGAGTCAAATTTTACTCACCTCTGATCTTAATGCCAACCAAGCTTGTTGCTGTGGAAATTATTTATCAAGTTTGATCCTTGTTTTTTTCTTGTTTTATTAACGTTGTTGTCGATTGTCATGGCAGAGCACCGCACAACGTTGTAGCTTCCTTCTCCTTACCGGTCTAGGATGGAGACAAGTGATCCCGTTTGCACGGACAGATGTATGTGGATAATTGGATGGGTTCAAACTTTTTAAAATATATATTTTTAATTTAAACCCATAAATTTTTATATTATTTATATTTAAAAATATTTATAGATTCGTCTCCGGATCAATAAAAATTTGGAAGAGCATAACGGTTAATTTTGAGAAATATAAGGGTTTAAGTTTATTTTTAGTATTATAGAGACATTTGAAAAATAATTGGGAAAATAGGTCAATTGTTATAATAATAAAAGGATCTCGTCACCTTCTCTTGGCGAGGTCTTCTCTTTTTTCCTAAACCACGCCAAGAAGAGATGGCGAGGTACTGTTGATCCATTAAATTTATTCGGGTGAATGAGGAAGAGAAAGAAGACCTCGCCAAAAGAAAGTGACGAGATCCTTTATTACTATAGCAATCGACCTATTTCCTCAATTATTCCTTAAACTCCCTAAAACCTTAAAATTAATTACAAACAATAATATTTTTTAAAATTTTTCATAATTAACACTTTTTAACTTTTCCCCCTTTATCTCTCTTCAAGTTATTTTACCCTTCGTCAGCCGTTATTCTTTATCTAAAGTGATATTTTTTATTATTGTTACGGTGAAAAAACATATGTTCAATGATAATAAATTTAAATAATTAACGTTTAATTTTAAACGTTCGTTTACTATATTTTTTTCTTTAAATTAATTGTTTTAAAACAATCAAAATCTCTATTTTTTTTTTATAAATGTTCGTTTATCTTTTGAACCTAAATTTAAGACTTCAATAAAAAAACAAAACCTAAATGAAAAAAAATGTCCGAAATCGACACAACCTTCGTCCATGATTTTGTTTGGTGTCAACACATCAATAATATTAAAGTTAAAAAATGTTCAAAATAATTTATTATAACATAAAAATAATATAAATTTAAATTTGAAATTAGAGGGATAAATAAAAAATTCACGTAAAATATAATACTTTTTCAAAGTAATCGATATATATTTTTCTCTTTGCACAAATTATATCATATAAATGGTTAAAAAATACTGAGTAAAATTTATAGTTTAACTCATGTGTTAAAATACGATAAAAATATTTTAAGTTTCACTAATTAATTTAATAATTAAAAAAATATTTTATTTTATATAAAATATATAATATTTAATATATAATAATTTTAGTTAATTCGGTTAATCCAGCTAATTAACTTATTTCGAACTGAATTAACTGATAGTCGAATATTCAAAAAAAATCATTAACCAAATTTATCTAAAATTAATTAATCGAATTAACCGAAATAATTTACTTCAGTCGGTTAATTCGATTAAAACAGAATAATGCACACCCCTACTTCACCCCAAAATCTGAAAATTTGCTTTTATATATAACGACCCTCCCAAATTTCTTTTTCTATATAACAACCCTCCAAATTTTGAAAATTTGCATTATGGTCACTAGAAATTAGAATAGTTTTCCTTTATATAATTTTAGAATATATACAACATAAGTAAAGATGATAATTAAATTGATTAATTCCTATTTAAATTATTAAATTAAATTAATATAATAATTTAGAATATATTTATATATAAAGAATTTAACAAGTGACTTCACTGAAAACAAGTATTATGTTTATTTTTGGAGACTTAAATTCAAAAGGTTAATAAAAATATAAATAAATAATATTAGTAATCACAAAAGTATACTCAAAATATAAATGAAAGAGAGATATTATATCAAGGGTAATTATTGTTATATCATTCATGAGACTAATTGGAAAACTAAAATTGATTTTGATATAACAATTATATATAAGGACTATTTTATAATAAATTTTTAAGTCCCTAAGTCAAACTTTTGATTTTAAGTCAAACCAATAACTTTGAAATAAATTTTCTAAGTGTTTTTAAACGAGAGTATCGATACCATTAGAACCGGTATCGATACCGACTTGTATTTTTAAAGCTTTGTTCTTGAAACTAAGAACAGGTATCGAAACATGGTTCGATACCAATACCTTACTGCCAATGCCTGTTTCAAACCAAGTATCGAACCACTTCGAGTGTTTTAATTATTTTAAAATTATTTAAAATTATGACTCATGGTATCGATACCAGTATCGATACCCCTTTTAATTCCCAACGGTTATTTTAGCATTTAATGAGTTGATCGTTGGTGGCAGTTAAAACTTTAAAAGATGGTTAAGCTGTTTCGAAACATGGTTCGATACCGACCATTATAGTGTAGTAATGGTATCGATACCTGGTTCGATACACCCCCTATTAAATGCACGTCGTCTCTTTCTTTTTATAGGCTGTTTTGAAACAGGTTCTTCGTGTTTCGATACCGACCATTATAGTGTAGTAATGGTATCGATACCTGGTTCGATACACCCCCTATTAAATGCACAACGTCTCTTTCTTTTTATAGGCTGTTTTGAAACAGGTTCTTCGTGTTTCGATACCGACCATTATAGTGTAGTAATGGTATCGATACCTAGTTCGATACACCCCCTATTAAATGCACAACGTCTCTTTCTTTTTATAGGCTGTTTTGAAACAGGTTTTTCGTGTTTCGATACCGATGCCTACAGAAGTGCATTTATGGTGGGAAGATGAGGTCCTAACGTCTTTATTTCAAGTCCCAACAACCACAACGGTTAGAAATCAATGAGGAGATATAAAATGAAGCAATTCAAGCAGCATTAACAACTATTGAACCTCAAACAACATCCAAGCAATCAAATCCAACTCCCAAGCACTCTCATTGAATATCTTGACTCTCATCTCTTGTACTTTAATTTTATTCTTTGTAATTTAATTTGTGGAGAATTTGTTTGTAATTGAGACATATTTATCTTGCGAGAGAATTCATTTAGCCCACTCAAATCTCTTGTATTTCTTTGTGAGGTCCAAGTTAATTTTGGGTAGAAAATTGGCTTGATTGTAAAGGTTATCCCTTGAACTTAGAAAAAGATTGAATTCATAGTGAATTAGTTTCAAAATCTTTAGTGGGAGCTAAGGTAGTTGATGTAGAGCTTGTTCGAAGCTTAAACCACTATAAATCTCTTGTTCTTCAAATTTTCAAATTTTACCGAAAATTTTCCACCGACAAATTTTTAATTGTCAATTCACTCCCATCTTGACCAACTATCAAGATCGATCAACTCAACACCAATCATTTAAATACATTCATTTTATTAAATTTTTATTATCTTTTTTACCAAATAAATTTTCACTGATATTTATTGTAAATTAAATTCAAAACGATTTTTAACAAGTAAATCTTTTCCTAATGGAGATTTACTTGTTAGAAAAATAAGATAAAAATATTAATAAATAAATATATTTGATTAACTGATTTAATAAAAATATTAATATTTAATATTTTAAACGTTTCATAATTTAAAAAGAATACCAAATAATAATTGAGGAAGATCAACATAGAGTAAATGTTCATTAATGTCTTTTACTGACTTTTGTCTTGTTCCTAAGAAAGGGGGAAAAGAAGAATCACTCACATTTAACATTCATATTTCATTATGTGAAAATGGGCAAATAAAAATTATGAAAAGAAATATTAGATTTTAAATATTATAAGAAAAATAAATTGAATTAAAAAAATATTTTTATAACTTATTTTTATATTATTCAATCTAAATTAATTAATAAATTAAATATCGATAATTATATAATTATATTAATATACATTAACATGTTTAGCTCAATTATTAAAGGAAGAATAAAAGTTAAGTCCATGTTTATTTATGAAGGCAAGAACACATGATACAAATGCATTAATGACGGCGGCGGATCCATGCTTTGAATAGTTTTTGTACCTTTAATTTATCTTTAATTTTTAAAATTTATATATTTATTCTTATTTTTTTTTTAATTTTTATGAATTAATCTTTAAGTTTTTTTTAATATTTAAGTTTTGTGTTCTCCCTGAGATTTTAAAATTTTATATGTGCTCATCCTTAAATAAATTTTTGGTTTCGCTACTGATTATTGCAACTGGAGTGTGGTTAGAGTCAATATGACAACTAAAATTTAGAACTTTTAAAATTGTATTCAAATATTATGAGTATTTCCCTTCTTGCTCAAACCATAAATTATATAATTTTTTTGTAAAATAAAAGATATAATGATATATTTTAAAGAGATTATTAGAAATAAATAAGACCCAAATTGATAAAAAAAAATTAATTATCAAGGATTAAATATAACATTATGTCAAATAGAAACATAAAATTTAAAAATATATATAATTAATATCATTATAAATAATTAAACACTCCTTAATAAATAATTAATTCTTAAATAGTATTAAAAAATAACACCCTTAAATAAATTTCTATCTCCACCCATCACCCTTATATATAAGAAATTATTTTATGGGCCACATCATCCATAGTCTCTAACCACAAAAAATTAACTAATTAATTTTATATTTTCCATATATTTTTTAAGAGTGAATCTTTAATTTTTTATTAAATAAGTAGTGAGTGGTTATATAAAAATTAATTAAAAAAATGATATAAAAAATATAAAATTAATTAATTAATTTTTAATAATTAAGGACGACAGATAATATGGTGGAACTGATCCATAAACTTAGATACATATAAAATTTCAGTAGTTCTACTTCTACTTGCAAAATATGAAATTTGCTTAAGGAGCTTCAAGTTTTGATTTAATTACTTCTACTGAAAATAGAAAAAAAATCCAACATTCAAACTCGGTTCTTCAAGCTGCCTGGTTGCACAATTTTGAGCGTTAAAGGTTGAGATCAGAAGTCGCTGCAGAGCTTTTAACACATGTCGACAACCCAGCACAGCATACTAGCGATTCTCGCGGACTCGTGTAAGAAGAGAGATAGAAAACAACAAAACAAAAGCTAATGTTCGTTTCTATGTAGTCCCAATTTGTGAAAATCTCTACTTTCCTCTAGGGAAAAAATAAAAAACGAATAGAGAGAGATAGAGAAGAAGAAAAAAGAAAGATGAAAACTTGTCTACATATAGCTTTGTAACTGTTAAGCTATGGAGTAAAGAACAGGGCTTTAATGTTATAGAAAGCATCAACTTCTTGTATCTGTTTGTTTTTCTTTCTGTCAATCACATTGTTGTTTGGTTTGGTTTGGGTTGGGTTATTTGCTTGGTTTTAGAGTGTTCATGGCTGATGTTAATGACCATAAACATGCTGCTTTGAGGTATGTATTTGTTTCACCTTCATGTTTTCTCATTTGGGTATTTTTTAAAAATGTTTTTTTTTTTTCATTTCTTAATGTTTATTGAATGATTGCATAAGGTTTGTGTTTTTGTTCTCCTTCATGTTATTCCATATGGGTATGTCTTTGTTTCTTGAAAGTTTCTTCCTTTTTGTAACATTCATCAAGGGATGTTCTAAGAGCTGTTTTTTTTTTCTCCTTCATGTTATTCCATATGAGTGGTAGCCATTGTTTTGTTCCATTTTTCATTTTCTGGAGCTTTCTTTTACCAGTTTTCCTTTTGTGTTGTTCATAGAAATTATTGGCTTTGAATCTTTTGGTGCTATTTATGCTGTGATTTCTAGTTTGTACATGATTATTTTTGGCACTTGTGTTGTTTCAGCTTAACAATTTTGAGGATTTTCTACATATACCACATATGGTAGACAAGTATTGTTGTTTATTTTCTGCAATTCCTTTCTCTTTTGGATTAAATCTGGTTTAGAGCTACTTTCTTTTGAGCTTTTCAATGTTTTAATAGTTGTGATGATGATTTGGATGTTGGATTCTGTTTTATTTTGATGCTATAGTTGTCTCCCCCAAAACAACACATCCTGTGACAGGAATGAAGGTTCTTTGATGTCTGGTTTTATTTGGTTTGACTGATTATTGATTTGTTATCATCATTGTTGTCTTCCAGTGAGAGCTCCACTGATTCTGGTGAGAGGCGGAACAAGAACTCGAAAGGTGGGGTTGTTCGAGCAAGACATAAAAGGCAAGGGAAAAAGCTTGTTACATATTCGTCGGTCCAAGGTATTCTAACCTATCTGATTCATGTGTGGTGCATGTGTTTTTCTAGTGCAAGCTCTTACTAGTCTTTCTTATTCTATTCAAGAATCAAGGGCAGTGGATGCAGAAGACGAGAAAAAACATGGATTGTCTCCTACAGGAGTTATAGAGGCCAGCTTAGAATTAGGCTTGGAATCCGATATAGTTTCTCCCGATGGCAGCCCCAAGGCAGATATTCGTTGTGCACATTCAGCAGCTCTTTCTAACTGGAGAAAATTATTCACATTACTGAAAAGAAAACCAGACAAGCACTTATGTACCTTCCCTCCATTTACTGTCCCAAAGCTATCGAGAAAGAACAACAGGAGCATGAAGGAGAGTCCTATGCTGAGAGAGTTATACAACTTTAAGTCTTCTTTAGAGAACTTCAGCCTATCTCAGCTCCGAGTTGCAACAGGCAACTTTAACCGAGGTATGCAACTTATTTCAAGACTATTAGTCCTATGCTTAATGATACTGTTAATACAGTTGAATACAATGTAGATTAATATAAGGGTACGATTTCTTGTAGAGAACATAATCGGAAGGGGTGGTTATGCTGAAGTTTACAAGGGTCGGTTGAAGAATGGAAGGCTCATAGCAATAAAGCGGTTGACAAAAGGGACGCCAGATGAGAGGACAGCAGGTTTCCTCTCAGAGCTTGGCATTATAGCTCATGTAAACCATCCAAACACTGCCAAATTGATTGGATGTTGCATTGAAGGAGGAATGCACCTTGTCTTTCAGCTATCTCCGTTGGGAAGTTTGGCATCAGCTCTTCATGGTTTGTTCATAATCCACATTATTTTCTCGAGTCGTTACGACAAGTTTCTGACGCTCTTGACTCTTAAACATTATCCAGGTTCAAAATGTAAGCTGGATTGGAGTAAAAGATATAAGATTGCTTTGGGTACAGCAGACGGACTCACATATCTTCACGAGACTTGTGAAAGGCGGATTATACATAGAGATATCAAGGCTGATAATATTCTTCTTACAGAGAACTTTGAGCCTCAGGTAGCGTGCATCTGTATTTTTCGTGATAAAAGGAAATCATGAAACTGATGTGCGGAGAGGAAAAAAAAAAAAAAGAGAACACATTTCCTTGTAAGATGCTAGAACCGATGATATTCTGTAAGCTGGGTACTTACGGTTATCTATGTTAACTATGTGCTATGCTTTGTAATTTTTCGAACCATAAAGAAGCCAATTTAATCACCAATAATAGCTTGTTTCCGATTACCTAGTGATTGCCTAAATTTGTGTTGCGACTTAGATTCTGATTGTAACACCCTATCTCTTGTGTTAAACTTAATCACAATGTGAGCCTCATAAGGTACGAGCTTTGTGCAAGCCTTAAGGGCATACCTTTTGAAACTTAAGTCAAGCCAACCAGAGATGGCTCAAAGAAGCCTCAAAATGAGGAGGTTGAAGCATATGCAAGATATGTGTTGCTTCCTTCCTTGGTACTCACTCTGAAGGTAGCTGCAGTTATGGTGAAAATCTTAGACTATTACGTGTCATGTTTTTAGTTATGAAAATCAAGTATTCTGTCTCAATATCATTCCATGAAGTATGCACGATTGTCGTATTGTTCTTTATGACTTATGAGTACCTTTCTGTTGGAAAACTGTTTCCGTTATTTTGTTTCTAATAGGAGCCTCGAATAATATACTATAATAATTATTTTTGTCGACGTATATGGGGAAGATCTACCAATGCTAGTGCTGCTATAACCCGTTTTCTGGACATTTTATGACATTTATTTTATAAAGCTCCTAATGATTTGTGGTCTTGAATGTCAATCAGTTGTTTGCATTTGTATTTGAATTCCTTTATTTGTTCCATTTATTGATTAAGCCAACCAATTTGCCTTTCAGATTTGTGATTTCGGCCTCGCCAAGTGGCTGCCTAAACAGTGGACACACCACAACGTGTCGAAGTTTGAAGGCACTTTCGGGTATGTAAGCCTAAAGTATCTTTATCGAGTCAATAAATACTTTTGTCGTAATGCTGTCGCATTTATTTTGTCGATATGCAGCTACTTTGCACCCGAATACTTCATGCATGGCATAGTCGACGAGAAAACAGATGTCTATGCATTTGGAGTTCTGCTTTTGGAGCTCATAACAGGAAGGAAAGCTATAGATGATCAACAGCAAAGCCTTGTAATATGGGTACATTTCTTCACAAACAATTTGATCCCTCCAACGATATCAGAATCACAAAGGCCCTTACCCTTTTTAATTTTTGTAGGCAAAGCCTCTTCTTGACGAGAACGATATTAAAGAGCTCTTAGACCCTTTCCTCGGTGACAATTATGACGTGGAGGAGGTTGATCGCATGGCTCTGACTGCCTCTTTGTGTATTGAGCAGTCTCCTATTCTTCGTCCTCAAATGAGTCAGGTGCGGATTTCTTTTAGAAGTTCTTGAATATCTGCTAATGCACACTGGAAAGAAATTAGAGAAAACAAAGTAATATTAGGAAATAGAAAAATGCTAATTATGATATGATATCCCGCTTTGCTCTTTCGAAAGGTCTGTCGGTTTCGTTTCGTAACGAAACCACAGTTCTTTTCATAAAGTTAAATCATTGATTCATTATAGAAAGCTGTTCTGGTGCTTCATTTATTTCAATATGATGATATTGTCTGGTTTTACTCTGCTTGCTTGTGGCATCCGTTTCATTTGCTGTTCTTCGTAGTTTCTACGAACCATCTTCGATGACAATTAATTATTTCTTTACGACATGTTGACAAAACGATATCTCTGCCGAAACCAAATAATTATAGCATCATCTAAACCACAAACATTTAGAATTACTACTTTGCATGAAACACAATATCACTTTCTCAAGCAATGACTTGGTTTTAGTCCCACGCTTACTGTCGATTTTACTTGATCATTGACGAATGATTATTGAACTATTCTTTCATTGGTTTTCTTCTCGTATTCAAAGTTCGGATTCAAAAACAAAAACATCACTAATCTTCGTATTCTAGACGTTCTTTACATTTCTGCATGCATTTCATGTAATTCTTTGTGAAGCAAAATATGTGATAATAAGTTGAACCATGTTGTTGATGCAGGTTGTGATACTGCTGAGAGGCGATGAATATGCAGCAGAATGTTATAAAGAATCCCAGAATCAATCCCACCGTCGAACACACTCGAACGAGCTCTGCGACACACAAGAATACAACTCAACGGAACTGAACAATATGAATCGACTTCGGGAGATTGTTTTAGGCTCTTGAAAAGCAGGTTACAACTTTGTTTCGGTTCGCTGCAAATCTGATGGAACTAGAAAGACAATTTGATGCTGTGTTTCATGGCATTTGGAAGCATGGGTTCTTCCAAATTTCATGTGAAAAACAGTTTATCAAAACCAAATTATGTCTTCCTTTGGTACATATATGGTTTGAACTGAAACTATGTATGTATTATATATATATATATATATATATATAGTTTTCTTAAGGTTGTCTTGTCTTAAAACTGGTGTTTTGTGTAAATTAGGCAAGGATTAACCGTTAAGATACTTTTGGTAATTTATGCAAGGAAATACCAAGAAAGAGGGGGTAGGAATTATAATTAATGGCTTAAATATAAAATAACTTTCCATTAAAAAACTAATTTTTAAATAAAACAGATGTTTAAAGTTTAATTTTATTTGAAACAAATATCTACATTTTTTTTTATCAAAATAGGTGTCAAAAGTTTTAATTTGTACAAAGAAAGAAAGAGTAAAAATCTTCTGTCCCTAATCATGTCTATTTTTATGTTTTACACTAAAAATTATTAAAAAATTAAATTTTAAACCATACTCTTAATTTTTACGTCTTAAATTTTACCCCATAAAAAATATACTCTACTAACTCTAAATCTATTATTTTAAAATAAAAACATTAATAAAGATATAATAAAAAACAAACGATTTACTAATTTAAAATTTTAAATATAAAAATTAAATACTTATGGGTGAATTAAGCAACCCAAATTGTCTTTTTTTTAATCAAAATAATAATTAAATAATTCCCAAGGTCCTTAAAAAGTATAAACCAATTTTGCAATTTACCTGTTTGCTCCTTAAAGCTTTTCTTAATTCATATCAATCCTAGAATTTCACAACTTATTTTTAATTTACTCCCTTTGAAGACTTAACTCATTATTAAAGTGCCACGCTATATATATATATTTTTTTAAAAAAATTACTGACTAAATTAAAAAAAAAAATAAGTTTTTGAACAAAGATGTAAATTGAGGTAAAATAAATCCATGTGACTAAAAACAAATAAATATGATAAAAATACAAATTTGAGACTGAGACGTAAGAAGTAAATTATTTTATTTTATTTTATATTTTGTTTTTAAAGTTTTATTTTCAGCCTCTATAATTTTTCAATTTCAAAGTTTACGGTTTCAACTGTGCAAATCTAAAATACGCCCCCGGGTTTTGTGGTTCGCCTCTCCCCTTCAGATTTTCTCCTCCGTGTCGTAACTAAGGGTGATAATGAGTCTGACTAACTCGCGAGCTATTCAAGTTTAGTTTAGTCAAAATTTGATTAAAGTTCGGTTTAAATGAGTTTGACTTAAGTTTAGATTCGGGTTGGATTCAGTTCGAGACTTTAACGAGCCGAGTCGAGCCTATTAAAACTCGACTCGAAAAACTCATGAACATGCTAAAAATAATTATATTATATATATGCTACATATACATTAAAAATAATCTCTTTAGTAAAAAATAATAATAAAATAAAATAAGAGAAATTCACTAAAAATAAATAAATTAAAAAATTTTAGTATTTTTTTTTCTTTTCTTAATATTGAATTTCGTTTCGTTGTTGGTTATGAAAAGAGTTTAACGAGATCCTATCTTTTATAGAAAAACATAACAAAATTATCTATTTTGATTCGAGCCGAACCGTGCCTAACGAGTTTCGTGCTCGAGCTGAGCCCTAACCTAAAATTTCGAGCTCACCGAACCTCGAGCCTGAGCTGAGTTCAATAACATTGTTTACGAGCCAAGTCAAGTCTAGCCAGACTCGGGCTCGACTCGGCTTGTTATCACCCCTAGTCGTAACGTAATTATCTACCCCTATACTTCCCTTCATTCTCACTTTTACCCCAATATTTTGTTTTCCTTTTCAATTCAATCCATTTCATTGCTAATTAATAATATTCTTTTTTTTTCTCAAAGAAAATGGGGCTTGATTAGATTTATCACCAAACATTGAAGATTAATCGTTAGTTTTTGCTGATAAAAATTTTTAATAATAAATTATTGAATTTAGATGAGACAATAAAAATCTCCCTCGTCATAATTACTTAATTGTTGAGAATTTAATTTTTGTCTTAAATATGGAGTAACTTTAATTTTTTTAGGAAACAATAATAATAATAATTTCCATTATGTTTCTATATAGAAAATATTGTTAAATACGTGAAATTATATCAGAGATAAGTTTTATCATGTATTTATAAAACTAATTATTAAAAATTATTAATTTTATCATTTTTTATATCATATTTTTTTAAGTGAATCTTTACTTATATTTATTGTTAATTCATTTTAAAAACAGTTTTTTCAAGTAAAGATTCACTTGAAAAAAAATATGACATGAAAAAATTGATGAGATGGGTAATATTTAGTGGTTGGTCCTATGGACACATGGTGGGACTTACTCATAATATAATTTCTCCTTAAATATAGATGAAATAAGCATATTTAATTGGTTAGTTAAATTGTTTATCTTTGTTTCTTTTAGGGGTGCTTAAAATTATTCAACTGATAGATTCAAAAAATTACTCGATTAGGTCAAGTAACCGACCCGAGAATAATTGGATCGGGTCTGAGTTAATTTGTCTACGTAACTGGATACCTACTCTGACTTAATAAGTTTTAATATATTTTTAGTTTTAAATTATATTTTATTTTAAATTATTTAATATTTATACCTAAAATTAAATTTAGATATCTAAATTATTTTTATATTTGTATTATGTATATTTAAGTTTTAAATTTTTAAATATATTTTTATTAATTTATTAATATTAAAAAATAAAATTAATATTTTTAATGTATTGACGATAAATTTATATATATTCAAATATTCTAAAATTAACTTTAAATCATTAATTTTTGTGTTTTGGATATATATTATAATTTTTTAACTTTTATGTGTTTATTATATAATTTTTTTAAATATTTAAATTTTAAAAAAATAAAAAGAATGTAACCTGGATACTCAATTACCTAGATACTCGTTACCCAATTACCTGATTTTTATAAGTATTCTGTACTTAATAACAAGTATCAGATTTAAAGGGGTCATATTCAAAATAATTAAATACTCAAAAACCGAATATCTGAAAATGAATACCCTAATTTTTTTTATTTTTTTAGTTCATAAATTTTAAATCCCTTAAGAGCACGTCTTCCTTCTTTTATAAATATTTCTATTGAAAAATAAATGTATGATTTGAATTTATATAATTAAAATAATATAAATATTTTTAATTACTCAATTAATTAATAAATCTCAAATTTATAAAAAAAATAGAAATTCCACTTTCCAATGAAAATAAAATAATTTAATAATAATCTTAAACCATTGAAAGTTTTTGGCAAATGAAATTAACAGGTGGTCAATCAAATCCTTTCTTGACAAAACAAGGACTCCATCGAAAAACCTGAAAACTTATTAGGGACTGATCTGCAATTCTTCCATTATTGCTTGCACTGCAATCTAACCTTTAACGAAGAAAGCCAAGGGCCGTGTCTTCTCTTCCTTCTTCTCTGTTAAAAACGTCAAACCCAACCACCGCGCAAACAAAAGTTTCCATTAACGATGATCATTTGACATTGAAGCGCTGCCGTTTTGTTATTTTAACCCTTATGCTATCGCCGATCGCTTCTTTCTATCCCGGTAACGCACCGGTGGCCGGAAAAGGAAATTGGATTGTCTTTTGACAGTGTTCCATGGTGTTGTTTTTTTCGTACGACAGGTTTACAAAAGACGTAATGATTTCATTTTTAATAATTTTTGTCTTTCCTTATATATATTTACAGGATCGCGATTGCATGGATTCACCACTTTACAAACATGGTAGATGCCAAATTACCGTTTACTTTTAGTATTAGAGTGGTCCAACAATAGAAGGCGCTTAATCATTCTGGTGTCTTAACTCGGATGTGACTGTTCTACTTAACAATAACATATGATCGATTGGAGGTGTTTTTAAAAATTCTAATGATATTTGGATTAAAGAGTATCGCAAAACTGTGGGTATTGTTTCTCCTTTACATGTGAGTTATGGAGTATCCTTATTGGCCTTCAAATTGCTTCTTCTCTTGGTATTAATAGTTTGATTGTTCAATCAGATTACTCCACTGCAATAAGGTTCATTCGTGACTCTAATGTTATGACTAACAATTTGCAACTCCTTCGTTCCATTGTTTCTTTTCATTCTAATGATTGGTCGTTAGATTTTTAGTGGATTTCGCGGGAAGTGAATATGATCGGAGACTGTATAGTTAAATTATCGGACAATAGACATTTTAATCTTATAATCTTAGATGATGCTCCTGATCAGATTAAACCTTTGTTTCAGTGTGATAGGGTTGACCCTCCTTATCATCGTTTTTATCGTTCCACTCATACCAAATTGCTTTAGTCTTATGTATTTCTTGCCGCTAAACGTACTTAGATTAGAAAATTTTTTTAACAAGGCATAGGTGACATTTTTATTCTTAATAAAAAAAACATTCACTCAAAAAAAAAAAAACCCCGCTCAAATATCAATAATAACAATCGATTTTTTCCGAATTCTTTGAAATCCATTTCTTCCTGTCTGAAAACAGCCTCTTCCGGTGTCCGATCAGCTACTGCTTCCGTCGCCGCTTCTATTTCTGGAGACTCTCGTGAACATCCAAAAGACACGGTTTTCTTCTTCTTCTTCTAAATTTTATTAATTTATTTTTGGAAAACAAAGCTTTTCGTATTTTATCGTTTAGTGCGCATAAGAAATAAAGATAAATTGAAATTGAAGATCTTTTTTTTTTGATATTTCCATTTTTTAAAATAAAAATAAAGTAAAAATTACTTATTCAACTCGATTAGGGCTTAATTAAGTGAATATTGTAATGTACAGCTAAAAGTTAGTAATTCCTTTATAAATTTTATTCTTGAATTCGTTAGTAATTGCTGAAAATTTGAATTTTGATTGTTGAAAATGATCTTTTATTAATAGGGTAAACTTCAGATGCAGAGGAATCTTTCTTCCTTTTTCCCCCCTAAAATGTATATTGTCGCTTTAGTGGCCACTGAATGGACATTTTCATTGTAATCATTATGAAGGGAAAATCAACTGATTCAGTGTTCTAAATTAGATTGATTCTTGTTAGAAATGATATATTGGGGAGTTTGGGAAAGTGGTGCTTATTTATAGAGTGGATTTATTGTGGATAATTGATGCTGTAATAATGTTAATCACCCAGGACTTAGATGCCATTATTTTGCAAAATAGACAATTGAATAATTTGCTTGATACATTTTCAGTTATTTGTGTAAGAACAGTATTGATTTTTGGACATAGCCAAAGATTTGATTCTTTTTTTTTTGTTCTTTCTATTACAGGCCGTTATGTTCTATTCATTCTAATAATGCTCTGATTTGAGTTCCTTAGGTCAAAATTGCCAAAAGGAAACTGAACTGCTTAATGCCATTGTGTTGCATTCAAGTTGTTTATCGATTGTACGACCTTTTTATGACAATAGCTCCCAACTCATTGTAAGGATGATGGCAGTAGTTTACCTCTTATCCTATGAAGGTAGAGTGAATGTGACAATTGAGATGCAGATATAGATTTCCCTGCATCACATTGCTTGACATGGTTTTTTTGCTGTGCTCTTCTTTGACAGGTTGTGTAACTGGTTTGTGCATTTTCCTTGAAACTTGTTACCCTATCTGCTACCTTATTGGGTTTCTTTTGTCAAACAGGTGCTATGGTCTTCCTTTGACAGACTAGAGCTTGGTCCCTTATCTTTTAAAAGGGTTCTATTACTTGGATACGCCAATGGCTTTCAAGTTCTTGACGTCGAAGATGCCTCTAATGTCAGTGAACTTGTTTCGAGGCATGATGATCCAGTTACATTTTTACAAATGCAGCCACTCCCTGAAATGTCCGAGGGTCGTGAAGGATTTAGAGCATCACATCCTTTACTTCTGGTTGTTGCCTGCGATGGGTCAAAGATCTTGGGTTTGAGGCTTACCAGAGAGTGTTTTGAGGAGCCTAAAAATTGAAATGTCCTCTTTCCTACTACCGTTCGATTCTATTCGCTAAGGTCCCATAATTATGTTCATGTGTTGAGATTCCGATCAACTGTATATATGGTTAGATGCAGTCCTCAAATAGTTGCTGTGGGGCTTGCAAAACAAGTAAGAATTAGCCTTTTTTCTGAAACTAGGCGGTTTTTATTCCTTCTTTTCATATGTTGGAATGGCCAGTTCGTTGAAAAAAATTAAAATAATCAGATTGGATGTTTGCAGGAGGGCTTGAGTTTTATAAAGATGTTTTTGATAATAGATACATTCGTTATATCATTTTATTTTATCAATTATTTAGCTGGAGTCAAATGATTTAAACCCGTGCATTCTTTTATTGGTTGGCAGATATACTGCTTCTATGCTCTCACTCTTGAAAATAAATTAGTGTCCTCACCTATCCTGTCCCTCAAGCTGGAGGCCAAGGAATGCTTGGGATTAATATTGGATATGGTCCCATGGCAGTGGGTCCCAGGTGGTTAGCTTATGCTTCAAACAATCCATTGCAGTCAAATACAAATCGCCTGGATCCACAGAATTTGACTCCATCTCCTGGTGTTTATGGATGACTCATGGGAGAAAAGAAGCATTAGAGATGTCTATGGATGACTCTGATTCTGAAGATTATTTTGTTGCGCAAAAGGACATGTCAAAGCCCCAAGATCGAGCAGACTTGTATCTTTCCAATGCAGAAGTGCAAATAAGTTCTGGAAGGATATCAAACTGGCACAATTCCAAGGTAACTATTTATATTACTTTGTAATATACTATTGCTTGTTGCCAGTTTCACTTATGTCTCATTGCATTTCCTTAGATATCATTCTATACAATAAGTCCTGTGGGGCTGGATGAGCATTAGTTCACTGCTGATCAGTCCGGTGGAGAAATTGAAATAGAACGGTTGCATTCCCATGAGGTTGAAATTCGACAGATGGATTTATTGCCTATTTTTGAGCATTTTCACAGGATTCAACCTGATTGGAATGACAGGTATTTTCTGCATTCTTTACACTGTGCTGAACGGTACACTACGGTGCCCACCAAATGGATTTCCTTGACAAAGATCCCTTTTTCTTCCAACTACAGGGGATTAGCTGCAGAAAGTTATCCAATGTTCTAAAGAAATATTCTGTGAAGTCACTGTTATTTCTCACTCTAAGTTGATGTCACCTAGCCCGATCGAAAATTCAGATACTGGTATGAGAATCTTTTAAATTTTAAATACCATTCATTATATTTCTGGATTCATGCAACTCATTGGATGATTGGTGTGTTAATCAGGATCATCAAGAAATTCTTATCCGCCCAGTATTCAATCTGGGGACGATAGTAGTGGGTTAAAAGGACAGAGTTCTATTTTGGTATCACATATGCTTAACCAGAGCACTCTTGACAAAGATGTTGGTTCAGTTTCTTTTACTCGATCTAAAATGGGTGTCTGTCACATCGAGGACAATAAGTCTACTAATACTCCATCATCATTAACAAGCGACTCTCTATCTGGTGGAAGCAGTTATATTTCCGACACAAGTTCTAACCGATCAGATTTAAGTATGAACATGTTAGACGAGGGCCCCATAAATGAATAACCGGATTTTGAGCACCTTTTTCAAGAAGAGTACTGTAAAGTATCGCCCTTAAGTGTGGGTCGTGAGCCAACTGAGCTTGTTACTGATGTTGACAGCAACAGCCTCCCTTGTGAGAGAGAGAAATCAGAGGAAGAAGATGACAACGATGATATTCCCGGGGGAATCTTTGCCTTCTCTGTGGAAGGTTTGTATATCCGAAGATGTTATTTGCTACAACTTCTTCCCTTTAACATAGAAACCATCTTTTTACATGATCTAAAACCTTATTGAACTCATCGTTCCGGTTTTATGGCAGGTTGAGTTATATCTTGTGCTCTTTTCCTGATGTGCATACCATGTTTCTATTGTCAACGTGGGGTTGTTTCATTGCAATGGCATCCTTATAGGACAAACTAATTGAAATTCGAAAGTGTGGTTTGGTGATTTAAGAAGGTACTTGTACTGACTGATTTGTTCAAGTAAATATACATCTTTCTGCGTTGTGTAACATTCTTCATTGTTCATAGAAAAGTAATATAAAAGGAAAATGAATTACTGCACCATGTGTTCCATCTGTTGCATACATTTTGAATGTGTAGATGAATTGAATCATATAATATCTCCATAGGATTTTACAGGGTCGTGACTAAATTTAAACTCCCTTTGGGTTGCGTCCGTTGGAGTAAATAGTCGTTAGCTAAAAGTTTAAAAATTTAATTTTTTTAAAACGTATGTTTGGGCGTTAAAATAAGTGAATAAAACCTTGTTAGGAATCAAACCAGAGATATTTAGGGTTGTTGTAGTCGATAAACGACCGTTTATTAGGGGTGTTTAAAATTGGTCCAATGAGTATCTAATGATTTAATAAATTTAATATCAGTATTTATATTATAATTATGTTTCAACATCATTTTTAATTTTTTTAACTTACGTTATGAGTTTATTGGGTCGATACTCGATAGTACTCATTGAGCCAATTTTAAATACCCCTACGATTTACCACAGCCATCACGCACACAACCTTAGTCTTCTTATTGAGGCTGAGTTTGGTTTAATTTAATTTTTTTTTTAATTTTTTAACCATCATAATAATTTACTTTGTTTATTATTTTTATATTTTAAGACTTTTATATTTTTTTTATATAATAGAAACTATGAATAAATCTAGGATACCTACGCTGTACAATAAATCTGCACTATGAAAAAAAAGTAATTTTGAGTGATGATGATTTAATCGAAAATAAAAGAAAACTAAATAATTAAGAAGAATAACAATTAGATAAGTAAGGCCAGGTAGTTTGATTTGTAGAGGAAAATCCAGTTTGCACTTATTATCCAGTTATTAATGCATGTGGTTGAATTGTCGCCTTGGTGGGTTGCCTCAACTACCTCGGCGGGGTTATGCCTTGTCGACAACTCAACTTTCCATAGTTCGACAGAGCATCCGAAATTGTCTCCTCCTTATCCCTAAGCAAGGAAAACTATTGAAACTCACGTCTTGATGACACATCCCGACGTGAATCAAGGAAGAATAACAAACGATTGTATGCTTCCTTTTAGTCGTTGAAACCCTTGCAGATTAGTCGATGCCTATGAGCAAAGACCGTATTCTCTCGTTTCGTGAGCCTAACTCTCCCGATATTAGACAAATAGATTTTTTTTCTTAAACTTATCTTTCGAGCTCGTAAGTAAAGAAGAGTAAAATCCAAGAAAAAATAAACTATGAAAATAAATATTACATTAATAAATCTCAAATAAAATAAAAATTTCTTCCCCAACTACTCCACAAAATACCCAAGCCTCGATAGAGTTTAGAACATGGTGGTTTTGTCGGCGGCTAGGGTTTTGCTTTATATAGGCCAAACCTATGTTAAAGACTTCCATAAAGATAAGAATTCTAAAAGAAAGAGAATACATGTCTTTATTGAATTGCAACTATTTTATTCTATTTCTTAATTTAACTCCTTAATTTTCGCGTTGTAGTTGACCATGGCTTGACTCTATTTCTTCCATTCCGTTTTGTCTCGCATAGTGTTCACTGGTATCAACATATTATTCTCTATCTATCGAGCACCAGTTGTCATCATTCCTCCGCTGCCGCAGCAGTCAATGTGTTGCCGTGACGGGTGTTTCCTTGCATTTCAGCTCCAGTTCCAGCATTCATTCTTCTATCTAGTCGTACGTGCATGGTTATTTTCTGTCTAAGAAAAAAACCATTAACCATACCTGTTTTATACCAAATAATAAATAAAATGATAAATTAAGTGCATGAATGTTGGAATATGGAAAATATGCAGAATTATTCTTAATTGTCATTAAATCTGTCCTTTACAAGCAATAATCAAATGAGAAAATGATATAAAATTTAGGACTTTTATGTACTTGTCAAAATCGTTTATCCTTTTTAAAATATTAATCGTTTTTCTAAAATTGATATTTGATATTTTTGTTGGTGTTTGAATTTGAAAAAAAAAGTTTAAATTAATATTTAAGTGGATTTTTTATTTAATATTTTAGGATTAGTCTATTACATGCATCCAATACCTCTTTATATCGTTGAATATTATTAAATCAATTAATAAAGATTAAAAATCTCAAAGACTCGACATACAATTAATAATTTTATGTTGAGTCTATCACGTTTTTATTAATTGTATATTGAGTCCTTAAGATTTTTAATCATTATTAATTAATTTAATAGTATTCAACTATGTTCAACATTAACGATGTTTAACGATGTTCGGCATTTGTTATGGATTTTTTTTTTAAATTTTATGATATTCGTTATCGATGGTTGCATTTTTTTTCTTATTGTGTTAATTTTTAATAAAAATTATTATATTTTTGTGATATGTTTTTTTGTCTATGATAATTATTTTTATCTATTAATAAGTTTTTTTTTTATTTTTATTTGTTATTTAATTTTTTTATTTTATGTTTCTTAGGGTTTAGATCGATAATACCACAACTAATCAAGATGGTGCTTATTTGTAATTATGTTATTCTTTCTTACTTTGGATCTTCGAATTGAATTTTGACATGTCGTTTTTTGGGATAAATTGAACTTTATTCATCTAAAAATACCTCAAAAGAAAAACTTTACAAAATATTTTAACCACCCTCACTTGTCCCACCCAAATGAGCAATTTACATATCTTAATCTCATTGCTATACTACGATCAAAATTTTTAAAACAACAATCAACTAATTTGAGTCTAACATATTTCTTTATGATCAAAAGATCTTCAATGCTTACCTATGCCCTTTTTCATGTACTCTGCAGTTGCGTTCAGTCCAAAGACGATAATTAAGGCTACACCATGCCTATCGAATCAAAATTACTTTTATAAATTTTTCCTTGCCAGTGCGTTGTACCCACTCTAAAAGCCCAACCTAACTAACGTGTTCAATTTATTCCTCTAAGTCATACAATACTAGTGTCTAAATTTGCAACATGATTTGACTCTCCAAATAGGTGGTCCCTGAACTTAATATGCTCAGTACACATTAAACATGAAGGATCCAAATGCACTCTCCAGTTGAGCATACATACCTTTGTTAGTAGACTATCCAATACAACCAACCATAATATAAAAGAGTGACAAGGTATGGCCAAGCTGCCTCAAACTACCTTAACCCATGACATTTTTTAGGTTTAAGTAAATCTCAAGCTAACTGAGCATTATAGTTCCTCTGTTCACTTTTAACCAATAATCATTCGTTTCTAAGTTTCATAAGCTTCTTTTAAACCTAGCTATGACTATCTTTCATTTGAAAGTGTAAAACAGAAAAATGCTTTAGCAGGTAATGTTGAACTCATACTACCCAAAGAAAGGATAATCAAAAGCAAAATGCATCACAACATACATGCTTTGTTCCAAGCAAAGCTTTCTTTAACTCATAGTCCACCTTTATTTTTTGGATATCAAATAGAACATTTCCAAACTCACTCTAGTACCTTTGGCTAGGGATGAGTATTCGACCGAGTCGAGTCAAAAATTTTTGAGTTATTCGAGTTGACGAGTCATATTTTCCAACTTATACTTTATTTGAATTTTTTTCGGTTCGAGTCAAGTTTAAGAAATTCAAGTTGATTCGAATCGAGTTGAGTTTTCGAGTTCCTATAAATATTTAATTGTAATTATTTATCATGTTATAGTATGATTTGATTTTAATTTAAACGACTTTCTCTAATCATATAAGATATGCATATATATATATTCATATGTAGTAATATTTCTTTATATTTTTATATATTAATGTATTTATATCATAAAAAATTGAGAGGTTTGTCTCAAACTTAATTTTTTTTTTCGAGTCGAGTATTTTCGTCTCGAATCGAGTTATTCAATTTTTTCGAGTCGAGATTTGCTCACCCCTACCTTTGGCATCACCATTCGTGTCTTCCCATAAGAAAGTATTTGCAGATTCGAGAAAAAATAGAAATTACAACTTTTTGGTCCCAACGGGGCTCAAACCCGCGACCTTCGGCTCATAAGACCAACGCTCTAACCAACTGAGCTACGGGACCTTTACTTGATACATCATTTGTATTCGTGGATAATTTCTCATTCGACTCTGCTTTGCGATTTACGATGGTTAGTTTTCATAATGTTAGGCTCCGATTTCTGGTTCTCGATGGTTTTTCAAGTGTAATCTCCTTTTTCGATTCCTTTATCGATGCAATCAAATTTGTTTGTGTTTATTTTTTGTTTGATTTTTTAATTTATTTTTTTAACTTTTTTTATATATGATCCTTGTATGATCTAAAATAATTAATTTTTATATTAATAATATGAAAAATATTTAAATTATATATTTATTCTAAAATAATAATTATAGACCTTGATTATAATTTTAAATATTTTTTATTATTAAATAATAAAAATAATTTCTATTCAAAAGATTAATAATCATATTGTTAACATAATATTAACAGATAAAAAACTCTAACAATATAAAGTGTCATATGTAAAGATTTGGGATTGTGTTGGCACCTTGTACTAAATTGATATAAATTATCAACTCCGGGTACCAATTTGCATATTAAACTAAAATATCTGAATTTTCAAGAATAAGCCAGTTATACCTGACAGAAGAAGAAACTACAGATGGCAAAACATGAATCCTACACATACACATTCTGCACTAATATTTATGAGTACTGTAGAGGAACAAACTCATCCAAAAACAATTTTTCTTTGATGACCTTCTTTCTGTTTTGTTCATTCTTTTTTTTTTTAAAAAAAAACTTTGAATCCCTACCAAAACATCATGCATTTTTGTATTGTTGTGGCCTGCAGTGGCAGCTACATTTATGGGTAAAAGATATAGTCATAGTGTTAAAAGTTCATTAATATTGGAATGAATTTTTCATCCAATCAACCCCTAAGATCATATTTGTGCCTCCCATCTGTAGAACCCGAAAATCATGTTCAAAGAGATAGCCTTATATCTTTCAACTGAGTTGTTTATTTGTAGTTAAACTATACAATTTTCACCATTAATTACTGTTATGATTAAAAGAATAGTAGATAAGACTTCTAATCCTTCTTCGGACCAAGCTGCAGTAACAAAACTATGGGTACTATCTGAGTAAACCAAGATATTCAAAGGTTTACCCTTAATGGTTCCTTGAATTCATAGTGTATGGTGTGTTGAAGATAATCATAGCTCAACCATCCACAGCTCAACATGCATACAACTCAGCAAAAACACTTCCAACTTGTAGCGATTGTTAGCAATTTTGGAGGGAAATAGTTGTTAGGAAGCTGTTGTAAAATGAGAAAGAATTCTCATTTTCTATCTGCATAAATTCATGTTCATTGAATGAAAAAATGCAATCTTCTTCGTTAAAAATTCTTTTTAAAGGTTTTACATGGTATCAACAGTCCGTTTCTATTCCTGATTCTGTAACCCCCTTAGCCCGGCTTAGACGGAACCGACACTAACGGGTTATACGGGGAATATCGAACCAAACCCGCGAAGGTCCAATTCGATAAACAACCTTGAAAACCGATATGTTTTTTTTCTTAACTAGATGCATAATTAAGTTCCTATGTGTGTCGAGGTCATGCATAACGAAAATGGAAACATTCGATTCACAATTGATCATTCAACTCGCATGTAAAACATAAGGACCAAAACGCAAATAACTTTAATTCCTATAATAAACCGGAACTTCAATCTACCAAGGTTCAATTAAACATGCACATTAAAATTTAGATCAATCGGATCAGTATAGCATCACCAATTTCGTGTTTCAAAGTTTAGGGACCTAATTGTAAAGCTCACAAATCATAGGGACTAAAACCAACATTAATTTACCAATACGAATTTAAGTGAACATCATGTATCAAGGTGATATTACAACTCAAAATGGTACACATGGCATCTATATACAATTACGAAAGAATATCAAATCTAATGTGCGTTTATAGCACTCAAATTGTCACTTTTGGGTCAGAGGTATCGATACCTTTGGTATAGGTATCGATACCCTAGCATGAAGCTTATAAAATAGGCCTTCGAAGCTCAATGGTATCGAAACAGCCTTAGGCAATATCGATACCCTGGAGACCAGTGGGGTAATTGCATCGAACCATGGTGCGATGCTGCCCAAAATTATGCCTGAGGTATCGATACCCCTGTTTCAGAAGCATAATTCGACCCTTTTCAAGTGTAGCATACAACCCAAACATGTCTAACAATTATTCCCAACTATATGCACACTTCCCTAGTCCCAATAAGCAATTAAAGCATGCAATCACCAACATCAAAAACCTCAAAATACCTATAGGCATGCTTCCTAAGTTGTGACCAATAATTAGAGGATCAAACAAGCTTAACATCCATCAATAAGCCAACAACATTGCATTCCACCAAACATCAACCACTCAAGCAAGCTTAAAGGTTTTATTGTAAGTCTTTATTTGAAACCAAAGTTCACATCTACGAGATTGGTTTACACATTGCCAAGCCCCAAATTATTTGCCAAAACATACCAAAAATGAGAAGACTTTTTCCCTTTGGTTCCCTTGCTCCGAATGTAGCTTCGAATGTCTCTGTTTTTCTGCAAAGATGAAAAGAGAGCTTAAGCAAAACATGTTTAGTGAGGAAGCTCTAAACAAGATCATCAATGCATCATATTAAAACCATATTTAAAAACCATAACTTATAATGCCTTTCTAAAACCAAGCATGCTTAACAAATCATGTTCATGATCATAATACTAAAAACCTTTCCTTGAGTAGCATGGCATTATTAATTCATTTCACAAATAATGCACAATGTTCCAAATTATTCCATGTATGTATATTGACTTTCTAGTGATCACTTAATGTGAACCTTAAGTTCACCGAATACACGAATCCATTGATTAGAGACCTTTAGTCTCGTCATGACACAAAGTCACCATTGGCATGGCACAAAGTCACCGTTGTTAGCTCTACCACGTACGGTTGGACACATAGTCACCCTTATTATGTGTAGGCGGCTCTACCACGCACGGTCGAACACAAAGTCACCCTTGTTACGTGTTGACATTTTTCCTTTATTTCCATAATATTTATAGTGCACTCAATCCTAATGACATGTCATTTGTATTCGTATCTAAAGTTAGTGTCACTAAGCCAATATCAAGTTCAAGTATGCATGCTAATTTGCTGCTCATAATGCATCCATAATGTGTTCAACAAATGAACCAAAAGTCATGCCCAATGACACCATCATATGTAAGGCAAATAACCACATCATATTCTACTTCATTTTTCATGTTTCCATAAACCATGGATGTCTTTATAAACCATGCATTTTCAGCAATTAACACATGCATGCATCATTTCAAAAATCATACTTATGCATTTCCAAAATCTCTCTAAATCATCATCATAAAATGTCGTTACCGAAAATAGCAGAAACTCACAATAATACATCAAAATCATTTACTTTACTTACTCTTTAACTATGGAAAGTTTTCACACTATTCCATAGTCCCCAAAACAGAACCGAACCGTTGCGAAACACTTTTAATTCGAAATCACTCACCGATAAGCGAAACAAGCCCTCGCCGACGCTCCGACGGCAACACCAACGCACCAGCCACTTATGGACCTTCTTGCACTTCCTCTACAACATTAAAAATAGAGCATATTCACATCATAACATGCTCAAAACAGCAACCACATTAAACCTCCACAAAACTATCAAAAACTTTGCTGGAAAGACTGAAAACTAAGCCGAAACTTATCCGAAACAACATCAGCAAGTAATTGAAGAAATTTGGAGAAGAAGATGGAGAGAAAATTTGAGAGAAAAGATGAGAAAATGGGAAATTACAAAAGAAAATGAAAATAAGCTTTTTATTAAAATTAATTAAAACAATTTTGGTGGATAATCTTTAATTAAAAATAAATTGGGTTAATGGCCAATTAAACCCTTAAACTTTTCCAAAATCCACAATTTAGTCACTAGTACAAAATTAAGCCTAATTAAAAATCCAATTAAGGCTCAAAAATTTTCCTTTAACTTTAAAACACCATTTTTAATATTTTTAAACCTTTTTGCAAAATTATTACTTGTCCGACTAAATTATTATTATTTTAATTTTCCCAGAATTAATGAACTGAAGAATCCGATTCAACTTGAATCGAATCCCCCAAATCAACACTCAAACTACTAACCCCAAAACCGGGATGTTACAGATTCAGTATGGCTACCATTGATAATTTCGGCAAGGATGCAGGTTCTGAGCAGTCTTTCTCCAACAAGCCGATCAACATTCAGTTGGATGACATTAACTTCCTTTTCTTAAAACAACAAGTCCTGTTGATGATGCGGGGCCATGGGCTTGAGGATTATCTCGATGGTTCAATTGTTCCTCCATCCAAATCCATTACTGATGCCACTGGAGCCATTGTTCGTACCCCCTTACACTCGCTTTCTTAAGCAAGACAGGTCTCTTGCTTCTTGATTGTTGTTTACAGTGAGAACAAATGTTCTTCTTCATTTGGTAGGGGTCGAGTCTACAGCCGTCATCTAGAGTACTGTTGTTGCCTTATACTCTCAGCTATCCACCACTAAACTTATGCACCTTTATTGTCGTCTGCGAGCCATGAAAAAGACAGATCTCTAGATGCGGGAATATACTATGCAAATTATGGAGGTTTGCGATCTTCTGACAACTTATGGCAATCTAGTCTCTTCAGTCGAACATATTACCACTATTCTTAATGGATTATTCTCTGAATATGGTCCTTTTTTAGCTGTCATCTCTTCCATTTGAGAACCATATACGGTGACCGGTGTTGTTTCACTTTTGATTGATGATGCTGAAACTCGCTTGGTAGATCCACTTGAATGCCCATCGGCATAAACAATACTCGGTTCTCTGATAATTCTTCTTCCAACCCGGACCTGCTGATGAGTGTTTAAAATAGTTAATATTTTGTGCTTAATTACTCCCTAATTCGATGAATTATGTTACTGATCTTAAGTGTTTTATTATATGCAGGACTCTGAATCTAGAAAATATACTTAAATAGCTGATTTTTGAAGTTTTTTTATTTTCTGGATCAATTCTGGATTCGTGGGCTCAACTTTGGGCTTGAAATCTGACGCGACATTTCATCAGTAGCTTCTAGAAGATGACGTCAGTAGGCGCGTGATAACTTATCCTCATTCAGATAGCTTATCAGCCACGTTTTGAACTTCAAATTAGGATTTATCTCTTTATAATTTGAATTTAAATATTTTTAGATTTATCTAGGATTTATCTCTTATTTTTAGGGTTTGTAAAAGGCTATAAATACCCACCTTGGGTAAGCCTAGAACTCATCTCTTCATTCATCTTTTAATCCTAGAGTTTTCTTTCCTCTTTTATTTTTCTTTCTTTATTTTTCTTTCTTTATTTTTACTTTATTTTATTTTATGTCGAGCATAATTTCTTCCATAATTATGCTCGACTAAATTTTAATTAGCCAAGGGCTTAAGCAATGACTCGATCCAAATGTAAGGATTGAAAAGTACATCAATATCTTCGACTTTTTATTTCTTTATTTTTCTTTGAACTTATTTTAAAATTAAATTGATTTCAAAACTAAAGATTGACTTTAGTCAAGATTTTGATTTAATTACTTGTGTGGGAGGAAAGATCAACTATTGAAGCAATCCGACTTCCTGGGAACATACTTAGCAAATTGATTGCTAAGAAGAAAACTAAGATTGGATCAATTATTATTGAAATAACAAATCGATTTAAATGATTTAAATGATTTTTCTACAAACATTGAGTTGGTGGATTAATCCATAAAATCAATATCAAAGATAGACTTGGGTATTCGGTTTAGAATTTTTGCTTCAAGGATAGAACCTTGAAAGCTAATTACCGACGTAAAATCCCGAAGTGAAAATCTTTTTCACAATGATCTATTTAAATCGAGTTAAAGCGAAAGACTAAGGCTAGTTTTTATTATAATTAAATCAATTTCTTTATGTTATTTTCTTCAATTATTTAATTTCATTATATTCAACAACCCCTCTTTTAAACAAGCGTAATCAGAAAGTTTTTAGTCCCTGTGGGATCGACCCTTACTTTTCCTATACTATATTTAATTTTCTATTTATTATTT
Organism: Abelmoschus esculentus; assembly: GCA_035048815.1. Classification (NCBI taxonomy): domain Eukaryota; kingdom Viridiplantae; phylum Streptophyta; class Magnoliopsida; order Malvales; family Malvaceae; genus Abelmoschus; species Abelmoschus esculentus. The sequence goes on from JAUCBN010000049.1 coordinate 2,711,778, forward strand.
GAGAATAAGGATTTTATTTTGACACTACACGACGCGTGTCACCTGCATCGTCGAGTGCATCCACAATACTCTGGTGATCGTTATAAGGGTCGTCCTCGTCATCAATGCCAAGTTTGTGGCAAATTATGTCACATGGCTGATCGTTGCTGGCATCATTTTGATCGAAACTATAAAAATAATTCTTCTTTGCCTCATGCTGCCCATTCCACTACTCAGGAGAATGCATGTTTTGTTCCTGAACCTGTTGAACTTCACTATAGCCTTTTGTTGCTACGGTTGCTCTTGATCTTGCCATGCCTCCTGTTGAATCTGATAACGCCTAGGTCAATACTCTTGTGACTGCCATTCCTGGATCTTCAGTTACCTAGTTTCAAGATTTTGGTGCTACGCACCATGTGACAAACACCACTCCTGCAACTTTATCAACTCATCCTTATTTTGGTAGGGGAAATTTCTCATATGTGATGGTTCATCTCTATCTATTTTGTATATAGGTCATGCTACTTTTGCTACACCTACTCGATATATGCATCTTTCTCACGTTTTACATGTCACAAATTACTCACAACCTACTGTCAGTATCTAAGTTCACAACAGATAATAATGTGTTCTTGGAATTTCATGCCAATTCTTGTTGTGTGAAGGATGAAAACACAGGTGCTACAATCCTTTATGGAGCTTAGGCTGATGGCCTCTACTTCTTTACTGGTACAAACAACTCTCCTCAAGCAGCTACATGTGTAGCCACTACAACTACCCAAGCTTCCTTTTGGATATGGCATCAGTGTCTTGGCCATCCATCTAGTGATGTGCTTCGACTTGTATTAAATAAATTTCTATAGATAGATCTACTATATGTACTGCGTGTCCACTAAGGAAGAGTCATGTTTTCCCTTTTACATCTTCTGATACTGTACAAACTTCACCATTTGAACTAGTTGAGGTTGATGTGTGGGAACCTGCACCCATTGTCTCTAATGGATACACATATTACATTTCCTTTGTGGACTTATACTCTCGTTATTGTTGGGTATATTTGCTCAAAAATAAGTTTGATGTTATAGTTGCTTTCTCATTATTTTATGCTCTTGTGCAAAATCAATTTGGCACAACTATAAAAGCCATACAACTGATGGTGGAGGTGAGTTTCAAACCATTGTCAGTTTTTTTACTTAGCATGACATTCAGCGACGAGTAACTTGTCCACACACCTCTCAACAAAACGGATTAGTGGAACGAAAACACAAACATCTTGTTGAAACTGCTCTTACACTTCCTGCTCAGATCAATATGCCAATGAAATTTTAGGCTTATGCAATTCTTAATGTTATCTTATCAACAGGCTGCCTAAAAAATTTCTTGGTGATATCTCTTCATTTCAGAAACTTACCAATCGATCATCTGACTATAAGTTTCTCAAGGTGTTTGGCTGTGAATGTTATCCTCACCTACGCTCTTACAACACTTACAAGCTTGCCTTCAGATCCAAACCTTGCCTTTTTCTTAGATACTCTTTGATTCATCATGGATATCTGTGTCTTGGTGATAAGTGTAGGTTATAAACCTCTCGAAGTGTTATCTTCAATGAACAAGTCTTCCCATTTGCTTCAACAAGAGTCAAAGTTGTCAGGCCATCACATTCCTCAGCCTCTATACCTATTGTTCCCACTGATGAGCATCCCACTCATCAATAGGGCCCTTCTACTACCACAGCTCAGCAAGCATAAAGCTCAGCAAACAAACTTCCTAACAACTTGCAACGATTGTTAGCAATTTTAGAGAAAAATAGTTGTTAGGAAGTTGTTGTAAAGAGAGAGAGAATTCTCATTTTATATATATATAAATTCATGTTCTTTGAATGACAAAAATATAATCTTTTTTGTTAAATTTTTTTTAAAGGTTTTACATGGTGTCCTACATTTTCTGTCAGGGCTTGAATAGAAATTTTCAAATCATCTTCAGAGGTAAGAGTAGGTTGTGGATCCAGCAGAACATGTATTGTATCTTCTGAGATATATGGTTGAATATCTTCCTCCATTGAATTTAATTGCTTAAGTTTGCATTAATGACCAGGGATGAATTTATTTTCATATCTGAAGCAGAGGTTGTTGGCTCTTCTAAACTCAAGGAAAGATTATTTAGGATGGATTATAAATTTTTGAAGAGGTTTAGTAGGGGGCAAAATAGGTATGATGGACTTGGTAGGTAGCTGAGAGGAGTAAAGTGCAGATTTAGAAGTAAACTTTTGTTTTCTTGCTTCTACCTCCATTGTTAATTCGTAAACTTTGCTTAAGTTTGCATTGATGACCAGGGATGAATTTATTGAAGGACTTTAACTCTTAATCATATGTCTTCTTTAAGGTCACTCACAAAACTGGAGACAAAGTAACTCTCATCCAAAGAGGGATTATACTGGAGCATATAGGGCTTAAGTTCATCAAATTTCTCATGGTAATTCTCTACAGAAATCTTTTGAATCATCTGATTAAATTCCTCAATTGTATCAATAATTTTTTTGGTAGCAAATCTGTGACATAAATCTGTAGTGAAGTCTTGTCATGTAGCCTTGTGTTTCTACATAATAGAGCCATCGAACCAAGTTTCAGCTTTTCCAATGAGATACATAGTTGCTAACTTTAAACGCTGATCAGCAGGAACATCAAAGATAACAAAATACTTCTCATATTTACGAAGCCAACTCCTTTTATTATCCCCATCAAAGAACTGGAGGTCAACCTTGGATTTAAACTTAAAAGAGTGCCACTGATGTGTGAAGGTATCGGGTTCTGTGAAGGGTAACTCTTGAAGAAGTGAAGTGTCACCTTTATCTGACCATTAAAGATCAAGCTTCAGTTTTTCACGAGCCAAGGAAGCACCTTAAGTTCGAGAAGCTAATAATCCTGATTCATCAAGCTTCAGTGTATAACGCTCTTTATCATCTATAACAATAAGGTGTACTGGTCTTTTACCTTCCTGTTGATTTGTTGTAGGGGCTGAAAAAGGTTGGATCTTTTCAGGAGTTTTAGAATTTTCACGTTCAGCTACTCGTGTCACCAAAGTAATGAGATTTCTTAAATCAGTCTGTGTGTTTTCCATTGTAGTCTTAAACTGGTCCAAGCGAGATTCGAGATTGCTATTACTCACTTTCATCTCATCAAGTTGCTTTTGAATCACATTCAAGTCGACTGAGACTGTCATTTGCTAAGGTCTCTTTTTTTACCCAGGGTGAAGGTGGATCAGGGGCTGAAATCTAATACCAATTTATAATGGTTGGTTACTTTTGAAAGAAAGGGTTTAACGAAAAGATAAAATAAGATTGAAGAAGAAGAAAATGCTCTTATATTCAGTACTAAAAGCATCACAATTACAACTCATTTGCCATATATACTGATGTAAGGATTCCAGAACTGTATCCTCGATTTGGTATTGTGTTTTGGGAGCTAATGATTATCGTTACAGCTAAGTTGCACAAATAATAATTATATTAAATATAATAAAGATTAAATTTTTGTAATTCATATATAATAAAGATTAAAATTATAATTATATTAAATAATAGTTATAATTATAGTTATTTAAATTTATTTTTAATAAATTTTAAATTATTTTTTAATAATTAGATTAGAAATTTATTAAAATTAAATGACTAAATTGATAAAATTTTAACTTTATACTTTAAATTAAGAAAAAATCAATATCTAAAATAATAAAATTAAAAATTAGCACGGTTGAAATGGATATTTACTCATCCTTATTTAAAACTTGTGTGAAGAAGCAATAAAACAAGTTAAAATAGGTTACAAATACTTTCTAAGTTCAGAAGTATCAAAGTTTATATTAGTTTAATAGTTTTTAAAATCTTGCTCACAAAAAAGATAGAGATTTCAATTTTCTTTTAAGTAAATTTATTTGTGGATGTCCCTGATAATCTTTGACTGTCCTCAATAAAATTTAACAGTCCGCGGTAAAGTTAAAACGTCCTTCAACCATCTTTATACTGTCCTCGTCCCAGGGACGCGAGATGACCTCTTCTTGGAATACCCGCGCTTCATAGCTTTACAATTTAATCAAGTGGCGGATCTAAAAATATTTATGAGGGTGAAGACAAATCAAAATATCTTTTAGGATGAGCAAAAGTCATAAAATCACAAAAAATTTTAGGGTGGGCACCATGTGCATCCTCCGCTGGTTTAGTCCCTCGGAAAAATGTTCCTCGACAGTGAGGGTGACCCTTGCTTTGTAAAGTCACTGACTCAGTCAAAATCCTTTGCTTAATGTACATGTAATATAAGAAACGAAAGACGAATCTTGTAACTTCTGTATTTCATTTGTTGCTAAGATCGTTGGCATTACTACGTAGAAACTGCTTCAAAAAGATATCAGAACTGTTGTAAACAAAGGCTAAACGATAATAAACGTTTACAACTTCTGATTATGGTCAATGTTCATACTTTCAGGTCCTAAAGTCCACAGTCTTTCCTGATCATGAAAGCTTCCCAGAACAGCAGATTGTCTGGGATCACCTAAGACCCTAGTGAAATGGTCGTAATATGCCTCCGGATTAATGTTTTCCAAAACATGAACTTGTTTCCCTTGTTCTTCATCAATGCTTATCTCTCCGGCCGTTTTAAGGTCTCTATCTGCCAAGACCTTAAGAGCCATGGACATAAATGTCTGGTTTAGATGTGAATTTTCAGACAAGATTACTGCACCAAGGATCTCTCCCAAAAATATATCCTGCAAAGAGACAAAGTTGTTTCAATCGAATCTAAGTTCTTTTGCATCCGTAAGTTGCATGGAAAGAATGCCATGTATGTGCTTGAAGGTTTCTGAAATTACCATGTGAAAATATCTATAATACTCCTGTTTTAATTGCCAAAGTCTCGAAAGTAAACGTTTGGCGAACACAAGTTCAGGAGTCTGAGTTGTTGCATTCATCCTGATAAGAATCGTGTTGAAGGAATTAACACTTCTTTGCATCTGAAGTGGAATGAGTGTGATGTTCACAGATGAAGTGAAAACTTCCTTTGCAGCTAAAGGATCGAGAAACATGTTAAATTCTGCGTATTCATTCGAGCGGACCGTGAAAACATTTCCTTTGCTATGGTCATTGGCTTTGACTATGTGTCCTCCAACAATGTATACTCCCTGCATCAGAAAATATATGTGATCAATGCCATCATTGGGAGACTGAAATCTCTGTTATCACTTAATTTACCTGAATCACTGAGCTTGCATTCTCTGATAGAATGATCTGTGCTAAATTAGTCAAAGGTCCATTTGTCAATACAGTGATCTTTGATCCTGGATCCAATGAGTCCACTATAGACTTCCAAACATCCCGTGCTGATGGTTGCCTGAGTTCGGGATTATCAGTGTCTCTAGGAGCTCCAAACTTGACAGAGTTTTCTGCTGTGTATCTGAAAAGTCATTAGAAGGCCAGTAGGCCACATTTTTAACTTGATATCGTTTTCGAGTTGTTATCATAGTATTATTTATAATTTTACCTTCTAGGACTTCGAGGTAAATCACGAGCGAGTCCATATAGTGTGTCGGAGTCCAAGTAACCACCACTACCATGAGGGATAGCTTTGGAATACTTGCAGTCTCCAATAGCAGAGAAAGATGGATTGACTTGCCCAAGTGCAAATGCTTCACCAAGACCAACCGGAATGTCATCGCGGCCCATCATATGTAGTATATCATATACAACATCAATCGTTGCAGGAGTTGCCCAGCCTGTTGGGGTGATTAGTATTCCCTAGTTGAACATAGAAATACCAATCACCAGGAACTTCAGTAAGCCTGAACATTAGTAATGCTTAAACATAATTTACAGAACATTGTCATATTTGTTCAATTTAAAGCTGCAGATGCTTAACTCATGAGATCTGCAGTCTAAATTGAGGTTAGACCTAGCAAATCCAATCCGACATAAACTACCTTGAGGTCGATTAATTCCACGGGTAACTTGAGGAGATATAAGAGAGCTAGAAAGTCTCCAGCACTCATATCCATGTCGAAAACAGTCGGTTTTCCTCTCATTCTCTTCCCGAAATTTGGTTTATAAAAAACCTCCTTATAGAAAGGGTATTGCCTTCTGATGTCAAACCTTCCAGTTCTCTCAGGGCTATTTATAACCTGCAATTCAGTTCCAAAAATTCAGTTCCAACAACAGAATGATGTTATTGATAAAATATGTATAGGTACTTACATGGAGAAAATTTTTGTAAAATGCTCTCTCAAGTGAGCTCTCCTTATCAGAATTTGCTTTAGCCTTCACTGCAATGAGAACACGCACGGAATCCTCTCCAGTATCTTCTTTCGTGTATCCATCCTGTTAGCAGCATTGTGTAATTCTGTAAGGTGTGAGAAGTATAACCTATACATAAAAGCTTACATGTATGATGTATCATGTGCATGTAATGCCTAAACTTTGTATGATCAGCTAGACTGCTAGAGTATGTACTGGTAATACCTGACATATTCCTTTTCCTTTCTGAAGGCAAAAGGGATCCTGCATTCCCATTTGAACATGGCCAGTATGAACCCCATTCTGGTGTACATTAAACTTTGGCATTGAATACCCTGTAATCAGTGGATTCGAGCCGTCTAATGCTCCATAAGGTTGATTCGAGGTAACGACCGTAATGTCCATATATTGCATCTCTGCAAACTCATTTTCTACATTATGATAGTGAGAGTTGCGCATTATAGATAGTGCTACACCAACCAGAAAAGTGTCCCACATACAATATTGCTGCCAACATTTCATCAGTCACTTAGTTGGATGTCTACAAACGGGAAGCACGAACGACAAAGATTTCGAGGGACGTTACCTCATGAAATATGTTACTTAACCAGGTATCACGAATAATCTTTAAAGCTTGGAAGCAATATTTTGCCTCATAAGTATCCTGTCTCCTTTCAAACTCCATGAAGAAACTCTTACTTACAGGAATGGTATTTGTTGCATCTAGAGGAATAAGTGTAAATGGGATACCAGAATGCAAAACCTGCTCAAAAGAAAAGATTCGAGTACCGGCTAAAAACTAGTTCATGAATGCCAAACAAAAACAATCAAATGAATACCTTGTAGGCAGCAAAAGGATCTGAAAATATATTGAACTCGGCGTATGGATTGCTATCTTGTGGATACAAATTACCGATACCAGAACATTCCGTTACATTGTCCGAACCCTCATTCTTTAGACAGTTTGGTCTAACAGAACCTCCCATGGCATAAATGTGTTTGACATTTTTCTTCAAATGAGGATTGTTCATACGAAAGATGGCAAAGTTTGTATGTGCTCCCATGAGAAACACAGTTGTAGGACCTGAAGATATTGCATCTATCATCACTTGTTGTGCTGTCGGTTGCTGAAGAGGAGTATATCTCCTGCCACCCTATGACATGTAGAGAAGCACAATATGTCACTATAACTTGAAACACAGATTAAATCGGAGTATATTAAACGCTTAAACACGATCGAATCTACATCCTCCTCGATATTGAAAGAGTAATCATGCCAACCGAGCTAAACCGCGTCAGCACTCAACACCCTTGTCATTGAAAACAATAATTCGGAGCTGCAATCGAGTAAAGGAAATGGGTACCTGTGGCAGGAAAGCTTTTCTAAGGCCATAGTTAGAATTGACATCAAGACGCCCTCTTTGTGCCACAGGAATTGCTTGTCTATATCTACATTCTCCAGCCGTTGACGTTCCCTGACAAATAAAAAAGTTGTCAACACCACATGGCCAATTAGCTAGTTGACAACACATGGCATGCTTTTATCGGTCAATCGAAAAGTTCGAAAGATGATCCTCTACCTGGTCAATTATAGGTTGATAGCCACCAACATTTGGAAAGATAGTGCCATCACCAAAAATGCCACCTTCACCTCCAATTCCCACAGGAACATCATCACGGCCCATCATGAATAGAATATCATATATATGGTTAATGGCATGCCCTGCTTCACTCCATCCATTTGTGTTCACTGTAATTGCCTGCCAATGATTACTCCATTGAAATGGTAATGTTTAGATAAGAATTCACTCACTTTTAGACTTTTTTATCTTTACTTCTTTGTAGATAAACAATGACCAACTATGTAGCATATTGCTTTAAATAGTGATTGATGTTGATATTCAAAGAAGAGAGGGAACTGTTGTGAATAAACAATAGCAAGTCTGATGTTGATCATACAAAGAGAGAGCCGGAAATGATCGTCGTCCCCACGTACACTTACATCTAAGATACCGTCCTCTTTGAGTACCTACGAACTCAATGTAAGTGTATATGTGGGCAACGGTCGTATTCCGGTGTGTAAAACGACATCGGAGAAACGTTCTAAGACCCTGTATTTACTTTACCTGCAGATCAAATTGCTTTCTGTCCTGCTTCAAGAGATAAAGGAGAGCGGAAACATCATCGGTATCAACATCTGTATCGACCAGAATCCGATGAGGCCGACAACAACCATCACGAACCACCAAGCTAACTAAAGCTCCCAGACTACCGACCAAGGCTACTGCCCATATTATCACTATGATCACTCTAACAAAGATCATTTTTCATCAACATCCCATGAAATAAAAAATTTGATCATGGACTATATATGCTCAGAAATGAACCAACAAGAAATGAACATAAGTGAAAAAATTATCCTTAAAACTTGAAAATAGAAAAAGAACCTTTGATTTTTAGAGAGAAACATTCGAACTCCATTCTTCCATGCAAAGTCCAACATGGTTGACGACACACTATAGCTTCAAACATAACCGTATTGGATGTTATACATATATATATATATATATATATTGGAAAAGGCATATATATATTTTAATAATATCTAACGTTTTTTACTAGTATAAATCTCATTAAAAAGAAATATTATACATTAAACTAAACAAAAATATCGTCACATGATTCGTATCTTAAAAAATGGGTTGAATTACAAAAACAAAAAATTAATAAAGAATAAACATTAGATCAGAAAGAATAAATTTTTAAACTAAAAAGGAAATATGAAATTTACACTATATATGAAATATATTATATATATAGTATAATATTAAAATATATTTTATATATGAAATTTTAATATCCGGATATTAAATATTTATATATTAAATATCAAAATGATAAATATTTTAATATCCAAAAAATTTTATGGGATATTTAATATTGAAATATTTTTATTCGAATATTTAATATTCAAAATTTTTTATTAATATATTTAATATCCAAAAATTTAATATTTGAATATTTTAATTTGAATATTTAATATTTGAATACTTTTCTTAGAATATTTAATATTTGAATATTTTAATTTCAATATTTAATATTTGAATACTTTTATTAGAATATTTAATATTCGAATATTTTTATTTGAATATTTAATATCTGAATACTTTTATTAGAATATTTAATATCTGATTATTTTTATTTAATTATTTAATATTCATATATTTAATATTCTAAAACGGATTAGGTTCGATTCGTCTTTCAACTATTTTTACTTTTTTCCTAACATTTAATATTTCAACTTGATTAGAGGAAAATAAATATTAAATAAAAATAAAAATCAGTTACCTAATCAAATGATGATATGTGTCACCATCAAATTGGATGATTAATTAAATTAAATTTAGGACCAAATTAATTTAATAAATAAATAATAGGGATTAAATATATAATTTTAAATTTTTTTTATTAATTGTTATGTCATTCTTTCATCAACCCTCCGTTTGAATTTTAACGTCAATGACCAAAATAAGTCAATTTAATAAGTTTAGTATCTTGATTGATAAGTTTGATAGGTCAATGATCAAAATAGATATCCCCAATTAGTTTAGTGATCACTAGAATAATTTGCCCTAAATATATTATTTTTCTTTAAAAATTATATACAAATCACTCAATTAATATATCTATACAAACAAGTCATTCAATTAATATATTATTATAAATAGATCACTTAATTAACATATTGTTTTAAACATCTCACTTTGGTTAGAGAAATTTATATTTTAGATCAGCAAACTTAATATTTACTTTCGTTTACATCACAAATCTTAAAATTAAAAAAAATATATATCATTTAACTTTTATTATTTATAATTTAAGTCATTTATATTAATAGTATTACATAATTTTAATAAAAAAATTGATACTTTTATTTATTATATTTTTGCATATTACTAATAAATAATATTTAATTTATAATTTAAATATCTTTATTAAAATTTATAGGAAATTTAGTAATTTTTCTTTTGAATTTATTTAAATAAAATATATCAAAAATTCTTTATAGAAAAATTATTAAACATTATTTGATGATATGTGAAGATATGTTATATATAAGTATTAATTTTAATATTTTTGTTAGAATTATTTATGTACGCCACAAAATAGGAATTAGAAGTTTAGTGAATCGATTTCGTTGATTTAGTCTAGTTCGAGATTAAATACTTAAAAAATAATTTTTTATCGAAATAAATTATGAAAAAATATCATAAAATCATTATTTAATATATATTTCAATTTTTTCAACTCAATTTCAAAAATTTACCCTTGAATCACTAATATTTTGAAATTAGTGACTATTTTGTAAAAATTGAAAACTTCAGGGAAATTTTATAAAACTAAGCCAAAAATTTGTATCTTTCAAGGGCATTGATCCAATTGTAATACTAGTTGATCTAAGACTTTCAAGGGCCTATTTTAATAACTCATAACCCATAATTTTAATTAATAACCCAAATAACCTAATATTAATCCTAAAAACCTATTTTTCATCAAAACATAAACATATTTTTTTAGAATTTCGACTTCTCCTCTTTTGGGCAGCCACTCCATCATCTTTTCAAAATTAAACACAAATATTTTCAATAAAAATTTGTTTGATTAATTCTTTATATTTTCTTCATCAAAATCTCTTCGTTTTTCTTCGATTTTTCTTGCTTTTAAACCTTGGAAGGAGGTTGGGTCAATTTGGAGGTGAGAATCATTCAAAACTATGAAACATAAAGATCTTTAATGAAATTCCTAAGTTCTTAGCTGATTGAAACAATCTTTAAAGTCTTGAATAAATAAAATAGGTTTTCTTGATAAAAAAAAATTCATTATTTTCTTGATTTTCGTTCAAGGATTTTACATGTCTAATTTTGATGCCTAAATACATAAATATTGAAGTTTTTAGATGTAACTAAGATGTCTTTTAAGTATCTAATCTAGAACATAAGATTTAGGTGGTGTTTGGAGATATTTTGAGTGAGTTTCGGTTAGGTTTTATGGTATTTTTAGGGGTTGTCATGTATTGGTCCGAATTGAGGGATATTTGGGTGAGTTTTAATGCACTAAAACCTCTAGTTTTGATGATTGAATCAGGTCAAGAGTTATAGGAACAAGTTTGAAGGAGATTGGAAAGACAAATTTCTTTTTTTGGGTGACTTGTCGAGCAAGTTTCGGTAAATCTGTGAGTGGATTGTGAGGGTTGCCTATTCGGAAAGATTTTAAATGTGTTTTCAAAGGTTTGAGAGTGTATGGAAGTTTTGAAAAACCTCTCTATACTCGGAATTAAATTTTAAAGTATTGCTTTCTTAAAGATTCACATATTGTGTTTTGTTTTACTATGTGTTTTAGTCATGCTCATATTATACTTGTGCAAATGTGAATATGCATATGTTTTCAATGCTCATGATACTATTTTTACAAAGTTTTTATTTGCTTATGATGCTCGCATGGTTTTGTTTTGAAAACATGAGAAAAGTGGGTTTTATCGGTTTATGCATTTGATGCATGTGTTAGTGGGATGCATGTGGTTAATTCATTGTTTTGACTTAAAACTTGAGCAATGGTTTTGTTTTTTTATTGATTTATTATGTGATGGCTAAGAGGGATAAGTTGATCAATTAATAGGATGGTAGTGCAATAAATATATAAAATGCGCACGTGTGAAATTTCTTAGTGATGCATTAAGGGGAGCTAATGCTGCGCAGTATAAGTGATTTTATCGTATTCATGTTTACTAACTAACCCGGACATTAAGGTGAGTTTTAGCATGATGGAACTAGACCTCCATGTAACCTCGTTCAAGAGACCGAACGAGAGTCCGTTTATCCCAACGATTAGAAGTAATACTAATCGTATCACTAATACCAATATGGCCTAAAAGGTAAATGATTTTACTTTGCAATGAGAATTGCATGTGTTGTAAATTGTGCACAAGATTTTTGATTTAAACATTGCTATAAGTAGAATATAAGATTTTTGTTTTGCTTATTAAGCATGTGTTTTCAAAAAAGTATTTTGAAAAGGTTTTGTGGCTTGCGAGCCATAGACACTTGTTGATTTTCTAAAGATGGCCTTGTTAGCCATGAATGTTTTTCAAAGAGCATGACTTGATTTTTAAATTGCTAAAATTGATTTAATATGGGTTGCATTGCAAGGAATTTTTATACTTGTTTTTATTCACTCACTAAGCTTATGTTTACCCTCTCATTTACCTTACAATGCAGAGTAAATAATGTTGAGGCAATAAAGAAAAGCAAGGATTCAAGTAAACGTCAAGTGAAAGATTAAGTATGTCTTTACAACATTAGTAGTAGTGAGAGAGAAATAAGGATTGGATTTCATACTGAGAATAATGTTTATGTTATTATTCTTTCAATGGCTATAATGATCATCACTATTAATGTTAGCTTTGTGACATTGAATCTGCCTTTGGTACTTATGTTCTGATATTACAATAAAGTAATTGAAGTCGATTTAAAATATCTTTGAGTATGATTTTGTTGTTGCTTAATATTAGAAGTATGCTCCTGATGTTGATATATTTTCTAGGTTGATATGCATCTTGAAATATGCATATGTTAATCTATGTTATGAATTTCTATCTAGGATGATTTGCATCTAGATAACATGTTGTGATATGTGGTTTAGGTCCTTATATCGTGTTCTATTAAATTAGGAATCGTTTCTTAATGGTTTCCGCTACAAATAAACGCAGTCATCGCATGAATATGTAGGATATAAATAAAACATATAGATAAGATAAAAAATAGTAGTAAAATTTTAGGGTTATTTATCGGGATAAGTCTCCTGGTTAGCTTCAGTATTCCCCGTGTAGCTCGTTCGATTCGATTTGTGTCTAGACCGGGTTGAGGGGTTATAATTTAACAATGTTATTATAAGTGATTTATTTTATTAATAATAAAAATTGAATAATACGATTTGCTTAAATTAAAGGCATACGATGTAAATAGAAATAAATATTAGGTTTAGTAAAAAATATAAATTATTTTTTTGATTATAAATATATCACTTTATAATAATATTTTTAATCTTAAAACTTATTTATTTTATTATAATTTAATAAATTTAATTATTTATATTTAAAACACATGAACTCCGTGATGGTCAACAAAAGTTTACAAGTCAAAAGACACCATTAATAAATTTGTGTGGAGATTAAATGGTTATTTGGTTTTGTTCGAAATCTTTGAAATTTGTACAATATTATTGTGGAACTATAAATAATTTTGTCTTTTAGCATTTGAAACTAATAATTTAAATGTTGATAGAATTGTGATAGAGATTTCGATAACTCTTTTCAATGTCCTTATTCTCCGTAATCTTATGAATTTGAACTTAAAGAAATAATTGTGAGACATATTAAAAGAGCGACTAATGGCGTTTGCTTAAATTTATTGTATAGTACAAATTGACTCTGTTGTTTTTACTAAGTCACTAACGAAAGCTGTTGAATCCTTACTAAAAGTTATGTACACTTAAATTTAATTACGATTTTTATATTAAAAATATTTTTTTTATCTTATAAAAAGACAATGAATCTGAAAATTGTGAACAAAAAGCAACCACATTTTATTATATCTTTTTCAAATTCTCAAAAAAAACTTTGTACTTATTCTTATTGGGTCCCCAAATTTGAATCCTTTAAAGAACTCCCTCCTTTCTTCATATCTTTTTTTATCACAATATCTTCGTTTGATATCTATCGTTTTTTAAATTTTCTTTTAAAATCTGATATAGCCATTAGACCTACCAGCTCTTTTAATTTTTGTTATTTTGTTTTTTATGTAAAAGAGAATACGGTACTGTTTAATTTAACTTTTAAGGGTGGTTATCAAGAGAGAAAGGCATGTCATTTATATTGAGAAATTTTTTGTCTTCCTTAATCAATTTTCTCTCTTTCTGTCAAATATGTCTTAAGTCTTCCTCTATTTTTTTCTTGAGTTTTCTATTACTATCAATGGTATCAGAGCTTCCTTTCCTAGACATGGTGGACGGCGTTCAGACACGTTTCCAGTAAGAAGCATCTCGACTATAATACGATTTTCGTGACCTAAAAAAAAGATTGAAAGATAAGATTGAGCAAGTTTTGATTGATAAGGTGGTTGATGTTCTATCGGTGGTTCGTGATTTGAAACTTATGGTCGAGAAGTTACTGAATATGCAAACCAATACCTGGTTGCACCTAGGCTTTTGGGTAAAGGTCCTGTCGATGGTGTTCCACCTGAAGTTCTTTGTGTTCAACCAGCAGTTCTTTCTTCCAGTGGTGATGTTAGCAAACAGGATGAGGTTATTATCGTGGGTGAATCCTCCTCGAAGAGTTACAAGTTGAAATGTCCAACATTTGATGGCTCTAATTTTCGTGATTGGTGGTCCAAGTTAGAGCAATTTTTTCTACCGAATATGTTTCAAACCAGTCCAAGGTGAAATTGGTCATTCTATATTTGGAGGAAAAGGCCTTGCGGTGGCACCACTTTTTTTTCGCAATCATGGTGGCATTGATAACATTACTTAAGAGCCTTACTTTAAACTGATGATAGACAGATTTGCACCGGATGAATTTGAAGATCCCATAGGGGAACTAGTTTCCTTGCAGCACACATCTTCTTTGGATCAATACTATGTTAATTTTGTAAGTATTCTCAACCACATTCGTCACTATGAAACACATGCTATGATTATCTTTACTAAAAATCTGAAATAGGAGATAGGTCAATACATCAGAATTTTTCAACCCAAAGATTTAATGGATGCTTTGAGGCTAGCTTTGCATTTTTAGCATATTGTTTTGGGAATAAAAATTTAGGTCTTACAGGAAGATCTACTCTTTTTTTTTCCCTAACTCACCTTCCAATTTTAATCGAGTTAGCACTAATGTTCCTTTGAGAACCGCCCATACACCTCCTTTGGTGCAAAAGAGTTTAGTATCCAACTCCTCAGTAGCTTCCATAGTGAAGAAGGGTGTCACCCCTACTAGCAATGGACGTGAAAAATTATCTCCACTGGAGCTTGAGGAGAGGAGACGCCAGAGATTATGCTTCTGGTGCCCTGCCAAATTTAGTCTTGGGCATAAGTGCACCAGGTCTCATTTGTACAAACTATTAGTCGATGGAACTAAGGGAACAATGAGAAGGATGCGTTTGTTGACTGTGAAGAAAATTTCAAACCTGAATTTAGTAAATAACTTGCTGCTGATATTCCATTGTTTTCTTTACAGGCAATGTGGGGTTCCATAAGAGGTAATACTATGAAGTTGTTAGTCTCTTAGTAAGCTGAAGCTCATTGCTATAGTTGATACATGCATTATCCACAATTTTCTGAGTTTGAGAGTGACCAAATTGATTGGGTTACCTGTGGAACAAAAGCATCAGTTATAAGTTACTATTGCTGATGGGGAAATTTACAGACATTGGGTTGTGTAAAGTTGTTACTTCGTAGACACAAGACCATGCTTTTTGCATAGATTTTTTAGTTCTGCTCTTACATGGTTATGATATGGTTCTCGAAATACATGATTGGTTTCTCTAGGATTGATTCATTGGGATTTTGCAAAGCTTAAGAAGTGGTTTTAAGTGGTTGGGAATAAAATATGCTTGGAAGGATTAGCTCCTAAACCAACTCAGGTGATGGATAATTCTAAAAGGAAAAAATTGTTGAAGGGGAATAGCTTGGTCCTTGGAATGACTTTATTCACGGTCAACCAACACAAGAAAGTGAACTTAGAGAAGAGAGGACTTACTCTGGAATTACAACAATTTTTGGAGGAGTGGAGTGAGGTATTCCAAGAACCCAAGGAATTATCTTTTTGGAGAGGACATGAGCATAAAATTCCTCTTCAAGATGAGAAAATTTTGGTTAAGCTAAAACTCTATGGATACCCAGCTGTACAAAAAAATGAATAAAAAATTAGTGCAAAAGATGTTAAAGGCTGGAGTGATAAGGGACAATGTGAGTTCATTTGCTTCTCCTATTGTCATGGTAAAGAAGAAATATGGTTCATGGAGGCTTTGCATTAAATATAGGCAATTGAACAAACTAACCATCAAAGATAAATTCTCCATCCTCATTATTGTAGAATTGTTGGATAAGTTAGGAGTAGCCAATTTTTTCTCAAAATTGGACCTTAGATCCGGGTACCTCCAAATTAGAATGTGTGAAGAAGACATCTATAAAAAAAATTAGAACCCATGAGGGTCACTATGAATTTTTGATGATGCCCTTTGGGCTTAGAAATGCTCCCTCCACATTCCAAGGACTCATGAATTCAGTATTCAAAGCTTTATTAAGAAAGATAATTTTGATATTTTTTATGACATGTTCATTCAAGGTGCTAGAGTGATAACATGATCAATTTGAGGGAGGTGTTAGAGTTACTTAAGCAGCATAAGTTGCATGCTAAAAGGTCAAAATACACCTTTAGAGCTACTGAAATGGACTACTTGGGATACACCATCTCACATGGAAAAATTTTCATGGATAAGAAAAAGGTATAATGCATCTTGGATTGGCCAACTCCTACCTGCATCAAAGAATTGAGAGAATTCCTAAGATTATCAGGATACTACAGAAGATTTGTAAAGAACTATGGGGGCTTGGCTAAACCTCTCACTGATTTACTAAAGAAAAATGCATGGGAATGGACTCAAAAGGCTGATGAAGCATTAGAAAATATTAAAAGGACCATTACTACAACTCTAGTACTAGCATTACCAGACTTCTAGTAGCAATTTGTTATTGATATTGATCTATCAGTTTGTGGAGTAGGTGCAGTCTTAATGTAGAATGGAAGACCTCTTGCTTGCTTTTCAAAAGGCTTGAGAAAGAAGCATCAAGCAATGTCTATATATGAGAAAGAGATGTTAGTTGCCTTGCTAGCAGTCAAGAAATGGTCTCCCTACCTTGTGGGTCGACACTTCAAAATAAACACCGATCATCAGAGTTTAAGGTTCCTTGAAGGTAACCAAGCTACTAATTCAGCTCAACAAATGTGAGTAGCCAAAATGATGAGCTATGACTATGAATTAGTGTATAGAAAAGGGGTGAACAATATATTGGTTGATACCTTATCTAGGAATCCTCACTTTGAATTAGTTGTGCAGTGAGCAACGACATTGATACTACCTGGGTGGATAAAAATTTTCAGTCTAAGGAAAATGATATAAAGATCCAGAAGTTAATTAAGTAATTGTTTCAGGATAATACTTCTCACCCAAAATATTATTGACATGGAAAAATCCTTAAGAGAAAGGGTAGGCTAGTTGTTGGTAATGATGTGGAACTCAGGAAACAACTCGTAGAATTATTTCACTTTGGTTCCTTAAGTGGTCATTCAGGGAAAAAGTCATTAATAAGAGAACGTCATCAGCTTTGTATTAAAAGAGAATGAAGAAATCTGTTAGAAATTAGGTGAGAGAATGTTCAATTTCCCAGTAATATAAATATGTCAATCATCTTAAATCTAGCTTACAGCAATCACTTCCAATTCTAGAGAGAGCTTGGTCTTCCATAAGTATGGATTTTATAGAAGGCTTACCTAAGTCTAAATCTTATGATATAATTTTTATGGTGGTTAATAGACTTACTAAATATGCACATTTCATGCTCCTTTCTCATCCATTTATTGTTCGGGAGTGGCTCAGGTATTTCTAGACAATGTCTTCAAGTTGCATGGAGCTCTAGAAACTATAATTTGTGACAGGGATAAAGTCTTTATGAGTAGGTTTTTGGAAGAAACTTTTCAACAAGTTGAGAACCAGAATTACTCCTTCAACTGTCTACCATCCAGAAACAGATGGACAGACAAAAATGGAAAATATATGCTTTTGAAGTGTATGGTGGGGGACACCTAGAGAATGGAGCAAGTGGATTTCCTTGATCGAATAGTGGTATAACTACTATTATCATTCTGCCATTAATACCACATCCTTCGAAGCTTTGTATGACCAAGAGCCTGTTGTGCACATTCTTTATTGGGATAAAGAATCTTCAATTGCTAGTGTGAACAAAAGCTTATAGACTAGGGAAACAACTTTGAGAGTGCTGAAATTTTATTTGAAAAGAACTAGTGACAATAAAAAAAAAAACATGTTGATAAAAGAAAAATGGAAAAAGAATTTTTCACTGATGATTAGGTTTACTTAAAGTTGCAACCATATAGGCAACAGTCTGTCTATACAAGGAGATGTCACAAGCTATCATCTAGGTGGTTTGGACCCTAACTCATAATTGATAAGATTAGCAAAGTTGCTTACAAGTTGTAGCTCCCACCAGAATCTAAATTGCATCCTACCTTCCATGTTTCTCAATTAAAGAAACATATTGGTTCAACTCTATTTCAGTCTGATTTTCCATTCTTAGGATCAGATAAAATAATTATCAAGGAGCCCCTGATGATACTTGACAGAAGAACGGTGAAGAAAGGGAACATGGCTGTCACAGAAGTGCTTGTTGAATGGACTAACTCCTTCTTAGAAAATGCTACATAGGAAAATTTCTACAAGCTTCAACAAGATTTTTCTAATTTCAATCCTTGAGGACAAGGATGCTCTACAGGAAGGGAGTATTGGTATCTATCATTTTTTGAATTTTCTTTTAAAATCTAATATAACCGTTAGAACTTTCAGCTATTTTAATTTCTGTTATTTTTTTATGTAAGAGAGAATACGATACCGTTTAGTTTAGCTTTTAAGGGTGGTTACCGAGAGAGAAGGGCATGCCATTTGTGTTGATAAATTTCTTTGTCTTCCTTAATCAATTTTCTCTCTTTCTCTCTGAATTTGTCTTATGTCTCCTCCATTTTCTTTTTTCGAGTTTTCTACTGTTATCATCGTTCTCTACTATAAAATTCCACCTTTCAAGATTCTAATCCTTCTCCAATACTGCCAAGAATGGCCAGAAAGAAATCTACCCATAAATCCAAACTTCCCAAGCAAAAAAATCCATCTCGAAAAATTTAAGAACCTGTGGAAGACTCTACTTTTATGGAATCTTCAATCACTTTGGGAGGCCAACCTTCCATGGCAGACACTAATCAAAAGGCTCAAAATCTTCTATTTCTTAACGTTTTTCTTGTCAAGAAGGCTAATGAGAAGAGAAAACAAATTGAATACTTAGTTCAAGCCAATGAGGCCCTTGATGCTGAGTTGAATCAACGTATGAGCTTGGAGTTGCAAAACGGGCTACTTAGGGTTTAGATGGAAAATCATGTGAAGGAAATGGGTGCTGAGACAGAAAGGGTGATTACGACGTTGGATGGTCGAGTGAATGAATTGATGGGTGATCTTGACAATGAGAGAGAAAGGTTGAGTTTGGTTTGTAAAGAGAGAAATTTGGCAAGAAGTGATTTTGAGTTGTAGGTTAAAGAGGGTAGTTTGATGAAAGAGAAGATTGCATGAATGGAGTAAAATCAGAGGAAATTAGGAAACTGAAAGTGGAATGTGATAGGTTTCTTAGGGAGAGAGGAATTGAAGAATGTGAAGAGCTCCATGGAGATGGAGAAAGATTTTTTGGAGAAGAACATTGAAGATATGGTCTAAGATGTTAAAACTTTGAGAAGAAAGATTAAAACGTTTGAGAAGGAGAAGAAAGTGATTCAAATTGAGAAAAATGAACAAAGACTGAAGATTGATGTGTTGGAAAAAGAAATAACGGAATTGAGTGAGGTTGTGTTGATGTCAATGGATGAACTGAAAGACTGTCAGAGATTAGAAGCAAGAATAAGAAATGACAGAGATAGAAGAAGAAGAAGAAGAAGAAGAAGAAGAGAGAAAGTTAGGAAGATAAAACTCTCTTCATTACTCAGCATAAGGGATATAATGGCCCTACGGCCCCCTTTAAAACCCGAGGGTCAGAAACGACCTCGTTTCGCTGTAACGAAAGAAAAACAGAAACGCATCGTATCATTAATTTGATAACGGTCATAACAGAAAACTCAAAATTAAATAAAAATAAAACCAGCTCACTCCAGCTAATGACAATACTTCCCCCTTAAGACAATCCTTGTCCTCAAGGATTAAAATGAGGAAACCTCTGTTGCAATTGATAGAGATTTTCCCAGGTTACATCCTCCGGAAAAGAATTCACACACTCCACAAGCACCTCGGTGACAGTCCGGTTTCCTTTCCTCACCATTCTTCTTTCTAAGATCTTTGCCGTTTCCTTAGAAATAGCCCCATCATCTCCTATAATTGGTAATTCTTCCTGAGCTACTGCTGCTCTTATATGTTTCTTCAACTGAGAAATGTGGAAGGTGGGATGTACCTTCGACCCTGCTGGTAATCGCAACTTATAAGCAACCTGCCCCACTCTTTCTATCACTTGAAATGGACCAAACCATTTAGGTGACAGCTTCTGGCAATTCCTCACTTGTACCGATTGTTGTCGATAAGGTTGGAGTTTGAGATAGACCCAATCCCCAATTTGAAACTCACACTCGGTCCTACTTTTACCGGCTTGCTGCTTCATCCTTAGCTGTGCCCTCTGCAAATGGAACTTCAACATCCTTATAGCTGCCTCCCTAAATTGTAAACTTCTGTCCACAGCCAATACTCTTGAATCTCCAGTCACATATGGTAAGTGGATGGGAGGTTCCTGTCCATATAAGGCTGTGTGAGGAGTGGTCTGAATGGCCGAGTGATACGAGGTATTGTACCACTATTCGGCGAGATGTAAATAACTATTCCAATCCCGAGGCTTCTCCCCCGTCATAGAACGCAAATAGGTCTCCAAACATTGATTTAGTCTTTCGGTCTGGCCATCGGTTTGGGGGTGATAGGCTGAAGAAGGAGTTAGAGTTACTCCAATTTTCTTGAACAACGCCTGCCAAAAGATGCTGAGAAATACCCGATCCCTATCTGAAACTATCACCTCTAGCATGCCATGTAACTTAAATATATTCTCCATGAACACTTGGGCCACTTCAATTGCAGAAAAAGGATGACACAAAGACATGAAATGGGCATATTTAGTGAGTCGATACACCACTACCATGATTACATTCTTTCCTTTCGACATTGGTAATCCCTCGATAAAATCCATACTAATGGATGTCCAAATCTGTTCCGGTACTGGTAAAGGTTGCAGCAAACCCCGAGAAGGTTGTAAATCCCCCTTGTTCTTTTGACACACTCCACATTCTCTAACAAATTTTTTTATGTCTTTTCTCATCCCTTTCCAATAAATTACGGCAGCTGCTCTCTTCATGGTAGCATGAGCACCCGAGTGTCCCCCTACTGGACTCCCATGGAAATAATCCATGAGTTCTTTTCTTAGTTGGATATCCTCTCCCACCACCAGCTTCCCCTTCCTTCTCAAAATCTGGGAATCCCATACATATTTAGTATGCCTACTGTTTCCAGCTTCCAATTCTTGAATTATCTTCAACAACCGAGGGTCTTTCTTCCATGTTGCCTGGATTCTCCCCAATAAATCAGTGGTTACACTGCTCGCGATCAGAATTGAACATACCCCAAACTTGGGATTCCTTGATAAGGTATCAGCTACTTTATTGTGGACCCCTTGTCTGTAGCATACTTCGTAATCATACCCCATCATTTTAACTACCCAACGTTGCTGAAAAGGGGTCACCGCCTGCTGGTCCTTCAGAAATTTTAAACTTTCATTGTCGGTCTTGATTTTGAATCTCCTCCCCAATAGATAAGCTGACCATTTCTTTACTGACATGAGAACAGCTAACATTTCCTTGTCATATATAGAGAGCCCTTGATGTTTGATTCCTAATCCTTTGCTGTAAAAAGCCAAGGGTTTACTTCTCTGGCTTAAGACTGCCCCCACACCAAAATTGGATTCATCAGTCTCTATTGTGAATTGTTCCAGAAAATCAGGGAGTGCCAAAACCGGTGTTGTGCTGATAGCTTCTTTGAGTTGTTCAAAGGCAGATTGCTCCTTAGGAGTCCATTCCTAAGCACCCTTTTTCAATTTATCAGTTAAGGGTCTAGCAGTGATCCCATACCCCTTTATAAATCGCCTATAATACCCGGATAGTCCAAGGAAACCCCTAAGTTCCTTCACGGAGCTTGGAGTTGGCCAATCCCTCACACATTGTACCTTAGAATTCTCCATAGCCAAACATCCCTCAGAAATTATATATCCCAAATATTTTACCTCCTTTACCCCGAAACTACACTTGCTATACTTGGCATATAATTTGTTTTTCCTTAACTCCTTCGGTACTTCCTCCAAATGCAACATATGACTTTCCCATGATGGAGAATATACCAAAATATCATCTAGAAACACTAGAACTGATTTCCTTAGCAAACCCTTGAAAACTTGATTCATCAAACCCTGAAATGTAGCTGGAGAATTGGTGAGCCCAAATGGCATCACCAAATACTCATAATGACCCTCGTGGGTTCTAAAAGTTGTTTTGTGGATATCCGATTCCCACATCCTTATTTGATGGTACCCGGATCTTAGATCCAATTTTGAAAAAAATTGAGCTGACCCTAACTCATCCAAGAGTTCCTCTATAACAGGCATGGGAAATTTATCTTTCACTGTTAACTAATTCAGCTTATGATAATCCATGCACATTCTCCATGAGCCGTCTTTCTTCTTCACCATCACTACTGGGGATGCAAAAGAGCTGTTGCTATCCCGGATGATTCCATTTTGCAACATTTCCTTCACCAATCTTTCTATTTCATCTTTTTGGTGAATGGGATATCTATATGGCTTTAATTTCACCATTGTCCCTTCCTCAGTTAATGGAATCCGATGCTCTTTACCTCTCACTGGAGGTAACCCAACTGGTTCCTCAAACAAATCCTTGTACCTATCCAATAATGTCTGCATCACAGTAGGTACCCCCTCCTTGTTCAATTTTAATTCCATTTGAGTCTTCAATGACAACACAAGCATTATGAGGACCTATCCCTTGCTTCATGGTTTTCTCCAAATTTTTAGAACCAACACAAGAAATAGGTTTCGGTTGTAAGCCTTCTAATTTCACCTTTTGATTCTGCCATTGGAACTCCATACTCAAGGCTGTAAAATTCCAAGTGATTTCCCCTATAGACGTTAACCATTGTACCCCCAAAACAACCTCACTTCCCTTGAGAGGCAACACTAGAAAATCAGTATGGAACTGGTACCCTTGTGTCTCCCAACATAACTCCTTACACCATCCCATAGTTTCCAAGCATCCTCCATCAGCTACTGTGACTCTCATACTGCATCTCTTTTCCATTGCTAAATTCAACCTTTTGGCCACCCCACAGCTCACAAAATTGTGAGTACTGCCCGAATCAATAAGGGCCACCAATTCTACTCCCCCAATATAATTTTCAGCCTCATGGTTTCCCATTGAGCTGCTCCCCACATAGCTTACAACGATAACACTAGGCTTTCTAAGGCAGTGTTTTCCAATTGTTCCACTGTTTCTGCACAGTCTAAGAAAATTTTAGGTTCCCCTTCCTCTTCCCCTTCCACCACTATCTGAAATAACTGGGACCTCGCACACTTGTGACCAGGGGTGTATTTGGCTGCACACCAAAAACACAACCCCTTCCTCCTTCTGTCCTCAATCTCAGCTGCGGTGATTTTCTTCCCCATTCCCTTATTTCCCACAGGCAATGGAACCTTCGATGTCATCGAAACTTGGGAGCTCACAGGTTGTTGGGGACGAGAAACATAAGATGATCCTAGTGTTTTAGGGCCAATGGCAATACTCCTAACTGAATTTGGTGGAACTCTCACTGGAACATATAAAGGGGCAGGAGCAGCAGCTAATCTGGACATCAGGCCAGATGTCTTTGGGGGCACCGAGTAAAATATCTTTTCTAAATGCTTGGCCATATTGAAAGCTTCAGTCAAAGACTTAGGTTGAAGAAGTTTGAGAAACTGGCTGATCTCAAGCCTAAGGTGGTTCTTAAAAATACTTAGAACATATTCGTCAGGAAGATTTACATGGTTCAACAAAAATACGAACTCCTCGTAGTATTGGTCCACTGAATCCCCATGCCTAAGTGACACCAAATCGGCAAATGGATCATCGAATCTCTCCGGCGCAAATCTATCCTTCAGCAACTTGAGGTACTGAGTCCACTGCAATTGACCCAACTCGCCATGATTCTTTGAAATTAGCTGGTGCCATTGCAATGCCCTACCCTCCAGGTGTAACATCACCAATCGGATTCGCATATCTTCGGGAACAGATTCAGCTTCAAGGTACTGCTCTAGCTTTGACAACCATCCTCTGAAGTCGGTTCCGTCAAATTTGGGACACATGAGTTTGTAGGCGAAGTTGTTAGACTGAGTTTGAAATTCCCCCTGGTGACCAGCTATTCGCTCCACATCAATAATTGTGGGTGGAGGCACGATTGGGCACGACCCCATGATTCCCGGTGCCGGATTTGGTTGAGCTCCTACTGGAATCGGTTGGGCAATGTTTGGAGACCCTTGACTGGACCCAGCGACGTTACTTTTGGTCTGAGGTATTGGATGTTGGAATCCCGGTTGTTCTTCCACTGGTCTTTTCCCCAAAGCTGTAGAAATGGCATCCGTAATCATCTTCTGGATATTCCCCAAAATAGCGATTTTGAAGTTCGCCATATCCGCCTCCCTTTTTGTATCCATCCTCTGTAACTCCAAACGCACCTGTGAAAACTCTCTATGCATCTCGTTTTGTAGCCTATCCGTTTCCCTCTGCCATGGAGGAATCGGAGTAGGTTCGGGTGGATTTTGCTGCACCATTTGATCTTCCAACGCCATCTGCGCCGCCTGACTCCTTGTAAGCACACCGTCGACCATCGTATAGGACCGACAATAGCTCCGATACCTTTGTCAATGGATGAACTGAAAGACTGACAGAGATTAGAAGCAAGAATAAGAAATGACAGAGATAGAAGAAGAAGACGAGAGAAAGTTAAGAAGATAAAACTCTCTTCATTACTCAGCATAAGGATACAATGGCCCTACAGACCCCTTTAAAACCCGAGGGTCAGAAACGACCTCGTTTCGCTGTAACGAAAGAAAAACAGAAACGCACCGTATCATTAATTTGATAACGGTCATAACAGAAAACTCAAAATTAAATAAAAATAAAACCAGCTCACTCCAGCTAATGACAGTTGAATTTGAAGAAGGAAGAGAAAATCTTGCAGTCCAAGGCACTCGAGCTGAAAATATATTGTTGTGAAGCAATGGAAAGGGAGATTGAACGGGGGAAAGAGATTGTTGCATTGGTGGAAGAGAAAAGAGCAATAGAAATGAGTCTTGAAAGACTAGAGGAGGAGAAAGATTCTGCCTTGAAATCATTGGATATGGAAATGGCGGAATCGGAGGATATTGTCACAAGCAAGAATGAATAAGACCGTTGGAGTTGGTTTCAAATTTATCTTTCTGTTATTTTATGGTTATTTGTTTTAATTAGAATTAAATGGTTTAGTGAGTTAATGATAAGGTGTTATTTCTATTAGGGAAAGAGTTCTTTTATTCCGGAAAAACCCTACGGTGTTTTTTATGGAATTTCTAATGAAAGTACGGCGGAGATGGTTGACGGAGTACAAATGAGAAGTATGGCGGCGTTAGCAGCTACGAATGCGGCGGCCCAAGCAATTGCAGAGGCGGCGGCGCAAACAGTGACAGTTCCAGAATAGAAAAAGAGACCTATCAGATTCATGCAGATATGAAAGCAAAAATTTCAGATTTGAGGGTCACCTTGATGTCGGACTTACACAAGCTGTTGGAGGTGGCGTACGGTAAGACGATTCCAAGAGAACCGAGTGTAATGGGACCAGTTCTGGTGACTAATGTGGGAGGACAACAACCTTCGGCTTCTGAGATATTTCCTCGAACAGTTGATGAGTCGATACTTATTTCGAGCGATTCACTTAAGGCAGTGGGAACCAGTCAGGGAAATCACAATATTAAAATGACGTATAAGCTAATGTGTCCAAAGATCGACGGAGTGGATTTTAGAGGATGGTTGTCGAAGCTCGAACAGTTCTTTGAGGCAGAAGATATTTCCGAAGAGGCTAAGATTCGGTTAGTGATGCTTCACCTTAATGGAAAGACACTTCAATGGCACCAATTCCTATTCAAGCATCACAGGGATTTACACAAGTGGGGTTGGATTCAATATCTAAAGAAGTCGAGGGAAAGGTTTGCTCCGGATGGATTAGAAGATCCTTTTGTGGAGCTGATGGCTTTGAAACAAACAGAAACGGTCGAGCAATATTACGAGGATTTCATTAGGTTGATTAATCAGGAATAATTACCCGATCCTTATGTTTTAAGTGTATTCAAAAATCACTTATGTTTAGAAATAAACCAATACTTGAAACTGTTGGAACCCAAATCTTTAAATGAAGCTTACCATAACGCTAAGAGACTAGAGGCCATTTTCTTTCAAGTCCTGAAGGACCTGCTCCTAGTTCAACTAGGTCGGCCCCTCTCCCGGTGTTGAGTGTACCCCCTAGAATCAATATTATTCCTACCAGAAGTGTGGCACCTGCTAATAATACATCCATCTTCAATTTTACTCCTTGAACTTATGTTTTACCTAGGCCTACAAGTAGTTCTACTGGTAGTAAACCATCCATCCCAGGAGGCAATAGAAGTAATGGGAAGCTTCTATCAACAACGAAGATTGAGGAAATAAGGAGCAAGGGCCTGTGTTTCTGGTGTGTAACAAAATACACACCAGAGCATAAGTGCCTCAGGACCCAGTTATTTTAGATTTTGGTGGAAGAAACTGAGGAAGAAGGAGAGCCTAAAGTCTTTCTCGACTGTGAAGAAATGATAAAAGGAATGGTGTAAGATGCTGTGAAAGAGGAGGAACCTGTTTTTTCTTTGCAAGCTATGCGGAGCGCTGATAGTGTGCAAATAATGCGAATTCAAATTCAATTGGAAGGAAAAAATATATAGGATTAATAGATTCGTGAAGTACTCACAATTTTGTGAGTTTGACTGTGGTTAAGAAGGAAGGACTTGAAATTAAATATCAGCAACAATTGAAAGTGACTGATGGGATTAAGATGGAGACTAGAGGAGAATTTACAAAGGCTTGTTGGGAAGCTTAGGGTAATGTGTTTGTCACCAATTTCTTGGTTTTGCCTATCCAAAATTATGATATAGTGTTGGCTGTGCAATTTTTAGTAACACTGGGAGCTATCCAATGGGACTTTAAGTGCTTGGAGATGATATTTTTTATTATAACAAGCAATTGGTGAGATTAAAATGGTGCCGACCAGAACCTTTGAAGTTAATGGGATCAAAATCATGTGAGAGAGTATTAAGGGAAAATCATAGAGTCTCGAATGTGTTTTTTCTACTGTTTAATGAACAAATTAAAATGCAGGGGAATGAGAATGGGTTACCATAAGGCTGTCAAGAGCTTCTCAAATAGTATGTTGACATTTTTGGAGAGCTCACACAATTACTTCCTAAGAGAGCTCATGAACACAAAATTTGCTTACCGAATGAGAATGCAATAGTGAAAGTAAAGCCTTATACGTACCTAGTGTCTCAAAAGAATAAACTAAGATAATGATAAAGGAGACGTTGAAAGCTGGGATTATTCGAGACAATAATAGTGCTTTTTCCTCACCTATTGTGATGATAAAGAAGAATGATGACTCTTGGAGAATATGCATTGACTATAAAAAATTTAATCAAATGAATGTAAAAGATAGATTTCATATGCCCATAATTGAAGAACTTTTGGATGAGTTAAGAGAGGCAAAAAAAATTTTCTAAGCTGAAATTAAGATTGGGTTATCATCAAATTAAAATGTGGGGTCTAGATATACGTAAAACATCTTTTAGAACACATGAGAGTCATTATGAGTTCATGGTTATGCCATTTGGCTTAACCAACCCCCATGCCACTTTTCAAAGCCTGATGAATAAAGTTTTTAAAGGGTAATTGAGGAAATTAGTATTGATTTTTTATGACATATTGATTTACTCTTATAAATGGATCGGTCACCCGTAACATCTTCAAGAATTTTTTCAAATTCTGAGGGAGCATAGGCTATTTTCTAAGTTAAGCAACTGTAGCTTTGGAGCAAATCAAGTGGATTACTTGGGACACACTATTGCTGCAGGAACAATTTTGATGGACCAAGGAAAGGTCAAGAGTATCTTAGAGTGGCCTACACCTGTTAATGTGAAAGAATTAAAAGGTTTTTTGAGTTTTTCAAGTTATTACAGATGCTTCATCAGAGATTATGGGTCCATTGCTAGGTCTCTGACTAATTTAATGAAGAAAGTGGGCTGAAAATGAAAAGGACATGAGGAGGTAGCTTTTCAACAATTAAAAGAGGTTGTATGTTCTGTCCCTATATTGGTATTACCTGATTTTTAGGAGTTTGCGGTAGAAGCTGATGCCTTTGAAATGGGGGTAGGGGCAATGCTGATTCAATAGGAAAAATCGTTAGCTTTTTTTAGCAAAGAATTAGGGGTGAGACATGAAAGTCTTTTAGTTTATAAGAAATAAATGTTAGCCGTATTGTTGGCTCTGAAGAAGTGACCTAATTATTTGATAAGAAGATAATTTAAGATAAAAATCGATCATCAAAACCTAAGATTTCTAGCTGAAAATCAAATTATAACCCCAGCTCAGCAGAAGTGGGTCATTAAGATGATGGGGGATGATTATGAAGTGTGTTACAGGAAGGGAACAAATAATGTGGTTGTTGATAGCTTGTCCAGGAAGCCTCCTGCAATTCACTATTTTCCTATGGTGATCAGTAATATCACCACTAACAGAATGGAAAAGGTGAGAGAATCTTGGAAACAAGATGACATATTAAAGAAAATAATTAAAGAGTTGGAAGGGAATACATGAAGACACCTTAAGTATAAATGGGATGGACAAAAACTCACTAGAAAAGACAAACTTGTGGTGGGAAATGACCAGGAACTAAGAAATGAATTGCTGGAATTCTTTCACAGTAGTGTAATGGAAGGAAACTCAGGAACACATGCCACTACCAAAATAATTACTGAAATTTTTTACTAGAAGGTCCTTAAAAAAGATGTAAGGCGAAAAATTAAAGAGTGTCAAATTTGTCAAAAGAATAAAGATAGACTTAATCCACCCGAGAGGGATGCTGCAGCCTCTACCAATATCAGATAGTGTATGATCATCCATTGGATGGATTTTGTAATCCCCTCGACCCGGTCTAGACAAAACCCGACTCGAACGAGTTACACGGGGAATACCGAAGTTAATCCGAAGACTCGCCCCGATAATCCACCCTAAAATTTTTCTTTTATCTTCTCTAAATGCATTAATTAGATCCTACATGTTCATGCTAGGAATGAGTTCATTTGCAGCGAAAACTAAAGAGAAACGTGTCCTAATTTAATCGAATAAGGTTTGGGGACCTAATTATAATTTTCCAAAAAACCATTGTATTTTTGCCTAGGTATCGATACCCTATGAACTGGTATCTAAATCTCTGCCCAGAAAAGTGCAGAATTTACATGTTACATGTCATACCCGAAAAACTAAGATTCTTTAGATGCATATAAAACCCTAATAGCATAAATCACACTTCAAACATCAATTCTAGATGTAAAGTCTCCTAATTACAAAGGCAATGCGTATGTATCATAAGCGTACTTCAACAATAATAAGCATGGTATATCGTACTTAAAAATTAACCAATAATGGATCTCAAAATACCTCATTAATATAAAAGTATATCAATTATAGTATTCAAGCCAAAATAACCCAAAACACATAGGTTCACTAAGCCATATCTTAAGCAATAACAATGGTGGTAAACGTCAAATATGTATAAGCTTACGACTACAACAAGTTTTATCATCATATCAATAATCTTAACATGGTAACCCATCCCCATTGCTCTCTCACTACTACTAATATTACAAAAAGACGTACTTGAGCTCATACTTGACGATTACACGAAATACTTACTTGCCCTTGCTGCCTCAACATCTATATCCTGCATTGCAAGGTAAAAGAGAGGGTTAAGCATAAAGCTTAGTGAGGGAATAAAACACATTTAAAACTCATTTGAAAACACCTTGTAATACAGCCCATAATAAACCTATTTCATCAATTCAAAACACATGTCATGCTCTTTATAAAAGAAAACGTTCATGGATAACAATGTCACTTTTAAAACTCAGTAAGTGTCATCAAACCATGGCTTACAATGTCATCATTAAAATCTAGTAAAAGTACCTCTTTGAAATCACTTGCTTTGTAAATAAAAACACAAGTCTTACATGTTACTCACATAGCAATGCTTATTCATGCATCTCAATGCACAAATCTCAAGTCTTACATGCTAACAACATATCAATGCTTAAATCACATGCAAACCAATGCATAAAACCATATTAAAACACATGCATAATCCCATATGCAAACATGTAATTACCATGACACTTACCTATGAAAAATAAAAACATATATTGGTGCTAGTGATCCGATTTGTACCACTCCAAATCGTTAGGATAAACGGGCAACCGCATGTTAGTACCACTCCCAGAGCATGTACATGTTGATACTACTCTTAACATGAATTATCTCAACTTGGTGTCCGGTGACAGTACCACTCCTATCATCCCGGATATGATAGTACCACTCTCATCACATAGCATTATACTAAAAGTCTAAATGTAACACACAAGGAATTTACAAACGTACGACTTTTGAATATTTATAGTGCACTCTAGACCCTATTGATCGATCAACTTATCCCATAAGGTTCATCACTTAACTAGCCAATATATTCTCAAAAATCAATGCTCAAAACAGAATTCAAATCACATGTATCCCACTTTTCACGCATCATTTGTAAAAACCGATAAAACCATTTTTATCTTATTTTTTTAAAATAAGACCGTGGGAACATTGAATGCTTATAAAATCTTTTTAAAAACAGTTTCATGAGCATTTATATACATGCATAATCACATATGCACAACACAATAAGAGCATGACAAATAACATAATAAAAACATGGCGTAATTTGGGAATCTTTAAGAAAGCGATACATAAAACTTACTTCGGAGTGTAGGGAGGTTTCTCACACCTTACCCACACCCCCAAACCTTTTAAAACTCAATGAAAATACTGCCGAAGCAGACCACTCTCATAATCCACTCACCGATAATCGAAACTTGCTCGACAAGTCACCGATTCGATCCAAAACTTATTCAAACGTAATCACCAACTTCTTATCCTGTTTCAACCATCAAAAACTAAGGATTTAGTGCTCCTAAGCACAAAACAAACCCCAAGTCAGACCCCCACACAACAACCCTTAAAACCTATCAAAACCTTAACCGAAAACTTTCCGAAAACCACCAAACTTCTCCTAAACCTATAGTCCGGGATTATGGACTTTATAAACACATTATAAACATACTAACATGATTAAAATCAACAATTTAAGACCCCAAAACAGCGAGTAAAACCCTTGAACGAAAATTATAGGTTTTGATCAAAAACCAATTTTTTTTAAACCAAAAGAGTAACAACGTTTTTACCAAGCCAATAACTTGGGAATTTCAATAAAGAACATTTTAAAATTATAGGATTGAATGTTTCTCACCTCCAATTCTGACCCAATCAACTTCCATGGTTTTTGAGAAGAAAAACGAGTGAAAAACAATGTTTTTGAAGAAGGAAAAATTATAAATAACTATTATAACAAAAATTAATGAAAAGAAATAGAGTTTACCTTGAAAAGACGGTCTTTCTCCTCCTTGGGAAGAGGGAAAACGAAAATAATAAAATAAGAGTTTAGGTTTTGATATAAAATAAGTCTTTAGGAATTAAATAAAGTAATTTGAGTTATTAATTAAAATTTTGGGTTAAGTGTTAATTAAATAAGCCCATGGAAGTTTAATTCAATTAAAATTTGTATTGGATCAAATCCCCTTAGAGATTCAAAGCTTTGACTTAGTTTATAAATTTGTCCTCAAGTTTTCAATTTTTTTCAAAATAGTCACTAGTTTCAAAATTCTAAGGATTCAAGGGTCAATTTTCTAAATTGAGTTTACCAAAGTTAATTTTATATTGAATAGGGATTGTAGAATATTTTTCCATAATTTATTTTGATTAAAATTCAAAATTTTAAGTACTTAATCCCGAACTAGGCTAAACCGACCCACTAACTTCTAAGCCCAATTTTGGAGCGTTACAAATTTCTTTTAGGGATTGCCTCGGTTTGAGAAAATGATACCATTTTAGTAATGGTAGATCTAATTACCAAGTGTGGGCATTTTATTGCTCTAAGCCATCCCTTCACAGCAAAAAAAAAGTGGCCCAAACTTTCTTAAAAATGTATTCAAGCTTCATGGGTTACCCAACAATATAGTATGTGATCGTGACAAAACATTTATGAATAATTTTTGACAAGAACTTTTTAAGAAGATGAGAGTGAAAATAAATCCTTCTACTGGTTATCATCTTGTAACAGATGGGCAAACAGAACGTTTGAATAAATGTCTAAAAACATATTTGCGTTGCATTTGACTGAGTGGAGGTATAACACCTTCAATTCAGCTATTTAGACTACTCCATTCCAAGCATTGTATGGTCAAACACCTCCTAATCATATACCTTACATGATAGAAAATTCTAAAGTGGATTCGGTTGATAGATGTCTCCAATTCAGAGAGGCAGTTCTGAAAATGATCAAATTTCATTTAAAATGAGCTCAAGATAGGATGAAGGCACAAGCAGATAAGTTGAGAATATAATGTGAATTCACAGTGAAATAATGGATTTATCTGAATTTGCATTCATATCGACAGTAAAGTGTGAAGTAAAGAAGTTGTCAAAAACTAGCTCTCAAATGGTTTGGTACATTTCTGATTAAGGCTAGAGTGGGACAAGTAGCATATGAGTTGGTCTTACCCCCAGATTCTAAGGTGCATCATGTGTTTCATGTGTCTCAGTTAAAGAAGCATCTCGGGGACATTCCTCATCAGCAAGAGTTACCAGTAATCGGTTCAGATAGTGGGATAAACAAGGAACTAGTTAAAATTCTAGATCGATGAATTGAAAGAAGAAAAAATCAAGTTGTTACAGAGGTTCTAGTGGAATAGAATTCTTCCCTGAAGATGTAACCTGAGAGTTTCTACATTCTCTAAAAATGCAATTTACAAATTTCAATCCTTGAAGTCAAGGATTAATCATAAGGGGAGGGCATTGTCATGAGCAAAAATGAATAAGACCGTTAGAGTTGGTTTTAAATTTATCTTTTTGTTATTTTATGGTTATTTTTTTAATTGGAATTAAATGGTTTAGTGAGTTCATGATACAGTGCTTATCAGGGAAAGGAAGACCACAATGAAACGCTATCGTTTCTATTAGGGGAAGGAGTTTTTTTATTCTTGGAAAATCCTACGGTGTTTTTATGGAATTTTTAATGAAAGTTTTGAATCTTCTTCTCTCTCTATTCTGAAATTCTTGTCTTTCTTACTCTATTTCTCTCTTATTTTCTTATTTGTTTGATCGAAGCACTTACAGATATGCAGAGAAGAATCGAGAAGTTATTGGAGGAAAGAGATGCAGCTAGAAGAGTGTTGTAATCAAACAAGATGGAACTAATGGATATACAGAAGAAGATTATGGACTTTCTTGAAGAGTTTCTTGGAGAGGAAGTTAATGTCATGAACCGTTTTAAATTAAAGAAAAAAACGGTGTAGTTTTAATATTCTTTTTATTTTGTTAGTACGGAACTTTTTGTGTAAGGGGTTAAAACACCCAATTTTATTAGGTTTGGGTTATCGACTATTTTGAATAAAAAAATTACATCTTTCTTTCTCTCATTTTTCTCTCTGAAATCCCTATTGTTCTTCTACATCTACAATCTCTTCTTCTTCTATATCTATTATTTTTTGTTCTTAATCCTCTTCTTTCAGATCCGGGTCATGACAATTGGTAATCAAAGCCATAACGATTCCATCTACAGTCGGCTACATATGAATCTTAAGCGGTGGGAAGAGCAAAGGAACAATACAAGGAGTCAGATAAATATATTGATATCGAAACTAAAAGATAACCCAGAATATCTGAAGAAGATTCGGGACCAGTTATCAGAAAAGAGGTTAATCTTCAATTCAGGTACCGCTATTTCTACTTTTAATTTTTATTCCAAAAAACACGATGAAACTGGTGGAAAACTTGTTCAACCAAAATCTGACATGTGCTTGAAAGCTAAAAGTGAGGACCAAGTATTTGATGGAAAGCTTAAGCAAACTGATGAAGTTCAAGTGGATGATATTGAACTTTCTAAACCATCACAAACTTATGCGATTAAAGTAACAGAAAGCTTCAAAAGAGACATTGATATTGATAGTAATGGGTCTGTCAAACCATCAATGAGTTTGGGTGCCTCTAGGTACAATTCATGTGGCAATATTAGGTTGCTATTGTTGCGTTGAAGTCTGGAAATCAGATTCTTAAGTAAAAAGCACTATGACTTTGCAACAAGACCACTTAAAAGAGATGATGGATTGTTTGGAAGTTCGATGTAATAAAAATCCAAATTATTTAAAAGAAGTGTTGAAGTTGCCGTCTGTACAACGTGAACTTGAATCATTAAAGGTAGCATGAGAACAATCGAAATCTACCGATAAAATGATTCTGTCAAGTGATGAAGCTAAGGAGGTAGGTTTACAAGAAATCCAGATGTTTGATGGAATGCTTGCAAGAAATGATAAAATTTAGGATGAAGAGGCAGTGGTTGTCAACGTTGGGAACCCAAATCAGATGAGGGTTTTGAAAGCTGAAAAAATAATGGCAATGGGTTTTGGTTTTAGAGTGACAGATCCAAATTGGGGTATGACTCCAAAGTCTGAATGGGGGCAAATTTCTGGACGTCAATCAATTAATCCAAACAGAAGGCTTTATGACTCAAATAAGATATCAGATTCATACACAAAAACCGATTAAGAATGCTAATTGTAAACAGGGAGACCCATCAGTGGAGAGCATTGAGAGTGAATATAGAAAGATTGTTTTCACCGGAAGGTTAGAGGTATTATATGGTGATTTGGATACTGCAATTTTTGACAGTGGATTTCCGATAGCATCAAAGCCTAGAGAATCATATAACCCTTGCTACAGTCAGTCAGGCTGGAACTTAAATAATGTACCTACACGTCTTGGTTCTCTTTTTTCTTTTGAAAGTGACAAGATTTTTAGTGTGCTAGTTCCTCAGCTTCATGTAAGAATGTGCTTTTCATCACTTTTTTTGGAAGGTTGAAGAACACCATTTATACTCAATATGTTACATGCATGTGGATTCTCCAAAAATTTGGTATTGTATCCCTGGGAGATGTTCCTTCAATTTTGAGACTTCTACGAAGTACTTTTCAGGTATGCTAGCCAAATGGTTTAAGCTGTGTGAAGGAGTGATCATAAGACTTTCTCTCTTTGTTCTAAAGTATGAGGGTGTACCTGTCTACCGTTGTATTCAATATCCTAGGGAGTTTGTTCTGATTTTTTCAAGGGTTTATCATCCGATATTTGATTCTGGGTTTAATCTTGCCGAGGTAGTTAATTTCGCTCCTCTTGATTGGTTACTTCATGGGCAGAATGCTAAAGCACTCTATCAATCTCAGGAAAGGAAGACGTTAATTTCATTCGATAAATTATTGATTGGAGCAGCAAGAGAAGCAATGAAGGCACAATGGAAAATCTCTCTGTTAAAAAAGAATATAATTGACAATTTAAAGTGGAAAGGTTACTCTAAAAAGAACGGGAACTTAGCTAAAACATTGAAATCATGTGTCAACCAGGAAGTAATGAGAAGGGAATACCTCTGTAGCACTTTCCAGACTAAGAGGAAGGTGAAAAAACTTAGTTCTATTGGGAAAAAGGAATGTTGCATATGCTACTTTGATTTGTTTCCCTCGACAGTGCACTGTCTTTGTTCTGCTGATAGATATTCATATTTAAATCATACAAAGCAGTTTTGTTCTTACCTATTGAAAGAAAAGATTTTCCTCTACCAGTACGAAATCAGCGAATTAAATATTCTTGTTGAAGCAGTAGAAGGAAAATTCAGTGCAGTGTGTACATGGGATAGAGAGGATCTTAATTTGAGCCTTGGTCACTATACACCCAAAAAAAACTCTTTTATAGAAGCTAAAGGACAAAAAGAGCAGAAGCTCCTAGATGCAGGAACATCATATGTCATTGGTTGGACTGCTTTTGCTTCTATCAAGGCAGAAATAAAGGCCCGTATACAGCAATTGCAATGCCTGAATGGACTCACAACAATAGAAAAATTGGTGATGAGAGTTTTTGTTGTCATATTGCGTTTTGCTTGAAAGATGGTACATATATACATGCAAAACTTAACTCTAGAGTAGCTTGGAAGTGTGCTGGTTGCATGTTGGGAAAAGGAATAATGTATGTTCAGGCAACAATGTTAGTCAAGGCAGTAAGAGCTTTTGGAAATATTTGGTCAAATCATTTAAAAATTCAGACAACGATTATTATTGCTTCTGCCTCTCTTATCGTTGACTGTGACTCGCGATTATCTTCTTTAATCCTTGTCCTTCGACCAGGGAGATTTGTCATGAACCGTTTTAAATTAAAGAAAAAAACGATGTAGTTTTAATATTCTCTTTATTTTGTTAGTACGGAACCTTTTGTGTAAGGGGTTAAAACACCCAATTTTATTAGGTTTGGGTTATCGACTATTTTGAATGAAAAAATTGCATCTTTCTTTCTCTCATTTTTCTCTCTGAAATCCCTACTGTTTTTCTTCTACATCTGCAATCTCTTCTTCTTTTATATCTACTATTTTCTGTTCTTAATCCTCTTCTTTCAGATCCGGGTCATGACAGTTAATTGTGTGAGTGAAAATTCTGTGTCACAAGAAGATGCGAGTGATCAGTGGATTGTAGTGAATAGGATGATTGAGGCATGTCATGTTCATGACAAGAATAACAAAGAATTATTATCTGAAGTTAGTGATATTAGAGTTTCATTTGACCAATTGACACTTGAGAAGAACAATGCTTTGAAAGAATTGGATGAGGAGAAGTAGAATGGTATTAGTTTCAGAAATGGAGAAGAAACTTGAGGAAACAGCCTTGAAACTTGCACATCAGAAGTCTGAATGGCAGAATCTAGTGAAGGAAGCAAAGGATATGGAGGATCGTTGTGGATCGATGGCTGATGATATCGATAGGTTGCTGAAGGAACTTTTGGAGGCAAAGAGTAGCTGCAATGATTTGAGGGCCAAAATGGAATCAGTCAGCATCAGTTATAGGAAAGTATTGTCTTTGTTGAAGAACACTTCCTCACTGGTATGTCAATCCAAAGACGAAACCGATCGAAAAGAGAAGGAAGAAACTCCTATAGCCGAAAAGAAGCTTGAAGAGGAAATTGAACCAATTGCAAGTTGCAACCAACTTGGAGGCGATCAAACAAGCATTTAAGAATAAAGAGACACTGGCTGAAGATCTGAAGCTGAAAGTCTCGGTTATGGAGAAAACTATTGTGGAAGTAGCAAAGAAAAAGAATTTCTGGACTTTGGTCTCCTCAGCATCAACTATTTTGGCTGCAGTAACCTTTGCCTATGCTGCAAAGCGAGGTTGAGTGATTTGATCATCGGTTAACTTAACTTTTCATACTACAAGATTAATGAAAACAAAAACATTATGATACCATACTACGTTGCTACTTCTTATCTTTTGCTCTGTAATAAATAATATTCTTTTTGAACCAATCTCAGGAGATGTTCCTATATGATAATGCTTCATATTTTTGGATTATCTTGGTCAGATTGAAGCTGAAGTTACTGTTTTCTAAAATCTAGAATCTGTTTGAAGTACTAACTAGGCATCCCGCATCCCCAATACATCTCCGGGGCGGGGACGGTAAGGGACGTATCAGTTTTATCAGAAATAATCAACGATCAACATTTATTAGAATATATACTTAAATAAATTTATTTAAAAAATAAAAAATGTAATCCTCATCTTTGTGAGTAGGGTTTTAAAAACAATTAAACTAATCTAAACTTGAAGATTACTTAGAACATTTTCCATATTATTGTGTTAGGTGTCTATTTAAATACTAAATTATTTTCATATTATTTCGTTTTCTATAAGTTTGGATTCTTGTCCTGTTATATTTGCAAAATAATGGGGTGTTCATGATGCTTTAAAACATGCTTGGAGTATAGGTTGTCAACGGATCATCATTGAAACAGATAGTGTTGATGTTGCAAATATGTTTAGTAGAGACAATGAAGCTCTTCGTGGTAATACGCTCGCTTCAGAGGTTCGTTGAATGATCAATTTGGATCGGTATGTTAGATTTTGCAAAATTACTAGTGATTAAAATAGAGTTGCGGATGTGTTGGCTAGATCCAGTCGTAAAAAGCCTGTGGGAGAAACAATTTATACCGCTGCACTACTTATTATATATGATCTAATCAAAGAGGGATTTTAATATCTTCTCTTCCCTACACAATCAAAAAAAAAATACTGTTTTCTCTTCTTGCTTTATGTATCTTAAGTATGTAAAAATATTAAGTGTGCATTGGATTTATAATATGTTTTAACTTGTTTTAATATTTCTTCATTCAAGCTTTAAATAAGAATGAATAAATATCCATTTCAACTATATCATCTTTTAGTTTTATTATCTTAATCATTGATTTTCTTAATCAATTTTAGAATCTAAAATTAATTTTTTTAATTTAATCATTTAACTTCATTAATCTCCTATTTCGTAAACAAATATGATCAAAGCCAACAATAGAAAAATTGATCCATATTCGATGGACAAGATATTTTTATAATGGTCCGCGTAGGGATGGGCATTTTATCCGGTTCAATCGGGTTTTGACCCGATCTGATCATGTCAGATTTTTTTGATAAAAAATTCGGGTTTGGATCAGGTCGAGTGTTTTTTGAGAATGGTGACGGTTCGGATTTGGGTTTAGGGTGTAAAATATCCAACCTGAGACTAAATATGTATTTTTTTTCATAATTTTTTAGAAATATTTATAATAATAGTCCTCCATCTATATATTTTTATAATTAGATCCTTAAAATTAATTTTTATTTATAATTTAGTCCTTAAAATTATTATTTTTTATAATTAAGTCCCCTAAAATTATTTTTTTACAATTTAGTCCCTAAAATTATTTTTTCTATAGGTCGAGTGGTCGGGTTTAGGATATTTATTTTCGGGTCGGGTTAGGTTAGATTGTTTGAAGAAAATTTTTGGGTTAGGACAAAATTAGATTTAGGATGTTTATGTTCGAACATGGTTTTGGGTGAGCCAAAAATCTTATTCGAACCGACCCGTGCCTCATAGGACTCGTATATGCTGATTATCAACCTAGTCTACAGAAGTCCAAATTTTAGTGTTCACTAATTATTTTTTAATCATTTTTTGTTAAAAGTAAGAATGTAAGTCGAAAGTCCAAATATCAATGTTTGATTACAATTTTTTTTAAGTATAAATTTGATTTATAAATTTAACAAGCGATAAAAAAGCGAATAATGTTTATCTTAAGAGACCTGATTTAATTATTTTATCTATAAATTATATGTGTATTTTCAAAAAAGGTATATATATATTATATGAACAGATACTACTATATACTCACCTTTAGACTATTAAAAAAGTATAAATGTGATAGGGCTAATGTTATTTTTTAAAAAGAATGTGTCATTATGATAGTTAGCCGAGCCTAAGTAGTGATGAGTTTAACTCGAATTGTTAAAAATTCGAGTTTTATTCGAATTGAGTTCAAATAAGTCGAACATTAATCGAACTTTGACATTCAAGATATGTTCTGTCTCATTTACCGTCCCAATTCTTTTATTTGGAACAGAGGCTTTTGTTTTTGCTTTGTGTTCTTGTTAAATTCGAGTAAAGCAGTCACATATCAATACAAGCATGTTAGATTTAGCTGGCTAATCTGCTTTGATTCATTCAAAATGTTCTTGTGTTGCATGAATTTTTAATGTACCAGAAACCAATATTTCTGTGTAAATTTACATTTTAAAACAAGAATGAATCAATATTTGAATTTGCAGAAGATGTTCTTCATGTTTTCCGAGAACTAAATGTAGAATCAGTGAGGTTCTAGACATACATAATAAAAACGACTACACAGATCCTAAAAAGAGAAGGTATCCAAAAATAAAAAATTAAATTACATATTTATAAAAAAAAATATAAATGTATATAATTACGTGTATATATACCAATTATCTAAAACTTAAAACATGAAAAAAG
This sequence comes from Abelmoschus esculentus, assembly GCA_035048815.1. Classification (NCBI taxonomy): domain Eukaryota; kingdom Viridiplantae; phylum Streptophyta; class Magnoliopsida; order Malvales; family Malvaceae; genus Abelmoschus; species Abelmoschus esculentus. Next base: position 2,752,334 of record JAUCBN010000049.1, read on the forward strand.
AATATCACTTTTAGGTGAAGAAGATTGATTTTTAGATTTTTAATATTTATTTTTTTATTACTTAAGGATAATCTAATAATATTTTTTATATTAAATTATTTTTTTGAATAAAAAACTTATATATCTTACTGAGGGCATTGTTTTAATAAATTATACAGGATCCTAAAATTATTGAACCACCCGGAGTGTAATTCGATTAAGATTGCATGTAGAATGCGAAGGTTATAATTGTAGAGGCAGAGAAAAAAATGTTAAATTTACTAATAGCACATTATCCTGTTTTGTGTGGCTGAGAAAATAGGCAGTTTAAATTGAATGAGACAGGCATGGTATGTTAGAAAATTTATTGAATATTGGAATGAATTGTTCTTATTTAAAGTTATGGCTACCTCGGTTTGTTTCTGGAACATAAGTTCATGTCCAAGGATTAGGTTGTCTACTTTCAGGATTTTCAGTTCATCAGAAATCGGAGTGTCAAGGAGACAAGTACTGGAACAAGTTGACAAGGAGCTGAGCAAGGGAGATGAGAGGACTGCACTGTCTCTTGTCAAGGACTTGCAAGGAAAGCCTGGTGGACTTCGATGTTTCGGTGCTGCTCGACAGGTTTTTGAGTCTTTTTCTTTCTTTCGATTTGTGTATTGGATATTATATTCGAATCCTGGCATTGTGAATAGAGCAAATTGAATTGGGAGGTTCATCCCAGTTGTTCTATCTTGTGAGCTTATAGGATTTGCTTTTGCTTTGAGGAGTAAATTTGGTTGCAGGTTCCCCAGAGGCTCTACACCTTGGATGAACTGAGATTGAATGGAATAGAAACTACATCTCTTCTATCACCAGTTGATGCAACTCTGGGATCAATAGAAAGAAACCTGCAGCTTGCTGCAATCGCCGGAGGCGTTGCAGCATGGAATGCTTTTAGTTTTAGCCCTCAGCAAATCCTGTTTCTTTCTTTAGGATTCTTATTTCTCGGGACATTGGACTTGGTATTTTTCTCATTCCGGTCGTCTAACTCGTTTCGTACATAATCCATTCCCTTCTTGACATCGATCAATCGGATGATCCGCAAACAGCCACTGTTTTCTACAAAATGCTGGTGTTTCATGTCTGTATAGGTTTCATTTAACGGAGGCATTAGCAGCTTGGTCCTTGACACAATTGGACACACTTTCAGTCAAAAGTACCACAACAGGGTTATTCAAGTAGGTCCATTTTCTTTAATTTCTATGAATTTTGCTTCAGTTCATGACTGACCATCTGTTAACTCTGATTAGTCTTTCATATTTCTGAAACGATGATCGAATCGAACTTCGTTGCAGCATGAAGCTGGCCATTTCTTGATCGCTTATCTGGTGGGCATCCTTCCCAGAGGATATACATTAACTAGTTTGGATGCATTAAAGAAGGAAGGATCACTCAATATCCAAGCAGGGACATCCTTTGTCGATTTCGAGTTTCTCGAAGAAGTAGGTTTCTCAAACGACCATACTTCAGTTTTCGGTAACTGGAATGATATCTAGCCGATCGTGAGGCGGGATACTGTACTTCGGTTTTAGGAACAATGTAGTTCTCAGGTTATTCCCCAATGCTATTTCCTTACCAATGGTCTCATTTCATGCAGGTCAATGCAGGGAAAGTATCAGCAACAGTATGTTGTCTACTTCTCAGATTGTCCTGTTCTTAAACATGTTTAATTTTAGACAACTTCATTGACAAGAAATCTTATGGTGACAATGTTTATGAACCAGACACTGAACAGATTCTCATGCATAGCACTAGCAGGTGTGGCAACTGAATATCTTTTATTCGGATACGCCGAGGGCGGCCTTGCCGATATAAACAAGGTATCCAATTCATCTACCTAACTTCCATCCCAAGCAGTAGGAGTTTCAATTGTGATTGAACTTCATGGTTATGCATCAGTTGGATGGATTGCTCAAAGGCTTGGGATTCACTCAGAAGAAAGCGGACTCCCAAGTTCGATGGTCGGTACTTAACACCGTACTTCTGTTGCGCCGCCATGAAGTAGCTCGAGCTAAACTTGCAGAGGCAATGTCCCTGGGAAAATCTGTAGGTTCTTGCATTGACATTGTAGAGGATAATATCAATGATGCAGATATATAGTTGCAACTGGCTTTTACAGTTTCACCGGCCAATTTCTTTTTCAAATTTTCCATTTTTTAGTCACTTTTGAGTTACACGAGATTGAATTTGATGTGCATAGAAATGATTCTTGAATACTTGATAATTTAGGGGTGTTAAAAAATATATGATCGGATTTAATGATTCATTGATTTCGATTTAAAAATTCAAATATCCGATCTAATTTTTATTTTAGATCGTGTATGTAATCTTATTTAAAATTTTTAAGATAGAATACATAATATATCGCAATAATTCAAGTTTTAAATTATCTGAAAATCTAAAAAATAAAATTTTCATGCTCTTGTTATATTTAATAACTTTTTGAATTCAGAGTTAAATATGCTATCCGATTTAATTATCCATGTTCAATACATTTTTTTACAAAAACACATAAAATTTGGAGTTAAATATACGTTTCGAGAAATTTACTAATTGTTATAATAGTTAACGATCATATATTTTATTTTATGCTCTTTGAATCGTGATATAAAAATATAATATCTCTTTTAATAAAATATATATATATATAACGGTTGGATTTTTTAAGTTTGAGCCTCTTGAATTTTGGAAAGAAACTCAATTAGGATCATGATTTTCTTTGCACTCAATTAAATCTTTAACTAAAGAAATTAGAACCAATTAGTTTTTTTATCAATTTTAATTATTAAATCTTTATATATTTTTTTAATATGTTGATATAGTGCGTCGTGTCACAATATTTTCACTTGATATTTTCAGAATTTTTATTTTATAAAATTCATTCTAAAATTTCTATAAAAACTTATAAAATTAATAAAAAAATATATCTTATCAAAAAAAATTATAAATACAACTTGATAAAACTGTTGAGTATAACGTAATATTTAAAGAAAATAATCGTCAAAATTTAAAACAGTTGATTTCACTTGATATTATTTAACTTGTTTATAAATATTATGAACCCTTAATAAAGAATATACTTTTCAAATATTACGATCGAAAGAGGTAAACAGTAATAACAAATTGTACGATTGATCTTTTTTCATGTCAATAACTTAAAAATCTGCAAAAAAAAAAATCATTTACCTTTACCAAATGTTCTTTTTGAGTCTTTTTGATTATATCACGGACCGATCAACTAATTATATCGTTACTTTTACATCCTTCAAAGACTCAACAAAAAAAGTGAATTGACAAAAAAAAATTGGCATAACATTAATAGAAGTACATAAATCGCACATGAGATATTTTTTTCAATCTTACCGATTTGGCAAGAAATTACGAATATACCTTGTACTTTTAATTTTGGCGAGAGTTTTCGTTAAAAAACGACTGAGACATATTCTCCTAGATTTACCTTCTCAATCTCGATAAGTTTTTTTATTCATGCATAAATATTTTTAAAAACTTGATATATCGTGGTACCTTACAATTTACTTCAAGAAGTGAGATATTAATTTCTATTTTTTGAAATACATCTAAGTTTTCATTCTCTTCTACTTGTTTATCTTGCTTTGTCAATCATGATGAAAAGAGAAGTGAAATGACATAGGGAGAGGGTGTAGGAGGAGAGTCGAACGTACCTCGTAGGATGTGCGATGGTGATTTCTAAAATAATAAACACACCTCACATATTATCCCACCTACCCATTAAATGAGGTGTAAATGTTATAGGTAGTTTTCTAAAGTTATAATTATATGGATAGTGGTTTTTAGCGTTTCTAATTATATTCATATATAATTTAAGATTCATAACAGTAAATCGTTTATTTTTTTATGTCTTTGTTTGTATCTCCACTTTAAATTAGAGGATTTAGGATTTAAAGTTTAAAGTTTAAGGTTATAGGTTAGGGTTTAGAAAATTAAGAGTAGGGTTTATTTTTTAGGGTGTATGATTAATAGTTTAGAATATAAAAAATTAAGGTTAGGGTTTAAAATTCATTTTTTTAACGAATTTTAATATGATATACAAATGAAGCATGAGAAAGAGGCGGATGATTTTTACCCATTAAATAAGAATAACTAACCAACAAATCTGGAACCTTCTCCCTTCTCCCAATCCCTCATATTTTCTTAGCCCTTATCATCCGTCGCGTCGTAGCTTACATCATTTCCATCTTCGTTTTCCTCATCCATGTTGGACCAAAATCCCCATCTTTATTCGCCCAATTGATGCCCTGATCGTCCAAAATCAAATATTGAAGCTTTGATAAGTTAGGGTTGGTTAATTTAAATTTTTGTTTTTTAGGCTGCTGTGGTTGTCTACTCAAAAAATAGAAAAATTATATCATGGGTCAGTTCCACCAGGTCCATGGGACCAACTAATAAAAACTGTCCACTTCATCAGTTTTTTCATGTCATAATTTTTTCCCAAGTGAATCTTTACTTGAAAAATTAAAAAATAATGAGGTGGACAGTTTTTATTGGTTGGTCCCATAGATGACGTGGTGGGACTGACCCATGATATAATTTCTCCAAAAAATGGTACCGCCATCATCCTCTCTTCGCCAAGACAAACCCTTCGCTATCAATCGATCATCAAACCTTCTTCGATCAGAGCCTCATCAGAGATTGTCAAATTCCTTTCGTTTTGGGTATGATTAGGTAAGCTGTTATCAAGTTAGCTTAATTTTACGAGATATATATTGGTGTAATTGGAAAATAATATTGAAAATTGGAAAACTTGGGGGGTAAGGTATTGTTCTTTAATTTTGGAGAAATTATATTATGAGTAAGTCTTATCACGTCATCTATGAGACCAATCATTAAAAATCATTCATGTCATATTTTTTTTCATGTCATATATTTTCTAAAGTGAATCTTTACCTTAAAAACTTGTTTTTAAAATGAATTAACACTAAGTATAAGTGAAGATTCACTTTAAAAAATATATGACATGAAAAAAAAGATGACATGGATGATTTTTATTGGCTGATCCTATGGACACATGGTGTGACTTACCATGATATAATTTCTCTTAATTTTGGGCTACACATGGGGTATGCTTTCTGTTCATGCGATTTTTGACCGCCCTAAACAATAGCTTAGAACTGACCAGTTTGAACTACTCCTAAACCGGTCTACCTCCAAACAGAATCAAGTCAAACCATTTAAACAGATTTTTTCCAACCTGGCCTAGTATCTAACTCGGTGACCAAGTTAAGCTATTGACTAAGTCAACTCATTCGATTGAAACTCATGCCCTGATTAGTGACGACAGTGTAGACTTTGACCATATGATGTCAATGTTGTTTTTTAGAGGGAAAAATTGTAACACTTAAAAAATGATGATGAAAAAAATTAAATAAAAGAGAATTATTGGTTGTAGTAATCAAGCCAACAGCCTGAGGCAAGTTAGCTTGGTACCTAGCCATCTTAGTTAAGTTAGTTTTTAATCATCCCCTTTTTGTTTTCAAATAATAATAATAATAATAATAATAATAATAATAATAATAAACTCATTTCCTTTATTATCCCACCTATCCATTAATTAAGAGCGAACTACATGACAAATCTAAAACCTCCCCTATCTCGTCCCCTCATCTTTCCCTTGCCTTTGCTATCATTAATCTTCCTCACCATAGCTCCGTAGCTTACAACGCTATCATCTTCGTGTTCCCCATCCTCTCCCGACCAAAACCCCTTTCCTTATTTTCCCAAACAATGCCCCGATTATCTAGAATTGAAGATTGAAGCTTTGATAAGTTAGGGTTCGTTAATTTAGATTTTTATTTTGTTTAGCCGTTGTGGTTGCCCAAACCTGTCGCTATCAACCGATTATCAAATTGTCTCTAATCAAAGCCTGGTTGGAGACAACCAATGTTCTTTCGTTTGGGTAAGATTTGGTAAGTTTTTGTCAACTTGGCTCAGTTTATGGGTTTATATATTGGAGTAATTTGGAAAAAAATATTGAAAAGTATAGAATTTGGGTTTTAAGGTATTTTCCAGCCATTTTGGATCGTGCAGGGCTACGCACGTTGTTCGAGGCAATTTAGGCCATCCTAAACGGTGGTCTGAAATCGGCTGGTCCAAAATAGTCTTAAATCGGTTTACCCTCAAGTCGAACTGAGTTGAACACTTTGAACCAAATTTGTCTAATCCAACCCGATCCAATTTGACCTAACCCAATATATAACCCGTTGACTGAGTCAACACATCTGATACAACTCACTGAATCAATCCATCAAAATCAAACATAACCTGTTTGTTGCACCGATACAGATATGGGTACTAGGGGAAATGATAATTTTTAAATTATAGGGTATGGGGACAGCTAGGGTACAACAAGTATAATATATATATTATATAAAATTATTAAAATTTATAATATAATAAGAACTAAAATTATATTTGTATTGAACACTAATTATAATTATAATTATAAATATAATTATAATAATTTAAATTCACTTCTAATGATTTTTAATTTTTTTTTAACACTTACATTAAAAGATTATTAAAATTAAATGGTTAAATTTAACGAAAATTTAAAATTATTTTCTAAGTCATATTTTATGATTCAAACCTTATTTGAATTTTTTTTTTTAAATCGAATCGATTTTATAAAATTTAAATTGAGATTTTAAGTTTTTGTACAAATTTAATTATATATATATATATATGTATGCATATACATAGGGAAAAACGGTGCACATATTGATTCTAAGTTTAACGACATTCTATATGCATATATGATATACATATATTTTTTTCTTATTTTCATATGTGATATACATAATATATCATGCAAAATTGATAGACTCAACTCTAATATGAAAATTGATAAGCAAATTACTAAAATTTTGAGTTATTTGAATTTTCATTCGATAACTCAAACTTTATTTGAATTTTTTTCGAGTCGAATTGAATTAAAATGGGTCAATCTTTTCCTCGAGTCGAGTCGAATAATTTAATTTTCTCCCACCCTAATGTTTAATTTTTAATTTATTTTTCATTTTTTAAGAAAATTTATTCTCCAATTGATTTTGAACTTTAATTTAGTTCGATTGAAAAAGATGAAGATTTTATTTTTATTTTTTAAATAAATTTATTCGGGGACGTCCCCAATAAAGTTTGACCGTCCCCAATTTAGTTTGATTGTCCCCAATAAAGTTGGGACGTCCCCCATCCGTCCCCGTACCGTCCCCATCCCGGGGACGTGGGACGACCCTAAGGTGACGTTCCCGTGTTTTTATCCCATTTGACACGAACTTGCCCCGTCTGATCCGAAACTGACGTGTCTCTATTGACCATTAACCGTTTAACCTTCATCATTAACTATTAACCGTTGACTTGCTGATTATTGACCAATGATATTTGCACGAAGTTAATGTTGATTTTTATAATACTCATTCTCAGCCTAGTAGAAAACTGAGTTAGAGTATGCTACCGATGTTCGATAACAATGATTGTTTTTACCATGATTGAAAATTTGAGGAAAAATTATAACTTTTCCCTTCTAATTTTGTTTCAATGCAATAAGTTTATAGAATGCAATTCTTATAGACACCATGTTATAAGTAACTTTTTGGGGGAAAATAAATCTTATAATGTTTCCTTATTCAATTTAGCCATTATTTGTTTTAGGGGCTATAATCTATAATTTTCTACGATCTCTGGTCCTTATCATCAATTCCCCTTACCAATACGGAATTCATGGCCTTTTATGCTACATGTAAAATTTCAGCTCAATCAGACTCTACTAATATTTTCAATTTAACATTATACCCATTAAGGACTAAATCGAAAAATCATCCATTAATAAGTCCTTAACTAAAATTATTGTTACTAACATGTAATTTAATGTCTAGGCAGCACAATACTTGAGTTTCGATATAGATAGAACTCATATCGGTACATGGCATCCCTTTTATTAGTACAATACTTATTTTAGGCATATTTAGACTATAAATTTTTCAATGTTATACCGATACTGTATCGGTATTAGGGATGCGCAAACAATCCAATTACCTGGTCGATTAGTCCCGGTCCTGGACCCGATTAGACACAGTAAATTTTTATTCGGTATTGGTTTCGGTGAGATCAAGAATGGATCTAAAATTTAGGTCTCGATCATAACCGGGACTGGATCGTGATTTTTTTGGACCCTATACTTGATAGGTACTCAATAGATCCGGGACCAATAACAAGTACCAATAATAGTTTTCTTGCTTGAAATAGATAATATTCTTTTGTTTATTTTTTCTTATTAATCTTTTTCTTTATGTATGAATATTATAAGTGTGACTCGTTTTAAAACTTTAATTTTTAAGCTTATAATATTCTAATTTTATTATTTAATAATATTATTGGTGGTTAAATTTTTCTCGTATTGCTCATGTTTTCTTAATAATAAACCAATTGATCGGGTACCCGATATTCATATCGATTTTCACTAATAATGGGACTGAATCCAGAAATTTAGAACCCAATGTGATTGAAACTGGTTATAATTTTCAAGAACCGATGATTATCGGGACCGAGACCAATTTTAGTTAAATTGGCCTAGTACCTGATCTTGCCCACCCCTAATCGGTATGCTCTGCTCTGTACTATAAATATAATTTATATATGATCATTATTCAATTTAAGTATTTAATCAACATCCGATTTCTATAATACTTACAAGCAACACGATTATACATAACTCTAGTTGTATATCTAATTTAGTGGTATTCTAAATTTATTTGTCAGGTTTAACACTTTAAGAATCTATAACATTCTTTTAGTCATATTTTCAATACCTAAGAAAAGGTTTACTCTGATCAAATTAATAACTTTCTCCTAGTAGTACTCAAACATACCTATCAATGTCAATATCATACTAATGATCAATATATCAACATCTTATCTTTCAAGCTAATAAACTTATCGAACTTAAATATTTCATATACCAATGACGTTTTATGCTTTGAGATTTCAATATACGATATTAAGAGAACATATGCATGTTATATACCACCATCCTAGGAATTATAGAAAATAAGATTTTACCCAAAATAAAGAATATGACTTGCGATCTTTAACCAACATCGATCCTCAGAAGTTCTCAAAACCTAAAATGTCATGTATGCCTTAACCTTGAGTCGTAACTCCAATAATCCCATAAACAGTTTATACTTTTTTATCTTAATACGATCGTAATCGGACAATAGTCTAATGTCTTATATGTGAGTTCGAATAACCATGTGATATGTCAATTATAAACAATGCTTACCAATGTCCAAAGAACCAATATCATGTATATATCAAGTCATTTTTTTCTTTAGGTCGATCCATATAGCATGTCATAATAATAATGAACCTTGGCTCTATTTAACACGCCAATAGCTAATTTCACATTTAGTTCTCATATATTAAAATCTATATAATCGAAAAAATTGATTGAATATTACAACCAAGTTTTTTATTTAAAAAACTATTGAAGGTCGGATTTTATTTGGAAAATATTACACTTTAAACAATGTAGTTTTTAGGTTAAAACGATTGCACTCCGACTTCAAGATAAAATATAAAATAAATTGAGGGTTGTTAGAAAGCAACCTGACCTCAAGTAAAAATTTAAAAAAAAAAATTGAAGTCCCCTTGAAAGCAATTTGACCTCATGGGGATTTAAAAAATTAATTTGATGAAGGTGGATTGCTTGCAATTTGACCTAATGTTTCGGAACATAAAAAAAAATTAAAATTATGAGAACCATTTGAATATGATCAGACCTCATGGGCACTTAATCTCATTCAGTGTGTGTAAAGTTCTATTATTTGACTGAGGAATTGAAAAAAATAGTCTAAAAAGTATTATTAATGTGATGACAAATCTCGTGCAGTGTGTGTACGATTGTACTGTTTGACTGAAAAGAGGTTAAAAAATCGAGAAAATTTAAATAATGGTCAGAAAATTATTATTATTATTATTATTATTATTATTATTATATTTTTTATAGAGATTTTAAATTGTGTAGGGGTATTAAGTTGGAATTTTGAATGTTTTATTATTAGATTGTAGGGGGTAAAAAACAAAAATAAATTTTATTAGTTTGTGTGATGTTTCTTTATGTTAAATAATTAAGGTGTATGTTAGTATTAAAAAGAAAGTCTAAAAGAAAATTTAGTGAAGAAATACAAGAAGAATAGAAGCAAAAAGAGGAGAAAGATAATCTAAAGAAATTTATAGTAAATTTCTAAATTTTTTGAATACGTATATTGTTTTTTTTATTTGCATTTTAGAATTTTTCTTACGGTAAAAAATCGTAGCAATATATTATTATATTATGATAGTTTTAATTCGAAATGTATAAATTTTTGTACGGGCAGATACAATAATTAATGTTTTTATGGTCGTTATCCATTACGATGAAGAAATTATGAAAACTGATATTGGTGTTGTATTTGAATCGGAAAATACTACAAAGATGAGGTTTTCAAAGAATATTTCTCTTAGAGATATGAAACAGGAGGTAGAAGAAAAAATAGGGGTTGAGATTGTTCGTTTATGGTACCGGTGGAAGAACTTTGATGATCCTTTTAGATATTATGCGATAGTTATTAAAGATGATATGATTTTTCTGATATGATGAGGGCACCTCAATACTCGGTCATGACACAAATATGTTATGATTTTTTTGATGAGTTATTTGATAGGATGCAATTTGCAGAGAAAGAAGAAGCTATATTAGCAACTAAAGAGTATTCTATCAAAAAGCATGTAGATTTTATTGTTAAAGAATTCAGTCCAAGAACTTTGTTCGAAAAAGTGTTAAATATAGAGAAGATTGTAGTATATAAGAAAGCATGCAGACTTTATTGTTAAATAATTCAATCCAAGAACTTTGTATACATTAGCAATTAAAGAGTATTCTGTCAGAAAGCATGTAGACTTTATTGTTAGAGAATTCAGTCCAAAAAATTTGTTCGCAAAATATGTTAAATATGGAGAAGATTGTACTTGAAAGATTCTTGTTTCTAAAATTCAAATAAAAAATTATTGGGAGATTATAAAATACTGTGGTCATCATACTTGTTTGTGAAATTCCTTCAGCCAAGACCATCGTAAATTAGACTATGATGTAATAAGAAAACACGTGAGTATGTTAGTTAAAGCAAATCTAAGAGTTTCTGTGTTAATAATTATGACATCTATTAAGCAATAATTTGAATATCAAATAGAACATGGTAAGAGTTGGTATGCAAGAGATAAGGCATTAAAAAAAGGTGTAAGATAATTATGAGAAGTCGTACAATGAGTTATCAGCTTTATTGAATGCAATGGTATACTTCATTCTAGGGACCATCGTCAGATATAAAACATTGAATGCATGTAACCGTAAAGATCAACTTCTTCAAGGAAAGAAAATCTTTGATAAATTATTTGGGGTATTCAAGCCATGTATTGACGAATTTAAATATTTCAAACATATGTTAGAAGTCGATGGAACTTGACTATACGGATGATATAAACATATATTGTTGATTATCGTTATACTAGATGGTGATGAAAATATATTTTTGATTGCCTTCGCAATTGTTGATACAGATTCTGTTAATTCTTGGAAATTCTTTTTGAGTAATTTGCACAATCATGTCATACGAGAAGATAGAGTTTTCTTGATATCCGATAGAGCAACAAGTATTTTAACAACAATTGATCGACGAAATAGTGAATGGACTCTTTTGCATGCTTATCCAACTTATTGTGTATGGCATATTGAAAAGAACGCTATTGAAAAATGGAGAATGCCTCATCTTCGCAATGGAATTTTAGGCATGTGTATGTATTTTTTGTTTTTCATTTTTGAAAGCTAATAATTTTTATGCTAATAGAATTATCTCATGAAATAGGATATGAACTTCTAGAACCCAATTTTGAGATAAAGATGGCAAATTTAATCATGGAATACTGTAATACTCTTAAAAAAAGAAGGAAACAATTTTTTTAATAAATATGAAATATATATGTATAAAATAAATAATAATAATTTTATACTTTTTTTATGAAACCACATTAGATTCAGAACCCAAAATAAACCTTTTTCCTCTCAAATCCGACCACTATCGTTCTCCTTCTCTGCCGCGCCGTGGTCGTCACCGCCACCACCTTCAGAACCATCGTAGCCTCCCGATCCGAACCCCCTTAACCACGCGCCGAACCGCCGCTACCTTCACCGCGAATCGAAGGCGGAAGTTTCGCCGGATTTAGGGTTAAACCCTCTCGGTATTTTTCGTTGAATCCGGCCACAATCGAGGTTAAACCGGCGCGTCGTCGGTCCGGTTGTGTTCGTCGTGTCTAGGCGACCAAAACCCACCCATCACCGTCTCTGGTCGTCACCGTTAGAGCCTCGTCGGAAAAGGTTTCTTTTCCCTGATCGGTTTTGGTAAAATCTTTTACCTTTCGTTTATGTTTTTTTTTAGTTTGAAGGGTAAATATTGTGTTTTTGGTGGAATCAGTGTAAGATCCAGTCTCAGGGGGTGTTTTCCGGTCGTTTAGGGCCGCGCGTGGCCTCCACGCGCCGCCGGGGCGGTTTCCGACCGTCCTGGACGGTGGCCTGGAGCTGGCCGGTCCAAACCGGCCTTGAACCGATCAACTTAAACCGAACCAATCCAACCGAACCGAACCGGTCCAACCCGGTCAACCGTTGACCGTTGACCGACCCGACCTGTTGACCCGTTGACCGACCCGACCCAACCCGACCCGTTGACCGTTGACCGACGTCAACATGACGTCAGCGTTGACTTTGACTGCTGACGTCATCATTGACTTTGATTGTTGACGTCAGCGTTAACTTTGACCCAAAAAGTCAAAATTTTCAAAAACTCCTATTTTATGTTTTTCGACGTCTTGAGTCCATCCGTGAAGTCCGTTTTTCGAAATTCAAACCCAAAAGCCTCCAAATTGGACTTTAAAGTCTCGAGTCAAACTTTTCTTCTAAGTTAAGTTAAGTCTAGAGTTTTATTTAAGGTCTAAAATTTATATTTGTTTGTTTGTAGGACCCCATAGTTCTCCCGATCATGTAGCGACCCAGCCCATTTCCTCCCGCTTTGACCGATCTCGAGATCCGATCGTGACCCGTATGTTTTTAACCCGTGATTAATCAATTCAATATTTAACTCCAGTATTAATAAAAATTCTATCTTATATTTTTTTTTAGGGTCCAGTACTGCTACAGAGCGAGGCTCGAACGCCCAGTAGATCACCTGTCTGTTTCTGCCATTGAGTGTGTTCCTTGTGTGCTATATAATTGTATCTTGTTGTTTTACGTTTTAAACGAAACAAGTATGTGCACATGATCGTTTTCTGGATGTTCATAAACACTTATTTTGAACTTTAAGATATATCATTTTATGATTTACTGTATATCTGTTATTTCCTGAATTATGTATACATATTGACTGCTTAATTTCTATTACAATATTCATGATTTCTGTTATTACCGCATGCCTGCCATTTTAGTATTGGGATGATGAATAGTATCTAATATCCGGTTCAGCCTTGATCCAGCTGGTAATTCCGCCTGTTTACGGTTCCTAACCTCAGTTAGGGTAATTCCGCCTGTTATCGGTTCTCGTGCATTAGCTGGGGTAATTCCGCCTGTTCCCTAAGATAACCCCTTAGGTCGGTACCTTAGCCCTAAGGGCTTAGGTTAATGCCAGTATCAGATACTGTTCGGGGGAACTGTATCCAGGAGTTCGGTTGGAGGGTAGCATATCATGCATATACATAATCTGATTTTTTGTATTACTGTTTAATTATTTTATCCGTATTTTTATTTGCACTATTGGAACACACTGAGCTTCATAGCTCATACCTGTTTTCTTTCCCTTTCAGATATCCGTAGTTAGACATCCCGGACTTGGCATTTGGAGGATCTACATATTATCTGGTTACACATTGATGTAAAAAATTTTAAACTTTTTCCAGTTTACGTTAAAGTGACATGTGCCTATATATATATATACTATATTACTGGGGATTTTAAATGTATTATTTTTGCTATTGGTTTTACGAACTATCTTGTGAACAATGTTTTTTTTTTCAGATACTATGTTTTGTTGACATTTTATATATTTATTTGTTAGACAATATTTACCTTTATTGTTCAAGTTAAATAAATTTTCATGCCATATGATTTATAAATAAAAACAATGTGACCACTCTAGTCGGGCTTCCCGCATAGGCCGGTTTAGGGGGTTACAAATACGATGAAGAAATTTGGTCATAGGCAAATAGTATAGAAAGGGAAAGACGGACCCAAGCATATGATGAAGGAAGACGATATGGAAAAATGACAACCAACTTGGTAGAGTGTATAAATGGTGTACTAAATGGAACACGATATCTCCCATAACAAGCTTGATGAGAGATACATACTATAAGTTGATTAAAGTTTGGTCAGATAAAGGGTCAAAAATTCAAACTATGATAAATATGGGACAACTGTAGTCTCCCGATCTTGTAAAAAAATGGAGAAGGTTGAAATTGCAACATCAATGGTGATTCAAGGATTTGACCTAAATGACCAGGTTTTTTATATTGTTGATTCCACACGAAACAATGAAGGAGGACACCTCCATACATTTCGAGTAGACTTTAGAAGAAGATGGTGTGACTTTGGTGCTTCCAGGTGTGGCGTTATCCTTGTAGGCACCTCCATACATTGTTGATTCCACATGAGTTCAGACTGTGTTCCAATCGAACTCAACATTTTTTTTAAATACCCTTGAGTTCGGATTGCAATCCGTTGGCCTTCATGGTTTTTTTAATATTTTTTTCCACCATGAGGTCGGAAGGTATTTCAGCCGAACTCAAAACTGAGGTACTATTCAAAATGCTATAGATTCGAAAATATTTTTCTGGCAACCATATTTTTTAAAATAAAAAAGTAAGATACAATATTCTAACAATTTTGCCATATTTTGGCTATTTTAACTTTTTTTTTCTAGAAATCTTTTTAAATTACATGCACAACATTAAAATTATATCGAGAAAATTTATACTTATTAACAATAAAATGACACAAATATTATATTTTGATTTTTTTTTTCAGGAATAGGTTACCCAAAATTATTTTCACATTCAGTGTTGTTTACTGTGCAACACATAGAACTCGGGGTGAAAAGAGATCATCTTTAAACAATATAATACCTTATGGGTATCTTGTTTGAAGTCGGGTTATCCTTCAAAAGATTTAAAAAAAATACAATCGAATTATTTAAAGTCGAGTGAATTTTCCATAACTTCAAACAGTCCCCAAGTATAGGGTAGCAGCAGCCTTGCAGGAGGGAGGCATTCATGGTACATGGAGCACCTCGGGAGGGGGGATCTTTTTTTTTAGTTTATTTGATTGGATGAATAAGAAGTGCGTTTTGTGGTTGATATTTAAAGTTCTCGGTGTTAAATAGAGTTAGAAGTTGATAATTTATTTGTCTTATTTGAAGAAGAAAAATTGGAGGGGATGAAGGAGAAGAAAACAAGTATAAGGTATGTATTTTATTTTAAAATTTTTTGTTGTAGTTTGTAAAAATTAGTGACTATTTTTGTTAATCTTTTAAATTAGTGATTTTTTTAATTAGCTTGTAAATTAACATTTAAATAGTTTATAAAAATGTTTAGCATGTGAATTGATTTGTTTAAATTAGTGACTATTTTTTATTTTTTAATTAATGACTATTTTTGTTTATTTCTTATAAATTAATGATTATTTTGTTATTTTTTTAAATTAGCATGAAAATAGTTTATAAAGATTTTTAGCAAGTAAACTATTAAGTAGTTTGAAAAGGAGAATTAGTGACTAGTTTAATTAGCGGATATTAAAAAGATGTTAAAATTGAAGTGTTATAAAGTAAAATATTTAATTGGTGAGTAGTTTGTAAAAATCTTAAAATTTAAGAGTTATGAGTCAAATTAATAAATTAGTAAAAATTTTTGAATATTTTTGTTCCTTTATTTTCATGTATTAAAAATATTAAATTATTAAGTAATTTAAAAAAAGTTAATTATTGACTACTTTGTAAAAAAACTCTTAAAATTAATGGGTTATGGATGAAAATTATTTAATTAGTGAGTATTTTTGTAAAAATATTAAAATCGAAGTGTTATGATGCAAATTAGTGAGTTGTTTGTAGAAAAATAAAAATAGATAAATTTTAAGTTAAATTAGTAAATTATTGAGTATTTTAAAAAGTAAATTAGTGACTAATTTTTAAGTTAAATTATTAAATTTGTAAATATTTTTGTTAATTTTTTTAAATTGTACGTATCAAAATATTAAATATATTCTTATTTGTCCTGTAGGATGGCTGAGCAAGCTTTTTCATTGCGGTTACAAGATCAACACATCAGTAGTTTGTCGGTTCCTGAGATGACATAAATTTGTTAATAAATTTATTTATTAGATATTTAATTAAGTTAGTAATATTTTGTTTATTTATTAAGTTAATTATAGAATTTTGAGCATACATTTAAGAATCATCTAATGATGTCAAAAAAATTCTCCGGATGATCAAATCACTGAATGGTTGTAAGCTTTCATATTTTATTATGCGACATTCATTTAGGGTACAAGTTGATACTCGGATTGATAACCGCTCTGATTGAACGTTGGAGACCGGAAATCCATACGTTCCTCCATATGTCGTGCGGGGAATGCACGATCACCCTTTGAAGGTGTGATCATGCTTATCGGTCTGCCAGTATATGGGGCACCATTGATCGGTAAACCATTGACTGGGGACCCGTTGATCGACACGTCGAAAGCTATACCTAAAACACTTAACTCATTTTACCTTGGGAAGGTGCCTGATAAATCAAATGTGAAAGGACCTCGTGTGAAACTGAGATGGTTGAAAAGTAATTTTAAACTCGATAAATATAGATCAGTTGGTGCGATTTATAATGTCAGTCGAGCTTATATTCTGCAACTCATTAGAAGTATACTAATGCCAGATAAATTTGACAATTTTATTCATATACGGTATCTACGCTTTTTGAGGTATCCGTGAGAAGCTGTTAAATATAGTTAGGGATTGACAGTATTAGCGCTCCTCTATCGTGAATTGTTCAATAACGCTATAAAAAATGATCATAAAGTTCGGGGTATCAGTAGATATTTGTTGTTGCTGCAAGCATGAGCTTGACAACGATTTCCTGTTTAGACAATGATTACGCGTACATCGATTTAGTTCCCTCTTGTCCCCGTGTATTATCATTTTCTTTTGTAGCGCCCTTGCATAACTCACGATAGAGGAACGGTTATACTGTTGATCTCCAACTATATTTAACAGCTTCCCACAGATACCTCAAAAAGCATAGATACCATATATGAACAAGATTGTAAGATTTATCTAACATTAGTATACTTCTAATGAGTTGTAGAGTATAAGATCGACTGACATTATAAATCGCATCAATCGAGCTATATTCACCTAGTTTAAAATTATTTTTCAACTAACTCAATTTTATACGAGATCCTTTCAAATTTGATTTATCAGGCATCTTCCCTAGGTAAAATAAGCAAAGTGTTTCAAGTGTAGCTTTCGACGTGTCGATCAACAGAACCCCGGTCAATGGTTTCTCGATCAATGGTGTCATATTTCTTGGCAGGCCGATAAGCATAACCACGTTTTCAAGGGTGATCATGCGTTCCTCACACGATATATGAAACGTATGGGTTTCCAGTCTACAACGTTCAATCAAAGCGACTATCAACCTGGATAACAACTTGTACACTCGAATGAAGGTCTCGTAATAAAATTTGAAAGATTACAATCATTTAATGATTCAATCGTTCGGAGAATTTTTTACCATCGTTAGGTGATGCCTAAATGTATCCTCAAAATCTTGTAATTAACATAATAAATAAATAAAATATTACTAACATAATTGAATATCTAATAAATAAATTTATTAATAAATGTCTACCATCTCAGGAACCGACAAACTACTGATTTATAGATCTTGTAATCGCAATAAAAAAGTTTGCTCGGTCATCATATAGGATAAATAAGAATATATTTAATATTTGATACATGCAATTTAAAAAATTGACGAAAATATTCATAAATGTAATAATTTGACTTTAAAATTAGTCACTATTTATTTTTTTTCAAACTATTCACTAATTTACTATTTTGACTTCAAAATTAGTCCATTTTGCATTTTTCTACAAACAAATTTTAAGATTTTTTAAAAAATACCCACTAATTAACTAATTTCTATCCATAACACTTCATTTTAAGAATTTTTTTACAAAGTAATAAATAATTAACATTTTTCCAAACTACTCACTAATTTTATATTTTTTGATACAGACAAATAAAGGAACAAAAATATTCATAAATTTACTAATTAACATTAAAAATTAGTCCATTTTACATTTTTTCTAAACTAATAACTAATTTACTAATTTGACTTATAACTCTTCAATTTTAAGATTTTTATAAACTACTCATCAATTAAATAATTTTTCTTCATAGCATTTCAATTTTAATATTTTTTAATATTTACTAATTAAATTAGTCACTAATTCACTTTTTCAAACTACTCAATAATTTTTCACGTTAAAAATATTACAAACTATTTACATGCTAATTTAAAAAATAACAAAAATAATCACTAATTTAAACAAACTAATTTACATGCTAAACATTTTTACAAACTATTTAAATGCTAATTTACAAGCTAATTTTAAAAAATAAAAAATAGTTGTTAATTTATAAAATAATAAAAATAATCACTAATTTTTACAAACAACAACAAAAATAATATTCATAAAAAAATTAAAATAAAATACATACCTTATACATATTCTCTTCTTCTTATTCTATTTCTTCTTCTTCTCTAATTTTTTTCCTCCAAATAACATAAATAAAATATCAACCTCCAATCCCTATTTAACACCACAACTTTAAATATCAACTAAACAACACATCTCATACAATCAAATAGACTTAAAAAAAATACCCCGAGGTGCTGCATGCAGCATGCATGCCTCCCTCCTGCAAGGTTATCATCCTATACTTGAAGATTATTTGAAGTTGGTGGGAAATCCACCCGATTATGAACAGTTGAATTATTTTTTTTTTTTAAATTTTATGAAGGATAACCCAACTTCAAACATAATACCTATAAGATATTTTACTGTTAAAAGCGAGCTTTTTTCATCCCAAATTTCATGTATTAAACAATAAACAACACTAAATATTGAAATAAATTCTACAGTACCCTATTCCTAAGAAAAAAAATCCAAATATAATATTTGGGTCATTTTGTCATGCATTAACCAAATAAATACTATTATTAATTAAATAAATAAAATACATCTTTACTCACCACATCTTTCTCCTCCTCTTTCTTCTTCACTCAAATTTCTCCTCAAGCTTTCATCCCCGATTCTACTTTCAACTGCTAATATTTATAACCAAAAATATTAAGCCTCACCCACCACTCCAATATTAAACTCCACTTGCCATGTTTCCTCGTTCCCGATACCTGTCTGCCTGCTCCCTGCATATTTTGTTTTCCTTCAAACCTGCCACCCGAGACACTGCATTGAACCTGTACCTGACTCCCTGACCAATGCCATTGCCACAATGAAGAAAGGTGAAGTCGGAGTGTATACAGATAGACTTCAATAGAATATTAATAGTATATTTTTGGGTAAAATACATAAATGGTCATTAGACTATACCTTAATTATCTTTTATATCCCCTGACTGTCAAATATTACAAATTGGTCCATTGACTAACTTTTTTGATACAAAGTGGTCCTATGTCGTTAAAAATTTGACGGGAAACTGATGTGAACGTTAACATGCTGACTTGGATTATAGGGATCGGGGATGCCACATGGTTATCCAAGTCATCATGTTAACGTTTACATCAGTTTCCCGTCAATTTTTTAACGGCACAAGATCATTTTGTATCAAAAAAGTTAGTCAATGAGCTAATTTGTAACATTTGATAGTCAGGGGATGTAAAAGATAATTGAGATATAATCAAGGGACCATTTATGTAATTTACCCTATATTTTTTATTGTTCTTTTCGATTTTTATAGTTTCATCCCGATTAATTTGAATTAACATGCACCGTACACTTTGATGGGTATGTTTCTCAATGAGAATTTTTTGCGTACACAATATCTCAAACCTGAAACATGTTTAAACGAAATCAATTTATTTACCACTTTAACAATAATATTAAATTTAAATTTATTAGAATTCGATTATAAATAATGATCAAATAAAAATTAAAAATATTATTTAAAATCAGAGCAGCTTATCATCGTTTTTAGTATTTTTTTTAGAGTTTTCTATTACTTAATGTTGGAGCTTTCTGTTTATGACTTCAAATTTTAATTAAAAAATATTATTTAAAATAAAATTCTAATAATCTAACTTGAATATTATTATTTAAAATAATTTATACCATATTTAAAAAATATATAATAATATTTAAATCCTTTTACCCAATTGAAGTGTATACGTACGGATCGTCTTCACTGTTCAATCACAAAACGGTGTTGCTTCAAATACCTCTCGATCCACGCGATAATTCAGATTCAGAAAGTATCCGTGCCTTTTGGTCGAAAGGTTAATCACACATGTGATCCCTTGTTATTCATCGGTATTCATTTTCGTCTTGGAATAATTCATCTTTTAAAACCTTGTTTTTTTTAATACTTTCAATTTGCTCACTTTATCTTTCTCTTTTATTAAATTTTTTAATTTTTTTGTTTTTATTTCAGTCTTTTGGTAAATATTCGAAATATATATTATATAATTTATATATTATTCTATATAATTTAAATATTATGTTATATTTTATATATGTTTATTATTTATTATATTATATTATATTATATTATATGAGCTTGACTTGTGTGACTAATATATTATGTTGTATTACTGAGTTTGAATTCTCTTTATAACCAGCTCAATTTAATACGAGATCCTATAACATCGGTTCTAGTTAGAACCTTATCGTGGTAATGTAGTTGAATCCTCCATCTCCTAAATCAATGGAATTTAGTTTTTCGGGACCTCGATTAATATCATGTCTTCCAATGTGATTGTGTATTCTCCGTACGACATGTGAAATGTATATGTCTCAGGTCTCCGACGCTCAATTAATGTGGTATTTTATAATAAAATATTAGAAATTTGTTGATTATCAACCTCAATACTAGAAATGTGTCGAATCTCAACATAAAATTTTAATTTATCATCATTTTAAAATAACATTCGATACAAATAATAATCTATTATCTTAAAATAAAATATATAAATATAAAAGCAATTTTAAGATAATTTTTTTAAAATTTCCCCTTTCTTTTATTTCTTCACTCTATTTCTTCTAAAGATTTCTTCTATAATTCTTTACAATTTTCAACAATGCCAACATTCAAACCTGTACCTGCGGTCTGCGACCATGCCCAATGCCAACATCCTGAAGAAAGGTGAAGTCGGAGTGTATACAGATCGACTTCACTATTCAATTTTGACGACTCCATGGCCTGCACTTTATATCTTCAATCAGATGAATGGACAAGGACAAGGTCCCTTTGATTATAAATCTTGTGGGGTTGTGCTCTGAAATCTGTTGGAGCTGTGGTTTTGATGAACTTTTGGCGTGTAATAAGATGACCCTACGACCTCTACACTGTTAAATATTAATTCGAATATTCAAATATTTTAATTCGAATGATATTAAATAAAAATATTCAAATATTAAATATTAAAGTATTCGAATCAAAATATTAAAATATTTAATATTCGAATATTTAAATATTTGAATATTTTTATTTAATATAATTCGAATTAAAATATTCGAATATTCAAATTAATATTTTAAAATATTTAATATTTGAATTAAAGTATTTGTTTATTTAATTTAAAATATTTTGATTCGAATACTTTAATATTTAATATTTTAATTTAAATATTAATGGATTTGAAATATTATAATTCTTTTAGGCTATTACTAACAAATTAATCATCTAATAACACATCTGAATATTTCATGACACAATATTCATCTTTGTCCAGTGGTTCAGCTGTTGGTTGGTTGGGTGGTTTATTGGAGAGGGTGTGGATTAAAATCCCTTCAAAAGCAAATGCCATCAACATTTTATTTCTTCTATTCTTTCTCACCAACCAGGTGGCGACATGTGTCACACCTGATTGGAGAGAAAATATATTAAATAATTAATAAAAATAAATTAATAAATAAAAATAATCACCCGATGACACGTATCATCAATCGATTGGGTATTTAATTTTATTTATTAATTTAAATTTAGGATTAAATTAAAATAATAAATAAATTAAAAGATTAAATGTGTAATTTTATAGATTTTAATTAACGTACATGTTACCACCATTAACTGCCACGTCATCATCGTTATCTTTTTTGTTAAAATTTTAACGGAGGTGACTCAAATAGGTAGGGTTTTAAAGTTGGGTGACCTGATTGACGAGTTGTTTAGTTGGATGACCAAAATAGATATCCCCAAATAGTTCGATGGTCACTGGGATAGTTTACCCTAATAATTAATATTTGTTTCAATAGTCTCATTTCATGTTCTATTTAGAAAAATAAAATCCTCTAAAACAATATTCGGAAGATATCCTTTTTCAACACACGTAGATAAGATTTATGTTTAATAGAACGTATATTATTAATTTGTGTTTAGAAAAAACGTAAAATATATCTGATGTAGATTATAATGTTTGAATATTAAATAATTAGTTTGTCCTCTTTATTTTTGTTTTACAATATGTTGGGATGAAATCGTGCCCCATTAAACGCGAATTAACTGGATATCATTTTAAACATGATTTAATAGATCTGTTTAAGTTGAATTTACGTGATGCTGAGAAATTTCTATAATTACTGCACAACCTAAGTTGTCCGGTGTAATCTCGAGGAACTATATCTTCGACACAATGAACTTTAACTGATTTTGACCGATTTTTTTTATTGCTCGTAGATACTTATCTAGTTGTATCTTAGGTTTTTAATCGACTAAATCACGATCTCGATCGTTTTTTATTAGAGGAAACTCTAAACGTTATATCTTAAATATATTTTCAAATCAGTATACTAGATCAACAAATGTTATTACGTTGGAATGAACAAATACACATACAACAAAGATATACACACAAAAATACTGAAATGTTTGAAATACGTCATAATCACATTTTTTTAATTAATAATATGATATTAAAATAATAATAGAATAAAATTTTAAATATTTATTTAAAAAAACATTAAATATTTATTTTAAAAAATATAGTTTTAATATATATTTATGAGTTAAGTCTAAAATATATAATAATTTCAATTTTGACGATTCCATGGCCTGCGGTTTCTCTTGAATCAGATAAATGGCGTATGTAACTTCACAAGGACAATCTTCCTTTCATTAGGATGTGTAATAGGAGCGATCGTATAGGGTTTTTAAAATTAACTAAATTTTAAAATTAATTTTATATTTTTACTATATACTTTTAATTTTTAGATTTTTAAATATATTTTTATTAATTTATTAATAACAAACCAAAATACAATATTAATATTTTTAATATTATTTTAATAATAAATTTTATTAAATATATATTTAAATATTTTAAAATTAACTTTAAATTATTAATTTTTATATTTTTATCGTATATTATATATCTATTTAATAAACTTTTTTCCTCAAACTTTCATCAAAGCTTTCCTTTCAAGTTTTCACCACCGATATTTATAAACCAAAAAATATTATACCTCACCCACACATTTCCCCACCCACATGCTCCCGATACCTGTCTGCCTGCTCCCTGCATGTTTTGTTTTCTTCACTCCTTCAAACCTGCCACCCGAGACACTGAACTGAACCTGTACCTGACTCCTGAGACCCTGACCAATGCCACAATGAAGAAAGGTGAAGTCGGAGTGTACATAGATCGACTTCACTATTCAATTTCGACGACTCCATGGCCTGCACTTTCTTTTGAATCAGATGCATGGCAGCAGTAATTTCACAAGGACAAGATCCCTTTAATTATTATAAATCTAGTGGGGTTGAACTCTTAAATCTGTAAGAGAGCTTCGGTTTTGGTGAACTTTTGTCTTTGTAATAAGAAAATGACCCCACCTGTCTCTACACTGTTAACAAGTCTGATGCATGCACGTGATCTCTTACACGCCAGGGTTCAAGTCTCTTGAAAGGATCACTCTAAATTCCTAGTGTAAAAAAATTGGAAAAATCTCATGGGGAAAATATTCTACTCGTTATCTCCTAATTATTTTCTAAAATATTGTTTCAATAATATTTAGAAAATCGATAGAAATCAGACACCGATTTTAAATAATGAACAACTAAATTTAGGTGAAAACAAAGCTAAAAGTCTTTTTTAGTATATTCACGTAAAATCTTATCATATAAATACTGTTTAAAGACAGAGTGACTATGCTCCATCTAAAAAAAATGTGTAGGCTGTTCTTCGGGCGATGGAGGTGGGACAGTGGTGGGGCAATGATGTCAGTGTACTGCGAAGTGAAATATGGATGAAAGTGTGGTACGTTAGATGTACGGTGAAGATTAATTTAAATATTGATAAATAAAGTAGATAGACGAATTTTTTTATAGACGAGTGTTTAGATATTATTTGAATTGATAAAGTTTAAAGGAGTAAGAATTATTAGAGAAAGTTTTTTGTTGGAAGAAAATTTCCTTGTAAGTTTTTTATTTTAGTTTTTTTAATATTTATAATTTGTTAATTTTATCATGTTGAACTAATGTAAATTTATTTATTCTGAATTTTTTTTATATATGTATTTTTTATATTTTGTTGATAGAATTGAATTTATTAGTAGGTTGAAGAAGAAAAATAGTTGAAGAGAATTATACTGTAAAATATTAGTAATTTAATAAATTATTTGAATTTTTTTATTTTATGTGTGTTTATTTGAAGAGAATTATATTTTAAGTATTTTAGTAATTTATCAAATTATTTGAATTTTTTATTTTATTTGTTTAGTATAAGAGAATTATATTTTAATTATTTTAGTAATTTATTAAATTATTTGAATTTTTATTTTATTTTATGTGTTGAGTTGAAGAGAATCGTATTGAGTTGATAGATTTGAATTGAGTAGGAGCAAGAAGAAGATTTAAATTTAATATCCGTAAGAATAGGAAAAAATAATTTATTATTTTAATTGAATTGAATTGAAATTTCGATTTGAGTTGATTTGTAATTTAAATTTTTATTGTTAGTAGTCGTTAAGTAGTAATTTTGAATTTTTTTATTGTTTCGAAACTTTTATGGGAATTGGATTAATAGTAATTTATCGTTAGTAATAGTAATTTAGAGTTGATTAATGATTAGTAGTAATTTTGAATTGAGTAGAGATTAGTGGATTAATAGTAATTTTTTATTATATATATAAAAGTATTATTAAATTATTTTTATTTTCTTGAATCTTTATTATTTTTTTAATATTTATTCTTATTAAAGTTATTAAATTTAATTTTCTTATTAATTTATTTATTAATAATTTATTTTTTTTATTAAATTAAATTAAATTTTTTATTTGTTTTAAATTTCTTTTATCAGATGGCTGAGCAAACTCCTCTTTTGTATTTAGAGGATCGACATATTACTAGTCTCCATGTTGATGATATGATACATATCTTGTAATTTATATTTAATTTAAAATTTATATATTTTTTAATATGTTTTATTTAATTATAGGACACGGAGGAAACATTTAAACATCATCGAAGCATGGTAGAAAATGTCATAGATTATAGAATCTTGAATTTCTTCCGTACTACTGGATTTTATTATGCCACATTCCTTCGTGCTTATAAGTTGATTCCAAGGTTGATTACTGCTCTAATCGAGCGTTGGAGACCTGAAACCCATACATTCCATATACCCTGTGGAGAATGTACGATTACTCGACAGGATGTAGTGTATCTTATTGGTGCCCCTGTCAACGGAAGACCATTGATTGAGCATATTCATGGTTCAACTGCTGACATTTGTGAAATGTACCTTGGAAAAGTTTCATACGGAAGTAATGTTAAAGGTTCTCGTGTCAAATTGAGTTGGTTAGAGAAGGAATTTGGTCTAAATGAGTATAGTACAGTTGAAGAGATTTATCAGGTTAGTCGAGCATATATTTTACAATTTATTGGAGGTATTCTAATACCTGATAAATCGGGAAATCTAGTTAGTGTCCGATATCTTAAATTTTTTAGTACACCTTGGGTAGCCGGTTCTGAATATAGTTGGGGATCCTCCATATTAGCGTGCTTGTATCGTGAGTTATGCAAGGGCGCTATTCTAGATAAGGGTAAGAAGTTAAGTGGTATTGGTGGATGTCTATTGTTATTGCAAGCGTGGGCTTGGCAACGACTTCCATTCTTTACACCAGTTACCCGATCACATATACAATTTCCTCTTTGTGCAAGGTGAATAATTTATTTTTTGGTTGAGTGATTTTTTAACGTAATATTTGAAAGAAAATTAATTTTTATCTGTATGCAGATGGTGCGAGAAAAATCACGATACTGGATTGGCGCATAATAATGTACGAGTATGTAGATCTCTTATAGATTCATATTGTTAAGATCAGGTACGCAAATTAGATTTTATTTCTTTGAATATCTTGTTTTAAATTGATAACAGTGTAGTATGATATTAATTTAAATAATATTTTTTTCAATTTATTTGGTAGGCGTATGATGATGACCAAATATTTGTACCCGATTATCTCATGATTGATGTAGCTTTATGGTGTAGTGTTGCACTATTGATCCACTTTTCTACGGTGGAGTTCCACTTTGCAGATAGAGTGTTGAGACAATTTGGTTTTCACCAGTCCATTCCATGTATTCCACGTGATCATTATTATCTTCATACTCATGATGGACGTGGTAGAGCATATACAGATTGGGAAGCCATACATATTGAGTTTCTTTCTTTGTAGAACGATAGAGCTTTATCGTTTCCAAAGCGGTATCCAATAAAAGTTGTTGATTTTGATTTTGAGAGTTCAGAGTATATTATTTGGTATCGTTCTTATGGGAAGCCATACTTAACGACTACTGAAGAAAGAGACGAATGCCAAAGATATAAGAAAAAATATAGTGGCAAAGGTAAATCATCGAAGACTGCATTTGACACATCCTCGAATACAGATATATGTAGTAGAAACCTCGAAGGTTGGCCAACTAAATGGGAGTAGAAACCTCGAAAGTTGGTCAAAAAGAAGTTCCAAGCTTCAGCAGATTCTTGTTTTACAATTACGAATGCAATCGAGAATACTTTGTTATCACCATCTTGCGCAACAACAATCAACAATACATAAGAGTATCTATCATACAACCACATACCATCGAATTAGATCATACACTTGCAATAATGAAAGCCTTCAATGCAAGGTTTGAATGACCAAAAAAAAACAATGAAAAATTTTATAGCCCCTAAAGAATTTTACCTTGTTGGTCATATATATACATCTTGTAGCAACCTTTTTTAAATCCGAAGATTAAAAACGGAAATTAATTTTGAAGTGTTGTGTGTTTGGGGTAAAAGGTCTTAGTGCTTTGAGTTTAATCCCCTTAAAAAATCGTCATTTAAAAAATTATTTAATAATGATAGAAAATGATGGAAATTTTATAAAACTTTAATTCATTTAAAAATAATAAAATTAGAGTCGTCACCGGTCACTTAGGTAAATCGGACACCTAAAAAAAAGAGATTCATTTGAAAGAGTTCGGGATTTGGTTATGCGTAGGGAAGGATTAGCACCCCATCACGCCCAAAAATCGGTACCAAAAAATATTTACTTTTAAAACTTATTTTTGAAATTTAAATTAGTTTTAATTTGCTTTTCTTAATTCAAAATTAATTCTTAATTAAACGAGCTTAATTTAATTGGTGAATTCAAATTAATAGGATATTTAATTAATAAGGTAGACAATACATCAGACCATAGACTAAACCGATATCAAATAATACTGATTGCCGAGTTAATTTAGGGTTCGGATCCCGTATGTCACCTTTATAAATGAAGCACACATAGAATGATATCATGATCTTTTCAATTTTCAATTTCCAATTTCATTTACCTAGAGATAGTAAGAATATCAGAATTAATAATTACCTCTCTTTTTTTTAAAAAAAACAAATTAACAATACTTAAAATAATTTCATGGTTGTTAATTGCAATGCATGGAAAGTAATAACGAACACATAAGTATAATAAAAAGAAAATAATAATCGAACAATAAAGCGATAAAGGAGAGCAAAAAGTCAGTGGTGCATAAAACATGACGCGGATAACATCAACATGAAATATTTAGTGCATAACAAATAGAATATATAAGGTGACGGAAATGGGTAATTGGTAAACATAATAATATGACAAATCACAAGTAATGGAATACTTGACATAATACCAAACCTTATCTCGCATAAATATGGTAAAAACCACCTAATGTACCGTACAAACTATCTTACTTTATTGATTAAATAAACGGTTATTGATTTTGGAGGTCACGGGTTCGAGTACTAGTGATACCAATACAGTGTTTAAGCGAACAATATTTAATAGTTGAGAGTATACTCTAAAACAGATGTTATTATATGCCCTGTAACTAATTAAACAAAAACATGTAACTGTTAAAGAAAAAGACAAACAAAGTACTAAAGGAAATAACATGGACATAAAGGCTATTAACCAACGAAAAATGTAAATATTAAGTTGAATCACTTTGCCAAATAATCTAAATACATAAAGATTTCACACATTATAATATGGTCCGCACGACCTAAAGAAAAAAACATGATCGATAGTTTTGATTGATTCACTCATTAAACATGCAATATTTAACCCATGTATTTATACAACTTTGTACACCGGGTAATATAAAAATTATTTTTTTAAACCATTCATTTTATAACCTCATCCTAAAAAAACCCAAAATTCTCTGTAAATCTAAGACGAACGTTCATCTTATCCTAGAAAAAATTCAGATATTCAAACGTTTCCAAAAAATATGAGCTTGAACCCAGAAAACCACTGTGGTTTCCAGGTTTCGAAGAGGTACCACCATGCACCGACGCCAAACTCTGAAAACAAAAACCAAAACTTTTTTTTTTCATTTAAGATCTTGTAACTCATTTTTCCTTTACTCTGAAATCCAAAACCGAACAACCTTTTCTTCTATCTTTATGAGTTCCTGAGATTCAAAATCCTTCGTCTTGGAAGATTTTAAAAGTTGTGTCATGAGAGAGAGGAAATAGATAAAGAGACAACAAACGGTGTTGTTCATCGGCGCAACCCCCTCCGATCATGCGACAACGATACAAAACCCGAAAGGTAAACAATTTGATAATATGGTCGTATCCTTTTTTTCTGCATGCAACAAGGCTTTTACAGAATTGAAGAAGAAACTAAACGTAACACCGTAACACCCGACCTGAAGTCCCAAAACTTATATTTTAAAATTTCGGCTCCAAACCTAATTAAAAACAGTTCAAGTCCAATTAAAACCATAACATACCAAAGGCTTCAAATCCAAAATATGACATGATCCGATATTTAAAATAATACGGAACACCAAATATTACAAAACCATTTAAAACATTTGACCTAATTAAATAAGCAGAGTTACAAATACATATAGGGTTCGACAAAGTACTAGCCCACTACATCTAATCATTGTACTCTGACACAAGTCGATGCTGAAATTCAAACCTCGAGGTGCTCCACAGAAACCGGCTTCACCTAACCTACGCACGAAAACACATTTTGAACGCTTAACTACAAAAGCTCAGTGGGTACGCCAAACTCAGCCCATAATCAAGCATATCATAAGAAGTAAAGCAAAAAATATAAATATCGTGCATGATATGATGGTCTAGCATGCTTGCCTATCGTATGGCATAAATGTAATGTATACTATCGCACACAACATATACATGTCACATCAAAACATACAAAAGTGAGGCTCGCATCCACACAGCATCGGGATCCTACACTCAGGATTGAGGTTGCCCTCAAATCCTATGCTCGAAATGTTACATCGAACATCTTCGAACGAGGCTGCCCAACGTTCGAAATAATAATCGGGATGGAGGCCGCCCAACTAATCCCATGTTCGAAATATTACATCGAACATCTTCGAATGAGGCCGCCCAACATTCAGAATAAAAATCTTCAATACATCACCCGAAATATTACATCGGATGGCCTTCTACGTGTTGCAACACTTTTGGATATCCAGATTTCCATCAAACAAGGACTCAAACACACAAGTGATCCACCTAGGACCTTCACATCAAAACGTATCAAGACTTATCATATCTTAGTCT
This sequence comes from Abelmoschus esculentus, assembly GCA_035048815.1. NCBI lineage: Eukaryota > Viridiplantae > Streptophyta > Magnoliopsida > Malvales > Malvaceae > Abelmoschus > Abelmoschus esculentus. Next base: position 2,782,829 of record JAUCBN010000049.1, read on the forward strand.
TTCGGGGTTAATATCTTCAATCTTGTTTTAACAATTCATTTCATTGTTTTTAAGATTTATAAGGACTTTTAATTACAATTATCGAACCTCATTCTCTATGTCACTTATACAAGATTTCACAGGGGTTTCGATACTCCCTATGTGGGGTATCAACCTTGAGCTACAAATTTCACCATTAATGGTTCTCAAGCTACAACTCAAGCATTCATGCACAAATTCCTACATGTCATGCATACTACCATGAAGTGAATGATAAAGAGATGAGTTGGGAGTACCAACCTTGAGCTAAGCCAGCAACAAACCCAAGCTCCCCTCCTCTTTAAGATTTTCCTCTTCCTAAGCTTGATGATGGATCTCTAACTTTTTTCTCTATGAAGGGGAAGATAAAAAGTGAATTAGACACCAAGGTGATGATTCTTAGAGTCTAAAACACTGAAAAACTAAGATTTATACCCTCTAAAACCTATTCCCATACTCGACTTAAACCCCCACTTAAACCTCTTCCTCCACCAAAATTGGCAAACAAAACCTTATTTTGTAGATCAACTTCAAATCTAAAATTTCCTCTCTATCATAAAAATGGGATTCTAAACCAAACTCATCAAGATCTTACCTTTACTCCTCTTTAGGCTTTGGATGAAGAAGATGATAGGAAAAAGAAAAACACTCTACTCCTATGACCTCACTCGCGGCAGAAACAACACCCCAAACCCCTATCTATTCAACTTATTTTGTCATTTACCAAAATGACCTCTACAAAAAGCCCTAAGGCCCTAAACCACTCAAGCCCAACAAGCCTAAGCCCAAAACCGCTCAACTCGGGGGCCAAAACCGAAGCCCAAACTCTCGGGTTAACCCAACACTCGGATTCCCAAAATCCGGGTCGTTACACTTACATCAACCTAATTGTTATACCATCAGACTGGACTGTACCATTCTAGTTGATGAGCGATGCAAGTGACTACGCAGTTGGTGCAACCCTAGGTCAAACACAAGGTAAACTCTTCCATGTTATTTATTATACAATTAGTACTCTTAATGATGCTCAAATTAACTATACCATTATAGAGAAAGAGTTACTTGCTATAGTATTTGCTTTTGATAAGTTTAGAGCATATATGATAGGAACTAAGGTTATGGTGGACACTGATCATTCTGCTATCAAATACCTAGTGATTAAGGATGCTAAACCTAGACTTATTAGGTGGATACTTTTGTTAAAAGAATTTGACATTAAAATAAGAGATAGAAAATAAACTGAAAACCAAGTATCAGATCACTTATCTAGGCTAGAAAAATCCAAAAACTCAAGAAGAGGATTTTGAAATTAAGGAAAATTTTCCTAATGAGAAAATGTTATATGCTAAAGCATTACCATGGTATGCAAATATAATTAATTTTCTTGTAAGTGGTATTTTGCCTCCTAATTTATCTAGCAAAGGTCGAAAGAAGTTCAAGCATGATGCATAATTTTTCTATTGGGATGAGCCATATTTGTTCGAGAAATTTGCTAACCAATTGCCTCGACGATGCATTCTATTAGAAGAAAAAAAGAGATTATATTCCATTGCCATGCAACATTGTATGGAGGGAAATTTGGATGATCAGGACTATTGCAAACACCATTTAATCTAGATTCTATTGGCCGACACTCTTCTAGGATGCTCAAGCATTTTACAAGGCATATGATAGATATCAGAGGAACGGGAACATCTGTTAACGCTCTAAAAAGCGTATATTTTATACCCTTTTATTTAAGGTTTTATTTGTTTTCAAGTTCATTTGCATTGCATTTAGTTGCATTCCATGTGTAATAGCATTTAGAATAGGTTTTTATTTTTATTTTTATTTTCTCTTTTCTCTTTTATTTTTAAAGATGCTGCTTGGAAGGGTATTTTCTTGGTGGTAATGTGTAGATTGCTAGGGCAAAGTTGAAAGATTGGAAGAGATGCTATAGCATATTTTTAAAGTGTTGGATCGGACTTCAAAGTTGCTATAGCATTGTGGGCGGACAAAATAGGATGGAAGAAAGGACATACCTGCAGCCCACTGTCCTCACGCGTTTTCCAGGCCAGTTGCACCTCCTTTGCAGATGTTGCACCGCACCTGCAGACCTGCATTTTGCTGTCATTTTCTGTAGCAAATGTCAGGGAATATTCCCTTGCACCGTTAGGGCACAAAACCCTAGAAGCCTCCTATAAATACAAGGGCGAACCTCCTTCAACAAGTATGCTGAAAAGGAGTAAGAAAAGAGCAAAATCAGTAGCTTAAAGAGCCACAAAAATGAGTGAGCTTTAAGAGAGTACGAGGGAGAAGAAAGAAGAAAGGAGGCCACTTTCCTTCGTCTTCAACCTCAAGCCAAACCACCATTGTAGGAGAGCTTCGAGCAAGGGATTTGCACGTTTTCGGGAGGAGCGGCAAGCTAGAAAAGCCTCATGGCACATGCGTTTGGGACTTCCTTCCTCTTCACTTTGCTTTACCTCTTTTCTTTCCGTTGAAAATTTATTTCAAACGACGCAAGTTGAATAGTTTACCTAACCTAACCATGAACTAACTTAGTATGGCTAAGGCTTGTTTTGGATGATTTTTAATTTGTTTTAATGAATATTTACTGTTTCCAGTGTTTACTTTAGTGTTTTGTTCAAGAAAACTAACACCTTTTTATCTAAACCTTGGTTTGTAAGAGCATCGGGAGATAGCCATAGCTAATGGGTTCGGAAAGCTTAGATCTAAGGATAGAAAAAGCTAGACCAACTTAAACAATGGGGTTACTGCGGGAGCAGAATCCTAACTCACCTTAGGGATAAGGAAGAGTTTCAACGACTAAAAGGGGTAACACTTTATCAACATTAGAAGTGTTAGGGTTGAGACCGGGAGGTAATGCCTTAGCATTTTCGAGTGTTAGGCCATCTGACTTGGTGATGAGTGCCCAAAAGTCCTCATTTTTATATCATTTTCCCACTCGTTTATTGCTAATAAAGACAAATTTAAAGGCGATAATGAATATTTCTGGCTATCTTCCACTTTTCAGCATCCCAATACTTAATTCATGAATTTATCTATTATTTGGCATAAAACAGGTGTTGTTAATGGTTTTTTCTCTTAGAAAGGAAACTACCACACAGATAATGCCAGATAGCATGATGGATGCTGGAAACCAAAACTGGAATACAGATTAGTACTCGCCTCGGCAGCACTTGAAGGCCGTGGCAGCACCAGGAAAGCAATTGTTGATATGATAGACGATTTGAAGAGAAAAATAAGGTGGACGTTTTAAGACAAACAACATAGAAATCGGAACTGAGGAACAAACGGAAAGTCAAGGTCAAAGGCCACGCGGGAAAAGAATCCTTATAGGAATAAACTAGGAAATAAAATAAAGATCTTTTATTTATGTACTTAACTTGTGTTTTACTCCTAGTCGAATTCCTACTTTGGAAATGTTTGCCCTAGGCTAAGCCTATAAATACCATAGCTTATGTAGAGAGGAAGATATCTCGAAATCAAGTGTTCATAGAAAACCCTAAACTCCTCCATCGCCCCCTTGGGGTTTAGGTTAGTTTGTGGAGTAGTTGTGGAAGAAAATTGTACTTTGCTTTCTTGTTTCATGCAATAAAATATCGAGGTTTGCTTATTCTTTGCCATTCATTGTTCTTGCATTCAAGCTCGGGAGAGAAGTTTGTGAGAGATTTATTTATCTAATATCGGGAGAGTTAGATTCACGAAAGGGATAAGTACAGTATTTTTCTAGCTGGAAAATACTAACTCGACCTAGGGATAAGTTAGAGTTTCAGCGTCTAAAAGAAGTGTGAGATTGGTTGGTGGTTATAGTTGATTCACGTCGGGAGGTATCATCAAGGACTAGTCATCAACAGTACTTTGACTTAGGGATAAGCAGAGTTATCAGAGGACACTTTGCCGAACCTTGGAGAAGTCCACCCAAGAGCAAGGGATTTCCGCGGCGGACATAACCCTTCACTGTCGGGGCAGTAAAACTACAGTTCTGTCGGGGCAGTGTTGTATAATTGCATGAGACAGAAACAAGTCAATTGAACCCACAATATGAAGCACTCTAACCTACACCACTTTTCCATCCTTGATTTCTTGATCATTTATCTTTATTGTTTTAATTAGTTTCCTTAGTTATAATCCAACTCAATTATCTGTGTCTTTACTTTTCCACTATGTAGGAAGAATAAATTGCGTAAATAAAGCCAATCCCTGTGGGTTCGACATCTTAAATACTACAATCTAAAAAGGTGGAAGGACGAATGCTTGATCATAAAAGCAGGACTTCCTAGCCTCCATCACTTGGGATAGTGGAGGCATTTTTTGTAAAATCTGTTGATCACTTAGTAAACTCGAGGAACAGTAAGTTTTCAGGAAAACAGTAAAGTCATACCATAGCAAGTCTAGCTTGTCTTAAGCTTGAATATCCTCTCTGTGTTGTGTCTGTGCACTTTATCTATTACTCCATTATCAGTTTGATTCTACTGTATTTTGGTGACACTCTTCACTTTGCTCCAGCATCATTAGTGACACTTTTATTTTGCTAAAGCATTTTGGTGACAATTGCAGAATTGTTTTAGCATATGCTGATACAAAGGATTATTTTATCTTTTGTGTATGTTAACTATTTTTGAAATAACCTATCCAATCCTCGTGGGAACGATCTCACTCACACACTTTATTACTTGTTCGATGTGTATACTTGTGCAAACCAATCACACATTAGCACTTAAAAAAGTCTTTAACCACAACAAAAACATCTCGAGGAGAAATGAAATTCCATTTAACAACATTCTAGAAATTGAGTTGTTTGATGTGTGGGGAGAATTGATTTCACAGGACCCTTTCCATCATCATATGGTGATCTATATATCTTGTTAGCAGTTGACTATGTGAGAAAATGAGTTGAAGCAATGAAAACACCACACAACGATTCTAAGATAGTTCTTAAGTTCTTGTAAAAAATATTTTCACAAAATTTGGAGTTCCCAGACCAATAATCAGTGATGAAGAAACCCACTTCAATAACAGACTCATTGCTAAGGCATTACAACACTATGGAGCCAGGCACAAAATTGCTATAGTATATCACCCACAAACAAATGGCCAAGTTGTAATCTCCAATAGAGAAATCAAGCACAATTTAGAGAAGACAGTCAAAACAAATAGAAAAGACTAATCTATAAAGCTAGATGAAGATTTATGGGCATATCAGAAAGCCTACAAAACTCCTTTTGGAAAGTCACCATTTAAGTTGGTTTATGGGAAGGCTTCTCATTTACCTGTAGAGCTTGAACACAAGGCTTATTAGGTTATCAAGAAGCTCAACATGGATTTTAAATCAACTGGAAAACACATGATTTTGGAGCTAAATGAAATGGAAGAATTTCAATCACAAGCTTATGAGAATGTCCGAATTTACAAAGAGAAAAATTTGGCATGATAAACATCTTTTTTCACAACATTTCTTAGAAGGCCAACAAGTTCTAATTTACAACTCCAAACTAAAACTCTTTCCCGGAAAACTAAAAACGAGGTGGTTAGGACCTTTCCTGATACATAAGGTCTACCCCTATGGAGTTATAGAGATTAGAACACTTAATGGAGATCAAATCTATAAGGTCAATGGTCAAAGATTGAAGATTTATAATAAAGTTTCATTTTTGCGTGACAAAGAAGACCTCTATCTGCAGAATACTTGAGAATTTCGAAACCTTTCTTTTCAAGAAATTTTATTTACTTTAGCATTTTAGTTTCAGTTTGAATAAAAAAGTAGTTATCTTTATTTTCTTGTTTATTTTAATCTTTCTTTTGTTTTCTTTGCAAATATCATTTTTTAAAAGGTACAAATCCCATATGTATTGTGCATCACAGAAGTCAAACTGGTACAAGGCTGTAAGATTAAACGTATGTTCTTCAATAGAGAAATTTAGTTTTATTCAAACTTGAGGCCAAAGGAACAAGGGATAGGAAAGTCCCAATGCTAGGGAATCCAGTTAGTTCTAGGATAAAGGGACAAGAGTTTAAGTTTAAATCTAAGAGAAAAGGAGAAGAGTTTAAGTTTAAATCTAACTCTCCATTTTAAACTTACCCTTTTATTTAATATTAAAACCCTATTTTCTCTCTCTCACTTACATCTCATTAACTACCCATCACTCTATTTTACCCTTTTCAATACCTTAGCCTTCTATAACCTACACCCTATTATTACTTTTCACTTCACATATATCTCTCTTCTCAAAGAAACACAACCGGTAACAAAACTTCATATCCTTCATCTCACAAATATTTTCTCTGCTAACAATGGCCCGTTGTAAGAAAACCCCTAAAAAATCAAAAGCGGCAGAAAGAGAACAACCCATAGAGATCAAAAAATTTGAGAATGATGCTGCCAAGGAACGATTACAGAAAATCAAAGGTCGGTAAATAAATCAAGAAAAGGGATGAATCAAACAAAATGGATTTTTCAGAGGTTGTTTCGAAGATTCTGACTGTGCACAAGTGAGAGCAATTTGTTCGCCACTTCAAAAAAAAGGACAATACGAAGAAAGCTATCAACGTTTCTTTGGTGAAGGAATTCTATGCTTACATACCAGGCCTGGTCAAGAGACAGTCTACGTGCGTGGTGATCTTTTCTCTTCACCGCAAAGGACATCAACGAATTCTATAAAGTGGAGAACAAAGACAGACACTCTCTTTTCGTGGCTTCAATATTGGGGTAAAACCCAGATTTTCTGTTAGAAGATCTTTTCTTCCAAAACACAGAGTGGGATGAGGCCAACACTACTGTTGAGCGAACAAGACTCAATCCCGAAGGAAACCTCTGGATGCATTTCATCAAGCAAAACTTGATGCCCACTTCTCATACTGCCACAAAAAATTTGTCTAGCTTTCAACTTCTCTATTCTATTCTAAACAAAAGGGCGATTAATGTTGGAAAAAATATTCTAGAATATTGAGAACCGATGATGATAATTTTTAATGCTTTTGGACTGAATAATGTAGAATATTGAGAATGAATGGAACTGAACTAGAACCTGATGCTTTAAGAATTTAATTCATACAATTGTATGTTTTCTATGCTTGAGTGTGTTAGGAAATTTTTCGAGAACTTATAATCTATATCTTAGTTAGTTTGAAAAGAATAAAATCTTTTTTGCTATAGTATAAAAAAAGAAGAGAAAAAAAATATAAATATGAATAAATGTTTTAGTATAAAACTATAGAAGTACGCTTCTTTATGCAAAAGATAGCTTAGACTCTAAACATAAATAAATAATGTTATAGCATATGAGCGAATGAAAATTGTTACGGGATGACTCTACCTACTAGCTTTGGGGGTGAGATGTTTGCTCCATAATCACTTAGAGTTAATTACGGTAGTTGTGATGAGGTGATACCCTTCAAAACAGTTTGAAAAAAATACTACTAAGCATGAGAGTAATTCTAAGTACTAGGGTGTAGTGAAAAAGGAAACCTAGAATTTTTCTAATATTGTTAAGCATAGAGTAAATACAATCTCGCACACACATGCAAAGTATCTTGTCTAAGTTTAGTGTAATGAAAAGGGAACCTAGAATTGCAGTTGGCCTAACATTCATGTGAAGGGACTGAGGCTACATTTTTGTCTTTTCTGCAATTCCGTTTGGTACACACATGCTACAACATCTCTTCCTTTCTTCAACTTTGCCCCAGCAAACTTGTAATACACTGCAAGAAAAATACCCTTCTCAATCAGCATCTTTTAAAAATAAAAATAAAAACATGCAAACCTAATCCAATGCAAATGCAAATGAAATACAAATAATTAATACAATGCATATGTAATTGAAATCAAGAAAAATATTAAATAAAAGGGTATAAAATATATGTTTTTATAGCGTTAACAAATCCCCAAATTTAAGATATTGCTTGTCTTCAAGCAATGACATATAAAAATGCTATAGGAAAACTTTCAATTCTTGACTTCAGTTAGAAAGAACATCAATCCTCAAAAGATAAATGGTACATCATGCTAGATGACATATAGAAATTCAAGAACATAAACTTAGATAAAATACTTTTCATGTGTTTATGAGATTGTATCTAATCTATACTTAACAGTGTTAGAAAATTCTAGATTCTTTTTTCACTACACCATAATACTTAGAATTACTCTCTTTCTTAGTAGTATTTTTTCAAATTGTTTTGAAGGTTGTTAGCTCATCACAACTACCGTCCTTAACTCTAGGTGAGTATGGAGCAAACATCTTACCTCCAAGTTAGTAGATAGAGTCATCCCGAGATAACTTTCATTCTCTTATATGTTGTAGCATTATTTATTTATGTTCAGAGTCTAAGCTATCTTTTGCATAGAGAGACGTCCTTCTATAGTTTTATGCTAAAGCATTTATTCATATGTATATTTTTTTCTCTTTTTTATACTATAGAAAAAAGAAGTTTGTTCTTTTCAAACTAATTAAGACATAGTTTATAGGTTCTCTAAAAATTTCCTAACACACTCAAGCATAGAAAACATAAAATTGTTGAATTAAATTCTCAAAGCATCGGGTCCTAGTTCAGTTCTATTGTTTCGCAAAATTCTACCTTATTCAGTCCAAAAGTATTAAAAATTCTCATCATCGGATATCATCGGTTCTAACTTAAAGGTTGTCTCAAATTAAATCTAATGATATAGAAAAATTGTATATATGCAAATGAAAATGAAATTAGCAAGACTTTTTTAACCCAAAATTGAAGGAAACATTATCCTCAATGCAACTACATGAAACTATATGAAAAAAAAGAGAGAATAAAAATATAAAAGAAAAAGAAAGATGCTTACTTTCTATTAGATCTGGTGGCCATGCGTTTCACACGCTTGGAAGGACTTGGCGGTGGTGCGGTATGGGTTTCTTCTCAGTTGGTTTCATCCTTGCCTCCTACTTCTGCTTCTTTTGCTACTGCAGCTTCTTTGTTCTCCTCCTCGCCGAGTTGAGGTAAAGACACATTCCTTTTTGCTCTTCTTTTTTCTTTTCTTCAAGGGGCGAGGGTCTCAAATATAGGATTTGGTGGTGCCTCGATTTCAAGTGATGAAATGTTGAAGTTACCATTGTTAATCTCAACTGTTTTTTTTTTTCAGAGGACAATCATTCTGTTGTTGGAACCTTTCCTTTGTCCTGGGTTGTTGTTGGTGGTACAGATGGGCTAACTGGAACTTGGTATGAAGCAGTTACAGACTCAGCAGGTGAAGGCTCAAATGCAAGTTCAGTTCTTGCTTGCTTTGGCGGGGTAGGTCTTTGTTCATGTTGTGGCTGGGTTGGCCTTGGCTCAGGCTATTGATAGACTGGCTCGGGGTCATTTTGTCGAAACAAATACTCTAGAAAATTGGGGAATGACATAACATCATCCGGTCGTAACTCCATAAATTAGCTTGAATCATCAAGTCTCTTTTATGCACGTATTTAAAGAAAGTCATAAACATTCCATGAAGCTCACTGACTTAAGATTGGATTCTTTCAATAGCAACAATTTAATATATAACTTTTTTTCTGTAGCAATATTCTGAATCTCTACTGGTTGAGTAGGTGTTGTGGCATCATCATCAAATCCCATCAGTTTTGAGATTTTTGCTATGGCAATCAATTGTCTTCTCTTGAGTTGGTAATCTTCATTGTCTTCAAAAAAATTTTGCTTTCTACACAAGTCCTTTATGAGACACGGAAACACCAAAGGATTTTGCTTCCTTTTTAAGGATGTATGTTCCTCTTCTAGAATAATTTTTCCAACATTAATCGCCATCTTGTTCAGAAAGGAATTGAGAAGTTGCAAGCGAGACAATTTTTTTGTGGAAATATGAGAAGTGAGAATCAAGTTTTGCTTGATGAAATGCATTCATAGGTTTCCTTCGGGCTTGATTCTTGTTCGCTCAACAGTAGTGTTGTCCTCATCCCACTCTTTGTTTTGGAAGCAAAGATCTTCTAGCAGAAAATCTTGGTTTTGCCCCAGCATTGAAGCCATGAAAATAGAGCGTCTGTCTTTGTTCTCAACTTTATAGAATTCATAAATGTCCTTTGCGGTTGTAACGACCCAAAATGGGCCTAAAAGTTAGTGAACCGGTTTCGTCGGTTTAGCCTAGATCTGGATTAAATACTTTAAAATTATTTTTAATCAAATTAATTATGGACAAATATCCTAAAATCCTTATTTAATATATATTTGAATTTTTTCAACTCAATTTGAAAAATTTACCCTTGAATCCCTAAGATATGAGCTTATTTAATTAACTCAAAACCTAAATTTTAAAACATATAACCCATATTACCTAATTTAAGTCCTAAAAACCTATTTTTATATCATAAACCTAAACCTATTTTTATAATTCCGAATTTTCATTTTCTTGGAAGCCACTCCATCATATTTTCAAAGGTAAACATCAATCTTTTCAACAAAAATTCGTTTGGTTAATTATTTATATTTTTCTTCTTCAAAAAGTCATATTTTTCAATTGTTTTTCTTCTCAAAAACCATGAAAGTGGATTGGGTCAAATTTAGAGGTTATAAAACATTCAAACCTCTGAATTATAGAGTTATTTATTGAAATTCCCAAGTTATTGGCTTCGTACAATTGTTTTTAACCTTTATTTTAAGAAAAATCGTTTTTTATGGTCAAACTTGTGATTTTTGTTCAAGGGTTTTAACGCACTGTTTTTGGATCCTAAATTAATGATTTTGGATTTAATAGGATTTTTATAACATGTCTTTACTGTATCTAATCCCGTACTTTAGGTTTGGGTGAAGTTTGGTGGGTTTCGAAACATTTTCGGTTAAGGTTTTTATAGGTTTTTAAGGGCTATTGTGTAGAGGTCCGACTTGGGTTTTATTATGTGCGATTTGAAGAACTAAATCCCTATATTTTGATGCTTGAATCAGGTCAAGAGTTAGAGGAACAATTTTGAGGGAGATCAGAAAGCCGAATCGCGTTTTCGGGTGACTTGTTGAGCAAATTTCGATAAATCGGTGAGTGGATTATGAGGGTTGTCGATTTTAAAATGTTTTAAATGTGTTTTCAAAGTTTTTGGGGTGTAGTAAAGGTGTGAAAAAACTCTCTATACTCTGAAGTAAGTTTAAAGTATTACTTTCTCAAAGGTTCCTTTATTATGTCATGATTTTACTATATTATTTGTCATGATCTTATTGTGTTGTGCATATGTAATTATGCATGTATATAAATGCTCATGTGTAACGCACCAAAATTGGGCCTAGAAGTTTAGAGGTCAGTTTAGAGGTCTAGTGGAACGGTTTTGTTGGTTTAGCCTAGTTTGGGATTAAATTCTTAAAAATTGTTTTTTAATGAAAATAAATTGTGAAAAATATTCTAAAATTCTTAATTTACTTATATTTGAATTAGGTCAACTCAATTTCAAAAATTGACACTTGAATACCTAAGATTTTTTAAATTAGTGACTATTTTGCAAAAATTGAAAAATTGAGGAATCTTTTATAAACTAAGCCAAAACTTTGAATCTTTATGGATCTTTGATCAAATCCTAATCCTATTTGATCTAAGCCTTCCAATTCCCTAATTTTGATCCCAAACCCAAAAATTCACTTTTTAAAAATAACCATTCTTTAAATTTCGGTTTCTTCTTCCCCAAGACAGCCTCTTCATCATATTTTCAAGATAAATATTCATTATTTTTAATATAATTTTGTTAGTTTATTTTCCAATATTTTTCTTCTTCAAATTCTCTTCATTCTCTTTCGGTTTTACTTGAAAAACTCTATTTTTGCATTTAGTTTTAAACCCTTCTCTAAGATTTCGGTTTCTTCCTTTCCCGGAAATTCTTCATCATATTTTCAAGGTAAATATCCATTATTTTTAATAAAATTTAGTTGATTTATTTTCTTATATTTTTCTTCTTCAAAATCTTTTCGTTTTTCTTTGTTTTTACTTGTTTTAAAACCTTGGAAGGTGGTTGGATAAATCTTGGAGGTGAGAATCATTCAAACCTTTGAAACCTAAAGTTCTTTAATGAAATTCCTAATTTCTTGGCTGATTGAAAAAATCTTTAAGGTCTTGAATCAATAAAATCGGTTTTCTTGATAAATATTCTATTATTTTCTTGATTTTCATTCAAGGGTTTTACATGGTTGTTTTTGATGCCTAAATACATGAATCTTGAAGTTTTTATATGTAATTAAGGTGTATTTTAAGTATCTAATCCCGTACCTAAGGTTTAGGTGGTGTTTGGAGAGGTTTTCGGTGAGTTTCGGTTATGTTTTATGATGTTTTTAGGGGCTGCCATGTATTGGTCCGACGTGAGGGATGTTTGGGTGTGTTATAATGCACTAAAACCTCTGTTTTTAATGTTTAAATTAGGTCAAGAGGTAGAGAAACAAGTTTGAAGGAGATTGGAAGTCGAATCTCGTTTTTGGGTGACTTGTCGAGCAAGTTTCGGTAAATCGGTGAGTGGATTATGAGGGTTGCCTATTCGACAGGGTTTTAAATATGTTTTCAAAGGTTTGAGGGTATAGAGAAGGCGTTAAAAACCTCCCTATACTCGGATGCAAGTTTTAAATAATGTTTTCTCAAAGGTTCCCATATTATGCCTTGTTTTTACTTTGTGTTTTAGTCATGCTCGTGTTATACTTGTGCATATGTGAATATGAATGTGTTTCAATGCTCATTAAATGTTTTTATAAAGTTTTCATATTCATATGATTCTCCCACATTTTTTTAAACATGAGAAAAGTGATTTTTACCGGTTTATGCATTTGATGCATTTGTTAGTGGGATGCATGTGTTTTTACATATCGTTTTAACTTGAAAACTTGAGATTGATTTTGTTTTTAGTGTTGGTATTAAAGATGATAAAACATGGATAAGTTGATCTATCAATAGGATGTGAGTGCACTATAATTATAAAATGCGTACGTATAAATTTCCTTAGTGATGCATTAGAGGTGATGCCTAGTGTTGTGTAGTATAACAATGAACTTACCATATTTGAGTATGACGAACTATCCCGGACACTAAGGTGAGATTACGTAATTGTGTTAGTCAATCACGGGCATGCTTGGTGGTATAGGACAAATGCAAGTTTTCGTTTATCCTAACGTTTATTGGTAATTTAAACAGTTCATTAATACCAATACAATGTTATAAGCAAGTGGATGATACCTTGCAACGAGTTTTGCATGTGTATTTCATAATCGAAAAAGTGTTTTCAATGAAGCTTTTTCGTAGTAGCAAGTAAGTCTTTTGCTATGCTTATTAAGCATGTGTTTTTAAAAGTTAAATGAAAAGGTTTGGTGGCTCTTGAGACATGGTACACTTGCTGTTTTTCAAATAGTGGCGATGACAGCCATGAACATTGTTTTTACTTAGAGCATGACTTGTTTTAAAATTGATTTTGGTATATTATGGGTTGCACTATAAGGTGTTTTTAAATATGTTTTTATTCACTCACTAAGCTTATGCTTACCCTCTCAATTACCTTGCAATGTAGAGTATTAAATGTGGAGGCGGCAAAGAGGTAATCGTCAAGTGAAAGCTCATGTAAGTCTTTATAACATCAGTAGTAGTGAGAGAGCAATGGGGATGAGTTACCATGATAAGAATATTGTTATATTGATGAGAATTGTAGTATTTGAATGCTTATACATGTTTTATGTTTATCAATGTTGATGTTGCTTGAATGATAGCTTTATGAACCTTATGTTGAAAGTAGGTTGTGATGCCTTTAGTCGGGATCTTATATGTTAAGTTATGTGACTTCAGAGTTTTAATATATTGTTGCTAATTAGGTTGCAATGCATCTAGTAAGTTGTATGTGATATGCGAATAACGTGTACTTAGGAGTATTTTCCATTAAAGTAGTTAAAGGCCGAAACTAAGTTTAGATTCCTTACGTTTTAGTCCCTAAATTTTGAGCATGCAACTAATTAAGTTGTAGACTTCGTTTTAAGCAGAAATTTGACATGCAATTATGTAATGAACTTAATTAAAGATTGGTAACATTAATTTCATAATTACTCCTTTAGTTTTTGGAAAATTACATTTTGTTCCCTAAAGCATGTTATTTAGGACTCGTTCCTTATCTGTTTCCGCTGCAATTGAATCCTATCAACGTCATAGACCTACCTCCTCATTATCTCTGGTGAATTTAGGAAATTTTATAATTCTTGAAAATCCATACATTGTTCAAAGCTCGAGTAACAAGGTGATGGTGGAGGAATAAACTCGGGTGAGTACAAAATCGCATCACCAAACACATGAGCATCTAATGAGGTCAGGGATATTTATGATTGCACAAAGGTAGGAGCAAGTTCTTTTTCGCATACAAGTGGCTCTACTTCTGGTTGTTCCCAAGTGTTTGACCAACCTTCGGGGTTTCTACTCCAAGCGGTATTTTTTTGATGTGCTTGTTGCTGACCTCTTAGAAGATTCACCCTTACCACCATATTTCTTGTTAAATGTTTGACACTGTTCCCGTTAATCGACAGAAGTTAAGTAAGGCATTCTATTATTAAGAAAGAGGATCATATACTCGGACCTCTGAAAATCAAAATCATCTTCTTGGAGTGCAACACAAAATGGTAAATTCTGAGCTCTTTTTTTCCACGCATAAATATAGTATGTGTGAATGATTTCCCATTTCACGTTAGTTCTATCACGTCCATCCAAGTCATATAGAAAGTTATGATTGAATGGAATATTCGGAATTGGATGATGCAAGCCAAACTGCCTCAACACCCTATCGACGAATTAGAACTCAATAAACGCGAAGTGTGTCAATGGTGTAAAAGAACACCACAGTAGAGAATCCAACAACAATTATTTAGGTACCAAATTAAGATCATCGGTGTTGTACGATATCCAAATAAACTACAATAAATGTTATTTCAATAAGACTTCTAATTATAACATAAATGATTATTTATTTTAAAATTTTAATTAAATAAAAATTGTAATCACTAATTTTATCTGGGGTTGTAAAACCTATTTTTTAATTTTTGTCAATTTCGAATAATGGGCGTTAGTTTTATAAAGTTAAAAATATTATATTAATATATATCTTTGTAAATATATTACTACAGTTTTTATTTTCACGTATTTGTTATTAAATTCAAAATCCAATATATATATATATATTATTATTATTTCCTTAGAAAATTTAAAAAATATTATCTCCTCGACTTTCTTTTTTCTTTTAATTTTAGTTTCATATTATTATTATTATTATTATTATTATTATTATTATTATTATTATTATTATTATTATTATTATTATTATTATTATTATTATTATTATTATTATTACATAAGGTATTAAATTAAATAAGTAAAGATTAAATAAAATAAATATACTCATAAAACCCATAATTAATAAATAAACAGTCCAATTACTTTTTAACAAACCCAAAACAAATATTTAAGTAATGACTCATATTTGAAAACCCGGTTTATTAATAAGTAATCCATTTAAAAAATTAAAACCCAAAATAATAATAATACAAGCCCAGTTAGAAGCTCACTTATTACAACAGCCCATTTGGGGCTCTAATATAATTATAACAAAACCCCTAATTGATCCTTTATTTATCTGTGCAGTCAATCGTGGGTCGTTAGATTTATCCATGATCTAACTGTTACGATCGAAGCAAGAGAAGCCTCTAGAATTTCAACAAACAAAATTAGAAATATGGAAATAATTTCAACAATTTCAATAGACAAAAAACAGTAGTTGGAATGTCGTACAATGAATTTCAGAGAACCAACATAAATCCGAACAAACAAATTTCAAATTCAAATCCTCAAATCTTAATTTTCAATTTCTTTTTCCAAATTCCGTTTTTAAAATTCCATGACTTTTTTAAATTTTAAACCTCCATCTTTTTCTACATTTCCTACATATTTATTCTTACATAAATTTATTTTAGAGAAACAATACCTGCCATTTGATGTATTTAATGAGATGTGCCAAAATAGATGCCTCCCTCTTGTTGCCAGAGTAGAGAAAATGTTTGAGATGATACAGTCCAAACTCCTCACCGTAAAGATCAGAGTTTTTCTTAAGCAACAGAGATTCTTTTTTGTCTGTTGTCTAGAAAAAACTCTGATCTTTACGGAATCAGTTTCTTCTTTGTCTACACCCCAGGAAAACCTATGATCCCTACGGTAAGCTGTATCTCTTCTGTTCATACATTGACTTTGAATGTTTTGTTTTTTTTCCATTTCTTTGCATTTAACATTGAACTTTTTAAGGTACATAAAAATGGAAAAATCTTTCCTATTGTGACTCAATGTATGGCACCACTGTCTGATGGATTGGTGAACTTTTGTCTTTGTAATAAGAAAATGACCTACCTATATGAATATCTACACTGTTAACAAATCTGATGCATGCACGTGATCTCTTACACGCCAGGGTCCAAGACTCTTGAGAGGCTAAATTCTTGGTGTAAAAAATTGGAAAATTCTGTCATGGAAAAAAAATTTCCCTTGACTCGGTAGAATATGATACCCATTTTAAACAGTGAACATCTAATTTTGAGTATAGACAGAACCAAAAGCCTTTGATTCTGGTATCTCTACGTAAAATTTTATCATACAAATACTGTTTAAAGAGGCTCCAACTTCTGTGTAGGTTGTCCTTCGGGTGGCAGTGGTGAGACAATGGTGACAGTGTATTGGGAAATAAAATATGGATGAGGGTGTGGCAAGTTAGATGTGTAGTTGAGATTTATTTAAATGGTGATAAATAGACTAGATAAGTAAGAGAATTTTTATAGATGAATGTTTAAGTATTGTTTGGGTTGATAAAGGTCGAAAAAGTAAGAAAATTTTCTTGTAAGTATTTATTTTATTTTTTTGAATATTTATAATTTGTTATTTTTACCATGTTGAACTAACATTAATTTATTTATTTCTATTTTTTTATATATACGTACTATTATATTTTGTTGATAGAATTGAATTGATTAATAGGTTGAAGAAAAATAAGAGTCAAAGAGAATTATATTGTAAGCATTTTAGTAATTTATCAAATTATTTGATTTATTTTATTTTATGTGTGTTTATTCGAAGAGAATTATATTTTAAGTATTTTAGTAATTTATCAAACTATTTGAATTTTTTATTTTATTTTATTTGTTTAGTTAAACAAAATTATATTTAAATTATTTTAAAAAATTATCAAATTATCTGATTTTTTATTTTATTTTATGTGTTTAGTTGAAGAGAATTAAACTGAGTTGATAGATTTGAATTAAATTGAATAGGAGGAGGAAGAAGATTTGAATTTAATTTGTAAGAATAGGGAAAATTAATTTGTTATTGTTATTTTAATTTTAGTTGAATTGAATTGAAATTTTGATTTGAGTTGATTAGTAATTTAAATTTTTATTATTATTAGTTGTTAACTTTGAATTTTTATTAATTTGATTAGTAACTTTGATTTTTTTTAATTATTTCGAATCTTTATAGGAATTTGATTGTCATTATTATCTTGTTATAATAAAATTTAATTCCAATTTAAATGATTTCTAATTTTTTTTAATTACTTTGGAAAAGTTCCATACAGAAGTAATGTTAAAAGGCTCTTGTGTCAAATTAAGTTGGTTAGAGAAGGAATTTGGTCTAAATGAATATTGTACAGTTGAAGAGATTTATCAGGTTAGTCGAGCATATATTTTACAGTTTATTAGAGGTATTCTAATGCCTGATAAATCGAGAAATCTAGTTAGTGTCCGATATCTTAAATTTTTTAGTACACCTTGGGTAGCCGGTTCTGAATATAGTTGGGGATCCACCATATTAGTGTGTTTGTATCGTGAATTATGCAAGGGCGCTATACCAAAAAAGGGTAAGAAGTTAGGTGTTATTGGTGGATGTCTATTCTTATTGCAAGCGTGAGCTTGGCAACGACTTTCATTCTTTACACCAGTTACCCAATCACATATATAATTTCCTAGTTGTGCAAGGTGAATAATTTATTTTTTGGTTGAATGATTTTTTTAACGTGATATTTGAAAGAAAATTAATTTTTATCTGTATGTAGATGATGTGAGGAAAATCACGATACTAGATTGACGCACAATAATATACGAGTATGTAGATCTCTTATAGATTCATATTGTCAATATCATGCACGCAAATTATATTTAGATTTATTAAAAATAATATTACTAAAAAGTAACGATTCATAAACTAAAGTAACGATTCATAAATTATTAATTATTATTTAGATTTATTTTTTTGAATGAAATAGTTTTAAAGTAATTACTAAAAAGTATTTTAAAAAATTAATGAGTTGCACACAAACTTATCAAGTCGAGTTAGACTTTATTCGACATAACTCGCTAAGGTCTCGAGCCAAATTCGAGTTCGAATTATATCAATTCGAATCAAACGTTTATCGAGTTTTGACCAAATCGAGTTCGAGCACCTCGTGAATTGCTCAACCCATTAATCACTCCTAGTCATGAACTATGTCAATACAAAATAACAAAAAAAAAACTTTCAAAAACTACTTGATATACGTTAGATTTTTAAAAGTACAAAATTTAAAATATTATCTTAGAATTAAAAATATTATTATTTTTACAAAATTTTAAGGTATTGATTTTTATAATAAATTATGAAATTTATCATAAACTAAAATTAAAATTTCAAAACTTTTCAAAGAATTACCTACCTAAATTTTATATTTTTGACGATACTTTAATTATTTAATAATATTTTCAGTTTAGTATTTAAAGTTTTAATCACAGTAAAACCTCTATTAATTAATACTCATTAAATTAATAAACTCTATTAAATAATAAATTGTTTGGTCCAGGTCAATGTAAAAAATCATTAAATTCAATAAGATAATAATATAATATTTTTTAGAGATCCCCTTATAAATATAAATGTCCCATTAAAACTATAAATTAATAATTCATAAATATTATAATTACTACTTTAGTAACTTGCTAAAATATGAATCTATTGTAATCTGTTTTTTTTTAATTCAAATTTAATTCAATTTCATCTCTAACTTTTCTAATTGCACCCACAAGTTCTGGCGTTGAGGTTTCCAACTGCAATAAAAAGTTGTGAAGAGTTTTTGTCGCATTCACTGCTTCCTTTCGCGTGACTAGTTCAAGTGGTGTTGAATCATCTTCAACTTCATTATTAGTAGAACTTTAAACAATATTAGCCACAATTTTATCATCAGTACATAGTTTTTTAACTTATTATTTGATTAATTACAATGAAAAATATTCAATTAGTTTCAATGAATTCGTAAATTCATGAATACAATATTAAACTGAAACAAAGAATTATTAAATACATGTATTAGTCTAGTTAGATATAAATAATTTGATACATGAATATATTTAATAACATATACATTAATTTACTTATTTTTACTTAATTGAAATATTATATGCAATTTACAATTTATTTGCATACAATGTATTTATCAAAATTATATTTGCTGAATTGAGAATTTTTCTTCTAATTAATAAAATTAATTTATCGATATATTAATATCTCTCTAAATTAATAAAATTTCATGATCCTAGGGTATTAATTTATAGAGGTTTTACTGTATATTATTTTTAACTTTAAATTATACTATTGCAGCCTAAACCTACACCAATGTGCCATAAAAATTAATAATATTTTCAGTTCAGTATTTAAAGTTTCAATTATATTAATTTTTACTCGATTCAAGTTTAAGAAATTTAAGTCGAATCGAGTTTTTAATATCTTACAAAAATTAAATTGTCATTATTATCTTGTTATAATACAATTTAATTCCAATTTAAATGATTTCCTATAATCATATAATATATATATATATATATATATATCTTCATATTTTTGAATTATTTGATTATTAAAATTTCTATTTTACAACTTAAATTTTATTTAATTTTTTTCGATTAGAATTTATAAAATTTCGAATTAAGTTAATATTAATCAAATATTTTCTTATCGTTTGAATTGAATTATCCAATTTTTTTAAAATTAAATCAAATTTTACTCATCCCTTATTCTACTTCTACTTCTATTACGTTAAGAATATAATTTTTGTTATAGCTTCCCTCGCAGGAGCTCCAACTTTCATGATCTTGTGCCCTTTTTAGCGTGAGTACTTTCTGCGCAAACAAACAAATAAAGTTATATCATCAAATATTGAATTTAAATAAGTTTAACTTCGACTTATGGGAACGTATTTTGTTCAATATTTATCAATTATTTAAACAATAAATAAGATTTATTTAAAATTGATTAAATTTAAACTCTAATATCACGGAATGTAATACCCTTATTTCAGATTCAGATATCACGTTTCGACCTAAAACCCAAACAATTATTATAAATTTTTCAATTTAATTTAACCTAAACCACGTTATAAAATCTATTAAATTCAAATTTTTCAATATAGATAAATAATTAAAAACGTTACACGTGAGCATTATCACTACAACAAAATTGACTTTTAACGATACTTTTAGCGACATTTTGAGAAAACGTAGTAAAATTTGTACTTTTAGTGACGTTTGCCTGAAAACGCTGAATATGAAAATCTATTGCGGCTCTGATTTTAACGACGTTTTGTTTTAGGGGTTTTCTAAGCGCCATAAATGTTTTTAGTGACGCTAAAAAGTGTTACTATAGAACTAAAAAAGCGCCGCTAAAAACTCATTTTGCTATAGTGTATTTAAAATACATTATTAAAAATATTTGACTTTTTATTTTTAAAATACAAAAATAGGAGTTATAATACAATGTATAGTCCTACGAATATATAACCTAATATAATCTAAGTATATTACTCGAAACAACTCGATGTTGAAGTTCTATTTCGATAATGCTCCAACAATGCACATCAAATCTACTAACTTGTGAATGAAAACACTAATTCTAAAAAGATGAACTAACGAAATTAGTGGATACACTTTCGCTCAATCACAATCATGCTTCATACAAATCATAAACGCTATCTCTAGACACCTAAACACATAACAAACGAACAATGACATATTAGTTTCACGAAACAGATATAATCATATCACACAAACCTAAAGTGAGGTTCGGTATTACACAACCTTTAAAATATACATTCATACTCAAAGTCTCTCATAGAATATATTTGAATGAGACCTAATATTACACAATCTTGAGAATATACATCTGAAATTTCTTTTCATAGTGTTACAATACGTCCTTTGAGTATCTAGATCCTAACAACTAAAGTGACTCTATATAATAACCTGAAGGTCGAGTTGTATAATTGGGCATTAGACTTAAATATTAAATTTTTATGTTGGAAGCTTAAATTTAAAAAAAAGTTTGGATCAAACCTTGGGTGAATTAATTTTTACAGAATGATGTTTTGTATAATTTTAAAATAAATAAATAATTAAATAAAGTAAAAGAAAAAAAAGGGAATAGTTTAAATTTTAATTAGGTTAGCGAGTGATTAAAAAAGGAGAAGATATGATGAAAGAGAAAAAAAATGAGAATGGTAGAAGATACAGAAGAGAGAAAATTTTGAGAACAACTTTAAATTTAAATTTAAGGAGATTCAACTGCTTGATCATATTATTATTATTATTATTATTATTATTATTATTATCTAATTGAGATAAATTAATCAATATTATCCACGTCACCTTAAATTTGAAATTTTATTATATATATATTTTTTACTTTTACTATTACTAGTTTTTTTTGTTAACTTGTAGAAATAGCAGTGTTTTTCAACTTTGTTGCTTTTGATTCTCGATTCATATCCTTACTTTCTTTAGTTTTTAGTTTTTAGACATAAAGGTAATTTTAACTCTTATCATTTATAAATTTTATTATTTTAGTTTTTATTTTTTTTGGATAAATTAATCCTTAACGTATATATTTTTTTTGACAAATATTATATTTTTTAACTAATATAATGACTAAGCTGTTAAAAATTTAACGATATTGACATTTCATATATGTGATAATATATTTTAAATAACATGACATCTAGTCTCATTCTACATATATATGACATGTCATTATCGTTAAATTTTTTACGATAATGACAAATATATTCATATAAAATATAATTTTATTCTAACATAAAATATAAAACAATTAAAATTTAAATAAAATATTAAAAATTAATTAAATCTAAAATAAAAGGCTACTGAGCATTCTCAAATCTTAAATATCATTCTATTTATATATGACATATCATTATCGTTAATTCTTTAACTGTCTAATCATCATGCTAATTAAAAAATAAGATATTCATTAAAAAGATATAAGTTAAGATCTAAATGTATCTTAAAAATAGGATGAAAACCAAAATAATAAAAATTATAAACTTTAAGGGTTAAAATTATCTTTATGCACGTGATTTTAAAAAACAATTCGACTGTGGTCAAACAGTTTTACTTCAATCATGCAAAATTAATGAGTTTTGAATTTGGTGATGGTAATTACTCCATTAAACAATTTTATTACTTAATTTGTTTTATTGTTTAATAAGTTTAATAAATTTTTATTTGACTTGTTTTCATTAAAAGATCTCGTTTTTTTTCTTAAACTCATCATAATATTTACATTATTTTTTAAATATAAGTAATATATAGGTAGGGATCTTTAAAATTATTAGATTTAATTGATTCGAATCGATTATCTGAAATAAAAATATCTGATAATTTTTTTTAAAATTTACCTGATCAGGTCGGGTTCTCGATCCGAGAATAGTTGAACCGGGTATGAGCCGATTTTTTCTAATTATCAGATATCTAACCTGACCAATTTTAATTTATATATTTTTTTAGTTTTAAATTATATTTTTATTATAGATTTCTTAATATTTTTACATAAAATTATATTTAAACCTTTAAATTAATTTTACATTTTTATTATATAATTCTAATTTTAAAATTTTAAATATATTTTTATTAATTTATTAATATCTAAAAATAAAATAATATTAAAAATTTTAATATCATTTTATTTAAATTTTAAAATTAACTTTAAATCTTTATTTTTATATTTCATTATGTATTATATATCTATTTAATAAACTTATTTTTTCAGCAAATGAACATAAATATTGTGAAAAAAATATTTTTCAGTATATGGATATCTGAAAATTATTTTTCAAACTATTGATGTTTCTACGATAATTTTAAAGATAGATTTATTTTAATTCGTCAATGAACAATAAATTAAAAAATTGAAGAAGGATTCATAAGAATCTGACTTCAAATAGTGTATTGTATTGTTTATAGTCGGATTTTTTGAATCCGAATTCAGTTAAATTTCAGGCATGGCAGGCGGTGGAGGTGGCAGTGGCAGGCAGTGGTGGCATCAGGCGTTACTGTGGGTGTGTTGGAGTAAATTTTTGGGGCAATAGGCATCAAAGGGTAATTATTTAGGGTATTTAACGGATATGAGGGTGGGTTGTGTTTGAATAATTTTTTTGGTTATAAATAGATGAGAATGTGAGAAAGTTTTGAGATATTGTAATAGAATTGATAGAGTGTTTAAAGAAGTTTGAAGATTTTAATTTGTAAGTATTTATTTTATTTTATTATTAAAATATTATTATTATTATTATTATTATTATTATTATTTATTTGATGTTGATAATTTTTTGTTAAATTATTTTATGATAGTTTAATTGATATAGATTTTTATTATCATAATTTAGGTGATAGATATTATTTTTAGATGATAGATATTATTGTATTATAATATGTAGATTGAATGTTTAAAAATTTTTAGGCATATTTTTAAGTTTATAATATTTAAATTTTTAATTTAATAACAATTAAATAATTATTTGAAAAAAATTGTTACTTTGTAAAATAATTATATCTGTTTAATTTTTTTACAGGATGACTGAACAAACTTTTCTATTGTATTTAGATGATCGACATATTACTAACCTTACAATTGCTGAAATGATATATATTTTGTATATAGATTATGTTTTAAATTTGTTATTTGTTAATCATGTTATTTTTTGTAGAATACACCTGAAACATTTAAACATCATCGATGTATGGTAAAAACTCCACTGATAATAGAATCTTGAATTTCTTGCATACCACTAGATTTTATTATGTCACATTTCTTCGTGGTTATAAGTTGATTCTAGGATTGAATACTGCTTTAATCGAGCGTTGGAGGCCTAAGACTCATACTTTCTACATGCCTTATGAAGAATGCACAATCACTCTACAAGATTAGTTTATCTTATAAGAGTCTCGGTCAATGGGAGACCTTTGATTAAGCGTAGTGAAGGTTCAATTGTTCTATTTGTGAAAGGTACTTTGACAAAATACCATATGGAAGTAACGTGAAAGGGTCTCGTGTTAAATTAAGTTGTTAGAGAGTGAGTTTCAATTAAATGAATATAGCCCGGTAGCAAAGATTTATCAGGTTAGTTGAGCGTATATTCTGTAGTTGATTGGTTGTATTCTAATGCCTAATAAATCTGGAAATTTAGTTAGTGTTCGACATCTCAAATTTTTGATACTTCTTGGTCTGGTAATGAATATAGTTGGGGATCCGCCATATTAACGTGCTTGTATCGTGAGTTATGCAAGAGCGCTTTACTAGAAAAAGGTAAAAAGGTCGTCGGTCTTGGTGGTTGTCTTTTGTTATTACAAGCTTGGGCTTGGTAGCGATTGTCATTTTTCACACCAGTTACTCGAACTAATATACAATTTTTGCTTTGTCCAAGGTAATTTAATATTTTAAATTCAAAAATAAATTAAAAATTAAAATTTTAAATTACCTTGCACAAAGCGAAAATTATATATTAGTTCGAGTAATTGGTGTGAAAAATGGTAGTCGCTGCTAAGCCCAAGCTTGCAATAACAAAAGAAAACCACCAAGACCGACAATCTTCTTACTTTTTTCTAGTAAAGCGCCCTTGCATAACTCATGATACAAGCATGTTAATATGGTGGATCCCCAACTATATTCACAATCAGACCAAGATGTACCAAAAAATTTGAGATATCGAACATTAACTAAATTTCCAGATTTATCAGGCATTAAAATACCACCAATCAAATGCATAATATACGCTCAACTAACCTAATAAATCTCTGCTACCGGGCTATATTCATTCAATTGAAACTCACTCTCTTACCAACTTAATTTAACACGAGACTTTTTCACGTTCTTCATATGGTATTTTGCCAAGGTACCTTTCACAAATAGAACAATTGAACCTTCACTATGCTCAATTAAAGGTCTCCATTGACCGAGACTCCTATAAGATAAACTACATCTTGTAAAGTGATTGTGCATTCTCCATAAGACATGTAGAAAGTATAAGTCTTAGGCCTCCAACGCTCGAATAAAGCAGTTACCAATCCTAGAATCAACTTATAACCACGAAGAAATGTGGCATAATAAAATCTAGTGGTATGTAAGAAATTCAAAATTCTATTATCGAGTGGAGTTTCTATCATACATCGATGATGTTTAAATGTTTCAAGTGTATTCTACAAAAGAATAACATGATTAACAAATAACAATTTTAAAATATAATCTATATACAAAATATATAAAATTTCATCAATTGTAGGGCTAGTAATATGTCGATCATCTAAATATAATACAGGAGTTTGCTCATCCATCCTATAAAAAATTTAAACAGATATAATTATTTTACAAAGTAATAATTTTTTTCAAATAATTATTTAATTATTTCTAAATTTGAAATTTAAATATCATAAACTTAAAAATATTCCTAAATTTTTTTAAAAATCAATCTACATATTATAATACAATAATATCTATCATCTAAAAATAATATCTATCACCTAAATTATGATAATAAAAATCTATATCAATAAAACTACCATAAAATAATTCAACAAAAAAATCTATCAACATCAAATAAAAAATAATAATACTACAATAATAATAAAAAATAGATAAAAATTAAAATCTTAAAACTTCTTTTAACACTCTATCAACGTTATTACAATATCTCAAAACTTTCTCACATTCTTATCTATTTATAAAAAAAAAAATATTCAAACACAACCCACCCCATACCCGTGAACTACCCCAAATAATTTCCCTCTGACGCCTACTGCCCCAAAAATTTACTCCAACATGCCCACAGTAACATCTGACATAACCACTGTCTGCCACTGCCCCCTGTCACCGCCTGAGTCGGATTCAAAAGAATCCAATTATGAACGATACAATACACTATTTAAAATTGGATTTTTATAAAATTTTCTTTGATTTTTTTAATTCATTATTTATAGATTAATTTAAATGAATCCGTTTTTAAAATTATTATAAAAACATTAATATTTTAAGAAATAATTTTCAGATATCTGTATATTAAGAAATAATAATTTTTTTCACAACATTTCTGTAAATTTACCTATTTTTTTAATTCATTTCTGTATAACCAAAAATATTATACCTCACCCACCACTCTAATATTAAAGTCCCCTTGCCATGTTTTCCTCGTTCCCGATACCTGTCTGCATGCTCCCTGCATGTTTTTTTTTTCCTTCATTCAAACCTGCCACCCGAGACACTGCACTGAACCTGTACCTGCTACCCTGACCATTCCCACCAGGAAGAAAGGTGAAGTCGGAGTGTATACAGATCGACTTCAATATTCAATTTTGACGAGGTCATAGCCTGCAGTTTCTCTTGAATCATATGAATGGCAGGCGCAGCTGTAATTTCACAACGACAAGATCCCTTTAATTATTATAGATCTGGTGGTGTTGGAGGAGCTTTGGTTTTGGTTTGGCTTTGTAGTAAGAAAATGACCCTACCTGTCTCTACACTGTTAATAATTCTGATGCATGCACGTGATCTCTTACACGCCAGGGTTCAAGTCTCTTGAAAGGCTCACTCTAAATTTCTAGTGTAAAAAAATTGGAAAATTCTCATGGGAAAAAAATTCCCACTTGCTATCCCCTAATTATTTCCTAGAATATTGTTTCAATAATATTTAGAAAATCGAGAGAATCAGACACCGATCTTAGATAATGAACAACTAAATTTAGGTGAAAACAAAGCTAAAAGTCTTCGATTTTAGTATCTTTATATAAAATCTTATATATAAATACTGTTTAAATACAGAGCCACCATGCTCCGACTACAAATAATGTGTAGGCTGTTCTTCGGGTGACAGTGGTGTGACAGTGGTGGGGCAATGATGTCAGTGTATTGGGAAGTAAAGTATGGATGAGGTTGCCGTAGATTAAATGTGCGGTGAAGATTAATTTAAATGTTGATAAATAAAATAGATAGACAGAAAAATATTTTATACACGAGTGTTTTAGATATTATTTGAATTGGTAGAGTTTAAAAGAGTAAGAATTATTGTAGAAAAAAAATTGTTAGAAGAAATTTTTTTATAAGTATTTTATTTTTTAAATATTTATAATTTTTTTATTTGTATCGTCTTGAATTAATGTTAATTTATTTATTTTGATTTTTCATATATATATATATTGTTATATTGAGTTGATTAATAGGTTGAAGAAAAAGAATTGAACAAAATTATTGTAAGTATTTTAATAATTTATTAAATTAATTTTTTGGGTTTTAATTCTTTTTCTATTGTAGCGACCTTTTTAAAAATTCACAAGTGTGGTAATAAAAGGAATGTCACTAATGGAAATTTTGGAAAAGAATATTTGAAAAAAAGAAATTTGAAAGAAATTAGGGATTTTAGTAAAAAGGGAAATTTTTACAAAATTAGGGTTGAAAATTAGAAATGAATTTTGAAATTAGGGTTTAAAAAAAAGGTTGGAATCGCCACCGGTCATTTTGGTAGACCGGACACCATATAAACCAGAAATTCGAAATGATTTGGGTTCGAGAGTCGGTTACGATTTAAAACGGTAATAGCGTTAAAAACTGCCAAAAAATGGCACCCTTATCAAATCACCGCTTAATTAATTTTAAACTTTTCGATTTAAAGTGACATTCAAATTGAGATTTGTTTAAGGTTTGAATTTAAATTTTATTTTTACCATATCTTTATTCAAAGGTAAACACATACACCACCACCATTACACCTGATGTCGGGCCCGTTACGACCGAATAAAAAAATATTTAAAGTTCAATAATTTCGAAGTGTGACTTGCAAAATAAATTGTATACAACATATAACATTGAGCAAAGAATTAAAATACATACATAAAAAATTAACGTGTTATAATAAATAAAGGCATAATAAAGCAAATAAATGCAACAACAAAATTAACCTCCCCCTCCTTTTCATTTTTCATCCGAAAGAAGAGAGATTTTTTTTGTTCTTATACAACCCAGAAGAACGAAGAACATTTGAGTGTTCTTGCTCTTCCCCAGAAAATGGCCACCGTGATCCCAGAAACCGCCACAATTATTGCTTCCTCGATGGTTATTCTGGGTACAACCAAATTGCTATAGCACTAGAGGATCAGGAGAAGACAACCTTCACCTGCCTGTATGAGATTTATGCTTTTCAAAGAATACCATTTGGGTTATATAATGCTCAAACAATTTTTCAACATTGTATGTTGGAAATTTTTTCAGATATGGATGAAGAATTTTGGGAGGTATTTATGGACGATTTTTCTGTGTTCGGAGAAACATTTGAAAAATGCTTAGGCAACTTGGCTAAAGTACTAAAACGCTGTGAAGAAGCCGACCTTGTACTCAATTGGGAAAAATACAATTTCATGGTAACGAAAGGTACGATTTTGGGGCATAAAATTTCAAGTAAGGGAATTGAAGTTGACAAGGCAAAAGTTGAGTTGATAGAGAAGCTACCACCTCCAACAACTGTTAAAGGAATTAGAAGCTTTTTGGGACATGCTGGCTTCTACAGGAGGTTCATTAAGCTACCACCTCTAAACCGCTCTACAATTTGCTACAGCAAAATCAACCCTTTGACTTTTATGAAAATGCTACAATGTTTTTTTTGAACTAAAGAAAAAACTTACCTCAACTCCAATAGTAATACCACCCGATTGGACTGAGTCATTCGAGTTGATGTGCGACGCAAGTGACTACGTAGTGGGCGCAGCACTAGGTCAAAGAAGATGTAAGATTTTTCAAATTAATTACACTACCACTGAAAATCAAGTTGCAGATCATTTATATAGGCTAAAAAATTCAGAAAATCTAGGAGAGGATTTTGAGATCGAAGAAAATTGTCCTGATGAGAAAATTTTATATGCTACTACATTACCTTGGTATGCAAATATAGTTAATTTTATTGTCAGTGGTATTTTGCCTCCTGATTTATCTAGCCAGGGTCGAAAGAAATTCATGCATGATGCCAATTTTTTCTATTGAGATGAGCCATATTTATTTAAGCAATATGCTGACCAATTGCTTCGACGATGTGTGCCGGAAGAAGAACAAAAAGATATTCTATTCCATTATCATGCAACATCGTGTGGAGGGTATTTTGGTGGATCAATGATTGCTGAAGGTCCTTCAATCTGGATTCTACTTGCCCTCACTCTTCAAGGATGCTCAAGCGTTTTACAAGGGATGTGATAGATGTCAAAGAACCGATAACATCTCGAGGAGGAATGAAATGCTGTTGCAAAATATTCTGGAGATCGAGCTTTTCGATGTTTCGGGAATCGACTTCATGAGACCCTTTCCATAATCTTATGGTGATTTATATATCTTGCTAGCAGTGGACTATGTGAGCAAATGGGTTGAAGAGGTGGCTACACCCAGAAATGATTCAAAGACAGTTTTAAAGTTCCTGCACAAGAATATTTTCATCAGATTTGGAGTCCGCAGAGCAATAATCAGTGATGAAGGAATCCATTTCGATAACAAGCTCATTGTTAAGGCATTGCAATACCATGAAGTCAGACACAAAATTGCTACAACATATCACCCGCAGACAAATGACCAAGCTGAAATCTCAAATAGAGAAAACATTCAACACAAAGAGAAAAGACTAGTCTCCAAAGCTAGATGAATCTTTATGGGCGTATAGGACAGCTTACAAGACTCCTTTAGGAATGTTCTCATTCAAGTTGGTTTAGGCCCACCACCTCGGGTTAACCCGACTCTGAGTCCCAAAACTCGAGTCGTGACAATTTTACCCTTTGAAGATGGATGTATTAGAATCCGACTTTGAATAATATCGATTTTTTTTTATAATTTTTAGGTAAAACGCTGTTGAAAGTTGTATTATAATCTATCTGACTTTTGATTTACTACAATGAAGTACCCTAACGTTGAAAATAAAATAAGGAGTGTCGTATTATTTAAAAAAAAATAGATAATAACATTTGGGTCAAAAATTCAATAATAATAACTAAGTTACAAATTTAATTTAATTGATAATTTTAATAACGATATTTAGGCATAAGATATGCTTGAATAGAGTTAATAAAAATAATAATTTATTAAATTTAAAAAATTATATTAATAATTGAAATTTTATTTCTTCTAAATTTAAACGAGTCTGTAAAATTAAAGTCAAATACCTTCAATTTTTTACCATGTGATAAATGTTATAATTATATCTCGTATAATTTGATTTAAGATAAATTATATAAATCGTCGTAAACTATAGCAATAACCATGAAACTTTCAAAAAATTTTATGTCTATTTTAAAAATATATTATTATTTAATTAGTCATCCGTCATGTCTCATGCAAAATTTTATAAAAAAATTATTAATATAAATTTAAGTTGTTAATTTTCAGGTATAAAATATTAATTTAATATTTAAAAGTTTATATTCTTGGTTTAGATTTAAGATTTAGAAGTTTAGGGTTTAAACTTTTATTTTAGATTTTTATTTTAAGGTTTTAAGTTCAAAAATTTAAATTTTAAATTATAAAAATAAAAAATTAATATAATATATTTTTAAATAACTCACGAGTTTTTTGAATCAGTTATCAAGTATTTTGATTTAACTCATTAAAAACTCAAATCGAATTTGAACTTAAATCAAATTTAAGCTAAATCGAATTTAATCAAAATAAATTTTAATTAAATTTTAATCAAATTAAACTTAATTAACTCGCTATCTATCTCATTTCATTTATAACTATACTTGCACCAACTTATTGACTGTGGGAAAACGTTTTTCCATTAATACTGCCAAATTATCAGTGGGTTTTTCCTTTGGATGGAGCCTTTATGAAAACTGGCTTTAATAATTTCCGTCATTTTAGGGAAATAATAGAATTTCAAATAATTATTGAGGATACAAGGGAAAGGAGAGTATATTTTAAAAATTATCGCAATTACTACAATAAAAAGGGATAACGTCATATGCTCATGTCGTTACCTTTTATATTATACATGGTTCATTCATTGTTTAACGGAATAAAAGATACTACCTCCGTCCCATTTTATTTGTCCAGCATTGACTTTTTTAATCAAATTTTTTCAATTTTGACTCATTATAACTTTAAATCTATTATTGATAAAAATATAAAAAAAATATATTTTAGAAACCTCTAATCAATTAGTTTAAGAATATATATTTTATAAAATTTAATAAATTAAAATATTTAAAATAACTATGGTCAAAGTTTAAAAATTTTGACTTTAAAAAGTCAATACTAGACTTCTTATATGGGACGGAGGGAGTAATAATTTAAAGGGTAATGCTATGTACACATACGTTATCTTTTTTTACCGTAACAATTACGATAGTTTATAAAATATACTCTCATTCTCTTTATATCCTCGATTATTGTTTTGAAACTTCATTATTAAACTAATATGGCCATTTTCAATTCTATTACTAGCAATAAAAATAAAACTATTTTTTTTTAAAATTTTTTGATATTTAATCTTTATTAATTAATTTATTTTTTTAAAATATTATAAATTTTTATTATGAAAATATTTTTAAAATATTGTTCAGCTAATGATAATTTTTTTATTAAAAATTAGACGTAAACCATTATGGAACTATGGAAGTAGATTAATCAAATTAGGGTTTTAAATGAGATTAGAGAGATTGTGAGTTATTCGATTTGGTCAAAGTTTAGTTAAAATTTAATTTAATTGAACTTAGTTCGAGTTCGAATTCGACTCGAGTCTTCATGAACTAAGCTGAACTACATGATACCTGATTCAAAAAGCTCATGAGCTACTCGAAAATATAAATATAAATATATATATATATTTTTAATTTTTTATAATTCAAAATCTAAATTTCTAAATTTAAAACCTAAAATCCAAACCCTAAACATAAATCTTAAACTATAAATTAACACATTAAATCATAAAATTAACAAGTTTAAGTTTACTCAACCTGTGTATTATTTTTTTTTCATGAGGCTTTAAATGAGACGTGACAAATAAGAGTTTTTCAAGTCTAATATGGTCAAAGATCAATCAACATTTGAATCGATTAGGCTAGAATAAAGCTTGCACTCGATTTGAATTTTTAACGAGCCGAGCCAAATTCAGATCTTTCAATTAAAATTACTCAAACTTAAATTCGACTCAAAATTTTAACAAACCAAATTAAACTTACTATTATTCAAACTCGACTCAATTCGTTTACGCCTTAAATCAAACATTGCTAACAAGTTATCGCACTTGACAAGGTCCCTTGAGTTATAACTTTGGTGGGGGGTTGTCTTCCTTAATATTATTAGTTGAATTTGGGGATGGTAATTATGAAGCGAGTTAGTCGAGAGTTAAAGTAATATTTAATTTGTGATTATTAAACAATTTTATTATTTAATTTTTTATTGTTTAATAAATTGATAAAATTTTATTTGAGTTAAAAGATCTCAATTTTTCGTTAAGCTAGTCATAATATTTACATTGCTTTTTAATATAAATAATATAGATAGGAGTGTTAAAAATTATCAAACTAAATTAACCTGTACCGACTACCCAAAATAAAACACCATGTAATTCTTAAAAATTATTCAATTGAACCGAATATTCAATCTAAAAATAATTAGACCGGACTTAAATTGATTTTTCTTAGTTACAGGATGTGCGACATGACATGTTTAATTTTAATTTATATACTTTTTAATTTTAAATCTTTCACCCACACATTCCCCCCTCCACCCACCTACCTACCTACCACTCCAATATTAAACTCCACTGACCACTTGCAATGTTTTCCTCGTTCCCGATGCCTGTCTGCATGCCCTGCATGTTTTGTTTTTTTCCTTCATTCAAACCTGCCACCCGAGACACTGCACTGAACCTGTAGCTGCCACCCTGACCAATGCCACAATGAAGAAAGGTGAAGTCGGAGTGTATATAGATCGACTTCACTATTCATTTTTGACCTGCACTTGGTCTTGAATCATATAATGGCAGGAGCAGCTTTAATTTCACAAGGGCAAGGTCCCTTTAATTATTATAAATCTGGTGTGGTTGGAGGAGCGTCGGTTTTGGTAAATTTTTGTCTTTGTAATAAGAAAATGACCCTACCTGTCTCTACACTGATAATAATTCTGATGCATGCACATGGTTTCTGACACGTCCGGGTTCAAGTCTCTCGAAAGGCTCACTCTAAATTCTTAGTCTAAATTCTTAATATTGAAAGTCAGTAGAATCAGACACTGTCTTTAAACACAAAATATCCAATTTTAGTGGAAGATAGAGCCGAAAACCTTTGATTTTGGTATTTTTACATAGAATCTTATTGTACAAACACTGTTTAAAGATGGAGTCATTAGACTCCGACTTCAAACGGTGGGTAGGTTATCGGGTGGCAGTGGTGTGGTAGTGGTGGGACAGTGGTTACAGTGTATTGGGAAGTAAAATATGGATGTAAGTGTGGTAAGTTAGATGTGTGGTGGAGATTAATTTAAATGTTGATAAATAGAGTAGATAGACAGGAAAAATTTATAGACGAGGGTTTAGGTATTGTTTGAGGGAAAAAATTTATACAGAGTGTTTAGGTATTGTTTGAATTGTTTGAGGGAAAAAAATTTATAGTGAGTGTTTAGGTATTGTTTGAATTGATAAAGTTTGAAAGAGTAAAAGTTGTTGAAGAAAAGGTTTCTTGTTCGATTTTTTTTTTCTTGTAAGTATTTTATTTTATTTTATCTGAATATTTATAATTTGTTATTTTTATCATGTTGAACTAATGTTAACTTTTTTTTTTGATTTTTTATATACAGATTGTTATATTTTGTTGATAGAATTGGATTGTTATATTTTGTTGATAGAATTGAATTGATTAGTAGGTTGAAGAAGAAGAGTTAAAAGAGAATTATATTGTAAGTATTTCAATAATTTACTAAATTATTTGATATATATATATTTTTTTATTTTATGTTTGTTTATTTGAAGAGAATTATATTGTAAGTATTTTAACAATTTATCAAATTATTTGAATTTTTTATTTTATGTGTTTAGTTGAAGAAAATTATATTTTAATTATTTTAAAAATTTATCAAGTTATCTGTTTTTTTTTTATTTTATGTGTTTAGTCAAAAAGAATTATATTGAGTTGATAGATTTGAAGTAAATTGAGAAGGAGAAAGAAGAAGAATTGAATTTAATATTTGTTAGAATAGAAAAAAATAATATTTGTTATTTTTATTTTAATTTCAGTTGAATTGAATTGAAATTTTGATTTGAGTTGATTAGTATTTTAAATTTTTATTATTATTAGATGTTAAGTAGTAACTTTGAATTTTTTTAATTATTTCGAATCTTTATGAGAATTTGATTAATAGTAATTTATTATTAGTACTATAGATTTAGAGTTGAGTAGTGATTAGCAGTAATTTTGAGTTGAGTAGTTATTAGTGGATGAATAATATTTTTCTATTATTTTTAATTTTTTAAATAAGTATTCTTATTAAATTATTTTTAATTTCTTGAATTTTTTTTAATATTTTAGTCTTATTAAAGTTATTAAATTTAATTTTCTTATTAAATTATTTATTAATAATTTATTTTTTCTTATTAAACTTAATTAAATTTTTTATTTGTTTTAAATTTCTTTTAGCAGATGGTTGAGCAAGCTCCTCTTTTGTATTTAGAGGATCGACATATTACCATCCTTCATGTTGATGATATGGTATATATCTTGTAATTTATATTTAATTTAAAATTTATGTTTTTTTAATATGCTTGTTTTAATTATAGGATACGGTGGAAACATTTAAACATCATCGAAATATGGTAGAAGCTCCAATAGATTATAGAATCTTGAGTTTCTTGCGTACTGTTGGATTTTATTATGCCACATTCCTTCGTGGTTTTAAGTTGATTCCAGGGTTGATTACCGCTCTAATCGAGCGTTGGAGACCTGAAACTCATACATTCCATATGCCCTGTGGAGAATGTACAATTACTCTACAGGATGTAGTGTATCTTATTGGTGTCCCTGTCAACGGAAAACCGTTGATTGAGCGTATTTATGGTTCAACTGTTGAGATTTGTGAAATGTACCTTGGAAAAGTTCCATACGGAAGTAATGTTAAAGGTTCTCGTGTCAAATTGAGTTGGTTAGAGAAGGAATTTGGTCTAAATGAGTATAGTACAGTTGAAGAAATTTTGTCAGGCTAGTAGAGCATATATTCTACGGCTAATTGGTGGTATTCTAATGCCTGATAAATCTGGAAATCTAGTTAGTGTCCGATATCTTAAATTTTTGAGTACACCTTGGGAAGCCGGTTCTGAATATAGTTGGGGATCCGCCATATTAGCGTGCTTGTATCGTGAGTTATGCAAAGGTGCTATACTAAAAAAGGGTAAGAAGTTAAGTGGTATTGGTGGATGTCTATTGTTATTGCAAGTATGGGTTTGGCAACGACTTCCATTCTTTACACCAGTTACCCGATCACATATACAATTTCCTCTTTGTGCAAGGTGAATAATTTATTTTTGGTTGAATGATTTCTTTAACGTAATATTTGAAAGAAAATTAATTTTTATCTGTATGCAGATGGTGTGAGGAAAATCACGATACTGGATTGGCGCACAATAATGTACGAATATGTAGATCTCTTATAGATTCATATTGTCAAGATCAGGTACGCAAAGTATATTTTATTTTTTGAATATCTTGTTTTAAATTGATATCAGTGTAGTATGAT
Source organism: Abelmoschus esculentus (assembly GCA_035048815.1). Classification (NCBI taxonomy): domain Eukaryota; kingdom Viridiplantae; phylum Streptophyta; class Magnoliopsida; order Malvales; family Malvaceae; genus Abelmoschus; species Abelmoschus esculentus. The sequence goes on from JAUCBN010000049.1 coordinate 2,818,884, forward strand.
ATTAATTTAAAAAATATTTTTCCAGTTTATTTGGCAGGCGTATGATGATGACCAAATATTTGTACCCGATTATCTCATGATTAATGCAGTTTTATGGTGTAGTGTTGCACCGTTGATCCACTTTTCTATAGTGGAGTTCCATTTTGCAGATAGAGTGTTGAAACAATTTGGTTTTAACCAGCCTATTCCATGTATTCCGCGTGATCATTATTATCTTCATACGCTTGATGGACGTGGTAGAGCAGATACAGATTGGGAAGCTATACATATTGAATTTATTTCCTTGTGGAACGATAGAGCTTTATCGTTGCCAGAGGTTTATCCAATAGAAGCTGTTGATTTTGATTTTGAAAGTTCAGAGTATATTATTTGGTATCGTTCTAATGGGAAACCATACTTAACGACTATCGAAGAAAGAGACGAATGTCGAAGATACAAGAAAAAATACGGTGGCAAAGGTAAATCATCGAAGACTGAAGTTGGCACGTCCTCGAATACAGATATATGTAGTAGAAACCCCGAAGGTTGGCCAACCACATGAGAGTAAACCCCCCGAAGATTGAGTAAAAAGAAATTCCAACCTTTAGCAGATTCATGTTCCATAATTGCCGATAAAATGATGCACACATAGATAAAATGATTTTACGATCTTATCGATTTTAAATTTCATTTACTTAGGGACGATAAAAATTAATTTGAATATTCAATTAACATATGATAATCCAAACCATTAGGTCACGAATATCAGAATTAATAAATATCTTTCTTTTTTGTTTTAAATAAATTAACAATACTTAAAATAATTTCATGGATGTTAATTGCAATGCATGGAAAATAATAACGAACACATAAGTATAATAAAGAAACCAAAGAAAATAATAATCGAACAATTAAACGATAAAAGAGAGCAAAAAGTCAGTGGTACATAAAACATGATGCAGATAACATGAACATGAATTATTTAGCGCATAACAAATAGAATATATAAGGTGACGGAAATGGGTAATTGGTAAACATAATAATATGACAAATCACAAGTAATGGAATACTGATAGGTGCTCAAAATAATTAGTATTTTGTGTTTAATTACTCCTTGATTTGATGAGTTATGTTACTGATCTTAGTGTTTTTATGTAGGACTGTGAATCTGGAAAATGCACTTAAATGACCGATTTTTGATTTTTTTTATTTTCTGGATCGAGTCTGGATTGGTGGACATGACTTTGGGCATGAAAATCTGAGGTGACACTCGATCAGTAGCTTCTAAAAGATGATGTCAGTAAGCACATGATAGTTTATCAGCGTTCCAGATAGTTTATGAGCCGGGATTTGAATTTTAAATTTGGATTTATCTTTTTGTATTTGAATTTAAATATTTTTAGAATTATCTAGGATTTATCTCCTTATTTTAGGGTTTGTAAAAGGCTATAAATACCCACCTTGGATAAGACTAGAATTCATTCATCATTTAATTCCAAAATCCTAGAGTTTTCTTTCATCTCTTATTTTCTTTCTTTATTTTTCGTGCTTTTATTTTTATTTTATTTATTATGTCGAGTATAATTCTTCCCATAATTATACTCGGCTAATTTTTTATAGCCAAAGGCTTAAGCAATGACTCGATCCAAACGTGAGAATTGAAAAAACACATCAATAACTTCGTCTTTTTATTTCTTTAAGTTTTCTTTTGAATTTATTTTTAAATCAAATTAATTTCAAAACTAAAGATTGACTTTGATCAAGACGTTGATTTGATCATTTATGTGGGAGGAAAGATCGGCTATTGAAACAATCCGAATTCTTTGGAACATACTTAGCAAATTGATTGCTAAGAAGAAAACTAAAATTGGATTAGTTATTATTGAAATAATATAATCCAAGTCGATTTTAATGATTTAATGATTTTATCTACAAACATTGAGTTGATGGATTAATCCATGAAACCAATATCAAAGATTGAACTTGGGTATTCGGTTTGGAAGTTTTGCTTCAAGGATTGAACCTTGAAAGCTAAGTACCAACGTAAAATCTCGAAGTGAAAATCTTTTTCCGATGATCTATTAAAGTCGAGTCAAAGCGAGAGCTTAAGGCTAGTTTTTATTTTATTAAATTACTTTCTTTATTCCGATTTCTTTAATTATTTAGTTTATTCAATTCGACAAAACCCCTTTTACCCAAACACAATTAAATTTTCTTCTTGAATCATCAATCGAACAAACATAATAGAGAAGTTTTTAGTCCTTGTGAGATCGACCCTTCTCCTATACTATATTTAATTTCTTATTTATTATTTGAGAATAAGGAATTTTTTTTGACACTACACGACGCGTGTCAAATACTTTACATAATACCACACCTTCACTCGCATAAATATGGTACTAAAAACCGCCAAATGTACCGCACGAATGATATTGTCTTAGTGGTTAAAGGAACGATTATTGTTCTTAAAATTCACAGGTTCTAGCACTAGTAATGTCAGCGCTGTGTTTGAACGATCAATATCTATTAATTGAGAGTATACTCTAGAACATTATAATACACGATCGTCATAAATCTATTTTCGTTATTTTTTTTTTTTTGCATATTTGAAATATATTTATAAAATTTTAAATTTACATACAAAAGATCGAATAAACTAAATTAAAATTAAAAAAATAAATCCACACCATTCAAATATATCATTTAATATACAATCTAAAAATCCAATAAAACAACTAAAATAAGAAAATTGCAGCAAAAAATTATGAAGCATTAAATCCACAACATTCAATACACAAACAGAAATATTTTAAATGCAAAAAATTAAATCCACAACATTCAACATGACAACTAAAAACATAGTAATTTACTTTCGAATAAATTAAATTAAAATTAAAAAAAATTACACCATTCAATATACAAACTAAAAATTCAATAAAACAACTAAAATAAACGTCTCGAAAAATATAGTAAATAGAAATATATCAAACAAAAATATATTTTCTTAAATGCAACCAAACAAAAAATATAACGAAAAACTTACAAATATTTAAAAATCTTTATCCCAAAATCTTTTTTATTTAATTTACAACTAGGGGTGATAATGAGCCGAGCTCGTAATTTTAGGCTTGAGCTCAGCTCGATAATAATATTATTGGGCTCGGCTCGGGATCAAAGCTCGTCAGGCTCAGCTCGGTTTGACTAGAAATGGACAATTTTCTATATTATTGTGTTTTATTATTTATTTATTTGTAGTTTATTTTTTATTTTTTATTTGTAGTTTTATAAATTTGTTTTAGTCGATAATATTCAATTTATTTTATTTAATTTATTTTTAGTGGATTTACTCTCAATTATTTATTATTTTATTTACTAAACAAATTATTTTTAATGTATATATAAATATATATGTATGTTTATAGATAATTATTCCTAGCCTGTTCATGAGCTTTTCGAACCGAGCTTGGGTAAGCTCGGTTCGGCTCGTTTAGATCTCGAGCCGAACCCGAGCCCGAGTCGTGCTCACTCGAGCCGCGCTTTGACTGAGTCAAGCTCGATTAGCTCGCGAGTCGGACAAACTCATTATCACCCTACTTACAACTATCAACCTTCCCCCCTTCCCCCTTTTACCAGTTACCCTTTAATTTATAAATTACATACACTCTAAAATTAAATCCTAACTATTCAGTAAATAAAATACAAAATTTTACTCATCCAGAAAATAAAATAATATCACCCATAAAACTTTTATGCATGCATGCAAACAAACTTATACAATGTAGGTATGCTTGTTCTATACACTGTTTAAAGTCGGAGCTTAATAGATTCGTCTTTAAATAATGTTTGCATGATTAGATTTCATGTAAATATACTAAAGTCGGAGATTTTTGGCTCCGTCTTCACCTAAAATTGAATATTAACTGTTCAAAATTAATATCTAATTCCATTGACTTTTTAAACACCGTTAAACATTAATATTTTGGGACATAATTAGAATATAGCAATACAGTGCGAAACTTTTTCCCATGAGCAATATCTCTGAGAAATTTTCAAAAAAAAAAAAAGTTTGTTTAAAATTTTATTTAACTAAAATCGACAATAAATATAATTTTTTAGTGTAAAAAATATATTTTATATTTAAAATTTTTTTTTTAAAAAAATTTTGAGTTTATAAATTTAATCTCGTATAATTTTATTCAAGATAAATCACATAAATGGTCATGAATAAGAGTGTTTATCAAGCGAGTTGATCACGAGTTGAGTGTGCTCGTTAAAAATTTTACTGCTTGATTTGACTCGTTGCTCATTAAATTCGTTAAAATTATGCTCGACTTAAAATTCGAATTGATAAGCTATTAGCCGTGTGGATAAGTTATCTAAGCTGTTGACATCATCTTCTAGAAGCTCGCTAACGTGTCACCACATGAAATTTTTCATGCACAAATTTAATCCAGTCTTGAATTTGAAAAAATTATAGATTTTCAGAATTTTAAGCGTATTTTCTCAAATTGAAGTCTTGTACAAAAAACACATGAAAACACTCTTTTTGAGTATCGCAAACTTATCATTAAAGACATATTTAATTATACAAATATAACCATTTAAATCACTTATCATTCGGATACATAGATGACTGTGAACAATAAAAATCTTATACATATTCTTAAGATTTATTCGTAATCGAGTTATCTCTCATTGTTAGAATATAAATGGGTGGTTGTGGATGATAAAATTTGTTATCACCCATTGTATTTGAAAACGATATCCTACCGATTGTTGGATGATAAAATGATGTTTGCGGCTGATAAAATATATCATCCACGTAATTTGGAACCAAGCTCCCTCCAATTACTAGGCAATAAAAAGATGATTGCGATTTATAAAATCATTCATTCATCCATTGGATTGAAAGTCGAACTCTCGCACACTGCTAGATGTTCATATAGGGTTGGCGAAATATTACTATACATATCTAGAGTAGCGAATTCACTATATAATTTATTTGCTTGACTCTTGCCTGATGCTCTCTTAGATGATTGATCACGATCACTATATTTTTTAAATACTTAGAATTATTCAATTCCAAATAATCAGCTTGAATCGTATAATAAATTGGCATCATTTCATATATGTTATTTAACATATTAATGTATTTAACATGTTTTATTTCTCCTACATGATGCCTCTAACGGTGAAAATTTACATGACCGTAAGTTGTTATGATTTAGTGGATCTCTCGGAATGGGCTAGTGGAAGTCAAATTATCTTGTGAACCTATCTCTAAACTAATATTCTAAAAAAGCAATATGAATCATTGGTGTAACCGCACACCAGAGATAGAAATTAATCATCAATGCTTCTGGTACACCAGAAATAGGAATTAACCTCCAAATAAACTACAAAAACTATATAAGATTTTCTTTAAAAGTAAAAAGATACATAATAAAAAAATAACATGTAAAAATAAGTAACTTAATTTTTGTACCTCATTTTTACAAGATAAATCAATAAAATCTCTAAACACTATCACATTATTGTATAATAACCCTGTGTGAGTTTTTTTTTTTTTTTTTTGCATTGCATCTGTATAAACATCCAAATAATAGTTGTTTATTATTTTTTAAATAAAATAAAAATATTTTAAAAATATTAAACTTAAACTTTTAAATCAAAGTAAAAACTTATCTACTAATAGGAGAAAAATTTCTCGAACTTTTAGCAATTTGTGTAAAAAAATGAAAGTCATTATCATGCCCATGCACCAACACCCTTTGCCTTCACACCATTATATTCTAATAGAGTGGCCTTACACAACTCATGGTACAAAAACATTAATATTATTGATCCCTAACTGTAATTACTAGTTTATGAAGACAATGATAATATGATAGATATTGTGCGTGAACAAGATTTGCAGATTTATCTGGCATCAATATACCCCTAATAAGATATTAAATACAGGTTTGACTTGCACAACTAATATATTGCATTGTCTTATTGCTTTCATGCTTGAACTCTCTCTGTAACTAGTTTAATTTAATCTGAGATCCTCTCACATCGATTCTAGTTAGAACCTTGTCGAGATAATTGTAACAAAGCTTTGCAATTGATTCCTCGATCCCCTTAACCAATGGAATTTGTTTACCGGGACCTCAATTAGTATCGCAATGTCTTCAAGAGTAATGGTACATTCTTCATACGATATGTGAAATGTATGAGTCTTCGACCTCTAACGCTCAATTAATGCGAAAATTAAAGTGAAAATCAACTTGTAACCACAAATAAATATGACATGATAGAATTTCACATCTTGCAACCATTGCATTATATCTGGGTATTTGTCTTTACTTACCATGCTTAAGTGATATTTAAAGGTCTTCTCGGTTTCTTACATTAAATTAAAAAAAATATTGATTATAATATATAAAATAATAAAATATTACTAATATCACATTAATTTCTTTTAAAAAATTATCATATCATCAATCTCAACACTTTAGACGTGACAATTTTATAATCTCAATATAAAATTTTAATCGGTCGTCCTTCTAACAAAACTGCATGTATGACATGTAAAAATTAGTAATAAAAATAATTATCACTAAATTTAATCGTAACTACTACTTTAAAATTTTATATAAAAAACTAAAAATATCTAAACTAAATTTTAAAATAAAATATATAAACTTAAAAACTTATAATATTTTCTTAAAATCTTCTTTTTTATTCTACTTCTTCACCTAATTTTTTCATAAACTTTCTTATACAGTTCTCTATCTTAAACCCCTACTTAACAACTAAAAATTCAAATTTTAACTACTCAACTGAACACCCTACCATCTAGTAAATATAAATCAATACCTTATTCCCGAAAAATCAAAATCAACTTTCACAAATTTATTCTCAACTTTTTAGTATATTATTGAGTCAAATTTTTCATGCACTACACAATGCACACATGCACCATTCCAGCACTGTACACTGTATACTGTCACTGCACATTCCACACCATGAGGTCAGAATGCAATCCAACCAACTTCAACATTTTTTTTGAAGTTGGATCGAAAGCAATATGCATTCATATTTTTTTTTCCCTAGAAAGTCATATTGAAAGAAATATGCTTGTTTTGTCCCATGAGATCGGATTGAAAGCACATTGCTTTCATATTTTTTTTATTATTTTTTATTCTTTTTTATGAAGTCAGAATAAAATTTATCTGACCTTAAAAAGTATCGTAGAAAGTGCAATAGATTTAAAAATAATTTGACGGGTGCTGTATATCTTAAACTAAATTTTTGGTACAATATTGCCTTCTTTCATGATATAAACTTAGGTCTTTGAAAATAGAGAAATTATTACATGAACTCGTTCCACCATATATGATATGGTCTTCAACCAATTAAATTAAAACATATCATATATTTTTTCTATATCATATTTACACATAAGCATTGCCCAAATCATCCAATTTAATGTCTTTGATTTAAAAAAAAGAAAAAAAATATTATCAAAGATTTTTTGTGCCATCTTTCTCTTTGTTTTTTTAAAATTTCTCAATTAATTTTTTATAGATTTAGGGTTTAGAGTTTAGAGCTAATATTTAGAGTTTAGGGTTTAGGGTTTAGGGTTTATGTTTAGGGTTAAGTTTAGGGCTAAGGTTAGGTTTAGGTTTAGGTTTAGGGTTTAGAAAAAAATAATTAAAAAGAATTAAACAATAAAGAGGAAGACAACATAAAAAATATTTGATAATATTTTTTCCCTTTTTCAAATCAAAGGCATTAATGTGTATAATTTATATGATGCTTATGTGTGAATATGATATGAGAAAAATATATGATGTGTCTTAATTTAATTAGTTGAGACCATATCCTAGGTGGTGAAACGGGTTCATGTAATAATTTCTACCGAAAATAATAATAAAAAAACTATCTTTTTTACTAGGAGAAATTTTAGTAATATTGTACCAAAAATATATGTTAAGATATATAGCATCCATACACTTTTTTTGGAATTTATTGCACTTGTGCTTTTAACATCGAATAGATTACATTCCGAATTCTTCAAAAATTTAAAAAATAAATAAAAAAAATGAAAGCAAAGTTCTTTCAATACGACTCATGGGATAAAAAAAATATGGAATCATATTGCTTTCAATATGAATTCATGAAAAAAATTAAAAAAAACGACAACATATTTTAAATCCTTTTAAAAAAATTAAGAAAATTTGAAAGTGGATTGGATTATATTTCGAACTCATTCCATGAAATATACAGATACAAATAGTAACTCGCCTCAATAATACAGTGAAAAGTTAACTCAATAATACACCGAAAAGTTTGTGAAGATAGATAATTGTACAGGTTAAAGATAGATAATTGTAGAAGAAAGTTTGTGAAGAAATTCCATGAAAAAGTAGGAAAAAAAAAGATTTTGAGAAAATATTTTAGGTTTTTAATTTTATATATAAAATTCTAACTAGAACCGATGAGAGAGGATCTTGCATTAAATTGAACTGATTAAAGAGAGAATTCAAGCTTGCACACAATAATACGATGCAAGATATTAATTGTGTAATTCGAGCCTATATTTTATAGCTCATTAAAAGTATATTGATGTCGGATAAATCTGAAAATCTTGTCTACATGTGATATCTATTATATTTATTATCGTCTTCAGAAATTATCTAATATTTTCAATATATTTAGAAATCATACACCGGTGGAAGTGTGAATATACAAGAACCATTGATAATTAATTCCTATACATGGTGTGTGGTTACACCAATTCAGAGAGATTCACTAAATTATGACACCTTACACATATAGATTTTCATTGTGAGGGGGACTATACATAGTAAATAAAGCATGTTAAATATATTGATACATGAAAATAATATATGTGAAATAATACCAATTCACTATTCAATTCAAGTTGATGATGTAGAATCGAATTATTCAAAGTACATGTTCTTTTATCTCAATAATGGAAGACCATACTTGACTATAAAGAACAAAACAATGCCAAATATTTCTGAAAAATATAATGTTCATGGACAATTATCTAAAAGTACAGCAGGTCAAAGTTATGTGGATGAATTCTACATTAAATTTGCTATACTAAATATGTATAGTAATGCTTCACTAACCCCATATGAACATCCAACAATGGACGAGAGCTTGATTTTCAATCCAATAAATGATAGATTTTATAAATAACAACCACCTTTTTATCACCCAACAATGGGCGTGAGCTCGGATCCAAATCAAGCGGATGATAAATTTTATCAATCGCAATCACCTTTTTATCATCTAGTAATAAGAGGGATCTCGTTTTCAAATCTAGTGGGTGACGATAAATTTTATCATTTGCAATCACCCATTTATCATCCAACAATGGACGATAGTTCGATTACAAATAATTGTAAAGTATATGTCTCATATTTTTATCATTAATAGTCTCACTTTTTCACCACATAATAGTGACTATGGGTTTATAATACCTCCTCATATACCTTCGTTGATTAATGATGTTGAAAATAATGATAGTGATGATGATGCACCTCAAAGACCATAATGAGATCGACGACAACTACGATATTACTATTCGACCACACTCCGATATGAAAAAATTACATAGATAATAATTTTATGTAAATCTTGTTCTTTGTAATTTGAATTTAAATATTATTGTTTTATATATGTTATATGTGAATTTCAAGTTAACTATTGACATATGTGTCATGACTAACAAATAGAGATTAAATAATAAACTTTAAGATATTAAAGGTAAAATTTGACATCAACTTACAGACACAACTATCGACATACTTGATAGAGTTCTTTTTTTTTTATGGATTATTGTATTCAATAACTATTCATCATGCTCTAGTATTGGCCTATAACACTTAAAAATGATGATGAAAAATAAAAAAATGAATTTTTTTTTTGTTTATGGGAATAAAACCAACAACTTGAGCTAAGTTGGATAAATACCCAACCATCTAAACTAAGGAGCTTTTAATGTTTAATTTTTCCCTTTTTTAAACATTAACTAAAACAATAATATTAATAAAATAATACACACACCTCATTTATTATCCCACCAACCGGCAAAATTAGTAAGATATTATAATTGAATTTTTATTTAAAAATCTATTGATACGAGAAAAAAAATTAAGAATCTATAACATTCGATACAATGTTTTATTTTTGAGGTCAGATTGCTTTCCTACCAACCTCATAGAGAAAAAAATAAAAATAATTAAATGCCTCTAGATTTCAATCCCACCTCAAGCTTTTGAAAAAAATTGAAGGCATGTGAAGTTGGTTTGAATTCCATCGGTTAGAATTCCTTTCGACCTCATGCTAATTAAAAAATTGAAAGCATGATGCTTTCAATCCAACTTCAACATTTTTAATTTAAAAAATAAGTCTTATCGATTACACACTGCACGAAAGAATGAATTATTTGTGGATATTTTTTATGAGAAATTTTGGATGATAGTTTGTATTATTTTTTCGGGAAAAGGACATAATTTTATTTATTAAATATTGGATGGATGGTAGTGTGTATTATTTTTTCAGGAAAAAATATTGTCATGTCTTGTGCAATATGTAATTGTATTATTTGATTAAAAAATTGATGGTATTGTGTTGTATTATTTTTTGAGAATAAAGTATAATTTTATTTATTAAATATTAGATGGATGATAGTGGTGTGTACGTATTATTTCTTTGGGAATAGGTATGTCATGTCTCGTCCAGTGTGTAATTGTATTATTTGATTGAAAAGTTGATATTGTGTTGTATTATGTCTTGGGAAGATGGTATAATTTAATTTATTAAATATTAGATGGATGATATTGGTATGTATTATCTTTTCGGTAATAGGGTATATCATATCTTGTGCAGTGTGTTGTTATGTCTCGTGGTGTGTATTATTTTAAAACCAACTACAGTTAGACAAATATTTAAGAATTTGTTGTGTTTTAAATAATGTTTTTAATGACAGACGAAAAACAATCCGACCTCAAACGAAAAAATTAGAAATTTTGAAGTCGGTTGGTGTTCAATCCGACCTCAAGGAAAAATAATAAAAAAATAGTTAGGTTTGGATTGATTTCAATCCGACCTAATGGACTAGTAATTAAAAAAAATTAAATCTAGGGGAAAGCAATCTGACTTCATAACCAAAAATAATAAAAAAAATTCTGATAGCCAATATAAAGCAATCCGACTTCATTATTTTCAAGCTTACACATTTCGAATCACTTTTTTGAAAAGTGATTTTAAAGTTTCTAAAAAAGATGTTTGAAAAAGTTGTATGAAAAGTGGTCTAAAAAATATTATAAATGTAGTATCAGGTCTCGAATAGTGAAAATTTTAACCGAAAATTGCTTAAAAATCCAAAATATTTTTCTAATGGTCTTAAAAAATTGTGTAGGAGTATTAAATTTGAATCTTGAATATCTTGTTATTGGATTATAGGGGTAAAATTGTAAAAAAATTATTTTTTGTGAATTTTTTTTTTATCTTTATATATGTAAGGTGGATAGTAGAATTTATAAAAAAATCTAAATGAGAACTTGTGTGAAGAAGAAGAAAATAGAAGAGAAATAAATTCATAGTAAGTTTTTACTTTATCTTTTAAATTTGTATGTTGTTTATTTGTTTATTTGTAATTTAGAGCGTTTTATGGAAAAAAAATCCATAGCGATCTATTACATCATTATTATAGTTTTGATTTTTATATTCTGATCTAAAAATGTATTTCTTTTTGAATGAGTAGATACAATAAGAAACTTTTTATGTTTGTTAACATTATGGTGGAGAAATTGTAAAAACTGATGTTAGTGTTGTCTTTAACTCGAAAATACAACAAAGATGAGGTTTTCCAAAATCATTTCTATTGCGTATAAAAAGTACTTCGCGATTGCGTGCAAGTGTACACGTTCAAGTTATAGTATAAAAAGTGTCATATCCACAGTTATAGTATAACAACCTATATTCAAAAAGTCTCTACCAATCAACAAGTCACAATCGTGTAAAAAAAAATCAGCATCATAGTAAAATTCTAGATTCTTTCAATGCAATCCTAAAATTAAAGACAATTTCAATTAAGTGCAATGGTAAAATTTTCATCATTGATTATCCATCAAATTTAAAGCAATTAGATCAAATTGAAATTCTTGGAAAATAATTTATGCAATCTGTATGCAATAACTAATTATGAATGCAACTATTATGAATCAACTAAAGGTAAACACCCCCCAAACTCGAGATGAGCATTGTCCCCAATGCATGCAAAAATAAAAAATAAAAAATGCAATTGAGTTAGAAAGATCGTCACCTAGTGTTAATGATTCCTTGTTTGTCAAGTATTTAACTTTTATTCCTCGTCATGGTGGTTGTGCTGGCGGATTAAGTCTTCCATTGATGTTTTTCCATTATCTTGAGCAGTAGTTGCCAGAGCAACAACGATTTTCTGGGCATGTGAAGTGACGATCATAACATCACAACGAATGGATCTAAATTGTCCAATATAATCACAACTCCACTTGCCTGTCAAGAAAAACGAAAATAATAATGGTAAAGGTAGGTGATAAAGATCATTAATGGAAGGAAAGAATTTCGGTAAGCAATAAAAGGAAATAAATAGACAAAAAAATATGGGTAACTTTTAGAGTTAATTATGGAATTAAACTCTTCAAAGTTTGACCCATATTAAAGTCTATCCAAATCTGCAATCAAATCTCCCTTGATCTTGATTTCATTTCCTAAAAAGATAAAAGTTAATAAAGTAAGAATTATTCAAGTAATGAAAATATAATTATTCATAGAAACCATAATTAAGAAAAATCATAAAAAAATCAAAATAAAATAAAAGATAAAAATAATAGTAAATAAAAATATAAAGAAAACATATGGAGGGTCGTTTCCGATATTTCTTATAGTCCATCCGCACCCTTCATCGAGTGACAATTCTGCCCAAAAAGGGTTGGGCCAAAATGAGTACGGATATTCCCCTTTGCATTATCATGGTGGAGGTGTCTTTCTTTCGTGTTCTCTTGTAATCCATGCATATCCTCCACCTTGATATTGTTCCTGAAGGCATAAATAAATTATTAGAAAAAATTATATCAACATCCAACCATTTAATTACCTCATTGTCGTTAACTTCTCCATCATAGTTGGATTTAGCCTTCGTTGTCGTGGTAATTGTTGTGCTAGCCAATTGTCGTGGCAATCTTTTGCCAAAATTCTGTGTAAATCAAGTAAAGGTTCTTCTTTTTCGAAGTCTGCAAGACTCAACCCACCTTGTTCTTTAAGATTCTCAAACATCTCCATCAGTAGAGATGTTAGTATGGCACTAATACTAGATGTAATTACCAAAGATAAATTATCTTCTCCCAAACAATTATACCCTATTTGTGATGGCTTCAAATCTTGTAATGTTGAATCCTCGGAAGATACTTGCAATGGAAGAGGTGAGTTTTTTAAAGAATTCAAAAGGTTCAATCATCACCTTCTCGTATTCCATTATCAAGGCACTGCCATCTCTTTGATCGAGCATGTCGTCATGTAATTGCCCAGGCAACTGTGAGTAAGAGTAATCCTTAGATTCCTTCTTCAGCATCAGTGCTGATGTAATATCCTGGAAATCAAACTCCTTAGAATTTGTTGTAGCATCACTCTCCTCGGCTTCATTGAATGGTATCGTGACATTACCCTGTTCAGGCTTCTCCATTACTGTGGCAATTATTACTGTAGACTCATCCAACGTTGAGCAGTTTTCCTCATCAACTTGCTCTAGACTCGGAGGTTCAGGAATTACCTTTTTGTCCTCTAGTGTTGGGATTTCAGTATCCTTAAGAATTGATTGTTGGGGCATGTTATCCATGACATATATGGATCCCCTTAATTGATCTTCCGAATTCCCTATTGGTGCATCTAACTCGATTGTCCTCGCATCCAAGGACTTTATTTGATCTTGCAGCTTCTCTATTAACCATGAATAATTTTGTTGTTGGTTCCATCTTTGGTCCTCCATGTGACCATATGTTCCAGCATTGTAGGGAAATTATTAAACGAATGATTTTCTCCACAATAAAAACAAAAAATTGCCGTGACATGAACTTGTTAGGTTGCTCTTGGTTGGCATAGGTAATCATCAAGAAATTCTTGATAGGATCGATTCATATCTTCCAACATCAACTCCCGAACAAATTTCTTTCTATCGTTCTGCATCTCGAAGTTCCTTCACTTGATGTACACCTAATTTTTTTTTGTTTTTTTTAAAAAAAAGAAAAAAGAAAAAGAAAATAAGTTAGTAACAATAATAAAAAAATTACAAGAAACTAAAGACAAAGATGCTATTGCCAATCTCCGGCAACGACGCCAAAAACTTGTTGCGTGTAAAAAGTACTTCGCGATTGCGTGAAAGTGTACACATTCAAGTTATAGTATAAAAAGTATCGTATCCACAGGGATTGGTGCACTTTTCAGAATTTAATCTCTTGCACTGAAAAATAAAGACACAAGTGGTTTATAGAATTGATATTTAAATGAAAATAATAAAATAAGCAAATAAAATAAATTGGAGCAATCGATAAGAGAATTAGGCTGAGTTATTCCGAATTATGGAATGACTATTGAATGATTTCTTCTTCGTAAGTGGGTGCTCGCACCACCCAACTTGTTCCAGCAATTGGTCTCAATCGATTGCTTACGTCATTTCTTCGAGTTGTCAGTTCGTAGATTGTTTGGGAAATTGCGATGAGGGAATTGCTCGGACAATTTGGGCGACTATCCTTAAGGTTGGGCAAAGCGTAGCTTCTATTAGCCGTTGAAATCCTGCACTTATCCCTAAGCCGAATTAGTTCTTTCGCACTTAGATCGAACCATACCTATTCGTTTCGTCAATCCAATCCTCCCGAATCGGGATAAATAAATCGTTTATTGAGGTTCTCTCCCGATTCTCTCGCAAACAAATTAAATGCCAAGAATAGGTAAACCTCAATTAAGAACACACCACAAACTTAAATAGAAATCAAACTAAATCATCTATAACAATAGAATAACCCAAGCCAATTTAGAATTAGTTCATGGCTGGGCGAAATATCCAAAAGAGTAAATCCTCTCATCACTCGAAAATAACAAAGAAAATACAATGGAAATCGCAGCCTCCTTCTTCACTCTCTCTCACGATCGGCTCACTTCTTCTTTATGCCATGCTCTTCCTTTTATAGAAGAAATCTAGGTTGACTTAGGTAACAAGGTGAGGTTGAATTGGAAATATTCATAAAGAATATTTTCATTCTTTATTTGATTCTCATTATCTGTTTCCTTCTTTGCTTTATTCTCTAATTCTTTCCATGTCTTCTCCATTGACCTTTTCTTTCCCAAATCGATAGCTCCTCATCAAGGAAGGAATCCTACAAACATGGAAATAAACCACAACAGTATCCTTTTCCACAAAATTCAACCAACTAAGGAATTAAAGTGACAACCAAGGAAATAATGCATGAAAATAATCAAATACAACTAATTATGTGCTTAAGTATAACAATAATAATGAGTAAAAGGGTAATAAAAACAATACTTTTGATCATCAATTTCCCTTCGTGAGTTGAAGCAAGATATTGAAGAAAAAATAGAGTCTAAGATTGTTCGTTTGCGGTACCAGTGGAAGATATGCGATGAACATGTTAGATATTCTACAACAGCTCTTAAAGATGACAGTAATGTTCAAATCATGATTGTAGAGCATGAATCAAGCTGTATGAGAAGTGTTGTGTTATATGTTATGTTGCGTGTTAGATTTGATGTTTCAGATTCATGTAGAAATGTATATGGAAGTTTTTCTCAGATGAGTTTCGGAAGTGCGGTTGATGACCATCCTTATATGTTTAGAGATAGTTTTGTTGCGTTGTTGGAAAGTGGGACAACATTTGCATTTAACCTATATGCTTGTCCATCTACGTTCCTCGTTATTGAGCCGACGAATAATACGAGTGTTGACATTGACGTTCAACATCTCCAAGGTCGATGGGGAGAAACACTTGTTGATTCTAGTGAAGATGAAGAAACCGTAGATCCGAAGTTGAGTGTTGATGACCTTGGTGATGAGTCTGCTTTTGATGGTGATCGAGAGTTCGTTTTTTTGCAAGGATTATATTGCATGGTATGAACCTCCCGCTCATATGAACTTAATAGATTACAATCTGATAATGGCACAACAGTACTCAATCATGCCAAAAATATGTTTTGGCTCTTTTGATAGTTATCTGTTGGAATGCATTTTGTAGAGAAAGAAGAAGTTGCTTTAGCATTTAAAGAATATTCCATCAGAAATTATGTAGATTTTTTTGGTTAAAGAATCAACTATTAAGACTTTATTTGCAAAATGTGTTAAATATGGAGAAGATTGTAATTGGAAGATTCGGGTATCTAAACTTCAGAGGAGAAGTTGTTGGGAGATTACAAAATTCAATGCTCGTCACACTTGTTTACGAAATTCCATCAGTTAAATCATCGTAAACTAGACTTGGATGTAATAAGAAGATACGTTAGGATGTTAGTTGAAGCAAATCCCGAGTTACTTGCTTTATTGAATGCAATGGTATTATTTATTCCCGCGACCATAGTCAGCTATAAAAATTGAATGCATGCAATGGTATTGTTCATTCAAGTTGTGTATCGACGAGTTTTCATATTCTAAACATATGGTTCAAGTTGATGGTACATGGCTATACGGAAGATATAAACATGTACTATTGATTGTTGTTATACAGGATGACGATGGGAATATATTTCTGATTATATTCGCAATTGTTAATAAAGAGTCTACTAATACTTGAAAATTCTTTTTGAGTAATTTACGAGAACATGTCATACGAGAAGATGGTGTCACCTTGATTTCTAATAGAGCAATGGGAATTTTAGTAACAATTGATCATCCGAACTGTGGATAGAACCCTCCGCATGCTTATCCAACATATTGCGAACATCATAATGGACAGAACGCCATTGAAAAATAGAGAAAACCCCACATTCGCAGTGCAATTTTAGGAATAGGTAAGTATTTTTCATTTTTGTTTATGTAGTCATTCAAATTTTTATGTTAACAGAATATCGTCTGAAATAGGTTACGAACTACTAGGGGTTTGCATTATTAGGTTTTAACTGAATTAATCAACCGAACCAAAATTATTTTAGTTTATTCGGTCAGTTAATTTTTGGTAAATTCAGTTAACATTTAATTTTTTTGAAAATTCAGTTATCGGTTAATTCGGTTCAAAATTGGTTAATTAATCAAATTAACCTAAATTATTATATATTAAATATTATATATTATATATTTTATTTTTTGTCATTCAATTTTTAAAAAATTATAAAATAATCATTAAATTTTTTATATTATAAAATGGTCACTAAATTTTTATTAAATTAGAATAAAATAAAACTCTAGTGACTAAAGAATTATTTTTAGCATAATTTATTGACTTATTATGTAATTTAACAAAATTTTATAATAAATTTAGGTTAATTTGGTTAATTCGGCAAATTAACCGAAATAATTTTGTTAGATTAATTCGGTTAAAGGTAATTCGGTTCGGTTAACTGTTAAAATTTAAAAATTTTGGTTAATTCGATTCGGCCACCGATCGAATTAATCGAATATGCTCCCCTACAAACTACTTCAACCCAATTTTGAGAGAAAGTTTGTCAATTTAGCGATGGAGTAAGGCGAAGAAATTTTGGCATGAGCAAACAATATAAAGAGGGAAAGATGGACCCAAGCATGCATTAAAGGAAGATGCTACGACCAAATGACAACCAACTTGGTAGACTGCATAAATGGTGTGTTAAAAGGAAAAAGACATCTCCCAATAACAAGCTTGGTGAGAGAAACGTACTATAGGTTGGCTAATGTTTGGTCAGATAAAGGGTCAAAAATCAAATCTATGATAAATAGAGGACAAGTTTGGTCTCCTTACCTTGTAAAAAAATCAAAAAAAGCATAGAACTATAAAGATCGATGATTGTTCACGGGTTCGACCTAAATGGTCAGATTTTTGATGTTGTAGATTCGATGCGCAACAATGAAGGAGGGCACCGATAAACATTTCGAGTCAATTTTAGGAGACGATGGTGTGACTGTGGTGAGTTCCAGGCATGACATTATCCATGTAGTCATGCAACCGCAATATGTATGTCTAAACGGGTTGAAATCAATGTCTTGATAATACCTCCAGACGTGAATCAAGCATGAACAACAACCGATGGTATATGTCCTTTTAGTCGTTGAAATCCTTGCGGATTAGTCGATGCCCTTGAGAAAAGACCTTACTCTCTTATTTCGTGAGCCTAACTCTCCCGATATTTTACAAATAGTTTTTTCTTCACATACTTATCTCTCGAGCTCATATGCAAAGAAGAGTAAATGCCAAGAGAGAATAAACTATGAAAATAAGCATTGCATTAATAAATCTGAAATAAGATACAACTTTCTTCCCCAACTACTCCATAAAAAACCTAAGCCTCGATGGGGGTTTAGAACATGATGAACTTGTCGTCGGCTTAGGACCCGACTTGTTATTCTTAACCCTAGTGGTTTGCTTTATATAGGCCAAGCCTAGGTTAAAGTCTTTCCATAAAAGTAAGAGTTCTAAAAGGAAAAGAATACATGTCCATATTAAATTACAACTCTTTATTCTATTTCCTAATTTAACTCATTTGTACTTTCTTTAATTTTGCGTTGACTTTGACTATGGCTTGACACTATTTCTTCACTTTTGTTTCTTCTCGCAATATGTCCATCAGAATCGGCACATTTTTCTCCATCTATTGCGCACCAGTTAACATATTTAGTCTGCTGTCGCAACCTCCAAAGTGTTGTTGTAGCAGGTGTTTGTCTGCATTCCAGCTTTGTTTTCTAGCATCCGTCCTGCTAACTGGCATTGCTTGTATGGTTGTTTCCTTTCTAAGAGAGAAAACCATTAACCACACCTATTTTATGCCAAATAATAAATAAACTCATGAATTAAGTATTAGAATGCTGAAATATGGAAAATACATTGAATTATCCATTATTGTCGTTTAATTTGTTCATTACGAGCAATAATTGAGTGAGAATATGATACAAAAATTGAGTGGGAAAATACATTGAATTATCCATTATTGCCTTTTTTTATGGAGGAGAAGTTGATGATCCAGTTGTTGTCTCTTTGTCAGGTGGTTTCTTTCTTGTATACTTCTGGTCAGGGGGATGTCGCCGCGACAACAGTTGCCTTGGCGGGTATTATCTAGGTAGCCCGTTTCTACATCGAAGTTGAATTTAGATTTCACCTCGATTTGTTGACATTCATCAGGTTCTTCTGGATGCCTTAGAGCTTTGAATACATTGATCTTCACTTGTTGGTCATTGACTCGTATAACCAATTCTTCTTTTTCGCAATCGATCAATGTTCTTCCTGTGGCTAGGAACGGCCTTCCCAATATGATTGGAGCGTTTTCATCTATTTTACAATCTAAAATTAAGAAGTCAACAGAAAATATAAATTTTTCAACCCTTACCAGCATCACCGTGGCTGGTTTTGCCTTCCCGATGCCTAGCTTCTGGAACACCGAATTAGACATTAAATTGACGCTAGCACCCAAGTCACATAATACCTTACCCACACATTGATATCCGATAGAGCATGGTATGATGAAACTAACATGATTTTTTCCTTTTGTTGCGACCTTGTTATGTAGCCTTGGATATGATATCCTTAAGGAACTTTGCATAGTTGAGCATTTGCTTTATTGCCTCCACTAAAGGTATATTAATGTGTACCTATTTAAGTATGTCTAAGAATTTTTTTAAACTGGTATTTCTATTTTTTCTATTTCAACCTTTGTGGAAATGGTGGTGGTAGGCGTAGATCTTCAATCTTTTCAGAATATTAGAATCTTATCTGCGGTGTTGCTACGGCATCGACTGTTGCATCATCATCATCGGCAGCTTCTGCTGATTCCTTTGCCTCAGGTTTTTCTTCAGTAACCTCCTCAGGGGTTCCTTTCTCAGGATTCTTACCTATTGCCCTAACAGGTATCTTAGGGTCCTTCAATTGTAGTCCACTTTGGGTGGATATAGCCTTACAATGTTCATGTAGACCAGTTCTAGCGACTTTAGTATCGTTGAGTAGACCTCCTATAGGTCGATTATTCATCTACTATGCTATCTGCCCTACTGTGATTTCCAGCGTTTTAAGAGCAACTTTACTTTTTCGCATTCTCATCTCTTCTCTGTCCATCAATGTATCAACTCTTTGAATAAATTTATTTGTATTTGCGATATAAGCGCCAATCTGAGCCATAAAGTTGTTCAACATATTTTCTAATGTCTGGATATCAGTTGGCTGTTGCTGTGGCAGTTGCTGCTGAACAGTTCGATTGTTCTGCTAGAATCCATTATATTGTATAGTTTGATGTTGCGGGTTTAGTGCATTATTTGTATTACTTCATGAGAAGTTCGTGTGCTTTCTCCATGCTAGGTTATAATTATTGGACATGTTATTCTTTTTAAAGTTCCCAACATAGAAACTTGATTCTGAATATTACGGGCATTCATTCAAATCATGATTTTCACCACATGTTTCACAGAAAAGAATGACTGTTTTTACCTCTCGAATGTGACTCAGCTTTTGCAGATCCTTTACCATGTTTGTTAGTGCTGACAGTTGAGCTAATATAGAATCTAAAGAGTCTAAATTTGTCATACCTCGCCTTGTTATTCCTCTTCTTGTGGTCGGATGTTTACAGTCATTATTTGTTAATCTATCTAGAATCTCTAAACTTTCATGGGGTGGGCGGTCTAGAAGTGTACCGTTAGCCGAGGCATCAAGCATCATTCTCGTAGGTGTGTTTACTGCATTGTAGAATATTGATACCTGATTCCACTCAGGCAATCTATACATTGGGCATTTTCTATACAACTCTCTATATCTTTCCCATGCCTCGTACATGGATTCATCGTCTTCCTGCCTGAAGGATGTGATGTCGTTTCTTAACTTATCTGTCATATTATTGTAGTTGAAACGGGCTAGAAAGTTGCGGCACAGTTTCGTCAATGAAGTTAACGATCCAGGTTGAAGTTTATTAGACCAGGATTTCGCCCTATCCTTCAGTTAATAGGGGAAAAGTTTTAACTTAATTACATCGGCAGAAACTCCCAGCAGCTTAAATGAGACATTAATAATATTAAAATTAAATTAAAATAACATTTGACTTGCATTAAAATTTACATGAAAGATTATATGGAATTATTTTTTATATAATTTCTGGTCATGCCTAGGTGTGGCTGAATGTAACATCGTGATGGTCGTCTAACTCGTTATGGTGCATCGTTTTCGTCGCCATCATCATCATTATCCTCATTCTCATTTTTCTCTTCTTCCTCTTGTTCATCATCTTCAACATTATCAATCACAGGAGGAATTGGAGATGGTGTTGTAAACTTATTTTCACTATTATATGGTGAAAAAGTGTGAATACTAATTGAAGTACACGCCATAAAATTTTTGATTCCTAAAAGTCCATGTATTCACCATTGTTTGGGTATATGGGTGAATGTTATTGATAAAAATCTGGTTCATATACGATGGTTGTGATTGATAAAAGGATGCTTGTGACTGAAGATTTTTGAAATAACTCCCACTCATTGAATTTAGAAAGGAACTTTCACCCTATGGATTTTGAAATTAGCTCCCACCAATTGTTGGTTGTTCATATGAAGTTAAAAATTAGCATCTGATGAAGCGGATTGATTGTATGATTCATCTGTTTGATTATGACTAGCACCACTTTTAGATGATTGACCATGACCATCATATTTTTTAAGGTACATACAACAATGCTATCGTTCTTCTGTAGTGGTCAAGTACGGTTTTCCGTTATTCAGATAGAATACTGAATTATTTGATTCCATTTTATCGGTTTGGAGTGGATAACGAGGTGATAGCATTTAATGTCGATTGCTCCACATATCAACATACTTGACATGTTTTATTTCACATGCATGATGCCCTTTTTCACGAAAATCAAAATGATGTAAGGAATAATGATTAAATGGATATGTTGAAATAAGGTGACGAAAGCCAAATTGTCTAAGAACCCTATCTCTCAATTGATATTCCACAAAATCAAAGTGATGAACGGTGTAACTACAGATTAGAGATAGAAATCAAACATTAATTCGTCTGTTACATTTATGTGACCACTAATATATGACCTCCAAATAAACTAAAAAAATTATATAAATTAATATAAAAAATTAAATAAAATGCATAATAAATAGCATGAAAAATTTAATAAATTGATTATGATACCTCATCTTTACACTCTAAATTAATATGAGCTTGAAATACTCTAACATTATTACGTATTAAACTGGTGTCAACTTTTTTACAATTCCATCTGCATACATATCTAATGAGAAATCGTTTAGATAAAATAAAAGATAAATTAAAATTAGGAAAATTTCAAATCTAAATTTAAAATATTTACCTAATGACGAGAGCAAAATTTCAAGAACTTTTAGTAAGAGGTGTAAAAAAGGGAAGTCATTCCAATGCCCAAGCTTATAACAATAAGAAGCATCCACTGACACCTTTTGCTTTAATACCATTATTATCTCAAAGCGCAGCCTTACACAACTCACGATATAAGAACTCTAATATCGTAGAACCCCAACTATAACTACCAGCTACTGAAGGGGATGATAAATAAGGTACACATCGTGTATGAACCAGATTACCAGATTACCAGATTTATCTGGCATCAATATACCACCGATGAGTTATAAAATATAAGCTCGACTTACGCAAGTAATAACTTGAGTTATATTACCAAACTTAAATTCTCTTTGTAACCAGCTCAATTTTATTCAAGACCATCTAACTTCGCTTCCATTTGGAACCTTACTGAGGTAATCATAACATAGTTCGACAGTTGATTCCTCTGGTTCGTTAAAAAGAGGAAGCTCGTTCACCAGAACCCCAATTAACATCACCATGTCTTCAAGTGTGATTGTACATTCCACACGCAACATGTTAAATGTATGGGTCTTCGTTCTCCAACGCTCAATAAATACGGTTTTTAAAACGGGAATTAGCTTGTAGCCACGGATAAATGTGGAATGATAGAATCCAACAATTTACAACCAATGCATTATAACAAGATAAAGGTCATTATTCCCCATGTTCAAATGCTTGTTAAAAGTGTCCTCGGTTACCTATATTACATTAACATTTGTTAAGAATAACAAACAATAGAATAAATACTAATATAAATTAAATATCTTAACAAAAAAATTACCACATCATCAACTGTAACACTAGAAACGTGTCGATTTTATAATCTCAACATAGAATTTTGATAGGTCATCCTTCGAGAAAAAAAGACAAGTAAGATTCTAATCTTAAATAATAATATATATATAAATAAAAATAATAAAATAAATAAAAGTATACCTACCTAAGATATATTTTCAAAATTGTCTTCTTTTCTTCTACTTCCTTGCAACTTGTTCTTCGACCAAAATTCTACAACTCTTTACAATTTTCTACTTCTCCTCAACCCCTATTTATAAAAAATATATACTCTCTTCCACAAAAAATAATACAACACGATACCATCAAATTTTTAATCAAATAATACACTTACACACTACAAGAGACATGACAACAAACTTTATGAGACATGACATACTTTATTCTTGAAAAAATAATACACACTATCATTCATTCAATATTTAAAAAACAAAAAATATAATCTCTTCCCCAAAAAATAATACAACATAATACCATCAACTTTTCAGTCAAATAATACAATGACATACTATACGAGACATGATAACACACTGAACGAGATATGACATACCTTATTTCCGAAAAAAATAATACACACTATCATTAATCTAATATTTAATAAATAAAAAATACCCTCTTCCCAAGAAACTAATACAACACAATACCACCAACTTTTTAGTCAAATAATACAATTACATACTACACGATATATGACAACACGTTGCACGAGATATGATATACCCTATTTCAGAAAAAAAAAATAATACACACTATCATTCATATAATATTTAATAAATAAAATTATATCATATTCCCCCAAAAATACTACAACACAATATCATCAATTTTTCATTCAAATAATACAATTACACACTACAAGAGACATGAAAACACACTGCACGAGACATGACATATCCTATTCCCGAAAAAATAGTACACACCACTATCATCCGACGAAATTGGTAGGATAATACAATTGGATTAGGGTATGTCATGTCTTGTGTAGTGTGTTGTCATGTCTCGTGTAGTGTATAATTTTATTATTTGATTGAAAAGTTAATGATATTCTGTTGTATAATTTTTTTGGGGAAGATGGTATAATTTTATTTACTAAATATTAGATGGATGATAGTGATGTGTATTATATTTTTGGGAATAGAGTATGTAATGTCT
Source organism: Abelmoschus esculentus (assembly GCA_035048815.1). Lineage (NCBI taxonomy): Eukaryota > Viridiplantae > Streptophyta > Magnoliopsida > Malvales > Malvaceae > Abelmoschus > Abelmoschus esculentus. Next base: position 2,843,390 of record JAUCBN010000049.1, read on the forward strand.
GGTGCAGTGTGTAATTTTACTATTTGACTAAAAAGTTGATGATATTGTGTTGTATTATTTTTTGGGGAAGGTGATATAATTTTATTTACTAAATATTAGATGGATGAAAGTGTGTATTATTTTTTTGTGGAATGGGGTATATCATATCTCGTGTAGTGTGTTGGCATGTCTCATGCAGTGTGTAATTATATTATTTGACAGAAAAGTTGATGGTATTGTGTTGTATTATTTTTTGGGAAAGAATGTATTTTTTATTTATTAAATATTGGATGGATGATAGCGTGTATTATTTTTTCAAAAATAATGTATATCCTCTCTCGTGGAGTGTATAAGTGTATTATTTGATTGAAAAATGAATGGTATTGTGTTGTATTATTTTTTTCGGGAAAAGAATATATTTTTGTTTATAAATAGGAGTTGAAAAGAAGTAAAAAAATATAAACCGTTATAGAATTTCTTTTGTTAAAAGAACAAGTTCTGAGGAATTAGAAGAAAAGGAGGAAGATTTTGAAAATATATCTTAACTAGGCGTGATTTTATTTATTTTATTTTTTTATATTATATTATTATTTTAAGATTGAAAACTTGTCTTTTTTTGTTCGAAGGATGATCTATCAAAATTCTTTGTTGAAATTGGAAAATTGACTCGTTTCTAGTTTTACAATTGATGATATGATAATTTTTTGTTAAGATATTTAATTTTATATTAACATTTTATTCTTTTATTTGTTATTCTTAACAATTTTTAATGTAATGTAGGCAATCGAGGACACTTTTAAGCTTCACTTGAACATGAGAAATAATGACCCTCATCCCGCTATAATGCAATGGTTGCAAGCTGGTGGATTTTATCACATCACATTTATTCGTGGTTACAAGCTAATTTCGGGTTTAATAACCGCATTGATTGAGCATTGGAGACCAGAGACCCATACATTTCATATGTCGTGTGGGGAATGTACAATTACATTTGAAGATGTGGTGATATTAATTAGGATTCTGGTGAACGAGTTCCTTTTGTTAAGGAACCAGAAGAATCAGTTGTCAAACCATGTTATGATTACCTCGGTAAGGTTCCAATTGGAACCAAAGTTAGATAACCTCGTATAAAACTGAGCTGGTTACAAAGAGAATTTAAGCTTGGTAGTACAACGCGAGATATTACTTGCGCAAGTTGAGCTTATATTTTACAACTCATTGACGGTATATTAATGCTAGATAAATTTGGTAATCTGGTTCATACACGATATCTGTCTTATTTATCATCCTCTTTAGTAGTTGGTTGTTATAGTTGGGGTTCTACAATATTAGTATTCTTATATCGTGAGTTTTGTAAGGTTGCGCTTTTAGATAATAATGATATTAAAGAAAAAATTGTTGGTGGATGCTTGTTACTATTACAAGCTTGGGCATGAGAACGACTTCCCTTTTTTTACACCACTTACTAAAAGTTCTAGAAATTTTCCTCTCGTCATTAGGTAAATATTTTAAATTTATATTTGAAGCTTTCTTAATTTTAAATTATCCTTTATTTTATCTAAATGATTTCTCTTTGGATATGTATGCAAATGGAATTCTAAAAAAGTCGACATTGGTTTAGTAAATGGAATTCTAAAAAATTGTTGGTTTAGAGTATTCTGAGCTCATATTGATTTAGATTGTAAAGATGAGGTATCAATTTAATTTACTAAATTTTTCATGTTATTTATTACGAATTTTATTTAATTTTTAATATTAATTTATATTATTTTCGTAGTTTATTTGGAGGCCATATACTGATGGTCGTGTAAAAGTACCAGACGAATTGATGGTTGATTCCTATCTCTGGTGTGCAGTTACACCATTGATTCACTTTGCTTTTGTGGAATATCATTTCGGAGATAGGGCTCTTAGAGAATTTGGCTTCCATCATCCTATTCCAACAGATTAAATTAATCATGATTCCTTACATTGTGTTAATTTTTGTGAAAAAGGCATCATCCTTGGGAAATAAAACATGTCAAGTACGTTGATATGTGGAGCAATCGTCATTAAATGCTACCACCTCATTTCATACTCTAAGCCGATGATATGGAATCATTCGGAGTACATGGTATTCTATCTAAATAACGAAAAAACATACTTGACCACTACAGAAGAACGAGAGTAATGTCGCATGTACCTTAAAAAATATGGTGGTCGTGATCAATCATCGAAAAGTTGTGCTAGTCGTAGTCAAATAGATGAATCATAAAATAAATTCGCTTCATCGGATGCTAATTTTTTAACCTCATATGAATAACCAACAATTGGTGGGAGCTATTTTCAAAATTCAGAGGGTGGAATCCAATGAGTGGGAGTTATTTCCCAAATCCTCAGTCACAAGCATCTTTTTATCAGTCACAACTATCTGAATATATATACTAGATTTTTATCAATCACAGACACCCATATACCCAAAATAAGGTGGAAACATGGACTATGAGGGGCTCAAAATTTAATGGCGTGTACTTCAATTAGTACTCACACTTTTTTCGCCATATAATAGTATAAATATGTTTACAACGCTATCTCCAATGCTTCATATGATTGATAATGTTGAAAATGATGAACAAGAGGAAGAAGAGGAAAATGATGATGAAGATGATTGATAACTCCGCAAAAAGGCTATACTTAGAGCCTTTTTACTTAAGTTATTGATTACCTTTAAGCACATATAGGATCATTTAGATGCATTTAAGATCATAACATTGCATTTGGTGGTTAGTTATGCCTTGGCATTTATGGTGCGGTGATAGATGTTATTTTACGGGGAAGGTTGTATTGTTGGCTGATGATGTGCAAGTAAAACGAAGCTGGGAGTAAGGGAGATTTGTCATGACATTTGCAAAAGGACAGCGAAGGAAAAATGTCATGACAAATATGGAGACATTCAGTGCTACAGAAAAAGAAAAGAAGATATTTTGTAGAGGATTGTCAGCTAGTGTTGTACGTGAGGTTGGCCATAACCACCCTAGAGGAGACCACTGTCACCTTGGCAGATTTGCACATCACGTGAATGGGGTGCAAAGAGAATTTCCCTAAAACATAGGGCATTCCTCCCCCACTTTATAAGGAATGGTGACCTAAGAGAAAAGGAGGAACTTTGGAGCTGATTTTGAGGTGCAAAAGCAAGCAAAAGGTGGCGGAAAACTTCCACCTTTCTTCCCCAACCGACCTCCGAAGGTTTCCTCCATTATCGAGCTCGAATGGAGTGGCGTGCTAGGCACCCGAGAGTGGCTAGCACGCTAAAGCGTCTCCATGGTGGTTGAAGATCCGACGGTAGCGCGCACCAAGAGTGTCTTTCAACCTCTCCGCTTTGCTTTATTTTTATACTTGTGAGGTTGTTATGGATGATATTCTCTAAATACTTGCACAACATCATGTTTATTCTTTATGTGATGGAATGTTTTTTGTTGATGATTTAAGCTTTGCTTTTTTTGAATATATTAGATGTTTATGTGTTTGTTTATTTGCTTTTCTCATTGTTTTAAATTATCTAAGTTTGTAAGAGGCATGAGAGTGTTCTTTGCTTAGGTACACACTAGGTGTTAGAGAGAAACGTAGTAATAGATCCTTAGAGTTTGAGAGAAACTAAGGGAGGATCAACGTGAGCATTGGGTTTTAGAATGCAACTAGAGCCTAACCTGACCTTAGATGCTCGAGAGAGACTTGAGTTGAGGGTTTCAACGACTAAAAGGAGTGTCCTCTGTCGATAGGCTAGATGTCACTGTTGAGACCGAGAGATGTCATGACATTTTAGGCTATTAGGTTCCTTTAACTCGAGAGAGCGGGAGCATTTTAGAAAACTCTATCGAGTGAATAGGCAATATAGCATCTAGTTATTCAGAGGAGTGAGCTTTAGGAGTCCACAAGAGTCCATCATTCATTCCCAGTTAAGCTTATCAATCGAGGATCATTAAGTCATAATGCTTACAATTTTTCCTTTGAAGTTTAGATACACGAATCTTCCGATTATAATCTTCTCCATATTTAACACATTTTGTAGACAAAGTTCTAGGACTTGATTCTTTAACCAAAAAGTCAATATGATTTCTAATGAAATACTCTTTAATTGCTAAAACAACTTCTTCTTTCTCTACAAATTGCATTCCAACAAATAACTCATCAAAAGTACCAAAAAATATTTGTGGCATGATCGAGTATTGTGGTGCCCTTATCATACCATGTAATATCATCCCTTATAGAAACGAACTATCCATCACCACCAAAAGCATACTCATCACCAAGGTCATCAACACTTAAATTCAGATTTGTGATCTCTTCATCTTCACTAGAATCAGCAAGTGTTTTTCCGCATCGACCTTGGAGATGTTAAACGTCAATGTCAACACTCGTATTAATTCTCGGCTCAACAATAGGGAACGTCGATGGACAAGTATATGGGTTAAATGAACCTATTTTCCTCCTTTCCAACAACGTAACAAAACTGTCTTCAAACCTATAATATTGGTCATCAATTGTACTTCCAAAACCTATCTGAGAAGAACTTCCATATACATTTCTAGATAAACCCGGAATATCATATCTACGCAACGCATCATGTAACACAACACTTCGCTTACATGTTGATTCATGCATAACAATCATAATTCCAACATCACTATCATCTTCAAAAGCTATTGAGGAATATCTAATCAGGTCAACGCATGTCTTCTACCGGTATCAAAAACGAACATTCTTAGACTATTTTTTTCTTTTATCTCATGCTTCAACTCTCGAAGGAAAATATTTTTAGAAAACCTTATCTTTGTTTTATTTTCTGAGTTAAAGACGACATCGATATCAGTTTTTATAATTTATCCACTATAATAGATAACAACCATAAAAAGTTAATTATTGTATTTTCTTGTTCAAAAACAAATACATTTTCTAATCATAATATAGAAATCAAAGCTATCATAACATTCTAAATTAAAAATAAACAAACAAGCAACATACAAATTTAAAAGATAAAGTAAAAACTCGCTATAAATTTATTTCTCCTAAATTTTCTTCTTCTTCTTCATACAAGTTCTCATTCAAAATTTCTTATAAATTCTATTATCCACCTTATTTATATAAAGATAAAAACATTTCATAGACAATAATTTATTTTATGATTTTACCCTTATAATCCAATAACAAGACATTCAAAATTCAAATTTAATACCCCTACACAAATTTAATAACAAGACATTCAAAAATTTTTAGACCGTTAAGAAAATATTTCATCTCCACCTACCTATTAAATGGGAATAATCACCAGAAAATCTAGAACCTTCCCCCTCTCCCGTCCCCTCATCTTTCCCTTGCCTTTGTCATCGTTAATCTCGTTCTTCGTCGCTCCGTAGCTTACAACGCCACCATCTTTTTTTCCCTGTACCCGCCCGAACCAAACCCTTTTTCCTTTATTTACCTAACCAATGCCTCGATCGTCCAGCATTGAAGATTGAAGCTTTGTTTAGCCATTGTGGTTGTTTGTTCAAGAAAATGGTACAACCATCACCCTCCCTTCGCCAAGATGAACCCGTCTCTATCAACCGATTATTAAACCATTTCTAATCAAAACATCACCGAAGAACGCCAAAGTTCTATCGTTTTAGGTAAGATTAGGTAAGTTTTTTTGTCAAGTTGGATCAATTTATGGGTTATATATTAGTGTAATTTGGAAATAATATTGAAAACTGGAAAATTTGGGTTTTGGTTATTTTTCGGTCGTTTTGGGTCACGCATGGATACACACACCGTTCTAGGCAATTTGGGCCATCCTGGAAAATAGGGTGGAACTGGTCGGTCTGAAATGGGCCTAAGCCAGTCTACCCTAAGTCAAATTGAGTCGAACTATTTAAACTAATTTTGTCCAACCCAACCCGATGTAATTTGACCCGACTCAGTATTCGACCCATTGACTGAGTCAACACGTCTGAGTAAACTCACCGAATAAATCCATCCAAGTCAAACTTGACCCATTTAACCCAAACTTGACTTGTCCGATTTGAATCCGACCTGTCTTTATTGACCGTTTACCCTTTGACCTTGATTATTAATCATTGGTCGTTGACTCGCTGATCATTGACTATTGATGTTATCATGATTTATTATTGATTTTTGTAATACCCCTTTTCCGATCTAGTAGGAAATTGGGTCGAAGTGTGCTACCGGTGTTCAATAACAATGATTGTTTCTACAATGATTGAAAATTTGAGGAGAAAATTATAATTTTCCTCCTCTAATTTTGTTTCTACAATAGGTTTCTAGTTGTATGTCTAATTTAGTGGCATTCTAAATTTGTTTACATGTTTTGCACTTTAAGAATCTATGACATTCTTTTAATCATATTTTCAATACCTAAGAAAATGTTGACTTTGACCAAATCGATAACTTTCTCTTAACATTCGAACATACTTATCGATCTCATACTAATAGTTAATATATTAACGTCTTATCTTTCGAGCTAATAAACTTAATAAACTTAATTATTTCACATACCAATGACATTTTATGCTTTAAGGTTTTATTATACGATGCTAATCGATCATATTCATGTCATATACCATCATCAAAGGAGCTATAGGAAACGAAGACTTTACCCAAAATATTTGAAGAGTCTGACTTGCAACTGTTAATCACGATCGATCCCCGAAACTCCTCAAAACCTGAAATGCATGAGATACAATGTTAGGATTACTTAGTTTAGTGACATAGTTATATAAATAATGCAAAATAATCCTACATGACATGTATGACATATTATACGGTATCATGAAAATTCAAACAATGGTAGCATACTTTCAACATGAATAACAAACATTTTTCACATTATAATCATAACTTGAACATATCAAATCATATTTTTGCTTGCATATAGAGATCTTTGCATACGCGGCTCCTCCTGTACTCCAACATGTCATGTTAGCCATAGCCTTGAGACGTAACTCTAATAATCCCTTACACAATCCATTTTTTTTCTAACATGATTGTAGTCGGACCGTAGTCCAATTCCTTAAATGTGAGTTCGAATAATCATATGACATATCAATTTATCCAACACTTATAAATATCCAAAGAACCAATATCATATACATATCAAGTTATTTTTGCCCTTTAAGCCGATCTAGCATGTCATAACGATAATGAGCCTTGGCTCCATTTAAAATACCAATAGCCAATTTCACATTTAGTTAACATATATCAAAACTTGCATAATCAATATAGACTATAATAATATGATATTATAATATTTTTACCTTACCATAATTTATCATATTATTGTTCCTACAGGCAGCAAATCTTCTGCCCTATTCTTACAGTACAACAGGGGTAACCACCTTGTCTTACTATACTTAATCTAACAAATAATATGGTCGCTTAATAGAATGAACGATAAAATTATCATTCTTTAATTCTAAAACTATATTTCTTACGATTAAAGTTCTAAAATAATTCTATCAAAAATATTTAACTTAATTATCAAAAGTAAATTTTGATCATTAAAGATTAAAATCTAATTAGATCGATTTTTAGAATATTACTATTTTTACCATTAATATTAGTGTTACTTTAACTAGTGATGTTAGTATTGATTATAACTGCACAACACATAAAACTATGCAAATACCTTATTAACCCCTGAGGTATATTTAATAAAATATTTAAATTTTAAACTCAAAATTCTTACATAATTTAAAATATTATAAAAAATATTTTTAGTAGCCTTTCAGTAGGATTGCCATGTAAGTAAACCGATTTTTGACTTATTTTTTAATATTTTTGTTTTAAAGGTAAAATTAAGGTACTATTGTACCAAAAAAAATATTTTAAGAAATATAGCTCCCATCAAATTATTTTTGAATTTACTATATTTTTACGGTATTTTTTATGGTCCGATAGATTATATTTTGACTTTATAAATTTAAGAAAAATTAATAAAAAATATATTTTATCTACTTAAAATAGTTTCTTCAAATCTTCTTCCTTCTTTCTTTTTTACTCTATTTTCTTAAAATTTTGATTCCATAATTTCTTACCATCAACTCATATTTAACCCTAAAACTTACAAAGTCTTAACCACTCAATCTATAATTAAATCTCATAAAATAATTTATATTTAAAACTTATATTTTATCCACTTTTCTTTTTCAAGGCATGCATGCATGGCTGCCTGTCGAATGCAACCCTGCTATAAATGTTAATTTACAAGCTAATTTAAAAGATAAGTAAAATAATCACTAATTTTATAAAATAACAAAAATAGCCACGATTTTTTACAAATTAATTTTTACAAACTACAACAAAAAAAATTAAATTCCCCTTCTCCTTATACTTATTTTCTTCTCCTTCTCCTTCTCTTTCAATTTTTTTTTCTCCAAATAACACAAATAAAGTATCAATCTCTAACCCCTGTTTAACACCAACAACTTTAAATATTAACCATAAAACACACCTTTTATTCAACCAATCAAATAAAATTAAATTCCCCCAGGTGCTGCATGCTGCATGTATGCCTCCCTCCAACAAGGTATTTTACTGTTTAAAGACGATCTACTTTCGCCCCAAGTTTCATGGATTGCGCTATAAACAACACTAAATGTAAGAATAAATTCTAAATTAAGGAGAACACTATTTTTTGGGGGGAAATCCCAAATATTATATTTGGATATTTTGCCATGCATTAACCAAATAAATAATATTATTAATTAAATAAATAAAATACATCTTTACTCACCACATATTTCTCCAAATCTTTCTCCTCCTCTTTCTTCTTCACTCAATTTTCTCCTCAAGCTTTGATCCCCGATTCTACTTTCAACCACTAATATTTATAACCAAAAATATTAAGCCTCACCCACCACTCCAGTATTAAACTCCACTTGCCATGTTTTCCTCGTTCCCGATGCCTGTCTGCATGCTGACTCAATGTTTTGTTTTCTTCCTTCCTTCAAACCTGCCACCCGAGACACTGCACTGAACCTGTACCTGACTCCCTGACCAATGCAACCATGAAGAAAGGTGAAGTCGGAGTGTATACAGATCGACTTCACTATTCAATTTTAACGACTCCATGGCCTGCACTTTATATCTCCAATCAGATGAATGGACAAGGACAAGGTCCCTTTGATTATAAATCTTGTGGGGTTGTGCTCTGAAATCTGTTGGAGCTGTGGTTTTGATGAACTTTTGTCGTGTAATAAGAAGATGACCCTACGACCTCTACACTGTTAACAATTCTGATGCATGCATGTGATCTGACACGCCCAGGTTCAAGTTTCTTTGAAGATTCTTACTTACAAAAAATAAAAATTAAAAGTATTAATATTTATTTCAATATTTTCATTTCATTTTCTATTCAGAAAAATAAAATCCTCTAACAATATTCGAAAGATATCCTCTTTCAATACACGTAAGTAATATTCGAAAACTTAGGGTATTACCGAAGATTCGGATTTTTATATGGCGAATGGCACATGAAGCGTTACCGGTCTATTCACGTATGGGTGCTGCATCAATTGAAGATGGTCTATGCCCAATGTGTTGTGGAGAAACAGAGACGGTTATGCATGTTTTTAGAGATTGTTCTGAGGTTCGTGCTATTCATAGACTATTTGGTGTACCAGGACGTGTCATTTTTGATATATCATCTTCTTGTTTAGAATGGTTAGAATTTGCTGAGAAAATCATTCCAAAGGACATGTTTGAAGAATGGGTTGTTCTGTTTTGGAACATCTGGAATCGTAGAAATGTCTATGTTCATGAGAAGATTTTACAACCAGATTTTATTATTGTTGCAAATGCAAGACTATTGTACACTCAATATATGGAACATCGATCTAAGTCTTCGTTATCCGGTTTACCAACAAGAAGATCAAATGTCAAATGGACAAAGCCCAATTCTGGATGTATTTTAATTACATTTTCTACTGTTGACATTAGAGAGCTTTTTTAATGAGCTCTTTTCTTTTTTTTTTTATTTAAAAAAAGTAATATTTATATTTAGTAGAACGTATATTATTAATTTGTGTTTAAAAAAACACAAAATACATCTGATGTAGATTATAATATTTGAATATTGAATAATTAATATGTAAGACGTGAACTATTCTTTTATTTAAAATGATTTCGTTCGATTTCCATGATATTTTGGAATAAAATCACATCCCATTGAACGTGAATTAACTGGGCATTTTTTTATTTAAAAAAAACTGGGCATTTTTTTAATTATGGTTCGATAGGTATATTTCAGTTGAACTTATATAATGTTAGGGAATAATTTTTTAGAATTTTTACTTTTATACTGTAACATGATATGGTTCTTTAAAATGGTATAAAACTGCAAATTTTATTGTAAGTTGTTTATAATTTGCATCTAAAAAATATATTTTTTTCATATATCCGATGGTAATAAGTGTCTATACTCATGTTTGATTTGATATTGTGCTATGTTATAGTTTATGTTTCTTTTCAATTAACTTCTACGTTGTAGTACATGAACACATAATTACAATGATTAAGAAATTAAAAAATATAGGATATCTTAAAGACGGTAAAAATCTCGTTTAAAACGTTATCTAATTATGTTTAAAATCCTTAAAAAATGTAGTCCTTTTTTTAATGATTTTTTTATTATATTTATGTTTGTTTGTTTTTCTTGTTATTTAAATTTGATTTCGTTGTGCAGGAACATGCTTACAATGATTCAAAAAAGAGCGTAAAGGAATTAAAAATCTTGTTAAAAAGTTAATGGAAAAAGAAATTGTAATTTGTATTTTTGTTTATGATGATTATGAATACTATAATGCAATTAGAAATACAATTGGTTTAATCGAGGAAGGTTCTATAAGGATATTTTCTAATGTTATGATCAGGATTCCTGCAATTATTGTATAACTTTCGTTGTTCGATTCATTCTCGAGGAATCATATTCTCGGCATAGAGAAACTCTAAACTTTATACCTTGAATATATTTTTAAGTCAGTATATTAGACCAATAAGTGTTATTACGTTGAAATGAATCGATACATATACAATGAAAACGTGCGTACAAAAGTATTTGAATATCTGAATACGCCGTAATTGTATATTTTCTTTTGTAGCGATATGATACTAAGATAGTAACAAAATAAAATTTTAAGTATTTATTTTACGAAAAAACATTAAACATTTATAATATTTTCAATTTTGACGACTCCATTGCCTGCAGTTTCTCTTGAATCAGATGAATGGCATATGTAATTTAACAAGGACAATGTCCCTTTAATTATAAATCTGGCGGGGTTGGATGGTTTTGGTGAACTTTTGGCCATTGTAATGCTCGTGATCTCTTACACGCCCGGGTCCATAACCATATCTAAGTAAAATTTTATTATGCAAATATTGTTTGAAGATGGAGTTTTTAGGCTCCAACTTCAGACATTTTGTAGGTTGTTCTCGAGTGGTAATGGTGTGGTAGTGGTGGGACTGTGGTGACCAATCTATTAGGAAGTAAAATATGAATAAGAGTATAATAGGATAGATGTGTAGTGGAGATTAATTTAAATGTTAATAAATAAAGTAGATGAACGAGAATTTTTTTTTATAGATGAGTGTTTAGATGTTATTTGAGTTGATAAAGTTTGAAAGAATAAGAATTGTTGGAGAAAAGATGTTTTGTTAGAAGAATTTTTTTAAAGTATTTTTTTAATATTTTTAATTTGTTGTTTTTACCATGTTGAACTAGTGTTAATTTATTTATTTCGAATTTTTTATATATGTATTGTTACATTTTGTTGGTAGAATTGAGTTGATTAGTAATGAGCTATGATTATTAATCTGGTAAGGTTGTTATTTTAAATGGTGTGCTGGCATATCCATCTGTGCTGGTTTATCCAGCTATTAGGTTGTTTTTTGTTTATTATTTCATGCAAAAGAACAAAACTGGATTTGTATAAATAACCTCTCTCCATCAATGAAATTCTCACCATTGTTCTACAAAGTTCTATACATATCTCACTGTGTTAACATGGTATCAATCGCCAGGACGTTGTCACTCTGAGATCTTTTGCTTCTTCTTGCTTCAGCTTGTAGCTATGGCACTACCTCCGAAGTCCACCTTGACTCTTCCTAGGAATGATGAATCGAAAGCAACTCTCATGAAGACTAATAAATCCTTCACAAATAAGAGAGTCAATATCGTCTTTGATTGTTGAATATCACCTTCACTTAAGAAAATAATGGAAGATGAACAAAGAACTTGTATTATTCAGAAAAAGAATACTTGCCTATTTACATTGACATGCACTCTTTATTTATACACGACACAATAACCCTAGAGCTCTAACTAACTTCCTTAACTGATGTGGAAGTTAGTTACAACCGAGTAATCAATGATGCATCTAGAAGCAGCTCAGATTAAATCTAACTGCTTCCAGCACTGAGCTGATACTTAGCTACATTCAATATGCTCCCTGCTTTTTTCACTCTCAACTTCTGAAAGCTCAACCACTCCCAATTTCCTTCTAAACATTCTGAAGTAATCTTTGGACAATGCTTTGGTCATGCCATCTGCGATCTGATGTTCGGAAGAAACATAGTTTACCTTAAGCTTTCCAACCATAACCTTTTCTCGCACAAAATGGACATCAAGCTCCACATGCTTTGTTTTTGAATGGTATATCGGATTTTCACTCATGGCTATAGCACTGAAATTGTCACTCCATATAACTGGAACCTTATCAATTTCAACATTTATATCCTTCAACAATGTGTCAATCCAAATCACACCCGATGCCACATCAACTAGGCTTCGATATTATGCCTCAATTGTGGAACGTGAGACTATCTTTTAGTTCTTTGGACACCACATAACCAGGTTGCCCATTAGGTAGATACAATTCCCTAAAATGGACCTTCGATCATCCATAGTTCCTCCCCAATCAACATCTGCAAAATATGTTAGCTGCAGAGGAGTGGAGGAGCTTGTGAACCACAGGTCAATTCAATGTTCCATTCAAGTATCGAAGAACCCTCTTTACTATAGCTACATGTTGCTCACATGGTGAATGCATGAACTGTGCCAATTTGTTGACGCTATACGTGATGTCTGGAAGTGTGTGACAGACATACAAAAAGGATTCTGTCAAGCTTCGATACTCTTTTGCATGAGTCAAGGGATTGCCAACATCCTTTGTGAGCTTAAGAGAAGAAATCATAGGTGTTGGTGTTGCAATCGACTTTTCCATCCCAGCTTTATTCAATAGTTCCATGACAAACTTCTTCTGACTTAGGAAGAGTGAGTTACCAATCCTTTTAACATTCATCTCAGAAAATAATTCAACTCCCCAAGATCTTTAAGGGAAAATTGATCAGGAAGCAACTTAATCACTCATTCAATTTCTTCACTTAAGCTTTCAGTCACTATAATGTCATCTACATACACAAGAGTGTATGTAGAGTGTTCCTACTCTTGCTTGATAAACAAAGATGTATCAGCTTGCGAGCTCTTGAACCCAAGACTGAGCATGTATGTCTTGAGTTTGGAATACCAGTTGCGAGGGGCTTGCTTGAGGCCATATAGAGCTCTTTGTAGCTTACACACGAGCATGGACTCATCTGCAGCTTGTTGTTCGAAGCCTTGGGGCTAATCCATATAAACATCCTCATCTAAATCACCATTGAGGAATGCATTGTTAATGTTAATTTGTCGGAGGGGCCATTGATTCGAAGTGGCAAGGGAAAGAATCACATTGATTGTGGTAGCTTTCACAACTAGGCTAAAGGTTTCTTGGAAATCTTGACCAGGAATTTGAGAGTAACCTTTGGCCACTAATCTGACTTTATAACGCTGAATAAAGCCATCAGTGTTTCGTTTGATCTTAAACAACCACTTACATCCCACAGTTGAATGTCCATCAGGTAGGGGAACCAAGGACCACTCATTATTCTTCACTAAGGCATCAAATTCGGCTGTCACTGCTGCACTCCAAACTGGGGAAGCAAGGGCATCCTGAACAGTTGTAGGTTCAACCTCCTCATGTTCCAGATGAGTAAGGTAAGTCTTTGGTTTAAAAATCCCACATTTACTACGAGTCATCATGGGATGACAAGCTTTAGGAGCAACTGGTATATGAGAATTGGCAGCACTGCTTGAAGATTCAGCTGCAGGCACCTCATGACTCCTTTCTTCACTAACTCGATCAGCTGCAGGCACCTCATGACTCATTTCTTCATTGATTGGATCATTATCATACATAGGTTCACTAGCAACTGGTCCACTAGCTGAGGATCCGGATCTTTCTGCAGGTAACTGCTCATTTGCAGTGTGTGGTAAGGTGATTGAACCATTAACTGGACTACCCTCATTGAGATTGTTATCATATGTTGGTGATCGTGGTTGATAATTCTCAGGCACAAAAGCTTTATTTCTGGCTTTACGATGAGCACTCTTGGAACTCGAACATGAAGGATGATCATCTGTAGAAAGAGAGGAGGACAAGTCATCACTTCGAGTAGGTTGTGTGAACACTCTGGCAGCACCCGTCACTACTGAAAACTTTTTAGCCGAGACTAAAGATGCTGGCGACGCCTCTGAGCTCATAGTGAGTGTACCTGAGAAAGGAAAACAATGTTCATTAAAAATAACATGTTTAGAAATGTAAATCTTTCCATCAAGACCAAGGCATTGATATCCTCTATGAGTTGAGCTATAGCCCAAGAAGGTGCATGGATGAGATCTGTAGCTAAGCTTGTGAGTTTGGTAAGGTCGTAGGTGTGGAAAACAACGACACCCGAACACCTTCATGAATTGATAAGCTTTGTTGTACAACTTCTCAAAAGGTGACTGATGTGATCCTAACTAGACTCATCATTTCACATATACTTGTCATACCTTGGACTTTTTTTCATGAATTATTCAAAGGGAGTTCTACCATATTTCGTTCTCTATTTGCTCATTTACGCTTTATATCCTATCACTCATTTGCATGATTTATACTTGTGCATGAATCTATATAAATTTTATTAGTTGCATGATATCAAATTGCATGAAGAAATAAGCATGCTACTTCATTCAAGCATGTATGTTAGTTAGGTTCATTTAAGTATGTATTGCATTGAAACATTAGTTTATTAATGTACGTAGTTCATTAATAAAGTTAGTGCATTGATCAAGCTAGTTCATGCATTGAATTAGTTAATTAATCAAACTAACTCTTAAATTGTTTTACACATGTTTTTTTAATTAAAATATAAATAAAGTTTACCTTTGTGTTAGGTGAATGAAGGGAGTTGAACAGTCACACCAAATACAAGAATATATGTCAGATTGATCTCCATTTTTCAACTGGATCTGGGACGATTTGAGTCTTTAAGTCTCTTTCAAGTTTATTCTTCTATCTCTTAGCTTTCCAACGCATTTTGAATCACCTTAATCCGATATCGGAAGCTTGAGATATGATCGATTTACCAAAGACAGTGCAGGCTAGAATTTTCATTACGAAAATTTTATGCAAGGATGATTTGGATGAGTTTGAGCCAAGGAAGAGTCCCTTCATCTTCATCCAAGAGACAAGTCATTGAAGGTATTCTTTATTCACATATTCAAGTCAATTAAAAGCTGATTTTTTATTCATACAAATGAATATCATCATTATGCAAATAATCAACGCATTCAAGTCATTTCTTCATCATCTTTGGAGGCTATTTGTATTCTACATGAAGACAAGCAATGAAAGCCCTCTTAATGCATAATATTATGAAATTCAATAAGGTTAATTATCTTGAGGATCAACATGGAATTGGAAGAGACACTCCCTTTTTGCTACCAAAGTGTCTACATACATCAATTGTTCATTTTCACTCATTTTTTCTCCATGAAAGAGAAAGACAAGGTAGCCCAAGAGTCCTTCCACCATTTGGATGAAATTATATGTATATTAAGCCTAAATTAAGTCTAAATTCATCACTAATGCCTTGAACATTCATCCACTTAAAGATAGAAGAGAGAAAAAAAGCATTCATTAGCATTCATCACCATAAAGATGAAGCATTCATCTCTTGTTGTAAGACTCTTCATATGGTTTATATGAACACTATAAATAGGAATCTTTCCTTCATATGTATGACACAAATTTAGATATAAGAAAACTCTTTTGAAAGGTTGGTTTTAGCTTTGTTCTTGCGAGAACTCTATCGGCTTCAAGTAAAGATTGTAGTCTTCATCTATTTCATCTTATTATCGCGTTGGTTCCTAGCTTCTTATAGCTAGTGGGTCACGTGCCACACTTCTACCAATTCTACCATTTCATTTTATTATATTGTTGGTTCCTAGTTTCATATAACTAGTGGGTCACAATTCATCATCTTCCATATCGGTTCAAGAACATATAAGGTTCGGGTCTTCACTCTTTATAATGTTGGTTCTTCCTTGTTCCTACGCCAACCTTGTTCTGCTATATCCTTCTTCATTTCCATTTCTACCATCATCCTTGTCAAACCTACAAAACCCACACCACCACTACTATCTTCTGCATTCATATTTCCTACTACCATAATTTCAAATATTATTCATTTATATCTTAAAACTAGTTGTCTTGACACCTAAATTGCCACGACAATGACACATCTCTAATTTCCACAACAACAAACTTGTAATGACAAACAACATTCAAACTCTTACTAGAATCACAATTGGGCAACAACATATATGACTCGGATCATACTACCGGGATCATATCAATGACTGACCCTTCAAAACTGATGATGAAAGCCTGTTAATGAGATATGCTGCTGTGGAAACAACATATGCCCAAAAACGAAAGGGAAGACTAGCTTGAGAAAGCAATAAAAGGGCTAGTTCTACTAAATGTCTATGCTTTCGCTCAATTACCCCATTCTGCTCAGAGGTGTGGGGGTAGGAGAGTCGATGCTTGATCCCCAATCTGTTTGCACTTCCTTAATAGTTGTATTAAACTGATTCCTCACCATTTTTTCAAACAACTAAAAGGCATGTAATGCCTGATCTTCAGACTTAAGCAAACATACCCAACAGAATCGAGTACAAGCATCCACAATAGACATGTAATAATGAGAATCATTTGACATAACATGTGTCAGTCCCCACAAATCAGAATACACAAGAGCAAATGGTTTATCATAGACTGTAGTAGATGCATGGAAAGGTAACTTGCGGCTTTTGCCCATTCTACAAGCAACAAACTCTTTTGTTTCTATATTTGCAGAAAATGTAAGATCAAATTGTTTACATGTAGTTACAAGAGTGCCATGAGTTGGATGTCCCAAACTCATGTGCCACAGATCATAAGAACTACTTTTATTTTTTTTTTTACAAATTGGCTTCTATTCGACTATCACTCCTATTAGGATAAGTAGACACATCAAATTGATAGAGCCCTCCTTGTTCAGTCCCTCGTAGCATCACAACACCAGTTGTAACATCTCTAACTAGACAATGACTAGCATGGAATTCAACAAACACATTGTTGTCCTTAGCAAGCTTCGACACAGAGAGAAGGCTTTTAGTAATGGAAGGAACATGAAAAACACTATTGAGAGCTAATGTACGACATTTGGTGTGTAAATTAGCATATCCAGCTTTGTGAATTTATAAAGAGTTACCATCACCTACAACCAACTTACCAGAACCCTCAAATTCTGATCCTCCTGCCACCTTTGCTTGATTCGGTGTCACATGGTGAGTGGCACTTGAGTCAACGATCCATCGATCTGAATTAGAGAAGGTTGAAATCCCTGGACCAACAACATTGGTATTAAACGAGTAGCATTCAGGTCCTTGCTCAAGTGCAACACGATGAGCACTGCTTGTGAAATTCTGGTCAAATCTCTGCCAACACCGATCAACAGTGTGTCCAAGCTTCCCACAAATCTGACACTGAAGCTTGACTCTTCCACGACCTTTGCCAGCATTATAGGTTGATTGATTCCCAGGTTTTCCCATATAGGTTCCTGCATTACCAGTAAATTGTTGGTATCGAGGATTAGAAGTACCTTTGTGAGCTTGCACCTGAGCTACATTCACATTAATTGAAAAATTGGCCTGAGCATGTAATTGTGCTTGAAACCCTTTCATCTGAACCTCAGCATCAACCAAAACATATTTGACACCATCCAATGAGAAAGCCTCTTTACTTGCAGTTATCACTGCCATAAAGGGTTGGTATTCGATAGGTAAACCATTTAAAATGGTAGTAGCAATTTGTTCAACATATGTAATCGCACTCCCACACGCAGCAAGGGCATCACACAGTTCTTTGATCTGAGTGATGTAGGCACGCATACTCTCCTCTCCTTTCTTGAGTGTCCTTAATTTGCAATGGAGACTCATAATGCTTGTGGTCGACTTATTGGCAAAGAACTTCAAGACTGTAAACCACACATCAACCGCGGTTTCTGCCCCAACAAATTGTGGTAGCAATCCTTTGCTTATGGTTGAAAGTAACCAAGAAGCTAAGACACTATCTTGTGCCATAAAAACCTCATATTCTTCATTGAAACCCATCGTACCATCGTTGCCATGAATCTTTTCCGGTGGTGGTCGGGGATTACCCGTCAGGAGCCTCTCCAGTGGATGACTTCGAACCGTGCGTAAAACTTGTTGTTTCCATAAAAGGAAATTCATTTCATCCAACGTAATATTGATCGTCTTGTTGGCGAAGACTTTCCCAGTTTTGGGAATGACTCCAAGCTCAAGATTCGTAGTGGCCATAGCAGACAACAAAAGAAAACAATAACTAGAGAACCTAAGCAGAAAAGCAAGATTACAGCAACAAGAACCTAACCTCGTGGTTACAGACCCCAGAAAACGAAATCACAGTAGGTCTCCAAGGATCTTGGCCATTAATACCATGTTAAATATCACCTTCACTTAAGAATAAAATGAAAGATGAACAAAGAACTTGTATTATTCTGAGAAAGAATACTTGCCTATTTACATTGACATGCACTCTTTATTTATACACGACACGCTAACCCTAGAGCTCCAGCTAACTTCCTTAACTCATGTGGAAGTTAGTTACAACCGAGTAACCAATGATGCATCTAGAAGCAGCTCAGATTAACTCTAACTGCTTCCAGCACTGAGCTGATACTTAGCTACAATCAATATTGTTGTTGAATCTAATTTTCTCATGTGGAAGCAGCAAATCTTACACGCTGTTAGGAGTCTTCGACTTGATAAACTCCTCACTGGAGTGCTTAAACCACCTCCGACCACCATTCGTGATGAGACTGGAGTTGTTGTCACCAATGCTGCATATAAAGATTTTGTTGCTCAAGACAGTGCGTTAGCTCAGTGGTTGCTCTCCACAATTAGCACCAATCTTTTATCTCAGTTTGTTGAAGTTGAGACAACTACTGATATCTGGACAATGGTCCTTCAATTCTTTGTCAATCGATCAACGATCAATATTATGAGTCTTCATTATCATTTACGTTCGTTGAAGAAGGAGGATCTCTCGATGCGAGCCTTTATCTCCCAGGTGAAGGAAGCTTGTGATGCCCTTGTCTCCTGTGGTAATCCAATTTCCGATCTGGAAAAAATTACTAAGATCCATGATGGGTTAACTATGGAATACCAATCTTTTGTTGCCATCATTACTGCAAGCAGGGACCCTATACCACAATGAAGAAAGGTGAAGTCCGAGTTTGTCTTTCAAGAAAAAAGAAGTCTGAGTGTGTACATCAATATTAAGTATACTTTTGATATTTTTTTCGGTTTTTAAGATTTTGTCCAGATTAGTTCGAATGTAACGTGCGTCGAGATTTTTTGCATACACAATATCTCAAATTAGAGATTTGCTTAAACGAAACCAATTTACTTACCACTTGAACAATAATACTAAAATCGAATTTATTAGAGATCGACTGTAAACAATAATCGGATAAAAAGAAATAAAAATATTATTCAAAATCGGAGCCGTTTGTCATTGAATTTAATATTATTTTAGAGTTTTTTATTATTCAAAGTTAAAACTTTCTGCTCATAACTTCAAATTTTAATCTAGAAAAATACCATTTAAAATCAAATTCTAATAAATCTAACTTAAATATTATTATTTAAAATAAAATAATTTATACCATATTTTTAAATAATAATAATAATAATAATATTTAAGTCCTTTTACCCAATTGAACTGTATACGAATAGTCTTCACTATTCAATAAGAAAATGTCCCTACCTATCTCTACTGTTAACAATTCCGATGCATGTCCGTGATCTCTGACACGCCCGGGTTCAAGTCTCTTGAAAGGCTCAGTCTAAATTCTTACTTTCTAAAATAAATAAATAAATAAATTCTTAGCGTAATAATCATAAGTTGCATATTTAATTTAATTGATATTTTAAATAATCAAAAAGAGTTGGAGTTTATTTGAGGGTTTGGTGTGTCGAGTCTCATGATTATTTCTTTCATTTTTTTTTGTTTTTAAATCGTTATCAAAAAAGAGATTTAACTGTTTTTTTTAATTAAAATCTAGTTAAGGATTAGTTTTCCAAAATCATATACTGATTTTAGTTTAAAAAAATATTTTTTTTCGTTTTTTTTAAATCACTTACCATCAATTAACGATAATCTAGACGATAATTCATGACTTTGGTTTCTTTATTTATTTGTTTCATATAAGGATGGCAACGGGACAGGTTTTTGGTTGTCCCGACCTCGATCCGATTTGGTAATTCCTAAACCCGATCTCGACCCCGACCCAATCAGAATTAAAATATTAATTTACCCGCCGTGCCCCGCCCCGCCCTGCCCCGATTTGGTAATTCTTGTTAAAATCTCTTTCGGTAATTATCGACAATAACCATAGTAATTGAGCCACTCTATCACTACACAAACACCAAATAACCAATGATTTTTCAAAAATTAAAAATCAAGTTAAAGATCAAGAGAGAAAAATAATCGATAATTAAAATAAAATAGAGGGAGAAGAACTTATCTTTGTTTTATGCTAGTAAAAAATTCTTTTTAATAACTCCTTTAAGATTTGAACGACAAACACCTCCATCGGTGAGAGTCTCGTTCTGATAACCTGTTAGAGTATACAATGTTTAATTTCCGCTGGCCCTTGAATCAACGTACGTACCCTGAAACTTTATAAAAAAATAGAAGTAAAAAGACTGCTAACCCCCATTGCCTCCTATTTAGGATAATCGAGTCTTCTGTCCCCCTTCCTCATATTTCGAAAATCTTAAGTAAGATGGCTTGTGATGTGCCAGGGCTTAGAGGGGTCGGCGCCAACAACGGCTGCCTTTACTCGACAGTACACGTTCGCTTCGCTCATTAAAAACAAGGGATACAACCAGCTTTCGCTTCCTTGTGCAGAGCTTCCCTTCCTTCGCTAACTCGCTGCTCGCCTCTGAAACTTGGGTTGGGGTCCCTGTCCTTCTTTCACTTGGCGACTTCACTGTGTGAATACTCTTGTAAAGCTATAAGCAAAGAAAAAAAAGCATTATTCAACAGAAGACATAGCATGGTACTCGGCTTCCTCTATGCTGGACTTGGATACAGTTTCTTCTTTCTTGCTTTTCTAAGAGATCAATGATGAGCCAAGGAAAACACAATAGCCTGTCTCTTGCACGACCACTACTTTTCTTTCAGGGAAGACTGAGCTCAGCCTAGACTGAATCCGTCACTCTTGGCAAAGAAAAGAAGGGGGAAGAAAGCAGATGGAATCCAGTCGGACAAGCATTGGCTTTCGGCAGACTAGCTCGTTACTCCAGATAACGAATACAAAGAAATAAAGATAAGAATGAATGTCACGTACGGCGCTGTCGAAGGAGCTCTTTCAAGAGCCAACCTCGAATACTAAAGAAAGGAGTTGCTAGACAGGCAACCAAAGGATGAGGGGGCAGGCAGGTAAAAGGAATAAAGAAAGTAACATTAACCAGAATATACGTTGCTTACGGCACGACATAGCCAGCTCTTGAGTTAACTCGGATAAGCTACCTTTTAAAAACACTAGTCAAAGGCAACTCGCCTGTAACTGGCAGGGGGAAAGAATGCCCGGGTAATACGGTACTATCCATGTGTCTTTTTCTTACTCTGCTAGCTTTCCTGATCGCTTGTAGTTTAATGCTTGCTTGCAAAGATTCAGTTTATAACTAGGAAGAAGGTTTAGAGCACTATTTATGGCCAGAGACTGCTGCTGGCACGAAGACTGATACCACTATGTTAGCCGCCTCTCTAGCCTTCCACCAAGAATGTCACTATCAATGGCTGGACCCATTTTCGGCAACCGGCAGGGATATTTATTATCATCTAATCTAGGCTGGCTTGGCATATTATCTACTTCGGGACTGATGCTTAGTACTACTACTGCAAATAAGGTTACAGGTACAAGACAACGACTAGGGGGAATGCCAACGACTTTTCCCTATTCTTCCTCCCTCGCTTCAGGAAGCGAGCACAGGTGAACCTCCCTGAATGCGAGGACTGTCCATCCCCTCATCGGGCTTTGACACGCTCTCTCCGGGAGGCCGTAATACATGGACCTCGAGTTAGAAGGCAGATTGTCCTTTCTCCATTATAGTAGAAGTGGTAAATTGCTCTTCTTTGAGGGCTAGCTTTACCTCAGGTCATTGAGGATGGTCAAAGCAATGGAGTTTTCCGAGGGCTCCTTGATTAGGAGGTTACAACCTTTATTTATTATTAATACGAACACGCCCAAGAAAGGAAGAAAATGTTGACTGGAAACATTGCGTTGAACGTAACTAGGCATTCTATACACTAATGCTGCTCCTTAAGCCCTTTCACCCCTTTCTCAACAAGCTGTGATAAAGGGAAAATCTCTTCGCCCCAAGGGGAGTACTACCCAAGGGTTCCAAACCAGCCTAAAATCCACTTTTGTGTCAACTCTCTTCCCTCGTTAGCAACCAAACTTCAAGCAATCGGGGGTGCCAATTACATAGACGAGGCAGTCCCGGGAATGAGAGCCCATTCCCTCGTGCTCTATAACTCCTTAACTTCGGTTGAACAAAAAAGGTTTAATCTTGTGAAACCGTAGCGTAGGCGAAACCTGACAGCCCACCCAGACCCAGAGTTTGACATTCTCCGGCCCTTGTAACAAACCCCACTTTCCTTCCCCCAGCAGGCAACAACACTGGGAGAAAGACGATCAGGATCTTTGTCGCGTGTCAAAAGTGCGCGTTTAGTGCAAGTGGACACATCGCAAGTAATAAGTGATAAGTATATTATCGAGTTATCGTCTCCTCAGGGACCGGTATACTTAATATGCTTTCTTCACCTCCTTGTTCTGTAGAAAAAGTAAAGAACACAAGTGAGTTGATTTGAATTATCGAAACTAAAATAACTAAATAAAAATAAAGAGTTGAAATAGTAGAGAGAGATGGGCTAGGATCCAGTTGTATCGTATTGTGGAATTGATTGACTTGTCTCTGTCCAATGCAATTGTATATCTCTGCCTCGGCAACACTGCAGTTTACTGCCTGGGCAGCGATAACACGGTCTGCCGCAACAATCCCTTGCTCGTGGGCAGACTTTACCAAAGTTCGGCAAAGTGTCCTTGAATGACTCCGCTTATCCCTAAGTCAGAGTGTTGTTGATGACTAGTCCTTGATGATACCTCCCGGCGTGAACCAATTATACTCATCAACGAATCTCACACTTCTTTTAGCCGCTGAAACTCTTAACCTATCCCTAGGCCGAGTTAGTATTTCGTGATTGAAACACCGTACTTATCCCTTTCGTGAATCTAACTCTCCCGAGCTTAGATAAATGGATGATTCACAATATCCTCTCCCGAGCTCAATTGTGAAAACAAAGAATAACAAAGGATAAGCAAACCTTGATAACTTTATTGCATTGAATGAAAGACAAAGTACAATCTCCTCTCACAAATACTCTACAACCTTCACCTAATCCTTAAGAAGGTTTAGAATATGATGGAGAGGAAAGAAACAAGAGTAGAAGTCAGCTCTCTCCCTAGATATTTCGTGTCTTGTACATTGGGTGGCTAGGTCTTTATATAGGCTAGACCTAGGGCAAACCTTTCCTAAGTAGAATACAACTTGGAGTAGGAAACAAGTCAAGTACATAATAATAATATATTTCCAAGTTTATATTCGGCTAAGGGGCTTTCCCGCGTGGTCTTCCTTTGGGCTTTTCCTTGTGCTAGCCAGCTCCGATTCATGGGCTTCAAGTCCAGACACGTTCCTTGGATTTTTGTCTTTCCATCGCCTATAATCTTGCTTCCTGTCTTTCTGCTGCTGCCTCGGCATCAGGTCCTACCTCGGCCTTGTCTCTGCCGCGGCACTGGTTCTCCTGCATAGATATGAAAATGCAGTAAAACGTGCCTTTTTCTGTAAATATTATCTATATGAGTATAACTTCTAAATATATCACATTGAGTGCATGCATTGGTCCGAGTGGGTGTATATTTGGTAATTAATGCCCATAAAAGGAGTAAAAATGATAGTGTGTTGAGCACTTATCAATCTCACGTGTGGCAGATGTTGGAACAAACTCCGAATCCAAGAGGTACCTACCTAGAAAGGAAACTCACCACTAACTGGTAAAAGAGAAGAGAGAAAGGACCAATTGAAGGCCTCGGGTCCGGAATGCGGTAGGGTCTTCAAGCCCCATGCTCGATTCTCGAGATTGATTCATGGGACATCTCGCGAAGATCTTCGATCCTTCGCCATCGCGAGAATATAGCGATCGAAGAGCTATCGCTCTGCTGCTTCGTGTATTACGAAAGTCGTATTGCCCGAAGGGGGCATGCTGCAAGAGCGTAGGTGACTGGTAAGCGTAGGAGGCGTGCCCGAAGGGCAGCGGCAGCAGTGTGGTTCCAGGTGCCATCGCTAGATTGAGATCTGCAGGGTGGCGGGGACTTCGCCTGCCTTATATCGGGTTAAGAGAAGGGGTGGTAGGCTTAGTATGGCTCGAACCTATAATATAACCGTTATGAGCGGTACATTTCAACCAATTAAACTATAAGCCCCTACGGATCTCTACATGCAATTTGCTCACTTCGGGAAGAGCGGACAGAAAGGGGGCCTTTGAACTATCTGCTTCTTCCTCTTCCTAGGAATGAACAATTAGAAAAAAATGATTTTATTATTGTTGATAGATAGATATATAATATTCTATATCTATTATTTATTAAAATTTTAAATAATATAATAATTAAGCAAGCGGCCTTTTCGCGACTCAAACTGTCGGTACACTTTCCGGCTCGAAACGACTCAAACGGGTGGGGGCTCTATATTTGCTTGCAATGTCGGCTGTTCACGTTTAGTTAAAAGTAGAAGTAGAGGGCGCCCTTTGCCCCACACTTCAAAAAAGGTCGTAAGAAAAAGTACATAAAAAAAAGAAAGAAAAACTTAGTTACGGGAACCGAAGGTTTGGCCGACTACTTACTTTAGTATAGCTAAACCTAAAAAAGTTTATTCCTAGCCCCTTTTCTTCCCCTTTCTGTCAATGTTGCCAATTCCCAGAATACTAATGTACCCTCGTGCATACAGTTGTCCAACTACTTTCTTCTTCCGACTTTTTTAGCCACTTCCGCATCTATCGTATTCGAGAGAGCTTGCTTCGTGTCGGAGCATTTAGCAATGCCCAGCAGCTTGGTGAGGGCTGCCTGCCCGGGGACAGGTTAAGGCAGGGCCCGCTGGGCTTGCTTCTCATGAGATTGGGTGAGGGAATCGAAAAGGGGCTCATAAACCAGGCGGCGCGGGCTTTTGGGCACGTGGAAAAGGGAAAGTGGATGGAGGGTGCTTCTCAGCTAGAGTTGGGGGCGGGGTCGCTATACTATAGTGGCTAGGGTGAGTCTTCCTACACGATTGGACGCCCGGCTCTAGACGAAGCCGCGGGGGTTACCACCACATCCTCTCCCGATATACTTGAAGCTCTTCATAGTCCGGCGGGGTAGCAAATTTTCTCTCAAAAAGAGACATGCCGGAGATAACAGAGGAAGGTATTCGGTTCAAAAAATATACACCAGTCAAAACAGCTTCATCCAAAAATTAACTAGGGATAGAAGCAGAGAGCAAGAGAGCGAGCTGTCTCCAATATATGGCGATGCTTTCGCTCGGCAACTCCATTCTGCTGAGGAGTGTGGGGGCAGGATCGTTGGGAAAGCGCTTTGTAAATGAAGTGAGTTGAAGCAAGCAGAGTTCGGAAGGCAGCGTCACCTCAAGAAGAAGAACGAAAAACCTTGATTTTAGTCAATTTTTTCATTCTTCTATCAAAAATGACATATACGGCCTCCTTTTGATAACAAAGAGGCAGAATGGGTTTTGGACACAAGATCAAAAAAAGAAGTAGAAAAAGCTTAATATTAATAAAGGAAGGGCCGAGTCTTTTCTCAGCTTGCAACCCATACAAGTAGAAATCTCCATGTTAGGTAAAGACCCCAACATTCTAGTAGAAATAAAATATCTAAGTCTTGGGCTGGAGACATGTCCTAATCTACGATGCCACAACAAAAAAAGGGAAGTAGAGAAAACAACACCAGAAAAGGTAAACGAAGTTTCTCAAAAAGAGAGCTTGCCAACTCTACGGTCCTTCCCAATCAATCCCTTACTCCATAAGGCCTCTCGTATGATCCTATACAAGACAGAAGGTAGGAGAGAAGTGAATATAAGCATTTTCTTTTTCAAGCCAGAAAGAAGATTCACTGAGAACAGAAAGATGAAAAAGAGCAGAGCATATTCGATGATAACGAGAGAGAGTACCAAGACTAGTTAGAGGGAATTGCTCGGAGTTTGCAGTTTAAACTATAAGGAACTTAGATAAAGAACGAAGAGAAGAAAGAAGTGAAGAATCACCAGTCATATTCTTCGATGCACCCGAAGAAAGTAAGCAGACCCCTATGTTGTAAGCATAAGGGGGAGCAAATACCTGTTGCAGAGGAGGAAGAGATATGACAAGAAGGATTGAACCTATGAATCTGCTTCCACTGTCGTGGGGTAAAACTATCTGTGTCGGGCGTGGGAGTGCTCCTAAGATCATGGAAGTAATGCTTCAGAGGCCTTATGGAGTAAGGGGATTGGAAAGTTTCCGATTCAGTAGGAGTCTCTGGGAGAGCGACAATATGAGCTATGTCTGACTGTCGACGAGAGTTTGCATTCTATAGCTTTCGAGAGTCTGCAATCATGTGACCCGGATTCTTGCAATAGTGGCAATCTTGGACATGTTTCGTTGGCCTGATGCACCAGCAGAACTTCTAGATTGAAGATTCTAACCATAGGGTCAATGTCCCGAAGCATGTTCGGCTGGTCCCATAGAAGCCTAAGCCTTCGGTAATAAAATAAATTGTATAGCACACTTCTTTCTTTATTTTACCTATAAGCTAAGGCATGTTCTTCATGTTGCAACTGATAGAAAGGTGAAGAATCATCCTGAGAATCAAGATTACTTTTTTAGGAAAATCCCTTTCTCTAGTCTTGGGAAATTGAGCGACCCATCCAAATAAGCACAAGAATTTTTCCCGCGCAAATCATTCTTCATCGCATAAGCCCATGAAAAGTCATTTCCAGATGCTTCTTTCGGAAGAGCACGGGAAAGCCTCAATTTGGTGGGATCAAGTCCAAGCAAGGCGTGAGCGGAAAGGCAAAGGAAAGTACATGGGACAAGATGCGATCGAGGTTGCAGGATTAATTTCTACCCGAACATTAGACCCAAAGCTTGTTCCAAAGGTTTCACTTCGCTTTAAAGGATAGGAGGGAGAGAAACGTACAAGAAAGCCCCTACTCCTTAAAAAAAAGTTGCAGAGTTCTACCAATTGTTTATTCGCAATGGCTTGAACGAATCCGACGCAGAATCCCTTGCTTGCTTAATAGGGCTTGAGGTTATAAATCCAAGATGAAATCTTGATGCATCAGATGTGGAAAGTGGCCTATCAACTAGCTCTAAAGGCCGAGGAAAAGCTAAAGAAAAGGACCAAAAGGGGGCACCGAAGGTGATAGGGGATCGACCTCTCGGGCGAGGAAAGAGACCCTTTTTTCCCTTCCCTCAATATATATGGCACGCTTTACTAATATAATAGAAAGTCAAGGCTCCATCCTACTCGTTGCCCAGAGCCTTGACTTGAGCATTGTACTAGCGCTTAAGGCTCCTTCGGGCCATGGCCTCAACTATTATATAAGGCAAGGCTTGGAAGCAAGCTCTCAGCTCTTATCGGCGAGAACTAGGCTTGGCTTGGTTAGTAGTGCCCGCCCATTTTGTCTCGCCCTCCTTAGGCCCATGAATTGTTCAGAGCGGGGCGGTAGGCCGGCGGACGGGGACCGTCAAAGAAGTGCCTCGACGCGCCGTAGCCACTACTTTGACTCCTTTTATGCAATTATGAACTCTACGAAACTTTCTCGATTCCAATGCAACTTATTCTTTTGGAGCTGACGTAACAAACTTCGCGAGCCTCCCAACGAAGCCAACATAAATCTGATCCAAATAAAAAAATAAAAGGCAGTTTCATTATGGTGGTATACCAACCTTCAGTTCTGGAACTTCCAGTTCCAATCGAAGCATATAGATCCGTAAATAGATTTGTATGTATAGCCACTTCAATCGTGCTCATCGTTTCTCGAAAGTATCTTTTTTCTGGGAACATGGTTAACCAAAAATTATTATGTTTACGATTCTTCATCCACCGATGCAGAAAATGCTCCAGTTTTCCATTCTCATATGAGGCCGGAAAGTTTATTAGCAACTAATCATGCTCAAACATGAGCCTATCGTTCGTTAGGGATGGTTTATAGATCATCAAATTCCCACAAATGGAATGAAAAGTAGGTGCATGTAAATGATCGAGACCTCGCAAACAACAACGCTCCTTCCCCATATGGAGTTCGGAACCCAAAGGCAATCATTGAGTGAATTGTATCTTCTTTGTGTTAGTTGACCTAAACCGCACCATTACTGCTGGGGTGGGGCTCGGCCTCCAAATCGTACGTGGGACGAGTTTTTGCGTCATACAGCTCGGGCTGAAGACCAGGGGAAGTTTAGGAGAGATGGGGAGACCCAACAGCTGCCGGTCGGGGCGGGGATAAGCTTGTGAAGAAGCGAGCCCCCCCCAAATGATCCTATAGCGCTAGCGCTTTGCGTTCTTTCTATTTTCTCTCATTTCATTCCGGGATAAACAGCTAATACTAATCTAATAACTGAAGTAGTTGTCGTCTGACCAATTGGCTTGGACACCAGACCGCTTGTGCCCGCCCATTTTGTCTCGCCCTAAATGGAATGGCTCTTTTAATTACGCTGCGCCCCGACCCGAGTCCCTACGTCCGCTCTTCTCTTCCCGCAACCCAAGAAGTTGGCTTTGGCAACACAACATTAGGGCCGTCCCCTTCATTCTATGCTGACCCCGGCCCGGGGCTAGCTTTTTAGGAAGACCGTTCCCACCGCGCTGATGGCCCGGCTGGCCTACCAGCGGTAGTGGGAATTCCCCCGTTCCCTGGTCAAAGACTTGGTCGGATGCGGTATCTACTCCACGAGGAGCGGTACGGACGTAGATGATATCATCACAACCTCTCTTTTCGTACCGCTAGGGATGCTTAACGCCACTTCGCCAATTGGCGTTACCTGCGCTTTCGTGCCTCTCAGTGTGGTCAGCACTGGGTGTTTCCGAGCAGCGAGGCTTACACCCATTCGCATTAGTTCATCCAAAGTTCTTTACCCTTATGCACGAATTATTGAATAAGCCATCTTCCTATCAAGGTTAAGGAGTCAAATGAGCATCTCAGCGGCGGGATTGAATACCCGAATCGAATCAGAGTTCACGCCGCCCGCCCTGAACAAATAGGAGGCGTGGGCCAAAGGTCGCACATAAGCCGCCGGGTCGCACGACAGAAGAACACCCAACATACAAATGCGCACTCCTCCATGTGAAATATTCATCTTCATTGGAGCTTTTTGGTAGTAGTCGTGACCAACAGCCATAGCCATCAGCTGTCGGCTTGTTGGTAAGGCAAGAGCTTCAAGCCCGATTTCTGGTGGCATATCCCTTACACAAGCACCACCCGACGAAGGGGGACGGGGAAAGCTACAGGCCCAAAACCTTCGACCCTTCTTTCTAAATGGGGGTGCTCAGAGCACCTCATCTTTTCATTTCTTCATTGCTCAATCCCGTTAGGCCGAAGTGTTTGGCCTTTCCTTCTCCGCACCCGTTCATGCTTCGCTGACCTATCGCGTGGAAAAAAGAAGAAAGTACGAAAGAATAGTAAACGAAGCACACCGCATAAAGATTCTAAATATGAGAAGTCCTCCTTGGATTCGAGAAGAAGAAAATGAAGAACAGGAACGAAACGAAATAAGGCGTTTCTTGCTCTAGTTTCGGATGAGCTTCTCCCAATTATGTTTGGTATTAGAATAGGGCGACTTTCTCTGACCAAGACTCCACTTTTTGCTCTATCCATGGAGCGTATGAATTTCCTGGAATGTAGATAGACCAAAAGAGGGAATGAAGAGATAGGAATAGGAATTATAATACCATTGGAAAAAGGGGCACCCGTGGAAACATCTCTACTGACGAACCATTTCAATAGTACGGGTGCTGCCGTGCCACGAGGCATGACCATAAAAATAATAAAAAAGAAAAAGTTATGTAGTTGGACCATCAACTCTATCCATTCGAGTTTCACTTCTCTAAAGAAGATAAGACGCTAAAACTGAAAGTGTTCGCAATGCATACCGAAAGGATACCAATAAAGCCGACCATTAATGACTAGTTCGAACACTAGGAGCGGTTTGATCCCTTATTTGATCAGATAGAAAAACAAACTTGAAAAATGGTTTTCCAAGATGAGAAACTAGCGGAACACTTTATTATTCCTACTGAAGCTAGTACGCAATGAAGACCAATTCGCAAACTAACCTATGACACCCAATAGCAGAGACAGAAAGAAGGATAGATACTGAAGCATAGGACAACCAATATTGATAAGAACATCACTTAAGCTATTTCTGTAGTAGCGAGAATAGTATGTAGATAAAAGAATTCCTACTAGAAAAGCAGGTCACAAGCAAGAAAGGAACGAATAGCATGTGATTTAGAAAGGCAAGCTAAACAAGCAAGTCAGCCCGTCTGTCTTCAACAAAGAAACTTAAAGCGCAGGAACTCCGATCGGTAAATGAGCTACTCCTATTAAGATTAGGTCTCGCATTCTCTCATCGGGCTCTAAAAGCACCCGAGTGGGGAGGGGATGAGCCACCTCTATTAAGAAAGAATCTACCCTTCTAGCCGCACTTTTGACGCCTCTATTCTGACATCAACCAAGCTATTTAGATGGAGTTCAATTAGGACCGTCCTTCCTTCAGGTAATTTTTTTTTCAGGGACTAATAGGAATGGCATCCACTATAAGATACCGGGAAAGGGGGAGGGCTTCGTTTAAAGGCTACGTTAGCCACCTCAAAGCATTGGGGGTCCCAGTCGATGAGGGAAGTCATCCTCAAGCCCTCTTTCCGCTTTTTTCGTAGGTAGCAGCGTCGGCAGAAGAGATTTGAGGTATAGAAAGGGGGATAGCAAAAGCAGCGATTAAGGATCACCTTCTCATTCATCAAAAACTAGACTCCCCTACGTCTTTAAAAAAGAATGAACCTATTATAAAAATCTTGCCTTGGCTTGTTTCATTCTAAATTCCATCCATTTATCTAATATAATAAAATAAAATAGAAGCAAAAACTGAATGAAACTTTGTATGCTTAACAAACCCATTTCGGAGAGCATCTGCCTGGTCCTTACCAGCCAGTTTTGAGTGCGCTTAAATAAAATAAAACGACATCATAAGGTTCATTCGCGCGTCACATCCACGGTCCAAAGGTTCTCCTTTCAATGCCATCGAAAGTGTCATGTGGCTTTCATTCGGGTCGAATCACTAAAAGTCGATCTTTTTTTGGTCTTTCTTTTGCACTCCTTGAGGAAACACTAGCTCTGGTTCATACATGTTTATATATATGATAGAAAATCTTTTATGTTTAGCGGTCATTCTTAGAAGTTCGTTTGAGAACGGTCGAGACCCTCGCGGGCATCCTGTAGGTTCACCACTATACTTGTTCAAACCTTGGTCTATGGCAGCGGCGGTAGGAGTCGCAGAACTTGCATCGTGATTCCCGAGACTCCTTGGCGAATAGAGGGCGAGCTCCATGCGTGAGTAGCGACTAAGCTTAATCCAATTTTTCTTAACAAGAATTTTGTACGCTTGAAGGCCCATCCTCTACGGTAGGGTACAGAGACGAGGCCTTTGATCCACTTTACATAAGGAAATACAAATCAATCAACTGGGGCGGTCGAATAACAATTATTTCTAGTAGCACCCACGCTAGAATGTACGAAATATCAAACTTTTTTTGGGACGGAGGTACGCGTGCTAAAAAAACATCAACTTGGAAGCGCCATAATATAATAAAGAAAAAGAATGAATACGCGCTCGAAATCCGTTTTTCAGGTTTTCCTTTAAGAGAAGTCTCGGATCAGGACTTGTTTCAATAGCCTTTCGGAGGAGTGAACCATCAGGCAGAATGGATACCGAGTTCGGGGGGCAGGTTATAGCTTTCGAGCGAGACAACTCATCAACGATTGGTGCAGGATTGACCACTCAACTATCCAAGTTACGTAAATTACACTGAAGTTTTTCCCTCCCGGCACACTTTGAGTCCCAAACTTTCTGTCTGAAGCAAATGCTGGAAGTCCAAGATGGTGGTTTGGAACATCCAAGAGGACAGGACACCTGATCCACGCTCTCTTCCCTTGGTAAAGAGGAATTATAAATCTAAATCAATCATTTGATCAAACAAAAAAAGTACTTGGGCCTTAGAGGCAGCGGTTGGGGAAGCGAAGGGAATAGGAAGACAAGGAACCAAGTCACTCGACCAAAAGAAGGTCTTATTTGAGTTAAAAGCGAGGAGCTAGAGACAGATTGCAATTTCAAAAGCCAACTCTAAGAAGCGGGCACAAAGGAGAGAAATTAGGAGAGAAATTAATACGATTGAGACAAGGTTAATTAATGATTAAGATTATTCAATAAGATTATAGAAATTAATAAAATTTAATCATTGAATAAACACCCAGTGCGAACGGGTGTAAGCCTCCTTAACCTTCACTTTTATTTAGTAAACAAAGTTCCTTTGACATCACTTTAATTTCCTCCCCAACCTTGTCTTATTGAATAATCTTAATCATTGAATAAACCATCACTTTTATTTACTAAATAGAGCATCTTGGGGTCTCCATCCTACTTTTATACATGATAGAAAGTCTCTTTCATTTTTATTTCCTCCTTATTTTCTGTATTACTAGCAAATCATTAATTTATTTTATTTTTATTTTTCTATCCTCCATTTTTTAAAGTTTTAGATGGTACCGAATATAACCTAAAGGTTAATTTGATAATATTTTTATCAAGCACATAAAAATTATATAAAAAATCTATTTTCTAAATTACTTTTAAAAATATAAAAAATCATGATAATTAAGAAAAAAATAAATAATTTAATTCAAAAATCATTATGAAAAAGCTAAACCCTATTTTAAAAATAGTTTTAACTTTAAAAGCTACTTGTTCCATTTTCTTTTGTATATAATATTGCAGTGTTGATTTTTTTTATATGCTTTGTTGCCTTTTTCCACTTGATCGAGGCTTCAACAATTTAATACAATTAATTTGGAGAACTTAAAGAGAATTTGTAGAGGAATGGACCATTCTCATTTGATTTTTTAAGAATATGATTATATCACATATAACACACATACAATCCCTTTCTCATCATCAAATTCAAACAATTGCATAAGTTTGTATGCATAGTAACTTATAAACTTATTGTAATTAATTGACAATGATCATTCATTCCTCGACAAATCATTAGGTTGTCTAAAAGGAGAAGACGAAGACGAAGGCAACAGTGAGGGAGAAGGCGAGCGCGGATGAGGAACACCTACACCAAGAAAATGTATTTCAATATATGATCTTTCTTAAATTTCATACAATCTAAAAATTTTATTTTCTTCGAATAATAAAATACCTCGGTCATGAAAGGAAGCCATTTTCGATTGTATTGTGCCAGAGGAACTAGCAACACTCAATCCCGAACAAACAACTTCGCACGCGGTTTGACAAGCACCCGAATCACATGTAGGAAGACAGTCCTTTAGGCAATTGCTTGCATTCACGATGACTTTGTGTCCGATCATGCTGATCACCATTGCTATGATAATCACCTTCATCCCTGCACTTGCCATTCCTCTCTTCCTCTTCTTCAACCTTGGAAAGATATTGGTTTGGTTGTGTTGTCTGTTTATTATCTAGGAGAATTTAAAGGCATGATTTTGCTATTCTTTGTGTTTTATTTTTAGGTATTGTTTTAAAATTCGTTGGACTTACAAAATTTGATTTTGGTTGTTTTTGCTTTGTGCTATATTGGGTATTTTTGTTGTTAACCAAATGGACTTAGTTTGATGAATTTAATTACAAATTATTTCTAAATATAAAGATATACTACATTGAACAACATTAAATTATGAGTTTGATGATTTTCTTTATAAAATTTAAAAAATATTTTTTAGTTTCTATGTATTTTAATGATTAAGGATTAAATTGATCAAATTATAATTTTTGAGAAGTAAAAAGTATTTTATTTTTATGTTTATAATTTTATTTTCATCACTTAATGGGAAAATAGATGAAATATTTAATTGAAGGGCTATTTTACTCATTTTGAAATGATTTAAGGATTATTTTCTCCATTTTAGTAGAGGAACCAGTGACGAAAATCATTGTTCTTTATTGGTGTCGTTTAAAAATGTATGTTTAAGGCCAACAACAAATAGTATAATCTTATCATTTTCTTGACTTATTTTTTTAAAAAATTTTAAACGATAAAAAATATAAAATATCATTAAATTTTAATTTTTATATCAAAAATATCATTAAATTATAAAATAATGCTATTATGTTAGAAGATTTTATATTTTTCTACTTATACCGTTGAATTTTATTTTGACTTTAATCAAAACATTCATCTGTTAAAATTGCAATAAAATGTTAAATATAAAACAAAAAAAAATATATCTAAAATAAGTTAAAACGCCGTTTTGTTAGAAAAATTAAGAAATCATTACATTTGAGAAGGCTTGAATCAAACACCTCTCAAATGAGAGTTTTATACCAAACCAGCAATCACTAATCTAACTTAAAAACTTATTGATTATTCTTATTACTTTTGTTTTTTTGTAGAATGGAGCTTTTTAAAATTAAGGTTGTTAAAGTATACTTGTGAATAACTATATCGTAAGAAATACTAAAAAGATTTGTTTTGGTGGCAATTGAAAGTGATCTTTCATAAGATATTGATATTGAAAGTGTTATAAATGATTTTGCTTCAAAATTTGCAAAAAAATGATAATTTTAAGTGAACTTTTTTATTTCTAGATGTTTGTAAGTTAATTTTTTGTTGTTCAAGAGAATAATTTAATAATATCTTTTGAAATTCGATATTTTTTGAAAAAACTATTATATCTCTTACCGATTATAAATTAAGAATCTCATTTGAATAAATTATACATCACCCTCAAATTTTTTGATCTGCCCTTGGTTACAGGCTAAGCATCAAATGTTGATTCTTATTCTAAATCACGTTGTAGGGTCAGCTAACTAGGAAAACATAAAGCAATCGTTACATATATCTACACAATAAATTTTATGTGGTAGAAACTTTGAATGTTACCTTTTCAGCAAGGGATCATACTCATCTTTAAATTATTTTCATATTCAAACAATTATATAAGTTTTTATGCAATATTAAGTCCCAAACTTATTACGATTAATTGATAATTATTATTCCGTTCTTTTTTGACTCATCAGACTGTCTAAAAGACAAAAACAATGATAAATAAAAAAACTTACACTTAAAAAATTTTGCTCATACAATTCAAATTTTTTTTATTATTCAGAAATAACAATTTATATCTATAATTGAATATACATCGAGTATGAGTTGCAACCGATTTAGAGTCTAAGGGACCAAAAAAACTACCAACACTTGATCTTGTACCCTTTCATTCTCACCCAAGGTGAAAAAAAGGTGTGCCAAATGAATCGGAACAATCCTTTATACAATCATGTGCGACGACGACTGCTTCGTGCCCGATCATGCTTATCGCCATTGCTATCATCATCACCTTCGTCGATGCACTTTCCATTCTTTTCCCCCTCTTCTTGAGTCGTCTTCAACCTTGAAAAGTTATTGGTTATGGATAAAGATTTATACTTAGCGGTGAAACAATAATTTATAGTTGAAAGATAAATTATAAACACTTAGAGAGTGAAGAAAAAATAAATATATAATCAACCTGTTCTTTAAAAAAATCTTTTTTTTAATCCTCTTGGTGTCTCCATCTTGCTTTTATACATGATAGAAAAGTCTCATTCACTTTTATTTCCTCTTTATTTTCTGTATTACTAGCAAATCATTAATTTATTTAATTTTCCTATCCTCCTTTTTTTAAAGTGTTAGATGTTTCCGGACATAACATAAAGGTTAATTTGATAATATTTTTATGAAGCACATAAAAAGTATATAAAAAATCTATTTTTTAAATTACTTTTAAAAGTATAAAAAAATCATGATAATTAAGATAAAGAAAGTAACTTAATTCAAAAATCATTATAAAAAAGCTAAATATTATTTTGAAAATAGTTTTCAATTGAAAAGCTACTTGTTCCGTTTTCTTTTGTATATAATATTGCAGTTTTGATTTTTTTCTATATGCTTTGTTGTCTTTTTCCCCTTGATCTAGGCTTCAACAATTTAATACAATTAATTTGGAGAACTTAAAGAGAATTTGTAGAGGAATGGACCATTCTCATTTGATTTTTTAAGAACATGATTATATCACATATAACACACATACAATCCCTTTCTCATCATCAAATTCAAACAATTGCATAAGTTTGTATGCATAGTAACTTATAAACTTATTGTAATTAATTGACAATGATCATTCATTCCTCGACAAATCATTAGGTTGTCTAAAAGGAGAAGACGAAGACGAAGGCAACAGTGAGGGAGAAGGCGAGCGCGGATGAGGAACACCTACACCAAGAAAATGTATTTCAATATATGATCTTTCTTAAATTTCATACAATCTAAAAATTTTATTTTCTTCGAATAATAAAATACCTCGGTCATGAAAGGAAGCCATTTTCGATTGTATTGTGCCAGAGGAACTAGCAACACTCAATCCCGAACAAACAACTTCGCACGCGGTTTGACAAGCACCCGAATCACATGTAGGAAGACAGTCCTTTAGGCAATTGCTTGCATTCACGATGACTTTGTGTCCGATCATGCTGATCACCATTGCTATGATAATCACCTTCATCCCTGCACTTGCCATTCCTCTCTTCCTCTTCTTCAACCTTGGAAAGATATTGGTTTGGTTGTGTTGTCTGTTTATTATCTAGGAGAATTTAAAGGCATGATTTTGCTATTCTTTGTGTTTTATTTTTAGGTATTGTTTTAAAATTCGTTGGACTTACAAAATTTGATTTTGGTTGTTTTTGCTTTGTGCTATATTGGGTATTTTTGTTGTTAACCAAATGGACTTAGTTTGATGAATTTAATTACAAATTATTTCTAAATATAAAGATATACTACATTGAACAACATTAAATTATGAGTTTGATGATTTTCTTTATAAAATTTAAAAAATATTTTTTAGTTTCTATGTATTTTAATGATTAAGGATTAAATTGATCAAATTATAATTTTTGAGAAGTAAAAAGTATTTTATTTTTATGTTTATAATTTTATTTTCATCACTTAATGGGAAAATAGATGAAATATTTATTTGAAGGACTATTTTACTCTTTTTGAAATGATTTAAGGATTATTTTCTCCATTTTAGTAGAGGAACCAGTGACGAAAATCATTGTTCTTTATTGGTGTCGTTTAAAAATGTATGTTTAAGGCCAACAACAAATAGTATAATCTTATCATTTTCTTGACTTATTTTTTTAAAAAATTTTAAACGATAAAAAATATAAAATATCATTAAATTTTAATTTTTATATCAAAAATATCATTAAATTATAAAATAATGCTATTATGTTAGAAGATTTTATATTTTTCTACTTATACCGTTGAATTTTATTTTGACTTTAATCAAAACATTCATCTGTTAAAATTGCAATAAAATGTTAAATATAAAACAAAAAAAAATATATCTAAAATAAGTTAAAACGCCGTTTTGTTAGAAAAATTAAGAAATCATTACATTTGAGAAGGCTTGAATCAAACACCTCTCAAATGAGAGTTTTATACCAAACCAGCAATCACTAATCTAACTTAAAAACTTATTGATTATTCTTATTACTTTTGTTTTTTTGTAGAATGGAGCTTTTTAAAATTAAGGTTGTTAAAGTATACTTGTGAATAACTATATCGTAAGAAATACTAAAAAGATTTGTTTTGGTGGCAATTGAAAGTGATCTTTCATAAGATATTGATATTGAAAGTGTTATAAATGATTTTGCTTCAAAATTTGCAAAAAAATGATAATTTTAAGTGAACTTTTTTATTTCTAGATGTTTGTAAGTTAATTTTTTGTTGTTCAAGAGAATAATTTAATAATATCTTTTGAAATTCGATATTTTTTGAAAAAACTATTATATCTCTTACCGATTATAAATTAAGAATCTCATTTGAATAAATTATACATCACCCTCAAATTTTTTGATCTGCCCTTGGTTACAGGCTAAGCATCAAATGTTGATTCTTATTCTAAATCACGTTGTAGGGTCAGCTAACTAGGAAAACATAAAGCAATCGTTACATATATCTACACAATAAATTTTATGTGGTAGAAACTTTGAATGTTACCTTTTCAGCAAGGGATCATACTCATCTTTAAATTATTTTCATATTCAAACAATTATATAAGTTTTTATGCAATATTAAGTCCCAAACTTATTACGATTAATTGATAATTATTATTCCGTTCTTTTTTGACTCATCAGACTGTCTAAAAGACAAAAACAATGATAAATAAAAAAACTTACACTTAAAAAATTTTGCTCATACAATTCAAATTTTTTTTATTATTCAGAAATAACAATTTATATCTATAATTGAATATACATCGAGTATGAGTTGCAACCGATTTAGAGTCTAAGGGACCAAAAAAACTACCAACACTTGATCTTGTACCCTTTCATTCTCACCCAAGGTGAAAAAAAGGTGTGCCAAATGAATCGGAACAATCCTTTATACAATCATGTGCGACGACGACTGCTTCGTGCCCGATCATGCTTATCGCCATTGCTATCATCATCACCTTCGTCGATGCACTTTCCATTCTTTTCCCCCTCTTCTTGAGTCGTCTTCAACCTTGAAAAGTTATTGGTTATGGATAAAGATTTATACTTAGCGGTGAAACAATAATTTATAGTTGAAAGATAAATTATAAACACTTAGAGAGTGAAGAAAAAATAAATATATAATCAACCTGTTCTTTAAAAAAATCTTTTTTTTAATCCTCTTGGTGTCTCCATCTTGCTTTTATACATGATAGAAAAGTCTCATTCACTTTTATTTCCTCTTTATTTTCTGTATTACTAGCAAATCATTAATTTATTTAATTTTCCTATCCTCCTTTTTTTAAAGTGTTAGATGTTTCCGGACATAACATAAAGGTTAATTTGATAATATTTTTATGAAGCACATAAAAAGTATATAAAAAATCTATTTTTTAAATTACTTTTAAAAGTATAAAAAAATCATGATAATTAAGATAAAGAAAGTAACTTAATTCAAAAATCATTATAAAAAAGCTAAATATTATTTTGAAAATAGTTTTCAATTGAAAAGCTACTTGTTCCGTTTTCTTTTGTATATAATATTGCAGTTTTGATTTTTTTCTATATGCTTTGTTGTCTTTTTCCCCTTGATCTAGGCTTCAACAATTTAATACAATTAATTTGGAGAACTTAAAGAGAATTTGTAGAGGAATGGACCATTCTCATTTGATTTTTTAAGAACATGATTATATCACATATAACACACATACAATCCCTTTCTCATCATCAAATTCAAACAATTGCATAAGTTTGTATGCATAGTAACTTATAAACTTATTGTAATTAATTGACAATGATCATTCATTCCTCGACAAATCATTAGGTTGTCTAAAAGGAGAAGACGAAGACGAAGGCAACAGTGAGGGAGAAGGCGAGCGCGGATGAGGAACACCTACACCAAGAAAATGTATTTCAATATATGATCTTTCTTAAATTTCATACAATCTAAAAATTTTATTTTCTTCGAATAATAAAATACCTCGGTCATGAAAGGAAGCCATTTTCGATTGTATTGTGCCAGAGGAACTAGCAACACTCAATCCCGAACAAACAACTTCGCACGCGGTTTGACAAGCACCCGAATCACATGTAGGAAGACAGTCCTTTAGGCAATTGCTTACATTCACGATGACTTTGTGTCCGATCATGCTGATCACCATTGCTATGATAATCACCTTCATCCCTGCACTTGCCATTCCTCTCTTCCTCTTCTTCAACCTTGGAAAGATATTGGTTTGGTTGTGTTGTCTGTTTATTATCTAGGAGAATTTAAAGGCATGATTTTGCTATTCTTTGTGTTTTATTTTTAGGTATTGTTTTAAAATTCGTTGGACTTACAAAATTTGATTTTGGTTGTTTTTGCTTTGTGCTATATTGGGTATTTTTGTTGTTAACCAAATGGACTTAGTTTGATGAATTTAATTACAAATTATTTCTAAATATAAAGATATACTACATTGAACAACATTAAATTATGAGTTTGATGATTTTCTTTATAAAATTTAAAAAATATTTTTTAGTTTCTATGTATTTTAATGATTAAGGATTAAATTGATCAAATTATAATTTTTGAGAAGTAAAAAGTATTTTATTTTTATGTTTATAATTTTATTTTCATCACTTAATGGGAAAATAGATGAAATATTTATTTGAAGGACTATTTTACTCTTTTTGAAATGATTTAAGGATTATTTTCTCCATTTTAGTAGAGGAACCAGTGACGAAAATCATTGTTCTTTATTGGTGTCGTTTAAAAATGTATGTTTAAGGCCAACAACAAATAGTATAATCTTATCATTTTCTTGACTTATTTTTTTTTTAAAAATTTTAAACGATAAAAAATATAAAATATCATTAAATTTTAATTTTTATATCAAAAATATCATTAAATTATAAAATAATGCTATTATGTTAGAAGATTTTATATTTTTCTACTTATACTGTTGAATTTTATTTTAACTTTAATCAAAACATTCAACTGTTAAAATTGCAATAAAATGTTAAATATAAAACAAAAAAAATATATCTAAAATAAGTTAAAACGTCGTTTTGTTAGAAAAATTAAGAAATCATTACATTTGAGAAGGCTTGAATCAAACACCTCTCAAATGAGAGTTTTATACCAAACCATCAATCACTAATCTAACTTAAAAACTTATTGATTATTCTTATTACTTTTGTTTTTTTGTAGAATGGAGCTTTTTAAAATTAAGGTTGTTAAAGTATACTTGCGAATAACTATATCGTAAGAAATACTAAAAGGAGTTGTTTTGGTGGCAATTGAAAGTGATCTTTCATAAGATATTGATATTGAAAGTGTTATAAAAGATTTTGCTTCAAAATTTGCAAAAAAATGATAATTTTAAGTGAACTTTTTTATTTCTAGATGTTTGTAAGTTAATTTTTTGTTGTTCAAGAGAATAATCTAATAATATCTTTTGAAATACGATATTTTTTGAAAAAACTATTATATCTCTTACCGATTATAAATTAAGAATCTCATTTGAATAAATTATACATCACCCTCAAATTTTTTAATCTGCCCTTGGTTACAGGCTAAGCATCAAATGTTGATTCTTATTCTAAATCACGTTGTAGGGTCAGCTAACTAGGAAAACATAAAGCAATCGTTACATATATCTACACAATAAATTTTATGTGGTAGAAACTTTGAATGTTACCTTTTCAGCAAGGGATCATACTCATCTTTAAATTATTTTCATATTCAAACAATTATATAAGTTTTTATGCAATATTAAGTCCCAAACTTATTACGATTAATTGATAATTATTATTCCGTTCTTTTTTGACTTATCAGACTGTCTAAAAGACAAAAACAATGATAAATAAAAAAACTTACACTTAAAAAATTTTGCTCATACAATTCAAAAATTTTATATTATTCAGAAATAACAATTTATATCTATAATTGAATACACATCGAGTATGAGTTGCAACCGATTTAGAGTCTAAGGGACCAAAAAAACTACCAACACTTGATCTTGTACCCTTTCATTCTCACCCAAGGTGAAAAAAAGGTGTGCCAAATGAATCGGAACAATCCTTTATACAATCATGTGCGACGACGACTGCTTCGTGCCCGATCATGCTTATCGCCATTGCTATCATCATCACCTTCGTCGATGCACTTTCCATTCTTTTCCCCCTCTTCTTGAGTCGTCTTCAACCTTGAAAAGTTATTGGTTATGGATAAAGATTTATACTTAGCGGTGAAACGATAATTTATAGTTGAAAGATAAATTATAAACACTTAGAGAGTGAAGAAAAAATAAATATATAATCAACCTGTTCTTTAAAAAGATCTTTTTTTAATCCTCTTGGTGTCTCCATCTTGCTTTTATACATGATAGAAAAGTCTCATTCACTTTTATTTCCTCCTTATTTTCTGTATTACTAGCAAATCATTAATTTATTTAATTTTCCTATCCTCCTTTTTTAAAGTTTTAGTTGTTTCCGGACATAACATAAAGGTTAATTTGATAATATTTTTATGAAGCACATAAAAAGTATATAAAAAATCTATTTTTTAAATTACTTTTAAAAGTATAAAAAAATCATGATAATTAAGATAAAAAAAGTAACTTAATTCAAAAATCATTATAAAAAAGCTAAATATTATTTTGAAAATAGTTTTCAATTGAAAAGCTACTTGTTCCGTTTTCTTTTGTATATAATATTGCAGTTTTGATTTTTTTCTATATGCTTTGTTGTCTTTTTCCCCTTGATCTAGGCTTCAACAATTTAATACAATTAATTTGGAGAACTTAAAGAGAATTTGTAGAGGAATGGACCATTCTCATTTGATTTTTTAAGAACATGATTATATCACATATAACACACATACAATCCCTTTCTCATCATCAAATTCAAACAATTGCATAAGTTTGTATGCATAGTAACTTATAAACTTATTGTAATTAATTGACAATGATCATTCATTCCTCGACAAATCATTAGGTTGTCTAAAAGGAGAAGACGAAGACGAAGGCAACAGTGAGGGAGAAGGCGAGCGCGGATGAGGAACACCTACACCAAGAAAATGTATTTCAATATATGATCTTTCTTAAATTTCATACAATCTAAAAATTTTATTTTCTTCGAATAATAAAATACCTCGGTCATGAAAGGAAGCCATTTTCGATTGTATTGTGCCAGAGGAACTAGCAACACTCAATCCCGAACAAACAACTTCGCACGCGGTTTGACAAGCACCCGAATCACATGTAGGAAGACAGTCCTTTAGGCAATTGCTTGCATTCACGATGACTTTGTGTCCGATCATGCTGATCACCATTGCTATGATAATCACCTTCATCCCTGCACTTGCCATTCCTCTCTTCCTCTTCTTCAACCTTGGAAAGATATTGGTTTGGTTGTGTTGTCTGTTTATTATCTAGGAGAATTTAAAGGCATGATTTTGCTATTCTTTGTGTTTTATTTTTAGGTATTGTTTTAAAATTCGTTGGACTTACAAAATTTGATTTTGGTTGTTTTTGCTTTGTGCTATATTGGGTATTTTTGTTGTTAACCAAATGGACTTAGTTTGATGAATTTAATTACAAATTATTTCTAAATATAAAGATATACTACATTGAACAACATTAAATTATGAGTTTGATGATTTTCTTTATAAAATTTAAAAAATATTTTTTAGTTTCTATGTATTTTAATGATTAAGGATTAAATTGATCAAATTATAATTTTTGAGAAGTAAAAAGTATTTTATTTTTATGTTTATAATTTTATTTTCATCACTTAATGGGAAAATAGATCAAATATTTATTTGAAGGACTATTTTACTCTTTTTGAAATGATTTAAGGATTATTTTCTCCATTTTAGTAGAGGAACCAGTGACGAAAATCATTGTTCTTTATTGGTGTCGTTTAAAAATGTATGTTTAAGGCCAACAACAAATAGTATAATCTTATCATTTTCTTGACTTATTTTTTTTTTAAAAATTTTAAACGATAAAAAATATAAAATATCATTAAATTTTAATTTTTATATCAAAAATATCATTAAATTATAAAATAATGCTATTATGTTAGAAGATTTTATATTTTTCTACTTATACTGTTGAATTTTATTTTAACTTTAATCAAAACATTCAACTGTTAAAATTGCAATAAAATGTTAAATATAAAACAAAAAAAATATATCTAAAATAAGTTAAAACGTCGTTTTGTTAGAAAAATTAAGAAATCATTACATTTGAGAAGGCTTGAATCAAACACCTCTCAAATGAGAGTTTTATACCAAACCATCAATCACTAATCTAACTTAAAAACTTATTGATTATTCTTATTACTTTTGTTTTTTTGTAGAATGGAGCTTTTTAAAATTAAGGTTGTTAAAGTATACTTGCGAATAACTATATCGTAAGAAATACTAA
Source organism: Abelmoschus esculentus (assembly GCA_035048815.1). Taxonomy (NCBI): domain Eukaryota; kingdom Viridiplantae; phylum Streptophyta; class Magnoliopsida; order Malvales; family Malvaceae; genus Abelmoschus; species Abelmoschus esculentus. Next base: position 2,888,142 of record JAUCBN010000049.1, read on the forward strand.
AAGGAGTTGTTTTGGTGGCAATTGAAAGTGATCTTTCATAAGATATTGATATTGAAAGTGTTATAAAAGATTTTGCTTCAAAATTTGCAAAAAAATGATAATTTTAAGTGAACTTTTTTATTTCTAGATGTTTGTAAGTTAATTTTTTGTTGTTCAAGAGAATAATCTAATAATATCTTTTGAAATACGATATTTTTTGAAAAAACTATTATATCTCTTACCGATTATAAATTAAGAATCTCATTTGAATAAATTATACATCACCCTCAAATTTTTTAATCTGCCCTTGGTTACAGGCTAAGCATCAAATGTTGATTCTTATTCTAAATCACGTTGTAGGGTCAGCTAACTAGGAAAACATAAAGCAATCGTTACATATATCTACACAATAAATTTTATGTGGTAGAAACTTTGAATGTTACCTTTTCAGCAAGGGATCATACTCATCTTTAAATTATTTTCATATTCAAACAATTATATAAGTTTTTATGCAATATTAAGTCCCAAACTTATTACGATTAATTGATAATTATTATTCCGTTCTTTTTTGACTTATCAGACTGTCTAAAAGACAAAAACAATGATAAATAAAAAAACTTACACTTAAAAAATTTTGCTCATACAATTCAAAAATTTTATATTATTCAGAAATAACAATTTATATCTATAATTGAATACACATCGAGTATGAGTTGCAACCGATTTAGAGTCTAAGGGACCAAAAAAACTACCAACACTTGATCTTGTACCCTTTCATTCTCACCCAAGGTGAAAAAAAGGTGTGCCAAATGAATCGGAACAATCCTTTATACAATCATGTGCGACGACGACTGCTTCGTGCCCGATCATGCTTATCGCCATTGCTATCATCATCACCTTCGTCGATGCACTTTCCATTCTTTTCCCCCTCTTCTTGAGTCGTCTTCAACCTTGAAAAGTTATTGGTTATGGATAAAGATTTATACTTAGCGGTGAAACGATAATTTATAGTTGAAAGATAAATTATAAACACTTAGAGAGTGAAGAAAAAATAAATATATAATCAACCTGTTCTTTAAAAAGATCTTTTTTTAATCCTCTTGGTGTCTCCATCTTGCTTTTATACATGATAGAAAAGTCTCATTCACTTTTATTTCCTCCTTATTTTCTGTATTACTAGCAAATCATTAATTTATTTAATTTTCCTATCCTCCTTTTTTAAAGTTTTAGTTGTTTCCGGACATAACATAAAGGTTAATTTGATAATATTTTTATGAAGCACATAAAAAGTATATAAAAAATCTATTTTTTAAATTACTTTTAAAAGTATAAAAAAATCATGATAATTAAGATAAAAAAAGTAACTTAATTCAAAAATCATTATAAAAAAGCTAAATATTATTTTGAAAATAGTTTTCAATTGAAAAGCTACTTGTTCCGTTTTCTTTTGTATATAATATTGCAGTTTTGATTTTTTTCTATATGCTTTGTTGTCTTTTTCCCCTTGATCTAGGCTTCAACAATTTAATACAATTAATTTGGAGAACTTAAAGAGAATTTGTAGAGGAATGGACCATTCTCATTTGATTTTTTAAGAACATGATTATATCACATATAACACACATACAATCCCTTTCTCATCATCAAATTCAAACAATTGCATAAGTTTGTATGCATAGTAACTTATAAACTTATTGTAATTAATTGACAATGATCATTCATTCCTCGACAAATCATTAGGTTGTCTAAAAGGAGAAGACGAAGACGAAGGCAACAGTGAGGGAGAAGGCGAGCGCGGATGAGGAACACCTACACCAAGAAAATGTATTTCAATATATGATCTTTCTTAAATTTCATACAATCTAAAAATTTTATTTTCTTCGAATAATAAAATACCTCGGTCATGAAAGGAAGCCATTTTCGATTGTATTGTGCCAGAGGAACTAGCAACACTCAATCCCGAACAAACAACTTCGCACGCGGTTTGACAAGCACCCGAATCACATGTAGGAAGACAGTCCTTTAGGCAATTGCTTGCATTCACGATGACTTTGTGTCCGATCATGCTGATCACCATTGCTATGATAATCACCTTCATCCCTGCACTTGCCATTCCTCTCTTCCTCTTCTTCAACCTTGGAAAGATATTGGTTTGGTTGTGTTGTCTGTTTATTATCTAGGAGAATTTAAAGGCATGATTTTGCTATTCTTTGTGTTTTATTTTTAGGTATTGTTTTAAAATTCGTTGGACTTACAAAATTTGATTTTGGTTGTTTTTGCTTTGTGCTATATTGGGTATTTTTGTTGTTAACCAAATGGACTTAGTTTGATGAATTTAATTACAAATTATTTCTAAATATAAAGATATACTACATTGAACAACATTAAATTATGAGTTTGATGATTTTCTTTATAAAATTTAAAAAATATTTTTTAGTTTCTATGTATTTTAATGATTAAGGATTAAATTGATCAAATTATAATTTTTGAGAAGTAAAAAGTATTTTATTTTTATGTTTATAATTTTATTTTCATCACTTAATGGGAAAATAGATCAAATATTTATTTGAAGGACTATTTTACTCTTTTTGAAATGATTTAAGGATTATTTTCTCCATTTTAGTAGAGGAACCAGTGACGAAAATCATTGTTCTTTATTGGTGTCGTTTAAAAATGTATGTTTAAGGCCAACAACAAATAGTATAATCTTATCATTTTCTTGACTTATTTTTTTTTTAAAAATTTTAAACGATAAAAAATATAAAATATCATTAAATTTTAATTTTTATATCAAAAATATCATTAAATTATAAAATAATGCTATTATGTTAGAAGATTTTATATTTTTCTACTTATACTGTTGAATTTTATTTTAACTTTAATCAAAACATTCAACTGTTAAAATTGCAATAAAATGTTAAATATAAAACAAAAAAAATATATCTAAAATAAGTTAAAACGTCGTTTTGTTAGAAAAATTAAGAAATCATTACATTTGAGAAGGCTTGAATCAAACACCTCTCAAATGAGAGTTTTATACCAAACCATCAATCACTAATCTAACTTAAAAACTTATTGATTATTCTTATTACTTTTGTTTTTTTGTAGAATGGAGCTTTTTAAAATTAAGGTTGTTAAAGTATACTTGCGAATAACTATATCGTAAGAAATACTAAAAGGAGTTGTTTTGGTGGCAATTGAAAGTGATCTTTCATAAGATATTGATATTGAAAGTGTTATAAAAGATTTTGCTTCAAAATTTGCAAAAAAATGATAATTTTAAGTGAACTTTTTTATTTCTAGATGTTTGTAAGTTAATTTTTTGTTGTTCAAGAGAATAATCTAATAATATCTTTTGAAATACGATATTTTTTGAAAAAACTATTATATCTCTTACCGATTATAAATTAAGAATCTCATTTGAATAAATTATACATCACCCTCAAATTTTTTAATCTGCCCTTGGTTACAGGCTAAGCATCAAATGTTGATTCTTATTCTAAATCACGTTGTAGGGTCAGCTAACTAGGAAAACATAAAGCAATCGTTACATATATCTACACAATAAATTTTATGTGGTAGAAACTTTGAATGTTACCTTTTCAGCAAGGGATCATACTCATCTTTAAATTATTTTCATATTCAAACAATTATATAAGTTTTTATGCAATATTAAGTCCCAAACTTATTACGATTAATTGATAATTATTATTCCGTTCTTTTTTGACTTATCAGACTGTCTAAAAGACAAAAACAATGATAAATAAAAAAACTTACACTTAAAAAATTTTGCTCATACAATTCAAAAATTTTATATTATTCAGAAATAACAATTTATATCTATAATTGAATACACATCGAGTATGAGTTGCAACCGATTTAGAGTCTAAGGGACCAAAAAAACTACCAACACTTGATCTTGTACCCTTTCATTCTCACCCAAGGTGAAAAAAAGGTGTGCCAAATGAATCGGAACAATCCTTTATACAATCATGTGCGACGACGACTGCTTCGTGCCCGATCATGCTTATCGCCATTGCTATCATCATCACCTTCGTCGATGCACTTTCCATTCTTTTCCCCCTCTTCTTGAGTCGTCTTCAACCTTGAAAAGTTATTGGTTATGGATAAAGATTTATACTTAGCGGTGAAACGATAATTTATAGTTGAAAGATAAATTATAAACACTTAGAGAGTGAAGAAAAAATAAATATATAATCAACCTGTTCTTTAAAAAGATCTTTTTTTAATCCTCTTGGTGTCTCCATCTTGCTTTTATACATGATAGAAAAGTCTCATTCACTTTTATTTCCTCCTTATTTTCTGTATTACTAGCAAATCATTAATTTATTTAATTTTCCTATCCTCCTTTTTTAAAGTTTTAGTTGTTTCCGGACATAACATAAAGGTTAATTTGATAATATTTTTATGAAGCACATAAAAAGTATATAAAAAATCTATTTTTTAAATTACTTTTAAAAGTATAAAAAAATCATGATAATTAAGATAAAAAAAGTAACTTAATTCAAAAATCATTATAAAAAAGCTAAATATTATTTTGAAAATAGTTTTCAATTGAAAAGCTACTTGTTCCGTTTTCTTTTGTATATAATATTGCAGTTTTGATTTTTTTCTATATGCTTTGTTGTCTTTTTCCCCTTGATCTAGGCTTCAACAATTTAATACAATTAATTTGGAGAACTTAAAGAGAATTTGTAGAGGAATGGACCATTCTCATTTGATTTTTTAAGAACATGATTATATCACATATAACACACATACAATCCCTTTCTCATCATCAAATTCAAACAATTGCATAAGTTTGTATGCATAGTAACTTATAAACTTATTGTAATTAATTGACAATGATCATTCATTCCTCGACAAATCATTAGGTTGTCTAAAAGGAGAAGACGAAGACGAAGGCAACAGTGAGGGAGAAGGCGAGCGCGGATGAGGAACACCTACACCAAGAAAATGTATTTCAATATATGATCTTTCTTAAATTTCATACAATCTAAAAATTTTATTTTCTTCGAATAATAAAATACCTCGGTCATGAAAGGAAGCCATTTTCGATTGTATTGTGCCAGAGGAACTAGCAACACTCAATCCCGAACAAACAACTTCGCACGCGGTTTGACAAGCACCCGAATCACATGTAGGAAGACAGTCCTTTAGGCAATTGCTTGCATTCACGATGACTTTGTGTCCGATCATGCTGATCACCATTGCTATGATAATCACCTTCATCCCTGCACTTGCCATTCCTCTCTTCCTCTTCTTCAACCTTGGAAAGATATTGGTTTGGTTGTGTTGTCTGTTTATTATCTAGGAGAATTTAAAGGCATGATTTTGCTATTCTTTGTGTTTTATTTTTAGGTATTGTTTTAAAATTCGTTGGACTTACAAAATTTGATTTTGGTTGTTTTTGCTTTGTGCTATATTGGGTATTTTTGTTGTTAACCAAATGGACTTAGTTTGATGAATTTAATTACAAATTATTTCTAAATATAAAGATATACTACATTGAACAACATTAAATTATGAGTTTGATGATTTTCTTTATAAAATTTAAAAAATATTTTTTAGTTTCTATGTATTTTAATGATTAAGGATTAAATTGATCAAATTATAATTTTTGAGAAGTAAAAAGTATTTTATTTTTATGTTTATAATTTTATTTTCATCACTTAATGGGAAAATAGATCAAATATTTATTTGAAGGACTATTTTACTCTTTTTGAAATGATTTAAGGATTATTTTCTCCATTTTAGTAGAGGAACCAGTGACGAAAATCATTGTTCTTTATTGGTGTCGTTTAAAAATGTATGTTTAAGGCCAACAACAAATAGTATAATCTTATCATTTTCTTGACTTATTTTTTTTTTAAAAATTTTAAACGATAAAAAATATAAAATATCATTAAATTTTAATTTTTATATCAAAAATATCATTAAATTATAAAATAATGCTATTATGTTAGAAGATTTTATATTTTTCTACTTATACTGTTGAATTTTATTTTAACTTTAATCAAAACATTCAACTGTTAAAATTGCAATAAAATGTTAAATATAAAACAAAAAAAATATATCTAAAATAAGTTAAAACGTCGTTTTGTTAGAAAAATTAAGAAATCATTACATTTGAGAAGGCTTGAATCAAACACCTCTCAAATGAGAGTTTTATACCAAACCATCAATCACTAATCTAACTTAAAAACTTATTGATTATTCTTATTACTTTTGTTTTTTTGTAGAATGGAGCTTTTTAAAATTAAGGTTGTTAAAGTATACTTGCGAATAACTATATCGTAAGAAATACTAAAAGGAGTTGTTTTGGTGGCAATTGAAAGTGATCTTTCATAAGATATTGATATTGAAAGTGTTATAAAAGATTTTGCTTCAAAATTTGCAAAAAAATGATAATTTTAAGTGAACTTTTTTATTTCTAGATGTTTGTAAGTTAATTTTTTGTTGTTCAAGAGAATAATCTAATAATATCTTTTGAAATACGATATTTTTTGAAAAAACTATTATATCTCTTACCGATTATAAATTAAGAATCTCATTTGAATAAATTATACATCACCCTCAAATTTTTTAATCTGCCCTTGGTTACAGGCTAAGCATCAAATGTTGATTCTTATTCTAAATCACGTTGTAGGGTCAGCTAACTAGGAAAACATAAAGCAATCGTTACATATATCTACACAATAAATTTTATGTGGTAGAAACTTTGAATGTTACCTTTTCAGCAAGGGATCATACTCATCTTTAAATTATTTTCATATTCAAACAATTATATAAGTTTTTATGCAATATTAAGTCCCAAACTTATTACGATTAATTGATAATTATTATTCCGTTCTTTTTTGACTTATCAGACTGTCTAAAAGACAAAAACAATGATAAATAAAAAAACTTACACTTAAAAAATTTTGCTCATACAATTCAAAAATTTTATATTATTCAGAAATAACAATTTATATCTATAATTGAATACACATCGAGTATGAGTTGCAACCGATTTAGAGTCTAAGGGACCAAAAAAACTACCAACACTTGATCTTGTACCCTTTCATTCTCACCCAAGGTGAAAAAAAGGTGTGCCAAATGAATCGGAACAATCCTTTATACAATCATGTGCGACGACGACTGCTTCGTGCCCGATCATGCTTATCGCCATTGCTATCATCATCACCTTCGTCGATGCACTTTCCATTCTTTTCCCCCTCTTCTTGAGTCGTCTTCAACCTTGAAAAGTTATTGGTTATGGATAAAGATTTATACTTAGCGGTGAAACGATAATTTATAGTTGAAAGATAAATTATAAACACTTAGAGAGTGAAGAAAAAATAAATATATAATCAACCTGTTCTTTAAAAAGATCTTTTTTTAATCCTCTTGGTGTCTCCATCTTGCTTTTATACATGATAGAAAAGTCTCATTCACTTTTATTTCCTCCTTATTTTCTGTATTACTAGCAAATCATTAATTTATTTAATTTTCCTATCCTCCTTTTTTAAAGTTTTAGTTGTTTCCGGACATAACATAAAGGTTAATTTGATAATATTTTTATGAAGCACATAAAAAGTATATAAAAAATCTATTTTTTAAATTACTTTTAAAAGTATAAAAAAATCATGATAATTAAGATAAAAAAAAGTAACTTAATTCAAAAATCATTATAAAAAAGCTAAATATTATTTTGAAAATAGTTTTCAATTGAAAAGCTACTTGTTCCGTTTTCTTTTGTATATAATATTGCAGTTTTGATTTTTTTCTATATGCTTTGTTGTCTTTTTCCCCTTGATCTAGGCTTCAACAATTTAATACAATTAATCTGGAGAACTTAAAGAGAATTTGTAGAGGAATGGACCATTCTCATTTGATTTTTTAAGAACATGATTATATCACATATAACACACATACAATCCCTTTCTCATCATCAAATTCAAACAATTGCATAAGTTTGTATGCATAGTAACTTATGAACTTATTGTAATTAATTGACGATGATCATTCATTCCTCGACAAATCATTAGGTTGTCTAAAAGGAGAAGACGAAGACGAAGGCAACAGTGAGGGAGAAGTCGAGCGCGGATGAGGAACACCTACACCAAGAAAATGTATTTCAATATATGATCTTTCTTAAATTTCATACAATCTAAAAATTTTATTTTCTTCGAATAATAAAATACCTCGGTCATGAAAGGAAGCCATTTTCGATTTTATTGTGCCAGAGGAACTAGCAACACTCAATCCCGAACAAACTACTTCGCGCGCGGTTTGACAAACACCCGAATCACATGTAGGAAGACAATCCTTTAGGCAATTGCTTGCAGTCACGATGACTTCGTGTCCGATCATGCTGATCACCATTGCTATGATAATCACCTTTATCCCTGCACTTAATTACAATTAATTAATAATTATTACAATTAATTGATAATTATTATTCCGTTCTTTTTTGACTCATCAGACTGTCTAAAAGACAAAAACAAATAAAAAAACTTACACTTAAAAATTTTTTCTCATACAATTCAAAAATTTTATATTATTCAGAAATAACAATTTATATCTATAATTGAATATACATCGAGTATGAGTTGCAACCGATTTAGAGTCTAAGGGACCAAAAAAACTACCAACACTTGATCTTGTACCCTTTCATTCTCACCCAAGGTGAAAAAAAGGTGTGTCAAATGAATCGGAACAATCCTTTATACAATCATGTGCGACGATGACTGCTTCGTGCCCGATCATGCTTATCGCCATTGCTATCATCATCACCTTCGTCGATGCACTTTCCATTCTTTTCCCCCTCTTCTTGAGTCGTCTTCAACCTTGAAAAGTTATTGGTTGTGGATAAAGATTTATACTTAGCGGTGAAACGATAATTTATAGTTGAAAGATAAATTATAAACACTTAGAGAGTGAAGAAAAAATAAATATATAATCAACCTGTTCTTTAAAAAAATCTTTTTTTTAATCCTCTTGGGGTCTCCATCCTGCTTTTATAACTGATAGAAAAGTCTCTTCACTTTTATTTCGTCCCTATTTTTTTTGGATAAGCAAGATTTTATTTATCCAAAGAAAGCAGAGAGAAATGCTACATAAAATGAGAGCTCAAGGGGCACCATCTCCTTAGAGAATTTCCCATGTAGCTAGTATACTAGTATTTACATTTTGTGGCATATGCCCTCTAGACTTCAAAAGAAAGCAAACAATAGATTTTATATGTTCAAAAAGACTAACACTATCTCTTTCCATATTACGAAAAAATCTTCGATTTCTTTCCTCCCAAACAGAGTAAACGAATGCCTGCCAAGCTACCTTCAAAATAAGTATTGCAGAAGACCTCCCCTTCAACGTTGCTATTGCCCAATTTAGCTCTCCGTTCCAGTCCATAACTCCTCTCGGAATCCCACTACACCTGAGATTCCTTCCCCATATATCTTTTGAATAGGAAAAAGCAAAGAAAATGTGATCGTGAGACTCAGTGGAATCCCCACACATCAAGCACACACCATCATTTTCTATCCCCATTCGTAGCAGTCGATATTTGGTAGGCAACCTATCAAGAAAAGCCATCCGGAGGATCACTTCATGCTTAGGAATATGCATTGGAAACCAAATGAGTTTATGCAAATGAACTTTCTCCCCTGCAATCCGAGTACCAACCCAAATTTCCCTCACATTATGTGTCTTACCTTCAACCAACACAGAGGAAGCAATTCCTCTAATTTTCAATAGCTTTTTGAAAGCCCAACTATAGTGAATCTTAGTCTCCGTTTGCCAGAAATCAGCATTCTTTAATACATATGCTTTGAGCCAAGCAATCTAGAGAGACTCACTACCAGACAGGAGCTTCTGAATCAGCCGAATCATCCAAACTTGATTCCATTCTTGTAAATCCTTTAAACCAAGACCTCCCTCACTTTTTGGAAAACAAATTTGTTTCCAGCTTACTCTAGCACCAGTTGCTGCTATATTTTTCCTCTTCCAAAGGAACCTACAACACAAAGACTCAATTTCATGAATAACTCCTTTAGGTAGAACAACCTGCATGCACCAGAAGTTCGTCATACTAAAAAGAACAGCTCTGATAAGTTGCATCCTTCCAGCATAACTAAGGTGCCTTCCTGCCCATTTCTCCATTTTGTCTTTGATCCTCTCTATAAGCAAAACACAATCCTTCTTGCTAAGTTTTTGAGTGATCAAAGGTAAGCCTAGATATCTCACAGGTAGTATTCCTAATTTGAACCCCGTTGCCACTTGGATCTCTACTTGCTTGTTAGCTTCAACCCCAGAAAGAAATATCTCAGTTTTCCCTGCATTCAGCCTTAACCCAGAAATTTCATAGAATTTCTATAAAATACATTGTATTCCTAATATATAATCCAAGCTACCCTTACAAAATATTAAAAGATCATCAGAAAAGCACAAATGAGTGGGGTGAATCTTCTTGCACTTAAGGTGAAATTGAAAAATACCCTTACCAACAACAACATCTAACATATGTGAAAGGACGTTCATTGCCATAACAAACAAGTATGGGGAAAGAGGATCACCCTATCTTACCCCACGCATGCCATAAAAATACCCCACTAGACTCCCATTAAGAGAGATCGAGAACTTTGAACATAAGAAGCATGCTTGGATCCAATTCCGAAACTGTTTAGGCAGACCCAAAGCCTCCAAAATGGTCACAATAAATCTCCAATTTAGGGAATCGAAAGCCTTCTGTAAGTTGATAAGTGTTGAAAATAGTTATTATTTTATGCTTAATTACTCCTTGATTCAATGATTTATGTTACTGATTTTGATGTTTTCTGTGTGTTTTTGTGCAAGATTGTGAATTTGGAAAATGCACTTAAATGGACGATTTTTGAAGTTTTTTTTTCTGGATCAAGTCTGGATTAGTGGGCATGACTTTGGGCATGAAAATCTGACGCGACATTCGGTCAGCAACTTCTAGAAGATGACGTCAGCAAGCATGTGATAGCTTATCAACGTTCCTGATAGCTTATCAGCCGCATTTTGAATTTCAAATTAGGATTTATCTTTTGTAATTTGAATTTAAATATTTTTAGAATTATCTATGATTTATGTCTTTATTTTAGGGTTTGTAAAAGGCTATAAATACCCATCTTAGGTAAGCCTAGAACTCGTTCCCTTTTTTAATTCGAAAATACTTGGGTTTCTTTCATCTCTTGTTTTAATTTTCTTTATTTGTTTTTATTTTACTTTATTTTATTTTATGTCGAGCATAATTTCTTCCATAATTATGCTCTGCTAATTTATTTTTAGCCAAGGGCTTAAGAAAAGACTCAATCTAAATGTGAGGATTGAAAAAGTACTTCAATAACTTCGTCTTTTTTTCTTTAAGTTTTCTTTTGAACTTATTTTTAAATTAAATTGATTTCAAAACTAAAGATTGAATTTAGTCAAGACTTTGATTTAATTACTTGTGTGGGAGGAAAGATCGGCTATTGAAGCAATCCGACTTCCTGGGAACACACTTAGCAAATTGATTGCTAAGAAGAAAACTAAGGTTGGATCAGTTATTATTGAAATAACATAATCCAAGTCGGTTTAAATGATTTTATCTATGAACATTGAGTTAGTGGATTAATCCATGAAATCAATATCAAAGATAGACTTGGGTATTCGGTTTAGAAGTTTTGCTTCAAGGATAGAACCTTGAAAGCTAATTACCGATGTAAAATCCCGAAGTGAAAATCTTTTTTCAATGATCTATTTAAATCGAGTTAAAGCGAAAGTCTAAGGCTAGTTTTTATTATATTTAAATCACTTTCTTTATTTTATTCTCTTTAATTACTTAGTTTCATTTTATTCAACAACAACCCCCATTTTACTTAAAACATCATTCAACATTATTGGATCACAAATCAAAAAAGTATAATCAGAAAGTTTCTAATCCCTGTGGGATCGACCCTTACTTCTCCTATACTATATTTAATTTCTTATTTATTATTTGAGAATAAGAAATTTATTTTGAAACTACACAACGTGTGTCAAATTGGCGCCATTGTCGGGGACTACGGCAAAGTTACTGAATAGTTTTGTTTGATTTATGACCAGGAACAACCCGGGAGAACAAGGACATTACATCCCGAAAATTGAAGCATACGCTTGAAGACTACACGCCCAAACACTTCGGGAGAAACGTAGACTGTGGCAACATTAGTTAGAACGTGATCTAAATTTTGCATCTGAAGTAGAATCACTTTTTGATCACATAACTAAAGATCCAATTCCTATGGCAGACAACGATCAAACTATCCGTCAATTGACTGCGGCTCCTAATGATAACCAGCCGATGTGCATGATGTTTCCAAATGGAGAGACGTCATTCTCTCTAAAAACAGGCCTGATACACCTATTGCCAAGCTATCACGGTTTGTCGAGCGAAAATCCTCATAAACATCTTAAGGAATTTCACATGGTTTATTTAAGTACAAAACCAAAGGGAGTATCCGAAGACCAAATTAAGCTTCGCGCCTTTCCTTTTTCTTTAGCTGATATAGAAAAAGATTGGTTATTTGATTTACCTTCTAATTCTATTACTACTTGAATTGATATGGCTCATCTTTTTCTTGACAGGTTCTTTCCAGCAGCTAAGGCGAGCGAATTAAGGCGAAGTATCCTGAGTATCCGACAAAAGGATACGGAAACTTTTTACGATTACTGGGAGCATTTTAAAAAGTTATGTGCTAATTGTCCACAACACGGCTTAAGTGAACAAATATTGCTCCAATATTTTTATGAAGGTTTAACGCATATGGATATGAAGGTAATTGATGCGGCAAGTGGAGGAGCACTTGTCAACATAACTCCTACCACGGCTAGAACATTAAAATCTACCATGGCTGTTAACTCGCAGCGATTTCACTCTGCAAGTGAACCATCTCGACAGGTTCATGAGGTAAGTACAATTTTATTAGAAAATAAAATTGATAAATTAACTGACATTGTTCAATATCTTGTTGCAGATAAAAAAGGTGTTGCTAGACTTTGCGAGATATGTACAAGTCCAAAATCATCATTAGAGTCTATTGTTGAGTGACTAGCAACTTTCCAAGAGAAGTTTCGAAACCGCACTGAGACCCACCTATAGGAAATAGACAAACAAATCTCCCAGTTAGCTAAAACCATAGGAAGATTAGAATCACAAGGAAAACTTCCCTCAAGAGATTGCACCTCTATTTCCGTCGCGATTGGCGAAATGTGACAAAAAGTTTGAGAAAAAGGAAATTATTGATATATTCAAAAAGGTGCAAGTCAATATGCCTCTTTTGGAAGTGATCCGACAAGTGCCAAGGTATGTTAGATTTTTAAAAGAGCTGTACACTAAAAAGAGGAAATTGACTGGTAACGAGAAGGTAAATTTGGGAGAAAATGTTTCCGCGGTATTTCAGCGAAAGCTTCCGCCAAAAATGAAAGATCAAGGTATGTTCGCTATACCATGTAAAATTGGGAATGTTTTTATTAATCGTGCTATGTGCGATTTAGGAGCTTCAATTAATGTTATGCATCTTTCTGTTTATAAATCGATGACTAACGAGACTTTGAAGGAAACAAGAGTGACTATAAAATTGGCGGATCGTTCCATCATTTATCCAGAGGGAGTGCTCGAAAATATTCTGGTAAAAGTCGATGCTCTTATTTTTCCTGCTGATTTTTATGTCATCGATATGGAAAGCGATAGAACCAACACTTGTTCTGAAATTCTTTTGTGACTTCCATTCTTGAGTACCGCACACACAAAGATTTAATTAAGAAGTAGTATTTTAACAATGGAACTTGAAGATGAGGTAGTAGAATTTGAAGTTTACAAAGCAATGAAATATCCTGATCAAGTTGGAAGAATTAATTCTATCGATATTATCGATCCACTTGTTGATACATTTTTAGAAACTAATTTTTTCAATTTTTACAGGGATCATGAAATTCGCTACGAAGAAGACGAAAGAGAGTTGGAATTTTTTTTTTGTCAATTCTAGTTTTTCTCTAGCTCCTTCTAAATCTAAACTCTTGCCATCTATTTTGTAGGCACCTGAAGTTAAACTTAAGGAATTACCGGATCACCTAAAATATTCATTTTTAGGAAAAGATAATTCTTTACCGGTAATTATCTCAAGTAATCTTTGAAGAGAAGAAGAAAATAGATTGGTAAGTATACTACGTGAACACAAGCAAACTATTGTATGGACCATCGCAGACATCAAAGGACTTAGTCCTTCGAGTTGTATGCATAAGATAAAGATCGAGGAAGGAGCGAAACCATCTCGGGAAGGACAACGTCGTTTGGACACACCAATGATGGAAGTCGTGAAAAAGGAAATACAAAACTTCTTAATGCCAACATTATTTATCTGATATCAGACAATAATTAGGTAATTCCGGTCTATGTGTTCCCAAAGAAAACCGGAGTAACGGTAATTAAAAATTCAGAAAGTAAGTTAGTTTCGACCCGTGTACAAAATGGATGACGCGTATGCATCGATTATAGGAAGTTGAATTCTTTAACTAGAAAAGATCATTTCCCACTTCCATTTATAGACCAAATTATAGAGCGTTTAGCCGGAAAATCTCATTATTGTTGCCTTGATGGTTTTTCAGGTTTCTTTCAAATTCTTGTGGCGCTTGAAGATCAAGAAAAGATTACCTTTACCTACCCATTCTGCACGTACGCCTATCGACAAATTCCGTTTGGATTATTCAACGCTCCAACTACATTTCAAAGATATATGGTAAGCATATTTTCCGACTATGTCGAGAAAGGAATCGAGGCATTTATGGATGATTTCACTGTTTATGGTAATTCTTTTGATGAATGTTTATCAAATTTAACAAAAGTCTTGAAAAGATGTCTTTATTTTAACATTGTGTTAAACTATGAAAAATGTCATTTTATAGTTGATAAAGGATTAATATTAGGACATATTGTTTCGTCTGATGGGATTGCTGTAGATAAAGCTAAAATCGATATAATTCGTTCGCTTCCTTACCCCAAAACTGTGAAAGACGTTCGTTCTTTTTTAGGCCATGCAGGATTCTATCGCCGGTTCATTAAGAACTTTTCAAATTTGGCGCAACCCTTGTGCAATCTGTTGTAGAAAGATCAAATTTTCGAATTTGATCAAGAATGCATGAATGCTTTTGACGAATTAAAAGAAAAGCTTATGTTAGCTCCAATCGTTTAGCCGTCAAATTGGAATTACCTGTTTGAATTGATGTGTGACCCGTTGGATATGAGCGTAGGGGCTGTACTTGGACAAAAATTCGGAAAGGAACCCCATGTGATAGCCTATGCATCCAAAACACTAGATGTCGCTCAGCGAAATTACTCGACTACTGAAAAGGAGCTTTTTGCTATTATCTTTGCTTTAGAAAAATTTCTTTCATATCTTTTAGGTACTGATATTATTGTTTATTCTGATCATGCAACATTGAATTACTTGCTTAATAAAAAAGAGGCAAAACCTTGCTTGATCCGGTGGATTTTACTCTTACAAGAGTTTAATCTTCAAATTAAAGATAAAAAGGGATGTGAGAATTTAGTTGCGGATCACTTAAGTCGACTCCCAGTCCCTCAACATGGTGAACCATTCGAAGAAAAGTTCTTAGAGGAACATTTATATATTGTGCAATCAATGTTGCCATGGTATGCGGACATGGTTAATTATTTAGCCACGTGAGTACTACCGCCTAATTTACCACGTTCTAAGGTAAGTCGAATTAAGAGAGAGTCTAGATTGTAAATTTGGGATGATCCATACCTGTGAAAACATTGTTCAGATCAGGTAATTCGACGTTGTGTTGCCGAAAGCGAGGTAAATTTGATCCTTCGATTTTGTCATTCTTATTCTTGTGGAGGTCATTTTGGACCCAAATGAACTGCGCATAAATACTTGAATACGGATTTTATTGGCCTAATATTTTTCGTGATGCATATTTGTTTTGTAAATCGTATGATAAATGCCAACATGCCGGTAATTTAAGTCGTAGAAATGAGATGCCTCTTAATCCCATTCATGTTTGCGAAATATTTGATGTGTGGGGTATTGATTACATGGGTCCTTTTGTTTCATCTTTTGGTAACTGTTATATAATTCTAGCTGTTGATTATGTTTCAAAATGGGTAGAAACTAAGACTACTCGTAATAATGATGCTAGAACTACTGCCGAATTTCTAAAGTCTTGCATTTTTTCCAGATTTGGCACTCCGAAGGCAATTATTAGTGACCAAGGAACTCATTTTGTTAATCGGATCATTGAAGAATTAATGAAGAAATATGGTGTTACTCAAAGAATCGTCACAACTTATCATCCTCAAACGAATGGACAAGTCGAAGTTTCGAATCGAGAGATAAAATCCATCTTGGATAAAATTGTGAAGCCAAATAGAAAAGATTGGAGTTTGAAATTAAACGATGCCTTATGGGCATATTGTACTGCTTATAAAGGTCCTATCGGCATGTCTCCATATCGCCTTGTCTTTGGTAAACTGTGTCACTTACTAGTTGAATTGCAACATAAAGCCTACTAGGCGGTAAAAGAATGTAATATGCAAATGGATGCCGTCAGCGAAGCCAAGAAACTTCACATTCAAGAACTGTAAGAAATTAGACGCAACGCTTACGATAGTGCTCAAATTTATAAGGATAAAACAAAAGAATTCCATGATCGCCGTATTTCCTTTAAATTTTTTAATATTGGTCAGAAAGTTTTACTTTTTAATTCCAAGTTGAAAATTTTTGCAGGAAAATTGCGATCAAAGTGTACAGGACCTTTTACTGTGACTGAAGTATTTCCTCATGTAACAATCAAAATTAAAGACGATTCAGGAATTCGTTTCAAAGTGAATGGACAACGGTTGAAGCCGTATTATGAAAATTCCTTTGTCGGTTTAATTGAAGAATTCGAGTTGCAAAAGCCTAAAGTCTGAATCAGATCGTCGAGCTAACGACGTTAAATAATAGCGCTTAATGGGAGGCAACCCATTTTTATTTAGTTTATTTATTTTCAGTAAATTTTTTATTATTTTATTTTATTTTATTTGTTTACTTAGGTTGAGAATAATTAAATAAATTTACACAGTAATAATTTATCTTAGTTAAGTTTTATTTTATCCTTTCGCATTTTAAATTTTTATTTTAATCTTTATATCCTTTTTATATTTTAAAATTTTCTTATCTTGATTCTAATAATTTGATTTATCTATTTTATAGGTTAGGATTTTAAAATAAATTCAAACTCAAGAGATAAATTTTTCAAAATTCAAAGAAAACGTAAACCCCACCTTTGACCACTATCTCGAAGCCTTGGGAAATTTTTGTGGGACCGATCCATTTATGCAACGTCAATGTTTTGATAAAAATCAAGACAAATTTGCATCGGACATAAACACTCAAAATTTTGCACAAAATTACACATGGACGTGGCCGCGGCTGCGGTCGTCATTAGATCGGGGAGTGCTTCTTTTCCCTCTCTTTACTTTTTATTTTATGTTTTGGGACAAAACGGTTTAAGTGAGGGGGAGGGAAAATTGCATATCGGTTTCACCTTTCTTATTTTATGTTTGAAATCTTGCTATTTTTATATTAACATACTTGAAGTTTCTTGTTGCCATTCATTTAATTTGTTGCATCTCTTAAATTTTCTTGGTGAATTTTAATCTTACTTTAATTGGAACCTAGGATGCATGATAGTGTGTTGACATTATTAGTGATTTTTGATTATGATTCTTTGATATTCCATTATTAGTTAATTGAAATTTTGTTAAGCTTGATACATTTACCCTTTTTGTGAGATCTTGAGCCTATTGAGCATACCTTTTCGTTATTGCTCTTTTCTTTATTTGTGTGTACCGAATTGATTTTTAGCATTCTAGAACCTGTGATGTAATGCTTTTTGAGACTACATTCATGAATATGATGCTTAGGAATGATAGAGGCACTTAGGTTTAACCACTTCACTTCCTAAATGGCTTGG
Organism: Abelmoschus esculentus; assembly: GCA_035048815.1. Taxonomy (NCBI): domain Eukaryota; kingdom Viridiplantae; phylum Streptophyta; class Magnoliopsida; order Malvales; family Malvaceae; genus Abelmoschus; species Abelmoschus esculentus. The sequence goes on from JAUCBN010000049.1 coordinate 2,906,151, forward strand.
CTTTTATTTTTATCCCTTAGTGAACCACTTTGAGTTTAAACTCATTTTTTTACACCTTGTTAATGTAACCCATATACCTATTTTTTTTTCTATTTTCCATCTTTTTGCACCCTTGTCATGACTTGAGATCATATTTGTTCCACGAAAAAAAGAGAATATGCGTTTGAAAAAAAGAGAATAAAAGGTACCAATGTGTACATTTCGAATAAAAAAAAGAAAAAATGAAAAAAAAGTTTCAAAACTCTTGGAAAGGAAAAATGAAAAAGTTGGTTGCTTGATTTACTCTTTTCATCTCTTTGCGCTTGAATTACATCGTGGATTACTTCTTATATTTTATATCTTTTGTCTTGACACTTAGCCCATTCTTTTCGGTCTTTTTCCTACCTTCACCCTACCCCCTTTAAAAACATGTTTAAAGACCTCTTGACTTTTGCATCATGTTCAATTTTTAGTAGTGGATATTAGATTTATTTGCAGGCTTATGGTAATGTTTTAATCAGTTTTGGCTTGAGCGAATCTCTTGAACCTAAACACTTTGAGAGAAATGAGTGAATCCTTGTAAGGGTATCAAGTTTTGCATCATTAAATTAGCTAAGAATTGGAATATCTTGTTTCCTTTGAAATTTTTTCTAATTTGCCACATGCTTGATTGTTTCTTAGTTACAATAATTGCATGATTTTCTTTCGTTGAGGAGGTTAAGACTTGTAGTGAATTAAAGTTTGGCAATTTGTGATTTTGGTATGTTAGTTGAGGAATGCTTGAGGACAAGCATTGAATAAGTGAGGGGGAATTTGATAACTGTTGAAAATAGTTATTATTTTATGCTTAATTACTCATTGATTCAATGATTTATGTTACTGATTTTGATGTTTTCTTTGTGTTTTTGTGCAAGACTATGAATCTGGAAAATGCACTTAAATAGACGATTTTTGAAGTTTTTTTATTTTCTGGATTGAGTCTGGATTGGGGGACATGACTTTCGGCATGAAAATCCGACGCGACATTCTGTCAGTAGCTTCTAGAAGATGACGTCAGCAAGCGTGTGATAGCTTATCAGCGTTCCAGATAGCTTATCAACCGCATTTTGAATTTCAAATTAGGATTTATCTTTTTTAATTTGAATTTAAATATTTTTAGAATTATCTATGATTTATCTCTTTATTTTAGGGTTTGTAAAAGGTTATAAATACCCATCTTGGGTAAGCCTAGAACTCGTTCCCTTTTTTAATTCGAAAATCCTTGGGTTTCTTTCATCTTTTGTTTTAAGTTTTCTTTATTTGTTTTTCCTGCTTTTATTTTACTTTATTTTATTTTGTGTCGAGCATAATTTCTTCCATAATTATGCTCGGTTAATTTATTTTTAGCCAAGGGCTTAAGCAAAGACTCGATCCAAATGTGAGGATTGATAAAGTACTTCAATAACTTCGTCTTTTTTTCTTTAAGTTTTCTTTTGAACTTATTTTTAAATTAAATTGATTTCAAAACTAAAGATTGACTTTAGTCAAGACTTTGATTTAGTTACTTGTGTGGGAGGAAAGATCGACTATTAAAGCCATCCAACTTCTTGGGAACACACTTAGTAAATTGATTGCTAAGAAGAAAACTAAGATTGGATCAGTTATTATTGAAATAACATAATCCAAGTCGGTTTAAATGATTTAATGATTTTATATATGAACATTGAGTTGGTTGATTAATCCATGAAACCAATATCAAAGATAGACTTGGGTATTCGGTTTAGAAGTTTTGCTTCAATGATAGAAACTTGAAAGCTAATTACCGACGTAAAATACCAAAGTGAAAAACTTTTTCCAATGATCTATTTAAATTGCGTCAAAGCGAAAGCCTAAGGCTAGTTTTTATTATATTTAAATCACTTTCTTTATTTTATTCTCTTTAATTACGTAGTTTCATTTTATTCAACAACAACCCCTTTTACTTAAAACATCATTCAACATTATTGGATCACCAATCAAACAAGCGTAATAAGGAAGTTTCTAGTCCTTGTGGGATCGACCCTTACTTCTCCTATACTATATTTAATTTCCTATTTATTATTTGGGAATAAGAAATTTATTTTGACACTACACGACGCGTGTCATAAGTCAACCTTCAGAGCACACCGAGGAGAAAGCCCCTTACTAGCAAATAATTAATTTATTTTATTATTATTTTTTTATCCTCCTTTTTTAAAAGTTTTAGATGGTACCGAACATAACCTAAAGGTTAATTTGATAATATTTTTATGAAGCACATAAAAAGTATATAAAAAATCTATTTTTTAAATTACTTTTAAAAATATAAAAAATCATGATAATTAAGAAAAAAAACTAAGTAACTTAATTCAAAAATCATTATGAAAAACTAAACACTATTTTAAAATTAGTTTTAACTTAAAAAGCTACTTGTTCCGTTTTCTTTTGTATATAATATTACAGTGTTGATTTTTTATTATATGCTTTGTTGTCTTTTTTCCCTTGATCGAGGCTTCAACAATTTAATACAATTATTTTGGAGAACTTAAAGAGAATTTGTAGAGGAATGGACCATTCTTTTTTGATTTTTCAAGAACATGATTATATCACATATAACACACATACAACCACTTTCTCATCATCAAATTCAAACAATTGCATAAGTTTGTATGCATAGTAACTTATAAACTTATTGTAATTAATTGACAATGATCATTCATTCCTCGACAAATCATTAGGTTGTGTAAAAGGAGAAGACGAAGACAAATTATTCCTCTGCTTATACTGTTGAATTTTATTTTGACTTTAATCAAAACATTCAACCGTTAAATTTGCAATAAAATGTTAAATATAAAACAAAAAAATTATATCTAAAATAAGTTAAAACGTTGTTTAGTTAGAAAAATTAAGAAATCATTACATTTGAGAAGGCTTGAATCAAACACCTCCCAGATGAGAGTTTTATACCAAACCAACAATCACTAATCTAATTTAAAAACTTATTGATTATTCCTATTCCTTTTGCTTTTTTTAGAATGGAGCTTTTTAAAATTAAGGTTGTTAAAGTATACTTGCGAATAACTATATCGTAAGAAATACTAAAAGGAGTTGTTTTGGTGGCAATTGAAAGTGATTTTTCATAAGAAATTGATATTGAAAGTGTTATAAATGATTTTGCTTCAAAATATGCCAAAAAAAGATAATTTTAAGTGAATTTTTTTATTTCTAGATGTTTGTAAGTTAATTTTTTGTTGTTCAAGAGAATAATCTAATAATATCTTTTGAAATACAATATTTTTTGAAAAAAAAATATTATATCTCTTATTGATTATAAATTAACAACCTCATTTGAATAAATTATACATCACCTTCAAATTTTTTAAACCGACCTTGGTTATGGGCTAAGCATCAAATGTTGATTCTTATTCTAAATCACGTTCTAGGGTCAGCTAACTGCAAAAACATAAAGCAATCGTTACATATATCTACACAATAAATTTTATGTGGTAGAAACTTTGAATGTTACCTTTTCAGCAAGGGATCATACTCATCTTTAAATTATTTTCATATTCAAACAATTATATAAGTTTTTATGCAATATTAAGTCCCAAACTTATTACGATTAATTGATAATTATTATTCCGTTCTTTTTTGACTCATCAGACTGTCTAAAAGAAAAAAAACAATGATAAATAAAAAAACTTACACTTAAAAAATTTTGCTCATACAATTCAAATTTTTTTTATTATTCAGAAATAACAATTTATATCTATAATTGAATATACGTCGAGTATGAGTTGCAACCGATTTAGAGTCTAAGGGACCAAAAAAACTACCAACACTTGATCTTGTACCCTTTCATTCTCACCCAAGGTGAAAAAAAGGTGTGCCAAATGAATCGGAACAATCCTTTATACAATCATGTGCGACGACGACTGCTTCGTGCCCAATCATGCTTATCGCCATTGCTATCATCATCACCTTCGTCGATGCACTTTCCATTCTTTTCCCCCTCTTCTTGAGTCGTCTTCAACCTTGAAAAGTTATTGGTTATGGATAAAGATTTATACTTAGCGGTGAAACGATAATTTATAGTTGAAAGATAAATTATAAACACTTAGAGAGTGAAGAAAAAATAAATATATAATCAACCTGTTCTTTAAAAAAATCTTTTTTTTAATCCTCTTGGTGTCTCCATCTTGCTTTTATACATGATAGAAAAGTCTCATTCACTTTTATTTCCTCCTTATTTTCTGTATTACTAGCAAATCATTAATTTATTTAATTTTCCTATCCTCCTTTTTTTAAAGTTTTAGATGTTTCCGGACATAACATAAAGGTTAATTTGATAATATTTTTACGAAGCACATAAAAAGTATATAAAAAATCTATTTTTTAAATTACTTTTAAAAGTATAAAAAAATCATGATAATTAAGATAAAAAAAGTAACTTAATTCAAAAATCATTATAAAAAAGCTAAATATTATTTTGAAAATAGTTTTCAATTGAAAAGCTACTTGTTCCGTTTTCTTTTGTATATAATATTGCAGTTTTGATTTTTTTCTATATGCTTTGTTGTCTTTTTCCCCTTGATCTAGGCTTCAACAATTTAATACAATTAATTTGGAGAACTTAAAGAGAATTTGTAGAGGAATGGACCATTCTCATTTGATTTTTTAAGAACATGATTATATCACATATAACACACATACAATCCCTTTCTCATCATCAAATTCAAACAATTGCATAAGTTTGTATGCATAGTAACTTATAAACTTATTGTAATTAATTGACAATGATCATTCATTCCTCGACAAATCATTAGGTTGTCTAAAAGGAGAAGACGAAGACGAAGGCAACAGTGAGGGAGAAGGCGAGCGCGGATGAGGAACACCTACACCAAGAAAATGTATTTCAATATATGATCTTTCTTAAATTTCATACAATCTAAAAATTTTATTTTCTTCGAATAATAAAATACCTCGGTCATGAAAGGAAGCCATTTTCGATTGTATTGTGCCAGAGGAACTAGCAACACTCAATCCCGAACAAACTACTTCGCACGCGGTTTGACAAGCACCCGAATCACATGTAGGAAGACAGTCTTTTAGGCAATTGCTTGCAGTCACGATGACTTCGTGTCCGATCATGCTGATCACCATTGCTATGATAATCACCTTCATCCCTGCACTTGCCATTCCTCTCTTCCTCTTCTTCAACCTTGGAAAGATATTGGTTTGGTTGTGTTGTCTGTTTATTATCTAGGAGAATTTAAAGGCATGATTTTGCTATTCTTTGTGTTTTATTTTTAGGTTCTGTTTTAAAATTCGTTGGACTTACAAAATTTGATTTTGGTTGTTTTTGCTTTGTGCTATATTGGGTATTTTTGTTGTTAACCAAATGGACTTAATACGATTAATTGCTAATTATTATTTCGTTCTTTTTTGACTTATCAGACTGTCTAAAAGACAAAAACAATGATAAATAAAAAACATACACTTAAAAAATTATGCTCATACAATTCAAAAATTTTATATTATTAAGAAATAACAATTTATATCTATAATTTAATATACATCGAGTATTAGTTGCAATCGTTTTAGAGTCTAAGGGACAAAAAAAACTACCAGCACTTGATCTTATACCCTTCCATTCACACCCGAGGTGACATAAAGGTGTGCCAAATGAATCGGAATAATCTTTTATACAATTGTGTGCGACGACGATGGCTTCGTCCTGCTCATGCTTATCACTATTGCTATCACCATCACCTTCTTCGATTCACTTTCCATTCTTTTCCTCTTCTTCTTGAGTCATCTTTAACCTTGAAAAGTTATTGGTTGTGGATAATGATTTATACTTAGCGGTGGAACGACAATTCAGAGTTGAAATATAAATTATAAACACTTAGTGAGTGAAGAAAAAAATAAAAATATAATCAATTTGTTCTTTAAAAAATCTTTTTTTTTCAATCCTTTTGGGGTCTCCATTTTGCTTTTATACATGATAGAAAAGTCTCTCTATCACTTTTATTTCCTCCCTATTTTCTGTATTACTAGCAAATCATTAATTTATTTTATTTTTATTTTTTATCTTCCTTTTTTTAAAAGTTTTAGATGGTATCGAACATAACTTAAAGGTTAATTTGATAAATTTTTTATGAAGCACATAAAAAGTATATATAAAATCTATTTTTTTCAATTATTTTTAAAAATATAATAAAATCATGATAATTAAGAAAAAATGAGTAACTTAATTCAAAAATCATTCTGAAAAAGCTAAACTCTATTTTAAAAATAGTTTTAACTTAAAAAAACTACTTGTTCCGTTTTCTTTTGTATATAATATTGCAGTGTTGATTGTTTTTTCTATATGCTTTGTCGTCTTTTTTCCCTTGATCGAGGCTTCAAAAATTTAATAAAATTAATTTAGAGAACTTAAAGATAATTTGTAAAGGAATGGATCATTCTTATTTGATTTTTAAGAAAATGATTGTATTACATATAACACACATACAATCCTTTTTTCATCATCAAATTAAAACAATTGCATATGTTTTTATGCATAGTAACTTATAAACTTATTTTAGTTAATTGACAATGGTCATTCATTCCTCGACAAATTATTAGGTTGTCTAAAAGGAGAAGAAGAAGGCGACAACGAGGGAGAAGGCGAGCGCAGATGAGGAACACCTACACCAAAAAAATGTATTTCAATATATGATCTTTCTTAAATTTCATACAATCTAAAAATTGTATTTTCTTCTAATAATAAAATACCTCCATCATGAACGGAATTCATTTTTGACTTTATTGTGCCAAAGGAACTAGCAGTGCTCAATCTCGAACAAACAATTTCGCACGCGGTTTGACAAGAACACGAATCAATTGATTCAAGACAGTCCTTTAGGTAGTTGTTTGCAGTCACAACGACTCGTGTCCAATCATGCTGATCATCATTGGTTACGGGCTAGGCATCAAATGTTGATTCTTATTCTAAAACATGTTGTATGGTCAGTTAACATGGAACAATAAAACCAATTGTTAAGTATATCTACACAATAAATTTTATGTGGTAGAAACTCTAAATGTTATTTTTTCAGCAAGGGATCATATTCATCTTTAAAATATTATCATATTCAAACAATTATATAAGTTTTTATAAAATATTAATTCCCAAACTTATTATAATTAATTTGCTCATACAATTTAAAAATTTTATATTATTCAGAAATAACAATTTATATATAAAATTGAATATACATCGAGTATAAGTGGCAACCCTTTTAGAGTCTAAGGACCAAAAACACTATCAACACTTGATCTTATACCCTTTCATTCACACCCGAGGTGACACAAAGGTGTGCCACATGAATCGGAATAATCCTTTTTGCAATCGTATGCAACGACGATTGCATCGTGCCTGATCATGCTTATCACCATTGCTTTAATCATCCCATTCAGATTTACTTCTGTCTTATTTGAGAGCATTCCTTGAAAAGCTTAGAGAAACTTTTGTTCGACTCCTGTTTAGACGATCATTTCCTCTACAGTCCACTCCAAACTTTGTGTGCATTGTTTGGAGGACCTTGCTAACCTTCGGGGGACAACCTCCTAAAGTAGCGAGTACACACATCGGGGTGAATTGTTTCTAAGGCAGTGACTTCCATACCACGACACGGTCTAATTATCTTTTAGTTCATTCATTTTATTTTTACTGTCAGTGCTAACGCCCTGTTTTGCAGTCCATATAACCAACAATTTAGAAACAATTCTACTGCAAAAATGATATTATCGTCAAGTTGATTTTGGGTTTGTTCAAGCTTGACACACTCGACAGGTTAACTAATCGAAGGTGGTGGTGAATTTGAAGATAGGAACCAAAATCTTAAAGATAAGAATATTTTACTATCAGTGAATTTTATTTTATTTATTTATTATTACTGTTAGTAAATTATTTTCGTGACTAACCATATATAATTTTATTTGAATTTTGTAGATTTAAAATCTATGTGAAATATCAGTCACGATGAATTTTGAGATCATGATACAAGGATTGAAGTCGCAAGCATGATCAAAATAGCCAAGGTCTACATGAATTGTTTTTTTACTTATAAGGTCAGATTATTTAATTCATAATTTATAATGCATGAATTTATATTAAGCCTTTACCTAATCTGTAAGCTTAGTAAGTATCTGTTAGATTATGTTGTAAAAGATGGCTAGATGACCTTTTTTGAGTAGAAAATTCATCTTGAGAATGCTTAATAATTTTTTTTAGTGGGGAATATATATATTAAGCATGAATTTAAAAGACATAAATGAAGAAGAGAAATATTCATAAGAGATTAATTGGAAAGTAGTGAGATAGTTTAAAAAATGCATGTTTAGGATATGTTCTTTGAAAGACTTGGTATTTAAGTGTGCTTTCTGCGTCACCTCTCTTTCTAGACCTACCTGGTGCATTACTATGCTCATTATTCCAATTTATAAAATACTATGACTAAATAAATATTCTATACTTAATGCAGAAGTTAGAATAATATTCTTAATAATTTATTTAAGATATCTTTCTTTTAGTCATAGTAGATGAATATTTCAGTGGTCTTTTAAGGCAAGAACCTTGTCTAAAATAAAGAGAAAATGATAGACATTAATGCTACTATAAGATGGTGGTAGCCATTAAATCTCTTTGAGCTCTTTTCTTCACAGTATTAAGAAGGAAGAAAAGATTTGTCTATCTTAGGAGTGTGTAGAAATCTCCATGGAAATTCTCTTTATGAAAAGATGGAAAATGTTAGGTCCGATAGAGATGGTGAATTTGGATCTAAATTTCTTAAAGAGGTATATGAGACGAATGACATAGTTCATGAAATTTTTATCTCTTGTTTTCCTTAAAAAAACGACATACCCGAGAGGAAAAACAGAACTTTAAAAGAGATGATAAATTCATTGTTGATAAGTTCTGGATTAGTTGATAATATATTTTGGGAAGTCATTCTATCGATAAATCTTAAACCGAATACCTCATAAGAAATTAGAATCAACCTCATACGAATTGTGGAAAGGTTATGCAAACCTGTAATACCTAAAAGTGTGGGGGTGTCTGGCTAAAGTAGATTTGCTTGACTTTAAGAAGTCCACCATCGGTCTTAAAACCGTTGATGTAGTATTTATTGAGTATGCTACAAACAATGTTGCATAATATGCTCTAGAGTTTGAGTTAGAGCCTAAAAGAAGTAAGAAAAAATAAAAACATCTTTTGGACCAGACTTTGTTACTTCCTTTATTTGTGAGATAAATGATTTAGAAAACCTATTAGATCTTATAGCTCAAGTTTTCTTGTTAGATGATGATCCTAAAACTTATGAAGAAGCTATGAGATCTATTGACGCTAGTTTTTAGAGAAGCGCTATAAATGATGAACTAGAGTCAATAATGTTTAATCATACTTGGGAACAAGTAGACTTGCCCAGGGGATTTAAACCTATCAGGAACAAATGGGTTTTTAGGAAAAAAACTCAGGCCAGATGGGTCAATCCAAAGATATAAGGCTAGGCTAGTAGTCAAAGGGTTCATTCAAAAATTTGGAACAGACTTCTTTGATACAAACTCTCCCGTAACAAAAATCTCAACGATCCGTACATTATTTGCACTAGCCTCCATTCATAAATTGTATGTACATCAAATGGATGTAAAAACTGCATTTTTAAATGGAGAACTAGATGAGGAGATCTATATGGAACAACCACCAGGTTTTGAGACACCTGGCATGGAAGGCAAAGTGTGTAGACTTAAAAAGTCTTTATATGGCCTTAAGCAAGCTCCTAAACAGTGGTACGAGAAATTTCATAAAACTATTCTTAGTTTCGGTTTTATCGTAAATGGCGCGAATGCATGCGTGTATTCGAGGATATTTGGTACTGGTTGTGTTATCATTAGCTTATATGTTGATGATATGTTGATTTTCATTACTAACATAGAAGCCATTAACAAAACCAAAAATTTCTTATCCACTCGTTTTGAGATGACTGATTTGGGAGAAGTAGATATAATCTTAGGTGTCAAAGTTACGAAATCTAGCAAGGGATTCTCTTTGGATCAAACACATTATATTGAGAAAGTGTTAAATAGATTTGAAAGTTGGGATGTCATCCCTGCACGAACCCCGTTTGACTCTAGCACTCATCTCACTAAAAATAAAGGAAGCTATGTTTCTCAGGTTGAATATGCTAAAATTATTGAAAGCCTAATGTTCTTAATGAACTATACTCGACCCGATATTGCCTATGTTATGAGTAGATTGAGTAGATATACTCATAATCCAAGTGGTGAACATTGAACGAATCTTAGACGCTTACTAAAGTACCTTAAGGGTACTATGGATTGGAAACTTAATTTTGTTGGCTATCCTATTTTTTTGGAAGGATGTTGTGACGCCAACAAGGTTTCTCATAGTGATGGGGTAAGCTCTACGAGTGAATATGTTTTCACTTTAAATGAAGCTGCAATCACGTAGAAGTCTTCCAAACAGATTTGTATTGCACGCTCCACCATAGAGTCAAAGTTTATAGCTCTAGACTTAGTTGGGCAAGAAGTCGAGTGGCTTAGGAATCTTTTAGCATAGATACCTCTATGGGAAAAACCGACTCCTCCTATATCTTTATTGTGTTATTCGTAATCTACGATACATGTGTTCATAAATCAAGCTTACAATGGTAAGAAGAGACACATTTGCATAAGGTACGGATATGTGAGGCACCTAATAAAGAACATAGTACTCGCCTTAGAGTATGTTAAGTCGGAGATGAATTTGGATGATCCTCCTACCAAAGGATTGAGTAGGAAACAAATTCTGGATTCGTCGAGGGGGATGGGTCTTAAGCCCATTGGTTGAGTGATTCATGGTGGATACCCAACTTAGTTCTCTAAGTTCAATGTGGTCAAACGAAACTATGAAATGACTCATAGTGTACATGTCCATTTACCCAATCCCTATGACGTTTCATGTACATGCCCAGGTTGAACTTAATGCTCTTAATAAATTCATAGCCCAAGTTTGGGTGGTCTTAGTGAGAAAGACTTGATGAATTTACCGATTTTTGGTTGAATAACTATTCTTAATAAGTTCTTAGACCTATTGTGAAGGACTAATTGAACTTACCACTCGGAAGGATGAGTTTATTTCTAAACTCTTAATAAATTCTACTTGTTCTATTGAGAAGAACACTACTGAATTTACCGAATAAGAGGTTGAGTTTTTATTCTTAATGATTTCTTAGCCCAGAGTTTGGGTGGTTCATTTAATATGAACTTGAAGAAAATCACCTTATTTCTTGTGAGGTTGAGCTTTATACAAAGCTCTTAATTATTTCATAGCCCGGTTTTGGGTGGTTTATGTTGAGATAAACTTGATGAAATAACCTATGTAAGTGAGAAGAGTTAGCCGCCTTCTATGAAAAACGATGGGTTGTTTTTCTAGTACACTTACTAAAATTCCGAGGTAAGATGGCTAAATATATACTTCGTGTATATACATATCTTCACATCGCGGACTGTGGTGGATGAAGGGATTAGTTATGTGTTATGAGTTCACCAATGGAGGTCGATTATCCTGAAACTTTGGTCTGTGATGAAACTTTATTTCCGCTATAAACCAGTGAAGGAGGGGGACAGAGTATACAATGATTTTTGTCTCTTAACATGGTAACCCATCCCCATTGCTCTCTCACTACTACTAATATTACAAAAAGACGTACTTGAGCTCATACTTGACGAATACACGGAATACTTACTTGCCCTTGCTGCCTCAACATCTATATCTTGCATTGCAAGGTAAAAGAGAGGGTTAAGCATAAAGCTTAGTGAGGGAATAAAACACATTTAAAACTAATTTGAAAACACCTTGCAATGCATCCCATAATAAACCAATTTTATCAATTCAAAACACATGTCATGCTCTTTATAAAAGAAAACGTTCATGGTTAACAATGCCACTTTTAAAAACTCAGTAAGTGTCATCAAACCATGACTTACAATGCCATCATTAAAATCTAGTAAAAGTGCCTCTTTGAAATCACTTGCTTTGTAAATAAAAACACAAGTCTTACATGCTACTCACATAGCAATGCTTACTCATGCATCTCAATGCACAAATCTCAAGTCTTACATGCTAACAACATAGCAATGCTTAAATCACATGCATACCAATGCACAAAACCGTATTAAAACACATGCATAATCCCATATTCAAACATGTAATTACCATGACACTTACCTGTGAAAAATAAAAGCATATATTGGTGCTAGTGATCCGATTTTTACCACTCCAAATCGTTAGAATAAACGGGCAACCGCATGTTAGTACCACTCCAAGAGCATACGCATGTTGATACCAATCTCAACATGAATTATCTCACCTTGGTGTCCGATGACAATACCACTCCTATCAGCCCGGATGTGACAGTACCACTCCCATCACATAGCATTAGACTAAAAGTCTAAATGCAACACACAAGGAATTTACACACATACTACTTTTGAATATTTTTTGTGCACTCTAGAGTACCCTATTGATCGATCAACTTATCCCATAAGTATCATCACTTAACTAGCCAATATATTCTCAAAAATCAATGCTCAAAACTTAATTCAAAATAGAATTCAAATCACATGTATCCCACTTTTCAAGCATCACTTGTAAAAACCGATAAAACCATTCTTATCTTTTTTTTCAAAACAAAACCGTGGGAACATTGAATTCTTATAAAATCTTTTTAAAAACAGTTTCATGAGCATTTATATACATGCATAATCACATATGCACAAGAGCATGAAAAATAACATAATAAAAACACGGCGTAATATGGGAACCTTTAAGAAAGCGATACATAAAATTACTTCGGAGTGTAGGGAGGTTTCTCACACCTTCCCCACACCCCAAACCTTTGAAAAGTCAATGAAAACACTGCCAAAGAAGCCCACTCTCATAATCCACTCACCGATAACCGAAACTTGCTTGACAAGTCACCAATTCGATCCAAAACTTCTTCAAACGTAATCACCAACTACTTATCCTGTTTCAACCATCAAAAACTAAGGATTTAGTTCTCCTAATCGCAAAAAACAAACCCCAAGTCGGACCCCCACACAACAACCCTTAAAACCTATCAAAACCGTAACCGAAAACTTTCCGAAAACCACCAAACTTCTCCTAAACCTATAGTTAGGGATTATGAAGTTTATAAACACATTATAAAAATCCTAACATGATTAAAATAAACAATTTAAGACCCCAAAACAGCGAGTAAAACCCTTGAACGAAAATTATAGGTTTTGATCAAAAACCGATTTTTCTTAAACCAAAATAGCAAAAACATTTTTACCAAGCCAATAATTTGGGAATTTCAATAAATAAACTTTTAAAATTAGAGGATTGAATGTTTCTCACCTCCAATTCTGAACCAATCAACTTCCATGGTTTTTGAGAAGGAAAACGAGTGAAAAACAATGTTTTTTATGAAGGAAAAATTATAAATAACTGTTAGAACGAAAATTAATGAAAAGAAATCAATTTTACCTTGAAAAGACGACCGTTCTCATCCTTGGGAAGAGGGAAAACGAAAATAATAAAATAAGGGTTTAGGTTTTGATATAAAATAGGTTTTTAGGAATTAAATAAAGTAATTTGGGTTATTAATTAAAATTTAGGATTAAGTGTTAATTAAATAAGCCCATGGAAGTTTAATTCAATTAGAATTTGGATTGGATCAAAGTCCCTTATAGATTCAAAGTTTTGACTTAGTTTATAAAATTATCCTTAAGTTTTCAATTTTTACAAAATAGTCATTAGTTTCAAAATTCTAGTGATTCAAGGGTCAATTTTCGAAATTGAGTTTACCAAAGTTAATTTTATATTAAATAAGGATTTTAGAATATTTTTCCATAATTTATTTCGATTAAAATTCAAATTTTTAAGTACTTAATCCCGAACTAGGTTAAACCGACCCACTAATTTCTAAGTCCAATTTTGGGGCGTTACATGTTCGTACTCGTTTATTTAACTTAATAAACGAACATAAACTAACATTATACGAACAGTTCTTGAGTAGCTCGTCAAACACCCTGTTCATTTACACCCCTACCCACCACCAACTTCAAACGGTCCCCAACAGGAGGGAGACAACACCTCGAGTTTTTTTTTTTAAATTTATTTAAGTTTATTTGATTGAATGAATAAGAGGTATGTTGTGCGATTGATATTTAAAGTTGTTAAATAGGGGTTGGAGGTTGTTATTTTATTTGTGTTATTTGGACAAGAAAAATTGAAGGAGAAGGAGAAAAGGAAGGATAAAAAAGAGAAGAAAATAAGTATAGAGTAAAATTTTTTTGTCTCTTTATCATACCTCCATCCATGCTTAATGTTAAAATTTTTAAAAATTAAATATTTAACCCCAACTCTTATTTTTTATATCCTAAACTATAAACCCTACACCGTAAAAAATACACCCTACCCCTAATTCCTTAAACCCTAATCATATCCCTAACTTAAAACCCTAAACCTCTAATTTAAAACGGAGGCACAAATGGAGACATGGGAAAGTGGTAGACGATTTGCACCCATAAGTATAAGGTATGTATTTTATTTTAGAATTTTAATAAATATTTTTTTGTTGTAGTTTGTAAAAATTAGTGACTATTTTTTTATTTTTTTTTAAATTAGTGATTATTTTTGTTATTTTTTAAATTAGCTTATAAATTAGAATTTAAATAGTTTGTAAAAATGTTTAGCATGTAAATTAGTTTGTTTAAATTAGTGACTATTTTTGTTTATTTTTAAATTAGTGAGTATTTTTGTTCATTTTCAAAATTAGTGACTATTTTTTTCATTTTTTTAAATTAGTATGTAAAGAGTTTTGGTGCGTAAATTATTGAGTAGTTTAAAAAGTGAATTAGTGACTAGTTTAATTAGTGAATATTAAAAAAATGTTAAAATTGAAGTGTTAGGAAGGAAAATTATTTAATTGATGAGTAGTTTGTAAAAATCTTAAATTGAAGAATTATGAGTCAAATTAGTAAATTAGTGATTAGTTTAGACAAAAATGCAAAATGAATTAATTTTCAATGCAAATTAATAAATTTGTGAATATTTTTGTTCCTTTATTTGCATGTATCAAAAATATTAAATTAGTGAGTAGTTTGGAAAAAAAGTTAATTACTGACTACTTTGTAAAAAATCTTAAAATTGAATGTTTATGGATGAAAATTAGTTAATTAGTGCGTATTTTATAAAAATATTAAAATTAAAGTGTTATGATGCAAATTAGTAAATTAGTAAGTTATTTGTAGAAAAATAATAAATAGTATAATTTTTAATTTAAATTAGTAAATTATTGAGTAGTTTAAAAAAGTGAATTAGTGACTATTTTTTAAGTCAAAATATTAAACTTATGAATATTTTTGTTAATTTTTTAAATTGAATTATCAAAATATTAAATATACTCTTACTTGTCCTATAGGGTGGCTGAACAAGCTTCTCCATTACGGTTACAAGATCAATACATCAGTAGTTTGCTAGAGGGGAATGCACAATTACCCTTAAAGATGTGATCATGCTTATCAGCCTGCCAGTAAATGGGACACCATTGATCGAGGAACCATTGACCGGGGATCTATTGATCGAAACGTCGAAAGTTATCCATGAGACTGCACTGAACTTGTAACCGACTCCCTGCCCAATGCCACAACGAAGAAAGGTGAAGTCGGAGTATATAGATCGAATTCATTATACTTTGATTAATCCAAATCGAATTGCATCGTACACTTAATTTTAATAGGTAGGTCTTTCAATAAGGAATTTTTGCGTACACAAACCTAAGATATACTTAAGTGCAATCAATCTACTTAGTACTTAATAGTAATATTAAAGTTGAATTTATTAGAATTTTACTTTGAACAATAATAAGATTAAAAATATATTATTTAAAGTCGAAGCTGCTTATCATCAACTTTAATATTTTTTAAAAGTTTTTATTACAAAGTTGAAACCTCTTGTTATTTCAATTTTTTAGTAAAAAAATAAACAATATTTAAAATCAAATTCTAATAAGTCTATTTTAATGTTATTATTTAAAATAAAATATTTTCATAAATATAATAATTTTTACAATATTTGTAGAAAAAAATATTTAACAACAATATTAAATCCTTTTATTAACACCAAGTGTATACCGATCTTCTTTAATATTCAATAACTAAATGGAGTAGAAATCTTGTGAATCTATCCTGACTCATTTCATATCTCTTATTAAAAAATCTTAAAAAATTAAATTCTAAATTATAATCATTATTTTTTAAATCATAAACCCTATACCCTAAAAAATACACTATACCATTAATTCTCTAAACCCTAATCACAATCCTTAACCTTAAACCCTAAACCTTAAAACCATTAATTTAAAGTGGAGGTACCAATAAAACACGATTAGGAGATAGACGATTTGTACCAAAGAAAACGACCATACCTGTCACTACACTGCTAACAATTTCGAAGAATGTTCATGATCTCTGAAACGCCCGGGAGCAAGTCTCTTTAAAAGGTAAAATTAGAGGGATAATCCATTTTTTTTAATTAAGAAAATAGGGATCCCCAAGTAATATTTGGGTATAGGCCAATATTCATAGTGACAGAATTAACGCCACTTGCAGGTGTTTTTTTTTCTTTCCAACGTCACCTAGATGTGATATTTTTTGTGTTAAATATATTTATCAAAATTTGAGCCGAAAATAGACAAACCAACCTTGGATTTTGAGGGAAAAAATAAGGCAAGCTGATGGGACGATTGACCCTGTATGGTGGGATGCATGCATGCTTGACCAACCCATGCAGGTCCGCCACCTGCAGGTGACGCTGGACAGGCATGTATGCCACCCTATAGGGTCGGCCTATTGCATTAACCGTGGTAACTTTTTAATATATTATATAATTGTATATATTTTATAGGTAGGAAGGGTGAGGGTTAGAAATGAGTAGAAGAGTTTAGTGTCAGGAAAAAAACGAGAGAAAGAAGATTTCTTTGATTCAGGTAATTTTAAAGTTAAATGTTTTTTTTTCAAATTATTATTTTAATTTATTATGTTAGATATGTATTATTTTTAATTTTAGTTATTGTTTAATCCGTTTTTATGATTATGTTTTCTATTTATTCGAATATAAAGTTAGATACGTCATATGTTAGATTTTGTTGTTATATTTGTGATTTGTGATTTAAATGTATTGTTGTTCTTGTAGTAATTTTTTTAAATATAGCTTGAGTTAAAAATTAATTTATTTTAATTGAATTTTTTATTATAATATATATTTAGTTAGGATGTAACGCCCCAAAAATGGGCTTAGAAGTTATTGAATCGGTTTTGTCAGTTTAGCCTAGTTCAGGATTAAATACTTAAAAATGTTTTTTTTATTAAAGATAAATTATGGGAAAATATTTTAAAATTCTTATTTGATTTATATTTGACTTAGTTCAATTTAATATCGAAAATTGACCCTTGAACCCCTATGATTTTGAAATTAGTGACTATTTTGTAAAATTGAAAACTTGAGGACAATTTTATAAAACTAAGCCAAAACTTTGAATCTTTAAGGTGCTTTGATCCAATTGTATTTATAGTTGATATAAACTTCCATGGGCTTATTTAATTAACTCTTAACTCAAGTTTTAAAACCCAAAACCCAAAATAACTTAATTTAATTCCTAAAAACCTATTTTATATCAAAACTTAAACCTTTTTCTTATTATTTTCGTTTTCCTTTTTTCCAAAGCATAGAGCCATCAAATTTTTAAGTTAAAACCTAAATCTTTTCATTTAATTTTGTTTGGTTAATTCCCTATAATTTTCTTCTACAAAAATTCTTGTTTTTTAATGATTTTCTTTTTAAAAAAAATTAAAAGTGATTGTATCAGATTTAGAGGTTAAGAAACATTCAAGCCTCTAAATTAAAGAGTTCTTTATTGAAATTCTCAAGTTATTGGCTTGGTAAAATATTTTTTAATCTTTTGGTTTAAGAAAAATCGGGTTTCGGTCCAAAACCATAATTTTCGTACAAGGGTTTTATTTCACTGTTTTTGGATAAAAAATTTATGATTTTATATGTATTAGGATGTTTATAATGTGTTTTAAATGTCTCTAATCTCGTACGTAAGGTGTAAGAAAAGTTTGGATGGGTTTTAAGGGTTTTCGGTTAAGGTTTTAAGGATTTTAAGGATTGTTATGTGTAGGTCCGGTTTGGGAGTTGTTAGTGTGCGATTAGGAACACTAAATCCTCTGATTTTGTTGCCGGAAACAGGGAAAGAAGTAGAAGATCACGTTTGAGAGAGATTTGTTCGATATCGGTGGCTTGTCGAGCAAGTATCGGTTTTTGGTGAGTGAATTATGAGAGTGGGCTGCTAAGATATTATTTTAATTTGTTTTGAAATTGATAGGGGTGTAGAAAATGTGTGAGAAACCTCCCTATACTACGAAGTAAGTTTTACGTTGCTTTATAAAAAGTTTTTTCCCATATTATTCTATTTTCATATGTGTTGGTCATGCTCGTAATATATTGGTGCATATGAGATTATGCATGTAATTAAAAGCTCATGAGCTTATTTTTACATTGGTTTTAATGCTCCTTATGTTTTGTTTTCTAAAATATGATAAACATGTTTTTATCGGTTTTTGTACTTGTTACATGAAGTAGTGGGAAGCATGAGATTTGTCTACTATTTTTTTATGTGAAACTAGTATTTAGGCTTTTTTGTGTTGGATTTTAAGATGATGTTTAAAGGGATAAGTTGATCAATCAATAGGATGTACAGTGCACTATAAATACAAATTCGTACGTGTTTTAAATTCCTTGCGTGATGCATTAGAGGTTAGCCTAGTATTATGTGGTATGATATTTATATTGCATTCGGGTATGGCGAACTATCCCGGACAATAATGTGAGATCTTTAGATTGTGATAGTCGATCTGTGTGATTTGGTGGTACGATGTCATTCACGTGTGTCCGTTTATCCCAACGATTGGAGGTAAGTCTAATCGTATCACTTAACCAATATGTGAAAAACGCAAGTATAACCTATTTACTGTTTTGGTGCAATTTGAGAATTGCATGTGGTTTATTAACGAGATCAAAATGTTTTGTAAGCCTTTCTAAGTGAAGCGTGTAAATCTTGGTTTTGTGTCCTATGCCATGTGATTAAACACTTGCTGATTTTTATAAATTAATGACCTTGGTAGTCACAAGTGGTTTTCCTTGACCATGACTTGTTTTATAATCAATTTTCATTATATTATGGGTTGCATTATAAATAGTTAAAATATTTTATAATTTACCCACTAAGATTTGGCTTAACCCCTCTCTTTTCCTTGTAATGCAGAAAAATAAGCGGGCATGCTACGCAGGGCATCGAGCGAGTTATCGAAGGAGTATCGATACACTAGGTCGATGTTTCGATACCATTCTTCACTGTGACCACCTTTATCGAAACGGGACATAGGGGTATCGATACCCCTGACCGTTAATGTTGTTATAGGCTGGAATTCAGTTTTAAACCTTTATGTTTTAATCCTAAATCTCTATAATAAAATTAAATGACTTATAGACCTCATATTAAGCTGAAATTTGACACTTAAGCATGTAATGAACTTAATTAATGAATGATAACTTCAATTTCATGGTTAGTTCTTACATTTTTGGAAACTTACAACTAGATCCTTAAAACTTGTTCGATTAAATTATGACTCATTTTTTATCATTTTCCGCTAAAATTGAACTTAATCCGCGCATGAACATGTAGGATCTAATTAAAACATCTAGATAAGATAAAAAAACACAAACATAAAAATTAGGGTCGTTTATCGAGGCAAGCCTTCGAATTGGCCTCGGTATTCCCCTTGTAGCTCGTTCCAATTCAGTGACGTACAGACCGGGTCGAGGGGATAACATAGAAGTTATTGTTAATCTTGTATTTATTATTTTTATTTATATAATCGAATATAAAATTAGATCTAAATATTTTTTAAAATATTATTATTATTATTATTGTTGTTATATTTTGTTATATTTTGTTTTAGTTTTTAGTTTTTTTTAACGTTTGATATGAGAAATATATTTGATTGCTTTGTTCCTTTTTTGTTCCTTTTTTTATATATTTTGAATATATAAAAATTTTAATTTTCTAATTTTTTTATGTATCAATATTTAATTCAGTTGAATTTGCACTTATAATGAACTCGTCAATCTATTCGGACACCGAGAATTGAGTTGTTCGTTAGGGAGAATCACTTGATGATTTTAGTGAGCATGATGAAAATATTGTGCCTCTAACTCGAGATGATGACGTAAACTTACTCGATGGAGATGATGTTCAGGTTGTTTTATGAAATGTAAATGAAGGGCCATATGTGGATGTTGAAGATGATGTTTGGGAAGCTATTGTTGCTAGACTAGGTTTGAAAAATGATCCCCAGGTTTGGGGTTATGTTGAACCAGAGCCCGAGTAAGTGAAACCTATTTACCCAGGTTATGAACCACCAGTTCGTATGCTTGAGGTGGACTATACTGCCATGCGAAATTTGAAACATGAAGCACGTGTGTTTAGTTTCTCATCATGTTCCCACTATGGGAAATTGATGTTAAAGGCTCAATTCGATACAAAGAAATATGCACAACTAGTAGTTAAGGAGAATTGCATCAAACGACATATGAGATTTTGTTTTGTTGAATTGAATACTCAAACGTATTGCGTACGTTGTATTAATTGGAAGAGCAAATGTCCTAGGTAGATACGAATTTTGTACCGATAGAGGAGTCAGGTGTGGGAGGTTACATGGTTCAACGAACAACATACTTGTTCAAATATATCCTTATCACAAGACCACATCAATCTAGACTCTGATCTAATTTGTGCATTCACCAAACTATTGGTGGAAAAAGAACCAAGGATTTAAATCGCAGTGTTAGTAGCTTCCATCAGGAATCAACTTGGATATATTCCTTCTAACTACAAGGCATGGCTAGCGAAGCAGAAGATAATTATATAAGTTTATAGAGATTGGGATAAGTCGTATAATGAGATGCTTGCTCTTATACGAGAAATGAAAATTTTCATTCCGGGAACTATTGTAGAGTATGAGACCATTCCACATACAACGCACGAGGTGAACAATTTCAGGGGAAAAGGATATTTAGTAAGTTATTTTCATCATTCAATGCCTGCATTAAAGGGCTCACATTCTTCAAGCGCATGATTCAAGTAGATGGTACATGGTTATATGGAAAGTAAAATCATATATTACTTGTGGTTGTTGCACAAGATGAAGATAGTAATATATTCCCAATTAACTTCTCCATAGTTGAGAAGGAAGACGCTAATGGATAAGAATTCTATATGTGATTTCCGATCAAAGTAATACACTCTTATCAGTAATTGATAGACCTCAAAATGGTTGGTCTCCCCCGCATGCTTATACATCATATTGTATTCGACATATTGCTTCCAATGCGTAAAAGAGATTTGGTAACAATGAGATACGAATGGAGACTTTAGGTGCATATAATTTCTTAATTTATTACAAATCAATAATTTTTTATTTAACATTTTTGACTATATTTGATAATATCTTATTACTTTTTGTAGGGTATGAACTAGTTCAACCAAAATTTGACATGAGAATAAGAAGGTTGAAACGACACTGTGGACTTATATTTAAGTTTGCAAATGATATCCTTGGTTCATTTAATGAGCAGCTTGGATATATTCCCTCTCACTAGAAGGCATGACTAGCGAAGCAGAAGGCAATGATACTGGTTTATAGAGATTGGGATAAGTCGTATAATGAGCTGTCAGCTCTTATACAAGCAATGAAAACCTTCATTTCGGGAACCATTATAGAATATGAGACCATTTCCGTATGCAACGCACGAGGTGAACAATTTTAAGGGAAAAAGATATTTATTAAGTTATTTTGGTCATTTAATGCCTGCATTGAAAGGTTCCCATTCTGCAAGCGCATGATTCAAGTAGATAGTACATGGCTATATGGGAAGTTCAACCATATATTACTTGTGGTTGTTGCACAAGATGGAGATAGTAATATATTCTCAATTGCCTTTGACATAGTTGAGAAGGAAGACGCTAATGGATAAGAATTCTTTCTGACGTATTACGCAATCATGTAGTTAAAGAATGTAGAGTATGTATGGTTTCTGACCGAGGTAATACACTCTTATCAGTAATTGATAGACCTCAGAGTGGTTGGTCTGCCCCGCATGCATATCTAGCATATTGTATCCGAAATATTGCTTCGAATGCGAAAAAAGAGAATTGGTAACAATGAGATACGAAAGAAGGTTTTAGGTGCAGGTAATTTATTATAAATCAATAATTTTTTATTTAACGTTTTTGACTATATTTGATAATATCTTATTACTTTTTGTAGGGTATGAACTAGTTCAACCAAAATTTGACGTGATAATAAGAAGGTTAAAACGACACTGTGGATTTGTATTTAAGTTTGCAAATGATATCCCTAAAGAAAGATGGTCACAAGCGTATGATGAAGTGTGATGTTAATAACATATGAAGCCAAACCTTGTAGTGGTAATAAATTATGTGCTTAAGGGAACACGACATCTCCATGTTGCAAGTATTGTGTGGGATACATACTTTCAATTGGGTTAGGTTTGGTCAAATAAGGGGCAAGAAGTTAATGTTCAATTAAATGGCATACAAAATTGGATTCAAACCCTACAAGAT
Organism: Abelmoschus esculentus; assembly: GCA_035048815.1. Classification (NCBI taxonomy): domain Eukaryota; kingdom Viridiplantae; phylum Streptophyta; class Magnoliopsida; order Malvales; family Malvaceae; genus Abelmoschus; species Abelmoschus esculentus. Next base: position 2,928,929 of record JAUCBN010000049.1, read on the forward strand.
CGAATGAATGCACTCCAAGTGGAATCACGCGATATAAGAGTTCGTACTTTCTACCCAAGTGTTGCAGAATTTACCATCGAAGTTATGGCCCGCGGTGAAGTCAAGAATGTTTGTCGCAATCCTTCATCGGAGATGGTGATGGTGTGATTGTAGCCAATTTTAAGCTTTTAGATACCCCTACTCTCACGCCCAAGTCGCATGTATGCATCTTCATATGGACCCTTTCATGTTTGTGGATCCGTTTTATTACCTCTATACTATTGTCAATATATACCAAATTTAGTTCAACTCGATCCCGAACAAAGATTATTGCCCAGATAAGCTAATAAATGAGGAATGGTTACCAAATCTGAATATTCGAAGAAGGTTGAGGGGAAGTCCAACGTCAACTCATATTCATACAAATATGGATGATGCAGATGTAAGAGAATGGGAATTGAAATTAAGCATTGTTCTCCTTGTAAAGGACATGGTCATAGTCAACATAAGTGCCCAAATATTTTGACTATGTATAATAAATAAATATAATTTGTTTGCCTTTCTTATTCAAATTTTACTTAAATTTAAATTTGAATCTAATATTTAAATTTTAATGTAAGTCTTATTTATATTTTAATCTCCTAATATTATTAAAGAGAATAAATAAAATTCAAATAACTACAGTCTAATAAGAGTAAGATAACAATATTCGAAAAAAAGTCAAACAACAACATTCTAATAAGAGTCAAATAACAACATTCGAAAAAAAGTCAAATGACAACATTGGAATAAAACAAATAACATAAATATTTATTTCCTCCTCTTTGGTAATTCTTTTTGATGTAAGGAAGATGTCTGATCGTACCGTCTCGGGGGTTGAACCATTCCCCTAATTTGATCTAGAGTTTCCTAATTGTTAACAAATTGTGGGGTTCCATACATATTATCTAAATTAAATGATGCGCTACTAAAAGTCGAAGTACCACCAAACATGAGTTCTCTATATGTTGATGTTGGAGGATAATGAAATTATGGTACATATCCTCTTTCATTAGTGAATTCCGGCTGATAAGATGACATGTCCCCAAATGTTGGTTGTTCACCAACATTACCAATTGATGTATAGGCAGGAGCAGGTTCAACGTACTATTCCCAATTATCATTACCTGTGTTGGGGGGGATTGTACTATAGACCACAAAGAATGTAACCTCTGTAGAACAATCAAAGTTTGTTTCCTCTTTTTTCCCTTGAGAGGATTGCCCCAACTCATGTGATAATTGTACATGCCTAGAACAATGAAGATCTTCAAGCCATTTATTTGCAGCTTTCTTGAGATACTATAAACAGTTTATCATTTTCAGAATACCAAGAGTAATACTTAGTATTAAATTTAAGACTACTAGCTTGAATTGGAGATAAATCTTTTAACCACTGCATACATCTTTCCTCCTAGTGAGAAATTATAAAAGCTTCAATACGAGTACGATTCTCGTCGAACCTACCCTTAACAGTTCTATGTATAAGTGCCATAGCTGGTATAGCTCTAGAAATAGGTTGATGAAAATTGAACTTTCGTAAGACTATATCGGCACAATTATACTCTACAATAGAAAAATGTATCAAAGGTAACACTACACCCCAGAATGTTCTACATAGAAGCACACTTTCCAGTATACACTCCGCAATCGTTGGATTTCCGTAAGGCAAAGAAAGAATCTGAAAAAATATTTATATAATAAGAAACTAAAAAATATCAAAAAATGGTAAGAAGGATAATACAATACTTGATTTTTTTCCAACTGTTCGAATTTTTAGTTTTATATCTTTAACATTTTTGTGTACAACATCTGCATTCCTCAATTTATGTCTCCATCTAAAAATATAGAAAAATAAATATAAATGTTAAATCAATATAAAAGTCATATAACCATAGTAATTACAATATTACCTTTCAGTCAACGGAAATTGAATAGGTATGGGAGCATCAACAATTGGAGTTAAATGCGAGAACCTATACCATGCCCAAGATTGTAATAAGATTTGATATCCTCCATATCGGAATCTTCTTCTCACCAATCATAATTATAGTCTTTCACATTTCATGATACAAGAAAGACTACACTGTCGATCCCCAGTTATATTCAACAATTAAGTTGAAATCAGCCAACAGTGATAAATATTGTGTGTGGATCAAATTACCAGATGTATCTGGTATTAAAATACCACTAATAGTTTTTAGTATATATGATCTAGCTGTAAACACAATTTCTTCACAACTAGGTCTCTCAGTTATAGTAAATTCATTATGTAACCATGAAATTCTCAAACGTAGACTGTTTATACAAGAATCTGGAGAAATTCTGCAAGGTACTGCATGCAAACATCAAATACTCTATAATTGTTGTGTCCCACTAATGGATTACCATTTATTGGGACACCGAGTTGTATAGTTACATCTTCAAGAGTAATGGTGCATTCACCAAATTGTAAATGAAAAGTGCGTGTCTCTGGTCTCCAACGTTCAAGCAAACCAATAATCAAACCTGGGACAATCTTAAATCCCCGAAGAAAAGAAGCATTGTAAAAACCTAAAAGTTGTAAGTAATAAATTATTGCTTCGGAAGGTTCTTTAATTTTCATTCCTCTACGTCGAATATTATGTTCCACACCCTATGAGAAGAAATGTGTAAAAACCTGAAAGTTGTAAGTAATAAATTAACTTTTAAAGAAAAGAAAATAACAAATAATAAAATTTCTACATAATTTAATTAATTACTTTTTCTTCATGAATATGAGAAGAAATGTGTTCATGGTCACGGTATAATAAAACTTCTTCATACGATATTTTTAAATAAATCCGCAAAAAATAATAAATTAAATAATAAAAATTATAACCAAAATAATTTAAAATCGATGAAATAAATTGCAAACTATTTTGCCTAAAGTTACAAAAATTTTAAATCAGAAATAATTTATTACTTACAACTTTTAGGTTTTACAATGCTTTCTTTCTTCGGGGATTTAAGATCATCTAGGTTTGATTACTGATTTGCTTGAACGTTGGAGACAAGAGACACACTTTTTATTTTCCATTTGGTGAATGCACCATTACTCTTGTAGATGTAGTTATAAAACTCGGTGTCCCAATAAATCGTAATCCACTAGTAAGAAACAACAATTATAGAGTATCTGATGTTTGCATGCAATATTTTTGCAGAATTCCTCCACATTCATGTGTAAACGGTTTACGTTTGATAATTTTATGGTTACATAATGAATTTATTGTAACTGAGAGATCTAGTCGCGAAGAAATTGTGTTTGCAACTAGAGCATATATTTTGCAAATTATTGGTGGTATTTTAATGCTAGATACATTTAGTAATTTGGTCCACACATAATATTTATCATTGTTGATTGATTTCAACACAATTGTTGAATATAGCTAGGGATCGACAATGTTGTCTTTCTTGTATCATGAAATGTGTAAAACTATAATTATAATTGGTGAAAAGAAGATTTCCGATATAGGGGATGCCAAAACTTATTACAATCTTGGGTATGGTATAGGTTACCGTATTTAAATCCAATAATTAATGCTCACATACCTATTCAATTTTTATTGGCTGAAAGGTAATATTGTAATTACAGTGGTCATATGACTCTGATAGTGATTTAAAATTTATATTTATTTCTCTATATTTGCAGATTGAGACATATATTGAGGAATTCAGGTGTTGTACAAAACAATATTAAAGATATAAGACTAAAAATTCAAATTGTTGAAAAAATCAGGTATTGTATTATATTTTTTACTATTTTTGATATTTTATAGTTTCTTATTATATAAATATTTTTTCAGTTTATTTGGTTGCCTTACGAGAATCCAACAATTGTAGAGTACATACCGGAAAGTGTGTTTCAATGTAGAACTTTCTTAGGTGCAATGGTACCTTTGATACATTTTTCTATTGTAGAGTATCATTATGCCGATAAAGGGTTACAACAGTTTAATTTTCATCTATCTATTCCTAGAGGTCCATCAACTATGGGACATATACATTGTATTGTTAGAGGTAGATTTGATGAAAATCGTGCTCGTAATGAAGCTATTATAATTTCTTGCTGGGAGGAAAGATGTACACGGTGGCCAGAAGATTTATCTCCCATTCAAGCTAGTGATTTTGAATTTAATACTGAGTATTACTCTTGGTATTCTGAAAATGGTAAACCGTTTATAATATCTCAAGAAGATGAAAATAAATGGCTTGAAGATCCTCACTATTCTTGGCATGTACAATTATCAAATGATTTTGGTCAATCCTCTCAAGGTCAAACGGAGGGAAAAAAGTTTAATTGTTCTACAGGGTGACATTCTTCGCGGTCTCCAATACAATCCCCCCTAACGGCTAATACATTTAGGTAATGATGACTGGGATCATCACCTTGAACCTGCTCTTGCTTATACATCAGTTGGTAATGTTGGCAAACAACTAACATTTGGGGACATGTCATCTTATCAGTCGGAATTCACTAATGATGGAGGATACATACCACAATTTCATTATCCTCCAAAATCCACATATGGAGAACCCATGTTTGGTGGTACTCCGACTTTTAGTAGCGCATCATTTAATCTAGATGTTGACATGTATGGAACCCCATCATTTGTTAAAGATGAGCAAACTCCATATCAACCTAGGAGAATGGTTCAACTCCCGAGATAGTACGATCAGGCATCTTCTTTACACCGACAAGAATTATCGAGGTGAAAGAAGAAAAAAATATTTATGTTATTTGTTTTATTCTAATGTTGTCATTTGACTTTTTTCGAATGTTGTTATTTGAATCTTATTAGAATGTTTTTATTTGAATTTTTTTCAAATGTTGTTATTTGACTCTAATTAGAATGTTTTTATTTGAATTTTATTTTTTCTTTTGAAATTTAAATATTAGATTCAAATTTAAATTTAAGTACAATGTGAATAAAAAAGGAAAAAAATATATTTATTTATTGTACATAGTCGAAATATTTGGACCCTTATTTTGACTATGAATGGGTCCTCTACAAAGAGAACAATGCGTAATTTGAATTCCCCCTCTCTTAGATCCGCATAATCCATATTTGTATGGAAACGAGTTGACGTCGACCTCCCCTTCAACCTTCTTCGAAGATTCGGATTTAGTAACAATTCCTCGTTATTGGCTCATCTGGCAAATAATATTTGTTCGAGATTGTGTTGAACTGAATTCGATATATATTGGCAATAGTATGGACGCTATAAAACGGATCCGCAAACATGAAAGGGTCCAAATGAATATGCATACATGCGGCCTGGGAGTGGGAGCAGTGGTATCTAAAAGCTTGAAATTGGATACAATCATACTATCTCCGATGAAGGTTTACGACAAACATTCTTGACTCATCGTGAACCGTAGATTTGATTGTAGATTCTGCACCACTTGGGTCGAAGGTTCTGACTCTCATAGCTCTTGCTTCCACTAGGAGTGAATTCATTCGATCTTGTAGGGTTTAACTCCAATTATGTTCTCTATTTAATCGAGCATTAACTTCAAGCCCCTTATTTGACCAAACCTTACCCAATCGAAAATACACCTCCCACACAATACTTGCAATGGGGAGATGTCGTGTTCCCTTTAGCACAAAATTTATTATATGTCCGTAACGTCGCCCTTCATCATACTATTGTGACCATCTTTCTTTGGGGATATCATATACAAACTTAAATACAATTCCATCGTGCAGTCTCAACCTTCTTATTCTCGTGTCAAATTTAGGTTGAACTAGTTCATACCCTACAAAAAGAAATAAGATATTATCAAATATAGTCTGAAACGTTAAAAAAAATTATTGATTTGTAATAAATTAAGAAATTACCTGCACCTAAAATCTCATTATGTATCTCATTGTTACCAAATCTCTTTTTCATATTTGAAGCAATATGTTGGATAAAATATGATGGATAAGCATGCGGGGGAGACCAACCATTTTAAGGTTTATCAATTATAGATAAGAGTGCAGTACTTTGATCGGAAATCATACATACTCCATCTTTTTTAACTACATGATTGCGTAAATGCGTAAGAAAGAATTCCCATCCATTAACGTCTTCCTTACTAACTATGGAGAAGGTAATTGGTAATATATTTTTATCTTCATCTTGTGCAACAACCACAAGTAATATATGATTTTACTTTCCATATAGCCATGTACCATCTACTTGAATCATGCGCTTGAAGAATGGGAACACTTCAATTCATGCATTTAATGATCAAAATAACTTTCTAAATATCCTTTTGCCCTGAAATTGTTCACCTCGTGCGTTGCATGTGGAAATGGTCTCATACTCTATAATAGTTCCCGGAATGAAAATTTCAATTGCTCGTATAATAGCAGGCAGCTCATTATACGACTTATCTCAATCTCTATAAACTTGTATTATTACCTTTTGCTTCACTAACCATGCCTTGTAGTTAGAGAGAATATATCCAAGTTGATTACTGATGGAAGCTACTAACACTGCAATTAAAATCCTTTGTTCTTTTTCTACTAATGTATGGTGTATGCAAAAATTAGATCGTGGTCTAGATTGATGTGGTTTTGTGATAAGGATATACTTGAATAAGTATGTTGTTCGTTGAACCGTGTAACCTCCCACATCTGACTCCTCTTTCGGTACGAAATTCATACCAACAACATTTGCTTTTCCAATTAATACAATGTACGAAATTGTAAAACTAAAATTGATTTTGATATAACAATTAAGTATAAGGTCTATTTTGTAATAAATTTTTAAGTCCCTAAGTCAAACTTTTGTTTTCAAGTTAAACCAAGATCTTTGAAATAAATTTTCTAAGTGTTTTTATACGAGGGTATCGATACCCTAAGAAGAGGTATCGATACCACCTGGGTTTTTAAAGCATTGTTCTTGAGATCAAGAACAAGCATCGAAACATGGTTCGATACCTTTTCTTCACTGCCAGCATCTGTTCCGAACCATGTACCGAACCACTTCGAAGGTTTTAATTAATTTTAAAATTACTTAAAATTATGACTCCAGGTATCGATATAGGTATCGATACACCCTTTAATCCCCAACGGCTATTTTAGCATTAAATGAGTCGACCGTTGGTGGCAGGTAAGATTTTAATTGGTCATTAGCCTGTTCCGAAACATGGTTCGATACCCAACCTTACAGTTTCAAAAAGTTATCGAAGCATGGTTCGATACCCTTTGTATTAAATGCACAACGGCTCTTTCTTCTTTGGTCTGTTTCGAAACAGGTTCTTCGTGTTTCGATACCTGCTGCTGCAGAGTGCATTTATTGTGATAAGATGAAGCTCCAACGGCCTTACATTCCCAAGAACCACAATGGTTAGAAATCAATGAGAGGGTATAAAATGAAGCATTTTCAACAGCATTAAGGACTATTGAACCTCAAGCAACATCCAAGCAATCAAATCCAACTCCCAAGCACTTATTGTATATCTTTTACTCCCAACTCTTGTAATTTCTTTTTGATTCTTTGTAATTGAGTTTGGGGAGAGTTTAATTGTATTTGGGGCTTATCAATCTTGTGAGAGAAACTATTTGCCCATCTTTCTTCAATTTTAACCTTGTGAGGTTGAATCAATTCTTGGGTAGAAGAATTGATTCGAAATTGTAACGGTTATCCCTTGAACCGAGAAAAAAGTCGAATTCAATTAGTGATTTGGTTTCAAATCCTTAGTAGGAGCTAAGGTAGTGGATGTAGAGCTTGTTACGAAGCTTGAACCACTATAATTTTTTGTGTTCTTCATTTTACATTTTTCACCGAAAAATCTTCCACCAAATTTTTAATTGCCAATTCACCCCCCTCTTGGCCATCTTTCAAGATCGATCAACTCAAAAATTGGTATCAGAGCCTAATCTTTGAAGAGATTCACATCTACCAAAGAAGATCCAAGGTGTGTTGATCATATCTACAAGACAACTCAATGGCCTCCACTTTCGGTATATGGAACGATTCACACTTCATCACCAAGCCACCCTTCTTCAATAGGGATAACTACCCCTATTGGAAGAATAGGATGAGGTTGTTCATAAAATCCAATGATTATTTCCTTTGGGATATAATCGAAGATGGCCCCTCAATTCCGATGAAAATGGAAGGAGATCGACAAGTGCTCAAAAAGAGGAATGAAATAACCGATGAAGAGAGAAGGAGGATGTCCACCAACGATATGGCGTTGCACATTCTCTTTTGTGCTCTTGGTTCCGACATCTACTCCAAGATGTCATCGTGTACAAGTGCTAAAGAAGTTTAGGACTCTTTGGAGACCACATATGAGGGCACCAACGATGTCAAGGAGACGAAGATCGGTCTTCTCAATCTTAGCTATGAGAACTTCAAGATAGAGCCGGATGAAGAAATCACCAAGATGTTTGATCGGTTTTCTGTCATTGTGAATGGTCTCAAGGGCTTTGGTGAGATCATACCGGAAGATAAGCTTGTGAGGAAGCTCATCTACTCTCATCCCGAGTCTTGGGATAGTAAGAGAACGACCATCATAGAAGCCAAGGACCTCAAGACTCTCAAGCTTGATGCTCTTGTAGGATCTCTTCTCCCCCATGAGATCATGAAGAAAGGAAGAGAAGATGAAAAGAATAAGGAAGATGTTAAGCTAGAGAAATTGAAAAGAAAAAGGAAGGGATTGCATTTAAAGCTTCATCTTTCCAAGAAGAGGTGGATTCTAGTGAAGAAGAAGAGCTAGAAAAATTGGCTATGGTATCCAAAAGATTCACTAGACTCATGAGGGCAAATAGGAATAGGAGATTCCAAAGAAAGAAGGATTTTAAGTCAAAGGGCAAAGAAGATGAGAAAGATCAAATTATTTGCTATGAATGCAAGAAGCCCAGTCACATTAGGACCGATTTCCCACAATACAAAAGGAAGGGTTTTGAGAATAAGAAGAAGAAGCAAAAGGCTCATGTTGCCACATGGAGTGATGAGGAGTCATCATCCGATGAGGACAATGAAGTAGCCAACCTTTGTCTCATGGCTCTTGATGAGCCTAAGGTAACCCTTGAATCCTCTTGCAATGATCTTACATATGATGAATTATATGATGTTTATGATGAATTGCAAGATGTTTATGATAAGTTGGTTTTGAAATTCAAAGAATCAATTTTGAAAAGCAAGAAAACCATTTCCGAGTTAGAAATGAAAAATGATTCTTTGACAAAACCTATTTTGGATTTTGAAGAAAAGGTTGTTGATTTAAATGATGGTTTAAAGTTCTTTCAAAAAGAAAATGTGGATTTAAACAACCTTATTTCAAGCTTGAGTGAGAATCACCACAAAGTGGTGAATGAGCTTAAGGAACAAATTAAAGTGGTTGGTAGTTCTACTTTTGAAAAAGGAAGCTCTTCAAAACCCAACCATGTTAAAAAGAATTTTTATAACCACAAACAAAGAAATTTTCAAAGGCATGTTAGATGTAGAAAAATTAGGAGTGTATGGGTTCCTAAGGAACTCATTGTTTCTAATAATATTAGTGCCATTGCATCTTGGATTCCCAAGGGAACCAAGCTTTTAGGGACTAACTCTCATGGACCCAAAATGATTTGGGTACCAAAAATCAAAAACTAAATCTTTGTTTGTAGGTTGAGCATTGCTTCAAGGCCAAAGCTTCAAGTCAAAACATGCGGTACCTTGATAGTGGATGCTCAAGGCATATGACCGGAGACAAGGGACGATTTAAGGAGTTAGTGCTCAAAAAGGGTGGAGTAGTGACATTTGGTGACAACTCCAAAAGCCAAAATGAGGGTATTGGCTCTATTGGTAATCACTCCTCTATTTTAATTGAAAATGTCTTGCTTGTTAATGGTCTTAAGCATAATTTGTTGAGCATTAGTCAATTGTGTGATAAAGGTTTCTATGTCTCTTTTGATAAACATGGTTGCAAAATAATAGACATGGAATCAAATAGAACAATGCTCATAGGTCATCGCATAGGAAATATATATATATATATATGGTGCATCTAGATGACATAAACATTTCTCATGCATGCTTAGTTGCTAGTGATGAAAATGATGCATGGTTATGGCATAGGAAACTAGGACATGCTAGCATAAGTGTTTTAGAGAAACTAGCCTCCCAAAATCTAGTTAGAGGTTTACCTAAGCTCAAGTTCTCCTTAGATAAAATTTGTGATGCATGTGCTAAAGGTAAACAAAAGAGAGTTTCTTTTAAGTCCATTAATAATGTTTCAACTAGTAGAGTATTACAATTGATCCATATGGATCTTTTTGGACCTATTAGGACAACTAGCTTGGGTGGAAAATCATATGCATTTGTTATTGTTGATGATTACTCTAGATACACTTAGGTTCTATTTTTAAGTACAAAAGATGAAGCCTTAGAAAAATTCATCACATTTTCAAATATTTCTCAAAATGATCTTGATCAAAGAATTTCTCATATCAGAAGTGATCATGGAACCGAATTTCAAAATTTAGGTTTTGAGAATTTTTGTAATGAAAATGGGATTAGCCATAATTTTTCGGCTCCTCGCACTCCTCAACAAAATAGGGTAGTTGAGAGGGAAAATAGAACTTTAGAAGAAATGTTTAGGACCATGCTTTGTGAAAACAATTTACCTAAATATTTTTGGGCGGAAGCCACAAATACTTCTTGTTATATTATTAATCAAGTAATGAAGGCCAATTTTACAGAAAACACCTTATGAGATTTTAAAATCCAAAAAGCCTAACATTAGTTATTTTCACCCTTTTGGGTGCAAGTGTTTTGTTTTAAACAATGGGAAAGACAATTTAGGTAAATTTGATGCAAAAAGTGATGAAGCCATTTTTCTTGGATATTCTTTAAATTCTAAGGCTTATAGAGTTTTCAAAAAACGAACCTTAGTTGTAGAAGAGTCAATACATGTGGTTTTCTATGATAACCTCCTTCCTAGGAAGGATTCTTGTGATGATGATGATGTAGGAATCATTGAAACCATTGATGATGGACAAGCATCAAAAGTGGATGGGGTTCCAACCAATGAGGAAACATAAGATCCTCCAATAGAAGCTTTAGCAGATGTAAAGCTTGAAGAAAGGGAAGTGAGCTACCCAAGGGAGTTCAACTATGTCAAAAGTGGTAAAATCTTGGTTGATCCATCAAAGGGGGTAACTACTCATTCTTCTCTTAGATTACTGAACCATATTGCATTTATCTCATGCATAGAGCCTAATAATATCAATGAAGCCTTAGATGATGATTATTGGATATTGTCTATGCAAGAAGAGTTAAATCAATTTGAGAGAAGTAATGTATGGACATTAGTTGATAGGCCTAGTAATAAATCTACTATAGGAACTAAATGGGTTTTTAGAAAAAAACTAGATGAGAATGGTAACATTGTAAGAAATAAAGCTAGATTAGTTGCTCAAGGTTACACTTAAGAAGAGGGAATAGATTTCGATGAAACCTATGCACCCTTAGCTAGAATGGAAGCCATGAGGATGTTACTTGCATTTGCATGTTATCATGATTTCAAGCTTTTTCAAATGGATGTCAAAAGTGCTTTCTTAAATGGTTTTATAAATGAAGAAGTGTATGTTGAACAACCACCGGTCTTTGAAAATTCAAAATTTCCAAACCATGTTTTCAAATCAACTAAAGCTTTATATGGTTTGAAACAAGCCCCTAGAGCTTGGTATGAAAGGCTTTCAAACTTTTTAATTGAAAAGGGCTTTGAAAAAGGGAAGGTGGATACTACACTTTTTATAAAAAGGTTTAAAAATGACATCTTAGTAGTTCAAATTTATGTTGATGATATTATTTTTGGATCTACTAATGAGTGTTATTGTCAAGAATTTTCTAAGCTAATGCAAGGTGAATTCGAGATGAGCATGATGGGGGGAGCTCTCATTCTTTTTAGGACTCCAAATCAAGCAAAGGAAGGATGGAACCTTCATCAATCAAGCAAAATACGTCAAGGATATGCTCAAGAAGTTTGGCTTGGAGAATGTGAAACCTCAAGCTACTCCTATGAGTTCATCAACTAAGCTTGATAAGGATGAAGGAGGTAAGTGTGTTGATTCTAAATTGTATAGATCCATGATAGGTTCTTTGCTTTACCTTACCGCAAGTAGACCGGATATTATATTTAGTGTTTGCTTGTGTGCTAGGTCTCAAGCTAGTCCTAGAGAATCACACCTAGTTGTCATTAAGAGAATTTTTAGGTACCTTAGAGACACACCTTGTTTAGGTCTTTGGTATCCTAAAGACTCCTCCTTTGATTTACATGCTTTTTCGGATGCGGATTATGGAGGTTGTAAGATAGATAGGAAAACTACTTCCGGTACATGCCAATTCCAAGTATGCTCATATCTTGGTTCTCTAAGAAACAAAATAGTGTAGCTCTATCTACCATCGAAGCGGAGTACATATCCTTAGGGAGTTGTTGTGCTCAAGTGTTATGGATGAAACAACAACTCTTAGATTATGGCATTAAGGTAGAAACCATACCTCTAAAGTGTGATAATACTAGTGCCATATGTCTTACTAAGAACCCCATTCAACACTCTAGAACCAAACACGTAGAAATTAGACACCACTTTATTAGAGATCATGTGTCTAAAAATGATGTTGTTTTAGAGTTTGTTGACACCTTAAATCAATTAGCGGATATTTTTACTAAACCTTTAGACAAAGAGCACTTTTGGACCCTTAGGAGAGAGTTAGGTCTAACTAGCCTATCTTGACCTCTTAAGTATTATTTTTATGCAAATGTTGCTTGAATCTTGATAGAAATCATGCCTATGTTGTTTTGTATCTTGATGCTTCTATGCATGTTTCTAGGAGGAGTATGAACTTGTTCATGCATTTTAATCATGTCATAACATATTTTTGCATGACTTTAGGGGCTTTAGAGACTCATTCCTAGTACTTTAGAAGTCTAAAATGCAAAGCACAGCTAAGTGGTATCGATACAGCTAGCACCTGTTTCGATACCTGTTCATCAAGTTCATCTGGGAATTTTCTGGGAAGAATAGGTATCTAACCATGTTTCGATACCTGGGTATCGATACTAGCATCAAAACAGGCTGTTTCGACACCGGTATCAAACCACGCGGCGGCAGAATGCTTTAAAAGACTCCTAAACCTTTTTTAACTCAAATTAAAACATTCCTATTTTTTTTAAACCCTAGCCGTCTTCTCGTATAAAACCCTCTCTAATTCATCCCTTTTAAAATCAAAATCCGTGATTTCTTTGAGGGATTTTCATCTACTCATCAAAGCCTACACTATATCATCAATTGGTGCTTCACAAACCTCAATTTCTTCCTAATCCATAATCATGGTAATTTTTGAAAAAAACTTTATTTTCGTTTAATTTTGGGTTGTTAAAATTTAGATTTTGAACATATTTTGAATGCTTATTGTATGGGTTTTCATAATCCTACAAAAAATTTTCAAAATCAAAAAAAAATTATTCGAATATAAATTGATTTTATCGTATTGTTTTTTCATTGATTTTTTTTTAAAATTGTTTTTAAAATTCTCAAATACCTTGAATTATTGATTAATAGGATTGAATTAGGTTGTTAGAACATACATGTTTTTATGAAACTAATCCCAAATTTTTTTCAATCTCTAGATAATGGCACCCAAGAAACGATCCCGTACTGAAGCCGGTAGCTCCTCATCTTCTCGTGCTTCTCGAGTTGATGTTCAAGAATTTTTTGCACAGAGTTTGGATACACCTCGTAGGGTTGACCAATTCAATCTCTTCCTTCACCTTACTCTTAAAAACGAACGGTGTGCGGATGTTCAATTCATGAACTCACATAAGTTCAAATTCCGCAACTACGACCGCCTTATTGATTGGAAGTTCTTGCGTTTTCTAACCCACACCGGCAAGTTTTTTCCAACTCTTGTCCTTATCTTTTATACTAATGCAAAATGTATTTTTTTCCCCTACGGACAAGAGCAAAGTGGTGGCTATTGAATCTTTTCTCATGGGCCAAACTTTTAAAATTGATGTCACTACCTTTGTCGATGTCTTCGATCTTGAGGAAGAGGGTATTGAAGATGAAACCTCTCTTGGTTATTTCACTGGCTCAATCACCTCACTTGACGTGCATGATAGATTTTTACATCTTATCATCTCTTGGTGGATTCATCCATCAAATGGTAAGTACTCTCGTATCCGTCAAGTTGATAGTTTTTGGATCAAATGTTTTCGTGAAAGTATTCAACCAAATCTTGCCCAAATCGTTTTCTCGGACATTGTTTGGCATGTCCAAAACCGCGCCACTCCACTTGTCCAATCTTTTCCCTATGCTTGCATTCTAAGCTCTATCTTCTTGAATATGGGAATTGATTGCTCTTTTGACAAAGTGGAATCCCTTAAAGAACTTATTGGTGAAACATCTCTAAACCGTGCCCACTTCCAATATGTCTCTAATGGTGAATGGGTTCGCGGTGCTCCTCCTCCTCCTCCTCCTCCCATCGATCCCGAGCCTCTTCATTAAGTTGCTCCGAATGTCGACATGATGACTTTTCTCACTACGAGGTTCGACAACTTGGATTCACAATTTGGTACTTTGAATGCTCGTTTGGATTCCATGGATGGAAGGCTTGAATCTATGTTAACTCAATTTCAATCAAGTTTTGATTCTATGAGTACAAGATTTACAGGCTTAGAGACTCAATGTCATTCCATGTGAATCTCCATTGAGGCTCTTCGCTATAGCCAAAAGCTTGTCGATGAAGATGGAGATGACAATGAGGAAGAAGAAGAAGATGATGATGATGATGATGACATGGCCGATGAGTGATCTTAGCTTTGTTTTATGCTTTGCATTGGATTTAGGACTAGTTATGTTATGTTGAATTTTCATTCATATTAGAACTTATGCACCTTTGTTATTTCTTTATGCTTTGAACTTATTTTGTTGGATTTGGATTTGGATACTTTATGCTATGGATTTTAGTTTATGAATTATATTTCCTTTAATGTTATACTTGCTTTTAATCTTGCCTTATATTCCATTGATTTTGATCTAACAAAAAGGGGGAGAAATATCTTCTTTTTTTTAAGTTTTTTAAGTTAGGGAACCATCCAATTTTAAAATTTAAAGTTATGCATATATTAAGGGGGAGTCTTTTTTTTTAAGTTTTCAAAGTTTTGGAATCTAAAATCTTGACTTAAAATTTTTTCAATGGTTTTGTTATATCAAAAAGGGGGAGATTGTAAAACTAAAATTGATTTTGATATAACAATTAAGTATAAGGTCTATTTTGTAATAAATTTTTAAGTCCCTAAGTCAAACTTTTGTTTTCAAGTCAAACCAAGATCTTTGAAATAAATTTTCAAAGTGTTTTTATACGAGGGTATCGATAACCTAAGAACAGGTATCGATACCACCTGAGTTTTTAAAGCATCGTTCTTGAGATCAAGAACAAGCATCGAAACATGGTTCGATACCTTTTCTTTACTGCCAGCATCTGTTCCGAACCATGTACCGAACCACTTCGAAGGTTTTAATTAATTTTAAAATTATTTAAAATTATGACTCCAGGTATCGATACAGATATCGATACACCCTTTAATCTCCAACGACTATTTTAGCATTAAATGAGTCGACCGTTGGTGGCAGGTAAGATTTTAATTGATGGTTAGCCTGTTCCGAAACATGGTTCGATACCCAACCTTACAGTTTCAAAAAGGTATCGAAGCATGGTTCGATACCCTTTGTACTAAAATCATCAAGCGATTTTCCCTTACGACCAACTCGATTCTCGGTGTCCAAATAGATTGACGAGCTCATTATAACTGCATATTCAACTGAATTAAATATGATAAATAAAAAATTAGAAAATTAAATTTTTTATATATTCGAAATATATAAAAAATACTAAAAGGGGAACAAAGCAATCAAATATATTTCTCACATCAAATGTTAAATAACAACTAAAAAATAAAAAAAAAGAAAAAAAGAAATATTAATATTTTAACAAATATTTAGATCTAACTTTATATTCGAATAATAAATAAAAATAATAAAAACAAGATTAACATTAACTCCTAACTAAATATATATTACAATAAAAAATTCAATTAAAATAAATTAATTTTTAACTCAAGCTAATACCCAAAAAAATTACGACAAGAACAATAATACATTCAAATCACAAATCAAAAACATAACAACAAAATCTAACCTATCACGTATCTAACTTTATATTTGAATAAATAAAAAACATAATCAAAAAACGGATTAAAAATAATTAAAGTTACTAATAATACATATCTAACATAACAAATTAAAATAATAGTTTGAAAAATAAAATTTTAACTTTAAAATTATCCGAATCAAAGAAATCTTCTTTCTCTTAAATTTTTCCCGACACTAAACTCTTCTACTGATTTCTAACCCTTACCCTCCTACCTATAATATATATAAAGTATACCTTTCAAAAAAAAATATAATATATATAAAGTATATAATATATAATATATATTATATTAAAAAACTTATCATGGTCAATGCAGCAGGCTGACCCTGTAAGGTGGCATGCATGCCTGTCCAGTGCCACCTGCGGGTGGAGACTTGTATGGGCTGGTCAGACATGCATGCATACCACCATGCAAGGTCAATCTCCCCATTAGCTTGGTTTTTTCCCCAAAAAAGTCAAGCTTGGCTTGTCTATTTTCGACTCGAATTTGGGTAAATATATTTAACATAAAAATGTCACCTTTAGATGGTGTTGGAATGAAAAAAAGCCACCTGCAGGTGATGTTAATTGTGTTATTGTAAATATTCGCTTAGATCCTCAAATATCACTTGAGGATTTTTTTTCTTAATTAAAAAAAGGATGGATTATCCCTTCAATTTCCCCACTGCTACCTGTATATATATATACAAACAACTATATATATATATATATATACATTCACGTTGGTAGGTTATAGGCTATAGGGTGGCTTGTATGCATGTCTGTCCAGCACCACCAGCAAGTGACGACCTTCATGGGCTGGTCAAGCATGCATGCATGCCACTCTGCAGTGTCATCCGAACCCTTATCCCCATCCCATGTTTGGTTTGTCTTTCTTGACTTGCCTGTTTTCGGCTCGAATCTTTGCCAATAATATGCACACACAAAAATGCCACCTAGAGTTGGTGTTTGAGAAAAAAAAATCCACCTGTAGGTGGCGTTAATTGTGTGTCACTGTAGATTTTTGTCTAGATCTCCAAATATCACTGAGGGATTCCTATTTTCTTAATTAAAAAAAGGATGGATTATTCCTTCAATTTTACCCTTTTAAAGGCTCATTCTAAATTCTTACTTTCAAAAAAAAGAAAAAATAAATTCTTGGGGAGGAATTACTTGGATATTGTCATTGTAATATTTAATTCCAAAAATATAGTTCCACTCAAATTATTTTCGGATATATTGTATTTTACTGTTCAATTCAGAAGTGGGGTGCTTCCAACCCATCTTTAATAAAATAATCGATAGTATTTAAAGACGAGCTACAAGAAACCCATCTTCAAACAGTGAAATATAGCATTGTTCAAAGACGGGTTTCTCCCTCCGATTTTGATCAGTCATGCACAGTGGGGGGAGTGATGCAAGGGCAGTGAAGCTGTAGTGGGCATGGATGCAGTAGGGGTATAGGTAAACAATCTCATTTTTTTGTTGTATTTAGAGTTATAGGTAGTATTTTTTAAGTAATATATTAATTTCAAATTATATAGGGTAGTAATTTTTTTTTTGATTTGAAATGTATTAGTGGATTTTAAAATTCGTGTAGGGGTAATTAAGTATAAAAATATTGTTGTTAATTTTAAATATGTTATGTAGATATTAAATGTAATTTATTTCAAAATTTTGTTTAATAGTTTGAGTAAAGAGGTAGAAGAAAGAGGAGGAAGAAGAGGAGGAGAAGAAAATTGTCGATAAAGTATTTTAAGTATTTTAAAAAATTTAATTTTTTTCCTTATAATTTTTTTTAATTTTATGATTTTTAGAAAAAAATTCATTTGTTTAAAAACTCTAGTATTGATAATTTAGAAGAATATCGTTCTAGTATTTTTATTTTTTAGAACGAACGATGAGACTATTTATTTTTAGGAAATTTGTATAGTTTTAAAAACTCATTTTGAATATATTTTTAGATTAGTTCTATTTTCTAAAAATATTATTATTTTTTAAATTCAGTTGCCCTCAAGTTTTTTTTGCATTATTATTCACACTATTTCTCTAAAAAAATGTAGGCAAAATGAGCAACAACAGCTTCTAATATTACGATATTCGAATGTGATAACCTTACGAAAATGAGATTTGAAAAAGACATCACGCTTCTAATATTAAAGGATAAGATATCGGAGAAAATTGGAGCTCATATTCATGATTTACATTATCGGTGCCTTTGTGACAATCTAGTCAGATATTTCGCAATAGCTCTAAAAAATAGTACAGATTTGGAAATAATGATAATAGAGAATGAGTCGATGAATGTTCAGAATGTTGATTTGTTTATGGAGATTCATGTTATTTCTATCTCATCAGAAATGTTGTTGAAGAAACTAGTCAAATATGTATTGGAAACGAATTTGATATTTCTGGAGGCAATTTTGTTACACTCATGGCAACTAAGGAGAATCTACGAGGTCAATGGGGGAAATCACTTGAATATTCAAGCGAAAATGAAGATATTAATGATCCTAATTTTTTAAATGATAACGTTGGTGAAACCCCTAATTTCGATGTTGGAGAATTTGTTCAAATGAGGGATGACACTACATTTCATGAACCTTCAAGTCATATGAGCTCAGTGGATTTCGATGCGATGAGAGCACCACAATTCCGAGATATGAATCATTGAAATTCTAGTTAGCAGGGTGAACTATTTGTTGGGCTTCGATTTTACGGAAAGAATGAAGCAAAATTGGCAATTAAAGAGTATAGCATCATGCAACATGTAAATTACGTGGTTGCAAAATCCAGCCCGAGGACTTTCTTTGCAAAGTGCGTGAAATTTGGACAAGAGTGCAATTGGAAGATTTGAGTGTCGTATGTTATGAAGATTGATCATTGGAAGGTGACAAGGTACAACGGTAAAATTGGAAGATTCGAGTGAAATTTGGACTCAAATGTATTTTGAGTTTACTTTAGACATACATGGTATGATTGTTTCCAATTCCAAGCATGGCGATCTCCTTGTGCGCATATAGTTGCAGCATGTATGTATGTTGGGGTTAACCCGTATAGCTATGTTGACCACTGTTTCAATCAACAATGAATGGTCAATATTTACATAGTTGAGTTTCCAACAATCACAAAAACCCAATATTGGCCATTAGTGGAGCATGAAAAATGGTTACCAGATCTCACACTCTATAGAACTCCAAATGGGCGACTGAAATCGACTCGCATTTATACAAGTATGGATCTCCATCACAAAGAGAAAGGACAACGGAAACGATATACGATATGTAGGGGTTAAGGCCATTCAAAATCAAACTGTTCAAATGGACCCATATATATTCATATGCCTTAGTTATTATGTTTGTAATATTAAATCTATTGACTTGTTATGTAAGATGTTTAAAGGTATTGTTTTAATTAGTAACCAATTTGCAACATCAAAAAAATGTATAATGGGAAGAAATTAAAATATATAACATAATAAAAAATAAAAGCAAAAAACATTCAAATTGTATAAATTTATTACACAAAATACATAATAAAAACTACTAGCAAATAATATCCTGAAAAATAAAATCATTTCTTTTTCTGCATTCTCTTATGCAATTTCTAACAATGAGAGGATATGGTTGAAAAATAGGTGTGTTTTTCTTCCTATTACGTTGTTGCCTTTGATAGGCCTCCGGATCCTCTTAAACATCTTCTTCCGCCTCCTCAATCGTTGATGCATTGCAGGCATTGTTGTGAATCTGCCAATGTCACCGGCTTACTCCCCCATTATCTCTGGTGAATTCAGGAAATTTTTTAATTCCTGAAAATCCATACATTGTTCAAAGCTTGAGTAACGAAGTGATGGTGGAGAAATGAACTCGGTTGAGTATAAAATCCCATTATCAAACACATGAACATATGAGGAGGAGCTGATTCTTTTTCCCATACAAGTGGCTCTATTTCTCGTTTTTCCCAAGTGTTTGACCAAACTTCGAGGTTTATACTCCAAGCGGTATTTTGAGATGTACTTGTTGCTGAACTCTTAGAAGATTCATCCTTACAATCATATTTCATCTTAAATGTTCGATATTTTTTCCATTGATCGACAAAGTTAAGTAAGGCATTCCATTATAAAGAAACTAGATCATATACTCGAACCTTTGAAAATCAAAATCATCGTCTTGGAGTATAGTAAGAAATGGTAAATTTTGATCTTTGTTGTTCCAGTTATAAATGTTGTCTGCATGAACGATTTCTCATTTCACTTTAGCACTACCATGTCCATCCAAGTTATGCAGAAAGTCATGAATGAATGGAATATTCGAAATTTGATAGTTTAAGCCAAATTGCCTCAGCACCCTATCGACGAAGTGGAACTCAATAAACATGAAGTGTATCAATGGTGTAATAGGACAACACAATAGAGAATCCCAAAAAAATTCAATTACCAAATTAAGATCATAGGTGTTGTACGACATTCAAATAAACTACAAAAAATATTATTTCAATAAGACATTTAATTATAACATAAATAATGATTTATTTTAAAATTTTAATTAAATAAAAACAATACCTTGTCTTGATCATACAAATCGATCCGAGCTCGAAAAAATTTTAAGTTGTTATGCACCAACCCCGTGTGAGCTTTTTTTTCGCACCATCTGTACATAATAATATAGATTCTTTTAAATAACTAAATTAAAATGAAATTTTAAAAGAACAATGAAAATGAACAAAATTATCGAGACACAAGAGGGAACTAAAGAAATGTTCGTGTAACCGTATCCAAAAATGTAATCGTTGCCAAGCCCACGCTTGCAACATTAGCAAAATCCACCGATACCCCGAATCTTTGACCATATACTATTGTAGCGACCTTACAAAACTCACGATACAAGCACACTAATATCGCCGATCCCCAACTATAGCTGGTAGCTTCCCACAGATACCTTAAAAAGCGCAGATATCGTGTATGAACAATCTTACCAGATTTATCTGGCAACAATATGTCTCCAATCAGTTGAAGAATATAAGTATGATTGGCATTATAAATCGTACAAACCGAGTTATATTCACCAAGTTGAAAATTACTTTGCAGTCAACTCAATTTTCCATGATCTCCTTTAAAATTTGATTTGTCTGAAACATATCCAAGGTAAAATAAGCAAATGGTTTCAAGTGTAGCTTTCGCACTGTCAATGTTCAGGCCACTAGTCAAAGGTTCCCCGATCAATGGTGCCCTGTTTACTGGGTTCCCAATAAGCATAATCACATCTTCAAGTGTGATTGTGCATTTCCCACATGGCATATGGAACGTATTGGTTTCATGCCTCCAACGCTCAATCAGATTGGCTATCAACCCGGGTACCAACTTGTACCCACGAATGAAGGTTGTATGATAAAATCTAGAAGCTTTTAACTAGTCAATGATTCGATCGTTTGAATGGTTATGGGACATGATTAGATGATGCCTAAATATATCTTCATAATCTTGTAACACATTGAAAAATATAACAAATATTATTATTACCATAATTAAATTTTTATTAAATAAAATATAAATAAATTGGTTAAAATGTAGGTGAATTGGGTTGTGGATGTTCGAAGGAGTTTGTGTTAAATAGGGGTGTTTGGGTTTGAAAGCGAAAGCGAAAGCGAAAGTGAAAATTGAAACAAAAGGAGAAGGAGAAGAGAAAGGAGAAGAACAAAAAGTACAAGATTTGATTATATTGTGTAAGTGAAATATTTTTATTTTTAAAAATATATATATATATATTGCAATTATTTTTGTAGTTATAATATTTTATTTCAACCTTAGTTATTTTTTCTGCATTTATAGTTGATTTAGAGATGTAATTTAAATTATTAGAGTTAAATTTAAGATTAGTGATTAATTTAGTGATTTAGTTGATTTAGTAATTGATTTTTCATCTTATTCTTAAATTTTAGCAAAAAAAATAACTTATCTAAGATTTAATAACTAGTTATGTTAATAGTTAATAAAAAAATATTTTTGTAAATTAGTTTAGCAAATTAGTTTTTAGTCTAGCAAAATAATTAGTAAATTACATTAGCAAATTATTTTATATGTTAGCAAATAAGATAGTATTATTTTTATAAATTAGTTTCTAGTTTAACAAAATAATTAATTTTTTATCTTATTGACTAGAAAATAATAAAAATTAACTCTAACCATATTGCTTGGAAAACTACAAAAATTGTGATTAGTTTATTTTTTTATTTTTTACTTAATTTCTAGTTTTGTATGTATCAAAATATTTAGTGTCTATTTTTTAAATTATTTTGTAAATATATGTGAACATTTTTACAAATTTTAAAAGTGAAAAATTATGAAGTAAAATAAATTAGTAACATTGGATTTTTTTTTAAAAAAAATTATGAAGTAAAAATGTAAATTAGTAAAAAAATTATAAAGTAAAATAATGTTTAGTATTTTTTAAAAAAATGTCAAAAAATATTTATTATATTTTGAAGAAAAAAAACTTCAAAAATTAAAGTTTAGAAAATCGATTAGTAAAAATGGATACTTTGTAATATATTTTTTCTTGTCTTGTAGGATGGTTGAGCAAGTTCCTCTTTTGTGGGGTTATAGGATAAACATATTAGTAGTTTGCCGATTTCTGAGATGGTACCAGTTTATTTATATTTTATTTGCTAAAAATTAATAATGTTAATAATTGTTATATTTTTTTAATATGTTACATGATTATGAGGATACATTTAGGCATCATCTGACCATGGCTCATAACCATCTAGACGATCGTATCATTGACTGGTTAAAAGCTTATGGATTTTATCATGCGACCTTCATTCATGGGTACAAGTTGGTACCCGGGTTGATATTCGCTCTTATTAAGCGTTGGAGGCCTGAAACGCATACGTTCCATATGTCATGTGTGAAAATGTACAATCACACTTGAAGATGTTGTCATGCTTATTGGGATCCCAATAAATATGACACCATTGATCGGGGAACCATTGACTGGTGACTCGGACATAGACAATGCGAAAGCTACACCTAAACTCATTTGTTCATTTTACCTTGAACAAGTTCCGGATAAATCAAATTTGAAAGAAGGTCGTGCAAAATTGAGTTGGATGCAAAGCAATTTTCAACTTCGTGAATATAGCTCGGTTGGTGCGATTTATAATGTCAGTCAAACTTATATTCTTCAACTAATTGGAGGCATATTATTTTCAAATATATCTGACAATGTTATTCATATACGATATCTACACTTTTTGGGTACCCGTGGGAAGTTGCCACCTATAGTTGGGGATCGACTATATTAGCATTCTTGTATCGTGAGTTGTGCAAGGGCGCTACAATATTAGATGGTCAAAAGGTTTGGGGTATCGGTTGATTTTCCTGTTGTTGCAAGCGTGGACTTAGCAACGATTACATTTTATAGACCGGTTACACGGACATCGCTTCAGTTCCCTCTTGTGTCTTGATAATTTTAATCATTTTTATTGTAATTTTAAATTTTCATTTTAATTTAGTTATTTAAAAGAATCTTTATTGTGTACAGATGATCCAAAAAAGAAAGCTCACACGGGGTTGGTGCATAACAACTTAAAAAATTTTCTAGCTCAGATCGATTTGTATGCTCAAGAGTAGGTATTTTTTTATTTAATTAAAATTTTAAAATAAATCTTTATTTATGTTATAATTAGATATCTTATTGAAATAAAAAAATTTTAGTTTATTTGGATGTCATACAACATCGATGATCTTAATTTGGTACTTGAAAAATTGTTGGTAGATTCTCTATTGTGGTGTCCTATTATACCATTGATACACTTCGCGTTTATTAAGTTTCTACTTCGTCGATAGGGTGCTGAGGCAGTTTGTCTTGCACCATCCAATTCCGAATATTCCATTCAATCATGAATTTTTGCATGATTTGGATGGATGCAGAGAGCTGAAGTGAAATGGGAAATCGTTCATGCAGACTACATTTATGTGTGGAACAATAAAGATCAAAATTTATCGTTTCTTGCTGCACTCCAAGATGATTATTTTGATTTTCAGAGGTCCGAGTATATGATCTACTTTCTTTATAATGGAATGCTTTACTTAACTTTGTCGATCAACGGGGAAATGTTTTAACATTTAAGATGAAATATGGTGGTAAAGGTGAATCTTCTAAGAGTTCAGCAACAGGCACACCTCAAAAGATCGCTTGGAGTAGAGCCACTTGTATGGGAAAAAAACGTCTCCTACCTTTGTGCAACAAGCAATATTCTCGACCTCCTCACATGTTCATGTGTTTGATTATGTGATTTTGTACTCATCTGAGTTTATTCCTCCACCATCACTTCGTTACTCAAGCTTCGAACAATGTATGGATTTTCATGAATTACAAAATTTCTAGAATTCACTAGAGATAATGGGGGAGTAGGCCGATGACGTTGACAAGTTCACAACACCATCTCCAATGGCATCAACGATTGAGCAAGCGGAAAAAGATGCTGAAGAGGATCCTGAGGCCTATCAAAGTCAACAACATAACATGAAAAAAATCACACCTATTTTTCAACCATATTCGCTTATTGTCATAAATTGCGTAAGAGAATGCAGAAAAAGAAATGGTTTTCTTTTTCAGGATGTTATTTGCTACTAATTTTTATTATGTATTTTGTGCAATATATTTCTAGAATTTGAATGTTATTTTCTTTTATTTTTTATTATGTTATATTTTTTATTTACTTTCTATTATACATTTTTTGATGATGCAAATTGGTTACTAATTAAAACAATACCCTTAAACATCAAACATAATCAATTAATACATTTAATAGTACAAACATAATAATAAGGCATATAAATATATGGGTTCATTTGGATAGTTTGATTTCGAATAGCCTTCAACCATACATATCGTACATCGTTTCTATTATCCCTTCTCTTTGTAATGGAGATCCATATTGGTATAAACACAAGTCGATTTCGGTCTCACATTTGGAGTTCTACGGAGTGTAGGATCCGATAACCATTTTTCATGCTCCACTAACGATCAATATTGGTCATTTGCGATCGGTGGAAACTCAACTTTGTAAATATTGACCATCCATTGTAGATTGAAAAATTGGTCAACATAGTTGTACGGGTCAACCCCAACATACATACATGTTGCAACTTCATGCGCACAGGTATATCGCCATGCCTGGAATTGACCACAATCACGCCATGTACGTCTAAAATTGACTCAAAATATATTTGAGTGAGGTACTTCATTATTGCTTCTAGAAACAACAACATAGAAAGTCTATTTTTTCGATCGAATGCGTGAACTGTCAACCTGTTACCTCCTTAATATTATTCTGCATTTTTTCACAAATATCCGTAGCATAACGTTGCCCTTATTTAATAAGGCCCCAATATTCTTTCCTTTAACAGACCATACCTTAGTCAAACGGTAATATGTCTCTTTCACCAAACTTGCTATTGGTAGGTGACAAGATCCTTTAAGAACTCTCTTTATACACTCTACAAGGTTGGTTGTCATTTGCCCGTACCTTCTACCACCTACATCATACGATTGTGCCCATCTTCCTCTTTCGATATTGTTGGCCTAACTCCAAACACGCTCGTTGTATTTCTTTAAATTCTCCATTTGCCTCTTAAATTCTAATCGTACAAGTTTATATCCCGAGAAAAAATATATGTTAGCATCTAACAAATGGTTTATATGTATTTTTTTAAAAATATTTCAAGAAATATTATTTACCCATACTTATAATCTCACTATGAAGATATAGATTTTTGAACCTCTCAAAGTTAGTTCTTACCGATATAACGAACACATTAAGTTGAGTATGCATGCAGAGGTGTCTAAACGACTTCCAACTCGATTAATTGTTGCAATGATATTAGTCCCTCAATCAGATATGATGCAAACATCATCTTGTAGGACAAGATGTTCACGTAAATTGGTTAAAAAAATTCTAAGCTTCCTTTGTCTCCCCTTCCACAATTTCTAAATGCAATCGAATGACATTGCTTTCTCCATCTTGCACAACTGCGATCAACAATAAGTGAAAGTACCTCCCAAACAACCATGTGCCATCGACTTAGATCATTCGTTTACAATATGAAAAACCTTCAATGCATGGCTTGAATGCCCAAAACAGTCAATGAAAAAATTTGGTACTTTCAATCAGTTTTCCTGATCGGTTGTATGCATCTTTTGTTTAATACCTTACGATGGTACCTAGTAGAAAAAAGATTCATTGCTACCAAGAAAGTCGGTAGCTCATTCTATAATTTATCGTAATCATTGTACACCAAATGCAATGCCTTTTCTCTAGCAATCCACATCTTCTTGTATTTTATTTGAAATTCAAATTATTGTGTTATCTAAGAAAGAAAACCATAATTGTACTCGTTTTCGACCAAATATTGTATAAAAATAATAATTAAGTATTTGGATGCTAAAATGTAGAAAATATTTAGAATTATCTATTATAGTCATCTAATTCTATCAATTATAACTAAATAGTGAGTTAATTATGGTATAAAATATAGTAATTTTGAGCCCTTATCATTGTTCTTTCACAGTGATCAAGTATGTTTTTTCATTATTGAGATATAATGTGTACTCTGAATTATCTGGTTTCATATCATCGACTTAGAGTGGCTAATGATGTGGTAACATTTGATGTCTGTTGTTTCACATATCAACATACTTGACATGCTTTATTTTCCATGAATGATGTCATTTTCCAAGAAAATCCATACATTGTAAGGAATCATGATTCATTGGATCTCTCGTAATGGATGATGAAAATCAAATTGTCTAAGAATCCTATCTTCAAATTGGTATTCCACAAAACCAAAATGAATCATTGATATAACTGCATACCAAAGATAGAAATCAACTATCAATTCGCCTAGTACATTTTCACATTACGCGTACAGCGGTATATGACCTCCAAATGAACTATAAAAATTAAATAAATTAGTATTAAAAATTAAAGTAACTACATAAAAATAACAAGCAAAAATTAAGTAAATTAATTATGATACATTATTTTACAAGATAAATCAATAAAAGCTCAGAATACTATCGCATTATTGTGTATTAAACTGGTATCAATTTTTTATAAAAATTCTATATGCATAAATATTCAAATAGTAATCGTTTAGATAAAATAAAAATAATTTAAAATTGAGTAAATTTAAACATAAAATTTTAAAGAATTGAAAAAATTACCTATTGACAATAGAAAATTTTCTTGAACTTTTAATAACTAATGTAAAAAAGGAAGTCGTTCCCATGCCCAATCTTATAATAGAAACAAGCATCCACCAACATCCTTTGCTTTAACACCATTATTATCTAAAAGAACGACCTTACACAACTCTCAGTATCAGAACGCTAATATTGTTGAGACCCAACTATAATTATCAACTTTAAAAGATGATGATAAATATAAAAGATATCATGTATGAACTAGATTGTCAGATTTATATGGCATCAATATACCACCAATGATCTATAAAATATGAGCTCGACTTATGTAACTAATATATTACGTTGTATTATCGAGTTTAAATTCTCTTTGTAACCAACTCAATTTAATACGAGATCTTCGAACATCGGTTCTAGTTGTAACCTTGTCGAGGTAATGTTTTGCAATTGAATCCTTTGTCTCCTTAATAAATGGAATCCCGTTTACCGGGATTTTACATTCTAATGCGATTTTACATTCTCTACATGACTTGTGAAATGTATATGTCTCAAGTCTTCAGCGCTCAATTAATGTGGTAATTAATCTAGAAATTAGCTTGTACTCACGAATGAATGTTGCATAATAGAATCTCGCATCTTGTAACTGTAGAACTAATGTTTTTATATAATAATTGAAAAATAGTTTTGGACTAACTTGAAAAGATCTCAAAAATGATTCTTATGTCCAAACAACTTGAAAATATATTTAAGAGGTTTTTGAGAGATTTTAAAGGTGTTTTAAATAATTTAAAGAAACCAAAAAAGTGTTTTTAACCCAGGCGTTTCGATACAACCATGCTTTTCAAAGGCAAAATCGCACAGGCATTTCGATACGGGTTTGGATCGTTTCGATACGTTTTTGCTACTGTGAATCTTGGTTTCGATACAGCAAACACCCGTTTGATACACCACCTATGGTCACTATCGATTTTATAAAAAAAACGGTTAGGAGTAGTATCGAAACAACTTAAGCATGTTTCGATACCATGAGCTAAGTGTTTCGATACACCTTGTAGGTGTTTCGATATCGATTCTTAAATGCAGGTTCAACGGCTATTTCCCAAAGCAACTGTATCGAAACCGCTTCCACGTGTTTCGATACCAATCATACCAAAAGCATAAATAAGTCTTGAAATCAGCTCCAAACAGTTCCAAATCAATCCTAACGGTCACCAACGACTAGAAGCTCATTTGGGATGATAAAAGGAAGCCTCAAGCATTAAGAGAAGACTAATACTTCCATTGTCAACTTCTTATAATTCAAGAAATGTCTTAGAACTTAATTCTCATCTTTTGGGTAGACAACACTTGTGAGCTTAGTGTTTATGTATGTTCAAGTGTCTTAGGATTGGGAGAGAGCTTAGTTGCAAACAATTAACCTTGTTAGAAGGATTATCAAAGTTTTCTTAAGTTTATCTCTTGTTTGAGAGGATTCCCAAAGTTCGGGTTGTGAACTTTGAATGCTTGATTCGGGTTTGAATCAAGGTTTGTAAGGTTAGCACTTTGTCCTCAAAAGGAAGACATTCTTAGTGAATTTGGGAAATCCTTAGTGAGAAGCTAAGATAGTGGATGTAGGTGCTTGTTCGAAGGTCGAACCACTCTAAAATCATTGTGTTCAACTATTATATTTTTGCTTCCTCAACTAACACCCAAATTAAGTATTCTCCATCACTTGGCTAAGCTAAATCGGTTATGAATCTAACACCTCGAAGCCTAACAGTAACCATTGCGTTTTAACGAGATGTATGTCATTATTCTCCATATTTAAATTATGCTTAAAAGATTTATCGGTTGCCTATATTACATTAATTTTTTTAATAATAAGATAAGAAAATAAAATTTACTAATCTAAAATAAAAAAAATTAACAAAAAGTTATCTTATCATCGACCTCAACACTTGAAATATATCAATTTTATAATCTTAAAATAAAATTTTTATATGTCATATTTCTAACAAAATACATTCAATACAAGTAAGATTTTATAATCTTAAAATAAGATATATAAATACAAAACATACTATAATTTTTAAAATCTTTCTATTTCTTCCAAAATTTTCTTCTATAATTTTTTACAATTCTCAAACAACTTCTCTTCGATCTCTATTTAACAAGTAAAAAAAATTCTGATTTCAATCAATCAACCAACCATCCTATCATCTAATAAATACAAATTAATATCTTATTCCCAAAAAATAATACACAACGTTATCATCCAATATTTTACATGAATTTTTCATTTTGTAATCATTGTACTTTTCAAACTGTTATTAAAGTTCATTTTAATATTTTTATTAAGTTTTCACTCAAATAATAAATCATTGCAAGTTGCAGAACACCTATCTACACACTGCATAAGATTAAATATAAATTAAATACCATATTCTTAAAAGATAATATACACACAATCATCTATTATTTTCTATCTAACTTTTTAGTTTACTATCTATTATACTTTTCATACCATTATTAAAGATTTTTTATTTTTTTCAACCTTTTACTTAAATAATATATAATACACCTACACACTGTACGAAATTAAACATTACACTAACATCACACGGTCTAAGAACTATGAGGTCATATTGCTTTCCTCATGTCCACAAAATTTTTTATTTTTATAAAATCGGGTTGTAAACCAACCAACTTTAAAAAATACTATAAAAATATAATATTCTCAAAAATAATTCATCGGATACAATAAAATTTAAAATATATCTATTAAATAAGGATTCAACCAATTTTATCATTAATTCATATTTAAACCCTAAAACTTAAATCTCAACCGCTCAATCTACCTACCCAACCTCCAATCCTCCAAAATATAATTAAATCGCATAAAATAACTCACCCTTACTACCCCAACACCCTTTGTCCAACCTCACTATTACAAAAAAGTGTTATATTTATGAAAATAAAATGGTTTGTGTCGTATTTTATAAAATATAAAAAATAACATTTAGATTATTTTATCATTTTTTCTTCAAGTCTTTTTAAATTACATGTATAACATTAAAATTATATCAAAAATCATCGATACTAAATAAAATTCCTATAACATACAATATAAAAAATCACAATATTACTGAATTGAAAAATAAAGTACATATTTACTCACCTCATATTTCTCCAAATCTTTCTCCTCTTCTTTCTTCTTCACTTGATTTTTTCCTCAAACTTTCATCTACGATTTTCCTTTCCACCACTCATATTTACAACCAAAAAAATTATACCTCACCCACCCACCACTCCAATATTAAACTCCCCTTGCCATGTTTTCCTGTCTGCATGCTGACTGAATGTTTTGTTTTCTTCCTTCCTTCAAACCTGACACCCGAGACACTGCACTGAACCTGTACCTGACTCCCTGACCAATGCCACAATGAAGAAAGGTGAAGTCGGAGTGTATACAGATCGAATTCACTATTCAATTTTGACAGACTCCATGGCCTGCACTTTATATCTCCAATCAGATGACTGGACGAGGACAAGGTCCCTTTGATTATAAATCTTGTGGGGTTGTGCTCTGAAATCTGTTGGAGCTGTGGTTTTGATGAACTTTTGTCGTGTAATAAGAAGATGACCCTACGACCTCTACACTGTTAACAATTTTGATGCATGCATGCGATCTCTGACATGCCCAGGTTCAAGTTTCTTTAAAGATTCTTACTTTCAAAAAATAAATAAATTCTTAGTGTAATAACAATTAATATTTGTTTCAATAGTCTCATTTCATTTTCTATTTAGGAAAATAAAATCCTCTAAAACAATATTCGGAAGATATCCTTTTTCAACACACGTAGACAATATTTATGTTTAATAGAACGTATATTTTTAATTTGGGTTTAGAAAAACGTAAAATACGTTTAATGTAGATTATAAATTATAATATTAGATTATTAAACACTTAAATATTTATTTATTTTTTTGTTTTACGAGATGTAAAGTACCCTCTAATTTAAAACGATTCCACTCAACTTTTACGATACGTAGGGATGAAACGCGTCCCATTGAACGCGAATTAACTGGATATCTTTTTAAACATGACTCAATAGACTTATTTAAGTTAAATTTACATGATTCTAAGGAATATTTTTTTTGGAATTTTTTACTTTAATATTGTTGTACTGATATAGTTCTTTAAAATAGTATAGAAATCTACATGCAAAATTATTGTAAGGTGTTTATAATTTGCATCTAAAATGTCATTTTTTTTTTTGGCATGAAGCTTATGAGAACATGTGTCTACACTAATGTTTGATTCGATATTGTGCTATGTTAAAACTTTCACATTGTAATACATAAATAAATGATTACAATAATTAAGAAATTAAAACATATAAGAGCTGTTTAAAACGTTATATAATCAGGTTTAAAATCTTTAAAATATGGGAATATGATATGTAATCTTTTTTATTAAATTTTTTCTTGTTATTTAATTTTAATTTCGTTGTAAAAAAAATACATGCATACAATAATTTAGAAAAAGAAGCGTAAAGGAGTTAAAAATCTTGTTAAAAATTTTATGAAAATAAAAAATCATAGTTTGCACTTTTATTTATGATAATTATGAATATTACAATGCAATTAAAAATACAATTAGTTAAACAGTGAGCAATTCTTACGAGGATATTTTTAATGGTATGTATAGGGTTTCTACAATTATTGTACAACTTTCGTTGTCTAGTCCATTCTCGAGGAACTATATCCTCAACACAATAAATCCTAATGACTTTGGTCGATTTTTTTATTGCGTTTTATAGACTCATCTAATTGTATCTTAGGTTTTTTATCGACCAAATTATGATTTCGTTCGTTTTTTATTTGAGGAAACTCTAAATGGTATACCTTAAATATATTTTCAAGTCGATATTCTAAATCAACAATTGTTATTACGCTGAAATGAACAAATATACATACAACAAAGATTTTCGCACAAAAATATTTGAATGTTTGGAATAAGCCGCAATCGTATATTTTCTTAAAATTAATAATATAATATTAAAATAATAACAAAATAAAATTTAAGTATTTATTTAAAAAAACAACATTTATTTAAAAATTATAATTTTAATATATATTTATGAGTTAAGTCTAAAATATATAATAATTTCAATTTTGACGACTCCATGACCTGCAGTTTCTCTTGAATCAGATGAATGGCAGCTGTAACTTCACAAGAACAAGGTCCTTCCTCACTTTATTTAAAAATCTATACTTATGTCAAACCATATAAGTAAAAAGTCGTTTTCTATAAAACTCGATTTTTAAAATCGCATCCTATTAAAAATGATTTTTATATTAAACGATGCACTAAAATGATTATTTTTATTTTATTATATTAAATTTGTGTTTTATAAAAAATAATTTTTGAAACCGTATTTTATAAAAAACGACTTATTTTAAATAAATCCGATAAGTGTATAAATTTTTAAATAAAGTGGAGAAGGATATATATATAATAAAATAATAAAAAGAAAATATTAATTTAATATTGCCTTTTAATTATAAATCTGGTGGGGTTGAAGGAGCTTCTGTTTTTGTGAATTTTGGCTTTGTAATAGGTAAATGACCCTGCCAACCTCTATACTGTTAATAATTTCAATCCATGTCCTGATCTCTGACACTCCCGGGTTCAAGTCTCTTGAAAGGATCAGTCTAAAATCTAAATTCTTTAAAAAAATAAAAATAAATAAATTCTTAGGATAATAATAATAATTTGCAAATTTAATTTAATTGATATTTTCAATAACGATATTTAGGCATAAGATATGATTGAATAGAGTTAATAAAAAAATAAATTTATAAATACATTGAGAATTGAAATTTTATTTCTTCTAAATTTAAACGAGTTTGTAAAACTAAAGTCAAATAACATCAAATTTTTACTATGCGATAAATGTCATGTCATCTTTTATTTAGGATAATTACTTAATGTTCGTAAGTTTTATACTTGAAAGTAAAAATATTCGTTGACAAACTTGGATCCGAAGCATATTATATGTTAAAATTGTCAAGTTCAAAAAATATTCAAAAGATGTTTCGAAGTTAAACACGTGTTGAAACTCAAAATATTGAGATTACAGTCAAATTTAAGGAATAAAGTAGATAATCAAAAAGCGTTGCAACAACTACGCTGTTAATAGACTAAGAATAAATTCTGGAATGTAAAATCACCGGATGACTGTTGACACTAATTTTTTACCATATTTTATCATTGTTTTATTTTTTAAAAAAACAACCCAATAAAAAAATAGTCTATTTAACTTTTTTAAATGAGATCCATTTGACCCAAATAAGTATTCTAGCTAACTCATTTTCCCATAATGTGCAAGCTTTAATATCATCCATCGGATCTAGAATAAAGATCTAACGGTCCAGAATGAAGTTAAAAAGTCACCATATAAAGCATAGGCCCCACAAAGATTCTTTTCCCTTCTTTTCTTTCCCATATCTACTGGACTTGAAAAATAGAATGGAACATTTCAATTTAAGGAATCTTAAATGGTTAGCTATGGAAACAAGAAGGAAATTTGTCTCAAGAAACAATAGGGGAAAGAAATAAAGATTGGATTCGAATTTTAGAGGAAATAAACAGCCTCAATCTCTGCAAATTCAATTCAAAAGGAAGGAAAATATGGTCAGATTTGAAGAAGAAATATGGGAATCAAATCAATATTTTTTGGGTAATTTTTACCCAAAAATTAAAGATTTAAGGGTTTTATTTCTGATTTTTCCTCATGTAATTATGGTAGCAAAACTACTATATAAACCCCCTCCCATCACTTGTAATGGAGACACCACAACTCACATTCATCCTTCACCCTTGTAACTCACTCATACATCAACAATACAATTCATATTGTATTCGAGAATTATTAGAGAAATAAGAAATTTGGAGATTTGAAGAAGTTCAAGAAGCAAGCTTTGTTCTTAAGTATTTTTTTATTGTTTTAAATTTAATTGATAACTTAGATTTACTTTGATTTTTGAAGTTCTTTAATCATTATATATTTTTATGAACATGGATGAACAATTAAAGAGAATTGTAAAAAAGATGTTTGATCATATCAAATAAAATAGGCTATTTAATTATTTTTTATTAATTGTGTTAAACTTTTTAAAGTTAGTAATTATTATTTAAATTCAATGTTTTCTTTGTTTTAAATATGTCATTAACCCTATTTTAAATTGTAAATTTTAATTTTTTAAGTTCATTTTTATCATGTAAAATATAAATTAACTTTTTTTCCTTTTCTTAAAAAAATAAATTAACATTTTTATTTGTTAATTAGATAGAATCTAGAATTATTTTCTTAGCTTAAATAAAACCCTTAGGGATAGGTTCTTATATAACTTAGTTAGAGCCTTGTGAATATGGTAAATAAATTTTTCTTCACCAAAAATTAATAAAGCACACTAAATTATATTTGAATCTTAATAAGTAAAATTCACTTAGAAAATTTTTAGGATTAATAACTGACATAAATAATAAAAGTTTCAACACATTAAATCTCTTTGCTTGCTTGATTAAAAAGTGAAACTTAATTAATGAAATCAGAAATGTTGGCGGTGATTAAAGTTTACTCTCCTGGCAGTGAGACCGTTAAAATGAAATCAAATTCATAAATGGACATTAATTTAAATTTTATAAAAACTTGCGAACTCCGACTTGAAAATATTTTGTAATCGACTAGGTACCAATTTTTAGGCGTTGTGGGGGTGTTAACCCTTCCCCACACGTAACCGATTCCCGAACCCGTTTTGTGTTTTCGCAGACCAAAATTGTTGTTTTAATAAAACAAAATGATTTTATTAAAATAACCCGTTTTTAGGTGATTCAATCACACCTTTAAAAAAGATTGGTGGCGACTCCGTTGTTTTATTTTTTTTTAAAGAAAAAATCGTCAAACCACTTGAAAAAGGGTTGCGACAACTTGGCTATTCCGCTAGGGACTTTTGTTTTTTTACAAAAAAAGAGAGTCAAGCCACAAACCGATTACAACTTGTTTTAATGTCAGGAATTTGCAAGTTTATACAAAATTTAACTTAATTTTCCATTTATGAATTTGATTATATTTTACGCATTTAAAACTTATTTTCAAGCTCTATACCCGAGCTTTGTCCCGATCGTTTAAGTGAAGGGAACACACTATTGCTCTCGTGAGAATCTAATTCTCTGCATGGGCCTAGTAAGTACCTTCGGGGCTCATATGGCCTAAGTCTCCGTAAGGATATTATCCTTCGCATAGACTTAGGAAAATGAGTCCTCCTAAGTTGAACTTGATTCGTTGGAAGCCTATAATGGGTGGGAATCAGGGGCCTTGCTACCCTTAGTAGGGACAACGAGGACAGCTTGGGGACCTTTCTAGAACCAAACCATGTGTGTGAATCTAGGAGCCCACCCCTTTAGAGCCATGTGGAAAGCCTTAGATTTAGAATTTGGTCAAAATAATTTCGTAGGAATAGTCAGTGGAGACATGTCCAGAAATGTTGGAATGCGCTGCCCAGTTATTATTCATACAATGGAATTATTTTGGACCTTTTAAGTACTATTTCTATGTCAATCTTTTATTGTTTGCATATTTATTCCTTGCATCATTCATCTCATATATAGAAGGGGTCGAGTCTGGAGAATAATACTCATAATAGAATATGATTTTTCGTAATGGATAGAAGATTCCTTAGAAAGAGGAAGATCATGCGAGAATAAACCTTTGGTCTGAAGTCAACCAGCGAACACCTACAAGCGAGAAAAAGAAGAACAAGTAAGCAGCTGAGAATTTGTTGAACAAATGAATTACTGGAAAAGAAAAAGAGTAGTTTTATGGAAAATGAGGGCCCATGAAAACAAGATTTATTTGAGTGGAAAAGAACAAGGTTTTTTGTAATGAATAGAAGACTACTTATGCATTCATGCATTTGCATTTTGTTTGTTGTTTGTTTGCATTTGTTTGTGTTTTTACATCATTACATGCATTCAAACATGATAAATAAATAATTAATCTAAAAAGGGAGCAAAGTTTCACAAAATTATGATACCAAAGCAATGGTCATTGAAGATAAGTCGAAAACATCAGGAATACACAAGCTTATTGGATGTTGTTACCCAGATAGCAGTCATGTTGGGGTTTTAGGACCCAAACAAGGAGAAAAACTAATGGAATCAATGATTTGCAAGAGATTGCTTACACTTTTCTAGGGGCTCTAAAGGAATCTATCTCGCTCAAAGTGAAGTTTCAAATTTACCTCGGAAGGAGTTCACTATTGGCCTAAACCAACAAATTACTAATTATAAAGAAACCCAAGACTACAAGGCGCCTGACCTCGATGAAGCTGTTGATGAGGCCACAAATGAAAAGAAGTGGGAAGATTATTATCCTTAAAGCATTTTAGGAGGGAAGCATTTAGAGCAGCATAGATGTTAGAGACTTAAGCTTGGTAACTGATTTATTTGTTCGGTTCTGCATCTTACTGCATTCAGTTAAGCTAGGCAAGTATACTAACATAAAGAGATTTATCATTGATTTTCAACAAGAGCTACAAGCATGTTAGTGATGTGATCTTGAATTGGCTCATACTACAAGGACTGAAGCAGAAACACAATGGAAGCTTTTTTCAATATACATAGAGGTGACGAGATACGACAACCCAAGTTCATCCTCCACTATTGAATAATGAGATATCAAAGATGAGAAACTTGAGGATGAAGAATATGAGGAGTATCCTATGACATGAATAACTTCGGCAATTGAATCTTGTTGCATCATAGAGAGGTTGAGCTTGGATGAAATTCACTCATGTTAATGCTTAACAATTGGATAATAAAAGATTTTTCTAGTGAACAGTGGAGTCACGCCTAGAACTCTTCTGCTTCCAAACATCAAAGATCTTTTTAAGGGACTTTATGTTATTTTACTTGTTTTAAGATGCATTTCCTTTATTGTTCACAAGTGACAAACATTTTTTTCATTCATTTGATCTATTTCTCTTCCAAAATACACCCTTTTGGCAGAGCCTCTATTATTGATTGTATGAATGATTCTTGAATCTAATCCCGAGATAGAGGGAAAAAATGTGCGTTCACGTTTAATAGGAAAAATCCCATTTTGAGTGAATTTTCCTCTTAGACATTGTTGTTTAGGGTTTTTGAATAAAGTGATAGCTCTAAAACATCTACCAACTGAAGACTACTTCTCTTTGATAATATTTGTGTGTGAAATGACATTTAGCATTCCTTCATTTCCCTTCTCGAATAAGAAAATAAAGAATCACTTATTGTCCTCTTTGAGCTTGACATTTTTCTTGTGTTTGAACCCTGACCAAGGATCACTCCCTACACTGGGGGGCAAGGAGGATGAAATGTTGTTTTTAAGTGAAAAAAAAAATTCAGATGAAAAAAGACAAGGAAAAAACAAAAAAGAGAAAAAGTTGAAGGAAAAAACGAAGAAAATGAAAAAAAGAAAAAAATTAAAAAAAAAGAAAAAAAGAGATACGAGTTAAATCGTAAAACAATATGAAAGCATGGAGCTTACGCTAAATCCTTCAAATCAGGCATGTGCAAGAAAAGAAATGAACTCTAGGGTGAAAACCCAAAATGGGCAGTTTAGAGTGATCTTGAGAATAAGCAAACGAAGATTTTATCAAGAAAAGTTGATCTTTGGTTTAATAACCCTCGAATATATATTTGAGCCTATATATCCTTTCTTTTACAACTGTACCCCACATTACAAGCCTTAAAAGACCATTTGGATCACACATGAATATTTGAGAAAAAAAGTTTGTTTTCATAATACATTCCGCCTAATTGAGTTAGCCTTTCTTCAAGGACCATTGAACTTCTAATGTCTGATCGAGATTAGAAAAATGAGAATTTTGAAACTTGGTGAGTTGGTAAGTTAAAGAGAGCCACTAAAATGGGACATTATCCGATTGATGGATTAGTGAATCATTCATACTATGAATTTTGGGGCATCTGACTATGTTCTTTTTGTGTTTGCCATGACTTTCAAGTTTAAATTCTCATTTCTAGCCTTTATTCTCTTCAAAACCTTATTTCTAGCCTTTTTTGCATCTTACGAGTAAAGTAACATAAATTCATGAAAAAAGGTTTCATGGTATTGATTTTGAGTTTAAGGGCAATTGTTTAGCATAACATAAATGCCTCAATGGAATAAGGGCAACACCGGTTTCACTCGCTTACAGAATAGAAGCTGAAGTGTCGATCTAGGTTGAAATCTCACGTTCTGAT
Organism: Abelmoschus esculentus; assembly: GCA_035048815.1. Classification (NCBI taxonomy): domain Eukaryota; kingdom Viridiplantae; phylum Streptophyta; class Magnoliopsida; order Malvales; family Malvaceae; genus Abelmoschus; species Abelmoschus esculentus. The sequence continues at coordinate 2,967,641 of JAUCBN010000049.1, forward strand.
GGAAGCTGAGTTAGAAGAAGCAAAATAGGTCCAAGGAAGGTATGACCAGTTGAACCTCATTGAAAAAAGTTGAACTTCGTTTGCCATGATCAGATGTATCAAAAGAGGATGATACAAGCCTATGATAAGAAGATTCGTCTGAGAGAATTTTGAGAATGGGACTTGATGTTGAAGAAAATGTTGTCAATCTGGAAGATGCCCAAGAAATGTTGGCACTTAATTTAGAATGACCTTATGTTGTGTCGAAGTTTTTTCGAAGAAGCTTTGATGGATTGCAAGAAGCTTAAAATTCATTGAATTCAAGCCTAGTCAAGAGAAACTATGCCTAGAGAAAAAGAAAAAATATCTAAAGGTGAAATCACGAAAAGGGCGCCTTAAATGCAAAGAAAAAAGAAATGAAAAAACAAAAAGAAAGAAAAAGAAAAAAAGAAAAAAAGAGGGAAAAAAGAACAAGGAGGATTCAAGATGAAAATCCGCAAAAGGCGTCTTGAAATCAAAGGAGGATCTGAGTTGAAAACCTGTAAAGGGCGGCTCAGATAGTTCATGGATTAGGCATACATAAGATAATTCCTTCAAAGTCTTGATAGCTTGGAAGAATTTTGTTTCATTGTACATCTTTCTCGGATCCAAAATTTACACAACAGAAGCAACATTCAAGATATTTCCTAATGTTTTGATTCTAGATCTACTTAAGGTCTCTAAAATATTGGAATGAAAAAAGAGGTCAAAACAAGAATATTTGTGGGCAAGCACATCAAATTACTTAGCAAAAGGCAAGAATCTGAGAACTCACGAGAAGCTTTGAAGATGCTTGGTATCAATATGCCTTTAATTATGGATGTTTACATATATTAAAGAAGATGTCCCATGATGTGAGAGTTTTCACCTGATTAGCATAGTTTTCTCTACTCAGTAGAGATGAAGGCAAAATGAGCATTAAAAGTTGGTCTTTCCCATTTGTTGAATCGGGTGAACAATGTGAGCAAATTGAAAAATATAAACAACAAAGCATGACTGTCTATCTGGGTTAAACGAGCAAATGAACTTGGAAGCAAAAAAGAAGAAGAATCTCGAAAAGGAAAAATCTTGAACAGAAAAGAAGAAAGAAAACCAAAGAGAAAAGAATAATATGTATACTAGGTATCCCTAGGGGCATGTTCATTATAATTGTATCGTTTGTTCAATTTTGACAGGTATAGAAAATGCTCTCAACAAAGAGAACTTGCTTATCCATCCGAGCATGAGGAAGATGAGATTTTTTTCAGAACCTGCATATTTTTTTGCTTATCTACTCGACCATGAGGAGAGTAGAACCTGCTTATCTATTCGAGCATGAGGAGAATAGAATCTGCATATCCATTCGTGCATGAGGAGAATGGAACTATTTTTTTTGCTTATCTACTCGAGCATAAGGAGAGTAGAACCTGCTTATCTATTCGAGCATGAGGAGAATAGAACCTGCATATCCATTCCTGCATAAGGAGAATGGAACAATTTTTTTGCTTATCTAATCGAGCATGAGGAGAGTAGAAACTGCTTATCTATTCGAGTATCAGGAGAATAAAACCTGCATATCCATTCGTGCATGAGGAGAATGAAACCATTTTTTTGCTTATCTACTCGAGCATAAGGAGAGTAGAACCTGCTTATCTATTCAAGCATGAGGAGAATAGAACATGCATATCCATTCGTGCATGAGGAGAATGGAACCATTTTTTTGTTTATCTACTCGAGTATGAGTAGAGTAGAACCTGCTTATCTATTCGAGCTTGAGGAGAATAGAACCTGCATATCCATTCGTGCATGAGGTGAATGAAACCATTTTTTTTCTTATCTACTCGAGCATGAGGAGAGTAGAACCTACTTATCTATTCGAGCATGAGGAGAACAGAACCTACATATCCGTTCGTGCATGAAGAGAATAAAACCATTTTTTTCTTATCTACTCGAGCATGAGGAGAGTAGAACCTGCTTATCTATTCGAGCATGAGGAGAATACAACCTGCATATCTGTCGCGTGTCAAAAGTGCGCGTTTAGTGCAAGTGGACACATCGAAAGTAATAAGTGATAAGTATTTATCGGATTATCGTCTCCACAGGGATTGGTAGACTCAATTTGTCTTCTTCGTCTTCTTGTTCTGTAGAAAGAAATAAAATAAAACACAAGTGATTGAGTTTGGATTAACTAAAATAAAACTACTAAGTAAAATAAAGAGAATTGAATATTAGAGAGAGATGGGTCAGGATCCAGTTGCGTTGTATTGTGGATTTGATTGACTTGTCTCTGCCCAATGCAATCGTATATCACTGCCTCGGCAGCACTGCAGATTGCTGCCTTGGCAGCGACGATACTGTCCGCCGCAGCAATCCCTTGCTCGTAGGTGGACTTTACCAAAGTTCGGCAAAGTGTGCTTGAATGACTCCGCTTATCCCAAAGTCGAAGTACTGTTGATGACTAGTCCTTGATGATACCTCCCGACGTGAACCAATTATAATCACTAACCAATCTCACACTTCTTTTAGCCGCTGAAACTCTTAACCTATCCCTAGGCCGAGTTAGTATTTCGCGATTGAAACACCGTACTTACCCATTTCGTGAATCTAACTCTCCCGAGTCTAGATAAATGGATTACTTATAAACTTCTCTCCCGAGCTTGAATGTAAGAACAAGGAATAACAAAGGATAAGCAAACCTTGATAATTTTATTGCATTGAAACAAAGACAAAGTACAATCTCCTCTCACAAATACTAACATCCTTCACCTAAACCCTACGAAAGCTTAGAACATAGTTGAGAGAAAGAAAACAAAGTTTATGAATCGTCTCTCTCTCTAGGTATCCGTGTATCATACATTGGACGGCTAGGTCTTTATATAGGCTAGACCTAGGGCAAACCTTTCCTAAGTAGAATACAACTTGGAGTAGGGAACAAGTCATGTACATAATTAAAATATTACCAAGTTTAATTCGACTAAGGGTTTTCCCGCGTGGCCTTGTGTTGGGCTTTTCCTTATTCTAGCCAGCTCTGATCCATGTGTTTTAAGTCCAGACACGTCCCTTGGATTTTTCTCTTCCAATCGCCTACAGTCTTGCTTCCTGGCTCTCAGTTGCTGCCTCGGCCATGTTGCTGCCGTAGCACTGGTTCTCCTGCACAGATATAAAATGCAATAAAACTTGCCTTTTCTGTAAATATGAGTTCTATGAGTTTAACTTCTAAATATATCACATTAAGTACATGCATTAGTCCGAGTGGGTGTAAATTCGGTGATTAATGCCAATAAAAGGTGTAAAAGGTGATAGTGAGTTGAGCACTTATCAATATCCATTTGTGCATGAGGAGAATGGAACCATTTTTTTGCTTATCTACTCGAGAATGAGGAGAGTAGAACCTTGTCACGACCCGAGTTTCGAAACTTGGAGTCGTGCTAACCCGAGAGTGTGGGCCTTGTTGTTGGGTTTTTTGGGCCTTGTTGGGCCTAAGGGTTGTTGTTGAGCTTGAGTTTGTAAGATGGTTTGGGGGGTAAAATGGTAAATGGTTATTTTTGGAAGTTAGAAGGAGAAAAGTGGTTTAATTTTCCTGCATTTGCAGAGAATGAGATCATCCCCACTTTATTTCCTTCTTCCTCCCTTTCTCCATCCATTTTCTTCCCCAAACACTTCCACCAAAGGTTAGTTTTTGGAGTTTGGCTTGTGGAATCACGTTTTGCTGTTGTAGAGTGTTGTGTTAGGCTTTGGGAGATCTATCTTTTAAGGTAAGCTTTGTTTAAAATGGTGGAGGTAAGGTTTTAGTGGGGGGTTTTGTGGAAGAACGGGAATAAGTTTTGGGCAGGTTTTAGGATGATTTTAAGGTTGTTTTAGATTCCTTAAATCATCTTGAATGTTTAGTAATCATTGGTCCTCTTCTTTGTAGTTGGAGAGCTGGTTGTGGAGCTTCTTCAGCTCGTTTTTGAGGTTGGTACACTCACAAATCCTTTGCATTTCATGTGCATCATCATTTTATCATGTTTGTTTGATTGTGTGATGGTTTGGCTAGGATAGATCCTTAGCATGCTTTAATGGTGTTTTGATTTATGGTTGTTGATAATGAGTAAAATTGGTTAGAAACTCACTTAAACTACTTCATAAATGAGTAGGAATGATTTGGGATCGATTGGACTAGTTTGGATTAAGGTTCTTAAATTTTTTAAAGCTTAAAACTTGTATTACGTTCAGGGGGTATCGATACACGGGCTGCCGATATCGATACCCCTAAGAGGAAAGTGAACGTTTGGTTAAGAGTATCGAACCATGGTTCGATACCGGATCCTCAAGTGGCATAATGGCATCGATACCAGTATCGATGCTGGAGGATCCTCTTTCGTTGAATTTGGAAATGGTCAAAGGGTATCGATACCAGTATTGATACCCATGTTTCGATGCCTTCTTTGGGTGGTTATCGATGTAGGGTGTTTTGATACCCCATATAGGAGTATCGATACCCCTGTGAACTTTTGTTAAGATAAGTAGTAGATGAGGTTCGATAAGGATAATTAAAGGTAAATATAAATCATAGATCAATGAAACGAGTCGTAAATCACTATTGATGGGCTTGCCTCAAAGGTTAAGTTAGTAAATCGTGATAAGAATCTTAATATGAGAATTATGCTTGCATACTCGGTTTTAGCTTGGTTGAATAGTATTTGGTGTAAGATCCTAGGTGGATCATCTTGTGTGGTTTGAGTCATTGTTTGGTGGGATCCGGATACCTAGTGAGTGATAGTGTTGCAACACAACAAAGACCATCCGATGTGAGATTCTGGGTGATATATCGAAGACCATCCGATGTGAGATTCCGGGTGATGACCTAGCTCGATGTGAGATTCCGAGCCTCGCTCGATGTGAGATTCCGAGCCCCACTCGATGTGAGATTCCGAGTGAAGACTCGATGCGAGATTCCGAGTATATTAGCTCGATGTGAGATTTCGAGCAGCCCGATGTGAGATTCTGGTCCGGGTGAGTTCCCTAGTGTAGGGTTGGCAGTGGGCCTCACTCTTGATTTGTTTACTTTGTGCGTTGGTTGCATTGGCATGTCATATCATCATGTTATCTTATCTCGTATGTCATAGTTATGATTCATTTGAAAGCACAGTCGATAGGTTGTGTACCCACTGAGCTTTCGTAGCTCAGCGTTTTGGAATTTGTTTCCATGCGTAGGTAAGTAGACGGACATTCGGGCGGACGTGGCGGAGCACATCATTTCGAGACTTCAGCATTGACCGGTTGGTAGAGTACAGTTACTAGATTATTTGGGCTATGTATTCGTAGGACCACCGTTGTAATTATAACTCTATTTACTTAGTTGTAAGGTCAAATGTTTTATCAAACTTGTATTTGGAGCTCCGATGTTATTTTGAGTTGTTAAATCACTTTGGATTTTAAATGTCGTTTTGAATTATGTATTATATCATGCTTTGACTTGGGTTTGACTTTGAAATTTTATGGACACGGGTTTGGGCTTATGGCCCAAATGTGGCACCCGAGTTTGGGCTTATGACCCAAATGTGTTACAAACCTGCTTATCTATTCGAGCATGAGGATAATAGAACCTGCATATCCATTCGTGCATGAGGAGAATGGAACCATTTTTTTGCTTTTCTACTAGAGCATGAGGAGAGTATAACCTACTTATCTATTCGAGCATGAGGAGAATAGAATCTGCATATTCATTCGTGCATGAGGAGAATGGTACCATTTTTTTGCTTATCTAATCGAGCATGAGGAGAGTAGAACCTACTTATCTATTCGAGCATGAGGAGAATAGAACATGCATATCCATTCGTTCATGAGGAGAATGAAACCATTTTTTTTGCTTATCTACTCGAGCATGAGGAGAGTAGAACTTGATTACCTATTCGAGCAAGAGGAGAATAGAACCTACATATCCATTCGTGCATGAGGAGAATAGAACCTCTTTTTTGAAACCTGCTTATCTACTCGAGCATGAGAAGAGTAGAACTTGCTTATCCATCCGAGCTTGAGGAGGATGGAACCTTTATCTTTAACACATGCATATCTATTCGGGCACGAGAAGAATAGAGCTTGTCTATCCGTTCAGGCATGAGAAGAATGGAACCAGCCTATTCGTTCTCGCGTAAAGAGAATGGATCAGCACGACGAGCTTGTCATTAGTGAAAATCAGTGTTTTTGTTTTTTGCTCTATTCCTTGTTTCACCAAAATGAACAAAGAAGGGGTAGCTGTTGACACTAAATTTTCACCATATTTTATCATTGTTCTATTTTTTTAAAAACAACCCAATAAAATAATGGTCCATTTAAATTTTTTAAATGAGATCCATTTGACCCAAATAAGTATTCTAGCTAACTCATTTTCCTATAATGTGCAGTCTTTAATATCATCCATCGGATCTAGAATAAAGATCTAACGGTCCAGAATAAAGTCAAAAAGTCACCATATAAGCATAGGCCCCACAAAGATTCTTTTCCCTTCTTTTCTTTCCTGTAACAACCCGGATTCGGATCCGAGTATCGGTTTAACCCGACGGGTTTTGGGCTTCGGTTTTGGGCCCCGAGAGTGGTGGTTTTGGGCCTCGGGTGTGTGTTGGGCCTTTTGGGGTCTTGTTGTGTTGGGCTTTTGAGTGGATGTTTAAGGGCATTTTTCTAAATGCCTAAATGGATGAAAGAGGGGTTTTTTGGAGTGTTGTTTCTGCAGGGATGATATCATGGGTGCAGAGGGTTTTCTTTTTCTCATCTCCTTCACCTAAAGCTTAAGGGAGGAAGAGTTAAAGGTTGAATCTTGTTGGTTTTGAGGAAGAATCACGTTTTTGTGATGAAGGGTAAGTTATAGGGCCGTTATAGATCTTTAAAAAGTGGTAAGAAAGTGTTGTTTTGGTGAGGATGAAGGTTTAAGTGGGGGTTTAGGGTGCAATCCGGGAATGAGAGTTTAAGGGGTTGTTTTGTGGTTCTTGATGTTTTCTTAGAGTTAAAAACATCACCAAGCAATGCCTAATTGCTTGTTTAATCTCCTTCTTGTAGAGAAAGAAGTGGAGGCTCCATCTCAAAGGAAAGACAAGGAGAAAGCTTGAAGAGGAAGAATAGACGTTTTTGCTGTTGCTTGCAAAAGGTTGGTACTCCCAACTCGTTCTTTACATGAAACATGTTATGTTAGTTGCATACATATAGATGTTGATGTATGTGTGTGCTTGGTTTGTGCTTAACATGCTTTAATGGTGAATTTCGGATTTGGGTGTTAAATGTTTCGGAATTGATGTTAAATACCTTAATCATCTCTAGAAATGAATAGAAACACTTTGGGATTGATTGGATCGAATTTAGAAAGGAATCCTAGGAATTTTCTAAGTGCAGACCTGTATTTCGTGCAGGGGGTATCGATACACGGGCTACCGGTATCGATACCCATGAGTGAAAATAGGCTCTGTGGACTTGGGTATCGAACCATGGTTCGATACCGGGACCTCCAGTGGCATAACGGCATCGATACCGATATCGATGCTAGAGGGTCCCCTTTTGTTGACTTTGGAAATGGTCAAAGGGTATCGATACCAGTATAGATACCCATGGTTCGATGCCTTCTTTGGGTAGGTATCGAGGCAGGGTGGTTCGATACCCCATATAAGGGTATCGATACCCCTGCAAAAACTTGACAAGATAGGTATTGTTTGAGGTTCGATAATGGAATTAAAGGTCACAATGAATCTTATAATTAATGAAATGAATGGTTAACACAAGATTGACGTATTAAACCCTGAATGACTAAATTATGTTAAATCTTGATGTATTTTGGTGGGAGGATCCTAGGTGGATCATTTATGTGTTTCGAGTCCTCGTTTGATGGAAATCCGGATATCCATAAGTGTTGCAACACGTTGAAGGCCATCCGATGTAACATGTCAGATGACATTTTGAAGACTTTATTCCGAGTGTTGGGCGGCCTCACTCGAAGATGTTCGATGTAACATTCCGAGCATGGGGTTGGTTGGGCGGCCTCGTTCGAAGATGTTCGATGTAACATTCCGGGCATAGGATTTGAGGGCGGCCTCAATCCTGAGTGTAGGATCCCGATGTTGTGTGGACGCGAGCCTCACTCTTGTGTGTTATTTTGTGATATGATATGCATATGTTGTGTGCGATATTATGCATTGTTTATGCCATGTGGTAGGCAAGCATGCTAGATCATCATACCATGTACGATACTTTATATGTTATGTTTTATTGCTTATGATATGCATGATGTTGGACGAGTTCGGCGTACCCACTGAGCTTTCGTAGCTCAGCGTTTGAAATATGTTTTCGTGCGTAGGTTAGGTGAAGCCGGTTCGTGGAGCACCATCAAGATTTGGATTTCAGCATCGACCGTGTTGTCAGAGTACATGTGTTAGATTTAGTTGGCTTGTACTATGTCGAACCCTATGTAATGTAACTCTGTTTATTTTAATTTGGGTCGAATGTTTTAATGGTTTGTAATATTTTGGAGCTCCGATTACTTTATACTATTTTGGGCTTGCGTTTTAACTTGAATGGATTTTATGAAACGTATTTGGATTTGAATTTGATTTTGTTTGATGGGCTTTAAAAAGAAATTTTGGAATACAGGTTTTGGGCCGGAGGCCCAATGTGACATCGGGGTTGGGTGTTATATTTAGTGGTATCAGAGCTTAGGTTGAGTCGGTTCTAGGAAGTCCCCGGGGTAGTCTAGCGTGTTATAAAGGTGTTAGATAAGTACATGCCCACGATTCGATATCGTACTTTCTTTAAAGCTGAAATTTTGATGGTGTACTCTTGTTTGTTGTTGTTGTTCGTGCAGAGGTGGTTAAGTATGCCGAGACGTATGCGGAATCAAGAGGAAAGTCTGGGTTCTCGTGAAGGAGTCTCTGACTATGAGTATGAGCCCGATGAGGAGGTGCCATCGGATGATGCAGTTGGTCAAGGGGCAAACTACTTTGCTCAGTTGAACTGTACTCTGCGCAGGATAGTGAGAGCTATCCGAGGCCATCTTCTACGCCTCGTGAGGCACCGGTTGAGAGGGTACGAAGACAGGGAGCTGTGGACTTCTTTGGTACGGGACATGACAATCCCGTACAGGCTGATCAGTGGTTGCATGACACCAGGTGGATAATGAGACAGATGAGGTTGAGGTCAGAGGACAAGTTGTCGTGTGTGTTGTCGCTTCTGAAGGGCAACGCGAGAGAGTGGTAGGAGACAATTGAGCAAGGTTGGTATCTTCATCGTCCTAAGTGGGAGGACTTCCTTGAGGAGTTTGAGAGCAAGTATGTGGGTGAGACTCATATCGACACCTTGAGGGAGCGGTTTACCCATCTTGTTCAGGGGAACCGTTCGGTCTTTGCTTATGAGCAGGAGTTCCTTTAGTTGAGCCGGTATGCTCTAGAGCTTGTAGCTACAGAGAAGATGAGATGTAAGAGGTTCTTGAGAGGTCTGAGGAAGGAGATCCAGACTTATCTCACTGCTGCACCTCCTAAGGTGTTTTCTAAGTTGGCTATCAGTGCTAAGTCGTTGGAGCAGGTTCAGGGTTTGACCTATGGGCCGTCTATTGGCCAAAGAGTCACTGGTGGAGCTAGTCAGAGTCATGCGGGTAACTTTCAATCTCACTTCGGTAGGAGTAGGAGCCGTTGGAACCAGAGTAAAGGAGCAACAAATCAGGGTTCGAGGTCGAACCAGAGATCAGAGTCGGTGGGACGTAGGAGGCAGTCTGTGTCTTCTTCTGTTGGGGGCCCAGAGAGTTTATAGAGGAGTATCAGTTTTCAGACTTGTAGACGTTGTGGCAGGACCCACCGAGGAAAGTGTTGGGGCAATGCCAGAGCTTGTTTTCAGTGTGGGTCATCATATCATCTTGTGAGGGACTGTCCAGAGGTTGTGACGTCACCACCAGGTCAGGCACAGAGGACCGTGTTTCAGGCTCAGAGGGGTCGTGGGTTCTCCTTGGCGGAGCTAGCCAAGCATCAGGAGGCATCTTTCAGTCCACTACTAGAGCACCGACGAGACAGTATGCGGTGAGGGCACAAGAGGACTGTGCTACGACAGATGTGATCTCAGGTACGTTCAGTTTGTTTTCTATTCCTATAGTTGCTCTTGTGGACTCAGGATCTACCCACTCGTATATCCGTAGTTGATGTGTTGGTGTGTTGGTGGATAAGGTTTACCGAAGGTGTCCGATCGAAGTACAAGGATCTATCTTCCCGGCCGACCTCATGGTTTTTCCGTTTCAGGAGTTCGACGCAATCCTTGGGATAGATTGGTTGTTCGAACATGATGCGAGTTTAGGGTGCAGATCTAAGAGTTTGAAGCTTCGATTAGCTAATGGTTCTAAGCTTGTGGTGAGGGGTGAGAGGAACCCGTGTTTAGCTAATGTTGTGCCAGCTTTGTCAGCTCAGTCAGCTCAGAGGTTGATCCAGCAGGGTTGTGAGGCTTTCTTAGCTCACGTGGTGGATGTGAGTGTTGAGAGTCTAGCTTTAGAGAGTTTGAGGACAGTTTGTGATTACCCCGATGTTTTTCCAGAGGAGTTGCCTGGTTTACCTCCCGATTGTGAGTTGGAGTTTCGGATAGAGGTGTTGCCAAGGACAGCACCGGTGTCCATAGCACCGTATCGTATGGCACCAGCGGAGATGAGAGAGTTGAAACAACAGATCCAGGAGTTGCTTGAGAAGGGTTTTATCCGACCGAGTGTGTCACCGTGGGGAGCACCAGTTTTGTTTGTGAAGAAGGACAGATCGATGAGGATGTGCATCGACTACCGTCAGCTCAACAAGGTCACGATCAAGAATCGTTACCCTTTGCCTAGGATCAATGACCTGTTTGATCAATTGGGGGGTGCTCGTGTGTTTTCTAAGATAGACCTGAGGTCAGGGTACTACCAGTTGAAAGTGGTGGAAGAAGATGTCCAAAAGACCGCTTTTAGGACGCGGTACGGGCATTATGAGTTCTTAGTGATGTCGTTTGGGCTCACGAATGCACCTGCAGCTTTTATGGACTTGATGAATCGGATCTTTCAGCCGTATCTAGACCAGTTTGTGGTTGTTTTCATCGACGACGTCTTGGTGTATTCACGCTCGGAGGAGGAGCATGACTACCACCTAAGGGTTGTTCTTCAGGTGTTGAGGGATAGGTCTTTGTACGCCAAGTTCAGTAAGTGTGAGTTCTGGTTGTCTGAGGTGGCTTTTCTGGGCCACATAGTTGCAGCGGATGGAATCCGAGTTGATCCCCAGAAAATCCAAGCTGTGGTGGATTGGAAACCACCAAGGAATGTATCGGAAGTCCGTAGTTTTCTTGGGCTTGCCGGATACTATAGGAGGTTTGTTAAGGGTTTTTCGATCATAGCGGCACCTTTAACCAAGCTGCTTTAGAAAGGGGTTCCTTTTGTGTGGAATGAGAAGAGACAGCAAAGTTTTGAGCAGCTTAAGGCTTATCTAACAGAGGCTCCAGTCTTGACGCAACCGGAACCGGAAAGAGAATTGTAAAAAAGATGTTTGATCTTTATTTTAAAATTACAATTGATTAATGGTGTTTTTTTGTCTTTATACTCATATAAAATAAAATAGGCTATTTAATTATTTTTTATTAATTGTGTTAAACTTTTTAAAATTAGTAATTATTATTTAAATTCAATGTTTTCTTTGTTTTAAATATGTCACTAACCCTATTTTAAATTGTAAATTTTAATTTATTAAGTCCATTTTTATCATGCAAAGTATAAATTAACTTTTTTCCTTTTATAAAAAAATTAAATTAACATTTTTATTTGTTAATTATATAGAATTTAAAATTATTTTCTTAGCTTAAATAAAACCCTTAGGGATAGGTTCTTGTATACCTTAGTTAGAGCCTTGTGAATATGGTAAATAAATTTTTCTTCACCAAAAATTAATAAAGCACACTTAATGATATTTGAATCTTAATAAGTAAAATTCACTTAGATAATTTTTAGGATTAATAACTGACATAAATAATAAAAGTTTCAACACATTAAATCTCTTTGCTTACTTGATTAAAAAGTGAAACTTAATTAATGCGGTGTTCCACTAAAGGGAGGTAACGGGTTAGCACTAAAAATGTTGTTGGTGATTAAAGTTTACTCTCCTGGCAGTGAGACCGTTAAAATGAAATCAAATTCATAAATGTACATTAATTTAAATTTTATAAACACTTGCAAACTCGGACTTGAAAATGTTTTGTAATCGGCTAGGTACCAATTTTTGGGCGTTGTGGGGGTGTTAACCCTTCCCCACACGTAACCGACTGCCGAACCCGTTTTTGTGTTTTCGCAGACCAAAATTGTTGTTTTAATAAAACAAAATGATTTTATTAAAATAACCCGTTTTTAAGTGATCCAATCACACTTTTAGAAAAGATTGGTGGTGACTCTGTTGTTTTGTTTTTTTTAAAAGAAAAAATCGTCAAACCGCTTGAAAAAAGGGTTGCGACAATGACTTAAAAAAGAATAGAGAATCGAAGAATTGAACTTAATATCAGACGTGTATACAAATTACGAAGACACGAAAACAGACTCTTCTTCCATTCATTTCAATTAGATGTTGTTTGCTGAATTTTTTTGTTAGGGTTTCAAATTAGTATTAAAATATTTAAATTTTAAGTTACTTTATACTATTTACCTTATACTGAATTTAATTTAGACGTGTTTTTACTAAATAAAATAAATTAATTCAAACATAAAATAATCGAATATTAGCTATAATATGTTGACTTAAATTAAACTTCTTTCTAAGAAATAAACTAAATTAATTCGAACGACTGTAAAATCGCTTTCTATAAGTCACTTTCTACACAACAACAAAAATTTATCGTGTAAGTCTCTACTTATAAAAATCGATTTCTTATCGAAAATTTTATATAAGGTGATGTAAAAAATGGTTTCATCTCGAACGGAAATCGATTTACCACTAAAACAATATAGGGTTTGAGTGACAAATTGATAATGAAAAACAATAATTTGGTCACAAATATTATTTTTTGTGAAAATATTTTTTGTGCGACATTATTAGTATTAAGTAATTGTGACAAATTTTATTTGGTCACTGTAATAGTAGTAATTGTGACGATTACATTTTTCACAAAAAAAATCTCACTAAATGACTATAACTGTAACACAAAATTCATTGTCACTCAAACTTTGACACACAATAATAACGATATGTGAAGTGATCATTATTATTTAAGATTTGTTGTGACAATGAAATTATTTATCACTTAAAATTTATTTTTTGTTGTGATAAATTGTGTCACTAATAAAAATTAAAAATAACGACAAATTAGATGTTATCACAATAATAAATGTATTTTTATAATTAGAAAAAAAATTAAAGTTATCATCAACTAGTTTACCAAAAGGTAAACTATTTCTATTAGTCTCTATTATGTGTAAACTATTATTTTAGTCAATTTATTTTGATCAACTTTAATCCCTATATTTTTCAAATTTTAGAACTTATATCATAATTCTAACGGGATACCAGTAATATTACTAAATTATAAGGACTAAAAATAATCAAATTAACAAAAATTAAATAACAAACTTATGTATAATAAATTGATTAAATTAAATAACAAACTTATGTATAATAAATTGACTAAATTAACATATTTATAGACTACTATTCATGTTAAGATTTTAATTTAAAAATTATAAAAACTTAAAGTGACCAAAATAAACAGCGATTAATATATAATTTTAGCATAATATATAATAAAAATATTTTGAGAAAAATTTAAAAGATATTTTATTATAATTAGTTTTTTCTTCAAAAAATCTAAATAATTTTTTTCTACAACGTATTTTGTATAAGAAATTATAAAAAGAATATTTAAATTATTATTATAATAATTAGTGTTATAATTAATACATAATTTTAAAATAAATAAAATTAATTTTGATTATAATTTAACATAAATATTATTTTCTTTTCAAATAATATTATTTTTTTTGTCGAGTCTAGTGGATAAGTATTACACTTACGCTCTAAAGGTTTTCAAATAATATTGATTTTCTTCAATGAAGTATATTAATTTAAAATTATATAAATCTTAGAGTAAAAAATAAGTTTGTTTAAAATCTGGTGAATCAAATGAATGGCAACTGTTAAAGGAAATTGAGCCATAGATCAACCACAAAATATGCAATCTAAATTATCAAGTATTATAGATTGATTTTGTATTATCTCTTTCCTTACCTACAAATGTTTTAGCTTAATCATAGGCTATAGAATATGATTAATTTATATTACCATCAGTATATATACATGTATTATTTATTCATTTTATACAAGAAATTTCCAACACACTACTTTCATTTTCTTTCATGGTATCAAGAGCAAGGCTCTGGGCACCAAAATAAAACATAATTTTATTTCCTAAACGACTTTCATGGTAGACGATAAACCAAGAAGCATGGCTTCAGGAGTAAAATGGGACAATCCCAATCATCAACTGTATCTTCATCATTCGGATCAACCCGGTGTCATTCTTGTTCCACTACCTTTGGTTGAAGACAACTATATTACATGGAGCCAATCCATGACTATGGCTTTAACAGTCAAAAAAAAGATTGGATTCATAAATGGTTCAATCAATGAGCCAGATGAGAAGGATTTAGAAGAACATCACCAATGGAATCGCTGCAACAATTTGGTGAAGACTTGGCTGCTGGGATCTATGTCTAAAGAGATTGTTGGCAGTGTAGTCAACTATAAAAACGCCAGACAAATATGGCTCTAATTGCAAGAGAGGTTCTCAGAAGTAAACGTGGTTGAGTTTGTTCAACATTAAAAACGAAATTCATAATTGTGTGCAAGGCAGCATGTCTGTGGGATCTTATTTTACGAAACTAAAGAGGCTATGGGATAAGCGTGAAGCAATCTATACTTTTCTTATATGCACTTGCGGATCGATCAAAGAAGTGGCTGCATATTTGGAAACATAGAAAACCATGAAATTTCTCATGGGTCTTAATGAATCATATGCAGTTGTTCGGAGTAATACCTTATTGCTAGATACATTACCCACGGTAAATAAAGCATACTCCCTAGTACTTCGTCATGAGAAACAAGCAGAAGTGACAATCGGAAAAAATCAAGACCAACAAGAAAATGTTGTCTTTGCCGTAAAGAATTCAAATCGTGGGATTGAATATGAACAAAAGTGTAAAAAGTGTAACAAAACAAATCACACCACCAAAAATTGTCGTGCACATCTCAAATGCAGTTTTTGCGGTTGGAAAGGACACACAGTAGATTATTGTCGCAAGAAGATGTCAACAACTGAGGCTGGCAATAATACAACGATTTCAAAAGAAAATCACGTTATGTATCAAACTGAAAAGAAAGAGGCAAGTGTTCCGTTCACACCTGAAGAGTGCAGACAAATACTAGAAATACTGAGATGTAAAACCTCTTCTGCAAATCATGTTAGTAGTTGCTCAACTCATGATGAACTTTCAAGTAACGCTTTTTCACTTATTATTGATGAAAAAAGAAATGCTTAGATCTTGGATAGTGGGTGTACAGATCACATAGTTTATGATCAGAATTTATTTACACACTCAAGGCCTGTTAAGAATCGTACCGTGGAGTTGCCAAATGGTTCAATGGCACAAGTGACATATATTGATACAATAGCTTTATCTCCAGATTTAATTCTTGAAAATGTTTTGTGTATTCCACATTTTCATTTGAATTTAATTTCAATTAGTAAGCTAACCCGCAATCCATCTCACATAGCCATCTTTCTAAACAATATATGTTTTGTTCAGGACCTACGCTCGGGGAAGACGATTGGGACGGGAATTGAACGAGAGGGCCTTTACTGCCTTGATCAATTTAAGAAAGTAATTTAAAATCACACCCAAGCCTTAAACCCGTCTCTTTGGCACCAACGCTTGGGGCATCCATCTTTTAAAGTCACTTCATTATTTACTTCTCCATGTTTTCAAAATAAATCTTACAATATAGACAAGTGTTTGATTTATCCTTTGGCAAAACAAACAAGACTTCCTTTTTCTTCAAGTTCTATCACCACTGAATCCAGTTTTGATTTGATACACGTTGATATTTGGAGTGGTTATAAAGTTGCTTCCATTTTAGTCGCAAAATATTTTCTTACTATTGTTGATGACCATACTAGATGCACATGGATCTACCTTATGAAACATAAATCAGTTGCTGGAAATCTTTTGGTCAATTTTGTAAACATGACTGAAAATCAATTCAACTCCAAAGTCAAAATCATTCGTAGTGACAATGGCCCAGAATTCAGACTTGAAAACTTTTATGCACAAAAGGGCATAATTCATCAAACCAATTGTATCAATACACCACAACAAAATGGTATAGCCGAGCGAAAACACAGACACTTGTTAAACATGGCTCGAGCACTTCTTATTCAAGCTGGTCTTCCTAATCATTTTTTGGGGGATGTCATACTTACTTCAGCCTATCTCATAAACCGAACACCAACTCCTCTTCTCAAAGGTAAAACCCTGTATGAACTGTTATTCAACAAAGTTCCACACTACTCACATTTACGAGTATTTGGTTGCTTGTGTTTTGTTTCTACTCATGCACAAAACCGTTCTAAATTTGATCCTCGAGCATCACAATGCATTTTTCTTGGATATCCTTATGGGAAAAAGGGGTATCATGTTTTTGATATTACCCAACAAAAGGTATTGGTTCCAAGAGATGTCATTTTCTTTGAAGATATTTTTTCTTTCCAAACTTCTAAATATTTCGCACCACCACCACAAGATTCAAATTCCTTATTTCCAAATCAAAATCAAAATCTAATTCTTGATTTTGATTCTTTACCCGAGTCCTCTCATACCACCACAAATGAACCACCAAACCTTGACAAAAACATAAATGAGTCTTCTTCTCCAAATATCTCTTCACCAAACATACCACTACCATCATCTCCAAATAACCAAAGTATACCAATTGTTACACCACCCCGGCGTGGAGGTCGGACCACTAAAGCCCCACGATATTTACAAGACTATAATGTTGAGATAGCCCTCCCTTCAAGGACTGAACCAACGTCTTCCACAAGCTTGGTCAAACATTCAGGTACTATTCATACACTTTCCCAATTTTTATCTTATGAAAAACTTTCTCAATCTCATAAGACACATGCTACTAAAATTTTTCTTCTCAAAGAACCCACTAGTTATTCACAAGCTGTTAAAGATACAAAATGGCGTCAGGCCATGCAACAAGAAATTACTTCTTTGCAAGATAATGGGAGTTGGAGTTTAGTATCATTGCCATCTCATAAACAACTAATCGGCTGCAAATGGGTATATAAAATCAAATTGAAGGCTGATGGAACAGTGGAGAGATACAAAGCACGATTGGTGGCTAATGGTTATAGTCAAATTGAGGGAATTGATTACAAAGAAACTTTCGCACCTGTTGCAAAATTGGTTACAGTTCGTGTCTTGCTTAGTGTGGCAGCATTGCGTGGTTGGCATCTACATCAATTATATGTTAATAATGCATTTTTGAATGGTGACCTTGATGAAGAAGTATATATGTCTTTGCCTCCCGGTTTCGGACGAAAGGGGGAGACTCGGGTTTGTAAACTTAATAAATCATTGTATAGATTGAAACAAGACTCCAGACAATGGTTTATAAAGTTATTCAATGCACTCAAAACTGTGAGATTTCAATAGTCTCTTTCCGATTATTCTATGTTCGTCCAACAACGACAAGGTAGCTGATAAGTGCTCAACTCACTATCACTTTTTACACCTTTTATGGGCATTAATCAACAAATATACACCCAATCGGACCAATGCATGAACTCAATGTGATATATTTAGAAGTCAAGCTCATAGAGATAATATTTACAGAAAAAGCACGTTTTACTGCATTTTTATATCTGTGTAGGAGAACCAGTGCCGCGGCAGCAACAAGGCCGAGGCAGGACCTGATGCCGAGGCAGCAGCTGAGAGCCAGGAAGCAAAACTATAGGCGATTGGAAAATAAAAATCCAAGGGACTTGTCTGGACTTAAAGCCCATGGATCGGAGCTGGCTAGCATGAGGAAAAGCCCAAGACAAGACCACGCGGGAAAGCCCCTTAGCCGAATTAAACTTGGAAATATTTTTAATTATGTACTTGACTTGTTCCCTACTCCAAGTTGTATTCTACTTAGGAAAGGTTTGCCCTAGGTCTAGCCTATATAAAGACCTAGCCATCCAATGTATTAGAGATGGAATACCTAGGGAGAAAGAGCCGAATTCTAAACTTGTCTTCTTTCTCTCCATTATGTTCTAAACTTTCTTAGGGATTAGGTGAAGGTTTTTTAGTATATGTGAGAGGAGATTGTACTTTGCCTTTGTTTCAGTGCAATAAAATTATCAAGGTTTGCTTATCCTTTGTTATTCCTTGTTCTCGCATTCAAGCTCGGGAGAGAAGTTTGTGAGTAATCCATTTATCTAAGCTCGGGAGAGTTAGATTCACGAAAGGGGTAAGTACGGTGTCTCAATCGCGAAATACTAACTTGGCCTAGGGATAGGTTAAGAGTTTCAACGGCTAAAAGAAGTGTGAGATTGATTGGTGAGTATAATTGGTTCACGCCGGGAGGTATCATCAAGGACTAGTCATCAACAACACTCTGACTGAGGGATAAGCGAATTCATTCAAGGACACTTTGCCAAACTTTGGTAAAGTCCAACCACGAGCAAGGGATTTCCGCGGCGGACAAGTATCGTCACTACCAAGGCAGTAAACTACAGTGCTGCCGAGGCAGTGATATACGATTACATTGAGCAGAGACAAGTCAATCAAATCCACAATACAACGCAACTGGATCCTGACCCATCTTTCTCTACTATTAAATCTCTTTATTTTGCTTAGTTATTTTATTTTAGTTTCATCACACCCAAAACTACTTGTGTTTTTATTTCCTTTTTACAGAACAAGAAGACGAAGAAGACATATTAAGTCTACCAGTCCCTGTGGAGACGATAATCTGATAATTACTTATCACTTATTACTTTCAATGTGTCCACTTGCACTAAACGCGCACTTTTGACACGCGACAAGTTTTTGGCGCCGTTACCGGGGACTGGCAACTAAATTTTGTTTTCTTTTATTTTCTTGTTTCTTTTTCTTTTTCTTTTGTTTTTCTTGGTGTATGACCAGGGCCAATCCAACCATCCCTTTGTACGAGCTAGATCCAGAGATCGAACGAACAAGGCAAAGGTTGAGGAGATAAATCCAAGAAGCCATGGCAGATCACCCGGCAGGACAAAATTTACCTGCCGGTAATGGAGGTCTGTCGCCGCCACCTGGGCCGCGGTAGCTCACTGTCAGAGACTTCCTGGAGGAGGATTTAAATGGATTAAACCCAGGAGTTGTTACACCGGAGATAGAAGCAACCCACTTTGAACTAAAACCTTTTATGTTCAATATGCTTAACACAATTGGACAATTTGGTGGGTCTGCAACTGAAGACGCAAGGCAGCACCTTAAGTCCTTCATGGAAATTTGCAACTCTTTCAAAATCCAAGGAGTCCATGAAGATGTCTTGCGATTGAAGCTACTCCCCTATTCACTGAGGGATAGGGCGAAAGCATGGATGAATAGAATTCCAGCAGGATCTATTGGATCTTGTAGTGAACCCTGTCGTGATTTTATTACTCGTTTTAATCCCACTAACTTATATGATAGAATTCGTAATGAAATCACTTCTTTTCGACAGGAAGATGACGAACCGATGTACGAGGCATGGGAGCGCTACAGGGAGTTATTGCACAAGTTTCCTTTGCATGGATTTCCCCTATGGACACAAGTGACAATGTTCTATAATGCCAGGAATGCCCCGACAAGGATGATGTTAGATGCCTCGGCGAACGAAACACTTCTTGATAAAGAACCTGAGGAAGCTATTGAGATATTGAACAAACTCGCGAAAAATGATTTTCAATTTCCTACATCTGGGCGAGGAGGAGTAAGACGCCAAGCCACGGTAAATGAATTAGGCACATCGAATTCAGTGGCAGCACAATTGGCCTCTCTTACCAAGATGGTGCAAAACCTACAGTTACAGCAAAATACCCGTGAGGTCAGGGTAATTGATTCTTATTGTGACTTATGTGGAGGTAACCACAGTTCCTCTGATTGCATGAATCAAGAAACCGGTATGTATGTTGGGAACTACAATCGCAACAATATGATGTCCAACATATACAATCCCTCATGGAAGAGGCATCCAAACCTATCATGGAGCAACCCTAACAATGCCTTAAACCCAATCACCCAAACTTTAGGATTTCAGCAACCGATGCAACAACTGCCGCTGCCGCAGGCCAGCAGTCAATGCCGCAGCAGCAGATGCAGCAGCAACCGATAAGTTCACTAGAAAATACGCTTAAAGCCTTTATGATGAAAATTGAGTCATACATGGCAGAGAACAGTAATTTCATAAAAAGGACAGACGCTTTTATGAATAGAACTGAGATGAGGTTGCAAAATCAAGAAGCGGCCATTAAAACGCTAGAAACTCAGGTTGGGCAGTTTGCTCAAAACATAAACACTAGACCACAAGGAGGACTACCTAGCAATACTAAAGTTACTAAGGTAATGGGCCATGAACAGTGCAAAGCAATCACTACTAGGAGTGGTCTACAGCTGAAGGAAAAGATTCCAGCAAGTCAAAATCAATCAGCTGATCAAGCAAAAGAAGAGGCTGAGCAAACTGATGCTGATAACACTTCCCCGGCAGAGAACACGGCAGCTCCTGAACAGCCTGCCGAGACAGTAACAACCCCAGTGGTGCCAGGTATTAAATTCCAAACTAAAGAAACCCTGGATGAGATTAGACCACCACCACCTTTCCCACAAAGGTTGAAAAAGCAAAAACAGGACCAACAATTCAAGAAGTTCCTCGATATTCTAAAGCAAGTCCACATTAACATACCGTTCGTAGAGGCAATTGAATAAATGCCTAACTATGCCAAGTTCTTAAAGGACATGGTGTCAAAGAGGAAATGAATAGGTGAGTTCGAAACAGTGGCTGTTACCAAGGGATGCATGGCAATGCTGCACAATCGCATGCTACCGAAATTAAAAGATCCTGGCTGCTTTATCATACCTTGTGCTATAGGTAAAAATTATAAAGGTAAGGCCCTATGCGACCTTGGAGCGAGCATAAATCTCATGCCCAAATCAGTCTTTCAAAAGCTTGGAATAGGAAGGGCAAAACCTACAAGAGTTATGCTCCAACTAGCGGATTGATCCTATGTGCAACCCGAAGGCAAAATCGAGGACATATTGGTAAGAGTAGATAAGTTTATTTTTCTTGCTGATTTCCTTGTCCTTGATTGTGAAGCAGATGATAATGCACCGATCATCCTGGGGAGACCTTTCCTTGCAACTGGACGTACTCTAATTGACGTGAAAAAAGGAGAATTGACAATGCGGGTCAATGACCAACAAGTCAAACTCATTGCATTCCACAACTTAAAAAACTATGATGATCCAGAGGAGTGCAAGGCCATCCATACAGTAGACACCAAAATATCATGCCTTGGCAGTCTGCTTGGTAGGATATTCGGAAAAAAGATTAAGCCCAAGGTGGATGAACATACAGCAAAAGGGAGTGGCCCACAACCGAATTACAATTCGGGCCAACGAGAGAGAATCATCTTGGGAGATGCATTTGCATGCTCTCCACCAGTAACATGATCTCCTCCCTTTTCTTTATTAATATATTAGGATTAGTTTAGTTTATTTTTATTTTTCGAATTTATTTTTGGCTTAAGTATTTTTCTTTTTGGTGTGTTTAATTTTTATTTAGGTTAATAAGCATGAATACAGGAGAAATAGTTCACAGCAAGAACACTGCCGAGGAAAAAAAACAGTGTCAGGGTCGCAGCAGTCTCAACGGGAAAAACAGTGTAACGGCTAGTCTGCAGAGATTCCTGCCGCGGCAAAAAAGGAAACGGCAGTAAAGAGTAACGGTTACAAAACGGCTAGTGGCTTCAAACAGTCACAAGGCCGAGGCCTATATAAGAAACTCCTTCCTCTTGAACTATTCACTCTTGCTTTCTTGTTTTCTTTAGAATTCATAACAATCTTCCTCTCACATTACTCTCTGCCTACTCACATTCTTCGTGAAATTCTAGATTCTTTTCAAGAAATACTCCAAGAAATCACATCTCTCACAAATCTTGATGGCCACTTACAAGCGATTTGCCCCAGCCAACGTTGAAGATCGTTTCAACCGATCTTTCATGCCCGGCAATTGTGGGAAGAAAAAGGTTTCCAGCATGCGGACGATGAAAACTACGGCATTGAACATTACCTCTTCGACCGAATAAAGTACCAAGATTGGGAAATTTTCTGTCTACAACCTGCCCAGGCGAATGCTACAATCGTGCGGGAGTTCTATGCACACGGGCCCAGCAAAGATTCCCTCTTTGTTCACTGCCGCGGCAGACCAGTCTAATTAGATGCTGAGTCAATCAACAATTTCTACGGCCTTACTCCAAACAGTGATGTCCACGCAGAATTCATGGAAGACATCACTGCCGAGGACTACGAACTAATCAAAGATGATCTTTGTTACGTAAATACTCCATGGGAAACCGGTACCCATAGAGGATCCGTAACAAGACAAAGCTTAAAGCCCGAGGCCAAGATGTGGAATACCTTTGTCAAGCGACGCCTCATCCCCACGTCCCACAATAGCACGGTGGACCGCAAGCGATTGGTGCTTATCCAATCAATCATCATCAAGAGGACCATCAATGTTGGAGAGATCATCCTACGGGAAATTCACGAGTGCGGTAAGAAAGATAGGGGACTATTGTATTTCCCATGTTTGATCACGGGTTTATGTGTTGCTACAGGTGTGCCCATCGAAGATACGGACGAATACACTCCCCAACGGCGAGGATGGACCAGAGACTTTTGTCACAAAGTCATGCAGATCACGCAGGCGGAGCCAGTCCAAGCAACGCCCCAGCAGTTCACTGCTGATACTGCTGCCGAGGCCCAGTACACGACAAATATGCCTGATACTGCCCACACCTCTGTTGCAGCAGACCCGTACTAGGAGATTTTGCAAAGGATGGCAGCAATGGACCTCAAGCAACAAAGGTACATGGAGTGCCAAAGAGATTTCAATGGTACATTAGCCCAGATGCTGCTGCAAGCTTTTATGGACCAAGGAGCGCAATTCCCTGAGTTTCCCAGCAACATGTTTGTCACAGTCGCCCCTTACACCGAGACTACACCAGCTTCAGGAGGACCAAGGTCATTCTTTCACGCGGACCCTCAACCGCAATACCAGGCTGCCGGCCCATCCAGGGCAGCAGATTCTGCTGCGGCATCATCTGCTAGCAAAAGACCATCCAAACGGAGGGCAGTTTTCAGCACTCCACCCCGATCCCCAATCATCATGGGTAGTCTATCAGCTGAGATAGATGCCTATGTGCACCAAAGCTCCACCGCCGCCGGACCAAGTACACACCACACCGGAGGAGCCACAGCAATGGGAGGTGGAACGAACATAATGTTAACCGAAGAGATGGCCGACGTAGAAGAAGGAGAAGAGGTGGAGGCCCCAATGCAACGGACACCACCCATAAGAGTCCAACCACCCCGGCAAGCGAAAGCTCAACCATCGCCCTCACCAAGGACAAAGCAATCGACAGCAAGACCGAGGAAAAAAATTGTTACAAGCAGCTCTTCGGAGTCGCTTTAAATTTTTGTTCTTAATTCAATATTAATTGTTTTTGCTGTCTTTATATGCTGCTTATTTCATAATTGTGTTGCCCGCTTATTTCTTCAAATATAAAGCCTTGAGGACAATGCTTGGTTTGAGTTTGGGGGTGCAGATTCACTGCCCAGGCAGTAATCTACTACCGAGGCCTTGCCAAAAAGGGAGTATTACAATGATTTTTTTTTAATTTTCATGCTCCCCGCCTTACTTGAATTAAACTGCCTACACTTTTGCACTTCTTATCATCAGTATTGCCTTAGTTTATTCTTTAAGGCTACAGAAATCTTTCTCCTTACCATGATTAGGTTCTGTTAAGAAGGTTTAACCTTAGGATACTTAAGGATGAAAACTTAGAAGCTTACTATAGGAAGAAATTTAAACACTTTTGGGACTTGTTGGATTAGAGGAATTCTTTTAATGAACTTAGGTGATAAAGACTTAGATTTTTGGGAAAGTAACTAGAGGTGCCTAACACCGGCTCTAGGAAGTACTCTTCTTCATGCTAGAGGTGCCCGAAATTGGCGCTAGTATATTTTAAGGAATATCAAAAAGAAAGAAAAATTTAGTGAAGGGAAAAACACAATCCTTGAGGTGCCCGAAATTGGCTCAAGAGTTGGTTGTTTAGAAGAGAAGAGAACACTTAACCTAATTCTACTTGTCTTGAACTTAGAGTTTATCTAAGAAAGCCTTTAATCAAACTTGTCCACAAAAACGCACACACTCACAATTCTTATAGTTTGTTTCTAGGTAAACCCTTGGGTAGCCGAAAGGTTAAGACTAAAGAATAGGCCTAGCTACGGTGGGGAGAATAGATGGAAATGTAAGACCAAGAGAGACTAGAGTTCGGCAAATTGATGATTTGTATTGCTTGAGGACAAGCAATAGTTCGAGTTTGGGGTGTGATAAGTGCTCAACTCACTATCACTTTTTACACCTTTTATGGGCATTAATCACCAAATATACACCCAATCGGACCAATGCATGAACTCAATGTGATATATTTAGAAGTCAAGCTCATAGAGATAATATTTACCGAAAAAGCACGTTTTAATGCATTTTTATATCTGTGCAGGAGAACCAGTGCCGCGGCAGCAACAAGGCTGAGGCAGGACCTGATGCCGAGGCAGCAGCTGAGAGCCAGGAAGCAAAACTGTAGGCGATTGGAAGATAAAAATCCAAGGGACGTGTCTGGACTTAAAGCCCATGGATCGGAGCTGGCTAGCACGAGGAAAAGCCCAAGACAAGACCACGCGAGAAAGCCCCTTAGCCGAATTAAACTTGGAAATATTTTTAATTATGTACTTGACTTGTTCCCTACTCTAAGTTATATTCTACTTAGGAAAGTTTTGCCCTAGGTCGAGCCTATATAAAGACTTAGCCATCCAATGTATTAGAGATGGAATACCTAGGGAGAAAGAGTCGAATTCTAAACTTGTCTTCTTTCTCTCCATTATGTTCTAAACTTTATTAGGGATTAGGTGAAGTTTGTTTAGTATATGTGAGAGGAGATTGTACTTTGTCTTTGTTTCAATGCAATAAAATTATCAAGGTTTGCTTATCCTTTGTTATTCCTTGTTCTCGCATTCAAGCTCGGGAGAGAAGTTTGTGAGTAATCCATTTATCTAAGCTCGGGAGATTTAGATTCACGAAAGGGGTAAGTACGGTGTTTCAATCGCAAAATACTAACTCGGCCTAGGGATAGGTTAAGACTTTCAGCGGCTAAAAGAAGTGTGAGATTGGTTGGTGAGTATAATTGGTTCACGCCGGGAGGTATCATCAAGGACTAGTCATCAACAGCACTCTGACTTAGGGATAAGCGGAGTCATTCAAGGACACTTTGCCGAACTTTGGTAAAGTTCAACCACGAGCAAGGGATTTCCGCGGCGGACAAGTATCGTCGCTGCCAAGGTAGTAAACTGCAGTGCTGCCGAGGCAGTGATATACGATTGCATTGAGCAGAGACAAGTCAATCAAATCCACAATACAACGCAATTGGATCCTGACCCATCTTTCTCTACTATTAAATCTCTTTATTTTGCTTAGTTATTTTATTTTAGTTTCATCACACCCAAAACTACTTGTGTTTTTATTTCCTTTTTACAAAACAAGAAGACGAAGAAGACATATTAAGTCTACCAGTCCCTGTGGAGACGATAATCCGATAATTACTTATCACTTATTACTTTCGATGTGTCCACTTGCAATAAACGCCCACTTTTGACGCGCGACAGTAGCTTTTTGGCATTACTTGTGTATGTTGATGATGTGATATTGGCTGGAAATAATCTGCAAGATGTAGAAGATACTAAACTTTTCTTATCCACGCAATTCAAGCTTAAAGATTTGGGAAAGCTTAAATAATTTCTCGGCATAGAGGTTGCAAGGTCAAGGCAAGGAATCAGTTTGTCACAACGAAATATGCTTTGGAAATTCTAGAAGATGTCGGGTTCTTAGGTGATAAACCTTCTTTTTTTCCAGTAGATCAAAATTTGTCACTCACACAATCAAATGGAGAGCTTTTGAATGATGCATCAATATACAGAAAATTAATAGGGAGATGGGTCTATCTCACCATAACTAGACCAGATCTCACTTATATTGTTCATGTATTGAGTCAGTTTATGGATAAACCTCGACAACCACATTTATAGGTAGTACACAAAGTTCTTAGATATATCACACTCCTGGACAGGGTATCTTATTACCATCTACAGGTTCTCTTCAACTAAGAGCATTTTGTGATGCTAATTGGGCTCGATGCAAGGATACAAGAAGGTCAATTACAGGTTATTGCATCTTGCTTGGTCAAGCACCTATTTCTTGGAAGACAAAGAAACAAACTACGATATCTCGTTCAAGTGCTGAAGCAGAGTATTGGTCCATGGTTACTACATGTTGTGAGATCACATGGTTGAAAAACATTTTGAACGACATGAAAGTAAGCCACACGCAGCCAGTAAATTTGTACTGTGATAATCAAGCGGCTATGCACATAGCTTCGAATCCCTTCTTTCATGAGCGAACTAAGCACATAGAGATAGACTGTCATTTAGTGCGTGAAAAGATTCAAAACGGAATGATTCAGACTGTTCACATTCGCACTTTAGAACAGCCAACAGATTTATTTACTAAACCTTTGAGCACTGTGCAGTTTGAAGTTTTACTTAGCAAGTTGGGTGTCATTAACATACAGTCCAACTTGAGGGGGAGTGTTAAAGGAAATTGAGCCATAGATCAGCCACAAAATATGCAATCCAAATTATCAAATATTATAGATTGATTTTGTATTATCTCTTTCCTTACCTACAAATGTTTTAGCTTAATCATAGGCTATAGAATAGGATTAATTTATATTACCATCAGTATATATACATGTATTATTTATTCATTTTATACAACAAGAAATTTCCAACACACTGCTTTCATTTTCTTTCAGCAACTGTAACTTCACAAGGACAATGTTCCTTTTATTATATATTCGGTGGGGTTGAGTAGGGATGTAAAAAGCTAACCGGACCTGAACACTTAATTGAAACTTGTTTAAGTCAGAATCCAAGGATGTAATGACCCAACCAGATATGTATCCAACTATTGTTGACCTAAACTCGATTTGGACCTGTTATTGCTGTAACTGAACCCGACCTACATCCGATTGAGAATGACCCGAATCTGATTTGAACCTGTTATTGTAGACTAGAAATCCGACCTGTATCCGAATGAAACGAACCTGAACCCATGTCTGAACTGGCAGATAACCGATATTACCCGAATGAGTAGACCCGAGACCTGATTTTACCCGATCTATTTTGAATCTGACATGTTTTGAACCCGACTTGTTTTGAATCCGACCTGTTATTGATATGAACTAATATTTACAAGACTTGATATTTACATGACATGTAATTAAGGATATCTATAATTTGATGAATTTAAAATATTGACAATGCAATAAGTTTAAAAAAATAAAATTGGGCATGAACTTAGAGAATTAATTTAAGGATTAATATTAAAATTTAGTATTACATATTTAATTTAATTTAATTATATACTATTTTATTTATTTTAGTTTAATTAATTTTAATTATAATTTTAAATTAATATTTTATTAAAAATTATAATTTTTAAATTTAAACTAATATTTAAATTATTGTAATTATAATAAAAATAATATTTAATTATAATATATTTAATTAAAATGTTATTTTCATAATGTTAATAATTATATGTTCACGTTCATATCAAAATTTTGTGTATAATTATATTTTATAAAATTTTATTATATATAATATATTCAAATTGAATTAAATTATTAACTTTAGTATTTAATTAAGCTAAATTAACATCTAAAAAGCATAAACTACTAACATAATTAAAAGAATTATAAAATTAAATATAATTCTTTATTATTTAATCTATATTATGAATAAATTGAAATAAACCAACACAATTGATAAAAAAAATAAAAAAAAACAATTAATAAAAGAAAAGGGAAAAACAAAATTTTGGAGGAAAATATAATATATAATAAATTTTGGAGTAACATTATTATTATTATTTAAATATATATTAAAGTATACATTAAAGTATATATTATTATTATTATATACTATATAATAAAGTATATCTTAGAATAATTTTAATATATTAAAGTATATATCATATACATATAATATATACATATATTTTAATATATATTAAAGTATATACATTAAAGTGTAAATTAAAGTATATATTAAAGTATATATTTTCATGTATACATATTTAATTATACATTAAAGTTCATGTCGCGACCATTTTAAAAATCAAGGTGTAAAAATAGTTTGACGATTGAATTTTGAGAAACCAAATTTTTACTACTTTTAATTATTAATCTTGAAAAATTAGGGTTTTAGATTAAAATGAGTTTTATTTTAACTTTAAAATAATTTGGAGTCGCCACCGACTTTGGTAGGTATGACACCATAAAATAAACCAGAGATTCTTTTTAAAATATTTGGGTTTGAGATTCGGTTACGCGTGAGGATGAACCTCACGAGCGCCTGAAATCGGTACCTTATTAATTATATGTGACATTTTGGCATTTCGAACAATAATCTCAATTTAGTCCGTCATTTTCAAATGAATATCGTTCGATCAAAGATGTCCTTTTGGATAAGAAATTACATTTCTTGTAAATACGAGCTTGAATAAGACATTTGGTTATGTTAGGAAACCTTAAATCGTATTTTGAAGAAATATAATTTCTGCTCCAAAATGTTTGAATGCATGAAATGTTATTATATGGTCAAATTTAAGTTCTATATTATTAGGCTCCATTAATTAAATAATTAAGGACCTATTATATTATTAATTTTCCAAGGGTATTATGGTAACATCCAAATAATTAGGCACTACCATTTAAAAACGGGTGCAAGTCGTCTGCCTCTTTCCCATGTCTCCAAACATGCCTCCGTTTTAAATTAGATGGTGTAGGGTTCAAGTTTAGGGGTTATGATTATGGTTTAGGGAATTAGGGGTAGGGTGTATTTTTTAGGGTTTAGGGTTTAGGATATAGAAAGTAAGTGTTAGATTTTAAAATTATTTTTTTTACAAATTTTCAACAAGAGGAAGACAAGGAGACATGATAAAGAGGTAGAAGATTTTTACTCTCTATACACTATGAGAAATTAATAACATTACTATTTGTTTTTCTAGTTGTTTACCTAATTAATTTTATTTTTATACTAACCTTATATTATTTTTCATTTTCTAAATAAGAATGACACATCGAATGTGATACCATAGTACATCCTTGGTCAACGTCTCAATACGATGAGAAACCGACCAACTTAGTGTATCCGAGGTATATTATTGAATACACTATTTATTTATTATAATTTTATTCCTATTAGATTAATTTATTAATTAGAGTGATTAGTCTTAAAAAGACTCTAATTTATTTAACTAAGTGTGAAGTAGGTGTTCTCCTAAGCAAATATATTATATGGTTTTAAAATATTCAACTAAATCATACAAATAAATTAAATAATTAATGCATTAATTAAAGGTATAAGGATCAAATTGAACTTCATTTAAAACATAAAAACTCTATTAAAATTATTATATGGCTAAAATATTCTAACTTCAAATTCTAATGCCTAAAAAAACTAAACAAAACTTAATAAGAAAAAAATATTGATGACTTACCAAAGCTTTGAATTGTAGATCCAGGCATAATCCCCTTTGATTTGCTCTAAGGTTCTCACCATTCCCTTCTTCTTTTCTAAGTAAACATCCCTCCCTTTTATAGGCATTTGAGGAAGGAAATGTGAGGTTTTCCACCAATGTGAGATTTATTTTCTATACTAAAATGTGTATTTATATGTAATGAACATTTTCTACCAATGTGGGATTTATGCCTATAGTAAAATGAATGGTTGTATGTAAAGTAAATTCTCACCAACGTGAGATTTATTTTTTAAAACAAATTATATTTATCAATTATTTATTATTGCCTTATTATGCGTATTAATACCCGGATAAAATATGGGTATAACAATTACCAAGTGCAACAGAGCCTTCAAACCAATTTGCAAAGATCAACTCCAATATGATCCTTTTTCAATTTATTAGACTTTTAGGAGAAACATTATCATTTTCCTAATTATACCCGTTTAAATTGCTTTCTTTGCCTCACTAACTCACTATAGCCAATCCTTCCCTCTTTTTTGATCTCCATCAAACATTAGAGGACTGGAAATCCTTGAAGAAAGATTAACCCTGTGGTAGGTAGGATGTATTCTAAAGACTAACTCTCCTTATTCCAATACACACATATAGTTAAAATGGTCTTTTCTGCCCTTTTTTTAATTTAATCTTCTATTTTTCCTTTGGATAGAAACTCGTCTAGGTGAGATACCTTGCATACAACTTTTTTTTTTTTTTTGCACTTTTTCAACTCGATGCAATTTATTTTGACTTTTTAGAACTTTTTCCTTTTGCATTCATTTCTTATTCTTTTTCTCAACATGATTCAGAAGTGTTCATTTTCATTGACCATATCTTTCTTGATTTTGCATTTCACTTTTATTTCCGGCCCTTGATTCACTAGTCATAAAAATCAAACATATTTGACTTCTAAATACATTTTCATCCTCTTTAGCCCCAGTGTAGGGGTGATCTTTGGTTTGTGTTGAATCAAAAAAATATCAGTCTCAAAGGAGACAACAAATGATATTTTTTATTTTCTTTCTTTGAGAATAGAGATCAAGGAATGTCAAATATCATTGCATACTTGGATACCCTTGAAAAAAAAGTAACTTTCAGTTGGACGATGTTTTTGATTATCACTTCATTCAAAGATAATTAATGCTCGAGAGAAAATTCACTCAAAATTTGTATTTAGGATTTTTCCGTGATGCATGAACATTCATTAATGTTTTCCTTTTGACCTAAATAGATTAAAAACGTGTCCCATTATTGAAGTTGATCTAGGAATTTGGTTTAAGGTCGCTCTTGTGATTGATATTCAAGACCTGAAAGAAAGATGTTAGTGACGATATATAGATATATGTATGTGCGATCAAAAATTAACCCATAACAAAGAATCAAATAATATGAAACATTTTCCACTTGAGAAAAATATATAGGAAACAAGCATCATAGACAAATAAATTGAAATAACCTCTCTTACCAAAGACCCGCAGTGCTCGCAGGCAAAAGCAACAAGGATGATTCAGGGCATTAATCCGTAACGATCCTAAAAATATAGACAGATACCCTCTGATTTGAATGTTTGCCATCTATAAAGAGAAACCATAGTGAATTTCAATCACCTCATTTCCACCATCACTTTTGCAGCTTCTTGCTTCTATTTCAGTGTTGAATTTTCGGCTTTCCAAGCATCAATGTTTATTCTCTTTAAGAATCCCTATTTGGTCTGGTCCTCTTGGATTTCATCTTTAGAATGACATCGTTTATGTTTCAGATGAATTTTCATTCCAATATCTTGTATCTGCATTTCATCTAGATGACTTTCTTTTTCGATCTTCTCGACTCCAAACAACATGACAATTGATATTTTGATTCTGAGACCGACCGATTTTTTTTCGTGTTACACAAGCAATCCTCAACAACATTCTGAAATTTCATAATCTTAACATATTATAATTTATGCTTGTCAAAATGCAGTGCTACTTTAAAAGCAATATTTTAAACAAAATGCAATAACTTTATGATTTTATATTTTTCTAGAAAGGCAATATTTAATGATGCAATTCATTAATGAAAGAGATATCGATTTCAAGAGCTAGTCATTAGAGCAACGCTCATTTAACAAAAAGATCGAATACAAAGAGAAGTCAATTTGTTGACATGATATGGCTTGTGCAAACTTCTTGGATGATCACTTTTTTTAGTCTGACTCGGCAATTGTCTTGGTATGTCGATGAAAATCTATTGATAAGTCTATAGCTTTATCAAAAAAATGGCATATATCCGACAAGTTTTGTACTTGGTTCTGAAGCTGATCACCAACTCTACTTTACATAACCTTGTTGACTGACTCGGTCTAACTTTCAACATATTGTCCTTCACTTGAAACATTGGTTAAAAACTTGCAAATTGATTTTCTACATAGCGTATCTTACTTTTTGATTTCATCATTTCACTTCTCAGCTTCATCCTTCGGTAATTCCCGTCGTTCATGAAATTTAAACATCGATCCTTTGCTCATAATTCTCTTTTCCTCTTCGAGTTTTCATTTGCTAACAATAACCCTAGGACGCCTCTAATTTATCCATCACATATCTACTTTCTAATTATCTCCACCTTTCAACTATCATGTCTCGTTTATATCTACACTTGACCATGAACCCGACTTGAAGCTCAAACAAATGTTGAACCCAATATAAATCTAATTCTTTTCACCCATTAGAACAATGTAGCAAAGCCTCATATTTTCCTATTGTTGGTGTTGTAACCATTCTTCTAACAGTAACTCTGAAACCTTATCAAAAGTGACTTTTCACATCATCGTCTAAGAATTTTTAAATTACCCTTAATTTTGGCAGATATTTATTATGCTTGAAGTCCTCTGAAATACCCTTGTATTATTGATACTTGTTCTTCCTAAACATTAACTCTGATTCCGTACTGAGTCTTCTCGAAAATAGTCCATCTCAGCATATTGTTATCAACTTGTCTATCAAACCCTTCAGTTTATGACCACTGCCTATTCAACTAACTCTCGAATCAATACTTATAATGCATGCTATGCGATGCAAAACTCACACACTTGCCACAAAAAAGTGTTAGTATCGTGAATTAATAATCTGAAAAAAAAATGACATGAAAAATAATTTAAATTGCGAAAAATAACCAGAGAAAGATTCATATTGCATAAAAATAATCAGAGAATAATTTATATCAAGCAATAAATATCCAGAGAAAAATTCTATTTTGAAGGCATTTCGGCAATATACCACCTTATCTTACAGTCCCTATCTGACTCTAATAGGTGTAGGTTTTTACTCTACACATGCGGGTTTTGGTTTAGACTCTAGGTTCCCGAACTGTCGTTATTGTCTATTACGACAATAAGATATTGATTCGGTTGTATAGGTCCCTTACAACGAAGACATAGGCCCCACGACGCGTAAAGTTAGTATACCGAAAGTAGACATAGATCCGAACTTGGAGCTGGAGAGCATCATGTCAGATTACGTATATCTCCCACTCAAAGGTAAAACACTACCATCATTCGTCTAAAAATTCATTAGATTCTTTTGAAGAAAATTATAATATCACCTAAAATGCCAAAGTACCAAGTCTACTTAATTATTAAGGCCTGAGTCATAAAAGTTCCTAGCGAAATCGCCAAGTATCACGATCATTTTAAAAAACGAGGTATAAAAATAGTCAGGCGATTAAATTTTAAAAAATTGAATTTTCACCACTTTTAATTATTAATCATGAAAATTAAGGTTTTACATTTAAACGAGTTTTATTTTAACTTTAAAAAATTTTGCAGTCACCACCTGCCACTTTGATAGGACAGACACCATAAAACAAACAAATGCTACACTACACACGTCGTGTAGCGTCAAAATAAATTGTCTTATTCTCAAATAATAAAGAAAATTAAATATAATAAAGGAGAAGTAAGGGTCGATCCCACAGGGACTAGAAACTTCCTGATTATGCTTGTTTGATTGGTGATCCGAGAAGGTTAAATGATGATTAAGTAAAAACGGGGGTTGTTGAATAAAAACTAGTAATTGAATATGAAATAAAGAAAGTAATTCAATAAAATAAAAACTAGCCTTAGGCTCTCGCTTTGACTCGACTTTAATGGATCATCGGAAAAAGATTTTCACTTCAAGATTTTACATCGGTACTTAGCTTTCAAGGTTCAATCCTTGAAGCAAAACTTTCAAACCGAATACCCAAGTGATATCTTTGATATTGGTTTCATAGATTAATCCACCAACTCAATGTTTGTAGATAAAAATATTTAAATCATTAAAACCAACTTGGACTATGTTGTTGTAATAACAATTGATCCAATCTTAGTTTTCTCTTAACAATCAATTTGCTAAGTGTGTTCGCAGGAAGTCGGGTTTGCTTCAATAGCCGATCTTTCCCCCCACACAAGTGATCAAATCAATGTCTTGACCAAACTCAATCATTAGTTTTAAAATCAATTTGATTTTAGAAATAAGTTCAAAAGAAAACTGAAAGAAATAAAAATCGAAGTTATTGATGCGCTTTTCAATCCTTACATTTGGATCGAGTCATTGTTTAAGCCCTTGGCTATGGAGAACTTAGCCGAGCATAATTATGGAAAGAATTATGCTCCACATAGTATAAATAAAATAAAAATAAGAACAAGAAAAATAAAGAAAGAAAGCTTTTAAAAAGAGATGAAATATTCAAGGATTCATGAATATGAAAGATGATTTCTAGGCTTACCCAAGGTAGGTATTTATAGCCTTCTAAAAACCCTAAAATAAAGGGATAAATCCTAGATAAATCTAAAAATATTTAAATTCAAAAACAAAAGAAAAATCCAAATTTGAAATTCAAATCTCGGTTGATATGCTATCCGAAACATGACTGATAAACTATCAGGCGCTTGCTGACGTCATCTTCTAGAAGCTGTTGACCAAGTGCCACGTCAGATTTTCATGCCCAAATTCATTCCCACCAATCCAGACTCGGTCCAAAAAATAAAAAAAAATAAAAAATCAACCATTTAAGTGCATTTTCCTGATTCACAGTCCTGCACAAAAACACACGAAAATACCAATATCAATAACATAATTCATTGAATCAAGCAGTAATGTATTAGCTAGCAATGGGTTATGCTATGTTGTTTAGGAGCGTTGTTTGACTCCCATGTTGACTTATGTTTTGGATGATTTCATGCATGGTTTATATTCGCCATGGTTGCCTTGAGTTAGCATGTTGATTTATGTTTTGAAGTTATGGTTATGTGGATATTATCTTTGATGTTGTTTGAACTCTTTTATGTATGAATTCTATGTCTTGTTGCTTGAGCATGATTCGAATGGATGTGTATGAGTTTAAAGCATGTGTAACCTGATCCTTGAGTTCTATAATGTCTTATGCATGTTAAGTATACTGTATGTGGTTGTTGGGTTAGCCCTTAATTGTTTGTGCTTTAAAAATTCATCCAGATGCAGGGGCTTTCGATTTCACCTCGTACCGATACGCCAATTTCGTTTTGAGCCTTCAGGCTTTTGGCAAGTCAATAAGGTTGGCTTAGAGCCCGTGTGCAGATATGTTGGTCGTTTGGGCTCGAAAAGGCTTTCTAGGGTTGATTATTGGAGTTGATTCTTCGGACTTGGCTTTGGTAATCCCTGTGTAGCCACCTCGGGTCGGCCTTGCGACTAGGCCGGGTCGAGGGGGTTATAGTAGAGGAACAAGTTTGAGGGAGATCGAAAAGCCGAATCGCGTTATCGGGTGACTTGTCGAGCAAGTGTCAGTAAATCGATGAATGGATTATGAAGGCTGCCAATTTAGCATGGTTTTAAATATGTTTTCAAAGGTTTGGTGTGTATGGAAGGTTTGAAAAACCTCCCTATACTCGGAAGTAAGTTTAAAGTATTGCTTTCTTAAATGTTCTCATATTATGCTGTATTTTACTATGTGTTTTAGTCATGCTCATATTGTGTTGTGTATATGTGAATATATATGTGTTTTTAATACTCATGAGATTGATTTTATAAAGGTTTTTATATACATATGGTGTTTCCACGATTTTGTTTTGAAAATATGAGAAAACATATTTTATCGGTTTATTATGGGATGCATTATAAGGTGTTTTCAAATGTGTTTTTAAATATGTTTTTATTTCCCTTACTAAGGTTTATCCTTAACCCCTCTCTTTATCTTGCAATGCAAAGTATATGACGGTGAGGCAGTAAAAAGGAAGTAAGAATTCCATGTAATCGCCAAGTGAAAAGCTCAAGTATGTCATTATAACATTAGTACTAGTGAGAAAGTAATAT
The DNA here is from genome assembly GCA_035048815.1 of Abelmoschus esculentus. Classification (NCBI taxonomy): domain Eukaryota; kingdom Viridiplantae; phylum Streptophyta; class Magnoliopsida; order Malvales; family Malvaceae; genus Abelmoschus; species Abelmoschus esculentus. Next base: position 3,003,924 of record JAUCBN010000049.1, read on the forward strand.
GTATGGATTTATCATATTGTAAATAATGTTTATGCTTTTGGGACGTGAAATGATTATACGCTTATACATATTTGATGAATATCAAAGTTGATGTTAGCTTGTAACTTTTGAGAATTCTTTCTAGTTTATATATATAGTATTTATAACCTATACTCTAGAGGTCAAAATTAAAAGTTTTTACAAATACCTTAATTTTAGGGTTTAGGATCATATTTTAGGGTGTAATATTTAAGGGTTTAGAATTTAGGGATAGTGGTTAGAATTTAGGGTTTAGAGTTAGAATTTAAAGTTTAAAGGTTGAATTTTTAAGTTAATATGGTTAGAATTTAGATTTTAACTTATAACCCTAAAACCTAAATTCTATAGTCTTACTCTTAAACCCTGCAACCTAAATTAAGACCCTAAACTCTAAAATTAATACATTTTTAAAAGATTTAATTTTTTATTGCTAGTGTATAGAATAATAACCAATGAATATAATTCTTGTTGGATTAAAATCCGTAATTGTGGGAACATATGTAAAATGTATTATGCTATTATTAAATATGACGTAAAAATAAGTGATCAATTATGTTAAGCGTGTCACAAATATTAAAGTATTATGGAAATAAAAATATAGATATCATAATATGTATTTATAATTCGATGAGGTGAAGATTTATAAATACTTAATATTTCATTATTAAATCAATTATATAAAGAAGTAGTAATCCCCAATAAATAGGTTAACTTGTTTTTCTCTCGTTTGAGAGTTTAACATTAAGATTCAAAGTTTTCGATCTATCAATTATTTCGGGTGCGCTTCTGCAAATCTAGTCTTTGTTCTTAATGGTTTGACATGTATAGATTTTGGGTTTAACATTATCTCAAGTTATTGAGATCATAAGTTTTTTTTTTAAAATCTTGTATTGTTTATTTTAATTTAAAATCTTGGATCTGTATTTTTATGGTGATTTGGTTTTTGCCAGCTTGAATATTTGGATCTGTATTGTTTATTATCACTGTTTCAATCGATATTTTTGAAAAAAAGTATAATATGTACAATAACCCTAATTGTATATACATCACGTGATAACTCATATGCCAATTCATGATTTTGATTTGCATGGTAATGTGCTTAACCCTTAATTTGGTGAAGAGTGCCTCCTCTTTCGTCATTTGTGATTACTTTGCTTATTTATTTGGTTAATTCCTCTTGATTAGCCGATAAGTTCTCAAGTTTCACTAAAAATGGATAGATATACTATCCTTTCATGACGATAATAAAAGTATTATACTCGGGTCTTAGGCCATAAATGATAATTCTCTTCAGTATTGTCTTATTCATCCACTCCTCTTATGCAAGTTAAGATATCTAATAAAAAATAGATTTTACCTTGGTGAAATATTGACCAATAAATAAACTTTTTTTTAAAATACTCGCAACCTCGTTTTTCAATAATTGGAAGAGTGCTTCATTCTTCTTTGGAAATAACTTTGACAAAGTTTCTTAGGTCGTCTTTGATGTCTTGTCATCACAAATATGTTCTAATAGATCTTCATGAATTATGGTCTTCAATATGTATAAAACCTAATATAAGTGGAAAGAATCTTTGGATGAGCTACGATCAGTTTCTTCCTACACTATCTTGATTGCTAACCATAAGAACTATAAAATTTATTACGTTATAATTTTCTATCAACGCTATTACAAAAACTTTATATTAATGATCAAAATACAAAGAGATAAGTATACCTTAAAACTTTTGAGCTATCAACAATTTTCTTATTATCTCGTTTTCATAATTAGGTGAAATTTTAAGTTCAACTAGAAAGCTTGCTTATTCTTAATACTTGTTTTAAAAAAATTCCATGCCACAACTCAATCTTGCTGTGAACATATATAGGATAAGTTCAAAGTTAATGTAAAGCTTTGAATGTGAGTTTGATTTTACTTTTTGGATGTTAAATTGGAAAAGAAAGATTTCTCATCCATGACATGAACACCTTACCTAATTACTTAAAGACCTTGACTTAAAACAACCAACGCCTATGGGATTAGAAAGTGATAGTTTTAAGGGTGATGGCATCACACCTGAAAGCATGCACTCATTGGGGCCATATCTTCTTGACTTACATCAATGAATTACCAAGTTGTAACCACCTTGACTTACATAATGCATCCTTTGTACAACCATTTCCTTTTCCCTCAACCAAACCAATTTGACACAAAGTCTGAATTTGATTGGGACGGCGGAACGATGAGTTGTTGACATGGTTTTGGTCGGGACGACGGTTATTCCGGTGATGGCGGTGGAGGAGATCAGCCAGCCGGAAGGTTGTGGGGATTGGCGGAAAGGCTTGGGCTTGCCAAGGTGGGGGTCACGGGTTCAAACCTTTATGGAAACAATCTTTTCTTTATTTTTATTTTGCTTTCCCTTTTCACCTTTATCCTTAATTATTATTATAAAAAAGTAGGGGTGTTACATGGTATCTTCTGCGGGGTGAGTATTCAAGCCGAGTTAAAAAATTTCGAGTTATTCGAGTCGAGTCAACATATTTTATAACTTGAATTTTTTTTAAAAAAATTTCGATTCGAGTTGCTTTTAGCGAGTTCGAGTCGATTCGATTCGATTTTTCAAGCTTATATATAAATTTAATTATACTATTTATAATACTATAGTATATTTTGATTCTAATTTAAACGACTCTCTTTATAGCTACAAATATATTTTTCATATTAATAAGATTTTGAATTATTATTATTATTATTATTATTATTATTATTATTATTATTATTATCAAATACCTTAGATAGGAATGTCATTTAATTAAATTACGAGCCTCGTTAAAAAAATTTCTTAACTAGAAAAGGCCAAAACGAGATAAAAATAACGATAAATTAAATACAATAATATAAATACATAAATATAAAATATAAAATAATTAATATAATTTAAATAATATAAAAAATATAAATAAAAATTTTATTAAATAAAATAAAAATAAATATGGAAAGTGAATGTATTGTAAAAAAAATTAAAATGTAAAAATAACAATAAAAAAAGAGAAGATAATACTAAAATAAAAATGAAAATAAAACTACAGGGATTAAATATATAATTAGACCTCGGAAATTTTCGAGTTATTCGATTTTTCGAGCAACTCAAACTTTGGAAATTTGAACTTGACTCGAAATCGAAATTTTTTCGAGTTATTCAATTTGACTCGAATAACTAAACTTGAATAACTAAAAATTGAAAAAAAAAACGATTTTTCGAGTCGAGTCGAATTTTGTTCACCCGTTCATTGTCTTGTTTTCGCTTTGATGTTCACTTTACGAATGATGTTTTGATTTGATTTGCAGGCATTTTTCGCTGAGTAAATTAATCATTTTTTCTTTTATACTTTACATTAAAAATTATTAAAAAAATAAATTCTAAAAATAATCTTAATTAATTTAAAAATATATTTTATTTTTAATTTTCTAAATCTTAAATTTATTATTTTAAAACAAAGACTCTAATAAAAATACAATAAAAAAGATAAACGATTTGTACACTGTTTTGATATGCATGTAACTGCGAAAAATGTCATGTTTGATGGACAAGGAAAGAATTCTATTTTCTTAATTGAGAAAAATAATAATTTAGTTATGTATTTTTCCAAAGCTAATAAACTAAACTAATTTAAACGTTTGATTTTATGGTGATTGATCTAAAGTATATTTTAGGGTTAAGATTTATTTATATTATATAAAATTTAATATTTTTTATATTTTTAGGTTATTGTATGATTGTAATGAACGATTAAGATTATTTTCTTATTTTTAAAGGGATAATTAATATTAATATTTTTATTGTTAATCACATCATCAATTTACTTTATTCCAACAATCCAAAAAATATATAAAATTTTCAAGTCTTACATAGTATAAGATGATTCTATCTCTATATTTTATATTAAATTTATTTATTTACATATTATTTTGACAAATCATAACTTTAATTATAATCTCACCAAGAGAGGAGGGAAAAAACAGTAAAAGAAGAAAAAAAAATTGAAAGATTTTTTCACATTAAAATTTGTAAAAGAAAAAATTGAGTACTCTTAATGGTCTAAAACTATGATTTACAAGAATATGAGAATAAAGATAAATAACTTAATCAACCGGTCTAATATAATCTATAAGAGTACACGTTCTCATATCATTAAAACTAAAAAAATTTATTTCAAATATTCTGTCATACCCGAATTTTGGTTAAGGGCCACGTACTAACTAAAAACATAAAATAATAATAAAAATGAAATAAATAAATAAATAAAATAATTTAAAATTTAAAAAGAGAAAGAGATAAGGGAGAAGTGGAAGTTACCTGCAGTTAGGGGAATCATGGGTAGTTCAAAATTAAAAAGAATAAAGAGATTAAAAAAAGGGGGAAGAAAAAAAAAGAAAAGCCAGAGAACTCCACGGGATTGAAGAAAATAGAAGGCTAAGGGAGATCGGTTTGAAGGAATCCAGTGAAACCAAGAAAAGTTGTTGGGGATTCGATTAGGAAAGATCATTCGAAAGCAATTGAAAGTTTAGAATCACTAAGAGGAATGGCCGAAGAAAGATATTAGAACTCGAACGGAAGCTTGTCGGAATTCTCTGGAAAGTGCAAAAGATCTGCCTTCGTGTTTCCTTTCGCCTCTCCGAAGTTCTCATTAATTTGGTACGCTTGTTGTTACATCATACGATTGGTTTCAATTTTCCTTTTTATGTTTGGGTTCTTTCGGTGTACTGGATTTAATTTGTGGCTCTAGATTATAATCTCTTATATATTTATTGGTTACCATCACGAGTGTTAATCTTTGTTCCTGGCTGTGGATTTGACTTTCATTGCTTTGCTAAGTGGTGGATTCAACATTAAATGTTGAATCAATCTTTGCTTCCAGGGAATTAGAATCTGTTTTTTTGTGGAGAGAAATTCAATTTGATTTTGAACCACTGGATTTAATTCCGGTATTGACATTGCATAAAGATGAATCAAATATCTTGTTACTGTTCCGTTTTGTTTTGTTTTATTTTTAGTTTTGAGTGGTTACATGATTATGTTCAGAATGTAGTAATTTGGTGATGAAAGAAAAATATGACTTTTGAATTCATCGTTCGTTTAATTTGAATTCAATAAGTATTTAATTTGAATAGGATCCTCAAGTTCTCGTTTCTTTCAATTTAGTTTCCCTTGTTGTAATCGAGCTCTCATGTCTCCTTAATAAAAAGTAACTTGGCTTCTTTATATTATTTATTGCTTTATTGTTTTGTTTATTGCTTTATTTATTTATTTATTTATTATGTTTGTATATTTTTAAAATCATATAGTATATTGTTTAGGATAACACTTTAACTTTCACTTAGATTAATTAAATTAGAGCCTTTTTAGGGTTAGTCACTCTAATTAATTAATTTTATTAGGGAGAAAATTGTAGTAACGATGGCATTTTAATCATATATCTCGGATAATTGACTTAATAATTTAGGGATTAGAATTAAATAAAATTAATTAGCTAAATAATTAGCAACACCAATAGTATTATTAATTTTGTTAGGTGTCGAGATGGTAGTGTCCGAGCATTCGGATGTTATCATAATACACTTGGTGAAATTAATAATTTAATAGGGTTTAAATATTAAATTAATGGAGCTTTTTTAGGTTAGAACTTAAAATGAACAAGATAATAACCGGTCATGCATTTAAAACCTTTTGGGGCAGAACTTATATTTCTTTAAATACGAGTTAAGGTTTCCTATCTAGAGGACGTCTTATTCAAGCTCGTATTTAAAAGAAATGTATTTTTTTATCCAAAAGGTTATTTTTATTCGAACGATATCTATTTGACAATAGCGGATTAAATTAATATTCTTGTTCAAAATGTCAAAATGCCACGTGTAATTAATAAGGTACCGATTTCGGGCGCTTGTAAGGGTCGTCCTTACACGTAACCGACTCCTGAACCCAAATTTTTTAAAAATGAATCTTTGGTTTGTTTTATGGTGTTTGGCCTACCAAAGTGGTCGGTGGCGACTCTAAATCATTTTAAAATTTAAATAATATGTTTTCAAATAAAACCCTAATTTTCATAATTAACAATTAAAAGTGGTAAAAAACTCGATTTTTCAAAATCAACTCGCCAGGCTATTTTTCACACTTTCGGTTTTAAAATGGTCGCGACATATTAAAAATAAAAACATAACATAATACCATTTAAATTATAATATCTATACTGTTTTTTTCACGGCAATATAAATTTTATTATTAAAATATGATATGAAATTTGAGCTTATTAAAAAAAATTAATCCTAAATGAGAGAAAAAAGTACTACACGTATATGGATATCATAGATCAAACACAAAACATAACTGAGACAGTCTAAAAAAAAAATATACTGACAACGTGTCGTTTGTGATATCAAATAAAATAAGCCTTAATCTCGATAAAAGAAATAAAGTAAAGTAAAATAGTGAGAGTAAGAGTCGATCCACATGGACTAGGAGGTTGAGGAGTTTCTTATTCTTGATCCTGCGTTACTCGTAGAGAAAATAAAAAGGGGATTTTAGTATTGAAATTGAAATTAAATATGATTCAAAGAAAATAAAAAGAGTAATTTGAGATAAAAATTCAATTGATAAAATCAGCCTTGGACTAAAGTTTTTGCTTCAATTAAAATCGATCCTTGGAAAGGATTTTACCTTTGGGCTCACGTCAGTTACAGTTTATAGGGCCCAACCCCTATAACTTTTTTCTCTCAAATGAATCGAGACTCTAGAATCAATTTTTAGATCTCAACCTTTTTGTGAATTAATCATGACAATCACTTACTTAATTCAACACCTTGAAAATTTGGAAAAACCCGACTCGGATTGTACCGTCTCAATTGAGACTCTAATCTGATTTCAGTTTCCCTTAATGGACCGTCGCTAAGTTTTTCACAGGAAGTCGAATATGTCACAGGCCGATCGTTTCTCTCAACTATTAATCAAAACCGAAATTCAATTCCAACGTGCACTTTCTGAAATTAAATCGTTTTGATTGTAAAAGCATGGTCGATTATTGATCCTTGATTCCCAAACACTGAAAATATAACCCTCTTGTATGAAGTGCTTTTCAATTCTAATGAAAGAAATTAAATAATAGTTTTAGCCTTTGGCTCAGAAAACTTAACTAAGCATGATTATGATAAAAATCATGCTTAACATTTTAAAAGAAAAACGAAAGAACGAATATAAAAAAGAGAATTTTATTAAAAGCTTAAAACAACTACAGTAAAAATGAAAATAAGATAAAAGGTGGTGATTTCTCAAGCTCTACTCATGGGGTATTTATAGCTTAAGAAAATATAAAGATAAAGAAACAAAATAAATTAAAACTCTTAAAAATAATCCTAGGAAAAAATAAAAGCCTAAAAACTAGAAAGATAATATCCAAATAAAAAGATAATTTCCAAATATTTAATAGTCAATCCTAATCCAAATCCCTTAATAATTGTTTTCACATGTTTTTACCAACTGGATTATCTTCTAGAAGTTGCAGCTGACTGAGTTGTAGAATCTGTTATATCGGATATTATCATGCCGCAAATCGTACCCGTATCTTCAGCCATGATTCCAAAAATATCAAAAGTTGCATAATTTCATCAGTTTTAGAACATTTCTTTATCTTACTGTCCTGCATAAAAAATGAACGAAAAGATCCAAATTAACAACTTATAACAATCAATCAACTTAAGCACTAATCATATACCTAATTAAACGGGTAAAAATCATTTGCCTTTTTATCGTACATCCTTTTATGCCCTCTTTTAAAAATTTCTAAAAAGTTAAATTTTCAACCCCAACCCTTATTTTCTATATCATAAACCCTATACCTTAAAAGATACACCTTACCCCTAATTTCTTAAACCCTAACCACAACACCTAACTTTGAACCCTAAACCCTAAACCTCTAATTTAAGATAAAGACAAGAAAGGAGAATGAAAAATAGGTAGATGATTTCCACCCCTAACTAAACTGGTTTCTCAACTTTTTCTACCCCAACATGCTACCCTACTACCGTTTTCCATGTTAAAACCGAACAACACATAAACACTCTTATGTGGAACCCCTTGCTTTCTTTTTCTCGTGAATCAATTCAAAGTGAAAAATCAGGCAGCTGAAGGGAGGCTGTAAATCAAGAATCGGGTTTCATGTAAGAAAAGAAAACAAACATCCGGTCATTTTTTTGACTTTCCGAACCATGCACGCATTTCTTATTCAAATTATGACTCAAAAGGACACCTTGTCTAAATCCAAATATTTAAAGACATCGAACTCACAATAGAGGATCGTCAAACTCAATTTTTTCTCTCGCTCTCTCTATTATTTTCTTATACCAACAATCAACCTTATGGCAAAAACTGGCTTCCTCCCTCGTCTTGTGTTTCTGTTGTTGCTATTTACAACCTTGAGGGCTATTGTGTGTTCAAATTCAACTGACATCTCCACTGATCAATCCTCCCTTTTAGCCTTGAAATCTCATATAACTCATGATCCACACAACCTCTTAGCAACTAACTGGTCCACCTCTACCTCTATCTGCAATTGGATTGGTGTCACATGTGGATCTAGACACAACAGAGTCACTGCTCTTGATTTGTCATATATGGATCTCACAGGCACCATTCCATCTCACTTCGGAAATCTATCTTTCCTTAACTCTCTCAATATTCACCACAATAGTATTATCCCCTCCACTCTTGGAAATTTGTCAAAACTAGAAAACTTGATCAGCTTGTACAACAACAATATCAATGGTTAGATTCATATAATTATATTATCATGCTCTACTCTTTTCCTTCATCTAAGTATAGGAAAATTTTTAACGAATCACATAAAAATATTTTGTACGATTTTCTCCTTGAATGGAATAATACTCGATTAAAAGAAATGAAAAACAAATTCCTATAGTGCTAAAAAAAATTGTGGGTCACTTATTTTTTGCAAAGCATTGAATTTTATATATTTGTTTCATTTTATCATAGTTTAAGTCCCTTTCTTTCATTATGTCAAAATTTGAAGTTTTGTTATTTATTGTGCAGGTTCTATTCCTTCTTTCATCTTCAACATTTCCTCTCTCAGAATAGTTAATATTTTATCTTTAATTACTCCTTGATTCGATGAATTATGTTACTGATCTTGGTGTTTTCGCGTGTTTTTGCGTAGGACTGTGAATGTTGGAAAGTGTACTTAAATGGCTGAGTTTCAAATTTTTTATTTTCTAGATCGAGTCTGGCTTAATGGGTATGGTTTTGGGCATGAAAGCTGACGTGGCACTCGGCCAACAGCTTCTAGAAGATGACGTCAGTAGCACTTGATAGCTTATCAACTGTTTTCATATAGCTTATCAGATGGGATTTATATTTCAAATTTGAGAATTATCTTTTATATTTGAATTTAAATAATTTTAGATTTATTTAGGATTTATCTCTTTTATTTTAGGGTTTGTAGAAGACTATAAATACCCACCTTGGGTAAGCCTAGAATTCATCCATTGATGTCTCATCTTTCATCTCTTTTCTCTTTGTTTAAGTTTTATAAAAGCTTTCTTTCTTTACTTTCTTTTTCTTATTTTTATTATGTTGAGCATAATTCTTTTCATAATTATGCTCGGCTAAGTTCTTCATAGCCAAGGGATTAAGCAATGACTCGATCCAAAAGTGAGGATTGAAAAGCGCATCAATTACTTTGATTTTTACTTCTTTCAATCTTCTTTTGAACTTATTTCTAAATTCAAATTGATTTCGAAACTAAAGATTGACTTTGTTCAAGACGTTGACTTAATTATTTGTGTGGGAGGAAAGATCGGTTATTGAAGCGAATCCAACTTTCTAAGAACACACTTAGCAAATTATTTGCTAAGAGAAAACTGAGATCGGATCAGTTATTATTGCAACAACATAATCCAATTCGGTCTTAATAATATAAATGTTTTTTATCTACAAAAAATTTGTCGGTGGATTAATCCATAAAACCAATATCAAAGATAGCACTTGGGTATTCGGTTTAAAAGTTTTGCCATAAGGATTAAACCTTGAAAGCTAAATATCAACGTAAAATCCCGAAGTAAAAAATCCTTTTCTGATGATCCGTTAAAATTAAGTCAAAGCGAGAGCCTAAGACTAGTTTTTATTATATTTAATCACTTTCTTTATTTATTTTCAATTACTTAGTTTTTATTCGACCCCTCTTTTACTTAAATACCATTTAACACTCTTCTTGAATCACCAATCAAACAAGAATAATCATGAAGTCTCTAGCCGCTGTGGGATTGACCCTTACTTCTCCTTTACTATATTTAATTTCTTTTATTATTTGAGAATAAGGCATTTTATTTTAACACTACATAACGCGTGTCAAATTGGTGTCGTTATCGGGGAATACGAAAAAGTTATTGAATTATTTTTTGTTTGTATTATGACCATGAAGAATCAAGGAAAACAAGGATATTATATCCCAGAAATTGAAGCATAAGCATAAAAACTGCACGCCCAAACACTTCGGGAAAAGAAACGAAGATTACAAAAACAACAATTAGAACGTGATTTAGAATTAGCATCCAAATCAGAATCACATTTTGATCACATAACTAAAGAGCAAATTTTGATGGGAGACACTGACCAAACAATCAGACAATTGACTAAGGCTCATGATGATAACTAGTCAATGTGCATAACATTTTCAAATGGAGAGACGTCATTCGCTCTTAAAATAGGCCTGATACTCCTATTGCCAACTTACCACGGTTTGCCGAGCGAAAATTCACATAAACATCTTAAGGAATTTCACATGGTCTATTTGAGCATAAAACCACAAGGAGTTTATGAAGACCAAATTAAACTTCGCGCATTTTCTTTTTTCTTTAGTTGATATAGCTAAAGACTGGTTATTTGATTTATCTTCCAATTCTGTTATAACTTAGACTGATATGGCTTGCCTTTTTCTTGATATTTTTTTCGATAGCTAAGGCGAGCAAATTTAGGCGAAGTATCCTGAGTATCAGACAAAAGGATACCGAAACAATATATGACTATTGGGAACATTTTAAAAAGAGCAATGCACAAACTGTCCACAACACGGCTTAACCAAACAAACACTACTCTAGTATTTTTTGAAGGTTTAACGCCTATGGATATGAAGATAATTGATGTGGCAAGTGGAGGAGCACTTGCCAGCATGACTCCAAACACGGCTAAAATGCTAATATCTACCATGGCCACCAACTCGCAGCAATTTCACTCTGCAAGGGAACCATCTTGACGGGTTCACAAAGTAAGTACAGTTTCATTGGAAAATAAAATTGATAAATTAGATGAAATTGTTCAATCCCTTGTTGTAGATAAAAAGAGCGTAGCTAGACTTTGCGGGATATGTACAAGCCCAGAGCATCCGACAGATTGTTGTTCGATCATACAAGAAAAGGATAATGCCCAAGTTGGATGGACAATACAAACCTAAGATATGGATCAAACTTTAGACAGAATTAACCATATTAGCAAGGATAACAAAATCAACAACCGAAATCATCGTTGGAATCCATTGTTGAATGGCTAACAATTTCCTAAGAAAAGTTTTAAACTGAACTGAGACACACTTACAGGAAATACATAAGCAAATTTCCCAATTAGCTCAAACCGTAGAAAGAGATGTTAGGGTAAAACCGAATAATGGTTAGCTTTAGGAAGTATATATAATAAATTTCAAATGGGTAATTATCACATAGGGTCTGTATAAAAATTGAGTTTCAAATTATTTTTAGATAAATTGTTTGTTTTATTTATCCAGAAGTAACAAGATGCTACGAAAGATATATGTTGTCTATACAAACAAAAATAGCATACATAACTATCAAAACCCAAAGTTAATCATAATTGGGAGTAATTAACTCTATCTGTTTTATCTATACAGTGACCGAAATATCTATATTGAATAATGCCTTGCATGTTCTCCACAAGAGTATCAATAGATGCACTCTTCCCTTGAAAATGTCTATAATTACGTTCTTTTCAAACATTGTTGGTGAGACTTTTGGAGCCTTGTATTATGAATTAAGTGTCCACCTAATCTAAGTTGTAATACTTTAGATTGTCAAACCCACAAGGACTAGATTACCTATGCGGCAACTTATTCCTGCACTAAAAAGATAAAAAAACAAGTAATTTTGGTTTGGATAAAGAATGACTTAAAGAAAATAACTAAGTAAATAACTAAAATTGGGATGAAAGAAGTAAGGCCAAGTCGATTGCTTTGTAGAGGGACGTCCAATTACAATATATTATCCTCTTATTAATGCATGGGGTTGAAGTGTCGCCTCGGTGAGTCGATGAAGGGTCGTCTTGGCTGCCTCTATCGGCTATGCATTGTCGAAAATTCAACTTTTCATAGCTCGACAGAGCATCCTTAATTGCCTCTTCCTTATCCCTAATTCGAAATAAAATTGAAGGTCACATCTTGATAATACCTCCCGACGTGAATCAAGGGTGAACAACAACAGATAATATGTTTCCTTTTAGTCGCTAAAATCCTTCTTGGATTAGCCAATGTCCAAGATCAAAGACCGTATTCTCTCATTTCGTGACCCTAACTATCCCTAGTCTAGACAAATAAGTTTTTCTTGTAAACTTATCTTCTGAACTCGTATGCAAGAAAGAGTGGGAACCAAGAGAGAATAAACTATGAAATTTGGATTGCATTAATAAAGATCAAATAAATTACAACTTTCTTCCCCAGCCACTCCATAATTAACCTAAGCCTTGAGGAAGATTTAAAACATGGTATGTTGTCGGCAGCTAAGGGTATATTCTATGAAAATCGACTTACTTTCCTAGATGCGAGGGCTTGCTTTATATAGGCCAAGCCTAGGTCAAAGTCTCCCATAAGTATTGAGAGTTCTAAAAGGAAAAGAATACATATTCTTATTAAATTACAACTCTTTATTTTATTTCCTAATTTTGTTCCCTTTTGGACTTTTGAAATTCATTTGACTTTGACCATGGCTTAATTTTCTTTCCTCACTTTTGTTTCTTCTCTAATTGTGCTCACAAGATTCTTTACTTTATTCTCTTTCTATGGTGCACCAATTGTCATCTTTATTCTACTGTCGTGGCAACCAATATGCTATCGAGGTGGGTGTTTATCTATAATTGATCTTCAGTTTTCAGCATCTAACGATAATATTTGGTATTACCAGTAGGTTTATTTCATGTCTAAGAAAGAAAATAATTAACTGTACTTGTTTTGTACCAAATAATATATGAAAGCGTGAATTGAATGCTTGGATGCTGAAATATAAAAAATATGCAGAATTATCTAATATTATCATTAAATATGTTTATTACTAACAATAATTGAGTCGATAAATGATATAAAATATAGGACTTGTATGCACTTATTAACTATAAATAAATGTAGTCAAAAAAAGCTTTAAGAGTTGCAGTATAAAAGTTTTCCCTCTCAAATTGGTGACCTCCCATTGCAACTCTTCCCTCCGAGATAGAGTATGACTCACCAAGTTATAAAGCAACAACAATTTCTTCCAAACAGCACTAGAATAGTTGCATTCAAAAAATAAATGATCTCTTGTTTTAAGAGCGTTACCACAAAGTTGCACATATCATCTACATAATCCTCATCTTGTTGAGTTTGTATTTTGTTGGAAGTCGATTAAGGATTGTGATCCATGAGATAATAGAGTGTTTAGGGATATATTAAGGGAACTAGAGGAGTTTCTTCCAACTCACTTTGTCTTTTTTATCGCGAATAACAGTCCAAATTTGTTTAGAGATAATCTATGAGCTATTGTTTATTGCATTAAATAATCTTGATATCTCTGATCGAAACATTAAGCATTTTTTTAAAGTTCAACTAAATAAAAAAACGTATTAAGGTTTTGAATTTTTTTCAATTAGTCTTCAATTTCAATTAGGATTTTAAGAAATTAACCCAAAAGATTAGGTTTTTAGAATATAGTCATTTCAAAATTAGGGTTTTTGAATGATGAAAAATTCAAAGTTCCATAATTTACTCAAAATAGTAATAAATTTTTCATGTAAAAAAAAAGAAATGGGAAACATATTCTTATCATGCTCAACAAAGAAATTATAGGTTTGTTAGAAGAAGGTTAAGAAATTTTGACGTATTTAATCATATATTTAAGGTGAAATTCCATTAACTATCGGAAATCTAGCTTCCCTCAGATTGATTGGTCTTTCTTGGAATAACTTCTCAGGTAAACATGTACTTAGAATATTGAACTTTCTTTTAACTTCAAAGGTATTTCTTGGTTTTTTGTACATTTTTTTTCCTCGGTAATAAGCCAATAATAAATTTTAATTGTTAATAAAATAAGTCTTAAGATATGCGTAAAATATTTTCAAAATATTAAACTAACGTTAAACACGTATAATAATCTTGTACATATTTTCATTAGTTAAAAAATGTTTTATAACTAACAATTTGACTACGCTCCAATCTTTGTACCTTATCACGACAACCTCAAAAGCAGTTTTTAAAGAGATACCTGATAAAAAAAAATTTCTTCTCATCAAAAAAATATTGAAACAACGTTAGTATTTTTTTTCTTATTGAATATATTTTCATTACTTAAAAATACTTCTATACTTAACAATCTCACTTCAGATTATCTATTTTTGAGAATATTTGATAACCTCTCTAAATTGCAAGTATTAGACTTGTCTGAGAATCAGATTTCTGGTAAATAATTCCTCATTTCTATTTCATTAGTTATTTTTATTATATCATTTTATGAACAATTACTTTAAATATTTCTGCATGACTTATCCATTACATTGTTAATCTTGTGGTTCAAAATAACAATCTAAGATTCCCAATTGAAAGTATGGAAACCAATCAAAGACCACTCATGTGCTTGTGACAAAGTCTTGCTTTGATTCCTTTCTTTTTGTGCCCAATAATTGTGCATATTTCTTACTCAAATTGTGAGTCCAAGGATGTTGTGCAAAAGTCTTTTGAATCAAAGTATTTATAGGATGGTGATACACAACCCATATTTCTTACCCATGTAAGTCTTGTGAGTCCAAGGATGTTGTGACCATTAATAAATTTTGACTGATTTAAATATATGTTTCAGGTGAAATTCCATCGGTTATTGGAAAATTAACTTCTCTCGAATGGATTAGTCTTACTGATAATAATTTCTCAGGTAAAGATTTTCTTGAATCGAATAATCAAACTATTTGGAGCTTTTGTAAGCAGTTCATGTTCAAGAAAACAAGAAAAGAAATGGAATGCATGTCGATAGTGATGAACAAAGTAATTAAGGTTTTGTTAGAAATTTTGACGGATTTAATGATATGTTTCAGGTGAAATTCCATTGACCATCGGAAACCTGACTTCTCTCGACACAATTTACCTTTCTAATAACAAGTTAACAGGTATAATATCATATTTCTTGTCTTTTCTCGTACCATTTTTTCTTTTTTCTGGAGGTAAAAATTCCAATCATTAATAGAGATTTATTACACAGGTTCTATTCCTTCCTCGATCTTCAACATTTCTTCATTGCGACAAATTTCACTAGGATACAACGATCTCTTTGGTTCTGTCTCCTCCAACATGTTCGATTATGTTCCCCGATTATCTTATCTTAATTTGGAAAGTTGTCATCTTGCTGGAAGAGTTCAAATGAGTTTATTCAACTGCAAAGAATTGAACTTTTTGTTTTTGGATGATAATTACTTGGAGGGGACTGTACCATTAGAAATCTCAAATCTGACTTCACTCAAGTATTTCTCCATTGAAAGAAACAACTTATCAGGTAAGCTAAATGATTCATCCTTATATTAATAAGGTCAATTATATATATTTCTGAGAAAACGTCGCTATAGAACTAAAAAAAGGCCACTAAAGATATGTTTTAATGCTGTAGTGACTATATATGTTTTATGAATCTGTTGTGCCCCTATATTTTACGAAATTAGACTAAAATTACTCTTGTTTAAGGGATAAATTAAGAAAATTGATATAATTTAAAGGACAATTTGATAAGATTATACTCATCAAGACTTGATATAACTATATCACCAAATAATTTTGATAATTTTATTTATATGTTTCAGGTCAAATTCCACCGGTTATCGGAAATATAACTTGTCTCGAAGAATTTGAACTTTCTGATAACAACTTAAGAGGTATAATATCATTTTCATACCCCTTTATGTCATTAATTTATTTTATGTTAGCATTAATTATCTTTGCATGTCCCTCTTTTTATTTTTATTTATTGTGTCCTTTTTATCCAAATATAAGTAACATATATAAATATTAAACTTAAATAAATCAATTTCTAAATTATTTAAACTCCTAATTCTAATTTTATTCTTAATTTTCTGCCAGGCCAAATTCCTTCCTCAATATGCAATCTGAGTTCCCTCAAGACTCTCTTTTCATACAAGAATAATTTGGATGGAGAAATTCCAGACTGCGTTGGAAACATGAGTTCTATTTCAAATATGGACCTAGAGAAGAATCATTTTCATGGGAAAATACCAGACAATTTTGGTAAAGGCTGCACATTACATAGTTTTCGAATCAACCACAACCAAATCGAAGGGTCATTGCCACGATCTTTGCGAAATTGCAAAGATTTGAAGCTTCTTGATGTTGGAAACAACTATTTAAATGACACTTTCCCGACTTGGTTAGAAAATTTGGATCAGCTACAGGTTCTTATCTTGACATCAAATAGATTCTATGGTGAAGTACTGGTTAGCTCAGGTTCTACAGTTTCCTTCACTCGTTTACATGTCGTTGATATCTCTCATAACAACTTCAGTGGCTACTTACCTGTGAATTTTTTTGAACATTTGCTTGCCATTAGAGAGGAGAATGAAAGGATAGATAAACCAGAGTACATGACAGATCCATCAGCCTTTGGAGTGTGGAATTATGCCGTCGAGCTATCTTTTACAACAAAAGGGTTGGAAAGAGAGTTTCAGTTGCTAATAACTAGCTGGATGTCAATTGACTTTTCCGACAACCAGTTCTTTGGAGAAATTCCTGTAACACTTGGAGAGCTTCATTCGCTTATTTCCTTAAACCTATCTCATAACTGTTTAAAGGTCGTATCCCATCAGCATTAGGTGATTTGTCAAAGCTTGAATCATTAGATCTCTCATCAAACAAGCTCCATGGAAGAATTCCAATGGAGTTGAATAATCTTGGTTTCTTGGAGGTGTTAAACCTTTCTCAGAATAATCTCGTGGGGCCTATTCCTCATGGAAAACAATTTGATACTTTCACTAATGATTCCTACATAGGAAACATGGGTTTATGCGGGCTGCCATTATCAAAAAGCTGTGATAGTGATGAGGGAACTCCAGCCAAATTTGACACAGATGATGATGATGATGAATTGAATTGGAAATTTTCCATATTGATGGGATATGGATGCGGATTGGTGCTGGGAATAAGCATGGGATACATCGTATTCGCAACTGGAAAACCATGGTGGTTCATTAGGATCTACGAGAGAGCTAGACAAAGACTGGCAAATAGGTGGAAAAGCAAACTTTTTTGATAGATTTTTGTAGCAAAACAAGCAGTGAAGAAACCATGGAGAACTTCATTGCCTTGTGGTAGGCAGGTCCTTTTCTATAGTTGTTTTATATTCCATGCTGCATGGCATGGGTGCTTTCTTGTATGTTGTGTTTGTAGCTTGTAAACACTATCTTAATCAGCATTTTCTGGGTGTTTCACTATCTTTTTAATACTCCAATGGAGGTTAATTTCATCCAAAGACAGAGTTTGGAAAGAATCAAGGTAGGCAATAGAATTGAAATAGAGGTTAAATGCACTATAGTTGTTCGTCTGTCTCTCCGGATAAAATAACAGATGATCAGTCACAGTACTTGAACTTTGGTAACAATAGCTTCAATGGGAAAATCCCTTCATGGTTTGGTTATTTTTTTGAACTTCGAGGCTTGTTCTTGTACATGAACAACTTCACCGGTGTTATTCCGGTCACTTTACGTAATTTATCAAAACTAAAAACGTTGATCTTATTCAACAACAGTTTCAGAGGACAAATTTCTATAATAATTGGCAACCTTTCAAACTTGAAAGTGTTATATCTGGATTATAATTCTTTCTCAGGTTTTATATCTTTCTCCATCTTAATATATTTTTTTTAATTAAAAGATGTTTTATACTTTTCAATCTCACTACAGGTCATCTACAGTCTGGAATATTTGATAACATCTCTACATTGCAAGTATTAAACTTGACTGTGAATCGAATTTCTGATAATATTCCCTATAATTTATGCATTGCAAAGAGTTGAGGTATTTATCATTATAAGGCAACTCTATGGATAGAAGTATACCTTTAGAAATTAGAAACTTGTCAATGCTCCAATCTTTGTATCTTGGTCACAACAACCTCAAAGGTAGACAATTCCTCATTTTTATTTCATTAGTTATTTTTATTATTTAATTTTATGTACAATTGTTTAAACATTGAACCATGACTTATCCATTATATTGTCAATTTTATGGTTCAAAATAAAAGTATAAGATTTTCAATTGGATGTATGGACCACCGAACCAATCTAAGATCACTCATGTGCTTGTGACTAAGGAATAGAATCTAATGTCTATAATCATGTCTCCTTCCACATCCTTGCTAAAAAAATTTTAAAAATTGAACTAATATTTTACACGTATACCGATCTTGAATATATTTTTCTTAGATAAAAGATGCTTTATACTTGTCAATCTGACCGACAGATCATTTATATTCAGGAATATTTGATAACATCTCTAAATTGCAAGTATTAAACTTAACTGGGAATCAGATTTTTGATAATATTTCCAGTAGTTTATGCCACTGCAAAGAGTTGGAGTATTTATCATTTTGGAACAACTCTATGGAAGGAAGTATACCTGTAGAAATTGGAAATTTGACAATGCTCTAATCTTTGTATCTTGATCACAACAACCTCATTTCTATTTCATTAGTTATTTTATTATTTAATTTTTAGAACAATTGCTTTAAATATTGTTGTATGACTATTAGTTTGTTAAAAAAATATTGTTGCATGACTTATTCGTTATATTGTCAATCTACTACTGTTTTTTATATTTATTCTTTCCATTTCACATAACTATAAAATTATTTTTTTAATTTAATTAAAATATTAATTAAATTATTTTATATATAATAAATTAAAATATTTAAATTATAATAAAATTTTATTTAAAAATATTAAACCCTAATCCTAAAACCTAAATCCAAACTCCAAACTTTAAACTCTAAACCTTGAATACTAAATTATAAACCCTAAAATCAAAATCCTTACCATGAACCCTAAAATTTTAAATTATAATAAGTTTAAGGTTTAAGGTTAGGGATTAGGGTTTGTTAGATAAATTTATGATTTATGGTTTCTTAAATAAATTTTTATTATAATTTAAATATTTTAATTTATTATATATAAAATAATTTAATTAATATTTTAATTTAATTAAAAATTAAATCTATAATCACGTGAAATGGAAAGAATATACATAGAAAACAATAGTTAATATATGTAAAAAATATCATCTAATAAACTGGTGACATGTGTTACTATCTAAATAAATAATTATATTATTTTATTATAATAAAATAAAAATTAAATTAAAAAAAGTATAAATAACAAAGATTAAATGATGTTTTTAAACTGTCATGTTATTAGTTCGTTAATTTTTAACGGAGGATGACTATATTAAAATTATTTTACTAGTTAAGTGGTATATTTATCGCTTTTTAAAGAATAGTGATCATTTCGACACCAACCCTAACTATTTATATTTTTTACCCTTAATTTTTTAAAGCACAATACTTTAAATGATAGTGGGACAATACTGATATATAATAACTAATTAATTTTTCTCAGAGTGATTGGTCTTATAACAATTTCTCAGGTAAAGATATACTTAAATTAAATAATTAAAAGGTATAAAGATAATTTTAACCCTTAACGTTTATAATTTTTATTATTTTGGTCTCATTTTTTTTTGGATAAATTTAGCCCTTAACCTATATCTTTTTGACAATATTTTTTAACTACCATGATAATGGGACCGTTAAAAATTTAACGATGATGACATGTGATATGCCTATGATAATATATTTTAAATGACATGGCATCTAACCTATCAAATATATATATATGAAATATAATTTTATTCCAGTATAAAATATAAAACAATTAAAATTTAAATAAAATATTAAAAATTAATTAATTCTAAAATAAAAAACTACTAAACATTCTCAACCCTAACTACGATAGAATCAAAGTCCTATCTTAAAAAATATGAACAAAGTTCAAAATTAATTAAATTTTTTAAGGTAGGATTTTGATTCTATCGTACTTAGGGTTGAGAACGTTTAGTAGTATTTTATTTTAGAATTAATTAATTTTTAAATATTTTATTTGAATTTTAATTGTTTTATATTTTATATTAGAATAAAATTATATTTCATATATATATTTGATAGGTTAGATGTCATGTTATTTAAAATATATTATCATATGCATATGACATGCTATCATTGTTAGATTTCTAACGGTCCAGTTATCATAATAGTTAAAATAAGTTACTTGTCAAAAAGATATAGGTTAAAGGTTAAATTTATCAAAAAATAGTATAAGGGTTAAAACGATAAAAATTATAAACGTTATGGGTTAAAATTATCTTTATGCCTAATTAAATTTTTTTAAAATTTCATCGGTAGTAGAAATAATAATTAATTTTTTAACTCAATAGATTGGAGATTTATGTTGCAAGTCCTTAAAGTTTTGGAGTTTCTTGTAATATTTTTTCGGTCGATTGAAGCATGTGTAATGCACTCAAAGTTCTCTATTAATTTGAATGGGGTTTCAGTGGGATATTTTGATGGGGCAAAAGGAGTACGAAAAGGTGATTCATTATCTTTCTACCTGTTTATTATAGTCTTGAATGTGTTGTCTTGATACGAATCATCTAGCCTCATCGGTTAAAGGAACGGTTGTTGTTCCTAGAGGTCACGGGTTCGAGCATCAGTGTTGTCAGTACAGTGACTGAGCGATCAATATTGAAAGGTTAAGAGTATAATCTGAAACAGATACTACTAACCACTGTAGCTGAATCAAAAAAAATGAATGTGTTGTCTTGGTTATTAAATTGGGCTAAAAATTCAAGATAATTGAGTATCATCCTAGATGCAAAGGGGTTCAATTAACGCATGTTTATTTAGTTGGTGATCTTATGGGTTTTATTAAAGGTAATTTGAATTGTTTGATGAGTGTCAAAGAAGTGTTAGATGTTTTCTATCGAATGACTGTCTTGAAAATTAATAACTCGAAATGTGAGATGATCATGGTTGGGGTTAGTGACTTTGAGAGGCAGTTAATGCAAGAACAATCTGGTTTCTAAGTTAATGCAAGAACAATTTGATATAAAACATGTATGGTTAATCATTTTCTTTCTTAGACATGAAATAACCTTATAGGTAATGCCAAATAATATAATGGAGGCTGAAATGCAGATAAGCACCCGCCACGACAACACATTGGTGGCCGCGATAGTAGAACAAAGATGACAACTGGTGCTGATAGATACAGAATAAAGTGTCGATTCCAATGGATATAATGTGAGAAGAAACATAAGTGAAAAAATAGAGTCAATCCATGATCAAAGTCAACTAAGGATTAAAGAGTCCAAAAGGAGTTAAATTAGGAAATAGAATAAAGAGTTGTAATTTAATATGGACATGTATTCTTTTGCATTTAGAACTCCTATCTTTATGGGAGACTTTAACATAGGCTTGGACTATATAAAGCAAGCTCTTAGGTTTTGAGAAACAAGTCATTCCTCATAGAAAAATTCTTAGCCACCGACAAGACCATTATGTTCTAAACCTTTCCTCGAGGAATAGGTTGTTTGTAGAGTAGTTGGGGAAGAAAGTTGTACTTTATTTGATATTTATTAATGCAATTCCGATTTTCATAGTTTATTCTCTCTTGGTTCTCACTATTCTTTGCATACGAGCTCGAAAGATAAGTTTTTGAAGAAAAATCTATTTGTCTGGACTAGGGATAGTTAGGCTCACGAAACGAGAGATTACGGTCTTTGCTCATAGGCATTGACTAATCCAAAAGGGTTTCAAAGACTAAAAGAATGCATATCATTGGTTGTTTTTCATCCTTGATTCATGCTATAAGGTATTATTAAAACATGGATTTCAATTGTTTTCTGAATTAGGGATAACGAGGAGACATTCAAGGATTCTCTTTCGAACTATGAAAAGTTGAGTTATCGATAAGGCATAACCCCACCGAGAAAGCCAAGGCAACCCTTCGTGCGACCCGCCGCGGCGACAAGCCAACCTAATGCATTAATAAGTGGATAATAAGTGCAACTGGATTCCCCTCTACAAAGCAATCAACCTGGCCTTATTCTGCTATTGTGATTATATTTTATTTAGTTATCTTAGTTTATTTTATTTATTTCAATCAATCTTCAACCAACTACTTGTGTCTTTTTATTTTTCTTAGTGTAGGAAAAACGTGTTGCTTAGGTAATCCAATCCCTGTGAGATCGATATCTAAAGTATTACAACTAGGTAAGAGGTGAAAGCTTCAATAATGCTCTATTTCAGTATCTAGGCATCGGGTAGGCAATACCAACCACGGTTATGCTGCAAATAGCATATCGTTCTTACGTGCAACCCGAGGGAAAAATATAAGATATCCTGGTAAGAGTTGATAAATTCATATTTCCTGCTGAATTCCTTATTTTATATTGTAAGCAGGTGAAGATCAATGTATTCAAAGTATTCAAAGAAGAGTTGGTCATTCGAGTCAATGAACAACAAGTGAAGATCAATGTATTTAAAGTATTAAGGCATCCAGAAAAATCATACGAATGTCAACAAATTGAGGTTAGATCTAAATTTAACTTCAATGCAGAAACGAAATGTTTGGACAATACACGCTAAGGCAACAACTTCCGCGACGGCATAGCTCATGATAAAAAACAAACAAGAAAGAAACCACCTGATGAGGAGACATTAACTGGATCATCAGCCTCTCCTCCACAAAAAAAAGGGAAGATGGTTACTTCTAGAGATGCATTCAGTTTCACTCCTCTAGTAACCTAATTTTATCTTAAATCTTCATATTTTATTTTTATGCTTTAAGAATTAGATTTAAGTTTCAGCATTTTAATTTCCTGTAATTTTCAATATTTTTCATAATTTATTTAGTCTTATTTTACTTTAATTTTCTAAATTCTCAATATTCTATGCCGCCTAGATTTGAAATTCACGTCAATTTTATTGACCGTGGATGCCAGCTGGGGTTGTATCGCGTGCACGCTAGCAAGCAATAATCACGCCGCTTCCTCAAACGCCACGCCGATCTGCGCCTTTAAATGCAAAGGCATCCGGTGACCATTTTTCATTTCTTCTTCATTTTTTTCATTTTTGCTTAAATTTATTATTCCCTTTCATCTTCTTCTACTCTACAACACCATGGCAAACCGAAGACAAGACACTGCCGACGCAGCCGCCCCAAAATATCGCAGATTTGTGACACCGACGGTAGAGCAAGACTATCAACACAATTTCAAAGGCCGCCAAGTCTGGAAAGAACAAGTTTTGCGTTACACCAATGTCGATGACCTCGGCATCGAGGCATTCATTTTATCGAAGATAACATTCCAGAGGTGGCAGAAATTTGCCAAACAACCAGACTCAGTCAATATATATCTGGGTACGGGAATTTTATACCCATCGAACGATGCCAAACAACCCGTATATGCACCCTAGAGGTTGGGTGATTCTAGTGGCTGACATTACAATCAACGTTGTAACCCCCTTAGCTCGACATAGACGGAACCGACGCTAATGGATTACATAGGGAATAGCGAACTAAACACGTGAAGGTTCAATCCGATAAACAAACCTAAACATTTTTTCTTTCTTTTATCTTTTCTATATGCATAATTAAATTCATACATATGTTGGTTACATGTCGGTCCAATATGAAAGCAATTCGACAACAATCGAGCACTCAATCAGACATACGAGCATTTAAAGGACTAAAACATAAACAAATTAAATTACAATGAAAAAGTAGAAATTCAGTTTTCTAAAATTCAATTAAACGTACAAAGATCTACCATGTCAAATTTCAGACAAAAAGGAGCATTCTTATATCAACAATTGCATGCATCAATAATCAGGGACCAAAAATGCAAATCTATGAATTTATAAGGACTTAAAACACTTTAAGTTAGCCAATTTGAAATTAAGTTAATTACATGTTCACAAGCGAAATTTCAGACCTATTCAACACCCATAGAACCCTCAATCAAACATAGAAAGAAACAAGGACTAAAATACAATTCATACAACTTATCTTCAAAACATGAACAGGGTATCAATACATGTGACCCCTGTATCGAAGCATTAATGTGGCAATAATGATATTAACTAACAATTTCAGGGGTATCGAAACGGCCTCTTGACTATTTCGACGCACGAGTGCTCAGTGAGCCTTGGGTATCGAAACAAGCTCCCCGTGTATTGAAACACAAGGCAAAATATGGGTTACTCGTTTCGATACACCAAACCTGTGTATCGAAACTCTAGGAAAAAATTTACCAGGTGTATCGAAACCATTTTCTTCTGTTTCGATACTCCTTTGCCTAGAAACAGAGAACAAGCATTTCAGGTGAGCTCGACTCATTCTTAACACAACCATAGATCCTCAATAACCATATGCATATTTCCTAAGCGTCAAACTCCTCATTGGCATACAACCATAGTTATCATAGTCACCACAATCATCTATAAGTATGCTTCCAAATTTTTACCATTCTCATAACCATGCAAAGGTAAGCTTAGCTAGCAAAGAACAAACCTCAAGCACCCACTAAATATCTATCAACCAAGTAAATCAACATGTAAAGCATGCTTAATTGCCACTTTTACAAACGCTTTGCTAAGTCAAAAAAAATTCTATCAAAAGTATTGGTTTACACATTGCCAAGTCCTTTTTATTTTGCTAAACCATACCAAAAACAAGTAAGATCTTTCTCCTTGGGCCTCTTGCTCCAAATGTTGTCCTTAAAGCCTTTATTTCTCTGCAAAGATGAAAAAGAGAGCTTTAGCAAAACATGCTTATTGAGGTAGCTCTAAAAAAAAAAAACAAGTTCATTAATGCAAATCAAAAACTGATTAAAGTTATGAGCTTGTTGAAAACATTCAGTCTTGTTCAAAATCATACTAGCAACTAACATGCTACATCAAAACATGCTTATTCAAACCATGCTCATAGTCATGTCGAATCCATATATCATGCATATTGGCATATAAGTGACAATTTTGATGTGAACCTTAAGCTCACTGAATAATCGGATTCCTTATACCTCAATTGGAAATACTTAGTCTCAACATGCATCAGTCGGACACAAAGTCACCCTTGTATACATGTTACCCCCACTACGCACGGTTGGACACTAAGTCACCCTTGTTTACATATAGGCAAGTACTACACGCACGATCGAACACAAAGTCACCCTTGTTTACGTGTAGGAAACATCAATATTTCATATAATTTTTATAGTGAACTTTATCCTAATGACATATCATTTGTATTCATGATTGTAATTGGTGTCACTAAGCCAATACCATTTCAATTATGCATGGAAGCTTGATGTTTTATAATGCATTCAACAGATGTTCATCAAGATGAACCAAATCATGCTCAACGGCTTATTCAAGAAAAAGGCAATAACCATACTTTAACCCAAGTCATTCTCATGCTTTCAAAATTCATGGAAACCATTATGAACCATGCATATACAGTAGCTAACACATGCATGCATCATTTTTCAAATCCATTTTATGCATTGAAATCATTTCCTCAAAAGTAACTTTCATAAATCCAATTCAACATAATCAAAACATTCGAAATGCTACCAAAACCATAGAATCCAGTTACTCTTGAACTATGGAAAATTATTACACTATCCCATAGTCCCCAAAATAGAGCCAAACCTTTATGATATATTTCTTAACCCAATTTCACTCACCGACAAGCAAAACAAGCTTTCGCGGATGCTCCAACGGATCCACCAACGCACCAGCAACTCAGGAGCCTTCTTGGAATTCCTCTACATCACAAAAACAGAGCATACACACATAAAATATGCTCAACACAACAGCAACACCAATCTTCTGCTACTTTCATCGAAAACCAAGCCGAAAAAGCCAAAAACTAAGCCGAAACATCCAAACACAAACCCAACCACCAAACAAACGAACTTAACCCATAAACACCATCAAATATGAACCAAAAACACATCCAAACCATCCTTATATCCCCAACTATAGCAGAGCATGAAAAACAACCCTTAAAACTAACTGAAAATTACCTCTAACAGCACTGATTCATTTATTCCGAGATTAAAATCATATGAAATCATTTTTGGATTCTTTCACCCACTCAATTAAGTATAATTTCATAAAATTTCATCCAAAATACAGACACTATCAAGATCCCCATGTTTTCTTAAAAATTCCACTAAAACTCTAATTTCTTAGATTAAACCATAAAATCAAGTTAAAACACATGATTAGTAAGCCAATAGCTTAGTAATATCAAATAAAGAACCTTAGTATTGATAAAAAAACATGAGATTACCTTTGAGACACTTTCACCAAAATTGACGTGAATTCTCCTCTAGCTTTTTCTTGAAATTGGCTTGAATTTTTGTAAAACAAATTGTAAGGTTTTGATGAGGATAAAAAGAGGATTAAAATGAGATGATTATTGAGAAAAAATTAGTAGAACTCAGCAAAAAAAATTGGAAACCATGGAGAGAAAATTGAGAAAGTGATAGAAAATTGAAAGAAAATAGAAAATGAAGAAAGTAATTATCCGTCAATTAAAACTAATTTTGGTTAAAGATCTCTAATTAAAAAAATTTAGAATAATGGACCTCTAAGGATTCTAAGATTTGGCTAACTTTTCAATTTAGTCATAAAAAAATCAATTTTGCAAATCTTATAATTTAGTCACTAACTTTGCAAATCTTACATTTTTGTCACTAAAATAAAAATTTCACTTAATTAGAGTAAATTAAAACCCAATTAAACTTCCCTTAGTTTTAAGCCATTATTTAAACATTTTAAAAACCTTTTTCCGACTTTATTACTCACCCGATTAAAATATTATTATTTTTGATTACCCGAAATTAATGAATCGAGAAAATCCAATTCGACCCGAATAGAACCTCACTAACTAACACTAAAACTTCTAGACTCAACTTCAGGATGTTACAACTCTCCACCTCTTAAGAAATTTCATCCTCGAAATTTTCCTGAAACAAACAAGTGAGGAAACTACTCTTTCATGCTCTTTCTCGTCTCCCAAGTAGCTTTTCCAACACCTCGATGTATCCAAAGAACTTTAACCAAATCAATGGTGTTTCCACGAAGAACCTTTGTATCAACGACTAAGATCTTCATTGGTTCTTCCTCGTAAGTCATATCCGCCCTTAACTCAATCTCCTCCACTGGTACAACATGTGAAGGGTCCGACCTATACTTACGAAGCATCGACACATGAAAAACATCATGCATCCTATCCAACTCCATCGGGAACCGCAACCTATAAGCAACGGGACCTACACGCTCTAACACCTCGTACAATCCAATGAACCTAGGGCTCAACTAACCCTTATGATGTGAGCACATCTTCACTAGCACTTGATGCTAATCCGGAGGTCTTGCCTTTAGGACCAATTACTCGATATAAGGCAAAATATTTCAGGGAAGCACTTTTCCTTACCTGTGCTTCAATTTCAAATTTATTCGATAATATTTATGCCTTAGAACATAGGGTTTATAATGTGTTGCATGCTGATTGATATGTGACATATTAGACTTAATACTTATTATATATGTTTAAGTATATATATATATCTAACTTATTTGTTCTATATATATACATAATAGATCAGTTGATGCCACCATTCGGTTGAAGCAACATAGGACCACATGTGTCACACCATTTGGTTGTTGCAGCCACCAAATTCAGCATGTGCCGTTTCCTTGCATTTGAAATTCAAATTGACAAAGCACATTTAACATGCGCTAATTAAAGTGGAAGCACATCATTCAAATTCTGTGGAGGAGAATGCAACAGTTAAGATAATTTCAAACAATGATATTCAAATTGTTTCCTTATTTTAGCCACATATTTGAAACGATGACTTTTTTTTATTTTTATTTTATTTCCTATATATATGTAATTAAACTATATAAGAAAGGTTACATACCTTGAATAAAATTTGGTTTGAGAGTTCTTTCTCTTTTTGGTTCTTTTTAGAACTATTCTACATTCAACTCGTTTGATTGTCTTTGATACTTCGGGTTCCTAAATTAATATTTAGCGGGTCCAAGTCCTACGATATTAAACTGATTCGATTCGGGTTCGTTCAGCATATTGTTCGAGTTCTTTAAGTCTTCACCATCACCGTTGTTGAAGTCCTTTCCCAAATGCCAAAATTATCACCTATATATCTATATATTTTTTATTTCAATTTGTTCATCTTTAAATTTACTAATATTATAATATGTCGTATAACTTTTTTCATCTTTTTTTCATTTTTATTATAGGGACATACCGACAACACTCCTAGATCCGTAACAAACGAGGCAAGTCCGTTTCGATGAACTCCGCGTATATTATATGGTATCAGAGCCTAGTTGTTGGATTTCATTGTAAATTTCTGCACGTCGAGTTTTGTAAGTTTGTACGTCAAATTTAGTTTCGTATATATATATATATATATAATCAGATTCGAATAGCAAAAAAATCAAATTCGAATAGCAAAAAAAATTCAGATTCGAATACCCACTAATTTCGATCATGTTCTTCCTCGGTATGCGAATACACAAAGATATCATCAATAAATACCACCACAAACTAGTCCAAGTACTCATGAAACACCTGGTTTATCATATCCACAAAAGCAGCATGGGCATTTCTCAACCCAAACGGCATCACCAAAAACTCATAATGATCATACCTTGTCCGAAAAGTTGTGTAAACGTACAAACTTAGAAGGGGCGACTAGTCGCTAAAGGTTTTCGACAAGTTCATGGTATTGACTATGACGAAACTTTCTCCCCTGTAGCTATGTTTAAATCCATCCGGATCTTGCTTGCTATAGCTGCATTCCATGATTATGAAATTTGGCAAATGGACGTCAAAACCACTTTCCTTAATGGAAAACTTGAATAGGATGTGTATATGACACAACCAGAAGGTTTTGTCGCTCCAGGAAATGCTGGAAAGGTTTGTAAGCTACAAAGGACCATTTATGGACTGAAGCAAGCTTCTCGAAGCTGGAATCTTTGTTTCAATGATGCGATCAAAGAGTTTGGTTTTATCAAGAACGAATATAAGCCTTGTGTTTACAAGAAGACTAGTGGGAGCATTTTTTGTTTCCTAATCTTGTATGTAGATGACATACTTATCATAGGAAATGACATACCTACCCTACAGTCGGTTAAGACTTGGTTAAGTAATTGTTTCTCTATGAAAGATTTGGGTGAGATAGCATATATCTTAGGGGTTAAGATCTATAGAGATAGATCTAGACTACTTCTAGGTCTGAGTCAAAGTACATATATAGACAAAGTTCTGAAAAGATTCAGTATGGAATAATCCAAAAAAGGATTCTTACCTATGAGACATGGTATATCTCTTTCGAAGGAAATGTGTCCTTCAACTCCACAAGAAAGAGAACGAATGAGTAAGATTCCATATGCTTCAGCTATTGGTTCTATCATGTATGTCATGATATCTACTCGACCAGATGTATCATATGCCTTAAGCATGACAAGTCGATATCAGGTAAATCGTGGTGAAAGTCACTAGGTAGCAGTCAAAAACATCCTTAAGTACTTGAGAAGAACTAAGGATACATTTCTTGTCTATGTAGGCAAAGAAAAGCTTAGTATAAAAGGTTATACTGATGCTAGTTTCCAAACAGACAAGGATGACTCAAAATCGCAATCTGGATTTGTGTTTTGACTTAACGGAGGTGTTGTAAGCTGGAAAAGTTCTAAGCATGACAAAGTAGTTGATTCTACGACAGAGGCTGAGTATATTGCATCCAGTGAAGCAGCAAAGGAAGCTGTTTGGATCAAAAAGTTCATATCCGAACTAGGGGTTGTTCCAAGCATATCAAATGCTATAGAACTCCGTTGTGACAACAATGGAGCCTTTGCACAAGCAAAGGAAACCAGATCTCATCAACTATCCAAACATTTTCTTAGACGCTTCCATCTCATTCGAGAGATCATAGATCGAGGAGATGTGGAGATATGTAAAGTAAACACGGTCAACTTATTTATCCTCAATCTCAAATCAATCTTCTAGAATACACTAGCACCTCGAAACTGATCAAATAGATCTTTAATCCTTGGTAAAGGATATTTATTCTTTACGGTCAACTTATTCAATTATCGGTAATCAATGCACATCCTCATAGTGCCATCCTTATTTTTCAAGAACAACATCGGTGCACCCCACGGTGATAAAATCGGTCAGATGAAACCGCGGTCAAGCAACTCTTGCAATTGCATCTTCAACTCTTTAGGTGTCATACGATAAGGAGCAATAGACACCGGATTAGTTCATTTTGTTACAAGCTGAGGATATGATTTTGGAATGAAAAAAAATTGTTTCTCTTCTACAGTCTATACTTTTTTTTAAAATCTCTTATTCTTTTAAGTTTAAGCATTACAAATTGGTAATTAGAGTCGGTTCGAGGATTCACCAAGCACACTGGGTAGAAACAAGAAAACACAGCAAATGGGTGATGGCGTGGACTTGGCTGCATTACAACGCTAGATGGATAAGATGAAAGCTAAAAATGGAACCCTGATAAACAGAATAGATTCGTTTAACACCAGACTAGAGGATGTTTTTGTTAGAGTATGCCCAAAGACCAATCATATGATGATTGTAAGGATACTTTTATTTACCAATTTTATAGAAAAAGGCATTGTCATTGTTGTTTTCAGATATATGTGTCAATGTATAACATAAACTGAGAAACAATAAGGTCCATATAATAATATATGTATTATTATTAAAAGATCCTTAGTCAAGTATTATTATGGGTATAGACAATAATAATACGCTTAAGACTAACATGTGATTAATTGATGACAATGAGTTGTCATTGACATAGAGATGTCAGAATTAATACATGAATATATTAGTAGAGAATAATATATTGGATTGACCCACTATGAGCATATATCTTGGATTATTATGTGACGGTCACAATATTGCTCATAGTGACAACCATATGTATAATCCTTAGACTTGAGATTATTACTATCTCAACATATGTTGTTTTATGTTTTGATGCAGTTAAACGTGTCTCGTAATTAGTTACACTATAAAAACTGACATTTGACATATTACAATGTATGTAGTGAGATGTGAATGATCAAGATAGGATTTGTCCTTCCTACATAATAGGAAAATATATCAAAGGCCACTTGATTGAGTGAGACTAGAAATGCATGGCCATGCTTGAATATGTTGATATGAGATATCACAAATTATTCATTAAAAGTACTATATTCTAGATATCAAGAAACATTTAAAATAGGCTATACAAGTGTGACTATTCCAAGACTTGTGCCTATTAAAGATATAAAAGGACAAAAGGATATAATACATTAAGAGAGTTGGTCACAGACATGATACATCGAATCATGATCTCTTGTAACCTAGATGACAATGACATATTTCTAGATGTCACTCATTGTTTGTAATATTAGAATTGTTCTAATATTATTACTAACGTTGAAAAGGAGCCTACAGGGTCACACCCAATGGTTGAAAAGGAGCAAAAATATAACGGATCTTATACCTAGGGTTACACATATATAAATTATATCCCTTTTGAAATTCGAATTAAATATAAATTCCGAAATTTAAGGAAATAATAAAATTAATTATTTCCTAAACAAATTCAGAATAAAACTCTTATACCTAGGGTTACACATATATATAACGGATCTTTGGGTCTAACAGCCATACAATAGAGAATCTCGTATTCCCAAACCTAAAATCACGAAAAATAGTTTTTCGAGATTTGCTCTCAACCGGGTGAACTGAGTAAAGGACGAGACGATATTTGTGGAGGCTAAAGATTCGTGTTGTAGAACGATCGTAATTGTAGCAGATCCAGGTTTTGCTGCTTATCAAGGAACCCAATGTAAGTTATCGCATATCTTCCTCCCGATTTCAGATTAAACGTACATGGATCATTGGAAAGACCGTCGTAATTTTGTTCCGCTGCACCATGGGGTGTGTCGGCGGTCCCAACAGTGGTATCAGAGCCACTTTTAAGATCCGTAATCGGGTTAAATACTTGGGTGATGCGATATGTATGAGATGCATGATTTGTTTTACTATATCGATGATATAAATATTGATATTGGTAGTCAATTAGGAATACGATTAATATGTTAATATGTTAATTACATTCGCCATGTTGCTACAAGGATTTTACGATAATCATATGTCAATCGTTGACACAGTGATCGGCGGAAGTACGATAGCAGATCGCATCAAGGAAAAAGAAATAATTGTTATTCTGATACGGAAAATCTAAGGGATTTTAAAATCCAAAAAACATGATTCTGTTGATAAATCTTATCAAATCGTGATGTTTTTCCATAGAAAAATAGTCGCTATTTTTCAAAATTTCCTGCTAGATTGTAGACCCTTACTGGTAATATTAACGATTTCATGATAGCATATATATGATATGTTTGCTTAGGACGGTGTTTGACATGCATGGTTATAGCCCTTGCTTTTACAATAGTAGTGACTAAGATATCTGAGAGCCCAGAAGTAGCTACACCTGAGAAGCATAAACCAATACCCGTCACTACTCAACAGAAACATGGAGGTAAGAAAGTTGTTCAAGTTACCTTTATTAATGATAATGAAAGATACTCTATGAATATAGATGAACTAGGGAAATTGTCTTCTAAACCGAGAAATGAAAAATGAAAAGGTGTATAGCATGAAATAGAGGTAGGAGGTAGCTCAATGTTGCAAGATAATGTTAAGATGGAAAGGAGTAACCTAGATAACCTATGGAACTCTCTAAACTTAAAACCAAAAATTGAACTTCACATGTTCGATGGAGAGAAACCAAAGGGATGGATAAGAAAATGTGAAAGGTATTTTTCTATTTTTAGCATTCCCGAGAGACACAAAGTGGAGATAGCAACCATGTACCTAAGTGGAAGAGTAGAGACATGATTCGATGGCCACATGATGCAGAAGCACAAAATCACATGGCACGAAGAACTTAGCCGAACATAATTATGGAAAAAATTATGCTCGACTTAAAAATAAAATAAAGTAAAAAAATAAGAACAAGAAAAATAAAAAAAATAAGTATTTTATAAAATTTAAACAAAGAGAAAAGAGATGAGATATCAAGGGATGAGTTCTAGGCTTACCCAATGTGGGTATTTATAGCCCTCTACAAACCCTAAAATAAAGAGATAAATCTTATATAAATCTAGAATTATTTAAATTCAAATACAAAAGATAATTCTCAAATTTGAAATTTAAATCTCGTTTGATAAGCTATCGGGCACTGCTGATGTCATCTTCTAGGAGCTGTTGACCAAGTGTTACGTCAGCTTTTCATGCTCAAAGTCATGCCCACTAATCCAGACTCAATCGAGAAAATAAAAAAAAAACCTTCAAAACTTAGCCATTTAAGTGCACTTTCCAGCATTCACAGTCCTAAACACACGAAAATATCATGATTAGTAACATAAATGATCGAATCAAAGAGTAATTAAACACAAAATATTAACTATTTTGAGTATTTATCAAGCATCGAAATATGTACTTTATTGAGGCCTGGTAACATAGTATCATAGCAGACACCCTTGATCGAAATCATCCTTTGAGCATCTACACTCTGGGTGAGACCTTGTCACATAGCATCCAAACATACATCTATACTCAAAATCTCTCCTCGAGTATCATTGAATGAGACTCGGGTCACATATTATCGATATCCTCTATTTAGTATCTCTAACCATAGCGTTGCAATACTCTTTCATTGGATATCCAAATCTCATCAATCAAGTATCCACATGGCATGACACATCAACACATAACCAAAATTATTGTCTTTCCGACGTACAAGTAACGTGATCCCAATGATCCATTGTTGTTATTAATCGTCAACATATTGTTCATTTTATATTACTGAGTTGTTAATATACTATGGAGAAGTGTATAATTAATATCATCCATTGTCCTCATTAATCTATGTTATCATATTTGTCAAGGTATAATTCAATTATTAATATTCACATTAATTTTTATCATAAATATGCATTTATAATTTATTCAATTTAGGGGTACTGATACTCGAATATAAGTATCGGTATGGTACCTCAATAGTATATCGATACAGCTAAAGCTCATACCAGCATCCTATTTACGGGTCACAAAATTCCTCGAATCATGATATTTACTATCAATTAATCGATTCCTAAAGCTTATGAAAGTCATTTAAATATGTGGCTAACACATTTGATTCATTAATATAAATTATTGGCTTTTTGATTATTTAGTCGAATATAATTTTTGGATTCATAAATATTTAATCGAGTATTTATCGTTATTTTCCCTGACCAATATTTAATCGAATATCTTAATTCAATCAACTAGTACATAAGGCATCATCATATATCCATCAATCACTAGTTTTTATAATAAATTACGAGCATACCACACGACCCTAAACGAGCTTTAAAACTATATGAGTCTCATCATAGTCGTTCACATTACGCATCTCGTAATATCAACCTTAAACATGCTTATTAACCATTTCTTAAATTACAACCACGAACATGATGCCAACCTTTAGCTTATATTGTTAAAATCCTCGTTTAATTTGTTTAATAATCCACTTGATCCAATATCCAAACCCTGAATAGTCCTTGTATAATAAAAAATTAAAAATTCACAATAATTCTATATATTTTCTATATTATTCACAAGTTTAAATCCATAAAAATAATTTATTAGGTTCAACTTTGACAAAACAGACTACATCAATAGATCCATAAAAACCCTTGCTTAGGGTCTCTCGAAAAAATCTAACATTCAATTAACGCCCGATCAATGTTGGTCAATGACCTGGTTAACCTGGTTGATATTGTGCGACGTAATGCATGGTCAGTTGGGTGCACCCACGAACCATGATCCGGTGAGTCCAGAAGAATATGCATTCGGGTAAAAGGTCCAATGTGCACATGGTGCACCATAGCAATGTGCACCCGCTTGGCTAGGCACATGTCCACGCGCAAGGGCGGCACGTGAGGGTGCTTACGTTATCTGCAGTCTGGATATCTTGACACTGCTGAGCATGCTAGTGACCTCAAATCTTGATTTTAACCATTGAAACTACCTCAATTCAATCTCTCGAAACTTCTCTTTCCTTACTCCAACGAATGGTAACGATGACGGTGACATGATGACGACTAGTTGATTCATCTCAGTGAGATATTTTCAAATATTGATGGTGTTACGAATAAAGGCTTAAAGAATGATATATTTGACATTAAAACTTTCTCTCTCTTATTTTTTTTCTCATCCTTTCATTTTTCTCTATCTCCATCGTAACATCTTCTCATCATCGTTTTTTTCTCTTCCTATTCATTTTTTCTTTTCTCATATTATCCATCACTCACTTTCCAACTGCTCTTTCCTATTTGAATTTAAAATATATTTTCTTAATAAAATATTAAGCACCAGTAAGGGTGAGCAAAACTCGACTCGGCTCGAAAAAATAATAACTCGACTCGATTCGAGGTAAAAATACCCAACTCATTTTGACTCGACTCGAAATTTTATAGACTCCACTCGACTCAAAAAAATTTCAAATAAAGTTTGAGCTGTAAAATGGAAATTCGAATAACTCTAAATTTTTAATAATTAAAGGATTTATTTTTAAGTTGGAGATGAGTCTCTTAACTTTTTATGATATATATATATATATATATATATATACATTGATATATAAAAATATGAAAAAATATTACTATATATGAATATATATATATAATGATTAGAGAAAGTCGTTTAAATTGAAATCAAGTCGTACTATAACATAATAACTAATTATAATTAAATATTTATAGGAACGCAAAAACTCGAATCGAATTTCTTAAACTCGACTTGAACCAAAAAAATTCAAATAAAATTTGAGTTGTAAAATATGACTCGGCAACTCGAATAACTTAAAATTTGACTCGAATCGAATTATCGCATACTCACCCCTAAGCATCACTATCTTTTATTTTTAACTTGGGTCCAAACTAAAATTTTTATATAGTATGCCTAATAACGCATTTAATGGACTCCCAACAATTGACCCATAACTTGAGTCCAAGACTCAATTCATTAACTTGAAAATCGATTCATTACATGATATATGAGACTTGATTACATGTCTTGAAGTTGACATGTAATAACATGAATTATCTTATAATATTTGTATTATGGTCGATGCAACAACCGAAATAGTCACCAACTGGTGGAGAAGTTGTTTGTTGGGCGATTTAAGATGGGATGCAAAAAGATAAAGAATAATAAAATGATTTTAGAGTGGTTCAGATTTTTAATTAAATCTTATATCCACTACTTTAGCTTCCCAATAAGGATTTCTCAAATTTATTATGAATTTCTTCTTTTGAGGCCAAAAAGGTAACCTTACAACCTAGACCCAATTAGCAAGTCTAGCATTCAAAGTTTACAATCCAAGCTTTGGGAGTCCTATCAAACAAAGAGATAAACAAGCAAACAATAAAGCCTCTCTCAAGGTGCACAAAAGACAATTAAGCTCACAAGTGTTGTTTATATAAAGATTAGAGCCATTTAGAGCTGATTTTTAAGCATATTTCTCATTCTAGTGTCAAGTGTATCGGTACACGTGATAGTTGTGTCGATACTTATTTGGGAAAGATTCATTGAACCTAAAATTAATAAGGTGTATCCAAACATCTATTTGGTGTATCAAAACACCCCGTATCGATACATTAAAAGCTTGTATCAATACGGCTCCTAGACATTAAAGGGTTTTCCAAATATATGTTAAAGGTGTATTGAAACACCAAATAAGTATATCAAAACATGACGTCTCGATACACTAAAAGCACGTATTGATACGGATCCTAGCCATTGGGTTTTTTTTCAAATAGTTGTTAAAGGTGTATCAAAACACCACATAAGTGTATCGAAACATGGCGTATTTCATACACTAAAAGACTATATCGACAAGAGTTTTGAAAGTGTTGAAATATAGCTTG
Organism: Abelmoschus esculentus; assembly: GCA_035048815.1. Taxonomy (NCBI): domain Eukaryota; kingdom Viridiplantae; phylum Streptophyta; class Magnoliopsida; order Malvales; family Malvaceae; genus Abelmoschus; species Abelmoschus esculentus. The sequence goes on from JAUCBN010000049.1 coordinate 3,041,439, forward strand.
GAACCCTTTAGTGTATCAAAACGGCAAAGTCTATATCAATACACTCACATTAAAAACACAAGTTTGACTACTTTAAAACATTTCAAACACTTTTAAAACCTCTCAAAAACTTTTCAAATTTATTCTTAAGTTGTTTGGACAAAAGAACAATTTTGAAATCTTTTCAAATTAGTCCAAAATATTTTTTAATTATTATATCAAAATCAATATTTCAAAACTTTTGGTTCATATACAAGGATCTAGATAATGATAATTATTTTCCTTTTTATCCAAATGATTATTTTATCCATTAATATTAAGAAAAATTATCTTATAAATGATTATCCAATTAATATTTAAAAATTGAAAAAAAATGACACTTATTAGGGATGACAAACAGACGATACAAGACGGGATGGGTGTGGATACTCTCTCTCCTATGTCCATACCCACTTAAATTTTTTATATCCACCACCTACCCATCACTTACGATGGGTATAATTTTTAAATCCACACTGCTCATGTATGTACATTCTTAAATCCTTCCTCATATCCACCACCTAAATTGTACCCTTGTACCTACCTACAAGAAACCACTGATATTGAATTATGTAAAAATAATCCATAGATTTCTGTAAGGAAGAGTAAAACTTTGCATGATTTACTAATTGATTAAGTGTATATATAATACATTTACACCAATATACATTTAACTATAACAAACAAACGAACGATAGCTAACTTAACTAAAACACATCTTTACTGGTATAAATTTTATTTAACTATAACTAACTAATTATCCATAGCTAACTTAGCTAAAGCAGGTTTACACTTCTATAAATTCTACTTACCTACGAATATTATAAATTTTCAAATTAATTAATTCAAGTTTGATCATAAACCGTTATTTTTTAAAACTATATTAATTGAGTTTAAAGTCTACAAACTTAAGTATTATGTAGATTTTAAAATAAACTAACATCTTAGTACATAACACACCATAATAAAGGATATAATCAATATCTACAAACATAAATGGTCTAAAATTCATATGGCGAGCAGATGTAGGGTGGACGGATACAATGCGGGTAAAATCTTAACCTCATCACCTACCCACTATCTACAAAGTGTATATTTTTTACATCCACAGTCACCCACTACCTACTAAACCTATACCTATTCCAACCCTAATCGGGGTGAATGCGTTACAAAATCCATAAATTGTACATGCGCTCTATCCCCAGGACTCTTGCTCAATGTACATTCTCAAACCTTTTTTATTTACTCATTTTGTATATTATGGTGGAGCAATTCAACTATATACCTCACATTCAGAATTTATAAAATGAAAAATGTATGGCTTCTGATCAAAAGCCAATCAAAACATGTAACGTATTATAACTCGTTGACTTAATGTGTATAAGTGTTGTTGTAATCACCGGAATTCGTCCGGGGAGTCGCCACCAATCGTTTTTTACGGTGCAATTGGAACACCAAAAATTGGTCTACGAACCAGAGTTGAGTCCGGGAGTCTGTTACGCGTAGGGAAGGATGAGCACCCCTACAACGCCCGAAATCGGCACCTATCGGTTACAAAATATTTTATACGATCAAAAATATAATCTGTTATCGAATTTGTAATAAAAACGGTTAATAATATTTAATAATAATAATAAAATAGGAAAATAGGAGAAAATATAATTTTCCAAGGACTAATCTGCAAAAATTAGAAAACGTTTGGGTTAAATAATATATAGCAAGGACGAAATTGAAAGAAAATAATAATAATAAAGCTAAAAATGAGAGAAATTAGAAAAAGAATGACTAAATTGCAAAAACAGTGGCTAAAATAGAACCAAATGCAAACTGGAAGGCCAAAACAAAACACGCTGGGACTTCAGGGACCACGTGCGTAATTTCTCCATTTTCCCGGGTTATGCGCGGGTATGGGTACAGTAACGGGTCTGGTCCACGGGTACCCGGTGCCAAAACGATGCCGTTTTGGGCCCTTTGAACTGGCACCAAAACGGCACCGTTTTGGTAATATAATAAATACTCATTTTAAGAGCAAAATCATCATCTCCCTCATTTGTTTCTTCTTCTTCAAAGCACATAATCAGAGTTCAAAGAACTCTCTGCAACACCCGGTAGAGGACCACCGCTGCCCGTCTCCCGCCAGTGGTGGCGTCGCCGTGTATGGTTACCGGAGTAGCGAAAGGTCACACCTTTCCGAAGCTATTCGATTCGAGGATTCCAAATCCGACCTCTGATCTTCTAGTAAGGTTGGGGTTTCTTTTAGCCACCATTTCTTCTGCTTGGGCTTTAATTGGATCTACTCTACCGCTATTGTCAACAAAACCTTCAAAACTTGAGGATATGTTGGAGGAGACGATCTAAGCTTGTAGGAGGCAAAAAATGCTTGTTCTGCAACGACACTGATGATGTTGCCATCTTCAGAAGAAACTTGAACCTTGTTGAAACGTTGACGGAGCTGCAAGGTTTATAAATCTTGATCCATCTATAGCACTGACGAAAGATGGAGCATAACATTTGATACAGCTACAACACCGCCGAGAATATGGTTTCTGACGTTTAATCCAGCTATAGTGCCAATGTCTAATCCAACTACAGGATTCATGGGGAGGCCACGTCTTTCGCTCTGAGGATTCTGATATTAGATTTGACTGCAACATCAACGAGGAGATGAGTTCTGACATTTGATTCCGCTGTAACGCTGAAGAAGCAGTGATCTTGGTTCAGTTGCATTTTTCCCAAACGCACAGGGATTAACGGATTTGGTTTGCCTTTACCGGTAGCCGTTTGCTCCGGGCTAGTTGTACCATTACCCTGGGTACAATCAGTTGGTACCAATTATGACATTGGATTCTTTTTAAGGGTTTAATCCCTCGACCATTCGCGGATGGACGTTTGAATGGTCCCTATCAATACATTTTTCCCAAATGTACAGGGATTAACGGATTTGAATTGCCTTTACCGGTAGCCGTTTGCTCCGGGCTAGTTGTACCATTACTCTAGGTACAATCAGTTGGTACCAAGGATTTAATTCCTTGACCATTCATGAAAATGGATTTTAACGGACGTTTGAATGGTCCTTATCAATGCATTTTTCCCAAATGCACAGGGATTAACGGATTTAAATTGCCTTTACCGGTAGCCGTTTGCTCCGGGCTAGTTGTACCATTACCCTGGGTACAATCAGTTGAAACCAAGGACTTAAATCGTTGACCATTCGTGAGAATGGATTTCAATGGGCATTTGAATTGCCATTCGTTTCATTTTCCTCCCCCTTATTTGTTCATATAAAAACATGTTAAGCATAACAGCTCCCTCCATCTTGCTATTTTCAGCATTTGTGTCATCCAAGGAGATATATCGGCACCACCTACAGTTTTATCTGTACTTCGTATTAGTCAGCTCTCTATTTTTATCGAATTATTTACTAGGATATTTTACAAGGAACACTTAAAACGTAAAGCTAATAAAGTAACATAATTTAACGAAATAACATGATATAGTATCACCGATAAAGACTTGATTTGCACTACATCTGATGAAGTAGTAAGATCTTCATGAAAAACTGATCGGTACTACATTTGAAGACGTGATAAGATCTTTGTGAAATATTGATCCGCACGACATTTGAGGAAGTAACTAGATCTTCGTGAATAACTGATTTACACAACATCTGAGGAAGTGGCTTGATCTTTATGAAAAAATTGATCTACACTACATCTGAGGAAGTGGTTTGATCTTCGTGAAAATTGATCTACACAACACCTGAGGGAGTGGTGGATCTTCGTGAAAAGTGATCTACACGACATCTGAGGACGTAGTGGATTTTCGTGATGAACTAATCTACACAACATCTGAGGAAGTGGTGGATCTCCGTGAAAAGTGATCTACACGACATCTGAGGACGTGGTGGATCTTCGTGGAAAGTGATCTACACGACATCTGAGGACGTGGTGGATCTTCGTGGAAAGTGATCTACACGACATTTGGGGACGTGGTGGATCTTTGTGGAAAGTGATCTACACGACATCTGAGGACGTGGTGGATCTTTATGAAAATTGATCTACACGACATCTGAGGAAGTGATCGATCTTGATGAAGAAGTTGTTGTGTTCGTCTATTCCCTCGTTTATTGGAAGAGGAGTGAATTCTGCATCACTATTACAAACAGATTCAGAATGTTATGGTTAGCATGCGTTGCATGATTCTAATCCTAACATGTCTGATGTATGCATGCATGATCCTAGCATGAAATGCAAAGTGCATATGTTAATGATTTTATTTTAAAAATGGCTCAATCAGCTGGCCTGGTTGTCTGTTGGAATTCTGTTCCCATAGTTGTGCCTTTTCTCTTTAGGCAAAAATCTAAACCCATTCTATTTATTGGAGTGACTGTTTTCCTTTTGAGGTGTGTTCTTGAAGAAAAATCTTTTTCTGAATTGAGATTGCTCTCAGTCCCTGTACTTTTAGGAATGTTTCTGGAGCAATATAGATAAAATAGTCAACTGATTATCAAAAACCAAGCAAATGCAACTAACCCCAATCTGTTTGTGGAGTAGCTATTTTCCTTTTTTTTTTGGTATTTTCTTGGCGAAAATCCTTTTCTGGATGGAGATTGCTCTCAGTCCCTGTATTTTTAGGAATGTTTCTGGAGCAATTCAGATAAAATTGTCAACTGATTAACGAAGCCCAAGTAGCAAATATTGATAGCTACTCAGATAAATTAGCAAGATATGGTGCCCCACTCTCTTGTATTTTGGAGGCTTTTAAGTGAAAGTTCTCCTTGTACCACTGAGCTTTTGCTTTATCTTATTTTGATCTTGGCAAAACCCATAAAGAATAGATTTTTGACTTGTACGGGTAATATAACGTTTATCCCCTATATTAGGGAAAAAGAGGTTGCCCCAGTAAAAGTTCAAATTGATATGAAGCGAAGGATGACTTCTCATGCCTCCTTCCTGTGATTAGGAGAAAAAAATTAACTTCAACGAGTAATATAGCGTTTATCCCCTATATTAAGGAAAAAGAGGCTGCCCAGAAAAAGTTCTGGTTGATATGAAGCGAGGGATGGCTTCTCATACCCCTTCCTGTGATAAGGAAAATATTTTTTTTTCTGCGGGTAATTTTACGTTTATCCCCTACATTAGGGAAAAACAAGGCTGGCCCGATAGCAGTTATAGCCGATGTTCTGTAAGTTTGTACGACAAACGGTAGCTTCTTGTGCCAATTTTTGTAGGTCTCTACCGTTTTTCCATTGTTCTTCTTAGTAGCCTTATTAAGCGGCTTCCACTGCCTCGTTCATCTATGGACAATTTATGTTGGATTTGTGATGTCCTATGTTGAATTGTTTATGCACTTCTGATGTAGTTCTATTGTTCAAGTTCAGCGCATTATCAGCTAAGACGCTTTTTGATACTCCACATCGACATATGATCTCCTTCCTTAGGAATCTGCTTATGCCTGTTTGACAACATTAACATAAGTGGTTGTCTCTACCCACTTGGTAAAGTATTCAATAACCACAACGATGAGTCTTTAGCGAGGAAGGTCCAACGATGTTTATGCCCCCCATAGAGCATAGCCAAGAAGAAGTCATCATATGCAGAGATGAGAGAAGAACATGGATTTTATCAGTATTCATGTAGTATTTGTGGCGTTTTTAGCATGATCTATGTTATCTCTTTTCATTGTAGGCCTGTAGTACCCCAAATCTCGTGATCCGCCTACCAATGTGAATATGTTGGTATAAATTCAGCATTCAGCAAACACTTTCGTAGACTTTTCGGGAATCATTTTTGCTTCAGTGGAATTTATGTATCGTGGCACCGCCTTATCTTTTCTTTTTCGTGCGTATCACATCCTTATCTAGGATGTGATCACTTGAGTTTCTGTAACATTTCCAGTGACCCTTTTTCAGGTACTCACAGCTTGAATTCCTGTAATGCAAGCTTCATACCCTGTTATATTATCAATGCAATCAGAGTTGAACTTACTGATGAAATGGTTGCAATCATCTTCTGGGGATACTAGCATTGCCCCCAATACATTGTGCCTGTGGACTTGAAGTCATCGTCAGAGTTCAGATCTCGTGTTTCATCATTTATAGCCTCTTTTTGCTGCCAGTGAGACTCAACAACTTTTCGGATGCGACTTTGAATGTACATCTAGCAGGATTCGACTTCAGTGGAAACTTTCTTAGTTTCAATCATGTCGAGGAATAAAGTAACCATGGCTCGCTGATATGTTGCCCCCAACATTTTTAGTAAAAAGGGCACTAACTTATAGTGAAAGGTTCCTTCACACATCAAACCTTAATTTCTGTATTTTTCGTTGAATGGTTTGCAGTCCTCCTTTTTGGAAAGCGTGTGTACCATGATATTTGTTCTTAGTCCAGGCATGTACTCTTCGCCTGTTTTACTTTTATCAGCCTTAGCAAATCAGAAGAGCGATCGTAGTTTAGTTTATTTTCAAAATTCAGAAAGGTCTCCTGGACACAATCATTTCTCGAATATGGATTCTGAACCAAACTCGACATCTGAGGTCTTGAAACATTTGTTTGGCTATGAAGATGCATAACTTGTTCGACATTCTTGTATTGAAAGGAGAAGTTTTCCATATATAACACAAAAAGTTTCATTTCATATAAACTTAGGCCCTTTTACAAAAAGATTCTTGTTACTCTCGGGCAAGAGTGACAAGGACGTTATGTATATAGCTTTAAGATACTCCGAAAGTCGTAGGAAACTTTTTATCAGTCCGATTATAGTAGTTGTAGGGTAGGTGCGCCCTTCGAACAAAAAGTTTTAAGTAGGGGAATCTAAGAGTTCCCGATTGCACTGGGTCCAACAGGGTCATCAAATCTCATAACCCCTAGGTTCATAAGCTTCTCCACGATTTTCTTGAAACCAACGCAGTCCTCGATGGAATGCCCCACAATTCCAGCATGGTATTCACATCGAACATTAGGGTTATACCATTTTGGGTAAGGAGGTTCCAATGGTTTTGAGTAAAATGGGGAAACTATGTGTGCATTATACAGAAGCTTATATAACTCGCCGTATGAGATAGGGATAGGTGTAAACTTCTTCTCTTCTGCATTCGCCTTCTGATTTGACCTTGCTTTTTCTTTCTCCTTGACTGCCAAATCTGGGTTATGGTGCCCTTGTGAGGGTTTTTCCAGCTCAATAATTCGATCCTTCAAATTGATATTCTCGAACCGGTTACGGGCTAACTCTTCTTGCATGAGGACTTGTTGCGTTTGTGCATATTTAAATTTCCTTTCCCAGTAACCAGCTTTCTTCTGGACTTCAAATTTTCGATCAACAGAGAACTTCCCGATACTCGCATGTTTTGCTGACTGTCGAAATTTTTCATGATCGCCTTGCAGATCACTTCGGCCTTCTTCGACTTTGCTTTTTCCTTTGCTTAGCCTTTCCATTTCTTGTTCCTGGAACTGTATCCCAAACTTCACCTGGTTCCTTTCATTTTCTATTGCTGACATTCGCCTTTCCAGATCGGCATATCTTGCTTCAAAACCCATAGCATCTGGGTCTTCCTTTTGCTTCTCGAGATCCCTTTCTGTTAACATCCTTGCAACTTTTCTCATCAGGTCATCTTGTGAAAGACAAATATGTGCTTGAGTATCTAGTTGTATTTCTTCTAACTTGTTCGCGATATCCTGTTTGACATCTTCGTATGCTTTCTCAAGTTTAACCAGTCTTTGTTCCATATCTTCGGCTTTGCTCCTAGCAAAGTAAGGATGTTGCATCTTAACGGTGTCCGAATGACTGCAACGTGCATGCCCCATCGATGTTAGAATCATGGTGATAATGATGCAAAATGATATGCTTGATGCAACTAGAATGATGTCATGCACATGCAAAATGTTACAAAATATTTTATATAAAAGGATGTTGATTCAGTACAACTTTGAAAAGGAAGCTCGAATCAGAACAAAGCTTTCTCTACATCAAATGGGTCTTGTTTAGCCTTTATCTTCGAAATTTCGATTTTCTGGGAAAGCACTATCGGCTTCTTGCCCCAAATAGAAAATTCGGTTCGAATATCTAGAATCAATAGATATTCGACCATTTTGGACCTGTATTAAGGCTTTGATCATGGTGCGATCTAATCCTGCATCTGATCGAGGTGAGCCTTCCACTATTCTTGGAACGAATTATCTCGAACTATGATGTTTTGATACTATCTGTGGAGTCCATCCGGTTGCCCCTCACCTTATCTAGAAAGCGGTTCTGCGTGGCTAAACTTTTTTAACGGTTGTACTTGCATCGACACCTTTTTTTTCCTTTTTTTTTCTTTTTTTAAAAAGTGTGAATGCAAAAAACGAGAAACAATGCAACATAAGGATGCAAAAATATTAGTATCAAACTAGATGAAAATGAACGTGCATGCTTTATGATGCATGACTATGCATAGGGCAAATATATTATGGAAATAAATAACGAACAATAAATAACAAAAATTAAGGGCGTAAATAAACATAACCCTCCCGCTCGCTCGTTTTCTAAAAGAAAAACCCTACAGGGTGACCCTCTAATCGGGCAGAGGTTCGGCATGACGGCTCTAAGGGTAGGCTTCTAGGGCTCACTAGATGTGGTTCGATTCTAGAAGGTACCCGAACAAAAATTATTACCCTACTAAGGATAATAAACTCGATTCAGGGGGATACGTTTCTCTAAGTCTATATGGAGACGTATGTCTCATGAAGACAGAGGGAAAAATATCCCGGAAACAATTCACCATCCTACACGGAGGCGGAACCTCACGAAGGAGTGGTTTCATGCTCCCACTTAATTGGACGGAGCCCGGGTTGAGAGCTCATGTAATGAGGCCTGAAAAGCATTTTAAAAACATTAGTAAAATATTTTAAATAAATAAAGTAAATAAAATATTAAAAAAAATAACCGAATTTATATTTTCGATCGTTAAATAAAATATAACCGATTTTGCGGCTTAACTCGCAAAAATAGTCCCCAGCGGAGTCGCCAGCTGTAATCACCGGAATTCGTCCGGGGAGTCGCCACCAATCGTTTTTTACGGTGCGATTGGAACACCAAAAATTGGTCTACGAACCAGAGTTGAGTCCGGGAGTCTGTTACGCGTAGGGAAGGATGAGCACCCCTACAACGCCCGAAATCGGCACCTATCGGTTACAAAATATTTTATACGATCGAAAATATAATCTGTTATCGAATCTGTAATAAAAACGGTTAATAATATTTAATAATAATAATAAAATAGGAAAATATGAGAAAATATAATTTTCCAGGGACTAATCTGCAAAAATTACAAAACGTTTGGGTTAAATAATATATAGCAAGGACGAAATTGAAAGAAAATAATAATAATAAAGCTAAAAATGAGAGAAATTAAAAAAAGAATGACTAAATTGCAAAAACAGTGGCTAAAATAGAACCAAATGCAAACTGGAAGGCCAAAACAAAACACGCTGGGACTTCAGGGACCACGTGCGTAATTTCTCCATTTTCTCGGGTTATGCGCGGGTACGGGTCCGGTAACGGGTCTGGTCCATGGGTACCCGGTGCCAAAACGACGCCGTTTTGGGCCCTTTGAACTGGCACCAAAACGGCACCGTTTTGGTAATATAATAAATACTCATTTTAAGAGCAAAATCATCATCTCCCTCATTTGTTTCTTCTTCTTCAAAGCACATAAACAGAGTTCAAAGAACTCTCTGCAACACCCGGTGGAGGACCACCGCTGCCCGTCTCCCGCCGGTGGTGGCGTCGCCGTGTATGGTTGCCGGAGTAGCGAAAGGTCACACCTTTCCGAAGCTATTCGATTCGAGGATTCCAAATCCGACCTCTGATTTTCAAGATGATGTACGGATTTGCGTGGATCTGAAATATAAGATAAGTAACCGTGAAATTTTTTTTACCTTTTCTTGTTCGATTTGCTTCCGATTTGCTTACTTCTTTTTCTCTTCCTTTAGTTTCGAATATACAGTGTTATTTGTGGTGGTATGATTCGAAATTTCTCCCGTTTTTCTCTATTGATTTTCGTGTCAAATACATGATAATTTCTGGGTTTTTATAACCCGATTAAACATAATAAAATAACACAAAATATCCCTGCTAATCTCATATCAGATCTGACTTTTGTTTTAATATTTTGCAGGTGATGGGCGGTGGAGCAGTGCTGCTTGGGCGGTGGCCGTTTCAAGAGCCAATGATGGAGCGCGTGACCACCACGCGCTATTCGAAGCATCGCGCGTGGTCGTCACACGCCGGCGACCGGAAAGCGAAAGGTCAGAGGCGGCGGCTGGCAACGATGAGGAATATTAGGGTTAATTTTAGGGTTTATTGGATTGGGTTGTAAGTTGGGTGATGGATTGATGGTTCTGTTGGGCTTATTGGGCTAATGTATTGGAATGGATTATAATATTTATTGGGTTGGGTAATATTTGAAATGGGTTATTACAGTTGTTATATGTGAAATACCATATAGATAATAAATGTTTCGTTCTCGTAGTATCTTAAATAGGAGGCACCCAATTAAAATTTTAATAAATTATATTATCCATAATCAATAGAATTTAGGTGCATTTATTTGTATTGTATTGTTAGAATCCTGCATTTGCATAAAGAATTTAGAGTTTTGTCTATGTCAGTATGAAAGGTTGTTTTGTTGTTAATTTTGTGGGTTTGACAAAAAAAATAACAAAAAAGAGTAAAGTGAGAAAGAATGCCAAACACCAGTTGACAAGGGGTTAACTTGATGCCATGCCAAGAACACTTTGCAGTGCTAGCCCGAAAAAATAAGATCAGATCATCTTCGAAAAAAATAAAATCTAAAAAAATTAGGACTACAAAAAAATAAGATGCCAAAAGAGTGTGCCAAGAACGGGTGCAAATCGTCTGTCCCTCTCTATGTCTTCATTTATGTCCAATTTCAAATTAGAGAGTTTAGGGTTTAGGTTAAGGTTTTGGGAATTAGGGGTAGAGTGTATTTTTTAGGGTGTAGGGTTTAGGATTTAGGATATAGAAAATAAAGGTTTAAGGTTTAAAATTCAATTTTTTAAAAAAATTCAAAGGAGACATGAAAGGAGACACAAAAAAAAGACAGAGGATTTTTGTTCGCGAAGAACCCTCACCGTAGCTATGCCAAGCTCAGCTGCTAGAGAAGCGTTGGCACAATGACGTCAACTCTAATCCAAACACCTTATCAGCTTATCACCAAATCAGTTTATCAAAATTTAAATTTGGATAAGATGCGATCCCTTATAAATTTGAATTTTAAACACAAGGCATATTCTAGGGTTTCATCGCATGCCAATTTAAAGGAGGAGAAACAATTGAATCAAAAATACACCAGAAAAACCAAAACAACAATATACATCAAAACAAATCATAAAAATGGATAAAGATGAAAGCTTGAATCTGATAAGCGGGCTTCAACAATGGACAAGGAGGAATCAAAGACAAGAAGATGAAGGGCTTCAATATTCTATGAGAAATTGAGAATCCATTAAAGGGATGCATCGAGAGTCCTCATTCCTTGCTTTAGGTTTTTGTTTTTCGTATTTCTTTATTCTGTTTAAGAATGACCTTGATTTCATCCTTTGCTCTATTTTATGTTAGTTAACAATTCAGTGACCTTGGCATTATTTATTTTATTTGGTATGTTCTTTACTATTTTATAATTGTCTTTCCGAACGAGAGTTCACATTATTATTTTCTAAAAAATTTTATCAAGCGAGAGCTGACAATATTTTAATAGAATTGGGTGGCAAGGATCATTTGTTAGATACTAAGGCGAGATGATACGAGAGAAGATATTCAAGTAGATGATATTACGTAGGGAGTTAGTTTACCCTTTGAGTGTAAAGTTTAGAAATTAAACGAGTTAATCCATGAAAAAATAATCACTATAAAGATATAAAGATTTTTTCATGATTAGCTTAAAGCATTGACCATAGAGAAGTTATGCCAACCTTGAATCTGCTCGACAATAATATCAAGATATAAAATTATAAACCGCGGGTAAAGGAACAGTTGTTGTTCCTAGAGGTCATGGGTTCCTGCACCATTGATGCAACAGAGTTGATTGAACAATGTCAAATGGTGAAGATTATATTCTAGAACAAAAAAATTAATAAATAAATTAAATAAATATTATCTTGTAATCATAGAATATATTTAAAAAATAGATAGAATGTAAAAAGTTACTTTACATAATATTTAAATTTTGGATTAGTACTTGGTATACAATTAGAAAAAAAAAATCCACAAACATTATTAATATGATTATAAATATCTTATATATTTATTTTTTAATTTTCTAAATATATTTTAAAAATCATTTTTCATCATCTTAAAATAAGTTATAAAATTATTTTTCTCAATTACCTTATACCCAAGGACGAATCCAGAATTTTATATAGAGTGTGTAAACTATCAAAAAAGGTATATTAAAGATATAGGGATGTAAAATTATAAGAGTTCAAGGTATAGAATTAGACTATCAATAGAAAATACAAAAAATATATAAAATATTAAAAAAAAAAAAACTTTAAAATTTTTAATGGGTGTGACTGCACCCTGAATACCCCTCAAGTCATCTCTAGTTACAACAAATAATTTTCCATAAACTTCTTCCCATTTTCACTTCTCAGCTTGCTAGATTATTGAACTAAAGATAATTTAAATTGGTATCGCAGAGGTCTAATGCAGGAACAAAGTCAGGATTTAAGGTTGAGGGTAAAATATAGATGTTCGAAAGTGAAGGATAAATTTATAAATAAATTAAATTTTAAAAAATTTAAATAAGAGAACAAAAATATAAAAAAAATTAGAACGGAACTCCCTACTTCATATTAAGTCCGTCACCGGTCTAATGCGATATTTTTTTAACTTTATACCGAATAATATAAATTTCTATATGTAATTAAATCCACATATGATAGTAAAATATTGTATATTAAAAGCTAAGGACTAATTCTCAAAAGAAAAGAAAAAAAAAGTTAATGACTTGTGATTCAAAATTTAACGAACATGTTCTTTAAACTTTAACTAAAAACAAGAAAGATAATTTTAATTGATTAAGACTTAAATGGTCCTTACTCTTCCATTATTTATTTCTATTTAAAATTTTGCAATAATTGACAATATTGTTTGGGTAAACGATATCAATTGATCATTCAACTATTTATATTTTTCTATTTGGTCACCGAATAAATTTTTAATAAAAAATTATTAACTTTATCTTTTCTTTCTATTTTAGTCATAAATACTAAAAAATAACGGTTAATTTTAAATTTTATACGATATCACCTATTAATCGAAAGATGTGAGATTGAACTTGTTTAAGCGCCTAATATTCTCTAATTTATGAGTGGAGGAGGATCTCGACAATAAAAACATTATTCAAATATTATATATTCAAAAAATTATTTAATTAGCATTTTGTTCCCAACTGAATTGAAAAAAAATAATTATAGTTTGATTTTAGTAGTATTTTGACTTAATTTGGAGATGATAATACAATTAACCAAAATACTAATTTTGGTGAAATTATAATAAATTCCAAACTTAATTTAGTGTCACAATGGGTCTTAGTTTAAATCTCCTATGCATTAGTGTTCGTGGTTATTTTTTTATTTTGTTCCTCTAATCGAGACATAACATGTATTATTTTTAGTTGATTAAATAAAATATTTTAAAAAATAATATATAATGTCCAGATAAGGAAAAATTATATCGATAATTAAAATAAAAATAATGTTAGTGATAATTTTACTAAAAAATTGGGGATTAAAATAAAAAAATAGGAATAACTTGACTACTAATAATATTATTTTCCCCTTTATTAAACAGGTTCTATTGGCATTAGTAAAAAAACAAAACAAAAAAAAATAGTGTTACAGGTCATTACCCTCTTTCTAAAATGCATGTCTAATAAGATATAAAGAAATCAAACGCAAAAAGAAATGAAAAATAATAAAATAATTATTTATTTTATTTAAAAAAAAACATTATTTGAATCTATCCCAGCCTTTTGAATTTTCCTCTTTTAGCAGCTCCCTTTGAAATTTCTTCTTTTATCATTTCCCTTTGAAATTTCTTCTTTTATCATTTCCCTTTGAAATTTCACACCCACCAAATAATACATTTAGGGTTGATATACTTAAATTGGTATAAAATTATCAAAATAAATTTGTACATATACATAATTTTAACAATTAAATAATTAAACATAACAATATAATTATTCTTATAGATATGATATTAATAAAAACTAAATAAAATATAAAAAGTACTTTATATATAATATAAATTCTGGATTTATATAAAATTATAAAAATATATTTTTCACAAACACTCTTAATATAGAACAAAAAAATTTTGTCCCCTGAATATATCTCCTTCCATGTCATATTTTAAAAAATACTTAAAATTAAATTTTAAACTCTGACACTAATTTTCATATCTTAAACCCTAAACTTACACCTTAAAAAATATATTATATCCCTAATTCCTTAAACCCTAACCATAATTCTTAATTTTAAACAATAAACCTTAAACAGTAAACTTTAAACCTATTATTTTAAAATAAGACATCAAAATAAACACAATAACGAACATATAGTTTTCACATGTAATATTAATTTTTTAAATTTTAAAAACATAATTCATCCTCTGAAAGTACTGATAAAAATTATTATTATTTTTTTGTCACTAACTTTACACCAAATAATAATCCATAAACATCCTCCCAATCATTTCTCCACTTGCAAATCATTTTTACATACAAAACAAAAGAAGGAAGATGACGCTATCTGTATCAAATCTGTGAGCTGTGAGTTCTAGTATGCATCAAGTGGGCTAATCCCACCCACAGGACACCTTAAAAAATACACTATTTTACCCAATAATTTGTCACGGAATAAAAAATTATTAACGTTATCTTTTTTTATTCTATTTTAGCCGTAACTACTAAAAAAAAGTTAATTTTTAATTTTATACGATATCACCTATTAATAGGAAGGTATGAGATTAAGTATGTTTAAGCTTCTTTAATTTATGAGTGGAAGAGTCTGGACTAAAAGTGATGATGAGTTTGACCAGTTCGCGAGCTACTCGAACTCGACTCGAGTTAGTTCAATTCGGGTTCGGGTTTGACTAAAGACCTCAACGAGCCGAGTTGAGCCTACCCAAGCTCGGCTCGAAATGCTCGTGAATAGGCTCAGAATAATTATATATTATATATATACTACATATGTATTAAAAGTAATTTCTTTAGCAAAAGAAAAAAAATAAAATAAAATAGGAAAAATTCACTAGAAATAAATTAACTAAAATAAATTGAGTATTTTTTTCTTTTTCAATGTTGAATTTCGTTTCGTTGTTGGTTATGAAAAGAGTTTTTAACGAGATTCTATCTTTTATAGAAAAATATAACAAAATTATCTATTTTGAGTTGAGTCGAGCTGAGTCTGACAAGCTTCAAGCCCGAACCTAAAATTTGAGCTCGTTCGAGCCTTGAGCTCGAGCTAAATCCAAAACATTGTTTCCGAGCTGAGTCTAATCAGATTCGGACTCGACTCGTTATCACCACTAGTCTGGACAGTACAATCATTATCCAAATATTATAGTCAAAAAAATATTTAATTAGCATTCTGTTCGCAAATCAATTAAAAAAATAATTATAGTTCGGTTTTAGTAATATTTTAACTTAAATACTAATTTTGGTGAAATTATAATAAATTCCCAACTTAATTTAGTGTCTAAACACATCAACTTTTATTATTGAGTGTTGAACGTCTAATGCAATGGGTCTTAGTTTAAATCTCCTATGCATTAGTGTTCGTGGTTTTTTCAACTCTAATTAGAAAAATTATATCATGGACAGTCCCACCACGTGTCTATGGACCAACCACTAAAAACTATTCACCTCATCAATTTTTTCATGTCATATTTTTTCCCAAGTGAATCTTTACTTGAAAAATTAAAAAATAATGAAGTAGATAATTTTAATGGTTGGTCCTATGAATGACGTGGTAGGAATAACCTATGATATAATTTCTCCTCTAATTAGGATATAACACGTATCATTTTTAGTTGATTAAATAAAATATTTTTAAAAAAAAATAATGTTTGATAAGGAGAAAGAAGATTACACCGATAATTAAAATTTTTAAAAAAAATAACGTTAATGATATTTTTACTTAAAAAAATTGGTGATTAAAATAAAAAATAAAAATAATTAAATGGCGAAATATATTATTTACCTTTTTATTAAACAGTTTCTGTTGGCATTAATAAAAAACAAAATAATAGATGCGGGTTTATCGAGTTTGATATTTTTATCAATTTAATAATATAAAAAAATAAAATTTTAAAAGTGAAAAGAAATAAAAATACTAAAATAAAGATAATTATTTTATTTTTAAAAATATTATTTGAATCTATCCCGGCCTTTTGAAATTTCTTTTTTAGCAGCTCCCTTTGAAATTTCTCACTCACCAAATAATATATTTAAGGTTGATATACTTAAATTGGTATAAAATTATGAAAATAAATTTGTACTTATACATAATTTTAACAATTCAATAATTAAATATAGCAATATAATTATTCTTATAGATATACTATTTTAATTAAAAAATTAAATAAAATATAGAAGGTATTTTATATATAATATAAATTCAGGATTTGATATACAATTATAAAAAATATTTCCACAAACACTTTTAATATCGAATAAAAATACTCTATCTCCTAAGTATGTCTCCTTCCGGTGACGAATTCATGCTTTGAATAGGTTGAGCCTCTGCCCACTCTAAAATTTTCAAAGTTTATATATTTACCCTTAATTTTCTTAATTTTTATGAATCCGTCCTTAAGTTTTTATATTATTTAAGTTTTGTGCCCACCTGAGATTTCAAAATTTCATATGTTCTCACCCTCAAATAAATTTCTGGATCCGCCACTGTCCCCTTCTATGTCATACCCTAAAAAATAATTAAATTCAAAACTCTAACCCCAAATTTTATATCTTAAATCCTAAATTCTACACCTTAGAAATACACCATACCCTAATTCCTAAAACCCTGACCACAATCCCTAACTTTGAATAATAAACCGTAAATTTATTATTTTAAAATGGGACACCGATACCAACACCAACACAATAACAAACAGATAATTTCCACCCTTAACACGATAACAAATATCTCTTTACTTATTTTTTAAAATTTAAAAATATATTTTAAATCTTAAATTATTTTTCTCACTAACTTTACACCAAATAATAATCCATAAACATCCTCTCATTTTCACTTCTCCACTTGCAAAATTATTTTATATATGAAACAAAAGAAGATGACACTTTTTTGTATCATATATGCATCAAGTGGGCTGCCCTACTCCCACCCATGAGCCACCTTAAGTTGACTGAATTGGGAATTGGGTAGGGGTGTGGTCCAAATTGAATCAAAGGTTTCTTTTGAGAATAAAAATAATTTTGAGATCATAAATAATATAAAGAAAAATTTTACTATAGGCGTCGAATATCGTTGAACATTATCAACATTAAATATCGTTTAACACTATTAAATTAATGTATCAAGATTAAGAATCTCAAGGACTTAAAATACAATTAATAAAAGAGTAAGACTTAACATATAATTATTAATTGTACGTTGAGTGCTTGATATTTTTATTTTTTATTAATTAATTTAATATTGTTTAACATTAGTAGTGTTCAATAATGTTCAACGCATGTGATAAATTCATCCTAATATCAAATATATAATTTTTAGATAAAAATGATTTTCAGTTTGGTTTGATTTTTTTAAAGTTGAAATTTTTAACTTTTAACATTTTTAAAAAGTATTTTTAAATAAAATTATTGATTTATTCTCGTTTATATCATTAATTTTTTATATATTTTTAAAAAAATATCTAAAATAGATATTTATGTACTTAAAAATATTTTTAACAATATTATCAAACACTCTTATTTAAATCAAATAATTTAAAAATATTTTTTAAAATCATTTTTTAAAGTATTTTCCACACTATTCTTGAAATTAAAATGTTATGAATCAAAATTATTTTTCTTTATTTTATATTAAAAAAAAGTAAATTATTAGAATCATCATTTAATTATAGGATTAGTGTTAATTTAATCATTATAGTTTTAATTTTAACAAATTATACCATATAACTAATGAAGTGATTTCAATCAAATATCGACTATTAAAACTTAACAAAAAGATTAACATGATTATTAAATAAAAGTGATATAATTACATATTTAATCTCTGTTATATATATAATTTATAAATTTAATTTTAATTTAGTAAAATAAATTAATCATTTAATAAGCGATGTCAATACATGTCACTATCCTATTAAGTAAATTGAAATATTTGTATTTAATTAAATAAATTTATTATTTAAAAAATATATTAATTTAATTGAAGAATTTCTGTTTAAAGTTGATTTGACCATCAGAGACAGCAATCATGCTTCCAAATAATAATCCATAAATATCCTCCCATTTTCCTTTCTCCACTTGCAAATTTTTTTATGTATGAAACTAAAGAAGGAAGATGACACTTTTTGTATCAAATCTGTGACCTGTGAGTACCGGATACCCGATTCCCGGTAATTTTTTTCGAGACATAAGTCAAAGGTTTTTCTTTTTCAGGTATTCAATTTGACCTGATATTTTTTAAAATATATTTTTTATATTTTAAATTATATTTTTATTTTAAGTCAATATTTTTTCCCAAAACTAAATTTAAATCCCTAAATTCTTTCTATGTTTGCATTATATACTTTTAAATTTAAAATTTAAAATTTTTAAAAATTATTTTTTATGTTTAATATATGATTTTTTTAAAATTTTAAAATTAAAAAAAAACATAATCTGAGTACTCGATACCCGATTTTCCGGGTACTCAGATTTTATATGTATCCAAGTAACGGCTACCCTGATGTAACGGGTCGGGACACGGGCCGACAAAATAGATACCCGAATGAATTGAGTACTCAGTATTTCGAGTACCTGATAATGAACACTCCTACCTCTAAACATACTCTAAAATTAAATTCTAAACTCTAACCCTAATATTCTTATCTCAAATTCTAAAAGCTATACTTTAAAACATACACCCCATCTCTAATTCTCTAAAACCTACTCACAAACCCTAACTTTAAACCTTAAACCCACCATTTTAAAATAAAAACATTAAAATAAATATAATAAAATACATACGATTTTTATCCAACAATAAATATCTTTTTATTTATTTTTAAAATATATTTTAAAAACACAATTCATCTTCTAAGGGTACTTATAAAATATTATTTTTTTTTCACTAACTTTACACCTAACAATAATCCATAAACATCCTCCCATTTTCCTTTCTCCACTTGCAATTTTTTTTTTTATATATTAAACAAAAGAAGGAAGATGGCTATTTTTGTATGAAATCTGTGAGCTGTGAGTTGTAGTATGCATCAAGTGGGCTGCCCTGCTCCCATCCATCATAAGCCACCTTAATTTGACTGAACGGGGAATTGGGGGGTGGGGGTGGGGTACAAATTCAATCACATCACTTATTTTTTTATACTTCTGAAAAGTATTTTAAAAATAAAATAATTTAGAGATTAAAAGTAATATAAAATATATAATTTTTTAGATTAAAAGCGATTATCAGCTTGATTTAAAAAAAGTTAGAAGTTAAATTTTTTAATTTTTAATTTTTTCATAAGCTAAATAAAATTATTCATTTATATCATATTTTTTAAAAAACATCTAAAACAAGAAAAATTATATCATCCGTAAGTCTTATCACGTGTTCATGGATCAACAACGAAAAATCATTTATATCATCATTTTTTCTATGTCATATATTTTTCAATGTGAATCTTCACTTAAAAAAACTATTTTTAAAATGAATTAACAGTAAATATGAGTGAAGATTCACTTTGAAAAATATATGATATAAAAAAAATAATAATATGGATGATTTTTAGTGGTTGGTCCTACGGATGACGTGATAGGACTTACACATGATATAATTTCTCATAAAATAGATATTTATCTATTTAAAGATATTTTAATAATATATAATTACCGAACACTCTTATTTAAACCAAATAATTTTAAAAATATTTTTTAATATTTTTAGAAAAATACCAGATTGACCCTTAATAAATGATGAATTCGCATGTGTTAAAAACAAACAATTATAAAATACAGAGAGAATATTCTACCCTCAACACCAATATCTTGGAACTTTCATTCCTTGTCAAGTGTTATCCATTAACCTTTCATTTCATGCATTCTCTCTTATTAAGGTTTTTTATTTTTAAAATTCTAATTATGTCATAAATTCTACCCTCATTGAACTAAATTTTAACTTAAATCTTTAAATTCTAAAATTAAAATATTACGCATTAAAAGTATTTTTTCTTTTATATTAAAAATGTAAACTACGAAGATAAAATTTAATTATAAGATTAGTGTCATTTTGACCATTATACTTTCAATTTTAACAAATATATCATATAACTTGTTGAGTTGATCGATCTATAAAGTTGACCAAAAGGGGAGTGAATTGACAATTTAAATTTTGATGGAAGATTTTTCGGTAAAAATTGGAAAATAAAGAACACACAACTTATAGTGGTTCAAGCTTTAAAACAAGTTCTACATCCACTACCTTAGCTCCCACTAAGGATTTTGAAACCAATTCACTAAAGAATTCGACCTTTTTCTCAGTTCAAGGGATAACCGTTACAATTCGAATCAATTCTTCTACCCAAGAATTGATTCAACCTCACAAGATAAAAAGATGAAAGGAAGGCAAATTTGAAATCTCTCACAAGATAAATATTGCCCCAATTACAAACAAACTCTCCCCAAACTCAATTACAAAGAATCAAATTGAAATACAAGAGTTGGGAGTCTAGATTTTCAATGGAGTGCTTGGGAGTTGGATTTTTGTGCTTGGATGATGCTTGAGGTTCAATAGTTGTTAATGTTGCTTGAAATGCTTCATTTTATACCCTCTCATTGAATTCTAACCGTTTTGCTTGTTGGGAATGTAAATAAAGACGTTAGATCTTCATCTTTCCACCATAAATGCACTTCTGCACCCTATGGTATCGAAACACGGAGTACCTATTTCGAAACAGACCACAAAAAGAAAGAGACGTTGCACATATAATAAGGGGTACCGATCCATGCTTCGATACCTTCAGTAAACTGTGAAGGTTGGTATCGAACCATGTTTCGGAACATGCTAACCATCATTTAAAGTTCTAACTGCCACCAACGGTCGACTCATTAAATGCCAAAAAGAGCCGTTGGGGATTAAAGGGGGTATCGATACTGGTATCGAACCATGAGTCATAATTTTAGATAATTTTAAAATAATTAAAATATATATAGTGGTTCGATACTTGGTTCGAAACAGATGTTGACAGTGAGGTTTCGGCATCGAACCATGTTCCGATACTTGTTCTTGATCTCAAGAATATTCTTTAAAAATGCAGGTCGGTATCGATACCTGTTCTAGGTGTATCAATACTCTCGTATAAAAAAAAACTTAGAAAAGCTATTTCAAAATTCTTGGTTTGGCTTGAAATATAAAATTTGACTTAGGGACTTAAAAATTTATTACAAAATAGTCCTTGAACATGATTGTTATATCAAAATCAATTTTAGTTTTACAATCTCCCCCTTTTTGATATGACAAAATATTATAAATTTTTAAGTTTAAAATCAAAATTTTGGGTTTCAAAAAAAATTTGAAATATTTGAAGCCTTTGAAAAACTCCCCCTTAATAGTTGCATAACTTTAAATTTAAAGATGGTCCCTTGAAAAACTTAAAAACAATATATTTCTCCCCTTTTTTGTTAGATCAAAATCAATATAAGGCATAATTAAAGGAAAGCAAGCATTAATAAAATTCAAATAAACCATAACATTAAGCAAATATCCAAATCCAACAAAATAAGGTTCAAAGCATAATAGAAAGAAATAACATAGGTGCATATTGTTCTAATATGAAATGAAGTGCAACATAGTACTTAGAAAAACATAACTAGACCTAAAAGGCCATAGCTAAACAAAGATAAAAGGCTAAGGTCACTCGTC
The DNA here is from genome assembly GCA_035048815.1 of Abelmoschus esculentus. Classification (NCBI taxonomy): domain Eukaryota; kingdom Viridiplantae; phylum Streptophyta; class Magnoliopsida; order Malvales; family Malvaceae; genus Abelmoschus; species Abelmoschus esculentus. The sequence goes on from JAUCBN010000049.1 coordinate 3,063,610, forward strand.
TCCATCATCATCAACATCATCTCCATCTTCATCGTCTTCCTCGTTGTCATCTCCATATCTATTGGAAGTATTTTGAACATGCCGAAGAGCTTCAATGGAGAGCCGCATAGAGAGAGTTTGATTCTCCAAACCCGTCAACCTCGTATCCATGGCATCAAAACGAGAGTTGAATTGAGTGGTAAAAGAATCAAACCTTCCATCCAAGGTATCCAACCGAGCATCGAAACTACCAAATTGAGTATCCAAACGATCAAATCGAGAAGTGAGAAAGGCCATCATATCGACGTTTGGAGCTACTTGATGAAGCGGTTCCGGATCAACGAGAGGAGGAGGAGGAGGAGCACGAACCCATTCACCATTAGTGGCATAATGAAAATGGGAACGATTAAGAGAAGTCTCGCCAATGGGTTCTTTGACGGATTCCACCTTGTCGAAGGAACAATCAATTCCCAAATGCACAAATATGGAACTAAGCACACAAGCATAGGGAAAGGATTTGACAAGGGGAGTGGCACGGTTGTTGATATGCCACACAATATCGGAGAAGACAATTTGGGCTAAGTTTGGGCATTCGGCTTGACGAAAATATTTTAGCCAAAAAACTATCCACTTGACGGATCCTAGAGTACTTACCATTTGATGGACGAATCCACCAAGAAAAGATAAGATGTAAGAAGCGATCGTGGACATCAAGGGACATAACCGACCCGGTGAAAGCGCCAAGAGAATCCTCATCTTCAATGCCCTCGTCTTCAAGGCAAAAGACATCAAGAAAGGTGTCGACATCAATCCTAAAGGTTTGGCCCATGAGATAGGATTCAATAGAAACCACTTTGCTTTTGTCCTTCGAAAGAATGCACGAGGCATTAGTATAGAAAATAAGGACAAGGGTTGGATAAAACTTGCCGGAACGAGTGAGAAACGAAAAAAACTTCCAATCGATAAGGAGGTTGTAGTAGCGGAATTGAAACTTGAGAGAATTCATGAATTGAATATCCACAGAACGTTCCTTCTTAAGCGTGTAGTTGTGGAATTGATTGAAGTTTGCAATCCTACCAACACCATTCAGACTTCTTAAGCAACCACTTTGCTTTTGTCCTTCGAAAGAACGCTCCTTCTTAACCGACCCGGTGAAAGCGCCAAGAGAATCCTCATCTTCACTTGTGTCCATAGGGGAAATCCATGCAAAAGACACTTGTGCAATAACTCCCTGTAGCGCTCCCATGCCTCGTACATAGGTTCGTCATCTGCCTGTCGAAAAGAAGTGATTTCATTACGAATTCTATCATATAAATTTGTAGGATTAAAACGTGTAATAAAATCACGGTAGAGTTCACTCCAAGATCCAATAGATCCTGCTGGAATGCTATTTAGCCAGGCTTTTGCCCTATCCCTCAGTGAATAGGGGAATAGATTCAATCTCAAGATATCTTCATGGACTCCTTGGATTTTAAAGGAATTGCATATTTCCATGAAGGACTTGAGGTGCTGCCTTGCATCTTCAGTTACAGACCCACCAAACTGTCCAATAGTGTTAAGCATATTGAACATGATAGGTTTCAGTTCAAAGTGGGTTGCTTCTATCTCTGGTGTAACGACTCCTGGGTTTAATCCATTTAAATCCTCTTCCAGGAAGTCTCTGACAGTGAGCTGCCGCGGCCCTAGTGGCGACAAAAGACCTCCATTGCCGGCAGGTATGTTTTGTCCTTCCGGATGATCTGCCATAGCTTCTTGGATTTGTCTCCTCAACCTTTGCCTTGTTCGTTCGATCTCTGGGTCTAACGCATACAAATGGTTGGTTGGATTGGCCCTGGTCATACACCAAGAAAAACAAAGGTAAAATAAAAATAAAAAAAAGAAACAAAAAAATAAAGAAAACAAAATTTAGTTGTCAATCCCCGGCAACGGCGCCAAAAACTTGTCGCGTGTCAAAAGTGCGCGTTTAGTGCAAGTGGACACATCGCAAGTAATAAGTGATAAGTATTTATCGGATTATCGTCTCCACAGGGATTGGTATACTCAATATGTCTTCTTTGTCTTCTTGTTCTGTAAAAAGAAATAAAATAAAACACAAGTGATTTGGGTTTGGATGAACTGAAATAAAAAGACTAAGTAAAAGAATGAGATTTGATAAATAGAGAGAGATCAGGATCCAGTTGCGTTGTATTGTGGATTTGATTGACTTTGTCTGCCCAATGCAATTGTATATCACTGCCTTGGCAGCGACGATATTGTCCTCCGCGGCAATCCCTTGCTCGTGGGTGGACTTTTCCCTAAGTCAATGTACTGTTGATGACTAGTCCTTGATGATACCTCCCGGCGTGAATCAATTATACTCACCAACCAATCTCACACTTGTTTTAGCCACTGAAACTCTTAACCTATCCCTAGGCCGAGTTAGTATTTCGAGATTGAAACATCGTATTTACCCCTTTCGTGAATCTAACTCTCCCGAGTCTAGATAAATGGATTACTCACAAACTTCTCTCCCGAGCTTGAATGCAAGAACAAAGAATGGCAAAGGATAAGCAAACCTTGATAGTTTTATTGCATTGAAACAAAGACAAAGTACAATCTCCTCTCACAAATACTAAACAACATTCACCTAAACCCTAAGAAAGCTTAGAACATAATTTGAGAGAAAGAAAACAAGTGTCTTAGGGTAAAATCTATGAATCGTCTCTCTCTCTCGGTATATCCCTATACATTGGACGGCTAGGTCTTATATAGGCTTGACATAGGGCAAACCTTTCCTAAGTAGAATAAAATTTGGAGTAGGGAACAAGTCATGTACATAAATAAAATGTTTCCAAGTTTAATTCAACTAAGAGGCTTTCCCGCGTGACCTTGTCTTGGGCTTTTCCTTATGCTAGCCAGCCCCGATCCATATGCTTTATGTCCAGAAACTTCCCTTGGATTTTTCTCTTCCAATCGCCTACAGTATTGCTCTCTGGCTCTCAGCTGCTGTCTCGGCATCAGGTCCTACCTCGGCCATGTTGCTGCCGCGGCACTTGTTTCTCCTACACAGATATAAAATGCAGTAAAACTTGCCTTTTCTGTAAATATTATCTTCATAAGCTTAACTTCTAAATATATCACATTAAGTACATGCATTGGTCCGAGTGGGTGTATATTCGGTGATTAATGCCCATAAAAGGTGTAAAAGGTGATAGTGAGTTGAGCACTTATCATACCTCCAAACTCGAACTATTGCTTGTCCTCAAGCAATGCAAACCATCAATTTGCCGAACTCTACTCTCTCTTGGTCTTATGTTTCTATCTATTCTCCCCACCATAACTATGTCTATTCTTTAGACTTAACCTTTCGGCTACCCAAGGCTTTACCTAGAAACAAACTATAAGAATTGGTGAGTGTGTGTGTTTTTGTGGACAAGTTTGATTAAAGGCTTTCTTAGATAAACTCTAAGTTCAAGACAAGTAGAATTAGGTTAAGTGTTCTCTTCTTTTCTAAACAACTAATTCTTGAGCCAATTTCGGGCACCTCAAGGATTGTGTTTTTCCCTTCACCAATTCCTTCTTTCTTGTAAATATTCCTTAAAGCATACTAGAGCCAATTTCGGGCACCTCTAGCATGAAGAAGAGTACTTCCTAGTGCCGGTGATAGGCACCTCTAGTTACTTTCCCAAAAATCTAAGTCTTTATCACCTAAGTTCATTAAAAGAACTCCTATAATCCAACAAGTCCCAAAAGTGTTTAAATTTTTTCCTATAGTAGGCTTCTAAGTTTTCATCTTTAAGTATCCTAAGGTTAAACCTTCTGAACAAGACCTAATCATGGTAAGGAGAAAGATTTCTATAGCCTTAAAGAATAAACTAAGGCAATACTAATGATAAGCAGTGCAAAAGTATAGGCAATTGGTTCAAGTAAGGCGGGGAGCGTAAAAATTTAAAAATAAAAATTTCACTTAAATACTCCCTTTTCTTGGCAAGGCCTCGGCAGTAGATTGTTGCCTTGGCAGTGGATCTACACCCCCAAACTCGAACCAAGCATTGTCCTCAATGCTTTAAATTAGAAGAAAATAGCGGGCAACACACAAAAAATAAGCAACATATAAAGAAACCAGCAGCAAATAATATTGAATTATATGAAAATTTTAAAGAGACTCCGAAGAGATGCTTGTAACAATTTTTCTCCTTGGTCTTGCTGCTGATTGCTTCGTTCTTGGTGAAGGCGATGGTTGAGCTTTTGCTTGCCGGGGCGGTTGGACTCTTATGGGTGGTGTCCGTTGCATTGGGTCATCCACTTTGTCTCTGTACTTATTGTCAAAAACAAAATATAATCAACAAGTAAATATTAAATATCCTAAAATAAAAGCGAAAATAAAAATTATTCCTAAAAATTGCGGAAAAATAGAATGGAAGGTCGCAACATTAATTCTCCATAGGAGTGCATGCGAAAAGCATCTTCTAAGGTGATGGTCTCCATAGTCTTTATGTCATGTGGCTCAGAATAGTGCTTCAAGCGTTGGCCATTCACTTTGAATTCATGCCCATCCTTTAGTGATTTGATCGTTACTGCTCCATGTGGGAAAACTCGAACAACTTCAAATGGGCCTGACCATCTGGATTTGAGTTTTCCTGGAAACAGTTTAAGCCTGGAGTTGAAAAGGAGAACATGTTGCCCCGGAAGGAACTGCCTAGGCAGTAACCTACGGTCGTGCCATCTTTTAGTTTTCTCTTTGTAGATCTTGGCATTCTCATAGGCTGCTGTTCGGAATTCTTCTATCTCATTGAGGTCTAGCAGTATTTTTTGTCTGGCTTTTTCCCAATCCATGTTTAAGTTCTTTACTGCTCAATATGCTTTATGCTCGATTTCTACAGGCAAGTGGCAAGCTTTCCCGAATACAAGCTTATATGGAGATGTTCCCAATAGGGTTTTGAAGGTTGTCCTGTAGGCCCATAAAGCATCATCGAGACGATAAGACCACTCCTTTCTAGATGGATTTACCACCTTTTCAAGGATCTGTTTTAGTTCCTTGTTGGATATTTCAGCTTGCCCATTCGTCTGTGGATGATATACCGTAGCGAGTCTGTGGGTGATGCCGAGTTTCTTTAGTGTCGCGGCAATGAGTCTATTATCAAAGTGTTTACCTTCATCACCTATTATTGCTCTAGGGATTCCAAATCTTGTAAAAATATTTTTCTTGAAAATTTTTTGAACTGTCTTGGAATCATTGTGAGGTGTGGCGATTGCTTCGACCCACTTTGATACGTAATCCACCGCTACTAAGATGTAAATATTGCCTTGGGATGATGGGAATGGTCCCATGAAATCTATGCCCCAAACATCAAACAGTTCCACTTCCAATATGGGTTGTAATGGCATCTCATGTCGTCTTGAAATATTGCCCGTGCGTTGGCATCGGTCACAATTCTTGTAATAGTCGTGGGTATCTTTGTAGAGTGTAGGCCAGTAGAGGCCAGATTGCAGTACCTTTGTTGCTGTTCTGTTTCCTCCAAAATGCCCACCGCAAGGTGAATCATGACAGTGCTGGAGTACTGCTTTCTGTTCTTTTTCTGGTACACATCTTCTTATAACCTGATCTGCACAATGTTTAAACAGAAGAGGGTCGTCCCAGAAATAATGCTTTGCATTATACTGAAACCTCTTCTTTTCGTTATGGTTAAGGTTATAAGGAATAATACCACTAACTAAATAATTAACAAGATCGGCATACCAGGGGGTGGATGTTACTGCAGCAAGGTCTACTGTTAATGTTGCGGCGATGTATTCAGATAATGCCGCGGCAGTGTGGTTGTATACTGCTGTAGTCTCTATCTCGACAGTATCTCTTACAGTTGTAACAATTTGCAATATTTGTTCATCTGGGAATGCATCTTGTATTTCTTCAAGTGGGTGGGTATTTTCTTTGTTCTCTAGTCTAGAGAGATGATCGACCACCTGGTTTTTTGTACCTTTTCGATCTTTTATTTCAACATCAAATTCTTGTAGAAGAAGGATCTATCTAATCAGTCTAGGCTTGGCATCCTTCTTTGAGAAGAGGTATTTAATTGCCGAATGATCAGTGTGGACAGTAACCATTGTTCCGATAAGATACGATCGGAATTTGTCAAAAGCAAATACTACTTCTAGTAATTCTTTTTCTGTTATGGTGTAATTGATTTGGGCATCATTAAGCGTTTTACTAGCATAGTAGATCACATGGAACAGGTTGTTCTTTCTCTGCCCAAGTGCTGCCCTGACAGCATGATCGCCAGCGTCACACATCAATTCAAATGGCAAGGACCAATCTGGTGGGATCACTATCGGTGCAGTGATTAGCTTCTCCTTGAGAGTTTCGAATGCTTCAGTGAATTCCTCATTGAATTCGAATTTCCTATCTTGTTCAAGCAAGTTGCAAAGAGGTTTAAAAATTTTGGAAAAATTAGAAATAAACCTTCTATAAAAACCTGCATGGCCTAAAAAGCTTTGAACTCCTTTCACAGAAATTGGTGGAGGTAAATTCTTTATCACATAAATCTTGGCTTTATCCACTTCGATTGCTTGTGATGATATTTTATGACCCAATACGATGCCTTCATTTACCATAAAGTGACATTTTTCCCAGTTTAGGACTAGATTGGATTCCTCACATCTTTGCAGCACTTTTTCTAGATTGCCGAGGTAGTGATCAAAGCTATCTCCAAAGACTGAAAAATCATCCATGAATATCTCTAGGAAGTCCTCTATCATGTCAGAAAAAATCGCCATCATGCATCTCTAGAAAGTTGTTGGGGCATTGCAAAGGCCGAACGACATCCTTCTAAATGCATAAGTTCCATATGGGCAAGTGAAAGTGGTTTTTGCCTGGTCTTCTGGATCAATGACAATTTGATTGTATCCTGAATAACCATCAAGAAAACAGTAATAAGGTTTACCAGTAAGTCTATCAAGCATTTCATCAATAAAGGGTAAAGGGAAGTGATCCTTCTTCGTTGCTTTATTCAACTTGCGATAATCCACACAAACCCTCCAACCGGTCACAGTCCTGGTTGGGATTAGTTCGTTGTTCTCGTTGGTTATGTCAGTCATAACACCTTTCTTAGGTACACATTGTATCGGGTTTACCCATGCACTATCAGAGATGGGATAGATAATTCCTGCATCAAGCCATTTGATTATTTCCTTACGTACTACCTCCTTCATAGCGTAGTTAAGTCTCCTCTGAGCTTCAACAGTGGGCTTATGGTCTTCTTCTAAAAGAATTTTATGCATGCATACCGCTGGGCTTATTCCCTTTAAATCGTCAATTGACCACCCAATTGTCTTTTTATGCTGCCGCAGCATCGCTATTAGGGTTTGTTCCTGTTCTGGCAGCAACTTAGAAGAAATAATTACAGGCATCGTGTGGTTGTCTCCTAAATAAGCATATTTTAGTTTTTCTGGTAAGGGTTTTAATTCTGTGACTGGTGGTTCTTTACTTACAGATTGTTCATTCTTAATTCTGTGACTGCTGTAACAGTCATCCGTATTACTGCCGAGGCATACCTGTGATGTGTCATGAATATTACTGACGAGACAGTGGTTGCTGAGACAAGGTATTATACGATCTTCATCTATATCATGCATCATCTGACATTCTTCTTCCGGCTCATCATGTCTTTTCATCATTTGAAACACATTTAATTTGACTTGTTGATCATTAATTCTCATTGTCAATTCTCCTTTTTCTACATCAATTAAGGTGCGTCCAGTTGCAAGGAAAGGTCTTCCCAAGATGATCGGTGCATTATCATCTGCTTCACAATAAAGGACAAGAAAATCAGCAGGAAAAATAAATTTATCGACTCTTACCAGTATGTCCTCGATTTTGCCTTCGGGTTGCACATATGATCGATCCGCTAGTTGAAGCATAACTGTTGTAGGTTTTGCCCTTCCTATTCCAAGCTTTTGGAAGACAGATTTGGGCATTAGATTGATGCTTGCTCCAAGGTCGCATAGGGCCTTACCTTCATAGTTTTTACCTATCGCACAAGGTATGATAAAGCAGCCAGGATCCTTCAATTTTGGTGGCATGCGATTCTGTAGCATTGCCATGCATCCCTCGGTAGCAGCCACGGTTTCGAACTCACCTATTTGTTTTCTCTTAGACACAATGTCTTTTAAGAACTTGGCATAATTAGGCATTTGTTCAATTGCCTCTACGAATGGTATGTTAATGTGGACTTGCTTTAAAATATCAAGAAATTTCTTGAATTGCTGGTCCTATTTTTGCTTTTTCAATCTTTGTGGGAAAGGTGGTGGTGGTCTCATCTCGTCCAGGGTTTCTTTAGTTTGGAATTTAATACCTGGCACCACTGGGGTTGTTGTTGTCTCGGCATACTGTTTAGGAGCTGCAACGCTTTCTACTAGGGCAGTGTTATCAGGATCAGTTTGCTCAGCCTCCTCTTTCGCTGGGTCTGCTGATGGATTTTGACTTGCTAGAATCTTTTCCTTCAGCTGTAGACCACTCCTGGTAGTGATTGCTTTACACTGTTCATGGCCCATTACCTTAGCAACTTCAGTATTGCTAGGTAGTCCTCCTTGTGGTATAGTGTTTATGTTTTGAGCAAATTGCCCAACCTGGGTTTCTAGCGTTTTAATAGCTGCTTCTTGATTCTGCAACCTCATCTCAGTCCTATTCATGAAAGCATCTGTCCTTTTGATGAAATTATTGTTCTCTGCCATGTATGATTCTGTTTTCATCATAAAGTCTTTGAGAGTGTTCTCCAACGAACTTACCGATTGTTGTTGCATCTGCTGCTGCGGCATTGGCTGTTGGACCTGCTGCAGCGGCAGATGTTGCATTGGTTGCTGGAATCCTGAAGGTTGGGTGGTTGGGTGGTTGAGTTTAAGGCATTGCTAGGATTTCTCCATGACGGGTTCGGATGCCTCTTCCATGAGGGATTGTATGTGTTGGACATCATATTGGTTCGGTTGTAATTTCCAACATACATACCGGTTTCTTGATTCATGCACTCAGAGGAACTGTGGTTACCTCCACATAAATCACAAAAAGAATCAATTACCTTAACCTCACGGGTATTTTGTTGTAGTTGCAAATTTTGCACCATCTTTGTAAGAGAGGCCAATTGTGCTGCCACTGAATTTGATGTGTCTAACTCATTCACCGTGGCTTGGTGTCTTACTCCTCCTCGCCTAGATGTAGGAAATTGAAAATTGATCTTTGTGAGTTTGTTCAGTATCTCAATAGCTTCCTTAGTTGCTTTATCAAGGAGTGTTCCGTTTGCAGAGGCATCTAACATCATCCTTGTCGGGGCATTCGTGGCATTATAGAACATGGTCACTTGTGTCCTTAGGGGAAATCCATGCAAATGACACTTGTGCAATAACTCCCTGTAGCGCTCTCATGCCTTGTACATAGGTTCGTCATCTGCTTGTCGAAAAGAAGTGATTTCATTACGAATTCTATCATATAAATTTGTAGGATTAAAACGTGTAATAAAATCACGGCAGAGTTCACACCAAGATCCAATAGATCCAGCTGGAATGCTATTTAGCCAGGCTTTTGCCCTATCCCTCAGTGAATAGGGGAATAGCTTCAATCTCAAGACATCTTCATGGACTCATTGGATTTTAAAGGAATTACATATTTCCATGAAGGACTTGAGGTGTTGCCTTGCATCTTCAGTTACAGACCCACCATACTGTCCAATAGTGTTAAGCATATTAAACATGACAAATTTCAGTTCGAAGTGGGCTGCTTCTATCTTTGGTGTAACGACTCCTGGGTTTAATCCATTTAAATCCTCTTCCAGGAAGTCTCTGACAGTGAGCTGCCGCGGCCCTGGTGGCAACGGAAGACCTCCATTGCCGGCAGGTAGGTTTTGTCCTTCCGGATGATCTGTCATAGCTTCTTGGATTTGTCTCCTCAACCTTTGCCTTGTTCGTTCGATCTCTGGGTCTAACTCGTACAAAGGGTTGGTTGGATTGGCCCTGGTCATACACCAAGAAAAACAAAGGTAAAATAAAAATAAAAAGAAGAAACAAGAAAATAAAGAAAACAAAATTTAGTTATCAATCCCCGGCAACGGCGCTAAAAACTTGTCGCGTGTCAAAAGTGCGCGTTTAGTGCAAGTGGACACATCGCAAGTAATAAGTGATAAGTATTTATCGGATTATTGTCTTCACAGGGATTGGTATACTCAATATGTCTTCTTTGTCTTCTTGTTCTGTAAAAAGAAATAAAATAAAACACAAGTGATTTGGGTTTGGATGAACTGAAATAAAACGACTAAGTAAAAGAATGAGATTTGATAAATAGAGAGAGGTCAGGATCCAGTTGCGTTGTATTGTGGATTTGATTGACTTTCTCTGCCCAATGCAATCGTATATCACTGCCTCGGCAGCACTGCAGATTACTGCCTTGGTAGCGACGATACTGTCCGCCACGGCAATCCCTTGCTCGTGGGTGAACTTTACCAAAGTTCGGCAAAGTATCCTTGGATGACTCCGCTTATCCCTAAGTCGAAGTACTGTTGATGACTAGTCCTTGATGATACCTCTCGGCGTGAATCAATTATACTCACCAACCAATCTCACACTTCTTTTAGCCGCTGAAACTCTTAACCTATCCCTAGGCCGAGTTAGTATTTCGCGATTGAAACACCGTACTTACCCCTTTCGTGAATCTAACTCTCCCGAGTCTAGATAAATGGGTTACTCACAAACTTCTCTCCCGAGCTTGAATGCAAGAACAAAGAATGGCAAAGGATAAGCAAACCTTGATAGTTTTATTGCATTGAAACAAAGAAAAAGTACAATCTCCTCTCACAAATACTAAACAACCTTCACCTAAACCCTAAGAAAGCTTAGAACATAATTTGAGAGAAAGAAAACAAGTGTCTTAGGGTAAACTCTATGAATCGGCTCTCTTTCTCGGTATATCCCTATACATTGGACGACTAGGTCTTATATAGGCTCGACCTAGGGCAAACCTTTCCTAAGTAGAATACAACTTGGAGTAGAGAACAAGTCATGTACATAAATAAAATATTTCCAAGTTTAATTCAACTAAGAGGCTTTCCCGCGTGGCCTTGTCTTGGGCTTTTCCTCATGCTAGCCAGCTCCGATCCATATGCTTTATGTCCAGAAACGTCCCTTGGATTTTTCTCTTCCAATCGCCTACAATATTGCTCTCTAGCTCTCAGCTGCTGCCTCGGCATCAGGTCCTGCCTCGGCCATGTTGCTGTCGCAGCACTTGTTTCTCCTGCACAAGTATAAAATGCAGTAAAACTTGCCTTTTCTGTAAATATTATCTTCTTAAGCTTAACTTCTAAATATATCACATTAATTACATGCATTGGTCCGACTGGGTGTATATTCGGTGATTAATGCCCATAAAAGGTGTAAAAAGTGATAGTGAGTTGAGCACTTATCATCCTACATCATCATCATCACAAGAATCCTTCCTAGGAAGGAGGTTATTATCGAAAACCACATGTATTGACTCTTCTACAACTAAGGTTCTTTTGTTAAAAACTCGATAAACCTTTGAAAGTTAAGAATATCCAATAAAAATTACGTCATCACTTTTTGCATCAAATTTACCTAAATTATCTTTTCCATTGTTTAAAAAAAACACTTGCACCCAAAATGGTGAAAATAGATAATGTTAGGCTTTTTGGATTTTAAAATCTCATAAGGAGTTTTCTTTAAAATTGGCCTAATAATTACACGATTTATAATATAACAAGAAGTGTTTGTGGCTTCCGCCCAAAAATACTTAGGTAAATTGTTTTCACAAAGCATGGTCCTAGCCTTTTCTTCTAAAGTTCTATTTTTCCTCTCAACTACCCCATTTTGTTGAGGAGTGCGAGGAGTTAAAAAATTATGGCTAATCTCATTTTCATTACAAAAATTCTCAAAACCTAAATTTTGAAATTCGGTTCCATGATCACTTCTAATATGAGAAATTTTTTGATCAAGATCATTTTGAGAAATATTTGAAAATGTGATGATTTTTTCTAAGGCTTCATCTTTGGTACTTAAAAATAGAACCCAAGTGTATCTAGAGTAATCATCAACAATAAAAAATGCATATTATTTTTCACCCAAGCTAGTTGTCCTAATAGGTCCAAAAAGATCCATATGGATCAATTGTAATACTCTACTAGTTAAAACTTCATTAATGAACTTAAAAGAAACTCTCTTTTGTTTACCCTTAGCACATACATCACAAATCTTATCTAAAGAGAACTTGAGCTTATGTAAACCTCTAATTAGATTTTGAGAAACTAATTTCTATAAAACACTTATGCTAGCATGTCCTAGTTTCCTATGCCATAACTATGCATCATTTTCATCACTAGCTACTAAGCATGCATAAGATAGGTTAATGTCATCTAGATACACCATATAAATATTTCCTATGCGATGACCTATGAGCATTGTCTTATTTGATTCTATGTCTATTATTTTGCAACTATTTTTATCAAAATAGACATAAAAACCTTTATCACACAATTGACTAATGCTCAATAAATTATGCTTAAGACCATTAACAAGCAAGACATTTTCAATGAGTATAGAGGAGTAATTACCAATAGAGTCAATACCCTCAATTTGGCATTTGGAGTTGTCACCAAAAGTTACTACTCCACCACTTTTAAGCTCTAACTCCTTAAATCGTCCCTTGTCTCCGGTCATATGCCTTGAGCATCTACTATCAAGGTACCACATGTTTTGACTTGAAGCTTTGGCCTTGAAGGAATGCTCAACCTACAAACAAAGATTTAGTTTTTGATTTTTGGTACCCAAATTATTTTGGGTCCGTGAGAGTTAGTTCCCAAAAGCTTGGTTCCCTTAAGAATCCAAGATGCAATGGCATGAATGTCATGAGAAATAATGAGTTCCTTAGGAACTCATACACTCCTAATTTTTCTATGTTTAGTATGCCTTTGAAAACTTCTTTCTTTGTGGATATGAAAATTCTTTTTCACATGGTTGGGTTTTCAAAAACTTCCTTTTTCAAAATTTGGGTTCCCAACTATTTTGATTTGATCTTTGAGCTCATTCACCACTTTGTGGTAATTCTCACTCAAGCATGAAATAAGGTTGTTCAAATCTACATTTTCTTTTTTAAAAAAATTTTAAATCATTATTTAAAACAACAACCTGTTCTTCAAAATCCAAAATCATTTTTGTCAAAGAATCGTTTTTCTCTTTTAAATCAGAAATAATTTTCTTATTTTACAAAATCGATTCCTTGAATTTCAAAACCAACTCATCATAAACATCTTGTAATTCATTATAAGCATCATAAAGTTCATCAAAAGAAAGATCATTACAAGATGGTTCAAGGGTTACCTTGGGCTCATCAAGAGCCATGAGACATAGATTGGCCACTTCATTGTCCTCAATGGATGATGACTCCTCATCACTCCATGTGGCAACATGAGCCTTTTTCTTCTTCTTCTTCTTCTTCTTCTTCTTCTTCTCAAAACTCTTCCTTTTGTATTGTGGGCAATAGGTCCTAATGTGACCGGGCTTCTTACATTCATAGCAAATGATTTGATCCTTCTCATCTTCTTTGCCTTTTGATTTAAATTTCTTCTTTCTTTGGAATCTCCTATTCCGATTTGCCCTCATGAGCCTAGTGAATCGTTTGGCTACCATAGCCAACTCTTCAAGTTCATCCTCTTCACTAGTGTCTACTTCCCCTTGTGAAGCTTTAAGTGCAATCCCTTGCTTCTTCTTTTCAACTTCTTTCCTTTCAAGCTTCACTTCTTCCTTATTCTTCTCTTCTTCTCTTCCTTTCTTCATGGTCTCATGGGTAAGAAAAGATCTCAAAAGAGCATCAATCTTGAGAGTTTTGAGGTCTTTAGCTTCAATGATAGCCGTTCTCTTGCTATCCCAAGACTCAAGAAGAGAGTAGATTAGTTTCCTCACGAGCTTCTCCTCCGGTATGATCTCACCAAAACCTTTGAGGCCATTTACAATCACGGGAAAACGATCAAACATCTTGGTGATGTCTTCATCCGGCTCCATCTTAAAATTTTCATAATTAAGATTAAGAAGACCAATCTTAGTTTCCTTGACGTCATTGGTGCCCTCATAGGTTGTCTACAATGAATCTCATACTTCTTTGGCACTAGTACATGATGACATCTTGGAGTATATATTGGGACCAAGAGCACAAAAGAGAATGTTCAAAGTTTTATCATTGGTGGACATCCTCCTTCTTTCTTCATCGGTCATTTCATTTCTCTTTTTGGGCACTTGCCTATCTCCTTCTTGCTTCATTGGAATTGAGGGGTCATCTTCTATTATGTCCCAAAGAACATAATCGTTAGAGTTGATGAACAACCTCATTAGGTTCTTCCAATAAGGGTAGTTGTCACCATTGAAGAAGGGTGGCTTTGTGATGGAGTGAAACTCGTTCCAACTTCCAGAAGTAGAGGCCATTAGATTTGTCTTGTAGATATGATCAACAATCTTTGGATCTTCTTTGGTGGATGTTAATCCCTTCAAAGATCTAGCTCTGATACCAATTGTTGAGTTGATCGATCTATAAAGTTGGTCAAGAGTGGGTGAATTGGCAATTTAAATTTTGATGGAAGATTTTTCGGTAAAAATTGGAAAATAAAGAACACACAATTTATAGTGGTTCAAGCTTTAAAACAAGCTCTACATCCACTACCTTAGCTCCCATTAAGGATTTTGAAACCAATTCACTAAAGAATTCAACCTTTTTCTCGGTTCAAGGGATAACCGTTAGAATTCGAATCAATTCTTCCACCCAAGAATTGATTCAACCTCACAAGATAAAAAGATGAAAGGAAGGCAAATTTGAAAAACTCTCACAAGATAAATATTGCCCCAATTACAAACAAACTCTCCCCAAACTCAATTACAAAGAATCAAATTGAAATACAAGAGTTGGGAGTTTAGATTTTGAATGGAGTGCTTGGGAGTTGGATTTTTGTGCTTGGATGATGCTTGAGGTTCAATAGTTGTTAATGCTGCTTGAAATGCTTCATTTTATACCCTCTCATTGATTTCTAACCGTTGTGGTTGTTGGGAATGTAAATAAAAACGTTAGAGCTTCATCTTCCCACCATAAATGCACTTCTGCACCATATGGTATCGAAACACGGGGTACCTGTTTCGAAACAGACCACAAAAAGAAAGAGACGTTGCACATATAATAAGGGGTATCGAACCATGCTTCGATACCTTCAGTAAACTATGAAGGTTGGTATCGAACCATGTTTCGGAACAAGCTAACCATCATTTAAAGTTCTAACTGCAGCCAACGGTCGACTCATTAAATGCCAAAAAGAGCCTTTGGGGATTAAAGGGAGTATCGATACTAGTATCGAACCATGAGTCATAATTTTAAATAATTTTAAAATAATTAAAATATATATAGTGGTTCGACACTTGGTTCGAAACAGATGTTGGCAGTGAGGTTTCGGTATCGAACCATATTTCGATACTTGTTCTTGATCTCAAGAACATTCTTTAAAAATATAGGTCGGTATCGATACTTGTTCTAGGGGTATCGATACTCTCGTGTAAAAACAGTTAGAAAAGTTATTTCAAAGTTCTTGGTTTGGCTTGAAATATAAAATTTGACTTAGAGACTTAAAAATTTATTACAAAATAGTTCTTGAACATGATTGTTATATCAAAATCAATTTTAGTTTTACAATAACTATTTAAGTGATTTCAATCAAGATACCGGCCATTAAAACCTAACGAAGAAGTTGACGTGATTATTAAATAAAACCGATATAAGTACATATTTAATTTTTTTATTTATATAATTTATCAATTTAATTTTAATTTTAATTTAATAAAATAAATTAATCATTCAATCAGGTGATGACACATGTCACAATGAGGGCTGATAATGAGTCTGACCAACTCGCGAGTTACTCGGGTTCGACTCAGATAAAGCTCAATTAAAGTGAGTTTGACTCGAGCTTGGACTCGACTTAAGATCCTTACGAGCCAAACCGAGCCAACTCAAGCTTGACTCAAAAAGCACGTGAATAAGCTCAAAATAATTATATATATATATATATGTGTGTATATACTAAAATTAATTTCTTTAGTAAAAGAAAAATAATAAAATAGATTAGGAAAAATCCACTAAAAATAAATTAGACGTAATATATTTGTATTGTAAGAATATTTCATGGTTATTTAGATTAATTTAATTTTTGGATATTTTTTTCCTTTTCCAACATTGAATTTTATTTTGGTGTTGATTAAAGAGTTTTTTTTAACGAAGCCCCATCTTTTATAAAATTATATTAAAATTGTTCATTTCGAGCCGAACCTGTCAAGCCTGACGAACTTCGAACCTGAGCTGAGACTGACAAGCTTCAAGCCTGGGCCTTATAGTATTATTTTCGAATCGAGCTCGAGCCTAAAATTCTAAGCTCGCCGAGCCTCGAGTCTGAGTCGAGTCCAATATAACTGTCGGCTCAGCTTGACTCGTTATCACCCCTAATTACCGTCTTAATATACAAATTTAAATATTTTTCTTTAATTAAATAAATTCATTGAAGTATGAAATTGAGCTCTAATTTTCAATTGTTTTCTAAGAATTGTGAAAAATATATATTAATATAATTGAAGAATTTCTGTTTAAAATCGATTTGATCATCTGAGACAGCAATCATGCTTTACCTTTGGTTTGTATTCCGTTCGAAAAGAAGAGTACGAAGCAGTGAATTTTATTTCTTTTAGTTACAGAATTAATTACTTCATCCGTCTTATAAAAATTGTCTATTATTAATTTTTTTGTCAATTTATTTTAATTTTGACTTATAATTATTATAAAAATATAAAAAATATATTTTAAAAATATTTTATCAAAAAAATTTTAAATATATATCTTATAAAAATTAATTATTTAAAATATTTTATATAAATAAATTAAAATTTTAAAAATTTTAATTTTTTAAAAAGCAATTATAGACAAGATAAATAGGACGGAGATAGTACGATATGAAATGTTATCATTTTATATTACAAATGCTGTTTTTTGGTTTGGTTGTAAGAGATTCCCGTTTTTTCCAGCCGCACACAGGTTTCAATCCACCAGTACTAAATATTTGTTATTTTTATTTTTCCAATGACATGCATCATTATGTGATTAGATAAAAAATTAAATATATAATTATATTAATTTTATTTAACAATTATATAAAATTATTGGCTTAAGGGTTCAATAAGCCCTTAAACTTTTGTAAAAAAATCAATTTAGCCCTTAAACTCTTGTAAAAAAATTAATTAAGCCCTTAAACTTTTTTGCATCCAATTAAGCCCTCAGAGTCAAGAAAAAAATCAATTTGGCCCTTTGACCGTTAATTTTAACGTTTTTTTTTTGAATTTTTTTTGACACTCGTCGCAATAAGATAATATCACTTATCGATTTTAAGAAATTTTAAATTCTAAAAATATATAAAAAATATAAAAAATGTTTTTTTTTAAAAAAATTCTAAAATTAATTTAAAATATAAAAATATTTTTTTAGAATTGTATACTAATATTTAATATTTTTAGTTTTTTAGTTTTTAATCTTTTAAAAAATTATTATTTATCATTTTAAATTAAACTTCAGAATTAAACATTTTTTTTCAGGATTTTTATATAATTTTAAAAATTAAATTTTAAAAATTCCTAGAGACGACAAGTAGTGTTATTTTGTTGCAACACGTGTTAAAAAAATTAAAGTTAACGGTCAAAGTTGGTTAAAGGGCCAAATTGATTATTTTTCTTGAGCTTGAGGGTTTAATTGAGTGTTAAAAAAGTTTAAGGTCTGAATTGATTTTTTTTTCTTGAGTTTGAGGGTTTAATTGAGTGTAAAAAAAGTTTAAGGGCTTAATTGATTTTTTTGTAAAAGTTTAAGGGCTTATTAAACCCTTAAGCCAAAATTCTTTGTTAAATTTTAATAATTGATGACTTAAATTAAAATCACTTAAATAATTACGTAATATACTTACTAATATTAAAAGTATAACGATTAAATTAATACAAATTTTATGATTAAATAATCATTTGTGTATTTATCCGTTAAAAAAATTATTTTTGATGAAGAAATGGAAGATTTACATTCATAATAGAAATAAAAATATCATATCCTCTGATTATGGAGAAATTATATTATGGTAAGTCTCACCACGTCATCCATGGGACCAACCACTAAAAATATTCATATCACCATTTTTTTCATATCATATATTTTTTAAAGTGAATCTTCACTCATATTTACTGTTAATTCATTTTAAAACAATTTTTTCAAGTGAATATTCACTTCGAAAAATATATGACATAGAAAAAATAATGATATGGATGATTTTTAGTAGTTGGTCCTATGGACACGTGATGGGACTTACCATAATATAATTTCTCCTAATCATGCCACCTTTCACACTTTACCTTAAAAATCATTTAAAATTAAATTTTAAACCTTAACTTTATTTTTCATATCTTAAACCTTAAATCGTGTACCCAAAAACTATATCAAACCTTTAATTCCCTAAATCGTAATTAGGGGTGTAAACGAGCCGAGTCGAGCTCGAGTAGTACTAAGCTTGGCTCAGCTCGTTAAGGTTTCGAGTCGAGTTCGAACTTGAGTAATTTTAAACGAGCCTGAAAAATTTGAGCTCGTCTCGACTCGTTAAGAACTCGAGTCGAGTTTGAGCTTTATTCGAGCCTAATCGAGTCATGTGTTAATCGATCTTTGGTCGTGATAGACTCGAGTAACTCTTATTTGTCACGCCCCATTTAAAGCCTAATAAAGAAAAAACTTTGATACACAAGTTTTGTAAACTCAAGTTTGTTAATTTTAGGGTTTATTATGAAAATTTAGAGTTTAAGACTTATATTTAGGGTTTAGATTTTATGGTTTTAAGTTTAAAATTTTAGATTTTAAATTATAAAAAATAAAAAAATAGTATATTTATATTTTTTGAGTAGCTCGTGAGCTTTTCGTTGGGTATCATGTAGCTTAGCTCGGCTCGTCAAGAACTCGAGCCGAGTCCAATCGAGTTGAGTTTTGACCAAGCTTTGACCGAGTCGAGCTTGAGTAACTTACGATGTGTCTTGTCTCATTTATAGTCATAATCGTAATCATAACCCCTAAACTTGAATTTTAAACCCTAAACTAATTATTTTAAAGTAGGGCATCAAAGGAGTCGCAATACTGGAGCAGACGGTGTATAGAAATAAAAATCAACCCTTCATGTTCTACCTTAAAAATCTTTTAAAATTAACTTTTAAACTCTAATTCTAATGTTCATATCCTAAACCCTAAACTATGTACCCTAAAAATAAATCACACCTCTAATTCTTAAACTCTAACTACAAGTCTTAACCTTGAGACCCTAAATTAATTATTTTAAAGTAGGACACCAAAGGATGCACAATAAAAAAAATCAGGTAATTTGCACCCATTATAGGAATAAAAAAATTTCTGTATCTAATCATGTCTCTTTCTATATTTTATTTTTAAAATTTTTAAAATTAAATTTTAATCCATAACCTTAATTTTTATATCATAAACTCTAGTTTCCAACGATACCCTAACTTCAATCCTAAATTTTAAATGGAACTAAAAGACACCAATAAAATAGAATAAAAATTTCATACCTTCTAATTGTACCTCTTTCTATGTCTTTTGGTAAAAAAATTTAAAAAATAAATTTTAAATCTTAACTCTAATTTTCTATATTTTAAACCAAAATCTACCTCTCCAAAAATTTATCATACCCTCCAACCCTTCTAAATTAAAATTGAGGTAACATAACCACGATTAATACATAAAACAATTTGCGCCCAATAATAGGAGACGATTTACATCACTATTTATAGAGTTTATTGCTGGTTCTGTTCTGCAAATTTGAGTTCATCGTCAAGTGTTATCCTTTTACCTTTCATTTCATTCATTCTCTAAAATATAATCTACTGTTGATGATAGATTTTTACCTCTAAAATAGAGAAATTTTTTCTTGTTTATTTCTTTGTTATGAACCGTGGTTTAGATCCAATAGCAGAACGGTGTAGTTTTAATATCTTATCTTTTAATTTATATGCAACGTTTTGTGTAAGGGGATTAAAACCCCCGAGTCTGTTAGGTTGTAGCTATGAATCAAAAGAAATGAAAATCTTTTTTTTTTCTCTTAATTTCTCTGTAATTTCTACTCTCCTTCTATAATCTATTCTGTTTTCTTCTTTTTTACTCTTCTATTCTAAAATCTTTTTTCTTTCAAATTCTATTCATGACAATTGGTAATCAGAGCCTCGTTTTTATCCACAATCAATCATATTAAAATCCAACAACAATATGATGGGTGATAAAACTAAATTTATCCAAGAGGTGCAAAAAGACCACTTACAAGAGATGATGGATTGCTTGGAAGCTAGGTGTTAGGAAAATCCAAATTATTTACGAAAAATGTTGATGTTGTCGTCCACGCAAAGTGACCTAAAAAAATTAAGGATATCATGGGAGCAGTCGAAGTCTGTTGTCCAGGTGTTCGACAAAATATTTATGTCAAATGATGAAGCTAAGGACGTGGTTTTATAAGAAATTCAAGTGTTTGATGGAGTGCTTGTAAGAAACGATAAATTCAGGATGAAGAGGTAGTGGTTGTCAATGTTGAAAACCTAAATCAAATGAGAATTTCGGAAGCTGGAAAAATAAGGGCAACGAGTCTTGATTTTAGAGTGAAAAATTCATACGAAGGTACGGCTCTAAGGTCTGAATGAGGTCAAGTTTTTGGACGTCGAACAAGTTCGGTTAATCCAAACAGAAGGTTTTATGACTCAAATAAGAGGATGTCAGATTCATATACAGTCCATGGAATATCTCTTGAACCGATTAAGGTATGTAGGGACTCAAATCTGATTAACGATTTTATTGATTCAATTATGAGCATTTAGATAGAAAAAATGATTTTGAATCCTATTAGCAGTGTCAAAATTGGTGATAAGAACAAATTGTTTGATCATGTGCTTAGAGGTACCATGATATCTCTAATCTGATTGAATTTTGAAGAAAATTATTCATTGAGATTGATGTGTGTTACTAAAAATATTGAGCTACATGATCCTTACATATTTCGATTGTTGATAATGAGTATGAGTGGCAAAGATGAGACATTAGGCCTAGAAAAACAGAAATTACAAGAGTGTGTGCATGAGATAAAAAGAAATTACAAGCATGATGCCTTTGTACAAGACAACACCATTGTTGTATTAATCTTGGCAAAATCCACTGTAAATTGGTCTCTCTCTATGGTTTTTGCAATGTTTGTAATGGAGTTGGAAGAATTTATGGTTTATGTAGTACTTTTTTTCATCTGTGAAATTGTTTGAGAAGGTAAGGTTAGCAGTTGATGTTATTTTAGTAGTTGATGATTCTGAACGGAAAGAGCTAATTGCAGCCTGGGCAACTAATAAAAAGCAAATTAGTGCATATGCAATGGAGTTTACTTACCTACGCATAGAAACAAATTCCAAAATGCTACGCTACTAAAGCTCAGTGGGTACACAACCTATCGACTGTGCTTTCAAGTGAATCATAACTATAAACATGCTAGATGAGATAATATGATGATATGATATGGCCAATGCAACCAAAGCATAAAATAAACAAATCAAAAGTGAGGCTCACTGCCAATCCGACAGTGGGGAACTCACACAGCCCAAAA
Organism: Abelmoschus esculentus; assembly: GCA_035048815.1. Taxonomy (NCBI): domain Eukaryota; kingdom Viridiplantae; phylum Streptophyta; class Magnoliopsida; order Malvales; family Malvaceae; genus Abelmoschus; species Abelmoschus esculentus. The sequence continues at coordinate 3,085,302 of JAUCBN010000049.1, forward strand.
TCTCACATCAGGCTGCTTGAAATATCGAATTGAGCTAGTATGTTCAGAATCTCGCATCGATTCTTAACTCAGAATCTCACATCGAGTGGGGCTCGAAATCTCACATCGAGCAAAGTCATTACCCGGAATCTCACATCAGATGATCTTCGATACATCACCCAGAATCTCGCATCGGATGATCTTCATTTTGTTGCAACACTTTCACTCACTGGGTATCCGAATCTCACCAAACAAAGACTCAACCAAAACAAGGTGATCCACCTAGGATCTCATATCAAAATAATTCCTCAACCAAGCCAAGACCAAGCATGCAAAATATAAATTTCTTATAACAATTTCTATATTATAAAATCCAAGTTTCATTAATAATTTTATGGTTTAAACAACCCATAAGAACCCATAACACGAATTATAGAACCCTTAAACTCAACCCTTAAAAACATGGGTAGCTCAGGCGTATCAAAACGCCCCTATATCAAAACGTTTTTCTTGTGTTTTGATACGCTATGACGATGACTTAAGAACAAGGGAGACTAACCCGTATCGATACACCTATATAGGGTATTAATAGTTTTGATAACAAGTATCACATAAAAAAATTACTTCGAAGAATCTATTAGTTCTTCAATGAATAACCACATGAAGTATTAATAGCTTTTCACATCATAATTGAACCGGGATGACCTAACCGGTCATGCCAAATAAAATTATTAGTAAACATTTGGATTATAATAGCATGATATTCAATTTGTACTAATTCTTCTATAGTACAATATGGACGACAGTGCATGTAATTTTGTCAAGATTTTCTTATTGTCTTAAGTTATACTCGTAATATTAAGATAGTCGGCATCCCCTTAACTAATATTCTCAATATATTTATGCAAATATCTTTAAAAATCAATAAGTCTCTTTGCGATTTTGATGAGTATAATGCACTGTAAATATGGAATAAAGTTTAATTCGGCAATAATATATTTGCTCAGTCGAAACCTTCTGTGATATTAGTACTTTCTTACATAGTACTCGCATTATTCTCTTGCATTTAAAATGGGAAAATATACATAATTATGCACCCTTTAATATGTGCTTTATTTTATTTACTTTAAAAATGAAAAATATGTGTTTTATAACATTCATTTCGGGGAACGAAACATATTAAATATAGCACATCATATCAAATCGGTTATATATCAAAGATAAACTCTCAAGAGCTCTTTCGAAGCATTGATATTTCAGTACTTTGAGATATAGTACTCACATTTTTCCACTTCTTTATTACATTTAAAAGGAAAATATTTCTTATTCTTAAGTACGGTATGAGTACTTGCATTGTCTGCTTGGCATAAATAGCCATAATTCATTAAATATTTTATTCTGGAAGTAATAATATTTTTTAAAGGATAAATTAACATAAAGCGTAAATAAATAATATGTAAAATAAATTAACATAAATAAATAATAAATAAAAATAAATTAACATAAAACAAAATAAATAAAAGATCAATTATTCTTTTTAGAGGTTATAAGAGAAATAAAATAAATGAAGAATTATTACCTTCTAGGGTTATGAGAAAATTAACAATATCCGATTGATTTTTCCAACGACGCCATAATTATTTACGACACAAAGAAAATTTGTTTATATTTTCTTTTATTTATCATTCATAATTATGGATAAAGTCCATAATACTTCGGCATTTGACAAGTACGAGACTAATAGTTTGTACCATCGCATTGATAACATAAAGATTTTGATATAATCTCTATCATTCCTATTATCCTTATAATCTCACTTCTGGTAGATATAAGCATTCTCAAAAGAATCATCTTATTCACATCTATTTTATGACCTCAATCACGACCACAATTACTAATGTGCTATTTATTTTTTTCGCTATAAAAATATCACATTCACTTCAGGGAATGGAATGGAATGAAGACTAATAGGTATTTAAAACATTTTCGCGATATTGTGTCTACAGGAAAACATCAATGTGTGAAAAGTGAAGTATGTTTTTCTAGCATATCCGCATCAGTGATACTCTTGTACATAATTGAGTTTTATTCCCTAACCATATAATGAATTATCATGTTTGCATTCACTTCAAATTCACTTCAAGGAATGAACCAATAATCGCATGGAATAAACATCATGTATGGACTCACTTCAGGGAATGCCTCCCATAAAAACTCTTAGATTAAGACGATTTTCGTAACTTGAACTTGGGAGAAGTCTATAGTTGAGTTTTTTAACACAATAAAATTATTGCTTTCAAGCAAATATAGACTTTATAACATTCATACTATTAAACAGTAATTGAACAACCAATATATATACAATACATAACAAGAACAAAAATTTAATCCTCATACGCGACATTGTTAAATCAATCCACAAAGTCTTTTAAAAAGAACCTCTTTTGAGACTAGTAGCCTCGCAGAACAGGATGTCTAGCCAATATACTCGGATTAAACCAACATAACAGAGAATATATTAATTAATTAAAGGTTTAATATTTGTTCAATATCATGTAATACTTAAAACATAATTAAAAACATGAACTTTCATCATCAAAATAAACAAATATTGGTCATAACTAAAGACAAAAAAATCTCAAATTAAATAGATGCAAAGCACTACCCGTATATGTCATTGTATTTTAGATACATGATAATTCCACGCTTTGATAAACCATCTCTTAATTTGAGAATAATTAATTATCCACTATATCGAGGTAAATAAGTAAAACATACCGGACTTTCCAAGCTAAGTTGAATATATGATAAATTTAGTCACCAATATCTTGTTAAAATCTTTTTCTGAAATTATCGACAAGAACCATGATAATGAGCAACTCTGTGGCTACACAAACACTAAATAACCAATAATTTTTCAAAAATTAAAAATCAAGTTAAAGATTAAGAGAGAAAAATAATCAATAATTAAAATATAATAGAGGAAGAAGAATTTATTTTTGATTCATGCTAGTAACAAATTATTTTCAATAACTCCTTTAAGATTCAAACGACAAACAGATCCGTTGGTTAGAATCTTGTGTTGATAACGTGTTATGAATAAAGTAAAAAACAAGAACAAAATAAATGAACAAAGATGAGAGACAAAAAGAGAAATACTTGTATTATGTTCTCAAAGTAAGGTTTACAATGCTTTCTCTAAAAGTCTATATCCACCATAAATAAAGATATTCATAACAAGTTTGATATTTTTTACCAATTTAATAATATAAAAAAATAAAAGCTCGAACGTGAAAAGAAATAAAAAATGCTAAAATAAAGATAATTATTTATTTTTAAAAATATCATTTGAATCTATCCCGGCCTTTTGAAATTTTTTATTTTTATATCTCCCTTTGAAATTTCTCACCCACCAAATAATACATTTCGTGTTGATATGCTTAAATTGGTATAAAATTATCAAAATAAATTTGTACATATACATAATTTTAACAATTAAATAAGTAAACATAGCAATATAATTATTCTTATAGATATACTATTTTAATAATAAATAAATAAAATACAGAAGGTACTTTATATATAATATAAATTCTGAATTTGATATAAAATTGTAAAGAAATATTTCCGTAAACACTCTTAATATCGAACAAAAATCCTGTCTCCTAAATGTATTTTTTTCTATGTCATAGCTTAAAAATACTTTAGAATTAAATTCTAAACTCTAACCCTAGTTTTTAAATCTTAAACCCTAAACTCTACACCTTAAAAAATATACTTTACCCCTAATTTTCTAAACCCTAACCACAATCTCTAACTTTAAATAATAAACCTTAAATCCACTATATTAAAATGGTGCACCAAAATAAACATAATAACAGATAAACGATTTCCACCCTAACATGATAAAAAATCCATTTATTTATTTTTAAAATTTTAAAATATATTTTAAACCTTAAATTATTTTTTTCTCACTAATTTTGCACCAAATAATAATCCATAAAAATCCTCTCATTTTCACTTCTCCACTTGCAAAATTATTTTATATATGAAACAAAAGAAGGAAGATGACACTTTTTTGTACCAAATATGCATCAAGCTTGCTGCCCTCCTCCCACCCATAAGCCACCTTAAGTTGACTGAATTGGGAATTTACTATTAAATTAATCAATAAAAATTAAAAAATTTAAAAATTTAAATATAATTAATAAAAAAATAGACTCACATATAATTATTAATTTTATGTTGATTCTTTGATATTTTTAATTTTTATTAATTTATTTAATAATGTTCAATATTAGTGGTGTTCAGTAATATTCGACGTACGTGATAGACTCATCATAATATAAAATATATAATTTTTCAGGTAAAAATAATTTTCATTTTGGTTTGAATTTTTTGAAGTTGAAATTTTTAGCTTTTAACATTTTTAAATAAAAGTATTCATTTATTCTCGTTTATATCATTAATTTTTATATATTTAAAAAAATATCTAAAATAGATATTTATTTATCTAAAATATTTTTAATAATCTTATCAAACATTCTTATTTAAATCAAATAGTCTAAAAATATTTTTTAAATGATTTTCACTGTATTTTTTAAAATATAATACCAAATTAACCCTTAATAAATGGTCAATTGGCATGTGCTAAAAACAAACAATTATAAAATGCAGACAGAACCTTTCATTTCATTCTCTCTTAGTAAAGTTTCTTTTTTAAAAAAAAAAATCAAATTATAAATCATAAAATTCTACACACTTGGAACTAAGTTCTCACTTAAATATTTAAATTTTAAAACTAAAATGTTATGTATCAAAAGTATTTTTCTTTCTTTTATATTAAAAAAAGTAAATTATAAAGATGCTTATTTAATTATAGGGTTAGGGATAATTTAATTATTGTTGTGAATAAAGTAAAGAACAAGAATAAAATAGGAGAATAAAGATGAAAGACAAAAGGGAGAGAGATTTTATTATATTCTCAAAGTAGGGTTATGTACAATGTTTTGCCTAAAAGTCTATATTTATAGGCATAAGATGGAAACCCTAATTCCAATGGGTATTAAACCCTAATAATAAAGCCCATTAAAGTTTAACTTAATATATGGATATCCACCATAAATAAAGATATTTATAACACCCCCCTTGGATATCCATGAAGATAATGTGTCTCGTTAAAAACCTTACTAAGATAAAAACCCTGTGGGAAAAAAATTCTTAGTGAAGGAAAAAGAGTACACACATCTTTGATACGCATAACATATTGCCTCATTAAAAACCTTACCAGGAAAACCCATTGGGACAAAACCTCGGTTAAGGGAAAAAGAATGCAACGCGTATTTACTCCCCCTCATGAAAATATCACATAAGATCTTTGAATCTTCATAATTCAATATTGAATACAATCTTCAAATGTTGAAGTATATCATGCACTAGTGGATAAATCTTCCAAATCATTGCTTGAAATGATTCATTGAATACTATTCATCTAAAAATCATGAGGGACGAAACTTGAAGAAATATGTTTCGTTTTATCATATTTGATATATCCACCTTGAGATATAAATTTTGTATTATCTCTATACAAGATAGCTTGCATCTTATCTTGTGAAAAACATGCACATATCTTCAGGATATGTTTAGCCAAACACATATTTCGGCTTTGCCTCATGCATAACGATTATTTAAAGGTAATGATCTCGTAGCACTTAAATAATATTTCTGGACCAGCTAAGATACGATGCTTCCAGATCAAATAATGTGTATATTGTGCTTTAGACCAAGAATATCATTACCCTTTTCGTGAGGCGAAAAAATCTTTATTTAAAGTAAGAGACCTAGCAACAACCATAAGGGTGATCAATAGATATGCGTTATGCATGTAAAGTCTCTTTCAATATTTTTCTATATGTCGATAGATGCACAAGGATTTGAGGAGATCTCTTCACGAGTCTCAACGATATTCAAATCATCGACATACACAACAATAAAAATTCAGAGCTAAACCTCTTAATAAAAATGCACGGGGAAATAATTCATATAGCATTATACTAATAAGTATTCAATGAGGCGATCATATCAAATACGCCTAAATTGTTTCAAGCCATAAAAAGATATATTCAATATGATTGAATAATGTTCTCGAGAACTTGAATGAACTGCTTATGGCAATCTAAATCTTTCCGGAAGTTTCATGTAAATATTACTATCAAGAGGCTTATTCAAATAGGATGTAACAACATCCATTAGGCAGAAACTAAGTAATTTTATTTATTGCCAGACTGATCAAAATCTAAAAGTAGTTGCATCCACCACCAAGGAATATATTTTCCTCATATTCAATTTCATATCTTTGTGAGAATCCTTATGCAACCAAATGAGCTTATATCTCATGATTTCCCCTTTTGATTTCTCTTTGTCACAAAGGCTCGTTTATGTCCACGAGCTTTACATATTTTAATGTACGGGCTATAGGCCCAAATATTTCTCTTTTCAAAAGAGATTTTAGTTTCGCCTCAATTGCCTCTTTCATGTTGGCCAATCATTTCTTTGTTTACATTGCCCAATTGACAATGATTCATGATCCACATCATCAAATAAAATCTCTAGTGCTATATTGCATGCAAATATATTAACGACGTCGATTTAATTTCAGTTCCACTTATTACCAAACATGACATAATCTATTGAGATCTCTTTATTATCAGGTACCTGAGTCATGTCAATTTCTCTGTTGGAGACCATTTAATCTCTTCTAGAGATTTTCCTCGATCAGACCATCATAAAATATAGCTCTTTTTCTTTTTCGAGGATCTCTTATCTTTGGAACTTACTTGTCTACTACACTTTAACGTAAGTTAGACTCATTAGCAACTAGAGTTTGTCCTTCCATGACATCAAATTTAATCATAGCATTCATAGCTGGTATACGTGATTTACTCACTCTTTTAAGGTCAGCAAAATATCTGGCAATTGATTTGCTAAATGAATTATCCTTTGAACTTATAGTTCACATTGTGTAGTACGTGGATCAAAATGAGAAAAATGATAATTCATTCAAACTTATTTTTTTTCCCAACTATTTATTTTCTCCCCCTAATATTGGGTAAACTGACTCATTAAAATGATAGCCAGTAAACCGAGTTGTAAATAAATCCCCTATCAGAAGCTCTTATATATATTCCCAACAAAACTCATCTTTGTGCATTATGGTGGAGCAATTAGAACATATATCGCACACAAAAAAAATCTAAGATAAGAAATATTTGGTTCCTGACCAAAAACCATTTATAATGGGGAGAACTTATGATCATTTGTTGGCTTGATGCGAATTTGTGATACTACATGTAAAATTACATGTCATCAACATTATTAAGACTGATTGTCTTTAGAAAATAATCTGGAAAAATATGCACGTAATTTTATCAACTGAGCAAGTAGCTTCGCAAACACCAAGTTGCGGGTTAATAACAAGGATACACATAACCATCTAGTCGATGCATCGATAAAAATCGTAAAATATCTAGATGGTCTTTTAGAAAGGTGTATGGGCCCATATATATCACCTTGTATTCGTTCTAGAAAATTAATAGCACTTTATCTTAGATGTTGATGATTGAATAATCAAATTGCGTTCATAGCAAGTATCACATAAAATATTACCATGAAAAAAAATCTTAGTTCTTCGATGAATGACCACATGAAAGTGTCATCAAATTTTCGCATCATAATTGAACCGGGATGGTCTAACCGGTCATACCAAATAAAATTATCAGTAAACATCTGGTTTACAATAGCATGAGCTTCAATTTGTACTAATTCTTATGTAGTACAATATGGTTGACAGTGCATGTAATTTTGCCAAGATTTCATTATTGCCTTGAGTTATACTCGTAATATTGAGATAGTCAATACCCCCTTCACTAATATTCTCAATATATTTCTACAAATATCTTTAAAATTCAATAAGTCTCTTTTGCGACTTTGACGAACATAATGCACTGTAAATATGAGATAAAGTCTCATTTGGTAATAACATATTTGCTCAACGAGCATAATGCACTGTGAATATGAGATAAAGTCTCATTCGACAATAACATATTTGTTCAGTCGGAGCTTTCTGTGATATTAGTACTTCCGGATATAGTACTCATATTATTCTCTTGCATTTAAAATGGGAAAATATGCATAATTATGCACCTTTTAATATGTGCTTTATTTCATTCACTTTGGGGAATGAAAAATATGTGCTTTGTACCATTCATTTCGGGGAATGGAAAATATTAAATATAGCACATTATATCAACTCGGTTATCTATCAAAGATAAGCTCTCAAAACCTCTTCTGAAGCATTGATATTTCAGTACTTTGAGATATAGTACTCACATTTTCCCTTGTATTTAAATGAGAAAATATTTTTTATGCTTAAGTATAGTATGAGTACTTTCACTGTCTGCTTGGCATAAATAGCCACAATTCATTGTAGATTTCATTCCGGAAGTGATAATATTCTTCAAATGATAAATTAACATAGAACGTAAATAAATAATATATAAAATAAATTAACGATAAATTAACATAAAGCGTAAATAAATAATACGTAAAATAAATTAATATAAATATATAATAAATAAAAATAAATTAACATAAAATAAAATAAATAAAGATCAATTATTTCTTTTAGATGTTATAAGGGAAATAAAATAAATGGCAAATTATTCTCTTGAAGGACTATGAGAAAAATTATCAATATCCAATTGAGTTGGATCAATAACGCCATTATTTTCGCCACAAAGAAAATCTGATTATATTTTCTTTAATTTATCATTCATGATTATGAATAAAGTCCATAATACTTCGGCGTTTGACAAGTACGAGATCAATGGTTTATACCATCACATTGATAACATAAAGATTTTTAATCTGATCTCTATCATTCTTGTCATCTTTATAATTCCACTTCTTGTGGATATAAGCATTCTCAAAATGATCATCTTATTCATGCTTATTTTATGATCTCAATCATGACCACAATTATTAATGTGTCATTTATTTTTTCCGCTATAAAGTATCACATTCACTTTAGAGAATGGAGCGGAGCCAATGGGTCTTTAAAACCTTTTCACGATATTGTGTCTACAGGATAACTTTAATGTGTGAAAAGTGAAATATGTTTTTGTAACATATCCTCATCAATGATACTCTGGCATATAACTGAGTTTTATTCACTAACCATATAGTGAATTATCATGTTTGCATTCACTTCAAAGAATGAAACAAATTCAATAATCGCATGGAATAAACATCATGCTTGCATTCACTTCAGGGAATGTCATAAATTCAATAATCGCATGGAATAATCATCATGCTTGCATTCACTTTAAGAAATGTCATAAATCCAATAATCGCATGGAATAATCATCATGCATGCATTCACTTCAGGGAATGCCTCCCATAAAAATTCTTTGATCAAGACGATTTTCGTAACTTGAACTTGGGAGAAGTCTATAGTCGAGTTTTTCGACACAAAAAAATATTGCATCCAAGCAAATATAGACTTTATAATATTCATACTATTAAATAGTAATTGATCAACCAATATATATACAATATATACAAAGAACAAAAAAATTTAATCCTCATACGCGGCGTTGTTAAACCAGTCCACAAGGTCCTTTAAAAAAAGAACCTCCTTTGAGACCAGTAGCCTCGCAGAACGGGATGTCCAGCCAATATACTCGGATTAAACCAACATAACAAAGAACATATTAATTGATTAAAGGTTTAATATTTGTTCTAATATCATGTAATACTTAAAACATGATTAAAACATAAACTTTCGTCATAATAATAAAATAAACAAATATTGGTTATAAATAAATATAAAAAATCTCAAATTAAATAAATAAAACATACCAGACTTTCCACTAATTTGAATATATGGAAAGTTTAATCACCAATATTTTGTTAAAATCCTTTTTGGGAATTGTCGACAAGCACCACGAGAATTGAGTCACTTTATTGCTACACAAACACCAAATAACCAAAGATTTTTAATAAATTAAAAATCAAATCAAAGATCAAGAGAGAAAAATAATCAATAATTAAAATATAATTGAGGGAGAAGAACTTATCTTTGATTTATGCCATGAACAAATTCTTTTCAATAACTCCTTCAAGATTTGAACGACAAACACCTCCGTTGGTTAGAGTCTCGTGTTGATAACGTGTTGTGAATAAAGTAAAGAACAAGAATAAAATAGGAGAATAAAGATGAGAGACAAAAGGGAGAGAGATTTTATTATATTCTCAAAGTAGGGTTATGTACAATACTTTGCCTAAAAGTCTATATTTATAGGCATAAGATGGAAACCCTAATTCCAATGGGTATTAAACCCTAATAATAAAGCCCATTAAAGTTTAACTTAATATATAGATATCCACCACAAATAAAGATATTTTATATTTTTAATTTTGACAATTATTTCATGTAATAATTGAAGTGATTTCAATGAAATTATCTACTATTAAAATTTAACGAAGAAATTAACGTGATTATTAAATAAAATTGATATAATTATATATTAGTCTCATTATTTATATAATCTATCAATTTAACCTTAATTTTAGTTTAATAAAATTAATTAATCATTCAATAAGTGGTGTCAATACATGCCACTATCCTGTTAAAATGTTAAATATTTTTCTTTAATTAAATAAATTCATTGAACGAGGAAAATGAAAACAGCAAGAAGGAAATTGAGCTCTAATTTCCCATTATTTTCTACGAATTGCTTTACAATTTAAAAATATATTAATTTAATTGAAGAATTTCTGTTTAAAAGTCGATTTGACCATCAAAGACAGCAACCATGCTTACCTTGGTAAGAGATTACCATTTTTTCCAGCCGCACACGGGTTTGAATCCCACCGGTACTAAATATTTCTTATTTTTATTTATTTTAATTGGAAGATAAAAATCATTTGTCGCTTTTTTATTTCTTCATTTGTACTTTCTGTTGAAATTAGGGATGGGTACGGGTCGGGTCGGGTCGGATTTTCGGCCCACCCGCATCTGACCCGACCCGGTTTTAGGGTGGAAAAAATCTGACCTGACCCGACCCGATTTTTAAGCTTTAAAATCTGACCCGATCCGACCCAACCCGAATCATTAAAAAAATTAAAATTTTAGGGACTAAACTGTAAAAAAATATAATTTAGGGATCTAATTATAAAAATATTTAATTTTAGTGACCTAATTGTAAAAAAATTAATTTTAGTGATCTAATTGTATAAAATATATATAAAGAGGGATCATTATTGCAAATATCCCTAAAATATATATAGGAAAATTACACTATTAGTCCCGGGTCGGGTCGGGTCAGATTTTTTCACCCTAAACCCGAACCCGACCCGACCCGAGACTACTCTTAAAAAATACCCAACCCGACCCGAACCCGAATTTTTCACCAAAAAATCCGACCCAATCGGACCGGGTCGGGTCGAAACCCGTCGGGTTCGGATTCCATGCCAATCCCTAGTTGAAATCTTTTAAAAAATTAAATTTTAAACCCTAACTTTAATTTTCTATATCTCAAATCCTACACCCTACCCCATGGGCAGAGCCATGTGTGTATTTGAGGTGTCTGTTGACACCCTAAAATTTTTAGAAAATTATATTTTTCTATACTATATATATATATAAATTTAAAAGTATATGTAATTAACACCCTTTTATAAATAATTTGATATCCCTTTATAAATAATTAACTCTTTTTAAATATTGTTCAAGAAAATGGCATCCCTTAAATAAATTCTTGGCTCTGCCCCTGTCCTACCCTTAATTCCCTAAACCCTAACCACAACCCTTAACCTTAAACCCTCTAATTTGAAGCGGAGGCACAGATAGAGGCATAAAAAAAGACATACGATTTGTACCCTTAATCGGATGATATGTATCATCATTTAATTAAAAAATTAAATATAATTTTATTAATTTTATTTAATAATCACGTAAAATTCTCTGTTAAGTTTTAATAGTCGATGATTTAATTAAAATCACTTAGATAGTTTCGGAACATATTTCTCAAAATTAAAAGTATCTTTAAAAACTACACTCAACCAACTAATTTTTTAAATTTTAATCACAACTTTTAATCTTAAATTTTAAATTTTAAACTAATTATTTTTAAATGGGATAATAAATGAGTCACTATAAAAGAACAAACGATTTGTACCTATTATAAAAATAAAATTTGTTTAACCCTAACCATGTCTATTTTCATTTTCAACCTTAAAAAAATTTAAAATTAAATTATAAACCTAACCTTAATTTTCATATCTTAAACCTTAAATTTTATACCCTAAAAAATTCATCAAACCTTTAATTTCCTAAACCTTAATCACAACTCTTAATCTTGAATCTTAAACTCTAAACTAATTATTTTAAAGTAGGACATCAAAAGATACATAATTAAAAAAAACAGACGATTTGCACTTATTATTGGAATAAAAAAAATTATCCCTAATCATGTCTCCTTTTATATTCTATCTTTAATATCTTTTAAAATTATATTTAAAACTCAACTCTATTTTTTATATTATAAATTCTAAATTCTAACCGTTAACTATAATATTGAATCTAAAATCTTAAACTAATTTTTATCGTATCTCAACTTGCTATATTATTGAACTAAAGATAATTTAAATTGGTATTGCATAGGTCTAATATAGAGACAGGACCGATATTTAGGATTAAAGACAAAATATAAATATTAAAAAGTGGAGTGTAAATTCGTAAATAAATCAAATTTAAAAAAAAAATTGAATAAGAAGGTAAAGGTAAAAAAATTCTTCGATTGTTGGGCTCCCTACCATATGTGATTCCATTCGGTGAAGGAGTTAAGATTTGGAGTCACGGGGCAAAATGTAAATGATTAAAAGTGAGGGACAAATTTATAAATAAACTAAATTTTAAAAAAATTTAAATAAAAAAAATCTTTAGAGTGGGGTACAGTTTCCCCTCTTTACCCACACATGCCTCCATCGTTGATTCCGTCATCGGTCTAATACGACATTTTTTACTTCATATCAAATAATAAAACAAAATAATAAGGACTTATGTTCTTTGAACTTTTAACTAAAAATTGTTTAAACGGATTTTGTCAGCATCAGTAAAAAAAAACAAAATAATAGACGCCGGCTTCTCGAGTCTTATATTTTTCGTCAATTTAATAATTTAGAAAAATAAAAATCCAAACGTGAAAAGAAATTAAAAATAATAAAACAAAGATAATTATTTTATTTTTTTTAAAAAAAATTATTTGAATCTATCCCAACCTTTTGAAATATCTTCTTTTATCATCTCCCTTTGAAATTTCTCGCCCACCAAATAATACATTTCGTGTTGATATACTCAAATTGTTATAAAATTATCAAAATAAATTTGTACATATACATACATAATTTTAACAATTAAATAATTAAGTATTTCAATATAATTACTCTTAATATAGAATATAAATCATATCTTAAACCTACGATTTATACCTTAAAGATATACATTATTTCTAATTTATATCTCTTTCCTGATATTTGATTTTATTTCCGTCCTTATCCGTAAACATCCTCCCATTTTCATTTCTCCACTTGCAACTTTTTTATATACAAAACGAAAGAATGAAGATGAATCTGTGAGCTGTGAATTCTATCTAGTATGCATCAAGTGGGCTTGCCCTCAAGACACTAATTTGACTGAATGGGGAATTGGGGGGTGGGGTCCAAAGTCAATCACATCACTTTAGGTGGGGACGGAACTGTATGATTCTAGCGAGGGGAAATCGTCCCTTTCAAAAAAAAAAAAATTATTTTTGTTTTTTATTTAATTTTTTTTAAAATTATTTTTTATAAATTTATCCTCTTACTTTTAAAAATTTATGTTTTACTCTTTTAACCTCAAATCTTAGTTCCATCCTTACTCTTAGGAATTGTTTTTAGATACTTTTAAAAAAGTATTTTAAGAATAAAAAATAATTTTGGGATCAAAAGTAATATAAAATACGTATTTTTTAAAATTAAAAGTGATTTTCAGTTTGATTTGATTTTAAAAAAATAAATTTTGGTTTTTATTTTTTAAAAAGTTAAAATAAAATTATTTATTTATATCATCAATCTTTTATATTTTTAAGATAGATATTTATCTATTTAAAATATTTTAATAATATATTATTATCAAACACTTATTTAAATCAAATAACTTAAAAATATTTTTTACTATTTTTAGAAAAATGCCATATTGACCTTTAATAAATGATGAATTGGCATGTGCTAAAAACAAACCATTATAAAATACAGATGGAATCTTCTACCCTCAACTCAAGATCTTGGAACTTTCATTCATTGTCAAGTGTTATCCATTAACCTTTCATTTCATGCATTCTCATTATTAAGATTTTTAATTTTTAAAGTCTAATTGTCATAAATTCTACGTTCTTTAAATTAAAATTTAACTTAAATCTTCAAATTTTAAAAATTAAAATATTACACATGAAAAGTATTTTTCTTTCTTTTTTTATATTAAAAAGGTAAACTACACAGATAACATTTAATTATAAAATTTGTGTTATTTTAACCATTATATTTTTACTTTTAATAATTATATCATATAATTATTTAAGTGATTTCAATCAAGCTACTGACTACTAAAATTTCACGAAAACATTGACGTGATTGTTAAATAAAATCGATATAATTATACATTCGATCTATATTATTTATATAATCTAACACTTTAGTTCTAATTTTAATTTAATAAAATAAATCAATCATTCAATCAGGTGATTACACGTGTAGCTATTAGGGCTGATAATGAGCCTGACCGACTCACTAGCTATTCGGGTTCGACACGGTCAAAGTTCAGAGTGAGTTTGACTCAGTCTTGGACTCGACTTGAGATCTTTACAAACCGAACCAAGCCAACTTAAGCTCGGCTCGAAAAGCTCGTGAACAGACTCAGAATAATTATATATAATATACTAAAAATAATTTTTTTTAGTAAAAAAAATAGAGAAAATCTACTAAAAATAAATTAAGTAAAATAAATTGGACATAGTAGGTTTGTATTGTATTATAAGAATATTTCATGATTATTTGAATTAATTTACTTTTTGGATATTTTTCTTCTTTTCCAACATTGAATTTTGTTTTGGTATTTGATTATGAAAGAGTTTTTTTAACAGGTCCCCATCTTTTATAAAAAAAATATTAAAATTATTCATTTTGAACCGAGCCTGTCGAGCTTCGAACCTGAGTCGAGACTGACAAGCTTCAAGCCTGAGCCTTGCCCTATTATTATTTTCGAACCGAGCATGCCGAGCTTCGAACCTGAGTCGAGACCGACAAGCTTCAAGCCTGAGCCTTGTCCTATAGTATTCTTTTCGAACTGAGCCCGCCGAACTTTGAACCTGAGTCGAGATAACAAGCTTCAAGCTTGAGCCTTGCCCTATAGTATTCTTTTTAAATCGAACTCGAGCCTAAAATTCCGAATTCGCCGAACCTGAGCCAAGCCCAATATAACTGTCGGTTCGGCTTGGCACGTATCACCCCCTAGTCACCGTTTTAGTATAAAATTTTAAATATTTTTCTTTAATTAAATAAATTCATTGAATGAGGAAAATTGAACTCTAATTTTCAATTGTTTTCTAAGAATTACTTTACAATTTAAAATATATATTAACTTAATTGAAAGAATTCTGTTTAAAATCGATTTGACCATCTGAGACAGCAAGGCCAATCATGCTTTACCTTTGGTATGTATTCCGTTCGAAAAGAAGAAGATGAAGCAGTGATTTTTATTTCTTTTAGTACCAGAAGTAACTACGAGTGAAAATGTTGTTGTTGTTGGTTTGGGACAAGATCTTTCCTAGTTTTTTCCAGCCGCACACGGGTTTCAATCCATCCAGTTCTAAATATTGAGTCATCCCTATTTATACAGTTTATTGCTGGTTCGGTTCTGGAATTTTGAGTTCATCGTCAAGTGTTATCCTTTTATCTTTCATTTCCTTCATTCTCTGTTCTTCAATCGTTTTCTTTTCCCTTCTTGACTGTTTCTTTTCACTATTTTCTTTCTTGCCTACCCATTCTGTCTACTGTTCATCTTGTTTTGCTTTCCATTGGAATCCAGTCCAAAAACAATATAAAAATGGAAGCTGTTACTGGTGTTGCTGCCAATGTCGTTACTGAAGCTGCGGAAGGTATCTTCCAAGAAGCAAAACGTCATATTAGATATGTACTCATCTACAAGAAAAACGTTGAAAAGTTCGAAGAAAAACTTAAGAAGCTGATTGAGAAAAGATCCAGCGTGCAGAAAGATGTTGATGCTGCAAAAAGGAACGTGGAGCAGATTAAACCGGATGTCCAGGGTTGGTGTGATAAAGTTGACAAGCTCATCGCTGAAGATGAGACCAATAAAGTGAAGAATCTTCAACTCAAAGCACAGAACAAGTGCTTCTTTAGCCTGTGTCCCAGCATCAAGTCTCGCTACCGGCTCAGCAGGAAAGCAGAAGAAGATGCCGCCACTTTTGATGAGCTGATCAAAGACGGTCAGTTTGATCGTGTTGGCTACCGTGATGTTCCACAACCCATACTGCATAGTACAGACTTTGAGAGCTTTAAGTCAAGGGAAAAGGTTTTCAATGATATCATGGAGTTCCTCAAAGATTCTACTGTGAGCATGATTGGAGTATTTGGAATGCCAGGTGTGGGAAAAACATCACTAGTTAAAGAAATTTTCAGACAAGTCCATGAGGATAAATTGTATTCGGTGGTTATGGTCACTGTATCTCAGACACCCGACATTCAGAGAATCCAAGACGAAATAGCAGAGTCGTTGGGTTTGAAGCTTGAAGAAAAGAGTACAGTTGGAAGAGCCCGTAGATTATGTGAAAGGTTAATCCAAGAGAAGAGGGTTCTTATTATTCTAGATAATATTTGGCAGAAGCTGGATCTGGAGGAAGTTGGAATTTCATTTGGAAGTCAACACAAAGGATGCAAGATACTGTTGACATCGAGAAATGAAAATGTTCTAAGCAATGGGATGGGTGCTACCAACACTTTTCAGCTTGGTGTTTTAGATGATGAAGAAGCCTGGGAGTTTTTTAAGAAGATGGCAGGAGACTGTGTTGAACGTGCTGACTTGCAACCTATAGCAATTGAGGTCGCCAACAGATGTGCAGGATTGCCTCTTGCCATTGCAACAGTTGCTAGGGCGTTGCAAAAACAAAGTTTATATGTTTGGAAGGAGGCTTTACGGCAACTACAGAGGCCTTACTCAGAAAATCCGAACGAGATATCTGCTGAGGTATATTCTGCTATTGAGTTGAGTATCAATAATTTACGGGGTGAAGACCTCAAACAGACTTTATTGCTTTGCAGTCTCTTGCGTAACACTAGAATAGAAGACTTGTTGAGATATGCAATTGGTTTGGGTTTAATTAGTGGAGTTAGCACCCTGAAAGAAGCACGAGATAAGTTGTTAACAATGTTGAGTACCCTGAAAGCATCATGTTTGTTGCTTGGTAGTAACATCAATGATCAATTCTTTGATGTGCATGATCTTACCTATATTGTCGCCAAATCAATTGTTTCCAAGGACAATCAGGTGTTTGCCTTACACCAAGAGGATGTTCTAACAGATTGGCCGGATGAAGAGTCATTGAAAAAGTTGAACAAGATCTGTTTGCAATATCCTAGTATCAACAGCCTTCCTGACCAGTTAAATTGTCCACAACTTTTTATGTTCCTTTTGTTTAGCAAGGATCATTCCCAGACGTTGTCGGATGACTTCTTCAAGGAAGCAACAAGTCTTAAAGTTCTAGATTTGACTAGCATGCAATTTTCTTCCTTACCTTCATCGATGTGTCTCCTAACAAGCCTCAGCACGTTGTGCCTAGATCAATGCAAACTGGGAGATGATATAACCATTATTGGAGAGCTCAAGAGCTTGGAAATCCTTAGCCTTATTAATTCTGATATCAGAGTTCTATCCAATGAAATTGGGCAACTGGTGAAGCTAAAGTTGTTAGATGTGAGTCGTTGTGCTAAGCTCAAAATAATTTCAGCAGGCGTCTTGTCAAGTTTGTCAAGGTTAGAAGAATTATATATGGGTGGGACTTCTATTCAATGGGAACACAGTAGTACTACTCTTGCTGATCTTCTCTTACTGTCACATTTATCCACCTTAGAAGTTCAAATTCCGGATGCCCTGACCGTGCCACCGGATTTCTTTCAGG
Organism: Abelmoschus esculentus; assembly: GCA_035048815.1. Classification (NCBI taxonomy): domain Eukaryota; kingdom Viridiplantae; phylum Streptophyta; class Magnoliopsida; order Malvales; family Malvaceae; genus Abelmoschus; species Abelmoschus esculentus. The sequence continues at coordinate 3,103,571 of JAUCBN010000049.1, forward strand.
AGTTGCAGAAGTTGGAAAGATACAAGATTTTTATTGGAAATGAATGGGAGTTGGAGTGGATATGGGAGTTGTTTGGCAGCTACCAATATTCAAGAACTCTAAAACTGAGGTTAAGCACGGGCGTTGCTGATTTAGATCATGGAATTAAGAAGTTGTTGAGGAAAACTGAAGATTTACATTTGGATGGACTGAAAGGTGTGAAGATTGCTCTGCAAGAGTTGATAGACGAGGAAAGCTTATCTCATTTGAAGAATCTGCATATCCAAAATGGTTTGGATACTGAATACATTACTAATGGTGAAACTGAGTTTCTTCAATTGCAGTCTTTGACATTGCAAAGTCTACCACAACTCATTAGCTTTTGCCCTCAACGTGAAGCCAGTGCTACCAACTCATTGCCTCAACATGAGTTGCCACTTTTCAGTGAAAAGGTATTTACAATTCAATATCTTTTTAATTTGTATTTCAATTTTGTTCTCAATGTAGAATGAATCATTTGTATGGTTGTAGATATCTTTCCCTTGCTTGGAGGAGTTGTGGTTGAAATGGCTTAATGTTACAAGCCTATGGCACAACCAGCTTTCAACTGCATCTTTCCATAGTTATGAGAAGTTGACAACACTGAAAATCGAGGGTTGTGGAAGCTTAAAGTACCTCTTTCCATTTTCTATGGCTAAATGTCTCCTATACCTCACAGACTTTGAGATAATTGGATGCAACAGCTTAAGAGAGGTAATTGTCATGGAGGAAAGAGAAGAAGAAACTCAGACTACTATGTTATTTCCTCGGTTAAAGAGCTTAGAGCTAAAGCATCTTCCGCTTCTGATTGGATTTTTCTCCGACTCCCGAACACAAGTTATTGAATTTCCAGCCATGAAGTCACTGATGATAGACAATTGTCCTGAATTTGAGAGTTTCATACGCAGACCTTCAATGAAAGACAACCAGCACATCTCCAGTGAAGTTCTGTTCGACAATAAGGTAGCTTAGACCCTCTTTTTATATACACGCAATTGCGAACACAAACATACTCGTAGATGTATTTGTCGGAGCAAACACTAGCTTTTAATTTCATTATATTGGCATGATGAGTGCAGGTTGCATTTCCCAGTTTGGAGAAAGTGTGTACTCACTTCTTGAGAAAGTTGAAGATTATATGGCAGAATCCACTTCCATTTCCCAAACTAAGGGAAATCAGCATTATGGGGTTACCAAACTCGAAATATATTTGGAAAAATGATCCCGAAAGCAGTCTTTCATTTAAAAATCTACGTCAGATATCTGTTGGTAATTGTTGGAGTTTGAAGAATGTATTTCCGGACTCAATAGCCAGAGACCTCCCACAACTCAAGGATCTTCTTATCTTTGATTGTGGAGTGGAGGAGATTGTTTCCAAAGTAGAGGAAGTATCGGATTCGGAAGCCACCATCACTTTCGAGTTTAATCAGTTGTCCTCTCTTGTGCTTTGGAAACTGCCAGAATGCAAATGTTTCTACCCGGGTATGCATACCACAAAGTGGCCAATGTTAAAAGAGTTACAAGCACACAAATGTGGAAAAATGAGTATATTTGATCCAGTTTTCTTTGTTGAAAAGGTATAAACCCTCTGGCTCCCTATCTTCTTTTTCTTTCTCTCTTTTTTTTCACCTGTTGGTTTACAAAAATCGACATGTACGAATGTACCAACTTAGCTAACAAATTCGCAGGACAAGACTTAATTGCACATATACCTTGTTATCAGTGCATGCAATTCTCTTCTCATGTCCTTTATTAAATCTTAATATAGGAAGATGAACATACTGACTGCAACTTTGTTTTGTGTTTGGTTTTCAGGTCATCCCTAAACTACAAAATCTGACATTAGGTAGTGATTTCATTGCAATGATAAGTGGTGATCAATTTTCAAGTAGACGTTTTCATGGAATAAAAAGTTTTAAGGTTGAAGGAAAAGGAGATGAATTCGCCTATTTCCAAATTTCTTTCCTTGAAAGATTCAACAATCTAGAAGAGCTTTGTATCTCTCGTTGTAAAATCAAAGAGTTATTCTATAATGAAGGAGATACTGGTAATAAGTGGACGTATTCTGGGACATTTTCAACAATTAGAAAGATAGAATTGACAAATATTACTAATCTGAAATACTATTTATGGAATCAAGACGAACAAGTGGACCGCATTCTACCTAACCTTGAAACTCTTGAAGTTCACAGTTGCGAAGATCTGATGAGCTTAGGATCATCCTCAGCATCGTTTCAAAATCTCACCACTTTGGAAGTGTGGGAATGCAGGGATATGACATACCTTGATACATGTCTAGCTGTCCAGAGCCTGACCACACTCAAAAAGTTGAGCATAAGAGACTGTGTTTCAATGAAGGAAATAGTTGCAAGTGAGGGAGATGAAGCAGTCTGCCAAGTTATTTTCAGCAGGATGAAAAGTTTGGAACTTGAGAATCTACCTCGACTTAAGAGCTTTTGTTCGGGTAACCACACATTTGGTTTCCCATGTTTAGAGGAATTAGCAGTGAGCGGTTGCCCTGAGTTGGAGATATTTTGTAAGGGAGTTTTAAGTGCACCCTTGTTGCAAAGTGTAGAGTATGGAGCAGGCAAAGAACATTGGAGTGATGACCTTAACAGCACTATCCAACAATTGCATTCAACAAAGGTACTCACTATTTTGCATTCCTTGAAATTAGCTTTATGAACTTTAACCATTGTTTCTTTGTTGGATTTTGTAGGTTTGGTACCGAGACATTGGGTGCTTTGTCCTCTCAGATTTTTCCAACTCAATACAGATATGGAAGGAGAAAAGTCTAGATTTCAGGAACCTCGAAGTTTTAGAAGTGGAAGAGTGTAAGAATTTGAAATACATATTTGACGTTTCCATGGCCTTGGAGCTTGTGCAATTGACATATCTAAAAGTGAAAAAATGCCCTATGATGGAGTACATTATCAAGAAAGGAGCAGAGGAAACAGAAATGGATACAGTCTCGTTACCCAACCTTTGGAAGATAAAGCTTAAGTCATGCTCGGAATTGACAAGTTTTTGTATGGGAAGTATTGCTCTGCAATGTCCATCCTTGAAAAATATTGAAATAAATGATTGTCCAAAGATGTATGCAGTGGCATCCCCAAGGGAGGTAGGTGAAGGAGATAAGGCACCCTTCTTCAATGATAAGGTCAGTCTCTTATATTCTTCAATGATAAGTTTGGCAGAAATTAATTCCTTAATGATACAAAGATTGTGGCTGTGGGTGCAGATCTTTTGTGTCAACTTGTTGAGCTTGATTGTGAAGGGTTGTCACAATTTGGAATATCTATTTCCATCCTCTTTAATAACAAATTTTGCTGGACTTGAGCAACTTATCATTCTCGATTGCAAGAACATGGAAGAAGTAATCTTTACAGATGAATCAGCAGGAGCAGCAGCAACAACAGAAGAAAAAATAACCGAGACTGAATTGTTCACTAAACTAACAATATTGCATCTCGGTTGCCTTCCAAAATTAGAGACATTCTGGCATGGAGACAACTCAAAGGCTGATTCCTCAACCCTCTTCAACCAAAAGGTAATTTTCTTATTTTAAAATTGCAATAGACATTGGTGGTTGACATTTTTTACGAAGGATTCTAGCGTTCTTCCTCATAAATCAAACAATTTCCACAGATTGTGCTCCCTAGATTGAACCGTTTGCTAATTAAAGACATAGGGAAGTGCAAAAAAATATGGCATGATGAAGCCTCCATGAATTCATTTTATGAGTTGAACTTCCTCATGGTGATGGACTGTGAAAGACTATTGAATATTTTTCCATTGAATATGGTTGAAAAATTTGAAAACCTACAAGACGTGTTCATAATGGGATGTGAGTCAATGGAATACATGATTGGAGCTGATGATGACGACAGACCTCATCCCAATGAATCACATACAGAGACATCCACCCAATCGATTGAGCTCAGATCAACCACCAAGTTTGTGTTTCCTCAAATACGGTTTCTGGCACTTTGTACACTGTCCAAATTGAAGAGTTTCCACTCCAAGCTTCATACTATAGAATGGCCATCGTTAGAAAAACTGATCGTTGACGAATGCAACAAGGTAGAGACTTTTGCTGGGGAGCATATCAACTTCCAAGAAACTCAACCCCTTGTTCACCAAACCCTGTTTTGGGTCACTCAGGTAACACTAACACCTCATAATATATAAACTAAATAAACATTTATCTTCAATTCAAGACCTTTCAACCCCAAAATAGTACCTTTGTTGAATGGAAGTATGCCATGAAAGGTATGTTTTTATTTAACATATATTTATTTTTTGATTTTCAGGAAGCATTCCCAAATTTAAAAGAAATAGATTTGATCAAGAATGACAATATGAAGGAGATATGGCATGGAGCTCTTCCAAACCAATATATTTTCAATCTGAGAAGTTTAGTGCTTGCCGACTTTCCTGAAACATCGATTACTATCCCAAACTTTATCATTCAGTCATTACCAAATCTTGAAAAGCTGTCTGTGAAAAGGGTTGCCTTGGATGGATTATTTCAAAGTAAAGGACTAGGGGTTGAGGATGACCATGCAGGAACACTTGCTGAAGTGAAGGAATTAATGTTGTCAGAACTATCACTTACACAAGTTTTCTGCAACCAGGAAATCCTACAAGCTTCAGGATGCAGCGAATTGAAGAATTTAGTGCCATCTTCTGTGTCATTCAAACATTTGACAACTTTGCAAGTATCAAAATGCCATGGATTCAGAAATTTAGTAACATTCACAACAGCTAAAAGTATGGTGCAACTCACAACAATGACTATTACTAATTGCCTAATGTTAGAAGAAATCATAGCTTCTACAATTGATCAAGTCACAGATGGCATCGTTTTCAACCAACTCAAATCTTTAGAACTTGATTGTCTTCCGACCCTTTCAAGTTTCTGCTCAGGGAAGTATGCCATGGAATTTCCTTCCTTGGAAGAAGTAATCATCAAACAGTGTCCAAAGATTAAATTTTTCACAAAGGGAAAGTTAAGCACACCGATGCTGCATGGATTAAAATCAACTGAAGATGAATATGTAGGGTGCTGGGAAGGCGACCTTAATGTTACCCTTCAACAGTTGTTTGCAGAAAAGGTATGAATCAATTCAATATTTTTAGATCATTTTAAATGGATTAATGATCATCCTTGCAATTTTTATATCGGTTTAATGCTTATTCTTACAACATTGTGAGTAATAATTACTGATTTTTTTTCAACATTTGATCCTTCAGCCTTAATTGGTTCACATTCTCAGAGTAGTTAACAGTAATGATTATTTAGGTGTACGTTCATTAAGAAGTGAAAACGTTTATTCATGCATTCAAGACTACATATACTGTATGCAGATTTTTCCTAGCTTGGAGGATTTGGAGCTATCTTCAATCAACATTCAACTTGCTTGGAAACACAAGCTTCTGGCAACACATCCTTATGCCCAATATCTAACATGCTTGACTATCGAGGGCTGTCATAATTTGAACTGCCTGTTCCCGTCCTCTACTTTGAAAAGTTTTGTGCAACTCAAGAAGCTAAAGATTGAAAATTGTGAGAATGTGGAAAATGTGATATTTGTGGAAGGATCAACTAAAGAAATGATGAACCGAAAGTTGTTCCGTGTACTAGAATTCCTATCGCTCAAAGACCTTCCTAAACTGACCAGATTCTGTCATGGAACTTACTTTGAATTCCCCTTGTTGACAAGTCTAAGTATACAAACTTGTCCTACACTGAAAACGTTCATATCTGATGTAGAAGGAAATAGCTCAGAGATCGTCTCTCCAGCTCTCTTCGATGAAAAGGTAATATAATAGTACTCCATTAGTTTCATTTCTTTCTCTCTTTCATGTTTTTATATCTTCATTTTTCCATGAGTATTTGATTACCATGTTCTTGTTCTGATTAATAAAGTTAGTGACACAATTAAGTCAATATCATAGGTGGTATTCCCATGCCTAGAGGAAGTGACCATCATAGGTGTGAAAAACTGGAGAACGATATGGCGGCAGCAGCCAACCAACGGCGTGAGGATTCATTTTGCAATAAGTATTTCTTTTATCCTTTATACTCCCAATTCTTAAATGGTATAATTTATTTCTTTTATCATTGTTTTGTATAGAGTTACATTTATCTAAGATGCTCTTCTCATTGCAGGTTGAATTGCTCTCTACTCTAGTATGTTCCTGCTACTCAGTTTGCAGCCATATTCCTTGGGTCTGAAGTTATTTCACTTTCTAACTTTTGTACTTGGACTGTGAGTATCATCGGATACGAGTATGTATCTAACACGGATATGTTCCATTTCTTTTCTTCTTCTTTTTCTTTTGTTTCCTGTATTTAGAGAATTATTCAGAGTCGAGTTTCGATATCTATGTCTGAACATGCATGGATGTAGTATGTAATCAAACTAGTCTACTAATAAGCTGTATATGATAAATCTAGTCTACTAAAGAACAAGTATTTATGGAAAATAATCTTTGATTTTTCCAACAATTTTGGGTACTTTTAGTTTCAGCTCTAAAAATATTTAGAACAAACTAAAATTTCCTTTATTCATGATTTTGAGAATATTAGGTGGGACAATAGGTTAGTTTAATGAAATGATTGGCATGAAACAATCATTCAACATTATCATGAACTAAAAAAATTGAACCCTTAATAATAAAAATTAAAAAATATAAGGTCCTAACAACAAATATTGAAAAATAGGGGCCCTAATAACAAATATTAAAAATTTAGACTTTTAATAACAAGTATCGAAAAAATAAACTCACAAAAAAATGTTAAAAAATTGAACCTAAATAACAAGTATAGTAAAAAAATCAAACCCTTATAATAAATATTAGAAGAATTAAATTTTAACAATAAATCACTAATGATAAATATTAAAAATAAGCTCTAAATCAAATATTAAAAAATGATCCCTAGACGTCTTACCCATGTCTAGAGACGACCCTGATACTAGCATATGAAATATATATGGATTATTATGTAAATAATATAAGCTAATATGTGACATAAAACACATTATATATAGAATACTACAAAATGAGGTATAATACAAAATAAATATACATGTATTATAAAAGCAAGATATAAATAAATAAATAAATAAATATGAATATAAAAATTAATAAAAATAATACATGATATAAAGTATATGCAATACATATGCAGATATAATATATATGAAATAAATATATAGTGTAATATATAAAATATATAAATGTAGCACATGCATATATAATACATACATATTATATAATATGATACACAAAAACATAAAATATATACATATAATAACCGTGGACTAAAATTAAATAAACTGAAATAATAAATGAATACTAAATTCTAATTAATAAAAAAGGGCAGGGATCAAAGGGGTCATTTACCCATTGGTTCTTAAGACTAAATTGAAAAAGAAATCAAAAGGGCGAAACTAAAGAACATGGCTTATTAAGAAAAAGTGACCAAAATATAAAAAAATAATTGCGGAGTAAATAAAATTAGGGGGAGAGAGATTTTAAAAAATAAGACATAAAGATAATTTTTACCCTCGTTTATAATCTTTATCATTTTAGTTCACATCCTTTTTTGGGATAAATTTAACTCTTGATCTATGTCTTTTTGACAAATATCTTATTTTTTAACTAACATGATAACTGAACCGTTAAAAATTTAATAATGATGACATGTCATATATATGTGATAATATATTTTAAATGACTTAACATCTAGTATATCAAATACATACACGCGGAATATAATTTTATTCTAATCTAAAAATATAAAACAATTAAAATTCAAATGAAATATTAAAAATTAATTTTTTTATTCATTAAAAATTAATTAAATCTAAAACAAAAGGCTATTAAAAATTCTCAATCCTAACTATAGTAAAATCAAAATTTTATCTAAAAAAGTATGAACATAATTTGAAAAGGAAGGACTTTGTAGAGTTTGTTACCGGTGAATCAAAGATAAAGGATTTTGATAGTAATCAATTGGATTTTTATTATTTTAGTTTAGAATTTAGGTATTTTAGTATTTAATCTAAATTGGAGGTTTAGAGTTTTATAAAGATATTTTAGTTTAGTTATGGTTGAGAATATTTAGTAAATTTTTATTTTGGATTTAATTAATTTTTAATATTTTATTTAAATTTAATTGTTTTATATTTTATATTGAAATAAAATTATATTCTATATATACGCATATATTTAATAGGTTAGATTCTATGTCATTTAAAATATATTATCACACATATATGATATTTGTTAAAAAGACATTGGTCAAGGGCTAAATTTATCCAAAAAAAAATAAAATTATATTCTAGATATATATTCGATTTTATCTTTTTTACAGATGATGAAACTGATAGTTGTACGACGGTAGCGAGATCGTCGACAGTAACATCAGTGAACGAAAATGATGAACGATTGAATTGAATGGACTTGGAGATGTGTCGCACGCGCGAAAAAAATGGAGAGTTTTTCTTCATGTTTGATTTGAACCATTGGATCACATCTTATCTAACGATCAAATTCAGATGGTCAAAAAATAAATAAAATGCATATTAGATTAGGTTATTAGGTTTTAGGATATTTGATAAGTTTTTGGATTTGGGTCTAAGTGAGCCTTGTACTAATGTTGGGGGTTTTTTATATTGTACTTAGAGTCTTGGACATTTATAATACTCCTTCTATCCCAAAAATAATATCCCTTATTGATTTTTTTGAGTTAAATTTTTTGAACTTTGACTAATGATTATTTAAAAACTATTATTAATAGAAACATGAAAAAATATATTTTAGAAACCTCTAATAGAGTAGATTTTAAATATATATTTTATAAAATCTAATTATTTAAAATATTTAATATAATTATAGTCAAAGTTTAAAAAATTTGACTTTTAAAAAGTCAATAAGGGACAATATTTATGGGACGGAGGGAGTAATTTTTTTGGGGGGGTATATAGGACTTGGACATTAAATTAATAATAATAATAATAATAAATAATAATAATAATAATAATAAAGTGGATAAAAATTAGTGTTTCTAATACAATTGCCTTACAGTTACGAGTATAGATGTTCTGGTTGTGGTGCTTTTGCTACAGATGCTATGATTGCCACTTTCATTTGCCTGTCACCATTTCCTACGAGTACGATAAGCACTTAACCACAGTTACTGACACATTTCCAGAGCATTAATCAATCTAGACTTACTAAATTATATGCCTTATGTTTTCTTCTCTTGGAAGGTGGATATAAAGACATTAAAGAGATGATGAAGCTTAAACATAGCTTGGATTCAATAAACAATCACAAGAATGAAACAGGTAACTCATCAAAGACTCTGTGAAAACATAAAACAGTAAAAGGACATTCCAGTTGTTTACTAAAGCACTTATCCATTGTTCATGGCATGGAATTGAGTTTATCAAAAATCGACCCTTAAATGTCATTTAGGATAAGTATGATTGCTCTGTTAACCTAGGAACCGAATGGTACACAATGAGGAAGTCCTCCAGTTAAAGAAAAGAATCTTTTCATTTCCTTTCCTTTCAGTTTATCCCCCATTAAAGACAGATTCTAGTGTAACTTAGCTCACCATCTCAAGTATATCAATTCTCAAGCACACGGAATAAACTTTCTAGAGTAATGAAACTATTAAGACTTTCTTAAGGTAGAAAACTGCAGTTTAAAGAGGAACTCAAAATACCAGGGCTGACAGGAGTTATCAGGAAGAGAAACAGCATTAGTATTTCGATGATTACCGCTGGTAAGTAACTGCTTCATGCTTCTTTTATCATGATGTTCCAAAAGCAATGCCTTGTGTTCCTGTTGAGATAATCATGGTGTTTTACAAAAAACTAAAAAGTTTAGCGACATAGGAGATAATCAATAATAGGTAAATACATGTAGTATAATGTTTTAGAGTTTATTATATTAGACAACTTTACAAGATCCTCTAATCGATATCTAGATATACAACTTCTAAAGATTAAAGAAAGATTGATATATGAGAAACAATAACTTCTTTTTGTGTTTCTCCAGAAGCTATTACTTGAGTTTCATACCAATTCTGGTTTAATGAATATTTTACGTAAATAATCATAAAACTTAACTCTCTGTTTATGCATATTCAGTTATTACCGGCTTGATTATAATGAGGAGGAGAGGTGCAAGGGAGATAGTTACGCCAAAGCTAATGAAGATGTGGAAGGATTGGGAGGTTCGGTCAATGGTTTTAACAAGCCTTCTGGTCCAAATAATTCTCATCGTCTTAGGTGGCAGAAGAAAATACATTCGCAGAGCAAAGCTCAGAACCATTGTTTGGTGTTCCTACTTGTTGGCTGACTCTGTTGCAACCATTGCCCTTGGCATACTAACAAATAACCTGGGAGATATGTATAATAAAAGAGGTAAGGTCGACTTAAATACAAAACTTACAGCATTTTGGGCACCTTTTTTACTGCTGCATTTGGGTGGCCCGGACACAATTACAGCTTATTCCTTGGAAGACAACCAGTTGTGGTTAAGGCACTGTTGGGGACTAATAGTACAGACAGCTGTGACTGGATATATCTTCTTCATGGCCTGGTCGTCCGATAGCCGTCTTTCGTGGCTAAGCATTCCAATGATTGTGGTGGGATCAGTTAAGTACGGAGAGAAGACTTGGACTCTTTGGCAATCAAGTAGTGATCAACTTCGAGACTCGATGCTCACTTCTCCAGACCCTGGTCCAAACTATTCCAAGTTGATGGATGAATACAGGCTGAAACAAGCTGAAGGTTTCTTCATGGAGATTGAAGAGGTGAAGGATGTTCCAGATGAATTGGATGTAGCTGCCCCTCCAGGAACCACTCCTGATGAGCAGAATATAATCAAAGCTGATGCCTTGTTTCAAACATTCAAGTACCTGTTTGTGGATCTCATCCTAAGCTTCAAAGATAGGGAGAAGAGTCAATCTTCTTTCCAGAAAATGCCCGAAAAAGATGCCTTTGATGTGGTGGCTATTGAACTAGGGTTCATGTATGACAAACTGTACACAAAAGCAACAGCAATTTATACTCTTCCTGGTTTGATTCGCCGCATCGCTACTTTCTGTCTCATTTTGCTGGTTCTGCTGGTTTTCTGTTTTGAGGACATGAAGAAGTACAGAAAAGCTGACATATTTGTGACCTCCCTTCTCCTTCTTGTAGCTATTGTTCTGGAAATAATTGCAGCACTGGTACTACTATTCTCAGATCAGACCAATCTTTGGTTGATCAAGCGCAACAAAACATCATGTCTCAATCTCATCCATTCTTTACAACCATATTTTAAACAAAAAAGATGGTCAAGTCAGGTGCCACAGTCCAGTCTACTTCGCATTTGCCTCAAGAAAAAGCCTTATTTTAAACTCCTGCAGACAGTAGTGGAAAAATGGCCAAGTGAAACTTATGTAGACATAGATGATGATCTCAAAAGGTTGATTTTCAAGCATGTCAAAGATAAATTTGATCAGTTTAAGAAGAAACAAGATGATGACCATTTTAGAGATTTGTGCGGCCAAAGGGGAAACAACATACTTCAAAATTATAAGAAGCAAACTCACCTTAGTCTTGAGTGGAGTATCAATGTTGAATTTGATCAGAGTATCCTTATTTGGCACATTGCCACAGAGCTCTGCTACTTCTCGGAGGCGCCTCTGAGTGCCGTTACAAGTGATATTCAATCATCCCGGGAAGTAAGCTATCGCATCTCAAATTATATGTTCCATCTGCTGGTCACTTATCCTTTCTTGTTGCCAATTGGGATTGGACTTATCAGGTTCCGAGACACTAAGGCCGAGACCGAGAGGTTCTTCAAAGAAAGATTAACCCTTTCAAGAATGAAGGAAGAAAATAGGATTAGATGTAACAAAACACTTCTTAGTGACAGTGAATTCGAAGAGCAAGAAGAGAAAAACAACAAAAGTAAATATTGGAAATCATTGCTTCGAGCCATGAAGTCCAAGGAAGAACCAATGATGTACCGAATGATTAAAGCTTGCTACATGTTGCTTCAAGAAAACATCGATGTTCTGCCTGGGAAAGTGAAGGGTGATAGCAGCAAGTCCGTGTTGTTCGACGCATGCCGGCTGGCATCAGCATTAAATGGAGTGACGGACAAGAAAGTTAGATGGGATATGATTAGAGATGTCTGGTTGGAGCTGTTAACATATGCTGCTAGTCACAGCAGAGGGAGCCAGCATTGCCAACAGCTGAGACGTGGTGGTGAGCTTCTAACTCATGTCTGGCTTCTCATGGCACATTTTGGCATGAGTGAGCAGTTCCAAATATCTAAAGGATATGCAAGAGCTTTGCTGACAGCAAAATAACCTCACTTCTTTTTCTCTCTTTTTTTTAACAATTCAAGACATAAATTCTGTTGGGAATCAAGTCATTCACTTTTTCTAGCAAAGATTCTACTTGGATAAGTTCCATTCATAATCATAACAATAAGTGGGAATCATATCTTTATATTCCAAATTTCCTCTATCTGAAAACAAGAAGAAAGGATTTCTTATAGTACAATTATTGATACAATAAAGAGACTAGTTTAACATACTTTGCGCAATATGTTAAAACTATTAAGAACTCTTAACTTTTTCATCATTCTTCAGTTCCTTCAGATTCCTCCACAGATACTTCCCACTAGCCATGTCGACAAATACCCAGAACCCATTCTGAACCATCTGAAAATTCAACAATAGGAAACTCAAAAACCCAAACAATAGGAAACATTTTTAGGAAAAAAGAGGAAAAATATTCTCATACCCTTTTGAAACTGAATTCTTGTATATCTTTGACAACGATCTTCTCGGAATCCTCTGAAACTTCGCCGTCGGTGTCAGATGATGAACGCACCGTCCTCCATGCGACATAGCCTGCTAAAATTGCTGAGAAAAACACCAACAAGAACCTCATAGGACACATTTCGCCTCTCCTTTTTCAGAATCAATGGAAAACAATCTCCGCCTTGATTTTTCTTCGATAGATAAGGAGTTGCAGAAGACTCCAACGACCCCAAACTTTCTTTTTTAAAGAAAACGGATTTGTTAAGAACAGAAGCAAGGGGAAGAAACGCGGAGAATTTTTCATTTTATTGAGGCAGACAGTGCATTATTTTATTATGTCAAAAATTATAGGATTAAATACATTTCAGGTCACTCAACTATATGCATAGTTATAAACCGGTAGCTTATTTTCTAAAAGTTACAATTTAGTAATTAATTAAAAATCACTACAAGTAAGAAAATCTAGTTTTGTCTCATTGAGTTAACGCCACGAGCTTTTCTTCGTCTCCTTTTATTTATCCGGTGGCAATATCGGTTCTAAGATTAATTATCGATAGTCGATATTTATTTATTTATAAGTTTTTTTTTTAATTTTAATTAAAAATCAATTCTTATAGTATTTTTTCTGTTTTTGCGACACTTTTTAATTTTATGATAAATTTATTATTTCGTTTGATATAATTTTCATTTACATTATTAATTATTATTGCTTGTATAGAGATTATCGCAATATTTTTTTTTTTTGGGTTTATCGATGATCATATAAAGTTTGATCCTTTTTGATGATTAATGTCAATGTAATTAAAAATGTATAGTAGAACAATCTATTTGATAGTTTGATTCGATTTTTATTTTTTTCACCTCGAAAAATGTCTTGTTTCTAAGGTATTTGACGATGTGCTCGTATAGAGATTATCGCAACACTAATTTTCTTTTATACATAAAATTTGATTATCATTGTTAAAAATTATAATTTAATCACTTAATTAAAAATTTTAAAAATGACACTCGCGGTTAAAATGGAACATGATATATTAACATTTTCGATCCAAAAAACTTATACATTTTATTAATTTGATCCTACCTTAAAATCATTTAATAAATTTAATTATTTATATTTAAAAATACCAATATCACATCATCTTGACACACCATTTAACCACTTGTCATATTTTATGCTACAGTTAATTAGCTCGACAATCAACAGATGAAATCTCGACAAACATATTTATTTTACTACTAAACAACTGACTGGTTGATAGAATAGACTCAATAATGCTAACGTTGTTTATTAACAAACATAGATAAAAATAAAAAATATTATTTTTTTAATTATGATAAAATTAATAAAATATATAAAATTTTAAACTAAAATTATTATTACCCGACTAAATTATAACTTGTACAATAAAAAATACTTATTTATAACAAAAATACTTAATAAAAGTACCTATGATATATTTTAGGGTAAACTACATAAACGGTCCCTTGACTATACCTCAATTATCTTTTATCAAATGTTACAAATTGGTCCATTGACTAACTTTTTTAATACAAAGTGGTCTTGTGCCGTTAAAAAATTGAAGAGAAACTGATGTGGACGTTAACATGCTGACTTGTATTATAGAGATTGGGGATGCCACATGTTTACCCAAGTCAGCATGTTAACGTCCACATCAATTTCCCGTTAAATTTTTAACGGTATAAGATCACTTTGTATCAAAAAAGTTAATCAATAGACTAATTTATAACATTTGATAGTCAGAAGATATAAAAGACAATTATAATATAATTAAGGGATCATTTATATAATTTACCCTATATTTTATCTAAAACTATATCCTATGTGTAAACCACGTTCCTGGATGCTGGAGATTAAAAAATTCTCCACAAATGGGAATAAGGATTTGGGCATGATACAAAAGTCAATAGTGGCACACATGTCACACATCAATTACAACCTTTGTACTCTTATTTGTGGACTTATGCATTGTACAAAATTTCTATCTTAAAATGTGGTTAAAAAAGAACATAATAAGTTTTTTAAAATTATAAAAATTTTAATATTAATTTTTTTATATACCGAATTTTTTATAAAAAATATAAAAATTTTCGTATATATTAAATTTTTTATAAAATATTTAAAAATTTTGAAAATATAAGAATTTTGATATATACCGAATTTTTTACGAAAAGTATAAAAATTCTGATATATACCAAAAAATTGATACCAAATAAAACTATAATTAAAAAAATTCTCCACAAATGGGAATAAGTTAAATTCAATTGATAAATATGATTATGAAAATAATAAAAATTCATATCAATAATGATTTTTTAAATTCAACTTTGTACGTACTATTAAATTTTCTTTTTCATATATATAATATTTATGAAAATTATTTAAAAATATAAACTTTTAAAAATAATTATATTAATATTATGTTAAATAATTTTTTTATAAATTTTTATTTAAATATTTTTTATTTACCAATAGAAATTTAACTTGTTAGAAATAAAATATATCAAAGAAACAGTTTTGTAAAAATAATTTTATATTTTAGTAGTTCTATTCTCCTATATTCTTAAAATTCGATTACTCCAATTGTTTCATTTTCTCGACGAATCGGAAGTCCAAGCATTCGGCAAACAAAGAGGGAGCTAATGGCAACTCCACCACAAAATCGGAGCCCCGAACTGCGAAAAGATCCGGTTACCAACCGATGGGTCATATTCTCTCCGGCACGAGCCAAACGTCCATCCGATTTCAAATCCAAATCCCCAGAAAATCCCAACAATAATTCTTCTTCATGTCCATTCTGCATCGGCAATGAACACCAGTGTGCACCAGAGATATTTCGGGTCCCGACCGATTCTAACTGGAAACTACGTGTCATTGAGAACTTGTATCCAGCTTTGAGCAGGAAACTCGAGCACCCAAACGGGCAAAGTGGCGAATCGAGCAGCGAATTGGGTGGGTGGGGTCGAGTCGTACCCGGATTCGGATTTCATGATGTGGTGATTGAAACTCCAGTTCACTCGGTTCAGCTGTCGGATTGGGAACCGAGTGAGATTGGTGATGTTTTGATTGCTTATAAGAGGAGGATTGAGCAGATTAAGCAGTTTGATTCAATCAAGTATATTCAGGTAATAGGAAAAAAAAGTTTTTTTTTTTATTTTTTTTTGGAAAATAGAACTTCTTTTCTTATATGAATGTGTTGAAAAACATTTATTTGACATAAATTCCTGTTTTTTCTTGAAAATTTTCGAAGTATGAATATGGATTTGTGAACTATGTAAAGAGTGAAATTTTCAGCTATCTAGATGATTTCACGTGCTTTAAATTTTATTCAATGATATAGTTTAGATGACTATGTTGTACATTTCATGAAAGCTTTTCTTATCAATCATTTGTTTTGATTCCAATTTTTTTAGATCTAATTGTTTATATTTCCATGTTTTCTTAATTAATGTTTTTAATTGGACTAGCAGTTCATGTTGTGCTGTGTTCATGTTTTCTACCATGTCATAGTGGTTTTTACATGTTCATAATCCATATTATTTGAATTTTCAGACATTGGTATGTTTGTGTCCTTTTAATTATTTTTTCCTTTCTGTTTCATGCTGTATTTTAGTTAATTTTTGTTTTTGGTTCAATGTTGCTAGATCAATTTTACTACAGGTAACCATATCTCATCCTCTTTCTTTATGCTTCTGGTAGTTTGGCATGCTTGTTGGTTGTTAATGGCTACTTCATTTGTCTTTGGTGTAATTCTTTTCTTAGGTGTTCAAGAACCATGGAGCTTCAGCTGGGGCTTCAATGAGTCACTCTCACAGTCAGATAATAGCTCTTCCCATTGTTCCACCCAATGTTTCTTCCCGACTAGATGCTATGAAGGAGTATTATAACCAGACAGGGAAATGTAGTCTCTGTGAGGTCCAATCAAAGGACCTCTTGATTAATGAAACCTGCCATTTCATTTCAATTGCACCATTTGCCGCTTCATTTCCTTTTGAAATATGGATAATTCCCCGATATCACTCTTCTCATTTTGGTGAACTAGACAAAGAAAAGGTAAATTCTAATGCTTCATGTTCATGGTTATATTCTTATATGATTTTGCCTTTTGTCGCCTTCTATCTTTCCGCATCATAATTTTCATGGAAATTCTAATAAAAAAATTCTCCTATTGAGGAAATTGTTTTTCTTTCGACTTTCCTCATGTCTGCTAAAATGCATGTCTTATTGTTGCGAAAATGTTGAATTCAAGAGCTGGCTTTCGTTGTCGATGGTGTGATTGAAATATTTAAAATGGTAATTGTATGCTTGTCCTTAACAAAATAATAAACAAATTCGGATTAGCATTGAATTCTAGTTTTTTCTCATCGGTCCCTTTGATTCGCATTATGCAGGCAGTTGATCTTGGTAGCTTGCTGAAACTCATCCTTAAAAAGATGTCATTCCAGTTGAATAACCCGCCATTCAATTTCATGATTCATGATTCGCCGGTCCAGGTTCCCGACTCCGAATCACCTTTCAGCCACTGGTTTTTACAGATAATACCTCAGTTAACTGGTGTAGGCGGTTTCGAACTTGGATCCGGATGTTACATAAATCCTGTTTTTCCTGATGATGCTGCCAAAATTTTGAGGGAGCTTAATGTTCCCATCCTATAGAAGGTTAAAAGCTAATTGACATCATACTAGTAGTGAAAAATCATCTTGCAATAAGGGAAAACAACTCAATTTACATGAGGAAAGAAATCTCTTGTAAATCCATTTGAGCACTCAGTTGTTTTTACTTTTTCTGATTTACCTATCTATTTGTATTGATTTATGTGATTATTTTGAAATTTAGGCTAAAAGTAATATTGTAAGTAGGAAAATGTCACCTATAAATGATGATTTAGGAAGAAAGGTGACGTTTTTTTTTATTTTTTTAATATTTTTTTTAATCCGAAGGGACAACATCATATATGCACATGGTATTCTACCTTATTGTAGAAATTGACCTGAAGTCAAAATATAGGTAAAGATTATCTATATTCTAAAATTAATTTTGATTGAATTATTTTGATACACAAGTTATGAAAAAATACAATCTTTCATATTTATAAAATTTAAACCCTAAATTTTTAGTTCTATTATTCTAAAATTTAAACCCCAAATTACAACCATAACTCTTAAATTTTACGATACTAAATCACAACTTAAATTTTTAAACCCTAAAATTAAAATACTTTTATATCAAAGTATTTTGCTTAGGTAAAAGTGTAATGAATTCGGTGAAAATGGAGTAAGTGATAGTATTATAGCATTAAGTTGGAGAATTTTTTTCAATAGTCTTAAAAGGAATTATAAGAGAATATATATTCATTAAAACCACTGGTTGAGTTTAATTAATAATTTTTGAATTTATTAAATAAATTTTGATTTAATATGTGAGTGAAATTTTTATTGTGTTGATTGTATCTGTTCAAATAAATAAATGTGACTTTAAGGAATGATTCCAAGTTTTCCTTTTCATTTTGCTTTTCCGACACTTTCGCCTGCTATCATTACGGAGACACCATAAGAGGGTTCTGGTTTTGGATCATATGTCTACTATGACTCTGGAAGAAAGGACGAGGGTGCTATAAATAACAACAAATATAGAGGTCATGGTTATGGAAAAGAGAATATGGATGCTTTAAATGAGTTGAACAAGGTCCATGAGCAAAAGGGTGTAAGGACAAGGATGGTACAAAACTACCTGTTGAAGACCAGAAGCTTCCACTGACAAACAGCAATAAGGAGAATAGAGTTCCCCTGTGAAGTGGACAATTTGATGGAGCAGCGGAGATGGTTGACCAAGTTGATTTTAACAAGACTAGGGGTGATAATGAGTATGTGCGACTCGCGAGCTATTCGGGTTCGGCTCGGTCAAAGCTCGACTCGAGCAGTGGAGATGGTTGACCAAGTTGATTTTAACAAGACTAAGAGTGATAATGAGCATGTCCGACAGCAGCAGCCAATGTTAGGGATAATGAACTTTAACTTATCAGACTTAGCCATATGGACACAACATCTAATGGAATCAAAGCCTGCCCTTGCTGCTGACATTATAGTGAAACATGGTAAAATTTTGAGGGAGCTTAAGTCATTGTGCATGACAACTTGTAAATAAGCATATTCCAATGGCAGAAATACTCTGCAAATCATCCTTAGACCTTAAGCATGTTTTTGCACTTATCATGGCAAATTACAAGCTTCCATGCTTGTGGAACAAAAGGGGGAAGACAGTCACTGCCGGCTGCCACCTACAATGTGGCAAGTCTTGATATGGAAAGACTTAACTAATGAAAACTGCTACAAAAAGTTGGATAGAAAATACCTGTTTTCCAACATTCTTCCCAACACTGTTCCTAATTTGCTACAGATTGAAATAGTTTGATACAAACACAGTAGAGTCTAAGTTGGAACCATATAGAAGCTTTCTTCCTCAACTTCAGTCCACAACAAAGAAGTGAGAGCCACAATTATAATCAAAAAGAGGCCTAAAAACATTTTATAAGCCATCTTCTTACTTACTTTCTTGCTTTGGAACTTGAGAGTTTCTTTCTTGTTCTCGAGAATGACACCATTAGTCCCTTGGACATCAAGGTCAGCAGGGAGGTCTTCGGTTGATGATACAGATTCAGAATCACCTTGATTTTCACCATCGGTATATGAACGGACTTTCCCTTCGACATCATTGTTCATACCACACTGATAACTATTGCGGTTTATGGTTGGACTAGATCCCAAATTCTCTGAGCATGGACTTCTGACCCCCCTGTATTGTTTCCTGGAGTAATCTGAGTTCAAATCATTAGGATCTTGAAGAGAATGGATGAGCCTCCGTGGAGTCATAAAGATGTTGTCTATGTTAATCCGAGAACGTGAACTCTGAAGCACAAAAAGTAACAATACAATGCAGTTTAAACAAACAAAAAATAGGACCAAATATAAATACACAGTGTAGAGTGTTTTACCTGAGGACTGGGAGTGTCACTTCTTGGTAACCCATTCCTAGGGCTTCCTTGCAAGAATCCTGTAAATTCCTCGGTGAACTCAGATCCATGATTGCTACGAAGGTCAGAAGGGGAGTCACATACAGAACCTCCTTGAGCAACCGAAGAGAACAAGCCATCTTTAAGCGATACATCTACACCTCCATTTTCGTATCTCCAAAGCTTCCGATTCACACTCCTTTGATCATGTTCCATGTTGCGAGAAATTTGAGTCAACAAAAATGGTGACTCAAGCAAAGAATCATATTCCATAAAGGAATCAAGTGTCTGTGATTCGGGTGAAGCAGTTGCAGGAGATACATCACTAACTGAGCCTATGTTCCTCCTACGGCTATGGTCTCTTCTACCAAAATTCGATCCAGTAACTGAACCACAACTGTTCTCAAATTTCGACCCTTCCTCTTGTGCTATTTTCTTTGCAGTTTGAGAAGCTTCATAAGCAGCCCCTTTAACAAAAGCCATTGGATCAGATTGACACTTCTCCATCTCTTCTATAATCAACTCTACCTCAGAGTATATGCTCCTCGGATCCAACCACTTCATCAAGAAATTTATCATCTGTATTGCTGAAAACCGTTTCTGAGAATTACCTTCTGCAAGCCCCGCATTCGATATTCTCAAGCCGGATTTTATTAATAATCTAGTATAAGCTTCAACCATCAATGGATTATGCTTAGCTAAAGCCATAACTAGCCCCATATGTGCATTTGTCTGAATAGACTTCTCCTCCAAAGCACCAGCTACATTTTGACAAACATTGTTGACCATCTCATCAGAAGCAAACCGCCAGTTATCAGACTCAACAAGCGCCTTCAAGCAAAGGGCAGCACCAGAACTCAAGCTTTCTTGGGAACCCAAAAGTGATTCCGAAAGAGGCTTACAAAGTGAGTGAATGATATGCCTCTTCTTATCTTCTGAAGTGGTTGGATCAATCCCATATCTTGCAATTGCAGGAACCACCTTCGAACAGGCTTGTTGTAGAGGAAAAGAGCCAGCGCTCGAAGCTAATGTCTTGATAATGGTAGACATTATACTATCAATCTGAGGAACAATCTTCACACCATGAACACGAGCAAGAACTTCATAGAGTGAAATGGTGTATTCGCCGGACACGCACCCAGTTTCTTTGGTCTCCGAAACTTGAGCAAGGAAGACCGGTATTGCCTTTGAATCCAAGTCTCTCACATATGATTTCAGTGCCTTCATTGCTGATTTTCGACTATCAGCATCTTTATCAAGATTTGCCAATTCTCGACGCAATAACGGGCCAAGATTTCTACCCATCATTTACCTGAAAACACAGAACAAAACAAGCCATTCACCTATAAAGTCCAAAAGAACAGGAAAAACATAAGAAAAACCCAGAAAACCTGAGGAAAATATTTATGAATCCGAGAAAAAAATACACTAAACCAGAATTTGCACTCATTCCTCTGAAAATCCACTAACTAGTTGAATATAAACTAAGAAGAAATCCAAGTTTCCACCTTTAAAATAAAAGGCAAATTATTCATTGAAATCTACAACAAAAAATAGTTTTAAGCTGAATTCTCAGCTCTGCTTCTGAAATGATAAAAACAAATCAAAAAGGAAAATAAATCAAATTTATGTAAAGGGTATTTCAGATTTTACTCGAGAACTACAAAAATGAGCTACAATTGCTGTAAAAATTACCAAAAAATAAAGAACCAACCTTTCAGTTTCTTCTCTCTCTTCTCAGTCTTCTTTTTCCTCTTCACTTGGCAAGCAAAGCACTTGTCTTTCTAATTTCTAACAAAGATTGAACCTTGAAACATATCTGATAGAAATTTCTTAATCCTGAAACTTGTCCGAAACTAAACCAAGAGATTAGAAAATTAAAAAAAAGGGTTGTTTTTTAGGGTTTACGTATTTTGGTTGGCACTTGGCAGATGATTAATTGCCTAGGGGAACTGGGGAGACTTTCATGTAATCTAGGGTTTTTCTTCTTTGTATTACATTTAATTTTGACTTTATTTTGGATTGACCCTCCCACCATATTAAGGCGCTGTCTGAAAAACAGATCGCGGGAATTCGCCTTTTTACGTTGAAATTCAAAATTTTCATTTTGAAATGCCATCGATAACCCTAATTTTGTGGGTCACATGACACAGGTCATGTTCGGTAGATTTTTTAATTTGATTCGACCCAATTTTTTTTAAATCTGATTTGATTTAACTCGAAAATAAATATTAATATTTCATTTTAATTTTGATCCGATCTGATCTATAATAAATTAATTTTAAAAATTAAATTTAAAAAATTAATTTTAGAGGATTTAATTATAAAAATATAATTTTAAACACTAAATTATAAATAAAAAATTAATTTTAAGAACTTAATTATAAAAATATATAGATAAAAAAACTATTATTATAAATATACCTAAAAATTATAAAAAAATACGTATTTAGTTCCGGGTTAAATCAAATATTTTACACCTAAAATCAGATTTGGTCTAACCTAAATCTATTTTTATTATTAAAAATTTGACACAATTGAACTGAATCGGATCGAAACCTGATCGAGCCAAGTAAAATTACCATCCTTAATCTCACTATGAAAATTGAGAGATTTTGACGGTTATGCCCCCATTTTTTAGATCTTCCGAACAAAAATTACAAGTAGATAAGTCCAAACTTACAGTTCACTCTTTTTTCTTTTTGTCTTTTTACCTAAATTTTAGGTAATTTCAGTTTAAAAACTAATTGAAATTCGGGCCTGTTGTGTAATTTTTTGAGAGTTTTAAGGGTTCTTCTAGAATGTTGAAAATATGAGACCCTTAATGGGTAATTTACCCATTATAAGTATTTCAATTATTCCTATTTTGATTAAGTAATAGATTTTGGTATTTTATTATTTGAACTCTAACTTAGTTACATGTTATTTAACGCGATCTCTAAGTTTTAATCTAAGAGATTTTGTTAAAATTAAGGGTTACATTTAGTGGTATCAGAGTTTGGTTCAACCCTCAGACTATGAGGTTCAAAATGATTTTTTGATCTAAAAATGATTTATAAACTTATTTGATACTTCGGATTTTCATTTTGATTTTCATTTAAATATTTTCAGATATATTTTGATCAGTACTCAAAGTATTTGTTATAATTTAGGAGTTTGTTTATCATTTTGTAGATATACTACTATGTCACCCCGTAGAAATGCACGACTTGCGACCCAGAGAGATCGTGACTGAGGTCGTACCGTCATTTCTGCGAGTGATATCTCGTCTCATGTGGATCTGCCATAGGATCAGATTTTAACACATGAAATAGGAGGGGATGAATAACCTGAAATTCAGACTGAGGCATAGTAGGCCGAAGTTAATCAGTCGGCTCAGAGTGATAGGACTATATATTTCAGGAGACAGTGAGTTAGTGGGCTTTAATTTTTTTACTTTTCAAAGATTTGTTCCGATACCTTCGTCAGTCAGAGGGTATTAAGAAACCCATTTCCACCAAGTTCTTATCTACCGACATAACGATGTTTGATGGAAAAACCGGAATCGATCCAGCAGAAGCAGAATATTGATTAAAGAAACTTAAAAGGTTGTTTGTTGAAATGGATTATCCAGCGATAAGAAACTGAGAACAGTTGTATCGTTACTTCAGGGGGAAGCTCAGAATTGGTGGGAGGTTGAGGAGAGAGTTGTTACCGCTGGTAAGATCACTTGGGAGATTTTCTAACAAAACTTTCAAGATCGTTATGTGAGACCAGAGTATCTTGCTAAGTGTCGAGAGGACTTTCTGAATTAGCAACAGAATGATATGACTGTGAACGATTATGAGTTGTGTTTTTGCGACTTCTTCAGTATGTCTCAAGTCTAGTTATTAAAGAGAAACAGAAACGTGAGTGGTTTCTGAAAGGACTTCGGTTATCGATCAAGATTGAAGTAGCTTTGCTTCATGACACATAGTATAAATTGATTACCCGACGAGCTAGAACCGCAGAACACAATGAGAATTTGAGGATTCAATAGGAATCTCAGGGTACATATCGAGGTAGACGTCAACCGACGACATCAGTTTAGTATAGACAGGAAAATCAATCCAGGAAGAGGTGCAGAGATGAATTTAAGTATCAGGGTTCTTCTCGGGATAGACTAGTAGCTTCTGTTGTTCTGACTGCTAGTGGTGGTAGTTCCACTAGTACCCGTGTGTTGCCACATTGTTCTTTCTGTAAGAAGTGATATTCTAGTGAGTGTAGGAGGAAGAGTGGAGCTTGCTTTCGTTGTGGATCATTTGATCATCGCTTTAAGAACTGCCCAGTTTCACCTTCGTCAGCTTATGTTCCAGGCTTTACTACAGTCCATTGCTGAGGGAGGATGTCAAGGTAGATCTTCTGCTTCGGGTGTCAGTGGAAGAGATAGATCTACTTAGTTTAGAGGATCAACTAGATCAGGGGCATCTCAGATAGGGATGAGCAACAAAATCGAGAAAACCAAAAAACCGACATGAACCGAACTATTCAGTTTGGTTCGGATTGTTATTTTACGATTCGGTTTTTGGTTCAAATTAATTACTTATTTCTTATAATTCGGTTCGGTTCGGGTTTTTCACATGAAATCCATTTTTTCCAAATCAAACCAAATTAAAAAAATAATTTAAAACCATTTTAAACTTTAAGGCCCATTCATTTGATCCAACCATTTAAATATATTTTAAAAATACATTAAAAATAAAAGTCAAAACCCAAAAAATAAAATATAACTTTTCACTTTTCACTTTCTACCGTTTCTACTTTTTTTCATAGTTCTTCAACCTCACCCTCACGCTCACAGTCATCTACAAACTTTCAACGCCATCATTTTCATTATCTTTTACCTTCAGTTTTGTTGGTTTCTCGATCTGATCTTCTCAATTTGCATTTTTTGGAAGCTTTGACAGGTAAATAATAGTAATTTTTTTATTTTTATTATAATTGATATATTTCATGTGGTTCGTCATATTTTTATATTTTTTTAGTAACCGTGAATGTATTTTTTATTATAAGTGATATATTTTATGTGGTTAGTCATTTGGTGCTATTTTTTGTTCAATGAAGAGTGATTGATTAGATTTACGTTTTGAATATTACAGATGTTCTATTTGATGAATCTTGAGTTTAATTTTTAAATTTGCTACTAAATTTTATATCATGTTATATTTTATAAAACTATTAAAAATTAGGTCAAATATATTCTAATCGATGTTATCATAAATTTTTATTGTATTTATATGTTGTAACTTTAAAATGAAATAAAACATATAAATTATTAGACAAAAATATTAAATCATTTTGTAGCTTATATGTAATACTATAGTTTTGTGAATGAAAACAATATTATTTTTGAATATGTATAGTTTAATGATTAACTTATTTACGATAGCTTGTTTTTTAATATCACAACAAAAGCAAAAAAAAAATGTTAAGTTTTCTTTTATGCTTTTTTATTTATATTTTCAGAATATAATTTTTAATTTTTTTCCCCAGAAAATGACATCTAAAGCTGCTCCTAAGCTTGAACATGAGATCAAGACTTCCCATGATCCTCCAGATGATTCACTTGCAGCTCCTTCAAATATTCAATCGAATATTCAACAACCAAAAAAAAAAGCAGGAGGTAAATTAGGTTCCACAACTTCTTTAGTTTGAGATCATTTTACTAAATTGCTTTGTGTAGTTAGAGACATACCATATTGTTGTAATTATTGTGGGAAAAACCTTAAGTGTTCGACTAGAAGTAGAACTAGTATAATGCACAATCACCTGAAACGTTACACTAAGTACCTTTTTAATAAGGTAGATGGAAAACAACAGAACTTATGTTTCAAATCAGCAGAAGATGAGCAGAAAACTTCAGTTTCTATGATTTGGAAATTTGATCAGGCATTGTGTAGAAAATATTGTGCTAGGATGGTTATCATGGATGAACTGCCCTTTAGAATTGTTGAGCATGAGGTTTTTCGTGATTTTTGTAATATAATGTAGCCTAGATTTCAAGTTCCCTCTAGATCTATTGTAACAAAGGATTGCATAGAGATTTACTTAAAAGAGAAAAGAAGTTTTTTTTACGTATTTTCAGAATTTTAATCAAAGAGTTTGTCTCACTACTGATATATGGACTGCTAGACAAAATCCTAGTTATTTATGTCTCGCGGTTCATTTTATTGATGGTGAATGAAAATTACATAAACAAATCTTAGGTTTTACTCCTATTCCTAGTTATTTGGGAGATGTAATAGGAAAATGCATTAAAAAACACTTGCCTGAGTGGGGAATAGATAAGGAACTCACAATCACAATAGATAATGCTAGTTCCAATGACATTACGATTAAGTATATGAAGAAAAGGCTTAACAGTTGGAAAAAAAGCATTTCAGGGAGTGACTTTTTTCACATGAGGTATTGTGCACACATATTGAATTTGATTGTTAAAGAGGGTTTGAAAGATTTGGATGATTCAATTTTTAGAATTTGTTTTGCTGTTAGGTATGTTAGATCATCTCCAATTAGGATGCAAAGGTTTAAGTCGTGTGTTGAACAAGAAAAAATTGAGAGTAAGAGTTTGGTTTGCTTGGATGTTAAAACTAGATGGAATTAAACCTTTTTAATGTTAGATGTTGCCTTAAAATTTAAAACAACTTTTGATAGATTGGGAGAGCAAGATTTTAAGTATAGAGATGAGCTTCTATGTGCAAAAATGAAGGGTTTGCCTATTGAATTAGATTGGGAACATGCTCGTGCTTTATTACCTTTTTTAAGATCCTTTTATGATGCTACTTTAAAGTTGTTTGGTTCTAATTATGTCACTAGTAATTACTATTTTCATGTTGTGTTTGGTATTGGAATGATGATTAATGAGAAGCTAATCAACACTCAACGATAAAACTTATAGTTGTAAATATGAGGGAAAATATCACAAATATTGGGGAAATATGAAGAATCTTAATTCACTCTTATTCATTTTTATAATTTTAGATCCAAGACATAAAATGGATTATGTAATTTTTGTGATCGAAGAAGTTTATGATGAGAAGAAAGCTGAAGAGTTGAGTGAACTTGTGAAACAAACTTTAAATGAATTTTTTGATCATTATAGTTTGTTGAGTGGTACATCTAAAGGTGAATCAAATGTTAGTTCTCAATTCTTAAAGGTGAGAGTGATGAGCTTGATTTGTTTACTTATTCCAAATCCAAATATAAAAAGAAAAGGGTTGAAAGCGTGTTTAGTGAAGGTAAAATTGAACTTGGAAAGTATTTGGAAGACAAGGTAGAAAACGATGTTGACAAATTTGATGTGCCCGATTGGTGGAAGAACAAAAGTAAGACTTATCCGATAATTTCTTTAATGGCTCAAGACATTTTGGCCATTCCCGTGTCTACAGTAGCTTCAAAATCTGCTTTCAGCGTTGAAGGTCGTGTCCTTGACCCTTTTCAAAGTTCTTTAACTCCAAAAATTATTGAGTGTCTCATTTTTACTCAAAATTAAATACGTTATTTACTTATACATGTCCAAAAGGAGGAAGAAATTAAAGAAATGAAAGACATTGAGTGTGATAAGTATAATTATATGAATGCTTATAAATGTTATTTTTTATTTATGTAAATATTCTAACTTATCAAAATTTTATGACCTGAAATAGGTTTTGAAGATTTGAGGCTAAATGAAACAACTATGATGATTGACGATTGATTGAATTTAGAGATAGAACTCGTACAAGGTAATTAAACGATTATTGTATTCTTATTCATAAAATAAGTTTAGAAGGTTTCATGACTTGTCTCCTTATTTTAACTTTTAGATGTCACAAAATAGGTTTCAAAAATTGCATGATTTCTACTCTTATTTTGATTTTCAGATATTAATTTATTTTTTATTTTAAATTGAAGTTATTTTCCTTTGTAGGGTGGAAACTCATGGTGTTTATTATTTGTGCTTGAGAAGAATGTTTGTCTGACTTGGATTATATAGGTACATGGATCAATCTAATGCAAGCTAAAATGTGGAAGAATTTTGAGAAATTATGTAGAATTAATGTTTTGATATAATAATTGAAAAATAGTTTTGGACTAATTTAAAAAAATTTCAAAAATGGTTCTTATGTCCAAACTACTTGAAAATATATTTAAGATGTTTTTGAGAGATTTTAAAAATGTTTTAAATGATTTAAAGAAACCAAATAAGTGTTTTTAACCCAGGTGTTTCGATACACCTTCAAGGTGTTTCGATACCTGTTCATCAATGTCATGTTTTCAAAGGCAAAATCACAGTGGTATCGATACCTGTTCATAAATACAGGTCAACGGCTATTTCCCAAAGAAGGTGTTTCGATACTAGTTCTAGGGGTATCGATACCACCAGTACCAGAAACAGAAATATGCCTTGTAATCAGCTCCAAACGGCCCCAAAACATCCCCAACGGTCATAAACGGCTAGAAGCTCATTTGGGATGATAAAAGGAAGCTTCAAGCATCAAGAGAAGACTAATGCTTTATTGTAAACAACATTATGATTCAAGAATTGTCTTAGAGCAAAATTCTCATCCTTGAGTAGACAAAACACTTGTGAGCTTAATTGTCAATGTATGCTCAAGTGTATTAGGATTGGGTGAGTGCTTAGATTGCAAACATTAGCCTTGTTAGAAGGATTAAACAAGTTTGCTAAGTTTTATTTGTTTGAGTGAATTCCCAAAGTTCGGGTTGTGAACTTTGGATGCTTGGTTCGGTTTTGGATCAAGGTTTGTAAGGTTATCCCTTTAACCTCAAAAGGTTGAAATTCTTAGTGAATTTGGGAAATCCTTAGTGGGAAGCTAAGGTAGTGGATGTAGGTGCTTGTTCGAAGGCCGAACCACTCTAAATCATTGTGTTATTTTTGCTTCCACCACAAACACCTAAATTGCCACTTCTCCACCTCTTGGCAAGCTTTAATCGGTTGTGAATCGAGCACCTCCAAGCTTAACAAATTATCTTTTGATCAACTTTTTGGTTAACTTAGCTTAACTACAACAATTAGTAGTTATAATATTGTTGTTGTTGAAACATATCGACCATTGCAATATTTTGATTAGTTTTATATTGAACACTTAAACATTTAAATTTATATAGATGTGTTTATTATCATTTCCTTCTTAACATTTTTAATTATATATCAGTTTAGTGTTTTAATTTAAAATATCATATTAATGATGAAATATCAATTCTGTAAATGTGTTTGTTGAATCTTTCAAGTTTATATATTGTGTTTATTATCATTTCCTTGAACACTTGGATTATATGATGTGTTTGTTGAATTTTTCAGGTTGTATCTTTTTCTTTAAATATTTTTAAATATATTGTCAATCTGGAAAAACCAAATTAAAAAATCGAACTGAACCGAAAAATACGGTTTTAAATATTTCGGAATCTAAACAACTCGAAATTGTTCCCCTCTTCTAAAAAAATTCGAAACCCTTTTACCATTTGTTTTGAAAATCGAAACAACAAAAAACGTGAAGCCATCTTCCCCTTTCGTTCTCGGTTCACCAACGGCTCAATGACCAAGGCTTGTCACCGGAAAAGTCGAAAAGAAAGGAGGATGACCCGACGATGAAGGTAACAAAAACCCTAACCTATTTTCTTTATTGAATATGAAATAAAGAGGTTTCGGTTACCTCAAAATGCTTTTTTTCTATTGCTTTCGAATGGTCGTGGGGAACCCCGATTAAATCTATTCGTTCGGTTTTTATAACCGGATGAAAAATACAAAGAAATTGAAAAGGGGAAAATAACCCTAAATTCCTATTGAATGGTTTTGTTTGATTCATCCTAACATTTGTTGAAATTCTCTGATTTTGGTCGAATATGCTCTGAAATTTGGTTGCACGGATCTAATATCCTCTGAAATCTCTATCGATTATGGGATTGTTGGTCTCTGAATTTCTCTGGAATTTACGTGTTTTTACTGATGTTGGTACGAATCTGAAAAATTCCTTGTTTTCTTGTGTGAGGTGGTCGCTGGAGAATGAAAGTCGGAGAACGCCTGACGACGGAAATTGTAAAGGCATCTGGTATTCGAACAGTCTAGCGCATGCGCCACACTCGCGCGTAGGGCACTCCGACGGTCGCACATGAGAATGTGTTGGATCTGAAAGGGTTATCCGACTTCGATCTGGGTCGTTAGATCTGAGATAGATCTAACAGTCATTAGGTGGTTGCACAAAGGAAGATGGGAGTCGGCTAGGGTTTTGATGTAATTACCGGTTGAGCTGAACCGAGTTTGGGATAGAAATAGGCTTGGTTTATTTATTTGTGGGCTTGTAATTAAATGTTGGTTTATTTGTAATTGGACTGATTTAATTAATAAAATGGGCTATTTATTATATATATATAATATAATTATCATTAATAATAATAAATAGCAATAAAAATAATAAAAAAAGAAAAAAATAATGATAATAATATATAAAAAAGAGATATATAATAGGTAAAAACCGATTAATACTAATAATACTAATAATAATTATATATATAATAGAATAAGTATAATTTTGACTTTTTAAATAAAGTAAGGAGTAAAATAATATGTATATATAATATTTACTTAATACATATATATTAATGTTTTTGCATTTTTAGGATATAAAATGTATTTATTTTGTTTATTATTTTTTTGCTCGTTATTCAAATTTAGAACAAAAATTAAAATCGAGTTTTTAACCCCGAATAAAATTAGTAATTACACTATAACTTTCACATCAATCACTCAAAAACTAATTTATCCTCCTATTGGCACATTTAAATCTTCAATCGAGACTATATATATATATATAATAGTTGATTTTTTTACATAAACAAATATATTTTTAAAATTACTTAAAACCTAATATGTACGATTTACAATGAAAATTAATAAAAATTAATTAGATCCTATATGTTCATGTAAGGACTGAGTTCATTTGCAGCGAAAATTAAGAAGAAATGAGTCCTAATTTAAACGAACAAGTTTTAGAGATCTAATTATAATTTTTCCAGATTTCAAGTCTAAAACGTAAACAAGAGAATACTAGGTGCATTTAATAACATATATGACATAAATCACATAATTCAACAAAATTTATATATGATTGACATCCTAGTTCCAAGCTCTCAATACAATTGAAACCAATGTTCAACAAAGTTATAATTAAACATGGTTAGACACAAATCAATGTATGAATCAAATCCAAAAAGACTTTATTAACATAAAAGCAAATACACCAATGTGCAAGATTCAATATTCAAATAACCGACTTATACGTCATAAGGTTCCTCATCACCATTGCTCCCTATACTACGTAAGGTTCAAAATATAAAAGCAACATACTTGAGCTATAATATGAATTAAAAAGCACTAAGAGTTTTTCTTGCTTTCCCGGATGACCAACTCACTTCTTGTCTGCATTACAAAGAAAAAAGAGAGGTTAAGCTTATGCTTAGTGAATGAATTATAAAACAATTTTAACTACTTGTAATGCAACCCATATTATACGGAAAAACAATTTAAAAATAAGTCATGCTCAAGAAAACCATTTGTGACTATCAAGTCACTAATATAAAAATCAACAAGTGTTTAACACATGGCATACGCCACAAAACAAGTCTTACATATTTAACAAGCAATGCTTCAAAACCTTTGAGCTCTTTTATAAAACACATGCAATTTACAAATTGCACAAAAATCAATAAAACGTTTACACTTGTGTTTTTCACATGTTGGTTAAGTGACACGAATGAAGTTTCCTCCAAACGTTGGGATAAATGGAAAAACATCAGAATGGCATCGTACACCAATTCACACAGATTGATTATCATAATCTAAAGATCCCACTTTGATGTCCGGGATAGTTCGCCATACCCGAATGTGATAAGGTAACAGTTATATCACACAACACTAGGCTAACCTCTAATGCATCACTCAAGGAATTTAAAACACGTACAAATTTATATCAACTTAATATCCAACACAAAACAAAACCAAATGCTCAAGTTGTACATTAAAAACAGTAGTTAATCACATGAATTCCTCTATTTCATGCACAATGTGCATAAACCGATAAAAATCATATTTTACTTATTTTGGAAACAAAACCCAGGAATCATTAAAACCAATGTAAAAACAGTTACATGAGTATTTGTTCACATGCATAAATGCATATGCACAATTATTTAACAAGCATGACTAACACATAGAAAAATAGCATAATATGGGAAAATCGATTTACGAGAGCAAACGTAAAACTTACTTTGGAGTATAGGGAGGTTTCTCACAACTTCCCTACACACCCAGCAATTTGAAAAAAAAAAGTTAAAACACTGCCGAAGTAGCCCACTCTCAAATCCACTCACCGATAACCGAAACTTGTCCGACAAGTCACCGAAACTCCACTCGATCACTTCAAACAAGATCACCTACTTCTTGCCCTGTTTCAAGCATCAAAAACTAATTATTTAGTTCTTTTAATCTCACTCAATAAATCCAAAGTCGAACAACCCCTTAAACCTATCAAAACCTTAACCGAAAACTTTCCGAAACCAACTAAACTTCTCCTAAACCTTTAGTTCGGGATTAGGAATTTTAAAAACACTTTATAAGAATCTTAACACATTGAATATCATCCTTTTATGATCCAAAAACAGTGAGTAAAAACCCTTGAACTAAAGTCATGATTTTTGACCCAAAAACCGATTTTTCAAAAACAAAAGATTATAAACGTTTTTACCAAGCCAAGAATTTGAGAATTTCAGTAAATAAATTCAAATTTCTATAGGGTTGATGAAATCTCACCTCCATAACTGATCCAATTGCTTTTCGGGTTTTAAAACATGAAAACGATGGGAAAATTAGAATTTTAAAGAGGAAAAAGTTATAATAATTATTTAAAACAAATTAGATGAAAAAGAAAAAGGTTTTTTTGGCTGCCTCAAATGAGAAAAAATGAAAATAATAAAAATAGGTTAGGTTTATAGTGTTTAAATAGGGCATTAGAGTTTAAAATCAAGTAAAACTAGTTATTTGAGTTAAAATAAAATTCTTGGATTTAATTAATTAAAAATTGAAAATCCTAGACCATCTAATATTATAATTGGATTAAATCAACCTAAATATTCAAAATTTTAGCTTGATTTATAAAATTATCTTCAAATTTTCAATTTTTACAAAATAGTCACTAATTTCAAAATCTTAGGGTTTCAAGGGTCAATTTTCAAAATTGGTTTGACCAAAGTCAAATATATATTAAATAAGGATTTTAGAAAAAATTTTTATATTTTATTTCGACCAAAAATAAATTTTTAAGAATTTAATCCTGAATTAGGCTTAACCGGCTAAATCGGCCCATTAACTTTTAGGCCCAATTTTGGGGCGTTACAAATAAAACATATAAAATTATATTAAAAATATATAAAAATAACTAGTTTGATCTTAAAATATTAATTATGAAAAACTTATGAGGTGTGTAAAACTCACTAAATTTTATATTAAAAAAATTCTAAGACGCACGACGCATACCATTGAATATTATTAATGTAATACACCACTGAACATCATTAGATTTTTATTCCTTTTAAATAATTTTTAAAAATCTCAAGGTTCGACATGTAATTAATTATATTTTAAGATAAAATTAAAAAAGTTATTGAATCATTCTCATCACCTCATCCATATTCTTACACAATTAAATAAAATGTCATTTTTATTATTCATATAATATTTTTTATAAATTAAAATTTATAAATCATCATATTTGTTCCATACATTATATTAATTCTAATTGTTAATAATAAAATTATTAAAAACAATAAAAAAATATAATTCACAAATCAAATGAAAAAAAATTAATTCTAATAAAAATAACCACAAAAGTTTAATGTTTCTTTTTATTTTTTAATTTTATTTATTAATATAATAGAATTAATATATGAGATATGAGGAAGAAGATGATGACTTGTAAATTTTAATTTATTTTAAAATATTATGTAGAAAATAATGATGTGGTTTTATTTAATTGGGTAAGACCATAGAAATGATGATAAGAATGGTTCATGGATAATTTATTCTAATTTTATTTTCAAATATAATTAATTAAATATCGAACTTTTAATATTCAATTAGTATATAAACTATTATTTGATATATTGATAATAATTATTTTTATTACCAACAATTTTAATCCACCATCATATGATATTTATTTAATTTTTAAAAGATAATATCAAATATTATTACTTGGGAAGAGTCAAACAAATAGATTCGAACACGAAAATAATATGATATTTATTGGCGAAATTGATGAGATATTGTGATTGATTTTTTTATTTTAAAAATTATTGTAGTTAGTAAATTATTTAAGAATCTGTGACAATTCAACAATAGTTGAGTTCAGATTGCTTTTTAACCGACCTCGTGAAAAAATAATAAAAAATATTAAAAACGTACGATATGTAATTCGATTTTAAAAATAAAAGATTAAAAAAATTAAGGTCGATGGGATTTCCATCCGACCTCATGCAAGTGGCCTTGGGATTTGCGTGTAGGTGACCAACAAAAGAAGAATATTTATGGAGCATCCATTTTTTTAATTATTTTTCTATGAGATCAGCTTGTAATCCAATTGACCTCACCAATTTTTTATTTATTTTTTAATTTTTTTATGAAATCGTGTTGTAATTCAACCGACTTTAATTTTTTTTTATTTTTATTTTTTGAAGTCGGATTGTAATCCAACCGATCTTAAAAATTACATTGTTCAAAATGCTATAGATTCTTAAATAATTTGCTGACAATCATGGTTTTAAAATAAAAAAATTCATTTGCTATATTTCACCAATTCTGTCGATATTTATTTATTTATTTTTTATTAGAGAAGGGATATCATCATGGATCTCATTAAAAAAATCTAAACCTAAAATGGGGAAAAAGAGTATCCATTTTATAAAACCAAAATACACAGTAGAATCAAACAGTATTCATATCTCTATGCAGATCATCAACAATATCCATAGGAGGCTCCATGAACCTGTAATAATCCAGAGGAAGATCCTTTACCAATTTCACTAATTTATCGGCAACTTCATTATAAGAACGATTCACCCACATAAATCGAACCTTCCAATCCTTACTTAGCATCAAAGCTAAATGAGTTCTGAGGGATGAATGAATACGATCCAACCCCCTTTTGAAAAAACAGTTAAAAACCTTTTTACTGTCCATCTCAATAATAATCTTACGAAAGCTAAGAGACCAAGCAGTCTCAAGACCCGTAAACATTCCCCATAACGCAATATTAAACACAATACAAATACCAATTTTTTCGAGAAACCAAAGCACCACCGCCCTTGCTCGTCCCTTCCCACACCTCCACAAGTCGAATACCCCGAATTCACATCCTGAACTCCATCCGTATTTACCTTAATCCAACCGAAATAAAGTTTATCCCAGCGTTCAATATTAGAATCAACACACGAAAAATTATAAATAGTCTGTTGCAACGCCAAAGTCCATCTACACTCATCACACAAACGATAACTCTGATGGAACAAACTTTCAGGTGTGTACTCATGCAGATGGAAAATACGTTGATTGCGTCGAAGCCAAGAAATCCATAATAAACAGCCAAACAACAAGTCTTAGTCCTTAACCTACACAACAAAATAAACAGGATCATGTAGGTTTTATACAATCTAGTTACACAAATCCATACTGAAAAAATCCTACATTTTGTCAGTCTTCACTAGTTGCAACCAAACACCTTTTATCTCAAGGCACTTACGGAGAATATGAGAAACATTCTCACTCATCGCGCCACAAACACCACAGCTTGCATCATCCGTCATGTGCCGTCGAACACGTTCCTCATTTTTCATGACTCCATTACTACATAAAGTCCACATGAAGATCTTGATTCTTGAAAGACCTCTGTATTTAGAAATGATCTTTCACACATGATTTTGCGTAATCATAATTTGATCAACATATAGTCCATAAGCAGATTTAACGGTAAACCTTTGAGAATTTTTTAACAATCATCCCAGTAAGTCATTGAAAATACCATGAAGATGAGGCTTTAATGCCGCAATGTTCATAATATCATGAGAAAGTAAATAATAAAATTCCTCCTATTTTCAGTCTCCATCAACATTAATCATAGATTGAACAGAACAACCCATCACATTAGAGGTATTACCATCTAGCTAGTGCTAACGTAACAGATCATACTCTCTCACCCAAGCATTAGTCCAAAAGTCAATAGACGATCCATCACATACACTCCACACAATATTATCCTAAACTTCGTGCCAAACCACTTGCAAACATCTCCAAAGCCAGGAATATCTACTAGTCGACAAGCAAGATGGTAATGTATCTTGTATTTTGTATTTGACGCGAAAAGTTTTAACCCAAAGTTTATTCGTACATGAAACAAAGTTGAAAGCAAGCTTCATAAGGAAAGCCATGTTTTGGATATGCAGTTTTCGGAAACTCAAACCACCATTAATCACATAGGTAGAAAGTTTATCTCAATTGATCAAATGTCGACCACGATTATCTCGTGTGTCCTTAAATAAAATTACAAATAATACGCTTTAATTCATCACAAACATTTCTTGACAGCATAGTTGACTGTATGGTATACATTGAAATAGCAATCAACACCGATTTGGTTAACATAATTCGACCAGATAAAGATAAAGATCTCACCGTCTATCCAGAAAGTCTATTGACAGTCTTTTGCACAAGATATTGATATGTAGCACTAGTAATTCGACCATGAAAAATTAGGACACCCAAATATCTGCCTAAATCAGTAACACAATGAAACCCAAAAAGCCCACTGATATCATCTTGAATGCAAGGTAAGACATTACTGAAAAAGAACATATTTTTTAGAGACACTAATCTTTTGTCCAGAACTATTACAGAAGTCATTGAGGACTTACTGAATAACATCAAATTGATCAATTGAGCCTTTAGAAAACAGAATCAAATCATCTACAAAGAAAAGGTAAGAAATATGTGGCCCACTCCTATTGAAATGAAACGGTTTCCAATTCTCCAGCTCAACCTCTCTAGCAATCGCATGAGCTAAACGCTCCATCATAACACAAAGAAGTAAGGCAATAAAGGATCCCCTTGCCGAATCTCCCTAGAAGGAATGAACCCAGTAGACCTTGATCTATTCTAGAGAATCTGCGTAGAAATAAAAGAAACACCAATCATAATAATAGTACGAAAATTAATAGGTAAACCCAACTCAGAAACAGTATCATCAATAAAAGACCACTCTAATCAATCATAAGCTTTTTCTAGATAAACCTTAATAGTCATCCATCCCCTCGAACCCCTTTTAATACGCATCGAATGGACTATCTCTTGAACTAACACAATATTATCCGTGATCGACCTACCAGGAACAAAGCTAGTTTGGTTCGCAGAAACCCAAATATTCATGTAAGGCTTAAGACGATTAACCAAAACTTTGCTTAAAATTTTATACAGCACCGTGCATAGACTAATAGATCGAAACTAAGCCAAATTCTTCGGGGAGGTCACCTTAGGGATAAGCACCAAAAGAGTCCTGTTAAGGCTTGGCAGAACCACCCCACAGTTAAACATATCCTGGACAACCTGACAAACATAATCACCCATAATAGACCAATTACGTTGATAGAAAAAAGCATGAACACCATCCACACTCGGAGCCTTCAAAGGTTGCATTTGAGAGAGCATATTTCCTCAACAGATATATGTGATTCAAACAACCTCATAGCATTCATGTCCAGCCTTCTAAAACAATTACGAATACCATAAATATAACCTACATAACCTTCTGAGGAGAAAAGACGAGAATAAAATTTAATAGTCATATCTCGTAAAACATCTTGATCAGAACATCACTCACCATTCTCATCCTTAAGATATCGTGTTTGCCTTCTTTGTTTTTCCCACCGCATGATAGTATTTCGTATTACGATCCCCATACAGAACCCAATTGCATCTCGTTTTTTTGTTTCTAGAGACTCTCATCTTCCATAAGAATTGTGTCCAACTCAGATTTGAGGTCATACTCAAGCTCACAAAGAAAACCTGAATGACGAACATCCAAAGCTTTCTCAATGCCTCGAATCCGAGCAAGAATCCTTTTCTTCTTTTTACCAATCTGCCAAAAAATATTTTCATTCCATTTTACTAACTTCTTACAAAACAAATCGAGATTCACTTCATATGAAAGATCAGATCGCCAAGAATTACTAAGAAACTCCCTAAAATCCTCACGCCCTTGCCAAGACTCAAGAAACCGAAAAACCCTATCCCTACCCGAATAAACTTGAAGCACAATGCAAAACAAGATGGGTCGATGATCCGAACCAATGTGATCCAAGTTATGAACCACCGAATCCGGAAATAATTTTTCCCATTTTGAATTCATAAGATAACAATTGAGACGCTCCAAAAGATTACCTCTATCCCACGTGAAACGAGGACCTTTAAAATTCACATCCATAAGACCCTAATCAAATACAAAATCAACAAAACTTCTACTCACACAATTACGATTGCACGTGCCCCCTCTTCGATCTTCTGAAGACAATAAAGCGTTGAAGTCTCCATCAAGCAACCAAGGTTCATCATCTCCTAGATTAATCATGGCTAAATGATGCCATAAATATTTCTTGTAAGAAATAAAAAGGGCTCACATATACCACAGTAAAGTACACATCACGGGGTAAATTAGCACATGATATTTGGGCATGAATAAACTGATTAGAAATAGTAAGCACACGAACCCCTACTGTTGCATTCTAAAGAAGCCAAATCCCACCACTAAAACCTTGAGCTTCCATGCGAAAAGAAAATGTAAAACCAAACCTTCTAATAACCTGATTCGTCCGACTTCCACTAACTCTCGTCTCAAGTAAGGCTACAATAGGCGAGTTTACAACAGAAATGTTCCTTTTGAGGTGATTACGAAAAAGAGAGCTTGTCGCTCCTTGACAATTCCAAATCTTAAAATTTAACATAGCGAAGAAAACCACAAAAGGAAACCTAAACCTCCATAACATTCTGCAACATAATGCCTTGTACGACAGACACGTCACCAACCATGTTACTCGATTAGCCTTATTATTTCCCAAATCCAGCACACCACTTGGATTGCCATCCAAAACACGATGATATAGATCAGCTTTACCGATATTTCTGTTGTGCGATGCCACCCAGTCGGTTAGAAGGGGTTTCGATTTAGATCGCTTTTTCAAAGGTTGTGATAAGTTAACAACTCCCAAACTTCCTCTCCTATCACCCTGAGCCCGCAGCTTGCTATTACCACGTTGAGCCCCATGAACATTCCTTCCATCATCCATAATTGTAACCGCAAGATGAGACTCACTAAGATCCTGAGGTTTATGCTCAACAACTCGCGGCTGGTTTTTTGGAACAACCGGTGTAATATCCATAACTCCACTCTTCAGGTTCATTACCAGTTCTTTCTTCCTATCCGTCAAAATAGACACCTTTTTAATACTACTAGAACCAACACAAGGAACAGCCTGACCCATATCAACAACTTTACCACCCTTTTTGATTACGTTTGCCCGAATTTCAACTAAGAGGTGTAATATTTTCAACAATTGACTTACCACGATCTTGGTTTTTCTTTAGAACCTTATCCTCTAGAATTTCATCATTAATTTAAATTAAATATTATAAAAATCTATTATATAATTAATTTATGCATAATATTAAAAAATAATTCTTTAATATTATTTAAAATATTTAATATTTCATCCGAAAAAATCAACCGATTGTAACTTGCGAGTAAAACACAATATATTTTTATCATTTGTTAAGTAAAATTTATTTATGAAATATAAATATACAAATTATATTTAGATAAAATATTCAAAAATATTTATTTATTTTGAAAAGTATAAATTTCTAACTCTCACGTGAATTGAAGGCGCGTGGAAAAGGGTTTCTTCCATCTTCTAGGGCTTCCAGGTACTGAAATCTCATTAACACTTACTAAATTCTTCGATATCCCCTCTTCTCCAAAGCCAGCAACGAAAGGTTGAATCTTTCCCCTCCCAATCCTTCAATTTTCAAAGGTTAGGGTTTTGAGTAAAAACGAAGAAAAATGGGGTTCTCAATGCGGCCTTATGGAATACAATCTATGCTGAAGGAAGGTCACAAGCATCTCTCAGGTCTAGACGAAGCTGTTCTTAAAAATATTGATGCTTGCAAGCAACTCTCCACCATCACCCGCACTTCCCTCGGCCCCGAAGGTACCTTTTTTTTTTCTCTTTCATTTCAAATCTGCTATTTTCTTTGATAACTTTTTGTATGATATCCAGATCAAGTGTTGTTTTTTTAATGCCGCGGCATTTGCTTTTATTGATTGATCTACTGTTCCTTTAGGTATGAATAA
Organism: Abelmoschus esculentus; assembly: GCA_035048815.1. NCBI lineage: Eukaryota > Viridiplantae > Streptophyta > Magnoliopsida > Malvales > Malvaceae > Abelmoschus > Abelmoschus esculentus. The sequence continues at coordinate 3,143,929 of JAUCBN010000049.1, forward strand.
GATGGTAATTAATCATTTGGACAAGCTTTTTGTTACCAATGATGCTGCTACTATTGTCAATGAGCTTGAGGTTCAGCATCCAGCAGCCAAGATTTTAGTTTTAGCTGGTAAAGCTCAGCAAGAGGAGATTGGAGATGGTGCTAATTTGACGATTTCGTTCGCTGGTGAGCTTCTCCAAAATGCAGAGGAGCTTATTAGGATGGGTTTGCACCCGAGTGAGATCATCAGTGGTTATACTAAAGCAATAACCAAGGTTTGGCTTTGTTTTTCCAAGTAACTTATATGAGTTGAGGTGGTGTGCTAGTTATGATAATGTGTCGGATTTGCCGTTATAGTTTTATGTTTTAATGTTTGTAGACAATTGAGGTGTTGGGGGAACTTGTGGAGAAAGGTTCTGAAACTATGGATGTTAGGGATAAAGAGCAAGTTGTTACTCGAATGAAAGCTGCTGTTGCTAGCAAACAACACGGGCAGGAAGATATATTATGTTCTCTTATAGCCGATGTAACTTGCAACTTATTTCTCTTCTCTTGTCTATCTCTGATCCATTTGTCTATTAGCTGATAACTTTTGAAAGATGTCATTATTACTTTTTATTTATTTCTTTTGAATCTTAGGCATGCATCCAAGTCTGCCCCAAGAACCCTGCAAACTTTGATGTTGATAATGTCCGTGTCACCAAGCTTGTTGGAGGAGGTCTGCATAATTGTACAATTGTTCGTGGGATGGTTTTAAAAGGTGATGCTGTGGGAAGTATAAAGCATATGGAGAAGGCAAAGGTATACAATCAATTCCCCCCTTTAAGTTCCTTGTTGATTAAATAACTTCTATAACAGTTGCACTATAATCTTTAATTGGTAAAGAGAAGTCTTATTGCATTCCGGCTTATGGATTTGTGTTGTGTTCACTTTGTAATAGGTGGCTGTGTTTGCCATTGGTGTTGATTCATCTGCCACTGAAACCAAAGGAACTGTATTGATTCACTCTGCTGAGCAGGTAAATTGTGAGAACAATATACATATTTTTGTCTTTGGTCCAACTCCATGCTGATAAGTAATTGGAATTGGGGTTATCATTGGTCAAACACGTCTAGATGTGGATGATTTTCTTATCTTTCAGCTAGAGAATTATGCTAAAACTGAAGAAGCTAAGGTTGAGGAGCTAATCAAAGCAGTTGCTGATTCTGGTGCCAAAGTTATTGTCAGTGGAGGAGCTGTTGGTGAAATGGCATTGCATTTCTGTGAACGTTACAAGTATATGAAGCGTTCTTTTCATATTTTAATTTTTCTCCTTTTTCTGATTGATGTTGGATATATGCATGTTTTATTCTCTGTAGTTGATTGATATTTATGCTACGTGTTTCATAGATTGGCTTCTCTTGGATTAGAAAACATCCTGCTTTGTAGCTTTTGCATCCTTATTTAACATGTCTAGTTTAAATCCTTTTCTTTCAGGTTAATGGTCTTGAAAATCAGCTCAAAATTTGAACTGAGGCGTTTTTGTCGCACAACAGGAACTTCTGCTCTTGTGAGCATCCTCTCTAGATTATATTAAAAGAAAGAAAAGATAGTCATTTGTTTGCAATCTAATGAGCTTTTGATTTTTTTGACAGTTGAAACTCAGTCAACCAAAAGCTGATGATTTGGGATTTATTGATTCAATTTCAGTTGAGGAAATCGGTGGTTCTCGGGTATGTTTGAGGAGTTTTCTTTTACTCGTATTTGGTTTTTTTGTCCTTTGTTCATTTTGTTTTGTATTATCTATTGATTGTAGGTCACCATTGTGAGAAGTGAAGAAGGTGGTAACAAGGTTGCCTCTGTGGTTCTACGAGGAAGTACTGATAGTATTTTGGATGATCTTGAAAGAGCTGTTGATGATGGAGTGAATACATATAAGGTGATAGTTGCTGAATATTTACTTTGTTTCTATGTATTCTTCCAAGTATTTGAGTATTTCTCATCTGTAAACATTATTGAGTTCTGTATTTCTGATCTGTCGAGGTATTCTTTTTGTATTGTTTTTGGATGTGAATTTCAAGGGAAGTATCATTATCACTTTCTTAATGCCATATTTTTTGTCAGGCTATGTGCAGGGACAGTCGTATGGTACCTGGAGCTGCAGCTACTGAAATTGAGTTGGCTAGAAGATTGAAAGAATTCTCCTTTAAGGAAACAGGGTGATCTATTATTTTTCTGCATATTATGTGCTGCTCTTGCATGGATGACATAATAGAATATTTCGTCATGAATCATGATGACAATTTACCTGCCTAACCGCCATGTTTTTGGACTAGTAACGCTTTTTAACGTTGTATGTGGGCTGAGCTGGATTTTTGTGGATCAAAACATCGTTTTTCATTTTTTTATCTTTCATTTATTATGTATGTTTTATCCTTACGTTAGGGATCTCGTATAAATATTGAATTCCTAGAAGAGGCTAATAGGGTAATTGGATATTTTGCAGATTGGATCAATATGCCATTGCTAAATTTGCCGAAAGTTTTGAAATGGTACCAAGAACCCTGGCAGAGAATGCTGGACTTAATCCAATGGACATCATATCTAAGCTGTATGAAAAACATGCATCTGGAAATACAAAAGTGGGCATCGACTTGGGGGGAGGTGATTCCGAGGATGGTGTTTGCAAGGATGTGTCAACCCTCAATATTTGGGATCTTTATGTCACTAAGTAAGTCGCGCTTAGATCATTTCATCTTTTCCGACTCATCCTTGCAAACACTAAAAGTATGATCTTTCTCTTCTTTTCTTTTGTTTCTTTCTTCTTTCAACAGGTTTTTTGCTCTCAAATACGCTGCTGATGCTGCCTGCACTGTTCTACGTGTAGATCAGGTAATTAACTCAAACAGGGCTTGAAAATATATTTGAGTTTCATCTGTTTCCGTTCACCAAGCTTACTTAGGCCATTCCTTCAATTATGTAGATTATAATGGCTAAACCCGCTGGAGGTCCAGGACGGAGAGAGCAGCCTGCAGGAATGGATGAGGACTAAGCTCAATCTCTCCTGCAGCAGCATCGGTTGATTGCCTTTCCCTTCAGACTTTGTTATGCATCTTTTGAGATGCTTTAAACACTTTGAAACCAAGTTTTGATTTTATTTTGAAAAATGTTTATGGTTCTGTGTTTTGTGCCTTAATCTGTAATTTTCCATCAGTAAATTTGGTGAATGTTGCCACTTTTGGCCTTTGGCATTTTGTTAGATCAGAGCTCGAATATTAAATGAGTTAAAATAAATTAGATATTATTTAGTATAGATATTTTTTTACAGATAAAAAATTAAAAATACAGTAAATCACTAATTTGGGTGGAATTGGAGAAAAATAGAAGAGAAAAGTGCAAATATGTGAAAATGGAAGGGCAGAAAAGCATATCCAAACAAAAGAGTTGGGATGAGCCTACCAGCTTAGTTAGTCCACTGTGTGGAAGCTAACAGAGTTTCTTCCTTCCAACAATGGCTTCCCTTCTTTCTTTCTCTCTTCCAAAACCAAACATAATCAAAGCTACTTCTGCTCCTGCAACTCCTACTTCAACTACCCTTTCCTCTCCAGATGCTCTAGATGAAAAATTTGGTCGCAAAGGCATCAAATTCTCAGAGTACAACAACGTTCCATTCATCGAGCTGACAGTAAGAAATGGAAGCTCACTGAGATTGAGGATCCCTGATGCTCATGTCACTTCTTACAAGCCTAAAGTATACTGGAAAGACGAAGGCTTAGAGGAGATTCTTTACACAGTCCCTGCTGATGGAACAGACCCTACCAAGTCCAAAGGAGGGATTGGTTTGGTTATCAATGATGCAACTGAAAAAAGTTCGAAAGGGTCCCTTCTATCTGGTTATGAGTGGACTGTAAAGGATGCTGATAATGATGCCATTGATGCTCTTCAGGTATTTTCTCACTTGCTGATACATATACTCGTCCGATTTCGTATAGTTTAGAAGTCTGTTGTTCTACTCTATTTGTAAGCTGTTGATTAGATAATTATGAGATTTTGTTTAGAGCTGTAAACAATCTGAGTTTGAATGAACCTGTATTTGTTTGTGATTGTTCCTTTATGTTCGAGATCGTCCGTGATCGATTCATGTTCGTATAATGTATGAACAGGTTGAGTTGAGCTGTACTGCTGGGACTCTGGATATCAATTATGTGGTCTCTCTTTATCCATTAAGCATAGCAACAGCAGTCATTGTAAAGAACAATGGCCGCAAAGATGTGAGTTTAACCAGTGCCATACTTAGCCATTTGAACTTCAAGAAAAGAAGTCACACATCAATTAATGGACTCCAAGGCTGCTCTTATTGCTCACATCCGCCGTTGTCTTCGCCGTTCGAGCTCTTATCCCCATCCGAAGCAATGAAAACCGAGTCTTCGGGGTGGTTTGGTTCCGATAATGAAGATAAGCCAGGTGTTTGGACCAAACAAGATGTGCCGTTCGCCATATTGAAGGATAAGCTCAGCAGAGTCTATGCTGCTCCTCCATTAGAGAGGCAGAAGCCATTTTTTGAGACCCCACCTTCAAACTATGAAACTCTTGATCAGGTAAAATAAACCCTTTTCTTCTCATCATTCCAATATACAGACAAATATGCATATATATCATTGAAATTTCATTTATTTCTTGCTTCATTTCTCAGGGTAGAGAACTTTTCTTCAGGATAATAAGAATGGGGTTTGAAGATATATACTTATCAAGCCCTGGTTCATTAGCAGAGAAGTATGGGAAGAACTACTTTATCTGCACCGGCCCAGCTTCGATGCTGGTGCCTGTTATTATAAAACCTGGTGAGAATTGGAGAGGAGCACAAGTCATTGAACATGACAACTTGTAATTATATATATTCCATTTTTTTTAAAATTGTTTTCTTTTCTCAATTAACTGGTTTTGGAAACCGTGAGTTATGTCTATCATCTGTGTAATGTCACTGCAATTCATTAACTCAATATGATCAGTTTTTCCAAGAATAAAGCAGATGCATAAAGGCTGCTGAGATTTGCACTGAAATTACTTCAAGGTTTTGCTACTAGCTACTTTGCAGTTGTAGATGAGGGCATAGTCGTATCTGACACCCGGATTCGAGTAACCTAACTTTCGAGTCTAACAGATTCATAATCGAGTCCAACTAGGTTGTTTTGCTTTGTAAATGTTTGGTTTTGAATTATATCAGAAGTGGGGCACATCACACTAAGAAAGGGAGCTAAGAACCAAGAAAATCAGACATCAATCTAAAGGTGCTAAGCTCATTTCCTACCCTTTGAAAAAGATAAGGTTGGTTACTTGACATAGGACTTAGGTAATAAGTAAATGGTGATTTCTGTCACTAAAAAGCAAATTCCAGTCTTTAATCAGAACCAACCAAAGATATTTTTCTGAATTATCCTAATGGGCATCATTTGATAGGGGACCACCCTCTTTCTATCTTGGTTTAAAAACAAGGAAAATCCACACCTAGCTGCAGGCCTGCAACTCAGACTTCTTCCAATAAGATTATTACCATGGCTTACATTTCACTTTGCTCACCAAACTTCACTCATTTTCCATCTGCAAGACCAATTAACCATCAGTTATCTTATCATCCTTACCTTTCTTCTACATCTCTGAAACATAACAAAATCGGGAGAGATTTTTCGCTTCCTTATGTGGCTTCAGTCCCTTACCAACCAATTAATGTGGACTATCTGGAGGGAGAATTCAGTGGCCATGGGGTCAATTTTGAAGGCATTGGTGACAATTGTGTTGCCAAGATGGGATTGGATAATGGCAGCAGAGCTACTTTGATGCTTCCAAGTGGTTTGATCACATCTTACAAGGTTCCGATGTGGCACGGCGGCACGGTTGAGCTACTGCACACATCGGTTTCCGAGGGAGATGAAGGTGAGGCTGTGATACAAGGAGGGGTGTCTTTAGCACTCAACTGTGAAGATGATAATGAAGTTTCATGGTCTCCAAGTAGTTGGTCTCTTCATGACGTTCGAGGCAATTCAAAGGATTCCATTAAGGTAGAACTGGTAAGCAGGGATTCAGAAAATATGGTTGAAACAAGATATATTGTGACACTCGAAGAGGATGTCTTAACCTCAGAGATTTCAGTCACAAACACGAAATCGACACCGCTACACTGGACTGGATCTATTATAAGCCATCTAACAGTTAGCAGTCCGGAAGCAACATATGCACTTGGATTAGAAGGATCAAATTTTCTCTGTGTGCCATCCTTTTCGTCCAATTTCAGTATAATTCCCCCAGATCTCGACGAGGAAAAAAATTCTGACATTGGCCAACTATGGGGTCAAATGGGATTTAAAAGGTTTTTCAGTGGCTTAGGTAAAAGCAATCAAAAGGATGCTAGTGAAGAAGCAATGGAGGGTGAAGAAGATGATGGCTATAAGCAATTAAATGAAAAAATGAGCAGGATATATACCAGTGCACCTAGATTCTTTACACTCATTGACAGGGTAATTTTCTAGTAAACTTCATTTGTTTTTTTATGAGGCTGACATTGCTATTTGTGGTACATTTTCTTGTAAATGACTGTTCCCCCCCCCCCCTCCCCCCCTTAATGAAACAGGGTAGAAGGAACTCAGTTGCAGTAGGAAGAGATGGATTTGATGAAATGTATCTCTTCAGCCCTGGTTCAGGCCATGAAATCTATGGAGAGTATTCTTACATATGTGTAGGCCAGTCAGCCATGTTTAAACCCATAAACTTAGGTCCAGGTGAAGTGTGGAGAGGTTGGCAACAATTACACAATCCAAATATGTAAATCATACTTACCATGCTTTTTCATATGCATCAAGTAAACTTTCATGGCTTTCATATGCATCAAGTGAAGTTTCATGGCTACTCTGTGGAAAAACATCACATTCTAATTGTTTGATGCGACATTTGTTGGTCGTGTAAAGAGAAAACAGTAGCTTTCAGTCCCCTTTGGGAACATGAATGATGAGGTCTTAACAGACGAGAGGATTTGGTTGTCTCTTGACTCTAGCATTTTCTTTTAATAATCAAGATTGTGGAAATTAGTTAAACTCATAGGGTAGGAATATAGGGTAAGAATATAATGATCCGGATTTTGAAATTCAAAGATCGATTTAATCCATGAGTTTTGCATTTAAGCCGAGACTCAATTTCTTGTTGTAGAATCATACCTTTAGTTTCCTTTAATCTTCCAAGAACGTTGTAACTTGTTTCACAACAATTTGACGTAGTGAAAGAAGTTGAATTTTATTTTCGCTTATGTTATTTTGTTTATGTTCTTTTATGTTCGTTTAAATTTATTCACAAATGTCTAAAGGTGAAATATTAGATCAAGTCAAGTTGAGTCAAAAAATTTTGAGTTACTCGAGTCGAGAAGTCTTAATTTATGACTCGTTAAAACTTCCTTGTTATAGGCTAAGGGTGTTTATTGTTATGTTAAACCGACCTAACTGATCGAGCCAAAACAAAATTGGTTAATCAATTAAATTTTAGGTTTTGTCTAATAATTAAGAGTTTTTTTTTTAATTTTAATTATCGATTAATTCAGTTTAAAATTAGTTAATTAGCTAAATTAATCCAAAATATAAATTATTTAGCATGATATATATGTTATTTATGTTCGTTTATTTATGTTTGCTTATTTACGTTTGTTCGTTTATGTTTATTTATATTCGTTTATTTATGTTCGTTTATCATTTAAACGAACGAACATAAACGAAAACGAACAAGCTACAATCCTTTAAAAACAAATTTTGTGTTTGTTTATGTTCGTATTCGTTCATTTATTCGATTAAAATTAAACTAGCGAACATAAACACACTCTCGATCGTGTTTATTCGATTTGTTTACAACTATAGATTCATGCACTCTTGAGGATGATGCCTTTCTACTTGATTCGATACAAATGGTTCTTTTGGGCGTTAAATGCCTTAAAGTCTTTTTAATGGTGAAACTCAGATCAAGTGTTAAATACTTATAAAATTAGTAGCAAACCATCCTAAAATGTTTCATAGGATGTAGAATCGAGTTTAGAGGTTTATGATCGTAAGTTGAGGGCTTAGAAAGTGATTTTTCGAGCCTATGAAGCCATTTCTAGGCTTCAGTATCGACATACAAGGAGATAGTACCGATACTCTAGTATTATAGATTTAAAGAATATTGTTTTATTGGATGAAGTGAGAGAGAGGTACCAATACGGTGTTCATTCTATATTAGTACGCCATTCAAGTTGGTATCGATACAAGTAAGGTTGATAATGAACCTAATCAGTTCGCGAGCTACTCGGATTTGAGTCAAGTAAGCTCGACTTGGGTTCGGCTCAACTTAAAATATTAACAAGCCGAGTCGACCCAAACTCGGATTGAAAAGCTCGTGAATAAGCTTAAAATAATTATATGTATATATATGTACTAAACGTAATTTCTTACGTAAAAGAAAAACAATAAAATTAATTTTGGGAAATCCACTAAAAATAAATAAATTAAAATAAATTGAACATTATGTGTTTGTATTGTAAGAATATTTTTTTGTTATTTGGATTAATCTACTTTTTTGACACTTTTTTTTTCCTTTCTCGACATTGAATTTTATTTCGGTGTTAGTGATTAAAGAATTTTTTATGAGACCCCATCTTTTATAAAAAAAATAGTAAAATTATTCATTTCAAGCCAAGTTGAGCCCGACGAACCTAAACTGAGCCTAATGAGCTTCGAGCTGGACCCTATAATATTATTTTCAAACCGAGCTCGAACCTAAAATTTTGAGCTTAATGAAATTGTTTTCATTGTTATTGTTCATTTATTTTCACCGTTAACTTTTGTTATCTGACACATGTCACCTTCTTAAATTTTCAAAATTATATTAAAAAATAAATAAAAATTATTATACCAAAATAATCCTAAATTTCATCGCCGATTGCCACGTTGTCGTCTATCTCATCCAACACCGGACCATCACAATCATTTATCTCACCTCTTTGTCTTTGAAAAACGACCAATGCCGTACGAAACATCAAAATTGTTAAATAGTTCGTTTGAATGATTCGCGACAAACAACGACATAACAGACAGTGAATAATGTATGAGTCGTTCGACGAGGGAAGTGTGCTTCAACCCATCGCTAACAACGAGACCAACATCGGTGGGAGTGACAAGATTTGGGGACTATTTAAAAAAATCAAGATATTTTAAAAATACTGATTTATTTTTTAAAATAAAATTAAGAAAATGTTTAATACTGTCAAGTGTCATGTTTTTATTAGATAACAAAATTTTTTAGCAGTTGTTAACGATACGACACCTAAATGTTAACTTTAAAAATATTAATTACCTATTTGACTCGAAAAATACTTTGAACACCTATCGCTTATTTGCCACTTAAGCCTATAAAATACATCAAAAGTTAAGATTTCTTCACATTACTTTCAAGAACCTGAAGTTCTATCAAATTTAATGGTTCAAAGATCTGTAGCAAGACCTATATCCCTTGACTGTACAGTTAACTACTTCCTACGTTCTGAAAAGGTAGCTGAAACAAGATAATGAGAAATTTACTGAAACACAAGACATATATGTCTCTATTGACATTGAGGAAGCAGCCTACAGGTTGGGCAGTACCACTTTCCCTTGAATCTTGTCTCCGGTGTCAGCCCAACACAAGCATAATGGAACCATTCACCTCCTTGGCACTGAAGGAATAGAAACGTTAAAACAATAAGTGGCAACCAAATTGTTAATAGTCATAGTGTCAAATCAGGATAGGCAAATAGATATAAAATTTTTGGGGTAATTGGAGCTTTGAGAACATTATACTCCATCATGTGTTTGTGCAACATATGCACAATACAGAAACCCCACACCATCATATATATATGGATATATTATTTCTTTCTCATAATCCATTATTTCGAAAACTAAGATGCGATAAATATGAAACTTTAAAAGCAAAGAAATATATAGAAGCCAAGTAAAGAAATACAAAAGCTACAATGCTACTAGCAAATGTTACCATCCAAAACAATGGAGAAAAAGAAAAAGAGAGGAAGGAACTCACGTTTTCATTGTCACAGGCAATCATATCTCCAAATGACACCTAAATAATTGTAAAACAATCCTTCAGTTTTGTGAACCAAAGCTTTAAAATCAATGAAGCCATGAAAAAACATGCAAACTAAGGGCCAGTTTAGCATTGCTTTTGAAAAGTGTGGTGAAAAAGTGTAGTGGAAAAGTTCTTTTGGAATTTTTAGTTTGAAATATATGTGTTTAGTATTGTTGTCAAAAAGTGCTTTTGAGAAAATAAATGACTATTTTAGACATGATGTTATAAGTTAAAAAATATATATTTAAATGATAATTAAATTATTTTACATTATAATATTAACTTAAATTTGATAAAATATAAAAATATTAATAAATAAATACATAAATTATTTTTGAAAAGTGTTTTTTAGAAGTGCTTTTGAGAAAATATATAACTTTTATATGAATATATATAATTTTTAAATTAAAAAATAATTTATTTTAAATATAACTATGTATTTGTAAAAATTAAATTATAATAAAACATAGTAAATGAAGGTTAAAATTGTAATCTGACTCTTAAAAGCACTTTTCCAACCGTAAAAGCTAGAAATTTTAGCTTTTGCGCTTGGGTTGAAAATCACTTTTCAAACGCAGTTTTTTTCCAAAAGTTAACTATTTAGCATTGCTTCTGCGTTTCAAACCAGCTTTTGGCCCAAAAGCTAGTTTGAAAAGCAATCCTAAACGGAGCCTAACAGTTATATATACAAAATACAGAGGCAGAACCTGATGGCAGACACAATAAGTTGGTTCATTTGGATCGATAGGTTGATCAACATCAAAAGGGCTAGCAAAATCTCTCTTATGGCTTCCTGGAGGAGGCATGAGCTCAAAATCCCTATCACGCTCTCGATCCCAATCTCTATCCCTATAATCAAGCCTCTTTGATTGAGGTGTTCCATAAAAGAACTTGCGTTTCTCGAGCTTAGGGGGAATAATAGGAAGTGGAGGGAGAATGGCAGGCTCATCCGGTGGAATTTTTCCTTCTAATAAATAGCAAGGAGAAAAAAAGCATAGTGACAAAATAATCACTTGGGGAGTTGAGGTAGAATTTTATCTCTGAAAAATGCTCAAATTTGATTGCAATTCCTGTACCTTGCTTTAGATCCTCTGCAAAGTAGGTCAAATCCTCGTCAAGACGTTTTACATGGCTATCAATCTGAAACAAGTTTCACGTATCATAATTTTGTTAGCTTTAATTTAATATGATTCACATAATGACGGCAGTTTCTAAAGCTTCATATAAAAATGCATACCGGTTTCAGTTTAGATGTCCAGAAATGTGGCAGAACAAGATGCAAAAGTATAATCCCTTTCTTATAGATGGAAAGTCCTCAAGGAAAACTATCTAGTTAGTCACAAACAAATTGATTTACTTCCAAAACTATGCATTTTCTTAGATTGAACCAGATTTCTAGTGTTCTTCATTCTTCACTCAAACATCAAAAACACTCATGCTCTGCCATACAAACAATTGCTTGGAGATTGTGACCTACAAGGACTTGTATTCATATATTCTAGTTAAAAGTTGATGCACAAAATTAGCAATTCCATAGCTTTCTACACCATCATACCACAATAACCTCAACAATAACATAATCAACAATGCAGGCAATTAACAATACTAAAAAAACAATCAAAACTCACTAAATCATAGGCTTGTCGAGCCATCAAAACTTTCTCGGTGCACAAACTCAGCGCATTTTCTTGACTTGCCTCTATATCCTTCCTCATTTTCTCAATTGTTTCCTCTTCCTCATGACTATTGTTCATATAACTATTCCCATTCCCTCTGTTTGCCGCCAATCCTAAACAATACTGAGTTTGCTGCCTCGTGTGACTAATCATAGCTTTCAAGAAAAAAAATGGAGTAATTCTCAATCAAAATCCCCAATTCAAAACCCTACATTCTGAATACCAAAAAATATAGGCTTACATTGGGACCGTTCGTCGAGCTCTCGGATTGTATTGAGGAGTCTTTGAAGCTCAGCTGGCAAGGTGCTTGAATCTAATGGAAATAAGAACAAATTTTCGAAACTTCAAATTAAACATGAAATTCAAGCTCGAAATCAATCATATACAAGAAAAAGTTTAGAAAATAAATTAATATGATAAAAAAGAGCAATTTGGATTGTTACACTCCAAATAATCGTCGACATAGACGCCTGTTCTCGCGATTGCCATATTTTGGTAAAGGATTTGAGGATTTAGGGTTTTTATTTGAGAGATCCTGCGATTTCCTATCTCTAGGTTCTGGGATAAGAATTCGAGGAGGAGAGATATAAACGATGTCGTTTTGGAAAGGAAAATTGATTTGACCATTATGATGGCGGGGAGAATCGGTGGGTGGTAAATCCCAATCGTTTAACTAGACACCTCAATTCTTCTAATTTAGATAATTTGTGAATTTAATCATTTTAATTTTAATTTAATTAAATTATACAGTTCGATTGATATTTTTAATATAATTTTTAAAAAGTATAATTAAATATGTTTAATATTTATTATTTTTTAAATAATATATAATTAATTACCATTATCAGATTTTGACTCTAAAAATTAATTTGAGATAAAAAATAATCCTAAACAACTAATTTTTAGAGAAAAATTACGTTTAAAAAATTGATAAATATGGAACATAAACAAAGATGGATATTTTATCTGTTACGACTTGATTGAATCTAATTTTTTAATGAAAAATCGAGTTTACGTCAGGTCGGATTTTAATTGAGGAAAAAGTCGAGTTTGTTTAAATTTAGGGTGTAAAATATTTGATTCGACATAATATGAGACTAGTTATGTAATTTTTTTAAAATTTTAGGGATATTTATTATAATATGTATCTATATTTATTTTTTTTATAATTTGGACTTAAAATTAATTTTTTTATTTATAATTTAGTCCTTAAAATAATAAATTTTTATAATTAAGTCTCATAAAATTATTTTTTTTTACAATTAAATCCTTAAAATTATTTTTTTATATATTAAATTGGGTCGGATTGAATTTAAAATATTTATTTTCAGGTTAAATCAAGTTTTTCTAAAATAATATTTGAGTCAAATCATAAGTCGAATTTAAGACTATTTAAGTTTGAATCGAAATCAAATGGACCAAATAAATTATACAAAAATATTAAAAAAGATTTTATAAATTATAACTCAAAATTTTAATAAATTTTATGAATTAAAAAGATTATCATGAGTGATTAGGTACGCTTTTTCCCCGCATAACCGGCTAAAACCGGTAACTCAGTTTTCTCAACCGGCCAATCGAGTCAACGTCTATAAATAGGAATAGCTAGGGTACATAAGGTCCAACCCGATTGAAGCACCGCGCCTCTCTCTTCCTTATAAACCAAACCCTCAAATTTCTCATCTTCAAATCGACGCCCTCTCAAATCCAATCCTTTTTCTGAAAATCTTCTCTTCTATTTGTATAAAAGCCTATCGTTTTCAAACCGTTGCTCTCAATTTTCCCTCCGATTTTAACATATTTATATAGAATCGTTTGAAATCCCCAATTATTTCCGTTGAAAAATTGGTGAATTTGCTTAGATTTGAATGAACCCGATCTGATCTGATCTGCTTTTGTGTTGTGTTTTTCCTTCCATTCCCTAAAAAATCTGTTGAGTATATCGGGTTGAATTTGATTAAATTTGTTTAGATCTTAAAGTTTTAAAAAGAAAACCTAATTTTTGGTCAACGGGTTGATTAGATTTGGCAAATTCGATTGGGTTGTTTTGGAATTGTGTGCTTAGAAGAAAACCCAGACTTTTTTGGGAAATTATTGGGGATTTTCTTTCGGAATTTTGGGTGAACGACGACGAAGAGAATGGCGGAACAAGGTGGCTTGGAAGGGAGCCAACCAGTGGATCTTTCTAAGCATCCATCTGGCATTGTTCCTACGCTTCAGTAAGTCCATATTTTGCCTCTCTTGTCGTCTTCGGTTCTGACACGTTTATATCATAGATCTTTAAAAGTTTAGGTGTTATTGGGGATGGAACTTTCGGGAGAAATAGAAAGGTGTTTTGGGGATTAGGGTTTTGGCGATTTTATAAGATGAATGATTTCATGGCTGAATAGAGTTTGCGGATTGGTATGATCTTTTGGTAATTGCGAATTAGAGTTTTGGGTAGGTATGTTAATTAAATCGTGGGTAATTGACTGCCGCATCATGCTTCCCTCCGCGAAAGGCCACACCAAAGCACCGCTTACCTGCTTGATGAGTGATGACATGCTGAGCGTTTATCCTAAGCTGAAACAACTTTCTCCGACTCAACTGCTGCCCTTTTCGGAAAAAGGGTCTTCCACAGACCCCTAACTTTTAAGAACTAGCTGAAGATAGAATGACCTGTAGGATTTCCCACGCATATATTCGCACTTTATGTTTTGCTGATGACGAGAAGTTTGTGAAATGGGTTTTGATTATGTTGCGGGAAGAAGGGGGGATATAGGGATATGCTATGTTAGCTTGTGGTGTATGTTTGTGAACGTTGAAAAGAATTTTAGAGAACTGAGTTCCGTTTTTTTGTGGGTTGAGTAGGCTAGAGTAGGCTATGTTTCTACTATTAAAACTATTGGGTTTGGCTGTAGTTAATAACCTGGTTTACATTTTCTTATTGTGTTTATAGGAACATTGTATCAACTGTAAACTTAGATTGCAAGTTGGATCTCAAGCAGATTGCATTGCAAGCTCGGAATGCGGAATACAATCCAAAGGTATGCTACTGATGGTTCTTGTTATTATTTATTATAGTTTGTGCAGTTCTGAATCTGATTCTGCTGCTGTTATTGGTCGCTAACCCTTTTTATAAAAATAACCTACAGCGTTTTGCTGCAGTCATTATGAGAATCAGGGAGCCCAAAACTACAGCTTTGATTTTTGCCTCCGGGAAGATGGTAATTCATTTCATTTTTGAAATCACAATCATATGCAGTTATTTGGCTGTGTGGAAGTTTTAGTGCCAAAAATGTTTAGTAAATAACACATTGTTCACTTATTGATTTACCAAACAACTTTCCACGCTTCTTCAGGTCTGCACTGGTGCAAAAAGCGAACAGCAGTCTAAACTGGCTGCAAGGAAGGTAAATATTTATCTCTAAGATGCTTTTTAATTCTGTTTTTGGACTATGTTGCTGTAGTTATTCTTATCATTAGAGCAGGAAGATACAGTCATGCAATCAGTGGTTAACTGGTAACTTTTTCTGCTTTTCAGTATGCCAGGATTATCCAAAAGCTTGGTTTTCCTGCTAAGTTTAAGGTATTGTTATGGTTGATTTCTTTTATATTTCTTCCATGCAAACAATACTGATAAAGTCTCGTGTATTTACTAAAATCTCATCCTTCAATAATGTTTCCCCTACTTGATCATTCATTCATTTTCTGTTGTGATTGGCAGGACTTCAAGATTCAGAACATTGTTGGTTCTTGTGATGTTAAATTTCCTATCAGACTTGAAGGTCTTGCATACTCCCATGGTGCTTTTTCAAGTGTAAGTGACGGGCAGCATTCATAGGGTTGTTTCCTTACATTTGGGAGTCTAAGATATGAGTGCAAGACTACCTATGCCTTTCTCTGTGTATTTTCATTTATGTAGTTAGCCTTTTCTTACTAGCCCCTTGTAGTCTACTTACCCTTATTGTTGAGTTCCGGGATGGTGACCAAAATTTTTGGTCAAATTATTTTGAAACATTATATGCTATAAAGTTGAAAGTGAGGTATCGTTTGTCTAGTTGAATAGCCTTGAGAACATGAAGATAAGTTGGGGCTTGCCATACTTGTTTGTCAGGTTAATAACGGGGACTTATCTTAATGTTCTTTTAATGCAGTATGAACCAGAACTCTTTCCAGGCCTGATCTATCGTATGAAACAACCGAAGATTGTGCTTCTTATTTTTGTGTCAGGGAAGATTGTAATCACTGGAGCTAAGGTGATCCCTCGGGCCTGTTATCAACCTTCATGCATGCTGTTTATGATTGAGTTACTAATTTTCTTTGTTTAAGAGTCTCAGGTGAGAGATGAGACATACACAGCCTTCGAGAACATATATCCTGTCCTTACGGAGTTCAGGAAAAACCAACAATAGTAAGAAACTAAACCCTCTCCTCTCTCTTAAGTGATTGAGTCTTATTATTTTTCTGTTTGTCTCAGAAGAATGTTGCGGCCCTCGCCTCTTTCTGATCTTTAAATTTGGTGTCAAATAATAAAGACATGGCTTTTCAGATAAAATTCGGTGGCAAAACATAACCTTCCTCAACTCGGTTGTGGATACTTCTCCTATGTCATGGTTTTCGGGAGTTCGATATCAAGAATGCCTATATAACGAACAGTAATCTGATCAGTTTGGATTGGCACCTAGTTTTTTTGGCTGTGGTTGTCATGTGGGTTTTTTCATTTTCCTTAAAAGACATGCTTAAATGCTCTGTAATATCCTGCATGTAATTAGTACTTTAGGAAGAAAAAAAAACTGAAAAGAAAAAAGAAAAAAGAAAAAAAAGTTTAGGGATATATGATGTAGACATTTTGCTTCCAATTGTAATTTCATTAAAACTGACCCTTTAATTGTGTTTTTTGTTGCTGGAATTGACTTTTTTTCATGGCTTGTATAGGTTTGTATGATGCTAGAAAATGCTGCAAAACCTGTAAATTGATATCAGCTTACATAATTTTCCTGCATGGCATGCATGATCCTAAACCCTATTACTATATATATAGTATTTAGGGTTTTATTTTCTTGTAATATATCTGATTTCTTTCTGCCTTTTTGGACATTTTCCGAACTGAATTAATTGATTTTTTAGTCATTTTTTTTAAAATTTAACCAATTGAATTTAGTTAATTCAGTTAATTAAAATTTATTACAAGATTTTATATAAAGTATGGTCATTAACCTAGGATTAAAATAATTCTTTAGTTAATTTTTGTAAGTTAATTTAATCTATTAATTTTATCAAAATGATCATATGTTGTAAGTTATTGATAAATTTTTTTAAAAAAATTAATGTATATTTTATAATAATTTATAAATTTAATGTTAATTTATATAATTTAATGATATTTTATAATATTTTAAAAAATTTAATGAATATTTTATTTTTTAAAAAGTATAGTAATATTATATAATATTTAGTATATAATGGTTTTAGTTAATTTGGTTAATTAGTTGATTTTAAACTTAATTAATTAATAAATTAAAGTTTGAAAAAAAAATAATCATTAATCGATAATATCTAAAATTATTTAATCGATTAATTAAAAAATTTGATTCTATCTATTAATTTAAGATAAAATTGAATAATGTTTATCTTAAAAAATCATTTTTAAAATATTATTAATCTTGAAGAGATTCGATTTCGAATAATTTATTAACAAAAATATGTCGCATGTAGAATGAATTGTTTAAAAGGTTTCAAAGAGATTTTGGATTTAAAGATATCCTCAAACTTAGCTTGATTCATGAGTAATTTTAAAAGTCTTATTATTAATTCACACTTATGTGAATACATCATGAGAATACAGTGAATATTTTATTTAATAAAGAATAGAATCTAGAGAATATACTAATTTTATATCATTTGTAGTTGATAAATTTTGATCTTAACCGTTGATGTAAAACAACAATGACTATCAGATCTAGAAGACTTAACTATATAGAGAGGACATCTTCACCTCATATGTATCATTCACTTTTTAAGTAATCAAATTATTTATTCTAAATTATCTCATGTATTTTCAAATAAAAATTTAAACATAAAAAGAATGAGATAGATAGTTTATGTACTTATTTTATGATTAAATATTAAAATTTTGTTTTTAAATTGACATAGTTACATGTTATTTATTATGATACATATTATCATCTTATTAAATATAAAAAATCAATGTTTGACTTTAATTTATATTTATTCAAACTTAAATATACGATTTTTGGAGATAAAGACAAACATAAAACTAATAAACCAAACCTTTTCATTTGATTTATTTCAACTAATATATATATATATATATATATATATAACTTATACAATATTCTTATAATAAATAAAGTAAAACTAATATATATTAAGATTAAATCTAAAACTTTAAAAATAAAAAAAATATTAAACCATCACATAAAAAATATTACTTAAAATATTCTTACAAAAAAAAAATAAAAGTCTTAGGAAAATAATATTAATTATTAGTGACACTTCATTGAAAAAATATATAATAACAAAAATATATGCAATTAAAAATATTAATTTTAATAATTTTTTGATTTGACTCTTGATATAATTTTTATGTTTGATAGATTAAATTATTTAAGAAACATTTGAGTTCTATTTTCCTATGTAATAATTCACAAAATTTAACCTCTAAATTATCGATTTTTTTTTATAATATTCTAACCGGACATGGAAAATATGCAAAGAGTTAAAGTATCATTTCAGGTGCATTAGAAACAATAAGTTCTCAAAACTACAAATTTAGGTAATTTAGAAAAAAAAATTAAGTGAAACAAATAGGTTTAATAGTTTAATATTTATTTTTATTTATAAAAATAGTAAGTTTAAGTCTTACCAAACATAAATTAAAGTCGAATAATAAATTTTTTTATTTAATTAAAGTCGAATAATGTTTTTTTTTTATTTAATTAGAGATGAATATTAAACCATTAAATCAAAAAAATTATTTAAAATATTTATACAAATAAAAACAGAAGTTCTAACAAAATACTGCTGATTTATTGGAGGTAAAAATTCACTGTCTCTTTATCATGTCCCTATCCATGCTTTCTATTAAAAAAATTTAAAAAATTTACTTTTAAACCCTAAACCTTATTTTTTATATACTAAACCCTACACCCTACCTCTAATTCTCTAAACCCTAACTATAATCTCTAATCTTACACCCTAAACCCTTTAATTTAAAATGGAGGCACAAATAAAAATAAAAAAAATTCATCCGATTACTAATAACATTTATTTAGTAAATTTTTTATAATATCAAAAATATAAACAATTAAAATTATTAAATTTCAATGAACTGCTAATTTTGTCTCGACTCTATACATAATTCTTATATCTGGTGAAAATCTTAAAAAAAATATGGTTGTTTCTTTGTTTATTAAATGTTTATGTAAAAAATACTCCTCCTTATGAGTTTAAAAATAAAATTAAAAAATAAAATTAAAAAGTATAGTCACACTGGAAGTGTGCATGTTAACCCAAAATAATGTAACCTTCAATAATTTTGACAGCAACCTCCAAACACATTTGAATAAAGAAAAGGGAAACTAAGCAGTAAAATATAATAGACAACCGATCAAAAATCATATTGTTTGTAAAGGAGTTATTTGATTTCTATTTTCGCTACAAGAAATTAATAGTATTTTAACAAAATTATTTTTTATTAAAAGTACTAAATTTGTTATAATATTTTTATTTTAATTAAAATTTTATTTGATACCATGTTTATAAGATCGACTCTATCATGTGAAATATATTGTGACGAAATTATGTTATTGTTATTTTATCTTATTTGTTGTAACAACAAAACTTTATTACTACAATTAAATTATCACGATAAAGAATTTGTCGTAATAAACTAATTATTTCATTATGAGAAATATGTTTTATCACAATTAACTTGTATTTTTATATCAAATATAAATTTTTTTGTGATAAAAATATATATTGCTATAAAAATTAATTTCTCGTTGTTTCTATTTCGTTAGTAAATATAACTTAAATAGACAATTATTTATAAGAATAAAGTAATTATTTCATAAAAAAAGTAAATTTATATTGTAATTAACTTAAATTTAACATCGAACAAAAGATTTTTGTGACAAAATATATATTATAACAAAATTTAATTGTTCTCTTTTTTTATTTCGTCACTAAATATTACTTATAAAGAAAAAATATTTATTTCATCACAAAAATTTATATTTTGTCATAATTAGTTTAGATTTTTAACATTAAAAAAATTATTTTTGTGACTACACTCCTAAAATCATTGGTATAAAAATATGATAATAACTAGTGTACACTCGCTTACAAGATCATTTTTATGACTAAAGTCAATATCTATGAACTATGAATAGTTAGTCGTTGCTTCTCCAGAGTTTAAATGTTCTCGTCCTCTTGATATATACTTTTGCCAATTGCCACACTTAAAAGAGCGCTATCCTCGACTACACTTAAAATCACTCATGGCTTATTTTTATTCCATACAAAATCTGAAATCTTAGTTTTATGACCTTTATGAACGAAAAAAAAAAAAAGTTCTGAAACTGTAAATTATATAAAAATGACAAAAAGTAATTGTGTTATTTAAAGGAATAAAAATATATATAAACTTGAAACAAATTAAGTATCAAAAGGTGACCTAAAATTTACACCGTACACAATTTTCTATTGACTTGTATCGTTTTAATTTTTATTTTTTACTTGGCCACCAATTACAATAATTATAAGATATCTCAAATTCATTTCTAGCTCAAACAAACAAAAGCTATAAATATAATCATACCAATAAGTATTATTTAAATACAAGATATCTAATCAAAGCAAATTTCTAATATATTCATATGAATTTTCTAAACGCTAGATAGTAGGGGTGTTTATTGTCGGATATTGGATCCGATCCAATCCAATTTTTCGGATATCCGAATTTTCAGATTGATAATATAATAATCTGTATCTGATCAGTTTCTTTTAAATTAAATCAATCAGATCGGATATTTTTAAATACCCCTACTAAATAGTTCTTAAAATAATCACGTAACAACATATTTCGATTAAGGTTACAAGCTGAATTTTGCAGCATAAATCCAACCTTAATTCCAGCATAAAAAGAGGTTGAACAAACTTGCAAAATACACAAAATTTTAGTTTGTAAATGTACATATGTAAACACATAGTTGATTGCCTTCTTATTCAAGATAAACTCTAAATTCTAGATAAATAATTCGAACATTGAGACTTGCGTTAACATGAAAAGTGACTTAAAATTAAGTTTAAAATACTTAATTTTAACTTTAAAATAGACATGTGTTAACGCGTAAAGTGACTTTAAATTAGGTCTAAAATGCTTAGAGTCTTTGAATTCTTTCACCTTTTGCCAAGTTGTAGTTTTAAGATATCGATCCTTCAGGGACTGGGATACCTACACTGCACAATAATTTTGCACTGTAAAAGTAAAAACACAAGTAGTTTGAGGTAATGATGATTAAGTGAAAATAAAAAAAACTAAATAATTAAGAAGAATAACAATGAGATAAGTAAGGTTAGGCAATTTGCTTTGTAGAGGGGAATCCAATTACACTTATTATCCAGTTATTTATGCATGTGGTTGAACTGCCGCCGCGGCGGGTTGCATAAAGGGTCGCCTCAGCTGTTTCGGCGGGGTTATGCCTTGTTGACAACTCAACTTTCCATAGTTCGACAGAGCATCCGAAATTGTCTTCTCCATATCCTTAAGCGAGGAGAACTATTGAAACGCACGTCTTGATAATACCTCTCAACGTGAATCAAGGATGAATAACAACCAAGTGTATGATTCCTTTTAGTCGCTGAAACCCTTGTGGATTAGTCGATGCCCATAAGCAAAGATCGTATCCTTTCGTTTCGTGAGACTAACTCTCCCGATATTAAACAAATAGATTTTTTTCACAAACTTATCTTTCGAGCTCATAAATAAAGAAGAGTAAAATCAAGAGAGAATAAACTATGAAAATAAAGATTACATTAAAAACTCTCAAATAAAATACAATTTTCTTCCCCAACTACTCCACAAAAATACCTAAGCCTCGAGGAGAATTTAGAACATTATGGTTTTGTCGGCAGCTAGGGTTTTGTCTATGAGAACCGACTTGTTATTCTCAACCCAAGAGTATGCTTTATATAGGCCAAGCCTAAGTTAAAGTCGTCCATAAAGGTAAGAGTTTTAAAAGGAAAAGAATTCATGTCCATACTAAGTTCCAACTCTTTTATTCTATTCTCTAATTTAACTCTTTAATTTTCGCATTGACTTTGACCATGGCTTGACTCTATTTATTCCCTTCCTTTCTGTCTCGCTTTGTGTCCACTGGAATTAACATATTATTTTCTATCTATCGAGCATCAATTGTCATCTTTTCTCTGCTGTCGCGACAGGCAATGCGCTACCGAGGCGGGTGCTTTCTTGCATTTCAGTTCCATTTTCCAGCATCCATTCCGCTATCTGGTATTACCTGCATAGTTATTTCCTGTATAAGAAAGAAAAATCATTAACCATACCTGTTTCATACCAAATAATAGATAAAATGATGAATTAAGTGCATGGATGTTGGAATATGGAAAATATGTAGAATTATCCTTAATTGTCATTAAATTTGTCCTTTACAAACAATAATCAAGTGGGAAAATGATATAAATTTTAGAACTTTTATGCACTTGTCATTTTGTAAAGTCGTTGGAGGTGTATCGAAACACCTAAAATAAGTTTTGATACTAGCGTATCGAAACGGGTGCTTATTGTATCAAAATCAAAATTCACAATGGCAAATGGTATCGAAACGGTCTAAGACCGTATTGTTAGAGTATGCCTAAAGACCAATCATATGAGGATTGTAAGGATACTTTTATTTACCAATTTTATTTAATAAAGGCATTGTCATTGTTGTTTTCATATATATATGTATCAATGTTTAACATAAACTGAGAAACAATAAGGTCCATATAATAATATATGTATTATTAAAAAATCTTTAGTCATGTATTATTATGGACATGGACAATAATGATACGTTTAAGATCAACATGTTATTGATTGATGAAAATGAGTTGTCATTGGCATAGAGATGTCAGAATTAATGCATGAATATATTATTAGAGAATAATATATTGGATTGACCCACTATGAGCATATGTCTTGGATTATTATGTGACAATTACGATATTGCTCATAGTGACAACTATATGTATGATCCCTAGACTTGAGATTATTAATATCTCAATGTTTTATGTTTTGATACAATTAAACATGTCTCGTAATTGGTTATACTATAAAAACTGACATTGAGCATGTTACAATGTATGTAGTAAGATATGAATGATCAAGATAGGATTTGTCCATCCTACATAATAGGAAATATATCACAAGCCACTTTATTGAGTGAGACTAAAAATGCATGTCCATGCTTGATTAAGTTGATATAAGATATCAAAAATTATTCATTAACAATAGTCTACTCTAGATATCAAGAAATAATAAATATGCTATACAAGTGTAACTATTCC
This sequence comes from Abelmoschus esculentus, assembly GCA_035048815.1. Lineage (NCBI taxonomy): Eukaryota > Viridiplantae > Streptophyta > Magnoliopsida > Malvales > Malvaceae > Abelmoschus > Abelmoschus esculentus. The sequence continues at coordinate 3,167,267 of JAUCBN010000049.1, forward strand.
AAGACTTGTGTTTATTATAGATATAAAATGAAAAAAGGATACAATATATTAAGAGATTTGGTCACAAACATGGTACATCAAATCATGATCTCTTATAACTTAGACAAAAATGATATATTGCTAGATGTCACTCATTGTTTATAATATTAGAATTGTTCTAATATTATTACTAACGTTACAATGAGCCTACAGGGTCACACCTAATGGTTGAAAAGGAACAATATAAGTAGATTATATTTAATCTCAAATTTAATCAAAGGATTAAGTAATTGTATCATTTTTCAAATTCGGATTAAATATAAATCCCGAATTTTAAGGAAATAAAACCCTAATTTCTTGGGTGACACATATATAAGGGAGATTTTGGTCTAGTAGCCATTTTTAACCTAATCCCGATTCCCAAAACCAAAATAAAGAAAACAGTTTTCGAGATACATTGTTCTCAACCGGGTAAACTGAGTAGAGGCCGAGACGATTTTCATGGAGGCCAAAGATTTGGATTGTCGAACGATCGTGATTGTAGCAGTTCCAGTTGTTGTTTTTGATGTTTATCAAGGTACCCAATGTAAGTCATCGCATCTCTTCCTCCTGATTTTGGATTAAACGTACTTGGATCACTGGAAAGACCGTCGTAATTTTGTTCTGTTGTGTCATGGGGTGTGCCGGCGGTCCCAACACGTATCAAAACGACTGTGTAATTTTACCTTTAAAAAACATAGCGGTATCGAAACACCTAGGAGGTGTATCGAAACACCTGGGTTAAAATACTTCTTTGGTTTCTTTAAATCATTTTAAACACCTTCAAAGTTTCTCAAAATCCTCTTAAATATATTTTTAAGTTGTTTGGACATAAGAACTATTTTTGAATTCTTTTCAATCTAATCTAAAACTATTTCTCAATTATTATATCAAAATATTACTTATACAAATAATCTGTAAGTCGGATGCATATAGCTTTTAACCATTTCATGCTTATTTGCAGTGTCTAAATTTTCCTTTTTGATCAACTTATTTTCAGCTATGGTTATGAACTTTAAAATAATATATTAAAAATATTTAATGTGTAAAATTCAATGAATAAATTTTTTTTTAAAAATTTTAATAACTAAAATAAATCATAAAATAAAATTTAATAATAATTTACTTTTTTATCCTTAAAAAAAACTCTCACCCCTTTGCTTTCCCTACAATAATTGTTTCCATTGTCCTATTTCTACCCCATTGAGGGCAGTCGTTGGGGATGACTCTGTCCCCTTTCCCACACATAGAAAATGCAGTCCTCTGACCGATACACTCAAAATTTAAAACCTTAAATTTAATCTTTTAAATCTATTCAATATTATTTTAAAACCTTAAATTTAATCTTTTAAATCTATTCAATATTATTTTTAAAAGGCGGTTGTGTCTATACATATCAAAACAAGACATTATTTTTAAATCAATTACAGTGATTATAAGTAATATTTATTCTAAAATATACTCACAACCTTAGATATTAACCCACTAATCATTATGCTGCAAATCTAATGTTTAAACCGTAACCTCTAAAAACAACAACTATTCCCTTAACCATCGAGGTAAGATGATTCGTGCTGAAATAAGACATTAGAAATAGGGAGATGGGTTTAATGTGGGATCTTCCATATTTGCCTAGTGTTTCCACATGGTTTGGTGAACCAAATTGTGGCCACTGGCTACCATGTTGGTTGAACTGAGTTACTGTTTGTTTATTGACTGTAAATGATCCACAATTTTGATGGGGACATTCATCAAGCTATAGATAATGGGTGATATAGTGATGTGGGGTCCCATGGGACATGGATGTATGATGATGTATCCATCTTCATCCATCAAGTGCATGCATTTATCAGTGCTCTGCTCATAAGAACCAGACCAGTTGCATAAACTAGTCCTTCTGCAATACATTCTGATGTTTATATATAGACATACAAATATATCAAATATGAACCAGACCAGTTTCTTTGCTAGACATGTACTGAACCTTGTTAGCATGTAAGCCCATTCATTAGGAAGTGAACAACTATATTTATGTTATTCGAATTCGGGTTTTTAGTTACATACTCATATCTTTCGAATTATATAGAATATAAGTATTTTAAGAGAGACCGAAAATGGGATCATTGATGTAACAAAAAGATTTATGGATCAATCAAGGTGACATTGAAAGAAAAAATACTGTAGGCAACCTCAGATTTCTGCAAGATCAACATCACCTGATAAAGCCTGGTTTAAAAGGGGGGTTTAACCTTTCATTTTAAAGAATCTATCAGCCTAGCAGGTTATATACACTGTAGCAAGCTTCACTATATATAAGCACTTTGCCTTTCCTGGTCCCATTTAGCCCCACAGTACCACCCCTTCTCTCCCATTATTACACTTTTATCTTCTTTTCTTTCTAAATTTTGGACTTTTGGGGTAAAATTATTTTAAAACTACACCAGGCTTCAGTGTCCAAGCAGGCCTTGGATTTCTGACTCCACTGATATATAATAAACAAGCTTTCGATTCAAGACGTGTACTTGTTAAAACTAAATGTATGATGTGAGTCGATCCAAATTAATCAGAATAAAACTTAAATTTATGGTGATTGAGTAAGTTTTGGAATTTGATTGTTTTCTTTAGCTTTATCTGCCGACAGAAAACTAGGCCATAAAGAGGGGGGAAACAATATTGAATACAGCTGAGCCAAAACCCCCATACTTCTTAAACCAACATCTTCTTCTTCTTCTAAAAGAGAAAGTGTTTTCATTTTCAAGTTCCCACCTTTAACTTTCTTCTCTCGAAGCCTAATAACAAAGTACAAAGAAATTTTCTCTCGGTTTCTCTGTTCTGGTCATGGATTTTCTCAGGAATGTGTCAGTTTCTAGTGAGTATCAAGCTCCAACAGCTTCCCTTGATGACCTTTTCCCTACTCAAAACACAGTAAGTTCTTCCTATTTGCATGTCTTCACAGTTTTGGGTTTTGTTTATTTCAAAGTTCTCAAGTTTGTGGTTTGCAGGAAGTGGATGTGAGCTTGGAATGGCTATCAATATTCGTGGAAGATTGTTTCTCGAGCACTGGAAACTGTATCCCAGTTTCAAATGTTGAGACCAAAGTTGCAGCAGCAACAACAACTGTCACAAAATCTGCACTAAAACCCCATCAGATAACCCCACCATCGTTGCAGAAACTTGTGGTTCCAGGCAAGGCTAGGAGCAAGAGAAAGAGGGTTTCCAGCTTCACAACAACATCTTTATCCAAAACCAAAACCAACCCATTTTTCAGCTGGTCTTGTAAACTGCAACTGTCCAACTCGGACCCTCTTTTGCTTCAACAATCATGCTGGCTAGCCGACAGTGAACTGATTGTGCCCAAGAAGGAAGATAACAACAGCAGTGGAGTTAAAGAGGGTATGGAGGAAGAGAAGGCGGCTGTGCAGCAGCAGCAGCAGCAGCAACCAAGGAGGTGTAGCCATTGCTTGTCTCAAAGGACCCCACAGTGGAGAGCGGGACCATTGGGGCCAAAGACGCTGTGTAATGCATGTGGTGTGAGGTACAAATCAGGGAGGTTGCTGCCAGAGTATAGGCCAGCCAAAAGCCCTACTTTTGTGAGCTATTTGCACTCCAATTCTCACAAGAAAGTTATGGAGATGAGGATGTCTTTGTCTTCTTAAATCCCTACTCAGCAGTATCATAACCCTTCCCCCACCTACCCAATGTAAATCAAAGCTTAGATAGGATAAGAAAATTTTGAAGAATTCTTCAGTAGTAGTAATGCAGTAATTCTCCTTATTTGTTGCGACATTTTAATGTGTAATATTATATATATTAGTATTTAACTTATTAATCGATTAATCTAATCAAGTACAACAAAAGATCTTTATAAAAATAATCATTCTAACCTAATTATTTTATTCGATTCACAATATTATGATTTGAACATTAATTTTGTTTAAAAGATCTGAAGTCTTTTCTCCTTTAAATGCATATTTTTATCAACTTTATAATAACATTAAATTTTTACTAAAATTTTAAACTACTTTTCAAAAATAAAAAATCCCTCTATTTCATTGAATTTATATCATTATTATTTTAAAATTTATTATTAATAATTTTTAAAAAAATATATTTTAAAAACTTTCAATCAAGTAGTTTTAAATATATATATATTTATAAATTTAATTATTTAAAATTATTATGATCAAAGTTTAAAATAATATTACAAAACTACTATTTGAGTTCCATAATCATTGAATTTAGTTGGTAATTTTATGGTCTTAGGTTTTATTATATGATATTAAGGCATGATTTAATGAAATAAGTCTACTCTTAGAACATGGAAAGTATATGAAGTTGGTTAGGTCATGAAATTAACATGACTAAATGCCTTTAATATCAAATTAAATTGATGGATTTTTTTACCATGCAATGATATGTATCATTAGTAAAAAATATATTAAATATTAAACAAATTAAAATAAATTTATTTAATTAAGTTATGACGCATAACATCATTTGAATGGATAATTAATTTTATTTAATTAAATTAAAATCAAAATTAAATTAATATAATAAATAAATAAATAATAAAGATCAAATATATAACTTTATAAATTTTTCGTTAATTAATATGTCAGCTTTTCGTCATCTATTCATTAAAATTTTAACGACGGTGACTAAAATAGTTAAATTCAATTAATTTAATAATTTAATTGACGTATTCGATAATTTAATAGTTAAAATAAATATACTTATATAATTCGATAACAAGTATAATATTTTACACATTTTTTATTATTAAATTTAGATAATAATGTTTATATTTGATGGATTCCAGTAGGCAGGTGCTTTTTTCCATTATCCTCTTTAGTTATTTTATTTTACCAATGGATTCTCGTGAAAATGGGAAACAGCTCCTCTCGGAAGAAAGAAATAGTTTCACGACAGTTAGGTACGAAGCTAAGATTAAATATTAGAAGAAATAAATATTTATTAAATATTTAAATATAAAATTTAAGAAAAATAAAAATATTATTTTATTATTATTTAAATTAAAAAAACTTAAATATAATTATATAAAAATAATATAACCCTGACAGATAAGTCTATAATTGGCGTCGAATACCGTTGAACATCGTTAATGTTGAACACCACTGAATATTATTAAATTAATTTATAAATAATAAAAATTTAAAGGATTAATCATATAATTATTAATAATATGTTGAGTTTATCACACTTTTATTAATTACATACCGAGTCCTTGAGATTTTAAAATTTTATTAGTTAATTTAATGATGTTCAACAATGTTCAACATTAATGGTGTTCAGTGGTGTTCGACGCCTGTTGTAGAATTTTCAAGCCCTAACTCTGTCCCTGATGAGAGCTATACTCTCAAATTGATAAAAAATATTTATATCATATTTTAAAAACAATTATTTAAATATTCAATTTGAATAAGCTGACAATATAAAAAATAATGACCTGAATAACTTTTATTGATTAAAATTGTTTTTTTAAAATAAACATAAATATACGTTTAAATTCAAATATTTTAAAATGAATATTATTATTTTATTAGAATTTTAATGATTTTATTAAAATCATAGTTATTTTTTTATTGTTTTTCGTTTTTCAAGGTTTTATCGTGGTTAATCCGGACTAATTCATTTCGTATATTTAGATTTAATGAGTAAGTCTTTCGATAGAGATTTTCTGCATACACAACACCTTAAACTCAAAACCTTTTTAAATAGAATCAAACTGCTTACCACTTAGACTACCTCCTATTCGTTAAAATCATAGTTAATTTGATAAAAATTGTCTATGGAATATATATTTCTTTTGAAGAGAAATTATTTGTTTTTGTCGTTTTTTTAAATATATATATACACACATAACACATGGATTTATATGTCTTTCTAAAATTTCCCTCCTATTTTTGGGAAATGAAATTTCTGTCCTTTTTCATTTAGGTCCTACGTGTCCCTTAACTTTAAGCACATTTGAATTCTTCTTTGAATAAGATAAAAAAAAAATTATGATATATATATTTGATATATAGGTAATATATATTTAAAGAATGTAAGAATCTTCTACTATTACATTAGTAGTGGTATGAAAAAAAACACGATTCGATTGATCTGATTTGTTTATTCGATATAAATTTTTTAATATCCAATCTATTTTTTTAATGCTTCAGATAATTTAAATAAGATATGGATAGTTATTTTATATATTGATCAAATATTCAATTATTATATATATTTAAAATTTTATTTTTTATAGATAGAAATTTTATTATATTTGATATTTTTATTTATTATATATAAAAAATTCATTGAATATGGTAGGATGTTGTTATGTGTTAAAGCACTCAACATCTTTGAATGGGTCCCCTTTCACTACCCTGCCCTTATCTGAAAACTACATCAATCCCCCACATTTCATACTCTATATATTTTGTCTTTCTCATTAATTCACCAAAAATTATTGTACAATTGTTTTTTCTTGATTTAACTCATTTATCATCGTATCTGAAAAGATTATTTTAAATTCGAATTATTTTAAATTTATATCATTTCGAATTTGAATCTTTTCGATTTTGGTTTTGGTTTTGGTTTTGGTTTGTGTTATGTGTACATTTTTTTTATATTTTTTGTGTATATATAAATAAAAAGACATTTATTCTCTTAATTAGTCCTAGGGATGACAATTTGACTTGCCTCGTTGGGTTCTGACCCGACTCGATTGAGTGAGTTTTTTTATTAAAAAAATCAAGTTTGGGTTTGGTCGGGTTATGTTTTATTTAAAAATAAGGTCGGTTCGGGGTTGGGTTCAGGGTAGAAAATCCTCGACCTGACCCGATATATTTATATATTTTTATTATATTTTTAATATTTTTATTAATTTTCTTGGATTGGATCGGGTTTAATTGGGTTATTTTATTATTTTATCGGGTTTGGATCGGGGTCGGATTATGTCTTTTATTATTTCAAGTCGAGTCGGAGAAAATATATATTAAGGTCGGGTCTAATTAGATTCAAAAAAATATTTATATTTTTAGATCGAGGTCGAAACGGTCAAAAACCCGATCCATTACCATCCCTAAATAGTCCACGAGAAAAGTGCATGGCTGAGGATGGAATATGCATAGGAGAGAAAGAAACTTTAAAAGAAAGGGTGTGGGCGTCCAAATATGTATTATTTGTTATTATGAGATTTCACATCCAATTGAGGGCAAAGACTAGTGGCTTTGTTGTGTTGGTAGGGGATTTCGAGGGTGCAAGATTGGGAGAGGACCTATCATTGGGATGTATTTGTTAATGTTTGTATGTCTTTAGTGAAATATTGGAAATTTTTAGGGGCGAGAATTTGATCCGAAACCGTCGGCTCTCGATTCGATTCGATCATATTTAATAAGAGTATATTTTTTATTTTAAAAAATTAGGTTTGGGTTGGGTCAGGTCGGGTAATTGAAAGAATAATATTAATTCGAGTTAGGATGAGAATTTTCCATTCCGACCCGATAAGATACATTTATATCATTTTATTATATTTTTACATATAATATTTAAATTTTTTTTAGGTTGGTTTTAATCGATTTTTTAATTAAAATATCAGGTCAAGTCAGGATTGGGTTAAAATTTTTATTATGTCGGATCGAGAATAAAATATATTAAGATTGGATCAAGGTCAGAGCGAATGTTTTGATTTTCAGGTCAGGATGGTCAAAAATCGACCTCGCCCCATTACTATCTCTAAAAATTTAGTCATCAAACATCATTATATGAATCGACTCGAGTTCAAACCATATTTTTGAATTTGTTACGCTATTGTAAAAAATATATAATTATATATATATTTTTGTTTTAAAGGTATTACAAGCCTTTAAACTCTTTGAAAAAAAATTAATTAAATCCTTAAATATTTTTGTACCCTATTAAGATCTTATACACTAAATTTTTAGCATTCACCCCTTTTACCAATGTTAATTGTTAAATCTAAAGTTTTTTTAGACCAATTAGTATAACTTATCAGATTACAATGTTATCACTTTACAATTTTAGATTTTTTTAAATTTTATTTAATATTTTCTAAAATTTCTAAAATTATAAAAACTTATAAAATTTATAATTTTTTAATTCACATGACAAAATTGTAGTGAGCCATGTGAAAATAATATTTTAAAAAAATAAAAAAAATTAAAAAAAATAATAGTTTTGGATAATAAAATATTCTTTCTAATAATTTATACAGTTCAACATTTTTTTCTTCATAAACATCTATTGATATAATTTGGGTAAAGGGTGGAAAAAGAATTAACCGAGTGAGAATCTAAATTTATAACTAGTCAAATTTAGAAACAAATATGGGTTAATATCGCACGTATAAAAACCTACTCCCTTATAATCCAAGTATATACTTTTGTCAAGTTATAGTATAAAAGATATAGTTCACACGAGAATTAATGTTACTTACACAACTTATTATTCCTGCACAATGAAAAATAAAAACACAAGTGAAGTTGATTTATTTTGTAACTAAATTAATAGAATTAACTAAAACAATTAAAGTAAATTATCGAGAAATCAGAGTTGAGAAGTAGGCCAGATTAGATTATTTCGTAGTGTGGATTTAGAGTGTAATTGTCTCACTCTTATAATGCAAAGTCAATAGTGTTGCCTCGGCAGATCGCTGTAGGGTTGCCTTAGTTGCTTTGGTAAGGTTATGTTGGTGCGGCAAGTTGACGATTCACAGTTCGATAGAACTTTCTTTAATGACTCTTTATCCCTAATTCGGGGTGCTATTTAATGGTCACGTCTTGATGATATCTTTCTGCGTGAATTAAGGATAAATACCAACTGATTTTACGTTAATAAGAACTATGAATTCAAACTTACACTAATAAGATCTAAACAAATTACAAACTTTCTTCCACAACTACTCCATAAAATAACCTAAGCCTTATAAAGAATTTAAAATATGATGGGGATAAGTGTCGACTAGGGTTTCTCAATGATTACATGATTTCAAGATGTTTTCACTCTACCTAGGGTATGGTATTTATAAGTTAGGCCTAGGCCAAATCTTTTTAAAGGTAGGAGTTTAACTTGGAATAAAATACAACTCTATTACATAAATAAAATCTATTTATTTTATTTCCTAGTTTTATTTCTATTAGACTTTTTTCTCATAGCTTTCCTTGCTCTTGTCTATTACGTTTTTCTCATAGCTTGTCTTGAAAAACTCAATTCTGTATTTTTTTACGGCGCACTTCATATAAGAAATTTCAAGTTCTGCCTTGGCGGCATGATTTGTCGCATCGGCTGGAGCAACGTAGTGCATTATTTATGTCTAATTCGATCTGCTCATTCCTCAACTCAACATATCTGATGGTTTTAGACTATTGTTGTCTTTTTCTTCTACTGTGGTGGAATGCTACTAGGATGATATTTTATATGTCAAAGAAAAAAATAAAAGCAACATCTTTTCTACCAATATTGTATAAAATCAATAATTGATTACACAGATGTTCAATTGTAGAAATTATATAGAAATTTTTAGTATTTTCACTCAATTATCCCAATACAAACAATAATTAAAGTAAAAAATATATATAATAGGGCTATTGTGTATTTATCAGTTCATTCTAGGTAAATATAGATTTTTCGGTGATTAAATTGAAAAAAAACAAATCTAGCAAATTTGATATATCATTTATCTTTTAAATAAAACCAAACGGATTGACTTAGTTATGAGGGGGAAATTCTAGGGTGAGACAGTGTTAAAATAAAACTAAAATGAGACTGTACCAAAATTGTTATAAAAGTTATAAGAATTTTGGTATAAATTTTTTATATACATACCGAATTTCTTACAAAAAGTGTAAGGATTTTGTACCAAATTTCCTACAAAAAGTATAGAGATTACGATACATACCTAATTTTAAAAGAAAAATAAAAAATTTGATATATATCGAAAAATTGATACCGAAATTTTTATGATTACATCATTTAAAAATAACTTAGAGGAGATAAAATGAAGAGATGTGATTGGTTGAAAATTTTGTTAATGGCAAGGATAACGGAATAGGACGAAATGAGTAACAACCTAAAATGGCAAGAAATTTAAAATATACTTTAATGGACAAATCAGTAAAACATGTAAAGTTTAGAGGAGAAAATTCATTAAGCTTTTATAGTAATAATACAAGTGTTACTACTGCAAACAATGGCATCCCCATTAGTGATGGACCAACAAAAGATGAAGAAGAAACAATCTGAACGATGAAACTGCAAGCTCCTTGTGAAGGATTCTGTGTTGTAACCGTGGCTAAACCTTCAAAATTACAGGCCAACACATTCTGGTTTTGGACCTGGTAGTACATGTTGAACGCGTATGAAGCGTTACCGTTCGCATCCAGGTTGTTACACGACGATCCGTACCCGAGTGCCGTGCAATCCGAGAAGGTGCAGGCGTAGTTTATGTTGTCTGCAAGTCTGCTAAGGTCGTTTGCATTTGGATTGAATACACACCAATTCTGAGGAAGATATTCGACGTTCTGTGCGGGGATGAGGTACCGGTTTTCATTCCGTCCGGAGAGATCGAGCGGGAATTTAGGCTGTCCGTCGTACCTATAGATTCCCCAATGGCGCTCAAAGTTTCCTGGATCAATGCTCTTTTTGTCTTCGTCTAGTAGGCCGAATAAGTATACTTCTAAATATCCCGGTCGCAGGGGCGTGCCAGCATTGGCTGCAAGTCTAGGCATGAGCCCGCTGTAAAATCTCTGAGCATTAGCTATATTGGCATTCTTGTCTCCATCCGTCGGCCAGCCAACTTCCCCGACAATAATGGTCAGGTCCCCGTACCCTATAGCTCTCAAAGACGAAACCAATGTGTCAAAGTTGGCATCGAAAACGTTCGTGTACTGAATACCGTTATCAACCACCGGGTTTCCTCCATCGAAGAAAGCATAATTGAAGGGGAAGTTATCATTTCCATACAGACTAAGGAAAGGGTAGATGTTTATGGTGAAAGGTGCACCATTCCTGGCTAGAAATTCAACAATCTGCGTCATAAGACCACTGATATCAGGCCGGAACCGACCAGCTGATGGAACAGGGTTGTTTGCTGGTGAGTTGTAGACATCGGCATTCGAAGGCACGGTGGCCTTTATCGAGTCTCCTACCCCAGCTTCATTAAGTGCATTTTGAATGTTTTGAAGTGCAGGAAATGTGATGTTTATGAACGAGCCATTGTAGGTTGTGAGAAATGGCTCATTACCGACAGCTACATACCTGTGTAATAACATTAAGGAAGCCCATAGATTAACTGCAAGATAAGCACATCCTTAAATACATAATATGCATATATTGGAAACAAATTCAAACCCAAAAGGAAAGAAAATGTGGTTGAGTTGCAGCATCAATCAGAACAAGTTCTTTCCTTCACCATTAACAGCAAGTCATTAGCTTATACCAAAAGTAACGAGAATAAATTAGGTTGGAAGGGTCTTCCATAATGGGAATTTACGGTACTCGATCTAGACTGGTCAATAAATAAACTAATCCCTTTACTTGTTAACAAAATCTGATTAGTTTTCCTAGTGATGGTTCCTTGCAAAGCTTTCAAAGAAAACAAAAGGAAGGTATTGAGAAGTTGATTAAAGGATAAATAACAAAAAAGGCCCTAGAACTTGATTAGTTTACAAGGCACTAGATCACTTAAGCAATGTCAGAAATTCGAATTTTGATATTGTAAATAAAAAAATTAGATTAATCCTTATAATGGCCTTTGCCAAATATTTAAAAAATATCTATTACCGCTATAACGGTCGTTATTTAATGGTAACTCCACCATCCGAAATCGTTATTAGTAAAAATAACAGTGAGATTTAAATTCACACCGATAATGATAGATAAGTCCGTTATTTAACAGATAACGGTAGATAACAATGAAAAAAGCCTGTTATTTCCGTTATTGTATCATTATTTCAAAACTTCCATAATAAGTTGTGCGAGTTTTAAAAAATGTCAGGATCACAATTCTTAAAACGACCGCAATAACAATCGTTATGTTTGTAATTGTGATAAATGCGATACGATCGAAAACGCTTTTTAAATCCTGACTCTATAAAACTCGATTTGAATTAAATAGGGTCATCACAATTTCCACAATAAGCATTCAATTTATCAACATATTCAATAAAAAAATACATTAATATCAATCAAAACCTCACAAATCCAACATCATCAAATCAATCTAGCAGCCATACTTTTTTTCAATAAAAAATTTAGAATTTGAACTTACTTAATGTTAACACCTCCATTGAAATTATATCTTGTGACATTCCTCCTCACCCATTCTTTAGCTCTATCATAGCTATTCATAGCAAGGAGTTGATCATTAGGAATAGCCACCATGACTTCAATATCAGTTCCTGCAAGAGCACTCATCGTGGTTGAATCTGCATCAAAGAGCTTAACTTTCCTTATTCCATTGTCCATTAACATCTGGACCACCGTCTGGGGTGGCAGTTTATGTGATGCCATGGTGCCCCAATTCACACCGAGACCAGTAACAGAACCACCAAAGAGAAGAAGACAAAGGAAGATTGGTATCTGTATTCCTAAAAAACAAGAATTTCCCATGCTTTTCTCTAGCCTTGAAAGGAACAAATAAAAGGGGTTGAAGCTTAAGGCTAAAGGAGGTTGCTTGGAAAGATAACAAAGAAAAGACAAGCTTTTTGGCTATGGGGTTTTAACTGTTATTGGTAGCTATTTTGAAAAAGAAAAGGTGGTTTATCTGAAGGATCAAGCCAAAATCAAAGCAATTCTTTCTTTTTCAAAAGTGAAACTTTATACTTCCTTTCTTTTGTATATTTCAGTACAAGAAAAACCAGAGAAACAAACAGATAAATAGGTTTGTTTGGGTCTTTGGGAAAATCAAAGTGAAACAAGATTGAAACTTTATTGAAAATAAATGATGGGTTTTGAAGTAAATATTGAATTAGCAATGAAGGTTGAAGAACAGAGAAGAAACAGGGGAGTTGTGAGAACTGGGGAAAGCTTGAAGAAGAAGAAGAATCAAAATTTGCAGATAGAATTAATAATTTGGTTGGTGTTTAGAAGAGAATATTTCAATAAGTTGACAAATGAAATAAGATTGAAACTTTGGAAGAGAGAATAAATCACCAGTAGTTGTAGGAGGCTAGTAGCCAAGTTGATGAGATGAAGTCTTAAAAAGAAATCTAATAATTTATATTTTTAAGTTTGGAAACTTATAAATGTGAAAAAAAATTAGAAATCTCATGCAACTATGCTTCATTTCATTTCATGTGTTTTATTAAAAAAATTTAATAAAATTGTAAACCCTAATTGTTATATCCTAAACTCTAAATTTTATACTCTAAAAATATAATATATCCTTAATTCTTTAAACTCTAACCATAATCTTTAACTTTGAACCCTAAATTATTAATTTAAAGTGAGATTATTAAGAAAAAATAATAAAAAAACAGACGATTTGCATTCGAAAAAAAATCGGTTATTTGATTTGAAACTCTTTGTATATTTATGTTTTTTTTCGTAGGAACTGTAATTGCTTCAAGTAAGAGGCAGAGCCTTGTGCTTTGAAATTGTTTCATTAGTTCATGGTTGGTCTGAAGAGAAGAAACTGAATATATTGATTAATATTTGTACATAAATTTATTCATTCATTTAGAAGAAATTACGGGGTCTCAAAACTTCATTTATTTCTGCTGATTTCTTTTTAATTGTTCTTTTGATTGTAGGATTTATCCCAAATTAATTCAGATCGACTCAGGTCGCACACTTAGTTTTGATAGGTGAGTCTTTTAGTAGGGATTTTTTGCATCCACAGCATCTCAAAACTGAGATTTACTTAAGCGAAACCAAATTGCTTACCACTTAGACCAATCCCTATTTATTACAAACAGTGAAAAATTCAAAAAAACTAGTTTTCCTTATTTATTTTTATTTTTAATTTTTCGTCCATTAATTTGATCCAAATAATGTACAATTTTATATACTAATTATTTGATTAGTCTGTTGTACTTGATTCTTTCAATGTTGTTGTGGTTCAAATCCCTTCAAGGATTAGTGGTGAGAAATTAATGTTTGGGAGTCGGTTGGCACTCACACTTGGTCAACGTTTGGATAGGGACATTTGGGCATCAAAATAACGAACGACTTACATACTCTAATATATAATTTAATGATACAGATTAAATTAGATCGAGTATCATAAAATTATGATCTAAAAATGACATTTGAATTTATAATATTGAAATTCAATCCTTTGACTTGCTTAAAAAATATAACGTCTCGTTTCACTAGATCAATTAATTGTTGGTTTTAGCTCTTCAAAAAGAATGAACTATATGGAAAGATAAGATCAATTTACGTAGTATAAAACTTTGAAATTTATACATTTTTTTATCATTGAATGATTCATGTTAACTCCTTAATTTTTTTCTCAAGTAATAATCTTCACATAACTGACTGTTAATTCGAATCATTCATTATAGTCATCCAATGATCCAAAAAACGTGTAAAATTTAAAAGAATTTTACACTTTGTAACTTGATTAATATCTCATATATATAATACATAAGATTAAGATTCACTTATATGACGTAAAACTTATTTAGTTTTATATTAATTTTGAACTTTTGGAGATGATAAAAAATGATTAAAATTATTTTTTTTATTTTAAACGTTAATCTTCATAATTTTAGTATTAATCTCATTCATACATTTCACTCATTAATTCCATTTTTTTAAAATTAATTTTATTCACTCATATTTTATACATTTATTATAATAATAAGATTCCAACTATAATTTATTTTAATTATTTAACTATTTTTTTATTTTTACTTTGAAAAGATATTAAATACATTTTTATTATTTTTTTTTGAAAACAAATTTCCATCTCTGTTAATGAAACATATTTTCTCATTTTTAAAAAATAAAAAATAAAAAATTATTTTCTAAAATCCAACGTTCCTTAAATTCCAAATTTGTGCATTATAAAATAATCAAAATCATAATTTAATCAAATATATTTTTCTTTGAATAATAATAATAATAATAATTGTCTTTTCTTTGAGAAAATTAATGGTGGGATGGGGACTTGCTCTACTCGGCCTCCGTTCTTTTCCCTTTTCCTTGGGGCTGCGTCTCTTCCAAGTGTTTTGGCATTCAAAGTAACCGGTATCGATACCGACTAAGTACGTATTGATACGGAGGTTAAATTTTTAATCATTTTAATTAAATTTTATTATCATTGCTTGTCAGTTTATTATGAACCAAAATTTCAAATTATCATTACCTATACCGATATGATTCATAGGCTTATCAATATAATCTTTTAGTTAAAATTCTTGAAGATTCTGATGAGTAAAACTCGTACAGATATACTTTATTATACAGATATACTTTGTTATGTATCGATATCTTTTATAAAATGTACACTTCGTACCGATACATTTTTTCATGTATCAATATTTTATGTTGCAACCTTCTTTTATATCAAATATCTATACGAAACTTTAATAATATACACACTTTATAAACAAATAATCGTCTACTGTAATATTAGATAAACAAAAATCACAATTATACCCTAAACGCGTTTAGATAAGTCAGGCTGTGCGTTGATTATGTGGTTCCACATCATTTCTATTAATTCAACCTAAAATGTCTCAAATAATTCGAGATACAAAGTTGCTTTCACTCTGGTAATGCTAAAGAATCATCTACAAGTTATTTAACCATTATGATCTTTAAATAATATTAAAATTTAAATTATGACGTTGTATATAAAATAAATTAAATCATGAGATCAACCCATTAAAGGTCAATTTAACATTACTTTTGAAAAGTGCGGTAAAAAAGTATAATGAAAAGTTTTTTTTAGAATTTTTGGTTTGAGATATATATGTTTAGTATTGCTGTCAAAAAATGTTTTTGAGAAAATAACTATTTTAGACATGATTTTATAAGTTAAAAATATATATTTAAATGATAATTAAATTCTTCGTATTATAAAATTAATTTAAATTATGATAAAATATAAAAATATTAATAAATGAATACAAAAGTACTTTTCATAAGTACTTTTGAAAAAAATGGTTTTCAAAAGTATTTTTTTTTAAATTTGATATAAATATGTATAATTTTTAAATTAAAAAGAAAATTTATATTAAATATACTTATATATTTATAAAATATAATTATAATAAAACATAATAAATAAAAATTAAAATTATAATCTAACTCTTAAAAATGTAAAGCATTTTTCTAACAGTAAAAACCTAAAAACCGACTAAACTAGGGCAACTAAAAAATTCTTAATCAAGGTTAATAAAATAACATAATTTAATCGAATCAGTTGAAAAAAAATATAATATTATGCTTATTTGATTTGACATGAAATCTATTAGATTTTTGTAATAATTGAAATTGAAACCTCCAGTCCTTCCAAAAACATAAGAATTATTTAACCCAATTACTATTCATTCAATTTTTTTAATAAATTTTTTTAATGGAACCCTTCCTAAATTAATATTTCATCATATTATACATTGAAGAGGTTTGTCGTTCTTTGAAAAAAACCAATATTTAATTAAAATAAATTTAAACGTGTATGACTTAACTTCATCTTTCTTTCTTTTTTTATTATAAAACTGACATCAGAAATCTAATTTTTGTCTAATAAAATCAATTAGACTAAATGATATTGCATGAAACATGCCCTACCAATAAAAAATGTTCTAGTAAATCTGATACAGAACGTCATTTTTGTTCATTTATTTATTTAGTTTTGGATTTTTGCCTTTGCTAATCTGAATCAGCAATGGATAAGCTTTGATTAGTGTAGATAATTAGTTTAAAGCATTCTTATCAAACTCAATTAAGCCTTAAAAAGTTCAATGAAATTTTGAGTGGGTGATAGATCATAGAACTTAATTACGTACCTGCAAAATTCAGCAGATTACTGTTATACCATAAGTTCGTCTTCGAGATAGTTATACTCGAACGTGAACTCGATCTTAATTCTTTGACACCTGAACAACATCATTTGCCGCTGGTCATAATTCCAACATATTAAGCCTAAAAAGTTTAATGCTTTCCTAAATAATTGGAAAGTTCATAATTCCAAGCCAACTTACAATCCATGCTGGTGGTCATCATTTGCTATGTGAAAATCAAAGTATACATATGTTCCCTGTTCAAATTCATCGGTGGCAATGTTCGGTTCCTTGTGCCGCTGAAACCATGTGTTGTATTTTGTGTGATATCTCCAAGATTGCTTCTTCAGCACCTTTGCGGCCAGATATTGTAGGTAAGTAATCTGTACAAAGTTTTACGTGCGGGAGAGCAAGCCAAGTTATTGTATTGCATGAATAAGACAGGAGGAGAACTTGTTTACCTGTTGATAGTAAAATGCAAAGAGTGTATCAGTTCCAGTGCCATATCCATCGATGCTTCAGCGCTCCCAGAAGACGGGATTATTCACAATTGGTGCCTGAACTTGAGGGTAACTAGCAGGCGTTGCCGCAGGGTGCTTCTGCAGAGTTCAAGCAAATCACGTTTTTTGAACCAACACATTTGTCGTCCTTCTTTTGAAGAAAAATGATTGTACCAGAGTGTATCTCCTAGCACGTTCTGAGTCTTTAGGTTGGGGAATTTTATAGTATGCAGCCTCGAGTATGTACGAGTTGTGTAATTGATTATGCATTCCTCCGGTATTCATTGAGCCACTGAGGTTGTCACCAATGGCACCAAAATCAGAAACACTTCTCCGGCCAATAACACCAAGACCACTAGAAGACTAGTTAGATTGTAAGGGTTTTCCCGGAGGTAGATCAATATCCTTGATAACTTGAGCAGCTTCCACCAAAGAGCCTGATATGGCAGTCTGCAGCAAAGAACCGTTGACAGATCACTTATGTCATCTTGATAGCTCACAGTCTTACGAATCAAAGACACCATCCGGACTACCAAATTAAGTACCACACCAGATATAACACCTACAGTAAAAACACAATATTAAGAAGTATTTAACATACAAGGGAACCAATTGCATATGGAGCTTTCATATCATCCTCATTCGTGAGATTCTTGGCAATCCCAGAAGTTGGAACAACTTCAGAACTTGAATCCTTAGGTAAGTTCTGCGGTTGTTGTTCCTCTACTTTTGCATTTCCAACATCTTAATCACTATGTGTGTTCACTCCAGTAACAAGTATTCTAATGATAGCTTTTTTTCAGTTCCAATGCGTTCGAAAAGATATTCCACCAATTGCTCTATAAAAACAAAAGTTATTCTCCTCAGAAAAAGATTCCGTTGAATATTTTTTTATGAAACGAACTGGATTAACTGTGAAACCAAACATGACATAGAAAAAGAAAAAAAAGAAGGATAGAGATAGAGAAACAAGAAGAGGAAGAGGTTCATGATTTTACAACCTTCTACTCCATAAACAATAATAAGATATCACAAATACCTCAAAGATCATCCTTCAGAAAGAGTACAGTCCAAAAAGAAAATTAAGCAAGCCAAATGTTACCAGCATCTTTGGAACACTTGCCGTCAATGCCTGCTGACTAGACTGCTGGAGGATGGAATTTAGTAGCTGCTGTAAGCTGGCAACACTTACACTACTAACGCCAGGTTCCCACCAATTTCCAGAACATAGATACATCATTCTTCTGTAATATTAAGTTATGAACAATTGACAGAAACCTAGATTTGTATTTAACTTTATTTGTAATAAGTTGAACAACTCGGATCAGAGAAAAGGAATTCATCTAAGAAAAAGAACCTGCTGCATGACCAGGTTTTGTTGAGCAGAAAACTGCTTAAGCTTTCCACCAGTGTGAAGCAGGTTACTATGGCCTTGTTGCTGCACTTGTTGGAGCCGTTGCAAATATTTTACCCTCATATCAGATGCTATCTCAGTTCTTTCACGATATTCCTCCTGAACAAACAAACACATTAGATACTATATCACACATGACGAATGTAGAGGTGCAGACTGCAGACACATGACAGACAGCATACCAGCTCATTTTGATTCTGAAAGGAGCTTCCAGGCCTCCATTGCATACCAGAAACCATTGAAGGGGAAAAAAACTCTGCCAGGTATTCCAGCAGACTCACCAAGATTACTAGAATCCACTGATGCATTGCCATCATTACCCTTGGCTGGCTGAGGCAAGATCATTCTGTTACTAAGAGGGACTACACCAAGGGCTCCATTACCAGAAGCCACATTTCCAGAAACAAGGGGAATATTAGATGAAGGCTGACTTGAGAGGCCTCCTCTACCCATGCCTCATACTCCAGTATCGGCAGAAAGAAAAGAATAATCATCAGTTTCAAATCAATAAGTACACACCACCGCATAAACACTGTTTGAAAAATAGTAACAACAAACAAATGCAGTCACAACTCCAAGAATTATTATATGGAAACATACTAAATCAAATAAGCAATGCAAACACTCATTTAAACTAGACAAGTGAAACCAGAAACTAACTTTCTTATCCTTAATTTCACTTGATTGAATCCATGTCTTGATCTGGTCCCTATACCTTTGCAGTTTTTTTATTTCCTTTTTCAAGTCTGCCTCAAACTTTTCCTTCTGACTTGCATTATCAGTGTCATAAACCTAACACAACATACAATCCAAAAATAAGGTCACAATCCAATTTGCAGTTCTTCACTGTAGATAATAATAAGCCAAATTTAAAACATTTCAAAGAACATTTTAGAAGGGATTAAAAGGCTAATAGTTACAGCAATGTTCGCTTCCATTTCAGAGTAACTAAAGTTGGACTATCATTTAAGTTCTACTTTCCAGCATTCCGTCGGCAACCAAACAGAAAAAAAAAGGAAAAAAGAAAAGACCTATCTGCATTGATGAAATTTTAAGCTTAACCTTATTCCAGATGCTATCGAATACATCAACGCCTTCCTGGACCTTCTTCAGTACACGATCGATTTCTCCTTGTAGCTTGCGACTCGCTCCCATTGTGGAATCAGAATGTATATAAGACGAATTATCGAGGATTTATCATCAATTTATAGAATAGAAAAACAGTGACAATGATTTTTTTCAATTTTAAGTGTGGAGTTGGCGATTGGATTTGGCGTAACTCAGTGAGTTTCGATATTTTTTTCTAAGACATCCAAGATTAAATTGGGAGATAGAAGACGATCGTATATCGGGGGAGGAGAGGGGAATTAAGGAATCGGTAGGTATGCATTCGGTTTATTAGTTCGTGACTAAATTGAATTAATTATAATTAAATTAATTAAAATTTTAATATTAATTAAATTAAAGTAGTTATTACTAAATTAATAAAATTAGAATTATTTTAGTTAATTCAATTATTTTTAAATTAATCAAAATTTATTATGATAAATTATATAATAAATTACTAAATTTATTAAAATAATATTTTTAGTTATGAAAATTTTAAAACTTAAGTGATAAAAAATAAATATATGTAATATATATAATATTAAATATATAATAATTTTGATTAATTCGTTTAACTAATCGATTTTGAATTAAATTAATTAAAATTTTTCAAAAAACTAACTGTTAATTAAATATATCTAAAATTAACAAAAAAAAAAAATCTAGTTTGATCAATTAATCCGATTAAAATCAAATAGTACATACCCCTAAACTCAGGGGAATAGATAAAGCATTGTTTCGATAAATAAATAAAAATGAAAATTAAAGTTTGATAATAAATAAATAATTTTCTTTTAAAAAATTGTAAATAAATTATTTAATTAAAATATTATTATAAAAATATGTTTTTATCGTTTTAAAATTAAAAAGAATGCTTATTATGATTTGGTATAATGATATTTTTAGTCCTTTAAACTTATATCTCTTATTAATAGTATTTGGATGATAAATTGCACTCTTACATAAAAAAAAAAACATGTTACTATTAAATTACTCTTATAATATGAAAGTAATATGAACGAAATATAATATTTTTGAGAAACGAACAAGTAATATAAAAGAAAATAGAAATTAAAACAATAAAATTTTTAAATATAAAAAATTAAATTAATTAAGTTATTTTGAATTATGACCAAATTAATAGATTATATAAGTATCAAGGACTAAAATTGTTTATATACCAGATTATATCATCATTTCCGTCTAATATTTAACAAATATATCTTTATAATATTTTAGTTAAATAATATATTTATATATATTTTAAAATAATTTATTTATTATTAAATTTATAATTAAGTGACATGAAACGTTATTTATCTAATATTAAAAATGAAAATAAAATAATTTATCAAGTCGCTGTGCATTAAGAAATTACTTTATTTTTAATTAATATTAGGTTTTAAGTTCAATCTTAATATATTTTTCTAAAAATATCAAAAATAATATTTAATTAACCACCACTATAAATATTTTAATTTATTCGAGTTAACGAGTTATATTTTACAACTCAATTTAAAAGTTTTTCAATTCGAGCTGAGTTTAAGATATTCAAGTTGAGTTCTCGAGTTCTTATAAATATTTAATTGTAATTATTTATCATATTATAGTATAATTTGATTCTAATTTAAACAACTTTCTCTAATCATATAATATATATATATATATGTTTTCATATATGATAATATTTCTTCGTATTTTTATATATCAATATATATCATAAAAATTAAAAAATTTGTCTCGAACTTAAAAATAAAACATTTAATTATTAAAATTTTTGAGTTATTCAAGTTATTCGAATTTTCATTTTATAACTTGAACTTTATTTAAAAAAATTCGAGTCAAATTTATAAAATGTTAAGTTAAATCAAATATTTTTATCTCAAATCAAAACGAATTATTTAATTTACTCGAATCAAATCAAAACGAATTTGGTATCGAAGATGAACGATGAAAAAGAAATTAATTTAATAATTAATAATTAGGGCAAATTACAATACATTTCATTCAGTTATATCTTTAATAATAAATATGCTATTTTTCTTTTAAAAACAATTTACTATGACATTAAAATTGAAATAAGGAATTGATATAATAATAACTTTAATTTTTAAAATCTATATATTTTATTAATTTAGTTATAATTTAAAATAATTTAATAAATTTAAATCAAACGAGATAATATTAAAAATCATTATGAGTCTATTCTATTAATTTGTTAGTTGTCCCTAGAATTTTTCTGATATACATATAACAATATAAAAAATATGAAAAAATATGACACCTATAAAAATATGAAAAATATAAGCATATTTTATATGATTAGAGAAAATTATTTAAATTAAAATCAAACTATACTTATAACATAATAAATGATTATAATTAAATTTATATAGGAACTCGAAAAATTAACTCGACTCAACTCAAATCGAAAAAGTTTTAAATAAAGTTTGAGTTATAAAATATGATCCGTCAACTCGAATAACTCAAAAAAAATATAATAGACTCGACTCAACTCTAATAACTCAAAATTTCTTAGAATTAATGGTTTATAAATTGAGGTTAATCCTTAAAATCCAATTTTTTAGTTACAAGGCATAAAGAGTTTAGGTTGTTGCACCCAACCCCCAATTTTTTTGAACTTAATTTATATGTTAAATTTAAAAATTTAATGGGATAATCACTCTTCTCTCAAAAAATTATATTTTACTTTATCTTTGTTTCGAACAAAAATTTTATGCTCATAATCATGTCTTTTTTATGTGTCACTATAAAAAATATTATAATTAAATTTTAAATCTTGATTCTAAATTTTACGTCCTAACCTTATATCCTAAAATTATATACACTATACTTAATTCTTTAAACCTAATTTAAACATTAACCTTAAACTCTAAATTCATTCTTTTAAAATAATAAAAAAAACATGGTTAGGAAACATGTTTTCGTCCATGTTGGTTACCCTTGTTATTATTATTATTAACATTCTAAGAGTAAAACACTCTTAAGTTTTGGAACCAAAGAATATTGATTCATGAATTATATAATATATTAGCATGTTAAAATTAAAAAGCTACAATGTACAGTACAGATGAAAGCAAATTCTTTGAGCACTTTAACACTAATGTTCTAATCAGACCGATCCATGTTTTCCTGCAGATCCATCAGGTTTTCTTTTTTGTCCGAAAAGACACAGTGATTAGCTGCAAATGTCTAACATTTTATGTAGTAGCAAGAAGCAAAACCTACACTTTTTTACCTGGAAACTTTATTCAATTACAGATTGAATTGATTTTGGTTTTTCAAGTTGATCATAGAAGGATCAGAAAGAGAAGCATTTTCTTCTCCGAGACTCCTCTTGCGATGAACTCCGACCGCTTTCGGTTTCTCGAGCTCGAAGATCAGTCAATCATTTTCAGTTCCAGCTGAGGCCATTCAAATCAATCTGTTTGCAGCTTGAAGCAGCAGCATTGTCTTCATGGACGTTTAAGTCCAGCTTTGTTGCAAAAAAAGGAAGTCTATAAACTGTTTGAACATTGAAACTCTCTTCATTGGGATGCCCTTTTTCTCCTTGTAGTTCTGTGAAAAACGTTCTTCTTTCTGCATTGTTGCCTGTTTTGATTTCGTGGAACGATTTCAGCTCGGTTTGTGGTTGCACCCGATCTTCCGGTACCGAGCTGCTGTTGTATGTTCTTAAGCAAATCGCAATGTTGTGTATTTCTTGCTCTTTCTGTGGTCCATCACATGAAGTCAAGCAACTATCCATTGAACAATCAGTAGGTGGAGTTGCCTGTGTTAGCCCCTGCTGAGGGCATAAGCCTTGCAAGTCTTTCAAATTCGAAAACACTGAATTCAGGCATTGGTTGGACACTTTGGAAACCAATTCAGATAGCTGAACTTTGGCTGCTTCAAGTCCCATGTTACCCAAATTTTGTCTTCCAAGTGTCTCTTCAGCTTTCTCCAGCACTGCCTGTAAGTATTTCCCTTGAGCCTCGATACGAAGCTGTAAATGTCGCTGCACCTGGTTCCGTACCAAACTTATCGGACCGTGGCATAACTAAAATACCTAAAAAATCATTTCCAAAGGAATATTATGTACCTCAAGCTGTTCATGTAACCTTCTCTGTACCTCGATTTGCATTCGCAGTGCTTCGTTGATTTGTAAACCTCTGCGGTTCATGACCATAAAAACCAGTACATAAAATAAACAGAAGAATGAATGCAAAATCTACATATGAAAATCATTAATCATCTTACTTGTTTGTTTGAGGTCCAATACTCAAGTTATTCATGTGATTCCCATTTGCTTCGCACATTCGATCTCCGGCCAATTCAACCGCACCTATATCGATAGAGTTGAACTTTTCAATCATCAAAATGAAAGCTCTCAACCGGAAAATGATTGTTTTATAGATGAAGCACTCTCATCTTACCTATCTTGGTACTGCCATTATTAGCTTGTCCATGGAGATTTTTACTGAGTCTATATTTCTGCAGCCAAAAGAAGGGATCTAAGTAGCCCTCTGAAACATAAACTAACTCGACTGCACCGTGAATCCAAGGTTTAACTAAGTCGGTTCACGATGTCGATAAATTACCTGAAGATGACTCTTGAGATGGTACAAAGTAAGTCCGGGAATCCCCATTTGTTTCATTACCGTTTTAGGAGTAGCCTCTGCATCATAAAGGGAAAAAAGTACTATCATCTGTATTAGCCTAAGGCAATAATTTATGCATGGATTTGTTCAAATTTCGTGTACTCACTATCGGCACCTCCAAGTTGATTGACGGCTTCCATGAACCGATCGTAACTTGAGTCTCGGCTTGGCATCGGTTGAAAGAACAAGACCAGCATCTCCAGGGCCATTCCCTCCTTGAGGAAACAGATGTCTTTCAGGGTGCATGCTCTTCCCTTGATGTTGGTACATATCTTCTGTCTCCAAAAAGTACTCAAACATGTAAGTTTAACCTTCTTGTTGAACCAATAGAACTAAATAACCAGGCTCGGTATACGGCTTCGTTTTTGTACCTGATCGAGGTGCTTCGATCTCTATTCTTCGATAATTAATCTCACACCGACGAATTCTCTACCGGACACTCTTAAAACTTCTGTTATGGCCAGTTCTCACAAGCCAAAGACAATACCAAGCAGGGCTTTTATAAAGAAACAGAATGGAGGGTAATGAGTAGTGCTTTGAGAAGGCATAGAATCTGGGACACAACACAAAAGTGATTGAAAAGCATGACCGAATCCAATATTCAAAGTGATTGGAACAGAGGCATTGCCCATGTACAAACTCTACTTTCCATTCTAAGACAGTGCAATGCACACACACATATATATATATATATATATATATGTATGTATAATATGAGAATTCGTATTCGTATTCGTGGCTACTGGAAAAGGCAAAGAATCATATTCCAAGATGTAAGTTTAGATGGGTGGGGGAGAAGAATTTTCTAACTTGGATTAAAGGAATCCACTATGTTGTGTTTGATAGCTTCAAAAAAGGCTCAACCAGCTCCATGGACTCAATTTCAAGCAAGATTCTCAATTTCAACCAGCTCCATGGAATATTGGGATACATTCCCTTTTGTCTCCTTTAGTAAGTTTGGTACTTATTCAGCCTGTTACAGCTCATTCGAAATTAATATATCTCATATCGGATGCATACTGCTATCTGATAACTACGTACCTTTAGCGGTCTGCAATAGGCAGAAGATGGCCGGCCGGCTTAACGCCGAATCCTGAGCAATATCGGGGACACCGAAAAGAATGAACATTATTAAAACGAAGGGAATTGTACTTGAAAAGACTCCTTATAAATATACATATATATCAGTTACTTGAGAAAATATGGGGAATGGGGACTATTTCTATGTGCAATCATGCAGATCAAGAAGTTTCACGTGATCTTAACACACTAGAGAACCCGAAATTTCTTTTTATGAAGTATTCGTGTCTGACACTCATATTTAATACATACTCGATCGTATCTGAAACCGGAACTATAATCCGAGTCACATAGCGAGTTGCAGTTGGCAACTGAAAGTTCATGATGCTTATGCTGTGGTACTGCCA
Organism: Abelmoschus esculentus; assembly: GCA_035048815.1. Lineage (NCBI taxonomy): Eukaryota > Viridiplantae > Streptophyta > Magnoliopsida > Malvales > Malvaceae > Abelmoschus > Abelmoschus esculentus. The sequence continues at coordinate 3,193,373 of JAUCBN010000049.1, forward strand.
AAGCTAGCATGGTAGTCACGGGGGTTCGATCTAGTCTTGGATAATAAGTTAATAACCATGAATTATATTATAATTACCAATTTAAATGTAGAAAATGAAATAAAATAAAGAATAATATCTTTATGAACAAGAGTTAATGCAGAATAAATTCGTAATATTAAGTTATGAAGGACCAAATCTGTGCCAAAATCATATGAACCATGAAACAAAAATTGGTTGATGAATATACGTATCTGACATATATGCAGAGACTCCATTAAGGTGAGTGTTTGTGAAAATATCTAAGAATAAACGAACATTAGAAATATATGAGTTTTGTTTTAAAGCAATTATAAGTAAAAGTTCCAATCTTCTTAAAAATCTCCATAAATGAGATTAACAATACAAAACATGAAGATTGTTGCATGAAAAAGGAAAATAATCTTAGTTATTTATTACTATTATCTGACGGTTCAAAATTAATGTAAAACTAAATGAATTTTGCATTATGTAAATTGATCCTAACCATATATATATATATATATAAATAATTATATCATGCACTAATTGTATTTTTTTCATGAATGCCTTAATATTAGGAGTTAGAGATGCGGTTTAAGGGTTTAAGTTTATGTTCTTGGAATTTAAGAATATAGTTTAAATTTAATGTTTAGAGTTAATATTTAAGATTTATAGGTTAAAATCTAAATCTCTTACATATTAACCTAAACTCTAACATCTAAACTCTAATTTCTAACCACAATCCTAAATTTTAAATTCTTAAATCTAAACCCTAAACTAAATTTATAACCCCTAAAATTAGGGCATTCATGAAAATAAAAAATTTATACCATCGTATTGAAAATTTCTAAAAAAATAAATTTTAAACACTAACCCTAAATCTTAAACTTTATATCTTAAAAATACATCATACCTCTAATTTCCTAAACCCTAACTACAATCTCTAACCTTAAATCCTAAATTTTAAATCCTATAATTTAAAATAAAAATATCAATAAAAATATAGTTAAAGAGATAAATGATTTTACTCCCGTTCGAGAGAATCTAATATCAACGCCTTGTGCCTCTTGCACAAAAGTATTAAATGAGAATCCCTAAATAGTTTGGTGTCACGTGAGATTGGAATATATTTGCACGAGAGACTTTACTTCACATATAAATGAACTCACCTTTTTATATTTAATTTTTTTTCGTACGAGCTCGATTGATATTAATACGTTAAAGTCTATTAAAATTTTAGAGTACATGGTCTTAAAATAATTGTTAAATTATTCGATTTTTTTAAATATTTAATTTAATATAAAATATTTATAATTGAATTTATTTCAAGTAATGATAAATTAAAAAAGATAAATATGATGGATACGATATAAATTTCGTAACGAGTAATGACATTTAATCCATGAATACGACATCTGATATATCATCTCAAACATGATCATTCTTTTTAGTTTTGTAACTAACCGTGTTTTTATTTTCCAACAATAATGAAAATAAAATCCACCATCTTGTTAAAGTTTTTGTCTGTATAATTTCCCGTATTATGTTGATAGACAAAAGTAATTTATCATAGACAAAAACATGTACTTTACATTTGATGTTCCATAAGTACATATACCTTACCCTACTTGGTACTATATTTCATGATCATTTTCGATAATTTAGCAGATAGAAAAAAAAATCTTAACTTTCCCTCAAATTGTCAAAATAAAAATGATTTCAGTTTTTCTCTAATTCAAACAATTATTTTTAACACGATACGTTAAAAAATACGTATACTTGTAATCGGCGAATTAGAAAGTGAAAAGTGACCTGAGAATGATATTCCCTTGTGGGGGAGGAAAAACAACAAGAAAAAAAAGCAAAGAAAAATATTCTTAAAGAATTAAAATCTAAGAATCTGAATTGAACTAAAGGTATAAGTTGTTTATTGATGGAGGTTAGAAAGTCCTGCTTTTATGATGAAACATTCGTCCTTCCACTTTTGTTAGATTGTAGTATTTAAGATGTCGAACCCACGAGGATTGGTTTTACTTACGTAATTTATTCTTCTTGCACAATAAAAAAGTAAAGACACAGATAATTGAGTTGGATTATAACTAAGGAAACTGATTAAAGCAATAAAGATAAATAATCAAAAAATCAAGGATGGAAAAGTAGGGCAGGTTAGAGTGCTTCGTAGTGTGAGTTCAATTGACTTGTTTTTGACTCATGCAATTATACAACACTGCCTCGGTAGCACTGCAGTTTTACTGCCTCGGCAATGAAGGATTACGTCCGCCGCGGCAATATCTTGCTCTTGGGTAGACTTTACCAAAGTTCGGCAAAGTGTCCTTTGATGACTCCGCTTATCTCTAAGTCGAAGTACTGTTGATGACCAGTCCTTGATGATACCTCTCGGCGTGAATCAATTATAATCACCAACCAATCCCACACTTCTTTTAGCCGCTGAAACTCTTAACCTATCTCTAGGCCGAGTTAATGTTTCCCGATTGAAACACCGTACTTATTCCTTTCGTGAATCTAACTTTCTCGATATTAGATAAATGGATTACTCACAAACTTCTCTCTCGAGCTTGGATGCAAGAACAAGGAATGACAAAGAATAAGTAAACCTTGATATTTTATTGCATGAAACAAGAAGGCAAAGTACAATTTTCTTCCACAACTACTCCACAAACTAACCTAAACCCCAAGGGACGATGGAGGAGTTTAGGGTTTTCTATGAACACTTGATTTCGAGATATCTTCCTCTCTACATAGGCTATGGTTTATATAGGCTTGGCCTAGGTCAAACTTTTCCAAAGTAGGAATACAACTTGGAGTAAAATACAAGTTAATTACATAAATAAAAGATATTTATTTTATTTCCTAGTTTATTCCTATAATGATTCTTTTCCCACGTGGCCTTTGGCATTGACTTTCTGTTTGTTTCCCAGCTCCGATTTCTATGCCGCTTGTCTTAAAACGTTCACCTTATTTTTCTCTTTAGATCGCCTATCATATCAACATTTGCTCTTCAGGTGCTGCCGCGGCCTTCAAGTGCTGCCGAGGCCTTCAAGTGCTGCCGAGGCGGGTACTTATCTGCATTCTAACTTTGGTTTCTAGCATCCATCATGCTATCTGGCATTACCTGTGTGGTAGTTTCCTGTCTAAGAGAAAAAATCATTAACCGCACCTGTTTTATGCCAAATACTCGATAAATTCATGAATTGAGTATTGAGATGCTGAAATATGGAAATAAGCAGAATTATCCAATATTGCTATTAAATCTGTCCTTTATTAACAATAATCGAGTGGGGAATTGATATAAAAATGAGGACTTTTGGGCACTCATCATTTATCTCTTAATCATACCTCCTTCATTAATATTTTTATAGTAAGTTTAGGGGTTAGGGGTTTGAGTTTAAAGTTAGGTTAGGTTAGGGTTTATGGAATTAGGGTAGAGTATATTTTTAAGTTGTAAGTTTAGGGTTTAGGTCGTAGAAAATTAGAGTTAGGGTTTATATTTTTTTTAATTTTTTAACAAAAGAGATAAAAAAAGACACGATTAAAAGACAAATTTATACTTGAAACTAAAGCCCTGAGTAGGTGTGAGCAAAACTCGACTCGACTCGAAAAAACCGAATAACTCGACTCGAGGCAAAAATACTCGACTTGTTTTGACTCAACTCGAAATATCATAGACTCGACTCGAAAAAATTTCAAATAAAGTTCGAGTTGTAAAATGGAAATTCAAATAACTCAAATAACTCAAACATTTTAGTAATTAAAGGATTAATTTTTAAGTTTGAGATGAATCTCTCAATTTTTTATGATATATATACATTAATATATAAAAATATAAAGAAATATTGCTACATATAAATATATATATATGTATATCTTATATGATTAGAGAAAGTTGTTTAAATTGGAATCAAATCATATTATAACTTGATAAATAATTACAGTTAAATATTTATAGGAACTCGAAAACTTGACTCAATTCGACTCGACCCGAATTTCTTAAACTCGACTCGAAACGAAAAAATTTCAAAAAAAGTTTGAGTTGTAAAATATGACTCGTCAACTCGAATAACTCAAATTTTTTTGACTTAACTCGATCGAATACTCACCCTTGGCCCTGAGTCATATTCCCAAGTCTAAGAATATTTATTTTTAAATTTTATTTATTTACTTATTCTTGACCATCCAAAATCACAACAAATGGGTTCTCTTCCCTTTAAGCTTAAAATAGTATTTGGATTCTTTTCCAAGCATTTCATTAGCCAGCAACAATAAACCCATCATCTCGTTGGGCACTTTAGTCATCATCTACCTTCATACCACAGTTCAAACTAGGGATGGCAACGAGCCGGATCTGGACCGGATCCAGCTGGATTCAGATCCAGATCTATTTTTATATCATGGATCCAGATACGCTCCAGATCTGTGGGTTTAAAAAATTTAGACCCATATTCAGATCCAATGGATCTTACGGATTCGGGTCCTAAATGGGTCCAAAACGAATCTATTAAAAATGATTATTCGACCTATTTTTTAACATAATAAAATTTTCATTAATTAATTTCACATCACAACTTTGATGAATAAAAGATTAATTTCAATTAACTAGTATCAAGATAAAAAAAAGATAAACTAAAATCTTAAAAAAACTCAACAATTACACAAATATTAAGAAATGTAAATCATAAAATATTTCATTGCTACAAACCGATTATCGTACTTCTACTTTTTAGAGTGTTAGTCTTCATCGCTACTTAAATCATAAACATCCTAAAATAAACAAGAAAATAATTAACCAAAGAAAAAAATTTTGTTTTGTAAAAATAATATCTGTGAAATTTTGTAAAACCAAAATTGATTTTGATATAACTGATAAGTGCTTAAATCACTATCAATTTTTATACCTTTCATGGACAATAATCACTAAATTTGCACCTACTTGGACCAATGCATGTGCTTAATGCGAGATAATTAGATATTCTGCTTCTGTAACATATAAAGATGATACTTATAGAAAAGGCGAGTTTTATTGTACTTATGTGTCTATGCAGGAAAAACTATTGTCGCGGCAGCGACTGAGGTCGAGGCAGGACCTGATGCCGAGGCAGCAGCTGAAGGACAAGTAACGATATTGTAGGCGACTTGAAGAGAAAAATGAGCTGGACGTTTCTAGACAAGCAGCACATGAATCAGAGCTGGGTAGCACATGGAAAGCCCAAGTCAAAGGCCACGCGGAAAAGAATCCTAGTTGGAATAAACTTGGAAATATTTTATTTATGGACTTGACTTGCGTCCTACTCCAAGTTATACTCCTACTTAGGAAAGGTTTGCCCTAGACCAAGCCTATATAATCCCTAGCCGTCAAAGAAGAAAAAAGGAGGAGAGTTTTCGGCACAAAGCATTTAGCATCATAGAGAGCCGACTTCATCTTAGATTTTAGAATTCTCTTTTACTTTTTATTATGTTCTAAGTTTCTTTAGGCTTAGGTGAAGGTTGTAGAGTATTAGTGAGAAGAGATTGACTTTTGTTTCTTGTTTTTAATGCAATAAAATATCAAGGTTTGCTTATTCTTTGCAATTCTTTGTTCTTGCATCCAAGCTCGAGAGAGAAGTTTGTGAGTAATCCATTTATCTAATATCGAGAGAGTTAGATTCACGAAAGGAATAAGTACGGTGTTTCAATTGGGAAACACTAACTCAGCCTAGAGATAGGTTAAAAGTTTCAGCGGCTAAAAGAAGTGTGAGATTGGTTGGTGATTATAATTGGTTCACGCTGAGAGGTATCATCAAGGACTGGTCATCAACAACACTTCGACTTAGAGATAAGCGGAGTCATCAAAGGACACTTTGCTGAACTTTGATAAAGTCTACCCAAGAGCAAGAGATTGTCGCGGCGGACAAGCATCATCGCTGTCGAGGTAGTAATCTGCAGTACTGCCGAGGCAGTGTTGTGCGATTACATTGGACAGAAACAAGTCAATTGAATCCACTATACAACACAACTGGATACTAACCACTTCTTTAATCTGTTTATTCTCTCTTTCCTTAGTTTTCTTTATTTAGTATTCATCAACCCCAATCTTACTTGTGTCTTTATTTTATTCTTTTTCAGAGCAAGAAGACAAAAGAAGACATATTAAGTAGACTAATCCCAGTGGAGACGATATCTGATATACTTATCACTTTATTACTTGAGACGTGAACACTTGCACCAATTGCGCACTATTTTTACACGCAACAAGTTTTTGGCGCCGTTTCCGGGGATTGACAACTAAATTTTGTTTTCTTTATTTTTAATTTTTATTTTTATTTTACTGTGGTTTTTCTTGGTGTATGACTAGGGCCAACCCAACCAACCCTTTGTACGAACTAGATCCAAAGATCGAACGTACACGTCAAAGGTTGAGGAGACAAATCCAAGGAGCTATGGCAGATTATCCGTCAGGACAAAACTTACCTGCCGGCAATGGAGGCCTTCTGCCGCCACCAGGCCCGCGACAACTTACTGTTCGAGACTTCTTGGAAGAGGATTTGAATGGGTTAAATCTAGGAGTCGTTACACCAGAGATCGAAGCAGCCCACTTTGCGCTAAAACCTGTCATGTTCAATATGCTCAACAATATTGGACAGTTTGGTGGGTCTATGACTGAAGATGCCAGGCAACACCTCAAGTCATTCATGGAGATATGCAATTCATTCAAAATCCAAGGAGTCTATGAAGAAGTCTTGAGATTGAAATTATTCCCCTATTCACTTAGGGATAGGGCAAAAACCTGGTTAAATAACATTCCAGCAGGATCAATAGGATCTTGGAGTGAACTCTGTTGTGATTTCATTATACGTTTTAATCCGACTAATTTATATGATCGTATTTGTAATGAAATTACCTCTTTTCGGCAGATAGATGATGAACCAATGTATGAGGCATGAGAGCGCTATAGGGAGCTACTGCACAAGTGTCCTTTACATAGATTTCCCTTGTGGACACAAGTAACCATGTTTTACAATGCAACCAATGCCCCAACAAGGATGATGTTAGATGTCTCTGCCAATGGAACACTCCTTGATAAAGCACCTGAGGAAGCTATAGAGAACTTGAACAAACTCGCAAAGAACGATTTTAAATTCCCTACATCAAGGCGAGGAGGAGTAAGACGCCAAGCCATAGTGAATGAGTTAGAAACATCAATTTCAGTGGCAGCAAAATTGGCCTCTCTTACCAAGATGGTGCAAAACATGCAGCTATAGCAAAATACCCATGAGGTTAAGGCTATTGATTCTTTTTGCAATTTATGTGGAGGTAACCATAATTTTTTCGAGTGTATGTAGAATCAAGAATCCAGCCTGTATGTTGGAAACTATAACCGAAATAATATGATGTCCAACACATACAACCCTTCATGGAAGAGGCATCCAAATTTTTCATGGAGTAATCCTAACAATGCCTTGAATCCAACTACTCAACCCCCAGGATTCTAGCAACCAATGCAACATCTGCCGCCGTCGCAGGTCCAACAACCACTGCTGCAGCAGCAGATGCATCATCAACAGCCTGTAAATTCACTGGAAAATTCTCTTAAGGCCTTTATGATGAAAACAAAATCATACATTGCAGAGAATAGCAACTTCATCAAAAGAACATATGCATTCATAAATAGAACTGAGATGAGGTTGCAGAACCAAGAGGCAACAATTAAGGCACTGGAAACTCAGGTTGGGTAGTTTGCCCAGAACATAAACACTAGACCACAAGGAGGACTACCTAACAATACTAAAGTTTCTAAGATAATGGACCATGAACGATGCAAAGCAATCACTACTAAGAGTGGTTTACAACTGAAGGAGAAAGTAGGAAACCCAACAGACAAAGTCCCACTAGAAGAACAAGAAACAAAGGACTTGGATGCTGAACAAACTGATCATGTCACAGTAGAAAGCACCGCCCCAGCAGAGCGTTCGGCAGTACCTCGACCAGCTGCCGAGACAGATAAAAACCTAGTGGTGCCAGGTATTAAATTCCAAAAAAAGGAGACCCTAGAAGAGATGAGACCACCACCACCTTTCCCACAAAGGTTGAAAAAGCAAAAAAAGGATCATCAATTCAAAAAATTCTTAGATATTTTAAAGCAAGTCCACATCAACTTGCCATTTGTTAAGGCAATAGAACAAATGCTAAACTATGCTAAGTTCTCTTAGACATTGTGTCTAAGAGAAAAAGGCTTGGTGAGTTTGAAACATTGGCTGCTACTGAAGGATGTATGGCAATGCTACACAATCACATGCCTCCCAAATTGAAGGATCCTGGATGTTTCATCATACCTTGTGCGATAGGTCACCACTACGAAGGAAAGACCTTATGCGACCTTGGAGAAAGCATAAACTTGATTCCTAAATCTGTTTTCAAAGAGCTTGGAATAGGAAGGGCAAAACCTACAACAGTAATGCTCCAACTTGCGGATAGATCATATGTGCAACCAGAAGGAAAGATCGAGGACATATTGGTAAGAATGGATAAATTTATTTTTTCCGTTGACTTTCTTGTTCTTGATTGTGAAGCAGATGAAAATGCACCGATCATCTTGGGGAGACCTTTCCTTGCCACTGGACGCACTCTAATTGATGTGGAAAAAGGAGAATTGACAATGAGGGTCAATGATCAGCAAGTCAAACTCAATGTTTTCCAAATTCTAAAAAGGCATGATGATTCGGAAGAAGAATGCCAGATGTTCTACAATACAGATGCAGTTAGTGCTGTCGCGTGTCAAAAGTGCACGTTTAGTGCAAGTGGACACATCGAAAGTAATAAGTGATAAGTATTTATCGGATTATCGTCTCCACAGGGATTGGTAGACTCAATATGTCTTCTTTGTCTTTTTGTTCTGTAGAAAGAAATAAAGTAAAACACAAGTGATTGAGTTTGGATGAACTAAACTAAAATAACTAAGTAAAAGTAAAGAGAATTGACTATTAGAGAGAGATATGTCAGGATCCAGTTGCGTTGTATTGTGGATTTGATTGACTTGTCTCTACCCAATGCAATCGTATATCTCTGCCTCGGCAACACTGCAGATTACTGCCTCGTCAGTTATAATACTGTCCGCCGCGGCAATCCCTTGATCATGGGTGGACTTTACCAAAGTTCGGCAAAGTGTCCTTGGATGAATCCGCTTATCCCTAAGTCGAATTACTGTTGATGACTAGTCCTTGATGATACCTCCCGGCATGAACCAATTATACTCACCAACCAATCTCACACTTCTTTTAGCCGTTGAAACTCTTAACCTATCCCTAGGCCGAGTTAGTATTTCGCGATTGAAACACCGTACTTACCCCTTTCGTGAATCTAACTCTCTCGAGTCTAGATAAATGGATTACTCACAAACTTCCCTCCTGGGCTTGAATGCAAGAACAAGGAATAACAAAGGATAAACAAACCTTGATAATTTTATTGCATTGAAACAAAGACAAAGTACAATCTCCTCTCACAAATACTAACAACCTTCACCTAAACCCTAAATAAGCTTAGAACATAATTGAGAGAAAGAAAACAAGTTTATGAATCGGCTCTCTCTCTAGGTATCCGTATGTATTACATTGGACGGCTAGGTCTTTATATAGGCTAGACCTAGGGCAAACCTTTCCTAAGTAGAATACAACTTGGAGTAGGGAACAAGTCATGTACATAATTAAAATATTTCCAAGTTTAATTCAGCTAAGGGGGCTTTCCCGCGTGGCCTTGTCTTGGGCTTTTCCTCATGCTAGCCAGCTCCGATCATGTGCTTTAAGTACAGAAATGTCCATTGGATTTTTGTCTTTCAATCGCCTACAGTCTTGTTTCCTGGCTCTCAGCTGCTGCCTCGGCATCAGGTCCTGCCTCGGCCTTGTCGCTGCCGCGGCACTGGTTCTTCTGCATAGATATAAAAATGCAGTAAAACGTGCCTTTTCTGTAAATATTATCTCTATAAGAATAACTTCTAAATATATCACATTAAGTACATGCATTGGTCCAAGTGGGTGTAAATTCGGTGATTAATGCCAACAAAAGGTGTAAAAAGTGATAGTGAGTTGAGCACTTATCAAGTGCATTTCCTTGTCTCAGCAACCACTGCCTCGGCAGCAATCTCAACAATACACCACAGATCTGTCTCGACAGTGACATTGATGATTGTTACAACAGAGTTTTAAAAAGTGTTGAAAAACCAGAGATTGAGGAAGCTAATTGGACAACACATCTTCCAGGTAAGTATTTCGAACCCTTAGATTACCCAGGTAAGAATGAAAAATCTATAAGTAATGAACCATTGGTTACGAAATTAAAACTCTTACCTAAAAAATTAAAATATTCTTATTTGGGAGCCAACCGCACAATGCCCCTAATTATTTCCTCTGAGTTGCAGTCAGAACAAGAACAAAGCTTGATAGAGATGCTGCGGCAGCACAAGAAGGCAATTGGGTGGTCAATTGATGACTTGAAGGGAATAAGTCCAGCAGTATGCATGCACAAAATCCTTTTATAGGAAGATCATAAACCTACTATTTAGGCCCAAAGGAGACTCAATCATTCCATGAAAGAGGTAGTACGCAAGGAGTTAATCAAATGGCTTGATGCTGGTATCATCTACCCTATCTCTAACAGTACGTGGGTGAGCTAGGTACAATGTGTACCCAAGAAAGGAGGCATGACCGTGATAACCAATAAAAACAATGAACTAATCCCAACTAGGACTGTGACCAGTTGGAGGGTTTGTATGGATTATCGCAAGTTAAATAAGGCAACAAAGAAGGATCACTTTCCATTGCTCTTTATTGATGAAATGTTTGATAGACTTGTTGGTAAGCCTTTTTATTGTTTTCTTGATGGTTATTCAGGTTATAACCAGATTGCTATAGACCCTAAGGACCAGGCAAAAACTACCTTTACGTGCTCGTATGGAACATATGCATTTGTTAGAATGTCGTTCGGCCTTTGTAATGCCCCGATAACCATTCAGCGATGCATGATGGCAATTTTTCATGACATGGTGGAAGACTTCCTGGAGGTATTCATGGATGATTTTTCAGTCTTTGGAGATGACTTCACTCATTGCCTCGGCAATTTAGAAAAGGTACTGCAAAAATGTGAGGAATCTAATTTAGTCCTCAATTGGGAAAAATGCCACTTTATGGTGAATGAAGAGGCATAGTATTAGGCCATAAAATATCATCACAGGGAATCGAAGTTGATAAGGACAAGGTAGATCTGATCAAGAATTTACCTCTACCAATCTCTATGAAAGGAGTTCGAAGCTTTTTGGGCCATGCAGGTTTTTACAAGAGGTTTATTTCTAACTTTTCCAAAATCTCTAAACCTCTTTGTAATTTGCTCGAACAAGACAGAAAATTCGAATTTAATACGGAATGCTTTGAAGCATTCGAAGCCATCAAACAAAAGTTGATCACCGCACCAATTGTAGTCCCACCATATTGGTCCCTACCATTTGAATTAATGTATTACGCAAGTGATCATGTTATCGGGGCAGCACTTGGGCAGAGAAAGAACAACCTGTTCCATGTTATCTACTATGCTAGTAAAATACTCAATGATGCCCAAATAAATTATACCATCACAGAGAAGGAATTACTAGCAGTAGTCTTTGCCTTTGACAAATTCCGATCATACCTTATCGGAACAAAAGAGACTGTCCATATTGATCACTCGGCAATCAAGTACCTATTCTCAAAGAAGGATGCAAATCCCAGACTGATTAGATGGATGCTTCTTTTACAAGAATTTGATGTTGAAATCAAGGATAGAAGAGGTACGGAAAATCAGGTAGCTGATCATCTCTCCAGATTAGAGGCCAAAGATAATAACAACTCACTAGAAGAAATACAAGATGCATTCCCAGATAAACACATCTTGCATATCGCAGAAATTGCAGAGGATATTGTCGAGACAGAGACTACGGCAGTATATGACTACGCCGCCGAGGCGCTGACTGAATACATCTCGGCAACAATAATAGAAGATCTTGCTGCAGTCACAGCCACCCCCTGGTATGCTGATCTTGTTAATTATTTAGTATAACCTTAAATATAATGAAAAGAAGAAGTTTTAGCACAATGCAAAACATTACATCTGGGACGAACCTCTCTTGTTCAAGCAATGTGCAAATCAGGTTATAAGAAGATGTGTTCCAGAGGATGAGCAACAAGAAGTGCTTCAGCACTACCATGATTCACCTTGTGGAGGACATTTTAGAGGAAACAAAACAACAATTAAAGTGCTTCAATCAAGCCTTTATTGGCCCACACTCTTCAAAGATGCCCAAATTTATTGCAAGAACTGTGACCGATGCCAACGAACGGGCAATATCTCTAGGTGTAATGAGATGCCATTGCAACCCATATTAGAAGTAGAATTATTTGATGTTTGGGGTATAGATTTTATGGACCATTCCCATCATCTCAAGGTAATCCCTACATCCTAGTAGCGGTGGACTATGTATCAAAATGGGTCGAAGCAATTGCCACACCTCATAATAACTCCAAGACTGTGCAAAAATTCCTCAAGAAAAACATCTTCACCAGATTTGGAGTCCCTAGAGCAATAGTTAGTGATGAAGGTAAACACTTCGCCAACAGACTTATTGCCGCGGTGTTGCGTGTCAAAAGTGCGCAATTGGTGCAAGTGGACACATCGCAAGTAATAAAGTGATTAGTATAATCGAGTATCGTCTCCACAGGGATTGGTATACTTAATATGCCTTCTTCGTCTTCTTGCTCTATAAAAAGAAAAATAAAAACACAGGTAATTTGGGTTTGGATGAAACTAAATAAATTGAAATAAAGAAAACTAAGACTAAGGTTGAGATCTGATTAATAGAGACCCTTGCTCGTGGGTGGACTTTACCAAAGTTCGGCAAAGTTTCCTTGGATGACTCCGCTTATCCCTAAGTCGAAGTACTGTTGATGATTTGTCCTTCATGATACCTCCCGGCGTGAACCAATTATACTCACCAACCAATCTCACACTTCTTTTAGCCGCTGAAACTCTTAACCTATCCCTAGGTCGAGTTAGTATTTCGCGATTGAAACACCGTACTTAACCCTTTCGTGAATCTAACTCTCCCGAGTCTAGATAAATGGATTACTTACAAACTTCTCTCCCGAGCTTGAATGCAAGAACAAAGAATGGCAAAGGATAAGCAAACCTTGATAGTTTTATTGCATTGAAACAAAGAACAAAGTACAATCTCCTCTCACAAATACTTAACAACCTTCACCTAAACCCTAAGAAAGCTTAGAACATAATTTGAGAGAAAGAAAACATTGAGTCTTAGGGTAAACTCTCTAAGAATCGGCTCTTCCTATTCACTTAGACGGCTAGGTCTTATATAGGCTTGGCCTAGGGCAAACCTTTCCTAAGTAGAATATAACTTGGAGTAGGGAACAAGTCATGTACATAAATAAAATATTTCCAAGTTTATTTCAACTAAGAGGCTTTCCCGCGTGGCCTTGTCTTGGGCTTTTTCTCGTGCTCACCAGCTCCATCCATGTGCTGCATGTCCAGAAACGTCCCTTGGATATTTCTCTTTCAATCGCCTACAATATTGCTTTCTGTCTTTCTGCTGCTGCCTCGACATCAGGTCCTGCCTCGGCCATATTGCTATCGCGGCAATAGTTTATCCTGCACAGATGTAAAAATGCAGTAAAACTTGCCTTTTCTATAAATATCATTTTTATAAGCATAACTTCTAAATATATCACATTAAGTATATGCATTGGTCCGAGTAGGTGTAAATTTAGTGATTAATGCCCATAAAAGGTGTAAAAAGTAATAGTGAGTTGAGCACTTATCACACCCCCAAACTCGAACTATTGCTTGTCCTCAAGCAATCAAACCATCAACTTGCCGAAATCTATTCTCTCTTGGTCTCATTTTTCCACCTATTCTCCCCACCATAACTATGCATATTCCTTAGACTTAACTTTTCGGCTACCCAAGGTTTACCTAGAAACAAACTATAAGATTTGGTGAGTGTGTGTGTTTTTGTGGACAAGTTTGATTAAAGGCTTTCATAGATAAACTCTAAGTTCAGGACAAATAGATTTTGGTTAAGTGTTCTCTTCTTTTCTAAACCACCAATTCTTGAGCCAATTTCGGGAAACTCAAGGATTGTGTTTTTCTCTTCACTAATTCCTTCTTTCTTTTGGTAATCCTTATAGCATACTAGAGCCAATTTCGGTCACCTCTAGCATGAAGAAGAGTAATTCGTAGAGCCGATGATAGGCATCTCTAGTCACTTGCCCAAAAATCTAAGTTTTTATCACCTAAGTTCATTAAAAGAATTCCTATAATCCAACAAGTCCCAAAAGTGTTTTTAAAATTTATCTTATAGTAAGCTTCTAAGTTTTCATCCTTGAGTATCCTAAGGTTAAACCTTCTTAACAGGACCTAACCATGGTAAGGAGAAAGATTTCTATAGCCTTAAAGAATAAACTAAGGCAATACTGATGATGGGTAGTGCAAAAGTATAGACAATTGATACAAGTAAGGCGGTGAGCATAAAAAAATTTAAAAAAATTCACTTAATTACTCCCTTTTCTTGACAAGGCCTCGATAGAGGCTCTACACCTCCAAACTCGAACCAAGCATTGTCCTCAATGATTTATATCAGAAGAAAATAGCGGGCAACAAAATATGAAAACAAACAGCATATAAAGAAACAAGCAGCATATAAAGAGAAAAAGTATTGAATAAAAATTTAAAGGGACCCCGAAGAGCTGCTTGTAACAATCTTTCGTCGAGGACGTGTTGCTGATTGCTTCGTCTTGGGTGAGGGCGATGGCTGAGTTTTTGCTTGCCGGGGCAGTTGGACTCTTGTTGGTGGTGTCCGTTGCATTGGAGCATCCACTTCTTCACCTTCTTCATCGTCGACAATCTCTTTGGTGATCATGATGTCCGTCCCTCCTTCATTGGCTGCGGCTAGCCTGGTATGATGTGTACTAGGTCCAGCAACGGTTGTGCTTTGGTGTACATAGGCATCTATCTCTACTGATAGACTGCCCATGATGATGGGGGATCGTGGAGGAGTGCTGAAGACTGCCCTCCGCTTTGATGGTCTTCTGCTGGCAGATGCTGCTCTGGCAGAGTCTGCTGCCCTAGATGGGCCAGCAACATGAAACTGTGGTTGAGGGCCCGCGTGGAAGAACGGTCTCGGTCCTCCTAGAGTTGGTGTAGTCTCTATATAGGGTGCAGTTGTGACAAACATGTTGCTTGGAAATTCTAGAAACTGCACCCCTTGGTCTGGAAAGGCATGAAGCATCATTTGGGCAAGTGTGCCGTTAAAGTCTCTTTGATACTCTATGTATCTCTGTTGCCTAAGATCCATCGCTGCCATCATTTGCAGTATCTCCTGGTATAGGTCTGCTGCGGCAGTGGTGTGGGCAGTATCTGGCATGTCTACCGTGTACTGGGTCACGACAGTAGTATCGGTAATGAACTGCTGGGGCGTTGCTTGGACGGGTTCTGCCTGAGTGATCTGCATGATTTTGCGTCAAAATTCTCTTGTCCATCCTCTCCTATAGGCTGTATATTCATCTGTCTCGGCCGTAGGGACACCTACAGCAATACACAAACCAGTGATCAAACAAGGGAAATATAAAGTTCCTCGTTCCTTCTTACCGCATTCGTGTATCTCCCTTAAAATTATTTCTCCGACGTTGATGCTTCTTTTGTTGATGATTGATTGGATGAGCACCAATCTCTTTTGGTCCAACGTGCTGTTGTGGGAGGTGGGGATGAGGCGTCTTTTGACAAAGGTGTTCCATAGCTTGGTCTCTGGCTTTAGGTTCTGCCTTGCTACAGATCCTCTATGTGCACCGGTTTCCCATGGAGTATTGTTGTAGCAAAGGTCGTCTTTAATCAATTCATAATCCTAGGCAGTGATATCCTCCATGAATTCAGCATGTACATCATGGTCAGGTGTGAGGCCGTAGAATTGGTTGATGATCTCGGCATCAAGTTGGACAGGCCTGCCCCGAAAGTGGACAAAAAGAGAGTCCTTGCTTGGCCCATGCGCATAGAATTCCCGCACGATGGTAGCGTTCGCATGGGCAGGTTGTAGGCAAAAGATTTCCCAATCTTGGTACTTGATTCTATCGAACAAATAGTGCTCGATGCCGTAATTTTCTTCGTCGGAATGTTGGAACCCTTTCTCCTCGCATAACTGTCGAGCGATGAAAGACCTGTTGAAACGGTCTTCAACATTGGCTGGGGAAAAACGTTTGTAGGTGGCCATAAGGATTTTGAAAGTTGAGATTCTTGGAGATTTTCTTGAAGAAATTCTGAAAATATCAAGAAGGTTTGAGAGTAGGCAAAGAGTATTGTGAGAGCAAGATTATCAAATATTCTAAAGAAAACAAGAATGCAAGAGTGAATAGTTCAAGAGAAGGAAGGTGCTTATATAGGCCTCGGCCTTGTATCCGTTTGAACCACTAGCCGTTTTGTAGCCATTAGTCTTTACTGCCGTTTCCTTTTCTGCCGCGGCAGAAATCTCGGCAAACTAGCCGTTACACTGTTCTGCCCGTTGAAACTGTTGCGGCTCTGACACTATTTTCTGCCTCGGCAGCAGGCTTCCTGTTGTGAACTACTTCTCCTTTATTCTTGCTTTATTGTCCTATCCTAAAAAGATAAACATAAAAAAAGATTCAAGTAATGAGAAGATAATTATTCCTAAACACCATAATTAAGAGAATTCATGAAAATACCAAATAAAATAAAAGAGAAAATTAATATAAAATAAGAATATAAAGAAAACTTATGGAGGGTCGTTTCCGATATTTCTTATAGTCCATTTGCACCCTCCATCGAGTGACAATTCTACTAAAAAAGATATGGGTTAATGCGGGTACGGATACTCCCATTTATGCTATCATGGTGGAGGTGTCTTCCTTTTGTGTTCTTTTGTAGTCCATGCCTATCCTCCAACTTGATATTATTCCTGAAAGCATGAATTTCTCATTAGAAAAAATTATATCAATATCCAACCATTTAATTACCTTATTCTTGTTGACTTTCAGAATGGTTGGATATAGCCTTTGTTGTCGAGGCAATTGCTGTGCTAGCCAATTGCCGTGGCAATCCTTTGCCAAAATTCTGTGTACTTCAAATGAAGAATCATCTTTCTTGAAGTCTTCAAGAATCAACCCACATTGTTCTTTATGCTTCTCAAAAATCTCCATCAGTAGAGATTTTGGTTTAGAGCTACTATTAGATGGAATTATCACAGATAAAATATCATCTTCCAAATAATCATATCCTATTTGTGATGGCTTCAAATCTTGTAACATTGACTCCTCGAAATATACCTGTAATGGAAGAGATGAGTTTTTAAAGAATTCAAAAGGTTCAATCATTACCTTCTCATATTCCATTATCACGGCATTGCCATCTTGTTGATCAAGCATGTCGTCATGTAATTGCCCAGGAAACTGAGAGTGAGAGTAATCCTCAGATTCCATGGTATCCATGGTATATATAGATCTCTGCAATTGATCTTCTGAATCCCGCAAGGGTGCATCCAATCTAGCTATATATGCACCGAATAACTTTGATTGTTCTGTCATTAATTCTTCAATTCTAGCCATTGACGCTTTCAATGTTTCCTCAAATGAATTTGGATACTCTTGAGAAGAATTATATTGCCATGCTTATCTATAACATCAACAAAATTGTCATGGTAAAAATTTTGAGCATTTTGATCATACCTTGAAGGATTTTGTTGTTGGTTCCATCTATGGTCCTCTATGTGGCCATATGTTCCAGTACTATACGGACAATTGCTAACCAAATGATCATCTCCACAATTAAAACAAAAATTTGCCCACGCATAAACTTGTTGGGTTGCTCTTGGTTGGCATAGATAATCATCATTTAATCTAGGAAATTCTTGATTGGCTCGATTCATATCTTCCAACATCAACTCCCGAATAGATTTCTTTCTTTCTCCTTGCATCTTGAAAATCCTTCAACTTGAAACACACCTATAATTTTTAAAGAAAAAGAAAAAGAAAATATGTTAGTAAAAATAACTAAAAGCAAGAAAATAAAGAAAACAAAATTTAGTTGCCAATTCCCGGCAACGGCGCCAAAAACTTGTTGCGTGTCAAAAGTCCAAAAACTTGTCGCGTGTCAAAAGTGCGCAATTGGTGCAAGTGACACATCGCAAGTAAAAAAGTGGTTAGTATAATCGAGTATCGTCTCCACAGGGATTGGTATACTTAATATGCATTCTTCGTCTTCTTGCTCTGTAAAAAGAAAAATAAAACACAGGTAATTTGGGTTTGGATGAAACTAAATAAATTGAAATAAAGAAAACTAAGACTAAGGTTGAGATCTGATTAATAGAGAGAGGGCAAGATCCAGTTGCGTTTTATTGTGGAATTGATTGACTTGTCTCTGTCCAATGCAATTGTATATCACTGCCTCGGCAGTACTGCAGATTACTTCCTTTGCAGCAACGATACTTGTCCGCCGCGGCAATCCCTTGCTCGTGGGTGGACTTTACCAAAGTTCGGCAAAGTTTCCTTGGATGACTCCGCTTATCCCTAAGTCGAAGTACTGTTGATGATTTGTCCTTCATGATACCTCCCGGCGTGAACCAATTATACTCACCAACCAATCTCACACTTCTTTTAGCCGCTGAAACTCTTAACCTATCCCTAGGCCGAGTTAGTATTTCGCGATTGAAACACCGTACTTAACCCTTTCGTGAATCTAACTCTCCCGAGTCTAGATAAATGGATTACTTACAAACTTCTCTCCCGAGCTTGAATGCAAGAACAAAGAATGACAAAGGATAAGCAAACCTTGATTGTTTTATTGCATTGAAACAAAGAAAAAAGTACAATCTCCTCTCACAAATACTTAACAACCTTCACCTAAAACCTAAGAAAGCTTAGAACATAATTTGAGAGAAAGAAAACATTGAGTCTTAGGGTAAACTCTCTAAGAATCGGCTCTTCCTATTCACTTAGACGGCTAGGTCTTATATAGGCTTGGCCTAGGGCAAACCTTTCCTAAGTAGAATATAACTTGGAGTAGGGAACAAGTCATGTACATAAATAAAATATTTCCAAGTTTATTTCAACTAAGAGGCTTTCCCGCGTGGCCTTGTCTTGGGCTTTTCCTCATGATCACCAGCTCCGATCCATGTGCTGCATGTCCAGAAACGTCCCTTGAATTTTTCTCTTCCAATCGCCTACAATATTGCTTTCTTTCTTTCTGCTGCTGCCTCGACATCAGGTCCTGTCTCGGCCATGTTGCTGCCGCGGCAATAGTTTATCCTGCACAGATGTAAAAATGCAGTAAAACTTGCCTTTTCTGTAAATATCATCTTTATAAGCATAACATCTAAATATATCACATTAAGTATATGCATTGGTCCGAGTAGGTGTAAATTTAGTGATTAATGCCCATAAAAGGTGTAAAAAGTGATAGTGAGTTGAGCACTTATCACGCGGCCCTAAAGAAACTAGGTGTCACACACAGAATTGCCACGGCCTACCATCCGCAGACAAATGAGCAAGCTGAAATATCAAATAGGGAATTAAAACAAATCTTTGAAAAGTTGGTAAACCCATCTAGAAAGGATTGGTCTCATCGTCTAGATGATGCCCTGTGGGCATATAGAACAGCCTACAAAACCCCTTTGGGAACATCTCCATATAGGCTTGTATTTGGAAAAGCATGCCATTTGCTTGTGGAAATCGAGCACAAAGCATACTGGGCATTAAAGAATTTGAACATGGAATAGGAGAAAGCTGGCCAGAAACGACTGCTAAACCTTAATGAGATAGAAGAATTCAGAGCAGCAGCATATGAAAATGCCAAGATCTACAAGGAAAATACTAAACGATGGCATGAAAATAAGCTACTGCCTAGGCAGTTCATGCCGGGGCAGCAAGTCCTCCTCTTTAACTCTAGACTCAAACTGTTCCCTGGCAAACTTAGGTCCAGATGGTCAGGCCCATTTGAAGTTATTCAGGTTTATCCACATGGTGCAGTAATAATCAAATCAAAAAGGCATGGGCAGGAATTCAAAGTGAATGGCCAACGGTTGAAGCACTATTCGGGCCAACACGAGATGAGAACTATAAAGACCATCACTTTAGAAGATGCACTTACATGCATTCCTATCGTGAATTAATTCTTTCATCTTATCTTATTGCACTTTAGGATTAGTTTTAATTTAGACTTTTTTTATTAATTTTTTTCTTGTTGTTCATTTTAGGATAAGAATCAAGGACCAAGGTGAAGTCGCTCATAACAGCAAGGCCACGAAAAATAATTGTTCCCAGCAGCTCTTCCGAGTCTCTTTAAATTCTGCATATTCATGATGTCTTTCTATATCTTTACTTGTCTTGTTTTCTTATTTTATATCCTGCTGTGTGATATATAAAAGCATTGAGGACAATGCTTGGTTCGAGTTTGGGGGTGTAAATCCACTACTGAGGCAATCCACTACCGCAACCTTGCCATGAAAGGAAGCATTTAAGGGATTTTTTTTTCAAAATTTTTTATGCCCACCACCTTACTTGAATTATTGTCCATACTTCTGCACTGCTCTTCATCAGTATTGCCTTAGTTTATTCTTTTAAGGCTATAGAAATCTTTCTCTCTACCATGGCTAGGTCCTGTTAAGAAGGTTTAACCTTAGGATATTTAAGGAAGAAAACTTAGAAGCTTACTATAAGATGGATCCTAAAAACACTTTTGAGACTTGTTGGATTATAGGAATTCTTTTAATGAACTTAGTTGATAAAGACTTAGATTTTTGGGAAAGTGACTAGAGGTGCCTATCACCGGCTTTAGGAATTACTCTTCTTCATGCCAGAGGTGCCCAAAATTGGCTCTAGTATGCTAAAAAGAATATCAAAAGAAAGAAGGAATTATTGATGAGAAAACACAATCCTTGAGGTGCCCGAAATTGGCTCAAGAAATTTTTGTTTTAAGAAGAGAACACTAAATCCAAGTCTACTTGTCTTGAACTTAGAGTTTGTCTAAGAAAGCCTTTAATCAAACTTGTCCACAAAAACGCACACACTCACTAAATCTTATAGTTTGTTTCTACGTAAACCCTTGGGTAACCGAATGGTTAAGGCTTAAGAATAGGCATAGTTATGGTGGGGAGAATAGATGAAAATATAAGACCAAGAGAGAGTAAGGTTTGGCAAATTGATGGTTTGCATTGCTTGAGGACAAGCAATAGTTCGAGTTTGGGGGTGTGATAAGTGCTTAAATCACTATCACTTTTTATAACTTTGATGGAAAATAATCACTAAATCTACACCTACTTGGACCAATGCATGTGCTTAATGCGAGATAATTAGATATTCTGCTTCTGTAACATATAAAGATGATACTTATTGATAAGTGCTCAACTCACTATCACTTTTTACACCTTTTACGGGCATTAATCACTAAATTTACACCCACTCGGACCAAAGCATGTACTTAATGCGATATATTTAGAAGTTATGCTTATAAAGATAATATTTACAGAAAAAACAAGTTTTGCTGTATTTTTACATCTGTGCAAGATAAACTATTGCCGCGGCAGCAACATGGCCGAGGCAGGACCTGATGCCGAGGCAACAACTGAGAGCTAGAAAGAAATACTGTAGGCGATCGGAAGAGAAAAATCCAAGGGACGTTTATGGACATGAAACACATGGATCGGAGCTGGTTAGCATGAGGAAAAACCCAAGACAAGGCCACGCGAGAAAGCCTCTTAGTTGAATTAAACTTGGAAATATTTTATTTATGTACATGACTTGTTCCCTACTCCAAGTTATATTCTACTTAGGAAAGGCTTGCCCTAGGCCAAGCCTATATAAGACCTAGCCGTCTAATGTATAAGGGATATACCTAGAGAGCCGATTCTTAGAGAGTTCACCCTAAGATTTATTATTTTTTTTCTCTCAAATTATGTTCTAAGTTTTCTTAGGGTTTAGGTGAAGGTTGTTAAGTATTTGTGAGAGGAGATTGTACTTTGTTCTTTGTTTCAATGCAACAAAATTATCAAGGTTTGCTTATCCTTTGCCATTCTTTATTCTTGCATTCAAGCTCGGGAGAGAAGTTTGTAAGTAATCCATTTATCTAGACTCGGGAGAGTTAGATTCACGAAAGGGTTAAGTACGGTGTTTCAATCGCGAAATACTAACTCGGCCTAGGGATAGGTTAAGAGTTTCAACGGCTAAAAGAAGTGTGAGATTGGTTGGTGAGTATAATTGATTCACGCCGGGAGGTATCATCAAGGACTAGTCATCAACAGTACTTCGACTTAGGGATAAGCGGAGTCATCCAAGGAAACTTTGCCGAACTTCGGTAAATTCCAACCACGAGCAAGGGATTGCCGCGGCGGACAGTATCGTCGCTGCCAAGGCAGTAGTCTGCTGTGTTGCCGAGGCAGTGATATACAGTTGCATTGGACAGAGACAAGTCAATCAAATCCATAATACAACGCAACTGGATCCTGACCTCTCTATATTAATCAAATCTCATTCTTTTACTTAGTTGTTTTATTTCAATTTATTTAGTTTCATCAAAACTCACAATTACCCGTATTTTTATTTTATTTCTTTTTACAGAACAAGAAGACAAAGACGACATATTAAGTATACCAATCCCTGTGGAGACGATATACAATAATACTTATCACTTTATTACTTGCGATGTGTCCACTTGCACCAATCGCGCATTTTTGACACGCGGCAAGTTTTTGGCGCCGTTGCCGGGGATTGACAACTAAATTTTGTTTTCTTTATTTTCTTGTTTCTTTTTTTATTCTTATTTTACTTTGGTTTTTCTTGGTGTATGACCAGGGCCAACCCAACCAACCCTTTGTACGAGTTAGACCCAGAGATCGAACGTACACGACAAAGGTTGAGGAGACAAATCCAAGAAGCTATGACAGATCATCCGGCAGGACAAAACTTACCTGCCAACAATGGAGGTCTTCCGCCGCCACCAGGGCCGCGGCAGCTCACTGTCAGAGACTTCCTGGAAGAGGATTTAAATGGATTAAACCCAGGAGTCGTTACACCAGAAATAGAAGCAACCCATTTTGAACTGAAGCCTGTCATGTTCAATATGCTTAACACTATTGGACAGTTTGGTGGGTCTGTAATTGAAGATGCAAGGCAACACCTCAATTCCTTCATGGAGATATGTAATTCCTTCAAAATCCAAGGAGTCCATGAAGATGTCTTGAGATTGAAGTTATTCCCCTATTCACTGAGGGATAGGGCAAAAGCTTGGTTAAATAGCATTCTAACATGATCTATTGGATCTTGGAGTGAACTCTGTCGTGATTTTATTACACGCTTTAATCCTATAAATTTATATGATAGAATTTGTATTGAAATCAATTCTTTTCGACAGGCAGACGACGAACCTATGTACGAGGCATGGGAGCGCTACAGGGAGCTATTGCAAAAGTGTCCTTTGCATGGATTTCCCCTATGGACACAAGTGACCATGTTCTATAATGCCATTAATGCCCCGACAAGGATGATGTTAGATGCCTCGGCGAACGGAACACTCCTTGATAAGGCACCTGAGGAAGCTATTGAAATATTAAAAAAACTCGCAAAGAATGATTTTCAATTCCCTACATCTAGGCGAGGAGGAGTAAGATGCCAAGCCACGGTGAATGAGTTAGACATATCAAATTCAGTGGCAGCACAATTGGCCTCTCTTACCAAGATGGTGCAAAATTTGCAACTACAACAAAATACCCGTGAGGTTAAGGTGATTGATTCTTTTTGTGATTTATGTGGAGGTAACCACAATTCATTTGATTGTATGAATCAAGAAACCGATATGTATGTTGGAAATTACAACCGAACCAATATGATGTCCAACACATACAATCCCTCATGGAAGAGGCATCCGAACCTGTTATGGAGCAATCCTAACAATGCCTTAAACCCAACCACCCAACCCTCGGGATTCCAACAACCAATACAACATCTGCCGCCGCCGCAGGTCCAGCAGCCAATGCCGCAGCAGCAGATGCAACAGCAATCGATAAGTTCGTTGGAGAACACTCTCAAAGCCTTTATGATGAAAACAGAATCATAAATGACAGAGAACAACAATTTCATCAAAATAACAGATGCATTTATAAATAGGACTGAGATGAGTTTGCAGAACCAAGAGGCAGCAATTAAGGCATTGGAAACTCAGGTTGGGCAGTTTGCTCAAAATATAAACACTAGACCACAAGGAGGACTACCTAGCAATACTGAAGTTGCTAAGGTAATGGGACATGAACAGTGTAAAGCAATCACTACCAGGAGTGGTCTACAGCTGAAGGACAAGAAGGAAATTCCAGTAGGCCAAGTTCCATCATCAGACCCAACAAAAGAGGAGGCTGAGCAAACTGATCCTGATAACACTACCTCGACAGAAAGCGCCGCAGCTCCTGAACTGCCTGCCGAGACAGCTACAACCCTAGTGGTGCCAGGTATTAAATTCCAAACTAAAGAGACCCTGGACGAGATGAGACCACCACCACCCTTCCCACAAAGGTTGAAAAAGCAAAAACAGGACCATCAATTCAAGAAATTTCTTGATATTTTAAAGCAAGTCCACATCAACTTACCATTCGTAGAGGCAATTGAACAAATGCCTAATTATGCCAAGTTCTTAAAAGACATTGTGTCTAAGAGAAAAAGACTAGGTGAGTTCGAAACAGTGGCTGCTACCGAGGGGTGCATGACAATGCTACACAATCGCATGCCACCAAAATTGAAGGATCTTGGATGCTTTATCATACCTTGTGCAATAGGTAATAATTATGAAGGTAAGGCCCTATGCGGCCTTGGAGCAAGTATCAATCTAATTCCCAAATTTGTCTTCCAAAAGCTTGGAATAGGAAGGGTAAAACCTACAACAGTTATGCTCCAACTTGCCGATCGATCATATGTGAAACCCGAAGGCAAAATCGAGAAGATACTGGTAAGAGTGGATAAATTTATTTTTCCCACTGATTTTTTTGTCCTTGATTGTGAAGCAGATGATAATGCACCGATCATCTTTGGGAGACCTTTCCTTGCAACTGGACGAACCTTAATTGATGTGGAAAAAAGAGAGTTGACAATGAGGGTTAACGACCAACAAGTCAAACTCAATGCATTCCACAACTTAAAAAAATATGATGATCCATAAGAGTGCAAGGCCATCCACACAACAGACACCAAAACATCCTGTCGTGGCAGCATGCTCGTTAGGCTATTTGGCAAAAAGATCAAGCTCAAAGTGGAAGCAGCACATAAGGATGGACATAAAACAAAAGGGAGTGGCCAACATCTGAATTCTAATTCTGGCCAGCAAGAGATAAATACCTTAGGAGATGCATTTGCATGCACTCCTCTAGTGACTTAATCTCTTCCCTTCTCTTTTTATATTATTATATTAGGTTTAGTTTATATTTATTTTCCATATCAATTTTATGCTTTAAGTATTTTTCTTGTTTGTGTTTAATTTTTTATTTAGGATAATAAAGCAGGAATAACAGAAAAGTAGTTCACAGCAGGAAGTCTACAGCCGTGGCAGCGCATAGTGTCAGAGCCGCAGCAGTTTCAACGGGCAGAACAGTGTAACGGCTAGTCTGCCGAGATTTCGGCCGTGGCAGAAAAAGAAAATGCATTAAAGACTAACGGCTACAAAACGGCTAGTGTTTCAAACGGTCACAAGGCCGAGGCCTATCTAAGCAACCCTCTCCTCTCGAACTATCCACTCTTGCTTTCTTGTTTTCTTTTGAATACTCAACAATCTTGCTCTCACAATATTCTCTGCCTAACCTTGTTAAAATTCTCAGAAGTCCTCCAAGAAAATCTTCAAGAAATAAATCTCTCACAATCTTTATGGCCACCTACAAGCGCTTTGCCCTAGCCAATGTTGAAGACCGCTTCAACAGGTCTTTCATTGCCCGACAATTGTTGGAGGAACAAGGGTTCCAACACTCGGATGACAAAAATTATGGCATCGAACACTATCTGTTCGACAGGATCAAGTACCAAGATTGGGAAATCTTTTGCCTCCAACCTGCCCAGGCAAATGCTACCATCGTGCGGGAATTCTATACGCACGGGCCAAGCAAAGACTCCCTCTTTGTCCACTACCGAGGCAGGCCTGTCCAGCTTGATGCCGAGACCATCAACCAATTCTATGGCCTCACACCTGACCATGATGTACATGCTGAATTCATGGAGGATATCACTGCCGAGGATTACGAGTTGATCAAAGACGACCTTTGCTACATGAATACTCTATGGGAAACCGGTGCCCATAGAGGATCTGTAGCAAGGAAGAGTCTAAAGCCTGAGGCCAAGCTTTGGAACACCTTTGTCAAGAGACGCCTCATTCCCACATCCCACAACAACATGGTGCACCGAAAGCGATTGGTGCTCATTGTTGCGTGTCAAAAGTGCGCGTTTAGTGCAAGTGGACACATCGCAAGTAATAAGTGATAAGTATTTATCGGATTATCGTCTCCACAGGTATTGGTATACTTAATGTCTTCTTTGTCTTCTTGTTCTGTAAAAAGAAATAAAATAAAACACAAGTGATTTGGGTTTGGATGAAAATAAATAAATTGAAATAAAACAGCTAAGTAAAAGAATGAGAGTTGATTAATAGAAAGAAAAGGTCAGGATCCAATTGCGTTGTATTGTGGATTTGATTGACTTGTCTCCGCCCAATGCAATCGTATATCACTGCCTCGGAAGCACTACAGATTACTGCCTTGGCAACGACGATACTCTCTGCCGCGGCAATCCCTTGCTCGTGGGTGGACTTTACCAAAGTTCGGCAAAGTGTCCTTGGATGACTCCGCTTATCCCTAAGTCGAAGTACTGTTGATGACTAGTCCTTGATGATACCTCCCGGCGTGAATCAATTATACTCACCAACCAATCTCACACTTCTTTTAGCCGTTGAAACTCTTAACCTATCCCTAGGCCAAGTTAGTATT
Source organism: Abelmoschus esculentus (assembly GCA_035048815.1). Lineage (NCBI taxonomy): Eukaryota > Viridiplantae > Streptophyta > Magnoliopsida > Malvales > Malvaceae > Abelmoschus > Abelmoschus esculentus. Next base: position 3,220,407 of record JAUCBN010000049.1, read on the forward strand.
TCGCGATTGAAACACCGTACTTACCCCTTTCGTGAATCTAACTCTCCCAAGTCTAGATAAATGGATTACTCACAAACTTCTCTCCCGAGCTTGAATGCAAGAACAAAGAACAACAAAGGATAAGCAAACCTTGATAGTTTTATTGCATTGAAACAAAGACAAAGTACAATCTCCTCTCACAAATGCTAAGCAACCTTCACCTAAACCCTAATAAAGCTTAGAACATAATTTGAGAGAAAGAAAACAAAGTGTCTTAGGGTAAACTCTATGAATCGACTCTCTCTCTCGGTATCTCCCTATACATTGGACGGCTAGGTCTTATATAGGCTTGACCTAGGGCAAACCTTTCCTAATTAGAATACAACTTGGAGTAGGGAACAAGTCATGTACATAAATAAAATATTTTTAAGTTTAATTCAACTAAGAGGCTTTCCCGCGTGGCCTTGTCTTGGGCTTTTCCTCATGCTAACCAGCTCCGATCCATGTGCTGCATGTCTAGAAACGTCCCTTGTATTTTTCTCTTCCAATCGCCTACAGTATCGCTTCCTGTCTTTCTGCTGCTCCCTCGGCATAAGGTCCTGCCTCGTCCATGTTGCTGCCTCGGTAATTGTTTCTCCTGCACAGATATAAAAATGCAGTAAAACTTGCTTTTTCTATAAATATTGTCTTCATAAGCTTAACTTCTAAATATATCATATTAATTATATGCATTGGTCCGAGTGGGTGTAAATTCGGTGATTAAGGCCCATAAAAGGTGTAAAAAGTGATAGTGAGTTGAGCACTTATCACACCCCCAAACTCGAACTATTGCTTGTCCTCAAGAAATGCAAACCATCAATTTGTCGAACTCTACTCTCTCTTGGTCTTACGTTTCCATCTATTCTCCCCACCATAACTATGCCTATTCTTTAGACTTAACCTTTCGGCTACCTAAGGGTTTACCTAGAAACAAACTATAAGAATTGGCGAGTGTGCGTTTTTATGGAAAAGTTTGATTAAAGGCTTTCTTAGATAAACTCTAAGTTCAAGACAAGTAGAATTGGGTTAAGTGTTCTCTTCTTTTCTAAAAAACCAATTCTTGAGCCAAATTCGGGCACCTCAAGGATTGTGTTTTTCTCTTTGCTAATTCCTTCTTTCTTTTTGATATTCCTTATAACACACTAGAGCCAATTTCGGGCACCTCTAGCATGAAGAAGAGTACTTCCTAGAGCCGATGATAAGCACCTCTAGTTACTTTCCCAAAAATCTAAGTCTTTATCACCTAAGTTCATTAAAAGAATTCCTATAATCCAACAAGTCCCAAAAGTGTTTGAGAAATTCATCTTATAGTAAACTTCTAAGTTTTCATCCTTAAGTATCCTAAGGTTAAACCTTCTTAACAAGACCTAATCATGGTAAGGAGAAAGATTTCTATAGCCTTAAAGAATAAACTAAGGCAATACTGATGATAGGCAATGCAAAAGTATAGGCAGTTGATTCAAGTAAGGCGGGGAGCGTAAAAAAATTTAAAAAAAATTCACTTAAATACTCCCTTTTTCTTAGCAAGGACTCGGTAGTAGATTGCTGCCTTGGCAGTGGATCTACACCCCCAAACTCGAACCAAGCATTGTTAAATGCTTTAAATTAGAAGAAAATAGCGGGCAACAAAAAATAAACAACATATAAAGAAACCAGCAGCAAATAATATTGAATTAAATGAAAAATTTAAAGAGACTCCGAAGAGCTGCTTGTAACAATTTTCCTACTTGGTCTTTCTGTTGATTGCTTCGTTCTTGGTGAAGGCGATGGTTGAGTTTTTGCTTGCTGGGGCGGTTGGACTCTTGTGGGTGGTGTCCGTTTCATCGGAGCTTCCACTTCTTCTCCTTCTTCCACGTCTGCCATCTCCTCAGTGATCATGATGTCCGTTCCACCTTCCATTGCTGTGGCTGCCCCGGTATGGTGTGTACTTGGTCCGGCAACAGTTAAGCTTTGGTGCACATAGGCATCTATCTCAGTTGATAGACTGCCCATGATGATTGGGGATCGTGGTGGAGTGCTGAAGACTGCCCTCCGCTTTGATGGTCTTCTGTTGGCAGATGCTGCTGCGGTAGAGTCTGCTGCCCTGGATGGGCCGGCAGCATGAAACTGTGGTTGAGGGCCCGCGTGGAAAAATGGACTTGGTCTTCCGGGAGCTGGTGTAGTCTCGGTATAAGGGGTGGCTGTGACAAACATATTGCTAGGAAATTCTGGAAACTGCGCCCATTAGTCTAGAAAGGCATGGAGCATCATTTGGGCTAATGTGCCGTTAGAGTCTCTTTGATACTCCATGTATCTCTGTTGCCTAAGATCCATCGCTGCCATCCTATTCAGTATCTCCTGGTACGGGTCTGCTGCGGTAGAGGTGTGGGCAGTGTCTGGCATGTCTGCCGTGTACTGGGCCCCGACAGCAGTATCAGCAGTGAACTGTTAGGGCGTTGCTTGAAGTGGTTCCGCCTGCGTGATCTGCATAACTTTTTGGCAAAAATCTCTGGTCCATCCATGCCTTTGGGGATTGTATTCGTCCGTGTCTTCTATTAGTACACTTGCGGCAACACACAAACCAGTGATCCAACATGGGAAATATAATGGTCCTCTATCCTTCTTACTGCATTCGTAAATTTCGCGTAAGATGATCTCTCCAACGTTGATGCTCCTTTTGTTGATGATTGATTGGATGAGCACCAATCGCTTTCGGTCGACCGTGCTATTGTGGGATGTGGGGATGAGGCATCTCTTGACAAAGGTGTTCCAAAGCTTGGCCTCGGGATTTAGGCTCTGCCTTGCTACAGATCCTCTATGGGCACCGGTTTCCCATGGAGTATTTGTGTAGCAAAGGTCGTCTTTGATCAACTCGAAATCCTCGGCAGTAATATCCTCTATGAATTCAGCATGAACATCATGGTTCGGAGTGAGGCCGTAGAATTCGTTGATGGTCTCGGCATCTAGCTGGACAGGCCTGCCTCGGCAGTGGACAAAGAGGGAATCTTTGTTGGGCCCGTGCGCATAGAATTCCCGCACGATGGTAGCGTTCGCCTGGGCAGGTTGAAGACAAAAGATTTACCAATCTTGGTACTTGATTCTATCGAAGAGATAATGCTCGATGCCGTAGTTTTCTTCATCCGAGTGTTGGAAACCTTGTTCTTCCCACAATTGCCGGGCAATGAAAGACCTGTTGAAGCGGTCTTCAACATTGGCTGGGGCAAAGCGCTTGTAAGTGGCCATAAAGATTGTGAGAGATTGATTTCTTGGAGATTTTCTTGGAAGGAATCTGGGAATTTCACGAAGAGTTGTGAGTAGGCAGAGAGTATTGTGAGAGCTAGTTGTTAAGAATTCTAAAGAAAACAAGAATGCAGGAGTGAATAGTTCAAGAGGGAGGGGTTGCTTATATAGGCCTCGGCCTTGTGACCGTTTGAATCCACTAGACGTTTTGTAGCCGTTACTCTTTACTGCCATTTCCTTTTCTGCCGCGGCAGAAATCTCGGCAGACTAGCCGTTACACTGTTCTGCCCGTTGAAACTGCTGCGGCTCTGAAACTGTTTTCTGCCTCGGCAGAGTTCTTGTTGTGAACTATTTTTCCTTTATTCTTGCTTATTATCCTAAATAAAAATTAAACACAAACAAGAAAAGTACTTAAAGCAAAAACGTATTAGAAAAATAAAAAAATAAACTAAACTAATCCTAATATAATAATAATATAAAAAGAAAAGGGAAGAGATCATGTTACTGGTGGAGTGCATGCAAATGCATCTCCCAAGATGATTCTCTTTTGTTGGCCAGAATTATAAATCAGATGTTGGCCACTCCCTTTTGTTGTGTTTCCATCCACTTTGAGCTTGATCTTCTTGCCAAATTGCCTGCCGAGCATGCTGCCAAGGTTGGATATTTTGGTGTCTGTTATGTGGATGACCTTGCACTCTTCTGGATCATCATATTTTTTTAAGTTGTGGAATGCATTGAGTTTAACTTGTTGGTCATTAACCCTTATTGTCAATTCTCCTTTTTTCCACATCAATTAAGGTGCGTCCAGTTGCAAGGAAAGGTCTCCCCAAGATGATCGGTGCATTATCATCTGCTTCATAATCAAGGACAAGAAAATCAGCAGGAAAAATAAATTTATCGACTCTTACCAGTATGTCCTCGATTTTGCCTTCGGGTTGCACATATGATCGATCCGCTAGTTGGAGCATAACTGTTGTAGGTTTTGCCCTTCCTATTCCAAGCTTTTGGAAGACAGATTTTGGCATTAGATTGATGCTTGCTCCAAGGTCGCATAAGGCCTTACCTTCATAATTGTTACCTATAGCACAAGGTATGATAAAGCATCCAGGATCCTTCAATTTTGGTAGCATGCGATTGTGTAGCATTGCCATGCATCCCTCGGTAGCAGCCACTATTTCGAACTCACCTATTTGTTTTCTCTTAGACACAATGTCTTTTAAGAACATGGTATAATTAAGCATTTGTTCAATTGCCTCTACGAATGGTATGTTAATGTGGAGTTGTTTTAAAATATCAAGGAATTTCTTGAATTACTGGTCCTGTTTTTGCTTTTTCAATCTTTGTGGAAAAGGTGGTGGTGGTCTTATCTCATATAGGGTTTCTTTAGTTTGGAATTTAATACCTGGCACCACTAGGGTTGTTGCTGTCTTGGCAGACTGTTCAGGAGCTATAGCGCTTTCTGCCGGGGAAGTGTTATCAAGATCAATTTGCTCAGCCTCCTCTTTCGCTGGGTCTGCTGATGGATTTTGGCTTGCTGGAATCTTTTCCTTCAGCTGTAGACCACTCCTGGTAGTGATTGCTTTACACTGTTCATGGCCCATTACCTTAGCAACTTCATTATTGCTAGGTAGTCCTCCTTGTGGTCTAGTGTTTATGTTTTGTGCAAACTGCCCAACCTGGGTTTTTAGCGTTTTAATAGCTGCTTCTTGATTCTGCAACCTCATCTCAGTCCAATTCATGAAAGCATCTGTCCTTTTGATGAAATTACTGTTCTCTGTCATGTATGATTCTGTTTTCATCATAAAGGCTTTGAGAGTGTTCTCCAACGAACTTACCGATTGCTACTACATTTGCTGCTGCGGCATTGGCTGCTGGACCTACTGCTGCGGCAGATGTTGTATTGGTTGCTGGAAACCTGAAGGTTGGGTGGTTGGATTTAAGGCATTGTTAGGATTGCTCCATGACAGGTTCGGATGCCTCTTCCATGAGGGATTGTATGTGTTGGACATCATATTGGTTCGGTTGTAATTTCCAGCATACATACCGGTTTCTTGATTCATACACTCAGAGGAACTGTGGTTACCTCCACATAAATCACAAAAAGAATCAATTAACTTAACCTCACGGGTATTTTGTTGTAGTTGCAAATTTTGCACCATCTTTGTAAGAGAGGCCAATTGTGCTGCCACTGAATTTGATGTGTGTAACTCATTCACCGTGGCTTGGCGTCTTACTCCTCCTCTCCTAGATGTAGGAAATTGAAAATCGTTCTTTGCGAGTTTATTCAGTATCTCAATAGCTTCCTCAGGTGCTTTATCAAGGAGTGTTCCGTTTGCCGAGGCATCTAACATCATCCTTGTTGGGGCATTCGTGGAATTATAGAACATGGTCACTTGTGTCCATAGGGGAAATCCATGCAAAGGACACTTGTGCAATAACTCCCTGTAGCGCTCTCATGCCTCGTACATAGGTTCGTCATCTACCTGTTGAAAAGAAGTGATTTCATTACGAATTCTATCATATAAATTTGTAGGATTAAAACGTGTAATAAAATCACGACAGAGTTCACTCCAAGATCCAATAGATCCTGCTGGAATGCTATTTAGCCAGGCTTTTGCCCTATCCCTAAGTGAATAGGGGAATAGCTTCAATCTCAAGACATCTTCATGGACTCCTTGGATTTTAAAGGAATTGCATATCTCCATGAAGGACTTGAGGTGCTACCTTGCATCTTCAGTTACAGACCCACCAAACTGACCAATAGTGTTAAGCATATTGAACATGACAAGTTTCAGTTCAATGTGGGTTGCTTCTATCTCTGGTGTAACGACTCCTGGGTTTAATCCATTTAAATCCTCTTCCAGGAAGTCTTTGACAGTGAGCTGCCATGGCCCTGGTGGCTGCGGAAGACCTCCATTGCCAGCAGGTAAGTTTTGTCCTGCCGGGTGATCTGCCATAGCTTCTTAGATTTGTCTCCTCAACCTTTGCCTTGTTCGTTCGATCTCTATGTCTAACTCGTACAAAGGGTTGGCTGGATTGGCCCTGGTCATACACCAAGAAAAACAAAGGTAAAATAAAAATAAAAAGAAGAAACAAGAAAATAAAAAAAACAAAATTTAGTTGCCAATCCCCGACAACGGCGCCAAAAACTTGTCGCGTGTCAAAAGTGCGCGTTTAGTGCAAGTGGACACATCGCAAGTAATAAGTGATAAGTATTTATCGGATTATCGTCTCCACATGGATTGGTATACTTAATATGTCTTCTTTGTCTTCTTGTTCTGTAAAAAGAAATAAAATAAAACACAAGTGATTTGGGTTTGGATGAAACTAAATAAATTGAAATAAAACAACTAAGTAAAAGAATGAGAGTTGATTAATAGAAAGAAAGGTCAGGATCCAGTTGCGTTGTATTGTGGATTTGATTGACTTGTCTCTTCCCAATGCAATCTTATATCACTGCCTCGGCAGCACTGCAGATTACTGCCTTGGCAACGACGATACTATCCGCCGCGGCAATCCCTTGCTCGTGGGTGGACTTTACCAAAGTTCGACAAAGTGTCCTTGGATGACTCCGCTTATCCCTAAGTCGAATTACTGTTGATGACTAGTCCTTGATGATACCTCCCGGCCTGAATCAATTATACTCACCAACCAATCTCACACTTCTTTTAGCTCTGAAACTCTTAACCTATCCCTAGGCCGAGTTAGTATTTCGCGATTGAAACACCGTACTTACCCCTTTCGTGAATCTAAATCTCCCGAGTCTAGATAAATGAATTACTCACAAACTTCTCTCTCGAGCTTGAATGCAAGAATAAAGAATAGCAAAGGATAAGCAAACCTTGATAGTTTTATTGCATTGAAACAAAGACAAAGTACAATCTCCTCTCACAAATACTAAACAACCTTCACCTAAACCCTAAGAAAGCTTAGAACATAATTTGAGAGAAAGAAAACAAAGTGTCTTAGGGTAAACTCTATGAATCGGCTCTCTGTCTCGGTATCTCCCTATACATTGGACGGCTAGGTCTTATATAGGCTTGACCTAGGGCAAACCTTTCCTAATTAGAATACAACTTGGACTAGGGAACAAGTCATGTACATAAATAAAATATTTCCAAGTTTAATTAAACTAAGAGGCTTTCCCGCGTGGCCTTGTCTTGGGCTTTTCCTCATGCTAACCAACTCCGATCCATGTGCTGCATGTCCAGAAACGTCTTTTGTATTTTTCTCTTCCAATCGCCTACAGTATAGCTTTCTGTCTTTCTGCTGCTATCTCGGCATCAGGTCCTGCATCGGCCATGTTGATGCCGCGACACTTGTTTCTCCTGCACAGATATAAAAATGCAGTAAAACTTGCCTTTTCTGTAAATATTGTCTTCATAAGCTTAACTTCTAAATATATCATGATAAGTGCTCAACTCACTATCACTTTTTACACCTTTTATGAGCATTAATCACCGAATTTACACCCACTCGGACCAATGCATGTACTTAATGTGAGATATTTAGAAGTTGAGCTTATAAAGATAATATTTACAGAAAAGGCAAGTTTTACTGCATTTTTATATCTGTGCAGGAGAACCAGTGCCGCGACAGCAACATGGCCGAGGCAGGACCTGATGCCGAGGCAGCAGCTGAGAGACAGAAGCAAGACTGTAGGCGATCGGAAGAGAAAAATCCAATGGACGTGTCTGGACATAAAGCACATAGATCGGAGCTGGTTAGCATGAGGAAAAGCCCAAGACAAGGCCACGCGGGAAAGCCTCTTAGTTGAATTAAACTTGGAAATATTTTAATTATGTACATGACTTGTTCCCTACTCCAAGTTGTATTCTACTTAGGAAAGGTTTGCCCTAGGTCAAGCATATATAAAGATCTAGCCGTCCAATGTATTAAACATCAATACCTAGAGAGAGAGCCGATTCTTAGATTCTTAGATTCTTTGTTTTCTTTTTCTCAACTATGTTCTAAGCTTTCTTAGGGTTTAGGTGAAGGTTGTTAGTATTTGTGAGAGGAGATTGTACTTTGTCTTTGTTTCAATGCAATAAAACTATCAAGTTTTGCTTATCCTTTGTTATTCTTTGTTCTTGCATTCAAGCCCGGGAGGGAAGTTTATAAGTAATCCATTTATCTAGACTCGGGAGAGTTAGATTCACGAAAGGGGTAAGTACGGTGTTTCAATCGCGAAATACTAACTCGGCTTAGGGATAGGTTAAGAGTTTCAGCGGCTAAGAGAAGTGTGAGATTCGTTGGTGAGTATAATTGATTCACGCCGAGACATATCATCAAGGACTAGTCATCAACAGTACTTCGACTTAGGGATAAGCGGAGTCATCCAAGGACACTTTGCCGAACTTTGGTAAAGTCCACCCACAAGCAAGGGATTGCCGTGGCGGACAGTATCGTCGCTGCCAAGGTAGTAATCTACAATGCTGCCGAGGCAGTGATATACGATTGCATTGGGCAGAGACAAGTCAATCAAATCCATAATACAACGCAACTGGATCCTGACCTCTCTCTCTACTATCAAATCTCTTTATTTTATTCAGTTCTTTATTTCAGTTTATCAAACCTAAAATTACTTGTGTTTTTATTTCTTTTTACAGAACAAGAAAACGAAGAAGACATATTGAGTATACCAATCCCTGTGGAGACGATAATCCGATAAATACTTATCACTTATTACTTGCGATGTGTACACTTATGCTAAACGCGCACTTTTCACACGCGACATATCACATTAAGTATATGCATTGGTCCGAGTGGTTGTAAATTCGGTGATTAATGCCCATAAAAGGTGTAAAAAGTGATAGTGAGTTGAGCACTTATCACTCATCCAATCAATCATCAAAAAAAGGAGCATCAACGTTGGAGAGATCATCTTACGCAAAATTTACGAATGCGGTAAGAAGGATAGAGGACCATTATATTTCCCTTGTTTGATCACTGGTTTATGTATTGCTGCAGGTGTAATAGTAGAAGACACGGACGAATACACTCCCCTAAAGCGTGGATGGACCAGAGACTTTTGCCACAAAGTTATGCAGATCACGCAGGCGGAACCAGTCCAAATAACGCCCCAGCAGTTCACTGCTGATACTGCTGCCGGGGACCAGTACACGGCAGATATGCCAGACACTGCCCACACCACTGCCACAGCAGACCCGTACCAGGAGATACTTCAGAAGATGGCAACAATGGATCTTAGGAAGCAAAGATACATGGAGTATCAGAGGGACTTTAACAGCACCCTTGCCCAAATGATGCTCCATGCCTTTCCAGACCAAAGGGAGCAATTTCCAGAATTTCCAAGCAACATGTTTGTCACAGCTGCACCCTATAAAGAGACTACACCAGCTCCAGGAGGACCGAGACCGTTCTTCCACACGGGCCCTCAACCACAGTTTCATGCTGCCGGCCCATCTAGGGCAGCAGACTCTGTCGCAGCATCATCTGCCAGCAGAAGACCATCAAAAAGGAGGGCAGTCTTCATCACTCCACCACGATCCCCCATCATCATGGGCAATCTATCAGCAGAGATAGATGCCTATGTAAACTAAAACTCAACCGCTGCCGGACCGAGTACACACCATACCGGGGCAGCCGCAGCAAATGAAGGTGGAACGGACATCATGATCACCGAGGAGATTGCCGACGTGGAAGAAGGAGAAGAAGTGGATGCTCCAATGCAATAGACACCACCCACAAGAGTCCAACCGCCCCGGCAAGCAAAATCTCAGCCATCGCCCTCACCAAGAACGAAGCAATCAGCAGCACGACCCCGTAAAGAAATTGTTACAAACAGCTCTTCGGAGTCTCTTTAAATTTTTCATATATTCAATTTCATTTGCTGTTTGTTTCTTGATATACTGCTTATTGCTTTCATATTTTTGTTGCCCACTATTCTCTTATAATATAAAGCATTGAGGGCAATGTTTGGTTCGAGTTTGGGGGTGTGGAGCCACTGCCGAGGCAGCAATCTACTGCCGAGGCCCTGCCCAAAAAAGGGAGTATTTAAGTGATTTTTTTTTAATTTTTAATGCTCCCCGCCTTACTTGAATCAATTGCATATACTTTTGCACTGCTTATCATCAGTATTGCCTTAGTTTATTCTTTAAGGCTATAGAAATCTTTCTCCTTACCATGATTAGGTCTTGTTAAGAAGGTTTAACCTTAAGATACTTAAGGATGAAAACTTAGAAGCTTACTATAAGATGAATTTTTAAACACTTTTGGGACTTGCTGGATTATAGGAATTATTTTAATGAACTTAGGTGATAAAGACTTAGATGTTTGGGAAAGTAACTAGAGGTGCCTATCACCGGCTCTAGGAAGTACTCTTCTTCATGCTAGAGGTGCCCGAAATTGGCTCTAGTATGCTATGAGAAATATCAAAAAGAAAGAAGGAATTAGTGATGAGAAAAACACAATCCTTGAGGTGCCTGAAATTGGCTCAAGAATTGGTTGTTTAGAAAAGAAGAGAACACTTAAACCCAATTATACTTGTCTTGAACATAGAGTTTATCTAAGAAAGCCTTTAATCAAACTTGTCCACAAAAACGCACACACTCACCAAATCTTATAGTTTTCTTCTAAGTAAACCCTTGGGTAACCGAAAGGTTAAGTCTAAAGAATAGGCATAGTTATGGTGGGGAGAATAGATGGAAACATAAGACCAAGAGAGAATAGAGTTTGGCAAATTGATGGTTTGCAATGCTTGAGGACAAGCAATAGTTCGAGTTTGGGGGTGTGATAAGTGCTCAACTCACTATCACTTTTTACACCTTTTATGCGCATTAATCACTAAATTTACACCCACTCGGACCAAAGCATGTACTTAATGCGATATATTTAGAAGTTATGCTTATAAAGACAATATTTACAGAAAAGGCAAATTTTACTGCATTTTTACATCTGTGCAGGATAAACTATTGCTGCGGCAACGACATGGCCGAGGCAGGACCTGATGCCGAGGCAGCAGCTGAGAGCCAGAAAGCAATATTGTAGGCGATCGGAAGAGAAAAATCCAAGGAACGTTTATGGACATGAAGCACATGGATCGGAGCTGGTTAGCATGAGGAAAAGCCCAAGACAAGGCCACACGGGAAAGCCTCGTAGTTGAATTAAACTTATAAATATTTTATTTATGTACATGACTTGTTCCCTACTCCAAGTTATATTCTACTTAGGAAAGGTTTGCCCTAGGCCAAGCTTATATAAGACCTAGCCGTCCAATGTATAAGGGATATACCTAGAGAGCCGATTCTTAGAGAGTTCACCCTAAGATTTATTGTTTTCTTTCTCTCAAATTATGTTCTAAGCTTTCTTAGGGTTTAGGTGAAGGTTGTTAAGTATTTGTGAGAGGAGATTGTACTTTGTTCATTGTTTCAATGCAATAAAATTATCAAGGTTTGCTTATACTTTGCCATTCTTTGTTCTTGCATTCAAGCTCGGGAGAGAAGTTTGTAAGTAATCCATTTATCTACACTCGGGAGAGTTAGATTCACGAAAGGGGTAAGTACGGTGTTTCAATCTCGAAATACTAACTCGGCCTAGGGATAGGTTAAGAGTTTCAGCGGCTAAAAGAAGTGTGAGATTGGTTGGTGAGTATAATTGATTCAGGCCGGGAGGTATCATCAAGGACTAGTCATCAACAATACTTTGACTTAGGGATAAGCGGAGTCATCCAATGACACTTTGCCGAACTTTGGTAAAGTCCACCCACGAGCAAGGGATTGCCGCGGCGGACAGTATCGTCGCTGCCAAGGCAGTAGTCTGCAGTGCTGCCGAGGCAGTGATATACAATTGCATTGGACAGAGACAAGTCAATCAAATCCACAATACAACACAACTGGATCCTGACCTCTCTCTATTAATCAAATCTCATTCTTTTACTTAGTTGTTTTATTTCAATTTATTTAGTTTCATCAAAACCCACAATTACCTGTGCTTTTATTTTATTTCTTTTTACAGAACAAGAAGACAAAGAAGATATATTAAGTATACCAATCCCTGTGGAGACGATACACGATAATACTTATCACTTTATTACTTGCGATGTGTCCACTTGCACCAATCGCACATTTTTGACACGCGACACTTATAGAAAAGGCGAGTTTTACTGTACTTATGTGTCTGTGCAGGAAAAACTATTGCCGCGACAGTGACTGAGGCCGAGGCAGGACTTGATGCCAAGGCAGCAGCTATAGGACAAGTAACGATATTGTAGGCGGCTTGAAGAGAAAAATGAGTTGGACGTTTCTGGAGAAGCAACACATGAATCGGAGTTGGGTAGCACATGGAAAGCCCAAGTCAATGGCCACGCGGAAAAGAATCCTAGTTGGAATAAACTTGGAAATATTTTATTTATGGACTTGACTTGTGTCCTACTCCAAGTTATACTCCTACTTAGGAAAGGTTTGCCCTATACCAAGCCTATATAATCCCTATCCGTCAAAGAAGAGAAGAGGAGGAGAGTTTTCGGCACAAAACACTTAGCATCATAGAGAGCCGACTTCATCTTAGATTTTAGAATTCTCTTTTACTTTTTATTATGTTCTAAGTTTCTTTAGGCTTAGGTGAAGGTTGTATAGTATTAGTGAGAAGAGATTGACTTTTGTTTCTTGTTTTAATGCAATAAAATATCAAGGTTTTTTTTATTCTTTGTCATTCTTTGTTCTTGCATCCAAGCTCGAGAGAGAAGTTTGTGAGTAATCCATTTATCTAATATCGAGAGAGTTAGATTCACGAAAGGAATAAGTACGGTGTTTCAATTGGGAAACACTAACTCAGCCTAGAGATAGGTTAAGAGTTTCAGCGGCTAAAAGAAGTATGGGATTGGTTGGTGATTATAATTGGCTCACGCCGAGAGGTATCATCAAGGACTGGTTATCAACAACACTTCGACTTAGAGATAAGCGGAGTCATCAAAGGACACTTTACCGAAATTTGACAAAGTCTACCCAAGAGCAAGAGATTGCTGCGGCGGACAAGCATCATCGCTGTCGAGGCAGTAATCTGCAGTACTGTCGAGGCAGTGTTGTGCGATTGCATTGGACAGAAACAAGTCAACTGAATCCACTATACAACACAACTGGATCCTAGCCACTTCTTTAATCTGTTTATTCTCTCTTTCCTTAGTTTTCTTTATTTAGTATTCATCAATCCCAATCTTACTTGTGTCTTTATTTTATTCTTTTTCAGAGCAGGAAGACAAAAAAATATATATTAAGTAGACCAATCCCTGTGGAGACGATATCTGATATACTTATCACTTTATTACTTGAGACGTGTACACTTGCACCAATTGCGCACTCATTTTACAAGCAACAATAACAATTATGTATAAGGACTATTTTGAAATAAATTTTTAAGTCCCTAAGTCAAACTTTTTATTTCAAGTCAAACCAAGAATTTTGAAATAAATTTTCTAAGTGTTTTGATACGAGAGCATCGATACCTTTTGAACAGGTATCGATACCGACCTGTATTTTTAAAGCCTTGTTGTTGAAACTAAGAACAAGTATCTAAACATGGTTCGATACCAATACCTTACTGCCAATGCATATTTCGAACCAAGTATCGAACCACTTCGAGGATTTTAATTATTTTAAAATCTTTTAAAATTATGACTCATGGTATCGATACTAGTATCGATACCCCCTTTAATTCCCATCTACTATTTTAGCATTTAATGAGTTGACCGTTGGTGCCAGTTAAAACTTTAAAAGATGGTTGAGATGTTTCGAAACATGTTTTGATACCCACCATTACAGTGTAGTAATGGTATCGATACCTGTTTCGATACACCCCCTATTAAATGCACAACGTCTCTTTCTTTTTATAGGCTGTTTTGAAACAGGTTCTTCGTGTATCGATACCTGTGCCTGCAGAACTGCATTTATGGTGGGAAGATGTGGTCCTAACATCTTTATTTCAAGTCCCAACAACCACAACGGTTAGAAATCAATGAGGAGGTATAAAATGAAGCAATTCAAGCAGCATTAACAACTATTGAACCTCAAGCAACATTCAAGCACACAAATCCAACTTCAAAGTACTTCATTGCATATTTTAACTCCCAACTCTTATAATTTCAATTTGATTCTTTGTAAGTGAGTTTGGGGAGAGTTTGTTTGTATTTGGGGCAATTATCTATCTTGTGAGAGATTTCATTTTGCCTTTCTTTCATCTTTTATCTTGTGAGGTTGAATCAATTCTTGGGTAGAAGAATTGATTCAAATTATAATGGTTATCCCTTGAACCGAGAAAAAGGTCGAATTATCTTAGTGAATTGATTTCAAAATCCTTAGTGGAAGCTAAGGTAGTGGATGTAAAGCTTGTTCCGAAGCTTGAACCACTATAAATTTCCTGTTCTTTATTTTCCAATTTTTACCGAAAATCTTCCACAAAATTTTATATAGCCAATTCAACCCCTTTTGGCCTATTATCAAGATCGATCAACTCAACAATTGGTATCAGAGCTTGATCTTTGAAGGGATTCACGTCTACCAAAGAAGATCCTAGGAGTGTTGATCATATCTATAAGTCAAATCCAATGGCCTCTACTTTCGAAAGTTGGAACGAGACTCACTCAATCACCAAGCCTCCTTTCTTCAATGGTGACAACTATCCATATTAGAAGAATAAAATGAGGTTGTTCATCAATTCCAACGATTATGTCCTTTGGGATATAATTGAAGATGACCCCTCAATTCCTATGAAGTTAGAAGGAGATAGACAAGTACCGAAGAAGAGGAACGAGATGACCGATGTGGAGCGTAGAAGGATGTTTACAAATGATAAATCTCTACACATCCTCTTTTGTGCTCTTGGTCCCGACATCTACTCCAAGATGTCATCTTGCACAAGTGCCAAAGAAGTATAGGACTCTTTGGAGACAACATATGAGGGCACAAATGATGTCAAGGAGACAAAGATAGGTCTTCTCAATCTTAGCTATGAGAACTTCAAGATGGAGCCGGATGAAGACGTCACCAAGATGTTTGATCGGTTTTCCGTCATTTTGAATGGTCTCAAGGGCTTTGGTGAGATCATACCGAAAGATAAGCTTGTGAGGAAGCTCATCTACTCTCTTCCCGAGTCTTAGGATAACAAGAGAACAACCATTATTGAAGCCAAGGACCTCAAGACTCTCAAGCTTGATGCTCTTGTAGGATCTTTTCTCACCCATGAGATCATGAAAAAAGGAAAAGAAGACGAAAATAAGAAGGAAGATGTTAAGCTAGAGAAAAGAGAAGTTGAAAAGAAAAAGCAAGGGATTGTATTTAAAGCTTCATCTTTCCAAGAAGAGGTGGATTCTAGTGAAGAAGAATAGCTAGAAGAATTGGCTATGGTAGCCAAAAGATTCACTAGACTCATGAGGGCAAACCGGAATAGGAGATTCCAAAGAAAGAAGGATTTTAAGTCAAAGGGCAAAGAAGATGAGAAGGATCATATTATTTGCTATGAATGCAAGAAGCCCAGTCACATTAGGACCGATTGCCCACAATTCAAAAGGAAGGGTTTTGAGAAGAAGAAGAAGCAAAAGGCTCATGTTGCCACATGGATTGATAAGGAGTCATCATCCGATGAGGACAATGAAGTAGCCAATTTATGTCTCATGGCTCTTAATGATCCAAGGTAACCCTTGAACCCTCTTGCAATGATCTTACATATGATGAATTATATGATGCTTATGATGAATTGCAAGATGTTTATGATGAGTTGGTTTTGAAGTTCAAAGAATCAATTTTAAAAAGCAAGAAAACCATTTCCGATTTAGAAAAGAAAAATGATTCTTTGACAAAAACGATTTTGGATTTGGAAGAAAAGGTTGTTACTTTAAATGATGATTTAAAGTTCTTTCAAAATGAAAATATGGATTTAAACAACCTTATTTTTAGCTTGAGTGAGAATCACCATAAAGTGGTGAATGATCTCAAAGAACAAATTAGAGTGGTTGGTAGTTCAACTTTTGAAAAAGGGAGTTCTTCAAAACCCAATCATGTGAAAAAGAATTTTTATGGCCACAAACAAAGAGGTTTTCAAAGGCATATTAAACATAGAAAGATTAGGAGTGTATGGGTTCCTAAGGAACTTATTATTTCTAATAATTTTCATGCCATTGCATCTTGGATTCCTAAGGGAACCAAGCTTTTGGGAACTAACTCTCATGGACCAAAAATGATTTGGGTACCAAAAGTAAAAAACTAAATCTTTGTTTGTAGGTTGAGCATTTCTTCAAGGCCAAAACTTCAAGTCAAAACATGTGGTACCTTGATAGTGGATGCTTAAGGCATATGACCGGAGACAATGGACGATTTAAGGAGTTAGAGCTTAAAAGTGGTGGAGTAGTGACTTTTGGTGACAACAGGCCAAATTGAGGGTATTGGCTCTATTGGTAATCACTCCTTTATTCTTATTGAAAATGTCTTACTTGTTAATGGTCTAAAGCATAATTTGTTGAGCATTAGTCAATTATGTGATAAAGGTTCTATGTTTCTTTTGATAAAAGTGGATGCAAAATAATAGACATAGAATCTAATAGAACAATGCTCATAGGTCATCGCATAGGAAATATTTATATGGTGCATCTAGATGACATTAACCTATCTCATGCATGCTTAGTTGCTAGTGATGAAAATGATGCTTGGTTATGACATAGGAAACTAGGACATGCTAACATAAGTGTTTTAGAGAAACTAGTCTCCCAAAATCTAGTTAGAGATTTACTTAAGCTCAAGTTTTTCTTAGATAAAATTTGTGATGCATGTGCTAAGGGTAAACAAAAGAGAGTTTTTTTAAATCCATTAATGATGTTTCTACTAGTAGAGTCTTACAATTGATTCATATGGATCTTTTTGGGCCTATTAGAACTACTAGTTTGGGTGGAAAATCATATGCTTTTGTTATTGTAGATGACTACTCTAGATACACTTGGGTTCTATTTTTAAGTACCAAAGATGATGCCTTAGAAAAATTCATCACATTTTCAAATATTTCTCAAAATGATCTTGATCAAAGAATTTCTCATATTAGAAGCGATCATGGAACCGAATTTCAAAATTTAGGTTTTGAGAATTTTTGTAATGAAAATGAGATTAGCCACAATTTTTCGGCTCCTCGCACTCCTCAACAAAATGGGGTAGTTGAGAGGAAAAATAGAACTTTAGAACAAATGGCTAGGACCATGCTTTGTGAAAACAATTTACCTAAGTATTTTTGGGTGGAAGCCACAAACACTTCTTGTTACATTATTAATCGAGTAATGATTAGGCCAATTTTGAAAAGGAATTCTTATGAGATTTTAAAATCCAAAAAGCCTAACATTAGTTATTTCCCCCCTTTTGGGTGCAAGTTTTTTGTTTTAAACAATGGAAAAGATAATTTAGGTAAATTTGATGCAAAAAGTGATGAAGCTATTTTTCTTGGTTATTCTCAACATTCAAAGGCTTATTGTGTTTTTAACAAAAGAACCTTAGTTGTAGAAGAGTCTATACATGTGGTTTTCGATGATAACCTCCTTCCTACGAAGGATTCTTGTGATGATGATGATGTAAGAATCATTGAAACCATTGATGATGGACAAGCATCAAAGGTGGTTGGGTTCCAACCAATGAGGAAACACAAGATCCTCCAATAGAAGCTTTAGAAGATGTAAAGCTTCAAGAAAGGGAAGTGAGCTACCCAAGGGAGTTCAACTATCTCAAGAATGGTGAAATCTTGGGTGATCCATCCAAGGGGGTAACTACTCGTTCTTCTCTTAGATTAATGAATCATATTGTTTTTATCTCATGCATAGAGCCTAAGAATATCAATAAAGCTTTAGATGGTGATTTTTGGATATTGGCTATGTAAGAAGAGTTAAATCAATTTGAGAGAAGTAATGTATGGACATTAGTTTATAGGCATAGTAATAAATCCACTATAGGAACTAAAAGTGTTTTTAGGAACAAACTAGATGAGAGTGGTAACATTGTGAGAAATAAAGCTAGATTAGCGGCTCAAGGTTACACTCAAGAAGAGGGAATAGATTTCGATGAAACCTATGCACCCATAGCTAGAATGAAAGCCATTAGGATGTTACTTGCATTTGCATGTTATCATGATTCCAAGCTTTTTCAAATGGATGTCAAAAGTGCTTTTTTAAATGGTTTTATAAAGAAGAAGTGTATGTTGAACAACCACCGGATTTTGAGGATCCAAAATTTCCAAACCATGTGTTTAAATTAACAAAAGCTTTATATGGTTTGAAATAAGCTCCTAGAGCTTGGTATGAAAGACTTTCAAACTTTTTAATTGAAAAGGTTTTGAAAAAGGAAAGGTGAACACTACACTTTTTATAAAAAGGTTTAAAAATGACATCTTAGTAGTTCAAATTTATGTTGATGATATTATTTTTGGATCTACTAATGAATTTTATTGTCAAGAATTTTCTAAGCTAATGCAAGGTGAATTCGAGATGAGCATGATGGGGGAGCTCTCATTCTTTTTGGGACTCCAAATCAAGCAAAGGAAGGATGACACCTTCATCAATCAAGCTAAATACATCAAGGATATAATCAATAAGTTTGGCTTGGAGAATGTGAAACCTTAAGCCACTCCTATGAGCTCATCAACTAAGCTTGACAAGGATGAAGGAGGTAAGTGTGTTGATTCTAAATTATATAGATCAATGATAAGATCTTTGCTTTACCTTACCGCAAGTAGAACGAATATAATGTTTAGTGTTTGCTTGTGTGCTAGGTTTCAAGCTAGTCCTAGAGAATCACACTTAGTAGCCATTAAGAGAATTTTTAGGTATCTTAGAGACATATCTTGTTTAGGTCTTTGGTATCCTAAAGCCTCTACCTTTAATCTACATGCTTATTCGGATGCGGATTATGGAGGTTGTAAGATAGATAGGAAAAGTACTTCCGGAAGATTTCAATTCCTAGGTAGCATGCTCATATCTTAGTCCTTTAAGAAACAAAATAGTGTAGCTTTATCTACCACCGAAACGGAGTACATATCCTTAGGGAGTTGTTGTGCTCAATTCCTTTAGATGAAGCAACAACTCTTAGATTATGACATTAAGGTAGAAACCATACCTCTAAAATGTGATAATACTAGTGCCATATGTCTTACTAAGAACCCCATTCAACACTCTAGAACCAAACACATAGAAATTAGACATCACTTCATTAGAGATCATGTGTCTAAAAATGATGTTGCTTTAGAGTTTGTTGACACCTTAAACCAATTAGCGGATATCTTTACTAAACCTTTAGATAAAGAGCGTTTTTGGACACTTAGGAGAGAGTTAGGTCTAACTAGCCTATCTTGACCTCTTATGTGTTATTTTTATGCAAAATTTGCTTGAATCTTGATTGAAATCATTCCTATGTTGTTTTGCATCTTATTGCTTCTATGCACGTTGTTAGGGGGAGTATGAACTTGTTTATGCACTATAATCATGTCATAACATCATTTGCAGGCTTCTAGGGTCTTTAGAAACTCATTTGTAGTACTTTAGAAGCCTAAAATGCAAAGCTCGCTAAGTGGTATTGATACAGATAGCACCTGTTTTGATACCTGTTCTTCGTGTTCATCTCCGAAAGTTCTGGGAAGAACTGGTATCGAACAAAGTTTCGATACTAGGGTATCGATACTTGCATCTAAACGTGCTGTTTCGATACCGGTATCGAACCACGAGGCGTCAGATTGCTTTAAAAGACACAAAACCTAATTTCTCTCTAATTAAAACTTTCCAAACAACCCTCTCTTAACCTTAGCCGAACTTCTCCTTTGAAAACCCCTCAAATTCATCGATTTTAACACAAAATAAAGCGTTTTTCTTGAGGGATTTTCATCACAACATCAAAGCTAACGCTATATCAACGATTGGTGCTTCACAAACCACAATTTCATCCTAATCCATATTCAAGGTATTTTTTTTGAAAAACCTAATTTTCGTTTGATTTTAGGATGTTAAAATTTAGATTTTGAACATATTTTGAATGTTTATTGTGTGGGTTTTCATAATCCTACGAAAATCTTTTCAAAATAAAAAAAAATTCATTCGAATATAAATTGATTTTATCGTATTGGTTTTTCACTATTTTTTTAAATCTCAAAACCCTTGAATTATTGATTAATAGGATTGAATTAGGTTTATAAAGCATATATGTTTTTAAGTGCCATAACTAATCCAATTGTTTTTAATCTCTAGATCATGGCACCAAAGAAACGATCGCGTACCAAAGCCGGTAGCTCTTCATCTTCTCGTGCTTCCCGAGTGAATTTACCCATGGTGTTCGAAAAACGTTTGGATGGTCCCGTTCGGATTGACAACTTCAACACATTCCGCAATTACACGCTCAAGAAGGAGCGGTGTGTGGATGTGGATTTCATGACATCCTACAAGTTTCCTTTCCGTTATTACGACCAAATCGTTGATTGGAAGTTCTTGCCCTTTCTCACCCACTCCAGCAAGTTCTATCCAACCCTTGTTCTTATTTTTTATGCTAATTCTAAGTGCGTTCTCTCAAAAGATAGGAGCAAAGTGGTTGCGATAGAATCCTATCTCATGGGCCGAACTTTCCGAATCGATATTGGTACTTTTGTCGATGTCCTTGGTCTTGAAGATGTGGGTATTGACGATGAAGACTCACTTGGATATTTCACCGGTTCGGTTATCTCTCTTGACGTCCATGATCGGTTCTTGCACCTCATTATATCTTGGTGGATTCGTCCATAAAACGGTAAGTACTCCCGGATCCGTCAAGTAGATAGCTTTTGGTTGAAGTGCTTTCGTGAGGCTCGACGCCCAAATCTAGCCCAAATTGTCTTCTCCAATATTGTGTGGCATATCAACAATCGTGCCACTCCCCTTGTCAAATCATTTCCTTATGGTTGTGTGCTAAGTTCCATCTTTATGCATTTGGGAATTGATTGCTCCTATGAAAAGGTGGAATCGGTAAAAGAACCCATAGGCGAGACTTCTCTCAACCGTTCACAATTTCAGTATGCCTCTAATGGTGAATGGGTTCGAGGTGCTCCTCCTCCTCCTCCCATTGTTGATCCGGAGCCTCTCCAACAAGTTTCACCAAACGCCGAGCTTATGGCTTTCCTCACTTCGAGGTTTGACAGTTTGGATGCTCGTTTTGACACCTTAGATGGAAGGTTTGATTCCTTATCCACTCAATTCAATTCTCGTTCCGATGCCATGGATACAAGATTGACGGGTTTGGAAAATCAAAGTACTTCCATGAGGATCTCAATTGAAGCTCTCCGTTACATGCAAACCTCTTCCACTAAAGATGGAGATGACAATGGGGAAGAAGATGATGAGGATGGTGATGATGAGGAGGACATGGGCGATGAGTGATCTTAGCCTTTTCTATCTATGCATTGCTATGGCTTTCTTTAGGTCTAGTAATATTTTTCTTTAGCTTTATGTTGCATTTCATTTCATATTAGAACAATAAGCACTTATGTTATTTCTTTTATGCTTTGAACTCTCTGTTGGATTTGGATATTTTATGCTATGGATTCTATTTTATTTAATGCTACGCTTGTTATAAATTGTGCCTTATATTGATTTTGATCTAACAAAAAGGGGGAGAAATATTTTGTTTTTAAGTTAAGGAACCATCTTTAAAATTTAAAGTTATGCACCTATTAAGGGGGAGTCCTTTTAAAAAGTTTTTTTCAAAGTTTTGCAACCTAAAATTCTGATTTTAAACTTAAAAATTTATAATGGTTTTGTTATATCAAAAAGGGGGAGATTGTAAAACCAAAATTGATTTTGATATAACAATTATGTATAAGGACTATTTTGTAATAAATTTTTAAGTCCCTAAGTCAAACTTTTGATTTCAAGTCAAACCAAGAACTTTGAAATAAACTTTCTAAGTGTTTTGATACGAGAGTATCGATACCTTTTGAATAGGTATCGATACCGACCTGCATTTTTAAAGCCTTGTTCTTAAAACTAAGAACAGGTATCGAAACATGGTTCGATACCAATACCTTTCTTCCAATGCATGTTTCGAACCAAGTATCCAACTACTTCGAGGATTTTAATTATTTTAAAATCTTTTAAAATTATAACTCATGGTATCGATACCAGTATCGATACCCCCTTTAATTCCCAACGGCTATTTTAGCATTTAATGAGTTGACAGTTGTTGGCAGTTAAAACTTTAAAAGATGGTTGAGATGTTTTGAAACATGGTTCGATACCCACCATTATAGTGTAGTAATGGCATCGATACCTGTTTCGATACACCCCCTATTAAATGCACAACGTCTCTTTCTTTTTATAGGCTGTTTCGAAACAGGTTCTTCGTGTATCAATACATGTGCCTGCAGAAGTGCATTTATGGTAGGAAGATGTGGTCCTAACGTCTTTATTTCAAGTCCCAACAACCACAACGATTAGAAATCAATGAGGAGGTATAAAATGAAGCAATTCAAGCAGCATTAACGACTATTGAACCTTAAGCAACATTCAAGCACACAAATCCAACTTCAAAGTACTTCATTGCATATTTTAACTCCCAACTCTTGTAATTTCAATTTGATTCTTTGTAAGTGAGTTTGGGGAGAGTTTGTTTGTATTTGGGGCAATTATCTATCTTGTGAGAGATTTCATTTTGCCTTTTTTTCATCTTTTATCTCGTGAGGTTGAATCAATTCTTGGGTAGAAGAATTGATTCGAATTGTAACGGTTATCCCTTGAACCAAGAAAAAGGTCGAATTCTCTTAGTGAATTGATTTCAAAATCCTTAGTGGGAGCTAAGGTAGTGGGTGTAGAGCTTGTTCCGAAGCTTGAACCACTATAAATTTTCTGTTCTTTATTTTCCATTTTTTATCGAAAATCTTCCACAAAATTTTAAATAGCCAATTCACCCCCTCTTGGTCTATTATCAAGTTAGATCAACTCAACAAATTTAAATATTAATATTAAGATTATGTAATATAATAACTTTCTTATACAATATATAAAAATTAATAGTAGAACAAGCATGTATTCCTTCAAAAAGTCTCTTTATCATAAATAAATAAAAATTACATTAAAGAATAATGTAAATATAAAACCTACTATTATATATTAATATATATATTTTAAAACTAAATTGGTTTAATAAATAGGTAAACGGGTCCGGGTCTAGGTCCGGGTCTTAATATCAGATCCAGATCCATATTCGTACTTTAATCAAAAGATCTAAATCCGAATCAGATCCATTGGGTCTAAAATTTTAAGATCCAGACCCTATAAAACGGATCTGGATTTACGGGTTCGGGTCGTGTCCAGGATCCATTGCCATCCCCTAGTTCAAACCGTTTTCACCATTCGTTATTTTGATTTCAAATAAACAATAATATTATATATATTATAATGAACTTTTTATAGACAATTATATTAATAAAAATGATTTTATATTAATTATAGAACTTAATTTATTATTATTTATTATTTGGATTTTAATTTTTTTAATATTTATTATTATGAGTTTAATTTCATATTAATATTTATTATTATTTTTCTCTTAATATTTATTATTACAATTATACTCTTAAAATTTAATTCTTTTCTATAATATTTATTATTAATTACTCAATTCTTTTAATATTTATTATTATAGTCATATTTTTAAATTATTTATTTATTTTTAAGGCTCTAATTTTTTCAGTACTTGTTATTAGAGGAATAATTTTTATGATATTTTTATTATGGATCTATTATTAAAACTTAATTTTCTTTTTTAATATTTGATACTAAAGATCAAATTTTTAATATTTATTATTATGGGTTCATTTTATTTTCCAATATTTGTTATAATGAATATATTCTTAATTTTTTTTTCAATATTTATTCTTAGAGGTTAAATTATTTTTCAATGCATGTTGTTATAGTCTTACTCTTAAAATTTAATTTTTCAATATTTATTATTAAAAATATTGATTTAAATAACAGTTCATAACCGCAACAATAACCGTTATATAGCGACAACGATATTGTAACGACCTGGATTCGGATCCGAGTGTCGGTTTAACCCGATGGGTTTGGGCTTCGGTTTTGGGCCTTGTTGGGCTGCTAGTTTGGTTGGGCTTGAGTGTTGTTGGGTTTGAGAGGTTTTGGTAAGGGGGCTTTTTGGTCTTTCTTTTGTTGAAGACAAAGAGAGGGGAGGGAGAGACTGATTTTTCTGCAGAGAAATGAGAGTGGTGAACTCACCACCCCTTTTC
The DNA here is from genome assembly GCA_035048815.1 of Abelmoschus esculentus. Classification (NCBI taxonomy): domain Eukaryota; kingdom Viridiplantae; phylum Streptophyta; class Magnoliopsida; order Malvales; family Malvaceae; genus Abelmoschus; species Abelmoschus esculentus. Next base: position 3,244,881 of record JAUCBN010000049.1, read on the forward strand.
CTCTTGTTCTTCATCTTTTCTTCATCAAATCTCAAAGGAAAAGGTGCTAACTTTTGGAGTTTGAGTGGAAATCACGTTTAGAGGTTGGAGGGTAAGTGGTAGTGTTGTTTGTGATCTACAAATCAAGGTAAGAGTTGTTTGGTTTGGTGAAGAAGAAGGGGTGAGTGTGTAATCCGGGAATGAGAGTTTTTAGGGGGTTGTCCTATGGTTTTTGATGTTTTCTTAGAGTTAAAAACACTACCAAGCAATGCCTAATTGCTTGTTTAATCTCCTTCTTGTAGAGAAAGAAGTGGAAGCCCCATCTCAAAGGCAAGACAAGGAGAAATCTTGAGGAGGAATAAGGGACGTTTTTGTTGTGTTTGCTTGAGGTTGATACTCCCAACTCTTCCTTTCATCATTCACATCATGGTAGTATGCATGACATATAGATTTTTGTGCTTGAATGCTTGGTTGCTAAGCTTTTGGATCTTTAATGGTGATTTTCGGATTGATGTGTTAGATGACAACAAATTGATATTAAATTGCTTTAAACATCCATAATATTGAGTAGAGACACTTCATGGAGGATTAGATTAAAGTTGGGAATGATCCTTAGAAAATATCAAGTGAAACCTGCAGTTTCGTGCAGGGGGTATCGATACCGGTGGCCCGTGTATCGATACCCCTGAGGGAAAATAGGCTAGTGGGAAGGGGGTATCGATAAAGGTTTCGATACCAAACCCTCCAGTGGCATCTTCGATACGATACTCATATCGAAGCAGATGTTCCCCTTTTCGTTGACTTTAAAATTGGTCAAAGGGTATCGGTACCAGTATCGATACTAGTGTTTCGATACCCTCTTTGGGTGGGTATCGATACAGGGTGTTTCGATACCCCACCTAAGGGTATCGATACCCCTGTGGAAACTTGACAAGTTAAGTATTGTTTGAGGTTCGATAAGAGAATTAAAGGTCATAATGAATCTTATAAATAATGAAATGAATTGTTAACACAAGATTTATGTTATAAACCCCGAACGACTAAGTTATGTTAAGTCTTGATATGTTTTGATGAGAGGATCCTAGGTGGATCATTTGTGTGTATCGAGTCCTTGTTTGATGGAAATCCGGATATCCAAAAGTGTTGCAATACGTCGAAGGCCATCCGATGTAACATTCCAGGTGATGATTTTGAAGACCATCCCGAATGTAGGATCCTGATTCTGTGTGGACGCGGGCCTCATTCGATGATACTCGATATGACATTCCGAGTATGGGATTTGGAGGATCTCGATATTGTATGGACGAGGGCCTCAAATCCCGGATGTAAGATCCTAATGTTTTGTGGACGCGAGCCTCATCCTTGAGTGTGGGATCCTGATGCTGTGTGGACGTGGGCCCTGCTCGTAGTGTAGGATCCCGATGCTGTGTGGACGCGGGCCTCACTACCTTGTGTTGTTATCTGTTTGACATGTATATGCTGTGTGCATTATTATACATTGTTTATGCCATGTGGTAGGCAAGCATGCTAAATCATCATATCATGCACGATGTTTATATGTTCTGCTTTACTGCTTATGATATGCATGATGTTGATCGAGTTTTGCGTATCCAATGAGCTTTCGTAGCTCAGCTTTCAAAATGTGTTTTCGTGCATAGGTTAGGTGAAGCCGATTCGTGGAGCACCATCAAGGTTGGATTTCAGCATCGACCATATTGTCAGAGTACATTTATTAGATTAGTGGGCTAGTACTTTGTCAAACCCGATATTTAATTGTAACTCTTTTTGTTTTTTTAATTTGGGTCGAATGTTTTAAATGGTTTCTAATATTTTGGAGCTCTGATTTCTTTAAATTATTTTGGGCTTATGTCTTAACTCGAATAGATTTTATGAATCATATTTGGACTTGGGTTTGGATTATTTAATGGACTTTGAAATGAAATTTTGAAATATAGGTGTTGGGTCGGAGGCCTAATGTGACATCCGGGTCGGGGTGTTACATTTAGTGGTATCAGAGCCTAGGTTTAGTCGATTCTAGGAAGTCCCTAGGGGAGTTTAGTGTGTTATATAGGTGTCAGACAAGTATATGCCCACGAGTCGATATCGTACTTTCATTAAAAGCTGAAATTTCGATGGTGTAATCTTGTTTGTTGTTCGTGTAGAAGTGGTTAAGTATGCCGAGACGCGTGAGGGATCAAAGAAGAATGTTGGGGTTCTCGTAGAGGGGAATTCAACTATGAGTATGAGCCCGATGAGGAGGTGTCATCGGATGATGCAGTTGGTCAAGGGGCCAACTACTTTGCTCAGTTGAATCAGACATTGCGTAGGATAGTGAGGGCTATACCGAGGCCATCTTCTATGCCTCGTGAGGCACCGGTTGAAAGGGTGCGAAGACAGGGAGCTGTTGACTTCTTTGGTATGGGACATGATAATCTCATGCAAGCGGATCAGTGGTTGCATGATACAAGATGGATAATGAAACAGATAAGGCTGAGATATAAATATAAGTTGTCCTGTGTGTTGTCACTTCTGAAAGGCAACGCGAGAGAGTGGTGGGAGACAATTGAGCAGGGTTGGTATTCTCATCGTCCCAAGTGGGAGGACTTTCTTGAGGAGTTTGAGAGCAAGTATGTGGGTGAGACTCACATCGATACCTTGAGGGAGCGGTTTACCTATCTTGTTCAGGGGAACCGTTCAGCCTTTTCTTATGAGCAGGAGTTCCTTCAGTTGAGCCGGTATGCTCTAGAGCTTCTTGCTATAGAAAAGATGAGATGTAAGAGGTTCTTGAGAGGTCTGAGAAAGGAGATCAAGACTTATCTCACTACTGCACCGCCTAAGGTGTTCTTAGAGTTGGCTGCCAGTGCCAAGTCTCTAGAGCAGGTTCAGGTTTTGACCTACGGGCCGTTTGTTGGCCAAGGAAGCTTGGGTGGAGCTAGTCAGAGTTATGCGGATAACTCTCATTCTCACTCCGATAGGAGTAAGAGCCGTTGGAACCAGATTAGAGGAGCATCGAATCAGGGTTCGAGGTCAAACCAGAGATTAGAGTCTGTGGGACGTAGAAAGCAATCTGTGTCTTCTACTACTAGGGGTCCGGAGGGTTTGCAGCGGAGTTTCAGTGTTCAGGTTTGCAACTAGTGTGGCCGAAATCATCGTGGACCATGTTGGGGCAATGCCAGGGTTTGCTTTCAGTGTGGGTCTTAAGAGCACTTTGTGAGGGATTGCCCAGAGGTTGTGACATCTCCACTAGGTTAGGCCCAGATGACCGTGTTTCAGGATCAGAGGGGTCGTGGGTTTTCACGTGGTGGAGCTAGCCATGCATCAGGAGACACCTTTCAGTCCACTGCTAGAGCACCAGCGAGAAAGTATGCGATGAGGGCATAGGAGGATTATGCTATGACAGATGTGATCTTAGGTACGTTCAGTTTATTTTCTGTCCCTATAGTTGCTCTTGTGAACTCGGGGTCTACCCACTCGTATATCCGTAATGGGATATCTCAACAGTGGGGGTTACTAGCGGAGGATCTAGAGGTGGGAGTCCGTGTAACAAGTCTGTTGGGGTTAGATGTGTTGGTGGATAAAGTGTATCGGAGGTGTCCGATCGAGGTGCAAGAGTCTATCTTCCCGGCCGATCTTATGGTCTTATTGTTTCAAGAGTTCGACACAATCATTGGTATAGATTGGTTGTTCGAAAACGATGCGAGTTTGGGGTGCAGATCTAAGATTTTGAAGCTTCGAGTAGCTGATGGTTCTAAGCTTGTTGTGAGGGTTGAGAGGAACCCGTGTTTATCGAGTGTTATGTCAGCTTTGTCAGCTAAGAGGTTGATCCAGCAGGGTTGCGAGGCTTTCTTAGCTCACGTGGTGGATGTGAGTGTTGGGAGTCTAGCTTTAGAGAGTTTGAGGATAGTTTGTGAGTATCTCGACGTTTTTCTAGAGGAGTTGCCTGGGTTACCTCCCGACCGTGAGTTAGAGTTCTGGATAGAGGTTTTTCCAGGTACGACACCAGTGTCCATAGCACAGTATCGTATGGCACCTGCGGATATGAGAGAGTTGAAGCAATAGATCCAGGAGTTGCTTGAGAGGGGTTTTATCAGATCGAGTGTGTCACCGTGGGGAGCACCGGTTTTGTTTTTAAGAATAAGGACGGATCGATGAGGATGTGCATCTATTACTGTCAACTCAATAAGGTCACGATCAAGAACCGTTATCCTTTGCCTAGGATTGATGACCTACTTGTCCAGTTGAGGGGTATCCATGTGTTTTCTAAGATAGATCTGAGGTCTGGGTACTATCAGTTGAAGGTGGTGGATGAGGATGTCCAAAAGACCGCTTCTAGGACGCGGTACGGACACTATGAGTTCTTAGTGATGCCGTTTGGGCTCACGAATGCACCTGCAGCTTTTATGGACTTGATGAATCGGATCTTTCAAACGTACCTATATCAGTTTGTGGTTGTGTTCATCGACGACATCTTGGAGTATTCACGCTCAGAGGAGGAGCATGATTACCACCTAAGAGTTGTTCTTCAGGCTTTGAGGGATAGGCGTATGTACGCCAAGTTTAGTAATCATGAGTTTTGATTGTTAGAGGTGGCATTTCTTGGTCACATAGTTGCAGCGGATGGCATCCGTGTGGATCCTCAGAAAATCCAAGATGTGGTGGAGTAGAAACCACCAAGGAATGTATCGGAACTCCGTAGTTTTTTTTGGCTTGTCGAATACTATAGGAGGTTTGTTAAGGATTTTTCGATCATAGCAGCACCGTTGACAAAGTTGCTTCAGAAAGGGGTTTCGTTTGTGTGGAATGAGAGGAGACAACAGAGTTTTGAGCAGCTTAAGGCTTATCTTACGAAGGCACTGGTCTTGACACAACCGGAACCGGGAAAAGATTATGTGGTGTTTAGTGATGCTTTCTTGAATGGGTTGGGTTATGTTCTTATGCAAGAGGGTAAGGTGGTTGCTTACGCCTCGAGGCAGTTGAAACCCCATGAGAGGAACTATCCCACGCATGATCTTGAGCTTGCAGCGGTTATATTTGCTTTGTAGATATGGAGGCATTATCTCTACGGGGAGAAATGTTACATCTACACCGACTACAAGAGTTTAAAGTACCTACTTACCCAAAAGGAGTTGAATCTGAGACAGCGTCAGTAGATAGAGTTGTTAAAGGACTATGACTGTGTCATAAAGTATCACCCCGGTAAGGCGAATATGGTCGCCGATGCTTTGAGTCGAAAATCCATGTCGAACTTGAGAGCTTTGTTTGCTCGGTTAAGGATGACCGATGATGGAGGTCTTTTGGCAAAGTTGTGTGTGGAGCCCACGCTTGTTCAAGAGATAAAGAGGGCACAAGTGTTAGATGAAGAGCTTTTAGCTCAGTTAGAGGTTGTTCAGAGGGGTGAGTCGTCAGAATTTGAGGTATGAGATGGTGAGTTCTTGTACTTTCAGGGTTGTTTGTGTGTCCCAGCTTTAGAGGATCTGAGAGATCGAATCTTGAGGGAAGCTTACCGTAGTCCGTTTTCTGTTCATCCGGATAGTAACAAGTTTTATCAAGATCTTTGTCCTTTCTTTTGGTGGTCGTGCATGAAAAGAGATGTATTAGAGTTTGTGACAAGGTGTCTAGCGTGCCAGCAAGTGAAGGCAGAACATCAGGTTCCTTCAGGTTTATTTCAGCCTATCCAGATTCCACAGTGAAAGTGGGATCGAGTAACCATGGCAGGTTGCCGATGACGTTGAGGAAGCATGATGCTATATGGGTTATAGTTGACTGGTTGATCAAGTCGGCTCACTTCTTACCGGTAAGGATGAACTTCAATTTGGAAAAGTTGTCTCGGTTTTACATCAAGGATATCGTGAGGTTGCATGGTGTACCTTCATCGATCATATCGGATAAGGATCCGAGGTTAACGGCGAGGTTGTGGAGGTCTATCCACGAGGCTTTAGACACCAAGTTACACTTCAGTAGATCTTTTCATCCTCAGACAGATGGACAGTCTGAGAGAGTTATCCAGATCTTGGAGGATATGCTTCGGTGTTGTGTTGTGGACTTTGCTCGTAGTTGGGAGGAGCAGTTAATGTTGGTAGAGTTTGCTTACAACAACAGTTATCAGTCAAGCATCAAGATGGCCCCTTTTGAGGCCTTGTATTGGTTCCCCTGGACCCAGTAAACGGTGCTCATTAAGCTCAGTCCAACCAATAGGGGTGCGACACTTACTCCCATAGAGAACCTCATAAGGTGCCATCTTAATACTGGCCTGATAACTGTTATTATAAGCGAACTCTGCGAGCGGCAAGAAATCCTCCCAACTACCTTTGAAGTCCAGAATACATCCTCTCAACATATCCTCAAGGATCTGAATCACACGCTCAGACTGACCATTGGTCTGAGGGTGATATGCAGTGCTAAAGTTTAACCGACTACCCAGAGCAGAATGCAGAAAACCCTAGAACTTTGATGTAAACCTCAGATCCCGATCAGAAATAATAGAAAGAGGTACCCCATGCAACTGAACAATCTCAGAAATGTACAACCGGACTCAAAGGGTAAGTAGTTCTGACTAGAATGAAGTGTGCAGACTTGGTCAACCGATCAACGATGACCCAAACAGAATCCTTCTTTGACGGAGTCAAAGGTAACCTACTAACAAAATCCATAGTCACACGCTCCCATTTCCACTGAGGGATCTCAATATGCTGAAGAAGTCCAAATGGACGCTGATGCTTTGCTTTGACTTTCTGGCAAGTCAAGCACTTAGAAACAAACTGACAACATCTCGCTTGAGACCTTTCCACCAATACTTTTCCCAAAGATTTTTATACATCTTATCACCACCTGGGTGCATAGAATATGGACTGTCATGAGCTTCCCGAAGAATAACTTGTTTTAGATTATAATTCCTTGGAACACAGTACCGACCTCGAAAACACAAAACTCCATCCTGATCAATAGAAAAGTCTTGAGAAGCTCCCTCATTGACCTCCGCAATACGATGGGCCAAGAAAGGATCATTGGGCTGCTCAGCCCGAATATCAGATATCAGAGTAGGAACCACTCGAAGCTCTGCCAACAGACTGCCATCCTCAAACAAACTTATCCGAGCAAACAGAGCTCTCAGATCCGAAATGGTGTTGCGAATTAGAGCATCCGCAACGACATTAGCCTTACCAGGATGATAATCGATCTCACAGTCATAATCCTTAAGCAACTCCAACCAACGACGTTGCCTCAGATTAAGCTCCTTCTGAGTGAGAAGATATTTTAGACTCTTATGATCTGTGAAAATGTAACACTTCTCTCCATAGAGATAGTGTCTCCAGATTTTCAGAGTGAAAATCAACGTTGCTAACTTGAGATCGTGGGTTGGGTAGTTACACTCATGCGGTTTCAACTATCGAGAAGCCTAAGTCACTACCTTACCATCCTATATTAGAACACAACCCAAACCGGTGTACGAAGCATCACTGTAAACTGTATAGGGTTTCCCTGACTCTGGCTGTGTCAGAAATGGTGCTTGTGTCAGAACAGATTTGAGTTTCTTAAAGCTCTCCTGTTAAGCCTTAGATCAGATAAACAGAACATCTTTCCTCAGAAGCTTCGTTAACGGAGCGGCTATAGAGGAAAAACCCTCCACAAACCTCCGGTAATAACCATACAATCCTAGAAAATTATGGACCTCTGCCACATTTTTAGGTTGCTTCCATTCCATAATAGCCTCAATTTTCTTCGGGTCAACTTGGATACCTTTAACTGATACAACATGACCCAGAAACACAACCTCAGAAAGTCAGAACTCACATTTGCTGAACTTAGCATAGTGCTGTTTCTCTCTCAGAGTCTACAAAACAATACGGAGATGCTGCTCATGTCATCCTCAGACTTAGAATAAACAAAAATGGAACTACCAGTATCCTCTAAAAGAATTTCCAAATAACCTGATACAGAACTAGAGACATAAGAATGAGTAGACCCATTATCAAGCTGTGCGAAAAGAAAAATAACATGAACAAAAAAAGTACCAGCAATGACGTTTGGCTCATCCCGATCCTCATGTCTCCTCGTAGCATAAACTAATACGGGCTGAGATCCCCCTGATCGAGCTGATCCTCTGAACTGACTAGGTCTGCCTCTACTACCGGTACCAGATGCAGCAGGTCTACCCTGACCTCTTCCCCCAACAGGGGTCTGAACTGATGCCTGAGATTTCCTTGGAGCATAACCAGACTGCGGAGACACTAGACAGTCCCTGAGATGATGATCAAAAGAACCACAACGAAAGCAAGTTATACTCCTCATCCAACACTCTCCTGAATGCCACTTTTTACAAAACGAACACTGAGGCAAGGCTCGAGTACTAGTGGATCCAGCTCCACTAGAAGCAGGAACAACTGACGCTGTTGATCTAGCCCGTATAGAACTCTGTGGCTCAAACTCATCACGGCCCCTCTTTCGGGACTAAAAACCCTGATATGCTGTACAGATGCCGCAGACTGTCGTCTACCTCTGTCTTGGACCTAAGATTCCAGTTGAACCCTCAAACTCTCATTACGCTCGGCTTTCCTGGCACGCTGAGTGATCATCTTTTACTTATCACGATGGGTGGCTACAACAATTTTATCGGCACCCAGAGTCCTTTCAGAAAATGCTCACACTTCTTCTTCTCGGTCGTAACAAGCCTAGGAGCATACTGAAGCAGTCACAGAAAGTCTATCTAATAGTCGTTCACTGACATATCGTTCAGTTGAAGGTTTAGGAAGTCATCCCGGTACTTAGCCAAATACTCGGGACCCACATACTGGTCCTCAAAAGTTTGTTTGAAAAACTCCCAAGTAATCTTATCTGAAGCAGTCACTCTCTCTTCAGCCTCCCACCAGTTTAGGGTTTCTGATAAGTACTCAACTCACTATCACTTTTTACACCTTTTATGGGCATTAGTCATCAAATCTACACCTACTTGGACCAATGCATATACTTAATGTGATATATTTAGAGATTATGCTTATAAAGATGATATTTACAGAAAAGGGCAAGTTTTACTGCATTTTTACATCTGTGCAGGAAATACTATTGCCGCGGCAGCAACGTGGCCGAGGCAGGACCTGATGCCGAGGCAGCAACAAAAAGACAAGTAGCGATATTGTAGGCGACTTAAAGAGAAAAATGAGCTGGACTTTTCTGGACGAGCAGCGCATGAATCAGAGCTGGGTAGCACATGGAGAGCCCAAGTCAAGGGCCTCGCGGGAAAGCCTCCTATTTGGAATAAACTTGGAAATATTTTATTTATGTACATGACTTGTTCCCTACTCCAAGTTATATTCTACTTAGGAAAGGTTTGCCCTAAACCAAGCCTATATTAAACCTAGCCGTCCAAGAAAAGAAGAAGAGAAGAGAGTTTTCGGCACAAGCTTAGTTTTAGAGTTTTCTTTTCTTTTCATTATGTTCTAAGTTTCTTTAGGCTTAGGTGAAGGTTGTAACGTATTAGTGTGAGGAGATTGAACCTTGTTTCTTGTTTCAATGCAATAAAGTATCAAAGTTTGCTTATTCTTTTCGATTCTTTGTTCTTGCATCCAAGCTCAAGAGAGAAGTTTGTAAGTAATCCATTTATCTAATATCGAGAGAGTTAGATTCACGAAAGGAATAAGTACGATGTTTCAATCGGGAAACACTAACTCGGCCTAGAGATAGGTTAAGAGTTTCTGCGGCTAAGAGAAGTGTGGAATTGGTTGGTGATTACAATTGATTCACGCCGAGAGGTATCATCAAGGACTGATCATCAACAGTACTTCGACTTAGAGATAAGCGGAGGCATCAAAGGACACTTTGCCGAACTTTGGTAAAGTCTACCCAAGAGCAAGAGAGTGCCGCGGTGGACAAGCATCATCGCTGTCGAGGCAGTAAACTGCAGTACTGCCGAGGTAGTGTTATGCGACTACATTGGAAAGAAACAAGCCAATCGAATCTACTATACAACTTAACTGGATCCTGGCCACTTTCTTTATCTGATTTTATCTTTTTATTTAGTTCTCTTCATTTAGTTTCATCAAACTCCAATCTACTTGTGTTTTTACTTTATTTCTTTTTACAGAGCAAGAAGACGAAGAAGGCACATTAAGTAGACCAATCCCTGTGGAGACGATACACGATTATACTGATCACTTTATTACTTGCGACGTGTTCGCTTGCACTAATTGCGCACTTTTGACACGCATCAAGTTTTTGGCGCCGTTGTCGGGGATTGACAACTAAATTTTGTTTTCTTTATTTTCCTGCTTTTTAATTTTTAATTTTTATTTTACTTTGTTGTTTTTCTTGGTGTACGACCAGGCCCAACCCAACCAACCCTTTGTACGAGTTAGACCCAGAGATCGAACGTACACGGCAGAGGTTGAGGAGACAAATCCAAGTAGCTATGGCAGATCATCCGGTAGGACAAAACTTACCTGCCAGTAATGGAGGTCTTCCGCCGCCACCAGGGCCGCGACAGCTTACTGTCAAAGATTTCCAAGAAGAGGATTTGAATGGGTTAAATCTAGGAGTCGTTACACCGGAAATAGAAGCATCCCACTTTGAGCTAAAAACTGTCATGTTCAATATACTTAACACTATTGGACAGTTTGGTGGGTCTATGACTGAAGATGTCAGGCAGCACCTCAAGTCATTCATGGAGATATGCAATTCTTTCAAAATCCAAGGAGTCCATGAAGATATCATGAGATAGAAATTATTCCCCTATTCACTGAGGGATAGGGCAAAAACCTGGTTAAATAGCATTCCAGTAGGATCTATTGGATCTTGGAGTGAACTCTGTCGTGATTTTATTACATGTTTTAATCCTACAAATTTATATGATCGAATACGTAATGAAATCACTTCTTTTCGACAGGTAGATGATGAACCTATGTACAAGGCATGGGAGCACTACAGAGAGTTATTGCACAAGTGTCCGCTGCATGGATTTCCCCTATGGACACAAGTGACTATGTTCTATAATGCCACGAATGCCCCAACAAGGATGATGTTAGATGCCTCAGCAAATGGAACACTCCTTGACAAAGCACCTGAGGAAGCTATTGAGATTCTAAATAAACTCGCAAAGAATGACTTTCAATTCCCTACATCTAGGCGAGGAGGAGTAAGACGCCAAGCCACGGTGAATGAGTTAGAAACATCAAATTCAGTGGCAGCACAATTGGCCTCTCTTACCAAGATGGTGCAAAACATGCAGCTACAGCAAAATACCCATGAGGTTAAGGTTATTGATTCCTTTTGCAATTTATGTGGAGGTAACCACAATTCTTCTAATTGTATAAATCAAGAATCCAGCCTGTATGTTGGAAACTACAACCGAAACAATATGATGTCCAACACATACAACCTCTCATGGAAGAGGCATCCAAACTTTTCATGGAGTAATCCTAATAATGTCTTGAATCCAACCACCCAACCCCCAGGATTCCAGCAACCAATGCAACATCTGTCGCAGCAGCAGGTACAACAGCCAATGCCGCAGCAGCAGAAGCAACAGCAGTCTGTAAGTTCCTTGGAAAATTCTCTAAAAGCATTCATGATCAAAACTGAGTCATATATGGCAGAGAATAGCAACTTCATCTAAAGAACAGATGCATTCATAAATAGAACTAAGATGAGGTTGCAGAACCAAGAAGCAGCAATAAAGGATTGGAAACTCAAGTTGGGCAGTTTGCTCAAAACATAAACACTAGACCACAAGGAGGACTACCTAGCAATACTGAAGTTGCTAAGGTAATAGGCCATGAACAGTGTAAGGCAATCACTACTAGGAACGGTCTACAGCTGAAGGAAAAGATAGGAATTCCAGCAGGCCAAGTTCCATCAACAGAACCAGAAAAAGAGGATTTGGATGCTAAACAAACTGATCATGATAACACTGCCCCAACAGAGAACTCAGCAGTTCCTGAACAATCTGCCAAGACAGCAACAACCCAGTGGTGCCAGGTATTAAGTTCCAAACTAAAGAAACCCTGGATGAGATGAGACCACCACCACCCTTCCCACAAAGGTTGGAAAAGCAAAAACAGGACCATCAATTCAAGAAATTTCTTGATATTTTAAAGCAAGTCCTCATCAACTTCCCATTCGTAGAGGCAATTGAACAAATGCCTAATTATGCTAAATTCTTAAAAGACATTGTGTCTAAGAGAAAGAGATTAGGTGAGTTCGAAACAATGGCTGCTACCGAAGGATGCATGGCAATGCTACACAATCGCATGCCACCAAAATTGAAGGATACTGGATGCTTTATCATACCTTGTGCGATAGGTAATAACTATGAAGGTAAGGCCCTATGCAACCTTAGAGCAAGCATCAACCTAATGCCCAAATCTGTTTTTCAAAAGCTTGGAATAGGAAGGGCAAAACCTATAACAGTGATGCTCCAACTTGCGGATCGATCATATGTGCAACCCGAAGGCAAAATCGAGGATATACTGGTAAGAGTTGACAAATTTATTTTTCCTGCTGACTTTCTTGTCCTTAATTGTGAAGCAGATAATAATGCACCGATCATCTTGGGGAGACCTTTCCTTGCCACTGGACGAACACTAATTGATGTGGAAAAAGGAGATTTGACAATGAGGTTCAATGACCAGCAAGTCAAACTCAATGCCTTCCACAATTTGAAAAGGCATGATGATGCAGAAGAGTGCAAAGTCCTTCACAGCACAGATGCAAGCACAAAGATATCTTGTTTCAACAACCACTGCCTTGGCAGTATGCTCGGCAGGAAAATGGAAATTCGTTATGGCAGAATATTTGACAGGAAAAGTAAGGCAGATGTAGAGGAAACCAACAGGACAACACACTGTCCAGTCATAAAGGGTGCGGTAAAGATCAGGAAAAACAAAGATGGACATAAAGTCAATAACCAACACTTGAAGAGTCACTTTGGCCAACAAGAGAGAATCACCTTGGGAGATGCATTTGCATGCACTACACCAGTAACATAATCTCTTTTCTATGATAATTTTCTTTTATATATTATTAGGATTAGTTCAGTTTAGAGTTAATTTTTTTCAGTATATTTTGCTTTAATTGTTTTTCTCGTTTGTGTTTAATTTTTATTTAGGATAATAAGCAAGAATAAAGGAGAAATAGTTCACAGCAAGAATTCTGCCAAGGCAGAAAACAATGTCAGAGCCACAGCAGTTCCAACGGGCAGAACAGTGTAATGACTAGTCTGCCGAGATTCCCACCGCGGCAGTAATTGCAAATGGCAGTAAAAGCTTAACGACTATGAAACGGCTACAAGGCCGAGGCCTATATAAGCAATCTCTCCCTCTTGAACTTTTCACTCTTGCATTCTTGTTTTCTTTAGAATATTTGCTAATCTTGCTCTCACAATACTCTCTGCCTACTCACAACCCTTCTTGAAATTTTCAGAATTTCTTCAAGAAAATCCCCAAGAACCTTAACTCTCAAAATACTTACTCATGGCCATCTACAAACGTTTTGCCCCAGCCAATGTTGAAGACCGTTTCAACAGGTCTTTCATTGCTCGGCAATTATGGGAGGAACAAGGGTTCCAACATTCCGATGAAGAAAATTACGGCATCGAGCATTATTTGTTCGACAGAATCAAGTATCAAGAATGGGAGATCTTTTGCCTATAACCTACTCAGGCCAATGCCACTATCGTGCAGGAATTCTATGCGCACGGGCCAAGAAAGGACTCCTTTTTTGTCCACTGCCGAGGCAGGCTTGTCCAGCTTGATGCCGAGACCATCAACCAATTCTACGGCCTCACACCTGACCATAATGTACATGCTGAATTCATGGAGTATATCAATGCTGAAGATTATGAATTGATAAAAGACGAACTTTGCTACGAGAATACTCCTTGGGAAACCGGTACCCATAGAGGATCGGTAGCAAGGAAAAGTCTGAAACCCGAGGCCAAGCTTTGGAACACCTTTGTCAAGAGACGCCTTATCCCAACCTCCCACAACAGTACGATGGATAGTAGAAGATTGGTTCTCATCCAATCAATCATCAACAAAAGAAGCATCAACGTTGGAGAAATTATCTTACGAGAAATTTACGAATGCGGTAAGAAGGATAGAGGACAACTATATTTCCCTTGTTTAATTACTGGTATTTGCAATGTTGCAGGTGTCTCTACGGCCGAGACAGATGAATTTACATCCTATAGGAGAGGGTGGAAAAGAGAATTCTGCCATAAAATCATGCAGATCACACAGGCAGAACCCGTCCAGGCAACCCCCCAGCAGTTCACTGTTGATACTGCTGTCGGGGCCCAATACACGATAGACATGCCTGACACTGCCCACACCACTACCGCAGCAGACCCATACCAGGAGATACTTTAACGGATGGCAACTATGGATCTTAGGCAGTAAAGATACATGGAGTATCAGTAGGACTTCAACAGCACACTTGCCCAAATGATGCTCCATCCTTTTCCAGACCAAGGGGTGCAGTTTCAAGAATTGCCCACCAACATGTTTGTCAAAGCAGTACCCTATACCGAAAATACACCAGCTCCAGGAGGACCGAGGCCATTCTTCCACACTGGCCCTCAGCAACAATTCCATGCTGCTGGCCCATCTAGGGCAGCAGACTCTGCTGCGACATCATCTGCCAGCAGAACACCATCAAAGAGGAGGGTAGTCTTCAGCACTCCACCACGATCCCCCATCATCATGGGTAGTGTATCAGCAGAGATAGATGCCTATGTACACCAAAGCTCAACTGTTGTCGGGCCAAGCATACACCATGCCGGGGCAGACGCAGCAAATGAAGGTGGGACAGACATCATGGTCAACGAGGAAATTGTCGACGAGGAAGAAGGTGAAGAAATGGATGCTCCAATGCAACAGACACCACCAACAAGATTCCAACCACCAAGACAAGCAAAAACTCAACCATCGCCATCACCGAAGACGACACAATCAACAGCACGACCCCGAAGAAAGATTGTTACAAGCAACTCTTCGGAGTCCCTTTAAATTTTTTATATCCAGTACTTTTTCTCTTTATATGTTGTTTGTTTCTTTATATGCTGCTTGTTTCTTTTCATATTTTTGTTGTCCACTGTTTCCTTCTAATATAAAGCATTGAGGACAATGCTTGGTTCGAGTTTGGGGGTGTAGAGCTATTGCCGAGGCAATCTTCTACCGAGGCCTTGCCAAGATAAGGGAGTATTTAAGTGATTATTTTTTAAAAAAAAATTATGCTCACCGCTTTACTTTAATCAATTACCCATACTTTTGCACTGCCCATCATCAGTATTGCCTTAGTTTATTCTTTAAGTCTATAGAAATCTTTCTCCTTACCATGGTTAGGTCCTGTTAAGAAGTTTAACCTTAGGATACTTAAGGATGAAAACTTAGAAGCTTACTATAAGATAAATTTTAAAAACACTTTTGGGACTTGTTGGATTATAGGAATTCTTTTAATGAACTTAGGTGATAAAGACTTAGATTTTTGGGCAAGTGACTAGAGGTGTCTATCACCGGCTCTAGGAATTACTCTTCTTCATGCTAGAGGTGCCCGAATTTGGCTCTAGTATGCTACAAAGAATATCAAAAGAAATAAGGAATTAGTGAAGAGAAAAACACAATCCTTGAGGTGCCCGAAATTGGCTCAAGAATTGGTTGTTTAGAAAATAAGAGAACACTAAACCCAAATCTATTTTTCTTGAACTTAGAGTTTGTCTAAGAAAGCCCTTAATCAAACTTGTCCACAAAAACTCACACACTCACTAAATCTTATAATTTGTTTCTAGGTAAACCCTTGGGTAGCCGAAAGGTTAAATCTAAAGAATAGGCATGGTTATGGTGGGAAGAATAGATGGAAACATAAGACAAAGAGAGAATAGAGTTTGACAAATTGATGGTTTGCATTGCTTGAGGACAAGCAATAGTTTGAGTTTGGGGGTGTGATAAGTGCTCAACTCACTATCATTTTTTACACCTTTTATGGGCATTAGTCATCAAATCTACACCTACTTGGACCAATGCATATACTTAATGTGATATATTTAGAGGTTATGCTTATAAAGATGATATTTACAGAAAAGGGCAAGTTTTACTGCATTTTTACATCTGTGCAGGAAATACTATTGCCGCGGCAGCAACGTCGCCGAGGCAGGACCTGATGCCGAGGCAGCAGCAGAAAGACAAGTAGTGATATTGTAGGCGACTTAAAGAGAAAAATGAGCTGGACTTTTCTGTACGAGAAGCGCATGAATCAGAGCTGGGTAGCACATGGAGAGCCCAAGTCAAAGGCCTCGCGGGAAAGCCTCCTATTTGGAATAAACTTGGAAATATTTTATTTATGTACATGACTTGTTCCCTACTCCAAGTTATATTCTACTTAGGAAAGGTTTGCCTAGACCAAGCCTATATAAGACCTAGCCGTCCAAGGAAGGAGAAGAGAAGGGGAGTTTTCGGCAAAAGCTTAGTTTTAGAGTTTTCTTTTCTTTTCATTATATTCTAAGTTTCATTAGGCTTAGGTGAAGGTTGTAACGTATTAGTGTGAGGAGATTGAACCTTGTTTCTTGTTTCAATGCAATAAAGTATCAAAGTTTGCTTATTCTTTTCGATTCTTTGTTCTTGCATCCAAGCTCAAGAGAGAAGTTTGTAAGTAATCCATTTATCTAATATCGAGAGAGTTAGATTCACAAAAGGAATAAGTACGATGTTTCAATCGGGAAACACTAACTCGGCCTAGAGATAGGTTAAGAGTTTCAGCGGCTAAGAGAAGTGTGGGATTGGTTGGTGATTACAATTGATTCACGCCGAGAGGTATCATCAAGGACTGATCATCAACAGTACTTCGACTTAGAGATAAGCGGAGGCATCAAAGGACACTTTGCCGAACTTTGGTAAAGTCTACCCAAGAGCAAGAGATTGTCGCGGCGGACAAGCATCATCGCTGTCGAGGCAGTAAAGTGCAGTACTGCCGATGCAGTGTTATGCAACTGCGTTGGACAGAAACAAGCCAATCGAATCTACTATACAACATAACTGGATCCTGGACACTTTCTTTATCTAATTTTATCTTTTTATTTAGTTCTCTTTATTTAGTTTCATCAAACTCCAATCTACTTGTGTTTTTACTTTATTTATTTTTACAGAGGAAGAAGACGAATAAGGCATATTAAGTAGACCAATCCCTGTGGAGACGATACACGATTATACTGATCACTTTATTACTCGCGACGTGTTCGCTTGCACTAATTGCGCACTTTTGACACGCATCAGTTTCACCCTAAAGCAACTATATAACCGCTCTCAGTTTCCTATCAGAAGGATACTTCATCTCCACAAACAGACGCTGAAGCTTCTTCAGCAAGTATTCTGCATCAGCTGGGTCTGTACCGGTCTTACCATCGAATATAGTCATCCCAGCAGCCAGAAACTCTATAGAAATCGGTTTTCTAGCACCCTCATTCTATCGAAGATAATGAAGCAGCTCTCTCTACATGGTCACAGAATCCAATCCGACAGTCTCACTATCTCCAAAAACATACGGTCCCTCACTCTGGACCGGCTGATCAACCTTGGCTTGTTGAGCCTCGGTTTGAACCTCAGGTAGATCCTTCCCTCCTATCTCTTGAGCCAAACTCTGATCCTTCGGCGGGTCCACAGGAGGCAGAACATCACTAGCAGATCCAGCAGAACGACTTCGGCCACAGCCTCGGCCACGACCTCTATCGGTCGCTAATCGTGTACTCCTACATGGTGGCATAGTAATATATCTACAGAATATAGACAGAATCCTATATTAGAATCGGTACTTGGATTATTGTTCAAAATGTTTTAGAAAATTTCAAATACGAGTCAAAACGGGAATTCGAATTTTCAAATAAGATTTACAAAATCTGTGACACCTTCGCCCCGAGTTAGGAGACGGGAGTGTCGAACGGACTTGTAAACTCGTAAATTAGACCAATCTTGTATCTAATTCTAGAATGTTTCGATTATTTGTAAGTTAATTCAAGACAATTATGTGGAATACTTATCACTTTTGAGGCCAATTTAAAACTTTTTTCTAATCTTATTCATATGACAATTTCCAAATTTGAATTTAGTTCATTTATCAATTCTAGTCTTAATCAATTTAAATACTCTTGCTATTACAATTTGATCTTATTATTCAAGCTTAACTTAATATCAATTTGGAGCCAAGAATAGACTTTAATCTAACCTTTGGAAACCCTAAAGTATCATTAAACTTTCACATTTAACTTCAAAACTTGAGCCAAAATGTGGCTAGGGGTATCGACACCTCCTTATAAGGGGTATCGAAACAGGGGTATCGAACCCCAATTCGATACCTGGTCAAATGTGTTGACCCTTGACTTGTTTACTTGAGGCTAGAGCATCCTGGTTCGATACTGGTATCGGGTCAGGTTTCGGGTCGATCGGATCGGGTTTCGGGTTGGGTCAGGTCGGGTCGGCAGAACAGGTTTCCTAAACTTTCCGGGAAAATATGGAAAATTCCAGAAAAATTGGTTTATACAAGATTCGATTCAAAAAATGAAAACTCCCCCTTAAACCGATTCGAATACAGATTTAAAACACTCCCATACTCAAATCAAAACTCGATTAAACATCCTTAACACAACATTGCTCAAAACCGAAATAAAATCTCTTCCAAACCAATCGAAACAAACCAAACTTAAACACCGAAATTCATTCGATAGAATCGAAACAAGACTTAACCAATAAACCAAATTGTATAAATAAGGGTAAAGGTCAAAAGCTTACCCACACATTAATCACCCAAAAATAACGATGAACACAACGATGCGGTTTGAATGAAAACGGAGAGAGACAAAGGATGTCGATAGATCAAAGGAAAACAAAACAAGGAGCCCCTTTGATAAACCGAATCTGATTACTCTTTCCGGACTTAGAATTAAAGGAAGAATTAAAGGAAGCAAATAATGATTGAATCGGTTTTCAGGAGGAAGAAATCGTTACCAAAGATAAATTGGTTAAATTACAGGATAAGGGTATGAACTTTTTAGAATTTAAAATTAGACTCTCCAACTTTTAGAAATTAAAATTTAGCCATCGATTTCAGATTAGAAATTCCCAAATTGCTAGGGTTTCGGATTAGGGATTTAAGGTTTTAAATTGGGGAAAAAATTAGGGTGTAACAAGACTTGTATTTGAATGATACATACCATCAGCCATTATTTTAACCATACCTGGAGGTGGTTTAGTCCATACGTTTGATGCTTGTGGTTGTAGGAATCTCAATGGGAGAGGTGAAATGATATTATGATTAAACTCATTGTACAAGTGTTTGGCATTCTCCGTAATAAGAAGACGGTTGTAGATTATTGTTGCGGACCAACTCATTTCGGCGATTTCAAATATTCCAAAAAAGTATCACAAACCCAGTAAACATATCCTCAAAAAGAATTGTCGCACAATGTTCCAACCATTCAAATCAAGATTGTTACAAGTCAGATAAAACACGATCCAGTAAATGAAACATCCTGAGAATATCCCAAGTAGTCGAATAATCTCAAAGGACATGAATCATGGTCTCTAATTTTGTATTTCACAAAGGACATATGCCATCAGAGGAGCTGTGGAAACTCAATCTAGCCTTCACCGGTAAAGTTTTATGTGCAACACGCCAAATGAAGAATCAGATCTTCAGAAGAACCTTAAGCTTTGATAAAGTATACCACAGCTTTGACGGTGGCACAGGATCATGAAATTGCCTCATTAATCATGCATACCCTGATCGTGTTGAGTAGGTTTCACTCGAATGATTTTCCTATATTAGAATATCAGAACCCATAATCGTTATCGAACACTAAAGAATGGTATCTGCATAAGTCATAGTGAACACATAGCGGACCTTTTGTACATCTCACCTATTATGTGATGGAATCATAAAATCACCATATACCAAAGGGTCAGACTGACCATCAACATAGCTCTCTATTAAATGCACCCTTTTAACACCCCCAATTTGCATGAAAGATAAGAGTAGCGCTATCAATCCAAACCTAAAAAAATAATTATCGCGAAGATGTTCATCGCAAAATGAATAGATCTCCAAGCATAAGATGATTTGTCCCCTAATCTCACAGTAAGGACATGATATCCTATAAAGTATTTGCACGAGAGAACATGAGAAACCAGTATTTGTGGATCAGTTATAAAACATCATACATGCTTATCCAATAGAGCTATTTTAAATTGATGTAAGTCTCTAAAATCAAGACCATCTGCTCTTTTGGAGGCACATAGTTTTGTCAAGCAATCACTAGCCATCCTCTACCCAAAACTCGACTAGACCATCAATAATTATGCATCACACTCACGATTTGTGAAATAAGATAATCAGGAAGCAAATAACATTTCATTAAATATATAAGCATTTCTTGAGCCACAACTTTGAGAAAAACTTTTAGGTCACCATAAAATGAAAGATTTTTAGTCCATCCTCGTACACGTGTAGTCACCTTGTCAAGAAGGAAACCAAACTTTGCCGACTTTTTCTTGCCAACAATCAGAGGCATACCAAGGTAATGGCCTGGACCATCAACTTCTCGGATTAAAAAGACAACCTGAAACTAACCACGACTCAATTGTGTTGTAGAAGGACTAAAATAAATCAAAGACTTGTCATAATTTATCTTATGCCTAGATGATGAAGAATATTTGTCCAAAATTTTCCTCATCCATGTAATCTCTATAATCGAGTTCTTAACAAATAACAGACTGTCATCATCATATAGAAGGCGTGTAATATTCGGATCATGCATGTTAGCACGAATACCTTGAATTGAACCATTCCTTTACGGTGGTGAAAAAGAACAGATAAACCCTATTTACAAGATAGAAAAAGAAAGGGGATAGAGAATCACCTTGTCTTATTCCTCTAGTCGATACAATCACATCAGAAAGAAAATCATTCAAACAAACCTAGTAGGACACAGTGATGATACATCGCATAATCAACCCAACCCACTTAGGTTCAAAGCCCAGGCAAAACATGACAGCTTCAAGAAACGCCCATTCCACTCGGTCATAAGTCTTCTCGATATCGATTTTTAAAAATATTTGCTTTGTTTTTTTAATTTTAATAAATTAATCATCAATTTTTAAATATTTATGACTTGTTTTTACCTTAAAATTTTATATATTCTCATCCTAAAAAAATATTTTTGAATCCGCCATCATCAGAATAATGTAATGCATGGGTTAAATGATAGTAATTGTGTGCAATGACATAGATTAAGGGATCGGGAGGGGTAATTGCCCTCACCCCTCAAAAAATTATTTTTTATTTTGGTCCTTTTAAATAAATTATCTTAAAATATAACTTATTTTTAAATTTATCACATTTTTAAATATTTATATTTTATTTTTTTTAATCCCAAATTCTGAATTTAGTCCGATTTTGTGTGATTTTTAATAATATATAAATGCATGATCTTTCAACTCATGGAGGAATAATGTGAGTGTGGTTCAAGAATTTTCCTTTTCCATGGTCACTCATTCCCTCTAATAATAATCATACATTGAAGAATGAAATCATAAAAGATCCATTGACAATGAATAATTTCATGCATGGTTGTATAGAGAACTAGATGTATATAATGTGCTTCAAATTAGCCGAATATAAGATCAATGGCAACTAAAATTAGAAAGGGAATTCAAATAATAATAGAATAAGATACGTATCTTTAAAGATAGAGCTAAGATTAGACAATGGAATGACAAAAATCGTTTAACTTCAAAATTAACAAACCTGATAAGTATTTAATCTAAAAGTTAAAGGAAAAAAAATAATTCGACAAGTATTCGACTACCGTGAGCTGAAATTATTCATACACAAATGGGGATGAAAATTTACCCGAAATCGTCGAGTTACGACCTGATTCGAAAGGGGACATTATTTTAAAAATCAAGTTCGGGTCGAATTATTGAAAAAATAAAGTCGGTTTGAGTTTACGGTGCAAATTTTCCTGACCCGATATATTTATATATATAATATTTAATAATTTTATAAATTTTTATTGGGTTGGGTCGAGTTAAGTTTAGTTGTGTTTTTATTAAAATATTAGGATCAAATCAAATTATAATTTTATTATGTTAAGTCGAATCAAGATCAAAGCGACCAAAAACTTGTCTCATCTCATTGTTATCCCTATAGACAGAGTTTAGATAAGGAAAGTTACTTAAAAATGTAAGGGTTTATTATTAGCTTAAATTAACTTAAGGGATTCAAATTTAAAGTCTAAATTAATAAAATAAATATCACGATTTAAAATGATTACATAAATGTCATTGAATAAATACACATATACAAAGTAACATTAACTTAGAATATTCCAATGTTAGGTCATGACATGCAATAGTGATACTTCTTTTGCAATTTGTGAACCTAGGACAAAATGGTCTAATCAGGTACCAATGTAAATAAAACCTTAGTTTATTATATTTTTACACTAATGTTCCTTTGCATTGCTTTCTACTACAAGAGTGAAGGCTGTCCATTTCATGCACATATTCCCAACCCATTTTCATTTGTTGTGGCAACACTAGGTCCAACTGCATCTTTCACTTTTTCCTACTTTTCTCCTTCTAATCTTTCACTCCTTGGGTTCTTTTCGTTTCAAAGATATTCGTTTTGTATATATTCAGGATTGATTCAAGTAGTAATCAGTTTAATTTTACTTAAACAAGTCTCGGGTTCAAGATATTGTATATGTAAAAAATCTTTGTCGAGAGACTCACCCATCAAAACTAAATGTGCGATGCGGGTCGGTCCGAATTAGTCAGGACGAAGCCTCAAAACTATAAAAAAAAACTACAAAAAATATTAGAATTTTCTATAAACTCTAGATTTTTAGAAGGCTAAATATATATAGGTATTGCTTATGATCTATATAATAATTAGAGCATCAATTTCAAATACATATCTCATTTTTATGCAGAAAGTGGTGGCGGATCTACATGTGAAGGAGGGTAGGTTTGTGCCCACCCTTAATTTTTTAAAGTTCACATATTTGGCTTTGAATTTATAAATTTTTATGAATTAATTCTTAAATTTTTAATTTTTTTATGATTTGTGTCTACCCTGAAATTTTAAGATTTGTGTCCATTTAAAAAATATTTTGATTTGTGTCCACCTTCATAAATATTTCTGGATCCGCCACTGGTAGAAAGGGTATGAAAATCTATGAGAAACAACCGAGTATATTATATATGCCAATCGTCCTTCACTCCGAAGATTTTTTTTTTTCATTTTTGTCACCATATTTAAATTTTTTTTTTAAATTGTATTTTTAATTCCCCTACTTCTATATATTTACTTTTTGGCCCCTTAACCCCAAATTCTAGCTCCGTCCCTATTAATTTTTATATCGAATAATTTTTTATGTATAAACTAACACAAGAGTAAACATATCATGTCATAACTTAAAACTTATATGTAAAGTCCCTCCCTCTTGATGGAAAAAGAAAGATGTGATTTTCTTTTTTTTATGTTTTTATTAAGCACTAAATCAAGAATATCCGTAGGAATTTGAAAGTTACATGGACCACCATGAGTATGGATATAATATTTTGGGGTGAATTTTTCATGTAAATATAAAAAATTGATGAATTATAAACAATAACAAGTGTATTGAAGATATTTTAATCTTATAACTCCAAGGTTTTGGTTAATAATAGTGAATGAAAGTTAACACATTTTATATTTTCTACATTAAAGTAACCATTTATAATATTTATTATTATATTTATCATTTTTATGTGAAAGTAATTTATAAAATTATTTGTGAATAATTTGATTCATTCATGGATATTTTTGAAATCAATGAAATGATAAAAAAAATACTTATGAGCGTAAAAAAATATTTATTTTTTTTAATAAATAATTAAGCCTATGATTTTTTTACACAGATGAATGAAGATTTTTAACTAAAAAATTAAACCAATTAAGTTTTTGATTAATTTTAATTATTAAATCTTTACAATTTTTTATTTAGATATTATTGGTACATAATAATTAGAGTTCTATCACGTTGTATTTACATATTTTTTAAAAAAAAATATTTTTTTTTAAATTTCATGTCTTAGAATTTTTAGAACTTTTAAATATTTTTTAGATAAAATATTTTATTAAAAAATTCAAATGAAAATATTACGATACGAAGCACTACATTAATAAATCAAAAAAATTATTAAGATTTAATAATCAAAATTGACTAAAGAGTATTTAATTTTTTAATTTAAGAACTTAATTGATTCAAATTATTGGTTTGAAAGATAAAAAATATTTAGAGACATATTTTTTTAATTCAAAGACTTCTTACAACCAAAAAACAAATTACATTAATGGTAGCAAATAATATATATATATATATGGAATGGAGCTTGAAAGCATGTAATTACGGGTGAAAATTGTTGGAAAAATAGTATGGTACATGGACATTTGAGTTTAAATTTGAGTGGGTTCCATTAGTCAAATTAATTGGGGCTAAGTGTATTATTACTCTATAACAAGAGTAGATTAAATTTGTATATTTACATGCTCAAAATGTTCATTGAATGAATGAGAAATTGTTGCTCAATGTAACATGTCCCCTACCTGAACACTATAAAAGGAGACATCTTGCTCCTATCACAATACACTGAAAACCATAAACATCCTTTAGCCTAATTCTTAATAGTGTTCTGCTTCTGTGAAGTTCGTCATTACAGTCAAAGTTGTGTTGCCCTCTTTGTTGCATTCCACCGTTATAACCTGGGAGACAGACGTTCCATAAAAACTCCATCTCCAAGAGGGGGGAAATCTGTTTTGTAATACCCCATTCCCGGCCTAGTAGAGAACCAGGTCGGAGAATGTTACGGTCGGAAGTTTCAGTGATTCAATGACATTTTTAGTAATCTAATTCGACTTAATTATTATTATTAATGTTACGAATCTCCTTCGCATATTAAGAAAAGCACAATCACCTATGATGGTAAACTGTGATAACTGAGAGATAACTAATTACTTATGGAGGTAATTAATGCTTCTATGAACAAAGTAATAACCTACAAAGGTAATCTAGGGTTACTAAGGGAACAGTAATTACCTATAGAGCTAATTAGAGGTTCTAATAAAAAAGTGATTACCTATGGAGGTAATCAGGTTTGATCAACAGAGTGCACCTAAATACTTAAGAATTGTTTTGATAACTATGATAACCATTAAACCTGTTTCGATGCATTTAGTAGGGGTTTCAATACACGGAGACCGACCAAATTTTTAAGGGTTTGACTCGGCCAGGCGTTTCGATACGCCTTGGAGCTGTATCGGAACGATGGATCACAGTTTCATAATTGTATCGGAATCCTCTCAAATGGTTTCGATACCTAGTTGAAATTCCCAGATTTTTCCTAATCTTTAAGTATATTGTATCGAAATAGATAGGAACTGTTTCGGAACACTTAACCTGTAATATCACATTTTAGATAGAATTTATTCGATTTGACTTAGTAGATAAATTTTAAATCTTATAAAATTTTACCAGCAACTTTCAATGAGCATAAACTATTTTCATGTCAAATTTTAGAGCATTCTAAATCCATTTACTAGGATTCTAACCTTTAGTTCCCATTAGGCATGATTAACTATTTTTATTATTTTTCTTAGGACCATTTTATAAATTATAAGTCTAGATATATTTTATGCATAACCAACATATCATAATACATGCTTAAGACTTAACAAAATATATTGCCACCATTCTAGGAGTATTTAAAATAAGATTACATACTCTGGACTCTTATGACTTGCCAAAAACCTTGCCAAAAAGGGATCTAAATCTCCTCTTCAAACCTTAACCTGAAAATGCATAGAAAATGAAAACATTAAGCATACTTTGCCTAGTGAGGTAGTCAATGACAACATCAGTGTATAGAATGCATATAAATAGTATGCTTTTATACCATAAGTTCAAATTAGGTCAATTTTCAATGATTCATGATAATAGCTCAATGTTCAATGTCAATGCATCAATAATTCATGTGCCATAACAATGAAATCAATAAGTTATTATAAACCCTTAGATCGATCAAGATAATGGATACACGGGTTTCTTACGCCTTACCAATACAATGAATGGTCTAATCCCTCCGCCTCGCCAAAATGACCAGTACATAATCATCCTTCCGCCTCGCCAACATATAGGCCGTAGCCCAATGACCGTAGTCCACCCGTACCGATGAGCTCATAAATCCTATGGCATGCCAATTATATCCAATTTCCATCTAATCCAAGGTCCAATACAATTTATATTCATAACAATTTCAATGATGATATCAATAGGTCCAATGATTCTACATCAATGATTTTGACCCTTAGATCCATTTCAATGAGTTCAATAATCAATATTTCGGTGATTCAATACTTTCAGAATATCAATGCAACAAAGAAAGCTTACCAAAGCTTACCATAGCCTTGTATGGGTCTTAATACTTTTCCATGTCAATGTTATGCTACATGTCAATGGTAAACAATGAAATGAGATGGGAAAAGCTTTCAGCTTTGTCCCATGACTCTACTACACTCACCTTTATAAGGTTCTTGAATGGCAACTTCTTTTCCCTTAGCTTAAATAGGAATTGATGATGAATCCTTGTGGTAAACTGAAAGAAAACAACTTTTTTATTCGTATAGTATACCAAAAGTACACATATAAGCTTATATGTATAAGCTCTAGGTAACCTATACCGATAACCGAATACTTGAACTGTTTACCTATATTGGTAACTAAATACTTGAACAGTTTACCTATATTGGTAACTGAATACTTAAATTGTTTACCTAAACTGACAATTACATGTAACACACGAACTGAATATTTGAATTCTTTACCAATACAAGTAACTACATGTAACAGTCTTCTACGACTTTAACTAGTCAAAACATAAATATTTGAATACTTGATCTCACATAAGCTTATAATCAACAATAGTTCCATAGTGTAACCTTAAAACCTATGGGTCTTAATATCAATCTTTCAATAGTTCATCTTGAAATTAAACATAAATCTCTCATGGAATTCAACAACAAATAAAGGGGTTTTACTCACCAACTCTTTAGCTTTGATTTGTTGCCTTAAAATCAACCAAATAACCAAGATGAGATTGAGGTGCTTGGTGAGCTCAAGGTAGAAGATTACAATGGAGGTACTTGCTTCCAAAGCTTTAAGAAACTTGAGAGAATGATGACGAGATTGTCTCGGTTTGTTTGCGTGAACCTTTAACTCCAAACTTCCCCTTTTTAATTCTTCATTTCTCCAACCGAGTAGGAGATCATTATGGGTGGCCTTCCTTCCAACCAATGAGAAGTTTTCCTTCACCATGGGGAAAGCTAATTTTGAATATAAAATTTCATCTACTTATCTTTTCTTTTTCTTTAATTGAAAGTTGTCATAATTTTATGACAAACCATGCCAACTTCACGTGAACCAACCACCCAAAGAGGTGACTAGCACCTCCAATTGGTAAAATTTCGAGGTTAGTCCCTCAACTTTTCAAAGTTTACACTTTTGCACTCGAGCTTTTAACTTTTTGCAATTTAGTCGCCAAAAAACTTTTAAATCTTTCCCAACAAGTCCTTAAGTCCGAATTACACTCAATTAGAGTTCCATTATATAAAAATTGAGTACAAAAGGTTTCAATATTACACTTTCTATTTTTTTGATATAAAATTTCGATCATCGGTACATAATTCCAACTAGACCGGTTTTCGGGGTGTTACAATTCTCCCCCCCCCCCTTTAGGAAAATTCGTCCTCGAATTTTTAATCTAAACCGAAGAGATATGGGTACTGAGATTTCATTCTCTTCCGGTTTCCAAGTGGCTTCTTCCACTGAATGGCTCCTCCAAAGGACTTTAACTAATGATATAATTTTATTACGAAGCCTCTTAATTTCCCTTGCAAGAATCTGCACTGGTTCCTCCTCATATGTCAGATCTGTCTGAATTTGCACAGATTCTGGCTCAACAATATGGGAAGGATCGGATCGATACCTCTGAAGCATGGAAACATGAAATACATCATGAATCCTACTCAATTCTGATGGTAAATCTAAACGATAGGCCACAGGGCCAACTTTTTTTGTCACCTCAAAAGGTCCAATGAAACGGGGACTTAATTTCCCTTTCTTACCAAACCTCAAAATCTTTTTCCATGGTGACACTTTAAGGAAGGCTTTCTCACCAACCTCATAAGTAATGTCCCTCCTTTTTAGATTAGCATAGGCCTTTTGTCGATCAAAGGCAGCTTTCAAACGAGCATGGATGTTGGAGACTCGTTCTTCAATTTCCCGGAACAAGTCAAGACCTAACACTTTGCTTTCACCGAGTTTAGACCAACATAGCGGTGTCCTGCAACGTATGCCATACAATGCCTCATACGGTGCCATCTGTATAGAGGTCTGATAACTATTATTGTAAGCAAACTCGATAAGAGATAGGGATTTCTCCCAAGATCCACCAAAATCTATGATACATGCTCGAAACATGTCTTCCAGAATCTGAAAAAAGAAATATTAGAGAAGACACTCCATTTCCAATACACAGAATTAAGAATCCAATGATTACCTGAATTACCCTTTCTGATTGTCTGTCAGACTGAGGGTGGAAAGTTGTACTGAGATTGACTTTAGTGCCTAAAGCACCCTGTAAAGATTTCCAGAATCGAGATGCGAATCCTGGATCCCGATCTGAAATGATAGACCGTGGAACACCATGAAGTCTTATCACTTCCTTGATGTACAAGTCAGCTAGCTTTGGTAACCCGAAATCCATTTATATGTTTTTATTTGGTTTTTGTGATCTTTGTATTTCCATTTTATATGTTTTATTTCATTTGCGGAAATTGTTTTAACAATTTAATAATTTGCTTCGTTTATTTTATTAACAAAAATCGTCTGTTTCTTTCCTATATTTTTTATACCTTCTTTTTAAATTAAAAGGTTTAGGGTTTAGAATTTAAGGTTTAAAGTTAGGATTTGTGGTTAGGGTTTAGGGAATTAGAGGTATGGTGTATTTTTTAGGATGTAAGGTTTAAGGTTTAGGATATAGAAAATAAAGGACATGGTTTAAAATTTATTTTTTTAGAAAATTTTCAAAGGAGGCATAGAAAAAAACATTATAAAAAGACAGAAGACTTTTACTCGCAATTTCGGTCTCCTGGTAGGGGAAGGACCAAATCCAGATGGCTCCGCTAGACCCATTGGATCACCGTAACAGTCTTGAAGCAACCATCAGCAAGCACCGAAGTTCACATTAAACGAATTAAAACCAAAACCTAAAACCTAAAACACTAAACATTAAACTTCAAGACTGTTACAGATACTATTGAAAAAAAAGTAACCGTTCTCAACAAAAATAAATACCCACGTAAGTATACTTTTTTTTCTTGTAATAATTTTTATATTACTCACAGTTTATTTTAAGGAAAATTATATAACGAGCGTCGGATACTATTGAACATCATTAACAATAAATACTATTAAATATTATTAAATTAATTAATAAAAATTAAAAATTTTAAGGATCCAATATTTAATTATAAATTATTTAAAATATTTTTTAAAATTATTATATATTTTATTTTATTTTTAAAATAATTGAATAAAAAAATAATTTTAATTAATTTAAAATATAAAAAAAATCCTAAACTCTAAACACTAAAACCAAAACCTAAAACCTAAAACACTAAACATTAAACTTCAAATCCTACGTTATGAAATCTTAAAACCCTAAATTCAAAATCCTAAAAATACTAAAAAATAAAAAATAAGTCCAAAACCTAATATCCTAAACCCTAATGACCAAAACCCCTAATATAACGACCCAATTTTTTCAAGTCAACATCGGGCGTTGACTCGATCCATTGTGGGCTCGTTTGTTGGGCTTGGCCTTTTAGTAGTGTTGGAAGATGAGAGGTTAGTGAAGGGTGTGGGAGTAATTTCCCCACCCATTTACTTAATATTCTGTAGCTTTTGAGGGGGAAAGGGGAGACCACCTTGTTTCTTAACTTCCTATTCTTTTTTCCCTTCTCAAACCAAAGAAAAAGATGAGAGTTTGTTGTTGTTGAAGGATAATCGCGTATAGTTCATCGAGGAAGAGTTGTTAAGCAACTTACGATCTTCGTTTCAAGGTGCATATCCTTTGGCTTAGAGGAGAAAGGTTTAGAAGCTTAAAATCAAGGGTTGTGAGTGGGAAAAGATAGGGAGAAGCTTTAATCCGGGTTTGTTGCTTGAGGTCAGTATATTTCTAACTCTTACACTTCATGTATCTCATGAAATACTTGTCTTGCTTGCTTGAAGGTCATAGAATGCTTGATGGGTGTTTGGGTAGCTTAGAAACCCTAAAATGGTGATTTTCATAGCAAGATCTTAGATGACTTAAAATTGATAGAATCACCTTTAAACTTTTCTCATAGTGTGTAGAAATAATTTGGGATCGAATTGGGTAAGTTTGGAAAGTGTTCTTAGGCATTTCAAGATCCAGACCTGCATTTTCGTGTAAGGGTATCGATACCCTTAGTAGGCATATCGATACACTAGAGAAGAAACTAAGGCTTGGAATGCAGGCGTTTCGTAATGCCATCCTCGTGTTTCGATACTAGAAATTTCAGTAGCAAAATATTTTGATACCTCCTTAAGGGAGTATCGAAATAGGTGGAGTATCGATACCCTTTATAGGCGTATCGATACGGGTAGGTTTTCCCTTGGGTTTTCCTAAGTTGTTTAGCTTAGTATATCGATACACGATGGAGGTGTATCGATATTGTGTGTGTTTCGATACCTCATATAGGTGTATCGATAAGGAAAGATTTCTCTTGGTCTTAAGTCATCGATTTATCATATCGATACTTAGGGGAAGCGTATCGATACTGGGTGCGTTTTGATACCTCCTTTAAATGCGTATCGATACCCTTGTATAATCTGCCCAAGTTTTTAAGGATTGAGTTTGGAGGGTCCATAAATTTTTGTTATAGGTTCTTATAGTTTAATTAAGCCATGAAATGAATTACAAAACTGATAAATTGAGTTTATCAACCCGATATGAGAATTTGTGAGCAATGGCTTAGTAATTGATAGATGGATTTAGTATCATGCTTCTCTAGGGATCTATGGTGGATAGAACAATAATGCATGGTGGTTAGAGTCCTTGTTGTGTGCTGATTGGATACTAATATATTTAAGGGGCTTTGGTTAATGAATTAATATAAGAAGACCTTGTAAATGATCTAGTGACTTTATGTATCTAATCTTAATTATGGGAGATACCTTAGATATTAGTTAAGTTATATGTTTGTCCCAACTTGATAATGTGTATGGATGCTCATGGAGCATGTGTTACTTGTATGTCTTGGTAAAGAAAATTTGGATATCCTAGAGTCAGTGCATGAGCACTTGGTCAAGGGAACAAGTACTTTGGGCTATGTGAGCAAGTACATCCGACGTGTTCACGGGTTACGTGATCTAGATGTGATTCGAACCTATCCGTGGTTAAGTTGAACCGAATAAGGCATTTAACTTGATGGGTTGTGTGAGCATCAAGCAACTCGATGAGTTATGTGAACTCGAGTAACCTGATGGGCTATGTGATCTCAAGGATAGACTGCTTGTGGTTATATTAATCAAAGTATGTCTCGTAAATATCTGAGGCATGCCAAGGACCATAAATAGAAGAAAAAACATATTACGATAGTATTTTACAAAAGTTCAACACAAAATCAAAATCAACAATAAGAAAAACAAGAGAACCCCATACCAAGGACCATAAATATATGGTTTTTTTAATAAAAAAATTAAATATATTTATATTAGACAGATTTTATATTTATATGTAATACTCATCTTAAATTTAAACAACTTTCAAGAGTATTGAATAATATTTTTAATAAAAAATAAATATTTAAATTATTTTTATTTTAAGTGTTTAAATTATATTTTATTCCTTTTAAGTGCCCAAACAATATTAAAGTAGGTGTTTAAATTATTATTTTTTGTCAAAATAGATATCTCAATTTGATCTTAAAAGAGATAAAGAAAAATAAAAGTTTTTTTTCCTCTAAATTTATCACAAAATCCAATGGTGAAAATGAACTAAACATAATTAATAAAATCTGATTTTTTTATAAATCCAAAATAATTTTGGGGGGAAACTGAGTATCGGTTTTTTCAGTTCTCGGCTTCCTTCTTTTTATCAAGGAAAATTCTACAACGGGCGTCGAACACCGCTGAACATCGTTAATGATGAACACTATTGAACATTATTAACTAATTAATAAAAATTAAAAACTTTAAGGACTCAATATATAATTATAAATTATTTAAAGTAAATTTTTTTATTAAATTACTTTATATTATTGTGAATAAAGTAAAGAACAAGAATAAAATAAGAGAATAAAGATGAGAGACAAAAGAGAGAGATTTTATTATATTCTCAAAGTAGGGTTGTGTACAATGCTTTGTCTAAAAGTCTATATTTATAGACATAAGATGGAAACCCTAATTCCAATGAGTATTAAACCCTAATAATAAAGCTCATTAAACTTTAACTTAATATATGGATATCCACCACGAATAAATATATTCATAACACTCCCCCTTGGATATCCATGAAGATAATGTGCCTCGTTAAAATCTTACTAAGATAAAAACCCTGTGAGAAAAAAATTCTTAGTGAAGGAAAAAAAGTACACACATCTTTGATACGCATAACATGTTGCCTCATTAAAAACCTTATCAGGAAAACCCATTGGGACAAAACCTCGATTAAGGGAAAAAGAGTGCAACGCGTATTTACTCCCCCTCATGAAAATATCACATAAGATCTTTGAATCTTCATAATTCAATATTCAATACAATCTTCAATTGTTGAAGTAGATCATAAACTAGTGGATAAATCTTTCAAATCATTGCTTGAAATGATTCATTGAATACTATTCATTTGAAAATCATAAGGGACGAAACTTGAAGAAATATGTTTCGTTTTATCATATTTGATATATCTACCTTGAGATATAAAATTTTTATTATCTCTATACAAGATAGCTTGCATCTTATCTTGTGAAAAATATTCACATATCTTCAAGATATGTTTAGCCAAACACATATTTCGGCTTTACCTCTTGCATAACAATTATTTAAGGTAATGATCTCGTAGCACTTAAATAATATTTCTGGACCAGCTAAGATACGATGCTTCCAGATCAAATAATGTGTATATTGTGCCTTAGACCAAAAATATCATTACCCTTTTCGTGAGGCGAAAAAAATCTTTGTTTAAAGTAAGAGACTTAGCAACAACCATAAGGGTGATCAATAGATATGCGTTATACAAGTAAAGTCTCTTTCAATATTTTTCTATATGTCGATAGGTGCACAAGGATTTGAGGAGATATCTTCACGAATCTCAACGATATTCAAATCATCGACATACACAACAATAAAAATTCAGAGCTAAATCTCTTAATAAAAATGCTCGGGGAAATAATTCATTTAGCATTATACTAATAAGTATTCAATGAGGCGATCATATCAAATACGCCTAAATTGTTTCAAGCCATAAAAAGATATATTCAATATGATTGAATAATGTTCTCGAGAACTTGAATGAACTGCTTATGGCAATCTAAATCTTTCCGGAAGTTTCATATAAATATTATTGTCGAGAGGCCCATTCAAATATGATGTAACAACATCCATTAGGCAGAAACTGAGTAATTTTATTTATTGCCAGATTGATCAAAATCTAAAAGTAGTTGCATCCACCACCGAGGAATATATTTTCCTCATAATCAATTTCATGTCTTTGTGAGAATCCTTGTGCAACCAAATGAGTTTGTCTCATGATTTCCCCTTTTGATTTCTCTTTCTCACAAAGACTCGTTTATATCCACGAGCTTTACACATTTCAATGTACGGGCTATAGACCCAAATACTTCTCTTTTCAAAAGAGATTTTAGTTTCGCCCCAATTGCCTCTTTCATGTTGGCCAATCATTTCTTTGTTTACATTGCCCAATTGACAATGATTCATGATCCACATCATCAAATAAAATCTCTAGTGCTATATTTCATGCAAATATATTAACGACGTCGATTTAATTTCAGTTCCACTTATTACCAGACATGACATAATCTACTGAGATCTCTTTATTATCAGGTACCTGAGTCATGTCAATGTCTCTGTTGGAGACCATTTAATCTCTTCTAGAGATTTTCATAATCAATGATTCCTCGATCAGACCATCATAAAATATAGCTCCTTTTCTTTTTCGAGGATCTCATATCTTTGGAACTTACTTGTCTACTACGCTTTAAGCGTAAGTTAGACTCATTAGCAACTAGAGTTTGTCCTTCCATGACATCAAATTTAATCGGAGCATTCATAGTTGGTATACGTGACTTAGTCACTCTTTTAGGGTTAGCAAAATCATCTGGCAATTGATTTGCTAAATGAAATATCCTTTGAACTTATAGTTCACATTGTGTAGTACGTGGATCAAAATGAGAAAAATGATAATTCATTCTAACTTATTTCTTTCCCCAGCTATTTATTTTCTCCCCCTAATGTTGGGTAAACTGACTCATTAAAATGATAGTCAGTAAATCGGGTTGTAAATAAATCCCCTGTCAGAAGCTCTTATATATATTCCCAACAAAACTCATCTTTGTGCGTTGTGGTGGAACAATTAGAACATATATCGCACACACAAAAAAAGATGAGAAATATTTGGTTCCTGACCAAAAACCATTTGTAATGGGGAGAACTTATGATCATTTGATGGCTTGATGCGAATTTGTGATACTACATGTAAAATTACATGTCATCAACATTATCAAGACTGATTGTCTTTAGAAAATAATCTGGAAAATATGCTCGTAATTTTATCAATTGAGCAAGTAGCCTCGCAAACACCAAGTTGCGGGTTAATGACAAGGATACATATAACCATCTAGTCGATGCATCGATAAAAATCATAAAATATCTAGATGGATTTTTAGAAAAGGTGTATGGGCCAATATATATCACCTTGTATCCTTTCCAGAAAAGTAATAGATTTATACTTTATCTTAACTGTTGATAATTGAATAATCTAATTGTTTTCATAGCAAGTATCACATGAAAAAATACCATGAAGAAAATCTTAGTTCTTCAATAAATGACCACATGAAAGTGTCAGCTAATTTTGGCATCATAATTGAACCGGGATGGTCTAACCGGTCATGCCAAATAAAATTATCAATAAATATTTGGTTTTCAATAGCATGAGCTTCAATTTGTACTAATTCTTATGTAGTACAATATGGATGACAGTGCATGTAATTTTGCCAATATTTCCTTATTGTCTTGAATTATACTCGTAATATTGAGATAGTCAGCATCCTTTGACTAATATTCTCAATATATTTCTGTAAATATCTTTAAAATTCAATAAGTCTCTTTGCGACTTTGACGATCATAATATAATGTAAATATGAGATAAAGTCTCATTTGGCAATAACATATTTTCTCAACGAGCATAGTGCACTGTAAATATGAGATAGTCTCATTTGGCAATAACATATTTGCTCAACGAGCATAATGCACTATAAATATGAGATAAAGTCTCATTTGGCAATAACATATTTGCTCAACGAGCATAATGCACTGTAAATATGAGATAAAGTCTCAATAACATATTTGCTCAGTCGGAGCTTTCTGTGAAATTAGTACTTCCGGATATAGTACTCATATTATTCCCTTGCATTTAAAATGGGAAAATATGCATAATTATGCACATTTTAACATGTGCTTTATTTCATTCATTTCGGGGAATGAAAAATATGTGCTCTGTACCATTCACTTCGGGAAATGGAAAATATTAAATATAGCACATTATATCAAATCGGTTATCTATCAAAGATAAACTCTCAAAAGCTCTTCCGAAGCATTGATATTTCAATACTTTGAGATATAGTACTCACATTTTCCCTTGTATTTAAATGGGAAAATATTTCTTATGCTTGAGTATAGTATGAGTACTTGCACTGTCTGCTTGGCATAAATAGCCACAATTCATTGTAGATTTCATTCCAGAAGTGATAATATTCTTCAAAGGATAAATTAACATAGAATGTAAATAAATAATATGTAAAATAAATTAACATAAATATATAATAAATAAAAATAAATTAACATAAAACAAAATAAATAAAGATAAATTGTTTCCTTTAGATGTTATAAGGAAAATAAAATAAATGACGAATTATTCTCTTGAAGGACTATGAGAAAAAATATCAATATCCAATTGAGTTGGATCAATAACGTCATTATTTTCGCCACAAAGAAAATCTAGTTATATTTTCTTTAATTTATCATTCATGATTATGAATAAAGTCCATAATACTTCGGCGTTTGACAAGTACGAGATCAATGGTTTATATCATCACATTGATAACATAAAGAATTTTAATCTGATCTCTATCATTCTTGTCATCTTTATAATTCCACTTCTTGTGGATATAAGTATTCTCAAAATAATCATCTTATCCATGTCTATTTTATGATCTCAATCATGACCACAATTACTAATGTGGCTTTTATTCATCCCGCTATATAATGTCACATTCGCTTCAGTGAATGGAGCGGAGCCCATTGGGCGATATTCATGATTTTTCATGAGCAACTCATTATTTTGCTTAGCCACAAGAAGGCAGGAAATTAACTCAGAATATTTCTTAAAGCTTTTTTTCACGATATTGTGTCTGAAGGACAACATTGTTGGCATGAAAAGTGGAGTATGTTTTTATTCTAACATATCCTCATCAATGATACTCTGGCACATAATTGAGTTTTATTCACTAACCATATAGTGAATTATCACGTTTGCATTCACTTCAAGGAATGAAACAAATTCAATAATCGCATGGAATAAACATCATGCTTGCATTCTCTTCAGGGAATGACATAAATCAAATAATCGCATAGAATAATCATGCTTGCATTCACTTCATGGAATGTCATAAATTCAATAATCGCATGGAATAATCATCATGCTTGCATTCACTTTAAGGAATATCATAAATCCAATAATCGCATGGAATAATCATCATGCATGCATTCACTTCAGGGAATGCCTCCCATAAAAATTCTTTGATCAAGACAATTTTCGTAACTTGAACTTGGGAGAAGTTTATAGTCGAGTTTTTCGACACAAAAAAAAATATTGCTTCCAAGCAAATATAGACTTTATAATATTCGTACTATTAAATAGTAATTGATCAACCAATATATATACAATATATACAAAGAACAAAAAAATTTAATCCTCATACGCGGCGTTGTTAAACCAGTCCACAAGGTCCTTTAAAAAAAGAACCTCCTTTGAGACCAGTAGCCTCGCAGAACGGGATGTCCAGCCAATATACTCGGATTAAACCAATATAACAAACAACATATTAATTGATTAAAGGTTTAATATTTATTCTAATATCATGTAATACTTAAAACATGATTAAAACATAAACTTTCGTCATAATAATAAAATAAACAAATATTGGTTATAAATAAAGATAAAAAATCTCAAATTAAATAAATAAAACATACCGGACTTTCCATTAATTTGAATATATGTAAAGTTTAATCACCAATATTTTGTTAAAATCCTTTTTGGGAATTGTCGACAAGCACCACAGGAATTGAGTCACTTTATCGCTACACAAACACCAAACAACCAAAGATTTTTAATAAATTAAAAATCAAATCAAAAATCAAGAGAGAAAAATAATCGGTAATTAAAATATAATTGAGGGAGAAAAACTTATCTTTGATTTATGCTAGTAACAAATTCTTGTCAATAACTCCTTTAAGATTCGAACGATAAATACCTCCGTTGGTTAGAGTCTCGTGCTGATAACGTGTTGTGAATAAAGTAAAGAACAAGAATAAAATAAGAGAATAAAGATGAGAGACAAAAGAGAAAGATTTTATTATATTCTCAAAGTAGGGTTGTGTACAATGCTTTGTCTAAAAGTCTATATTTATAGACATAAGATGGAAACCCTAATTCCAATGAGTATTAAACCCTAATAATAAAGCCCATTAAACTTTAACTTAATATATGGATATCCACCATGAATAAATATATTCATAACATATATATATTATTTTATTTTTTTAATTATTAAATAAAATAATAATTTAAATTAATTTTAAAAAATAAAAAACCCTAAACCCTAAAACCAAAATCCAAAACCTAAATCACTAAACATTAAACTTTAAGCCCTAAAATATAAAATCTCAAAACCCTAAATCTAAAACCTAAAATCAAAACCCCTAAAAATATTAAACCATAAACACTAAATCTAAACCCTAAAATCTTAAACCATAAAATAACCAAAACCCTTGTATCTAAATCACTAAACATTAAACTCTAAACTCTAAAATATAGAATCTCAAAACCCTAAATCAAAAACCAAAAACCCTAAAAATACTAAACCATAAACACTAAATCTAAACCCTAAAATAACCAAAACCTCTATATCTAAATCTTAAATTAGTTTTGGGTTTCAAGTTTAGGGTTTATACTTTTTAGAGTTTCAAATTTTCTATTTTAGGGTTTAGGTTATGGTTATATTTTTGTTGTTTAGGATTTTATGGTTTAATTGTTTTAGAGTTTATGATTTAGGGTTTTAGATTTTAGGATTTAATATTTAGTATTTTTAGCTTGAGTTTAGGGTTTTAGGTTTTGGATTTAATATTTTTTATTTTTAAATTAAAAATAATTTAAAAAATAATTTAAAAAAATTAAAATATAATATATATAATTTGTTTAAAATTTTATTTTAAATAGTTTAGAATTATATGTTTAGTCTTTGAAATTTTTAATTTTTATTAATTAATTTAATAGCGTTCAACAGTGTTCATCGTTAGTGGTGTTCAGCAATGTTCGACGCACGTAGTAGACTCATCCTTTTATCAATTCCTTTCGGTTTTCTAATTTGTCGATTTTAATCTAAATAGTTGAACCGTTAGACCAATCTCCAGATCAATCAATTAAAATAACCAGTCCGTTAACTTTTTTTCAGAAATTATTAGACGAATTTGGGTTATTATATTATTTATGGTGTTATTTAAAATTAATTCATCTTATTTTTTTAAAGAAAATTATTTCTTTTCTATAAATTGTTAAATAAAATAATATTATTTTATAGGATTATGGATGACGTGTAAGCCGAATCATATAATAATTTATCCCTACATACGAATAACATAGAAAGATAAATTCTCACTACATCAGTATTGATTTCAACCAATTAAAATCATTTACTTCATGACATTTTTTTAAGTAAATCTTCACGTATTTTTATATTAATTTAAAAACAATATTTTTGGAAAGTTACAATTATCTTGTAATTTTTAAATTTAATCTTAATCTACCTTAAAGAAAGGGTTAAGGAGAGTTTAAAAAAAGAAAAAGAAAATACTCATAATACGTCTAGAACGCATAATCTAAGAAAATACGAGAGGATAAAAATAAACAGTTTGATTAATCGACAAAATATATATACTTTAAAAATTACCATTTGAATAGGTTGATAACAAGAAAAAAGAATAAAATGAGAGATCATAATTGATGCGATAAGCATCACCAATAATATAATTTCTCTGAATTACGTATTCAAATTAATGAAAACATCTTAATCATAACTCATGTAATAAAGATGGTCATTGATATAATTTCTCCGATCCGGTTAGCAAAAACATCTTGCAAGTTATACCGGCAAAGATGTACCAGAGATTCAGAGCAACATTTTACCATTGATATGAGTAAACTCGGAAAAAAATCAGTAAACACAGGAAATCTGAAATTATTTTTCCCCCTCCAAATTGATGGTAACAGTAGGGTTCACTGATTTGAATGAACCAGACAACAATCACCTGTGGAAAACATGTATTATGGGATAGAACAAACATCAATAAACTGCAATAAATGGTATGTTTTTGCAACAAAAAAAGGAACAATCAACCTATAAACATAAACATAAATATCAGGTAGAGAAGAAAGGGATTTAGAATCATTTATTAGAGGTTTTTTCTGTTCTTCAGTCTCCATCAATCTAAACAGTGTACAGTTTGAAACACAGCTGTAAGAACTAAGAAGTGAGAAATAAAAGTATACAGAACAATGGAAACTTGTACTCAAGGTTTCAACAAATTAGAAAGATTCTTTGGGGGTAAAAAAGAATAAAAATATAGAGGAAAAATTGATTTCAACCCTTGAAAACATTCCTTTTTAACAAAACAATACATGCCAAGGACCTGTTAAATATACTTGCATTGAGTAGCAGTAAGACTCCATGAAAACAATGCATTCAACTGCTCTCGCGAATCTCGTTCTTATGTATGCAGCAGCAGTACGAGTTTAAAGTATGCTTTTCTTCCCTTTAATACGGGGGTCGACGCTTTTGTCCTTTTGGGATCCTACAGGAGGCTTAGACGGTTCGTGTGAATCACCTGCAACATGCTTCTTTCGCCTTGGAGCACCCATGCTGGCAGAGTCTACCAATGGACCGGACCAAGTTTGGATCGGATCTTTTGAATAAGTGAAAGACGTAGAGCTAAAGGGGACATCGGGAGGAACAATCGAAGGATCAATGTGCTGTGATGTTCCTAAAGGAAAGCCAAGCGTGCCATCCTGGTGCGGTGGGGGGAACTTTTCGCTTTTGCTCTTTGCATTCGCATGGGTTATTAAGCGCCTTCTCTGCTTCACAAAAAAAAAACTCGAATTAGTTAAAATATCAGAAGAAGAACTAAAAACACGTGTCGAATGCCACTAGAGGCTAAGCCTAAACAGTAGTAGTTGTTGACAATAGTGAATTGTCACATACATCAAGATTAGACTGAAGCTCAGCATTGGCTTCTGGAGCAGGAATCGCCCTTGCACGATCACGCGTACGAGTCTTTCTCGCACCATCACCCTGGGGTTTACTAGCAGCTCTGAGTCTGCACAATTATAACAGAAACAGAAAGGGTTCATAGAAAATTATGGTTGAAATATACTAGATAGATACATCATGTTGCTTTCAAATGCAAATTTACAGTGTAGTCAAACTCAAATGGAACCAATGACGAACACAGAATGAAAGACTAAACTTTGCGGCCATAGCAGTAGCTCTCACATTGAACAATTCAAATATTATTGCACACGGTTAACAACACTAGAGTATCAACCATTATAGAAAAATTCGAAGTTCCTCGAGAAGAATCATTTAACACATTCCAGAATTAAGAAAAATAAGATCCAGAAAAACTGAACCCATGTATCTGTGCATGCAAACCACAACAGTTAGTTTATACAAGTCTTTCTATCGCTGGAAACTACAAACAAGTAGTGGGAAAGAGGTTTCGAACAAAGCATGTGCTTAAGGGTCCATATCGTTCTTATCCATGTCCCTCAAAATCAAATGATTAAAGTCAATAGAGAGGAAAAGCAAAAGAATTAACCTCCGAGCTTCATCATCTCGTTGTTTTGCGTCCATCTCTTTGCTGGGTGGATATTTTGGGAGGCTCGAAGGTTCACAAGCATACGGTTCCGTTGCAAAGAACTGGACAATAACATAAATGGTGAAAATTGACGGTAAACCAAAGAGTTTTCAGTGAAATCAAACAACTCACTTCACTTTTCAATGCAGCAGTGGCAGTCAAGCGCTCTGCTGGATCAATGGCAAGTAGAGTGTCGATGAGGGGCAGCGATGACGCTGGAAAATCTTTAAATGTCTCTTTTATGCGTCTTTTATATGGCTCTCGAGGCTTAAATAAGGTTGCATTTGGCAACTTTGATTTTTTCCAGTATTCATCTGATGGTGAACCACATAACTTGTATATTTTATGAAGTTGCTCTACCTAATCAATTATAAAAAAATACACAATTAGTAATTACAAGCTGTTGTACAACTACATAGAATCGCCTATTGATGTTCAACATTCAATGATAAAAAAAGACAGAATACCAAAGCTTTTCGAGATATGATACTGCGATTTCTTGGTTGCAACAGAGTGGCAATTATTTTTCAAAAATATAACCTAAATCAACAAGCAATCATGCAAAAATGTCCTATATTCTTGCACAGCCATATGGGCAATAATGCAAAGCATGATAAACTGAATATACAGAAGATTAAGCAAAATCTACCTCTGTTCGACCAGGCATAATGGGCTTCCCAGCCAAGAGCTCAGCTAAAATACATCCAGCACTCCAAAGGTCCACACCAACACCATAATCTGTAGCTCCAAGAAGAAGCTCAGGAGCTCGATACCACAGAGTTACCACCCGACTAGTCATTGGATGCTTGCGGGTTGGGTCAAAGAACGTCGCCAACCCAAAATCAGCAATCTTAAGCACTCCTCCATCATCAATAAGGAGATTTGACCCCTTAATATCACGATGAAGCACTCCACGGTTATGACAGTGCTCAAGGCCAGAGAGTAGTTGATGCATGTAGCATTTAACCTATAACATGCATTTTAATCATACTTCTAGGGTCACTACCTAACCAAGCATGTAAACCATGGATTTTACATTAATTTAAATCTAAAGACAAGTTGGAGCTAACCTGTGGCTCTGAGAACTTCACTATCGGGCTTGCCGCAAGCCCAGCCAAATCATGCTCCATGTACTGAAATACCAAATACAAACTACAAGACATCCTTGAAGTAACTAAACCTTCCAATTTCACAACATTGGGATGATCCAACCTCCGCAATATGAGAATCTCTCTAGCCATGAATTTCACGCTCTCAGGCTCAAGATTATCGAACCGAACCTTCTTTAGTGCAACAATTTTACCTGTTACCATATCTTTAGCTTTGTACACATTGCTGTATGTTCCTGAGCCAATCTACCATCAGTAAGGAATGGTAAGTATCTGAATCCAAAATACCAACTTCAAAAGTATCAACAAATTAGGAAAAAGAACTATAACTATAACTAAACTGCATTCAAGAAGATGTAACAAAATGCAACTGCTTCCACTTAAAGACTAAACCATC
This sequence comes from Abelmoschus esculentus, assembly GCA_035048815.1. Lineage (NCBI taxonomy): Eukaryota > Viridiplantae > Streptophyta > Magnoliopsida > Malvales > Malvaceae > Abelmoschus > Abelmoschus esculentus. The sequence goes on from JAUCBN010000049.1 coordinate 3,287,947, forward strand.
CATCCATGGCATAGATAAATAAACACAGAACACAACAACAATAAATTATATTTACTATCATTTCAAAACAAACTACATTTGCAGCATCACAAAATAAGGTTAAATAACACAAAAATTGAACAAAAACTGGCCACCTTATCAATCTTCTCAAAGGTGTCAGCTTTCCTTGGAATCCATCCATTAAGCGCCTCCCCGCAGGCATCCGACAGCCACGAAGGCCATCCAGCCGCCACCTGCTCTCCTCTAGAATGTTTGGGTAGGTTACTCAACCTAGGGTTTGCCTTAGACCTTCTCCTTTCACCCTTTAGTTTCCTTTCCCCATCAGATTTTTCTTCCTTTAGGGTACCCTCATTTTCAACCCCTACAACACTATCATCTGTCTTTGAAACCGTGACTTTTTCTACTTTCCTATTGGATTCAGAGGTAGCATTTCTACTGGCTCTAGACTCTGAAACAATCCCAGAAGACACCTCTCTTCCAAAAACACACCCCATTTCTTAAATCTAAGCCTCATTTCTCAACATATTAAAATCTGGGTCTTGCCCAAAATGAACAACTAATCGACAAACTATTAACTACCCACGAATCAAGCAACTCCAAGGAGTGTGATCGAGCTGATAAATCTGCACCAAAAAAAGAAACAAAAAGAGTTTACTATTATTTGAAATCACCAAAAAAAAAAAAAACAAGTAAACTAACAATCTAAACTCTAATATAAGCTAATCATTCACTGTGCAAAAGAATCATAAAATCCTACCCCTTTCACTGCTAGATTTGGGAAGTTGAAGATTCAGCAAGAAATCAAAAACAGAACGAAAAACAATGATCTTGGAGATGAATAAAAGAGAAGAACCTTGAAAGGTTTCAAGAAGAAAGTTTGGGAATTCCAAATCGAAAATGATCAGAAAGTAGAAGAAAGAGAAGGGGAAAATTGAAAACAAAAAAATTGATACTTTGGTTGAATCTGAAAGAGAAACAGAGATTTTCTCACTGGTTCAATGTTTTTCATTGTTAAAAAGGTTTTAGGCCTCTTCTGCTGTTCTTTGGTGTTTTGGACTTTTCCCCTTCAATTTTTATTTTATTTTTTATATAAATAAAAAAATGGAAAAGAAAATGAGAGTAAGTGTAGATCTAATTATTGTCATTTGGTACAAAAGCTAAAGGTATGACGTATGAGTTGAATCTTTAAAAAAATATTTCATTTTTTAATTAATCCAAAGTAAGTTGAACCAACCAATAGGTTTCTAAAAATTAACAATTAATTATATTTATTTGTCCTAAGTCTGTGTATATAAAGGATATTAATTTAAAAAATGTATAGTTAGTGTTAAAAAAATATAAAATTTGAGAAGATTAACTTAAAAGACGTTTTATATTGCCTTATTTTGTATGAGTTTAAATTTTTATATAAAAAATATAATATTTTTTATTTAATAAAAAATTATAAATTTTAAGTATTTAGATATAAAATGGGAAGCTTTAGATATATAAGGTGTTTCAAGTTTTTATTTGAGAAAATATAATGTTTAAAGTTTATTTGAGGATATAGATCAATTTCTACAGTGTAAATAGGAGAACGTCACTTGCATATGACGACTTGGAGGAGAACAACATGTGCAGGAAGCGTTCTTCATTTTTTTAATATTTTTTTGCAAGATTTGAAGGGAAAACATCACTTACACATGTCGTTCTCCTATTTGTACTGTAGAAATTGACCTAGATTCTTAAATATAGGTAAGAATCATTTGTACCTCAAAATAAAAGGAGTTATAATATAATTTGATTTTAATTTTAGAATGAGACAATTATTTTTTTATTATTTTTAAATAATATCAATAATTTAAATTTTAAGGTCGTAAATGGAGTAACTAAATCTTTATAATATTTAATTTAAATTAATTAATCAAAAATTAGATATTAATAATTTAAAAATATATGATTACAAATTGTTGGTATTTTTCTTCATAGAGTAAGTTGAGTGTTATTAGTACTATTTGGGGATAAAAGGATGAGTATTTCATTAGACTTAGCATTATATTATAGAGGATAAATTAGAAAAGGAAAGGTAAGGTGAAATATGCAATTATTTTAAAATGAGACATATCTAGTGGTTTGGTTACAAATTCACATAAAATGAAAGTTCATTATTGTGCTAGATTGGTGTCAAAGTTGAGTTCCACAAAAGTAATTTCCTTTTTTTATTCCTAAAGTATTGGGCAAATTGAAAAAATGTTGATGAAAAAAAAAATATTTTCTAATATATTGATTTCTTTAAATTATTTTTTATTCTATTGATGTTTCTAAAGTGATTTTAAAATTGAATTCAAAAGAATCAGACTATGAACAGTAATTTCAAAAAAAAGATAAAAAAAAATAAGCGGTACTGTAGCAAGACGGCTTCTACTGAAACCGATTTCAATCAGCAACAGGTAGCGGTACTGTTGTATTGTTGCATTTTTTTAATTATTTTATTATTATTTTTAATTTATTGTTCATAGACGGATTCAATTGAATCCATATTTAAAATCACTATAAAAACATTAATAGAATGGGAAATAATTTTGAGAAATTAAGAAATAGGTAAAGATTCATCTTAAAAAAGGGAAAGAGATGAATATTCATTTTAAAAAATAAGATAAAAACTTTTTATTGAATAAGATCATAGATGACATGATGAGTCAGACTCATCTAATAATTTTCATATTTTTTTTTAATTTAAGATTTAGGGTTTTTTCAAAATATTACAACATTTATTCTAGACTTGTTTTATACTTATATCTAGGGGTTTTATCGAGCGAGTCGATCGCGAGTTGGGCATAGCTCGACTCGTACTCGATAAAAAAAATTTATTGTTCGACTTGACTCGTTGCTCGTTAAAATTGTGCTTAACTCGTGCTCATTAAAATATTTTATTGCTCAACTCAACTCGTTGCTCATTAAGCTCGAATTTTTGCTCGTTAAGTTCACTAAAAAACTTACCTTTTTTAACTAAAAGTAAATTTAATAATACTATATGAGACTTAATAATTAATATTAACATAAATTAATAAATCTAACCAAAAATATCAAAAGAGTGTATAAAACACTTTTAAAGTCTAAATTCGAAAGTAACAATTCATAAATACACCAAACTAGCATATTAAAATTAAAGTAACATTTCATAAATTAATAATTATTATTTATATTTATTTTTCGAATGAAATAATTTTAAAGTAATTACTAAAATGTATTTTAAAAAATTAACGAGTTGCTTGTGAACTTATCGAGTCGAGTTAGACTTTGCTCGATTCAACTTGTTAAGGTATTGAATCGAGTTCGAATTCAAGTCAAGTATTTATAAGTTTTGACCGAATCGAATTAGAACAACTCACGCGCTGCTCAACTCGTTAAGCACCCCTATTTATATCCAAACATGTATTGATTATGAATATTCAATTCACATATATTTGTACATGCACTAAATAAGGTTATAATTGTTCACTACCTAAAGTCTACTAGATGACCTCTTTACTATTAAAAATATGGAAAATATTAATATATAATTTTGGTTAGTATTCACATAAATTATGTAAATTTTAAAATATATATATATGCTTTTAGGATCAATGAATTAATCCATTTTAGTAAATGTGATTAAAACTTTAAAATTAAAGATAATTTAATTTTTTTTAGTAAAGATTTCTTCACTACTTACAATTAATCTTAACCATTCATTTTTATTGATGCAACGATTTTTAAAAGTATAAAACTTTTAAAATTTACTGTGTTAACGATTTTAACACTATAAAGTTTCTATATTTTGTATTCAAAATTAAATAAAAGTTTTATTACACTTCAAATCATTTAAAAAAAACATTTTAATTTTCATGGAATGGTCCAATCTTGTGGTAAACCTACTTGTTAGGGGTGAAAAAAAATCCGATTATCCTGTTTTGGTTTTAGTCTCAGTCAGATCCGTTAGATTTTTATCTGGAACTAGTCTCAATGAGACTAAGATTAAATCTAAAATTTAGGTTCCTACTACAACTGGGATCAGAATTGGATCCTGATTTTTTGGACTCGGTACTGGTGGGTGTCCAGTTACGTTGTATTGTGGATTTGATTGACTTGTCTCTGCTCAATGCAATCGAATATCACTGCCTCGGCAGCACTACAGTTTACTGCTTGGGCAACGACAATACTTGTCCCCCGCGGCAATCCCTTGCTCGTGGTTGGACATTACCAAAGTTCGACAAAGTGTCCTTGAATGACTCCGCTTATCCCTAAGTTAGAGTGTTGTTGATGACTAGTCCTTCATGATACCTCCCGGCGTGAACCAATTATACTCACCAACCAATCTCACACTTCTTTTAGCCGCTGAAACTCTTAACCTATCCCTAGGCTGAGTTAGTATTTCGCGATTGAAACACCGTACTTACCCCTTTCGTGAATCTAACTCTCCCGAGCTTAGATAAATGGATTACTCACAAACTTCTTTCCCGAGTTTGAATGCGAGAACAAGGAATAACAAAGGATAAGTAAACCTTGATAGCTTTTATTGCATTGAAAAAAAGACAAAGTACAATCTCCTCTCACATATACTCGACAACCTTCACCTAATCCCTAAGAAGGTTTAGAAAATAATGGAGAGAAAGAAGACAAGTATAAAATTCGGCTCTCTCCCTAGGTATTCCGTATGTAATACATTGGGTGGCTAGGTCTTCATATAGGCTAGACCTAGGGCAAACCTTTCCTAAGTAGAATACAACTTGGAGTAGGGAACAAGTCAAGTACATAACTAAAATATTTCCAAGTTTAAATTCGGCTAAGGGGCTTTCCCACGTTGTCTTGCCATGGGCTTTTCCTTGTGCTAACCAGCTCCGATCCATGGGCTTTAAGTCCAGACACGTTCCTTGAATTTTTAGCTTTCCATCGCCTACAATCTTGCTTCTTGTCTTTCTGTTGCTGCCTCGGCATCAGGTCCTGCCTCGGCCTTGTCGCTGCCGCGGCACTGGTTCTCCTACACAGATATGAAAATGCAGTAAAACGTGCCTTTTTCTGTGATTATTATCTATATGAGCATAACTTCTAAATATATCTCATTAAGCACATGCATTGGTCTGAGTGGGTGTATATTCGATGATTAATGCCCATAAAAGGAGTAAAAAGTAATAGTGAGTTGAGCACTTATCACACCCCCAAATTCGAACTATTGCTTGTCCTCAAGCAATGCAAACCATCAATTTGCCGAACTCTACTCTCTCTTGGACTTACATTTCCATCTATTCTCCCCACCATAGTTAGGCCTATTCTTTAGTCTTAACCTTTCGGCTACCCAAGGGTTTACCTAGAAACAAACTATAAGAATTGTGAGTGTGTGTGTTTTTGTGGACAAGTTTGATTAAGGGCTTTCTTAGATAAACTCTAAGTTCAAGACAAGTAGAATTGGGGTAAGTGTTCTCTTCTTTTCTAAACAACCAATTCTTGAGCCAATTTCGGGCACCTCAAGGATTGTGTTTTTCCCTTCACTAGTTTTTTCTTTCCTTTTGATATTCCTTAAAGCATACTAGAGTCAATTTTGGGCACCTCTAGCATGAAGGAGAGATTTTCTAGAGCCGGTGATAGGCACCTCTAGTTACTTTCCCAAAAATCTAAGTCTTTATCACCTAAGTTCATTAAAAGAATTCCTTTAATCCAACAAGTCCCCAAAAGTGTTTAAAGTTCTTCCTATAGTAAGCTTCTAAGTTTTCATCCTTAAGCATCCTAAGGTTAAACCTTCTTAACAAGACCTAAACATGGTAAGGAGAAAGATTTCTATAGCCTTAAAGAATAAACTAAGGCAATATTGATGATAAGCAGTGCAAAAGTGTAGGCAATTAATTCAAGTAAGGGGGGAAGCATAAAAATTAAAAAAAATCACTGGAATACTCCCTTTTTGGCAAGGCCTCGGCAGTAGATTGTTGCCTTGGCAGTGAATCTGCACCGCCAAACTCAAACCAAGCATTGTCCTCAATGCTTTATATTTGAAGAAATAGGCGGGCAACACAATATGAATAGAATAAGCAGCAAATAAAAATAGTAAAAGCAATTAATATTGAATTAAGGACAAAAATTTTAAAGCGACTCCGAAGAGCTGCTTGTGACAATTTTTCTCCTCGGCCTTGCTACCGATTGCTTTGTCCTTGTTGAAGGCGATGGTTGAGCTTTTGCTTGCCGGGGCGGTTGGACTCGTGTGGTTGGTGTCCGTTGCATAGGGGCCTCCACCTCTTCTCCTTCTTCCACATCGGCTATCTCTTCGGTTAGCATTATGTCCGTTCCTCCTCCCATTGCTGTTGCTCCTCTGGTGTGGTGTGTACTTGGTCCGGCGGTAGTGGAGCCTTGGTGCACATAGGCATCTATCTCGGCTGATAGACTGCCCATAATGATTGGGGATCGGGGTGGAGTGCTGAAAACGACCCTTCGCTTGGATGGTATTCTGCTGGCAGAGGAGGCCGTAGTAGAATCCGCAGCCCTGGATGGGCCGGCAGCCTGGTACTGGGTCTGATGGTCTGCATGGAAGAACGACCTTGGTCCTCCTGGAGCTGGTGTAGTCTCGGTGTAAGGGGCGGCTGTGACGGACATGTTGCTGGGAAACTCTGGGAATTGTGCTCCTCGGTCCGGAAAAGCATGCAGCATCATCTGGGCTAAGGTGCCGTTGAAATCCCTTTTGTACTCCATGTGCCTTTGTTGCCTGAGGTCCATTGCTGCCATCCTTTGCAATATCTCCTGGTACGAGTCTGCTATGGCAGAGGTGTGGGCAGTACCAGGCATGTCTGCCTTGTACTGGGCCCCGGCAGCAGTATCAGCAGTGAACTGCTGGGGAGTTGCTTGGACTGGCTCCGCTTGCGTGATCTGCATGACTTTGTGACAAAAGTCCCTGGTGCATCCTCGCCTTGGGGGAGTGTATTCATCCGTATCCTCAATCGGCACACCTGCAGCAACACATAAACCCGTGATCAAACATGGGAAATACAATGGTCCCCTATCTTTCTTACCGCACTCGTGAATTTCGCGTAGGATGATCTCTCCAATATTGATGGTCCTCTTGTTGATGATTGATTGGATAAACACTAATCTTTTGCGGTCCACCATGCTATTGTGGGACGTTGGGATGAGGCGTCGCTTGACAAAGGTGTTCCACATCTTGGCCTCGGGTTTTAGGCTTTGTCTTGTTACGGATCCTCTATGGGTACCGGTTTCCCATGGGGTGTTCGCATAACAAAGATCATCTTTGATGAGCTCGTAGTCCTCGACAATGATTTCTTCCATGAATTCGGCGTGGATGTCACTGTCAGGAGTGAGGCCGTAGAAATTGTTGATTGTCTCGGCATCTAACTGAACCGGCCTGCCGCGGCAGTGAACAAAGAGGGAGTCTTTACTGGGCCCGTGCGCATAGAACTCCCGTATGATCGTAGCATTCGCCTGGGCAGGTTGGAGACAGAAAATTTCCCAATTTTGGTACTTAATTCTGTCGAAAAGGTAGTGCTCAATGCCGTAATTTTCATCGTCCGCATGCTGGAAACCTTGTTCTTCCCACAGTTACCGAGCGATGAAAGATCGGTTGAAACGATCTTCAACGTTGGCTGGGGCGAATCGCTAGTATGTTGCCATCAAGATTGAGAGATGTGATTCCTTGGAGTTTTTCTTGAAAAGAATTTGAAATTTCACGAAGATTATGAGTAGGCAGAGAGTAATGTGAGAGGGAGATTGTTATGAAAACTAAAGAAAACAAGAAAGCAAAAGTGAATAGTTCAAGAGGAAGGAGTTTCTTATATAGGCCTCGGCCTTGTGACCGTTTGAAGCCACTAGCCGTTTTCTAGCCGTTACTCTTTTTACTGCCGTTTCCTTTTCCGCCGCGGTAGGAATCTCGGTAGACTAGCCGTTACACTGTTCTGCCCGTTGAGACTGCTGCGGCCCTGACACTGTTTTTTTCTGCCTCGGCAGAGTTCCTTCTGTGAACTACTTCTCCTTTATTCTTGCTTATTAACCTAAATAGAAATTAAACACACAAAAGAGAAAACAAATACTTAAAGCAAAAATAAATTCGAAAGTAATAAAAATAAACTAAACTAATCCTAATATATTAATAAAGAAAAGAGAGAAGATCAGGTTACTGGTGGAGAGTGATAAGTGCTCAACACACTATCACTTTCTACTCCTTTTATCGGCATTTATCACCAAATATTCACCCACTTGAACCAATGCATGTGCTTAATGTGATATATTTAGAAGTTATACTTAAATAGATAATATTTATAGAAAAAGGCACGTTTTACTGCGTTTTCATATCTTTGCAGGAAAACCATTGCCGCGGCACAGACAAGGCCGAGGCAGGACCTGATGCCGAGGCAGCAGCAGGAAGACAGGAAGCAAAGTGATAGGCGATGGAAAGACAAAAATCTGAGGAAAGTGTTTGAACTTGAAGCCCAAGAATCAGAGCTGGCTAGCACAAGGAAAAGCCCAAAGGAAGACCACGCGGGAAAAACCCCTTAGCCGAATTCAAACTTGGAAATATAATATTATTATGTACTTGACTTGTTCCCTACTCCAAGTTGTATTCTACTTAGGAAAGGTTTGCCCTAGGTCTAGCCTATATAAAGACCTAACTACTCAATGTATCATAGATCGAAATACCGAGGGAGAGCCGACTTCTACTCTTGTTTCTTTCCTCTCCATCATGTTCTAAAACCTTCATAGGGTTTAGGTGAAGGTTGTGGAGTATTTGTGAGAGGAGATTGTAATTTGTCTTTTATTCAATGCAATAAAGATTATCAAGGTTTGCTTATCCTTTGTTATTCCTTGTTCTCGCATTCAAGCCCGGGAGGGAAGTTTTTGAGTAATCCATTTATCTAAGCTCGGGAGAGTTAGATTCATGAAAGGGGTAAGTACGGTGTTTCAATCGCGAAATACTAACTCGGCCTAGGGATGGGTTAAGAGTTTCAGCGGCTAAAAGAAGTGTGAGATTGGTTGGTGAGTATAATTGGTTCACGCCGGGAGGTATCATCAAGGACTAGTCATCAACAGCACTCTGACTTAGGGATAAGCAGAGTCATTCAAGGACACTTTGCCGAACTTTACTAAAGTCTGCCCACGAGCAAGGGATTGCCGCGGCAGACAGCGTTATCGCTGCCCAGGCAGTAAACTGCAGTGCTGCCGAGGCAGAGATATGCGACTGCATTGGATAAAGACAAGTCAATCAAGTCCACAATACAATACAACTGGATCCTGGCCCATCTCTCTCTCTAATATTTCGACTCTTTATTTTTATTCAATTATTTTAGTTTAAATAAATCACACCAACTCACTTGTGTTTTTATCTTTCTACAGATCAAGAAGATAAAGGAAGCATATTAAGTATACCAGTCCCTAAGGAGACGATAACTCGATAACATACCTATCACTTATTACTTGCTATGTGTCCGCTTGCACTAAACGCGCATTTTTGACACGCGACAGAGAGCATGTAAATGCATCTCCCAAGTTGATTCTCTCTCGTTGGCCCGAATTGTGAATCGGTTGTGGGCCACTCCTGTTTGCTGTATGTTCATCCACTTTGGGCTTAATCTTGTTGCCGAATATCCTACCGAGAAGGCTGCCAAGGCAGGATACTTTAGTGTCTACTGTGTGGATGGCCTTGCACTCCTCTGGATCATCATATTTTTTTAAGTTGTGGAATGCGTTGAGTTTGACTTATTGGTCATTGACCCGCATTGTCAACTCTCCTTTTTCCACGTCAATTAAGGTGCGTCCAGTTGCAAGAAAAGGTCTCCCAAGGATGATCAGTGCATTCTCATCTGCTTCACAATCAAGGACAAGAAAATCAGCAGGAAAAATAAACTTATCTACTCTTACCAGTATGTCCTCGATTTTGCCTTCAGGTTGCACATAGGATCGATCCGCTAGTTGGAGCATGACTGTTGTAGGTTTTGGCCTTCCTATTCCAAGCTTTTGAAAGACTGATTTGGGCATGAGATTGATGCTTGCTCCAAGATCGCATAGGGCCTTATCTTCGTAATTGTTACCTATCGCACAAGGTATGATAAAGCAGCCAGGATCTTTTAACTTTGGTGACATGCGGTTGTGTAACATTGCAATGCATCCCTCGGTAGCAGCCATTGTTTCAAACTCACCTATTCGTTTCCTCTCTGACACCATGTCCTTTAAGAACTTGGCATAGTTAGGCATTTGTTCAATAGCTTCAACGAACGATATGTTGATGTGGACTTGCTTCAAGATGTCGAGGAACTTCTTGAATTGTTGGTCCTGTTTTTGCTTTTTCAACCTTTGTGGGAAAGGTGGTGGTGGTCTCATCTCGTCCAGGGTTTCATTAGTTTGAAATTTAATACCTGGCACCACTAGAGTTGTTGCTGCCTCGGCAGGCTGCTCAGGAGCTGCAGTACTTTTTGTCGGGGCAGTGTTATCAGTATCAGTTTGCTCAGCATCTTCCTTTGCTTGATCTGTTGATCGAATTTGGCTCTCTGGGATCTTTTTCTTCAGCTGTAGACCACTCCTAGTAGTTATTGCTTTACACTGTTCATGGCCTATTACCTTAGCAACTTCATTATTGCTAGGTAGTCCTCCTTGTGGTCTAGTGTTTATATTTTGAGCAAACTGCCCAACCTGAGTTTCTAGCGTTTTAATGGTCGCTTCTTGATTTTGCAACCTCATCTCCGTTCTATTCATAAAAGCATTTGTCCTTTTGATGAAATTGTTGTTCTCTGCCATGTATGACTCAGTTTTCATCATAAAGGCTTTAAGAGTGTTCTCCAGTGAACTTACCGGTTGTTGCTGCATCTGCTGCGGCGGCATCGACTGCTGGGCCTGCGACGGCGGCAGTTGTTGCATCGGTTGCTGAAATCCTAAAGATTGGGTGATTGGGTTTAAGGCATTGTTAGGGTTGCTCCATGATAGGTTTGGATGCCTCTTCTATGAGGGGTTATATGTGTTGGACAATATTATTGTTTCGGTTGTAGTTTCCAACATACATACCGGTTTCTTGATTCATGCAATTAGAGGAACTGTGATTACCTCCACATAAGTCACAATAGGAATCAATTACCTTGACCTCACGGTTATTTTGCTGTAACTGTAGGTTTTGTACCATCTTGGTAAGAGAGGCCAATTGTGCTGCCACTGAACTCGATGTGTCTAATTCATTCACCATGGCTTGGCGTCTTACTCCTCCTCGCCTAGATTTAGGAAACTGAAAGTCATTCTTCGTGAGTTTATTTAGTATTTCAATATCTTCCTCAGGTGCTTTATCAAGGAGTGTTCCATTTGCCGAGACATCTAACATCATCCTTGTTGGGGCATTCGTGGCATTGTAGAACATAGTCACTCGTGTCCATAGAGGAAATCCATGCAGAGGACACTTTTGCAATAGCTCCCTGTAGCGCTCCCATGCCTCGTACATAGGTTCGTCTTCTGCCTGTAGAAAAGAAGTGATTTCATTACGGATTCTATCATATAAATTTGTAGGATTAAAATGAGTAATAAAATCACGGCAAAGTTCACTCCAAGATCCAATAGATCCTGCTGGAATGCTATTTAACCAAGCTTTTGCCCTATCCCTCAGTGAATAGGGGAATAGCTTTAATCGCAAGACATCTTCATAGACTCCTTGAATTTTGAAAGAGTTGCAAATTTCCATGAAAGACTTGAGGTGCTGCCTTGCGTCTTCAGTTGCAGACCCACCAAATTATCCAATAGCGTTAAGCATATTGAACATAACAGGTTTAAGCTCAAAATGGGCTGCTTCAATCTCCGGTGTAACAACTCTTGGGTTTAATCCATTTAAGTCCTCCTCCAAGAAGTCTCTGACAGTGAGCTGTCGCGGCCCAGGTGGCGGCGGAAGTCCTCCATTGCCGGCAGGTAAGTTTTGTCCTACCGGGTGATCTGCCATGGCTCCTTGGATCTGTCTCCTCAACCTTTTCCTTGTTCTTTCGATCTTTGTATCTAACTCGTACAAGGGGTTGGTTGGATTGGCCCTGGTCATACACCACGAAAAGCAAAAGTAAAATAAAAATAAAAATAAAAATAAACAAGAAAATAAAGAAAACAAAATTTAGTTGCCATTCCCCGGCAACGGCGCCAAAAATTTGTCGCGTGTCAAAAGTGTGCGTTTAGTGCAAGTGGACACATCGAAAGTAATAAGTGATAAGTATTATCGGATTATCGTCTCCACAGGGACTAGTAGACTTAATATGCTTTCTTCACCTTCTTGTTCTGTAGAAAAGTAAAAACACAAGTGATTGGAGTTGGTTTATCGAAACTAAAATAACTAAACAAAAATAAAGAAAATTAATAAGAAAGAAAGATGGGTCAGGATCCAGTTGCATTGTATTGTGGATTTGATTGACTTGTCTCTGCTCAATGCAATCGTATATCACTGCCTCGGTAGCACTACAGTTTACTGCCTGGGCAGCGACAATACTTGTCCGCCGCGGCAATCCCTTGCTCGTGGTTGGACTTTACCAAAGTTCGGCAAAGTGTCCTTGAATGACTCTGCTTATCCCTAAGTCAGAGTGTTGTTGATGATTAGTCCTTGATGATACCTCCCAGCGTGAACCAATTATACTCACCAACTAATCTCACACTTCTTTTAGCCGCTGAAACTCTTAACCTATCCCTAGGCCGAGTTAGTATTTTGCGATTGAAACACCGTACTTACCCCTTTAGTGAATCTAACTCTCCCGAGCTTAGATAAATGGATTACTCACAAACTTCTCTCTCGAGCTTGAATGCGAGAACAAGGAATAACAAAGGATAAGCAAACCTTGATAGCTTTTATTGCATTGAAACAAAGACACAGTACAATCTCCTCTCACATATACTCGACAACCTTCACCTAATCCCTAAGAAGGTTTAGAACATAATGGAGAGAAAGAAGACAAGTATAAAATCCGGCTCTCTCCCTAGTTATTCCGTATGTAATACATTGGGTGGCTAGGTCTTTATATAGGCTAGACCTAGGGCAAACCTTTCCTAAGTAGAATACAACTTGGAGTAGGGAACAAGTCAAGTACATAATTAAAATATTTCCAAGTTTAAATTCGGCTAAAGGGCTTTCCCGCGTGGTCTTGCCATGGGCTTTTCCTTGTGCTAACCAGCTCCGATCCATGGGCTTTAAGTCCAGACACGTTCCTTGAATTTTTAGCTTTCCATCGCCTACAGTCTTGCTTCCTGTCTTTCTGCTGCTGCCTCGGCATCAGGTCTTGCCTCGGCCTTGTCGCTGCCGCGGCACTGGTTCTCCTGCACAGATATGAAAATGCAGTAAAACGTGCCTTTTTCTATAATTATTATCTATATGAGCATAACTTCTAAATATATCTCATTAAGCACATGCATTGGTCTGAGTGGGTGTATATTCGGTGATTAATGCCCCTAAAAGGAGAAAAGTGATAGTGAGTTGAGCACTTATCAAAAAGAAAAATGAGCTGGACTTTTCTGGACGAGCAGCGCATGAACCGGAGCTGGATAGCACATGGAAAGCCCAAGTCAAAGGCCTCGCGGGAAAGCCTCCTATTTGGAATAAACTTGGAAATATTTTAATTATGTGCATAACTTGTTCCCTACTCCAAGTTATATTCTACTTAGGAAAGGTTTGCCCTAAACCAAGCCTATGTAAGACCTATCTGTCTAAGGAGGAGAAGAAGAGTAGGCGAGTTTCGTCACAAGCTTAGTTTTAGAGTTTCTTTTCTTTTCATTATGTTCCAAGTTTCTTTAGGCTTAGGTGAAGGTTGTAACGTATTAGTGTGAGGAGATTGAACCTTGTTTCTAGTTTCAGTGCAATAAAGTATCAAAGTTTTCTTATTCTTCGCCAATCTTTGTTCTTGCATCCAAGCTCGAGTGAGAAGTTTGCAAGTAATACATTTATCTAATATCAAGAGAATTAGATTTACGAAAAGAATAAGTATGGTGTTTCAATCGGGAAACACTAACTCGGCCTAGATATAGGTTAAGAGTTTTAGCAGCTAAGAGAAGTGTGGGACTGGTTGGTGATTACAATTGATTCACGCCGTGAGGTATCATCAAGGAATGGTCAGTACTTCGACTTAGAGATAAGCGGAGGCATCAAAGGACACTTTGCCGAACTTTGGTAAAGTCTACCCAAGAGCAAGAGATTGCCGCGACGGACAAGCATCATCGTTGTCGAGGCAGTAAACTATAGTACTGCCGAGGCAGTGTTGTGCGACTGCATTGGATAGAAACAAGCTAATAGAATCTACTATACAACACAACTGGATCCTGACCACTTTCTTTATGTGATTTTATCTCTTTATTTAGTTCTCTTTATTTAGTTTCATCAAAACCCAATTTACCTGTGTCTTTATTTTATTTCGTTTTATAGAGCAAGAAGACGAAGAAGGCATATTAAGTAGAACAATACCTGTGGAGACGATACACGATTATACTGATCACTTTATTACTTGCGATGTGTCCACTTGCACTAATTGCGCACTTTTGACACGCATCAAGTTTTTGGCGCCGTTGTCGGGGATTGGCAACTGAATTTTGCTTTCTTTATTTTCTTGCTTTTGAATTTATTTTTATTTTTATTTTACTTTGATTTTTCTTGGTGTATGACCAAGGCCAACCCAACCAACCCTTTGTACGAGTTAGACTCAGAGATCGAACTTACACGGAAAAGGTTGAGGAGACAAATCCAAGAAGCTATGGCAGATCATCCGGCAGGACAAAACTTACCTGTCGGCAATGGAGGTCTTCCGCCGCCACCAGGGCCGCGGCAACTTACTGTCAGAGATTTCGTGGAAGAGGATTTGAATGGGTAAAATCTAGGAGTTGTTACACCGGAAATAGAAGCAACCCACTTTGAGCTAAAACCTGTCATGTTCAATATGCTCAACACTATTGGACAGTTTGGTGGGTCTATGACTGAAGATGCCAGGCAGCACCTCAAGTCATTCATGGAGATATGTAATTCTTTCAAAATCCAAGGAGTCTATGAAGATGTCTTGAGATTGAAATTATTCCCCTATTCACTAAGGGATAGGGCAAAAACCTGGTTAAATAGCATTCCAGCAGGATCAATAGGATCTTGGAGTGAATTATACCGAGATTTCATTACACGCTTTAATCCTACAAATTTATATGATCGAATACGTAATGAAATCACTTCTTTTCGACAGGCAGATGATGAACCTATGTACGAGGCATGGGAGCGCTACAGAGAGTTATTGCACAAGTGTCCTTTGCATGGATTTCCCCTATGGACACAAGTGACTATGTTCTATAATGCCACGAATGCCCCGACGAGGATGATGTTACATGCCTCAGCAAATGGAACACTCCCTTGACAAAGCACCTGAGGAAGCTATTGAGATTCCAAACAAACTCGCAAAGAATGATTTTCAATTCCCTACATCTAGGCGAGGAGGAGTAAGACGCCAAGCCACGTGAATGAGTTAGAAACATCAAATTCAGTGGCAGCACAATTGGCATCTCTTACCAAGATGGTGCAAAACATGCAGCTACAGCAAAATACCCATGAGGTTAAGGTTATTGATTCCTTTTGCAATTTATGTGGAGGTAACCACAATTCTTCTGACTGTATGAATCAAGAATCCAGCCTGTATGTTGGAAACTACAACTGAAACAATATGATGTCCAACACATACAACCCCTCATGGAAGAGGCATCCAAACTTGTCATGGAGTAATCCTAATAATGCCTTGAATCCAACCACCCAACCCCCAGGATTCCAGCAACCAATGCAACATCTGCCGCAGCAGCAGGTCCAACAGCCAATGCCACCGCAGTAGTCTGTAAGTTCCTTGGAAAATTCTCTAAAAGCTTTCATGATGAAAACTGAGTCATACATGGCAGAGAACAGTAACTTCATCAAAAGAACAGATGCGTTTATAAATAGAACTGAGATGAGGTTGCAGAACCAAGAAGCAACAATAAAGGCATTGGAAACTCAGGTTGGGCAGTTTTCTCAAAACATAAACACTAGACCACAAGGAGGACTACCTAGCATTACTGAAGTTGCTAAGGTAATCACTATTCGGAGTGGTCTACAGCTGAAGGAAAAGATATGAATTCCAGCAGGCCAAGTTCCATCAACAGAACTAGAAAAAGAGGATTTGGGTGCTGAACAAACTGATCATGATAACACTGCCCCAGCAGAGAACTCAACAGTTCCTAAATAGTCTGCCGAGACAGCAACAACCCCAGTGGTGCCAGGTATTAAGTTCCAAACTAAAGAAACCCTGGATGAGATGAGGCCACCACCACCCTTCCCACAAAGGTTGAAAAAGCAAAAACAGGACCATCAATTCAAGAATTTTCTTGATATTTTAAAGCAAGTCCACATCAACTTACCATTCGTAGACGCAATTGAACAAATGCCTAATTATGCTAAATTCTTGAAAGACATTGTGTCTAAGAGAAAGAGATTAGGTGAGTTCGAAACAGTGGCTGCTACCGAAGGATGCATGGCAATGCTACACAATCGCATGCCACCAAAATTGAAGGATCCTGGATACTTTATCATACCTTGTGCGATAGGTAATAACTATGAAGGTAAGGCCATATGCGACCTTGGAGCAAGCATCAACCTAATGCCCAAATCTGTTTTTCAAAAGCTTGGAATTGGAAGGGCAAAACCTACAACAGTGATGCTCCAACTTGCGAATCGATCATATGTGCAACCTGAAGGCAAAATCAAGGACATACTGGTAAGAGTTGATAAATTTATTTTTTCCGCTGACTTTCTTATCCTTGATTATGAAGCAGATGATAATGCACCGATCATTTTGGGGAGACCTTTCCTTGCCACTGGACGAACTCTAATTGATGTGGAAAAAGGAGAGTTGACAATGAGGGTCAATGAACAACAAGTCAAACTCAATACCTTCCACAATTTGAAAAGGCATGATGATGCATAAGAGTGCAAAGTCCTTCACAGCACAGATGCAGGCACAAAGATATCCTATTTCAACAACCACTTCCTTGGCAGTATGCTCGGCAGGAAAATGGAAATTCGTTATGGCAGGATATTTGGCAGGAAAAGTAAGGTAGATGTGGAGGAAACCAACAGGATAACACACTGTCCAATTATAAAGGGTGCAACAAAGATCAGGAAAAACAAAGATGGACATAAAGCCAATAGCCAACACTTGAAGAGTCATTTTGGCCAACAAGAGAGAATCACCTTGGGAGATGCATTTGCATGCACTCCACTAGTGACGTAATCTCTTTTCTATAATTTTATTTTATATATTATTAGGATTAGTTTAGTTTAGAGTTAATTTTTTTATTTAGTATATTTATCTTTAATTATTTTTCTTGTTTTTGTTTAATTTTTAGGATAACAAGCAAGAATAAAGGAGAAATAGTTCACAGCAGGAATTCTGTCGAGGCAGAAAACAATGTCAAAGCCGCAGCAGTTCCAACGGGCAGAACAGTGTAACGACTAGTTTGTCGAGATTCCTGCCGCGACAGTAAAGGCAACGACAGTAAAGACTAACGGCTACAAAACGGCTAGTGGTTCAAACGGTCACAAAGCCAAGGCCTATATAAGAAATCTCTCCCTCTTGAACTATTCACTCTTGCATTCTTGTTTTCTTTAGAATATTTGATAATCTTGCTCTCACAATACTCTCTGCCTACTCACAACCCTTCTTGAAATTTTTAGAATTTCTTCAAGAAAATCTCCAAGAACCTCAACTCTCAAAATACTTACTCATGGCCACCTACAAACGTTTTGCCCCAGCCAATGTTGAAGACCGTTTCAACAGGTCTTTCATTGCTCAACAGTTATGGGAGGAACAAGGGTTCCAACATTACGATGAAGAAAATTACGGGATCGAGCATTACTTGTTCGATATGATCAAGTATCAAGAATGGGAGATCTTTTGCCTACAACCTGCCCAGGCAAATGCCACCATCGTGCGGGAATTCTAAGCGCACGGACCAAGCAAGGACTCTCTTTTTGTCCACTGCCGAGGCAGGCCTATCCAGCTTGATGCCGAGACCGTCAACCAATTCTACGACCTCACACCTGATCATGATATACATGCTGAATTCATGGAAGATATCACTGCTGAAGATTATGAATTGATAAAAGACGACCTTTGCTACGAGAATACTCGTTGGGAAACCGGTGCCCATAGAGGATCGGTAGCAAGGCAAAGTCTGAAACCCGAGGCCAAGCTTTGGAACACCTTTGTCAAGAGACGTCTTATCCCAACCTCCCATAACAGTACGGTGGATCGGAGAAGATTGGTGCTCATCTAATCAATCATCAACAAAAGGAGCATCAACGTTTGAGAAATTATCCTACGAGAAATTTACGAATGCGGTAAGAAGGATAGAGGACCACTATATTTCCCTTGTTTAATTACTAGTATTTGCAATGCTGCAGGTGTCCCTACAGCCGAGACGGATGAATTTACAGCCTATAGGAGAGGGTGGACAAGAGAATTCTGCCACAAAATCATGCAGATTACACAGGCAGAACCAGTCCAGGCAACTCCCCAGCAGTTCACTGCTGATACTACTACCGGGGCACAATACACGGCAGACATGCCTGATACTGCCCACACCACTGCCGCAGCAGACCCGTACTAGGAGGTACTTCAACGGATGACAGCTATGGATCTTAGACAACAGAGATACGTGGAGTATCAAAGAGACTTTAACAGCACACTTGCCAATATGATGCTCCATAACTTTCCAGACCAAGGGGTGCAGTTTCCAGAATTCCCCACCAACATGTTTGTCATAGTTGCACCCTATACCGAGACTACACCAGCTCCAGGAGGACCAAGGTCGTTCTTCCACATTGGCCCTCAGCCACAATTTCATGCTGCTGGCCCATCTAGGGCAAGAACTCTACGGCGGCATCATCTGCCAGTAGAAGACCATCAAAGAGGAGGGCAGTCTTCAGCACTCCACCACGATCCCCCATCATCATGGGCAGTTTATCAGCAGAGATAGATGCCTATGTACATCAAAGATCAACCGTTGCCGGGCCAAGCATACACCATGTCGGGGCAGCCGTAGCAAATGAAGGTGGAACGGACATCATGATCACCGAGGAAATTGCCGACGAGGAAGAAGGTGAAGAAGAGGATGCTCCATGCAACGGACACCACCAACGAGAGTCCAACCACCATGACAAGCAAAAACCCAGCCATCTCCATCACCGAAGTCGAAGCAATCAGCAGCACGACCTTGACGAAAGATTGTGACAAGCAGCTCTTTAGAGTCCCTCTAATTTTTTTTTTATATTCAATACTTTTTCTCTTTATATGTTGCTTGTTTCTTTATATGATGCTTGTTTCTTTTCATATTTTGTTGCCCACTGTTAACCTCTAATATAAGCATTGAGAACAATGCTTGATTCGAGTTTGGGGGTGTAGAGCCACTACCGAGGCAATCTACTACCGAGGCCTTGCCAAGATAAAGGAATATTTAAGTGATTTTTTTTTAAAAAAATTATGCTCACCGCTTTACTTGAATAAATTGCCCACACTTTTGCATTGCTTATCATCAGTATTGCCTTAGTTATTTTTTAAGGCCATAAAAATCTTTCTCCTTACCATGGTTATGTCCTGTTAAGAAGGTTTAACTTTAGGATACTTAAGGGTGAAAACTTAGAAGCTTACTATAGGATAAATTTAAAAAAAACACTTTTGGGACTTGTTGGATTATAGGAATTCTTTTAATGAACTTAGGTGATAAAGACTTAGATTTTCGGGCAAGTGACTAGAGGTGCCTATCACCGGATCTAGGAATTAATCTTCTTCATACTAGAGGTGCCCGAAATTGGCTCTAGTATGCTAAAAAGAATATCAAAAGAAAGAAGGAATTAGTGATGAGAAAAACACAATCCTTGAGGTGCCCGAAATTGGCTCAAGAATTGGTTATTTAGAAAAGAAGAGAACACTAAACCCTAATCTATTTGTCTTGAACTTAGAGTTTGTCTAAGAAAGCCTTTAATCAAACTTGTCCACAAAAAAGGCACACACTCACTAAATCTTATAGTTTGTTTCTAGGTAAACCCTTAGGCATAGTTATGGTGGGGAGAATAGATGGAAACATAAGACCAAGAGAGAATAGAGTTTGGCAAATTGATGGTTTGCATTGCTTGAGGACAAGCAATAGTTCGAGTTTTGGGGTGTGATAAGTGCTTAACTCACTATCACTTTTTACACCTTTTATGGGCATTAGTCATCAAATCTACACCTACTTGGACCAATGTATATATTAATGTGATATATTTAAAGGTTATGCTTATAAAGATGATATTTACAGAAAAAGGCAAGTTTTACTGCACTTTTACATCTGTGCAGGAAATACTATTGTCGCGGCAGCAACGTAGCCGAGGCAGGACCTGATGCCGAGGCAGCAGCTGAAAGATAAGTAGCAATATTATAGGCGACTTGAAGTGAAAATGAGGTGGACGTTTCTGGACGAGCAGCGCATGAACCGGAGCTGGATAGCACATGGAAAGCCCAAGTCAAAGGCCTCGCAGGAAAGCCTCCTATTTGGAATAAACTTGGAAATATTTTAATTATGTACATGACTTGTTCCCTACTCTAAGTTATATTCTACTTAGGAAAGGTTTGCCCTAGACCAAGCCTATATAAGACCTAACCATCCAAGGAGGAGAAGAAGAGGAGGAGATTTTCGGTACAAGCTTAGTTTTAGAGTTTTCTTTTCTTTTCATTATGTTCTAAGTTTCTTTAGGCTTAGGTAAAGGTTGTAACGTATTAGTGTGAGGAGATTGAACCTTGTTTCTTGTTTCAATGCAATAAAGTATTAAAGTTTGCTTATTCTTCGCCATTCTTTGTTCTTACATCCAAGCTCGAGAGAGAAGTTTGCAAGTAATCCATTTATCTAATATTGAGAGAGTTAGATTAACGAAAGGAATAAGTACGGTGTTTCAATCGGGAAACACTAACTCGGCCTAGAGATAGGTTAAGAGTTTCATCGGCTAAGAGAAGTGTGGGATTGGTTGGTGATTACAATTGATTCACGCTGAGAGGTATCATCAAGGACTGGTCATCAATAGTACTTCGACTAAGAGATAAGCGGAGGCATCAAAGGACACTTTGCCGAACTTTGATAAAGTCTACCCAAGAGCAAGAGATTGCCATGGCGGACAAGCATCATCGCTGTCGAGGCAGTAAACTGTAGTACTACCGAGGCAGTGTTAAGCGACTACATTGGATAGAAACAAGCCAATCGAATCTACTATACAACACAACTGGATCCTGGCCACTTTCTTTATGTGATTTTATCTCTTTATTTAGTTCTCTTTATTTAGTTTCATCAAAACCCAATTTACCTGTGTCTTTATTTTATTTCGTTTTACAGAGCAAGAAGACGAAGAAGGCATATTAAGTAGACCAATCCCTGTGGAGACGATACACGATTATACTGATAACTTTATTACTTGCGATGTGTCCACTTGCACTAATTTTGCACTTTTGACACGCATCAAAAATTGCCGACGGAGCAAGGAAAAATGCCACGGCAAAATCAGTTCCTACACCACCAATGGAAGAAGTTAGAACCCCACCACCCTTTCCCCAAAGGCTGAAGAAGCACAGCGATGAAATTCAGTTCAAGAAGTTTGTGAACAAGTTGGATCAGTTATACATAAATGTCCCGCTATTGGAGGCAATTGACCAGATGCCCACTTACGCTAAATTTCTGAAGGTGATAGTCACGAAGAAGCGTAAAGTGGAGAAGCTGGAGAAAATTGCCACCACAAAAGTGTATTGCTCTGCTTTGAGTAATCTACCATCAAAGAAGAAGGATCCTGTCAGCTTCATTATTCCTTGTTCCATTAGAGAAAAGTTTTTTGGGAAGGCACTTTGTGATCTTGGATCGAGTGTAAATTTGATGCCCAAGTCAATTTTCGTGAAGCTTGGCATGGGAGATGCGAGACCCATATCCGTCATATTGCAATTAGCCGATCGTTCCCATGTGAAACCCGAGGGGAAGATCGAAGATGTCATAGTGAGGGTGGACAAGTTCGTGTTTCCAGCCGACTTCCTCATACTTGATTGCGAGGCTAATGCTAATACACCCATTATCTTAGGGAGACCTTTCCTAGCAACCGATCGCATTCTCATTAATTGTGAGAAGGGTGAGCTCACTATGCGTGTAGCAAATCAAAGATTGATCGTGAACATCAACAATTCTCTTAAGTACATGGATGATTCTAAAGAATGCCGGAGCATTTTGGAAGCAGATTATGAGCAATCAACAGAAGTTGGTCATTTTTGCCACAGCAATTTCGTGCAACTGGATGAGTATGAAGATCTCACGAATGAAGAAGAGGAACAAGCTAGTGAATCTTCATTGGAGGAACATCAATCTAGTCTGCTGATAGCTAGAAACAATTCAAGCTTTGAGCTTCTTGATTTCGAGGAATTCAGTCCTCCTAAGCTTTCATTACTCGATGCACCGAAGCTGGAGCTAAAGATTTTGACACATCATTTGAAATATGCTTATCTGGGTGAAAACAAGACCTTGCCTGTCATTATTTCTACGAACTTAAATTCTGATCAAGAGAGAAGTCTACTTGCTGTTTTGTCACAGCATAAACGAGCAATAGGATGGATCATGGAGGATTTAAAAGGGATTAGTCCTACCATCTGTATGCATAAGATACTTCTGGAAGAATGCCATGGCAAATCTGTAGAGCCACAGCGTAGACTCAACCCCATTATGAAGCAAGTTGTTATGAAGGAGATCCTTAAATGGCTTGATGCTGGAGTAATTTACCCAATATCGGACAGTTCATGGGAAAGCCTGGTTCAATGTGTGCCAAAGAAAGGAGGCACGACCGTGGTGAGCAATGAGGACAATGAGTTATTGCCGACGCGAGTAGTGACCGGATGGAGGATTTGCATGGACTATCGGACGCTCAATAAGGCTACGAAGAAGGACCACTTTCCTCTACCCTTCATCGACCAAATGTTAGAACGCTTGGCGGGCAAAGCTTACTATTGTTTCTTGGATGGATATTCGGGTTATAATCAAATAGCTATCGCATCAGAGGACCAAGAGAAGACCACTTTCACTTGTCCTTACGGCACTTACGCTTTTCGAAGGATGCCCTTTGGATTGTGTAATGCCCCGACAACTTTCCAGCGCTGCATGCAAGCTATCTTCTCAGATATGGTTGAGGACTCTCTTAAGATATTCATGGATGACTTTTCTGTTTCTGGAGACAGTTTCCAGAAATGTCTTGGCAATTCAGCAAAGGTCCTGAAGCGATGTGAAGAGGTTGACCTTGTGCTAAATTGGGAGAAATGTCACTTCATGGTGACAGAAGGTATTGTGTTGGGCCATAAAATCTCACATAAAGGCATTGAGGTAGACAAAGCTAAGATCGAGGTGATCGAGAAGCTATCACCGACAACAAATGTCAAGGACATAAGAAGTTTTCTTAGACACGCGGGATTCTATCGAAGATTCATCAAGGATTTCTCCAAGATCTCCAAGCCCTTCTGCATGTTGTTGCAGCAGAACCAGCCTTTTGTGTTCGATCAAAAATGTCATGGCGCTTTCACAGACCTGAAGCAAAGCCTGATCACTGCACCAATTGTTGTTCCCCCAGATTGGACACTACCGTTCGAGCTGATGTGCGACGCGAGCGACTACGCAGTGGGAGCAGTCTTGGGGCAGGTCGAGGTAAAATTTTTCATGTTGTTAATTATGCTAGACTTACTTTAAATTATGCACAACTTAACTATACCACCACAGAGAAAGAGCTACTTGCCGTGGTATTTACATTTGACAAGTTTAGGTCATACTTGATAGGCACTAAGGTCATTGTTCACACCGATCACTCAACAATTAAGTACTTAGTGACTAAAAAGGATGCCAAACCTAGACTCATTAGATGGATACTGCTGTTGCAACAATTTGATATAGAAGTGGTAGATAGGAAGGGAACCGAGAACCAAGTTGCTGATCATCTTTTTAGGCTAGAAGTTGACCTGGAATGTCATGACAAAATTGAAATACATGATGAATTTCCTGATGAGAAAATTATTTATGCCACGACAATTCCATGGTACGCTGACCTTGCTAATTTTCTTGTTAGTGGTGTTTTGCCTTTTGACATGACTAGCCAAGGAAGGAAGAAATTCAGACATGACGCGCAGTTCTATTTTTGGGATGAGTCGTACCTGTTCAAGCGTTGTGCCAAAAGAAGAGCAACGTGATATTCTACATCAATGTCACATAGGCCCATGTGGAGGTCACTTCAGAGGGATGAAGACTGCTGCAAAAGTCCTCCAATCAAGATTTTATTGGCCCACCTTATTCAAACATGCCCAGGTATTTTACCAAGCCTGTGACCGATGTTAGAAAACTGGGAACATCTTCAGACGGCATGAAATGCCACGACAAAATATATTGGAGGTCGAGTTATTTGACGTATGGGGCATAGACTTTATAGGACCATTCCCATCTTCATTTGGAGATTTATACATCCTTTTGGTAGTGGAGTATGTGTCTAAATGGGTTGAAGCCATTGCAACGCCAAGGAACGATTCAAAGACAGTGCTTAAATTTCTGCATAAGCACATCTTCATAAGATTTGGCGTGCCAAGGGCTATCATCAGTGATGAAGGTACCCACTTTGACAACAAGTTAATTGCCAAGGCATTGCAAAGATATGGGGTGTGACACAAAATTGTCACGGCATATCATCCCCAAACCAATGGACAAGCCGAGGTTTCCAACCGTGAAATCAAGCAAATTTTGGAAAAAGTGGTGAATCTGAGAAGGAAGGATTGGTCACCAAAGCATGATGAAGCGTTGTGGGCGTACCGAACAGCTTTCAAAACCCCACTAGGGATGTCTCCATTTAAGTTAGTCTATGGCAAAGCATGTCACCTCTCGGTCGAACTAGAGCATAGGGCCTATTGGGCAATCAAGAAACTCAACTTGGACGCCGAGTTAGCTGGTGAGAGAAGACTTCTAGAGTTGAATGAGATGGAGGAATTCAGGAACCAAGCTTATGAGAATGCTAAACTCTACAAGGAGCAAACCAAAAGATGGCATGATCAAGCGATTTTGCCATGGCATTTTCTGGCAGGACAACAAGTGCTCCTATTCAAAATCAAGGTTGAAGCTCTTCCCTGGGAAGCTTAAATCAAGGTGGTCCGGGCCATTTGAAATTCACCATGTGTATCCCCATGGAACTGTCAACATCAGGAACATTGATAGTGGGAAAATTTTTAAAGTCAATGGCCAACGTCTGAAGATCTACACTGGAGCCCATGTGATGCGGGATAAACCCACCGCACACCTTATAGATGCCTGACATACTGAAATGTCACGGCATTTTCAGTTTACTCCTGTTCATAAATAATTTGTTTTTAAGTTTGTCTTATATGCTTTAAGTTATTTAGCCTTATTAATCTTTTCTTTTATTTGTTTTTTAGGTTAAAATACACCCTTGGAGGCTGGCGGCTGAAGGAAAAGAAGGAGAAAAGTAGGAAACCCTACATGGAAAATTTTGGGCGGTAAAAGACAAAAAGAAAGGAGAGCCTTTTTCAATTTTTATTTTGAAATTCAAAACAACCCTCTCTCTCCTGTTTAAAAATCTAACACCACCCACCAATCAACCCCCTCCACACGTTCTTGCCCACACCCCCCACTAAGAAATAAATAAAGGTTTCACCTTTATTTTCTTTACCCATCTTCTTCTTTTTTATCTACCCACCCCCATAGCCGAAAACCTCCTCCCTCCATTAAAGTAAAGCTTCAAGCTTTCTTACTTTCTCCCCTTTCTTTCAACTCCAAAATGGTACGCACAAGACCCTTAGGATCCGCACCACCGCCTCCTCCCGTTTTTGTGGGCGGTGCGGCGGAAGAAAGATTTAAAACCTTCAAAAACCGAAGACTTTTCTTCGAGCTTGGCTTCATCCTCTCCGACGAGATGGGACTAGAGGTGAAAGATGTGGTGACGCAGCACCATTGGGAGAAGTTTGCCTCCCATCCAGACTCCATCAATGCCACCTTAGTGCATGAATTCTATGCCAATATCCATAGCCCGGACCAGAAATCTGTATATGTCCGGGGCAAAAACATTCATTTCAGGAACACCACTAAGAAGAGGCTGATTACGAAACGTACCAAGGCGTGAAGGAAGATTTATGTTTGCCTGAGACCGAGTGGAATGGTCAACAAGCAGCACGGCGCATGGTGAACCGAGAGTCTTTGCTTCCCAACGCCCGGTTGTGGAGTCACTTTGTTAGATATAAGTTGATGCCCACTTCGCATCACACCACTGTGAGTTTGTCCCGCCTTATGCTATTACATTCCATTCTCTTTGGCTGCCCCATAGATATAGGGAGGATTATTGTGCAAGAGACGCACGCTTGTTGGAAGATACCCAAGAGCACCCTCATATTCCCAAACCTAATCACGGTTTTGTGCCGGAAAAAGGATGTCCCGAAAGATGAGTATGATGAGATTTTAGAAAGAATGAAAGGGATATCTGCCGAAAAGGTGACCGCTTTAATGGGAAACATAGATGAGTAGCCGGAATCTTCTCATGCAGCTGCTGCTAGAGGAAGAGCCCTATTCTACAAAGATGAGGCACTGGAGCTGTCCAAGAATGCCATGGCAAAAGTGGATGACCTGTCTAAGGATCTCAAGGAATTTTTCCTCTACACGAAGCAAAGAGACGAAGTCATCAAAGCTTACCTGGATAGCTACTTCCTCCGCTCGATCAAGAATTTCCTACTTTCCCGGACTCAATATTGCCCAATACATAAGCAAATGTCACGACATTTATAGCTGCTTCAACTCCAACCAGGCGAGCTGCACCTGATCTAAATCAGGTACCATCCCCAACTGAGCCGTCTGAAGAGGCAAGACCAACAGAGCCGGAGAACGAGGAGCAAACCCAAGAAGCACAGTCACCTGCACGAGAACAAACTCCTGAAAATGTCACGACATTTTCCGAGGAGCAAGCCCAGACTCAAGATCAACCGGACCCTACTGCTGAAAAAGAAAAGGAAGCCAATTTTATTTCTTCACTTTTTGAAGACCCGCCCGCCCCACCCGCACAACAAGAAGAACACCAACCAGCAACCCCAACAGTTGAATCACCAATGCCCTCTCCCTAGAGGAAGAAATCGAAGCGCCGACTCAAAATGTCGGCCGGAAAACAATCCACCCTACCACCAGCTGCTGAAAAATCGAAGCGATGGGGAGCCGATGAAGAGACTGATCTTGAAGTCAGCCCACCCCCTTTGAAGCGAAGAACGTCGCGTAGAACTACTACAGCCACACCACCCAAGTGACCAAGGTACAATTCATCGCATTTCATTTTATTGCATTGCATCTTACTCAGTTTTTTTTAGTTGCATTGAGGACAATGCTTGCCTCAAGTTTGGGGGAGGTATCATCCTCTACTCTACTTCATGTGCATGAGAGCAGTAGTTGTAGAAAAATGCCATGACATTTGTGCAAATTTTAGGTTAAGTTTATAGGATTATAGTTGGTGATGCCCGATGGTGATATTCCTTATATGGCCAATACTGATTTGAATATGCATGACTTGGGATTTGAATAGAACCTGTTTTAGGACTTGGTTGCTTGTGTTTATTTTATTGCTACACGAGTGTATGTCCTCCATGCTTAGAGAAGTTAGAAATTTTTATAGAATATAAACTTGAACAACCTTGCATGCCTTTAATGAATTATTTTGTTAATAGAGAACCCCCAATAGTTTAGTGTTAGAAGATATGAATAAATGCCTGGACATATCTGTAGAGGGATACTCCGCTATGCCATGGCATATCCATGTGCATATGAGTTACTAAAAGAGGCACAAGGTGACGCTACACTTTTAACTTGCCATGGCATTACCTGGATACTGCGTTTAAATAAATGGCAGCTATGGCATGAGTAGAAGGTAATGTGACAGGCTGGCTCCTCTCGTAGCAGTTTGTTGGTATTTTTGTGTAAAAAAAGTATTATATATGGGAGTTATAATGGTGCTTTAATGAACAAACATGCCTTGCTAGGATAGTGAACATTCCATAGAATTTTTCTAAGTTAACTAAGCATGGATTAGATACACTCACTCACACACACTCGCATTCGACCTGGTCCTAGGGCAGTGTTCTTGAAAATTCCATGAGTCTTATATGTTTATGCCATGACATTTTCTGAGGGCTGAAACTCTGACCTATTGCTTGCCTAGATTTTGAACTTTGTCATGACATTCTTTCTCTGCTAGCTGCTATCCATTGCTTGAGGACAAGCAATAGCATAAGTTTGGGGGTGTGATAACTCCGCAAAAAGGCTATATTTCAGGCCTTTTTACTTAAGTTATTGAGTGTCCTTAGGCTCATATAGGATCATTTAGTTGCATTTAAGTTCATAACATTGCATATAGTCTTTTAGTTATGCCTTGGCATTTTTATGTGGTAATAGGTGCTATTTAATGGGAAGGGTAGTTCTTTTTAGTGGTGTTGTGTAGGTGAAGCAAAAACGGAAGTTGAGGCAATTTGTCATGGCATTTGCAGAAGGATAGCGATAGGAAAATGACATGGAAAAGCTAGAGAACTCCTGGGCTGAGCTAGATGACAAAGTGATATTTTGATAAGAGTGCCAACTGGTGCTACCATAGACGATCAGGACCACTACAGCCTGGACACAGCCACCTTGGTAGGGGAACACAACAAATATGACCCGTATGCGACCCACCTCAGTAGGGGACCACTGTCACCTCTGCCATCCTGCAGGAATGTCACGACAAAAAGAGGGCAGAAAAGGGTTTTTGCCTATCTTTTAGGGTTTTTCATCCATTCTTTATTACGGGTGGTGACCTAAGAAAAGGTAAGACCTAGGAGGCCTTTTGAGGAGCAAAACACAGTAAAAGAGGCACCTTTAGAGCGGTTTACAGCGGAGGAAAGCTCCCACCTTTCTCCTCCAAACTCTGGCCAAGGAGTCCTCCATTGATAGAGCTCGAAGGGAGTGGTGTGCTAAGCACCCGGAAGGGGCTATCACACCAAGGCGCACCGTGGTGATAAAGATCTGGCGGCCTGATCAACCGAAGGGTGACTTCTAGTCCTCCTTTCATTTGCTTTATTTTCTTTACCTTTTTAAGAGGATGATTTGTTAAATGTTTAAGGTTTTATGTGGATGATTTAACTTTAACATTTAACATTACCATGTGTTAGCTTTGTTTAGGTGGTTGCTTTTGTGGATGATTATCTTTTACCTTTATTAATATATTGTCTTCCATGTGTTTGTGTATTTGCTTTGATCATTGTTGATAATCATCTAAGCATTGTAAGAGGCACGACCAATTTCCTTTGTTTAGGTGCATTCTAGAGCACTCGGAAGAGGCGTAGCTATAGATCCTTAGATCACTCGGAAGAGGTTAAGGGAGGATCTACGTGAGCAATGGGTTCTAGACTGAAAATAGAGCCTAATCCAAACCTAGAGCACTCGGCCGAGGTATAGGGGAGGGTTTCAACGACTAAAAGGAGTGTGCTTTAACCGATAGGCTAGAGTGTCATTCGCGTGACAGGCGAAAATACCATGGCATTTTAGTTTGTCAGGTTCTTATGACTCGGAAGAGCGCGAACACTTAAGAAACCTCTGTCGTGTGAGTATACACCATTGTAGCCTTATGTTAGTAAGAGTGAGGGATAAGAAGTCTATAGGAGTTTTCCACCCAGTCATTCCCGAGAGAGAGTTCATCAATAGAGGGATAGTACAACATATAGTTTAAATATGTTCTTGCATCCTGCTTTTGCCTCCGCATTTACAACATGCTTTCTTTATTTTACTTGTTATCTTGCAATCACTCTGTTTTACACTTCACACCACCTCCATACATTCACCTTGCCATCATCATCCATTCTATTTTACCTTGGCATATTTTAGTTGCTTGCAGTCTAGAATTGCCATAGCATTTCCATCTTACTCCTTCACCATACATATCCATTTATCTTGTTTATATCTTTTCCCTTGTTTTTCCTTTTTAGTTAGTGACACCTTTTTGCCTTGACAAATTGACTGTGCACTTTGCCTAGATCCTCGTGGGAACAATACTCACTCACCCTATTATTACTTGTATGACTGTGTATACTTACACATATATGTGTGTTCACATACATCATTTATAGCACTACACAAAACACACCAAGCTCCAAGCTTAACCTCAAGATTTCTCCTTCCTCAAGCTTGGTGATGGCTCTTCCACTTGTTTCTCTACAAAGGGAAGGGTAGCAACAACTTAGAACCACTCTAAGATGATCCTTAAAGCTTAAAAACACTAACAAACTAGGATTTAAGCTCTCCAAAACCCAAATCCCGTACTCCACTCAAAACCCCTCTTAAACCTTAATCCTCACCAAACCAACACTTTCTTACCTCTGTTTATAGATCCTTGGTAGCTCTAAAACTTACCCTCAAGACCCAAACCGGGATTCTTCAACCAACTAACAAAGATTGCTCCTTTAGCCACTCTCCTCTTCTTCTTCCCAAGAAAGAAAGATGAAGGAAAAGAGATGTAAGGGGTGATATCACTCTGCAGAACCCCTCTCTCTTTTGCCTTTTCTTATTCTCAATTAGAGGATTACTAAAACACCCTCACTAAATAAGGCCCAAAACTCAACCCAACAAGGCCCAAAACCTCACAACACAAGGCCCACAACCGAAGCCCAAACCCATCGGGTTAAACCGACATTCGGATCCGAATCTAGGTCGTTACAATTGTTATCACAACGGAGTTCTACAACATCTAATATGCTTGGAACAATCCCTAATTTGGATATGAACTTTTTGATTTAAACAACCTCTTTTGCTGCTTCATTGATTGCAATATACTAAACCTCTATTGTAGAATCAACTACTGTGTCTTGCTTTGAACTTTTCCAGCTCACATCACCTCCGTTAAGACAAAACACAAATCTAGATTACGATCGTGAGTCATCCTTGTCAGTTTGGAAACTAGCATCAGTATAACCTTTTATACTAAGATCTTATTTGCCTTCATAGACAAGAAATGTATCCTTAATTCTTCTCAAGTACTTAAGGATTTTTTTACTGCTACCCAATGACTTTCACCAGGGTTTACCTGATATTGACTTGTCATGCTTAAGGCATACGATACATCTGGTCGAGTACATATCATGACATATATGATAGAACCAATAGCCGAAGCATATGGAATCTTACTCATTCATTCTCTTTCTTGTGGATTTGAAGGACACATTTCCTTCAAAAGAGAAATACCATGTCTCATAGGTAAGAATCCTTTTTTTATAGAATAAAAACTTGGTAAAAGCATGCATGTCTTAACATTACCAAAACCCTCTTGAGAAAGACTAGAGAATACAAGGATTAATTATTAAATGGCTAAGCTCATGTCCGGAGATAATACCTGAAAGAGATAACAACAAATCAAATGATTGACTAGCCATATAGTAAGATTCTTTAGCAGTAATAGTCGTTTTTGATATTTTAGTGGTCTTAAAATAAATTTAAAAATTAAATAATAAATCAAAATTTTAAATTATGATTGTAATTGTATTTTTGATTATGTTGTATTTATTGTCATTATGAATATAACGAATGTTATTTTAATTATAATAAGTATCCTATTTGTTCTTTTAAAAGAAAAACATATGCTATTATAGACATAACGGTGGTATGTAGGGTATAAACAAGCCGAATCGAGCTCGAGTAATGTTGAGATTGACTCAAACTTGAAATGCTCGAAGCTAAGCTCAACTCGATTCGAAAACTTACAATCTTAAAATTAATAAATTCAAGCTCAAGCTCAAACTCAAACTCGAAAAGTTCATATAGCTCAAACTCGAGCTCGAAAAGCTCAAATATACTAAGTCAAACTCAAATATCATTAAACTTGATTTGAGCTTTAAATTATTAAATTGGACTAGAGCTCAAACCTAATTGGAGCTCAATAGTGGCGGATTTAGAAAAATATTTGAGGGTGGATTTTTTTTAAATTTTATGGTGTGCACAACTCATAAATATTAAAAAATTTAAGGACTGACTTATAAAATTTTAAAAAAATGAAGGAAAATGTGGAAATTTCAAAAAGTTTTACGTAAGCATAGGGCTATCCTACCCTATAAGTGCATTTGCCACTGGAGCTTAAACTCCAATCTCAGTAAAAGCTAATATAAAAATATATTTAGAATTGCTTTCAACAAAAAAAAAACATGTTTCCGTAAGATAAAGCACTATTCTCTAGATCAACTATGTTTTCCTTTGTATCGTGCGAAAAGGGGAAAATTGCATCAAGTGTCCTCCAAACTTCTCTTCGTGTTCAACTTGATCACTATGTAGAATTTGACTATAAAATCCTTATTTAATATTAATAATTATTTTATTTGTTATGAATATATTTATTTATGGTGGATATCCATATATTAAGTTAAACTTTGATGGGCTTTATTATTATGGTTTAATATCCATTGGAATTAGGGTTTCCATCTCATGCCTATAAATATAGACTTTTGGACAAAGCATTGTACACAACCCTACTTTGAGACTCTAACCAACGGAGATATTTGTCGTTCAAATCTTAAAAGAGTTATTGAAAAGAATTTATTACTGGAATGAATCAAAGATAAGTTCTTCTCCCTCAATTATATTTTAATTTTAGATTTATCATTTTTTTCTTGATTTTTGATTTTATTTTTAATTTTTTAAAAAATATTTGGTTGTTTGGTGTTTGTGTAGCGATAAAGTGGCTCAATTACCGTGGTGTTTGTCGACGATTCCCGAAAAGATTTTAACAAAATATTGGTGATTAAACCTACTATATATTCAAATTAGTGGAAAGTTCGGTATGTTTTACTTATTTAATTTGAGTTTTTTTCCTTTATTTATAACCAATATTTGTTTATTTTATGATGAAAGTTTATGTTTAAATCATGTTCTAATTATTACATGGTATTAGAAAAAATATTAAACCTTTAATTAATTATTATGTTCTTTGTTATATTGGTTTAATCTGAGTATATTGGTTGGATATACCGTTCTGCGAGGCTACTGGTCTCAAAGGAGATTTTTTTAAAGGACCTTGTGGACTGGTTTAACAACGCCGCGTATGAGGATTAAATTTTTTGTTCTTTGTATATATTGTATATATATTTGTTGATAAATTACTATTTAATAGTTTGGATATTATAAAATTTATATTTGCTTGAAGCAATATTTTTGTCGAAAAACTCGACTATAAACTTCTCCCAAGTTCAAGTTATGAAAATCGTCTTGATCCAAGAATTTTTATGGGAGGCATTCCCTGAAGTGAAGGCATGCATGATGCTTATTCCATGCAATTATTGGATTTATGACATTCCTTAAAGTGAATGCAAGCATGATGATTATTCCATGCAATTATTTGATTTATGTCATTCCCTGAAGTGAATCAAGCATGATGTTTATTCCATGCGATTATTGAATTTGTTTCATTCCTTGAAGTAAATGCAAACATGATAATTCACTATATGGTTAGTGTCGCGTGTCAAAAGTGCGCATTTAGTGCAAGTGGACACATCAAAAGTAAAGTATTTATCGGATTATCGTCTCCACAGGGATTGGTAGACTCAATATGTCTTCTTCGTCTTCTTGTTCTGTAGAAAATAAAAAACACAAGTAGTTTGGGTTGTGATGGAACTAAAATAAAACAACTAAGTAAAATAAAGAAATTCGAATATTAGAGAGAGATAGGTCAGGATCCAGTTGTGTTGTATTGTGAATTTGATTGACTTGTCTCTGCCCAATGCAATCGTATTTCACTGCCTCGGCAGCACTGCAGATTATTGCCTTGGCAGCGACGATACTGTCCGCCGCAGCAATCCCTTGCTCATGGGTGGACTTTACCAAAGTTCGGCAAAGTGTCCTTGAATGACTCCGCTTATCCCTAAGTTGAAGTACTGTTGATGACTAGTCCTTGATGAGACCTCCCGGCATGAACCAATTATACTCACCAACCAATCTCACACTTCTTTTAGCCACTGAAACTTTTAACTTATCCCTAGGCCGAGTTAGTATTTCACGATTGAAACACCGTACTTACCCCTTTCGTGAATCTAACTCTCCCGAGTCTAGATAAATGGATTACTTACAAACTTCTCTCCCGAGCTTGAATGTAAGAACAAGGAATAACAAAGGATAAGCAAACCTTGATAGTTTTATTGCATTGAAACAAAGACAAAGTACAATCTCCTCTCACAAATACTAACAACCTTCACCTAAACCCTAAGGAAGCTTAGAACATAATTGAGAGAAAGAAAACAAGTTTATGAATCGGCTCTCTCTCTAGGTATCCATCTATTACATTGGACGACTAGGTCTTTATATAGGCTAGACCTAGGGCAAACCTTTCCTAAGTAGAATACAACTTGGAGTAGGGAACAAGTCATGTACATAATTAAAATATTTACAAGTTTAATTCGACTAAGGGGCTTTCCCGCGTGGCCTTGTCTTGGGCTTTTCCTCATGCTAGCCAGCTCCGACCCATGTGCTTTAAATCCAGAAACGTCCCTTGGATTTTTATCTTCCAATCGCCTACAGTCTTTTAGATTCAAAGATTCAAAGATTTATCCAAGACGAAATATGTGTTGCACTCTTTTTCCCTTAACCGAGGTTTTGTCCCAATGGGTTTTCCTAGTAAGGTTTTTAATGAGGCAACATGTTATGCGTATCAAAGATATGTGTACTCTTTTTCCTTCACTAAGAATTTTTCCCATAGGGTTTTTATCTTAGTAAGTTTTTAACGAGGTACATTATCTTCATGGATATCCAATAAGACATCATCATCATCATCATTATTATTATTATTGATTTCGATTAGTTTATGAGTTTTTCGAGTTTAGTGTCAAGTAACTCGACTCGGTTCGTTAAGAATTCGAGTCGAGTTCAAGTTCAAGTCGAATCCAATCTAATCGAGTTTTACTCGAGCTTTGACCGACTCAAACTTTAGTAGCTCGCGATCTATCTCGTCTCATTTACATCCCTAATTGTATGTATTGTATTTTCGAATGGTGTCGCTATCGCTATATAACGATCATTATTGTGATTACAAAGTATTATTTAAATCTTTTTCATTAATAGTAAATTTTGAGAAAAAAGAGCATGTAAATACTAACAAGTATTATAAAAATTGAATTCTTAAAAAAAGTATTTAAAAATTAAATTTTAAGATAGACTCATAATAATAAATATTAAAAAAATTGTATCTTCAATAATAAATATAATAAAAAATAAATCATTAATAATAAATAATAAATAATAAAAATTTAAATTTAAAGTAGATACTAATAATAGATATTCTTATATCATATACACATGTATATTATATTTTTTCCTTCCTACTCCTCTTTAGATATATTTATTATTCTAATATATATATATATATATATATATATATATATATAAAATCTTTGGGCCTCGGAACCATGTACCTTGGACAGCCAATGAACCAACAGATCTTCATGTATTCTAATATATACACATGTATTTTTTTCCTTCATGAAGAAAATTGTTGAATCCCTTTGGAGCAAATCCTCCAATACTAAGGTTGGTATTGTTGGGCCAAATATTTATGTTTTCTCTTTTAGCAATGCTACGGATAGAGATTGGGTTTTAGAGAATGGTCCATGGCATATTCAGCATAAGCCATTGGTACTGCGTCAATGGGAACCAAACTTGAAGAAACTTGAATTTTATCTTACTAAGATTCCCGTTTGGGTACCATTATACAATGTGCCACTGGAGTTATTTAATCAAAAAGGTCTCGGTTATATTGCTAGTGCTTTGGGATTCCTATTTGCATGGATTCAATCACCTCTGCTCGTGAGCGCCTTGAATTTTCGAAGGTTTGTATTGAGATTTTTGCTGGAGATAAAATACCTCGTTCTGTCTCAGTAAAATTACCGGATAGCTCTATCACTTCTGTGAAGGTTAGAGTACCTTGGTTACTTACATGTTGCTCATGTTGTGGAACCTTTGGACACTCTGATGCTCTTTGTCCAGAGAGTAAAGCGAAACAAATTGATAGGGGACATGTTACTGCTGAATGGAGAGTCAAGTCTAAGCAAAATGTTATCCCATAAAATTCAACTATTGATGCTAATGCTACTGTTATTGATCAAATCAATGCTGATAATGTTAATGCTGTTGCGACTAAAATTTTTCATACTACTCGTATTGCTACTGTTGAGCCTAAGAGAAAAATCAATGTTGCTACTCTTGATGATCTTGTGATGGATTCAGTGGATGAGATTGTGGCCGCTAAAAATTATGCATCTCCAGTGAAATTTGATACAAGTATTGTTTCTCCTAATTCTGCTAGGACTAATAAGGATTTTCCTCCTTTGCTAAGCTCAATTGAAAAAAAGGGGTAGGGGGAACGGAACTAAAATCACTAAAACTCTTATTGGTTCAAAAAATAAGTTTTATGTGCTTGCTGCCCCAATTCTTGACGAACCTAGAAAACCAAGATTAACTTCTTTGGGAGTTACCAATCTTCTAAATGTTATGAAATCTAGAAAATCGGACAAAAGTAAGGTTCACGAGTCAAACGTGTTGGGTGTGGGATATTCTTCTCAATGACGGTTGCATTCTGGAATATTAGAGGGTTCAATCACCCTCTGAAACAAAGAAAGGTTTTAAAGCTTATGGATACTTTGCATGTGGATATTATTTGTCTATGTGAAACTCGAGTGTGTGATGAAAAATATGCTAAGATTTTTTCTACTCTAGCTGACTCTTGGAATTGTTTTAATAACTACGATTGTATTAATCTCGGAAAAATCTAGATTTTGTGTAAAAAACCTTGAATTTCCAACTTCTCCTTATGGGTGATCAATCTATCACTATACAGGGAGTATTAGAGGGACACTTGATGACCATTTCTGCTGTCTATGGGAGCAATGACAATATACATAGAAGGGAATTATAGAAACAATTAAAACATGTGGCTTCATTGGTAGGTGATCATCCTTGGATTTTTGGAGGAAACTTCAATATTACTCTTACTGCGACAGAAAGTTTTGATTTTGAAACACTTGGCCCTCATATTAGTTCTGCAATGGAAGAGTTTCAAGATTGTTTGAGTGAGATAGGTCTCAGTGATCATCCTTATGTTGGTCCTATCTTTACCTGGTTCAATAGACAAGAACATAATTATTTAGCGAGAAAGCTTGATAGGGTGCTTGTCTATTCACAATGGCACATTGATTTTTCTGGTTCTCGAGTTGAATTTCAGGCTCCTGGAGTTTCTGTTCACTGTCCAGCTATCATCAGTCTCGATTTGCAGTTCCAATTTCTAAACCTAAACCATTCAAATTCTTTAATTTTTGGGTGCAACATCCTGACTTTCTGCGAATTGTTGCTCAATCTTGGGTTGCGCCTGCTATTGGCAACCCTTTAGAAGTGCAATTTCTCAAATTTAAAGAGTTTAAAGCCTTATCTGAGAGCTTTGAACCAAAACCATTATGCCAACATCTCAAGTCGTGTGACAGAGGCGAGACAACGTCTTGAAAAAATTCAACTTGAAAATCTATATGGCCACGGTAGTAGAGATGGTTTGCATATTGAAAATCAACATCGAAAAGAACTTAAAGATCTTGAAGCTGCTGAAGTTCAATACTATCAACAAAAAACTAAGATTAATTGGCTGAAAGAAGGAGACCAAAACACAAAATTCTTTCATGCTGCAGTTGTCGCACAAAAAAAGAAGAATACCATTACTTTTCTTTTGAATGAAGAGGGAAAAAGAATTAATACTTTTGAAGGTATCTCTGAAGAATTGCTGCAATTTTATACTAATCAGATTGGTACTATTGATGAGGAAGTGAGAGGATTTAGTGTAGAGATGCTGAAAAGTATTTTACACATCTCTATTCTTATCGATACAAGATTGGATAGAGAGGTCACTGATGAGAAAATTAAACTTGCCATTTTTCGCCAAGGCAAAGATAAAGCTCCTGGTCCCGATGGTTACACATCCTGGTTTTTCAAGAAAGCATGGGGTATTGTGGGCACTGATTTTTTTGGCAGCTTTAAGGTATTTTTTCACCTCTTTTACACTTCTACCAGCTTTTAATGCCACTGCCATTACCTTAGTTCCTAAAGTTCCTAATGCTTGTCAAGAAAAAGACTTCAGATTTATTTCTTGTTATTCAGTTATCTATTAAACCATCACTAAGATTTTAGTTGATAGATTACAAGAGTATCTTCCCAACCTTATTACTATGAATCAATATGCTTTTCTTAAGGGCAGAAGTATTGTTGATAATACTCTTCTGGCTCAGGAAATTGTAAAGGGATATGGTCGAAAACATATTTCTCCTAGATGTGCTCTTAAGGTCGACTTGCAAAAGGCTTTTGATTCATTGAACTGGGATTTTCTTCTACAAATTCTTGAAGTTATTGGTCTACCTACAAAGTTCTAAAATTGGATTAAGATATGTTTTACTGGGAGTAGATTCTCTATTGCTTTGAATGGTTTTCTTGTGGGTTTTTTCTAAGGTGAAAGGGGGTTAAGACAAGGAGATCCCCTCTCTCCTTATCTCTTTGTACTAGCTATGAATGTTCTCTCTCATATTCTGGATATAGCTGCTGTTCATGGAATATTTCAGTTTCATCCCAAGTGCAAAAGAGTGCTCCTCACACATCTTTGTTTTGCGGACGATCTTCTTATTTTTTGTAAAGGTACTCTCGATTCGCTGTTTGGTGTTCAAAGTGTTTTAGATACCTTCTACTTTCTTTCTGGGTTAAAAATAAATGTGACCAAGTCAGAGGTATTTCTTGCTGGAGTTCCCTTTACCCTCCAAACCACTTTTGGTTCACTTACTGGTTTTAAGGTGGGAAAATTACCAGTGCGTTACTTGGGTATACCCCTGGTTACAAGACGTCTAACTGAGAAAGATTGTGTTGCTCTTATTGACAAAGTACATAATAAGCTAAGGCAATGGTCTAGCAGAGTTCTTAACTATGCTGGAAGATTACAACTAATAAATGTTGTTATCTTCAGTGTTGTCAATTATTGGTGCAGGCAGGTTGTACTTCCTAAATATGTAATAACCAAAATAGAACAACTCTGTATGCGTTTCTTCTGGAAGGGCAAAGATGAATCTGCCGAAAGAGTTCGTGTAGGATGGAAGACCATATGTACTCCTAAGAGTGAAGGTGGATTAGGGGTGAAAGATCTTGCTACATGGAACAAAGCATGCTCTCTGAGGAAGGATCATTATGGGTCGCTTGGACTCGGGAATATGTCTTTAAGGGTAAAGATCTCTAGAGTGTTGATTGCAAACAATATTACAGTTGCTATCTGAAGAAAATGTTGAAGCTCTGACCTACTTTACAATCTTTATCCCTAAACATTACCAATAAAGTTGGGAGCATTTGGAAGGAAATTAGAAACATCAGTCCTGGAGTTCATTGGCATAGACTTGTATGGTTTGGGATGTGTATTCCAAAACACTCCATCATCACTTGGATGGCTATTCTTGATTGTTTGCCTACTCTTAATAGATTGTAGTACATGGGAATTAATCCAGTGAATTGTTACATCCTCTGTGGCAGGGAGCATGAGTCACGAAATCATCTTTTTGCTGAATGTTCTTATTCTAGACAGGTATGGGAGATTGTTCTTACTCATTGTGGCATAACCAGATGTATGATGGATTGGGATGGAGAACTAGATTGGCTATGTTCCAACCTGAAGGGGAGATCACTGATTGTTTTCATCCTTCGTCTTGCTTGGAATTCGTTAGTGTATTTCATTTGGCAAGAACAAAACCGAAGGAAATATAGGACTATTAGCAGGGACTGTTGGAACTTGTTTCAATGTATACGATATATTGTTAGTATCAAGATTAACAGTAGAGATATTCACATAGATACGATAAATAGAACACTTTGTCTCGCTTGGGGAATTCCCTAAGAGATAGTTGCACAAGGCACAAGTTTTGATATTGTTACAGTTTTTTTCCTGTTTTTCTTGGATAAATAAATTATACAACTTATCCCCAAAAAAAACATAACCAAGAATATATACGTTTCCATCGTTAAACTGTACATAGAAAGTAAAGTGCATAGCATTGATTTAAAGTGTTTTTCAGTTATATCGCGTTTATCACCGTCGCAAACATAACGGTTGCTATTACAGTTGTTGCGAAAGTCGCGGTGTGAATTTTTTAAAACTCGCATAGTAGTTTTTTAAATACCAGTCAAATAACAGTCATATAATGGTCAAATAACGGTAAATAACAGAACGTTATCGCCGTTATCGACCGTTATCAGTTAAATAACGTTCGTTATCGATCGTTATCAGTATGAATTGAAATCTTACCGTTATTTTTATTAATAACGATTTCGGATAACGAAGTTATCATTAAATAAAGATCGTTATAGCGCTAATCGTCTGTTTTTTTTTTAAATCCCTAGTGCATAACACTTTTAACCAAGAAGGGGGAAAAGAGAAAATGGTGAGAGAAGCGCAGTTATCTGTCCATAGTCCTCAATCACCACACTCCTTGTTATTTCTCAGAGCTTTACTGAACCAGTAAGATCCTGTTAAAGGAACATAAATATCATAAATATTTTCAAAAAGCAATTTCCCAAGAAAAAAGATCTTTGGGACGTAAACTAGTAATAAAAGAACTACCACTTTTACCTTTGTCAATACATGTCTAAAAAAAAAGTGAGATATGACCAACTTTGAGTCACATTTTGAATTAATAAAGATGAAAATTCGAATAAAAAATTTATTGGTTCTTATTCCAATTCATGAGATCTTTACAACGATATCTCATATGCTCAAAATGGTTGAGTGATAATGAAAAATTGATGCTCAAATAAGAAAGTAGTGAATAAAGTAAGGAATAAAACTCCATTATCCTATATGGATGAGATAAATAAAGTGAGAAGTGTATATATACAATTACCACATTATTATTATTGAATGACTCTTGGGTTAGGTTGCACTTGCACGACGTGAGCAACACAAATGTTCAAACTGATCGAGTCTTTCGTGGTCTTATAAGTATTTTACCCGTTTTAAATAAATTATTCTTCAAATTATTTATCTTTTTTTTAATATTTAAGAAGAATTTGTGTTTCACTCAAATACAAATTAAAGGAGAATTTTAGTTTTTCTTAAATATTAATATTAAATAGATAAAGTTGACTATTCATGGTAAATTCGAATTTAATTCGAATTAAAATTCTCACTTGTTTTGATCAAATTTTTCCCTATAAATATAAATGAAATTCTCAGTTTTAAACATACTAAAAAACATTTTTTTATTCTGGTGATTGACGAAGACAAGAGTAAAAGTTTGAGATATCTATAGTTTGTGCTACTATCGAAGATCTTCTTCTTATTGTATCTTGTGAGACAGACGACCAACGAACTCAAGCACCATAGGAGCGATCAAAAATCCTCAACATGTTTTCAAAATCGATTGGATTTAAATATTTTATATTTTTCAAATTTTTTATTCGTTAAATAATAATAACTTATTTTATTATTTATTTATTTATTCTTGGATTAATTTTTTTTCGTAAAAATCTTATGACAAAATCTTTTAATCCAAGATAAACAGTTTACAAGTAAATGCCGTACGATTTCAAAATCCAACAACACTTTTCCAATTGAAATATAATTCACGTTGGATGAATTGAAAATTCATTTACGGCCAGAATTGGGTGATTTTCAAGGTAAGGCGATTCCAAAATTGGAAATTCAAATAGGTTTATAAAATCCATTATAGCAAATAAATTTGTTTTAAGAATTATTTTGTCGTTTTTAAACAGAGTTTGCTAAAATATCAAAATTATGACAAATCTGTTGTACATAAATTATCATGAAAAATAACTAAGGTTATGTGTAATGCCTCGAGAAAAGGCTTAGATATTTTGGTAGTTGGATTAGTGAACCGTTAACCCGGGTAAGCCATT
The DNA here is from genome assembly GCA_035048815.1 of Abelmoschus esculentus. NCBI lineage: Eukaryota > Viridiplantae > Streptophyta > Magnoliopsida > Malvales > Malvaceae > Abelmoschus > Abelmoschus esculentus. Next base: position 3,329,941 of record JAUCBN010000049.1, read on the forward strand.
AAACCTAGATTCGAGACTCTAATTCATAAAAAATGTTTTCAAGGGAAATAAATTGTAGAAAAATAATTTAAAATTCTTATTTTGTTTATATTTGAATTTGTTCAAATCAATTTTGGGAATGACACTTGGATCCCCAAGATTTTATAAATTAGTGACCATTTTGTAAAAAATTAAAAATTAAATTGTTTTAGTGGCTTAATTGTAAATAGGTCAATACTTTGAATCTTTAAGGTTCTATTGATCCAAACTTACTCAATCGATCTAACCTTCCATAATTAAGTCTATATTAAGCTATTTTAATCACCCAATTAAGGGTGCATAAACACCTTTTCCCATTTTAGCAAAAATCACTCTATTTTACGTAACTTTCATTTTTTCCCAATTCTCTTAAGTTCCCTTTGTTTTTCTACAAATTTTTCATCATTCTTTTCAAGGTAATTCTCATCTTCTAGATTTGATTTCGTTCTAATGTTTTCTCATTGTTTTTTGTTCTTTAAATCTTGGTTTTACATTGCTTTTCACATTTTCTCTTAATTGGAAGAAGCTTGGATCAGGTTTAGAGGTAAGAATCCATTCAAAACTCTAAACTTATATTTTTTTATTTAAATTCTCAAGTATATGATCCATTACAAGGGTTTCTTAATTTATTTTGGTGATTTAATTGAATTAAATTGTGATTTCTTAGGCGAATCCCGTACTCAATCCATGGATGAGTGTTTTGACATATTAAATCAATGTTTTATGGAATTTTTTAATATGTAATAGATGATTCTTAAGTTATATATCCCGTATCATAAGTTTTAATGTAGTTTAATGGCTTATAATTAGTGTTTTTGGAGGTTTTGTTGTGCTCTATTGTTGTTGGACGTTTTAGGGCCTTATATCAGAGTTTGTAGATGTGTTTTGGCATAGAAACATGTTTGATCATGTTGTATAGAGGCTAGTAGGTGTTCAGTGGCTTTTAGAGGCCGCTTTTGGTTATTTTTGAGGTGTAGAGAAGGGTTGTTGGTTTGTAATCGTGTAGAGATTGATTGAATGCACAATGTAGCATTAATCCCTCTGGTTTTCTTTTTTATGAGTATGAGAAGTGAATCTATAGGCTTTCATCATCTTTAAAGGTGCATAGGAAACTCGGTATAGCTTCGGCAAGTTAGCTAAACTTGTATCGGTGAGTTAAAATGGTTTTAGATTAGTTTATAATGGTGAACACATGAGGTTTTTGATTCATCTATAGAATAAAAGCTTTCTAAGGACGGATTTGAATGCTAGATGTTTATTGCTCTCAAACTCGATTTTTGAATAGAATTAGAATCGCATGGTCATATGGAAATAGAACGTTACTTTACAACTATGTGCATGCTTTTATAATTGAAAAGACATGATTTAAATCCCATGATATCGCCACGAGAATAGGTGGTGAATGCACCTTGTTATAGAAATGCAAAATGAATAGAAATGCTTAGACATGGATTGCATGAGATAAATATATGATACACACGTGTAAAAACAATGGCATGATGGATAATAGATACATATATTCGAAAGTGACATGTTTTACAATTGTTATCGGGTATAAATAACATGCTATAGGGTCAAGTTCACAAATATATATGTCATCACATCTGATTTTGAGGTTACTCCTCCATGTGAACGGCAACGGTTGAGGGGTAGATGCTCTGTGAAAGTTTGAGGTAGCTCCTCCACGTGAGACACTCCATTATAGTTCGAGATAGCTCCTCCATGTGAGCTATTATATTTGGATAGATGCTCTCGTTGGTGGATTTGATGATTTGTGTCTGTTTGAGGTAGCTTTGCTATAAATTCATCCATAGAATAGAGATCCTTGTATTTGATGTGTTTTGTAGACTTATTTATAGAGTCATTTACAAGCCAATGTAAATTGATGAAGTTGAGAAATGATGACATAGATGATGACAAAACTTTTAAATAGACATGAGCATGTGAGCATGATGATCTTGATGCTTTATAAATGATTTACCAATGATGCACATGTTTTAAATTAGATCATTGTTATTTATTGTTTGAGATTTCTCTTTAAGCTATCAGGCTTACGCTCGCTATTATAACAATGTAAATTCATAGATTGAATTGTGACATCAAGGAAGTAAAGTTCGATCAAAATCCTCCTATACGTTCAAGCATGGTTTTTGACTATCATAGTTCAATATTGGAAATGGGGAAACCTTGTTTTTAGACATGAATTGTTGATAGAAATTACCTTGTAGGAATCATGTTATTTGGTTTGCATTGAGATGTAATTGACGTCTATGAATTCTTGATTGAGAGATATTATAATAAAGATTCTATGTTTTTTTGGACTGGTCTAGTTAGTCACTTGGAAAATGACTTGGATGCTATGTATATTTGTAACCCCCTCGACTTGGTTTAAATGAAACCCGTCTCGAACGAATTATACGAGAAATACCGGTACAAACCTGGGAGGATTTGCACCGATAAAAAACCCTAAACTTTTTTTCCTAGATGATTTAGCATCCTTCATGTGCATGCATTCAACTACAGACTTTGCATTCAGAACGAGAGACAAAACAAGGTTCAATTGTGCCATATACATAAAAAAAATCGTACATTTCCATAGACTCAGGGTCTAAGTATTTAGTTACTGTCATCGATTTTTAATTAAGTTCAATATCAACCCAAACTAAGTGTACAACTCATTTAATTTCCATATCTAGGTTTTAAGAACCATAGCATAAAGATTTCAAACCTTTTTATTACTCAAAGTTTGACCTTGACATTCAGGATTTCAAAACCCCTCAATACTGTTCCGAAACCTTAACCAAAACAAAGATGATTTCGAAACGTCCTTTAATTGTTTCGATATCGGCTCGATACCTCGCCCGATACCATGAGCCTCAAGACAATGTATCGAAACATCATCACCAACGTCCCAATACGAATTTGACACTGCCAAGCACGTATCAAAACCTTTGTTCCATGTTCCAATACATCTTGCTTGAAATATAATAATGTATCGACACCGATCTCTTTGGTTCCGATACCACACTCTCAAATCCCCAAATTTACTTCAAAATTTGCCTTGTTATCGATACCAGATTACACAGTTTTGATACGCCCTGTTAGGGGTCTACATATTTGCAGCTTTAAACGTCCCTTGTGGTCTTTAACCTTAGAACAAAGTTTAACACCTTATGTGTAATACCCCAATTTTTCCCCAATTTTAAAAACCCTAAATCCCTAATTCAAAACCTAGAAATTGGGGATTCAAATTATGAACTTAGTGACTAAATTGCAATTTCTAGAAGTTTTGAGGCTTTATTGTTTTGTTTCAAAAGTTCAGACCCTTGTAGGTAATTGTACCATTTTCAAATAGTAACCGTTCTTCCCCTTACTTAACGTTTCAGTTTTAATTCGGAGTTTAATTTCTCCTTCATTTCTCATTCGTTTCTTACCAATTTATTCAAACCGAAGGATTCCATTTTCTAATTGTTTTGCTCTACCCTTCAATACCTGCATTGGTAAGTTTTGAAAACTTCTTTTCCTTTTTATTTCGTTTCTGGTTTTGTGAGAAAAGAAGTGTAGTTCTATAGCTTTGGTTTTATATTTAAGGTTTAAGAGGGTGCTTTTAAATTTCGATCTTAAGGGTTGTCTCATTTTGAATCTGATAGTAAGGGAAGTTATAGTCTCTGTTTTAAATCGGTTTAGATGAGAATTTTTTTGTTTCGGATTGTAATTTTTTGTTTCAAGGTTGGTTTGAATCTAATCTGTTGAAATGAAGGATTTTAATCGGTGTTTTGAATCAAATTGGAGGCAGAAGAATCGAAATCTGGATAGAACCAGATTTTCTGGGATTTTCTAGAAAACCCAGATTTTCCCTGGAAAGTTTGGGAAACCGTTGAACACCCGACCCGTTGACCCCCCGACCCGACTCGTTGACCACCCGACCCGACCTGTGACCCGACCGACCTGACCCGTGACCCGGCTGATGTCATTGTTGACATCACTACTAACGTCATCTACTAACGTCATCTGTGCTGACTTCAGCATTGACCAATGTTGACGTTAACGTTAACTAATGCTGACATCAGCGTTGACTTTTTCTGACCTGGTCCCACTTTATGTTTTTCGACCTCCTGAGTTCGATGGCGCTATCCGTTTTTCAAAATTCAAACCCGAAGTGTCATTTTTAAGCCTTTTTAGTTCGAATGTTTATCTAGAAGTTATCTTTATTAGATTCTGAAATAGTTACTGTTTGGATCAGGTGACGTGGATTCCAACCCCGAGCATCTACCTCCTCCTCCTCCTGGACGACCTCCTGTTCCACAGACATCGAGACACGCACGTGAGTATTCATATTATTCTGTTACGTGTACTTATCAGTATAGTGGCATAGTAGTGTGTCTAATATTTTGTTACTCAAAGGTTCTATATCCGCTCGTCCTAGTGGTAGAGTCAAGTTCAGTAGACGTCGATATCGACATTGAGCTCTCTGTCTCAGGTGTGTCTCTCTCGCTATTTTCCTGTTTTCCGTTGAGTGTGTAGATTTTGTTATTTTGAATAAGCATGTTGATTGTATTTACATCGTATTCTCTGAAAATATAACATAATGTCCTACTCTGTTATCCAATTGTATGTTCGTCTATAAAATTATGATGCATGCCTCCTGTTAGTATTCAGGCACGCATTCTGATTCTGTATCTATTCATAGCATTACATTAGTTAGATATTTTGTATGGGGAAGTTCAGACATACATTCACTTCTGATCAGTGGCCCTATCTTTGGGTCGAGGTACCACTTCTGTTCATTGGCTCCACCTTCGGGTCGAGTTTCCACTTCTGTTGGTGTGAAGGAGTTAGAGTGGTTCATGGGGAACCTACTCTTCTGTTGGTGTTCGGTGTTGGGTGCATATCATACTTACATTGCATTATCTGCTCCGCATTGTTCTTTTATCCAATTTATCTGCACACTAGAGACACACTAAGCTCTTTAGCTTGCACCCTTTCAGTTTCTATTCCAGATTCCCAGACCTAGGCTATGTACAGTACTTGAGGATTCTAACTCAGACCATTTTACGTATGTTTATAGATTTAGACTCCAGATTTATTATATTATATTTCGGTTAACATTTTTTGTTTATTGAACTTTGGACTTTGAACTTTTTTTCGGATTTCGTGACAGCTAATGCTTATTAAATTATGGGTTGAACTCAATTTAATTAAATATTATGTTTTTCAGTGTCTTTAAATTATTAATTATTTAATAATTTATTAGAAACTTTAATATTATTTTATTAAACCTAACTTGTAAATGAAGTTTTTGTAATGTGAACCCTAACTTCTAATCGAAGAAATTAGGTTGAATTTAGGGGTTAAATTTAATGGTATCAGAGACTATAACTTATAAAAAATTTCTCATCTAAACCGATTTAAAATAGAGACTATAACTTCCCTTACTATCAGATTCAAAACGAACCAACCGTTAAGACCGAAACTTAAAAGCACCCTCCTAAACCTTCAAAACAAAACCTAACCAACAAAATTACATTTTTTTCTCACAAAACCAGAAATGAAATAAAAAGGAAAAGAAGTTTTCGAAACTTACTAATACAGGGATTGAAGGGTAGAGCAAAACAATTAGAAAATCGAATCTTTCGTTTTGAATGAAATTGGTAAGAAACGAATGAGAAATGAAGGAGAATTTAAACTCCGAATTAAAACTGAAACGGTAAGTAAGTGGAAGAACGATTACTATTTGAAAATGGTACAATTACCCTACAAAGGTTTGAACTTTTGAAACAAAACAATAAAGCCTCAAAACTTCCAAAAATTGTAATTTAGTCACTGAATTCAGAAATTTGAATCCCCAATTTCTAGGGTTTGAATTAGGGATTTAGGTTTTTTAAAATTGGGAAAAAATTGGGGTATTACAACTCTCACCCCCTTACAGAAATTTTGTCCTCGAAATTTACCTAGATCAAAAAGATACGGATACTGAGCTTTGATAACAAATTTGGGTTCCCACGTAGCCGCATCATAACCTCAATTACACTAGAGAACCTTAACCATTTTAATAGCTTTCCTATGATGTACTTTCTAATCTTGAGCAATGATCTCAACTAATTCTTCCTCATAACACAGATCTGGACGGATCTCAAAATCCTCAACTGTCAGAACATGAGACGGATCAGCTCAATAGCATCTTAGTACAGAAACATGAAAGACATCATGAATACGCTTAAGCTCTGGCGGTAACTCAAGCTAATAAGCCACAGGTCCAACTCGTCTGATAATCCGGTAAGGTCCGATATAACGGGGACTGAGCTTGCCTTTACGGCCAAAACGGAGTACCTTCCTCCAAGGAGATACTTTTAGGAAAACCTTATCACCGACATCAAACTCAAGATCCTTACATCTCAGATCAACATAAAATTTATGTATATCAAAAGCGGCCTTAAGCCGATCTTGAATCTAGAAATGCATGCTTATGACTTGGTTATAATGCATAGAATTTGGTGTTTATGTCATCTTAATTATGTAATTAGGTGATTTTGCATCTAGGGTGTGTTATATGATCCATTGGAGGATGTTTAAGCATGAAATATGCAGTTCTGGTTGAGGGGGTATCGATACAACTTAACCTATATCGATACTCGAGCTTAAGGCAAGGGCTATCGAGTAGCATTTGGCCTGGGTATCGAAACACCTATACCCTATATCGTAACGGGTAGCATGATTTAAGGTATAAGTATCGATATGATTGAAAAAGGTTTCCGTTACTATTTTTGAAAGTGTCAAATGGTATCGAAATGGGTCCTCATGTTATCGATACCCCTGTCTGTTATGATAGTTGAAGGCCTAAATGGAAGTTTAGATTCTTTGCGTTTTAGTCCTTGAACCTTGTGTATGTAATTAAATGAGTTGTATAAATTTTTTTGAGTTTTAATATGATATGCTAGCATGTAATGAACTTAATTAAGGATTGATAACTTTAATTTTATATTTAGTCCTTGATTTTATAGAAATTTACAATTTAGTCCTTTCTTCTTGTACATTCGAATTATAACCTGTTTCACTTCCATTTCTGCTATAAATGGATACAAAATATGCATGAACATGTAGGATTCACATGAAGCCTCTAGATAATATAAAAGAAAAAAATTAGGGTCGTTTATCGGGGCGAGTCTCCGTATTAGCCTCGATATTCCCCTATAGCTCATTCAAGTCGAGTTTTGTCTGGACTGGGTCGAGGGGATTATATTTGTTGTTATTAGAGCCAATTTTGTGAATCTTTTGGGTGGTAATTGATGTGGATATTGATGCATAAGCTTTCAAATATGATTATGCAATGTACGGTGATTGAATTATGCATGTTGTGGAAAATTGCTATGTGATGATGCAAGATGTTTGATGCATTCTTTGGATGAAACTTATAAGAATTGTTTGGGAGTTAAATAAATGGGTACCCATATCCATATTGCTACAAAAATAAATGTTTTTTTTATAAAACTTGAACACTTGGATCTTTACTTTCATGAGTTGCCTAATGTGTTTTAAAATGGTTTCTTGTATAAATTCTTATTAGATGGCACCGAGACGAGATCATAGACTAGTAAGGGTAGGAGAGGACATGGTGAGCGAGTAGATGACTTAACACCAGCTCTACCTCTACCGTTAGAGCAGCCTGAGGCTGGAGGTTTGGAACCGTTTGTAGTGCCTAGGTAAGTTATTGGTGATATGACCCTACTGATTCAGGCCATAGTTGGGAGTGTTTAGACCGTTTTGGCAATTTTGCAGACGACTGTGCTATGAATAGCAGCTGGTGATGTCGGGTTGCCCTTGGAGCATTTACGCAGTCTGGGTGGTTCTGAGTTTAGAGGACTATCACCCGAAGACTCGAAGGCTTGGTACGAAAGTAATCATCATATTTTGGTCTAGATAGTTTCTCTGATGAGACAAAGCTTGGATGCATCATCTCACTTTTTCACGGGAATGCATATATTATTTGGGTAACTACCATTCATGGGATGAGAGTTGATACCGTGACTTAAGAGTTTTCACCACCGCCTTTAGACGTAAGTACCTCGGTACAAGGTATCAAGATGAAAGAAAAAGAGGGTTCATGGGCTCACCCAGGGAGATATATCCGTAGCTGAGTATGAGGTACGCTTTGTACGTCTAAGTCAGTATGCCATAGAGTTGGTACCGGACGAGAGAGCTAGATGTAAGGGTGTTCATAATCGGGTACCCAGAATTTTCGGGTACCAAAACGTCAGCCCATGACCCAGCCCATAAAAACCGGGTACCCAATGGGTACCCGCAAAATTCTGGTACCCGCAAAATCGGGTACCGGGTACCCAGTTTAATTTTTTTATTTTTTAAAAAAATATGTAAGAAATACTTAAAATTTCATGATATATATTTCAAACACAAAATTATTGATTTGAGATAGGTTTTAAAGATAAATATTTGGATATATATGCATATATTAAAGTTTATCGATAAAAGAATGTATTATTCTCGATCATAGTTTTTCTTTCAAATCTCATATTGACAAATTAATATAAATATTTATAAAAAATTAAAACTTGAAATTATATAATACAAGTATAAAAAGAAGTTAGGGATTTAAAATTAATTTTAGATAAAAATATAATTTAAAATTTAAAAATATATTTATTAAAATTACTAGGTCAGGTTAGGAAACCGATTCTTAAAAATTTCGGCCTTGATCCGACCCAACTACCCGAAAAAAAATACTGTTCGGGTGCCACTCGGACTAAAAAATTCTGGTATTTCATTATAAATACCTGATAATTTTTAATCTGGTAGGTGGTTCAATGGGTCGGGAAGTTCGGGTCAGGTATTTTTGAACACCCCTAGCTAGATGTGATCGTTTTTAGTATGGTCTGACTAAGGATGTTAAGAAGTTTATGCTACCGGCCGATTATGTGAAATTTGATGTATTGGGCACCCGGGCCGAGGACATAGATCAAATTTGGGGTTGAGAACCAAAGTGGGTGGAGTTAGATCGGGTAAGAGAGGCATGGATGGAGATGCTGGAAAAGTCCAATACAAGAAGCATAAAGATCGTAGATACCGTCTGATCAAAGATGGGGTAGAGCTTTTGGCCATATGGGGCATGGTCAATCGGGTCAAAACACCTATGGTAGGACTCCCGAGTGCGGGAAATATAGGAGAAAACACTCCGAAGAATGATGGGATACCTTGAGAGCATGCTTTGGATGTGGATATTGAGATCAAATGGTTAGAGAATGTCCGCAGACGGTTAGTGATGTACCAGCAACTATGAGAGTTGTTTAACCATTTAGAGGCCGTGGGCGCGGTCGTGGTAACTCCCAGCATAGAGAGGGAGCTTAGAGAGATGCGGGTCGTGGTGGACCGGCTAGAGTGTATGCACATCTGGCAGAGAGGAACAACACAGATGTTGTAGCAGGTACCTTCTCTTTACAATCCTTATCGTTGCTTTCCTTGATAGATTCTAGATCTACACATTCATACATTTTTAGTGAGCATGCCCAGTTGTTAGATGTGCCTTTCGAGTTATTAGATATCGGGATACATGTTACTAGTTCTTTTGGGGAGACGATAGTGGTAAGGAAGGTTTATAGAAGTTGTCCTTTGATGAAACAAGGATAAATGTTCCATGCGGACTTGATGGAGCTGCCTTTTTATGGTTTTGATGTTATCCTGGGGATGAAATGGTTTTCTGAGCAAAGAGCAATGGTTGACTGCAAGTTGAAGTGGGTATCTTTGAGAGTGACCGATGGTCTTGAGGTCGTAGTGGTAGGTGAGAATGTTGTATTTTTATCCAATGTAGTGCAATCTTTTGAAGCGCGGAAGTTGCTAGAGTGTGGTTGTCAATCTTATTTGGCCTTTATCTTGAACCCGAATATGAAGGATTTCACACTCGTTATGGTCATTACGAGTTTTGGGTTATGCCATTTGGGTTGACGAATGCACCGAAAACTTTTAATGATATGTTGAATCGGGTGTTTCATGATTACCTGGATCAGTTTGTGGTTGTGTTCATAGATGACATACTAGTGTACTCACGATCAGAGGAAGAGCATGATAAACATTTGTGAGTTGTGCTTCAAACTTTATTGGAAAACAAGTTGTATGCAAAGTTAGCAAATGCTAGTTTTGGATGAGAGAGGTAGTTTTCCTCGGTTATGTCTTTTCAGCTGAGGGGATTAGATTGGATCCTCAAAAGATTGAGGCAGTGGTTAGTTGGAAATAGCCTAGATCGGTATAGAAGGTTTGTAGTTTTTTTGGTTTGGCGAGATACTACCATCGCTTTGTGGATGGTTTTTCGATGATAGCCTCTCCTTCGACTAAGTTGTTGCAAAAGGATATGCGATTTAAGTGGATAGAGGTTAAACAATAAGCTTTTGAGAAGCTAAAGCAGGTGTTGACTCAGGCTCCAATCTTGGTACAACCGGAGCTGGGTAAGGAGTTTGTAAAGTTGGTTTGGGTTGAGTTTTAATGCAAGATGATAATGTTGTGGCTTATGTATCTAGACTGTAGAAGGTGCATGAGCGTAACTATCCTACGCATGATATAGAGCTAGTAGCGGTGGTTTTTCCTTTGAAAATCTGAAGGCACTATATTTACGGTGAGAAGTGTACGATGTACACAGATCATAAAGGCTTGAAATACTTGATGTCACAAAAAAATCTTAGAAAACTTAAATGGTTGGATTTGGTTAAAGAATATGATTTGAGCATTGAGTATCACCTGGGGAAAGTTAATATATTAGTAGATGCCTTGAGCTGGAAGGTAGCTTTGGAGTTGCGTGCGATGTTTGCACGGTTGAGTTTATCACGAGATGGTGGTTTAGTTGTGGATTTGCAAGTGAAGCCCACTTTGGTTCAATTGATTAAGGATAAGAAGTTGTTTGAAGAGTCTTTTGTGCCTCATGTCACGGACATCACCGAGGGAAATGCAACTGAATTTCATTTTAATGATGATGGAGTTTTGTATAATCGAGTAGTGTCACCTTTTGATAGTGAGATTAGGGGTTGGATCTTGAGTGAGTCTCACACTAGTCCGTTTTCTATGCATCCAGGTAGTACAAAGATGTATTGAGGACTGAGAGATGAGTACTACTATGTAACACCCAAAATTTGGCCTAGAAGTTAGTGTGTTGATTTAACCAATTAAGTTTGGGATTAAATTCTTAAAAAATGATTTTTGGTCAAAATAAATTATGGAAAAATATACTAAAATCCTTATTTTACATATACTTGACTTTTTTCAAGCCAATTTCAAAAATTGACCCTTGAAACCCTAAGATTTTGAAATTAGTGACTATTTTGTAAAAATTGAAAATTTGAGGAAAAATTTATAATACAAGCCAAAAATTTGAATCTTTAAGGGGCTTTAATCCAATTATTATCCTAGCTGGTCTAGGCTTTCCATATTTTAAATTAATTAAGCCCAAATATTTATTTTAATTCAAATAACTAATTAAACTTAGTTTTTAACTCTAAAATCCTATTTAAACATAATAAACCTAACCTATTATTATAATTTTCGTTTTCCATCTTCCCAAGGCATAGCAAAATCATTTTTTCAAAGGTAAACATAAATCTATTCATCAATTTTCGTTTGGATAAAATTATATAACCTTTTCTTCTTTAAAACTTCTCGTTTTCTCATTGTTTTATCGTTTTAAAATCCGAAAAGATTTTGGATCAGTTTTAGAGGTGAGATTTCATCAACCCTCTAGAACTCTAACCTCCAAAACTTGAAGTTATTTACTTAAATTCACAAGTTCTTGTCTTGGTAAAAACATTTTTAATCCTTTGTTTTTGAAAAATTAGTTTTTGGGTCAAAAATCATAATTTTTCGTTCAAGGGTTTTTATCCACTGTTTTTGGATCCTAAAAGGATAATTTTCAATGTATTAAGATTTTTTATAATGTTTTTTTAAAATCCCTATTCCCAGACTAAAGGTTTAGGAGAGGTTTGCTTGGTTTCAAAAAGTTTTCGGTTAAGGTTTTGATAGGTTTAAAGGGTTGTTTGACTAGGGCTTTCTTGTGTGTGATTGTAAGCAATAAAACCTTAGTTTTTAATGCTAGAAACAATTCAAGAAGTAGGTGATCTCATTTTAAGTGATCGAGTGAGATTTTGGTGACTTGTTGGACAAGTTTCGGTTATCGGTGAGTGGATTTTAGAGTGGGCTGCTTCGTTAGTGTTTTAACTTTGTTTTCAAAGTGCTAGGAGTGTAGGGAATGTGTGCGAAACCTCCCTATAGTCCGGAGTAAGCTTTACGTTTGCTCTCGTAGATCGGTTTTCCCATATTATGCTATTTTCTATGTGTTAGTCATGCTTGTTAATTAATTGTGCCTATGTTATTATGCATGTGAACGAATGCTCATGTGATTGTTTTTAAATTGGTTTTAATGATTCCTCGGTTTTTTTGAAAATAAGTAGAATATGATTTTTATCGGTTTATGCAAATTGTGCATGAGATAGAGGAATTCATGTGTTTTAGCTACTATTTTTAATGTAAAACTTGAGCATTTGGTTTTGATTTGTGTTGAACGTTAAGTTGATGGGAATGAGACAATTTGATCGATCAATAGAATGTGAGTGCAATATAAATACGAATTCGTATGTGTTTTAAATTCCTTGAGTGATGCATTAGAGGTTAGCCTAGTGCTGTGTGATATAACTATTACCTTATCACATTTGGGTATGACGAACTATCCCGAAAACCAAGGTGGGATCTTTAGATTTTGATAGTCAATCTGTGTGAATTGTTGTACGATGCCATTCACATGTTTTCCGTTTATCCCAACGTTTGGAGGTAACTTCATTCGTGTCATTTAACCAACATGTGAAAAAAGCAAGTGTAAATGATTTACTGATTTTGGTGCAATTTGTGAATTGCATGTGTTTTTATTAATGAGCTCAATGGTTTTGTGAGCAATGCTAAGTTAAGCATGTAAGACTTGTTTTGTGGCATATGCCATGTCATAAACACTTGTTGATTTTTTAATATATTAGTGACGTGATAGTCACAAATGGTTTTCTTGAGCATAACTTGATTTTTAACTTGTTTTACCATATAATATGGTTGCATTACAAGTAGTTCATTTTTTTTTATAATTCACTCACTAAGCGTAAGCTTAAACTTTTTCTTTTCCTTGTAATGCATATAAGAAGTGAGTTAGACATCCGAGAAAGCAAGGAAACTCTTAACGCTTTTTAATTCAGATTTTAGCTCAAGTATGTTGCTATTATATTTTGAAACTTAGATAGTTTATGAAGCAATGGTGATGAGGAACCTTATAACATATAAATTGGTTATTGAACAACTGAATATTGAATCTTACATATTGGTGCGTTGCTTTTGTGTTAATAAAGTCTTTGGATTTGATTCACACCTTGATTTTGCTTAACAATGTTGAGTTATGTCATTGATGAGTACTTGTTTGAATTTGTATTGAGAGCATGGAAATAGGGTGATTTGCATCTAGAAAACTTGTTGAATTATGATGTTTATGCCCTATAGGTTTATAAATGCATCTAGGATACTTTTGGTCACGTTTAAGGTATGAAATCTGGGTAAATTGTTGTTTCTGGGCAGGGGGTTTCGATACTTGTTCATAGGTTATCGATACCTAGGCAAACACATAACGATTTTCTGGGAAATTGAGCCTGGGTATCGAAACCACATGAACTAGTTTTGAAATAGTAGTACGAAATTCATCAGGCATATCGATACTCTTTATTTTAGTTTGGATACCAACCATTACAGTGGTAAAAGGTATCGGAATGGTCCTTCAGGCGTATCGAAACCTGGGCTTGTAGCTCAAACAATCTTTTGAGTTATCGATTGTGTATCAAAACACTTAAAACATGTATATATACCCCTTTGTCGTTTACTAAAGTATCGATACCGGGGAAGGGTGTTTCAAAACTCTTGTTAGGTAATGTCGTTAAAAGCTGGATTATAACTATGAAAACTCACGTTTTAGTCCCTAACTTTAATAATGGAAATAAGAGAGTTGTAGATATTATTTTAATCTAGAAATTGACGTGAAATCATGAAATATACTTAATTAAGGATTGGTAGTCTTAATTACACCTTTAGATCACAAATTTCTAGAAATTTGCAATTAAGTCCCTAAAGCTTGTTCGGATTAATTAGGACTCGTTTCTCATTAATTTTCATTGCAAACGAATTCAATCCTTGCATGATCATTTATTATCTAATTAATGCATTTAGAGAAGATAAAAGAAGTTTTTTTAGGGTCGTTTATTGGGGAGATTCTCCAGATTAGCTTCGGTATTTCTCGTGTAGCTCGTTCGAGTCGGGTGACGCCTAAACCGGGTCGAGGGGGTTACATACTAGGTGGGTTTAAAGAAATATTTTGCTGACTTCATGAGTAAGTGTATAGTGTGTCAGCGAGTTAATGCTGAGAATCAGTTTCCTTCCGTGTTGTTACAACCTTCGGTGATACCGTAATGGAAATAAGAGAGGATCACAATGGACTTTGTGGTTGGTTTGCCTTTTTCACCATCAAAGAAAGACTTTGTATGGGTTATAGTGGATCGTTTGATGAAGTATGCATATTTTATTCTGGTGCGTACTATGTTTTCTTTAGATAAGTTGACAAAATTATATGTTGCTGAGAGGCTTCATGGTGTGCCTAATTCCATTATTTCAAATAGAGATCCATGTTTCACATCGAGGTTCTGGATATCGTTTTAGGCAACTTTAGGTACTCGGTTGAGTTTTAGTATATCTTATCATCCTTAGATGGATGGGTAGTCCGAGAGAGTTATCCAGGTTCTAGAGGATATGTTGAAGTGTTGTATTATAGACTTCCAGGTATCGTGGGAGAAAAATTGTCGTTGATAGAGTTTGCCTATAAAAATATTTTCTAGACGAGCATTCAAATTGTTCCATATGAGTCCTTATATGGGCGAAGATGTAGGAAGCTTTTGTATTGTGCTGAGGCGGGGGAAAAGTTTATTTTCTTGTCGAATATGCTTAGAGGTACCACCTAAAATGTGAAGCTTATTAGACAGAAATCCTATACGGATTTGAAGTGTAGAGAGATAGAATATAAAGTTGGTGAAAAAGTATTTTTGAAAGTGTCACCATGGAAAAATGTAACCCCTCGACCCGGTCTAGACACCACACGACTCGAACGAGTTACACGGGGAATACCTAGGCTAATCTGGAGACTCGCCACAATAAACAACCCTATTTTTTTCTTTTTATCTTATATATATGCTTTAATTAGATCCTACATATTCATGGAAGGACTGAGTTCAATTGCAGCGGAAATCGATAAGAAACAAGTCCTAATTTAACCTAACAAGTTATAAGGACCTAATTGTAATTTTCTATAAATTTATGGACCAATTATGAAATTAAAGTTATCAACATTTAATTAAGTTCATTACATTCTTGTATCTCAAATTTCAATTTAAAATAATATCTACAAGTGATTTAATTGCATGCTCAAAGTTTAGGGACTATTTTCAGCCTCCAAATATTTCATGACATTCTCTATATGCAATTTCACCTAAAAACACTTTAATCACAAATCAAGGCATATTAGCTAGATGCAATTCAACCTAGTTAGTAACAATATATTTCACTCCGAAGAGTATGCTTCAAAATTAACAATCTTATAAACATACCGAAGAACCACCTCAATATACTCAACATGATTTCTAGATGCATTCCAGCCTAAATAACAACATCATAGATTCGACTCATAAATATTCATGCTTCATTATCAACAATACTCAAATTCGCGTAGGAATATCAAGAATAAAAATTCAATATAACTTTTATTATAACTAATGGAATATCAATAGACAATTCAAGTCAAAGTCGTAAAACTAACATCAACATAGATAAACATCAAACATGTATAAGCATACAACTACTACAAGTCTCATCAATATAAAAATATTCTTAACATGGTAACCCATCCTCATTGCTCTCTCACTACAACTAATGTTATAAACACATACTTGAGCTTTCACTTGACGGTTACCTGGATCCTTACTTCTCTTTGCTGCCTCAAAATTATTTACTCTGCATTGCAAGGTAAATGAGAGGGTAAGCATAAGCTTAGTGAGTGAATAAGAACAAATATAAAAACACCTTATAATGCAGCCCATATTAAACCAATTTCATCAATTTAAAAACATGTCATGCTCTTTATAAAACAAAACAAACATGGCTAACAACGCCACTTTTTAAAACTCAGTAAGTGTCATCAAAATATGGCTAACAATGCCATCATTAAAATTTAGTAAAACCTTTTTTAAAATCACAAGCTTTAAAAGCTAAAACACAAGTTTTACATGCTACTCACATAGCAATGCTTACACATGCATCTCAATGCACAAAGCTCAAGTCTTACATGCTAACAACATAGCAATGCTTAAATCACATGCATACCAATGCACAAAACCTCACATGCATAATTCCATATGTAACAAGCAACAACCATGACGCTTACCTTTAAAAAGTAAAAACATATATTGGTGCTAGTGAGCCGATTTGTACCACTCCAAATCGTTAGGATAAACGGGCAACCACATGTTAGTACCACTCCCAGAGCACGCGCATGTTGATACCACTCTCAACATGAATTATCTCACCTTGGTGTCCAGTAAAAGTACCACTCCTATCATCCCGGATGTGATAGTACCACTCCCATCACATAGCATTATGCTAAAAGTCAAAATGCAACACACAAGGAATTTAAACACGTATGACTTTTGAATATTTATAGTGCACTCTAGACCCTATTGATCGATCAAATTATCCCGATAGATACATCACTTAACTAGCCAATATATTATCAAAAACCAATGCTCAAGTTTCAAATTAAAAACAAAGAAATAAACTCATCCATCCCATCAATACATGCATCAAATGCATAAACCGGTAAAAATTACTTTTCTCATGTTTTCAAAACAAAACCGTGGGAACATCATATAAATATAAAAACTTTTGTAAAAATAGTATCATGAGCATTAAAACACATGCATAATAACATATGAACAACACAATAAGAGCATGACAAATAACATTGTAAAAACATGGCATAATATGGGAACCTTTATGAAAGCAAAACTTTAAACTTACTTACGAGTATAGGGAGGTTTTCACACCTTCCCTACACCCCCAAACCTTTTAAAACACATTTAAAAACATGCCTAATTGGCAGCCCTCATAATCCACTCACCGATTTACCGAAACTTGCTCGATAAGTCACCCGAAAATGCGATTCAACTTTCCGATCTTCCTCAAACTTGTTCCTCTACCTCTTGACATAATTCAAGCTTCAAAACCATAGGGTTTAGTGCATTAAAATACACCCAAACATCCATCAAGTCGGACCAATACATGGCATCCCCTAAAAGGACCATAAAACTTAACCGAAACTCACCAAAAACCTCTCCAAACACCACCTAAACCTTATGTACGAGATTAGATACTTAAAAGCCATATTAATTACATCTAAACACTTCAAGATTCATGTATTTAGGCATCAAAAATAGCCATAGAAAACCCTTGAACGAAAATCGAAAAAACAATGAGATTTTAATCAAGAAAAACAATTTTATTGATTCAAGACTTTAAAGATTGTTTCAATCAGCCAAGAACTTAGGAATTTCATTAAAGAAATTTAGGTTTTAGAGGTTTGAATGATTATAACCTCCAAAATTGATCCAACCCCTTCCATGGTTTAAAAAAAAAGTAAAACCAAAGAAAAATGAAGAGATTTTGAAGAAAAAAAAATAGAAAAATAAACCAACGAAATTTTATTAAAAAGAATGGATATTTACCTTGAAAATTTGATGAAGAATATGTCTAGGGAAGGAAGAAACCAAAATCTTGGAGAAGGGTTTAAAGCTTAATGGAAAATAGAGTTTTTCAAGTAAAATCGAAGAAGAAAATTATAAAGAATTAACCAAACTAATTTTTATTGAAAATATTGATGTTTACCTTTAAAAATATGATAGAATGTCTGCCGAGAAGATGAAAAGTCAAAATTTTAAAAATAGGTTTAGGTTTATGACATAAAAAAAAGGTTTTTAGAATTAAAATTATGGACCCTTGGAAGGCTTATATAATCTAGAATTAGGATTGGATCAAAGCCCCTTAAAGATTTAAAGTTTTGGCTTAATTTATGAAATTTTCCTCAAGTTTTCATTTTTTACAAAATAGTCACTAATTTCAAAATCGTAGGGATTCAAGGGTCAATTTTCAAAATTGACTTGACCTAAGTCAAATATATACTAAATAATGATTTTAGGATATTTTTCCATAATTTGTTTTCATTAAAAATCAAGTTTTAAGTATTTAATCCCGAACTAGGCTAAACCGACGAAAACGGATCATTAAACTTCGAAGCCCAATTTTGCGGCGTTACAAAAAAGGTAATCAGGTTTGGCTGAAAAGCCAAGTTGAGCTCTAGATTTGTTGGATCATAAGAGATCATAGAGCGAGTAGGTCCACTTTCTTATCGGTTGTTGTTTTCACCTGAGTTAGAGAGGATACATGATATTTTCCATGTGTAGATGCTATGGAAATATAGATCAAATCTATCCCAATAGAGATCTTGGCCTCAGACAGCAAGGTTCTACGTGGTAGAACGATAAACTTGGTTAAACTGTTATAGAGACACCGAGGTGTGGACAAGGCTACTTGGGAACGAAAGACTAACATGTTTGAGCAACTTTCTCATCTCTTTCCACCAGATAAATTTTGATGACGAAATTTCTTAAGTGGGGGAGAGTTGTAACACCCCGAGAAAGGGCTCAGATGTTTTGGTAGTAGGATTAGTGAACCGGTTAACCTGGGTAAGCCATTAAACCTAGATGCAAGACTTTAATTCATAAAAAAATATTTTCAAGGGAAATAAATTATAAAAAAATAATCTAAAATCATTATTTTGCTTATATTTGCATTTATTCAAATCAATTTTTGGAAATGATAATTGGATCCCAAGATTTTGAAATTTAGTGACCATTTTGTAAATGTAAAGTGGTCAATACTTTGATTCTTTAAGGGTCTATTGATCCAAACTTACTCAAATGATATTTTTCTATAATTTATTTTCATTAGAAATCAAGTTTTAAGTATTTAATCCCGAACTAGGCTAAACCAACGAAAACGGTTCATTAAACTTCGAAGCCCAATTTTGGGGCGTTACAAAAAAGGTAATCAGGTTTGGCTGAAAAGCCAAGTTGAGCTCTAGATTTGTTGGATCATAAGAGATCATAGAGCGAGTAGGTCCACTTTCTTATCGGTTGTTGTTTTCACCTGAGTTAGAGAGGATACATGATATTTTCCATGTGTAGATGCTATGGAAATATAGATCAGATCCATCCCATGTGATGTAGGTTGAGGATATAGAGTTGAGACCGAACTTTTATTATGATTAGGAACCAATAGAGATCTTGGCCTCACACATCAAGGTTCTACGTGGTAGAACGATAAACTTGGTTAAACTGTTATGGAGACACCGAGGTGTGGACAAGGCTACTTGGGAATGAAAGACTGACATGTTTGAGCAACTTTCTCATCTCTTTCCACCAGATAAATTTTGATGACGAAATTTCTTAAGTGGGAGAGAGTTGTAACACCCCGAGAAAGGGCTCAGATGTTTTGGTAGCAGGATTAGTGAACCGGTTAACCCGGGTAAGCCATTAAACCTAGATGCAGGACTTTAATTCATAAAAAATATTTTCAAGAGAAATAAATTATAGAAAAATAATCTAAAATCATTATTTTGCTTATATTTGCATTTATTCAAATCAATTTTTGGAAATGATAATTGGATCCCCAAATTTTGAAATTTAGTGACCATTTTGTAAAAATAGAAAAGTGGACTATTTTAGTGACTTAATTGTAAAGTGGTCAATACTTTGATTCTTTAAGGGTCTATTGATCCAAACTTACTCAGATGATATAAACTTCCAATTAAGTCTATATTAAGCTATTTTAATCACCCAATTATGGGTGCATAACCACTTTTTCCCATTCTAGCCAAAATCACTCTATTTTACGTAACTTCCATTTTTTCCCCAATTCTCTTCAATTCCCTCTAGTTTTCTAAAGAAAATTAATCATCCTTTTCAAGTTAATTCTCATCTTCAAGCTTTGATTTTTTTATAAATATTTTCTCATTTTTTTCTCTTAAAATCCCATTGGTTTTACATTACTTTTCATGTTTTCTCTTAATTGGAATAAGCTTGGATCAAGTTTAGAGGTAAGAATCTATTTAAACATCAGAACTTATAGTTCTTTATTGAAATTATAAAGTATATGATCTGTTACAAGGATTTCTTGATTTATTTTGGTGATTAATTGAATTAAATTGTGATTTCGTGATTTCTCGGGCAAATCTCGTACACAATCCATGGCTGAGTGTTTTGATACATTAAATCAATGTTTTATGGAATATTTTAATATGTAATAGATGGTCCTTGAGTTATATATCTCGGATCATAAGTTTTAAGGTAGTTTAATGACTTATAACTAGTATTTTTGGAGGTTTTTGTCGCGTGTCAAAAGTGCGCGTTTAGTGCAAGTGGACACATCGCAAGTAATAAGTGATAAGTATTTATCGGATTATCGTCTCCACAGGGATTGGTATACTCAATATGTCTTCTTTGTCTTCTTCTTCTATAGAAAGAAGTAAAACACAAGTAATTTGGGTTGTGATGGAACTAAAATAAAACAACTAAGTAAAATAAAGAGAATGGATAGAGAGACAGAGGTTAGGATCCAGTTGCGTTGTATTGTGGAATTGATTGACTTGTCTCTGCCCAATGCAATCGTATATCACTGCCTCGGCAGCACTGTAGATTCCTGCCTTGGCAGCGACGATACTGTCCGCCGCGGCAATCCCTTGCTCGTGGGTGGACTTTACCAAAGTTCGGCAAAGTGTCCTTGAATGACTTCGCTTATCCCTAAGTCGAAGTACTGTTGATGACTAGTCCTTGATGATACCTCTCGGCGTGAATCAATTATACTCACCAACCAATCTCACACTTCTTTTAGCCGCTGAAACTCTTAACCTATCCCTAGGCCGAGTTAGTATTTCGCGATTGAAACACCGTACTCACCCCTTTCGTGAATCTAACTCCCTCGAGTCTAGATAAATGGATTACTCACAAACTTCTCTCCCGAGCTTGAATGCGAGAACAAGGAATAACAAAGGATAAGCAAAACTTGATAGTTTTATTGCATTGAAACAAAGACAAAGTACAATCTCCTCTCACAAATACTAACAACCTTCACCTAAACCCTAAGAAAGCTTAGAACATAGTTGAGAGAAAGAAAACAAAGAATCTATGAATCGGCTCTCTCTCTAGGTATTGGTGTCTAATACATTGGACGGCTAGTTCTTTATATAGGCTTGACCTAGGGCAAACCTTTCCTAAGTAGAATACAACTTGGAGTAGGGAACAAGTCATGTACATAATTAAAATATTTCCAAGTTTAATTCAACTTAGAGGCTTTCCCGCGTGGCCTTGTCTTGGGCTTTTCCTCATGCTAGCCAGCTCCGATCCATGTGCTTTATGTCCAGACACGTCCCTTGAATTTTTCTCTTCCAATCGCCTATAGTATTGCTCTCTGGCTCTTAGCTGCTGCCTCGGCATCAGGTCCTGCCTCGGCCATGTTGCTGCCGCGGCACTGGTTCTCCTGCACAGATATAAAAATGCAGTAAAACTTGCATTTTTCTGTAAATATTATTTCTATGAGATTAACTTCTAAATATATCACATTAAGTACATGCATTGGTCCGAGTGGCTGTAAATTCGATGATTAATGCCCATAAAAGGTGTAAAAAGTGATAGTGAGTTGAGCACTTATCAGTTTTTTGTGGTATGTTGTTGTTGGGCATTTTAGGACCTTAGATCAGAGTTTGTAGATGTGTTTTGGGATAGAAATATGTTTTATCATGCTGTATAGAGGCTGTTAGGTGTTCGGTGGCTTGTAGAGGCTATTTTTGATTATTTTTGAGGTGTAGAGAGGGGTTATCGGTTTATAAACGTGTAGAGGTTGATTGAATGCACAATATAACATTAATTCCTTTGTTTTCCTTTTTTATGAGATGGGGAAGTGAATCATTAGGGTTTTATCATCTTTAAAGGTGTGTAACCCCTTAGACCTAGTCTAGACACAACTCAACTCGAACGAGCTACACGGGGAATGTCGAGGCTAATCCTTAGACTCGCCCCAATAAACAACCCTAAAATTTAACTGCTATTTTTTTTATCTTATTTGGATTCTTTATTTAGATCCTACATGTTCATGCGAGGACTACATTCATTTGCAGCGGAAACCATTAAGAAGCGAGTCCTAATTTAATTGAACAAGATATAGAGACCTAAACCACGTATCACAACGTGTTCTATAGATATAATTCATCCTAGATAGAAATTCATAACAAAGATTAACTTGTGCATAATTCAAGATGCATATCAACCTATAAAACATATCAACATCATGAGCATACTTCTATGATTAAGCAACACCAAAATCATACTCAAAGGTATCTTAAATCAACTTCAATTACTTTATTGTAATATCAAAACATAAGTACCAAAGGAAGATTCAATGCCTCAAAACTAACATTAACTATGATGATCATTATAGACATTGAAAGAATAATAGCATAAACATTATTCTCACTATGAAATTACATCCCCATTGCTCTGTGACTAATACTAATTTTATAAAGACATACTTAAGCTTTCACTTGGCGGTTACTTGGATCCTTGCTTCCCTTTGCTGCCTCCACAATAAATACTCTGTATTACAAGATAAATGAGAGGGTAAGCATACGCTTAGTGAGTGAATAAAAACATATTTTAAAACACCTTGCAATGCAGTTGACGAGTGCCTAAAAGTCTTATTCTTTATACCAATTTCCCACTCGATTATTGCTAATAAAGGACAGATTTAATGGAAATATTGGATAATTCTACTTATTTCCATATTTCAACATCCTAATACTCAATTCATGAATTTATCGATTATTTGGCATAGAATAGGTGCAGTTAATGTTTTTTTCTCTTAGACAGGAAACTACCACACAAGTAATGTAGATAGCATGATGGATGCTGGAAACCAAAGCTCGAATGCAGATAAACACCCGCCACAACAGCACTTTGGAGGCCGCAGTAGCATCGGGAAAACAAATATTGATATGATAGGCGATTTGAAGGGAAAAATAAGGTGGACGTTTTAAGACAAGCGGCATAGAAATCGGAGCTGGGAAACACACGAAAAGTCAAGGTCAAAGTTTATGTGGGAAAAGAATCCTTATAGGAATAAACTAAGAAATAAAATAAATATCTTTTATTTATGTACTTAACTTGTGTTTTACTCCAAATTGAATTTCTACTTTGTACAGGTTTGCCCTAGGCCAAGCCTATATAAACCATAACCTATGTAGAGAGGAGGAGATCTCGAAATCAAGTCTCATAGAAAAAACCTTAACTTCCTCCATCGTCCCCTTGGGTTTAGGTTAGTTTGTGGAGTAGTTGTGGGAGAAAAGTTTGTAATTTGTTTAGTTCTTATTAATGCAATTTCAGAATTCATAGTTTATTCTCTCTTGGCATTCATTGTTCTTGCATTCAAGCTCGGGAAAGAAGTTTGTGAGAGATTTATTTGTATAATATCGGGAGAGTTAGGCTCACGAAACGAGAGAATACGGTCTTTGCTCAAGGGAATTGACTAATCCGGTTCAGAGATCAACCGCCCAGGATTTCAGCGACTAACAAGACACATGTGTTTGGTTGTTGTTCACCCTTGATTCACGCCGGGAGGTATCATCAATTCGTGGGTTTCAACAGTTCTCTTTGCTTAGGGATAAGGAAGAAGACATACAAGGATGTTCTGTCGAACAATGAGTTGTTGAATTGTTGACAAGGCATAACCCCGCCGAGGCAGTTGCGGCGACCCTTGGTGCGACCTGCCGAGGCGACAATTTAACCCTATCGTATTATAAGAACGAGACAATTACATTCTGATTCCACACTACGAAGCACTCTAACCTACCCCACTTTTCCATCCTTGATTTCTTGATCACTTATCTTTATTGCTTTAATTAGTTTTCTTAGTTATAATCCAACTCAATTATCTGTGTCTTTACCTTTTCATTGTGCAAGAAGAATAAATTGCATAAGTAAAGTCAATCCATGTGGGTTCGACATCTAAAATACTATAATTTGGCAAAAGGTGGATGGACGAATGCTTCATCATAAAAGCAAGACTTTCAACCCTTCATCAGATTTGGCGCCGTTGCCGGGGATTGGCGATTCCAACTTTCCTTTTTATTTTTCTTGCACTACTATCTTAGGAAATTATTTTAATTATTTTTGAGTTATTTGTTTTAGGAAATAAGTTTAATTATGTTTGAGTTATTTTTTAGAGGATGGAATTTCAAGAAGGAGAAGCCATGAAGCATATAAAACGACCCTAAAATCGAGCTTGTCATCCCGCCCAAGAAGGTTGCCTCGGCAGCATAATGCCACGGCGAAGGTTGCCACGGAGAAAGGTTGCCTCGGCGGAAAAATGTGAAGGAGGGCTGGCCACCCAAGAACATATGATGACGGGTTTACGTCCCTAAAACTTAATCTCCCCCGTTTTATTTCATACTTCTTCATTATTGTTTGTAACCCCCTTAGCCCGGCCTAGACGGAACCGACACTAATGGGTTACACGTGGAATATCGAACCAAACCCGCGAAGGTCCGATTCGATAAACAACCTTGAAACCGATATTTTTTTTTCTTATCTAGATGCATAATTAATTATGTTCCTAAAAGTCTTGATCTCATACAAAGCATTAACGAAAGCAATCCGATCACATACAAGCATTCGATTAAACACTTAAGTAAATTAAGGATTAAAACGTAAAACTTTTACGTACTAATGACAAAGTAGAAATTCTTTCCATCAAAGTGTAATTAAGCATACAAGTATCCCTCACGGTAAATCTCAAGTCAAACGGAGCATTCTAACATCATCAATTACATGTTTCATTAGTTTAGGGACCAAAATGTAAATCTTAAAAATTATAAGGACTTCGTCAAAATTAAGTTATCCATCTTGAAATTTAATCAACTTTATGCATCCATGTGAAATTTCAGCTCAATAACATCTGTAGATACCCTAATTGAACAAAGAAGGATATTCGGGACTAAAATGCAATATCCAGCAACTTCCATTTCCTGGCAGCCAAAGGTTTCGAAACCTTCCTCGAAGGTTTAGAAACTTTATGTAAAAGGTTTCGAAACTTTGTGCCTGGAACCTAAAAATTCCGTCACACCAAGTGAATTCAACCGACTCAAAACACAACCATTAATCACCATCATCTATATGCATAATTCCTAAACATAAAGAACAATTTAAAGCACACAATTATCAACATCAAGACTCCATACAATCTATAGGCATGCTTCCTAAAATATGATTAAAATCAAAGACGTTCATGCATGTACATGCTTCAACAATCCAAACAACACCATAGTTCATCAATTAATAATCCAAAACATTATAGGTCTTATTACAACATTAACCAAAGCAAAAATCACACAGTTCACATGAGTTTGATTTACACATTGCCAAGCCCAAATTATTTGCCAAAACATACCAAAAATTGAGACAACTCTTCCCCTTGGTTCCCTTGCTCCGAACGTAGCCTCGAATATCACTATTTCTCTGCAAGTATGGAAAGAGAGAGCTTAAGCACAACATGCTTAGTGAGGAAGCTCTAAAACAAGTTTAAAATCATTTATAAAGTCATACTTGCATTCTTCATGCTTATTTGAAATATGTAAAACCAAATCATTCTTTTCAATAATGTCAAATCATTACATGTATCATGCACAAATATATCATTCCATTTCATATATGCATATTGGCTTTCTAGTGATCACTTGGTGTGAACTTTTAGTTCACCGAATACACGGATTCCTTTTTCCATAATTGGAGACACTTGGTCTCAACATGTATCGGTCAGACACATAGTCACCCTTGTATACATGTTACCCCCACTACGCACGGTCGAACATAAAGTCACCCTTGTTTACGCATGGGTCAACTATATACACGGTCGGACACAAAGTCACCCTTGTTTACATATAGGCAAGCTCTACACGCACGGTCGGACACAAAGTCTCCCTTGTTTACGTGTAGGCAAACTCTACACGCACGGTCGAACACAAAGTTACCCTTGTTTACGTGTAGGCATCATCATTATTCTCATTATTTTATAGTGCACTCAATCCTAATGACATGTCATTTGTATTCGAATCTAAAGTTAGTGTCACTAAGCCAATATCAATTCCAATCATGCATATTAACTTGCTGCTCATAATGCACTCATTACATGTTCATCATGTGAACTAAAATCATGCTCAACGGCTTTATCAACATAGGGCAAATAACCTCATCATAATCCAAATTCTTTTTCATGCTTACATAAACCATGAATGCCTTAATAAACCATGCATTTTCAACAATTAACACATGCATGCATCATTTCAAAATCAAATATATGCAATTTCAAAATCATATTGAATCATTGTTCACATATATGCCATTACCGAAAATAACCGAAAATCGAGGTAATGCATCAACATCATTTAAAACACTTACTCTTGAACTATGGAAAGTTTTCACACTATTCCATAGCCCCCAAAACAAAACCGAACCAATGTGATTCACTTTAAATCCAAAACCACTCACCGACAAGCGAAACGAGCCCTCGCCGATGCTCCGATGGCAACGCCAACGCACCAGCCACTTATGCACCTTCTTGCACTACCTCTACATGCTCAAAACAGCAGCCACATTTAACCCTCACAAAACTATCGAAAACGTTGCCGAAAAGACCGAAAACTAAGCCGAAACGCATCCGAAACATCATCAACCCAAAACCTAATGAATCTAACATCTAATCCACTTCAATTATGAACCAAAAACACTTCCAAACCATCCTTAAACCTCCAGCAACATTAGAACACCTAAAACAGCCCCTAAAACAACCGAAAACCACCTTAAAACACTACCGATTACATTATTCCGGTATTAAATTAATGTGCCATCAATTCAACACTTAATTAATCATTTAATTGACGTAATATCATAATTAAATCAACCTAATTACAACATTAATTGATATCTAAAAAGATTTCACAAAAACCTCCATAAAATCCATAGATCTAGAATTAAAAACACAA
This sequence comes from Abelmoschus esculentus, assembly GCA_035048815.1. NCBI lineage: Eukaryota > Viridiplantae > Streptophyta > Magnoliopsida > Malvales > Malvaceae > Abelmoschus > Abelmoschus esculentus. The sequence continues at coordinate 3,357,215 of JAUCBN010000049.1, forward strand.
AATTAAGTTTCCATTGTTGATTAGCAAGGCAATACTTGGGAATTTCAATAAAGAACCTTAGAAAAAGATTAGAAACCAGCAAAGTTACCTTAAAGATTTGCTCCACCAAAAATATGAGAAATCCTCCCTTGATTTCTTGAAAATGGATGTTGATTTTGCAAAATTGATGAGTAGGTTTTGTAGAGAATGAAAGGATGAATAAAATGAAGTAAATCTTGTTGAAAAATGATGAAGAAATCAGCAAGAAATTGAAGAAATTTGGAGAAGAAGATGGAGAGAAAATGAGAGAAAAGATGAGAAAATGGGAAGTTACAAAAGAAAATAGAATTATCATTTAAATAAAACAATTTAAAAATAATTTTGGTGGATAAATCATTAATTAAAAATAAATTGGGTTTATGGCCCTCTAAGGATTCTAAGTATGGCTTACTTTCCAATTTAGTCACTAAAAATCCTTATTGCCGAAAATTACTAATTAAATCCCCAAAACTTTCCCAAAATTACAATTTAGTCACTAGTACAAAATTAGCCTAATTAAAAATCAAATTAAAGTTCAAATAATATTCCTTTAAATTTAAAACACCATTTTAATATTTTTAGAACCATTTCACAAAATTATTATTTATTCGATTAAAATATTATTATTTTAATTTTTCCCAGAATAACGAACCCTAGGAATCCGATTCGACCCGAATCGAATTTCCCCAACTAACACTCAAACTACTAACCCCAAAACCGGGATGTTACATTGTTTTCCAGTGCAGTTTTTAGTTTCTTTCTCAACAAACTCCACACAAACTGATGACCCTCAGGATACAGAAGAGGCCAAGACGCGACATATAAATATTGGTTTATCTTTTCCTTGTCTCTTAGTTTTTATCTTGTCTATTATTGTTACCTTATGCTCAGATACATGCATTGAGGACAATGCATTCCTCGAGTTTGGGGGAGTATTGATCCTATTTTCTGCCTTATAAAAATATATGCCATGTATGGAAATTATTCGGATTATCCTACTACTGCCTTAAATTTTTTCTTTACAACAACTACAGTTTTATGTAAAAAAAAAATTTAAGTCTGTTGAATTTTATTGAGACTGCCTCGGCAGTAATATATTCTCCAACCGCCGCAGCAGTATGCACCATTCACCAGACTTGAAATTAGAAAGGTCTTTTAGGATTAGTACTTAGGATTAGACTATGAGCCTGAAAAATCCATAACCACTGCTAGGATTACAATTGGATCAATAACCCTTAAAGACTCAAAGTTTTGACTTAGTTTATAAAATTATCCTCAAGTTTTCAATTTTTATAAAATAGTCACTAATTTCAAAATCTTCAGGATTCAAGGGTCAATTTTCGAAACTGGCTTGACCAAAGTCAAGTAAATGTCAAATAAGGATTTTAGGATATTTTTACATAATTTATTTTGATTTAAAACTAATTTTTAAGTATTTAATCTCGAATTAGGCTAAACCGACAAAACCGATTCACTAACTTCTAAGTCTATTTTTTGGGGCATTACAAATCTCCCCAACTTACAAAAATTTCATCCTCGAAATTTTTACAACGGAGAGAGGTAGGGAGACTACTGATTCTCAACTTCCTTCACTGTCATATGTCTTCCACAAACCATAACGGCTCTAACACACTCTAACCCACATGAAAACCTTAACACAAGGTTAATAACCAACTATCAGCAAAAATGTTTTCAACCACCCCTAACCTATCTAACTTTCACAAGACTATTTCAACACAATGGGCAACAACCAAAACTTCCCACCAAGCTTCTCTCAACACAACAACACATAACAACTTCCACCAACAGAAAATCTTAAATGGTACCACTCGAACACACGACTACTGAACACGACAACAATCAAATATACCAACGATAACACCTTCACTAAACCCCCCGAAGATTCATATTATAGTACCTTAAAATACATTTCCAAACCTTGATAACCCACTTAAACCGACCACATTACTATTAATGAGAGAATACTTGAAACTTAACATGAAACCTAATGTCCATTTCAAAAACTTACCACATTAAAACATACCGCTCAACCAACTTAACAGGAAGAATCAGAACACACAAAAAATTGTGCACCCATAAGAAACAGATCCAACCGTTCTCAAGGAAAATCTCTCTAACCCCTTAGCCCAACCTAGACAAAACCGACTCTAATGGATTACACAGGAAATATCGAACCAAACCCGCGAATGCTTGATTCGATAAACAACCCTAAAAACATATTTTTTTTCTTATCTAAAGGCATAATTATTTTCCTATATATTTCCATTTCATGCAAAACAAGAACGAAAGCAATTCCACCACATTTGAGCACTGGATTAACACATGTGCAACTTAAGGGCTAAAACGCGAATATTTTAAATTCGAAAAACAAGGTATAAATTCAGTCCATAAAAGTTAAATTAAACATAAAAAGAGCACTCATGATAAATTGCAAACCAAACGGAGCATTCTAACATCACCAATTGCATGCTTCACTAATTAGGGACCAAAATGTAAAACTATTAATGTTTAGGGACTACATCCAATTTGAGTTAGCCAACATGAAAGTAAGTCAACTTCATGCATCAAGGTAAAATTTCAACCCAAAACAACATTCGTAGCTACCATAATTGAACATAGAAAAATATCCAAGACTAAAATGCAATCTCTGACAACTATCAACTCATAAACAACCAAAGGTTTCGAAACTTACCTTGAAGTTTCGAAACTTTATGACAAAGGTTTCAAAACCTTCTTAAAGGTTTCGAAAATTTAGTGTCCAGTGAGGTTCAAGTATCGAAACTAAACCTCAAGGTTTCAAAACCTAGGCTTGTTTGGCCTTAGGTATCGATACCAATCATAGAGGTATCGATACCTTTGTGCCTAGAAACATAAAATTAGTCCTTTAAAGTAGATTTAACCCATTCAAGACACAATCATTGATCACCATCAACTATATGCATAATTCCTAGGCACCAAGAGTAACTTAGACAACCAATTGAAAGCATCAAACATCCTGTAACTACTATAAGCATGCTTTCTAACTTTCTCACAATATTTATAGCCATAAAAGAATAAGCATACCTCAAGCAAACACAAAAGCATACATCGCACTTTCTTTAAATGCTTTAACTTAAAAGACATTAACATTGTTCAATATCCAAAAGATACTCAAGTTCATATAACCAAAGTAATTCGCATCAACCAAAAACAGACTTTTGCAATAATGAAACTACACCCTCATTGCTCTCTTTCTACTACTAATCTTTAGAACACATACTTGATCTTTTCATAGATACACACTTGGAATCTTGCTTCTCTTGGCTGCCTCATATAATATCTCGCCATTGCAAGGTAAAAGAGAGGGTAAGCATAAGCTTAGTGAGGGATAAAACATAGAAATACCACCTTTGCAATGCAACCCATAAGTCCATCAATAAAACACTTTAAATCGTGCCACATTATGCTGAATATAAGTGTCTCAAACATTGTTTACCAAACCAAAACAATTTCCTTATCAAGTGTTAATTATCTCATGCAATTCAAAACTAAACTTCTCAAGACTTTCATGCTTTTAAAACAACAACAAAACTTATGGCCTTTTTAATACATATGCATCTCTATGCACCATTTCAAGTCTTACATGCTATTCAACTAGCAAAGTATAAATCATATGCACTTTAATGTGCAAGGTACAAGTCTTACATGCTAAACACATAGCAACGCTTAGGTCATTCTCTCGTGCTCATATCCTTGCACAAAACTCATTCAAGAACACATGCTTGTGAAACTCATGACTTTAAAAACATTACCTTTTTTTAAACAATTATATATCAACATGTGACACAACCTCATGTTTTTCAGTGCACAAAAGTCTCAAATCATAAACAATGCATATTGACAACTAAGTGACTAGTTTGGTTCAAACTTTTTACCCATTGAATACTCAGATTGCTTATTCCTTATCTAGAGACACTTGGTCTCAGCATGCATCGGTTGGAAATAAAGTTACCCTTGTATACATGTTACCCCCACTACGTACGGTCGGACACAAAGTCACCCTTGTTTACGTATGGGTCAATTGTATTCACGGTCGGACACAAAGTCCCCCTTGTTTACATATAGGCAAGCTCTACACGCACGGTTGGACACAAAGTCACCCTTGTTTACGTGTAGGCAAGCTCTAGACGCACAGTCGGACACAAAGTCACCCTTGTTTACGTGAAGGCAACACAACATATTAACTCAATATTATAGTGCACTTAATCCTAATGACATGCCATTTGTATTCGTGGTCTTAAAATAGTGTCACTAAGCTAATATCATTCTCATTATGCATGGAAGCTTGTTGTTCTACAATGCACTCAACATATGTTCATCAAAGTTAACTCAAATCATGCTCAACAACTTTATTCAGGGAAAAGGTAATAACCATACTTTAATCCAAATCATTCTCATGCTTTAAAAGTATTTTTTCCCATTTTATTTCCTTTGAAAACCATTTTTAAAAATTAAATCCCGAATCTAGGCTAATTGGCTTGATCGGTTGAACCGAACCCTTGATCTAACCTTGATAACATCTAAGCCCATTTTTGGGTGTTACAACTCTTCCCCACTTAAGAAATTTCGTCCCCGAAATTTACATATCGAGCAGAGGTAAGGGAACTACTCCTTCCCAAACTCATTTCACTTCTACACAACTCCTTCAACACCTTGCCACCAAAAAAAGCGCATTATTCCATATGACAAACTTTCCAAACAATCCTTGATCCTAGAAAAATAAGGCTTAACAAACCTTCCACCCACGAAGATAAAACTCGATTCCAACCAAACATTTACCCTCCTTGGACAAACAACAGATGCTTCCTTCATACCAAAGCAACAATGCACAAACTACTAACCCATCTCAACTCTCACAGAAAACATAACTCAAAAGAGAACCCCTTTTCTTGTTTAAGATCGATAACCAACTTCTGATAACCACAATAGTTTCCATACCACAACTATCGGACTAACCCTCTTCTTCAACATCCTCCAACCTATCAGGTAACCATAAAAGCCTTTCACCAATCTTCGATCAACACAACGACATTCAACCAACAAGCTTCAAACTAACTTAACAAAAACATGCTAAACATGGTCTTAAGAAAACTCCACCAACACTCATAGGAAAACTCCATCTCACCCCCAAAACTTTATTATCATACTCATGATATTTCATTTAACTTTAACCTTGGAACCTTTACCGATACTAAAACCCCAAAGAAGATTAATACTCAAGTTTAACTTACAAGCAAGACAAACATCCACCCATAATTCCACCATATCAAAAACAAGCACACTCAAAAGCACCTGCTCCTAAACTTCTACCACAACACCGTACCACCAAACGCATAAAAAAGATTACCATGTGCCCCAATCAAGATACCACTCCAACTCGACATCCTTCGAACAACCATGCGGCTCATATAACATAAAAGGTTCCTTACACAAAAATTGAACCTTGCCAAAAATATCCTCAACTAGATCCTCACCAAACATCTGATCACGACTTACCTCAGATCAACTTTGTAACATCCTAGTTTTGGGGTTAGTAGTTTGAGTGTTAGTTGGGGAAATTCGATTCGAGTTGAATCGGATTCCTAGGTTTCATTATTCTGGGAAAAATTAATATAATAATATTTTAATCGGATAAGTAATACTTTTGTGAAATGGTTCTAAAAATATTAAAATGGTGTTTTAAAGTTAAAGGAATATTATTTGAATTTTAATTTGATTTTTAATTAGGCTAATTTTGTACTAGTGACTAAATTGTAATTTTGGGAAAGTTTTGGGGATTTAATTAGTAATTTTCGGCAATTAGGATTTTTAGTGATTAAATTGGAAAGTAAGCCATACTTAGAATCCTTAGAGGTCCATAAACCCAATTTATTTTTAATTAATGATTTATCCACCAAAATGGTTTTTAAATTGTTTTATTCTAAATAATAATTTCATTTTCTTTTCTAACTTCCCATTTTCCCATCTTTTCTCTCAAGATTTTCTCTCATTTTCTCTCCATCTTCTTCTCCAAATTTCTCCAATTACTTGTAGATTTCTTCATCATTTTCTACAAGATTTACTTCATTTTATTCATCATTTCATTCTTTACAAAACCTACTCATCAATTTTGCAAAAATCAACATCTTCTTCAAGGAAATCAAGGAAGATTTTCTCATCTTTTTGGTGGATTTAATCTCAAGGTAATATTCTGATTTTTAATCTTTTTCTAAGGTTCTTTATTGAAATTCCCAAGTATTGAATTGCTCATCAACTATTGCTACTTTATTTTGTGTTTTTAATTCAAGGTTTATGAGTTTATTGATGGATTTTGTGAAATCTCTTGAGATCTAAATTAATGTTGTGATTTGGTTGATTTAATTATGATATTAGGTCAATTAAATGATTAATTAAGTGTTGAATTGATGGCACATTGGTTTAATCTCGGAATAATGCAATCGGTGTTGTTTTAAGGTGGTTTTCGGTTGTTTTAGGGGTTGTTTTAGGTGTTCTTTTGTTGCTGGAGGTATAAGGATGGTTTGGAAGTGTTTTTGGTTCATATTTGAGGTGGATTAGATGTTAGATTCATTAGGTTTTGGGCTGATGTTGTTTCAGATGCGTTTCGGCTTAGTTTCGGTCTTTTCGGCTAGGTTTTCGATAGTTTTGTGAGGGTTAAATGTGGCTACTGTTTTGAGCATGTTGTGATGTGAATATGCTCTGTTTTTAATGTTGTAGAGGTAGCGCAAGAAGGTGCATAAGTGGCTGGTGCGTTGGCGTTGCCATCGGAGCATCGGCGAGGGCTCGTTTCGCTTGTCGGTGAGTGGTTTTGGATTTAAAGTGAATCGCATTGGTTCAGTTCTGTTTTGGGGACTATGGAATAGTGTGAAAACTTTCCATAGTTCAAGAGTAAGTGTTTTAAATGATGTTGATGCATTACCTCGATTTTCGGTTATTTTCGGTAATGGCATATGTGTGTGTCGCGTGTCAAAAGTGCGCGTTTAGTGCAAGTGGACACATCGCAAGTAATAAGTGATAAGTATTTATCGAGTTATCGTCTCCTCAGGGACCGGTATACTTAATATGCTTTCTTTATCTTCTTGCTCTGTAGAAAAATAAAAACACAAGTGAATGGGTGTGATTTATTAAACTAAAATAATTGAATAAAAATAAAAGATTCGAAATATTAGAGAGAGAGATGGGCCAGGATCTAGTTGTATTGTATTGTGGACTTGATTGACTTGTCTTTATCCAATGCAATCGCATATCTCTGCCTCGGCAGCACTGCAGTTTACTGCCTGGGCAGCGATAACGCTGTCTGCCGCGGCAATCCCTTACTCGTGGGCAGACTTTACCAAAGTTCGGCAAAGTGTCCTTGAATGACTCCGCTTATCCCTAAGTCAGAGTACTGTCTCACACTTCTTTTAGCCGCTGAAACTCTTAACCTATCCCTAGGTCGAGTTAGTATTTCGCGATTGAAACATCGTACTTACCCCTTTCGTGAATCTAACTCTCCCGAGCTTAGATAAATGGATTACTTACAAACTTCCCTCCCAGGCTTGAATGCAAGAACAAGGAATAACAAAGGATAAGCAAACCTTGATAATCTTAATTGTATTGAATAAAAGACAAATTGCAATCTCCTCTCACAAATGCTCCACAACCTTCACCTAAACCCTATGAAGGTTTTAGAACATGATGGAGAGGGAAGAAACATGAGTAGAAGTCGGCTCTCCTTAGGTATTTCCGATATGTGATACATTGGGTGGCTATGTCTTTATATAGGCTAGACCTAGGGCAAACCTTTCCTAAGTAGAATACAACTTGGAGTAGGGAACAAGTCAAGTACATAATAATATTATATTTCCAAGTTTGAATTTGGCTAAGGGGGCTTTCCCGCGTGGTCTTCCTTTGGGCTTTTACTTGTGCTAGCCAGCTCCATTTCATGGGCTTCAAGTCCAGACACGTTCCTTGAATTTTTGTCTTTCCATCGCCTATCACTTTGCTTTCTGTCTTCCTGCTGCCGCCTCGGCATCAGGTCCTGCCTCGGCCTTGTCGCTGCCGCGGTAATGGTTTTCCTGCACAGATATAAAAACGCAGTGAAACGTGCCTTTTTCTATAAATATTATCTATTTATGTATAACTTCTAAATATATCACATTAGGCACATGCATTGGTTCAAGTGGGTGAATATTTGGTGATAAATGCCGATAAAAAGAGTATAAAGTGATAGTGTGTTGAGCACTTATCACACCCCCAAACTCGAACTATTGCTTGTCCTCAAGCAATGCAAACCATAAATTTGCCGAACTTTACTCTCTCTTGGTCTTACATGTCCATCTATTCTCCCCACCACAGCTAGGCCTATCTTTAAGCTTTTACCATTCGGCTACCTAAGAGTTTACCTAGAAACAAACTATAGGATTGTTACTGTGTGCGTTTTTGTGGACAACTTGATTAAAGGCTTTCTTAGATAAACTCTAAGTTCAAGACAAATAGACATTGGTTTAAGTTGTTTTATTTAAATGATAATTCCATTTTCTTTTGTAACTTCCCATTTTCCCATCTTTTCTCTCAAGATTTTCTCTCATTTTCTCTCCATCTTCTTCTCCAAATTTCTCCAATTACTTGCTGATTTCGTCATCATTTTCTACAAGATTTACTTCATTTTATTCATCATTTCATTCTTTACAAAACCTACTCATCAATTTTTGCAAAATCAACATCATTTTCAAGGAAATCAAGGAAGCTTTTCTCATCTTTTTGGTGGAGCAAATCTTTAAGGTAATGTTCTGATTTCTAATCTTTTTCTAAGGTTCTTTATTGAAAATCCCAAGTATTGGCTTGCTCATCAACTATTGCTATTTTATTTTGTGTTTTTAATTCAAGATTTATGAGTTTTATGATGGATTTTGGGAAATTTTTTGAGATCTAAATTGATGCTGGATTTAGGTTGATTTAATTATGATATTAGGTCAATTAAATGATTGATTGAGTCTTGAAATGAGTTAACAATAAATTAATCCCGGAATAATGCAATCGGTGGTGTTTTAAGGTGGTTTTAGGTTGTTTTAGGGGCTGTTTTAGGTGTTCTTGTGTTGCTGGAGGTATAAGGATGGTTTGGAAGTGTTTTTGGTTCATAATTGAGGTGGATTAGTTCTTAGATTCATTAGGTTTTGGGCTGATGTTGTTTCAGATGCGTTTCGGCTTAGTTTTCGGTCTTTTCGGCAAGGTTTTCGATAGTTTTGTGAGGGTTAAATGGGGCTGCTGTTTTGAGCATGTTGTCATGTGAATTTGCTCTACTTTTAATGTTGTAGAGGTAGTGCAAGAAGGTGCATAAGTGGCTGGTGCGTTGGCGTTGCCATCGGAGCATCGGCGAGGGCTCGTTTCGCTTGTCGGTGAGTGGTTTTGGATTTAAAGTGAATCGCATTGGTTCGGTTCTATTTTGGGGACTATGGAATAGTGTGAAAACTTTCCATAGTTCAAGAGTAAGTGTTTTAAATGATGTTGATGCATTACCTCGATTTTAGGTTATTTTCGGTAATGGCATATATGTGAACAATGATTCAATATGATTTTGGAATTGCTTATATTTGATTTTGAAATGATGCATGCATGTGTTAATTGCTGAAAATGCATGGTTTATTAAGGTATTCATGGTTTATGTAAGCATGAAAAAGAATTTGGATTATGATGAGGTTATTTGCCTATGTTGATAAAGCCGTTGAGCATGATTTCTAGTTCACATGATGAACATTTAATGAGTGCATTATGAGCAGCAAGTTAACATGCATGATTGAAATTGATATTGGCTTAGTGACACTAACCATAGATTCGAATACAAATGATATGTCATTAGGATTGAGTGCAGTATAAAATAATGAGAATGATGATGATGCCTACACGTAAACAAGGGTGACTTTGTGTCCGACCGTGCGTGTAGAGCTTGCCTATATGTAAACAAGGGTGACTTTGTGTCGGACCGTGCATATAGTTGACCCATGCGTAAACAAGGGTGACTTTGTGTCCGACCGTGCGTAGTGGGGGTAACATGTATACAAGGGTGACTATGTGTCCGACTGATGCATGTTGAGACCAAGTGTCTCCAATTATGGAAAAAGGAATCCGTGTATTCGGTGAACTAAAAGTTCACACTAACTGATCACTAGAAAGCCAATATGCATATATGAAATGGAATGATATATTTGTGCATGATACATGAAATGATTTGACATTATTGAAAAGCATGATTTGGTTTTACATATTTCAAATAAGCTTGAAGAATGTAAGTATGACTTTATAAATGATTTTAAACTTGTTTTAGAGCTTCCTCACTAAGCATGTTGTGCTTAAGCTCTCTCTTTCCATACTTGCAGAGAAATAGTGATATTCGAGGCTACGTTCGGAGCAAGGGAACCAAGGGGAAGAGTTGTCTCAATTTTTGGTATGTTTTGGCAAATAATTTGGGCTTGGCAATGTGTAAATCAAACTTATGTGAACTGTGTGATTTTTGCTTTGGTTAATGTTGTAATAAGACCTATAATGTTTTGGATTATTAATTGATGAACTATGGTGTTGTTTGGATTATTGAGACATGTACATGAATGAACATTGTTGATTCTTAAATCATATTTTAGGAAGCATGCCTATAGATTGTTTGGGGTCTTTGATGTGATAAATGTATGCTTTAAATCGTTCTTTATGCATAGAAAATTATGCATATAGTTAAGGGTGATTAATGGTTATGTTTGAATGGGTGGAATTAACTTAGAATGTTCAAACTTGTCAAAGTGCACAGGGGGTATCGATACCAGTATCGATACCCTAAGGCTTAATCTGGGGTGGTTCGAATCATGGTTCGATGCAATTACTCCACTAGACGCTGGAGTATCGATACCACCTATGGGGGTATCGATACCAATAGCCTTCGAAGTGCAAGGAGGCTAGCTCCACGATAGGGTATCGATAACGAGACCTTAGGAATCGATACCGAGACCCAAAAATGACATTTTAAGTGTGAAAAAAAAATACATTTAGGGTCGGATGTCTTTCCATGATCGAATATAGATGCAATGAATGTTATTGGGTGTTGTACTATCACCAGGAAGCATGATGTTAACTTGAATTCGCATTGGTAAATTAATGATAGATTTAGTCCGTATGATATTGTGAGCTTTACAATTAGGTCCCTATTGTATGAAACATGAAATTGATGATGCAATAATGGACCGTTTGATCTGAACTTTGTTATGAGTATGCTATGCATGTTTAATTGAACTATGGTAGATCGCACTACTGGTTTATTGTTGAAATTAAGAATTTATTTGTGTTTTGGTCCTTATATACTGGTGTGCGAATTGAATGATCAATTGTGAATCGAATGTTTCCATTTTCGTTACGCATGACCTCGACACACATATGAACTTAATTATGCATCTAGTTAAGAAGAAAAAAAACATATCGGTTTTTAGGGTTGTTTATCGAATTGGACCTTAACGGGTTTAGTTCGATATTCCCCGTGTGACCCGTTAGTGTCGGTGCCGTCCAGCCCGGGCTAAGGGGGTTACATTTGGTGGTATCAGAGCCAGGTTTGCTAAAGTGTGTGGTTAGGTTTGCTAAAGTGTGTAGAGGTTTACTAAGTGTATGACTGAATGTGATATGTTGTTGGTGTGTTGAACACCTATGCATTATGGTTGTACTTTGAATGATGATGGTTAAAAAGGGATAACGGTTACACATTGACAATGCCAATACATTTTCAAATGCTTCAAGTTTCCCTTGGATCTTGCCCGAATGTAAGTCTAATATGTTTTGATATTATGTTTTGACTATACGTTTAAATTTGTGATTAAAGTTTTGGAATATGCCTCTGAGACGTGAGACTTGAGCTAGTGCTAGTGTAATCACTGATGGTCAGTTTGAGGGTGAAACGACTGCTAGGGAAGAGCGATTTCCCTTCCCCTTCACTCGTAGTTGCTGTGTCCGGTTATAAGGAGAGGTCAATTTAGAAATTGAGTTTGCACTGTGCGTTCAGGCTTTGACAGGTGTATTTCAGTCTGCTGAAGAGGAGTGGCTGCTGCTAACCTGACTTGGAAATAGTTAGCAAGTTAGTAGTTGAAATTGTTGGAATCAAGGATGTTATTTGTGAGTGTGAACAAATAATCATGCATAGTGTAAGAGCACGTATATGTAATATCTATAGATATTGTAGGGCATGCATGCATTCTTGAGCATGACATTAGAAATTGCATTTACATGCATTTGCACAGGCATTGATGAGGGCATACAGGGAACCATACATACATTTGTTCACACTTGCGAGTATCTCTTTTGAGGATGGAAGTGGTGCTGGGTTGATTCTTTTGGGGTGTAGGTTTGTTAAAAAAAAATTTTGTTGAAAAAGCTTTCTTTTGGTCATGAGCTTGTTGTGTTGTGGGCAAGTTACCCTTTTGGATAGGGAATAGTCTTGGATGAGGAATGGGTCTTTTGGGCTCAGAGTTGTGAATATTTGAAACCGAGGGGGATACCCTGAGTTATGGTTAGTTTTGAGTTGGTCATTAAGAAATGTAAGGCTGAGGTTTGCAAATTCTCTCCAGTTAGAGTTTGGAGGTTGTGAGAAGGTTGTGGCATGTTGTGTGATGTAATACTGTTTGGTGTTTTGTTTTCTTAAAGAGTGTGGATTTGTTTTAAAAGAAAAGGGATATGTTTATCGTCATGGTTAGTGGAAAAATAATCTACATGGAGTCCTCTGTTGTATGGTCTAACGTGTGGTTAGGTTAAGGGTTGTGACGACCGGGTGTTTTGCCTTGAGGGGTATTAGGTCAAGTCTTGATGAAAGAATACAATAACATATATATCAGTATGGAGTTGTGGTATCATGGGTTTGAATCATGGTTTTGTTGTGACCTTGCGAGGTTTTAGTTGTGCCGTAAAGGTAGGAAGTGCACATATTGTGTGTATAAGGAGTTAAGTTGGGTTTACCTCAGCTAAATTTAGATTGTGATGGTGTTTGAGTTGTGTGACGAGGACCGCTGGACAGTTTATAACCTATATCCGTTACTTGGTCTTTTGGGTTTGCTTTTATTGAAAGTGTAGTAAGAGTTATGTCCAGTGGGTTCATGTTAGTGGATGATTCATCAGTGTGGTTACAACCTTGGTAAGGTTATAAAATAAGAGGTGTTGGGGTGAGTGGAAGGAAGAGTTCGACAAGTTTGGATTTTGTTACGGTATAGGTGGGATAAGAGTTGACTTTATCAGTGAGATAAGGTTGGGGAAGAGTTTTGCGTTGGGTATTGAGGTAGTTAGCGACACGCGGACCTCGAAGTTTGAGTTGTGTTGTTGTGTTTGTTGTGTTGGCTTAAGCTTGGGTTGGCGGTACTAACTTTGAGATAAGTATGATGTTGGGTGTCGATACGAAGGTGGTAGGCTCCTGGTGTTGCATGTTTTGTTCAATGTTAGCTATCGTGGGTGGCTTGGTTTGTGTAAGGAGGTCTGTGAAGGGTGTTTGTTTTGTGGGATGGGCCAGGATTGCTGTGGAGTTACGAGAAAAGTTGTTTGGGTTAAATCTATGTGAGAGTCTTGGTAAAATAGTGGAGCTATGAGTGGGACTCTGACTTAGTTAAGTTGATCGGAGGTAAGACGTGATTAGATGTTTGGTAAGGGTATAGTTGAGGGTGTGTTCGGCAAGGTTAAGTTTTTGTGTAAAGAACCTTTTAGGTTACCTGAGCCGCATGGTTGTTTCGAAGGTTGCCGAGTTGGAGTGGTGTCTTGATAAGGGAATGTGGTAATCTTTTCTATGCGTTGGTGGTACGGTGTTGTAATAGAAGTTAGGAGCAAGTGTTTTTGAGTGGGCTTGTTGTGGATATGGTTGAGTTATGGGTGGTTGTTTGTCCTACTGGTAAGTTGAGAAGAATCATCATGAGTTTGGTAGTAAAATTTTGAGGGTGAGATGAGGTTTTCTAGGTGTGTGGCTGGAATGATCGTTTATTTGAGTACGGTTCTCTTGGAGTCCTAAGTTCCAATGGTTGGGTTGGATATGTGGTATGTTCTAGCATGTGTAGATTCGAGGTGTTTGGGAACAACATTGGCTTTCGATTGAGTATTGGGTTTTGTCATCCATAGGTGGAGGGATGGTATGTTGGGACTATGTCTCTTAATGAGGGTGTTACCATCGATGGAGTTTGCTTGAGACCATGTTTAGCGGTTTTATGTTAAGCTAGTATGAGGCTTGTTGGTTGAGCGTCGTTGTGTGGACCGTAGGCTGATGGAAGGTTTATATGGTTACCTTGTATGATTGAGGATTTTGAAAAGAGGGCTAGTTCGACTATGTGGTATGGAAACTGTTGTGGTTGCTAAGAGTTGAGTATCGATCTAAAAAAAGAGTTCCCTTTTGAGTTATGTTTTCTGTGAAAGATGAAGTAGTGTGGTGGTTTGTGCGTTGTTGCTTCAGTATGAGGGAAGAATTTGTTGTGTGTCCGAAGAGGGTAAATGTTTGATTGTCTAGTGAGTATCATCCGGGAAAATCTAATGTGGTAACTGATGCTTTGAGTCGTAAGACAACGGTGGAGTTAAGGGCTATGTTTGCTAAGTGGAATATTTCAACGGAAAAAAATGGTTTTATGACTGAGTCGTAGGCAAAACCTGTTTTTTGGTAAAAGTGATAAAGGTGAAACAATTGAAGGATGAGGCTTTGGTGCCTATTGTGGAAGATGTCGCTGAAGGTAGACCGATCAAATATCATTTTGATGATGATGAGGTTTTGTGTTTTAAAGGTCGGATTGTGGTGCCAGATGGTGTTGAGCTGAGACAAGCTATCTTGGTAGAAGCTCATACTAGTCCATTTGCTATGCATCCGGGTAGTGTGAAGATATACAGGAATGTCAAAAGTGTATATTTTTGGGTTGGTTGAAGGAGGATGTGACGGAGTTTGTTTCACGGTGTATGGTGTGTCAGCGGGTGAAAGTTGAACATCAGTTTCCTACAGGGTTGTTGCAACCAGTTCAAGTGCCGGAATGGATGTGGGAGAGAGTGACTATGGTTTTTGTGACGGGGCTGCCATTAGCATCGTCCAAAAAGGATTCTATATGGGTGATTGTTGATAGGTTTACGAAGTGTGCACATTTTCTTGCTGTGCATACGACGTATTCTATGGCTAAGTTAGCGGGGTTGTATGTTTCTAAGGTGGTGAAGTTGCATGGTGTGCCTAAGTCGATCATATCGGACAGAGATCCGCATTTTACTTCTATGTTTTGGAGAGGTTTGCAAGTTGCTTTGGGTACGAGGCTTAGCTTTAGTACAGCTTTGGAGGTTGTATTGAGATGTTGCATCATTGAGTTTCAAGGTTCTTGGTAGAAGCAGTTGCCTTTGGTGGAGTTTGCGTACAATAATAGTTATCAGGCAAGTATACAGATGGCACCGTTTGAGGCTCTATATGGGCGTAGATGTCGTACACCTTTGTGTTGGAAGGAAGTTGGACAAAAGTATGTTTCTTTACCACAAGTGTTGAAAGATACGAATGAGAAGGTTAATCTTATTTGTGCTAAGCTCAAGGAGGCTTCAGATAGACAAAAGTCTTATGCTGATTTGAAGCGTAGAGAGATAGAGTATGATGTCGGGGACAAAGTGTTTCTAAAAGTTTCGTCGTGGAAGAAAATGATGAGGTTTGGACGTAAGGGTATGTTGAGTCCTCGTTTCATTGGTCCGTATGAGGTGTTGGAGCGTGTTGGTCATGTTGCTTATCGGTTGAGGTTGCCGGAAGAGTGGAGTAGGATGCATAATGTTTTTCATGTATCGATGCTTCGTAGGTATAGATCAGATCCCTCTTATGTTGTTCCGGTTGAGGAGATTGAGTTAAGAGCGGATATGGGTTCTAAGCAAGAACCGGTGAAGATTTTAGATGTGGATACAAAGGTTCTTCGAGGGAAGACCATAGATTTGGTTAAAGTGTTGTGGAGACATCGAGGTGTTGAAGAGGCAACTTGGCGGACAAGGAAAAATATGGAGGAGCAGTTTCCTCACTTGTTTGCTTCAGGTAAGAATTTCGAGGACGAAATTTTCTTAAGAGGGGGAGAGTTGTAACATCCCGGTTTTGGGGTTAGTAGTTTGAGTGTTAGTTGGGGAAATTCGATTCGGGTCGAATCGGATTCCTAGGGTTCGTTATTCTGGGGAAAATTAAAATAATAATAATTTAATCGGATAAGTAATAATTTTGTGAAATGGTTCTAAAAATATTAAAATGATGTTTTAAAGTTAAAGGAATATTATTTGAACTTTAATTTGATTTTTAATTAGGCTAATTTTGTACTAGTGACTAAATTGTAATTTTGAGAAAGTTTTGGGGATTTAATTAGTAATTTTCGGCAATTAGGATTTTTGGTAACTAAATTGGAAAGCAACCATACTTAGAATCCTTAGAGGGCCATAAACCCAATTTATTTTTAATTAATGATTTATCCACCAAAATTGTTTTTAAATTGTTTTATTTAAATGATAATTCCATTTTCTTTTGTAACTTCCCATTTTCCCATCTTTTCTCTCAAGATTTTCTCTCATTTTCTCTCCATCTTCTTCTCCAAATTTCTCCAATTACTTGCTGATTTTTTCATCATTTTCTACAAGATTTACTTCATTTTATTCATCATTTCATTCTTTACAAAACCTACTCATCAATTTTTGCAAAATCAACATCATTTTCAAGGAAATCAAGGAAGCTTTTCTCATCTTTTTGGTGGAGCAAATCTTTAAGGTAATGTTCTGATTTCTAATCTTTTTCTAAGGTTCTTTATTGAAATTCCCAAGTATTGGCAAGCTCATCAACTATTGCTATTTTATTTTGTGTTTTTAATTCAAGGTTTATGAGTTTTATGATGGATTTTGGGAAATCTTTTGAGATCTAAATTGATGCTGGATTTAGGTTGATTTAATTATGATATTACGTCAATTAAATGATTGATTGAGTCTTGAAATGAGTTAACAATAAATTAATCCCGGAATAATACAATCGGTGGTGTTTTAAGGTGGTTTTAGGTTGTTTTAGGGGTTGTTTTAGGTGTTCTTGTGTTGCTGGAGGTATAAGGATGGTTTGGAAGTGTTTTCGGTTCATAATTGAGGTGGATTAGATGTTAGATTCATTAGGTTTTGGGCTGATGTTGTTTCGGATGCGTTTCGGCTTAGTTTTCGGTCTTTTCGGCAAGGTTTTCGATAGTTTTGTGATGGTTAAATGGGGCTGCTGTTTTGAGCATGTTGTCATGTGAATTTGCTCTACTTTTAATGTTGTAGAGGTAGTGCAAGAAGGTGCATAAGTGGCTGGTGCGTTGGCGTTGCCATCGGAGCATCGACGAGGGCTCGTTTCGCTTGTCGGTGAGTGGTTTTGGATTTAAAGTGAATCGCATTGGTTCGGTTCTGTTTTGGGGACTATGGAATAGTGTGAAAACTTTCCATAGTTCAAGAGTAAGTGTTTTAAATGATGTTGATGCATTACCTCGATTTTAGGTTATTTTCGGTAATGGCATATATGTGAACAATGATTCAATATGATTTTGGAATTGCATATACTTGATTTTGAAATGATGCATGCATGTGTTAATTGCTAAAAATGCATGGTTTATTAAGGTATTTATGGTTTATGTAAGCATGAAAAAGAATTTGGATTATGATGAGGTTATTTGCCTATGTTGATAAAGCCGTTGAGCATGATTTCTAGTTCACATGATGAACATTTAATGAGTGCATTATGAGCAGCAAGTTAACATGCATGATTGGAATTGATATTGGCTTAGTGACACTAACCTTAGATTCGAATACAAATGACATGTCATTAGGCTTGAGTGCAGTATAAAATAATGAGAGTGATGATGATGCCTACACGTAAACAAGGGTGACTTTGTGTCCGACCGTGCGTGTAGAGCTTGCCTATATGTAAACAAGGGTGACTTTGTGTCGGACCGTGCATATAGTTGACCCATGCGTAAACAAGGGTGACTTTGTGTCCGACCGTGCGTAGTGGGGGTAACATGTATACAAGGGTGACTATGTGTCCGACCGGTGTATGTTGAGACCAAGTGTCTCCAATTATGGAAAAAGGAATCCGTGTATTCGGTGAACTAAAAGTTCACACTAACTGATCACTAGAAAGCCAATATGCATATATGAAATGGAATGATATATTTGTGCATGATACATGAAATGATTTGACATTATTGAAAAGCATGATTTGGTTTTACATATTTCAAATAAGCTTGAAGAATGTAAGTATGACTTTATAAATGATTTTAAACTTGTTTTAGAGCTTCCTCACTAAGCATGTTGTGCTTAAGCTCTCTCTTTTCATACTTGCAGAAAAATAGAGATATTCGAGGCTACGTTCGGAGCAAGGGAACCAAGGGGAAGAGTTGTCTCAATTTTTGGTATGTTTTGGCAAATAATTTGGGCTTGGCAATGTGTAAACCAAACCCATGTGAAGTGTGTGATTTTTGCTTTGGTTAATGTTGTAATAAGACCTATAATGTTTTGGATTGTTGATTGATGGACCATGGTGTTGTTTGTATTATTGAGACATGTACATGAATGAACATTGTTGATTCTTAAATCATATTTTAGGAAGCATGCCTATAGATTGTTTGGGGTCTTTGATGTGATAAATGTATGCTTTAAATCGTTCTTTATGCTTTGAAAATTATGCATATAGTTAAGGGTGATTAATGGTTATGTTTGAATGGGTGGAATTAACTTAGAATGTTCAAACTTGTCAAAGTGCACATGGGGTATCGATACCAGTATCGATACCCTAAGGCTTAATCTGGGGTGGTTCGAATCATGGTTCGATGCAATTACTCCACTGGACGCTGGAGTATCGATACCACCTATGGGGGTATCGATACCAATAGCCTTCGAAGTGCAAGGAGGCTAGCTCCACGATAGGGTATCGATACAGAGACCCTAGGTATCGATACCGAGACCCAAAAATAACATTTTAAGTGTGGAAAAAATATGTTTAGGGTCGGATGTCTTTCCATGATCGAATATAGATGCAATGAATGTTATTGGGTGTTGTACTATCACCAGGAAGCATGATGTTAACTTGAATTCGCATTGGTAAATTAATGATAGATTTAGTCCCTATAATATTGTGATCTTTACAATTAGGTCCCTATTGTATGAAACATGAAATTGATGATGCAATAATGGACCGTTTGCTCTGAACTTTGTTATGAGTATGCTATGCATGTTTAATTGAACTATGGTAGATCGCACTACTGGTTTATTGTTGAAATTAAGAATTTATTTGCGTTTTGGTCCTTATATACTTGTGTGCGAATTGAATGATCAGTTGTGAATCGAATGTTTCCATTTTCGTTACGCATGACCTCGACACACATAGGAACTTAATTATGCATCTAGTTAAGAAGAAAAAAAACATATCGGTTTTCAGGGTTGTTTATCGAATTGGACCTTAACGGGTTTAGTTCGATATTCCCCATGTGACCCGTTAGTGCCGGTTCCGTCCAGGCCGGGATAAGGGGGTTACAACCATAGATTTGGTTAAAGTGCTGTGGAGACACTGAGGTGTTGAAGAGGCAACTTGGGAGACAAGGAAAAGTATGGAAGAGCAGTTTCCTCACTTGTTTGCTTCAGGTAAGAATTTCGAGGACGAAATTTTATTAAGAGGGGGAGAGTTGTAACATCCCGGTTTTGGGGTTAGTAGTTTGAGTGTTAGTTGGGGAAATTCGATTCGAGTCGAATCGTATTCCTAGGGTTCGTTATTCTGGGAAAAATTAAAACAATAATATTTTAATCAGATAAGTAATACTTTTGTGAAATGGTTCTAAAAATATTAAAATGGTGTTTTAAAGTTAAAGGAATATTATTTGAATTTTAATTTGATTTTTAATTAGGCTAATTTTGTACTAGTGACTAAATTGTAATTTTGGGAAAGTTTTGGGGATTTAATTAGTAATTTTCGGCAATTAGGATTTTTAGTGATTAAATTGGAAAGTAAGCCATACTTAGAATCCTTAGAGGGCTATAACCCAATTTATTTTTAATTAATGATATATCCACCAAAATGGTTTTTAAATTATTTTATTCTAAATAATAATTTCATTTTCTTTTGTAACTTCCCATTTTCCCATCTTTTCTCTAAAGATTTTCTCTCATTTTCTCTCCATCTTCTTCTCCAAATTTCTCCAATTACTTGTTGATTTCTTCATCACTTTCTACAAGATTTACTTCATTTTATTCATCATTTCATTCTTTACAAAACCTACTCATCAATTTTGCAAAAATCAACATCTTCTTCAAGGAAATCAAGGAAGATTTTCTCATCTTTTTGGTGGATTTAATCTCAAGGTAATATTCTGATTTTTAATCTTTTTCTAAGGTTCTTTATTGAAATTCCCAAGTATTAGCTTGCTCATCAACTATTGCTACTTTATTTTGTGTTTTTAATTCAAGGTTTATTAGTTTATTGATGAATTTTGTGAAATCTCTTGAGATCTAAATTAATGCTGTGATTTGGTTGATTTAATTATGATATTAGGTCAATTAAATGATTAATTAAGTGTTGAATTGATGGCACATTGGTTTAATCCCGGAATAATGCAATCGATGTTTTAAGGTGGTTTTCGGTTGTTTTAGGGGCTGTTTTAGGTGTTCATTTGTTGTTGGAGGTATAAAGATGGTTTGGAAGTGTTTTTGGTTCATATTTGAGGTGGATTAGATGTTAGATTCATTAGGTTTTGGGCTGATGTTGTTTCGGATGCGTTTCGGCTTAGTTTCGGTCTTTTCGGCTAGGTTTTTGATAGTTTTGTGAGGATTAAATGTGGCTGCTATTTTGAGCATGTTGTGATGTGAATATGCTCTGTTTTTAATATTGTAGAGGTAGTGCAAGAAGGTGCATAAGTGGCTGGTGCGTTGGCGTTGCCATCGGAGCATCGGCGAGGGCTCGTTTCGCTTGTCGGTGAGTGGTTTTGGATTTAAAGTGAATCGCATTGGTTCGGTTCTGTTTTGGGGACTATGGAATAGTGTGAAAATTTTCCATAGTTCAAGAGTAAGTGTTTTAAATGATGTTGATGCATTACCTCGATTTTCGGTTATTTTCGGTAATGGCATATATGTGAACAATGATTCAATATGATTTTGGAATTGCATATATTTGATTTTGAAATGATGCATGCATGTGTTAATTGCTGAAAATGCATGGTTTATTAAGGTATTCATGGTTTATATAAGCATGAAAAAGAATTTGGATTATGATGAGGTTATTTGCCTATGTTGATAAAGCCGTTGAGCATGATTTTAGTTCACATGATGAACATTTAATGAGTGCATTATGAGTAGCAAGTTAACATGCATGATTGAAATTGATATTGGCTTAGTGACACTAACCATAGATTCGAATACAAATGACATGTCATTAGGATTGAGTGCACTATAAAATAATGAGAATAATGATGATGCCTACACGTAAACAAGGGTGACTTTGTGTCCAACCGTGCGTGTAGAGTTTGCCTACACGTAAACAAGGGTGACTTTGTGTCCGACCGTGCATGTAGAGCTTGCCTATATGTAAACAAGGGTGACTTTGTGTCCGACCGTGCATATAGTTGACCCATGCGTAAACAAGGGTGATTTTGTGTCCGACCGTGCGTAATGGGGGTAACATGTATACAAGGGTGACTATGTGTCCAACCGATGCATGTTGAGACCGAGTGTCTCCAATTATGGAAAAAGGAATCCGTGTATTCGGTGAAGTAAAAGTTCATATTAAGTGATCACTAGAAAGCCAATATGCATATATGAAATGGAATGATTTATTTGTGCATGATACATAAAATGATTTGACATTATTGATAAGCATGATTTGGTTTTACAAAATTCAAATAAGCATGAAGAATGCAAGTATGAATTTATAAATGATTTTGAACTTGTTTTAGAGCTTCCTCACTAAGCATGTTGTGCTTAAGCTCTCTCTTTCCATACTTGCAGAAAAATAGAGGTATTCGAGGCTACGTTCGGAGCAAGGGAACCAAGGGGAAGAGTTGTCTCAATTTTTGGTATGTTTTGGCAAATAATTTGGGCTTGGCAATGTCTAAATGGAACCCATGTGAAGTGAATGATTTTTGCTTTGGTTAATATTGTAATAAGACCTATAATGTTTTGGGTTGTTGATTAATGGACCATGGTGTTGTTTGGATTATTGAGACATGTACATGAATGAACATTGTTGATTTTTAAATCATATTTTAGGAAGCATGCCTATAGATTGTTTGGGGTCTTTGATGTGATAAATGTATGCTATAAATTGTTCTTTATGCTTAGGAAATCATGCATATAGTTAAGGGTGATTAATGGTTATGTTTGAATGGGTGGAATTAACTTAGAATGTTCAAACTTGTCAAAGTGCACAGGGGGTATCGATACCCTAAGGCTTAATTTGGGGTGGTTCGAATCATGGTTCGATGCAATTACTCCATTGGACGCTGGAGTATCGATACCACCTATGGGGGTATCGATACCAATAGCCTTCGAAGCGCAAGGAGGCTAGCTCCACGATAGGGTATCGATACCGAGACCCTAGGTATCGATACCGAGACCCAAAAATGACATTTTAACTGGGGAAAATCTTGTTTAGGGTCGGATGTCTTTCCACGGTCGAATACAGATGCAATGAATAATATTTTAAGTGGTAACATCCCTTTAACGCATGATGTTCATTTAGATTCGTATTGGTAAATAAATGTTGGCTTTAGTCCCTATAATATTGTGAGCTTTACAATTAGGTCCCTATTGTATGAAACATGAAATTGACGATGCAATAATGGTCCGTTTGATCTGAACTTTGTTATGAGTACGCTATGCATGTTGAATTGAACTATGGCAGATCGAATTACTGGTTTATTCTTTTGGAATTAAGAATTATTTGCGTTTGGGTCCTTACGTACTGACACGCGAATTGAATGATTAATTGTGAGTCGAATGTTTCCATTTTTGTTGCGCATGACCTCGACACACATAGGAACCAAATTATGCATCTAGTTAAGAAAAAAAACATATCGGTTTTTAGGGTTGTTTATCGAATTGGACCTTAACGGGTTTAGTTCGATATTCCCCGTGTGACCCGTTAGTGCTGGTTCCGTCCAGGCCGGGCTAAGGGGGTTACAAACTTAACCAAGGTAGAGTCCCACTCACAACTCTACCACTGTACCAGAACTCTCACATAGATTTAACCGAACAACTTCTTCTCTCGTAACTCCAAAACAACCCTGGCTCACCCCACAAAACAACATCCATCATAGGCACCCTTACGCAAACCAAGCCATTCTCGATAACTAACATTCAACAAAACATGCAACACAAGGCACTTTTCATCTCTGTGTTGATACCCAACACCATACTCATCTCAAAGGTAGTACCTCCAACTTAAAGTTAAGCCCACACAACCAACTCAACATCACACTTAAAACTTCGATGTCCACACGCAGTTAACTGCCTCGACTCTCAACTCAAAACTCCTTCCCAACATCAACTCACCGATAAAGCCAACTCTAATCCTACCTATACCATAACAAAACCAAGGCTTGTAACACTCTTCCTTCACTCACCCTAACATCTCTTATTTTACAACCTTGCCAAGGCAACAACCATATTATTAAAACATCCACAGGCACGAACCCACTGAACACAAACTCTCACTACACCTTTCGATAAAAGCAAGCCCATAAGACTGAGTAACTAATATAGGTCATAAACTGTCCAGCGGTCCCCGTCACACAACTCAAACACCAGCACAATCTAACTTTATCCGAGGTAAACCCAACTCAACTCCTCAAAAATACAATATGTGCACCTTCGACCTTTACAACACAGCCAAAACCTCGCAAGATCACAACAAACCCATGATTCAAACCAGCGATACCACAACTCCCATACTGATATATAATTCTTATTATTTATATTATTTTTTTTTAAAACTTGACCCGATACTTCTCAAGGCAAAACAGCAGATCGGTCACAACCCCCAACCTAACTAAACATTAAACCTTACTACTACAAAGGATTCCAGGTAGCATTTCCACCAACCATGACGATAAAATAACACCTTTTCCACAAAACGAATCCACACTACTCTGAAAAACACCAAACCGCCTCACAACACACAACTTGCTACAACACTCTCATAATCTCCAAACTCTAACCGGAGAGAACTCACAGAACTCGACCTTACATTTCTTAATGACCAACTCAAAACTAACCATAACTTAGGATATTCCCCTTGCGTTCTACCATTCACAACTCCGACCCAAACTAACCAATCTTTATCCAGGATTATTCCCTAACCAAAAGGGTAATTCGCCCACAACACAACAAGCTCAAGACCAACATAGATGTAACCCCCTTTTCCCGGCCTAGACGGAACCGACACTAACGGGTTACACGGGGAATATCGAACCAAACCCGCAAAGGTTCGATTCGATAAACAACCCTGAAAACCGATATTATTTTTTTTCTTTAACTAGATGCATAATTAAATTCCTATGTGTGACGGGTTCATACAAATTAAGAATGGAAGCATTCGATCCACAATTTATTATTCAATTGGCACATAAGTACTTAAGGACTAAAATGTAATTATTTTTATTTCGAACATCAAACCAAAAATTCAATTTACCAAAGTTGGATAAAACATGCATATATTACTCACAACAAAATTCAGATCAATCGAAGCATCATAGCATCGTCAATTTCATGATTCAATGATTAAGGACTAAATTGTAAAACACACAAATTCTAGGAACTATAACTAGCATTGATTAACCAATATAAAATTAGATTATTTTCATGCAATACGGTGAAATTGCATCTCAAATAGATATCCTTCGAGTCCATTTTAATTTACGGATAGATAACCGAACCTACACGAAATTTCCTCCTGTGGAACATCATTTTTGGTCAGGGATATCGATACCTTTGGTACCGGTATCGATACCTTGACGATGGCTATCCAAATAATCCATTCGAAGGCCTGTGGTATCGATACCACCTTGGATGGTTTCGATACTCCAGAGCACAGTGGCATAAATTCATCGAACCATGCTTCGGTACTAGCCCCAAAATAAGCCTTGGGTATCGATACCCTCACTAGAGGTATCGATAACCCCTGTGCAATTAACAAAAACTGAACATTTAAAAAGATTTCCATCCACTTAAACACAACCATTAGTCACCCTAAGCTACATGCATGATATCCAAGCATAATGAGCAATTTATTACACCCACTTACCACATCGAGAACCCCAATATCATCTATAGGCATGCTCCCTATGTTGAGATTAAAACAAGAGACATACATGCATGGACATACTTCAAACAATCTAAAACATTACCAAAATCCATCAAACAACAACCAAAGCGAAATAAGGTCTTATTACAAGTCATTAACCAAAGCAACACACTCTCATAAGGGATTGGTTTACACATTGTCGAGCCCCTATTTATTTGCCAAATCATACCAAAAATGTGAGGTCTTTTTTCCCTTGGTCCTCTTGCTCCGAAGGTAGCCTCAAATGCCTCTATTTTTCTTCAAAGATGAAAGGAGAGCTTAAGCAAGACATGCCTAGTGAGGAAGCTCTAAATAGGATCATCAATGCATAAATTTAAAACCATATTTGAATGAAAACTTGTAATGCTTTTCTTGACACCAATCATGCTTGTATTATCAAAACATTTCCTTGAGTATGCATAACCAAAATCAAAGTGTTTTATAAGTAATGCACAATGTTCCAAATCATTCCATGTATGCATATTGGCTTTCTAGTGATCACTTGTTATGAACTTAAGTTCACCGAATACGCGGATTCATTGTTTTAGACACCCTTGGTCTCGTCATGACACAAAGTCACCATATACATGACACGAAGTCACCATTGACATGATACGAAGTCACCATTATCAAGCTCTACCACGCACGGTTGGACACAAAGTTACCCTTGCTACGTGTAGGCATTTTCTTTCCTTTATTTCCATAATATTTATAGTGCACTCAATCCTAATGACATGTCATTTGTATTCGTATCTAAAGTTAGTGTCACTAAGCCAATATCAGGTTCAAGTATGCATGCTAATTTGTTGCTCATAATGAATCCATAATGTGCTCAACAAATGAACCAAAAGTCATGCCTAATGGCACCATCATATGTAAGGCAAATAACCACATCATATTCCACTTCATTTTTTCATGTTTCCATAAACCATGAATGTCTTTATAAACCATGCATTTCAAGCAATTAACACATGCATGCATCATTTCAAAATCATACTTATGCATTTCCAAAATCTTTTTAAATCATCATCATAAATGTCGTTACCGAAAACAGTCGAAACTCACAATAATGCATCATAATCATTTACTTTACTTACTCTTGAACTATGGAAAGTTTTCACACTATTCCATAGTCCCCAAAACAGAACCGAACCATTGTGCAATACTTGTAACCCAAAATACTCACCGACAAGCGAAACGAGCTTTCGCCGATGCTCCGACAGCAACGCCAATGCACCAGCCACTTATGCACCTTCTTGCACTTCCTCTACAACATTAAAAACATGGCACATACACATCATAACATGCTCAAAATAGCAGCCACATCAAACCTCCCCAAAACTTAGCCGAAAAGTCCGAAACTAAGTCGAAACGCATCCGAAACAACATCAGCCCTTAGCCTTATGAATCTAACATCTAATCCACCTCAATTATAAAGTAAAAACACTTTCAAACCATCCTTATACCTCCAGCACAAGCAGAGCACCTAAAACAACCCCTAAAACAACCGAAATCCACCTTAAAACACCACCGATTACATTATTCCGGGATTAAATTAATGTGACATCAATTCAAGACTCAATTAATCATTTAATTGACATAATATCATAAATAAATCAACCTAATTACAACATTAATTGAGATCTAAAAAGATTTCAGGAAAACCTCCATAAAACTCATAGATCTTGAATAAAAAACACCAAAATTAAATATCAATTGTTGATTAGCAAGCCAATACTTGGGAACTTTAATAAAGAACCTTAGAAAAAGATTAGAAATCGGAATTTTACCTTAGAGATTAGCTTCACCAAAAAGATGAGAAATTCTCTCATTATTTCCTTGAAAATGGATGTTGATTTTGCAAAATTGATGAGTAGGTTTTGTAGAGAATGAAAAGATGAGTAAAATGAAATAAATCTTGTTGAAAATGAAGAATAAATCAACAAGTAATTGAAGAAATTTAGAGAAGAAGATGGAGAGAAAATGGAGAGAAAATTTGGGAGAAAAGATGAGAAAATGGGAAGTTACAAAAGAAAATGAAAATAACCTTTTTATTAAAATTAATTAAAACAAATTTGGTGGATAATCTTTAATTAAAAATAAATTGGGTTAATGGCCCTCTAAGGATTCTATGTATGGCTTGTTTTCCAATTTAGTCTCTAAAAATCTTAATTTCCGAAAATTGCTAATTAAACCCCAAATTTTTTTCCAAAATTACAATTTAGTCACTAGTACCAACTTGAACTTAATTAAAATCAAATTAAGGCTCAAATAATATTCCTTTAATTTAAAAACACCATTTTAATATTTTTAAAACCATTTCACAAAATTATTACTTGACCGATTAAAATATTATTATTTTAATCTTCCGGGAATAACGAACCCAAGGAATCCGATTCGACCCAAATCGAACTCCCATAAACCAACACTCAAACTACTAACGCCAAAACCGGGTTGTTACAACTCTCCCCCTCTTAAGAAAATTTCTTCCTCGATACGTCCCAATGAAACGAGGACTCAACTTACCCTTACATCCAAACCTCATCACTTTTTTCCATGGCGAAACTTTTAGAAACACTTTGTCCCCGACATCATACTCTGCCTCCCTACGTTTCAAATCGGCATAAGAATTTTGTCTATCTGAAGCCTCCTTGAGCTTAGCACAAATAAGCTTAACCTTTTTGATATGAGCACCAACGACAAGGACCCGGAGGAGTACCCAAGTGGCCCCATCACAAGTGCAAGGGCCAAGAAGTTTCAATCAGCCATGGAAAGCTTGTTCACATCAAGCTTTGAACATGGGGAAGTGGAATTCACAAGGGAGAATTACTTTATTTTGCTTATGCATAATTTTGTATGAGAATATAAAGTTTTTTACACATATTAATGCATTAAATAAGTGTGCTGATCATTTAAGCATGCATAGTATTTAAGCATCTAGTTCATTTAGGGAAGTAGTTTATCTAGTCTTTTAAATAAACTATTTCATTCATGCATGTAGTCATTAATAAAGTTAGTTCATTGATCAAACTAGTTCATTCATTAAACTAGTGCATTAATAAAACTAACTCTTATATTTTTTATGCATTTTTTTAATTAAAATTTAAATAAAGTTTACCTTTATGATAGGTGAATGAAGGGAGATGAACAGTCACACAAAATGCAAGAATAAATGTCATATTGATCTCTATTTTTGAGCTGGATCCGGGACGATTTGAGTCTTGAATTCTATTTAAAGTTTATTCCCCTATCTCTTAGCTTTCCAACGCCTTTTTAATCACCTTAATCCGATATCGGAAGCTTGAGATATGATCGATTTACCGAAGACAGTGCAGGCTGGAATTTTCATTACGGGAATTTTATGCAATGATGATTTGGATGAGTTTGAGCCAAGGAAGAGTCCCTTCATCTTCATCCAAGAGACAATTCATTGAAGGTCTTCTTTATTCACATATTCAAGTCAATTCAAAGCTGATTTTTATTCATACAAATGAATGCCATCATTATGCAAATAATCAAGGCATTCAAGTCACTTCTTCATCATCTTCGGAGGCTATTTGTATTCTACATGAAGATAAGCAATGAAGGCCCTCTTAATGCATAATATTATGACATTCAAGAAGGTTAATTAGCTTGAGGATTAGCATGGAATTGGAAGAGACACTCCCCTTTTGCTACCAAAGTGTCTACATACATCAAATGTTCATTTTCATCCTCTTTTTCTCCATGAAAGAGCAAGACGAGGCATCCCAAGAGTCCTTCCATCATTTGGACGAAATTATATGAATATTAAGCCTAAATTAAGTCCAAATTCATCACTCATACCTTGAACATTCATCCACTTAAAGATAGGAGAGAAAACAAAGCATTCATTTGCATTCATCACTATAAAGATGAAGCATTCATCTCTTGTTGTAAGACTCTTCATATGGTTCCTATAAACACTATTGATGGTGGTTAGACAGTCCTGCTTTTATGATGAAGCATTCATCCTTCCACCTTTTGTCAGATTGAAGTATTTAAGATGTCGAACCCACAGGGATTGGCTTTACTTACGCAATTTATTCTTCCAGCACAATGGAAAATTAAAGACACAAATAATTGAGTTGGATTATAACTAGGAAAACTAATTAAAGCAATAAAGATAAATGATCAAGAAATCAAGGATGGAAAAGTGGGGTAGGTCAGAGTGCTTCGTAGTGTGGGTTCAATTGACTTGTTTTTGTCTCATGCATTTGTACATCACTGCCTCGGCAGTACTGCAGATTACTACCTTGGCAGCAACGATACTTGTCCGCCGCGACAATCCCTTGCTCTTGGGTGGACTTAATCAAGGTTCGGCAAAGTGAACTTGGATGACCCCGCTTATCCCTAAGTCAAAGTACTATTGATGACTAGTCCTTGATGATACCTCCCGGCATGAATCAACTATAATCACCAACCAATCTCACACTTCTTTTAGCCGCTGAAACTCCAACCTATCCCTAGACCGAGTTAGTATTTCGCGATTGAAATACCGTACTTATCCCTCTCGTGAATCTACATCTCCCGATGCTAGATAAATAGATCTCTCACAAACTTCTCTCCTGAGCTTGAATGCAAGAACAATGAATGGCAAAGAATAAGCAAACCTCGATATTTTATTGCATGAAACAAGAAAGCAAAGTACAATTTCCTTCCACAACTACTCCACAATCTAACCTAAACCCCAAGGGGACGATGGAGGAGTTTAGGGTTTTTCTATGAAACTTGATTTCGAGATATCTCCTCTCTACATAGGCTATGGTTTATATAGGCTTGGCCTAGGGAAAACCTTTCCAAAGTAGGAATACAACTTGGAGTAAAACACAAGTTAAGTACATAAATAAAAGATATTTATTTTATTTCCTAGTTTATTCCTATAAGGATTATTTTCCCGCGTGGCCTTTGACCTTGACTTTCCGTGTGTTCCTCAGCTTCGATTTCTATGCCTCTTGTCTTAAAACGTTCACCTTATTTTTCTCTTCAAACCGCCTATCATATCAGCATTTGCACTTCAGGTGCTTCCGCGGCCTCAGATGCTGCTGAGGCATTAAAGTGTTGTCGAGGCAGTAAACTGCTGCCGGGGCATTAAAGTGCTGCTGAGGCAGTAAACTGCT
The DNA here is from genome assembly GCA_035048815.1 of Abelmoschus esculentus. Lineage (NCBI taxonomy): Eukaryota > Viridiplantae > Streptophyta > Magnoliopsida > Malvales > Malvaceae > Abelmoschus > Abelmoschus esculentus. Next base: position 3,387,725 of record JAUCBN010000049.1, read on the forward strand.
GCCAGGGCATCAAAGTGTTGCTGAGGCAGTAAACTGCTGCCGAGGCATCGAAGTGCTGTCGGGGCATCAAAATGCTGCCGAGGCAGGTGCTTATATGCATTTCAGCTTCAGCTTCCAGCATCCATCATGCTATCTGGCATTACCTATGTTGTAGTTTCCTGTCTAAGAGAAGAAACCATTAATCGTACCTGTTTTATGCCAAATAATAGATAAATTCATGAATTAAGTATTGGGATGCTAAAGTATGGAAATAAGCAGAATTATCCAGTATTGCCATTAAATCTGTCCTTTATTAACAATAATCGAGTGTGAAATTGGTATAAAGAATAGGACTTTTAGGCACTCATCAACTATAAATAGGAACATTTCGTTCATTTTTATGACACAACTTTAGATATAAGAAAACACTTTTGAAAGGTTGCTTTCAGCTTTGTTCTTGCGAGAACTCTATCGGCTTCAAGTAAAGCATGTAGTCTTCATCCATTTCATCTTATTATCGCGTTGGTTCCTAGCTCCTTATAGCTAGTGGGTCACGTGCCACACTTCTACCACATCGAATCCATTATATTATATTGTTGGTTCCTAGCTCCATATAGCTAGTGGGTCACAATCCATTTATCCCTTAAAGTTACATACCAACGTCATTTCCATTACACATCCCTAACATTCCTTCATTTAGAATCATTACACTTCCATACACTTAAATCTCTTCCATATCCTTCATTCAATCATTTCTTTATTATTATTCTTATTTCATCTTACGCTTTATGTTTATGAAATTTAGCATACCAATTCTTTTGAAATTTGTTCTTACTAGAATCACGATCAAGCAACATCGTATATGACCCACCAGGTTCATATCACTTCTCATCCGTATCTTTCAACACTTGTGGTAAAGAAACATACTTCTGTCCAACCTCCTTCCAACACAAAGGTGTACGACACCTACGCCAATATAAAGCCTCAAACGGTGCCATCTGTATACTTGCCTGAAAACTATTATTGTAAGCAAACTCTACCAAAGGCAACTGTTTCTTCCATGAACCTTGAAACTCAATGATGCAACATCTCAACATATCCTCCAAAGTCTGAATAACACGTTCAAACTGACCATCCGTCTGTGGGTGATAAGCTGTACTAAAGCTAAGCCTCGTACCCAAAGCAACTTGCACACACTTCCAAAACTTAGAGGTAAAACGCGGATCTCTATCCGATATGATCGAATTAGGCACATCATGCAACTTCACTACTTCCGAAACATACAACCCCGCTAACTTATCCATAGAATACGCCGTATGCATGGCAAGAAAATGTGCACACCTCGTAAACCTGTCAACAATCACTCATATAGAATCCTTTTTGGACGGCGTCAAGGGTAACCCCGTCACAAAATCCATAGTCACTCTCTCTCGCTTCCATTCCGGCACTTGAACCGGTTGCAACAACCATGTAGGAAACTAATGTTCAGCTTTCACCCGCTGACACACCATACACCGCGACACAAAGTCCGTCACATACTTCTTCAAACCAACCCAAAAATATACAATTTTGAGATTCCTGTATATCTTCACACTACCCGAATGCATAGCAACGGACTAGTATGAGCTTCTACCAAGATAGCTTGTCTCAGCTCAACACCATCTGGCACCACAATCCGACCTTTAAAACACAAAACCTCATCATCATCAAAATGATATTCGGTCGGTCTACCTTCAGCGACATCTTACACAAAAGGCACCAAAGCCTCATCCTCCAACTGTTTCACCTTTATCATCTCTACCAAAACAGGTTTTACATACGACTCCGTCACAATACCATTTCCCTTTGAAATATTCCACTTAGCAAACATAGGCCTCAAATCCACCGCTGTCTTACGGCTCAAAGCATCAGTTACCACATTAGCTTTTCTCGGATGACACTCAATAGACAATCAAACATTTACCCTCTTCGGTCAAACAAAAAATTCGTCCCTCACACTGAAGCAACAACGCACAAACCACCACACTACTTCAACTTTCACAGAAAACATAACTCGAAAGAGAACTCTTTTTTTTAGATCGATAATCAACTCTTAGAAACCCCCACAGTTTCTATACCACCACCGTCGAACTAATCCTCTTTTCAACATCCTCAATCATACAAAGTAACTATATAAATCTTCCATCAGCCTACGGTCTACACAATGACGCTCAACCAACAAACATCATACTGGCTTAACATAAAACCGTTAAACATGGTCTCAAGCAAACTCCATCGATTGCAACACCTTCATTAAGAGACATAGTCCCAGCATACCATCCCTCCACCTATGGATGACAAAATCCCAATACTCAAACGGATGCCAATGTTGTTCCCAAAAACCTCGAATCTAAACATGCTAGGGCATACCACATATCCAACCCAACCAATGGAACTTAGGACTCCAAGAGAACCGTACTCAAATAAACGATTGTTCCAGCCACACACCTAGAAAACCTCATCTCACCCTCAAAATTTTACTACCAAACTCATGATGATTCTTCCCAACTTACCAATAGGATAAACAACTATCCATAACTCAACCATATCCAAAACAAGCCCACTCAAAAACACCTGCTCCTAACTTCTATTACAACACCGTACCACCAAACGCATGGGAAAGATTACCCATGCCCTTATCAAGACACCACTCCAACTCGGCAACCTTCGAAACAACCATGCGGCTCAGATAACCTAAAAGGTTCTTAACACAAAAACTTAACCTTGCCAAACACATCCTCAACTAGACCCTTACCAAACATCTGATCACGTCTTACCTCCGATCAACTTAACTAAGTCAGAGCCCCACTCATAGCTCCACTATTTTACCAGGACTCTCACATAGATTTAACCAAACAACTTTTCTCGTAACTCTACAGGAACCCTGGTTCATCCCACAAAACAAACACCCTTCACAAACATCCTTACACAAGCCAAGCCATCCACAATAGCTAACATTGAACAAAACATGCAACACCAAGAACCTACCACCTTTGTGTCGACACCCAACATCGTACTCATCTCAAAGTTAGTACCTCCAACTCAAGCTTGAGCCACAACAACAAACACAACAACACACCTCAAACTTCGAGGTCTGCGTGTCGCTAACTACCTCGACACCCAATTCAAAACTCTTCCCCAACCTCAACTCTCTGATAAAGTCAACTCTTATCCCACCTATACCACAACAAAATCCAAACTTGTCGAACTCTTCCTTCCACTCACCCCAACACCTCTTATTTTATAACCTTACCAAAGTTGTAACCACATTGATGAATCATCCACTAACACGAACCCACTAGACATAACTCTCACTACACTTTCAATAAAAGCAAGCCCCAAAGACCAAGTAACGGATATAGGTTATAAACTGTCCAGTGGTCCTTGTCACACAACTCAAACACCATCACAATCTAACTTTAGCCGAGGTAAACCCAACTTAAATCCTTATACACACAATATGTGCACTTTCCACCTTTACGGCACAACTAAAACCTCGCAAGGTCACAACAAAACCATGATTCAAACCCATGATACCACATCTCCCATACTAATATATATGTTATTGTATTCTTTCATCAAGACTTGACCCAATACTCCTCAAGGCAAAACACCTGATCGGTCACAACCCTTAACCTAACCACACGTTAGACCATACAATAGAGGATTCCATGTAGTTTTTCCACTAACCATGACGATAAACAACTCCCTTTTCTTTTAAAACAAACCCACACTCTTTAAGAAAACAAGACATCAAACCGTCTTACATCACACAACATGCCACAACCTTCTCACAACCTCCAAACTCTAACTGGAGAGAATTTGCAAAACTCAGCCTTACATTTCTTAATGACCAACTCAAAACTAACCATAGCTTAGGGTATCCCCCTCGGTTTCAAATATTCATAACTCTGAGCCCAAAAGACCCATTCCTAATCAAAGACTATTCCCTATCCAAAAGGGTAACTTGCTCACAACACAACAAGCTTATGACCAAAAGAAAGCCTTTGCAACAACCCAAAAAGAACCAACCCAGCACCACTTCCATCTTCAAAGGAGATACTCGCAAGTGTGAACAAATGTATGTATGATTCCCTATATGCCCTCCTCAATGCCTGTACAAGTGCATGTAAATGCAATTTCTAATGTCATGCTCGAGAATGCATGCATGCCCTACAATATCTATAGATATTTACATATATGTGCTCTTACACTATGCATGGTTATTTGTTCACACTCACAAATAACATCCTTGATTCCAACAATTTGAACTACTAACTTGCTAACTATTTCCAAGTCAGGTTAGCAGCAGTCACTCATCTTCAGCAGACTGAAATACACCCGTCAAAGCTTGAATGCACGGTGCAACCTCAGTTTCTAAATTGACCTCCCTGTATAACCGGAGGCACAACCACGGGTAAAGTGGAAAGGGAAATCGCTCTTCCCCAGCAGTCGTTTCACCCTCAAACTGACCATCAGTGATCAAACTAGCACTAGCTCGAGTCTCACGTCTCAGAGGCATATTCCAAAACTTTAAACACAAATTTAAACATATAATCAAAACATAATATAAAAAAAGACTTACATTCGGGCAAGATCCATGGGAAACCTGAAGCATTTGAAAATGTATTGGCACTGGCAATGTGTAACCGTTAATTCCTTTTTAATAGTCATTATTCAAAATACCTTCACTCAACACAATTATCAAACATATTGAAAACAAAACATATCCAATCACACACCACCAAACAAACCAAACCTGGCTCTGATACCACCAAATGTAACCCCCTTAGCCCGACCTAGATGGAACCAACACTAACTGGTTACACGGGGAATATCGAATCAAACCCGTAAAGGTCCGATTCGATAAACAACCCTGAAAACCGATATTTTTTTTCTTTAACTAGATGCATAATTAAATTCCTATGAGTGACGGGTTCATACAAATTAAGAATGGAAGCATTTGATCCATAATTTATTATTCAATTGGCACATAAGTACTTAAGGACTAAAATGTAATTATTTTTATTTCGAACATCAAACCAAAAATTCAATCTACCAAAGTTCGATAAAACATGCATAGCATACTCACAACAAAACATAGATCAATCGGAGCATCATAGCATCGTCAATTTCATGATTCAATGATTAAGGACTAAATTGTAAAACACACGGTGAAATTGCATCTCAAATAGATATCCTTCGAGTTCATATTCATTTTCGGATAGATAACCGAACCTACATGAAATTTCATCCCGTGGAACATCATTTTTGGTTAGGGGTATCGATACCTTTGGTACCGGTATCGATACCTTGACGATGGCTAGCTAAATAATCCATTCGATGGCCTGTGGTATCGATACCACCTTGGATGGTTTCGATACTCCAGAGTCCAGTGGCATAAATGCATCGAACCATGCTTCGATACTAGCCCCAAAATAAGCCTTGGGTATCGATACCCTCACCAGAGGTATCGATACGCCCTGTGCAATTAACAAAAGCCAAACATTTAAAAAGAGTTCCATCCACTTAAACACAACCATTAGTCACACTAAGCTACATGCATGATATCCAAGCATAATGAGCAATTTATTACACCCACTTACCACATCGAGAACCCCAATATCATCTATAGGCATGCCCCTTATGTTAAGATTAAAACAAGAGACATACATGCATGGACATACTTCAAACAATCCAAAACATTACCCCAATCCATCAAACAACAACCAAAGCGAAATAAGGTCTTATTACAAGTCATTAACCAAAGCAACACACACTCTCATAAGGGATTGGTTTACACATTACCGAGCCCCTATTTATTTGCCAAATCATACAAAAAATGTGAGGTCTTTTTCCCCTTGGTCCTCTTGCTCCGAAGGTAGCCTCAAATGCCTCTATTTTTCTTCAAAGATGAAAGGAGAGCTTAAGAAAGACATGCTTAGTGAGGAAGCTCTAAATAGGATCATCAATGCATAAATTTAAAACCACATTTGAATCAAAACTTGTAATGCTTTTCTTGACACCAATCATGCTTGTATTATCAAAACATTTCCTTGAGTATGCATAACCAAAATCAAAGTGTTTTATAAGTAATGCACAATGTTCCAAATCATTCCATGTATGCATATTGGCTTTCTAGTGATCACTTGTTATGAACTTAAGGTCACCGAATACGCGGATCCATTGTTTTAGAGACCCTTGGTCTCGTCATGACACAAAGTCACCATATACATGATACGAAGTCACCATTGACATGACACGAAGTCACCATTATCAAGCTTTACCACGCACGGTTGGACACAAAGTCACCCTTGTTACGTTTAGGCGGCTCTACCACGCACGCTTGGACACAAAGTCACCCTTGCTACGTGTAGGCATTTTCTTTCCTTTATTTCCATAATATTTATAGTGCACTCAATCCTAATGACATGTCATTTGTATTCGTATCTAAAGTTAGTGTCACTAAGCCAATATCAAGTTCAAGTATGCATGGTAATTTGCTGCTCATAATGCATCCATAATGTGTTCAAAAAATGAACCAAAAGTTATGCCCAATGGCACCATCATATGTAAGGCAAATAACCACATCATATTCCACTTCATTTTTTTCATGTTTCCATAAACCATGGATGTCTTTATAAACCATGCATTTTCCAGCAATTAACACATGCATGCATCATTTCAAAATCATACTTATGCATTTCCAAAATCTCTTTAAATCATCATCATAAATGTCGTTACCAAAAATAGCCGAAACTCACAATAATGCATCATAATCATTTACTTTACTTACTCTTGAACTATGGAAAGTTTTCACACTATTCCATAGTCCCCAAAATAGAACCGAACCATTGCTCAACACTTGTAACCCAAAATCACTCACCGACAAGCGAAACGAGCTTTCGCCGATGCTCTAACGGCAACGCCAATGCACCAGCCACTTATGCACCTCCTTGCACTTCTACAACATTAAAAACAGAGCATATACACATCATAACATGCTCAAAACAGCAGCCACATAAAACCTCTCCAAAACTATCGAAAACTTAGTCAAAAAGACCGAAACTAAGCCGAAACGCATCCGAAACAACATCAACCCTTATCCTTATGAATCTAACATCTAATTCACCTCAATTATAAACTAAAAACACTTTCAAACCATCCTTATACCTCTAGCACAAGCAGAGCACCTAAAACAACCCCTAAAACAACCGAAATCCACCTTAAAACACCACCGATTACATTATTCCGGGATTAAATTAATGTGACATCAATTCAAGACTCAATTAATCATTTAATTGACAAAATATCATAAATAAATCAACCTAATTACAACATTAATTGAGATCTAAAAAGATTTCACAAAAACCTCCATAAAACTCATAGATCTTGAATTAAAAACACCAAAATTAAATATCAATTGTTGATTAGAAAGCCAATACTTGGGAACTTCAATGCTCTCATGATTTCCTTGAAAATGGATGTTGATTTTGCAAAATTGATGAGTAGGTTTTGTTGAGAATGAAAAGATGAGTAAAATGAAATAGATCTTATTAAAAATGAAGAAGAAATCAACAAGTAATTGAAGAAATTTAGAGAAGAAGATGGAGAGAAAATTTGGGAGAAAAGATGAGAAAATGGGAAGTTACAAAAGAAAATGAAAATAACCTTTTTATTAAAATTAATTAAAACAAATTTGGTGGATAATCTTTAACTAAAAATAAACTAGGTTAATGGCCCTCTGAGGATTCTAAGTATGGCTTGTTTTCTAATTTAGTCACTAAAAATCTTAATTTTCGAAAATTGCTAATTAAACCCCAAATTTTTTCCAAAATTACAATTTAGTCACTAGTACCAACTTGAACTTAATTAAAATCAAATTAAGGCTCAAATAATATTCCTTTAATTTAGAAACACCATTTTAATATTTTTAAAAACATTTCAAAAAATTATTACTTGACCGAATAAAATATTATTATTTTAATCTTCCCGGAATAACGAACCCAAGGAATACGATTCAACCCGAATCCAACTCCCCTAAACCAACACTCAAACTACTAACCCCAAAATCGGGTTGTTACAATAGAAGCTCTTTCAACACATTTTTTAACTTCAGGCCTTCACCCCAAAGAACTAACCACGCACAACTTCCATCCTCAATGGAGATACTCACAAGTGTGAACAAATGTATGCATGATTTCCTGTATGCCCTCCTAAATGCATGTGCAAGTGAATGTAAATGTATTTTCTAATGTCATGCATGAGAATGCATGCATTTCCTATGATATTTATAGATATTTACATACATGTGCTCTTACACTATGCATGATTATTGTTCACACCCACAAATAACATCCTCAACTCCTACAATTTCAACTACTAACTTGCCAACCTCTCCCACGCCTCAACATATAAAACCATTGAAGCCTGATACTCACTGAATACTCATGTCTATCACATCTCATATGTTTTTTGAACATTTGATTCATCTTGCACATAAACACTCTAGGACATTCTAAGGTACTCCTAGATATGTAGCCATCCGCTACTCACAAACACATCAGGTTCCCAGACCCAATTGATCCAAAAACCCTTTCACACTCAGATACGATTGAGGACCTAGTCATCTCAAAACACAACATGAACTTGTCAATCCTCCAAAACTCCTCTATTAACAAATCTCAGCTCTCTTATCATTCTCATATCAGAAAACGTCATAATTTTACAACAACAACAACATTTTTACAAAGTAGTAAGGCCAGCACAAAGCAAGTTCCAAATAGCTCAAGTATAATATAAAACAATTTTCTAGTAGTAGTTAGAAAAGTGGTATGCCGAAATAAATCCCCAACAAAACAAGTTCAACCATTACATGATACAACCACCATATACCATGATATCAACACCATGTCAGCAAAGCATAAAACAAATATCATGCTTATCCACACAATAACCATACCATGCTAGAACCATTCATTTTATCAGCAAAAGATCATGATTATATCCATTTATCAACCAATGACATATTAATGCAATAAGATTAAATCATACTTGCGAACACCATAATTTTGAAACAAGACTATTTCTAGCATAACATAACATAGGTCAAACACCAAGCATCAATACCTAGCAACATACATGCATTTAAACAATAATCAATCACCGTACTTGGCAAAATAATAGACTATTTTATACAAAAAAGCAAATATATCACCACCATCAACATTGACTCCCCAAAAGATTCTAAACTTGGCTCTGATACCACCAAATGTAGCCCCCTTAGCCCGGCCTAGACAGAACCGATTCTAATGGATTACACGGGGAATACCGAACCAAACCCGCAAAGGCCTGATTCGATAAACAACACTAAAACCGTAATATATATTTTTGAGCACTCGATTAACACATGTGTAACTTAAGGGCTAAAACATGAATATTTTAAATTCGAATAACAAGGTAGAAATTCAGTCCATCAAAGTTCAATTAAACATACAAAGAGCACTCATGATAAATTTCAAACCAAACGGAGCATTCTAACATCACCAATTGCATGCTTCACTAATTAGGGACCAAAATATAAAACTATTAATTTTTAGGGACTACATCCAATTTGAGTTAGCCAACATGAAATTAAGTCAACTTCATGCATCAAGGTGAAAATTCAACCCAAAACAACATTTGTAGCTACAATAATTGAACATAGAAAGATATCCGGGACTAAAATGCAATCTCCGGCAACTATCAACTCATAAACAACTGATGAGTAGCCAAAAGTCCTATTTTCTATACCATTTTCCCACTCGATTATTGCTAATAAAAGACAAATTTAATGGCATAATTAGATAATTCTGCTTATTTCTATATTTCAGCATCTCAATACTCAATTTATGAATTAATCTATTATTTGGCATAAAACAAATGCATTTGATGGTTTTCTTTCTTAGACAGGAAACTGCATCATAGGATTGCCAAACAAGAAGATGGATGCTGGAAACCAAAGCTGGAATGCAGATAAGTACCCGCCTCGGCAGCACTCTAATGCCTCGACAGCAACTGAGGCCGCGGCAGCACCCGAAGTGCAAATGTTGATATGATAGGCGATCTGAAGTGAAAAATAAGGTGAACGTTTTAAGACAAGCGGCACAGAAATCGGAGCTGAGAAATACACGAAAAGTCAATGTCAAAGGCCATGTGAGAAAAGAATCCTTATAGGAATAAACTTGGAAATATTTTATTTATGGAAATTATTGTAATTCTACTCCATGTAGTATTCCTAATTAGGAAGGTTTTGCCCTAGGCCAAGCCTATATAAACCATAGCCTATGTAGAGAGGAGAATATCACGAAATCAAGTTTCATAGAAAAACCCTAAACTCCTCCATCGTCCCTTTGGGGTTTAGGTTAGATTGTGGAGTAGTTGTGAAAGAAAATTGTACTTTGCTTTCTTGTTTCACGCAATAAAATATCGAGGTTTGCTTATTCTATGCCATTCATTGTTCTTGCATTCAAGCTAGGGAGAGAAGTTTGTGAGAGATCTATTTATCTAGCATCGAGAGATGTAGATTCACGAAAGGGATAAGTACGATATTTCAATCACGAAATACTAACTCGGCCTAGGGATAGGTTAGAGTTTCAGCAGCTAAAAGAAGTGTGAGATTGGTTGGTGGTTATAGTTGATTCACGTCGGGAGGTATCATCAAGGACTAGTCATCAACAGTATTTGACTTAGGGATAAGCGGGGTTATCCAAGGACACTTTGCCGAACCTTGATTAAGTCCACCCAAGAGCAAGGGATTGCCGCGGCGGACAAGTATCATTGCTGTCAAGGCAGTAATCTGCAGTACTGCCGAGGTAGTGATGTACAATTGCATGAGACAGAAACAAGTCAATTGAACCCACACTACGAAGCACTCTAACCTACCCCACTTTTCCATCCTTGATTTCTTGATCATTTATCTTTATTACTTTAATTAGTTTCCTTAGTTATAATCCAAATCAATTACCTGTGTTTTTTACTTTTTCATTTTGCAGGAAGAATAAATTGCGTAAGTAAAGCCAATCCCTGTGGGTTCGACATCTTAAATACTTCAATCTGACAAAAGGTGGAAGGACATCTTAAAGTTAATCCCCGGCAACGGCGCCAAAAACTTGTCTCGTGTCAAAAGTGCACGTTTAGTGCAAGTGGACACATCGCAAGTAATAAGTGATTGGTATACTTAATATGTCTTCTTTGTCTTCTTGTTCTGTAAAAAGAAATAAAATAAAACACAAGTAATTTGGGTTGGATAGACTGAAATAAAACAACTAAGTAAAGGAACGAGAGTTGATTAATAGAGAGAGTTCAGGATCCAGTTGCGTTGTATTATGGATTTGATTGACTTGTCTCTGTCCAATGCAATTGTATATCACTGCCTCGGCAGAACTGCAGACTACTGCCTTGGCAGTGACGATACAGTACGCCGCGGCAATCCCTTGCTCGTGGGTGGACTTTAACAAAGTTCGGCAAAGTGTCCTTGGATGACTCCGCTTATCCCTAAGTCGAAGTACTGTTGATGACTAGTCCTTTATGATACCTCCCGGCGTGAATCAATTATACTCACCAATCAATCTCACACTTCTTTTAGCCGTTGAAACTCTTAACCTATCCCTAGGCCGAGTTAGTATTTCGCGATTGAAACACCGTACTTATCCCTTTCGTGAATCTAACTCTCCCGAGTCTAGATAAATGGATTACTCACAAACTTCTATCCCGAGCTTGAATGCAAGAACAAAGAATAGCAAAGGATAAACAAACCTTGATAGTTTTATAGCATTAAAAGAAAGACAAAGTACAATCTCCTCTCACAAATACTAAGAAACCTTCACTTAAACCCTAAGAAAGCTTCGAACATAGCTTGAGAGAAAGAAAACATTAAATCTTAGGGAAACTCTCTAGGAATTCGCTCTCTAGTCCTATTTTCTATACCATTTTCCCACTCGATTATTGTTAATAAAGGACAGATTTAATGAAAATATTGGATAATTCTGCTTATTTCCATATTTCAGCATCTCAGTACTCAATTTATGAATTAACCTATTATTTGGCATAAAACAGATGCATTTGATGGTTTTCTTTCTTAGACAGGAAACTGCATCATAGGATTGCCAAACAAGAAGATGGATGTTGGAAACCAAAGCTGGAATGCAGATAAATACCCGCCTCGGCAGCACTCTGATGCCCCAGCAGCAACTAAGGCCGCGACAACAATTGAGGCCGCGGCAGCGCCCGAAGTGCAAATGTTGATATGAGAGGCGATCTGAAGAGAAAAATAAGGTGAACGTTTTAAGACAAGCGGCATAGAAATCGGAGCTGAGGAACAAACAAAAAGTCAATGTCAAAGGCCACGTGGGAAAAGAATCCTTATAGGAATAAACTTGGAAATATTTTATTTATGGAAATTATTGTAATTCTACTCCATGTAGTATTCCTAATTAGGAAGGATTTGTCATAGGCCAAGCCTATATAAACCATAGCCTTTGTAGAGAGAAGGATATCTCGAAATCAAGTTTCATAGAAAAACCCTAAACTCCTCCATCGTCCCCTTGGGGTTTAGGTTAGATTGTGGAGTAGTTGTGGAAGAAAATTATACTTTGCTTTCTTGTTTCATGCAATAAAATATCGAGGTTTGCTTATTCTTTGCCATTCATTGTTCTTGCATTCAAGCTCGGGAGAGAAATTTGTGAGAGATCTATTTATCTAGCATCGAGAGATGTAGATTCACGAAAGGGATAAGTACGGTGTTTCAATCACAAAATACTAACTCGACCTAGGGATAGGTTAGAGTTTCAGCGGCTAAAAGAAGTGTGAGATTGGTTGGTGGTTATAGTTGATTCACGTCGGGAGGTATCATCAAGGACTAGTCAATAACAATACTTCGACTTAGGGATAAGCGGGGTCATCCAAGGACACTTTGCTGAATCTTGATTAAGTCCACCCAAGAGCAAGGGATTGCCACGGCGGACAAGTATCGTTGCTGCCAAGGCAGTAATCTGCAGTACTGTCGAGGCAGTGATGTACATTTGCATGAGACAGAAACAAGTCAATTAAACCCACACTAGGAAGCACTCTAACTTACCCCACTTCTCCATCCTTGATTTCTTGATCATTTATCTTTATTGCTTTAATTAGTTTTTCTAGTTATAATCCAACTCAATTATTTGTGTTTTTTACTTTTCCATTGTGCAGGAAGAATGAATTGCGTAAGTAAAGCCAATCCCTGTGGGTTCGGCATCTTAAATACTTCAATCTGACAAAAGGTGGAAGGACGAATGCTTCATCATAAAAGCATGACTGTCTAGCCTCCATCAGATTTGGCGCCGTTGCATGGGATTGGCGATTCCAACTTTCCTTTTTATTTTTCTTGCACCAATATCTTAGGAAATAAGTTTAATTATGTTTGAGTTATATTTTTTAGGGAATAATTTCAAGAACAAGGTCTCCCTAGCGATACTTAAGTCGCTAGAACCGGTCCTCATGAACAATGCAAGGCGATATCCACATGAGTGGATTACAATTGTAGGACCCTGAGATACCTGCTCAAACAGTAGGTAAGACCCTTGAAACAGTAGCCCCCCCCCTCAAAAAAAAAGCTACTGATGAAACACCTAAGGCGAAGGAACCAGCGGACACTGCAGACGATGCTGCCACAACAGATGATGCCGCAGCCGAACCGTAGATAAGATTTCAATGCAATGAGAAGATTGAAGATATGCGTCTACAACAATGAACATGCGCCGATCATATTAGTAAGGCTGTTCCTAGCCACGGGCAGAACATTGATCGACTGCGAGAAAAGAGAATTGGTCATTGATAAGTGCTCAACTCACTATCACTTTTTACACCTTTTATGGGCATTAATCACCGAATTTACACCCACTCGGACTAATGCATGTACTTAATGTGATATATTTAGAAGTTAAGCTCATAGAACTCATATTTATAGAAAAGGCAAGTTTTACTGCATTTTTATATCTGTGCAGGAGAACCAGTGCCGCGGCAGCAACAAGGCCGAGGCAGAACCTGATGCCGAGGCAGCAGTTGAGAGCCAGGAAGCAAGACTGTAGGCGATTGGAAGATAAAAATCCAAGGGACGTGTCTGGACCTAAAGCGCATGGATTGGAGCTGGCTAGCATAAGGAAAAGCCCAAGACAAGGCCACGCGGGAAAGCCCCTTAGTCGAATTAAACTTGGAAATATTTTAATTATGTGCATGACTTGTTCCCTACTCCAAGTTGTATTCTACTTAGGAGAGGTTTTCCGTAGGTCTCGCCAATATAAAGGCCTAGCCGTCCAATGTATGATAGACGAATACCTAGAGAGAGAGCTGATTCATAAACTTTTTTTTCTCTCTCTCAACTACGTTCTAAGCTTCCTTAGGGTTTAGGTGAAGGTTGTTAGTATTTGTGAGAGGAGATTGTACTTTGTCTTTGTTTCAATGCAATAAAATTATCAAGGTTTGCTTATCCTTTGTTATTCCTTGTTCTTACATTCAAGCTCGGGAGAGAAGTTTGTAAGTAATCCATTTATCTAGACTCGGGAGAGTTGAATTCACGAAAGGGGTAAGTACGGTGTTTCAATCGCGAAATACTAACTTGGCCTAGGGATAGGTTAAGAGTTTCAGCGGCTAAAAGAAGTGTGAGATTGGTTGATGAGTATAATTGGTTCACGCCGGGAGGTATCATCAAGGACTAGTCATCAATAGTACTTCGACTTAGGGATAAACGGAGTCATTCAAGGACACTTTGCCGAACTTTGGTAAAGAATACCCATGAGCAACGGATTGCCGCGGCGGACAGTATCGTCGCTGCCAAGGCAGTAATCTGTATTGCTGCCGAGGCAGAGATATACGATTGCATTGGGCAGAGATAAGTCAATGAAATCCACAATACAACGCAACTGGATCCTCACCTATCTCTCGCTAATATTGAATTCTCTTTATTTTACTTAGTTGTTTTATTTTAGTTCCATCACAACCCAAATTACTTGTGTTTTACTTCTTTCTACAGAACAAGAAGACGAAGAAGACTTATTGAGTATACCAATCCTTGTGGAGACGATAATCCGATAAATACTTATCACTTATTACTTTCGATGTGTCCACTTGCACTAAACGCGCACTTTTGACACACGACATGTTTTTGGCGCCGTTCCCAGGGATTGGCAACTAAATTTTGTTTTCTTTATTTTCTTGTTTTTTTTTATTTTTATTTTACTTTTGTTTTTCTTGGTGTATGACGAGGGCCAACCTAACCAACCCTTTATACGAGTTAGATCCAGAGATCGAACGAACAAGGCTAAGGTTGAGGAGACAAATCCAAGAGGCTATGGCAGATCACCCGACAGGACAAAACTTACCTGCCGGCAATGGAGGTCTTCCGCCGCAACCAGGGCCGCGGCAGCTCACTGTCAGAGACTTCCTGAAAGAGGACTTAAATGGATTAAACCCAGGAGTCATTACACCGGATATAGAAGCAACCTACTTTGAACTGAAACCTGTCATGTTTAATATGCTTAACACTATTGGACAATTTGGTGGGTCTGTAACTGAAGCTGCAATGCAGCACCTCAAGTCCTTCATGGAGATATGCAATTCCTTCAAAATCCAAGGAGTCCATGAAGATGTCTTGAGATTGAAGCTATTCCCCTATTCACTGAGGGATAGGGCGAAAGCGCATTCCAACAAGATCTATTGGATCTTGGAGTGAACTCTGCCGTGATTTTATTACTCGTTTTAACCCTACAAATTTATATGCTAGAATTCATAATGAAATCACTTCTTTTCGACAGGCAGATGACTAACCTATGTACGAGGCATGGGAGCGCTACAGGGAGCTATTGCACAAGTGTCCTTTGCATGGATTTCCCCTATGGACACAATTAACCATGTTCTATAATGCCACGAATGCCCCGACAATGATGATGTTAGATGCCTCGGCGAACGGAACACTCCTTGATAAAGCACCTGAGGAAGCTATTGAGATACAAAACAAACGCGTGAAGAATGATTTTCAATTCCCTACATCTAGGCAAGGAGGAGTAAGACGCCAAACCACGGTGAATGAGTTAGACACATCAAATTCAGTGGCAACACAATTGTCCTCTCTTACAAAGATGGTGCAAAACTTACAATTACATCAAAATACCCGTGAGGTTAAGGTAATTGATTCTTATTGTGACTTATGTGGAGGTAATCACAGCTCCTCTGATTGTATGAATCAAGAAACCGATATATATGTTGGAAATTACAACCGCAACAATATGATGTCCAACACATATAACCCCTCATGGAAGAGGCATCCAAACAATGCCTTAAACCCAACCACCCAACCTTCAGGATTCCAACAACCAATGAAACATCTCCCGCCGCCGCAGGTCCAGCAACCAATGTCGCAGCAGCAGATGCAGCAGCAACCGATAAGTTCGTTGGAAAACACGCTTAAAGCCTTTATGATGAAAACAGAGTCATACATGGCAGAGAACAGTAATTTCATCAAAAGGACAGATGCTTTTATGAATAGAACTGAGATGAGGTTACAAAATCAAGAAACGGCCATTAAAACGCTAGAAACCCAGGTTCGGCAGTTTGCTCAAAATATAAACACTAGACCACAAGGAGGATTACCTAGCAATAGTGAAGTTGGTAAAGTAATGGGCCATGAGGTTTGTCGGTGAGTGAATCTTGGTTATAAGTGAACCTCAAGTGTACGGTTCTATTTTGGGGACTATGGAATAGTGTAAAAGCTTTCCATGGTTCAAGAGTAAGTGACCTTATTGTTCTTGATTGAATTCCTTGAGCTTTGATTACAATTGCATTGGTTTTATGGAAGGAATTTGATATTGATGTTTTGGAAATGCATAGCTTTGATTTTCAAGATGATGCATGCATGTGTTAATTGCTGGAAATTGCATGATTTAGAATGACATTCATGACTTATGAAGGCATGAAAAGGATTTGAATCAACATATGGTTATTGCCTTACATTTGATAATGCCATTGAGCATGACTTTCGGTTCATTTGTTGAACATATTATGGATGCATTATGAGCAGCAAATTAGCATGCATGATTAAACTTGATATTGGCTTAGTGACACCAACTTTAGATTCAAATACAAATGACATGTTATTGGGATTGAGTGCACTATAAAGATTATGAAAATAAACAAAATGCCTACACGTAACAAGGGTTACTTTGTGTCTAACCGTACGTGGTAGAGCTTGATGAGGGTGACTTTCTGTCATGTCAAGGGTGACTTTGTGTCATGACGAGACTAAGGGTCTCTAAAACAAAACAATGGATCCGCGTATTCCGTGAGCTTAAGGTTCACAACAAGTGATCACTAGAAAGCCAATATGCATACATGAAATGATTTGATATTGCTATGCATACTCAAGGAAATGTTTTGGTATTATGAACATGATCATGATTTTGGTAAAGCATGCTTTATTTTAGTAAAAGTATTGCAAGCTATGATTTTAATATGGTTTTAATTAATGCATTGATGGTCTTGTTTAGAGCTACCTCACTAAGCATATTTTGCTTAAGCTCTCTTTTCATCTTTGCAAAAAAAAAATAGAGACATTTGGGGCTGCGTTTGGAGAAAGAGGACCAAGGGAAAAGTCTTCATATTTTTGGTATGCTTTGGTAAATAAAAAAAGGGGATTGGCAATGTGTAAACCAATCCCATGAGAGAGTGTGTTTTGTTTAGCTAAAGACTTGTAATAAGACCTCTAATTTTGCTTTGGTTGTTGCTTGATGGAATATTGTATTGATTTGGTTTGTTTGCAGCAGGTTCATGCATGAATGTTTGGTTAATTTTAATCAAAATATAGAAAGCAAGACTCTAGATATTTTTAGTGTCTTAGATGGTGGTAATTATGTGTTTAAATTGATTATTATGTTTAGGGAATTATGCATCTAGAGGTTGGCAAGTATTGGTTATGTTTATAATAGATTAGAATGTCATTAAATGCCTAATCAAGTGCTTTCAGCCCAGGGGTTTCGAAACACCCCAAGTTGGTATCGATACCCCAGGCTTAAATGGCCTTTAAGGAAGCCCGAGTATCGATAGCACCCTAGGCTGGTATCGAAACACCCTAACCTTTGGGGCATTCTGGAATCCCGAGCATCGATACCGCCCAAGACTGGTATCAATACCGCTGGTTGTTAGCCGTTAAAGCGGTTGATGCCATGTCATGGTTTCGAAACCATGGTCCCTTGTTTCGATACCTCAGTGTTGAAAGTGAGTTTTGGCTTGGATTTCATATTTGACTCGTGTGCTTTCTTGTACTTGTGAATGGTTGATACGATTGACACTTAGAGTCAAACTAGCACTATAATGCATGGAAACAACTTAATTAACGATTGGTTAATTTAAATCGGAAATAGATATAAATAAATTTGGAGCCTTGCATCTAGACTTACTTAAGTGAGGTATGGAATTGACGAGGTTAAAACGTCTTGCTTGAACTGATTTCGTTACAAGTGGCTTATGCATGATTATTTGAATTCTTGTTGATCTTAATTCTCAGCCTACAGTACATATTAGAATTAATCTCGTTTAATCTTTAAATTGCGCATGTGCTTATCGTATGCCCTAATGTGATTTGTTTTCTTTCGTCCTTGTCTTGCATGAAACCAAAACACATAGGAATTTCACTATGCATCTAGATAAGAAAAAAAATATAACGGCTTTCAGGATTGTTTATCGAATTGAGCCTTCACGGGTTTGGTTCGGTATTCCCCGTGTGACCATTAGAGCCGATTCTATCTAGGTCGGGCTAAGGGGGTCACATTTGGTGGTATCAGAGCCAGGTTGTTAAAGTGCGTGATAGGTTTTCTTAAGTGCGTGGTTGAGTTTGTAAAGTATGTGATTGAATTTTCTACGTGGTTAATATGTTGGATATTTATGCTTGACGGTTGTGCTTTCGGTGATGATTGATGAAAGGGATTAAGGGTTACACATTGCCCATGTCGATACATTTTGAAATACTTTTTAGGTTTCCCTTGGATCTTGCCCGAATGTAAGTCTAATATGTTTTGATATTATGTTTTATATTGCATGTTTGAAGTTTTGAATATGCCTCCGAGACGTGAGACTCGAGCTATTGCTGGTATGATCACTAACGGTCAGCATGAGGGTGAGGCGACTGCAGGAGAATAGTAGCGTCCTCCTCCTCCTCCACCCGTGGGTGTGCCTCCGGTTCCTCCGGGAGGTCAGTTTAGAGAGTTTGCACCGTTCATACAGGTTATGACGAGTGCGTTTCAGGCTACTGTTGCTGGAGTGCGTATTCTGGCTCCTACAGTTGTTGTTGCTGGAGTGCGTATTCCGGCTCCTGCACCTGTTGTTGTGGTTACCCTGGTCTACCTTTAGAGCGTCTGTGTAGCTTGGGTGGTGTTGAGTTTCGAGGTTCGCACCCGAGTTCAGTTGAGGAGTGGTTGGCTAGCACAGAGAGGATTTTGGACCAGATGGAGTGTTAGGATACTAGGAGGTTGGGTTGTTTGGTTTCCTTGCTCCAGGGAGATGCTTTCGTTGGTGGACAACCACGAAAGCTGGTGTAGTTGCAGGTAATGTGACATGGGAGTACTTCAGGATCGCTTTTGTGTGGAAGTTTTTGGGTCCCCAGTATGAGGATACAAGGAAGAGAGAGTTTATGTCTTTGGTGCAGGGTGCGATGTTAGTGGCGGAGTATGAGGTATAGTTTGTCCGGATGAGCCACTATGGCCCCAAGTTGGTTCCCACCGAGCAGAAGCGGTGTGGTAGGTTTCGGTATGGTTTGAATCCCGAGATTAAGACTTACCTGTTGGCTACTGAGTATACTGAGTTTGATGTGTTGGTGAACCGAGACAAGGATATTGAGGAGTCTTTGAGGGAGACTAGGAAGTCTTCCGATGCTGGAAAGAGGCCTGCAGAGGCAAGTTCTCAAGGTAAGCATGGCAAGAGGTTTCGGGACAATTGATACAAAGTTGATCGACGCCGAGGTGACTTTGGACGCGGTGGCCAAGCTCTTCAGTTTGGTAGAGTTGGTGGTGATACTACAGTTTGTAATCTGTGTTTTAGGCGCCATCCAGGAGAGTGTTAGTGGGCCACTGGTGCTTGTATAGGTTGTGGATCGAAGGATCATAAGAAGTGTGACTGCCCAAGGTTTGCTGGTGAGATTGGTGATCGGGCGGATGTAGCTGTGATGCTTGGTAGAGGATGTGGTCGTGGTAGAGTTCCTTTCTAGAGGCAAGGTGATGGGAGTAGAGTTTATGCGCAGCATGGGACTCGCAATGCTATAGATGTGGTGGCAGGTACTTTTTATTTGCAAAATGTATCGTTGTTCTCTTTGATAGACTCAGGGTCTACGCATTCTTATGTTTTGAGTGAGCATGCGCATTTATTGGATATTCCGGTTGAGGTTATGGATGTGGGTTTGGTGGTTACGAGTTCTTTGGGTGAGACGGTTATAGTAAGGAGGTTGTATAAAAGATGTCCGTTGGAGGTGCAAGAACATGTTTTTTGGGGTTGACTTGATCGAGTTGCCTTTCCATGGCTTTGATCTTATCTTGGGAGTGGATTGGTTGACGGAGCATAGAACAGTGGTGGACTTTGCAAGGAAACGAGTTACCTTGAGGTTGTTGTACGGTAGTGAGGTTGTGGTGAAGAGTGAGTATACCGGATTCTTGTCTAATGTGGTTTCGGCCTTGCAAGTAGAAAAGATGATGCATCATGGTAGCTTGGCGTATCTAGATTATGTGATGAATCCGGGAATAGGAGATGTTCGAGTGCAAGATATTCAAGCAGTGCGCGACTTTTCGGAAGTGTTTCCTAAGGAGTTGTCAGGATTACCTCCCGATCGCAATGTGGAGTTTAGTATCGAGACTTTTCCTGGTACTAATCCGGTTTCCATTGCCCCTTATCGCATGGCACCTAAGGAGTTGAAGGAGTGGAAGATGCAGTTGCAAGAGTTGCTTGACCAAGGTTTTATCTGACCGATTGTATCACCTTGGGGTGCGCCGGTGTTGTTTGTGAAAAAGAAGAATAACACTATGAGAATGTGCATTGATTACCGACAATTGAATAAGTTGACTGTGAAGAATAAGTATCCTTTGCCGAGGATTGATGATCTGTTTGATCAATTTCGAGGAGCAAGTGTGTTCTCGAAGATTGATTTGAGATCGGAGTATTATCAGTTGAAGGTGAAAGAAGAGGATGTGTTGAAAACGCCTTTTCGGACAAGGTATGGTCACTATGAGTTTTTGGTGATGCCGTTTGGGTTGACCAATGCCCCTGCTGCTTTTATGGATATGATGAATAGGGTGTTTCATGAATACTTGGACCAGTTTGTGGTAGTATTCATAGATGATATCCTTGTGTATTCACGTACCGAGGAAGATCATGATCGACATTTTCGGATTGTGTTGCAAGTGTTGAAAGAGAATCATTTGTTTGCAAAGTGGAGTAAATGTGAGTTTTGCTAAGATCAATTCGATAAACAACCCTGAAAACCGTTATATTTTTTTTTCTTTTCTAGTTGTATAATTAAATTCCTACATGTGTAGGTTTCATGCAAGATAAGATCGGAAGCAATCAAACCACAATTGAGCATACAATAAGCGCATATGCTAAAATTAAGGACGGAACGAGAATACTTTTAATTTCATCGAGGTCTAGTCGATCATGCATAGAACACTTGCCAAACAATTCAAGTCATGCAGAGCATTTCAATAGCATCAATTAGATGCTTCATAAAATAAAGTCTACGATGCAAAATTTCTAATTTATATATAACAACTCCGATTTAAATCAACCAATTGTTTATTAAGTTGTTTCCATGCAATATGGTATAATTTCGATCCAAAGTGATAATTGTAACAATCGTACATGAGTACAAGAAAGCATACGAGTCTAACATGAAATTCAAGCCCCAAAGCTCATTTTTATCAATGAGGTATCAAAACAGGTGAAAGGAGTTTCGAAACCATGACATGGCAACAACCGTTTTAACAACCAACAGCCAGTGGTATCAATACTGCCCCTAGGTAGTATCGATGCTCGGGCTTCCAGTAGCCACCAAAGAACATGGGGTATCGATACTAGCCTTGGGCGGTATCGATGCTCGGGCTACAAAAGAGGCTAAATTAGCTTGGGGTATCGATACCAGTCTAGGGTGTTTCGATACCCCTGTGCCGAGAGCACAAGTTTGAGCATTTAAAGACAATCAAACCTATCCTAAACATAACCAATATTTGCCAACATCTAAATGCATTATTCCCTAATCATAACAAGCAATTAAAACACACAATTACCATCATCTAAGACTCCAAAATACCTATAGGCATGCTCACTATCATAGATTCAAAACCAAGGACCATTCATGATTAAACATGTTCAACACCAATCAACATAGTAAGTCTCAAAGAGCATGCATCATTCACCAAATGCTATGCCTAAGCCTAAAAATTTAGCATCCAAGCTAGATGCATCACAACCTAATTCTAACATAAGATTCAACTCATTCAAAACACCAACAATGATCACTATTAACTATATGCATAATTCCTAGGCACTAAGAGAAACTTAAACATCCAATACATACTCAAGTTCATACGACCAAAGTAATTCTCATCAACCAAAACTAACTTTGCTACAATGAAACTATACCCCATTGCTCTCTTACTACTACTATATTTTAGAACACATACTTGAGCTTTTCATTGACATACACTTGGAACCTTGCTTTCCTTGGCCGCCTCGATTAATGTCTCTGCATTGTAAGGTAAAAGAGAGGGTAAGCATAAGCTTAGTGAGGAGTAAAACATAAAGAAAATACCTTTACGATGCAGCCTGTTACGTGTAAAAAGGGTTGCGCAATTTGTGCAAGTGAACATGTCGCAAGTAATAAAGTGATGAATATCGAGTATCGTCTCCACAGGGATTGATATACTTAATATGTTTCCTTTGTTGGTCTCGCTCTGCAAAAGAAATAAAGTAAAACACTGATTAATTTGGTTGTATTGAATTAAATGAAAACAACTGGAATAATAAAAAGAAAACAGAGAATGAAAATAAAATTAGATTGAGAGAATGGGCAAGATCTAGTTATGTCGTATTGTGGATTCAATTGACTTGTTTCCGTCTAATGCAACTACACTACACTGCTTCGGCAGTACTGCAGTGCTACCGCCTCGACAGTGAAGAGTAGGTCCGCCGCAACAATCCCTTGCTCTTTGGTGGACTTATTCAAGGTTCGGCAAAGTGTCCTCAGATGGCCCCGCTTATCCCTAAGTCGAAGTACTGTTGATGACTAGTCCTTGATGATACCTCCCGGCGTGAATCAACTATAACCACCAATCAATCTCACACTTCTTTTAGCCGCTGAAACTCTAACCTATCCCTAGGCCGAGTTAGTATTTTCCAGCTAGAAAAATACCGTACTTATTCCTTTCGTGAATCTAACTCTCCCGATATTAGATAAATAGATATCTCACAAACTTCTCTCCCGAGATTGAATGCAAGAACAATGAATGGCAAAGAATAAGCAAACCTTAATATCTTATTGCATGAAACAAGAAAACAAAGTACAATATCCTCTCATAAATACTCTACAACTTTCACCTAAACCCTAAGAGAATTTAGAACATGATGGAAAACAAAGAAATCTCTAAAGTCTATTGTGAACTCTCTTCCCTCTTTCTCTTAGACGACACATCTTTTATATAGGCTAAAACTAGGGCAACATCAACCTTGGAGAAGAAGTTTAGTAAGTTTGGATGTTTCCTTCCTTGAAAAGGTAAATCTCTTAATTTGGTTTCTTCCATCTTTACACCGTCTTCTCAAACTCCAATTGCTATGCAAAGTGTCTAGAAAAATCCATCTTTTTATGCTCTTCAAATCGATCACCACTTTGACTTTTGGTATTAAGAAATTCCCCGCCTCGACAGGATGCATCTGTTGCCTCAGCGGAGGTCTGGCTTTGAGTCTGCTTAGCTTCCATCAGTAGAAGCTCCCATATGTGGCTGGTTCGATCAGGGTCCAAGTTTACCTACAAATGCACAAAGATGCATTAAAGCTTATATTTTCTATAAATATCATCCTTATTTGTCATGAAGGTAAGACATCCATATATCACACATTAGGGTTATGCATTAGTCCAAATAGGTGTAGATTAAGTAATTATTGTCCACGAAAGGTGTAAAAGTGATAGTCTTTTTAGGACTTATCACACCCCCGAACTCGAACTATTACTTGTCCTCAAGCAATGCAAACCATCTAATTGTCATACCTTATTCTCTATTGGTCTTACTTGTTCATCTATTCTCCCCACCATGACTATGCCTATTCTTGGTCTTAACCTTTCGGCTACCCAAGGACTTACCCGGAATCGAGTTATAAGATTTTATGAGTGTGCGAGTTCTTGTGGACAAGTTTGATTAAAGGCTTTCTTAGACAAACTCTAAGTTCAAGACAAATCGACTTGGAATTTATGATCTCTTCTTATAACAACAACTACTTGAGCCAATTTCGGGCTTCTCAAGGATTGTGTTTATCATCAATATACTTGAAAAATAATATTTTTTTTACCATACTAGAGTCAATTTCGGGCACCTCTAGCATGAAGAAGAGTGAGTTCTAGAGCCCGTGATTGACACCTCTAGTCATCATTCCATAAATCTAAGCCTTTATCACATAATTTCATTAAAAGAATTCCTATAATCACACAAGTCCCAAAAGTGTTTTTAGAGTTAATCCTATAGCAAGCTTCTAAGTTTTAGTCCTTAAGCATCCTAAGGTCAATCCTTCTAAACAGGACCTAGCCATGGTAAGGAGAAAGATTTCTATAGCCTAAGGAGAATAACCTAAGGCAATGATGTATAGCAATGCAGGAGTACGGATAATATTTCAATTAAGGTAAATATAAACTTAAATTGCTCCCTTTCATGGCAGGGTCGCGACAGTTTATTGCCTCGGCATTGAATCTACACCCCCAAACTCGAATTGAACATTGTCCCCAATGCTTAAACATATGCAAAAGACAAGAACAAACATGAAAATTATCAAGGGAAAATAAAAACAGCAGAGAGGTATAAAAGGATTAAAAATCCTCCGAAGAACTGTTGCGGATGATGAGTTTCCTTGGTCTTGCTGCTGACAATTTAGTTTTTGATCCCTGTGCTGGTGATTGGTGAGTTTTGGCTGTTTTGGGCAACTAGATTCTGGTAGGTGGCGTCCTTTGCAATGGGGCATTGACTTCTTCTCCTTCTTCCTCGTCCCCAGTTTCTTCGGTGGCCATTATTTCTGTCCCGCCCGCATCCTCAGCTTCCATGTTATCTGCCTAGGCAGGCTGAATGTTGGGCCCGACAGTGAAGTGAGGCTGCTGCATGAAAGAGTCCATCTCCGACGAGAAACTCCTAATGATTACAGGAGAGCCTGTTGCTCTCCTCTTGGATGACCTTCTACTGGCTGATATTGTCGCGACAGCCTCTGTTGGCTGACATGGGTCCGATGCATGGAATGGTTATGATGGTCCAAGGGCATAAAATGGTCTCGGTCCTCCTGGGGTTGGAGTTGTTTTTGTGTATGGTGCAGCTGTGACAAATATATTGGGAGGAAATTTAGGGAACTGCACCCCTTGGTTTAGGAAGCTAGTGATCATCATCTAGGCTAAGGTATTGTTAAAATCCCTCTGGTACTCCATGTACCTTTTTTGTTTGAAATCCATGGCTGCCATCCTCTGAAGTATCTCATGATAAGTATCCGCTGTGGCCGTGCTGTGGGAAGCAGCAGGTATGTATGCCGTGTACTGGGCCCCGACAATGGTATCAGTGGTGCCTGGCATTGGAGTTGCTTGGACTGGTTCTGTCTAGGTTATTTGCATGACTTTGTGGCAAAACTCCCTCATCCATCCGCGCCTTTGGACAGTGATTTCGTCAGTATCCACAACGAGGACACCTGCAGCAGTGCAAAGACCCGTGATTAAACATGGAAAATATAAGGGTCCCTTGTCCTTCTTACCACATTCGTATATTTCCTTTAGGATTAGCTCTCCCACATTAATGCTTCTTTTATTGATGATGGATTGAATTAGAACCAATCTTCTTCTGTCGACTGTGCTGTTGTGGGATGTTGGGATGAGGCATCGTTTTACGAATGTGTTCCACAACTTTGCCTCGGGCCTTAGATTTTGTCTTGCCACGAAGCCTTTGTGTGATCCGGTTTCCCATTGTGTGTTATCATAGCAAAGATCATCTTTGATGAGTTCGTAATCCGTGTGGTTTATGTCTACCATAAATGTTGAATGGTCATCACAAGCAGGTTGGAGGCCATAGAACAAATTGATGGTGTTGGCATCAAATTGAACTGGTCTGCCCCGGTAGTGGACATAGAGTGAATCTTCGCTTGGCCCATGCGCGTAAAATTCTCTCACAATGGTGGCGTTGGCCTGGGTGGGTTGTAAGCAAAAGATTTGTCATTCTTGATATGCTATTTTATTGAACAAGTAATGCTCGATTCCATAGTTCTCCGCATCTGAATGCCGGAATCCCTGTTCTTCCCATAATTGCCTTGCAATGAAGGATCTGTTGAAGCGTTCTTCAACAACGGCTGGTGCGAATCTATTGTAGGCTGCCATGGGTAGAGACTAGCAAAGAAGTTTGTGAAAGTCGTTAAGAAATTTGAGAGAGATAAGCAAAGAATTCTAAGAAATCAAGAATGCAAGAGTGAATAGTTCAAAGTGAGAATGTGTTCATATAGGCCTCGGCCTTGTACTTCCGTTTTCTAGCCGTTAGCATTTACTGTCGCGGCTAAAATTACGCCCGACTAGCCGTTATGCAATTCTGCCCGTTGGTAACTGCTGCGGCCCTGACACTGTTCACTGCTACGGCAGTGAATCTTCTTTTTTTTTTATAAATGCCTTCACCTTCATTCCTGATTCCTATCCTAAATAAAATAAACACCAACAATAAAAGATTAAATAAAACAAGAAGAGAAAGAAAAATGCTAAACTAAATCTAATCCTAAAAGTGCAATAAAATAAAGATAAGATAATGAAATTAAGTCACGATAGGAGTGCGTGCAAGTGCATCTCCTAAGGTGATGATCTCAATAGTCCTCATATCATGTAGGTCAGAATAGTGCTTCAAGCGTTGGCCATTCACTTTGAACTCATGCGCATCCCTTTTTGATTTGATCAATACTGCACCATGTGTATAGGCCTAAACAACTTCGAATGGGCCTGACCATCTGGACTTGAGTTTTCCTAGGAACAGTTTGAGCCTGGAATTAAAAAGGAGGACTTGCTGCCCTGGCAGGAACTAGCTACCCTTGAGATGATGGGAATGGTCCCATAAAGTCTATGCCCCAAACATCAAATAGTTCTACTTCCAATATGGGTTGCAATGGCATTGCATTACGTCCAGAGATATTGCCCATGCGTTGGCATCAATCACAGTGCTTGTAGTAAAGTTGTGCATCTTTGAAGAGTGTGGGCCAATAAAGGCCTGATTGAAGCACTTTGGTGGCTGTTCTGTTTCCTCCAAAATGTTCACCCCAATGTGAATCATGGCATTGCTGGAGCACTTCTTTTTGCTCATCCTCTGGAACACATCTTCTTATAACCTGATCTGCACATTGCTTGAACAAAAGAGGGTCATCCTAGAAGTACTGCTTTGCATTATGTTGAAACCTCTTTTTTTCATTATTGTTAAGGTTATAAGTCAGAACACCACTAGCTAAGTAATTGACAAGATCAGCATACCAGGGAGTGGTTGTGACTGCGGCAATATCTTCTATCAATGTTGCCGAAATATACTTATTTACTGCCATGGCAGCACAATTGTATACTTCCACGGTCTCTGCCTTGAAAGATTTTTCTACTACTGCTGAGATGTGCAATATATGCTCGTCTGAGAATGTGTCTTGTATTTCGTCTAATGTGTTAGTTTTCACCCCAGCTTCTAATCTGGAAAGATGATCGGCTACCTGGTTTTCCGTACCTTTTCTGTCCTTGATATCTATGTCAAATTCTTGCAAAAGAAGGATCCATCTAATCAGGCTGGGCTTGGCATCCTTCTTTGAGAACAGGTACTTGATTACCGAATGGTCGGTGTGGACAGTCACTTTTGTTCCAATAAGGTAGGATCGGAACTTATCAA
This sequence comes from Abelmoschus esculentus, assembly GCA_035048815.1. Lineage (NCBI taxonomy): Eukaryota > Viridiplantae > Streptophyta > Magnoliopsida > Malvales > Malvaceae > Abelmoschus > Abelmoschus esculentus. The sequence continues at coordinate 3,415,918 of JAUCBN010000049.1, forward strand.
AGGCAAAGACCACTGCTAGTAATTCCTTCTCCATGGTGGTTTAATTGACTTGGGCATCATTTAGGGTTTTACTAGCATAGTAAATAACATGGAATAGGTTATTCTTTCTCTTCCCAAGTGTTGCCCCGACAGCATGATCACTGGCATCACACATTATTTCAAAAGGTAGGGCCCAATCTGGTGGGACTACAATTGGTGCGGTGATCAGCTTCTCTTTGAGGGATTCGAATGCTTTAGTGCATTCCTTGCTAAATTCAAATTTCCTGTCCTGTTCAAGCAAATTACATAAGGGTAGAAATTTTTGAAAAATTATAGATAAACCTCCTATAAAAACCTGCATGACCCAAGAAACTTCTAACTCCTTTGACTGAAATTGGTGGAGGCAATTTCTTTATCACATCTATCTTAGCCTTGTCAACTTCGATTCCTTGTGATGAGATTTTTTGGCCCAAAACTATGCCTTGATTCACCATAAAATGGCATTTTTCCCAATTGAGAACTAAATTGGATTCCTCACATCTTTGCAGCACCTTCTCTGAATTGCCGAGGCAATGAGTGAAAGTGTCTCCAAAAACTAAAAAATCTTCCATTAATATCTCCAGAAAGTCTTCGACCATGTCGTGAAAAATTGCCATCATGCATCTCTGAAACGTTGTCGGGGCATTGCAAAGGCCGAACGACATTCTTCTAAATGCATATGTCCCATACGGGAAAGTGAAGGTGGTTTTTTCCTGGTCTTTAGGGTCTATGGCAATCTGATTATAACCTGAATAATCATCAAGAAAACAGTAAAAGGGCTTACCAGCAAGTCTATCAAGCATTTCATCAATGAAAGGCAATGGAAAATGATCCTTCTTTGTTGCCTTATTTAATTTGCGGTAATCCATACAAACTCTCCAACCGGTCATAGTCCTAGTTGGGGTCAACTCATTGTTTTCATTGATTATTACCGTCATGCCACCTTTCTTGGGTACACATTGTACCGGGCTTACCCATGCACTGTCAGAGATAGGATAGATGATTCCAGCATTAAGCCATTTGATTATTTCCTTACGTACTTACTACCTCCTTCATGGCATGGTTAAGTCTCCTCTGGGCCTCAACAGTGGGCTTATGATCTTCCACTGAAAGGATTTTGTGCATGCAAACGGTTGGGCTTATCCCCTTCAAGTCATCAATTGACCACCCAATTGCCATCTTGTGCTGTCGTAGCATCTTTATCAAGCTTTGTTCCTGTTCTGGTTGCAACTCAGAAGAAATAATTACGGACATTGTGTGGTTGGTTCCCAAATAAACATACTTTAATTTTTCAGGTAAAAGTTTTAATTCAATAACAATTGGTTCCTCACTTGAAGGTTTTTCATCCTTACTTGGGTATTTAGAGGTTCGAAGTACTTACCTGGAAGGTATGCTGTCCAGTTGATCTCCTCAATCTCTTGTGTTTCAACTTCCTCATCTTTGGGCATACTGTTCAAGACTCTGCTATAACAGTCATCAACTGTACTGCCGAGGCAGCGTTGTGATATATTGTCGAGGCTGCTGCCAAGGCAGTGGTTGCTAAGACAGGGTATTGCGCTGTCTGCATCTGTGGTGTAGATCATCTGGCACTCCTCTGGATCATCATGTCTTTTCAAAATCTGGAAAACATTGAGTTTGACTTGCTGGTCGTTAACCCTCATTGTCAATTCTCCTTTTTCTACATCGATAAGAGTGAGTCCAGTAGTTAGAAAAGGTCTTCCCAAGATGATCGATGCATTTTCATCTGCTTCACAATCAAGAATAAAAAAGTCAGCTGGAAAAATAAATTTATCCACCCTTACCAATATGTCCTCGATCTTTCCTTCAGGTTGCACATATGATCTATCTGCCAATTGGAGCATCATAGTTGTAGGTTTTGCCCTTCCTATTCCAAGCTTTTGGAAAACAGATTTAGGCATCAAGTTTATGCTTGCTCCAAGATCACATAGGGTCTTTCCTTCATAGTGATTTCCAATTGCACATGGTATAGTGAAACATCCAGGATCCTTCAGTGTAGGGGGCATACGATTATGAAGCATGGCCATGCATCCTTCAGTTGCAGCAACGGTTTCAAACTCACCAAGCCTTCTTGTTTTTGACACAATGTCTTTTAAGAATTTAGCATAGTTTGACATTTGTTCTATTGCCTCAACTAATGGCAAATTAATGTGGACTTGCTTCAGGATGTCTAAGAACTTTTTGAATTGATACTCCTGTTTCTGCCTTTTCAACCTCTGTGGGAAAGGTGGTGTGGGTCGCATTTACTCTAGTGTTTCATTAGTTTGGATTTTAATGCCTGGTACTACTGGTATATCTGCTTCTTCAGCTGTTGGGCGTGGAATTGCCGACTTTTCTGCTGAGGCAGGTTCACTTAGTTCAGCATCTAAATCTGTTTTATCTGGTTCTTCTTATTCCACTAGTGGGACTTTGTCTGTCGAACTGTCTATTATTTCTTTAAGTTGTAAGCCACTCCTAGTAGTGATTGTCTTACATTGCTCATGGCCCATTCCCCTTGCAACTTCAGTATTGCTGGGTAATCCTCCTTGTGGTCTAGTGGTTATCTTTTGAGCAAACTGCCCAACTTGAGTCTCTATTGTTTTAATGGTTGCCTCTTGGTTTTGCAGCCTCATCTCAGTTTTGTTCATGAAAGCATCAATTCTCTTAATGAAGTTACTATTCTCAGCCATGTATGATTCTGTTCTCATCATGAAGGCCTTAAGAGAATTTTCTAATGAACTTGTAGGCTGTTGTTGAGACATCTGCTGCTGCGGCAGTGGTTGATGTCCCTGCTGCTGTGGCAGATTCGGAGCATTATTAGGATTACTCCATGAGAAATTTGGATGCCTTTTCCATGCCGAATTATATGTATTGGACATCATGTTGTTGTTCCGGTTGTAATTTCCCACATACAGGCTAGATTCTTGATTATGCATGCACTCAGAAGAACTATGGTTACCTACGCATAAATTACAAGAAGAATCTATTACCTTGACCTCATGGGTATTATTTTGCATTTGCATATTCTGAACCATCTTAGTAAGAGAGGCCAATTGTGCTGCCACAAAATTGGATGTTTCTAACTCATTTATTGTAGGCTGGCGTCTCACCCCTCCTCGCCTAGATGTAGGGAATTGGAAGTCATTCTTTGCAAGTTTGTTCAAAATTTCTATAGCTTCCTCTGGTGGTTTGTCAAGGAGTGTCCCATTGGCAGAGGCGTCTAACATCATCCTTGTTGGGGCATTGGTTGCATTGTAAAACATAGTTACTTGTGTCCATAGTGGAAATCCATGCAAAGGGCACTTGTATAATAGCTCCCTATATCGCTCCCATGCCTCATACATCGGTTCATCGTCTACCTATCGAAAAGAAGTAATTTCATTACGTATACGATCATATAGATTAGTAGGATTGAAAAGTGTAATGAAATCACGACATAGTTCACTCCAAGATCCTATGGATCCTGTTGGAATGCTATTTAACCAAGTCTTTGCCCTATCCCTTAGTGAATAGGGAAACAATTTTAGTTTCAAAACATCTTCATGGACTCCTCGGATTTTGAATGAATTACATATCTCCATGAACGATTTGAGGTGTTGTCTGGCATCTTTAGTTACTGACCCACCAAATTGTCCAATGGTATTGAGCATATTAAACATGACAGGTTTCAGCTCAAAGTGGGTTGCTTCGATTTCTGGTGTAACAACTCCTGGATTTAACCCGTTCAAATCTTCTACCAGGAAATCCCGAACTGTAAGCTGCCGCGGCAATGGTGGCAGCGGAGGTCCTCCATTGCCAGCGGGTAAGTTCTGTTCTATTGGAATATTTTCTATAACTGCTCGGATTTGTCTTCTCAACCTTTGCTGTGTGCGTTCAATCTCTGGATCTAGTTCGTACACAGGATGGCTTGGGTTTGCCCTAGTCATACACCAGTAAAATCCGAAGTTAAATAAAACTAACTTAAGATGCGAGAAAATAAAAATAACAAAAATTTAGTTGCCAATCCCGGCAACGGCGCCAAAAACTTATTGCGTGTAAAAAGGGTTGCGCTAGTTGTGCAAGTGAACACGTCGCAAGTAATAAAGTGATGAATATCGAGTATCGTCTCTATAGGGATTGGTATACTTAATATGTTTCCTTTGTTCTTCTCGCTCTGCAAAAGAAATAAAGTAAAACACAGATTAATTTGGTTGTCCTGAATTAAATGAAAACAACTAGAATAATAAAAAGAAAACATAGAATGAAAATAAAATTAGATTGAGAGAATGGGAAGGATCCAGTTATGTCGTATTGTGGATTCAATTGACTTGTTTCCGTCTAATGCAACTACACTACACTGCCTCGGCAGTACTGTTGTGCTACCGCCTCAACAGTGAAGAGTACGTCCGCCGCGACAATCCCTTACTCTTGGGTGGACTTATTCAAGGTTCGGCAAAGTGTCCTCGGATGACCCCGCTTATCCCTAAGTCGAAGTACTGTTGATGACTAGTCCTTGATGATACCTCCCGACATGAATCAACTATAACCACCAACCAATCTCACACTTCTTTTAGCCGTTGAAACTCTAACGTATCCCTATGCCGAGTTAGTATTTTCCAGCTAGAAAAATACCATAGTTATTCCTTTCGTGAATCTAACTCTCCCGATATTAGATAAATAGATCTCTCACAAACTTCTCTCCCGAGCTTGAATGCAAGAACAATGAATGGCAAAGAATAAGCAAACCTTAATATTATATTGCATGAAACAATAAAACAATGTACAATATCCTCTCACAAATACTCGACAACTTTCACCTAAACCATAAGATAATTTAGAACATGATGTAAAACAAAGAAATCTCTAAAGTCTATTGTGAACTCTCTTCCCTCTTTCTCTTGGACGGCACATCCTTTATATAGGCTAAAACTAGGGCAACATCAGCCTTGGAGAAAAAGTTTAGTAAGTTTGGATGTTTCCTTCCTTGAAAAGGTAAATCTCTTAATTTGGTTCCTTCCATCTTTACACCGTCTTCTCGGACTCCAATTGCTATGCAAAGTGTCTAGAAAAATCCAGCTTTTTATGCTCTTCAAATCGATCACCATATTGAATTTTGGTATTAAGAAATTCCCCGCCTCGGCAGGATGCATCTGCTGCCCCGGCGGAGGTCTGGCTTTGAGTCTGCTTAGCTTCCATCAGTAGAAGCTCCCATATGTGGCTGGTTCGATCAGGGTCCAAGTTCACCTGAAAATGCACAAAGATGCATTAAAACTTATATTTTCTATAAATATCATCCTTATTTGTCATGAAGGTAAAACATCCATACATCACACATTAGGGATATACATTAGTCCAAATAGGTGTAGATTAAGTAATTATTATCCACGAAAGGTGTAAAAGTGATAGTCTTTTGAGGACTTATCACAGCCCATAAGTCCATCAATAACTCTTTAAATCATGCCATATCATGCTCACTAAAAGTCTCTCAAACATGGTTTGCGAAATCGAAATAACTTCTTTATCAAGTAACATTAATTTCATGTATTACAAAGCTAAAACTCTCAATGCTTTAATGCTTTTAAAACAACCATTACTTATGGCCATTTTTAATACATATGCATCTCTATGCACCATCACAAGTCTTATATGCTATTTAACTAGCAAAGCTTATATCAAGTACTCAATAATGTGCAAGGTACAAGTCTTACATGCTACACATAAAGAAACACTTAAGCTATTCTCTCATGCTCATATCCTTGCACAAAGTTTAATCAAGAACACATGCTTGTGAAACTTATGATTTTAAAACATTACATTCTAATAATTTTATATCAATATGTGTCACAATCTCATGCATTTAAATACACAAAAATCTCAATCATAAGTCATGCATATTGGCTTTCTAGTGATCACTTGTTGTGAACCTTAAGCTCATCGAATATGCGGATCCATTCTTCTGTTTCGGAAACCCTTAGTCTCGACATGACACAAAGTCACCTTTGACATGACATGAAGTTACCCTTGACATGACACGAAGTCACCCTTATCAAGCTCTACCACGCACGGTTGGACATTAAGTCACCCTTGTTACGTGTATGCGGCTCTACCACGCACGGTTGGAAACAAAGTCACCCTTGTTACGTGTAGGCATTATCTTTATTTTCATAATCTTTATAGTGCACTCAATCCTAATGACATATTATTTTTATTCACATCTAAAGTTAGTGTCACTAAGCCAATATAATACTCATTATGCATGGTAGCTTGCTGTTTTACAATGCACTAAATATATGTTCAACAAAATGAACCAAATCATGCTCAACGACTTTGTTCGGGAAAAGATAAATAACCATACTTTAATCCAAATCATTCTCATGCTTTAAAAGTCATGGAAACCATCATTAATCATGCATATAAAGCAGCTAACACATGCATGCACCATTTCCAAATTCAATTCATGCATTGGAAACCATTCATTTATATGCAACACTATCAATCATTGGATATGTTACCAAAAACATAGATATTACTAAAACTCATTAAATGATTGATTGCCAAAACTTAACCAATACCAATGGACAATAATGAAAACATCTTTTAGCCAAAGCATTTATCAATTCTCATGCATAAATCATGAATGCAAAAACTACTTTAAGAGCATGTCTAAAATATGGCAATTATGGAACGATATGGGAACCGTTAAGAGAGCGAAACCATTTAACTTACTTCCGAGTGTGGGGAGTCTTTTCACACCATCCCTACACTCCTAAACCTTTGATAAAACAAGTAAAACCTTGCCGATACGGCAACCCACTCACCACTTGTCCGAAACTAGCTTGCCGAAGCCAACCGACATTCTCGCCTTTTCCGAAACACCTTCAACACTTAGATCAACACATTGACCTATTTTTAACATATCAAAACAGAGGTATTAATGCATATTAATGCATTCAATCAACCTCTCACACTTTCCAAACAAACAACCCCAAAAACTACACTTAAGAAAACCGAAAACACATCCGAAACTTATCCGAACGACCTCCAGCCCTTAGCCAAAGAAAACCAAAACTTATCAACATCAAAACACAACCAAGAACCATGATATAACCATCCTAAACCAGCAACAAACATTCAGCCACCCAAACAAGCCATAACCGAAGATCTAAGCCAATTAACACCACCAAAACTTAAGATCCAGGTACCCATCCAAGAACCATTAATTCCATATTAAAACAAACCAAAATTCATTGATTTACCCATTGAAAACCATCAGGTATCACCTTATTACGGGATTGCATCAATTCAATCAAAATTAACCGATAAAAACCGAAAATCATCAATTAAAACCATAAAACAAAGCAAGAACTCAATGTAATGGATCAAACACTTGGGAATTTCAATAAAGAACTCAAATTTCAAAGGTTTTAATGGTTTCTTACCTCCGAACAAGATCCAACCTCCTTCCAATTGAAAAACCCATGAAAACAAGTTGTAAAATGTAAGAAAATTGAAGAGAAATAAGGAGAAAATAATATGAACGAAATCAAATAAAAAAGATGTGATTTAGATTGATAAAATTGAAGAGAATTCTGATTGGAAACCAAGAAAATTAGGAGAAGTTGAGAGAAAATGGGTAGTTACGTGAAATGGTGATTTTGGTGAAAAATGAGAAATATATCTTAATACAAATCTTTATGGTAATTAAAATGAGTTTACAAAGACATTTTTGGAAGGTTAGATATGATGAGAAATATTGGATAAATATCCCCTTAAATATTCTAAGTTTTGACCCATTTACATTTTAGTCACTAAAATTGTCATTTTTACAAAATAGTCACTATTTTCCAAAATGTCAAGGTTCATAGTATAATTTACAAAATTAAGTTTACCAAACTCAAATAGAGTTCAAATAAGAATTTTAGAGTATTTTTCCATATTTTATTTCCTTTGAAAATCATTTATAAAAATAAATTCTCGGATTTAGGCTAATTGGATTGACCGGTTCAACCGAACCCTTCATCCGACCTTGATAACACCTAGGTCCATCTTTGGGATGTTACAAATCTCCCCCGCTTAAGAAATTTCGTCATCGAAATTTACATACCGAGAAGAGGTAAGAAACTACTCCTTTCCAAACTTCTTTCACTTTTACACAACTCCTTTAGTACCTGGCCACCACCAAAAGTGCTCTAAACCACATGACAAACTTACCACACAAACCTTGATCCTATAAAATAAGACCTTAACAAACCTTCCACCCATGAAAACAAAACAAGATTCCAACCAAACATTTTCCCTGTTCAGACAAACAACAGATCCTTCCCTCATACCATGGCAACAATGCACAAACATAACTCAAAAGAGACACCCTTTTTCTTGTGTAAGATCGATAACCCACTCCTGATAACCACAACGGTTTTCATACCACCACCTTCGAACTAACCCTCTTTTCAATATACTCCCACATATCAGGTAACCATCTAAGCCTTTCACCAACCTACACTCCACACAACGATGCTCTACCAACAAGCCTCAAACTAACTTTACACAAAACTGTCAACACTTTCTTAAGCAAACTCAATCAACAACAACACCTTCATTAGGAGTCAAATTAACCATACCACAACACCTCAACATACCATCCATCCACCTATGGATGATAAAACCCGACATCCAAATAGCAACATATGTCAGCCCTAATAACCCTCGAATCTTAACATATTATAGATACACCACTCACCCATCTTTCTAATGGGACTTAGAAACCCAAGAAAAACCGTACTCAAACAAACGATTGATCCACCAACACTCATAGGAAAACTCCATACCATCCCTAGAACTTACTACCAAACTTATGATGATTCTTTCCGACTTTAACCTTGGCACTTTTCAAAACAACTATATGGCTCATATAACATAAAAAGATTCTCAACACAAAACTAAACCTTGCCAAACACATCCTCAACTAGACCCTCAACAAACATCTGACTACGACTTATCCCTGATCAACTTAACCAAGGTAGACTCTCGCTCATAGCTCCAAAATTTTACTAGGTCTCCACATAGATTAACCGAACAACTTCCCTCGTAATTCCACAACAACCCTGGCTTACCCCACAAAAAAAACTCCCATCGCAAGCATCCTTATTTAAGCCAAGTCATCCTCGATAACTAACATTCCACAAAACATACCATACAAGGAACTTGCCAACTTTGTGCCAATACCCAACATTATACTCATCTCAACGACAAAACTTTCAACTTATGGTTTAGCTACCACAACTAACTCAACACCATATTTCAAAATTTAAGATCCACACATCGTTAAGTGTCTTGACACCTAACTCAAAACTCCTTCCCAAAATCAACTCATCGATAAACCAACTCTTATCCCATCTATACCACAACAAAATCCAAGCTTGTAAAACTATTCCTTCCACTCGCTCCACCATCTCATTTTTTTACAACCTTGCCAAAGCAGTAACCATGTTGATGAAACATCCACATACATGAACCCACTGAACACTGACTCTCACAACACTTTTCGATAAAAGCAAGCCCACAAGATCGAACAACTTATACAAACCATAAACTATCCAGCGGTCCCCGATACACCACTTCAAACATCACCACAACCTAACTTTAGCCAAGGTAAAACCAACTTAACTCCTTATAAACATAACATGAGTACTTTTCTCCTTTACAACACAACTAAACCTCTCAGGGTCACAACAAACCATGATTCAAACCCATGATACCACAACTCCCATACTAATATATCTCCTACTTTATTTTCAAAACTCCACCCGATACTCCTCACAGAAAAGCACCAGATCGATCACAACCCCCGATCTAACCACACACTAAACCATACCACAAACGATTCCCCGTTCTTTTTTCCATCAAACATGACGATTAAACAACACCCCTCTTTTTTTCAAAACAAAACCACACTACACTGAAAAACACCAAACCGCCTTACATTACACAACATACTACAACCTTCTTACAACCTCCAAACCCCAACTGGTGAAAATCCGTAAAAACCCAACCTTTCATCTCTTAATAACCAACTCAAAACTACCATAACTCAGGGTATTCCCCTCGGGTTCAAACATTCACAGCTCTGAGCCCAACTAACCAATCTTTATCCTGGATTATACTCTAGCCAAAAGAGTAATTCGCCCACAACACATCAAGCTTAAGACCAACAAGGAGGCTCTTTCAATACACCCATTTTTTTTAACTCAAACCACCAACCATGCAACACTTCCATCTTCAAAGGAGATACCCGTAAGTGTGAACAAATGTATGCATGATTTCCTGTATGCCCTCATAAATGTCTGTGCAAGTGCATGTAAATGCAATTCCTAATGTTATGCTCGGGAATGCATGCATGTCCTATAATATCTATAGATATATACATATAGGTGCTCTTACACTATGCATGATTATTGTCCACACTCACAAATAACATCCTCAACTCCAACAGTCCAACTACTAACTTGCAAAACTCTCCCACACATCAACACATAAAACTTTCGAAGCCTGGTACTGATAGAGTACACAACTCTGTCATGCTTCGAATGTTCTCTAAATATTCGATTCATCCTGCGTATCAACACTCTAAAACCTTTTAAGGTACTCTTAGAGACGTAGCCACCTGCTACACACAACCACATTAGATTCCCAGACTGAGTTGATCCAAAATCCCTTTCACACTCAGACACGATTAAGGACTCAATCGTCTCAAAATCTGTCATCTTAACACCATATCATAACATGAACTCGTCGTTCCTCCACAACTCCTCTATTAACAAATCTCAGCTCTCTTATCAGTCCCATATCAGAAAAAATCATAATTTTACAATGAATAACAATATTTTTTTTACAAAATAATAAGGCCATAACAAAGCAAGTTCTAAGTAGCTCAAGTATAATATAAAACACTTTTTTTTCTAGTAGTAGTTAGAGCAATGGGTCTCCCAGAATAATCCCCCAATAAAACAAATTCAACCATTACATGACACAACAACCATATACCATGATATCAATACCATCTCATCAAAGCATAATACAATCACCATGCTTATACACACAATAGTCATACAATGCTCAAACCAAAAGATCATGTTTACTTTCATTTATCAACCCATGACATATTAATGCAACAAGATAAAATTATACTAGCATATACCATATTGTTAAACAAGACCATTTCTAGCATACCATAACATAGATCAAACATTTAGCATTAATACTTAGCAACATGCTTGCATTTAAACAATAATCAATCACCGTGCATAGTAGTACAATAGTCCATGTTATACAACAAATGAAATACATCACCATCTTAAACATCAACTCCCTAAAAGATTCTTAACCTGGCACTGATACCACCAAATGTAACCCCCTTAGCCCGGCCTAGACGAAATCGGCTCTAATGGGTCACATGGGGAATACCTAACCAAACCTGTGATGGCTCGATTCGATAAACAACCCTGAAAACCGTTATATATTTTTTTTCTTTTCTAGATGCGTAATTAAATTCCTACATGTGTCGGTTTCATGCAAGATAAGATCGGAAGCAATCAAACCACACTTGAGCGTACAATAAGCACATATGCTAAAATTAAGGACGAAACGAGAATACTTTTAATTTCATCGAGGTCTAGTCGATCATGCATAGAACACTTGTCAAACAATTCAAGTCATGCAGAGCATTTCAACAGCATCAATTAGATGCTTCATAGAATAAAGTCTAAGATGCAAAATTTCTAATTTATATATAACAACTCCGATTTAAATCAACCAATTGTTTATTAAGTTGTTTCCATGCAATATGGTATTATTTTGATCCAAAGTGATAATTGTAACAACCGTACATGAGTACAAGAAAGCATACGAGTCTAACATGAAATTCAAGCCCCAAAGCTCATTTTTATCAATGAGGTATCGAAACAGGTGAAAGGAGTTTTGAAACCATGACATGGCAACAACCGTTTTAACAGCCTAGGCAGTATCGATGCTCGGGCTTCCAGTAGCCACCAAAGAACATGGGGTATCAATACCAACCTTGGGCGGTATCGATGCTCGGGCTACAAAAGAGGCTAAATAAGCCTGGGGTATCGATACCAGTCTGGGGTGTTTCGATACCCCTGTGCCGAGAGCACAAGTTTGAGCATTTAAAGGTAATCAAACCTATCCTAAACATAACCAATTTTTACCAACATCTAAATGCATTATTCCCTAATCATAACAAGCAATTAAAACACACAATTACCATCATCTAAGACTCTAAAATACCTATAGGCATGCTCACTATCATAGATTCAAGACCAAGGACCATTCATGATTAAACATGTTCAACACCAATCAACATAGTAAGTCTCAAAGAGCATGCATCATTCACCAAATGCTATGCCTAAGCCTAAAAATTTAGCATCCAAGCTAGATGCATCACAACCTAATTCTAACATAAGATTCAACTCATTCAAAACACCACCAATGATCACCATTAACTATATGCATAATTCCTAGGCACCAAGAGCGACTTAAACATCCAATACATACTCAAGTTCATACGACCAAAGTAATTCTCATCGACCAAAACTAACTTTGCAACAATGAAACTATACCCCCATTTCTCTCTTACTACTACTATATTTTAGAACACATACTTGAGCTTTTCATCGACATAAACTTGGAACCTTGCTTTCCTTGGCCGCCTCGGTTAATGTCTCTTCATTGTAAGGTAAAAGAGAGGGTAAACATAAGCTTAGTGAGGGGTAAAACATAAAGAAAACACCTTTACAATACAGCCCATAAGTCCATCAATAACTCTTTAAATCATGCCATATCATGCTCACTAAAAGTATCTCAAACATGGTATGCAAAATCGAAATAAATTCTTTATCAAGTAACATTCATTTCATGTATTACAAAGCTAAAACTCTCAATGCTTTCATGCTTTTAAAACAACCATTACTTATGGCCCTTTTTAATACATATGCATCACTATGCACCATCACAAGTCTTATATGTTATTCACCTAGCAAAGCTTATATCAAGTACTCAATAATGTGCAAGGTGCAAGTCTTACATGCTAAACATATAGAAACGCTTAAGCTATTCTCTCATGCTCATATCCTTGCATAGAGTTTAATCAAGAACACATGCTTGTGAAACTTATGATTTTAAAACATTACATTCTAATAATTCTATATCAATATGTGTTACAATCTCATGCATTTCAATACACAAAAATCTCAATCATAAGTCATGCATATTGGATTTCTAGTGATCAATTGTTGTGAACCTTAAGCTCACCGAATTCGCGGATCCATTGTTCTGTTTTGGAGACCCTTAGTCTCGACATGACAAAAAGTCACCCTTGACATGACACGAAATCACCCTTGAAATGACATGAAGTCACCCTCATCAAGCTCTACCACGCACGGTTGGACACAAAGTCACCCTTGTTATTTGGAGGCGGCTCTACCACGTACGGTTGGACACAAAGTCACCCTTGTTACATGTAGGCATTATCTTTATTTTCATAATATTTATACTGCACTCAATCCTAATGACATGTCATTTGTATTCACATCTAAATTTAGTGTCACTAAGCCAATATCATACCCATTATGCATGGTAGCTTACTGTTTTACAATGCACGAAATATATGTTCAACAAAATCCATACTTTAATCCAAATCATTCTCATGCTTTAACAGTCATGGAAACCATCATTAATCATGCATATACAGCAGCTAACACATGCATGCGCCATTTCCAAATTCAATTCATGCATTGGAAACCATTCATTCATATGTGTTGCGTGTAAAAAGAGTGCGCAAATAGTGCAAGTGTACACGTCACAAGTAATAAAGTGATAAGTATCAAGTATCGTCTCCATAGGGATTGGTGTACTTAATATACTTTCTTTTCTCTTCTCGCTCTGTAAAAGAAATAAAAGACACAGATTAATTTGGTTGTTTTGAAAACTAAAATAACTGAATAATAAAAGGATAATGGTGAATGGAAATAAGATCAGATTTAAAGAATGGGCAGGATCCAGTTGAAATGTATTGTGAGTTCAATTGACTTGTTTCTGTTTTGTGCAATAATGTAACACTGCCTCGACAGAACTGCAGTTTCATGCCTCGACAGAACTGCAGTTTCATGCCTCTAAAAATCTATTGAGAACTCTTTTCTCTCGTGCGTTGTATATCTTCTCCTTGGATGGCTATGGTTTATATAGGCTTGGCCTAGGGCAAACCTTTCCTAAGTAGGAATACAACTTGGAGTAAAACACAAGTCAAGTACATAAATAAAATATTTGTTTTATTTCCAAGTTTATTCCCATTAGGATTCTTTTCCCGCGTGGCCTTTGACTTTGACGTTCCATGTTCTTCCCCACTCCGATCCTTGTGCTGCTTGTCCAGAAACGTTCATCTCATTTTTCTCTTCAGATCGCCTACCATATCAGTACTTGTTCACCAGGTGCCGCCGCAGCCTTAGGTCCCTGCCTCGGCATAAATCTCTGCCGCGGCATCTGATCTTCCTGCAGATGCACAAAGGTGTCGTAAAGCTTGCATTTTCTATAAATATCATCTTTATAAGTCTTAAAAGCAAAATATCTAAATATATCACATTAAGTACATGCTTTAGTCCAAGTAGGTGTAGATTAAGTGATTATTGTCCATGAAAGGTGTAAAAAGTGATAGTGAATTAAGCACTTATCACACCCCCAAACTCGAACTATTGCTTGTCCTCAAGCAATGCAAACCATCAAATTGCCAAACCTTATTCTCTTTTGGTCTTACGTTTTCATCTATTCTCGCCACCATAACTATGTCTATTCTTAAGCCTTAACCTTTCGGTTTCCCAAGGACTTACTTGGAGTCAATCAATAAGATTTTGTGAGTGTGTGCGTTTTTGTGGACAAGTTTTATTAAAGGCTTTCTTAGACAAACTCTAAGTTCAAGACAAATAGACTTTAGAATTTATGATTTCTTCCTATAGTATCAACACTTGAGCCAATTTTAGGCACCTCAAGGGTTGTGTTTTATTACTAGCTAAGAGATTTATATATATATATATATTAGAGCCAATTTCGGGCACCTCTAGTTATCATTCCATAAATCCAAGTCTTTATCACCTAAGTTCATTAAAAGAATTCCTAAAATCATACAAGTCCCAAAAGTGATCTTAGAATCAACCTTATAGCAAGCTTCTAAGTTTTCTTCCTTAAGTATCCTAAAGTTAAGCCTTCTAAACAGGACCTAACCATGGTAAGGAGAAAGATTTTTATAGCCTCAAAAGAATAAACTAAGGCAATACTGATTTAGAACAGTGCAAAAGTATGGGCAATATTTCAAGTAAGGTGGTGGACATAAAACGAAACTTTCAGAAAAAACAACTTAAATACTTTCTTTCATGGAAAGGCCGCGGCAATGAATTACCTCGATAGTGAACCTACACCCCCAAACTCGAATTAAGCATTGTCCTCAATGCTAATGATCATGGCATACAGCAGGAAACAAAATATGAAAAAGAACAAGTAAAGGTATAAAATCAGCATAAAGATTTAGAAATTAAATAGACTCCGAAGAACTGCTAGTGACTATCAGTTTTCGAGGCCTTGCTGCTGATTGTTTCATTTTTTTTATTCTGTTGCTGGTGATGGTTGAGTTTTGGCTTGTCGGGGCGACTGAACTCGTATAGGTGGTGTTCGTTGCATTGGAGCGTTTACTTCTTCTCCTTTTTCTTCGACAATTTCTTCAGTGGCATGAGCAAATATGTTGTAGGTTGCCATTGAGAGTTATGAGAATGTGGGAGATAAAATTGAGAGCAATAAGAAGAGAGTTCAAAGATATCATGAATGCAAGAGTAAATAGTTTATGGTGAGAAGATGCTTATATAGGCCTTGGCCGTGTACTAGCCGTTAGCAATTACTACCGCAGCCCTAGAATTGTTCCAGACTAGCCGTTAGCGTTATTCTGCCTGTTGGACTACTGCGGCCCTGACATTGTGCTCTACTGCGGCAGAGTGCAGACTGACTTCACTTTGCATCTTGATTCTTGTGCTTCAAACGTTGGCCATTCACTTTGAAATCGTGTCCATCTTTTGGTGATTTTATCGTGACTGCCCCATGTGGATAAACTTGAACAACATCAAATGGGCCTGACCATCTGGACTTGAGTTTCCTGGGAACAGTTTGAGCCTGGAATTGAAAAGAAGTACTTGCTGCCCCGGCAGGAACTGTCTCGGTAGTAACTTATGATCATGCCATCTTTTAGTCTTTTCTTTGTAGATTTTAGCATTTTCATAGGCTGCTGCTCAGAATTCTTCAATCTCATTAAGGTCTAACAGTCTTTTCTGGCCAGCTTACTCCCATTCCATGTTCAGATTTTTGACTGCCCAGTATGCTTTATGCTCAATTTCCACGGGAAAATGGCATGTTTTTCCAAATACCAGCCTGTATGGGGATGTTCCTAATGGGGTTTTGTAGGTTGTCCTATATGCCCATAGGGCATCATCTAGATGATGAGAGCAGTCCTTTCGAGATGGGTTGACCACCTTTTCAAGGATTTGTTTCAATTCCTTGTTTGATATTTCAGCCTGCCCATTTGTCTGTGGATGATACGCTGTGGCAATTCGGTGTGTGATGCCTAAATTCTTTAGGGTCGCGGCAATGAGTCTATTATCAAAGTGTTTACCTTCATCACTAATGATTGCTCTAGGAACTCCAAATCTGGTGAAGATGTTTTTCTTGAGGAATTTCTGCACAGTCTTGGAATCATTGTGTGGTGTAGCAATTGCTTCGACCCATTTTGATACATAATCCACTACTACAAGGATATAGAGATTGCCTTGAGATGATGGGAATGGTCCCACAAAGTCTATGCCCCAAACATCAAACAATTCTACTTCCATTATAGGCTGCAATGGCATCTCATTACGTCTAGAGATGTTGCCCGTACGTTGGCATCGATCACAGTGCTTGTAATAAAGTTGGGCATCCTTAAAAAGTGTGGGCCAATAAAGGCCTGATTGAAGCAATTTGGTTGTTGTTCTATTCCCTCCAAAATTTCCTCCACAAGGTGAATCATGGCGGTGCCGGAGCACTTCTTGTTGCTCTTCCTCGGGAACACATCTTCTTATAACCTGATCTGCACATTGCTTAAACAAAAGAGGGTCGTCCCAGAAATAATGCTTTGCATTATGTTGAAAACTCTTTTTTCATTATAATTAAGGTTATAAGGCAGAACACCACTGATTAAGTAATTGACAAGATCAACATACCAGGGAGTGGTTGTGACTGCGGCAAGGTCTTCAGTCAATGCGAGATGCACTTTGTCACTGCTGCAGCAGCACACTTGTATACTGCTGCAATCTCTGCCGCGGAAGATTCTGCTAGCACTCCTGAGATTTGCAAGATGTGCTCGTTTCGGAATGCGTCTTGTATTTCTTCCAGTAGCATGTTTTTCTCCCCAGCTTCTAATCTGGAAAGATGCTCGGCTACCTGGTTTTCTGTACCTCTCCTGTCCTTAATTTCTATATCAAATTCCTGCAAAAGAAGAATCCATCTAATCAGTCTTGGTTTGGCATCCTTCTTTGAGAAAAGGTACTTGATTGCCGAATGGTCGATGTGGACAGTCACTTTTGTTCCGATAAGGTAGGATCGGAACTTATCAAAGGCAAAGACTACTGCTAGTAATTCTGTCTCCGTGGTGGTGTAATTGATTTGGGCCTCACTAAGGGTTTTACTAGCATAGTAGATAACATGGAATATATTGTTCTTTCTCTGCCCAAGTGCTGCCCCGACAGCATGAGCACTGCATCACACATTATTTCAAAGGGCAAGGCCCAATCTGGGGGAACTATAATTGGTGCAGTGATCAGCTTCTCTTTGAGGGTCTCAAATGCATTAATACATTCCTTGCTAAATTCAAATTTCCTGTCCTATTCCAGTAAAGCACATAGAGGTTTAGAAATTTTTGAAAAATTAGCAATAAACCTCCTATAGAAACCTGCGTGACCCAAGAAGCTTCTGACTTCCTTGACTGAAATTGGTGGAGGCAATTTCTTTATCACATCTATCTTGGCCCTGTCAACTTCTATGCCTTGTGATTAGATTTTGTGACCCAAAACAATACCTTCCTTGACCATAAAATGACATTTTTCCCAATTGAGCACTAGGTTGGATTCTTCACATCTTTGCAGCACATTTTCTAAATTGCCAAGGCAATGATCGAAGTTATCTCCAAAGACTGAAAAATCATCCATGAATATTTTCAAGAAGTCTTCCACCATGTCATGAAAAATTGCCATCATACATCGCTGAAAGGTTGTCGAGGCATTACAAAGGTTGAACGACATTCTTCTAAATGCATATGTTCCATACGGGCAAGCAAAGGTAGTCTTTGCCTGGTCTTTAGGGTCTACGGTAATCTGGTTATAACCTGAATAACCATCAAGAAAACAGTAAAAAGGTTTTCCGGCGAGTCTATCAAGCATTTCATCAATGAAGGGCAATGGAAAATGATCCTTCTTTGTTGCCTTATTTAACTTGCGATAATCCATACAAACCCTCCAACCGGTCGCAGTCCTAGTTGGGATTAGTTCATTGTTTTCATTGGTTATCACGGTCATGCCTCCTTTCTTGGGTACACATTATACCGGGCTCACCCATGCACTGTCAGAAATAGGATAGATGATACCAGCATCAGGCCATTTGATTATCTCCTTGCGAACTACCTCCTTCATGGCATGGTTAAGTCTCCTTTGGGCCGCAACAGTGGGCTTATGGTCTTCCTCTAAAAGGATTTTGTGCATACAAACTGCTGGGCTTATTCCATTCAAGTCATCAATTGACCACCCAATTGCCTTCTTGTGCTGCCGCAAGATCTCTATCAAGCTTTGTTCCTGTTCTGGCTGCAACTCAGAAGAAATAATTACGGGCATTGTGTGGTTGATTCCCAAATAAACATACTTTAATTTATCAGGTAAAGGTTTTAATTCGATCTTTAATGGTTCCTCACTTGAAGATTTTTCGTCCTTACCTGGATAATTTAGAGGTTCGAAGTACTTACCTGGGAGGTGCGTTGTCCAATTAACTTCCTCCGTCTCTTGTGTCTCAACTTCATCATCTTCAGGCACGCTGTTCAATACACTGCTGTAGCAGTCGTCCACTGTATTGCCGAGGTAGCACTGTGAAGAATTACTGTCACTGCTGCTGAGGTAGTGATTATTGAGGCAAGGTATTGTACTGTCTGCATCCTTGGTGCAAATCACCTCGCACTCCTCTAGATCATCATGTCTTTTTAAAATTTAGAAAACATTGAGTGTGACTTGCTGGTCGTTGACCCGCACTGTTAATTCTCCTTTTTCTGCATCAATAAGGGTGCGTCCAGTAGCTAGAAATGGTCTCCCCAGGATGATCGGTGCATTTTCGTCTACTTCACAAACAAGAACAAGAAAGTCATCTAGAAAAATAAATTTATCCACCCTTACCAATATGTCCTCGATCTTTCCTTCCGGTTGCACATACAATCTATCTACCAATTGAAGCATTAATGTCATAGGTTTTGCCCTTCCTATTCCAAGCTTTTGAAATACATATTTTGGCATCAAGTTGATGCTTCCTCCCAAGTCGCACAAGGCCTTTCCTTCGTAGTGGCTTCCTATCGCACATGGTATAGTGAAACAGCCAGGATCTTTTAATTTGGGGGCATGCGATTATGAAGCATGGCCATGCATCCTTCGGTTGCGGCAACAATTTCAAACTCACCAAGCCTTCTTCTTTTGAAAACAATGTCTTTTAAGAATTTGGCATAGTTTGGCATTTGTTTTATTGCCTCAACTAATGGCAAATTCATGTGCACTTGCTTTAGGATGTCTAGGAACTTTTTGAATTGATAATCCTGCTTCTGCCTTTTCAGACTCTATGGAAAAGGTGGTCGTGGTCGCATTTTCTCTAGTGTCTCATTAGTCTATAATTTAATACCTGGTACCACTAGTGTTGTTGCTGCCTCGGCCGCTTGGCGTGGAATTACCGATTTCTCTGCCAAGGCAGTGCCTTCTACTAGGATTGACTTATCTGCTGTGGCATGATAACTTAATGCAGTATTTATTTCCTCTCTGTCTAATTCTCCTTGTTACCTTGTTGGGACTTTGTCCGGACTGCTTGATATCTCCTTAAGTTGTAAGCCACTCCTAGTAGTGATTGCCTTACATCGCTCATGGCTTTTTCCCCTTGCAACTTCATTATTGATGGGTAATCCTCCTTGAGGTCTAGTATTCAGACTTTGAGCGAACTTCCCAACTTGAGTTTCCAATGTTTTAATGGTTGCCTCTTGATTTTGCAACCTCATCTTAGTTCTACTTATGAAAGCATCGGTTCTCTTGATCAAGTTATTATTCTCAGCCATGTATGATTCGGTTTTCTTCATAAAGACCTTAAGAGAATTTTCCAATAAACTTGCAGGCTGCTGTTGCGACATCTGCTGCTGCTGCGGGTGTTGCATTGTCATTGATTGCTGAAAACCTGACGGTTGAGCAGTCGGATTCAAAGTATTATTGGGATTGCTCCGTGAAAAATTTGGATGCCTTTTCCATGCTGGATTGTATGTGTTGGACATCATGTTGTTGTTCCGGTTATAGTTTCCCACATAAAGGCTAGATTCCTGATTCTCCATGCACTTAGAAGAGCTATGGTTACCTCCATATAAATCACACGGAGAATCTATTACCTTAACCTCATGGGTATTATGTTGCATTTGCATATTTTGGACCATCTTAGTGAGAGTTGCCAATTGTGCTGCCACTGAATTTGATGTTTCTAATTCATGTACTGTGGCCTAACGTCTTATCCCTCCTCGCTTAGATGTAGGGAATTGAAAATCATTCTTTGCAAGTTTGTTCAAAATTTCTATAGCTTCTTCTGGAGCTTTGTCAAGGAGTGTCCTATTGGTAGAGGAATCTAACATCATCCTTGTTGGGGCATTGGTAGCATTGTTAAACATGGTCACTTGTGTCCACAATGGAAATCCATGTAAAAGACACTTGTGCAGTAGCTCCCTATAGCGCTCCCATGCCTCATACATTGGTTCATCATTTGCGTGCCGAAAAGAGGTAATTTCATTACGTATAAGATCATATAAATTAGTAGGATTAAAACGTGTAATGAAATCACGACAAAGTTCACTCCAAGATCCTATAGATCCTGCTGGAATGCTATTTAACCAAGCTTTTACCCTATCCCTCAGTGAATAAGGAAATAATTTCAGTCTCAAAACATCTTCATGGAATCCTTGGATTTTGAATGAATTACAGATCTCCATGAATGATTTGAGGGGTTGCCTGGTGTCACGGACCTAGCCCTCGCACCCCTAGGTGGCGGGTCTTAACCCTCGCACCCTTAGGTGGCTAGGCCGTGCGGCACTTGAAAAGGACACATCCTAGACAAGTCAGCCTTCAACACGTCCTTTACCAAGGACTAAACACGGAAGCGTCATCTTAAATAGCGTCGGGTAATATAACCAATTCAACACAGAATATCGCAGGGCCAATCAAATGCTATAAGGCAACCCCATGGTTCCAACACGAGCGCGATAAGGGGCACGAGGCCCCAAACCGTCCCTAGGGACACACCCTAGAGAGACGTCGTGCCATCCACTTGGCCCCAACGCCCGCACACCTAGGCCCCACGTGGGCCTAGGAGTGGGTCACTTACACCATGGTAGCTCCACTGCTAGCCTGTGGCGAGGGGGCTGGTGGAGACCCAACACCAGTTCACTTCCCCCTAAAGAGCAAATAAAACTTACTAAGTATGGCACGAGTAGACGTTGCTTCGTCCCAATCGGGGGCACTTCCTGAACAAGCTCCTCAATGCCTTCAAAAAGCATCCTGACTCGCATCCTTACTTGGTTGCTCCTTAGGGATCGCTCACATCAGCCCCGAGGCTCACATCTGCTCGGTCTCAAACGGGCTAGTCACAGTAGGATCTCTATGCAAAGTGAGACAACTGTGACATTCTCCCCCACTTCCTCTATCGATGTGCTCATCGATGTTGACAACAACACTGAACCATCTGATGAGACAACATTCACACAGGAGAACTCGCCTCCAAACTCAACTCGGTTTACGCTTTGACAACAACACTGAACCATCTGACGAGACAACATTCACACAGGAGAACTCACCTCCAAACTCAACTCGGTTTACGCTCCCCCACTTTTACTCTGATTGAGGCTTGAACAAAAATATCTACAAACCCAAAGATCCACTCGAACAAGTGCCTTATAATATCGCTCGTGCCCATCTGACTCGGCTTAGATGCACCCTCGTACCCATCTGACTTGGCTTAGACGCACCCTACTCGATTGGACGAAAATCGGAACGGCCACAACATTCTTCCCCATCCAACTTGCCGACGTCCTCGTCGACTCCTAGAGTTTAACTTCACTCATTGGTTAACTTTCACATCCATCTTGTTTGATGGTCCTCAACACGTTGAGAGCCCCATTGTGCAGACAAGCAACCAACCGATGAAAACCCTTGCCAAGGAAGCCAATTGGTTCAAACAAACTCAGATCCACTACCCCTATCTGACCTTACTTCCATGCTACCCAACAAGATGTTCGCACTTTGGAAGTCTTCCCCCACTCAATTAGTCGGAGTCTACGTCGCTCCCCTAGGTGAGCTTCTTGATAAAGACCCACTGGAACTCACAAATAATATTATTATGCAAACGGAAAGCACACCGTGACTTTCTCATCCTTCTGAGGACACCACTGTACTCCGAAGAACTCCTTAACACATTATGCCAATACCAAAAGAAAAACCATTCTTCCAATGAGTTTAAACATGCCACAACGCCTAACTGGGTAAAACACCAATGTGCTACATCCTCACAATGCCAATGCATTAGAACTAAGCAGCCATGTGCCTTTAAGACAAGACGTGCCACCAAGCATCAACCCGCGGTATACTCTTTATGCACAAAGATCACAGGGCTACTTTGTCGTAAGCAAGACCCAACATGCATTTGCGATATGATACACCAGTCGATCACCACGAGAAACATCACCGTGCACCAAAAGACTAATCCCCTGAGGTAGGTAATTCTAGACATCCTCACTCTAACATTTTCCCCTTGTTCATGTCAAACATGTAGCGCAGGAACATCCTGCCACCGTCTAGTAAATAGATTTCACCCACAGTGAACTTTTGTCAACACACACCTGTTGACCTTAAGAGGACATATACTTTTAACTGCGCTAGCGTTCATTGTACCTTCTTCCTCATTGTTACATATAGAAAACATTGTCTATGTGATAACCGGGGGGGTGTTTCCTCAATTTCGAGGAAATAAGTTGTCACAAACTCACAAAAGGAATACTTGTCTTAACAACACACAAACAAAGAGAAAACTAACCAAAACCTTTGTTAGTATAATTTATATTACAATAAAATATCAGATGTACCTCATAAATCACCCGAAGCTTTTAGTTCGTCTACCACCACGGGAAGCCAACACAAAAGCGAATATTTATGTGACACGAAAACTGATAATAGACGTCTTCCTCGACCATTATACCTTGTTCATGCGAGCTTTTATACCAACCAACCGACTTAGTAACACCATTTCTTCAAAACATCAGATGCCATTGTTGCCAATTAATCCCTCCATTACAACTGTTGCAAACAACACATATTCCCACAAATAACTTGGCACTACTCAACTGGTTAAACAAGCCAGCAATCAGAGAGATAGGATACTTGTCCCAAGAAGTAACTCTGTTTAGGCCCCGAAAATCTACGCACAATCGCCAATTTCCCTCATGTTTTCGTTTAAATGACACGGTTGCACCAAATAGGGTCTTGGACGGCCGAATAAGCCCAGCCTCCAACAAATCCTCCAATTTTCTCAATTCTTCCAACTTAAGTGGAGACATACGATATTGTAGCTGGCAATAGGTTTGATCCCGAGAATGAGCTCAATCTCAAGATCCACCGAACTTTGAGGAGATAGACCCTTAGGTAACTGATCGGGCAAGACATCGTCATATTCTTCTTATACTTTCTGAAACTCCTTAGGTAGGAAACCTGCATTTAGATCCTCATTACAAACCGGCAACACAAGGAAGGAAGGCTCCCCCCTACTTCACCCCTCTCTTGCATGGAGTCGTAGACAATACTTTCTTACCCCCACTAGGAACTATAATCGTCGGAACCACCCAAGAACAATCCCCCCAAAAAAAACATTAAGCAGCCCGCTATAAGGACTAGGATCGCTTGGACCGCTGCCATGAAATCAAGTCCCAACACCACATCAAGAATCATCCATTTATGTGACAATGAATTCCACTCTCCCTCGCCATTGATCCAATTTGATCCCCACTTTCTTTGAGCTCCCACAAATGGATGAGATAGCTGAATAAACTGCCTACATCTGTCCGACACCCTTCAATACTTCCCAGCCACACCTCCTAGCTTCTACAGGAGAGATAAAAGTGTCGGACACGCTTCTGTATCCACTAACACCCATGTTGTCTTTCCATAACATCCCATGTTTCTCTTTTTACGCACAACCACTTAATGGGGACTCTTGCAAAGGAAACAACCTAGAGGAAACCGACTCAGTTCACATACTGGTCAGGCCCCCCCTTTCCCCGATTCAGGGTCCGATACTTGGTAAACAGCTTCCTACTTGCTCTCCACACATGTGTCTTATCCGTCGCTATGGCCTTATAATTGTTACTGGTATCATTGTTGTTCCTAAATGAGCCAACAACCTTTTGCTTATCTGAGTTCTCACTATAAATATTGAGACGCTCGACAGCCTCCATGGCCGTAGCAACATCCTGGAGTTTCTGTCTCGACAGCTCAGATCTCGCCCATGGTTTTATCCCCTCAAGGAAAAAGAACACCTTCTCCTTCTCAGACATATCCTTCATATCTAGCATCAAAGCAGCAAATTCTCTCACCTATTCTCGAACAGTTCCTCTGTGTGCTAGACCCCTTAGATTCTTACGATCATAATCTTCTACATCCTTAGGGAAGGAAGGTTTAACAATCCCTTCTTTAATCCTTCCCATGTAACCACAGAACACACGTCATCGACAAAATTCGACCGCCACCACAACTTTGTAACTGCCACCACATACATGGAAGCTACTGAAACCCTGTCTTTGTCTATCTCAAAATGGGAGGCTCGAAAACATTGTTCCCTATCAAACAAGAAATTCCCGAGCTCCTTTGCATCTCGATTTCTCTCATAACGTTGCGGTTTAGGAACACTAGTCCTCGGACCTTTATCCAATGTCACTGTGTTTCCCAAAGCGACTTGCATCAAATTAACCTGTGCTTTGAGTTCATCGAGCTCAAATTTCATGTCTTTTACTTTCTTAACCTGATCATTCATCCCCTCTAGCTCGATTTTCAAATGGCTCAACGCCTCTTTGGCCTCAGTGGTGTCAGGTATTAAAAAAGCAACCCTGGACAGCAACAACCCCAGTGGTGTCAGGTATTAAATTCCAAACTAAAGAAACCCTGGACGAGATGAGACCACCACCACCTTTCCCACAAAGATTGAAAAAGCAAAAACAGGACCAGCAATTAAAGAAATTCCTTGACATTTTAAAGCAAGTCCACATTAACATACCATTCGTAGAGGCAATTGAACAAATGCCTAATTATGCCAAGTTCTTAAAAGACATGGTGTCTAAGAGGAAACGAATAGGTGAGTTTGAAACAGTGGTTGCTACCGAGGGATGCATGGCAATGCTACACAATCGCATGCCACCGAAATTGAAGGACCCTGGTTGCTTTATCATACCTGGTGCGATAGGTAAAAATTATGAAGGTAAGGCCCTATGTGACCTTGGAGCAAGCATCAATCTAATGCTCAAATCTGTCTTCCAAAAGCTTGGAATAGGAAGGACGAAACCTAAAACAGTTATGCTCCAACTAGCGGATCGATCCTATGTGCAACCCGAAGGCAAAATCGAGGACATACTAGTAAAAGTCGATAAATTTATTTTTCCTACTGACTTTCTTGTCCCTGATTGTGAAGCAGATGATAATGCACCGATCATCTTGGGGAGACCTTTCCTTGCAACTGGACGCACTTTAATTGATGTGAAAAAAGGAGAGTTGATAATTAGGGTCAATGACCAACAAGTCAAACTCGATGCATTCCACACTTTCAAAAAATATGATGATCCAGAGGAGTGCAAGATCATCCACACAGTAGACACCAAAATATCCTTCCTTGGCAGCATACTCGACAGGCTATTTGGCAAAATGATTAAGCCCAATGTGGATGGACACACAGCAAAAGGGAGTGGCCCACAACCGATTTATAAGTCTGGCCAACAAGAGAGAATTATCTTGGGAGATGCATTTGCATGCACTCCACCAGTAACATGATCTCCTCCCTTTTCCTCATTAATATATTAGGATTAGTTTAGTTTATTTTTATTTTTCTAATTTGTTTTTGCTTTCAGTACTTTTCTTTTTGTGTGTTTAATTTTTATTTAGGATAATAAGCAAGAATAAAGGAGAAATAGCTCACAGCAGGAACTCTGCCGAGGCAGAAAAACAGTGTCAGAACCGCAGCAGAACAGTGTAACGGCTAGTCTGCTGAGATTCCTGCCGCGGCAGAAAAGGAAACAACAGTAAAGAGTAACGGCTACAAAACGGCTAGTGGATCCAAACGGTCACAAGGTCGAGGCCTATATAAGAAACCCCTTCCTCTTGAACAATTCACTCTTGCTTTCTTGTTTGCTTTAGAATTCTTAACAATCTTGCTCTCACAATACTTTCTGCCTACTCACAATTTTCCCAGATTCTTTCCAAGAAAATCTCCAAGAAATCAAATCTCTCACAATCTTGATGGCCACTTACAAGCGATTTGCCCCAGCCAATGTTGAAGATCGCTTCAACCGATCTTTCATTGCCCGACAATTGTGGGAAGAACAAGGTTTTCAACATTCGGATGATGAAAACTACGGCATCGAGCATTATCTCTTTGACAGAATCAAGTACCAAGATTGGGAAATTTTCTGTCTCCAACCTGCCCAGGCGAACGCGACCATCGTGCAGGAATTCTATGCGCACGGGCCCAACAAAGATTCCCTCTTTGTTCACTGCCGCGGCAGGCCTGTCCAGTTAGATACCAAGACCATCAACGATTTCTACGGCCTCATTATGAACAGTGATGTTCACGCTGAATTCATGGAGGACATCACTGCCGAGGATTACGAGTTAATCAAAGATGACCTTTGTTACGTGAATACTCCATGGGAAACAGGTACCCATAGAGGATCCGTAACAAGGCAGAGCCTAAAGCCCGAGGCCAAGCTGTGGAATGCCTTTGTCAAGCGACGCCTCATCCCTACATCCCAGAACAGCACGGTAGACCGAAAGCGATTGGTTCTCATCCAATCGACCATCAACAAAAGGACCATCAACGTTGGAGAAATCATCTTACGTGAAATTCACGAATGCTGTAAGAAAGATAGGGGACCATTGTATTTCCCATGTTTGATCACGGGTTTGTGTGTTGCCGCAGGTGTTCCAATAGAAGATACGTACGAATACACTCCCCAAAGGCGAGGATGGACCAGAGACTTTTGTCACAAAGTCATGCAGATCACGCAGGCGGAGTCAGTCCAAGAAACGCCCCAGCAGTTCACTGTTGATACTGCTGCTGGGGCCCAGTACACGGTAGACATGCCAGACATTGCCCACACCTCTGCCGCAGCAGACCCGTACTAGGAGATTTCGTAAAGGATGGCAACGATGGACCTCATGCAACAGAGGTACATGGAGTATCAAAGAGATTTCAACGACACATTAGCCCAAATGATACTCCACGCTTTTCCAGACCAAGGGGCGCAATTTCCAGAATTTCCCAACAATATGTTTGTCACAGCCGCCCCTTACACCGAGACTACACTAGCTCCGGGAGGACCAAGTTCGTTCTTCCATGCGGGGCCCCCCCCACAGTACCATGCTGCTGGCCTATCCAGGGCAGCAAATTCTGCCGCGGCATCATCTGCCAGCAGAAGACCATCGAAGCGGAGGGTAGTCTTCAGCACTCCACCACGATACCCAATCATCATGGGCAGTCTATCAACTGAGATAGATGCCTATGTGCACCAAAGATCAACCGCCGCCGGACCAAGTACACACCATACCGGGGCAGCCACAGCAATGGAGGGTGGAACGGACATAATGATAACCGAAGAGATGGCCGACGTAGAAGAAGGAGAAGAAGTGGAGGCTCCGATGCAACGGACACCACCCACAAGAGTCCAACCACCGCGGCAAGCAAAAGCTCAGCCATCGCCCTCTCCAAGGACAAAGCAATCGGCAACAAGGCCAAGGAGAAAAATTATTACAAGCAGCTCTTTAGAGTCTCTTTAATTTTTTTCTTTTAATTCATTGTTGTTTGCTTTCTTTTAATTCATTGTTATTTCATATTTGTATTGCCCGCTAATTTCTTCAAATATAAAGCATTGAGGACAATGCTTGGTTTGAGTTTGGGGGTGCAGATTCACTGCCGAGGCAACAATCTACTATCGAGGACTTGTCAGAAAAAGGAGTATTCCAGTGATTTTTTTTATTTTTCATGCTCCCCGCCTTACTTGAATTATCTACCTACACTTTTGCACTGCTTACCATCAGTATTGCCTTAGTTTATTCTTTAAGGCTATAGAAATCTTTCTCCTTACCATGATTAGATCCTGTTAAGAAGGTTTAACCTTAGGATACTTAAGTATGAAAACTTAGAAGCTTACTATAGGAAGAACTTTAAACACTTTTCGGACTTGTTGGATTAGAGGAATTCTTTTAATGAACTTAGGTGATAAAGACTTAGATTTTTGGGAAGGTAACTAGAGGTGCCTATTACCGGCTCTAGAAAGTACTCTTCTTCATGCTAGAGGTGCCCGAAATTGGCTTTAGTATGTTTTAAGGAATATCAAAAAGAAAGAAGGAATTAGTGAAGGGAAAAACACAATCCTTGAGGTGCCCGAAATTAGCTCAAGAATTGGTGGTTTAGAAATGAAGAGAACACTTAACCAAATTCTACTTGTCTTGAACTTAGAGTTTATCTAAGAAAGCCTTTAATCAAACTTGTCCACAAAAACGCACACTCATAATTCTTATAGTTTGTTTCTAGGTAAACCCTTGGGTAGCCGAAAGGTTAAGACTAAAGAATAGGCATAGTTATGGTGGGGAGAATAGATGGAAATGTAAGACCAAGAGAGAGTAGAGTTCGACAAATTAATGGTTTGCATTGCTTGAGGACAAGCAATAGTTCGAGTTTGGGGGGGTGATAAGTGCTCAACTCACTATCACTTTTTACAGCTTTTATGGGCATTAATCACCGAATTTACACCCACTCGGACCAATGCATGTACTTAATGTGATACATTTAGAAGTTAAGCTCATAAAACTCATATTTACAGAAAAGGCAAGTTTTACTGCATTTTTATATCTGTGTAGGAGAACCAGTGCCACGGCAACAACAAGGCCGAGGCACGACCTGATGCCGAGGTAGCAGCTGAGAGCCAGAAAGCAAGATTGTAGGTGATTGGAAGATAAAAATCCAAGGGACGTTTCTGGACCTAAAGCGCATGGATTGGAGCTGGCTAGCATAAGGAAAAGCCCAAGACAAGGCCACGCGGGAAAGCCCCTTAGTAGAATTAAACTAGGAAATATTTTAATTATGTGCATTACTTGTTCCCTACTCCAAGTTGTATTCTACTTAGGAAAGGTTTTCCCTAGGTCTAGCCTATATAAAGACCTAGCTGTCCAATTTATGATAGACGAATACCTAGAGAGAGAGCCGATTCATAAACTTTGTTTTCTTTCTCTCAACTATGTTCTAAGCTTCCTTAGGGTTTAGGTGAAGGTTGTTAGTATTTGTGAGAGGAGATTGTACTTTGCCTTTGTTTCAATGCAATAAAATTATCAAGGTTTGCTTATCCTTTGTTATTCTTTGTTCTTATATTCAAGCTCGGGAGAGAAGTTTGTAAGTAATCCACTCATCTAGACTCGGAAGAGTTAGATTCACGATAGGGGTAAGTACGGTGTTTCAATCGTGAAATACTAACTCGGCCTAGGGATAGGTTAAGAGTTTCAACGGCTACAAGAAGTATGAGATTGGTTGGTGAGTATAATTGGTTCACGCCGGGAGGTATCATCAAGGACTAATCATCAACATTACTTTGACTTAGGGATAAGCGGAGTCATTCAAGGACACTTTGCTGAACTTTGGTAAAGTCCATCCACGAGCAAGGCATTTCCGCGGCGGACAGTATCGTCGCTGCCAAGGCAGTAATCTGCAGTGCTGCCGAGGTAGAGATATACGATTGCATTGGGCAGAGACAAGTCAATCAAATCCACAATACAACGCAACTGGATCCTGACCTATCTCTCTCTAATATTCAATTCTCTTTATTTTACTTAGTTGTTTTATTTTAGTTCCATCACAGCCCAAATTACTTGTGTTTTACTTCTTTCTAAAGAACAAGAAGAAGAAGAAGAAGACATATTGATTATATCAATCCCTGTGGAGACGATTATTCGATAAATACTTATGACTTATTACTTTCGATGTGTTCACTTGCACTAAACACGCACTTTTGACACGCGACAGTCATAAGGGTCAATGACCAACAAATGAAGATCAATGTTTTCAAAACTCTAAGGCATCCGGACGGACCAGATGAATGTCAAAGAATTGAGGTTAAAACTGAATTTAACTTCAATGCAAATGATAAGTGCTCAACTTACTATCACTTTTTACACCTTTTATGGGCATTAATCACCGAATGTACACCCACTCGGACCAAAGCATGTTCCTAATGTGATATATTTAGAAGTTGTGCTTATAAAGATAATATTTACAGAAAAGACATGTTTTACTGCATTTTGATATCTGTGCAAGAGAAACCAGTGCCGCGGCAGCAACATGGATCGGAGCTGGTTAGCATGAGGAAAAGACCAAGACAAGGCCACGCGGGAAAGCCTCTTTGTTGAATTAAACTTGGAAATATTTTAATTATGTACATGACTTGTTCCCTACTCCAAGTTGTATTCTACTTAGGAAAGGTGATCGAGGCTAGACAGTCCTGCTTTTATGATGAAGCATTCTTCCTTCCACCTTTTGTCAGATTGAAGTATTTAAGATGCCGAACCCACAGGTATTGGCTTTACTTACGCAATATATTCTTCCTGCACAATGGAAGATTAAAGACACAAATAATTGAGTTGGATTATAACTAGGAAAACTAATTAAAGCAATAAAGATAAATGATCAAGAAATCAAGGATGGAAAAGTGGGGCAAGTTAGAGTGCTTCGTAGTGTGAGATCAGAATGTAATTGTGTCGTTCTTATAATGCAATGGGGTTGAATTGCTTCCTCGGCGGGTTCGCACAAAGGGTCATCGTAGCTGCCTCGGCGGGGTTATGCCTTGTCGACAATTCAACAACTCATAGTTCGACAGAGCATCCTTGTATGTTTTATTCCTTATCCCTAAGCGAAGAGAACTGTTGAAACCCACGTCTTGATGATACCTCCCGGCGTGAATCAAGGGCGGATAACAACCAAACACATGCGTCTTGTTAGTCGCTGAAATCTTGGGCGGTTGATCTCTCAACCGGATTAGTCAATGCCCTTGAGAAAAGACCGTATTCTCTCGTTTCATGAACCTACATCTCCCGATGCTAGGCAAATAGGTTTTTCTTCACATACTTATCTTTCGAGCTCATATGCGAGAAGAGTAAATACCAAGAGAGAATAAACTATGAATTCTGAAATTGCATTAATAAGAACTACACAAATTACAAACTTTCTCCCACAACTACTCCACAACTAACCTAAACCCCAAGGGGACGATGGAGGAGTTTAGGGTTTTCTATGAACACTTGATTTCGAGATATCCTCCTCTCTACATAGGCTATGGTTTATATAGGCTTGGCCTAGGGCAAACCTTTCCAAAGTAGGAATACAACTTGGAGTAAAACACAAGTTAAGTACATAAATAAAAGATATTTATTTTATTTCCTAGTTTATTCCTATAAGGATTATTTTCCCGTGTGGCCTTTGACCTTGACTTTCCGTGTGTTCCTCAGCTCCGATTTCTATGCCTCTTGTCTTAAAATGTCCATCTTATTTTTCTCTTCAGATCGCCTATCATATCGACATTTATGTTTCAGGTGCTGCCGCGGCCTCAATTGCTGTCGAGGCATTAAAGTGCTGTCGAGGTAGTAAACTGCTGCCGAGGCATTAAAGTGCTGCTGAGGCAGTAAACTGCTGCCGGGGCATCAAAATGCTGCTGAGGCAGTAAACTGCTGCCGAGGCATCAAAGTGCTGCCGAGGCATTAAAGTGCTGCCGGGGCATCAAAGTGCTGCCGAGGCAGGTGCTTATCTGCATTTCAGCTTCAGCTTCCAGCATCCATCATGCTATCTAGCATTACCTATGTGGTAGTTTCCTGTCCAAGAGAAGAAACCATTAACTGTACCTGTTTTATGCCAAATAATAGATAAATTCATGAATTAAGTATTAGGATCCTGAAATATGGAAATAAGCATAATTATCTAATATTGCCATTAAATCTGTCCTTTATTAGCAATAATCGAGTGGGAAATTGGTATAAAGAAAAGGACTTTTAGGCACTCATCAAAAGGTTTGCCCTAGACCAAGCCTATATAAGACCTAGCCGTCCAATGTATTAGGGATATACCTAGAGAACCGATTCCCAGAGAGTTTTCTCTATGATTTAATGTTTTCTTTCCCTCAAACTATGTTCTAAGCTTTCTTAGGGTTTAGATGAAGGTTGTTTAGTATTTGTGAGAGGAGACTGTACTTTGTCTTTGTTTCAATGAAATAAAACTATCAAGGTTTGCTTATCCTTTGCTATTCTTTGTTCTTGCATTCAAGCTCAGGAGAGAAGTTTGTAAGTAATTCATTTATCTAGACTCGGGAGAGTTAGATTCACGAAAGGGATAAGTACGGTGTTTCAATCGCGAAATACTAACTCGGCCTAGGGATAGGTTAAGAGTTTCAGCGGCTAAAAGAAGTGTGAGATTGGTTGGTGAGTATAATTGATTCACGCTGGGAGGTATCATCGAGGACTAGTCATCAACAGTACTTCGACTTAGGGATAAGCGGAGTCATCCAAGGACACTTTGCCGAACTTTGGTAAAGTCCACCCACGAGCAAGGGATTACCGCGGCGGACTGTATCGTCACTACCAAGGCAGTAATCTACAGTGCTGACAAGGCAGTGATATACAATTGCATTGGACAAAGACAAGTCAATCAAATCCATAATACAACGCAACTGGATCCTGAACTCTCTCTATTAATCAACTCTCGTTCCTTTACTTAGTTGTTTTATTTCAGTCTATCCAACCCAAATTACTTGTGTTTTATTTTGTTTCTTTTTTACAGAACAAGACGAATAAGACATATTAAGTATACCAATCCATGTGGAGACGATAATCTGATAAATACTTATCACTTATTACTTGCGATGTGTCCACTTGCACTAAACGCGCACTTTTGACACGCGACAACAAAAACGGACTGCTTGAATAGGCTCTGCCGAGGCAACCATTGCCGAGAAGAAAAGGACTGCTTGAATAGGCTTTGCCACTCCCCTTGAGAAGAAATACATTAGGAAGAAACCATCTGACGAGGAGACAGCAACTGGGACATCAGCTTCTCCTCCTTTCAAAAAGGGGAAGATGGTTGCTGCTGGATATGTATCATATTACACTCCTACAGTAACCTAAACTTCTATCTCTCTGTCCCTAATTACTTTTCTGCTTTAGGAATCGTTTTTTTTTAGTTTTCAGTTTAGGAATTAGATTTCAAATTTCTTGCAATTTAATTTTAAGAATTTTATTATTTCCATAGTTTTTAATAATATTCCTTACAGTTATTTAGGAAGGAAACTCAAGAAGGAGATGTCATGGAGCACATAAAACGGACCTGAAAT
The DNA here is from genome assembly GCA_035048815.1 of Abelmoschus esculentus. Lineage (NCBI taxonomy): Eukaryota > Viridiplantae > Streptophyta > Magnoliopsida > Malvales > Malvaceae > Abelmoschus > Abelmoschus esculentus. The sequence goes on from JAUCBN010000049.1 coordinate 3,449,942, forward strand.
CAAGCTCACCGTCCCACCTAAGAAACGGCCAAGGCTGCTGGCCGCCCAAATGCAAGTGACGGAGGGTTTGCGTCCCTAAAACTTCATCTCCCCCGTTTTATTTCATACTTCTTCATTATTGTTTTCCAATGCAGTTTTTAGTTTCCTTCTCAACAAACTCCACACAACTGATGACCCTCAGGATACAAAAGAGGCTAGACACAACATATAAATATTGGTTTATCTTCTCCTTGTCTCCTAATTTTTATCTTGTCTTTTATTATTGCCTTATGTTTAGATACATGCATTGAGGAATGCATCCCTCGAGTTTGGGGGAGTATTGATCCTATTTTCTGCCTTATAAAAATATCTTTCATGTATGGAAATTAATCAGATTATCCTAAAATTGCCTTAATTTCTGTCTTTACAGCAATTACAGTTTTATGCAAATTTTTAAAAAATTTTAAGTTTGCTGAATTTTATTGAAACTACCTCGGCAGTAATATATTCTCCAGCCGCCGCAGCAGTATGCACCATTCACCAGACTTGAATTCGGAAAGGTCTCTTAGGATTAGTACTTAGGATTAGACTATGAGCCTGAAATCACATAAACACTATTAGTCTTAGTCGATTTTAGAAGTTCTTTTCTTTGAAAAGCAATAAGGACTTAGGCTTAGATTTTAACTAGAGGTGCCTATCACCGGCTCTAGTATAGTTCTTAGAAGAGCCCATCACTGGCTCTAGAACACAACCTTTTTCCTACTTACTAGAGGTGCCCGAAATTGGCTCTAGTAAGAGTAGTTAACACTTGAGGTGCCCGAAAACTGGCTCAAGCAATATAAGTGTATAGTAATATAGATTTATATATTATTGTCGGGAGAAGAAAAGGAAAAGAATTAAAGAAAAATCTTAGTCGAAAGTCTTGAGCTAAAAAAGGATTAAAACTTAGAAAATCAGCTTTGACACAGCTACGCACACACCCACTAAGACTCATAGTCCAGTTCCGAGGAATTCCTAGAACCAAGAAGAGGCCGAGTCAAGAAAGGAATTCTGCCGCGGCATGCAGGACGGTATATTACTTTAAAATTCCCTACTTAAAAACCTATCTTTTGCATTGCTTGAGGACAAGAAATAGTTTGAGTTTGGGGGTGTGATGAGTGCCCAAAAGTCCTATTTTCTATACCATTTTCTCACTCGATTATTGTTAATAAAGGATAGATTTAATGGCAATATTGGATAATTTTGCTTATTTCCATATTTCAGCATCTCAGAATTTATGAATTAATCTATTATTTGGCATAAAACAGATGCATTTGATGGTTGTCTTTCTTAGACAGGAAAATCCATCATAGGATTGCCATACAAGAAGATGGATGCTGGAAACCAAAGCTAGAATGTAGATAAGTACCCGCCTCGGCAACACTCTGATGCCTCGTGTCGCGTGTCAAAAGTGCGCGTTTAGTGCAAGTGGACACAACGAAAGTAATAAGTAATTATCGGATTATCGTCTCCACAGGGATTGGTAGACTCAATATGTCTTCTTCGTCTTCTTGTTCTGTAGAAAGAAATAAAAACACAAGTAGTTTGGGTTGTGATGGAACTAAAATAGAACAACTAAATAAAATAAAGAGATTTGAATATTAGAGAGAGATAGGTCAGGATCCAGTTGCGTTGTATTGTGGATTTGATTGAATTGTCTCTGCCCAATGCAATCGTATATCTCGGCCTCGGCAACACTGCAGATTACTGCCTTGATAGCGATAATACTGTCCGCCGCGGCAATCCCTTGCTCGTGGGTGGACTTTACCAAAGTTCGGCAAAGTGTCCTTGGATGACTCTGCTTATCCCTAAGTCGAAGTACTGTTGATGACTAGTCCTTGATGATACCTCCCGGCGTGAACCAATTATATTCACCAACCAATCTCACACTTCTTTTAGCCGCTGAAACTCTTAACCTATCCCTAGGCCGAGTTAGTATTTCGCAATTGAAACACCGTACTTACCCCTTTCGTGAATCTAACTCTCCCGAGCTTAGATAAATGGATTACTCACAAACTTCTCTCCCAAGCTTGAATGCAAGAACAAGGAATAACAAAGGATAAGCAAACCTTGATAATTTTATTGCATTGAAACAACGACAAAGTACAATCTCCTCTCACAAATGCTAAACAACCTTCACCTAAACCCTAAGAAAGCTTAGAACATAATTGAGAGAAAGAAAACAAGTTTATGAATCGGCTCTCTCTCTCTAGGTATTTCGTCTCTATTACATTGGACGAATAGGTCTTTATATAAGCTAGACCTAGGGCAAACCTTTCCTAAGTAGAATACAACTTGGAGTAGGGAACAAGTCATGTACATAATTAAAATATTTCCAAGTTTAATTCATCTAAGGGGCTTTCCCGCGTGGCATTGTCTTGGGCTTTTCCTCATGCTAGCCAACTTCGATCCATGGGCTTTATGCCTAGACACGTCCCTTGGATTTTTATCTTCCAATCGCCTACAGTTTTGTTTCCTGGCTTTCAGCTGCTGCCTCGACATCAGGTCCTGCCTCGGCCTTGTCGCTGCCGCGGCACTGGTTCTCCTGCACAGATATAAAAATGCAGTAAAACATGCCTTTTCTATAAATATTATCTCTATAAGCATAACTTCTAAATATATCACATTGAGTACATGCATTGGTCCGAGTGGGTGTATATTCGGTGATTAATGCCCATAAAAGGTGTAAAAAGTGATAGTGAGTTGAGCACTTATCAGCTTGGCAGCACTCTGATGCCCCAGCAGCAACTGAGGCCGCGACAGCAATTGAGGTCGCGGCAGCGCCCGAAGTCCAAATGTTGATATGATAGGCGATCTGAAGAGAAAAATATGATGAACAAGACAAGCGGCATAGAAATCGGAGCTGAGGAACACACGAAAAGTCAATGTCAAAGGCCACGTGGGAAAACAATCCTTATAGGAATAAACTTGGAAATATTTTATTTATGTAAATTATTGTAATTCTACTCCATGTAGTATTCCTACTTAGGAAGGGTTTGCCCTAGGCCAAGCCTATATAAACCATAGCCTATGTAGAGAGAAGGATATCTCGAAATCAAGTTTCATAGAAAAACCCTAAACTCCTTCATCGTCCCCTTGGGGTTTTGGTTAGATTGTGGAAGAAAATTGTACTTTGCTTTCTTGTTTCATGCAATAAAATATCGAGGTTTGCTTATTCTTTGCCATTCATTGTTCTTGCATTCAAGCTCGAGAGAGAAGTTTGTGAGAGATCTATTTATCTAGCATCGGGAGATGTAGATTCACGAAAGGGATAAGTACAGTGTTTCAATCGCGAAATACTAACTCGGCCTAGGGATAGGTTAGAGTTTCAACAGCTAAAAGAAGTGTGATATTGGTTGATGGTTATAGTTGATTCACGCCGGGAGGTATCATCGAGGACTAGTCATCAAAAGTACTTCGACTTAGGGAGAAGTGGGGTCATCCAAGGACACTTTGCCGAATCTTGATTAAGTCCACCCAAGAGCAAGGGATTGCCGCGGCGAACAAGTATCGTTGCTGCCAAGGCAATAATCTGCAGTACTACTGAGGCAATGATGTACAATTGCATGAGACAGAAACAAGTCAATTGAACCCATACTACGAAGCACTCTAACCTACCCCACTTCTCCATCCTTGATTTCTTGATCATTTATCTTTATTGCTTTAATTAGTTTTCCTAGTTATAATCCAACTCAATTATTTGTGTCTTTAATTTTCCATTGTGCAGGAAGAATAAATTGCGTAAGTAAAGCCATCCCTGTGGGTTCGACATCTTAAATACTTCAATCTGACAAAAGGTGGAAGGACGAATGCTTCATCATAAACGCGCACTTTGTCCACTGTCGAGGCAGGCTTGTCCAGCTAGATGCCGAGACAATCAACGAATTCTACGGCCTCACTCTGAACCATGATGTTCACGCTGAATTCATGGAGGATATCACTGCCGAGGATTACGAGTTGATCAAAGACGACCTTTGCTACACGAATACTCCATGGGAAACTGTTGCCCATAGAGGATCTGTAGCAAGGCAGAGCTTAAAGCCCGAGGCAAAACTTTGGAACACCTTCGTCAAGAGACGCCTCATTCCCACATCCCACAACAGCACGGTGGACCGAAAGCGATTGGTGCTCATCCAATCGATCATCAACAAAAGGAGCATCAACGTTGGAGAGATCCTCTTATGCGAAATTTACGAATGCGGTAAGAAGGATAGAGGACCATTATATATCCCATGTTTGATCACTAGTTTGTTTGTTGCCGCAGGTGTACCAATAGAAGACACGGACGAAAACACTCCCCAAAGGCGTGGATGGACCAGAGATTTTTGCCACAAAGTTATGCAGATCACGCAGGCGGAACCAATTCAAGCAACGCCCTAGCAGTTCACTGTTGATACTGCTGTTGGGGCCCAGTACACGATAGACATGCCAGACACTGCCCACACCTCTGCCGCAGCAGACCCGTACCAGGAGATATTGCAAAGGATGGCAGTGATGGATCCTAGGCAACAGAGATACATGGAGTATCAAAGAGACTTTAACGGAACATTATCCCAAATGATGCTCCATGCTTTTCCAGACCAAGGGGCGTAGTTTCCAGAATTTCCTAGCAATATGTTTGTCACAGCCGCACCTTATACCGAGACTACACCAGCTCCGGGAGGACCGAGGCCATTCTTCCACGCGGGCCCTCAACCACACTACCATGCTGCTGGCCCATCTAGGGCATCAGACTTTGCCGCAGCATCATCTGCCAGCAGAAGACCATCAAAGCGGAGGGCAGTTTTCAGCACTCCACCACGATCCCCAATCATCATGGGCAGTCTATTAGCTGAGATAGATGCCTATGTGCACCAAAGCTCAACCGCTGTCGGACCGAGTACACACCATACCGGGGAATTCACAGCAATGGAAGGTGGAACGGACATCATGATCACCGAAGAGATGGCCGACGTGGAAGAAGGAGAAGAGGTGGATGCCCCAATGCAACGGACACCACCAACAAGAGTCCAACCGCCCCGGCAAGCAAAAGCTCAGCCATCGCCTTCACCAAGAATGAAGCAATCAGCAGCAAGACCAAGGAGAAAAATTGTTACAAGCAGCTCTTCGGAGTCTCTTTAAATTTTTCATATAATTCAATATTATTTGTTGTCGGTTTCTTTATATGCTGCTTATTTTCTTTTCATATTTTGTGTTGCCCGCTATTTTCTTCTAAATTTAAAGCATTGAGGACAATGCTTGGTTTGAGTTTGGGGGTGTAGATCCACTACCAAGGCAGTAATCTACTGTCGAGGCCATGCCGAGAAAAGGGAGTATTTAAGTAATTTTTTTTTAATTTTTTACGCTCTCTGCCTTACTTGAATAAATTGCCTACACTTTTGCACTGCTCATCATCAGTATTGCCTTAGTTTATTCTTTAAGGCTATAGAAATCTTTCTCCTTACCATGATTAGGTCCTATTAAGAAGGTTTAAGTTTAGGATACATAAGGATGAAAACTTAGAAGCCTACTATAGGATAAAATTTCTCAAACACTTTTGGGACTTGTTGGATTATAGGAATTCTTTTAATGAACTTAGGTGATAAAGACTTAGATTTTTGGGCAAGTGACTAGAGGTGCCTATCACCGGCTCTAGGAATTACTCTTCTTCATGCTAGAGGTGCTCGAAATTAGCTCTAGTATGCTTTAAGGAATATCAAAAAGAAAGAAGGAATTAGTGAAGAACATAATCCTTGAGGTGCCCGAAATTGGCTCAAGAATTGGTTGTTTAAAAGAGAACACTTAATCCAATTCTACTTGTCTTGAACTTAGAGTTTGTCTAAGAAAACCTTTAATCAAACTTGTCCACAAAAACGCACACACTCACCAATTCTTATAGTTTGTTTCTAGGTAAAACCTTGGGTAGCCGAAAGGTTAAGTCTAAAAGAATAGGCATAGTTATGGTTGGGAGAATAGATGGAAACATAAGACCAAGAGAGAGTAGAGTTCGGCAAATTGATGATTTGCATTGCTTGAGGACAAGCAATAGTTCGAGTTTGGGGGTGTGATAAGTGCTCAACTCACTATCACTTTTTACACCTTTTATGGTCATTAATCACCGAATTTACACCCACTCGGACCAAAGCATGTACTTAATGTAATATATTTAGAAGTTGTGCATATAAAGATAATATTTACAGAAAATGCAAGTTTTACTGCATTTTTATATTTGTATAGGAGAAACCAGTGCCGCGACAGCAACATGGCCGAGGCAGGACCTGATGCCGAGGCAGCAGCTGAAAAGCTAGAGAGCAATATTGTAGGCGATTGGAAGAGAAAAATCCAAGGGACGTTTCTGGACATAAAGCACATGGATCGGAGCTGGTTAGCTTGAGGAAAAGCCCAAGACAAGGCCACGCGGGAAAGCCTCTTAGTTGAATTAAACTTGGAAATATTTTAATTATGTACATGACTTGTTCCCTACTCCAAGTTGTATTCTACTTAGGAAAGGTTTGCCCTAGGCCAAGTCTATATAAGACCTAGCCGTCCAATGTATTAGAGATATACCTAGAGAGCCGATTCTTAGAGAGTTTCCCTAAGATTTAATGTTTTCTTTCTCTCAAACTATGTTCTAAGCTTTCTTAGGGTTTACGTGAAGGTTGTTTAGTATTTGTGAGAGGAGATTGTACTATGTCTTTGTTTCAATGCAATAAAGCTATCAAGGTTTGCTTATCCTTTGCTATTCTTTGTTCTTGCATTCAAGCTCGGGAGAGAAGTTTGTGAGTAATCCATTTATCTAGACTCGGGAGAGTTAGATTCACGAAAGGGGTAAGTATGGTGTTTCAATCGCGAAATACTAACTCGGCCTAGGGATAGGTTAAGAGTTTCAGCGGCTAAAAGAAGTGTGAGATTGGTTGGTGAGTATAATTGATTCACGCCGGGAGGTATCATCGAGGACTAGTCATCAACAGTACTTCGACTTAGGGATAAGCGGAGCCATCCAAGGACACATTGTCGAACTTTGGTAAAGTCCACCCACGAGCAAGGGATTGCCGCGGCAGACAGTATCGTCGCTGCCAAGGCAGTAATCCCTTGCTCGTGGGTGGACTTAATCAAGGTTCGGCAAAGTTTCCTTGGATGACCCCGCTTATCCCTAAGTCGAAGTACTGTTGATGACTAGTCCTTGATGATACCTCTCGGTGTGAATCAACTATAACCACCAACCAATCTCACACTTCTTTTAGCCGTTGAAACTCTAACCTATCCCTAGGCCGAGTTAGTATTTCGCGATTGAAATACCTTACTTATCCCTTTCGTGAATCTACATCTCCCGATGCTAGATAAATAGATCTCTCACAAACTTCTCTCCCGAGCTTGAATGCAAGAACAATGAATGGCAAAGAATAAGCAAACCTCGATATTTTATTGCATGAAACAAGAAAGCAAAGTACAATTTTCTTCCACAACTACTCCACAATCTAACCTAAACCCCAAGGGGACGATGGAGGAGTTTAGAGTTTTTCTATGAAACTTGATTTCGAGATATCCTCCTCTCTACATAGACTATGGTTTATATAGGCTTGGGCTAGGGCAAACCCTTCCTAAGTAGGAATACTACATGGAGTAGTATTACAATAATTTCCATAAATAAAATATTTCCAAGTTTATTCCTATAAGGATTCTTTTCCCACGTGGCCTTTGACATTGACTTTTCGTGTGTTCTTGAGCTCCGATTTCTATGTCGTTTGTCTTAAAACGTTTACCTTATTTTTCTCTTCAGATCGCCTATCATATCAACATTTGCACTTCGGGCGTTGTCGCGGCCTCAGTTGCTGCTAGGGCATCAGAGTGCTGCCGAGGCGGGTACTTATCTGCATTCCAGCTTCGGTTTCCAGCATCCATCTTCTTGTTTGGCAATCCTATGATGCAGTTTCCTGTCTAAGAAAGAAAACCATCAAATGCATCTGTTTTATGCCAAATAATAGATTAATTCATAAATTGAGTATTGAGATGCTGAAATATGGAAATAAGCAGAATTATCCAATATTGCCATTAAATGTGTCCTTTATTAGCAATAATCGAGTTGGAAAATGGTATAGAAAATAGGACTTTTGGCTACTCATCAACAACCAAAGGTTTCGAAACTTTCCTTGAAGTTTCAAAACATTATGACAAAGTTTTCGAAACCTTCTTGAAGATTTCGAAACTTTAGTGTCCAGTGAGTTTCAGGTATCAAAACTGAACCTCAAGTTTTCAAAACCTAGGCTTGTTTGGCCTTAGGTATCGATACCAATCATAGAGGTATCGATACCTCTGTGCTCATAAACATAAAATTAGCCCTTTAAAGTAGATTTAACCCATTCAAGACACAATCATTGACCACCATCAAATATATGCATAATTACTAGGTACCAAGAGCAACTTAGATAACCAATTGAAACCATCATAGACCCCGTAACTCCTATAAGCATGCTTTCTAACTTTCTCATAATATTCATAGCCATACAAGAATAAACATACCTCAAGCAAACAAAAAATCATAAATCACACTTTCTTTAAATGCTTTTACTTACAAGACATCAAGATTGTTCAACATCCAAAAGATACTCAAGTTCATATAACCAAAGTAATTCGCATCAACCAAAAACCGACTTTTGCAACAATAAAACTACACCCCCATTACTCTCTTACTACTACTAATCTTTAGAACACATACTTGAGATTTTCATCGACACGCACTAGGAATGTTGCTTCTCTTCGCTGACTCATACAATATCTCTGCATTGCAAGGTAAAAGAGAGGGTAAGCATAAGCTTAGTGAGGGGTAAAACATAAAAATACAACCTTCGCAATGTAGCCCATAAGCCCATCAATAAAACACTTTAAATCGTGCCATATCATGCTGAATATAAGTGTCTCAAACATTGTTTACCAAACCAAAATAATTTCCTTATCAAGTGTCAATTATCTCATGTAATTCAAAACTAAACTTCGCAAGACTTTCATGCTTTTAAAACAACAAAACTTATGGGCTTTTTAATACATATGCATCTCTATGCACCATCTCAAGTTTTACATGCTATTCAACTAGCAAAGTATAAATCATATGCACTTTAATGTGCAAGGTACAAGTCTTACATGCTAAACACATAGCAACGCTTAGGCCATTCTCTCGTGTTCATATCCTTGCACAAAACTCAATCAAGAACACATGCTTGTGAAACTCATGAATTTAAAACATTACCTTTTTTAAACAATTCTATATCAAAATGTGACACAACCTCATGTTTTCAAAGCACAAAAGTCTCAAATCATAAACAATGCATATTGGCAACTAAGTGACTAATTTTGTTAAACTTTATACCCATAGAATACTCGGATTCCTTATTCCTTATCTTGAGACATTTGGTCTCAACATGCACCGGTTGGACACAAAGTCACCCTTGTATACATGTTACCCCCACTACGTACGGTCGGATACAAAGTCACCCTTGTTTACGTATGGGTCAACTATATGCACGGTCGGACACAAAGTCACCCTTGTTTACATATAGGCAAGCTCTACACGCACGGTCAGACACAAAGTCACCCTTGTTTACATATAGGCAAGCTCTACACGCACGGTCGGACACAAAGTCACCCTTGTTTACGTGTAGGCAAGATCTAAATGCACGGTCGGACATAAAGTCACCCTTGTTTAAGCGTAGGCAACAAAACATATTAACTCAATATTATAGTGAACTTAATCCTAATGACATGTCATTTATATTCGTGGTCTTAAAATTGTGTCCATAAGCCAATATCATTCTCATTATGCATGGAAGCTTGTTGTTCTACAATGCACTTGATAAGTGCTCAACTCACTATCACTTTTTACTCCTTTTATGGGCATTAATCACCGAATATACACCCACCCAGACCAATGCATGTGCTTAATGAGATATATTTACAAGTTATGCTCATATCGATAATAATTACAGAAAAAGGCACGTTTTACTGCATTTTTATATCTGTGCAAGAGAACCAGTGCCGCGACAGCGACAAGGCCGAGGCAGGACCTGATGCCAAGGCAGCAGCAGAAAGACAAGAAGCAAGACTGTAGGCGATGGAAAGATAAAAATTCAAGGAACGTGTCTGGACTTAAAGCCCATGGATCGGAGCTGGTTAGCACAAAGAAAAGCCTATGGCAAGACCACGCGGGAAAACTCCTTAGCCGAATTTAAACTTGGAAATATTTTAATTATGTACTTGACTTGTTCCCTACTCCAAGTTGTATTCTACTTAGGAAAGGTTTGTCCTAGGTCTAGCCTATATAAAGACCTAGCCACCCAATATATTACATACGGAATACCTAGGGAGAGAGCCGAATTTTATACTTGTCTTCTTTCTCTCCATTATGTTCTAAACCTTCTTAGGGATTAGGTGAAGGTTGTCGAGTATATGTCAGAGGAGATTGTACTTTGTCTTTGTTTCAATGCAATAAAAGTTATCAAGGTTTGCTTATCCTTTGTTATTCCTTGTTCTCGCATTCAAGCTCAGGAGAGAAGTTTGTGAGTAATCCATTTATCTAAGCTCGGGAGAGTTAGATTCGCGAAAGGGGTAAGTACGGTGTTTCAATCGCGAAATACTAACTCGGCTTAGGGATAGGTTAAGAGTTTCAGCGGCTAAAAGAAGTGTGAGATTGGTTGGTGAGTATAATTGGTTCACGCCGGGAGGTATCATCAAGGACTAGTCATCAACAACACTCTAACTTAGGGATAAGCGGAGTCATTCAAGGACACTTTGCCGAACTTTGGTAAAGTCCAACCACGAGCAAGGGATTGTCGCGGCGGACAAGTATTGTCGCTGCCCAGGCAGTAAACTGCAGTGCTGCCGAGGCAGTGATATAGGATTGAATTGAGCAGAGACAAGTCAATCAAATCCACAATACAACGCAACTGGATCCTGACCCATCTTTCTCTATTATTAATTTTCTTTATTTTTGTTTAGTTATTTTAGTTTCGATAAACCAACTCCAATCACTTCTGTTTTTACTTTTCTACAGAACAAGAAGGTGAAGAAAGCATATTAAGTCTACCAGTCCCTGTGGAGACGATAATCCGATAATACTTATAACTTATTACTTTTGATGTGTCCACTTGCACTAAACGTGCACTTTTGAAACGCGACAACACTCAACATATGTTAATCAAAGTGAACTAAAATCATGCTCAATGGCTTCATTTGGACAAAATGTAAAAACCATACTTTAATCCAAATAATTCTCACACTTTAAAAGTCATGGAAACCATCATAAACCGTGCATATACAACAGCTAACACATGCATGCATCACTTTCAAATTCAATTCATGAATTGGAAACCATTTCTTAATAACCTTCTTTCATAAAACAATGCAACACTACCAATCATTGGAAATGTTACCAAAAGCATCAAAATTAATAAAACTCGTGGAATGTTCAATTGCTAAAACATATTGATAAGTGCTCAACATACTATCACTTTTTACTCCTTTTATGGGCATTAATCACCAAATATACACCCACTCGGACCAATTCATGTGCTTAATGTGATATATTTAGAAGTTATGCTCATATAAATAATATTTTCAGAAAAAAGGCATGTTTTACTGCATTTTCATATCTGTGCAGGAGAACCAGTGCCGCGGCAGTGACAAGGCCAAGGCAGGACCTGATGCCGAGGCAACAGCAGAAAGACAGGAAGCAAGACTATAGGCGATGGAAAGATAAAAATCCAAGGAACGTGTATGGACTTGAAGCCCATAGATCGGAGCAGGCTAGCACAAGGAAAAGCCCAAAGGAAAACCACGCGGGAAAGCCTCCTCAGCCGAATCAAACTTGGAAATATTTTTATTATTATGTACTTGACTTGTTCCTACTCCAATTTGTATTCTACTTAGGAAAGGTTTGCCCTAGGTCTAGCCTATATAAAGACCTAGCCACCCAATGTATGAAACACGAAATACCTAGGGAGAGAGCCGATTTCTGTTCTTGTCTTCTTCCTCTCCATTATGTTCTAAACCTTCTTAGGGATTAGGTGAAGGTTGTCGAGTATATGTGAGAGGAGATTTTACTTTGTCTTTGATTCAATGCAATAAAGTTATCAAGGTTTGCTTATCCTTTGTTATTCCTTGTTCTCACAATTGAGCTCGGGAGAGGATATTGTGAGTCATCCATTTATCTAAGATCGGGACAGTTAGATTCACGAAAGGGTAAGTACGGTGTTTCAATCGCGAAATACTAACTCGGCCTAGGGATAGGTTAAGAGTTTCAGCGGCTAAAAGAAGTGTGAGATTGGTTGGTGAGTATAATTGGTTCACGCCGGGAGGTATCATCAAGGACTAGTCATCAACAACACTCTGACTTAGGGATAAGCGGAGTCATTCAAGGACGCTTTGCCGAACTTTGGTAAAGTCTACCCACGAGCAAGGGATTGCCGCGGCAGACAATATTGTCGCTGCCAAGGCAGTAAACTGCAGTGCTGCCGAGGAAGTGATATACGATTGCATTGGACAGAGACAAGTCAATCAAATCCACAATACGACGCAACTGGATCATAGCCCATCTCTCTCTATTATTTCAACTTTTTACTTTTATTTAGTTATTTTAGTTTTGATAAATCAACTCAATTCACTTGTGTCTTTACTTTTCTACAGAACAAGAAGGTGAAGAAAGCATATTAAGTCTATCGGTCCCTAAGGATACGATAACTCGATAATACTTATCACTTATTACTTTCGATGTGTCCACTTGCACTAAACACGCACTTTTGACACGCGACAAGTTTTGGGCGCCGTTGCCGGGGACTGGCAACTAAATTTTGTTTTCTTTATTTTTTTGTTTATTTTTATTTTACTTTTGTTTTTCGTGGTGTATGACCAGGGCCAATCCAACCAACCCCTTGTACGAGTTAGTTCCAGAGATCGAAAGAACAAGGAAACGGTTGAGGAGACAGATCCAAGGAGCCATGGCAGAACACCCTGCAGGACAAAACTTACCTGTCGGCAATGGAGGACTTCCACCGCCACTTGGGCCGCAGCAGCTCACTATCAGAGACTTCCTGGAGGAGGACTTAAATGGATTAAACCCAGTAGTTGTCACACCGGAGATTGAAGCAGCCCATTTTGAACTAAAACCTGTTATGTTCAATATGTTAAATACAATTGGACAATTTGGTGGGTCTGCAACTGAAGACGCACGGCAGCACCTCAAGTCCTTCATGGAAATTTGCAACTCTTTCAAAATCCAAGGAGTCCATGAAGATGTCTTGCGATTGAAGTTATACCCCTATTCACTGAGAGATAGGGCGAAAGCTTGGTTGAATAGCATTCTAACAGGATCTATTGGATCTTGGAGTGAACTTTGCCGTGATTTTATTACTCGTTTTAATCCTACGAACTTATATGATAGAATTCGTAATGAAATCACTTCTTTTCGACAGGTAGAAGACGAACCAATGTACGAGGCATGGGAGCGCTACAGAGAGCTATTGCACAAGTGTCCTTTGCATGGATTTCCCCTATGGACACAAGTGACAATGTTCTACAATGCCACGAATGCCCCGACAAGGATGATGTTAGATGCCTCGGCAAACGGAACACTCCTTGATAAAGTACCTGAGGAAGCTATTGAAATATTGAATAAACTCGCAAAGAATGACTTTCAGTTTTCTACATCTAGGCGAAGAGGAGTAAGACGCCAAGCCACGGTAAATGAATCAGACACATCAAGTTCAGTGGCAGCATAATTGGCCTCTCTTACCAAGATAGTGCAAAACCTACAGTTACAACAAAATACCCGTAAGGTCAAGGTAATTGATTCCTACTGTGACTTATGTGGAGGTAACCACAGTTCCTCTGATTGCATGAATCAAGAAACCGGTATGTATGTTGAGAACTACAACCGCAACAATATGATGTCCAACACATACAACCCCTCATGGAAGAGGCATCCAAACCTATCATGGAGCAACCCTAACAATGCCTTAAACTCAATCACCCAACCTTCGGGATTTCAACAACCGATGTCGCAGCAGCAAGCCCAGCAGTCAATGCCGCAGCATCAGATGCAGCAACAACTGGTAAGTTCGTTGGAGAACACGCTAAAGACCTTCATGATGAAAATTGAGTCATACATGGCAGAGAATTATAATTTCATCAAGAGGACAGATGCCTTCATGAATAGAACTGAGATGAGGTTACAAAATCAAGAAGCGGGCATAAATACGCTGGAAACTCAGGTTGGGCAGTTTGCTCAAAGTATAAATACTAGACCATAAGGAGGATTACGTAGCAATACTGAAGTTGCTAAGGTAATGGGCCATGAACAGTGCAAAACAATCACTACTAGGAGTGGTCTACAGCTGAAGGAGAAGATCCCAAAGAGCCAAAATCAATCACTGATAAAGAACAATGATTTTCGTCACTGGTTCCTCTACTAAAATGGAGAAAATAATCCTTAAATCATTTCAAAAAGAGTAAAATAGTCCTTCCATTAAAAATATTTCATCTATTTTCCCATTAAGTGTTGAAAATAAAATTATAAACATAAAAATACAATACCTTTTACTTCTCAAAAATTATAATTTTATCAATTTAATCCTTAATCATTAAAATACATAGAAACTAGAAAATATTTTTTAAATTTTATAAAGAAATTCATCAAACTCATAATTAAATGTTGCTCAATGTAGTATATCTTTATATTTAGAAATAATTTGTTATTAAATTCATCAAACTAAGTCCATTTGGTTAACAACAAAAATACCCAATATAGCACAAAGCAAAAACAACCAACATCAAATTTTGTAAGTCCAACGAATTTTAAAACAGAGCCTAAAAATAAAAACACAAAGAATAGCAAAATCACGCCTTTAAATTCTCCTAGACAATAAACATACAACACAACCAAACCAATATCTGTCCGAGGTTGAAGAAGAGGAAGAGAGGAATGGCAAGTGCAGGGATGAAGGTGATTATCATAGCAATGGTGATCAGCATGATCGGACACGAAGTCATCGTGACTGCAAGCAATTGCCTAAAGGACTGTCTTCCTACATGTGATTCGGGTGCTTGTCAAACCGCGTGCGAAGTTGTTTGTTCGGGATTAAGCGTTGCTAGTTCCTATGGCACAATAAAGTCGAAAATGGCTTCCTTTCATGACCGAGGTATTTTATTATTCGAAGAAAATAAAATTTTTAGATTGTATGAAATTTAAGAAAGATCATTTTCTTGATGTAGGTGTTCCTCATCCGCGCTCTACTTCTCCCTCGCTGTTGCATTCGTCTTCTTCTTCACCTTTTAGAAAACCTAATGATTTGTCAAGGAATGAATGATCATTGTCAATTAATTACAATAAGTTTATAAGTTACTATGCATACAACCTTATGCAATTGTTTGAATTTGATGATGAGAAAGGGATTGTATGTGTGTTGTATGTGATATAATCATGTTCTTAAAAAATCAAAAGAGAATGGCCCATTCCTCTACAAATTCTCTTTAAGTTCTCCAAATTAATTGTATTAAATTGTTGAAGCCTCGATCAAGGAGAAAAAGACAACAAAGCATATAGAAAAAAAATCAACACTGCAATATTATATACAAAAGAAAACGGAACAAGTAGCTTTTTAAGTTAAAACTATTTTTAAAATAGTGTTTAGCTTTTCCATAATGATTTTTGAATTAAGTTACTTATTTTTTTTCTTAATTATCATGATTTTTTTATATTTTTAAAAGTAATTTAAAAAATAGGTTTTTTATATACTTTTTATGTGCTTCATAAAAATATTATCAAATTAACCTTTAGGTTATGTTTGTAGAATCTAAATCAAATAGAATTCAAATGAAAATTGCCCAGGAATAAGAATTGCCCACAAAATAAAAATTGCCCAGAATGAAATTTCTCAGGCAATTGACAAATGCAATATTATTTTAAAATACCAAATAAAGTTCTTACTCTCAAACTCATCACAGTCACACTCAACCACACTTGATCACAAGTTTTTTTTCTCAGTCACACTTAAGCACACTCTCATTCACACATCACATTTTCTTAGTCACTCTTAACCACACTTGACCACTCTCTTTCAAACTCTAACTCACAAATTACAAAACAATAGACAATATCTTTATATAGCCATTAAACATTACTACTTAATAAAATCTATTAAATCCCATAATTTTTGTAACTCTTATAATTTCTCTATTAAATTCCATAAATACTCTCATATTGACTTTTGACATTTCGCATTTGTAACTCCCCAATTAACTCCTAAATTTTATCATTCATTAAACATCCCATTTAAGTTTATTTCCAACAAAACTCCCCCGTAAACTTGAATGTTTCTTCCATCCATCATGCCAATCATCTTCTTACATTTTTTGTAACTTGATCCTGACTCGCTTGTATCCCTTCACAACATGTCTCTTCTTGTACCATTCATTCTCGCCTTGAACTTCCATCTTTTTCTTGAACACCCACTTTACACCAATAGAGTGACTTCCTTTCGACAATTCCTTTCGGCAATAGGCTGACTTCACATCAATTGCCTTAATCTCCTCGTCCATGGCAATTTGCCATTTCTTGTCTCGTGACTCTTCATCAAAGAAAATATTTTCAGTATCTGCCCTAAGACATACAAGATGTACCTCACTTGTCGAATCATACAAATCTTGTAAACTTCGCATTTTGGGTTCTCGTGGTTCATCTTCCTCGTCGATAATTTCAGAACTTGTTGGTATGCTTTTTGGTGCCACAACTGATGATTCTTCAACTTCCATGACAATCTCTGTTGAATTATTTCAATCCCATTCGCTCGCTTCATTTACTCGCACATCACGACTCACCATCACCTTCTTACTTATCGGATCGAGTAGCTTGTACCCTTTTGTCCTCTCATCATACCCAATAAAAATAAACTTTTTACTTTTGTCTTCAAGCTTCGTTCTTCGTTGATCCGGTACATGTGCATACGCCACACTACCAAAAACTTTGAGATGAGAGACTGTCGGCTTCTGTCCGCTCCATGCTTCTTGTGGTGTTTGATCATCTAACTTTACATGTGGACAATGATTTTGTATATAAATTGCACATTGCACTGCTTCTGCCCAAAATTGCCTCGACAATTTCTTGCTTTTGAGCATTGATCGAACCATGTCATGAATGGTCCGATTCTTCCTCTCAGTCACACCATTTTGTTGAGGAGAATATGGTGCGGTTAGAAATCTCCTTATTCCTTGTTCCTCACAATACTCCATGAAAGCCTTCGACGTATACTCGTCACCTCTTTCTGAACGTACGACTTTGATATGTCTTCCCGTTTCCTTCTCTACCATCACTTTGAACTTTTTGAACACCTCAAATGCATCGAATTTTTCTTTCAAAAAATACACCCAAGTTTTTCGTGAAAAATCATCAATAAATGAAATGAAATATCTTTTACCGCTAAAAGATTCAGGAGTGATTGGTCCACATATGTCGATATGAATCAACTCGAGTGGATGTTTAGCTCGATATTCTGCCTTATTTTGAAACGATGTTCTCGCTTGCTTGCCAATCACACATTCTTCACAAAATTTGCCATCATAATCCATGTTCGACAATCCGTGCACCATGTTCTTCTTTTCTAACTCCTTTAGACCACCATGATATAGGTGACTAAATCGAAGATGCCATAGCGATGCCTTGTCTTCTACATCGACTCACAAACATTTTTCTCGCACGCTTCTCAAATTCAATTTATACATCCGATTTTTGCCCATTTCAACTCTAGCAATTAGACGCCCTCGCTTATCCTTCAAGAGTAGTACTCGATCTTTCAAAAATACCGAGTATCCTTTCTCCATGAGTTGCCCAATACTCAAAATATTTGTCTTAAGATCTGGAACGTAATAAACATCTTGGATTGACCCTATCATGCCATCCTTTTGTAAGAAGCAAATTGTACCTCGGCCTTTAACTTCAACTTTTGATGCATCACCAAACGACACATGACCACCATCAATCTTTTGCATCTCTTTGAATAAATACTCATGACCACACATATGGTTGCTTGCACCCGAATCGAGGTACCCAATATCATTGTCCATGTTGACTTCATTTTTAGCCATCATTAGAACGCCTTCATTCGCTTCATCTTCTACGGCTATGTTGGTTGTCTCTTTCACCTTTTTATTGCCTCGACAATCTTTTGCATAATTCCCCACTTTTCCGCAATTATAACATTTGTCTGAATTGCAATCCTTTGCATAATGACCATACTTGTAACACTTGTAGCACTCAATGTTGGAATAACTTAATCAGCCGCCTCTTCCTCGATTGTGTCCTCTTCCACGCCAATTTGGTTGGCTCGTTTGTCCCTTCTCCATATAATATCCTTCATGACTATCTCTTTGACCACCACGACCATTTCCACGACCTCCACGGCCATGTTCTCTACCTTGAAAATTTTGAGAATAGAATACCTTCTCATCTCTGATTGACGCCTTAGTCTGAAGTGCTTGCTCAAGTGTCCCATCTTTCTTTTTCTTCTAACGTTGTTCATGTGCCTCAAGAGAACCGGTGAGTTCATCAACTGTGAGAGTTTCAAGGTCTTTTGACTCTTCTATCACGCACACAACATTCTCAAAATTATCGGTTAATGATCTCAAGATCTTCTCCACATTTCTCGCATCGGTTAACGTTTCACCATTATGAATGAGTTGGTTTGACACGGCTTGTACACGGGCAATGAAATCAAATACACTTTCTGATTCCTTCATCTTCATGCTCTCCAACTCGCCACGAAGAGTTTGGAGTCGCACTTGCTTGACTCAGTCGGCTCCTTTGAACACCTTTTTTAAAGTGTCCCACGCTTCTTTTGTAGTAGTTGCCCCGATGATAAGTGTTCGACTCACTGTCACATTTTACACCTTTTATGGGCATTAATCACCGAATTTACACCCACTTGGACCAATGCATGTACTTAATGTGATATATTTAGAAGTCAAGCTCATAGAAATAATATTTATAGAAAAAGCCAAGTTTTACCGCATCTTTATATCTGTGTAGGAGAACCAGTGCCACGGCAACAACAAGGCCGAGGCACGACCTGATGCGGACAGTATCGTCGCTACCAAGGCAGTAATCTGCAGTGCTGCCGAGGCAGAGATATACGATTGCATTGGGCAGAGACAAGTCAATCAAATCCACAATACAACGCAACTGGATCCTGACCTATCTCTCTCTAATATTCAAATCTCTTTACTTTACTTAGTTGTTTTATATCCGTCTACCAAACCCAGAATTACTTGTGTTTTATTTTATTTCTTTCTACAGAACAAGAAGACGAAGAAGACATATTGAGTATATCAATCCCTGTGGAGACGATAATCCGATAAATACTTATCACTTATTACTTGCGATGTGTCCACCTGCACTAAACGCGCACTTTTGACACGCGACAAGTTTTTGGCGTCGTTGCCGGGGATTGGCAACTAAATTTTGTTTTCTTTATTTTCTTGTTTCTTTTTATTTTTATTTTACTTTGATTTTTCTTGGTGTATGACCAAGGCCAACCCAACCAACCCTTTATACGAGTTAGATCCAGAGATCGAACAAACAAGGCTAAGGTTGAGGAGACAAATCCAAGAGGCTATGGCAAATCACCCGTCAGGACAAAACTTACCTGCCGGCAATGAAGGTCTTCCGCCGCCACCAGGGCCGCGGCAGCTCACTGTCATAGACTTCCTAGAAGAGGACTTAAATGGATTAAACCCAGGAGTCGTTACACCGGAGATAGAAGCAGCCCACCTTGAACTGAAACCTGTCATGTTCAATATGCTTAACACTATTGGACAGTTTGGTGAGTCTGTAACTGAAGATGCAAGGCAACACCTCAAGTCCTTCATGGAGATATGCAATTCTTTTAAAATTCAAGGATTCCATGAAGATGTCTTGAGATTAAAGCTATTCCCCTATTCACTGAGGGATAGGGCGAAAGCTTGGTTAAATAGCATTCCAGCAGGATCTATTGGATCTTGGAGTGAACTCTGCTGTGATTTTATTACACGTTTTAATCCTACAAATTTATATGATAGAATTCGTAATGAAATCACTTCTTTTCGACAGGCAGATGACGAACCGATGTACGAGGCATGGGAGCGATACAGGGAGTTACTGCACAAGTGTCCTTTGCATGGATTTCCCCTATGGACACAAGTGACCATGTTCTATAATGCCACGAATGCCCCAACAAGAATGATGTTAGATGCCTCGGCGAACGAAACACTCGTTGATAAAGCACCTAAGGAAGCTATTGAGATACTGAACAAACTCGCAAAGAACGATTTTTAATTTCCTACATCTAAGCGAGGAGGAGTAAGACGCCAAGCCACGATGAATGAGTTAGACACATCAAATTCAGTGGCAGCACAATTGGCCTCCCTTACAAAGATGGTGCAAAACTTGCAACTACAACAAAATACCCGTGAGGTTAAGGTAATTGATTCTTTTTGTGATTTATGTGGAGGTAACCACAGTTCCTCTGATTGTTTGAATCAAGAAACTTGTATGTATGTTGGAAATTACAACCGAACCAATATGATGTCCAACACATACAATCCCTCATGGAAGAGGCATCCAAACTTATCATGGAGCAACCCTAACAATGCCTTAAACCCAACCACCCAACCTTCGGGATTCCTGCAACCAATGCAACATCTGCCGCCGTCACCGGTCCAGTAGTCAATGTCGCAGCAGCAGATGCAGTAGCAGTCGGTAAGTTCGTTGGAGAACACTCTTAAAGCCTTTATAATGAAAACAGAGTCATACATGGTATAGAACATTAATTTCATCAAAAGGACAGATGCTTTCATGAATAGAACTAAGATGAGGTTGCAAAATCAAGAAGCGGCTATTAAAACTCTAGAAACCCAGGTTGGGCAGTTTGCTCAAAATATAAACACTAGACCACAAGGAGGACTACCTAGCAATACTGAAGTTGCTAAGGTAATGGGCCATGAACAGTGTAAAGCAATCACTAACAGGAGTGGTCTACAGTTGAAGATTCCAGCAAGCCAAAATCCCTCAGCGGATCCAGCAAAAGAAGAGGCTGAGCAAACTGATTTTGATAACACTGCCCCGGCAGAAAGCACAGCAGCTCCTGAGCAGTCTACCGAGACAGCAACAACCCCAGTGGTGCCAGTTATTAAATTCCAAACTAAAGAAACCCTGTATGAGATGAGACCACCACCACCTTTCCCACAAAGATTGAAAAAGCAAAAACAAGACTAACAATTCAAAAAATTTCTTGATATTTTAAAGCAAGTCCACATTAACATACCATTCGTAGAGGCAATTGAACAAATGCCTAATTATGCCAAGTTCTTAAAAGACATGTTGTCTAAGAGGAAACGAATAGGTGAGTTCTAAACAGTGGCTGCTACCGAGGGATGCATGGCAATGCTACACAATCTCATGCCACTGAAATTGAAGGACCCTGGTTGCTTTATCATACCTTGTGCGATAGTTAAAAATTATGAAGGTAAGGCCCTGTGCGACCTTGGAGCAAGCATCAATCTAATGCCTAAATCTGTCTTCCAAAAGCTTGGAATAGGAAGGGCGAAACCTACAACAGTTATGCTCCAACTAGCGGATCGATCATATGTGCAACCCGAAGGAAAAATCGAGGACATACTGGTAAGAGTCGAAAAATTTATTTTTCTTGTTGATTTTCTTGTCCTTGATTGTGAAGCAGATGATAATGCACCGATCATCCTGGGGAGACCTTTCCTTGCAACTGGACGCACCTTAATTGACGTGGAAAAAGGAGAGTTGACAATGAGGGTTAATGACCAACAAGTCAAACTCAATACATTCCACAATTTCAAAAAATATGATGATCCAGAAGAGTGCAAGGCCATCCACACAGTAGACACCAAAATATCCTGCCTTGGCAGTCTGCTCGACAGGTTATTTGGCAAAAAGATCAAGTTCAAGATGGATGGACACACAGCAAAAGGGAGTGGCCCACAACCGATTTATAATTCTGGCCAATAAGAGAGAATCATCTTGGGAGATGCATTTGCATGCACTCCACCAGTAACATGATAATAAGCAAGAATAAAGGAGAAATAGTTCACAGCAGGAACTCTGCCGAGGCAGAAAACAGTGTCAGAGCCGCAGCAGTTTCAACGGGAAGAACAGTGTAACGGCTAGTCTGCCGAGATTCCTGCCGCGGCAGAAAAAGAAACGGTAATAAAGAATAACGGTTACAAAACGGCTAGTGGATTCAAACGGTCACAAGGCCGAGGCCTATAAGAAACCCCTTCCTCTTGAACTATTCACTTTTGCTTTCTTGTTTTCTTTAGAATTCCTTACAATCTTGCTCTCATAATACTCTCTGCGTACTCACAACTCGTCGTGAAATTCTAAGATTCCAAGAAAATCTCCAAGGAATCAATCTCTCACAATCTTGATGACAACTTACAAGCGATTTGCCCCAGCCAATGTTGAAGACCGCTTCAACAGGTCTTTCATTGCCCGACAATTGTGGGAAGAACAAGGCTTCCAACATTCGGATGATGAAAACTACGGCATCGAGCATTATCTCTTTGACAGAATCAAGTACCAAGATTGGGAAATTTTCTGCCTTCAACCTGCCCAGGAGAACGCTACCATCATGCGAGAATTCTATGCGCACGGGCCCAGCAAAGATTCCCTTTTTGTTCACTGCCGCGGAAGGCCTGTCCAGTTGGATGCCGAGACCATCAACGATTTCTACGGCCTCACTCCAAGCAATGATGTTCACGCTGAATTCATGAAGGACATCACTGCCGAGGATTACGATTTTATCAAAGATGACCTTTGCTACACGAATACTCCATGGGAAACCGGTGCCCATAGAGGATCGGTAGCAAGGCAGAGCCTAAAGCCCGAGGCCAAGCTTTGGAACACCTTCGTAAAGAGACGCCTCATTCCCACATCCCACAACAGCACGGTGGACCAAAAACGAATAGTGTTCATCCAATCGATCATCAACAAAAGAAGCATCAACGTTGGAGAGATCATCGTACGAGAAATTCACGAATGCGGTAAGAAGGATAGAGGACCATTATATTTCCCATGTTTAATCACTGGTTTGTGTGTTGCCGCAGGTGTGCCAATAGAAGATACGGACGAATACACTCCCCAAAGGCGCGGATGGACCAGAGATTTTTGCCATAAAGTTATGCAGATCACGCAGGCGGAACCAGTCCAAGCAATGCCCCAGCAGTTCACTGCTGATACTGCTGCCGGGGCCCAGTACACGGCAGACATGCCAGACACTGCCCACACCTCCGCCGCAGCAAACCCGTACCAGGAGATTTTGCTAAGGATGGCAGCAATGGATCTCAAGCAACAAAGATACATGGAGTATCAAAGAGATTTCAATGGCACATTATCCCAAATGATGTTTCATGCTTTTCCAGACCAAGGGGCACAATTTCCAGAATTTTCCAGCAATATGTTTGTCACAGTCGCCCCTTACACCGAGACTACACCAGCTCCGGGAGGACCAATGTCGTTCTTCCACGCGGGCCCTCCACCACAATATCATGCTGCCGCCCCATCCAGGGCAGCAGACTCTGTCGCGGCATCATCTGCCAGCAGAAGACCATCCAAGCGGAGGGCAGTCTTCAGCACTCCACCGCGATCCCCAATCATCATGGGCAGTCTATCAGCTGAGATAGATGCCTATGTGCACCAAAGCTCAACCGTCGCCGGACCGAGTACACACCATACCGGGGTAGCCATAGCAATGGAAGGTGGAACGGACATAATGATCACCGAAGAGATGGCCGATGTGGAAGAAGGAGAAGTGGAGGCTCCGATGCAACGGACACCACCCACAAGAGTCCAACCGCCCCGCCACGCAAAAGCTCAACCATCGCCCTCACCAAGAATAAAGCAATCGGCAGCAAGGCGAAGGAGAAAAATTGTTACAATCAGCTCTTCGGAGTCTCTTTAAATTTTTCACAATTCAATACTTTTTGCTGTTTGCTTTCTATGCTGCTTATTTTCCATAATTTTTTTTGTTGTCTGCTATTATCTTCTAAAATAAAGCATTGAGGACAATGCTTGGTTTGAGTTTGGGGGTGCAGATCCACTGCCAAGGCAGCAATCTACTGCCGAGGCCTTGCCATAAAAGGGAGTATTCTAGTGATTTTTTTTAATTTTCATGCTTCCCGCCTTACTTGAATTAACTGCCTACACTTTCGCACTGCTTATCATCAGTATTGCCATAGTTTATTCTTTAAGGCTATAGAAATCTTTCTCCTTACCATGATTCTTTAAGGTTATAGAAATCTTTCTCCTTACCATGATTAGGTCCTGTTAAGAAGGTTTAACCTTAGGATACTTAAGGATGAAAACTTAGAAGCTTACTATAGGAAGAAATTAAACACTTTTGGAACTTGTTGGATTAGAGGAATTCTTTAATGAACTTAGGTGATAAAGACTTAGATTTTTTGGGAAAGTAACTAGAGGTGCCTATCACCGGCTCTAGGAATTACTCTTCTTCATGCTAGAGGTGCCCGAAATTGGCACTAGTATGCTTTAAGGAATATTAAAAAGAAATAAGGAATTAATGTAGGGAAAAACACAATCCTTGAGGTGCCCGAAATTGGCTCAAGAATTGGTTGTTTAGAAAAGAAGAGAACACTTAACCCAATTCTACTTGTCTTGAACTTAGAGTTTATCTAAGAAAGCCTTTAATCAAACTTGTCCACAAAAACGTACACACTCACCAAATCTTATAGTTTGTTTCTAGGTAAACCCTTGGGTAGCCGAAAGGTTAAGGCTTAAGAATAGGCATAGTTATGGTGGGGAGAATAGATGGAAATGTAAGACCAAGAGAGAGTAGACTTCGGCAAATTGATGGTTTGCATTGCTTGAGGACAAGCAATAGTTCGAGTTTGGGGGTGTGATAAGTGCTCAACTCACTATCACTTTTTACACCTTTTATGGGCATTAATCACCGAATTTACACCCAATCAGACCAATGCATGTACTTAATGTGATATATTTAAAAGTTAAGCTCATAGAACTCATATTTACAAAAAATACAAGTTTTACTGCATTTTTATATTTGTGCAGGAGAACTAGTGCCGCGGCAGCAACAAGGCCGAGGCAGGACCTGATGTCGAGGCAGCAGCTGAGAGCCAAGAAGCAAGACTGTAGGCGATTGGAAGATAAAAATCCAAGGGACGTGTCTGGACCTAAAGCGCATGGATTGGAGCTGGCTAGCATAAGGAAAAGCCCAAGACAAGGCCACGCGGGAAAGCCCCTTAGTCGAATTAAACTTGGAAATATTTTAATTATGTGCATAACTTGTTCCCTACTCCAAGTTGTATTCTACTTAGGAAAGGTTTGCCCTAGGTCTAGCCTATATAAAGACCTAGCCGTCCAATGTATGATAGATGAATACCTAGAGAGAGAGCTGATTCATAAACTTTGTTTTCTTTCTCTCAACTATGTTCTAAGCTTCCTTAGGGTTTAGGTGAAGGTTGTTAGTATTTGTGAGAGGAGATTGTACTTTGTCTTTGTTTCAATGCAATAAAACTATCAAGGTTTGCTTATCCTTTGTTATTCCTTGTTCTTATATTCAAGCTCGGGATGGAAGTTTGTGAGTAATCCATTTATCTAGACTCGGGAGAGTTAGATTCAGGTTTCAATCGCAAAATACTAACTCGGCCTAGGGATAGGTTAAGAGTTTCAGCGGCTAAAAGAAGTGTGAGATTGGTTGGTGAGTATAATTGATTCACGCTGGGAGGGATCATCAAGGACTAGTCATCAATAGTACTTCGACTTAGGGATAAGCGGAGTCATTCAAGGACACTTTGCCGAACTTTGGTAAAGTCCACCCACGAGCAAGGGATTGTCGCGGCGGACAGTATCGTCGCTGCCAAGGCAGTAATCTGCAGTGTTGCCGAGGCAGAGATATACGATTGCATTGGGCAGAGACAAGTCAATCAAATCCACAATACAACGCAACTGGATCCTGACCTATCTCTCTCTAATATTCAAATATCTTTACTTTACTTAGTTGTTTTATTTTCGTCTACCAAACCCAAAATTACTTGTGTTTTATTTTATTTCTTTCTACTGAACAAGAAGACGAAGAAGACATATTGAGTATACCAATCCCTGTGGAGATGATAATCCGATAAATACTTATCACTTATTACTTGCGATGTGTCCACTTGCACTAAACGCGCACTTTTGACACGCGACACCCGGCAATCTTCTCAAAGCTTTATTCGTCAACGGCTCTGAACATCATATATAATGCCACATTATCCTTCGCTCGCGCCTCTTTCAACGCCTTGGTTTGAGCTGTCGTATATACCGCAGTAGTTGTTGGTTCTTCGAACCCTTCTTCGACAACCTCCCACGCATCTTGAGATCCAAGAAGAGCTTTCATTTGAACACTCCAGTTTTCATAATTCGATTTTGTCAGACGTCGTAACGACATCTGACCCATCACATTCGCCATAGCTCTGATACCAATTTGTAGAATCTAAATCAAATAGAATTCAAATGAAAATTGCCCAGGAATAAGAATTACCCACAAAATAAAAATTGTCCAGAATAAAATTGCTCAGGCAATTGACAAAATGCAATATTATTTCAAAATACCAAATAAAGTTCTTTCTCTCAAACTCATCACAATCACACTCAACCACACTTGATCACCACGTTTTTTCTCACTCACACTTAAGCACACTCTCATTCACACATCACATTTTCTTACTCACTCTTAACCACACTTGACCACTCTCTTTCAAACTCTAACTCACAAATTACAAAACAATAGATAATATCTTTATATATCCATTAGACATTACTACCTAATTAAATCTATTAAATCCCATAATTTTTGTAACTCCTATAATTTCTCTATTAAATTCCATAAATACTACCATATTGACTTTTGACATTTCGCATTTGTAACTCCCCAATTAACTCCTAAATTTTATCACTCACTAAACATCCCATTTAAGTTTTTTTCCAACAATGTTCGGTATCATCTAAAACTTTAAAAAAGGAGGATAGAAAAATAAAAATAAAATAAATTAATGATTTGCTAGTAATATAGAAAATAGGAAGGAAATAAAAGTGAAAGAGACTTTTCTATCATGTATAAAAGAAAGATGGAGACCCCAAGAGGATTAAAAAAAGATTTTTTTAAAGAACAGATTGATTATATATTTATTTTTTCTTCACTCTCTAAGTGTTTATAATTTATATTTCAACTCTCAATTATCGTTTCACCGCTAAGTATAAATCCTTATCCACAACCAATAACTTTTCAAGGTTGAAGACGAATCAAGAAGAGGGGCAAAAGAATGGAAAGTGCATCGATGAAGGTGATGCTGATAGCAATGCTGATAAGCATGATCGGGCACGAAGCAGTCGTCGTCGCACACGATTGTACAAAGGATTGTTCTGATTCATTTGGCACACCTTTGTTTCACCTCGGGTGAGAATGAAAGGGTAAAAGATCAAGTGTTGGTAGATTTTTTTGGTCCCTTAGACTCTAGATCAGTTGCAACTCATACTCGATGTATATTCAATTATAGATATAAATTATTATTTCTAAACAATACAAAATTTTTGAATTGTATGAGCAAAATTTTTTAAGTGTAATTTTTTTTATTATCATTGTTTTTGCCTTTTAGAAGTCTGATGAGTCAAAAAAGAACGAAATAATAATTATCAATTAATTGTAATAAGTTTGGGACTTAATATTGCATAAAAACTTATATAATTGTTTGGATATGAAAATAATTTAAAGATGAGTATGATCCCTTGCTGAAAAGGTAACATTCAATGTTTCTACCACGTAAAATTTATTGTGTAGATATATGTAACGATTGCTTTATGTTTTCCCAGTTAGCTGACCCTACAACATGATTTAGAATAAGAATCAACATTTAATGCTTAGCCCGTAACCAAGGGTGGTTTAAAAAATTTGAGGGGGATGTATAATTTATTCAAATGAGGTTCTTAATTTATAATCGGTAAGAGATATAATATTTTTCAAAAAATATCGTATTATAAAAGATATTATTAGATTATTCTCTTGAACAACAAAAAATTAACTTACAAACATCTAGAAATAAAAAAATTCACTTCAAATTATCATTTTTTTGCATATTTTGAAGCAAAATCATTTATAACACTTTCAATATCAATTTCTTATGAAAGATCACTTTCAATTGCCACCAAAACAAGTCTTTTTACTATTTCTTACGATATAGTTATTCGCATGTATACTTTAAAAACCTTAATTTTAAAAAGCTCCATTCTAAAAAAAAAATAAAAGTAATAGGAATAATCAATAAGTTTTTATGTTAGATTAGTGATTGTTGGTTTGGTATAAAACTCTTATCTAAGAGGTGTTTGATTCAAGCCTTCTCAAATGTAATGATTTCTTAATTTTTCTAACAAAACGACGTTTTAACTTATTTTAGATATAATTTTTTTTGTTTTATATTTAACATTTTATTGCAATTTTAATTGTTGAATGTTTTGATTAAAGTCAAAATAAAATTCAACAATATAAGTAGAAAAATATAAAATCTTCTAATATAATAGCATTATTTTATAATTTAATGATATTTTTGATATAAAACTTAGAATTTAATGATATTTTATATTGTTTATCGTTTAAAATTTTAAAAAATTTAAGTCAAGAAAATGATAAGATTATACTATTTGTTGTTGGCCTTAAACATACATTTTTAAACGACACCAAAAACAAAAATGATTTTCGTCACTAGTACCTTTACTAAAATGGAGAAAATAATCCTTAAATCATTTCAAAAAGAGTAAAATAGTCCTTCCATTAAAAATATTTCATCTATTTTCCCATTATGTGATGAAAATAAAATTATAAACATCGAATTCAATACTTTTTACTTCTCAAAAATTATATTTTTATCAATTTAATCCTTAATCATTATGATAAGTGTTTAAAATACTTAATATTTTGTGCTTAATTACTCCATGATTCAATGATTTGTGTTACTTCTCTTAGTGTTTTTCGTATGTTTTTGTGCAGGACTTTGAATCTAGAAAATGCACTTAAATAGCCAATTTTTGAAGTTTTTGATGTGGCACTCAGTCAGCAACTTCTAGAATATGACATCAGCAAGTGCGTGATAACTTATCAACGTTCCAGATAGCTTATCAGCCGGAATTTAAATTTTAAATTAGGATTTATCTCTTTGTAATTTGAATTTAAAATATTTTTAGATTTATCTAGGATTTATCTCTTATTTTTAGGGTTTGTAAAAGGCTATAAATACCCACCTTGGGTAAGCCTAGAACTCATCTCTTTATTCATCTTTTAATCATAGAGTTTTCTTTCATCTTTTATTTTCTTTCTTTATTTTTTTCGTGCTCTTATTTTTTTATTTTATTTTTATGTCGAGCATAATTCTTTCCATAATTATGTTCGGCTAAATTTTTACTAGCCAAGGGCTTAAGCGATGACTTGATCCAAATATGAGTATTGAAAAGCACACAAATAACTTCGTCTTTTTATTTCTTTAAAAGTTTTCTTTTGAACTTATTTTTTTCAAATTGATTTCAAAACTAAAGATTGACTTTAGTCAAGATTTTGATTTGATCATTTATGTGGGAGGAAGGATCGGCTATTGAAGTAATCCGACTTCCTGGGAACACACTTAGCAAATTGATTGCTAAAGCGAAAACTAAAGATTGAATTAGTTATTATTGAAATAACATAATCCAAGTCGGTCTTGAGATTTAAATGATTTTTCTACAAACATTGAGTTGGTGGATTAATCCATGAAACCAATATCAAAGATAGACTTGGGTATTCGGTTTAGAAGTTTTGCTTCAAGGATTGAACCTTGAAAGCTAAGTGCCGACGTAAAATCCCGAAGTGAAAATATTTTTCTGATGATCTATTAAAGTCGAGTCAAAGTGAAAGCCTAAGGCTAGTTTTTATTTTATTAAATCACTTTCTTTATTTTATTTTCTCTTCAATTATTTAGTTTATCCAATTCGACAAAGCCCCCCTTTTACTTAAAAACATCATTCAATATTTTTGGATCACCGATCAAACAAGCGTAATCAGGAAGTTTCTAGTCCATGTGGGATCGATCCTTACTTCTCCTTTACTATATTATTTTTATTTATTTGAGAATAAGGAATTTATTTTTTGTTAGAATTAAAATTTATTCAATACGAATATAAACCCAAGATCTATACATGTCAAATCATCAAGAACGATAAAATAAATAAACTGAATGCGGAAGCGTACCTAAATGAATCTCGATAGAGTTTTTCCAAAGGGTTTGATCTTCCAAGAAGTTAGGTTACCTCTTGCCACACAACTCTCAGACGGGGAAAAGAGATATGCAAGTTAACCTAATTCTTGGGGACCATAACCCCTTTAGATAGTTGATTTAATAACCAACTATTAAGTATTTATAACTCTGCCCTCATCAAATTATAAATACACATTATGGTATCTAAACTTTTAATTCCATGACAATTTAATACCTATAACACGTGTAACATAATTGGTCACTTAATTACGTGTTAAACTTTATAATAGCAATATACATTATACATATGTGCCCACTATTATTGAATTTTAATCCAACAATCTCCCACTTGGGCAACATATGTTTCTTGACAAATGTATCTTATGAGATCAAAAATTTGCTATCATATAATAGTTATTCTATAATAATCTCGTCCATGAATTATATCCATATAGGATCAAAGCGGTCTTCTTCATATCAATCATGATTGGACCCATCAATGGTCATGTATACAAACATAATCAAATGACATAGATCAATCATGGATGCGTAGCATGGAAATTAATTGTAAATGTGAACCGAACATGCCTATTTCCAACTGATCCTCCTAAACTTTAATGAGATCAAACTTTACTGAATTCAGAGTGTGCATAAGTCAAAATAACTTTATTTCTGCAGAAATTAACTTTAAACTGAAGTAACTGAAATTGTGTCTAAAACGAATGAGCATTTATCAAAATAACAAACTCCCACTAAAACTGAATATACTTAAATAATATTACACCCACATGAGAAGTGTGCTCATGAAAGACCTAGGGTGATAGTTTCTCAATAAGTGCGCAATTATGGAGTTTGTACCAAATATGCTCTGTAGACACACAAACACTCTGAATTTTCTTTAACAACTAGGAACTAAATTTTAAAATGTTCCTATTGTATATATAATAAATGATGCATATTTATTGTCACAAAATAACTAAAGTGGTCTTTCTATTCAATCTATAATTAGCAGCTCATATGACAGTCTTTTGCATCAATATTCTAGTAGAATCGAAGACTATAAACTTGATGATCTCTAACTTACCAGAACTTCGATATGTGAGTATGTATTTTTTTTGTTCTCTAAAGACATTTCATAACTCTATTGGCTGCTATCCAACGGTCCATATTATATTTACTTAAATATTTGTCTAACATTCTAATAATGTACGCAATATTCAAATGAATACATACTTAAGCATAAATTAGATCCTCCATAGCTTGTATGTATGGAATCTTTTATATTTTATAAATTTCAAGGTTACTTTTAGGGCACTGAAATTTTTTTGTCTTCTTTAGTAATATGAGTATCACTTGTCTTGCTCCACTGAGCTTATAATACATACAATTTTCAACCAAAATTTTCTCAAAACCGAATAAGATAATCAATATAAAATTTATAATTTTATTAATGAGAGTCAAACTTAAGCTCATAGATGGATTTATTTAATTTACATTCATTAATTTTGTATCATTAGACACAAATCAATGATTGTACCATAAAATTAATTTATTCAATGTTGCCATTGAAAAACACAAGCATAACATCTATCTTATGTAGCTCAAGATTAAAAGTAAAAAGTGTCAAGATTATTTTGAAAGAGTCTTTCAATATAACTTGAGATAAAGTCTCCACAAAATCAATATCTTCTTTTAGAGTATATCCTTTAGATACAAGACATGCCTTATAGTTGTCCACATTATTATTTACATTCCTCTTGGTTTTAAATATTAATTTACAACCAATTGGTTTGTACCTTAAGGTAATGAGACAAGTTTTTAAACTTTATTGCCTTGTATAAAATTATACTCTATTTTTAATGACATCTATCTACTTTTGAGAGTTGAAACTTTTATGGTTTGATAAAAATAATTGATCAGGTTATTTTCTACCATTCCTTTATTATACTTCTTTTCTTAATGAAATACTAAGTAATAATCCTTAATAGTATTTCTCTTTTCTCTCATGGATATCTTTAAAGATGTTTTTTTTAGATTGTTGAGTTTGTTCTTCTGAAAAAATAGGTACCTTATCTTGAATGAGAGTTGTTCAACATTGTTTTGTTGATGTACTTGATTCACTTTTTTTATTAATGATTGGTGTGAAAACATAAACATCGTCAAAAGTGATATTAGGAATTAAATTAATATCCAATTCCTCCTTAACAATAATGTATCTAACCTTATTCTCCCTCCAAACTCAACATCCTAAAAATGTTATAAATCTCTCATTAAAATAATCATAATTGTGGGATCATTAAAAATGTCATAAATCACTCAAAATAACCTAAGTAATTGCTTACTTTTGAAGTTTAATTCTTTAAATGTATCCTAGCTTATACAAAAGAATCAACACTTTGTAACTTATTGTTATTCCTTTTGAGTAGGACCCTTAGCAATTTCATTCTAATATATATTTTTTTATTGCCCTTATTCTTAGAGACACTAACTAAATGAGCACTAACTAAATGAGTATTTTTACAATTATAATGCTTCAATTTTTCTTCCTCTTTAACACAATGAGAAAAATCTCATTTAAAGTTTATTTCTCCTTAATAATTGTAACTAATCTTAAATTAGTTAAATTGTATAGGAAGCTATACTAAAATTATAAGAACAAACAATCGTTATAAAGTTTGATCTTATGTGCCTTAAGTTTTGAAGCAATATAATATATTTTATCACATTTTCTTGATCCTTATACTTCATAGACATCAAGTAAACCAAAAGGTGATGTCATATTAACCTTAAAAAATTAGTATTTTTTTATTAAGGAAACCCTTAGTATGAATAATTTCTTTAGATTTGTGCTCCTAAAAGTTTCTAAAATATTATACTTTATGATCATTAGACTTATGCAACTTGAACAAACTCACTTCTCAAAATCCTATTTATGAATGCTTACCACTATGAGAGGTGCAAGTTGTTATTCACTTAGTGCAAGTTGTTATTCACTTAGTGCAAGTTTTATGTTCGTACCACCAAATACTATATATAAGTGTCTTTTTTATTCCTTGAAATTAATTTCATTAAACATGAATGTAGAATGTATTCAACAAATATTATAATAAAGATAAATTACCTAAATATAGAACAAAAATAAGTAAATAAACAAGCTCACATAAATATCCATAAGTAAACAATAAATTCAAAATAATGGCTAGTTCCCCTCAAGATATCAAGCACAACATTAATATCAAGTCTTTGGATAGTAATATTAACTGTAAGCGGTACTCTTGTTGTAGCAATCAAACATTGATAATAAACTATGTCAAACAATAGATTAATCTTTGGACTAACGTATTATTCACATAAAATACCATATAATTATCACACATTTATCTCCACAATTGTCGTTGTAATTCGGCCAAATATTAATTTTCTTGTGGTCCAATTAATAAAAGCATGAATTACAAACTCAAAATTATCTTAATATTTTAAATAAACTAATCTACACAAAAGCGGTCACATTGGTGACATTATGTTTCAATTAATTTATTAAAATATTAGATATCCGAAGTCAAAATATGAATTTAATTGTTTCAAAATATTTTTCTTAATTTTATCTTTCACTCAAATTAAAAGATAACGAAAATAATAATAAATTTGAATAAAGGTAACCTTATCACAAGATATCGGAAACTCCATTAATATTTTATCTTTGGACAAAATATTAACTTGTAAGTAATATCTTAGTGTAGTAATCAAACATTGATAATAATAATATGCTAAATATAAATCTTCCTTTGAACTGATTTATTGTTCACATATAAAACTGAATAATTATCACATGTTTATTATCACAGTTTCATATGTAACATTTCTAATTATTTTCACAATAAAGATCACTTTGGTGACTTAATGCTTCAATTAATTTATCTTAAAATATATAACATAAATATATCAATATTCAAACTTAACATTTATAACAGTCAAAGCTAAAATTTCTGATAACACTTGAGTTTTCAAAGTAAACCAAATTAAGGTTGTCTTAATGGGGCTATCAGAATTCAAAGAGCAGAAATCTTTGACTGTTCTTCAAAAATTCCTTAAATATGTTTTTACCAAAACTAAATTCGATCAAAACATTTAATCTTTATTTAAAAATAAAATACAAAAAATATCATACAAATGAGTAATTCGTATAATAATTACTTGAAACTTTAATATAATCATAATAATATAATAATCAAAAGAAATTTTTGATCAAACCTAATTGAATATATCAATACCAAATATATATTCTATAATACATAATAACATATGACTAAAACTAAATACTGAAAATATTAATTAAGTAACTACGTAAGTAATATACTTTAGAAGTAACATGCCGAAAGATCATTCAATCATAACTTAATAAACATAAACCAGATATAATGCTTCAATAACTAACTTGATTATAAAATTTTTGAATCATGATAAATTTATCACGACAAAGCCGAAATAAAATTTTGTTTTCTTTATTACTAACGATCAAAACTAAAAGTATGATCTAACCGAATTTAATATATATTTATTTCTAAAGGTTTAACTTAATACCCAATGATCAAAACTAAAATTTTGATCTAACCAAATTAAATATATATTTTAAATAAAATATATATTCCATGTCAATAAATTGAATATGCAATTTATAAAATAAAAGCCATAAAAAAAATAAAAAGATATTCATATCCAAAAAAGCTTTACTGTAATTAATGAATATATTATATAACATGAATATTCATTATTTTAAAACCCTAAAGTTGTCGCCGCATAACCAAAACAAATCACAAAATCAACAAACAAATTGATTGTGGCACATAAAGATTAATTCACAACTGTTTTTTTTAACTAATTACGGAAAAATGTGATCTAATCTTATACAATTAATTATAAAACGGTAACGAAACAAATAATTCATAGAATTATATTTAATTTCCAATTAAATATTGATAACTCATAATAAGAGCGATCTTAATGATTCGACATGATATGTCTCTGATGCCACTTGTTAGAATTAAAATTTATTCAATACGAATATAAACTCAAGATCTATACATGTCAAATCATCAAGAATGATAAAATAAATAAACTGAATGTGGAAGCGTACCTGAATTAATCTCGATAGAGTTTTTCCAAAGGGTTTGATATTTTAAGAAGTTAGGTTACCTCTTGCCACACAACTCTCAAACGGGGAAAAGAGATATGCAAGTTAACCTATTTCTTGGGGACCATAACCCCTTTATATAGTTGATTTAATAACCAACTATTAAGTATTTATAACTCTACCCCTCATCAAATTATAAATACACCTTATGGATCTACACTTTTAATTCCATGACAATTTAATACCTATAACACGTGTAACATAATTGGTCACTTAATTACGTGTTAAACTTTATAATAGCAATATACATTATACATATGTGCCCACTATTATTGAATTTTAATCCAACATTTTTGACACTATACGACGCGTGTCACATTAAAATACATAGAAACTAAAAAATATTTTTTAAATTTTATAAAGAAATGTTGGAAAAATGGTATGGTACATGGACATTTGAGCGTAAATTTGAGTGGGTTCCATTAATCAAATTAATTGGGACTAAGTGTATTATTAATCTACAACAAGAGTAGATTAAATTTGT
This sequence comes from Abelmoschus esculentus, assembly GCA_035048815.1. Lineage (NCBI taxonomy): Eukaryota > Viridiplantae > Streptophyta > Magnoliopsida > Malvales > Malvaceae > Abelmoschus > Abelmoschus esculentus. Next base: position 3,485,953 of record JAUCBN010000049.1, read on the forward strand.
ATATTTACATGCTCAAAATGTTCAATGGGTGAATGAGAAATTGTTGCTCAATGTAACACCCATGGTGTTGGAAAAATAAGATGAAAAGTAAAATATCCCACATTTGTTGGGAACATAGTTTTGGAAAGCTTTATATATAAAAGCTCTTCATGTTATTATTGGAAATAAGTCAAAGGCTTGGACTAGACATTATAGGTGTGCCTATCCATAGGCTAGGCACTTTGGGCTAGCATTAGTTGACTTTTATAAAAGTCGAAAGATAGGCCTTGGACTTGGGGCCTTTGGACTTCTAAATTGAAATTTTTTTTCTTTTACTTTTCTAACTTATTTTTTAGCAGATACTATAGAATTAAACCACCTTTTATGGAGTTGCAGACCCTTCAGCTGGTTGTAACCTCCAATTTATTTGGATTAATTCTGTGATAAATACCAATTTAAATTCTGAGAGTTGTAACTCTTCATGAATTGTTAATTACAGATTAATTCTTTAATTAAACATGTCCCCTGCATGAACACTATAAAAGGAGACCCCTTGTTCGTATTTCAATACACTAAAAACCAAAAGCATCCTCTAGCCAAATTCTTGATAGTGTTCTGCTTCTGTAAAGTTCGCCGTTGTAGTTAAAGTTGCGTTGCTCTCTTTGCTGCAGTCTACCGTTGTATCCTCGGAGACAGACGTTCCATAAAAACTCTAGCTCCGGGAGGGGACGAATCTGTTTTAAGGAAACTGTGATAGCACAGGCCTCGGTCTAAGTTTTTCAGAATCATTTATTGGTTTTTTCTTGGTTTCTGTGATTTTTACTATTTCATTTTATATGTTTATTTCCATTACAGAATTGTGTTTAACGTCATATTAACTTGCTTTGTTTGTTTTTGTTTTACAAGAAAATCATCAAACTCATAATTAAATGTTGTTCAATGTAGTATATCTTTATATTTAGAAATAATTTTTTATTAAATTCATCAAACTAAGTCCTTTTGGTTAACAACAAAATTACCCAATATAGCACAAAGCAAAAACAAACAAAATCAAATTTTGTAAGTCCAACGAATTTTAAAACAGAACCTAAAAATAAAAACACAAAGAATAGCAAAATCATGCCTTTAAATTCTCCTAGACAATAAACATACAACACAACCAAACCAATATCTGTCCGAGGTTAAAGAAGAGGAAGAGAGAAATGGCAAGTGCAGGGATGAAGGTGATTATCATAGCAATGGTGATCAGCATGATCGGACACGAAGTCATCGTGACTGCAAGCAATTGCCTAAAGGACTGTCTTCCTACATGTGATTCGGGTGCTTGTCAAACCGCGTGCAAAGTTGTTTGTTCGGGATTGAGCGTTGCTAGTTCCTCTGGCACAATAAAGTCGAAAATGGCTTCCTTTCATGACCGAGGTATTTTATTATTCGAAGAAAATAAAATTTTTAGATTGTATGAAATTTAAGAAAGATCATATATTGAAATACATTTTCTTGGTGTAGGTGTTCCTCATGCACGCTCGCCTTCTCCCTCGCTGTTGCCTTCGTCTTCGTCTTCTCCTTTTAGACAACCTAATGATTTGTCGAGGAATGAATGATCATTGTCAATTAATTACAATAAGTTTATAAGTTACTATGCATACAACCTTATGCAATTGTTTGAATTTGATAATGAGAAAGGGATTGTATGTGTTGTTATATGAGATATAATCATGTTCTTAAAAAATCAAAAGAGAATGGTCCATTCCTCTACAAGTTGAAGACTCCAAGTGTTTAAATTCATCAAACTCCAAGTGTTTTATAAAGAAAATCATCAAACTCATAATTAAATGTTATTCAATGTAGTATATCTTTATATTTAGAAATAATTTGTTATTAAATTCATCAAACTAAGTCCATTTGGTTAACAACAAAAATACCCAATATAGCACAAAGCAAAAACAACCAAAATCAAATTTTGTAAGTCCAACGAATTTTAAAACAGAACCTAAAAATAAAAACACAAAGAATAGCAAAATCATGCCTTTAAATTCTCCTAGACAATAAACATACAACACAACCAACCCAATATCTGTCCAAGGTTGAAGAAGAGGAAGAGAGGAATGGCAAGTGCAGGGATGAAGGTGATTATCATAGCAATGGTGATCAGCATGATCGGACACGAAGTCATCGTGACTGCAAGCAATTGCCTAAAGGACTGTCTTCCTACATGTGATTCGGGTGCTTGTCAAACCGCGTGCGAAGTTGTTTGTTCGGGATTGAGCATTGCTAGTTCCTCTGGCACAATATAGTCGAAAATGGCTTCCTTTCATGACCGAGGTATTTTATTATTCGAAGAAAATAAAATTTTTAGATTGTATGAAATTTAAGAAAGATCATATATTGAAATACATTTTCTTGGTGTAGGTGTTCCTCATGCGCGCTCGCCTTCTCCCTCGCTGTTGCCTTCATCTTCGTCTTCTCCTTTTAGACAACCTAATGATTTGTCGAGGAATGAATGATCATTGTCAATTAATTACAATAAGTTTATAAGTTACTATGCATACAACCTTATGCAATTGTTTGAATTTGATAATGAGAAAGGGATTGTATGTGTTGTTATATGAGATATAATCATGTTCTTAAAAAATCAAAAGAGAATGGTCCATTCCTCTACAAGTTGAAGACTCCAAGTGTTTAAATTCATCAAACTCCAAGTGTTTTATAAAGAAAATCATCAAACTCATAATTAAATGTTATTCAATGTAGTATATCTTTATATTTAGAAATAATTTGTTATTAAATTCATCAAACTAAGTCCATTTGGTTAACAACAAAAATACCCAATATAGCATAAAGCAAAAACAACCAAAATCAAATTTTGTAAGTCCAACGAATTTTAAAACAGAACCTAAAAATAAAAACACAAAGAATAGCAAAATCATGCCTTTAAATTCTCCTAGACAATAAACATACAACACAACCAACCCAATATCTGTCCAAGGTTGAAGAAGAGGAAGAGAGGAATGGCAAGTGCAGGGATGAAGGTGATTATCATAGCAATGGTGATCAGCATGATCGGACACGAAGTCATCGTGACTGCAAGCAATTGCCTAAAGGACTGTCTTCCTACATGTGATTCGGGTGCTTGTCAAACCGCGTGCGAAGTTGTTTGTTCGGGATTGAGCGTTGCTAGTTCCTCTGGCACAATAAAGTCGAAAATGGCTTCCTTTCATGACCGAGGTATTTTATTATTCGAAGAAAATAAAATTTTTAGATTGTATGAAATTTAAGAAAGATCATATATTGAAATACATTTTCTTGGTGTAGGTGTTCCTCATGCGCGCTCGCCTTCTCCCTCGCTGTTGCCTTCGTCTTCGTCTTCTCCTTTTAGACAACGTAATGATTTGTCGAGGAATGAATGATCATTGTCAATTAATTACAATAAGTTTATAAGTTACTATGCATACAACCTTATGCAATTGTTTGAATTTGATAATGAGAAAGGGATTGTATGTGTTGTTATATGAGATATAATCAAGTTCTTAAAAAATCAAAAGAGAATGGTCCATTCCTCTACAAGTTGAAGACTCCAAGTGTTTAAATTCATCAAACTCCAAGTGTTTTATAAAGAAAATCATCAAACTCATAATTAAATGTTATTCAATGTAGTATATCTTTATATTTAGAAATAATTTGTTGTTAAATTCATCAAACTAAGTCCATTTGGTTAACAACAAAAATACCCAATATAGCACAAAGCAAAAACAACCAAAATCAAATTTTGTAAGTCCAACGAATTTTAAAACAGAACCTAAAAATAAAAACACAAAGAATAGCAAAATCATGCCTTTAAATTCTCCTAGACAATAAACATACAACACAACCAACCCAATATCTGTCCAAGGTTGAAGAAGAGGAAGAGAGGAATGGCAAGTGCAGGGATGAAGGTGATTATCATAGCAATGGTGATCAGCATGATCGGACACGAAGTCATCGTGACTGCAAGCAATTGCCTAAAGGACTGTCTTCCTACATGTGATTCGGGTGCTTGTCAAACCGCGTGCGAAGTTGTTTGTTCGGGATTGAGCGTTGCTAGTTCCTCTGGCACAATAAAGTCGAAAATGGCTTCCTTTCATGACCGAGGTATTTTATTATTCGAAGAAAATAAAATTTTTAGATTGTATGAAATTTAAGAAAGATTATATATTGAAATACATTTTCTTGTGTAGGTGTTCCTCATCCGCGTTCGCCTTCTCCCTCGTTGTTGCCTTCGTCTTCTTCTTCACCTTTTAGAAAACCTAATGATTTGTCGAGGATTGAATGATCATTGTCAATTAATTACAATAAGTTTATAAGTTACTATGCATACAGCCTTATGCAATTGTTTGAATTTGATGATGAGAAAGGGATTGTATGTGTGTTATATGTGATATAATCATGTTCTTAAAAAATCAAAAGAGAATGTTCCATTCCTCTACAAATTCTCTTTAAGTTCTTCAAATTAATTGTATTAAATTGTTGAAGACTCGATCAAGGGGAAAAAGACAACAAAGCTTATAGAAAAAAAATCAACACTGCAATATTATATAATAAAGAAAACGGAACAAGTAGCATTTTAAGTTAAAACTATTTTTAAAATAGTGTTTAGCTTTTTCATAATGATTTTTGAACTTTTTCTTAATTATCATGAATTTTTTATATATTTAAAAGTAATTTAAAAAATAGATTGTTTATATAATTTTTATGTGCTTCATAAAAATATTATCAAATTAACCTTTATGTTATGTTCGGTACCATCTAAAACTTTAAAAAAAGGAGGATAGAAAAATAAAAATGAAATAAATTAATGATTTGCTAGTAATACAGAAAATAGGGAGGAAATAAAAGTGAATGAGACTTTTCTATCATGTATAAAAGCAAGATGGAGACCCCAAGAGGATTAAAAAAAGATGTTTTTAAAGAACAAGTTGATTATATATTTATTTTTTCTTCCCTCTCTAAGTGTTTATAATTTATCTTTCAACTCTAAATTATCGTTTCACCGCTAAGAATAAATCTTTATCCACAACCAATAACTTTTCAAGGTTGTAGACGACTCAAGAAGAGGGGGAAAAGAATGGAAAGTGCATCGATGAAGGTGATGCTGATAGCAATGGTGATAAGCATGATCGGGTACGAAGCAGTCGTTGTCGCACATGATTGTACAAAGGATTGATCCGAAACATTTGGCACACCTTTGTTTCACCTCGGGTGAGAATGAAAGGGTACAAGATCAAGTTTTGGTAGTTTTTTTTGGTCCCTTAGACTCTAAATCGGTTGCAACTGATACTCGATGTATATTCAATTATAGATATAAATTGTTATTTCTGAATAATATAAAATTTTTGAATTGTATGAGCAAAATTTTTTAAGTGTAAGTTTTTTTATTTATCATTGTTTTTGTCTTTTAGACAGTCTGATGAGTAAAAAAAGAACGAAATAATAATTATCAATTAATTGTAATAAGTTTGGGACTTAATATTGCATAAAAACTTATATAATTGTTTGAATATGAAAATAATTTAAAGATGAGTATGATCCCTTGCTGAAAAAGGTAACATTCAAAGTTTCTACCACATAAAATTTATTTTGTAGATATATGTAACGATTGCTTTATGTTTTCCCAGTTAGCTGACCCTACAACGAGATTTAGAATAAGAATCAACATTTGATTCTTAGCCCGTAACCAAGGGCGGTTTAAAAAATTTGAGGGTGATGTATAATTTATTCAAATGAGGTTCTTAATTTATAATCGGTAAGAGATATAATATTTTTCAAAAAATATCGTATTATAAAAGATATTATTAGATTATTCTCTTGAACAACAAAAAATTAACTTACAAACATCTAGAAATAAAAACACAAAGAATAGCAAAATCATGCCTTTAAATTCTCCTAGACAATAAACATACAACACAACCAAACCAATATCTGTCCAAGGTTGAAGAAGAGGAAGAGAGGAATGGCAAGTGTAGGGATGAAGGTGATTATCATAGCAATGGTGATCAGCATGATCGGACACAAAGTCATCGTGACTGCAAGCAATTGCTTAAAGGACTGTCTTCCTACATGTGATTCGGGTGCTTGTCAAACCGCGTGCGAAGTTGTTTGTTCGGGATTGAGCGTTGTTTGTTCGGGATTGAGCGTTGCTAGTTCCTCTGGCACAATAAAGTCGAAAATGGCTTCCTTTCTTGACCGAGGTATTTTATTATTCGAAGAAAATAAAATTTTTAGATTGTATGAGATTTAAGAAAGATCATATATTGAAATACATTTTCTTGGTGTAGGTGTTTCTCATCCGCCCTCGCCTTCTCCCTCGTTGTTGCCTTCGTCTTCGTCTTCCCCTTTTTGAAAACCTAATGATTTGTCGAGGATTGAATGATCATTGTTAATTAATTACAATAAGTTTATAAGTTACTATGCATACAACCTTATGCAATTGTTTGAATTTGATGATGAGAAAGGGATTGTATGTGTGTTATATGTGATATAATCATGTTCTTAAAAAATCAAAAGAGAATGGTCCATTCCCCTACAAATTCTCTTTAAGTTCTTCAAATTAATTGTATTAAATTGTTGAAGACTCGATCAAGGGGAAAAAAACAACAAAGCATATAGAAAAAAAATCAACACTGCAATGTTATATAATAAAGAAAACGTAACAAGTAGCTTTTTAAGTTAAAACTATTTTTAAAATAGTGTTTAGCTTTTTCAAAATGATTTTTGAACTTTTTCTTAATTATCATGATTTTTTTTATATTTTTAAAAGTAATTTAAAAAATAGATTTTTTATATACTTTTTATGTGCTTCATAAAAATATTATCAAATTAACCTTTATGTTATGTTCGGTACCATCTAAAACTTTAAAAAAAGGAGGATAGAAAAATAAAAATAAAATAAATTAATGATTTGCTAGTAATACAGAAAATAGGGAGGAAATAAAAGTGAATGAGACTTTTATATCATGTATAAAAGCAAGACGGAGACCCCCAGAGGATTAAAAAAGATTTTTTTAAAGAACAAGTTGATTATATATTTATTTTTTCTTCACTCTCTAAGTGTTTAAAATTTATCTTTTAACTCTCAATTATCGTTTCACCGCTAAGTATCAATCTTTATCCACAACCAATAACTTTTCTAGCTTGAAGACGACTCAAGAAGAGGGGGAAAAGAATGGAAAGTGCATCGATGAAGGTGATGCTGATAGCAATGGTGATAAGCATGATCGGGCACGAAGCAGTGGTCGTCGCACACGATTGTACAAAGGATTGTTCCGAATCATTTGGCACACCTTTGTTTCACCTTGGGTGAGAATGAAAGGGTACAAGATCAAGTGTTGGTAGTTTTTTTTGGTCCCTTAGACTCTAAATTGGTTGCAACTGATACTCAATGTATATTCAATTATAGATATAAATTGTTATTTCTGAATAATATAAAATTTTTGAATTGTATGAGCAAAATTTTTTAAGTGTAAGTTTTTTTATTTCTCATTGTTTTTGTCTTTTAGAAAGTCTGATTAGTAAAAAAAGAACGAAATAATAATTATCAATTAATTGTAATAAATTTGGTACTTAATATTGCATAAAAACTTATATAATTGTTTGAATATGTAAATAATTTAAAGATGAGTATGATCCCTTGCTGAAAAGGTAACATTCAAAGTTTCTACCACATAAAATTTATTTTGTAGATATATGTAACGATTGCTTTATGTTTTCCCAGTTTGCTGACCCTACGCGAGATTTAGAATAAGAATCAACATTTGATTCTTAGCCCGTAACCAAGGGAGGTTTAAAAAATTTGAGGGTGATGTATAATTTATTCAAATGAGGTTCTTAATTTATAACCTGTAAGAGATATAATATTTTTTTTCAAAAAAACATCGTATTTCAAAAGATATTATTAGATCATTCTCTTGAACAGCAAAAAATTAACTTACAAACATCTAGAATAAAAAAAAAATCACTTAAAATTATCATTGTTTTTGCATATTTTGAAGCAAAATCATTTATAACACTTCCAATATCAATTTCTTATGAAAGATCACTTTCAATTGCCACCAAAATAAGTCTTTTTAGTATTTCTTACGATATAGTTATTCGCATGTATACTTTAACAACTGTAATTTTAAAAAGCTCCATTTGACAAAAAAAAAGTAATAGGAATAATCAATAAGTTTTTAAGTTAGATTAGTGATTGTTGGTTTGGTATAAAACTCTCATCTGAGAGGTGTTTGATTCAAGCCTTCTCAAATGTTATGATTTCTTAATTTTTCTAACAAAACGACGTTTTAACTTATTTTAGATATATTTTTTTTGTTTTATATTTAACATTTTATTGCAATTTTAACGGTTGAATGTTTTGATTAAAGTCAAAATAAAATTCAACAGTATAAGTAGAAAAATATAAAATCTTCTAATATAATAGCATTATTTTATAATTTAATGATATTTTTGATATAAAAATTAAAATTTTAAGATATTTTATATTGTTTATCATTTAAAATTTAAAAAAAAATTACGTCAAGAAAATGATAAGATTATACTATTTGTTGTTGGACTTAAACATACATTTTTAAACGACACCGATAAAGCACAATGATTTTCGTCACTAGTTCCTCTACTAAAATGGAGAAAATAATCCTTAAATTATTTCAAAAAGAGTAAAATAGTCCTTCCATTAAAAATATTTCATCTATTTTCCCATTAAGTGATGAAAATAAAATTATAAACATAAAAATACAATACTTTTTACTTCTCAAAAATTATAATTTTATCAATTTAATCCTTAATCATTAAAATACATAGAAACTAAAAAATATTTTTAAAATTTTATAAAGAAAATCATCAAACTCATAATTAAATGTTGTTCAATGTAGTATATCTTTATATTTAGAAATAATTTGTTATTAAATTCATCAAACTAAGTCCATTTGGTTAACAACAAAAATACCCAATAAGCACAAAGCAAAAACAACCAAAATCAAATTTTGTAAGTCCAACGAATTTTAAAACAGAACCTAAAAATAAAAACACAAAGAATAGCAAAATCATGCCTTTAAATTCTCCTAGACAATAAACATACAACACAACCAAACCAATATCTGTCCAAGGTTGAAGAAGAGGAAGAGAGGAATGGCAAGTGCATGGATGAAGGTGATTATCATAGCAATGGTGATCAGCATGATCGAACACGAAGTCATCGTGACTGCAAGCAATTGCCTAAAGGACTGTCTTCCTACATGTGATTCGGGTGCTTGTCAAACCACGTGCGAAGTTGTTTGTTCGGGATTGAGCGTTGCTAGTTCCTATGGCACAATAAAGTCGAAAATGGCTTCCTTTCTTGACCGAGGTATTTTATTATTCCAAGAAAATAAAATTTTTAGATTGTATGAAATTTAAGAAAGATCATATATTGAAATACATTTTCTTGGTGTAGGTGTTTCTCATCCGCGCTCGCCTTCTCCTTTGCTGTTGCCTTCGTCTTCCTCTTCCCCTTTTAGAAAACCTAATGATTTGTCGAGGAATGAATGATCATTGTCAATTAATTACAATAAGTTTATAAGTTACTATGCATACAGCCTTATGCAATTGTTTGAATTTGATGATGAGAAAAGGATTGTATGTGTGTTATATGTGATATAATCATGTTCTTAAAAAATCAAAAGAGGATGAATGGTCCATTCCTCTACAAATTCTGTTTAAGTTCTTCAAATTAATTGTATTAAATTTTTAAATACTCGATCAAGGGGAAAAAGACAACAAAGCATATAGAAAAAAAATCAATACTGCAATTTTATATAATAAAGAAAACGGAACAAGTAGCTTTTTAAGTTAAAACTATTTTTGAAATAGTGTTTAGCTTTTTCATAATGATTTTTGAACTTTTTCTTAATTATCACGATTTTTTTATATTTTTAAAAGTAATTTAAAAAATAGATTTTTTTATATAATTTTTATGAGCTTCATAAATATTTTATCAAATTAACCTTTATGTTATGTTCGGTACCATCTAAAACTTTAAGAAAAGGAGGATAAAAAAATAAAAATAAAATAAAAGTAAATGAGACTTCTCTATCATGTATAAAAGCAAGATGGAGACCCCAAGAGGATTAAAAAAAAGATTTTTTTAAAGAACAAGTTTATTTTTTCTTCACTCTCTAAGTGCTTATAATTTATCTTTCAACTCTCAATTATCGTTTCACCGCTAAGTATAAATCTTTATCCACAACCAATAACTTTTCAAGGTTGAAGACTGTAACCCCTAAAATTAACCTAATTTCTTAGATTAAAAGTTAGGGTTTATTTTACTAAATCTTGTTTCGCAAGTTAGGGTTTTATAAAATAGAATAATATTATTCGGATAAATTATTAAAATAAATAAAAATTGAAAATACTGAAAATAATATTCAACGTTTAAAAATACTGAGTTTAACCAATAAACATTAAACAGTCCAAATCCAAATAATTATTTAATGTCCGTTACAAAATTAATAATAGAAATAATTAAAAAGTCCGAAATAATAAAACATACAGAATAACAGAAAATTCAATTTCAACAGTCCTCCAAGTACCGAGACCCATGACCGGGTATCTGAAACAGAAACTGAAAGGGTGTAAGCTAAGAAGCCTAGTGTGTCTCTAATAAGGTGGCAAACAGGGTTACAAAACAGTAAATGCAGATGTTATGAAGTATGCATGATATGCACCCCCAACTCCGAACACCATCAGAAGAGTAGGTCCCCCCCTGAACCACTCTAACTCCATCACACCAACAGAAGTGGAACTCGACCTGCAGGTGGAGCCACTGAACAGAAGTGGTATAATACAGAACCACTAAACAGAAGTGAATCAATCACTAACTTCCTCCGTACAGAAATATTCTACCAGATGCAATGTTAAGTGCAAATATAAAATCAGAATGCATGCCTAATAATCTAACAGGAGGCATACATGACAATTTCAGAATAAAAAATGTGATGTCAGGATGATGCATGATCATATGGAATTTATCAGAAATTTGTACTCATGAAATAACAGAAGTAACGGAATTAACAGAAGAGAACACACCTGTAACAGAAGACTCAACGTCGATACTGACGTCTACTGGACTCAGCTCTACCACTGGAATGAGCAGGAGTAGAACCTACGAGTAACAATTAACATTAGATACCTTACTATGCCATTATACCGAAGAATACAATGAACAGAAATAAACCAATACTCACGTGCAGGTCCCGAATGCTGATGAACGGGTGGTCGTCCAGGAGGAGGAGGAGGTAGGTGCTCAGGGCCAAAATCCACGTCACCTGAAGCAAACAGAAACGATTTCAGAAACCTCTAAAGATAACTTCCAAATAAGGCATTCGAACATAAAAGCCCTAAAAACGACACTTCGGGTTTGAATTTCGAGAAACGGATAGCGCCATTAGACTCAGGACGTCGAAAAACATAAAGTGGGACCGGGTCGGAAAAAGTCAACGCTGACGTTAGTAACTGACGTCATCAGGTCAATGCTGACGTCAGCAGATGACGTCAGCAATGACATCAGCCGAATCGGGTCATGGGTCGGGTTCGGGCCGGGTCGGGTTATGGTTCGGGTCAGGATGGGCTTGGGTTCAGAACGGACGGCTTGGTCGGGTTGGGGCTGAACCGGACTGGACCGGTCGGTTCGGGTGACCCCGAGGATTCCCGAGAAAATCTGGGTTTTCCAGATTTTTCGGGAAAATCTGGAAAAATTCCAGAAATTCCCAGGTGCCAAACACAAGATTTCAGTCAAAAAAACCCTTTTTTTCTTATTCGATTCAAGCATAAAAAGATCCGATTCAAGCACTAAAGAGGCCTATTCGATTCGAACCAAAAACCCCTAAACCATTCGAAAAACTTCAACAAAACTTCAACAAAAACACCCTTATACCAGAATGAAGCAAAGAAAAAGAAAGAATGAACTCACCAACAAGATTCGGACCAAGAACCGGAATAACAGGAGATACCAGGATGAATCGAATGAAAACCAAGGAATTGGAAGGAGAAAAACGAGTTGGAAACAAAATAAATTTGGAAATTAAAACAAAATAAGGGGAATTAAATCCCCCCGATTTGGTTCTGAAACGGAAGAAGGAAAGGAAAAAAATGTTACCATTTGAAAAATGGTAAAATTCCCTCTCAAGGGTCTGAACTCCAAAAACCTTTCAAAAAGTCCCTCAACTTTCAGAAATTCACAAAAAGGTCATTGGTTTCAGAGTCAAAATCCCCAAATTTTTAGGGCATAAATTAGGGATTTTGAATTTTAATTGGGGAAAAACATTGGGGTGTTACAACTCTCCCCCCCTTACAGAAATTTCGTCCTCGAAATTTACCTGGATCAAAAAGATGCGGATATTGGGCTTTGATGACAGACTTGGGTTCCCACGTAGCCTCATCATAACCTCTATTACGCCAGAGAACCTTAACCATCTTAATGGTTTTCCTTCGAAGGACTTTCTGATCCTGAGCAATGATCTCAACAGGTTCTTCCTCATAGCACAGATCTGGATGGATCTCAAACTCCTCAATAGGCAAGACATGAGACGGATCAGCTCGATAGCGTCTCAATACAGAAACATGGAACACATCATGGATACGCTTGAGCTCAGGTGGTAACTCAAGCTGATAAGCTACAGGTCCAACTCGCCTGAGAATACGGTAAGGCCCAATATAACGGGGACTGAGCTTGCCCTTACGACCAAAATGGAGTACCTTCCTCGACGGAGATACTTTTAGAAAATCCTCATCACCAACCTCAAACTCGAGATCCTTACACCTCAAATCAGCGTAAGATTTTTGTCTATCAAAAGCGGCCTTAAGCCTATCCCGAATCAACCTGACAGTCTCCTCAGCCTCATGCACAAGATCAGGACCCAGTAACCGATGCTCATTAAGCTCAGTCCATCCAATAGGAGTGCGACACTTACGCCCGTACAGAGCCTCATAAGGTGCCATCTTAATACTGGCTTGATAACTGTTATTGTATACGAACTCTGCCAAAGGTAAGAAATCCTCCCAACTACCTCTGAAATCCAGAATACATCCTCTCAACATATCCTCAAGGATCTAAATCACTCGCTCAGAATGACCATCGGTCTGAGGGTGATATGAAGTACTGAAGTTTAGCCGAGTACCCAAAGCAGAGTGTAGAGAACCCTAGAATTTAGATGTGAATCTCGGATCCCGGTCAGAAATAATAGATAGAGGCACCCCATGTAACCGAACAATCTCAGAGATGTATAACCGGGCCAACTTACTCAGAGGGTAAGTAGTCTTAACCAGAATAAAGTGTGCAGACTTAGTCAACCGATCAACGATGACCCAAACAAAATCCTTCTTTGACGGAGTCAGAGGTAAACCACTGACAAAATCTATGGTCACACGCTCCCATTTCCACTGCGGAATCTCAATATGCTGAAGAAGTCCAGATGGACGTTGATGCTCTGCTTTGACTTTCTAGCAAGTCAAGCACTTAGATACAAAACTGACCACATCTCGTTTGAGACCCTTCCACCAATATTTTTCCCGAAGATTCTTGTACATCTTATCACCACTAGGATGCATAGAATACGGACTGTCATGGGCTTCCCGAAGGATAACTTGTTTCAGATCTGAGTTCCTTGGAACACAGTATCGACCCCAGAAACATAAAACTCCATCCTGATCGATAGAAAAGTCCTAAGAAATTCCCTCATTGACCTCAAAAATACGGTGTGCCAAGAAAGGGTCATTGGGCTGCTCAGCCCGAATATCAGATATCAGGGTAGGAACCACATGGAGTTCAGCCAACAGACTACCATCCTCAAATAAACTCAGCCGAGCAAACAGATCTCTCAGATCAGAAATGGCGTTACGACTCAAAGCATCCGCAACGACATTAGCTTTACCAGGATGGTAATCGATCTCACAGTCATAATCCTTCAAAAGCTCCAACCATCGTCGCTGTCTCAAGTTGAGCTCCTTCTGAGTGAGAAGGTATTTCAGACACTTATGATCTGTGAAGATGTAACACTTCTCTCCATAAAGATAGTGTCTCCAGATTTTCAGAGCAAAGATCACTGCCGCTAACTCCAGATCATGGGTAAGATAGTTACACTCATGAGGTTTTAACTGTCGGGAAGCATAAGCTACCACCTTCCCATCTTGCATCAGAACACGCCCCAAACCGGTATACGGGGCATCACTATATACTGTATAGGGTTTCCCTGATTCGGGCTATATCAAAACCGGTGCTTGAGTCAAAACTGATTTGAGTTTCTCAAAACTCTCCTGTTGGGCCTCAGACCAGATAAACGGAACATCTTTCCTCATAAGCTTGGTGAACGGAGCAGCAATAGAGGAAAAACCCTCTACAAATCTTCGGTAGTAACCAGCTAAACCCAAAAAGCTACGAACCTCTGCCACATTCTTTGGTTGCTTCCATTCCATAACAGTCTCAATTTTCTTCGGGTCAACTTGAATACCCTTAGCTGAAACCACATGCCCCAGAAAAACAACCTCAGATAACCAGAACTCACATTTGCTGAACTTAGCATACAACTGTTTTTCTCTTAGAGTTTGTAACACAATACGGAGATGTCGCTCATGCTTAGCCTCAGACTTAGAATAGACCAGGATATCGTCAATAAAAACCACAACAAACTGATCCAGATAGGGTCGAAACACCCTATTCATCATGTCCATAAATGCAGCAAGGGCATTAGTAAGACCGAAGGGCATTACCAGAAACTTGTAGTGACCATAACGAGTCCGGAAAGCTGTTTTGAAAACATCAGAATCCTTAACCTTGAGTTGGTAATAACCCGATCTCAGGTCTATCTTAGAAAATACAGATGCTCCTCGAAATTGGTCAAATAGATCATCAATGCGGGACAGAGGATATTTATTCTTAACCGTTAGCTTGTTCAACTTCCGATAGTCGATATAGAGACGAAGGGACCCATCTTTCTTTTTAACAAACAGAACCGAAGCCCCCCACGGAGAAACACTGGGTCGAATGAAACCTCGATCCAGAAGTTCCTATAGCTGAACCTTGAGCTCCTTAAGCTCTTTCGGAGCCATCCGATATGGTGCCATAGACACTGGATTAGTCCCCAGAAGTAACTCAATACCAAACTCCACTTCCTCCCGCTTAGGGGTACGCCCGGTAATTCTTCTGGAAAAACATCCGGAAACTCACATACAACTCGGATCTTATCCATCCCGGAATTAGATTGCCTTGGATCGAGAATATAGGCAAGATAGGCCACAGATCCTTTCCTGATCATCTTCTTGGCTTTCAGAGCAGAGACAAGATTGGACAGAAACCCTCTACGCTCACCGATAAGGGTTACCTCACGGTCATCAGAAGTCCTCAGAGTTGCCCTCTTACGCTCACAGTCCAGAGTGACTTGATGAGAAGACAACCAATCCATTCCCAGAATCAAATCAAACTCCCAGAACGGTAGCTCCATCAAATTAGCCGAAAAGATTTCTCCATGAACCTCAAGAGGACAATTCTTATAAACTTTGGTAACCTCCACAGGGTTACCTACAGGAGTATAAACAGAAACAAAACTACCCACCTCCTCAACATGAGTCTCCAAATAACCCGATACAGAACTAGAAACATAGGACTGTGTAGACCCATTATCAAGAAGTGCAAATAAAGAGATAGCATGAACATAAAAAGTACCAGCTATGACATCTGGTTCATCTCGGTCCTCATGCCTCTTTGTAGCAAAAACCAAGCCGGGTTGGGATCCCCTGATCTGGCAGCTCCTCTAAACTGACTAGGTCTGCCTCTACTACCAGTACCGGATGCAGCCGGTCTACCCTGACCTCTTCCCCCAACTGGGGCCTGAACTGATGCCTGTGATTGCCCCTGAGTATAACCAGACTATGGAGACACTGGACAGTCCCTGAGACGATGATCAAAAGAACCACATCGGAAGCAAGCCCCGCTCCTCATTCGACACTCTCCAGAATGTCATTTCTTATAGAAAGAACATTGAGGCAACGCTCGGGTATTAGTGGATCCAGCTCCACTAGCAGCAGGAACAACAGTAGCAACTAATCTAGATCGTGCAGAACTCTGTGGCTCAAACTCATCACGGCCTCTCTTCTGGGACTGAAAACCCTGACTATGCTGTGCAGGTACTGCGGGCTAACGTCTACCTCTATCCTGACCCTGAGATTCCAGTTGAGCTCTCAAACTCTCAGTACGCTCGGCTGTCCTGGCACACCGAGTGATCATCTTATATTCCGTATCGTGGTGGGTGGCTACATCAATCTTCAATGGTACTCGGAGTCCCTTCAAAAAGTGATCACACTTTTGTTTCTCAGTAGTCACAATACCAGGGGCATACTGCAGCAAACGGAGGAACTCAATCTCATAATCATTCACCGACAAATCATTTTGTTGTAGATTCAGAAAATCCTCACGGCACTTACCTAAATACTCTGGACCTACATACCGATCCTCAAATGCTTGTTTGAAGAACTCCCAATCGATCTTATCTGAGGCAGTCACTCTTTCCTCTGCCTCCCACCAATTCAGGGCCTCTCCCTGAAGTAATGAAACAGCTGCCCTCAGTTTCCTATCAGAGGGGTAATCCATCTCTAGAAACAAACGCTGAAGCTTCTTCAGCCAGTACTCTGCATCAGCTGGGTCTGTACCAGTCTTACCATCGAACATGGTCATCCCAGCACCCAGAAACTCGGTAGATATGGGTTTCCTAGCACCCTCATTCTGTCTCAAGTATCTGAGCAGCTCTCTCTGCATAGTTACGGAGTCCAAACCAACAGTCTCACTATCCCTAGAAACAAACGGTCCCTCACTTTGAACCGGCTGATCAACCTCGACTTGCTGAGCCTCGGTCTGTAACTCGGGCTGATCCTCCCCTCCTATATCTTGTGCCAGACTCTGATCCTGTGGCGGGTCCACAGGAGGCGAAACATCACTAACAGAGACAGCAGAACGACCTCGACCACGACCTCTACCGGTCGCTAAACGTGTACTTCGACGCGGTGGCATAGTAGAGTATCTACAAAATAATATTATTTGGATAAATTATTAAAATAAATAAAAATTTAAAATACTGAAAATAATATTCAACGTTTAAAAATACTGAGTTTAACCAATAAACATTAAACAGTCCAAATCCAAATAATTATTTAATGTCCGGTACAAAATTAATAACATAAATAATTAAAAAGTCTGAAATAATAAAACATACGGAATAACAGGAATTCAATTTCAACAATCCTCCAAGTACCGAGACCTATGACCGGGTATCTGAAACAGAAACTGAAAGGGTGTAAGCTAGGAAGCCTAGTGTGTCTCTAATAAGCAGGCAAACAGGGTTACAAAACAGTAAATGCAGATGTTATGAAGTATGCATGATATGCACCCCCAACTCCGAACACCATCAGAAGAGTAGGTCCACCCCTGAACCACTCTAACTCCATCACACCAACAGAAGTGGAACTCGACCCGCAGGTAGAGCCACTGAACAGAAGTGGTATAATACAGAACCACTGAACAGAAGTGAATCAATCACTAACTTCCTCCGTACAGAAATATTCTACCAGATGCAATGTTAAGTGCAGATATAAAATCAGAGTGCATGCCTAATAATCTAACAGGAGGCATACATGACAATTTCAGAATAAAAAATGTGATGTCAGGATGATGCATGATCATATCGAATTTATCAGAAATGTGTACTCATGAAATAACAGAAGTAACGGAATTAACAGAAGAGAACACACCTGTAACAGAAGACTCAACGTCGATACTGACGTCTACTGGACTCGGCTCTACCACTGGAATGAGCAGGAGTAGAACCTACGAGTAACAATTAACATTAGATACCCTACAATGCCACTATGCCGAAGAATACACTAAACAGAAATCAACCGATACTCACGTGCAGGTCCCGAATACTGATGAACGGGTGGTTGTCCAGGAGGAGGAGGAGGTAGGTGCTCGGGGTCGGAATCCACGTCACCTGAAGCAAATAGAAGCGATTTCAGAAACCTCTAAACATAACTTCTAAATAAGGCATTCGAACATAAAAGCCCTAAAAACGATACTTCGGGTTCGAATTTCGAGAAACGGACAGCGCCATTGGACTCAGGACGTCGAAAAACATAAAGTGGGACCAGGTCGGAAAAAGTCAACGCTGACGTCACCACGGTGAACGCTGACATCAGTAGATGACGTCATCAGGTCAATGTTGACGTCAACAGATGACATCAGCAGATGACGTCAGCAGTGACGTCAGTAGATGACGTCAGCAGTGACATCAGTAGATGACGTCAACATTGACATCAGCCGAATCGGGTCATGGGTCGGGTCGGGTCGGGTTTGGGCCGGGTCGGGTTATGGTTCGGGTCAGGTTGGGCTTGGGTTCGGACCGGACGGCTCGGTCGGGTTGGGGCTGAACCGGACTAGACCGGTCGGTTCGGGTGACACAGAGGTGCCAAACAAAAGATTTCAGACAAAAATTCCAGAAATTCCCAAGTGCCAAACACAAGATTTCAGACAAAAAAAACCCTTTTTTTCTTATTCGATTCAAACATAAAAAGATCCGATTCAAGCACTAAAGAGGCCTATTCGATTCGAACCAAAAACCCCTAAACCATTCGAAAAACTTCAACAAAACTTCAACAAAAACACCCTTATACCAGAATGAAGCAAAGAAAAAGAAAGAATGAACTCACCAACAAGATTCAGACCAAGAACCGGAATAACAGGAGATACCAGGATGAATCGAATGAAAACCAAGGATTTGGAAGGAGAAAAACGAGTTGGAAACAAAATAAATTTGGAAATTAAAACGAAATAAGGGGAATTAAATCCCCCCGATTTGGTTCTAAAACGGAAGAAGGAAAGGAAAAAAATGTTACCATTTGAAAAATGGTAAAATTCCCTCTCAACGGTCTGAACTCAAAAAACCTTTCAAAAGGTCCCTCAACTTTCAGAAATTCACAAAAAGGTCACTGGTTTCAGAGTCAAAATCCCCAAATTTTTAGGGCATAAATTAGGGATTTTGACTTTTAATTGGGGAAAAACATTGGGGTGTTACAAAGACGACTCAAGAAGAGGGGGAAAAGAATGGAAAGTGCATCGATGAAGGTGATGCTGATAGCAATGGTGGTAAGCATGATCGGGCACGAAGCAGTTGCCGTCGCACACGATTGTACAAAGGATTGTTCCGAATCATTTGGCACACCTTTGTTTCACCTCGGGTGAGAATGAAAGGGTACAAGATCAAGTGTTGGTAGTTTTTTTGGTCCCTTAGACTCTAAATCGGTTGCAACTCATACTTGATGTATATTCAATTATAGATATAAATTGTTATTTTTGAATAATATAAAATTTTTGAATTGTATGAGCAAAATTTTTTAAGTGTAAGTTTTTTTATTTATCATTGTTTTTGTCTTTTAGGCAATCTGATGAGTAAAAAAAGAACGAAATAATAATTATCAATTAATTGTAATAAGTTTGGGACTTAATATTGCATAAAAACTTATATAATTGTTTGAATATGAAAATAATTTAAAGATGAGTATGATCCCTTGCTGAAAAGGTAACATTTAAAGTTTCTACCACATAAAATTTATTTTGTAGATATATGTAACGATTACTTTATGTTTTCCCAGTTAGTTGAACCTACAACGAGTTTTAGAATAAGAATCAACATTTGATTCTTAGCCCGTAACCAAGGGCGGTTTAAAAAATTTGAGGGTGATGTATAATTTATTCAAATGAGGTTCTTAATTTATAATTGGTAAGAAATATAATATTTTTTTTCAAAAAATATCGTATTTCAAAAGATATTACTAGATTATTCTCTTGAACAACAAAAAATTAACATACAAACATCTAGAAATAAAAAAATTCACTTAAAATTATCATTATTTTTGCATATTTTGAAGCAAAATCATTTATAACACTTTCAATATCAATTTCTTATGAAATATCACTTTCAATTGCCACCAAAACAAGTCTTTTTAGGATTTCTTACGATATAGTTATTCGCAAGTATACTTTAACAACCTTAATTTTAAAAAGCTCCATTCTACAAAAAAAAAGGTAATAGGAATAATCAATA
Source organism: Abelmoschus esculentus (assembly GCA_035048815.1). NCBI lineage: Eukaryota > Viridiplantae > Streptophyta > Magnoliopsida > Malvales > Malvaceae > Abelmoschus > Abelmoschus esculentus. The sequence continues at coordinate 3,506,082 of JAUCBN010000049.1, forward strand.
AATTTTTATGTTAAATTAGTGATTGCTGGTTTGGTATAAAACTCTCATATGAGAGGTGTTTGATTCAAGCCTTCTCAAATGTAATGATTTCTTAATTTTTCTAACAAAACGACGTTTTAACTTATTTTAGATATATTTTTTTTGTTTTATATTTAACATTTTATTGCAATTTTAAAGGTTGAATGTTTTGATTAAAGTCAAAATAAAATTCAACAGTATAAGTAGAAAAATATAAAATCTTCTAATATAATAGAATTATTTTATAATTTAATGATATTTTTGATATAAAAATTAAAATTTAATGGTATTTTATATTTTTTATCGTTTAAACTTTTAAAAAATTTAAGTCAAAAAAATGATAAGATTATACTATTTGTTGTTGGCCTTAAACATACATTTTTAAACGACGCCAATAAATAACAATGATTTTCGTCATTGGTTCCTCTACTAAAATGAAAAAAATAATCCATAAATCATTTCAAAAAGAGTAAAATAGTCCTTCCATTAAAAATTTCATCTATTTTCTCATTAATTGATGAAAATAAAATTATAAACATAAAAATACAATATTTTTTACTTCTCAAAAATTATAATTTTATCAATTTCATCCTTAATCATTAAAATACATAGAAACTAAAAAATATTTTTTAAATTTTATAAAGAAAATCATCAAACTCATAATTAAATGTTGTTCAATGTAGTATATCTTTATAATTAGAAATAATTTGTTATTAAATTCATCAAACTAAGTCCATTTGGTTAACAACAAAAATACCCAATATAGCACAAAGCAAAAACAACCAAAATCAAATTTTGTAAGTCCAACGAATTTTAAAACAGAACCTAAAAATAAAAACACAAAGAATAGCAAAATCATGCCTTTAAATTCTCCTAGACAATAAACATACGACCCAACCAAACCAATATCTGTCTAAGGTTGAAGAAGAGGAAGAGAGGAATGGCAAGTGCAGGGATGAAGGTGATTATCATAGCAATGGTGATCAGCATGATCGGACACGAAGTCATCGTGACTGCAAGCAATTGCCTAAAGGACTGTCTTCCTACATGTGATTCGGGCGCTTGTCAAACCGCGTGCGAAGTTGTTTGTTCGGGATTGAGCGTTGCTAGTTCCTTTGGCACAATAAAGTCGAAAATGGCTTCCTTTCATGACCGAGGTATTTTATTATTCGAAGAAAATAAAATTTTTAGATTGTATGAAATTTAAGAAAGATCATATATTGAAATACATTTTCTTGGTGTAGGTGTTCCTCATCCGCGCTCGCCTTCTCCCTCGTTAGAGTGTTGTGTGTTTTTAGTGTTCGCAATTATGTTCAAGTGTACACGTTTTCTTGTTATAGTATAAAAGTTATCGTATCCACAGGGATTGGTGCGCCTTTTAGAATCTAATCTCTTCCACTAAAAATAAAAAAAAAACAAGTTGTTTAGAGAATCGATTTGAAATAATATTAAATAATAAATAAACAAGTAAAGTAATCGAGATAATCAATAAGAGAAATGAGGCTGGGCTATTCCAATTTATGGAATGAATGTCGAATGACTTCTTCTTCGTAAGTGAGTGTTCGCACTGCTCAACTCGTTTTGGCAATTGGGCTCAGTCGGATATTTCCTAGTCAGTTCTTCAAATTGTCAGTTCTTCGAATGCTTGGGCAATTGCGATGAGGGAATTGCCCGGGCAATTTGAGCGATTATCCTTAAGGTTCGGGAAAGCGTTGCTTCTGTTAGTGTTGAAATCCTGCACTTATCACTAAGCTGGATTAGTTCTCTCGCACTTGGATTGAACCATGCCTATTCGTTTCATGAATCCAATTCTCCCGAATCTAGATAAATAAGTCGTTTATCGAGGTCCTTTCTCAATTCTCCCGCAAACAAATTAAGTAACAAGAATAGACAAAACTTAATTAAGAACACACACAAACTTAGACAGAAATCAAACTAAGTCAATCCATAACATAGAATAACCCAAGCCAACTTAGAATTAGTTCATGGTTGGGCAAAAGTTTCCAACAAACATTCCTCTCATCACTCGAATAAGACAAAATAAAGATGAAGCAAACAACTATCACTTGCTTCCACTCTCTCTATATCGATCCAGACTCCCCTCCTTGATGTGGACGACAAGCTCCTTATATGGAGTTGATGATCAATCATGATGATAGAATAAAAGATAATTGGAAATAACTTTGAAAGAACATATCCAATTTATATTTTATTCAAATCCTTTGTTTCCTTCTTTGCTCCAATCATCCAAGCTTTCCATATTTCCCTTCATTGACCTTATATGGAGTTGATGATCAATCAAGGATTTCCTTCTGCAAGACATAGAAACAAACTACAGTAGTATCTTTTTCCACCAAAAATCAAACGATTAAAGACATCAGGTGACAACTAATGAAAATGCATGAAAATATTAAAATGCAACTAATCAAGTGCTTAATTATAGTAATAAACATGAGTAAAAAGGGAAATAAAACAACACAATATAACACGTAACTGTAGGGACCGCCAGCACACCCCATGGCACAGCGGAACAAAATTACGACGCGCTTTCCACTGATCCATGTACGTTTAATCCGAAATCGGGAGGAAGAGATGCGATGAGTTATATTGGGTTCCTTGATAAACAACAAAAACAACAACTAGATCTGCTACAATCACGATTGTTCGACAATTCGAAATCTTAAAAATATATTTTCAATGGAAATAAATTGTGGAAAAATTCACAAAATTATTATCTTACCTATATTTGATTTTGGTCAAATCAATTTTGGGAAATGACACTTGGATCCCTAAGATTTTGAAAACTAGTGACTATGTTGTAAAAATTGAAAAGTTGGTTGTTTTAGTGACTTAATTGTAAAAGGGTCAACACTTAGAATCCTTAAGGGGCTATTTATCCAATCTTTCTCATCAGATCTAAAATTTCAAAAATCTATTTATAAACTTCTTTTAATTACCATAAAGATTTAATTGAGATTTATTTTCCATTTTTCACCAAAAAATCACCATTTCACATAACTACCCATTTTCTCTCAACTTCTCCTAATTTTCTTGGTTTCCAATCAGAATTCTATTCAATTTTATCAAGGTAAATCACATCTTTTTGATTCAATTTCGTTCATATTATTTTCTCCTTATTTCTCTCCAATTTCCTTACACTTTACAACTTGTTTTTCATGGGTTTTTCAATTGGAAGGAGGTTGGATCTTGTTTGGAGGTAAGAAACCATTCAAACCTCTGAACTTTGAGTTCTTTATTGAAATTTCCAAGTGTTTGATCCATTGCATTGAGTTCTTGATTTGTTTTATGGTTTTAATTGATGATTTTCGGTTTTTATCATTTAATTTTGTTTGAATTGATGCAATTCCGTAATAAGGTGATACCTGGTGGTTTTCAATGGGTAAATCAATGAATTTTGATGTGTTTTAACATGGAATTAATGATTCATGGATGGGTAAACCCGGATCTTAGGTTTTGATGGTGTTAATTGGCTTAGATCTTCGGTTTATGGCTTGTTTAGGTGGCTGAATGTTTGTTGTTGGTTTAGTATGATTAGATCATGGTTCTTGGTTGTGTTTTGTTGCTGAGAGGTTGTGGTTTTTTTATCTAAGGGCTGGAGGTCGTTCGGATGAGTTTCGAATGTGTTTTCATTTTTTTTAAGTGTAGTTTTTGGGACTGTTTGTTTGGAAAGTGTGGGAGGTTGATTGAATGCATTAATATGCATTAATACATCTGTTTTTGATATGTTAAAATAAGGCAAGGTGTTGAGCTAAGTGTTGAAGGTGTTTCGGAAAAGGCAAGAATGTCGGTTGGCTTCGGCAAGTTAGTTTTGGATAAGTGGTGAGTGGGTTGCCGTATCGGCAAGGTTTTACTTGTTTTAGCAAAGGTTTGGGAGTGTAGGGATGGTGTGAAAAACCTCCCCACACTCGGTAGTAAGTTAAATGTTTTTGCTTTCTTAATGGTTCCCATATCGTTCCATAATTGTCATATTTTAGACATGCTCTTAATGTAGATTTTACATATGTGATTTATGCATGAGCAATGATAAGTGCTTTGGCCAAAGGATGTTTTCATTATTGTCCATTAATATCGAATATGTCTTGGCAATTGAATATTTCATGAGCTTTATTAATTTCTATGATTCTGGTAACATATCCAATGATTGTTAATGTTGCATTGGTTTTATGAAAAATGCATATGAAGAAATGGTTTTTCAATGTATGAATTGAATTTGGAAATGATGCATGCATGTGTTAGCTGCTGTATATGCATGGTTAATGATGGTTTCCATTACTTTTAAAGCATGAGAATGATTTGGATTTAAGTATGGTTATTACCCTTTTCCCCGAATAAAGCCGTTGAGCATGATTTGGGTTCACTTTGATGAACATATGTTGAGTGCATTGTAAAACAGCAAGCTATCATGCATAATGAGAATGATATTGGCTTAGTGACACTATTTAAGACCACGAATACAAATGACATGTCATTAGGATTAAGTGCACTATAATATTGAGTTAGTATGTTGTGTTGCCTACACGTAAACAATGGTGACTTTGTGTCTGACCGTGCGTTTAGAGCTTGCCTATATGTAAACAAGGGTGACTTTGTGTCTGACCGTGCATATAGTTGACCCATACGTAAACAAGGGTGACTTTGTGTCTGACCGTACGTAGTGGGGTTAACATGTATACAAGGGTGACTTTGTGTCCAACCGATACATGTTGAGACCAAGTGTCTCTAGATAAGGAATAATGAATCCGTGTATTCGATGGGTATAAGGTTTGAACAAAGTTAATCACTAGTTGCCAATATGCATGATTTATGATTGAGACTTTTGTGTATTGAAAAGCATGAGATTGTGACACATATTGATATAGAACCATTTAGAATGTAATGTTTTAAAGTCATGAGTTTCACAAGCATGTATTCTTGACTAAGCTTTGTGCAAGGATATGAGCACGAGAGAATAGCCTAAGCGTTGCTATGTGTTTAGCATATAAGACTTGTACCTTGCACATTATAGTGCACTTGATATAAGCTTTGTTAGTTGAATAGCATGTAAGACTTGTGATGGTGCATAGAGATGAATATGTATTAAAAAGGCCATGAGTTTGTTACTGTTTTAAAAGCATGAAAGTATTGAGAATTTTAGCTTTGTAATACATGAGATAAGTGATACTTGATAAAGGAATTATTTTGATTTTGTAAACCATGTTTGAGATACTTTTAGTGAGCATGTTATGGCATGATTTAAAGAGTTTATTGATGGACTTATGGGCTGCATTGTGAAGGTGGTTTTTTCTATGTTTTACCCCTCACTAAACTTATGCTTACCCTCTCTTTTACCTTGCAATGAAGAGATAATAATCGAGGCAGCCAAGGGAAGCAAGATTCCAAGAGTATATCGATGAAAAGCTCAAGTATGTGTTCTAAAATGTAGTAGTAGTAAGAGAGCAATGGGGGTATAGTTTCATTGTTGCAAAAGTTGGTTTTTGGTTGATGAGAATTACCTTGGTGGTATGAACTGGTGTATGTAATGGATGTTTAATTTGACCTTAATATTTAGGAATTATGCATATAGTTGTTAATGTTCATTGATTATGCTTTGGATAGGCTAAATCTACTTTAAATATCCGAATTCTGTTTCTGGGCACAGGGGTATTGAAACCCCTAGAATAGGTATCGATACCCCAGTCAAAATTTGAGTGGTACCGAACCATAGTTCGATGCTCGAACCTCACTGGTCGCCCAAGTATCGATACTGCTTAAGGTAGTATCAATACCCCTGATCTTTGGTAGGTAATTCGGTTAGTGCCACGTCACAGTATCGGTACAGGGCTCAGCTGTATCGATACCTCTGTGTAAAGAATGAACCTTAGGTGTCAAAATTTCATATTAGACCCTGATATCTTCCTTTACTAGAATATGGTTGCTAAGACTATCTTTTTGGGTTGAAATTTCACCTTGATGCACAACTTTGACTTAATTTCAAGTTGGTTAACTTAAATTTGATGTAGTCCCTAGAAATTGAAAGATTTACATTTTGGTCCCTAGTTAGTGAAGCATGTAATTGATGATGTTAGAATGCTCTGATTGGTCTGAAATTTATCGTGAGCGCTATTTGTATGTTTAATTGAACTCTTATGGAATGAATTTCTACCTTGACAATAGAATATAAAAGATTTACATTTTAGTCCCTGAATCTTATAAATGAAATTAAATGAGTTGTAGACATCATTTCGAGTTGAGATTTGATATGCAAGCATGTAATAGACTTAATTAAAGATTGGTAATACTAATTTAATTTTCGGACACTTAAATTTGGGAAATTTACAATTTGACCCTTTTTACTTAAATGCTCAAATTGAGACTCGTTTCACTTTCGATTTTGTTACAACTGAACACAAGATGTGCATGAACATGTAGGAACTTAATTACGCATTTAGATAATCTAAAAGAAAAAATATCGTTTTAAGGTTTTTTATCGGGTTGAGTCTTTACGGGTTTAGCTCGATATTCCCCGTGTGACCCGTTAGTGCCGATTTTGTATAGGCCGAGCTAAGGGGGTTACATTTGGTTGTATCAGAGCCATGTTAAGAATCTTTTAGGGAGTTGATGTTTAAGATAGTGATGTATTTCGTTTGTTGTATAACATGGACTATTGTTTTGCTGTGCACGGTGATTGATTATTGTTTAAATGCAAGTATGCTGCTAGGTATTGTTGCTTGGTGTTTGGTCTGTGTTGTGGTACGCTAGAAATAACCTCGTTTGACAATATGGTGTTTGCAAGTATAATTTAATCTTGTTTCATTAATATGTCATGGGTTGATAAATGGATGTAATCATGATCTTTTGCTGATAAAAGAATGCTTTGAGCATTGTATGACTATTGTGTGGATACGCATGGTGACTGTTTTATGCTTTTCTGCAGTACTGTTGATATCATGGTATATGATGGTTGTGTCATGTCATGGTTGAATTTGTGTTGTTAGGGGTTTATTCCGGGAGACTCATTGCTCTAACTAATACTAAAAAAATTGTTTTATATTATACTTGAGCTACTTGGAACTTGCTTTGCGCTGGCCTTACTATTTTGTAAAAATGTTGTTATTCATTGTAAAATTATGATGTTTTCTGATATGGGACTGATAAGAGAGCTAAGTTTTGTTGATAGAGGAATTCTAGGGGATCGACAAGTTCATGATGTGTTGTACAATATGGGGTTGAGGTGGTAGATTTTGAGTCGACTGGGTCCTCAATCGTGTTTGAGTGTGAAAGGGGTTTTGGATCATTTAGGTCTGAAAACTTGTTGTGGTTGTGAGTAGCAGATGGCTACATCTCTTGGATTACCTTAGAAAGTTCCAGAGTGTTGATGTACAAGATGAATCGAATGTTTAGAAAACATTCAACATGTGGCAGAGTTTTGTACTCTATGAGTACCAGGCTTCGAAGGTTTTATATGTTGATGTGTGGGAGAGGTTTGCAAGTTAGTAGTTGGATTGTTGGAGTTGAAGATGTTATTTGTGAGTGTGAACAATAATCATGCATAGAGTAAGAGCATATATATGTATATATCTATAGATATTGTAGGATATACATGCATTCCCGAGCATGACATTAGAAATTGCATTTACATGCACTTGCACAGGCATTTATGAGGGCATACAGGATATCATGCATACATTTGTTCACACTTGCGAGTAACTCCTTTGAAGATGAAGCAGTGTGTGGGTGGTTCTTTTTGGGTGAAGGTCAGAAGTTAAAAAAAAAGAAGTGTGTGTGTTGAAAGAGATTCCTTGATGGTCCTGAGCATGATGTGTTGTGGGCGAATTACCCTTTTGGTTAGTGAATAATCGTGGATGAGGATTGGGTAGTTGGACTCCGGTTTGTGAATGTTTGAACCCGAGGGGAATACCCTGATGTTATAGTAAGTTTTGAGTTGGTCATTAAGAAACGTAAGGTTGAGTTCTGCGAGTTCTCTTCGGTTGGAGTTTGGAGGTTGTGAGAGGGGTATGGCATGTAGTGTGTTGTGAGGCGGTTTGGTGTTTTTCGGAGTAGTGTGGATTCGTTTTGAAAAAAAAACAAAGAAGAGGGTGTTGTTTATCGTCAGGGTTGGTGGAAAAAAATATATATATAAGAAATATATTAGTATGGGAGTTGTGGTATCATGGGTTTGAATCATAGTTTTGTTGTGACCTTTCGAGGTTTTAGTTGTGCCGTAAAGGTGGAAAGTGCACATATTGAGTTTATAAGGAGTTAAGTTGGGTTTACCTCGGCTAAAGATAGATTGTGATAATGTTTGAGTTGTGTAATAGGGACTGCTGGACAGTTTATGACCTATATCAGTTTCTCAGTCTTATGGGTTGCTTTTATCGAAAGGTGTTGTGAGAGTTTATGCTTAGTGGGTTCATGTCTGTGGATGTTTCATCAATGTGTTTACTACTTTGGCAAGGTTCTAAAATAAGAGATGTTGGGGTGAGTGGAAGGAAGAGTTTTACAAGCTTGGATTTTGTTGTGGTATAGGTGGGATAAGAGTTGGTTTATCGGTGAGTTGATATTGGGCAGGAGTTTTGAGTTAAGTGTCGAGGCACTTAACGATATGTGAATCTTGAAGTATGAAGTGTGATGTTGAGTTGGTTGTGGTGGCTTAACCTTAAGTTGGAGGTATTATCGTTGAGATGAGTATAATGTTGGGTATCAACACAAAGTTGGTAAGTTCCTTGTGTGGTATGTTTTGTTGAATGTTAGCTATCGAAGATGGCTTGTCTTGCGTAAGGATGCCCGTGATGGGTGTTTGCTTTGTGGGTGAGCTAGAATTGTTGTGGAGTTATGAGGGAAGTTGTTCAGTTAAATCTATGTGAGATTCTTGGTAAAATGGTGGAGCTATGGATGGGACTCTACCTTGGTTAAGTTGATCGGAGGTAAGTTGTGATCGGATGTTTGTTGGGGGTCTAGTTGAGGATTTGTTTGGCAAGGTTTAGTTTTGTGTTGAGAACCTTTTATGTTATATGAGCTGCATGGTTGTTTCGAAGGGTGCCAAGTTGGAGTGGTATCTTGATCGGAGCATATGATAATCTTTTCTTTGTGTCTGGTGGTACGATGTTGTGGTAAAAGTTTAGGAGCAGGTGTTTTTGTGTGGGCTTGTTTTGGATATGGTTGGATTATGGGTAGATGTTGTCCTACCGATAAGTTAAGTTGGAGTATCATTGTCTTTGGGGTTTTGGTATCGGTAAAGGCGCTATGGTTAAAGTCGGAAAGAATCACCATGAGTTTGATAGTAAAGTTTTAGGGGTGAGATGGAGTTTTTCTAGGAGTTTTGGTGGAACAATCGTTAGTTTGAGTACGGTTCTCTCGGGGTCCTAAGTTCCATCAGTTAGGTTGGATGATTGGTATGTCCTAGCATGTTAAGATTCGAGGTTTTTGAGGCCGACGTTGGTTTCCGTTTGAGTGTTGGGTTTTATCATCCATAGGTGGAGGGATGGTATGTTGAGATATTATGTTATGGTTACCATGTCTCTTAGTGAATGTGTTGTCGTTGATGGAGTTTGCTTAAGACAATGTTTAACGGTTTTGTGTTAAGTTAACTTGAGGCTTGTTCGTTGAGCATCTTTGTGTGGACTGAAGGTTGATGGAAGGCTTATATGGTTACCTGGTATGTTGGAGGATGTTGAAGAAAAGGGTTAGTTCGACAGTTGTGGTATGAAAACCGTTGTGGTTGTCAAGAGTTGGTTATTGATCTTAAATAAGAAAAAGGGTTTCTCTTTTGAGTTATGTTCTTTTTGTGAGACTTGAGATGAGGTAGTGGTTTATATGTTGTTGCTTTGGTATAGGGGACGAATCTGTTGTTTGTCCAAGGAGGGTAAATGTTTGGTTGAAATCTTGTATTATCTTCGTAGGTGGAAGGTTTGTTAAGATCTTATTTTATAGGATCAAGATTTGGGTAACAAGTTTGTCGTGTGGTTTAGAGCACTTTTGGTGATAGCAGGGTGCTGAAAAAGGTGTGTAGAAGTGGAAGAAGTTTGGAAGTGAGTAGTTCCTTACCTCTTCTCGCTATTTAAATTTCGAGGACGAAATTTCTTAAGTGGGGAAGAGTTGTAACACCCCGAAATTTGGCCTCGATGTATTGGAAGTCGGGTTAGTGAACCGGTTACACTAGATAAGCTATTAAACCTAGATTCGGGATTTAAATCTTAAAAATATGTTTTCAATGGAAATAATTATTATTTTACCTATATTTGATTTTGGTCAAATCAATTTTGGGAAATGACATTTGGATCCCTAAGATTTTGAAAACTAGCGACTATGTTGTAAAAATTGAAAAGTTGGTTGTTTTAGTGACTTAATTGTAAAAGGGTCAACAATTAGAATTCTTAAGGGGCTATTTATCCAATCTTTCTCATCAAATCTAACCTTCCAAAAATCTCTTTATAAACTTCATTTAATTACTATATAGATTTAATTGAGATTTATTTTCCATTTTTCATCAAAAAATCACCATTTCACATAACTATCCATTTTCTCTCAACTTCTCCTAATTTTCTTGGTTTCCAATCAAAATTCTATTCAATTTTATCAAGGTAAATCACATCTTTTTGATTCAATTTCTTTCATATTAATTTATCCTTATTTCTCTCCAATTTCCTTACACTTTACAACTTGTTTTTCATGGGTTTTTCAATTAGAAGGAGGTTGGATCTTGTTTGGAGGTAAGAAACCATTCAAACCTATGAACTTTGAGTTCTTTATTGAAATTCCCAAGTGTTTGATCCATTGCATTGAGTTCATGATTTGTTTTATGGTTTTAATTGATGATTTTCGGTTTTTATCTTTTAATTTTGTTTGAATTGATGCAATCCCGTAATAAGGTGACACCTGGTGGTTTTCAATGGGTAAATCAATGAATTTTAATGTGTTTTAACATGGAATTAATGGTTCATGGATGGTTAAACCCGGATCTTAGGTTTTGGTGGTGTTAATTGGCTTAGATCTTCGGTTTATGGCTTGTTTAGGTGGCTGAATGTTTGTTGCTGGTTTAGGATGATTATGTAACACCCGACCCGAATGTCACATTGGGCCTCCGGCCCAAAACCTGTATTTTAAAATTTCATTCCAAAGCCCATTAAATAATTCAACTCAAGTCGAAAAGTAATTCATATAATCCATTCGAGTTAAAACATAAGCCCAAAATAAGTTAAAGAGATCGGAGCTCCAAAATATTACAACCCATTTAAAACATTCTACCTAAATTAAAATAAACAGAGTTACATTACATAGGGTTCGACATAGTACTAGCCCACTAAATCTAATACATGTACTCTAACAACATGGTCGATGCTGAAATCCAAACCTTGATGGTGCTCCACGAACCGGCTTCACCTAACCTACGCAAGAAAACACATTTCGAACGTTGAGCTTCGAAAGCTCAGTGGGCACGCCGATCTCGGCCAACATCATGCATATCATAAGCAGTAAAGCATAACATATAAAATATCGTGCATGATATGATGATCTAACATGCTTGCCAATCACATGGCATAACAATGTATAATAATGCACACAACATATACATGTCAAACAGTTAACAACACAAGGTAGTGAGGCCCGCGTCCACACAGCATCGGGATCCTACACTACGAGCAGGGCCCGCGTCCACACAGCATCGGGATCTCATACTCAAGGATGAGGCCCGCATGCACAAAGCATCGGGATCCTACATCCGGGATTTGAGGCCCGCGTCCACACAGCATCGGGATCCTCCAAATCCCATACTCGGAATGTCACATCGAGTATCCTCGAATGAGGCCCGCGTCCACACATCATCGGGATCCTACATTCGCAATGGTCTTCAAAATCATCACCCGGAATGTTACATCGGATGGCCTTCAACGTGTTGCAACACTTTTGGATATCCGGATTTCCATCAAACAAGGACTCGATACACATAAATGATCCACCTAGGATCTTCTCAACAAAACATATCAAGACTTAACATAACTTAGCCGTTCGGGGTTTATAACATCAATCTTGTGATAACAATTCATTTCATTATTTATAAGATTCATTCGAACCCTTAATTCTCTTATCGAACCTTAAACAGTACCAAACTTATCGAGTTCTTGCAGGGGTATCAATACCCTTATGTGGGGTATCGAACCACCATGTATCGATTGTAACCCCCTTAGCCCGGCCTGGACGGAACTGGCACTAACGGGTCACACGGGAAATATCGAACTAAACCCGTTAAGGTCCAATTCGATAAACAACCCTGAAACCGATATGTTTTTTTTTCTGGATGCATAATTAAGTTCCTATGTGTGTCGAGGTCATGCGTAACAAGAAACGGAAACATTCGATTCACGATTGATCTATTCAATTCGCATATCAGTACACAAGGATCAAAACGCAAATAATTCTTAATTCCAACAATAAACCAGTAATGCAATCTACCATAGTTCAATTATACATGCATAGCATACTCATAACAAAGTTCAGATCAAACGGACCATTATTGCATCGTCAATTTCATGTTTCATACAATAGGGACTAAAACCAACATTAATTTACCAATGCGAATTCAAGTTAACATCATGCATCTTGGTGATATTACAACTCTCAATATTATTCATTGCATCTATATTTGATCGTGGAAAGACATCCGACTCTAAACGTAATTTTTCGCTCTTAAAATGTCATTTTTGGGTCAGGGGTATCGATACCCTAAGTCTCGGTATCGATACCCTATCGTGAGACTTAGTCTAATTGGACTTCGAAGGCTCTTGGTATCGATACCCCCATGGGTGGTATCGATACCCAGACGTCTAGTAGGGTAATTGCATGGAACCATGATTCGAACCACCCCAAATTAAGCCTTGGGTATCGGTACCCTTACCAGAGGTATCGATACCCCCTGTGCAATTCAACAAATTATAACATTCTAAGTTAATTCCACCCATTCAAACATATCCATTAATCACCCCTAATTATATGCATAATTTCCTAAGCACAAAGAACAATTTAAAGCACAAATTTGTCACATCAAAGATCCTAAACAATCTATAGGCATGCTTCCTAAAATATGATTTAAAATAAAGAATGTTCAAACATGTTCATGCCTCAACAAACCAAACAACACTATAATCCATCAATTAACAATCCAAAACATTATAGGTCTTATTACAACATTAACCCAAGCAAAACTCACACACTTCACATAGGTTTGATTTACACATTGCCAAGCCCAAATTATTTGCCAAAACATTCCAAAAATTGAGGCAACTCTTCCCCTTGGTTTCCTTGCTCCGAACGTAGCCTCGAATGCCACTATTTGTCTGCAAAGATAAGAGGAGAGCTTAAGCAAAACATGCTTAGTGAGAAAGCTCTAACATGATCATCAATGCATCACTTTAAAACCATATTTAAAACCATAACTTGTAATCCCTTTCTAAAACCAAACATGCTTAACAATCATGTTCATGTTCAATACTAAAAACCTTTCCTTGAGTATGCATGGCATTATCAATTCATTTCACAAATGATGCGCAATGTTCCAAATATTTTCATGTTTGTATATTGGCTTCCTAGTGATCACTTAATGCGAACCTTAAGTTCACCGAATACACGAATCCATTGATTAGAGACCTTTAGTCTCGTCATGACACAAAGTCACCATTGACATGACACGAAGTCACCATTGACATGACACGAAGTCACCATTGACATGACACGAAGTCACCATTATCAAGCTCTACCACGCACGGTTGGACACAAAGTCACCCTTGTTACGTGTAGGCATTTTTCCTTTATTTCCATAATGTTTATAGTGCACTCAATCCTAATGACATGTCATTTGTATTCGAATCTAAAGTAGTGTCACTAAGCCAATATCAAGTCCAAGTATGCATGCTAATTTGCTGCTCATAATGCATCCATAATGTGTTCAACAAATGAACCAATAGTCATGCCCAATGGCACCATCATATGTAAGGCAAATAACCATATCATATTCCACTTCATTTTTCATGTTTTCATAAACCATGGATGTCTTTATAAACCATGCATTTCCAGCAATTAACACATGCATGCATCATTTCAAAATCAAATATATACAATTCCAAAATCATATTGAATCATTGTTCACATATATGCCATTACCAAAAATAACCGAAAATCGAGGTAATGCATCAACATCATTTAAAACACTTACTCTTGAACTATGGAAAGTTTTCACAATATTCCATAGCCCCCAAAACAGAACCGAATCTTTGCGAAACACTTTAAAACCCGAAATCACTCACCGACAAGTGAAATGAGCCCTCGCCGATGCTCCGATGGCAACGCCTACACACCAGCCACTTATGCACCCTCTTGCACTACCTATACAACATTAAAAGCAGAGCATATTCACATTACAACATGCTGAAAACAGCAGCCACATTTAACCCTCACAAAACTATCGAAAACCTTGCCGAAAAGACCGAAAACAAAGCCGAAACGCATCCGAAACACATCAGCCCAAACCCTAATGAATCTAACATCTAATCCACCTCAATTATAAACCAAAAACACTTACAAACCATCCTTATACCTCCAGCAATATTAGAACACTTAAAACAGCCCCTAAAACAATCGAAAACCACCTTAAAACAACACCGATTGCATTATTCCGGGATTAAATTAATGTGCCATCAATTCAACACTTAATTAATCATTTAATTGACATAATATCATAATTAAATCAACCTAATTACAACATTAATTGGGATCTAAAAAGATTTCACAAAAACCTTCACAAAACTCATAAATCTTGAATTAGAAACACAAAATTAAATATCAATTGTTAATGGGCAAGCCAATACTTGGGAATTTCAATAAAGAACCTTAGAAAAAAGAGTAGAAATCAGAATTTTACCTTAGAGATTTGCTCCACCAAAAAGATGAGAAAACCTTCCTTGATTTCCTTGAAAATGATGTTGATTTTGCAAAAATTGATGAGTAGGTTTTGTAGAGAATAAAAGGATGAGTAAAATGAAATAAATCTTGTAGAAAATGATGAAGAAATCAGCAAGTAATTGAAGAAATTTGGAGAAGAAGATGGAGAAAAAATGAGAGAAAATCTTGAGAGAAAAGATGGGAAAATGGGAAGTTACAAAAGAAAATAAAGTTGTCATCTAAAATAAAACAATTTAAAAACAATTTTGGTGGATAAATCATTAATTAAAAATAAATTGGGTTTATGGCCCTCTAAGGATTCTAAGTATGGCTTGCTTTCCAATTTAGTCACCAAAAATCCTAATTGCCAAAAATTACTAATTAAATCACCAAAACTTTCCCAAAAATTACAATTTAGTCACTTGAACAAAAATTAGCCTAATTAAAAATCAAATTAAAATTCAAATAATATTCCCTTAACTTTAAAACACCTTTTTAATATTTTTAGAACCATTTCACAAAATTATTACTTATCCAATTAAAATATTATTATTTTAATTTTTCCCGGAATAATGAACACTAGGAATCCGATTCGACCCGAATCGAATTTCACCAACTTACACTTCAACTACTAACCCCAAAACCGGGATGTTACATCGATACCCACCCAAAGAAGGTATCGAAACACGGGTATCGATACTGCTATCGATAACCTTTGACCATTTTCAAAGTCAACAAAAAGGGGAATATTCGCTTCGATACTGGTATCGAATCGAATATGCCACTGGATGGTCTTGTATCGATACTTGTATCGATACCCCTCTTCACTAACCTATTTTTCCCTCAGGGGTATCGATAAACGAGCCACCGGTATCGATACCCCTACACAAACTTACAGGTTTCACTTAGAAAATTTTAAGGATTCTTCCTAACATTAATCTATTCGGTTTTAAAGTGTTTGTACTTATTTTTAGGAGTATTTAGGGTGTTTTAACATCAATTTCATGCCACCAAACACCTTAGTCAAAATTTCACAATTAATGACCTCTTTCAAGCAAACCAAGCATACATACATGGATTCTATATGCTATGCATTCTACCATGAAATGCATAAAGATTAGAAGAGTTGAGAGTACCAACCTTGAGCTAAACAGCAACAAACCCGAGCTCCACACCACTTCAAGCTTTTCTTCTTCCAAAGCTTGTTGATGGCTCACAACCTTCTTTCTCTACAAGAGAAAGATGAAGAACAAATTAGCAACGTCTTGGGATGTTTCTTGATCCTAGAACACTAGGAAAAACTCAAATTACAAGCCTTCAAAACTCAAACCCGGATTGCACCCTAAACCCTCACTTAAACCTTTATCCTCACCAAAGCTACCATTCTTTACTTCTTTTTAAAGATCTCTAACAGCCCTACAACTTCTTCTCTTGCACCAAAACGAGATTGCCACACAAAACTCTAAAGATCTTACCTTTTGCTCTTGAGATTGATGGAAGAAAAGATGTAAACAAGAGAGAAAGAGTGATGAATTCACTCCTTAGATTTTCTCTGCAAAAAATCAAACCATCTCTCCCCCTTACCGTGTCCTAAACAAGGGAAAGGACAAAAAAGCCCTTAAACTAACACTTGGGCTCAAGGCAACCCAACACTAAGGCCAAAAACTACACAAACCTGGCCCCAAAACCGAAGCCCAACACCATGGGTTAACCCAACACTCGGATACGGGAATCCGGGTCATTACAACTCTCCCCTCCTTAAAAATAATTCGTCCTCGAAATTTACCTGTCAGGAAAAGATGAGGATACTGAGTTATCATGTCCTTCTCCGCTTCCCACGTTGCTTCTTCAATCCCATGGTTTCTCCACAAAACCTTTACCAAAGGTATACACTTATTCCGGAGGTCCTTAACTCCTCTATCCAAGATTCCTATAGGTCTTTCCTCGTAAGTAAAATCTGCATTGACTTCGATTTCCTCAAGCTGAACCACATATGAAGGATCAGAACGATAGCGTCTTAACATAGACACATGGAGCACGTCATGTATACGTGCCAAATCTAGAGGTAAATCTAGCTGATAAGCTACCGGTCCAACCCTCTGAAGGACCACATAAGGTCCGATGTACCTTGGACTCAACTTTCCTTTGCGATCAAACTGGATGATCCCTTTCCACGGAGATACCTTGAGAAACACTTTCTCAACAAGCTCATACTCGATGTGCTTACGCTTCTTATCCACATAAGCTTTCTGCCTGTCAAAAGTTGCTTGCAACCTTTCCTTTATGATCTGAACCTTCTCTTCTGTTTCCTTAACTAGCTCCGAACCGACTATCTTTCTCTCATTAAGCTCTATCCAATACAAAGGTGTCCTACACCTACGATCGTACAAGACCTCAAAAGGAGCCATCTTGATGCTTAACTGATAACTGTTGTTGTAAGCAAACTCTACCAACGGTAACTGATCTTCCCAACTCCGAGAAAAGTCCACAGCACAACACCGAAGCATATCCTCCAAGATCTGGATAACTCTCTCAAACTGTCCATCGGTCTTAGGATGAAAAGTTGTACTGAAGTGTAACTTGGTATCTAAAGCCTCATGGATAGACCTCCACAACCTCACTGTAAACCTCGACTCTCTATCCGATATGATCGATGAAGGTACACCATGCAACCTCACGATCTCCTTTATGTACAACTGAGCCAAATTTTCTAAACTATAGTCCATCCTTACCGGTAAGAAGTGAGCCGACTTGGTCTACCGGTCAACTATAACTCATATAGCATCATGCTTCCTCAACGTCATAGGTAACCCGGTGACAAAGTCCGTGGTCACACGATCCCACTTCTGACACATCTCTTTTCATGCACGACCACCAAAAGAAAGGACGAAGATCCTGATACATCTTGTTACTACCCGTATGAACAGAAAATGGACTACGGTGAGCTTCTCTCAAGATACGATCCTGTAGATCCTCTAATGCTAGAACACACAACCGACCCTGAAAGTACAAGAACCCACCATCTCGTACCTCAAAGTCTGTCAACTCACCGCTCTGAACAGCCTCTAACTGGGAAACCAACTCCTCGTCTAGCACCTGTGCTCTCTTTATATCCTGAAAAAGCATAGGCTCCACACGCAACTCTGCTAAAAGACCTCCATCACCGGTCATCCTCAACCGAGCAAACAAAGCTCTCAAGTCCGACATGGACATTCGCCTTGCTGGGATGATACTTTATGACACAGTCATAGTCCTTCAACAACTCTATCCACCGATGCTGTCTCAGATTCAACTCTTTCTAGGTAAGCAGATACTTTAAACTCTTGTGGTCGGTGTAGATGTAGCATTTCTCCCCATAGAGATAATGCCTCCATATCTTCAAAGCGAAGATAACTGCTGCAAACTCAAGATCATGTATAGGATTGTTCCTCTCATGGGTTTTCAACTGCCTCGAGGCGTAAGCAACCACCTTACTCTCTTGCATAAGAACCTAACCCATTCAAGGAAGCATCACTAAACACCACATAATCTTTTCCCAGTTTCGGTTATGTCAAGACTGATGCCTCTGTCAGATAAGCCTTAAGCTGCTAAAAACTCTATTTTCTCCTTTCATTCCACACAAACGAAACACCTTTCTGAAGCAACTTGGTCTAAGGTGTCGCTATGAACGAAAAGCCTTTAACAAACCTCTTGTAGTATCCGGCAAGCCCAAGAAAACTACGAACTTCCGATACATTCCTTGGTGGTTTCTATTCCACCACAGCTTGGATTTTCTGAGGATCCACCTGGATGCCATCCGCTGCAACGATGTGGCCAAGAAACGCCACCTCTGACAACCAGAACTCACACTTACTAAACTTGGCGTACAGACGCTTATCTCTAAACACCTGAAGAACAACCCTTAGGTGGTAGTCATGCTCCTCCTCTGAGCGTGAATACACCAAGATGTCATCGATGAACACCACCAAAAACTGATCTAGATAAGGCTGAAAGATCTGGTTCATCAAATCCATAAAAGCTGCAGGTGCATTCGTGAGCCCAAACGGCATCACTAAGAATTCATAGTGTCCGTACCGCGTCCTAAAAGCGGTCTTTTGGACATCCTCTTCCACCACCTTCAACAGATAGTACCCTGATCTTAGATCTATCCTAGAAAACACATGGGTAACTCTCAACTGATCAATCAGGTCATCGATCCTAGGAAAAGGATAACGATTCTTGATCGTGACCTTGTTGAGCTGACGGTAGTCGATGCACATCCTCATCGATCCGTCCTTCTTTTTCACAAACAAAATCGGTGCTCCCCACGGTGACACACTCGGTTTGATAAAACCTCTCTCAAGCAACTCCTGGATCTATTGCTTCAACTTTCTCATCTCCTCCGGTGCCATACGATACGGTGCTATGGACACTGGTGCCGTACCTGGCGAAACCTCTATCCAGAACTCCAACTCACGGTCAGGAGGTAAACCAGGCAACTACTCCGGAAAAACATCGGGGTACTCGCAAACTGTCCTCAAACTCTCTAAAACTAGACTCTCAACACTCATATCCACCACGTGAGCTAAGAACACCTCACAACCCTGCTGGATCAACCTCTGAGCTGAAAAAGCTGACACAACATTCGCTAAACACGAGTTTCTCTTACCCCTCACAACAAGCTTAAAACCATCAGCTACTTGAAGCTTTAAACTTTTAGATCTGCACTCCAAACTCTCATCGTGTTCGAACAACTAATCCATCCCAAGGATTGCGTCGAAATCCTGAAACGAAAAAACTATGAGTTCGGCCGAGAAGATAGATCCTTGCACCTCGATCGGACACCTCCGATAAACCTTATCCACCTACACATCTAACCACAACGGACTGGTCACATGAACTCCTACCTCAAGATCCTCCGCTGGTAACCCCCACTGTTGCGATATCCCACTACGGATATACGAGTGGGTAGATCCTGAGTCCACAAGAGCAACTATAGGGACAAAAAACAAACTGAACGTACCTGAGATCACATCTGTTGCAGCACAGTCCTCCTGTTCCCTCATCGTATATTGTGTCGGTGCTCTAGTAGTGGATTGAAAGGTGCCTCCTGATGCATGGCTAGCTCCGCCACGCGAGAAACCACGACCCCTCTAGGCCTGAAACACAGTCCTCTGAGCCTGACCTAGTGGAGATGCCACAACCTCTGGACAATCCCCACAAAGTGCTCCAAAGACCCACACTAAAACAAACCCTAGCGTTGCCCTAACACGGTCCTCGATGATTCCGGCCACACTGGTTGCAAACCTGAACACTGACACTGCACTGCAAACCCTCTGAACCCCTAGCAGTAGAAGACACAGACTGCCTCCTACGTCCCACAGACTCTGATCTCTGGTTCGACCTCGAACCCTAATTCGATGCTCCTCTACTCTAGTTCCAACGGCTCTTGCTCTTACCAGAGTGAGACTGAGAGTTACCCGCATGACTCTGACTAGCTCCACCAGTGACTTCCTGGCCAACAGACGGCCCATAGGTCAAACCCTGAACTTGCTCTAATGACTTGGCACTGGCAACCAACTCATAAAACACCTTAGGTGGTGCAGCAGTGAGATAAGTCTGGTTCTCTTTTCTCAGACCTCTCAAGAACCTCTTACATCTCATCTTCTCCATAGCAACAAGCTCTGGAGCATACCGGATCAGCTGAAGAAACTCCTGCTCATAAGTAAAGACCGAACGGTTTCCCTGAACAAGATGGGTAAACCGCTCCCTCAAGGTATCGATGTGAGTCTCACCCACATACTTAATCTCAAACTCCTCAAGGAAGTCCTCCCACTTTGGACGATGAGGATACCAATCTTGCTCAACTCTCCCACCACTCTCTCGGGTTGCCTTTCAGAAGTGACAACACACAGGACAACTTGTCCTTTGATCTGAGCCTCATATGTCGCATTATCCACCTTGTGTCATGCAACCACTGATCAGTCTGTACGGTATTATCTGTACCGTACCAAAGAAGTCTACAACTCCTTGCCTCCGTATTTTCTCAACCGGTGCCTCACGAGGCATAGAAGATGGACTCGATATAGCTCTCACGATCCTACGCAAGGTCTGATTCAACTGAGCAAAGTAGTTGAACCCTTGACCAACAGCATCATCCGATGGCACCTCCTCATCGGGCTCATACTCATATTCGGAGTCTCCTCCACGACAACCCCAACCTTCTTCTTGATCCCTCACACGTCTCGACATACTTAAACACTTCTGCACGAACAACAACAACAAACAAGATCACACCATCAAATTTCAATTTTAAAGAAAGTACGATATCGACTCGTGGGCATGTACTTGTCTGAAACCTATATAACACACTAGATTCCCCCGGGGACTTCCTAGAACTGACTCAACCTGGCTTTGATACCACTGAATGTAACACCCGACCCGGATGTCACATTGGGCCTCCGGCCCAAAACCTGTATTTTAAAATTTCATTCCAAAGCCCATTAAATAATTCAACTCAAGTCGAAAAGTAATTCATAAAATCCATTTGAGTTAAAACATAAGCCCAAAATAAGTTAAAGAGATCGGAGCTCCAAAATATTACAACCCATTTATAACATTCTACCCAAATTAAAATAAACAGAGTTACATTACATAGGGTTCGACATAGTACTAGCCCACTAAATCTAATACATGTACTCTGACAACACGATCGATGGTGAAATCCAAACCTTGATGGTGCTCCATGAACCGGCTTCACTTAACCTACGCAAGAAAACATATTTCGAACGCTGAGCTATGAAAGCTCAGGGGGCATGCCGAACTCGACCAACATCATGCATATCATAAGCAGTAAAGCATAACATATAAAATACGTGCAAGATATGATGATCTAGCATGCTTGCCAATCACATGGCATAACAATGTATAGTAACGCACACAACATATACATTTCAAACAGTTAACAACACAAGGTAGTGAGCCCGCGTCCACAAAGCATCGGGATGCTACACTACGGGCAGGGCCCGCGTCCACACAACATCGAGATCCCATACTCAAGGATGAGGCCCGCGTCCACACAACATCGGGATCCCATACTCAAGGATGAGGCTCGCGTCCACACAACATCGAGATCCTACATCCGAGATTTGAGGTTCGCGTCCACACAGCATCAAGATCCTCCAAATCCTATACTCCGAATGTCACATAGAGTATCCTCGAATGAGGCCTGCGTCCACATAGCATCGGGATCCTACATTCGGAATGGTCTTCAAAATCATCACCCGGAATGTTACATCGGATGGCCTTCAACGTGTTGCCAAACTTTAGAATATCCAAATTTCCATCAAACAAGGACTCGATACACATAAATGATCCACCTAGGATCTTCTCAACTAAACATATCAAGAATTAACATAACTTAGCCGTTCGGGGTTTATAACATCAATCTTGTGATAACAATTCATTACATTATTTATAAGATTCATTCGAACCCTTAATTCTCTTATCGAACCTCAAACAGTACTAAACTTATTGAGTTCTCGCAGGGGTATCGATACCCTTATGTGAGGTATCGAACCATCACGCATCGATACCCACCCAAAGAAGGTATCGAAACACGAGTATCGATACTGGTATCGATACCATTTGACCATTTTCAAAGTCAACAAAAAGGGGAATATTCGCTTCGATACTGGTATCGAATCGAATATGCCACTGGAGGGTCTAGTATCGATACAGGTATCGATAACCTTTGACCATTTTCAAAGTCAACAAAAAGGGGAATATTCGCTTCGATGTTGGTATCGAATCGAATATGTCACTGGAGGGTCTGGTATCGATACCCCTTCCTCACTAACCTATTTTTCCCTCAGGGGAATCATTACACGGGCCACCGGTATCGATCCCCCCTGCACGAACTTGCAGGTTTCACTTAAAAAATTTTGAGGATTCTTCCCAACATTAGTCTATTCGGTTTTAAAGTGTTTCTACTTGTTTTTAGGAGTATTTAGGGTGTTTTAACATCAATTTTATGCCACCAAACACCTTAGTCAAAATTTCACCATTAGTGACCTCTTTCAAGCAAACCAAGCATACATACATGGATTCTATATGCTATGCATTCTACCATGAAATGCATAAAGATTAGAAGAGTTGGGAGTACCAACCTTGATCTAAACAACAACAAACCTGAGTTCCACACCACTTCAAGCTTTTCCTCTTCCAAAGCTTGTTGATGGCTCAAAACCTTCTTTCTCTACAAGAGAAAGATGAAGAACAGATTAGCAATGTCTTGGGATGTTTCTTGATCCTAAAACACTAGGAAAAACTCAGATTACAAGCCTTCAAAACTCAAACCCAGATTGCACCCTAAACCCCCACTTAAACCTTTATCCTCACCAAAACTACCATTCTTTACTTCTTTTTAAAGATCTCTAACATCCCTACAACTTTTCTCTTGCACCAAAACGAGATTACCACACAAAACTCTAAATATCTTACATTTTGCTCTTGATATTGATGGAAGAAAAGATGTAAACAAGAGAGAAAGAGTGATGACTTCACTCCTCAAATGTTCTCTTTAGAAAATCAAACCATCACCCCCCTTACCTTGTCCTAAACAAGGGAAAGGACCAAAAAGACCTTAAACTAACACTTGGGCTCAAGGAAACTCAACACTAAGGCCCAAAACTACACAAACCCGGGCCTAAAGTTGAAGCCCAATACCACGGGTTAACCCGATACTCGGATACGAGAATCCGGGTCATTACAATTCTCCACTCCTTAAAGAAAATTTCGTCCTCAAAATTTACCTGTGAGGAAGAGATGAGGATACTGAGCTCTTATGTCCTTCTCTGCTTCCCACGTTGCTTCTTCGATCCCATGGTTTCTTCACAAAACCTTTACCAAAGGTATACACTTGTTCCGGAGCTCCTTAACTCCTCTATCCAAGATTCATGTGGGTCTTACCTCGTAAGTCAAATTTGCATTATCTTCGATTTCCTTAAGCTGAACCACATGCGAAGGATCAGAACTGTAACATCCCGGTTTTGGGGTTAGTAGTTTGAGTGTTAGTTGGGGAAATTCGAATCGGGCCGAACCGGATTCCTAAGGATCGTTATTCCGGGAAAAATTAAAATAATAATAATTTAATCGGATAAGTAATAATTTTGTGAAATGGTTTTAAAAATATTAAAAAGGTGTTTTAAAGTTAAAGGAATATTATTTGAACTTTAATTTGATTTTTAATTGGGCTTAATTTTGTGCTAGTGACTAAATTGTAATTTTGGAAAAGTTTTGGGGATTTAATTGGTAATTTTCGGCAATAAGGATTTTTAGTGACTAAATTGGAAAGTAAGTCATACTTAGAATCCTTAGAGGGCCATAAACCCAATTTATTTTTAATTAATGATTTATCCACCAAAATTGTTTTTAAATTGTTTTATTTTAGATGACAACTTTATTTTCTTTTGTAACTTTCCATTCTCCCATCTTTTCTCTCAAGATTTTCTCTCATTTTCTCTCCATCTTCTTCTCCAAATTTCTTTAATTACTTTCTGATTTCTTCATCATTTTCTACAAGATTTATTTCATTCTACCCATCCTTTCATTCTCTACAAAACCTACTCATCAATTTTTGCAAAATCAACATCATTTTCAAGGAAATCGAGGAAGGTTTTCTCATCTTTTGGTGGAGCAAATCTTTAAGGTAAATTGTGATTTCTAATCTTTTTCTAAGGTTCTTTATTAAAGTTCCCAAATATTGGTTTGCTAGTTAACAATTGAGATTTTATTTTGTGTTTTTAATTCAAGATCTATGAGTTTTATGATGGTTTTTGTGAAATCTTTTGAAATCTAAATTGATGCTGGATTTAGGTTGATTTAATTATGATATTAGGTCAATTAAATGAGTGATTGAGTCTTGAAATGAGTTAACAATAAATTAATCCCGAAATAATGCAATCGGTGGTGTTTTAAGGTGGTTTTCGGTTGCTTTAGGGATTGTTTTAGGTGTTCTTATGTTTCTGGCGGTATAAGGATGGTTTGAAAGTGTTTTTGGTTCATACTTGAAGTGGATTAGATGTTAGATTCGTTAGGTTTTGGGCTGATGTTGTTTCAGATGCGTTTCGGCTAGTTTTCGGTCTTTTCGGCTAGGTTTTCGATAGTTTTGTGAAGGTTAAATGTGGCTGCTATTTTGAGCATGTTGTGATGTGAATATGCTATGTTTTTAATGTTGTAGAGGTAGTGCAAAAAGGTGCATAAGTGGCTGGTGCGTTGGCGTTACCGTCGGACCATCGACGAGGGCTCGTTTCGCTTGTCGGTGAGTGGTTTTGGGTTTATAGTGAATCACATTGGTTCGGTTCTGTTTTGGGGACTATGGAATAGTGTGAAAATTTTCCATAGTTCAAGAGTAAGTGGTTTAAATGATGTTGATGCATTACCTCAAGTTTCGGCTATTTTCGGTAATGGCATATATGTGAACAATGATTCAATATGATTTTGGAATTGCATATACTTGATTTTGAAATGATGCATGCATGTGTTAATTGCTGAAAATGCATGGTTTGTAAAGGCATTCAGGACTTATGTAAGCATGAAAAAAGAATTTAGAATATGATGAGGTTATTTGCCCAATGTTGATAAAGCCGTTGAGCATGATTTTTAGTTCACATGATGAACACTTAATGAGTGCATTTGAGCAGCAAGTTAACATGCATGATTGGAATTGATATTGGCTTAGTGACACTAACCTTAGACTCTAATACGAATGACATGTCATTAGGATTGAGTGCACTATAAAATAATGAGAATATTGATGATGCCTACACGTAAACAAGAGACTTTGTGTCCGACCGTGCGTGTAGAGCTTGCCTATATGTAAACAAGGGTGACTTTGTGTCCGACCGTGCATATAGTTGACCCAAGCGTAAACAAGGGTGACTTTGTGTTCGACCGTGCGTGTAGAGCTTGCCTATATGTAAACAAGGGTGACTTTGTGTCCGACCGTGCATATAGTTGACCCATGCGTAAACAAGGGTGACTTTGTGTCCGACCATGCGTAGTGGGGGTAACATGTATACAAGGGTGACTATGTGTCCGACCGATGCATGTTGAGACCAAGGGTCTCCAATTATGAAAAAAAGAATCTGTGTATTCGGTGAACTAAAAGTTCATATTAAGTGATCACTAGAAAGCCAATATGCATATATGAAATGGAATGATATACTTGTGCATGACACACGAAATGATTTGACATTGTTGATAAGAATGATTTGGTTTCACATATTTCAAATAAGCATGAAGGATACAAGTATGACTTATAAATGAGTTAAATAATTTCATGTATCATGCAGAAATATATCATTCCATTTCATATATGCATATTGGCTTTCTAGTGATCACTTAATATGAACTTTTAGTTCACCGAATACACGGATTCCTTTTTCCATAATTGGAGACACTCGGTCTCAACATGCATCGGTCGGACACATACTCACCCTTGTATACATGTTACCCCCACTACGCACGGTCGGACACAAAGTCACCCTTGTTTACGCATGGGTCAACTATATGCACGGTCGGACAAAAAGTCACCCTTGTTTACATATAGGCAAGCTCTACACGCACGGTCGGACATAAAGTCACCCTTGTTTACGTGTAGGCAAACTCTACACGCACGGTCGGACACAAAGTCACCCTTGTTTACGTGTAGGCATCATCATTATTCACATTAATTTTTATAGTGCACTCAATCCTAATGACATGTCATTTGTATTCGAATCTAAGGTTAGTGTCACTAAGCCAATATCAATTCCAATCATGCATGTTAACTTTCTGCTCATAATGCACTCATTAAATGTTCATCATGTGAACTAAAATCATGCTCAACGGCTTTATCAACATAGGCAAATAACCTCATCATAATCCAAATTCTTTTTCATGCTTACATAAACCATGAATACCTTAATAAACCATGCATTTTCAGCAATTAATACATGCATGCATCATTTCAAAATCAAATATATGCAATTCCAAAATCATATTGAATCATTGTCCACATAAATGCCATTACCGAAAATAACCGAAAATTGAGGAAATGCATCAACATCATTTAAAACACTTACTCTTGAACTATGGAAAATTTTCACGCTACTCCATAGTCCCCAAAACAGAACCGAACCAATGTGATTCACTTTAAATCCAAAACCACTCACCGACAAGCGAAACGAGCCCTCGCCGATGCTCCGACGATAATGCCAACGCACCAGCCACTTATGCACCTTCTTGCACTACCTATACAACATTAAAAACATAGCATATTCACATCACAACATGCTCAAAATAACAGCCACATTTAACCCTCACAAAACTATCGAAAACCTTGCCGAAAAGACCGAAAACTAAGCCGAAACGCATCCGAAACAACATCAGCCCAAAACCTAATGAATCTAACATCTAATCCACCTCAATTATGAACCAAGAACACTTCCAAACCATCCTTATACCTCCAGCAACAAAAGAACACCTAAAACAGCCCCTAAAACAACCTAAAACCACCTTAAAACACCACCGATTGCATTATTCCGGGATTAATTTATTGTTAACTCATTTCAAGACTCAATCAATTATTTAATTGACCTAATATCATAATTAAATCAACCTAAATCCAGCATCAATTTGGATCTCAAAGGATGAATAAAATGAAGTAAATCTTGTTGAAAATGATGAAGAAATCAGCAAGTAATTGGAGAAATTTGAAGAAGAAGATGGAGAGAAAATGAGAGAAAATCTTGAGAGAAAAGATGGGAAAATGGGAAGTTACAAAAGAAAATGAAATTATTATTTAGAATAAAACAATTTAAAAACATTTTGGTGGATAAATCATTAATTAAAAATAAATTGGATTTATGGCCCTCTAAGAATTCTAAGTATGGCTTGCTTTCCAATTTAGTCGCCAAAAATCCTAATTGCCGAAAATTACTAATTAAATCCCCAAAATTTTCCCAAAATTACAATTTAGTACCTAGTACAAAATTAGCCTAATTAAAAATCAAATTAAAGTTCAAATAATATTCATTTAACTTTAAAACACCATTTTAATATTTTTAGAACCATTTCACAAAATTATTACTTATTCGATTAAAATACTATGATTTTAATTTTTTCCGGAATAACGAACCCTAGGAATCCGATTCGACCCGAATCGAATTTCCCCAACTAACACTTAAACTAC
This sequence comes from Abelmoschus esculentus, assembly GCA_035048815.1. NCBI lineage: Eukaryota > Viridiplantae > Streptophyta > Magnoliopsida > Malvales > Malvaceae > Abelmoschus > Abelmoschus esculentus. The sequence continues at coordinate 3,534,244 of JAUCBN010000049.1, forward strand.
TAACCCCAAAACCGGGATGTTACAACTTTAAGCGTTGAAAATTACGTTTAGGCTCGGATGTCTTTCCACGACCGAATATAGATGCAATGAGTAACACATCGAGTGGTAATATCACCTTGATGCATGATGTTCATTTAAATTTGCATTGGTAAATTAATGCTAGTTTTAGTCCCTATGATATTGCGAGCTTTATAATTAGGTCCCTATTGTATGAAACATGAAATTGACGATACTATAATGGTCCGATTGATTTGAATATTGCTGTGAGTATGCTATGCATGATTAATTGAACTACGGTTGGTTGAATTTCCGGTTTATTATAGGAATTAGAATTATTTGTGTTTTGGTCCCTATGTACTTATATGCTAGTTGAATGATCAGTTATGAATCGAATGTTCCCATTTTCGTTACGCATGACCTCGACACACATAGGAACTTAATTATGCATCTATTTAAGAAATAAAAAAATATATCGGTTTTCAGGGTTGTTTATCAAATTGGACCTTAACGGGTTTGGTTCGATATTCCCCGTGTAACCCGTTAGTGCCGGTTCCATCTAGGCCGGGCTAATGGGGTTACATTTGGTGGTATCAGAGCCAGGTTAACTAAAGTTTATGGTCAGGTTGGCTAAAGTGTGTGATTGAACTTGTTATGTTGTTAACTTGTTGAATATCTATGCATGATGGTTGTATTTGAGTTATGATGGTTAAAAAGGGATAACGGTTACACATTGCCAATGTCAATACATTTTTAAATGCTTCTCAGGTTTCCCTTGGATCTTGCCCAAATGTAAGTTTATTATGTTTTAATATCATGTTTTAAATTGCATGTATGAAGTTTTTGGAATATGCCACCGAGACGTGAGACGCGTGCTAGTGCTAATATGATTACCGAGGGTCAGGATGAGGGTGAGGCGACTGCTAGGGAAGAGCCGCTTCCTCCTCCTCCACCCGTGGGTGTACCTCCGGTTCCTCCGGGAGGTCAGTTTAGAGAGTCTGCACCGCTTATACAGGCGATGACGGGTGCATTTTAGGCTGCCGTGGCTGGAGTGCATATCCCGACTCCTGCCCCTACTGTTGTGGTTACCCCAGGACTACCTTTAGAGCGTATGCGTAGTTTGGGCGGTGTGGAGTTTCGTGGATCAAATCCGAGCTTGTCCGAGGAGTGGTTGGCTAGTACCGAGATAATTTTGGATCAGATGGACTGTCAGGATACTAGGAGGATGGGTTGTGTAGTTTCTCTGCTTCAGGGAGATGCTTATCGATGGTGGATCACCAAGAAAGATGGTGTAGATGCTACTAACTTGACTTGGGAGTATTTTCGGACCATTTTTTTGCGGAATTTTTTGGGGCCACAATACGAGGATGCAAGAAAGAGAGAGTTTATGTCGTTGGTACAAGGTGCTAGGACCGTGGCTGAGTATGAGATACAGTTTATTAGGTTGAGCCACTATGCTCCCGAGTTGGTTCATACTGACTGGAAAAGGTGTGATAGGTTCCGATATGGGTTGGATCCTGAGATTAAGACACACTTGTTAGCCGCTGAGTACACCGAGTTTGATGTGTTGGTTAATAGGGCTAAGGATGTCGAGGAGTCATTGAGGGAGGCTAGGAAGTATACCGATGTTGGCAAGAGGCCTGTTGAGGCTAGTGCACAAGATAATAAGAGTAAGAGGTTTCGAGACAACCGGTACAGAGCTGACCGACACCGAGGTGATTTTGGACGTGGTGGTCATGCTTAGCATTATGGTAGAGGTGGTGGTGATGCTCCAGTCAGTAACTTGTGTTTTAGGCGTCATCCAGGAGAATGCTGGTGGGCCACTGGTGCTTGTATGGGATGTGGATTGAAGGATCATATGAGGCGTGATTGCCCAAGGTTTGCTGGTGAGTCGGGTGATCGTGCTGGGGCCGCTGTGATGCTTGGTATAGGACGTGGTCGTGGTCGAGGTCCTTTCCAGAGGTAGGGGGATGGACGAAAGGTTTATGCTCAGCGTGGGACTCGTAATGCCACAGATGTGGTTGCAGGTACTTTTTCTTTGCAAAATGTACCATTGTTCTCTTTGATAGATTCGGGATCTATGCATTATTATGTCTTGAGTGAGCATGCATATTTGTTGGATATTCCGGTTGAGGTTTTAGACGTAGGTGTTGTGGTTACCAGTTCTTTGGGTGAAACGGTTACGGTAAGGAGGTTGTATAAAAGGTGTCCGTTGGAGGTTCAAGGACATGTCTTCGAGGTCGACTTGATGGAGTTTTCGTTTTATGGTTTTGATCTTATCTTGGGTGTTGATTGGTTGACGGAGCACCGAGCGGTGGTGGACTTTGAGAAAAAGAAGGTTACCTTGAGGTTGATGGATGGTAGTGAGTTTTTGGTGAAGAGTGAGTATACCGGATTCTTGTCCAATGTGGTTTCGGCTTTACAAGCGAAAAAGATGTTGCAGCATGGAGGTGTGGCATATCTAGCCTATGTTATGAATCCGGGTATAGGGGATGTTCGGGTGTAGGACATTCGAACAGTGCGCGATTTTCCGGAAGTATTTCCTGAGGAGTTGCCAGGATTACTTCCCGGTCGTGATGTGGAGTTTAGTATCGAGACATATGCTGGTACTAATCAGGTGTCCCTTGCTCCTTATCGCATGGCACCTAAGGAGTTAAAGGAGTTGAAGATGCAGTTGCAAGAGTTACTTGACCAAGGTTTTATTCGACCGAGCGTATCACCTTGGGGTGCGCCGATGTTTTTTGTGAAGAAGAAGGATGGCACTATGAGGATGTGCATTGATTATCGGCAGTTGAATAAGTTGACCGTGAAGAATAAGTATCCTTTGTCGAGGATTGTCGATTTGTTTGATCAATTTCGAGGAGCAAATGTGTTCTCGAAGATTGATTTGAGATCGGGGTATTATCAGTTGAAGGTGAAAGAAGAGGATGTGTTGAAAATAACGTTTCGGACGAGGTATGGACATTATGAGTTTTTGGTGATGCCGTTTGGGTTGACAAATGCCCCTGCTGCTTTTATGGATATGATCAACCGAGTGTTCCATGAATACTTGGATCAATTTTTGGTGGTATTCATAGATGATATCCTTGTGTATTCATGTACCGAGAAACATCATGATCGGCATTTGCGGATAGTGTTGCAAGCGTTGAAGGAGAACCAGTTGTATGCGAAGTTAAGTAAGTGTGAGTTTTGGTTGAAGGAAGTGGTGTTTCTTGGTCATGTAGTGTCGGAAAAGGGTATAAGTGTTGATCCGAAAAAGATAGAGGCTGTTATGGGTTGGAAGCAACCAAAGTCGGTGTCGAAGGTTCGGAGTTTTCTAGGTTTGGCGGGTTATTATCGTAGGTTTGTTAAGGGGTTTTCGAGCATTGCTGCTCCTATGACCAAGCTTTTGCAAAAGAAGGTTCCTTTTGATTGGAAAGAAAGTCAACAAAAGAGTTTTGAGAAGTTAAAAGAGGTGTTGACTAGTGCTCCGGTGTTGGTGCAACCCGAGTCCGGTAAGGATTTTGTGGTTTATAGTGATGCATCATATGTTGGTCTTGGATGTGTTCTGATGCAAGAAGGGAAGGTTGTGGCTTATGCTTCTAGACAATTAAGGGTGCATGAAAAGAATTATCCGACGCATGATTTAGAGATTGTGACGGTGGTGTTTGCCTTGAAGATATGGAGACATTATTTGTATGGTGAAAAGTGTACCATATACACGGATGACAAGAGTTTGAAGTATCTCATGTTGCAAAAGGATCTAAATCTTAGGCAACGAAGATGGATGGAGTTGCTTAAGGATTATGATTTGTCTATTGAGTATCATCCGGGGAAAGCTAATGTGGTAGCTGATGCTTTGGGCCGTAAGGCGGCGGTTGAGTTGAGGGCGATGTTTGCTAAGTTGAGTATTTCAAGGGAAGGTGGTTTAGTGGTGGAGTTGCAAGTAAAACCTGTGTTGGTTGAGATGATAAAGGTGAAACAGTTAGAGGATGAGGCTTTGGTGCCTTTTGTGGAGGATATTGCTGAAGGCAGACCGACCGAATATCATTTTGATGATGATGGCGTGTTGTGTTTTAGAGGCCGGATTATGGTGCCGGATGATGTTGAGTTAAGGCAAGCTATCTTGACTGAGGCTCACACTAGTCCGTTTGCTATGCATCCGGGTAGTGTGAAAATGTATAGGGATCTCAAGAGTGTGTACTTTTGGGTTAGTTTGAAGAAGGATGTGACGGAGTTTGTGTCCCGATGTATGGTGTGTCAGCGGGTGAAAGTTGAACATCAGTTCCCTGCAGGCTTGTTGCAACCGGTTCAAGTTCCAGATTGGAAGTGGGAGAGAGTGACTATGGATTTTGTGACGGGGTTACCCTTGACGCTGTCCAAAAAGGATTCTATTTGGGTGATTGTTGACAGGTTTACGAAGTGTGCACATTTTCTTGTCGTGCATACGACGTATTCTATGGATAAGTTAGCGGGGTTGTATGTTTCTGAGGTAGTGAAGTTGCATGGTGTGCCTAAGTCGATCATATCGGATAGAGATCTGCGTTTTACTTCTAAGTTTTGGAAGGGTTTGCAAGTTGCTTTGGGTACGAGGCTTAGCTTTAGTACGGCTTATCATCCACAGACGGATGGTCAGTCTGAACGTGTTATCCAGACTTTGGAGGATATGTTGAGATGTTGCATCATTGAGTTTCAAGGTTCTTGGGAGAAGCAGTTACCTTTGGTGGAGTTTGCTTACAATAATAGTTATCAGGCAAGTATACAGATGGCACCGTTTGAGGCTTTATATGGGCGTAGGTGTCGTACACCTTTGTGTTGGAAGGAGGTTGGGCAGAAGTATGTTTCTTTACCACAAGTGTTGAAATATACAGATGAGAAGATTAAGCTTATTTGTGCTAAGCTCAAGGAGGCTTCAGATAGACAAAAGTCTTATGCCGATTTGAAGCGTAGAGAGATAGAGTATGATGTCGGGGACAAGGTGTTTCTAAAAGTTTCGTCATGGAAGAAAGTGATGAGGTTTGGACGTAAGGTTAAGTTGAGTCCTCGTTTCATTGGGCCGTATGAGGTGTTGGAGCGTGTTGGTCCTGTTGCTTATCGGTTGAGGTTGCCGGAAGAGTTGAGTAGGATGCATGATGTTTTTCATGTACCGATGCTTCGTAAGTATAGATCAGATCCCTCTCATGTTGTTCCGGTTGAGGAGATTGAGTTAAGAGCGGATATGAGTTATGAGGAAGAACCGGTGAAGATTTTAGATGTGGATACAAAGGTTCTTCGAGGGAAGACCATAGATTTGGTTAAAGTGTTGTGGAGACACCGAGGTGTTGAACAGGCAACTTGGGAGACAAGGAAAAGTATGGAGGAGCAGTTTCCTCACTTGTTTGCTTCAGGTAAGAATTTCGAGGACGAAATTTTCCTAAGAGGGGGAAAGTTGTAACATCCCGGTTTTGGGGTTAGTAGTTTGAGTGTTAGTTGGGGAAATTCGATTCGGGTCGAATCAGATTCGTAGGGTTCGTTATTTCGGGAAAAATTAAAACAATAATAATTTAATCGGATAAGTAATAATTTTGTGAAATGGTTCTAAAAATATTAAAAAGGTGTTTTAAAGTTAAAGGAATATTATTTGAACTTTAATTTGATTTTTAATTGGGCTTAATTTTGTGCTAGTGACTAAATTGTAATTTTGGAAAAGTTTTGGGGATTCAATTGGTAATTTTCGACAATAAGGACTTTTAGTGACTAAATTGGAAAGTAAGCCATACTTAGAATCCTTAGAGGGACATAAACCCAAATTATTTTTAATTAATGATTTATCCACCAAAATTGTTTTTAAATTGTTTTATTTTAGATGACAACTTTATTTTCTTTTGTAACTTCTCATTTTCCCATCTTTTCTCTCAAGATTTTCTCTCATTTTCTCTCCATCTTCTTGTCCAAATTTCTTTAATTACTTTCTGATTTCTTCATCATTTTCTACAAGATTTATTTCATTCTACTCATCCTTTCATTCTCTATAAAACCTACTTATCAATTTTTGCAAAATCAACATCATTTTCAAGGAAATCAAGGAAGGTTTCTCATCTTTTGGTGGAGCAAATCTCTAAGGTAAATTCTGATTTCTAATCTTTTTCTAAGGTTCTTTATTGAAGTTCCCAAGTATTGGCTTGCTAGTTAACAATTGAGATTTTATTTTGTGTTTTTAATTCAAGATCTATGAGTTTTATGATGGTTTTTGTGAAATCTTTTGAGATCTAAATTGATGCTGGATTTAGGTTGATTTAATTATGATATTAAGTCAATTAAATGAGTGATTGAGTCTTGAAATGAGTTAACAATAAATTAATCCCGGAATAATGCAATCGGTGGTGTTTTAAGGTGGTTTTCGGTTGTTTTAGGGGCTGTTTTAGGTGTTCTTATGTTGCTGGAGGTATAAGGATGGTTTGGAAGTGTTTTTGGTTCATACTTGAAGTGGATTAGATGTTAGATTCGTTAGGTTTTGGGCTGATGTTGTTTCGGATGCGTTTCGGCTAGTTTTTGGTCTTTTTGGCTAGGTTTTCGATAGTTTTGTGAAGGTTAAATATTGCTTCGGTTTTGAGCATGTTGTGATGTGAATATGCTCTGTTTTTAATGTTGTAGAGTTAGTGCAAAAAGGTGCATAAGTGGCTAGTGCGTTGGCGTTGCCGTCGGAGAATCGGCGAGGGCTCGTTTCGCTTGTCGGTGAGTGGTTTTGGGTTTAAAGTGAATCACATTGGTTCGTTTCTGTTTTGGGAACTATGGAATAGTGTGAAAACTTTCCATAGTTCAAGAGTAAGTGGTTTAAATGATGTTGATGCATTATCTCAAGTTTCGGCTATTTTCGGTAACGACATATATGTAAACAATGATTCAATATGATTTTGGAATTGCATATATTTGATTTTGAAATGATGCATGCATGTGTTAATTGCTGAAAATGCATGGTTTTAAAGGCATTCATGGCTTATGTAAGCATGAAAAAAAAATTAGAATATGATGAGGTTATTTGCCCTATGTTGATAAAGCCGTTGAGCATGATTTTTAGTTCACATGATGAACACTTAATGAGTGCATTATGAGCAGCAAGTTAACATGCATGATTGAAATTGATATTGGCTTAGTGACACTAACCTTAGATTCGAATACGAATGACATGTCATTAGGATTGAGTGCACTATAAAATAATGAGAATATTGATGATGCTTATACATAAACAAGAGAGACTTTGTGTCCGACCGTGCGTGTAGAGCTTGCCTATATGTAAACAAGGGTGACTTTGTGTCCGACCGTGCGTGTAGAGCTTGCCTATATGTAAACAAGGGTGACTTTGTGTCCGACCGTGCATATAGTTGACCCATGCGTAAACAAGGGCGACTTTGTGTCTGACCGTGCGTGTAGAGCTTGCCTATATGTAAACAAGGGTGCTTTGTGTCCGACCGTGCATATAGTTGACCCATGCGTAAACAAGGGTGACTTTGTGTCCGACCGTGCGTAGTGGGGGTAACATGTATACAAGGGTGACTATGTGTCCGACCGATGCATGTTGAGACCAAGTATCTCCAATTATGAAAAAAAGAATCCGTGTATTCGCTGAAATAAAACTTCATATTAAGTGATCACTAGAAAGTCAATATGCATATATGAACTGGAATGATATACTTGTGCATGACACACGAAATGATTTGACATTGTTGATAAGCATGATTTGGTTTCACATATTTCAAAGAAGCATGAAGGATGCAAGTATGACTTATAAATGATTTTGAACTTTTTTAGAGCTTCCTCACTAAGCATGTTGTGCTTAAGCTCTCTCTTTTCATACTTGCAAAAAAATAGTGATATTCGAGGCTACTTTCGGAGCAAGGGAACCAAGGGGAAGGTTATCTCAATTTTTGGTATGTTTTGGCAAATAACTTGGGGCTTGGCAATGTGTAAATCAAACCCATGTGAAGTGTGTGATTTTTTTTTGCTTTGGTTAATGTTGTAATAAGACCTATAATGTTTTAGATTGTTAATTGATGGACTATGGTGTTGTTTGGATTTTTGAAGCATGTACATGCATGAACATTTTTGATTTTAAATCATATTTTAGGAAGCATGCCTATAGATTGTTTGGGATCTTTGATATGATAAATGTGTGCTTTAAATTGTTTCTTATGCTTAGGAAATTATGCATATAATTAGGGGTGATTAAAGGTTATGTTTGAATGGGTGGAATTAACTTAGAATGTTCAAACTTGTCAAATTGCACAGGGGGTATCGATACCTCTAGTAAGGGTATATCGATACCCAAGGCTTAATTTGGGGTGGTTCGAAGCATGGTTCGATGCAATTACCCCATTGGACGTTTGGGTATCGATAACACCTATGGGGGTATCGATACCAATAGCCTTCGAAGTGCAATAGGACTATTCCCACGATAGGGTATCGATACCCCTGACCATAAGTGTCATTTTAAGTGTTGAAAATTACGTTTAGGCTCGAATGTCTTTCCACGATCGAATATAGATGCAATGAGTAACAATTCGAGTGGTAATATCACCTTGATGCATGATGTTCATTTAAATTCACATAGGTAAATTAATGCTAGTTTTTAGTCCCTGTGATATTGTGAGCTTTACAATTAGGTCCCTATTGTATGAAACATGAAATTGACGATACTATAATGGTCCGATTGATTTGAATATTGCTGTGAGTATGCTATGCATGATTAATTGAACTATGGTGGGTTGAATTTCCGGTTTATTATAGGAATTAGATTTATTGCGTTTTGGTCCCTATGTACTTATATGCTAGTTGAATGATCAGTTGTGAATCGTATGTTCCCATTTTCGTTACGCATGACCTCGACACACATAGGAACTTAATTATGCATCTATTTAAGAAATAAAAAAAAAACATATCCGTTTTCAAGGTTGTTAAACGAATTGGACCTTAACGGGTTTGGTTCGATATTTCCCGTGTAACCCGTTAGTGTCGGTTCCGTCCAGGTCGGGCTAAGGGGGTTACAAGAACGATAGCGCCTTAACATAGACACATGGAAAATATCGTGTAGACGTGCCAAATTTGGAGGTAAAGCTAGCCGATAAGCTACCGGTCCAACCCTCTGAAGCACCTCATAAGGTCCGATGTACCTTGGACTCAACTTTCCTTTGCGACTAAATCGGATGATCCCTTTCCACTGATGAAGTCATCAGTGAAAGTGATGAAGTACTGAAATCCACCTCTAGCTTGTGTGTTCATTGGTCCACATACATCACTATGTATTAATCCCAATAAATCACTTGCTCGCTCACTTTTACCATTAAAAGGAGCCTTATTCATTTTCCTAATAAGCAAGATTCACATACATCCAGTTGTTCGAAAACAAATGAATCTAAGAATCCATCTTTATGGAGTTTTGATATGCGTTTCTCACTTATATGGCCTAAACGACAATGCCAGAGATAAGTTTGATTTGAGTCATTTGTTTTTGATATTTTGGTATTTATGTTATAAATGGCATTTTCTAGATTTAAAATATATAAGCCATTAACCAATTATGCTCAACCATAAAAAACATTATCGAGATAAAAAGAACAACAATTATTCTTAATAATAATCTCAAAGCCAATCTTGTCCAAACAAGAAATCGAAATAATGTTTTTAGTCAAACTAGGCACAAAATAACAATCATCTAAATGTAAATCAAGTTCACTAGGTAAAGATAAAACGTATGTTCCTATAGCTAATGCAGCAACTCTTGCTCCATTTCCACTCGTAGGTCTACGTCTCCCTTAGCTAGATTCCTTCTCTTTTGAAGTCCCTGTACAGAAGTACATATATGAGAACCACAACCGGTATCTAATACCCAAGAAGAAGATGTTGACAGATTCACATCAATAACATAAATACCTAAAGTAGATGCACCATTTACTTTTGCCTTTTTAACCTCTTCAAGGTAGATGGGGCATTTTCTTTTCCAGTGTCCGGTCTTATTGCAGTGGAAACATTTTCCTTCCTTGCTAACTCCTCCTTTGGGTGTCAGTGCATCATGTCCTTTGGGTATAGTCTTACCTTTACCCTTGTACTTTTCCACTACTTTTCCCTTTCCTTTGTCCTTGCGGACCATCAGAATGGGCTTAGGTCCAACCTTAGTCATATTTTTCTTAGCAGTTCGTAATATGCCAAGTAACTGTGGCAAAGTTTTGTTAATTTCATTCATGTTGAAATTAAGGACAAATTGATTGAAGCTATTCGGCAACGATTGTAGAATAACATCAGTAGCCAATTCATCCTTGAGAGGAAAGCCTAGCTTTTCCAACGTTTGGATATAGCCTATCATCTTAATGACATGAGCTCTTACAGGAGATCCCTCTACCATTTTGCACTGAAATAGAGCTTTAGAGGTCTCATACCTCTCTTGACGTGCTTGCTCCTCATATATTTCTTTGAGGTTTTGAATCATATCATATGTAACCATGTCCTCATGTTGTTTCTAAAGATCAGGAGTCATGGTAACAAGCATAAGACATCCGACATCTAACATGTCATCCATATGTTTCTTAAACTTGTCTTTGTCAGCTCTAGAAGCATTAGTTGTCGGTTCATCTGGAACAGGTTCTTCAATGACATATTCATTTCTTTCCTGTTTGAGAACAATTCTCAAATTGCGGAACCAATCAACGAAGTTTATGCCGTTGAGTTTCTCCTTCTCAAGGAGTGATCGCAGTGATATAGTGTTGTTTGCCATTTAGATCTACCACAATGGAAATACATAATATAAATTTACCAATTTGAAATATTATAAATAGGTCTTTCTTTATAAAATACTCCCACTGTTTTGTTCAAAATTAAAAAACCCTCTCGTTTTTAATTTCGGAAAAATTCGTGAGCGAGGATCCATAATTCACCAATTTCCTAAATCAGCTTCGGCTTTTCTTTTAGGATAGAGGTTATTTAGGTAGGTAACCCTTTACTAATTACATCTCATGTAACTCCTCCATTTTGTGAACAACTCTTGTTCAGTCATCTCATGACTTAACCAAATACTTAGTCTTTAGGTTTCTAATCCTATTAGAACAACCTAATTAAGTTATTACCAATATTTCGACCGACGAATATCACTTGCTTATTCTTCGCGTTTAACCAAGATGGACTTATGTGTCAATGCTTTGGCAAGACCCACATAAGATCGATCAAGGCCTTAACGAGGGCAAATATTGGACGAATAAATTTAACTTAGATTAATTTGGGGAAAACTTTAACTATCTCATCGTTATTTCTTTTAATTTTGCCCTTATTGATCTCATCAATATATACGAGTAGAAGATATATATCATACATTGCATCACATACATGATAGATATAAAACAATAAGATTGCAATGGTTATAGCCCAAAATAAAGAACTAAGGTGGCCCATCCCAAGTCAATAGGAGAACCTTAAAACCCTAATTCAACACTAAAACTGCTTCTCAGGCATCTTCTCGCCTTTGATCCAAACATCTCGATGGCTTCTTGGAATAATATTATAATTATAAAAACTTGTTTTACATACGAGGGAGTAAGATGAGAAGATAAGTACAAAAGAGATAGAGAAAGGCACGACACGCAGGTCGTATTTAAAATTTACAACTATTGTAAAAGCAAGGGCTATAACCATGCATGTCAAACACCGTGCAAAGCAAACATATCATATATATGCTATCACGAAATCGTTAATATTACCAATATGGGCCTACAATCTATGTTAATATTACCATATTACCAATATGGCAGGAAATATTGAAAAATAGCGACTATTTTTCTATGAAAAAATATCACGATTTGATAAGATTTATCAACAGAATCGTGTTTTTGAGATTTTTAAATCTCGTAGATTTTTCCATATCGGAATAACAATTATTCCTTTTTCGTTGATGCGATCTGCTATCGCACTTCCGCCAATCACTATGTCAACGATTGACATATGATTATCATAAAACCCTTATAGAAACATGTCGATTGTAATTAACAGATTAACATATTAATCGTATCCTTAATCGACTATCAATATCAATATTTATATCGCTGATATAGTAAAACAAATCATGCATCTCATACATATCGCATCACCCAAGTATTTAACCCGATTACGGATCGTACAAGTGGCTCTGATACCACTATTGGGACCGCCGGCACACCCCATGGCGCAGCGGAACAAAATTACGATGGTGTTTCTAGTGATCCATGTACATTTAATCCAAAATCAAGAGGAAGAGATGCGATGACTTACATTGGGTTCCTTGATAAGCAGCAAAAAACAACAATTGGATTTGCTACAATCAAGATCGTTCGATAATTCGAATCTTTAGCCTCCACGAATATCGTCTCGGCCTCTACTCAGTTCACCCGGTTGAGAGAGCAAAATCTCGAAAAACTGTTTTTCGTGATTCTAGGGTTTGGGAATTCGGAATTCTCTGATGTGGCTGCTAGACCAAAAGATCCTTTATATAGGTATAACCCTAGGTATAAGATTTTGATTCTTAATTTGTTTATAGGAAATAATTACTTTAATTATTTCCTTAAATTTCAGAATTTATATTTAATTCAAATTTAAAAGGGATACAATTACTTTAATTATATCATTTATTTAAAATTTGGGATTAAATATATAATCCACTTATACTTAGATATATTTTTGCTCCTTTTCAACCATTGGGTGTGACCCTGTAGGCTTATTGTAACGTTAGTAATAATATTAGAACAATTCTAATATTACAAACAATGAGTGGCATCTAGAAATATATCATTGTCATCCAAGTTACAAGAGATCATGATTTGATGTATCATGTTTGTGACCAACTATCTTAATGTATTATATCCTTTTGTCTTTTTATATCTTTAATAAGCACAAGTCTTGGAATAGTCACACTTGTATAGCCTATTTTAATGTTTCTTGATATCTAGAGTGGACTACTTTTAATGAATAATTTGTGATATCTCATATGAACGTATTCAAGCATGGTCATGCATTTCTATTCTCACTCAATCAAGTGGCCTTTGATATATTTTCCTATTATGTAGGAAGGACAAATCCTATCTTGATCATTCACATCTCACTACATATATTGTAATATGTCCAATGTCAGTTTTTATAGTGTAACTAATTACTAAACACGTTTAACTGCATCAAAACATAAAACAACATATGTTGAGATAGTAACAATCTCAAGTCTAAGGATCATACATATAGTTGTCACTATGAGCAGTATCGTAAACGTCACATAATAATCCAAGATATATACTCATAGTGGGTCAATCCAATATATTATTCTCTACTAATATAATCATGTATTAATTTTGACATCTCTATGTCAATGACAACTCATTGTCATCAATTAATCACATGTTAGTCTTAAGCGTATTATTATTGTCCATACCCATAATAATACTTGACTAATGATCTTTTAATAATAATACATATATTATTATATGGACCTTATTTTTTCTCAGTTTATGTTATATATTGACACATATATCTGAAAACAACAATGGAAATGCCTTTATTCAATAAAATTGGTAAATAAAAGTATCCTTACAATCATCATTTGATTGGTCTTTAGGCATGCTCTAACAGAACTTACCTGGACAACTAATTATCCAATTTGCTTCATGTTGTTCTTTGTTGTTTGGTACTTCAAGTTTGTTATGTTCTTCAGGTTCGACAATTGTATTGCCGAGGTAATTTTTAAGGATATCTTCCTCAACTCCAAAATTGAATTCGGTAGTTGCTAGGATGATCTTGCATTCCTCTAGATCATCCGCATGCTTAAGAGTGTGAAAAGCATTGAGCTTAACTTGCTAGTCATTGAATCGCATCATAAGTTCTCCCATGTCAACATCGATTAAAGTCCTCCCCGTTGCTAAAAATGGCCTCCCAAGAATGATGGGTGTAAATTCGTCTACTTCACAATCCAAAACAATGAAATCAGCGGGAAAAATAAATTTATCGACCCTTACCAATATGTCCTCAATTTTCCCTTCTAGATGCACATAAGATCTATCGGCAAGCTACAACATCACTTTGGTGGGTCTAGCCTTTCCGATTCCCAATCGATGGAAAAACGATTTTGGCATAAGATTTATGCTAGCTCTTAGATCGCATAGCGCTTTTCCAGTATAATGATTTTCAATTGCGCATGGAATTGTGAAACTTCTAGAATCCTTTAATTTCGGTGGCATCCGGAAGTGCAACATAGTCATGCATCCTTCCGTCACGGTAATAGTCTCAAACTCACCTAAATTAAACTAAGCATTCGACCAACTCAATCAAGGCATTCAATCAAGCAATAAATAAGACAAGTAAAACGGAATTTTGATTCAATTATTTACCCCCTCACTTAAAGAATATTTTCTCAATATGAAAATTAAAGTACAAGAGAAGGAATAGAGATACTCCCCATGTCTAAGGTGAGTTTTTTTGTCGGTTTATGGGGAGAACGACGTCTTTTGAGGTTTTAAGGAGTATGCAATTCCTCATTTGCATTTCTCAAGTTTCATGCATGACCAAACCATTCGAATCTGAGAAAAATTCTGTGCAAATTTATTTAAAGATAACTTAGATAAAAATAAAAATAAAAAAAATAAATTAAAAAAAATAAAAAAACAAAGAAAGAAAATGGGGTGCCTCCCATTTAGCGCTTTGTTTAACATCATTAGCTTAACGACCTGATTCAGACTACAGGTTCTGCGAGAAGTTCTTTTCTCGGTTCGCATGTTTTATCCAACTGAGAATTTCTCTATGAGAAATTTTTCGATCATGGCATTCCTTCAACTTTTTCGCCGAAGTATCTTCTTTAATATGCAATTTATCCGGCGGTAATTTTAATTCCAACTTTGATGCCTGCAAGATTAATGGAAAATATTTAGTTTTTGAAGGCATTAAATAGAAATTAGAAATAGAATAAATAATTTCTTCAAACTTCCTATCGTTAAATTCCACTTTTTCTAACTCCCTGCAAAAATCAAGTAGCAAATTAGTCTCAAAAAATTCATTAGAAAATGGATCGGCAATATCAACAAAATTCAAGCTTGCCACATTATCCGGATATTTCATAGCTTTATATACGTCAAACTTGACGACTTCTCCATCAAATTCCATAGTTAAAATGCCACTACGAACATCAATCTTCGTGTTTGCCGTGCTAAAGAATGGTCTCCCAAGAAGTATTTCAGATCCCATATTACTGCGATCATTTTCCATGTCAATTATATAAAAATCAGTAGGAAATGTTAAATCATTTACCTTCACTAAAACATTTTCTAGAACTCCTTCGGGGTAGATGATTGATCGATCGGCGAGTTGTATCATTACTCTCGTCTCTTTCAATGGTTCATTGGAAATTTTGTTATAGACGGACAATGGCATCACATTGATGGATGCGCCTAAGTCACACATTGCACGCTTGATTCCAACATTACCAATTTTGCATGAGATGACAAACATACCTTGATCTTTGTACTTGGGTGGAAGCTTTTTTTGAAAAATTGCTGAAACCTTTTCCCCAAGGTTCACCTTTTCATTCCTATTCAATCGCCTTCGGTTTGTGCAAAGATCTTTCACGAATTTCGCATACTTTGGTATTTTCCGAATTACATCAAGAAAAGGGATGTTAGTTTCTACCTTCATAAAGATGTCGAGGATTTCTTTCTCTTCCGCTTTCTTGTCTCGTTACATAAGCCTAGAAGGAAAAGGAGGCAAAGTTTCGTAAGGAGAAGAAAAAGAAGAAATGGAAGCAAATTTACCAAAAATGTTTGAAGGCAAATGATCTTTTTCTTGTTTCTTTGACGATGCATCTTCTTTTTGTTTATCGGACTTGTTTGAAGCTTCAGGTGAGATGATGGTTCCACTTCGGAGAGTGACCGAACTTACTGATGAGTGCATAAAAGTCCTTTTTTTAATACCATTTTCCCACTCGATATTTACTAATAAAGGACAGGATTAAGGGCATTAATGGATAATTCTGTATATTTTCCATACTTCAGCATCCAAACATACAATTCATGAATTCATCTAATAATTGGCATAAAAAAGATGCATTTTGATAGTTTTCTTTCTTAGACAGGAAACTACTTATAAAGATGGCCAATTGAGAAGATAGATGCTGGAATGTAGATGAAGCACCTGCCACGGCAGCACTTTCTGATGCAGTGGCAGCAGAGCGAAGATGACAAGCAGTGCTCGACAGAAAGAGAAAAAGATGATGATCTTAACGGACAAAGAGTAAAAAAAAGACGGAGCCAAATTATGGAGTCAAGCCTTGGTCAAAGTCACGTGCGGGAAAGAAGAGATATTTTAGGAAATAAGAATTAATTGTTATAGTTTAATTAGGAATTATACTTCTCTCTTCTTTATAACTCTTTCCTTGCATGGAAAGCTTTAACCTAGGGCTTGGCCTATACAAGGCACACATTAGGCTTAGTCTAGTGAAGTCGGATTTTACCTAGAATATACTCTTAGCCGCCGACTACACCATGTTCTAAACTTCTTCGGAGGTTTAGGTTATTTGTGGAGTAGTTGGAGAAGATGGTTGTGTTAGGTTTTATATTTATTAATGCAAAACTTATTTCATAGTTTATTCTATCTTGGTATTTACTCTTCTCGCATATGAGCTCGAAAGATAGTATGTGATGAAAAATCTATTTGCCTAGCATCGGGAGATGTAGGTTCACGAAATGAGAGAATACGGTCTTTGCTCATGGGCGTTGATTAATCTGGTTGAGAGATTAACCACCTAGGATTTCAGCGACTAGCAAGACGCATGTGTTTGGTTGTTGTCCGCCCTTTATTCATGCCGCGAGGTATCATCAAGATGTGGGTTTCAATAGTTCTCTTCACTTAGAGATAAGGAAAAAGACATACAAGGATGCTCTGTCGAACTATGAAATATTGAATTGTCGATAAGGCATAGCCCCGCCTAGGCAGTTGCGGCAACCGTTTGTGCGACCCGCCGAGGCTGCAGTTCAACCCCTTGCATTAATAAGTGGATACCTAATACAACTGGATTCTCCTCTACAAAACACTCAACTTAGCCTCGCTTCTCTTATCCTTATTCCTTCCTTATTTAGTTTAGTTTTAGTTGTTAAATCAGTAATCTCAAACTCAATAATTACTTGTGTTTTTACTTTTTATAGTGTAGCCGTAAGAGGTAGTGAATTCGACACAGTCCTTGTGGGTTCGACAACATAAAGTATTAAAATTTGACAAAGTTGGAAAAAACTAAAGGACTTCTGAGCCTCCATCAGATTTGGTGTCGTTGCCGGGCAGTGGCGCTCAATTTTACTACCAATTATTTTTGCACCTTTTTTTTTCTTTTTCTTTTTTACTTTTAATTTCTTTTAATTAACTAGGGTTGTTTTGTGTATGACTAGGTCTAATCCATCGATAGAATAATATTCGTACGATCCTGAAATTGAAAGGACTGCAAGGCATTTACGACAAGGGATACGCGAAAGGATGAACATAGCACCTGGCCAGCAGAACAACGATGGCATGAATGCCGCCGGGGCAGACAACCAAGGCACATTCACATTTGTTGTTCCGGCCAATCCACCTCAACAGGAGCGTGTATGAACAGTTCGTGATTATTCAGAGGAAGATTTGGATGGATTAACTCCTGCCTTTGTGATGCCTAATATAGAGGCAGAACATTTTGAATTAAAGTCGGTCATGTTCAAAACACTCTAGGCCAATTTGGAGGATCGACCAACGAAGACGCTCGACAACATCTTAAGTCGTTTTTGGAAATCTGCAATTCGTTTAAGCTACTGGGGGTTTATGCCAACATATTGAAGTTAAAATTGTTCCCCTATTCACTGAGGGATAGGGCAAAATCTTGGTTAAACAACCTCCAACCTGGATCGTTGAACTTATGGACTGAACTTTGCCGAAGTTTCCTTGCCCGATTCAGTTATACCAATATGACTGATAAGCTGAGAAACGATATCACATCACTCAGGCAAGATGAAGACGAATCAATGTATGAGGATTGGGAAAGATACAGGGAGTTATATAGAAAATGCCCCATGCATGGTTTGCCCGAGTGGACTCAAGTGTCAATCTTTTACAATGCTGTGAACACCCCTACGAGGATGATGCTTGATGCCTTCGCAAACGGTACCCTCTTAGACCGCCCACCCCATGAGAGCTTAGAAATTCTGGATAGGTTAGAAAAGAATGATTATCAACACCCGACCACCAGAAGAGGAATAACTAGGCAAGGTATGACAAGCTCTGACTCTTTAGATTCTATCATAGCTCAACTATCAGCCTTGACAAACATGGTTAAAGATCTGCATAAGCCGAGTCACCTTCGAGAAGTTAAAACAGTCACTGTTCTTTGTGAAACATGTGGCGATAATCATGATACAAGTGCATTCCCGCAAGATCCAGAATCTTCCTTTTATGTTGGAAATTTTAATAGAAACAATATGTCAAACAATTATAACCCAGCATGGAGGAAACATCCAAACCTCTCATGGAGTAATCCTAACAATGCACTTAACCCGCAACATCAATCAGTGCAATCTACTGGATTCTAGCAAAACAGATTTGCTCAGCAGCAGATGCCGCAGCAGGCATTGCCGCCGCAGCAGCAAACAACAGATGTCCAAACCCTGAAAAACACATTGCAGACATTCATGGCTCAAACTGGCGCTTACATTGTGAACACCAATAAGTTCATTCAGAGAGACGATAATTTCATGGACAGGACAGAGATGAGAATGCAAAACAATGAAGTTGCTATCAAGACACTGGAAACCATAGTAGGACAGATGGCACAATAGATGAAAAGCCGACCCATAGGAAGTCTCCCCAGCGATACTGAAGTCGCTAGAACTAGTCCTCATGAACAATGCAAAGCGATATCCACTAGAAGTGGATTACAACTAAAGGACCCAGAAATACCTACTCAGAAAGTAGGTAAGCATACTAAGACAGTAGCACCTGAAGAAGCTACTGATGAAATACCCGAGGTAAAGGAACCAGCAGACACTGTCGACGATGCTGCCACAACAGATAATGCCGCTACTACACCACAGATAAGATTTAAGTGCAATGAAAGAATTGAAGATTTGCGGCTACCGCCACCTTTCCCATAAAGGTTGAAACAGAAAAAGCAAGAATATCAGTTTAAGAAATTTCTAGACATTCTTAAACAGATACACATGAATATACCTTTGGTGGAGGCAATTAAACAAAAGCCCAACTACGCCAAGCTCCTTAAAGATATTATATCTAAAAGGAAAAAATAGGGGAATTTGAAATGGTTGTCGCGACAGAAGGGTGTGTGGCAATGCTACACAACAAGGCCATGACAAAACGAAAAGATCCTGGTAGCTTCACCATACCATGCTCTATCGGTGATCAATATGTGGGTAAGGCACTATGTGAATTAGGCGCTAGCATAAATCTCATGCCTAAGTTAGTGTTTCAAAAGCTAGGCATCGGGAATACAAAACCGACAACGGTGATGCTACAACTGGCAGACCGCTCTTATGTGCAACCGGAAGGAAAAATTGAAGATATCCTGGTAAGAGTGGATAAATTTATATTTCCTACTGACATCTTAATTCTTGATTGTGAAGCAAATGAACATGCTCCGCTCATATTGGGAAGACCGTTCCTAGCAACGTGTAAAACTTTGATCGATTGTGAGAAAGGCGAATTGAACAAGTAAAGATCAATGTATTCAAAACTTTAAGGCATCCGGATGAACCAGATGAATGTTAGAGAATTGAGGTTAAAACTGAATTTAGCTTCAATGCAGAGACAGACTGCCTGAACAAAACCTGCCGAGGCAACCCCTGCCGAGGCAGCACACCGCTTCACCAGAAGCATACACGAAATAAACCACCTGATGAGGAGGCTCTGGTTGGATCATCACACCATCCTCCATTAAAAAAAGGGAAGATGGTTACTACTAGAGATGCATTCCATTGCACTCCACTAGTGACCTAATTTCTATCTTACTATCTTTAATTTATTTTTATGTTTTAGAATTAAATTTTCAAAATTCAGTTTTATGAATTAGATTTCAATTCTTCGCAATTCAGCTTCAGAATTTTTATTTTCAAAGCATCTATTAATTTGATTTTTTGTTATTTAGGAATAATAAGGAAGAATTAAAGAGGATGATCAACCCAACAAATTAGCGGCCCAATCCAAGGAACTAAAATATCCGGGCGGGAATTATGCCGCCCAGATTCAAAAATTGCATCGTTTCCGCTGTCAATGGTTGCCAGCTGTGGGTTGCATCTCTTGCACACCAAGGGCAATAATCACGCCCCCTGCGCCTTCAAACGCCTCGCCGCTCACCGCCTATAAATACACGAGCAAATTTATCCTCATTCACTCTTCTTTTAAGCATTGTTACGCTGCCAAACTTTTTCTTCTCTTCACCACAAGCAAAAAAATGACAATCCAACAACAAACCTCTGCCGGAGTAGCAAACTTTCGAAGATTCTTGACCAAGGAAGTCGAACAAGAGTATCACCGTGGATTAGTCAGCCGCCGAGATCTGAAGCCAGAAGCCAAGCTGTGGAACACATTAATCAAAAGAAATCTACTGCCAACATCCCACAACCAAACATTAGATCGGCCACGCTTAGCGCTCATCTATTCCATAATACACAAAAGACGCATTGACGTTGGCAGCATCATAAGCGAACAAATATTCGAATGTGCCACCAAAGAAAGAGGTATTCTTGTTTTGCCTTGTTTAATTACTGCACTAGGGAATTTAAAAAGATTTCCCACCATGACTTTGGATACCTACACACCGCGACGAGTGGGCTGGACACGAGAAATATATATGAAAAAGATGCAAGTGGATGAAGCAGTTTCACAGGCTTTCGTTCCTTCCACCACCGAAGCAACAACTGTCGATGCCTCTCAACAGGCAGATCAAACTGAACATGCAACAAAGGGACTCCTGGAAACCTTACAGAGAATGGAGAGAAGGAAGCTGGCCTTCATGGCATATGTTAGGGAGTTTAACAATGCCATTGTCACAACAATTCGAGAAGAACTCCCTACATTTACGACTGTATTTCTCGACTTTGAAGTCGATCTCTCCATGCCTCAACCAACCACTGATGCACCTGCCAAATCAGCAATTGCCTCAGCAACAGTCTCAGCTTCTCCTGCCACTACCACTGCTACAGCAACAACAGAACCCATCCCATCAGACTCGTTAGCAGAGCTCCTCCGTATGGATTCCACCAACCGTGGAGCCACTCCATCTCAGTCCGGTACATTTACCTGGAGCGATTCTACAGAGGATTTAACAGGACAAATCAAAGCTACCAAGGAACTCTTAGCTGCAGCTCAAAGAGAAAATAAGAGAAAAGGAACCTCCTCCTCTCCAATCAATCTTGATTCAGAGGCAGAGTCAAGGCGAGACCAAACTCCCATCCGAGTCCAACAACATCGATCTGCCAAGAAGAAAACTGCCATTCCACTACCATCAGCCACCCAACAACACCCAAAAGCCGCCGTAAGCTCCTCATCGATAGCGATTCCGAGGACTCCTTTGCTTCCTCGACATTCTAAAAAGAGCGGTAGTCTTTCTTCTATCTTCTTTCTTTAATTTCAGCTTTTTTTTTACTTTTCATGCATTGAGGACAATGCATCCCTCGAGTGTGGGGGAGTATTGATTCCTCTTTTGTAATCTGTAAATATCTGCCATGGATGGAAAATATTTAGATTATCGTATTATTGCCTTATTTTCTGTCCTTATTATCTTACAATTTATTGCAAAAATTTTTTAAGTCTGCTGAATTTTATTGAAACTGCCGAGGCAACAATATATTTTCCAGTCGCCGCCGCAGTCTGCACCATTCACCAGACTTGAACTCGGAAAGGTATAATAGGTTTAGTACTTAGGATTAGATTATGAGCCTAAAAAAGATTTAACATTGCTAGTCTTAGTTGATTTTATAAGTTTTTTTCTTTGAAAAGCAATAAGGACTTAGGCTTAGATTATAACTAGATGTGCCTATCACCGGCTCTAGTTTAGTCCATAGAGGTGCCTATCACTGGCTCTAGGACTTAGTCTTTTTCCACTTACTAGAGGTGCCTGAAATTGGCTCTAGTAAGTATTAGCTAAACACTTGAGGTGCCCGAAATCGGCTCAAGCAGTATAAGTATATAGTAATATATATTTATATACCAATTAGGGAAAAAGAAAGAAAAAAGAATTAAAAATCTTAGTCGGAATTCTTGAGCTAGAAAAAGGATTAGAACTTAGAAAATCAACTTTGACATAGCTACGCACACACACACACTAAGATTCATAGTCCAGTTTCGAGGAATACCTAGAACCTAGAAGAGACATAGTCAAGAAAGGATTTCTGCCACGGCAGGCAGGGCAGTATATTCCCTTAAAATTCTTTACTTAAATTTATCTTTTGTATTGCTTGAGGACAAGCAATAGTTCGAGTGTGGGGGTGTGATGAGTGCATAAAAGTCCTCTTTTTAATACCATTTCTCACTCAATATTTACTAATAAAGGAAAGGATTAAGGGCATTAATGGATATTTCTGTATATTTTCCATACTTCAGCATCCAAACATACAATTCATGAATTCATCTAATAATTGGCATAAAAAAGATGCATTTTGATAGTTTTCTTTCTTAGACAAGAAACTACTTATAAAGATGGCCAATTGAGAAGATAGATGCTGGAATGCAGATGAAGCACCTGCCACGGCAGCACTTTCTGATGCAGCAGCAGCAGAGCGAAGATGAAAACCATTGCTCGATAGAAAGAGAAAAAGATGTTGATCTTAACGGACAAAGAGTAAAAGAAAGACGGGGCCAAATTACGGAGTCAAACCTTGGTCAAAGTCACGTGCGAGAAAGAAGAGATATTTTAGGTAATAAAAATTAATTGTTATAGTTTAATTAGGAATTATACTTCTCTCTTCTTTAGAACTCTTTCCTTGCATGGAAAGCTTTAACCTAAGGCTTGGCCTATATAAGACACACATTAGGCTTAGTCTAGTGAAGTCGGATTTTACCTAGAATATACTCTTAGCCGCAGACTACACCATGTTCTAAACTTCTTCGGAGGTTTAGGTTGTTTGTGGAGTAGTTGGAGAAGATGGCTGTGTTAGGTTTGATATTTATTAGTGCAAAACTTATTTCATAGTTTATTCTCTCTTGGTATTTACTCTTCTCGCATATGAGCTCAAAAGATAGTATGTGAAGAAAAATCTATTTGCCTAGCATCGAGAGATGTAGGTTCACGAAACGAGAAAATACGGTATTTTCTCATGGGCATTAACTAATCCGATTGAGAGATTAACCGCCCAGGATTTCAGCGACTAACAAGACGCATGTGTTTGGTTTTTTTCCGCCCTTGATTCACGCCGCGAGGTATCATCAAGATCTGGGTTTCAACAGTTCTCTTCGCTTAGGGATAAGAAAGAAGACATACAAGGATGCTCTGTCAAACTATGGAATGTTGAATTGTCGATAAGGCATAACCCCGCCTAGGCAGCTACGACGACCCTTTGTGCGACCCGCCGACGTGGCAGTTCAACCCATTGCATTAATAAGTGGATACCTAATACAACTGGATTTTCCTCAACAAAACACTCAACTTAGCCTCGCTTCTCTTATCCTTATTCCTTCGTTATTTAGTTTAGTTTTAGTAGTTAAATTAGTAATCTCAAACTCAACAATTACTTGTGTTTTTACTTTTTATAGTGTAGCCGTAAGAGGTAGTGAATTCAACAAAATCCCTGTGGGTTCGATAACATAAAATATTACAATCTGACAAAGGTGGAGAAAAAACTAAAGGACTTCCGAGCCTCCATCACTTACATTTTCCCTTGGATTTGTTTTGGTTTGTGATGGTAATCAACCATAAGATTCTAGGCGACCAACTTTTTGGGCTAATTGGCTGATTTGTTTGTCAATTTCTTGGAGATGAGCATGTGTTTGAGTTTGAAATTTCTCTTGGGATATAGCCAATTTCTCAACAATTGTTTCAAGGGATGATATTTGTGGCGTTTGGGCTAGCAAAGGAGGAACCCTCGATTGATAATTTTTGTTGTTTCCGTAACTCAAGTTTGGATGATCCCTCTATCCTGGATTGAAAGTATTACTATACGGGTTGTATACTCTTTGAGGGGGTCCCAGAAAACTTCCTACGGCATTAACTTGTGCCTCAGATGCACCATGTAACAATGGGCAATATTTTGTCGGATGATCTGACATTGTGCAAACTCCACAAACTTTTACGGCTCCAATTTTTCCTGAAACCAGCGAATTAACTATGTCAGTTAATTTATCTAATTCCTTTTCAATTGAAACTACACTTACTTCGTGAACCCGTCGGCTAGGTTCACTCAAGCCAAATTGTTGTGAGTTTGCCGCCATAGTAGAAATCAACGTTCTTGCTGCCGTGGGTGTCATGTTAATGAGAGCACCGCCACTGGCGGCATCTACCATCTTTTTATCAACTGGAAGCATTCCTTCATAGAGGTATTGAAGGAGTGTTTTCTCAAAAAGACCATGTTGCGGATAGCTGGTGCATAATTTCTTAAATATTTCCCAGTAATCATAAAAAGTTTCATATTCTTTTTGTTGAATTCCTAAAATACTTCGCCTTAACTCGCTTACTTTCGCCACTGGGAAAAAACTGTCAAGGAAAACACGTGATAGATCAGCCCAGGTAGTAATTGAATTAGGCGGTAAATAAAATAATCATTCCTTAGTCGTTCCAGCTAAAGAAAAAGGAAATGCCCTCAGTTTGATTTGATCCTCGAAAACTTCTTGAGGTTTCATGCTGCTGCATAACATATGAAATTTTGCGAGATGTTTATGTGGACTTTCACTAGGCAAATCGTTAAAGGTAGGAAGGAGATGGATCAATCCTGTCTTAAGTTGAAATGGGGTTTCGCCATTAGGAAAGGTAATGCAAAGTGGTTGTTGTATCTCGGGGGCTGCATTTAATTCTCTAATCGTTTGGTTGGCCATTTGTCTTGGTTCAAGATTTGCGTTTGATGCAGTAGGATAGGTGCCGGAATTTGACTCTTCGTAGGATTGGGTATGAGATAATGGTTCAGAATTAGATTCTGAACTTGCTTGCTTGTCTTGCTCTCGTTTTTTTTTTCTTTCGAAGTGTTTGCCCATGAGTTCTACGAACTCTTTCTTCGATTTCCAGGTCAAATTCAACAAGATTTCCCGGATTGCTCGTGGTCATAAAAAAAATTAATCAGTAATTTGCCGATAATTCTCCGACAACGGCGCCAATTTGACAAGCGTCATTTTACTTGTCAAAATAAAATATTCCTCTTTAAATTAAATAAGTAAAAGAAAGTATAGTAAAGAGGGTCGGTCCACAGGGAATTTAGAATTTCTGATGTAATTCTACGTTGATTCTAGTCCAGGATACTGCAAACAATTAATTAAAAGGGGGGTTTGATGAGATTGTGATGAAGAATAAAACTTAAAGTAAACAAATTAAATAAAGTAAAGATTGAGAAAAATAAATAGTAGTTGAAAATATCAATGAAGAAATCGTCTCGAGCTAACTTTGTTTCAATTATGTTGATCATTGAAATGGATTTTTACTCCGGGATTCATGTCAGTTATAGTCTACAAGGCCCAACACGTTGTAACTTGTCTTTCTCTCTTGTAAACGATCTTCCCAAGTCTATCTTTGAAAGATGATTCTTAAGTGATTTAACCACAGCTATTTTCGTTAAAACAAACAGATTAAAAACTGGAAAGGCCCGACTCAGATTATGTTGTTTCGTCGAGAATTGAATCCGATCTCATTTTTTCTTAGCGGATTGTCGCTAAGTATGTTCACAGAAAGTCAAAATTGCCACAGGCAAATCCTTCCTGCCACTGTATATCAAAACAACATCTAGACCAACGAGCTCTTTTTGGTTAGAAAATGTTTCAATTTTGTAAGTAAGGCCGATTGCCAAACTAATAAACCAGAAAAATGAGAATGTATCCCAAAGAGAATTAAGTAATTTTCAATTCTCACGCATCAAATTGATTCATTGTTAGCCCTCGGCTTAAAAGAAATTAGCTAAGCATGATATCAATTATCATACATAGCATATTTTTGCAAAATATAAAAAGACTTAAAATAGAGAAAGAAAAAGAAATTTTATACGTAACAAAGAAACAAGACAAGAATTCAAAGACAAAGTGATGGATGATCTAAAGCCTTACCCATGGAGGGTATTCATATGCTACTAACTACCTAAAAATAACAAAATAAAAAAAATAAACTGCCTTGGTGATCTCAGTGTTGCTAGGTAAACCGCCTTGTGGTCTTGTATTTCAAATTTTATGCAAATTGACCAAATTGCGTTTCCAAAGCTTTTAACGTTGCTTCCTGGTTTTGCAGCCGTATCTCGGTCCTGTTTATGAAAGCATCAGTTTTTTTCTCATTATTAACCAATATAGATTCAATTCTTGTCATAAAAGCATTAAATTTATCTTCCCAATAATTAGACTGTGTCTTTTGCTGCGATATCTATAGCCAAGGCATATTCTATTGGAATCCTGATACTTGTGTGCTCGAACTTCCCTGATTGAGACCATTATTCGGATTACTCCAAGAGAAATTAGGTTGCTTTTTCCAGGCTAGATTATAAGTGTTTGACATTGCATTGTTTCGATTAATTTCCCACGTCAAAACTTGACTCTAGATTCTACAAACACTTAGAAGAATCATGGTTACCATTACATAAATCACAAAAGGAATTTACTACCTTGATTTCTTTTGTTTTGCTTGGACACTGCATATTCATAACCAAATTGGTTAAGGTAGCCAATTGTGAAGCAATTGAATTCGATGCATTGTTTTCAATGGTTTGACGTCTAACTCCTCCTCGTCTTGTGTTTGGAAACTGGTAATCATTCTTTGCCAAACGATTTAAAATTTCAATGGCTTCTTCCGCGGGCTTGTCTAGGAGTATGACATTTGCCGAAGCATCTAGCATCATCCTAGTTCGCGCGTTCACAACATTGTAGAACATCATCACTTGTGTCCATAATGGGAATCCATGCATAGGGCATTTGTGTAATGACCCGGATTTCGGAATTCGAGGGTCGGGTTAACCCAAGAGTTGGGCTTCGATTTTGGGCACCGAGTTGAGAGGTTTTGGACCTTGTTGGGCCTTAAGTTGTGGGCTTTAGTTGGTTTTAAGTTAGGCCTTGTGATGAGGGCTTTTTGGTAATTGCATAATGGGATGGAAATGGGGGTTGTAGAGATTAAGTCTCTGTAGAATGACCTCATTGTCTTCTCTTTTTCTCCCATCTTTCATCCCCATTGTTGCAAGAGAAAAATGGTGGCAAATGTTTGATCTTTGAAGGTTTGTTAGAGAATCTCGTTTTAGTGTTAGAAGAAGAGTTGAAGGGCTGATTGTGATCTATAAAACAAGGTAAGGATGTGTGGGTTTGGTGGAAGATGGAGGTTTAAGTAGGTTTTTAGTTGGAGGTCGGGAATAGAGTTTTGAGAGCTTAAATCTCTGTTCTCTTAGTGTTTTAAGCTTCTAAAATCTTCCCAAGGTGTGTCTAATTTGTTCTTCATCTTTCTCTTGTAGAGAAAGAGGCTTGTGAGCCATCATCAAGCTTAGGTAGGGAAAAAGATTGAAGAGGTATGCAGCTCGTTTTGGTTGCAGTGTTTGCTTGAGGTTGGTACTCCCAACTCTTTTCTTCATTATTCATGTCATGGTAGTTGCATATATGTAAGCTTTGATGCATGATAGCTTGATTGTTAACTTAATGAGCTTTAATGGTAGATTTCGGATTAATGTGTTTGATGGCAATAAATTAATGTTAAAACACCCTAAATATCTTTAGGAACGAGTAGGAACACTTTAGGATCGATTAAATTAAGTTTGGAAGAAATCCTTAGAAATTTCTAAGTGCAGACTTGCATTTCGTGCAGGGGGTATCGATACTGGTGGCCTGTGTATCGATACCACTAAGAGAGAAATAGGCTAGTGGGTTAGGAGTATCGAAACAGGTTTTGATACCGAACCCTCTAGTGGCATCTTCGATTCGATACTCGTATCGAATCGAATAACCCCTCTTTCGTTGACCTTAGAGTTGGTCAAAGTGTATCGATACAGGTATCGATACCATGAGTTTCGATACCCTCTTTGTATGGGTATCGATACAGGGCGTTTCGATACCCCACTTAGGATTATAGATACCCCTGTGAAATCTTGTCCAAGTTAAGTAAAGTTGAGGTTCAGAAATGGTAAATAGAGGTCCTTATGAATCTTAAAGATAATGTAATGAATCGTTAAAACAAGATCGAAGATAATAACCCCGAAAGACTAAGATATGATAAGTCTTGATATGTTTTGATGTGTAGATCCTAGGGGGATCATTTGTGAGTATTGAGTCCTTGTGTGATGGAAATCCGGATATCCAAAAGTGTTGCAACACGTCGAAGGCCATCCAATGTAACATTCCGGGTGATGTATTGAAGACCTTTATTTTGAGTGTTGGGCGTCCTCACTCGAAGATGTTCGATGTAACATTCCGAGCATGAGATTGGTTGGGCGGCCTCACTTGAAGATGTTCGATATAACATTCCGAGCATGGTATTGGTTGGGCGGCCTCTATCCCGTTTATTCTGAACGTTGGGCGGCCTCATTCGAAGATGTCCGATGTAATATTCCGGGCATAGGATTTGAGGGCGGCCTCAATCCTAAGTATAGGATCTCGATGTTGTGTGGACGCGGGCCTAACTTTTGTGTATTCTTGTGATGTGACATGTATATGTTGTGCGATAATATACATACATTTATGCCATGTGATAGGGAAGCATGCTAGACCATCATACCATACACGATATTTATTTGCTTTGCTTTATTGCTTATGATATGCATGATTTTGGGCCGAGTTCGCCGTACCCACTGAGCTTGTGTAACTCAGCGTTCGAAATGTGTTTTCGTGCGTAGGTTAGGTGAAGCTGGTTTTGTGGAGCACCATCGAGGTTTGGATTTCAACATCGACTTCTGTTAGAGTACAATGATTAGATGTAGTGGGCTAGTACTTTGTCGAATCCTATATGTATTGTAACTCTGTTTAATTATTTGGGTCGAATGTTTTAAATGGTTTTGTAATATTTGGAGCTCCGTATTTTTAAATATTGGACCATGTCACTTTTGGATTTGAAACCTTTGATATGTTATGATTTGATTTGGACTTGAACCGATTTTACTTGGGCTTGGAGCCAAATTTTGAAATACAGGTTTTGGGCCGGAGGCCCAATTTGACATCTGGGTTGGGGTGTTACATTTTGTTTAGAAGTCCTCTATATCGCTCTCAAGCTTCGTATATCGCTTCGTCATCAACCTGCCGAAAAGAAGTAATTTAATTACGTAATCTATCAGTCAAATTAGTAGAACTAAATCGAGCAACAAAATTACGACATAATTTCGCCCAAGATCCTATAGATCCGGATGGAATATTATTTAACCACGTTTTAGGTCTATCTCGTAATGGATAAGGGAATAATTTTAATCTCAGGATATCCTCATGGACTCCTTTAATCTTGAATGAGTTGCAAATCTCCAAGAAAGATTTGAGATGTTGCCTCACATCTTCGGTTGTCGATCCGCCAAATTGACCAATCGTGTTGATCATATTGAACATCATTGGCTTTAATTCAAAATGTGTTGCTTCGATTTCTGGTGCAACAACTCCTGGATTTAATCCATTAAGATCTTCCTCCAAGTAATCTCGAATAGCCCTGCGTCTAACTTGAATCGGTGGTTGGTCATCTATGTCATCTCCTATTGCCACGGTATTTTGATTGTCGATAAGAGGAAAAGAATTTGCCATAGCTGCTTACTGTTCATGTATCCTTATACGAAAAACTTGTTCGGTTTCGGGTTCAAATGAATGTTCTTCTGATGTTGGTCTGGACCTGGTCATACACAGTAACAAAAAAAAAATTGTAAATTATTTGAATCGGAATATAAACTTAAAAGAAATAAAATAAAATAAAATGCAAGAAACTAAAAACAAATTTGCTATTGTCAATCCCTGGCAACGGCGGCAAAAACTTGTTGTGTATTTTCAGTATTTGCAATTACGTAGAAGTGTACACGTTTTCAAGTTATAGTATAAAAGTTATCGTATCCAAAGGGATTGGTGCGCCTTTTAGAATCTAATCTCTTGCACTAAAATGAAAAAACACAAGTTGTTTAGAGAATCGATTTGAAATAAAATTAAATAATAAATAAGCAAGTAAAGTAATCGAGATAATAAATAAGATAAATGAGGATGGGCTATTCCAATTTATGGAATGACTGTCGAATGACTTCTTCTTCGTAAGTGAGTGTTCGCATCGCTCAAATCGTTCCGGCAATTGGGCTCAGTCGAATATTGCCTAGTCAGTTCTTCGAATTGCCAATTCTTTGAATGCTTGGGCAATTGCGATGAGGGAATTGCCCGGGCAATTTGAGCGACTATCCTTAAGGTTCGGCAAAGCATTGCTTCTGTTAGCCGTTGAAATCCTGCACTTATCCCTAAGCCGGATTAGTTCTCTCGCACTTGGATCGAACCATGCCTATTTGTTTCGTGAATCCAATTCTCCCGAATCTGGATAAATAAGTTGTTTTTCGAGGTCCTTTCCCAATTCTCCCACAAACAAATTAAGTAAAAAGAATAGGCAAAACTTAATTAAGAACACACACAAACTTACATAGAAATCAAACTAAGTTAATCCATAACATAGAATAACCCAAGCCAACTTAGAATTAGTTCATGGCTGGGAAAAAGTTTCCAACAAACATTCCTCTCATCACTCGAATAAGACAAAATAAAGATGAAGAAAACAACTATCACTTGCTTCCACTCTCTCTATCTCGATCTAGCCTCCCCTCCTTGATGTGGACGTCATGCTCCTTATATGGAGTTGATGATCAATCATGATGAAAGAATAACATATAATTGGAAATAACTTTGAAAGAATATATCCAATTTATGTTTTATTCAAATCCTCTGTTTTCTTCTTTGCTCCAATCATCCAAGCTTTCCATATTTCCTTTCATTGACCTTATCTTTCATTATTTCTTTCCATGGATGGCTCTTCTTCATCAAGAATTTCTTTCAACAAAACATAGAAACAAACCACAACAATATCTTTTTCCACCAAAAATCAAACGATTAAAGACATAAGGTGACAACTAATGAAGATATTAAAATGAAACTAATTAAGTGCTTAAGTATAGCAATAAACATGAGTAAAAAGGGGAATAAAGCAGCACAATATAACACATAACAAATAGCAAAACTATGCCTTTAAATTCTCCTAGACAATAAACATACAACACAACCAAACTAATATTTGTCCAAGGTTGAAGAAGAAGAAGAGAGGAATGGCAAGTACAAGGATGAAGGTGATTAACATAGCAATGGTGATCAGCATGATCGGACACGAAGTCGTCGTGACTGCAAGAAATTGCCTAAAGGACTATCTTCCTACATGTGATTCGGGTTCTTGTCAAATCACGTGCGAAATTATTTGTTCGGGATTGAGCGTTGCTAGTTCCTCTGGAACAATAAAGTCGAAAATGGCTTCCTTTCATGACCGAGGTATTTTATTATTCAAAGAAAATAAAATTTTTAGATTGTATGAAATTTAAGAAAGATCATATATTGAAATACATTTTCTTGGTGTAGGTATTCCTCATCCGTGCTCGCCTTCTCCCTCGTTGTTGCCTTCTTCTTCGTCTTCTCCTTTTAGACATCCTAATGATTTGTCGAGGAATGAATGATCATTATCAATTAATTACAATAAGTTTATAAGTTACTATGCATACAAACTTATGCAATTGTTTGAATTTGATGATAAGAAAGAGATTGTGTGTGTGTTATATGTAATATAATCATGTTCTTGAAAAATCAAAAAAGAATGGTCCATTCCTCTACAAATTCTCTTTATGTTCTTGATAAGTGTTCAAAATAGTTAATATTTTGTACTTAATTACTCCTTGATTTGATGAATTATGTTATTGATATTGATGTTTTATATGTGTTTTTGTGCAAGACTGTGAATCTAGAAAATGCACTTAAATAGCCTATTTTTGAAGTTTTTTTTTATTTATTTTTGACCTGGCACTCAGTCAGTAGCTTCTAGAAGATGACGTCAGCAAGTGCGTGATAACTTTTCAGCGTTCTAGATAGCTTATCAACTGGAATTTAAATTTTAAATTTGGATTTATCTTTTGTAATTTGAATTTAAATATTTTTTAGAATTATCTAGGATTTATCCCCTAATTTTAGGGTTTGTAAAAGGCTATAAATACCCATCTTGGGTAAGCCTAAAACATCTTCATTTCATCTTTTAACCCTAGGATTTTCTTTCATCTATTGGTTTCTTTCTTTATTTTTTTCATGCTTTTATTTTTTTATTTTATTTTTATGTCAAGCATAATTCTTTCCATAATTATGTTCGGCTAATTTCTCTTTAGCCAAGGGCTTAAGCGATGACTCGATTCAAATGTGAGGATTGAAAAGCGCATTATTAACTTTGATTTTTATTTCTTCAAGTTTTCTTTTGAACTTATTTTTAAAATTAAATTGATTTCAAAACTAAAGATTGACTTTAGTCAAGACTTTGATTTAATTACTTGTGTGGGAGGAAAGATCGGCTATTGAAGCAATCCGACTTCCTGGGAACAAACTTAGCAAATTGAGTGCTAAGAAGAAAACTAAGATTGGACCAGTTATTATTGAAATAACATAATCCAAGTCGGTTTAAATGATTTAAATGATTTTTTTTACAAACATTGAGTTGGTGGATTAATCCATGAAACCAATATCAAAGATAGAATTGGGTATTCGGTTTAGAATTTTTGCTTCAAGGATATAATCTTGAAAGCTAATTATCAACGTAAAATCCCGAAGTGAAAATCTTTTTCCAATGATCTATTTAAATCGAGTCAAAGCGAAAGCCTAAGGCTAGTTTTTATTATAATTAAATTATTTTCTTTATTTTATTCTCTTCAATCATTTAGTTTCATTATATTCAACAACACCCCCCTTTTACTTAAAAATCATTCAATATATTTGGATCGCCAATCAAACAAGCGTAATTAGGAAGTTTCTAGTCCCTGTGGGATCGACCCTTACTTCTCCTATACTATATTTAATTTCCTATTTATTGTTTGAGAATAAGGAATTTATTTTGACACTACACGACGCGTGTCAAATTAGCGTTGTTGCCGGGGACTACGACAAAGTAACTGATTTAATTTTTTTGATTTTTTACTAGGAAAATTTGGAATAACAAGTGACAATGGGAGACGACAATCGAACCATCCAGCAACTCAATGCGGCACCTAATGATTATCAGCCGTTGTGCATAACATTCCCAAATGGTTATACGCCATTCACCCTTAAGACTGGATTAATTCATCTCCTTCCAACCTATCACGGTTTGCCGAGTGAAAATCCACATAAGCATCTCAAGGAATTTCACATGGTTTGTTTGAGTACAAAACCACAAGGAGTTTCTGAAGACCAAATTAAACTTCGCGGCTTTCCTTTTTCTTTAGTTGATATATCAAAAGATTGGTTATTTGATTTACCTTCGAATTCTGTTACAACTTGGACTGATATGGCTTGTCTTTTTCTTTTTAGGTTCTTTCTAGTAACTAAGGCGAGTGAACTGAGGCGAAGTATACTGAGTATCCGACAAAAGGATACTGAAACCTTGTATGATTAATGAGAGCGCTTTAAAAAGCTATTGGCTAATTGTCCACAGAACGGCTTAAGCGAACAAATATTGCTCCAATATTTTTATGAAGGTTTAACACCTATGGATATGAAGGTAATTCATGCGGAAAGTGGAGGAGCACTTGTCAACATGACTCCTACCGCGGCTAGAACATTAATATCTACTATGGTCGTTAACTCTGCAAGTGAACCATCTCGACAGGTTCATGAGGTAAGTACAGTTTCATTAGAAAATAAAATTGATAAATTAACTAACATTGTTCAATATCTTATTGTAGATAAAAAAAGGCGTTGCTAGACTTTGCGAGATAGGTAGAAGTCCAAATTCATCATTAGAGTCTATTATTGAGCGACTAGCAAATTTCCAAGAGAAGTTTCAAAACCGCATTGAGACCCACCTACAAGAAATTGACAAACGAATCTCCCAATTAGCTAAAGTCATAGGAAGATTAGAATCACAAGGAAAACTTCCCTCCTAAACTGAGCTAAACCCAAGGGAAAACGTTAGTGCCATTACCCTTAGAAGTGGTACAGTTATTAATCCTGAAGTTCTGAAAGAAACTACTGCACAACCGAAAAAAGAGAAAGAAACGCCGATTTTCGAGTCTCAAGGTAAAACTTCTTCTCCTTCGCCTCCTACCCCTTCTATTCCTCAAGAGATTGCATCTCCATTTCCGTCGCGATTGGCGAAACGTGACAAAAAGGTTGAGGAAAAGGAAATTATTGATATATTCAAAAAGGTGCAAGTCAATATACCTCTTTTGGAAGTGATCCGACAAGTGCCAAGGTATGCTAGATTTTTAAAAGAGTTGTGCACTACAAAGAGGAAATTGACTGGTAACGAGAAGGTAAATTTGGGAGAAAATGTTTTCGCGGTATTTCAGCGAAAGCTTCCGCCAAATATGAAAGATCAAGGTATGTTCGCTATACCGTGTTGTAACATCCCGAATTTGGGTCTAGAAGTTTTGGTGTTGTTTAGGGAGGTTCGATTCGGGTCGAATAGGATTTCTTCAGTTCATTAATTACGGGTAATTAAAATATTAATATTTTAATCGGATGAATAGTAAATTTCTAGAAAAGTTCTAAAAATGTTAAAATAATGTTTTAAGGCTAATGGAATGTTAATTGAGTCTAAATTTGGTTGGATTAAGCTTAATTAATATTTAGTGACTAAAATGTAAATTTTGAAGAGTTAGTGGCAAAATTATAATTTTGCCGAAAATTTGGGTTTTTGTGACTAAATTGAAAATTAAGCCAAAGCTTAAAATCCTTAGAGGGTCATTAACCCAAAATGTTTTAATTAGAGATATTTCATCAAAATTGGTTTTAATTAACGGTTAATCACATTTTCCTTTTAACTCTATTTTCTCATCTTTTTCTCTCAAATTTTCTCTCCATGGTTTCTCAAATCACTTGCTGAATTCTTCTCTATTTTTATCAAGATTCATCTCATTTTGTTCAGCATTTCATCCTCTTCAAAACCTCTCAATTTGTTTTACAAAATCATCAACGGATTTCAAGGAAATTCTAGAGAAGAATTCACGTCAATTTTGGTGAAAGCATCTCAAAGGTAATTTCTGGTTTTCTTTTGAATTATAAGGTTCTTTAAATGATATTCCCAAGCATTTGGCTTACAAATCTTTAATCTTAACTTGATTTTGTATTTTAGTTCAAGATTTTGGAGTTTTTATGGAAATTAAAAGAAAATAAGTTAGATCTTGTGTAGGGCTGTAAATAGGATGATTTTATATGGAATTATACCTAATTGGATGATTAAATGAGTCTTGTAATGATTTCACATAATTTTAGTCCCGGAATAATTGAATCGATGTTGTTAGAAGTGATTTTCGGGTGGTTTTATTGGTTTTTTGTGATGTTCTGTTTTTTCTGGAGGTATAAGGTAGGTTTGAAGGTGTTTTTAGTTCATAATTGAGGAGTTTTAGGTGTTAGTTTCATTAGGTTAGTGGCTGGTGTAGTTTTTGGATGTTTTCGGCTTAGTTTCGGCCTTTTCGGCTTGTTTTTCGGTAGAGTTAGTGAAGGTTAGTGTTACTGCTGTGTTGAGAATATTTTAATGTACATATGCTCTGTTTTGGTGATGTAGAAGAAGTGCAAGAAAGCTCTTAAGTGTTTGGTGCATTGGCGTTACCATTGGAGCATCGGCGAAAGCTTGTTTTGCTTGTCGGTGAGTGAATTTGGGTTTACAAGCGGTTCATAACGTTTGGTTATGTTTTGTGTATTATGGAACAGTGTAAAAAGCTTTCCATAGTTCAAGAGTAAGTGATTTCTATGGTTTTGAAGTATTTCCCTACGTTTTGACTATTTATAATGGCCTTGTGGAAGATGTTTTCATAGAGATTTTGTGAATGCATAAATTGCATTTTGAAATGATGCATGCATTGTTAGTTGCCGTAAATGCAAGGTTTATAATGGTATTCATGGCTTTTGAAAGCATGAGAATGATTTGGAACAAATTGTGGTTATTTGCCTTACCTTTGATTAAGCCGTTGAGCATGATTTTGGTTCACTTGATGAACATATTTTGAATGCATTATGAACAACAAGTTAACATGCACGATTGAAATGATATTGGCTTAGTGACACTAATTATAGTTACGAATACAAATGACATGTCATTAGGATAGAATGCACTATAAAGATTATGAGAATATTAATGTTGCCTACATGTAAACAAGGGTGACTTTGTGTCCGACCGTGCATATAGATGACCCTACGTAGACAAGGATGACTTTGTGTTTGACCGTGTGTAGTGGGATAACATGTATACAAGGGAGACTATGTGTCCAACCGATGCATGTTGAGACTAAGTGTCTCTAATTATGGAACAAAGAATCCGTGTATTCGGTGAGCTTAAGGTTCACAACAAGTTGTCACTTGAACGCCTATATGCATGATTCATGAATTGATTTGAGTACGAACATGAGCATGATTTGTTTATGCATACTTTGATTTAGCACAAAATGTACAAGGTATGATCTTAAATGGTTTTAAGTGCTGCATTGATGAACTTGTTTTTAAGAGCTACCTCACTAAGCATGTTTTGCTTAATCTCTGTTTTCATCCTTGAAGAGAAATAAAGGCTTTTTGGAAAACATTTGGAGCAAGTAGTTCAAGGGGAGAAACCTTACTCATTTTTGGTATGATTTGGCAAAATAAATAAGACTTGACAATGTGTAAACTTTGTCTTTAGAGAGATTGTTTTGAGTTAGCAAGAAAGGTTGTAAAAGTGACCTATGAACATGATTCCTTGTTGTTGGATTGATTGGTATGCTATTGTGTTTTTCTTGTGGTATGTTTACCTTTGTATGGTTTTGACTATTGTGAAAAAAATTAGGAAGCATGCCTATAGGAGTTGTGGGGTCTATGATGGTTTCAATTGGTTGTATAACTTGTTCTTAATGTTTAGGAATTATGCATATAGTTGATGGTGGTCAATGTTTGTTTATAGTATGGGTTAAATCTACTTAAAAGGACTGATTTTATGTTTCTGGGCACAAAAGTTTCGAAACCTTAAGGAAGGTTTCGAAACCTTTATCAAATAGTTTCGAAACTTCCAGGTAGGTTTCGAAACCTTGCGGCCTAGTTGGATATTAGAACCTTACTGGAATGAAAGTTTCGAAACTTTCAAGGAAAAGTTCCGAAACCTTTTCCATAAATTTTCGAAACCTTCAATTAAGGTTTTGAAACCTTTGATTGGTTATTAGTTGATAGTTGTTGGAATTGCATTTTAGTCCCAGATATCTTCCTATGTTTAATTATGGTAGCTACGAATGTTATTTTGAGTTAAAATTTCACCTTGATGCATAAAGTTGACTTAATTTCAAGTTGGCTAACTTAAATTGGATGTAGTCCCTAGAAATTAAAAGTTTTACATTTTGGTCCCTAGTTAGTGAAGCATGTAACTGATGATGTTAGAATGCTCCGTTTGGTCTGAAATTTATCATGAGTGTTCTTTGCATGTTTAATTGAACTTTGATGGAATGAATTTCTACCGTGTCAATAGAATTTAAAATATTCACGTTTTAGTCCTTAAGTAGCTCATGTGTTAATCGAGTGCTAAATTGTTGTGGAATTGCTTCCATTCTTCTTTTGCATGAAATCAAAATAATTATGCATTTAGATAAGATATAAAAAATATTATAACGGTTTCAGGGTTGTTTATCGGATCGGGCCTTCGCGAGTTTGGTTTGATATTCCCCGTGTAATCCATTAGAGTCGGTTCTGTCTAGGCCAAGCTAAGGGGGTTACAGGTGTAAAATTTGAATTTTTTTATTAATCGTGCTATGTGTGATTTAGGAGCTTCAATTAATGTTATGCCTCTTTCTGTTTATAAATCGATTACTAACGAGCGCGCCAATGTTTTTCAATGAAGTCTATCATTTAATCAAAATAATTGATCCTTTTGAGA
The DNA here is from genome assembly GCA_035048815.1 of Abelmoschus esculentus. Taxonomy (NCBI): domain Eukaryota; kingdom Viridiplantae; phylum Streptophyta; class Magnoliopsida; order Malvales; family Malvaceae; genus Abelmoschus; species Abelmoschus esculentus. The sequence continues at coordinate 3,572,420 of JAUCBN010000049.1, forward strand.
AATCAATGTCTTACTCCATTACTTTGAAAGAACAAAACAAGAGAATAATAGCCTGACAAATGGTTCGGTCCGATTCGGGTTTACGCAAGATCCGAAGCGAACCCATCGTTGATTTGAGATATTGATAGGGTGAATACCCAGTCTATTCAATGCTAGGCATAATGAGTATAAGGACCTCAAAAATGCTCTTTTCGTCATATGAATCTTAAGGTGTATGAAGTTTCATGTTTGATATTTTAATCAGGATGATAGAGACTCCATTTAACTTAGGTTGATCTAGGCCCGAAGCAGACCTACGTCAAGATAACCCTTCCTTTCTTTGAAACACTTTTGGAGTGTTCTTGTATCAGTAATGAATCAGAGCACGCGGAACCATCTTCTTTTTTTCTCTTAGAAAAATATATATTATATGGTAGACTAACTGATCTTTCTATCGGTTAATGAAAGAGCCCAAAGCAAAAAAAATGCATGCTAGGTCTTTGAAATAGGCCGAATCATTTTAAAAATTATCAGTTCGATCTGTTTTACCTAGAAGGCCTACGGTTTGAGTCCGTATAGCCCTATATTTTCTATTTTCTCTTTTATTAATTTTAAATTTTCAGTAAATTAATAAAAATGAAAATAATATTCTTAAAACTAAAGCAAACTAAAACAATAAAGAATATCCAAATAAAACTAAAAAAATTGTATAGTTTTTTTGCTAGTTATTGTATTCTTTGTTGATTGGAATTGGTATCTTCCAGTTGCTTGGTTAAAATCATTCCCATATTTTACTGTCCGTAATCAAAGAGTTGGTGAGATTTCTTCCGGTATACCACCAAATTTGTGTGAATCCTTGGAGTCAAAATTATGACACGAATTCGGTAAAGGTAAAAAAAAAAGAAAAAAAACAACCTAATTCAACTCAACTCAAATCGAATCTAATATTGAGTCGCACGGATCTAAGAGCGCCTTAATTGTATGGATTTGTTGACACGATTGTATGGATTTTAAGGAAACAAGAGTAACTATACAATTGGCGGATTGTTCCATCATTTATCCAGAGTGAGTACTGAAAAATGTTCTGGTAAAAGTCGATGCTCTTATTTTTCCTATTGATTTTTATATCATCGACATGGAAAGCGATAGAACCAACACTTGTTCTGAAATTCTTTTGGGACGATCATTCTTAAGTACCGCACACACAAAGGTTGATGTAAGAAGCGATATTTTAAAAATGGAATTTGACGTTGAGGTAGTAGAATTTGATGTTTACAAAGCAATGAAATATCCTGATCAAGTTGAAAGAATTAATTCTATCGTTATTATCGATCCACTTGTTGATACATTTTTAGAAACTAATTTTTTCAATTTTTACAAGGATCATGAAATTCGCTACGAAGAAGACGAAAGGGAGTTGGAAAATATTTTCTTTGTCAATTCTATTTTTCTCTAGCTCCTTCTAAATCTAAACTCTTACCATATATTTTACAGGCACCTGAAGTTGAACTTAAGAAATTACCAGATCACCTAAAATATGCATTTTTAGGAAAAGATAATTCTTTATCATAATTATCTCAAGTAACCTTTCAAGAGAAGAGGAAAATAGATTAGTAAGTATACTACGTGAACACAAGCAAGCTATTGGATGGACTATCGCAGACATCAAAGGACTTAGTCCTTTGACTTGTATGCATAAGATAAAGATCGAGGAAGGAGCGAAACCATCTCGGGAAGGATAACATCGTTTGAACCCACCATTGATGGAAGTCGTGAAAAAGAAATACAAAAGCTTCTTGATGCCAACATTATCTATCCGATATCAGACAGTAATTGGGTAAGTCCGGGCCATGTGGTCCCAAAGAAAACCGGAGTAACGGTAATTAAAAATTCGGAAGGTGAGTTAGTTCCGACCCGTGTACAAAATGGATGGCGCATATGCATCGATTATAGGAAGTTGAATTCTTTAACTAGAAAAGATCATTTTCCACTTCTATTTATAGACCAAATGATAGAGCGTTTAGCCGGAAAATCTCATTATTGTTGCCTTGATGGTTTTTCAGGTTTCTTTCAAATTCCTGTGGCACTTGAAGATCAAGAAAAGACTACATTTACCTGCCCATTTGGAACGTTCTCCTATAGATGAATACCGTTTGGATTATGCAACGCTCCATCTACATTTTAGAGATGTATGGTAAGCATATTTTCCGACTACGTCGAGAAAGGAATCGAGGTATTTATGGATGATTTCACAGTTTATGGTAATTCTTTTGATGAATGTTTATCGAATTTAACAAAAGTCTGAAAAAGATGTCTTGATTTTAACCCTGTGTTAAACTATGAAAAATATCATTTTATGGTTGATAAAGGATTAATATTAGGAAATATTGTTTCGTCTGATGGGATTGTTGTACATAAAGCTAAAATCGATATAATTCGTTCGCTTCCTTACCCCAAAATTGTGAAAGACGTTTGTTCTTTTTTAGGCCATGCAGGATTCTATCGTCGGTTCATTAAGAACTTTTCAAAGGTGGCGCAACCCTTGTGCAATCTTTTGCAGAAAGATCAAATTTTCGAATTTGATCAAGAATGCATGAATGCTTTTGACGAATTAAATGAAAAGCTTGTGTCAGCTCCAATTGTTCAGCCGCCAAATTAGAATTACCCATTTGAGTTGATGTGTGACGTGTCGGATATGAGCGTGGGGTTGTACTTGGACAAAAATTTGAAAAGGAACCCCATGCGATAGCCTATGCATCCAAAACACTAGATGTCGCTCAGCGAAATTACTCGACTACTGAAAATGAGCTTTTTGCTATTATCCTTGCTTTAGAAAAATTTCGTTCATATCTTTTAGGTACTGATATTATTGTTTATTCTGATCATGCAGCATTGAAGTACTTGCTTAATAAAAAAGAGGCAAAATCTTGCTTGATCCAGTGGATTTTACTCTTACAAGAGTTTAATCTTCAAATTAAAGATAATAAGGGATGTGAGAATTTAGCTGCGGATCACTTAAGTCGACTCCCAATCCCTCAACATGGTGAACCAGTCGAAGAAAAGTTTCTAGAAGAACATTTATATATTGCGCAATCAATGTTGCCATGGTATGAGGACATGGTTAATATTTAGCCACGGGAGTACTTTCGTCTAATTTACCACGTTCTGAGGTAAGCCAAATTAAGCGAGAGTCTAGATTGTACATTTGGGATGATCCACACCTATGGAAACATTGTTTAGATCAGTTAATTCGACGTTGTGTTGTCGAAAGCAAGGTAAATTCGATCCTTCGATTTTGTCACTCTTATTCTTGTGGAGGTCATTTTGGACCCAAACGAACTGCGCATAAAATAATTGAATGTGGATTTTACTGGCCTAATATTTTTCGTGATGCATATTTGCTTTGTAAATCGTGTGATAAATGCCAACGAGTCGGTAATTTAAGTTGTAGAAATGAGATGCCTCTTAATCCCATTCATGGCTGCGAAATATTTGATGTGTGGGGTATTGATTACATGGGTCCTTTTGTTTCGTTTTTGGTAACTGTTATATAATTCTAGCTGTTGATTATGTTTCAAAATGGGTAGAAGCTAAGGCTACTCGTAATAATGATGCTAGAACTACTGCCGAATTTCTAAAGTCGTGCATTTTTTCCAGGTTTGGCACTCCAAAGGCGATTATTAGTGACCAAGGAACACATTTTGTCAATCGAATCATTGAAGCATTAATGAAAAAATATGGTGTTACTCAAAGAATCGCCACAGCTTACCATCCTCAAACGAATGGATAAGCCGAAGTTTTGAATCGAGAGATAAAATCCATCTTGGATAAAATTGTGAAGCCAAATAGAAAAGATTGGAGTTTGAAATTAAACGATGCCTTATGGGCATATCGTACTGCATACAAAGGTCCTATCGGCATGTCTCCATATCGTCTTGTCTTTGGTAAACCGTGTCACTTACCAGTTGAATTGGAACATAAAGCCTACTGGGCGGTAAAAGAATGTAATATGCAAATGCATGCCGTTGGCGAAGCCAGGAAACTTCACATTCAAGAACTTGAAGAAATTAGACGCAACGCTTACGACAATGCTCAAATTTATAAGGATAAAACAAAAGAATTCCATGATCTCCGTATTTTCTTTAATTTTTTTAATATTGGTCAGAAAGTTTTACTTTTTAATTCCAAGTAGAATTTTTTGCAGGAAAATAACGATCAAAGTGGACAGGACCTTTTATTGTGACTAAAGTATTTCCTCATGGTGCAGTCGAAATTAAAGTCGATTCAGAAATTTGTTTCAAAGTGAATGGACAATGGTTGAAGTCGTATTATGAAAATGCCTTTGTCGGTTTAATTGAAGAATTCAAGTTGCAAACGCCTGAAGTCTGAATCAGGTCGTCGAGCTAACGACGTTAAATAATAGCGCTTAATGGGAGGCAACCCATTTTAATTTAGTTTATTGATTTTCAGTATATTTTATTTTATTTTATTTTATTTGTTTAATTAGTTTGAGAATAATTAAATAAATTTACATAGTAATAATTTATATTAGTTAAGTTTTATTTTATCCTTTCACATTTTAAATTTTTATTTTAATCTTTATCTCCTTTTAATATTTTAAATTTTTCTTATCTTGATTCTAATAATTTGGTTTATCTATTTTACAGGTTAGGATTTTAAAATAAATTCAAACTCAAGAGATAAATTTTTCAAAATTCAAAGAAACCGCAAACCCCACCTTTGACCACTATCTCGAAGCCTCGGGAAATTTTCGTGGGACCGATCCGTTTATGAAACGTCAAAGTTTTGATAAAAATCAAGAAAAATTTGCATCGGACATCAACACTCAAAATTTTGCGCAAAATTACACATGAACGTGGCCGCGGCCGTCATTAGATCGGGGAGTGTTCCTTTTCCCTCTCTTTACTTTTTATTTTATGTTTTGGGACAAAACGGTTTAAGTGAGGGGGAGGGAAAATTGGATATCGGTTCCACCTTTCTTATTTTATGTTTGAAATCTTGCTATTTTGATATTAACATACTTGAAGTTTCTTGTTGCCATTCATTTAATTTGTTGCATCTTTTAAATTTTCTTGGTGAATTTTAATCTTTCTTTAATTGGAACCTAAGATGCATGATAGTGTGTTGGCATGATTAAAGACTTTTGATTAAGATTCTTTGATATTCTATGATTGGTTAATTAAAATGTTGTTAGCTTGATACAATAACCCGTTATTTTGTGAGATCTTGAGCCTAAGGAGCATATCTTTGCATTCTTGCTCTTTTCTTCGTTTGTGTGTACCGAATTTAATTTTAGCATTCTAGAACCTATGATGTAATACTTTTTGAGACTACATACATGAATATGATGCTTTAGTATGATAGAGGCACTTAAGTTTAACCAATTCACTTCCTAAAATAGACTACCTTTGTTTTTATCCATTAGTGAACCACTTTGAGCCTACACCCATTTTCTTGTTTTACACCTTATTAATGCAACCCAAACCTTTATTTTTTTCATATTTCTATCTTTTTGCACCCTTGTCAAGACTTATGATCATATTTGCTCCACGAAAAAAAAATATGCATTCAAAAAAGAAAAAAGAAAGTGTGTATTCGAAAAAAAGAAGAAGAAAGAAAGAGGATTCGAAAAAAAAGAAAAAAAAAAGATAAAGAATTTCGAAAAAAATGAAAAAAAAGTGTCAATGTGTACTTTTCGAAAAAAAAATGAAAAAATGAAGATTGTTTCGAAACTCTTGAAAAAAATGATTGATTGATTTACTCTTTCCATCTTTTTGTGCTTCATTATTATCTTGGATTACTTCTTATGCTTTACGTCTTTTGTCTTGACACTTAGCCCCTCTTTTCGGCCTTTTCCCTACCTTCACCCTACCCCCGTTACAACCTTGATTAAAGACCTCTTGACTTTTGCATCATGTTCAATTTTTAGTAGTGGAGATTAGATTTATTTGCAGGCTTATGGTAATGCTTTAATCAGTTTCGGCTTGAGCGATTCTTTGGAACCTAAACACTTTGAGCGAAATGAGTGAATCCTTGTGAGGGTATCAAGTTTTGCATCATTAAATTAGATAAGAATTGTAATGTCTTATTCCGTTTGAAATTGTTTCTAGCTTGCCACATGCTTGATTGTTTATTAGTTGCAATATTTGCATTAATTTTCTTTCATTGAGGAGGATAAGACTTGTAGTGAATTAAAGATGGAAACTTGTGGTTTTGTTATATTAGTTGAGGACTACTTGAGGACAAGCATTGAATAAGTGAGGGGGAATTTGATAAGTGTTCAAAATAGATAATATTTTGTACTTAATTACTCCTTGTCACACCCCAAATCTTCCCCCAATTTAAATTCGAAATCCCTAATTCTTAAACCCTAGAAATTAGGGATTTCCAGTGGTTTAGTTGTAATAATCTGAAAGTTGAGGGCTTAAGTGTGAATATTTTCAAATCTGCAGACCCTGGAATGGTAATTTTACCATTTTTCTTTTTGATAGTTTTCTTCTTCCTATCCGTTTCTGAAATCATCTTTAAGGGAGTTATTTTCCCATTCAATTCTCGTATAATTTTCAGATAACTCCCCATCTCCTGCTCATTGGAATCAATAAATCAAAATAAAATCAAGATCACTTTTGTTTCTCTGCAACCAATCATTCCCGTGTCTGAATTCTACTTTAGTGTTTGAATCCTGGTGAGGTGGATTCCGAAACCGAGCATTTACCTCCTCCTCCTCCTCCTGGATGACCTCTTGTTCATCAACATTCGGGACCCGCACGTTCTACACCTGCACACTCTAGTGGTAGAGCCGAGTGTAGTCGACGTCAATATCGCCGTCGAGTCTTCTGCTTCGGGTGTGTTCTCTTCTGTTAATTCTGTTATTCCGTGTGTGCAATTCTTGTTAAATTCTGTATGAACATGCATCATCCTGTAATTATATTTCTGATTCTGAAATTACCATGCATGCCTCCTGTTAAAATATAAGTCACACATTCAGATCATGTATTTGCATATAACATTGCATCTAGTTGGATTATTTGTACGGGGAAGATTAGTGATATATTCACTTCTGTTTAGTGGTTCTACGAGATACCACTTCTGTTCAGTGGCTCCACCTGTGGGTCGAGTTTCCACTTCTGTTTGGTGTGATGGAGTTAGAGTGGTTCTGGGGGAGCCTACTCTTCTGATGGTGTTCGGAGATGGGTGCATATCATGCATACATGTTATCATCTGATTTTATCAATTTCAATTACAGAAACCTAACTTGAGACACAAGTTTTAATTACGAAAACCCTAACTTTTAATCTGAGAAATTAGGTTAATTTTAGTGGTTATACTCCTTGATTTGATGAATTATGTTACCGATCTTGATGTTTTATGTTACCGATCAGTTGGAATTTGAATTTTAAATTTGGATTTATCTTTTGTAATTTGAATTTAAATATTTTAGAGTTATCTAGGATTTATCCCCTTATTTTAAGGTTTGTAAAAGGCTATAAATACCCATAAAACATCTTCAGTTCATCTTTTAATCCTAGAGTTTTCTTTCATCTTTTGGTTTCTTTCTTTATTTTTTTCGTGCTTTTATTTTTTTTATTTTGTTTTTATGTCGAACATAATTATGGAAAGAATTATGCTCGGCTAATTTCTCTTTAGCCAAGGGCTTAAGCGATGACTCGATCCAAATGTGAGGATTGAAAAGTGCATTATTAACTTCGATTTTTATTTCTTCAAGTTTTCTTCTGAACTTATTTTTAAAATTAAATTGATTTCAAAACTAAAGATTGACTTTGGTCAATACTTTGTTTTAATTACTTGTGTGGAAGGAAATATCGGCTATTGAAGCAACCCGACTTCCTGGGAACATACTTAGCAAATTGATTGCTAAGAAGAAAACTAAGATTGGATAAGTTATTATTGAAATAATATAATTTAAGTTGGTTTAAATAATTTAAATGATTTTTTCTACAAACATTGAGTTGGTGGATTAATCCATGAAACCAAACTCAAAGATAGACTTGGGTATTCGGTTTAGAATTTTTGCTTCAAGGATAGAACCTTGAAAGCTAATTACCGACGTAAAATCCCGAAGTGAAAATATTTTTCCAATGATTTATTTAAATCGAGTCAAAGCGAAATCCTAAGGCTAGTTTTTATTATAATTAAATTACTTTCTTTATTTTATTCTCTCAATCATTTAGTTTCATTATATTCAACAACAACACCCTTTTACTTAAAAATCATTCAATATACTTGGATCGCCAATCAAACAAGCGTAATAAGGAAGTTTCTAGTCCCTGTGGGATCGACCCTTACTTCTCCTATACTATATTTAATTTCCTATTTATTATTTGATTATAAGGAATTTATTTTGACATTACACGATGCGTGTCAGTTCTCCAAATTAATTATATTAAATTGTTGAAGCCTCGATCAAGGGAAAAAAGACAACAAAGCATATAGAAAAAAAATCAACACTGCAATATTGTATACAAAAGAAAATGGAACAAGTAGCTTTTTAAGTTAAAACTATTTTTAACATAGTGATTAGCTTTTTCATAATTATTTTTGAATTAAGTTACTTATTTTTTCCTTAATTATCATGGTTTTTTATATTTTTAAAAGTAATTTAAAAAAAAGATTTTTTATATACTTTTTATGTGTTTCATAAAAATGTTATCAAATTAACCTTTAGGTTATGTTCAATACCATCTAAAACTTTAAAAAAAGGAGGATAGAAAAATAAAAATAAAATAAATTAATGATTTGCTAGTAAAAGAGAATTAAAAATATTTTTATCATGTATAAAAGCAGGATGGAGACCCCAAGAGGATTAAAAATATTTTTTTTAAGAACAGGGTGATTATATATTTATTTTTTTCTTCACGCTTTATGTGTTTATAATTTGTCTTTCAACTCTCAATTATCGTTCCACCGCTAAGTATAAATCTTTATCCTCAACTAATAAATTTTCAAAGTTGAAGACGACTCAAGAAGAAGGGTAAAAGAATGGAAAGTACATCGATGAAGGTGATGATGATAGCAATGGTGATAAGCGTGATCGGGCACGAATTAGTCGTCGTCGCACACGATTGTATAAAGGATTGTTCTGATTCATTTGGAACACCTTTGTTTCACCTCGGATGAGAATGAAAGGGTACAAGATCAAGTGTTGGTAGTTTTTTTGGTCCCTTAGACTCTAAATCGGTTGCAACTCATACTCGATGTATATTCAATTATAGATATAAATTGTTATTTTTGAATAATATAAAATTTTTGAATTGTATGAGCAAAATATTTTAAGTGTAAGTTTTTTTATTTATCATTGTTTTTGTCTTTTAGACAGTCTGATGAGTAAAAAAAAGAACGAAATAATAATTATCAATTAATTGTAATAAGTTTGGGACTTAATATTGCATAAAAACTTATATAATTGTTTGAATATGAAAATAATTTAAAGATGAGTATGATCCCTTGCTAAAAAGGTAACATTCAAAGTTTTTACCACATAAAATTTATTGTGTAGATATATGTAACGATTGGTTTATGTTTTCCCAGTTAGCTAACCCTACAACGTGATTTAGAATAAGAATCAACATTTGATGCTTAGCCCATAACCAAGGGTGGTTTAAAAATTTGAGGGTGAAGTATAATTTATTCAAATGAGGTTTTTAATTTATAATCGGTAAGAGATATAATATTTTTTCAAAAAATATTGTATTTCAAAAGATATTATTAGATTATTCTCTTGAACAACAAAAAATTAACTTATAAACATCTAGAAATAAAAAAATTCACTTAAAATTATCATTTTTTTGCATATTTTGAAGCAAAATCATTTATAACACATTCAATATCAATTTCTTATGACGATTGCCACCAAAACAAGTCCTTGTATTTCTTACGATATAGTTATTCGCAAGTATACTGATGAGTTCCCAAAAGTCCTCATTTTTATATCAATTCCCCACTCGATTATTGTTAATAAAAGACAGATTTAATGACAATATTGAATAATTCTTCTTTTTTCCATATTTCAGCATCCCAATACTCAATTCATGAATTTATCGATTATTTGGCATAAAACAGGTGCGGTTAATGGTTTTTCTCTTAGACAGGAAACTACCACACAGGTAATGCCAAATAGCATGATGGATGCTAGAAACCAAAGCTGGAATGTAGATAAGTACCCACCTTGACAGCACTTGAAGGCCTCGGCAGCACTTGAAGGCCGCGACAGCACCTGAAGAGCAAATGTTGATATGATAGGAGATCTGAAGGGAAAAATAAGGTGGACGTTTTAAGACAAGCGGCATAGAAATCGGAGCTGGGAAACACACGAAAAGTCAAGGTCAAAGGCCACGTGTGAAAAGAATCTTTATAAGAATAAACTAGGAAATAAAATAAATATCTTTTATTTATGTACTTAACTTGTGTTTTACTCCAAGTTGTATTCCTACTTTGGAAAGGTTTGCCCTAGGCCAAGCCTATATAAACCATAGCCTATGTAGAGAGAAGGATATCTCGAAATCAAGTATTCATAGAAAACCCTAAACTCCTCCATCGTCCCCTTGGGGTTTAGGTTAGTTTGTGGAGTAGTTGCGGAAGAAAATTGTACTTTGCTTTCTTGTTTCATGCAATAAAATATCGAGGTTTGCTTATTCTTTGTCATTCCTTGTTCTTGCATGCTCGAGAGAGAAGTTTGTGAGTAATCCATTTATCTAATATCAAGAGAGTTAGATTCACGAAAGGAATAAGTACGGTGTTTCAATCGGGAAACACTAACTCGACCTAGAGATAGGTTAAGAGTTTCAGCGGCTAAAAGAAGTGTGGAATTGGTTGGTGATTATAATTTATTCACACCGAGAGGTATCATCAAGGACTGGTCATGAACAGTACTTCGACTTAGAGATAAGTGGAGTCATCAAAGGACACTGCCGAACTTCGGTAAAGTCTACCCAAGAGCAAGAGATTGTCGCGGCGGACGTAATCCTTCATTGCCGAGGCAGAAAAACTGCAGTGTTGCCGAGGCAGTGTTGTATAATTGCATGAGACAGAAATAAGTCAATTGAACCCACACTACGAAGCACTCTAACCTGCCCCACTTTTCCATCCTTGATTTCTTGATCATTTATCTTTATTGTTTTAATTAGTTTCTTTAGTTATAATCCAACTCAATTATCTGTGTCTTTACTTTTCCATTGTGCAGGAAGAATAAATTGCGTAAGTAAAGCCAATCCCTGTGGGTTCGACATCTTAAATACTACAATCTGACAAAAGGTGGAAGGACGAATGCTTCATCATAAAAGCAGGACTTTCTAGCCTCCATCAACTCTCATCTGAGAGGTGTTTGATTCAAGCCTTCTCAAATGTAATGATTTCTTAATTTTTCTAACAAAACGACATTGTAACTTATTTTAGATATATTTTTTTTGTTTTATATTTATGAAACGCGCCGTGTAGTGTCAAAATAAAATTCCTTATTCTCAAATAATAAATAGGAAATTAAATATTGTATAGGAGAAGTAAGGGTCGATCCCACAGGGACTAGTAAATGATCAAATTTTAGTTTTCTTCTTAGCATTGAATTTTCTAAGTATGTTCACAGAAAGTTGGATTGCTTCAATAGCTGATCTTTTCTCCCACGCAAGTAATCAAATCAACGTCTTGACTAATGTCAATCTTTAGTTTTGAAATCAATTTAATTTTAGAAATAAGTTCAAAAGTAAACTGAAAGAATATTGATGCGCTTTTCAATCCTCACATTTGGATCGAGTCATTGCTTAAGCCCTTGGCTATAGAGAAATTAGCCAATCATAATTACGGAAAGAATTATGCTCGAAATAAAAATAAAGAAAAAAAATAAAAAAAAGTAAACTTTTATAAATTAAACAAGATATAAAATTCAAGAAAATGAAAGATGAGTTCAAGGCTTACCAAAAGTGGGTATTTATAGCCTTCTAAAAACCCTAAAATAGTGGGATAAATCTAAAAAAATATTTCAATTCAAATTAAAAAAGATAAATCCCAATTTTGAATTTCAAATCTTGTCTGATAAGCTATCTGGAACGTTGATAAGCTATCACGCGCTTGCTGACATCATCTTGTAGAAGCTGCTGACTGAGTGTCACGTTAGCTTTTCATGCACAAAGTCATGCTCACCAATCCAGAATCGATCCAGAAAATAAAAAAAACTTCAAAAATCGGCCATTTAAGTGCATTTTCCATATTCACATTCTTGCACAAAAACACACGAAAACACTAATTAAGGAGTGATTAAACATAAAATATTAATTATTTTGAGCACTTATCAAATTTCCCCTCACTTATTGAAAGCTTGTCCTCAAACATTCCTCAATTAACATACCAAAATCACAAGTTGCCAATCTTTAATTCACTACATGTCACAAATCCCTTAATGAAAGAAAATCAAAGCAATTATTGTAACTAAGAAACAATCAAGCGAGTGATAGACAAGAAACAATTTCAAATGAAAAAAAAACATTCCAATTCTAATCCTAAGTACTAAACCAAGTATACCTTTCTGATTTCAAGTCTGGTGAATGGTGCAAACTGCTGCAGCGGCTGGAAAATATATTGCTGCCTCGGCAATTTCAATAAAATTCAACACAATTTTTTTGCAGTAAAATTATAAGGATAGAAAATAAGAAAAAAATACGATAATCTAAATACTTTCCATACATGGCAGATATTTACAGATTACAAAAGAGGAATCAATACTCCCCCACACTCGAGGGATGCATTGTCGTCAATGCATGAAAATAAAAAGAAAGCTGAAAATAAAAAGACAAAAGATAAAAGAAAGACTATCGCCCTTTTCAGAATGCCGAGGAGGCGAAGGAGTCCTCGAAATCGCTATCGATGAGGAGCTTTCGGCGGCTTTTTGTTGGTTGCTGGGTGGCTACCGACAGTGGACTGACAACTTTCTTCTTGGCAAACCGGGGTGTTTGGACTCGGATGGGAATTAGATTTTTACTCAACTCTTCTGTGGAGTCGATGTTTATTGGTGAAGTAGTTGTGGCTGAACCTGATGCCTTCCTCTTTTTACTGGTAGGTATGGAGGCAATGTAGTCTTTTACTGCTTGCATATCGTTAGATGAGTTGCTCCAATCCAAGGGACTAGAGTCTGCAGCATCTGCCTGGTGTGTGGAGTCTGCCCTTCTTGTTGCTGTTGAATTGGCAAAAAATGGTTCGGTTGTAGCTGTTGCAGTTGTGGCAGCGGGAGATAAAAGTACTATGGTAGATGCAGTGGCTGTTGGAGCAGGCGCAGATAGGGGTTGTTGAGGTTTCGCTATGTCGACTGTGAACTCTGGAAAAACAGTTGAACATGCTGGGAATGCTTCATGTATGGTGGCTATGACTACAGTGTTGAAATCCCGAACATAAGTCATGAAGGCCAACTGCCTTCGCTCTATGTGTTGCAGAATGTCCAGAACTCCAGGTGCGGATGCAACCTCTGCTGCTGCTGGTTGATCTGCTTTGGCGGAGGGTACCTCAGCAACAGGAGGGATGTAGGCTTGTGGCACAGCGTCTTCCACTTGTATACGTTTGATGTATATATCTCTCGTCCAGCCCGTTCTCTCCGATGTATATGTGTCAATTGGTAGTGTTTGTACGTTTTCAAGTCTTGCCAAGGCAGTTATTAAGCATGGGAAAGTGAGTATACCTCTATCCTTGGTGGCACACTCGAAGATTTGTTCACTCATAATGCGGCCAACATTAATCCTCCGATTGTGGATGATGGAGTGGATGAGTGCTAGGCGTGGCCGGTCTACTGTTTGATTATGCGATTGGGCAGTAGATTCCTCTTTATAAAGGTATTCTACAACATTGCCTCCAGGCGTAAATCTCGGCGGCTGACTGACCCACAGTGTTTTCCAGCTTTCCACTCTGCTCCAGGCATGCAGAGTTCGACCTTCATTGCTTCATAGCCATCAGCAGTGAGGGCGGTGACAAATGCGGCATGGTCGTCACTTTCGATGTGCAAGCAGAAATGGGCGTTAATGATGACATCAGCGATCGGTATTTCCTTTCCACGAAGATAGGTGTATGGGTTGTTTGCCACTGGTCTGTGCGCGTAGAACTCTCGTACCCATTCAATGTTTGCTGGGGGCAGTTGTTTGGAAAACATTTGCCACCTTTGAAAGGTGATCTTGGAAAGGATGAAGTTATCTAACCCAAGATCCTCATCGTCAATGTAATGAAAACCTTGTTCTTCCCATATTTGCCTATTTTGGAAAATGTGGTAGTATTCGTGCTCGACTGCCTTTATGAAAAATCTTCTAAATGCAACCGCTCCAGCAGGGTTTTGTTGTTTGTTGGCCATCGGTATTTTGTGTGGAAAAAAGGTGAAGAAGTTCAGCAGAGTAATAATACTTAAGAGAAGAGTGAAGGAGGAGAACTTTGCCCCTGTATTTATAGGCTATGAGGGGCGAGGTGTTTGAGGGAGTGGGGGCGTGATTATTTCCCTTGGCGTGCAAGAAACGCAACCCCAGCTGGCAACCATTGGCAGCGGAAACGACGCGATTTTTGAATGTGGGCGGCATAATTCCCGCCTGGAATTTTCAGTTCCTTGGATTGGGCCGCTAATTTGTTGGGCTGATCATCCTCTTTAATTGTTCCTTATGATTCCTAAATAGCAGAAATGCAGATTAATTTATGCTGTGAAAAATATAAAAATTCTGATACTAAGTTGAAAAATTGAAATCTTATTCCTAAAATTGAAATTGAAAATTTAATCCTAAAACATAAAAATAAATTAAGGATAGTAAGATAGAATTTAGGTCACTGGTGGAGTGCAATGGAATGCGTCTCCAGCAGTAACCATCTTCCCCTTTTTTAATGGAGGATGGTGTGATGATCCAACCAGAGCCTCCTAATCAGGTGGTTTCTTTCGTGTATGCTTCTGGTCTAGCGGTGTACTGCCTTGGCAGGGGTTGCCTCGGCAGGTCTTGTTCAGGCAGTCCGTTTCTGCAATGAAGTTAAATTCAGTTTTAACCTCAATTCTCTGACATTCATTTGGTTCATCCGGATGCTTTAAAGTTTAGAACACATTGATCTTCACTTGTTGGTCATTGACCCTTATGACCTACTCCCCTTTTTCACAATCGATCAATGTTCTGCCCGTGGCTAGGAACGACCTTCCCAATATGATCGGAGCATTTTCATCTGCTTCACAATCAAGAATTAAGAATTCAGTAGGAAATATAAATTTATCCACTCTTACCAAGATATCTTCAATTTTTCCTTTCGGTTGCACATAAGAGAGGATTGCCAGTTGCAGCATCACCGTTGTTGGCTTTGCCTGCCTGATGCCTAGCTTTTGGAATACTGACTTAGGCATAAGATTTATGCTAACGCCTAAATCGCATAGTGCCTTACCCACGTATTCATCACCGATAGAGCATGGTATGGTAAAGCTACCAGGATCTTTTTGTTTTGTCGTGGCCTTGTTGTGAAGCATTGCTACACACCCTTCTGTCACGGCAACCGTCTCAAATTCCCCTATTTTTGTCCTCTTTGATATAATATCCTTAAGGAACTTGGCATAGTTGGGCATTTGTTTAATTGCCTCCACTAAAGGTATATGTACGTGTACCTGTTTAAGAATATCCAAAAATTTCTTAAACTGATATTCTTGCTTTCGTTGTTTCAACCTTTGTGGGAAAGGTGGTGGTAGCCGCAAATCTTCAATTCTTTCATTGCATTGGAATCTTATCTGTAGTGCGGTAGCGACATTATCTGCTGTGGCAGCATTGTCGGCAGTGTCTACTGGATCCTTTACCTTGGGTATTTCATCAGTATCTTCTTGAGGTGCTACTGTCTCAGCATGCTTACCTATTATCTGAGTAGGTATTTCAGGATCCTTTAGTTGTAATCCACTCCTGGTGGATATTGGTTTGCATTGTTCATGAGGACCAGTTCTAGCGACTTTAGTACCACTGGGGAGACTTCCTATGGGTCGGTTGATGGAGGCTAGAAAGTCCTACTTTTATGATGAAGCATTCGTCCTTCCACCTTTGTCAGATTGTAGTATTTAAGATGTTGAACCCACATGGATTGACTTTACTTACGCAATTTATTATTCCTGTACAATGGAAAAATAAAGACACAGATAATTGAGTTGGATTATAACTAAGAAAACTAATTAAAGCAATAAAGATAAGTGATCAAGAAATCAAGGATGGAAAAGTGGGGTAGGTTAGAGTGCTTCGTAGTGTGGGTTCAATTGACTTGTTTTTGTTTCTATCTCATACAATTATACAACACTGCCCCGACAGAACTGCAGTTTTACTGCCTCGGCAGTGAAGGATTACGTCCGCCGTGGCAATCCCTTGCTCTTGGGTGGACTTCTTCAAGGTTCGGCAAAGTATCCTCTGATGACTTTGCTTATCCCTAAGTCGAAGTACTTTTGACTATTAGTCTTTGATGATACCTCCCGGCGTGAATTAATTATAACCACCAACCAATCTCACACTTCTTTTAGCCACTAAAACTCTAACCTATCCCTAGGCCGAGTTAGTATTTTCCAGCTAGAAAAATACCGTTCTTATCCCTTTCGTGAATCTAACCCTCCCGATATTAAATAATTAAATCTCTCACAAACTTCTCTCCCGAGCTTGAATGCAAGAACAATGAATGGCAAAGAATAAGCAAACCTCGATATTTTATTGCATGAAACAAGAAAGCAAAGTACAATTTTCTTCCACAACTACTCCACAAACTAACCTAAACCCCAAGGGGGCGATGGAGGAGTTTAGGGTTTTCTATGAGCACTTGATTTTGAGATACCCACCTCTCTACAAAGGCTATGGTTTATATAAGCTTGGCCTAGGGCAAACCTTTTCAAAGTAGGAATTCAACTTGGAGTAAAACACAAGTTAAGTACATAAATAAAAGATATTTATTTTTTTCCTAGTTTATTCCTATAAGGATTCTTTTCTTGCGTGGCCTTTGACCTTGACTTTCCGTGTGTTCCTCAGCTCCGATTTCTATACTGCTTGTCTTAAAACGTCCACCTTATTTTTCTCTTCAGATCGCCTATCATATCAACAATTACTTTTCCGGTGCTGCCGCGACCTTCAAGTGCTACCGAGGCGGGTACTAATTTGCATTCTAGTTTTGGTTTCCAGCATCCATCATGCTATCTGGCATTACCTGTGTGGTAGTTTCCTGTCTAAGAGAGAAAACCATTAACTGCACCTGTTTTATGCCAAATAATATATAAATGCATGAATTGAGTATTGGGATGCTGAAATATGGAAATCAGCATAATTATCCAATATTGCCATTAAATTTGTCCTTTATTAGCAATAATCGAGTGGGAAATTGGTAAAAAGAATAGGACTTTTAGGCACTCATCACACCCCTAAACTTGAACTATTGCTTGTCCTCAAGGAATGCAAAAGATAGATTTTTAAATAAGGAATTTTAAAGTAATATACCGTCCTGCCTGCCGCGGCAAAATTCCTTTCTTGACTCGTCCTCTTCTACGTTCTAGGAATTCCTCGGAACTGGACTATGAGTCTTGGTGAGTGTGTGCGTAGCTGTGTCAAAATTGATTATCTAAGTTCTAATCCTTTTTCTAGCTCAAGACTTCCGACTAAGATTTTTCTTCAATTATTTCTCTTTCCTTTTCCCTGTTTGGTATATAAATATATATTGTTATATACTTATACTGCTTGAGAGAGTTTTCGGGAACCTCAAGTGTTAACTACTCTTACTAGAGCCAATTTTGGGCACCTCTAGTAAGTGGGAAAAAGGTCCTAGAGCCAGTGATGGGCACCTCTATGGACTAAACTAGAGCCGGTGATATGCACCTCTAGTTAAAATCTAAGCCTAAGTCCTTATTGCTTTTCAAAGAAAAGAATTTTAAAATCAACTAAGACTAGCAGCGTTTATGGATTTTTCAGGCTATAGTCTAATCCTAAGTACTAATCCTAAGAGACCTTTCTGATTTCAAGTCTGGTGAATGGTGCATACTGCTGCGGCGGCTGGAGAATATATTGCTGCCGAGGCAGTCTCAATAAAATTCAACAGACTTAAAAAAAATTGCATAAAACTATAATTGTTGTAAAGACAAGATTTAAAGCAGTAGTAGGATAATCTGAATAATTGCCATACATGGCATATATTTTTATAAGGCAGAAAATAGGATCAATACTCCCCCAAACTCGAGGGATGCATTGTCCTCAATGCATGTATCTGAGCATAAGGCAACAATAAAAGACAAGATAAAAATTAAGAGACAAGGAAAAGAAAAACCAATATTTATATGTCGCGTCTTGGCCTCTTCTGTATCCTGAGGGTCATCAGTTTGTGTGGAGTTTATTGAGAAAGAAACTAAAAACTGCACTGGAAAACAATAATGAAGAAGTATGAAATAAAACGGGGGAGATTAAGTTTTAGAGACGCAAACCCGTCATTATATGTTCTTGGGTGGCCAGCCCTCCTTCACATTTTTCCGTCGAGGCAACCTTTCTCCATGGCAACTTGCCACCGAGGCAACCTCCGCCGTGGCATTACGCTGCCGAGGCAACCTCACATTTTATATGCTCCATGGCTTCTCCTTCTTGAAATTCCATCCTAAAAAAATAACTCAAACGTAATTAAACTTATTTCCTAAAATAAATAACTCAAAAATAATTAAACTAATTTCCTAAGATAGTAGTGCAAGAAAATAAAAAGGAAAGTTGGAATCGCCAATCCCCGGCAATGGCGCCAAATCTAGTGAAGGCTAGAAAGTCTTGCTTTTATGATGAAGCATTCGTCCTTCCACCTTTGTCAGATTGTAGTATTTAAGATGTCGAACCCACAAGGATTAGCTTCACTTACGCAATTTATTATTCCTGCAATGGAAAAATAAAGACACAAATAATTGAGTTGGATTATAACTAAGAAAACTAATTAAAGCAATAAAGATAAGTGATCAAGAAATCAAGGATGGAAAAGTGGGGTAGGTTAGATTGCTTCGTAGTGTGGGTTCAATTGACTTGTTTCTGTCTCATGCAATTATACAAAACTGCCCCGGCAGAACTGCAGTTTTACTGCCTCGGCAGTGAAGGATTACGTCCGCCGCGGCAATCCCTTGCTCTTGGGTGGACTTCTTCAAGGTTCGGCAAAGTGTCCTCTGATGACTCCGCTTATCCCTAAGTCGAAGTACTGTTGATGATTAGTCTTTGATGATACCTCCCGACGTGAATCAATTATAACCACCAACCAATCTCACACTTTTTTAGCCGCTGAAACTCTAACCTATCCCTAGGCCGAGTTAGTATTTTCCAGCTAGAAAAATACCGTTCTTATCCCTTTCGTGAATCTAACTCTCCCGATATTAGAAAAATAAATCTCTCACAAACTTCTGTCCTGAGCTTGAGTGCAAGAATAATGAATGGCAAAGAATAAGCAAACCTCGATATTTTATTGCATGAAACAAGAAAGCAAAGTACAATTTTCTTCCACAACTACTCCACAAACTAACCTAAACCCCAAGGGGGCGATGGAGGAGTTTAGGGTTTTCTATGAACACTTGATTTCGAGATACCCACCTCTCTACATAGGCTATGGTTTATATAAGCTTGGCCTAGGGCAAACATTTCCAAATTAGGAATTCAACTTGGAGTAAAACACAAGTTAAGTACATAAATAAAATATATTTATTTTATTTCCTAGTTTATTTCTATAAGGATTCTTTTTCTGCGTGGCCTTTGACTTTGACTTTCCGTGTGTTCCTCAGCTCCGATTTCTATGCTGCTTGTCTTAAAATGTCCACCTTATTTTTCTCTTCAGATCGCCTATCATATCAACAATTTCTCTTCCGATACTTCCGCGGCCTTCAAGTGCTGTGATAAGTGCTCAACTCACTATCATTTTTTACACCTTTTATGGGCAGTAATCATCAAATCTACACCTACTTGGACCAATGCATACACTTAATGTGATATATTTAGAGGTTATGCTTATAAAGATGATATTTATAGAAATGGCAAGTTTTACTGCATTTTTCTATATCTGTACAGGAAATACTATTGCCGCGGCAACAACGTGGCCGAGGCAGGTCCTAATGCCGAGGCAGCAGCCGAAAGACAAGTAGAGATACTATAGGCGATTGGAAGATAAAAATACACTAGACGTTTCAGGACATGCAGCACATGGATCGGAGCTGGTTAGCACGAGGAAAAGCCCAATGTTGCGTGTAGAAATAGCGCAAACTGTGCAGTGTACACGTCGCAAGTAATAAAGTGATAAGTATTTATCGTGTATCGTCTCCACAGGGATTGGTGTACTTAATATGTCTTCTTTAATATTCTTGTCCTATAAAAGTAAAGTAAAAACACAAGTAGGAAGGATGTTTGACTAAACTAATTAAATAAAAACTAAATAAAGGTAGTGAGAATGAATGAGGAGAGTGGGAAGGATCCAGTTGCGTTGTACTGTGGAATCGATCGACTTGTTTCTATCCAATGCTATAGCATGACTCTGCCTCGGTAATACTGCAGATTACTGCCTCGGCAGCGACAATTCGTGTCTGCCGCGGCAATCCCTTGATCTTGGGTAGAACTCATTAAGATTCCGTAAAGTGTCCTTGGATGGTTTCGCTTATCCCTAAGTCGAAACACTATTGATAATCAGTCCTTGATGATACCTCCCAGCGTGAATCAATTATACCTATCAACCAATCTCACACTTCTTTTAGCCGCTAAAACTCCAACCTATCCCTAGGCCGAGTTAGTATTTTTCAAATACCGTACTTACTCATTTCGTGAATCTAACTTTCCCGAGTCTAGATAAATAGATTACTCACAAACTTCCCTCCCGGGCTTGGATGCAAGAACAAAGAATGGCAAAGAGTAAGCAAATCTTAATGTTTTATTGCATTGAAACGAGAAACAAAGTACAATCTCCTCTCACAAGTACTCGATAACCTTCACCTAACCCTAAGAAAGCTTAGAACATAATGAAGAAAAGAACACAATAATTCTTAGGGTTGAACTCTCTCTAAATCGGCTCTCTTAATAATTTGGACGGCTATGGTGTATATAGTCTAGGTCTAGGGCAAACCTTTCCTAAGTAGGAATACTACTTGGAGTAGGATTATAATTATTCCCATAAATCAAATATTTCCAAGTTTATTTCAACTAGAAGGCTTTTCCCCCATGGCCTTTGACTTGGGCTTTGCTTGAGCTAGCCAGCTTCGATCCATGTGCTGCATGTCCAGAAACGTCCAACGTATTTTCTCTTCCAATCGCCTACAATATTGATGCTGGAGCTTCAGTTGCTGCCGCGGCCCAGCTTCTGCCTCGGCCTCAACCCTGCCTCAGCAGTACTTGTTCCTGCATGTACAAAAGATATCGTAAATTCTACATTTTTATGTAAATATTAGCTTTGTGAGTTATAATAGCAGAATATCCGAATATTGCATATTAAGCGCATGCATCAGTCCAAGTAAGTGAGATAAATGCTTATTGACCATGAAAGGTGTATAAAATAATGATCTTTTGAGCACTTATCATACCCTCAAACTCGAACTATTGCTTGTCCTCAAGCAATGCAAGACATCAATTTGCCAAACCTTATTCTCTCTTGGTCTTACTTTTCCATCTATTCTCCCCACCATAACTATGCATATTCCTTAGTCTTAGCCTTTTGTTTACTCAAGGATTTTACCCGGAAACAAGCTATAAGATTTTGTGAGTGTGTGCGTTTTTGTGGACAAGGTTGATTAAAGGCTTTCTTAGATAAAATCTAAGTTCAAGACAAATAGATTTGGATCTAGTGTTCTCTTCTTAAAACATCAATAGCTTGAGCCAATTTCGGGCACCTCAAGGTATGTGTTTTCTATTCCTTCTTTTCTTTCTTTAGCATACTAGAGCCAATTTCGGGCACCTCTAGCATGAAGAAGAGCGTTTCCTAGAGCCGGTGATAGGCACCTTTAGTCACTTTCCCAAGAGTCTAAGTCTTTATCACCTAAGTTCATTAAAAGAATTCCTAAATCAAACAAGTCCTAAAAGTGTTTATAACCTTAACCTTATAGCAAGCTTCTAAGTTTTCTACCTTAAGTATTCTAAGGTTAATCCTTTAAAACAGAACCTAGCCATGGTAAGGAGAAAGATTTCTATAGCCTTAGAAGAATAAACTAAGGCAATACTGATGGAAGGCAGTGCAAAAGTAAAGGCAGTAAATCAATTAGGAAGCAGATGCACTAAAAAATTTCAAATAAGGCAAAAATTTTACTCCCTTTCATGGTAACGCCGCGACAGTGGGCTGCCTCGGCAGTTCACCTACACCCCGAAACTCAAACTGAGCATTGTCCTCAATGCTCTAATCACACAGCAGGTAAAGAAATTAACAACACAAGTAAATAAGTTAAGAATTAAAGGCAGGAAAAGCGTAGTATTTAAATGGACTCCGAAGAGATGCTGGTAACAATTTTTTTCTAGGCCTCCCTGCTAACTCTTACATCCTTGATCCTTGTGCTGGTGATTGTTGTAATTTTGCTTGCCGGGGCGGTTGAACTCGTGTGGGTTGTGTCCTTTGTAAAGGAGAGTCCACCTCTTCTCCTTCTTCTTCGTCGGCAATTTCTTCCGTATGCATTATGTTTGTCCCTCCTTCCTCTTCAACGTTTGTTGCCTCGGTATAATGAATGCTTGGCTCGGCATTGGATGAGCTTTGATGTACGTACTCATCTATTTCTCTGGAGAGACTGCCCATGGGGATGGGTGACCGTGGTGGAGTACTGAAGACAGCTCTCCTCTTTGATGGTCTTCTGTTGGTTGAAGATGTCGCGGCAGAGCCTGCTACCCTAGATGGGCCAACCACGTTGAACTGTTGTTGAGGTTGAGAAGGGAAAGATGACCTCGGCCCTAGGGTTGGAGTGGTCTCTGTGTAGGGTGCTACTGTGACGAATATGTTTGCTGGGAATTTTGGAAAGTGCATCCCTTGACTTGGAAAATTTTGCATCATCATCTGTGCAAGTATGCTGTTGAAGTCGCGTTGATATTCCATGTATCTCTGTTGAAGAAGTTCCATGGCGGTCATCCTTTGTAGAATCTCCTGGTATGGGTCTGCTGCGGTAGTGGTGTGGGCAGTGCCAGGCATATCTTCTGTGTATTGGGCTCCGGCAGTGAAGTCGGCAGTGAACTGCTGCGGAGTTGCCTGGAATGGTTTTGCCTGCATGATCTGCATTATTTTATGGCAAAAGTCTCTCGTCCATCCTTGCCTATTTGGTGTGTATTCATCTGTATCTTCCACTGGTACACCTGCAGCCATGCACAAACTAGAGATTAAATAAGGGAAATATAACGGTCCTCTTTCCTTCTTACCGCACTCGTAGATTTCTCGTAATATGATCTCGCCAACGTTGATGCTCCTTTTGGTGATGATTGATTGGATGAGCACCAATCTCCTACGGTCTACCGTGCTGTTGTGGGAGGTGAGGATGAGGCGTCTCTTGACAAAGGTATTCCACAGCTTGGCCTCGGGTTTTAGGTTCTGCCTTGCTATAGATCCTCTATGGTCACCGGTTTCCCATGGAGTATTTGTGTAGCAAAGGTCGTCTTTAATCAACTCGTAATCTTTGTTTGTAACTTCTTCAAAAAATTTGGCATGGATATCGCGGATAGGTGTGAGGCAATAATATTGGTTGATTGTCTCGGCATCAAGCTTGATCGGCCTGCGCCGACAGTGGACGTAGAGAGAGTCCTTGCTCGGCCCATGTGCATAAAATTCCCACATTATGGTGGCATTTGCCTGGGCAGGCTGTAGGCAAAGAATCTCCCAATCTTGATATTTAATTTTATCGAACAAGAAGTGTTCGATGCCGTAGTTCTCCTCATCCGAGTGTTGGAACCCTTGTTCCTCCCATAATTGTCGAGCAACGAAAGATTTGTTGAATCGGTCTTCAACAGCGGTAGGGGCAAAGCGAGTGTATGATGCCATGGATTAGTGTTGAGGATTTTGAAGAGTTTCTTGGAAAGATTCTGAAAATTCAAGAAGGCTAGGTAAAGAGTATGATGAGAGCAAGATTAGCAAATATTCAAAAGAAAACAAGAATGCAAGAGTGAATAGTTCAAGAGAAGAAAGGTGATTTTATAGGCCTCGGCCTTGTATCTGTTTGAAACCACTAGCCGTTTTGTAGTCGTTAGCCTTTACTACCGATTGCTTTTACTGCCGCGGCAAAAATCTAGCCGTTACACTTTTCTGCCCGTTGGGACTGCTGCGGCTCTGACACTGTTTTCTGCCTTGGTAGGATTTCTGCTGTGAACTATTTCTCCTTTATTCTTGCTTTATTGACCTAAAAATAATTTGAACAAAAACAAGAAAAATAATGAAAGCATAAAATAAATATGGAAAGTAAATATAAACTAAACTAATCCTAATATAATAATATAAAAAGAAAAGGGAAGAGATTAAGTAACTGGAGGAGTGCATGCAAATGCATTTCCTAAGGTGTTTATCTCTTGTTGGCCAGAATTATAATTCAGATGTTGGTCACTCCCTTTTGCTTTATGTCCATCCTTATGTGCTGCTTCCACATTGAGCTTGATCTTTTTGCCAAATAGTCTACCGAGCATGCTCCCAAGGCAGGATATTTTGGTGTCTGTTGTGTGGATGGCTTTGCACTCTTCTGGATCATCATATTTTTTTAAATTGTGGAATGCATTGAGTTTGACTTGTTGGTCATTAACCCTCATTGTCAACTCTCCATTTTTCACATCAATTAAGGTGCGTCCAGTTGCTAAGAAAGGCCTCCCCAATATGATTGGCGCATTATCATCTGCTTCACAATCAAGGATAAGGAAGTCAGCGGGAAAAATAAACTTGTCTACCCTTACCAATATGTCATCAATTTTTCCTTCAAGGTGCACAAATGATCTATCCGCTAGTTGAAGTACCACAGTTGTGGGTTTTTCTCTTCCTATTCCAAGCTTTTGGAAGACTGATTTCGGCATTAAGTTGAGGCTTGCTCCCAAGTCACATAGGGCCTTTCCTTCATAATGGTTACCTATCGCACAAGGTATGGTAAAGCATCCAGGATCCTTTAATTTTGGAGGCATGCGATTGTGCAACATTGCCATGCATCCCTCAGTTGCTGCCACTGTTTAAAACTCACCAAGCCTTTTTCTTTTAGATATCATGTCTTTCAAGAACTTATCGTAATTAGGCATCTGTTCAATTGCCTCAACGAATGGCAAGTTGATGTGGACTTGTTTGAGGATGTCTAAAAATTTTTTAAACTGGTGATCTTGATTTTGCTTTTTCAACCTTTGCGAGAAGGGTGGTGGTGGTCTCATCTCCTCTAGGGTTTCATGAGTTTTGAATTTAATACCTGGCATCATTGGGTCTTTTACTGTCTCGGCAGCTGGTTGAGGTGCTGCCGGTTTGTCTGCCTCGATAGAGTTTTCTGTTGGGATTTTTGAGGCCTGACTCTCTGGTTCAACATCCTGGTCCTCCCTATCTGATTCCTCTTGTATTGCCTGTGGGACTTTGTTTGCTGAACTGCTTAGTTTTTCTTTTAAATGTAGGCCACTTCTGGTTGTGATCACTTTACATTGCTCATGACCCATTCCCTTAGCAACTTCAGTATTGCTAGGTAATCCTCCTTGTGGTCTAGTGTTTTGTCTTTGAGCGAACTGACCAACCTGAGTTTCTAGAGTTTTAATAGTTGACTCTTGATTTTGCAGCCTCATCTCAGTCCTGTTCATGAAAGCATACGTACTTTTGATGAAATTACTGTTCTCTGCCA
This sequence comes from Abelmoschus esculentus, assembly GCA_035048815.1. Classification (NCBI taxonomy): domain Eukaryota; kingdom Viridiplantae; phylum Streptophyta; class Magnoliopsida; order Malvales; family Malvaceae; genus Abelmoschus; species Abelmoschus esculentus. The sequence goes on from JAUCBN010000049.1 coordinate 3,598,176, forward strand.
TGTATGATTCTGTTTTCATCAGAAAGGACTTGAGAGTGTTCTCCAACGAACTTTCGGACTGCTACTGCGGCATCTGCTGCTGATAACTTGAGGTCTGATTAGTGGGATTCAAGGCATTATTAGGATTGCTCCATGAAAAATTTGGGTGTCTTTTCCATGCCGGATTATATATGTTAGATATCATATTATTATTCCGGTTGTAGTTTCCCACATAAAAACCAGTTTCCTCATCTTGCACATACTCAGAAGAATTGATCGTTTTAACTCCATGCGTATTTTGTTGTAATTGCATGTTCTGAACCATCTTGGTTAGAGATGTCAATTGTGCTGCCACTGAATTGGATGTTTCGAGTTCATTCACTGTGGCTTGGAGTCTCATTCCTCCTCACCTAGATGTAGGGAACTGAAAATCATTCTTTGCGAGCTTGTTCAGAATCTCTATAGCTTCCTCAGGAGCTTTGTCAAGGATTGTCCCATTGGCCGAGGCATCCAGCATCATCCTTGTGGGGGCATTAGTGGCATTGTAGAACATTGTCACTTGTGTCCACAAGGGAAATCCATGTAATGGGCATCTATGCAATAACTGTCTATAGCGCTCCCATGCCTCGTACATTGGTTCATCATCTGCTTGTCGAAAAGAAGTAATTTCATTACGGATACGATCATATAAGTTAGTAGGGTTAAAACGCGTAATGAAATCTCGGCAGAGTTCACTCCAAGATCCTATTGATCCTGCTGGAATGCTATTTAACCAGGTCTTGTCCCTATCCCTCAGTGAATAGGTAAACAATTTTAATCTCAAAATATCATCATGGACTCCTTGAATTTTAAATGAGTTACAAACTTCCATGAAAGATTTGAGATGCTACCTGGCATCTTCAGTTGCAGACCCACTGAATTGTCCAATAGTATTCAGCATATTGAACATGATAGGTTTGAGTTCAAAGTGTGTTGCTTCTATTTCTAGTGCAACGACTCTAGGGTTTAATCCATACAGATCTTCCACCAAGAAATCTCTAACAGTTAGCTGCCGCGGTAGTAGAGGCTGCGGCAAGGGTGGCTGCTGAAGTCCTCCGTGGCCAACAGGTATGTTTTGATCTACTTGATTTCCTACCATTGCTTGTTGGATTTGTCTCCTCAACCGATTCCGTGTACGTTCAATTTCAGGGTCAATCTCATACAACGGATTGGATGGGTTGACCCTGGTCATACACCAAAAAGAAACCAAAGTAAAATAAAAAAATAACTAAAGCAAGAAAATAAAGAAAACAAAATTTAGTTGTCAATCCCCGACAATGGCGCCAAAAACTTGTTGCGTGTAGAAATAGCGCAAACTGTGCAGTGTACACGTCGCAAAGTAATAAAGTGATAAGTATTTATCGTGTATCGTCTCCACAGGGATTGGTGTACTTAATATGTCTTCTTTAATATTCTTGTCCTGTAAAAGTAAAGTAAAAACAAAAGTAGGAAGGATGTTTGACTAAACTAATTAAATAAAAACTAAATAAAGGTAGTGAGAACGAATGAGGAGAGTGGGCAGGATCCAATTGCGTTGTACTGTGGAATCGATCGACTTGTTTCTGTCCAATGCTATCGCATGACTCTGCCTCGGCCAATGCTATCGCATGACTCTGCCTCGGCAGTACTGCAGATTACTGCCTTGGCAGCGACAATGCGCGTCTGTCGCGGCAATCCCTAGATCTTGGTAGACCTCATTAAGATTCGGCAAAGTGTCCTTGGATGGCTCCGCTTATCACTAAGTCAAAACACTGTTGATAATCAGTCCTTGATGATACCTCCCGGCCTGAATCAATTATAACTATCAACCAATCTCACACTACTTTTAGCCGCTGAAACTCTAACCTATCCCTAGGCCGAGTTAGTATTTTTCAAATACCGTACTTACTCATTTCGTGAATCTAACTCTCCCGAGTCTAAATAAATAGATTACTCACAAAGAATGGCAAAGAGTAAGCAAATGTTAATGTTTTATTGCATTGAAACGAGAAACAAAGTACAATCTCCTCTCACAAGTACTCGACAACCTTCACATAACCCTAAGAAAGCTTAGAACATAATGAAGAAAAGAACACAATAATTCTTAGGGTTGAACTCTCTCTAAATCGGCTCTCTTAATAATTTGGACGGCTATGGTATATATAGTCTAGGTCTAGGGCAAACCTTTCCTAAGTAGGAATACTACTTGGAGTAGGATTACAATTATTTCCAAAAATCAAATATTTCCAAGTTTATTTCAACTAGAAGGCTTTTCCCCCATGGCCTTTGACTTGGGCTTTGCTTGAGCTAGCCAGCTTCGATCCATGTGCTGCATGTCCAGAAACGTCCAGCGTATTGGACAGAGACAAGTCAATCAAATCCACAATACAACATAACTGGATCCTGCCCTCTCTCTTAATCAGATTTCATCCTTTTACTTAGTTTTCCTTATTTCAATTTATTTAGTTTCATCAAAACCCATATTACCTGTGTCTTTATTTTATTTCTTTTTACAGAGCAAGAAGACGAAGGAGGCATATTAAGTAGAGCAATCCCTGTGGAGACGATACACGATTATACTGATCACTTTATTACTTGTGATGTGTCCACTTGCAATAATTGTGCACTTTTGACACGCATCAAGTGTTTGGCGCCGTTGCCGGGGATTGACAACTAAATTTTGTTTTCTTTATTTTCTTGCTTTTTAATTTTTATTTTTATTTTACTTGTTGTTTTTCTTGGTGTATGACCAGGGTCAACCCTTTGTACGAGTTAGACCCAGAGATCGAACGTACACGGCAAAGGTTGAGGAGACAAATCCAAGAAGCTATGGCAGATCATCCGGCAGGACAAAACTTACCTGCCGGCAATGGAGGTCTTCCGCCGCCACCAGTGCCGTGGCAGCTTACTGTCAGAGATTTCCTAGAAGAGGATTTAAATGGGTTAAATCCAGGAGTCGTTACACCGAAAATAGAAGCAACCCACTTTGAGCTAAAACATGTCATGTTGAATATGCTCAACACTATTGGACAGTTTGGTGGGTCTATGACTGAAGATGCCAGGCAGCACCTCAAATCATTCATGGAGATATGCAACTCTTTCAAAATCCAAGGAGTCCATGAAGATGTCTTGAGATTGAAATTATTCCCCTATTCACTGAGGGATAGGGCAAAAACTTGGTTAAATAGCATTCCAGCAAGATCAATAGGATCTTGGAGTGAATTATGCCGAGATTTCATTACACGTTTTAATCCTTCAAATTTATATGATCGAATTCGTAATGAAATCACTTCTTTTCGACAGGCAGATGATGAACCTATGTACGAGGCATGGGACCGCTACAGAGAGTTATTGCACAAGTGTCTGTTGCATGGATTTCCCCTATGGACGCAAGTAACTATGTTCTATAATACCCCGAATGTCCCGAAAAGGATGATGTTAGATGCCTCGGCAAACGGAACACTCCTTGACAAATCACCTGAGGAAGCTATTGAGATACTAAACAAACTCGCAAAGAATGATTTTCAATTCCCTACATCTAGGCGAGGAGGAGTAAGACGCCAAGCCACGGTGAATGAGTTAGAAACATCAAATTCAGTCGCAGCACAATTGGCCTCTCTTACTAAGATGGTGCAAAATATGCAGCTACAGCAAAATACCCATGAGGTTAAGGTTATTGATTCCTTTTGCAATTCATGTGGAGGTAACCACAATTCTTCTGACTGTATGGATCAAGAATCCAGCCTGTATGTTGGAAAATACAACCGAAACAATATGATGTCCAACACATACAACCCCTCATGGAAGAGGCATCCAAACTTGTCATGGAGTAATCCTAATAATGCCTTGAATCCAACCATCCAACCACCCAACCCCCAGGATTCCAGCAACCAATGCAACATCTGCCGTCGCCGCAGGTCTAGCAGCCAATGCCACAGCAGCAGATGCAACAACAGTCTGTAAGTTGGAAACTCAGGTTGGGCAGTTTGCTCAAAACATAAACACTAGACCCCAAGGAGGACTACCTAGCAATACTGAAGTTGCTAAGGTAATAGGCCATGAACAGTGTAAGGCAATCACTACTAGGAGTGGTCTACAGCTAAAGGAAAAGATAGGAATTCCAGCAGGCCAAGTTATATCAACAGAACTAGAAAAAGAGGATTTGGGTGCTGAACAAACTGATCATGATAACACTGCCCCAGCAGAGAACTCAGCAGTTCCTGAACAATCTGCCGAGACAGCAACAACCTTAGTGGTGCCAGGTATTAAGTTCCAAACTAAAGAAACCTTGGATGAGATGAGACCACCACCACCCTTCCCACAATGGTTGAAAAGCAAAAACAGGACCATCAATTTAAGAAATTTCTGGATATTTTAAAGCGAGTCCACATAAACTTACCATTCGTAGAGGCAATTGAACAAATGCCTAATTATGCTAAATTCTTGAAAGATATTGTGTCTAAGAGAAAGAGATTAGGTGAGTTCGAAACAGTGGCTGCTACCGAAGGATGCATGGCAATTCTACACAATCGCATGCCACCAAAATTGAAGGATCCTGGATGCTTTATCATACCTTGTGCGATAGGTAATAACTATGAAGGTAAGGCCCTATGCGACCTTGGAGCAAGCATCAACCTAATGCCCAAATCTATTTTTCAAAAGCTTGGAATAGGAAGGGCAAAACCTACAAAGGTGATGCTCCAACTCGCGGATCGATCATATGTGCAACCCGAAGGCAAAATCGAGGACATACTGGTAAGAGTTGATAAATTTATTTTTCCCGTTGACTTTCTTGTCCTTGATTGTGAAGTAGATGATAATGCACCGATCATCTTGGGGAGACCTTTCCTTGCCACTAGACGAACACTAATTGATGTGGAGAAAGGAGAGTTGACAATGAGGGTCAATGACCAACAAGTCAAACTCAATGCCTTCCACAATTTGAAAAGGCATGATGCTGTAGAAGAGTGCAAAGTCCTTCACAGCACAGATGTAGGCACAAATTTATCCTGTTTCAACAGCCATTGCCTTGGCAGTATGCTCTCAGGAAAGTGGAAATACGTTATGGCTGAGTATTTGGCTGGAAAAGTAAGGCACATGTGGAGGAAACCAACAAGACAACACGCTGTCCAGTCATAAAGGGTGCGGTAAAGATCAGGAAAAACAAAGATGGACATAAAGCCAATAGTCAACACTTGAAGAATCACTTTGGCCAACAAGAGATAATCATCTTGGGAGATGCATTTGCATGCACTCCACCAGTGACATGATCTCTCACCTTTCTTTTTATTATATTAGGATTAGTTTATTTTATATTTACTTTCTATAATTTTTGCTTTTGCTTTAATTATTTTTCTCGTTTGTGTTTAATTTTTATTTAGGATAATGAGCAAGAATAAAGGAGAAATAGTTCACAGCAGGAATTCTGCCGAGGCAGAAAACAGTGTCAGAGCCGCAGTAGTTCCAACGGGCAGAACAGTGTAACGGCTAGTCTGCCAAGATTCCTGCCGCGACAGAAAAGGAAATGGTAGTAAAGACTAACGGCTACAAAACGGCTAGTGGTTCAAACGGTTACAAGTCCGAGGCCTATATAAGCAATCTCTCCCTCTTGAACTATTCACTCTTGCATTCTTGTTTTCTTTAGAATATTTGATAATCTTGCTCTCACAATACTCTCTGCCTACTCACAACCCTTCTTGAAATTTGTATAATTTCTTCAAGAAAATCTCCAAGAACCTCAACCCTCAAAATACTTACTAATGGCCACCTATAAACGTTTTTCCCCAGCCAATGTTGAAGACCGTTTCAACAGGTCCTTCATTGCTCGGCAGTTATGGGAGGAACAAGGGTTCCAACATTCCGATGAAGAAAATTACGGGATTGAGCATTACTTGTTCGACAGGATCAAGAATCAAGAATGGGAGATCTTTTGCCTACAACCTGCTCAGGCAAACGCCACCATCGTGCGGGAATTCTATGCGCACGGACCAAGCAAGGACTCTCTTTTTGTCCACTGCCGAGGCAGACCTGTCCAGCTTGATGCCGAGACCATCAACCAATTCTACGTCCTCACACCTGACCATGATGTACATGCTGAATTCATGAAGGATATCACTGCTAAGGATTATGAATTGATTAAAGACGACCTTTGCTACGAGAATACTCCTTGGGAAACCGGTGCCCATAGAGGATCGGTAGCAAGGCAAAGTCTAAAACCCGAGGCCAAGCTTTGGAACACCTTTGTCAAGAGACGCCTTATCCCAACCTCCCATAACAGTACGGTGGATCGGAGAAGATTGGTGCTCATCCAATCAATCATCAACAAAATGAGCATCAACGTTGGAGAAATTATCCTGCGAGAAATTTACGAATGCGGTAAGAAGATAGAGTACCACTATATTTCCCTTATTTAATTACTGGTATTTGAAATGCTGCAGGTGTCCCTACGGCCGAGACAAATGAATTTACAGCCTATAGGAGAGGATGGACAAGAGAATTCTGCCATAAAATTATGCAGATCACACAGGCAGAACCAGTCCAGGAAACTCCCTAGTAGTTCATCGCTGATACTGCTGTCGAGGCCCAGTACACGGAAGACATGCCTAACACTGCCCAAACCACTGTCGCAGCAGACCCGTACCAGGAGATACTTCAACGGATGACAACTATGGATCTAAGGAAGCAAAGATACATGGAGTATCAGAGCGACTTCAATAGCACACTTGCCAATATGATGCTCCCTGCCTTTCTAGACCAAGGGCTGCAGTTTCCAGAATTCCCCACCAACATGTTTGTCACAGCTGCACCATATACTGAGACTACACCAGCTCTAGGAGGACTGATAAGTGCTCAACTCACTATCACTTTTTACACCTTTTATGGGCATTAATCACCGAATTTGCACATACTCGGACCAATGCATGTACTTAATGTGATATATTTAGAAGTTAAGCTTATAAAGATAATATTTGTAGAAAAGGCAAGTTTTACTACATTTTTATATCTTTGCAGGAGAACCAGTGCCGTGACAGCATTATGGTCGAGGCAGGACCTGATGCCGAGGCAGCAGCTGAGAGCCAAGAAGCAAGACTGTAAGCGATTGGAAGAGAAAAATCCAAGGGACGTTTCTGGACATAAAGCATATGAATCAGAGCTGGTTAGCATGAGGAAAAGCCCAAGACAAGGCCATGCGGGAAAGCCTCTTAGTTGAATTAAACTTGGAAATATTTTATTATGTACATGGCTTGTTCCCTACTCCAAGTTGTATTCTACTTAGGAAAGGTTTGCCCTAGGTCAAGCCTATATAAGACCTAGCCGCACAATGTATTAGAGATATACCTAGAGAGAGAGCCGATTCATAGATTCTTTGTTTTCTTTCTCTAAAACTATGTTCTAAGCTTTCTTAGGGTTTAGGTGAAGGTTGTTTAGTATTTGTGAGAGGAGATTATACTTTGTCTTTGTTTCAATGCAATAAAACTATCAAGGTTTGCTTATCCTTTGTTATTCTTTGTTCTTGCATTCAAGTTCGGGAGAGAAGTTTGTGAGTAATCCATTTATCGAGAGAGTTAGATTCACGAAAGGGGTAAGTATGGTGTTTCAATCGCGAAATACTAACTTGGCCTAGGGATAGGTTAAGAGTTTCAGCAGCTAAAAGAAGTGTGAGATTGGTTGGTGAGTATAATTGATTCACGCCGGGAAATATCATCAAAGACTAGTCATCAACAGTACTTCGACTTAGGGATAAGCGGAGTCATTCAAGGAACTTTGCCGAACTTTGGTAAAGTCCACCCATGAGCAAGGGATTGCCGCGGCGGACAGTATCATCGCTGCCAAGGCAGTAATCTGCAGGTCTGCCGAGGCAGTGATATACGATTGCATTGGGTAGAGACAAGTCAATCAAATCCACAATACAACACAACTGGATCCTAACCTCTCTCTTTATTTATCTAATCTCTTTATTTTACTTAGTTGTTTTATTTCAGTAAATCCAAACCCACATTACTTGTGTTTTATTTCTTTCTATAGAACGAGAAGACGAAGAAGACATATTGAGTATACCAATCCCTGTGGAGACGATAATCCGATAAATACTTATCACTTATTACTTGTGATTTGTCCACTTGCACTAAACCCACACTTTTGACATGCGACAAGGACCAAGGTCGTTCAACCACACTGGCCCTCAGCCACAATTTCATGCTGTTGGCCCATCTAGGGCAACAGACTCTAGCGCGGCATCATCTGCCAGTAGAAGACCATAAAAGAGGAGAGTAGTCTTCAGCACTCCACCACGATCCCCCATCATCATGGGCAATCTATCAGCGGAGATAGATGCCTATGTACACCAAAGCTCAACTGCTGCCGGAACAAGCATACACCATGCCGGGACAGCCGCAGCAAATGAAGGTGGAACGGACATCATGATCACCGAGGAAATTGCCAACGAGGAAGAAGGTGAAGAAGTGGATGCTCCAATGCAACGGACACAACCAACAAGAATCCAACCACCAAGACAAGCAAAAACTCAATCATCGCCCTCACCGAATACAAAGCAATCAGCAGTGCGTCCTCGACGAAATATTGTTACAAGCAGCTCTTCAGAGTCCCTTTAAATTTTTTATTCAATACTTTTTCTCTTTATATGCTGCTTGTTTCTTTGTATGCTGTTTTTTTTCTTTTTCATACTTTGTTGCCCACTGTTAACCTCTAAATATAAGCATTGAGGACAATACTTGATTCGAGTTTGGGGTGTAGAGTCACTGCCAAGGCAATCCACTGCTGAGGCCTTGCCAAGATAAGGGAGTATTCAAGTGATTTTTTTAAAATTTTTATGCTCAACGTTTTATTTGAATAAATTGCCCATACTTTTGCTCTGCCTATCATCAGTATTGCCTTAGTTTATTCTTTAAGGCTATATAGAAATCTTTCTCCTTACCATGGTTAGGTCCTGTTAAGAAGGTTTAACCTTAGGATATTTAAGGATGAAAACTTAGAAGCTTACTATAAGATAAATTTTAAACACTTTTGGGACTTATTGGATTATAGTAATTCTTTTAATGAACTTAGGTGATAAAGACTTAGATTTTTGTGCAAGTGAATAGAGGTGCCTATCACCGGCTCTAGAAATTACTCTTCTTTATGCTAGAGGTGCCCGAAATTGGCTCTAGTATGCTAAAAAGAATATCAAAAGAAAGAAGGCATTAGTGATGAGAAAAACACAATCCTTGAGGTGCCCGAAATTTTCTCAAGAATTGGTTGTTTAGAAAAGAAGGGAACACTAAACCCAAATCTATTTGTCTTGAACTTAGAGTTTGTATAAGAAAGCCTTTAATCAAACTTGTCCACAAAAACGCACACACTCACTAAATCTTATAGTTTGTTTCTAGGTAAACCCTTGGGTAGTGATAAGTGCTCAACTCACTATCACTTTTTACTCCTTTTATGAGAATTAATCACCGAATATACACCCACTCAGACCAATGCATGTGCTTAATGTGATATATTTAGAAGTTATACTCCTATAGATAATATTTACAGAAAAAGGCACGTCTTACTGCATTTTCATATCTGTGCAGGAGAACCTTTGTCGCGGTAGCGACAAGGCCGAGGCAGGACCTGATGCCGAGGCAGCAGTAGAAAGACAGGAAGCAAGACTGTAGGCGATGGAAAGATAAAAATCCAAGGAACGTGTCTGGACTTGAAGCCCATGGATCGGAGTTGGCTAGCACAAGGAAAAGCCCAAGGCAAGACCACGCGGGAAAGCCCCTTAGTCGAATTAAACTTGGAAATATTTTAATTATGTACTTGATTTGTTCCCTACTCCAAGTTGTATTCTACCTAGGGAGAGAGCCGAATTCTATACTTGTCTTCTTTCTCTCCATTATGTTCTAAACCTTCTTAGGGAATAGGTGAAGGTTGTCGAGTATATGTGAGAGGAGATTGTACTTTGTCTTTGATTCAATGCAATAAAATTATCAAGGTTTGCTTATCATTTGTTATTCCCTGTTCTCACATTCAAGCTCAGGAGAGGAGATTGTGAGTCATCCATTTATCTAAGCTCGGGAGAGTTAGATTCACGAAAGGGGTAAGTACGTTGTTTCAATCGCGAAACACTAACTCGGCCTAGGGATAGGTTAAGAGTTTCAGCGGCTAAAAGAAGTGTGAGATTGGTTGGTGAGTATAATTGGTTCACGCCGGGAGGTATCATCAAGGACTAGTCATCAACAACACTCTGACTTAAGGATAAGCGGAGTCATTCAAGGACACTTTGCCGAACTTTGGTAAAGTCTACCCACGAGCAAGGGATTGTCGCGGCGGACTGTATCGTCGCTGCCAAGGCAGTAAACTGCAGTGCTGCCGAGGCAGTGATATACGATTGCATTGGGCAGAGACAAGTCAATCAATTCCACAATACAACGCAACTAGATCCTGACCCTTCTCTCTCTATTATTCCAACTCTTTACTTTTATTTAGTTATTTTAGTTTAGATAAACCAACTCAAATTACTTGTGTTTTTACTTTTCTATAGAACAAGAAAACAAAGAAGACATATTAAGTATACCAGTCCCTGTGAAGACGATAATCCGATAATACTTATCACTTATTACTTTCGATGTGTCCACGTGCACTAAACACACACTTTTGACACGCGACAGGTAGCCGAAAGGTTAAGTCTAAAGAATAGGCATAGTTATGGTGGGGAGAATAGATGGAAACATAAGACCAAGAGAGATTAGAGTTTGGCAAATTGATGGTTTGCATTGCTTGAGGACAAGCAATAGTTCGAGTTTGGGGGTGTGATAAGTGCTCAACTCACTATCATTTTTTACACCTTTTATGGGCAGTAGTCATCAAATCTACCCCTACTTCGACCAATGCGTACACTTAATGTGATATATTTAGAGGTTATGCTTATAAATATGATATTTACAGAAAAGGCAAGTTTTACTGCAATTTTCTATATCTGTGCAGGAAATACTATTGCCGCGACAGCAACGTGGCCGAGGCAGGTCCTGATGTCGAGGCAGCAGCCGAAAGACAAGTAGCGATACTATAGGCGATTGGAAGAGAAAAATACACTAGACGTTTCTGGACATGCAGTACATGGATCGGAGCTGGTTAGCACGAGGAAAAGCCCAAGACAAGGTCACGCGGGAAAGCTTCTTATTTGGAATAAAACTTGGAAATATTTTATTTATGTACATGACTTGTTCCCTACTCCAAGTTGTATTCTACTTAGGAAAGGTTTGCCCTAGGCCAAGCCTATATAAGACCTAGCCGTCCAAGGGAAAAAGAGAGAGCCGATTTTTAGAGAGTTCACCCTAAGACTCATTGTTTTTCTTTCTCTCAATTATGTTCTAAGTTTTCTTAGGGTTTAGGTGAAGGTTATCGAGTACTTGTGAGAAGAGATTGTACTTTGTTCTTTGTATCAATGCAATAAAGTATCAAGGTTTGCTTATCCTTTGCCATTCTTTGTTCTTGCATTCAAGCTCGGGAGAGAAGTTTGTAAGTAATCTATTTATCTAGACTTGGGAGAGTTAGATTTACGAAAAGGATAAGTACAGTATTTCAATCGCAAAATACTAACTTGGCCTAGGGATAGGTTAAGAGTTTCAGTGGCTAAAAGAAGTGTGAGATTGGTTGATGATTATAATTGATTCACTCCGGGAGGTATCATCAAGGATTGATCGCCAACAGTACTTCGACTTAGGGATAAGCAGAGTCATCTAAGGACACTTTGTCGAACGTTGATAAAGTCCACCCACGAGCAAGGGATTGTCGCGGCGGACAAGTATCGTTGCTGCCAAGGCAGTAATCTGCAGTGCTGTCGAGGCAGTGATGTACAATTGCATTGGACAGAGACAAGTCAAACAAATCCATAATACAACATAACTGGATCCTGCCCTCTCTCTTAATCAGATTTCATCCTTTTACTTATTTTTCCTTATTTTAATTTATTTAGTTTCATCAAAACCCATATTACCTGTGTCTTTATTTTATTTCTTTTTGCAGAGCAAGAAGACGAAGGAGGCATATTAAGTAGACCAATCCCTGTGGAGACGATGCACGATTATACTGATCACTTTATTACTTGCGATGTGTCCAGTTGCACTAATTGCGCACTTTTGACACGCATCATGCTGCCGAGGCGGGTACTAATCTGCATTCCATTTTTGGTTTCCAGCATCCATCATGCTATCAAGCATTACCTGTGTGGTAGTTTCCTGTCTAAGAGAGAAAACCATTAACTGCACCTGTTTTATGCCAAATAATCGATAAATTCATAAATTGAGTATTGGGATGATGAAATATGGGAATAAGCAGAATTATCCAATATTGCCATTAAATTTGTCCTTTATTAGCAATAATCGAGTGGGAAATTGGTATAAAGAATAGGACTTCTAGGCACTCGTCATCGGCTTCTCATCTGTTGTGCCATCTGTCCTACTGTAGTTTCCAGCGTTTTGAGAGTAGCTTCATTGTTTTGCATTCTCATCTCTGTCCTGTCCATCAAAGTATCGGCTCTCTGAATGAACTTATTGGTGTTTGCATTATAAGTGCCAATTTGAGCCATGAATGTCTGCAATGTGTTTTCGAGGGTTTGGACGTCTGTTGTTTGCTACTGCGGTGGCAATGCCTGCTGCGGCATCGTCTGAATGATGCATGGGGCATTTTCTATATAATTCCCTATATCTTTCCCAAGCCTCATACATTGATTCATCTTCATCTTGCCTGAATGATGTGATAGCGTTTCTCAGCTTTTTAGTATATTGGTATAACTGAATCGGGCAAGGAAACTTCGGCAAAGTTCAGTCCATGAGTTCAACGATCCAGGTTGGAGGTTATTTAACCAAGATTTTGTCGTATCCCTCAGTGAATAGAGGAACAATTTTAACTTCAATATGTCGGGGTTTCAGCTTAATTGAATTGCAAATTTCCAAAAACGACTTAAGATGCTACCGAGCATCTTCGTTGGCCGATCCTCCAAATTGTCCTAGAGTGTTGATCATGTTGAACATGAACGATTTTAGATCAAAATGTTCTGCCTATATATTAGGCATCACAACGACAGGAGTTAATCCATGTAAATCTTCCTCTAAATAATCACGAACTATTCGTACGCGCTCCTGTTGAGGTGGATTGGCAGGATCAACAACTGTGAATACGCCTTGGTTGTCTACTGCGGCGGCATGCCAGCGTTGTCCTGTTGGCCAGGTGCTATGTTCATCCTTTCGCGTATCCCCTGTCGTAAACGCCTTGCCATCCTTTCGAATTCAGGATCCTACGGATATTGTTCTATCGATGGATTAGACCTGGTTATACACAAAAACAACCTTAGTTAGTTAAAAGAAATTTTAAAGTAAAATTTAAAAGAAAAAGAAAAAAAAGGTGCAGAAATAATTGGTAGTAAAATTGACCGCCAGTCCTCGGCAACGGCGCCAAATCTGATGGAGGCTCGGAAGTCCTTTGTTTTTTCACCTTTGTCAGATTGTAATACTTTAGGTTGTCGAACCCACAGGGACTGTGTTGACTTCACTACCTCTTACGTCTGCACTATAAAAAGTAAAAACACAAGTAATTATTGAGTTTGAGATTACTAATTTAACTACTAAAACTAAACTAAATAACGAAGGAATAAAGATAAGAGAGGCGAGGCTAAGTTGAGTGTTTTGTAGAGGAGGATCCAGTTGTATTAGGTATCCACTTATTAATGCAATGGGTTTAACTGTCGCCGCAGCTCCCTAGGCGGGTTATGCCTTGTCGATAATTCATCATTCCATAGTTCGATAGAGCATCCTTGTATGTCTTCTTCCTTATCCCTAAGCGAAGAGAATTGTTGAAACCCACGTCTTGATGATACCCCCCGGCGTGAATCAAGGGCGGACAACAACCAAACACATGTGTCTTGTTAGTTGCTGAAATCCTGGGCGGTTAATCTCTCAACCGAATTAGTCAATGCCCATGAGCAAAGACCGTATTCTCTCATTTCGTGAACCTACATGTCCCGATGCTAGGCAAATAGATTTTTCTTCACATACTATCTTTCGAGCTCATATGCAAGAAGAGTAAATACCAAGAGAGTAAACTATGAAATAAGTTTTGCATTAATAAATATCAATCCTAATACAACCATCTTCTCCAACTACTCCACAAACAACTTAAACCTCCGAAGAAGTTTAGAACATGATGTAGTCGGCAGCTAAAATTAATTTCTAGGGTAAACTCCTTGCCTCTAGACTAAACCTAATTTGTGCCTTATATAGGCCAAGCCCTAGTTTAAAGCTTTCCATGCAAGGAAAGAGTTCTAAAGAGGAGAGAAGTATAATTCCAAATTAAACTATAATAATTAATTCTTATTTCCTAAAATATTTCTTCTTTCCCGCACATGACTTTGACCAAGGATTGACATCGTAATTTGGCTTCATCTTTCTTCCTCTCTTTGTCCGTTAAGCTCAACATCTTTTTCTCTTTCTATCGAGCATTGGTTGTCATCTTCCTCTGCTGCCGCGGCCTCAAAAGTGCTGCCGTGGCAGGTGCTCCATCTACACTTCAACATCTATCTTCTCAATTGGCCACCTTTATATGTAGTTTCCTGTCTAAGAAAGAAAATTATCAAATGTATCTGTTTATGCTAATTATTAGATAAATTCATAATTAAGTATTCGGATGCTGAAATATGGAAAATACGTAGAATTATCCAATATTGCCCTTGAATTTGTCCTTAATTGGCAATAAATGAGTAGGAAAATGGTATAAAAAAATAAGACTTTTATATACTCATCACTCACTAAGCTTTATGCTTAACCCTTTCTTTTACCTTACAATGTAGGATGAAGATGTTAAGGCAGCAAGGGCATGCAATGATTTAATGTAATCGCCAAGTATGAGCTCAAGTATGTCTTTATGTAACATTAGTAGTAGTGAGAGAGCAATGGGGATGGGTTAACATGTTAAGAATATTGTTATGATAATAATTAATGTTTATCAACGTTGTTTTGCTTAAAAGATAGCTTGGTGAACCTATGTGTTTTTGGCCATTTTGTCTCGAATACCATATTTGATACACTTTTATGTTAACGAGATATTTTACGGTTCATCATATGTTAATTTTAAAATATGATATACCATGTTCGTTATTGTTTTAGTATGCTTATGAATTATGTGTTTCACGTACAAAATTAGGTGACTATGCATCTAGAGATGATGTTTGAAGTATGGTTTATTCCTAGAGGGTCTTATATGCATCTAGAGAACCTTGGTTTTTCGTCCAAGGCATGGAAACTTGGTAAATAGCTATTTCTGGGTAGAGGTTATGATACCTATTCATAGGGTATCGATACCTAGGCAAAAATATAATGGTTTTCTGGAAAAATTTGCTTGGGTATCAAAATCACATAAACTAGTTTCGAAACAGTATGTTGAACAAAAGCAAGTGTTTCGATAAACTTGATCTAGATATCGATACCGGTCTTTAAATTTTCAAATGGCATCGATACAGGGTCATAGCTGTATCGAAACACGGGCTTGTCGTGTAGGTAATCGGGCGAGATTTCGAAAGTGTATCGAAACGCTTAAGTCCCGTTTCGATACCACCTTTTTCGTTTCATAGGTATCTATACTGGTAAAGGGTTTTTCGAAACCCCATGTAGTTAAAGTCGTTATAGGTGGATGGATAACTTGAAATATTTATGTTTTAGTCACTAAACATCTAGTAATCAATTAAGTGACTTGTAGACCTCGTTTTAAGCTGATATTTGAGATGCAAGCATGTGATGAATTTAATTTAATGTTGGTAACATTAATTTCATAATTGTTCCATAAATTTCTAGGAAATTGCAATTAGGTCTCTAAAACTTGTTCGATTAAATTAGGACAAGTTTCACATTAATTTCCAATACAATTGAACTCATTCATTGCCTGAACATGTAGGATCTAATTAAAGCATCTAGATAAGTTAAAAGAAAAAAATAGGGTTGTTTATCGGGGCGAGTCTCCAGATTATTCTCGGTATTTCCCATGTAACTCGTTCCAGTCGGGTTGTGTCTAGACCGTGTCGAGGGGGTTACAAGGGGTGACATAATCTTTTGACCCATTGAAAGTTAACCCGTTGACTTTGACCAAAGTTGATTGTTGGCTTTTTTACGAGAGTTGACTTTTTTAAAGGATCATATCTTGACCTTTTTTGACGTTTTGAGTATGTTTTTGTAGTCTATTTAGCCAAATTTGAATCCAAAAGCCCCTTTTTGACCATTTTAGGATATAACTTTTGTAAGTGGACTTGAATGAGAATTTAATTAGAATTTTGTGGCCTTTTTCATACGATGTTGACTCTATAGAGTACACTTTACCTCCACCGCCTCCGTCTTCTGTTCAACCTGCTCCTATCAACATCGCTCGATGATGGAGGCTCGGAAGTCCTTTGTTTTTCCAGCTTTGTTAGATTGTAATACTTTAGGTTGTCGAACCCATAGGGACTGTGTCGACTTCACTACTTCTTATGGCTGTACTATAGAAAGTAAAAACACAAGTAATTATTGAGTTGAGATTACTAAATTAACTACTAAAAACTAAACTAGATTTCAGAGGAATAAAGATTAATAAATATGAGGCTAAGTTGAGTGCTTCATAGAGGAGAATCCAATTGTATTAAGTATCCACTTATTAATGCAATGGGTTGAATTACCGCCTCGACGGGTCACACAAAGTATCGTCGCAGCTGCCTAGGCGGGGGTATGCCTTATCGACAATTCAACATTCCATAGTTCGACAGAGCATGCTTGTATGTATTCTTCCTTATCCCTAAAGCAAGAGAACTATTGAAACCCACGTCTTGATGATACCTCCCGGCGTGAATCAAGGGCGGACAACAACCAAACACATGCGTCTTGTTAGTCACTGAAATCTTGGGCGGTTAATCTCTTAACCGGATTAGCCAATATCCATGAGCAAAGACTGTATTCTCTCGTTTCGTGAGCCTAACTCTCCCGATATTAGACTAATAGATTTTTCTTCACATACTATCATCTCGAGCTCATATGCAAAGAAGAGTGAATGCCAAGAGAGAATAAACTATGAAATAAGTTTTGCATTATAAATATCTAACATAATACAACCATCTTCTCCAACTACTCCACAAACAACCTAGACCTCCGAAGAAGTTTAGAACATGATGTAGTCGGCGGCTAAAAGTATTTTCTAAGGTAAACTCCGACTTTTTAAACTAATCCTAATGTGTGCCTTATATAGGCCAAGCCCTAGGTTAAAGCTTTCCATGCAAGGAAAGAGTTCTAAAGAGGGAAGAAGTATAAATCCTAATTAAATTATAATACTTAATTCTTATTTCCTAAAATATCTCTTATTTCCCACACGTGACTTTGACCAAGGCTTGACTCATTAATTTGGCTCCGTCTTTCTCTCGCTCTTTCTCCGTTAAGATCAACATCTTTTTCTCTTTTAGTCGAGCACTAGTTGTCATCTTTACTCCGCTGTCGCGGCCTCAAAAAGTGTTGTCGTGGCGGGTGCTCCATCTGCATTCCTGCATCCATCTTCTCAATTGGTCATTTTTATATGTAGTTTCCTGTCTAAGAATGAAAACTATGAAATGCATCTGTTTAATGCCAAATATTGGATGAATTCATGAATTATGTGTTTGGATGCTGAAGTATGGAAAATATGTAGAAATATCCATTAAATCCCTTAAGTCTATCCTTTATTAGTAAATATCGAGTGAGAAAATTGTATTAAAAATAGGACTTTTTTGCACTCATCACACCCCCAAACTCGAACTATTGTTTTTCCTCAAGCAATGCAAAAGATAATTTTAAGTAAGGAATTTTAGGGGAATATATCGTCCTGCCTATCGTGGCAGAAATCCTTTCTTGACTCGGCCTCTTCTAGGTTCTAGGTATTCCTCAGAATTGGACTATAAGTCTTAGTGTGTGTGTGCATAGCTATTGTCAAAGCTGATTTTCTAAGTTCTAATCCTTTTTCTAGCTCAAGACTTCCGACTAAGATTTTTCTCTAATTCTTTTACTTTCTTTTTCCCTAATTGGTATATAAATATATATTGCTATATACTTATGCTGCTTGAGCCGGTTTTGGGCACCTCAAGTGTTTAACTAATTCTTATTAAAGCCAATTTCGGGCACCTCTAGCAATTGGGAAAAAGACTAAGTTCTAGAGCCAGTGATGGGCACCTCTATGGACTAAACTAGAGCCGGTGATAGGCACCTCTAGTTTAAAATCTAAGCCTAAGTCCTTATTGCTTTTCAAAGAAAAGAACTTTTAAAATCAACTAAGACTAGCAGTGTTAAATATTTTTTAGGCTCATAGTCAAATCCTAAGTACTAAACCAAGTATACCTTTCCGAGTTCAAGTCTTGTGAACGGTACAGACTGCGGCGGCGGCTAGAGAATATATTTTTGCCTGAGCAGTTTTAATAAAATTCAACAGACTTAAAAAAAATTGTAGTAAAAATAAGATTGTAAGGACAAAAATTAAGGCAATAATACGATAATCTAAATACTTTCCATACACGACATATATTTACAGATTACAAAAAAGGAATCAAGACTCCCGCACACTCGAGGGATGCGCTGTCCTCAATGCATGAAAACTAAAAAGAAGGCTAAAAATAAGAAGGCAAAAGATAAAATAAAGACTATCACTTTTTTTAAAATGTCGAGGAGGCAAAGGATTCCTCAGAATCGTTGTCGGTGAGGAGCTTGCAGCGGCTTTTGGGTGGTTGCTGGGTTGCTACCGGCAGTGGACTGACAGATTCCTTCTTGGCAGATCGGGGTGGTTGGACTCTAATGGGAGTTGGGTTGTTGCTTTCCTCCTCTGCTGAATCGATGTTGATTAGGGAGGTAGCTGTGGCTGAACCAGATGCCTTCCTCTTTTTGCTTGTGGGTATGGAGGCAATGTAGTCTTTCACTAGCTACATATCGTCAGAAGACTTGTTCCATTTCAAAGGGCTAGAGTCTTTTGCAGTTGTTTGGTGTGTGGAGTCTTCTTTTCTGACTGTTACGGATGAGTCCGTGGAAAATGGTTCGGTTGCAGCCGTTACAGTTGCGGCAGCAGGAGATAACGGTACTGTTGCAGATGTAGTGGCTGTTGGAGCAGGAGGAGGTGGGGGCTGCTGGAGCATCGATATGTTGACTGTAAACTCTATGAACACAGTCGAACATGCTGGGAATTCTGCATGTATGGTGGCTATGACCGCACTGTTAAAGTCCCAAACATAAGTCATGAAGGCCAGCTGCCTTCGCTCCATGCGTCGCAGGATGTCTAGAACTCCTGGTACAGGCGCAACCTCTGCTGTTGCCGGTTGATCTGCTTCGGCGGATGGTATGTCAGCAACGGGAGGGATGTAGGCTTGTGGCACAACTTCTTCTATTTGTATACATTTGATGTATACATCCCTCGTCCAGCCCGTTCTCTCCGGTGTATATGTGTCGAGTGGTAGTGTTGGTACATTTTCAAGTCTTTCCAAGGCAGTTATTAAGCATGGGAAGGTGAGTATACCTCTGTCCTTGGTGGCACACTCGAAGATATGATCATTGATGATGCGGCCGACATCAATCCTCCGATTGTGGATGATGGAGTGAATGAGTGCTAGTCGTGGCCGGTCTACTATTTGATTATGCGATATGGGCAGTAGATTCTTCTTTATGAAGGTGTTCCACAACATTGCCTCTGGGCATAAATCTCGGTGGCTGACTGACCCGCGGTGTTTTCCAGTTTTCCACTCTGCTCCAAGCATGCAGAGTTCGGCCTTCATTGCTTCGTAGTCGTCAGAAGTAAGGGCGGCGAAGAATGCAACATGGTCGTTATTTTCGATGTGTAGGCCAAAATGGGCGTTAATGATGACATCAACGATGGGTATTGCCCTTCCTCGAAGATAAGTGTATGTGTTGTTTGCTACCGGTTTGTGTGCATAGAACTCTCGTACCCGTTCAATGTTTGCTGGTGGCGGTTGTTTGGGTAACATTTGCCACCTCTGAAAGGTGATTTTGGAGAGAATGAAGTTGTCTAGTCCAAGGTCCTCATCGTCGATGTATTGGAATCCTTGTTCTTCCCATAGCTACCTATTTTGGAAAACACGATGGTATTCGAGCTCGAATGCCTTTGTGGAGAATCTCTTAAGTGTAACCGCTCCGGCAGGGTTTTGTTGTTTGTTGGCCATCAATATTTTGTGTGGAGAAGAGGAGAATAAATTTGGCAGCATAACAATACTTAAAAGAAGAGTGAAGGAGGAGAATGTGGCCCGTGTATTTATAGGCGGTGAGCGGTGAGGCGTTTGAGGGAGCGGGGGCGTGATTATTGCCCTTGGCGTGCAAGAGACACAACCCCAGCTGGCAACCATTGGCAGCAGAAACGACGTGATTTTTGAATCCGGGTGGCATAATTCCCGCCCAGAATTTTTAGTTCCTTGGATTGGGCCGCTAATTTGTTGGGCTGATTGTCCTTTTTAATTCTTCCTTATTATTCCTAAATAGTAGAAATCACATTAAATAGATGTTGTGAAAAATATAAAATTATGGAACTAAATTATGAAAAATTGAAATCTAATTCCTAAAACTGAAATTGAAAATCTAATCCTAAAGCATAAAAATTAAAGATAGTAAGATAGAAATTAGGTCACTGGTGGAGTGCAGTGGAATGCATCACCAGTAGCAACCATATTCCCCTTTTTTAAAGGAGGATGATGTGAAGATCCAACTAGAGCCTCCTCATCAGGTGGTTTCTTTCGTGTGTGCTTCTGGTCGGGCGGCGTGCCGCCTCGACAGAGGTTGCCTTGGCAGGTCTTGTTTAGGCAGTCCGTCTCTGCATTAAAGTTAAATTCAGTTTTAACCTCAATTCTTTGACATTCATCAGGTTCATTTGGATGCCTTAAAGTTTTGAACACATTGATCTTTACTTGTTGATCATTGACCCTTATGACCAATTCACCTTTCTCACAATCGATCAATGTTTTGTCCGTGGCAAGGAACGACCTTCCCAATATGATCGGAGCATGTTCTTCTGCTTCACAATCAAGAATTACGAAGTGACCAGGAAATATAAATTTATCCACTCTTACTAGGATATCTTCAATTTTCCCTTCCGGTTGCACATAAGAGCGATCTGCCAGTTGCAGCATCACCGTTTTTGGTTTTGCCTTCCCGATGCCTAGCTTTTGAAATAATGACTTAGGCATGAGATTTATGCTAGCGCCTAAGTCACATAGTGTCTTACCCACGTATTGATCACCGATAGAGAATGGTATGGTGAAACTACCAAGATCTTTTCATTTTGTCGTGGCCTTGTTGTGTAGCATTGCCCCACACCTTTCTGTTACGACAACCGTTTCAATTTCCCCTATTTTTGTCCTTTTTGATATAATATATTTAAGGAACTTGGCGTAGTTGGGCATTTGTTTAATTGCTTCCACCAAAGGTATGTTGATATGTACCTGTTTAAGGATGTCAATAAATTTCTTGAACTGGTACTCCTGCTTTTGCTGTTTCAACCTTTGTGGGAAAGGTGGTGGTAACCGTAAATCTTCAATTCTTTGATTGCATTGAAATCTTATTTGCGGTGCAGCAGCGGTATCATCTGCTGTGCAGCATCGTCGGCAGTGTCTACTGGTTCATTTACCTTGAATTGTTCATGAGGACCAGTTCTAGCGGCTTCAGTATCGCTAGGAAGACTTCCTATGGGTCGGCTTTTCATCTATTGTGTCATCTGTCCTACTGCAGTTTCCAACGTCTTGAGAGCAGCTTCATTGTTTTGCATTCTCATCTCTGTTCTTTCAATGAAAGTATTGTCTCTCTGAATTAACTTATTGGTGTTTGCAATATAAGCGCCAGTCTGAGCCATGAATGATTGCAGTGTGTTTTCCAG
The DNA here is from genome assembly GCA_035048815.1 of Abelmoschus esculentus. NCBI lineage: Eukaryota > Viridiplantae > Streptophyta > Magnoliopsida > Malvales > Malvaceae > Abelmoschus > Abelmoschus esculentus. The sequence goes on from JAUCBN010000049.1 coordinate 3,620,058, forward strand.
GGTTTGGACATCTATGGCTTACGACGGCAGCGGCAATGATTGCTGCGTCTTCTGCTGCTGAGCAAATCTATTTTGCTGAAATCTAGTAGATTGCACTTATTGATGTTGCGGGTTAAGTGCAGTGTTAGGATTACTCCATGAGAAGTTTGGATGTTTCCTCATGTTAGGTTATAAGTATTGGATATATTGTTTCTATTGAAATTTTCAACATAAAAGGAAGATTCTGGATCTTGCGGGCATGCGGTTGTTTCATGATTGTCGCCACATGTTTCACAAAGAACAGTGACTGCCTTAACTTCTCGAACGTGAATCGGCTTTTGCATATCCTTAACCATATTTGTCAAGGCTAACAGTTGGGCTAGGATAAAATCTGAAGAGTCCGAGCTTGTCATACCTCGCCTAGTTATTCCTCTTCTCGTGGTCGGATGTTGATAATCATTCTTTTCTAACCTATCCAAAATTTCTAAGCTCTCATGGGGTGGGCGGTCTAAGAGGGTGCCGTTTGCGGAGGCATCAAGCATCATCTTCGTAGGGGTGTTTATTGCATTATAGAAGATTGACACTTCAGTCCACTTGGGTAAACCATGAATAGGGCATTTTCTATATAATTCTCTATATCTTTCCCTTGCCTCATACATTGATTCGTCTTCATCTTTCTTGAATGATGTGATATCATTTCTCAGCTTATCAGTCATATTAGTATAACTGAATCGGGAAAGGAAACTTCGGCAAAGTTTAGTCCTTGAATTCAACGATCCATGTTGGAGGTTGTGTAACCAAGATTTTGCTCTATCCCTCAGTGAATAGGGAAACAGTTTTAACTTCAGTATGTCGGCAGAAACCCCCAGTAGCTTAAACGAATTGCAGATTTCCAAAAATGACTTAAGATGCTACCGAGCATCTTCGTTGGCCGATCCTCCAATTTGGCCTAGAGTGTTGATCATGTTGAACATGACCGGCTTTAATTCGAAATGTTCTGCCTCTATTAGGCATAACAATAGCAGGAGTCAATCCATCCAAATCTTCCTCTAAATAATCACGAACTGTTCGTACACACTCTTGTTGAGGTGGATCGGCAGGATCAACAACTGCGAATGCGTCTTGGTTGTTTTCCGCAACGGCATTCATGCCAGCTTTGTTCTGCTGGCTAGGTACTATGTTCATCCTTTCGCGTATCCCTTGTCGTAAACATCTTGCGGTCCTTTCGATTTTAATATCGTACGAATATTTTTCTATTGGTGGATTAGACCTGGTCATACAAAAAACAACCCTAGTTAATTAAGAAGAAATAAAAGGTAAAATTAAAAAGAAAAAGAAAAGGTGCAGAAATACTTGGTAGTAAAATTGAGCGCTAGTCCCCGGCAACGGCGCCAAATCTGATGAAGGCTCGGAAGTCCTTTATTTTTCCACCTTTGTCAGATTGTAATACTTTAGATTGTCAAAACCACAGGGAGTGTTTCGACATCACTACTTCTTACGGCTGCACTATAGAAAGTAAAAACACAAGTAATTGTTGAGTTGAGATTACTGAATTAACTACTAAAAACTAAACTAGATTTCTGAGGAATAAAGATTAATAAAGATGAGGCTATGTTGAGTGCTTCGTAGAGGAGAATCCAGTTGTATTAAGTTTCCACTTATTAATGCAATTGGTTGAACTGCTGCCTCGGTGGGTCGCACAAAAGGTCGTCGCAGCTGCCTAGGCGGGGGTATGCCTTATCGACAATTCAACATTCCATAGTTCGACAGAGCATGCTTGTATGTATTCTTCCTTATCCCTAAGGCAAGAGAACTATTGAAACCCACGTCTTGATGATACCTCCCGGCGTGAATCAAGGGCGGACAACAACCAAACACATGCGTATTGTTAGTCACTGAGATCTTGGGTGGTTAATCTCTTAATCGGATTAGTCAATGCCCATGAGCAAAGACCGTATTCTCTTGTTTCGTGAGCCTAACTCTCCCGATATTAGACAAATAGATTTTTCTTCACACACTATCATCTCGAGCTCATATGCAAAGAAGAGTGAATGCCAAGAGAGAATAAACTATGGAATAAGTTTTGCATTAATAAATATCTAACATAATACAACCATCTTCTCCAACTACTCCACAAACAACTTAAACTTCCGAAGAAGTTTAGAACATGATGTAGTCGGCGGCTAAAAGTATTTTCTAAGGTAAACTCCGACTTTTTAAACTAATCCTAATGTGTGCCTTATATAGGCCAAGCCCTAGCTTAAAGCTTTCCATGCAAGGAAAGAGTTCTAAAGAGGGAAGAAGTATAATTCTTAATTAAATTATAACACTTAATTCTTATTTCCTAAAGTATCTCTTCTTTCCCGCATGTGACTTTGACCAAGGCTTGACTCCTTAATTTGTCTCTGTCTTTCTCTCGCTCTTTGTCTGTTAAGATCAACATCTTTTTCTCTTCCCGTTGAGCACTAGTTGTTATCTTTACTCTACTGCCGCGGCCTCAAAAAGTGCTACCGTGGCGGGTGCTCCATCTGCATTCCAGCATCCATCTTCTCAATTGGCCATTTTTATATGTAGTTTCCTGTCTAAGAAAGAAAACTATCAAATGCATCTGTTTAATGCCAAATATTGGATGAATTCATGAATTATGTGTTTGGATGTTGAAGTATGGAAAATATGCAGAAATATCCTTTAATGCCCTTAAATCTATCCTTTATTAGTAAATATCGAGTTAGAAAATGGTATTAGAAATAGGACTTTTATGCACTCATCACTCGAGATACACATATGTGTTCTTTTTAGGCATAGTACTATTTTAGAATGGGGTTGTTAATTAGAAATCTATTTGTCGATTTTGACTTAGCTAGATCGGGACCTAGGTTAGACTATAGAAAACGCCCATGTCAGCATTAATTATTTGTGTTCACTTCCTATGTTAAATTATTTGTGTTCTGTGATTATCTGTTCACTGCAACTCTGAGATATATTGACATGCTATGTGATACTGTGAACCTTGTGTTATTTTTTGAGATTATGATCAGATTATAAGAACTGTGTGCTTCGTATTCTATACGATTATCGGTCTTGAGTCTTTTGAGAATTGTGGCATTGATTGCATAGCATATGTATGGGTGAGATGTACGGAGGAAGGTGGTTCTACCACACTGTGTTTGGCGAAATAAGGGGTGAGGGGTTTTGAGGAACGACCTCCACTGTGATTGTATGGCTTTGCCACCACTGTGATTGGCGTTTATAGTATGGGACTGTATTCTTTGTGACATTGCATTCATAATTCTTTGTGTTTATTTATTGCAGAATTATATATATTATATCTTTGATTGTGAACCAAGTGATAGTGTGATTTGTGACTGTACTTTAGAGACACACTAGGTTTTATAGCTTATTCTTTTAGTTTACTTTTCGGATATCTAACCCTAGGAGTTGGTACTCGGAGTTGTCAACCGGACGTTGTTTTCTTATCATTTTAAGTATGGTTATTTATAAGTATTTTTTTTATTTCAGTTAGTTTTGGGGATCCATTAGGGATTGAGATGTTTTTAAATTTCATGCATAGATCATTTTATTCAAGTTACATTATTTTATAATCAGAATATTTATCTTTAAAATTATATTCTTATCATTTGGGTTACAAGTTTTTGAATCACTTTTCAATTTACTTAACTTTAAAGTTTAAAAGTTATAATTTTAACCTACCGTACACCTCAAGTCAAGATTACGGGGTTACAATTATATAAAAAATAAAACGGAACATGTAGTTTTTTAAGTTAAAAATATTTTTTAAAATTGGTTTAATTTTTTTAAAAGTTTAAATTTATAGGATTTAGCTCTTTCAGAATGATTTTTTATTAAAGTTACTCATTTTTCTTAATTGTCATTATTTTTTTATAATTTTAAAAATTATTTAAGAAATAGACATCATATATACTTTTTATGCTCTTTTTAAAAATAGTGAAAAATTAACCTTTAGGTTATGTTTGGTACCATCTAAAACTTAAAAAAATGAGGATAAAAAATAGAAGAAAAATAAATTAATGATTTGTTAATAATATAGAAAATAAGGAGGAAATAAAAGTGATAGAGAGTTTGCTTTCTTGTAATAAAAGTAGGATAGAGACCCGAGAAGGATTGAAAAAATAAATTCTTTTTAAAGAAAAGATTGATTATATATTTATTTTTTCATCAATTTCTAAGTATTTATAATTTATCTTTCAACTCTCAATTATCGTTTCATCTCTAAGTATAAATCTTCATCCCCAACCAATAAATTTTCAAGGTTGAAGACCACACAAGAAGAAGAAGAAAATATTGGCAAGTGCATGGAAGAAAATGATGATGATACAATGGTGATAAGCATGATGAGCACGAAGCAGTCGTCGTAATCAAAGGCGGTTTAAAAACTTTGAGGGTCATGTATAATTTATTAAAATGAGTTTCTTAATTTATAATCGGTAAGAGATATAAGATTTTTTTCAAAAAAATATCGTATTTCAAAAGATATTATTAGATTATTCTCTAAAAATAATTTTTTTAATTAAAAATATCATTCTTTTTGCATGTTTTGAAGCAAAATCATTTATAACACTGTCAATAACAATTTCTTATGAAAGATCACTTTCAATTGGCACCAAAACAAGTCCTTTTAGTAATTCTTACAATACTATTATTCGTAAGTATACTTTAACAACCTTAATTTTAAAAAGCTTCATTCTACAAAAAAATAAAAGTAATAAGAATAATCAATAAGTTTTTAAGTTAGATTAGTCATTTGTGGTTTGGAATAAAACTCTCATATGATAGGTGTTTGATTCAAGCCTTCACAAATGTGATGATTTCTTAATTTTTCTAACAAAACGATGTTTTAACTTATTTTAGATATAAAAAAATTGTTTTATATTTAATAGTTTATTACAATTTTAACGGTAAAATGTTTTGATTAAAGTCATAATAAAATTCAACAGTATAATTAGAAAAAATAAAATCTTCTAATATAATAGCATTATTTTTTAATTTAATGATATTTTTGATATAAAAATTAAAATTTAATGACATTTTATATAGTTTATCGTTTAAAGTTTAAAAAAATTTTAGTTAAGAAAATGATAAGATTATATTATTCGTTGTTGGCCTTAAACATACATTTTTAAACGACACCAATAAATTATAGTGATTTTAGTCACTGATTCTTTTACTAAAACGAACAAAATAATCCTTAAATCATTTCAAAAAGATTAAAATATTCCCTCAATTAAAATTTTCATCTATTTTGCCATTAAGTGATGGAAATAAAATTATAAACAAAAATATACAATACTTTTTATTTCTCAACATTTATAATTTTATCAATTTTATCCTTATTCATTAAAATACATAGAAACTAAAAAAATTATATTTTTAACTTTTATAAAAAAAATCATCAAACACATAATTAAATGTTGTTCAATTTAGTATTTCCATAAATTTAGAAATAATTTGTTATTAAATTCCCCTAAGTCCATTTGGTTAACAAAAAAAATATCGAATATATATCAAAAGGAAAAAGTAAACAAAATCAAATTTTGTAAGTAAAACAAATTATAAATCAGAACCTAAAAATACAAACACAAAGGATAGCAAAATCATGCCTTTAAATTCTCCTAGACAATAAACATACAACACAACCAAACCAATATCTGTCAAAGGTTGAAGAAGAAGAAGAGAGGAATGACAAGTACAGGGATGAAGATGATTTTCATAGAAATGGTGATTGTAATGCCCTAAAAATGAGCCTAGAAGTTAGTAAACCAATTTTGCCGGTATAGCCTAGTTCGGGATTAAATACTTAAAAAATAGTTTAAAAAAAGAGAAGCAAGGATCCAGGTAACCGCCAAAAGAAAGCTCAAGTATGTCTTTATAACATTAATAGTAGTGAGAGAGCAATGGGGATGAGTTTATCATATAGTTAATATTGTCTATGTCATTTAAACTTGAAATAGTTATAAGCTTAAACATATTTGATTAACAACAAAGTTGATGTTAGAGTTGTTACTTGAATTTGAATTGTTTATTGGTATACCTTTAGTGATAATAAAGTTACATTGAAGTTTGATTCTTGATATCCCTACGTGTGAATGAAGCATGACTATTTATGAGTTGAATCGGTTATGTGGTTATTTTGGTTGGAATGCATCTAGAAATCATATTGAGTTTATTGAGGTAGTTCTTCCATGTTTTTATGAGATTGTTGATGTTGAAGCATACTCTTAAGAGTTGAATATATTGTTTGCTAACTAGGTTGAATTGCATCTAGCTAATATGCCTCAATATGTGCTTAAAGTGTTTTTAAGTGAATTTGCATATAGAGAATGTCTTGAAACCTTTGGAGGATTGAAATTTGAGAATCAAGCATGTAATGAACCTAATTAAAGATTAGTAACTTTAATTTCACAATTAATCCCTAAATTTCAAGAAAATTACATTTTGGTCCCTAAACATGTTTGCACATTTTAGGACTCGTTCCATATCTGTTTCTGCTGTAGTTGAATATAATCTATGCATGAACATGTAAGCTCAAAATAAATTATCTAGATAAGATAAAAAATAGTAGTAAAATTTTAGGGTCATTTATCGGGGCGAATCTCCGGATTAGCCTCGGTATTCCACGTGTAGCTCGTTGGGGTCGAGTTTTGTCTAGACCGGGTCGAGGGGGTTACATTTTTGATATTTGAGCTTAGTTTTACGAAACCTTTTGGGATGTTTTGTTTGATTGATATGTTTTTATGTTTTAGTGTGAACTTATGCCTAAAATTTTAGTTAAATACCGCGCTTTGATGTTTTCTATATGTGACTAATTTGTGTTATGACTTAGTTAGTTAGGGTCTTGTATGAAAAGCAAGGTGATTGCAAGTTTTTGGTTGCCTTAGAGGCAGATTAATTCTCATGCAAGTATACACATCAAACAAGTAATAAAGTGTGTGAGTGAGATCGTTCCCACGAGGATTGGGTAGGTTATCTCAAAAATAGTTAACATACACAAAAAATAAAATAATCCTTTGTATGAACATATGCTAAAGCAATTCAGCAATTGTAACCAAAATGCTCTAGAAAAATGAAGTGTCACTATGAATATGGTAGCAAAATAAAGCTTGTCACAGAAAATCAGTAGCAAAATAAAATAGATAATGGAGAAATAAATAAAGCTACACAAACACAACACAGAGAAGATTTTCAAGCTTAAGACAAGATAGGCTTGTTACGGCAAAGATCTTACTTTTTCTCCTGAAGCTTACTGTACCACTGTTTTAACAAGTGTTCGACAAAGTTTACTAAAAATGCCTCCACTATCCTTAGTCAGAAGGCCTAACACTCGAAAAATGCTAAGGTGTTACCTCCCGGTCTCAACCCTAACACTTCTAATGTTGATGAAGTTCTACCCCTTTTAGTCATTGAAACTCTTCCTTATCCTAAGGTGAGTTAGGATTTTGCTCCCGTAGTAACCCCATTGTTCAAGTTGGTCTAGCTTTGTCTATCCTTAGATCTAAGCTTCCCGAACCCCTTAGCTATGAATATCTCTCGATGCTCTTACAAACCAAGGTTTAAGAAGAAAAGGTGTTAGCTTTCTTGAACAAAACACTTAAATAAACACTCAAAACAGTAAACATTCATTCAAATAAAATAAAGATCATCCATAACAAGCCTAAGCCATACTAGTTTAGTTCATGTCTAGGTAAGGCAAACTATTCAACTTTCGTCCCTTAAAATACATTTTCAACTATTTTAGAAAAGAGGTAAAGCAATGTGAAGAGGAAGGAAGTCCCAAACGCATGTGTCGTGAAGCTTTCCTAGCTAGTCGCTCCTCCCGAAGTCGCGCAAATCCCTTGCTTGAAGCTCTCCAACAATGGTGGCTCGGCTAGAGGTTGAAGATGAAGGAAAGTGGCCGCCTTTCTTCTTTCTTCTTCCTCGTTCTCTCTCAAAGTTCACTCCTTTTTTCTTTTGCTCCTTTGCTACTTTTTCAGCTCTATTTCACCACACTTGTAGAAGGAGGCTTGAGGTTATATTTATAGGAGGCTTCTAGGATTTTGTGCCCTAATGGTGCAAGCAATATTCCCTGACATTTTCTTTAACATCCCGGCATTGGGGGTAGTAGTTTGAGTGTTGGTTTGGGGATTCGATTCAAGTCAAATTGGATTCTTCGGTTCATTAGTTCCGGGAAAATTAAAATAATAATATTTTAATAGGATAAGTAATAATTTTGTGAAATGTTTCTAAAAATCTTAAAATGGTGTTTTAAAGTTAAAGGAATATTATTTGAACTTTAATTTGATTTTAATTAAGTATAATTATGCACTAGTGACTAAATTGAAATTTTGGAAAAGATTTGGGGATTTAATTAATAATTTTCGGAAATAAGGATTTTTAGTGACTAAATTGGAAAGCAAGCCATACTTAGAATCCTTAGAGGGCCATAAACCCAATTTATTTTTAATTAATGATTTATCCACCAAAATTGTTTTAAATGGTTTTGTTTTAGATGATAATTTTATTTTCTTTTATAACTTCCCATTTTCTCATCTTTTCTCTCAAACTTTCTCTCCATTTTCTCTCCATCTTCTTCTCCAAATTTTTTCAATTACTTGCTGATTTCTTCATCATTTTCAACAAGATTTATTTCATTTTACTCATCTTTTCATTGTCTACAAAACCTACTCATCATTTTTGCAAAATCAACATCCATTTTCACGGAAATCAAGAGAGGATTTCTCATATTTTTGGTGGAGTTAATCTCAAAGGTAAAATTATGATTTCTAATCTTTTTTCTAAGGTTCTTTATTGAAATTCCCAAGTATTGGCTTGCCCATTAACAATTGATATTTAATTTTGTGTTTCTAATTCAAGATCTATGAGTTTTATGATAGTTTTTGTGAAATCTTTTTAGATATCAATTGATGCTGGAATTAGGATGATTTAATTATGATGTTAGGTCAATTAAATGATTGATTTAGTCTTGAAAGAGTTAACAACAAATTAATCCCGGAATAATGCAATCGGTGGTGTTTTAAGGTGGTTTTCGGTTGTTTTAGGGGTTGTTTTAAGTGTTCTGCTCTTACTGGAGGTATAAGGATGGTTTGGAAGTGTTTTTGGTTCATAATTGAGGTGGATTAGGTGTTAGATTCATAAGGTTAAGGGATGATATTGTTTCGGATAAGTTTCGGCTTAGTTTTCGGTCTTTTCGGCTAGGTTTTCGATAGTTTTGTGAAGGTTTAATGTGGCTGCTGTTTTGAGCATGTTGTGATGTGAATATGCTCTGTGTTTAATGTTGTAGAGGTAGTGCAAGAAGGTGCATAAGTGGCTGGTGCGTTGGCGTTGGCGTTGCCGTTGGAGCATCGACGAGGGCTCGTTTCGCTTGTCGGTGAGTGCTTTCGGGTTTAAAAGTGAATCGCATTGGTTCGGTTCTGTTTTGGGGACTATGGAATAGTGTGAAAACTTTCCATAGTTCAAGAGTAAGTGTTTTAAATGATGTTGATGCATTATCTCAAGTTTCGGCTATTTCGGTAATGGCATATATGTGAACAATATTTCAATAAGATTTTGTAATAGCATATCTTTGATTTGAAATGATGCATGCATATGTTAATTGGTGAAAATTCATGGTTTATAAAGGCATTCATGGCTTATGTAAGCATGAAAAAGAATTTGGAATATGATGAGGTTATTTGCCTTATGTTGATAAAGCCGTTGAGCATGATTTTAGTTCACATGATGAACATTTAATGAGTGCATTATGAGCAGCAAGTTAACATGCATGATTGGAATTGATATTGGCTTAGTGACACTAACCTTAGATTCGAATACAAATGACATGTCATTAGGATTGAGTGCACTATAAAAATAATGAGAATAATGATGACGCCTACACGTAAACAAGGGTGACTATGTATCCGACCGTGCGTGTAGAGCTTGCCTATATGTAAATAAGGGTGACTTTGTGTCCGACCGTGCATATAGTTGACCCATGCGTAAACAAGGGTTACTTTGTGTCCGACCGTGCGTAGTGGGGGTAACATGTATACAAGGGTGACTATGTTTCCGACCGATGCATGTTGAGACCAAGTGTCTCCAATTATGGAAAAAGGAATCTGTGTATTCGGTGAACTAAAAGTTCATATTAAGTGATCACTAGAAAGCCAATATGCATACATGAAATGAAATGATATACTTGTGCATGATATTTGAAATGATTTGACAATATTGATAAGCATGATTTGGTTTTACATATTTCAAATAAGCATGAAGGATGCAAGTATGACTTTAAAAAAATGATTTTTGATCTTGTTTAGAGCTTCCTCACTAAGCATGTTTTGCTTAAGCTCTCTCTTTTCATACTTGCAGAGAAATAGAGATATTCGAGGCTACATTCGGAGCAAGGGAACCAAGGGGAAAAGTTAACTCAATTTTTGGTATGTTTTGGCAAATAACTTGGGGCTTGGCAATGTGTAAACCTACCCATATGAGAGTGTGTTTTACTTTGGTTAATGACTTGTAATAAGACCTTATATTGTCTTGATTTTGGTTTGATGAATTGTGATATTGCTTTGGATTGTTGAAGTATGATCATGCATGTGTGTTTCTTGTAACCCCCTTAGCCCGGCCTAGACGGGACCGACACTAACAGGTTACACGGGAATATCGAACCAAACTCGCGAAGGTCCGATTCGATAAACAACCCTGAAAACCAATATATTTTTTTTTCTTATCTAGATGCATAATTAATTCCCTATATGTGTCGGGTTCACGCATAACGAGAATGGAAACATTCGGTCCACAATAGGTCATTCAATTAGCACATGAACACATAAGGACCAAATCGCAAATAGTTTTAATTCCAATAATAAACCGGAAATTCAATCTACCATAGTTCAATTAAACATGCATAGCATACTCACAATAAAATTCAGATCAATTGGAGCAGTATAGCATCATCAATTTCATGCTTCAATGTTTAGGGACCTAATTGTAAAGCTCACAAACCATAGGGACTAAAACCAACATTAATTAGCCAATACAAAATTAAATGAACATCATGCATCAAGGTGATATTACAACTCAAAACATTATTCATTGCATCTACGCTCGATCGTGGAAAGACATCCGATCCTATACGTAATTTTCAATACTTAGAATGTTATTTTTGGTCAGGGGTATCGATACCTTAGATCTCGGTATCGGTACCCTATCGTGGAGCTAGCCTCGTTGCACTTCGAAGGCTATTGGTATCGATACCCCCATAGGTGGTATCGATACTCCAGCATCCAGTGGAGTAATTGCATCGAACCATGATTCGATGCCGCTCAAAATTAGCCTTGGATATCGATACCCTTACCAGAGGTATCGATACCCCCTGTGCAATTCACAAAATCCGGGCGTCTAAGAGGAGTTCCATCCACTTAAACTCAACCCTTAATCACTCCAAACTATATGCAAAGTTCCTAAACATAAATAATGATAACAAACACACAATTATCAACATCAAAGACTCCATACAATCTATAGGCATGCTTCCTAAAATATGATTAAAATCAAAAACGTTCATGCATGTACATGCTTCAACGATCCAAAACAACACCATAGTCCATCAATTAACAATCAAGCAATATAGATCTTATTACAACATTAACCAAAGCAAAAATCACACTCTTCACATGGAATTGGTTTACACATTGCCAAGCCCAAGTTATTTGCCAAAACATACTAAAAATTGAGATAACTTTTCCCATTGGTTCCCTTACTCCGAATGTAGCCTCGAATGTCTCTATTTTTCTGCAAGTATGAAAAGAGAGAGCTTAAGCAAAGCATGCTTAGTGAGGAAGCTCTAAACAGGATCACAAATCATATTTAAAGTCATACTTGCATCCTACATGCTTATTTGAAATATGTGAAACCAAATCATGCTTATCAAGATTGTCAAATCATTCCATGTATCATGCACAAGTATATCATTTCATTTCATGTATGCATATTGGCTTTCTAGTGATCACTTAATATGAACTTTTAGTTTACCGAATACACAGATCCCTCTTTCCATAATTGGAGACACTTGGTCTCAACATGCATCGGTCGGACGCATAGTCACCCTTGTATACATGTTACTCCCACTACGCACGGTCGGACCCAAAGTCACCCTTATTTACATATAGGCAAGCTCTACACGCACGGTCGGACACAAAGTCACCCTTGTTTACGTGTAGGCATCATCATTATTCTCATTATTTTTATAGTACACTCAATCCTAATGACATGTCATTTGTATTCGAATCTAAAGTTAGTGTCACTAAGCCAATATCAATTCCAATCATGCATGTTAACTTGCTGCTCATAATGCATTCATTAAATGTTCATCATGTGAACTAAAATCATGCTCAACGGCTTTATCAACATAGGGCAAATAACCTCATCACAATCCAAATTCTTTTTCATGCTTACATAAGCCATGAATGCGTTTATAAACCATGCATTTTCAGCAATTAACATATGCATGCATCATTTCAAATCAAAGATATGCTATTCCAAAATCTTATTGAAACATTGTTCACATATATGTCGTTACCGAAATAACCGAAACTTGAGATATTGCATCAATATCATTCAAATCACTTACTCTTGAACTATGGAAAGTTTTCACACTATTCCATAGTCCCCAAAATAGAACCGAACCATTGTGTTTCACTTTTAACCCGAATCACTCACCGACAAGCGAAACGAGCCCTCGTCGATGCTCTGACGACAACGCCAATGCACCAGCCACTTACGGACCTTCTTGAAATTCCTCTACAACATTAAAAATAGAGCATTTTCACATCATAACATGTTCAAAACAGCAACCACATCAAACCTCTCCGAAACTATCGAAAACCTAGCCGAAAAGACCGAAAACTAAGCCGAAAGTTATCCGAAATAGCATTAGCCCTTAACCTTATGAATCTAACATCTAATCCACATCAATTATGAACCAAAAGCACTTCCAAACCATCTTTATACCTTTAGCAACAAAAGAACACCTAAAACAGCCCCTAAAATAACCGAAAACCACCTTAAAACACCACCGATTGTATTATTCCGGGATTAATTTTATATTAGATCATTACAAGACTCAATCAATCATTTAATTGACCTAATATCATAATTAAATCATCCTAAATTCAGCATCAATTGAGATCTCAAAAGCTTTCACAAAAACTTTCACAAAACTCATAAATCTTGAATTAAAAACACAAAATTAAATATCAATTGTTAACTAGCAAGCCAATACTTGGGAACTTCAATAAAGAACCTTAGAAAAAGATTAGAAATCAGAATTTTACCTTAGAGATTAAATCCAACAAAAAGATGAGAAATCCTCCCTTGATTTCCTTGAGAATGGATGTTGATTTTGCAAAATTGATGAGTAGGTTTTGTAGAGAATGAAAGGATGAGTAAAATGAATTAAATCTTGTTGAAAATGAAGAAGAAATCAGCAAGTAATTGAAGAAATTTGGAGAAGAAGATGGAGAGAAAATGGAGAGAAAGTTTGAGAGAAAAGATGAGAAAATGGGAAGTTACAAAAGAAAATGAAAATAAGTTTTTTATTAAAATTAATTAAAACAAATTTGATGGATAATCTTTAATTAAAAATAAATTGGGTTAATAGCACTCTAAGGATTCTAAGTATGGCTTACTTTCCAATTTAGTCACTAAAAATCTTAATTTCCGAAAATCACCAATTAAACCCCTAAACTTTTCCAAAAATTACAATTTAGTCACTAGTACAAAATTAAGCCTAATTAAAAACTAAATTAAGTCTCAATAATATTCCTTTAACTTTAAAACACCATTTTAATATTTTTAAACCTTTTCGCAAAATTATTACTTGTCCGATTAAATTATTATTATTTTAATTTTCCCGGACTTAATGAACCGAAGAATTCGATTCGACTCGACTCGAATCCCCCAAACCAGCACTCAAACTACTAACCCCAAAACCGGGATGTTACAACTCTCCCCCTCTTAAGAAAATTTTGTCCTCGAAATTCTTACCTGAAGCAAACAAGTGAGGAAACTGCTCCTCCATATTTTTCCTTGTCTCCCAAGTTGCCTCTTCAATACCTCGGTGTCTCCAAAGCACTTTAACCAAATCTATGGTCTTTCCTCGAATAACCTTTGTATCTACATCCAAAATCTTCACCGGTTCTTCCTCATAACTCATATCTGCTCTTATCTCAATCTCCTCAACTGGAACAACATGAGAAGGATCTGATCTATACTTACGAAGCATCGATACATGAAAAACATCATGCATCCTACTCAACTCCTCTGGCAACCTCAACCCATAAGCAACAGGACCAACACGCTCCAACACCTCATACGGTCCAATGAAACGAGGACTCAACTTACCCTTACGTCCAAACCTCATCACTTTCTTCCATGGCGAAACTTTCAGAAACACTTTTTCCCCGACATCATACTCTATCTCTCTACGCTTCAATCGGCATAAGACTTCTGTCTATCTGAAGCCTCCTTGAGATTAGCACAAATAAGCTTAACCTTCTCATCCGTATCTTTCAACACTTGCGGTAAAGAAACATACTTCTGTCCAACTTCCTTCCAACACAAAGGTGTACGACACCTACGCCCATATAACGCCTCGAACGGTGCCATCTGTATACTTGCCTGATAACTATTATTGTAAGCAAACTCCACCAACGGCAACTGCTTCTCCCAATAACCTTGAAACTCAATGATGCAACATCTCAACATATCTTGCAAAATCTGAATAACACGTTCAGACTGACCATCCATCTGTGGATGACAAGCTGTACTAAAGCTGAGCCTCGTACACAAAGCAACTTGCAAACCCTTCCAAAACTTAGAAGTAAAACGCGGATCTTTATCCGATATGATCGACTTAGGCACACCATGCAATTTCACCCCCTCAGAAACATACAACCCCGCTAACTTATCCATAGAATACGTCGTATGCACGGCAAGAAAATGTGCACACCTCGTAAAACTGTCAACAATCACTCATATAGAATCCTTTTTGGACGGCGTCAAGGGTAACCCCATCACAAAATCCATAGTCACTCTCTCCTACTTCCATTCCGGCACTTGAACCGGTTGCAACAACCATGTAGGAAACTGATGTTCAGCTTTCACCCGCTGACACACCATACACCGTGACACAAACTCCGTCACATACTTCTTTAACTAACCCAAAAATATACACTTTTGAGATTCTTGTATATCTTCACACTACCCGGATGCATAGCAAACGGACTAGTATGAGCTTCTACCAAGATAGCTTGTCTCAGCTCAACACCATCTGGCACCAAAATCCGACCTTTAAAACACAAAACCTTATCATCATCAAAATGATATTCGGTCGGTCTACCTTCAGCGACATCTTCCACAATAGGCACCAAAGTCTCATCCTCCAACTGTTTCACCTTTATCATTTCTACCAAAAACAGGTTTTACCTACGACTCTGTCACAAAACCATTTTTTTCCTTTGAAATATTTCACTTAGCAAACATAGCCCTTAACTCCACTGCTGTCTTACGACTCAAAGCATCAGTTACTATGTTAGCTTTTCCCGGATGATACTCAATAGACAATCAAACATTTACCCTCTTCGGACAAACAAAAAATTCGTCCCTCACACTGAAGCAACAACGCACAAACCACCACACTATTTCATCTTTCACAGAAAACATAACTCAAAAGAGAACTTTTTTTAGATCGATAATCAACTCTTAGCAACCACATCAGTTTTTATACCAAAACCGTCGAACTAACCCTCTTTTCAATATCCTCAATCATACAAGGTAACCATATAAACCTTCCATCAGCCTACGGTCCACACAATGACGCTCAACCAACAAGAATCATACTGGCTTAACATAAAACCGTTAAACATGGTCTCAAGCAAACTCCATTGATGGCAACACCTTCATTAAGAGACATAGTCCCAGCATACCATCCCTCCACCTATGGATGACAAAATCCCAATATTCAAACGGATGCCAATGTTGTTCCCTAAAAAGAAAACTCGAATCTAAACATGCTAGGATATACCACATATCCAGCCCAACCAAAGGAACTTAGGACTCCAAGAGAACCGTACTCAAATAAACGATTGTTCCAGCCACACACCTAGAAAACCTCATCTCACTCTCAAAATTTTACTACCAAACTCATGATGATTCTTCCCAACTTACCAGTAGGACAATCAACCACCCATAACTCAACCATATCCAAAACAAGCCCACTCAAAAACACTTGCTCCTAACTTCTATTACAACACCGTACCACCAAACGCATAGAAAAGATTACCACATGCCCTTATCAAGACACCACTCCAACTCGGCAACCTTCGAAACAACCATGCGGCTCAGATAACCTAAAAGGTTCTTGACACAAAAACTTGACCTTGCCAAACACATCCTCAACTAGATCCTTACCAAACATCTGATCACGTCTTACCTACGATCAACTTAACTAAGTTAGAGCCCCGCTCATAGCTTCACTATTTTACCAGGACTCTCACATAAATTTAACCAAACAACTTTTCTCGTAACTCCACAGCAACCCTGGTTCATCCCACAAAACAAACACCCTTCACAGACATCCTTACACAAGCCAAGCAATCCACGATAGCTAACATTGAACAAAATATGCAACACCAGGGACCTACCACCTTTGTGTCAACACCGGACATCGTACTCATCTCAAAGTTAGTACCTCCAACTCAAGCTTAAGCCACCACAACAAACACAACAACACACCTCAAACTTCGAGGTCCGCGTGTCGCTAACTACCTCGACACCCAACTCAAAACTCTTCCCCAGCCTTAACTCACTGATAAAGTCAACTCTTATCCCACCTATACCACAACAAAATCCAAACTTGTCGAACTCTTCCTTCCACTCACCCCAACACCTCTTATTTCATAACCTTACCAAGGTTGTAACCACACTGATGAATCATCCATAACATGAACCCACTGGACATAACTCTCACTACACTTTCAATAAAAGCAAGTCCAAAAGACCAAGTAAAGGATATAGGTTATAAACAGTCCAACGATCCTCGTCACACAACTCAAACACCATCACAATCTAACTTTAGCTGAGGTAAACCCAACTTAACTCCTTATACACACAATATGTGCACTTTGCACCTTTACGGCACAACTAAAACCTCGCAAGGTCACAACAAAACCATGATTCAAACCCATGATACCACAACTCCATACTAATATATATACTATTGTATTCTTTTATCAAGACTTGACCCAATACTCCTCAAGGCAAAACACCTGATCGGTCACAACCCTTAACCTAACCACATGATAGATCATACAACAGAGGATTCCATGTAGTTTTTTTCCACTAACCACGATGATAAACATCTCCATTTTCTTTAAAAACAAATCCAAACTCTTTAAGAAAACAAAACACCAAACCGTCTTACATCACACAACATGCCACAACCTTCTCACAACCTCCAAAGTCTAACTGGAGAGAATTTGCAAAACTCAGCCTTACATTTCTTAATGACCAACTCAAAACTAACCATAACTCAGGGTATCCCCCTCGGTTTCAAATATTCACAACTCTGAGCCCAAAAGACCCATTCCTCATCCAAGACTATTCCCTATCCAAAAGGGTAACTTGCCCACAACACAACAAGCTCATGACCAAAAGAAAGCCTTTTAAACAATTTTTTTAACAAACCTACACCCAAAAAGAACCAACCCAGCACCACTTCCATCTTCAAAGGAGATACTCGCAAGTGTGAACAAATGTATGTATGATTCCCTATATGCCCTCATTAATGCTTGTGCAAGTGCATGTAAATGCAATTTCTAATGTCATGCTCGAGAATGCATGCATGCCCTACAATATCTATAGATATTTACATATATGTGCTCTTACACTATGCATGGTTATTTGTTCACACTCACTAACATCCTTGATTCCAAAAATTTCAACCACTAACTTGCTAACAATTTCCAAGTTAGGTTAGCAGCAGCCGCTCATCTTCAGCAGACTGAAATACACCTGTCAAATCCTGAATGCACGGTGCAAACTCAGTTTCTAAACTGACCTCCCCGTATAACCGGAGGCACAACTACGGGGGAAGGGGGAAGAGAAATCGCTCTTCCCTAGCAGTCGTTTCACCCTCAAACTGACTATCAGTGATTATACTAGCACTAGCTCAAGTCTCACGTCTCAGAGGCATATTCCAAAACTTTAAACACAAATTTTAAACGTATAATCAAAACATAATATCAAAACATATTAGACTTACATTCGGGCAAGATCCAAGGAAAACCTGAAGCATTTGAAAATGTATTGGCATTGGCAATGTGTAACTGTTAATTCCTTTTTAATAGTCATTATTCAAAATACCTTCACTAAACACAATTATCAAACATATTGACAACAAAACATATCCAACCACACACCACCAAACAAACCAAACCTGGCTCTGATACCACCAAATGTAACCCCCTTAGCCCGGCACTAACGGGTTACGCAGGGAATATCGAACCAAACCCGCGAATGTCCGATTCGATAAACAACCCTGAAAACCAATATATTTTTTCTTATCTAGATGCATAATTAATTCTCTATGTGTTCCAGGTTCACGCATAACGAGAATGGAAACATTCGGTCCACAATAGGTCATTCAATTCGCACATGAACACATAAGGACCAAATCGCAAATAGTTTTAATTCCAATAATAAACCGGAAATTCAATGTACCATAGTTCAATTAAACATGCATAGCATACTCACAATAAAATTCAGATCAATTGGAGCAGTATAGCATCATCAATTTCATGTTTCAATGTTTAGGGACCTAATTGTAAAGCTCACAAACCATAGGGACTTAAACCAACAATAATTAACCAATACAAAATTAAATGAACATCATGCATCAAGGTGATATTACAACTCAAAACATTATTCATTGCATCTATGCTCGATCGTGGAAAGACATTCGATCCTATACGTAATTTTCAACACTTAGAATGTTATTTTTGGTCAGGGGTATCGATACCTTAGATCTCGGTATCGGTACCCTATCGTGGAGATAGCCTCGTTGCACTTCGAAGGCTATTGGTATTGATACCCCCATAGATGGTATCGATACTCCAGCGTCCAGTGGAGTAATTGCATCGAACCATGATTCGATGCCGCTCAAAATTAGCCTTGGGTATCGATACCCTTACCAGAGGTATCGATACCCCCTGTGCAATTCAAAAAATCCGGGCGTCTAAGAGGAGTTCCATCCACTTAAACTCAACCCTTAATCACTCCAAACTATATGCAAAGTTCCTAAACATAAATAATGATAACAAACACACAATTATCAACATCAAAGACTCCATACAATCTATAGGCATGCTTCCTAAAATACGATTAAAATCAAAAACGTTCATGCATGTACATGCTTCAACGATGCAAAACAACACCATAGTCCATCAATTAACAATCAAGCAATATTGATCTTATTACAACATTAACCAAAGCAAAAATCACACTCTTCACATGGAATTGGTTTACACATTGCCAAGCCCAAATTATTTTCCAAAACATACCAAAAATTGAGATAACTTTTCCCCTTGGTTCCCTTACTCCGAATGTAGCCTCGAATGTCTCTATTTTTCTGCAAGTATGAAACGAGAGATCTTAAGCAAAGCATGCTTAGTGAGGAAGCTCTAAACATGATCAAAAATCATTTTTAAAGTCATACTTGCATCCTACATGCTTCCTTGAAATATGTGAAACCAAATCATGCTTATCAAGATTGTCAAATCATTCCATGTATCATGCACAAGTATATCATTTCATTTCATGTATGCATATTGACTTTCTAGTGATCACTTAATATGAACTTTTAGTTTACCGAATACAGGATCCCTCTTTCCATAATTGGAGACACTTGGTCTCAAAATGCATCGGTCGGGCACATAGTCACCCTTGTATACATGTTACCCCCACTACGCACGGTCGAACACAAAGTCACCCTTGTTTACGCATGGGTCAACTATATGCACTGTCGGACACAAAGTCACCCTTGTTTACATATAGGCAAGCTCTACACGCACGGTCGGACACAAAGTCACCCTTGTTTACGTGTAGGCATCATCATTATTCTCATTATTTTTATAGTGCACTCAATCCTAATGACATGTCATTTGTATTCGAATCTAAAGTTAGTGTCACTAAGCCAATATCAATTCCAATCATGCATGTTAACTTGCTGCTCATAATGCACTCATTAAATGTTCATCATGTGAACTAAAATCATGCTCAACGGCTTTATCAACATAGGGCAAATAACCTCATCACATTCCAAATTCTTTTTCATGCTTACATAAGCCATGAATGCGTTTATAAACCATGCATTTTCAGCAATTAACATATGCATGCATCATTTCAAATCAAAGATATGCTATTTCAAAATCTTATTGAAACATTATTCACATATATGCCGTTACCGAAATAGCCGAAACTTGAGATATTGCATCAACATCATTCAAATCAATTACTCTTGAAATATGGAAAGTTTTCACACTATTCCATAGTCCCCAAAACCGAACCGAACCAATGCGATTCTCTTTTAACCCGAAATTACTCACCGACAAGCGAAACAAGCCCTCGTCGATGCTCTAACGACAACGCCAATGCACCAGCCACTTACGGACCTTCTTGAACTTCCTATACAACAATAAAAACAGAGCATTTTCACATCATAACATGCTCAAAATAGCAGTCACATCAAACCTCTTTGAAACTATCCAAAACCTAGCCGAAAAGACCGAAAACTAAGCCGAAACTTATCCGAAACAACATCAGCCCTTAACCTTATGAATCTAACATCTAATCCACCTCAATTATGAACCAAAAGCACTTCCAAACCATCCTTATACCTCCAGAAACAAAAGAACACCTAAAACAGCCCCTAAAATAACCGAAAACCACTTTAAAACACCACCGATTGCATTATTCTGGGATTAATTTGATATTAAATCATTACAAGACTCAATCAATCATTTAATTGACCAAATATCATAATTAAATCATCCTAAATCCAGCATCAATTGAGATCTCAAAAGATTTCACAAAAACTTTCACAAAACTCATAAATCTTGAATTAAAAACACAAAATGAAATATCAATTGTTAACTAGCAAGCCAATACTTGGGAACTTCAATAAGGAACCTTAGAAAAAGATTATAAATCAGAATTTTACCTTAGATATTTGATCCAACAAAAAGATGAGAAATCCTCCCTTGATTTCCTTGAAAATGGATTTTGATTTTGCAAAATTGATGAGTAGGTTTTGTAGAGAATGAAAGGATGAGTAAAATGAATTAAATCTTGTTGAAAATGAAGAAGAAATCAGCAAGTAATTGAAGAAATTTGGAGAAGAAGATGGAGAGAAAATGGAGAGAAAGTTTGAGAGAAAAGATGAGAAAATGAGAAGTTACAAAAGAAAATGAAAATAAGTTTTTTATTAAAATTAATTAAAACAAATTTGATGGATAATCTTTAATTAAAAATAAATTGGGTTAATAGCACTCTAAGGATTCTAAGTATGGCTTACTTTCCAATTTAGTCACTAAAAATCTTAATTTCCGAATATCACCAATTAAACCCCTAAACTTTTCCAAAAATTACAATTTAGTCACTAGTACAAAATTAAGCCTAATTAAAAACCAAATTAAGGCTCAATAATATTCCTTTAACTTTAAAACACCATTTTAATATTTTTAAACCTTTTCGCAAAATTATTACTTGTCTGACTAAATTATTATTATTTTAATTTTTCCGGAATTAATGAACCGAAGAATCCGATTCGACTCGAATTGAATCCCCCAAACCAACACTCAAACTACTAACCCCAAAACCGGGATGTTACATTTCTTGTTTTTAATCATAACATAGGAAGCATGCCTATAGATTACTTCGGGGTCATTGATGTGGTTTATTGTATGCTTAAGGGTGTTTAATGTGCTTAGGGAGTATGCATATAGTTAGGGGTGATAAAAGGATGTGTTTAGATGGGATTTGAACCAACCAAATTACCTAATTAGTGTTTTTGGACAAGGGGTATCGAAACAACCTCTAGTGGTATCGATACCCCAAGGCAATTTTGGGGCGGCATCGAACCATGGTTCTATGTCATTACCTCACTGGATACCAAGGTATCGATACCACCCAAGGAGGTATCGATACCCTTGGCTTTCGAAGGCTTAATTAGCCACAACCATGCCATGGTATCGATACCATGCTTGATGGTATCGATACCCATGACAAAAAAGGAAGAATTATAAGTGTTGGAAGCTTGTGTTAGGTCGAATAAACTCCCGCAATCGAATATGGATGCTATGAATAACATTTTGAGTTGTAATATCGCCTTGATGCATGATGTTCACTTAAATTCGTATTGGTAACTTAATGTTGGTTTTAGTCCCTATGATTTGTGATCTTTACAATTAGGTCCCCAATCATTGAAACATGAAATTGATGATGCTATAATGATCCGATTGATCTGAATTTTAATGTGCGTGTTTTATACATGTTTAATTGAACCTTGGTAGATTGAAGTTCCAGTTTATTATAGGAATTAAAGTTATTTGCGTTTTGGTCTTTATGTTTTATATGCGAGTTGAATGATCAATTGTGAATCGAATGTTTCCATTTTCGTGATGCATGACTTCAACACACATAGGAACTTAATTATGCATCTAGTCTTAAAAAAACATATCGGTTTTCAGGGTTGTTTATCGAATCGGACCTTCGCGGGTTTGGTTCGATATTCCCCGTGTAACACATTAGTACCGGTTCCGTCTAGGCCGGGCTAAGGGGCTTACATTTTCTGCAAAGAATTGCAGCAAAATACAGGGTTGCAGGGGAGGTGAAGCTGGCCTGGAAATAACACATGAGGACAGTAGGCTGCAGGTGTGTCCTTTCTTCCATTCTGTTTTGTCCGCCCACAGTGCTGTAGCATCTTGAAGTCTGATCCCACACTTAAAAATATGCTACAACATCTCTTCCATTCTTTCAACTTTGCCCCAGCAAACTGCACATCACCACCAAAGAAAATACCCTTCAAAGCAGCATCTTTAAAAATAAAAGAGAAAAGGGAAAATAAAATAAATAAAAACCTAATTTAAATACAAATGCACATGAAATGCAACTAAATGCAATACAAATGAACTTGAAATCAAACAAAACCTTAAGTAAAAGGGTACAAAATATATTCTTTTTAGAGCGCTAACACACCCCAAACTTAAGATATTGCTTATCCTCAAGCAATGACATATAAAAATGCTATGGCGTTACTTTCAATCCTTGACAACAGTTTAAGCAGAAAATCAATCCTCAGAATAAAAATGTTGTAGCAATCTACATGATATTGAGAAATTCAAGAACTTAAACTTAGACATGATGCCTTGCATGTGTGTGCGGGATTGTATCTAGACTATGCTTAACAGTGTTAGAAAAATTCTAAGTTCCCTTATTCACTATACCCTAGTTCTTAAGATTACTCCCATGCTACTTAGTAATTTTTAAAAAACTGATTCGAATGGTGTCAACTCATCACAACTACCGTACTTAACTCTAGGTGAGTATGGAGCAAACATCTCACCCCAAGCTAGTAGGTAGAGTCATCTCGTGACAACTTTCATTCGCTCATATGATGTAGCATTATTTATTTATGTTCAGAGTTAAGCTAACTTTGGCATAGAGGAGCATCCTTCTATAGTTTCATGCTAAAGCATTTATTCGTATATATATATATACACTATAGCAAAATGGAGTTTTCTTTCTTTCCGAACTAACTAAGGCATAGATTCTAAGTTCTCTAGAAATTTCCTGATACTCAAGTATAGGAAACATACAATCGTCTCAATTAAAATTCCAAAGCATCAATTCCTAATTCAGTTCTATTCTTTCTCAATATTTTCTAATTTTCAGTTCAAAAGCATTAAAGTTCTCATCATCGGAAATCATTTATTCTAACCTAAAAGCTGTCTCAAATTGAATCTAATGTTGTAGCAAATTTACATGTATGCGGAATGAAATGAAAATGTTCTAGAAAAGACTTTGCCACCCCTAAACTTAAGGTTAGCATTGTCCTCGATGCGACTAGAATGAAATGATATGCAAAAATAATAAGAAAAAGTAAAGAAGCTTACTTCTTGGCGAGTTTGGTTTTCCTCGTAGCCATGCGCTTAAGTCTCTTCGCAGGCTGCTCCGGTGGCGATGGGTCAGTTTGAGTTATCTCTGCTTCGGGCTGGTCTTGTGCATCCTCCTCCTCGCATACTGCTGCTATATCATGAGTCTATTCCTCCTCCACACCGAATGAAGCGTGTCGTCCAGCAGTACGCTTCACCTTTCGGCGTGAGATGGGGGAACAAATGGATCAGCAAGAGGGGCCTCAATTCCAGGTGAGTTAAGGTCGAAATCTTCACTACTTAATTGTATAGTCTAGGCCCCAAAGGACTTCGATTCAATGGCGAGTCCTTTGCCTTTGTCCTTGGATGTTGCGGAAGGACCGGCCGAGACCTGGTGAGATGTTGTAGAAGATACAACAGGGGTAGGGGAATACTCTCTTGCTGGTTCTTTAGGGGTCTTTTCTTTTGGCTTCGGAGCAGGGCTATGCTCGGGCACTGGTGTAGGTTGTTTCTGGTGCTGTTGCTGCGGAGTATGCTGAGAAGGGATTGGCTCTGGTTCATCTTGGTGGAATATATGAGTTGGGAAATCGGGGAAGTTGTATCCACCATCCGGTTGTAATTCTCAAAAATTCAACTGGAGCACGAAATCTCTCTTCTGGACATATTTCATGTATGTCATGAACTTGCCATGTAAGTTGGCCAATTGAATTTATGTCTTTTCTACAGTAGCAGCAGGGTAGTGAAATTTATTGTGACATTTTTTTGTCGGGAAGGAGGCTCTCCAGTTGCTGCAATATTTTCTTATGTTCCCATCAACTCTGGAATTTTCTTCAGACCGATTCCCTGCCTTCCCTTTACTTGGTAATCTTCATGGTCTTCATACACTTGCTCCTTACGGCAAAGAGTAGTGATTAAGTAGGGAAAGACAAGGGGGCTGATAACTCCACAAAAAGGCTATATTTTAAGCCTTTTTACTTAAGTTATTTGTTGTCCTTAAGTTCATATAGGCTCATTTAGATGAATTTAGGCTCATGTCATTGCATGTAGTTTTGTAGTTATGCCTTGACATTTTTGTGTGGTAATAGGTGCTATTTCACGAGAAAGGTAGTTCTTTTGAGTTGTGTTGTGCAGGTAAAGAAAAAATGGAAGTTGAGGATATTTTCCACGGCATTCGCATAAGGATAGCGATGGGAAAATTGTAACCCCCTTAGCCCGGCCTAGACGGAACTGGCTCTAATGGGTCACACGGGGAATATCGAACCAAACCCGTGAAGGCTCGATTCGATAAACGACACTGAAAACCGTTATATTTTTTCTTTATCTTATCTAAAGGCATAATTATGTTCCTATGTGTTTCGATTTCATGCAAAACATTAATATTTTAAATTCTTTTGAAAAGGTAGAAATTCATTCCATCAAAGTTCAATTAAACATGCAAAGAACTCTCATGATATATTTCAGACCAAACGGAGCATTCTAACATCATCAATTACATGCTTCACTAACTAGGGACCAAAATGTAAAACTTTTAATTTCTAGGGACTACCTCCAATTTAAGTTAGCAAACTTGAGATTAAATCAACTTTATGCATCAAGGTGAAATTTGAACTCAAAATAACATTAGTAGCTACCATAATTAAACATAGAAAGATATCCGGGACTAAAATGCAAAACCGACAACTATCAACTAATAACCAATCAAAGGTTTCGAAACTTTATGGAAAAGGTTTCGAAACTTTTCCTTGAAAGTTTCGAAACTATCATTCCAGTAAGGTTCTAATATCCAACTAGCCCGCAAGGTTTCGAAACCTTCCTGGAAGTTTTGAAACTATTTGATAAAAGTTTCGAAACTTTCCCTAAGGTTTCGAAACTATATGCCCAGAAACATAAAATCAATCCCTTTTCAGTAGATTTAACTCATTCAAAACACCACCAATGATCACCATTAACTATATGCATAATTCCTAGGCACCAAGAGCAACTTAAACATCCAATTAATACTCAAGTTCAAATAATCAAAGCAACGTTTGCAAAACAAAAGCCAATTCTTACAACAATGTAACCATACCCCATTGCTCTCTTACTACTACTACATTTTAGAAAACATACTTGAGCTATTCATCGACATACACTTGGAACCTTGCCTTCCTTGGCCGCCTCGATTAATGTCTCTGCATTGTAAGGTAAAAGAGAGGGTAAGCATAAGCTTAGTGAAGGGTAAAATATAAAGAAAACACATTTACAATGCAGCCCATAAGTCCATCAATAAACTCTTTAAATCATGCCATATCATGCTCACTAAAAGTATCTCAAACATGGTTTGCAAAACCAAATCCGTTTCCTTATCAAGTGTCAATTATCTCATGCATCTCAAAACTAAAATTCACAAGACTTTCATGCTTTTAAAACAACAACAATACTTATGGCCTTTTTAATACATATGCATCTCTATGTATTATCTCAAGTCTTATATGTTATACACCTAGCAAAGCTTAAACCATACGTACTTTAATGTGCACATCACAAGTCTTATTTGCTAAACACATAACAACACTTAGGCCATTCTCTTGTGCTCATATCCTTGCACAAAACTTATTTAAAACACATGCTTGTGAAAAACATTACATTTTATAAACAACTCTATATCAACATGTGACACAATCTCATGCTTTTCAATGCACAAAAATCTCAAATCATAAACCATGCATATTGGCAACTAAGTGACTAGCTTTGTTCAAACCTTATACCCATCGAATACTCGGATTCCTTATTCCTTATCAAGAGACACTTGGTCTCAACATGCATCGGTTGGACATAAAGTCACCCTTGTATACATGTTACCCCCACTACGTATGGTCAGACACAAAGTCACCTTTGTTTACGTATGGGTCAACTATATGCACGGTCGGACACAAAGTCACCCTTGTTTACATATAGGAAAGCTCTACACGCACGGTCGGACACAAAGTCACCCTTGTTTACGTGTAGGCAACATCAATATTCTCATAATCTTTCTAGTGCACTTAATCCTAATGACATGTCATTTGTATTCGTGGTCTTAAATAGTGTCACTAAGACAATATCATAGTCATTATGCATGGTAGCTTGCTGTTTTACAATGCACTCACTATATGTTCAACAAGATGAACCAAATCATGCTCAACGGCTTTATTCGGGAAAAGGGAAATAACCACACTTTAATCCAAATCATTCTCATGCTTTAAAAGTCATAGAAACCATCATTAACCATGCATATACAGCAGCTAACACATGCATGCATCATTTCCTAATTCAATTCATGCATTGGAAACTTTTCCTTCATATACATCTTTCATAAAACCAATGCAACATTACAAATCATTGGATATGTTACCAAAGTATAGAAATTAATAAAACTCATGAAGTATTCAATTGTCAAAACATATCCGATATTAATGGACAATAATGAAAACATACTTTGGACAAAGCACTTATCATTTCTCATGCATAAATCACATATGTAAAAACTACATTCAGAGCTTGTCTAAAATATGACAATTATGGAACGATATGGGAACCGTTAAGAGAGCGAAACCATTTAACTTAGTTTCGAGTGTGGGGAGGTTTTTCACACCATCCCTACACTCCCAAACCTTTGATAAAACAAGTAAAACCTTGCCGATACGGCAGCCCACTCACCACTTGTCCGAAACTAGCTTGCCGAAACCAACCGACATTCTCGCCTTTTCCGAAACACCTTAAACACTTAGCTCAACACCTTGACCTGTTTTTAACATATCAAAACAGAGGTATTAATGCATATTAATGCATTCAATCAACCTCCCACACTTTCCAAACAAGCAGCCACAAAAACTACATTTAAGAAAACCGAAAACACATCCGAAACATATCCGAAACTTATTCGAACGACCTCCAGCCCTTAGCCAACGAAAACCACAACTTATCAACATCAAAACACAACCAAGAAACATGATATAACCATCCTAAACCAGCATCAAACATTCTGCCACCCAAACAAGCCATAAGCCGAAGATCTAAGCTAATTAACACCACCAAAACTTAAGATCCGGGTTTACCCATACAAGAACCATTAATTCCATGTTAAAACGCAACAAAATTCATTGATTTAACCATTGAAAACCATCAGGTATCACCTTATTACGGGATTGCATCAATTCAATCAAAATTAACCGATAAAAACCGAAAATCATCAATTAAAACCATAAAACAAATCAAGAACTCAATGCAATGGATCAAACACTTGGGAATTTAAATAAAGAACTCAAAGTTCAGAGGTTTGAATGGTTTCTAAAATCCAAACAAGATCCAACCTCCTTCCAATTGAAAAACCCATGAAAACAAGTTGTAAAATGTAAGAAAATTAAAGAGAAATAAGGAGAAAATAATGCGAACGAAATTGAATCAAAAAGATGTGATTTACTTTGATAAAATTGAAGAGAATTCTGATTGGAAACCAAAAAAATTAGGAGAAGTTGAGAGAAAATGGGAAGTTACAAGAAATTGTGATTTTGGTGAAAAATGGGAAATATATCTTAATAAAATCTTTATGGTAATTAAAATGATTTTATAAAGAGATTTTTGGAAGGTTAGATCTGATGAGAGAGATTGGATAAATAGCCCCTTAAAGATTCTAAGTTTTGACCCATTTACATTTTAGTCACTAAAATTGTCATTTTTACAAAATAGTCACTATTTTCCAAAATGTCAAGGTTCATAGTGTAATTTTACAAAATTGAGTTTACCAAACTCAAATAGAGTCCAAATAAGAATTTTAGAGTATTTTTCCATATTTTATTTCCTTTGAAAACCACTTATAAAAATTAATTCACGGATTTAGGTTAATTGGCTTGACCGGTTCAACCGAACCCTTTATCCGACCTTGATAACACCTAGGTCCATTTTTGGGATGTTACAACTCTCCCCCACTTAAGAAATTTCGTCTTCGAAATTTAAATAGCGAGAAGAAGTAAGGAACTACTCACTTCCAAACTTCTTTCACTTTTACACAACTTTTTCAGCACCCTGCTACCACCAAAAGTGCTCTAAACCACACGACAAACTTGCCACCTAAACCTTGATCCTATAAAATAAGATCTTAACATACCTTTCACCCACGAAGGTAATACAAGATTCCAACCAAACATTTACCCTCCTTGGACAACAACATATTCGTCCCTCATACCAAAGCAACAACATATAAACCACTACCTCATCTCAACTCTCACAAAAAGAACATAACTCAAAGAGAAACCCTTTTTTCTTATTTAAGATCAATAACCAACTCCTGACAACCACAACGGTTTTCATACTACCACCGTTGAACTAATCCTCTTTTCGATATCCTCCCACATATTAGGTAACCATCTAAGCCTTTCACTAACCTCCACTCCACACAACGATGCTCTACCAACAAGCCTCAAATTAACTTTACACAAAACTGTCAACACTGTCTTAAGTAAATTCCATCAACAACAACACCTTCATTAAGAGTCACATTAACCATACCACAACACCTCAACATACCATCCATCCACCTATGGATGATAAAACCCGACATTCAAATGGCAACCTATGTCGGCCCTAATAACCCTTGAATCTTAACATATTATAGATACACCACTCACCGATGTTTCAAATGGGACTTAGAAACCCAAGAAAAATTGTACTCAAACAAACGATTGATCCACCAACACTCATAGGAAAACTCTATACCATCCCCAGAACTTACAACCAAACTTATGATGATTCTTTCTGACTTTAACCTTGGCAGCTTTCGAAACAACTATACGGCTCATATAACATAAAAAAAGATTCTCAACACAAAACTAAACCTTGCCAAACACATCCTCAACTAGACCCTCAACAAACATCCGACCACGACTTATCCCTGATCAACTTAACCAAGGTAGAGTCATGCTCATAGCTCCACCATTTTACTAGGTCTCCACATAGATTAACCAAACAACTTCCCTCGTAATTCCACAACAACCCTAGCTTACCCCACAAAACAAACTCCCATCGCAAGAATCCTTATGTAAGCCAAGTCATCCTCGATAGCTAACATTCCACAAAACATACCATACAAGGAACTTACCAACTTCGTACTAATACCCAACATTATACTCATCTCAACGACAATACTTCCAACTTAAGGTTTAACTACCATAACTAACTCAACACCATATTTCAAACTTTAAGATCCACACATCGTTGAGTGCCTTGACACTTAACTCAAAACTCCATCCCAAAATCAACTTATCGATAAACCAACTCTTTTCCCACCTATACCACAACAAAATCCAAGCTTGTAAAACTATTCCTTCCACTCGCTCCAACATCCCTTTTTTTTACAACCTTGCCAAATTAGTAACCATGTTGATGAAACATCCACATACATGAACCCACTGAACACCGACTCTCACAATACTTTCCGATAAAAGCAAGCTTACAAGATCGAACAACTGATACAAACCATAAACTGTCTAGTAGTCCCCGATACACAACTTCAAACATTACCACAACCTAACTTTAACCGAGGTAAACCCAACTTAACTCCTTATAAACACAACATGAGCACTTTTCACCTTTACAGCACAACTAAACCTCTCAGGGCCACAACAAACCATGATTCAAACCCATTTTCGATAATGATAAATACCAGTAACTAAGAAATAGAGTTCTTATCTATTTAGGAGTTTATTCTTATCTTTAAGACTTTTAGATAGAGTTTATCTTTTACTAGATATTAGAGTTTTAGTTATCTTATACTTGTTATTAGTCTTTAAAATAGAACTTAGGTTCTGTAACTTTTATTGAATTATTTTTCACGATAATAATAAAGTTCCAGAGAGTTTTTTCTTCTCTCACAAATTCTGTTATCTTACATGGTATCAATATAGGTTTCGATCCTTTGTTAAGAATCGATGAATACATCTTCTTCCTCCCAAATCAACACAGAAGACGAAATCAATTCGTTTTCTGATGTTAGTCAAGATTCCAACTCTTCGATAGTTACTTGTCATAAACTACTGGGTTCTAATTACTTACAATGGTCCCAATCAGTGAAAATTAACATCACTGGCAGAGGGAAATTTGGGTGCATTACTGGAACGGTTAAGAAGCCTCCTGCGACAGACCCAGGATATGAAAGATGGCTACGAGAGAATAATATGGTGATGTCCTGGTTAATAAATACAATGGCACCATCCATTGGAGGAAATTTTCTTCTCTATGAAACCGCGAAGAAAGTCTGGGATGCTGTTCAAGAGACGTATTCCAGTTCCGATAACATATCTGAACTTTTTGGAATTGAGTGTCAAGCCTCAAATCTGAAACAAGAAGATATGAGTGTAACTCTTTACTACAATACATTGACAAGACTGTGGCAGCAAGTTGATCTCTTTGAATCAAATGAATGAAAGAACCTAATTGATGTTGCCCTTTACAAAAAGAAGATGGATCAGAAAAGAATCTTTTAGTTCCTAAATAGACTTAACAAGAAGTTAGATGACGTTAAAGGCAGGATTTTGAGTACCAAACCTTTTCCTTCAATTCGAGAGGTTTTTTCTTAGGTTCGAAGGGAAGATAGTAGAGGATCTTTTATGTTGACAGATACTAAACCTAGTGAAAGTTCCGCTCTTATCACACACACATCCTCTACAAATAAACAAAAAGGAGGAAAACTTTGGTGTAATCATTGCAAAAAGGTTGGCCATCTTCGCGAGAACTGCTGGAAATTACATGGGAAGCTTGCCGATTGGAAACCACACAAAATGAGACAACATCATAAAGAATCACATAAACAACCAACAGCCAATGCAGCAATAGATGAGAACTCAGTTAGTTTCAGCAAACAACCAATTCTTGAGCCAATTTCGGGCATCTCAAGTATTGTGTTTTTCCCTTCACTAAATTTTTCTTTCTTTTTTTGATATTCCTTAAAACATACTAGAGCCAATTTCGGGCACCTCTAGCATGAAGAAGAGTACTTCCTAGAGCCGGTGATAGGCACCTCTAGTTACTTTCCCAAAAATCTAAGTCTTTATCACCTAAGTTCATTAAAAGAACTCCTATAATCCAACAAGTCCCAAAAGTGTTTAAAGTTCTTCATATAGTAAGCTTCTAAGTTTTCATCCTTAAGTATCCTAAGGTTAAACTTTCTTAACAGAACCTAATCATGGTAAGGAGAAAAATTTCTATAGCCTTAAAGAATAAAATAAGGCAATATTGATGATAAGCAGTGCAAAAGTGTAAGCAGTTAATTCAAGTAAGGCGGGGAGCATGAAAATTAAAAAAAATCACTGGAATACTCCCTTTTTGGTAAGGCCTCGGTAATAGATTATTGCCTTGGCAGTGAATCTATACCCCCAAACTCAAACCAAGCATTGTACTCAATGCTTTATATTTGAAGAAATAAGCGGGCAACACAATTATGAAATAAGTAGCATATAGAGACATCAAAAGCAATTAATATTGAATTATGAAGGAAAAAAATTAAAGCGACTCCGAAGAGCTTCTTGTAACAATTTTTCTCCTCGGCCTTGTTGCCGATTGCTTTGTCCTTGGTGAGGGCGATGGTTGAGCTTTTGCTTGCCGGGCATCTTCTTCTTCTTCTATATCGGCCATCTCTTCGGTTATCATTATGTCCGTTCCACCTCCCATTGTTGTTGCTCCTCCGGTGTGGTGTGTACTTGGTCCGGCGGCGGTGGAGCTTTGGTGCAAATAGACATCTATCTCAGCTGATAGACTGCCCATGATGATTGGGGATCGGGGTGGAGTGCTGAAAACTGTCCTCCGCTTGGATGGTCTTCTACTGGCAGATGATGCCGCGGCAGAATCCGCTGCCCTGGATGGGCCGGCAGCCTGGTATTGGGGCTGAGGGTCCGCATGGAAGAACGGCCTTGGTCCTCTCGGAGATGGTGTAGTCTCGATGTAAGGGGCGGCTGTGACGAACATATTGCTGGGGAAATCTGAAAATTGCGCTCCTTGGTCTGGAAAAGCATGCAGCAGCATCTGGGCTAATGTGCCGTTGAAATCTCTTTGGTACTTCATGTACCTTTGTTGTCTGAGGTCCATTGCTGCCATCCTTTGCAAAATCTCCTGATACGGGTCTGTTGCGGTAGAGGTGTGGGTAGTATCAGGCATATCTACCGTTTACTGGGCCCCGGCAGCAGTATCAGCAGTGAACTGCTGGGGCGTTGCTTGGACTGGCTGCGCCTGCGTGATCTGCATGACTTTGTGACAAAAGTCTCTGGTCCATCCTCGCCGTTGGGGAGTGTATTCGTCCGTATCCTCGATTGGCACACCTGCGGCAACACACAAACCCGTGATCAAACATGGGAAATACAACGGTCCCCTATCTTTCTTACCGCACTCATGAATTTCCCGTAGGATGATCTCTCCAACATTGATGGTCCTTTTGTTGATGATTGATTGGATAAGCACCAATCACTTGCGATCCACCGTGCTATTGTGGGACGTGGGGATGAGGCATCGCTTGACAAAGGTATTCCACATCTTGGCCTCGGGCTTTAGGCTTTGTCTTATTACGGATCCTCTATGGGTACCGGTTTCCCATGGAGTATTTACGTAACAAAGATCATCTTTGATTAGCTCGTAGTCCTCGGCAGTGATGTCTTCCATGAATTCGGCGTGGACATCACTGTTTGGAGTAAGGCCGTAGAAATTGTTGATTGTCTCGGCATCTAATTGGACCGGCCTGCCGCGGCAGTGAACGAAGAGGGAATCTTTGCTGGGCCCATGCGCATAGAACTCCCGTACGATCGTAGCATTCGCCTGGGCAGGTTGAAGACAGAAGATTTCCCATTCTTGGTACTTTATTCTATCGAAGAGGTAATGTTCAATGCCGTAGTTTTCTTCATCCGCATGCTGGAGACCTTGTTCTTTCCACAATTTTCGGGCGATGAAAGATCGGTTGAAACGATCTTCAACGTTTGCTAGGGCAAATCGCTTGTAGGTGACCATCAAGATTTGTGAGATATTCGATTTCTTGGAGTATTTCTTGAAAGGAATCTGGAATTTCACGAAGAATGTGAGTAGGAAGAGAGCAATGTGAGAGGAAGATTGTTATGAATTCTAAAGAAAACAAGAAAGCAAGAGTGAATAGTTCAAGAGGAAGGAGTTTCTTATATAGGCCTCGGCCTTGTGACCGTTTGAAGCCACTAGCCCTTTTGTAGCCGTTACTCTTTACTGCCGTTTCCTTTTTTTTCGCGGCAGGAATCTCGGCAGACTAGCCGTTACACTGTTCTGCCCGTTGAGACTGCTACGGCCCTAACACTGTTGCCTCGGCAGAGTTCCTACTGTGAACCACTTATCCTTTATTCTTGCTTATTATCCTAAATAAAAATTAAACACACAAAAAAGAAAAATACTTAAGGCAAAAATAAATTCGAAAAATAAAAATAAATTAAACTAATCCTAATATATTAATAAAGAAAAGGGAGGAGATCATGTTACTGGTGGAGAGCATGCAAATGCATTTCCCAAGATGATTCTCTCCCGTTGGCCCGAATTGTGAATCGGTTGTGGGTCACTCCCTTTTGCTGTATGTTCATCCACCTTGGGCTTAATCTTTTTGCCGAATATCCTTCCGAGCAGACTGCCAAGGCAGGATATTTTGGTGTCTACTGTGTTGATGGCCTTGCACTCCTCTGGATCATCATATTTTTTTAAGTTGTGGAATGCATTGAGTTTGACTTGTTGGTCATTGACCCGCATTGTCAACTCTCCTTTATCCACGTCAATTAATGTGCGTCCAGTTGCAAGGAAAGGTTTCCCAAGGATGATCGGTGCATTCTCATCTGCTTCACAATCAAGGATAAGAAAATCAACAGGAAAAATAAACTTATCTACTCTTACCATTATGTCCTCGATTTTGCCTTCAGGTTGCACATAGGATCGATCCGCTAGTTGGAGCATAACTGTTATAGGTTTTGCCCTTCCTATTCCAAGCTTTTGAAAGACTGATTTGGGCATGAGATTGATGCTTGCTCCAAGGTCGCATAGGGCCTTACATTCATAGTTTTTACCTATCGCACAAGGCAGCATTGCCATGCATCCCTCGGTAGCAGCCACTGTTTCGAACTCACCTATTCGTTTCCTCTTTGACACCATGTCCTTTAAGAACTTGGCATAATTAGGCATTTGTTCAATTGCCTTAACGAATGATATGTTAATGTGGATTTGCTTTAGAATATCGAGGAACTTCTTGAATTGTTGGTCCTGTTTTTGCTTTTTTAAACTTTGTGGGAAAGATGGTGGTGATTTCATCTCATCCAGGGTTTCTTTAGTTTGGAATTTAATACCGGGCACCACTGGGGTTGTTACTGTCTCGGCATGCTGTTCAGGTGCTGCTGTGTTCTCTGTCGGGGCAGTATTATCAGCATCAGTTTGCTCAGACTCTTCTTTTGCTTGATCTGCTGATTGAATTTGGTTCTCTGGGATATTTTCCTTCAGTTGTAGACCACTCCTAGTAGTGATTGCTTTGCACTGTTCATGGCCCATGACCTTAGCAACTTCAGTATTGCTAGGTAGTCCTCCTTGTGGTCTAGTGTTGATATTTTGAGCAAACTGCCCAACCTGAGTTTCTAGCGTTTTAATGGCCGCTTCTTGATTTTGCAACCTCATCTCAGTTCTATTCATAAAAGCGTCTGTCCTTTTGATGAAATTACTGTTCTCTGCCACGTATGACTCAGTTTTCATCATAAAGGCTTCGAGAGTGTTCTCCAGTGAACTTATCGGTTGCTGCTACAGCGGCGGCGGCGGCATTGTCTACTGGGTCTGCGGCAGCGGCAGTTGTTGCATCAGTTGCTGAAATCCTGAAGGTTGGGTGATTGCGTTTAAGGCATTGTTAGGGTTGCTCCATGATATGTTTGGATGCCTCTTCCATGAGGGATTGTATGTGTTGGACATCATATTGTTGCGGTTGTAGTTCCCAACATACATACCGGTTTCTTGATTCATGCAATCAGAGGAACCGTGGTTACCTCCACATAAGTCACAATAAGAATCAATTACCTTGACCTCACGGGTATTTTGCTGTAATTATAGGTTTTGCACCATCTTGGTAAGAGAGGCCAATTGTGCTGCCACTGAATTCGATGTGTCTAATTCATTTACCGTGGCTTGGCGTCTTACTCCTCCTCGCCTAGATGTAGGAAATTGAAAGTAATTTTTCGCGAGTTTGTTTAGTATTTCGATAGCTTCCTCAGGCGCTTTATCGAGGAGTATTCCGTTTGCCGAGGCATCTAACATCATCCTTGTCGGGGCATTCGTGGCATTATAGAACAATTGTCACTTGTGTCCATAGGGGAAATCCATGCAAAGGAAACTTGTGTAGTAAGTCCCTGTAGCGCTCCCATGCCTCGTACATTGGTTCGTCATATGCCTATCAAAAAGAAGTGATTTCATTACGAATTCTATCATATAGGTTTGTAGGATTAAAACGAGTGATGAAATCACGGTAGAGTTCACTCCAAGATCCAATAGATCCTGCTGGAATGCTATTCAGCCAAGCTTTTGCCCAATCCCTAAGTGAAGAGGGGAATAGCTTCAATCGCAAGACATCTTCATGGACTCCTTCGATTTTGAAAGAGTTGCAAATTTCCATGAAGGACTTAAGGTGCTGCCTTGCGTCTTCAGTTGGAGACCCACCAAATTGTCCAATAGTGTTAAGCATATTGAACATAACAGGTTTCAGTTCAAAGTGGGCTGCTTCTATCTCCGGTGTAACAACTCCTGGGTTTAATCCATTTAAGTCCTTCTCCAGGAAGTCTCTGACAGTGAGCTGCCGCGGCCCTGGTGGCGGCGGAAGACCTCCATTACCGGCAAGTAAATTTTGTCCTGCCGGGTGATCTGCCATGGCGTCTTGGATTTGTCTCCTCAACCTTTGCCTTGTTCGTTCGTTCTATGGATCTAACTCGTACAAAGGGTTGGTTGGGTTGGCCCTGGTCATACACCAAGAAAAACAAAAGTAAAATAAAAATAAAAAGAAATAAGAAAATAAAGAAAACAAAATTTAGTTGTCAGTCCCCGGCAACGGCGCCAAAAACTTGTCGCGTGTCAAAAGTGCGCGTTTAGTGCAAGTGGACACATCGAAAGTAATAAGTGATAAGTAATTATCGGATTATCGTCTCAACAGGGACTGGTAGACTTAATATGTCTTCTTCGTCTTCTTGTTCTATAGAAAGGAATAAAGTAAAACACAAGTGATTGAATTTGGTTTAACTAAACTAAAACAACTAACCAAAGTAAAGAGATTTAATAATAGAGAGAGATGGGTCAGGATCCAGTTGCGTTGTATTGTGGATTTCATTGACTTGTCTCTGCTCAATGCAATCGTATATCACTGCCTCGGCAGCACTACAGTTTACTGCCTTGGCAGCGACGATACTTGTCCGCCGCGGCAATCCCTTGCTCATGGTTGGATTTTACCAAAGTTCAGTAAAGTGTCCTTGAATGACTCCGCTTACCCCTATGTCAGAGTGTTGTTGATGACTAGTCCTTGATGATACCTCCCGGCGTGAACCAATTATACTCACCAACCAATCTCACACTTCTTTTAGCCTCTGAAACTCTTAACCTATCCCGAGGCCGAGTTAGTATTTCGCGATTGAAATACCGTACTTACCTCTTTCGTGAATCTAACTCTCCCGAGCTTAGATAAATGGATTACTCACAAACTTCTCTCCCGAGCTTGAATTCGAGAACAAGGAATAACAAAGGATAAGCAAACCTTGATAATTTTATTGCATTGAAAGAAAGACAAAGTACAATCTCCTCTCACATATACTAAGCAACCTTCACCTAATCCCTAAGAAAGTTTAGAACATAATGGAGAGAAAGAAAACAAGTTAGAATTCGGCTCTCTCTCCCTAGGTATTCCGTCTCTAGTACGGATGGCTAGGTCTTTATATAGGCTAGACCTAGGGCAAGCCTTTCCTAAGTAGAATACAACTTGGAGTAGGGAACAAGTCAAGTACATAATTAAAATATTTCCAAGTTTAATTCGGCTAAGGGGCTTTCCCACGTGGTCTTGTCCTAGGCTTTTGCTCGTGTTAGCCAGCTCTGATCCATGGGCTTTAAGTCTAGACACGTCCCTTGGATTTTTATCTTCCAATCGCCTACAGTCTTGCTTCCTGGCTCTCAGCTGCTGCCTCGGCATCAGGTCCTGCCTCGGCCTTGTAGCTGCCGCGGCACTGGTTCTCCTGCATAGATATAAAGATGCAGTAAATCGTGCCTTTTCTGTAAATACGAGTTCTATGAGCTTAACTTCTAAATATATCACATTAAGTACATACATTGGTTCGAGTGGGTGTATATTTGGTGATTAATGCCCATAAAAGGTGTAGAAAGTGATAGTGAGTTGAGCACTTATCAATTGAGTTGCCTCCGGGAAAAAAGGCTATGAGTTGTAAATGGATCTTTACAGTAAAATATAACTCGGA
Source organism: Abelmoschus esculentus (assembly GCA_035048815.1). NCBI lineage: Eukaryota > Viridiplantae > Streptophyta > Magnoliopsida > Malvales > Malvaceae > Abelmoschus > Abelmoschus esculentus. The sequence continues at coordinate 3,658,750 of JAUCBN010000049.1, forward strand.
TGGGAGCATTGAGAGGTTCAAAGCAAGGTTAGTAGCAAGAGGATTTACTCAATCTTATGGGATTGATTATCATGAAACATTTGCACCTGTAGCTAAACTCAACACTGTAAGAATTCTCTTGTCTATTGCTGCAAACCTAGATTGGCCTTTACACCAACTTGACATAAAGAATGCTTTCCTGAATGGAAACCTTGAGGAAGAAGTCTACATGCACAGACCGGCTGGACTACCTGGTAATGCCAATCAAGTATGTAAGCTAATCAAATCCCTATATGGCCTGAAACAATCTCCTAGGGCCTGGTTTGATAAATTCACTAAAGTAGTCTTGAATTTCGGTTACTATCAATGTTAGTCTGATCATACTCTATTTGTGAAGATTTCTTCAGGAGATAAACGAAATATGTTGATAGTCTATGTTGATGATATAATAATAACATGTGATGATGATCATGAAATAAGAAAGCTAAAAGCTTTTCTTACTTCTGAGTTCGAGGTAAAGGACTTGGGGTACTTGAGATATTTTTTGGGAATGGAAGTGGCAAGATCAAACTCTGGAATTATAATCAACCAGAGAAATTACATATTAGATCTCCTCTCAGTAACAGGAATGATGGGGTGTAGACCTGCAGAAACATCTATGGAATCAAACCTAAAATTCAAACCTGAAGATCAAGGAGTTGCTACAAACAAGGAGCAATATCAGAAACTAGTGGGCAAGTTGATTTATCTATCACTTACTCGACCGTACATTGCTTTTCCTGTAAGCGTTGTTAGTCAGTTCATGAGCAATCTGAAAGAAGAACACCTAGAGGCAGTAATGAGAATTCTGAGATACTTGAAGATGAATCCAAGACATGGAATGTTCTTTGCAAAGAATAACAACAGAAAAGTGGAGATATTTACTGATGCAAGCTGGGCAGGAGAATTGACAGCTAGAAGACTGATAAGTGCTCAACTCACTATCACTTTTTATATCTTTTATGGGCATTAATCACCGAATTTACACCCACTTGGACCAATGCATGTACTTAATGTGATATATTTAGAAGTTAATCTCGTAGAACTCATATTTACAAAAAAGGCAAGTTTTACTGCATTTTTTTATCTGTGCAGGAGAACCAGTGCCACGGCAGCAACAAGGCCGAGGCAGGACCTGATGCCGAGGCAGCAGCTGAGAGCCAGAAAGCAAGACTATAGGCGATTGGAAAAGAAAAATCCAAGGGACGTGTATAGACTTAAAGCACATGGATCGGAGCTGGCTAGCATGAGGAAAATCCCAAGACAAGGCCACACGGGAAAGCCTCTTAGTTGAATTAAACATGGAAATATTTTTATTATGTATATGACTTGTTCCCTACTCCAAGTTGTATTCTACTTAGGAAAGGTTTGCCCTAGGTCAAGCCTATATAAAGACCTAGCCGTCCAATGTATTAGACACGAATACCTAGAAAGAGAGCCGATTCATAAACTTTGTTTTCTTTCTCTCAACTATGTTCTAAGCTTTCTTAGGGTTTAGGTGAAGGTTGTTTAGTATATGTGAGAGGAGATTGTACTTTGTCTTTGTTTCAATGCAATAAAACTATCAAGGTTTGCTTATCCTTTGTTATTCCTTGTTCTTACATTCAAGCTCGGGAGAGAAGTTTGTGAGTAATCCATTTATCTAGACTCGAGAGAGTTAGATTCACGAAAGGGGTAAGTACGGTGTTTCAATCACGAAATACTAACTCGGCCTAGGGATAGGTTAAGAGTTTCAGCGGCTAAAAGAAGTGTGAGATTGGTTGGTGAGTATAATTGGTTCACGCCGGGAGGTATCATCAAGGACTAGTCATCAACAGCACTCTGAGTTATGGATAAGCGGAGTCATTCAAGGACACTTTGCTGAACTTTGGTAAAGTCTACCCACGAGCAAGGGATTGCCGCGGCGGACAGTATCGTCGCAGCCAAGGCAGTAAACTGCAGTGCTGCTGATAAGTGCTCAAAACACTATCACTTTCTACTCCTTTTGTCGGCATTTCTCACCAAATATTCACCCACTTGAACCAATGCATGTGCTTAATGTGATATATTTAGAAGTTATACTTAAATAGATACTATTTACAGAAAAAGGCACGTTTTACTGCGTTTTCATATATGTGCAGGAGAACCAATGCCGCGGCAGAGACAAGGCCGAGGCAGGACCTGATGCCGAGGCAGCATCAGGAAGACAGGAAGCAAATTGATAGGTGATGGAAGGACAAAAATCCAAGGAACGTGTCTAGACTTGAAGCCCATTGATCGGAGCTGGCTAGCACAAGGAAAAGGCCAAAGGAAGACCACGCGGGAAAGCCCCTTAGCCGAATATAAACTTGGAAATATATTATTATGTACTTAACTTGTTCCCTACTCCAAGTTGTATTCTACTTAGGAATGGTTTGCCCTAGGTCTAGCCTATATAAAGACCTAGCCACCCAATGTAATAGACATCGAAATACCTAGGGAGAGCCGACTTCTACTCTTGTTTCTTTCCTTTCCATCATGTTCTAAAACCTTCATAGGGTTTAGGTGAAGGTTGTGGAGTATTTGTGAGAGGAGATTGTACTTTATCTTTCATTCAATGCAATAAGAATTATCAAGGTTTGCTTATCCTTTGTTATTCCTTGTTCTTGCATTAAAGCCAGGGAGGGAAGTTTGTAAGTGATCTATTTATCAAAGCTCGGGAGAGCTAGATTCACGAAAGGGGTAAGTACGATGTTTCAATCGCGAAATACTAACTCAGCCTAGGGATAAGTTAAGAGTTTCAGTGGCTAAAAGAAATGTGAGATTGGTTGGTGAGTATAATTGGTTCACGCCGGGAGGTATCATCAAGGACTAGTCATCAACAGTACTCTGACTTAGGGATAAGCGGAGTCATTCAAGGACACTTTGCCGAACTTTGGTAAAGTCTGCCCACGAGCAAGGGATTGCCGCGGCAGACAACATTATCGCTGCCCAGGCAGTAAACTGCAGTGCTGCCGAGGCAGAGATATGCGATTGCATTGGATAAAGACAAGTCAATCAAGTCCACAATACAATACAACTAGATCCTGGCCCATCTTTCTCTCTGATATTTCGACCCTTTTATTTTTACTCAATTATTTTAGTTTAATAAATCACACACATTCACTTGTGTTTTTATTTTTCTACAGAGCAAGAAGATAAAGAAAGCATATAAAGTAGACCGGTCCCTGAGGAGACGATAACTCGATAAATACTTATCACTTATTACTTGCGATGTGTCCACTTGCACTAAACGCACACTTTTGACACGCGACAAGTTTTTGGCGTCGTTGCCGGGGATCGAACCCGGGTCACCCGCGTGACAGGCGGGAATACTCACCACTATACTTGAATTTTATTGAAACCCCGTACTTACCCCTTTCGTGAATCTAACTCTCCCGAGCTTAGATAAATGGATTACTCACAAACTTCCCTCTCGGGCTTGAATGCGAGAACAAGATAAGCAAACCTTGATAATTTTATTGCATTGAAACAAGAAAGCAAAGTACAATTTTCTTCCACAACTACTCCACAATCTAACCTAAACCCCAAGGGGACGATGGAGGAGTTTAGGGTTTTTCTATGAAACTTGATTTCTTGATCACTTATCTTTATTGCTTTAATTAGTTCTCTTATTTATAGTCCAACTCAATTATTTGTGTCTTTAATTTTCCATTGTGCAGGAAGAATAAATTGCGTAAGTAAAGCCAATCCCTGTGGGTTCGACATCATAAATACTTCAATCTGACAAAAGGTGGAAGGACGAATGCTTCTTCATAAAAGCAAGACTTTCTAGCCTCCATCAGATTTGGCGCCGTTGCTGGGGACTGACAACTAAATTTTGTTTTCCTTATTTTCTTGTTCCTTTTTATTTTTATTTTTATTTTACTTTTGTTTTTCTTGGTGTATGACCAGGGCCAATCCAACCAACCCCTTATACGAGTTAGATCCCGAGATTGAAAGAACAGGGCTAAGGTTGAGGAGACAAATCCGAGGAGTCATGGCAGAGGTTCAGGTAGGACAAAACATACTTGCCGGCAATGAAGGTCTACCGCCGCCACCTGGGCCGCGGCAGCTGACTGTCAGAGATTTCTTTGAGGAGGACCTAAATGGACTAAACCCAGGAGTCGTTACACCCGAGATTGAAGCAGCCCATTTTGAACTTAAACCTGTCATGTTCAATATGTTAAACACAATTGGACAATTTGGTGGGTCTGCAACTGAAGACGCAAGGCAGCATCTCAAATCCTTCACGGAGATTTGCAACTCTTTCAAAATCCTAGGAGTCCATGAAGATGTCCTGCGATTAAAGCTATTCCCCTATTCACTGAGGGATAGGGCGAAAGCTTGGTTGAATAGCATTCCAGCGGGATCTATTGGATCCTGGAGTGAATTATGCCGTGATTTCATTACTCGTTTTAATCCTACTAATCTATATGATAGAATTCGTAATGAAATTACTTCTTTCCGACAGACTGAAGACGAACCAATGTACGAGGCATGGGAACGCTATAGAGAGCTATTGCACAAGTGTCCGCTGCATGGATTTCCCTTATGGACACAAGTGACAATGTTTTACAACACCACGAATGCCCCGAAAAGGATGATGTTGGATGCCTCGGCAAACGGCACACTCCTGGACAAGGCACCCGAAGAAGCCATCGAAATCTTGAATAAACTCGCAAGGAATGACTTCCAGTTTCCCACATCTAGGCGAGGAGGAGTAAGACGCCAAGCCATGGTAAACGAATTAGATTCATCAAGTTCAGTGGCAGCACAATTGGCCTCTCTTACCAAGATGGTGCAAAACCTACAATTACAAAACAATACCCGTGAGGTCAAGGTAATTGATTTATGTTGTGAATTATGTGGAGGTAACCATAGTTCCATTGATTGCATGAATCAAGAAACCGGTATGTATGTTGGGAACTACAACCGTAACAATGTGATGTCCAACACATACAACCCCTCATGGAAGAGGCATCCAAACTTATCCTAGAGTAACCCAAATAATGCCTTAGACCCAATCACCCAACCAACAGGATTTCAGCAGCCAATGCCGCAACAGCAAGTCCAACAACCGTTGCCGCAGCAACAGATGCAGCAACAACCGTTCAATTCATTGGAAAACACGCTAAAGGCCTTCATGATGAGAATCGAGTCATACATGGCGGAAAATAGTAATTTCATCAAGAGGACCGACGCCTTCATGAATAGGACTGAGATGAGGCTACAAAATCAAGAAGCGGCCATAAAAACTCTGGAAACTCAAGTTGGGCAGTTTGCTCAATGTATAAACACTAGACCACAAGGAGGCCTACCTAGCAATATTGAGGTTGCTAAGGTACTAAGCCATGAACAGTGCAAGGCAATTAATACCAGGAGTGGTCTACAGTTGAAAGAGAAGATCCCAGAGAACCGAACCCAACCGGCGGATCAACCAAGAGAAGAGGCCGAGCAAACCGAGACTGATAACACTGCCCCGGCAGCAAGCACTGCAGCACCTGAGCAGTCTGCCGAGGCAGCAAAAATTCCAGTAGTGCCAGGTATACGATTCCAAACTAAGGAAACATTGGATGAGATGAGACCACCACCACCTTTCCCGCAAAGGTTGAAGAAACAAAAACAGGATCAACAGTTCAAGAAGTTCCTCGATATTTTGAAGCAAGTCCACATCAACATACCATTCGTTGAGGCCATTGAACAAATGCCCAACTATGGCAAGTTCTTAAAGGATATGGTATCAAAGAGAAAACGAATAGGTGAGTTTGAGACAGTGGCTGCCACTGAGGGATGCATGGCAATGCTGCATAACCGCATGCCACCAAAGTTAAAAGATCCTGGTTGTTTCACTATACCTTGTGCAATAGGAAAGAGTTATGAAGGAAAGGCCCTATGCGACCTTGGAGCAAGTATAAACCTCATGCCTAAATCAGTCTTCCAAAAGCTTGGAATTGGAAGGCCGAAGCCTACAACAGTGATGCTCCAACTCGCAGATAGATCCTATGTGCAACCTGAAGGAAAAATCGAGGACATACTGGTAAGAGTTGATAAGTTTATTTTTCCTGCTCATTTCCTTGTCCTTGATTGTGAAGCAGACGACAACGCACCGATCATCCTTGGGAGACCGTTCTTAGCAACTAGACGTACATTAATTGACGTGGAAAAAGGAGAGTTGACTATGCGGGTCAATGACCAACAAGTCAAACTCAACGCATTCCACAACTTAAAGAGATATGAAGATCCAGAGGAATGCAAAGCCATCCGCACAGTAGACAATAAGATATCCTGCCTGGGCAGTCTACTCGGCAGGATATTCGGCAAAAAAATCAAGCCCAAGACGGATGGACAGACAGCAATAAGGAGCGGCCCACAACAGATACATAATTTGGGCCTAAGGGAGAAAATAAATTTGGGAGACGCATTCACATGCTCTCCACCAGTAACCTAACCTCTCCCTTTTTATGTTCTTTATTATATTAGGGAATAAAAAGCAACGATAAGGGAAAAATAGTTCACAGTAGGAACTCTGCCGAGGTACTAAAACAGTGTCAGAGCCGCATCAGTCTCAACGGGCAGAAAAGTGTAACGGCTAGTCTGCCGAGATCCCTGCCGCGACAGAAAAGGAAACGGCAGAAGAAGGAAACGGTTACAACGGCTAGTAATCTCAACGGTTACAAGGCCGAGGCCTATATAAGAAACTCCTTCCTCTTGAACTATTCACTCTTACTTTCTTGCTTTCTTTAGTATCCTTGACAATCCCTCACTCAATTACTCTCTGCATACTAATCCCTTCTGATTTTCCAGTTTCTCTTCAAGAAAACCTCCAAGAACCAAATTCTCTCTTTCTTGATGGCAACCTACAAAAGATTCGCCCCAGCCAACGTTGAAGAACGATTCAATCGATCATTCATCGCGAGGCAACTTTGGGAAGAACAAGGGTTCCAACACGCGGACGAAGAGAATTATGGTATCGAACACTACTTGTTCGACAGAATCAAGTACCAAAATTGGAAAGTATTCTGTTTGCAACCTGCCCAGGCAAACGCCACAATGGTACGGGAGTTTTACGCTCATGGGCCCAGCAAAGACTCTCTCTTTGTCCACTACTGCGGCAGGCCAGTGCAACTCGATGCCAAAACAATCAACAGCTTCTACGGCCTCACCCCGGCCAGCGATCTCCATACGGACTTCTTCGAAGATATCACTGCCGAGGACTATGAACTGATCAAAGACGATCTTTGTTACGCGAACACTCCATGGGAAACCGGTACCCATCGGGGTTCTGTAACAAGACAAAGTTTGAAGCTGGAGGCCAAGATGTGGAACACCTTCGTCAAACGACGCCTCATCCCTACATCACATAATAGCACGGTGGATCGCAAGAGATTAGTGTTAATCCAATCCATCATCAACAAAAGGACCATCAACGTTGGAGAAATTATCCTACGGGAGATTCACGAGTGCGGTAAGAAAGATCGAGGACCATTGTATTTCCTTTTCTTGATTACGGGTTTATGTGTTTCTGCAGGTGTGCCTATTGAAGAAACCGACGAATACACCCCCCCAAGAAGAGGATGGACAAGGGAATTCTGCCACAAAGTCATGCAGATCACACAAGCAGAGCCTGTCCAGGCAACACCGCAGCAGTTCACTGCCGACACTGCTGCCGGGGCCCAGTACACGGCAGATATGCCTGGTACTACCTATACCTCTGCCGCAGTAGACCCGTATCAAGAAATCTTGCAACGCATGGCCGCGATGGATCTTCGACAACAATGATACATGGAGTACCAACGGGACTTCAATGAAACGCTCGCCCAAATGATGATGCACGCATTCCCGGACCAAGTCGTCTAATTCCTGGAGTTCCCAAGCAATATGTTCATTACTGCCGCACCCTACACCGAGACTACACCAGCCCCAGGAGGAACGCGACCGTTCTTCCATCCGGACCCTTAGCCCTAATACCAGGCTGCCGGACCTTCTAGGCCAGTAGATTCTGCCGCGGCCTCATCTGTCAGCCGAAGGCCATCCAAGCGGAGAGCCGTTTTCAGCACTCCACCAAGATCGCCAATTATCATGGGCAATCTATCCGCCGAGATAGATGCTTATGTACACCAAGGCTCTACTGCCGCCGGCCCAAGCACACACCACACCGGAGGAGCCACTGCAATGGGAGGAGGAACGGACGTGATGATAACCGAAGAGATGGCGGATGTTGAAGAAGGAGAAGAAGTAGAAGCCCCGATGCATAGGACCCCACCCACTCGAGTCCAGCCGCCGAGGCAAGCAAAGGCGCAACCATCGCCCTCCCCAAGGACAAAGCACATGGCATCTCGGCAACGAAGAAAAATTGTTACGAGCAGCTCTTCGGAGTCGCTCTAAAATTCTTTGTCCTTTATTTCATTATTCAATTGCTTTTACTATCTTTCCTTGCTGCATATAATTCATATTCTGTTTTGCCGCTTATTCCTTCCAAATATAAAGCATTGAGGACAATGCTTGGTTTGAGTTTGGGGGTGCAGATTCACTGCCAAGGCAGCAATCTACTGCCGCGGTAGTGCCAAAAAAAGGGAGTATTCCAGTGAATTTTTTTTAATTTTTATGCTCCCCGCCTTACTTGAATTAACTGCCTACACTCTTGCACTGCTCATCATCAGTATTGCCTTAGTTTATTCTTTAAGGCTATAGAAATGTTTCTCCTTACCATGTTTAGGTTCTGTTAAAAGGGCTTAACCTTAGGATGCTTAAGGATGAAAACTTAGAAGCTTACTATAGGAAGAACTTTAAACACTTTTGGGGACTTGTGGATTATAGGAATTCTTTTAATGAACTTAGGTGATAAAGACTTAGATTTTTTGGGAAAAGTAACTAAAGGTGCCTACCACCGGCTCTAGAAAATCTCTTCTTCATACTAGAGGTGCCCGAAATTGGCTCTAGTATGTATTAAGGAATATCAAAAAGAAAAGACAAAAAGGTTTTTAGTGAAAAGAAAAACACAAGTCTTTGAGGTGCCCGAAACCGGCTCAAGATTTGGGGTTTGGAAAAGAAGAGAAGACTTAACCAATGTCTATTTGTCTTGAACTTAGAGTTTATCTAAGAAAGCCTTTAATCAACTTGTCCACAAAAACGCACACACTCACGAATCCTATAGTTTGTTTCTAGGTAAATTCTTAGGTAGCCGAATGGTTAAGGCTTAAAAGATAGGCCTAGCTATGGTGGGGAGAATAGATGGACAAGTAAGACCGAGAGAGAATAGAGTTTGGCAAATTGATGGTTTGCATTGCTTGAGGACAAGCAATAGTTCGAGTTTGGGGGTGTGATAAGTGCTCAACACACTATCACTTTCTACTCCTTTTATCGGCATTTCTCACCAAATATTCACCGACTTGAACCAATGCATGTGCTTAATGTGATATATTTAGAAGTTATACTTAAATAGATACTATTTACAGAAAAAGGCACGTTTTACTGCGTTTTCATATCTGTGTAGGAGAACCAGTGCCGCGGCAGAGACAAGGCCGAGGCAGGACCTGATGCCGAGGCAGCAGCAGGAAGACAGGAAGCAAATTGATAGGCGATGGAAGGACAAAAATCCAAGGAACGTGTCTGGACTTGAAGCCCATTGATCGGAGCTGGCTAGCACAAGGAAAAGCCCAAAGGAAGACCACGCGGGAAAGCCCCTTAGCCGAATATAAACTTGGAAATATATTATTATGTACTTAACTTGTTCCCTACTCCAAGTTGTATTCTACTTAGGAAAGGTTTGCCCTAGGTCTAGCCTATATAAAGACCTAGCCACCCAATGTAATAGATATCGAAATACCTAGGGAGAGCCGACTTCTACTCTTGTTTCTTTCCTCTCCATCATGTTCTAAAACCTTCATAGGGTTTAGGTGATGGTTGTGGAGTATTTGTGAGAGGAGATTGTACTTTATCTTTCATTCAATGCAATAAGAATTATCAAGGTTTGCTTATCCTTTGTTATTCCTTGTTCTTGCATTAAAGTCCTGGAGGGAAGTTTGTAAGTGATCCATTTATCTAAGCTCGGGAGAGCTAGATTCACGAAAGGGGTAAGTACGGTGTTTCAATCGCGAAATACTAACTCGGCCTCGGGATAGGTTAAGAGTTTCAGCGGCTAAAAGAAGTGTGAGATTGGTTGGTGAGTATAATTGGTTCACGCCGGGAGGTATCATCAAGGACTAGTCATCAACAGTACTCTGACTTAGGGATAAGCAGAGTCATTCAAGGACACTTTTCCGAACTTTGGTAAAGTCTACCCACGAGCAAGGGATTGCCGCGGCAGACAGCATTATCGCAGCCTAGGCAGTAAACTGCAGTGTTGCCGAGGCAGAGATATGCGATTGCATTGGATAAAGACAAGTCAATCAAGTCCACAATACAATACAACTGGATCCTGGCCCATCTTTCTCTCTGATATTTCGACCCTTTTATTTTTACTCAATTATTTTAGTTTAATAAATCACACCCATTCACTTGTGTTTTTATTTTTCTACAGAGCAAGAAGATAAAGACAGCATATTAAGTAGACCGGTCCTTGAGGAGATGATAACTCGATAAATACTTATCACTTATTACTTGCGATGTGTCTACTTGCACTAAACGCACACTTTTGACACGCGACAGCTGCCGAGGCAGTGATATACGATTGCATTGGGCAGAGACAAGTCAATCAATTCCACAATACAACGCAACTGGATCCTGACCCTTCTCTCTCTATTATTACAACTCTTTACTTTTATTTAGTTATTTTAGTTTAGATAAACCAACTCAAATTACTTGCGTTTTTACTTTTCTACAGAACTAGAAGACAAAGAAGACATATTGAGTATACCGATCGCTGTGGAGACGATAATCCAATAAATACTTATCACTTATTACTTTCGATTTGTCCACTTGCACTAAACGCGCACTTTTGACACGCGACAAAGATCAATAAGTGGCTATTGTGCTAGAGTATGGGGAAATTTGGTGACTTGGAAAAGTAAGAAACAACAAGTAGTTGCAAGAAGCAGTGCAGAAGCAGAGTTTAGATCGCTAGGAAATGGGATCTGTGAAGGAATTTGGATTCAAAGACTCCTATCAGAATTGAAGTTACACTCTAGCAAAGAATTTAAAGTCTATTGTGATAACCAATATGCAATTAGCATTGCAAAGAATCCAGTGCAACACGACAGAACAAAACATGTGGAACTAGACAAACACTTTATATCAGAAAAAATTACAAGTGGAGAGGTCAAGCTACACTTTATTCCTACACAAGAACAGTTAGCTGACATTCTCACCAAAGCACTTCCAATAAGCACTTTCGATAAGTTTACATCCAAACTGGGATTAATCAATATCTACTCACCAGTTTGAGGGGGAGTGTCGATAATGATAAATACCAGTAACTAAGAAATAGAGTTCTTATCTAGTTAGGAGTTTAATCTTATCTTTAAGACGTTTAGATAGAGTTTATGTTTTACTAGATATTAGAGTTTTAGTTATCTTATACTTGTTATTAGTCTTTAAAACAGAACTTAGGTTCTGTAACTTTTATTGAATTATTTTTCACGATAATAATAAAGTTCCAGAGAGTTTTTTCTTCTCTCATAAATTCTGTTATCTTACACGCATGATACCACAACTCCCATACTAATATATCTCCTACTTTATTTTCAAAACTCCACCCGATACTCCTCACAGAAAACACCAGATCGGTCACAACCCCCGATCTAACTGCGCACTAAACCATACCACAAAGGATTCCCCGTTCTTTCTTATTCTTTTTTCCAATCAAACATGACGATTAAACAACACCCCTTTTTTTCAAAACAAAACCACACTACACTGAAAAAAAACACCAAACTGCCATACATTACATAACATACTACAGCCTTCTTACAACCTCCAAACCCCAACTGATGAGAATCCACAAAACTCAACCTTACATCTCTTAATAACCAACTCAAAACTAACCATAACTCAGGGTATTCCCCTCGGGTTCAAACATTCATAACTCCGCCCTACTAACCAATCTTTATTATGGATTATACCCTAACCAAAAGAGTAATTCGCCCATAGCATATCAAGCTCATGACCAACAAGGGGGCTCTTTCAATACACCCATTTTTTTTAACTCCCAACCACCAACCATGCACCACTTCCATCTTCAAAGGAGATACCCGTAAGTGTGAACAAATGTATGCATGATTTCCTATATGCCCTCATAAATGCCTGTGCAAGTGCATGTAAATGCAATTTCTAATGTTATGCTCGGGAATGCATGCATGTCCTGTAATATCTATAAATATATACATATATGTGCTTCTCGCGTGTCAAAAGTGCGCGTTTAGTGCAAGTGGACACATCGAAAGTAATAAGTGATAAGTATTATCGAGTTATCGTCTCCTTAGGGACCGATAGACTTAATATGCTTTCTTCACCTTCTTGTTCTGTAGAAAAGTAAAGACACAAGTGAATTGAGTTGATTTATCAAAACTAAAATAACTAAATAAAAGTAAAAAGTTGAAATAATAGAGAGAGATGGGCTAGGATCCAGTTGCGTCGTATTATGGATTTGATTGACTTGTCTCTATCCAATGTAATCGTATATCACTGCCTCGGCAGCACTGCAGTTTACTGCCTTGGCAGCGACAATACTGTCTGCCGCGACAATCCCTTGCTCGTGGGTAGACTTTATCAAAGTTAGGCAAAGTGTCCTTGAATGACTCCGCTTATCCATAAGTCAGAGTGCTGTTGATGACTAGTCCTTGATGATACCACCCGGCGTGAACCAGTTATACTCACCAACCAATCTCACACTTCTTTTAGCCGCTGAAACTCTTAACCTATCCCTAGGCCGAGTTAGTATTTCGCGATTGAAACACCGTACTTACCCCTTTCGTGAATCTAACTCTCTCGAACTTAGATAAATGGATGACTCACAATATCCTCTCCCGAGCTCAATTGTGAGAACAAGGAATAATAAAGGATAAGCAAACCTTGATAACTTTATTGCATTGACTCAAAGACAAAATACAATCTCTTCTCACATATACTCAACAACCTTCACCTAATCCCTAAGAAGGTTTAGAACATAATGGAGAAGAAGAAAACAAGAATAGAAATCGGCTCTCTCCCTAGGTATTCCGTGTCTCATACATTGGGTGGCTAGGTCTTTATATAGGCTAGACCTAGGGCAAACCTTTCCTAAGTAGAATACAACTTGGAGTAGGGAACAAGTCAAGTACATAATAATAAAAATATTTCCAAGTTTGATTCGGGTAAGGAGGCTTTCCCGCGTGGTCTTCCTTTGGGCTTTTCCTTGTGTTGGCCAGCTCCGATCCATGTGCTTCAAGTCCAGACACGTTCCTTGGATTTTTATCTTTCAATCGCCTATAGCCTTGCTTCTTGTCTTTCTGTTGCTGCCTCGGCATCAGGTCCTGCCTCGGCCTCGTCACTGCCGCGGCAATGGTTTTCCTGCACAAATATGAAAATGCATTAAAACATGTCTTTTTCTGTGAATATTATCTATATGAGCATAACTTCTAAATATATCACATTAAGCACATGCATTGGTCCGAGTGGGTGTATATTTGTTGATTAATGCCCATAAAAGGAGTAAAAAGTGATAGTGTGTTGAGCACTTATCACACCCCCAAACTCGAACTATTGCTTGTCCTCAAGCAATGCAAACCATCAATTTGCCGAACTCTAGTCTCTCTTGGTCTTACATGTCTATCTATTCTCCCCACCATAGCTAGGCCTATTCTTTAGTCTTAACCTTTCGGCTACTCAAGGGTTTACCTAGAAACAAACTATAAGAATTGTGGGTGTGGGTGTTTTTGTGGAAAAGTTTGATTAAAGGCTTTCTTAGATAAACTCTAAGTTCAAGACAAATAGAAATTGGTTAAGTGTTCTCTTCTTTTCAAACACCAAATCTTGAGCCAACTTCGGGCACCTCAAAGACTTGTGTTTTTCTTTTCATTAAATTCCTTCTTTCTTTTTAATATTCCTTAAAACATACTAGAGCCAATTTTGGGCATCTCTAGCATGAAGAAGAGACTTTCTAGAGCCGATGGTAGGCACCTCTACTTACTTTCCAAAAATCTAAGTCTTTATCACCTAAGTTCATTAAAAGAACTCCTATAATCCAACAAGTCCCAAAAGTGTTTAAAGTTCTTCCTATAGTAAGCTTCTAAGTTTTCATCCTTAAGCATCCTAAGGTTAAGCCCTCTTAACAGAACCTAAACATGGTAAGGAGAAAGATTTCTATAGCCTTAAAGAATAAACTAAGGTAATACTGATGATGAGCAGTGCAAAAGTGTAGGCAGTTAATTCAAGTAAGGCGGGGAGCATAAAATTTTAAAAAAATCACTAGAATACCCCCTTTTTGGTAAGGTCGTGGCAGTAGATTGCTGCCTTGGCAATGAATCTGCACCCCCCAACTCAAACCAAGCATTGTCCTCAATGCTTTATATTTGAAGAAATAAGCGACAGAACAAAATATGAATATAAGAAACAACAAATAAAAACAGTAAAAGCAATTAATATTGAATAAAGGACAAAGAATTTTAAAGCTACTCTGAAGAGCTGCTTGTAACAATTTTCCTCCTCGGCCTTGCTGCCGAATGCTTTGTCCTTGGTGAAGGCGATGATTGCGCCTTTGCTTGCCGGGGTGGTTGGACTCGCGTGGGTGGTAAGTACTTGGGCCGGCGACGGTGGAGCTTTGGTGCACATAGGCATTTATCTCGGCTGATAGGCTGCCCATAATAATTGGTGATCGGGGTGGGGTGCTGAAAACGGCCCTTCGCTTGGATGGCCTTCTGTTGACAGACGAGGCCGCGACAGAATCTGTTGCCCTAGATGGACCGGCAGCCTGGTATTGGGGCTGAGGGTCCGCATGGAAGAACGACCTTGTTCCTCCCGGGGCTAGTGTAGTCTCGGTGTAAGGGGCGGATGTGACGAACATGTTGCTGGGAAACTCCGGAAATTGTGCTCCTTGGTCTGGGAAAGCGTGCAGCATCATCTGGGCTAAGGTTCCGTTGAAATCCCTTTGGTACTCCATGTACCTTTGTTGCCTGAGGTCCATTGCTGCCAACCTTTGCAAGATCTCCTAGTACGGGTCTACTGCGGCAGAGGTGTGGGCAGTACCAGGCATGTCTGCCGTGTACTGGGCCTCGGCAGCAGTATCGGCAGTGTACTGCTGCGGCGTTGCTTGGACAGGCTCCGCTTGTGTGATCTACATGACATTGTGACAGAAGTCCTTGGTCCATCCTCATCGTGGGGACGTGTATTCGTCCGTCTCTTCAATGGGCACACCTGCGGCAACACATAAACCCGTGATCAAACAAGGGAAATACAATGGTCCCCTATCTTTCTTACCGCACTCGTGAATTTCCCGTAGGATGATCTCTCCAACATCGATGGTCCTCTTGTTGATGATGGATTGGATAAGCACCAATCTTTTGCGATCCATCGTGCTATTGTGTGACGTGGGGATGAGGCGTCGCTTGACAAAGGTATTCCACATCTTGGCCTCCGGCTTAAGGCTTTGTCTTATTACGGATCCTCGACGGGTACCAGTTTCCCATGGGGTGTTCGCGTAACAAAGATCATCTTTGATGAGCTCGTAGTCCTCGGCAGTGACATCTTCCATGAATTCGCGTGGATGTCACTGTCAGGGGTGAGGCCATAGAAATTGTTGATTGTTTCGGCATCTAACTAGACCGGCCTGCCGCGGCAATGAACGAAGAGGGAGTCTTTGCTGGGCCCGTGCGCATAAAACTCCCGCACGACCGAAGATCTAAGCCAATTAACACCACCAAAACTTAAGATCCGGGTTTACCCATCAAAGAACCATTAATTCCATGTTAAAACACACCATAATTCATTGATTTACCCATTGAAAACCATCAGGTATCACCTTATTACGGGATTGCATCAATTCAATCAAAATTAACCGATAAAAACCGAAAATCATCAATTAAAACCATAAAAAAAATCAAGAACTCAATGCGATGGATCAAACACTTGGGAATTTCAATAAAGAACTCAAAGTTCAGAGGTTTGAATGGTTTCTTACATCCAAACAAGATCCAACCTCCTTCCAATTGAAAAACACGTGAAAACAAGTTGTAAAATGTAAGGAAATTAAAGAGAAATAAGGAGAAAATAATGCGAACGAAATTGAATAAAAAAGATGTGATTTACCTTGATAAAATTGAAGAGAATTCTGATTGGAAACCAAGAAAATTAGGAGAAGTTGAGAGAAAATGGGAAGTTACAAGAAATTGTGATTTTGGTGAAAAATGGGAAATATATCTTAATAAAATCTTTATGGTAATTAAAATGAGTTTATAAAGAGATTTTTGGAAGGTTAGATCTGATGAGAAATATTCGATAAATAGCCCCTTAAAGATTCTAAGTTTTGACCCATTTACATTTTAGTCACTAAAATTGTCATTTTTACAAAATAGTCACTATTTTCCAAAATGTCAAGGTTCATAGTGTAATTTTACAAAATTGAGTTTACCAAACTCAAATAGAGTCCAAATAAGAATTTTAGAGTATTTTTCCATATTTTATTTCCTTTGAAAACCACCTATAAAAATTAATTCTCGGATTTAGGTTAATTGGCTTGACCGATTCAACCAAACCCTTGATCCGACCTTGATAACAACTAGGCCCATTTTTGGGATGTTACAAAAATGTCGTGGTAAATATGGAGGACTCATGTGCTGAGCTAAACGACAAGAAGATATTTTGATAAGAGTGCCAGTTGGTGTCATTACAGCCTGGCCACAACCACCATAGTAGGGTACAACAACCAATATCGCAAGACCACGAGCCACCTCAGTAGGGGAGCACTGTCACCACTGCCATTTTTGCAGAGATGCCATTACGTGAAAAAGGGAAAAATGAAATTTTCACTATCTTTTAGGGTTTTTCACACCTTTTTTAAGGCATGGTAACCTACAAGAAAAGGAGGCACCATTGAGGAATAAGAACACAGAAAAAGATTTACCTTCGGAGAGGTTTGCGGCGGAGGAAAGCTCCCACCTTTCTCCTCCAAACTCCGGCCGAAGTATCCTCTATTGATAGAGCTCGAAGGGAGTGGCGTGCTAGGCACCCGAGAGTGGATAGCACGACAAGGCGTCTCGTGGTGGTTGAAGAGCTTACAGCCTGTGCACACCGACGGTGTCTTCCATCTTCCTTCTCTTAATTTACTTTTCATACATTTTAAGAGGATGATGTTGAATGTTTAAGTTTGTATGAGGATGATACTTTCTTTTACATTTCGCACCACCATATGTTTCTTTGTTTAGGTGGTTGCTAATATGGATGATTATCTTTTGCTTCTTATTAATATATAGTCTTCTATGTGTTTGTGTATTTTCTTTGCTCATAGTTGTTAATCATTTAAGCATTGTAAGAGACATAATAGGGTCCCGTGTTTAGGTGCATGTTAGAGTATTCAAGAGAAACCTAGCTATAGATCCTTAGATCATTCGAGAGGAGCTAAGGGAGGATCTCCGTGAGCAATGGGTTTAGGATAGTAACCAAAACCTAATATGATCTTAGAGTACTCGAGAGAGACGTAAGTGAGGGTTTCAACGAATAAAAGGAGTGTGCATTGTCGATAGGCCAGTGATGTGGCTGAGACCGAGAGGAGATGTCGTGGCATTTTAGTTTGTCAGGTTCCTATGACTCGAGAGAGTGGGAAGACTTTAGAAACCTTTGTCGGGTAGATATACACCATAGCAGCTATATGTTAGTAGGAGTAAGGTTAAGAAGTCCATAGGATCTTCCTCCAATCATTCTCGAGAGAGCTCATCAATAGAGGGTTAATATAATATATTGTTTAAACGTGTTCTTGCATTCCAAATTTGCCTCAACATTTACAAACTGCTTTTAGTATTTTACTTGTCTCTCTGCAATCATATCATCATACATTCCACACACCACTTCCATACTTCTATCTTGCCATCACCATCCATTCCACTTTGCCTTGGCATATTTTAGTTGCTTGCATTCTGAAATTGCCATAGTATTTCACCATTACACCTCACCGTACATATCCATTTCCACCTATCGTTATCTTTATTTTCTTTTTTAGTTAGTGACATCTTTTTGCCTTAACAATATTAACTTATTGGTTACCTCGATCCTCGTGGGGACGATACTCACTTACCCTTTTATTACTTGTACGACTGTCTATACTTGCACATACGTGTTCGCATAATTTATAGCACTATACCGGCGACACCAAGTTTTTGACGCCGTTGCTAGGGATCGACAAGAGAATGGTTTGTCATTTTTACCTTGGCATTAAAATGTAACCCCTTACTTTTAACTTATGGAGCACGATAGGTTAAAAATGTTGCTTTTAAAACTTTTATGTCAAGTAATTGTAAAAAGTGATTTAAAACAAAATTTGTAAACCAAAAGATAAAAATACAGTTAAAAAGTAAATATTTTGATATAAAATTAATAGGTTTAAATACATCTCAATCCCTAATAATCCCAAAAAAAAGTTTGTAAATAAACGTACTAAAAATATTAATAAATTGTATCTGAGTGAGATCTCTGAGTACTAACTTCTAGGGCCAAATATCTGAAAAAGAAAATAAACTAAAAGAATGAGCTATAAAGCCCAATGTGTCTCTAAAGTGTAGACAAACATCACGATATCACTCTGTTCACAATCACAGACATAATATATATATATATATATATATTCACACTAAATAAACACAATGAGTGATGAATGCAATGTCACAAAGAATGTAATCCCATACTCTGAACGCCAATCACAGTGGTGGCAAAGCCAACCGATCATAGTGGAGGTAGTTCCCCAGAACCCCTCACCCCTTATTTCGCTAAACACAATTGTGGTATGACCACCTTCCTCCGTACATTCTCTCCCCATGCACATGATTATGCAATTAATATCACAAAAGTCTCATCACATATATTCGTATAATATACGAGGTGCACAGTTCCGATAATCTGTTAAATGCAAGGTCACAAAGAATGTAGTCCCATACTCCAAACGCCAATCACAGTGGTGGCAACGCCAACCGATCACAGAAGAGGTAGTTCCCTAGAACCCCTCACCCCTTATTTTGCCAAACATAGTTGTGGTAAAACCACCTTCCTTCGTAAAATCCACCCCATGCACATGTAATGCAATAAATAAAAATGATCTCAAATGTCTCATCGTAGTCAATCGTATAAAATAAAAAAAAACACAGTTCAAATAATTTGATCACAGTATCACAGGGTATATCAAGATCAAAGTATCACAATAAAAAATTAATCATAGAACACAAATCTAACACTGGAAGAGAACACACATTTAAATTCATTTAACAATAACACATGAAGAAGCACACCTTTAGCACAAGAAGAAAACAAACATTTGAATTCGTTTGACAATAACACAGAAAGAAACACACATTTAATGCAAGAAAAAACCCTAAATTAACACAAGAAGAAAACAAACATTTAAATTCATTTAACAATAGCACATAAGAAACACATATTTAGCACAAGAAGAAAAAACATATTTGAATTCATTTAACAATAGTACAAAAAGAAATACACATTTAACCCGATAAGAAATAGATTAAATATAGGAACTTAACGTTAAAAACTTTACCCTCAAAACCAATTTAATTTATATTATTTCATAATAATTGTAAAACATTTAATTACTTAATAATTCGTTAAAAACAAAAGTTAAAATTATAACTAAAAATTGGTAATTTAAGAAGAGTTAAAATTCCTAAAATATATTATCTCATAAACTTATTAAAATTAATATTATAATCTAATGGTTCAAATAAATTATACGAATGTAAGAAAAATATTTATGTATATTGAAAATAACCTTAATTCCCAAATATATTAAAGTTTCTAAAATAGTAATAATAATTTGAATAACTAAAAGTTAGTTTTATATTGAATAATAAAATAACCAAATAAAGTATGAGATTCTTCAGGTACCACATTGTCTAAAGTTCAAAGATTTGTAAGGGGAAACTAAGATGGAGTAACCTAAAGAACTTAATGTATCTCTAAGGTGTAGATAAAAACAACAAAATACAGTTTATAAAATTATTTCTCAAGAATAATATTTTAGGAAACAATACAAAAGAAGTTGTATGAATGATGTTATAATTTATCTAATCTCAATCTTAATCCTAAATAATAATTTATCCGAAAATACAATTTTACAGGGTTTAAAATCATAATTACACATAAAAGTCTAGGATCTCAAAATCCGAAAAGTTTTATATATTTCTTAAATCACAATGATATGTAAGCACGGAAACACAAATATGCAATCAAAGACACAATACAACAATTAAACATGCTAGCAAAATACGAATATTTTTCAAACCATAAAATATTAAGCATGTCACAAAAAATATATTTTTTTGGAAAAACAACAACAAACAAATATAGCACCAGTAAGAGAACACACCTTAGCCAAAGCGACTCAAATTACTAAATAACATGGTTTTGAACTCGAACAAAAATAAAGAGTGAAAACATAGGCTTCAGAGAATCTTGATAAAAGAAAATAATGTAGGTTTTTCCCTTAGACCATAATATGTATTTATAGAGAAATAAATAATTAATTTCAATTAGAATTAAAATTCTATATAATAATAAAAAAATAAGGTTGTATAATTTCAATGAGATTTCTTTTCTTTATTTGAGACTTTATATAATATATATAATATTAAATAAAGAGTTTTGATAAAACAATAATTAGAATAAAATAATATTCTTAATAAAAAGATTGAATGTAGAAAAACTTTTAATAAAAAAATAATAATTAATCTCAATAAAAATAGAATTCAATTTAAGAGAAAATTAGTTATCCAAAAGTCATCAAATTTCAAAACATCACTTCAACTTTTAATTTTTAAATTCACATTTAAAATTTTCAAAACTATTTAATCTTATCTCAAAAAATTTCCCTTAAATTTAGAAAATCAATTAAAAAAAACTCAAATAAATCAGGGTTTCAGAAATTGGGAATATAAAAATTAGGGTTTTTAATTAGGGATTTTAAAATTAAGGTTTTAAAATTAGGAATAATATTTTAGAAAACAATGTAAAACAAGTTGTATGAGTGATGTCATAATTATTTGCAAAAGTATGAGATCTCAAAATCTGAAAAGTTTTATATATTTCTTAAATCACAATGACACGTAAGCATGGAAACACAAATATGCAATGAAAGACACAATACAAAAATTAGACATGCCAACAAAACACGAATATTTTTAAAAAATAAAATATTAATCACGTCACAAAAAATATATTTTTTTGAAATAAAACAACAAACAAATATAGCACCAATAAGAGAACACACCTTAGCCAAAGCGACTCAAATTACTGAATAACGTGGTTTTGAACTTGAATAGAATTAAAGAATGAAAACATAAGCTTTAAAGAATTTTGATGGAAGAAAATAATTTATGGTTTCTCTTAAACCATACTATGTATATATATAGAAAAAAATAACTGATTCCAATTTGAATTAGAATTCTATTAAATCATAAAAAAAATTAATAAAATAATAATAAAAAGCTTATAATATTTATAATATTAAAGGGATTTCTCTTAAAGGGGTTTCTTTTCTGAGACTTTATATAATATTTATAATATTAAATAAAGAGTTTTGATAAAATAATAATTAAAATAAAATGATATCTTTAATAAAAAGATCAATTGTTGAAAAACTCTTAAAAAATAATAATTAATCTCAGTGAAAATAAAATTCAATTCAAAAACAAATTGGTTATCTAAGAGTTCTCAAATTTCAAAACATATATTATAATAATAAATAAAAAATAATTTTATTTAAATTATAAAAAACAAAAAACAATTCACGTTTCAAAACAAAGATTTTTTTAAAGGGTAAATTATATATTTAGTCATTAATCTCTTTAGGATTTTCAAAACATCACTTTAACTTTTAAACTTTAAATTCATATTTAAAACTTTCAAAACTTTACAATCTTATCCCAAAATTTTTCCCTTAAATTTAGAAAATCAATTTAAAAAACTCAAATATATTAGGGTTCTTGGGAATCTAAAAATTAGGATTTTTAATTAGGGATTTCAAAATTAGGTTTTTAAAATTAGGAATAATTTTTGGGGTATTACAATTTTTGTTTTATTTTGTTTATTTTGTTAGTTTGGTTTACTAGTTTTATTTTTTTTCTTTTCAGGGTTATTCTCAATGCATGTACAGAAGGTCTACTAACGAACCTCTCTATCCTATAGTGCCTGAAATTGAGCATTTGTTTCGTCAAAGAAGGCGTAGTCAGCATAGAGCTATGGACCCACTAGCAATGCAAGACCCAGTAGTTCCAAATGTCGGGGCAAATCTGAATTTTGTTGCACCTCGACCAAGGGCTATTAGGGATCATTTAAATCCTATCTTGGATGATCTTAATCTTGTCATCGTGGCACCAAAAATTCAAGCTACAAATTTCGAACCCTAGTCTGTAATGTTCAATATGCTGAATTCTATTGGGCAATTTAGAGGGATGACGCACGAAGATGCAAGGCAACATATTAGAGCTTTCCTAGAAGTTTGTAATTCTTTTCGTCAACAAGGAGTTCATGAGGATGTGTCGAAGCTCAAGCTATTCCCTTATTCCTTATGTGGCCGAGCAAGGGCGTGGTTAAGTGGAGTACCATCCAGATCAATGGAGTCATGGGCTTATCTGTGCAAGAGCTTTTTGCTGCAGTACAATCCTCCGAATCTACACACCCAACTTAGGAATGACATAGCTTCTTTTCGACAAGGTGATGATGAGTCAATGTGTGAATGTTGGGATCGATACAAGGGATTGCTTCTCAAGTGTACAAATCATGGATTTCAAGATTGGACTCAAGTTGTGATGTTCAACAACGGTGTCAATGCACCAACCAGAATAATGCTAGATTCCTCGGCAAATGGAACTTGGTTAGACAAATCACCCGATGAGGCATTTGACATACTTGACAGAATTTCCAACAATGAATATCAATTTTCTTCTACAAGACTTAGAACTGGGAAGAATGCGCAAGGGACATTCGAGCTTGATGCTAAGGACTCATTATCCGCTCACCTCTCAGCTATCACCAATATGTTGAAGAGCATCCAACGTTCCAATGAGGTGAAGATGGTCAGTTCTGCATGTCTGTTAAGCCATGGAAATCATCATGAGAGTGAGTGCCTAGGAAACCATGAGTCAGCCAATTATGCGAGCAACTTCAATAGGAGCAATAACAATCCCTACTCCAACACGTATAATCTAGGATGGCGACAACATCCGAATTTTTCATGGGGAAATCAAGGATCCAGTAATCCTAATCCCCCAATGCGAAATCAAAATGAGACCTAGAATTTTCAAGCGAATATGCCTTGGCATAATCAGAACAAGGAGGCTGCATCATCATCTAATACCAGTTCTTTAGAGGCTACTATGTAGGAATTTATTCTAAGTACCAAGACTATGCTTCAAAAGCATACTACAACCATCAAAAACCAAGGAACCCTACTACAAAGCCACAGTGCTTCATTGCGAAATTTGGAGAGCCAGGTTGGCCAAATTGCCACGGAATTACAAGAGCGTCAGCCAGGACGTCTGCCTAATGACACTGAAGTCACTAAGCCACATGGTAAAGAGTAATGTAGCGCGATCACATTAAGGAGTGACAAGTAGATTAATTAAGAAGAGAAGTTTGGGGGAAAGAATTCTGATGAATCCCTACCCAAACCTGTGCAAGAAGAAATGCTTGAGCAAATTCTCGAGGAGAATGAGAATGAGGAAGGTTTGACAAGTGTACCTGTTGGTGGAGCAAGCATAAATTCCACGGCAAAATCAGTTCCTACCCCAACAGTGGAAGAAGTTAGACCCCCACCACCTTTTCCCCAGAGGCTGAAGAAGCACAATGATGAAATTCAGTTCAAGAAGTTTGTTGATAAATTGGACCAAGAGTACATAAATATCCCACTCTTGGAGGCAATTGACCAGATGCCCAGCTACGCCAAATTTCCCAAGGAGATAGTTACAAAGAAGTGGAAAGTGGAGAAGTTTGAGACAATTGCCACGGCAAAAGAGTATTGCTCTACTTTAAGTAACCTACCAATGAAGAAGAAGGATCTTGGCAGTTTCATTATCCCATGTGCTATTGGAGACAAGTTCGTTGGGAAAGCACTCTATGATCTTGGATCGAGTGTAAATTTGATGTCCAAGTCAATTTTTGTGAAGCTTGTCATGGGAGATGTGATACCCACATCCGTCATATTATAGCTTGTCGATCGTTCCCATGTGAGACCCGAGGGGAAGATCGAAGATGTCATAGTGAGGGTGGAAAAATTTGTGTTTCCATTCGACTTTCTAATACTTGATTGCGAGGCTGATGCTTGATAAGTGCTCAACACACTATCACTTTTTACTCCTTTTATGGGCATTAATCATCAAATATACACCCACTCGGACCAATGCATGTGCTCAATATGATATATTTAGAAGTTATACTCATATAGATAATATTTACAGAAAAAGGCACGTTTTACTGCGTTTTTATATCTATGCAGGAGAACCAGTGCCGCGGCAGCGACAAGGCCGAGGCAGGACCTGATGCCGAGGCAGCAGCAGAAAGAAAAGAAGCAAGACTATAGGCGATGGAAAGATAAATATCCAAGGAACGTGTATGGACTTGAAGCCCATGGATCAGAGCTGGCTAGCACAAGGAAAAGCCCAAAGGAAGACCACGCGGGAAAACCCCTTAGCCAAAGCAAACTTGGAAATATTTTTATTATTATGTACTTGACTTGTTCCCTACTCCAAGTTGTATTCTACTTAGGAAAGGTTTGCCCTAGGTCTAGCCTATATAAAGACCTAGCCACCTAATGTACAAAACACGGAATACCTAGGGAGACAGCCGATTTCTATTCTTGTTTTCTTCTCCTCCATTATGTTCTAAACCTTCTTAGGGATTAGGTGAAGGTTTTCGAGTATTTGTGAGAGGAGATTGTACTTTGTCTTTGATTCAATGCAATAAAGTTATCAAGGTTTGCTTATCCTTTGTTATTCCTTGTTTTCAAAATTGAGCTCGAGAGAGGATATTGTGAATCATCCATTTATCTAAGCTCGGGAGAGTTAGATTCATGAAAGGGGTAAGTACGGTGTTTCAATCGCGAAATACTAACTCGGCCTAGGGATAGGTTAAGAGTTTCAGCGGCTAAAAGAAGTGTGAGATTGGTTGGTGAGTATAATTGGTTCACGCCGGGAGGTATCATCAAGGACTAGTCATCAATAGCACTCTGACTTAGGGATAAGCGGAGTCACCCAAGGACACTTTGCCTAACTTTGATAAAGTCTACCCACGAGCAAGGGATTGCCGCGGCAGACAGTATTGTCGCTGCCAAGGCAATATACTGCAGTGCTGCCGAGGCAGTGATATACGATTGCATTGGACAGAGACAAGTCAATCAAATCCACAATACGAAGCAACTGGATCCTAACACATCTCTCTCTACTATTTCAACCTTTTATTTTTATTTAGTTATTTTAGTTTCGATAAATCAAATCAACTCACTTTTGTTCTTTACTTTTTCTACAGAACAAAAAGGTGAAGAAAGCATATTAAGTATACCGGTCCCTGAGGAGACGATAACTCGATAAAATACTTATCACTTATTACTTTCGATGTGTCCACTTGCACTAAACGCGCACTTTTGAAATGCGACAAGTTTTTGGCGCCGTTGCCGGGGACTGACAACTAAATTTTGTTTTCTTTATTTTCTTGTTTCTTGTTTCTTTTTATTTTACTCTTGTTTGTTTTGATGTATGATCAGGGCCAATCCGACCAACGCTTTGTACGAGTTAGATCCAGTGATCGAAAGAACAAGGCAAAAGTTGAGGAGACAGATCCAAGGAGCCATGGCAGAACACCCGGCAGGACAAAACTTACCTACCGGCAATGGAGGACTTCCACCGCCACCTGGGCCGCAGCAGCTCACTGTCAGAGATTTCCTGGAGGAGGACTTAAATGGATTAAACCCAGGAGTCGTTACACCGGAGATTGAAGCAGCCCATTTTGAACTAAAACCTGTTATGTTCAATATGTTAAATACAATTGGACAATTTGGTGGGTCTGCAACTGAAGACGCAAGGCAGCACCTCAAGTCCTTCATGGAAATTTGCAACTCTTTCAAAATCCAAGGAGTCCATGTAGATGTCTTGCGATTGAAGCTATTCCCCTATTCACTGAGGGATAGGGCGAAAGCTTGGTTAAATAGCATTCCAGCAGGATCTATTGGATCTTGGAGTGAACTTTGCCGTGATTTCATTATTCGTTTTAATTCCACTAATTTATATTATAGAATCCGTAATGAAATTACTTCTTTTCGACAGGCAGAAGACGAACCAATGTACGAGGCATGGGAACGCTACAGAGAGCTATTGCACAAGTGTCCTTTGCATGGATTTCCCCTATGGACACAAGTGACAATGTTTTACAACGCCACTAATGCCCCGACAAGGATGATGTTAGATGCCTCGGCAAACGGAACACTCCTGGATAAAGCACCTGAGGAAGCTATTGAAATATTGAATAAACTCACAAAGAATAACTTTCAGTTTCCTACATCTAGGCGAGGAGGAGTAAGACGCCAAGCCACGGTAAATGAATTAGACACATCAAGTTCAGTGGAAGCACAATTGGCCTCTCTTACCAAGATGGTGCAAAACCTGCAGTTACAACAAAATACCCGTGAGGTCAAGGTAATTGATTCATATTGTGATTTATGTGGAGGTAACCACAGCTCCTCCGATTGCATGAATCAAGAAACCGGTATGTATGTTGGAAACTACGACCGTAACAATGTGATGTCCAACACATACAACCCATCATGGAAAAGGCATCCAAACCTATCATGGAGCAACCCAAACAATGCCTTAAACCCAATCACCCAACCTTCGGGATTTCAGCAACCGATGCCGCAGCAACAAGTCCAGCAGTCAATGCCGCAGCAGCAAATGCAGCAGCAACCGGTAAGTTCACTAGAAAACACGCTTAAGGCCTTCATGATGAAAACTGAGTCATACATGGCAAAGAATAGCAATTTCATCAAGAGGACAGATGCCTTCATGAATAGAACTAAGATGAGGTTGCAAAATCAAGAAGCGGACATTAAAACGCTTGAAACTCAGGTTGGGCAGTTTGCTCAATGCATAAACACTAGACCACAAGGAGGACTACCTAGCAATACTGAAGTTGCTAAGGTAATGAGCCATGAACAGTGCAAAGCAATCACTACTAGGAGTGGTCTACAGCTGAAGGAGAAGATCCCAGAGAGCCAAATTCAATCAGCAGATCAAGCAAAAGAAGAGGCTGAGAAAACTGAAGCTGACAACACTGCCCTGACAGAAAGCACTGCAGCTCCTGAGCAGCCTGCCGAGGCAGCAACAACTACAGTGGTGCCAGGTATCAAATTTCAAACTAAAGAAACCATGGATGAGATGAGACCACCACCACCTTTCCCACAAAGGTTGAAAAAGCAAAAACAGGACCAACAATTCAAGAAGTTCCTCGACATCTTGAAGCATGTCCACATTAACATACCTTTCGTTGAAGCTATTGAACAAATGCCGAACTATGCCAAGTTCCTAAAGGACATAGTGTCAAAGAGGAAACGAATAGGTGAGTTTGAGATAGTGGCTGCTACCGAGGGATGCATGGCAATGCTGCATAACCGCATGCCACCAAAGTTAAAAGATCCTGGTTGCTTTACTATACCTTGTGCGATAGGTAAGGATTATGAAGGTAAGGCCCTATGCGACTTTGGAGCAAGTATAAATCTCATGCCCAAATCAGTCTTTCAAAAGCTTGGAATTGGAAGGGCAAAACCTATAACCGTTATGCTCCAACTAGCGGATCGATCCTATGTGCAACCTGAAGGCAAAATCGAGGACATACTGGTAAGAGTTGACAAGTTTATTTTTCCTACTGACTTCCTTGTCCTTGATTGTGAAGCAGATGACAATGCACCGATCATTCTTAGGAGACCTTTCCTTGCAACTAGACGTACTCTAATTGACGTGGAAAAAGAAGAGTTGACAATGCGGGTCAATGATCAACAAGTCAAACTCAACGCTTTCCACAACTTAAAAAAATATGACGATCAAGAAGAATGCAAGGCCATCCACACAGTAGACACTAAAGTATCCTGCCTTGGCAGTCTGCTCGGCAGAATATTCGGCAAAAAGATTAAACCCAAGGTGGATGAACATACAACAAAAAGGAGTGGCCCACAACTGATTCACAATTTGGGCCTAAGGGAGAGAATAATTTTGGGAGATGCATTTGCATGCTCTCCACCAGTAACATGATCTCCTCCCTTTTCTTTATTATTATATTATGATTAGTTAGTTTATTTTTATTTTATTTTTTCTAATTATTTTTGCTTTAAGTACTTTTTCTTTTGTGTGTTTTATTTAGGAATAAAAAGCAAGAATAAAGGAGAAATGGTTCACAGCAGAAACTCTGCCGAGGCAATAAAATAGTGTCAGGGCCACAGTAGTCCCAACGGGCAGAACAGTGTAACGGCTAGTCTGCCGAGATTCCTACCGCGGCAGAAAAAGGAAACGATAGATAAAGGAAACGGTTACAAACGGCTAGTGGTTTCAACGGTCACAAGGTCGAGGCCTATATAAGAAACTCCTTCCTCTTGAACTATTCACTCTTGCTTTCTTGTTTTCTTTAGTATTCATAACAATCTCTCTCTCACATTACTCTCTGCATACTAATCTTCGCTAAACTCCAGATTCTTTTCAAGAAAAACTCCAAGAAATCACATCTCTCAATCTTAATGGCAACATACAAGCGATTCGCCCCAGCCAACGTTGAAGATCGCTTCAACCGATCCTTCATCGCTCAGCAACTATGGGAACAACAAGGTTTCTAGCATGCGGACGATGAAAACTACGGAATTGAGCACTACCTCTTCAATAGAATTAAGTACCAAAACTGGGAAATTTTCTGTCTCCAACCTGCCCAGGCGAATATGCTACTATCGTGCGGGAGTTCTATGCGCACAGGCCCAGCAAAGACTCTCTCTTTGTTCACTGTCGCGGCAGGCCAGTCCAGCTCGATGCCGAGACAATCAATAATTTCTACGGCCTCACCCCTGCCAGTGACATCCACGCTGAATTCATGGAGGACGTCACTGCCGAAGACTACGAGCTCATCAAATATGATCTTTGTTACGCGAACACCCCATGGGAAACCGGTACCCATCGAGGATCCGTAACAAGACAAAGTCTAAAACCCGAGGCAAAGATGTGGAACACCTTTGTCAAACGACGGCTCATCCCCACATCACACAATAGCACGGTAGATCGCAAAAGATTGGTGCTGATCCAATCCATCATCAACAAGAGAACCATCAATGTTGGCGAGATCATCCTTCGGGAAATCCACGAGTGCGGTAAGAAAGATAGGGGATCATTGTATTTCCCTTGTTTGATCATGGGTTTATGTGTTGCCGCAGGTGTGCCCATCGAAGAGACGGACGAATACACGCCCCCCACGACGAGAATGGACCAGGGACTTCTTTCTTAAAGTCATGCAGATTACACAAGCAGAGCCTGTCCAAGCAACGCCGCAGCAGTTCACTACCGATACTGCTACCGGGGCCTAGTACACGGCAGACATGCCTGGTACTGCCCACACCTCTGCCGCAGCAGACCCATACCAGGAGATCTTGCAACGGATGGCAGCAATGGACCTTAGACAACAAAGGTACATGGAGTACCAAAGGGATTTCAATGGCACCTTAGCCCAAATGATGTTGCACGCCTTCCCGGACCAAGGAGTACAATTTCCGGAGTTTCCCAACAACATGTTCGTTACAGCCGCCCCTTACACCGAGACTACACCAGCCCCGGGAGGACCAAGGCCTTTCTTCCATGCGGACCCTCAACCCCAATACCAGGCTGCCGGCCCATCTAGGGCAGCAGATTCTGCCGCGGCCTCGTCTGTCAATAGAAGGCCATCCAAGCGAAGGGCCGTTTTCAGCACCCCACCCAGATCACCAATTATCATGGGCAGTCTATCAGCCGAGATAGATGCCTACGTGCACCAAAGCTCCACTACTGCCGGCCCAAGTACACACCACACCGGACGAGCAACAACAATGGGAGGAGGAACGGACGTAATGCTCACCGAAGAGATGGCTGATGTAGAAGAAAAAGAGGAGGTAGAGGCCCAAATGCAACGAACACCGCCCACACGAGTCCAACCACCCCGGCAAGCAAAGGCACAACCATCGCCTTCACCAAGGACAAAGCATTTGGCATCAAGGCCGAGGAGAAAAATTGTTACAAGCAGCTCCTCGGAGTCGCTTTAAATTTCTTTGTCCTTAATTCAATACTACTTACTTTTACTGTTTCTATTTGTTGTTTATTATATTCATATTTTGTTTTGCCGCTTACTTCTTCAAATATAAAGTACTGAGGAAAATGCTTGGTTTGAGTTTGGGGGTGCAGATTCACTGCCAAGGCAGCAATCTACTGCCGCGGCCTTGCCAAAAAGGGAGTATTCTAGTGATTTTTTTTAAATTTTTATGCTCCTCGCCTTACTTGAATTAACTGCCTACACTTTTGCATTGCTCATCATCAGTATTGCCTTAGTTTATTCTTTAAAGGCTATAGAAATCTTTCTCCTTACCATGTTTAGGTTCTATTAAGAAGGCTTAACCTTAGGATGCTTAAGGATGAAAACTTAGAAGCTTACTATAGGAAGAACTTTAAACACTTTTGGGACTTGTTGGATTAGAGGAATTCTTTTAATGAACTTAGGTGATAAAGACTTAGATTTTTGAGAAAGTAACTAGAGGTGCCTATCACCGGCTCTAGAAAAGTCTCTTCTTCAAGCTAGAGGTGCCCGAAATTGGCTCTAGTATGCTTTAAGAAATATCAAAAAGAAAGAAAAATTTAGTGAAGAAAAAAAAACGCAATCCTTGAGGTGCCCGAAATTGGCTCAAAAATTGGTTGTTTAGAAAAGAAGAGAACACTTAACCCAATTCTACTTGTCTTGAACTTAGAGTTTATCTAAGAAAGCCCTTAATCAAACTTTTCCACAAAAACGCACACACTCACAATTCTTATAGTTTGTTTCTAGGTAAACCCTTGGGGAGCCGAAAGGTTAAGAGTAAAGAATAGACCTAGCTATGGTGGGGAGAATAGATGGAAATGTAAGACCAAGAGAGAGTAGAGTTCGGCAAATTGATGGTTTCCATTGCTTGAGGACAAGCAATAGTTCGAGTTTGGGGGTGTGATAGGTGCTCAACTCACTATCACTTTTTACACCTTTTATGGGCATTAATCACCAAATATATACCCACTCGGACCAATGCATGTGCTTAATGTGATATATTTAGAAGTCAAGCTCATAAGGATAAGATTTACAGAAAAGGCACATTTTACTGCGTTTTTATATCTGTGTAGGAGAACCAGTGCCGCAGCAACGACAAGGCCGAGGTAGGACCTGATGCCGAGGCAGCAACGGAAAGACAGGAAGCAAGACTATAGGCGATGGAAAGATAAAAATCTAAGGAACGTGTCTGGACTTAAAGCCCATGGATCGGAGCTGGCTAGCATAAGGAAAAGACCAAGAGAAGACCACGCGGGAAATCCCCTTTAGCCGAATTAAACTTGGAAATATTTTAATTATGTACTTGACTTGTTCCCTACTCCATGTTTTATTCTACTTAGGAAAGGTTTACCCTAGGTCTAGCCTATATAATGACCTAGACATCCAATGTACTAGAGAGGGAATACATAAGGAGAGAGAGCCGAATTCTATACTTGTCTTCTTTCCCTCCATTATGTTCTAAACCTTCTTAGGGATTAGGTGAAGGTTGTCGATTATATGTGAGAGGAGATTGTACCTTGTCTTTGTTTCAATGCAATAAAATTATCAAGGTATGCTTATCCTTTTTTATTCCTTGTTCTCGCATTCAAGCTCGGGAGAGAAGTTTGTGAGTAATCCATTTATCTAAGCTCGGGAGAGTTCGATTCACGAAAGGGGTAAGTACAGTGTTTCAATCGCGAAATACTAACTCGGACTAGGGATAGGTTAAGAGTTTCAGCAGCTAAAAGAAGTGTAAGATTGGTTGGTGAGTATAATTGGTTCACGCCAGAAGGTATCATCAAGGACTAGTCATCAACAACACTCTGACTTAAGGATAAGCGGAGTCATTCAAGGACACTTTGCCTAACTTTGGTAAAGTCTACCCATGAGCAAGGGATTGCCGCAGCAGACAGTATCGTCACTACCAAGGCAGTAAACTGCAGTGCTGCCGAGGCAGTGGTATACGATTGCATTGAGCAGAGACAAGTCAATCAAATCCACAATACAACGCAACTGGATCCTGACCCATCTTTCTCTATTATTAATTCTCTTTACGTTTGTTTAGTTATTTTAGTTTAGATAAACCAACTCAATCACTTGTGTTTTTACTTTTCTACAGAACAAGATGATGAAGAAGGCATATTAAGTCTACCAGTCCCTGTGGAGACGATAATCCGATAATACTTATCAATTATTACTTTCTATGTGTCCACTTGCACTAAACGCGCACTTTCTATGTGTCAATCAGAGGAGCTGTGGTTACCTCCACATAAGTCACAATAAGAATCAATTACCTTGACCTCACGGGTATTTTGTTGTAACTGCAGGTTTTGCACCATCTTGGTAAGAGAGGCCAATTTTGCTGCCACTGAACTTAATGTGTCTAATTCATTTACCGTGGCTTGGCGTCTTACTCCTCCTCGGCTAGATGTAGGAAACTGAAAGTCATTCTTTGCGAGTTTATTCAATATTTCAATAGCTTCCTCAGGTGCTTTATGCAGGAGTGTTCCGTTCGCCGAGACATCTAACATCATCCTTGTCGGGGCATTCGTGACATTATAAAACATTGTCACTTGTGTCCATAGGGGATATCCATGCAAAGGACACTTGTGCAATAGCTCCCTGTAGCGCTCCCATGCCTCGTACATTGGTTCGTCGTCTGCCTGTCGAAAAGAAATGATTTCATTACGAATTCTATCATATAAATTAGTTGGATTAAAACGAGTAATAAAATCATGGCAGAGTTCACTCCAAGATCCAATAGATCCTGCTGGAATGCTATTTAACCAAGCTTTCGCCCTATCCCTCAGTGAATAGGGGAATAGCTTCAATCGCAAGACATCTTCATGGACTCCTTAGATTTTGAAGGAATTGCATATCTCCATGAAGGACTTGAGGTGTTGTCTTGCATCTTCAGTTACAGACCCACCAAATTGTCCAATAGTGTTAAGCATATTGAACATGACAGGTTTCAGTTCAAAGTGGGCTGCTTCTATCTCCGGTGTAACGACTCCTGGGTTTAATCCATTTAAATCTTCTTCCAATAAGTCTCTGACAGTGAGCTGCCGCGGCCCAGGAGGCGGCGGAAGACCTCTGTTACCGGCAGGTAAGTTTTGTCCTGCCGGGTGATCTGCCATAGCTTCTTGGATCTGTCTCCTCAACCTTTGCCTTGTTCTTTCAATCTTTGGATCTAACTCGTACAAAGGGTTGGTTGGGTTGGCCCTGGTCATACACCAAGAAAAACAAAAGTAAAATAAAAATAAAAATAAACAAGAAAATAAAGAAGACAAAATTTAGTTGCCAGTCCCCGGCAACGGCGCCAAAAACTTGTCGCGTGTCAAAAGTGCGCGTTTAGTGCAAGTGGACACATCGAAAGTAATAAGTGATAAGTATTATCGGATTATCGTCTCCACAGGGACATGTAGACTTAATATGTCTTCTTCACCTTCTTGTTCTATAGAAAAGTAAAAACACAAGTGATTTGAGTTGGTTTATCTAAACTAAAATAACTAAAAATAAATAAAGAGATTTAATAATAGTGAAAGATGGGTCAGGATCCAGTTGCGTTGTATTGTGGATTTGATTGACTTGTTTCTGTTCAATGCAATCGTATATCACTGCCTCGGCAGCACTTGAGTTTACTGCCTTGGCAGCGACAATACTGTCTGCCGCGGCAATCCCTTGCTCGTGGGTAGACTTTACCAAAGTTCGGCAAAGTGTCCGTGAATGACTCCGCTTATCCCTAAGTCAGAGTGTTGTTGATGACTAGTCCTTGATGATACCTCCCGACGTGAACCAATTATACGCACCAACCAATCTCACACATCTTTTAGCCGCTGAAACTCTTAACCTATCCCTAGGCCGAGTTAGTATTTCGTGATTGAAACACTGTACTTACCCCTTTTGTGAATCTAACTCTCCCGAGCTTAGATAAATGAATTACTCACAAACTTCTCTCTCGAGCTTGAATGCGAGAACAAGGAATAACAAAGAATAAGCAAACCTTGATAATTTTATTGCATTGAAACAAAGACAAAGTACAATCTCCTCTTACATATACTCAACAACCTTCACCTAATCCCTAAGAAGGTTTAGAACATAATGGAGAGAAAGAAGACAAGTATAGAATTCGGCTCTCTCTCCCTAGGTATTCCGCCTCTAGTACATTAGACGGCTAGGTCTTTATATAGGCTAGACCTAGGGCAAACCTTTCCTAAGTAGAATACAACTTGGAGTAGGGAACAAGTCAAGTACATAATAAAAATATTTCCAAGTTTAATCCGGCTAAGGGGGCTTTCCCGCGTGGTCTTCTCGTGGTCTTTTCCTTATGCTAGCCAGCTCCGATCCATGGGCTTTATGTCCAGAGATGTTCTTTGGATTTTTATCTTTCCATCGCCTACAGTCTGGCTTCATGTCTTTCTGCTGCTGCCTCGGCATCAGGTCCTGCCTTGGCCTTGTTGCTGTCGCGGCACTGGTTCTCCTGCACAGATATAAAAACGCAGTAAAACGTGCCTTTTCTGTAAATGTTATCTTTATGAGCTTGACTTCTAAATATATCACATTAAGCACATGCATTGGTCCGAGTGGGTGTATATTTGGTGATTAATGCCCATAAAAGGTGTAAAAAGTGATAGTGAGTTGAGCACCTATCAAGTACTTCCTAGAGCCGGTGATAGGCACATCTAGTTACTTTCCCTAAAATCTAAGTCTTTATCACCTAAGTTCAGTAAAAGAATTCCTATAATCCAACAAGTCCCAAAAGTGTTTAAAGTTCTTCCTATAGTAAGTTTCTAAGTTTTCATCCTTAGGTATCCTAAGGTTAAACCTTCTTAACAGGACCTAATCATGGTAAGGAGAAACATTTCTATAGCCTTAAAGAATAAACTAAGGCAATACTTATGTTAAGCAGTGCAAAAGTGTAGGCAGTTAATTCAAGTAAGGCGGGGAGCATGAAAATTAAAATAAATCACTGTAATGCTCCCTTTTTGGCAAGGCCTCGGCAGTAGATTGCTGCCTTGGTAGTGAATCTGCACCCCCAAACTCAAACCAAGCATTCTCCTCAATGCTTTATATTTGAAGAAATAATCGGGCAACACAAATATGAAATAAGCAGCATATAAAGACAGCAAAAACAATTAATATTGAATTAAGAACAAAAATTTAAAGCGACTCCGAAGAGCTGCTTGTAACAATTTTTCTCCTTGGCCTTGCTGCCGATTGCTTTGTTCTTGGTGAGGGCGATGGTTGAGCTTTTGCTTGCCGGGGCGGTTGGACTCTTATGGGTGGTGTCCGTTGCATTGGGGCCTCCACATCTTCTCCTTCTTCTACATCGGCCATCTCTTCGGTTATCATTATGTCCGTTCCACCTCCCATTGCTGTGGATCCTCCGATGTAGTGTGTACTTGGTCTGGCGGCGGTGGAGCTTTGGTGCACATAGGCATCTATCTCAGCTGGTAGACTGCCCATGATGATTTGGGATCGGAGTGGAGTGCTGAAAACTACCCTCCGCTTAGATGGTCTTCTGCTGGCAGACGATGCCGCGGCAAAATCCGCTGCCCTAGATGGGCCGGCAGCCTGGTACTGTGGTTGAGGGTCCGCGTGGAAGAACGGCCTTGGTCCTCCCGGAGCTGGTGTAGTCTCTGTGTAAGGGGCGGTTGTGACGAACATATTGTTGGGGAAATCTGGAAATTGCTCTCCTTGGTCCGGAAAAGCGTGCATCATCATCTGGGCTAATGTGTTGTTGAAATCTCTTTGGTACTCTATGTACCTTTGTTGCCTGAGGTCCATTGCTGCCATCCTTTGCAAAATCTCCTAGTACGGGTCTGCTGCGGCAGAGGTGTGGGCATTGTCTGGCATGTATGTCGTGTACTGGGCCCCAGCAGCAGTATCAGCAGTGAACTGTTGGGGCATTGCTTGGACTGGCTCCGCTTGCGTGATTTGCATGACTTTGTGACAAAAGTCTTTGGTCCATCCTCGCCGTTGGAGAGTGTATTCGTCCGTATCTTCGATTGGCACACCTGCGGCAACACACAAACACGTGATCAAACATGGGAAATACAATGGTCCCTGATAAGTGCTCAACACACTATCACTTTCTACTCCTTTTATCGGCATTTCTCACCAAATATTCACCCACTTTAACCAATGCATGTGATTAATGTGATATATTTAGAAGTTATACTTAAATAGATACTATTTACAAAAAAAGGCACGTTTTACTGCGTTTTCATATCTGTGCAGGAGAACCAGTGTCGCGGCAGAGACAAGGCCGAGGCAGGACCTGATGCCGAGGCAGCAGCAGGAAGACAGGAAGCAAATTGATAGGCGATGGAAAGAATAAAATCCAAGGAACGTGTTTGAACTTGAAGCCCATTGATCGGAGCTGGCTAGCACAAGGAAAAGGCCAAAGGAAGACCACGCGGGAAAGCCCCTTAGCCGAATATAAACTTGGAAATATATTATTATGTACTTAACTTGTTCCCTACTCCAAGTTGTATTCTACTTAGGAAAGGTTTGCCCTAGGTCTAGCCTATATAAAGACCTAGCCACCCAATGTAATAGACATCGAAATACCTAGGGAGAGCCGACTTCTACTCTTGTTTCTTTCTTTTCCATCATGTTCTAAAACCTTCATAGGGTTTAGGTGAAGGTTGTGGAGTATTTGTGAGAGGAGATTGTACTTTATCTTTCATTCAATGCAATAAGAATTATCAAGGTCTGCTTATCCTTTGTTATTCCTTGTTCTTGCATTAAAGCCCGGGAGGGAAGTTTGTAAGTGATCTATTTATCAAAGCTCGGGAGAGCTAGATTCACGAAAGGGGTAAGTACGGTGTTTCAAGGTTATTCTCTATTTTATTCTCTATTTTCTATTTATTATTCAAGTTATTTTCATTCAATTCAAGACAACCAATTAATCTGTGTTTTTATTTTATTTCTTTTGCAGAGCGAGAAGAGCAAAGGGAACATATTAAGTATACCAATCCCAGTGGAGAAGATACTCGATATTTATCACTTTATTACTTGCGACGTGTTCACTTGCACAAATTGCGCAACCCTTTTTACACGCAACATTAACCTTTATGTTATGTTCGGTACCCTCTAAAACTTCAAAAAAAGGAGGATAGAAAAATAAAAATAAAATAAATTAATGATTTGCTAGTAATACAGAAAATAGGGAGGAAATAAAAGTGAATGAGACTTTTCTATCATGTATAAAAGCAAGATGGAGACCCCAAAAGGATTAAAACAAGAATTTTTTAAAGAACTGGTTGATTATAAATTTATTTTTTCTTCACTCTCTAAGTATTTATAATTTATCTTTCAACTCTCAATTATCGTTTCACCGCTAAGTATAAATCTTTATCCACAACCAATAACTTTTCAAGGTTGAAGACGACTCAAGAAGAGGAGGAAAAGAATGGAAAGTGCATCGATGAAGGTTATGCTGATAGCAATGGTGATAAGCATGATCGGGCACGAAGCAGTCGTCGTCGCACACGATTGTACAAAGGATTGTTCCGATTCATTTGGCACACCTTTGTTTCACTTCGGATGAGAATGAAAGGGTGAAAGATCAAGTGTTGGTAGTTTTTTTTCTTCCCTTAGACTCTAAATCGGTTGCAACTCATACTCGATGTATTCAATTATAGATAAAAATTGTTATTTCTGAATAATAT
The DNA here is from genome assembly GCA_035048815.1 of Abelmoschus esculentus. Classification (NCBI taxonomy): domain Eukaryota; kingdom Viridiplantae; phylum Streptophyta; class Magnoliopsida; order Malvales; family Malvaceae; genus Abelmoschus; species Abelmoschus esculentus. The sequence goes on from JAUCBN010000049.1 coordinate 3,696,888, forward strand.
AAAATTTTTGAATTGTATGAGCAAAATTTTTTAAGTGTATGTTTTTTTATTTATCATTGTTTTTGCCTTTTAGACAGTCTGATGAGTCAAAAAAGAACGAAATAATAATTATCAATTAATTTTAATAAGTTTGGGACTTAATATTGCATAAAAACTTATATAGTTGTTCGAATATGAAAATAATTTAAAGATGAGTATGATCCCTTGCTGAAAAGGTAACATTCAAAGTTTCTACCACATAAAATTTATTGTGTAGATATATGTAACGATCGCTTTATGTTTTCCCAGTTAGCTGACCCTACAACGTGATTTAGAATAAGAATCAACATTTGATGTTTAGCCCGTAACCAAGGGCGGTTTAAAAAATTTGAGGGTGATGTATAATTTATTCAAATGAGATTCTTAATTTATAATCAGTAAGAGATATAATATTTTTACAAAAATTATCGTATTTCAAAAGATATTATTAGATTATTCTCTCGAACAACAAAAAATTAACTTACAAACATCTAGAAATAAAAAAAATCACCTAAAATTATCATTTTTTTTGCATATTTTGAAGCAAAATAATTTATAACACTTTCAATATCAATTTCTTATGAAAGATCACTTTCAATTGCCACCAAAACAAGTCTTTTTAGTATTTCTTACGATATAGTTATTCGCAAGTGTACTTTAACAACCTTAATTTTAAAAAGCTCCATTCTACAAAAAAAAAGTAATAGGAATAATCAATAAGTTTTTAAGTTAGATTAGTGATTGCTGGTTTGGTATAAAACTCTCATCTGAGAGGTGTTTGATTTAGGCCTTCTCAAATGTAATGATTTCTTAATTTTTCTAACAAAACGACGTTTTAACTTATTTTAGATATAATTTTTTTTTGTTTTATATTTAACATTTTATTGCAATTTTAACGGTTGAATGTTTTGATTAAAGTCAAAATAAAATTCAACAGTATAAGTAGAAAAATATAAAATCTTCTAATATAATAGCATTATTTTATAATTTAATGATATTTTTTATATAAAAATTAAAATTTAAAGATATTTTATATTGTTTATCGTTTAAAATTTTTAAAAAATTAAGTCAAGAAAATGATAACATTATACTATTTGTTGTTGGACTTAAACATACAGTTTTAAAAAATTAAGTCAAGAACAATGATTTTCGTCACTGGTTCCTCTACTAAAATAGAGAAAATAATCCTTAAATCATTTCAAAAAAGTAAAATAGTCCTTCCATTAAAAATATTTCATCTATTTTCCCATTAAGTGGTGAAAATAAAATTATAAACATAAAAATACAATACCTTTTACTTCTCAAAAATTATAATTTTATCAATTTAATCCTTAATCATTAAAATACATAGAAACTAAAAAATATTTTTAAAATTTTATAAAGAAATTCATCAAACTCATAATTAAATGTTGTTCAATGTAGTATATCTTTATATTTAGAAATAATTTGTTATTAAATTCATCAAACTAAGTCCATTTGGTTAACAACAAAAATACCCAATATAGCACAAAGCAAAAACAACCAAAATCAAATTTTGTAAGTCCAACGAATTTTAAAACAGAGCCTAAAAATAAAAACACAAAGAATAGCAAAATCACGCCTTTAAATTCTCCTAGACAATAAACATACAACACAACCAAACCAATATCTGTCCAAGGTTGAAGAAGAGGAAGAGAGGAATGGAAAGTGCAGGGATGAAGGTGATTATCATAGCAATGGTGATCAGCATGATCGGACACGAAGTCATCGTGACTGCAAGCAATTGCCTAAAGGACTGTCTTCCTACATGTGATTCGGGTGCTTGTCAAACCGCATGCGAAGTTGTTTGTTCGGGATTAAGCGTTGCTAGTTCCTCTGGCACAATAAAGTCGAAAATGGCTTCCTTTCATGACCGAGGTATTTTATTATTCGAAGAAAATAAAATTTTTAGATTGTATGAAATTTAAGAAAGATCATATATTGAAATACATTTTCTTGGTGTAGGTGTTCCTCATCCGCGCTCTACTTCTCCCTCGCTGTTGCATTCGTCTTCCTCTTCTCCTTTTAGACAACCTAATGATTTGTCGAGGAATGAATGATCATTGTCAATTAATTACAATAAGTTTATAAGTTACTATGCATACAACCTTATGCAATTGTTTGAATTTGATGATGAGAAAGGGATTGTATGTGTGTTGTATGTGATATAATCATGTTCTTAAAAAATCAAAAGAGAATGGCCCATTCCTCTACAAATTCTCTTTAAGTTCTCCAAATTAATTGTATTAAATTGTTGAAGCCTCGATCAAGGAGAAAAAGACAACAAAGCATATAGAAAAAAAATCAACACTGCAATATTATATACAAAAGAAAACGGAACAAGTAGCTTTTTAAGTTAAAACTATTTTTAAAATAGTGTTTAGCTTTTCCATAATGATTTTTGAATTAAGTTACTTATTTTTTTTCTTAATTATCATGATTTTTTTATATTTTTAAAAGTAATTTAAAAAATAGGTTTTTTATATACTTTTTATGTGCTTCATAAAAATATTATCAAATTAACCTTTAGGTTATGTTTGTAGAATCTAAATCAAATAGAATTCAAATGAAAATTGCCCAGGAATAAGAATTGCCCACAAAATAAAAATTGCCCAGAATGAAATTTCTCAGGCAATTGACAAATGCAATATTATTTCAAAATACCAAATAAAGTTCTTACTCTCAAACTCATCACAGTCACACTCAACCACACTTGATCACAAGTTTTTTTCTCAGTCACACTTAAGCACACTCTCATTCACACATCACATTTTCTTAGTCACTCTTAACCACACTTGACCACTCTCTTTCAAACTCTAACTCACATATTACAAAACAATAGACAATATCTTTATATAGCCATTAAACATTACTACATAATAAAATCTATTAAATCCCATAATTTTTGTAACTCTTATAATTTCTCTATTAAATTCCATAAATACTCCCATATTGACTTTTGACATTTCGCATTTGTAACTCCCCAATTAACTCCTAAATTTTATCATTTATTAAACATCCCATTTAAGTTTATTTCCAGCAAAACTCCCCCGTAAACTTAAAGGTTTCTTCCATCCATCATGCCAATCATCTTACATTTTTCGTAACTTGATCCTGACTCGCTTGTATCCCTTCACAACATGTCTCTTCTTGTACCATTCATTCTCTCCTTGAACTTCCATCTTTTTCTTGAACACCCACTTTACACCAATAGGATGACTTCCTTTCGACAATCCCTTTCGGCAATAGGCTGACTTCACATCAATTGCCTTAATCTCCTCGTCCATGGCAATTTGCCATTTCTTGTCTCGTGACTCTTCATCAAAGAAAATATTTTCAGTATCTGCCCTAAGACATACAAGATGTACCTCACTTGTCGAATCATACAAATCTTGTAAACTTCGCATTTTGGGTTCTCGTGGTTCATCTTCCTCGTCGATAATTTCAGAACTTGTTGGTATGCTTTTTGGTGCCACAATTGATGATTCTTCAACTTCCATGACAATCTCTGTTGAATTATTTCAATCCCATTCGCTCGCTTCATTTACTCGCACATCACGACTCACCATCACCTTCTTACTTATCGGATCGAGTAGCTTGTACCCTTTTGTTCTCTCATCATACCCAATAAAAATAAACTTTTTACTTTTGTCTTCAAGCTTCGTTCTTCGTTGATCCGGTACATGTGCATACGCTACACTACCAAAAACTTTGAGATGAGAGACTGTCGGCTTCTGTCCGCTCCATGCTTCTTGTGGTGTTTGATCATCTAACTTTACATGTGGACAATGATTTTGTATATAAATTGCACATTGAACTGCTTCTGCCCAAAATTGCCTCGACAATTTCTTGCTTTTGAGCATTGATCGAACCATGTCATGAATGATCCGATTCTTCCTCTCAGTCACACCATTTTGTTGAGGAGAATATGGTGCGGTTAGAAATCTCCTAATTCCTTGTTCCTCACAATACTCCATGAAAGCCTTCGACGTATACTCGTCACCTCTTTCTGAACGTATGACTTTGATATGTCTTCCCGTTTCCTTCTCTACCATCACTTTGAACTTTTTGAACACCTCAAATGCATCGAATTTTTCTTTCAAAAAATACACCCAAGTTTTTCGTGAAAAATCATCAATAAATGAAATGAAATATCTTTTACCGCTAAAAGATTAAGGAGTGATTGGTCCACATATGTCGATATGAATCAACTCGAGTGGATGTTTAGCTCGATATTCTGCCTTCTTTTGAAACGATGTTCTCGCTTGCTTGCCAATCACACATTTTTCACAAAATTTGCCATCATAATCCATGTTCGACAACCCGTGCACCATGTTCTTCTTTTCTAACTCCTTTAGACCACCATGATATAGGTGACTAAATCGAAGATGCCATAGCGATGCCTTGTCTTCTACATCGACTCACAAACATTTTTCTCACACGCTTCTCAAATTCAATTTATACATCCGATTTTTACCCATTTCAACTCTAGCAATTAGACGCCCTCGCTTATCCTTAAGAGTAGTACTTGATCTTTCAAAAATACCGAGTATCCTTTCTCCATGAGTTGCCCAATACTCAAAATATTTGTCTTAAGATCTGGAACGTAATAAACATCTTGGATTCACCCTATCATGCCATCCTTTTGTAAGAAGCAAATTGTACCTCGGCCTTTAACTTCAACTTTTGATGCATCACCAAACGACACATGACCACCATCAATCTTTTGCATCTCTTTGAATAAATACTCATGACCACACATATGGTTGCTTGCGCCCGAATCGAGGTACCCAATATCATTGTCCATGTTGACTTCATTTTTAGCCATCATTAGAACGCCTTCATTCGCTTCATCTTCTACGGCTATGTTGGTTGTCTCTTCCACCTTTTTATTGCCTCGACAATCTTTTGCATAATTCCCCACTTTTCCGCAATTATAACATTTGTCAGAATTGCAATCCTTTGCATAATGACCATACTTGTAACACTTGTAGCACTCAATGTTGGAATAACTTAATCAGTCGCCTATTCCTTGATTGTGTCCTCTTCCACGCCAATTTGGTTGGCTCGTTTGTCCCTTCTCCATATAATATCCTTCATGACAATCTCTTTGACCACCACGACCATTTCCACGACCTCCACGGCCATGTTCTCTACCTTGAAAATTTTGAGAATAGAATACCTTCTCATCTCTGATTGACGCCTTAGTCTGAAGTGCTTGCTCAAGTGTCCCATCTTTCTTTTTCTTCTAACGTTGTTCATGTGCCTCAAGAGAACCGGTGAGTTCATCAACTGTGAGAGTTTCAAGGTCTTTTGACTCTTCTATCGCGCACACAACATGCTCAAAATTATCGGTTAATGATCTCAAGATCTTCTCCACATTTCTCGCATCGGTTAACGTTTCACCATTATGAATGAGTTGGTTTGACACGGCTTGTACACGGGCAATGAAATCAAATACACTTTCTGATTCCTTCATCTTCATGCTCTCCAACTCGCCACGAAGAGTTTGGAGTCGCACTTGCTTGACTCAGTCGGCTCCTTTGAACACCTTTTTTAAAGTGTCCCACGCTTCTTTTGTAGTAGTTTCCCCGGTGATAAGTGCTCGACTCACTGTCACTTTTTACACCTTTTATGGGCATTAATCACCGAATTTACACCCACTTGGACCAATGCATGTACTTAATGTGATATATTTAGAAGTCAAGCTCATAGAAATAATATTTATAGAAAAAGCCAAGTTTTACTGCATCTTTATATCTGTGCAGGAGAACCAGTGTCGCGGCAGCAACAAGGCCGAGGCAGGACCTGATGCCGAGGTAGCAGTTGAGAGCCAAGAAGCAAGACTGTAGGCGATAGGAAGAGAAAAATCCAAGGGACGTGTCAGGACTTAAAGCACATGGATCGGAGCTGGCTAGCATGAGGAAAAGCCCAAGACAAGGCCACGCGGGAAAGCCTCTTAGTTGAATTAAACTTGGAAATATTTTAATTATGTACATGACTTGTTCCCTACTCCAAGTTGTATTCTACTTAGGAAAGGTTTGCCCTAGGTCAAGCATATATAAAGACCTAGTCGTCCAATGTATTAGACATTAATACCTAGAGAGAGAGCCGATTCATAGATTCTTTCTCTCAACTATGTTCTAAGCTTTTTTAGGGTTTAGGTGAAGGTTGTTTAGTATATGTGAGAGGAGATTGTACTTTGTCTTGGTTTCAATGCAATAAAACTATCAAGGTTTACTTATCCTTTGTTATTCCTTGTTCTTACATTCAAGCTCGGGAGAGAAGTTTGTGAGTAATCCATTTATCTAGACTCGGGAGAGTTAGATTCACGAAAGGGGTAAGTACGGTGTTTCAATCGCGAAATACTAACTCGGCCTAGGGATAAGTTAAGAGTTTCAGCGGCTAAAAGAAGTGTGAGATTGGTTGGTGAGTATGATTGATTCACGCCGGGAGGTATCATCAAGGACTAGTCATCAACAGTACTTCGACTTAGGGATAAGCGGAGTCATTGAAGGACACTTTGCCTAACTTTGGTAAAGTCCACCCACGAGCAATGCATTGTCGCGGCGGACAGTATCGTCGCTGCCTAGGTAGTAATCTGCAGTGCTGCCGAGGCAGAGATATACGATTGCATTGGGCAGAGACAAGTCAATCAAATCCACAATACAACGCAACTGGATCCTGACCTATCTCTCTCTAATATTCAAATCTCTTTACTTTACTTAGTTGTTTTATTTCCGTCTACCAAACCCAAAATTACTTGTGTTTTATTTTATTTCTTTCTACAGAACAAGAAGACGAAGAAGACATATTGAGTATATCAATCCCTGTGGAGACGATAATCCGATAAATACTTATCACTTATTACTTGCGATGTGTCCACTTGCACTAAACGCGCACTTTTGACACGCGACAAGTTTTTGGCGTCGTTGCCGGGGATTGGCAACTAAATTTTGTTTTCTTTATTTTCTTGTTTCTTTTTATTTTTATTTTACTTTGATTTTTCTTGGTGTATGACCAAGGCCAACCCAACCAACTCTTTATACGAGTTAGATCCAGAGATCGAACGAACAAGGCTAAGGTTGAGGAGACAAATCCAAGAGGCTATGGCAAATCACCCATCAGGACAAAACTTACCTGCCGGCAATGAAGGTCTTCCGCCGCCACCAGGGCCGTGGCAGCTCACTGTCATAGACTTCCTGGAAGAGGACTTAAATGGATTAAACCCAGGAGTCGTTACACCGGAGATAGAAGCAGCCCACTTTGAACTGAAACCTGTCATGTTCAATATGCTTAACACTATTGGACAGTTTGGTGAGTCTGTAACTGAAGATGCAAGGCAGCACCTCAAGTCCTTCATGGAGATATGCAATTCTTTTAAAATTCAAGGATTCCATGAAGATGTCTTGAGCTTAAAGCTATTCCCCTATTCACTGAGGGATAGGGCGAAAGCTTGGTTAAATAGCATTCCAGCAGGATCTATTGGATCTTGGAGTGAACTCTGCTGTGATTTTATTACACGTTTTAATCCTACAAATTTATATGATAGAATTCGTAATGAAATCACTTCTTTTCGACAGGCAGATGACGAACCGATGTACGAGGCATGGGAGCGATACAGGGAGTTACTGCACAAGTGTCCTTTGCATGGATTTCCCCTATGGACACAAGTGACCATGTTCTATAATGCCACGAATGCCCCAACAAGAATGATGTTAGATGCCTCGGCGAACGGAACACTCGTTGATAAAGCACCTGAGGAAGCTATTGAGATACTGAACAAACTCGCAAAGAACGATTTTTAATTTCCTACATCTAGGCGAGGAGGAGTAAGACACCAAGCTACGATGAATGAGTTAGACACATCAAATTCAGTGGTAGCACAATTGGCCTCCCTTACAAAGATGGTGCAAAACTTGCAACTACAACAAAATACCCGTGAGGTTAAGGTAATTGATTCTTTTTGTGATTTATGTGGAGGTAACCACAGTTCCTCTGATTGTTTGAATCAAGAAACTTGTATGTATGTTGGAAATTACAACCGAACCAATATGATGTCCAACACATACAATCCCTCATGGAAGAGGCATCCAAACTTATCATGGAGCAACCCTAACAATGCCTTAAACCCAACCACCCAACCTTCGGGATTCCTGCAACCAATGCAACATCTGCCGCCGCCGCCGGTCCAGTAGTCAATGTCGCAGCAGCAGATGCAGTAGCAATCGGTAAGTTCGTTGGAGAACACTCTTAAAGCCTTTATAATGAAAACAGAGTCATACATGGTATAGAACAGTAATTTCATCAAAAGGACAGATGCTTTCATGAATAGAACTGAGATGAGGTTGCAAAATCAAGAAGCGGCTATTAAAACTCTAGAAACCCAGGTTGGGCAGTTTGCTCAAAATATAAACACTAGACCACAAGGAGGACTACCTAGCAATACTAAAGTTGCTAAGGTAATGGACCATGAACAGTGTAAAGCAATCACTAACAGGAGTGGTCTACAGTTGAAGATTCCAGCAAGCCAAAATCCCTCAGCGGATTCAGCAAAAGAAGAGGCTGAGCAAACTGATTCTGATAACACTGCCCCGGCAGAAAGCACAGCAACTCCTGAGCAGTCTGCCGAGACAGCAACAACCCTAGTGGTGCCAGTTATTAAATTCCAAACTAAAGAAACCCTGTATGAGATGAGACCACCACCACCTTTCCCACAAAGATTGAAAAAGCAAAAACAGGACCAGCAATTCAAAAAATTTCTTGATATTTTAAAGCAAGTCCACATTAACATACCATTCGTAGAGGCAATTGAACAAATGCCTAATTATGCCAAGTTCTTAAAAGACATGGTGTCTAAGAGGAAACGAATAGGTAAGTTCGAAACAGTGGCTGCTACCGAGGGATGCATGGCAATGCTACACAATCTCATGCAACTAAAATTGAAGGACCCTAGTTGCTTTATCATACCTTGTGCGATAATTAAAAATTATGAAGGTAAGGCCCTGTGCGACCTTGGAGCAAGCATCAATCTAATGCCTAAATCTGTCTTCCAAAAGCTTGGAATAGGAAGGGCGAAACCTACAACAGTTATGCTCCAACTAGCGGATCGATCATATGTGCAACCCGAAGGAAAAATCGAGGACATACTGGTAAGAGTCGAAAAATTTATTTTTCTTGTTGATTTTCTTGTCCTTGATTGTGAAGCAGATGATAATGCACCGATCATCCTGGGGAGACCTTTCCTTGCAACTGGACGCACCTTAATTGACGTGGAAAAAGGAGAGTTGACAATGAGGGTTAATGACCAACAAGTCAAACTCAATGCATTCCACAATTTCAAAAAATATGATGATCCAGAAGAGTGCAAGGCCATCCACACAGTAGACACCAAAATATCCTGCCTTGGCAGTCTGCTCGGCAGGTTATTTGGCAAAAAGATCAAGTTCAAGATGGATGGACACACAGTAAAAGGGAGTGGCCCACAACCGATTTATAATTCTGGCCAATAAGAGAGAATCATCTTGGGAGATGCATTTGCATGCACTCCACCAGTAACATGATCTCCTCCCTTTTTCTCATTATTATATTAGGATTAGTTTAGTTTATTTTTATTTTCCTAATTTGCTTTTGCTTTAATTACTTTTCTTTTCGTGTGTTTAATTTTTATTTAGGATAATAAGCAAGAATAAAGGAGAAATAGTTCACAGCAGGAACTCTGCCGAGGCAGAAAACAGTGTCAGAGCCGCAGCAGTTTCAACGGGAAGAATAGTGTAACGGCTAGTCTGCCGAGATTCCTGTCGCGGCAGAAAAGGAAACGGCAGTAAAGAATAATGGTTACAAAACGGCTAGTGGATTCAAACGGTCACAAGGCCGAGGCCTATAAGAAACCCCTTCCTCTTGAACTATTCACTCTTGCTTTCTTGTTTTCTTTAGAATTCCTTACAATATTGCTCTCATAATACTCTCTGCGTACTCACAACTCGTCGTGAAATTCTAAGATTCCAAGAAAATCTCCAAGAAATCAATCTCTCACAATCTTGATGACAACTTACAAGCGATTTGCCCCAGCCAATGTTGAAGACCGCTTCAACAGGTCTTTCATTGCCTGACAATTGTGGGAAGAACAAGGCTTCTAACATTCGGATGATGAAAACTACGGCATCGAGCATTATCTCTTTGACAGAATCAAGTACCAAGATTGGGAAATTTTCTGCCTTCAACCTGCCCAGGAGAACGCTACCATCGTGCGGGAATTCTATGCGCACGGGCCCAGTAAAGATTCCCTTTTTGTTCACTGCCGCAGAAGGCCTGTCCAGTTGGATGCCGAGACCATCAACGATTTCTACGGCCTCACTCCAAGCAATGATGTTCACGCTGAATTCATGGAGTACATCACTGCCGAGGATTACGATTTGATCAAAGATGACCTTTGCTACACGAATACTCCATGGGAAACCGGTGCCCATAGAGGATCGGTAGCAAGGCAGAGCCTAAAGCCCGAGGACAAGCATTGGAACACCTTCGTAAAGAGACGCCTCATTCCCACATCCCACAACAGCACGGTGGACCGAAAACGATTAGTGCTCATCCAATCGATCATCAACAAAAGAAGCATCAACGTTGGAGAGATCATCGTACGAGAAATTCACGAATGCGGTAAGAAGGATAGAGGACCATTATATTTCCCATGTTTAATCACTGGTTTGTGTGTTGCCGCAGGTGTGCCAATAGAAGATACGGACGAATACACTCCCCAAAGGCGCGGATGGACCAGAGATTTTTGCCATAAAGTTATGCAGATCACGCAGGCGGAACCAGTCCAAGCAATGCCCCAGCAGTTCACTGCTGATACTACTGTCGGGGCCCAGTACACGGCAGACATGCCAGACACTGCCCAGACCTCTGCCGCAGCAGACCCGTACCAGGAGATTTTGCTAAGGATGGCAGCAATGGATCTCAAGCAACAAAGATACATGGAGTATCAAAGAGATTTCAACGGCACATTAGCCCAAATGATGCTTCATGCTTTTCCAGACCAAGGGGCGCAATTTCCAGAATTTCCCAGCAATATGTTTGTCACAGCCGCCCCTTACACCGAGACTACACCAGCTCCGGGAGGACCAATGTCGTTCTTCCACGCGGGCCCTCCACCACAATATCATGCTGCCGGCCCATCCAGGGCAGTAGACTCTGTCGCGGCATCATCTGCCAGCAGAAGACCATCCAAGCGGAGGGCAGTCTTCAGCACTCCACCACGATCCCCAATCATCATGGGCAGTCTATCAGCTGAGATAGATGCCTATGTGCACCAAAGCTCAACCGTCGCCGGACCGAGTACACACCATACCGGGGCAGCCATAGCAATGGAAGGTGGAACGGACATAATGATCACCGAAGAGATGGCCGATGTGGAAGAAGGAGAAGTGGAGGCTCCGATGCAACGGACACCACCCACAAGAGTCCAACCGCCCCGCCACGCAAAAGCTCAACCATCGCCCTCACCAAGAATAAAGCAATCGGCAGCAAGGCCAAGGAGAAAAATTGTTACAAGCAGCTCTTCGGAGTCTCTTTAAATTTTTCACAATTCAATACTTTTTGCTGTTTGCTTTCTATGCTGCTTATTTTCCATAATTTTTTTTGTTGTCTGCTATTATCTTCTAAAATAAAGCATTGAGGACAATGCTTGGTTTGAGTTTGGGGGTGCAGATCCACTGCCAAGGCAACAATCTACTACCGAGGCCTTGCCATAAAAGGGAGTATTCTAGTGATTTTTTTTAATTTTCATGCTTCCCGCCTTACTTGAATTAACTACCTACACTTTCGCACTGCTTATCATCAGTATTGCCTTAGTTTATTCTTTAAGGCTATAGAAATCTTTCTCCTTACCATGATTAGGTCCTGTTAAGAAGGTTTAACCTTAGGATACTTAAGGATGAAAACTTAGAAGCTTACTATAGGAAGAAATTAAACACTTTTGGAACTTGTTGGATTAGAGGAATTCTTTAATGAACTTAGGTGATAAAGACTTAGATTTTTTGGGAAAGTAACTAGAGGTGCCTATCACCGGCTCTAGGAACTACTCTTCTTCATGCTAGAGGTGCCCGAAATTGGCACTAGTATGCTTTAAGGAATATTAAAAAGAAATAAGGAATTAGTGTAGGGAAAAACACAATCCTTGAGGTGCCCGAAATTGGCTCAAGAATTGGTTGTTTAGAAAAGAAGGGAACACTTAACCCAATTCTACTTGTCTTGAACTTAGAGTTTATCTAAGAAAGCCTTTAATCAAACTTGTCCACGAAAACGCACACACTCACCAAATCTTATAGTTTGTTTCTAGGTAAACCCTTGGGTAGCCGAAAGGTTAAGGCTTAAGAATAGGCATAGTTATGGTGGGGAGAATAGATGGAAATGTAAGACCAAGAGAGAGTAGACTTCGGCAAATTGATGGTTTCCATTGCTTGAGGACAAGCAATAGTTCGAGTTTGGGGGTGTGATAAGTGCTCAACTCACTATCACTTTTTACACCTTTTATGGGCATTAATCACCGAATTTACACCCAATCAGACCAATGCATGTACTTAATGTGATATATTTAAAAGTTAAGCTCATAGAACTCATATTTACAAAAAATGCAAGTTTTACTGCATTTTTATATTTGTGCAGGAGAACTAGTGCCGCGGCAGCAACAAGGCCGAGGCAGGACCTGATGCCGAGGCAGCAACTGAGAGCCAAGAAGCAAGACTGCAGGCGATTGGAAGATAAAAATCCAAGGGACGTGTCTGGACCTAAAACGCATGGATTGGAGCTGGCTAGCATAAGGAAAAGCCCAAGACAAGGCCACGCGGGAAAGCCCCTTAGTCGAATTAAACTTGGAAATATTTTAATTATGTGCATGACTTGTTCCCTACTCTAAGTTGTATTCTACTTAGGAAAGGTTTGCCCTAGGTCTAGCTTATATAAAGACCTAGCCGTCCAATGTATGATAGATGAATACCTAGAGAGAGAGCCGATTCATAAACTTTGTTTTCTTTCTCTCAACTATGTTCTAAGCTTCCTTAGGGTTTAGGTGAAGGTTGTTAGTATTTGTGAGAGGAGATTGTACTTTGTCTTTGTTTCAATGCAATAAAACTATCAAGGTTTGCTTATCCTTTGTTATTCCTTGTTCTTACATTCAAGCTCGGGAAGGAAGTTTGTGAGTAATCCATTTATCTAGACTCGGGAGAGTTAGATTCAGGTTTCAATCGCAAAATACTAACTCGGCCTAGGGATAGGTTAAGAGTTTCAGCGGCTAAAAGAAGTGTGAGATTGGTTGGTGAGTATAATTGATTCACGCTGGGAGGTATCATCAAGGACTAGTCATCAACAGTACTTCGACTTAGGGATAAGCGGAGTCATTCAAGGACACTTTGCCGAACTTTGGTAAAGTCCACCCACGAGCAAGGGATTGCCGCGGCGGACAGTATCGTCGCTGCCAAGGCAGTAATTTGTAGTGCTGCCGAGGCAGAGTTATACGATTGCATTGGGCAGAGACAAGTCAATCAAATCCACAATACAACGCAACTGGATCCTGACCTATCTCTCTCTAATATTCAAATCTCTTTACTTTACTTAGTTGTTTTATTTTCGTCTACCAAACCCAAAATTACTTGTGTTTTATTTTATTTCTTTCTACAGAACAAGAAGACGAAGAAGACATATTGAGTATACCAATCCCTGTGGAGATGATAATCCGATAAATACTTATCACTTATTACTTGCGATGTGTCCACTTGCACTAAACGCGCACTTTTGACACGCGACACCCGGCAATCTTCTCAAAGCTTGATTCGTCAATGGCTCTGAACATCATATATAATGCCACATTATCCTTCGCTCGCGCCTCTTTCAACGCCTTGGTTTGAGCTGTCGTATATACCGCAGTAGTTGTTGGTTCTTCGAACCCTTCTTCGACAACCTCCCACGCATCTTGAGATCCAAGAAGAGCTTTCATTTGAACACTCCAGTTTTCATAATTCAATTTTGTCAGACGTCGTAACGACATCTGACCCATCACATTCACCATAGCCCTGATACCAATTTGTAGAATCTAAATCAAATAGAATTCAAATGAAAATTGCCCAGGAATAAGAATTGCCCACAAAATATAAATTGTCCAGAATAAAATTACTCAGGCAATTGAGAAAATGCAATATTATTTCAAAATACCAAATAAAGTTCTTTCTCTCAAACTCATCACAATCACACTCAACCACACTTGATCACCACGTTTTTTCTCACTCACACTTAAGCACACTCTCATTCACACATCACATTTTTTTACTCACACTTGACCACTCTTTTTCAAACTCTAACTCACAAATTACAAAACAATAGATAATATCTTTATATATCCATTAGACATTACTACCTAATTAAATCTATTAAATCCCATAATTTTTGTAACTCCTATAATTTCTCTATTAAATTCCATAAATACTACCATATTGACTTTTGACATTTCGCATTTGTAACTCCCCAATTAACTCCTAAATTTTATCACTCACTAAACATCCCATTTAAGTTTTTTTCCAACAATGTTCGGTATCATCTAAAACTTTAAAAAAGGAGGATAGAAAAATAAAAATAAAATAAATTAATGATTTGCTAGTAATACAGAAAATAGGAAGGAAATAAAAGTGAAAGAGACTTTTCTATCATGTATAAAAGAAAGATGGAGACCCCAAGAGGATTAAAAAAAGATTTTTTTAAAGAATAGATTGATTATATATTTATTTTTTCTTCACTCTCTAAGTGTTTATAATTTATATTTCAACTCTCAATTATCGTTTCACCGCTAAGTATAAATCCTTATCCACAACCAATAACTTTTCAAGGTTGAAGACGAATCAAGAAGAGGGGCAAAAGAATGGAAAGTGCATCGATGAAGGTGATGCTGATAGCAATGGTGATAAGCATGATCGAGCACGAAGCAGTCGTCGTCGCGCACGATTGGACAAAGGATTGTTCTGATTCATTTGGCACACCTTTGTTTCACCTCGGGTGAGAATGAAAGGGTAAAAGATCAAGTGTTGGTAGTTTTTTTTGGTCCCTTAGACTCTAGATCAGTTGCAACTCATACTCGATGTATATTCAATTATAGATATAAATTATTATTTCTAAACAATATAAAATTTTTGAATTGTATGAGCAAAATTTTTTAAGTGTAATTTTTTTTATTATCATTGTTTTTGCCTTTTAGACAGTCTGATGAGTCAAAAAAGAACGAAATAATAATTATCAATTAATTGTAATAAGTTTGGGACTTAATATTGAATAAAAACTTATATAATTGTTTGGATATGAAAATAATTTAAAGATGAGTATGATCCCTTGCTGAAAAGGTAACATCCAATGTTTCTACCACGTAAAATTTATTGTGTAGATATATGTAACGATTGCTTTATGTTTTCCCAGTTAGCTGACCCTACAACATGATTTAGAATAAGAATCAACATTTAATGCTTAGCCCGTAACCAAGGGTTGTTTAAAAAATTTGAGGGGGATGTATAATTTATTCAAATGAGGTTCTTAATTTATAATCGGTAAGAGATATAATATTTTTCAAAAAATATCGTATTATAAAAGATATTATTAGATTATTCTCTTGAACAACAAAAAATTAACTTACAAACATCTAGAAATAAAAAAAAAAATTCACTTCAAATTATCATTTTTTTGCATATTTTGAAGCAAAATCATTTATAACACTTTCAATATCAATTTCTTATGAAAGATCACTTTCAATTGCCACCAAAACAAGTCTTTTTACTATTTCTTACGATATAGTTATTCGCAAGTATACTTTAAAAACCTTAATTTTAAAAAGCTCCATTCTAAAAAAAAAATAAAAGTAATAGGAATAATCAATAAGTTTTTATGTTAGATTAGTGATTGTTGGTTTGGTATAAAACTCTTATCTAAGAGGTGTTTGATTCAAGCCTTCTCAAATGTAATGATTTCTTAATTTTTCTAACAAAACGACGTTTTAACTTATTTTAGATATAATTTTTTTGTTTTATATTTAACATTTTATTGCAATTTTAACTGTTGAATGTTTTGATTAAAGTCAAAATAAAATTCAACAATATAAGTAGAAAAATATAAAATCTTCTAATATAATAGCATTATTTTATAATTTAATGATATTTTTGATATAAAAATTAAAATTTAATGATATTTTATATTGTTTATCGTTTAAAATTTTAAAAAATTTAAGTCAAGAAAATGATAAGATTATACTATTTGTTGTTGGCCATAAACATACATTTTTAAACGACACCAAAAACAAAAATGATTTTCGTCACTAGTACCTTTACTAAAATGGAGAAAATAATCCTTAAATCATTTCAAAAAGAGTAAAATAGTCCTTCCATTAAAAATATTTCATCTATTTTCCCATTATATGATGAAAATAAAATTATAAACATCGAATTCAATACTTTTTACTTCTCAAAAATTATATTTTTATCAATTTAATCCTTAATCATTATGATAAGTGTTTAAAATAGTTAATATTTTGTGCTTAATTACTCCATGATTCAATGATTTGTGTTACTTCTCTTAGTGTTTTTCGTATGTTTTTGTGCAGGACTTTGAATCTAGAAAATGCACTTAAATAGCCAATTTTTGAAGTTTTTGATGTGGCACTCAGTCAGCAACTTCTAGAATATGACATCAGCAAGTGCGTGATAACTTATCAACGTTCCAGATAGCTTATCAGCCGGAATTTAAATTTTAAATTAGGATTTATCTCTTTGTAATTTGAATTTAAAATATTTTTAGATTTATCTAGGATTTATCTCTTATTTTTAGGGTTTGTAAAAGGCTATAAATACCCACCTTGGGTAAGCCTAGAACTCATCTCTTTATTCATCTTTTAATCATAGAGTTTTCTTTCATCTTTTATTTTCTTTCTTTATTTTTTTCGTGCTCTTATTTTTTTATTTTATTTTTATGTCGAGCATAATTCTTTCCATAATTATGTTCGGCTAAATTTTTACTAGCCAAGGGCTTAAGCGATGACTTGATCCAAATGTGAGTATTGAAAAGCACACAAATAACTTCGTCTTTTTATTTCTTTAAAAGTTTTCTTTTGAACTTATTTTTTTCAAATTGATTTCAAAACTAAAGATTGACTTTAGTCAAGATTTTGATTTGATCATTTATGTGGGAGGAAGGATCGGCTATTGAAGTAATCCGACTTCCTGGGAACACACTTAGCAAATTGATTGCTAAAGCGAAAACTAAAGATTGAATTAGTTATTATTGAAATAACATAATCCAAGTCGGTCTTGAGATTTAAATGATTTTTCTACAAACATTGAGTTGGTGGATTAATCCATGAAACCAATATCAAAGATAGACTTGGGTATTCGGTTTAGAAGTTTTGCTTCAAGGATTGAACCTTGAAAGCTAAGTGCCGACGTAAAATCCCGAAGTGAAAATATTTTTCTGATGATCTATTAAAGTCGAGTCAAAGCGAAAGCCTAAGGCTAGCTTTTATTTTATTAAATCACTTTCTTTATTTTATTTTCTCTTCAATTATTTAGTTTATCCAATTCGACAAAACCCCCCTTTTACTTAAAAACATCATTCAATATTCTTGGATCACCGATCAAACAAGCGTAATCAGGAAGTTTCCAGTCCATGTGGGATCGACCCTTACTTCTCCTTTACTATATTATTTTTATTTATTTGAGAATAAGGAATTTATTTTTTGTTAGAATTAAAATTTATTCAATACGAATATAAACCCAAGATCTATACATGTCAAATCATCAAGAACGATAAAATAAATAAACTGAATGCGGAAGCGTACCTAAATGAATCTCGATAGAGTTTTTCCAAAGGGTTTGATCTTCCAAGAAGTTAGGTTACCTCTTGCCACACAACTCTCAGACGGGGAAAAGAGATATGCAAGTTAACCTAATTCTTGGGGACCATAACCCCTTTAGATAGTTGATTTAATAACCAACTATTAAGTATTTATAACTATGCCCCTCATCAAATTATAAATACACATTATGGTATCTAAACTTTTAATTCCATGACAATTTAATACCTATAACACGTGTAACATAATTGGTCACTTAATTACGTGTTAAACTTTATAATAGCAATATACATTATACATATGTGCCCACTATTGTTGAATTTTAATCCAACAATCTCCCACTTGAGCAACATATGTTTCTTGACAAATGTATCTTATGAGATCAAAAATTTGCTATCATATAATAGTTATTCTATAATAATCTCGTCCATGAATTATATCCATATAGGATCAAAGCGGTCTTCTTCATATCAATCATGATTGGACCCATCAATGGTCATGTATACAAACATAATCAAATGACATAGATCAATCATGGATGCGTAGCATGGAAATTAATTGTAAATGTGAACCGAACATGCCTATTTCCAACTGATCCTCCTAAACTTTAATGAGATCAAACTTTACTGAATTCAGAGTGTGCATAAGTCAAAATAACTTTATTTCTGCAGAAATTAACTTTAAACTGAAGTAACTGAAATTGTGTCTAAAACGAATGAGCATTTATCAAAATAACAAACTCCCACTAAAACTGAATATACTTAAATAATATTACACCCACATGAGCAGTGTGCTCATGAAAGACCTAGGGTGATAGTTTCTCAATAAGTGCGCAATTATGGAGTTTGTACCAAATATGCTCTGTAGACACACAAACACTCTAAATTTTCTTTAACAACTAGGAACTAAATTTTAAAATGTTCCTATTGTATATATAATAAATGATGCATATTTATTGTCACAAAATAACTAAAGTGGTCTTTCTATTCAATCTATAATTAGCAGCTCATATGACAGTCTTTTGCATCAATATTCTGGTAGAATCGAAGACTATAAACTTGATGATCTCTAACTTACCAGAACTTCGATATGTGAGTATGTATTTTTTTTGTTCTCTAAAGACATTTCATAACTCTATTGGCTGCTATCCAACGGTCCATATTATATTTACTTAAATATTTGTCTAACATTCTAATAATGTACGCAATATTCAAATGAATACATACTTAAGCATAAATTAGATCCTCCATAGCTTGTATGTATGGAATCTTTTATATTTTATAAATTTCAAGGTTACTTTTAGGGCACTGAAATTTTTTTGTCTTCTTTAGTAATATGAGTATCACTTGTCTTGCTCCCACTGAGCTTATAATACATACAATTTTCAACCAAAATTTTCTCAAAACCGAATAAGATAATCAATATAAAATTTATAATTTTATTAATGAGAGTCAAACTTAAGCTCATAGATGGATTTATTTAATTTACATTCATTAATTTTGTATCATTAGACACAAATTAATGATTGTACCATAAAATTAATTTATTCAATGTTGCCATTGAAAAACACAAGCATAACATCGATCTTATGTAGCTCAAGATTAAAAGTAAAAAGTGTCAAGATTATTTTGAATGAGTCTTTCAATATAACTTGAGAGAAAGTCTCCACAAAATCAATATCTTCTTTTAGAGTATATCCTTTAGATACAAGACATGCCTTATAGTTGTCCACATTATTATTTACATTCCTCTTGGTTTTAAATATTAATTTACAACCAATTGGTTTGTACCTTAAGGTAATGAGACAAGTTTTTAAACTTTATTGCCTTGTATAAAATTATACTCTATTTTTAATGACATCTATCTACTTTTGAGAGTTGAAACTTTTATGGTTTGATAAAAATAATTGATCAGGTTATTTTCTACCATTCCTTTATTATACTTATTTTCTTAATGAAATACTAAGTAATAATCCTTAATAGTATTTCTCTTTTCTCTCATGAATATCTTTAAAGATATTTTTTTTTAGATTGTTGAGTTTGTTCTTCTGAAAAAATAGGTACCTTATCTTGAATGAGAGTTGTTCAACATTGTTTTGTTGATGTACTTGATTCACTTTTTTTATTAATGATTGGTGTGAAAACATAAACATCGTCAAAAGTGATATTAGGAATTAAATTAATATCCAATTCCTCCTTAACAATAATGTATCTAACCTTATTCTCCCTCCAAACTCAACATCCTAAAAATGTTATAAATCTCTCATTAAAATAATCATAATTGTGGGATCATTAAAAATGTCATAAATCACTCAAAATAACCTAAGTAATTGCTTACTTTTGAAGTTTAATTCTTTAAATGTATCCTAGCTTATACAAAAGAATCAACACTTTGTAACTTATTGTTATTCCCCTTATTCTTAGAGACACTAACTAAATGAGTATTTTTACAATTATAATGCTTCAATTTTTCTTCCTCTTTAACACAATGAGAAAAATCTCATTTAAAGTTTATTTCTCCTTAATAATTGTAACTAATCTTAAATTAGTTAAATTGTATAGGAAGCTATACTAAAATTATAAGAACAAACAATCGTTATAAAGTTTGATCTTATGTGCCTTAAGTTTTGAAGCAATATAATATATTTTATCACATTTTCTTGATCCTTATACTTCATAGACATCAAGTAAACCAAAAGGTGATGTCATATTAACCTTAAAAAATTAGTATTTTTTTATTAAGGAAACCCTTAGTATGAATAATTTCTTTAGATTTGTGCTCCTAAAAGTTTCTAAAATATTATACTTTATGATCATTAGACTTATGCAACTTGAACAAACTCACTTCTCAAAATCCTATTTATGAATGCTTACCACTATGAGAGGTGCAAGTTGTTATTCACTTAGTGCAAGTTCTATGTTCGTACCACCAAATACTATATATAAGTGTCTTTTTTATTCCTTGAAATTAATTTCATTAAACATGAATGTAGAATGTATTCAACAAATATTATAATAAAGATAAATTACCTAAATATAGAACAAAAATAATTAAATAAACAAGCTCACATAAATATCCATAAGTAAACAATAAATTCAAAATAATGGCTAGTTCCCCTCAAGATATCAAGCACAACATTAATATCAAGTCTTTGGATAATAATATTAACTGTAAGCGGTACTCTTGTTGTAGCAATCAAACATTGATAATAAACTATGTCAAACAATAGATTAATCTTTGGACTAACGTATTGTTCACATAAAATACCATATAATTATCACACATTTATCTCCACAATTGTCGTTGTAATTCGGCCAAATATTAATTTTCCTATGGTCCAATTAATAAAAGCATGAATTACAAAGACTCAAAATTATCTTAATATTTTAAATAAACTAATCTACACAAAAGCGGTCACATTGGTGACATTATGTTTCAATTAATCTATTAAAATATTAGATATCCGAAGTCAAAATATGAATTTAATTGTTTCAAAATATTTTTCTTAATTTTATCTTTCACTCAAATTAAAAGATAACGAAAATAATAATAAATTTGAATAAAGGTAACCTTATCACAAGATATCGGAAACTCCATTAATATTTTATCTTTGGACAAAATATTAACTTGTAAGTAATATCTTAGTGTAGTAATCAAACATTGATAATAATAATATGCTAAATATAAATCTTCCTTTGAACCGATTTATTGTTCACATATAAAACTGAATAATTATCACATGTTTATTATCACAGTTTCATATGTAACATTTCTAATTATTAATCTTCCTTTGGGTCGATTAATATTAGCATAAAATGAATTACATGTGCAAAACCTTCTATATTTTAAAATAAAATAATTTTCACAATAAAGATCACTTTGGTGACTTAATGCTTCAATTAATTTATCTTAAAATATATAACATAAATATATCAATATTCAAACTTAACATTTATAATAGTCAAAGCTAAAATTTCTGATAACACTTGAGTTTTCAAAGTAAACCAAATTAAGGTTGTCTTAATGGGGCTATAAGAATTCAAAGAGCAGAAATCTTTGACTGTTCTTCAAAAATTCCTTAAATATGTTTTTACCAAAACTAAATTCGATCAAAACATTTAATCTTTATTTAAAAATAAAATACAAAAAATATCATACAAATGAGTAATTCGTATAATAATTACTTGAAACTTTAATATAATCATAATAATATAATAATCAAAAGAAATTTTTGATCAAACCTAATTGAATATATCAATACCAAATATATATTCTATAATACATAATAACATATGACTAAAACTAAATACTGAAAATATTAATTTAGTAACTACGTAAGTAATATACTTTAGAAGTAACATGCCGAAAGATCATTCAATCATAACTTAATAAACATAAACCAGATATAATGCTTCAATAACTAACTTGATTATAAAATTTTTGAATCATGATAAATTTATCACGACAAAGCCGAAATAAAATTTTGTTTTCTTTATTACTAACGATCAAAACTAAAAGTATGATCTAACCGAATTTAATATATATTTATTTCTAAAGGTTTAACTTAATACCCAATGATCAAAACTAAAATTTTGATCTAACCAAATTAAATATGTATTTTAAATAAAATATATATTCCATGTCAATAAATTGAATATGCAATTTATAAAATAAAAGCCATAAAAAAAATAAAAAGATATTCATATCCAAAAAAGCTTTACTGTAATTAATGAATATATTATATAACATGAATATTCATTATTTTAAAACCCTAAAGTTGTCGCCGCATAACCAAAACAAATCACAAAATCAAAAAACAAATTGATTGTGGCACAGAAAGATTAATTCACAACTGTTTTTTTTAACTAATTACGGAAAAATGTGATCTAATCTTATACAATTAATTATAAAACCGTAACGAAACAAATAATTCATAGAATTATATTTAATTTCCGATTAAATATTGATAACTCATAATAAGAGCGATCTTAATGATTCGACATGATGTCTCTGATGCCACTTGTTAGAATTAAAATTTATTCAATACGAATATAAACGCAAGATCTATACATGTCAAATCATCAAGAATGATAAAATAAATAAACTGAATGTGGAAGCGTACCTGAATTAATCTCGATAGAGTTTTTCCAAAGGGTTTGATATTTTAAGAAGTTAGGTTACCTCTTGCCACACAACTCTCAAACGGGGAAAAGAGATATGCAAGTTAACCTATTTCTTGGGGACCATAACCCCTTTATATAGTTGATTTAATAACCAACTATTAAGTATTTATAACTCTACCCCTCATCAAATTATAAATACACCTTATGGTATCTACACTTTTAATTCCATGACAATTTAATACCTATAACACATGTAACATAATTGGTCACTTAATTACGTGTTAAACTTTATAATAGCAATATACATTATACGTATGTGTCCACTATTATTGAATTTTAATCCAACATTTTTGACACTATACGACGCGTGTCACATTAAAATACATAGAAACTAAAAAATATTTTTTAAATTTTATAAAGAAATGTTGGAAAAATGGTATGGTACATGGACATTTGAGCGTAAATTTGAGTGGGTTCCATTAATCAAATTAATTGGGACTAAGTGTATTATTAATCTACAACAAGAGTAGTTTAAATTTGTATATTTACATGCTCAAAATGTTCAATGGGTGAATGAGAAATTGTTGCTCAATGTAACACCCATGGTGTTGGAAAAATAAGATGAAAAGTAGAATATCCCACATTTGTTGGGAACATAGTTTTGGAAAGCTTTATATATAAAAGCTCTTCATGTTATTATTGGAAATAAGTCAAAGGCTTGGACTAGACATTATAGGTGTGCCTATCCATAGGTTAGGCACTTTGGGCTAGCATTAGTTGACTTTTATAAAAGTCGTTTTTTCTTTTACTTTTCTAACTTATTTTTTAGCAAATACTATAGAATTAAACCACCTTTTATGGAGTTGCAGACCCTTCAGCTGGTTGTAACCTCCAATTTATTTGGATTAATTCTGTGATAAATACCATTTTAAATTCTGAGAGTTGTAACTCTTCAAGAATTGTTAATTACAGATTAATTCTTTAATTAAACATGTCCCCTGCATGAACACTATAAAAGGAGACCCTTGTTCGTATTTCAATACACTAAAAACCAAAAGCATCCTCTAGCCAAATTCTTGATAGTGTTCTGCTTCTGTAAAGTTCGTTGTTGTAGTTAAAGTTGCGTTGCTCTCTTTGCTGCAGTCTACCGTTGTATCCTGGGAGACAGACGTTCCATAAAAACTCTAGCTCCGGGAGGGGACGAATCTGTTTTAAGGAAACTATGATAGCACAGGCCTCGGTCTAAGTTTTTCAGAATCATTTATTGGTTTTTTCTTGGTTTCTGTGATTTTTACTATTTCATTTTATATGTTTATTTCCATTACAGAATTGTGTTTAACGTCATATTAACTTGCTTTGTTTGTTTTTGTTTTACAAGAAAATCATCAAACTCATAATTAAATGTTGTTCAATGTACTATATCTTTATATTTAGAAATAATTTGTTATTAAATTCATCAAACTAAGTCCTTTTGGTTAACAACAAAAATACCCAATATAGCACAAAGCAAAAACAAACAAAATCAAATTTTGTAAGTCCAACGAATTTTAAAACAGAACCTAAAAATAAAAACACAAAAAATAGCAAAATCATGCCTTTAAATTCTCCTAGACAATAAACATACAACACAACCAAACCAATATCTGTCCAAGGTTGAAGAAGAGGAAGAGAGGAATGGCAAGTGCAGGGATGAAGGTGATTATCATAGCAATGGTGATCAGCATGATCGGACACGAAGTCATCGTGACTGCAAGCAATTGCCTAAAGGACTGTCTTCCTACATGTGATTCGGGTGCTTGTCAAACCGCGTGCGAAGTTGTTTGTTCGGGATTGAGCGTTGCTAGTTCCTCTGGCACAATAAAGTCGAAAATGGCTTCCTTTCATGACCGAGGTATTTTATTATTCGAAGAAAATAAAATTTTTAGATTGTATGAAATTTAAGAAAGATCATATATTGGAATACATTTTCTTGGTGTAGGTGTTCCTCATGCGCGCTCGCCTTCTCCCTCGCTGTTGCATTCGTCTTCGTCTTCTCCTTTTAGAAAACCTAATGATTTGTCGAGGAATGAATGATCATTGTCAATTAATTACAATAAGTTTATAAGTTACTATGCATACAACCTTATGCAATTGTTTGAATTTGATAATGAGAAAGGGATTGTATGTGTTGTTATATGAGATATAATCATGTTCTTAAAAAATCAAAAGAGAATGGTCCATTCCTCTACAAATTCTCTTAAGTTCTCCAAATTAGTTGTATTGAATTGTTGAAGCCTCGATCAAGGGGAAAAAGACAACAAAGCATATAGAAAAAAATCAACACTGCAATATTATATACAAAAGAAAACAGAACAAGTAGCTTTTTAAGTTAAAACTACTTTTAAAATAGTGTTTAGCTTTTTCATAATGATTTTTGAACTTTTTCTTAATTATCATGATTTTTTTTATATATTTAAAAGTAATTTAAAAAATAGATTGTTTATATAATTTTTATGTGCTTCATAAAAATGTTATCAAATTAACCTTTATGTTATGTTCGGTACCATCTAAAACTTTAAAAAAGGAGGATAGAAAAATAAAAATAAAATAAATTAATGATTTGCTAACAATACAGAAAATAGGGAGGAAATAAAAGTGAATGAGACTTTTCTATCATGTATAAAAGCAAGATGGAGACCCCAAGAAGATTAAAAAAAAGATTTTTTTAAATAAAAGGTTGATTACATATTTATTTTTTCTTCACTCTCTAAGTTTTTATAATTTATCTTTCAACTCTCAATTATCGTTTCACCGCTAAGTATAAATCTTTATCCACAACCAATAACTTTTCAAGGTTGAAGACGACTCAAGAAGAGGGGGAAAAGAATGAAAAATGCATCGATGAAGGTGATGCTGATAGTAATGGTGATTAGCATGATCGAGCACGAAGCAGTCGTCGTCGCACACGATTGGACAAAGGATTGTTCCGATTCATTTGGCACACCTTTGTTTCACCTCGGGTGAGAATGAAAGGGTACAAGATCAAGTGTTGGTAGTTTTTTTTGGTCCCTTAGACTCTAAATCAGTTGCAACTCATACTCGATGTATATTCAATTATAGATATAAATTGTTATTTCTAAATAATATAAAATTTTTGGATTGTATGGGCAAAATTTTTTAAGTGTAAGTTTTTTTATTTATCATTGTTTTTATCTTTTAGACAGTCTGATGAGTAAAAAAAGAACGAAATAATAATTATCAATTAATTTTAATAAGTTTGGGAGTTAATATTGCATAAAAACTTATATAATTGTTTGAATATAAAAATAATTTAAAGATGAGTATGATCCCTTGCTGAAAAAGGTAACATTCAAAGTTTCTACCACATAAAATTTATTGTGTAGATATATGTAACGATTGCTTTATGTTTTCCCAGTTAGCTGACCCTACAACGAGATTTAGAATAAGAATCAACATTTGATTCTTAGACCGTAACCAAGGGCGGTTTAAAAAATTTGAGGGTGATGTATAATTTATTCAAATGAGGTTCTTAATTTATAATCGGTAAGAGATATAATATTTTTTTTCAAAAAATATCGTATTTCAAAAGATATTATTAGATTATTCTCTTGAACAACAAAAAATTAACTTACAAACATCTAGAAATAAGAAAAAATCACTTAAAATTATCATTTTTTTTTGCATATTTTGAAGCAAAATCATTTATAACACTTCAATATCAATTTCTTATGAAAGATCACTTTCAATTGCCACCAAAACATGTCTTTTTAGTATTTCTTACGATATAGTTATTCGCAAGTATACTTTAACAACCTTAATTTTAAAAAGCTCCATTCTAAAAAAAAAGTAATAGGAATAATCAATAAGTTTTTAAGTTAGATTAGTGATTGCTGGTTTGGTATAAAACTCTCATCTGAGAGGTGTTTGATTCAAGCCTTCTCAAATGTTATGATTTCTTAATTTTTCTAACAAAACGACGTTTTAACTTATTTTAGATATAATTTTTTTTGTTTTATATTTAACATTTTATTGCAATTTTAACGGTTGAATGTTTTGATTAAAGTCAAAATAAAATTCAACAATATAAGTAGAAAAATATAAAATCTTCTAATATAATAGCATTATTTTATAATTTAATGATATTTTCGATATAAAAATTAAAATTTAAAGATATTTTATATGTTTTATCGTTTAAAATTTAAAAAAAAATTAAGTCAAGAAAATGATAAGATTATACTATTTGTTGTTGGACTTAAACATACATTTTTAAACGACACCGATAAAGAAGAATGATTTTCGTCATTGGTTCCTCTACTAAAATAGAGAAAATAATCCTTAAATCATTTCAAAAAGAGTAAATTAGTCCTTCCATTAAAAATATTTCATCTATTTTCGCATTAAGTGATGAAAATAAAATTATAAACATTAAAATACAATACTTTTTACTTCTCAAAAATTATAATTTTATCAATTTATTCCTTAATCATTAAAATACATAGAAACTAAAAAAATATTTTTTAAATTTTATAAAGAAAATCATCAAACTCATAATTAAATGTTGTTCAATGTAGTATATCTTTATATTTAGAAATAATTTGTTATTAAATTCATCAAACTAATTCCATTTGGTTAACAACAAAAATACCCAATATAGCACAAAGCAAAAACAACCAAAATCAAATTTTGTAAGTCCAACGAATTTTAAAACAAAACCTAAAAATAAAAACACAAAGAATAGCAAAATCATGCCTTTAAATTCTCCTAGACAATAAACATACGACACAACCAAACCAATATCTGTCTAAGGTTGAAGAAGAGGAAGAGAGGAATGGCAAGTGCATGGATGAAGGTGATTATCATAGCAATGGTGATCAGCATGATCGGACACGAAGTCATCGTGACTGCAAGCAATTGCCTAAAGGACTGTCTTCCTACATGTGATTCGGGTGCTTGTCAAACCGCGTGCGAAGTTGTTTGTTCGGGATTGAGCGTTGCTAGTTCCTCTGGCACAATAAAGTCGAAAATGGCTTCCTTTCATGACCGAGGTATTTTATTATTCGAAGAAAATAAAATTTTTAGATTGTATGAAATTTAAGAAAGATCATATATTGAAATATATTTTCTTGGTGTAGGTGTTCCTCATCCGCGCTCGCCTTCTCCCTCGCTGTTGCATTCGTCTTCGTCTTCTCCTTTTAGAAAACCTAATGATTTGTCGAGGAATGAATAATCATTCTCAATTAATTACAATAAGTTTATAAGTTACAATGCATACAGCCTTCTGCAACTGTTTGAATTTTATGATGAGAAAGGGATTGTATGTGTGTTATATGTGATACAATCATGTTCTTAAAAAATCAAAAGAGAATGGTCCATTCCTCTACAAATTATCTTTAAGTTCTTCAAATTAATTTTATTAAATTGTTGAAGACTCAATCAAGGGGAAAAAGACAACAAAGCTTATAGAAAAAAAATCAACACTGCAATATTATATAATAAAGAAAACGGAACAAGTAGCATTTTAAGTTAAAACTATTTTTAAAATAGTGTTTAGCTTTTTCATAATGATTTTTGAACTTTTTCTTAATTATCATGAATTTTTTATATATTTAAAAGTAATTTAAAAATAGATTGTTTATATAATTTTTATGTGCTTCATAAAAATGTTATCAAATTAACCTTTATGTTGTGTTCGGTACCATCTAAAACTTTAAAAAAAGAAGGATAGAAAAATAAAAATGAAATAAATTAATGATTTGCTAGTAATACAGAAAATAGGGAGGAAATAAAAGTGAATGAGACTTTTTTATCATGTATAAAAGCAAGATGAAGACCCCAAGAGGATTAAAAGAAAGATTTTTTTAAAGAACAAGTTGATTATATATTTATATTTTCTTCGCTCTCTAAGTGTTTATAATTTATCTTTCAACTCTCAATTATCGTTTCACCGCTAAATATAAATCTTTATCCACAACCAATAACTTTTCAAGGTTGAAGATGACTCAAGAAGAGGGGGGAAAGAATGGAAAGTGCATCGATGAAGGTGATGCTGATAGCAATGGTGATAAGCATGATCGGGCACGAAGCAGTCGTCGTCGCACACGATTGTACAAAGGATTGTTCCGAATCATTTGGCACACCTTTGTTTCACCTCGGGTGAGAATGAAAGGGTACAAGATCAAGTTTTGGTAGTTTTTTTTTGGTCCCTTAGACTCTAAATCAGTTGCAACTTATACTCGATGTATATTCAATTATAGATATAAATTGTTATTTCTGAATGATATAAAATTTTTGAATTGTATGAGCAAAATTTTTTAAGTGTAAGTTTTTTTATTTATCATTGTTTTTGTCTTTTAGACAGTCTGATGAGTAAATAAAGAACGAAATAATAATTATCAATTAATTGTAATAAGTTTGGGACTTAATATTACATAAAAACTTATATAATTGTTTGAATATGAAAATAATTTAAAGATGAGTATGATCCCTTGCTGAAAAGGTAACTTTCAAAGTTTCTACCACATAAAATTTATTTTGTAGATATATGTAACGCTTGCTTTATGTTTTCCCAGTTAGCTGACCCTACAACGAGATTTAGAATAAGAATCAACATTTGATTCTTAGCTCGTAACCAAGGGCGGTTTAAAAAATTTGAGGGTGATGTATAATTTATTCAAAGAGGTTCTTAATTTATAACCGGTAAGAGATATAATATTTTTTCAAAAAATATCGTATTTCAAAAGATATTATTAGATTATTCTCTTGAACAACAAAAAATTAACTTACAAACATCTAGAAATAAAAAAAATTCACTTAAAATTATCATTGTTTTTGCATATTTTGAAGCAAAATCATTTATAACACTTTCAATATCAATTTCTTATGAAAGATCATTTTCAATTGCCACCAAAACAAGTCTTTTTAGTATTTCTTATGATATAGTTATTCACAAGTATACTTTAGCAACCTTAATTTTAAAAAGCTCCATTCTAAAAAAAAAATAATAGGAATAATCAATAAGTTTTTAAGTTAGATTAGTGATTGCTGGTTTGGTATAAAACTCTCATCTGAGAGGTGTTTGATTCAAGCCTTCTCAAATGTTATGATTTCTTAATTTTTCTAACAAAACGACGTTTTAACTTATTTTAGATATAATTTTTTTTGTTTTATATTTAACATTTTATTGCAATTTTAACGGTTGAATGTTTTGATTAAAGTCAAAATAAAATTCAACAGTATAAGTAGAAAAATATAAAATCTTCTAATATAATAGCATTATTTTATAATTTAATGATATTTTTGATATAAAAATTAAAATTTAAAGATATTTTATATTGTTTATCGTTTAAAATTTAAAAAAAATTAAGTCAAGAAAATGATAAGATTATATTATTTGTTGTTGGACTTAAACATACATTTTTAAACGACACCGATAAAGAACAATGATTTTCGTCACTGGTTCCTCTACTAAAATAGAGAAAATAATCCTTAAATCATTTCAAAAAGAGTAAATTAGTCCTTCCATTAAAAATATTTCATCTATTTTCGCATTAAGTGATGAAAATAAAATTATAAACATAAAAATACAATACTTTTTACTTCTGAAAAATTATAATTTTATCAATTTAATTCTTAATCATTAAAATACATAGAAACTAAAAAAAATATTTTTTAAATTTTATAAAGAAAATCATCAAACTCATAATTAAATGTAGTTCAATGTAGTATATCTTTATATTTAGAAATAATTTGTTATTAAATTCATCAAACTAAGTCCTTTTGGTTAACAACAAAAATACCCAATATAGCACAAAGCAAAAACAAACAAAATCAAATTTTGTAAGTCCAACGAATTTTAAAACAGAACCTAAAAATAAAAACACAAAGAATAGCAAAATCATGCCTTTAAATTCTCCTAGGCAATAAGCATACAACACAACCAAACCAATATCTGTCCAAGGTTGAAAAAGAGGAAGAGAGGAATGGCAAGTGCAGGGATGAAGGTGATTATCATAGCAATGGTGATCAGCATGATCGGACACGAAGTCATCGTGA
The DNA here is from genome assembly GCA_035048815.1 of Abelmoschus esculentus. Lineage (NCBI taxonomy): Eukaryota > Viridiplantae > Streptophyta > Magnoliopsida > Malvales > Malvaceae > Abelmoschus > Abelmoschus esculentus. The sequence continues at coordinate 3,727,974 of JAUCBN010000049.1, forward strand.
CTGCAAGCAATTGCCTAAAGGACTGTCTTCCTACATGTGATTCGGGTGCTTGTCAAACCGCGTGCGAAGTTGTTTTTTAAAGAACAAGTTGATTATATATTTATTTTTTCTTCACTCTCTAAGTGTTTATAATTTATCTTTCAACTCTCAATTATCGTTTCACCGCTAAGTATAAATCTTTATCCACAACCAATAACTTTTCTAGGTTGAAGACGACTCAAGAAGAGGGGGAAAAGAATGGAAAGTGCATCGATGAAGGTGATGCTGATAGCAATGGTGATATGCATGATCGGTCACGAAGCAATCGTCGTCGCACACGATTGTACAAAGGATTGTTCCGAATCATTTGGCACACATTTGTTTCACCTCGGGTGAGAATGAAAGGGTACAAGATCAAGTGTTGGTAGTTTTTTTTGGTCCCTTAGACTCTAAATCGGTTGCAACTCATACTCGATATATTTTCAATTATATATATAAATTGTTATTTCTGAATAATATAAAATTTTTGAATTGTATGAGCAAAATTTTTTAAGTGTAAGTTTTTTTTATTTATCATTGTTTTTGTCTTTTAGACAGTCTGATGAGTAAAAAAAGAACGAAATAATAATTATCAATTAATTGTAAAAAGTTTTGGACTTAATATTGCATAAAAACTTATATAATTGTTTGAATATGAAAATAATTTAAAGATGAGTATGATCCCTTGCTGAAAAGGTAACCTTCAAAGTTTCTACCACATAAAATTTATTTTGTAGATATATGTAACGCTTGCTTTATGTTTTCCCAGTTAGTTGACCCTACAACGTGATTTAGAATAAGAATCAACATTTGATGCTTAGCCCGTAACAAAGGGCGGTTCAAAAAAAATTGAGGGTGATGTATAATTTATTCAAATGAGGTTCTTAATTTATAATCAGTAAGAGATATAATATTTTTTCAAAAAATATCATATTTCAAAAGATATTATTATATTATTCTCTTAAACAATAAAAAAATTAACATACAAACATCTAGAAATAAAAAAAAATCACTTAAAATTATCATTTTTTTGCATATTTTGAAGCAAAATCATTTATAACACTTTCAATATCAATTTCTTAGGAAATATCACTTTCAATTGCCACCCAAACAAGTCTTTTTAGTATTTCTTACGATATAGTTATTCGCAAGTATACTTTAACAACCTTAATTTTAAAAAGCTCCAATCTACAAAAAAGAAAGTAATAGGAATAATCAATAAATTTTTATGTTAGATTACTGATTGCTGGTTTGGTATAAAACTCTCATATGAGAGGTGTTTGATTCAAGCCTTCTCAAATGTAATGATTTCTTAATTTTTCTAACAAAACGACGTTTTAACTTATTTTAGATATAATTTTTTTGTTTTATATTTAACATTTTATTGTAATTTTAAAGGTTCAATGTTTTGATTAAAGTCAAAATAAAATTCAACAGTATAGGTAGAAAAATATAAAATCTTCTAATATAATAGAATTATTTTATAATTTAATGATATTTTTGATATAAAAATTAAAATTTAATGGTATTTTATATTTTTTATCATTTAAACTTTTAAAAAATTTAAGTCAAAAAAATGATAAGATTATACTATTTGTTGTTGGCCTTAAACATACATTTTTAAACAACGCCAATAAATAACAATGATTTTCGTCATTGGTTCCTCTACTAAAATGGAAAAAATAATCCTTAAATCATTTCAAAAAGAGTAAAATAGTCCTTCCATTAATAATTTCATCTATTTTCTCATTAGTTGATGAAAATAAAATTATAAACATAAAAATACAATAGTTTTTATTTCTCAAAAATTATAATTTTATGAATTTAATCCTTAATCATTAAAATAAATAGAAATTAAAAAAAGTATTTTTTAAATTTTTTAAAGAAAAATCATCAAACTCATAATTAAATGTTGTTCAATGTAGTATATCTTTAAATTTAGAAATAAGTTGTTATTAAATTCATCAAACTAAGTCCATTTGGTTAACAACAAAAATACTCAATATAGCACAAAGCGAAAACAACCAAAATCAAATTTTGTAAGTCCAACGAATTTTAAAACAAAACCTAACAATAAAAACACAAAGAAGAGTGTTGTGTGTTTTTAGTGTTCGCAATTATGTGCAAGTGTACACGTTTTCTTGTTATAGTATAAAAGTTATCGTATCCACAGGGATTGGTGCGCCTTTTAGAATCTAATCTCTTCCACTAAAAATAAAAAAAAACAAGTTGTTTAGAGAATCGATTTGAAATAATATTAAATAATAAATAAACAAGTAAAGTAATCGAGATAATCAATAAGAGAAATGAGGCTGGGCTATTCCAATTTATGGAATGAATGTCGAATGACTTCTTCTTCGTAAGTGAGTGTTCGCACTGCTCAACTCGTTCTGGCAATTGGGCTCAGTCGGATATTTCCTAGTCAGTTCTTCAAATTGTCAGTTCTTCGAATGCTTGGGCAATTGCGATGAGGGAATTGCCCGGGCAATTTGAGCGATTATCCTTAAGGTTCGGCAAAGCGTTGCTTCTGTTAGTGTTGAAATCATGCACTTATCACTAAGCTGGATTAGTTCTCTCGCACTTGGATCGAACCATGCCTATTCGTTTCATGAATCCAATTCTCCCGAATCTAGATAAATAAGTCGTTTATCGAGGTCCTTTCCCAATTCTCCCGTAAACAAATTAAGTAACAAGAATAGACAAAACTTAATTAAGAACACACACAAACTTAGACAGAAATCAAACTAAGTTAATCCATAACATAGAATAACCCAAGCCAACTTAGAATTAGTTCATGGTTGGGCAAAAGTTTCCAACAAACATTCCTCTCATCACTCGAATAAGACAAAATAAAGATGAAGCAAACAACTATCACTTGCTTCCACTCTCTCTATATCGATCCAGCCTCCCCTCCTTGATGTGGACGACAAGCTCCTTATATGGAGTTGATGATCAATCATGATGATAGAATAAAAGATAATTGGAAATAACTTTGAAAGAACATATCCAATTTATATTTTATTCAAATCCTTTGTTTCCTTCTTTGCTCCAATCATCCAAGCTTTCCATATTTCCCTTCATTGACCTTATATGGAGTTGATGATCAATCAAGGATTTCCTTCTGCAAGACATAGAAACAAACTACAGTAGTATCTTTTTCCACCAAAAATCAAACGATTAAAGAGATCAGGTGACAACTAATGAAAATGCATGAAAATATTAAAATACAACTAATCAAGTGCTTAATTATAGTAATAAACATGAGTAAAAAGGGAAATAAAACAGCACAATATAACACCTAACTGTAGGGACCGCCGGCACACCCCATGGCGCAGCGGAACAAAATTACGATGCGCTTTCCAATGATCCATGTACGTTTAATCCGAAATCAGGAGGAAGAGATGCGATGAGTTATATTGGGTTCCTTGATAAACAACAAAAACAACAACTAGATCTTCTACAATCACGATTGTTCGACAATTCGAAATCTTAAAAATATATTTTCAATGGAAATAAATTGTGGAAAAATTCACAAAATTATTATCTTACCTATATTTGATTTTGGTCAAATCAATTTTGGGAAATGACACTTGGATCCCTAAGATTTTGAAAACTAGTGACTATGTTGTAAAAATTGAAAAGTTGGTTGTTTTAGTGACTTAATTGTAAAAGGGTCAACACTTAGAATCCTTAAGGGGCTATTTATCCAATCTTTCTCATCAGATCTAACCTTTTAAAAATCTATTTATAAACTTCTTTTAATTACCATAAAGATTTAATTGAGATTTATTTTCCATTTTTCACCAAAAAATCACCATTTTACATAACTACCCATTTTCTCTCAACTTCTCCTAATTTTCTTGGTTTACAATCAGAATTCTATTCAATTTTATCAAGGTAAATCACATCTTTTTGATTCAATTTCGTTCATATTATTTTCTCCTTATTTCTCTCCAATTTCCTTACACTTTACAACTTGTTTTTCATGGGTTTTTCAATTGGAAGGAGGTTGGATCTTGTTTGGAGGTAAGAAACCATTCAAACCTCTGAACTTTGAGTTCTTTATTGAAATTTCCAAGTGTTTGATCCATTGCATTGAGTTCTTGATTTGTTTTATGGTTTTAATTTATGATTTTCGGTTTTTATCATTTAATTTTGTTTGAATTGATGCAATTCCGTAATAAGGTGATACCTGGTGGTTTTCAATGGGTAAATCAATGAATTTTGATGTGTTTTAACATAAAATTAATGATTCATGGATGGGTAAACCCGGATCTTAGGTTTTGATGGTGTTAATTGGCTTAGATCTTCGGTTTATGGCTTGTTTAGGTGGCTGAATGTTTGTTGTTGGTTTAGTATGATTAGATCATGGTTCTTGGTTGTGTTTTGTTGCTGAGAGGTTGTGGTTTTTTTTATCTAAGGGCTGGAGGTCGTTCGGATGAGTTTCGAATGTGTTTTCGTTTTTTTTTAAGTGTAGTTTTTGGGACTGTTTGTTTGGAAAGTGTGGGAGGTTGATTGAATGCATTAATATGCATTAATACATCTGTTTTTGATATGTTAAAATAAGGCAAGGTGTTGAGCTAAGTGTTGAAGGTGTTTCGGAAAAGGCAAGAATGTCGGTTGGCTTCGGCAAGTTAGTTTTGGATAAGTGGTGAGTGGGTTGCCGTATCGGCAAGGTTTTACTTGTTTTAGCAAAGGTTTGGGAGTGTAGGGATGGTGTGAAAAACCTCCCCACACTCGGTAGTAAGTTAAATGGTTTTGCTTTCTTAATGGTTCCCATATCGTTCCATAATTGTCATATTTTAGACATGCTCTTAATGTAGATTTTACATATGTGATTTATGCATGAGCAATGATAAGTGCTTTGGCCAAAGGATGTTTTCATTATTGTCCATTGATATCGAATATGTCTTGGCAATTGAATATTTCATGAGCTTTATTAATTTCTATGATTTTGGTAACATATCCAATGATTGTTAATGTTGCATTGGTTTTATGAAAAATGCATATGAAGAAATGGTTTTTCAATGTATGAATTGAATTTGGAAATGATGCATGCATGTGTTAGCTGTTATATATGCATGGTTAATGATGGTTTCCATTACTTTTAAAGCATGAGAATGATTTGGATTTAAGTATGGTTATTACCCTTTTCCCCGAATAAAGCCGTTGAGCATGATTTGGGTTCACTTTGATGAACATATGTTGAGTGCATTGTAAACAGCAAGCTATCATGCATAATGAGAATGATATTGGCTTAGTGACACTATTTAAGACCATGAATACAAATGACATGTCATTAGGATTAAGTGCACTATAATATTGAGTTAGTATGTTGTGTTGCCTACACGTAAACAATGGTGACTTTGTGTCTGACCGTGCGTGTAGAGCTTGCTTATATGTAAACAAGGGTGACTTTGTGTCCGACCGTGCATATAGTTGACCCATACGTAAACAAGGGTGACTTTGTGTCTGACCGTACGTAGTGGGGTTAACATGTATACAAGGGTGACTTTGTGTCCAACCGATACATGTTGAGACCAAGTGTCTCTAGTTAAGGAATAATAAATCCGTGTATTCGATGGGTATAAGGTTTGAACAAAGTTAATCACTAGTTGCCAATATGCATGATTTATGATTGAGACTTTTGTGTATTGAAAAGCATGAAATTGTGACACATATTGATATAGAACCATTTAGAATGTAATGTTTTAAAGTCATGAGTTTCACAAGCATGTATTCTTGACTAAGCTTTGTGCAAGGATATGAGCACGAGAGAATAGCCTAAGCGTTGCTATGTGTTTAGCATATAAGACTTGTACCTTGCACATTATAGTGCACTTGATATAAGCTTTGTTAGTTGAATAGCATGTAAGACTTGTGATGGTGCATAGAGATGAATATGTATTAAAAAGGCCATGAGTTTGTTACTGTTTTAAAAGCATGAAAGTATTGAGAATTTTAGCTTTGTAATACATGAGATAAGTGATACTTGATAAAGGAATTATTTTGATTTTGTAAACCATGTTTGAGATACTTTTAGTGAGCATGTTATGGCATGATTTAAAGAGTTTATTGATGGACTTATGGGCTGCATTGTGAAGGTGGTTTTTTCTAGGTTTTACCCCTCACTAAACTTATGCTTACCCTCTCTTTTACCTTGCAATGAAGAGATAATAATCGAGGCGGCCAAGGGAAGCAAGATTCCAAGAGTATATCGATGAAAAGCTCAAGTATGTGTTCTAAAATGTAGTAGTAGTAAGAGAGCAATGGGGGTATAGTTTCATTGTTGCAAAAGTTGGTTTTTGGTTGATGAGAATTACCTTGGTGGTATGAACTGGTGTATGTAATGGATGTTTAATTTGACCTTAATATTTAGGAATTATGCATATAGTTGTTAATGTTCATTGATTATGCTTTGGATAGGCTAAATCTACTTTAAATATCCGAATTTTGTTTCTGGGCAAAGGGGTATTGAAACCCCTAGAATAGGTATCGATACCCCAGGCAAAATTTGAGTGGTACCGAACCATAGTTCGATGCTCGAACCTCACTGGTCGCCCAAGTATCGATACTGCTTAAGGTAGTATCAATACCCCTGATCTTTGGTAGGTAATTCGGTTAGTGCCACGTCACAGTATCGGTACAGGGCTCAGCTGTATCGATACCTCTGTGTAAATAATGAACCTTAGGTGTCAGAATTTCATATTAGACCCTCATATCTTCCTTTACTAGAATATGGTTGCTAAGAATATCTTTTTGGGTTAAAATTTCACCTTGATGCACAAATTTGACTTAATTTCAAGTTGGTTAACTTAAATTTGATGTAGTCCCTAGAAATTGAAAGATTTACATTTTGGTCCCTAGTTAGTGAAGCATGTAATTGATGATGTTAGAATGCTCTGATTGGTCTGAAATTTATCATGAGTGCTATTTGTATGTTTAATTGAACTCTTATGGAATGAATTTCTACCTTGACAATAGAATATAAAAGATTTATATTTTAGTCCCTGAATCTTATAAATGAAATTAAATGAGTTGTAGACATCATTTCGAGTTGAGATTTGATATGCAAGCATGTAATAGACTTAATTAAATATTGGTAATACTAATTTAATTTTCGGACACTTAAATTTGGGAAATTTACAATTTGGCCCTTTTTACTTAAATGCTCAAATTGAGACTCGTTTCACTTTTGATTTTGTTACAACTGAACACAAGATGTGCATGAACATGTAGGAACTTAATTACGCATTTAGATAATCTAAAAGAAAAAATATCGTTTTAAGGTTTTTTATCGGGTTGAGTCTTTACGGGTTTAGCTCGATATTCCCCGTGTGACCCGTTAGTGCCGGTTTTGTATAGGCCGAGCTAAGGGGGTTACATTTGGTGGTATTAGAGCCATGTTAAGAATCTTTTAGGGAGTTGATGTTTAAGATAGTGTGATGTATTTCGTTTGTTGTATAACATGGACTATTGTTTTGCTGTGCACGGTGATTGATTATTGTTTAAATGCAAATATGCTGCTAGGTATTGTTGCTTGGTGTTTGGTCTGTGTTGTGGTACGCTAGAAATAACCTCGTTTGACAATATGGTGTTTGCAAGTATAATTTAATCTTGTTTCATTAATATGTCATGGGTTGATAAATGGATGTAATCATGATCTTTTGCTGATAAAAGAATGGTTTGAGCATTGTATGACTATTGTGTGGATACGCATGGTGACTGTTTTATGCTTTTCTGCGGTACTGTTGATATCATGGTATATGATGGTTGTGTCATGTCATGGTTGAATTTGTGTTGTTAGGGGTTTATTCCGGGAGACTCATTGCTCTAACTAATACTAAAAAAATTGTTTTATATTATACTTGAGCTACTTGGAACTTGCTTTGCGCTGGCCTTACTATTTTGTAAAAATGTTGTTATTCATTGTAAAATTATGATGTTTTCTGATATGGGGCTGATAAGAGAGCTGAGTTTTGTTGATAGAGGAATTCTAGGGGATCGACAAGTTCATGATGTGTTGTACAATATGGGGTTGAGGTGGTAGATTTTGAGTCGACTGGGTCCTCAATCGTGTTTGAGTGTGAAAGGGGTTTTCGATCATTTAGGTCTGAAAACTTGTTGTGGTTGTGAGTAGCAGATGGCTACATCTCTTGGATTACCTTAGAAAGTTCCAGAGTGTTGATGTACAAGATGAATCGAATGTTTAGAAAACATTCAACATGTGGCAGAGTTTTGTACTCTATGAGTACCAGGCTTCGAAGGTTTTATATGTTGATGTGTGGGAGAGGTTTGCAAGTTAGTAGTTGGATTGTTGGAGTTGAAGATGTTATTTGTGAGTGTGAACAATAATCATGCATAGAGTAAGAGCATATATATGTATATATCTATAGATATTGTAGGATATACATGGATTCCCGAGCATGACATTAGAAATTGCATTTACATGCACTTGCACAGGCATTTATGAGCGCATACAGGATATCATGCATACATTTATTCACACTTGCGAGTAACTCCTTTGAAGATGAAGCGGTGTGTGGGTGGTTCTTTTTGGGTGAAGGTCAGAAGTTAAAAAAAAAAAGAAGTGTGTGTGTTGAAAGAGATTCCTTGTTGGTCCTGAGCATGATGTGTTGTGGGCGAATTACCCTTTTGGTTAGGGAATAATCGTGGATGAGGATTGGGTAGTTGGACTCGGGTTTGTGAATGTTTGAACCCGAGGGGAATACCCTGATGTTATGGTAAGTTTTGAGTTGGTCATTAAGAAACGTAAGGTTGAGTTCTGCGAGTTCTCTTCGGTTGGAGTTTGGAGGTTGTGAGAGGGGTATGGCATGTAGTGTGTTGTGAGGCGGTTTGGGGTTTTTCGGAGTAGTGTGGATTCGTTTTGAAAAAAAAAACAAAGAAGAGGGTGTTGTTTTATCGCCAGGGTTGGTGGGAAAAAAATATATATAAGAAATATATTAGTATGGGAGTTGTGGTATCATGGGTTTGAATCATAGTTTTGTTGTGACCTTGCGAGGTTTTAGTTGTGCTGTAAAGGTGGAAAGTGCACATATTGAGTTTATAAGGAATTAAGTTGGGTTTACCTCGGCTAAAGATAGATTGTGATAATGTTTGAGTTGTGTAATAGGGACCGCTGGACAGTTTATGACCTATATCAGTTTCTCGGTCTTATGGGTTGCTTTTATCGAAAGGTGTTGTGAGAGTTTATGCTCAGTGGGTTCATGTCTGTGGATGTTTCATCAATGTGTTTACTACTTTGGCAAGGTTCTAAAATAAGAGATGTTGGGGTGAGTGGAAGGAAGAGTTTTACAAGCTTGGATTTTGTTGTGGTATAGGTGGGATAAGAGTTGGTTTATCGGTGAGTTGATATTGGGCAGGAGTTTTGAGTTAAGTGTCGAGGCACTTAACGATATGTGAATCTTGAAGTATGAAGTGTGATGTTGAGTTGGTTGTGGTGGCTTAACCTTAAGTTGGAGGTATTATCGTTGAGATGAGTATAATGTTGGGTATCGACACAAAGTTGGTAAGTTCCTTGTGTGGTATGTTTTGTTGAATGTTAGCTATCGAAGATGGCTTGGCTTGCGTAAGGATGCCCGTGATGGGTGTTTGCTTTGTGGGTGAGCTAGGATTGTTGTGGAGTTATGAGGGAAGTTGTTCAGTTAAATCTATGTGAGATTCTTGGTAAAATGGTGGAGCTATGGATGGGACTCTACCTTGGTTAAGTTGATCGGAGGTAAGTTGTGATCGGATGTTTGTTGGGGGTCTAGTTGAGGATTTGTTTGGCAAGGTTTAGTTTTGTGTTGAGAACCTTTTATGTTATATGAGCTGCATGGTTGTTTCGAAGGGTGCCAAGTTGGAGTGGTATCTTGATCGGAGCATATGATAATCTTTTCTTTGTGTCTGGTGGTACGATGTTGTGGTAAAAGTTTAGGAGCAGGTGTTTTTGTGTGGGCTTGTTTTGGATATGGTTGGATTATGGGTAGATGTTGTCCTACCGATAAGTTAAGTTGGAGTATCATTGTCTTTGGGGTTTTGGTATCGGTAAAGGCGCTATGGTTAAAGTCGGAAAGAATCACCATGAGTTTGATAGTAAAGTTTTGGGGGTGAGATGGAGTTTTTCTAGGAGTTTTGGTGGAACAATCGTTAGTTTGAGTACAGTTTTCTCGGGGTCCTAAGTTCCATCAGTTAGGTTGGATGATTGGTATGTCCTAGCATGTTAAGATTCGAGGTTTTTGAGGCCGACGTTGGTTTCCGTTTGAGTGTTGGGTTTTATCATCCATAGGTGGAGGGATGGTATGTTGAGATATTATGTTATGGTTACCATGTCTCTTAGTGAATGTGTTGTCGTTGATGGAGTTTGCTTAAGACAATGTTTAACGGTTTTGTGTTAAGTTAACTTGAGGCTTGTTCGTTGAGCATCTTTGTGTGGACTGAAGGTTGATGGAAGGCTTATATGGTTACCTGGTATGTTGGAGGATGTTGAAGAAAAGGGTTAGTTCGACAGTTGTGGTATGAAAACCGTTGTGGTTGTCAAGAGTTGGTTATTGATCTTAAATAAGAAAAAGGGTTTCTCTTTTGAGTTATTTTCTTTTTGTGAGAGTTGAGATGAGGTAGTGGTTTATATGTTGTTGCTTTGGTATAGGGGACGAATCTGTTGTTTGTCCAAGAAGGGTAAATGTTTGGTTCAAATCTTGTATTATCTTCGTAGGTGGAAGGTTTGTTAAGATCTTATTTTATAGGACCAAGATTTGGGTAACAAGTTTGTCGTGTGGTTTAGAGCACTTTTGGTGATAGCAGGGTGCTGAAAAAGGTGTGTAGAAGTGGAAGAAGTTTGGAAGTGAGTAGTTCCTTACCTCTTCTCGCTATTTAAATTTCGAGGACGAAATTTCTTAAGTGGGGAAGAGTTGTAACACCCCGAAATTTGGCCTAGATGTATTGGAAGTCGGGTTAGTGAACCAGTTACACTAGATAAGCTATTAAACCTAGATTCGGGATTTAAATCTTAAAAATTTGTTTTCAATGGAAATAAATTTTGGAAAAATTCAAAAAATTATTATTTTACCTATATTTGATTTTGGTCAAATCAATTTTGGGAAATGACATTTGGATCCCTAAGATTTTGAAAACTAGCGACTATGTTGTAAAAATTGAAAAGTTGGTTGTTTTAGTGACTTAATTGTAAAAGGGTCAACACTTAGAATTCTTAAGGGGCTATTTATCCAATCTTTCTCATCAAATCTAACCTTCCAAAAATCTCTTTATAAACTTCATTTAATTACTATAAAGATTTAATTGAGATTTATTTTCCATTTTTCACCAAAAAATCACCATTTCACATAACTACCCATTTTCTCTCAACTTCTCCTAATTTTCTTGGTTTCCAATCAGAATTCTATTCAATTTTATCAAGGTAAATCACATCTTTTTGATTCAATTTCTTTCATATTATTTTCTCCTTATTTCTCTCCAATTTCCTTACACTTTACAACTTGTTTTTCATGGGTTTTTCAATTAGAAGGAGGTTGAACCCTTAATTCTCTTATTGAACCTTAAACAGTACCAAACTTATCGAGTTCTTGCAAGGGTATCAATACCCTTATGTGGGGTATCGAACCACCATGTATCGATTGTAACCCCCTTAGCCCGGCCTGGACGGAACTGGCACTAACGGGTCACACGGGAAATATCGAACTAAACCCGTTAAGGTCCAATTCGATAAACAACCCTGAAACCGATATGTTTTTTTTTTCTGGATGCATAATTAAGTTCCTATGTGTGTCGAGGTCATGCGTAACGAAAAACGGAAACATTCGATTCACGATTGATCTATTCAATTCGCATATCAGTACACAAGGATCAAAACGCAAATAATTCTTAATTCCAACAATAAACCAGTAATGCAATCTACCATAGTTCAATTATACATGCATAGCATACTCATAACAAAGTTTAGATCAAACGGACCATTATTGCATCGTCAATTTCATGTTTCATACAATAGGGACTAAAACCAACATTAATTTACCAATGCGAATTCAAGTTAACATCATGCATCTTGGTGATATTACAACTCTCAATATTATTCATTGCATCTATATTTGATCGTGGAAAGACATCCGACTCTAAACGTAATTTTTCGCTCTTAAAATGTCATTTTTGGGTCAGGGGTATCGATACCCTAAGTCTCGGTATCGATACCCTATCGTGAGACTTAGTCTAATTGGACTTCGAAGGCTCTTGGTATCGATACCCCCATGGGTGGTATCGATACCCAAACGTCCAGTAGGGTAATTGCATGGAACCATGATTCGAACCACCCCAAATTAAGCCTTGGGTATCGGTACCCTTACCAGAGGTATCGATACCCCCTGTGCAATTCAACAAATTATAACATTCTAAGTTAATTCCACCCATTCAAACATATCCATTAATCACCCCTAACTATATGCATAATTTCCTAAGCACAAAGAACAATTTAAAGCACAAATTTGTCACATCAAAGATCCTAAACAATCTATAGGCATGCTTCCTAAAATATGATTTAAAATAAAGAATGTTCAAACATGCTCATGCCTCAACCAACCAAACAACACTATAATCCATCAGTTAACAATCCAAAACATTATAGGTCTTATTACAACATTAACCCAAGCAAAACTCACACACTTCACATAGGTTTGATTTACACATTGCCAAGCCCAAATTATTTTCCAAAACATACCAAAATTTGAGGCAACTCTTCCCCTTGGTTTCCTTGCTCCGAACGTAGCCTCGAATGTCACTATTTGTCTGCAAAGATAAGAGGAGAGCTTAAGCAAAACATGCTTAGTGAGGAAGCTCTAACATAATCATCAATGCATCACTTTAAAACCATATTTAAAACCATAACTTGTAATGCCTTTCTAAAACCAAACATGCTTAACAATCATGTTCATGCTCAATACTAAAAACCTTTCCTTGAGTATGCATGGCATTATCAATTCATTTCACAAATGATGCGCAATGTTCCAAATATTTTCATGTTTGTATATTGGCTTCCTAGTGATCACTTAATGCAAACCTTAAGTTCACCGAATACACGGATCCATTGATTAGAGACCTTTAGTCTCGTCATGACACAAAGTCACCATTGACATGACACGAAGTCACCATTGACATGACACGAAGTCAACATTATCAAGCTCTACCACGCACGGTTGGACACAAAGTCACCCTTGTTACGTGTAGGCATTTTTCCTTTATTTCCATAATGTTTATAGTGCACTCAATCCTAATGACATGTCATTTGTATTCGAATCTAAAGTAGTGTCACTAAGCCAATATCAAGTCCAAGTATGCATGCTAATTTGCTGCTCATAATGCATCCATAATGTGTTCAACAAATGAACCAATAGTCATGCCCAATGGCACCATCATATGTAAGGCAAATAACCATATCATATTCCACTTCATTTTTCATGTTTTCATAAACCATGGATGTCTTTATAAACCATGCATTTCCAGCAATTAACACATGCATGCATCATTTCAAAATCAAATATATACAATTCCAAAATCATATTGAATCATTGTTCACATATATGCCATTACCGAAAATAACCGAAAATCGAGGTAATGCATCAACATCATTTAAAACACTTAATCTTGAACTATGGAAAGTTTTCACACTATTCCATAGCCCCCAAAACAGAACCGAATCTTTGCGAAACACTTTAAAACCCGAAATCACTCACCGACAAGTGAAACGAGCCCTCGCCGATGCTTCGATGGCAACGCCTACACACCAGCCGCTTATGCACCCTCTTGCACTACCTCTACAACATTAAAAGCAGAGCATATTCACATTACAACATGCTCAAAACAGCAGCCACATTTAACCCTCACAAAACTATCGAAAACCTTGCCGAAAAGACCGAAAACTAAGCCGAAACGCATCCAAAACACATCAGCCCAAACCCTAATGAATCTAACATCTAATCCACCTCAATTATAAACCAAAAACACTTACAAACCATCCTTATACCTCCAGCAATATTAGAACACTTAAAACAGCCCCTAAAACAATCGAAAACCACCTTAAAACAACACCGATTGCATTATTCCGGGATTAAATTAATGTGCCATCAATTCAACACTTAATTAATCATTTAATTGACATAATATCATAATTAAATCAACCTAATTACAACATTAATTGGAATCTAAAAAGATTTCACAAAAACCTTCACAAAACTCATAAATCTTGAATTAGAAACACAAAATTAAATATCAATTGTTAATGGGCAAGCCAATACTTGGGAATTTCAATAAAGAACCTTAGAAAAAAGAGTAGAAATCAGAATTTTACCTTAGAGATTTGCTCCACCAAAAAGATGAGAAAACCTTCCTTGATTTCCTTGAAAATGATGTTGATTTTGCAAAAATTGATGAGTAGGTTTTGTATAGAATAAAAGGATGAGTAAAATGAAATAAATCTTGTAGAAAATGATGAAGAAATCAACAAGTAATTGAAGAAATTTGGAGAAGAAGATGAAGAAAAAATGAGAGAAAATCTTGAGAGAAAAGATGGAAAAGTGGGAAGTTACAAAAGAAAATAAAGTTGTCATCTGAAATAAAACAATTTAAAAACAGTTTTGGTGGATAAATCATTAATTAAAAATAAATTGGGTTTATGGCCCTCTGAGGATTCTAAGTATGGCTTGCTTTCCAATTTAGTCACCAAAAATCCTAATTGCCAAAAATTACTAATTAAATCACCAAAACTTTCCCAAAAATTACAATTTAGTCACTTGAACAAAAATTAGCCTAATTAAAAATCAAATTAAAATTCAAATAATATTCCCTTAACTTTAAAACACCTTTTTAATATTTTTAGAACCATTTCACAAAATTATTACTTATCCAATTAAAATATTATTATTTTAATTTTTCCCGGAATAACGAACACTAGGAATCCGATTCGACCCGAATCGAATTTCACCAACTTACACTTCAACTACTAACCCCAAAACCGGGATGTTACATCGATACCCACCCAAAGAAGGTATCGAAACACAGGTATCGATACTGCTATCGATAACCTTTGACCATTTTCAAAGTCAACAAAAAGGGGAATATTCGCTTCGATACTGGTATCGAATCGAATATGCCACTGGATGGTCTTGTATCGATACCCCCTCTTCACTAACCTATTTTTCCCTCAGGGGTATCGATAAACGAGCCACCGGTATCGATACCCCCTGCACAAACTTACAGGTTTCACTTAGAAAATTTTAAGGATTCTTCCCAACATTAATCTATTCGGTTTTAAAGTGTTTCTACTTGTTTTTAGTAGTATTTAGGGTGTTTTAACATCAATTTCATGCCACCAAACACCTTAGTCAAAATTTCACAATTAATGACCTCTTTCAAGCAAACCAAGCATACATACATGGATTCTATATGCTATGCATTCTACCATGAAATGCATAAAGATTAGAAGAGTTGGGAGTACCAACCTTGAGCTAAACAACAACAAACCCGAGCTCCACACCACTTCAAGCTTTTCCTCTACCAAAGCTTGTTGATGGCTCACAACCTTCTTTCTCTACAAGAGAAAGATGAAGAACAAATTAGCAACGTCTTGGGATGTTTCTTGATCCTAGAACACTAGGAAAAACTCAAATTACAAGCCTTCAAAACTCAAACCCGGATTGCACCCTAAACCCTCACTTAAACCTTTATCCTCACCAAAGCTACCATTCTTTACTTCCTTTTAAAGATCTCTAACAGCCCTACAACTTCTTCTCTTGCACCAAAACGAGATTGCCACACAAAACTCTAAAGATCTTACCTTTTGCTCTTGAGATTGATGGAAGAAAAGATGTAAACAAGAGAGAAAGAGTGATGAATTCACTCCTTAGATTTTCTCTGCAAAAAATCAAACCATCTCTCCCCCTTACCTTGTCCTAAACAAGGGAAAGGACAAAAAAGCCCTTAAACTAACACTTGGGCTCAAGGCAACCTAACACTAAGGCCAAAAACTACACAAACCTGGCCCTAAAACCGAAGCCCAACACCATGGGTTAACCCAACACTCGGATACGGGAATCCGGGTCATTACAACTCTCCCCTCCTTAAAAAAAATTCGTCCTCAAAATTTACCTGTCAGGAAAAGATGAGGATACTGAGTTATCATGTCCTTCTCCGCTTCCCACGTTGCTTCTTCAATCCCATGGTTTCTCCACAAAACCTTTACCAAAGGTATACACTTATTCCGGAGGTCCTTAACTCCTCTATCCAAGATTCCTATAGGTCTTTCCTCGTAAGTAAAATCTGCATTGACTTCGATTTCCTCAAGCTGAACCACATATGAAGGATCAGAACGATAGCGTCTTAACATAGACACATGGAACACATCATGTATACGTGCCAAATCTGGAGGTAAATCTAGCTGATAAGCTACCGGTCCAACCCTCTGAAGGACCACATAAGGTCCGATGTACCTTGGACTCAACTTTCCTTTGCGATCAAACCGGATGATCCCTTTCCACGGAGATACCTTGAGAAACACTTTCTCAACAAGCTCATACTCGATGTGCTTACGCTTCTTATCCACATAAGCTTTCTGCCTGTCAAAAGTTGCTTGCAACCTTTCCTTTATGATCTGAACCTTCTCTTCTGTTTCCTTAACTAGCTCTGAACCCACTATCTTTCTCTCATTAAGCTCTATCCAATACAAAGGTGTCCTACACCTACGCTCGTACAAGACCTCAAAAGGAACCATCTTGATGCTTAACTGATAACTGTTGTTGTAAGCAAACTCTACCAACGGTAACTGATCTTCCCAACTCCGAGAAAAGTCCACAGCACAATACCGAAGCATATCCTCCAAGATATGGATAACTCTCTCAAGCTGTCCATCGGTCTTAGGATGAAAAGTTGTACTGAAGTGTAACTTGGTATCTAAAGCCTCATGGATAGACCTCCACAACCTCACTGTAAACCTCGACTCTCTATCCGATATGATCGATGAAGGTACACCATGCAACCTCACGATCTCCTTTATGTACAACTGAGCCTAATTTTCTAAACTATAGTCCATCCTTACCGGTAAGAAGTGAGCCGACTTAGTCTACCGGTCAACTATAACTCATATAGCATCATGCTTCCTCAACGTCATCGGTAACCCGGTGACAAAGTCCGTGGTCACACGATCCCACTTCTGACACATCTCTTTTCATGCACGACCACCAAAAGAAAGGACGAAGATCCTGATACATCTTGTTACTACCCGTATGAACAGAAAATGGACTACGGTGAGCTTCTCTCAAGATACGATCCCGTAGATCCTCTAAGGCTAGAACACACAACCGACCCTGAAAGTACAAGAACCCACCATCTCGTACCTCAAAGTCTGTCAACTCACCGCTCTGAACAGCCTCTAACTTGGAAACCAACTCCTCGTCTAGCACCTGTGCTCTCTTTATCTCCTGAACAAGCATAGGCTCCACACGCAACTCTGCTAAAAGACCTCCATCATTGGTCATCCTCAACCGAGCAAACAAAGCTCTCAAGTCCGACATGGACATTCGCCTTGCTGGGATGATACTTTATGACACAGTCATAGTCCTTCAACAACTCTATCCACCGATGCTGTCTCAGATTCAACTCTTTCTAGGTAAGCAGATACTTTAAACTCTTGTGGTCGGTGTAGATGTAGCATTTCTCCCCATAGAGATAATGCCTCCATATCTTCAAAGCGAAGATAACTGCTGCAAACTCAAGATCATGTATAGGATAGTTCCTTTCATGGGTTTTCAACTGCCTCGAGGCGTAAGCAACCACCTTACTCTCTTGCATAAGAACCTAACTCATTCAAGGAAGCATCACTAAACACCACATAATCTTTTCCCAGTTTCGGTTGTGTCAAGACTGATGCCTCTGTCAGATAAGCCTTAAGCTGCTCAAAACTCTATTTTCTCCTTTCATTCCACACAAACGAAACATCTTTCTAAAGCAACTTGGTCTAAGGTGTCGCTATGAACGAAAAGCCTTTAATAAACCTCTTGTAGTATCCGGCAAGCCCAAGAAAACTACGAACTTCCGATACATTCCTTGGTGGTTTCTATTCCACCACAGCTTGGATTTTCTGAGGATCCACCTGGATGCCATCCGCTGCAACGATGTGGCCAAGAAACGCCACCTCTGACAACCAGAACTCACACTTACTAAACTTGGCGTACAGACACTTATCTCTGAACACCTGAAGAACAACCCTTAGGTGGTAGTCATGCTCCTCCTCTGAGCGTGAATACACCAAGATGTCATCGATGAACACCACCAAAAACTGATCTAGATAAGGCTGAACGATCTGGTTCATCAAATCCATAAAAGCTGCAGGTGCATTCGTGAGCCCAAACGGCATCACTAAGAATTCATAGTGTCCGTACCGCGTCCTAAAAGCGGTCTTTTGGACATCCTCTTCCACCACCTTCAACAGATAGTACCCTGATCTTAGATCTATCCTAGAAAACACATGGGTAACTCTCAACTGATCAATCAGGTCATCGATCCTAGGAAAAGGATAACGATTCTTGATCGTGACCTTGTTGAGCTGACGGTAGTCGATGCACATCCTCATCGATCCGTCCTTCTTTTTCACAAACAAAATCGGTGCTCCCCACGGTGACACACTCGGTTTGATAAAACCTCTCTCAAGCAACTCCTGGATCTATTGCTTCAACTTTCTCATCTCCTCCGGTGCCATACGATACGGTGCTATGGACACTGGTGCCGTACCTGGCGAAACCTCTATCCAGAACTCCAACTCACGGTCAGGAGGTAAACCAGGCAACTACTCCGGAAAAACATCGGGGTACTCGCAAACTGTCCTCAAACTCTCTAAAACTAGACTCTCAACACTCATATCCACCACGTGAGCTAAGAACGCCTCACAACCCTGCTGGATCAACCTCTGAGCTAAAAAAGCTGACACAACATTCGCTAAACACGAGTTTCTCTCACCCCTCACAACAAGCTTAAAACCATCAGCTACTTGAAGCTTTAAACTCTTAGATCTGCACTCCAAACTCTCATCGTGTTCGAACAACTAATCCATCCCAAGGATTGCGTCGAAATCCTGAAACGAAAAAACTATGAGTTCGGCTGAGAAGATAGATCCTTGCACCTCGATCGGACACCTCCGATAAACCTTATCCACCAACACATCTAACCCCAACGGACTGGTCACATGAACTCCTACCTCAAGATCCTCCGCTGGTAACCCCTACTGTTGCGATATACCCACTACGGATATACGGGTGGGTAGATCCCGAGTCCACAAGAGCAACTATAGGGACAAAAAACAAACTGAACGT
The DNA here is from genome assembly GCA_035048815.1 of Abelmoschus esculentus. NCBI lineage: Eukaryota > Viridiplantae > Streptophyta > Magnoliopsida > Malvales > Malvaceae > Abelmoschus > Abelmoschus esculentus. The sequence continues at coordinate 3,747,356 of JAUCBN010000049.1, forward strand.
ACCTGAGATCACATCTGTCGCAGCACAGTCCTCCTTTGCCCTCACCGTATATTGTGTCGGTGCTCTAGTAGTGGATTGAAAGGTGCCTCCTGATGCATGGCTAGCTCCGCCACGCGAGAAACCACGACCCTTCTAGGCCTGAAACACAGTCCTCTGAGCCTGACCTAGTGGAGATGTCACAACCTCTGGACAATCCCCCACAAAGTGCTCCAAAGACCCACACTAAAACAAACCCTAGCGTTGCCCTAACACGGTCCTCGATGATTCCGGCCACACTGGTTGCAAACCTGAACACTGACACTCCATTGCAAACCCTCTGAACCCCTAGCAGTAGAAGACACAGACTGCCTCCTACTTCCCACAGACTCTGATCTCTGGTTCGACCTCGAACCCTAATTCGATGCTCCTCTACTCTAGTTCCAACGGCTCTTGCTCTTACCAGAGTGAGACTGAGAGTTACCCGCATGACTCTGACTAGCTCCACCGGTGACTTCCTGGCCAATAGACGGCCCATAGGTCAAACCCTGAACTTGCTCTAATGACTTGGCACTGGCAGCCAACTCATAAAACACCTTAGGTGGTGCAGTAGTGAGATAAGTCTGGTTCTCCTTTCTCAGACCTCTCAAGAACCTCTTACATCTCATCTTCTCCGTAGCAACAAGCTCTGGAGCATACCGGATCAGCTGAAGAAACTCCTGCTCATAAGTAAAGACCGAACGGTTTCCCTAAACAAGATGGGTAAACCGCTCCCTCAAGGTATCGATGTGAGTCTCACCCACATACTTAATCTCAAACTCCTCAAGGAAGTCCTCCCACTTTGGACGATGAGGATACCAATCTTGCTCAACTCTCCCACCACTCTCTCGGGTTGCCCTTCAGAAGTGACAACATACAGGACAACTTGTCCTCTGATCTGAGCCTCATATGTCGCATTATCCACCTTGTGTCATGCAACCACTGATCAGTCTGTACGGTATTATCTGTACTGTACCAAAGAAGTCTACAACTCCTTGCCTCCGCATTTTCTCAACCGGTGCCTCACGAGGCATAGAAGATGGACTCGATATAGCTCTCACGATCCTACGCAAGGTCTGATTCAACTGAGCAAAGTAGTTGAACCCTTGACCAACAACATCATCCGATGACACCTCCTCATCGGGCTCATACTCATATTCGGAGTCTCCTCCACGACAACCCCAACCTTCTTCTTGATCCCTCACACGTCTCGACATACTTAAACACTTCTGCACGAACAACAACAACAAACAAGATCACACCATCAAATTTCAGTTTTAAAGAAAGTACGATATCGACTCGTGGGCATGTACTTGTCTGAAACCTATATAACACACTAGACTCCCCCGGGGACTTCCTAGAACTGACTCAACCTGGCTTTGATACCACTACATGTAACACCCGACTCGGATGTCACATTGGGCCTCCGGCCCAAAACCTGTATTTTAAAATTTCATTCCAAAGCCCATTAAATAATTCAACTCAAGTCGAAAAGTAATTCATAAAATCCATTTGAGTTAAAACATAAGCCAAAAATAAGTTAAAGAGATCGGAGCTCCAAAATATTACAACCCATTTATAACATTCTACCCAAATTAAAATAAACAGAGTTACATTACATAGGGTTCGACATAGTACTAGCCCACTAAATCTAATACATGTACTCTGACAACACGATCGATGGTGAAATCCAAACCTTGATGGTGCTCCATGAACCGGCTTCACCTAACCTACGCAAGAAAACATATTTCGAACGCTGAGCTATGAAAGCTCAGGGGGCATGCCGAACTCGACCAACATCATGCATATCATAAGCAGTAAATCATAACATATAAAATACGTGCAGGATATGATGATCTAGCATGCTTGCCAATCACATGGCCTAACAATGTATAGTAACGCACACAACATATACATTTCAAACAGTTAACAACACAAGGTAGTGAGCCCGCGTCCACAAAGCATCGGGATGCTACACTACGGGCAGGGCCCACGTCCACACAGCATCGAGATCCCATACTCAAGGATGAGGCCCGCGTCCACACAGCATCGGGATCTCATACTCAAGGATGAGGCTCGCGTCCACACAATATCGGGATCCTACATCCGAGATTTGAGGCTCGCGTCCACACAGCATCGGGATCCTCCAAATCCTATACTCGGAATGTCACATAGAGTATCCTCGAATGAGGCCCGCGTCCACACAGCATCGGGATCCTACATTCGGAATGGTCTTCAAAATCATCACCCGGAATGTTACATCGGATGGCCTTCAACGTGTTGCCAAACTTTAGAATATCCGAATTTCCATCAAACAAGGACTCGATACACATAAATGATCCACCTAGGATCTTCTCAATTAAACATATCAAGAATTAACATAACTTAGCCGTTCGGGGTTTATAACATCAATCTTGTGATAACAATTCATTACATTATTTATAAGATTCATTCGAACCCTTAATTCTCTTATCGAACCTCAAACAGTACCAAACTTATTGAGTTCTCGGAAGGGTATCGATACCCTTATGTGAGGTATCGAACCATCACGCATCGATACCCACCCAAAGAAGGTATCGAAACACGAGTATCGATACTGGTATCGATACTATTTGACCATTTTCAAAGTCAACAAAAAGGGGAATATTCGCTTCGATACTGGTATCGAATCGAATATGCCACTGGCGGGTCTGGTATCGATACAGGTATCGATAACCTTTGACCATTTTCAAAGTCAACAAAAAGGGGAATATTCGCTTCGATACTGGTATCGAATCGAATATGTCACTGGAGGGTCTAGTATCGATACCCCTTCCTCACTAACCTATTTTTCCCTTAGGGGTATCATTACACGGGCCACCGGTATCGATACCCCCTGGAGTATTTAGGGTGTTTTAACATCAATTTCATGCCACCAAACACCTTAGTCCAAATTTCACCATTAGTGACCTCTTTCAAGCAAACCAAGCAAACCAAGCATACATACATGGATTCTATATGCTATGCATTCTACCATGAAATGCATAAAGATTAGAAGAGTTGGGAGTACCAACCTTGATCTAAACAACAACAAACCTGAGTTCCACACCACTTCAAGCTTTTCCTCTTCCAAAGCTTGTTGATGGCTCAAAACCTTCTTTCTCTACAAGAGAAAGATGAAGAACAGATTAGCAATGTCTTGGGATGTTTCTTGATCCTAAAACACTAGGAAAAGCTCAGATTACAAGCCTTCAAAACTCAAACCCAGATTGCACCCTAAACCCCCACTTAAACCTTTATCCTCACCAAAACTACCATTCTTTACTTCTTTTTAAAGATCTCTAACATCCCTACAACTTTTCTCTTGCACCAAAACGAGATTGCCACACAAAACTCTAAATATCTTACATTTTGCTCTTCATATTGATGGAAGAAAAGATGTAAACAAGAGAGAAAGAGTGATGACTTCACTCCTCAGATGTTCTCTTTAGAAAATCAAACCATCACCCCCTTACCTTGTCCTAAACAAGGGAAAGGACCAAAAAGACCTTAAACTAACACTTGGGCTCAAGGAAACTCAACACTAAGGCCCAAAACTACACAAACCCGGGCCTAAAGTTGAAGCCCAATACCACGGGTTAACCCGACACTCGGATACGAGAATCCGGGTCATTACAATTCTCCACTCCTTAAAGAAAATTCCATCCTCGAAATTTACCTGTGAGGAAGAGATGAGGATACTGAGCTCTTATGTCCTTCTCCGCTTCCCACGTTGCTTCTTCGATCCCATGGTTTCTTCACAAAACCTTTACCAAAGGTATACACTTGTTCCGGAGCTCCTTAACTCCTCTATCCAAGATTCATGTGGGTCTTACCTCGTAAGTCAAATCTGCATTATCTTCGATTTCCTTAAGCTGAACCACATGCGAAGGATCAGAACTGTAACATCCCGGTTTTGGGGTTAGTAGTTTGAGTGTTAGTTGGGGAAATTCGAATCGGGTCGAACCGGATTCCTAGGGATCGTTATTCCAGGAAAAATTAAAATAATAATATTTTAATCGGATAAGTAATAATTTTGTGAAATGGTTTTAAAAATATTAAAAAGGTGTTTTAAAGTTAAAGGAATATTATTTGAACTTTAATTTGACTTTTAATTGGGCTTAATTTTGTGCTAGTGACTAAATTCTAATTTTGGAAAAGTTTTGGGGATTTAATTGGTAATTTTCGGCAATAAGGATTTTTAGTGACTAAATTGGAAAGTAAGTCATACTTAGAATCCTTAGAGGGACATAAACCCAATTTATTTTTAATTAATGATTTATCCACCAAAATTGTTTTTAAATTATTTTATTTTAGATGACAACTTTATTTTCTTTTGTAACTTTCCATTTTCCCATCTTTTCTCTCAAGATTTTCTCTCATTTTCTCTCCATCTTCTTCTCCAAATTTCTTTAATTACTTTCTGATTTCTTCATCATTTTCTACAAGATTTATTTCATTCTACTCATCCTTTCATTCTCTACAAAACCTACTCATCAATTTTTGCAAAATCAACATCATTTTCAAGGAAATCAAGGAAGGTTTTCTCATCTTTTTGGTGGAGCAAATCTTTAAGGTAAATTCTGATTTCTAATCTTTTTCTAAGGTTCTTTATTGAAGTTCCCAAGTATTGGTTTGCTAGTTAACAATTGAGATTTTATTTTGTGTTTTTAATTCAAGATCTATGAGTTTTATGATGGTTTTTGTGAAATCTTTTGAGATCTAAATTGATGCTGGATTTAAGTTGATTTAATTATGATATTAGGTCAATTAAATGAGTGATTGAGTCTTGAAATGAGTTAACAATAAATTAATCCCGAAATAATGCAATCGGTGGTGTTTTAAGGTGGTTTTCGGTTGTTTTAGGGGCTGTTTTAGGTGTTCTTATGTTTCTGGCGGTATAAGGATGGTTTGAAAGTGTTTTTGGTTCATACTTGAAGTGGATTAGATGTTAGATTCGTTAGGTTTTGGGCTGATGTTGTTTCAGATGCGTTTCGGCTAGTTTTCGGTCTTTTCGGCTAGGTTTTCGATAGTTTTGTGAAGGTTAAAGGTGGCTGCTGTTTTGAGCATGTTGTGATGTGAATATGCTCTGTTTTTAATGTTGTAGAGGTAGTGCAAAAAGGTGCATAAGTGGCTGGTGCGTTGGCGTTACCGTCGGACCATCGACGAGGGCTCGTTTCGCTTGTCGATGAGTGGTTTTGGGTTTATAGTGAATCACATTGGTTCGGTTCTGTTTTGGGGACTATGGAATAGTGTGAAAACTTTCCATAGTTCAAGAGTAAGTAGTTTAAATGATGTTGATGCATTACCTCAAGTTTCGGCTATTTTCGGTAATGGCATATATGTGAACAATGATTCAATATGATTTTGGAATTGCATATATTTGATTTTGAAATGATGCATGCATGTGTTAATTGCTGAAAATGCATGGTTTGTAAAGGCATTCAGGACTTATGTAAGCATGAAAAAAGAATTTAGAATATGATGAGGTTATTTGCCCAATGTTGATAAAGCCGTTGAGCATGATTTTTAGTTCACATGATGAACACTTAATGAGTGCATTTGTGCAGCAAGTTAACATGCATGATTGGAATTGATATTGTCTTAGTGACACTAACCTTAGATTCTAATACGAATGACATGTCATTAGGATTGAGTGCACTATAAAATAATGAGAATATTGATGATGCCTACACGTAAACAAGGGAGACTTTGTGTCCGACCGTGCGTGTAGAGCTTGCCTATATGTAAACAAGGGTGACTTTGTGTCCGACCGTGCATATAGTTGACCCAAGCGTAAACAAGGGTGGCTTTGTGTCCGACCGTGCGTGTAGAGCTTGCCTATATGTAAACAAGGGTGACTTTGTGTCCGACCGTGCGTAGTGGGGGTAACATGTATACAAGGGTGACTATGTGTCCGACCGATGCATGTTGAGACCAAGGGTCTCCAATTATGAAAAAAAGAATCTGTGTATTCGGTGAACTAAAAGTTCATATTAAGTGATCACTAGAAAGCCAATATGCATATATGAAATGGAATGATATACTTGTGCATGACACACGAAATGATTTGACATTGTTGATAAGAATGATTTGGTTTCACATATTTCAAATAAGCATGAAGGATACAAGTATGACTTATAAATGATTTTGAACTTTTTTAGAGCTTCCTCACTAAGCATGTTGTGCTTAAGCTCTCTCTTTTCATACTTGCAAAAAAATAGTGATATTCGAGTCTACGTTCGGAGCAAGGGAACCAAGGGGAAGCTTATCTCAATTTTTGGTATGTTTTGGCAAATAACTTGGGGCTTGGCAATGTGTAAATCAAACCCATGTGAAGTGTGTGATTTTTTTTGCTTTGGTTAATGTTGTAATAAGACTTATAATGTTTTGGATTGTTAATTGATGGACTATGGTGTTGTTTGGATTGTTGAAGCATGTACATGCATGAACATTTTTGATTTTAAATCATATTTTAGGAAGCATGCCTATATATTGTTTGGGATCTTTGATATGATAAATGTGTGCTTTAAATTGTTCCTTATGCTTAGGAAATTATGCATATAATTAGGGGTGATTAAAGGTTATGTTTTAATGGGTGGAATTAACTTAGAATGTTCAAACTTGTCAAATTGCACAGGGGGTATCGATACCTCTAGTAAGGGTACCGATACCCAAGGCTTAATTTGGGGTGGTTCGAAGCATGGTTCGATGCAATTACCCCACTGGACGTTTGGGTATCGATACCACCCATGGGGGTATTAATACCAATAGCCTTCGAAGTGCAATAGTACTATTCCCACAATAGGGTATCGATACCGAGACTTCGGGTATCGATACCCCTGACCAAAAGTGTCATTTTTGTAACCCCCTTAACCCGGCCTAGACGGAACCGACACTAATGGGTTACACGGGGAATATCGAACCAAACCCGCGAAGGTCCGACTCGATAAACAACCCTGAAACCGATATATATTTTTTTTCTTATCTAGATGCATAATTAATTATGTTCCTAAAAGTCTTGATCTCATACAAAGCATTAACGAAGCAATCCGATCACATACATGCATTTGATTAAACACTTAAGTAATTTAGGGGCTAAAACGTAAAACTTTTATGTACTAATGATAAAGTAGAAATTCTTTCCATCGAAGTGTAATTAAGCATACAAGTATCTCTCACGGTAAATCTCAAGTCATACGGAGCATTCTAACTTCATCAATTGCATATTTCATTAGTCTAGGGACCAAAATGTAAATCTTGCAAATTATAAGGACTTCGTCAAAATTAAGTTATCCATCTTGAAATTTAATCAACTTTATGCATCCATGTGAAATTTCAGCTCAAAATAACATCTGTAGATACCCTAATTGAGCAAAGAAGGAGATCCGGGGACTAAAATGCAATTTCCAGCAACTTCCATTTCATGGCAGCCAAAGGTTTCGAAACCTTCCTTAGAGGTTTCGAAACTTTATGTAAAAGGTTTTGAAACTTCCCCGAAGGTTTCGAAACTTTTCGTGTCCAGTAAGGGTCCAGAATCAAAATTGCCCGCAAGGTTTCGAAACCTTCCTGAAGGTTTCGAAACTATTTGACAAAGGTTTCGAAACCTTCCCTAAGGTTTTGAAACTTTGTGCCTGGAACCTAAAAATTCTGTCACACCAAATGAATTCAACCGACGCAGGACATAGCCAATAATCAGCATCAACTATATGCATAATTCCTAAACATAATTAATGATAATAATCACACAATTATCAACATCAAAGACTCCATACAATCTATAGGCATGCTTCCTAAAATATGATTAAAAACAAGAACGTTCATGCATGTACATGCTTCAACCAATTCCAAACAATTTCAAAATTCATCAAACCAAAATCAAGACAATATAAGGTCTCATTACAAGCCATTAACCAAAGTAAAACACACTCTCATATGGGTAGGTTTACACATTGTCGGGCCCTTATTTATTTGCCAAATCATACCAAAATTTGAGATAACCTTCCCCTTGGTTCCCTTGCTCCGAACGTAGCCTCGAATATCACTATTTATCTGCAAGTATGAAAAAAGAGAGCTTAAGCACAACATGCTTAGTGAGGAAGCTCTAAACAAGTTCAAAATCATTTATAAAGTCATACTTGCATTCTTCATGCTTATTTGAAATATGTAAAACCAAATCATGCTTATCAATGATGTTAAATCATTTCATGTATCATGCACAAATATATCATTCCATTTCATATATGCATATTGGCTTTCTAGTGATCACTTAATATGAACTTTTAGTTCACCGAATACACGGATTCCTTTTTCCATAATTGGAGACACTCGGTCTCAACATGCATCGGTCGGACACATACTCACCCTTGTATACATGTTACCCCCACTACGCACGGTCGGACACAAAGTCACCCTTGTTTACGCATGGGTCAACTATATGCACGGTAGGACACAAAGTCACCCTTGTTTACATATAGGCAAGCTCTACACGCACGGTCGGACACAAAGTCACCCTTGTTTACGTGTAGGCAAACTCTACACGCACGGTCGGACACAAAGTCACCCTTGTTTACGTGTAGGCATCATCATTATTCACATTAATTTTTATAGTGCACTCAATCCTAATGACATGTCATTTGTATTCGAATCTAAGGTTAGTGTCACTAAGCCAATATCAATTCCAATCATGCATGTTAACTTTCTGCTCATAATGCACTCATTAAATGTTCATCATGTGAACTAAAATCATGCTCAACGGCTTTATCAACATAGGCAAATAACCTCATCATAATCCAAATTCTTTTTCATGCTTACATAAACCATGAATACCTTAATAAACCATGCATTTTCAGCAATTAATACATGCATGCATCATTTCAAAATCAAATATATGCAATTCCAAAATTATATTGAATCATTGTCCACATAAATGCCATTACCGAAAATAATTGAAAATCGAGGTAATGCATCAACATCATTTAAAACACTTACTCTTGAACTATGGAATATTTTCACACTATTCCATAGTCCCCAAAACAGAACCGAACCAATGTGATTCACTTTAAATCCAAAACCACTCACCGACAAGCGAAACGAGCCCTCGCCGATGCTCCGACACAACATTAAAAACATAGCATATTCACATCACAACATGCTCAAAATAACAGTCACATTTAACCCTCACAAAACTATCGAAAACCTTGCCGAAAAGACTGAAAACTAAGCCGAAACGCATCCGAAACAACATCAGCCCAAAACCTAATGAATCTAACATCTAATCCACCTCAATTATGAACCAAAAACACTTCCAAACCATCCTTATACCTCCAGCAACAAAAGAACACCTAAAACAGCCCCTAAAACAACTTAAAACCACCTTAAAACACCACCGATTGCATTATTCCGGGATTAATTTATTGTTAACTCATTTCAAGACTCAATCAATTATTTAATTGACCTAATATCATAATTAAATCAACCTAAATCCAGCATCAATTTGGATCTCAAAAGATTTCACAAAATCCATCAAAAAAAATCATAGATCTTGAATTAAAAACACAAAATAAAGTAGCAATAGTTGATGAGCAAGCCAATACTTGGTAATTTCAATAAAGAACCTTAGAAAAAGATTAAAAGTCAGAATATTACCTTGAGATTAAATACACCAAAAAGATGAGAAAGTCTTCCTTGATTTCCTTAAAGAAGATGTTGATTTTTGCAAAATTGATGAGTAGGTTTTGTAAAGAATGAAAGGATGAATAAAATGAAGTAAATCTTGTTGAAAATGATGAAGAAATCAGCAAGTAATTGGAGAAATTTGAAGAAGAAGATGGAGAGAAAATGAGAGAAAATCTTGAGAGAAAAGATGGGAAAATGGGAAGTTACAAAAGAAAATGAAATTATTATTTAGAATAAAACAATTTAAAAACATTTTGGTGGATAAATCATTAATTAAAAATAAATTGGATTTATGGCCCTCTAAGAATTCTAAGTATGGCTTGTTTTCCAATTTAGTCACCAAAAATCCTAATTGCCGAAAATTACTAATTAAATCCCCAAAATTTTCCCAAAATTACAATTTAGTACCTAGTACAAAATTAGCCTAATTAAAAATCAAATTAAAGTTCAAATAATATTCATTTAACTTTAAAACACCATTTCAATATTTTTAGAACCATTTCACAAAATTATTACTTATCCGATTAAAATACTATTATTTTAATTTTTTCCGGAATAACGAACCCTAGGAATCCGATTCGACCCGAATCGAATTTTCCCAACTAGCACTTAAACTACTAACCCCAAAACCGGGATGTTACAACTTTAAGCGTTGAAAATTACGTTTAGGCTTGGATGTCTTTCCACGACCGAATATAGATGCAATGAGTAACACATCGAGTGGTAATATCACCTTGATGCATGATGTTCATTTAAATTCGCATTGGTAAATTAATGCTAGTTTTAGTCCCTATGATATTGTGAGCTTTATAATTAGGTCCCTATTGTATGAAACATGAAATTGACGATACTATAATGGTCTGATTGATTTGAATATTACTGTGAGTATGCTATGCATGATTAATTGAACTACGGTTGGTTGAATTTCTGGTTTATTATATGAATTAGAATTATTTGCGTTTTGGTCCCTATGTACTTATATGCTAGTTGAATGATCAGTTATGAATCGAATGTTCCCATTTTCGTTACGCATGACCTCGACACACATAGGAACTTAATTATGCATCTATTTAAGAAATAAAAAAACATATCGGTTTTCAGGGTTGTTTATCAAATTGGACCTTAACGGGTTTGGTTCGATATTCCCCGTGTAACCCGTTAGTGCCGGTTCCATCTAGGCCGGGCTAATGGGGTTACATTTGGTGGTATCAGAGCCAGGTTAACTAAAGTTTGTGGTCAGGTTGGCTAAAGTGTGTGATTGAACTTGTTATGTTGTTAACTTGTTGAATATCTATGCATGATGGTTTTATTTGAGTTATGATGGTTAAAAAGGGATAACGGTTACACATTGCCAATGCCAATACATTTTCAAATGCTTCTCAGGTTTCCCTTGGATCTTGCCCAAATGTAAGTTTATTATGTTTTAATATCATGTTTTAAATTGCATGTATGAAGTTTTTGGAATATGCCACCGAGACGTGAGACGCGTGCTAGTGCTAATATGATCACCGAGGGTCAGGATAAGGGTGAGGCGACTGCTAGGGAAGAGCCGCTTCCTCCTCCTCCACCCGTGGGTGTACCTCCGGTTCCTCCGGGAGGTCAGTTTAGAAAGTCTGCACCGCTTATACAGGCGATGGCGGGTGCATTTTAGGCTGTCGTGGCTGGAGTGCATATCCCGACTCCTGCCCCTACTATTGTGGTTACCCCAGGACTACCTTTAGAGCGTATGCGTAGTTTGGATGGTGTGGAGTTTCGTGGATCAAATCCGAGCTTGTCCGAGGAGTGGTTGGCTAGTACCGAGATAATTTTGGATCAGATGGACTGTCAGGATACTAGGAGGCTGGGTTGTGTAGTTTCTCTGCTTCAGGGAGATGCTTATCGATGGTGGATCACCAAGAAAGATGGTGTAGATGCTACTAACTTGACTTGGGAGTATTTTCAGACCACTTTTTTGCGGAATTTTTTGGGGCCACAATACGAGGATGCAAGAAAGAGAGAGTTTATGTCGTTGGTACAAGGTGCTAGGACCGTGGCTGAGTATGAGATACAGTTTATTAGGTTGAGCCACTATGCTCCCGAGTTGGTTCATACTGACTGGAAAAGGTGTGATAGGTTCCGATATGGGTTGGATCCTGAGATTAAGACACACTTGTTAGCCGCTGAGTACACCGAGTTTGATGTGTTGGTTAATAGGGCTAAGGATGTCGAGGAGTCATTGAGGGAGGCTAGGAAGTATACCGATGTTGGCAGGAGGCCTGTTGAGGCTAGTGCACAAGATAATAAGAGTAAGAGGTTTCGAGACAACCGGTACAGAGCTGACCGACACCGAGGTGATTTTGGACGTGGTGGTCGTGCTTAGCATTATGGTAGAGGTGGTGGTGATGCTCCAGTCAGTAACTTGTGTTTTAGGCGTCATCCAGGAGAATGCTGGTGGGCCACTGGTGCTTGTATGGGATGTTGATTGAAGGATCATATGAGGCGTGATTGCCCAAGGTTTGCTGGTGAGTCGGGTGATCGTGCTGGGGCCGCTGTGATGCCTGGTATAGGACGTGGTCGTGGTCGAGGTCCTTTCTAGAGGTAGGGGGATGGACGAAAGGTTTATGCTCAGCGTGTGACTCGTAATGCCACAGATGTGGTTGTAGGTACTTTTTCTTTGCAAAATGTACCATTGTTCTCTTTGATAGATTCGGGATCTATGCATTCTTATGTCTTGAGTGAGCATGCATATTTGTTGGATATTCCGATTGAGGTTTTAGACGTAGGTGTTGTGGTTACCAGTTCTTTGGGTGAAACGGTTACGGTAAGGAGGTTGTATAAAAGGTGTCCGTTGGAGGTTCAAGGACATGTCTTCGAGGTCGACTTGATGGAGTTTTCGTTTTATGGTTTTGATCTTATCTTGGGTGTTGATTGGTTGACGGAGCACCGAGCGGTGGTGGACTTTGAGAAAAAGAAGGTTACCTTGAGGTTGATGGATGGTAGTGAGGTTTTAGTGAAGAGTGAGTATACCGGATTCTTGTCCAATGTGGTTTCGGCTTTACAAGCGGAAAAGATGTTGCAGCATGGAGGTGTGGCATATCTAGCCTATGTGATGAATCCGGGTATAGGGGATGTTCGGGTGTAGGACATTCGAACAGTGCGTGATTTTCCGGAAGTATTTCCTGAGGAGTTGCCAGGATTACTTCCCGGTCGTGATGTGGAGTTTAGTATCGAGACTTATGCTGGTACTAATCAGGTGTCCCTTGCTCCTTATCGCATGGCACCTAAGGAGTTAAAGGAGTTGAAGATGCAGTTGCAAGAGTTACTTGACCGAGGTTTCATTCGACCGAGCGTATCACCTTGGGGTGCGCCGATGTTGTTTGTGAAGAAGAAGGATGGCACTATGAGGATGTGCATTGATTATCGGCAGTTGAATAAGTTGACCGTGAAGAATAAGTATCCTTTGTCGAGGATTGTCGATTTGTTTGATCAATTTCGAGGAGCAAATGTGTTCTTGAAGATTGATTTGAGATCGGGGTATTATCAGTTGAAGGTGAAAGAAGAGGATGTGTTGAAAATAGCGTTTCGGACGAGGTATGGACATTATGAGTTTTTGGTGATGCCGTTTGGGTTGACAAATGCCCCTGCTGCTTTTATGGATATGATGAACCGAGTGTTCCATGAATACTTGGATCAGTTTTTGGTGGTATTCATAGATGATATCCTTGTGTATTCACGTACCGAGAAAGATCATGATCGACATTTGCGGATAGTGTTGCAAGCGTTGAAGGAGAACCAGTTGTATGCGAAGTTAAGTAAGTGTGAGTTTTGGTTGAAGGAAGTGGTGTTTCTTGGTCATGTAGTGTCGGAAAAGGGTATAAGTGTTGATCCAAAAAAGATAGAGGCTGTTATGGGTTGGAAGCAACCAAAGTCGGTGTCGGAGGTTCAGAGTTTTCTAGGTTTGGCGGGTTATTATCGTAGGTTTGTTGAGGGGTTTTCGAGCATTGCTGCTCCTATGACCAAGCTTTTGCAAAAGAAGGTTCCTTTTGAGTGGAAAGAAAGTCAACAAAAGAGTTTTGAGAAGTTAAAAGAGGTGTTGACTAGTGCTCCGGTGTTGGTGCAACCCGAGTCCGGTAAGGATTTTGTGGTTTATAGTGATGCATCATATGTTGGTCTTGGATGTGTTCTGATGCAAGAAGGGAAGGTTGTGGCTTATGCTTCTAGACAATTAAGGGTGCATGAAAAGAATTATCCGATGCATGATTTGGAGATTGTGACGGTGGTGTTTGCCTTGAAGATATGGAGACATTATTTGTATGGTGAAAAGTGTACCATATACACGGATCACAAGAGTTTGAAGTATCTCATGTTGCAAAAGGATCTAAATCTTAGGCAACGAAGATGGATGGAGTTGCTTAAGGATTATGATTTGTCTATTGAGTATCATCCGGGGAAACCTAATGTGGTAGCTGATGCTTTGAGCCGTAAGGCGGCGGTTGAGTTGAGGGTGATGTTTGCTAAGTTGAGTATTTCAAGGGAAGGTGGTTTAGTGGTGGAGTTGCAAGTAAAACCTGTGTTGGTTGAGATGATAAAGGTGAAACAGTTAGAGGATGAGGCTTTGGTGCCTTTTGTGGAGGATATTGCTGAAGGCAGACCGACCGAATATCATTTTGATGATGATGGCGTGTTGTGTTTTAGAGGCCGGATTATGGTGCCGGATGATGTTGAGTTAAGGCAAGCTATCTTGACTGAGGCTCACACTAGTCCGTTTGCTATGCATCCGGGTAGTGTGAAAATGTATAGTGATCTCAAGAGTGTGTACTTTTGGGTTAGTTTGAAGAAGGATGTGACGGAGTTTGTGTCCCGATGTATGGTGTATCAGCGGGTGAAAGATGAACATCAGTTCCCTGCAGGCTTGTTGCAACCGGTTCAAGTTCCAGATTGGAAGTGGGAGAGAGTGACTATGGATTTTGTGACGGGGTTACCCTTGACGCTGTCCAAAAAGGATTCTATTTGGGTGATTGTTGACAGGTTTACGAAGTGTGCATATTTTCTTGTCGTGCATACGACGTATTCTATGGATAAGTTAGCGGGGTTGTATGTTTCTGAGGTAGTGAAGTTGCATGGTGTGCCTTAGTCGATCATATCGGATAGAGATCCGCGTTTTACTTCTAAGTTTTGGAAGGGTTTGCAAGTTGCTTTGGGTACGAGGCTTAGCTTTAGTACGGCTTATCATCCACAGACGGATGGTCAGTCTGAACGTGTTATCCAGACTTTGGAGGATATGTTGAGATGTTGCATCATTGAGTTTCAAGGTTCTTGGGAGAAGCAGTTACCTTTGGTGGAGTTTGCTTACAATAATAGTTATCAGGCAAGTATACAGATGGCACCGTTTGAGGCTTTATATGGGCGTAGGTGTCGTACACCTTTGTGTTGGAAGGAGGTTGGACAGAAGTATGTTTCTTTACCACAAGTGTTGAAATATATAGATGAGAAGATTAAGCTTATTTGTGCTAAGCTCAAGGAGGCTTCAGATAGACAAAAGTCTTATGCTAAGCTCAAGGAGGGTTCATTATTTCGGGAAAAATTAAAATAATAATAATTTAATCGGATAAGTAATAATTTTGTGAAATGGTTATAAAAATATTAAAAAGGTGTTTTAAAGTTAAAGGAATATTATTTGAACTTTAATTTGATTTTTGATTTGGCTTAATTTTGTGCTAGTGACTAAATTGTAATTTTGGAAAAGTTTTGGGGATTCAATTGGTAATTTTCGACAATAAGGACTTTTAGTGACTAAATTGGAAAGTAAGTCATACTTAGAATCCTTAGAGGGACATAAACCCAATTTATTTTTAATTAATGATTTATCCACCAAAATTGTTTTTAAATTGTTTTATTTTAGATGACAACTTTATTTTCTTTTGTAACTTCCCATTTTCCCATCTTTTCTCTCAAGATTTTCTCTCATTTTCTCTCCATCTTCTTGTCCAAATTTCTTTAATTACTTTCTGATTTCTTCATCATTTTCTACAAGATTTATTTCATTCTACTCATCCTTTCATTCTCTATAAAACCTACTCATCAATTTTTGCAAAATCAACATCATTTTCAAGGAAATCAAGGAAGGTTTCTCATCTTTTTGGTGGAGCAAATCTCTAAGGTAAATTCTGATTTCTAATCTTTTTCTAAGGTTCTTTATTGAAGTTCCCAAGTATTGGCTTGCTAGTTAACAATTGAGATTTTATTTTGTGTTTTTAATTCAAGATCTATGAGTTTTATGATGGTTTTTGTGAAATCTTTTGAGATCTAAATTGATGCTGGATTTAGGTTGATTTAATTATGATATTAGGTCAATTAAATGAGTGATTGAGTCTTGAAATGAGTTAACAATAAATTAATCCCGGAATAATGCAATCGGTGGTGTTTTAAGGTGGTTTTCGGTTGTTTTAGGGGCTGCTTTAGGTGTTCTTATGTTGCTGGAGGTATAAGGATGGTTTGGAAGTGTTTTTGGTTCATACTTGAAGTGTATTAAATGTTAGATTCGTTAGGTTTTGGGCTGATGTTGTTTCGGATGCGTTTCGGCTAGTTTTTGGTCTTTTCGGCTAGGTTTTCGATAGTTTTGTGAAGGTTAAATATTGCTTCGGTTTTGAGCATGTTGTGATGTGAATATGCTCTGTTTTTAATATTGTAGAGTTAGTGCAAAAAGGTGCATAAGTGGCTGGTGCGTTGGCGTTGCCGTCGGAGCATCGGCGAGGGCTCGTTTCGCTTGTCGGTGAGTGGTTTTGGGTTTAAAGTGAATCACATTGGTTCGTTTCTGTTTTGGGAACTATGGAATAGTGTGAAAACTTTCCATAGTTCAAGAGTAAGTGGTTTAAATGATGTTGATGCATTATCTCAAGTTTCGGCTATTTTAGGTAACGACATATATGTAAACAATGATTCAATATGATTTTGGAATTGCATATATTTGATTTTGAAATGATGCATGCATGTGTTAATTGCTGAAAATGCATGGTTTTAAAGGCATTCATGGCTTATGTAAGCATGAAAAAAAAATTTAGAATATGGTGAGGTTATTTGCCCTATGTTGATAAAGCCGTTGAGCATGATTTTTAGTTCACATGATGAACACTTAATGAGTGCATTATGAGCAGCAAGTTAACATGCATGATTGGAATTGATATTGGCTTAGTGACACTAACCTTAGATTCGAATACGAATGACATGTCATTAGGATTGAGTGCACTATAAAATAATGAGAATATTGATGATGCTTATACGTAAACAAGAGAGACTTTGTGTCCGACCGTGCGTGTAGAGCTTGCCTATATGTAAACAAGGGTGACTTTGTGTCTGACCGTGCGTGTAGAGCTTGCCTATATGTAAACAAGGGTGACTTTGTGTCCGACCGTGCATATAGTTGACCCATGCGTAAACAAGGGCGACTTTGTGTCTGACCGTGCGTGTAGAGCTTGCCTATATGTAAACAAGAGTGACTTTGTGTCCGACCGTGCATATAGTTGACCCATGCGTAAACAAGGGTGACTTTGTTTCCGACCGTGCGTAGTGGGGGTAACATGTATACAAGGGTGACTATGTGTCCGACCGATGCATGTTGAGACCAAGTGTCTCCAATTATGAAAAAAAGAATCCGTGTATTCGGTGAACTAAAACTTCATATTAAGTGATCACTAGAAAGTCAATATGCATATATGAAATGGAATGATATACTTGTGCATGACACACAAAATGATTTGACATTGTTGATAAGCATGATTTGGTTTCACATATTTCAAATAAGCATGAAGGATGCAAGTATGACTTATAAATGATTTTGAACTTTTTTAGAGCTTCCTCACTAAGCATGTTGTGCTTAAGCTCTCTCTTTTCATACTTGCAAAAAAATAGTGATATTCGAGGCTACGTTCGGAGCAAGGGAACCAAGGGGAAGCTTATCTCAATTTTTGGTATGTTTTGGCAAATAACTTGGGGCTTGGCAATGTGTAAATCAAACCCATGTGAAGTGTGTGATTTTTTTTTGCTTTGGTTAATGTTGTAATAAGACCTATAATGTTTTAGATTGTTAATTGATGGACTATGGTGTTGTTTGGATTGTTGAAGCATGTACATGCATGAACATTTTTGATTTTAAATCATATTTTAGGAAGCATGCCTATAGATTGTTTGGGATCTTTGATATGATAAATGTGTGCTTTAAATTGTTCCTTATGCTTAGGAAATTATGCATATAATTAGGGGTGATTAAAGGTTATGTTTTAATGGGTGGAATTAACTTAGAATGTTCAAACTTGTCAAATTGCACAGGGGGTATCGATACCTCTAGTAAGGGTATCGATACCCAAGGCTTAATTTGGGGTGGTTCGAAGCATGGTTCGATACAATTACCCCACTGGACGTTTGGGTATCGATAACACCTATGGGGGTATCGATACCAATAGCCTTCGAAGTGCAATAGGACTATTCCCACGATAGGGTATCGATACCGAGACTTAGGGTATCGATACCCCTGACCAAAAGTGTCATTTTAAGTGTTGAAAATTACGTTTAGGCTCGAATGTCTTTCCACGATCGAATATAGATGCAATGAGTAACACTTCGAGTGGTAATATCACCTTGATGCATGATGTTCATTTAAATTCACATAGGTAAATTAATGCTAGTTTTTAGTCCCTGTGATATTGTGAGCTTTACAATTAGGTCCCTATTGTATGAAACATGAAATTGACGATACTATAATGGTCCGATTGATTTGAATATTGCTGTGAGTATGCTATGCATGATTAATTGAACTATGGTGGGTTGAATTTCCGGTTTATTATAGGAATTAGAATTATTGCGTTTTGGTCCCTATGTACTTATATGCTAGTTGAATGATCAGTTGTGAATCGAATGTTCCCATTTTCGTTACGCATGACCTCGACGCACATAGGAACTTAATTATGCATCTATTTAAGAAATAAAAAAAAACATATCGATTTTCAGGGTTGTTTATCGAATTGGACCTTAACGGGTTTGGTTCGATATTTCCCGTGTAACCCGTTAGTGTCGGTTCCGTCCAGGCCGGGCTAAGGGGGTTACAAGAACGATAGCGCCTTAACATAGACACATGGAAAATATCGTGTATACGTGCCAAATTTGGAGGTAAAGCTAGCTGATAAGCTACCGGTCCAACCCTCTGAAGCACCTCATAAGGTCCGATGTACCTTGGACTCAACTTTCCTTTGCGACTAAACCGGATGATCCCTTTCCACTGATGAAGTCATCAGTGAAAGTGATGAAGTACTGAAATCCACCTCTAGCTTGTGTGTTCATTGGTCCACATACATCACTATGTATTAATCCCAATAAATCACTTGGTCGCTCACTTTTACCATTAAAAGGAGCCTTATTCATTTTTCCTAATAAGCAAGATTCACATACATCCAGTTGTTCGAAAACAAATGAATCTAAGAATCCATCTTTATGGAGTTTTGATATGCGTTTCTCACTTATATGGCCTAAACGACAATGCCAGAGATAAGTTTGATTTGAGTCATTTGTTTTTGATATTTTGGTATTTATGTTATAAATGGAATTTTCTAGATTTAAAATATATAAGCCATTAACCAATTATGCTGAACCATAAAAAACATTATCGAGATAAAAAGAACAACAATTATTCTTAATAATAATCTCAAAGCCAATCTTGTCCAAACAAGAAATCGAAATAATGTTTTTAGTCAAACTAGGCACAAAATAACAATCATCTAAATGTAAATCAAGTTCACTAGGTAAAGATAAAACGTATGTTCCTATAGCTAATGCAGCAACTCTTGCTCCATTTCCACTCGTAGGTCTACGTCTCCCTTAGCTAGATTCCTTCTCTTTTGAAGTCCCTGTACAGAAGTACATATATGAGAACCACAACCGGTATCTAATACCCAAGAAGAAGATGTTGACAGATTCACATCAATAACATAAATACCTAAAGTAGATGCACCATTTACTTTTGCCTTTTTAACCTCTTCAAGGTAGATGGGGCATTTTCTTTTCCAGTGTCCGGTCTTATTGCAGTGGAAACATTTTCCTTCCTTGCTAACTCCCCCTTTGGGTTTCAGTGCATCATGTCCTTTGGGTATAGTCTTACCTTTACCCTTGTACTTTTCCACTACTTTTCCCTTTCCTTTGTCCTTGCGGACCATCAGAATGGGCTTAGGTCCAACCTTAGTAGCCAATTCATCCTTGAGAGGAAAGCCTAGCTTTTCCAACGTTTGGATATAGCCTATCATCTTAATGACATGAGCTCTTACAGGAGATCCCTTTACCATTTTGCACTAAAATAGAGCTTTAGAGGTCTCATACCTCTCTTGACGTGCTTGTTCCTCATATATTTCTTTGAGGTTTTGAATCATATCATATGCAACCATGTCCTCATGTTGTTTCTGAAGATCAGGAGTCATGGTAACAAGCATAAGACATCCGACATCTAACATGTCATCCATATGTTTCTTAAACTTGTCTTTGTCAGCTCTAGAAGCATTAGTTGTCGGTTCATCTGGAACAGGTTCTTCAATGACATATTCATTTCTTTCCTGTTTGAGAACAATTCTCAAATTGCGGAACCAATCAACGAAGTTTATGCCGTTGAGTTTCTCCTTCTCAAGGAGTGATCGCAGTGATATAGTGTTGTTTGCCATTTAGATCTACCACAATGGAAATACATAATATAAATTTACCAATTTGAAATATTATAAATAGGTCTTTCTTTATAAAATACTCCCACTGTTTTGTTCAAAATTAAAAAACCCTCTCGTTTTTAATTTCGGAAAAATTCGTGAGCGAGGATCCATAATTCACCAATTTCCTAAATCAGCTTTGGCTTTTCTTTTAGGATAGAGGTTATTTAGGTAGGTAACCCTTTACTAATTACATCTCATGTAACTCCTCCATTTGGTGAACAACTCTTGTTCAGTCATCTCATGACTTAACCAAATACTTAGTCTTTAGGTTTCTAATCCTATTAGAACAACCTAACTAAGTTATTACCAATATTTCGACCGACGAATATCACTTGCTTATTCTTCGCGTTTAACCAAGATGGACTTATGTGTCAATGCTTTGGCAAGACCCACATAAGATCGATCAAGGCCTTAACGAGGGCAAATATTGGATGAATAAATTTAAATTAGATTAATTTGGGGAAAACTTTAACTATCTCATCGTTATTTCTTTTAATTTTGCCCTTATTGATCTCATCAATATATACGAGTAGAAGATATATATCATACATTGCATCACATACATGATAGATATAAAACAATAAGATTGCAATGGTTATAGCCCAAAATAAAGAACTAAGGTGGCCCATCCCAAGTCAATGGGAGAACCTTAAAACCCTAATTCAACACTAAAACTGCTTCTCAAGCATCTTCTTGCCTTTGATCCAAACATCTCGATGGCTTCTTGGAATAATATTATAATTATAAAAACTTGTTTTACATACGAGGGAGTAAGATGAGAAGATAAGTACAAAAGAGATAGAGAAAGGCACGACACGCAGGTCGTATTTAAAATTTACAACTATTGTAAAAGCAGGGGCTATAACCATGCATGTCAAACACCGTGCAAAGCAAACATATCATATATATGCTATCACGAAATCGTTAATATTACCAATATGGGCCTACAATCTATGTTAATATTACTATATTACCAATATGGCAGGAAATATTGAAAAATAGCGACTATTTTTCTATGGAAAAACATCACGATTTGATAAGATTTATCAACAGAATCGTGTTTTTGAGATTTTTAAATCTCGTAGATTTTTCCATATCGGAATAACAATTATTCCTTTTTCGTTGATGCGATCTGCTATCGCACTTCCGCCGATCACTATATCAACGATTGACATATGATTATCATAAAACCCTTATAGAAACATGGCGATTGTAATTAACAGATTAACATATTAATCGTATCCTTAATCGACTATCAATATCAATATTTATATGGCTGATATAGTAAAACAAATCATGCATCTCATACATATCGCATCACCCAAGTATTTAACCCGATTACGGATCGTACAAGTGGCTCTGATACCACTATTGGGACCGCCGGCACACCCCATGGCGCAGCGGAACAAAATTACGATGGTGTTTCTAGTGATCCATGTACATTTAATCCGAAATCAAGAGGAAGAGATGCGATGACTTACATTGGGTTCCTTGATAAGCAGCAAAAAACAACAACTGGATTTGCTACAATCAAGATCGTTCGATAATTCGAATCTTTAGCCTCCACGAATATCGTCTCGGCCTCTACTCAGTTCACCCGGTTGAGAGAGCAAAATCTCAAAAAACTGTTTTTCGTGATTCTAGGGTTTGGGAATTCGGAATTCTCTGATGTGGCTGCTAGACCAAAAGATCCTTTATATAGGTATAACCCTAGGTATAAGATTTTGATTCTTAATTTGTTTATAGGAAATAATTACTTTAATTATTTCCTTAAATTTCAGAATTTATATTTAATTCAAATTTAAAAGGGATATAATTACTTTAATTATATCATTTATTTAAAATTTGGGATTAAATATAATCCACTTATACTTAGATATATTTTTGCTCCTTTTCAACCATTGGGTGTGACCCTGTAGGCTCATTGTAACGTTAGTAATAATATTAGAACAATTCTAATATTACAAACAATGAGTGACATCTAAAAATATATCATTGTCATCTAAGTTACAAGAGATCATGATTTGATGTATCATGTTTGTGACCAACTATCTTAATGTATTATATCCTTTTGTCTTTTTATATCTTTAATAAGCACAAGTCTTGGAATAGTCACACTTGTATAGCCTATTTTAATGTTTCTTGATATCTAGAGTGGACTACTTTTAATGAATAATTTGTGATATCTCATATGAACGTATTCAAGCATGGTCATGCATTTCTATTCTCACTCAATCAAGTGGCCTTTGATATATTTTCCTATTATGTAGGAAGGACAAATCCTATCTTGATCATTCACATCTCACTACATATATTGTAATATGTCCAATGTCAGTTTTTATAGTGTAACTAATTACTAAACACGTTTAACTGCATCAAAACATAAAACAACATATGTTGAGATAGTAACAATCTCAAGTCTAAGGATCATACATATAGTTGTCACTATGAGCAGTATCGTAAACGTCACATAATAATCCAAGATATATGCTCATAGTGGGTCAATCCAATATATTATTCTCTACTAATATATTCATGTATTAATTTTGACATCTCTATGTCAATGACAACTCATTGTCATCAATTAATCACATGTTAGTCTTAAGCGTATTATTATTGTCCATACCCATAATAATACTTGACTAATGATCTTTTAATAATAATACATATATTATTATATGGACCTTATTGTTTCTCAGTTTATGTTATATATTGACACATATATCTGAAAACAACAATGGAAATGCTTTTATTCAATAAAATTGGTAAATAAAAGTATCCTTACAATCATCATTTGATTGGTCTTTGGGCATGCTCTAACAGAACTTACCTGGACAACTAATTATCCAATTTGCTTCATGTTGTTCTTTGTTGTTTGGTACTTCAAGTTTGTTATGTTCTTCAGGTTCGACAATTGTATTGCCGAGGTAATTTTTAAGGATATCTTCCTCAACTCCAAAATTGAATTCGGTAGTTGCTAGGATGATCTTGCATTCCTCTGGATCATCCGCATGCTTAAGAGTGTGAAAAATATTGAGCTTAACTTGCTAGTCATTGAATCGCATCATAAGTTCTCCCATGTCAACATCGATTAAAGTCCTCCCCGTTGCTAAAAATTGCCTCCCAAGAATGATGGGTGTAAATTCGTCTACTTCACAATCCAAAACAATGAAATCAGCGGGAAAAATAAATTTATCGACCCTTACCAATATGTCCTCAATTTTCCCTTCTAGATGCACATAAGATCTATCGGCAAGCTACAACATCACTTTGGTGGGTCTAGCCTTTCCGATTCCCAATCGATGGAAAAACGATTTTGGCATAAGATTTATGCTAGCTCTTAGATCGCATAGCGCTTTTCCAGTATAATGATTTTCAATTGCGCATGGAATTGTGAAACTTCTAGAATCCTTTAATTTCGGTGGCATCCGGAAGTGCAACATAGTCATGCATCCTTCCGTCACGGTAATAGTCTCAAACTCACCTAAATTAAACTAAGCATTCGACCAACTCAATCAAGGCATTCAATCAAGCAATAAATAAGACAAGTAAAACGGAATTTTGATTCAATTATTTACCCCCTCACTTAAAGAATATTTTCTCAATATGAAAATTAAAGTACAAGAGAAGGAATAGAGATACTCCCCATGTCTAAGGTGAGTTTTTTTGTCGGTTTATGGGGAGAACGACGTCTTTTGAGGTTTTAAGGAGTATGCAATTCCTCATTTGAATTTCTCAAGTTTCATGCATGACCAAACCATTCGAATCTGAGAAAAATTCTGTGCAAATTTATTTAAAGATAACTTAGATAAAAATAAAAATAAAAAAAATAAATTAAAAAAAATAAAAAAAACAAACAAAGAAAATGGGGTGCCTCCCATTTAGCGCTTTGTTTAACATCATTAGCTTAACGACCTGATTCAGACCACAGGTTCTGCGAGAAGTTCTTTTCCCGGTTCGCATGTTTTATCCAACTGAGAATTTCTCTATGAGAAATTTTTCGATCATGGCATTCCTTCAACTTTTTTGCCAAAGTATCTTCTTTAATATGCAATTTATCCGGCGGTAATTTTAATTCCAACTTTAATGCCTGCAAGATTAATGGAAAATATTTAGTTTTTGAAGGCATTAAATAGAAATTAGAAATAGAATAAATAATTTCTTCAAACTTCCTATCGTTAAATTCCACTTTTTCTAACTCCCTGCAAAAATCAAGTAGCAAATTAGTCTCAAAAAATTCATTAGAAAATGGATCGGCAATATCAACAAAATTCAAGCTTGCCACATTATCCGGATATTTCATAGCTTTATATACGTCAAACTTGACGACTTCTCCATCCAATTCCATAGTTAAAAATGCCACTACGAACATCAATCTTCGTGTTTGCCGTGCTAAAGAATGGTCTCCCAAGAAGTATTTCAGATTCGATATTACTGCGATCATTTTCCATGTCAATTATATAAAAATCAGTAGGAAATGTTAAATCATTTACCTTCACTAAAACATTTTCTAGAACTCCTTCGGGGTAGATGATTGATCGATCGACGAGTTGTATCATTACTCTCGTCTCTTTCAATGGTTCATTGGAAATTTTGTTATAGACGGACAATGTCATCACATTGATGGATGCGCCTAAGTCACACATTGCACGCTTGATTCCAACATTACCAATTTTGCATGAGATGGCAAACATACCTTGATCTTTGTACTTGGGTGGAAGTTTTTTTTGAAAAATTGCTGAAACCTTTTCCCCAAGGTTCACCTTTTCATTCCTATTCAATCGCCTTCGGTTTGTGCAAAGATCTTTCAAGAATTTCGCATACTTTGGTATTTTCCGAATTACATCAAGAAAAGGGATGTTAGTTTCTACCTTCATAAAGATGTCGAGGATTTCTTTCTCTTCCGCTTTCTTGTCTCGTTACATAAGCCTAGAAGGAAAAGGAGGCAAAGTTTCGTAAGGAGAAGAAAAAGAAGAAATGGAAGCAAATTTACCAGAAATGTTTGAAGGCAAATGATCTTTTTCTTGTTTCTTTGACGATGCATCTTTTTTTTGTTTATCGGACTTGTTTGAAGCTTCAGGTGAGATGATCGTTCCACTTCGGAGAGTGACCGAACTTAATGATGAGTGCATAAAAGTCCTTTTTTTAATACCATTTTCCCACTCGATATTTACTAATAAAGGACAGGATTAAGGGCATTAATGGATAATTCTGTATATTTTCCATACTTCAGCATCCAAACATACAATTCATGAATTCATCTAATAATTGGCATAAAAAAGATGCATTTTGATAGTTTTCTTTCTTAGACAGGAAACTACTTATAAAGATGGCCAATTGAGAAGATAGATGCTGGAATGTAGATGAAGCACCTGCCACGGTAGCACTTTCTGATGCAGCGGCAGCAGAGCGAAGATGACAAGCAATGCTCGACAGAAAGAGAAAAAGATGATGATCTTAACGGACAAAGAGTAAAAAAAAGACGGAGCCAAATTATGGAGTCAAGCCTTGGTCAAAGTCACGTGCGGGAAAGAAGAGATATTTTAGGAAATAAGAATTAATTGTTATAGTTTAATTAGGAATTATACTTCTCTCTTCTTTATAACTCTTTCCTTGCATGGAAAGCTTTAACCTAGGGCTTGGCCTATACAAGGCACACATTAGGCTTAGTCTAGTGAAGTCGGATTTTACCTAGAATATACTCTTAGCCGCCGACTACACCATGTTCTAAACTTCTTCGGAGGTTTAGGTTATTTGTGGAGTAGTTGGAGAAGATGGTTGTGTTAGGTTTTATATTTATTAATGCAAAACTTATTTCATAGTTTATTCTCTCTTGGTATTTACTCTTCTCGCATATGAGCTCGAAAGATAGTATGTGATGAAAAATATATTTGCCTAGCATCGGGAGATGTAGGTTCACGAAATGAGAGAATACGGTCTTTGCTCATGGGCGTTGATTAATCTGGTTGAGAGATTAACCACCTAGGATTTCAGCGACTAGCAAGACGCATGTGTTTGGTTGTTGTCCGCCCTTTATTCATGCCGCGAGGTATCATCAAGATGTGGGTTTCAACAATTCTCTTCACTTAGAGATAAGGAAAAAGACATACAAGGATGCTCTGTCGAACTATGGAATATTGAATTGTCGATAAGGCATAACCCCGCCTAGGCAGTTGCGGCAACCGTTTGTGCGACCCGCCGAGGCGGCAGTTCAACCCATTGCATTAATAAGTGGATACCTAATACAACTGGATTCTCCTCTACAAAACACTCAACTTAGCCTCGCTTCTCTTATCCTTATTCCTTCCTTATTTAGTTTAGTTTTAGTTGTTAAATTAGTAATCTCAAACTCAACAATTACTTGTGTTTTTACTTTTTATAGTGCAGCCGTAAGAGGTAGTGAATTCGACAAAGTCCCTGTGGGTTCGACAACATAAAGTATTAAAATTTGACAAAGTTGGAAAAAACTAAAGGACTTCTGAGCCTCCATCAGATTTGGCGTCATTGCCGGGCAGTGGCGCTCAATTTTACTACCAATTATTTTTGCACCTTTTTTTTTCTTTTTCTTTTTTACTTTTAATTTCTTTTAATTAACTAGGGTTGTTTTGTGTATGACTAGGTCTAATCCATCGATAGAATAATATTCGTACGATCCTGAAATTGAAAGGACTGCAAGGCGTTTACGACAAGGGATACGCGAAAGGATGAACATAGCACCTGGCCAGCAGAACAACGATGGCATGAATGCCGCCGGGGCAGACAACCAAGGTGCATTCACATTTGTTGTTTCGGCCAATCCACCTCAACAGGAGCGTGTATGAACAGTTCGTGATTATTCAGAGGAAGATTTGGATGGATTAACTCCTGCCTTTGTGATGCCTAATATAGAGGCAGAACATTTTGAATTAAAGTCGGTCATGTTCAACATGATCAACACTCTAGGCCAATTTGGAGGATCGGCCAACGAAGACGCTCGATAACATCTTAAGTTGTTTTTGGAAATCTGCAATTCGTTTAAGCTACTGGGGGTTTATGCCAACATATTGAAGTTAAAATTGTTCCCCTATTCACTGAGGGATAGGGCAAAATCTTGGTTAAACAACCTCCAACCTGGATCGTTGAACTTATGGACTGAACTTTGCCGAAGTTTCCTTGCCCGATTCAGTTATACCAATATGACTGATAAGCTGAGAAACGATATCACATCACTCAGGCAAGATGAAGACGAATCAATGTATGAGGATTGGGAAAGATACAGGGAGTTATATAGAAAATGCCCCATGCATGGTTTGCCCGAGTGGACTCAAGTGTCAATCTTCTACAATGCTGTGAACACCCCTACGAGGATGATGCTTGATGCCTTCGTAAACGGTACCCTCTTAGACCGCCCACCCCATGAGAGCTTAGAAATTCTGGATAGGTTAGAAAAGAATGATTATCAACACCCGACCACCAGAAGAGGAATAACTAGGCAAGGTATGACAAGCTCTGACTCTTTAGATTCTATCATAGCTCAACTATCAGCCTTGACAAACATGGTTAAAGATATGCATAAGCCAAGTCACCTTCGAGAAGTTAAAACAGTCACTGTTCTTTGTGAAACATGTGGCGATAATCATGATACAAGTGCATTCCCGCAAGATCCAGAATCTTCCTTTCATGTTGGAAATTTCAATAGAAACAATATGTCAAACAATTATAACCCAGCATGGAGGAAACATCCAAACCTCTCATGGAGTAATCCCAACAATGCACTTAACCCGCAACATCAATCAGTGCAATCTACTGGATTCTAACAAAACAGATTTGCTCAGCAGCAGATGCCGCAGCAGGCATTGTCGCCGCTGCAGCAAACAACAGATGTCCAAACCCTGAAAAACACATTGCAGACATTCATGGCTCAAACTGGCACTTACATTGTGAACACCAATAAGTTCATTTAGAGAGACGATAATTTCATGGACAGGACAGAGATGAGAATGCAAAACAATGAAGTTGCTATCAAGACACTGGAAACCATAGTAGGACAGATGGCACAATAGATGAAAAGCCGACCCATAGGAAGTCTCCCCAGCGATACTGAAGTCGCTAGAACTAGTCCTCATGAACAATGCAAAGCGATATCCACTAGAAGTGGATTACAACTAAAGGACCCAGAAATACCTACTCAGAAAGTAGGTAAGCATACTAAGACAGTAGCACCTGAAGAAGCTACTGATGAAATACCCGAGGTAAAGGAACCAGCAGACACTATCGACGATGCTGCCACAACAGATAATGCCGCTACTACACCACATATAAGATTTAAATGCAATGAAAGAATTGAAGATTTGCGGCTACCGCCACCTTTCCCATAAAGGTTGAAACAGAAAAAGCAAGAATATCAGTTTAAGAAATTTCTAGACATTCTTAAACAGATACACATGAATATACCTTTGGTGGAGGCAACTAAACAAAAGCCCAACTACGCCAAGCTCCTTAAAGATATTATATCTAAAAGGAAAAAAATAGGGGAATTTGAAATGGTTGCCGCGACAGAAGGGTGTGTGGCAATGCTACACAACAAGGCCATGACAAAACGAAAAGATCCTGGTAGCTTCACCATACCATGCTCTATCGGTGATCAATATGTGGGTAAGGCACTATGTGAATTAGGCGCTAGCATAAATCTCATGCCTAAGTTAGTGTTTCAAAAGCTAGGCATCGGGCATACAAAACCGACAACGGTGATGCTGCAACTGGCAGACCGCTCTTATGTGCAACCGGAAGGAAAAATTGAAGATATCCTGGTAAGAGTGGATAAATTTATATTTCCTACTGACATCTTAATTCTTGATTGTGAAGCAAATGAACATGCTCCGCTCATATTGGGAAGATCGTTCCTAGCAACGTGTAGAACTTTGATCGATTGTGAGAAAGGCGAATTGAACAAGTAAAGATCAATGTATTCAAAACTTTAAGGCATCTGGATGAACCAGATGAATGTTAGAGAATTGAGGTTAAAACTGAATTTAGCTTCAATGCAGAGACACACTGCCTGAACAAAACCTGCCGAGGCAGCACGCCGCTTCACCAGAAGCATACACGAAATAAACCACCTGATGAGGAGGCTCTGGTTGGATCATCACACCATCCTCCATTAAAAAAAGGGAAGATGATTACTACTAGAGATGCATTCCATTGCACTCCACTAGTAACCTAATTTCTATCTTACTATCTTTAATTTATTTTTATGTTTTAGAATTAAATTTTCAAAATTCAGTTTTATGAATTAGATTTCAATTCTTCGCAATTTAGCTTCAGAATTTTTATTTTAAAAGCATCTATTAATTTGATTTTTTGTTATTTAGGAATAATAAGGAAGAATTAAAGAGGATGATCAACCCAACAAATTAGCGGCCCAATCCAAGGAACTAAAAGATCCGGGCGGGAATTATGTCGCCCGGATTCAAAAATTGCATCGTTTCCGTTGTCAATGGTTGCCAGCTGTGGGTTGCATCTCTTGCACACCAAGGGCAATAATCACGCCCCCCGCGCCCTCAAACGCCTCGCCGCTCACCGCCTATAAATACACGGGCAAATTTATCCTCCTTCACTCTTCTTTTAAGCATTGTTACGCTGCCAAACTTTTTCTTCTCTTCACCACAAGCAAAAAAATGACAATCCAACAACAAACCTCTGCCGGAGTAGCAAACTTCCGAAGATTCTCGACCAAGGAAGTCGAACAAGAGTATCACCGCGGATTAGTCAGCCGCCGAGATCTGAAGCCAGAAGCCAAGCTGTGGAACACATTAATCAAAAGAAATGTACTGCCAACATCCAACAACCAAACATTAGATCGGCCACGCTTAGCGCTCATCTATTCCATAATACACAAAAGACGCATTGACGTTGGCAGCATCATAAGCGAACAAATATTCGAATGTGCCACCAAAGAAAGAGGTATTCTTGTTTTGCCTTGTTTAATTACTGCACTAGGGAATTTAAAAAGATTTCCCACCATGACTTTGGATACCTACACACTGCGACGAGTGGGCTGGACACGAGAAATATATATGAAAAAGATGCAAGTGGATGAAGTAGTTCCACAGGCTTTCATTCCTTCCACCACCGAAGCAACAACTGTCGAGGCCTCTCAACAGGCAGATCAAACTGAACATGCAACAAAGGGACTCCTGGAAACCTTACAGAGAATGGAGAGAAGGAAGCTGGCCTTCATGGCATATGTTAGGGAGTTTAACAATGCCATTGTCACAACAATTCGAGAAGAACTCCCTACATTTACGACTGTATTTCTCGACTTTGAAGCCGATCTCTCCATGCCTCAACCAACCACTGATGCACCTGCCAAATCAGCGATTGCCTCAGCAACAGTCTCAGCTTCTCCTGCCACTACCACTGCTACAGCAGCAACAGAACCCATCCCGTCAGACTCGTTAGCAGAGTTCCTCCGTATCGACTCCACCAACCGTGGAGCCACTCCATCTCAGTCCGGTACATTTACCTGGAGCGATTCTATAGAGGATTTAACAGGACAAATCAAAGCTACCAAGGAACTCTTAGCTGCAGCTCAAAGAGAAAAGAAGAGAAAAGGAACCTCCTCCTCTCCAATCAATCTTGATTCAGAGGCAGAGTCAAGGCGAGACCAAACTCCCATCCGAGTCCAACAACATCGATCTGCCAAGAAGAAAACTGCCATTCCACTACCGTCAACCACCCAGCAACACCCAAAAGCCGCCGCAAGCTCCTCATCGATAGCGATTCCGAGGACTCCTTTGCTTCCTCGGCATTCTAAAAAGAGCGGTAGTCTTTCTTCTATCTTCTTTCTTTAATTTCAGCTTTTTTTTTTTACTTTTCATGCATTGAGGACAATGCATCCCTCGAGTGTGGGGGAGTATTGATTCCTCTTTTGTAATCTGTAAATATCTGCCATGGATGGAAAATATTTAGATTATCGTATTATTGCCTTATTTTTTGTCCTTATTATCTTACAATTTATTGCAAAAAATTTTTAAGTCTGCTGAATTTTATTGAAATTGCCGAGGCAACAATATATTTTCCAGCCGCCGCCGCAGTCCGCACCATTCACCAGACTTGAACTCGGAATGGTATAATAGGTTTAGTACTTAGGATTAGATTATGAGCCTAAAAAAGATTTAACATTGCTAGTCTTAGTTGATTTTATAAGTTTTTTTCTTTGAAAAGCAATAAGGACTTAGGCTTAGATTACAACTAGAGGTGCCTGTCACCGGCTCTAGTTTAGCCCATAGAGGTGCCTATCACTGGCTCTAGGACTTAGTCTTTTTCCACTTACTAAAGGTGCCTAAAATTGGCTCTAGTAAGTATTAGCTAAACACTTGAGGTGCCCGAAATCGGCTCAAACAGTATAAGTATATAGTAATATATATTTATATACCAATTAGGGAAAAAGAAAGAAAAAAGAATTAAAAATCTTAGTCGGAATTCTTGAGCTAGAAAAAGGATTAGAACTTAGAAAATCAACTTTGACATAGCTACGCACACACACACACTAAGACTCATAGTCCAGTTTCGAGGAATACCTAGAACCTAGAAGAGACATAGTCAAGAAAGGATTTCTGCCACGGCAGGCAGGGCAGTATATTCCCTTAAAATTCTTTACTTAAATTTATCTTTTGTATTGCTTGAGGACAAGCAATAGTTCGAGTGTGGGGGTGTGATGAGTGCATAAAAGTCCTCTTTTTAATACCATTTCTCACTCAATATTTACTAATAAAGGAAAAGATTAAGGGCATTAATGGATATTTCTGTATATTTTCCATACTTCAGCATCCAAACATACAATTCATGAATTAATCTAATAATTGGCATAAAAAAGATGCATTTTGATAGTTTTCTTTCTTAGACAGGAAACTACTTATAAAGATGGCCAATTGAGAAGATAGATGCTGGAATGTAGATGAAGCACCTGCCACGGTAGCACTTTCTGATGCAGCGGCAGCAGAGCGAAGATGACAAGCAATGCTCGACAGAAAGAGAAAAAGATGATGATCTTAACGGACAAAGAGTAAAAGAAAGACGGAGTCAAACCTTGGTCAAAGTCACGTGCGAGAAAGAAGAGATATTTTAGGAAATAAAAATTAATTGTTATAGTTTAATTAGGAATTATACTTCTCCCTTCTTTAGAACTCTTTCCTTGCATGGAAAGCTTTAACCTAAGGCTTGGCCTATATAAGACACACATTAGGCTTAGTCTAGTGAAGTCGGATTTTACCTAGAATATACTCTTAGCCGCAGACTACACCATGTTCTAAACTTCTTCGGAGGTTTAGGTTGTTTGTGGAGTAGTTGGAGAAGATGGTTGTGTTAGGTTTGATATTTATTAGTGCAAAACTTATTTCATAGTTTATTCTCTCTTGGTATTTACTCTTCTCGCATATGAGCTCAAAAGATAGTATGTGATAAAAAATATATTTGCCTAGCATCGAGAGATGTAGGTTCACGAAACGAGAAAATACGGTATTTTCTCATGGGCATTAACTAATCCGATTGAGAGATTAACCGCCCAGGATTTCAGCGACTAACAAGACGCATGTGTTTGGGTTTTGTCCGCCCTTGATTCACGCCGCGAGGTATCATCAAGATCTGGGTTTCAACAGTTCTCTTCGCTTAGGGATAAGAAAGAAGACATACAAGGATGCTCTATCGAACTATGGAATGTTGAATTGTCGATAAGGCATAACCCCGCCTAGGCAGCTACGACGACCCTTTGTGCGACCCGCCGACGTGGTAGTTCAACCCATTGCATTAATAAGTGGATACCTAATACAACTGGATTTTCCTCAACAAAACACTCAACTTAGCCTCGCTTCTCTTATCCTTATTCCTTCGTTATTTAGTTTAGTTTTAGTAGTTAAATTAGTAATCTCAAACTCAACAATTACTTGTCTTTTTACTTTTTATAGTGTAGCCGTAAGAGGTAGTGAATTCGACAAAATCCCTGTGGGTTCGATAACATAAAATATTACAATCTGACAAAGGTGGAAAAAAAACTAAAGGACTTCCGAGCCTCCATCACTTACATTTTCCCTTGGATTTGTTTCGGTTTGTGATGGTAATCAACCTTAAGATTCTAGGCGACCAACTTTTTGGGCTAATTGGCTGATTTGTTTGTCAATTTCTTGGAGATGAGCATGTGTTTGAGTTTGAAATTTCTCTTGGGATATAGCCAATTTCTCAACAATTGTTTCAAGGGAGGATATTTGTGGCGTTTGGGCTAGCAAAGGAGGAACCCTCGATTGATAATTTTTGTTGTTTTCGTAACTCAAGTTTGGATGATCCCTCTATCCTGGATTGAAAGTATTACTATACGGGTTGTATGCTCTTTGAGGGGGTCCCAGAAAACTTCCTACGGCATTAACTTGTGCCTCAGATGCACCATGTAACAATGGGCAATATTTTGTCGGATGATCTGACATTGTGCAAACTCCACAAACTTTTACGGCTCCAATTTTTCCTGAAACCAGCGAATTAACTATGTCAGTTAATTTATCTAATTCCTTTTCAATTGAAACTACACTTACTTCGTGAACCCGTCGGCTAGGTTCACTCAAGCCAAATTGTTGTGAGTTTGCCGCCATAGTAGAAATCAACGTTCTTGCTGCCGTGGGTGTCATGTTAATGAGAGCACCGCCACTGGCGGCATCTACCATCTTTCTGTCAACTGGAAGCATTCCTTCATAAAGGTATAGAAGGAGTGTTTTCTCAAAAAGACCATGTTGCGGACAGCTGGTGCATAATTTCTTAAATATTTCCCAGTAATCATAAAAAGTTTCATATTCTTTTTGTTGAATTCCTAAAATACTTCGCCTTAACTCGCTTACTTTCGCCACTGGGAAAAACTGTCAAGGAAAACACGTGATAGATCAGCCCAGGTAGTAATTGAATTAGGCGGTAAATAAAATAATCATTCCTTAGTCGTTCCAGCTAAAGAAAAAGGAAATGCCCTCAGTTTGATTTGATCCTCGAAAACTTCTTGAGGTTTCATGCTGCTGCATAACATATGAAATTTTGCGAGATGTTTATGTGGACTTTCACTAGGCAAATCGTTAAAGGTAGGAAGGAGATGGATCAATCCTGTCTTAAGTTGAAATGGGGTTTCGCCATTAGGAAAGGTAATGCAAAGTGGTTGTTGTATCTCGGGGTCTGCATTTAATTCTCTAATCGTTTGGTTGGCCATTTGTCTTGGTTCAAGATTTGCGTTTGATGCAGTAGGATAGGTGCCGGAATTTGACTCTTCGTAGGATTGGGTATGAGATAATGGTTCAGAATTAGATTCTGAACTTGCTTGCTTGTCTTGCTCTCGTTTTTTTTTTCTTTCGAAGTGTTTGCCCATGAGTTCTACGAACTCTTTCTTCGATTTCCAGGTCAAATTCAACAAGATTTCCCGGATTGCTCGTGGTCATAAAAAAATTAATCAGTAATTTGCCGATAATTCTCCGACAACGGCGCCAATTTGACAAGCGTCATTTTACTTGTCAAAATAAAATATTCCTCTTTAAATTAAATAAGTAAAAGATAGTATAGTAAAGAGGGTCGGTCCACAGGGAATTTAAAATTTCTGATGTAATTCTGCGTTGATTCTAGTCCAGGATACTGCAAACAATTAATTAAAAGGGGGGTTTGATGAGATTGTGATGAAGAATAAAACTTAAAGTAAACAAATTAAATAAAGTAAAGATTGAGAAAAATAAATAGTAGTTGAAAATATCAATGAAGAAATCGTCTCGAGCTAACTTTGTTTCAATTATGTTGATCATTGAAATGGATTTTTACTCCGGGATTCATGTCGGTTATAGTCTACATGGCCCAACACGTTGTAACTTGTCTTTATCTCTTGTAAACGATCTTCCCAAGTCTATCTTTGAAAGATGATTCTTAAGTGATTTAACCACAGTTATTTTCGTTAAAACAAACAGATTAAAAACTGGAAAGGCCCGACTCAGATTATGTTGTTTCGTCGAGAATTGAATCCGATCTCATTTTTTCTTAGCGGACTGTCGCTAAGTATGTTCACAGAAAGTCAAAATTGCCACAGGCAAATCCTTCCTGCCACTGTATATCAAAACAACATCTAGACCAACGAGCTCTTTTTGGTTAGAAAATGTTTCAATTTTGTAAGTAAGGCCGATTGCCAAACTAATAAACCAGAAAAATGAGAATGTATCCCAAAGAGAATTAAGTAATTTTCAATTCTCACGCATCAAATTGATTCATTGTTAGCCCTCGGCTTAAAAGAAATTAGCTAAGCATGATATCAATTATCATACATAGCATATTTTTGCAAAATATAAAAAGACTTAAAATAGAGAAAGAAAAAGAAATTTTATACGTAACAAAGAAACAAGACAAGAATTCAAAGACAAAGTGATGGATGATCTAAAGCCTTACCCATGGAGGGTATTCATATGCTACTGACTACCTAAAAATAACAAAATAAAAAAAATAAACTGCCTTGGTGATCTTAGTGTTGCTAGGTAAACCGCCTTGTGGTCTTGTATTTCAAATTTTATGCAAATTGACCAAATTGCGTTTCCAAAGCTTTTAACGTTGCTTCCTGGTTTTGCAGCCGTATCTCGGTCCTGTTTATGAAAGCATCAGTTTTTTTCTCATTATTAACCAATATAGATTCAATTCTTGTCATAAAAGCATTAAATTTATCTTCCCAATAATTAGACTGTGTCTTTTGCTACGGTATCTATTGCCAAGGCATATTCTATTGGAATCCTGATACTTGTGTGCTCGAACTTCCCTGATTGAGACCATTACTCGGATTACTCCAAGAGAAATTAGGTTGCTTTTTCCAGGCTAGATTATAAGTGTTTGACATTGCATTGTTTCGATTAATTTCCCACGTCAAAACTTGACTTTAGATTCTACAAACACTTAGAAGAATCATGGTTACCATTACATAAATCACAAAAGGAATTTACTACCTTGATTTCTTTTGTGTTTCTTGGACACTACATATTCATAACCAAATTGGTTAAGGTAGCCAATTGTGAAGCAATTGAATTCGATGCATTGTTTTCAATGGTTTGACGTCTAACTCCTCCTCGTCTTGTGTTTGGAAACTGGTAATCATTCTTTGCCAAACGATTTAAAATTTCAATGGCTTCTTCCGCGGGCTTGTCTAGGAGTATGACATTTGCCGAAGCATCTAGCATCATCCTAGTTCGCGCGTTCACAACATTGTAGAACATCATCACTTGTGTCCATAATGGGAATCCATGCATAGGGCATTTGTGTAATGACCCGGATTTCGGAATTCGAGGGTCGGGTTAACCCAAGAGTTGGGCTTCGATTTTGGGCACCGAGTTGAGAGGTTTTGGACCTTGTTGGGCCTTAAGTTGTGGGCTTTAGTTGGTTTTAAGTTAGGCCTTGTGATGAGGGCTTTTTGGTAATTGCACAATGGGATGGAAATGGGGGTTGTAGAGATTAAGTCTCTGTAGAATGACCTCATTGTCTTCTCTTTTTCTCCCATCTTTCATCCCCATTGTTGCAAGAGAAAAATG
Source organism: Abelmoschus esculentus (assembly GCA_035048815.1). NCBI lineage: Eukaryota > Viridiplantae > Streptophyta > Magnoliopsida > Malvales > Malvaceae > Abelmoschus > Abelmoschus esculentus. Next base: position 3,784,338 of record JAUCBN010000049.1, read on the forward strand.
GTGGCAAAGGTTTGATATTTGAAGGTTTGTTAGAGAATCTCGTTTTAGTGTTAGAAGAAGAGTTGAAGGGCTGATTGTGATCTATAAAACAAGGTAAGGATGTGTGGGTTTGGTGGAAGATGGAGGTTTAAGTAGGTTTTTAGTTGGAGGTCGGGAATAGAGTTTTGAGAGCTTAAATCTCTGTTCTCTTAGTGTTTTAAGCTTCTAAAATCTTCCCAAGGTGTGTCTAATTTGTTCTTCATCTTTCTCTTGTAGAGAAAGAGGCTTGTGAGCCATCATCAAGCTTAGGTAGGGGAAAAGATTGAAGAGGTGTGGAGCTCGTTTTGGTTGCAGTGTTTGCTTGAGGTTGGTACTCCCAACTCTTTTCTTCATTATTCATGTCATGGTAGTTGCATATATGTAAGCTTTGATGCATGATAGCTTGATTGTTAACTTAATGAGCTTTAATGGTAGATTTCGGATTAATGTGTTTGATGGCAATAAATTAATGTTAAAACACCCTAAATATCTTTAGGAACAAGTAGGAACACTTTAGGATCGATTAAATTAAGTTTGGAAGAAATCCTTAGAAATTTCTAAGTGCAGACTTGCATTTCGTGCAGGGGGTATCGATACTGGTGGCCTGTGTATCGATACCACTAAGAGAGAAATAGGCTAGTGGGTCAGGAGTATCGAAACAGGTTTGGATACCGAACCCTCTAGTGGCATCTTCGATTCGATACTCGTATCGAATCGGATAACCCCTCTTTCGTTGACCTTAGAGTTGGTCAAAGTGTATCGATACAGGTATCGATACCATGAGTTTCGATACCCTCTTTGTATGGGTATCGATACAGGGCGTTTCGATACCCCACTTAGGATTATAGATACCCCTGTGAAATCTTGTCCAAGTTAAGTAAAGTTGAGGTTCAGAAATGGTAAATAGAGGTCCTTATGAATCTTAAAGATAATGTAATGAATCGTTAAAACAAGATCGAAGATAATAACCCCGAAAGACTAAGATATGATAAGTCTTGATATGTTTTGATGTGTAGATCCTAGGGGGATCATTTGTGAGTATTGAGTCCTTGTGTGATGGAAATTCGGATATCCAAAAGTGTTGCAACACGTCGAAGGCCATCCAATGTAACATTCTGGGTGATGTATTGAAGACCTTTATTTCGAGTGTTGGGCGTCCTCACTCGAAGATGTTCGATGTAACATTCCGAGCATGAGATTGGTTGGGCGGCCTCACTTGAAGATGTTCGATATAACATTCCGAGCATGGTATTGGTTGGGCGGCCTCCATCCCGTTTATTCTGAACGTTGGGCGGCCTCATTCGAAGATGTCCGATGTAATATTCCGGGCATAGGATTTGAGGGCGGCCTCAATCCTAAGTATAGGATCTCGATGTTGTGTGGACGCGGGCCTAACTTTTGTGTATTCTTGTGATGTGACATGTATATGTTGTGCGATAATATACATACATTTATGCCATGTGATAGGGAAGCATGCTAGACCATCATACCATACACGATATTTATTTGCTTTGCTTTATTGCTTATGATATGCATGATTTTGGGCCGAGTTCGCCGTACCCACTGAGCTTGTGTAACTCAGCGTTCGAAATGTGTTTTCGTGCGTAGGTTAGGTGAAGCTGGTTTTGTGGAGCACCATCGAGGTTTGGATTTCAACATCAACTTATGTCAGAGTACAATGATTAGATGTAGTGGGCTAGTACTTTGTCGAACCCTATATGTATTGTAACTCTGTTTAATTATTTGGGTCGAATGTTTTAAATGGTTTTGTAATATTTGGAGCTCCGTATTATTTTAAATATTGGACCATGTCACTTTTGGATTTGAAACCTTTTATATGTTATGATTTGATTTGGACTTGAACCGATTTTACTTGGGCTTGGAGCCGAATTTTGAAATTCCGGCCCAATTTGACATCTGGGTTGGGGTGTTACAATTTGTTTAGAAGTCCTCTATATCGCTCTCAAGCTTCGTATATCGCTTCGTCATCAACTTGCCGAAAAGAAGTAATTTAATTACGTAATCTATCAGTCAAATTAGTAGAACTAAATCGAGCAAGAAAATTACGACATAATTTCGCCCAAGATCCTATACATCCAGATGGAATATTATTTAACCACGTTTTAGGTCTATCTCGTAATGGATAAGGGAATAATTTTAATCTCAGGATATCCTCATGGACTCCTTTAATCTTGAATGAGTTGCAAATCTCCAAGAACGATTTGAGATGTTGCCTTGCATCTTCGGTTGTCGATCCGCCAAATTGACCAATCGTGTTGATCATATTGAACATCATTGGCTTTAATTCAAAATGTGTTGCTTCGATTTCTGGTGCAACATCTCCTGGATTTAATCCATTAAGATCTTCCTCCAAGTAATCTCGAATAGCCCTGCGTCTAACTTGAATCGGTGGTTGGTCATCTATGTCATCTCCTATTGCCACGGTATTTTGATTGTCGATAAGAGGAAAAGAATTTGCCATAGCTGCTTACTGTTCATGTATCCTTATACGAAAAACTTGTTCGATTTTGGGTTCAAATGAATGTTCTTCTGATGTTGGTCTGGACCTGGTCATACACAGTAACAAAAAAAAATTGTAAATTATTTGAATCGGAATATAAACTTAAAAGAAATAAAATAAAATAAAATGCAAGAAACTAAAAACAAATTTGCTATTGTCAATCCCTGGCAACGGCGGCAAAAACTTGTTGCGTGTTTTTAGTGTTTGCAATTACGTGGAAGTGTACACGTTTTCAAGTTATAGTATAAAAGTTATCGTATCCAAAGGGATTGGTGCGCCTTTTAGAATCTAATCTCTTGCACTAAAATGAAAAACACAAGTTGTTTAGAGAATCGATTTGAAATAAAATTAAATAATAAATAAGCAAGTAAAGTAATCGAGATAATCAATAAGATAAATGAGGATGGGCTATTCCAATTTATGGAATGACTGTCGAATGACTTCTTCTTCGTAAGTGAGTGTACGCATCGCTCAAATCGTTCCGGCAATTGGGCTCAGTCGAATATTGCCTAGTCAGTTCTTCGAATTGCCAATTCTTTGAATGCTTGGGCAATTGCGATGAGGGAATTGCCCGGGCAATTTGAGCGACTATCCTTAAGGTTCGGCAAAGCATTGCTTCTGTTAGCCGTTGAAATCTTGCACTTATCCCTAAGCCGGATTAGTTCTCTCGCACTTGGATCGAACCATGCCTATTTGTTTCGTGAATCCAGTTCTCCCGAATCTGGATAAATAAGTCGTTTTTCGAGGTTCTTTCCCAATTCTCCCACAAACAAATTAAGTAAAAAGAATAGGCAAAACTTAATTAAGAACACACACAAACTTACATAGAAATCAAACTAAGTTAATCCATAACATAGAATAACCCAAGCCAACTTAGAATTAGTTCATGGCTGGGAAAAAGTTTCCAACAAACATTCCTCTCATCACTCGAATAAGACAAAATAAAGATGAAGAAAACAACTATCACTTGCTTCCACTCTCTCTATCTCGATCTAGCCTCCCCTCCTTGATGTGGACGGCATGCTCCTTATATGGAGTTGATGATCAATCATGATGAAAGAATAACATATAATTGGAAATAACTTTGAAAGAATATATCCAATTTATGTTTTATTCAAATCCTCTGTTTTCTTCTTTGCTCCAATCATCCAAGCTTTCCATATTTCCTTTCATTGACCTTATCTTTCATTATTTCTTTCCATGGATGGCTCTTCATCAAGAATTTCTTTCAACAAAACATAGAAACAAACCACAACAATATCTTTTTCCACCAAAAATCAAACGATTAAAGACATAAGGTGACAACTAATGAAGATATTAAAATGAAACTAATTAAGTGCTTAAGTATAGCAATAAACATGAGTAAAAAGGGGAATAAAGCAGCACAATATAACACATAACAAATAGCAAAACCATGCCTTTAAATTCTCCTAGACAATAAACATACAACACAACCAAACTAATATTTGTCCAAGGTTGAAGAAGAAGAAGAGAGGAATGGCAAGTACAAGGATGAAGGTGATTAACATAGCAATGGTGATCAGCATGATCAGACACGAAGTCGTCGTGACTACAAGAAATTGCCTAAAGGACTGTCTTCCTACATGTGATTCGGGTTCTTGTCAAATCACGTGCGAAATTATTTGTTCGGGATTGAGCGTTGCTAGTTCCTCTGGAACAATAAAGTCAAAAATGGCTTCCTTTCATGACCGAGGTATTTTATTATTCAAAGAAAATAAAATTTTTAGATTGTATGAAATTTAAGAAAGATCATATATTGAAATACATTTTCTTGGTGTAGGTATTCCTCATCTGTGCTCGCCTTCTCCCTCGTTGTTGCCTTCTTCTTCGTCTTCTCCTTTTAGACATCCTAATGATTTGTCGAGGAATGAATGATCATTATCAATTAATTACAATAAGTTTATAAATTACTATGCATACAAACTTATGCAATTGTTTGAATTTGATGATAAGAAAGAGATTGTATGTGTGTTATATGTAATATAATCATGTTCTTGAAAAATCAAAAAAGAATGGTCCATTCCTCTACAAATTCTCTTTATGTTCTTGATAAGTGTTCAAAATAGTTAATATTTTGTACTTAATTACTCCTTGATTTGATGAATTATGTTATTGATATTGATGTTTTATATGTGTTTTTGTGCAAGACTGTGAATCTAGAAAATGCACTTAAATAGCCGATATTTGAAGTTTTTTTTTATTTATTTTTGACGTGGCACTCAGTCAGCAGCTTCTAGAAGATGACGTCAGCAAGTGCGTGATAGCTTTTCAGCGTTCTAGATAGCTTATCAACTGGAATTTAAATTTTAAATTTGGATTTATCTTTTGTAATTTGAATTTAAATATTTTTTAGAATTATCTAGGATTTATCCCCTAATTTTAGGGTTTGTAAAAGGCTATAAATACCCATCTTGGGTAAGCCTAAAACATCTTCATTTCATCTTTTAACCCTAGGGTTTTCTTTCATCTATTGGTTTCTTTCTTTATTTTTTTCATGCTTTTATTTTTTTATTTTATTTTTATGTCAAGCATAATTCTTTCCATAATTATGTTCGGCTAATTTCTCTTTAGCCAAGGGCTTAAGCGATGACTCGATTCAAATGTGAGGATTGAAAAGCGCATTATTAACTTTGATTTTTATTTCTTTAAGTTTTCTTTTGAACTTATTTTTAAAATTAAATTGATTTCAAAACTAAAGATTGACTTTAGTCAAGACTTTGATTTAATTACTTGTGTGGGAGGAAAGATCAGATATTGAAGCAATCCGACTTCCTGGGAACAAACTTAGCAAATTGAGTGCTAAGAAGAAAAGTAAGATTGGACCAGTTATTATTGAAATAACATAATCCAAGTCGGTTTAAATGATTTAAATGATTTTTTCTACAAACATTGAGTTGGTGGATTAATCCATGAAACCAATATCAAAGATAGAATTGGGTATTCGGTTTAGAATTTTTGCTTCAAGGATATAATCTTGAAAGCTAATTATCAACGTAAAATCCCGAAGTGAAAATCTTTTTCCAATGATCTATTTAAATCGAGTCAAAGCGAAAGCCTAAGGCTAGTTTTTATTATAATTAAATTATTTTCTTTATTTTATTCTCTTCAATCATTTAGTTTCATTATATTCAACAACACCCCCTTTTACTTAAAAATCATTCAATATATTTGGATCACCAATCAAACAAGCGTAATTAGGAAGTTTCTAGTCCCTGTGGGATCGACCCTTACTTCTTCTATACTATATTTAATTTCCTATTTATTATTTGAGAATAAGGAATTTATTTTTACACTACACGACGCGTGTCAAATTAGCGTTGTTGCCGGGGACTACGACAAAGTAACTGATTTAATTTTTTTGATTTTTTACTAGGAAAATTTGGAATAACAAGTGACAATGGGAGACGACAATCAAACCATCCAGCAACTCAATGCGACACCTAATGATTATCAGCCGTTGTGCATAACATTCCCAAATGCTTATACGCCATTCACCCTTAAGACTGGATTAATTCATCTCCTTCCAACCTATCACGGTTTGCCGAGTGAAAATCCACATAAGCATCTCAAGGAATTTCACATGGTTTGTTTGAGTACAAAAACACAAGGAGTTTCTAAAGACCAAATTAAACTTCGCGGCTTTCCTTTTTCTTTAGTTGATATATCAAAAGATTGGTTATTTGATTTACCTTCGAATTCTGTTACAACTTGGACTGATATGGCTTGCCTTTTTCTTTATAGGTTCTTTCTAGTAACTAAGGCGAGTGAACTGAGGCGAAGTATACTGAGTATCCGACAAAAGGATACTGAAACCTTGTATGATTAATGAGAGCGCTTTAAAAAGCTATTGGCTAATTGTCCACAGAACGGCTTAAGCGAACAAATATTGCTCCAATATTTTTATGAAGGTTTAACACCTATGGATATGAAGGTAATTGATGCGGAAAGTGGAGGAGCACTTGTCAACATGACTCCTACCGCGGCTAGAACATTAATATCTACTATGGTCGTTAACTCGAAGCGATTTCACTCTGCAAGTGAACCATCTCGACAGGTTCAAGAGGTAAGTACAGTTTCATTAGAAAATAAAATTGATAAATTAACTGACATTGTTCAATATCTTATTGTAGATAAAAAAGGCATTGCTAGACTTTGCGAGATAGGTAGAAGTCCAAATTCATCATTACAGTCTATTATTGAGCGACTAGCAACTTTCCAAGAGAAGTTTCAAAACCGCATTGAGACCCACCTACAAGAAATTGACAAACGAATCTCCCAATTAGCTAAAATCATAGGAAGATTAGAATCACAAGGAAAACTTCCCTCCCAAACTGAGCTAAACCCAAGGGAAAACGTTAGTGCCATTACCCTTAGAAGCGGTACAGTTATTAATCCTGAAGTTCTGAAAGAAACTACTGCACAACTGGAAAAAGAGAAAGAAACGCTAATTTTCGAGTCTCAAGGTAAAACTTCTTCTCCTTCGCCTCCTACCCCTTCTATTCCTCAAGAGATTGCATCTCCATTTCCGTCGCGATTGGCGAAACGTGACAAAAAGGTTGAGGAAAAGGAAATTATTGATATATTCAAAAAGGTGCAAGTCAATATACCTCTTTTGGAAGTGATCCGACAAGTGCCAAGGTATGCTAGATTTTTAAAAGAATTGTGCACTACAAAGAGGAAATTGACTGGTAACGAGAAGGTAAATTTGGGAGAAATGTTTCCGCGGTATTTCAGCGAAAGCTTCCGCCAAAAATGAAAGATCAAGGTATGTTCGCTATACCGTGTTGTAACATCCCAAATTTGGGTCTAGAAGTTTTGGTGTTGTTTAGGGAGGTTCGATTCGGGTCGAATAGGATTTCTTCAGTTCATTAATTACGGGTAATTAAAATATTAATATTTTAATCGGATGAATAGTAAATTTCTAGAAAAGTTCTAAAAATGTTAAAATAATGTTTTAAGGCTAATGGAATGTTAATTGAGTCTAAATTTGGTTGGATTAAGCTTAATTAATATTTAGTGACTAAAATATAAATTTTGAAGAGTTAGTGGCATAATTATAATTTTGCCGAAAATTTGGGTTTTTGTGACTAAATTGAAAATTAAGCCAAAGCTTAAAATCCTTAGAGGGTCATTAACCCAAAATATTTTAATTAGAGATATTTCATCAAAATTGGTTTTAATTAACGGTTAATCACATTTTCCTTTTAACTCTATTTTCTCATCTTTTTCTCTCAAATTTTCTCTCCATGGTTTCTCAAATCACTTGCTGAATTCTTCTCTATTTTTATCAAGATTCATCTCATTTTGTTCAGCATTTCATCCTCTTCAAAACCTCTCAATTTGTTTTACAAAATCATCAACGGATTTTAAGGAAATTCTAGAGAAGAATTCACGTCAATTTTGGTGAAAGCATCTCAAAGGTAATTTCTGGTTTTCTTTTCAATTATAAGGTTCTTTAAATGATATTCCCAAGCATTTGGCTTACAAATCTTTAATCTTAACTTGATTTTGTATTTTAGTTCAAGATTTTGGAGTTTTTATGGAAATTAAAAGAAAATAAGTTAGATCTTGTGTAGGGCTGTAATTAGGATGATTTTATATGGAATTATACCTAATTGGATGATTAAATGAGTCTTGTAATGATTTCACATAGTTTTAGTCCCGGAATAATTGAATCGATGTTGTTAGAAGTGATTTTCGGGTGGTTTTATTGGTTGGTTGTGATGTTCTGTTTTTTCTGGAGGTATAAGGTAGGTTTGAAGGTGTTTTTAGTTCATAATTGAGGAGTTTTAGGTGTTAGTTTCATTAGGTTAGTGGCTGGTGTAGTTTTTGGATGTTTTCGGCTTAGTTTCGGCCTTTTCGGCTTGTTTTTTCGGTAGAGTTAGTGAAGGTTAGTGTTACTGCTGTGTTGAGAATATTTTAATGTACATATGCTCTGTTTTGGTGATGTAGAAGAAGTGCAAGAAAGCTCTTAAGTGTTTGGTGCATTGGCGTTACCATTGGAGCATCGGCGAAAGCTTGTTTTGCTTGTCGGTGAGTGAATTTGGGTTTACAAGCGGTTCATAACGTTTGGTTATGTTTTGTGTATTATGGAACAATGTAAAAAGCTTTCCATAGTTCAAGAGTAAGTGATTTCTATGGTTTTGAAGTATTTCCCTACGTTTAAGTGATTTCTATGGTTTTGAAGTATTTCCCTACGTTTTGACTATTTATAATGGCTTTGTGGAAGATGTTTTCATAGAGATTTTGTGAATGCATAAATTGCATTTTGAAATGATGCATGCATTGTTAGTTGCCGTAAATGCAAGGTTTATAATGGTATTCATGGCTTTTGAAAGCATGAGAATGATTTGGAACAAATTGTGGTTATTTGCCTTACCTTTGATTAAGCTGTTGAGCATGATTTTGGTTCACTTGATGAACATATTTTGAATGCATTATGAACAACAAGTTAACATGCACAATTGAAATGATATTGGCTTAGTGACACTAATTATAGTTACGAATACAAATGACATGTCATTAGGATAGAATGCACTATAAAGATTATGAGAATATTAATGTTGCCTACATGTAAACAAGGGTGACTTTGTGTCCGACCGTGCATATAGATGACCCTACGTAGACAAGGATGACTTTGTGTCCGACCGTGCGTAGTGGGATAACATGTATACAAGGGAGACTATGTGTCCAACCGATGCATGTTGAGACTAAGTGTCTCTAATTATGGAACAAAGAATCCGTGTATTCGGTGAGCTTAAGGTTCACAACAAGTTGTCACTTGAACGCCTATATGCATGATTCATGAATTGATTTGAGTATGAACATGAGCATGATTTGTTTATGCATACTTTGATTTAGCACAAAATGTACAAGGTATGATCTTAAATGGTTTTAAATGCTGCATTGATGAACTTGTTTTTAAGAGCTACCTCACTAAGCATGTTTTGCTTAATCTCTGTTTTCATCCTTGAAGAGAAATAAAGGCTTTTTGGAAAACATTTGGAGCAAGTAGTTCAAGGGGAGAAACCTTACTCATTTTTGGTATGATTTGGCAAAATAAATAAGACTTGACAATGTGTAAACTTTGTCTTTAGAGAGATTGTTTTGAATTAGCAAGAAAGGTTGTAAAAGTGACCTATGAACATGATTCCTTGTTGTTGGATTGATTGGTATGCTATTGTGTTTTTCTTGTGGTATGTTTACCTTTGTATGGTTTTGACTATTGTGAAAAAAATTAGGAAGCATGCCTATAGGAGTTGTGGGGTCTATGATGGTTTCAATTGGTTGTATAACTTGTTCTTAATGTTTAGGAATTATGCATATAGTTGATGGTGGTCAATGTTTGTTTATAGTATGGGTTAAATCTACTTAAAAGGACTAATTTTATGTTTCTGGGCACAAAAGTTTCGAAACCTTAAGGAAGGTTTCGAAACCTTTATCAAATAGTTTCGAAACTTCCAGGTAGGTTTCGAAACCTTGCGGCCTAGTTGGATATTAGAACCTTACTGGAATGAAAGTTTCGAAACTTTCAAGGAAAAGTTTCGAAACCTTTTCCATAAATTTTCGAAACCTTCAATTAAGGTTTTGAAACCTTTGATTGGTTATTAGTTGATAGTTGTTGGAAATGCATTTTAGTCCCAGATATCTTCCTATGTTTAATTATGGTAGCTACGAATGTTATTTTGAGTTAAAATTTCACCTTGATGCATAAAGTTGACTTAATTTCAAGTTGGCTAACTTAAATTGGATGTAGTCCCTAGAAATTAAAAGTTTTACATTTTGGTCCCTAGTTAGTGAAGCATGTAATTGATGATGTTAGAATGCTCCGTTTGGTCTGAAATTTATCATGAGTGTTCTTTGCATGTTTAATTGAACTTTGATGGAATGAATTTCTACCGTGTCAATAGAATTTAAAATATTCACGTTTTAGTCCTTAAGTAGCTCATGTGTTAATCGAGTGCTCAATTGTTGTGGAATTGCTTCCATTCTTCTTTTGCATGAAATCAAAATAATTATGCATTTAGATAAGATATAAAAAAATATTATAACGGTTTCAGGGTTGTTTATCGGATCGGGCCTTCGCGAGTTTGGTTTGATATTCCCCGTGTAATCCATTAGAGTTGGTTCTGTCTAGGCCAAGCTAAGGGGGTTACACGTGTAAAATTTGAATTTTTTTATTAATCGTGCTATGTGTGATTTAGGAGCTTCAATTAATGTTATGCCTCTTTCTGTTTATAAATCGATTACTAACGAGCGCGCCAATGTTTTTCAATGAAGTCTATCATTCAATCAAAATAATTGATCCTTTTGAGAAATCAATGTCTTACTCCATTACTTTGAAAGAACAAAACAAGAGAACAATAGCCTGACAAATGGTTCGGTCTGATTCGGGTTTACGCAAGATCCGAAGCGAACCCATCGTTGATTTGAGATATTGATAGGGTGAATACCCAGTCTATTCAATGCTAGGCATAATGAGTATAAGGACCTCAAAAATGCTCTTTTCGTCATATGAATCTTAAGGTGTATGAAGTTTCATGTTTGATATTTTAATCAGGATGATAGAGACTCCATTTAACTTAGGTTAATCTAGGCCAGAAGCAGACCTACGTCAAGATAACCCTTCCTTTCTTTGAAACACTTTTGGAGTGCTCTTGTATCAGTAATGAATCAGAGCACGCGGAACCATCTTCTTTTTTTCTCTTAGAAAAATATATATTATATGGTAGACTAACTGATCTTTCTATCAGTTAATGAAAGAGCCCAAAGCAAAAAAAATGTATGCTAGGTCTTTGAAATAGGCCGAATCATTTTAAAAATTATCAGTTCGATCTGTTTTACCTAGAAGGTCTACGGTTTGAGTCCGTATAGCCCTATATTTTCTATTTTCTCTTTTATTAATTTTAAATTTTCAGTAAATTAATAAAAATGAAAATAATATTCTTAAAACTAAAGCAAACTAAAACAATAAAGAATATCCAAATAAAACTAAAAAAATTGTATAGTTTTTTTGCTAGTTATTGTATTCTTTGTTGATTGGAATTGGTATCTTCCAGTTGCTTGGTTAAAATCATTCCCATATTTTACTGTCCGTAATCAAAGAGTTGGTGAGATTTCTTCCGGTATACCACCAAATTTGTGTGAATCCTTGGAGTCAAAATTATGACACGAATCCGGTAAAGGTAAAAAAAAAAAAAACAACTTAATTCAACTCAACTCAAATCGAATCTAATATTGAGTCGCACGGATCTAAGAGCGCCTTAATTGTATGGATTTGTTGACACGATTGTATGGATTTTAAGGAAACAAGAGTGACTATACAATTGGCAGATCGTTCCATCATTTATCCAGAGTGAGTGCTGAAAAATGTTCTGGTAAAAGTCGATGCTCTTATTTTTCCTATTGATTTTTATATCATCGACATGGAAAGCGATAGAACCAACACTTGTTCTGAAATTCTTTTGGGACGATCATTCTTAAGTACCGCACACACAAAGGTTGATGTAAGAAGCGATATTTTAAAAATGGAATTTGACGTTGAGGTAGTAGAATTTGATGTTTACAAAGCAATGAAATATCCTGATCAAGTTGGAAGAATTAATTCTATCGTTATTATCGATCCACTTGTTGATACATTTTTAGAAACTAATTTTTTCAATTTTTACAAGGATCATGAAATTCGCTACGAAGAAGACGAAAGGGAGTTGGAAAATATTTTCTTTGTCAATTCTATTTTTCTCTAGCTCCTTCTAAATCTAAACTCTTACCATATATTTTACAGGCACCTGAAGTTGAACTTAAGAAATTACCGGATCACCTAAAATATGCATTTTTAGGAAAAGATAATTCTTTATCGTAATTATCTCAAGTAACCTTTCAAGAGAAGAGGAAAATAGATTAGTAAGTATACTACGTGAACACAAGCAAGCTATTGGATGGACTATCGCAGACATCAAAGGACTTAGTCCTTTGACTTGTATGCATAAGATAAAGATCGAGGAAGGAGCGAAACCATCTCGGGAAGGATAACATCGTTTGAACCCACCATTGATGGAAGTCGTGAAAAAGAAATACAAAAGCTTCTTGATGCCAACATTATCTATCCGATATCAGACAGTAATTTGGTAAGTCCGGGCCATGTGGTCCCAAAGAAAACCGGAGTAACGGTAATTAAAAATTCGGAAGGTGAGTTAGTTCCGACCCGTGTACAAAATGGATGGCGCATATGCATCGATTATAGGAAGTTGAATTCTTTAACTAGAAAAGATCATTTTCCACTTCTATTTATAGACCAAATGATAGAGCGTTTAGCCGGAAAATCTCATTATTGTTGCCTTGATGGTTTTTCAGGTTTCTTTCAAATTCCTGTAGCACTTGAAGATCAAGAAAAGACTACCTTTACCTGCCCATTTGGAACGTTCTCCTATAGATGAATTCCGTTTGGATTATGCAACGCTCCATCTACATTTTAGAGATGTATGGTAAGCATATTTTCCGACTACGTTGAGAAAGGAATCGAGGTATTTATGGATGATTTCACAGTTTATGGTAATTCTTTTGATGAATGTTTATCGAATTTAACAAAAGTCTGAAAAAGATGTCTTGATTTTAACCTTGTGTTAAACTATGAAAAATATCATTTTATGGTTGATAAAGGATTAATATTAGGAAATATTGTTTCGTCTGATGGGATTGTTGTACATAAAGCTAAAATCGATATAATTCGTTCGCTTCCTTACCCCAAAACTGTGAAAGACGTTTGTTCTTTTTTAGGCCATGCAGGATTCTATCGCCGGTTCATTAAGAACTTTTCAAAGGTGGCGCAACCCTTGTGCAATCTTTTGTAGAAAGATTAAATTTTTGAATTTGATCAAGAATGCATGAATGCTTTTGACGAATTAAATGAAAAGCTTGTGTCAGCTCCAATTGTTCAGCCGCCAAATTAGAATTACCCATTTGAGTTGATGTGTGACGTGTCGGATATGAGTGTGGGGTTGTACTTGGACAAAAATTTGAAAAGGAACCCCATGTGACAGCCTATGCATCCAAAACACTAGATGTCGCTCAGCGAAATTACTCGACTACTGAAAATGAGCTTTTTGCTATTATCCTTGCTTTAGAAAAATTCCGTTCATATCTTTTAGGTACTGATATTATTGTTTATTCTGATCATGCAACATTGAAGTACTTGCTTAATAAAAAAGAGGCGAAATCTTGCTTGATCCAGTGGATTTTACTTTTACAAGAGTTTAATCTTCAAATTAAAGATAATAAGGGATGTGAGAATTTAGCTGCGGATCACTTAAGTCGACTCCCAATCCCTCAACATGGTGAACCAGTCGAAGAAAAGTTTCTAGAAGAACATTTATATATTGCGCAATCAATGTTGCCATGGTATGAGGACATGGTTAATATTTAGCCACGGGAGTACTTTCGTCTAATTTACCACGTTCCGAGGTAAGCCAAATTAAGCGAGAGTCTAGATTGTACATTTGGGATGATCCATACCTATGGAAACATTGTTTAGATCAGTTAATTCGACGTTGTGTTGCCGAAAGCAAGGTAAATTCGATCCTTCGATTTTGTCACTCTTATTCTTGTGGAGGTCATTTTGGACCCAAACGAACTGCGCATAAAATAATTAAATGTGGATTTTACTGGCCTCATATTTTTCGTGATGCATATTTGTTTTGTAAATCGTGTGATAAATGCCAACGAGTCGGTAATTTAAGTTGTCGAAATGAGATGCCTCTTAATCCCATTCATGGCTGCGAAATATTTGATGTGTGGGGTATTGATTACATGGGTCATTTTGTTTTGTTTTTGGTAACTGTTATATAATTCTAGCTGTTGATTATGTTTCAAAATGGGTAGAAGCTAAGGCTACTCGTAATAATGATGCTAGAACTACTGCCGAATTTCTAAAGTCGTGCACTTTTTCCAGGTTTGGCACTCCAAAGGCGATTATTAGTGACCAAGGAACGCATTTTATCAATCGAATCATTGAAGCATTAATGAAAAAATATGGTGTTACTCAAAGAATCGCCACAGCTTACCATCCTCAAACGAATGGACAAGCCGAAGTTTTGAATCGAGAGATAAAATCCATCTTGGATAAAATTGTGAAGCCAAATAGAAAAGATTGGAGTTTGAAATTAAACGATGCCTTATGGGCATATCGTACTGCATACAAAGGTCTTATCGACATGTCTCCATATCGTCTTGTCTTTGGTAAACCGTGTCACTTACTGGTTGAATTGGAACATAAAGCCTACTGGGCGGTAAAAGAATGTAATATGCAAATGCATGCCGTTGGCGAAGCCAGGAAACTTCACATTCAAGAACTTGAAGAAATTAGACGCAACGCTTACGACAATGCTCAAATTTATAAGGATAAAACAAAAGAATTCCATGATCTCCGTATTTTCTTTAATTTTTTTAATATTGGTCAGAAAGTTTTACTTTTTAATTCCAAGTAGAATTTTTTGCAGGAAAATAACGATCAAAGTGGACAGGACCTTTTATTGTGACTAAAGTATTTCCTCATGGTGCAGTCGAAATTAAAGTCGATTCAGAAATTTGTTTCAAAGTGAATGGACAATGGTTGAAGTCGGATTATGAAAATGCCTTTGTCGGTTTAATTGAAGAATTCAAGTTGCAAACGCCTGAAATCTGAATCAGGTCGTTGAGCTAACGACGTTAAATAATAGCGCTTAATGGGAGGCAACCCATTTTTATTTAGTTTATTGATTTTCAGTATATTTTATTTTATTTTATTTTATTTTATTTTATTTTATTTGTTTAATTAGTTTGAGAATAATTAAATAAATTTACACAGTAATAATTTATATTAGTTAAGTTTTATTTTATCCTTTCACATTTTAAATTTTTATTTTAATCTTTATCTCCTTTTAATATTTTAAATTTTTCTTATCTTGATTCTAATAATTTGGTTTATCTATTTTATAGGTTAGGATTTTAAAATAAATTCAAACTCAAGAGATAAATTTTTCAAAATTCAAAGAAACCGCAAACCCCACCTTTGACCACTATCTCGAAGCCTCGGGAAATTTTCGTGGGACCGATCCGTTTATGAAACGTCAAAGTTTTGATAAAAATCAAGAAAAATTTGCATCGGACATCAACACTCAAAATTTTGCGCAAAATTACACATGAACGTGGTCGCGGTCGTCATTAGATCGGGGAGTGTTCCTTTTCCCTCTCTTTACTTTTTATTTTATGTTTTGGGACAAAACGGTTTAAGTGAGGGGGAGGGAAAATTGGATATCGGTTCCACCTTTCTTATTTTATGTTTGAAATCTTGCTATTTTGATATTAACATACTTGAAGTTTCTTGTTGCCATTCATTTAATTTGTTGCATCTTTTAAATTTTCTTGGTGAATTTTAATCTTTCTTTAATTGGAACCTAAGATGCATGATAGTGTGTTGGCATGATTAAAGACTTTTGATTAAGATTCTTTGATATTCTATGATTGGTTAATTAAAATGTTGTTAGCTTGATACAATTACCCGTTATTTTGTGAGATCTTGAGCCTAAGGAGCATATCTTTGCATTCTTGCTCTTTTCTTCGTTTGTGTGTACCGAATTTAATTTTAGCATTCTAGAACCTATGATGTAATACTTTTTGAGACTACATACATGAATATGATGCTTTAGTATGATAGAGGCACTTAAGTTTAACCAATTCACTTCCTAAAATAGACTGCCTTTGTTTTTATCCATTAGTGAACCACTTTGAGCCTACACCCATTTTCCTGTTTTACACCTTATTAATGCAACCCAAACCTTTATTTTTTTCATATTTCTATCTTTTTACACCCTTGTCAAGACTTATGATCATATTTGCTCCACGAAAAAAAAATATGCATTCGAAAAAGAAAAAAGAAAGTGTGTATTCGAAAAAAAGAAGAAGAAAGAAAGAGGATTCGAAAAAAAAGAAAAAAAAAGATAAAGAATTTCGAAAAAAATGAAAAAAAAGTGTCAATGTGTACTTTTCGAAAAAAAAATGAAAAAATGAAGATTGTTTCGAAACTCTTGAAAAAAATGATTGATTGATTTACTCTTTCCATCTTTTTGTGCTTCATTATTATCTTGGATTACTTCTTATGCTTTATGTCTTTTGTCTTGACACTTAGCCCCTCTTTTCGGCCTTTTCCCTACCTTCACCCTACCCCCGTTACAACCTTGATTAAAGACCTCTTGACTTTTGCATCATGTTCAATTTTTAGTAGTGGAGATTAGATTTATTTGCAGGCTTATGGTAATGCTTTAATCAGTTTCGGCTTGAGCGATTCTTTTGAACCTAAACACTTTGAGCGAAATGAGTGAATCCTTGTGAGGGTATCAAGTTTTGCATCATTAAATTAGATAAGAATTGGAATGTCTTCTTCCGTTTGAAATTGTTTCTAGCTTGCCACATGCTTGATTGTTTATTAGTTGCAATATTTGCATTAATTTTCTTTCATTGAGGAGGATAAGACTTGTAGTGAATTAAAGATGGAAACTTGTGGTTTTGTTATATTAGTTGAGGACTACTTGAGGACAAGCATTGAATAAGTGAGGGGGAATTTGATAAGTGTTCAAAATAGATAATATTTTTTACTTAATTACTCCTTGTCGCACCCTAAATCTTCCCCCAATTTAAATTCGAAATCCCTAATTCATAAACCCTAGAAATTAGGGATTTCCAGTGGTTTAGTTGTAATAATCTGAAAGTTGAGGGCTTAAGTGTGAATATTTTCAAATTTGCAGACCCTGGAATGGTAATTTTACCATTTTTCTTTTTGACAGTTTTCTTCTTCCTATCCGTTTCTGAAATCATCTTTAAGGGAGTTATTTTCCCATTCAATTCTCGTATAATTTTCAGATAACTCCCCATCTCCTGCTCATTGGAATCAATAAATCAAAATAAAATCAAAATCACTTTTGTTTCTGTGCAACCAATCATTCCCGTGTCTGAATTCTACTTTAGTGTTTGAATCCTGGTGAGGTGGATTCCGAAACCGAGCATTTACCTCCTCCTCCTCCTCCTGGATGACCTCCTGTTCATTAACATTCGGGACCCGCACGTTCTACACCTGCACACTCTAGTGGTAGAGCCGAGTGTAGTCAACGTCAATATCGCCGTCGAGTCTTCTGCTTCGAGTGTGTTCTCTTCTGTTAATTCTGTTATTCCGTGTGTGCAATTCTTGTTAAATTCTGTATGAACATGCATCATCCTGTAATTATATTTTTGATTCTGAAATTACCATGCATGCCTCCTGTTAAAATATAAGGCACGCATTCAGATCATGTATTTGCATATAACATTGCATCTAGTTGGATTATTTGTACGGGGAAGATTAGTGATATATTCACTTCTGTTTAGTGGTTCTACGAGATACCACTTCTGTTCAGTGGCTCCACCTGTGGGTCGAGTTTCCACTTCTGTTTGGTGTGATGGAGTTAGAGTGGTTCTGGGGGAGCCTACTCTTCTGATGGTGTTCGGAGATGGGTGCATATCATGCATACATGTCATCATCTGATATATTGTTCTCTGTTTCTGTTTATTTGCTCACTAGAGACACACTAGTCTCCCTAGCTTACACCCTCTCAGTTTCTGTTTCAAATACTCGGTCTTAGGCCTCGGTACTTGGAGAACTGTCGAATCTGAATTTCTATTAATCAGTATGTTTTAATGTTACAGACTTACTTTTATTTCGGATTATATTTTCTGTAATGGACTTTAATTATTTATTCGGATTCCAGATTTTATGTTTATGTTTTGGGGTTGAACATTTTAAATTATGATTTATCTTATTTACCAGTATCTCATTTATTTTGATTTTATTAAATTATTGAATTTTATAAATTTCAATTACAGAAACCTAACTTGAGACACAAGTTTTAATTACGAAAACCCTAACTTTTAATCTGAGAAATTAGGTTAATTTTAGGGGTTATACTCCTTGATTTGATGAATTATGTTACCGATCTTGATGTTTTATGTGTGTTTTTGTGCAAGACTGTGAATCTGGAAAATGCAATTAAATAGACGATTTTTTATTTTTTTTTATTTTTGACATGGCACTCAGTCAGCAGCTTCTAGAAGATGACGTCAACAAGTGCGTGATAGCTTATCAGCGTTCCAGATAGCTTATCAGTTGGAATTTGAATTTTAAATTTGGATTTATCTTTTGTAATTTGAATTTAAATATTTTAGAATTATCTAGGATTTATCCCTTTATTTTAGGGTTTGTAAAAGGCTATAAATACCCATTTTGGGTAAGCCTAAAACATCTTCTGTTCATCTTTTAATCCTAGAGTTTTCTTTCATCTTTTGGTTTCTTTCTTTATTTTTTTCGTGCTTTTATTTTTTTGTTTTGTTTTTATGTCGAACATAATTATGGAAAGAATTATGCTCGGCTAATTTCTCTTTAGCCAAGGGCTTAAGCGATGACTCGATCCAAATGTGAGGATTGAAAAGTGCATTATTAACTTCGATTTTTATTTCTTCAAGTTTTCTTCTGAACTTATTTTTAAAATTAAATTGATTTCAAAACTAAAGATTGACTTTGGTCAAGACTTTGATTTAATTACTTGTGTGGAAGGAAATATCGGCTATTGAAGCAACCCGACTTCCTGGGAACATACTTAGCAAATTGATTGTTAAGAAGAAAACTAAGATTGGATCAGTTATTATTGAAATAATATAATTTAAGTTGGTTTAAATAATTTAAATGATTTTTTCTACAAACATTGAGTTGGTGGATTAATCCATGAAACCAAACTCAAAGATAGACTTGGGTATTCGGTTTAGAATTTTTGCTTCAAGGATAGAACCTTGAAAGCTAATTACCGACGTAAAATCCCAAAGTGAAAATATTTTTCCAATGATCTATTTAAATCGAGTCAAAGCGAAATCCTAAGGCTAGTTTTTATTATAATTAAATTACTTTCTTTATTTTATTCTCTCAATCATTTAGTTTCATTATATTCAACAACAACACCCTTTTACTTAAAAATCATTCAATATACTTGGATCGCCAATCAAACAAGCGTAATAAGGAAGTTTCTAGTCCCTGTGAGATCGACCCTTACTTCTCCTGTACTATATTTAATTTCCTATTTATTATTTGATTATAAGGAATTTATTTTTGACATTACACGATGCGTGTCAGTTCTCCAAATTAATTATATTAAATTGTTGAAGCCTCGATCAAGGGGAAAAAGACAACAAAGCATATAGAAAAAAAAAATCAACACTGCAATATTGTATACAAAAGAAAATGGAACAAGTAGCTTTTTAAGTTAAAACTATTTTTAACATAGTGATTAGCTTTTTCATAATTATTTTTGAATTAAGTTACTTATTTTTTTCCTTAATTATCATGGTTTTTTATATTTTTAAAAGTAATTTAAAAAAAGGATTTTTTATATACTTTTTATGTGTTTCATAAACATGTTATCAAATTAACCTTTAGGTTATGTTCAATACCATCTAAAACTTTAAAAAAAGGAGGATAGAAAAATAAAAATAAAATAAATTAATGATTTGCTAGTAAAAGAGAAAATAGGGAGGAAATAAAAGTGAGAGACTTTTTTATCATGTATAAAAGCAGGATGGAGACCCCAAGAGGATTAAAAATATTTTTTTTAAGAACAGGTTGATTATATATTTATTTTTTCTTCACTCTTTATGTGTTTATAATTTATCTTTCAACTCTCAATTATCGTTCCACCGCTAAGTATAAATCTTTATCCTCAACTAATAAATTTTCAAAGTTGAAGACGACTCAAGAAGAAGGGTAAAAGAATGGAAAGTACATCGATGAAGGTGATGATGATAGCAATGGTGATAAGCGTGATCGGGAACGAAGTAGTCGTCGTCGCACACTATTGTATAAAGGATTGTTCTGATTCATTTGGAACACCTTTGTTTCACCTCGGATGAGAATGAAAGGGTACAAGATCAAGTGTTGGTAGTTTTTTTGGTCCCTTAGACTCTAAATCGGTTGCAACTCATACTCGATGTATATTCAATTATAGATATAAATTGTTATTTTTGAATAATATAAAATTTTTGAATTGTATGAGCAAAATATTTTAAGTGTAAGTTTTTTTATTTATCATTGTTTTTATCTTTTAGACAGTCTGATGAGTAAAAAAAAGAATGAAATAATAATTATCAATTAATTGTAATAAGTTTTGGACTTAATATTGCATAAAAACTTATGTAATTGTTTGAATATGAAAATAATTTAAAGATGAGTATGATCCCTTGCTAAAAAGGTAACATTCAAAGTTTTTACCACATAAAATTTATTGTGTAGATATATGTAACGATTGGTATATGTTTTCCCAGTTAGCTAACCCTACAACGTGATTTAGAATAAGAATCAACATTTGATGCTTAGCCCATAACCAAGGGCGGTTTAAAAATTTGAGGGTGAAGTATAATTTATTCAAATGAGGTTTTTAATTTATAATCGGTAAGAGATATAATATTTTTTCAAAAAATATTGTATTTCAAAAGATATTATTAGATTATTCTCTTAAACAACAAAAAATTAACTTATAAACATCTAGAAATAAAAAAATTCACTTAAAATTATCATTTTTTTGCATATTTTGAAGCAAAATCATTTATAACACATTCAATATCAATTTCTTATGAAAGATCACTTTCGATTGCCACCAAAACAAGTCCTTGTATTTCTTACGATATAGTTATTCGCAAGTATACTGATGAGTTCCCAAAAGTCCTCATTTTTATATCAATTCCCCACTCGATTATTGTTAATAAAAGACAGATTTAATGGCAATATTGGATAATTCTTCTTATTTCCATATTTCAGCATCCCAATACTCAATTCATGAATTTATCGATTATTTGGCATAAAACAGGTGCGGTTAATGGTTTTTCTCTTAGACAGGAAACTACCACACAGGTAATGCCAAATAGCATGATGGATGCTAGAAACCAAAGCTGGAATGTAGGTAAGTACCCACCTTGACAGCACTTGAAGGACTCGGCAGCACTTGAAGGCCGAGACAGCACCTGAAGAGCAAATGTTGATATGATAGGAGATCTGAAGGGAAAAATAAGGTAGACGTTTTAAGACAAGCGGCATAGAAATCGGAGCTGGGAAACACACGAAAAGTCAAGGTCAAAGGCCACGTGTGAAAAGAATCTTTATAAGAATAAACTAGGAAATAAAATAAATATCTTTTATTTATGTACTTGTGTTTTACTCCAAGTTGTATTCCTACTTTGGAAAGGTTTGCCCTAGGCCAAGCCTATATAAACCATAGCCTATGTAGAGAGAAGGATATCTCGAAATCAAGTATTCATAGAAAACCCTAAACTCCTCCATCGTCCCCTTGGGGTTTAGGTTAGTTTGTGGAGTAGTTGCGGAAGAAAATTGTACTTTGCTTTCTTGTTTCATGCAATAAAATATCGAGGTTTGCTTATTCTTTGTCATTCCTTGTTCTTGCATGCTCGAGAGAGAAGTTTGTGAGTAATCCATTTATCTAATATCAAGAGAGTTAGATTCACGAAAGGAATAAGTACGGTGTTTCAATCGGGAAACACTAACTCGACCTAGAGATAGGTTAAGAGTTTCAGCGGCTAAAAGAAGTGTGGAATTGGTTGGTGATTATAATTTATTCACGCCGAGAGGTATCATCAAGGACTGGTCATGAACAGTACTTCGACTTAGAGATAAGTGGAGTCATCAAAGGACACTACCGAACTTCGGTAAAGTCTACCCAAGAGCAAGAGATTGCCGCGGCGGACGTAATCCTTCATTGCCGAGGCAGAAAAACTGCAGTGCTGCCGAGGCAGTGTTGTATAATTGCATGAGACAGAAATAAGTCAATTGAACCCACACTACGAAGCACTCTAACCTGCCCCACTTTTCCATCCTTGATTTCTTGATCATTTATCTTTATTGTTTTAATTAGTTTCTTTAGTTATAATCCAACTCAATTATCTGTGTCTTTACTTTTCCATTGTGCAGGAAGAATAAATTGCGTAAGTAAAGCCAATCTCTGTGGGTTCGACATCTTAAATACTACAATCTGACAAAAGGTGGAAGGACAAATGCTTCATCATAAAAGCAGGACTTTCTAGCCTCCATCAACTCTCATCTGAGAGGTGTTTGATTCAAGCCTTCTCAAATGTAATGATTTCTTAATTTTTCTAACAAAACGACGTTGTAACTTATTTTAGATATATTTTTTTTGTTTTATATTTATGAAACGCGTCGTGTAGTGTCAAAATAAAACTCCTTATTCTCAAATAATAAATAGGAAATTAAATATTGTATAGGAGAAGTAAGGATCGATCCCACAGGGACTAGTAAATGATCAAATTTTAGTTTTCTTCTTAGCATTGAATTTTCTAAATATGTTCACAGAAAGTTGGATTGCTTCAATAGCTGATCTTTTCTCCCACACAAGTAATCAAATCAACGTCTTGACTAATGTCAATCTTTAGTTTTGAAATCAATTTAATTTTAGAAATAAGTTCAAAAGTAAACTGAAAGAATATTGATGCACTTTTCAATCCTCACATTTGGATCGAGTCATTGCTTAAGCCCTTGGCTATAGAGAAATTAGCCGATCATAATTACGGAAAGAATTATGCTCGAAATAAAAATAAAGAAAAAAAACAAGAAAAAATAAAAAAAAAGTAAACTTTTATAAACTAAACAAGAGATAAAATTCAAGAAAATGAAAGATGAGTTCAAGGCTTACCAAAAGTGGGTATTTATAGCCTTCTAAAAACCCTAAAATAGTGGGATAAATCTAAAAAAATATTTCAATTCAAATTAAAAAAGATAAATCCCAATTTTGAATTTCAAATCTTGTCTGATAAGCTATCTGGAACGTTGATAAGCTATCACGCGCTTGCTGACATCATCTTCTAGAAGCTGCTGACCGAGTGTCACGTTAGCTTTTCATGCACAAAGTCATGCTCACCAATCCAGAATCGATCCAGAAAATAAAAAAAAAATTCAAAAATCGGCCATTTAAGTGCATTTTCCATATTCATATTCTTGCACAAAAACACGCGAAAACACTAATTAAGGAGTGATTAAACATAAAATATTAATTATTTTGAGCACTTATCAAATTTCCCCTCACTTATTCAAAGCTTGTCCTCAAACATTCCTCAATTAACATACCAAAATCACAAGTTGCCAATCTTTAATTCACTACATGTCACAAATCCCTTAATGAAAGAAAATCAAAGCAATTATTGTAACTAAGAAACAATCAAGCGAGTGATAGACAAGAAACAATTTCAAATGAAAAAAAACATTCCAATTCTAATCCTAAGTACTAAACCAAGTATACCTTTCTGATTTCAAGTCTGGTGAATGGTGCAAACTGCTGCAGCGGATGGAAAATATATTGTTGCCTCGGCAATTTCAATAAAATTCAACACAATTTTTTTGCAGTAAAATTATAAGGATAGAAAATAAGAAAAAAATACGATAATCTAAATACTTTCCATACATGGCAGATATTTACAGATTACAAAAGAGGAATCAATACTCCCCCACACTCGAGGGATGCATTGTCCTCAATGCATGAAAATAAAAAGAAAGCTGAAAATAAAAAGACAAAAGATAAAAGAAAGACTATCGCCCTTTTCAGAATGCCGAGGAGGCGAAGGAGTCCTCGAAATCGCTGTAGATGAGGATCTTTCGGCGGCTTTTTGTTGGTTGTTGGGTGGCTACCGACAGTGGACTGGCAACTTTCTTCTTGGCAAACCGGGGTGTTTGGACTCGGATGGGAATTGGATTTTTACTCACCTCTTCTGTGGAGTCGATGTTTATTGGTGAAGTAGTTGTGGCTGAACCTGATGCCTTCCTCTTTTTACTGGTAGGTATGGAGGCAATGTAGTCTTTTACTGCTTGCATATCGTTAGATGAGCTGCTCCAATCCAAGGGACTGGAGTCTGCAGCATCTGCCTGGTGTGTGGAGTCTGCCCTTCTTGCTACTGTTGAATTGGCAAAAAATGGTTCGGTTGTAGTTGTTGCAGTTGTGGCAGCGGGAGATAAAGGTATTATGGTAGATGCAGTGGCTGTTGGAGCAGGTGCAGATAGGGGTTGTTGAGGTTCCGCTATGTCGACT
Organism: Abelmoschus esculentus; assembly: GCA_035048815.1. Lineage (NCBI taxonomy): Eukaryota > Viridiplantae > Streptophyta > Magnoliopsida > Malvales > Malvaceae > Abelmoschus > Abelmoschus esculentus. The sequence goes on from JAUCBN010000049.1 coordinate 3,809,049, forward strand.
GTGAACTCTGGAAAAACAGTTGAACATGCTGGGAATGCTTCATGTATGGTGGCTATGACTACAGTGTTGAAATCCCGAACATAAGTCATGAAGGCCAACTGCCTTCGCTCTATGTGTTGCAGAATGTCCAGAACTCCAGGTGCGGATGCAACCTCTGCTGCTGCTGGTTGATCTGCTTTGGCGGAGGGTGCCTCAGCAACAGGAGGGATGTAGGCTTGTGGCACAATGTCTTCCACTTGTATACGTTTGATGTATATATCTCTCGTCCAGCCCGTTCTCTCCGGTGTATATGTGTCAATTGGCAGTGTTTGTACGTTTTCAAGTCTTGCCAAGGCAGTTTATTAAGCATGGGAAAGTGAGTATACCTCTATCCTTGGTGGCACACTCGAAGATTTGTTCACTCATAATGCGGCCAACATTAATCCTCCGATTGTGGATGATGGAGTGGATGAGTGCTAGGCGTGGCCGGTCTACTGTTTGATTATGCGATTGGGCAGTAGATTCCTCTTTATAAAGGTATTCTACAACATTGCCTCCAAGCGTAAATCTCGGTGGCTGACTGACCCACGGTGTTTTCCAGCTTTCCACTCTGCTCCAGGCATGCAGAGTTCGGCCTTTATGAAAAATCTTCTAAATGCAACCGCTCCAGCAGGGTTTTGTTGTTTGTTGGCCATCGGTATTTTGTGTGGAGAAAAGGTGAAGAAGTTCAGCAGAGTAATAATACTTAAGAGAAGAGTGAAGGAGGAGAACTTTGCCCGTGTATTTATAGGCTATGAGGGGCGAGGCGTTTGAGGGAGTGGGGGCGTGATTATTGCCCTTGGTGTGCAAGAAACGCAACCCCAGCTGGCAACCATTGGCAGTGGAAACGACGCGATTTTTGAATGTGGGCGGCATAATTCCCGCCTGAAATTTTCAGTTCCTTGGATTGGGCCGCTAATTTGTTGGGCTGGTCATCCTCTTTAATTGTTCCTTATGATTCCTAAATAGCAGAAATGCAGATTAATTTATGTTGTGAAAAATATAAAAATTCTGATACTAAGTTGAAAAATTGAAATCTTATTCCTAAAATTGAAATTGAAAATTTAATCCTAAAACATAAAAATAAATTAAGGATAGTAAGATAGAATTTAGGTCACTGGTGGAGTGCAATGGAATGCATCTCCAGCAGTAACCATCTTCCCCTTTTTTAATGGACGATGGTGTGATGATCCAACTAGAGCCTCCTAATCAGGTGGTTTCTTTCGTGTATGCTTCTGGTCTAGCGGTGTACTGCCTTGGCAGGGGTTGCCTCGGTAGGTCTTGTTCAGGCAGTCCGTTTCTGCATTGAAGTTAAATTCAGTTTTAACCTCAATTCTCTGACATTCATTTGGTTCATCCGGATGCTTTAAAGTTTAGAACACATTGATCTTCACTTATTGGTCATCGACCCTTATGACCTACTCGCCTTTTTCACAATCGATCAATGTTCTGCGCGTGGCTAGGAACGATCTTCCCAATATGATCGGAGCATTTTCATCTGCTTCACAATCAAGAATTAAGAATTCAGCAGGAAATATAAATTTATCCACTCTTACCAAGATATCTTCAATTTTTCCTTTAGGTTGCACATAAGAGAGGATTGCCAGTTGCAGCATCACCGTTGTTGGCTTTGCCTGCCTGATGCCTAGCTTTTGGAATACTGACTTAGGCATAAGATTTATGCTAACGCCTAAATCGCATAGTGCCTTACCCACGTATTCATCACCGATAGAGCATGGTATGGTAAAGCTACCAGGATCTTTTTGTTTTGTCGTGGCCTTGTTGTGAAGCATTGCTACACACCCTTCTGTCACGGCAACCGTCTCAAATTCCCCTATTTTTGTCCTCTTTGATATAATATCCTTAAGGAACTTGGCATAGTTGGGCATTTGTTTAATTGCCTCCACTAAAGGTATATGTACGTGTACCTGTTTAAGAATATCCAAAAATTTCTTAAACTGATATTCTTGCTTTCGTTGTTTCAACCTTTGTGGGAAAGGTGGTGGTAGCCGCAAATCTTCAATTCTTTCATTGCATTGGAATCTTATCTGTAGTGCGGTAGCAGCATTATCTATTGTGGCAGCATTGTCGGCAGTGTCTACTGGTTCCTTTACCTTGGGTATTTCATCAGTATCTTCTTGAGGTGCTACTGTCTCAGCATGCTTACCTACTATCTGAGTAGGTATTTCAGGATCCTTTAGTTGTAATCCACTCCTGGTGGATATTGGTTTGCATTGTTCATGAGGACCAGTTCTAGCGACTTTAGTATCACTAGGGAGACTTCCTATGGGTCGGCTGATGAAGGCTAGAAAGTCCTACTTTTATGATGAAGCATTCGTCCTTCCACCTTTGTCAGATTGTAGTATTTAAGATGTTGAACCCATAGGGATTGACTTTACTTACGCAATTTATTATTCCTGTACAATGGAAAAATAAAGACACAGATAATTGAGTTGGATTATAACTAAGAAAACTAATTAAAGCAATAAAGATAAGTGATCAAGAAATCAAGGATGGAAAAGTGGGGTAGGTTAGAGTGCTTCGTAGTGTGGGTTCAATTGACTTGTTTCTATCTCATACAATTATACAACACTGCCCCGACAGAACTGCAGTTTTACTGCCTCGGCAGTGAAGGATTATGTCCGCCGCGGCAATCCCTTGCTCTTGGGTGGACTTCTTCAAGGTTCGGCAAAGTATCCTCTGATGACTTTGCTTATCCCTAAGTCGAAGTACTTTTGACTATTAGTCTTTGATGATACCTCCCGACGTGAATTAATTATAACCACCAACCAATCTCACATTTCTTTTAGCCACTGAAACTCTAACCTATCCCTAGGCCGAGTTAGTATTTTCCAGCTAGAAAAATATCGTTCTTATCCCTTTCGTGAATCTAACTCTCCCGATATTAGATAATTAAATCTCTCACAAACTTCTCTCCCGAGCTTGAATCCAAGAACAATGAATGGCAAAGAATAAGCAAACCTCGATATTTTATTGCATGAAACAAGAAAGCAAAGTACAATTTTCTTCCACAACTACTCCACAAACTAACCTAAACCCCAAGGGGGCGATGTAGGAGTTTAGGGTTTTCTATGAGCACTTGATTTTGAGATACCCACCTCTCTACATAGGCTATGGTTTATATAAGCTTGGCCTAGGGCAAACCTTTTCAAAGTAGGAATTCAACTTGGAGTAAAACACAAGTTAAGTACATAAATAAAAGATATTTATTTTTTTCCTAGTTTATTCCTATAAGGATTCTTTTCTCGCGTGGCCTTTGACCTTGACTTTCCGTGTGTTCCTCAGCTTCGATTTCTATACTGCTTGTCTTAAAACGTCCACCTTATTTTTCTCTTCAGATCGCCTATCATATCAACAATTGCTTTTCCGGTGCTGCCGCGACCTTCAAGTGCTACCGAGGCGGGTACTAATTTGCATTCCAGTTTTGGTTTCCAGCATCCATCATGCTATCTGGCATTACCTGTGTGGTAGTTTCCTGTCTAAGAGAGAAAACCATTAACTGCACCTGTTTTATGCCAAATAATATATAAATGCATGAATTGAGTATTGGGATGCTGAAATATGGAAATCAGCATAATTATCCAATATTGCCATTAAATTTGTCCTTTATTAGCAATAATCGAGTGGGAAATTGGTATAAAGAATAGGACTTTTAGGCATTCATCACACCCCCAAACTTGAACTATTGCTTGTCCTCAAGGAATGCAAAAGATAGATTTTTAAATAAGGAATTTTAAAGTAATATACCGTCCTGCCTGCCGCGGCAAAATTCCTTTCTTGACTTGTCCTCTTCTAGGTTCTAGGAATTCCTCAGAACTGGACTATGAGTCTTGGTGAGTGTGTGCGTAGCTGTGTCAAAATTGATTATCTAAGTTCTAATCCTTTTTCTAGCTCAAGACTTCCGACTAAGATTTTTCTTCAATTATTTCTCTTTCCTTTTCCCTGTTTGGTATATAAATATATATTGTTATATACTTATACTGCTTGAGAGAGTTTTCGGGAACCTCAAGTGTTAACTACTCTTACTAGAGCCAATTTTGGGCACCTCTAGTAAGTGGGAAAAAGACTAAGTCCTAGAGCCAGTGATGGGCACCTCTATGGACTAAACTAGAGCCGGTGATATGCACCTCTAGTTAAAATCTAAGCCTAAGTCCTTATTGCTTTTCAAAGAAAAGAATTTTAAAATCAACTAAGACTAGCAGCGTTTATGGATTTTTCAGGCTATAGTCTAATCCTAAGTACTAATCCTAAGAGACCTTTCTGATTTCAAGTCTGGTGAATGGTGCATACTGCTGCGGCGGCTGGAGAATATATTGCTGCCGAGACAGTCTCAATAAAATTCAACAGACTTAAAAAAATTGCATAAAACTATAATTGTTGTAAAGACAAGATTTAAAGCAGTAGTAGGATAATCTGAATAATTTCCATACATGGCATATATTTTTATAAGGCAGAAAATAGGATCAATACTCCCCCAAACTCGAGGGATGCATTGTCCTCAATGCATGTATCTGAGCATAAGGCAACAATAAAAGACAAGATAAAAATTAAGAGACAAGGAAAAGAAAAACCAATATTTATATGTCGCGTCTTGGCCTCTTCTGTATCCTGAGGGTCATCAGTTTGTGTGGAGTTTATTGAGAAAGAAACTAAAAACTGCACTGGAAAACAATAATGAAGAAGTATGAAATAAAACGGGGGAGATTAAGTTTTAGAGACGCAAACCCGTCATTATATGTTCTTGGGTGGCCAGCCCTCCTTCACATTTTTCCGTCGAGGCAACCTTTCTCCGTGGCAACTTGCCGCCGAGGCAACCTCCGCCGTGGCATTACGCTGCCGAGGCAACCTTTTTGGGCAGGACGACAAGCTCGATTTTAGGGTCATTTTATATGCTTCATGGCTTCTCCTTCTTGAAATTCCATCCTAAAAAAATAACTCAAACATAATTAAACTTATTTCCTAAAATAAATAACTCAAAAATAATTAAATTAATTTCCTAAGATAGTAGTGCAAGAAAAATAAAAAGGAAAGTTGGAATCGCCAATCCCCGGCAATGGCGCCAAATCTAGTGAAGGCTAGAAAGTCTTGCTTTTATGATGAAGCATTCGTCCTTCCACCTTTGTCAGATTGTAGTATTTAAGATGTCGAACCCACAAGGATTAGCTTCACTTACGCAATTTATTATTCCTGCACAATGGAAAAATAAAGACACAAATAATTGAGTTGGATTATAACTAAGAAAACTAATTAAAGCAATAAAGATAAGTGATCAAGAAATCAAGGATGGAAAAGTGGGGTAGGTTAGATTGCTTCGTAGTGTGGGTTCAATTGACTTGTTTCTGTCTCATGCAATTATACAAAACTGCCCTGGCAGAACTGCAGTTTTACTGCCTCGGCAGTGAAGGATTACGTCCGCCGCGGCAATCCCTTGCTCTTGGGTGGACTTCTTCAAGGTTCGGCAAAGTGTCCTCTGATGACTCCGCTTATCCCTAAGTCGAAGTACTGTTGATGATTAGTCTTTGATGATACCTCCCGACGTGAATCAATTATAACCACCAACCAATCTCACACTTTTTTAGCCGCTGAAACTCTAACCTATCCCTAGGCCGAGTTAGTATTTTCCAGCTAGAAAAATACCATACTTATCCCTTTCGTGAATCTAACTCTCCCGATATTAGAAAAATAAATCTCTCACAAACTTTTGTCCTGAGCTTGAGTGCAAGAATAATGAATGGCAAAGAATAAGCAAACCTCGATATTTTATTGCATGAAACAAGAAAGCAAAGTACAATTTTCTTCCACAACTGCTCCACAAACTAACCTAAACCCCAAGGGGGCGATGGAGGAGTTTAGGGTTTTCTATGAACACTTGATTTCGAGATACCCACCTCTCTACATAGGCTATGGTTTATATAAGCTTGGCCTAGGGCAAACCTTTCCAAATTAGGAATTCAACTTGGAGTAAAACACAAGTTAAGTACATAAATAAAAGATATTTATTTTATTTCCTAGTTTATTTCTATAAGGATTCTTTTCCTGCGTGGCCTTTGACTTTGACTTTCCGTGTGTTCCTCAGCTCCGATTTCTGTGTTGCTTGTCTTAAAATGTCCACCTTATTTTTCTCTTCAGATCGCCTATCATATCAACAATTTCTTTTCTGATACTTCCGCGGCCTTCAAGTGCTGTGATAAGTGCTCAACTCACTATCATTTTTTACACCATTTATGGGCAGTAATCATCAAATCTACACCTACTTGGACCAATGCATACACTTAATGTGATATATTTAGAGGTTATGCTTATAAAGATGATATTTATAGAAATGGCAAGTTTTACTGCCTTTTTCTATATCTGTACAGGAAATACTATTGCCGCGGCAACAACGTGGCCGAGGCAGGTCCTAATGCCGAGGCAACAGCCGAAAGACAAGTAGAGATACTATAGGCGATTGGAAGAGAAAAATACACTGGACGTTTCAGGATATGCAGCACATGGATCGGAGCTGGTTAGCACGAGGAAAAGCCCAATGTTGCATGTAGAAATAGCGCAAACTGTGCAGTGTACACGTTGCAAGTAATAAAGTGATAAGTATTTATCGTGTATCGTCTCCACAGGGATTGGTGTACTTAATATGTGTTCTTTAATATTCTTGTCTTGTAAAAGTAAAGTAAAAACACAAGTAGGAAGGATGTTTGACTAAACTAATTAAATAAAAACTAAATAAAGGTAGTGAGAATGAATGAGGAGAGTGGGCAGGATCCAGTTGCGTTGTACTGTGGAATCGATCGACTTGTTTCTATCCAATGCTATAGCATGACTCTGCCTCGGTAATACTGCAGATTACTGCCTCGGCAGCGACAATGCGTGTCTGTCGCGGCAATCCCTTGATCTTGGGTAGAACTCATTAAGATTCCGCAAAGTGTCCTTGGATGGTTCCGCTTATCCCTAAGTCGAAACACTGTTTATAATCAGTCCTTGATGATACCTCCCAGCGTGAATCAATTATACCTATCAACCAATCTCACACTTCTTTTAGCCGCTGAAACTCCAACCTATCCCTAGGCCGAGTTAGTATTTTTCAAATACCGTACTTACTCATTTCGTGAATCTAACTTTCCCGAGTCTAGATAAATAGATTACTCACAAACTTCCCTCCCGGGCTTGGATGCAAGAACAAAGAATGGCAAAGAGTAAGCAAATCTTAATGTTTTATTGCATTGAAACGAGAAACAAAGTACAATCTCCTCTCACAAGTACTCGACAACCTTCACCTAACCCTAAGAAAGCTTAGAACATAATGAAGAAAAGAACATAATAATTCTTAGGGTTGAACTCTCTCTAAATCGGCTCTCTTAATAATTTGGACGGCTATGGTATATATAGTCTAGGTCTAGGTCAAACCTTTCCTAAGTAGGAATACTACTTGGAGTAGGATTATAATTATTCCCATAAATCAAATATTTCCAAGTTTATTTCAACTAGAAGGCTTTTCCCCCATGGCCTTTGACTTGGGCTTTGCTTGATCTAGCCAGCTTCGATCCATGTGCTGCATGTCCAGAAACGTCCAGCGTATTTTCTCTTCCAATCGCCTACAATATTGATGTTGGAGCTTCAGTTGCTGCCGCGGCCCAGCTTTTGCCTCGGCCTCAACCCTGCCTCAGCAGTACTTGTTCCTGCGTGTACAAAAGATATCGTAAATTCTACATTTTTATGTAAATATTAGCTTTTTGAGTTATAATAGCAGAATATCCGAATATTGCATATTAAGCGCATGCATCAGTCCAAGTAAGTGTGAGATAAATGCTTATTGACCATGAAAGGTGTATAAAATAATGATCTTTTGAGCACTTATCATACCCTCAAACTCGAACTATTGCTTGTGCTCAAGCAATGCAAGCCATCAATTTGCCAAACCTTATTCTCTTTTGGTCTTACTTTTCCATCTATTCTCCCCACCATAACTATGCATATTCGTTAGTCTTAGCCTTTTGTTTACTCAAGGATTTTACCCGGAAATAAGCTATAAGATTTTGTGAGTGTGTGCGTTTTTGTGGACAAGGTTGATTAAAGGCTTTCTTAGATAAAATCTAAGTTCAAGACAAATAGATTTGGATCTAGTGTTCTCTTCTTAAAACATCAATAGCTTGAGCCAATTTCGGGCACCTCAAGGTATGTGTTTTCTATTTCTTCTTTTCTTTCTTTAGCATACTAGAGCCAATTTCGAGCACCTCTAGCATGAAGAAGAGCGTTTCCTAGAGCCGGTGATAGGCACCTTTAGTCACTTTCCCAAGAGTCTAAGTCTTTATCACCTAAGTTCATTAAAAGAATTCCTAAATCAAACAAGTCCCAAAAGTGTTTATAACCTTAACCTTATAGCAAGCTTCTAAGTTTTCTACCTTAAGTATTCTAAGGTTAATCCTTTAAAATAGAACCTAGCCATGGTAAGGAGAAAGATTTCTATAGCCTTAGAAGAATAAACTAAGGCAATACTGATGGAAGGCAGTGCAAAAGTGAAGGCAGTAAATCAATTAGGAAGCAGATGCACTAAAAAAATTTCAAATAAGGCAAAAATTTTACTCCCTTTCATGGTAACGCCGCGACAGTGGGCTGCCTCGGCAGTACACCTACACCCCGAAACTCAAACTGAGCATTGTCCTCAATGCTCTAATCACACAGCAGGTAAAGAAATTAACAACACAAGTAAATAAGTTAAGAATTAAAGGCAGGAAAAGCGTAGTATTTAAATGGACTCCGAAGAGCTGCTGGTAACAATTTTTTTCTAGGCCTCCCTGCTAACTCTTACATCCTTGATCCTTGTGCTGGTGATTGTTGTAATTTTGCTTGCCGGGGCGGTTGAACTCGTGTGGCTTGTGTCCTTTGTAAAGGAGCGTCCACCTCTTCTCCTTCTTCTTCGTCGGCAATTTCTTCCGTATGCATTATGTTCGTCCCTCCTTCCTCTTCAACGTTTGTTGCCTCGGTATAATGAATGCTTGGCTCGGCATTGGATGAGCTTTGATGTAAGTACTCATCTATTTCTCTGGAGAGAGTGCCCATGGGGATGGGTGACCGTGGTGGAGTACTGAAGACAGCTCTCCTCTTTGATGGTCTTCTGTTGGTTGAAGATGTCGCGACAGAGCCTGCTGCCCTAGATGGGCCAACCGCGTTGAACTGTTGTTGAGGTTGAGAAGGGAAAGATGACCTCGGCCCTAGGGTTGGAGTGGTCTCTGTGTAGGGTGCTGCTGTGACGAATATGTTTGCTGGGAATTCTGGAAAGTGCATCCCTTGACTTGGAAAATTTTGCATCATCATCTGTGCAAGTATGTTGTTGAAGTCGCGTTGATATTCCATGTATCTCTGTTGAAGAAGTTCCATGGCGGCCATCCTTTGTAGAATCTCCTGGTATGGGTCTGCTGCGGTAGTGGTGTGGGCAGTGCCAGGCATATCTTCTGTGTATTGGGCTCCGGCAGTGAAGTCGGCAGTGAACTGCTGCGGAGTTGCCTGGAATGGTTTTGCCTGCATGATCTGCATTATTTTATGGCAAAAGTCTCTCATCCATCCTTGCCTATTTGGTGTGTATTCATCCGTATCTTCCACTGGTACACCTGCAGCCATGCACAAACTAGAGATTAAATAAGGGAAATATAACGGTCCTCTTTCCTTCTTACCGCACTCGTAGATTTCTCGTAATATGATCTCGCCAACGTTGATGCTCCTTTTGGTGATGATTGATTGGATGAGCACCAATCTCCTACGGTCTACCGTGCTGTTGTGGGAGGTGGGGATGAGGCGTCTCTTGACAAAGGTATTCTACAGCTTGGCCTCGGGTTTTAGGTTCTGCCTTGCTACAGATCCTCTATGGTCACCGGTTTCCCATGGAGTATTCGTGTAGCAAAGGTCGTCTTTAATCAACTCGTAATCTTTGTTTGTAACTTCTTCAAAAAATTCGGCATGGATATCGCGGATAGGTGTGAGGCAATAATATTGGTTGATTGTCTCGGCATCAAGCTTGATCGGCCTGCGCCGACAGTGGACGTAGAGAGAGTCCTTGCTCGACCCATGTGCATAAAATTCCCACATTATGGTGGCATTTGCCTGGGCAGGTTGTAGGCAAAGAATCTCCCAATCTTGATATTTAATTTTATCGAACAAGAAGTGTTCGATGCCGTAGTTCTCCTCATCCGAGTGTTGGAACCCTTGTTCCTCCCATAACTGTCGAGCAACGAAAGATTTGTTGAATCGGTCTTCAACAGCGGTAGGGGCAAAGCGAGTGTATGATGCCATGGATTAATGTTGAGGATTTTGAAGAGTTTCTTGGAAAGATTCTGAAAATTCAAGAAGGCTAGGTAAAGAGTATGATGAGAGCAAGATTACAAAATATTCAAAAGAAAACAAGAATGCAAGAGTGAATAGTTCAAGAGAAGAAAGGTGCTTTTATAGGCCTCGACCTTGTATTCGTTTGAAACCACTAGCCGTTTTGTAGTCGTTAGCCTTTACTACCGATTGCTTTTACTGCCGCGGCAGAAATCTAGCCGTTACACTTTTCTGCCCGTTGGGACTGCTGCGGCTCTGACACTGTTTTCTGCCTTGGCAAGATTTCTGCTGTGAACTATTTCTCCTTTATTCTTGCTTTATTGACCTAAAAATAATTTGAACAAAAACAAGAAAAATAATGAAAGCATAAAATAAATATGGAAAGTAAATATAAACTAAACTAATCCTAATATAATAATATAAAAAGAAAAGGGAAGAGATTAAGTAACTGGAGGAGTGCATGCAAATGCATTTCCTAAGGTGTTTATCTCTTGTTGGCCAAAATTATAAGTCAGATGTTGGTCACTCCCTTTTGCTTTATGTCCATCCTTATGTGCTGCTTCAACATTGAGCTTGATCTTTTTGCCAAATAGTCTACCGAGCATGCTGCCAAGGCAGAATATTTTGGTGTCTGTTGTGTGGATGGCTTTACACTCTTCTGGATCATCATATTTTTTTTTAAATTGTGGAATGCATTGAGTTTGACTTGTTGGTCATTAACCCTCATTGTCAACTCTCCATTTTTCACATCAATTAAGGTGCGTCCAGTTGCTAAGAAAGGCCTCCCCAATATGATTGGCGCATTATCATCTGCTTCACAATCAAGGATAAGGAAGTCAGCGGGAAAAATAAACTTGTCTACCCTTACCAATATGTCATCAATTTTTCCTTCAGGGTGCACAAATGATCTATCCGCTAGTTGAAGTACCACAGTTGTGGGTTTTGCTCTTCCTATTCCAAGCTTTTGGAAGACTGATTTCGGCATTAAGTTGAGGCTTGCTCCCAAGTCACATAGGGCCTTTCCTTCATAATGGTTACCTATCGCACAAGGTATGGTAAAGCATCCAGGATCCTTTAATTTTGGAGGCATGCGATTGTGCAGCATTGCCATGCATCCCTCAGTTGCTGCCACTGTTTAAAACTCACCAAGCCTTTTTCTTTTAGATATCATGTCTTTCAAGAACTTATCGTAATTAGGCATCTGTTCAATTGCCTCAACGAATGGCAAGTTGATGTGGACTTGTTTGAGGATGTCTAAAAATTTTTTAAACTGGTGATCCTGATTTTGCTTTTTCAACCTTTGCGGGAAGGGTGGTGGTGGTCTCATCTCCTCTAGGGTTTCATGAGTTTTGAATTTAATACCTGGCATCATTGGGTCTTTTACTGTCTCGGCAACTGGTTGAAGTGCTGCCGGTTTGTCTGCCTCGATAGAGTTTTCTGCTGGGATTTTTGAGGCCTGACTCTCTGGTTCAATATCCTGGTCCTCCCTATCTGATTCCTCTTGTATTGCCTGTGGGACTTTGTTTGCTGAACTACTTAGTTTTTCTTTTAAATGTAGGCCACTTCTGGTTGTGATCACTTTACATTGCTCATGACCCATTCCCTTAGCAACTTCAGTATTGCTAGGTAATCCTCCTTGTGGTCTAGTGTTTTGTCTTTGAGCGAACTGACCAACCTGATTTTCTAGAGTTTTAATAGCCGCCTCTTGATTTTGTAGCCTCATCTCAGTCCTGTTCATGAAAGCATCCGTACTTTTGATGAAATTACTGTTCTCTGCCATGTATGATTCTGTTTTCATCATAAAGGACTTGAGAGTGTTCTCCAACGAACTTTCGGACTGCTACTGCGGCATCTACTGCTGATAACTTGAGGTCTGATTAGTGGGATTCAAGGCATTATTAGGATTGCTCCATGAAAAATTTGGGTGTCTTTTCCATGCCGGATTATATGTGTTAGATGTCATATTATTATTCCGGTTGTAGTTTCCCACATAAAAACCAGTTTCCTCATCTTGCACATACTCAGAAGAATTGATCGTTTTAACTCCATGCGTATTTTGTTGTAATTGCATGTTCTGAACCATCTTGGTTAGAGATGCCAATTGTGCTGCCACTGAATTGGATGTTTCGAGTTCATTCACTGTGGCTTGGAGTCTCATTCCTCCTCGCCTAGATGTAGGGAACTGAAAATCATTCTTTGCGAGCTTCTTCAGAATCTCTATAGCTTCCTCAGGAGCTTTGTCAAGGATTGTCCCATTGGCCGAGGCATCCAGCATCATCCTTGTGGGGGCATTAGTGGCATTGTAGAACATTGTCACTTGTGTCCACAAGGGAAATCCATGTAATGGGCATCTATGCAATAACTGTCTATAATGCTCCCATTCCTCGTACATTGGTTCGTCATCTGCTTGTCGAAAAGAAGTAATTTCATTACAGATACGATCATATAAGTTAGTAGGGTTAAAACGCGTAATGATATCTCGGCAGAGTTCACTCCAAGATCCTATTGATCCTGCTGGAATGCTATTTAACCAGGTCTTGGCCCTATCCCTCAGTGAATAGGTAAACAATTTTAATCTCAAAATATCATCATGGACTCCTTGAATTTTAAATGAGTTACAAACTTCCATGAAAGATTTGAGATGCTACCTGGCATCTTCAGTTGTAGACCCACTGAATTGTCCAATAGTATTCAGCATATTGAACATGACAGGTTTGAGTTCAAAGTGTGTTGCTTCTATTTCTAGTGCAACGACTCTAGGGTTTAATCCATACAGATCTTCCACCAGGAAATCTCTAACAGTTAGCTGCCGCGGTAGTAGAGGCTGCGACAAGGGTGGCTGCTGAAGTCCTCCGTGGCCAACAGGTATGTTTTGATCTACTTGATTTCCTGCCATTGCTTGTTGAATTTGTCTCCTCAACCGATTCCGTGTACGTTCAATTTCAGGGTCAATCTCATACAACGGATTGGATGGGTTGGCCCTGGTCATACACCAAAAAGAAACCAAAGTAAAATAAAAAAATAACTAAAGCAAGAAAATAAAGAAAACAAAATTTAGTTGTCAATCACCGACAATGGCGCCAAAAACTTGTTGCGTGTAGAAATAGCGCAAACTGTGCAGTGTACACGTCGCAAAGTAATAAAGTGATAAGTATTTATCGTGTATCATCTCCACAGGGATTGGTGTACTTCATATGTCTTCTTTAATATTCTTGTCCTGTAAAAGTAAAGTAAAAACACAAGTAGGAAGGATGTTTGACTAAACTAATTAAATAAAAACTAAATAAAGGTAGTGAGAATGAATGAGGAGAGTGAGCAGGATCCAATTGCATTGTACTGTGGAATCGATCGACTTGTTTCTGTCCAATGCTATCGCATGACTCTGCCTCGGCAGTACTGCAGATTACTGCCTTGGCAGCGACAATGCGTGTCTGCCGCGACAATCCCTAAATCTTGGTAGACCTCATTAAGATTCGGCAAAGTGTCCTTGGATGGCTCCGCTTATCCCTAAGTCAAAACACTGTTGATAATCAGTCCTTGATGATACCTCCCGGCCTGAATCAATTATAACTATCAACCAATCTCACACTACTTTTAGCCGCTGAAACTCCACCTATCCCTAGGCCGAGTTAGTATTTTTCAAATACCGTACTTACTCATTTCGTGAATCTAACTCTCCTGAGTCTAAATAAATAGATTACTCACAAACTTCCCTCTCGGGCTTGGATGCAAGAACAAAGAATGGCAAAGAGTAAGCAAATCTTAATGTTTTATTGCATTGAAACGAGAAACAAAGTACAATCTCCTCTCACAAGTACTCGACAACCTTCACCTAACCCTAAGAAAGCTTAGAACATAATGAAGAAAAGAACACAATAATTCTTAGGGTTGAACTCTCTCTAAATCGGCTCTCTTAATAATTTGGACGGCTATGGTATATATAGTCTAGGTCTAGGTCAAACCTTTCCTAAGTAGGAATACTACTTGGAGTAGGATTACAATTATTCCCATAAATCAAATATTTCCAAGTTTATTTCAACTAGAAGGCTTTTCCCCCATGGCCTTTGACTTGGGCTTTGCTTGAGCTAGCTAGCTTCGATCCATGTGCTGCATGTCCAGAAACGTCCAGCGTATTTTTCTCTTCCAATCGCCTACAGTATTGATTCTGGAGCTTCAGTTGCTGCCGCGACCCAGCTTCTGCCTCGGCCTCAACCCTGCCTCGGCAGTACTTGTTCCTGCATGTACAGAAGATATCGTAAATTCTGCATTTTTATGTAAATATTAGCTTTGTGAGTTATAATAGCAGAATATCCGAATATTGCATATTAAGCGCATGCATCAGTCCAAGTAAGTGTGAGATAAGTGCTTATTGACCATGAAAGGTGTATAAAATAATAATCTTTTGAGCACTTATCACCCAAGACAAGGCCAGGTGGGAAAGCTTCTTATTTGGAATAAAACTTGAAAATATTTTATTTATGTACATGACTTGTTCCGTACTCCAAGTTGTATTCTACTTAGGAAAGGTTTGCCCTAGGCCAAGCCTATATAAGACCTAGCCGTCCAAGGGAAAAAGAGAGAGCCGATTTTTAGAGAGTTCACCCGAAGACTCATTGTTTTTCTTTCTCTCAATTATGTTCTAAGTTTTCTTAGGGTTTAGGTGAAGGTTATCGAGTACTTGTCAGAAGAAATTGTACTTTGTTCTTTGTTTCAATGTAATAAAATATCAAGGTTTTCTTATCCTTTGCCATTCTTTGTTCTTGCATTCATGCTCGGGAGAGAAGTTTGTAAGTAATCTATTTATCTAGACTCGGGAGAGTTAGATTCACGAAAGGGATAAGTACGGTATTTCAATCGTGAAATACTAACTCGGCCTAGGGATAGGTTAAGAGTTTCAGCGGCTAAAAGAAGTGTGAGATTGATTGATGATTATAATTGATTCACGCCGGGAGGTATCATCAAGGATTAATCGCCAACAGTACCTTGACTTAGGGATAAGCGGAGTCATCTAAGGACACTTTGTCGAGCGTTGATAAAGTCCACCCACGAGCAAGGGATTGCCGCGGCGGACAAGTATCGTTGCTGCCAAGGCAGTAATCTGCAGTGCTGTCGAGGCAGTGATGTACAATTGCATTGGACAGAGACAAGTCAATCAAATCCACAATACAACATAACTGGATCCTACCCTCTCTCTTAATCAGATTTCATCCTTTTACTTAGTTTTCCTTATTTCAATTTATTTAGTTTCATCAAAACCCATATTACCTGTGTCTTTATTTTATTTCTTTTTACAGAGCAAGAAGACGAAGGAGGCATATTAAGTAGAGCAATCCCTGTGGAGACGATACACGATTATACTGATCACTTTATTACTTGCGATGTGTCCACTTGCAATAATTGTGCACTTTTGACACGCATCAAGTGTTTGGCGCCGTTGTCGGGGATTGACAACTAAATTTTGTTTTCTTTATTTTCTTGCTTTTTAATTTTTATTTTTATTTTATTTGTTGTTTTTCTTGGTGTATGACCAGGGCCAACCCTTTGTACGAGTTAGACCCAGAGATCGAACGTACACGACAAAGGTTGAGGAGACAAATCCAAGAAGCTATGGCAGATCATCCGGCAGGACAAAACTTACCTGCCGGCAATGGAGGTCTGCCGCCGCCACCAGTGCCGTGGCAACTTACTGTCAGAGATTTCCTAGAAGAGGATTTAAATGGGTTAAATCTAGGAGTCGTTACACCGAAAATAGAAGCAACCCACTTTGAGCTAAAACCTGTCATGTTCAATATGCTCAACACTATTGGACAGTTTGGTGGGTCTATGACTGAAGATGCCAGGCAACACCTCAAATCATTCATGGAGATATGAAACTCTTTCAAAATCCAAGGAGTCCATGAAGATGTCTTGAGATTGAAATTATTCCCCTATTCACTGAGGGATAGGGCAAAAACTTGGTTAAATAGCATTCCAGCAAGATCAATAGGATCTTGGAGTGAATTATGCCGAGATTTCATTACACGTTTTAATCCTTCAAATTTATATGATCAAATTCGTAATGAAATCACTTCTTTTCGATAGGCAGATGATGAACCTATGTACGAGGCATGGGACCGCTACAGAGAGTTATTGCACAAGTGTCCGTTGCATGGATTTCCCCTATGGACACAAGTAACTATGTTCTATAATGCCCCGAATGCCCCGAAAAGGATGATGTTAGATGCCTCGGCAAACGGAACACTCCTTGACAAATCACCTGAGGAAGCTATTGAGATACTAAACAAACTCGCAAAGAATGATTTTCAATTCCCTACATCTAGGCGAGGAGGAGTAAGACGCCAAGCCACGGTGAATGAGTTAGAAACATCAAATTCAGTCGCAGCACAATTGGCCTCTCTTACTAAGATGGTGCAAAATATGCAGCTACAGCAAAATACCCATGAGGTTAAGGTTATTGATTCCTTTTGCAATTCATGTGGAGGTAACCACAATTCTTCTGACTGTATGAATCAAGAATCCAGCCTGTATGTCGGAAAATACAACCGAAACAATATGATGTCCAACACATACAACCCCTCATGGAAGAGGCATCCAAACTTGTCATGGAGTAATCCTAATAATGCCTTGAATCCAACCATCCAACCAACCAACCCCCAGGATTCCAGCAACCAATGCAACATCTGCCGTCGCCGCAGGTCTAGCAGCCAATGCCACAACAGCAGATGCAACAACAGTCTGTAAGTTGGAAACTCAGGTTGGGCAGTTTGCTCAAAACATAAACACTAGACCCCAAGGAGGACTACCTAGCAATACTGAAGTTGCTAAGGTAATAGGCCATGAACAGTGTAAGGCAATCACTACTAGGAGTGGTCTACAGCTGAAGGAAAAGATAGGAATTCCAGCAGGCCAAGTTATATCAACAGAACTAGAAAAAGAGGATTTGGGTGCTGAACAAACTGATCATGATAACACTGCCCCAGCAGAGAACTCAGCAGTTCCTGAACAATCTGTCGAGACAGCAACAACCTTAGTGGTGCCAGGTATTAAGTTCCAAACTAAAGACACCTTGGATGAGATGAGACCACCACCACCCTTCCCACAATGGTTGAAAAGCAAAAACAGGACCATCAATTTAAGAAATTTCTGGATATTTTAAAGCAAGTCCACATAAACTTACCATTCGTAGAGGCAATTGAACAAATGCCTAATTATGCTAAATTCTTGAAAGATATTGTGTCTAAGAGAAAGAGATTAGGTGAGTTCGAAACAGTGGCTGCTACCGAAGGATGCATGGCAATGCTACACAATCGCATGCCACCAAAATTGAAGGATCCTGGATGCTTTATCATACCTTGTGCGATAGGTAATAACTATGAAGGTAAGGCCCTATGCGACCTTGGAGCAAGCATCAACCTAATACCCAAATCTATTTTTCAAAAGCTTGGAATAGGAAGGGCAAAACCTACAAAGGTGATGCTCCAACTCGCGGATCGATCATATGTGCAACCCGAAGGCAAAATCGAGGACATACTGGTAAGAGTTGATAAATTTATTTTTCCCGCTGACTTTCTTGTCCTTGATTGTGAAGTAGATGATAATGCACCGATCATCTTGGGGAGACCTTTCCTTGCCACTGGACGAACACTAATTGATGTGGAGAAAGGAGAGTTGACAATGAGGGTTAATGACCAACAAGTCAAACTCAATGCCTTCCACAATTTGAAAAGGCATGATGCTGTAGAAGAGTGCAAAGTCCTTCACAGCACAGATGTAGGCACAAATTTATCCTGTTTCAATAGCCATTGCCTTGGCAGTATGCTCTCAGGAAAATGGAAATACGTTATGGCTGAGTATTTGGCAGGAAAAGTAAGGCAGATGTGGAGGAAACCAACAAGACAACACGCTGTCCAGTCATAAAGGGTGCGGTAAAGATCAGCAAAAACAAAGATGGACATAAAGCCAATAGCCAACACTTGAAGAATCACTTTGGCCAACAAGAGATAATCATCTTGGGAGATGCATTTGCATGCACTCCACCAGTGACATGATCTCTCACCTTTCTTTTTATTATATTAGGATTAATTT
The DNA here is from genome assembly GCA_035048815.1 of Abelmoschus esculentus. Classification (NCBI taxonomy): domain Eukaryota; kingdom Viridiplantae; phylum Streptophyta; class Magnoliopsida; order Malvales; family Malvaceae; genus Abelmoschus; species Abelmoschus esculentus. The sequence continues at coordinate 3,827,484 of JAUCBN010000049.1, forward strand.
ATTTTATATTTACTTTCTATAATTTTTGCTTTTGCTTTAATTATTTTTCTCGTTTGTGTTTAATTTTTATTTAGGATAATGAGCAAGAATAAAGGAGAAATAGTTCACAGCAGGAATTCTGCCGAGGCAGAAAACAGTGTCAGAGCCGCAACAGTTCCAACGGGCAGAACAGTGTAACAGCTAGTCTGCCGAGATTCCCGCCGCGACAGTAAAGGAAATGGTAGTAAAGACTAACGGCTACAAAATGGATAGTGGTTCAAACGGTTACAAGGCCGAGGCCTATATAAGCAATCTCTCCCTCTTGAACTATTCACTCTTGCATTCTTGTTTTCTTTAGAATATTTGATAATCTTGCTCTCACAATACTCTCTGCCTACTCACAACCCTTCTTGAAATTTGTATAATTTCTTCAAGAAAATCTCCAAGAACCTCAACCCTCAAAATACTTACTAATGGCCACCTATAAACGTTTTTCCCCAGCCAATGTTGAAGACCGTTTCAACAGGTCCTTCATTGCTCGGCAGTTATGGGAGGAACAAGGGTTCCAACATTCCGATGAAGAAAATTACGGGATTGAGCATTACTTGTTCGACAGGATCAAGAATCAAGAATGGGAGATCTTTTGCCTACAACCTGCTCAGGCAAACGCCACCATCGTGCGGGAATTCTATGCGCACGGACCAAGCAAGGACTCTCTTTTTGTCCACTGCCGAGGCAGACCTGTCCAGCTTGATGCCGAGACCATCAACCAATTCTACGTCCTCACACCTGACCATGATGTACATGCTGAATTCATGAAGGATATCACTGCTAAGGATTATGAATTGATTAAAGACGACCTTTGCTACGAGAATACTCCTTGGGAAACCGGTGCCCATAGAGGATCGGTAGCAAGGCAAAGTCTAAAACCCGAGGCCAAGCTTTGGAACACCTTTGTCAAGAGACGCCTTATCCCAACCTCCCATAACAGTACGGTGGATCGGAGAAGATTGGTGCTCATCCAATCAATCATCAACAAAAGGAGCATCAACGTTGGAGAAATTATCCTACGAGAAATTTACGAATGCGGTAAGAAGGATAGAGTACCACTATATTTCCCTTATTTAATTACTGGTATTTGAAATGCTGCAGGTATCCCTACGGCCGAGACAAATGAATATACAGCCTGTAGGAGAGGATGGACAAGAGAATTCTGTCATAAAATTATGCAGATCACACAGGCAGAACCAGTCCAGGAAACTCCCCAGCAGTTCATCGCTGATATTGCTGTCGGGGCCCAGTACACGGCAGACATGCCTAACACTACCCAAACCACTGCCGCAGCAGACCCGTACCAGGAGATACTTCAACGGATGGCAACTATGGATCTAAGGAAGCAAAGATACATGGAGTATCAAAGGGACTTCAACAGCACACTTGCCAATATGATGCTCCCTGCCTTTCTAGACCAAGGGGTGCAGTTTCCAGAATTCCCCACCAACATGTTTGTCACAGCTGCACCATATATTGAGACTACACCAGCTCTAGGAGGACTGATAAGTGCTCAACTCACTATCACTTTTTACACCTTTTATGGGCATTAATCACCGAATTTACACATACTCGGACCAATGCATGTACTTAATGTGATATATTTAGAAGTTAAGCTTATAAAGATAATATTTGTAGAAAAGGCAAGTTTTACTGCATTTTTATATCTTTGCAGGAGAACCAGTGCCGTAACAGCATTATGGCCGAGGCAGGACCTGATGCCGAGGCAGCAGCTGAGAGCCAGGAAGGAAGACTGTAAGCGATTGGAAGAGAAAAATCCAAGGGACGTTTCTGGACATAAAGCATATGAATCGGAGCTGGTTAGCATGAGGAAAAGCCCAAGACAAGGCCACGCGGGAAAGCCTCTTAGTTGAATTAAACTTGGAAATATTTTATTATGTACATGACTTGTTCCCTACTCCAAGTTGTATTCTACTTAGGAAAGGTTTGCCCTAGGTCAAGCCTATATAAGACCTAGCCGCACAATGTATTAGAGATATACCTAGAGAGAGAGCCGATTCATAGATTCTTTGTTTTCTTTCTCTAAAACTATGTTCTAAGCTTTCTTAGGGTTTAGGTGAAGGTTGTTTAGTATTTGTGAGAGGAGATTATACTTTGTCTTTGTTTCAATGCAATAAAACTATCAAGGTTTGCTTATCCTTTGTTATTCTTTGTTCTTGCATTCAAGTTCGGGAGAGAAGTTTGTGAGTAATCCATTTATCTAGACTCGAGAGAGTTAGATTCACGAAAGGGGTAAGTATGGTGTTTCAATCGCGAAATACTAACTTGGCCTAGGGATAGGTTAAGAGTTTCAGCAACTAAAAGAAGTGTGAGATTGGTTGGTGAGTATAATTGATTCACGCCGGGAAATATCATCAAGGACTAGTTATCAACAGTACTTCGACTTAGGGATAAGCGGAGTCATTCAAGGCACTTTGCCGAACTTTGGTAAAGTCCACCCATGAGCAAGGGATTGCCGCGGCGGACAGTATCGTCGCTGCCAAGGCAGTAATCTGCAGTGCTGCCGAGGCAGTGATATACGATTGCATTGGGTAGAGACAAGTCAATCAAATCCACAATACAACACAACTGGATCCTAACCTCTCTCTTTATTTATCTAATCTCTTTATTTTACTTAGTTGTTTTATTTCAGTAAATCCAAACCCACATTACTTGTGTTTTATTTCTTTCTACAGAACAAGAAGACGAAGAAGACATATTGAGTATACCAATCCCTGTGGAGACGATAATCCGATAAATACTTATCACTTATTACTTGTGATGTGTCCACTTGCACTAAACCCACACTTTTGACATGCGACAAGGACCAAGGCCGTTCAACCACACTGGCCCTCAGCCACAATTTCATGCTGTTGGCCCATCTAGGGCAACAGACTCTACCGCGGCATCATCTGCCAGTAGAAGACCATAAAAGAGGAGAGTAGTCTTCAGCACTCCACCACGATCCCCCATCATCATGGGTAATCTATCAGCGGAGATAGATGCCTATGTACACCAAAGCTCAACTGCTGCCGGAACAAGCATACACCTTGCCGGGGCAGCCGCAGCAAATGAAGGTGGAACGAACATCATGATCACCGAGGAAATTGCCAACGAGGAAGAAGGTGAAGAAGTGGATGCTCCAATGCAACGGACACAACCAACAAGAATCCAACCACCAAGACAAGCAAAAACTCAGTCATCGCCCTCACCGAAGACAAAGCAATCAGCAGTGCGTCCTCGACGAAATATTGTTACAAGCAGCTCTTTGGAGTCCCTTTAAATTTTTTATTCAATACTTTTTCTCTTTATATCCTGCTTGTTTCTTTGTATGCTGTTTGTTTTTTGTTTTTTTTCTTTTTCATACTTTGTTGCCCACTGTTAACCTCTAAATATAAGCATTGAGGACAATACTTGATTCGAGTTTGGGGTGTAGAGTCACTGCCGAGGCAATCCACTGCTGAGGCCTTGCCAAGATAAGGGAGTATTCAAGTGATTTTTTTTAAAATTTTTATGCTCACCGTTTTACTTGAATAAATTGCCCATACTTTTGCTCTGCCTATCATCAGTATTGCCTTAGTTTATTCTTTAAGGCTATAGAAATCTTTCTCCTTAACATGGTTAGGTCCTGTTAAGAAGGTTTAACCTTAGGATATTTAAGGATGAAAACTTAGAAGCTTACTATAAGATAAATTTTAAACACTTTTGGGACTTATTGGATTATAGTAATTCTTTTAATGAACTTAGGTGATAAAGACTTAGATTTTTGGGCAAGTGAATAGAGGTGCCTATCACCGGCTCTAGAAATTACTCTTCTTTATGCTAGAGGTGCCCGAAATTGGCTCTAGTATGCTAAAAAGAATATCAAAAGAAAGAAGGCATTAGTGATGAGAAAAACACAATCCTTGAGGTGCCCGAAATTTTCTCAAGAATTGGTTGTTTAGAAAAGAAGGGAACACTAAACCCAAATCTATTTGTCTTGAACTTAGAGTTTGTATAAGAAAGCCTTTAATCAAACTTGTCCACAAAAACGCACACACTCACTAAATCTTATAGTTTGTTTCTAGGTAAACCCTTGGGTAGTGATAAGTGCTCAACTCACTATCACTTTTTACTCCTTTTATGAGTATTAATCACCGAATATACACGCACTCAGACCAATGCATATGCTTAATGTGATATATTTAGAAGTTATACTCCTATAGATAATATTTACAAAAAAAGGCACGTCTTACTGCATTTTCATATCTGTGCAGGAGAACCATTGTCGCGGTAGCGACAAGGCTGAGGCAGGACCTGATGCCGAGGCAGCAGCAGAAAGACAGGAAGCAAGACTGTAGGCGATGGAAAGATAAAAATCCAAGGAACGTGTCTGGACTTGAAGCCCATGGATCGGAGTTGGCTAGCACAAGGAAAAGCCCAAGGCAAGACCACGCGGGAAAGCCCCTTAGTCGAATTAAACTTGGAAATATTTTAATTATGTACTTGATTTGTTCCCTACTCCAAGTTGTATTCTACTTAGGAAAGGTTTGCCCTAGGTCTAGCCTATATAAAGACCTAGTCACCCAATGTATTATACACGGAATACCTAGGGAGAGAGCCGAATTCTATACTTGTCTTCTTTCTCTCCATTATGTTCTAAAACTTCTTAGGGAATAGGTGAAGGTTGTCGAGTATATGTGAGAGGAGATTGTACTTTGTCTTTGATTCAATGCAATAAAATTATCAAGGTTTGCTTATCATTTGTTATTCCCTGTTCTCACATTCAAGCTCAGGAGAGGAGATTGTGAGTCATCCATTTATCTAAGCTCGGGAGAGTAAGATTCACGAAAGGGGTAAGTACGGTGTTTCAATCGCGAAACACTAACTCGGCCTAGGGATAGGTTAAGAGTTTCAGCGGCTAAAAGAAGTGTGAGATTGGTTGGTGAGTATAATTGGTTCACGCCGGGAGGTATCATCAAGGACTAGTCATCAACAGCACTCTGACTTAGGGATAAGCGGAGTCATTCAAGGACACTTTGCCGAACTTTGGTAAAGTCTACCCACGAGCAAGGGATTGTCGCGGCGGACTGTATCGTTGCTGCCAAGGCAGTAAACTGTAGTGCTGCCGAGGCAGTGATATACGATTGCATTGGGCAGAGACAAGTCAATCAATTCCACAATACAACGCAACTGGATCCTGACCCTTCTCTCTCTATTATTCCAACTCTTTACTTTTATTTAGTTATTTTAGTTTAGATAAACCAACTCAAATTACTTGTGTTTTTACTTTTCTATAGAACAAGAAGACAAAGAAGACATATTAAGTATACCAGTCCCTGTGGAGACGATAATCCGATAATACTTATCACTTATTACTTTCGATGTGTCCACTTGCACTAAACACACACTTTTGACACGCAATAGGTAGCCGAAAGGTTAAGTCTAAAGAATAGGCATAGTTATGGTGGGGAGAATATATGGAAACATAAGACCAAGAGAGATTAGAGTTTGGCAAATTGATGGTTTACATTGCTTGAGGACAAGCAATAGTTCGAGTTTGGGGGTGTGATAAGTGCTCAACTCACTATCATTTTTACACCTTTTATGGGCAGTAATCATCAAATCTACACCTACTTCGACCAATGCATACACTTAATGTGATATATTTAGAGGTTATGCTTATAAATATGATATTTACAGAAAAGGCAAGTTTTACTGCAATTTTCTATATCTGTGCAGGAAATACTATTGCCGCGGCAGCAACGTGGCCGAGGCAGGTCCTGATGTCGAGGCAGCAGCCGAAAGACAAGTAGCGATACTATAGGCGATTGGAAGAGAAAAATACACTAGACGTTTCTGGACATGCAGCACATGGATCGGAGCTGGTTAGCACGAGAAAAAGCCCAAGACAAGATCACGCGGGAAAGCTTCTTATTTGGAATAAAACTTGGAAATAATTTATTTATGTACATGACTTGTTCCCTACTCCAAGTTGTATTCTACTTAGGAAAGGTTTGCCCTAGGCCAAGCCTATATAAGACCTAGCCGTCCAAGGGAAAAAGAGAGAGCCGATTTTTAGAGAGTTCACCCTAAGACTCATTGTTTTTCTTTCTCTCAATTATGTTCTAAGTTTTCTTAGGGTTTAGGTGAAGGTTATCGAGTACTTGTGAGAAGAGATTGTACTTTGTTCTTTATTTCAATGCAATAAAGTATCAAGGTTTGCTTATCCTTTGCCATTCTTTGTTCTTGCATTCAAGCTCGGGAGAGAAGTTTGTAAGTAATCTATTTATCTAGACTTGGGAGAGTTAGATTTACGAAAGGGATAAGTACAGTATTTCAATCGCAAAATACTAACTTGGCCTAGGGATAGGTTAAGAGTTTCAGTGGCTAAAAGAAGTGTGAGATTGGTTGATGATTATAATTGATTCACTCCGGGAGGTATCATCAAGGATTGATCGCCAACAGTACTTCGACTTAGAGATAAGCAGAGTCATCTAAGGACACTTTGTCGAACGTTGATAAAGTCCACCCACGAGCAAGGGATTGTCGCGGTGGACAAGTATCGTTGCTGCCAAGGCAGTAATCTACAGTGCTGTCGAGGCAGTGATGTACAATTGCATTGGACAGAGACAAGTCAAACAAATCCATAATACAACATAACTGGATCCTGCCCTCTCTTTTAATCAGATTTCATCCTTTTACTTATTTTTCCTTATTTTAATTTATTTAGTTTCATCAAAACCCATATTACCTGTGTCTTTATTTTATTTCTTTTTGCAGAGCAAGAAGACGAAGGAGGCATATTAAGTAGAGCAATCCCTGTGGAGATGATACACGATTATACTGATCACTGTATTACTTGCGATGTGTCCAGTTGCACTAATTGCGCACTTTTGACACGCATCATGCTGTCGAGGCGGGTACTAATCTGCATTCCAGTTTTGGTTTCCAGCATCCATCATGCTATCAAGCATTACCTGTGTGGTAGTTTCCTGTCTAAGAGAGAAAACCATTAACTGCACCTGTTTTATGCCAAATAATCGATAAATTCATCAATTGAGTATTGGGATGATGAAATATGGGAATAAGCAGAATTATCCAATATTGCAATTAAATTTGTCCTTTATTAGCAATAATCGAGTGGGAAATTGGTATAAAGAATAGGATTTCTAGGCACTCGTCATCGGCTTCTCATCTGTTGTGCCATCTGTCCTACTGCAGTTTCCAGCGTTTTGAGAGTAGCTTCATTGTTTTGCATTCTCATCTCTGTCCTGTCCATCAAAGTATCGGCTCTCTGAATGAACTTATTGGTGTTTGCATTATAAGTGCCAATTTGAGCCATGAATGTCTGCAATGTGTTTTCGAGGGTTTGGACGTCTGTTGTTTGCTACTACGGTGGCAATGCCTGCTGCGGCATCGTCTGCTGAGCAAATCTGTTTTGATGGAATCCAATAGATTGCACTGATTGATGTTGCGGATTAAGTGCATTGTTGGGATTACTCCATGAGAGGTTTGGATGTTTCCTCCATGCTGGGTTGTAATTGTTGGACATATTATTCCTGTTGAAATTTCCAACATAAAAGGAAGATTCTAGATCTTGCGGGCATGCGTTTGTGTCATGATTATTGCCACATGTTTCACAAAAAACAATGACAGCTTTAACTTCTCGAACGTGAATCGGCTTTTGCAGATCCTTAACCATGTTTGTCAATGCTGACAATTGAGCTAGGATAGAATCTGAAGAGTCAGAGCTCGTCATACCTCGCCTAGTTATTCCTTTTCTGGTGGTCGGGTGTTGATAATCATTCTTTGCTAACCTATCCAGAATTTCTAAGCTCTCATGGGGAGGGCGGTCTAAGAGGGTACCGTTTGCGGAGGCATCAAGCATCATCCTCGTAGGGGTGTTTACAGCATTGTAGAAGATTGACACTTGAGTCCACTCGGGCAAACCATGCGTGGGGCATTTTCTATATAATTCCCTATATCTTTCCCAAGCCTCATACATTGATTCATCTTCATCTTGCCTGAATGATGTGATATCGTTTCTCAGCTTTTCAGTATATTGGTATAACTGAATCGGGCAAGGAAACTTCGGCAAAGTTCAGTCCATGAGTTCAACGATCCAGGTTGGAGGTTATTTAACCAAGATTTTGTCGTATCCCTCAGTGAATAGAGGAACAATTTTAACTTCAATATGTCGGGGTTTCAGCATAATTGAATTGCAAATTTCCAAAAACGACTTAAGATGCTACCGAGCATCTTCGTTGGCCGATCCTCCAAATTGTCCTAGAGTGTTGATCATGTTGAACATGAACGATTTTAGAGCAAAATGTTCTGCCTATATATTAGGCATCACAACGACAGGAGTTAATCCATGTAAATCTTCCTCTAAATAATCACGAACTATTCGTACGCGCTCCTGTTGAGGTGGATTGGCAGGATCAACAACTGTGAATACGCCTTGGTTGTCTACTGCGGCGGCATGCCAGCGTTGTCCTGTTGGCCAGGTGCTATGTTCATCCTTTCGCGTATCCCCTGTCGTAAACGCCTTGCGATCCTTTCGAATTCAGGATCGTACGGATATTGTTCTATCGATGGATTAGACCTGGTTATACACAAAAACAACCTTAGTTAGTTAAAAGAAATTTTAAAGTAAAATTTAAAAGAAAAAGAAAAAAAAAAAGGTGCAGAAATAATTGGTAGTAAAATTGACCTCCAGTCCTCGGCAACGGCGCCAAATCTGATGGAGGCTCGGAAGTCCTTTGTTTTTTCACCTTTGTTAGATTGTAATACTTTAGGTTGTCGAACCCACAGAGACTGTGTTGACTTCACTACCTCTTACGTCTGCACTATAAAAAGTAAAAACACAAGTAATTATTGAGTTTGAGATTACTAATTTAACTACTAAAACTAAACTAAATAACGAAGGAATAAAGATAAGAGAGGCGAGGCTAAGTTGAGTGTTTTGTAGAGGAGGATCCAGTTGTATTAGGTATTCACTTATTAATGCAATGGGTTTAACTGTCGCCGCAGCTGCCTAGGCGGGTTATGCCTTGTCGATAATCCATCATTCTATAGTTCGATAGAGCATCCTTGTATGTCTTCTTCCTTATCCCTAAGCGAAGAGAATTGTTGAAACCCACGTCTTGATGATACCCCCCGGCGTGAATCAAGGGCGGACAACAACCAAACACATGTGTCTTGTTAGTTGCTGAAATCCTGGGCGGTTAATCTCTCAACCGAATTAGTCAATGCCCATGAGCAAAGACCGTATTCTCTCATTTCGTGAACCTACATGTCCTGATGCTAGGCAAATAGATTTTTCTTCACATACTATCTTTCGAGCTCATATGCAAGAAGAGTAAATACCAAGAGAGAATAAACTATGAAATAAGTTTTGCATTAATAAATATCAATCCTAATACAACCATCTTCTCCAACTACTCCACAAACAACTTAAACCTCCGAAGAAGTTTAGAACATGATGTAGTCGGCAGCTAAAATTAATTTCTAGGGTAAACTCCTTGCCTCTAGACTAAACCTAATTTGTGCCTTATATAGGCCAAGCCCTAGTTTAAAGCTTTCCATGCAAGGAAAGAGTTCTAAAGAGGAGAGAAGTATAATTCCAAATTAAACTATAATAATTAATTCTTATTTCCTAAAATATTTCTTCTTTCCCGCACATGACTTTGACCAAGGATTGACATCGTAATTTGGCTTCATCTTTCTTCCTCTCTTTGTCCGTTAAGCTCAATATCTTTTTCTCTTTCTATCGAGCATTGGTTGTCATCTTCGCTCTGCTGCCGCGGCCTCAAAAGTGTTGTCGTGGCAGGTGCTCCATCTACACTTCAACATCTATCTTCTCAATTGGCCACCTTTATATGTAGTTTCCTGTCTAAGAAAGAAAATTATCAAATGTATCTGTTTATGCCAATTATTAGATAAATTCATAATTAAGTATTTGGATGCTGAAATATGGAAAATACGTAGAATTATCCAATATTGCCCTTGAATTTGTCCTTAATTGGCAATAAATGAGTGGGAAAATGGTATAAAAAAAATAAGACTTTTATATACTCATCACTCACTAAGCTTTATGCTTAAGCCTTTCTTTTACCTTACAATGTAGGATGAAGATGTTAAGGCAGCAAGGGCATGCAATGATTTAATGTAATCGCCAAGTATGAGCTCAAGTATGTCTTTATGTAACATTAGTAGTAGTGAGAGAGCAATGGGGATGGGTTAACATGTTAAGAATATTGTTATGATAATAATTAATGTTTATCAACGTTGTTATTGCTTAAAAGATAGCTTGGTGAACCTATGTGTTTTTGGCCATTTTGTCTCGAATACCATATTTGATACACTTTTATGTTAACGAGGTATTTTACGGTTCATCATATGTTAATTTTAAAATATGATATCCCATGTTCGTTATTGTTGAAGTATGCTTATGAATTATGTGTTTCACGTACAAAATTAGGTGACTATGCATCTAGAGATGATGTTTGAAGTATGGTTTATTCCTAGAGGGTCTTATATGCATCTAGAGAACCTTGGTTTTTCGTCCAAGGCATGGAAACTTGGTAAATAGCTATTTCTGGGTAGAGGTTATGATACCTATTCATAGGGTATCGATACCTAGGCAAAAATATAATGGTTTTCGGGAAAAATTTGCTTGGGTATCAAAATCACATAAACTAGTTTCGAAACAGTATGTTGAACAAAAGCAAGTGTTTCGATAAACTTGATCTAGATATCGATACTGGTCTTTAAATTTTCAAATGGCATCGATACGGGGTCATAGCTGTATCGAAACACGGGCTTGTCGTGTAGGCAATCGGGCGAGATTTCGAAAGTGTATCGAAACGCTTAAGTCCCGTTTCGATACCACCTTTTTCGTTTCATAGGTATCTATACTGGTAAAGGGTTTTTCGAAACCCCATGTAGTTAAAGTCGTTATAGGTGGATGGATAACTTGAAATATTTATGTTTTAGTCACTAAACATCTAGTAATCAATTAAGTGACTTGTAGACCTCGTTTTAAGCTGATATTTGAGATGCAAGCATGTAATAAATTTAAATTAATGTTGGTAATTGTTCCATAAATTTCTAGGAAATTGCAATTAGGTCTCTAAAACTTGTTCGATTAAATTAGGACAAGTTTCACATTAATTTCCAATACAATTGAACTCATTCATTGCCTGAACATGTAGGATCTAATTAAAGTATCTAGATAAGTTAAAAGAAAAAAATAGGGTTGTTTATCGGGGCGAGTCTCCAGATTATTCTCGGTATTCCCCATGTAACTCGTTCCAGTCGGGTTGTGTCTAGACCGGGTCGAGGGGGTTACAAGGGGTGACATAATCTTTTGACCCATTGAAAGTTGACCCGTTGACTTTGACCAAAGTTGATTGTTGGCTTTTTTATGAGAGTTGACTTTTTTAAAGGATCATATCTTGACCTTTTTTGACGTTTTGAGTATGTTTTTGTAGTCTATTTAGCCAAATTTGAACCCAAAAGCCCCTTTTTGACCATTTTAGGATATAACTTTTGTAAGTGGACTTGAATGAGAATTTAATTAGAATTTTGTGGCCTTTTTCATACGATGTTGACTCTATAGAGTACACTTTACCTCCACCGCCTTCGTCTTCTGTTCAACCTGCTCCTATCAACATCGCTCGATGATGGAGGCTCGGAAGTCCTTTGTTTTTCCAACTTTGTTAGATTGTAATACTTTAGGTTATCGAACCCATAGGGACTGTGTCGACTTCACTACTTCTTATAGCTGTACTATAGAAAGTAAAAACACAAGTAATTATTGAGTTGAGATTACTAAATTAACTACTAAAAACTAAACTAGATTTCAGAGGAATAAAGATTAATAAAGATGAGGCTAAGTTGAGTGCTTCATAGAGGAGAATCCAATTGTATTAAGTATCCACTTATTAATGCAATGGGTTGAATTACCGCCTCGACGGGTCACACAAAGTATCGTCGCAGCTGCCTAGGCGGGGGTATGCCTTATCGACAATTCAACATTCCATAGTTCGACAGAGCATCCTTGTATGTATTCTTCCATATCCCTAAGGCAAGAGAACTATTGAAACCCACGTCTTGATGATACCTCCCGGCGTGAATCAAGGGCGGACAACAACCAAACACATGCGTCTTGTTAGTCACTGAAATCTTGGGTGGTTAATCTCTTAACCGGATTAGCCAATACCCATGAGCAAAGACTGTATTCTCTCGTTTCGTGAGCCTAACTCTCCCGATATTAGACTAATAGATTTTTCTTCACATACTATCATCTCGAGCTCATATGCAAAGAAAAGTGAATGCCAAGAGAGAATACACTATGAAATAAGTTTTGCATTATAAATATATAACATAATACAACCATCTTCTCCAACTACTCCACAAACAACCTAAACCTCCGAAGAAGTTTAGAACATGATGTAGTCGGCAGCTAAAAGTATTTTCTAGGGTAAACTCCGACTTTTTAAACTAATCCTAATGTATTCCTTATATAGGCCAAGCCCTAGGTTAAAGCTTTCCATGCAAGGAAAGAGTTCTAAAGAGGGAAGAAGTATAAATCCTAATTAAATTATAACACTTAATTCTTATTTCCTAAAATATCTCTTATTTCCCACACGTGACTTTGACCAAGGCTTGACTCATTAATTTGGCTCCGTCTTTCTCTCGCTCTTTTTCCGTTAAGATCAACATCTTTTTCTCTTTTAGTCGAGCACTAGTTGTCATCTTTACTCCGCTGTCGCGGCCTCAAAAAGTGTTGTCGTGGCGGGTGCTCCATCTGCATTCCTGCATCCATCTTCTCAATTGGTCATTTTTATGTGTAGTTTCCTGTCTAAGAAAGAAAACTATGAAATGCATCTGTTTAATGCCAAATATTGGATGAATTCATGAATTATGTGTTTAGATGCTAAAGTATGGAAAATATGTAGAAATATCCATTAAATCCCTTAAATCTATCCTTTATTAGTAAATATCGAGTGGGAAAATTGTATTAAAAATAGGACTTTTTTGCACTCATCACACTCCCAAACTCAAGCTATTGTTTTTCCTCAAGCAATGCAAAAGATAATTTTAAGTAAGGAATTTTAGGGGAATATATCGTCCTGCCTATCGTGGCAGAAATCCTTTCTTGACTCGACCTCTTATAGGTTCTAGGTATTCCTCAGAATTGGACTATAAGTCTTAGTGTGTGTGTGCATAGCTATTGTCAAAGCTGATTTTCTAAGTTCTAATCCTTTTTCTAGCTCAAGACTTCCGACTAACATTTTTCTCTAATTCTTTTACTTTCTTTCTCCCTAATTGGTATATAAATATATATTGCTATATACTTATGCTGCTTGAGCCGGTTTTGGGCACCTCAAGTGTTTAACTAATTCTTATTAGAGCCAATTTCGGGCACCTCTAGCAATTGGGAAAAAGACTAAGTCCTAGAGCCAGTGATGGGCACCTCTATGGACTAAACTAGAGTCGGTGATAGGCACCTCTAGTTTAAAATCTAAGCCTAAGTCCTTATTGCTTTTCAAAGAAAAGAACTTTTAAAATCAACTAAGACTAGCAGTGTTAAATATTTTTTAGGCTCATAGTCAAATCCTAAGTACTAAACCAAGTATACCTTTCCGAGTTCAAGTCTTGTGAACGGTACAGACTGCGGCGGCGGCTAGAGAATATATTTTTGCCTCAGCAGTTTTAATAAAATTCAACAGACTTAAAAAAAATTGTAGTAAAAATAAGATTGTAAGGACAAAAATTAAGGCAATAATACGATAATCTAAATACTTTCCATACACGACATATATTTACAGATTACAAGAAAGGAATCAAGACTCCCCCACACTCGAGGGATGCGATGTCCTCAATGCATGAAAACTAAAAAGAAGGCTGAAAATAAGAAGACAAAAGATAAAATAAAGACTATCATTTTTTTTAAAATGTCGAGGAGGCAAAGGATTCCTCGGAATCGCTGTCGGTGAGGAGCTTGCAGCGGATTTTGGGTGGTTGCTGGGTTGATGTCGGCAGTGGACTGGCAGATTCCTTCTTGGCAGATCGGGGTGGTTGGACTCTAATGGGAGTTGGGTTGTTGCTTTCCTCCTCTGCTGAATCGATGTTGATTGGGGAGGTAGCTGTGGCTGAACCAGATGCCTTCCTCTTTTTGCTTGTGGGTATGAAGGCAATGTAGTCTTTCACTACCTACATATCGTCAGAAGACTTGTTCCATTTCAAAGGGCTAGAGTCTTTTGCAGTTGTTTGGTGTGTGGAGTCTTCTTTTCTGACTGTTACGGATAAGTCCGTGGAAAATGGTTCGGTTGCAGTCGCTGCAGTTGCGGCAGCAGGAGATAACGGTACTGTTGTAGATGTAGTGGCTGTTGGAGCAGGAGGAGGTGGGGGCTGCTGGAGCATCGATATGTCGACTGTAAAATCTATGAACACAGTCGAACATGCTGGGAATTCTGCATGTATGGTGGCTATGACCGCACTGTTAAAGTCCCGAACATAAGTCATGAAGGCCAGCTGCCTTCGCTCCATGCGTCGCAGGATGTCCAGAACTCCTGGTACAGGCACAACCTCTGCTGTTGCCGGTTGATCTGCTTCGGCGGATGGTATGTCAGCAACGGGAGGGATGTAGGCTTGTGGCACAACTTCTTCTATTTGTATACATTTGATGTATACATCCCTCGTCCAGCCCGTTCTCTCCGGTGTATATGTGTCGAGTGGCAGTGTTGGTACATTTTCAAGTCTTTCTAAGGCAGTTATTAAGCATGGGAAGGTGAGTATACCTCTGTCCTTGGTGGCACACTCGAAGATATGCTCATTGATGATGCGGCCAACATCAATCCTCCGATTGTGGATGATGGAGTGAATGAGTGCTAGTCGTGGCCGGTCTACTATTTGATTATGCGATATGGGCAGTAGATTCTTCTTTATGAAGGTGTTCCACAATATTGCCTCTGGGCGTAAATCTCGGTGGCTGACTGACCCACGGTGTTTTCCAGTTTTCCACTCTGCTCTAAGCATGCAGAGTTCGGCCTTCATTGCTTCGTAGTCGTCAGAAGTAAGGGCGGCGAAGAATGCAACATGGTCGTTATTTTCGATCTGTAGGCCAAAATGGGCGTTAATGATGACATCAACGATGGGTATTGCCCTTCCTCGAAGATAAATGTATGTGTTGTTTGCTACCGGTTTGTGTGCATAGAACTCTTGTACCCATTCAATGTTTGCTGGTGGCGGTTGTTTGGGTAACATTTGCCACCTCTGAAAGGTGATTTTGGAGAGAATGAAGTTGTCTAGTCCAAGGTCCTCATCGTCGGTGTATTGGAATCCTTGTTCTTCCCATAGCTACCTATTTTGGAAAACACAATGGTATTCGAGCTCGAATGCCTTTGTGGAGAATCTCTTAAGTGTAACCGCTCCGGCAGGGTTTTGTTGTTTGTTGGCCATCAATATTTTGTGTGGAGAAGAGGAGAATAAATTTGGCAGCATAACAATACTTAAAAGAAGAGTGAAGGAGGAGAATGTGCCCCGTGTATTTATAGGCGGTGAGCGGCGAGGCGTTTGAGGGAGCGAGGGCGTGATTATTGCCCTTGGCGTGCAAGAGACATAATCCCAGCTGGCAACCATTGGCAGCAGAAACGACGTGATTTTTGAATCCGGGTGGCATAATTCCCGCCCAGAATTTTTAGTTCCTTGGATTGGGCCGCTAATTTGTTGGGCTAATTGTCCTTTTTAATTCTTCCTTATTATTCCTAAATAGTAGAAATCACATTAAATAGATGCTGTGAAAAATATAAAATTATGGAACTAAATTACGAAAAATTGAAATCTAATTCCTAAAACTGAAATTGAAAATCTAATCCTAAAGCATAAAAATTAAAGATAGTAAGATAGAAATTAGGTCACTGGTGGAGTGCAGTGGAATGCATCACCAGTAGCAACCATATTCCCCTTTTTTAATGGAGGATGATGTGAAGATCCAACCAGAGCCTCCTCATCAGGTGGTTTCTTTTGTGTGTGCTTCTGGTCGGGCGGTGTGCCGCCTCGACAGAGGTTGCCTTGGCAGGTCTTGTTTAGGCAGTTCGTCTCTGCATTAAAGTTAAATTCAGTTTTAACCTCAATTCTTTGACATTCATCAGGGTCATTTGGATGCCTTAAAGTTTTGAACACATTGATCTTTACTTGTTGATCATTGACCCTTATGACCAATTCACCTTTCTCACAATCGATCAATGTTTTGCCCGTGGCAAGGAACGACCTTCCCAATATGATCGGAGAATGTTCTTCTGCTTCACAATCAAGAATTACGAAGTGACCAGGAAATATAAATTTATCCACTCTTACTAGGATATCTTCAATTTTCCCTTCCGGTTGCACATAAGAGCGATCTGCCAGTTGCAGCATCACCGTTTTTGGTTTTGCCTTCCCGATGCCTAGCTTTTGAAATAATGACTTAGGCATGAGATTTATGCTAGCGCCTAAGTCACATAGTGTCTTACCCACGTATTGATCACCGATAGAGAATGGTATGGTGAAACTACCAAGATCTTTTCATTTTGTCGTGGCCTTGTTGTGTAGCATTGCCACACACCCTTCTGTTGCGGCAACCATTTCAAATTCCCCTATTTTTGTCCTTTTTGATATAATATATTTAAGGAACTTGGCGTAGTTGGGCATTTGTTTAATTGCTTCCACCAAAGGTATGTTGATATGTACCTGTTTAAGGATGTCAATAAATTTCTTGAACTGGTACTCCTGCTTTTGCTGTTTCAACCTTTGTGGGAAAGGTGGTGGTAACCGCAAATCTTCAATTCTTTCATTGCATTGAAATCTTATTTGCGGTGCAGCAGCGGTATCATCTGCTGTGCAGCATCATCGGCAGTGTCTTCTGGTTCATTTACCTTGAATTGTTCATGAGGACCAGTTCTAGCGGCTTCAGTATCGCTAGGAAGACTTCCTATGGGTCCACTTTTCATCTATTGTGTCATCTGTCCTACTGCAGTTTCCAACGTCTTGAGAGCAGCTTCATTGTTTTGCATTCTCATCTCTGTTCTTTCAATGAAAGTATTGTCTCTCTGAATTAACTTATTGGTGTTTGCAATATAAGCGCCAGTCTGAGCCATGAATGATTGCAGTGTGTTTTCCAGGGTTTGGACATCTGTGGCTTACGACGGCAGCGACAATGACTGCTGCGGCTTCTGCTGCTGAGCAAATCTGTTTTGCTGAAATCTAGTAGATTGCACTTATTGATGTTGCGGGTTAAGTGCAGTGTTAAGATTACTCCATGAGAAGTTTGGATGTTTCCTCATGTTGGGTTATAAGTATTGGATATATTGTTTCTATTGAAATTTTCAACATAAAAGGAAGATTCTGGATCTTGCGGGCATGCGGTTGTGTCATGATTGTCGCCACATGTTTCACAAAGAACAATGACTGCCTTAACTTCTCGAACGTGAATCGGCTTTTGCATATCCTTAACCATATTTGTCAAGGCTGACAGTTGGGCTAGGATAAAATCTGAAGAGTCCGAGCTTGTCATACCTCGCCTAGTTATTCCTCTTCTCGTGGTCGGATGTTGATAATCATTCTTTTCTAACCTATCCAGAATTTCTAAGCTCTCATGGGGTGGGCGGTCTAAGAGGGTGCCGTTTGCGGAGGCATCAAGCATCATCTTCGTAGGGGTGTTTATTGCATTATACAAGATTGACACTTCAGTCCACTCGGGTAAACCATGAATAGGGCATTTTCTATATAATTCTCTATATCTTTCTCATGCCTCATACATTGATTCGTCTTCATCTTTCTTGAATGATGTGATATCATTACTCAGCTTATCAGTCATATTAGTATAACTGAATCGGGCAAGGAAACTTCGGCAAAGTTCAGTCCATGAATTCAACGATCCATGTTGGAGGTTGTGTAACCAAGATTTTGCTCTATCCCTCAGTGAATAGGGAAATAGTTTTAACTTCAGTATGTCGGCAGAAACCCCCAGTAGCTTAAACGAATTGCAGATTTCCAAAAATGACTTAAGATGCTGCCGAGCATCTTCGTTGGCCGATCCTCCAATTTGGCCTAGAGTGTTGATCATGTTGAACATGACTGGCTTTAATTCGAAATGTTCTGCCTCTATTAGGCATCATAATAGCAGGAGTCAATCCATCCAAATCTTCCTCTAAATAATCACGAACTGTTCGTACACGCTCTTGTTGAGGTGGATCGGCAGGATCAACAACTGCGAATGCGTCTTGGTTGTTTTCCGCAACGGCATTCATGCCAGCTTTGTTCTGCTGGCTAGGTGCTATGTTCATCCTTTCGCGTATCCCTTGTCGTAAACATCTTGCGGTCCTTTCGATTTCAATATCGTACGAATATTTTTCTATTGGTGAATTAGACCTGGTCATACAAAAAACAACTCTAGTTAATTAAGAAGAAATAAAAAGTAAAATTAAAAAGAAAAGAAAAGGTGCAGAAATAATTGGTAGTAAAATTGAGCGCTAGTCCCTGGCAACGGCACCAAATCTGATGAAGGCTCGGAAGTCCTTTATTTTTCCACCTTTGTCAGATTGTAATACTTTAGATTGTCAAAACCACAGGGAGTGTTTCGACATCACTACTTCTTACGGCTGCACTATAGAAAGTAAAAACACAAGTAATTGTTGAGTTGAGATTACTGAATTAACTACTAAAAACTAAACTAGATTTCTGAGGAATAAAGATTAATAAAGATGAGGCTATGTTGAGTGCTTCGTAGAGGAGAATCCAGTTGTATTAAGTATCCACTTATTAATGCAATTGGTGGAACTGCTGCCTCGGTGGGTTGCACAAAAGGTCGTCGCAGCTGCGTAGGCGGGGTTATGCCTTGTCGACAATTCAACATTCCATAGTTCGACAAAGCATCCTTGTATGTCTTCTTCCTTATCCCTAAGCGAAGAGAACTGTTGAAACCCACGTCTTGATGATACCTCCTGGTGTGAATCCACGGCGGACAACAACCAAACACATGCGTATTGTTAGTCACTGAAATCTTGGGTGGTTAATCTCTTAACCGGATTAGTCAATGCCCATGAGCAAAGACCGTATTCTCTTGTTTCGTGAGCCTAACTCTCCCGATATTAGACAAATAGATTTTTCTTCACACACTATCATCTCGAGCTCATATGCAAAGAAGAGTGAATGCCAAGAGAGAATAAACTATGGAATAAGTTTTGCATTAATAAATATCTAACATAATACAACCATCTTCTCCAACTACTCCACAAACAACTTAAACTTCCGAAGAAGTTTAGAACATGATGTAGTCGGCGACTAAAAGTATTTTCTAAGGTAAACTCCGACTTTTTAAACTAATCCTAATGTGTGCCTTATATAGGCCAAGCCCTAGCTTAAAGCTTTCCATGCAAGGAAAGAGTTCTAAAGAGGGAAGAAGTATAATTCTTAATTAAATTATAACACTTAATTCTTATTTCCTAAAGTATCTCTTCTTTCCCGCATGTGACTTTGACCAAGGCTTGACTCCTTAATTTGTCTCTGTCTTTCTCTCGCTCTTTGTTTGTTAAGATCAACATCTTTTTCTCTTCCCGTCGAGCACTAGTTGTCATCTTTACTCTGCTGCCGCGGCCTCAAAAAGTGCTACCGTGGCGGGTGCTCCATCTGCATTCCAGCATCCATCTTCTCAATTGGCCATTTTTATATGTAGTTTCCTGTCTAAGAAAGAAAACTATCAAATGCATCTGTTTAATGCCAAATATTGGATGAATTCATGAATTATGTGTTTGGATGTTGAAGTATGGAAAATATGCAGAAATATCCTTTAATGCCCTTAAATCTATCCTTTATTAGTAAATATCGAGTTGGAAAATGTTATTAGAAATAGGACTTTTATGCACTCATCACTCGAGATACACATATGTTTTCTTTTTAGTTATTTAGGTGGCATAGTACTATTTTAGAATGGGGTTGTTAATTAGAAATCTATTTGTCGATTTTGACTTAGCTAGACCGGGACCTAGGTTAGACTATAGAAAACGCCCATGTCAGCATTAATTATTTGTGTTCACTTCCTATGTTAAATTATTTGTGTTCTGTGATTATCTGTTCACTGCAACTCTGAGATATATTGACATGCTATGTGATATTGTGAACCTTGTGTTATTTTTTGAGATTATGATCAGATTATAAGAACTATGTGCTTCGTATTCTATACGATTATCGGTCTTGAGTCTTTTGAGAATTGTGGCATTGATTGCATAGCATATGTATGGGTGAGATGTACGGAGGAAGGTGGTTCTACCACATTGTGTTTGGCGAAATAAGGGGTGAGGGGTTTTGAGGAACGACCTCCACTGTGATTGTATGGCTTTGCCACCACTGTGATTGGCGTTTATAGTATGGGACTGTATTCTTTGTGACATTGCATTCATAATTCTTTGTGTTTATTTATTGCAGAATTATATATATTATATCTTTGATTGTGAACCGAGTGATAGTGTGATTTGTGACTGTACTTTAGAGACACACTAAGTTTTATAGCTTATTCTTTTAGTTTACTTTTCGGATATCTAACCCTAGGAGTTGGTACTCGGAGTTGTCAACCGGACGTTGTTTTCTTATCATTTTAAGTATGGTTATTTATAAGTATTTTTTTTATTTCAGTTAGTTTTGGGGAACCATTAGGGATTGAGATGTTTTTAAATTTCATGCATAGATCATTTTATTCAAGTTACATTATTTTATAATCAGAATATTTATCTTTAAAATTATATTCTTATCATTTGGGTTACAAGTTTTTGAATCACTTTTCAATTTACTTAACTTTAAAGTTTAAAAGTTATAATTTTAACCTACCGTACACCTCAAGTCAAGATTACGGGGTTACAATTATATAAAAAATAAAACGGAACATGTAGTTTTTTAAGTTAAAAATATTTTTTAAAATTGGTTTAATTTTTTTAAAAGTTTAAATTTATAGGATTTAACTCTTTCAGAATGATTTTTTATTAAAGTTACTCATTTTTCTTAATTATCATTATTTTTTTATAATTTTAAAAATTATTTAAGAAATAGACATCATATATACTTTTTATGCTCTTTTTAAAAATAGTGAAATAAAAGTGATAGAGAGTTTCCTTTCTTGTAATAAAAGTAGGATAGAGACCCAAGAAGGATTGAAAAAATAAATTCTTTTTAAAGAAAAGATTGATTATATATTTATTTTTTCACCAATTTCTAAGTATTTATAATTTATCTTTCAACTCTCAATTATCGTTTCATCTCTAAGTATAAATCTTCATCCCCAACCAATAACTTTTCAAGGTTGAAGACCACACAAGAAGAAGAAAATATTGGCAAGTGCATGGAAGAAAATGATGATGATACAATGGTGATAAGCATGATGAGAACGAAGCAGTCGTCGTAATCAAGGGCGGTTTAAAAACTTTGAGGGTCATGTATAATTTATTAAAATGAGTTTCTTAATTTATAATCGGTAAGAGATATAAGATTTTTTTCAAAAAAATATCGTATTTCAAAAGATATTATTAGATTATTCTCTAAAAATAATTTTTTTAATTAAAAATATCATTCTTTTTGCATGTTTTGAAGCAAAATCATTTATAACACTGTCAATAACAATTTCTTATGAAAGATCACTTTCAATTGGCACCCAAACAAGTCCTTTTAGTAATTCTTACAATACTATTATTCGTAAGTATACTTTAACAACCTTAATTTTAAAAAGCTTCATTCTACAAAAAAATAAAAGTAATAAGAATAATCAATAAGTTTTTAAGTTAGATTAGTCATTTGTGGTTTGGAATAAAACTCTCATATGATAGGTGTTTGATTCAAGCCTTCACAAATGTGATGATTTCTTAATTTTTCTAACAAAACGATATTTTAACTTATTTTATATATAAAAAAATTGTTTTATATTTAATAGTTTATTACAATTTTAACGGTAAAATGTTTTGATTAAAGTCATAATAAAATTCAACAGTATAATTAGAAAAAATAAAATCTTCTAATATAATAGCATTATTTTTTAATTTAATGATATTTTTGATATAAAAATTAAAATTTAATGACATTTTATATAGTTTATCGTTTAAAGTTTAAAAAAATTTTAGTTAAGAAAATGATAAGATTATATTATTCGTTGTTGGCCTTAAACATACATTTTTAAACGACACCAATAAATTATAGTGATTTTCTTCACTGATTCTTTTACTAAAACGAACAAAATAATCCTTAAATCATTTCAAAAAGATTAAAATATTCCCTCAATTAAAATTTTCATCTATTTTGCCATTAAGTGATGGAAATAAAATTATAAACAAAAATATACAATACTTTTTATTTCTCAACATTTATAATTTTATCAATTTTATCCTTATTCATTAAAATACATAGAAACTAAAAAAATTATATTTTTAACTTTTATAAAAAAAATCATCAAACACATAATTAAATGTTGTTCAATTTAGTATTTCCATAAATTTAGAAATAATTTGTTATTAAATTCCCCTAAGTCCATTTGGTTAACAAAAAAAATATCGAATATATATCAAAAGGAAAAAGTAATCAAAATCAAATTTTGTAAGTAAAACAAATTATAAATCAGAACCTAAAAATACAAACACAAAGGATAGCAAAATCATGCCTTTAAATTCTCCTAGACAATAAACATACAACACAACCAAACCAATATCTGTCAAAGGTTGAAGAAGAAGAAGAGAGGAATGACAAGTACAGGGATGAAGATGATTTTCATAGAAATGGTGATTGTAATGCCCTAAAAATGAGCCTAGAAGTTAGTAAACCAATTTTGCCGGTATAGCCTAGTTCGGGATTAAATACTTAAAAAATAGTTTAAAAAAAGAGAAGCAAGGATCCAGGTAACCGCCAAAAGAAAGCTCAAGTATGTCTTTATAACATTAATAGTAGTGAGAGAGCAATGGGGATGAGTTTATCATATAGTTAATATTGTCTATGTCATTTAAACTTGAAATAGTTATAAGCTTAAACATATTTCATTAACAACAAAGTTGATGTTAGAGTTGTTACTTGAATTTGAATTGTTTATTGGTATACCTTTAGTGATAATAAAGTTACATTGAAGTTTGATTCTTGATATCCCTACGTGTGAATGAAGCATGACTATTTATGAGTTGAATCGGTTATGTGGTTATTTTGGTTGGAATGCATCTAGAAATCATATTGAGTTTATTGAGGTAGTTCTTCCATGTTTTTATGAGATTGTTGATGTTGAAGCATACTCTTAAGAGTTGAATATATTGTTTGCTAACTAGGTTGAATTGCATCTAGCTAATATGCCTCAATATGTGCTTAAAGTGTTTTTAAGTGAATTTGCATATAGAGAATGTCTTGAAACCTCTGGAGGATTGAAATTTGAGAATCAAGCATGTAATGAACCTAATTAAAGATTAGTAACTTTAATTTCACAATTAATCCCTAAATTTCAAGAAAATTACATTTTGGTCCCTAAACATGTTTGCACATTTTAGGACTCGTTCCATATCTGTTTCTGCTGTAGTTGAATATAATCTATGCATGAACATGTAAGCTCAAAATAAAGCATCTAGATAAGATAAAAAATAGTAGTAACATTTTAGGGTCATTTATCGGGGCGAATCTCCGGATTAGCCTCGGTATTCCACGTGTAGCTCGTTGGGGTCGAGTTTTGTCTAGACCGGGTCGAGGGGGTTACATTTTTGATATTTGAGCTTAGTTTTACGAAACCTTTTGGGATGTTTTGTTTGATTGATATGTTTTTATGTTTTAGTGTGAACTTATGCCTAAAATTTTAGTTAAATACCGCGCTTTGATGTTTTCTATATGTGACTAATTTGTGTTATGACTTAGTTAGTTAGGGTCTTGTATGAAAAGCAAGGTGATTGCAAGTTTTTGGTTGCCTTAGAGGCAGATTAATTCTCATGCAAGTATACACATCAAACAAGTAATAAAGTGTGTGAGTGAGATCGTTCCCACGAGGATTGGGTAGGTTATCTCAAAAATAGTTAACATACACAAAAAATAAAATAATCCTTTGTATGAGCATATGCTAAAGCAATTCAGCAATTGTAACCAAAATGCTCTAGAAAAATAAAGTGTCACTATGAATATGGTAGCAAAATAAAGCTTGTCACAAAAAATCAGTAGCAAAATAAAATAGATAATGGAGAAATAAATAAAGCTACACAAACACAACACAGAGAAGATTTTCAAGCTTAAGACAAGATAGGCTTGTTACGGCAAAAATCTTACTTTTTCTCCTAAAGCTTACTGTACCACTGGTTTAACAAGTGTTCGACAAAGTTTACTAAAAATGCCTCCACTATCCTTAGTCAGAAGGCCTAACACTCGAAAAATGCTAAGGCATTACCTCCCGGTCTCTTCCTTATCCTAAGGTGAGTTAGGATTTTGCTCTCGCAGTAACCCCATTGTTCAAGTTGGTCTAGCTTTGTCTATCCTTAGATCTAAGCTTCCCGAACCCCTTAGCTATGAATATCTCTCGATGCTCTTACAAACCAAGGTTTAAGAAGAAAAGGTGTTAGCTTTCTTGAACAAAACACTTAAATAAACACTCAAAACAGTAAACATTCATTCAAATAAAATAAAGATCATCCATAACAAGCCTAAGCCATACTAGTTTAGTTCATGTCTAGGTAAGGCAAACTATTCAACTTTCGTCCCTTAAAATACATTTTCAACTATTTTAGAAAAGAGGTAAAGCAAAGTGAAGAGGAAGGAAGTCCCAAACGCATGTGCCGTGAAGCTTTCCTAGCTAGTCGCTCCTCCCGAAGTCGCGCAAATCCCTTGCTTGAAGCTCTCCAACAATGGTGGCTCGGCTAGAGGTTGAAGATGAAGGAAAGTGGCCGCCTTTCTTCTTTCTTCTTCCTCTTTCTCTCTCAAAGTTCACTTCTTTTTTCTTTTGCTCCTTTGCTACTTTTTCAGCTCTATTTCACCACACTTGTAGAAGGAGGCTTGAGGTTATATTTATAGGAGGCTTCTAGGATTTTGTGCCCTAATGGTGCAAGCAATATTCCCTGACATTTTCTTTAACATACCGGCTTTGGGGGTAGTAGTTTGAGTGTTGGTTTGGGGATTCGATTCAAGTCAAATTGGATTCTTCGGTTCATTAGTTTCGGGAAAATTAAAATAATAATATTTTAATAGGATAAGTAATAATTTTGCGAAATGTTTCTAGAAATATTAAAATGGTGTTTTGAAGTTAAAGGAATATTATTTGAACTTTAATTTGATTTTAATTAAGTATAATTATGCACTAGTGACTAAATTGAAATTTTGGAAAAGATTTGGGGATTTAATTAATAATTTTCAGAAATAAGGATTTTTAGTGACTAAATTGGAAAGCAAGCCATACTTAGAATCCTTAGAGGGCCATAAACCCAATTTATTTTTAATTAATGATTTATCCACCAAAATTGTTTTAAATGGTTTTGTTTTAGATGATAATTTTATTTTCTTTTGTAACTTCCCATTTTCTCATATTTTCTCTCAAACTTTCTCTCCATTTTCTCTCCATCTTCTTCTCCAAATTTTTTCAATTACTTGCTGATTTCTTCATCATTTTCAACAAGATTTATTTCATTTTACTCATCTTTTCATTGTCTACAAAACCTACTCATCAATTTTGCAAAATCAACATCCATTTTCAAGGAAATCAAGAGAGGATTTCTCATATTTTTGGTGGAGTTAATCTCAAAGGTAAAATTATGATTTCTAATCTTTTTTCTAAGGTTCTTTATGAAATTCCCAAGTATTGGCTTGCCCATTAACAATTGATATTTAATTTTGTGTTTCTAATTCAAGATCTATGAGTTTTATGATAGTTTTTGTGAAATCTTTTTAGATATCAATTGATGATGGAATTAGGATGATTTAATTATGATGTTAGGTCAATTAAATGATTGATTTAGTCTTGAAAGAGTTAACAACAAATTAATCCCGGAATAATGCAATCGGTGGTGTTTTAAGGTGGTTTTCGGTTGTTTTAGGGGTTGTTTTAAGTGTTCTGCAATTACTGGAGGTATAAGGATGGTTTGGAAGTGTTTTTGGTTCATAATTGAGGTGGATTAGATGTTAGATTCATAAGGTTAAGGGATGATGTTGTTTCGGATAAGTTTCGGCTTAGTTTTCGGTCTTTTCGGCTAGGTTTTCGATAGTTTTGTGAAGGTTTAATGTGGCTGCTGTTTTGAGCATGTTGTGATGTGAATATGCTCTGTGTTTAATGTTGTAGAGGTAGTGCAAGAAGGTGCATAAGTGGCTGGTGCGTTGGCGTTGCCGTTGGAGCATCGACGAGGGCTCGTTTCGCTTGTCGGTGAGTGATTTCGGGTTTAAAAGTGAATCGCATTGGTTCGGTTCTGTTTTGGGGACTATGGAATAGTGTGAAAACTTTCCATAGTTCAAGAGTAAGTGTTTTAAATGATGTTGATGCATTATCTCAAGTTTCGGCTATTTCGGTAATGGCATATATGTGAACAATGTTTCAATAAGATTTTGTAATAGCATATCTTTGATTTGAAATGATGCATGCATATGTTAATTGCTGAAAATGCATGGTTTATAAAGGCATTCATGGCTTATGTAAGCATGAAAAAGAATTTGGAATATGAGGTTATTTGCCTTACGTTGATAAAGCCGTTGAGCATGATTTTAGTTCACATGATGAACATTTAATGAGTGCATTATGAGCAGCAAGTTAACATGCATGATTGGAATTGATATTGGCTTAGTGACACTAACCTTAGATTCGAATACAAATGACATGTCATTAGGATTGAGTGCACTATAAAAATAATGAGAATAATGATGACGCCTACACGTAAACAAGGGTGACTATGTGTCCGACCGTGCGTGTAGAGCTTGCCTATATGTAAATAAGGGTGACTTTGTGTCCGACCGTGCATATAGTTGACCCATGCGTAAACAAGGGTTACTTTGTGTCCGACCGTGCGTAGTGGGGGTAACATGTATACAAGGGTGACTATGTGTCCGACCGATGCATGTTGAGACCAAGTGTCTCCAATTATGGAAAAAGGAATCCGTGTATTCGGTGAACTAAAAGTTCATATTAAGTGATCACTAGAAAGCCAATATGCATACATGAAATGATATACTTGTGCATGATATTTGAAATGATTTGACAATATTGATAAGCATGATTTGGTTTTACATATTTCAAATAAGCATGAAGGATGCAAGTATGACTTTAAAAAAATGATTTTTGATCTTGTTTAGAGCTTCCTCACTAAGCATGTTTTTCTTAAGCTCTCTCTTTTCATACATGCAGAGAAATAGAGATATTCGAGGCTACATTCGGAGCAAGGGAACCAAGGGGAAAAGTTAACTCAATTTTTGGTATGTTTTGGCAAATAACTTGGGGCTTGGCAATGTGTAAACCTACCCATATGAGAGTGTGTTTTACTTTGGTTAATGACTTGTAATAAGACCTTATATTGTCTTGATTTTGGTTTGATGAATTGTGATATTGCTTTGGATTGTTGAAGTATGATCATGCATGTGTGTTTCTTGCAACCCCCTTAAGCCCAGCCTAGACGGGACCGACACTAACGGGTTACACGGGAATATCGAACCAAACCCGCGAAGGTCCGATTCGATAAACAACCCTGAAAACCAATATATTTTTTTTCTTATCTAGATGCATAATTAATTCCCTATATGTGTCGGGTTCACGCATAACGAGAATGGAAACATTCGGTCCACAATAGGTCATTCAATTCGCACATGAACACATAAGGACCAAATCGCAAATAGTTTTAATTCCAATAATAAACCGGAAATTCAATCTACCATAGTTCAATTAAACATGCATAGCATACTCACAATAAAATTCAGATCAATTGGAGCAGTATAACATCATCAATTTCATGCTTCAATGTTTAGGGACCTAATTGTAAAGCTCACAAACCATAGGGACTAAAACCAACATTAATTAACCAATACAAAATTAAATGAACATCATGCATCAAGGTGATATTACAACTCAAAACATTATTCATTGCATCTACGCTTGATCGTGGAAAGACATCCGATCCTATACGTAATTTTCAATACTTAGAATGTTATTTTTGGTCAGGGGTATCGATACCTTAGATCTCGGTATCGGTACCCTATCGTGGAGCTAGCCTCGTTGCACTTCGAAGGCTATTGGTATCGATACCACCATAGGTGGTATCGATACTCCAGCGTCCAGTGGAGTAATTGCATCGAACCATGATTCGATGCCGCTCAAAATTAGCCTTGGATATCGATACCCTTACCAGAGGTATCGATACCCCTTGTGCAATTCACAAAATCCGGGCGTCTAAGAGGAGTTCCATCCACTTAAACTCAACCCTTAATCACTCCAAACTATATGCAAAGTTCCTAAACATAAATAATGATAACAAACACACAATTATCAACATCAAAGACTCCATACAATCTATAGGCATGCTTCCTAAAATATGATTAAAATCAAAAACGTTCATGCATGTACATGCTTCAACGATCCAAAACAACACCATAGTCCATCAATTAACAATCAAGCAATATAGATCTTATTACAACATTAACCAAAGCAAAAATCACACTCTTCACATGGAATTGGTTTACACATTGCCAAGCCCAAGTTATTTGCCAAAACATACCAAAAATTGAGATAACTTTTCCCATTGGTTCCCTTACTCCGAATGTAGCCTCGAATGTCTCTATTTTTCTGCAAGTATGAAAAGAGAGAGCTTAAGCAAAGCATGCTTAGTGAGGAAGCTCTAAACAGGATCACAAATCATATTTAAAGTCATACTTGCATCCTACATGCTTATTTGAAATATGTGAAACTAAATCATGCTTATCAAGATTGTCAAATCATTCCATGTATCATGCACAAGTATATCATTTCATTTCATGTATGCATATTGGCTTTCTAGTGATCACTTAATATGAACTTTTAGTTTACCGAATACACAGATCCCTCTTTCCATAATTGGAGACACTTGGTCTCAACATGCATCGGTCGGACGCATAGTCACCCTTGTATACATGTTACCCCCACTACGCACGGTCGGACCCAAAGTCACCCTTATTTACATATAGGCAAGCTCTACACGCACGGTCGGACACAAAGTCACCCTTGTTTACGTGTAGGCATCATCATTATTCTCATTATTTTTATAGTGCACTCAATCCTAATGACATGTTATTTGTATTCGAATCTAAAGTTAGTGTCACTAAGCCAATATCAATTCCAATCATGCATGTTAACTTGTTGCTCATAATGCATTCATTAAATGTTCATCATGTGAACTAAAATCATGCTCAACGGCTTTATCAACATAGGGCAAATAACCTCATCACAATCCAAATTCTTTTTCATGCTTACATAAGCCATGAATGCGTTTATAAACCATGCATTTTCAGCAATTAACATATGCATGCATCATTTCAAATCAAAGATATGCTATTCCAAAATCTTATTGAAACATTGTTTACATATATGTCGTTACCGAAATAGCCGAAACTTGAGATATTGCATCAACATCATTCAAATCACTTACTCTTGAACTATGGAAAGTTTTCACACTATTCCATAGTCCCCAAAACAGAACCGAACCATTGTGATTCACTTTTAACCCGAATCACTCACCGACAAGCGAAACGAGCCCTCGTCGATGCTTCGACGACAACGCCAATGCACCAGCCACTTACGGACCTTCTTGAAATTCCTCTACAACATTAAAAACAGAGCATTTTCACATCATAACATGTTCAAAACAGCAACCACATCAAACCTCTCCGAAACTATCGAAAACCTAGCCGAAAAGACTGAAAACTAAGCCGAAACTTATCCGAAACAGCATCAGCCCTTAACCTTATGAATCTAACATCTAATCCACATCAATTATGAACCAAAAGCACTTCCAAACCATCCTTATACCTTCAACAACAAAAGAACACCTAAAACAACCCCTAAAATAACCGAAAACCACCTTAAAACACCACCGATTGCATTATTCCGGGATTAATTTTATATTAGATCATTACAAGACTCAATCAATCATTTAATTGACCTAATATCATAATTAAATCATCCTAAATTCAGCATCAATTGAGATCTCAAAAGATTTCACAAAAACTTTCACAAAACTCATAAATCTTGAATTAAAAACACAAAATTAAATATCAATTGTTAACTAGCAAGCCAATACTTGGGAACTTCAATAAAGAACCTTAGAAAAAGATTAGAAATCAGAATTTTACCTTAGAGATTAGATCCAACAAAAAGATGAGAAATCCTCCCTTGATTTCCTTGAAAATGGATGTTGATTTTGCAAAATTGATGAGTAGGTTTTGTAGAGAATGAAAGGATGAGTAAAATGAATTAAATCTTGTTGAAAATGAAGAAGAAATCAGCAAGTAATTGAAGAAATTTGGAGAAGAAGATGGAGAGAAAATGGAGAGAAAGTTTGAGAGAAAAGATGAGAAAATGGGAAGTTACAAAAGAAAATGAAAATAAGTTTTTTATTAAAATTAATTAAAACAAATTTGATGGATAATCTTTAATTAAAAATAAATTGGGTTAATAGCACTCTAAGGATTCTAAGTATGGCTTACATTCCAATTTAGTCACTAAAAATCTTAATTTCCGAAAATCACCAATTAAGCCCCTAAACTTTTCCAAAAATTACAATTTAGTCACTAGTACAAAATTAAGCCTAATTAAAAACTAAATTAAGTCTCAATAATATTCCTTTAACTTTAAAACACCATTTTAATATTTTTAAACCTTTTCGCAAAATTATTACTTGTCCGACTAAATTATTATTATTGTAATTTTCCCGGACTTAATGAACCGAAGAATCCGATTCGACTCGAATCGAATTCCCCAAACCAGCACTCAAACTACTAACCCCAAAACCGGGATGTTACAACTCTCCCCCTCTTAAGAAAATTTTGTCCTCGAAATTCTTACCTGAAGCAAACAAGTGAGGAAACTGCTCCTCCATATTTTTCCTTGTCTCCCAAGTTGCCTCTTCAATACCTCGGTGTCTCCAAAGCACTTTAACCAAATCTATGGTCTTCCCTCGAAGAACCTTTGTATCTACATCCAAAATCTTCACCGGTTCTTCCTCATAACTCATATCTGCTCTTAACTCAATCTCCTCAACTGGAACAACATGAGAAGGATCTGATCTATACTTACGAAGCATCGATACATGAAAAACATCATGCATCCTACTCAACTCCTCTGGCAACCTCAACCCATAAGCAACAGGACCAACACGCTCCAACACCTCATACAGTCCAATGAAACGAGGACTCAACTTACCCTTACGTCCAAACCTCATCACTTTCTTCCATGGCGAAACTTTCAGAAACACTTTTTCCCCGACATCATACTCTATCTCTCTACGCTTCAATCGGCATAAGACTTCTGTCTATCTGAAGCCTCCTTGAGATTAGCACAAATAAGCTTAACCTTCTCATCCGTATCTTTCAACACTTACGGTAAAGAAACATACTTCTGTCCAACTTCCTTCCAACACAAAGGTGTACGACACCTACGCCCATATAACGCCTCGAATGGTGCCATCTGTATACTTGCCTGATAACTATTATTGTAAGCAAACTCCACCAACGGCAACTGCTTCTCCCAATAACCTTAAAACTCAATGATGCAACATCTCAACATATCCTGCAAAATCTGAATAACACGTTCAGACTGACCATCCATCTGTGGATGATAAGCTGTACTAAAGCTAAGCCTCGTACACAAAGAAACTTGCAAACCCTTCCAAAACTTAGAAGTAAAACGCGGATCTTTATCCGATATGATCGACTTAGGCACACCATGCAACTTCACCCCCTCAGAAACATACAACCCCGCTAACTTATCCATAGAATACGTCGTATGCATGACAAGAAAATGTGCACACCTCGTAAAACTATCAACAATCACTCATATAGAATCCTTTTTGGACGGCGTCAAGGGTAACCCCATCACAAAATCCATAGTCACTCTCTCCTACTTCCATTCCGGCACTTGAACCGGTTGCAACAACCATGTAGGAAACTGATGTTCAGCTTTCACCCGCTGACACACCATACACCGTGACACAAACTCCGTCACATACTTCTTCAACTAACCCAAAAATATATACTTTTGAGATTCTTGTATATCTTCACACTACCCGGATGCATAGCAAACGGACTAGTATGAGCTTCTACCAAGATAGCTTGTCTCAGCTCAACACCATCTGGCACCAAAATCCGACCTTTAAAACACAAAACCTTATCATCATCAAAATGATATTCGGTCGGTCTACCTTCAGCGACATCTTCCACAATAGGCACCAAAGTCTCATCCTCCAACTGTTTCACCTTTATCATTTCTACCAAAAACAGGTTTTACCTACTACTCTGTCACAAAACCATTTTTTTTCCTTTGAAATATTTCACTTAGCAAACATAGCCCTTAACTCCACTGCTGTCTTACGACTCAAAGCATCAGTTACTATGTTAGCTTTTCCCGGATGATACTCAATAGACAATCAAACATTTACCCTCTTCGGACAAACAAAAAATTCGTCCCTCACACTGAAGCAACAACGCATAAACCACCACACTATTTCATCTTTCACAGAAAACATAACTCAAAAGAGAACTTTTTTTAGATCGATAATCAACTCTTAGCAACCACATCAGTTTTTATACCAAAAACGTCGAACTAACCCTCTTTTCATATCCTCAATCATACAAGGCAACCATATAAACCTTCCATCAGCCTACGGTCCACACAATGACGCTCAACCAACAAGAATCATACTGGCTTAACATAAAACCGTTAAACATGGTCTCAAGCAAACTCCATTGATGGCAACACCTTCATTAAGAGACATAGTCCCAGCATACCATCCCTCCACCTATGGATGACAAAATCCCAATATTCAAACGGATGCCAATGTTGTTCCCTAAAAAAAAAACTCGAATCTAAACATGCTAGGATATACCACATATCCAGCCCAACCAAAGGAACTTAGGACTCCAAGAGAACCGTACTCAAATAAACGATTGTTCCAGCCACACACCTAGAAAACCTCATCTCACTCTCAAAATTTTACTACCAAACTCATGATGATTCTTCCCAACTTACCAGTAGGACAATCAACCACCCATAACTCAACCATATCCAAAACAAGCCCACTCAAAAACACTTGCTCCTAACTTCTATTACAACACCGTACCACCAAACGCATAGAAAAGATTACCACATGCCCTTATCAAGACACCACTCCAACTCGGCAACCTTCGAAACAACCATGCGGCTCAGATAACCTAAAAGGTTCTTGACACAAAAACTTGACCTTGCCAAACACATCCTCAACTAGATCCTTACCAAACATCTGATCACGTCTTACCTGCGATCAACTTAACTAAGTTAGAGCCCCGCTCATAGCTTCACTATTTTACCAGGACTCTCACATAAATTTAACCAAACAACTTTTCTCGTAACTCCACAGCAACCCTGGTTCATCCCACAAAACAAACACCCTTCACAGACATCCTTACACAAGCCAAGCAATCCACGATAGCTAACATTGAACAAAATATGCAACACCAGGGACCTACCACCTTTGTGTCAACACCGGACATCGTACTCATCTCAAAGTTAGTACCTCCAACTCAAGCTTAAGCCACCACAACAAATACAACAACACACCTCAAACTTCGAGGTCCGCGTGTCGCTAACTACCTCGACACCCAACTCAAAACTCTTCCCCAGCCTTAACTCACTGATAAAGTCAACTCTTATCCCACCTATACCACAACAAAATCCAAACTTGTCGAACTCTTCCTTCCATTCACCCCAACACCTCTTATTTTATAACCTTACCAAGGTTGTAACCACACTGATGAATCATCCATAACATGAACCCACTGGACATAACTCTCACTACACTTTCAATAAAAGCATGTCCAAAAGACGAAGTAAAGGATATAGGTTATAAACAGTCCATCGGTCCTCGTCACACAACTCAAACACCATCACAATCTAACTTTAGTTGAGGTAAACCCAACTTAACTCCTTATACACACAATATGTGCACTTTGCACCTTTACGGCACAACTAAAACCTCGCAAGGTCACAACAAAACCATGATTCAAACCCATGATACCACAACTCCATACTAATATATATACTATTGTATTCTTTTATCAAGACTTGACCCAATACTCCTCAAGGCAAAACACCTGATCGGTCACAACCCTTAACCTAACCAC
Organism: Abelmoschus esculentus; assembly: GCA_035048815.1. Taxonomy (NCBI): domain Eukaryota; kingdom Viridiplantae; phylum Streptophyta; class Magnoliopsida; order Malvales; family Malvaceae; genus Abelmoschus; species Abelmoschus esculentus. The sequence continues at coordinate 3,861,846 of JAUCBN010000049.1, forward strand.
ACGATAGACCATACAACAGAGGATTCCATGTAGTTTTTTTCCACTAACCACGATGATAAACATCTCCATTTTCTTTAAAAACAAATCCACTCTTTAAGAAAACAAAACACCAAACCGTCTTACATCACACAACATGCCACAACCTTCTCACAACCTCCAAACTCTAACTGGAGAGAATTTGAAAAACTCAGCCTTACATTTCTTAATGACCAACTCAAAACTAACCATAACTTAGGGTATCCCCCTCGGTTTCAAATATTCACAACTCTGAGCCCAAAAGACCCATTCCTCATCCAAGACTATTCCCTATCCAAAAGGGTAACTTGCCCACAACACAACAAGCTCATGACCAAAAGAAAGCCTTTTAAACAATTTTTTTAACAAACCTACACCCAAAAAGAACCAACCCAGCACCACTTCCATCTTCAAAGGAGATACTCGCAAGTGTGAACAAATGTATGTATGATTCCCTATATGCCCTCATCAATGCCTGTGCAAGTGCATGTAAATGCAATTTCTAATCTCATGCTCGAGAATGCATGCATGCCCTACAATATCTATAGATATTTACATATATGTGCTCTTACACTATGCATGGTTATTTCTTCACACTCACTAACATCCTTGATTCCAAAAATTTCAACCACTAACTTGCTAACAATTTCCAAGTTAGGTTAGCAGCAGTCGCTCATCTTCAGCAGACTGAAATACACCTGTCAAAGCCTGAATGCACGGTGCAAACTCAGTTTCTAAACTGAGCTCCCCGTATAACCGGAGGCACAACTACGGGGGAAGGGGGAAGGGAAATCGCTCTTCCCTAGCAGTCGTTTCACCCTCAAACTGACCATCAGTGATTATACTAGCACTAGCTCAAGTCTCACGTCTCAGAGGCATATTCTAAAACTTTAAACACAAATTTTAAACGTATAATCAAAACATAATATCAAAACATATTAGACTTACATTCGGGCAAGATCCAAGGAAAACCTGAAGCATTTGAAAATGTATTGGCATTGGCAATGTGTAACTGTTAATTCCTTTTTAATAGTCATTATTCAAAATACCTTCACTAAACACAATTATCAAACATATTGACAACAAAACATATCCAACCACACACCACCAAACAAAACAAACCTGGCTCTGATACCACCAAATGTAACCCCCTTAGCCCGGCACTAACGGGTTACGCAGGGAATATCGAACCAAACCCGCGAATGTCCGATTCGATAAACAACCTTGAAAACCGATATATTTTTTTCTTATCTAGATGCATAGTTAATTCTCTATGTGTTCCAGGTTCACGCATAACGAGAATGGAAACATTCGGTCCACAATAGGTCATTCAATTCGCACATGAACACATAAGGACCAAATCGCAAATAGTTTTAATTCCAATAATAAACCGGAAATTCAATCTATCATAGTTCAATTAAACATGCATAGAATACTCACAATAAAATTCAGATCAATTGGAGCAGTATAGCATCATCAATTTCATGTTTCAATGTTTAGGGACCTAATTGTAAAGCTCACAAACCATAGGGACTAAAACCAACAATAATTAACCAATACAAAATTAAATGAACATCATGCATCAAGGTGATATTACAACTCAAAACATTATTCATTGCATCTATGCTCGATCGTGGAAAGACATCCGATCCTATACGTAATTTTCGACACTTAAAATGTTATTTTTGGTCAGGGGTATCGATACCTTAGATCTCGGTATCGGTACCCTATCGTGGAGCTAGCCTCGTTGCACTTCGAAGGCTATTGGTATGGATACCCCCATAGGTGGTATCGATACTCCAGCGTCCAGTGGAGTAATTGCATCTAACCATGATTCGATGCCGCTCAAAATTAGCCTTGGGTATCGATACCCTTACCAGAGGTATCGATACCCCCTGTGCAATTCACAAAATCCGGGCGTCTAAGAGGAGTTCCATCCACTTAAACTCAACCCTTAATCACTCCAAACTATATGCAAAGTTCCTAAACATAAATAATGATAACAAACACACAATTATCAACATCAAAGACTCCATACAATCTATAGGCATGCTTCCTAAAATACGATTAAAATCAAAAATGTTCATGCATGTACATGCTTCAACGATGCAAAACAACACCATAGTCCATCAATTAACAATCAAGCAATATAGATCTTATTACAACATTAACCAAAGCAAAAATCACACTCTTCACGTGGAATTGGTTTACACATTGCCAAGCCCAAGTTATTTGCCAAAACATACCAAAAATTGAGATAACTTTTCCCATTGGTTCCCTTACTCCGAATGTAGCCTCGAATGTCTCTATTTTTCTGCAAGTATGAAAAGAGAGAGCTTAAGCAAAGCATGCTTAGTGAGGAAGCTCTAAACAGGATCAAAAATCATTTTTAAAGTCATACTTGCATCCTACATGCTTATTTGAAATATGTGAAACCAAATCATGCTTATCAAGATTGTCAAATCATTCCATGTATCATGCACAAGTATATCATTTCATTTCATGTATGCATTTTGACTTTCTAGTGATCACTTAATATGAACTTTTAGTTTACCGAATACAGGATCCCTCTTTCCATTATTGGAGACACTTGATCTCAACATGCATCGGTCGGACACATAGTCACACTTGTATACATGTTACCCCCACTACGCACGGTCGAACACAAAGTCACCCTTGTTTACGCATGGGTCAACTATATGCACTGTCGGACACAAAGTCACCCTTGTTTACATATAGGCAAGCTCTACACGCACGGTCGGACACAAAGTCACCCTTGTTTACGTGTAGGCATCATCATTATTCTCATTATTTTTATAGTGCACTCAATCCTAATGACATGTCATTTGTATTCGAATCTAAAGTTAGTGTCACTAAGCCAATATCAATTCCAATCATGCATGTTAACTTGCTGCTCATAATGCACTCATTAAATGTTCATCATGTGAACTAAAATCATGCTCAACGGCTTTATCAACATAGGGCAAATAACCTCATCACATTCCAAATTCTTTTTCATGCTTACATAAGCCATGAATGCGTTTATAAACCATGCATTTTCAGCAATTAACATATGCATGCATCATTTCAAATCAAAGATATGCTATTTCAAAATCTTATTGAAACATTATTCACATATATGCCGTTACCGAAATAGTCGAAACTTGAGATATTGCATCAACATCATTTAAATCAATTACTCTTGAAATATGGAAAGTTTTCACACTATTCCATAGTCCCCAAAATAGAACCGAACCAATGCGATTCTCTTTTAACCCGAAATTACTCACCGACAAGCGAAACAAGCCCTCGTCGATGCTCTAACGACAACGCCAATGCACCAGCCACTTACGGACCTTCTTGAACTTCCTCTACAACATTAAAAACAGAGCATTTTCACATCATAATATGCTCAAAATAGCAGTCACATCAAACCTCTCTGAAACTATCCAAAACCTAGCCGAAAAGACCGAAAACTAAGCCGAAACTTATCCGAAACAACATCAGCCCTTAACCTTATGAATCTAACATCTAATCCACCTCAATTATGAACCAAAAGCACTTCCAAACCATCCTTATACCTCCAGAAACAAAAGAACACCTAAAACAGCCCCTAAAATAACCGAAAACCACCTTAAAACACCACCGATTGCATTATTCTGGGATTAATTTGATATTAAATCATTACAAGACTCAATCAATCATTTAATTGACCAAATATCATAATTAAATCATCCTAAATCCAGCATCAATTGAGATCTCAAAAGATTTCACAAAAACTTTCACAAAACTCATAAATCTTGAATTAAAAACACAAAATGAAATATCAATTGTTAACTAGCAAGCCAATACTTGGGAACTTCAATAAGGAACCTTAGACAAAGATTAGAAATAAGAATTTTACCTTAGATATTTGATCCACCAAAAAGATGAGAAATCCTCCCTTGATTTCCTTGAAAATGGATGTTGATTTTGCAAAATTGATGAGTAGGTTTTGTAGAGAATGAAAGGATGAGTAAAATGAATTAAATCTTGTTGAAAATGAAGAAGAAATCAGCAAGTAATTGAAGAAATTTGGAGAAGAAGATGAAGAGAAAGTTTGAGAGAAAAGATGAGAAAATGAGAAGTTACAAAAGAAAATGAAAATAAGTTTTTTATTAAAATTAATTAAAACAAATTTGATGGATAATCTTTAATTAAAAATAAAATGGGTTAATAGCCCTCTAAGGATTCTAAGTATGGCTTACATTCCAATTTAGTCACTAAAAATCTTAATTTCCGAAAATCACCAATTAAACCCCTAAACTTTTCCAAAAATTACAATTTAGTCACTAGTACAAAATTAAGCCTAATTAAAAACCAAATTAAGTCTCAATAATATTCCTTTAACTTTAAAACACCATTTTAATATTTTTAAACCTTTTCGCAAAATTATTACTTGTTTGACTAAATTATTATTATTTTAATTTTTCCGGAATTAATGAACCGAAGAATCCGATTCGACTCGAATTGAATCCCCCAAACCAACACTCAAACTACTAACCCCAAAACCGGGATGTTACATTTCTTGTTTTTAATCATAACATAGGAAGCATGCCTATAGATTACTTCGGGGTCATTGATGTGGTTTATTGTATGCTTAAGGGTGTTTAATGTGCTTAGGGAGTATGCATATAGTTGGGGGTGATAAAAGGATGTGTTTAGATGGGATTTGAACCAACCAAATTACCTAATTAGTATTTTTGGACAAGGGGTATCGAAACAACCTCTAGTGGTATCGATACCCCAAGGCAATTTTGGGGCGGCATCGAACCATGGTTCTATGCCATTACCTCACTGGATACCAAGGTATCGATACCACCCAAGGAGGTATCGATACCCTTGGCTTTCGAAGGCTTAATTAGCCACAGCCATGCCATGGTATCGATACCATGCTTGATGGTATCGATACCCATGACCAAAAAGGAAGAATTATAAGTGTTGGAAGCTTGTGTTAGGTCGAATAAACTCTCGCAATCGAATATGGATGCTATGAATAACATTTTGAGTTGTAATATCGCCTTGATGCATGATGTTCACTTAAATTCGTATTGGTAAATTAATGTTGGTTTTAGTCCCTATGATTTGTGATCTTTACAATTAGGTCCCCAATCATTGAAACATGAAATTGATGATGCTATAATGATCCGATTGATCTGAATTTTAATGTGCGTGTTCTGTACATGTTTAATTGAACCTTGGTAGATTGAAGTTCCAGTTTATTATAGGAATTAAAGTTATTTGCGTTTTGGTCTTTATGTTTTATATGCGAGTTGAATGATCAATTGTGAATCGAATGTTTTCATTTTCGTGATGCATGACTTCGACACACATAGGAACTTAATTATGCATCTAGTCTTAAAAAAACATATCGGTTTTCAGGGTTGTTTATCGAATCGGACCTTCGCGGGTTTGGTTCGATATTCCCCGTGTAACACGTTAGTACCGGTTCCGTCTAGGCCGGGCTAAGGGGCTTACATTTTCTGCAAAGAATTGCAGCAAAATACAGGGTTGCAGGGGAGGTGCAGCTGGCCTGGAAATAACACATGAGGACAGTAGGCTGCAGGTGTGTCCTTTCTTCCGTTCTGTTTTGTCCGCCCACAGTGCTGTAGCATCTTGAAGTCTGATCCCACACTTAAAAATATGCTACAACATCTCTTCCATTCTTTCAACTTTGCCCCAGCAAACTGCACATCACCACCAAAGAAAATACCCTTCAAAGCAGCATCTTTAAAAATAAAAGAGAAAAGGGAAAATAAAATAAATAAAAACCTAATTTAAATACAAATGCACATGAAATGCAACTAAATGCAATACAAATGAACTTGAAATCAAACAAAACCTTAAGTAAAAGGGTACAAAATATATTCTTTTTAGAGCGCTAACACCCCCCAAACTTAAGATATTGCTTGTCCTCAAGCAATGACATATAAAAATGCTATGGCGTTACTTTCAATCCTTGACAACAGTTTAAGCAGAAAATCAATCCTCAGAATAAAAATGTTGTAGCAATCTACATGATATTAAGAAATTCAAGAACTTAAACTTAGACATGATGCCTTGCATGTGTGTGCGGGATTGTATCTAGACTATGCTTAACAGTGTTAGAAAAATTCTAAGTTCCCTTATTCACTATACCTTAGTTCTTAAGATTACTCCCATGCTACTTCGTATTTTTTAAAAAACTGATTTGAATGGTGTCAACTCATCACAACTACCGTACTTAACTCTAGGTGAGTATGGAGCAAACATCTCACCCCAAGCTAGTAGGTAGAGTCATCCCGTGACAACTTTCATTCGCTCATATGATGTAGCATTATTTATTTATGTTCAGAGTTAAGCTAACTTTGGCATAGAGGAGCATCCTTCTATAGTTTCATGCTAAAACATTTATTCGTATATATATATATATATATACACTATAGCAAAATGGAGTTTTCTTTCTTTCCGAACTAACTAAGGCATAGATTCTAAGTTCTCTAGAAATTTTCTGATACTCAAGTATAGGAAACATACAATCGTCTCAATTAAAATTCCAAAGCATCAATTCCTAATTCAGTTCAAGAAAAGACTTTGCCACCCCCAAACTTAAGGTTAGCATTGTCCTCGATGCGACTAGAATGAAATGATATGCAAAAATAATAAGAAAAAGTAAAGAAGCTTACTTCTTGGCGAGTTTGGTTTTCCTCGTAGCCATGCGCTTAAGTCTCTTCGCAGGCTGCTCCGGTGGCGATGGGTCAGTTTGAGTTATCTCTGCTTCGGGCTGGTCTTGTGGATCCTCCTCCTCGCATACTGCTGCTATATCATGAGTCTATTCCTCCTCCACACCGAATGAAGCGTGTCGTCCAGCAGTACGCTTCACCTTTCGGCGTGAGATGGGGGAACAAATGGATCAGCCAGAGGGGCCTCAATTCCAGGTGAGTTAAGGTCGAAATCTTCACTACTTAATTGTATAGTCTAGGCCACAAAGGACTTCGATTCAATGGCGAGTCCTTTGCCTTTGTCCTTGGATGTTGCGGAAGGACCGGCCGAGACCTGGTTAGATGTTGTAGAAGATACAACAGGGGTAGGGGAATACTCTCTTGCTGGTTCTTTAGGGGTCTTTTCTTTTGGCTTCGAAGCAGGGCTATGCTCGGGCACTGGTGTAGGTTGTTTCTGGTGCTGTTGCTGCGGAGTATGCTAAGGAGGGACTGGCTCTGGTTCATCTTGGTGGAATATATGAGTTGGGAAATCGGGGAAGTTGTATCCACCATCCGGTTGTAATTCTCAAAAATTCAACTGGAGCACAAAATCTCTCTTCTGGACATATTTCATGTATGTCATGAACTTGCCATGTAAGTTGGCCAATTGAATTTGTGTCTTTTCTATAGTAGCAGCAGGGTAGTGAAATTTATTGTGACATTTTTTTGTCGAGAAAAAGGCTCTCCAGTTGCTGCAACATTTTCTTATGTTCCCATCAACTCTGGAATTTTCTTCAGACCGATTCCCTGCCTTCCCTTTACTTGGTAATCTTCATGGTCTTCATACACTTGCTCCTTATGGCAAAGAGTAGTGATTAAGTAGGGAAAGACAAGGGGGCTGATAACTCCACAAAAAGGCTATATTTTAAGCCTTTTTACTTAAGTTATTTGTTGTCCTTAAGTTCATATAGGCTCATTTAGATGCATTTAGGCTCATATCATTGCATGTAGTTCTGTAGTTATGCCTTGACATTTTTGTGTGGTAATAGGTGCTATTTCACGAGAAAGGTAGTTCTTTTGAGTTGTGTTGTGCAGGTAAAGAAAAAATGGAAGTTGAGGATATTTTCCACGGCATTCGCATAAGGATAGCGATGGGAAAATTGTAACCCCCTTATCCCGGCCTAGACAGAACTGGCTCTAATGGGTCACACGGGGAATATCGAACCAAACCCGTGAAGGCTCGATTCGATAAACGACACTGAAAACCGTTATATTTTTTTCTTTATCGTATCTAAAGGCATAATTATGTTCCTATGTGTTTCGATTTCATGCAAAACAAGAACGGAAGCAATTCGATCACAATTGAGCACTCAATTAACACATGAGCAACTTAAGGACTAAAACATTAATATTTTAAATTCTTTTGAAAAGGTAGAAATTCATTCCATCAAAGTTCAATTAAACATGCAAAGAACTCTCATGATATATTTCAGACCAAACGGAGCATTCTAACGTCATCAATTACATGCTTCACTAACTAGGGACCAAAATGTAAAACTTTTAATTTCTAGGACTACCTCCAATTTAAGTTAGCAAACTTGAGATTAAATCAACTTTATGCATCAAGGTGAAATTTGAACTCAAAATAACATTAGTAGCTACCATAATTAAACATAGAAAGATATCCGGGACTAAAATGCAAAACCGACAACTATCAACTAATAACCAATCAAAGGTTTCGAAACTTTATGAAAAAGGTTTCGAAACTTTTCCTTGAAAGTTTCGAAACTATCATTCCAGTAAGGTTCTAATATCCAACTAGCCCGCAAGGTTTCGAAACCTTCCTGGAAGTTTTGAAACTATTTGATAAAAGTTTCGAAACTTTCCCTAAGGTTTCGAAACTATATGCCCAGAAACATAAAATCAATCCCTTTTCAGTAGATTTAACTCATTCAAAACACCACCAATGATCACCATTAACTATATGCATAATTCCTAGGCACCAAGAGCAACTTAAACATCCAATTAATACTCAAGTTCAAATAATCAAAGCAACGTTTGCAAAACAAAAGCCAATTCTTACAACAATGTAACCATACCCCATTGCTCTCTTACTACTACTACATTTTAGAAAACATACTTGAGCTATTCATCGACATACACTTGGAACCTTGCCTTCCTTGGCCGCCTCGATTAATGTCTCTGCATTGTAAGGTAAAAGAGAGGGTAAGCATAAGCTTAGTGAAGGGTAAAATATAAAGAAAACACCTTTACAATGCAGCCCATAAGTCCATCAATAAACTCTTTAAATCATGCCATATCATGCTCACTAAAAGTATCTCAAACATGGTTTGCAAAACCAAATCCGTTTCCTTATCAAGTGTCAATTATCTCATGCATCTCAAAACTAAAATTCACAAGACTTTCATGCTTTTAAAACAACAACAATACTTATGGCCTTTTTAATACATATGCATCTCTATGCATCATCTCAAGTCTTATATGCTATACACCTAGCAAAGCTTAAACCATACGTACTTTAATGTGCACATCACAAGTCTTATTTGCTAAACACATAGCAACACTTAGGCCATTCTCTTGTGCTCATATCCTTGCACAAAACTTATTTAAAACACATGCTTGTGAAAAACATTACATTTTATAAACAACTCTATATCAACATGTGACACAATCTCATGCTTTTCAATGCACAAAAATCTCAACTCATAAACCATGCATATTGGCAACTAAGTGACTAGCTTTGTTCAAACCTTATACCCATCGAATACTCGGATTCCTTATTCCTTATCAAGAGACACTTGGTCTCAACATGCATCGGTTGGACATAAAGTCACCCTTGTATACATGTTACCCCCAATACGTATGGTCAGACACAAAGTCACCTTTGTTTACGTATGGGTCAACTATATGCACGGTCGGACACAAAGTCACCCTTGTTTACATATAGGAAAGCTCTACACGCACGGTCGGACACAAAGTCACCCTTGTTTACGTGTAGGCAACATCAATATTCTCATAATCTTTCTAGTACACTTAATCCTAATGACATGTCATTTGTATTCGTGGTCTTAAATAGTGTCACTAAGACAATATCATAGTCATTATGCATGGTAGCTTGCTGTTTTAGAATGCACTCACTATATGTTCAACAAGATGAACCAAATCATGCTCAACGGCTTTATTCGGGAAAAGGGAAATAACCACACTTTAATCCAAATCATTCTCATGCTTTAAAAGTCATAGAAACCATCATTAACCATGCATATACAGCAGCTAACACATGCATGCATCATTTCCTAATTCAATTCATGCATTGGAAACTTTTCCTTCATATACATCTTTCATAAAACTAATGCAACATTACCAATCATTGGATATGTTACCAAAGTATAGAAATTAATAAAACTCATGAAGTATTCAATTGTCAAAACATATCCGATATTAATGGACAATAATGAAAACATACTTTGGACAAAGCACTTCATTTCTCATGCATAAATCACATATGTAAAAACTACATTAAGAGCATGTCTAAAATATGACAATTATGGAACGATATGGGAACCGTTAAGAGAGCGAAACCATTTAACTTAGTTTCGAGTGTGGAGAGGTTTTTCACACCATCCCTACACTCCCAAACCTTTGATAAAACAAGTAAAACATTGCCGATACGGCAGCCCACTCACCACTTGTCCGAAACTAGCTTGCCGAAACAAACCGACATTCTCGCCTTTTCCGAAACACCTTATACACTTAGCTCAACACCTTGACCTGTTTTTAACATATCAAAACAGAGGTATTAATGCATATTAATGCATTCAATCAACCTCCCACACTTTCCAAACAAGCAGCCACAAAAACTACATTTAAGAAAACCGAAAACACATCCGAAACATATCCGAAACTTATTCGAACGACCTCCAGCCCTTAGCCAACGAAAACCACAACTTATCAACATCAAAACACAACCAAGAAACATGATATAACCATCCTAAACCAGCAGCAAACATTCCGCCACCCAAACAAGCCATAAGCCGAAGATCTAAGCTAATTAACACCACCAAAACTTAAGATCCGAGTTTACCCATACAAGAACCATTAATTCCATGTTAAAACGCAACAAAATTCATTGATTTAACCATTGAAAACCATCAGGTATCACCTTATTACGGGATTGCATCAATTCAATCAAAATTAACTGATAAAAACCGAAAATCATCAATTAAAACCATAAAACAAATCAAGAACTCAATGCAGTGGATCAAACACTTGGGAATTTCAATAAAGAACTCAAAGTTCAGAGGTTTGAATGGTTTCTAAAATCCAAACAAGATCCAACCTCCTTCCAATTGAAAAACCCATGAAAACAAGTTGTAAAATGTAAGAAAATTAAAGAGAAATAAGGAGAAAATAATGCGAACGAAATTGAATCAAAAAGATGTGATTTACCTTGATAAAATTGAAGAGAATTCTGATTGGAAACCAAGAAAATTAGGAGAAGTTGAGAGAAAATGGGAAGTTACAAGAAATTGTGATTTTGGTGAAAAATGAGAAATATATCTTAATAAAATCTTTATTGTAATTAAAATGATTTTATAAAGAGATTTTTAGAAGGTTAGATCTGATGAGAGAGATTGGATAAATAGCCCCTTAAAGATTCTATGTTTTGACCCATTTACATTTTAGTCACTAAAATTGTCATTTTTACAAAATAGTCACTATTTTCCAAAATGTCAAGGTTCATAGTGTAATTTTACAAAATTGAGTTTACCAAACTCAAATAGAGTCCAAATAAGAATTTTAGAGTATTTTTCCATATTTTATTTCCTTTGAAAATCACTTATAAAAATTAATTCACGGATTTAGGTTAATTGGCTTGACCGGTTCAACCGAACCCTTTATCCGACCTTGATAACACCTAGGTCCATTTTTGGGATGTTACAACTCTCCCCCACTTAAGAAATTTCGTCTTCGAAATTTAAATAGCGAGAAGAAGTAAGGAACTACTCACTTCCAAACTTCTTTCACTTTTACACAACTTTTTCAGCACCCTACTACCACCAAAAGTGCTCTAAACCACACGACAAACTTGCCACCTAAACCTTGATCCTATAAAATAAGATCTTAACATACCTTTCACCCACGAAGGTAATACAAGATTCCAACCAAACATTTACCCTCCTTGGACAACAACAGATTCGTCCCTCATACCAAAGCAACAACATATAAACCACTACCTCATCTCAACTCTCACAAAAAGAACATAACTCAAAGAGAAACCCTTTTTTCTTATTTAAGATCAGTAACCAACTCCTGACAACCACAACGGTTGTCATACTACCACCGTCGAACTAATCCTCTTTTCGATATCCTCCCACATATTAGGTAACCATCTAAGCCTTTCACTAACCTCCACTCCACACAACGATGCTCTACCAACAAGCCTCAAATTAACTTTACACAAAACTGTCAACACTGTCTTAAGTAAATTCCATCAACAACAACACCTTCATTAAGAGTCACATTAACCATACCACAACACCTCAACATACCATCCATCCACCTATGGATGATAAAACCCGACATTCAAATGGCAACCTATGTCGGCCCTAATAACCCTTGAATCTTAACATATTATAGATACACCACTCACCGATGTTTCAAATGGGACTTAGAAACCCAAGAAAAATTGTACTCAAACAAACGGTTGATCCACCAACACTCATAGGAAAACTCCATACCATCCCCAGAACTTACAACCAAACTTATGATGATTCTTTCTGACTTTAACCTTGGCAGCTTTCGAAACAACTATACGGATCATATAACATAAAAAAAGATTCTCAACACAAAACTAAACCTTGCCAAACACATCCTCAACTAGACCCTCAACAAACATCCGACCACGACTTATCCCTGATCAACTTAACCAAGGTAGAGTCCCGCTCATAGCTCCACCATTTTACTAGGTCTCCACATAGATTAACCAAACAACTTCCCTCGTAATTCCACAACAACCCTAGCTTACCCCACAAAACAAACTCCCATCGCAAGAATCCTTATGTAAGCCAAGTCATCCTCGATAACTAACATTCCACAAAACATACCATACAAGGAACTTACCAACTTCGTACCAATACCCAACATTATACTCATCTCAACGACAATACTTCCAACTTAAGGTTTAGCTACCATAACTAACTCAACACCATATTTCAAACTTTAAGATCCACACATCGTTGAGTGCCTTGAAACTTAACTAAAAACTCCATCCCAAAATCAACTTATCGATAAACCAACTATTTTCCCACCTATACCACAACAAAATCCAAGCTTGTAAAACTATTCCTTCCACTCGCTCCAACATCCCTTTTTTTTACAACCTTGCCAAATCAGTAACCATGTTGATGAAACATCCACATACATGAACCCACTGAACACCGACTCTCACAATACTTTCCGATAAAAGCAAGCTTACAAGATCGAACAACTGATACAAACCATAAACTGTCCAGCAGTCCCCGATACACAACTTCAAACATTACCACAACCTAACTTTAACCGAGGTAAACCCAACTTAACTCCTTATAAACACAACATGAGCACTTTTCACCTTTACAGCACAACTAAACCTCTCAGGGTCACAACAAACCATGATTCAAACCCATTGTCGATAATGATAAATACCAGTAACTAAGAAATAGAGTTCTTATCTAGTTAGGAGTTTATTCTTATCTTTAAGACTTTTAGATAGAGTTCATCTTTTACTAGATATTAGAGTTTTAGTTATCTTATACTTGTTATTAGTCTTTAAAATAGAACTTAGGTTCTGTAACTTTTATTGAATTATTTTTCACGATAATAATAAAGTTCCAGAGAGTTTTTTCTTCTCTCACAAATTCTGTTATCTTACATGGTATCAATATAGGTTTCGATCCTTTGTTAAGAATCGATGAATACATATTCTTCCTCCCAAATCAACACAGAAGACGAAATCAATTCGTTTTCTGATGTTAGTCAAGATTCCAACTCTTCGATAGTTACTTGTCATAAACTACTTGGTTCTAATTACTTACAATGGTCCCAATCAGTGAAAATTAACATCACTGGCAGAGGGAAATTTGGGTGCATTACTGGAACGGTTAAGAAGCCTCCTGCGACAGACCCAGGATATGAAAGATGGCTACGAGAGAATAATATGGTGATGTCCTGGTTAATAAATACAATGGCACCATCCATTGGAGGAAATTTTCTTCTCTATGAAACCGCGAAAGAAGTTTGGGATGTTGTTCAAGAGACGTATTCCAGTTCCGATAACATATCTGAACTTTTTGGAATTGAGTGTCAAGCCTCAAATCTGAAACAAGAAGATATGAGTGTAACTCTTTACTACAATACATTGACAAGATTGTGGCAGCAAGTTGATCTCTTTGAATCAAATGAATGAAAGAACCCAATTGATGCTGCCCTTTACAAAAAGAAGATGGATCAGAAAAGAATCTTTTAGTTCCTAAATAGACTTAACAAGAAGTTAGATGACGTTAAAGGCAGGATTTTGAGTACCAAACCTTTTCCTTTAATTCGAGAGGTTTTTTCTGAGGTTCCAAGGGAAGATAGTAGAGGATCTTTTATGTTGACAGATACTAAACCTAGTGAAAGTTATGCTCTTATCACACACACATCCTCTGCAAATAAATAAAAAGGAGGAAAACTTTGGTGTAATCATTGCAAAAAGGTTGGCCATCTTCGCGAGAACTGTTGGAAATTACATGGGAAGCTTGCCGATTGGAAACCACACAAAATGAGACAACATCATAAAGAATCACATAAAGAACCAACAGCCAATGCAGCAATAGATGAGAACTCAGTTAGTTTCAGCAAACAACAAATCATAGATTTGCAGAAACTCTTGTCTCAGTTAACACCTGATTCTCCTGATACATCTAGTAGTATCTCTTGCTTCCGTACTTCAATTTCAAACCTATGGATAGTAGATTATGGTGCTACTGACCATATGACAGGGGATAGAACATTTTTTTCTGAATTAAATGGACAACAATTTCCGAGAAATGTAAAGACTGCTGATAGTTCTGTTACTAAAGTTGATAGAATAGGGAGGATTGATGTGAACAAGGCTATTACTCTTTCCTTTATGTTATTTGTTCCAGGCTTACAATGCAATCTGTTGTCAGTAAATAAGTTATGTCTTGATCACCACTGTTCGATTATATTCACTGATGTTGGTTGTGTTTTTCAGGAAATGGAATCGGGGACATTGATATGCAGTGCTAAGTTGTGTGGTGGCCTATATATTCTTGATGGTCTTTCTCCTAAAAGACAAGTCCAACCGAGTTGCATTTTTTCTTTATCTTCTAGTATACAAGAATTAAGTTCCAGTGATGTTTTACTTTGGCATTTTAGACTTGGACATCCAAGCTTTAGTTATCTCCAAAAGTTGTTCCCACATTTATTCAATAATAAAAATCCTTTATCCTTTAGTTGTGATATATGTCAATTTGCAAAACACAAAAGATCAACTTATCCTTCCTCCTCTTATACGGCATCTAGACCTTTTTCCCTAATACATAGTGATATTTGGGGTCCTTCTAATGTGAAGAATGTTAATGGGGCTAGATGGTTTATTTCCTTCATAGATGATCACACTAGGCTTACTTGGACTTTCCAAATGAAAAACAAATCTGATACTGAAAACATTTTCAAGACTTTCTTCTTCATGATTAAAAATCAGTTTCATAGTCAAATTAAAGTTTTTAAGAGTGACAATGGTAGTGAATTTTTTACCACTTCTTTGGGAAAATTCTTTCAAGAAAAAGGTATTATTCATATTAGCTCATGTGTGGATACTCCACAACAAAATGGAGTGGCTGAAAAGAAAAATAGACGCTTGTTAGAGGTTGTTCGATCTTTAATGATATCATCAAATATGTCTTATTCTTTTTGGGGAGAAGCTTTACTTCATGCTACTTTTCTCATTAATAGGTTACCAAGCAGATTTTTGGATTTTAAAACTCCTAAGGATGTTTTTCTTAAGAGTTTTCCATTCTTCAAACCTTTATCTTGTACTCTACCTTTGAAAATCTTTGGTTCTACTGCTTTTGTCCATGTTCACAAACAATTTCGGGGTAAGTTAGATCCTAGGGCTATTAAATGTGTCTTCCTTGGTTATTCTTCACAAAAGAAGGGCTTTAAGTGTTACTCTCCTACACATAGGAAATTTTACATTTCTATGGATGTCACTTTTCATGAAACTTTACCATATTTTTCAGATTCTAAAATTCAGGGGAGAAATGGAGTGAATTTCAGTCTCCTCAAATACAACTACCCCTAGAGGAACCTGTACATACACCAGATGTCACTCAAACTAAACCTATTAAAGAAACTCATGAACCTGTTCTTGACTCCATAAATGAATCTGAAAAAACTCCTACTACAGCATATATTATTCTAGAAAACCAACTTGGAAATAAGGAACTTAGTGTCTATACAAGGAGAAAGAAAAGGCTCACTCAGGAAGCTACACAACCGAAAACTATTCAAGAAATGGAACCAATTCCATTATCCTTGGAGGAAGAAGGTATGGAAACTCTGAATGATAATTGTACTGTTGATACTTCTGATACATCTGACTTACCTATTGCTTTAAGGAAAGGTGTCAGGAAATGTACTAATCACCCAATCCAGAGATATATAGCCTATGGAAAGCTAATGCCAAATTTCAAGGCATTTACAGCAAAAATTGACAAGGTATAGATTCCAAAAACTGTGCATGAAGCTCTGCAAGATCCTAAGTGGAGGAAAGCTGTAGAGGATGAAATTAAAGCCTTGGAAGAAAACAAGACATGGGTGATGACTGATGTCGCGTGTCAAAAGTGCACGTTTAGTGCAAGCGGACACATCGAAAGTAATAAGTGATAAGTAATTATCGGATTATCGTCTCCACAGGAACTGGTAGACTTAATATGTCTTCTTCGTCCTCTTGTTCTGTAGAAAGGAATAAAGTAAAACACAAGTGATTGAATTTGGTTTAACTAAACTAAAACAACTAACCAAAGTAAAGAGATTTAATAATAGAGAGAGATGGGTCAGGATCCATTTGCGTTGTATTGTGGATTTGATTGACTTGTCTCTGCTCAATGCAATCGTATATCACTGCCTCGGCAGCACTGCAGTTTACTGCCTTGGCAGCGATGATACTTGTCTACCGCGGCAATCGCTTGCCCTTTATTGGATTTAACCAAATTTCGGAAAAGTGTCCTTGAATGACTCCGCTTATCCCTAAGTTAGAGTGTTGTTGATGACTAGTCCTTGATGATACCTCCCGGCGTGAACCAATTATACTCACCAACCAATCTCACACTTCTTTTTGCCGCTGAAACTCTTAACCTATCCCTAGGCCGAGTTAGTATTTCGCGATTGAAACACCGTACTTCCCCCTTTCGTGAATCTAACTCTCCCGAGCATAGATAAATGGATTACTCACAAACTTCTCTCCCGAGCTTGAATGCAAGAACAAGGAATAACAAAGGATAAGCAAACCTTGATAATTTTATTGCATTGAAACAAAGACAAAGTACAATCTCCTCTCACATATACTAAGAAACCTTCACCTAATCCCTAAGAAAGTTTAGAACATAATGGAGAGAAAGAAAACAAGTTAGAATTCGGCTCTCTCTCCCTCGGTATTCCGTCTCTAGTACATTGGATGACTAGGTCTTTATATAGGCTAGACCTAGGGCAAACCTTTCCTGAGTAGAATACAACTTGGAGTAGGGAACAAGTCAAGTACATAATTAAAATATTTCCAAGTTTAATTCGGTTAAGGGGCTTTCCCGCGTGGTCTTGTCTTGGGCTTTTCCTCGTGCTAGCCAGCTCCGATCCATGGGCTTTAAGTCCAGACACGTCCCTTGGATTTTTATCTTCCAATCTCCTACAGTCTTGCTTCCTGGCTCTCAACTGCTGCCTCGGCATCAGGTCCTGCCTCGGCCTTGTTGCTGCCGCGGCACTGGTTCTCCTGTATAGATATAAAAATGCAGTAAAACGTGCCTTTTCTGTAAATATGAGTTCTATGAGCTTAACTTCTAAATATATCACATTAAGTACATGGATTGGTCCGAGTGGGTGTATATTTGGTGATTAATTCCCATAAAAGGTGTAGAAAGTGATAGTGAGTTGAGCACATATCACACCCCCAAACTCGAACTATTGCTTGTCCTCAAGCAATGCAAACCATCAATTTGCCGAACTCTACTCTCTCTTGGTCTTATATTTCCATCTATTCTCCCCACCATAGCTAGGCCTATTCTTTAGTCTTAACCTTTCGGCTACCCAAGTGTTTACCTAGAAACAAACTATAAGAATTGTGAGTGTGTGCGTTTTTGTGGACAAGTTTGATTAAAGGCTTTCTTAGATAAACTCTAAGTTCAAGACAAGTAGAATTGGGTTAAGTGTTCTCTTCTTTTCTAAACAACCAATTCTTGAGCCAATTTCGGGCATCTCAAGTATTGTGTTTTTCCCTTCACTAAATTTTTCTTTCTTTTTTTGATATTCCTTAAAACATACTAGAGCCAATTTCGGGCACCTCTAGCATGAAGAAGAGTACTTCCTAGAGCCGGTGATAGGCGCCTCTAGTTACTTTCCCAAAAATCTAAGTCTTTATCACCTAAGTTCATTAAAAGAACTCCTATAATCCAACAAGTCCCAAAAGTGTTTAAAGTTCTTCATATAGTAAGCTTCTAAGTTTTCATGCTTAAGTATCCTAAGGTTAAACTTTCTTAACAGAACCTAATCATGGTAAGGAGAAAGATTTCTATAGCCTTAAAGAATAAACTAAGGCAATACTGATGATAAGCAGTGCAAAAGTGTAAGCAATTAATTCAAGTAAGGCGGGGAGCATGAAAATTAAAAAAAATCACTGGAATACTCCCTTTTTGGTAAGGCCTCGGTAATAGATTGTTGCCTTGGCAGTGAATCTATACCTCCAAACTCAAACCAAGCATTGTACTCAATGCTTTATATTTGAAGAAATAAGCGGGCAACACAATTATGAAATAAGCAGCATATAGAGACATCAAAAGCAATTAATATTGAATTATGAAGGAAAAAAATTAAAGCGACTCCGAAGAGCTGCTTGTAACAATTTTTCTCCTCGGCCTTGCTGTCGATTGCTTTGTCCTTGGTGAGGGCGATGGTTGAGCTTTTGCTTGCCGGGGCGGTTGGACTCGTGTGGGTGGTGTCCGTTGCATTAGGGCCTCCACATCTTCTTCTTCTTGTATATCGGCCATCTCTTCGGTTATCATTATGTCCGTTCCACCTCCCATTGCTGTTGCTCCTCCGGTGTGGTGTGTACTTGGTCCGGTGGCGGTGGAGCTTTGGTGCAAATAGACATCTATCTCAGCTGATAGACTGCCCATGATGATTGGGGATCGGGGTGGAGTGCTGAAAACTGTCCTCCGCTTGGATGGTCTTCTACTGGCAGACGATGCCGCGGCAGAATCCGCTGCCCTGGATGGGTTGGCAGCCTGGTATTGGGGCTGAGGGTCCGCATGGAAGAACGACCTTGGTCCTCCCGGAGCTGGTGTAGTCTCGATGTAAGGGGCGGCTGTGACGAACATATTGCTGAGGAAATCTGAAAATTGCGCTCCTTGGTCCGGAAAAGCATGCAGCAGCATCTGGGCTAATGTGCCGTTGAAATCTCTTTGGTACTCCATGTACCTTTGTTGTCTGAGGTCCATTGCTGCCATCCTTTGCAAAATCTCCTGGTACGGGTCTGCTGCGGTAGAGGTGTTGGCAGTATCAGGCATATCTACCGTGTACTGGGCCCCGGCAACAGTATCAGCAGTGAACTGCTAGGGCGTTGCTTGGACTGGCTGCGCCTGCGTGATCTGCATGACTTTGTGACAAAAGTCTCTGGTCCATCCTCGCCGTTGGGGAGTGTATTCGTCCGTATCCTCGATTGGCACACCTGCGGCAACACACAAACCCGTGATCAAACATGGGAAATACAATGGTCCCCTATCTTTCTTACCGCACTCATGAATTTCCCGTAGGATGATCTCTCCAACATTGATGGTCCTTTTGTTGATGATTGATTGGATAAGCACCAATCACTTGCGATCCACCGTGCTATTGTGGGACGTGGGGATGAGGCGTCGCTTGACAAAGGTATTCCATATCTTGGCCTCGGGCTTTAGGCTTTGTCTTATTACGGATCCTCTATGGGTACCGGTTTCCCATGGAGTATTTACGTAACAAAGATCATCTTTGATTAGCTCGTATTCCTTGGCAGTGATGTCTTCCATGAATTCGGCGTGGACATCACTGTTTGGAGTAAGGCCGTAGAAATTGTTGATTGTCTCGGCATCTAATTGGACCGGCCTGCCGCGGCAGTGAACGAAGAGGGAATCTTTGCTGGGCCCATGCACATAGAACTCCCGTACGATCGTAGCATTCGCTTGGGCAGGTTGAAGACAGAAGATTTCCCATTCTTGGTACTTTATTCTATCGAAGAGGTAATGTTCAATGCCGTAGTTTTCTTCATCCGCATGCTGGAGACCTTGTTCTTTCCACAATTTTCGGGCGATGAAAGATCGGTTGAAACGATCTTCAACGTTTGCTGGGGTAAATCGCTTGTAGGTGACCATCAAGATTTGTGAGATATTCGATTTCTTGGAGTATTTCTTGAAAGGAATCTGGAATTTCACGAAGAATGTGAGTAGGAAGAGAGTAATGTGAGAGGAAGATTGTTATGAATTCTAAAGAAAACAAGAAAGCAAGAGTGAATAGTTCAAGAGGAAGGAGTTTCTTATATAGGCCTCGGCCTTGTGACCGTTTGAAGCCACTAGCCCTTTTGTAGCCGTTACTCTTTACTGCCGTTTCCTTTTTTTCCACGGCAGGAATCTCGGCAGACTAGCCGTTACACTGTTCTGCCCGTTGAGACTGCTACGGCCCTGACACTGTTGCCTCGGCAGAGTTCCTACTGTGAACCACTTATCCTTTATTCTTGCTTATTATCCTAAATAAAAATTAAACACACAAAAAAGAAAAATACTTAAGGCAAAAATAAATTCGAAAAATAAAAATAAATTAAACTAATCCTAATATATTAATAAAGAAAAGGGAGGAGATCATGTTACTGGTGGAGAGCATGCAAATGCATTTCCCAAGATGATTCTCTCCCGTTGGCCCGAATTGTGAATCGGTTGTGGGTCACTCCCTTTTGCTGTATGTTCATCCACCTTGGGCTTAATCTTTTTGCCGAATATCCTGCCGAGCAGACTGCCAAGGCAGGATATTTTGGTGTCTACTGTGTGGATGGCCTTGCACTCCTCTGGATCATCATATTTTTTTAAGTTGTGGAATGCATTGAGTTTGACTTGTTGGTCATTGACCCGCATTGTCAACTCTCCTTTATCCACGTCAATTAATGTGCGTCCAGTTGCAAGGAAAGGTCTCCCAAGGATGATCGGTGCATTCTCATCTGCTTCACAATCAAGGATAAGAAAATCAACAGGAAAAATAAACTTATCTACTCTTACCATTATGTCCTCGATTTTGCCTTCAGGTTGCACATAGGATCGATCTGCTAGTTGGAGCATAACTGTTGTAGGTTTTGCCCTTCCTATTCCAAGCTTTTGAAAGACTGATTTGGGCATGAGATTGATGCTTGCTCCAAGGTCGCATAGGGCCTTACATTCATAGTTTTTACCTATCGCACAAGGTATGATAAAGCAGCCAGGATCTTTTAATTTCGATGGCATGCGATTGTGCAGCATTGCCATGCATCCCTCGGTAGCAGCCACTGTTTTGAACTCACCCATTCGTTTCCTCTTTGACACCATGTCCTTTAAGAACTTGGCATAATTAGGCATTTGTTCAATTGCCTTAACGAATGGTATGTTAATATGGATTTGCTTTAGAATATCGAGGAACTTCTTGAATTGTTGGTCCTGTTTTTGCTTTTTTAAACTTTGTGGGAAAGATGGTGGTGATTTCATCTCATCCAGGGTTTCTTTAGTTTGGAATTTAATACCTGACACCACTAGGGTTGTTACTGTCTCGGCACGCTGTTCAGGTGC
Source organism: Abelmoschus esculentus (assembly GCA_035048815.1). Lineage (NCBI taxonomy): Eukaryota > Viridiplantae > Streptophyta > Magnoliopsida > Malvales > Malvaceae > Abelmoschus > Abelmoschus esculentus. Next base: position 3,883,696 of record JAUCBN010000049.1, read on the forward strand.
TACTGTGTTCTCTGCCGGGGCAGTATTATCAGCATCAGTTTGCTCAGCCTCTTCTTTTGCTTGATCCGCTGATTGAATTTGGTTCTCTGGGATCTTTTCCTTCAGTTGTAGACCACTCCTAGTAGTGATTGCTTTGCACTGTTCATGGCCCATGACCTTAGCAACTTCAGTATTGCTAGGTAGTCCTCCTTGTGGTCTAGTGTTGATATTTTGAGCAAACTGCCCAACCTAAGTTTCTAGCGTTTTAATGGCCGCTTCTTGATTTTGCAACCTCATCTCAGTTCTATTCATAAAAGCGTCTGTCCTTTTGATGAAATTACTATTCTCTGCCATGTATGACTCAGTTTTCATCATAAAGGCTTTGAGAGTGTTCTCCAGTGAACTTATCGGTTGCTGCTGCAGCTGCGGCGACGGCATTGTCTACTGCGTCTGCTGCTGCGGCAGTTGTTGCATTGGTTGCTGAAATCCTGAAGGTTGGGTGATTGCGTTTAAGGCATTGTTAGGGTTGCTCCATGATATGTTTGGATGCCTCTTCCATGAGGGATTGTATGTGTTGGACATCATATTGTTGCGGTTGTAGTTCCCAACATACATACCGGTTTCTTGATTCATGCAATCAGAGGAACTGTGGTTACCTCCACATAAGTCACAATAAGAATCAATTACCTTGACCTCACGGGTATTTTGCTGTAATTATAGGTTTTGCACCATCTTGGTAAGAGAGGCCAATTGTGCTGCCACTGAATTTGATTTGTCTAATTCATTTACCGTGGCTTGGCGTCTTACTCCTCCTCGCCTAGATGTAGGAAATTGAAAGTAATTTTTCGCGAGTTTGTTTAGTATTTCGATAGCTTCCTCAGGTGCTTTATCAAGGAGTGTTCCGTTTGCCGAGGCATCTAACATCATCCTTGTCAGGGCATTCGTGGCATTATAGAACATTGTCACTTGTGTCCATAGGGGAAATCCATGCAAAGGAAACTTGTGTAGTAACTCCCTGTAGCGCTCCCATGCCTCGTACATTGGTTCGTCATCTGCCTATCGAAAAGAAGTGATTTCATTACGAATTATATCATATAGGTTTGTAGGATTAAAACGAGTGATGAAATCACGGCAGAGTTCACTCCAAGATCCAATAGATCCTGCTGGAATGCTATTCAGCCAAGCTTTTGCCCTATCCCTAAGTGAATAGGGGAATAGCTTCAATCGCAAGACATCTTCATGGACTCCTTCGATTTTGAAAGAGTTGCAAATTTCCATGAAGGACTTAAGGTGCTGCCTTGCGTCTTCAGTTGCAGACCCACCAAATTGTCCAATAGTGTTAAGCATATTGAACATAACAGGTTTCAGTTCAAAGTGGGCTGCTTCTATCTCCGGTGTAACAACTCCTGGGTTTAATCCATTTAAGTCATCCTCTAGGAAGTCTCTGACAGTGAGCTGCCGCGGCCCTGGTGGCGGCGGAAGACCTCCATTACCGACAGGTAAATTTTGTCCTGCCGGGTGATCTGCCATGGCGTCTTGGATTTGTCTCCTCAACCTTTGCCTTGTTCGTTCGATCTATGGATCTAACTCGTACAAAGGGTTGGTTGGGTTGGCCCTGGTCATACACCAAGAAAAACAAAAGTAAAATAAAAATAAAAAGAAACAAGAAAATAAAGAAAACAAAATTTAGTTGCCAGTCCCCGGCAACGGCGCCAAAAACTTGTCGCGTGTCAAAAGTGTGCGTTTAGTGCAAGTGGACACATCGAAAGTAATAAGTGATAAGTAATTATCGGATTATCGTCTCAACAGGGACTGGTAGACTTAATATGTCTTCTTCGTCTTCTTGTTCTATAGAAAGGAATAAAGTAAAACACAAGTGATTGAATTTTGTTTAACTAAACTAAAACAACTAACCTAAGTAAAGAGATTTAATAATAGAGAGAGATGGGTCAGGATCCAGTTGCGTTGTATTGTGGATTTCATTGACTTGTCTCTGCTCAATGCAATCGTATATCACTGCCTCGGCAGCACTACAGTTTACTGCCTTGGCAGCGACAATACTTGTCCGCCGCGGCAATCCCTTGCTCATTGTTGGATTTTACCAAAGTTCAGTAAAGTGTCCTTGAATGACTCCGCTTACCCCTATGTCAGAGTGTTGTTGATGACTATTCCTTGATGATACCTCCCAGCGTGAACCAATTATACTCACCAACCAATCTCACACTTCTTTTAGCCTCTGAAACTCTTAACCTATCCCTAGGCCGAGTTAGTATTTCGCGATTGAAATACCGTACTTACCTATTTCGTGAATCTAACTCTCCCGAGCTTAGATAAATGGATTACTCACAAACTTCTCTCCCAAGCTTGAATTCGAGAACAAGGAATAACAAAGGATAAGCAAACCTTGATAATTTTATTGCATTGAAACAAAGACAAAGTACAATCTCCTCTCACATATACTAAGCAACCTTCACCTAATCCCTAAGAAAGTTTAGAACATAATGGAGAGAAAGAAAACAAGTTAGAATTCGGCTCTCTCCCCCTAGGTATTCCGTCTCTAGTACATTGGATGGCTAGGACTTTATATAGGCTAAACCTAGGGCAAACCTTTCCTAAGTAGAATACAACTTGGAGTAGGGAACAAGGCAAGTACATAATTAAAATATTTCCAAGTTTAATTCGGCTAAGGGGCTTTCCCACGTGGTCTTGTCCTGGGCTTTTCCTCGTGCTAGCCAGCTCCGATCCATGGGCTTTAAGTCCAGACACGTCCCTTGGATTTTTATCTTCCAATCGCCTACAGTCTTGCTTCCTGGCTCTCAGCTGCTGCCTCGGCATCAGGTCCTGCCTCGACCTTGTTGCTGCCGCAGCACTGGTTCTCCTGCATAGATATAAAGATGCAGTAAATCGTGCCTTTTCTGTAAATATGAGTTCTATGAGCTTAACTTCTAAATATATCACATTAAGTACATACATTGGTCCGAGTGGGTGTATATTTGGTGATTAATGCCCATAAAAGGTGTAGAAAGTGATAGTGAGTTGAGCACTTATCAATTGAGTTGCCTCCGGGAAAAAAGGTTGTGAGTTGTAAATGGATCTTTAAAGTAAAATATAACTCGGATGGGAGCATTGAGAGGTTCAAAGCAAGGTTAGTAGCAAGAGGATTTACTCAATCTTATGGGATTGATTATCGTGAAACATTTGCACCTGTAGCTAAACTCAACACTGTAAGAATTCTCTTGTCTATTGCTGCAAACCTAGACTGGCCTTTACACCAACTTGACATAAAGAATGCTTTCCTGAATGGAAACCTTGAGGAAGAAGTCTACATGCACAGACCGGCTGGACTACCTGGTAATGCCAATCAAGTATGTAAGCTAATCAAATCCCTATATGGCCTGAAACAATCTCCTAGGGCCTGGTTTGATAAATTCACTAAAGTAGTCTTGAATTTCGGTTACTATCAATGTTAGTCTGATCATACTCTATTTGTGAAGATTTCTTCAGGAGACAAACGAAATATGTTGATAGTCTATGTTGATGATATAATAATAACATGTGATGATGATCATGAAATAAGAAAGCTAAAAGCTTTTCTTACTTCTGAGTTCGAGGTAAAGGACTTGGGGTACTTGAGATATTTTTTGGGAATGGAAGTGGCAAGATCAAACTCTGGGATTATAATCAACCAGAGAAATTACATATTAGATCTCCTCTCAGAAACAGGAATGATGGGGTGTAGACCTGCAGAAACATCTATGGAATCAAACCTAAAATTCAAACCTGAAGATCAAGGAGTTCCTACAAACAAGGAGCAATATCAGAAACTAGTGGGCAAGTTGATTTATCTATCACTTACTCGACCAGACATTGCTTTTCCTGTAAGCATTGTTAGTCAGTTCATGAGCAATCCGAAAGAGGAACACCTAGAGGCAGTAATGAGAATTCTGAGATACTTGAAGATGAATCCAAGACATGGAATGTTCTTTGCAAAGAATAACAACAGAAAAGTGGAGATATTTACTGATGCAAGCTCGGCAGGAGAATTGACAGCTAGAAGATTGATAAATGCTCAACTCACTATCACATTTTACATCTTTTATCGGCATTAATCACCGAATTTACACCCACTTGGACCAATGCATGTACTTAATGTGATATATTTAGAAGTTAATCTCGTAGAACTCATATTTACAGAAAAGGCAAGTTTTACTGCATTTTTTTATCTGTGCAGGAGAACCAGTGCCGCGGCAGCAACAAGGTCGAGGCAGGACCTGATGCCGAGGCAGCAGTTGAGAGCCATAAAGCAAGACTATAGGCGATTGGAAAAGAAAAATCCAAGGGACGTGTATGGACTTAAAGCACATGGATCGGAGCTGGCAAGCATGAGGAAAATCCCAAGACAAGGCCACACGGGAAAGCCTCTTAGTTGAATTAAACATGGAAATATTTTTATTATGTATATGACTTGTTCCCTACTCCAAGTTGTATTCTACTTAGGAAAGGTTTGCCCTAGGTCAAGCCTATATAAAGACCTAGCCGTCCAATGTATTAGACACGAATACCTAGAGAGAGAGCTGATTCATAAACTTTGTTTTCTTTCTCTCAACTATGTTCTAAGCTTTCTTAGGGTTTAGGTGAAGGTTGTTTAGTATATGTGAGAGGAGATTGTACTTTGTCTTTGTTTCAATGCAATAAAACTATCAAGGTTTGCTTATCCTTTGTTATTCCTTATTCTTACATTCAAGCTCGGGAGAGAAGTTTGTGAGTAATCCATTTATCTAGACTCGAGAGAGTTAGATTCACGAAAGGGGTAAGTACGGTGTTTTAATCATGAAATACTAACTCGGCCTAGGGATAGGTTAAGAGTTTCAGCGGCTAAAAGAAGTGTGAGATTGGTTGGTGAGTATAATTGGTTCACGCCGGGAGGTATCATCAAGGACTAGTCATCAACAGCACTCTGACTTATGGATAAGCGGAGTCATTCAAGGACACTTTGCCGAACTTTGGTAAAGTCTGCCCACGAGCAAGGGATTGCCGCGGCAGACAGCATTATCGCTGCCCAGGCAGTAAACTGCAGTGCTTCCGAGGCAGAGATATGCGATTGCATTGGATAAAGACAAGTCAATCAAGTCCACAATACAATACAACTGGATCCTGGCCCATCTTTCTTTCTGATATTTCGACCCTTTTATTTTTACTCAATTATTTTAGTTTAATAAATCACACCCATTCACTTGTGTTTTTATTTTTCTACAGAGCAAGAAGATAAAGAAAGCATATTAACTAGACCGGTCCCTGAGGAGACGATAACTCGATAAATACTTATCACTTATTACTTGCGATGTGTCCACTTGCACTAAACGCACACTTTTGACACGCGACAGTCCCCTATCTTTCTTACCGCACTCGTGAATTTCCCGTAGGATGTTCTCTCCAACATTGATCGTTCTTTTGTTGATGATCGATTGGATAAGCACCAATCGCTTCCGGTCCACCGTGCTGTTGTGGGACGTGGGGATGAGGCGTCGCTTGAGAAAGGTATTCCACATCTTGGCCTCGGGGTTTAGGCTTTGCCTTGTTACAGATCCTCTTTGGGTACCGGTTTCCCATGGAGTATTTACGTAACAAAGATCATCTTTGATTAGCTCGTAGTCTTCGGAAGTGATGTCCTCCATGAATTCAGCGTGAACATCACTGTTTGGAGTGAGGCCGTAGAAGTTGTTGTTGGTCTCGGCATCTAATTGGACCGGCCTGCCATGGCAGTGCACAAGGAGGGAATCTTTGCTGGGCCCGTGCGCATAGAGCTCCCGCACGATCGTAGCATTCGCCTGGGCAGGTTGAAGACAGAAAATTTCCCATTCTTGGTACTTGATTCTACCGAAGAGGTAATGCTCAATGCCGTAGTTTTCATCGTCCGCATGTTGGAAACCTTGTTCTTCCCACAATTGCCTTGCGATGAAAGATCGGTTGAAACGATCTTCAACGTTAGTTGGGGCGAATCGCTTGTATGTGGCCATCAAGATTTGAGAGATTTGATTTCTTGGAGTTTTTCTTGAAAAGAATCTGAAATTTCACGATGAATTGTGAGTAGGCAGAGAGTAATGTGAGAGAAAGATTGTTATGAGTTCTAAAGAAAACAAAAAAGAAAGAGTGAATAGTTCAAGAGGAAGGAGTTTCTTATATAGGCCTCTGCCTTGTGAACGTTGAAGCCACTAGTCGTTTTGTAGTCGTTACTCTTTACTGTCGTTACAGGAATCTCGGCAGACTAGCCGTTACACTGTTCTGCCCGTTGAGACTGCTGCGGCCCTGACACTGTTTTCTGCCTCGGTAGAGTTCCTGTTGTGAACTACTTCTCCTTTATTTTTGCTTATTATCCTAAATAAAAATTAAACACACAAAAAGAAAAATACTTAAAGCAAAAAAATAAATTCGAAAAATAAATAAAAATAAAATAAACTAATCCTAATATATCAATAAAGAAAAGGGAGGAGATCATGTTACTGGTGGAGAGCATGCAAATGCATCTCCCAAGATGATTCTCTCTCGTTGGCCCAAATTGTAAATCGGTTGTGGGCCACTCCCTTTTGCTGTGTGTCCATCCACTTTGGGCTTAATCTTTTTACCAATTAATCTGCCGAGCATTCTGCCAAGGCAGAAAATTTTGGCACCTCATGTGTGAATGGCCTTGCACTCCTCTGGATCATCATATTTTTTTAATTTATGGAATGCATCGAGTTTGACTTGTTGGTCATTGACCCGCATTGTCAACTCTCCTTTTTCCACATCAATTAGGGCGCGTCTAGTTGCAAGGAAAGGTCTCCCAAGGATGATCGGTGCATTATCATCTGCTTCACAATCAAGGACAAGAAAATCAGCAGTAAAAATAAACTTATCTACTCTTACCAGTATGTCCTCGATTTTGCCTTCAGGTTGCACATAGGATCGATCCGCTAGTTGGAGCATAACTGTTGTAGGTTTTGCCCTTCCTATTCCAAGCTTTTGAAAGACTGATTTGGGCATTAGATTGATACTTGCTCCAAGGTCGCATAGGGCCTTACCTTCATAGTTTTTACCTATTGCACAAGGTATGATAAAGCAGCCAGGATCTTTTTATTTCGGTGGCATGCGATTGTGCAGCATTGCCATGCATCCCTCGATAGCAGCCACTATTTCGAACTCACTTATTCGTTTCCTCTTTGACACCATGTCCTTTAAGAACTTGGCATAGTTAGGCATTTGTTCAATTGCCTCTACGAACGGTATGTTAATGTGGACTTGCTTTTGAATATCAAGGGGTTTCTTAAATTGGTGGTCCTCTTTTTGCTTTTTCAACCTTTGTGGGAAAGGTGGTGGTGGTCTCATCTCATCCAGGGTTTCTTTAGTTTGGAATTTAATACTTGGCACCACTGGGGTTGTTACTGTCTCGGCAGGCTGTTCAGGAGCTGTTGTGCTCTCTGCAGGGGCAGTGGTATCAGTCTCAGTTTGCTCAGCCTCTTCTTTTGCTGGATCCATTGATTGAATTTGGCTCTCTGGGATCTTTTCCTTCAGCTGTAGACCACTCCTAGTAGTAATTGCTTTGCACTGTTCATGGCCCATTACCTTAGCACCTTCAGTATTGCTAGGTAGTCCTTCTTGTGGTCTAGTGTTTATGTTTTGAGCAAACTGCCCAACCTGAGTTTCTAGCGTTTTAATGTCCGCTTCTTGATTTTGCAACCTCATCTCAGTTCTATTCATAAAATCGTCTGTCCTTTTGATGAAATTACTGTTCTCTGCCATGTATGACTCAGTTTTCATCATAAAGGCTTTGAGAGTGTTCTCCAACGAACTTACCGGTTGCTACTGCATCTGCTGCTGCGGCATTGACTGTTGGGACTGCGGCAGCGGCAGTTGTTGCATCATTTGCTGAAATCCTGAAGGTTGGGTGATTGGGTTTAAGGCATTGTTAGGGTTGCTCCTTGATATGTTTGGTTGCCTCTTCCATGAAGGATTTTATGTGTTGGACATCATATTGTTGCGGTTGTAGTTCCCAACATACATACCGGTTTCTTGATTCATGTAATCAGAGGAACTGTGATTACCTCCACATAAGTCACAATAAGAATCAATTACCTTAACCTCACGGGTATTCTACTGTAATTGTAGGTTTTGCACCAACTTGGTAAGAGAGGCCAATTGTGCTGCCACTGAATTCGATGTGTCTAATTCAATTACCGTGGCTTGGCGTCTTACTCCTCGCCTAGATGTAGGAATCTGAAAATCATTCTTCGCGAGCTTGTTTAATATCTCAATAGCTTCCTCAGGTGCTTTATCAAGGAGTGTTCCATTCGCCGAGGCATCTAACATCATCCTTGTCGGGGCATTCGTGGCATTATAAAACATTGTCACTAGTGTCCATAGGGGAAATCCATGCAAAGGACACTTGTGCAATAGCTCCCTGTAGAGCTCCCATGCCTCGTACATTGGTTCGTCATCTGCCTGTCGAAAAGAAGTGATTTCATTACAAATTCTATCATATAAATTAGTTGGATTAAAACGAGTAATAAAGTCACGACAGAGTTCACTCCAAGATCCAATAGATCCTACTGGAATGCTATTCAACCAAGCTTTCGCCTTATCCCTCAGTAAATAGGGGAATAGCTTCAATCGCAAGATATCTTCATGGACTCCTTGGATTTTGAAAGAGTTGCAAATTTCCGTGAAGGACTTAAGGTGCTGCCTTGCGTCTTCAGTTGCAGACCCACCAAATTGTCCAATAGTGTTAAGCATATTGAACATAACAGGTTTCAGTTCAAAGTGGGCTGCTTCTATCTCCGGTGTAACTACTCCTGGGTTTAATCCATTTAAGTCCTCGTCCAGGAAGTCTCTGGCAGTAAGCTATCGCGGCCCAGGTGGCGGCGGAAGTCCTCCATTGCCGGCAGGTAAGTTTTGTCCTGCCGGGTGATCTGCCATGGCTTCTTAGATTTGTCTCCTCAACCTTTTCCTTGTCCGTTCGATCTCTAGATCTAACTCGTACAAAGGTTTGGTTTGGTTGGCCCTGATCATACACCAAGAAAAACAAGAGTAAAAGAAAAATAAAAAGAAACAAGAAAATAAAGAGAACAAAATTTAGTTGTCAGTCCCCGGCAACGGCACCAAATACTTGTCGCGTGTCAAAAGTGCGCGTTTAGTGCAAGTGGACACATCGAAAGTAATAAGTGATAAGTATTTATCGGATTATCGTCTCCACAAGGACTGGTAGACTTAATATGTCTTCTTCGTCTTCTTGTTCTGTAGAAAGAAGTAAAATAAAACACAAGTGATTGAGTTTTGTTTAACTAAACTAAAATAACTAAGCAAAGTAAAGAGATTGAATATTAGAGAGAGAGATGGGTCAGGATCCAGTTGCGTTGTATTGTGAATTTGATTGACTTGTCTCTACTCAATGCAATCATATATCACTGCCTCGGCAGGACTGCAGTTTACTGCCTTGGCAGCGATGATACTTGTCTGCCGCGGCAATCCCTTGATCGTGGTTGGACTTTACCAAAGTTCGGCAAAGTGTCCTTGGATGACTCCGCTTATCCCTAAGTCAGAGTGCTGTTGATGACTAGTCCTTGATGATACATCCCGGCGTGAACCAATTATACTCACCAACCAATCTCACACTTCTTTTAGCCGCTGAAACTCTTAACCTATCCCTAGGCCGAGTTAGTATTTCGCGATTGAAACACTGTACTTACCCCTTTCGTGAATCTAACTCTCCCGAGCTTAGATAAATGGATTACTCACAAACTTCTCTCCCGAGCTTGAATGCAAGAACAAGGAATAACAAAGGATAAGCAAACCTTGATAATTTTATTGCATTGAAACAAAGACAAAGTACAATCTCCTCTTACATATACTCAACAACCTTCACCTAATCCCTAAGAAGGTTTAGAACATAATGGAGAGAAAGAAGACAAGTATAGAATTCGGTTCTTTCTCCCTAGGTATTCCGTCTCTAGTACATTGGACGGCTAGGTCTTTATATAGGCTAGACCTAAGGCAAACCTTTCCTAAGTAGAATACAACTTGGAGTAGGGAACAAGTCATGTACAAAATTAAAATATTTCCAAGTTTAATTCGGCTAAGGGGGCTTTCCCGCGTGGTCTTGTCTTGAGCTTTTCCTCATGCTAGCCAGCTCCGATCCATGGGCTTTAAGTCCTGACACGTCCCTTGGATTTTTATCTTCCAATCGCCTACAATCTTGCTTCCTGGCTCTATGCTGTTGCCTCAGCATCAGGTCCTGCCTCGGCCATGTTGCTGCCGCGGCACTGGTTCTCCTGCATGGATATAAAAATGCAGTAAACGTGCCTTTTCTGTGAATATTATCTCTATAAGCATAACTTCTAAATATATCACATTGAGTTCATGCATTGGTCCGATTTGGTGTATATTTGGTGATTAATGCCCATAAAAGGTGTAAAAAGTGATAGTGAGTTGAGCACTTATCAAGTACACTTCTCACCATACAAATAATGTCTTCAAATCTTCAAAGCAAACACTACCGCCGCAAGCTCCAAATCATGCGCCGAATAATTCTTCTCATGCACCGTTATCTGCCTAGAAGCATATGCCACAACTTTCCCTTCTTGCATCAAAACATATGATGCATCACTATAAACCACAAAATCCTTACCCGACTCGGGTTGAACCAACACTGGAGCACTAGCCAACACCTCCTTTAACTTCTCAAAACTCTTTTGCTGACTTTATTTCCATTCAAAAGGAAACATCTTTTGTAAAAGCTTGGTCATAGGAGCGGAAATGCTCGAAAACCCCTCAATAAACCTACGGTAATACCCAACCAAACCTAGAAAATTCCGAACCTCTGACATCGACTTTGGTTGCTTCCAACCCATAACAACCTCTACCTTTTTCGGATCAACACTAATACCCTTTTCCGATACCACATGGCCAAAAAACACCACTTCCTTTAGCCAAAACTCACACTTGCTTAGCTTAGCAAATAATTGATTCTCCTTCAACGCTTGCAACACCATCCGCAAATGTCTATCATGCTCTTCCTTTGTTCGTGAATACATAAGGATATCATCTATAAATACCACCACAAACTGGTCCAAGTATTCATGAAACACTAGGTTCATCATGTCCATAAAAGCAACAGGGGCATTCGTCAACCCAAACGGCATCACCAAAAATTCATAATGGCCATATCTTGTCCGAAAAGCCGTTTTCAACACATCAGCCTCCTTTACTTTCAATTGATAATACCCCGATCTTAAATCAATCTTCGAGAATACGCTAGCACCTCGAAATTGATCAAACAGATCATCAATCCTCGGCAAAGGATACTTATTCTTCACATTCAACTTATTCAGTTTCCGGTAGTCAATGCACATCCTCATAGTGCCATCCTTCTTCACAAACAACACCGGCGCACCCCATGGTGATACGCTCGGTCGAATGAAACCTCGCTCAAGTAACTCTTGCAACTGCATCTTCAGTTCCTTCAACTCCTTAAGTGCAATGCGATAAGGAGCAATAGATATCAGGTTAGTACCAGCATAAGTCTCGATATTAAACTCCACATTGCGATAGGGAGGTAATCCTGGCAACTCCTCAGGAAATACTTTCAGAAAATCGCGCACTGTTCGAATGTCTTGCACCCAAACACCTCCTATACTCGGATTTATCACATAAGCTAGATATGCCATACCACCATGCTATAACATCTTTCCCGCTTGCAAAGCCAAAACCATATTGGACAAGAATCCGGTATACTCACTCTTCATCACAACCTCAATTTAACCCTCTTCTTTTGAAAATCCACTACCACACGGTGCTCCGTCAACCAGTCAACACCCAGGATAAGATCAAAACCATGAAACGACAACTCCATCAAGTCAACCTCAAAGACATGTCCTTGAACCTCCAACGGAAACCTTTTATACAACCTCCTTACCGTAACTATTTCACCCAAAGAAATGGTAACCACCACTCCTACGTCTAAAACCTCAACTGGGATATCCAACAAATACGTATGCTAACTCAAAACATAAGAATCCGTAGATCCCGAATCTATCAAAGAAAACAACGGTACAGTCTGCAAAGAAAAGGTACCTATAACCACATCTATGGCATTACGAGCTCCACGCTGAGCATAGACCTTACGTCCATCTTTGCGCCTCTAGAAAGGACCTCGGCCACGACCACGTCCTCTACCAGGCATCATAGCAGCCTTGGCACGATCACCAGACTCACTAGAAAACCTCGGGCAATCATGCCTCATATGATCCTTTGATCCACATCCCATACAAGCACCAGCGGCCCACCAACACTCTCCTGGATGACGTACATAACACAGGTTACAGACTGGAACATCACCACCACCTCTACCATACTGCTGAGCACGACCGCCACATCCAAAATCACCTCGGCGTCGGTCAGCTCTGTATCAATTATCCCGAAACCTCTTACCCTACTTACCCTGAGCATTAGCCTCACCAGGCCTCTTACCAACATCGAAAGACTTCCTAGCCTCCCTCAACGACTCCTCGACATCCTTGGCCATATTAACCAGCACATCAAACTCAGTGTACTCGGTAGCCAATAGGTATATCTTAATCTCAAGATCCAACCCATAACGGAACCTATCACATCTCTTCCGATCTGTGGGAACCAACTCAGGGGCATAGTGGCTCATCCGAACAAACTGTACCTTATATTCCGCCACTATCATAGCACCCTGCACCAATGCAATAAACTCCCGCTTTCTTGCATCCTCATATTGTGGACCCAAAAACTTCCGCACAAAACGGTCCTGAAATACTCCCAAGTTAGGTTAGCAGCAGCTACACCAGCTTTCGTGGTAGTCCACCAACGATAAGCATCTCCCTGGAGAAGAGAAACCACACAACCCAACCTTCTGGTATCCTGACACTCTATTTGATCCAAAATCCTCTCTATACTGGCCAACCACTCTTCAACTGAACTTGGATCCAAGCCACGGAACTCAACGCCACCCAAGCTACGCAGTCACTCTAAAGGTAGCACTGGGGTAACCACAACAGTAGGGACAGGAGCCGGAATACGTACTCCAGCAACAACAGCCTGAAATGCACCCGTCATAGCCAGTATGAACGGTACAAACTCTCTAAACTGACCTCCCTAAGGAACCAGAGGCACACCCACGGGTGAAGGAGGAGGAAGCGACTCTTACCTAGCAGTCGCCTCACCCTGACCCTCGGTGATCATACTAGCACTAGCTCGAGTCTCACGTCTCGGAGGCATATTCAACAAACTTCAAACATGCAATTTAAAACATAATGTTAAAACATAATAGACTTACTTTCGGGCAATACCCAAGTGAAACTTGAAAGGCATTTGAAAATGTATTGGCATTGGCAATGTGTAACCGCAATTCCTTCTTATTATCCATTATTCCTAACATTTTCATCGAACATAATTTTCAAACATATAGACAACGAAACATATCCAATCACACACCACCAAACAAACCAAACCTTAGCATAACCTGGCTCTGATACCACAAATGTAACCCCTCTTAGCCCGACCTAGATGGAATCGGCTCTAATGGGTTACACAGGGAATATCGAACCAAACCCACGAAGGTCCGATTCGATAAACAACCCTGAAAACCGATATATTTTTTTGTTAACTAGATGCACAATTAAGTTCCTATCCGTGTCGGGTTCATGCAAAACTAGAATGGTAACATTCGTTGCACAATTGACCACTCAATTAGTACATGTGCAACCGAAGGAATAAAACATAATATTTCTAATTCGAACAAAAAACTAGAAATTTAATCTATCAAAGTTCAATTAAACATGTATTGCATACTCACAATAAAATTCAGATCAATCGGAGCATCATAGCATCATCAATTTCATACTTCACTAATTAAGGACCTAAATGTAAAACACATAAATTCTAGGGACTTATCCGACCTTAGTTACCCAATATGAAATTAAGTTATTTACATGCATCACGGTAATATTTCAACTCAAAATGATATTCATAGCATCCTTATTCGAATATAAGAAGATAACCGGCACCACACGAAAATCCAACACTTTAAATTCTCCCTTTTTGGTCAGGGGTATCGATACCTATAAGCATGGTATCGATACCATAACGTGGCAGTGGATGAATGAGCCTCAAATAGCCAGAGGTATCGATACAGCCCTGGACGGTATCGATACCCTGGACACTAGTGAGCATTTGCCTTCGAACCATGGTTCGATGCCGCCCATTTTTGCCTTGGGGTATCGATACCAGAGCAGGGTGTTTCGATACCCCCTGTGTGCAGATCACAAATTTGGGCAATTTAAGTTGGTTAACCCCAATCAAACATAACTAAAATCATTAGCAACTAAATACACAATTCCTAGAAATGTTAAGCACTTCAAACACTCATTCATAGTCATCATAAAATCCACAAAACCTATAGGCATGCTCCCTAAAGATTGACTCAAACCATAGATCATACACAACCAATCATGCTTCTAGGAAATTCATCAACATAAGATACACCCAAAACAACAAGTTATGCATAATAAGAAGTGTCTATTACAATTCATTAACAAACACAAAACACACTCTTAGAGGAACCGATTTACACAATGCCAAGCCTCTTTTATTTACCAAAGCATACCAAAATGTAAGACGTCTTCCCCTTTAATCTTTTTGCCCCAAATGATCGTCCGGAATGCCTTTATTTCTCTGCATGGATGAGAAAAGAGAGCTTAAGCAAAATATGCTTAGTGAGGTAGCTCTAAACAAGTTCATCAATGCAATACTAAAATCATTTAAAAGCCATGCTTGCACTTTCGTGCTAGATCAAAGTATACAAACTTAATCACGCTCATCATCATAATTAAATCATTTCATGTATTATGCATATTGGCATTCTAGTGACAACTTAATGTGAACCTTAAGCTTACCGAATACTTAGATTCCTTATCCTAATTAGAGGCCCTTGGTCTCAACATGCATCGGTTGGACACATAGTCACCCTTGTATACATGTTACCCCCCACTATGCACGGTCGGACACAAAGTCACCCTTGTTTCCGTATGGATCATCTATTTGCACGGCCGGACACAAAGTCACCCTTGTTTACATATAGGCAAGCTCTACACGCACGTTCGGACACATAGTCTCCCTTGTTTACGTGTAGGCAACATCAATAAGCTCATCATTTCTATAGTGCACTTTATCCTAATGACATGTCATTTGTATTCGTATCTAAAGTTAGTGTCACTAAGACAATATCAATTCCAATCATGCATATTAACTTGCTGCTCATAATGCATTCATAATATGTTCATCATGTGAACCAAAATCATGCTCAACGGCTTTATCAAAAGTAGGGTAAATAATCATAAACTATTCCCATTTCATTTTCATGCTTCCATAAGGCATGTTGTTTTTATAAACCATGTATTTCCAGCAATTAACACATGCATGCATCTTTATAAAATCCGAGTTATGCATTCTCAAAATCACTTTAAAATCACCTATTTCAAAGCCATTATCAAATAGACGATACTTAGGAAAATGCAACAAAACCTTTGTAAACACTTATTCTTGAACTATGGAAAGTTTTCACACTATTCCATAGTCCCCCAAGAAGAACCGAACCATTGCGAAACAATTTTAACCCGAAATCACTCACCGACAAGCAAAACGAGCCTTCATCGACGCTCCAACGGCAACGCCAATGCACCAGCCACTTATGCGACTTCTTGCACTTCCTCTACAACATTAAAACAGAGCATATACACATCAAAACATGCTCAGCACAGCAGCCACATCGAGCCTCGATAAATCTACCGAAAACTAAGCTGAAAAAACCGAAAACTAAGCCGAAAACATCTGAAATAACTCCAGCCCCTAACCTATCGAATCTAACACATAAACCACCTCAAATATGAACTAAAAACACTCTCAAACCATCCTTATACCTCCCAGCAAAAGCAGATCACCTAAAACAGCCCATAAAACAATCGAAAACCACCTTAAATCAACACCGATTCAATTATTCTGGGATTAATTTGGTGTCAAACCATTACAAGACTCAATCAATCATTTTAATTATCATAATATCATAAAGAAATCTTGAATTAGATCTAACCTAATTTCTTGAAAATTCCAAAAAAACATCAAAATCTTGAATTAAAACATGAAATCAATGTAAGATTAATGATTTGTAAGCCAAATACTTGGGAATATCAAATAAAGAACCTTAGAAATGAAGAAAAATCAGAATTTACCTTTGAGATGCATCCACAAAAAAATAATGTGAATTCTTCTCTTGATTTCCTTGAAATTGGATGATGATTTTGCAAAATTAATGGATAGATTTTGAAGAGGAAGAAGTGATGAATTAAATGAGATAAATCTTGATGAAAATGGATAAGAATTCAGCCATCAATTTGAGAAAACAAGGAGAGAAAATGGAGAAAAATTTTTGAGAGAAAAGATGAGAAAATTTGAAAGAAAATGGAAAATGAAATAACCACCAATTAAAACTAATTTTTGGTGAATTAATGTCTATTTAAAGAAATTTGTAATAATGGTCATCTAAGGATTCTAAGCTTTGGCTTACTTCTCAATTTAGTCACAAAAATCCAATTTTCTGAAACTTACAAATTAAACCCCTAAACTTTTCCAAAATTTACAATTTAGTCACTAGTATAAAATTAAGCTTAATTAAATCAATTAAGGCTCAAATAATATTCCTTTAACTTTAAAATACCATTTTAACATTTTTAAAACCTTTCCACAAATTTATTACTTGTCTGATTAAAATATTGTTATTTTAATTTTCCCAGAATAACGAACCTAAGAAATCTGATTTGATCCGAATCGAACCTCCCTAACCATCCCTCAAACTACTAGACCCAAAACCTGGATGTTACAAGAAAAGTAAGAAACCCTACATGAATCCCTTGGGCAGCAAAAAGACAAAAAGGAGAGACCTTTTTTTAATTGTTTATTTTAAATTTCAAAAAAGCTTCCCTCTCTCCTCTTTAATTGTCTGCACCCCCACTAAACCCCCACCACTCGTTTTCTTCCTCCTCCCCACAAATAAAATTAAAGCTTTCACCTTGATTTCTTTTTTCTTTCACCCCTATCATCTTCTTTAACTTTCCCACCTCCATAATCGAAAAGCTTCTTCCCCACCATTACCAAAGCTTCAACCTTTCCTACTTTTTGTCCTCTCTTCCAACCTAAAAATAGTACGAACAAGACCCCCAGGATCCGCACCACAACCACTTGCCATTTTTGTTGATGATGCGGCGGAAGAGAGGTTTAAATCTCTCAAAAACAGAAAAGTTTTCTTTAAGCTTGGATTCGACTTCTCCGACGAGTTTGGATCTGAGGTAAAGGATGTGGTTATGCACCACCATTGGGAGCAGTTCGTTTCCCACCCAGGCTCTGTCAACGCCACTTTGGTGCGCGAGTTTTATGCAAATATTCACAGCCCTATCCAGAAAGTTGTTTATGTCTGGAGCAAGAGTATCCACTTCACCAACACAACCATTAACCGCTTCTTTAAAATTCCACAAGGAGTGAATAGGCACGCAAAGAAAGAAGATGAAGCGGACTATGAGACCTATCAAGGCGTGAAGGAAGATCTTTGTTTACCCGAGACAGAATGGAACGGCCAACAAGCCTCGAGAAGGAAGATGAACCGTGAGCGTTTGCTTCCATACGCCCAGTTATGGAACCATTTCATGAGATACAAGCTGATGCCCACTTCACATCACACCACAGTGAGTCTACCTCGACTGATGCTTTTACATTCCATTATATTTGGTTACCCCATGGACATAGGCCGAATTATTGTTCAAGAAACTCATGCTTGCTTAAACCGCTCCAAGAGCCCCCTCATGTTTCCCAACTTGATTATTTCCTTGTGCTGGAAGAAGGATGTTCTGGAGGATGATTTTGATGAAATATTAGAAGGTATGAAAGGTTTGTTTGTTGCTAAAGTGACTGCATTAATAGGCAACACTGAAGAGCAGCTGGAGGCATCACATGCTGTCGCTGCAAGAGGAAAAGGCCCATCTTAGAAAGATGATGTACTAGAGCTCTCTCAAAATGCCATGACAAAAATAGATGACTTGTCCAGAGACTTGAAGTAATTTTTTAGCTATACTAAGGAAAGAGACGAGGTCATCCAAGCCTATCTGGCAGAGCTTCTACCTCCCCTGAATCAGGAGTTCTCTACGTTTTTGGCATCTATCTTGCCTATTGCACTAAAAAATGCCTCGACATTTCCAGAAGACCCACCTCCAACTAGGCAGGCGCCACCTGATCTGAATGAAGCACCATCCCCAACTGATCAAGTTGAGGAGGTATGGCCCATGGAACCAGAACCAGAGGAGCACGATCCAGAGACCCAGGCACTTGAACAAGAACAAGATCCTGAAAATGCCACAACATTTTCAAAGGAATAAGCATAGTCACTAGCTCAACCAGACTCACCTGCTAAACAAGGACAAGAAGCCGGGTCTATTTATTCTCTATTTGAAGATCCGCCCGCCAAGCCAACACAACCAGAAGAACCATAACCTGCAACCCCGAACGAGGAATCACCTTTGCCCTCTCCCAAGAGGAAGAAATCTAAACGTTGTCTTACGATGTCGGCCGGGAGACAATCAACCCCACCACCAGGTGCTGAAAAATCAAGATCACGGGGAACAGATGATGAGTCTGATCCTGAAGTCAGTGTACCCCCGTCGAAAAGAAGAGCCTCGCGCCGAATTGCCACCGCAACACCACCAGCTTAGCCAAGGTACATTGCATTTTGTTGCATTGCATAGCATTTAATTTAGTTTTTTAGTTGCATTGAGGACAATGCGTAACTCAAGTTTGGGGGAGGTGTCGTTCTCTACTCCATTTTCATTTGCATGATAGTAGTAGTTGTAGAATTATGCCATGACAATTTTGCAAGTTTTAGGATAAGTTTATAGGATTATAGTTAGTGACGCCCGATGATGATATTCTTTATATGGCCAATGCTTAGATTAAATATGCATGACTTGAGATTTCAATAGATCCTGCTTTAGGACTTGGTGAGTTGTGTTTAATTTTTTTTTGTTACACGAGTGTATGTTCTCCATGCTTAGGGAAGTTAGAAAATTTTTATAGAATGAAAACTTGAATAGCCCTGCATGTTTTAATGAATTTACTTGTTAATAAATAACCCCTATTAGTTAGTATAAAAGTTGTGAATAAATTCCTGGACATATCTATAGAGGGATACTCCGCTATGCCATGGCATAACCATGCGCATATGAGTTACTAAAAGAGGAACAGGGTGACGCTACACTTTTAACTTGCCGTGGCATTGCCTGGATACTGTGTTTTAATAAATGACAGCTATGGCATTAGTAGAACGTAGTGTGACAGGCTAGCTCCCCTCGTGGAAGTTTGTTGGCTTTGTGTAAATATATATATATATATGTATGTATATGGGGAGTATTAAATGGTGATTTAATAGAAAGAACATGCTTTGCTAGAATAGTGAACATTCCTTAAAATTTTTCTAAGTTAACTAAGCATAGATTAGATCCCTGCCTTCCCTTTACTTGGTAATCTTCATGGTATTCATACACTTGCTCCTTGCGGCAAAGAGCAATGATTAAGTAGGGAAAGACAAGGGGGTTGATGACTCCACAAAAAGGCTATATTTTAAGCCTTTTTACTTAAGTTATTTATTGTCCTTAAGTTTATATATGCTCATTTAGATGCATTTAGGCTGATATCATTATATATAGTTTCGTAGTTATGCCTTGGCAATTTTGTGTGGTAATAGGTGCTATTTCACGAGAAAGGTAGTTCTTTTGAGTTGTGTTGCGCAGGTAAAGCAAAAATGAAAGTTGAGGATATTTGCCATGGCATTCGCATAAGGATAGTGATGGGAAAATGCCGTGGCAAATCTGGAGGACTCCTATGCTGAGCTAAACGACAAGAAGATATTTTGATAAGAGTGTCAGCTGGTGCCATTACAGCCTGGACACAGCCACTATAGTTGGGGACCACAACCAATATCGCAAGACCACGAGCCACCTTAGTAGGGGACCACTGTCACCACTACCATTTCTTTAGAAACATGTTTTCTCCAACTAGCTTAAAATCCAAATTGAGCTTTTTGATGGCCCAATAAGCTTTGTGCTCGAGCTCCACAGGGAGATGACATGCTTTCCCATAAACCAACTTGAATGGGGACATCCCTAAAGGAGTCTTGTAAGCTTTCCTAGACGCCCACAAAGCTTCTTCTAGCTTCGGAGACCAGTCTTTCCTTTTAGTATTGTCTGTCTTCTTTAAGATTTGTTTGATTTCTCTATTAAAGATTTTAGATTGGCCATTTGTCTGTGGGTGATATGCTATAACAATTTTGTGCCTAACTCCATAATGTTGCAATGCTTTAGCAATGAGCTTGTTGTCGAAATGGGAGCCTTCATCACCGATTATGGCTCTGGGGACTCCAAATCTGGTGAAAATGTTCTTGTGCAAGAACTTTAGGACTGTCTTTGAATCATTTCGGGGTGTAGCAACTGCTTCAACCCATTTGCTTACATAGTCTACTGCTAACAAGATGTATGAGTCACCAGAAGATGATGGAAAAGGTCCCATAAAATCAATTCCCCAAACATCGAAAAGCTCGATCTCAAGAATATTTTGCAACGACATTTCATTCCTCCTCCAGATGTTACCGGTTCTTTGGCATCTATCACATGCCTTGTAAAATGCTTAAGCATCCTTGAAGAGTGAGGACCAGTAGAATCCAGATTGAAGGACCTTTGCAGCAGTCCTTGATCCACCAAAGTGCCCACCACACGATGCTGCATGGCAATGGAACAGAATATCTTTTTGCTCTTCTTTTGGCACACATCGTCGAAGCAATTAGTCAGCACATTGCTTAAATAGATATGGCTCATCCCAATAGAAAAATTTTGCAGCATGCTTGAATTTCTTTCGACCATGGCTAGATAAATCAGGAGGCAAAATACCACTAACAAGAAAATTAACTATATCTGCATACCAAGGTAATGCTGTAGTATATAAAATTTTCTTCGATCTCAAAATCTTCTCCTAAATTTTCTGGATTTTCTATCCTAGATAAATGGTCTGCAACTTGAGTTTCAGTTACTTTTCTATCCTTTATTTCTATATCAAATTCATGTAGCAAAAGTATCCACCTAATAAGTCTAGACTTAGCATCTTTCTTAGTCACTAGGTGTTTGATGGCAGAATGATCTATGTGCACTATCACCCTAGCTCCTATAAGATATGCCCTAAACTTATCAAAGGCAAATACTACAACAAATAACTCTTTCTTAGTGGTAGTGTAATTAATTTGAGCATCATTAAGAGTTCTACTTGCATAGTAAATAACATGAAAAAATCATACCTCTTCTCTAACCTAGTGTTGCGCCCACTGCGTAGTCACTTGCGTCGCACATCAACTCGAATGGCTCAGTCCAATCGGGTGGTATTACTATTGGAGTTTAGGTAAGTCTCTTCTTGAATTATTTAAAAGTGTTGTGGCATTTTTCATCAAAGATAAAGGTTGATTTTGCTGTAGCAAATTGTAGAGCGGTTTAGAAATCTTCGAGAAGTCTTTGATGAATCTCCTGTAGAAGCCAGCATGTCCCAAAAAGCTTCTAATTCTCTTCACAGTTTTTAGAGGTGGTAGCTTCTCTATCAACTCAACTTTTGCTTTGTTAACTTCAATTCATTTGCTTGAAATTTTGTGCCCCAAAACCGTACCTTCAGTCACCATAAAATAACACTTCTCCCAATTTAGTACAAGGTCGGCTTCTTCACACCGTTTTAGTACTTTGTCCAGGTTGCCTAAGCATTTTTCAAATGTTTCTCCAGACACAGAAAAATCGTCCATAAATACCTCCAAAAATTCTTCAACCATGTCTGAAAAAATTGCTAATATGCAGCGTTGAAAAGTTGTTGAAGCATTACATAACCCAAATAAAATTCTTCGAAAAGTATAAGTCCTATATAGACAGGTGAAGGTTGTCTTCTCTTGGTCCTCTAGTGCTATAGCAATTTGGTTGTACCCAGAATAGCCATCGAGGAAGCAATAATAAGCCTTTGTTGCCAATCGTTCCAACATTTGATTGATAAAAGGGAGGGGAAATGGTCCTTCTTTGTTGCCTTATTCAGCTTCCTATAGTCCACACAGATGCGCTAGCCTGTGACTGTCCTTGTCGGGAGCAAGTCATTGTCCTTGATAAGTCCTCAAAAGACTATCACTTTTATATCTTTCATGGACAATAATTACTTAATCTACACCTATTTGGACTAATGCATAAGCCTAATGAGTGATATATGGATGTTTTACCTTCATGACAAATAAGGATGAAATTTATAGAAAATATAAGTTTTAATGCATATTTGTGCATTTGCAGGTAAACTCGGACCCTGATCGAACCAGCCACAGATGGGAGCTTATACTAATGGAAGGTAAGCAGACTCAAAGTCAGACCTCCGCTGGGGCAGCAGATGCATCCTGCCGAGGCGGGGAATTTCTTAAGACCAAAAGTCAAAGTGGTGATCGATTTGAAGAGCATAAAAAGCTGGATTTTTCTAGACACTTTGCAGAGCAATTGGAGTTCGAGAAGACGGTGTAAAGATGGAAAGAACCAAATTAAAAGATTTACCTTTTCAAGGAAGAAAACGTCCAAATCAACTAAACTTCTCCTCCAAGGATGATGTTGCCCTAGTTTTAGTCTATATAACGGATGTGCCATCCAAGGGACAGGGGAGGAGAGTTCACAATAGACTTTAGAGTTTTCTTTGTTTTTCATTATGTTCTGAATTCTCTTAGGGTTTAGGTGAAAGTTGTCGAGTATTTGTGAGAGGATATTGATTTTATTTTCTTGTTTCATGCAATAAAATATTAAGTTTTGCTTATTCTTTGCCATTCATTGTTCTTGCATTCAAGCTCGGGAGAGAAGTTTGTGAGAGATCTATTTATCTAGCATAGGGAGAGTTAGATCACGAAAGGAATAAGTACGGTATTTTTCTAGCTGGAAAATACTAACTTAGCCTAGGGATAAGTTAGAGTTTCAGCGACTAAAA
This sequence comes from Abelmoschus esculentus, assembly GCA_035048815.1. NCBI lineage: Eukaryota > Viridiplantae > Streptophyta > Magnoliopsida > Malvales > Malvaceae > Abelmoschus > Abelmoschus esculentus. The sequence goes on from JAUCBN010000049.1 coordinate 3,906,796, forward strand.
GAAGTGTGAGATTGGTCAGTGGTTATAGTTGATTCACGCCGTGAGGTATCATTAAGGACTAGTCATCAACAGTACTTCGACTTAGGGATAAGAGGGGTCATTCAAGGACACTTTGCCGAACCTTGATTAAGTCCACCCAAGAGCAAGGGATTGTCGTGGAAGACGTACCCTTCACTGTCGAGGCAGTAGAACTACAGTACTGCCGAGGCAGTGTAGTGTAGTTGCATTGAATAGAAACAAGTCAATTGAATCCACAATACGACATAACTGGATCCTGCCCATTCTCTCAATCTGATTTTATTCTCTATTTTATTTTTATTTTTCAAGTTGTTTACATTCAATTCAGGATAACCAATTTAATCTGTGTTTTTACTTTATTTCTTTTATAGAGCGAGAAGAGCAAAGGAAACAAATTAAGTATACTAATCCCTGTGGAGACGATACTCGATATTTATCACTCTATTACTTGCGACGTGTTCACTTGCACAAATTGCGCAACCCTTTTTACATGCAAAAAGTTTTTGGCCCGTTGCCTGGGATTCGCAACTAAATTTCGTTATCTTTATTTTCTCGCATCTTAAGTTAGTTTATTTAACTTCGGTTTTTACTGGTGTATGACCAGGGCCAACCCAAGTCATCCTGTGTACGAGCTAGATCCAGAGATTGAATGCACACAGCAAAGGTTGAGAAGACAAATCCGAGCAGTTATGGCAAATATTCCAATAGAACAAAACTTACCCGCTGGCAATGGAGGACTTCCGCCGCCACCATTGCCATGGCAGCTTACAGTTAGGGATTTCCTGGTAGAGGATTTGAACGGGTTAAATCCAGGAGTTGTTACACTAGAAATCGAAGCAACCCACTTTGAGCTAAAACCTGTCATGTTTAATATGCTCAATACCATTGGATAGTTTGGTGGGTTAGTAACTGAAGATGCCAGGCAACACCTCAAATTGTTCATGGAAATATGTAATTCTTTCAAAAGCCAAGGAGTCCATGAAGATGTTTTGAGATTGAAACTGTTTCCCTATTCACTGAGGGATAGGGCAAAGACTTGGTTAAATAGCATTCCAGCAGGATCCATAGGTTCTTGTAGTGAACTATGTCGTGATTTCATTACACGTTTCAATCCTACTAATCTATATGATCGTATACGTAATGAAATTACTTCTTTTCGGCAGGTAGATGATGAACCGATGTATGAGGCATGGGAGCGATATAGGGAGCTATTACACAAGTGTCCTTTGCATGGATTTCCACTGTGGACACAAGTAACTATGTTTTACAATGCAACCAATGCCCCAACAAGGATGATGTTAGACGCCTCTGCCAATGGGACACTCCTTGACAAACCACTAGAGGAAGCTATAGAAATTCTGAACAAACTTGCAAAGAATGACTTCCAATTCCCTACATTTAGGCGAGGAGGAGTGAGACGCCAGCCCACAGTAAATGAGTCAGAAACATCCAATTTTGTGACAGCACAATTGGCCGCTCTTACTAAGATGGTTCAGAATATGCAAATGCAAAATAATACCCATGAGGTTAAGATAATAGATTCTTCTTGTAATTTATGTGGAGATAACCATAGTTCTTCTGAGTGCATGCAGAATCAAGAATCTAGCCTGTATGTGAAAAATTATGACCGGAACAACAACATGATGTCTAATACATATAATCCGGCATGGAAAAAGACATCCAAATTTCTCATGGAGTAATCCTAATAATGCTCTGAATCCGCCACAGTAGCAAGGACAACAACCACTGCTGCAGTAGCAGGTGTCTCAACAACAGCCTACAAGTTCATTAGAAAATTCTCTTAAGGCCTTCTTGATGAAAATAGAATCATACATGGCTGAGAATAGTAACTTCATTAAGAGAGCTGATGCTTTCATGAACAGAACTGAGATGAGGTTGCAAAACCAAGAGGCAGCCATTAAAGCACTGGATACTTAAGTTGGGCAGTTTGCTCAAAATATGACCACTAGACCACAAGGAGGATTACCCAGCAATAATGAAGTTGCAAGGGGAATGGGCCATGAGCAATGTAAGACAATCACTACTAGAAGTGGCTTACAACTTAAAGAAATAACAGGCAGATCGACAGACAAAGTCCCACTAGTGGAACAAGAAGAACCAAAAAAAACGGATTTAGATGCTGAACTAAGTGAACCTGCCTCGGTAGAGAAGTCGACAATTCCATGCTCAGCAGTTGAAGCAGCAGACATACCAGTTGTACCAGGCATTAAAATCCAAACTAATGAAACAATAGAGGAAATGCAACCCCCACCATCTTTACCATAGAGGTTGAAAAGGCAGAAACATGAGTATCAATTCAAAAAGTTCTGAGACATCCTAAAGCAAGTCCATATTAATTTTCCATTAGTTGAGACAATAGAACAAATTCCAAACTATGTTAAATTCTTAAAAGATATTGTGTCTAAAAGAACAAGGCTTGGTGAGTTTGAAACCATTTCCGCAACTGAAGGATGTATGGCCATGCTTCATAATCGCATGCCTCCTAAATTGAAGGATCCTGGATGTTTCACTATACCATGTGCAATTGGAAATTACTATGAAGGAAAGGCCCTATGTGATCTTGTAGCAATCATAAACTTGATGCCTAAATCAGTTTTCAAAAAGCTTGGAATAAGAAGAGCAAAACCTACAACTATGATGCTCCAATTGGTAGATAGATCATATGTGCATCCCGAAGGAAAGATCGACGACATATTGGTGAGGGTGGATAAATTTATTTTTCCAGCTGACTTTCCTATTCTTGATTGTGAAGCAGATGACAATGCACCGATCATCCTGGGGAGACCTTTTCTAGCTACTGGACGCACTCTTATCGATGTGGAAAAAAGAGAATTGACAATGAGGGTTAACGACCAACAAGTCAAACTCAATGTTTTCCAAATTTGGAAAAGACATGATGATCCAGAGGAATGCCAGATGATCTGCACCACAGATGCAGATAACGCAATACCTTGTCTTAGCAACCACTGCCTTGGCAGCAGCCTCGACAATATACCACAACACTGCCTTGGCAGTACAGATGAGGACTGTTACAATAGAGTCTTGGACAGTTTGCCCAAAGATGATGTAGTTGAAACACAAGAGGTAGAGGAGATCAACTGGACAACACACCTTCCAGGTAAGTACTTCGAACCTCTGAATTACCCAAGTAAGGATAAAAACCTTCAGGTGAGAAACCAATGGTTATTGAATTAAAACCTTTACCTGATAAATTAAAGTATGTTTATTTGGGATCCAACCACACAATGCCCGTAATTATTTCTTCTGAGTTGCATCCATAACAGGAACAAAGCTTGATAGAGATGCTGCGACAACACAAGAAGGCAATTGGGTGGTCAATTGATGACTTGAAGGGAATAAGCTCAGCCGTTTGCATGCACAAAATTATTTTAGAGGAAGATCATAAGCCCACTGTTGAGGCCCAGAGGGGACTTAACCATGCCATGAAAGAGGTAGTACGTAAGGAAATAATCAAATGGCTTGATGCTGGAATCATCTATCCTATCTCTGAAAATGCATGGGTAAGTCTGGTATAATGTGTACCCAATAAAGGTGGCATGACGGTAATAACCAATGAAAACAATGAGTTGATCCCAACCAGGACTGTGACCGGTTGGAGGGTTTGTATGAATTATCGCAAATTAAATAAGGCTACAAAGAAGGATCATTTTCCGTTGCCTTTCATTGATGAAATGCTTGATAGACTTGCTGGTAAGCCCTTTTACTATTTTCTTGATGGTTATTCAGGTTGTAATCAGATTGCCATAGACCCTAAAGACCAGGCAAAAACCACCTTCACTTGCCCGTATGGGACATATGCATTTAGAAGAATGTCGTTCGGCCTTTGTAATGCCCCGACAAAATTTCTGAGATGCATGATGGCAATTTTTCACGACATGGTTGAAGACTTTCTGGAGATATTCATGGACGATTTTTCAGTTTTTGGTGACACTTTCACTCATTGCCTCGGCAATTTAGAGAAGGTGCTGCAAAGATGTGAGGAATCCAATTTAGTTCTCAATTGGGAAAAATGTCATTTTATGTTGAATGAAGGCATAGTTTTGGGCCACAAAATCTCATCACAAGGAATCGAAGTTGACAAGGCTAAGATATATGTGATAAAGAAATTGTCCCCACCAATTTCAGTCAAAGGAGTTAGAAGTTTCTTGGGCCATGCAGGTTTTTACAGGAGGTTTATTGCTAATTTTTCAAAAATTTCTAAACCCTTATGGAATTTGCTTGAACAGGATAGGAAATTTGAATTTAGCAAGGAATGCACTGAAGCATTTGAAGCCCTCAAAGAGAAGCTGATTACTGCACCAATAATAGTCCCACCAGATTGGGCACAACCTTTTGAAATAATGTGTGATGCCAGTGATCATGTTTGTCGGGGTAGCACTTGGGCAGAGAAAGAATAACCTATTCCATGTTATTTACTATGCTAGTAAAACCCTCAATGATGCCCAGATCAATTACACCACCATGGAGAAGGAATTACTAGCAGTGATCTTTACCTTTGATAAGTTCCGATCCTACCTTATTGGAACAAAAGTTACTGTCCACACCGATCATTCGGCAATCAAGTACCTTATTGGAAAACCAGGTAGCCGGTCATCTGTCCAGATTAGAAGCTGGGGAGAAAACCAACACACTAGATGAAATTCAAGACACATTCACATACGAACACATATTGCACATCTCGGCTATAGTAGAGGAATCTGTCGAGGCAGAGACCGTGGTAGTATACAACTGTGCTGCCACGACAGTAACTAAGTATATGTCGGCAACATTGATAGAAGACATTGCCGCAGTCACAGCCACTCCCTGGTATGATGATCTTCTTAATTACTTAGCTAGTGGTGTTTGATAAGTGCTCAAAAGATCATTATTTTATACACCTTTCATGGGCAATAAGCACTTATCTCACATTTACTTGGACTGATGCATGCGCTTAATATACAATATTCGGATATTCTGCTATTATAACTTACAAAGCTAATATTTACAGAAAAATGCAGAATTTACGATATCCTCTGTACATGCAGGAATAATTACTGCCGAGGTAGGGTTGAGGCCGAGGCAGAAGCTAGGCCGCGGCAGCAACTGAAGCTCCAGCATCAATACTGTAGGCGATTGGAAGAGAAAAATAATCTGGACGTTTTCGGACATGCAGAACATGGATCGAAGCTGGCTAGAACGAGGAAAGCCCAAGTCAAAGGCCACGAGGGAATAGCCGCCTCGTTGAAGTATACTTGGAAATATTTGATTTATGGGAATAATTGTAATCCTACTCCAAGTAGTATTCCTACTTAGGAAAGGTTTGCCTTAGACCTAGACTATAAATATCATAGCCGTCCAATGTATAGGAGAGCCGATTTAGAGAGAGTTCAACCCTAAGAATTATTGTGTTCTTTCTTTCATTATGTTCTAAGCTTTCTTAGGGTTAGGCGAAGGTTGTCGAGTACTTACAAGAGGAGATTGTACTTTGTTTCTCGTTTCAATGCAATAAAACATTAAGATTTGCTTACTCTTTGCCATTCTTTGCTCTTGCATCAAAGCCCGGGAGGGAAGTTTGTGAGCAATCTATTTATCTAGACTCGGGAGAGTTAGATTCACGAAAGGAGTAAGTACGGTATTTGAAAAATACTAACTCAGCCTAGGGATAGGTTGGAGTTTCAGCAGCTAAAAGAAGTGTGAGATTGGTTGATAGTTATAATTGATTCACGCCGGGAGGTATCATCAAGGACTGATTATCAACAGTGTTTCGACTTAGGGATAAGCGAAGCCATCCAAGGACACTTTGTCGAATCTTAGTGAGGTCTACCTAGGAGCACAGGATTGTCGCGGCAGACACGCATTGTCGTTGCCGAGGCAGTAATCTGCAGTACTGCCGAGGCAGAGTCATGCGATAGCAGTGGACAGAAACAAGTCGATCGATTCCACAGTACAACGCAACTAGATCCTGCCCACTCTCCTCATTCGTTCTCACTACCTTTATTTAGTTTTTATTTAATTAGTTTACACAAACATCCTTCCTACTTGTGTTTTTACCTTACTTTTACAGGGCAAGAATATTAAAGAAGACATATTAAGTACACCAATCACTGTGGAGACGATACACGATAAATACTTCTCACTTTATTACTTACGACGTGTACACTGCACAATTTGCGCTATTTCTACACGCCACAAGTTTTTGGCGCCGTTGCCGGGGATTGAAAACTAAATTTTGTTTTCTTTATTTTATTGCTTTAGTTATTTTATTTTTATTTTTATTTTACTTTGGTTTCTTTTTGGTGTATGACCAGGGCCAACCCATCCAATCCGTTATACGAGATTGACCCTGAAATTGAACGTACACGGAATCGGTTGAGGAGACAAATCCAATAAGAAATGATAGGAAATCAAGTAGATCAAAACATACTTGTTGGCCATGGAGGACTTCAGCAGCCACCCATGCCGCAGCAACCACTGTCGCGGCCTCTACTACCGCGACAGCTCACTGTTAGAGATTTCTTGGTGGAAGATCTGAATGGATTAAACCCTGGAGTGGTTGCACCAGAAATAAAAGCAACCCAATTTGAAATCAAACCTGTCATGTTTAATATGCTGAATACTATTGGACAATTTAGTGGGTCTGCAACTGAAGATGCCAGGCAATATCTCAAATCTTTCATGGAAGTTTGTAACTCATTTAAAATTCAAGGAGTCCATGAAGATGTTTTGAGATTAAAATTGTTTCCCTATTCACTAAGGGATAGGGCCAAGACCTGGTTAAATAGCATTCCAGCAGGATCAATAGGATCTTGGAGTGAACTCTGCCGAGATTTCATTACGCGCTTTAACCCTACTAACTTATATGATCGTATACGTAATGAAATTACTTCTTTTTGACAGGCAGATGATGAACCAATGTACGAGGCATGGGAGCGCTATAGAGAGTTATTGCACAGATGCCCATTACATGGATTTCCCTTGTGGACACAAGTGACAATGTTCTACAATGCCACTAATGCCCCCACAAGGATGATGCTAGATGCCTCGGCCAATGGGACACTCCTTGACAAAGCTCCTGAGGAAGCTATAGAGATTCTGAACAAGCTCGCAAAGAATGATTTTCAGTTCCCTACATCTAGGCGAGGGGGAATGAGACGACAAGCCACAGTGAATGAACTCGAAACATCCAATTCAGTGGTAGCACAATTGGCATCTCTAACCAAGATGGTTCAGAACATGCAATTACAACAAAATACTCATGAGGTTAAAACGATCAATTCTTCTGAGTATGTGCAAGATGAGGAAACTGGTTTTTATGTGGGAAACTACAACCGAAATAATAATATGATGTCTAACACATATAATTCGGCATGGAAAAGGCACCCAAATTTTTCATGGAGCAATACTAATAATGCCTTGAATCCCACTAATCAGACCTCAAGTTATCACCAGCCGATGCCGCAACAGAATATACAGCAGATGCCACAGCAGCAGATATCGCAGCAGTAGTCCGAAAGTTCGTTGGAGAACACTCTCAAAGCCTTTATGATGAAAACAAAATCATACATGGCAGAGAACAGTAATTTCATCAAAAGGACGGATGCTTTCATGAACAGGACTGAGATGAGGCTGAAAAATCAAGAAGCGGCTATTAAAACTCTAAAAACTCAAGTTGGTCAGTTCGCTCAAAGATAAAACACTAGACCACAAGGAGGATTACCTAGCAATACTGAAGTTGCTAAGGGAATGGGCCATGAGCAATGTAAAGTGATCACAACCAGAGGTAGCCTACATTTAAAAGAAAAACTAAGCAGTTCAGCAAACAAAGTCCCACAGGCAATACAAGAGGAATCAGATAGGGAGGACCAGGATGCTGAACCAGAAAGTCAGGCCTCAGAAATCCCAGCAAAAAACTCTGCCGAGACAGACAAACCGGCAACACCTCAACCAGCTGCCGAGACAGTAAAAGACCCTGTGGTGCCAGGTATTAAATTCAAAACTCATGAAACCCTAGAGGAGATGAGACCACCACCACCTTTCCCACAAAGGTTGAAAAAGCAAAAACAGGATCACCAGTTTAAAAAATTTTTAGACATCCTCAAACAAGTCCACATCAACTTGCCATTCGTTGAGGCAATTGAACAGATGCCTAATTACGCTAAGTTCTTGAAAGACATGATATCTAAAAGAAAAATGCTTGGTGAGTTTGAAACAGTGGCAGCAACTGAAGGATGCATGGCAATGCTGCACAATCGCATGCCTCCAAAATAAAGGATCTTGGATGCTTTACCATACCTTGTGTGATAGGTAACCATTATGAAGGAAAGGCCCTATGTGACTTGGGAGAAAGCATCAACTTAATGCCAAAATCAGTCTTCCAAAAGCTTGAAATAGGAAGAGCAAAACCCACAACTGTGGTACTTCAACTAGCGGATAGATCATTTGTGCACCCTGAAGGAAAAATTGATGACATATTGGTAAGGGTAGACAAATTTATTTTTCCCGATGAATTCCTTATCCATGATTGTGAAGCAGATGGTAATGCGCCAATCATATTGGGGAGGCCTTTCTTAGCAACTGGATGCACCTTAATTGATGTGGAAAATGGAGAGTTGACAATAAGGGTTAATGACCAACAAGTCAAACTCAATGCATTCCACAATTTAAAAAAAATATGATGATCCAGAAGAGTGCAAAGCCATCCACACAACAGACACCAAAATATCCTGCCTTGGCAGCATGCTCGGCAGGCTATTTGGCAAAAAGATCAAGCTCAAAGTGGAAGCAGCACATAAGGATGGACATAAAGCAAAAGGGAGTGGCCAACATCTGAATTATAATTCTGGCCAACAAGAGATAAACACCTTAGGAGATGCATTTGCATGCACTCCTCCAGTGACTTAATCTCTTCTTTTTTTCTTTTTATATTATTATATTAGGATTAGTCTAGTTTATATTTACTTTCCATATTTATTTTATGCTTTCATTATTTTCTTGTTTTTGTTCAATTACTTTTAGGTTAATAAAGCAAGGATGAAGGAAAAATAATTCACAGCAGAAATTCTGCCGAGGCAAATAATAGTGTCAGAGCCGCAGCAGTCCCAATGGGCAGAAAAGAGTAACGGCTAGTCTGTCGAGATTTCTGCCGCGGCAGTAAAAGCAATTGGCAGTAAAGGCTAACGACTACAAAACGGATAGTGGTTTCAAACGAATACAAGGCCGAGGCCTATATAAGCACCTTCCTTCTCTTGAACTATTCACTCTTACATTCTTGTTTTCTTTTGAATATTTGCTAATCTTGCTTTCATCATACTCTCTACCTAGCCTTCTTGAAATTTTCATAATCTTTCCAAGAAACTCTTCAAAATCCTCAAAACTCATCCATGGCATCATACACTCGCTTTGTCCTTGCCGCTATTGAAGACCGATTCAACAGATCTTTTGTTGCTCGGCAGTTATGGGAGGAACAAGGGTTCCAACACTCGGATGAGGAGAACTACGGCATCGAACACTTCTTGTTCGATAAAATTAAATATCAAGATTGGGAGATTCTTTGCCTATAGCCTGCCCAGGCAAATGTCACCATAGTGCGGGAATTTTATGCGCATGGGCCGAGCAAGGATTCTCTCTACGTCCATTGCTGGGGCAGGCCGATCAAGCTCGATGCCGAGACAATCAACCAATACTATGGCCTCATACCTATCCGCGATATCCATGCCGAATTTTTTGAAGAAGTTACAAACGAAGACTACAAGCTGATCAAAGATGACCTTTGCTACAACAACACCCCTTGGGAAACCGGTGACCATAGAGGATCTGTAGCAAGGCAGAATCTCAAACCCAAGGCCAAGCTTTGGAACACCTTTGTCAAGAGACGCCTCATAACCACCTCCCACAATAGCACGGTAGACCGTAGGAGATTGGTGCTCATCCAATCCATCATCAACAAAAGGAACATCAATGTTGGAGAGATCATATTACGAGAAATTTACAAATGCGGTAAGAAGGAAAGAGGGTCGTTATATTTCCCCTTTTTTAATCTCTGGTTTGTGCATTGCTGCAGGTGTACCAGTGGAAGATACGGATGAATACACTTCAAACAGGCAAGGATGGACGATAGACTTCTGCCACAAAATAATGCAGATCACGCAGGAAGAACCATTCTAGGCAACTCCTAAGCAGTTCACTACCGACTTCACTGCCGGAGCCCAGTGCACAACAGATATGCCAGACACTGCCCACACCACTGCCGCAGCAGACCCATACCAAGAGATTCTACAAAGGATGGTCTCCATGGACCTTCGTCAACAAAGATACATGGAATATCAATGCGACTTCAATAGCACACTTGCACAGATGATGATGCAAAATTTTCCAAGTCAAGGGATGCACTTTCTAGAATTCCTAGCAAACATATTCGTCATAGCAGCACCCTACACAGAGACCACTCCAGCCCTAAGGCCGAGGCCATTTTTCCGTTCCCAACCTCAACAATAGTTCAACGCAGCTGGCCCATCTACGGCAGCAGGCTCTCCGCAGCATCTTCAACCAGCAGAAGACCATCAAAGAGGAGAGTTGTCTTCAGTACTCCACCACGATCACCCATCCCCATGGGCAGTCTCTCCATAGAAATAGATGAGTATGTACATCAAAGCTCATCCAATGCCGAGCCAAGCATTCATTATGCCGAAGCAACAAACGTTGAAGAGGAAGGAGGGACGAACATAATGCATACGGAAGAAATTGCCGACGAAGAAGAAGGAGAAGAGGTGGATGCTCCTTTACAAAGGACACCACTATCGCGTGTCAAAAGTGCGCGTTTAGTGCAAGTGGACACATCGAAAGTAATAAGTGATAAGCAATATATCGGATTATCGTCACCACAGGGACTGGTAGACTTAATATGTCTTCTTTGTCTTCTTGTTCTGTAGAAAAAAGTAAAATAAAACACAAGTGATTGAGTTTGGTTTAATTAAACTAAAATAACTAAGCAAAGTAAAGAGATTTAATATTAGAGAGAGATGGGTCAGGATCCAGTTGCGTTGTATTGTGGATTTCTGCTCAATGCAATCGTATATCACTGCCTCGGCAGCACTGCAGTTTACTGCCTTGGCAGCGACGATACTTGTCCGCCGCGGCAATCCCTTGATCGTGGTTTGGACTTTACCAAAGTTCGGCAAAGTGTCCTTGGATGACTCCGCTTATCCCTAAGTTAGAGTGTTGTTGATGACTAGTCCTTGATGATACCTCCCGGCGTGAACCAATTATACTCACCAACCAATCTCACACTTCTTTTAGCCTCTGAAACTCTTAACCTATCCCTAGGTCGAGTTAGTATTTCGCGATTGAAACATCGTACTTACCCCTTTCGTGAATCTAACTCTCCCGAGCTTAGATAAATGGATTACTCACAAACTTCTCTCCCGAGCTTGAATGCGAGAACAAGGAATAATAAGGGATAAGCAAACCTTGATAATTTTATTGCATTGAAGCAAAGACAAAGTACAATCTCCTCTCACATATACTCAACAACGTTCACCTAAACCCTAAGAAAGTTTAGAACATAATGGAGAGAAAGAAAACAAGTTTAGAATTCGGCTCTCTCTCCCTAGGTATTCTGTGTCTAATACATTGGACGGCTAGGTCTTTATATAGGCTAGACCTAGGGCAAACCTTTCCTAAGTAGAATACAACTTGGAGTTAGGAACAAGTCATGTACATAATTAAAATATTTCCAAGTTTAATTCCGCTGAGGGGCTTTCCCGCGTGGCCTTGTCTTGGGCTTTTCCTCATGCTAGCTTGCTCCGATCCATGGGCTTTAAGTCCAGACACGTCCCTTGGATTTTTATCTTCCAATCGCCTACAGTCTTGCTTCCTGGATCTCAGCTGCTGCCTCGGCCATGTTGCTGCCGCGGCACTGGTTCTCCTGCACAGATATAAAAATGCAGTAAAACGTGCCTTTTCTGTAAATATTATCTCTATAAGCATAACTTCTAAATATATCACATTAAGTACATGCATTGGTCCGAGTGGGTGTAAATTCGGTGATTAATGCCCATAAAAGGTGTAAAAAGTGATAGTGAGTTGAGCACTTATCACACCCCCAAACTCGAACTATTGCTTGTCCTCAAGCAATGCAAACCATCAATTTGCCGAACTCTACTCTCTCTTGGTCTTACATTTCCATCTATTCTCCCCACCATAGCTAGGCCTATTCTTTAGTCCTAGCCTTTCGGCCACCCAAGGGTTTACCTAGAAACAAACTATAAGAATTGTGAGTGTGTGCGTTTTTGTGGACAAGTTTGATTAAATGCTTTCTTATATAAACTCTAAGTTCAAGACAAGTAGAATTGGGTTAAGTGTTCTTTTCTTTTCTAAACAACCAATTCTTGAGCCAATTTCGGGCACCTCAAGGATTGTGTTTTTCCATTCACTAATTCTTTCTTTCTTTTTGATCTTCCTTAAAGCATACTAGATCCAATTTCGGGCACCTCTAGCATGAAGAATAGTACTTCCTAGAGCCGGTGATAGGTACCTCTAGTTACTTTCCAAAAAATCTAAGTCTTTATCACCTAAGTTCATTAAAAGAATTCCTATAATCCAACAAGTCCCAAAAGTGTTTAGATTTCTTCCTATAGTAAGCTTCTAAGTTTTCATCCTTAAGTATCCTAAGGTTAAACCTTCTTAACAAAACCTAATCATGGTAAGGAGAAAGATTTCTAAAGCCTTAAAGAATAAACTAAGGCAATACTGATGATAAGCAGTGCAAAAGTGTAGGCAGTTAATTCAAGTAAGGCGGGGGGCATGAAAATTAAAAAAAAATCACTGTAATACTCCCTTTTTGGCAAGGCCTCGGCAGTAGATTGCTGCCTTGGCAGTGAATCTGCACCCCCAAACTCAAACCAAGCATTGTCCTCAATGCTTTATATTTGAAGAAATAATCGGGCAACACAAATATGAAATAAGCAGCATATAAAGACAGCAAAAGCAATTAATATTGAATTAAGAACAAAAATTTAAAGCGACTCCGAAGAGCTGCTTGTAACAATTTTTCTCCTTGGCCTTGCTGCCGATTGCTTTGTTCTTGGTGAGGGCGATGGTTGAGCTTTTGCTTGCCGGGGCGGTTGGACTCTTGTGGGTGGTGTCCGTTGCATTGGGGCCTCCACCTCTTCTTCTTCTTCTACATCGGCCATCTCTTCGGTTATCATTATGTCCGTTCCACCTCCCATTGCTGTGGCTCCTCCGGTGTGGTGTGTACTTGGTCCGGCGGCGGTGGAGCTTTGGTGCACATAGACATCTATCTCAACTGATAGACTGCACATGATGATTGGGGATCGGGGTGGAGTGCTGAAAACTGCCCTCCGCTTGGATGGTCTTTTGCTGGCAGACGATGCCGCGGCAGAATCCGCTGCCCTAGATGGGCCGGTAGCCTGGTACTGTGGTTGAGGGTCCGCGTGGAGGAACGGCCTTGGTCCTCCCGGAGCTGGTGTAGTCTTTGTGTAAGGGGCGGCTGTGACGAACATATTGTTGGGGAAATCTGGAAATTGCGTTCGTTGGTCCGGAAAAATGTGCAGCAGCATCTAGGCTAATGTGCCGTTGAAATCTCTTTGGTACTCCATGTACCTTTGTTGCCTGAGGTCCATTGCTGCCATCCTTTGCAAAATATCCTGGTACGGGTCTGCTGTGGCAGAGGTGTGGGTAGTGTCTAGCATGTCTGCCGTGTACTGGGCCTCGGCAGCAGTATCAGCAGTGAACTGCTAGGGCGTTGCTTGGACTGGCTCCATTTGCGTGATCTGCATGACTTTGTGACAAAAGTCTCTGGTCCATCCTCGCCGTTGGGGAGTGTATTCGTCCGTATCTTCGATTGGCACACCTGCGGCAACACACAAACCCGTGATCAAACATGGGAAATACAATGGTCCTCTATCTTTCTTACCGCACTCGTGAATTTCCCGTAGGATTATCTCTCTAACATTGATCGTTCTTTTGTTGATGATCGATTGGATAAGCACCAATCGCTTTCGGTCCACCGTGCTGTTGTGGGACGTGGGGATGAGGCGTCACTTGACAAAGGTATTCCATATCTTGGCCTCGGGCTTTAGGCTTTGCCTTGTTACGGATCCTCTATGGGTACCGGTTTCCCATGGAGTATTTACGTAACAAAGATCATCTTTGATTAGCTCGTAGTCTTCGGAAGTGATGTCCTCCATGAATTCAGCGTGAACATCACTGTTTGGAGTGAGGCCGTAGAAGTTGTTGTTGGTCTCGGCATCTAATTGGACCGACCTGCCATGGCAGTGCACAAGGAGGGAATCTTTGCTGGGCCCGTGCGCATAGAGCTCCCGCACGATCGTAGCATTCGCCTGGGCAGGTTGAAGACAGAAAATTTCCCATTCTTGGTACTTGATTCTACCGAAGAGGTAATGCTCAATGCCGTAGTTTTCATCGTCCGCATGTTGGAAACCTTGTTCTTCCCACAATTGCCTTGCGATGAAAGATCGGTTGAAACGATCTTCAACGTTAGTTGGGGCGAATCGCTTGTATGTGGCCATCAAGATTTGAGAGATTTGATTTCTTGGAGTTTTTCTTGAAAAGAATCTGAAATTTCACGATGAATTGTGAGTAGGCAGAGAGTAATGTGAGAGAAAGATTGTTATGAGTTCTAAAGAAAACAAAAAAGAAAGAGTGAATAGTTCAAGAGGAAGGAGTTTCTTATATAGGCCTCTGCCTTGTGAACGTTGAAGCCACTAGTCGTTTTGTAGTCGTTACTCTTTACTGTCGTTACAGGAATCTCGGCAGACTAGCCGTTACACTGTTCTGCCCGTTGAGACTGCTGCGGCCCTGACACTGTTTTTCTGCCTCGGTAGAGTTCCTGCTGTGAACTATTTCTCCTTTGTTCTTGCTTATTATACTAAATAAAAATTAAACACACAAAAAGAAAAATACTTAAAGCAAAAATAAATTCGAAAAATAGAAATAAACTAAACTAATCCTAATATATTAATAAAGAAAATGGAGGAGATCATGTTACTGGTGGAGAGCATGCAAATGCATCTCCCAAGATGATTTTCTCTCGTTGGCCCGAATTGTAAATCAGTTGTGGGCCACTCCCTTTTGCTGTGTGTCCATCCACTTTGGGCTTAATCTTTTTACCAACTAATCTGCCGAGCATTCTGCCAAGGCAGGAAATTTTGGTACCTCATGTGTGAATGGCCTTGCACTCCTCTGGATCATCATATATTTTTAAGTTGTGGAATGCATTGAGTTTGACTTGTTGGTCATTGACCCGCATTGTCAACTCTCCTTTTTCCACATCAATTTGGGTGCGTTCAGTTGCAAGGAAAGGTCTACCAAGGATGATCGGTGCATTCTCATCTGCTTCACAATCAAGGACAAGAAAATCAACAGGAAAAATAAACTTATCTACTCTTACTAGTATGTCCTCGATTTTGCCTTCAGGTTGCACATAGGATCGATCCGCTAGTTGCAGCATAATTGTCGTGGGTTTTGCCCTGCCTATTCCAAGCTTTTGAAAGACTGATTTGGGCATTAGATTAATGCTCGCTCCAAGGTCGCATAGGGCCTTATCTTCATAATTTTTACCTATTGCACAAGGTATGATAAAGCAGACAGGATCTTTTAATTTCGGTGGCATGCGATTGTGTAGCATTGCCATGCATCCCTCGGTAGCAGCCACTGTTTCAAACTCACCTATTCGTTTTCTCTTTGACACCATGTCCTTTAAAAACTTGGCATAGTTAGGCATTTGTTCAATTGCCTCTACGAACGGTATGTTAATATGGACTTGCTTTAGAATATCGAGGAATTTCTTAAATTGTTGGTCCTGTTTTTGCTTTTCCAACCTTTGTGGGAAAGGTGGTGGTGGTCTCATCTCATCCATGGTTTCTTTAGTTTGAAATTTAATATGGACTTGCTTTAGAATATCCAGGGTTTCTTAAAGCAGACAGGGTTGTTACTGTCTCGGCAGGCTGTTCAGGAGCTGTTGTGCTCTTTGCCGGGGCAGTAGTATCAGCCTCAGTTTGCTCAGCCTCTTCTTTTGCTGGATCCGCTGATTGAATTTGGCTCTCTGGGATCTTTTCCTTCAGCTGTAGACCACTCCTAGTAGTGATTGCTTTGCACTGTTCATGGACCATTACCTTAGCAACTTCAGTATTGCTAGGTAGTCCTCCTTGTGGTCTAGTGTTTATGTTTTGAGCAAACTGCCCAACCTGAGTTTCTAGCGTTTTAATGGCCGCTTCTTGATTTTGCAATCTCATCTCAGTTCTATTCATAGAAGCGTCTGTCCTTTTGATGAAATTATTGTTCTCTGCCATGTATGACTCAGTTTTCATCATAAAGGCTTTAAGCGTATTCTCTAATGAACTTACCAATTGTTACTGCATCAGCTGCGGCGGCATTGACTGCTAGGCCTGCTGCTGCGACAGTTGTTGCATCAGTTGCTGAAATCCTGAAGGTTGGGTGATTGGGTTTAAGGCATTGTTAGGGTTGCTCCATGATAAGTTTGGATGCCTCTTCCATGAGGGATTGTATGTGTTGGACATCATATTGTTGCGGTTGTAGTTCCCAACATACATACCGGTTTCTTGATTCATGCAATCAGAGGAACTGTGGTTACCTCCACATAAGTCACAATAAGAATCAATTACCTTAACCTCACGGGTATTTTGCTGTAATTGTAGGTTTTGCACCATGTTGGTAAGGGAGGCCAATTGTGCTGCCACTGAATTTGATGTGTCTAACTCATTTACCGTGGCTTGGCAGGCTATTTGGCAAAAAGATCAAGCTCAAAGTGGAAGCAACATATAAGGATGAACATAAAGCAAAAGGGAGTGGCCAACATCTGAATTATAATTCTGGCCAACAAGAGATAAACACCTTAGGAGATGCATTTGCATGCACTTGTCACGGTCCGTGTATCGTAGCAACGCGGGATCGGGCGATATGCTTTCTGGTTGTGCTTAACTCTTGGGAGCGGGATAGCATTAAGGGTGTAGTACGTGCCGAGCAGCCGTCCTATCTTCGGATGGGCGTGCTGATCGTGCACCATACTGGTCGGTAGCTATCCCCGCTTCCCTGGTGTGCCCATGGGAGGGAGAAACCAGTAAGCATCGAGATGGTTAAGGCTGAACCTCGGGTGTGTGAGAGACCTGAGGTGCCGCACGGGGTGGTTGTCCCTGCATCCAAACTTTGACCCCGTGACAGATGGTATCAGAGCGTGGCCGTGTGCTAGCTGTAGAGTTTGCCAAGCGCCCCATGTGCTGCGGAGCGAGTCGTGTGGACGAGCCAGTGTAGCTCACACCCTAATGAGAAGGGGGTGTTCGCAAGTGGGTCCTCTAGAAAGAGATTGAGACGAGGACGGGTAGGCAGGAAGCCGCAGCGAAAGTTCTCCAGATGGTCGTGCTGCAATGGGACACCTTGTTGAAGTGGCGAGTGGCCATGAAGTGGTTGTGAGCAGACCTTTGCCCAGCAGTGGAGGGCGACCCCAGTTAGTGGGCGAGTTTGGGAGAATTGCAAACTAGTTCCTGGCTACTTTCCAGAAGGGAAAGAGTTTCCTCCCCATGCACGAGGGCGTGCATGAATCAGGTAGGGGAGATTGTCACGGTCCGTGTATCGTAGCAACGCAGGACCGGGCGAGATGCTTTCTAGTTGTGCTTAACTCTTGGGAGCGGGATAGCATTAAGGGTGTAGTACGTGCCGAGCAGCCGTCCTATCTTCGGATGGGCGTGCTGATCGTGCGCCACACTGATCGAGAGCTGTCCCCGCTTCCCTGATGAGCCCATGGGATGGCGAAACCAGTAAGCATCGAGATGGTTAAGGCTGAACCTCGGGTGTGTGAGAGACCTAAGGTGCCGCAAGGGGTGGTTGTCCCTGCATCCAAACTTTGACCCCGTGACACACTCCTCCAGTGACTTAATCTCTTCTTTTTTCTTTTTATATTATTATATTAGCATTAGTCTAGTTTATATTTACATTCCATATTTATTTTATGCTTTCATTATTTTTCTTGTTTTTGTTCAATTATTTTTAGGTTAATAAAGCAAGGATGAAGGGAAAATAATTCACAACAGAAATTTTCCCGAGGCAGATAACGGTGTCAGAGCCGCAGCAGTCCCAACGGGCAGAAAAGTGTAACGGCTAGTCTATCGAGATTTCTGCCGCGGCAGTAAAAGCAATCGGCAATAAAGGCTAACGGCTAAAAAACAGATAGTGGTTTCAAACGGATACAAGGCCGAGGCCTATATAAGCACCTTCCTTCTCTTGAACTATTCATTCTTGTTTTCTTTTGAATATTTTCTAATCTTGCTCTCATCATACTCTCTACCTAGCCTTCTTGAAATTTTCAGTATCTTTCCAAGAAACTCTTCAAAATCCTCAAAACTCATCCATGGAATCATATACTCGCTTTGCCCCTGCCGCTGTTGAAGACCAATTCAACAGATCTTTTGTTGCTCGACAGTTATGGGAGGAACAAGGGTTCCAACACTCGGATGAGGAGAAGTACGGCATCGAACACTTCTTGTTCGATAAAATTAAATATCAAGATTTGGAGATTCTTTGCCTATAGCCTGCCCGGCAAATGCCACCATAGTGCGGGAATTTTATGCGCATGGGCCGAGCAAGGATTCTCTCTTCGTCCATTGCTGGGGCAGACAGATCAAGCTCGATGCCGAGACAATCAACCAATACTATGGCCTCATACCTATCCGCGATATCCATGCCGAATTTTTTGAAGAAGTTACAAACGAAGACTACGAGCTGATCAAAGATGACCTTTGCTACAACAACACCCCTTGGGAAACCGGTGCCCATAGAGGATCTATAGCAAGGCAAAATATCAAACCCAAGGCCAAGCTTTGGAACTCCTTTGTCAAGAGACGCCTCATAACCACCTCCCACAATAGCACGGTAGACCGTAGGAGATTGGTGTTCATCCAATCCATCATCAAAAAAAGGAGCATCAACGTTGGAGAGACCATATTACGAGAAATTTACGAATGCGGTAAGAAGGAAAGAGGGTCGTTATATTTCTCTTGTTTAATCTCTGGTTTGTGCATTGCTACAGGTGTACCAGTGGAAGATACGTATGAATACACTCCAAACAGGCAAGGATGGACGAGAGACTTCTGCCACAAAATAATGCAAATCATGCAGGCAGAACCATTCTAGGCAACTCCTCAGCAGTTCACTGCCGACTTCACTATCGGAGCCCAGTACATAACAGATATGCCTGACACTGCCCACACCACTGCCGCAGCAGACCCATACCAAGAGATTCTACAAAGGATGGTCGCCATGGACCTTCGTCAACAGAGATACATGGAATATCAACGCGGCCCAACTGAAGCTCCAGCATCAATACTGTAGGCGATTGGAAGAGAAAAATACGCTGGACGTTTCTGGACATGCAGCACATGGATTGAAGCTGGCTAGCACGAGGAAAGCCCAAGTCAAAGGCCACGAGGGAAAAGCCGCCTAGTTGAAATAAACTTGGAAATATTTGATTTATGGGAATAATCGTAATCCTACTCCAAGTAGTATTCCTACTTAGGAAAGGTTTGCCCTATACCTAAACTATATATATCATAGCCGTCCAATGTATAGGAGAGCTGATTTAGAGAGAGTTCAACCCTAAGAATTATTGTGTTCTTTCTTTCATTATGTTCTAAGCTTTCTTAGGGTTAGGTGAAGGTTGTCGAGTACTTGTGAGAGGAGATTGTACTTTGTTTCTCATTTCAATGCAATAAAACAATAAGATTTGCTTACTCTTTGCCATTCTTTGTTCTTGCATCCAAGCCCGAGAGGTAAGTTTGTGAGTAATCTATTTATCTAGACTCGGGAGAGTTAGATTCACGAAAGGAGTAAGTACGGTATTTGAAAAATACTAACTCGGCTTAGGGATAGGTTGGAGTTTCAGCAGCTAAAAGAAGTGTGAGATTGGTTGATAGTTATAATTGATTCACGCCGGGAGATATCATCAAGGACTGATTATCAACAGTGTTTCGACTTAGGGATAAGCGGAGCCATCCAAGGACACTTTGCCGAATCTTAGTGAGGTCTACCCAAGAGCAAGGGATTGCCGTGGCAGACACGCATTGTCGCTGCCAAGGCAGTAATCTGCAGTACTGCCGAGGCAGAGTCATGCGATAGCAGTGGACAGAAACAAGTCGATCAATTCCACAGTACAATGCAACTGGATCCTGCCCACTCTCCTCATTCGTTCTCACTACCTTTATTTAGTTTTTATTTAATTAGTTTACTCAAACATCCTTCCTACTTGTGTTTTTACCTTACTTTTACAGGGCAAGAATATTAAAGAAGACATATTAAGTACACCAATCACTGTGGAGACGATACACGATAAATACTTATCACTTTATTACTTGCGACGTGTACACTGCACAATTTGCGCTATTTCTACACGCAACAGTGTTCTGCCTTATAACCTTAACCATAATGAAAAAAAGAGGTTCTTGTATAATGCGAAGCAGTACTTTTGGGACGACCCTCTTTTGTTCAAGCAATGTGCAGACTAGGTTATAAGGACATGTGTTCCAGAGGACGAACAAAAAGAAGTGCTCCAGCAATGCCATGATTCACCCTGTGGTGGACATTTTGGAGGAAACAGAACAACTGCAAAAGTGCTTCAATCAAGCCTTTATTGGCCCACACTCTTCAAAGACGAACAACTTTACTACAAGCACTGTGATCGATGCCAACGCACGGGCAATATCTCTAGACGTAATGAGATGCCATTACAGCCTATATTGGAAGTAGAACTATTTGATGTTTTGGGCATAGACTTTATGGGACCATTCCCATCTTCTCAAGGGAATCTTTACATCCTAATAGCAGTGGATTACGTATCAAAATGGGTCGAAGCAATTGCCACACCACACAGTGATTCCAAGACTGTTCAGAAATTTCTTAAGAAAAATATCTTCACCAGATTTGGAGTACCTCGAGCGATTATTAGTGATGAAGGTAAACACTTCGACAATAAACTCAATGTCGCAGCCCTGAAGAAAATAGGCATCACGCACATAATTGCTACGGCCTACCACCCACAGACAAATGGGCAGGCTGAAATATCAAATAAGGAATTAAAGCAAATCCTTGAAAAGGTGGTCAACCCATCTCAAAAGGATTGTTCTTATCATCTCGACGATGCCCTGTGGGCATATAGGACAACATACAAGACCCCATGGGGAACATCTCCATACAGGCTTGTATTTGGAAAAGCATGCCATTTGCTTGTAGAAATTGAGCACAAAGCTTATTGGGTAGTGAAAAATTTGAACATGGACTGGGAGAAAGCTAGCCAGAAAAAACTGTTAGACCTCAATGAGATAGAAGAATTCAGAGCAGCAACCTATGAAAATGCTAAGATCTACAAAGAAAAGACTAAAAGATGGTATGACCGTAAGCTACTGCCGAGGCAGTTCCTACCAGGGCAAGAAGTCCTCCTTTTTAATTTCAGGCTGAAACTGTTCCTAGTCAGACTCAAGTCCATATGGCCAGGCCCATTCGAAGTTGTTCAGGCCTATCCACATGGTGCAATATTGATCAAATCAAAAAGGGATGGGCATGAATTCAAAGTGAATGGCCTACGCTTGAAGCACTATTCTGACCTACATGATTTGAGGACTATTGAGACAATAACCTTAGGAGATGCAATTGCATATACTCCTATCGTTACTTAATTTTATTATTTTATCTTTATTTTATTGCACTTTTAGGATTAGATTTAGTTTAGCATTTTTCTTTCTATTATTGTTTTATTTTTAATTTTTATTGTTGGTATTTATTTTTTTTAGGTCAGGAATCAAGAATGAAGGTGAAA
Source organism: Abelmoschus esculentus (assembly GCA_035048815.1). Taxonomy (NCBI): domain Eukaryota; kingdom Viridiplantae; phylum Streptophyta; class Magnoliopsida; order Malvales; family Malvaceae; genus Abelmoschus; species Abelmoschus esculentus. Next base: position 3,928,694 of record JAUCBN010000049.1, read on the forward strand.
TCATCCATAACAGTAAAGCCACTGCCGCAGTAGTGCACAGTGTTAGGGCCGCAGCAGTTACCAATGGGCAGAATTGCATAACGGTTCTTCGGAGGAGTTTTAATCCCTTTATACCTCTATGATGTTTTTATATTTTTCCTTTTGATAATATCCATGTGTGTTTCGTGCCTTTCACATATGTTTAAGCATTAAGGACAATGCTCAGTTCGAGTTTGGGGGTGTAGATTCACTACCGAGGCAATTCACTGCCACGACCCTGCCATTAAAGGGAGCGATTTAAGTTTATTTTTACCTTACTTGAATATTTTCCATACTCCTGCAATTGCTCTACATCATTGCCTTAAGTTATTCTCCTTAGTCTATAGAAATCTTTCTCCTTACCATGGCTAGGTCCTGTTTAGAAGGATTAACCTTAGGATGCTTAAGGACTAAAACTTAGAAGCTTGCTATAGGATTGACTCTAAAAACACTTTTTGGACTTTTGTGATTATAGGAATTCTTTTAATGAACCTAGGTGATAAAGGCTTAGACTTATGGAATGATGACTAGAGGTGCTTATTACCGGCTCTAGGAATCACTCTTCTTCATGTTATAGGTGCCCGAAATTGGCTCTAGTATGCTTTAAAAAAAAGAAACTATTGTTTTTCAAGTATATTGATGATAAAACACAATCCTTGAGAAGCCCAAAATTGGTTCAAGTAGTTGTTCTTATAAGAAGAGATCATAAATTCCAAGTCTATTTGTCTTGAACTTAGAGTTTGTCTAAGAAAGCCTTTAATCAAACTTGTCCACAAGAACTCACACACTCACAAAATCTTATAGCTCGATTTCGAGTAAGTCTTTGGGTATCCAAAAGGTTAAGACTTAGAATAGGCATAGTCATGGTGGGGAGAATAGATGAACAAGTAAGACCAATAGAGGATAAGGTATGGCAATTTGATGGTTTGCATTGCTTGAGGACAAGCAATAGTTCGAGTTTGGGGGTGTGATAAGTCCTTAAAAGACTATCACTTTTATATCTTTCATGGACAATAATTACTTAATCTACACCTTTTTGGACTAATGCATAAGCCTAATGTGTGATATATGGATGTTTTACCTTCATGACAAATAAGGATGAAATTTATAGAAAATATAAGTTTTAATGCATCTTTGTGCATTTACAGGGAAACTCGGACCCTGATCGAACCAGCCACGGATGGGAGCTTCTACTGATGGAAGCTAAGCAGACTCAAAGCCAGACCTCCGCCGGGGCAGTAGATGCATCCTACCGAGGCGGGGAATTTCCTAAGAGGGGACTAGTCATCAATAGTACTTCGACTTAGGGATAAGAGGGGTCATCCAAGGACACTTTGCCGAACCTTGATTAAGTTCACCCAAGAGCAAGGGATTGCCGCGGCGGACGTACCCTTCACTGTCGAGGCAGTAGAACTGTAGTACTGCCGAGGCAGTTTAGTGTAGTTGCATTGAATAGAAACAAGTCAATTGAATCCACAATACGACATAACTGGATCCTGCCCATTCTCTCAATCTGATTTTATTCTCTATTTTCTTTTTATTTTTCAGGTTGTTTTCATTCAATTCAGGATAACCAATTTAATATGTGTTATTACTTTATTTCTTTTACAGAGCGAGAAGAGCAAAGGAAACATATTAAGTATACCAATCCCTGTGGAGACGATACTCGATATTTATCACTTTATTACTTGTGACGTGTTCACTTGCACAAATTGCGCAACCCTTTTTACACGCAACAATCCTCATTGGTAATTATTGTCATGCCTCCCTTCTTAGGAACACAATGCAAAGGGCTAACCCATGAACTGTTAGAAATTGGGTATATCATTCCTGCATCCAACCACTTAATGATCTCTATTATCACTACCTTCTTCATCGCAGGGTTTAGTCTTCTTTGGGGCTCAACAGAATTGTTGTGGCATTTTCTAGCAAGATCTTGTGCATGCATATCGTAGGACTGATGCCCTTCAAATCGACCATGTTCCACCCTAGAGCTTTCTCATATTGAGATAATAAATTCACAAGACTAAGCTCTTGGTTAAGTTCTAAGCTAGAAGAAATAATCACTCGCAACGTATTATGAGATCCCAAATAAACATATTTTAAATGTGGTGGCAGTGGTTTCAAGTCTAGAGATGGTCCATGTAAAAGTGATGGTTTAGGAGGAATTTTAGAGAAATCAATTGATTCGAATTTCATACTTGGTTTTGGCTTGGAATAGCCAATTTGCTGTAGCTCCAGATGAGCTTCTTCTCCCTGATCATTCTCCTCCAGAAGTTGTGCAAAGTCCTTCATTTGCAGAGAATTCTCACAGCAAAAATCTATATTTTCTTCAGTTGCTGCAGCATTTATCCCAGCTATACAGTGACATTCTTCATTCCCATCCATGTACTTGAGAGTGTTAAAGACATTAATAGTCATGGACTGGTATACTACTCGCATTGTGAAATCTCCCTTTCCACAGTCGATGAGAATATGACCGGTCGCAAGGAATGGTCGTCCCAAAATTATGGGTGCTTTGTAGTCCACTTCACAATCCAAAATCAGAAAATCCACCGGAAACACGAACTTACCCACTTTTACAATCACATCTTCCACTTTACCTTCTTGCCGGACATGAGAATGGTCCGTTAATTGTAAGATGACAGTGGTAGGTCGTGTATTCCCTATACCAAGCTTCTTGAATATTGCCTTGGGAATCAAATTTATACTCGACCCTAGGTCGCATAGTGCTCTGCCCACAAAATTGTCTCCTATCGAGCATGGAATAATGAAGCTGCCATGATCTTACCTCTTCATGGGAAGCTCAGTCCTCCGAGAATAAAACTCAGATGCTATAGCAATTGTTTCAAAATTCTCAGTTTTTCTTTTCTTTGTAACAGTATCTTTCAAAAACTTTGCATATGAGGGCATTTGATCAATAGCATTTAAAAATGAAATATTTATATGAATTTGGTCCAGAATACTTACAAATTTTTGAAATTAGAGATTCTCTTTGTGTTTTGTTAATCGTTGAGGAAATGGTGGTAGGGGTCTTACGTCCTCCATAGGTGGTACTGGTACTGCTTCTTTTGCTGTAGCATCCGCACATATCTCACCAAATCCCTCAGTATTTAAATTTTCTCTAGTTTCTTCTCGAGCTGATTTTTCTTCTTGTTGCTCAGCTTCTTTTTGTTCCTGAATGAGGATTACTTGTTTCTCCTTTCTTTTGAACTACTCCCTGATAACTCCGTAAAAAGGCTATATTTTAGGCCTTTTTACTTAAGTTATTGAGTGTCTTTAGGCTCATATAGGTTCATTTAGTTGCATCTAGGTTCATAACATTGCAAGTAGTCTTCTAGTTATGCCTTGACATTTTTATGTGGTAATATGTGTTATTTAATGGGAAATGTAGCTTTTTTTAGTTGTGTTGCGCAGGTAAAACAAAAATGGAAGTTAAGGCAATTTTTCATGGCATTTGTAGAAGGATAGCGATGGGAAAATGCCATTGCAAAGCTGGAGGACTCTTGTGCTGAGCTAGACGACAAAGAGATATTTTGATAAGAGTGCCATCTTGTAACACCCTAAAATTGGGTTAGTAAAACAACTCGAACAAAATTTTAAATTAAATGAATCATGTGTAAATTGTATTAGAAGTATGGGACCAAATTGAATTGAGTGAAAATAAGAGAGTATTGCATGTTGGATTTCCAATTCCCCTCATTTGCCCTTGGGCATTTAATTGTTAAAGAATTAAGTGGGGGGCAAAATAGTCATTTTTCACCCCATTTTTAATAAAAAAAATGACCCAAATTCTCTTATTCCTTCCCCATTTCACGCCAAGATCAAAAAAAAAAAAAAAACAGGAGAGAAATCCTCCATGGAGGCTTAGGAGGGGAGCTTGGAAATCCTTGCATGGTTAGGCATTTGGTCTAAGAATTTGAGTCTAAAGACACCGATAAGCTTTCCTCTCCCTAAACCGAAAATTTTAGGGTTTAAACATTTGGGTTTTGAATGTTATATGATGCTTTGTGTTAGATTAGGGTGATTGGAAGCCTAAACAAAAAATAGAAATTGTTGGGTTATGAATCTTTGAAGCATGGACACCAAATTTGGGGTTTTGGAACTTAAATTTTTGTAAATGTCATATATGTGATAAATGATTCGAATAGTGATGAAATTGGGGATTAGTGATGTTAATTTTATTCTTAAAAGTGCTGGAAATTTTTGAGAATGAGTTTGGGGTTATGAATCAAAGCCATGGAAAGAAAGTTAGCCGATTTCGGGTAGAAATGCAATTCCGAGTAGTCAACTTTGAAAAATTCCCTAGGTCGGGTTTGTTGGATTTAGGAGCTAAACTTTTTCCGTAGAGTACTACCATATACCTAGTTTAAAGGAAAATTTACAAAACCTCGATCGGAGTTTTGTAGAAAAAGTTATAAGCCATTCCGTAAGGACTGTTCGAATAGTCCCGAAATCCGGACACGTCTGATTCGAATGAATTCTGGTACTGATCGGGAAATAATTAAAATGTAAGGTTAACTTGTCCTTGTAGAGAGTCTTCTTAGATTTATAATGATATAAAATAAGCTCGATTTGGATTTGGATTTGGGATCTAGGAGATATGATCAAATTACGAAAGGGTAGCAAAACTGTCCCTAGTGAACAAATGAGAATATTTATGTTTGTTAGACATGTGATTATTTAATTTAAGTGATTTCGCTATGTCCTAATGAGTTGCTATGCGAATATGATTTGCTAGAGAATCCGAGAGAAGAGGATATCGAAGAAGAACAAAGGTTCAAGCAAACTCGAAAGAAGGGCAAAGGGATTGCGATGTACAACCCTTGAATAGCTCGAAATCAACTGTGAGTGTGGCAAACCTTAGGGTTAGGACCTAGGTTCCTAACCATCCTTGTTTAATTGATTTGAGTGTTATGTAAATGGACTAATCTATATTCGGTAAAAAGGGAAGGAAGCTAATGTTAAATAACTTGTTTGACGCTATGAGTTGCTTGCTAGCTTAGTACATTTGCATAGCTCGGAAATACCGAGATAAGTAATGGCACGCAGCTACGGATGCCAGGTATGTGAGTCATGCATGAGGCATGTTTATGATGCTTGACTATTCGATTGGTAACATGATATGTATGTTTTGATATGGTAGCATGGTATATGCTTTTGATATGGTAGCATGACATAAATGGTTTGGTTATTAGCATGTTGTGAACATCATTTGTGATAAGCAACTTGTTTAACACAATTGGAAAGATTAAATGAATCTGAAACTTTGATTGAGCCTTGGTCGATAGTTGGTCATAGGTAGTACGGCATGCCTAGGGTTTAAGCTCATTTGTTAGTTTTCCAGTACTTCAGTACTTCTGTTTAGTACTTCGGTACTTCTGTTGGTACTATGGGTACCTTTGTTTGGTGGTTAGTCACCATTTGTAGATATCGTGGGTATCTTTTGTTAGTGCCTTTGTGGCACTTATGTCAGTACCTTTGTAGTACTTCTGATGACTCGCTTACCTAGTCTAGCTATACCAAGGCATCATTTGAAACTAATCCGAAAGAATAAAATTAAGATATTGCTATTGAGCATTTGATATGATATTGCCGTCGAGCATTTGACATGATATTGCTATTGAGCATTTGATATGATATTGTCATCGAGCATTTGACATGATATTTCTATTGAGCATTTGATATGATATTGCCATCGAGCATTTGATATGATATTGCTATTGAGTATTTGATATGATATTGACATCGAGCATTTGACATGATATTGCTATTGAGCATTTAATATGATATTTCTACTAAGCATTTGATATGGCATGGCTATTGGGCATTTGATACGATTTTTCCATTGAGTATTTGATATGATATTGCCATAGAGCATTTGAATATGGGGAGCCATTGAGCATATAAGCATGAAATTGACATTGAGCATATAGTTGTGAATTTAGTTTGCATGCTATTGGCATGATGAATTGGATACATGACAAGCATGATGCATATGAATTATGACGAGCATGATAAATAAGATACATGTTAAGAATGTTATACGATGTTTGAATTGTTATGTGAAAATTGAATGATTGTTTATTTGAAGCTTGTTATTTTGTTTTGATTAATGTCTAAATGGAGAGACTTAGGGTTGCCTCACTTAGTACTTCGTAAGTACTTACCACTGTTTGTTTCCTCCTTCCCAAAACAACAGGTTCTCAAGCCGAGGAGTTAGATTGAGTTCGATCGGGTGCAAGGACACCAAGCAAGCAGAGTATGGTATTTTGTTATTTTGTTAACTCCTAGCGTTTTGTGGCATAGTATGCATGTTTAGAATAGCTTAAGCATTTTGATATTTGGTTTATGGTTTGTATATGAAAACATTCGAGCATTTGGTATGTAAGCCATATGGCATGATGAACTTATTAAGCTAGCCTTACATCTTTTGGGATAGGTCTATGATATGCATATGTGAGCTTTTGTAATTTGAATGTGGCATGTAAGTACCTATAATGACATGAGAAGCATGGAGCTAAGTAGGATAATCTATGGATCCTCAAACCACAATAAGGGTAGGATATTGCCATATAAGAGGTGTAGTTCATAAAGATTAGTTTGTATGTGAATAGCATATCACTGGATTGAATGGCCATTTGGTATGTGGAATTAGACTTGTAAGATGTTACTTGGGGACTATACATGTTGGAATAGTCCTCTAAGGTTTAGGGATGGCTTGGACCATATGTTTGGTTTTTGGTAGTGTGTAAGTGTTTAAAAAGTTAGAAAGATGCCAATTGGAACGAGGGTATCGATACCAATTACATGGGTATCGATACCACCGTTGACAATAATGAAATGGCATCGGTGCCGGTATCGAACCAGGCTACCACAACCTTAAGTCATTGAGTCATCGAGGGAGTCCGGTATCGATACATGGTTCGATACTGGAGCTTACAGTAGCAAAATAGCATCGATGCTTGGTTCGATACAAGCCTTGTAAGTGAACTCCATGGTTCGATACTGGTATCGAACCAGGTTACTTTAGCCCTAAGTCAATAAGTCAACGGTCAACTTAGTTGACCGGGTATCGAGTTAGGGTTCGATACCCCTGTTTCGATACCCCTTGACATTTAGATCTCATCCACTTGAATTAAGTTAGAATTTGAAGAATGAAATCATGTATTAGGTGAAAATTCAATTGGGAAAAAATGAAATAAACTTAAGATCGATTAATGAGTATATTGAATTTGGAAAAGCCTTAAATTGGACCCAACTTTAATATACACAATATGAATTTAGGGATTGTAAAACATAAGTTATATTTGAATTACCATACAAATAATTGAAAAGTTTTAAATTGGCCCGGAATTTGACAAAGGAAACAACTTGCATTTGGCATATAATTTTATACAATAAACGAATTATCTTGGTTTCGAATACAAAGTTCGGGTTTGTAAGTCCGGTCGACGCCCCCGTCTCCTAAACCGGGATAAGGGTGTCACATTTTATTGGTATCAGAGCTTTCGGTTACATGATTCTCAGACCGAAACGAATATGCATACATCATATAGGATTGAACTATGCCACCTAGGAGTTTTGTATACCGTACTTGCTTGTGTTCTTGCTTATTTGAATAATATTTTTTTGTCCCTTTTTGTAGTATGGTTGATACGAGATTAGCCCTTGGAGATGAACGTCTTGAGGGTTCGTCAAATGAGATTAAAAATGTCAGGATAGAACCGAATCCTCCTCGGGAACAAGAACAACCACCGGTGGGAGCTGCCCCAGAACAGGTAGCCCCAGTTATACATGATGTTCAGAGGGAATGTCTTCTGAGTATGAAGAGAATGTTTGATCATCTAGTGTCTTACTTGAGACAATATCGTCCTGCACCTGCCAATGTTGTGCCGAGTAGGGCCCTTATTGAGAAGCTTGCTCGATATCGAGCCTTTACTTTCACGGGATGCAATGAGGATAAGCCCGAGGAACCTTAGCAGTGGTTAGAAAGGACCACTCAAATTCTAACTAAGCAACTGCAATGCTCTGATGAGAACAAGCTCGAATATGCTATCTCATTTCTAACTGATGAAGCCTTAAGTTGGTGGGAAACTACAACCCTGACTGCTCCTGCCGACTCTGTTACCTAGGACTTCTTCGTAGAGGAGTTCAAAAAGAAATACATAAGTGAACAGTATTTGGCTGAAAGAAGAAGGAGATTCTTGTATTTGAAGCAGGCTAATAGGCCTATTGAGCAATATGTGGTAGACTTCTGTAAGTACTACAAATATGGTGTGGAGTACATCAAGACTGAGAAACAGAAATGTCAGATGTTCAATGATGGGCTGAATGATGAGATGAGCCCTATGTTCACGGCTTTGGGGATTACCGATTTCTAGATTTTAGTCAATCGGGCTATTGCTACGGAAGCCAAGATGAAAGCTTCAGAGAGAAGAAAGGGTGGAAATAAGAACGACAAGAAACGTAAATAGGAGGATAAGTCTGAACGGAATGTGAAGAAAGTCAAGAATCAGAAAGAAGGCTCCTCGACCTACCACCATGAGTTCAAGAGCCATTATGTGTCGAGACCTCAGTCGGCAAATAGACCCTCGGACCCGTTTGCATCTGTCCATAGCACGGGGAATTCTAGAAAAGCTCAGGCTTGTCAGTTTTGTCAGAAGTTTCATGTTGGACCTTGTCGGCTTCAGATGAAACTAGGCTATGCTTGTGGTGGATCAGACCACTTTATCAAGGATTGTCCTTAGAATCCAAATAGAGGCACACCTCAGACTTGTGCCTATCAAAGTCCTCCACCTCAGAATAGAAACAAGGATCCGAGACAGGCCCATTCCGGGAATCAGAATAGAGGAAAGGACCATCAGTCAACCCCTCCTCATCAGGAATCTCGAGTTCCTGCTAGAATGTACAACATTCGTGGTAGAGGAGAGGAAGAGTCTCCCGATGTGATTGCAGGTACTGTTGAATTAAATTTAATTCCTGCATATGCTTTGATAGACTCAGGATCCTTACATTCCTTTGTATGTTCTAATATGCTTGTAAAGGTTAAATTAGAGCCTGAAAATGTTAATAGGGGTCTTATAGTATCAAACCCAATATGAGGTATAATGAATGTTAACCTCGTTTGTAAAGACTCTCCGATCTCAATTCGAAATATTCCTTTTCGAATTGATCTGTTTGTACTACCTGTGTGTGAGTTTGACCTAATATTAGGATTAGACTGGTTGACTAAACATGAAGCTTGGATCGACTGTCAGAATAGAAGATTGTATCTTCGTGGTTTGGGAAAGGAGTCAATTCTCCTGATTGATAAGAAGCCGACTTCTATTTTTGCCGCTATGGCTATGTAAGATGAATATGACTTCGGTTTGCCGAAGATTCCTATGGTATCTGAATTTGTTAATGTTTTCCTCGAGGAACTTCCTGGTCTTCCTCCGACCAGAGAAGTTGAGTTTGGGATAGAAGTCCAGCCTAGGACTAATCCGATGTCAATTGCTCCTTATAGAATGGCACCAATAGAATTGAAAGAGCTTAAGAAACAACTCCAAGAGCTACAAGACAAGGGGTTCATTCGTCCTAGTTCCTCACCATGGGGTGCTCCTGTTTTTGTTTGTAAAGAGGAAAGATGGTACAATGAGATTTTGTGTCGATTATAGGCAACTGAATCGGGTAACCATTAAGAATAAGTACCCTTTGCCCAGAATTGAAGATTTGTTTGACCAACTCAAGAATGTTGCAGTGTTCTCCCGTATTGATCTTCGATCGGAGTACTATCAGATGAGAGTAAAATAGGAAGATGTTCCTAAAACTGCTTTCAGAACTCGTTATGGACATTTTGAATTCTTAGTGATGCCATTTGGGTTAACTTTATTGATGGATCTCATGAATCGAATCTTCTGGCCTCATCTTGATAAGTTTGTGGTCGTCTTTATTGATGACATATTGGTGTATTGTCGGAACAAGGAGGAACACACATTACACCTTCGAATTGTTTTACAGACTCTTTGGGAACGTCAGTTATTTGCTAAGTTCTCGAAGTGTGAATTCTGGTTATCGGAAGTGTCATTCCTTGGCCATGTCATCTTGGCAGAAGGAATTAAGGTCGATGCTAAGAAAGTGCAAACTATTTTGGACTGGAGACCTCCGAGAAATGTTAGTGAGATTAGAAGTTTCCTCGGTTTAGCCGAGTATTATAGGAGATTTGTTAAGGGATTCTTTACGATTGATTTGCCCTTAACTAAGCTTCTCTGAAAGGATAAATTTTTTGAATGGTCAGAGGACCAACAAAGAAGCTTTGACCAGCTTAAGAAGCTTTGACCAGCTTAAGAAGCTTTGACCCATGCTCCTGTTCTTATTCAACCGGAATCTGGCAAGGAATTCACGGTGTACAGTGATGCCTCACATTCGGGACTGGGTTGTGTTCTGATGCAAGGAAATAATGTGGTTGCATATGCATCTACGCAATAGAAGCCTCATGAACTGAACTACCCTACTCATGACCTCGAGTTAGCGGCTATTGTGTTCGCCCTCAAGATATGGAGACACTACTTATATGGTGAGAAGTGTTACCTATACACTGATCACAAAAGTCTTAAATATCTCCTGACTCAGAAGGATTTGAATTTGAGAAAAAGAAGGTGGATGGAATTGCTAAAAGACTATGAATTGGTCATCGATTACCATCCTGGAAAGGCCAATGTAGTGGCCGATGCTCTTAGTCGTAACCCGACGTTGGGTAAGTTATTTGATAGCTTTGAAATGTTACAAACTTCCTTTAAATTTTCGTACCTAATTTTGAAAATTTCCTTATAGCCCCGAATTCGATTAATGCTCATCTTCGAGTATATCGAAAGCAAGGATTTATGTTTGAACTTCTGGTTCAATCCGACCTGATTATGAGAATAAAAGATCTTCAGCAATCTGACTTTGAGCTTCAAGCTATTGCAACAAAGCTTGTTTCGAAAGCTAATGTCGAATTCTTCCTCAATTCGAATGGATTGCTCTACTTTAGAGATAGAGTTTGTGTTCCGAATAACGAAGAATTGAAAAGAGATATCTTACAAGAAGCACACCAGAGTCCATTCTTGATCCACCCTGGTTCTGTTAAAATGTATAAAGATTTGAAATCCTTGTATTGGTGGCCTGGCATGAAAGCAACCATCACAGACTTCGTATCCCGATGTTTGACTTGTCAGAAAGTCAAGGCTGAGCACCGAGCTCCTACAGGATTGCTTCAGCCTATTGAATTGCCCGAATGGAGATGGGATCGAGTAACGATGGATTTTGATACCGGTGTACCTGTTACACCGAGAAAGAATGATGCTATTTGGGTGATTGTTGATAGACTCACCAAGTCTACAGATTTTATTCTGGTTCAAAAGAATGTGAACTCAGTGACCTTAGCCGAGTTGTATATCCGTGAGGTGATTCAATTACATGGTGTACCGACATCCATCATTTCTGATAGAGATCCAAACTTCACCTCCCGATTTTGGAAGTCTTTGCAAAAGGCTCTTGGAACTAAAGTACATCTTAGCACTGCCTTCCATCCGCAGTCTGATGGCCAGTCTGAAAGAGTGATACAAGTATTGGAATATATGCTACGTGCTTGTGTCATAGATTGTGGAAGAAATTGGGAGAAGTCTTTGCCCTTATTGGAGTTCGCTTATAACAATAGCTATCAAACATCTATCCAGATGACTCCTTTTGAAGCTCTATATGGGAGGAAATGTAGAACTCCTTTGTGTTGGTCTGAATTGGGAGAGAATAAGGTTTTAGGACCTGAGATGATTCGGGAAACTAAGGAACAGATCCGGGTCATTCACGATCGATTGAGACAAGCCTTCGACAGAAAAAAGGCTTATGCAAATTTGAAACGGAGAGATATTCAGTATAGTGTGGGAGACAAGGTCTTTTTTAAAGGTTTCTCCTTGGAAGAAAGTCTTAAGATTCGGAAAGAGGGGAAAGCTTAGCCCTCGGTTCATTGGACCCTTCAAAGTTATTGAAAGGATTGGCCCGGTGGCCTATCGTCTTGCACTCCCTAGTGAGTTTGATAAGATACATAATGTGTTCCGTGTCTCTATGTTGAGAAAATATAGATCTAACCCTTCTCATGTTTTGGAACCGGAAGGACTAGAATTGAATCCCGATTTGTCTTATGAAGAAGAACCGGTTCAGATTCTTAAACGAGAAGTTAAAAGACTTCGCAATGAGAATGCTCCCTTAGTAAAAGTCCTTTGGAGGAATCACAAGAAAGAAGAAGCTACTTGGGAACATGAGGCAACAATGAAAGTACAATATCCGCAATTATTCCGTTCAGGTAAATTTGAGGGCGAATTTCTTGTTAAGGAGGGGAGAATTGTAACACCCTAAAATCGAGTTAGTAAAACGACTCGAACAAAATTTTAAATTAAAAGAATCATGTGTAAATTGTATTAGAAGTATGGGAAAAAATTGAATTGAGTGAAAACAAGAGAGTATTGCATGTTGGATTTCCAATTCCCCTTATTTGCCCTTGGGCATTTAATTGTTAAAGAATTAAGTGGGGGGCAAAATGGTCACTTTTCACCCCATTTTTAATAAAAAAAATGACCCAAATTCTCTTCTTCCTTCCCCATTTCACGCCAAGATCAAAAAAAAAAAAAAAATGGAGAGAAATCCTCCATGGAAGCTTAGGAGGGGAGCTTGGAAATCCTTGCATGGTTAGGCATTTGGTCTAAGAATTTGAGTCTAAAGACACCGGTAAGCTTTCCTCTCCCTAAACCAAAAATTTTAGGGTTTAAACATTTGGGTTTTGAATGTTATATGATGCTTTGTGTTAGATTAGGGTGATTGGAAGCCTAAACCAAAGATAGAAATTGTTGGGTTATGAATCTTTGAAGCATGGACACCAAATTTGGGGTTTGGGAACTTAAATTTTTGTAAATGTCATATATGTGATAAATGATTCGAATAGTGATGAAATTGGGGATTAGTGATGTTAATTTTATTCTTAAAAGTGCTGGAAATTTTTGAGAATGAGTTTGGGGTTATGAATCAAAGCCATGGAAAGAAAGTTAGCCGATTTTGGGTAGAAATGCAATTCCGAGTAGTCAACTTTGAAAAATTCCCTAGGTCGGGTTTGTTGGAGTTAAGAGCTGAAATTTTTCAGTAGAGTACTACCATATACCTAGTTTAAAGGAAAATTTACGGAACCTCGATCGTAGTTTTTTTAGAAAAAGTTATAAGCCATTCCGTAAGGACTGTTCGAATAGTCCCGAAATCCAGATAGGTCTGATTCGAATGAATTCTGGTACTGATCGGGAAAGAATTAAAATGTAAGGTTAACTTTTCCTTGTATAGGGTCTTCTTAGCTTTCTAACGATATAAAATAAGCTCGATTCGGATTTGGGATCTAGGAGATATGATCAAATTACGAAAGGGTAGCAAAATTGTCCCTTGTGAACAAATAAGATTATTTACGTTTGTTAGACATGTGATTATTTAATTTAAGTGATTTGGCTATGTCCTAATGAGTTGCTATGCGAATATGATTTGCTAGAGAAACCGAGAGAAGAGGATATCGAAGAAGAACAAAGGTTCGAGCAAACTCGAAAGAATGGCAAAGGGATCAGGATCTACAACCCTTGAATAGCTCGAAATCAACTGTGAGTGTGGCAAACCTTAGGGTTAGGAACTAGGGTCCTAACCATCCTTGTTTGATTGATTTGATTGTCATGTAAATGGACAAACCAATATTCGGTAAAAAATGAAGTAGGCTAATGTTGAATAACTTGTTTGACGATATGAGTTACTTGCTAGCTTAGTACATTTGCATAGCTCGGAAATGCCGAGGTAAGTAATGGCACGCGGCTACGGATGCAAGGTACCTGAGTCATGCATAAGGCATGTTTATGATGCTTGACTATTCGATTGGTAACATGATATGTATGTTTTGATATGGTAGCATGGTATATGCTTTTGATATGATAGCATGACATAAATGCTTTGGTTATTTGTATGTTTTGAACATCGTTTGTGATAAGGAACTTGTTTAACACAAATTGGAAAGATTAAATGAATCTGAAACTTTGATTGAGCCTTGTTCGATAGTTAGTCATAGGTAGTACGGCAGGCCTAGGGTCTGAGCTCATTTGTTAGTTTTCCAGTACTTCGGTACTTTTGTTTAGTACTTTGGTACTTCTGTTGGTACTATGGGTACCTTTGTTTGGTGGTTAGTCACCATTTGTAGATACCGTGGGTATCTTTTGTTAGTGCCTTCGTGGCACTTATGTCAGTACCTTTGTGGTACTTTTGATGACTCACTTACCTAGTCTAACTATAGCAAGGCATCATTTGTAACTAATCCGAAAGAATAAAATTGAGATATTGCTATTGAGCATTTGATATAATATTGCCATCGAGCATTTGACATGATATTGCTATTGAGCATTTGATATGATATTGCCATCGAGCATTTGACATGATATTGCTATTTAGCATTTGATATGATATTGCCATCGAGCATTTGACATGATATTGCTATTCAGAATTTGATATGATATTGCCACTGAGCATTTGATATGGTATGGCTATTGAGCATTTGATACGACTTTGCCATTGAGTATTTGATATGATATTGCCATAGAGCATTTGAATATGGGGAGCCATTGAGCATATAAGCATGAAATTGACATTGAGCATATAGTTGTGAATTTAGTTTGCATGCTGATGGAGGCTAGAAAGTCCTACTTTTATAATGAAGCATTCGTTCGTCCACCTTTGTTAGATTATAGTATTTAAGATGTCGAACCCACAGGGATTGGCTTTACTTACGCAATTTATTCTTCCTGCACAATGGGAAATTAAAGACACAAATAATTGAGTTGGATTATAACTAAGGAAACTAATTAAATCAATAAAGATAAATGATCAAGAAATCAAGGATGGAAAAGTGGGGTAGGTTAGAGTGCTTCGTAGTGTGGATTTGATTGACTTGTCTCTGTCCAATGCAATTGCACATCACTGCCTCGGCAGTCCTGCAGATTACTGCCTTGGCAGCAACGATACTTGTCCGCCGCGGCAATCCCTTGCTCATGGGTGGACTTTACCAAACTTCGGCATAGTGTCCTTGAATGTCTCCGCTTATCCCTAAGTCAAAGTATTGTTGATGACTAGTCCTTGATGATACCTGTCGCGTGTCAAAAGTGCGCGTTCAGTGCAAGTGGACACATCGCAAGTAATAAGTGATAAGTATCTTATCGAGTTATCGTCTCCTCAGGGACCGGTATACTTAATATGCTTTCTTCACCTCCTTGTTCTGTAGAAAGATAAAAACACAAATAAGTTGATTTGATTTATCTAAACTAAAATAACTAAAATAAAAGTAAAGGATTGAAATAGTAGAGAGAGATGGGCTAGGATCCAGTTGTGTTGTATTGTGGAATTGATTGACTTGTCTTCGTCCAATGCAATCGTATATCACTGCCTCAGTAACACTGCAGTTTTACTGCCTGGGCAGCAATAACACTGTCTGCCGCGGCAATCCCTTGCTCGTGGGCAGACTTTACCAAAGTTCGGCAAAGTGTCCTTGAATGACTCCGCTTATCCCTAAGTCAGAGTGCTGTTGATGACTAGTCCTTGATGATACCTCCCGGCGTGAACCAAGTATACTCACCAACCAATCTCACACTTCTTTTAGCCGTTGAAACTCTTAACCTATCCCTAGGCCGAGTTAGTGTTTCGCGATTGAAACACCGTACTTACCCCTTTCGTGAATCTAACTCTCCCGAGCTTAGATAAATTGATGATCACAATATCCTCTCCCGAGCTCAATTGTGAAACAAGGAATAACAAAGGATAAGCAAACCTTGATAATCTTTCGTGCATTGAATGAAACACAAAGTACAATCTCTTCTCACAAATACTCTACAACCTTCACCTAATCCCTAAGAAGATTTAGAACATGATGGAGAGGAAAGAAACAACAGTAGAAGTCGGCTCTCTCCCTAGGTATTTCGTTGTCTATTACATTGGGTGGCTAAGTCTTTATATAGGCTAGACCTAGGGCAAACCTTTCCTAAGTAGAATACAACTTGGAGTAGGAAACAAGTTAAGTACATAATAAAATATATTTCCAAGTTTGTATTCGGCTAAAGGGGTTTTTCCGTATAGTCTTCCTTTGGGCTTTTCCTTGTGCTAGCCAGCTCCGATTCATGGGCTTCAAGTCCAGACACGTTCCTTGGATTTTTGTCTTTCCGTCGCCTATAATCTTGCTACCTATCTTTCTGCTGCTGCCTCGGCATCAGGTCCTGCCTCGGCCTTGTCTTTGCTGCGGCACTGGTTCTCCTGCACAGATATGAAAACGCAGTAAAACGTGCCTTTTTTCGTAAATATTATCTATATGAGCATACTTCTAAATATATCACATTGAGTGCATGTATTGGTCCAAGTGGGTGTATATTTGGTACTTAATGCCCATAAAAGGAGTAAAAAGTGATAGTGTGTTGAGCACTTATCAATACTTCCCGGCGTGAATCAATTATACCCCCAACCAATCTCAAACTTCTTTTAGCTGCTGAAACTCTTAACCTATCCCTAGGCCGAGTTAGTATTTCGCGAATGAAACACCGTACTTATCCCTTTCGTGAATCTAACTCTCCCGAGTCTAGATAAATGAATTACTCACAAACTTCTCTCCCGAGCTTGAAAGCAAGAACAAAGAATGACAAAGGATAAGCAAACCTTGATAGTTTTATTGCATTGAAACAAAGAACAAAGTACAATCTCTTCCACAACTACTCCACAAACTAACCTAAACCCCAAGGGGACGATGGAGGAGTTTAGGGTTTTCTATGAACACTTGATTTCAATATATCCTCCTCTCTACATAGGCTATGCTCCTCTCTACAAAGAGCAATGTAGCGCGATCACACTAAGGAGTGGCACTCAACTTAATCAGCAAGATAAGTTTGGGGGGAAGAAATCTGAGTATTCCTTACCCGAACCTGTGCAAGAAGAAATGCCTAAGAAAATTCTCGAGGAAAAGGGCCAAGAGGAAGGTTTGACGAAGGAACCTGCCGATGTAGCGAGTAGAAATGTCACAGAAAAAATAGTTCATACACCACTAGTGGAAAAAGTTAGACCCCTACCATCCTATCCTTAGAGGCTCAAGAAGCACAATTGACGAGTGCCTAAAAGTCCTATTCTTTATACCAATTTCCCACTCGATTATTGTTAATAAAGGACAGATTTAATGGCAATATTGGATAATTCTGCTTATTTCCATATTTCAGCATCCCAATACTTAATTCATAAATTTATCGATTATTTGGCATAAAACAGGTGCGGTTAATGATTTTTTCTCTTAGACAGGAAACTACTACACAGGTAATGCCAGATAGCATGACGGATGCTAGAAACCAAAGCTGGAATGCAGATAAGTACCCGCCTCGGCAACACTTGAAGACCTTGGCAGCACTTGAAGGCCGCGGCAGCACCTAAAGAGCAAATGTTGATATGATAGGCGATCTGAAGATAAAAATAAGGGGAACGTTTTAAAACAAGCAGCATAGAAATCGGAGCTGAGGAACACACGGAAAGTCAAGGTCAAATGCCACGCGGGAAAAGAATCCTTATAGGAATAAACTAGGAAATAAAATAAATATCTTTTATTTATGTACTTAACTTGTGTTTTACTCCAAGTTGAATTCCTACTTTGGAAAGGTTTGCCCTAGGCCAAGCCTATATAAACCATAGGCTATGTAGATAGGAAGACATCTCAAAATCAAGTGTTCATAGAAAACCCTAAACTCCTCCATCGCCACCTTGGGGTTTAAGTTAGTTTGTGGAGTAGTTGTGGAAGAAAATTGTACTTTGCCTTCTTGTTTCATGCAATAAAATATCGAGGTTTGCTTATTCTTCGCCATTCATTGTTCTTGCATTCAAGCTCAGGAGAGAAATTTGTGAGAGATTTATTTATCTAATATCGGGAGAGTTAGATTCACGAAAGGGATAAGTACGGTATTTTTCTAGCTAGAAAATACTAACTCGACCTAGGGATAGGTTAGAGTTTCAGCGGCTAAAAGAAATGTGAGATTGGTTGGTGGTTATAATAGATTCACGCCAGGAGGTATCATCAAAGACTAATCGTCAACAATACTTCGACTTAGGGATAAGCGGAGTCATCAGAGGACACTTTGCCGAACCTTGAAGAAGTCCACCCAAGAGCAAGGGATTGCTGATAAGTGCTCAACTCACTATCACTTTTTAAACCTTTTAAGGGCATTAATCACCAAATTTACACCCACTTGGACCAATGCATGTACTTAATGTGATGTATTTAGAAATTAAGCTCATAGAAATAATATTTACAGAAAAAGGCAAGTTTTACAGCATTTTTATATCTGTGCAGGAGAACCAGTGCCGCGGCAGCAACATGGCCGAGGCAGGACCTGATACCGAGGCAGCAGCTGAGAGACAGGAAGCAAGATTGTAGGCGATTGGAAGAGAAAAATCCAAGGGACGTATTTGGACATAAAGAACATGGATCGGAGCTGGCTAGCATGAGGAAAAGCCCAAGACAAGGCCACGCGGGAAAGCCTTTTAGTTGAATTAAACTTGGAAATATTTTAATTATGTACATGACTTGTTCCCTACTCCAAGTTGTATTCTACTTAGGAAAGGTTTGCCCTAGGTCAAGCCTATATAAAGACCTAGCCGTCCAATGTATTAGACACCAATACCTAGAGAGAGAGCCGATTCATAAATTCTTTATTTTCTTTCTCTCAACTATGTTCTAAGCTTTCTTAGGATTTAGGTGAAGGTTGTTTAGTATATGTGAGAGGAGATTGTACTTTGTCTTTGTTTCAATGCAATAAAACTATCAAGGTTTGCTTATCCTTTGTTATTCCTTGTTCTTACATTCAAGATCGGGAGAGAAGTTTGTGAGTAATCCATTTATCTAGACTCGGGAGAGTTAGATTCACGAAAGGGGTAAGTACGATGTTTCAATCGCGAAATACTAACTCGGCCTAGGGATAGGTTAAGAGTTTCAGCGGCTAAAATAAGTGTGAGATTGGTTGGTGAGTATAATTGGTTCAAGCCGGGAGGTATCATCAAGGACTAGTCATCAACAGTACTTCGACTTAGGGATAAGCGGAGTCATTCAAGGACACATTGCCGAACTTTGGTAAAGTCCACCCACGAGCAAGGGATTGCCGCGGTGGACAGTATCGTCACTGCCAAGGCAGAAATCTGCAGTGCTGCCGAGGCAGTGATATAAGATTGCATTAGGCAGAGACAAGTCAATCAAATCCACAATACAACGCAACTCGATCCTGACCTTTCTCTCTCTAATATTCAAATCTCTTTACTTTACTTAGTTGTTTTATTTCCGTTTACCAAGCCCAAAATTACTTGTGTTTTATTTTACTTCTTTGTACAGAACAAGAAGACGAAGAAGACATATTGAGTATACCAATCCCTGTGGAGACGATAATCCGATAAATACTTATTACTTATTACTTGCGATGTGTCCACTTGCACTAAACGCGCACTTTTGACACGCGACAATTGCCGCAGCAGACGTAATCCTTCACTGCCGAGGCAGTAAAACTGCAGTTTTGTCGGGGCAGTGTTGTATAATTGCATGAGACAAAAACAAGTCAATTGAACCCACACTACAAAGCACTCTAACCTACCCCACTTTTCCATCCTTGATTTCTTGATCATTTATCTTTATTTCTTTAATTAGTTTCCTTATTTATAATCCAACTCAAGAAGCATAATAATGAAATTTAGTTCAAAAATTTTATGGATAAATTGGATCAGTTATAGATAAATGTCCCACTATTGGAGACAATTGACCACATGCCTACCTACGCTAAATTTCTCAAGGATATAGTCACAAAGAAGTGTAAAGTGGAGAAGTTTGAGACAATTGCCACGGCAAAAGAGTATTGCTCTGCTTTGAGTACATTACCATTGAAGAAAAAGGATCCAGGTAGCTTCATTATCCCGTGTGCCATTGGAGACAAGTTCATTGGGAAAGCACTCTATGATCTTGGGTCGAGTATAAATCTGATGCCCAAGTCTATTTTCGTGAAGCTTGGCATGGGAGATGCGAGACCCATATCCGTCATATTGTAACTAGCCGATCGTTCCCATGTGAGACCCGAGGGGAAGATTGAAGATGTCATAGTGAGGGTGGACAAGTTCGTATTTCCAGTCGACTTCCTCATACTTGACTCTGAGGCTGATGCTAATACACCCATTATCTTAGGGAGACCTTTCCTAGCAACTGGTCGCATTCTCATTGATTGTGAGAAGGGTGAGCTTACAATGCGCGTAGCAAATCAGAGATTGACCGTGAACATCAACAGTTCTCTCAAGTACATGGATGATTCTGAAGAATGCCAGAGCATTTTCGAAGCAGATTATGAGCTATCATCATAAGCTGATCATTTTTGTCACATCAATTTTGTGCAACTAGATGAATATGAAGAGCTCACGAATGAACTAGAGGAAGAGGCTAGTGAATCTTCATTGGAGGAACATCAATCTAGTTTGCTGATAGCTAGAAATCATTCGAGCTTTGAACCTCTTGACTACGAGGAATCCAGTCCTCCTAAGCCTTCATTACTCGATGCACCAAATTTGGAGCTGAAGATTTTGTCTCAGCATTTGAAATATGCTTATCTGGGTGAAGACGAGACCCTACCTATTATTATTTCTGCGAATCTAAATTCTGATCAAGAGAGAAGTCTACTTCTCGTTTTGTCATAGCATAAACGAGCGATAGGATGGACCATAGCAGATTTAAAGGGGATCAGTCATACTATTTGTATGCATAAGATACTTCTGGAAGAGTGCCATGGCAAATCCATAGAGCCACAATGTAGACTCAACCCCATTATGAAGCAAGTTGTTATGAAGGAGATTCTCAAATGGCTTGATGCTGGAATTATTTACCCAATATCGGACAGTTCATGGGTAAGTCCGGTTCAGTGTGTACCGAATAAAAGAGGCACGAACGTGGTGAGCAATGAGGACAATGAGTTATTTCCGAAGAGATTAGTGACCGGATGAAGGATTTGTATGGACTATCGCAAGCTCAACAAGGCTACGAAGAAGGACCATTTTCCTCTACCCTTCATCGACCAAATGTTGGATCGCTTGGCAGGCAAAGCATTCTATTGTTTCTTGGATGGATATTTGGGGTATAATCAAATAGCTATAGCACCGGAGGATAAAGAGAAGACCACTTTCACTTGTCTTTATGGCACTTACGCTTTTCGAAGGATGCCCTTTGGATTGTGTAATGCCCTTGCAACTTTCCAGCGCTGTATGCAAGCTATCTTCTCTGATATGGTTGAAGACTCTCTTGAAATTTTCATGGATGACTTCTTTGTTTATGGAGATAGTTTCCAGAAATGTCTTGGCAATTTAGCAATGGTCCTGAAGCGATGTGAAGAAGCTGACCTTGTGTTGAATTGGGAGAAATGTCACTTCATGGTGTTAGAAGGTATTGTGTTAGGCCATAAAATCTCACATAAAGGCATTGAGGTAGACAAAGGCTAAGATCGAGGTGATCGAGAAGCTATCACCGCCAACAAATGTCAAGGGCATAAGAAGTTTTCTTGGACACGTGGGATTCTATCGGAGATTCATCAAGGACTTTTCCAAGATTTCTAAGTCCTTGTGCATGTTGTTGCAGCAAAACCAACCTTTTGTGTTCGATCAAAAATGTCATGGCGCTTTCACAGAGATGAAGCAAAGCCTGATCAATGCACTAGTTTTTGTTCCCCCAGATTGGACTTTACCGTTCGAGCTGATGCGCGACGCGAGCGATTACGTCATGGGAGCAGTTTTGGGGCAGCATCGAGGTAAAATTTTTCATGTTGTTTATTATGCTAGTCGTACTTTAAATGAAGCAAAACTTAACTACACTACCATAGAGAAAGAGCTACTTACCGTGGTATTTGCATTTGACAAGTTTAGGTCATACTTGATAGGCACTAAGGTCATTGTTCACACCGATCACTAAGCAATTAAGTACTTAGTGACTAAAAAGGATGCTAAACCTAGGCTCATTAGATGGATACTACTGTTGTAGGAATTTGACTTAGAGGTGGTAGATAGGAAGGGAATCGAGAACCAAGTTGCTGATCATTTTTCTAGGCTAGAAGTTAACCTGGAATGTCATGACAAAATTGAAATACATGATGAATTCCCTAATGAGAAAATTCTTTATGTCACGGAAATTCCGTGGTACGCTGACCTTGTTAATTTTCTTGTTAGTGGTATTTTTCCTTTTGACATGATTAGCCAGGAAAGGAAGAAATTTAGACATGATGCGCGGTTCTATTTCTGGGATGAGCCGTATTTGTTCAAGCGTTGTGCCGATCAAATTATCCGAAGATATGTGCCGGAAGAGGAACAAAGAGATATTCTACATCACTGTCACTCAGGCCCATGTGGTGGACACTTCGGAGGAATGAGGACTGCTGCTAAGGTCCTCCAATTAGGTTTTTACTGGCCTACTTTATTCAAAGATACCCAAGCATTTTACCTAGCCTACGATTGATGTCAAAGGACTGAGATTATCTCCAGACGTCATGAAATGTCACGACAAAATATTTTGGAGATAGAGTTGTTTGTTGTATAGGGCATAGACTTTATGGTTCCATTCCCATCTTCATATGGAGATCTATATATCCTTTTGGCGGTGGACTATGTATCCAAGTGGCTAGAAGCCATTGCGACACCAAGGAATGATTCAAAGACCGTGCTTAAATTTCTAAGCATATTTTCACAAGATTTGGCACGCTAAAGGCTATCATCAGTGATGAAGGCACTCACTTTTACAACAAGTTAATTGCCAAGGCATTGCAAAGATATGGGGTGCGATACAAAATTTCCACGACATACCGAACAGCTTGATGAAGCGTGAAATCAAGCAGATTTTGGAAAAAGTGGTGAATCCAAGAAGGAAGGATTGGTCACCAAAGCTTGATGAAGCGTTGTGGGCATACCGAACAGCTTTCAAAAACCCCTTAGGGATGTCTCCGTTTAAGTTAGTCTATGACAAGGCATGTCACCTCCCGGTTGAGCTAGAGCATATGGCTTATTGGGCAATCAAGAAACTCAATTTTGATATCGATTTAGCTAGTGAAAGAAGACTTCTAGAGTTGAATGAGATGGAGGAATTTAGGACCCAAGCTTATGAGAATGCTAAACTCTACAAGGAGCAGACTAAAAGATGGCATGATCAAGCGATTTTGCCACTGCATTTTCAAGTGGGGCAACAAGTGCTCCTATTCAACTCAAGGCTTAAGCTCTTCCCTGGGAAGCTTAAATCGAGGTGGTCCGGGCCAATTGAAATACACCATGTGTATCCCCATAGAACCGTGGACATCAAGGAAATTGATAGCGGGAGAATTTTCAAAGTCAATGGCCAGCGCCTGAAGATCTACATTGGAGCCCACGTGATGCGGGATAAATCTACCGCATATCTTATAGATGCTTGACATGCTGAAATGTCATGGCATTTTCAATTTACTCCTGTTCATAAATAAATAATCTTTAAGTTTGTTTTATTTGCTTTATTATGCGTTATCTTTTTAATCCTTTCTTTTATTTTTTTAGGTTAATATACACCATTGGAGGCTGGAGGCTGAAGGAAAAAGGAGAAAAGTAGAAAACCCTACCTTGAAAGTATTGGGCGGCAAAAAGATAAAAATGGGGAGTTTTTATTATTTTTATTATTTTATTTTGAATTTCAAAAATCAACGCTCTCTCTCTTCTCTTTAATTGCCTGACACCTTTATTCCCACACCCAATCAACCCCCTCCACACGTTTCTTGCACACACACACACTAAAGAAAATAAAGGTCTTACCTTTATTATTTTTTTTACCTTTACTCTCCATCTTCTTCCTCATCTCTAACCTCCATAACCGAAAACCCCCCTCTATTAAAGAAAAGCTTCAAGCTTTCCTATTTTTTCTTCTCTCTTTCAACTTAAAGATGGTATGAACCAGACCCCCAGGAGCTGCACAACAACTTTTGGCTATTTTTGTTGACGAACTGGCGGAAGAGAGGTTTAAATCTCTCAAGAATCGAAAAGTTTTCTTTGAACTTGGCTTCATCCTCTCCGACGAGTTGGGACCAAAGGTGAAGGATGTGGTGGTGCGCCACCATCGAGAGCAGTTTGCTGCCCATCCAGGCTCCATCAACGCAACATTAGTGCGTGAATTTTTATGCCAACATTTATAACCCTGACCAAAAATTCGTATATGTCTGGGGCAAAAACATTCACTTCACAAATACGGCTATCAATCGCTTCTTCAAAATCCCTCAAGAAGTGGATAGGCACGCTAAGAAAGAAGGAGAGGCTGATTATGAAACATATCAAGGTGTGAAGAAGGATTTATGTCTGCCCAAGATCGAGTGGAATGGCCAGCAAACTTCGAGATGAACAGTGAACCGAGAGAGCTTGCTTTCCAACACCCGGTTGTGGAACCACTTCTTGAGATACAAGCTGATGCTCACTTCGCATCACACTACTGTGAGTTTACCTCGACTTATGCTGTTATATTCTATTCTCTTTGGTTGCCCAATAGACATAGGAAGAATTATTGTGCATGAGACACGTGCTTGTTGGAAATGAACCAAGAGCCCCCTCATATTTCCAAACCTAATCACCGCACTATGTCGAAAGAAAAATGTTCTAGAATATGATTTTGATGAAATAGTGGAAGGAGTGAAAGGGTTGTCTGCTGAAAAAGTGACTGCACTTATGGGAAACATGGAAGAGCAGCCATAGGCATCTCATGCCCCCTTGTACGAGTTAGATCCAGAGATCGAAAGAGCAAGGCAAAGGTTGAGGAGACAGATCCAAGGAGCCATGGCAGATCACCCGACAAGATAAAACTTACCTGTCGGTAATGGAGGTCTTTCGCCGCCACCTGGGCCGCGGTAGCTCACTGTCAGAGACTTCCTGGAGGAGGACTTAAACGGATTAAACCCAAGAGTCGTTACACCGGAGATAGAAGCAGCCCACTTTGAACTAAAACCCGTTATGTTCAATATGTTAAATACAATTGGACAATTTGGTGAGTCTGCAACTGAAGACGCAAGGCAGCACCTCAAGTCCTTCATGGAAATTTGCAACTCTTTCAAAATCCAATGAGTCCATGAAGATGTCTTGCGATTAAAGCTATTCCCATATTTACTGAGGGATATGGTGAAAGCTTGGTTAAATAGCATTCCAACAGGATCTATTAGATCTTGGAGTGAACTCTGCTGTGATTTTATAACTCGTTTTAACCCCACAAATTTATATGATAGAATCCGTAATGAAATCACTTCTTTTCGACAGGCAGAAGACGAACCAATGTACGAGGCATGGGAACGCTATAGGGAGCTATTGCACAAGTGTCCTTTGCATGGATTTCCCCTATGGACCCAAGTGACAATGTTTTACAATGCCACGAATGCCCCGACAAGGATGATGTTAGATGCCTCGGCAAACGGAACACTCCTTGACAAAGCACCTCGGTAAATGAATTAGATACTTCAAGTTCAGTGGCAGCACAATTGGCCTCTCTTACCAAGATGGTACAAAACCTACAGTTACAACAAAACACCTGTGAGGTCAAGGTAATTGATTCGTACTGTGACTTATGTGGAGGTAACCACAGTTCCTCTGATTGTATGAATCAAGAAACTGGTATGTATGTTGGAAACTACAATCGAAACAATATGATGTCCAACACATACAACCCCTCATGGAAGAGGCATCCAAACCTATCATGGAGCAACCCTAACAATGCCTTAAACCCAATCACCCAACCTTCAAGATTTCAGCAACCGATGCCACAGCAGCAAGCCCAGCAGTCAATGCCGCAGTAGCAGATACAGTAGCAACCGGTAAGTTCACTAGAGAACACGCTAAAGGCCTTCATGATGAAAACTGAGTCATACATGGCAGAGAACAGTAATTTCATCAAGAGGACAGATGCCTTCATGAATAGAACTGAGATGAGGTTGCAAAATCAAGAGGCTGCCATTAAAACGCTGGAAACCCAGGTTGGGCAGTTTGCCCAAACCATTAAAACTGAAGTTGCTAAGGTAATGGGCCATGAACAGTGCAAAGCAATCACTACTAGGAGTGGTCTACAGCTGAAGGAAAAGTTCCCAGAGAACCAAATTCAGTCAGCTGATCCCGCAAAAGAAGAGGTTGAGCAAACTGAAGCTGATAACACTGCCCCGGTAGAAAGCACTGCAGCTCCTGAACAGCCTGCCGCGACAGCAACAACTCCAGTGGTGCCAGGTATTAAATTTCAAACTAAAGAAACCCTGGATGAGATGAGACCACCACCAACTTTCCCACAAAGGTTGAAAAAGCAAAAACAAGACCAACAATTCAAGAAGTTCATCGACATCTTGAAGCAAGTCCACATCAACATACCGTTCGTTGAAGCTATTGAACAAATGCCTAACTATGCCAAGTTCCTAAAGGACATGGTGTCAAAGAGGAAACAAATAGGTGAGTTTGAGAAAGTGGCTGCTACCGAGGGATGCATGGCAATGTTGCATAACCACATGCCACCAAAGTTAAAAGATCCTGGTTGCTTTACCATACCTTGTGCGATAGGTAAAAGTTATGAAGGTAAGGCCCTATGCGACCTTGGAGCGAGCATAAATCTCATGCCCAAATCAGTCTTTCAAAAGTTTGGAATTGGAAGGCCAAAACCTACAACAGTGATGCTCCAACTAGCGGATCGATCCTATGTGCAACCTGAAGGCAAAATCGAGGACATACTGGTAAGAGTAGATAAGTTTATCTTTCCTGCTGACTTTCTTGTCCTTGATTGTAAAGCAGATGACAATGCACCGATCACCCTTGGGAGACCTTTTCTTGCAACTCGACGTACCCTAATTAACGTGGGAAAAGGAGAGTTGACAATGCGGGTCAATGACCAACAAGTCAAACTCAACGCATTCCACAACTTAAAAAAATATGATGATCCAGAGGAGTGCAAGGCCATCCACACTGTAGACACTAAAATATCCTGCCTGGGCAGTCTTCTCGGCAGGATATTCGGCAAAAAGATTAAGCCCAATGTGGATGAACATACAACAAAAAGGAGTGGCCCACAACCGATTCACAATTTGGGCCAAAGGGAGAGAATAATTTTGGGAGATGCATTTGCATGTTCTCCACCAGTAACATAATCTCCTCCCTTTTCTTTATTAATATATTAGGATTAATTAGTTTATTTTTATTTTTTTTATTTTTGCCTTAAGTACTTTTTCTTTTTGTGTGTTTTAAATTTTTAGGTCAATAAGCAAGAATAACGGAGGAGTAGTTCACAGCTGGAATTCTGTCGAGGCAATAAAACAGTGTCAGGGCCGCAGCAGTCCCAACGGGCAGAACAATGTAACGACTAGTCTGCCGAGATTCCTGCCACGGCAGAAAAGGAAATGACAGTAAAGAGTAACGGCTAGTGGCTTCAAACGGTCACAAGGCCGAGGCCTATATAAGAAACTCCTTCCTCTTGAACTATTCACTCTTGCTTTCTTATTTTCTTTAGTATTCATAACAATCTCTCTCTCACATTACTCTCTGCCTACTAATCTTCGCTAAATTCCAGATTCTTTTCAAGAAAACCTCCAAAAAATCACATCTCTCAAGTCTTGATGGCAACTTACAAGAGGTTTGCCCCAGCCAACGTTGAAGATCGTTTCAACCGATCTTTCATCGCTCGGCAACTGTGGGAAGAACAAGGTTTCCAGCATGCGGATGAAGAAAACTACGGCATTGAGCACTACCTCTATGACAGAATTAAGTGCCAAAATTGGGAAATTTTCTGTCTCCAACCTCCTCAGGCAAATGCCACGATAGTGCGGGAGTTCTATGCGCACGGGCCCAGCAAAGACTCCCTCTTTGTTCATTGCCGCGGCAGGCCGGTCCAGTTAGATGCCGAGACAATCAACAATTTCTACGGCCTCACCCCTGACAGTGATATCCACGCCGAATTCATGGAAGACATCACTGCAGAGGACTACGAACTCATCAAAGGCGATCTTTGTTACGTGAACACCCCATGGGAAACCGGTACCCATAGAGGATCCGTAACAAGACAAAGCCTAAAGACCGAGGCCAAGATATGGAATACCTTTGTCAAGCGACGCCTCATCCCCACGTCACACAATAGCACGGTGGATCGTAAAAGATTGGTGCTTATCCAATCCATCATCAACAAGAGGACCATAAATGTTGGAGAGATCATCCTACGGGAAATTCATGAGTGCGGTAAGAAAGATAGGGGACCATTGTATTTCACTTATTTGATCACGGGTTTATGTGTTGCCGCAGGTGTGCCCATCGAAGAGACGGACGAATACACGCCCCCATAACGAGGATGGACCAGGGACTTCTGTCACAAAGTCATGCAGATCACGCAAGCGGAGCCTGTCCAAGCAACGCCGCAGCAGTTCACTATCGATACTGCTACCGGGGCCCAGTACACGGCAGACATGCCTGGTACTGCCCACACCTCTGCCGCCGCAGACCCATACCAGGAGATCTTTCAAAGGATGGCAGCAATGGACCTCAGGCAACAAAGGTACATGGAGTACCAAAGGGATTTCAATGGCACCTTAGCCCAGATGCTGCTGCAGCTTTCCAGGTCCAAGGAGCACAATTTCTGGAGTTTCCCAGCAACATGTTCGTCACAGCCTCCCCTTACACCGAGACTACACCAGCCCCGGGAGGACCCAGGCCGTTCTTCCATGCGGACCCTCAGCCCCAATACCAGGCTGCCGGCCCATCCAGGGCAGCAGATTCTGCCGCGGCCTCGTCTGCCAGCAGAAGGCCATCCAAGCGGAGGGTCGTTTTCAGCACTCTACCCCGATCACCAATTATCATGGGCAGTCTATCAGCCGAGATAGATGCCTATGTGCACCAAAGCTCCATCGCCGCCAGACCAAGTACACACCACACCAGAGGAGCAACAACAATGGGAGGAGGAACGAACGTAATGCTCACCGAAGAGATGGCTGATGTAGAAGAAGGAGAAGAGGTAGAGGCCCCAATGCAACGGACACCACCCACTGAGTCCAACCGCCCCGGCAAGCAAAGGCACAACCATCTCCCTCACCAAGGACAAAGCAATCGGCAGCAAGGCAGAGGAGAAAAATTGTTACAAGCAGCTCTTCGGAGTCGCTTTAAAATTCTTTGTCCTTAATTCAATATTACTTGCTATTTCTGTTTTACTTGCTGCTTATTATTCATATTTTGTTTTGTCGCGTATTTCTTCAAATATAAAGCATTGAGGACAATGCTTGGTTTGAGTTTGGGGGTGCAGATTCACTGCCAAGGCAGCAATCTACTGCCGCGGCCTTGCCAAAAAGGAAGTATTCTAGTGATTTTTTTTAAATTTTTATACTCCCCGCCTTACTTGAATTAACTACCTGCACTTTTGCACTGCTCATCATCAGTATTGCCTTAGTTTACTCTTTAAAGCTATAGAAATCTTTCTCCTTACCATGTTTAGGTTCTGTTAAGAAGTATAACCTTAGGATGCTTAAGGATAAAAACTTAGAAGCTTACTATAGGAAGAACTTCAAAACACTTTTGGGACTTGTTGGATTATAGGAATTCTTTTAATAAACTTAGGTGATAAAGACTTAGATTTTTGGGAAAGTAACTAGAGGTGCCTATCACCGGCTCTAGGAAAATCTCTTCTTCATACTAGAGGTGCCCAAAATTGGCTCTAGTATGCTTTAAGGAATATCAAAAAGAAAGAAAAAAAATTAGTGAAGGGAAAAACACAATCCTTGAGGTGCCCGAAATTGGCTCAAGAATTGGTCGTTTAGAAAAGAAGAGAACAATTAATCCAATTCTACTTGCCTTGAACTTAGAGTTTATCTAAGAAAGCCCTTAATCAAACTTGTCCACAAAAATGCACACACTCACAATTCTTATAGTTTGTTTCTAGGTAAACCCTTGGGTAGCCGAAAGGTTAAGACGAAAGGATAG
The DNA here is from genome assembly GCA_035048815.1 of Abelmoschus esculentus. Taxonomy (NCBI): domain Eukaryota; kingdom Viridiplantae; phylum Streptophyta; class Magnoliopsida; order Malvales; family Malvaceae; genus Abelmoschus; species Abelmoschus esculentus. The sequence goes on from JAUCBN010000049.1 coordinate 3,958,742, forward strand.
GCCTAGATATGGTGGGGAGAATAGATGGAAATATAAGACCAAGAAAGAGTAGAGTTCGACAAATTGATGGTTTGCATTGCTTGAGGACAAGCAATAGTTCGAGTTTGGGGGTGTGATAAGTGCTCAACACAATATCACTTTTTACTCCTTTTATGGGCATTAATCACCAAATATGCACCCACTCGGATCAATGCATGTGCTTAATATGATATATTTAGAAAGTTATGCTCATATAGTTAATATTTAAAAAAATGCACGTTTTACTGCATTTTCATATCTTTGCAGGAGAATCAGTACCGCGGCAGTGACAAGGCCGAGGCAGGACCTGATGCCGAGGCATCAGCAGAAAGACAGGAAGCAAGACTGTAGGCGATGGAAAAACAAAAATCCAAGGAACGTGTCTGGACTCAAAGCACATGGATCGGACCTGGCTAGCACAAGGAAAAGCCCAAGACAAGACCACGCGGGAAAGCCCCCTTAGCCAAATTTAAACTTGGAAATATTTTAATTATGTACTTGACTTGTTCCCTACTCCAAGTTGTATTCTACTTAGGAAAGGTTTGCCCTAGGTCTAGCCTATATAAAGACCTAGCCACCCAATGTATAATACACAGAATACCTAGGGAGAGAGCCGATTTCTATTCTTGTCTTCTTCCTCTCCATTATGTTCTAAACCTTCTTAGGGATTAGGTGAAGGTTGTCGAGTATATGTGAGAGGAGATTGTACTTTGTCTTTGATTCAATACAATAAAAGTTATCAAGGTTTGCTTATCCTTTATTATTCCTTGTTCTCACAATTGAGCTCGGGAGAGGAGATTGTGAGTAATTCATTTATCTAAGCTCGGGAGAGTTAGATTCACGAAAGGGGTAAGTACGGTGCTTCAATCGCGAAATACTAACTCGGCCTAGGAATAGGTTAAGAGTTTCAGTGGCTAAAAGAAGTGTGAGATTGGTTGGTGAGTATAATTGGTTCACGCCGGGAGGTATCATCAAGGACTAGTCATCAACAACACTCTGACTTAGGGATAAGCGGAGTCATTCAAGGACACTTTGCCGAACTTTGGTAAGGTCTACCCACGAGTAAGGGATTACCGCGGTAGACGGTATTGTCGCTGCCAAGGCAGTAAACTGCAGTGCTGCCGAGGCAGTGATATACGATTGCATTGGACAGAGACAAGTCAATCAAATCCATAATACTACGCAACTGGATCCTAACCCATCTCTCTTTATTATTCCAACTCCTTATTTTTATTTAGTTATTTAGTTAGATAAATCAACTCCAATCACTTGTGTTCTTTACTTTTCTACAGAACAAGAAGACAAAGAAAGCATATTAAGTATATCAGTCCCTGTGGAGACGATAATCCGATAAATTGCTTATCACTTATTACTTTCGATGTGTCCACTTGCACTAAACACGCACTTTTGACACGCGACACACATCTTGAAAATCTCAGGAGTGGCAACAGAAACTGCCACGGTAGAGATCGCAACAGTATACAACTATGTTGCCGCAGCAGTGACCAAGTGCATCTCGGCAATATTGACAGAAGACCTTGCCGCAGTCACAACCACTCCCTGGTATGCTGATCTTGTTAATTACTTAGCCAGTGGTGTTCTGCCTTATAACCTTAATTATAATGAAAAAAAGAGGTTTCAACATAATGCAAAGCAGTATTTCTGGGACGACCCTCTTTTGTTTAAGCAATGTACAGATCAGGTTATAAGAAGATGTGTTCCCGAGGAAGAGCAACAAGAAGTGCTCCGACACTGCCATGATTCACCTTGTGGAGGACATTTTGGAGGAAATAGAACAACAACCAAAGTGCTTCAATCAGGCCTCTATTGGCCCACACTTTTTAAGGATGCCCAACTATATTACAAGCATTGTGATCGATGCCAACGTACGGGCAACATCTCTAAACGTAATGAGATGCCATTGCAGCCTATAATGGAAGTAGAATTGTTTGACGTTTGGGGCATAAACTTTATGGGACCATTCTCATCATCGCAAGGCAATTTCTATATCCTTGTAGCGGTGGATTATGTATCAAAATGGGTCGAAGCAATTGCTACACCACACAATGATTCCAAGACTGTGAAGAAATTCCTCAAGAGAAACATCTTCACCAGATTTGGAGTTCCTAGAGCAATCATTAGTGATGAAGGTAAGCACTTTGACAATAGACTCATTGCCGCTACCCTAAAGAAGTTAGGCATCACACATCGAATTGCCACAGTGTATCATCCACAGACAAATGGGCTGACCGAAATATCAAACAGGGAATTAAAACAAATCCTTGAAAAGGTGGTCAACCCATCTCGAAAGGATTGGTCTCACCATCTAGATGATGCCCTGTGGGCATATAGGATAACCTATAAGACCCCATTGGGAACATCCCCATACAGGCTTGTATTTGAAAAAGCATGCCATTTGCCCGTGGAAATTGAGCATAAAGCATATTGGGCAGTCAAAAATTTGAACATGAAATGGTAGAAAGCTATCCATAAAAGACTGCTAGATCTTAATGAAATTGAAGAATTCCGAGCAGCAGCCTATTAAAATGCTAAGATCTACAAAGAAAAGACCAAAAGATGGCATGATCATAAGTTACTGCCGCGACAGTTCCTGCCGGGGCAGCAAGTCCTTCTTTTCAATTCCAGACTCAAACTGTTCCCAGGCAAACTCAAGTCTAGATGGTCAGGCCCATTTGATGTTGTTTAAGCTTATCCACATGGGGCAGTCACGATAAAATCACAAAAAGATGGGCACAAGTTCAAAGTGAATGGCCAACTTTTGAAGCACTAATCTCGAACACATGACATAAGCCTTGTGGAAACCATCACTTTAGGAGATGCACTTGCAGGCACTTCTATTGTGAACTGATTTTATTATATTATTTTATTTTACTTTATTTTTCTTTCATTTTTAGGATTAGTTTTAGATTAAAAGTTTTTATAATTTTTGAATTTTAATAATTTTCCTGCATTTTTATTATTAATGTTTCATTTTTATTATTAATTTTTTGGATAAGAATCAAGATGCAAAGTGGAGCAAGTCTGCACTCTGCCGCGGCAGAGCACAGTGTCAGGGCCGCAACAGTCCAACGGGTAGAAATAGCCTAACGGCTAGTCTGGTGAGATTCAAGGGCCGCGGCAGTTAATGCCAACGGCTAGGCCAAGGCCAAGGCCTATATAAACACTTCTGCCCTTTACACTATTCACTCATGTATTTTTGCTTTCTTAAGAACTCTCTATTTCTATTTACTGCTCTAAACTGTTTTCTCTCAAATTCTCACAACTCTCAATGGCAACCTACAACAAATTTTCTACTGCTGTTGTGGCTGAATGTTTCAACCGATCCTTCATCGCTCGGCAATTATGGGAAGAGCAAGGCTTCCAGCATTCCGACGAAGTAAACTATGGCATCGAGCATTATCTGTTCGATAAAATAGCTTACCAGGAATGGCAATTATTCTGCTTACAGCCAGCCCAGGCCAATGCCATAGTTGTATGCGAATTTTATGCTCATGGGCCGAGCCAAAACTCCCTGTATGTTCACTGTCGAGGCAGGGCAGTCCAAATTGATGCTGATACCATTAATTCATTCTATGGTCTCCACCCTGATCGGATATTCATGCTGAATTTATGGAGGATATCAACAATGAAGATTATGAGCTAATCAAAGACGACCTTTGCTATGACAACACTCATTGGGAAACCGGTTCCCACCGTGGCTCCGTGGAAGGGCAAAATCTCAAACCCAAGGCCAAGTTGTGGAACACATTTGTCAAGCGAAGACTCATCCCCACCTCCCACAACAACACCGTCGATAAGCGGAGGTTGGTTCTTATCGAGTCCATAATCAATAAACGCAACATCAATGTAGGGGAGCTGATAATCCAAGAAATTTACGAGTGTGGCCGGAAGGAGAAGGGGCCATTGTATTTTCCCTGCCTAATCACGGGCCTTTGCACTACCGCGGGCGTTCCCACCGAGGATACCGACGAGATCATTGTCCATAGGCGCGGCTAGACAAGGGAGTTCTGCCACAGAGTCATGCAGATCACACAAGCAGAACCATTCTATGCGACTCCCCAACCAGGCACTGTCGACACCTCTGTCGGGGCCTAATACACAGCAGATATACATGCTGCGTCACACAGCTCAGCCCTAGCAGACAATTACCAGGAGCTGCTCTAGAGAATGGCAACAATGGACATACGGTAGCAAAGATTATGGAGTATCAACGGGACTTCAACACGGCACTAGCCCATATGATGGTAAATAATTTTCCACACCAAGGGGCCCAGTTCCTGGAATTCCCCACCGGTATGTTTGTCACGGTTGCACCCTACACCGAGACCACTCCAACACATGGAGGACTAAGTCCATTCTACACTACTGGCCCTCAACAACAATTCTATGCCGCAGGCCCATCTCGATCAGCAAATCCTGCCGCAGCATCCTCTGCCAACCGACGATCCTCCAAGAGAAGGGCAGTTTTTAGATGCTTACGTGCATCAAAACCTCCTACACGAGGTTTGCCGTCCCGAAAAGCCAAAACTCAGCCATCACCATCCCCAAGAATGAAACAGTTAGCAGCAAGTCCACGAAAGCTGATAGTGACTAGCAGCTCTTCGGAGTCTCTTTAATTTTTACATCTTTATGCTGCTTTTATATATTTACTTTTTCGTTTTCATATTTTGTTTCCTACTGTGTGCTATGGTAATAAGCATTGAGGACAATGCTTGGTTCGAGTTGGGGGGTGTAGATCTACTGCCGAGGCAATTCACTGTCGCGGCCTTACCATTAAAGGAAGTATTTAAGCTGTTTTTAATTTTTTTTTATCCACCACCTTACTTGAAAATATTGTCCATACTTTTGCATTTTTCTACATCAGTATTGCCTTAGTTTATTCTTTTTAGGCTATAGAAATCTTTCTCCTTACCATGATTAGGTCCTGTTTAGAAGGCTGAACTTTAGGATACTTAAGGAAGAAAACTTAGAAGCTTGCTATAAGGTTGATTTTAAAATCACTTTTGGGAGTTGTGTGATTTTAGGAAATATTTTAATAAACTTAGGTGATAAAGACTTGGATTTATGGAATGATAATTAGAGGTGCCCGAAATTGGCTCTAGTATATGCTTAAAAAAATTCTCTCTTAGCTAGTAATGTAACATCACGATTTTGGGGTTAGTAGTTTGAGTGTTAGTTGGGGAAATTCGATTCGGGTCAAATCGGATTCCTAGGGTTCGTTATTCCGGGAAAATTAAAATAATAATATTTTAATCGGATAAGTAATAATTTTGTGAAATGGTTCTAAAAATATTAAAATGGTGTTTTAAAGTTAAAGGAATATTATTTGAACTTTAATTTGATTTTTAATTAGGCTAATTTTGTACTAGTGACTAAATTGTAATTTTGGGAAAGTTTTGGGGATTTAATTAGTAATTTTCGGCAATTAGGATTTTTGGTGACTAAATTGGAAAGCAAGCCATACTTAGAATTCTTAGAGGGCCATAAACCCAATTTATTTTTAATTAATGATTTATCCACCAAAATCATTTTTAAATTGTTTTATTTTAGATGACAACTTTATTTTCTTTTGTAACTTCTAATTTTCTCATCTTTTCTCTCAAGATTTTCTCTCATTTAATCACCATCTTCTTCTCCAAATTTCTTCAATTACTTGCTGATTTCTTCATCATTTTCTACAAGATTTATTTCATTCTACTAATCCTTTCATTCTCTACAAAACCTACTCATCAATTTTTGCAAAATCAACATCATTTTCAAGGAAATCAAGGAAGGTTTTCTCATCTTTTTGGTGGAGCAAATCTTTAAGGTAATGTTCTGATTTCTAATCTTTTTTCTAAGGTTCTTTATTGAAGTTCCCAAGTATTGGCTTGCTCATCAACTATTGCTATTTTATTTTGTGTTTTTAATTCAAGATTTATGAATTTTGTGAAGGTTTTTGTGAAACGTTTTGAGATATAAATTGATGCTGGATTTAGGTTGATTTAATTATGATATTAGGTCAATTAAACGATTTATTGAGTCTTGAAATGAATTAACATTAAATTAATCCCGGAATAATGTAATCGGTGGTGTTTTAAGGTGGTTTTAGGTTGTTTTAGGGGCTGTTTTAGGTGTTCTTGTGTTGCTGGAGGTATAAGGATGGTTTCGAAGTGTTTTTGGTTCATAATTGAATTGGATTAGATGTTAGATTCATTAGGTTTTGGGCTGATGTTGTTTCGGATGCGTTTCGGCTAGGTTTCGGTCTTTTCAACAAGGTTTTCGATAGTTTTGTGAGGGTTAAATGTGGCTGCTGTTTTGAGCATGTTGTGATGTGAATTTTCTCTACTTTTAATGTTGTAGAGGTAGTGCAAGAAGGTGCATAAGTGGTTGTTGCGTTGGTGTTGCCATCGGAGCATCGGAGAGGGCTCGTTTCGCTTGTCGGTGAGTGATTTCGGATTAAAAGTGAATCGCATTGGTTCGGTTCTGTTTTGGGGGCTATGGAATAGTGTGAAAACTTTCCATAGTTCAAGAGTAAGTAAAGTAAATGATTTTGATGTGTTATTGTGAGTTTCGGCTATTTTCGGTAATGGCATTTATGATGATGATTTAGAAAGATTTTGGAAATGCATAAGTATGATTTTGAGATGATGCATGTATGTGTCAATTGCTGGAAATGCATGATTTTTAAAGACATCCATGGTTTATGAAAACATGAAAAATGTAGTGGAATATGATATGGTTATTTGCCTTATATATGATGGTGCCATTGGGCATGACTTTTGGTTCATTTGTTGAACACATTATGGATGCATTATGAGCAGCAAATTAGCATGCATACTTGAACTTGATATTGGTTTAGTGACACTAACTTTAGATTCGAATACAAATGACATGTCATTAAGATTGAGTGCACTATAAATATTATGGAAATAAAGGAAAGAAAATGCCTACACGTAACAAGGGTGACTTTGTGTCCAACCGTGCGTGGTAGAGCCGCCTACACGTAACAAGGGTGACTTTGTGTCCAACCGTGCGTGGTAGAGCTTGATAATGGTGACTGCGTGTCATGTCAATGGTGACTTTGTGTCATGACGAGACCAAGGGTTTCTAAAACAATGGATCCGCGTATTCGGTGAACTTAAGGTTCACATTAAGTGATCACTAGAAAGCCAATATACAAACATGGAAATATTTGGAACATTGTGCATAATTTACGAACTGAATTGATAATGCCATGCATACTCAAGGAAAGGTTTTTGGTACTATGAACATGAACATGATTTGTTAAGCATGCTTGGTTTTAGAAAGGCATTACAAGTTATGGTTTTTGAATATGGTTTTAATTTGATGCATTGATGATTTTATTTAGAGCTTCCTCACTAAGCATGTTTTGCTTAAGCTCTCCTTCATCTTTGTAGAAAAATAGAGATATTCGAGGCTACATTCGGAGCAAGGGAACCAAGGGGAGAGGTTATCTCAATTTTTGGTATGTTTTGGCAAATAACTTGGGGCTTGGCAATCTGTAAATCAAACTCATGTGAAGTGTGTGATTTTTGCTTTGGTTAATGTTGTAATAACACTTATAATGTTTTGGATTATTAATTGAGGGACTATGGTGTTGTTTGGATTGTTGAAGCATGTACATGCATGAACGTTTTTGATTTTAATCATATTTTAGGAAGCATGCCTATAGTTTGTATGGAGTCTTGATGTTGATAATTGTGTGCTTTAAATTGTTCTTTATGTTTAGGAATTATGCATATAGTTGATGGTGATTAATGGTTGTGTCTTGAGTCGGTTGAATTCACTTGGTGTGACGGAATTTTTAGGTTCCAGGCACAAAGTTTCGAAACCTTTGTCAAATAGTTTCGAAACCTTCAAGAAGGTTTCGAAACCTTGCGGACAATTTTGATTCTGGACCCTTACTGGACGCGAAAAGTTTCGAAACCTTCGGGGAAGTTTCGAAAAATTTTACATAAAGTTTCGAAACCTCTGAGGAAGGTTTCGAAACCTTTGGCTGCCAGGAAATGGAAGTTGCTGCAAATTGCATTTTAGTCTCGAATATCCTTCTTTGTTCAATTAGGGTATCTACAGATGTTATTTTGAGCTGAAATTTCACATGGATTCATAAAGTTGATTAAATTTCAAGATGGATAACTTAATTTGGACGAAGTCCTTATAATTTGTAAGATTTACATTTTGGTCCCTAGATTAATGAAACTTGCAATTGATGATGTTAGAATGCTCCGTTTGACTTGAGATTTACCCTAAGGGATACTTGTATGCTTAATTGCACTTTGATGGAAAGAATTTTTAATTTGTCATTAGTACGTAAAAGTTTTACGTTTTAGTCCTTAATTTACTTAAGTGTTTAATCGAATGCTTGTATGTGATCGGATTGTTTTCGTTAATGCTTTGTATGAGACCAAGACTTTTAGGAACATAATTAATTATGCATCTTGATAAGAAAAAAATATATATCGGTTTCAGGGTTGTTTATCGAATCGAACCTTCGCGGGTTTGGTTCGATATTCCCCGTGTAACCCATTAGTGCCGGTTCCGTCTAGGCTGGGCTAAGGGGGTTACATTTGGTGGTATCAGAGCTAGGTTTGCTAAATTGTGTAGAGGTTTGTTAAAGTGTGGTGTTAGGTGGATTGAACTTGTTATGTTGTTAACTTGTTGAATATATATATGCATGATGATGGTTAAATGGGATAACGGTTACACATTGCCAATGCCAATACATTTTCAAATGCTTCTCAGGTTTCCCTTGGATCTTGCCCGAATGTAAGTTTATTATGTTTTAATATCATGTTTTAAACTGCATGTATGAAGTTTTTGGAATATGCCACCGAGACGTGAGACGCGTGCTAGTGCGAATATGATCACCGAGGGTCAGGCTGAGGGTGAGGCGACTGCTAGGGAAGAGCCGCTTCCTCCTCCTCCACCCGTGGTTGTGCCTCCGGTTCCTCTGGGAGGTTAGTTTAGAGAGTTTGCACCGCTTATACAAGCTATGGCGGGTGCGTTTCAGGCTGCCGTGGCTAGAGTGCAAATCCCGGCTCCTACTCCTTCTGTTGTGGTTACCCCAGGTCTACCTTTAGAGCGTTTGCATAGCTTGGGCGGTGTAGAGTTTCGTGGATCAGACCCGAGCTCAACTATGGAGTGGTTGGCTAGTACAGAAAGGATTTTGGATCAGATGGACTATCAAGATACTAGGAGGCTGGGTTGTGTAGTTTCTCTACTTCAAGGAGATGCATATCGATGGTGGATCACCACGAAAGATGGTGTAGATGCTGCTAACCTGACTTGGGAGTATTTTCGGACCGCTTTTGTGCGGAAGTTTTTGGGGCCACAATATGAGGATGCAAGGAAGAGGGAGTTTATGTCTTTGGTGCAAGGTGCTATGACGGTAGCTGAGTATGAGGTACAGTTCATTAGGTTGAGCCACTATGCTCCCGAATTGGTTCCTACTGACCGTAAAAGATGTGATAGGTTCCGATATGGGTTGGATCCCGAGATTAAGACATACCTGTTAGTTGTCGAGTACACCGAGTTTGATGTGCTGGTTAATAGGGCTAAGGATGTTGAGGAGTCTCTAAGGGAGGCTAGGAAGTTTACCGATGTTGGTAAGAGGCCCGCTGGGGCTAGTGTTCAAAGTAAGCAAGGTAAGAGGTTTCGGGACAACCGATACAGAGCTGACCGACGCCGAGGTGATTTTGGACGCGGTGGTCGTGTACAGCAGGCTGGTAGAGGTGGCGGTGATATCACAGTTTGTAACCTATGTTCTAGGCGCCATCCAGGGGAGTGCTGGTGGGCTACTGGTGCATGTATAGGTTGTGGGTCGATGGATCACAAGAAGCGTGATTGCCCAAGGTTTGCTGGTGAGTCAGGTGATCGTGCTGAAGCTGCTGTGATGCCGGATAGAGGACGTGGACGTGGTCAACGTCCTTTCCAGAGGCAGGGAGATGGACGAAAGGTTTATGCTCAGCGTGGGACTCGTAATGCTACAGATGTGGTGGCAGGTACCTTTTCTTTGCAAAATGTACCGTTGTTTTCTTTGATAGATTCGGGATCTACGCATTCTTATGTTTTGAGTGAGCATGCATATTTGTTGGATGTTCCGGTTGAGGTTTTAGACGTGGGTGTTGTGGTTACCAGTTCTTTGGGTGAGACGGTTACTGTAAGGAGGTTGTATAAAAGATGTCCGTTGGAGGTTCAAGGACATGTCTTTGAGGTCGACTTGATGGAGTTGTCGTTTCATGGTTTTGATATTATCTTGGGTGTTGATTGGTTGACGCAGCACCGAGCGGTGGTGGACGTTGAAAAAAAGAGGGTTACTTTGAGGTTGTTGGATGGTAGTGAGGTTGTGGTAAAGAGTGAGTATACCGGATTCTTTTTTAATGTGGTTTCGGCTTTACAAGCGGAAAAGATGTTGCAACATGGTGGTATGGCATATCTAGCTTATGTGATGAATCCGGGTATAGGGGATGTTCGGGTGCAGGACATTCAAACAGTGCGCGATTTTTCGGAAGTATTTCCTGAGGAGTTGCCAAGAGTACCTCCCGATCGTGATGTGGAGTTTAGTATTGAAACCTATGCTGGTACTAATCCGGTGTCCATTGCTCCTTATCGCATGGCACCTAAGGAGTTAAAGGAGTTGAAGATGCAGTTGCAAGAGTTGCTTGACCGAGGTTTCATTCGATCGAGAGTATCACCTTGGGGTGCGTCGGTGTTGTTTGTGAAGAAGAATGATGGCACTATGAGGATGTGCATTGATTATCGACAATTGAATAAGTTGACCGTGAAGAATAAGTATCCTTTGCCGAGGATTGACGATCTGTTTGATCAATTTCTAGGAGCAAGTGTGTTCTCGAAGATTGATTTGAGATCGGGGTATTATCAGTTGAAGGTGAAAGAAGAGGATGTGTTGAAAATAGCGTTCCGGACAAGGTATGGACATTATGAGTTTTTGGTGATGCCGTTTGGGTTGACAAATGCCCCTACTGCTTTTATGGATATGATGAACCGAGTGTTCCATGAATACTTGGATCGGTTTGTGGTGGTATTCATAGATGATATCCTTGTGTATTCACGTACCGAGGAAGATCATGATCGGCATTTACGGATAGTGTTGCAAGCATTGAAGGAGAACCAATTGTATGCTAAGTTAAGTAAGTGTGAGTTTTGGTTGAAGGAAGTGGTGTTTCTTGGTCATGTAGTGTCGGAAAAGGGTATAAGTGTTGATCCGAAAAAGATAGAGGTTGTTATGGGTTGGAAGCAACCAAAGTCGGTGTTGGAGGTTCGGAGTTTTCTAGGCTTGGCGGGTTATTATCCTAGGTTTGTTGAGGGGTTTCCGAGCATTGCTGCTCTTATGACCAAGCTTTTGCAAAAGAAGTTTCCTTTTGAGTGGAAAGAAAGTCAACAAAAGAGTTTTGAGAAGTTAAAAGAAGTGTTGACTAGTGCTCCGGTGTTGGTGCAACCCGAGTCCGGTAAGGATTTTATGGTTTATAGTGATGCATCATATGTTGGTCTTGGGTGTGTTCTGATGCAGGAAGGGAAGGTTGTGGCTTATGCTTCTAAACAGTTAAGGGCGCACGAAAAGAATTATCTGACGCATGATTTGGAGCTTGCAGCGGTAGTGTTTGCCTTGAAGATATAGAGACATTATTTGTATGGTGAGAAGTGTACTATATACACGAATCACAAGAGTTTGAAGTATCTCATGTCGCAAAAGGATCTAAATCTTAGGCAACGAAAATGGATGGAGTTGCTCAAGGATTATGATTTGTCTATTGAATATCATCCGGGGAAAGCTAATGTGGTAGCTGATGCATTGAGCCGTAAGGCGGCGGTTGAGTTGAGGGCGATGTTTGCCAAGTTGAGTATTTCAAGGGAAGGTGGTTTAGTGGCGGAGTTGCAAGTAAAACCTATCTTGGTTGAGATAATAAAGGTGAAACAGTTAGAGGACGAAGCTTTGGTGCCTTTTGTGGAGGATATTGCTGAAGTCAGACCGACCGAATATCATTTTGATGATGATAAGGCGTTGTGTTTTAGAGGCCGGATTGTGATGCCGGATGATGTTGAGTTAAGGCAAGCTATCTTGACAGAGGCTCATACTAGTCCGTTTGCTATGCATCCGGGTGGTGTGAAGATGTATAGGGATCTCAAGAGTGTGTACTTTTGGGTTGGTTTGAAGAAGGATGTGACAGAGTTTGTGTCGCGGTGTATGGTGTGTCAGCTGCTAAAAGCTGAACATCAGTTCCCTGCAGGCTTGTTGCAATCGGTTCAAGTTCCGGAGTGGAAGTGGGAGAGAGTGACTATGGATTTTGTGACGGGGTTACCCTTGACGCCGTCCAAAAAGGATTTTATATGGGTGATTGTTGATAGGTTTACGAAGTGTGCACATTTTCTTGCCGTGCATACGACGTATTCTATGGATAAGTTAGCGGGGTTGTATGTTTCTGAGGTGGTGAAGTTGCATGGTGTGCCTAAGTCGATCATATCGGATAGAGATCCGCGTTTTACTTCTAAGTTTTGGAAGAGTTTGCAAGTTACTCTGGGTACGAGACTTAGCTTTAGTACAGCTTATCATCCATAAACGGATGGTCAGTCTGAACGTGTTATCTAGACTTTGGAGGATATGTTGAGATGTTGCATCATTGAGTTTCAAGGTTCTTGGGAGAAGCAGTTGCCTTTGGTGGAGTTTGCTTACAATAATAGTTATCAGGCAAGTATACAGATGGCACCGTTTGAGGCTTTATATGGGCGTAGGTGTCGTACACCTTTGTGTTGGAAGGAGGTTGGACAAAAGTATGCTTCTTTACCGCAAGTGTTGAAAGATACGGATGAGAAAGTTAAGCTTATTTGTGCTAAGCTCAAAGAGGCTTCAGATAGACAGAAGTCTTATGCCGATTTGAAGCGTAGAGAGATAGAGTATGATGTCGGGGACAAAGTGTTTCTAAAAGTTTTGCCGTGGAAGAAAGTGATGAGGTTTGGACGTAAGGGTAAGTTGAGTCCTCGTTTTATTGGGCCGTATGAGGTGTTGGAGCGTGTTGGTCTGGTTGCTTATCGGTTGAGGTTGCCAGAAGAGTTGAGTAGGACGCATGATGTTTTCCATGTATCGATGCTTCGTAGGTATAGATCAGATCCCTCTCATGTTGTTCCAGTTGAGAAGATTGAGTTAAGAGCGGATATGAGTTATGAGGAATAACCGGTGAAGGTTTTAGATGTGGATACAAAGGTTCTTCGAGGGAAGACCATAGATTTGGTTAAAGTGCTTTGGAGACACCGAGGTGTTGAAGAGGCAACTTGGGAGACAAGGAAAAGTATGGAAGAGCAGTTTCCTCACTTGTTTGCTTCAAGTAAGAATTTCGAGGACGAAATTTTCTTAAGAGGGAGAGAGTTGTAACATCCAGGTTTTGGGGTTAGTAGTTTGAGTGTTAGTTGGGGAAATTCGATTCGGGTCAAATCGGATTCCTAGGGTTCGTTATTCCGGGAAAATGAAAATAATAATATTTTAATCGGATAAGTAATAATTTTGTGAAATGGTTCTAAAAATATTAAAATGGTGTTTTAAAGTTAAAGGAATATTATTTGAACTTTAATTTGATTTTTAATTAGGCTAATTTTGTACTAGTGACTAAATTGTAATTTTGGGAAAGTTTTGGGGATTTAATTAGTAATTTTCGGCAATTAGGATTTTTGGTGACTAAATTGGAAAGCAAGCCATACTTAGAATCCTTAGTGGGCCATAAACCCAATTTATTTTTAATTAATGATTTATCCACCAAAAATTTTTTTAAATTGTTTTATTTTAGATGACAACTTTATTTTCTTTTGTAACTTCTCATTTTCCCATCTTTTCTTTCAAGATTTTCTCTCATTTAATCTCCATCTTCTTCTCCAAATTTCTTCATCATTTTCTACAAGATTTATTTCATTCTACTCATCCTTTCATTCTCTACAAAACCTACTCATCAATTTTTGCAAAATCAACATCATTTTCAAGGAAATCAAGGAAGGTTTTCTCATCTTTTTGGTGGAGCAAATCTTTAAGGTAATGTTCTGATTTCTAATCTTTTTTCTAAGGTTCTTTATTGAAGTTCCCAAGTATTGGCTTGCTCATCAACTATTGCTATTTTATTTTGTGTTTTTAATTCAAGATTTATGAATTTTGTGAAGGTTTTTGTGAAATCTTTTGAGATATAAATTGATGCTGGATTTAGGTTGATTTAATCAATTAAATGATTTATTGAGTCTTGAAATGAATTAACATTAAATTAATCCCGGAATAATATAATCGGTGGTGTTTTAAGGTGGTTTTAGGTTGTTTTAGGGGCTGTTTTAGGTGTTCTTGTGTTGCTGGAGGTATAAGGATGGTTTGGAAGTGTTTTTGGTTCATAATTGAATTGGATTAGATGTTAGATTCATTAGGTTTTGGGCTGATGTTGTTTCGGATGCGTTTCGGCTAGGTTTCGGTCTTTTCGGCAAGGTTTTTGATAGTTTTGTGAGGGTTAAATGTGGCTGCTGTTTTGAGCGTGTTGTGATATGAATTTGCTCTACTTTTAATGTTGTAGAGGTAGTGCAAGAAGGCGCATAAGTGGCTGGTGCGTTGGCGTTGCCATCGGAGCATCGGAGAGGGCTCGTTTCGCTTTTCGGTGTGTGATTTCGGATTAAAAGTGAATCGCATTGGTTCGGTTCTGTTTTGGGGGCTATGGAATAGTGTGAAAACTTTCCATAGTTCAAGAGTAAGTAAAGTAAATGATTTTGATGTGTTATTGTGAGTTTCGGCTATTTTCGGTAATGGCATTTATGATGATGATTTAGAAAGATTTTGGAAATGCATAAGTATGATTTTGAGATGATGCATGCATGTGTCAATTGCTGGAAATTCTTGATTTTTAAAGACATCCATGGTTTATGAAAACATGAAAAATAAAGTGGAATATGATATGGTTATTTGCCTTATATATGATGGTGCCATTGGGCATGACTTTTGGTTCATTTGTTGAACACATTATGGATGCGTTATGAGCAGCAAATTAGCATGCATACTTGAACTTGATATTGGTTTAGTGACACTAACTTTAGATTCGAATACAAATGACACGTCATTAGGATTGAGTGCACTATAAATATTATGGAAATAAAGGAAAGAAAATGCCTACACGTAACAAGGGTGACTTTGTGTTTAACCGTGCGTGGTAGAGCCGGCTACACGTAACAAGGGTGACTTTGTGTCCAACCGTGCGTGGTAGAGCTTGATAATGGTGACTTCGTGTCATATCAATGGTGACTTCGTGTCATGTCAATGGTGACTTTGTGTCATGACGAGACCAAGGGTCTCTAAAACAATGGATCCGCGTATTCGGTGAACTTAAGGTTCACATTAAGTGATCACTAGAAAGCCAATATACAAACATGGAAATATTTGGAACATTGTGCATAAATTACGAAATGAATTGATAATGCCATGCATACTCAAGGAAAGGTTTTTGGTACTATGAACATGAACATGATTTGTTAAGCATGCTTGGTTTTAGAAAGGCATTACAAGTTATGGTTTTTGAATATGGTTTTAATTTGATGCATTGATGATTTTATTTAGAGCTTCCTCACTAAGCATGTTTTGCTTAAGCTCTCCTTCATCTTTGTAGAAAAATAAAGATATTCGAGGCTATATTCGGAGCAAGGGAACCAAGGGGAGAGGTTATCTCAATTTTTGGTATGTTTTGGCAAATAACTTGGGGCTTGGCAATGTGTAAATCAAACCCATGTGAAGTGTGTGATTTTTGCTTTGGTTAATGTTGTAATAAGACCTATAATGTTTTGGATTATTAATTGATGAACTATGGTGTTGTTTGGATTGTTGAAGCATGTACATGCATGAACGTTTTTGATTTTAATCATATTTTAGGAAGCATGCCTATAGTTTGTATGGAGTCTTGATGTTGATAATTGTGTGCTTTAAATTGTTCTTTATGTTTAGGAATTATGCATATAGTTGATGGTGATTAATGGTTGTGTCTTGAGTCGGTTGAATTCACTTGGTGTGACAGAATTTTTAGGTTCCAGGCACAAAGTTTCGAAACCTTAGGGAAGGTTTCGAAACCTTTGTTAAATAGTTTCGAAACCTTCAAGAAGTTTTCGAAACCTTGCAGGCAATTTTGATTATGGACCCTTACTAGACGCGAAAAGTTTTGAAACCTTCGGGGAAGTTTCGAAACCTCTGAGGAAGGTGTCGAAACCTTTGGCTGCCAGGAAATGGAAGTTGCTGGAAATTGCATTTTAGTCTCGAATATCCTTCTTTGTTCAATTAGGGTATCTACAGATGTTATTTTGAGCTGAAATTTCACATGGATGCATAAAGTTGATTAAATCTCAAGATGGATAACTTAATTTTGACGAAGTCCTTATAATTTGTAAGATTTACATTTTGGTCCCTAGATTAATGAAACTTGCAATTGATGATGTTAGAATGCTCCGTTTGACTTGAGATTTACCCTAAGGGATACTTGTATGCTTAATTGCACTTTGGTGGAAAGAATTTTTAATTTGTCATTAGTACGTAAAAGTTTTACGTTTTAGTCCTTAATTTACTTAAGTGTTTAATCGAATGCTTGTATGTGATCGGATTGTTTTCGTTAATGCTTTGTATGAGATCAAGACTTTTAGGAACATAATTAATTATGCATCTAGATAAGAAAAAAATATATATATCGGTTTCAGGGTTGTTTATCGAATCGAACCTTCGCGGGTTTGGTTTGATATTCCCCGTGTAACCCATTAGTGCCAGTTCTGTCTAGGCCGGGCTAAGGGGGTTACAAGTAATAAAACACAACCCTTGAGGTGTCTGAAATTGGCTCAAGTGTTGGTATAATAGGAAGAAATTATAAATTCCAAACTCTATTTGTCTTGAACTTAGAGTTTGTCTAAGAAAGCCTTTAATCAAACTTGTCCACAAAAACGCACACACTAACAAAATCTTATAGCTTGATTCTGAGTAAGTCCTTGGGTAACCAAAAGGTTAAGGCTTAAGAATAGGCATAGTTATGGTGGGGAGAATAGATGGAAACATAAGACCAAAAGAGAATAAGGTTTGGCAATTTGATGGTTTGCATTGCTTGAGGACAAGCAATAGTTCGAGTTTGGGTGTGTGTGATAAGTGCTTAATTCACTATCACTTTTTACACCTTTCATGGACAATAATCACCTAATCTACACCTACTTGGACTAAAGCATATACTTAATGTGAGATATTTAGATATTCTGCTTTTGTGACTTATAAAGATAATATTTATAGACAATGCAGGCTTTACGGCATCTTTTATGCAATTGTAGGAATATCCACTGCCGCAGCAGTAATTGAGGTCGAAGCAGAACCTGAGGCCGCGACAGCAGCTGAAGGACAAGTACCGATATTGTAGGCGACTTGAAGAGAAAAATGAAGAGAATGTTTCTGGACAAGCAGCACAAGGATCGGAGATGGGAAGCGAGCAGAAAGCCCAAGTCAAAGGCCACGCGGAAAAGAATCCTTGTGGGAATAAACTTGGAAATAAAACAATTTTTTATTTATGTACTTGACTTGTGTTTTACTCCAAGTTGTACTCCTACTTAGGAAAGGTTTGCCCTAGGTCAAGCCTATATAAACCATAGCCACCCAAGGAAAAGGGAGCATCATACAACACACAAGAGAGTTCATCTTAGAATTTAGAGTTTTCTTTATTTCTCATTATGTTCTAATTTCTTTTAGGCTTAGGTGAAAGTTGTAGAGTATTTGTGAGAAGAGATTGAACTTTGTTTTCTTGTTTAAATGCAATAAAATATCAAGATTTGCTTATTCTTTGCCATTCGTTGTTCTTGCATTCAAGCTCGGGAGAAAAGTTTGTGAGAAATTTATTTGTCTAATATCGGAAATTTATTTGTCTAACTAGAAAATACTAACTCGGCCTAGGGATAGGTTAGAATTTCAACAGCTAAAAGAAGTGTGAGATTGGTTGGTGATTACAATTGATTCACGCCGGGAGGTATCATCAAGGACTGGTCATCAACAGTACTTCGACTTAGGGATAAGCGTAGTCATCAAAGGACACTTTGCCGAATCTTGGTAAAGTCTACCCAAGAGCAAGGGATTGCCGCGGCGGACGAACATCATCACTGTCGAGGCAGTAAAACTGTAGTGTTGCCGAGGCAGTGTTGTGCGATTGCATTGGACAGAGACAAGTCAATTGAATCCACAATACAATACAATTGGATCTGACCACCTTCTTATTCTGATTATTTTCTCATTATTTAGTTTGTTTTATTATTCAAGTTATTTAGTTTACTCCAACCCAAATCACTTGTGTTTTTATTTTATTTCTTTTACAGAGCAAGAAGACGCAAGAAAGCATATTAAGTAGACCAATCCATGTGGAGACGATATTTGATACTTATCACTTTATTACTTGCGACATGTACACTTGCACTAATTACGCACTTTTTACACGCAACAGAACGCATGCATACATTTTTCATATTTTTTAATGTTTCGCTCTTGAAAATGAAATTTGTGATGAGGTCATTCCTTTAGGAAAAAGGTATAGGCTTACAAAAGTGCTTGGATGATACTCTTGTTGGTACTGATCCTATTGTGTAGTGGGTCGAGTTACTATTCTGGTTGGTAAGTAATTCTTGATAAGGATTTTTTTAACTAGGTTTGGATTTATGAATGATTTTACCTAGGTTGGGTAACTTGAATTGATGTCAGTTAGGGTTGGTTGTTAGTAAAACGGAAGGTTGAATTTTGCAGTGTTTCTTTAGCATGACTTCGATTTATATAAAAGGTGTTTTCTTATCGGTTAGTAAAACGGAATGTTGAATTTTGCATATTGTGTTCTTAAGAGAGTTGTGTCATGTTTACCTTGGGTATGAACAATTTATTATGGAGTTGTTCAATGTAATCCTTGGATACCTTTGTATGGAGTAATTGTGTGATGAGGAATGTTGAGCAGTTTGTAACCTTTATTTGTCAAACGGTCTTTTGAGATTGTTTGATCCTCGGGAAGTGTTTTTGTTTATGGTTGAGGAGTTTCCGTTTATGGTTGGTTTTGTCTTGTGTTTTTGTTTCTTAACGATAAAATGGATGTTAGATTGAGTGGACGGAGGAATGGAATCAAGCTTTGAAAGGTTAAAAAGGCTTAAGGATCATTTTTGATTTTGTCATAATCTATGTGACCAAAAAGTTAGTTGACAGCGTCGTGTTGTTTAATGGTTCTGTTAGTGATTTGTTGTTTGGGAAAAGTTTTGTGTTGTATATCCAGGTTGTTAACGGTTCATGGGCACTGAAAATTTGTTATGCATTGTTAAGTTGGTTATGGTGATCTAGTCTTTAGATGAGGCATTATCTTTTGGTTGAGCATGATGTTGTCTACTGACACAGAAGGATTAGAAGTGCCTTGTGTTGCTTGATGGGTTAAATTTAAGTTGCTTAGTGTGGCTTGGGTTGCTTAAGGGTTATGTCTTGACAGATGTCAGTATAGTGAAATAAGTTAAGAGTGTTATGAAGTAAAGAGCAGTGTTGGCTCTATTAAGCTTATCGAAGTGTGTTGGTCTAGTGACAGTGTTGTAGGTGAGACTTTTCATGGTTAAAATATTTTGCGGTAAGTTGCTATTGGATGTTTGGTGGAGATGCGTGAGCGGGAAACAATTGAGGTTGTGTTGATGGGTTTTAGTTGTGATGTTGGTTGTCTTTCATATCATTGAGGCACGAAGTTGTGTTGTATGGTGTTGAGTTAGAATGATATCTTGATCACAGGTTGTGATAGTCTTCTGCTATGAATATGGAAGTAAAAAGTTGTGTCAAAAGTTTAAAAGTGATCGATTTGGTTTCTTGACAGTTAAGAAAGAGTTTTTCCTTGTGAACGGGTTGGATCTGTTTCTTATGGGTGCACTATTTTCTGGGTGTTTGGATCTATTCTTGTTAAGTTGGTCGAGAGGTATGTTTTAATGTGGTAAGGTTTTTGAGGCAGACGTTAGGTTTCCGGTTAATTTTTAGGTATTCTCTCGTCAATAGGGATGTAGTCGTTTTAAGTGGGTTATCTAGGTTTGGAAAGGTATGTTAAGGTACTATAATATGAATCTTCGGGGTTCTTAGTGAAGGTGCATCGTTGGTAGAGTTGGTTTTAGCCATTTTCAATACTCTTGTTTTCTAGTGGTATAGTTAAATATTTTTTGTTGGTAGAAGTTGTTATGTGTTGTTGTGTTGAGCAAGGCTTGGTGAAAAGTTTTGGTTGTTGCCTTGTGTGTTAGAATATGCTTTTGGAAGCTAAGCTTGTTAGTGACAGTTAGGAGCTGTGGCAGTTTCCCGAAAGACGGTTGACAACCTTGAGTAAGGAGAGGTTAGGTCATCTTGGAAAGAAAAAGGGTTTCGTTTTTGGCTTAAGGGTGCAATGAGTGTTAAAATGGACCATGATGTTTTGGTGTACCGTTGTTCTGTGTATAGTTGCAAGTTGTGATGACAGGTGATGCTAGGATGAGACTGAATATTGTCTATACGATATTTATGTTGATATCTTGGCTTTTGGTAGTAAAGGTACTTGTGATTAGGTCATCATATGAGTCAAAGAGTTTTAGTGATATCATGGTGTTTCGAAAGTCATGTTAGAGTGAGAGGAAGATGTGAAGTAGTAGTTTCCTTACCTTTTTCCATGTTAAAAATTTTGAGGATGAAATTTCTTAAGTGGGGGAGAGTTGTAACGCACCAAAAATGGGCCTAGAAGTTAGTAAACCGATTTTGCTGGTATAACCTAGTTTGAGATTAAATACCTAAAAATTAGTTTTAAATCAAAAAAAAGAGAAGCAAGGATC
Organism: Abelmoschus esculentus; assembly: GCA_035048815.1. Taxonomy (NCBI): domain Eukaryota; kingdom Viridiplantae; phylum Streptophyta; class Magnoliopsida; order Malvales; family Malvaceae; genus Abelmoschus; species Abelmoschus esculentus. Next base: position 3,979,610 of record JAUCBN010000049.1, read on the forward strand.
CAGGTACCCACCAAGAGAAAGCTCAAGTATGTTTTTATAACATTAGTAGTAGTGAGAAAACAATGGGATGCGTTTATCATCTAGTGAATATTGTTTATGCCATTGAAACTTGAAATAGTTATAAGCTTAAACATATTTGATTAACAACAAATTTGATGTTATCTCTGTGACTTGGATTTGAAATGCCTATTAGTATACCTTTAGTTATAATAAAGTTAAATTTATGTTTGATTCATGATATCCCTATGTGTGAATGAAGCATGACTACTTATGAGTTGAATTTATAATGTGGTTATTTATGTTGTAATGCATCTAGAAATCATGTTTAATATATTTAGGTGGTTCTTCCATGTGTTGATAGGATTTTTGACGTTGAAGCATACTCTTAGGAGTTGAATATATTACTACCAACAAGGTTGAATTGTATCTAGCTAATATGTCTCAATATGTGCTTAAAGTGTTTTTAGGAGAATTTGCATATAGAGAATGTCTTGAAACATTTGGAGGATTGAAATTTGAGATTCAAGTATGTAATGAACATAATTAAAGATTAGTAACTTTAATTTCACAATTAATCCCTGAATTTATAGAAAATTATATTTTGGTCCCTAAAGCATGTTTGCACGTTTTAGAACTCTTTCCATATATGTTTTTGCTGCAATTGAATATAATCTATGCATGAACATGTGGGATCAAAATAAAGCATCTAGATAAGAAAAAAATTATAACCCCCTCAACTCGGACTAGACACAACCTGATTCGAACAAGCTACACGGGGAATACCGATGCTAATCCAGAGACTCGCCCCAATAAACAACCCTAATAATTTTTCTTTTTATCTTAAATAGATGCTTTATTTTGATCCTAAATGTTCATACATAGATTATATTCGAATGTAGTGGAAACAAATAAGGAACGAGTCCTAAAACGTACAAACATGATTTAGAGACCAAATTGTAATTTTCAAAAAACTAAAGGACTAATTATGAAATTAGTGTTACTAATCTTTAATTAGGTTCATTACATGCTTGCATCTCAAATTTTAATCCTCCAATGGTTTCAAGACATTCTCTATAGACAAATTCACCTAAAAATACTTTAAGCACATATCATGACATATTAGCTAGATGCATTCCTACCTAAATAACCACATCATATATTCAACTCATAAATAGTCATGCTTCATTATCAACAACGCTAAAATTCACATGTGGGGATAACAAGAATCAAATTCTAATATAACTTTATTATAACCACATATATACTAATAGGTTCAAATCCAAGTCACAAAACTAACATCAACTTTAATATTCATCAAATATGTATAAACCATCCACATTGCTCTCTCACTACTATTGATGTTATACAGACATACTTGAGCTTTCACTTGGTAGTTACCTGGATCCTTGCTTCTCTTTGCTGCCTCCACGCTAAATAATCTATATTGTAGGTAAATGAGATAGTAAGCATAAGCTTAGTGAGTAAATAAAAACATATTTAAAAACACCTTGCAATGTAGCCCATATTATACCAAATTCAAATTTAAAAACCAAGTCATGCTCTAATTAAAAACAATCTCCATGGCTGTCAACGCCACTATTTGAAAAACAACAATTATACCATGGCATCAGCCACAAAACCTTTTTCAAATAACTTTTGAAAACACATGCTCAACGAGTAAAACACAAGTCTTACATGCAAATGGCAAAGCTTCATTGAAAACACTATTAAATTAAAAAAAAACATACTTGCTTATAACATTGTATTGGTATTAGTGAACCGTTTAGATTACCACCAAACATTAGGATAGACGGAACACGCATGATTAACATGCCAAGCATGAGGCCAAATCGCCGAAATGCCACATATGAGAGCCAATCGCTACTCATACCACGTGTGAATGCTAATAGCCTTATCACACCCATGATTGATTAAATCCAATCATGAAATCTCACCTTAGCATCCAGGATAAGCAACACTTACATGTAATACAACACATATATCACAATATAAGTATTAAATCTAATGCATCACTAAGGCATTTTATACACGTACTCATTTTAATTATAGTGCACTCGCATCCTATTGATCAATCAACTTATCCACGTTTTATCATCCATAATACCAATACTAAAAACAAAACATAATGCTCAATTTTAAGGAAAAAATAGTGAAATAAATTCATGCATCCCACCAATAAATGCATTAAATGCATAAACCGGTAAAAACTACTTTTCTCATATTTTTAAAACAAAACTGTGAGAGCATCATATGAATATTAAAAAAATTGTAAAATAAATCTCATGAGCATTTAAAACACATGCATAATCACATATGCACAATATAATAATAGCATGAAAAATAATGTTGTAAAAACAAGACATAATATGAGAACCTATAAGAAAGCAATACTTAAAACTTACTTCCGAGTATAGGGAGGTTTTTCACACCTTCACTACACCACAAACCTTTGAAAAAAAAACATTTAAAACCATGCCAAATTGGAAGCCCTCATAATCCACTCACCGATTTACCGAAATTTGCTCGACAAGTCACCCGAAAACGCGATTTGGCGTTCCGATATCCCTCAAACTTGTTCCTCTACCTCTTGAACTAATTCAAGCATCAAAACCAGAGGGTTTAGTGCATTATAACACAACCAAACATCCCTCAAGTCGGACCAATACATAGTAGCCCCTAAAAGCACCATAAAACCTAACTACAACTCATCAAAAACCTCTCCAAACACCCCTAAACCATATGTACGGGATTATATACTTAAAATAAATATTAATTACATATAAAAACTTCAAGATTCATGTATTTAAGCATCAAAAACAGCCATGAAAAAATCTTAAACAAAAATCAAGAAAACAATGGATTTTTCATCAAGAAAACCGATTTTATTGATTCAAGACTTCAAAGATTGTTTCAATCAACCAAGAACTTAGGAATTTCATTAAAGATCTTTAGGTTTCAGAGGTTTGAATGATTCTCACCACCAAAATTGATCCAACCTCCTTCCAAGGTTTAAAAACATGTAAACCCGAAGAAAAAGTAAGAGATTTTGAAGAAGAAAATTATAAAGAATTAACCAAACGAATTTTTATAGAAAAAATTTGTGTTTACCTTTTAAAAGATGATTGAGTGGTTGTCCAAAACAGGAGAATTCGAAATTCTAAACAAAATAGGTTTATATTTTGATGAAAAATAGATTTTTAGGATTAATATTAAGTTATTTGGGTTATTAATTAAAATATGGGTTATAGGTTATTAAAATAGGCCCTTGTAAGGTTTAATTCATCTAGGGTTAGTGTAACTCCCCAAAATTGGGCCTATAAATTAATGAGTCGGTTTAGCCGGTTAAGCTTAGTTTGTGATTAAATTCTTAAAAATTGAATTTTGGTCGAAATAAACTATGGAAAAATATCTTAAAATCATAATTAAATATATTTTTTACTTTGGTCAAACTCAATTTCAAAAATTGATGCTTAAAACCCTAAGACTTTGAAATTAGTGAATATTTTGTAAAAATTGAAAATTTGAGAAAAAATTTATAAAGCAAGCCAAAACTTTGAATCTTTAAGGGCTTTAATCCAATTATTATCCTACCTGGTCTAAGTTTTCCAATTTTTAATTAATTAAATCCAAAAATTATACTTTAACTCAAATAACTAATTAAACTAGATTTCTAACTCTAAAAATCCTATTTAAACATTATAAATCTAAACTATTTTTATAATTTTTGTTTTTCCTCATTGGAGGCAGTCAATCAACCAACTTTTAAGGTAAAAAACTTTTCTTTTTCATATAATTTAGTTTTGAATAATTGTTATAACTTTTTCCTCTTTAAAATTCTATTTTCTCATCGTTTTAACGTTTTAAAATATGAAAAGCAAATGGATTAGTTTTGGAGGTGAGTGATAACTTCGCAAAAGTTTATATTTAGAGTCTTTTTAATTAAGTTATTTATTTCCTTTAAGTGCATATAGGACCATTTAGATGCATTTAGGATCATAACATTGCATTTGGTGGTTAGTTATGCTTGAGCATTTATGGTGAAGTAATAAATGCTATTTTACGGGGAAGGTCGTTTTGTGGCGATGATGTGTAGGTAAAGCAAAGCTGGTAGCAAGGGAGATTTGTTATTATTTTTGTAGAAGGACAACAAAGGAAAAATTTCATGGAAAATATGGAGACATCCAGAGCTGTAGAAAAAGAAAAGAAGATATTTTAAGAGGAGTTTCAACTGTGTTGTACGTGAGGCTGGCCATAACCACGTTGGAGGGGACCACTATCACCTGGAAGAATTGTCATCACGTGAATGGGGGTGAAAAAGGGAATTTCCCTAAAACCTAGCTTTTTACCCCCATTTTATAAGGAATGATGACCTAAGAAAAAAAAACCTTTGTAAAAACCTTAGGAGCTGATTTTGAGGCACGAAGAGAGCAAAAAGCAGTAGAGAAAACTTTCACCTTTCTTCCCCAACCACCGTACGAAGGGTTCTTATTTTGATCGAGCTTGAAGGGATTAGCGTGCTAGGTACCCGAGAGGGGCTAGCACGCTAAAGCGTCTCCATTGTGGTCGAAGAGTCGGTGGTAGCACGCACCAAGGGTGTCTTCCAACCTTTCCCTTTTCTTTATTTCATATTATTGAGATGTTTTTGAGAATGATTGTAGATGATATGTTTCAAACACTTTCACACCACCATGTTTAGCTTTATTTGGTGGATGTTTATTTTGTGGATGATTTAAGATTTCTTTTGTATATATTAGCATGTTATGTGTTTGTTTATTTGCTTTGCTCATTGTTTTAAATTATCTAATCTTGTAAAATGCATGAGAGTGTCCTTTTTTTAGGTATAGTGCTAGGTGTTCGAGAGAAATTTAGCCATAGATCCTAAGTATTCGAGAGAAACTAAGGAAGGATCAATGTGAACAATGGGTTCTAGACTGCAAATAGAGCCTAATCTGATCTTAGGTTCTCAAGAGACACTTAAGTGGGGTTTTCAACGAATAAAAGAAGTGTTCTTTGTCGATGGGCTAGATTTCAATGTTGAGACCGAGAGGAGATGTCGTGGGATTTTAGACTGTCAGGTTCCTTTGACTCAAGAGAGTAGGAGCATGTTAGAAAACTCTATCGAGTGAATAGGCCATATAGCATCTAATGGTTCAAATGAGTAAGTTTAAGAAGTCCATCATTCATTCTAGTAGAGCTTATCAATCGAGGATTACTACATCATATTGCTTACTCGTGTTCTCTCATTTAGCTTTTGCCTTGGCATTTACAAAGTGTTTCCTATGTTTACTTATTCACTTGCAATCATATTGCTATTAATTCTGAAATTGCCATAGCATTTTTCACAGTTATACCTTCACCACATTCCACCATACATTCACAACATTTGTCACATTATTCCCATTTGTCTATACCAGTTTATTTATTTTCCTTTTAGTTAATGACCCTTTTTGCTTTGACAAAGTTGACTTGCATGACTGTGTATACTTACACATATTTCCACTTAATTTATAGCACTACACAGCGCAAACCACTGAGACTTCACCAACCCTCTAGAACTTTGAAGTTCTTTACTGAAATTCTCAAGTTCTTGGCTTGGTAAAAATGTTTTTAATCCTTTGTTTTTGAAAAATCGGTTTTTGGGTCAAAAACCATAATTTTCGTTCAAGGGTTTTTACTCACTTTTTTTGGATCCTAAAAGGATGATTTTTAATGTGTTAAGATTTTTATAAAGTGTTTTTAAAATCCCTAATCTCGGACTAAAGTTTTAAGATAAGTTTGGTTGGTTTTAGAGAGTTTTCGGTTAAGGTTTTGATGGGTTTAAAGGGTTGTCTGAATTGAGATTTATTGAGTGAGATTAGGAGCACTAAATCCATAGTATTTGATGCTTGAAACAGGTCAAGAAGTAGGTGATCTCGTTTGAAGTGATCGAGTAAAGTTTCGGTGACTTATCGGATAAGTTTCGGTTATCGGTGAGTGAATTTGAGAGTGTGCTACTTCAGTAGTGTTTAAACTTTGTTTTCAAAGTGCTGGGATTATATGAAAGGAGTGAGAAATTTCCCTATAATCTGGATTAAGTTTTATATTTGCTCTCGTAATTCGGTTTTCCCATAATATGCTTGTTTTACTATGTTTTTGACGTACTCGTATTATATTAGTACATATTTGATTATGTACGTGTTAGAATTCTCTCGTTATTGTTTTATGTTGATTTTAAACACTTATACGTTTTGGTTTTTGAAATAAGATAAAAAGAGATTTTATCGGTTTTGCGAGTAAACATGAGAAAGTGGAATACTAATGTTTTATCTACTGTTTTTGATATGAAAACTTGAGAATTCATACTGTTTCACTTTGGATATTGAGATGATGTTATAGGGATAAGTCGATCGATCTATAGGATTTTAGTGCATTGTTTATTATTTATGAAAATTCGTATACGTATGTAAATTCCTTATTGATGCATTAGAGTTATTGCTAGAATTGTGATATATGTGTTGTATTGCATTTAAGCGTAGCTTATCTTGGAAACTAAGGTTGGAAACATGTTTGAAATTGATTCCATTCGTTTGCATGAGATAGACTCGTGCGTTGTATGAGTAAGTGATAAAGCCCTTATACGTGGTATGGTGACGGTTTAATCTCATACGTGGCATGATTTGACATTTATGTCTTCATATGAGTATCCGTTTATCCCAACGATTAGAAGTAGACTAATCAGATCACTAGTACCAACATGTGAAAACGCAAGTGTTAAGTTTATATTGATTTTAATTGCAAATTGAGTTTGCTTGAGTTTGACTTGTTTTCAGACGTTTTATAAAGCCTTGCTAATGAAGCATGTAAGTCTTGCGTTTTGGCCACATATGATTGTTTTAAAGAGCGAGAATTGTTTTTCTTCTAAAATGATTTTAGTATGTTATGGGCTGCATTGGAAGTTGTTTAAACTATTTTTTTACACTTCCCTCACTAAGCAATTGCTTAACCATTCTCCTTTCCTTGTAATACAGAGAAAAGTGAGACTCTCGGCTGAAGAAAAAAGGAGTGCCATATTTTACGATTTGATACGTTTTAACTTGAAGTATTTTATTTCCAATTGAACCTTAGGCAATAGAGAGGAATGTAGAGAGAGACCTTATGCTACGTATGATTTGTTGAAGAACGATGATACTTTGAGATCCTTGAATATGCTATTGAATCCGTGAATTTTTGAGTTTAGACATGTTTATCTGATTTTTATGAGTTAATAATGTATTTTGTTTGAATTTCACATGCTTCCATGTTTCTTTATGTTGATATTTGGTAAATTTTGAATGTATTCACACGTTGGACAATTATTGTATTACCTAGGATAAATTGCATCTAGAGAACTTTTTGATACATGTGTTTCATGGCCCTTTAGGTAAAATTATGCATTTAGACTTTGTTGGGCACGTTTAGACTTGAAACCAGAGTAATTTTTTGTTTATGGGCAGAGGGTTTCGATATCATTTCACAGGGTATCGATACCTAAACAAAAACATTAAGATTTTCTGGAAAATTAAGCTTGGGTATCGAAAACACAAGAACTGGTTTTGAAACGGTAGCATGAATTTCAGTAGGCATATCGATACGCATTAGTTTGGTTTCGATCCCGACCTTTACAATAGCAAATGGTATCGGAATGGTCCTTGAGGCCTATCGAAACACGGGCTTGTCGCATAGGCAATCATCTGAGTTATCAAAGGCGCATCAAAACCTTTAATACCCGTTTCGATGCCCCTTTCTCGTTACGATGGTATCGATATGAGGTATAGCTGTTTTGATACCCTTGATAATTTAAGTCGTTATAAGTTGGGTTAAAAACTTAAACTTCACATTTTAGTCACTAAATTTTGAGGAACCAATTAAATGACTTGTATATGTTGTTTTAAGCTGAAAATTTACGTTCAAGCATCAAATATACTTAATTAAGGATTAGTAACCTTAATTTCACTTTTAGATGAGAATTTTTGGGAAAATTAAAATTAGTTCCCTAAAACTTGTTCAGTTAAATTAGGAATCATTTCTCATTAATTTTCGCTGCAAATGATCTTAGTCCTTGCATGAACATGTAGGATCTACTTAATGCATCTAGGTAAGAAAAAAAATAATACTTTTAGTGTTGTTTATCGTGGAGAGTCTCCAAATTAGACTCGGTATTCCCTGTGTAGCTCGTTCGAGTCGGGTGGCATCTATATCGGGTCGAGGGGGTTACATTTGTTGGTATCAGAGCCTAGGTTTATGAAATCCTTGAAGTATGTTAATTGTTTGAGCATGTTTTGATGTGATGCACAGTGTTTGCTTTGCATGTTGATGTGTTATATTGCACGGTGATTCTTATATATGTTGATATTTATATGTTCGGTGATTGTTTACATGTAAATGATGTTAAAGCTTGTTATATATAGGTCTCCATTGCTCCACTACTTTTAGGTTGGTTTTGTTAAACTGGAACTAGTTGGAACCTTGCTTCAGGATGAATCACTTGGTTTCACATTTCGTTTTGTTTGCATAGTAGAACTATTATGGGACCCCGTAGAGAGCTTAGAATTAACACTAGATTTATTACCAATGGAAGACGAGGGCGTGAGAAGGAAGATTTACCACCTCCTCCACCACCACCACCTATTGCATTGCCAATTTAACCGTCAACAGCTCCACCTGCTGTGTCGGCTGTCGGTGACATGTCAAAATTGGTGCAGGCTATTACGAGAGCTTTTCAGGCTTCAATTAATGGAATGCAAGCCACAGTTGGTCCACCGGTAGCTAATCCTAGTTTACCTTTAGAGAGACTCCATAGTCTAGAGGCAGTTGAGTTTAAGGGTTTATCACTGGAGGAATCGGAGGATTGGTTAGAAAGTACTAATCGTATTTTAGTTCAGATAGGTTGTTCTGATGAGAGGAAACTTGGATGCATAGTTTCCTTGCTCCAAGGTGATGCTTATAAGTGGTGGACTACCACAACCTATCGTTTGGAATATGCTGAGGTTACTTGGTAATTCTTTGGTGAGGCCTTTAGGCGTAAGTATCTGGGAGTTCGGTATTAGGATGAAAAGGAATGGGAGTTCATGGCTTTAGTCCAAGGCAATATGTCAGTTTCTGAGTATGAGATTTAGTTTGTCAAGCTGAGTCAATATGCTCCTGAGCTGTTACCAAATAAGAAAACTCGTTGTAATAGGTTCTGCTATGGTTTGGTGCGGGAGGTTAAGACATATATGTTGCTACGGGCTAAACGAACTTTAATGTGTTAGTGGATAGAGCTAAGGATATTGAACATAGTTTGGTTCTGAAATCATCTGGTTCTAGTTTGGGTAAAAGGTCATCGGATAATGGTAATAGTAATGGAGAGGTAATTTTCAGTGTCGTGATGAGAATCATGGATAACAATGTCGTGACAAGGGTCAGACAAGAGTTTATGCACACAGGGAGGTCCAGAACGACACCGATATGGTTGCCGGTACATTTTCCTTGCAATCCTTATCCTTGTTCGCTTTGTTAAATTCTGAATCTGCTCATTCTTATATCCTTAGTGAGGATGCAAGAACCCTAAAGATACCTATAGAGACTATGAACATAGGTATGAGAGTTACTATCTCTTTTGGAGAAATCGTTGTTGTTTATGTAACCCATTCGACCCGGTCTAGATACCACCCGACACGAACGAGCTACAAAAGGAATACCGAAGCTAATCCGGAGACTCGCCCCGATAAACAACCCTAAAAAAATTATTTTATCTTTTCTAAATGCATTAATTAGATATTAAATGTTCATGCAAGGACTGAGTTCATTTGCAGCGGAAATTAATGAGAAATGAGTCCTAATTTAATTGAACAAGTTTTAGGGACCTAATTGCATTTTTCTAAATAATTATGATCAAAATGTGAAATTAAAGTTATCAATCCTTAATTAAGTATATTACATGTTTAAGTCTCAAATTTCAGATTAAAATAATATATACTAGTCATCTAATTGCATTATTAAAGTTTTGTGACTAGGTATAAATTTCCAGAGTTTAATTCAGCCTATAACGACTTTAACTGACAGGGGTATCGAAACACCCTTCCTCGGTATCGATATTGTCATAAACGTAAAAGGGGTATCGAAACGAGTATTAAAGGTTTCGGAATACCTACGATAACTCAAAAGATTACCTGCGTAACAAACCCGCGTTCGATACGCCTGAGGGACCGTTCCGATACCATTTGAAATTGTGAAGCTCGGTATCGAAACCCAACAAAACCGTATCGATACACCTGTTAAGATTTTAATATTGTTCGAAACCAGTTTATGTTGTATCGATACCCAAGCTTATTTCCCCAAAATTCCGACATGTTTTGCCTAGGTATCGATACTCTATGAACGAGTACCGAAACCCTCTGCCCCAAAACATCTATTTACCCAGAATCCAAGCTTTAAACGTGACCAAAAACCTTCTAGATGCATTTAGTCACCTATAAACCATAAACCACATATTTCAACAAGATTTCTAGATGCAAATCATCCTAGTTCCATGTTCTTAATATAAACTGAAAACAATATTCATCAAGTTAAAAATACTTCAAATTCATCATGGATTTCTTCATAAATACTTCAAAGCAAAACAATGTCATAAAGAACATCCAAATAAACATATCAAAACAGTGCTCCATTGCTCTCATCTACTTTAAGGTCCTTAATTGAATTCAAAACATACTTGAGCCTAAGAAAATATAAATAGTTACACGACTTCCTTGCTTCTTGTTGGTACCTAATCACTTATTTATCTGCAATGCAAGTAAAGGAGGGTGGTTAAGCTAAAGCTTAGTGAGTGATAATTTAAAAACATTAGTAAAACAACTTGAAATGCAACCCATAAAAGCCAAAGTTTTATAAAAACATGTCATGTTCAACTCATGAAATAATCGCATGGCTATCAATGCCAACGACATGGAAAACAACAAGTATCTATGGCATAAGCCACAAAACCTTTTCCAAATACTTTTGAAAACACATGCTTATTGAGCATCACTCAAGTCTTACATGCTTATAGCAAAGCTTCATTGAAAGTATCATTCAATTAAGAAAACATACTTTCTCATAACATCGTATTGGTATTAGTGAACCGTTTAGACTATCACTAAACGTTAGGATAAACAAAAACGGCAAGCATGGGGCCAATCGCCAACATGCCACATATGAGAGTCAACCGCTACTCATATCAGGTGTGAAGGTCAATCGCCTAATCACACCCATGATAGTATAAAACCAATCATGAAAACACACCTTAGCTTCCGGGATAAGCAACACTTACATGTAATACAACACATATATCACAATGTAAGTATTAACTCTAATGCATCACCAAAGCATTTATACACGTACGCATTTTAATTATAGTGCACTCACATCCTATTAATCGATCAACTTATCCACGTTTCATCATCTTTAATACCAATACTAAAACCAAAAAAAATGATGCTCAAGTTTTAAGACAAAAACAGTGAATCATAACTCTGCTTCTCATCAATACGTGCATCAAGTGCAAAAACCCATAAAACCTCTTTTTATCAAATTTTGAAAAAAAAACATGGAAGCATCAAAACATTATAAAAAACAGTATCATGAGCATCTACTCACGTGCATAATCTCTTATGCACCATTAAAATATGAACATGACAAAACACATAGTAAAGAAAGGGGTAATATGGGATTTTCAAGAGAGCAAAACTTAAAACACTTACTCCAGAGTATAGGGAGGTTTTGACACCTTCCCTACAACCCCAAACCTTTGAAAAAAAGAATTAAAACATTTCCAAAGCAGCCCACTCAAAATCACTCACCAATTTACCAAAACATGCTCGACAAGTCACCCAAAAACGGGATTCGGCTTTCCGATCTCCCTCAAACTTGTTCCTCTATCCCTTGAACTAATTCAAGCATCAAAAGCAGAGGTTTTAGTGCATTATAACACACTCAAATATCCCTCAAGTTGGACCAATACATGGCAGCCCTTAAAAACACCATAAAACCTAATCGAAACTCACCGATAACCTCTCCAAACACCCCCTAAACCTTATGTCCAGGATTAGATACTTAAAATCCATCTTAATTAAATCTAAAAAAATTCAAGATTCATGTATTTAGGCATCAAAAATATCCATGGAAAACCCTTGAATGAAAATCAAGAAAACAATGAGATTTTTATAAAGAAATCAATTTTATTGATTCAAGACTTTAAAGATTGTTTCGATCAGCCAAAAACTTAGGAATTTCTTTAAAGAAATTTAGTTTTAAGAGGTTTGAATGATCTTGACCTCCAAAATTGATCTCACCCCTTCAAAGGTTTAAAAACTAGAAAACCCCGTAGAAAAACAAAAAGATTTTGATGAAGAAAAATATAGGGAAATAAACCAATGAAATTTTATTAAAAATAATGGATATTGAAGTTGAAAATATGATGAAGATGATGCCTTGGAGAAAAAGAAACCGAAATTTATAGAAGGGATATTTTTAAAAAGTGATATTTGGGGGTTTAGATCAAAATTAGAGAATTTTGATTACTTAGGTTAAAAAAGGGATTAAAGGTTGTTTATATAGGATCTTGAAAGGTTTAGATCAAATATTATTATTATTATTATTATTATTATTATTATTATATCAAATTACCTTAAAGATTCAAAGTTTAGGCTTAGTTTATAAAATTGTCCTCAAGTTTTCAATTTTTACAAAATAGTCACTAATTTCAAAATCGTAGGGATTCAAGAGTCAGTTTTCAAAATTGATTTGAACTAATTCAAATATATACTAAATAATGATTTTAGGATATTTTCGCATAATTTATTTTGATTAAAAATCAATTTTTAAGTATTTAATCCTAAACTAGGTTAAACTAGTAAAATCGGCCCACTAACTTCTAGGCCCATTTTTGGGGTGTTACAGCTAAAAAATTTTGTAGATGTCCCTTAGTTTTTCAAGGGCATGTTTTTGTTGCCGATCTTATGGAGTTACCTTTTCAAGGGTTTGATCTAATCCTGGGTGTGGAGTGGTCAATGGAACATAGATCTTTTATAGATTTGAAGACTAAGAGGGTTTCCTTAAGGTTAGATGATAACTAAGAAGTAGTTATGTTTGGTGAAAGTGAGAGGTTTTTGTCTAATATGGGGTCAGATTTGGAGACTCAAAAAATGTTATATAATGGTGGCGAGGCATTTTTAGCTTATGTTATGAAATCTGACATGAAGAAAGTTAGGCCATATGATATTAGAACTGTTTGTGACTTTCCTGAAGTTTTTCCAGAAGAGCTATCTGGTTTACCACCTAACCGAGAGGTTGAGTTTGGTATCAAACTAATAGAGGGATCCTTACCTATCTCTATTACTCTTTATCGAATGGCACCAAAGGAGTTAACAGATTTGAAAGTTCAGTTACAAGAGTTGTTCGATCATGGGTTTATTCAACCGAGCACTTCACCTTGGGGTACATCGGTCTTGTTTGTGAAAAAGAAAGATGGAACCTTGAGAATGTGCATAGATTATCATCAGTTGAATAAGTTGACAGTAAAGAACAAGTATCCCTTGCCTTGGACAGATGATTTTTTGATCAATTCATTGGAGCTACGATGTTTTCAAAGATTGATCTTCGGTTTGGGTACTACCAGTTAAGAGTTAAGGATTAGGATGTTCCTAAAACTACTTTTCGGAAACGGTATGACCATTATGTGTTTTTGTTTATGCCCTTTGGTTTGACAAATGCACTTGCTTCTTTTATGGATATGATGAATAGGGTTCTCCATGAGTTTCTAGATTAGTTTGTGGTAGTGTTTATCGATGATATTCTTGTGTACTCTCGTACCGAGGAAGATCATGATAGGCATTTAAGGGTTGTTTTGCAGACTTTTTTGGATAACCAGTTATATGCTAAGTTGAGCAAGTGTAAGTTTTTGATAAAGTAGGTTGTTTTTTTAGTCATGTTGTTTTGGCAGAAGGTATAAGGGTTGATCCACAGAAAGTTGAGGCTATTGTGAGTTGGAAACCACCTAAGTCAGTGATAGAGGTACGTGGTTTTCTAGGTTTTATAGGATATTACCAAAGGTTTGTGAAAGTTTTTTCTACGATTGTAGCACCTTTAACCATGTTGTTGCAAAAAGATGCTAAGTTTGAGTGGACTGAAAAGAAACAAGAGGCTTTTGAGAAGTTAAAGGAGTCTTTGACTCAGGCTCTGATTTTGGTTCAACCAGAATCGGGAAAAGAGTTTACGGTGTATAGTGATGCATCATATGTTGGTCTTGATTGTGTTTTGTTTCAGGAGGGAAGAGTGGTAGCTTATGCATCTCTTTAGTTGAAGGAACTACACCACTCATGATATAGAGTTAAATGCATTTGTGTTTGCTCTTAAGATATGGAGGCATTACCTTTATGGCAATCGTCGTGTGGTTTATACTAATCATAAGAGTTTTAGGTATTTGATGTCCCAAAAAGATCTTAATCTTAGGCAACGTCGATGGCTTGAGTTTCTTAAGGATTATGATTTGACTATTGAGTACCATCTGGGTAAGGCTAATGATGTTGCTGATGCTTTCAGTCGTAAGGCAGTTGTTGAGTTGCGTGCTATGTTTGCTAGACTGAGTGTGTCAAAGGATGGAGGTTTGATAGCTGAGTTTCAGGTTAAACCATTTTTGGTTGAGTTGATAGCGGAGGGTGTACCGACGGAGTATAGTTTTTTGAGGTAATGTTGTTTTGTGTTTTAGAAATCGTGTTGTGGTACCGAGTGATGCTAAGTTGAGACGTACTATTCTTACACAAGCGCATGGTAGCCCTTTTGCTATGCATCCGGGTAGTACAAAGACGTACCATGATCTGAAAGGTGACTATTTTTTGGTTGGTTAGAAAAAGGATGTGGCCGATTTTGTAAGTAAATGTTTAGCGTGTCAATGGTTTAAGGCTGAACACCAGGTTCCATCAGGTATGTTACAATTGCTAAAGATTCTATAGTAGAAGTATGAAAAGATTACTATGGACTTTGTGTCGGGTTTGCCTTTAACAACGACCAAGAATGGCTAGATATGGGTAGTTGTGGACAGGTTTACAAAGTGTGCATACTTTATTCCAATGCATACTAAGTATTCCTTGGATAAGTTGGTTGAACTTTATGTTTCGGGTGTGATGAGGCTGCATGGAGTGCTAAAATCCATAGTGTCTGATAGAGATCCAAGGTTTTGGAAGTCTTTACAGAAGGCTCTTGATACTAAGTTAAGCTTCAGTACATCTTATCATCCGCAGATGGATGGAAAGTTTGAGAGAGTTATCCAGGTTTTGGAAGATATGTTAAGGTTTTGTGTTATAGATTTTCAGGGTTCTTGGGAAAATTACTTGTCGTTGGTGGAATTTTCTTATAATAATAGTTACCAGGCGAGTATCCAGATTGCACTGTTTGAGGCTTTGTATGGTAGGAGATGTAGTACCCCGTTGAGTTGGGCAAAGACTGGTGAGAAGTTTGTAACATTACCTAGTGTTTTTGAGGATACTAATGATAAGGTTAAATTCATTAGTGGTACACTTAAGGCAGCATCGGATCATCAAAAGTCTTATGATGATCTTAAGTGAAAAGAGATAGAGTTTGTTGTGGGCAAGAAAGTTTTCCTGAAGGTATCTCCGTAGAAGAAGGTGATGCATTTTGGAAAGAAAGGAAAGTTGAGTCCGAGGTTTATTGGACAGTTTGAGGTATTAGAGATAATCGGACCAGTGGTTTATCGTTTAAGGTTAGCGTCCAACCTCGAGAGGATCCATGATGTATTTCATGTATCGATGCTTCGAATGTATAGATCGGATCTATCGCATATTTTGCCGGTTGGAGAAGTTGAGCTTAATTAGGATCTCTCCTATGACAAAGAGCTGGTAGAAATTCTAGTATAAATTCTATGGTTCTGCATGGTAAGACCATCGATTTAGTCAAAGTGTTTTGGCGACATCGAGGTGTTGAGGAAGACACGTAGGAACGAAAGTCGGACATGGAGGAACAATTTCCTTATCTTTTTCAACCAGGTAATTTTGAGAAAGCAGTTTATTAAACGGGGGATAGTTGTAACGCCCCAAAATTGGGCCTAGAAGTTAATGGGCCGATTTAGCCGATTAAGCCTTATTTGGGATTAAATTCTTAAAAATTGAATTTTGTTCAAAATGAATTATGGAAAATATCCTAAAATCCTAATTAAATATATTTTTTACTTTGGTCAACTCAATTTTGGAAATTGACCTTGAAACCCAGAGATTTTGAAATTAATGACTATTTTATAAAATTTAAAATTTGAGGATAATTTTATTAAACAAGGAAAAACTTTGAATCTTTAAAGGACGTTAATCCAATTATTATCCTATATAGTCTAGGATTTCCAATTTATAATTAATTAAATCAAAAAAAATATACTTTAACTCAAATAATTAATTAAATTAGAATTTTAACTCTAAAAAATCCTATTTATACATTATAAACCTAACCTATTTTTATAATTTTCTTTTTCCCTCATTGGAGGAAATCAATCAACCAAATTTTAAGGTAAAAACCTTTTATTTTTCATCTAGTTTTGTTTTGAATAATTATTATAACTTTTTCCTCTTTAAAATTCTTGTTTTCTCTTCGTGTTCACGTTTTAAAACCCGGAAAGCAATTGGATCAGTTTTAGAGGTGATATTTCATCAACCCTCTAGAACTATGAAATTTTTAATGAAATTCTCAATTTCTTGGATTGTTAGAAACGTTTTTAATCCATTTTTTTTTGAAAAAATTGGTTTTGGGGTCAAAAACCATAATTTTCGTTCGAGGGTTTTTACTCACTGTTTTTGGATCCTAAAAGGTTTATTTTCAATGTGTTAAGATTTTTATAAAGTGTTTTTAAAATACCTAATCCTTGAATAAAGGTTTAGGAGAAGTTTGGTTGGTTTTAGAAAGTTTTCGGTTAAGGTTTTGATGGGTTTAAAGGGTTGTCCGACTTGGGATTTATTGAGTGATATTAGGAGCACTAAATTCATAGTTTTTTATGCTTGAAACAAGGAAATAAGTAGGTGATCTCATTTGAAGTGATCGAGTAAAGTTTCAGTGACTTGTCATATAAGTTTCGGTTATCGGTGAGTGCATTTCAGAGTGGACTGCTTCAACAGTGTTTTAAGTTTGTTTTCAAAGTGCTGGGAGTGTAGTGAAGGTGTGAGAAACCTCCCTATACTCCGGAGTAAGTTTTACGTTTATTCTCGTAAATCGGTTTTCCCATAATATTCTTGTTTTACTATGTTTTTGACGTACTCGTATTATATTAGTACATATATGATTATGTAAGTGTTAGAATTATCTCGTTACTATTTTATGTTGATTTTAAACGCTTCTACATGTTGGTTTTTGAAATAAGCTAAAAAGAGATTTTATCGGTTTTGCGAGGAAACATGAGAAAGTGGAATCCAAATGTTTTATCTACTGTTTTTTTTATATGAAAACTTGAGCATTCATAATTTTTTGTGTTGGATATTGATATGATGTTATAGGGATAATTCAATCGATCGATAGGATGTTAGTGCACTGTTTATTATTTATGAAAATTCGTATACGTGTGTAAATTCCTTAGTGATTTAGAGTTATTTCTTGAATTGTGATATATATATATATATATATATGTGTGTGTGTGTGTGTGTTTTATTGCATTTAAGCATAGCTTATCCTGGAAACTAAGGTGGAAAACATGTTTGGAATTGATTACATTCGTTTGCATGAGATAGACTCGTGTGTGGTTTAAGTAGGTGATAGAACGCTTATACGTTGTATGGTGACAATTTAGTCCCAACCGTGGTATGATTCGACATGTATGTCTTCATGAGAGTATCCATTTATACCAACGATTAGATGTAGATTAATCGGATCACTATTACCAACACGTGAAAACGCAAGTGTTAAGTTTATATTGATTTTAATTGCAAATTGAGTTTGCGTGAGTTTGACTTGTTTTCAAATATTTTATAAAGCCTTGCTAATGAAGCATGTAAGTATTGAGTTTTGTAGATTAGTTCCACGTGATAAAACACGTGCTGGATTTTTATACTTGGTGGCATTTTAGCCACGTGTTATTGTTTTAAAGAGCATGAATTGTTTTTCTACTAAAATAATTTTAGTATATTATGGGTTGTATTGCAAGTTGTTTAAACTATTTTTTTACGCATCCCTCACTAAGCAATTGCTTAACCGTTCTCCTTTCCTTGCAATGTAGAGAAAAAGTGAGACTCTCTTCCAAACAAGAAAGGAGTTCCATATTTTACGTTTTGATACGTTTTAATTTGAAGTATGTTATTTCCAATTGAAGCTTAGGTAGTAGAGAGCAATGGTGCGAGAGACCTTATGCTATTTATGATTTGTTGATGAACGATGACATTTTGAGATACTTGAATATGCTATTGAATACGTGAATTTTTGAGTTTAGACATGCTTATCTGATTTTTATGAGTTAACGAAGTACTTTTTTGAATTTCACATGTTTCCATGTTTCTCTGTGTTTATATTGGGTAAATTTTGAATGTATTCACACGATGGATAATTCTTGTATTAACTAGGATAAATTGCATCTATAGAACTTTTTGATACATGTGTTTCATGGCCCTTTAGGTGAAATTATGCATTTAGACTTTGTTGAGCATGTTTAGACTTGAAACCAGAGTAATTTAGTGTTTCTGGGCATAGGATTTCGATGTCATTTCATAGGGTATTAATACCTAAGAAAAAACATAACGATTTTTTGAGAAATTCAACCTGGGTATCGAAACCACATGAACTGGTTTCGAAATGCTAGTATGAATTTTAGCAAGAGTATCGATACGCATCAGTTTGGTTACGATCCTGACCTTTACAGTAGAAAATGGTATCAGAACGGTCCTTTAGGCGTATCGAAACGCGGGCTTATCGCGCAAGCAATCATTTGAGCTATCGAAGGCATATTGAAACCTTTAATACATATTTCAATACCCTTTTGCCGTTACGACGGTATCGATATGAGGTATAGCTGTTTTGATACCCTTGACAATTTAAGTCGTTATAAGTTGAGTTCGGATACCTAGGCAAAACACGATGATTTTCTGGAAAAATTAGCCTAGGTATCGAAACAACATGAACTAGCTTCGAAACAGTTAGATGAAAAAATGTAGGTGTTTCGATACACTTGAATTTGTTATCGATACAAAGTTTTATAGTTTCAAATCATATCAATACGGGGTCATGGCTATATCAAAACACAAGCTTGTCGCATAGGGCATTGGTCGAGTGATCGAAGGCGTATCGAAACATTTAAATCCCGTTTCGATACCAAAATTTTTCATCACATCGGTATCGATACTAGGACTAGGCATTTCGATACCTCTGTCAGTTAAAGTCGTTATAGGCTGAAAGATAACTTGAAATTTTCACGTTTTAGTCATTAAACATTTAGTAATCAATTAAGTTACTTGTAGACCTCGTTTTAATCTGAAATTTGAGTTATAAGAATTTAATGAACTTAACATAATATTGGTAAACTTAATTTCACAATTAGAGTACAAATTTTTGGAAATTTACAATTAGGTCCGTAAAACTTATTCAGACTAATTAAACTCGTTTTACATTCAATTTTCGTTGTAATTGAACTCAGTCCTTGCATGAACATGTAGGATCTAATTAAGGCATCTAGATAAGATAAAAGAAAAAAATAGGGTCATTTATCGGGGCGAGTCTCAGGATTAGCCTCAGTATTCCCCGTGTAACTCGTTCGAGTCTTGTGGCGTCTAGATCGGGTCGAGGGGGTTACACTTTTTGCATAGTCCGATCTAAGGGGTTACACATGTGGAATACCTTTGTATCAACTCGGGTGCGATGAAAGTGTGTAAGAGCAAGTGTTGGTAGTTTTTTGGTCCCTTAGACCCTAAAACGATTGTAACTCATATTCGATGTATATTCAATTTTATATTTAAATTTTTATTTCTAAATAATATAAAACTTTTAAATTGTACGAGAAAAAATTTTTGGATGTATTTTTTTCATTCATTTTTGTTTTCATCTTTTAAATAGTTTGATGAGTAAAAAAAGAACAGAATAACAATTATCAATTAATTATAATAAGTTTGTGACTTAATATGCATAGTAGCTTATGTAATTGTTTGAATTTGAAAACAATTTAATGATGAATATGATCTCTTGTTGTTCAAGTAACATTTATAGTTTCTACCACATAAGATTTATTGTGTAGATATGTAACCCCCTCGATCCGGTCTAAACGCCATCTGACTCGAACAAGCTACACGGGGAATATCAAGGCTAATTCGGAGACTCGCCCCGATAAACAACCCTAAAAATTATTTCTTTTTATCTTTTCTATATGCATTAATTAGAACCTACATGTTCATACCAGGACTGAGCTAATTTGCAGCGGAAGTTAATGAAAAATGTGTCCTAATTTATATTAACAAGTTTTAGGGACTTAATTAAAATTTTCTAGATAATTATGATCAAAGGGTGAAGTTAAAGTTATCAATCCTTAAATAAGTATATTTCATGCTTGCACTTAAATTTTCAATTTAAAATAATGTCTAAAATTCATCTAATTGGTTCCTTGAAGTTTAGTGACTGAAATGTAAGTTTTCAAAATTATATTTTGGATTTTAACTACTATACCTAATGGGGAATCGAAATGCCCTTCCCCAGTATTGAAAATGTGGGATACGACAAGGGGTATCAAAATGGGTTTTAATTATTTTGATATGCCTAAGATAACTCAGAAGATTGCCTGCGTAGCAAGCCCGCGTTTCGTTACACCTAACGAACTGTTTCGATACTATTTGGGACTTTAAGGGTTGGTTTCGAAACCCATTTAATCCATATCGATATGCCTAGAGATTTTGCACTACTATTTCGAAACCAGTTCATGTGGTTTCGATACCAAGCTTAATTTCCCATAAATCACATATTTTGCCTAGGTATCGATACCCTATGAACGAGTATCGAAACCTCTGCCCAGAAACAACAATTTACTTTGGTTTCAAGTCTAAACATTCCTAATAAGGTCTAGATGCATAATTTCACTTAAAGGGTCATTTAACTCATGTAACAATAAGGTCTATGCATAAATTCAAGCAAGATATTTCATTAACTCTCAAAATCATATAATCATGTCTAAACTCAGAAATAACATAATCAAGAATCAACTTATCCTCGTTCATCACAAGATCTTAAATAACATAAGGTTTCTGGCTCCTAGGTCCATTGCTCCCTACTACCTAAGGTTCAATTTAAAGTAAACATACTCCAACTAAAATTTATCAAACGTGTAATATGGAACTCCTTGCTTCTTCGGACGAGAATCTCACTTTTTCTCTGCATTGAAATGAAGAGAGAATGGTTAAGCAATTGCTTATTGAGGGAAGTATAAAAACAGTTTGAACGACTTGCAATGCAACCCATAATATACTCAAAATCGTTTTAGAGGGAAAAACAGTTCATGCTCTTAAAATCAGTCACATGTGGCCATATGCCACTAAGTATAAAAATCCAGCAAGTGTTTTACCACATGGGACAAATCCACAAAACTCAAGGCTTACATGCTTAACTAGCAACGCTTTATAAAACGTCAAACTCACGTAAACTAAATTTGCAAATAAAATCAATAAAACTTAACATTTGCATTTTCAGGTGTTGGTATTAGTGATCCGATTATTCTATTTCTAATCTTTGGGATAAACGAATACACACATGAAAACATAAAAGCCGAATCATGCCACGTAAGGGGATAAACCATCATCATACCACGTATTAGGGCTACTCATACAACGCACGAGTCTATCTCATGCACACGAATGGAATCAATTCCAAACATGTTTCCCACTTTAGCTTCCAGGATAAGGTACGCTTAAATGCAATACAAAACATATATCACAAATTAAGCAATAATTCTAATGCATCACTAAGGAATTTACATACGTATACGAATTTTCATAATTAATAAACAATACACTAACATCCTATCAATCGATCGACTTATTCCTATAACATCATCTCAATATATAACACAAAAAAATATGAATGCTCAAGTTTTTATATTGAAAATAGTGGGTAAACATTAGTATTCCACTTTCTCACGCTTACTCACAAAACCGATAAAAATCTCTCTTTAGCATATTTCAGAAAACAAAGCGTGGAAGTATTTAAAACCATCTTAAAACAGTATCGAGAGCATTCTAACACGTAATCACATATGTACCAATAAAATACGAATATGTCAAAAACATAGTAAAACAAGCATGTTTTGGGAAAACCGATTTACGAGAGCAAATGTAAAATTTACTCTGGAGTATAGGGAGGTTTCTCAAACGTTCCCTACACGCCCCATCACTATGAAAAAATAGTTAAAACACTCCCGAAAAAAACCATTCTCAAATTCACTCACTGATAACCGAAACTTGTCCGACAAGTCACCGAAACTTAACTCGACCACTTCAAACGAGATCACCTACTTCTTGCCCTATTTTGTAACCCCCCAATTCTGAACTAATTTCTTAGATCGAAACTTAGGAATCAAGTTACTAAAACTTTCCCCTCAAGTAAGTATTTTAGGTTAAATAATTTAAAAATTAGGGTTACTTGGTCAAATTGGGAAAACGAATTAGGAATTTCAGTTATACAAATTTAATTGCTTAAAATAATGTTTCAATAACATTTAAAATATCTAAAATAATTTATTACAAACATGCATCCAATAAATTCCAAATCAGAATAACTCATACTCCAAAAATATCATATATTTCATAACAGATTAAAAACATTAAACTAAAGTAATTAAAGGGTCATACTGAATAATAATTATCTGAAATTGTGCGAGATGCTCCAAGTACCAGTTCGTCTATACAGGTCTGAGAATCTGAAACGGACTAAAGGGTGTAAGCCAAAAAGCTTAGTGTCTCTAAAGTGCAAAGAATCACAAACAAAAACATATTTATATTTCTGAAAACATTTCTGAATTCAATAAAATCGGAATCATGATGCTATGATGACTGATGCATGATAGAAAATTAGAGGGCCTAATATCAGAAAACATACTGAGTGGAGGATTATCCTCGCCATAGTGGAGGTTTCCCTCACATTACTGATTTTAAATCCAGAAAATATTTTCGATGACACAATATGATATGATTCGTAAAATCATAAATCAGAACTCTTACTAGTAGCAATTTTTCAGAAAATCAGATGCTAGGTTTGAAAACAGAATTCACATGCCATGCATGATGATACCATGTATGAACAGATAACAATCTCACATATTCAACCAAACAATATACAAATAACATTTCACAGATTCAAACATAATGTAGCATAGGCATAGAAATATATAGCATAGGAAGAGACACACCTTAAGCAACTAAAGTTGTAACTCCGAGGTAGACCCAACTCGCGTTCCGGTGTAGCTGATTCAGGACCTATGAGGTAACAGAACTATATTACTTAACAAACTAAGACTAAACCACAACTTAAAACAAAACTATGATACGAAAGCTTACCCACGTGATAGCCTCGAAGAACATACTCGATCGGTACAAACAACAGAAGGTAAACCAGGAGCTTCAGAAACGTTGACACCTGAATAGAAGAAGAATTCTGATTTAGATTCCTTATAACCAACTTTTTAGACTCTAAGAAAAACTTAGATAAAAATAACATTAAAAATAGGTATTTCGGGTTTGAATTTGACAGAACAGACAACGGATTCGGACTCAGAACATCGAAAAAGATCAAGGAGAAGGTTGTCTAAAAAAGTCAACTTTTGGTCAAAAGTCAAAGTCAACTCTGGTCAAAGTCACAGTCAAAATCAACTTTGACTTGACTGGTCAAAAGTCAACGGTCAACTCAGAAGTCAAAGTCAAACTTTGACCGGTCAAAGGTCAACTGGTCAAAAGTCAAAAGTCAAAGTTGGTCAAAGTCCAATGTCAAACTTGGTCAAAGGTCTGGTCAAAGTTAAGTTTGGTCAACAAAGTCAAACCGGTCAAAACTCGGGTCAAACGGTCAAACTCGAATATGGTCAAACGAGTCAAAACCAGTTCAAGTTAAAATTCATAAAATATATCCGGTTCGGGTCACTCAACACAAACTAACCCATTTTAAAAGTTTGGGCTCATTACCACAACTTAACCCAACCACTAGTCCAACTCACAAGACCATCTTTACACACAACCATCATCCAAAGACCCAAGCCAACTATTAACCAAAACACAACCCACAACAAAACTTAACATAAGAAACACTAGGTTTTCCAGCAACCTTCTAAACAAACACAAAGGGAACAAAGATGAACCACTTTCAGCGGCAAAACGCACTGGAACCTGAACTGAAATCGAAGGAGACGGTAGCGATGAACAATAAAGAAGACAACAACCAAGAACGATGAAAAAGCGAGTTCGCTAGCGACTACAACAATATCCCAAGACATAACGTTGGAACACTACAAAGATTCTCTCCCGTGACAAAGCATTGGTCGGATCTTGAAACCAAAAAGGAAAGGGAAAAGAAAGTTGTGTGCATCTAGAGAGAGAGAAGAAGGTTACAAGTTGTGCGGTTCAAAGAAATTCCCAAGCAGAACAGTTTTCAAAACTGGAAAAAGGGGGTTTTAATTTACCCTAAACAAAAATGGTTAAACTTCAAGGTTAGTCCTTGCATTTTTATATGGTTCACAAAACTAACACCAAACTTTACCACTTATTCAAAATGGTCACAGAAATTTCTGAAATAAGAACACAATTCTAAGTTATTACAATTTAATCTTTAGCTCAAATTAGGGTTTCTTAACCCCCAATTCCAACCTAATTTCCTGAAGAGTTTACAAAACTTGGCTGAACTGATCTAACCGGAGCTCTTTCAGTTTGACTTACATTCTGAAGTTTAGCTTCTCTCATACGAGCCTCTATCCTCTCAGCAGTTTTAGCTCGACTCACGAGCTCACTGAACACCTTATCATGGTGTGTAGCAACCTCTCTGTGAAGGGGTAACCGAAGTCCATTTAGAAACCACTCACATCTATCTTTCTCCGTCGCAACTAAACCAGGGACATACTTAGATAATCTCCGAAACTCTATCTCAAAATCATTCACTGACATATTATTTTGTTTCAAGTTCTGAAATCATCACGACAATTAGCTAAAAACTCATCTCCCACATATTTGTCCTGAAATGTCTGTCGAAAAAACTCCCATGTGATCTTACTAGAAGGTACTGAATCTACAACGAATTCCCACCAATTCTGAGCTTCACCATTGAGCAATGAAACAACAACTCTTAACATTTGATTTACAGGATAATCCATCTCAACAAATAACCTTTTTAGCTTTTTCAACCAGTACTCAGCATCCGCAGGATGTGTACCGGTTTTACCCTCAAACAATTTCATTTTCGCAGATATAAACTCGATAGATATAGGTTTTCTTGAACTCTCTGACTTACGGAGGTAACGTAGCAGTTCACGGTTCACCGTGACACTATCCAACTGAACTGTCTCATTAACCTCAACATTAGGAGGATCATTATTCTGAGTCTGAGGTCTTTTTCCAGATTCAATTTCATTTTCTAATAACTCATTCAGATTTCTCAGTTGTCCAACCGAAGGTGGGTGAGCAAAACTAGAAGTGGTAACATGGTCTCGACCACGAACACGAACACTCTCAGAACCAAAACTCCTACGCGGTGGCATAACTAACTATCTATAGAATATAATGATCTAGAGTTAGAACCGGTACTGGAGTTTCGCATTTAGATTACTTAAATATTTTTGTAACAGAATTGAAATTATAGTAAATCTTTTAGAAATTTCCAATTTTCCAAAAAATATTTCATATGCATGCAGAAGTCAAAAATATTTTGAAAACCGTTGTGATGAGCCACATAGGCCGAGGGTTGAACCTGGCTCTGATATCACAAAATGTAACCCTCAATTCCGACCTAATTTATTAGATCGAAACTTAAAACAGAACTATATTACTTAACAAACTAAGAGTAAGCCACCACTTAAAACAAAACTATGATACGAAAGCTTACTGATAAGTGTTTAAAATAGTAAATATTTTGTGCTTAATTACTCCTTGATTCAATGATTTGTGTTACTGATCTTAGTGTTTTTCGTATGTTTTTGTGCAGGACTTTGAATCTAGAAAATGCACTTAAATAGCCAATTTTTGAAGTGTTTTTATTTTTGACGTGGCACTCAGTCAGCAACTTCTAGAAGATGACGTCAGCGAGTGCGTGATAACTTATCAACATTCCAGATAGCTTATCAACTGAAATTTGAATTTTAAATTACGATTTATCTCTTTCTAATTTGAATTTAAATATTTTTAGATTTATCTAGGATTTATCTCTTATTTTTAAGGTTTGTAAAATTCTATAAATACCCACCTTGGGTAAGCCTAGAACTCATCTCTTCATTCATCTTTTAATCCTAGAGTTTTCTTTCATCTTTTATTTTTTTATTTATTTTTTCGTGCTTTTATTTTTTTTACTTTATTTTTATGTCGAGCATAATTCTTTACATAATTATGCTCGGCTAAATTTTTTATTAGCCAAAGGCTTAAGCGATGACTCGATCCAAACGTGAGGATTGAAAAGCACATCAATAACTTCGTCTTTTTATTTCTTTAAAGTTTTCTTTTGAACTTATTTTTTAAATCAAATTGATTTCAAAACTAAAGATTGACTTTGATCAAGACTTTGATTTGATTATCTTTGTGGGAGGAAGGATCGACTATTGAAGCAATTCCACTTCTTGGGAACACACTTAGCAAATTGATTGCTAAAGAGAAAACTAAAATTGGATCATGTTATTATTGAAATAACATAATCCAAGTCGGTCTTGAGATTTAAATGATTTTTCTACAAACATTGAGTTGGTGTATTAATCCGTGAAACCAATATCAAAGATAGAATTGGGTATTCGGTTTAGAATTTTTTGCTTCAAGGATTGAACCTTGAAAGCTAATTACCGACATAAAATCCTGAAGTGAAAATCTTTTTTCGATGATCTATTAAAGTCGAGTCAATGCGAAAGCCTAAGGCTAGTTTTTATTATATTTAAATCAATTTCTTTATTTTTTTAATTATTTATCTTCATTACATTCGACAAAAACCCCTTTTACTCAATCACAATTAAATCGCCTTCTCGAATCATCAATCGAACAAATATAATCAGTAAGTTTCTAGTCCCCGTGGGATTGACCCTTACTTCTCATTTACTACATTTAATTTCCTATTTATTATTTGAGAATAAAGAATTTATTTTTGACACTATACGACGCGTGTCAAAATTGGCGCCGTTGCCGGGGACTACGACAAAGTTACTGAATTATTTTTTGTTTGATTTTTGACCAGGAAAATTAGGAATAAAAAGTGACTATGGGAGACGACAATCGAACCATCCAACAACTCAATGCGGCACCTAATGATTATCATCCGATTTGCATAACATTCCTAAATGGTGATACGCTATTCACCCTCAAGATAGGATTAATTCATCTCCTACCAACCTATCATGGTTTGCCGAATGAAAATCCTCACAAAAACCTCAAGGAGTTCCATATGGTTTGCCTAAGTACAGAACCACTAGGAGTTTTTGAAAATCAAATTAAACTTCATGCTTTTCCATTTTCTTTATCCGATTTAGCAAAAGATTGGTTATGTGATTTGCCTTCTAATTCTATTACAACCTGGACTGATATGGCTCGTCTTTTTCTTGACAGGTTTTTCCCAGCAGCTAAGGCGAACGAACTAAGGTGAAGTATCCTAAGTATCCGACAAAAGGATACCGAAACCTTATATGATTACTGGGAGTGATTTAAAATGTTATGTGCTAATTGTCCACAGCACGGCTTAAGTGAACAAACATTACTCCAGTATTTTTATGAAGGTTTAACGCCAATGGATATAAAGGTAATTGATGCGGCAAGTGGAGGAACACTTATCAACATGAATCCTACCGCAGCTAGAACGTTAATATCTACCATGGCCACTAACTCGCAGCGATTTCATTCTGCAAGTGAACCATCTCGACGGGTTCACGAGGTAAGTACCGTTTCATTAGAAAATAAAATTGACAAGTTATCTGACATTGTTCAGATCTTTGTTTCAGATTAAAAGAGTGCAACTAAACTTTGCGCGATAGATATAAGTTCAAAGTCACCATTGGAGTCTATTGTTGAGCGATTAGCAACTTTCCAAGAAAAGTTTCAAAACTGCACTGAGACCCACCTACATGAACTAGATAAGAAAATGTCTCAATTAGTTCAAACCATAGGACGACTAGAATCACAAAGAAACTCTCCTCCCAAATAGAGTTAAACCCTAGAGAAAATGTTAGTGTTATCACTCTTAAAAGTGGGACGATTATTAATCCTGAAGTACCGAAGGAAACCACTGAACAACCGAAGAAGGAGAAAGAAGCATCGACCTACGATCCTCAAGGTAAAACTTCTTCTCCTTCACCTCCTACCCCTACCATTTCTAAAGAAGTTACACCTCCATTTCCGTCACGATTGACGAAACGTGACAAAAATGTTGAGGAAAAAGAAATTATAGAGGTGTTCTAAAAAGTGCAAGTTAACATACCTCTATTAGAAGTGATCCGAAAAGTGCCAAGGTATGCTAGATTTTTAAAAGAATTATGCACTACAAAGAGGAAATTAACCGGAAATGAAAAGGTAAATCTGGGAGAAAACGTTTCTGCAGTTTTTCAGCGAAAGCTTCCGCCAAAAATGAAAGATCAAGGTATGTTCGCTATTCCTTGTAAAATTGGGAATGTTTTAATTAATCGTGCCATGTGCGATTTACGAGCTTCAATTAATGTTATGCCTCTTTCGGTTTATAAAACGATTACTAACGAGTCTTTGAAGGAAACAAGAGTCACTATACAGTTGGCGGATCGTTCCATCATATATCCTGAAGGAATGCTCGAAAATGTTCTAGTAAATGTCGATATTCTCATTTTTCCTGCTAATTTTTATGTCATCGATATGGAAAGTGATAGAACCAACACTTGTTCTGAAATTCTTTTGGGACGACCATTCTTGAGTACCGCTCATACAAAGATTGATGTAAGAAGCAGTATTTTAACAATGGAATTCGATGGTGAGGTAGTAGAATTTGATGTTTACAAAGCAATGAAATATCCTGATCAAGTTGAAAAGATTAACTCTATTGATATTATTGATCCACTTGTTGATACATTTTTAAAAACTAATTTTTTCAATTTTTTCAGGGATCAAGAAATTCGCTACGAAGAAGATGAAAGGGAGTTGGAAAATATTTCCTTTGTTAAATCTAATTTTTCTCTAGCTCCTTCTAAATCTAAACTTTTACCTTCGATTTTGCAGGCACCTGAAGTTGAACTTAAAGAATTACCGGATCACCTAAAATATGCGTTTTTAGGAAAAGATAATTCTTTACTGGTAATTATCTCAAGTAAACTTTCGAAAGAGGAGGAAAATAGTTTGGTAAGTGTATTACGCGCACACAAGCAAGCTATTGGATGGACCATCGCAGACATCAAAGGAATTAGTCCTTTGACTTGTATGCATAAGATAAAAATCGACGAAGGAGCGAAACCATCTCGGGAAAGACAACGTCGTTTCAACCCACCAATGATGGAAGTGGTGAAAAAAGAGATACAAAAGCTTCTTGATGTCGACATCATCTATCCAATATTAGACAGTAATTGGGTAAGTCCGGTCCATATGGTTCTAAAGAAAACCGGAGTAATGGTAATTAAAAATTCGGAAGGTGAGTTAGTTCTAACACGTGTGCAAAATGGATGGCGCGTATGCATCGATTACAGGAAGTTGAATTCTTTAACTAGAAAAGATTATTTTCCACTTCCGTTTGTTGATCAAATGATAGAACGTTTAGCCAGAAAATCTCATTATTGTTGTCTTGAGGGCTTTTCAGGTTTCTTTCAAATTCCTCTGGCGCTTGAAGATCAAGAAAAGGCTACCTTTACCTGCCCATTTGGCATGTTCGCTTATCGACGAATGTCGTTTGGACTATGTAACTGTAACCCCCTTAGCCCGGCCTGGACGGAACCGGCACTAACGGGTCACACGGGGAATATCGAACTAAACCCGTTAAGGTCCAATTCGATAAACAACCCTGAAACCGATATGTTTTTTTTCTTAACTAGATGTATAATTAAGTTCCTATGTGTGTTGAGGTCATGCGTAACGAAAATGGAAACATTCGATTCACAATTGATCATTCAATTCGCACACCAATATATAAGGACCAAAACGCAAATAAATTCTTAATTTCAACAATAAACCAGTAATGCGATCTACCATAGTTCAATTAAACATGCATAGCATACTCATAACAAAGTTCAGATCAAACGGTCCATTATTGCATCGTCAATTTCATGTTTCATACAACAGGGACCTAATTGTAAAGTTCACAATATCATAGGGACTAAATCTATCATTAATTTACCAATGCGAATTCAAGTTAACATCATGCTTCCTGGTGATAGTACAACACCCAATAACATTCATTGCATCTATATTCAATCATGGAAAGACATCCGACCCTAAACATGATTTTCCCCATTTAAAATGTCATTTTTGGGTCTCGGCATCGATACCTAGGGTCTCGGTATCGATACCCTATCGTGGAGCTAGCCTCCTTGCACTTCGAAGGCTACTGGTATAGATACCCCCATAGGTGGTATCGATACTCCAGCGTCCAGTGGAGTAATTTCATCGAACCATGGTTCGAACCACCCCAAATTAAGCCTTAGGGTATCGATACTGGTATCGATACCCCCTGTGCACTTTGACAAGTTTGAACATTCTAAGTTAATTCCACCCAATCAAACATAACCATTAATCACCCTTAACTATATGCATAATTTCCTAAGCATAAAGAACAATTTAGAGCATTCATTTACCACATCAAAGACCCCAAACAATCTATAGGCATGCTTCCTAAAATATGATTTAAAGTCAAAAATGTTCATGCATGTACATTCTTCAACAATCTAAGCAACACCATAGTCCATCAATTAATAATCCAAAACATTATAGGTCTTATTACACCATTAACCAAAGCAAAAGTCATTCACTTCACATGGGTTCGATTTACACATTGCCAAGCCCAAATTATTTGCCAAAACATACCAAAATTGAGACAACTCTTTCCCTTGGTTCCCTTGCTCCGAACGTGGCCTCGAATGTCTCTATTTTTCTGCATGTATGAAAAGAGAGAGCTTAAGCACAACATGCTTAGTGAGGAAGCTCTAAAACAAGTTCAAAATCATTTATAAATTCATACTTGCATTCTTCATGCTTATTTGAAATATGTAAAACCAAAACATGCTTATCAACAATGTCAAAACATCTCATGTATCATGCACAAATAAATCATTTCGTTCCATATATGCATATTGGCTTCCTAGTGATCACTTAATGTGAACCTTAAGTTCACCGAATACACGGATCCATTGATTAGAGACCTTTAGTCTCATCATGACACAAAGTCACCATTGACATGACACGAAGTCACCATTATCAAGCTCTACCACGCACGGTTGGACACATAGTCACCCTTGTTACGTGTAGGCGGCTCTACCACGCACGGTTGGACACAAAGTCACCCTTGTTACGTGTAGGCATTTTTCCTTTATTTTCATAATATTTATAGTGCACTCAATCCTAATGACATGTCATTTGTATTCGAATCTAAAGTAGTGTCACTAAGCCAATATCAAGTCCAAGTATGCATGCTAATTTGCTGCTCATAATGCATCCATAATGTGTTCAACAAATGAACCAATAGTCATGCCCAATGGCACCATCATATGTACGGCAAATAACCATATCATATTCCACTTCATTTTTCATGTTTTCATAAACCATGGATGTCTTTATAAACCATGCATTTCCAGCAATTAACACATGCATGCATCATTTCAAAATCAAATATATGCAATTCCAAAATCATATTGAATCATTGTTCACATATATGCCATTACCGAAAATAACCAAAAATCGAGGTAATGCATCAACATCATTTAAAACACTTACTCTTGAACTATGGAAAGTTTTCACACTATTCCATAGCCCCCAAAACAGAACTGAATCTTTGCGAAACACTTTAAAACCTTAAATCACTCACCGACAAGCGAAACGAGCCCTCGCCGATGCTCCGATGGCAACGCCAACGCACCAGCAACTTATGCACCTTCTTGCACTACCTCTACAACATTAAAAGTAGAGCAAATTTACATCACAACATGCTCAAAACAGCAGCCACATTTAACCCTCACAAAACTATCGAAAACCTTGCCAAAAAGACCGAAAACTAAGCCGAAACGCATCCGAAACAACATCAGCCCAAAACCTAATGAATCCAACATCTAATCCACCTCAATTATGAACCAAAAACACTTCCAAACCATCCTTATACCTCCAGAAACAAAAGAACACCTAAAACAACCCCTAAAACAACCTAAAACCACCTTAAAACACCACCGATTGCATTATTCCGGGATTAATTTGATATTAAATCATTTCAAGACTCAATCAATCATTTAATTGACCTAATATCATAATTAAATCAACCTAAATCCAGCATTAATTGAGATCTAAAAAGATTTTACAAAATCCATCATAAAACTCAAAGATCTTGAATTAAAAACACAAAATAACATAGCAATAGTTGATAAACAAGCCAATACTTGGGAATTTCAATAAAGAACCTTAGAAAAAGATTAAAAATCAGAATATTACCTTGAGATTAAATCCACCAAAGAGATGAGAAAGTCTTCCTTGATTTCCTTGAAAAAGATGTTGATTTTTGCAAAATTGATGAGTAGGTTTTGTAAAGAATGAAAGGATGAATAAAATGAAGTAAATCTTGTAGAAAATGATGAATAAATCAGCAAGTAATTGGATAAATTTGGAGAAGAAGATGGAGAGAAAATGAGAGAAAATCTTGAGAGAAAAGATGGGAAAATGGGAAGTTACAAAACAAAATGGAATTATTAACTAAAATAAAACAATTTAAAAATAATTTTGGTGGATAAATCATTAATTAAAAATAAATTGGGTTTATGGACCTCTAAAGATTCTAAGTATGGCTTGTTTTCCAATTTAGTCACCAAAAATCCTAATTGCCAAAAATTACTAATTAAATCCCCAAAACTTTCCCAAAAATTACAATTTAGTCACTTGAACAAAAATTAGCCTAATTAAAAATCAAATTAAAATTCAAATAATATTCCCTTAACTTTCAAACACCATTTTAATATTTTTAGAACCATTTCACAAAAGTATTACTTATCCGATTAAAATATTATTATTTTAATTTTTCCCGGAATAACGAACCCTAGGAATCCGATTCGACCCGAATCGAATTTCCCCAACTAACACTTAAACTACTAACCCCAAAATCGGGATGTTACAGTAATGCTCCAGCAACATTTCAGAGATGTATGGTAAGCATATTTTCTAACTACGTCGAGAAAGGAATTGAGGTATTTATGAATGATTTCACAGTTTATGGTAATTCTTTTGACGAATGTTTATCAAATTTAACAAAAGTCTTACAAAGATGTCTTGATTTTAACCTTGTGTTAAATTATGAAAAATGTCATTTTATGGTTGATAAAGGATTAATATTAGGACATATTATTTCGTCTAATGGGATTATTGTAGATAAAGCTAAAATCGATATTATTCGTTACTCCCTTACCCCAAAACTGTGAAAGATGCTCGTTCCTTTTTAGGTCATGCAAGATTCTATCGCCGGTTCATCAAAAATTTCTCAAAAGTGGCACAACCCCTGTGCAATTTGAACTTATGTGTGAAGCTTGTATCGACACCAATCGTTCAATCGCCAAATTGGAAGTATCCATTTGAACTTATGTGTGAAGCCTCGGACACGAGCGTAGGAGCCGTACTTGGCCAAAAGATCGGAAAAGAACCTCACGTGAAAGCCTATGCGTCCAAAACACTAGATGCTGCTCAGCGTGGGACTCGTAATGCTACAGATGTGGTGGCAGGTACCTTTTCTTTGCAAAATGTACCGTTGTTTTCTTTGATAGATTCGGGATCTACGCATTCTTATGTTTTGAGTGAGCATGCATATTTGTTGGATGTTCCGGTTGAGGTTTTAGACGTGGGTGTTGTGGTTACCAGTTCTTTGGGTGAGACGGTTACTGTAAGGAGGTTGTATAAAAGATGTCCGTTGGAGGTTCAAGGACATGTCTTTGAGGTCGACTTGATGGAGTTGTCGTTTCATGGTTTTGATATTATCTTGGGTGTTGATTGGTTGACGCAGCACCGAGTGGTGGTGGACGTTGAAAAAAAGAGGGTTACTTTGAGGTTGTTGGATGGTAGTGAGGTTGTGGTAAAGAGTGAGTATACCGGATTCTTTTTTAATGTGGTTTCGGCTTTACAAGCGGAAAAGATGTTGCAACATGGTGGTATGGCATATCTAGCTTATGTGATGAATCCGGGTATAGGGGATGTTCGGGTGCAGGACATTCAAACAGTGCGCGATTTTTCGGAAGTATTTCCTGAGGAGTTGCCAAGAGTACCTCCCGATCGTGATGTGGAGTTTAGTATTGAAACCTATGCTGGTACTAATCCGGTGTCCATTGCTCCTTATCGCATGGCACCTAAGGAGTTAAAGGAGTTGAAGATGCAGTTGCAAGAGTTGCTTGACCGAGGTTTCATTCGATCGAGAGTATCACCTTGGGGTGCGTCGGTGTTGTTTGTGAAGAAGAATGATGGCACTATGAGGATGTGCATTGATTATCGACAATTGAATAAGTTGACCGTGAAGAATAAGTATCCTTTGCCGAGGATTGACGATCTGTTTGATCAATTTCTAGGAGCAAGTGTGTTCTCGAAGATTGACTTGAGATCGGGGTACTATCAGTTGAAGGTGAAAGAAGAGGATGTGTTGAAAATAGCGTTCCGGACAAGGTATGGACATTATGAGTTTTTGGTGATACCGTTTGGGTTGACAAATGCCCCTACTGCTTTTATGGATATGATGAACCGAGTGTTCCATGAATACTTGGATCGGTTTGTGGTGGTATTCATAGATGATATCCTTGTGTATTCACGTACCGAGGAAGATCATGATCGGCAATTACGGATAGTGTTGCAAGCATTGAAGGAGAACCAATTGTATGCTAAGTTAAGTAAGTGTGAGTTTTGGTTGAAGGAAGTGGTGTTTCTTGGTCATGTAGTGTCGGAAAAGGGTATAAGTGTTGATCCGAAAAAGATAGAGGTTGTTATGGGTTGGAAGCAACCAAAGTCGGTGTTGGAGGTTCGGAGTTTTCTAGGCTTGGCGGGTTATTATCCTAGGTTTGTTGAGGGGTTTCCGAGCATTGCTGCTCTTATGACCAAGCTTTTGCAAAAGAAGTTTCCTTTTGAGTGGAAGGAAAGTCAACAAAAGAGTTTTGAGAAGTTAAAAGAAGTGTTGACTAGTGCTCCGGTGTTGGTGCAACCCGAGTCCGGTAAGGATTTTATGGTTTATAGTGATGCATCATATGTTGGTCTTGGGTGTGTTCTGATGCAGGAAGGGAAGGTTGTGGCTTATGCTTCTAAACAGTTAAGGGCGCACGAAAAGAATTATCTGACGCATGATTTGGAGCTTGCAGCGGTAGTGTTTGCCTTGAAGATATAGAGACATTATTTGTATGGTGAGAAGTGTACTATATACACGAATCACAAGAGTTTGAAGTATCTCATGTCGCAAAAGGATCTAAATCTTAGGCAACGAAAATGGATGGAGTTGCTCAAGGATTATGATTTGTCTATTGAATATCATCCGGGGAAAGCTAATGTGGTAGCTGATGCATTGAGCCGTAAGGCGGCGGTTGAGTTGAGGGCGATGTTTGCCAAGTTGAGTATTTCAAGGGAAGGTGGTTTAGTGGCGGAGTTGCAAGTAAAACCTATCTTGGTTGAGATAATAAAGGTGAAACAGTTAGAGGACGAAGCTTTGGTGCCTTTTGTGGAGGATATTGCTGAAGTCAGACCGACCGAATATCATTTTGATGATGATAAGGCGTTGTGTTTTAGAGGCCGGATTGTGATGCCGGATGATGTTGAGTTAAGGCAAGCTATCTTGACAGAGGCTCATACTAGTCCGTTTGCTATGCATCCGGGTGGTGTGAAGATGTATAGGGATCTCAAGAGTGTGTACTTTTGGGTTGGTTTGAAGAAGGATGTGACAGAGTTTGTGTCGCGGTGTATGGTGTGTCAGCTGCTAAAAGCTGAACATCAGTTCCCTGCAGGCTTGTTGCAATCGGTTCAAGTTCCGGAGTGGAAGTGGGAGAGAGTGACTATGGATTTTGTGACGGGGTTACCCTTGACGCCGTCCAAAAAGGATTTTATATGGGTGATTGTTGATAGGTTTACGAAGTGTGCACATTTTCTTGCCGTGCATACGACGTATTCTATGGATAAGTTAGCGGGGTTGTATGTTTCTGAGGTGTTGAAGTTGCATGGTGTGCCTAAGTCGATCATATCGGATAGAGATCCGCGTTTTACTTCTAAGTTTTGGAAGAGTTTGCAAGTTACTCTGGGTACGAGACTTAGCTTTAGTACAGCTTATCATCCATAAACGGATGGTCAGTCTGAACGTGTTATCTAGACTTTGGAGGATATGTTGAGATGTTGCATCATTGAGTTTCAAGGTTCTTGGGAGAAGCAGTTGCCTTTGGTGGAGTTTGCTTACAATAATAGTTATCAGGCAAGTATACAGATGGCACCGTTTGAGGCTTTATATGGGCGTAGGTGTCGTACACCTTTGTGTTGGAAGGAGGTTGGACAAAAGTATGCTTCTTTACCGCAAGTGTTGAAAGATACGGATGAGAAAGTTAAGCTTATTTGTGCTAAGCTCAAAGAGGCTTCAGATAGACAGAAGTCTTATGCCGATTTGAAGCGTAGAGAGATAGAGTATGATGTCGGGGACAAAGTGTTTCTAAAAGTTTTGCCGTGGAAGAAAGTGATGAGGTTTGGACGTAAGGGTAAGTTGAGTCCTCGTTTTATTGGGCCGTATGAGGTGTTGGAGCGTGTTGGTCTGGTTGCTTATCGGTTGAGGTTGCCAGAAGAGTTGAGTAGGACGCATGATGTTTTCCATGTATCGATGCTTCGTAGGTATAGATCAGATCCCTCTCATGTTGTTCCAGTTGAGAAGATTGAGTTAAGAGCGGATATGAGTTATGAGGAATAACCGGTGAAGGTTTTAGATGTGGATACAAAGGTTCTTCGAGGGAAGACCATAGATTTGGTTAAAGTGCTTTGGAGACACCGAGGTGTTGAAGAGGCAACTTGGGAGACAAGGAAAAGTATGGAAGAGCAGTTTCCTCACTTGTTTGCTTCAAGTAAGAATTTCGAGGACGAAATTTTCTTAAGAGGGAGAGAGTTGTAACATCCAGGTTTTGGGGTTAGTAGTTTGAGTGTTAGTTGGGGAAATTCGATTCGGGTCAAATCGGATTCCTAGGGTTCGTTATTCCGGGAAAATGAAAATAATAATATTTTAATCGGATAAGTAATAATTTTGTGAAATGGTTCTAAAAATATTAAAATGGTGTTTTAAAGTTAAAGGAATATTATTTGAACTTTAATTTGATTTTTAATTAGGCTAATTTTGTACTAGTGACTAAATTGTAATTTTGGGAAAGTTTTGGGGATTTAATTAGTAATTTTCGGCAATTAGGATTTTTGGTGACTAAATTGGAAAGCAAGCCATACTTAGAATCCTTAGTGGGCCATAAACCCAATTTATTTTTAATTAATGATTTATCCACCAAAAATTTTTTTAAATTGTTTTATTTTAGATGACAACTTTATTTTCTTTTGTAACTTCTCATTTTCCCATCTTTTCTTTCAAGATTTTCTCTCATTTAATCTCCATCTTCTTCTCCAAATTTCTTAATCATTTTCTACAAGATTTATTTCATTCTACTCATCCTTTCATTCTCTACAAAACCTACTCATCAATTTTTGCAAAATCAACATCATTTTCAAGGAAATCAAGGAAGGTTTTCTCATCTTTTTGGTGGAGCAAATCTTTAAGGTAATGTTCTGATTTCTAATCTTTTTTCTAAGGTTCTTTATTGAAGTTCCCAAGTATTGGCTTGCTCATCAACTATTGCTATTTTATTTTGTGTTTTTAATTCAAGATTTATGAATTTTGTGAAGGTTTTTGTGAAATCTTTTGAGATATAAATTGATGCTGGATTTAGGTTGATTTAATCAATTAAATGATTTATTGAGTCTTGAAATGAATTAACATTAAATTAATCCCGGAATAATATAATCGGTGGTGTTTTAAGGTGGTTTTAGGTTGTTTTAGGGGCTGTTTTAGGTGTTCTTGTGTTGCTGGAGGTATAAGGATGGTTTGGAAGTGTTTTTGGTTCATAATTGAATTGGATTAGATGTTAGATTCATTAGGTTTTGGGCTGATGTTGTTTCGGATGCGTTTCGGCTAGGTTTCGGTCTTTTCGGCAAGGTTTTTGATAGTTTTGTGAGGGTTAAATGTGGCTGCTGTTTTGAGCGTGTTGTGATATGAATTTGCTCTACTTTTAATGTTGTAGAGGTAGTGCAAGAAGGCGCATAAGTGGCTGGTGCGTTGGCGTTGCCATCGGAGCATCGGAGAGGGCTCGTTTCGCTTTTCGGTGTGTGATTTCGGATTAAAAGTGAATCGCATTGGTTCGGTTCTGTTTTGGGGGCTATGGAATAGTGTGAAAACTTTCCATAGTTCAAGAGTAAGTAAAGTAAATGATTTTGATGTGTTATTGTGAGTTTCGGCTATTTTCGGTAATGGCATTTATGATGATGATTTAGAAAGATTTTGGAAATGCATAAGTATGATTTTGAGATGATGCATGCATGTGTCAATTGCTGGAAATTCTTGATTTTTAAAGACATCCATGGTTTATGAAAACATGAAAAATAAAGTGGAATATGATATGGTTATTTGCCTTATATATGATGGTGCCATTGGGCATGACTTTTGGTTCATTTGTTGAACACATTATGGATGCGTTATGAGCAGCAAATTAGCATGCATACTTGAACTTGATATTGGTTTAGTGACACTAACTTTAGATTCGAATACAAATGACACGTCATTAGGATTGAGTGCACTATAAATATTATGGAAATAAAGGAAAGAAAATGCCTACACGTAACAAGGGTGACTTTGTGTTTAACCGTGCGTGGTAGAGCCGGCTACACGTAACAAGGGTGACTTTGTGTCCAACCGTGCGTGGTAGAGCTTGATAATGGTGACTTCGTGTCATATCAATGGTGACTTCGTGTCATGTCAATGGTGACTTTGTGTCATGACGAGACCAAGGGTCTCTAAAACAATGGATCCGCGTATTCGGTGAACTTAAGGTTCACATTAAGTGATCACTAGAAAGCCAATATACAAACATGGAAATATTTGGAACATTGTGCATAAATTACGAAATGAATTGATAATGCCATGCATACTCAAGGAAAGGTTTTTGGTACTATGAACATGAACATGATTTGTTAAGCATGCTTGGTTTTAGAAAGGCATTACAAGTTATGGTTTTTGAATATGGTTTTAATTTGATGCATTGATGATTTTATTTAGAGCTTCCTCACTAAGCATGTTTTGCTTAAGCTCTCCTTCATCTTTGTAGAAAAATAAAGATATTCGAGGCTATATTCGGAGCAAGGGAACCAAGGGGAGAGGTTATCTCAATTTTTGGTATGTTTTGGCAAATAACTTGGGGCTTGGCAATGTGTAAATCAAACCCATGTGAAGTGTGTGATTTTTGCTTTGGTTAATGTTGTAATAAGACCTATAATGTTTTGGATTATTAATTGATGAACTATGGTGTTGTTTGGATTGTTGAAGCATGTACATGCATGAACGTTTTTGATTTTAATCATATTTTAGGAAGCATGCCTATAGTTTGTATGGAGTCTTGATGTTGATAATTGTGTGCTTTAAATTGTTCTTTATGTTTAGGAATTATGCATATAGTTGATGGTGATTAATGGTTGTGTCTTGAGTCGGTTGAATTCACTTGGTGTGACAGAATTTTTAGGTTCCAGGCACAAAGTTTCGAAACCTTAGGGAAGGTTTCGAAACCTTTGTTAAATAGTTTCGAAACCTTCAAGAAGTTTTCGAAACCTTGCAGGCAATTTTGATTATGGACCCTTACTAGACGCGAAAAGTTTCGAAACCTTCGGGGAAGTTTCGAAACCTTTTACATAAAGTTTCGAAACCTCTGAGGAAGGTGTCGAAACCTTTGGCTGCCAGGAAATGGAAGTTGCTGGAAATTGCATTTTAGTCTCGAATATCCTTCTTTGTTCAATTAGGGTATCTACAGATGTTATTTTGAGCTGAAATTTCACATGGATGCATAAAGTTGATTAAATCTCAAGATGGATAACTTAATTTTGACGAAGTCCTTATAATTTGTAAGATTTATATTTTGGTCCCTAGATTAATGAAACTTGCAATTGATGATGTTAGAATGCTCCGTTTGACTTGAGATTTACCGTAAGGGATACTTGTATGCTTAATTGCACTTTGATGGAAAGAATTTTTAATTTGTCATTAGTACGTAAAAGTTTTACGTTTTAGTCCTTAATTTACTTAAGTGTTTAATCGAATGCTTGTATGTGATCGGATTGTTTTCGTTAATGCTTTGTATGAGATCAAGACTTTTAGGAACATAATTAATTATGCATCTAGATAAGAAAAAAATATATATCGGTTTCAGGGTTGTTTATCGAATCGAACCTTCGCGGGTTTGGTTTGATATTCCCCGTGTAACCCATTAGTGCCAGTTCTGTCTAGGCCGGGCTAAGGGGGTTACAAGTAATAAAACACAACCCTTGAGGTGTCTGAAATTGGCTCAAGTGTTGGTATAATAGGAAGAAATTATAAATTCCAAACTCTATTTGTCTTGAACTTAGAGTTTGTCTAAGAAAGCCTTTAATCAAACTTGTCCACAAAAACGCACACACTAACAAAATCTTATAGCTTGATTCTGAGTAAGTCCTTGGGTAACCAAAAGGTTAAGGCTTAAGAATAGGCATAGTTATGGTGGGGAGAATAGATGGAAACATAAGACCAAAAGAGAATAAGGTTTGGCAATTTGATGGTTTGCATTGCTTGAGGACAAGCAATAGTTCGAGTTTGGGTGTGTGTGATAAGTGCTTAATTCACTATCACTTTTTACACCTTTCATGGACAATAATCACCTAATCTACACCTACTTGGACTAAAGCATATACTTAATGTGAGATATTTAGATATTCTGCTTTTGTGACTTATAAAGATAATATTTATAGACAATGCAGGCTTTACGGCATCTTTTATGCAATTGTAGGAATATCCACTGCCGCAGCAGTAATTGAGGTCGAAGCAGAACCTGAGGCCGCGACAGCAGCTGAAGGACAAGTACCGATATTGTAGGCGACTTGAAGAGAAAAATGAGGAGAATGTTTCTGGACAAGCAGCACAAGGATTGGAGATGGGAAGCGAGCAGAAAGCCCAAGTCAAAGGCCACGCGGAAAAGAATCCTTGTGGGAATAAACTTGGAAATAAAACAATTTTTTATTTATGTACTTGACTTGTGTTTTACTCCAAGTTGTACTCCTACTTAGGAAAGGTTTGCCCTAGGTCAAGCCTATATAAACCATAGCCACCCAAGGAAAAGGGAGCATCATACAACACACAAGAGAGTTCATCTTAGAATTTAGAGTTTTCTTTATTTCTCATTATGTTCTAATTTCTTTTAGGCTTAGGTGAAAGTTGTAGAGTATTTGTGAGAAGAGATTGAACTTTGTTTTCTTGTTTAAATGCAATAAAATATCAAGATTTGCTTATTCTTTGCCATTCGTTGTTCTTGCATTCAAGCTCGGGAGAAAAGTTTGTGAGAAATTTATTTGTCTAATATCGGAAATTTATTTGTCTAACTAGAAAATACTAACTCGGCCTAGGGATAGGTTAGAATTTCAGCAGCTAAAAGAAGTGTGGGATTGGTTGGTGATTACAATTGATTCACGCCGGGAGGTATCATCAAGGACTGGTCATCAACAGTACTTCGACTTAGGGATAAGCGTAGTCATCAAAGGACACTTTGCCGAATCTTGGTAAAGTCTACCCAAGAGCAAGGGATTGCCGCGGCGGACGAACATCATCACTGTCGAGGCAGTAAAACTGTAGTGTTGCCGAGGCAGTGTTGTGCGATTGCATTGGACAGAGACAAGTCAATTGAATCCACAATACAATACAATTGGATCTGACCACCTTCTTATTCTGATTATTTTCTCATTATTTAGTTTGTTTTATTATCCAAGTTATTTAGTTTACTCCAACCCAAATCACTTGTGTTTTTATTTTATTTCTTTTACAGAGCAAGAAGACGCAAGAAAGCATATTAAGTAGACCAATCCATGTGGAGACGATATTTGATACTTATCACTTTATTACTTGCGACATGTACACTTGCACTAATTACGCACTTTTTACACGCAACAGAACGCATGCATACATTTTTCATATTTTTTAATGTTTCCCTCTTGAAAATGAAATTTGTGATGAGGTCGTTCCTTTAGGAAAAAGGTATAGGCTTACAAAAGTGCTTGGATGATACTCTTGTTGGTACTGATCCTATTGTGTAGTGGGTCGAGTTACTATTCTGGTTGGTAAGTAATTCTTGATAAGGATTTTTTTAACTAGGTTTGGATTTATGAATGATTTTACCTAGGTTGGGTAACTTGAATTGATGTCAGTTAGGGTTGGTTGTTAGTAAAACGGAAGGTTGAATTTTGCAGTGTTTCTTTAGCATGACTTCGATTTATATAAAAGGTGTTTTCTTATCGGTTAGTAAAACGGAATGTTGAATTTTGCATATTGTGTTCTTAAGAGAGTTGTGTCATGTTTACCTTGGGTATGAACAATTTATTATGGAGTTGTTCAATGTAATCCTTGGATACCTTTGTATGGAGTAATTGTGTGATGAGGAATGTTGAGCAGTTTGTAACCTTTATTTGTCAAACGGTCTTTTGAGATTGTTTGATCCTCGGGAAGTGTTTTTGTTTATGGTTGAGGAGTTTCCGTTTATGGTTGGTTTTGTCTTGTGTTTTTGTTTCTTAACGATAAAATGGATGTTAGATTGAGTGGACGGAGGAATAGAATCAAGCTT
The DNA here is from genome assembly GCA_035048815.1 of Abelmoschus esculentus. Classification (NCBI taxonomy): domain Eukaryota; kingdom Viridiplantae; phylum Streptophyta; class Magnoliopsida; order Malvales; family Malvaceae; genus Abelmoschus; species Abelmoschus esculentus. The sequence continues at coordinate 4,022,856 of JAUCBN010000049.1, forward strand.
TGAAAGGTTAAAAAGGCTTAAGGATCATTTTTGATTTTGTCATAATCTATGTGACCAAAAAGTTAGTTGACAGCGTCGTGTTGTTTAATGGTTCTGTTAGTGATTTGTTGTTTGGGAAAAGTTTTGTGTTGTATATCCAGGTTGTTAACGGTTCATGGGCACTGAAAATTTGTTATGCATTGTTAAGTTGGTTATGGTGATCTAGTCTTTAGATGAGGCATTATCTTTTGGTTGAGCATGATGTTGTCTACTGACACAGAAGGATTAGAAGTGCCTTGTGTTGCTTGATGGGTTAAATTTAAGTTGCTTAGTGTGGCTTGGGTTGCTTAAGGGTTATGTCTTGACAGATGTCAGTATAGTGAAATAAGTTAAGAGTGTTATGAAGTAAAGAGCAGTGTTGGCTCTATTAAGCTTATCGAAGTGTGTTGGTCTAGTGACAGTGTTGTAGGTGAGACTTTTCATGGTTAAAATATTTTGCGGTAAGTTGCTATTGGATGTTTGGTGGAGATGCGTGAGCGGGAAACAATTGAGGTTGTGTTGATGGGTTTTAGTTGTGATGTTGGTTGTCTTTCATATCATTGAGGCACGAAGTTGTGTTGTATGGTGTTGAGTTAGAATGATATCTTGATCACAGGTTGTGATAGTCTTCTGCTATGAATATGGAAGTAAAAAGTTGTGTCAAAAGTTTAAAAGTGATCGATTTGGTTTCTTGACAGTTAAGAAAGAGTTTTTCCTTGTGAACGGGTTGGATCTGTTTCTTATGGGTGCACTATTTTCTGGGTGTTTGGATCTATTCTTGTTAAGTTGGTCGAGAGGTATGTTTTAATGTGGTAAGGTTTTTGAGGCAGACGTTAGGTTTCCGGTTAATTTTCAGGTATTCTCTCGTCAATAGGGATGTAGTCGTTTTAAGTGGGTTATCTAGGTTTGGAAAGGTATGTTAAGGTACTATAATATGAATCTTCGGGGTTCTTAGTGAAGGTGCATCGTTGGTAGAGTTGGTTTTAGCCATTTTCAATACTCTTGTTTTCTAGTGGTATAGTTAAATATTTTTTGTTGGTAGAAGTTGTTATGTGTTGTTGTGTTGAGCAAGGCTTGGTGAAAAGTTTTGGTTGTTGCCTTGTGTGTTAGAATATGCTTTTGGAAGCTAAGCTTGTTAGTGACAGTTAGGAGCTGTGGCAGTTTCCCGAAAGACGGTTGACAACCTTGAGTAAGGAGAGGTTAGGTCATCTTGGAAAGAAAAAGGGTTTCGTTTTTGGCTTAAGGGTGCAATGAGTGTTAAAATGGACCATGATGTTTTGGTGTACCGTTGTTCTGTGTATAGTTGCAAGTTGTGATGACAGGTGATGCTAGGATGAGACTGAATATTGTCTATACGATATTTATGTTGATATCTTGGCTTTTGGTAGTAAAGGTACTTGTGATTAGGTCATCATATGAGTCAAAGAGTTTTAGTGATATCATGGTGTTTCGAAAGTCATGTTAGAGTGAGAGGAAGATGTGAAGTAGTAGTTTCCTTACCTTTTTCCATGTTAAAAATTTTGAGGATGAAATTTCTTAAGTGGGGGAGAGTTGTAACGCACCAAAAATGGGCCTAGAAGTTAGTAAACCGATTTTGCTGGTATAACCTAGTTTGAGATTAAATACCTAAAAATTAGTTTTAAATCAAAAAAAAGAGAAGCAAGGATCCAGGTACCCACCAAGAGAAAGCTCAAGTATGTTTTTATAACATTAGTAGTAGTGAGAAAACAATGGGATGCGTTTATCATCTAGTGAATATTGTTTATGCCATTGAAACTTGAAATAGTTATAAGCTTAAACATATTTGATTAACAACAAATTTGATGTTATCTCTGTGACTTGGATTTGAAATGCCTATTAGTATACCTTTAGTTATAATAAAGTTAAATTTATGTTTGATTCATGATATCCCTATGTGTGAATGAAGCATGACTACTTATGAGTTGAATTTATAATGTGGTTATTTATGTTGTAATGCATCTAGAAATCATGTTTAATATATTTAGGTGGTTCTTCCATGTGTTGATAGGATTTTTGACGTTGAAGCATACTCTTAGGAGTTGAATATATTACTACCAACAAGGTTGAATTGTATCTAGCTAATATGTCTCAATATGTGCTTAAAGTGTTTTTAGGAGAATTTGCATATAGAGAATGTCTTGAAACATTTGGAGGATTGAAATTTGAGATTCAAGTATGTAATGAACATAATTAAAGATTAGTAACTTTAATTTCACAATTAATCCCTGAATTTATAGAAAATTATATTTTGGTCCCTAAAGCATGTTTGCACATTTTAGAACTCTTTCCATATATGTTTTTGCTGCAATTGAATATAATCTATGCATGAACATGTGGGATCAAAATAAAGCATCTAGATAAGAAAAAAATTATAACCCCCTCAACTCGGACTAGACACAACCTGATTCGAACAAGCTACACGGGGAATACCGATGCTAATCCAGAGACTCGCCCCAATAAACAACCCTAATAATTTTTCTTTTTATCTTAAATAGATGCTTTATTTTGATCCTAAATGTTCATACATAGATTTATATTCGAATGTAGTGGAAACAAATAAGGAACGAGTCCTAAAACGTACAAACATGATTTAGAGACCAAATTGTAATTTTCAAAAAACTAAAGGACTAATTATGAAATTAGTGTTACTAATCTTTAATTAGGTTCATTACATGCTTGCATCTCAAATTTTAATCCTCCAATGGTTTCAAGACATTCTCTATAGACAAATTCACCTAAAAATACTTTAAGCACATATCATGACATATTAGCTAGATGCATTCCTACCTAAATAACCACATCATATATTCAACTCATAAATAGTCATGCTTCATTATCAACAACGCTAAAATTCACATGTGGGGATAACAAGAATCAAATTCTAATATAACTTTATTATAACCACATATATACTAATAGGTTCAAATCCAAGTCACAAAACTAACATCAACTTTAATATTCATCAAATATGTATAAACCATCCACATTGCTCTCTCACTACTATTGATGTTATACAGACATACTTGAGCTTTCACTTGGTAGTTACCTGGATCCTTGCTTCTCTTTGCTGCCTCCACGCTAAATAATCTATATTGTAGGTAAATGAGATGGTAAGCATAAGCTTAGTGAGTAAATAAAAACATATTTAAAAACACCTTGCAATGTAGCCCATATTATACCAAATTCAAATTTAAAAACCAAGTCATGCTCTAATTAAAAACAATCTCCATGGCTGTCAACGCCACTATTTGAAAAACAACAATTATACCATGGCATCAGCCACAAAACCTTTTTCAAATAACTTTTGAAAACACATGCTCAACGAGTAAAACACAAGTCTTACATGCAAATGGCAAAGCTTCATTGAAAACACTATTAAATTAAAAAAAAACATACTTGCTTATAACATTGTATTGGTATTAGTGAACCGTTTAGATTACCACCAAACATTAGGATAGACGGAACACGCATGATTAACATGCCAAGCATGAGGCCAAATCGCCGAAATGCCACATATGAGAGCCAATCGCTACTCATACCACGTGTGAATGCTAATAGCCTTATCACACCCATGATTGATTAAATCCAATCATGAAATCTCACCTTAGCATCCAGGGTAAGCAACACTTACATGTAATACAACACATATATCACAATATAAGTATTAAATCTAATGCATCACTAAGGCATTTTATACACGTACTCATTTTAATTATAGTGCACTCGCATCCTATTGATCAATCAACTTATCCACGTTTTATCATCCATAATACCAATACTAAAAACAAAACATAATGCTCAATTTTAAGGAAAAAATAGTGAAATAAATTCATGCATCCCACCAATAAATGCATTAAATGCATAAACCGGTAAAAACTACTTTTCTCATATTTTCAAAACAAAACTGTGAGAGCATCATATGAATATTAAAAAAATTGTAAAATAAATCTCATGAGCATTTAAAACACATGCATAATCACATATGCACAATATAATAATAGCATGAAAAATAATGTTGTAAAAACAAGACATAATATGAGAACCTATAAGAAAGCAATACTTAAAACTTACTTCCGAGTATAGGGAGGTTTTTCACACCTTCACTACACCACAAACCTTTGAAAAAAAAACATTTAAAACCATACCAAATTGGAAGCCCTCATAATCCACTCACCGATTTACCGAAATTTGCTCGACAAGTCACCCGAAAACGCGATTTGGCGTTCCGATATCCCTCAAACTTGTTCCTCTACCTCTTGAACTAATTCAAGCATCAAAACCAGAGGGTTTAGTGCATTATAACACAACCAAACATCCCTCAAGTCGGACCAATACATAGTAGCCCCTAAAAGCACCATAAAACCTAACTACAACTCATCAAAAACCTCTCCAAACACCCCTAAACCATATGTACGGGATTATATACTTAAAATAAATATTAATTACATATAAAAACTTCAAGATTCATGTATTTAAGCATCAAAAACAGCCATGAAAAAACCTTAAACAAAAATCAAGAAAACAATGGATTTTTCATCAAGAAAACCGATTTTATTGATTCAAGACTTCAAAGATTGTTTCAATCAACCAAGAACTTAGGAATTTCATTAAAGATCTTTAGGTTTCAGAGGTTTGAATGATTCTCACCACCAAAATTGATCCAACCTCCTTCCAAGGTTTAAAAACATGTAAACCCGAAGAAAAAGTAAGAGATTTTGAAGAAGAAAATTATAAAGAATTAACCAAACGAATTTTTATAGAAAAAATTTGTGTTTACCTTTTAAAAGATGATTGAGTGGTTGTCCAAAACAGGAGAATTCAAAATTCTAAACAAAATAGGTTTATATTTTGATGAAAAATAGATTTTTAGGATTAATATTAAGTTATTTGGGTTATTAATTAAAATATGGGTTATAGGTTATTAAAATAGGCCCTTGTAAGGTTTAATTCATCTAGGGTTAGTGTAACTCCCCAAAATTGGGCCTATAAATTAATGAGTCGGTTTAGCCGGTTAAGCTTAGTTTGTGATTAAATTCTTAAAAATTGAATTTTGGTCGAAATAAACTATGGAAAAATATCTTAAAATCATAATTAAATATATTTTTTACTTTGGTCAAACTCAATTTCAAAAATTGATGCTTAAAACCCTAAGACTTTGAAATTAGTGAATATTTTGTAAAAATTGAAAATTTGAGAAAAAATTTATAAAGCAAGCCAAAACTTTGAATCTTTAAGGGCTTTAATCCAATTATTATCCTACCTGGTCTAAGTTTTCCAATTTTTAATTAATTAAATCCAAAAATTATACTTTAACTCAAATAACTAATTAAACTAGATTTCTAACTCTAAAAATCCTATTTAAACATTATAAATCTAAACTATTTTTATAATTTTTGTTTTTCCTCATTGGAGGCAGTCAATCAACCAACTTTTAAGGTAAAAAACTTTTCTTTTTCATATAATTTAGTTTTGAATAATTGTTATAACTTTTTCCTCTTTAAAATTCTATTTTCTCATCGTTTTAACGTTTTAAAATATGAAAAGCAAATGGATTAGTTTTGGAGGTGAGTGATAACTTCGCAAAAGTTTATATTTAGAGTCTTTTTAATTAAGTTATTTATTTCCTTTAAGTGCATATAGGACCATTTAGATGCATTTAGGATCATAACATTACATTTGGTGGTTAGTTATGCTTGAGCATTTATGGTGAAGTAATAAATGCTATTTTACGGGGAAGGTCGTTTTGTGGCGATGATGTGTAGGTAAAGCAAAGCTGGTAGCAAGGGAGATTTGTTATTATTTTTGTAGAAGGACAACAAAGGAAAAATTTCATGGAAAATATGGAGACATCCAGAGCTGTAGAAAAAGAAAAGAAGATATTTTAAGAGGAGTTTCAACTGTGTTGTACGTGAGGCTGGCCATAACCACGTTGAAGGGGAGCACTATCACCTGGAAGAATTGTCATCACGTGAATGGGGGTGAAAAAGGGAATTTCCCTAAAACCTAGCTTTTTACCCCCATTTTATAAGGAATGATGACCTAAGAAAAAAAAACCTTTGTAAAAACCTTAGGAGCTGATTTTGAGGCACGAAGAGAGCAAAAAGCAGTAGAGAAAACTTTCACCTTTCTTCCCCAACCACCGTACGAAGGGTTCTTATTTTGATCGAGCTTGAAGGGATTAGCGTGCTAGGTACCCGAGAGGGGCTAGCACGCTAAAGCGTCTCCATTGTGGTCGAAGAGTCGGTGGTAGCACGCACCAAGGGTGTCTTCCAACCTTTCCCTTTTCTTTATTTCATATTATTGAGATGTTTTTGAGAATGATTGTAGATGATATGTTTCAAACACTTTCACACCACCATGTTTAGCTTTATTTGGTGGATGTTTATTTTGTGGATGATTTAAGATTTCTTTTGTATATATTAGCATGTTATGTGTTTGTTTATTTGCTTTGCTCATTGTTTTAAATTATCTAATCTTGTAAAATGCATGAGAGTGTCCTTTGTTTAGGTATAGTGCTAGGTGTTCGAGAGAAATTTAGCCATAGATCCTAAGTATTCGAGAGAAACTAAGGAAGGATCAATGTGAACAATGGGTTCTAGACTGCAAATAGAGCCTAATCTGATCTTAGGTTCTCAAGAGACACTTAAGTGGGGTTTTCAACGAATAAAAGAAGTGTGCTTTGTCGATGGGCTAGATTTCAATGTTGAGACCGAGAGGAGATGTCGTGGGATTTTAGACTGTCAGGTTCCTTTGACTCAAGAGAGTAGGAGCATGTTAGAAAACTCTATCGAGTGAATAGGCCATATAGCATCTAATGGTTCAAATGAGTAAGTTTAAGAAGTCCATCATTCATTCTAGTAGAGCTTATCAATCGAGGATTACTACATCATATTGCTTACTCGTGTTCTCTCATTTAGCTTTTGCCTTGGCATTTACAAAGTGTTTCCTATGTTTACTTATTCACTTGCAATCATATTGCTATTAATTCTGAAATTGCCATAGCATTTTTCACAGTTATACCTTCACCACATTCCACCATACATTCACAACATTTGTCACATTATTCCCATTTGTCTATACCAGTTTATTTATTTTCCTTTTAGTTAATGACCCTTTTTGCTTTGACAAAGTTGACTTGCATGACTGTGTATACTTACACATATTTCCACTTAATTTATAGCACTACACAGCGCAAACCACTGAGACTTCACCAACCCTCTAGAACTTTGAAGTTCTTTACTGAAATTCTCAAGTTCTTGGCTTGGTAAAAATGTTTTTAATCCTTTGTTTTTGAAAAATCGGTTTTTGGGTCAAAAACCATAATTTTCGTTCAAGGGTTTTTACTCACTTTTTTTGGATCCTAAAAGGATGATTTTCAATGTGTTAAGATTTTTATAAAGTGTTTTTAAAATCCCTAATCTCGGACTAAAGTTTTAAGATAAGTTTGGTTGGTTTTAGAGAGTTTTCGGTTAAGGTTTTGATGGGTTTAAAGGGTTGTCTGAATTGAGATTTATTGAGTGAGATTAGGAGCACTAAATCCATAGTATTTGATGCTTGAAACAGGTCAAGAAGTAGGTGATCTCGTTTGAAGTGATCGAGTAAAGTTTCGGTGACTTATCGGATAAGTTTCGGTTATCGGTGAGTGAATTTGAGAGTGTGCTACTTCAGTAGTGTTTAAACTTTGTTTTCAAAGTGCTGGGATTATATGAAAGGAGTGAGAAATTTCCCTATAATCTGGATTAAGTTTTATATTTGCTCTCGTAATTCGGTTTTCCCATAATATGCTTGTTTTACTATGTTTTTGACGTACTCGTATTATATTAGTACATATTTGATTATGTACGTGTTAGAATTCTCTCGTTATTGTTTTATGTTGATTTTAAACACTTATACGTTTTGGTTTTTGAAACAAGATAAAAAGAGATTTTATCGGTTTTGCGAGTAAACATGAGAAAGTGGAATACTAATGTTTTATCTACTGTTTTTGATATGAAAACTTGAGAATTCATACTGTTTCACTTTGGATATTGAGATGATGTTATAGGGATAAGTCGATCGATCTATAGGATTTTAGTGCATTGTTTATTATTTATGAAAATTCGTATACGTATGTAAATTCCTTATTGATGCATTAGAGTTATTGCTAGAATTGTGATATATGTGTTGTATTGCATTTAAGCGTAGCTTATCTTGGAAACTAAGGTTGGAAACATGTTTGAAATTGATTCCATTCGTTTGCATGAGATAGACTCGTGCGTTGTATGAGTAAGTGATAAAGCCCTTATACGTGGTATGGTGACGGTTTAATCTCATACGTGGCATGATTTGACATTTATGTCTTCATATGAGTATCCGTTTATCCCAACGATTAGAAGTAGACTAATCAGATCACTAGTACCAACATGTGAAAACGCAAGTGTTAAGTTTATATTGATTTTAATTGCAAATTGAGTTTGCTTGAGTTTGACTTGTTTTCAGACGTTTTATAAAGCCTTGCTAATGAAGCATGTAAGTCTTGCGTTTTGGCCACATATGATTGTTTTAAAGAGCGAGAATTGTTTTTCTTCTAAAATGATTTTAGTATGTTATGGGCTGCATTGGAAGTTGTTTAAACTATTTTTTTACACTTCCCTCACTAAGCAATTGCTTAACCATTCTCCTTTCCTTGTAATACAGAGAAAAGTGAGACTCTCGGCTGAAGAAAAAAGGAGTGCCATATTTTACGATTTGATACGTTTTAACTTGAAGTATTTTATTTCCAATTGAACCTTAGGCAATAGAGAGGAATGTAGAGAGAGACCTTATGCTACGTATGATTTGTTGAAGAACGATGATACTTTGAGATCCTTGAATATGCTATTGAATCCGTGAATTTTTGAGTTTAGACATGTTTATCTGATTTTTATGAGTTAATAATGTATTTTGTTTGAATTTCACATGCTTCCATGTTTCTTTATGTTGATATTTGGTAAATTTTGAATGTATTCACACGTTGGACAATTATTGTATTACCTAGGATAAATTGCATCTAGAGAACTTTTTGATACATGTGTTTCATGGCCCTTTAGGTAAAATTATGCATTTAGACTTTGTTGGGCACGTTTAGACTTGAAACCAGAGTAATTTTTTGTTTATGGGCAGAGGGTTTCGATATCATTTCACAGGGTATCGATACCTAAACAAAAACATTAAGATTTTCTGGAAAATTAAGCTTGGGTATCGAAAACACAAGAACTGGTTTTGAAACGGTAGCATGAATTTCAGTAGGCATATCGATACGCATTAGTTTGGTTTCGATCCCGACCTTTACAATAGCAAATGGTATCGGAATGGTCCTTGAGGCCTATCGAAACACGGGCTTGTCGCATAGGCAATCATCTGAGTTATCAAAGGCGCATCAAAACCTTTAATACCCGTTTCGATGCCCCTTTCTCGTTACGATGGTATCGATATGAGGTATAGCTGTTTTGATACCCTTGATAATTTAAGTCGTTATAAGTTGGGTTAAAAACTTAAACTTCACATTTTAGTCACTAAATTTTGAGGAACCAATTAAATGACTTGTATATGTTGTTTTAAGCTGAAAATTTACTTTCAAGCATCAAATATACTTAATTAAGGATTAGTAACCTTATTTCACTTTTAGATGAGAATTTTTGGGAAAATTAAAATTAGTTCCCTAAAACTTGTTCAGTTAAATTAGGAATCATTTCTCATTAATTTTCGCTGCAAATGATCTTAGTCCTTGCATGAACATGTAGGATCTACTTAATGCATCTAGGTAAGAAAAAAATAATACTTTTAGGGTTGTTTATCGTGGAGAGTCTCCAAATTAGACTCGGTATTCCCTGTGTAGCTCGTTCGAGTCGGGTGGCATCTATATCGGGTCGAGGGGGTTACATTTGTTGGTATCAGAGCCTAGGTTTATGAAATCCTTGAAGTATGTTAATTGTTTGGGCATGTTTTGATGTGATGCACAGTGTTTGCTTTGCATGTTGATGTGTTATATTGCACAGTGATTCTTATATATGTTGATATTTATATGTTCGGTGATTGTTTACATGTGAATGATGTTAAAGCTTGTTATATATAGGTCTCCATTGCTCCACTACTTTTAGGTTGGTTTTGTTAAACTGGAACTAGTTGGAACCTTGCTTCAGGATGAATCACTTGGTTTCACATTTCGTTTTGTTTGCATAGTAGAACTATTATGGGACCCCGTAGAGAGCTTAGAATTAACACTAGATTTATTACCAATGGAAGACGAGGGCGTGAGAAGGAAGATTTACCACCTCCTCCACCACCACCACCTATTGCATTGCCAATTTAACCGTCAACAGCTCCACCTGCTGTGTCGGCTGTCGGTGACATGTCAAAATTGGTGCAGGCTATTACGAGAGCTTTTCAGGCTTCAATTAATGGAATGCAAGCCACAGTTGGTCCACCGGTAGCTAATCCTAGTTTACCTTTAGAGAGACTCCATAGTCTAGAGGCAGTTGAGTTTAAGGGTTTATCACTGGAGGAATCGGAGGATTGGTTAGAAAGTACTAATCGTATTTTAGTTCAGATAGGTTGTTCTGATGAGAGGAAACTTGGATGCATAGTTTCCTTGCTCCAAGGTGATGCTTATAAGTGGTGGACTACCACAACCTATCGTTTGGAATATGCTGAGGTTACTTGGTAATTCTTTGGTGAGGCCTTTAGGCGTAAGTATCTGGGAGTTCGGTATTAGGATGAAAAGGAATGGGAGTTCATGGCTTTAGTCCAAGGCAATATGTCAGTTTCTGAGTATGAGATTTAGTTTGTCAAGCTGAGTCAATATGCTCCTGAGCTGTTACCAAATAAGAAAACTCGTTGTAATAGGTTCTGCTATGGTTTGGTGCGGGAGGTTAAGACATATATGTTGCTACGGGCTAAACGAACTTTAATGTGTTAGTGGATAGAGCTAAGGATATTGAGCATAGTTTGGTTCTGAAATCATCTGGTTCTAGTTTGGGTAAAAGGTCATCGGATAATGGTAATAGTAATGGAGAGGTAATTTTCAGTGTCGTGATGAGATTCATGGATAACAATGTCGTGACAAGGGTCAGACAAGAGTTTATGCACACAGGGAGGTCCAGAACGACACCGATATGGTTGCCGGTACATTTTCCTTGCAATCCTTATCCTTGTTCGCTTTGTTAAATTCTGAATCTGCTCATTCTTATATCCTTAGTGAGGATGCAAGAACCCTAAAGATACCTATAGAGACTATGAACATAGGTATGAGAGTTACTATCTCTTTTGGAGAAATCGTTGTTGTTTATGTAACCCATTCGACCCGGTCTAGATACCACCCGACACGAACGAGCTACAAAAGGAATACCGAAGCTAATCCGGAGACTCGCCCCGATAAACAACCCTAAAAAAATTATTTTATCTTTTCTAAATGCATTAATTAGATATTAAATGTTCATGCAAGGACTGAGTTCATTTGCAGCGGAAATTAATGAGAAATGAGTCCTAATTTAATTGAACAAGTTTTAGGGACCTAATTGCATTTTTCTAAATAATTATGATCAAAATGTGAAATTAAAGTTATCAATCCTTAATTAAGTATATTACATGTTTAAGTCTCAAATTTCAGATTAAAATAATATATACTAGTCATCTAATTGCATTATTAAAGTTTTGTGACTAGGTATAAATTTCCAGAGTTTAATTCAGCCTATAACGACTTTAACTGACAGGGGTATCGAAACACCCTTCCTCGGTATCGATATTGTCATAAACGTAAAAGGGGTATCGAAACGAGTATTAAAGGTTTCGGAATACCTACGATAACTCAAAAGATTACCTGCGTAACAAACCCGCGTTCGATACGCCTGAGGGACCGTTCCGATACCATTTGAAATTGTGAAGCTCGGTATCGAAACCCAACAAAACCGTATCGATACACCTGTTAAGATTTTAATATTGTTCGAAACCAGTTTATGTTGTATCGATACCCAAGCTTATTTCCCCAAAATTCCGACATGTTTTGCCTAGGTATCGATACTCTATGAACGAGTACCGAAACCCTCTGCCCCAAAACATCTATTTACCCAGAATCCAAGCTTTAAACGTGACCAAAAACCTTCTAGATGCATTTAGTCACCTATAAACCATAAACCACATATTTCAACAAGATTTCTAGATGCAAATCATCCTAGTTCCATGTTCTTAATATAAACTGAAAACAATATTCATCAAGTTAAAAATACTTCAAATTCATCATGGATTTCTTCATAAATACTTCAAAGCAAAACAATGTCATAAAGAACATCCAAATAAACATATCAAAACAGTGCTCCATTGCTCTCATCTACTTTAAGGTCCTTAATTGAATTCAAAACATACTTGAGCCTAAGAAAATATAAATAGTTACACGACTTCCTTGCTTCTTGTTGGTACCTAATCACTTATTTATCTGCAATGCAAGTAAAGGAGGGTGGTTAAGCTAAAGCTTAGTGAGTGATAATTTAAAAACATTAGTAAAACAACTTGAAATGCAACCCATAAAAGCCAAAGTTTTATAAAAACATGTCATGTTCAACTCATGAAATAATCGCATGGCTATCAATGCCAACGACATGGAAAACAACAAGTATCTATGGCATAAGCCACAAAACCTTTTCCAAATACTTTTGAAAACACATGCTTATTGAGCATCACTCAAGTCTTACATGCTTATAGCAAAGCTTCATTGAAAGTATCATTCAATTAAGAAAACATACTTTCTCATAACATCGTATTGGTATTAGTGAACCGTTTAGACTATCACTAAACGTTAGGATAAACAAAAACGGCAAGCATGGGGCCAATCGCCAACATGCCACATATGAGAGTCAACCGCTACTCATATCAGGTGTGAAGGTCAATCGCCTAATCACACCCATGATAGTATAAAACCAATCATGAAAACACACCTTAGCTTCCGGGATAAGCAACACTTACATGTAATACAACACATATATCACAATGTAAGTATTAACTCTAATGCATCACCAAAGCATTTATACACGTACGCATTTTAATTATAGTGCACTCACATCCTATTAATCGATCAACTTATCCACGTTTCATCATCTTTAATACCAATACTAAAACCAAAAAAAATGATGCTCAAGTTTTAAGACAAAAACAGTGAATCATAACTCTGCTTCTCATCAATACGTGCATCAAGTGCAAAAACCCATAAAACCTCTTTTTATCAAATTTTGAAAAAAAAACATGGAAGCATCAAAACATTATAAAAAACAGTATCATGAGCATCTACTCACGTGCATAATCTCTTATGCACCATTAAAATATGAACATGACAAAACACATAGTAAAGAAAGGGGTAATATGGGATTTTCAAGAGAGCAAAACTTAAAACACTTACTCCAGAGTATAGGGAGGTTTTGACACCTTCCCTACAACCCCAAACCTTTGAAAAAAAGAATTAAAACATTTCCAAAGCAGCCCACTCAAAATCACTCACCAATTTACCAAAACATGCTCGACAAGTCACCCAAAAACGGGATTCGGCTTTCCGATCTCCCTCAAACTTGTTCCTCTATCCCTTGAACTAATTCAAGCATCAAAAGCAGAGGTTTTAGTGCATTATAACACACTCAAATATCCCTCAAGTTGGACCAATACATGGCAGCCCTTAAAAACACCATAAAACCTAATCGAAACTCACCGATAACCTCTCCAAACACCCCCTAAACCTTATGTCCAGGATTAGATACTTAAAATCCATCTTAATTAAATCTAAAAAAATTCAAGATTCATGTATTTAGGCATCAAAAATATCCATGGAAAACCCTTGAATGAAAATCAAGAAAACAATGAGATTTTTATAAAGAAATCAATTTTATTGATTCAAGACTTTAAAGATTGTTTCGATCAGCCAAAAACTTAGGAATTTCTTTAAAGAAATTTAGTTTTAAGAGGTTTGAATGATCTTGACCTCCAAAATTGATCTCACCCCTTCAAAGGTTTAAAAACTAGAAAACCCCGTAGAAAAACAAAAAGATTTTGATGAAGAAAAATATAGGGAAATAAACCAATGAAATTTTATTAAAAATAATGGATATTGAAGTTGAAAATATGATGAAGATGATGCCTTGGAGAAAAAGAAACCGAAATTTATAGAAGGGATATTTTTAAAAAGTGATATTTGGGGGTTTAGATCAAAATTAGAGAATTTTGATTACTTAGGTTAAAAAAGGGATTAAAGGTTGTTTATATAGGATCTTGGAAGGTTTAGATCAAATATTATTATTATTATTATTATTATTATTATTATTATTATTATTATTATTATTATTATTATTATTATTATTATTATATCAAATTACCTTAAAGATTCAAAGTTTAGGCTTAGTTTATAAAATTGTCCTCAAGTTTTCAATTTTTACAAAATAGTCACTAATTTCAAAATCGTAGGGATTCAAGAGTCAGTTTTCAAAATTGATTTGAACTAATTCAAATATATACTAAATAATGATTTTAGGATATTTTCGTATAATTTATTTTGATTAAAAATCAATTTTTAAGTATTTAATCCTAAACTAGGTTAAACTAGTAAAATCGGCCCACTAACTTCTAGGCCCATTTTTGGGGTGTTACAGCTAAAAAATTTTGTAGATGTCCCTTAGTTTTTCAAGGGCATGTTTTTGTTGCCGATCTTATGGAGTTACCTTTTCAAGGGTTTGATCTAATCCTGGGTGTGGAGTGGTCAATGGAACATAGATCTTTTATAGATTTGAAGACTAAGAGGGTTTCCTTAAGGTTAGATGATAACTAAGAAGTAGTTATGTTTGGTGAAAGTGAGAGGTTTTTGTCTAATATGGGGTCAGATTTGGAGACTCAAAAAATGTTATATAATGGTGGCGAGGCATTTTTAGCTTATGTTATGAAATCTGACATGAAGAAAGTTAGGCCATATGATATTAGAACTGTTTGTGACTTTCCTGAAGTTTTTCCAGAAGAGCTATCTGGTTTACCACCTAACCGAGAGGTTGAGTTTGGTATCAAACTAATAGAGGGATCCTTACCTATCTCTATTACTCTTTATCGAATGGCACCAAAGGAGTTAACAGATTTGAAAGTTCAGTTACAAGAGTTGTTCGATCATGGGTTTATTCAACCGAGCACTTCACCTTGGGGTACATCGGTCTTGTTTGTGAAAAAGAAAGATGGAACCTTGAGAATGTGCATAGATTATCATCAGTTGAATAAGTTGACAGTAAAGAACAAGTATCCCTTGCCTTGGACAGATGATTTTTTGATCAATTCATTGGAGCTACGATGTTTTCAAAGATTGATCTTCGGTTTGGGTACTACCAGTTAAGAGTTAAGGATTAGGATGTTCCTAAAACTACTTTTCGGAAACGGTATGACCATTATGTGTTTTTGTTTATGCCCTTTGGTTTGACAAATGCACTTGCTTCTTTTATGGATATGATGAATAGGGTTCTCCATGAGTTTCTAGATTAGTTTGTGGTAGTGTTTATCGATGATATTCTTGTGTACTCTCGTACCGAGGAAGATCATGATAGGCATTTAAGGGTTGTTTTGCAGACTTTTTTGGATAACCAGTTATATGCTAAGTTGAGCAAGTGTAAGTTTTTGATAAAGTAGGTTGTTTTTTTAGTCATGTTGTTTTGGCAGAAGGTATAAGGGTTGATCCACAGAAAGTTGAGGCTATTGTGAGTTGGAAACCACCTAAGTCAGTGATAGAGGTACGTGGTTTTCTAGGTTTTATAGGATATTACCAAAGGTTTGTGAAAGTTTTTTCTACGATTGTAGCACCTTTAACCATGTTGTTGCAAAAAGATGCTAAGTTTGAGTGGACTGAAAAGAAACAAGAGGCTTTTGAGAAGTTAAAGGAGTCTTTGACTCAGGCTCTGATTTTGGTTCAACCAGAATCGGGAAAAGAGTTTACGGTGTATAGTGATGCATCATATGTTGGTCTTGATTGTGTTTTGTTTCAGGAGGGAAGAGTGGTAGCTTATGCATCTCTTTAGTTGAAGGAACTACACCACTCATGATATAGAGTTAAATGCATTTGTGTTTGCTCTTAAGATATGGAGGCATTACCTTTATGGCGATCGTCGTGTGGTTTATACTAATCATAAGAGTTTTAGGTATTTGATGTCCCAAAAAGATCTTAATCTTAGGCAACGTCGATGGCTTGAGTTTCTTAAGGATTATGATTTGACTATTGAGTACCATCTGGGTAAGGCTAATGATGTTGCTGATGCTTTCAGTCGTAAGGCAGTTGTTGAGTTGCGTGCTATGTTTGCTAGACTGAGTGTGTCAAAGGATGGAGGTTTGATAGCTGAGTTTCAGGTTAAACCATTTTTGGTTGAGTTGATAGCGGAGGGTGTACCGACGGAGTATAGTTTTTTGAGGTAATGTTGTTTTGTGTTTTAGAAATCGTGTTGTGGTACCGAGTGATGCTAAGTTGAGACGTACTATTCTTACACAAGCGCATGGTAGCCCTTTTGCTATGCATCCGGGTAGTACAAAGACGTACCATGATCTGAAAGGTGACTATTTTTTGGTTGGTTAGAAAAAGGATGTGGCCGATTTTGTAAGTAAATGTTTAGCGTGTCAATGGTTTAAGGCTGAACACCAGGTTCCATCAGGTATGTTACAATTGCTAAAGATTCTATAGTAGAAGTATGAAAAGATTACTATGGACTTTGTGTCGGGTTTGCCTTTAACAACGACCAAGAATGGCTAGATATGGGTAGTTGTGGACAGGTTTACAAAGTGTGCATACTTTATTCCAATGCATACTAAGTATTCCTTGGATAAGTTGGTTGAACTTTATGTTTCGGGTGTGATGAGGCTGCATGGAGTGCTAAAATCCATAGTGTCTGATAGAGATCCAAGGTTTTGGAAGTCTTTACAGAAGGCTCTTGATACTAAGTTAAGCTTCAGTACATCTTATCATCCGCAGATGGATGGAAAGTTTGAGAGAGTTATCCAGGTTTTGGAAGATACGTTAAGGTTTTGTGTTATAGATTTTCAGGGTTCTTGGGAAAATTACTTGTCGTTGGTGGAATTTTCTTATAATAATAGTTACCAGGCGAGTATCCAGATTGCAATGTTTGAGGCTTTGTATGGTAGGAGATGTAGTACCCCGTTGAGTTGGGCAAAGACTGGTGAGAAGTTTGTAACATTACCTAGTGTTTTTGAGGATACTAATGATAAGGTTAAATTCATTAGTGGTACACTTAAGGCAGCATCGGATCATCAAAAGTCTTATGATGATCTTAAGTGAAAAGAGATAGAGTTTGTTGTGGGCAAGAAAGTTTTCCTGAAGGTATCTCCGTAGAAGAAGGTGATGCATTTTGGAAAGAAAGGAAAGTTGAGTCCGAGGTTTATTGGACAGTTTGAGGTATTAGAGATAATCGGACCAGTGGTTTATCGTTTAAGGTTACTGTCCAACCTCGAGAGGATCCATGATGTATTTCATGTATCGATGCTTCGAATGTATAGATCGGATCCATCGCATATTTTGCCGGTTGGAGAAGTTGAGCTTAATTAGGATCTCTCCTATGACAAAGAGCTGGTAGAAATTCTAGTATAAATTCTATGGTTCTGCATGGTAAGACCATCGATTTAGTCAAAGTGCTTTGGCGACATCGAGGTGTTGAGGAAGACACGTAGGAACGAAAGTCGGACATGGAGGAACAATTTCCTTATCTTTTTCAACCAGGTAATTTTGAGAAAGCAGTTTATTAAACGGGGGATAGTTGTAACGCCCCAAAATTGGGCCTAGAAGTTAATGGGCCGATTTAGCCGATTAAGCCTTATTTGGGATTAAATTCTTAAAAATTGAATTTTGTTCAAAATGAATTATGGAAAATATCCTAAAATCCTAATTAAATATATTTTTTACTTTGGTCAACTCAATTTTGGAAATTGACCTTGAAACCCAGAGATTTTGAAATTAATGACTATTTTATAAAATTTAAAATTTGAGGATAATTTTATTAAACAAGGAAAAACTTTGAATCTTTAAAGGACGTTAATCCAATTATTATCCTATATAGTCTAGGATTTCCAATTTATAATTAATTAAATCAAAAAAAATATACTTTAACTCAAATAATTAATTAAATTAGAATTTTAACTCTAAAAAATCCTATTTATACATTATAAACCTAACCTATTTTTATAATTTTCTTTTTCCCTCATTGGAGGAAATCAATCAACCAAATTTTAAGGTAAAAACCTTTTATTTTTCATCTAGTTTTGTTTTGAATAATTATTATAACTTTTTTCCTCTTTAAAATTCTTGTTTTCTCTTCGTGTTCACGTTTTAAAACCCGGAAAGCAATTGGATCAGTTTTAGAGGTGATATTTCATCAACCCTCTAGAACTATGAAATTTTTAATGAAATTCTCAATTTCTTGGATTGTTAGAAACGCTTTTAATCCATTTTTTTTTTGAAAAAATTGGTTTTGGGGTCAAAAACCATAATTTTCGTTCGAGGGTTTTTACTCACTGTTTTTGGATCCTAAAAGGTTTATTTTCAATGTGTTAAGATTTTTATAAAGTGTTTTTAAAATACCTAATCCTTGAATAAAGGTTTAGGAGAAGTTTGGTTGGTTTTAGAAAGTTTTCGGTTAAGGTTTTGATGGGTTTAAAGGGTTGTCCGACTTGGGATTTATTGAGTGATATTAGGAGCACTAAATTCATAGTTTTTTATGCTTGAAACAAGGAAATAAGTAGGTGATCTCATTTGAAGTGATCGAGTAAAGTTTCAGTGACTTGTCATATAAGTTTCGGTTATCGGTGAGTGCATTTCAGAGTGGACTGCTTCAACAGTGTTTTAAGTTTGTTTTCAAAGTGCTGGGAGTGTAGTGAAGGTGTGAGAAACCTCCCTATACTCCGGAGTAAGTTTTACGTTTATTCTCGTAAATCGGTTTTCCCATAATATTCTTGTTTTACTATGTTTTTGACGTACTCGTATTATATTAGTACATATATGATTATGTAAGTGTTAGAATTCTCTCGTTACTATTTTATGTTGATTTTAAACGCTTCTACATGTTGGTTTTTGAAATAAGCTAAAAAGAGATTTTATCGGTTTTGCGAGGAAACATGAGAAAGTGGAATCCAAATGTTTTATCTACTGTTTTTTTTATATGAAAACTTGAGCATTCATAATTTTTTGTGTTGGATATTGATATGATGTTATAGGGATAATTCAATCGATCGATAGGATGTTAGTGCACTGTTTATTATTTATGAAAATTCGTATACGTGTGTAAATTCCTTAGTGATTTAGAGTTATTTCTTGAATTGTGATATATATATATATGTGTGTGTGTGTGTGTGTGTGTGTGTGTGTGTTTTATTGCATTTAAGCATAGCTTATCCTGGAAACTAAGGTGGAAAACATGTTTGGAATTGATTACATTCGTTTGCATGAGATAGACTCGTGTGTGGTTTAAGTAGGTGATAGAACGCTTATACGTTGTATGGTGACAATTTAGTCCCAACCGTGGTATGATTCGACATGTATGTCTTCATGAGAGTATCCATTTATACCAACGATTAGATGTAGATTAATCGGATCACTATTACCAACACGTGAAAACGCAAGTGTTAAGTTTATATTGATTTTAATTGCAAATTGAGTTTGCGTGAGTTTGACTTGTTTTCAAATATTTTATAAAGCCTTGCTAATGAAGCATGTAAGTATTGAGTTTTGTAGATTTGTTCCACGTGATAAAACACGTGCTGGATTTTTATACTTGGTGGCATTTTAGCCACGTGTTATTGTTTTAAAGAGCATGAATTGTTTTTCTACTAAAATAATTTTAGTATATTATGGGTTGTATTGCAAGTTGTTTAAACTATTTTTTTACGCATCCCTCACTAAGCAATTGCTTAACCGTTCTCCTTTCCTTGCAATGTAGAGAAAAAGTTAGACTCTCGTCCAAACAAGAAAGGAGTTCCATATTTTACGTTTTGATACGTTTTAATTTGAAGTATGTTATTTCCAATTGAAGCTTAGGTAGTAGAGAGCAATGGAGCGAGAGACCTTATGCTATTTATGATTTGTTGATGAACGATGACATTTTGAGATACTTGAATATGCTATTGAATACGTGAATTTTTGAGTTTAGACATGCTTATCTGATTTTTATGAGTTAACGAAGTACTTTTTTGAATTTCACATGTTTCCATGTTTCTCTGTGTTTATATTGGGTAAATTTTGAATGTATTCACACGGTGGATAATTCTTGTATTAACTAGGATAAATTGCATCTATAGAACTTTTTGATACATGTGTTTCATGGCCCTTTAGGTGAAATTATGCATTTAGACTTTGTTGAGCATGTTTAGACTTGAAACCAGAGTAATTTAGTGTTTCTGGGCATAGGATTTCGATGTCATTTCATAGGGTATTAATACCTAAGAAAAAACATAACGATTTTTTGAGAAATTCAACCTGGGTATCGAAACCACATGAACTGGTTTCAAAATGCTAGTATGAATTTTAGCAAGAGTATCGATACGCATCAGTTTGGTTACGATCCTGACCTTTACAGTAGAAAATGGTATCAGAACGGTCCTTTAGGCGTATCGAAACGCGGGCTTATCGCGCAAGCAATCATTTGAGCTATCGAAGGCATATTGAAACCTTTAATACATATTTCAATACCCTTTTGCCGTTACGACGGTATCGATATGAGGTATAGCTGTTTTGATACCCTTGACAATTTAAGTCGTTATAAGTTGAGTTCGGATACCTAGGCAAAACACGATGATTTTCTGGAAAAATTAGCCTAGGTATCGAAACAACATGAACTAGCTTCGAAACAGTTAGATGAAAAAATGTAGGTGTTTCGATACACTTGAATTTGTTATCGATACAAAGTTTTATAGTTTCAAATCATATCAATACGGGGTCATGGCTATATCAAAACACAAGCTTGTCGCATAGGGCATTGGTCGAGTGATCGAAGGCGTATCGAAACATTTAAATCCCGTTTCGATACCAAAATTTTTCATCACATCGGTATCGATACTAGGACTAGGCATTTCGATACCTCTGTCAGTTAAAGTCGTTATAGGCTGAAAGATAACTTGAAATTTTCACGTTTTAGTCATTAAACATTTAGTAATCAATTAAGTTACTTGTAGACCTCGTTTTAATCTGAAATTTGAGTTATAAGAATTTAATGAACTTAACATAATATTGGTAAACTTAATTTCACAATTAGAGTACAAATTTTTGGAAATTTACAATTAGGTCCGTAAAACTTATTCAGACTAATTAAACTCGTTTTACATTCAATTTTCGCTGCAATTGAACTCAGTCCTTGCATGAACATGTAGGATCTAATTAAGGCATCTAGATAAGATAAAAGAAAAAAATAGGGTCATTTATCGGGGCGAGTCTCAGGATTAGCCTCAGTATTCCCCGTGTAACTCGTTCGAGTCTTGTGGCGTCTAGATCGGGTCGAGGGGGTTACACTTTTTGCATAGTCCGATCTAAGGGGTTACACATGTGGAATACCTTTGTATCAACTCGGGTGCGATGAAAGTGTGTAAGAGCAAGTGTTGGTAGTTTTTTGGTCCCTTAGACCCTAAAACGATTGTAACTCATATTCGATGTATATTCAATTTTATATTTAAATTTTTATTTCTAAATAATATAAAACTTTTAAATTGTACGAGAAAAAATTTTTGGATGTATTTTTTTCATTCATTTTTGTTTTCATCTTTTAAATAGTTTGATGAGTAAAAAAAGAACAGAATAACAATTATCAATTAATTATAATAAGTTTGTGACTTAATATGCATAGTAGCTTATGTAATTGTTTGAATTTGAAAACAATTTAATGATGAATATGATCTCTTGTTGTTCAAGTAACATTTATAGTTTCTACCACATAAGATTTATTGTGTAGATATGTAACCCCCTCGATCCGGTCTAAACGCCATCTGACTCGAACAAGCTACACGGGGAATATCAAGGCTAATCCGGAGACTCGCCCCGATAAACAACCCTAAAAATTATTTCTTTTTATCTTTTCTATATGCATTAATTAGAACCTACATGTTCATACCAGGACTGAGCTAATTTGCAGCGGAAGTTAATGAAAAATGTGTCCTAATTTATATTAACAAGTTTTAGGGACTTAATTAAAATTTTCTAGATAATTATGATCAAAGGGTGAAGTTAAAGTTATCAATCCTTAAATAAGTATATTTCATGCTTGCACTTAAATTTTCAATTTAAAATAATGTCTAAAATTCATCTAATTGGTTCCTTGAAGTTTAGTGACTGAAATGTAAGTTTTCAAAATTATATTTTGGATTTTAACTACTATACCTAATGGGGAATCGAAATGCCCTTCCCCAGTATTGAAAATGTGGGATACGACAAGGGGTATCGAAATGGGTTTTAATTATTTTGATATGCCTAAGATAACTCAGAAGATTGCCTGCGTAGCAAGCCCGCGTTTCGTTACACCTAACGAACTGTTTCGATACTATTTGGGACTTTAAGGGTTGGTTTCGAAACCCATTTAATCCATATCGATATGCCTAGAGATTTTGCACTACTATTTCGAAACCAGTTCATGTGGTTTCGATACCAAGCTTAATTTCCCATAAATCACATATTTTGCCTAGGTATCGATACCCTATGAACGAGTATCGAAACCTCTGCCCAGAAACAACAATTTACTTTGGTTTCAAGTCTAAACATTCCTAATAAGGTCTAGATGCATAATTTCACTTAAAGGGTCATTTAACTCATGTAACAAAAAGGTCTATGCATAAATTCAAGCAAGATATTTCATTAACTCTCAAAATCATATAATCATGTCTAAACTCAGAAATAACATAATCAAGAATCAACTTATCCTCGTTCATCACAAGATCTTAAATAACATAAGGTTTCTGGCTCCTAGGTCCATTGCTCCCTACTACCTAAGGTTCAATTTAAAGTAAACATACTCCAACTAAAATGTATCAAACGTGTAATATGGAACTCCTTGCTTCTTCGGACGAGAATCTCACTTTTTCTCTGCATTGAAATGAAGAGAGAATGGTTAAGCAATTGCTTATTGAGGGAAGTATAAAAACAGTTTGAACGACTTGCAATGCAACCCATAATATACTCAAAATCGTTTTAGAGGGAAAAACAGTTCATGCTCTTAAAATCAGTCACATGTGGCCATATGCCACTAAGTATAAAAATCCAGCAAGTGTTTTACCACATGGGACAAATCCACAAAACTCAAGGCTTACATGCTTAACTAGCAACGCTTTATAAAACGTCAAACTCACGTAAACTAAATTTGCAAATAAAATCAATAAAACATAACATTTGCATTTTCAGGTGTTGGTATTAGTGATCCGATTATTCTATTTCTAATCTTTGGGATAAACGAATACACACATGAAAACATAAAAGCCGAATCATGCCACGTAAGGGGATAAACCATCATCATACCACGTATTAGGGCTACTCATACAATGCACGAGTCTATCTCATGCACACGAATGGAATCAATTCCAAACATGTTTCCCACTTTAGCTTCCAGGATAAGGTACGCTTAAATGCAATACAAAACATATATCACAAATTAAGCAATAATTCTAATGCATCACTAAGGAATTTACATACGTATACGAATTTTCATAATTAATAAACAATATACTAACATCCTATCAATCGATCGACTTATTCCTATAACATCATCTCAATATATAACACAAAAAAATATGAATGCTCAAGTTTTTATATTGAAAATAGTGGGTAAACATTAGTATTCCACTTTCTCACGCTTACTCACAAAACCGATAAAAATCTCTCTTTAGCATATTTCAGAAAACAAAGCGTGGAAGTATTTAAAACCATCTTAAAACAGTATCGAGAGCATTCTAACACGTAATCACATATGTACCAATAAAATACGAATATGCCAAAAACATAGTAAAACAAGCATGTTTTGGGAAAACCGATTTACGAGAGCAAATGTAAAATTTACTCTGGAGTATAGGGAGGTTTCTCAAACGTTCCCTACACGCCCCATCACTATGAAAAAATAGTTAAAACACTCCCGAAAAAAACCATTCTCAAATTCACTCACTGATAACCGAAACTTGTCCGACAAGTCACCGAAACTTAACTCGACCACTTCAAACGAGATCACCTACTTCTTGCCCTATTTTGTAACCCCCCAATTCTGAACTAATTTCTTAGATCGAAACTTAGGAATCAAGTTACTAAAACTTTCCCCTCAAGTAAGTATTTTAGGTTAAATAATTTAAAAATTAGGGTTACTTGGTCAAATTGGGAAAACGAATTAGGAATTTCAGTTATACAAATTTAATTGCTTAAAATAATGTTTCAATAACATTTAAAATATCTAAAATAATTTATTACAAACATGCATCCAATAAATTCCAAATCAGAATAACTCATACTCCAAAAATATCATATATTTCATAACAGATTAAAAACATTAAACTAAAGTAATTAAAGGGTCATACTGAATAATAATTATCTGAAATTGTGCGAGATGCTCCAAGTACCAGTTCGTCTATACAGGTCTGAGAATCTGAAACGGACTAAAGGGTGTAAGCCAAAAAGCTTAGTGTCTCTAAAGTGCAAAGAATCACAAACAAAAACATATTTATATTTCTGAAAACATTTCTGAATTCAATAAAATCGGAATCATGATGCTATGATGACTGATGCATGATAGAAAATTAGAGGGCCCAATATCAGAAAACATACTGAGTGGAGGATTATCCTCGCCAGAGTGGAGGTTTCCCTCACATTACTGATTTTAAATCCAGAAAATATTTTCGATGACACAATATGATATGATTCGTAAAATCATAAATCAGAACTCTTACTAGTAGCAATTTTTCAGAAAATCAGATGCTAGGTTTGAAAACAGAATTCACATGCCATGCATGATGATACCATGTATGAACAGATAACAATCTCACATATTCAACCAAACAATATACAAATAACATTTCACAGATTCAAACATAATGTAGCATAGGCATAGAAATATATAGCATAGGAAGAGACACACCTTAAGCAACTGAAGTTGTAACTCCGAGGTGGACCCAACTCACGTTCCGGTGTAGCTGATTCAGGACCTATGAGGTAACAGAACTATATTACTTAACAAACTAAGACTAAACCACAACTTAAAACAAAACTATGATACGAAAGCTTACCCACGTGATAGCCTCGAAGAACATACTCGATCGGTACAAACAACAGAAGGTAAACCAGGAGCTTCAGAAACGTTGACACCTGAATAGAAGAAGAATTCTGATTTAGATTCCTTATAACCAACTTTTTAGACTCTAAGAAAAACTTAGATAAAAATAACATTAAAAATAGGTATTTCGGGTTTGAATTTGACAGAACAGACAACGGATTCGGACTCAGAACATCGAAAAAGATCAAGGAGAAGGTTGTCTAAAAAAGTCAACTTTTGGTAAAAAGTCAAAGTCAACTCTGGTCAAAGTCACAGTCAAAATCAACTTTGACTTGACTGGTCAAAAGTCAACGGTCAACTCAGAAGTCAAAGTCAAACTTTGACCGGTCAAAGGTCAACTGGTCAAAAGTCAAAAGTCAAAGTTGGTCAAAGTCCAATGTCAAACTTGGTCAAAGGTCTGGTCAAAGTTAAGTTTGGTCAACAAAGTCAAACCGGTCAAAACTCGGGTCAAACGGTCAAACTCGAATATGGTCAAACGAGTCAAAACCGGTTCAAGTTAAAATTCATAAAATATATCCGGTTCGGGTCACTCAACACAAACTAACCCATTTTAAAAGTTTGGGCTCATTACCACAACTTAACCCAACCACTAGTCCAACTCACAAGACCATCTTTACACACAACCATCATCCAAAGACCCAAGCCAACTATTAACCAAAACACAACCCACAACAAAACTTAACATAAGAAACACTAGGTTTTCCAGCAACCTTCTAAACAAACACAAAGGGAACAAAGATGAACCACTTTCAGCGGCAAAACGCACTGGAACCTGAACTGAAATCGAAGGAGACGGTAGCGATGAACAATAAAGAAGACAACAACCAAGAACGATGAAAAAGCGAGTTCGCTAGCGACTACAACAATATCCCAAGACATAACGTTGGAACACTACAAAGATTCTCTCCCGTGACAAAGCATTGGTCGGATCTTGAAACCAAAAAGGAAAGGGAAAAGAAAGTTGTGTGCATCTAGAGAGAGAGAAGAAGGTTACAAGTTGTGCGGTTCAAAGAAATTCCCAAGCAGAACAGTTTTCAAAACTGGAAAAAGGGGGTTTTAATTTACCCTAAACAAAAATGGTTAAACTTCAAGGTTAGTCCTTGCATTTTTATATGGTTCACAAAACTAACACCAAACTTTACCACTTATTCAAAATGGTCACAGAAATTTCTGAAATAAGAACACAATTCTAAGTTATTACAATTTAATCTTTAGCTCAAATTAGGGTTTCTTAACCCCCAATTCCAACCTAATTTCCTGAAGAGTTTACAAAACTTGGCTGAACTGATCTAACCGGAGCTCTTTCAGTTTGACTTACATTCTGAAGTTTAGCTTCTCTCATACGAGCCTCTATCCTCTCAGCAGTTTTAGCTCAACTCACGAGCTCACTGAACACCTTATCATGGTGTGTAGCAACCTCTCTGTGAAGGGGTAACCGAAGTCCATTTAGAAACCACTCACATCTATCTTTCTCCGTCGCAACTAAACCAGGGACATACTTAGATAATCTCCGAAACTCTATCTCAAAATCATTCACTGACATATTATTTTGTTTCAAGTTCTGAAATCATCACGACAATTAGCTAAAAACTCATCTCCCACATATTTGTCCTGAAATGTCTGTCGAAAAAACTCCCATGTGATCTTACTAGAAGGTACTGAATCTACAACGAATTCCCACCAATTCTGAGCTTCACCATTGAGCAATGAAACAACAACTCTTAACATTTGATTTACAGGATAATCCATCTCAACAAATAACCTTTTTAGCTTTTTCAACCAGTACTCAGCATCCGCAGGATGTGTACCGGTTTTACCCTCAAACAATTTCATTTTCGCAGATATAAACTCGGTAGATATAGGTTTTCTTGAACTCTCTGACTTACGGAGGTAACGTAGCAGTTCACGGTTCACCGTGACACTATCCAACTGAACTGTCTCATTAACCTCAACATTAGGAGGATCATTATTCTGAGTCTGAGGTCTTTTTCCAGATTCAATTTCATTTTCTAATAACTCATTCAGATTTCTCAGTTGTCCAACCGAAGGTGGGTGAGCAAAACTAGAAGTGGTAACATGGTCTCGACCACGACCACGAACACTCTCAGAACCAAAACTCCTACGCGGTGGCATAACTAACTATCTATAGAATATAATGATCTAGAGTTAGAACCGGTACTGGAGTTTCGCATTTAGATTACTTAAATATTTTTGTAACAGAATTGAAATTATAGTAAATCTTTTAGAAATTTCCAATTTTCCAAAAAATATTTCATATGCATCAGAAGTCAAAAATATTTTGAAAACCGTTGTGATGAGCCACATAGGCCGAGGGTTGAACCTGGCTCTGATATCACAAAATGTAACCCTCAATTCCGACCTAATTTATTAGATCGAAACTTAAAACAGAACTATATTACTTAACAAACTAAGAGTAAGCCACCACTTAAAACAAAACTATGATACGAAAGCTTACTGATAAGTGTTTAAAATAGTAAATATTTTGTGCTTAATTACTCCTTGATTCAATGATTTGTGTTACTGATCTTAGTGTTTTTCGTATGTTTTTGTGCAGGACTTTGAATCTAGAAAATGCACTTAAATAGCCAATTTTTGAAGTGTTTTTATTTTTGACGTGGCACTCAGTCAACAACTTCTAGAAGATGACGTCAGCGAGTGCGTGATAACTTATCAACATTCCAGATAGCTTATCAACTGAAATTTGAATTTTAAATTACGATTTATCTCTTTCTAATTTGAATTTAAATATTTTTAGATTTATCTAGGATTTATCTCTTATTTTTAAGGTTTGTAAAATTCTATAAATACCCACCTTGGGTAAGCCTAGAACTCATCTCTTCATTCATCTTTTAATCCTAGAGTTTTCTTTCATCTTTTATTTTTTTATTTATTTTTTCGTGCTTTTATTTTTTTTACTTTATTTTTATGTCGAGCATAATTCTTTACATAATTATGCTTGGCTAAATTTTTTATTAGCCAAAGGCTTAAGCGATGACTCGATCCAAACGTGAGGATTGAAAAGCACATCAATAACTTCGTCTTTTTATTTCTTTAAAGTTTTCTTTTGAACTTATTTTTTAAATCAAATTGATTTCAAAACTAAAGATTGACTTTGATCAAGACTTTGATTTGATTATCTTTGTGGGAGGAAGGATCGACTATTGAAGCAATTCCACTTCTTGGGAACACACTTAGCAAATTGATTGCTAAAGAGAAAACTAAAATTGGATCATGTTATTATTGAAATAACATAATCCAAGTCGGTCTTGAGATTTAAATGATTTTTTTACAAACATTGAGTTGGTGTATTAATCCGTGAAACCAATATCAAAGATAGAATTGGGTATTCGGTTTAGAATTTTTTGCTTCAAGGATTGAACCTTGAAAGCTAATTACCGACATAAAATCCTGAAGTGAAAATCTTTTTTCGATGATCTATTAAAGTCGAGTCAATGCGAAAGCCTAAGGCTAGTTTTTATTATATTTAAATCAATTTCTTTATTTTTTTAATTATTTATCTTCATTACATTCGACAAAAACCCCTTTTACTCAATCACAATTAAATCGCCTTCTCGAATCATCAATCGAACAAATATAATCAGTAAGTTTCTAGTCCCCGTGGGATTGACCCTTACTTCTCATTTACTACATTTAATTTCCTATTTATTATTTGAGAATAAAGAATTTATTTTTGACACTATACGACGCGTGTCAAAATTGGCGCCGTTGCCGGGGACTACGACAAAGTTACTGAATTATTTTTTGTTTGATTTTTGACCAGGAAAATTAGGAATAAAAAGTGACTATGGGAGACGACAATCGAACCATCCAACAACTCAATGCGGCACCTAATGATTATCATCCGATTTGCATAACATTCCTAAATGGTGATACGCTATTCACCCTCAAGATAGGATTAATTCATCTCCTACCAACCTATCATGGTTTGCCGAACGAAAATCCTCACAAAAACCTCAAGGAGTTCCATATGGTTTGCCTAAGTACAGAACCACTAGGAGTTTTTGAAAATCAAATTAAACTTCATGCTTTTCCATTTTCTTTATCCGATTTAGCAAAAGATTGGTTATGTGATTTGCCTTCTAATTCTATTACAACCTGGACTGATATGGCTCGTCTTTTTCTTGACAGGTTTTTCCCAGCAGCTAAGGCGAACGAACTAAGGTGAAGTATCCTAAGTATCCGACAAAAGGATACCGAAACCTTATATGATTACTGGGAGTGATTTAAAATGTTATGTGCTAATTGTCCACAGCACGGCTTAAGTGAACAAACATTACTCCAGTATTTTTATGAAGGTTTAACGCCAATGGATATAAAGGTAATTGATGCGGCAAGTGGAGGAACACTTATCAACATGAATCCTACCGCAGCTAGAACGTTAATATCTACCATGGCCACTAACTCGCAGCGATTTCATTCTGCAAGTGAACCATCTCGACGGGTTCACGAGGTAAGTACCGTTTCATTAGAAAATAAAATTGACAAGTTATCTGACATTGTTCAGATCTTTGTTTCAGATTAAAAGAGTGCAACTAAACTTTGCGCGATAGATATAAGTTCAAAGTCACCATTGGAGTCTATTGTTGAGCGATTAGCAACTTTCCAAGAAAAGTTTCAAAACTGCACTGAGACCCACCTACATGAACTAGATAAGAAAATGTCTCAATTAGTTCAAACCATAGGACGACTAGAATCACAAAGAAACTCTCCTCCCAAATAGAGTTAAACCCTAGAGAAAATGTTAGTGTTATCACTCTTAAAAGTGGGACGATTATTAATCCTGAAGTACCGAAGGAAACCACTAAACAACCGAAGAAGGAGAAAGAAGCATCGACCTACGATCCTCAAGGTAAAACTTCTTCTCCTTCACCTCCTACCCCTACCATTTCTAAAGAAGTTACACCTCCATTTCCGTCACGATTGACGAAACGTGACAAAAATGTTGAGGAAAAAGAAATTATAGAGGTGTTCTAAAAAGTGCAAGTTAACATACCTCTATTAGAAGTGATCCGAAAAGTGCCAAGGTATGCTAGATTTTTAAAAGAATTATGCACTACAAAGAGGAAATTAACCGGAAATGAAAAGGTAAATCTGGGAGAAAACGTTTCTGCAGTTTTTCAGCCAAAGCTTCCGCCAAAAATGAAAGATCAAGGTATGTTCGCTATTCCTTGTAAAATTGGGAATGTTTTAATTAATCGTGCCATGTGCGATTTACGAGCTTCAATTAATGTTATGCCTCTTTCGGTTTATAAAACGATTACTAACGAGCCTTTGAAGGAAACAAGAGTCACTATACAGTTGGCGGATCGTTCCATCATATATCCTGAAGGAATGCTCGAAAATGTTCTAGTAAATGTCGATGTTCTCATTTTTCCTGCTAATTTTTATGTCATCGATATGGAAAGCGATAGAACCAACACTTGTTCTGAAATTCTTTTGGGACGACCATTCTTGAGTACCGCTCATACAAAGATTGATGTAAGAAGCAGTATTTTAACAATGGAATTCGATGGTGAGGTAGTAGAATTTGATGTTTACAAAGCAATGAAATATCCTGATCAAGTTGAAAAGATTAACTCTATTGATATTATTGATCCACTTGTTGATACATTTTTAAAAACTAATTTTTTCAATTTTTTTAGGGATCAAGAAATTCGCTACGAAGAAGATGAAAGGGAGTTGGAAAATATTTCCTTTGTTAAATCTAATTTTTCTCTAGCTCCTTCTAAATCTAAACTTTTACCTTCGATTTTGCAGGCACCTGAAGTTGAACTTAAAGAATTACCGGATCACCTAAAATATGCGTTTTTAGGAAAAGATAATTCTTTACTGGTAATTATCTCAAGTAAACTTTCGAAAGAGGAGGAAAATAGTTTGGTAAGTGTATTACGCGCACACAAGCAAGCTATTGGATGGACCATCGCAGACATCAAAGGAATTAGTCCTTTGACTTGTATGCATAAGATAAAAATCGACGAAGGAGCGAAACCATCTCGGGAAAGACAACGTCGTTTCAACCCACCAATGATGGAAGTGGTGAAAAAAGAGATACAAAAGCTTCTTGATGTCGACATCATCTATCCAATATTAGACAGTAATTGGGTAAGTCCGGTCCATATGGTTCTAAAGAAAACCGGAGTAATGGTAATTAAAAATTCGGAAGGTGAGTTAGTTCTAACACGTGTGCAAAATGGATGGCGCGTATGCATCGATTACAGGAAGTTGAATTCTTTAACTAGAAAAGATTATTTTCCACTTCCGTTTGTTGATCAAATGATAGAACGTTTAGCCAGAAAATCTCATTATTGTTGTCTTGAGGGCTTTTCAGGTTTCTTTCAAATTCCTCTGGCGCTTGAAGATCAAGAAAAGGCTACCTTTACCTGCCCATTTGGCATGTTCGCCTATCGACGAATATCGTTTGGACTATGTAACTGTAACCCCCTTAGCCCGGCCTGGACGGAACCGGCACTAACGGTTCACACGGGGAATATCGAACTAAACCCGTTAAGGTCCAATTCGATAAACAACCCTGAAACCGATATGTTTTTTTTCTTAACTAGATGCATAATTAAGTTCCTATGTGTGTTGAGGTCATGCGTAACGAAAATGGAAACATTCGATTCACAATTGATCATTCAATTCGCACACCAGTATATAAGGACCAAAACGCAAATAAATTCTTAATTTCAACAATAAACCAGTAATGCGATCTACCATAGTTCAATTAAACATGCATAGCATACTCATAACAAAGTTCAGATCAAACGGTCCATTATTGCATCGTCAATTTCATGTTTCATACAACAGGGACCTAATTGTAAAGTTCACAATATCATAGGGACTAAATCTATCATTAATTTACCAATGCGAATTCAAGTTAACATCATGCTTCCTGGTGATAGTACAACACCCAATAACATTCATTGCATCTATATTCAATCATGGAAAGACATCCGACCCTAAACATGATTTTCCCCATTTAAAATGTCATTTTTGGGTCTCGGCATCGATACCTAGGGTCTCGGTATCGATACCCTATCGTGGAGCTAGCCTCCTTGCACTTCGAAGGCTACTGGTATAGATACCCCCATAGGTGGTATCGATACTCCAGCGTCCAGTGGAGTAATTTCATCGAACCATGGTTCGAACCACCCCAAATTAAGCCTTAGGGTATCGATACTGGTATCGATACCCCCTGTGCACTTTGACAAGTTTGAACATTCTAAGTTAATTCCACCCAATCAAACATAACCATTAATCACCCTTAACTATATGCATAATTTCCTAAGCATAAAGAACAATTTAGAGCATTCATTTACCACATCAAAGACCCCAAACAATCTATAGGCATGCTTCCTAAAATATGATTTAAAGTCAAAAATGTTCATGCATGTACATTCTTCAACAATCTAAGCAACACCATAGTCCATCAATTAATAATCCAAAACATTATAGGTCTTATTACACCATTAACCAAAGCAAAAGTCATTCACTTCACATGGGTTCGATTTACACATTGCCAAGCCCAAATTATTTGCCAAAACATACCAAAATTGAGACAACTCTTTCCCTTGGTTCCCTTGCTTCGAACGTGGCCTCGAATGTCTCTATTTTTCTGCATGTATGAAAAGAGAGAGCTTAAGCACAACATGCTTAGTGAGGAAGCTCTAAAACAAGTTCAAAATCATTTATAAATTCATACTTGCATTCTTCATGCTTATTTGAAATATGTAAAACCAAAACATGCTTATCAACAATGTCAAAACATCTCATGTATCATGCACAAATAAATCATTTCGTTCCATATATGCATATTGGCTTCCTAGTGATCACTTAATGTGAACCTTAAGTTCACCGAATACACGGATCCATTGATTAGAGACCTTTAGTCTCATCATGACACAAAGTCACCATTGACATGACACGAAGTCACCATTATCAAGCTCTACCACGCACGGTTGGACACATAGTCACCCTTGTTACGTGTAGGCGGCTCTACCACGCACGGTTGGACACAAAGTCACCCTTGTTACGTGTAGGCATTTTTCCTTTATTTTCATAATATTTATAGTGCACTCAATCCTAATGACATGTCATTTGTATTCGAATCTAAAGTAGTGTCACTAAGCCAATATCAAGTCCAAGTATGCATGCTAATTTGCTGCTCATAATGCATCCATAATGTGTTCAACAAATGAACCAATAGTCATGCCCAATGGCACCATCATATGTACGGCAAATAACCATATCATATTCCACTTCATTTTTCATGTTTTAATAAACCATGGATGTCTTTATAAACCATGCATTTCCAGCAATTAACACATGCATGCATCATTTCAAAATCAAATATATGCAATTCCAAAATCATATTGAATCATTGTTCACATATATGCCATTACCGAAAATAACCAAAAATCGAGGTAATGCATCAACATCATTTAAAACACTTACTCTTGAACTATGGAAAGTTTTCACACTATTCCATAGCCCCCAAAACAGAACTGAATCTTTGCGAAACACTTTAAAACCTTAAATCACTCACCGACAAGCGAAACGAGCCCTCGCCGATGCTCCGATGGCAACGCCAACGCACCAGCAACTTATGCACCTTCTTGCACTACCTCTACAACATTAAAAGTAGAGCAAATTTACATCACAACATGCTCAAAACAGCAGCCACATTTAACCCTCACAAAACTATCGAAAACCTTGCCAAAAAGACCGAAAACTAAGCCGAAACGCATCCGAAACAACATCAGCCCAAAACCTAATGAATCCAACATCTAATCCACCTCAATTATGAACCAAAAACACTTCCAAACCATCCTTATACCTCCAGAAACAAAAGAACACCTAAAACAACCCCTAAAACAACCTAAAACCACCTTAAAACACCACCGATTGCATTATTCCGGGATTAATTTGATATTAAATCATTTCAAGACTCAATCAATCATTTAATTGACCTAATATCATAATTAAATCAACCTAAATCCAGCATTAATTGAGATCTAAAAAGATTTTACAAAATCCATCATAAAACTCAAAGATCTTGAATTAAAAACACAAAATAACATAGCAATAGTTGATAAACAAGCCAATACTTGGGAATTTCAATAAAGAACCTTAGAAAAAGATTAAAAATCAGAATATTACCTTGGGATTAAATCCACCAAAGAGATGAGAAAGTCTTCCTTGATTTCCTTGAAAAAGATGTTGATTTTTGCAAAATTGATGAATAGGTTTTGTAAAGAATGAAAGGATGAATAAAATGAAGTAAATCTTGTAGAAAATGATGAATAAATCAGCAAGTAATTGGATAAATTTGGAGAAGAAGATGGAGAGAAAATGAGAGAAAATCTTGAGAGAAAAGATGGGAAAATGGGAAGTTACAAAACAAAATGGAATTATTAACTAAAATAAAACAATTTAAAAATAATTTTGGTGGATAAATCATTAATTAAAAATAAATTGGGTTTATGGACCTCTAAAGATTCTAAGTATGGCTTGTTTTCCAATTTAGTCACCAAAAATCCTAATTGCCAAAAATTACTAATTAAATCCCCAAAACTTTCCCAAAAATTACAATTTAGTCACTTGAACAAAAATTAGCCTAATTAAAAATCAAATTAAAATTCAAATAATATTCCCTTAACTTTCAAACACCATTTTAATATTTTTAGAACCATTTCACAAAAGTATTACTTATCCGATTAAAATATTATTATTTTAATTTTTCCCGGAATAACGAACCCTAGGAATCCGATTCGACCCGAATCGAATTTCCCCAACTAACACTTAAACTACTAACCCCAAAATCGGGATGTTACAGTAATGCTCCAGCAACATTTCAGAGATGTATGGTAAGCATATTTTCTAACTACGTCGAGAAAGGAATTGAGGTATTTATGAATGATTTCACAGTTTATGGTAATTCTTTTGACGAATGTTTATCAAATTTAACAAAAGTCTTACAAAGATGTCTTGATTTTAACCTTGTGTTAAATTATGAAAAATGTCATTTTATGGTTGATAAAGGATTAATATTAGGACATATTATTTCGTCTAATGGGATTATTGTAGATAAAGCTAAAATCGATATTATTCGTTACTCCCTTACCCCCAAACTGTGAAAGATGCTCGTTCCTTTTTAGGTCATGCAAGATTCTATCGCCGGTTCATCAAAAATTTCTCAAAAGTGGCACAACCCCTGTGCAATTTGAACTTATGTGTGAAGCTTGTATCGACACCAATCGTTCAATCGCCAAATTGGAAGTATCCATTTGAACTTATGTGTGAAGCCTCGGACACGAGCGTAGGAGCCGTACTTGGCCAAAAGATCGGAAAAGAACCTCACGTGAAAGCCTATGCGTCCAAAACACTAGATGCTGCTCAACAAAATTATTCGACTACTGAAAAAGAACTTTTTGCTATTTTTTTGCTTTATAAAAATTTCGTTCATATCTTTTAGGTACTAATATTGTGGTTTATTCTGATCATGCAACGCTGAAGTACTTGTTAAATAAAAAAGAGGCGAAACCTCGCTTGATCCGGTGGATTTTACTCTTACAAGAGTTTAATCTTCAGATCAAAGATAAGAAGGGATGTGAGAATTTAGTTGCGGATCACTTAAGTCGACTCTCAGTCCCTCAACATGGCGAACCAATTGAAGAAAAGTTCCCAGATGAACATTTATATATTGCGCAATCCATATTGCCATGGTATGCGGACATGGTTAATTATTTAGCCACGGGAGTGCTTCCACCCGATTTACCACGTTCCGAGGTAAGGCGAATTAAGTGAGAATATCGGTTATATATTTGGGATGATCCATACCTATGGAAACATTGTTCCGATCAGGTAATTCGACGTTGTGTTGTCGAAGGCGAGGTAAGTTCAATTCTTCAGTTTTGTCATTCTTATTCTTGTGGGGGACATTTTGGACCCAAGAGAACTGCGCACAAAATACTTGAATGTGGATTTTATTGGCCTAACATTTTTCATGATGCTTATTTATTTTGTAAATCCTGTGATAAATGCCAACGTGTCGGTAATTTAAGCCGTAGAAATGAGATGCCTCTTAATCCCATTCATGTTTGCGAAATATTTGATATATGGGGTATCGATTACATGGGTCCTTTCGTTTCATCTTTTGGTAACTGTTATATAATTCTAGCTGTTGACTATGTTTCGAAATGGGTAGAAGCTAAGGCTACTCGTAATAATGATGCTAGAACTACTGTCGAATTTCTAAAGTCTTGTATTTTTTCTAGGTTTGGCACTCCAAAGGCTATAATTAGTGACCAAGGAACTCATTTTGTCAATCGGATCATTGAAGCGTTAATGAAGAAATATGGTGTCACTCAAAGAATCGCCACAGCTTACCATCCTCAAACGAATGGACAAGCCGAAGTTTCGAATCGGGAAATCAAATCCATCTTAGATAAAATTATGAAGCCGAACAGAAAAGATTGGAGCTTGAAGCTGAACGATGCCTTATGGGCATATCGTACTGCTTACAAAGGTCCTATCGACATGTCCCCATATCGCCTTGTCTTTGGTAAACCGTGTCACTTACCGGTTGAATTGGAACATAAAGCTTACTGGGCGATAAAAGAATGTAATATGCAAATGGATGTCGTTGGCGAAGCCAGGAAACTTCACATTCAAGAACTTGAAGAGATTAGGCGCAACGCTTATGACAGTGCTCAAATTTATAAGGATAAAACAAAAGAATTCTATGATCGCCGTATTTCCTTTAAATTTTTTAATATTGGGTCAGAAAGTTTTACTTTTTAATTCCAAGTTAAAAATTTTTGCAGGAAAATTGCGATCAAAGTGGACAGGACTTTTTACTGTGACTGAAGTATTTGCTCATGGTGTAGTCGAAAATGCCTTTGTCGGTTTAATTGAAGAATTCGAATTGCAAACACCTGAAGTCTGAATCAAGTCGTCGAATTAACGACGTTAAAAAAATGCGCTTAATGGGAGACAACCCATTTTTATTTTTTTCTTCAGTAAATTTTATTTTATTTTATTTGTTTACTTAGGTTCAGAATAATTAAATTTATTTGCATATTAAAATTTATTTAGGAATAAGTTTTGTTTTATCCTTTCGCATTTTAAATTATTTTATTTTAATCTTTATTATATATATATTCTTATGTTGATTCTAATAATTTGATTTATCTATTTTACAGTTTAGGATTTGAAATAAATTTGAATTCAAGAGATAAGCCTAAATAAATTCAAAGGAATCGTGAACCCACCTTTGACCCTAAAATCGCATATACGAGACATGCCGAATTAGAGAAGCCTCTGGAAATTTTCACAACTTTGCATCCGACACCAACACTCAAAACTTTGCGCAAAACCGTGGCCACGGTCGTCATTAGATCGGGGAGTATTCCTTTTCCCTCTCTTTATTTTTTATTTTATGTTTTGGGACAAAACGGTTTAAGTGAGGGAGGGAATGATTGCATGTCTTGCTTATTTTATGCTTGGAATTGAGTTATTTTGATGTTAATATGCTTGAAATCTCTTGTTTTCATTTATTTAATTTTGTTACACCTCTTATATCTTCTTGATGGATTTTAATATTGCTTTAATTGGAACATAAGATGCATGATAATGTGTTGGTATGATTAATTACTTTTGATTAATAATCTTTGATGTTCCATTATTGGTTAGTTGAAGTGTTGCTAGCTTGATACAAATACCCTTTTTAATGTGAGATCTTGAGCCTAAAGAGCATATCTTTTCGTTCATGTTCTTTTCTTCATTTGTGTGTACCGAATTGATTTTTAGCATTCTAGAACCTGCGATGCAATACTTTTTGAGACTACATTCATGAATTTGATGCTTTGGAATGATAGAGGCAATTAGGTTTAACCACTTCGCTAGCCAAAATAGTCTACCCTTTATTTATATCCCTTAGTGAACTACTTTGAGCTTTCACCCATTTTTCTTGTTTTACACCTTATTAATGCAGCCCAAACCTTTATTTTTTTTTTTCATATTTTCATCTTTTTGCACCCTTGTCAAGACTTATGACCATATTTGTTCCACAAAAAAAAAGAGAAATAGTGCATTTGAAAAAGAAAAAAAAAAGAAAGTGTGTATTTGGAAAAAAAGAAGAAAGAAAAAGAATTTCGAAAAAAATTGAAAAAAAGTGCCAATGTGTACTTTTCGGAAAAAAATGAAAAAATGAAGAAGGTTTCGAAACTCTTGAAAAAATGATTGATTGATTTACTCTTTCCATCTTTTTGTGCTTCATTATTGTGGATTACTACTTATGCTTTATGTCTTTTGTCTTGACATTTAGGCCCTCTTTTCGGCCTTTTCCCTACCTTCACCCTACCCCATTACAACCTCGATTAAAGACCTCTTGACTTTTACATCATGTTCAATTTTAATAGTGGAGATTAGATTTATTTGCAGGCTTATGGTAATGCTTTAATCAGTTTCGGCTTGAGCGATTCTTTTGAACCTAAACACTTTGAGCGAAATGAGTGAATCCTTGTGAGGGTATAAGGTTTTGCATCATTAAATTAACTAAGAATTGGAATGTCTTGTTTCGTTTGAAATTGTTTCTAGTTTGTCGCATGCTTGATTGTTTCTTAGTTACAATAATTGCATGATTTTTTTTCATTGAGGAGATTAAGACATGTAGTGAATTAAAGATTGACAACTTGTGATTTTGGTATGTTAGTTCAGGAATGCTTGAGGACAAGAATTGAATAAGTGAGGGGAATTTGATAAGTGTTTAAAATAGTTAATATTTTGTGCTTAATTACTCCTTGATTCAATGATTTGTGTTACTGATCTTAGTGTTTTTCGTATGTTTTTCGTATGTTTTTGTGCAGGACTTTGAATCTGGAAAATGCACTTAAATAGCCAATTTTTGAAGTTTTTTTTTATTTTTGACGTGGCACTCAGTCAGCAGCTTCTAGAAGATGACGTCAGCGAGTGCGTGATAACTTATCAACGTTCTAGATAGCTTATCAGCCGGAATTTGAATTTTTAAATTACGATTTATCTCTTTCTAATTTGAATTTAAATATTTTTAGATTTATCTAGGATTTATCTCTTATTTTTAGGGTTTGTAAAAGTCTATAAATACCCACCTTGGGTAAGCCTAGAACTCATCTCTTCATTCATCTTTTAATCCTAGAGTTTTCTTTTATCTTTTATTTTCTTTATTTATTTTTTCGTGCTTTTATTTTTTTTACTTTATTTTTATGTCGAGCATAATTCTTTCCATAATTATGCTCGGCTAAATTTTTTATTAGCCAAGGGCTTAAGCGATAACTCAATCCAAACGTGAGGATTGAAAAGCACATCAATAACTTCGTCTTTTTATTTCTTTAAAGTTTTCTTTTGAACTTATTTTTTAAATCAAATTGATTTCAAAACTAAAGATTGACTTTGGTCAAGACTTTGATTTGATTATCTTTCTAGGAGGAAGGATTGGCTATTAAAGCAATTTGACTTCTTGGGAACACACTTAGCAAATTGATTACTAAAGAGAAAACTAAAATTGGATCAAATTATTATTGAAATAACATAATCTAAGTCGTCTTGAGATTTAAATGATTTTTCTACAAACATTGAGTTGGTGGATTAATCCGTGAAACCAATATCAAAGATAGAATTGGGTATTCGGTTTAGAATTTTTTCCTTCAAGGATTGAACCTTGAAAGCTAATTACCGACGTAAAATCCTGAAATGAAAATCTTTTTCCGATGATCTATTAAAGTCGAGTCAAAGCGAAGACAAAGGCTAGTTTTTATTATATTTAAATCAATTTCTTTATTTTTTTTTAATTATTTAGCTTCATTACATTCGACAAAATCGCCTTCTTGAATCATCAATCGAACGAATATAATCAGGAAGTTTCTAGTCCCTATGGGATCGACCCTTACTTCTCATTTACTACATTTAATTTCCTATTTATTATTTGAGAATAAGGAATTTATTTTTGACACTATACGACGTGTGTCTCTTATCCACGTGATAGCCTCGAGGAACGTGCTCGATCGATACGAACAACAGAAGGTAAACTAGGAGCTTCAAAAACGTTGACACCTAAACGGAAGATGAATTCTGATTTAGATTCCTTATAACCAACTTTTTAGATTCTAAGAATAACTTACATAAAAAACATTAAAAATAGGTATTTCGGGTTTGAATTTGACAGAACGGACAATTGATTCGAACTCAGAATGTCAAAAAAGATCAAGGAGAAGGTTATCTAAAAAAGTCAACTTTTGGTCAAAAGTTAAAGTCAACTCTGGTCAAAGTCAAGTTTGACTTGACTGGTCAAAAGTCAACGGTCAACTCAGAAGTCAAAGTCAAACTTTGACCGGTCAAAGGTCAACTGGTCAAAAGTCAATGCTGGTCAAAGTCCAAGGTCAAACTTGGTCAACAAAGTCAAACCGGTCAAAACTCGGGTCAAACGGTCAAACTCGAATATGGTTAAACGGGTCAAAATCGGTTCAAGTTAAAATTCATAAAATATATCCGGTTCAGGTCACTCAACACAAACTAACCCATTATAAAAGTTTGGGCTCATCACCACAACAACTTAACCCAACCACTAGCCCAACTCACAAGACCATCTTTACACACCACCATCATCCAAAGACCAAAGCTCAACTATTATCCAAAACACAACCCACAACAAAACTTAACACAAGAAACACTAGGGTTTCCAGCAACCGTCTAAACAAACACAAAGGGAACAAAGATGAAGCACTTCCAGCGGCAAAATACACCAGAACCTAAACTGAAATCGGAGGAGACGGTAGAGATGAACAGTAAGAATAGCGGTGGTAAGGTTCCGTCAACTTCACATAAAAAAGATCTCTCTACAGCAATCTACATACTTAAAACCAAGAATTTAAAACTCAAATATCATAATAAAACCGAATTTATTTTATCTCTCAAATAACCAAAATCCAAAACACAAAGTCTTACCCTCACACCACCGATCGGAGATGACGACAGAACAAGAAACAAGACAACAACCACGAATGATGAAAAAGCGACTTCGCTAGCGACTACAACAATATCCCAAGACAAAACGTTGGAACACTACAAAGATTCTCTCCCGTGACAAAACATTGGTCGGATCTGGAAACCAAAAAGGAAAGGGAAAAGAAAGTTGTGTGCATCCAGAGAGAGAAGAAGGTTACAAGGCGTGCGGCTCAAAGAAATTCCCAAGCCGAACAATTTTCAAAACTGGAAAAAAAAGGGCTTTTTAATTTACCCTAAACAAAAATGGTTAAACTGTAAGATTAGTCCTTGCATTTTTTTATGGTTCACGAAACTAACACCAAACTTTACCACTTATTCAAAATGGTCACAGAAATTTCCGAAATAAGAACACAATTTTGAGTTATTACAATTTAGTCTTTAGCTCAAGTTAGGGTTTTTAAACCAAAGTTAAATTTTGAATTTAGGCGAAAATTCAGGGTGTTACATGTTTCAAGCATCAAAAACTATGGTTTTCGTGCTCCTAATCGCACTCAACAAATCAAATTTTGAGAAAGCCCCTTAAACCTATCAAAACCTTAACTGAAAATTTTCCGAAACCAACCAAACTTCTTCTAAATCTTTAGTTAGGGATTAGGGATTTTAAAAACACTTTATAAAAATCTTAACACATTACAAATAATCCTTTTAGGACCCAAAAATAGTTGGTAAAAAACCTTGAACGAAAATTGGTTATTTTGACCCAAAAATCAATTTTTCTAATACAAAAGATTAAAAACGTTTTTTCCAAGCCAAGAAATTGGGAATTTAAATAAAAAACTTCAAGTTCTAAAGGGTTGATGAAATATCACCTCCAAAACTGATCCAATTGCTTTTCGGGTTTTAAAACGTGAAAACGATGGAAAGACGAGAAGTTTTGAAGAAGAAAAAGTTATAGTAATTATTCAAAACAAAATTTAATGAAAATATTTAGGTTTACCTTTGGAAAACTGATGATTCTCTGTCTTGGGAAGAGGGAAAACGAAAATAATAAAAATAGGTTAGGTTTATGGCTTTTAAATAGGATTTTAAGAGTTAAAAATCAAGTTTAATTAGTTATTTGGGTTAAAATATAATCTTTGGGTTTAATTAATTAAAATATGGAAGTCTAGACCATCTAGGATTATAATTGGATTACAGCCCCTTAAAATTCTATCTTTTGGCTTTTTTATAAAATCGTCCTCAAATTTTAAATTTTTATAAAATAGTCACTAATTTCAAAATCTTAGGGTTTCAAGGGTCAATTTTAAAAATTGGTTTTACCAAAGTGAAATATGTATTTAATAATAATTTTAGTAAATTTTTCCATATTTTATTTCGACCAAAAATCAATTTTTTAGAATTTAATCTCGAACAAGGCTTAATTGGTTAAATCGGCCCATTATATTCTAGGCCCAATTTTGGGACATTAAAACTCTCCCCACTTAAGAAATTTCATCCTCGAAATTACTTGGTGGAAAAAGATAAGGAAACTGTTCATCCATTTCCGAATTTCGTTCCCATGTGGCTTCCTCGATACCTCGATGTCGCCAAAGCACTTTGACTAACTCGATAGTCTTACCAAGTAGAACCTTAGAATAAAAAAGCTAGAATTTCTACCGACTCTTCATCATATGGAAGATCTAGATTTAACTCTACTTTTCCCACCGAAAAACATACGATGGATCCGATCTGTACCTCCAAAGCATCGATACATGAAATACATTATGGATCTTCTCAAGCTCGGTCGGTAACCTTAAACGATAAGTCACTGGTCCGATTCTCTCTAACACCTCAAACGGTCCAATAAAACTTGGACTCAACTTCCCTTTCTTTCCGAAACGCATCACCTTCTTCCATGGTGACACCTTCAGGAAAACTTTCCCACCCACAACAAACTCTATCTCCTTCCGCTTAAGATCATCATAAGACTTTTGACGATCAGATGTTGCTTTAAGTCTACCGCTAATGAGTTTAACCTTCTCATTGGTATCCACAAGAACATTGGGTAACGTCACGAACTTCTCTCCAGCCTCAGCCCAACACAGCAGAGTACTACACCTCCTACCATGAAGAGCCTCAAACAGAGCCATTTGAATACTTTCCTGAAAACTATTATTATATGAGAACTCCACTAACGGAAAGTACTTTTACCAAGAACCTTGAAAATCTATAACACAACACCTTAACATATCCTCTAAAAACCTGGATAACCCTTTCAAATTTTCCATCCGTCTGCGGATGATAGGATATGCTAAAGCTCAACTTTGTACAAAGAGCTTTCTACAAAGATTTCCAAAATC
Source organism: Abelmoschus esculentus (assembly GCA_035048815.1). Classification (NCBI taxonomy): domain Eukaryota; kingdom Viridiplantae; phylum Streptophyta; class Magnoliopsida; order Malvales; family Malvaceae; genus Abelmoschus; species Abelmoschus esculentus. The sequence goes on from JAUCBN010000049.1 coordinate 4,066,561, forward strand.
TTGATGTAAATCTCGGATCCCTGTCGGATACTATGGATTTAGGCACTTCGTGCAGCCTCACAACACTAGAAACATATGTATCAGCCAATTTATCCAAGGAGTACTTAGTATGCACTGATATAAAGTGTTCACACTTTGTAAACCTGTCCATAACTGCCCATATCGAGTCTTTGTTGGTCGGGGTTAAAGGCAAACCCGACACAAAGTCCATAGTAATCCTTTTCCACTTCCACTCTGAAACTTTCAACGGTTGTAACAAACTCGATGGAACTAGGTGTTCAGCCTTAACCCGCTGACACACTAAAAACTTAATCATAAATTCGGCTATATCCTTTTTTAAACCAACCCAAAAATAATCACTTTTCAGATTCCGATACATCTTAGTACTACTCGGATGCATAACAAAAGGGATACTATGCGCTTACGCAAGAAAAGTACGTCTCAACTTAGCATCATTCGGCACAACCAAACGATCTCGGAAACATAAAACACCATCTCCTCAAAAACCATACTCTGTCGGTCTACCATAAGTTATATCCTGAATAATAGGAACTAAAGCATCATCTAAAAACTGCTTCTCCTTAACCAACTCAACTAAAAATGGTTTAACCTGTAAATCAACTATCAAACTTTCATCCTTAGACAAACTTAGCCTAGAAAACATAGCTCGTGACTTCACTGCCACTTTTCTACTCAAAGCTTCAGCAAAAACATTAGCCTTATCCGGATAATATTCAATAGTCAAATCATAATCCTTAAGCAACTCAAGCCACCGACGTTGCATAAGATTAAGATCTTTCTAAGAAATGAAATACCTTAAACTATTATGATCAGTGTAAACCACACAACGTTCACCATACAGATAATGCCTCCATATTTTAAGAGCAAACACAACTGCGGCTAACTCTATATCATGTGTGGGGTAGTTTTTCTCATGCACTTTTAACTGAGGAGATACATAAGCTACCACCCTTCCCTCCTTCATCAAAACAAAACCAAGAACAACGTATGATGCATCACTATACACCGTAAACTCTTTTCCCGGTTCGGGTTGAACCAAGATCGAAGCCTGTGTCAAAGCCTCCTTAAGCTTCTCAAAAGCCTGTTGTCTCTTTTTGGTCCACTCAAACTTAACATCTTTTTGCAACAACTTGGTTAGAGGAGCTGCAATCCTAGAACAACCTTCCACAAACCTACGATATTATCCTGCCAAACCCAAAAAACTATGTACCTCCGTCACTGATCTAGGTGGTTTCCAACTCACAACAGCCTCAATCTTTTGAGGATCAACTCTTATACCTTCCGCCGAAACTATATGTCTAAGAAAAACAACCTCCTTTATCCAAAACTCACACTTGATTAACTTCAGATACAATTGATTATCCAACAAATTCTACAACACAAACCTTAAATGCTTATCATGATCCTCCTCGGTACGTGAATACACGAGAATATCATCAATAAACACTACCACAAATTGATCCTAAAACTCATGGAAAACCCTATTCATCATATCTATGAAAGCAACAGGTGCATTTGTCAAACCAGAAAGCAAAAGCAAAAACACATAATGGTCATACCGTGTCCTTAACCCTCAACTGATAATACCCAGACCGAATATCTATCTTAGAAAAAATCATGGCTCCTCTAAACTGATCAAACAAGTCATCTATCCTAGGCAAGGGATACTTGTTTTTTTACCGTCAACTTATTCAAATGTCGATAATCTATGCACATCATCATACTACCATCCTTCTTTTTCACAAATAAGACCGGCGCACCCCAAGGTGAAGTACTCGATGATCGAATAAACCCATGATCCAACAAATCTTGTAACTAAACTTTCAACTCCTTTAACTCCTTAGGTTACATTCGGTAAGGAGTAATAGAGACATGTAAGGATCCCTCTATTAGCTCGATACCAAACTCAAACTCTCGGTTAGGTGGTAAACCCGGTAACTCTTTCGAAAAAACTCTAGATAGTCACAAACAATTCTAATATCACAAGGCCTAGCTTCTTTCAAGTCAGGGTTCATCACATAAGCCAAGAAAGCATCACAACCCTTAAAGAAATCCTTTGAGCTTCCAAAGCCGACAAAACATTAGACAAGAACTTCATACTTTCACCAACTATATCTACTTTAGAGTCATCAACTAACCTTAAGGAGATTCTCTTAGATTTAAAATCTATCACAACTCTATGTTCAACTAACCAGTCCATACCCAAGATTAGATCAAACCCTTTAAAAGGTAACTCCATAAGATCAGCAGCGAAAACATGCCCTTGAAAAACTAAGGGACATATCCTATAGATCTTTTTGACTACTACTGTCTCTCCAAAAGAACTAGTAACACTCATGCCAAAGTTCATGGTCTCTACTGGTATATCTAAAGCTCTAGCATGCTCACTAAGGATATAAGAGTGAGTAGATCCAGAATCTAATAAAGCGAACAAGGATAAGGATTGCAAGAAAAAGTTACCTACAACCACATCGGTGTCGTTTTGGGCCTCTCTGTGTAAATAAACCCTCGTCTGACCCTCGTCACGGTGTTGTTGTCCCTGATTCTCAGCATGACATGGGAAATTTTCTCTTCCTCGGCCTTCGCTTTTGTTCTGATCGCCTCTGTGACCTTGACCCTGATGGTCTCTTATCAACTGAGGACAGTCTCTCCTAGTATGTCCAGATACACCACAGTACCAACATGTTTCATTAGTCCAACACTAACCCCAATGTTGTTTGCCACACATATTACACTTAGCACCACGAGATTGACCTTCTTGATAACCTCGGTAAGCTTCTCCTCCTCTATATTGATTTCGACCATATTGTCCATCTCTCTGATTCTTGGAACTATCGTTACTATTACCATTATCTGTTGATGTAACATCCTTAGATCGGCCTAGACGAAACTAACTCTAATGGATTACACGGGGAATATCGAACCAAACCCGCAAAGGCCCGATCCGATAAACAACCCTGAAAACGTTATATATTCTTTTTTTCTTATCTAGAGGCATAATTAAGTTCCTACATGTGTCGATTTCATGCAAAACGAGAACGAAAGTAATTCAATCACAAGCGAGCACTCGGTTAAACACGAGTATGTTAAGGACTAAAACGTGAATATTTTAAATTTGAATGACAAAGTAGAAATTCAGTCCATCAAAGTTCAATTAAACATACAAAGAGTACTAATGATAAATTTTAAACCAAACGGAGCATTCTAGCATCACCAACTGCATGCTTCACTATTTAGGGACCAAAATGTAAAACTTTTAATTTCTAGGGACTACATCCAATTTAAGTTATCCAACTTGAAATTAAGTCAACTTTTATGCATCAAGGTGAAATGTCAACTCAAAATAACATTCGTAGCTACCATAATTGAACATAGAAAGATATCCGGGACTAAAATGCAATTCTGACAACTATCAACTGAGAACCAGCCAAAGGTTTCGAAACCTTCATTGAAGTTTTGAAACTTTATGGAAATGGTTTTGAAACTTTTCCTTGAAAGTTTCGAAACTTTCATTCCATTAAGGTTTCAGTATCGCATTGAACCTCAAGGTTTCGAAACCTAGCTTGAAGTTTCGATACCTCTGTGCCAGGAAACATAAAATCATCCCTTTTAAGTAGATTTAATCCATACAAGACACAACCATTGACCACCATTAACTATATGCATAATTCCTAGGCACCAATAGCAACTTAGACAATCAATTGAAACCATCATAGACCCCGCAACTCCTATAGGCATGCTTTCTAACTTTCTCACAATATTCATAGCCATACTAGAAAAAGCATACTTCAAGCAAACACAAAAGCATACATCACACTTTCTTTAAATGCTTTTACTTAAAAGACAACAACATTGCTCAGCATTCAATACATACTCAAGTTTATATAACCAAAGTGACTCATGTCAACCAAAAACCAACTTTTACAACAATGAAACCATACCCCCATTGCTCTCTTACTACTACTAATATTTAGAACACATACTTGAGCCTTTCATCGACACGCACTTGGAATCTTGCTTCTCTTGGCTGCCTCATATAATATCTCTGCATTGCAAGGTAAAAGAGAGGGTAAGCATAAGCTTAGTGAGGGGTAAAACATAGAAATACCACCTTTGCAATGCATCCCATAAGTCTATCAATAAAACACTTTAAATCATGCCATATCATGCTCAATATAAGTGTCTCAAACATTGTTTATAAAACCAAAAAAAAAATTCTTAACATGTGTCATTTATCTCATGCAATTCAAAACTAAAATCCTCATGACTTTCATGCTTTTAAAACAACGAAAAAATTTATGGCCTTTCATTTTTACATATGCAACTCTATGCACCATCTCAAGTCTTATATGTTGTTCACCTAGCAAAACTTAAACCATACACACCTTAATATACACATCACAAGTCTTATATGCTAAACACATAGCAACGCTTAGGCAATTTTTTCGTGCTCATATCCTTGCACAAAACTTAGTTAAAACACATGCTTGTGAAATTCATGACCTTAAAACATTTCATTTTCTAAACGATTCTATATCAACATGCGCTACAATCTCATGCTTTTCAATGCATAAAAATCTCAAATCATAAACCATGCATATTGGCAACTAAGTTATTAGCTTTGTTCAAACCTTATACCCATCGAATACTCGGATTCCTTATTCCTTATCAAGAGACACTTGGTCTAAACTTGCATCGGTTGGACCGAAAGTCACCCTTGTATACATGTTACCCCCACTACGTACGGTTGGACCCAAAGTCACCCTTGTTTACGTATGGGTCAACTATATGCACGGTCGGACACAAAGTCACCCTTGTTTACATATAGGTAAGCTCTACGCGCACGGTCGGACACAAAGTCACCCTTATTTACGTGTAGGCAAGCTCTACACGTACGGTCGGACACAAAGTCACCCTTGTTTACGTGTAGGCAACACACATATTATCTCAATATTATAGTGCACTTAATCCTAATGACATGTCATTTGTATTCGTGGTCTTAAAATAGTGTCACTAAGCCAATATCATTCTCATTATGCATGGAAGCTTGTTGTTTTACAATGCACTCAACATATGTTAATCAAAGTGAACTCAAATCATTCTCAACGGCTTTATTCAAGGAAAAGGTAATAACCATACTTTAATCCAAATCATTCTCATGCTTTAAAAGTCATGGAAACCATCATAAACCATGCATATACAGCAGTTAACACATGCATGCATCATTTTCAAACTCAACTCATGTATTGGAAACCATCTCTTCATAATCATCTTTCATAAAACCAATGCAACACTACCAATCATTGGATATGTTACAAAAAGCATATAAATTAATAAAACTCATGGAATGTTCAACTGCTAAAACATATCCGACACCAATGGACATTAATGAAAACATCATTTAGCCAAAGCACTTATCCTTTCTCATGCATAAATCACATATGCAAAAACTACATTAAGAGCATGACCAAAACATGGCAAATATGGAGCGATATGGGAACCATGAAGAGATCAAAACCATTTAACTTACTTTCGAGCGTAAGGAGGTTTTTCACACCATCCCTACACCCCCAAACATTTGATAAAACAAGTAAAACCATGCCGACATGGCAGCCCACTAATCACTTGTCTGAAACTCGCTTGCCGAAGCCAACCGACACTCTCGCCTTTTCCGAAACACCTCCAACACTTAGCTCAACATCTTGCACTGTTTTAACACAACAAAAACAGAGGGATTAATGCATATTAATGCATTCAATCAACCTCCCACACATCCCAAACAAATAGCCCCAAAAACTAAACTTAAGAAAACCGAAAACTTATCCGAAACTCATCCGAACGACCTCCAGCCCTTAGCCCACGAAAATTACCACTTCTCAACATAAAAATACATCCAAGAACCATGAACTAATCATCCTAAACTAACAACAAACATTCAGCCACCCAAACAAGCCATAAATCGAAGATCTAAGCCAATTAACACCACCAAAACCTAAGATCCGAGTTTAACCATCCAAGAACCTTTAATTCCATGTTAAAACACATCAAAATTCATTGATTTACCTATTGAAAACCATCAGGTATCACCTTATTACTGGATTGCATCAATTCAATCAAAATTAACCGATAGAAACTGAAAATCATCAATTAAAACCATAAAACAAATCAAGAACTCAATGTAATGGATCAAACACTTGGTAATTTCAATAAAGAAACCAAATTTCAGAGGTTTGAATGGTTTCTTACCTCCAAACATGATTCAATGTCCTTCCGATTGCAAAACCCATGAAAAATAAGTTTTAAAGTATAAGAAAAAAGAAGAAATCAAGAGGAAATTGATGTGAACGAAATTGAATAAAAAAGAAATGATTTACCTTGATTAAATTGAAGAGAAATCTGATTGGAAACCAAGAAAATTGGGAGAAGTTGAGAGAAAATGGGTAGTTACGTGAAATTGTGATTTTGGTGAAAAATGGAAAATATATCTCAATTAAATCTTAATGATGATTAAAAGAAGTTTATAAAAGTGTTTTTTTGTAAGTTTAGATCAGCTGAGAAAGATTGGATAAATAGCCCCTTAAAGATTCTAAGTTTTGACCCAATTACATTTTAGTCACTAAAATAATCCAGTTTTACAATTTTTACAAAATAGTCACTAGTTTCCAAAATTTCAAGGTTCCAAGTATAATTTTCCAAAATTGATTTTACCAAAGTCAAATATAGTGCAAATAAGAATTTTAGAGTATTTTTCATCATTTTATTTCCTTTGAAAACTGATAAGTGCTCAACATACTATCACTTTTTACTCCTTTTATGGGCATTAATCACCAAATATATACCCACTCGGACCAATGCATGTGCTTAATGTGATATATTTAGAAGTTATGCTCATATAAATAATATTTTCAGAAAAAGACATGTTTTACTGCATTTTCATATCTGTGCAGGAGAACCCAGTGCCGCGGCAGTGACAAGGCCGGCGCAGGACCTGATGCCGAGGCAGCAACAGAAAGACAGGAAGCAAGACTATAGGCGATGGAAAGATAAAAATCCAAGGAACGTGTATAGACTTGAAGCCCATAGATCGGAGTTGGCCAGCACAAGAAAAAGCTCAAAGGAACACCACGCGGGAAAGCCTCCTTAGCCGAATCAAACTTGGAAATATTTTTATTATTATGTACTTGACTTGTTCCCTACTCCAAGTTGTATTCTACTTAGGAAAGGTTTGCCCTAGGTCTAGCCTATATAAAGACCTAGCCACCCAATGTATGAAACACGGAATACCTAGGGAGAGAGCCGATTTCTATTCTTGTTTTCTTCTTCTCCATTATGTTCTAAACCTTCTTAGGGATTAGGTGAAGGTTGTCGAGTATATGTGAGAAGAGATTGTACTTTGTCATTGATTCAATGCAATAGAGTTATCAAGGTTTGCTTATCCTTTGTTATTCCTTGTTATCACAATTGATCTTAGGAGAGGATATTGTGAGTCATTCATTTATCTAAGCTCGGGAGAGTTAGATTCACGAAAGGGGTAAGTACGGTGTTTCAATCGCGAAATACTAACTCGGCCTAGGGATAGGTTAAGAGTTTCAGCGGCTAAAAGAAGTGTGAGATTGGTTGGTGACTATAATTGGTTCACGCCAGGAGGTATCATCAAGGACTAGTCATCAACAACACTCTGACTTAGGGATAAGCAGAGTCATTCAAGGACACTTTGCCGAACTTTGGTAAAGTCTACCCACGAGCAAGGGATTACCGCGGCAGACAGTATTGTCGCTGCCAAGGCATTAAACTGCAGTGCTGCCGAGGCAATGATATACGATTGCATTGGACAGAGACAAGTCAATCAAATCCACAATACGAAGCAACTGGATCCTAGCCCTTCTCTCTCTATTTTTTCAACTTTTTACTTTTATTTAGTTATTTTAGTTTTGATAAATCAACTCAATTCACTTGTGTCTTTACTTTTCTACAGAACAAGAAGGTGAAGAAAGCATATTAAGTCTATCGGCCCTTGAGGAGACGATAACTCGATAATACTTATCACTTATTACTTTTGATGTGTCCACTTGCACTAAATGCGCACTTTTGACACGCGACAAAAATCATTTATAAAAATTAAATCCTGAATCTAGGCTAATTGGCTTAACCTGTTCAACCGTACCCTTGATCCGACCATGATAACATCTAAGCCCATTTTTGGGGTGTTACAGTTGACCTCTTACCCAAACCAGAACCAGACAATTTCAGACCTAAACTCTATTCAATATCCTTAGCCCGATTCACTAACACATTAAAGTTCGTATAGTCCGTGGCCAACATATATGTTTTAACTTCCTTAACCAAACCATAACGAAACATCTCACAACGTGTTTTCTATTTGGTAACAGCTTAGGAGCATACTGACTCAGCCTAACAAACTGAATCTCATACTTCGAAACTAACATGTTCCCCTAGACTAAAGCCATAAACTTTGATTTCCTTTCATCCAAATACCTTACTCCCAGATACTTACGACTAAAGGCCTCACCAAAGAAATCTCAATTCACCTCAGCATCTTCCAAACCATAGGTTTTGGTAGTCCACCACTTATAAGAATCACATTGTGGTAGTTCACCACTTATAAGCATCACCTTGTAACAAAGCAACTACACAACCCAGCTTCCTTTCATCAGAACAGCCCATCTAATCTAGGATACACTTTGTATTCTCTAACCAAGCCTTCGAATCTTTTGGGGTTAAACCCTTAAATTAAACTGCTCATAAACTACGGAGTATCTCTAAAGGTGACCCACTATTCACTACCGACGGAGCTATCGTGGCCTGTATTCTAGAAACTATAGCCTTAAAAGCTCCCGTAATAGCCTGAACCAACTGTGACATGTCATCGACAACTGGCACTACAGGTGGAGCTACTGGCAGTTTAACTAGCGGTGCAACAAGTGGTGGTGGAGGAGATGGAAACTCTTCCTCCTCATGTTCATCCCTTCCATTAGTGATAGATTGAGTTTTCATTCTAAGCTCCCTACGGGGTCCCATAATAGTTCTACTATGCAAACAAAACGAAATGTAAAACCAAGTGAGTCATCCCGAAGCAAGTTGCTATCTAGTTCAAGATTTAGCAATACCAACCTAAAAGTAGTGGAACAATGGAGACCTATATATAACATGCTTTAACCTTAGCAAAAATTAATCAATCACCGTGTATAGCAATCATAGTGCAATATCAACAAAACATAGTGAACAATCATCGTGCATATAACATAAAAAAGAAAAATAAAACATCACAAGAGGATTCTTAAACCTAAACTCTAATACCACCAAATGTAACGCCCTCAACCCGGTCTAGACGCCACCCAACTCGGATGAGCTACATAGGGAATACCAAGCCTAATCCGGAGACTCGTCCCGATAAACAACCCTAAAAAAATTCTTTCTTTTTATCTTTTGTAAACCCATTAATTAGAACCTACATGTTCATGCCAAGACTAAGCTCTTTTGTAGCTGAAGTTAATGAAAATGCATCCTAATTTATACGAACAAGTTTTAGGGACTTAATTAAAATTTTCTAGATAATTATGATCAAAAGGTGAAGTTAAATTTATCCTTAAATAAGTATATTTCATGCATGAACGTAAATTTTTAGTTTAAAATAATCTCTACAAGTCATCTAATTGGTTCCTCAAAGTTTAGTGACTGAAATGTAAGTTTTCAGAATTATATTTCAGATTTGAACAACTTTACCTAACGGGGTATCTAAACGCCCTTCCCCAGTATTGGTACTGTGGGATACGACAAGGGGGTATCCAAATGGGTTTTAATTGTTTCGATACGCCTACGATAACTCGGAAGATTGCCTGCGTAGCAAGCCCGTGTTTCGATACACCTAAAGAATTGTTACGATACTATTTGGGACTGTAAGGGTTCGTATCAAAACCAATTTAATCTGTATCGATATGCCTAGAGATTTTGCACTACTGTTTCGAAACCAGTTCATGTGGGTTCTATACCCAAGCTTAATTTCCCATAAATCCAAAATATTTTTGCCTAGGTATCGATACCCTATGAACGAGTATCGAAACCCTCTGCCCAGAAACAAGAATTTACTCTGATTTCAAGTCTAAACGTGCCTCATAAGGTCTAGATGCATAATTTCACCTAAAGGGTCATTTAACACAAGTAACAACAAGTTCTTTAGATGCAATTTATCCTAATTAGAACAAGGATCCAGCAACATGTAAGTGTCACGGGGTCAGAGTTTTGACGCAGGGACAACCACCCCGTGCGACACCTCAGGTCTCTCACATACCTGAGGTTAAGCCTTTACCATCTCGATGATTACTAGTTTAGCCCTTCCATGGGCTCATCAGGGAAGCGGGGATAGCTCCCGACCAGCGTGGTACGCGATCAGCACGCTCATCCGAAGATAGGATGACTGCTCCGCACGTACTACACCCTTAATGCTATCCCACTCTCAAGAGTTAAGCACAACCAGAAAGCATATCGCTCAGTCCCGCGTTGTTACGACACACGGACCGTGACAATCTCCCCCACTTGATTCATGCACGCCCTCGTGCATGGGGAGAGAAACTCTTTCCCTCTTTATATTAGCCAGGAACTAGTGTGCAATTCTCCCTCAACTCGCCCTCTAACTGGGGCCGCCCTCCGATGTTGGGAAAAGGTCTACTTGCAACCACCCCATTTCCCAAGGTGTCCGATTGCAGCTCGACCATCCGTAGAACTTTCGTTGCGGCTTCCTGCCTACTCGTCCTCATCTCAATCTCTTTCTAGAGGACCCACTTGCGAACACCTCCTTCTCATTAGGGTGCGAGCTAACACGCTCGTCCACATGACTCGCTCCGCAGCACATGGGGCGCTTGGCAAACTCAACATCTAGCACATGGCCTCGCTCTGATACCATCTGTCACGAGGTCAGAGTTTGGACGCAGGGACAACCACCCCGTATGGCACCTCAGGTCTCTCACATACCTGAGGTTAAGCCTTTACCATCTCGATGCTTACTGGTTTCGCCCTCCCATGGGCTCATCAGGGAAGTGGGGATAGCTCCCGGCCATCGTGGTGCGCGATCAGCATGCTCATCCAAAGATAGGACGACTGCACGGTACGTACTACACCCATAATGCTATCCCGCTCCCAAGAGTTAAGCACAACCAGAAAGCATCTCGCTCAGTCCCGCGTTGTTACGACACACGGACCGTGACAATCTCCCCCACTTGATTCATGCACGCCCTCGTGCATGGGGAGAGAAACTCTTTCCCTCTTTATATTAGCTAGGAACTAGTGTGCAATTCTCCCTCAACTCGCCCTCTAACTAGGGCCGCCCTCCGATGTTGGGCAAAGGTCTACTTGCAACCACCCCATTTCCAAGGTGTCCCATTGAAGCTCGACCATCCAGAGAACTTTCACTGCGGCTTCCTGCCTACCCGTCCTCATCTCAATCTCTTTCTAGAGGACCCACTTGCGAACACCCCCTTCTCATTAGGGTGCGAGCTAACACGCTCATCCACATGACTCGCTCCGTAGCACATGGGGCGCTTGGCAAACTCAACAGCTAGCACACGGCCTCGCTCTGATACCATCTGTCACGGGGTCAGAGTTTTGACGCAGGGACAACCACCCCGTGCGCCACCTCAGGTCTCTCACATACCCGAGGTTAAGCCTTTACCATCTCGATGCTTACTGGTTTCGCACGCCCATGGGCTCATCAGGGAAGCGGGGACAACTCCCGACCAGCGTGGTGCGTGATCAGCACGCTCATCCGAAGATAGGACGACTGCTCGGCACGTACTACACCCTTAATGCTATCCTGCTCCCAAGAGTTAAGCACAACCAGAAAGCATCTCGCTCAGTTCCGCGTTGTTATGACACACGGACCGTGACAATCTCCCCCACCTGATTCATGCACACCCTCGTGCATGGGGAGAGAAACTCTTTCCCTCTTTATATAAGCTTGAAACTAGTGTGCAATTCTCCCTCAACTCACCCTCTAATTGGGGCCACCCTCCGATGTTGGGCAAAGGTCTACATGCAACCACCCCATTTCCCAAGGTGTCCCATTACAGCTCGACTATCCGGAGAACTTTCGCTGCGGCTTCCTGCCTACCCGTCCGCATCTCAATCTCTTTCTAGAGGACCCACTTGCGAACACCTCCTTCTCATTAGGTTACGAGCTAACACGCTCGTCCACACGACTCGTTGCACAGCACATGGGGCGCTTGGCAAACTCAACAGCTAACACATGGCCTCGCTCTGATACCATCTGTCACGGGGTCAGAGTTTTGACACAGGGACAACCACCCCGTGCGGCACCTCAGGTCTCTCACATACCTGAGGTTAAGCCTTTACCATCTCGATGCTTACTGGTTTCGCCCTCCCATGGGCTCACATACCTGAGGTTAAGCCTTTACCATCTCGAAAAACTGTTTTTCGTGATTTTAGGGTTTGGAATTCGGAATTCTATGTTATGGCTGCTAGACCAAAGATCCTTTATATAGGTGTAACCCTAGGTATAAGAGTGATTCCGAATTTGTTTATAGGAAATAATTACTTTAATTATTTCCTTAAATTTCGGAATCTATATATTTAATTCGAATTTAAAAGGGATATAATTACTTTAATTATATCCTTTATTCAAATTCGGGATTAAATATATTCTTCTTATACTTATATTTATTTTTGCTCCTTTTCAACCATTGGGTGTGATCCTGTAGGCTCATTGTAACGTTAGTAGTAATATTAGAACAATTCTAATATTACAAACAATGAGTGACATCTAGCAATATATCATTGTCATCTAAGTTACAAGAGATCATGATTCGATATATCATGTCCGTGACCAACTATCTTAATGTAATATATCCTTTTGTCCTTTTATATCTTTAATAGGCACAAGTCTTGGAATAGTCACACTTGTATAGCCTATTTTAATGTTTCTTGATATCTAGAGTGGACTACTTTTAATGAATAATTTGTGATATCTCATATCAACGTATTCAAGCATGGCCATGCATTTCTAGTCTCACTCAATCAAGTGGCCTTTGATATATTTTCCTATTATGTAGGAAGGACAAATCTTATCTTGATCATTCACATCTCACTACATACATTGTAATATGTCCAATGTCAGTTTTTATAGTGTAACTAATTATGCGACACGTTTAACTACATCAAAACATAAAACAACATATGTTGAGATAGTAATAATCTCAAGTCTAAGGACCATACATATAGTTGTCACTATGAGCAATATCGTGACCGTCACATAAAAATCCATGATATATGCTCATAGTGGGTCAATCCAATATATTATTCTCTATTAATATATTCATGTATTAATTCTGACATCTCTATGTCAATGACAACTCATTGTCACCAATTAATCACATGTTAGTCTTAAGCGTATTATTATTGTCCATACCCATAATAATACTTGACTAAGGATCTTTTAATAATAATACATATATTATTATATGGACCTTATTGTTTCTCAGTTTATGTTATACATTGACACATATATCTGAAAATAATAATAGCAATGCCTTTATTCAATAAAATTGGTAAATAAAAGTATCCTTACAATCATCATATGATTGGTCTTTGGGCATACTCTAACAAATTCTCCATCAACTCGCCCTCTAACTGGGGCCGCCCTCCGATGTTGGGCAAAGGTCTACTTGCAACCACCCCATTTCCCAAGGTGTCCCATTGTAGCACGACCATCTGGAGAACTTTCGCTGCGGCTTCCTGCCTACCCGTCCTCATCTCAATCTCTTTTTAGAGGACCCACTTGCGAACACCCCCTTATCATTAGGGTGCGAGCTAACATGCTCGTCCACACGACTCGCTCCGTAGCACATGGGGTGCTTGGAAAACTCAACAGCTAGCACACGGCCTCGCTCTGATACCATCTGTCACGGGTCTGAGTTTTGACGCAGGGATAACCACCCCGTGCGGCACCTCAGGTCTCTCACATACCCGAGGTTAAGCCTTTACCATCTCGATGCTTACTGGTTCCGCCCTCCTATGGGCTCATCAGGGAAGCGGGGACAGCTCCCGACCAGCGTGGTGCGCGATCAGAAATAACATAATCAAGAATCAACTTATCATCATTCAACAAATATTATCATAGAGAAAAAAAGTAGCATGTGAAATTCAAACAAGGTATTTCATTAACTCTCAAAATCAGATAATCATGTCTAAACTCAGAAATAACATAATCAAGAATCAACTTATCATCATTCATCAAGAGATCTTAAATAACATAATGTTTCTGGCTCCTAGCTCCATTGCTCTCTACTACCTAAGGTTCAATTTAAAGTAAACATACTCCAACTAAAATGTATCAAACGTGTAATATGGCACTCCTTGCTTCTTCGGACGAGAGTCTCACTTTTTCTCTATATTGCAAGGAAAAGAGAAAGGTTAAGCAATTGCTTAGTGAGGGACGTATAAAAATAGTTTGAACGACTTACAATGCAACCTATAATATACTCAAAATCATTTTAGAGGGAAAAATAGTTCATGCTCTTAAAAACAATCACACGTGGCCCTACGCCACTAAGTATAAAAATTCAGCAAGTGTTTTATCACGTGGAACAAATCCACTAAACTCAAGGCTTACATGCTTAACTAGTAACGCTTTATAAAACGTCAAACTCATGCAAACTAAATTTTCAAATAAAATCAATAAAACATAACACTTGCGTTTTCACATGTTGGTATTAGTGTTCTGATTAGTCTATTTTTAATCGTTGGGATAAACGGATACACGCATGAAGACATAAAAGTCGAATCATGCCACGTATGGGACTAAGCCGTCACCATACCATGTATGAGGGCTACTCATACCACGCACGAGTCTATCTCATGCACACGAATGGAATCAACTCCAAACATGTTTCCCACCTTAGCTTCTAGGATAAGGTACGCTTAAATGCAATACAAAACATATATCATAAATTAAGCAATAACTATAATGCATCACTAAGGAATTTACACATGTATACGAGTTTTCAAAATTAATAAATAGTACACTAACATCCTATTGATCGATCGACTTATCCCTATAACATCATCTCAATATCCAAAACAAAACATTATGAATGTTCAAGTTTTTATATCGAAAATAGTGGGTAAACATTAGTATTCCACTTTCTCACGCTTACTCACAAAACCGATAAAAATCTTTTTTTAGCATATTTCAAAAAACAAATCGTGGAAGTATTTAAAACCATCTTAAAACAATATCTAGAGCATTCTAACACATACATAATCACATATGTACCAATAAAATACGAATATTTCAAAAACATAGTAAAACAAACATATTTTGGGAAAACCGATTTACCAGAGAGAACGTAAAACTTACTCCGGAGTATAGTGAGGTTTATCAAACCTTACCTACACCCCCATCACTTTGAAAACAAAGTTAAAACACTACCGAAGCAGCCCATTCTCAAATCCACTCACCAATAATCGAAACTTGTCCGACAAGTCACCGAAACTTCACTCGATCACTTCAAACGAGATTACCTACTTCTTGCCCTATTTCAAGCATCAAAAACTATGGATTTAGTGCTCCTAATCGCACTCTAGAAATCCCAAGTCAAACAACCCCTTAAATCTATCAAAACTTTAACCGAAAATTTTCCGAAACCAACCAAACTTCTTCTAAACATTTAGTTCGGGATTAGAGATTTTAAAAACAATTTATAAAAATCTTAACACATTACAAATAATCCTTTTAGGACCCAAAAATAGTGGGTAAAAACCCTTGAACGAAAATTGGTTATTTTGACCCAAAAACTGATTTTTCTAAAACAAAAGATTAAAAACGTTTTTGCCAAGCCAAGAAATTTGGAATTTCAACAAAAATCTTCAAGTTATAGAGGGTTGATAAAATCTCACCTCCAAAATTGATCCAATTGCTTTCCGGGTTTTAAAACGTGAAAACGATGGAAAGACGGGAAGTTTTGAAGAAGAAAAAGTTATAGTAATTATTCAAAACGAAATTTAATGAAAATATTTAGGTTTACCTTTGAAAAACTGATGGTTCTCTGCCTCGGGAAGAGGGAAAATGAAAATAATAAAAATTGGTTAGGTTTATGGCTTTTAAATAGGATTTTAAGAGTTAAAAATCAAGTTTAATTAGTAATTTGGGTTAAAATATAATCTTTGGGTTTAATTGATTAAAATATGGAAAGCCTAGACCATCTAGGATTATAATTGGATTAAAGACCCCTTAAAGATTTTAAGTTTTGGCTTGTTTTATAAAATTGTCCTCAAATTTTCAATTTTTACAAAATAATCACTAATTTCAAAATCTTAGTGCTTCAAGGGTCAATTTTCAAAATTGGTCTGACCAAATTCAAATATGTATTAAATAATGATTTTTGGAAATTTTTCCATATTTTATTTTGACTAAAAGTCATTTTTTAGAATTTATTCTCGAACAAGGCTTAATTGGTTAAATTGGCCCACTATCTTCTAGGCTCAATTTTGGGGCGTTACAAGACATATGTAAAAATTGGTTTAAGTTTTCCAAGTTAACTGACCCTACAACAAGTTTTAGAATAAGATTCAACATCCGATGCTTAGCCCGTAAATAAAGGCGATGTAAAAATTTTGGGAGTCATGTATAATTTATTAAAATGATGCTCTTAATTTAAAATCTGTAAGACATATAAGATTTTTTCAAAAAAAAAATATTGTATTTCAAAAGATATTATTAGATTATTCTCTTGAACAACAAACAATTAAGTTATAAACATCTAGAAATCAAACATTTTCACTTAAAAATATGATTCCTTTTGCATGTTTTGAAGCAAAATCATCTATAACACTTTTAATATCAATTTGTTTTTGAAAGATCACTTTTAATTGGCACCAAAACATGTCCTTTTAGTATTTCTTACAATAAAGTTATTCGTAAGTATACTTTAACAACCTTAATTTTAAAAAGTTTCATTCTATAAAAACAAAAGTAATAAGAATAATCAATTAGATTTTTTAAGTAATTATATATTTCAGAAACAATTATATCATTTTAAAAATCTTAATAAATGTAGTACTCCCAATTTTTATTTACATAACAACGTTATTAGTAATTTCAACTCAATAAATAACTTGTATCTATCAGCATCAGATAACTCATCTTTTTTAAGAGCATTTTCAAGATTTTTAAAACGAGTTTTGAGATTAGCATCATCCTATGAATGTGTTTTATCAATATTTTTGGGGTCATGTGCGATCGCTCCTATTGCTCATGTCTAGAACCTCATTGCCTGTAAACATACCAAACAAATACCAATAAGGGTATATTCATATTCATGTTCGTTCCTTTAATTTTAACTAAAAGAATATAACATGTTGATGTAAATGAATGTAAAAAAAAAAAAAAAACGTAAACGTAAACGAAAATTGAGTTAAGTATTATTTTTTTCATATTTTTAATATATGTTTTAAAATTTTTGAAAATATAATATTTTTATTATGATAAATAATAAATATAAATGAATATATGTGATTAAATTTAAATAAATATAAAGAAGCGAACCAATTACTCAATGTTTACAAACGTAAATGAAATTCTTAGAAGATTAGAAGTAATTAGTATCATATTTGTATTCAGAAAATGTTATAGATGATGTTGTTCTCATTGTACTCCTCCTTCAACAATAATTTTTAGGGTTTCAATGACAACTCGTTAGGATATAATTTATTGTCTTTCTTCTCGTATTGTTATTTTTAAAAAATAATTTGATATATAAATTTGTAAAAATTAAAATTTACATAAATTCTTTTAATTTTAAGATTTATAGATTTAGGTTAGAGTTAAGGGGTTTAGTGTTTAAGGTGTAAGATTTAATGTTTGGAGTTTGATGTTTAAGGTTCAAGTGTTAAGGTTAAGAATTTAAGCTTTAAAATTTATAATTTAAATACGAAGGTTTGTATAGTAAAATATAAAAGATCATTAAAAGAAAAAGAGATCAATAAACTTGATGTTTAAAATAATTCAAAACGACTTCATTTTGTTAGATTTTTTTTTAAAAAAAAAAATCTGACATTTGGTGAGCTTGTAACCAATAACCTCTAGTGTGAAAGGTTTACACCATACCAACCTAAAAATTTGAAATAATTCAAACGAAAATAATTTATAAATAATAATACAAATGAACTTAATTTTATTTATCTTATTATATAATTTTATAATATTTAAAATATAATTTTATAATTATATTAATTTATAAATAAATATTATTTATAATTTATATTAAAAAATAAAATATTATTTATAATACATAACTAAACACTAAAGCCTCAAACTCTAACGGTATATAACTAAATCTTAAATCTCAAACCCAAAAACCTAAAATTAAATTATTACTTATAATATATACTATGATTTGTAATATAAATTATATTTTAATTTTAGGTTTTACGTTGTAAGATTTAGTTATACATATAGGTTTAAGATTTGAGTTAGGATTTATGATTTAATTATGTATACATCATAAATAATATTTTAATTTTATAATATAAATTATAAATTATTTTTATTTATAAAATTAATACATTTATAAAATTATATTATAAATGTTATAAATTATATCATGAGATAAATGAATTAAGTTCAACTCCAGTATTATTTATATACTATTTGTGTTAAAATTATATTAAGTTTTTAAGTTAGATTAGTCATTGGTGGTTTTGTGTAAAACTCTGATTTGAGAAGTTTTTGATTTAAGCCTTCTCAAATATAATGATTTCTTAATTTTTTCTAACAAAACGACATTTTAACTTATTTTAGATATAAAAAATAACATTTTATATTTAAAAGATCATTAAAATTTTAATGGTTGAATGTTTTGATTAAAGTCAAAATAAAATTTAACAACATAAGTAGAAAAAAATAAAATCTTCTAATGTAATAGTATTATTTTATAATTTAATAATTTTTTATATAAAAATTCAAATTTAATGATATTTTATATAGTTTATCGTTTAAAATTTTAAAAATTTTAAGTTAAAAAAATGATAAGATTATATTATTCGTTGTTAACCTTAAACTTAAATTTTTAAACAGCACCAATAAATACTAATGATTTTTGTCACTGGTCCCACTACTAAAATAAAAAAAAAATAATCCTTAAATCATTTCGAAAAGAGTAAGTCCATCCATTAAAAATTTCATCTATTTTCTCATTAAGTGAAGGAAATAAAATTATAAACATAAAAATACATTACTTTTTATTTCTCAACATTTATAATTTTATCAATTTAATTCCTAATCATTAAAATACATAAAAACTAAAAAAAATATACTTTTAACTTTTATAAAGAAAATCATCAAACTCATAATTAAATGTTGTTCAATGTTGAAATAATTCGTTATTAAATTCCTCAAACTAAGTCCAATTGATTAACAACAAAAATATCCAATATAAAACAAAGAAAAAACAATCATAATCAAATTTAGTAAGTCCAACAAATTTTAAAACACAACCTAAAAATACAAACACAAAGAATAACGAAATCATGACTTTAAATTCTCCTAGACAATAAACATAAAAAAAATCAATATTTGTCCTCGGTTGTAGAAGATGAAACGAGGAATGGCAAGTGCAGGGATGAAGGTGATTATCATAGCAATGGTGATTAGCATGATCGGACATGAAGCTGTCGTGACTACAAACAATTGTCTAAAGGACCGACTCAATTCATGTGATTTGAGTTCGTGTCAAACCGCGTGCGTATGGTTTTGTTCGAGATCGAGCTCTGCTAGTTCCTTTGGCACCATAAAATCGAAAATGACTTTCTTTCATGGCCGAGGTATTTTATTATTCGAAGAAAATATAATTTTTAGATTATATAAAATTTAAGAATGATCATATATTGAAATACATTTTCTTGGTATAGGTGTTCCTCATCCGCTCTCGCTTTCGCCCTCATCGTTGCCTTCGTATTCCTCTTCACCTTATGAAATTGTTTGAATTTGATGATGAAAAAGGGATTGCATGTGTGTTATATGTAATATAATCATGTTCTTGAAAAATTAAATAAAAATGATCCATTCCTCTACAAATTTTCTTTAAGTTGTCCAAATTAGTTGTATTAAATTTTTGAAGTCTCGATCGAGAGTAAAAAGTCAACAAAAAACATAGGAAAAAAATCAACACTATAATATTATATAAAAAATAAAACGGAACATGTAATTTTTTAAGTTATTTATTTTAAATTATTTTTTTTAAAAGTTTAAATTTATAGTGTTTAGTTTTTTCAGAATGATTTATGAATAAAGTTACACATTTTTTCTTAATTATCATTATTATTTTATATTTTTTAAAATAATTTAAAAAATAGACATCATATATACTTTTTTATACGTTTTTTAAAAATAATATCAAATTAACCTTTAGGTTATGTTTGGAACCATCTAAAACTTAAAAAAAGGATAAAAAAAAAAATTAATGATTTGTTGGTAATACAGAAAATAAGAGGAAATAAAAGTGACAAAAAGACTTTACTTTCATGTAATAAAAGTAGGATGGAGACCCCAAGAGGATTGAAAAAAAATAGATTTTTTTTAAATACAAATTGATAATATATATATATTTTTTACTTTCTAAGTATTTATAATTTATCTTTCAACTCTCAATTATCGTTCCATCCCCAACCAACAACTTTTTAAGGTTGAAGACTACTCAAGAAGAAAAAGAAAAGAATGACAAGTGCATGAATGAAGGTGATGATGATAGCAATGGTGATAAGTATGATTGGACACGAAGTAGTCGTCGTCGCACATGATTGTATAAAGGACTGTTTCGATTCTTGTGGCACACCTTTGTATCACCTCGAGTGTGAATAAAATAGTATAAGATCAAGTGTTGATAGTTGTTTTTGGTCCGTTAGACTCCAAAGCGGTTACCACTCATACTCTATGTATATTTAATTTTATATGTAAAGTGTTATTTCTGAATAATATAAAATTTTTAGGTTTAAGTTTTTTTTATTTATCTTTGTTTTTTCTTTTAGATAGTCTGATGAGTTTAAAAAGAACGGAGTAAAAATTATCAATTAATTGTAATAAGTTTGGGACTTAATATTGCATAAAAAATTATATATTTGTTTGAATATGAAAAAAAATTAAAGATGAATTTGATCACTTGCCGTAAAAGTAACGTTCAGTGTTTCTACTACTTAAAATTTATTATCTAGATATACGAACAATTAGTTTAAGTTTTTCAAGTTAACTGACCCTACAACAAGTTTTAGAATAAGAGTCAACATCTGATGCTTAGCCCGTAAACAAGGGCGATTTAAAATTTTTGAGGGTTGTGTATAATTTATTAAAGTAAGGTTTTTAATTTATAATTCGTTAGATGTATAAGATTTTTTTTCAAAAAATATTATATTAAAAAAGATATTAATAGATCCTTGAACAACAAATTCGTATCGGTATTCGTGATCGAGTAGTCACATATCATGATGAGATATTTGAGGATTTGGTAAATCGTGATAAGACTACTGAGGAGTCTCAAGGTCGCCTTGATAAGAGGGCACGCCTTACACCGAGTCAGAGAGGTAGTTTCTACCATAGTCCCGCGACACTGCAAGACTCTACTACTAGTCGTATTGGTTCTTCAAGATTCTCATCTATACCAGTATGTGATTATTGAGGCAATCTACATAGGGGATAGTGTAGGAAGAAGGTTGGAGTTTGTTTTCTATGTGGATATTCTTAGCATTTCTTGAAAACTGCCCTTATCTACCTTTTGTCAGCCGTCCATTGACTCACTCTTATACACTCTCAGACTCCTTTTCGGTTTCAAGCATTTGTTCAGACATCAGCTTTATGGCGTTATCAAAGTAGAGCTTTAGGGTCTTCTATTATATCTGATACTAGGGGCCGAGGCCACCAAAGTGGTGGATCATCCTTGTCTAAGTCTCTTCAACCAACACTTTATGCCACCGAACGTCGAGATGATAGAGACGAGTCAGATGTTATTGCATGTACCTTTACCATCTTTTCTATTTCGTATTTTGCTTTGCTTGATAACGACTTCATCCACTCTTAAATATCGAAATCAGTATCTGGAGATGATGTAGAATGCAACGGAATATAGAAGATATTTTAATGGTAGTGGTGGTTTGGTTGATGGAATGATGGTGTAAGGTTGAAGATGAAAATGGTTTGATGGTTGTTGTGTCCTAGGCACCCTCCTAAGTGCAATTACTTAGGCAAGTAACCTCAAGCGGCTCTAACCTACCCTCCTAAACGTGTTTGTTTAAGCAAGAGAGAGTGTGAAGACGATTCTCCCTCCTAGAACTTGAAGAAATATGTTGAAGAAATCTTCAAAGATACAAGCTATCAACACTTGCAAAAATGAACTAATCAAGTATTTCATATATCAAGAGGAAATTGAGTGACTACAAAGCATGAAAGGCACATCCTTTTATAGGTGAATCATGGTTGAACATAATTGAAAATAATAATTAAAATTCTAGAAATTTGGAAATATTAATGGCATGAAAATCTTGTTAATTCCTTCCTTGATGCATAAATGGCTCCCTTGGTCTTCAACTTTCCATGTTGGATGATAAGCGCTCAACTCACTATCACTTTTTACACCTTTCATGGACAATAATCACTAAATCTACACCCACTTGGACCAATGCATGTGCTTAATGTGAGATAATTAGATATTCTACTTTTGAAACATATAAAGATGATATTTATCGAAAAGGCGAGTTTTACTGTACTTTTGTGTTTGTGCAGGAAAAACTATTGTCGCGGCAGCGACCGAGGCCGAGGCAGGACCTGATGTCGAGACAGCAGCTGAAGGACAAGTAACAATATTGTAGGCGACTTGAAGAGAAAAATAAGTTGAACGTTTTTAGACAAGCAGCGCATGAATCAGAGCTGGGTAGCACATGGAAAGCCCAAGTCAAAGGCCATGCAGAAAAGAATCCTAGTTGGAGTAAACTTGGAAATATTTTATTTATGGACTTGACTTGTGTCCTACTCTAAGTTGTAATCCTACTTATGAAAGGTTTGCCCTAGACTAAGCCTATATAATCCCTTGCCGTCCAAGAGGAGAAGGAGAGGAGAGTTTTCAGCACAAAGCACTTAGCATCATAGAGAGAGCCGACTCCACCTTAGATTTTAGATTTCTCTTTTATTTTCTATTATGTTCTAAGTTTCTTTAGGCTTAGGTGAAGGTTGTAGAGTATTAGTGAGAAGAGATTGACTTTTGTTTCTTGTTTTAATGCAATAAAATATCAAGGTTTGCTTATTCTTTGCCATTCTTTGTTCTTGCATCCAAGCTCGAGAGAGAAGTTTGCAAGTAATCCATTTATCTAATATCGAGAGAGTTAGATTCACGAAAAGAATAAGTACGGTGTTTCAACCGGGAAACACTAACTCGACCTAGAGATAGGTTAAGATTTTCAGCGGCTAAGAGAAGTATGAGATTGGTTGGTGATTACAATTGATTCTCGCCGAGAGGTATCATCAAGGACTGGTCATCAATATTACTTCAACTTAGAGATAAGCGGAGTCATCAAAGGACACTTTGCCGAACTTTGATAAAGTCTACCCAAGAGCAAGAGATTGTCGCGGCGGACAAGCATCATCGCTGTCGAGGCAGTAATCTGCAGTATTGCCGAGGCAGTGTTGTATGATTGCATTGGACAGAAACAAGTCAATTGAGTCCATTATACAACACAACTGGATCCTAGCCACTTCTTTAATCTGTTTATCATCTCTTTATTTAGTTTTCTTTATTTAGTATTCATCAACCCAAATCTTACTTGTGTTTTTATTTTATTCCTTTTCAGAGCAAGAAGACAAAAGAGGGCATATTAAGTAGACCAATCCCTGTGGAGACGATATCTGATATACTTATCACTTTATTACTTGCGACGTGTTCACTTGAACAATTTGCGCACTTTTGACACGCAACAAGTTTTTGGTGCCGTTGCCGGGGATTGACAACTAAATTTTGTTTTCTTTATTTTCTTACTTTTGAATTTTTTTTATTTTACTTTGGTTTTTCTTGTTGTATGATCAGGGCCAACCAACCCTTTGTACGAGCTAGATCCAGAGATCGAACGTACACGGCAAAGGTTGAGAAGACAAATCTAGGGAGCTATGGCAGATCATCCGGCAGGACAAAACTTACTTGCCGGCAATGGAGGTCTTCCGCCGCCACCAGGGCCGCGACAGCTTACTGTTCGAGACTTCTTAGAAGAGGATTTAAATGGGTTAAATCTAGGAGTCGTTACACCAGAGATCGAAGCATCCCACTTTGAGCTAAAACTTGTCATTTTCAATATGCTCAATACTATTGGACAGTTTGGTGGGTCTATGACTGAAGATGCCAGGCAGCACCTCAAGTCATTCATGGAGATATGCAATTCATTCAAAATCCAAGGAGTCCATGAAGATGTCTTGAGATTGAAGCTATTCCCCTATTCACTGAGGGATAGGGCGAAAGTCTGGTTAAATAGCATTCTAGCATAATCTATTGGATCTTGGAGTGAACTCTGTCGTGATTTTATTACACGCTTTAATCCTACAAATTTATATGATAGAATTCATAATGAAATCACTTCTTTTTGACAGGCAGATGACGAACCGATGTACGAGGCATGGGAGCGCTATAGGGAGCTGTTGCATGCCAAAAGTGCGCAATTGGTGCAAATGGACACATCAAAAGTAATAAAGTGATCAGTATAATCGTGTATCGTCTCCACAGGGATTGGTATACTTAATATGCCTCCTTCGTCTTCTTGCTCTGTAAAAAGAAATGAAATAAAGACACAGGTAATTTGGGTTTTGATGAAACTAAATAAATTGAAATAAAGAAAACTAAGTAAAAGGATGAGATCTGATTAAGAGAGAGGGCAGGATCCAGTTGTGTTGTATTGTGGATTTGATTGACTTGTCTCTGTCCAATGCAATTGCACATCACCGCCTCGGCAGTACTGTAGATTACTGCCTTGGCAGCGACGATACTTGTCTGCCGCGGCAATCCCTTGCTCGTGGGTCGACTTTATCAAAGTTCGGCAAAGTGTCCTTGGATGACTCCGCTTATCCCTAAGTCGAAGTACTGTTGATGACTAGTCCTTGATGATACCTCCCGGCGTGAATCAATTGTACCCACCAACCAATCTCACACTTCTTTTAGCCGCTGAAACTCTTAACCTATACCTAGGCCGAGTTAGTATTTCGCGATTGAAACACCGTACTTATCCCTTTCATGAATCTAACTCTCCCGAGTCTAGATAAATAGATTACTTACAAACTTCTCTCCCGAGCTTGAATGCAAGAACAAAGAATGGCAAAGGATAAGCAAACCTTGATATTTTTATTTCATTGAAACAAAGAACAAAGTACAATCTCCTCTCACAAATACCTAACAACCTTCACCTAAACCCTAAGAAAGCTTAGGACATAATTTGAGAGAAAGAAAACAATGAATCTTAGGGTGAACTCTCTAAGAATCGGCTCCCCTATTCCCTTGGACGGCTAGGTCTTATATAGGCCTAGCCTAGGGCAAACCTTTCCTAAGTAGAATACAACTTAGAGTAGGGAACAAGTCATGTACATAAATAAAATATTTCTAAGTTTATTCCAAATAGAAAAGCTTTCCCGCGTGGCCTTGTCTTGGGCTTTTCCTCGTGCTAACCAGCTCCGATCCATGTGCTGCATGTCTAGAAACGTCCCTTGTATTTTTCTCTTCCAATCGCCTATAGTATCGCTTCTTGTCTTTCTGTTGCTGCCTCAGCATCAGGTCCTGCCTCGGCCATGTTGCTACCGCGGCAATAGTTTATCCTGCACAGATGTAAAAATGCAGTAAAACTTGCCTTTTTTTGTAAATATCATCTTTATAAGCATAACTTCTAAATATATCACATTAAGTATATGCATTGGTCCGAGTGGGTGTAAATTTAGTGATTAATGCCCATAAAAGGTGTAAAAAGTGATAGTGAGTTGAGCACTTATCAACCCCCAAACTCGAACTATTGCTTGTCCTCAAGCAATGCAAACCATCAATTTGCCAAACTCTATTCTCTCTTGGTCTTATGTTTCCATCTATTCTCCCCACCATAACTATGCCTATTCTTAAGACTTAACCTTTCGGTTTTACCTAGAAACAAACTATAAGATTTAGTGAGTGTGTGTGTTTTTGTGGACTAGTTTGATTAAAGGCTTTCTGAGATAAACTCTAAGTTCAAGACAAGTAGATTTTGGTTAAGTGTTCTCTTCTTTTCTAAACAACCAATTCTTGAGCCAATTTCGGGCACCTCAAGGATTGTGTTTTTCTCTTCACTAATTCCTTCTTTCTTTTGATATTCCTTATAACATACTAGAGCCAATTTCGGGCACCTCTAGCATGAAGAAGAGTACTTCCTAGAGTCGGTGATAGGCACCTCTAGTCACTTTGCCCAAAAATCTAAGTCTTTATCACCTAAGTTCATTAAAAGAATTCCTATAATCCAACAAGTCCCAAAAGTGTTTTTAAAATTTATCTTATAGTAAGCTTCTAAGTTTTCATCCTTAAGTATCCTAAGGTTAAACCTTCTTAACAGGACCTAACCATGGTAAGGAGAAAGATTTCTATAGCCTTAAAGAATAAACTAAGGCAATACTGATGATAGACAGTGCAAAAGTATAGGCAATTGATTCAAGTAAGGCGTTGAGCATAAAAAAATTAAAAAAATTCACTTAAATACTCCCTTTTATTGGCAAGGCCTCGGCAGTAGATTGCCTCGGCAGTGGACCTACACCCCCAAACTCGAACCAAGCATTGTCCTCAATGCTTTATATTAGAAGAAATAGTGGGGAACAAAAATATGAAAGGAAAGAAGCAACTTATAAAGAAACAAACAGCAAATAATATTGAATATATAAAAAATTAAAGGGACTTCGAAGAGCTGCTTGTAACAATCTTTCTTCGGGGTTGTACTGCTGATTGCTTCGTTCTTGGTGAGGGCAATGGCTGAGGTTTTGCTTGTCGGGGCGGTTGGACTCTTGTTGGTGGTGTTCGTTGCATTGGAGCATCCACTTCTTCACCTTCTTCCTCGTCGGCAATCTCCTCGGTGATCATGATGTTCGTTCCACTTTCATTTGCTGCGTCTGTCTCGGCATGCGTGTACTAGGTCCGGCAGCAGTTGAGATTTGGTGTACATAGGCATATATCTTTGCTGATAGACTGCCCATGATGATGGGTGATCTTGGTATAGTGCTGAATACTGCCTTCCTCTTTGAGGGTCTTCTATTGGCAGATGATGCCACGACAGAGTCTGCTGCCCTAGATGGGCCAGCAACATGAAATGGTGATTGAGGGCCAGTGTGGAAGAACGGCCCTGGTCCTCCTAGGGCTGGTGTAGTCTCGATATATGGTGCAACTGTGACAAACATGTTGGTGGGGAATTCTGGAAACTACGCCCCTTGGTTTGGAAAGGCATGGAGCATCATTTGGGCAAGTGTGGCGTTAAAGTCTCTTTGATACTCCATGTATCTCTGTTGCCTAAGATCCATCGCTACCATCCTTTGAAGTATCTCCTGGTATGGGTCTGCTGCGGCCATGGTGTGGGTAGTGTCTGGCATGTCTGCCGTGTATTGGGCTGTGACACCCTCGCCCCGGGTTAGGAGACGGAGGTGTCGACCGGACAATTCAACTCATAGATAAACCGAATTTGTCTTCAATTGTAAAACTTTATGAACCAAACTCTTGTATCACTTATCAAATTTGAGGATAATTTAAAACTTTTTCATATTTGTACCGTTTACCAATTCGATTTCTTAAGTTCCATTCATTTATCAATTTTAATTTCAATCAAGTCTAAATTAAACCTCTAGCCAAATTTTGTTCATTTAATTATCGATAACACATTCTTAATGATCAAGCCAAAATTTCATTTTCAAGTTGAACCAAAATTGACTAGGGGTATCGAT
Source organism: Abelmoschus esculentus (assembly GCA_035048815.1). Lineage (NCBI taxonomy): Eukaryota > Viridiplantae > Streptophyta > Magnoliopsida > Malvales > Malvaceae > Abelmoschus > Abelmoschus esculentus. The sequence continues at coordinate 4,094,567 of JAUCBN010000049.1, forward strand.
ACACCCTATAGAGGGGTATCGGAACAGGGGTATCGAACCCTAGTTCGATACAGGTCAACTATGTTGACCCAATGACCAAGGCTAGGGAGCCTGGTTCGAAACAGGTATCGATGCAATTTCGTTTCTGGAAGTCCCAGCATCGAACCATGTTTCGATGCTGGACCACCTCGTTGACTTGTTGACTTAAGGTTGAATGACCTGGTTAGATGCTAGCATCGATGCCATTTCGTTTCGGGAAGTCCCAACATCGAACCAGGCATCGATGTTGGTCTACACTTAAGACTCAATGACTTAAACTGATAGGGGCCTGGCTCGATACTGGCATCGAACCAGGGGAAGGTCTTAATGAAGCTTGGCATCGAACCATGCTTCGATGCCATTTCGTTTCTGTCGAAGGTGGTATCGATACCCATGCAAGTAGTATCGATACCCACGCCCAATTTTCCAGATTTCTATCTTTTAAACACTTAGACTCTACCAAAAGACCACTATATGGTCTAAACCATTCCTAACCCATAAGGACAATGTCCAGCACGTATTATACCACTAAAATCGATTCACTTAGCCAGCTCATTACTCAAGACATTAATCATGTTCAACGACATTCAAGACACAACTATGTTATGGGCTTTCCACTATAGCATTTAGCATTCTCGTGTTCTAGTTTAAGGATCCACATGCTATCCTACCTAGTTCATATTTGACATTTCAAGACAATTTCTTACTTAACATATACATATCACCCAAGCCTACTTACCCAAACCATAAGTAGAGAACTCAAAATATGCAAGATCTACCAAGCTCAATATGCCTTATGGCTTACATACCGAATGTACGAATGATCAAATATACAAACCATGATCTAAATATCAAAATGCATGAGTCATTCTAAGCATGCTCACTATGCCACCATAAGCTAGGAGTTACAAAAGTACAAAATACCATACATGGGCTTGCTTGGTGTCCTTGCTCGCGATCAAGCCGATGTAACCCCTTAGTCCGATAACCTGTTATCTGGGAAGGAGGAAACAGAGGTGGTAAGTACTTACGAAGTACTTAGTGAGGCAGCCCTAAGTCTAACCAATTAGACACCAAACATATATCATCAAGACATACTCCAATTTAACAACCATCATGCTTGTGCTACATTACAATCATATATGTGAAGAGTTTCATGCTTTTCATGCTTAATTCATTTTCATGGATCATATCACTAGCATACTAATTAAATTTGCAAACTATATGCTCGATAGCAAATTCATGCTTATATGCTCAATGGCAACCTTAAATCAAAGGCTCATAGCAATACAATTATCGGATGCACAATGGCAATACAAATATCAAATGCTTATAGCAATTTCATTTCGGATGCTCCATAGCAATTCAATTATCAAATGCATATAGCAATATCATTTCGGATGCTCAATAGCAATACAAATATCAAATGCATATAGCAATATCATTTCGGATGCTCGATAGCAATACAAATATCAAATGCTTGTAGCCATGTCTTTTTGGATGCTCATTAACAATATTTTAATTTCAATCTTTCAAATTAGTTACAAATGATGCCTTGGTATAGTTTGACTAGGTAAACGGGTCATCAGAAGTACCACAAAGGTACTGACAGAAGTGTCACGAAGGCACTAACAAAAGATACCCATGGTATCTACAAATGGTGACTAACCACCAACAAAGGTACCCATAGTACCAACAGAAGTACCGAAGTACTGGGCAAACTAACAAATGAGCTCAAACCCTAGGCATGCCTTACTACCTATGACCAACTATCGACCAAGGCTCAATCAGAGTTCCAATTCATTTAATCTTTCCATTTTGTATTAAATAGGTTTCTTATTACATAGGATGTCCATATCATGCTAATATCCAATGCATATTCATCAACTATCATTACAAAAGCATATACATCATGCTAGCATATCCAAAGCGTATATCGTAGTAACATATCAAAAGCATATATTATGCTAACAATTCAAAAGCTTATGTCATGCCATCATATCGAATCATATATATATCATGCTTCAATTCGAACAATCAAACCAATCTAAACATGCCTCATGCATGACTCACGTACCTGGCATCCGAAGCCGCGTGCCATTACTTACCTCGGCATTTCCGAGCTATGCAAATGTTCTAAGCTAGTCTAACATCTAGCACTAAAACGTAGCATCACACAAGTTATTAACATTTAATCCTCCTTCCCAAATTACCAAATATTTCATTAGTCCGATTTCAATACAAATAAATCGAATAACACAAAGATGGTTAGGACCCTAGGTCCTAACCCTAAGGTTTGCCACACTCACAATTTCTCCAAGCAACTTAAGGATTGTAGATCGCGACTCCCTTGCCCTTCTTCCGAGTTTGCTCGAGTCTCTCCTCTTCTTCGATATTTTCTTCTCTTTGATTATCTAGTAATTCCATATACAAATATATACATTTATTAGAACACATCATAATCACTTAACTCAAGTGATCTTAAGCTTTAACTAATATAAGCATGTACATTTATTCGTTAAAAACAGTTTTGCTACCCTTTCGTAATTTGATCGTATCTCCTAGGTCCCATGTCCGAATCGAGCTTATTATACCTCTTTGGAAATCTAAGAGAATCCTCTTCAAGGATAAATTAACCTCACATTTTAATTCATCGCCAATCAGTACCAGAATTCATTCGGATCAGACCTGACCGGATTCTCGGGACTGCTCGAGCAGCCCTACGGAGAAGCTTATAACTTTTTCTACCGAACTCGGATTAAGGTTCCGTAAATTTTTCCTTAAACTAGGTATACAAGAGTATCATACTGAAAAATTTCAGCTCCTAACTCCTACTAACGAGGCCTAGGGAATTTTTCGAAGATGGCTACTCGGAATAGCCTTTCTAAGTATTTTCGGCTAATTCTCAATTCATACTTCCAATTCCTAATTGACCTCATTCCTAAAATTTCCAGCATCTCAATCACAAAAATCAACATCAATTTATCCTCTTTTTATCAACATATCAAATCAATTTACATATATAATGTATTCACAAAACCCCTTAATTCAAGCTTCAATAACTAAACCCAAGCATTATAGTCTTTAAACTAGGTTTCCATCAACCTAATAAACTTGAAAATTTCATGAAATAATCAAAACCCCAAACTTCTAAAACCCTAAAATTTTTGGTTTAGGAAAAAAGAACTTACCAAGGTATTTAAGCTTGATTTCTTAACTCAATTCCTTAATCATGCATAAATTTCCAAGTTTGCTCCTCAAATCTCCATGGAAAACAAAGAAAAATCCCTCTCCCTCTTCTAATTTCCTTGTTGCCGTGAAATGAGAAGGAATGAGGGAAAATTTGGCTCTTTTGTTTGTTTATTTTATGGGGGTGAAAGGACTATTTTACCCTTAATGACATACCTACACTTGTCTTATTACATAGGGTAGTTTAGGGAATCTTTAAATTTGTCATGCAAACTCTAAATTTTCCACCTAATTCAATTAAGCCCTTATTTGATTCGTAATTTAACTAAACTCTTGAATTCATTCGAATTATTATACCGACCCAGTTTTAGGGGTGTTACATGGGCCCCGACAGCAGTATCAGTAGTGAACTGCTGGGGCGTTGCCTGGACTGGTTCTGCCTGAGTGATCTGCATGATTTTGTGGCAGAATTCTCTTGTCCACCCTCTCCTATAGGTTGTATATTCATCTGCCTCGGCCGTAGGGACACCTGCAGCATTACAAATACCAGTAATTAAACAAGGGAAATATAATGGTCCTCTATCCTTCTTACGGCATTCGTAAATTTCTCGTAGGATGATTTCTCCAACGTTGATGCTCCTTTTGTTGATGATTGACTGGATGAGCACCAATCTTCTCCGATCCACCGTACTGTTATGGGAGGTTGGGATAAGGCGTCTCTTGACAAAGGTGTTCCATAGCTTGGCCTCAGGTTTCAGACTTTGCCGTGCTACCGATCCTCTATGGGAACCGGTTTCCCAAGGAGTATTCGTGTAGCAAAGATCGTCTTTAATCAATTCACAATCCTCGACAGTGATATCCTCCATGAATTCAGCATGTACATCATGGTCAGGTGTGAGGCCGTAGAATTGGTTGATAGTCTCGACATCAAGCTGGACAGGCCTGCCTCGGTAGTGGACAAAAAGGGAGTCCTTGCTTGGCCCGTGCGCATAGAATTCCCGCACGATGGTAGCATTTGCCTGGGCAGGTTGAAGGCAAAAGATTTCCATTCTTAATACTTGATCCTATCGAACAGATAGTGCTCGATGCCGTAATTTTCTTCATCGGAATGTTGGAACCCTTGCTCCTCCCATAACTGTCGAGCAATGAAAGACCTGTTGAAGCGGTCTTCAACATTGGCTGGGGCAAAACGTTTGTAGGTGACCATAAGGATTTTGAAGTTGAGATTCTCGAAGATTTTCTTGAAGAAATTCTGAAAATATCAAGAAGGTTTGAGAGTAGGCAGAGAGTATTGTGAGAGCAAGATTATCAAAAATTCTAAAGAAAACAAGAATGCAAGAGTGAATAGTTCAAGACGGAGGGGTTGCTAATATAGGCCTCAGCCTTGTGACCGTTTGAACCACTAGTCGTTTTGTAGCCATTAGTCTTTACTTCCGTTTCTTTTTCTGTCGTGGCAGAAATCTCGGCAGACTGGCCATTACACTATTCTGCCCATTGGAACTACTGCGGCTCTGACACTCTTTCTGTCTCAGCAGAATTCCTGCTTTAAACTATTTCTCCTTTATTCTTGCTTATTATCCTAAATAGAAATTAAACACAAACGAGAAAAATAATTTAAAACAATAGCAAAAATTATAGAAAATAAATATAACTAAACTAATCCTACTATAATAATAAAAAGAAAGATGAGAGGTTATGTTACTGGTGGAGTGCATGCAAATGTATCTCCCAAGGTGATTCTCTCTTGTTGGCCAAAGTGATTCTTCAAGTGGTGACTATTGGCTTTATGTCCATCTTTGTTTTTCCTGATCTGTACTGCACCCTTTTTAACTGGACAGTGTGTTTTCCTGTTGGTTTCCTCCAAATCTGCTTTATTTTTCCTGCCAAATATTCTGCCATAAAATATTTCCATTTTCCTACCGAGCATACTGCCCAGGCAGTGGCTGCTGAAACAGAATGTCTTTGTGTCTGTATCTGTGCTGTAAAGGACTTTGCACTCTTCTGTATCATCATGCCTTTTCAAATTGTGGAAGGCATTGAGTTTGACTTGTTGGTCATTGACCCTCATTGTCAACTCTCATTTTTCCACATCAATTAGTGTTCATCCAGTGGCAAGGAAAGGTCTCCCCAAGATGATCGGTGCATTATCATCTGCTTCACAATCAAGGACAAGAAAATCAACGGGAAAAATAAATTTATCAACTCTTACCAGTATGTCCTCGATTTTGCCTTCGGGTTGCACATAAGATCGATCCGAAAGTTGGAGCATAACTGTTGTAGGTTTTGCCCTCCCTATTCCAAGCTTTTGAAAAACAGATTTGGGCATTAGGTTGATGCTTGCTCCAAGGTCACATAGGGCCTTACCTTCATAGTTGTTACCTATTGCACATGGTATGATAAAGCATCCAAGATCCTTCAATTTTGGTGGCATGCGATTGTGAAGCATTGCCATGCATCCTTCGGTAGCAGACACTGTTTCGAACTCACCTAGTCTTTTTCTATTAGACATAATGTCTTTCAAGAATTTAGCATAATTAGGCATTTGTTCAATTGCCTCTACGAATGGTAAGTTGATGTGGACTTGCTTTAAAATATCTAAGAATTTCTTGAATTGATGGTCCTATTTTTGCTTTTTCAACCTTTGCGGGAAAGATGGTGGTGGTCTCATCTCATCCAGAGTTTCTTTAGTTTGGAACTTAATACCTGGCACCACTGGTTGTTGCTGTCTCGGCAGATTGTTCAGGAGTTGCCGCGCTCTCTGCTGGGGCAGTGTTATCAGGATCAGTTTGTTCAGCACCTAAATCTTCTTTTGCAGGTTCTGTTGATGAAACTTGGCTTGCTGGAATTCCTATCTTTTCCTTCAGTTGTAGACCACTCCTAGTAGTGATTGCTTTACACTATTCATGGCCTATTACCTGAGCAACTTTAGTATTGCTAGGTAGTCCTCCTTGTGGTCTAGTGTTTATATTTTGAGTATATTGTCCAACCTGAGTTTCCAATGCCTTAATTGCTGCCTCTTGGTTCTGCAACCTCATCTCAGTTCTATTTATGAATGCATCTGTTCTTTTGATGAAGTTGCTATTCTCTGCCATATATGAATCAGTTTTCATCATGAATGCTTTCAGAGAATTTTCCAAGGAACTTACAGACTGCTGCTGCGGCATTGGCTGCTGGACCTACGGTGGCGGCAGATGTTGCATTGGTTGTTGGAATCCCGGGATTCGGTGGTTGGATTCAAGGCATTGTTAGGGTTACTCCATGATAAGTTTGGATGCCTCTTCCATGAGGGGTTGTATGTGTTGGACATTACATTGGTTCGGTTATAGTTTCCAACATACATGTTGGCTTCTTGATTCATACAGTCAGAAGAATTGTGGTTACCTCCACATAAATCACAAAAAGAATCAATCACCTTAACCTCACGGGTATTTTGTTGTAGTTGCAAATTTTGCACCATCTTGGTAAGAGAGTCCAATTGTGTTGCCACTGAATTTTGTGTGTCTAACTCATTCATCGTGGCTTGGCATCTTACTCCTCCTCGCCTAGATGTAGGGAATTGAAAATCATTCTTTGCGAGTTTGTTTAGTATCTCAATAGCTTCCTCAGGTGCTTTGTCCAGGAGTGTTCCGTTCGCCGAGGCATCTAACATCATACTTGTCGGGGCATTAGTGGCATTATAGAACATGGTCACTTGTGTCCATAAGGGAAATCCATGCAACGAACACTTGTGCAATAATTCCCTATAGCTCTCCCATGCCTCGTACATAGGTTCATCATCTGCCTGTCGAAAAGAAATGATTTCATTACGAATTCGATCATATAAATTTGTAGGATTAAAGCGTGTAATGAAATCTCGGCATAATTCACTCCAAGATACAATAGATCCTGCTGGAATGCTATTTAACCAGGCTTTCGCCCTATCCCTCAATGAATAGGGGAATAATTTCAATCTCAAGACATCTTCATGGACTCCTTGGATTTTGAATGAATTGCATATCTCCATGAATGACTTGAGGTGCTGCCTGGCATCTTCTGTCATAGACCCACCAAATTGTCCAATAGTGTTGAGCATATTGAACATGACAGGTTTTAGCTCAAAGTGGGTTGCTTCTATTTCCGGTGTAACGACTCCTGGGTTTAACCCATTTAAATCCTCTTCTAAGAAGTCTCTGACAGTGAGCTGCCGCGGCCCTAGTGGCGGTGGAAGACCACCATTGCCGGCAGGTAAGTTTTGTCCTGTCGGATGATCTGCAATATCTTCTTGGATTTGTCTCCTCAACCTTTGCCGTGTACTTTCGATCTCTGGGTCTAACTCGTACAAAGGGTTGGTTGGGTTGGCCCTGGTCATACACCAAGAAAAACAACAAAGTAAAATAAAAATTAAAAACTAAAAAGCAAAAAAATAAAGAAAACAAAATTTTGTTGCCAATCCCCGGCAACGGCGCCAAAAACTTGTTGCTTGTCAAAAGTGCGCAATTGGTGCAAGTGGACACATCGCAAGTAATAAAGTGATCAGTATAATCGTGTATCGTCTCCACAGGGATTGGTATATTTAATATGCCTCCTTCGTCTTCTTGCTCTGTAAAAAGAAATAAAATAAAGACACAGGTAATTTGGGTTTTGATGAAACTAAATAAATTAAAATAAAGAAAACTAAGTAAAATGATGAGATCTGATTAAGAGAGAGGGTAGGATCCATTTGTGTTGTATTGTGGATTTGATTGACTTGTCTCTGTCCAATGCAATTGCACATCACCGCCTCGGCAGTACTGTAGATTATTGCCTTGGCAGCGACGATACTTGTCCACCGCGGCAATCCCTTGCTCGTTGGTCGACTTTATCAAAGTTCGGCAAAGTGTCCTTGGATGACTCCGCTTATCCCTAAGTCGAAGTACTGTTGATGACTACTCCTTGATGATACCTCCCGGCGTGAATCAATTGTACCCACCAACCAATCTCACACTTCTTTTAGCCGCTGAAACTCTTAACCTATCCCTAGGCCGAGTTAGTATTTCGCGATTGAAACACCGTACTTATCCCTTTCATGAATCTAACTCTACCAAGTCTAGATAAATAGATTACTCACAAACTTCTCTCCCGAGCTTGAATGCAAGAACAAAGAATGGCAAAGGATAAGCAAACCTTGATATATTTATTTTATTGAAACAAAGAACAAAGTACAATATCCTCTAACAAATACCTAACAACTTTCACCTAAACCCTAAGAAAGCTTAGAACATAATTTTAGAGAAAGACCTTCCTAAGTCGAAGTACTGTTGATGACTAGTCATCGAAGACTTCCTGGAAGAGGATTTAAATGGATTAAACCTAGGAGTCGTTACACTAGAGATAGAAGCAGCCCACTTTGAACTGAAACCTGTCATGTTCAATATGCTTAACACTATTGGACAATTTGGTGGGTCTGTAACTGAAGATGCAAGGAAGCACCTCAAGTCCTTCATGGAGATATGCAATTCCTTTAAAATCCAAGGAGTCCATGAAGATGTCTTGAGATTGAAGTTATTCCCTTATTCACTAAGGGATAGGGCGAAAGCCTGGTTAAATAGCATTCCAGCAGGATCTATTGGATCTTGGAGTGAAATCTGTTGTGATTTTATTACACGTTTTAATCCTACAAATTTATATGACAGAATTCGTAATGAAATCACTTCTTTTCGACAGGCAGATGATAAACCGATGTACGAGGCATGGGAGCGATACTAGGAGTTATTGCACAAGTGTCCTTTGCATGGATTTCCCCTATGGACACAAGTGACCATGTTCTAAAATGCCACGAATGCCCCGACAAGGATGATGTTAGATGCCTCAGCCAACGGAACACTCCTTGATAAGGCACCTGAGAAAGCTATTGAGATACTGAACAAACTCGCAAAGAACGATTTTCAATTCCCTACATCTAGGCGAGGAGGAGTAAGACGCCAAGCCACGGTGAATGAGTTAGACACATCAAATTCAGTGGCAGCACAATTGGACTCTCTTACTAAGATGGTGCAAAATTTGCAACTACAACAAAATACCCGTGGGTTAAGGTGATTGATTCTTTTTATGATTTATGTGGAGGTAACCACAATTCCTCTGATTGTATGAATCAAGAAACCGATATGTATGTTGGAAACTACAACCGAACCAATATGATGTCCAACACATACAATCCCTCATGGAAGAGGCATCCAAACCTGTCATGGAGCAATCCTAACAATGCCTTAAACCCAACCACCCAACCCTCAGGATTCCAGCAACCAATGCAACATATGCCGCCGCCGCAGGTCCAGCAGCCAATGCCGCCGCAGCAGATGTAGCTGCAATGGGTAAGTTCATTGGAGAACACTCTCAAAGCCTTTATGATGAAAACAAAATCATACATGGCAGAGAACAGTAATTTCATCCAAAGGACGGATGCTTTCATGAATAGGACTGAGATGAGGTTGCAAAATCAAGAAGCAGCTATTAAAACTCTAGAAACTCAGGCTGGGCAGTTTGCTCAAAACATAAACACTAGACCACAAGGAGTACTACCTAGCAATACAACGCAACTGGACAGAGACAGTGATATACGATTACATTGGACAAAGACAAGTCAATCGAATCCACAATACAACGCAACTGTATCCTGATCTCTCTTTCTCTATTAATCAACTCTCGTTCCTTTACTTAGTTGTTTTATTTCAGTCTATCCAACCCAAATTACTTGTGTTTTATTTTATTTCTTTTTACAGAACAAGAAGACGAAGAAGACATATTAAGTATATCAATCCCTGTGGAGACGATAATCCGATAAATACTTATCACTTATTACCTGTGTTTTTTAATTTGTCCTTCTTGTTCCATCAAGGCGAGGAGGAGTAAGACGCCAAGCCACAGTGAATGAGTTAGAAACATCCAATTCAATGGCAGCACAATTGGCCTCTCTTACCAAGATGGTGCAAAACATGCAGCTACAGTGGATCTACACCCCCAAACTCGAACCAAGCATTATCCTCAATGCTTTAAATTAGAAGAAAATAGCGGGCAACACAAAATATGAAAAGAAAATAAGCAACATATAAAGAAACCAGCAGCAAATAATATTGAATTATTTGAAAATTTTAAAGAGACTCCGAAGAGCTGCTTGTAACAATTTTTCTCCTTGGTCTTGATGTTGATTGCTTCGTTCTTGGTGAGGGCGATGGTTGAGCTTTTGCTTGCCGGGGCGGTTGAACTCTTGTGGGTGGTGTCCGTTACATCGGAGTATCCACTTTGTCTCTGTACTTATTGTCAAAAACAAAATATAATCAACAAGTAAATATTAAATATCCTAAAATAAAAACGAAATTAAAACTATTCCTAAAAATTGCAGAAAAGAAACAATGGACGGTCGCGACATTAATTCTCCATAGGAGTGCGTGCGAAAGCATCTTCTATGGTGATAGTCTCCATAGTCTTTATGTCATGTGGCCCAGAATAGTGCTTCAAGCGTTGGCCATTCACTTTGAATTCATGCCCATCCTTTAGTGATTTGATTGTCACTGCTCCGTGTGAGAAAACTCGAACAACTTCAAATGGGCCTGACCATCTGGATTTGAGTTTTCTTGGAAACAGTTTAAGCCTGGAGTTGAAAAGGAGAACGTGCTGCCCCGGCAGGAACTGCCTAGGCAGTAGCCTACGGTCATGCCATCTTTTAGTTTTCTCTTTGTAGATCTTGGCATTCTCATAGGTTGTCGTTTAGAATTCTTCTATCTCATTGAGGTCTAGCAGTCTTTTCTGTCCGACTTTTTCCCAATCCATGTTTAAGTTCTTTACTGCCCAATATGCTTTATGCTCGATTTCTACAGGCAGGTGGCAAGCTTTCCCGAATACAAGCTTATATGGAGATTTTCCCAATGGGGTTTTGAAGGTTGTCCTATAAGCCCATAAATCATCATCGAGACGATAAGACCAATCCTTTCGAGATGGATTTACCACCTTTTCAAGGATCTGTTTTAGTTCTTTGTTCGATATTTCAGCTTGCCCATTTGTCTGTGGGTGATAGGCCGTAATGAGTCTGTGGGTGATGCCGAGTTTCTTTAGTGCCGCGGCAATGAGTTTGTTATCAAAGTGCTTACCTTCATCACTTATTATTGCTCTAAGGATTCCAAATCTTGTAAAATATTTTTCTTGAGAAATTTCTGAATTGTCTTGGAATCATTGTGAGGTGTGGCGATTGCTTCGACCCACTTTGATACGTAATCCACTGCTACTAAGATGTAGAGATTGCCCTGGGATGATAGGAATGGTCCCATGAAATCTATGCCCCAAACATCAAACAGTTCCACTTCCAATATGGGTTGTAATGGCATCTCATGTCGTCTTGAAATACTGCCCGTGCGTTGGCATTGGTCATAGTTCTTGTAATAGTCGTGGGCATCTTTGTAGAGTGTGGGCCAGTAGAGGCCAGATTGCAGTACCTTTGCTGCTGTTCTGTTTCCTCCAAAATGCCCACCGTAAGGTGAATCATGACAGTGCTGGAGTACTGCTTTCTGTTCTTCCTCTGGTACACATCTTCTTATAACCTGATCTGCACAATGTTTAAACAGAAGAGGGTCGTCCCAGAAATAATGCTTTGCATTATGCTGAAACCTCTTCTTTTCGTTATGGTTAAGGTTATAAGGGATAATACCACTAACTAAATAATTCACAAGATCGGCATACTAGGGGGTGGATGTTACTGCAGCAATGTCTTCTGTTAATGTTACGGAGATGTATTCAGATAATGCCGCGATAGCGCGGTTGTATACTGCTATTTTCTCTGTCTCGGTAGTATCTCTTGTAGTTTTAACAATTTGCAATATTTGTTCATCTGGGAATGCATCTTGTATTTCTTCAAGTGAATGGGTATTTTCTTTGTTCTCCAGTCTAGAAAGATGATAGGCCACCTGGTTTTTTGTACCTTTTCGATCTTTAATTTCAACATCAAATTCTTGTAGAAGAAGGATCCATCTAATCAGTCTACGCTTGGAATCCTTCTTTAAGAAGAGGTATTTAATTGCTGAATGATCAGTGTGGACAGTAACCTTTGTTCCGATAAGATACGATCAAAATTTGTCAAAAGCAAATACTACTGCTAGTAATTCTTTTTCTGTTGTGGTGTAATTGATTAGGGCATCATTAAGCGTTTTACTAGCATAGTAGATCACATGGAACAGGTTGTTCTTTCTCTGCCCAAGTGCTGCCCCGACAGCATGATCGCTAGCATCACACATCAATTCAAATGGCAAGGACCAATCTGGTAGGATCACTATCGGTGTAGTGATCAGCTTCTCCTTGAGAGTTTCGAATGCTTCAGTGCATTCCTCATTGAATTCGAATTTCCTATCTTATTCAAGAAAGTTGCAAAGAGGTTTAGAAATTTTGGAAAAATTAAAAATAAACCTTATATAAAAACCTGCATGGCCCAAAAAGCTTCGAACTCATTTCTCAGAAATTGGTGGAGATAAATTCTTTATCACATCAATCTTGGCTTTATCCACTTCGATTCCTTGTGATGATATTTTATGGCCCAATACGATGCCTTCATTTACCATAAAGTTGCATTTTTCCCAGTTTAGGACTAGATTGGATTCCTCACATCTTTGCAGCAGTTTTTCTAGATTGTCGAGGTAGTGATCAAAGCTATCTCCAAAGACTGAAAAATCATCCATGAATATCTCTAGGAAGTCCTCTTTCATGTCAGAAAAAATTACCATCATGCATCTCTAGAAGGTTGTCGGGGCATTGCAAAGGCCGAACGACATCCTTCTAAATGCATAAGTTCTATATGGGCAAGTGAAAGTGTTTTTTGCCTGGTCTTCTGGATCAATGGCAATTTGATTGTATCTTGAATAACCATCAAGAAAACAGTAATAAGGTTTACCAGCAAGTCTATCAAGCATTTCATCAATAAAAGGTAAAGGGAAGTGATCCTTTTTCGTTGCTTTATTCAACTTGCGATAATCCATACAAACCCTCCAACCGGTCACAGTCCTGGTTGGGATTAGTTCGTTGTTCTCGTTGGTTATGACAGTCATACCACCTTTCTTAGGTACACATTGTACCGGGTTTACCCATGCACTGTCAGAGATGGGATAGATAATTCCTGCATCAAGCCACTTGATTATTTCCTTACGTACTACCTCCTTCATAGCGTGGTTAAGTCTCCTCTGAGCTTCAACAGTGGGTTTATGGTCTTCCTCTAAAAGGATTTTATGCATACATACTGTTGGGCTTATTCCCTTCAAATCATCAATCGACCATCCAATTGCCTTTTTGTGCTGCCGCAGCATCGCTATTAGTGTTTGTTCCTTTTCTGGCAGCAACTTAGAAGAAATAATTACAGGCATCGTGTGATTGTCTCCCAAATAAGCATATTTTAATTTTTCCGGTAAGGGTTTTAATTTCGTGACCAGTGGTTCTTTACTTACAGATTGTTCATTCTTACCTGTATAATCTAATGGTTCGAAGTACTTACCTGGAAGGTGTGCTGTCTAGTTAGCTTCCTCGTTCTCTGCTGTTTCAACACTGTTCAAAGTACTGTTGTAGCAGTCATCCGTATCACTGCCGAGGCATACATGTGATGTGTCATGAAGATCACTGCCGAGGCAGTGGTTGCAGAGACAAGGTATTATACGATCTTCATCTGTACCATGCAGCATCTGACATTCTTCTTCCGGCTCATCATGTCTTTTCATCATTTGAAACATATTTAGTTTGACTTGTTGATCATTAATTCTCATTGTCAACTCTCCTTTTTCCACATCAATTAAGGTGCGTCCAGTTGCAAGGAAAGGTCTCCCCAACATGATCGGTGCATTATCATCTGCTTCACAATCAAGGACAAGAAAATCTGCAAGAAAAATAAATTTATCGACTTTTACCAGTATGTCCTCGATTTTGCCTCCGGGTTGCACATATGATCGATCTGCTAGTTGGAGCATAACTGTTGTAGGTTTTGACTTTCCTATTCCAAGCTTTTGGAAGACAGATTTGGGCATTAGATTGATACTTGCTCCAAGGTCGCATAGGGCCTTACCTTCATAGTTTTTACCTATCGCACAAGGTATGATAAAGCAGCCAAGATCCTTCAATTTTGGTGGCATGCGATTGTGTAGCATTGCCATGCATCCCTAGGTAGCAGCCACTATTTCGAACTCACCTATTCGTTTTCTCTTAAACACAATGTCTTTTAAGAACTTGACATAATTAGGCATTTGTTCAATTGCCTCTACGAATGGTATGTTAATGTGGACTTGCTCTAAAATATCAAGGAATTTCTTGAATTGCTGGTCCTGTTTTTGCTTTTTCAACCTCTGTGGGAAAGGTGGTGGTGGTCTCATCTCGTCCAGGGTTTCTTTAGTTTGGAATTTCATACCTGGCACCACTAGGGTTGTTACTCTGTCGGCAGACTATTCAGGAACTATTGCGCTTTCTGCCGAGGCAGTGTTATCATGATCAGTTTGCTCAGCCTCCTCTTTTGCTGGGTCTGCTGATGGAATTTGGCTTGCTAGAATCTTTTCCTTCAGCTGTAGACTACTCCTAGTAGTGATTGCTTTACACTGTTCATGGCCCATTACCTTAGCAACTTCAGTGTTGCTAGGTAGTCCTCCTTGTGGTCTAGTGTTTATGTTTTGAGCAAACTGCCGAACCTGAGTTTCTAGAGTATTAACAGCTGCTTCTTGATTTTGCAACCTCATCTCAGTCCTATTCATGAAAGCATTTGTCCTTTTGATGAAATTATTGTTCTCTGCCATGTATGATTCTGTTTTCATCATACAGTCTTTGAGAGTGTTCTCCAATGAACTTACCGATTGCTGCTGCATCTGCTGCGGCGGCATTGGTTGCTGGACTTGCTACTACGACAGATGTTGCATTGGTTGCTGGAATCCTGAGGGTCGGTTGGTTGGGTTTAAGGCATTGTTAGGATTGCTCCATGACAGGTTTGGATGCCTCTTCCATGAGGGATTGTATGTGTTGGACATCATATTGGTTCGGTTGTAGTTTCCAACATACATACCGGTTTCTTGATTTATACAATCAGAGGAATTGTGGTTACCTCCACATAAATCACAAAAATAATCAATCACCTTAACCTCACGGGTATTTTGTTGTAGTTGCAAATTTTGCACCATCTTAGTAAGAGAGTCCAATTGTGCTGCCACTGAATTTGATGTGTCTAACTCATTCACCGTGGCTTGGCGTCTTACTCCTCCTCGCCTAGATGTAGGGAATTGAAAATCGTTCTTTGCGAGTTTGTTCAGTATCTCAATAGCTTTCTCAGGTTCCTTATCAAGGAGTGTTCCGTTGGCTGAGGCATCTAACATCATCCCTTGTCGGAGCATTCGTGGCATTTTAGAACATAGTCACTTGTGTCCATAGGGGAAATCCATGCAAAGGACACTTGTGCAATAACTCCCAGAATCGCTCCCATGCCTCATACATCAGTTCGTCATCTGCCTGTCGAAAAGAAGTGATTTCATTACGAATTTTGTCATATAAATTTGTAGGATTAAAACGTGTAATAAAATCACGACAGAGTTCACTCCAAGATCCAATAGATCTTGTTGGAATGCTATTTAACCAGGCTTTTGCCCTATCCCTCAGTGAATAGGGGGATAACTTCAATCTCAAGACATCTTCATGGACTCCTTGGATTTTAAAGGAATTGCATATCTCCATGAAGGACTTGAGGTGCTTCCTTGCATCTTCAGTTACAGACCCACCAAATTGTCCAATAGTGTTAAGCATATTGAACATGACAGGTTTCAGTTCAAAGTGGGCTGCTTCTATCTCTGGTGTAACGACTCCTAGGTTTAATCCATTTAAATCCTCTTCAAGAAAGTCTTCGATGACTAGTCATCAACAATACTTCGACTTAGGAAGGTCTTTCTCTCAAATTATGTTCTAAGCTTTCTTAGGGTTTAGGTGAAAGTTGTTAGGTATTTGTTAGAGGATATTGTACTTTGTTCTTTGTTTCAATGAAATAAATATATCAAGGTTTGCTTATCCTTTGCCATTGTTTGTTCTTGCATTCAAGCTCGGGAGAGAAGTTTGTGAGTAATCTATTTATCTAGACTTGGTAGAGTTAGATTCATGAAAGGGATAAGTATGGTGTTTCAATCGCGAAATACTAACTCGGCATAGGGATAGGTTAAGAGTTTCAGCGGCTAAAAGAAGTGTGAGATTGGTTGGTGGGTACAATTGATTCACGCCGGGAGGTATCATCAAGGACTAGTCATCAACAGTACTTCGACTTAGGGATAAGCGGAGTCATCCAAGGACACTTTGCCAAACTTTGATAAAGTCGACCAACGAGCAAGGGATTGCCGCGGTGGACAAGTATCGTCGCTGCCAAGGCAATAATCTACAGTACTGCCGAGGCGGTGATGTGCAATTGCATTGGACAGAGACAAGCCAATCAAATCCACAATACAACACAAATGGATCCTACCCTCTCTCTTAATCAGATCTCATCCTTTTAGCTCAAAGTGGGTTGCTTCTATTTCCGGTGTAACGGCTCCTGGGTTTAATCCATTTAAATCCTCTTCCAGGAAGTCTCTGACAGTGAGCTGCCGCGGCCCTGGTGGCGGTGGAAGACCACCATTGCCGGCAGGTAAGTTTTGTCCTGCCGGATGATCTGCCATAGCTTCTTGAATTTGTCTCCTCAACCTTTGCCGTGTACGTTCGATCTCTAGGTCTAACTCGTAAAAAGGGTTGGTTGGGTTGGCCCTGATCATACACCAAGAAAAACAAAAGTAAAATAAAAATAAAAAGGAAAGAAACAAGAAAATAAAGAAAACAAAATTTAGTTGTCAATCCCCGACAATGGCGCCAAAAACTTGTCGCGTGTCAAAAGTCCGCGTTTAGTGCAAGTGGACACATCAAAAGTAATAAGTGATAAGTATTTATCGGATTGTCGTCTCCACAGGGATTGGTATACTTAATATGTCTTCTTCGTCTTCTTGTTCTTTAAAAAGAAATAAAATAAAACACAAGTAATTTGGGTTGGATAGACTGAAATAAAACTACTAAGTAAAGGAACGAGAGTTGATTAGTAGAGAGAGAGGTCAGGATCCAGTTGCGTTGTATTGTGGATTTGATTGACTTGTCTCTGTCCAATGCAATCGTATATCACTGCCTCGGCAGCACTGTAGATTACTGCCTTGGCAATGACGATACTGTCCGCCGCGGCAATCCCTTGCTCGTGGGTGGACTTTACCAAAGTTCGGCAAAGTGTCCTTGGATGACTCCGCTTATCCCTAAGTCGAAGTACTGTTGATGACTAATCCTTGATGATACCTCCCGGCGTGAATCAATTATACTCACCAACCAATCTCACACTTCTTTTAGCCGCTGAAACTCTTAACCTATCCCTAGGCCGAGTTAGTATTTCGCGATTGAAACACCGTACTTATCCCTTTTGTGAATCTAACTCTACCAAGTCTAGATAAATAGATTACTCACAAACTTCTCTCCCGAGCTTGAATGCAAGAACAAAGAATGGCAAAGGATAAGCAAACCTTGATATATTTATTTCATTGAAAGAAAGACAAAGTACAATCTCCTCTCACAAATACTAAACAACCTTCACCTAAACCCTAAGAAATCTTAGAACATAGTTTGAGGGAAAGAAAACATTAAATCTTAGGGAAAACTCTCTAGGAATCGGCTCTCTAGGTATCGGCTCTCTACGTAGGCTATGGTTTATATAGGCTTGGCCTAGGGCAAACCCTTCCTAAGTAGAGAGCCGATACTTAGGAAGGGTTTGCCCTAGGATTATAACTAAGGAAACTAATTAAAGCAATAAAGATAAATGATCAAGAAATCAAGGATTGAAAAGTGGGGTAGGTTAGAGTACTTCATAGTGTGGGTTCAATTGATGGCCAAAAGTCCAAAAATGATCCAACAGATAGTTTAAATACTGGCCTATACTCAATGAATCAACTATAACCACCACTATTCAAAGAAAAGTGCAAGAAAATAGATTGGATTACCACTGCATGGCCCAAAAAAGCTTCGAACTCCTTTCACAGAAATTGGTGCAGGTAAATTCTTTATCACATCAATCTTGGCTTTATCCACTTCGATTCCTTTTGATGTTATTTTATGGCCCAATACGGTGCCTTCATTTACCATAAAGTGGCATTTTTCCCAGTTTAGGACTAGATTGGATTCCTCACATCTTTGTAGCACTTTTTCTAGATTGTCGAGGCAGTTATCAAAGCTATCTTTAAAGACTGAAAAATCATCCATGAATATCTCTAAGAAGTCCTCTATCATGTCAGAAAAAATTACCATCATGCATCTCTGGAAGGTTGACACTGGCCACAGGGATTATCGATACTGTTGTTATCAGATTTCATCGATACTGTCCTATAACTCTGTGGGTTCGATAACAACTGGTATAGAAAATAGGACTTTCTGCCTTATATTCGGTGATTAATGCCCACAAAAACTTGTCGCGTGTCAAAAGTGCGCGTTTAGTGCAAGTGGACACATTGCAAGTAATAAGTGATAAGTATTTATCGGATTATCGTCTCCACAGGGATTGGTATACTCAATATGTCTTCTTCGTCTTCTTGTTCTGTACAAAGAAATAAAATAAAACACAAGTAATTTTGGGCTTGGTAAACGGAAATAAAACAACCAAGTAAAGTAAAGAGATTTGAATATTAGAGAGAGAAAGGTCCGGATCCAGTTGCGTTGTATTGTGGATTTGATAGACTTGTCTCTGTCCAATGCAATCGTATATCACTGCCTCGGCAACACTGCAGATTACTGCCTTGGCAGCGACGATACTGTCCGCCGCGGCAATCCCTTGCTCGTGGGTGGACTTTACCAACGTTCGACAAAGTGTCCTTGGATGACACCGCTTATCCCTAAGTCGAAGTACTGTTGATGACTAATTGATAAGTGCTCAACTCACTATCACTTTTTACACCTTTTATAGGCATTAATCACCAAATATACTCCCAATCGGACCAATGCATGAACTCAATGTGATATATTTAGAAGTTATGCTTATAGAGATAATATTCACAGAAAAGGCACGTTTTACTGTATTTTTATATCTATGTAGGAGAACCAGTGCCGCGGCAGCAACATGGCCGAGACAGGACCTGATGCCGAGGCAGCAGCTGAGAGCCAGGAAGCAAGAATGTAGGCGATTGGAGGATAAAAACCCAAGGAACGTGTCTGGACTTAAAGCCCATGGATCGGAGCTTGCTAGCATGAGGAAAAGCCCAAGAAAAAACCATGCAGGAAAGCCCCCTTAGCCGAATTAAACTTGGAAATATTTTAATTATGTACATGACTTGTTCCCTACTACAAGTTGTATTCTACTTAGGAAAGGTTTGCCCTAGGTCTAGCTTATATAAAGACCTATCCGTCCAATGTATTACACACGGAATACCTAGGGAGAGAGAGCCGAATTCTAAACTTGTTTTCTTTCTCTCCATTATGTTCTAAACTTTCTTAGGGTTTAGGTGAAGGTTGTTAAGTATATGTGAGAGGAGATTGTACTTTGTCTTTGTTTCAATGCAATAAAATTATCAAGGTTTGCTTATCCTTTGTTATTCCTTTTTCTCGCATTCAAGCTCTGGAGAGAAGTTTGTGAGTAATCCATTTATCTAAGCTCGGGAGAGTTAGATTCACGAAAGGGGTAAGTACGGTGTTTCAATCGCGAAATACTAACTCAGCCTAAGGATAGGTTAAGAGTTTCAGCGGCTAAAAGAAGTGTGAGATTGGTTGCTGAGTATAATTGGTTCACGCCGGGAGGTATCATCAAGGACTAGTCATCAACAGCACTTTGACTTAGGGATAAGCGGAGTTATCCAAGGACACTTTGCCGAACTTTGGTAAAGTCTACCCACGAGCAAGGGATTGCCTCGACGGACAAGTATCGTCGCTGCCAAGGCAGTAAAATACAGTGCTGCCGAGGCAGTGATATACTATTGCATTGAGCAGAGACAAGTCAATCAAATCCACAATACAACGCAACTGGATCCTGACCCACATATCTCTCTAATATTCAATCTCTTTTACTTTGCTTAGTTATTTTAGTTTAGTTAAACCAAACTCAATCACTTGTGTTTTATTTTACTTCTTTCTACAGAACAAGAAGACGAAGAAGATATATTAAGTCTACCAGTCCTTGTGGAGACGATAATCCGATAAATACTTATCACTTATTACTTTCGATGTGTCCACTTGCACTAAACGTGCACTTTTGACACGCGACAAGTTTTTGGCGCCGTTGCCGGGGACTGGCAACTAAATTTTGTTTTATTTATTTTCTTGTTTCTTGTTTCTTGTTTACTTTTATTTTTATTTTACTTTTGTTTTTCTTGGTGTATGACCAGGGCCAACCCAACCAACCCTTTGTACGAGTTAGATCTAGAGATCGAACGAACAAGGCAAAGGTTGAGGAGACAAATCCAAGAAGCCATGATAGATCACCCGGCAGGACAAAATTTACCTGCCGGAAATGGAGGTCTTCAGCCGCCACCTGGGCCTTGGCAGCTCACTGTCAGAGACTTCCTGGAGGAGGACTTAAATGGATTAAACCGAGGAGTTGTTACACCAGAAATAGAAGCAGCCCACTTTGAATTGAAACTTGTTATGTTAAATATGCTTAACACTATTGGACAATTTGGTGGGTCTGCAACTGAAGACGCAAGGCAACACCTTAAGTCCTTCATAGAAATTTGCAACTCTTTCAAAATCCAAGGAGTCCATGAAGATGTCTTGCGATTAAAGTTATTCCCCTATTCACCGAGGGATAGAGAGAAAGCTTGGTTGAATAGCATTCCAGCAGGATCTATTGGATCTTAGAGTGAACTCTGCCGTGATTTTATTACTCGTTTTAATCCTACAAACTTATATGATAGAATTCGTAATGAAATCACTTCTTTTCGACAGACAGATGACAAACCAATGTACGAGGCATGAGAGCGCTACAGGGAGTTACTACACAAGTGTCCTTTGCATGGATTTCCCCTATGGACACAAGTGACCATGTTCTATAATGCCACGAATGCCCCGACAAGGATGATGTTAGATGCCTCAACAAACGGAACACTCCTTGATAAAGCACCTAAGGAAGCTATCGAGATACTAAACAAACTCGCGAAAAATGATTTTCAATTTCCTACATCTAGGCGAGGAGGAGTAAGACGCCTAGCCACGGTAAATGAATTAGACACATCGAATTCAGTGGCAGCACAATTGGCCTCTCTTACCAAGATGGTGCAAAACCTACAATTACAACAAAATACCCGTGAGGTTAAGGTAATTGATTCTTATTGTGACTTATGTGGAGGTAACCCCAGTTCCTCTGATTGCATGCATCAAGAAATCGGTATGTATTTGGGAACTACAACCGCAACAATATGATGTCCAACACGTACAATCTCTCATGGAAGAGGCATCCAAACTTATCATGGAGCAACCCTAACAAAGCCTTAAACCCAATCACCCAACCTTCAGGATTTCAGCAACCGATGTAACAACTGTCGCCGCCGCCGGCCCAGCAGTCAATGTCGTAGCAGCAGCTGCAATAGCAACTGGTAAGTTCACTGGAGAATACGCTTAAAGCCTTTATGATGAAAATTGATTCATACATGGTAGAGAACAGTAATTTCATCAAAAGGACAGACGCTTTTATGAATAGAACTGAGATGAGGTTGCAAAATCAAGAAGCGACCATTAAAACGCTAGAAACTCAGGTTGGGCAGTTTGCTCAAAACATAAACACTAGACCACAAGGAGGGCTACCTAGCAATACTGAAGTTGCTAAGGTAACGGGCCATGAACAGTGTAAAGCAATCACTACTAGGAGTGGTCTACAGCTGAAGGAAAAGATCCCAGAGAGCCAAATTCAATCAGTGGATCAAGCAAAAGAAGAGGCTGAGCAAATTGATGTTGATAACACTGCCCCGCAGAGAGCACAGCAGCTCCTGAACAGCCTACCGAGACAGTAACAACCCTAGTGGTGCCAGGTATTAAATTCCAAACTAAAGAAACCCTGGATGAGATAAGACCACCACCACCTTTCCCAAAAAGGTTGAAAAAGCTAAAACAGGACCAACAATTCAAGAAATTCCTCGATATTCTAAAGCAAGTCCACATTAACATACCATTCGTAGAGGCAATTGAACAAATGCCTAACTATGCCAAGTTCTTAAAGGACATGGTGTCAAAGAGGAAACGAATAGGTGAGTTCAAAACAGTGGCTGCTATCGAGGAATGCATGGCAATGCTGCACAATCGCATGCCACCGAAATTAAAAGTTCCTGGCTGCTTTATCATACCTTGTGCAATAGGTAAAAATTATGAAGGTAAGGCCCTATGCGACCTTGGAGCGAGCATAAATCTAATGCCCAAATCAGTCTTTCAAAAGCTTGAAATAGGAAGGGCAAAACCTACAACAGTTATGCTACATCTAGCGGATCGATCCTATGTGCAACCTGAAGGCAAAATCGAGGACATACTGGTAAGAGTAGATAAGTCTATTTTTCCTGCTGATTTTCTTGTCCTTGATTGTGAAGCAGATGATAATGAACTGATCATCCTTGGGAGACCTTTCCTTGCAACTGGACGCACCCTAATTGACGTGGAAAAAGAAGAGTTGACAATGCGGGTCAATGACCAACAAGTCAAACTCAATGCATTCCACAACTTAAAAAAATATGATGATCCAGAGGAGTGCAAGGCCATCCACACAGTAGACACCAAAATATCCTGCCTTGGCAGTCTGCTCGGTAGGATATTCAGCAAAAATATTAAGCCCAAGGTGGATGGACATACATCAAAAGGGAGTGGCCCACAACCGAATTATAATTCTGGCCAAGGAGGGAGAATCATCTTGGGAGATGCATTTGCATGCTCTCCACCAGTAACATGATCTCCTCCCTTTTCTTTATTAATATATTAGGATTAGTTTAGTTTTATTTTTTAAATTTATTTTTGCTTTAAGTATTTTTCTTTTTGTGTGTTTAATTTTTATTTAGGATAATAAGCAAGAACAAATGAGAAATAGTTCACAGTAGGAACTCTGCCGAGGCAGAAAAACAGTGTCAGGGCCGCAGCAGTCTCAACGGGCAGAACAGTATAACGGCTAGTCTGCCGAGATTCCTGCCACGGCAAAAAAGGAAACGGCAATAAAGAGTAACGGCTACAAAACGACTAGTGACTTCAAACGGTCACAAGGCCGAGGCCTAAATAAGAAACTCCTTCCTCTTGAACTATTCACTCTTACTTTCTTGTTTTCTTTAGAATTCATAACAATCTTCCTCTCACATTACTCTTTGCCTACTCATAATTCTTTGTGAAATTCTAGATTCTTTTCAAGAAAAACTCCATGAAATAAAATCTCTCACAAATCTTGATGGCCACTTACAAGCGATTTGCCCCAGCAAACGTGGAAGATCGTTTCAATCGATCTTTCATCGCCCGAAAATTGTGGGAAGAACAAGGTTTCCAACATGCGGACGATGAAAACTACGGCATTGAGCACTACCTCTTCGACAGAATCAAGTACTAAGAATGGGAAATTTTATGTCTACAACCTGCCCAGGCGAATGATACGATCGTGCGGGAGTTCTATGCACACGGGCCCAACAAAGATTCCCTCTTTGTTCACTGTCGCGGTAGGCCAGTCCAATTAGATGCCAAGACAATCAACAATTTCTACGGCCTTACTCCAAACAGTGATGTCCACGCCGAATTCATGGAGGACATCACTGCCGAGGACTACGAGCTAATCAAAGATGATCTTTGTTACGCAAATACTCCATGGGAAACCGGTACCCATAGAGGATCCGTAACAAGGCAAAGCCTAAAGCCCGAGGCTAAGATGTGGAATACCTTTGTCAAGCGACGCCTCATCCCCACGTCCCACAATAGCACGGTGGACCGCAAGCGATTGGTGCTTCCAATCAATCATCAACAAAAGGACCATCAATGTTGGAGAGATCATCCTCCGGGAAATTCACGAGTGCGGTAAGAAAGATAGGGGACCATTGTATTTCCCATGTTTGATCACGGGTTTGTGTGTTGCCGCAGGTGTGCCAATCGAGGATACGGACGAATACACTCCCCAACGGCGAGGATGGACTAGAGACTTTTGTCACAAAGTCATGCAGATCACGCAGGCGGAGCCAGTCCAAGCAACGCCCCAGCAGTTCACTGCGGATACTGCTTCCGGGGCCCAGTACACGGAAGACATGCCAGACACTGCCCACACCTCTGCCGCAGTAGACCCATACCAGGAAATTTAGCAAAGGATGGCAGCAATGGACCTCAGGCAACAAAGGTACATGGAGTACCAAAGAGATTTCAACGGCACATTAGCCCAAATGATGTTGTACGCTTTTTCGGACCATGGAGCACAATTTCCAGATTTCCCCAGCAATATGTTCGTCACAGCCGCCCCTTACACAGAGACTACACCAGCTCCGGGAGGACCAAGGTCGTTCTTCCACGCGGACCCTCAACCGCAGTACCAGGCTGCCGGCCCATCGAGGGCAGCGAATTCTGCCGCGGCATCGTCTGCCAGCAGAAGACCATCCAAGCGGAGGGCAGTTTTCAACACTCCACCCCAATCCCCAATCATCATGGGCAGTCTACCAGCTGAGATAGATGCCTATGTGCACCAAAGCTCCACTGCCGCTGGACCAAGTACACACCACACTGGAGGAGACACAGCAATGGGAGGTGGAACGAACATAATGAGAAGAGATGGCCGATGTAGAAGAAGAAGAAGAGGTGGAGGTCCCAATGCAACGAACACCACCCACAAGACTCTAACTGCCCCGGCAAGCAAAAGCTCAACCATCGCCCTCACCAAGGACAAAGCAATCGGCAGTAAGGCCAAGGAGAAAAATTGTTACAAGCAGCTCTTCGGAGTCGCTTTAAATTTTTGTTCTTAATTCAATATTAATTGCTTTTGCTGTCTTTATATGCTGCTTATTTCATAATTGTGTTGCCTGCTTATTTCTTCAAATATAAAGCATTGAGGACAATGCTTGGTTTGAGTTTGGAGGTGCAGATTCACTGCCAAGGCAACAATCTATTGTCGAGGCCTTGCCAAAAAAGGGAGTATTACAGTGATTTTTTTTAATTTTCATGCTCCCCGCCTTGAATTAATTGCTTACACTTTTGCAGTGCTTATCATCAGTATTGCCTTAGTTTATTCTTTAAGGCTATAGAAATCTTTCTCCTTACCATGATTAGGTTCTGTTAAGAAGGTTTAACCTTAGGATACTTAAGGATGAAAAGTTAGAAGTTTACTATAGGAAGAACTTTAAACACTTTTGAGACTTGTTGGATTATAGGAATTCTTTTAATGAACTTAGGTGATAAAGACTTAGATTTTTGGGAAAGTAACTAGAGGTGCCTATCACCGGCTCTAGGAAGTACTCTTCTTCATGCTAGAGGTGCCCGAAATTGGCTCTAGTATGCTTTAAGGAATATAAAAAAAAAGAAAAATTTAGTGAAGGGAAAAACACCATCCTTGAGGTGCCCGAAATTGGCTCAAGAATTGGTTGTTTAGAAAAGAAGAGAACACTTAACCTAATTCTACTTGTCTTGAACTTAGAGTTTATCTAAGAAAGCCTTTAATCAAACTTGTCCACAAAAACGCACAGACTCACAATTCTTATAATTTGTTTCTAGGTAAACCCTTGGGTAGCCGAAAGGTTAAGACTAACGAATAGGCCTAGCTATGGTGGGGAGAATATATGGACATGTAAGACCAAGAGAGAGTAGAGTTCGGCAAATTGATGGTTTGCATTGCTTGAGGACAAACAATAGTTCGAGTTTGGGGGTGTGATAAGTGCTCAACTCACTATCACTTTTTACACCTTTTATAGGCATTAATCACCAAATATACACCCAATCGGACCAATGCATGAACTCAATGTGATATATTTAGAAGTTATGCTTATAGAGATAATATTCACAGAAAAGGCACGTTTTACTGCATTTTTATATCTATGCAGGAGAACCAGTGTCGCGACAGCAACATGGCCGAGGCAGGACCTGATGCCGAGGCAGTAGTTGAGAGCCAGGAAGCAAGACTGTAGGCGATTGGAAGATAAAATCCCAAGGGACGTGGCTGGACTTAAAGCCCATGGATCGGAGCTGGCTAGCATGAGGAAAAGCCCAAGACAAGACCACGCGGGAAAGCCCCCTTAGCCGAATTAAACTTGGAAATATTTTAATTATGTACATGACTTGTTCCCTACTCCAAGTTGTATTCTACTTAGGAAAGGTTTGCCCTAGGTCTAGCCTATATAAAGACCTATCCGTCCAATGTATTACACACGAAATACCTAGGGAGAAAGAGTCGAATTCTAAACTTGTTTTCTTTCTCTCCATTATGTTCTAAACTTTCTTAGGGTTTAGGTGAAGGTTGTTAAGTATATGTGAGAGGAGATTGTACTTTGTCTTTGTTTCAATGCAATAAAATTATCAAGGTTTGCTTATCCTTTGTTATTCCTTGTTCTCGCATTCAAGCTCGGGAGAGAAGTTTGTGAGTAAACCATTTATCTAAGCTCGGGAGAGTTAGATTCACGAAAGGGGTAAGTACGGTGTTTCAATCGCGAAATACTAACTCGGCCTAGTGATAGGTTAAGAGTTTCAACGGCTAAAAAAAGTGTGAGATTGGTTGGTGAGTATAATTGGTTCACGCCGGGAGGTATCATCAAGGACTAGTCATCAACAACACTCTAAATTAGGGATAAGTGGAGTCATCCAAGGACACTTTGCCGAACTTTGGAAAAGTCTACCCGCGAGCAAGGGATTGCCGCGGCGGACAAGTATCGTCATTGCCAAGGCAGTAAACTACAGTGCTATCGAGGCAGTGATATACTATTGCCTTGAGCAGAGACAAGTCAATCAAATCCACAATACAACGCAACTGGATCCTGACCCACATATCTCTCTAATATTCAATCTCTTTTACTTTCCTTAGTTATTTTAGTTTAGTTAAACCAAACTCAATCACTTGTGTTTTATTTTACTTCTTTCTATAGAACAAGAAGACGAAGAAGACATATTAAGTCTACTAGTCCCTGTGGAGACGATAATCCGATAAATACTTATCACTTATTACTTTCGATGTGTCCACTTGCACTAAATGCGCACTTTTGACACGCGACACTAATCCTTGATGATACCTCCCGGCGTGAATCAATTATACTCACCAATCAATCTCACACTTCTTTTAGCCGCTGAAACAATTAACCTATCTCTAGGCCGAGTTAGTATTTCGCGATTGAAACACCTTACTTATCCCTATCGTGAATCTAACTCTCCCGAGCTTAGATAAATGGTTTACTCAGAAACTTCTCTCCTGAGCTTGAATGCGAGAACAAGGAATAACAAAGGATAAGCAAACCTTGATAATTTTATTGCATTGAAACAAAGACAAAGTACAATCTCCTCTCACATATACTTAACAACCTTCACCTAAACCCTAAGAAAGTTTAGAACATAATGGAGAAAAAGAAAACAAAGTGTCTTATGGTAAACTCTATGAATCGGCTCTCTAGGTATATCCCTAATACATTGGACGGCCAGGTCTTATATAGGATTGGCCTAGGGCAAACCTTTCCTAAGTAGAATACAACTTGGAGTAGGGAACAAGTCATTTACATAATTAAAATATTTCCATGTTTAATTTGACTAAGAGGCTTTTCCGCGTGGCCTTGTCTTGGGCTTTTCCTCATGCTAACCAGCTCCGATCCATGTGTTTTATGTCCAGAAACGTCCCTTGGATTTTTCTCTTCCAATCCCCTACAGTATTGCTCTCTGGCTCTTCAGCTGCTACCTCGGCATCAGGTCCTGCCTCGGCCATGTTGCTGCCACGACCCTGGTTTCTCCTGCACAGATATCAAAATACAGTAAAACTTGTCTTTTCTGTAAATATTATCTTCATAAGCACAACTTCTAAATATATCACTTTAAGTACATGCTTTGGTCCGAGTGGGTGTACATTCGGTGATTAATGCCCATAAAAGGTGTAAAAAGTGATAGTAAGTTGAGCACTTATCACACCCCCAAACTCGAACTATTGCTTGTCCTCAAGCAATGCAAACCATCAATTTTTCGAACTCTACTCTCTCTTGGTCTTATGTTTCCATCTATTCTCCCCACCATACTATGCCTATTCTTTAGACTTAACCTTTCGGTTACCCAAGGGTTTACCTAGAAACAAACTATAAAATTTGGTGAGTGTGTGCGTTTTTGTGGACAAGTTTGATTAAAGGCTTTCTTAGATAAACTCTAAGTTCAAGACAAGTAGAATTGGGTTAAGTGTTCTCTTATTAAACAACTAATTCTTGAGCCAATTTCGGGCACCTCAAGGATTGTGTTTTCCACTAATTCCTTCTTTCTTTTTGATATTTCTTATAACACACTAGAGTCAATTTCGGGCACCTCTAGCATGAAGAAGAGTACTTCCTAGAGCCGGTGATAGGCACCTCTAGTTACTTTTCCCAAAAATCTAAGTCTTTATCACCTAAGTTCATTAAAAGAATTTATATAATCCAACAAGTCCCAATAGTGTTTGAGATATTTTATCCTATAGTAGGCTTCTAAGTTTTCATCCTTGAGTATCCTAAAGTTAAACCTTCTTAACAGGACCTAATCATGGTAAGGAGAAAGATTTCTATAGCCTTAAAGAATAAACTAAGGCAATACTGATGATGAGCAGTGCAAAAGTATAGGCAATTTATTCAAGTAAGGCGGGGACCGCAAAAAATTAAAAAAATTCACTTAAATACTCCATTTTCTTGGCAAGGCCTCGGCAGTAGATTGCTGCCTTGGCAGTGGATCTACACCCTCAAACTCGAACCAAGCATTGTCCTCAATGCTTTAAATTAGAAGAAAATAGCGGGCAACACAAAATATGAAAAGAAAATAAGCAGCATATAAAGAAACCAACAGCAAATAATATTGAATTATATGAAAAATTTAAAGAGACTCCGAAGAGCTGCTTGTAACAATTTTTCTCCTTGGTCTTGTTGTTGATTGCTTCGTTCTTGGTGAGGGCGATGGTTGAGCTTTTGCTTGCCGAGGCGGTTGGACTCTTGTTGGTGGTGTCCGTTGCATTGGGGCATCCACCTCTTCTCCTTCTTCCACGTCGGCCATCACTTCAGTGATCATGATGTCCGTTCCACCTTCCATTGCTGTGGCTGCCCCGGTATGGTGTGTACTCGGTCCGGTAGCGGTTGAGCTTTGGTGCACATAGGCATCTATCTCAACTAATAGACTGCCCATGATAATTGGGGATCGTGGTGGAGTGCTGAAAACTGTCCTCTGCTTTGATGGTCTTCTGCTGCCAGATGATGCTGTGGCAGAGTCTGCTGCCCTGGATGGGCCGGCAGCATGGTACTATGGTTGAGGGCCCGCGTGGAAGAACGGCCTCGGTCCTCCCGGAGCTGGTGTAGTCTCGGTATAAGGGGAGGCTATGACAAACATATTGCTAGGAAATTTTGGAAACCGCGCCCCTTGGTCTGGAAAAGCATGGAGCATCATTTGGGCTAATGTGCCATTAAAGTCTCTTTGATACTCCATGTATCTCTGTTGCCTAAGATCCATCGCTGTCGTCCTTTGCAATATCTCCTGGTACGGGTCTGCTGCGGTAGAGGTGTGGGCAGTGTCTGGCATGTTTGCCGTGTACTGGGCCCCGGCAGCAGTATCAGCAGTGAACTGCTGGGGCGTTGCTTGGACTGGTTCCGCCTACGTGATTTGCATAACTTTGTGGCAAAAATCTATGGTCCATCCACGCCTTTGGGGAGTGTATTCGTCCGTGTCTTCTATTGGTACACCTACGGTAACACACAAACCAGTAATCAAACAAGGGAAATATAATGGTCCTCTATCCTTCTTACCGCATTCGTAAATTTCGCGTAAGATGATCTCTCCAACGTTGATGCTCCTTTTGTGTATGATCGATTGGATGAGCACCAATCGCTTTCGGTCCACCGTGCTGTTGTGGGATGTGGGAATGAGGCGTCGCTTGACGAAGGTGTTCCAAAATTTGGCCTCGGGCTTTAGGCTCTGCCTTGCTACAGAACCTCTATGGGAACCGGTTTCTCATGGAGTATTCGTGTAGCAAAGGTCGTACTTAATCAACTCGTAATCCTCGGCAGTGATATCCTCCATGAATTCAGCGTGAACAACATGGTTCGGAGTGAGGCCATAGAATTCGTTGATGGTCTCAACATCTAACTAGACAGGCCTGCCCCGACAGTGGACAAAGAGGGAATCTTTGTTGGGCCCGTGCGCATAGAATTCCCGCACGATGGTAGCGTTCGCCTGGGCAGGTTAAAGACAAAAGATTTCCCAATCTTGGTACTTGATTCTGTCGAAGAGATAATGCTCGATGCCGTAGTTTTCATCATCCGAGTGTTGGAAACCTTGTTCTTCCCACAATTGTCGGGCAATGAAATACCTGTTGAAGCGGTCTTCAACATTGGCTGGGGCAAAGCGCTTGTAGGTGGCCATAAAGATTATGAGAGATTGATTTCTTGGAGATTTTCTTGGAAGGAATCTGAGAATTTCAAGAA
This sequence comes from Abelmoschus esculentus, assembly GCA_035048815.1. NCBI lineage: Eukaryota > Viridiplantae > Streptophyta > Magnoliopsida > Malvales > Malvaceae > Abelmoschus > Abelmoschus esculentus. The sequence goes on from JAUCBN010000049.1 coordinate 4,125,358, forward strand.
GAGTTGTGAGTAGGTATAGAGTATTGTGAGAGCAAGATTGTTAAGAATTCTAAAGAAAACAAGAATGCAAGAGTGAATAGTTCAAGAGGGAGGGGTTGCTTATATAGGCCTCGGTCTTGTGACCGTTTGAATCCACTAGCCGTTTGTAGCCGTTACTCTTTACTGTCGTTTCCTTCTCTGCCGCGGTAGGAATCTCGGCAGACTAGCCGTTACACTGTTCTGCCCGTTGAAACAGCTGCGGCTCTGACACTATTTTCTGCCTCGGCAGAGTTCCTGCTGTGAACTATTTCTCCTTTATTCTTGCTTATTATCCTAAATAAAAATTAAACACAAACAAGAAAAGTACTTAAAGCAAAAACTAATTAGAAAAATAAAAATAAACTAAACTAATCCTAATATAATAATAATATAAAAAGAAAAAGGGAAGAGGTCATGTTACTGGTGGAGTGCATGAAAATGCATCTCCCAAGATGATTCTCTTTTGTTGGCCGGAATTATAAATCAATTGTTGGCCACTCCCTTTTGTTGTGTTTCCATCCACTTTGAGCTTTATCTTTTTGCCAAATAGCCTGTCGAGCATGCTGCCAAGGCAGGATATTTTGGTGTCTATTATGTGGATGGATTTGCACTCTTCTAGATCATCATATTTTTTTAAGTTGTGGAATGCATTAAGTTTGACTTGTTGGTCATTAACCCTCATTGTCAATTCTCCTTTTTCCACATCAATTAAGGTGCGTCCAGTTGCTAGGAAAGGTCTCCCCAAGATGATCGGTGCATTGTCATCTACTTCACAATCAAGGACAAGAAAATCAGCAGGAAAAATAAATTTATCGACTCTTACCAGTATGTCCTCGATTTTGCCTTCGGGTTGCACATATGATCGATCCGCTAGTTGGAGCATAACTGTTGTAGCTTTTGCCCTTCCTATTCCAAGCTTTTGGAAGACAGATTTGGGCATTAGATTGATATTTGCTCCAAGGTCGCATAGGGCCTTACCTTCATAGATTTTACCTATCGCACAAGGTATGATAAAGCATCCAGGATCCTTCAATTTTGGTGGCATGTGATTGTGTAGCATTGCCATGCATCCCTCGATTTTGGGGGAGTATTGATCCTATTTTCTGCCTTATAAAAATATCTGTCATATATGGAAATTATTCAGATTATCCTACTACTGCCTTAATTTCTGTCTTTACAGCAATTACAGTTTTATGCAAATTTTTAAAATGTTTTAAGTCTGTTGAATTTTTTAAGTCTGTTGATGGAGGCTAGAAAGTCCTGCTTTTATGAAGAAGCATTCGTCCTTCCACCTTTTGTCAGATTGAAGTATTTAAGATGTCAAACCCACAGGGATTGCTTTACTTACGCAATTTATTCTTCCTGCACAATGGAAAAGTAAAAAACACAGGTAATTGAGTTGGATTATAACTAAAGAAACTAATTAAAGCAATAAAGATAAATGATCAAGAAATCGAGGATGGAAAAGTTGGGTAGGTTAGAGTGCTTCGTAGTGTGGGTTCAATTGACTTGTTTCTATCTCATGCAATTTTACATCACTGCCTCGGCAGTACTGCAGATTACTGCCTTGGCAGCAACGATACTTGTCCGCCGCGGCAATCCCTTGCTCTTGGGTGGACTTAATCAAGATTCGGCAAAGTTTCCTTGATTGACCCCGCTTATCCCTAAGTCGAAGTACTGTTGATGACTAGTCCTTGATGATACCTCCCGGTGTGAATCAACTATAACCACCAACCAATCTCACACTTCTATTAGTCGCTGAAACTCTAACCTATCCCTAGGTCGAGTTAGTATTTCGTGATTGAAATATCGTACTTATCCCTTTTGTGAATCTACATCTCCCGATGCTAGATAAATAGATCTCTCACAAACTTCTCTCCTGAGATTGAATGCAAGAACAATGAATGCCAAAGGATAAGCAAACCTCGATATTTTATTGCATGATTCAAGAAAGCAAAGTACAATTTTCTTCCACAACTACTCCACAATCTAACCTAAACCCTAAGGGGACGATGGAGGAGTTTAGGGTTTTTCTACGAAACTTGATTTCGAGATATCCTCCTCTCTACATAGGCTATGGTTTATATAGGCTTGGCCTAGGGAAAACCCTTCCTAACTAGGAATACTACATGGAGTAGAATTACAATAATTTCCATAAATAAAATATTTCCAAGTTTATTCCTATAAGGATTCTTTTCCCACGTGGCCTTTGACATTGACTTTTCGTGTGTTCCTCAGCTCCGATTTCTATGCCGCTTGTCTTAAAACGTTCACCTTATTTTTCTCTTCAGATCGCCTATCATATCAACATTTGCACTTCGGGCGCTGCCGTGGCCTCAATTGCTGTCGCGGCCTCAATTGCTGCTGGGGCATCAGAGTGCTGCCGAGGCAAGTACTTATCTGCATTCCAGCTTTGGTTTCTAGCATCCATCTTCTTGTTTGGCAATCCTATGATGCAGTTTCCTGTCTAAGAAAGAAAACCATCAAATGCATCTGTTTTATGCCAAATAATAGATTAATTCATAAATTGAGTATTGAGATGCTGAAATATGGAAATAAGCAGAATTATCCAATATTGCCATTAAATTTGTCCTTTATTAGCAATAATCGAGTGGGAAAATTGTATAGAAAATAGGACTTTTGGCTACTCATCACACCCTCAAACTCGATCTATTGCTTGTCCTCAAGCAATGCAAAAGATAGATTTTTAAGTAGGGAATTTTAAAGTAATATATCGTCCTGCCTGCCGTGGAAGAATTCCTTTCTTAACTTGGCCTCTTCTAGGTTCTAGGAATTCCTCGAAACTGGACTATGAGTCTTGGTGAGTGTGTGCGTAGTTGTGTCAAAGTTGATTATCTAAGTTCTAATTCTTTTTCTAGCTCAAGACTTCCGACTAAGATTTTTCTTTAATTATTTTTCTTTCCTTTTTCCCTGTTTGGTATATAAATATATATTGCTATATACTTATACTGCTTGAGCCAGTTTTCGGGCACCTCAAGTGTTAACTACTCTTACTAGAGCCAATTTCGGGCACCTCTAGTAAGTGGGAAAAAGATTGAGTCCTAGAGCCAGTGATGGGCACCTCTAAGAACTATACTAGAGCCGGTGATAGGCACCTCTAATTAAAATCTAAGCCTAAGTCCTTATTGCTTTTCAAAGAAAAGAACTTTTAAAATCAACTAAGACTAGCAGTGTTTATGTGATTTCAGGCTCATAGTCTAATCCTAAGTACTAATCCTTAGAGACCTTTCCAAATTCAAGTCTGGTGAATGGTGCATACTGCTGCGGCGGCTGGAGAATATATTGTTGCCGAGGCAGTTTAAATAAAATTCAACAGACTTAAAAAATTTTAAAAATTTGTATAAAATTATAATTGTTGTAAAGACAGAAATTAAGGCAGTAGTAGGATAATCTGAATAATTTCCATATATGACAGATATTTTTATAAGGCAAAAAATAGGATCAATACTCCCCCAAACTCGAGGGATGCATTGTCCTCAATGCTTGCATCTGAACGTATGGCGACAATAAAAGACAAGAAAAAATTAAGAGACAAGGAAAAGATAAACCAATTTGTATATGTTGCATCTTGGCCTCTTCTGTATCCTGAGGGTCATCAGTTTGTGTGGGCGGCCAACCACCTTGGCCGCGTCTTAGGTGGGACGGTGAGCTTGATTTCAGGGCCGTTTTATGTGTGTCGCGTGTCAAAAGTGCGCGTTCAGTGCAAGTGGACACATCGCAAGTAATAAGTGATACGTATATTATCGAGTTATCGTCTCCTCAGGGACCATTATACTTAATATGTTTTCTTCACCTCCTTGTTCTGTAAAAAGATAAAAAAAAGAAGTAAATTGATTTGGTTTATCTAAACTAAAATAACTAAAATAAAAGTAAAGGGTTGAAATAGTAGAGAGAGATGGGCTAGGATCCAGTTGCATCGTATTGTGGAATTGATTGACTTGTCTCCGTCCAATGCAATCGTATATCACTGCCTCGGCAGCACTGCAGTTTACTGCCTGGGCAGCGATAACACTGTCTGCCGCGGCAATCCCTTGCTCGTGGGCAGACTTTACCAAAGTTCGGCAAAGTGTTCTTGGATGACTCTGCTTATCCCTAAGTCAGAGTGTTGTTGATGACTAGTCCTTGATGATACCTCCCGGCGTGAACCAATTATACTCACCAACCAATCTCACACTTCTTTTAGCCGCTGAAACTCTTAACCTATCCCTAGGCCGAGTTAGTATTTCGCGATTGAAACACCGTACTTACCCCTTTCGTGAATCTAACTCTCCCGAGATTAGATAAATGGATGATCACAATATCCTCTCCCGAGCTCAATTGTGAAACAAGGAATAACAAAGGATAAGCAAACCTTGATAATCTTTATTGCATTGAATGAAAAACAAAGTACAATCTCCTCTCACAAATACTCTACAACCTTCACCTAATCCCTAAGAAGGTTTAGAACATGATGGAGAAGAAAGAACAAGAGTAGAAGTCGGCTCTCTCCCTAAGTATTTCGTTGTTCTCTTACATTGGGTGGCTAGGTCTTTATATAGGCTAGACCTAGGGCAAACCTTTCCTAAGTAGAATATAACTTAGAGTAGGAAACAAGTTAAGTACATAATAAAATATATTTCCAAGTTTGTATTCGGCTAAGGGGGCTTTCCCGCGTGGTCTTCCTTTGGGCTTTTCCTTGCGCTATCGAGCTCCGATCCATGGGCTTCAAGTCCAGACACGTTCCTTGGATTTTTGTCTTTCCATCGCCTATAATCTTGCTTCCTGTCTTTCCGCTGCTGCCTCGGCATCAGGTCCTGCCTCGGCCTTGTCTTTGCCGCAGCACTGGTTCTCCTGCACAAATATGAAAACGCAGTAAAACGTGTCTTTTCTGGAAATAATATCTATATGAGTATAACTTCTAAATATATCACAATGAGTGCATGCATTGGTCCAAGTGGGTGTATATTTGGTACTTAATGCCCATAAAAGGAGTAAAAAGTGATAGCGTGTTAAACACTTATCAATGTGCTTCTTGACTTCTCCTTCTTGAGTTTCCTTCATAAATAACTGTAAAGAATATTATTAAAAACTATGGAAATAATAAAATTCTTAAAACTAAATTGCAAGAAATTTGAAATCTAATTCCTAAACTGAAAACTAAAAAAATCTGATTCCTAAAGCATAAAAGTAAATAGGGACAGAGAGATAGAAATTTAGGTTACTGTAGGAGTGTAATATGATACATCTCCAGCAGCAACCATCTTCCCCATTTTGAAAGGAGGAGATGTTGATGTCCCAGTTGTTGTCTCCTCGTCAGATGGTTTCTTCCTGATGTATTTCTTCTCAAGGGGAGTGCTGCTGATAAGTGCTCAACACACTATCACTTTTTACTTCTTTTATGGGCATTAATCATCAAATATACACCCACTCGAACCAATGCATGTGCTTAATGTGATATATTTAGAAGTTATACTCATATAGATAATATTTACAGAAAAAGGCACGTTTCACTGCGTTTTCATATCTGTGCAGGAGAACCAGTGCCGCGACAGGGACAAGGCCGAGGCAGGACCTGATACCGAGGCAGCAGTAAGAAGACAGGAAGCAAGACTATAGGCGATGGAAAGATAAAAATCCAAGGAACGTGTATGGACTTGAAGCCCATGGATCAGAGTTGGTTAGCACAAGGAAAAGCCCAAAGGAAGACCACGCGGGAAAGCCTCCTTAGCCGAAGCAAACTTGGAAATATATTATTATGTACTTGACTTGTTCCCTACTCCAAGTTGTATTCTACTTAGGAAAGGATTGCCCTAGGTCTAGCCTATATAAGGACCTAGCCACCCAATGTACAATACACGAAATACCTAGGGAGAGAGCCGATTTCTATTCTTGTTTTCTTCTCCTCCATTATGTTCTAAACCTTCCTAGGGATTAGGTGAAGGTTGTCGAGTATTTGTGGGAGGAGATTGTACCTTGTCTTTGATTCAATGCAATAAAGATATCAAGGTTTGCTTATCCTTTGTTATTCTTTGTTTTCACAATTGAGATCGGGAGAGGATATTGTGAATCATCCATTTATCTAAGCTCGGGAGAGTTAGATTCACGAAAGGGGTAAGTACGGTGTTTCAATCGCGAAACACTAACTCGGCCTAGGGATAGGTTAAGAGTTTCAGCGGCTAAAAGAAGTGTGAGATTGGTTGGTGAGTATACTTGGTTCACGCCGGGGGGTATCATCAAGGACTAGTCATCAACAACACTCTAACTTAGGGATAAGCGGAGTCATCCAAGGATACCTTGCCGAACTTTGGTAGAGTCTACCCACGAGCAAGGGATTGCTGCGGCAGACAGTATTGTCGCTACCAAGGCAGTAAACTGCAGTGCTGCCAAGGCAGTGATATACGATTGCATTGGACAGAGACAAGTCAATCAATTCACAATACGACGCAACTGGATCCTAGCCCATCTCTCTCTACTATTTCAACCTTTTATTTTTATTTAGTTATTTTAGTTTAGATAAATCAAATCAACTCACTTGTGTTCTTTACTTTTCTACAGAACAAGAAGGTGAAGAAAGCATATTAAGTATACCGGTCCCTGAGGAGACGATAACTCGATAAAATACTTATCACTTATTACTTTCGATGTGTCCACTTGCACTGAACGCGCACTTTTGACACGCGACAGCTGCCTCGGCAGTGGTTGTCTCGGTAGTGTTTGTTCAAGCAGTCCGTTTTGCATTGAAGTTAAATTCAATTTTAACCTCAATTCTTTGACATCCATCTAGTTCATCCGGATGCCTTAGAGTTTTGAATACATTGATCTTCACTTGTTGGTCATTGACCCTTATGACCAATTCTCTTTTCTCGCAGTCGATCAATGTTCTGCCCGTGGCTAGAAACGACCAGGATATCCTCAATTTTGTTTTTCTTCCGGTTGTACATAAGAGCGGTCTAGCAATTGCAGCGTAACTGTTGTAGACGCAGATGTTCAATCTTCTCAATGCATTGAAATCTTATCTGCGGTTCGGCTGCGGTATCATCTGCTGTGGCAGCATCGTCGGCAGTGTCCGCTGGTTCCTTCGCCTTAGGTGTTTCATCAGTAGCTTTTTTTGGGGGGGGGCTACTGTTTCAAGGGTCTTACCTACTGTCTGAGCAGGTATCTCAGGGTCCTTCAGTTGTAATCCACTCATGTGGATATCGCCTTGCATTATTCGTGAGGACCGGTTCTAGCGACTTCAGTATCGCTAGGGAGACCTTCTTCTTGAAATTCTTCCCTAAAAAAATTAACTCAAACATAATTAAACTTATTTCCTAAGATAGTAGTGCAAGAAAAATAAAAAGTAAAGTTGGAATCGCCAATCCCCGGCAACGACGCCAAATCTAATGGAGGCTAGAAAGTCCTGCTTTTATGAAGAAGCATTCGTCCTTTCACCTTTTGTCAGATTGAAGTATTTAAGATGTCGAACCCACAGGGATTGACTTTACTTACGCAATTTATTCTTCCTGCACAATGGAAAAGTAAAAAACATAGGTAATTGAGTTGGATTATAACTAAGGAAACTAATTAAAGCAATAAAGATAAATGATCAAGAAATCAAGGATGGAAAAGTGGGGTAGGTTAGAGTGCTTCGTAGTGTGGGTTCAATTGACTTGTTTCTGACTCATGCAATTGTGAAGAGGTATTTAATTGCCGAATGATCTGTGTGGACAGTGACCCTTGTTCCGATGAGATATGATCGAAACTTGTCAAAGGCAAATACCACGGCTAGTAATTCTTTTTCTGTTGTGGTGTAGTTGATTTGTGCATCACTGAGCGTTTTACTAGCATAATATATCACGTGGAACAGATTATTCTTCTTCTGCCCGAGTGCTGCCCCGACAGCATGATCACTAGCATCACACATCAATTCAAATGGCAACGACCAATCCGGTGGGATTACTATTGGTGCAGTGATTAGCTTCTCCTTGAGAGTCTCGAATGCTTTAGTGCATTCCTTATTAAATTCGAATTTCCTATCTTGTTCGAGCAAGTTGCAAAGAGGTTTAAAAATTTTGGAGAAATTAGAAATAAACCGTCTATAGAAACCTGCATGGCCCAAGAAGCTTCGAACCCCTTTCACAGAAATTGGTGGAGGTAAATTATTTATCACGTCTATCTTAGCTTTATCCACTTCTATTCCTTGTGATGATATTTTGTGGCCTAACACAATACCTTCATTTACCATAAAATGGCATTTTTCCCAGTTTAGGACTAGGTTGGATTCCTCACATCTTTGCAGCACTTTTCCGAGATTGCCGAGACAATGATCAAAGCTATCTCCAAAGACTGAGAAATCATCCATGAATATCTCCAAGAAGTCCTCTATCATGTCAGAGAAAATTGCCATCATGCATCTCTAGAATGTTGTCGGGGCATTGCAAAGGCTGAACGACATCCTTCTAAATGCGTAAGTGCCGCATGGGCAAATGAAAGTGGTTTTTGCTTGATCTTCTGGATCAATGGCAATTTGATTATATCTTGAATAACCATCAAGAAAACAGTAATAAGGTTTACCGGTAAGTCTATCAAGCATTTCATCAGTGAAGGGTAAAGGGAAGTGATCCTTCTTTGTTGCTTTATTCAACTTGCGATAGTCCATACAAACCCTCCAACCGGTCATAGTCCTAGTTGGTATTAATTCGTTGTTCTCATTGGTTATTACAGTCATACCACCTTTCTTAGGTACACATTGTATCGGGCTTACCCATGCACTGTCAGAGATAGGATAAATAATTCCTGCATCAAGCCACTTGATTATTTCCTTACGTACTACCTCCTTCATAGCGTGGTTGAGTCTCCTTTGAGCTTCAATAGAGGGCTTATGGTCTTCTTCTAGGAGGATTTTATGCAGACATACCGCTGGACTTATTCCTTTCAAATCATCAATTGACCATCCAATTGCCTTTTTGTGCTACCGCAACATTGCTATTAAGGTCTGTTCCTGTTCTGGCAACAACTTAGAAGAAATAATTACCGACATCGTGTGGTTATCTCCCAAATAAGCATATTTTAGTTTTTCTGGTAAGGGTTTTAGATCTGTGACAAATGGTTCTTTATTTACAGATTGTTCATTCTTCCCCTTATACTCTAATGGTTCAAAGTACTTACCTGGAAGATGTGCTGTCCAGTTAGCTTCCTCCTTCTCGGTTGTCTCAGCAATATTCAAAGAACTATTGTAACAGTCATCCATATCACTGCCGAGGCATCCCTGGGGTATGTCATGAAGATCACTGCCGAGGCAGTTGTTGCTAAGACAAGGTGTTGTGTGCAGGGTTATTCAGCATTTGACATTCTTCTTCTAGTTCATCGTGTCTCTTCATCAATTGACACACATTTAATTTGATTTCTTGATCATTGATTCTCATTGTTAATTCTCCTATTTCCACGTCAATTAATGTGCGTCCAGTTGCTAGAAAGGGTCTCCCAAGGATGATCGGTGCATTGTCATCTGCTTCACAATCAAGGACAAAGAAGTCAGCAAGAAAAATAAACTTGTCAACTCTTACCAGTATGTCCTCGATTTTGCCTTCAGGTTGCACATAGGATCGATCCGCGAGTTGGAGCATCACTGTTGTAGGCTTCGGCCTTCCAATTCCAAGCTTTTGGAAGGCTGATCTAGGCATGAGATTTATGCTTGCTCCAAGGTCGCATAGGGTCTTTCCTTCATAACTCTTTCCTATCGCACAAGGTATAGTGAAGCAACCAGGATCTTTTAACTTTGGTGGCATGCGGTTATGCAGCATTGCCATGCATCCCTCGGTAGCAGCCACTGTTTCAAACTCACCTATTCGTTTTCTCTTTGACACCATGTCCTTTAGGAACTTGGCATAGTTGGGCATCTGTTCAATAGCTTCAACGAACGGTATGTTGATGTGGACTTGCTTCAAGATGTCGAGGAACTTCTTGAATTGCTGATCCTGTTTTTGCCTTTTCAACCTTTGCGAGAAAGGTGGTGGTGGTCTTATCTCCTCCAGGGTTTCTTTAGTTTGAAGTCTTATACCTGGCACCACTAGAATTGTTGCTGCCTCGGTAGGCTGCTCAGGAGCTGTAGTGCTCTCTGTCGGGGCAGTGTTGTCAACTTCAGTTTGCTCAGCCTCTTCTCTTGCTTGATCTGCTGATTGAGTTTGGCTCTCTGGGATCTTCTCCTTCAGTTGTAGACCACTCCTAGTAGTGATTGCCTTACATTGTTGATGGCTTATTACCTTAGCAACTTCAGTATTGCTAGGTAGGCCTCCTTGTGGTCTAGTGTTTATGCATTGAGCAAACTGCCCAACTTGAGTTTCTAGCGTTTTTATGGCCGCTTCTTAATTTTGCAGCCTCATCTCAGTCCTATTCATGAAGGCATCTGTCCTCTTGATGAAATTACTATTTTCCGCCTTGTATGACTCAATTTTCATCATAAAGGCCTTTAGCGTGTTTTCCAATGAACTTACCGGTTGTTGCTGCATCTACTGTTGCAGCATCGGCTGTTCGACTTGTTGCTGCGGCATCGACTACTGAAATCCCGATGGTTGGGTGATTGGGTTTAAGGCATTGTTTGGGTTACTCCATGATAAGTTTGGGTGCCTCTTCCATGAGGGGTTGTATGTATTGGACATCACATTGTTGCGGTTGTAGTTCCCAACATACATACCAGTTTCTTGATTCATGAAGTCAGCGGAACTGTGGTTTCCTCCACATAAATCACAGTATGAGTCAATTACCTTGACCTCACGGGTATTGTGTTGTAACTGTAGGTTTTGCACCATCTTGGTAAGAGAGGCCAATTGTGCTGCCACTGAACTTGATGAATCCAATTCATGTACCGTGGCTTGGTGTCTTACTCCTCCTCGCCTAGATGTAGGAAACTGAAAATCATTCTTTGCGAGTTTGTTCAGTATTTCAATAGCTTCCTCAGGTGCTTTGTCTAGGAGTGTTCCGTTTGCCGAGGCATCTAACATCATCCTTGTCGGGGTATTCGTGGCATTGTAAAACATTGTCACTTGTGTCCATAAGGGAAATCCATGCAGCGGACACTTGTGCAATAGCTCTCTGTAGCGTTCCCATGCCTCGTACATTGGTTCGTCTTCAGCCTGTCGAAAAGAAGTAATTTCATTACGGATTCTATCATATAGATTAGTAGGATTAAAGCAAGTAATGAAATCACGGCAAAGTTCACTCCAGGATCCAATAGATCCTGCTGGAATGCTATTTAACCAAGCTTTTGCCCTATCCCTCAGTGAATAGGGGAATAGCTTTAATCGCAAGACATCTTCATGGACTCCTTGGATTTTAAAAGAGTTGTAGATTTCCATGAAGGATTTGAGGTGCTGCCTTGCGTCTTCAGTTGCAGACCCACCAAATTGTCCAATTGTATTTAACATATTGAACATAACGGTTTTGAGTTCAAAATGGGCTGCTTCAATCTCTGGTGTAACGACTTCTGGGTTTAATCCGTTTAAGTCCTCTTCCAGGAAGTCCCTGACAGTGAGCTGCCGCGGCCCAAGTGGCGGCGGAAGTACTGCATTGCTGGCAGGTAAGTTTTGTCCTGCCGGGTGTTCTGCCATGCCTCCTTGGATCTGTCTCCTCAACCTTTGCCTTGTTCTTTCGATCTCTTGATCTAATTCGTACAAGGGGTTGGTTGGATTGGCCCTGGTCATACACCAAGAAAAACAAAAGTAAAATAAAAATAAAAATAAAAATAAACAAGAAAATAAAGTAAACAAAATTTAGTTGTCAGTCCCCGGCAACGGCGTCAAAAACTTGTCGCTTGTCAAAAGTGCGCGTTTAGTGCAAGTGGACACATCGCAAGTAATAAGTGATAAGTATATTATCGAGTTATCGTCTCCTCAGGGACCGGTATACTTAATATGTTTTCTTCACCTTCTTGTTCTGTAGAAAAAGTAAAAACACAAGTGAGTTGATTTGATTTATCTAAACTAAAATAACTAAATAAAAATAAAGGATTGAAATAATAGAGAGAGATGGGCTAGGATCCAGTTGCGTCGTATTGTGGAATTGATTGACTTGTCTCTTTCCAATGCAATCGTATATCTCTGCCTCGGCAGTACTACAGTTTACTGCCTAGGCAGCGATAATACTGTCTGCCGCGGCAATCCCTTGCTCGTGGGCAGACTTTACCAAAGTTCGGCAAAGTGTCCTTGAATGACTCCGCTTATCACTAAGTCAGAGTGTTGTTGATGACTAGTCCTTGATGATACCTCCCGGCATGAACCAATTATACTCACCAACCAATCTCACACTTCTTTTAGCCGCTGAAACTCTTAACCTATCCCTAGGCCGAGCTAGTATTTCGCGATTGAAACACCGTACTTATCCCTTTCGTGAATCTAACTCTCCCGAGCTTAGATAAATGGATGATTCACAATATCCTCTCCCGAGCTCAATTGTGAAAACAAAGAATAACAAAGGATAAGCAAACCTTGATAACTTTATTGCATTGAATGAAAGACAAAGTACAATCTCCTCTCACAAATACTCTACAACCTTCACCTAATCCCTAAGAAGGTTTAGAACATGATGGAGAGGAAAGAAACAAGAGTAGAAGTCGGCTCTCTCCCTAGGTATTTCGTGTATTGTACATTGGGTGGCTAGGTCTTTATGTAGGCTAGACCTAGGGCAAACCTTTACTAAGTAGAATACAACTTAGAGTAGGGAACAAGTCAAGTACATAATAATAATATATTTCCAAGTTTATATTCGGCTAAGGGGCTTTCCCGCGTTGCCTTCCTTTGGGCTTTTCCTTGTGCTAGCCAACTCCGATTCATGGGCTTCAAGTCCAGACACGTTCCTTGGATTTTTTTTTCTTTCCATCGCCTATAATCTTGCTTCCTGTCTTTCTGCTGCTGCCTCGGCATCAGGTCCTGCCTCGGCCTTGTCTCTGTCGCGGCACTGATTCTCCTGCACAGATATGAAAACGCAGTAAAACATGTCTTTTTCTGTAAATATTATCTATATGAGTATAACTTCTAAATCTATCACATTGAGTGCATGCATTGGCCCGAGTGGGTGTATATTTGGTAATTAATGCCCATAAAAGGAGTAAAAAGTGATAGTGTGTTGAGCACTTATCATTTAGTATATGTGAGAGGAGATTGTACTTTGTCTTTGTTTTAATGCAATAAAATTATCAAGGTTTGCTTATCCTTTGTTATTCCTTGTTCTCGCATACAAGCTCAGGAGAGAAGTTTGTGAGTAATCCATTTATCTAAGCTCGGGAGAGTTAGATTCACGAAAGGGGTAAGTACAATGTTTCAATCGCGAAATACTAACTCGGCCTAGGGATAGGTTAAGAGTTTCAGCGGCTAAAAGAAACGTGAGATTGGTTGGTGAGTATAATTGGTTCACGCCGGAAGGTATCATCAAGGACTAGTCATCAACAACACTCTGACTTAGGGATAAGCGGAGTCATCCAAGGACACTTTGTCGAACTTTGGTAAAGTCTAAACCACGAGCAAGGGATTGTCGCGGTGGACAAGTATCGTCGCTGCCAAGGCAATAAATTGCAGTGCTGCCAAGGCAGTGATATACGATTGCATTGAGCAGAGACAAGTCAATGAAATCCACAATACAACGCAACTGGATCCTGACCCATCTCTCTCTCTAATATTCAATCTCTTTACTTTGCTTAGTTATTTTAGTTTAGTTAAACCAAACTCAATCACTTGTGTTTTATTTTACTTCCTTCTACAGAACAAGAAGACGAAGAAGACATATTAAGTCTACCAGTCCCTGTGGAGACGATAATCCGATAAATACTTATCACTTATTACTTTCGATGTGCCCACTTGCACTAAACGCACACTTTTGACACGCGACAGTCATCAAAGAACACTTTGTCAAACTTTCATAAAGTCTACCCAAGAGCAAGAGATTGTCGCGGCGGACAAGCATCATCGCTATTTAGGTAGTAATTTGCAGTACTACCGAGGTAGTGTTGTGCGACTGCATTGGACAGAAACAAGTCAATTGAATCCACTATACAACACAACTGGATCCTGGCCACTTCTTTAATCTGTTTATCTTCTTTTTATTTAGTTTTCTTTATTTAGTATTCATCAACCCAAATCTTACTTGTGTTTTTATTTTATTCCTTTTCAGAGCAAGAAGAGAAAAGAGGGCATATTAAGTAGACCAATCCCTGTGGAGACGATATCTGATATACTTATCACTTTATTACTTGCGACGTGTTCACTTGCACAATTTACGCACTTTTGACACGCAACATTGGAGATGTTGGAGATGCCTTGATTTAAGGAGAAAAATATAGCTTCAATTCTGGTCCCTTGGATGTTCATATGGACGGTGGAGATTAAATGATGAATGTGGCAGCATGGAGAGTGATGAATATGGTATGTTTGAGGATGATATTATCTTATTCTAAAGGCCTTATTACCTAAATAAATCTGATTTCTAATTGGCCTTAATTAAAAGATTTGACCCAAACTTCATAATGTAGTATTGGGCCAAAATAACACAAACTATAAATGACCTATTAAGGAGGTTTAAATACAATCTGGTCATATACTTCATTTGGGCCCTCAATTTGGGTTTGTGTGACCCAATTGTCTTTGAAAGATGATGAATAATAGCTTTCTCCATGGAATTCTTTGGTCTTCATACTAGTTTGTAATCCCTTGCTCAAGAATCCTTGAAAAACAATATTCAACTTGTCTCGGAGTTGTTTGGACTTTGATTGAGTGATTGGGCCAAGTGGGAAGGTAAGCTCATCTCTTCCTTGAATATGGCGTGTGGAACATGTATCAGGAGACCTTTTAATCTCAGTTGAAGGCACCGAGAGTGTTGTTAAAGTTATGAGCCCTATGGGGCAATCCTTATCAGTGAATAAGATGTTTAAGAGATCTCCCCTTGTTGTTAAATGCGAAATATTTCTGGTTGATTTTATGAGACTTCGTTTAAAGGAGTTCCATCTGATTTTGGGTATTAAATGGTTAATCGAGCACCGTGTTACTCAAGATTGTAAGACGAAAAGAGTCACTCTAAAGACTTTTAATGGGTGATCCATAATTTTGGTTGGTGAGCGACGAGGTTATCTGTCTAATTTGGTATCTGCTTTGTCTGCTGATAGGATAGTCCATAAATGATATGAGACCTTCATTGCTTGTTTCCTTAATACAAAGGGGTCCCTATCCAAGATCGAAGAAACTCGCACTATTAATGAGTTTCTTGATGTTTTTTCGAAGGATTTACCTGGGTTGCCTCCAGATAGGGAGGTTGAGTTTTAAATTGAGACTTATCATGGGTCAACACCAGTATCTATGGTTCCGTATCATATCGCCCTAAAAGGGTTAAAAGAGTTAAAGGTTTAGTTACAAGATCTGCTTGATAGAGGGTTCATACGACTTAGCTCTTCACATTGGGGGCTTCGATTCTCTTTGTTAAAAAGAAATATGGCTCCCTTTGGTTGTGTATCGACTACCAAAAGTTGAACAAGCTTACTGTGAAAAATAAATATCCTCTACCCATGATTAATGACATGTTTGATCAATTTTAGGGAGCCACAATTTTCTCAAAGATTAATATTCGATCTAGGTATTACTAGTTAAAGATTAAAGGTTCTTATGTTGCCAAGACTGTTATCCGTGCCAGATATGGGAACTACGAGTTCTTAGTGATGTCTTTCGGGTTGATCAATGCTCTTGCCGATTTTATGGATTTGAAGAACCGTATCTTCTGAACCTACACCAGTTTATTATGATTTTTATTGATGATATTCTGGTTTACTCTCGTTTAGAGGACGATCATGTTGAGCATCAGAGAGTTGTGTTACAGACTCTAAAGGAGCATCATTTGTATGCTAAGCTAAGTATGTGTGAATTTTGGCTTATCGAGGTGACTTTTCTAGGACATGTTATTTTAGAAAAAGGGATCCAGGTAGACCTGAGCAAAACTGAGGCAATCAACAGTTAGAAGCCTCTTAGGAATTTGTCTGAGATCCGCAACTTTCTGGGCTTTGCTAGATATTATCGACGCTTTTTTGAGGGTTTTTCCATCATTGCTACCCCCCTTGACAAAGCTTTTAAGGAATGAAGTTCAATTTTTGTGGTTTGATGCCCAGTAGTCTAGTTTTGATCAGTTGAAGATAGCTTTAACCCGATCTCCAGTTTTGACCCAACTTGAGTCGAGAAAGGATTTTTACAATTTATAGTGATATTTTGTATTATGGACTTGGTTGTGTTCAGATGCAGGATGATACATTGATTTCTTATGCGTCACAAAATTTGTGTAACCCCCTCTACCCGGTCTAGACACCACCCGACTCGAACAAGCTACACGGAGAATACCGAGGCTAATTTGGAGACTCACCCCGATAAATAACCCAGGAAAATTTTCTTTTATCTTTTCTAAATGCATTAATTAGATCCTAAATGTTTACGCAAGGACTGAGTTCACTTGCAGCAAAAATTAAAATGATTCCTAATTTAATCGAACAAATTTTAGGAATCTAATTGTAATTTTCTAGATAATTATGATCAAAATGGGAAATTAAGGTTATCAATCCTTAATTAAGTATATTACATACTTATGTATCAAATTCCAGATTAAAATAATATCTACTAGATGCATTTAATCACCTATAGACCATAAACCACATATTTCAACAAGATTTATATATGCAAATCATCCTAGTTTCATGTTCTTAATATAAATTGAAAACAATATTCATCAAGGTAAACATTTTTTAAATTCATCATGGATTTCTTAATAAATACTTCAAAGCAAAACAATGTCATAAAGAATATCCAAATAAACATATCAAAACAGTGCTCCATTGCTCTCATCTACTTTAAGGTTCTTAATTAAATTCAAAACATACTTGAGCCTAAGAAAATATAAATAGTTACTCGACTTCCTTGCTTCTTGCTGACACCTAATCACTTATTTATCTGCATTGCAAGTAAAGGAGAGTGGTTAAGCAAAAGCTTAGTGAGTGACAATTTAAAATCATAAGTAAAACAACTTGAAATGCAACCCATAAAAGTCAAAGTTTTATAAAAACATGTCATGTTCAACCCATGAAATAATTACATGGCTATGAATGCCAACAACATGAAAAATAGCAAGTATCCATGGCATAAGCCACAAAACCTTTTTCAAATACTTTTGAAAAATACTTACTCAATAAGCATCACTCAAGTCTTACATGTCAATCGCAAAGCTTCGTTGAAAACACTTTTCAATTAGGAAAACATACTTTCTTTTAACATTGTATTGGTATTAGTGAACCGTTTACACTATCACTAAACGTTAGGATAAACGGAAACGGCAGGCATGGGGTTAATCGCCAACATGTCACATATGAGAGCCAACCACTACTCATATCACGTGTGAAGGCCAATCGCCTAATCACACCCATGATGGAATAAAACCAATCATGAAATACACCTTAGCATCTAGGATAAGTAACACTTACATGTAATACAACACATATATCACAATGTAAGTATTAACTCTAATGCACCACCAAGGCATTTATACACGTACGCATTTTAATTTTAGTGCACTCACATCCTATTGATCGATCAACTTATCCACGTTTCATCATCTTTAATACCAATACTAAAAACAAAACACGATGCTCAAGTTTTAAAACAAAAACAGTGAATCACAACTCATGCTTCCCATCAATACTTGCATCAAGTGCAAAAACCGATAAAATCTCTTTTTATCAAATTTAAAAAAAAAACATGGGAGCATCAAAATGTTTTAAAAAAAGTATCATGAGCATCTAATCACGTGCATAATTTCTTATGCACCATTAAAACATGAACATAACAAAACACATAGTAAAGAAAGGCGTAATATGGGATTTTCAAGAGAGAAAAACTTAAAACACTTACTCCGAAGTATAGGGAGGTTTTTCACACCTTCCCTACACCCCCAAACCTTTTAAAAACAGATTTAAAACACTGCCAAAGTAGCCCACTGTCAAAATCACTCACCGATAACCGAAACTTGCTCAACAAGTCACCCGAAAACGCGATTCGGCTTTTCGATCTCCATCAAAATTGTTACTCTACCTCTTAACCTAATTTAATCATCAAAACCAAAGGTTTTAGGTATTATAACACATCCAAACATCCCTCAAGTCAACCAATACATGGCAATCCCTAAAAACACCATAAAACCTAACCGAAACTCACCAAAAACCTCTCCAAACACCCCCTAAACCTTATGTCCGGGATTAGATACTTAAAAGCCATATTAATTACATCTAAACACTTCAAGATTCATGTATTTAGAAAAAAAACCATGGAAAACCCTTGAACAAAAATCAAGAAAACAATGAGATTTTTATCAAGAAAACCGATTTTATCGATTCAAGACTTTAAAGATTGTTTTGATCAACCAAGAACTTAGGAATTTCATTAAAGAACTTTATATTTCAGAGGTTTGAATGATTCTTACCTCCAAAATTGATCCCACCCCTTTAAAGGTTTAAAAACTAGAAAACCCGTAGAAAAACGAAGAGATTTTGATGAAGAAAAATATAGGAAAATAAACCAACGAAATTTTATTAAAAAGAATGAATATTTACCTTAAAAAGATGATGAATAGGTTTCCTTGGAGAAGAAGAAACCGAAATTTGAAGAATAAATATGTTTAAAAAGTGAATTTTTGGGTTTTAAATCAAAATTAGAGAATTTTGATTACTTAGGTTAAAACAAGTGATTAAAGGTTGTTTATATAGGCTTTTGAAAGGTTTAGATCAACTAGGATTAAGATTATATCAAATTACCTTATAGATCCAAAATTTTGGCTTAGTTTATAAAATTATCCTAAAGTTTTCAATTTTTACAAAATAGTCACTAATTTCAAAATCTTAAGGATTCAAGGGTCAATTTTCAAAATTGATTCGACCTAAGTCAAATATAAATAATGATTTTAGGATATTTTTCCATAATTTATTTTGATTAAAAATCAATTTTTAAGTATTTAATCTCGAACTAGGCTAAACCGACCCACTACCTTCTAGGCTCATTTTTGGGGTTTTACAATTTAAGACTACATGAGTATAACTATCCCACCTCTGACCTCGTCTAGAAAATATTCTATCTGGGTTATTGTAGATAGACTCACGAAGTCAGCTCATTTTATCCCTATTCGAATCACTTATTCTCTAGAAAAGCTGGCTAGACTGTATATTTGTAAGATTGTCAGATTGCATGGGGTGCCCTTATCTATTATTTGTGACCGAGATCTGAGATTCACTTCCCAATTTTGGAAAGCTTTATAGTTTAATTTAGGTACCCGTCTGTAACCCCCTAAACCCGACCTAGAAGAAATAAGTCGAATCTAGGAAGTCACGTTTGAAAACTTTACCCTAAAAAAAACAATTTTAAAAATTATACTTTAATTTAAAATAAAACATAGTAATTTAATAAATATCTTATAATAAAAAAATACTTAAATATTATAATAAAAATTCAAATATTTATATAAAATTCTCTAAAATAAAATTATATAAAAATGCTTAAATACCTGAAAAACATAAATATCCCAAATGCATCAAAGTTTTCAAAATAATAAATAATAACCTAAATATCTAAAAATAGTTTCATTTTGATAATTAAATAACTGAATAAAATCTGAGATCTTCTAAGTACTGCAATGTCTAAAGTTCAAAGATTTGTAAGAGAAAACTAAGGGGCAATAAGCTAAAGAGCTTAGTGTGTCTCTAAGATGCAGATAAAAACAACAAAACACGATTCATAAAATTATTTTTCAAAGTAATATTTAAAAAAATATAGTTCACATAAATAATTTTTTCAAGAGTAAAGTTTTGAAAAAATGCAAATCATGATGTATGAATGATATCATACGCATAACACAAATCCCAACTACAACGTCATCAGTCCGAATGGAGGAGTTACCCAGAACCCTCACCTACAACATCACCAAAATCTGAGTGGTCTTAGGTTTCCGGAAACCTACCACAACTTCCTCCGTATACAATCTCACCCCATACACACAATATGATGTAACATGATTTGAAAATCCGAAAACAATCACAATTCAATCTGAAATCATAATTTATCCGAAATCACAATTTCATAGGATATAAAAATTATATTACTCTCAAAAGTGTGAAATCTCAAATATAAAAATTTTAATATTTCTCAAATCACAATGACATGTATGTATGATAACACAAGTGCACAATCAAAGTCACAATACAAAAATTAGACAGGCCAGCAAAACAC
Source organism: Abelmoschus esculentus (assembly GCA_035048815.1). Taxonomy (NCBI): domain Eukaryota; kingdom Viridiplantae; phylum Streptophyta; class Magnoliopsida; order Malvales; family Malvaceae; genus Abelmoschus; species Abelmoschus esculentus. The sequence goes on from JAUCBN010000049.1 coordinate 4,145,640, forward strand.
GAGTATTTTTCAAAAAACAAAATATTAAGCATGTTAAACAAAAAATACATTTTTCGAAAAAACAAATATAACACCAATAAGAGAACATACCTTAGCCAAAGCGATTCAATCTACTGAATAACGTGATTTTAAACTCGAATAGAAATAAAGAATGAAAACATAGACTTTAGAGAATTTTGATGGAAGAAAATAATCTAGGGTTTTCTCTTAGACCAAAATATGTATTTATAGAGAAAAATAACTAATTCCAATTAGAATTAGAATTCTATTAGATCACATTATAAATATAATAAATATTAATAAAATAAGGTTATAGAATTTTAAAGAGATTTTCTTTCCTTATATGAAACTTTATATAATATATAAATAATATATTACAATAAATAAATAGTTTTGATAAAATAATAATTAAAATAAAGTAATATTTTTAATAAAAAAATAACTAATTTTAGTAGAATCAGAATTTAATTTAAAAACAAACAGGATATTCAAGAGTTCTCAAAATTCAAAACATCACTTTTAACTTTAAAACTTTAAATTCACATTTAAAACTTTTAAAAATTTACAATCTTATCCCAAAAATTTCCCTTGAATTTAGAAAATCAATTTAAAAATCTCAAAAAAAATAGGGTTTCAAAAATTGGGAATCTAAAAAATAGTTCTTTAATTATGGATTTCAAAATTAGATTAAATTTAGGAAAAATTTTTAGGGTGTTATAGGGATCCTTACCTGTCTCTATTACTCCCTACTAAATGGCGCCGAAAGTGTTGAAAGTTCATTTGTAAGAGTTGTTGGATCTTGGTTTTATTCGACCGAGTACATCACCGTAAGGTGCACCAGTCTTGTTTGTGAAAAAGAAGGATGGTAGCATGCGAATGTGCATATACTATCGTTAGTTGAATAGGTTGACGGTGAAGAACAAGTATCCCTGCCTAGGATAGATGACTTGTTCGACCAGTTTAGAGGAGGGACGGTGTTTTCCAAGATTGATCTTCGGTCTAGGTATAATCAGTTGAGAGTTAAGGATCAGGATGTTCCTAAGACTACTTTTAGAACACGGTATGACCATTATGAGTTTTTGGTTATTCCCTTTGGCTTGACTAATGCACCTGCTACTTTCATGGATATGATGAACCGAGTTTATCGGTGATATCCTTGTGTACTCTTGTACCGAAGAGGATCATGATAGGCATTTAAGGATTGTTTTAAAGACTTTGTTAGATAACCAGTTATATGCTAAGTTGAGCAAGTGTGAGTTTTGGATCAAGGAGGTTGTTTTTTTGGGTCATGTAGTTTTGGCTGAAGGCATAAGGGTTGATCCGCAGAAGGTTGAGGTTGTTGTGAGTTGGAAACAACCTAGGTCTTTGATAGAGGTTCGTAGTTTTCCAGGTTTGGTAGGATACTACCGAAGGTTTGTGGAGTTTTTTTCTAGGATTACAGCACCTTTGGCGAAGTTGTTGTAAAAAGATGTTAAGTTTGAGTAGACCAAAAAGAGAAAAAAGGCTTTTGAGAAGCTTAAGGAGGCTTTGACGCAGGCTTCGATCTTAATTCAACCGGAACCGAGAAAGGAGTTTACACTTTATAGAGATGCATCTTATTTTGGTCTTGGTTGTGTTTTGATGCAAGAGGGAAGGGTGGTAGAGTATGCATCTCGACAGTTGAAGGTGCATGAAATGTAACCCCCTCGACTCGGGTTGGTCAATTACACGGGGAATATCGAGGCTAAACCGGAGTCCCGCCTTGGTAAACGACTTTTTTTTATTTTCTTCATTGTGACTCTTACGTGTTTATGCATCGCCTACGTCTAAACTAATTACTTGAACATTAAAGACCGACATGTAAATGATCTAAACTCATTTTTAACTTAGAAATGACTTTAGCAGCCAAAGGTATCGAAACCCTCCTTACCCGTTTCGGTACCGTGTGCTGACTCATTAATGTTTCGAAAAATATAGGGGGTGTTTCGAGCCCGTGTTTCGAAACGGGTGATCCTTGATTTCGAAACACTTTTGCCACTGTAAGTATAGGTATCGAAATCCCCTGTATTCGTTTTGAAACCATTTCCAATAGTACCAAAACAAAGGCATAAGGTTTCAATACCTAGGCAATTCCTACTCAGTTTCCTTCATGTTCTATCTAGCATTTCGATACCAACGCTATCCTTTCCAAAACCTCTATTCAGTTCTGAATTAATACAACTAATCATGCACTATGATTTAAGTCTAATTCTGAATGCATTCTCGTTCTAACCTAAGTTACCACTGAAAGACTTACACCACTAAATGCAAAAGAAAAACAACTCGACATTGTAAGCAAAAGAAAAACAACTCTAAAATCACGCTTCAAGACATTCAATTCATGTTCAATATTAAAAGACTCAACATAACCATATCCTTGCCTCCGAAAATACAGATTCCAACATTAAGAATACCCCCATTACTCTTATTCACTACTAAAGTTGAGAGTTCATACATTTGAGTTTTTACTATGCACACACCGAACTTACTTCCTTGTGACCTAGCTTCTACTTTTCTGCATAGCAAGATAGAGAAAGAGGGTAAGTCATGGACTTAAAGAGTGGCAACTTAATTCAACTTCAACAATGCAGCTCATAGTACAGGTGAAACTAGATACATTTCATTTTAGGCATGCCAAGTTTAACCATGACCATCACCACTTAACATTTAACATGTTCAAATCTCTTAAATGCCTTACCAACACCTTTGTACCTCTTTTAAGTATTTAAACTCTATGCACACAATCAAAACATGCTTCATGCCTTAGCCTTTACAACATATGAACTATATTGGCAGGTGATTATCTAGGCTTGCGGTACTCCTAGCTTTCGGGATAAATGGGTAAGTATTGCCTTGCGGGACTCCAATATCCGTGATGGCTTGCGGTACTTCATCACTCATGATGGCTTGTTGTTCTTCATCATTAACAACTACCTTGGTGTCCAAATAGGCTTCCGGTCCTCCAATCGGAAATAATAGGTTTGCGGTTCTCCTATTACCAAGCATAAGCTTCACACAAGGATTTACAACACGTACGATTTTAAAACTTTATAGTTCACTCTAGACCCTATTGATAGATCAATATCCCTTGTCTAAACATCACATATCCAGCCAATATAGATTACAACGAGTTTGGTTCTATTATTCAAGATTGTACTTCCCAATATAACCATGCACCATTAGTGCAAAAAAAGTCATGCTCAATTGGTTCAACATTAATCATGCCTTCTCAAATAAAAATCATGGATGCAATTTACATCCTATAAAACATTAAATGCATACCACTTTTCATTTGAAATCAGCCTTATTATATTATGGTATAAATCACTTAAACATGGATCTATCAATTATCAAATATGAAGCTCATAGCGTCAACTTACTTCCGAGTGAAGGGAGGTTTTTCATGCCTTCTCAACACTCCCAAAATTCTTGAAATTTGTAAGAATTCCCTGCCAATAAGGCAACCTCTCACCACATGAGCCAAACGTAGCTCGCCGAAGCCACAAAGTTACAAGAATGTTCGCCGAAACCTACGAGTCACCTACTCTTCACTTTGACCTACTTCAAACAAGAAAAACTGAGGAATCAATTCCTTTTGGAAGCATCAACTCAACTCCTCACATACTTGCCCACAACATCTCATTCAATCTACCCAAAACAACCGAAAAACACCCTAAAATTACACCAAACTTTTCCCTAACCTTAATCAGCGAAGTCAACCTTTCTTCTACACCCTAACACATCATAAAACTTCAATCCAAAGCCTAAATACCTCCAGCAACAACAGAGCACACTTAACCTTCCGAGAACCTTAAATTTAAGCCATTAAACCTATCAAGAACACAAGATCCGGGTTTACTATAATATAAAACTCAAACCACAACATAAAACACTTCTATTAACACAAGATTTTCAATCCAAAATCCTCATCTACATAACCTCTACGAAAATTTATGAGATCAAGTCAAAATCTTAATTAACACAATTTTTAACTCCAAATTAATTCAAGAATTGTTATAATGAGTCAACTACTTGGGAATTTCAATAAATAACTATAAGCTCAGAGGTTTAGATAAATCCTTACCTTCAAACCTAATCCAACCTCCTTCCAATTGAAGAAAACATGAAAAATAATAAAATTTTCAATGAGAATTTGAGAGAAAACAAGGAGGAATTAAGTAAAACGTGATCAAAGCTTGTAAAGATGTAATACCTTGAAAAGAATGATGGATTCTCTGTTGAAAATCAGAAGGAATTGAGAGAATTTAAGAAAACGAAGTAGTTACGTCAAATTTGGTGTTTTGGATAAAAATGGGAAATCATGGTTATCAAAGATTTATTAATTGATTAATTAAGCTTTAAAAGATGATTGGAAGGTTAGATCAACTGAGTAAGATTGGATCAATAGCCCCTTAAGGATTCTAAGTATTGACTAATTTACAATTTAGTCACTAAATTAGTCTAGTTTTGAATTTTAAAAAATAGTCACTAGTTTCCAAAATGTCGAGGACCCGAACATAATTTTAAAAAATAAATTTGACCAAAGTCACCTATAACTAAAATAAGAATTTTGTAAATTTTTCCAAGATTTATTTCCACCAAAAACACATTTTTGACTAAAAACCCGGATCTAAGCGTAACAACATTTCTGAACCACTAACTTGATATCAAAAATCCCAAGCCTAAACTCAGGGTGTTATAACTCTCCCCCTCTTAAGGAATTTCTTCCTCGAAATTTACCTGATGGAAAGAGATGTGAGAACGGCTCTAACATGTCTGCCTTTTTTTCCTAGGTGGCTTCTTCGACACCTCGATGTCGCCAAAGTACCTTAACCAACTCAATGGTTCTGCCCTGCAATACTTTAGATTCTAATGCTAAGATCTGAATCGACTCTTTCTCATAGGAAAGATCAGGGCTAAGCTCAATGTCTTCCACCTGCATTACATGCGATGGATCCGACCGATACCTCCTAAGCATAGATACATGGAACACATCGTGGATTCTTTTTTAACTCCTGTGGCAACCTCAACCGATAGGCAACTGGTCCAACTCTCCCTATCATCACATAAGGTCCGTTAAAACGAGGACTCAACTTACCTTTCCTTCCAAACCGCATTATCTTTTTCCAAGATGAAACCTTCAAAAACACCTTCTCTCCCACAAAAAACTCTATCTCTTTACGCTTGAGATTAGCATAAGACTTATGTCGATCCACAGCGGTCCGCAACCGATCACTAATAAGTTTAACTTTTTTCATTATTGTCCTCCAAGACACCCGGTAAGGTAACAAACTTTTCGCCTGTTTCAACCCAGCACAAAGGTGTTCTACACCTTCTACCATATAGAGCCTCAAAAGGGGTAATTTTAATACTTGCCTGATAATTATTATTATATGCAAACTCCACCAAAGGCAAATACCTCTCCCAAGAACCCTGGAAGTTGATTACACAACAACGCAACATGTGTTCCAATACTTGTATTACCCGCTCTGACTACCCATCGGTCTGTGGATAATAGGAGGTACTGAAGCTCAACCGAGACCCTAACGCTCGTTGCAACGAGCCCCAAAACCTAGAGGTAAACCTTGGGTCACGGTTCGACACAATAGACTTGGCCATTCCGTGTAACCTCACGACCCCAAACATATACAACTCAGCCAGCTTATCCATGGTAAACTTGGTAGGCACATAAACAAAATGCGCACACTTTATGATCCGATCCACAATCACCCAAATAGAGTCTTTTTCGAACGGTGTCAAAGGTAACCCCGTCAAAAAATCCATTGTAATCATTTTCCACTTCCACTCAGATATTTTCAACGGTTGCAATAAACCTGACGGTACCTGATGTTCAGCTTTCACCCGTTGACATACTTGGCAACGACTTACAAACTCAGCCACATCTCTCTTCATTCTAACCCAGTAGTACTCCTTCCTAATTCCGTGATACATTTTAGTACTACCCTGGTGCATAGCAAAAGGGCTACTATAAGCCTCCAATGGTAAAGTCTGTCGTAACTCCTTATCATCCGACACCACTACCCGCTCCCTAAAACCCAAGAGACCATCCTAACAAAAACCAAACTCTGTTAGTACACCCTAAGCTATATCCTGCACTACCGGTACCAACGAGTCATACCCTAACTGCTTCTCGCGTATCAATTCTACCAAAGATGGTCTAAATTGTAGTTCCGTCACTAACCCACCATCGTCCGACAAACTCAACCGAGCGAACATCCCGCGCAACTCTACTGCCACTTTCCGACTCAAGGCATCCGCCATTACGTTAGCCTTACCCAGGTGATACTTGATCGTTAAATCGTAGTCCTTAAGCAACTCTAACCAGCGTCGTTGCATAAGATTCAACTCCCTTTGAGACGTCAAGTACTTTAAACTTTTATGATATGTATAAACTGTGCATCTCTCACCATAAAGATAATGTCTCTATATCTTTAGAGCAAAGACCACAGCCGCCAACTCAAGATCATGTGTCAAGTAATTACACTCATGCACTTTCAGCTGCCTATATGCATAAGCAACCAAGACCCACATAAAAAGCATCGCTATAAACAACAAACTCTTTCCTCGTGTCCGACTGAACCAAGATCGGAGTCTGTGTCAAAGCATCCTCTTAGTCTATTTTTATGTCCCCTTCTATTCCCACCAATCAGAGCTAGATCACACTGATCAAAACACTTAGATGCTCTTCTTCTTCGTGAAATCACATCATTAAAACTAATGTAATACCTGTTAATCTTTGTACAATCCCAGAAACGGATCATAGAACATAACGCAAAAGGCTTAGTCTACACTTTAGAAACTCCTACAGCTCAAATATTCTCAAGACAAATCTAAACTTAATATAGCAAAGCAAACCTAAAAAGTATCTTTCGAACCATGAACATACCTTCTCATGCTACCATTCCCACCGGTGCGGACCGCACCGACCATTTTCGTAAGCCTCTCCACATTCATCTAAACAGCAAATCAATAAAAGGGTTTTAGGATACAAATAAAAACAAATCGAGAATTGAGGTAAAAAGCTTATCAAAATCACTTAAATAAACAAATAAAACACACTACAAATGAGGCATATGAAACAATCATACACTAAAAGAATCCTAATCCTTATTGTAGCCTGTAATTGTTGTAAGAGAGAGGGGGAAATCGGCGAAAAAGGTGAAATTAAAAATAGAGAATGAAAATCATAGACAAAAACTTCAGGAAAAAAATGTGATTTATCCTAATTTACTTGTTGTAATTGGATTTTATGCTTTAAGTCATAAATTATAAGCTACGAAAGAAATCTAAAGAATTGATAAAGTGAGGCAGCTGAAATAAAATATCAAACAGAGGGTCTTCTCAATGATTTCCCCCAAAATATACGAACAGATAGATTAATCCAAAACAAAAACAACATTTGATAAGAAATAAGACAAAAATATAAGAAATCTGATGCAAAATTATGAAGATAAACAGAGAAGAAAGAAATTGTACTTTTACACTGTGTTTGGATTGCGATAATCAGAGAGAAAGTGAAGTAAGAGATTTCTTTTTGTAAGGATAGGTAAGATAAGATCTATTTTTCCTCTAAATTTGTAATTTATTTTGATACGATTTCCAGGAAACATATAGGAAGGAAAGGTGAATTAACTTTTTTTTAAAAAAAATATTTATTTTCAAAAAATTATATTTTTTATTTTTATTATAGAAAATATTTTATTGTAAAAAGACATTTCTAAAATAAATACTACGTACTTTTCTCTTTTATTATTTTCTCTATCCTATTTAAGAAGTTTAGGATTGATTTTTTAGAGTTAAAATTTTAAAACTTTGATCATAGTTATTTTAAATATTTTAATTTATTAAATTTTATAAAATATATTTTTAAACTAATTGATTAGAGGTTTTTAGAATATATTTTTTTATATTTTTATCAATAATAGATTTAAAGTTATAATGAGTCAAAGTTAAAAAAAAAATTGACTAAAAAAATCAATATTGGACAAATAAAGTGGGATGAAGGGAGTATTAGTTATATACATGGATTTAGACAATTTAAAATTATCCGACTTGATTAATTTGATGACCTAAAATAATAATATCGGATAATTTTTGAAAAAAATTCAATTAAACTAGATACCTAACTATATATAATTGGGTCGGGTCTCGATTGATTTTTTTTAATTATTGAGTAACCGACTTCATAACTTTAAATATATATTTTTTAGATCTTTTAATATTTATATTTAAAAATAAATTTAAATATTTAAATAAGTTCTATGTTTGTATTATATATTTTTAAGTTTTAAAATTTTTAAATATATTTTTATTAATTTGTTAATACTGAAAGAAAAAAACGATATTAATATTTTTAATGTCTTTTTTTTAAAACATTAATATAAATATCATATATGTATCTAAATATTCTAAAATTAACTTTAAATCGCTGATTTTTATGTTCGGTTATATATTATAATTTTTTATTTGTTTAATATATAATTTTTTAATTTTAAAATTAAAAAAAAATTATAAATTGAGTATCTATTACTCGATTAACTAGGTACCTGATTTTTACGAGTACTTGATAATAGATATCTAATTTAAATAGACTAGGGCACGGGCCGACAAATAGATATCTGAAAAAATCGGGTGTCCAATAATGAAACCCTTAACGGGGATAGACATTTCACTCTGATCCGAAGGGTTTTGATCTATCCCAACCGGATTCAATCGTGTCTTATTTTTTAAAATAAAAAAATAAGTTTGGGTCGTGTTAGATTTTCATCAAGGGTAATCAACTTTGATTCGGGTGAAAACTCTCAAACCCAAGGACTAATAATATATTTTTTCCTTATATTTTTTAATAACATTTATAATAATAATGCTCCATCTATATATTTCTTTATAACTAGGCCTTGATATAATTTTTGGATCGAGTTTTTTTTTTAAATAAAGGTCAAATTAAGTCTAAGTTTAAAATAATTAATTTTGAATTGAGTTCAAATCGATCAAAAATTCAATCCATGTCAATCCCAAGTTATATGTTGAAAACTTCAATTGCAATAGAAAGGAGAAAGGTGAAACTTACGACAAGTTTTAGATATTTTGAGTTAACTAAATTAACTAATCTTATTTTATAACTTAAATTTAATTTTTTTATTTTAATTTTTCTCAAATTGAGTTACTTAAATCAAGTTGTTTTAGTTTAAGTTTAAATTTAATTATAATCATTATAATGTTATGATACTAATTAATTTTAATTGGCTTAACTCAATAATAGGTGCCCAAAGTATACATCTTTTCTGAAATAGGTGCCTAATGTTTTTTTTTTGCTGAAATAAATGACTAAACTATATATTTTTTCTGAGATAGGTGCCTAATGTATTTTTTGGCTGAAATAAGTGCCTAAAGTTTTATTCCCTTAGGTTTTAAGGTAACAGTGTTAAAAGAAAATTGTTTAATTTATAAATAAGTACATAAACTATATATTTTTTAAAAAATAGATGCCTAATATAATTTTTATTAAAATAAATACCTAATTTTTTTCTTATAAATAATTTATATTTCTTATAAGATATAAAATTAGTTATATCTTAAATTAATCATTTAACCTTTTAAATTATAAGAAAAAATTATTTTTTAACAACACTAAAATAAAAAATAATTAAAATTTATATAATTTTATATTAATATTTTTTATATTTTCCACAACAATCATCAATGGGAAAAATCGATTCACTAGCAAGGACATGCCGCCGGTTCACATGGGGAATATATACAAAAATTCTTATATTCCTATTACATTTATAATTTTTTCGAAAAAGAATTGAAAATATTAATATAAAATTATATAAATTTTAATTATTTTTTATTTTAGTGTTGTTAAAAAATATTTTTTCTCATAATTTCATCTACTAATCAAATTTAAATAAATTATTAATCAATTATAATAAATAATTTAATAGATTAAAACGATGATATATAAATAATTTTACATCTTATAAGAAATATAAATTACTTATAAGAAAAAAATTAGGCATTTATTTCAATAAAAATTACAGTAGGAACCTATTTTAAAATATATATATAGTTTAGGTACTTATTTATAAATTAAATAATTTTCTTTTAACAGTGTTACCTTAAAATACTAAGGGAATAAAACTTTAGGCACCTATTTCAGCCAAAAAATACATTAGGCACTTATCTCAGAAAAAATATATAATTTAGGCACTTATTTCAGCCAAAAAAAACATTAGACACCTATTTTAGAAAAAATGTATACTTTAGGCACTTATTACTGAGTTAAGCCATTTTAATTTAAACATTATTTTACTATCATATAAAATACACATATCTATTTCTTTATATTTTATATGTGATTTATATCAATCAGAATTACATAACACAATTTTAAATTTAAAATTAATCCATTAATTACTAAAATATTTAAGTTATCCAACTTCTATTTAAATAAAAGGGGAAACTACATAAATAATCAACGAAGTTTTAGATTATATTCATTTTGATCACCTAACTTTTAAAATAATTGATAACGTCATCCAACTTTTAATTCACATTTGATTTGGTCCCTACAATTAAATTCAGTTAAAAATACCGTTAATTTTTATTTTCCTTAATACAAAATGAGTAAACTACAACAATCATCACTAAATTTTTTTCTCACTCCAATTTTGGTCACTAAAGCTTAATTTTTTTTCCTAATTAATTAACCTAACTTTTAAATTATTCATATTTTGGTCACTCTCAAATGATATGGTTATATAAATTGAAATTTTTAGTTAATCTTTAAAAAAATCAAAAAAAATATTTTTTTAGTTTTTTATTAAATTTATTATATTTTGATTATTCGATTTAATTGGTACAATATGAAATAAGAGTCCAGGGAAACCCATTTTATTATCGTATCGAAATGATATTCATAATAGAATATAAGAACCATATGTATACCAATCCGTATTTTCTTTTTGTAACTCCTATGATTAAAAAAATGATAAATCTAGATACAGTCCTAGATGTATATTTTATATTTGATATTGGTTAACACAGGTATATAAGTCATGTTATACCGTTTAATAACAAGCCTTCAATTATCTATTCTAGATAATTTGTGCGCTTGGGAGTCCCTTAACTTAAAGCCTAAGCATATATGCAATGTATAGATTCCCTTACAACCATGACATATTTGTTTGTTCAACATAATTTCATTTCTTTCTAAAAGAACTAAAAGAAATGAGAATGGTTAATTTTGAAAAAAAAACTTTTTTTTTTCGAGATACAATTCAAAATTTTTAATTATTTATTTTTATTGACTCAACCATAGACCAATTTAACCAATTCATTGAAATATTTTTATTAATATATTTAATATTCAAATATTTTTATTCGAATATTTAATATATGAATATTTTTATTCAAATGTTTTATATCTAAATATTTTTATTAAAATATTTAATATTTGAATATTTTTATTCGTATATTTAATATTTGAATATTTAATATCTAAATATTTTTATTCGAATTTTTAATATCCAAATATTTTTATTTGAATATTGAATACACAAATTGTAACACCCCAACTCGTATGTCACAATGGGCCTCCGGCCCAAAACATGTATTTCAAATTTCCTTCGAAAGCCCAACAAATAAAATCCAATTCAAGTCCAAAATACGATTCATAAAATCCATTTAAGTTAAAACGTAAGCCCAAAATAATATAAAGTAATCGAAGCTCCTAATATTACAAATTCATTTAAAACATTTGACCCAAAAATAAACAGAGTTACAACATACATATAGGGTTCGACTAAGCACTAGCCCACTACATCTAATACATGTACTCTGACAACAAAGTCGATGCTGAAATCCAAACCTCGAAGGTGCTCCACAGGAACCGGCTTCACCTAACCTACGCACGAAAACACATTTTGAACGTTGAGCTACAGAAGCTCAGTGGGTACGCCGACCTCGGCCCAAAATCATGCATTTCATAAGCAGTAAAGCATAACATATAAATATCGTGCATGATATGATGGTCTAGCATGTTTGCCTAACACATGGCATAAACAATGCATAATATTGCACACAGCATATACATATCACATCACAAAATAACACACAAGATTAAGGTCCGCGTCCACACAACATCGGGATCCTACACTCAGGATTTGAGGCCGCCCTCAAATCCTATGCCCGGAATGTTATATCGGACATCTTCGAACGAGGCCGCCCAACGTTCGGAAAAGGGATGGAGGCCGCCCAACCAATCCCATGCTCGAAATGTTACATCGAACATCTTCAAGTGAGGCCGCCCAACACTCGGAATAAAAGTCTTCAATACATCACCCGGCATATTACATCGGATGGCCTTCGACGTGTTGCAACACTTTTGGATATCCGGATTTCCATCAAACAAGGACTCGATACACACAAATGATCCACCTAGGATCCTCACATCAAAACACATCAAGACTTAACATAATTTAGTCATTCGGGATTTAATATCATCAATTCGTGTTAACAATTCATTTCATCATTTATAGGATTCATTAGGACTCTTAATTCTCTTATCGAACCTTAAACAATACCAAACTTGCCGAGTTCTCGCAGGGGTATCGATACCCATATGTTGGGTATCGAAACACCCTGCTTTGATACCTACCCAAAGAAGGCATTGAACCATGGGTATCGATGCCAGTATCGATACCCTTTGACCATTTTTAAAGTCAACGAAAGAGGACCCTCCATATTCGATACTGGTATCGATGCAATTATGCCACTGAAGGTCCCAGTATCGAACCATGGTTCGATACCCCTGCCCACAAAGCCTATTTTCACTCATGGGTATCGATACCGGTAGCCCGTGTATCGATACCCCTGCACAAAATGCAGATCTGCGCTTAGAAATTTCAAGGATCCATTCCAAACTTGATCAAACCAATCTTAAAGTGTTCCTACACATTATTAGGAGTGTTTAGGATAATTTAACATCATTTTCAAGTCATTTAGAACATAAATCCAAATTTCTCCATTAAAGGTTCCAAAGCTCAACACAAGCATTCAAGCACAAAATCTACAGGTCATGCATACTACAATGATGTGAATGATAAAGAGATGAGTTGGGAGTACCAACCTTGAGCAACAACAACAACAAAAACGATTTTATCCTCCTCAAGCCTTTTCATTTCCCAACCTTTGTGATGAAGCTCCCACTTCCTTTTCTACAAAAAAGGATTAAGACCAACCATAAGAAAAAGCTAGAGGTGTTTTTAACTTTTAAAAACATCAAGAAAACAAGGAAGAACACTTAAAAACTCCTAAACCCGGATTTCCTTCATCAACCTCACAAACCATCTCCCACCATCAAAACTAGCCTTCTTTACCTTAAAAGATAGATCTCTCCAAGCTCTAAAACTTCCCCTCTTGTACTAAAACGTGATTCACAACCCCCAAGCACAAGTTAGAACCTTTACCCTCTTGTTTGGGTTGGAAGAATGATGAAGATAAAGATATAGATAAAATGGTGACTTCACCATGTTCAGATTTTCTACAGCACCAAAACCCACACAAAAACCCTCTTTCAACTATTTGACAATTACCAAAAGGTCCTCCACTTAAAACCCCTAAGGCCCTAAACCGCTCAAGCCCAACAAGCCTAAGCCTAAAACCCCACTAACTCAGGCCCAAAACCGAAGCCCAACACTACGGGTTAACCCGACGCTCGGATCCGAAATCCGGGTCGTTACAACTCTCCCCTCTTTAAAGAAAATTTCGTCCTCGAAATTTACCTGTCAGGAAGAGATGAGGATACTGATCTCTCATGTCCTTTTCTGTTTCCCACGTTGTTTTTTCTATTATGTGATTCCTCCACAAAACCTTTACCAAAGGTATGCACTTGTTTCGAAGCTCTTTCACTCCCCTATCCAAGATTCCTATAGGCCTTTCCTCATAAGTCAAATCTACATTGACTTCTATTTCCTCAAGCTGAACCACATGCGAAGGATCGGAACGGTAACGCCTCAACATAGACACGTGGAACACATCGTGTATACATGCCAACTCTGGAGGTAAAGCTAGCCGATAAGCTACCGGTCCAACCCTATAAAGAACCTCATAAGGTCCGATGTACCTTGGACTTAACTTTCCTTTACGACCAAACTGGATGATCCCTTTCCACGGAGATACCTTGAGAAATACTTTTTCACCAAGCTCATACTCGATGTGCTTACGCTTCTTATCCGCATAAGCTTTCTGTCTGTCAAAAGCTGCTTGCAACCTCTCTTTAATGATCTAAATTTTTTCCTCGGTTTCCTTAACAAGCTCCGAACCTACTATCTTTCTCTCGTTGAGCTCTGTCCAACACAAAGGTGTCCTACACCTACGCCCGTATAAGGCCTCAAAAGGTGCCATCTTTATGCTTGACTGATAACTATTTTTGTAAGCAAACTCTACAAACGGTAACTAATCTTCCCAACTACGGGCAAAGTCCACAGCACGACACCGAAGCATATCTTCCAAGATATGGATAACTCTCTCAGACTGTCCATCGATCTGAGGATGAAAAGCTGTACTGAAGTGCAACTTGGTGTCTAAAGCCTCGTGGATAGACCTCCACAACCTCGCCGTAAACCTTGGATCTCTATCCGATATGATCGATGAAGGTACACCATGCAACCTCACGATCTCCTTTATGTACAACAGAGCCAACTTTTCCAAATTGTAGTCCATCCTTACCGGTAAGAAGTGAGCCGAGTTGGTCAACCGGTCAACTACAACCCATATATCATCATGCTTTCTCAACGTCATCGGCAACCCAGTGGCGAAGTCCATGGTCACTTAATCCCACTTCCACTGTGGAATCTGGATAGGCTGAAGCAAACCCGAAGGAACTTGATGTTCCGCTTTCACTTACTGACATGCTAGACACCTGGTCACAAACTCTGACACATTTATTTTCATGCACGGCCACCAAAAGAAAGGACGAAGATCCTGATACACTACCCGGATAAACAGAAAACGGACTACGGTGAGCTTCCCTCAAGATACGATGCCTTAAATCCTCTAAAGCTGGTACACACAACCAACCTTGAAAGTACAAGAACCCACTATCTCGTACCTCAAAGTCTGACAACTCACCTCTCTGAACAGACTCTAACTGAGCTACCAACTCCTCGTCTAACACCTGTGCTCTCTTTATCTCTTGAACAAGCATGGGCTCCACACGCAACTCTGCCAACAAACCTTCATCGTCGGTCATCCTCAACTGAGCAAACAAAGCTCTCAAGTCCGACATAGACTTCCGACTCAAAGCATCGGCGACCACATTCGCCTTGCCGGGATGATACTATATGACTCAGTCATAGTCCTTCAACAACTCTATCCACCGATGCTATCTCAGATTCAACTCTTTCTGGGTAAGCAGATACTTTAAACTCTTGTGGTCGGTGTAGATGTAGCATTTCTCCCCGTAGAGATAATGTCTCCACATCTTCAAAGCGAAGATAACCGCCGCTAGCTCAAGATCATGTGTAGGATAGTTCCTCTCATGGGGTTTCAACTACCTCAAGGCGTAAGCAACCACCTTACCCTCTTGCATAAGCACACACCCTAGCCCATTCAAGAAAGCATTACTAAACACCACATAATCTTTTCCCGGTTCTGGTTACGTCAAGATCGATGCCTCTGTCAAATAAGCCTTAAGTTGCTCAAAACTTTGTTGTCTCTTCTCATTCCACACAAAAGGAACACCTTTCTGAAGCAACTTGGTCAAAGGTGTCGCTATGATCGAAAAACCTTTAACGAACCTCCTGTAGTATCCGGCAAGTCCAAGGAAGCTACGGACTTTCGATACATTCCTTGGTGGTTTCCACTCCACCACAGCTTGGATTTTCTGAGGATCTACTCGGATTCCATCCGCTGCAACGATGTGGCCAAGAAACGCCACCTCTGACAACCAGAACTCACACTAACTAAACTTGGCGTACAGACGCCTATCCCTTAACACCTGAAGAACAACCCTTAGGTGGTAGTCATGCTCCTCCTCTGAGCGTGAATACACCAAGATGTCATCGATGAACACAACCAAAAACTGATCCAGGTACGGCTGAAAGATCTGGTTCATCAAGTCCATAAAAGCTGCAGGTGCATTCGTGAGCCCGAGCATCACCAAGAACTCATAGTGTTCGTACCGCGTCCTGAAAGCGGTCTTTTGGACATCCTCTTCCACCACCTTCAACTGGTAGTACCCTGACCTCATATCTATCTTAGAAAACACACGGGCACCCCTCAACTGATCAAACAGGTCATCGATCCTCGGCAAAGGATAACGATTCTTGATCGTGACCTTATTAAGCTGACGGTAGTCGATGCACATCCTCATCGATCCGTCCTTCTTCTTCACAAACAAAATCGATGCTCCCCACGGTGATACACTCGGTCTGATGAAACCTCTCTCAAGCAACTCCTGGATCTGTTGCTTTAACTCTCTCATCTCCGCCGGAGCCATACGATACGGTGCTATGGACACCGGTGTTGTCCCTGCAACACCTTTATCCGAAACTCCAACTCACGATCGGGTGGTAAACCGGGCAACTCCTCCGAAAACACATCTGGATACTCACAAATTGTCCTCAAACTCTCTAAAGCCGGACTCTCAACGCTCACATCTACCACGTAAGCTAAGAAAGCCTCACAACCTTGCTGGATCAACCTCTGAGCTGATAGAGCAGACACAACATTCGCTAAGCACGGATTCCTCTCACCCCTCACAACAAGCTTAGAACCATCAGCCACACGAAGATTCAAACTCTTAGATCGGTACCCCAAACTTGCGTCGTGCTCGAACAACCAATCCATACCAAGGATTGCATCGAACTCCTAAAAAGGTAACACCATGAGGTCGGCCAGGAAGATAGACCCTTGCACCTCGATCGGACACCTCCGATACACCTTATCCACCCATACATCTAACCCCAACGGACTTGTCACACGAACTCCTAACTCAAGATCCTCCGCTGGTAACCCCCAATGCTCCGATATCCCACTACGGATATACGAGTGGGTAGATCCCAAGTCCACAAGAGCAACTATAGGAACATAGAACAAACTAAACGTACCTAAGATCACATCTGTCGCAGCACAGTCCTCTTGTGCCCTCACCGCATACTGTCTCGTTGGTGCTCTGGCAGTGGAATGAAAGGTGCCTCCTTATGCGTGGCTAGCTCTGCCACGTGAGAAACCACGACCCTTATGAGCCTGAAACACGGTCCTCTAAGCCTGACCTAGTGGTGACGTCACAACCTCTGGATAGTCCCTCACAAGATGATCCGAAGACCCACACTGAAAACAAACTCTGGCATTGCCCCAACACTCTCCTCGGTGGGTCCGACCACAACGTCTACAAGTCTGAACACTAACACTCCTCTGTAGACTCTCTAGGCCCCCAACAGAAGAAGACACAGATTGTCTCCTACGTCCCACTGACTCTGATCTTTGATTCGACCTCGAACCCTGATTCGCTGCTCCTCTACTCTGGTTCCAACGGCTCCTACTCCTACCAGAGTGAGATTGAGAGTTACCCGCATGACTCTGACTAGCTCTATCGGTGACTCCCTGGCCAATAAACGGCCCATAGGTCAAACCCTAAACCTACTCCAACGACTTGGCACTAGCAGCCAACTCAGAAAACACCTTAGGCGGTGTAGCAGTGAGATAAGTCTGGATCTCCTTCCTCAGACCTCTCAAGAACCTCTTACATTTCATCTTCTTTGTAGCTACAAGCTCTGGAGCATACCGGCTCAACTGAAGAAACTCCTGCTCATAAGCAAAGACCGAACGGTTCCCCTGAACAAGATGGGTAAACTGCTCCCTCAGGGTGTCGATGTGAGTCTCACCCACATACTTGCTCTCAAACTCCTCAAGGAAGTCCTCCCACTTAGGACGATGACGATACCAACCTTGCTCAACTGTCTCCCACCACTCTAGCGTTTCCCTTCAAAAGCGACAACACACACGATAGCTTGTCCTCTGACCTCAACCTCATCTGTCTCATTATCCATCTTGTATCGTGCAACCACTAATCAGCCTGTACGAGATTATCTTGTCCTATACCAAAGAAGTCAACAGCGCACCCTCTCAACCAGTGTCTCATGAGACGTAGAAGACGGCCTCGGTATAGCTATCACTATCCTGCATAGGGTACGGTTCAACTGAGCAAAATAGTTGGCCCCTTGACCAATTGCATCATCCGATGGCACCTCCCCATTGGGCTCATACTCGTATTCGGAGTCTCCTCCACGAGAACCCCGGCTTTCCTTCTGATCCCTCACACGTCTCCGCATACTTAACCATTTCTGTACATGGAACAACAACAAACAAGAATACACTATCAAAATTTCAACTATAAAGAAAGTACGATATCGACTCGTGGGCATGTACTTGTCTAATACCTATATAACACACTAGACTCCCCCGGGGACTTCCTAGAACCGACTCAACCTAAGCTCTGATACCACTAAATGTAACACCCCGACCCGGATGTCACAATGGGCCTCTGGCCCAAAACCTGTATTTCAAATTTCCTTCGAAAGCCCAACAAATAAAATCCAATTCAAGTCCAAAATACGATTCATAAAATCCATTTAAGTTAAAACGTAAGCCCAAAATAATATAAAGTAATCGGAGCACCTAATATTACAAATTAATTTAAAACATTCGACCCAAAAATAAACAGAGTTACAACATACATATAGGGTTCGACTAAGCACTAGCCACTACATCTGATACATGTACTCTGACAACAAAGTCGCTGAAATCCAAACCTCGATGGTGCTCCACAGGAACCGGCTTCACCTAACCTACACAGGAAAACACACTTCGAACGCTGAGCTACAAAAGCTAAGTGGGTACGCCGAACTCGGCTCAAAATCATGCATTTCATAAGCAGTAAAGCATAACATATAAATATAGTGCATGATATGATGGTCTAGCATGCTTGCCTAACACATAGCATAAACAATGTATAATATCGCACACAGCATATACATATCACATCACAAAATAACACACAAGAGTGAGGCCCGCGTTCACACAGCATCGGGATCCTACACTCAGGATTTGAGGCCGCCCTCAAATCCTATGCCCGGAATGTTACATCGGACATCTTCGAACGAGGCCGCCCAACGTTCGGAAAAGGGATGGAGGCCACCCAACCAATCCCATGCTCGAAATGTTACATCGAAAATCTTCGAGTGAGGCCGCCCAACACTCGGAATAAAAGTCTTCAATACATCACCCGGCATATTACATCAGATGGCCTTCGACGTGTTGCAACACTTTTGGATATCCGGATTTCCATCGAACAAGGACTCGATACATACAAATGATCCACCTAGGATCCTCACATTAAAACACATCAAGACTTAACATAATTTAGTCTTTCGGGATTTAATATCATCAATTCGTGTTAATATTTCATTTCATCATTTATAGGATTCATTAGGACTCTTAATTCTCTTATCGAACCTCAAACAATATCAAACTTGCCGAGTTCTCGCATGGGTATCGATACCCTTATGTAGGGTATCGAACCACCCTGCTTCGATACCTACCCAAAGAAGGCATCGAACCATTGGGTATCGATGCCAGTATCGATACCCTTTGACCATTTTTAAAGTCAACGAAAGAGGACCCTCCAGATTCGGTACTAGTATCGAAGCAATTATGCCACTGGAGGTCCCGATATCGAACCATGGTTCGATACCTCTGCCCATATAGCCTATTTTCACTCATGGGTATCGATACCGGTAGCCCGTGTATCGATACTCCTGGACGAAATACAGGTCTGCACTTAGAAATTTCAAGGATCCATTCCCAAACTTGATCAAACCAATCTTAAAGTGTTCCTACACATTATTAGGAGTGTTTAGGATAATTTAACATCATTTTCAAGTCATTTAGCACATAAATCCGAATTTCACCATTAAAGGTTCCAAAGCTCAACACAAGCATTCAAGCACAAAATCTACAGGTCATGCATACTACCATGATATGAATGATAAAGAGATGAGTTGGGAGTACCAACCTTGAGCAACAACAACAACAAAAACGATTTTACCCTCCTCAAGCCTTTTCCTTTCCCAACCTTTGTGATGAAGCTCCCACTTCCTTTTCTACAAGAAAGGATTAAGACCAACCATAAGAAAAAGCTAGGGATGTTTTTAACTTTTAAAAACATCAAGAAAACAAGGAAGAACACTTAAAAACTCCCAAACCCGGATTTCCTTCATCAACCTCACAAACCATCTCCCACCACCAAAACTAACCTTCTTTACCTTAAAAGATAGATCTCTCAAGCTCTAAAACTTCTCCTCTTGTACTAAAACGTGATTCACAGCCCACAAGCACAAGTTAGCACCTTTACCCTCTTGTTTAGGTTGGAAGAAGGATGAAGATAAAGATAAAATGGTGACTTCACCATGTTCAG
Source organism: Abelmoschus esculentus (assembly GCA_035048815.1). Taxonomy (NCBI): domain Eukaryota; kingdom Viridiplantae; phylum Streptophyta; class Magnoliopsida; order Malvales; family Malvaceae; genus Abelmoschus; species Abelmoschus esculentus. Next base: position 4,166,161 of record JAUCBN010000049.1, read on the forward strand.
ATTTTCTGCAGCACCAAAACCCCCCACAAAAACCTTCTTTCAACTATTTGACAATTACCAAAAGGTCCTCCACTTAAAAACCCTAAGGCCCTAAACCGCTCAAGCCTAAGCCTAAAACCCTACTAACTCAGGCCCAAAAATAAAGCCCAACACCACGGGTTAACCCGACGCTCGGATTCGAAATCCGAATCGTTACACAAATATTTTTATTCATACATTTAATATCAAAATATTTTTATTCAGATATTTAATATTCAAATATTTTTATTCGGATATTTAATATTCGAATATTTTTATTCGGATATTAAATATTCGTATAAAAATATTGAAATACTAAATATTTAAATAAAATTATTTGTGTACATATTGAATTAAAATATTAAATATTTGAATAAAAATATTCCAATAAAAATATTTAGATATTAATATATAAATAAAAGTATTTAAATATTAAATATTCACATATTAAATATTTAAATATTTTTATTTGAACATTAAATATTTGAATAAAAATATTCTGATATTAAATATATGAGTAAAAATGTTTGATAATTAAATATTAAATAAAAGTATTCAAATAAAAATATCTGAATATTTAATATTTTAATTTTAAAATATTCAAATATTTAATATTTAAATATTTAATATTCTAAAGTGGTTTAGTCAATTATTAATTTCATATTATTTAATTCTTTATCTTATATTATACTAACTAAATTAAATAATTAAAATATTTTTATTCGAGTAATAATTTTTAATTTGTTTATTATAATATAAAATGTGACAATATGATAAATTTAATAAAAAAAATAAAAAATATTTTTTTATTTATAATCATATCATTTGATAATGAATAAAATATCAATAATTCAAAATCCAATTATTAAATTAAAAAAGTTTAATGACCAAAATATGAGTAAAAAGAAAGTTAAAGTAATTATTATTTTAATTATCCATTTTTATTGGCATTTTTAATAAAATTTAACAATAGAAATTGTATCATATAAAAATTAAAAAATAGGTAACCTTATTAAAAGTTCAATGACCAAAATGAATCTACTTTAAATATAAAATTTACCCTAAATATAATTTTGAACTTCATAGATTTTTAATAATTTTCGTTTTTTAATAAAAAATTAATTATTTCAAAAATATCAAAAAAATAATAAAAGAAATTCAATAACATTAAAATTAGACAATATGAATATTATTAAATTTTAACACTGTAAATAAAATAAAAATAGAAAGATCGTTCCTATCGAACCTCTACGGTACTCAATATAAATTAGTTAATCAATCAATTAAGTACGGATCGTTAAGCTAAAGATTGATTGAAGATATACTAGTTATTAAAAACGAACCACGCATTTAAAAGTAAATCCTTTTTCTAGTTTATAATACCTTTTTTCATTTTGTTTTAAAGAGTACTGAAATATACTCTTTTGGACAAAACTATGAACATGCACTCCAAAAATGCAGATTTTTTCAACATTTAAATACAATAATTACCTCATTGAAGGGGGATAGGAACACGGCTTCTTATTCACAATTGAGGAACTCAGAATTTGGATTTCAAGGAGTAGAATTGACTGAAATCCCTTGGGGCATAGGTGGGCTTGAATGATCTTGATGCAACGGGATAACAAGACGCTGTAAGGGTTTTAAAGCTATGGTAAGATCTGCAAACGATGGACGCAAACTCGGATCGCTGGAAACAATAGCAAAAGCAGATTAAATTGGATTCGATATAGCGAAATGAGGAGTCATAAAGTTTGTGTTTCTGTATACTAACGTCTGCCAGCACTGCCAAATGATTCTCGCAACTAATGGATCAAGTTCCTTGGGAATGTCCAGGCGTCGGTCCTGGAAACCAACTGCACCCACAACTTGCATCGGATTCATTCCGCTCCAAGGTAATCTCAAAGTAGCAAGCTCCCAGAGAATGATTCCAAAGCTATAAACATCACATCTAATAATCCAACAGAAGATGTATCTTAGTATTTTAAGCTTTGGTTATTTTACTGATTCAGACATAGCAGCAGCAGCACTAACACTAATATCACGGATAACAGTGAGACACAGAAAAATAAATGAAGTAATTTAATGACAATATATGCAGACAAAATGTTATAAAGATGCATAATTATGGAATTTTCTTATCTTCATATTCTCATAAATCCAACAAAATGTATGTTAGTGGATTAAGAGGTCGATATTGAAATAAAAAAACAACTAATAATAACTCACTTCTCATTTGAAGGCTCATTGCGAAGTACTTCCGGTGCCATCCACTCAGGCTGAAACATAAAAGGCAACTCACAATCAGAAACACATAGAAAATTAACATAACTGAAGCTACCTACACATTCTATCTAGATTTACAGACTATATAATAAATTGCACAACAGGCTAAGATACTGACTGTTCCCGCGGTTGATTTAGATGATAGGAAGGTATTATGTTTCAGGCGTGACAACCCAAAATCACAGACCTGCACAGTTCAGTTTTGTAAACAATCAGTCTGTCAATATAAATGATCAAGGGAGCATAGTAATCACAGCACTGATGTAACCAATCAGTTTTGCAATGATTACAGCAAGATTGAGACTTTTTGGGGAATAGCACTTAAATGCCGTAAGAAATGTTTAGGAGCAGAAAATAACTAAAACATAGAAACGTCATTTACCTTTACATTCCAGTTTTTATCAACTAAAAGATTAGGAGACTTTAAATCACGGTGAACAATTGTAGGTATGCTAGTGTGTAAGCAATTCATTCCCCTTGCCTGCAAAAAGGAAATAGATAGGAATATGCCGAAAGTAACAAAAACAAAATTGCAATATTATTAATTCCATATGACCATACCACATCAAGAGCCATCTTAATTCTACGCTTCTCATCAATTTGAGGATGAGGACGATGAAGAATCTTAAATAAGCTTCCTCTGGAAAACCAAATAACATTTGCAAAATTTAGAATACCACGGAACATCCACATTTGTCACACTTACACATGCATGCTGGCAGCCATAGATTGCCAATCTCATATTCCATATGCATTACTTGGCATGAAGTTCAAATCATTAAAAGATAAGCAGAGGATATGCAGGAACATACTCTTACCTAGGAAGAAATTCGGTAATGATAGACAGGTTAGGAGGGCGAGTAACAGCACCCATAAAAAGAACAACATTTGGATGACGCAGTCTACGCATTATTCGCACCTAAAAAAGAGAAACATAATCCAGGATCAGGGATTTGGACTTATTTAACTGGTGTACCCTTAGGCACGGGTATTTGCCAGTTATAACTTATAAATGAATAAAGAAAATATCTAAACATATTTTACTCTCATTTTGAGACAGCAATTTAAATGCTTTAAAGTTTCTTACTTCTCTTTTGAACTCAGCCAAAGCAGCACCAGAAAAATCTTGGTCTAGGAACTTCTTCACAGCAACCTCCTGTAGTCCGATAAATAATACCACCCACAAATTTGAAATTAATTGTTCTTTAAATTTTGCAAACAACTCTTATATAGTCTGGTGCAAAACACATATAGAAAAGTATATCCATAGTTCGATTCAAGACAAGGCTAAAAGTTTTGACTATTTACACTTTTGGAAAATAATTGTCTAGATAACTCAACTTAATTAACACTAAACAAAAGCAGCACAAAGTGAAATGCAAGGTAAACCGTGATTGACTGAGTATTAAAAGAGTAAACTAACCGTGCCATTCCAATCAGCATGATAGACCTCTCCATAGGAACCTACTCCCAAGAAAACAAATTCAATAGGAATTAAATAACTTCCAAAAAAATATAAAATTTCTAGCAAAGCTAGCATCAGAATTAGTTATTCTATTTAATTCTTGTGGTTTTCAAGAGGAACAAGAAGAGCTCTAGAATAGCAAAAAGGGGAAGAAACTACAAAATAACGAACACAGACATACAAGTAATGACTAACTGAGTCAACATTTAATTTGTGAAAAATTGATCTCTGAATAACAAAAATTGCCACATGTAATGAAGTTCAATGAGTCAAACCTATTACCAAGTCCAATTCTTTCACCAATATCCAAGTCTTCCCAAGGAATTTCACATTCACCAACATCTACATCATCAATTAGTTGATGATCCAACTGATTAGGGGTCATTCTGTTAGATAATCCAGAAGAACCAACACCAGAATCAAAGGATGAGCTAGGACTTTCGGGATCCTTCAATTTGAGATTATTTCCCATATACCTATCATGGGTGTATCTATAATTGTCGAAACCAATCTCATTATCTTGCACTTTAACCAAACCCCCTGTGTTATTTTGCAAATCATGTTCACTCAAGACATGCCCCTTAAATTCAGTGTTTGCATCCTCAGCCAGTTGTGAGCTACTGAACTGACTCGTAGTTGATGGCAAAGAAGCACTAGTATCAGATAAAGGATTGCGGAATTTATCATTTCTATTCAGTGTATCCAAGCCGGCAGGTGACTTAAAACCATGAGAATAAACCTTTTCAGGTTTATTGGAATTGGAGGAAGCTGCTGATGACTGATTAAAATCATTAGAGTCACGATTAACTTTTGGAAAGTGGCCCTCAATATAACTGTACTTTTTCTGGGGAACCTCATTATAAACAGGCCGATTCTTCCACATCAATGGTACTGGGGGTCGCCCCTGTCTCTGAGATTCATCAACTTTGGTTTCTGGAGGTTTATTCTGCTGGGATGTTTTGCCTGTCCCTTTTATCTGGAATGGATTAAGATCTGCAAAAAGATTTTTTGGGTCCTCGTGACTATTCTGCCCATATGGCACCACATTAACATTCATCCTGTGGCCATCACCAACTACTTTGGCACCACGAGCCCCTTTATAGACTAATGTTCCAATAGCAGTTGAAGGAAGATGGTCCAACTGATTAGGAGTCACTCTGTAAGCTGATCCAGAACAACCAACACCAGAATCACGACTTGGGCCTGATAATGAAGGCGGCACTTCTGCATTTCCAGAACTTGACCCCCAATCAAAGGGTTTACTGCTATTGACTGCAGGACGATGACTGCTCTCTTCACCTTTAAGTGGCCTTTCTCTTGAGTAAACTTCATCAGGCGACTGAAGAGTTGTTATATTGTTAATTATTGGATTGTACGACTTAAAAGTAGTATCTTTTGCACTTAAAATGTCAGCAGGTATAAGTGTACCAGGAGCTGCCATTAGATCAACCAAAAATTCCCTGGAGAAAGAAAAATACTAGATTAGACCTAAATAAAATAAAGATAACAGGTTAAGAAATAAGCAGAAACTATAACCTTTCCTCCTCCAGCTTTACAATATTCACAGCATCATCCTCAACACCAGTGAAGTGACTGCCTTTTACCAGTCTACAAGGTAATCTTATGCTATCTGCCAACACCTACAATAAAAGGGCACAAGGAAATTTAAAATAAACCTGGCAGCTAGCCCTATTCAAAACAATAAGTACTTGGAACAACCATGAAATGAACAAAGTTAAACCATCCAGTGATATAATAGTTATTTTGGAGTTTTAGAGGCACACAGTTCCCATTTCTAGGAGTAAAGCCACTCTAGAAGTAAAAAGACTCACCTTGAAGAGCAAAGCACGATGCCGAGACAGGCCTATATTTATTGAGCCAATAGGCAACACGCTTGTATGGAGAGATGTTCTGTCCATCCACTTGGACAAAATCATATTAGCATCTTTAACAGGTCCACCCATATGTCCTGTTACAAGTTCAGCAAGCCTTTGAACTAAAATACCTACATTAGTAGAAGAGCAATCTAATGAAATACAGTGAGCAATTTGCAACAACTCCTGTAGGGCAGGGTCAATTGTTCGTTTGACAATTACAACTTCAAAGCTAGAATTTCCGAGACTTGCTTCAAGATCAATAAGAGATGGCATTTTTCCTTGGGTTCCTGAATCAGTGGAAAGCCCATATACATCATAGAAACCATCCACCACTCTTTCCTCATAGTCAAGCACATTGTATTCCTGATGGAAAAAAACACCCCAACCAGCCAATCCAAATTAGATGACTCGAGAACTAGCAAAATATGACAGGAATATAACACTCATTCAGTTCAAATGACCATATTCAAGTTCCAAACAGCAAACTGCTATATTCCCAAGGTTTAGCATCAATCCAAATCTAGTTAAAGAAGCAGTCAAAATGTTTTTGGATTTAATCATAACAAATAAATCATTGATCCAAACATTGGAAAAATTGCAAGAAAGCCTGGATAAAGGCCGAAACAACAAACATCAGTTAAAGCAAAACAATACATACAAGAAGACCGTGACTAAGAGCACAAAGAAGCATACTATCAAAGAAAATTTAAACCAATTCTCTTCATTTTATAAATGATTTCTGTTGAAATGAGTATCCTTCAAGGTCTCCAAGCTACTGATTAAATCCTGAATTTGTGACATTAATCATTAAAAAAGAACCAAGTGATATCTAAAGCTCATTCAGAAGAATGAATCATGGTTTAGTTTCCAGGTACATCATTCCTTCTTAGCAAATCATGCAAGTTCAAAATTTGACTAAGGAAGATATGAAAAAAATAGTAAAAAATACAAGAATTCCAGTAGAAACACATGTTAGTTCAAGTTTTCCAAAATAGTTCTCCACATACAAGAATCCAAAATAAAATCTAAACCATAGTTTGCTCTAATCAACCAATCCAAAAAATGAATCATTAGCAACAATTAAATGCCCCTAGGCCCTGATTCAAGTTCTTGGCTTTAATTAGATTTACGAAATTTTCAGTTCAACACTCAAAATACATCAAGCAAAAGAAGAAAAATAATATTCCAAGAAAACATCAAAACTGAGATAGTAGATGCTATTCCCAACTTATCCAGCACAATTTCACAAGCAGGAGTTCATAGCCCACTTCATCATCAGATCAAAAAACAAATTAAATAAAATAATCACTATTTACATCCAATAAAATCACGATTACTCTAATCTGTGCCACTGAAATTCAATACAATAACTTGCATTAATTAAACAATCCGATAAAACAGATAAAAGAACAAGAATCACAATTTACTTTCACTGTACCCTAAAAGCACGATTAATCCATGCTGTTCCACTGAAATTCAATACAGTAACTTGCCCTAATTAAACAATCCGATACTTAACCAGTTGAACCGACTAAAACCAGCATGATTCAAGCTCACACAGTCCAATTCAAAATTCAATATCATAAGAAACCAAACCAAAACACTTACCCAATACTGCCTGGCCAAAGCCTCAGCTACCATATCGTCCTCATCCCTCCCTCCCTCTAAATCCATCTGATGGTGACCCCCTAAACTCAGAAAATCCGTCTCTCGCATCTGATCCTTCTTCGGATCTTCCGAGTTGGAAGCGCTAATAGCTAGGGCTAGTTGAACCTGAAACTCTTCCTCCGACAACATGTAATCCGACGCTCGATTCGTCGAAGTCACAGCAGATGAAGGCGTACTGAAACTCATGCTCGATGATACAGGCACGATTGAATTGTTCACCGGCGATGATGACGTAGGACTAGGCGGAGAGTTCTCAGCCGTGACACGTGTATTATCGGCGATTAAAGATGGCGACGTTTCGTTTGTAGATTGGCGATTCGTATCGTGACTTCCTCCTATGTGTAGCTTCTTAAAGATATGCTTCATTTTCTCCCGTTTCTTCATCTTCTTGGCTTTCTCAGTTTCCTCTGTCTGCATTTTCTCCCTTTACTTTGTATTTTTTTGAAGGGTCAACAGACTGTCGGGAAGTATAAGGAGGGAAACTTGCATTCCCTGTATTGGTAATTTATACGGCATATACAATTAGTATGTCGTGGCAGGTAATAAATAACACGGCTGGACTTTGACATTATATACGGAATTGCCCTTCACTATCATCCTCTGTTGACACGCGCTTTCGTATGACGGTGAACATCCAATGGAAGAAAAAACGCTGGCCCCCAGTTTCACACGTGGAGTTAGAGTAAGAAAAAGGTGTTAATGAGTTGAGGAGCTTGTGAACCGTTCGAAATCAAATCAGTCAACACTTAATAAATATTTGATTCAGATTAATTTGATTTAAACTTAACTTAATACTTTAACTAGTTTTTGAGTAAAGTTTAGTTTGACTCAATAAATTTGCGAATAACTTGTTAATTTTTTAAAATATTTTTTAGAAATTATTTTAAAATTATTTTATTTAACAAATAAATTTAAATAATAATTAATTTTTGAATTGTTATTTTAATTTTTAGGGTTAATTACTGCGGAAGTCACTTATGTTTGAGAGCAGTACAAAGTTAGTCACCCATTTTAAAAATGAATCAGTAAAGTCACGTACGTTTTCGGAGTGTAAATATTTGGTCACTTCGACGCTAAAGACCGTTAATGGGTAACGAAAAGATGATCTGATGAATTAAAAAAAAAAATTTGCCACGTGAACTACTTACGTGGCTCCCTTCCTCATTATCTTCTTCATGTCAACATGAAAAGGGAAGAAAACCACCTCCACTTTCAACACCATAACACAACCACCCTATCTCTCCGCCACTACCACAACACAATCACCGGGTCACAACACAACCACCCCTACTACTTTGTTCTCTTATTAGTGTTTAGGAAAGCTTGCAAGTATTTTCAATCTCGCAACACTTCTTTGTCTCTCTGCATAGTTATAGCCTGCTAGTTCGTTAAAGACAAGATCAATGTCAGCCAACGAAGTGGATTCAACGCTTCTAAAGCTAGAATCAACATGCTCTGATCTAAGAATACTCCTACAATCATCAGCTCAAATAGGAAAAGATTTGGAAGATATGGAGAAGAGGTTTGATTATATAGATGAAAGTCTCTCAACAGCTGCAAAACGAGTAGCGCCTTTGCAGTCCCTGGCTATGGCTGCTAAGGCTCTTGAGACCAGAATTAATAGAGTCGTCTCCCCGGCTCTTGATCTCCTCCATAGTTTCAAGCTATCTGAATCATTTCAGCACAAGCTCATTGAACTCTCCGAAAAACTATCTATGGAGAAAATGTAACACCCCGACCCGGATGTCACATTGGGCCTCCGGCCCAAAACCTGTATTTCAAAATTCTTTCGAAAGCCCAACGATTAAAATCCAATTCAAGTCCAAAATAGTATTCATAAAATCCATTTAAGTTAAAACGCAAGCCCAAATTAATATAAAGTAATCGAAGCTTCAAAATATTTCAACCCATTAAAACATTCGACCCAAATATATAACAGTTACAAAATACATAGGGTCCAACTAAGTACTAGCCCATTAATCTATAAAGGTACTCTGACATAGGTCGATGCTGAAATCCAAACCTCGATGGTGCTCCACGAACCGGCTTCACCTAACCTACGCACGAAAACACATTTCGAACGTTGAGCTACTAAAGCTCAGTGGGTACGCCGAACTCGGCCAACATCATGCATATCATAAGTAGTAAAGCATAACATATAAACATCGTGCAAGATATGATGGTCTAGCCCAAATCTGATGGAGGCTAGAAAGTCCTGCTTTTATGAAAAAAGCATTCGTCCTTCCACCTTTTGTCAGATTGAAGTATTTAAGATGTCGAACCCACAGGGATTGGCTTTACTTACGCAATTTATTCTTCCCGCACAATGGAAAAGTAAAAAACATAGGTAATTGAGTTGGATTATAACTAAAGAAACTAATTAAAGTAATAAAGATAAATGATCAAGAAATCAAGGATGGAGAAGTGGGGTAGGTTAGAGTGCTTAGTAGTGTGGGTTCAATTAACTTGTTTCTGTCCAATGCAATTGTACATCACTGCGTCGGCAGTACTGCAGATTACTGCCGTGGCAGCAACGATACTTGTCCGCCGCGGCAATCCCTTGCTCTTGGGTGGACTTTATCAAACTTCGGCAAAGTGTCCTTGGATGACTCCGCTTATCCCTAAGTCGAAGTATTGTTCGTGATCAATCCTTGATGATACCTCTCGGCGTGAATCAATTATAATCATCAACCAATCTCACACTTCTTTTAGCCGCTGAAACTCTTAACCTATCCCTAGGCCGAGTTAGTATTTCGCGATTGAAATACCGTACTTATCCCTTTCATAAATCTAACTCTCTTGAGTCTAGATAAATAGATTACTTACAAACTTCTCTCCCGAGCTTGAATGCAAGAACAAAGAATGGCAAAGGATAAGCAAACCTTGATATTTTATTGCATTGAAACAAGAAAGCAAAGTACAATTTTCTTCCACAACTACTCCACAATCTAACCTAAACCCCAAGGGGACGATGGAGGAGTTTAGGGTTTTCTATGAACACTTTATTTCGATATGTCTACTCTCTACATAGGCTATGGTTTATATAGGCTTGGCTTAGGGCAAATCTTTCCAAAGTAGGAATACAACTTGGAGTAAAACACAAGTTAAGTACATAAATAAAAGATATTTATTTTATTTCCTAGTTTTATTCCTATAAGGATTCTTTTCCCGCGTGGCCTTTGACCTTGACTTTCCGTGTGTTCTTCAACTCCGATTTCTATGCTGCTTGTCTTAAAACGTCCACCTTATTTTTCTCTTCAGATCGCCTATCATATCAACATTTATGTTCCAGGTGCTGCCGCGGACTCCAATGCTGCCGCGGACTCCAAGTGCTGTCGAGGCCTTCAAGGGCTGCCGAGGCGGGTACTAATCTGCATTCCAGCTTTGGTTTATAGCATCCATTACGCTATCTGGCATTACCTATGTTGTAGTTTCCTGTCTAAGAGAAGAAACCATTAACCGTACCTGTTTTATGCTAAATAATAGATAAATTCATGAATTAAGTATTGGGATGCTGAAATATGGAAAATAAGCGGAATTATCCATTATTGCCATTAAATTTGTCTTTATTAGTAGTCATCGAATGGGAAAATGATATAAAAGATGAGGACTTTTAGGTACTCATCACTCGCCTATCTCATGGCATAAATGAATGTATAATATCGTACACAATATATACATGTCACATCACAAAATAACACACAAGAATGAGGCCCGCGTCTACACAACATCAGGATCATACACTCAGGATTGAGGCCGCCCTCAAATCCTATGCCCGAAATATTACATCGGACATCTTCGAACGAGGTCGCCCAACGTTCGGAAAGGGGTGGAGGCCGTCCAACCAACCCAATGCTCGGAATGTTACATCGAACATCTTCGAGTGAGGCCGCCCAACACTCGGAATAAAAGTCTTCAAAACATCATCCGACATGTTACATCGAATGGCCTTCAACGTGTTGCAACACTTATGGATATCCGGATTTCCATCACACAAGGACTCAAACCACACAAATGATCCACCTAGGATCTTAGCACAACAAGATATATTAAGACTTATCATAACTTAGTCTTTTGGGGTTACAAACATCAAACTCATATTAATAATTCATTTCATTAGTTATAAGATTCATTAAGACCCTTAATCCTCTTATCGAACCTCAAACAAAGCTTATCTTGTTAAGTTCTCGCAGGGGTATTGATACCCTTATGTGGGGTATCGAACCACCCTGCTTCGATACCCACCCAAAGAAGGCATCGAAACATGGGTATCGATACTGGTATCGATACCCTTTGACCATTTCCAAAGTCAACGAAAGAGGACCCTCCAGCATCGATATTGGTATCGATGCCATTATGCCACTAAAGGTCCCGGTATCGAACCATGGTTCGATACACCTGGCCACTTAGCCTATTTCCACTCATGGGTATCGATACCGGTAGCCCGTGTATCGATACCCCTACACGAAATGCAGGTTTGCACTTAGAAAATTTCTAGGAATTCATTCCAAACTTGATCTAATCAATCCTAAAGTGTTCCTACACATTATTAGGAGTGTTTAGGATAATTTAACACCATTTTCATATCATTAAACACATCATTACGAAAATCACCATTAAAGACCCATAAGCTTCAAACCAAGCATTCAAGCACAAAATCTATATGTCATGCATACTACCATGATGTAAATGAGGTAAGGAAGAGTTGGGAATACCAACCTGGAGCAACAACAACAACAAAACGATTTTACCCTCCTCAAGCCTTTTCCTTCCTCAACCTTTGTGATGAAGTTCCCACTTCCTTCTCTTACTTACCTTAAAATATAGATCTCTCCAAGCTCTAAAACTTCCTCTCTTGCACCAAAACGTGACTCACACCCCACAAGCACAAGTTAGCACATTTACTCTCTAGTTTGGGTTGGAAGAAAGATGAAAATAAGGATAAAATGGTGACTTCCCCATGCTCAGATTTTTCTGCAACACAAAACCCCCCACAAAACCCTTCTCTTTCAACTATTTAGACAATTACCAAACTATCCTCCACTTACAACCCCTAAGGCCCTAACCCACTCAAGTCCAACAAGCCAAAGCCCAAAACCACACTAACTTGGGCCCAAAACCGAAGCCCAAACTCTCAGGTTAACCTGACGCTCGGATCCGAAATTCGGGTCGTTACAAAAAAATCCAAGGAAGAGGCTTAAAAAGCTGTTCAAGTACGTCCAATGTGTTGATCAGCTTAACGAAGCTATTAACTTAATTGATCGAGATGGTGAGCCAGTGATTCAAAAGCTTCAAGAGGTGGTTGAATTCTTAAATAGAACAAAAGCCACTGATCGATATCAAATGGAAAGATTGAAGGAGACTTTAAGCACACTTAGAACTTTATACACATCCGAGGTTGATGCTATGAAGTTTGATGGGTTGCTTGATGAGGCTTTACTAAATCTGCAGGATGAGTTTGAAATCATGTTACAGCAAATGAAACATCAAAACATAGGGGGGCAACAAGCAGATGAAGAAGTTGATCAACCAGTACTAGTGATTTCTGACCTTGGCACAGAAATGCAGGTCCAAATCCTTAGACAAATTGCCGAAACCCTCACTGCCAATGATTGTTTGGATATATGTATTGATATCTTCATTAAGGTAAGCAAAATATCTTGCTTTAAGGCTTTTAAGTTCTCCTTATTTGGTTATTTTCCCGTTGCTAGAACTACAAATTACTAGTTTGTAAACAATATAAAGTGATTCAAACATTAAAGTAAAAGCTGACATATTAAACGATATGAATTAAGTTAGGCTTGTATGATCTAAAGTTTAGATATATTGTTCAAACAAATGGTTTTGTTTTTACATTTTAGATACAGAAAAGAAACTGTGCAAACAAGTTTTTGGAAGACTTCCCGAAGTGCTTATTTGGCTAGAGTGTTTTGTCATGATTGCAGATAAAATCATGGCGATATTTTTCCGCTTTGAAGAAGGTGTAGCAAGGAGTAACAGGGAGCCTCAGAAACTGTTCAAGCTCTTGGAAATGTTCGACTCCTTAGAAAAGTTGAAACTCGAATTTATAGAGATTTTCGCAGGTGAATCTGGAGCTGATATTTGCATTCGTTATGGAACTGAAAGTGGGGGTGGTTTTGTTTCCCTTTCATGTTAACATGAAGAAGATGATAAGGAAGGGAGCCATGTAAGCAGCCCACGTGGCAAAAAATTATTTTTTAATTCACCAGATAATCTTTTCGTTACTCATTAATGGTCTCTAACGTCGGAGTGACCAAATATTTACACCAAAAAAATGTATGTGACTTTACTGATTCATTTTCAAAATGGGTGACTAACTTTGTACTACGCTCAAACGTAAGTGACTTCCGCAGTAATTAACCCTTAATTTTAATATGTTAGTTTGGTGTATTTATGGATTGTTAATTTAGGTTAAAAACCGAGTTCAATTACCACGGAAACTAAAGAGAAACGATTCCTAATTTAATCGAACAAGTTCTAGGGAAATAATTGTAATTTTCCAGATATTTGTGATCTAAAAGTGAAATCAAGGTTATCATCCCTTAATTAATTATATTTTAAGCTTGCACGTAAATTTTCAATTTAAAATAATACCTACAAGTCATCTAATTGGTTCCTCAAAGTTTAGTGATTAAAATGTAAGTTTTCAAAGTTATATTTCAGCCTTTAACGACATTACCTAACAGGGGTTTTGAAACACCCTTTTCCGGTATTGATACTATAGTAAACGACAAAGGGGTATCGATACAGGTATTAAGTGTTTCGATACACTATTGATAACTCAAAAGTTTTGCCTGCGCGACAAGCCCGTGTTTCGATACTCCTGAAGGAACGTTCTGATACCATTTGAAACTATGAAGGTCGGTATCGAAACCAAAATTAATTGTATCGATACGCTTGCTGAATTTTATATTATCGTTTCGAAACCAGTTTAAGTGGTTTTGATACCCAAGCTTAATTTTCCAAATTTAAGTGTTTTATACACTCTTTTGATATTTTTGGTTAAATTTGTTAATTTAGGTTAAAATTAAGTCTCATATAATATTATTAAATTTTATTTTTAATTAAAAATAAGGTAATATTTTTAGTGAGCTTAATGAGCAACATGTCGAACTTAACAAGCAATGAGTCGAGTTTAGCAACAAAATATTTTAACGAGCACGAGTCGAGTACAATTTTAACGAGCAACCAGTTAAGTCGAACAACAAAATGTTTTAACAAGTACGAGTCAAGCAATACTTAACTCACGATCGACTCGTTCGAAAAGCACCCCTAATATTAATCGAGTCGAGTTCAAATATTATTAAATTCAATTCAAAAAACTAAATTAAACTATAATTTGCTAACTCGTACTAAAAGTAACTATCATTTATTACTAACCCTTATTATTATTTTAGTTGAATTTATTATTTCTATTATTTCAATTAGTAGTAGTATTTAATAATTGAAAAATTCTACAATGGGCGTCGAACACTATTGAACACCACTAATATTGAACATTGCTGAACACTATTAAATTATTTTTAAAAAAATTCAAATCAAAAGGATTTAAATTATAATTAAAATTATTTTAAAAAGAAAATAAAAATAAATTTATCTATATTTTTTATTTTATTAAAAATTGGTAATTTAGAACAAAATATACCCAAATATCATAAACCCTAACAAACCCAAATCTTTCATACTCTGTTGCCGTCTCGCTGTTGTCGGTTCTGTTGACCTTCGTTTAAGCCGACTTCTTTCGCCAGCGAGGTTTTTGTGACTTCCATGTTGAATGAGCCTTTAAAGGTTGATATGGTAAGGAATTTAAGTTACTCTTGATTCATTGGATTGGTTTATCTGATTTTCAATAAGTTTAGGTATGTTTTTCTTATGAATATCTTTTGGTTCAAATAAGAATTTTTGACTGATAGATTATAATTTCGTTTAATTCGAACAAGATTATTTGAATAATAGATTACAAGAAGGTTTTCTTAAGCAAATTCGTTATGCCATGAAACTAGATGAAACATATAATCTTATTTTTTCTTGGGATAATGTGGTGGTAAGTTTTAAATATTTTCATACATAAGTAAAAATTATGTGATGGTAGATTTATATTTTATGTGAAATCTAGCGATATTGATTTGAAAATAAATATAATAAATTAAGCTTATTACATAACATTAAATACATTTTCGGTTTTATTTTTTCCCCAATATGCATAACTTTTTTATGGTTCCAAGTTTCTTGTTGAACTACGTTAACATTTCAGATATACAGAGTATGATATTGTCTTTCATTTACCATTTATAAATATAAATAAAGTTGATGCTTTATGCGGGTGCTGACTATGTATAAAAAGAGAACTGGATAGATTTTACTGTCACATATATTTCAAATTTTTTTTGTCTCTTATGAGTTTCCTAAAACTTTTAGGTTTTGCACTGAAAAATTATAGAAAAAGAAGTGGATAGATAAAAATCAAGGTTTTCATAGATTTATTATGATAATCTTTCAAAGTTAGTGTTTGTTCTATTGATGTCACATATAATTTTGAACTATTTTTTTGATTCTATTTAGCTAGTCATGTCAAATTTTAAAAAATAATATTATGATAATAAAATATGATATGTTTGTTTATTTAATTGAGAGGAAAATGTTTGGGTTTTAATTTGTGAGCGAAAATTTTCATTATGTTCACTATAATATCATCTCGTTGATTAAGTTAAACTTGATTTGTTTTTTGTCAAGTTTTTTATTGGTTCTTAAGGCACTTACGTACAAATTACTTATCCATAGCTGATTTTCTCTTAATGTAAAGGTTTGTTAGGTCTTAGAATATTGTTATAATGCACAATGTTATAAATATGATCCACTAAAATTTTTGACATATCTAAAATAATCATAATTTTTTTGTCATTTTAGTTTAATATCGAAAGTTCATTATAAAATCTCAGATGACGTACTAACTTTATTCGACAAATATGTTATTCTATGCAAGCTATTAAATTTACACCTATGAACGACCTTGGTGTAAAAAAATATAAAAGAATCCAATAGATCTAATACAAAAAACTCACAATTGTAACACATCATCATATTATTATTAAATAATTCTTCAAGAATATCACTACTTACAAATCATAAATTACACAAAATCAAAAGATATAATCCTTCTCTTAGGTTATAGATCAAATCAATTGAGTTTAAACATAATCGACATGTTCAGCTTCTTCATATTTGTGTAAGACCTGAATATCAGAATTGACAGAAAAGGAAGAAATTAGACAGAAAAATGAGGGTTGAGAGGAAGAAAATTGAGGAAGAAGATGAGTATTCTCATTAATGACCTATTTCAATAGTTTCCCAAGGCTTCCAAACGATACCGTATTCCCCCTAACAGAATTAAAACAAACCAAAATAAACCAACGACTATCAAGCCAACACAACAAGTAAAACAAAAGAAAGAAAAAACAGTAATTTAAATTGGACCCTGACAATCATTCCCCCTACAAAAGGATCCTTGTCCTCAAGGATCAAAGGAAGGATACTGCTGCTGAAGCTTGTAGAGCAATTCCCATGTAGCATCTTCCGGGAAAGAATTAGACCATTCCACCAAGACTTCAGTTACCGCCCGATTCCCCCTTTTAACCATGCGTCGGTCCAAAATTTTCACTGGTTCTTTCACCATGGTACCATCATTACCAACCACTGGTAAATTAGCCTAGAACGGATGGCTGCCAATGTGTTTTTTGAGTTGTGAAACATGGAACATCGGGTGGACTTTCGATTGAGCTGGGAGGTCCAATTTGTAAGCCACATTTCCAATTCAAGCTAAAATTGGGAAAGGGTCGAACCATTTTGGTGTCAGCTTCTGATTGCTCCTAGCTTGCACAGTAGTTTACCGATATGGCTCTAACTTAAGGTAGACTCGATCTCCTACCTGAAATTCACAATCAACTCGCTTCTTATCGGTCTGACTTTTCATCCTATCCTGAGCATGCTGCAAGTAAAATTTCATCATCTTAAGTGCCTCACGCTGCTGCAATGTTTTATCGACTGCAACAACCTTTGAATCCCCAACCAAATATGGAGGTATGAGAGGAGGATCACACCCATATAATGCTTTATAAGGAGTGGTTTGAATGGTCGAGTGGCAAGTGGTGTTGTACCACCATTCGGTCAAATGCAACCAACTACTCTATTCCCTTAGATTTTCACCAGTCATGCAACGTAAATAAGTCTTCAAACACTAATTGACTCGCTCGGTTTGTCCGTCAGTTTTCGGATGATACGTAGTGGATGGGGTAATGTGAACTCCCAATTTCAGAAAAAGTTCCTTCGAAAATGTGCTCATGAAAACCTTATCGCGATCACAAACAATATTCTCAGGCAATCCATGTAACCGAAAGATATTTTCCATGAAGGTGCGAGCTATATCGAAAGCAGTAAAAGGGTGAGATATAGCAAGGAAATGGATATACTTAGTCAAACGATCCACCACAACAAAAACAACATTTTTCCCTTTGGAGTTAAGTAGTCCCTCGATGAAGTCCATGCTAATGGAGGTCCAAATGCTCTCGGGAATCGGTATAGGTTGTAGTAAACCTCGAGGGTGTTGAAGATCACCCTTGTTCTGTTGGCAAACCGAACATTCTCGCATCCAATTTCGGATATCCTTTCGCAGCCCTTTCCAGTAAATAAATACAGCAGTTCTCTTAATTGTAGCCTTGGCTCCTGAGTGGCCTCCCACCCCACTAGCATGAAAGAAATCAAGTATTTCTTTTCGGAGGGTTACATCCTGTCCCACCATTAATTTTCTCTTTCGTCGAAGGAATTTACCATCCCAACTATATTTGGAGGAGACATATGACTTTGTCTGCAAATCAGCAACCAATTTCTTTAATTTATCATCAGTTTGCCATGACTCACTTATTTTCTTTATCAACGCAGTAGTGGCACAGCTCACAATCAATGGTTGGAAACTTCCAAATGATGGATGGCGAGACAAGGCATCAACGACTTTATTCTGATTTCCACTTCGGTAAACCACTTCGAAATCATAACCCATCATCTTGGCTACCCACCGCTTTTGGGAAGGAGTGATAGCTTGCTTCTTGATAAAAAATCGAAGACTTTGGTGATCAGTCTTGATTTTAAAATGTTTGCCGAGAAGATAAGGAGACCATTTTTTTATGGCTAAAAGAGCGGCCAACATTTCTTTTTCATAAATCAAAAACCCTTAATGTCGGATACCGAGGGCCTTACTGAAGAAAGCGAGGGGTTTGCCTCGTTGAACCAGCACAACACCTACCCCGATTGCCGAAACATCAGTTTCCACAATATATTCTGCTTTCAGATCCGACAATGCTAACACTGGGGCCTCCTAAAGAGAAGTTTTCAGCAATTCAAATGTTGCTTGCTCAGTAGCCTCCCACTTCTAGCCCCCTTTCTTCAACAGTCCGGTTAAAGGTTTTGCAATACTCCCATAACCACGAATGAACTTACGGTAATAACCATACAACCCAAGAAAGCCTCTCAAATCACGAATTGTTGTAGGGACTGACCAATCCTTAATACACTGAACCTTCGATCCTTCCATAGCAATTTGTCCATCCGAAATCACATAACCTAGATAACTGACCGAGGAGGCTCTAAACTCGCACTTAGACATCTTAGCGTAAAGTTGGTTAGTTCGCAAAATATCCAACACGACTCGTAAATGTTGCAAGTGCTCAGTCCAACTTTCGGAGTAAACCAATATATCATCCAAAAACACAAAAACTGATTTTCGGAGTAACTTCTTAAACAATTGGTTCATTAAGCCTTGGAAGGTTGCGGGAGCGTTTGTCAATCCGAAGGGCATTACGACAAACTCATAATGCCCCACATGAGTACGAAATGTTGTTTTGGGAATATCGGGTTCCTAAACTCAGATTTGATGGTACCCGAATCGTAAATCCAATTTGGAAAATACCTTTGCCCGTCCTAGTTCATCAAAAGCTCTTCGATAATGGGCATTAGGAACTTGTCTTTCAAAGTAAAGTGGTTCAATTTTTTATAATCGACGCACATTCGCCATAAATCGTCTTTCTTCTTCACCATCACAACGAGGGAAGCAAAAGGACTAGTGTTGTCCCTAATCAACCCCGATGACAACAGCTCTTGAGTCAACCTCTCAATCTCATTTTTTTGATAAACAGGGTACCTGTAAGGTCGGATCTTAACCACCTTAGTTTCATCAATCAAAGGGATCTTGTGGTCATGCCCTCGTGCTGGTGGGAGATGTTTTGGTTCTTCAAAAATGACACTAAATTCTTGTAACAGCTGCTGTAAATCCCTCGACAATGTCTCTATACTCCGACCCCTTTCCAAGTCAGTGCTTAATAACCAAAGTGCAGCTGAAAAAAGGGTTAGCCCCAACCCTTAACAATTTTGAACACTCCTTTGAGGTTACCAAAGCCACAGGATCCGGATGAATTCCCTCCAATCGTACCTTGTTGCCCTTATGCTGGAAATCCATGGTGAGTGCAGCAAAATCCCATTGGACTGGTCCCAAGGTGGTTAGCCATTGAATTACCAAGACCAAATCACTAGACTTCAAGGGCAAAACTAACAAGTCGATTGTAAATTCTTCACCTTGGGTCATCCACTGAATTTGAGAGCAAAATCCTAAGGTTTTCTTAGGATTCCCCCATCGGCCACTGCAACCTTCAAATTAGTTCCCTTATGCACCTTCAAATCCAATTTCTTTGCAGTGGACAGACTCAAAAAATTGTGAGTACTGCCAAAATCCACCAAAGCAATGAAATTGTGTCCTCCCATGGAAATTCGAAGTCTCATAGTTTCCCAAGATGATATACCCCATCGAGCCTGAAGGGAGATCATATGCACTTCAGGTTTAGGTGGCTCAGAATGCTCATCGCAATCTAGGAATTCCTCAGTTTCACCCTCCTCCTCCAAACCTTCAATGCTGATTTGAAACACTTGTGATTGAGCACACTTGTGGCCAGGAACATATTTGACCACGCACCAAAAGCAAAGTCCCCTCCTCCTTCGATCTTCAATCTCAACTTGTGATAAGGAGAGATTGATGACCTTGGGAGAACACGAACTCAGAGGTTTCCCAGAAGTGAGACTTGTGGCTCCAGGAGAAAGGCTACAAAAAACAAAAGGAGAGACAACACCTATAGATTTTACCAAAGTACTTGTCCCTCGAGGTGGTATAGATAATACCGAAGGAGCGATCGAACGAGACAGAACACTAAAGCCTTTTTACCAGGGAAAAAATAGACTCCAAGTGCTTGGCCATGTGGAATGCCTCAGTAAGAGAGATAGGTTTCAGTAATTTCAAGAAACTACTTATCTCTATTCGCAAGTGATTTTTAAATAAACTAAGAGCATAATCATCGGGTAATCTGACCTGGTTGAGTAGCACGACAAAATCTTCGTAGAATTGGTCCATTGTGCCTGTCTGTTGAAGATCATCAGCTCGGCAAAAGGATCCTCGAATCCCTCTGGTGCAAACCGGTCACGAAGAAGTTGAAGATATTAACCCCAAGTCAATTGGGCAAATGATGGATTGGTGCGAGAGACCAGTTGGTGCCATTGGAGGGCTTTTCCCTCAAGATGAAGCATGACCAGTCTGATTCGCGTATTCTCTGGGATACTCTCGGCATCAAAGAATTGCTCTAGTTTGGAAATCCATCCCCGAAAATCGGTACCATCAAATTTGGGGCATAAGAGGCGATAAGCAAAATTAGCAGGCTGTGACTGAACCTGTGAAGTCAGCACGAGAGAAAATAAAGGCAGAACGGATTCTCCAGCCCCAAGACCAGTCGGGAAGAAAGGAAGTAAACCCGAATTCGGGTTTGGATTACTGCTGGAAGCCACCCCCTGTGGTACTGCACCCAACACACCTTTAGTTGGAACCAGACCCCCGACCAAACCTTGCGAACCCAACTCATGAGAGTCATCAGGAACTGGAGCTTTCCCAAGGGCAATCGCCATTAATTTCTGAATTTCAAAGAAGATGAAGGTGCACATATCATTGATTTTTGTGTCCATCGGGCATCCATTCTTGCAATATCCACTCGAACCGCGAATAACTCCGATTGTAAGCGAGTCGTCTCTTATTGCCAGAAAGGAGTTGGGTTTGCATCTGCAGGATTCTCCGTATCTTGAGCTTGCGGATTCGCCGTAGCTTGAGCTTGTTGTGCTACTAGTGCCAACTGATTGGCCTGATTGCGAGTACGTACGCCGTCGACCATGGTAACGAACCAAAGAGGCTCTGATACCCTTGTAAGACCCGAATCTTAGAATTAACAGAAAGGGAAGAAATCAGACTGAAAAATAAAGGTTGAGAGAAAGAAAATTGAGGAAGAAGATGAGTATTCTCATTAAGATATTCGATGATCCGAAAATAGGATAAATGGCCTATTCCAATAGTTGCCCAAGGCTTCCAAATGGCATCGTATTCCCACTAATAGAATTAAAACAAACCAAAACAAACCAACGGCTATCAAGCCAACACAACAAGTAAAACAAAATAAACAAAACAGAAGGAAAAACATTAATTTAAATTGAACCCTGATAATTTGTAAACCAAAGAAAGTCTTTGATTAATACACAATTCAGTAAGTAGCAGTCAGGGAAATGAAAGATTACGAAGAAGAAAATATGAAAAAAAAAGAAATGATAAAAAAGAATAATAGTTGCTAAACTAGAATAAGATAAAAATATCAATTTATCCCATCGACATTTATGAATTTTGAGTGTATTTTATTTTTACATGGGATACAATTGAGGTACAATAACAAAATTTAAACATGAATCATTAATGTTTATTTTAGTAATGAATATACATTTTGAGACAACTTGAAAGAAAAAAAAAATAAAAGACAATGATACAATAAAAAAAGAAAACATAAATAACCCTAAACTAAACAATATATTCTAAAAATAATATTCTAGTATAAGTTTAAAATTCTGATGTCAATCAAAATCATCAGATTTGATACAAAAGATATACTTGAAACACAACCCGAATGCATTCTCCCTACTCGTTGAATGCATGACCACCAATGTTACCTAAAATCTATTAAGACCACCAATGTTACCTAAAATCTATTAAGTATAAGCAAACACTATCACCATAATATATTATTTTGTTCCAACTTCTCAACTTTTTTTTCAAAATTCTTGACTCTCTATTGAAAACAAAGCTATGTCACAATCAACAACTCTGACTAAAACATGTTCAGAATATAAAGAGAAGATTTTGAGCTGCTAGACTTTAAAAATATTGAACAAGTAATACAACACACATGATCCGATTATCTTAAAATTCTTTATTATCTTTACAACCAATGTCTTACCAACCAGTGATGTGTATCACCCTGCAAATATCTTCATTTGAATAGGTTAGTTATTTTATTTAATATGATATGTTTAATAAAGTAGCTAATAAAATTTAAAACACCACTGTTGGTCAAGTATTATAAAAATTTATTAGGGACGATACCTTAGCAACATATTTGGTGCCAGTCTTCCTTTTCTTTACTTTAACCTGTTGTCGCAAAGGATAAAAATAAAGAGAATGAATAATCAACTTAACAAGATAAAAAAATACAGTCAAAATATAAATACTCAAAATTATTAGAGAGAAATAAAATGGGTAATGTGAAATTCCAGATAACTCGATGTACTCTAATTATACAATTATCTGACTAAAATTAATAAAATAATCGAAAGCTAAATGTATCTAAATCCATATAATGAAAAGCACAATGCATTGCTAAAAATATGAGTCTGAAGTATTAACTCTTACCTTTGCGCGGTTGGAATAATGAACCTAGGACAACAAAGAGAAAGGGATGAACAACGACAAGATAATTTGTGTATATTTGAGACTTGCTTAAGCAGAATCAAGCTGCTTACCACTTGGACCAACCCCCTGTTGGTAAATTTGTGTATATTTGATTCTAACCTATTAAATTTTTAATATTATAAAGAAGTATAATAATTTTATTAAATTTTATTTTTATTTTTAAAAATAATTTTAATTATGATTTGAGTCCTTTATATTTTTATTAAAAAATGATTAATAGTGTTTAGCGGTGTTCAGCGTTAGTGATGTTCAACGGTGCTCGTCGCACGTGACTCATCCTTAATAATTAATATAATAATAATAATAATAATAACTAATATTAGTATATATAATATATATAATTTTTAATATATTATTTTTAATATAATATATTATATTATAATTTTGAATACTTGGTGAACTTTTCAAGTTAAGTATTAAGTATTTTTTATTGATTCATTAAAAATTTGAGTTGAATTAAATAAATTTTAACTAAATCAAACTTAAATAGTTGGTGATTGTATTGCATTATTTATAGTTTATATGGAGTTAAAAGATCATGCCATTTATAGGATAATGAATATTTTAATATCAAAAATTAAATAAATTAATTATATTATTTGTCTTTAAATTATGATTATCATTTTAAATTAAATTTTAAAATTTTGAATGTTTTAATTTTGTTTTTAAATTACGGCTTGTATTTTAAATTATCTCTAAACTTTTGATTATTATAATTTTATCCCTAATTTATGTATCTCGCTCTAAATTGACTAGAAAATATTTAAAATTTTAGTTTCTATCTCAAAATATTAATATATCACATCACATAATAATAAAAACGTTATAAAATTATTATTATTATTTAAATATTAATATGTATTATATAATAATATTTTAGTCAAGAAACGGTTTCTCATATTTTGAGCGTTTGATTCTAAAATATATAAACTAACTTAAATTTGAAATGTTCTTAAAAGTATTGTATTAAATTAATTTAACTTAAATTTTGGATGGAATGGTGACATTTTTCTTTATTATTTAATAATGTTAAATTTTAATTATAATTAAAATATTTGGTGTAATTAACTCAATATGGTTAGTATTAGGTTAGTTCACATGAATTTTGGATGAGAATATGACATTTTTACTTTATTATTTTTATTTAGGGAAAATAAACGTCAATAATTTTTTTTCAATCAGGTCTTGGACTTAATTTTTCGATTCAAATTGATATTTTTTATTTTTGAACTATTTAAAATAAATAAATTATTATATTAAATTTTTTTACGCATAAAATCTTGGGTTAATATACTTTTTGCTTCTTAGGACGTGGGCTACTCCGGTTCTGAAGATGGTGGTGATATCACCGGGGCTTTTTAAGATTTTAGTGACATAAGGATGAACCTAAAAATTAAGTTTTTACTAATAAATATCGTAAAATAAATTTTAAAAATATATTCTTAATAATAAGTATTAAAAAATAGATTGAATTATATTCAAATATGTCCCTAATAATAAATATTGAACTCTTAATAGTAGATCCTTAATAATAAATATCAAAAAAGATTATACCCCATAAGAATAAAAAAATCAAATTTCAAGAATATGTCCCTAATAATAAATAATAAAAAAATTATAGCCCTAACAACAAGGATTCGAAAAAATGAATTCTTAATAGTAGATACCTAATAACAAATATTGGTAAAAATATTAGGTCCCTAATTATAAGTATTAAAAAATTAGCTCTCTAATGACATGTATTGAAACAAATTGAACTTATAATAATAAATATTATAAAAAATAATTTTTAAGAGTATGTTCTTATAACAAATATTAAAAAAATGAATCTTTAACAACAAGTGTTAAAAAATCTTTGGGCCCAAATAACAAGAATTGAAAATATTTTAATTATTAATAAAATTATTTAAAAGTTTAAATTTTAAAACTAGATTCTTAAAAATAAATATTAAAAATAAGATTATAATATCGAATATTAAAAAAATGAACCTAGGCGAACGTCTCTCATGCCCATGACTAGGGACAACTTTGAATATTAGGGGTGCATTCAGTTCGGGTTCGGTTTAATTCGGTAAACTATTTTAGTAACTATCAGTTTTCGGTTCGGTTAATGTCACGACCCGGATTCAGATTCGATTGTCGGGTTAACCCGAGGGTTTGAGCTTCGGTTTTGGGCCCGGGTTTGTGTAGTTTGGGCCTTGTTAGGCCTTAGGTTGTTGGGTTTTAAGTTAGGTTTGGTTCAGAAGGATATTTTGGTAAATGTCTAAATGTGAAGACAAAAGAGTTGGGGTTTTAATTCTCTTGCAGAGAATGGCTTCATCTTTCTCTCTTTTCTTCATTCTTCTCCATCTTTGTAGCAAGGAAGGTAAAAGCTAAAGGTAAAATTTTTAAGAGTTATGTTTGGAATCCCATTTTTGTGTTAGAGAAGATGTTATAGGGCTGTTGTGGATCTATAAAACAAGCTAAAGAATTGTTGGTTTGCAGGAAGTTGAGGGTTTAAGAGGGGTTTAAGGTTGAGTTCGGGTTTTGATTTTTGGTAGCTCAAATCTCAATTCTTTTAGTGTTTGAAGCTCCGAAAATCATCTCTAAGTGTTCCTAATCCGTTGTATATCTCTCTTGTAGAGAAAGAGCTTGGAGAGCCTTCAAAAGCTTTGGGGAAGGAGAAGGTTTGAGGTTGAGCTTGGAGTTCGGGTTTGCTGCTTTGGTTGTTGTTTTTGGTTAAGGTTGGTTCTCTTCCAACCCTAAATCATCATGCATATTGTATTTTAAGTTTGATACATGTTTGATGCTTGTTGTGTTGTATCGTAGCTTAAATATTCTTTAATGGTGGATCTGATTATAGATGATGAACCTTCGTAAAAATGGCTTAGACATGTTTAGGAATACTCCCTTAAGGTCTAGAATCAGTTTGGTACTAAATGGATCGAGTTTGGATAGGATTCTAAGTGTTGAATAAGCAAATCTGCACATTTCATGTAGGGGTATCGAAAGGCGGGCAGGCCGTTTCGATACCAAGTCGTTTAGTGACCTTCTCGGTTCGATACCGGTATCGAAGCGGGTTGGTCCTCTTTTGTTGACTTTGAAGTAAGGTCAAAGGTATCGATACCTATACCAATACCGAGGCCTCTAGTGAGGTTTTTGGTTTGATACTAGTATCGAAGTGGGTTGGTCCCCTTTTTCCGTTGACTTTGAAGTGGTCAAACGGTTCGATACTTGTATCGATACCGACGTTTCGATACCCCCTTTGGGAGGGTATCGATACCTGGCATTTCTATACTCCAAGTAGGGGTATTGATACCCCAGAGAAAATTAGCCAAGTTCTTGTGAAAAAATGGTAAAGTCTCACAATGCTATCTTAGAAGTTCTAAAGACTTGTTTAAACCTTAAAATGAATATTAAACCGAGAAATAGACACCTAGACCTGTTAAAGAGATAATTGAATAATAATTGGAGTCTAACGGTGTAAACCGGTTTGTGGAACCGTTAAGGGTTCGTGTGACCTATTCGATTCACGTGGCTTACTAGGAACCTTGCTTAGTGTTGATGGGTTGCCTAGAGTATATATTATATAATTATGAGATAATCTGGTAACATTGCTTAGTGCTGATGGGTTGCCTAGAGTATATATTATATAATTATGAGATAATCTGGTAACATTGCTTAGTGCTGATGGGTTACTAGAGTAATTATTATATGAGATGTAAAACTGATAACCTTGCTTAGTGCTGATCGGTTATCAGTAATATTATGCGAAAGACCAGCTAGGACCTTGCTTAGTGTTGATGGGTTCCTTAATAGATATTGTGGAGTGGCATGCCATGGGCCTTGCTTAGTGCTGATGGGTCCTCCTACTTCTATACTACTATGAGGTGATATGGACACCGATATATATAAGTATATATATATATATGAGATATAAATACGAGGTAAGAACTTAAGATGTTGTGTGGTCTTCTCTTGTCTTGCATATGCTATGTGCTGATGTATGCCATCATGACTTCATGTGTTTAGGCGGTTATGGTAGTGCCATCGTACTCATGCCATGTCATCATTCATGTTGCTATGCTTATTTTATACTATGCATGTTGTGGACCGGTTGGTCGAGTACCCACTGAGCTTTAGTAGCTCAGCGTTCGAAATGTGTTTTCGTGCGTAGGTTAAGGAAAGCTGTTCGGAGGAGCATCATCGTGGTGGGTTTAGCATCAACATCTGTTGTCAGAGTACTGTTATTAGGCATAGTGGGCATTCGTACTTGTAGGACCTTATATGTGTAATTTGTAACTCTGTTTTTTTTATTGTCGAATGTTTTAAACGGTTGTAATATTTTGGAGCTCCGTAACTTTATCTTATTAGAATTTATGTTTTGAAATGGATTTGAACTTTATTATATTGTGATGGAAATGAATTTGGACCCGTCTTTATGGGCTTTTGGAAAGAAATTTTGAAATAGAGGTTTTGGGCCGGAGGCCCGATGTGGCACCGGGTCGAGGGTGTTACAGATAACCTCGGTTTTCGGTTTTTCCATATTAACGTTAATTATTAAAAATTTATATTTTATCTTGACAAAATAGTTTTATTTTATGACTTTTAAAAATTAAAAGGTAAAAATTTTGAGATATTTTTCATAAATATTTATTAAAAAAAATTTAAGTAAAATAAAAATACATCTATAGTATTTTAAGTATAAAATATATATTTTTACCTTATAAAAATAATTAAAAATCAATTAAAATATCAAATTCGGTTTAATTCGGTTAACCGTGGTTAACCACGGTTCGTAAATTTATGAATCATAATGCCTCGGTTCGGTTCGGTTTTCGGCTTTGCGGTTTACCATGCTCAGCCCTACTAAATGTTAGTAGTGAGCATTTGATCGAGTTTAGTCGAATAAAATTTTTTTGAGTTGACGAGTCTAATTTTATCATCCGAACATTTATTCAAAAAAATTTCGAGTCGAATTGAGTTGAAGAATTTCGAGTTGAGTTTTAGAGTTTTTATAAAATTTAATTGTAATTATTTATTATGTTATAGTACAATTTGATTGTAATTTAATCGACTTTCACTGATCATATACAATATGTATGTATATATATTTATATTTTTTTCCGTTAATATTTTTTATATTTTTATATATCTATATATATCATAAAAATTTGAGAGACTCGTCTCAAATTTAAAAATAAATCCTCTGATTACTACAATTTTTGAGTTGTTTGAATTTCTATTTAAAATTCAAAATTTATTTAAATTTTTTTGAGTCAAATAGAGTGAAAACGAGTTTAATATTTCTACCTCGAGTCAAATTATTCTGTTTTTTCGAGTGTAGTCGAATTTTATTGACACCATCGGAGAATCACTAGAAACCACCGCTCTAACATCAGGAGAGAAAGCCGGGGACGCTGCCGCAATATATGCAGCGGAAGTAAGAGCCAGCAGCTGTAACACCATAACGCCCGATAGTATCGCTGCGTTTGCTCGATCAGTAGCCACACGCAATGTTAGAACAACTAAAGATGAGGACAGTGAATTTCTCTCCCTAAACAATCAACAATTTTCAAATCCCTTACGAATTCTCATAGAAACCTTATATCTCTTTTATATTATATATTGAGCTTTGAAATTGCGATTCTAATTCTACGAGAATTCATGTTCCAACCGAAGCTATGCTTGGTCGTTTTCATGGTAATTGAACTGGGTTGATACAAAAGAAAACTTGGATTAAAGTTTAAACCCAAAGATTCAAATTTTCTAACCATCCATGTTCATATCCGCAACTATTCGTGATAAAACACCGATCTCGCACTGATGAAGGAAGAGAAGGGAGCACGAGCAGGGCTATATAAATAAAAGGCAACTAGGTCCCGTACCACATACTACTTGGGCGGGATCGATGGGTCCATAGCCTAGAATGGAGATCTTCATTGTATTTATGGAGGGACGCTGGTTTAAGGTCCTTTCATTATAATTTGTGGTAGTGGGGCCGTGTGTAGAGTTGTTCCTAAGGTCTGGATAAGAGGGACGATAGTCGAGATCTTAGGATGTTAGGGTTCATTGATTATTAAAATTAAAATATTTATTGTTATTAAAATTAATCAAAATCAAAATATTTTATTGTTAAACTTCATTAAAAGTTATGAGCCGTTAAAGTTTAATTATAACTTTTAAGAAATTTAAAATATAATGGACCCCTTAACTTTAATTATTTTTAAGTTTAATTATATTAATTATAATTTTATTATTATATTATTAAATCATTTTAAAAAATAAGTTAAAAATTTTGTATCCTTCATAATTTATTATAAAGCTATTAGTATCTAATTAATGTATGTATTGGTGTATTATAAGGTTAAAATTAAGATTATAATAATATTTTATTTTTTAAATTTTAAAATGAGAATAAAAAATTTATATAAACCTATAAATAATATTTTTATTGTTCTTCACATCTATATAAATTTATTTTTTCTCGCAACTTATTTTGAAAATTTTATTCATATTTTTTGATTCGATATTCCAAGAAGAAAACGAATCATTTATTCAAAAAGATTATGGTTTATGAAATTTACTATGTAAATTATTTGGTGTTTCATAATTTTTTTTGATGTTTTTCATTTTTAATTATTGAATATAATAAAAAATATTTTTTTAAACAAATCAATTTATTTTTAAATTTACTCATAAGCTATTAATATCTAAAAAAGTGTTGTGAATAAAGTGAATAACAAGAATAAAATATAAGAACAAAGATTAAAGACAAAAAAGAGAGACTTCTATTATATTCTCAAAGTAGGGTTTATAATACTTTCTCCAAAAGTTTATATTTATAGGCATAAGCTGAAAGTCCTAATTTCAATGAGAATTAAACTTTAATAGTAAAGTACATCAAAATATTATTTAATATATAGATATCCTCCATAAATAAAGATATTCATAACACCCCTTGGATATCCATGAAGATAATGTGTCTCGTTAAAACTTTACTAAGATAAAAACCCTGTGGGAAAAAATTCTTAGCGAAGGAAAAAGAGTACACACATCTTTGATACGCATAACATGTTGCCTCATTAAAAACTTACTAGAAAAACTCAGTGAGACAAAACATCGGTTAAGGGAAAAAGAGAGCAACGCGTATTTATTCTCCCTCATGAAAATATCACATAAGATCTTTGAATACTCATAATTCAATCTTGAATATAATCTTCAAATGTTGAAATAGAGTGTACATTAATGGATAAATATTTCAAATTATTGCTTGAAATGATTCATCGAATACTATTCTTTTGAAGATCATGAAGGACAAAACTATAAAGAAATATGTTTTGTTTTATCACATTTGATGTATCCACCTTGAGATATAAACTTTTTATTATCTCTACAGAAGATAACTTGTGTAATAACCCGAAATTAAGCCTAGTTACTTGATACTAAAAAAAAAGAATTAATTATTTGAATTAGATTCAAATAAGAAATTAATTGGTGAAATTAAAGATTTAATTAAATAAAATTTAAAACATTTGGACAAAAATAAAACAAATAAAGTTTAATTAGCCTAATTAAGGATCAAAATAAAACAAATAACAAAACAAGGGGCATGTATGTAGTGTCAAAGTATGTATTGGAAAATTATGGTAATTTTGCCATTATTCATGCCTAAGGAGTCATTTAGATAACTCATAATTCCATTCTCCTATTGTTCTAGCGACCCTTTTTTAAAAAATCATAAAAATAATAATAAGTGTAGTAAAAAGAAGTTTACTAGTAAAAACTTCGAAAAATCTATAAAATTGGAAATTTAGGATTTCAAAATGAAAGTTGAGAATCAAACCTAAAAGTTATGGATTTTGGAACGTTAACGCTAAATTAAGAAATCTAGGGTTTTAAAAAGGAATTTGGGGATTTTGAAATTTGGGAATTGAATTTGAAAAGGGGAATTTTGAAAGGAATTGGGGATTCAAAAATCTAGGGTTAGGGATTTCAATTTAAAATTGTTGGGAATTTAAAATTAAGGTAGAAATTAGGGATTTGAAATTAAAAAAAAGAATTTTGAAATTAGGGATTTTAAAAAGGTTGGAGTCGCCACCGGTCACTTTGGTAGACCAGACACCGTAAAAAACAGAGATTCAAAATGATTAGGGTTTGAGAGTTGGTTACGATTTAAAACGGTATTAGCTTTAAAAACCACCCAAAAATTGGCACCATTATCAAAATACCACTTAATTAATTTTAAAATCTCCGGATTAAAGTGGCATTTAAATTGAGATTTGTTTAAACATTCGACTTTGTTTTAATTTTACCGTATCTTTATTCGAAGGTAAACGTATACACCGTCACCAATACGCCTGGTGTCGGGTCTGTTACGACCGAATAAAAAAAATATTTAATTAGGTTCATTAATTGACGAGGTGTCGAATTAAATAAATAAAATATAAATAAAATACATATCACAATGTAATAAAAATATACAAAAATAAATATGTATATGAACAATAAAAATAAAGATGAAATGCATATAATATATAACACAATAAAGCATGATGGAAATAATACAAATATATGTACAAATATAGTCAATATACAAAATGCATGTAAATAAGAAAATATAAAGTAAAAGTATACAACAAATGAGACATGAAAAAATAAATTAAAAACATAAAAAAGTATGCTACAAACGAATAATGTAACATGAATAGAAATACAAACATGATAAAGCATATATACAACATGAACAATAAAAATGCATGTTATCAAATAAATAAATAGAAAAAGATGAATAAATAAACAAATGTTAAGTTGAAAAACAATAAATAAAAGATATCAAAATAAGAGAAAATAACTACTGGAAAGGGACTTAAATGAAAGAAAAACTAAATTTTAGGGCCAAAAATCGAAATAAGAAAAAAGAAAAAAATGGGAAACAATGATCGAATTAAAAGGTTTCAAAAACTTAAAAGGACCTCGGGGGTAAATTTTAAACAATAAATGATTTAAAAAAATACTCCAAAACACGAAGGGACCCGTTCGAAATAAAACCATTATCATAAACGGTGATTATGGCCCAAATGGGACTAAATTGAAATACGACACAAACAAGGAAGGACTGCAGGCGAAAATAAAATAGGACGGAGGGATTTAAAATGTAAATATCCATTTTTAAAACTTTAAGTAAGTATAAAGTACAAAAATGAATCTAACACCCTCATTTCTTTCATTTTTGTACTAAAGACCTAGAAGAAAACCAACTTTTTCTCTGTTTTGTTCTTCAGAACCCAGAAAAGAACTTGAATGTTCTTGATGTTCATAGATAAAACCTAGAAACCTCCACTGTTTCCAGAAAACACCAAAACCCATCAAAATCTTTCATTTCGAAAAAAAAAGAAGATGAAAACCTACTCGTTTGATTTCGAACACAAATAGAAATCTGAAACCTCTTTTTCGGGGTAAGTCAAAAACGAAAACAAGATAAAACCTTAAGAAGCAACCGATGTCTTCTTCGTTTGGTTCACCCTTTGATCCCCTGAGGCTATGGGATTATCACCAGTAATCGAAAGATCAGGCGATCGGCGAAAGTGAAAAAATTTCGAAGGTAAAAAACGAAACCCTTCCTATTTTATGCTCTCTTTCGAAGCATGCAAAATAAAAGAAAACTCTTATCTACCTCTAAACTCTTTGTTGTATTTGATTTCGAATGGTGGGGGGAGCCCCTTACAATGGTGGTTGAATTCGGTTTTTATAACCGATTATAAGGGGTTAGAAAGGAAGGAGAAATAATATTTTTGCTTCTGATAATTTGCTGGGAATCTGTCCTTTTTGTATCTAGTATTGCTAAAATGTTTGTTATGACTCCTCTGGAATTTTCTGAATTTGTTGGCTCTGAAATGCTCCTGAAAGTTTTTATAATTGTACCGAAATTTGTTGCTATCGTCCACTCTGATTTCTGCATTTTTGTTGATGGCTATATACGTTTCTAACATCTTTGTTTTTTTGTGCATATACGGCTGCCGGAATTGGAGTCACCGGCGAACGTATGACGGAAGGAGATGAAGAGGCTCATCAGTATCCGAACGGTCAGCGCGTGCACCTCACGCGCGCATGAGAAGTTAATCAGTTAGCACGTGTGGGGTGTGGATCTTCCAGAACCATCCCTTGCATCAATCGTGGTCGTTAGATCGTGAGACGATCTAACGATTCTTGTGTGGCTGCGCATGGAGATAGGCATTAGATCAGTTAGGGTTTCTGGTTTACTTAGGTTAGGGCCCGAATTGGGCTTGTAATTTAATTTATAACGGGCTTGTGTTTAATTTTTTGGGGTTTTGTTATCTTATAAATGTACTGTTAATTAAATAAACTTTGGGATTTTATTATTTAATCTTATATTCATTTGGGTTTTAATTATTTACATTCTATTTATTTATTTATCTTCTAATAATAATAATAATAATAATAATAATAATAATATAAACCACATAACCTACTATAATGTATTTTTTTGTTTTCGTATATATAAAAATATAGCCATAACATATATGGAAATTAATAATATTTAAAAGTAATAATTAGAAACAAACCAAAGAAGAACGAATAATTATTAATAAAAACTAAAAATAGTACGAGAGTAACGAAAACAAATATACCAAAACTTAATATAAAAAAATATAAAACAAAAACACTTTCGATGGTTGTATACAAAATTAACATAATTAAAGCATAGATATAATAATTACACTATAATAATATTTTTTTTGAGATTTTCTTTTTACAAACAATATTTAAAACTAAAGCCCGTTATTGAGAATAAAACAAAAATTGAGTAGGGTTTAGACACCGGATAAAATTAGTGATTACAAATGTCCCTCTTTGTTTATTGTCGTGAAACAATGATAAAGCAAAGACAATAAGCACTATTTTTATTCGACTTCCCTATTTGGAGAATCTGATCTGAAAGCCCTTTCTCCACAAATTTGATAGCCCTTTCTGTTCCTTGAAACCATGATTAGCCCTGCCACGAATGATATTTCAACTTTCGTCCACCTGCACATATCAAAAGAGAAATTTCAGAAGCGAACTTTGATTCCCTATTTAGATATTTTTAGCAAATTAGAAGATTCTGAGCTGCGGGTCCCTTCTCTATGGAACTTTAAGCTCTGAACTGTTGAAAACGTTAATCCTTCCTATATAGAACCAATCCTTGAAAAGCTTCGAGTCTTTCCTATATAAAACTCTTCCCAAAAAGTCTTCGATTGAGTCTCTCCTATATGAAACCCTAAATCTAGAGTTCTAACCATGTTGATCCCTCAGGTATAGAATCAATATCTTTGAGATACTTCGAATCTCTCCTACATAAAACTCCTCGTCGAAAATCTTGAAATGTGAGTCTCTCCTATACGAAACCCTAAACTATGAAATGTTGAAGATGTTGATCCCTTCTCCACAGAATCCACCTTGAAAAGATGAGTCTCTTCTTTGTAAAACTATGCAAATGTGAGCTACAAGTCCCTTCTATATGAAACCCTCACTCAGATACTGAAAGCATTGATTCATTCTTTATAGAATCATCCACCTTGAAAAGTTGATTCCCTTCTCTGTGAAACTCGGTCTCTGAAAAATGTGAGCAGTAAGTCCCTTCTCTATGAAACCCTTAATCGAATAATGAAAGCGTCGATCCTTTCTCTATAGAATCATTCACTTGGAAAAGTTGAGTCCCTTCTCTGTAAAACTCGGTAACTGTGAGCTATAAGTCCCTTCTATATGAAACCTTCACTCAAATTCTGAAAGCGTTGATCCTTTCTCTGTAGAATCATTCACCTTGAAAAAGCTGAGTCCCTTCTATATAAAACTCGACAAATGTGAGCTATAAGTCCTTCTATATGAAACCTTCATTCAAATACTGAAGATGTCGATCTCTTCTTCATAGAATCATTCACCTTGAGAAGCTGAGTCTCTTCTATATAAAACTCGGCATCTAAAAACTATAAGTTAGAAGTCCCTTCTATATGAAACCTTCACTCGAATATTGAAGATGTCGATCCTTTCTCCATAGAATCATCCACCTTGAAAAGATGAGTCTCTTCTATATAAAACTCGGTAACTATGAGCTATAAGTCCCTTCTATATGAAACCTTCACTCGAATACTGAAGATGTCGATCCCTTATCCGTAGAATCATCCACTTTGAAAAGCTGAGTCTCATCTCTATAAAACTCGGCATCTGAAAACTGTGAGCTATAAGTACCTTCTATATGAAACCTTCACTCGAATACTGAAGATGTCAATCCCTTCTCCATAGAATCATCCACCTTGAAAAACTGAGTCTCTTCTCTATAAAACTCGGCATCTAAAAACTGTGAGCTATAAGTCCCTTCTATATGAAACCTTCACTCGAATATTGAAGATCTCGATCCCTTCTCCGTAGAATCATCCACCTTGAAAAGCTGAGTCCTTTCTATATAAAACTTGGCTTCTGAAAATTGTGAGCTACAGGCCCCTTCTCTATGAAACCTTCACGCGAATACTGAAAGCGTCGATCCCTTCTCCATAGAACCATCCACCTTGAAAAGCTGAGTCTCTTCTCTGTAAAACTCGGCAAATGTGAGCTATGAGTCCCTTCTATATGAAACCTTCACTCGAATACTAAAAGCATTTATCCCTTTGTCATAGAATCATCCACCTTGAAAAGCTTTTGCTCTTGTCAAGCTACATATTCACAGTCTTTTTCTTTTGAATACCTGTCAAAAATAGGTAAAAATGTATATATGCATGAGTTAGTATGCCCTCTAATCCTAAGGATGCCTAACTGAACGATGAATGTTTTTCTTTTTAATGTTTGAGGATTGATCCTCAAAATTTGATCACCCTTGGATACTTCGGGCGTTCAAATCGCTGAATCTTCTGCTTGATATGGACCGTTGGCTTGCATAGGTCAAAATGAGGTCTACTGGTTTCGAGACCAAGGTTAAATGTTTTCAATAAGAAGTCTTGCAACTAGGGTGAACGCTTGCCCCAAAAATATGAACATCTAGTTGAACTCCTGAAATGTCGCATTGCGTGTGAAAACTTGCAATTGATCGTGCCCCAAACGCTGGTGGGTTTTATCTTCTCAAAAATAGGTTGGCTTAATTGAAGCCTCTCTTCCAAAATTTTTTTCAGGGATTAAAGCTCGGTAAACTTTGTCTTCAATGGAACTCTTACCCCAATGCTAAAAGGTTGTCTCTTTGCTCCAACAAAATTTTGCCCCCAAAATTTTGTTTTCCTACTGTATTCCAAAAATTCAGGCTTCTTCAACCATAAGCTCGAGAAAGGAAGGTACCTTGTTTCACAGAAAACCTAGCATCACATAATATTTCCACTCATGGGCTTAATCAAAGATGTTTAAATGCATCAATGGCCTTGTATTTTGACCAAAATGAATTTAATAATATTTTGAAGAGATTTTCAAAAATTGGTATTTTAATGCACAACGCCTTTATGAATAAATGTTCAAAAAAATTAAAATCTGATAATAAAAACAAAAGGAACAGAATCCTTAGATATCCAATGCTAGAGTGTCTTAGACTCGACACTTGGTAGCTATCATTTTCCTTAGAATGTTGTGGCGATATTTGAAGTGTCAAAAATCTGTTCGAATCGCTCGGTTCATCCTTATGATTACCATACTCGCTTGATCCAATTTGAAAACTACTCCTTCTAGTTCTCATATTTGTTTTCTCTTGTAACTCGGTTCGAGAATTCCAAGTGTAAGCATGTGCTTTTGTTTGCACTTAGTCATTAATGTATTTAAGGTGTCAGTGTCTTCAAAGAGTCATCACTGACGCTAAGGTATCGAACTGGTGGAGGTCTAGCTCCTTACTAGGTTCGTTCTTCCCCCACAGCTCCATCAGGATGCTCCGAGACTTATTGGATTGCTCGTTCATTTGAGGGTTTCTAAATTTTCACCTCATTTTCTTTCTTTTTTCTCTTTTTTTTAATTTTTAATGCTTTTGACCTCTTAGAATTCTCAAATTCGAGTAGATTCTTTTTCTACGGGACCTTGTTATCATCGAACATTATCGAAGGAGTAGTAGTCTTACTTCTCAAGCTTTCTGACCGAAACAGTTTGAAGACAGAATTATACTTCATCGTGATCACATTATTCAATTAATTAATTCTTCTTTTTATGTGTCTAAATCAGGGACACAACAAGTATTAAATATCCAAGAATCTTAAAAAGGACGAGAAAAGGTGTAAAAAGTGCACCTCTTCATTAAATTTAAAAAAAATAAAGAGAGCATGATAGAAGCCCTTTACAAAAAGGTCATCGCTACTTTCGGGCCAAAATAGCGAGATTAATTAAAACATAAAGTAGAAAGCTGAAAATGCAAGGAAACTAATTCAAACAAACGTCTATGAAAAAGCTAAATGAGATGCATGAACCTCCTAGCAACCCGGACCACTTTCGGCTTCTTGAAATCCGTCTTCTTTAAAAAGCATGCCCCTCATGATCGGGTAGAGAGACGGTCACTTCCCCCCGATGGATTGAGATGTATAAATCCGTCATTCAACAAATTTTGCACCTTCTTCTTAAAAGTGACACAGTTGTCGATTTTATGCCCCGGTACTCCGGCATGGTACTCACTGTGTGCCTCGGCAACATACCATGCGAGATAAGGTGGGTTGTAGGGGGTGACATAATAGGGTCGAACCAAATTGGTCTTGTATAGCCAGGAATACATCTCCTTGTATGAGATCGGCAATGAGGTGAAGACATCTTCTCACTTTCTTTCTTCGTGGGCTTAGTCTCTCTCCTAGGTAAATTCTTGATCACTCCTTGAGACGAGGAGGCTGAGCCATTCTTCGAGAGCAAATGGGAACCTGTATGGTTTTCTTCGTGGGTGTGCACTCTCGGGCACTTCGAGTGATTCCCTTTGGATGCAGAGGACAAAATTTTCAGAAGAGAAGATTCAATCTTGTCTAACGCCAACTCCAAGGGACAATCTGAGGCATTACAAGCGACTTCATACTAGTTGATGACTTCTTGGTGTTCACTGGAGATAGTCTTTTCTATCCAAAAGTCAACATTCTCACTTGTTGTTGCGTGTCAAAAGTGCGCAATTAGTGCAAGTGAACACGTCGCAAGTAATAAAGTGATAAGTATGATCGTGTATCGTCTGCACAGGGATTGATTTACTTAATATGCCTTCTTCGTCTTCTTGTTCTGTAAAAAGGAATAAAATAAAAACATAGGTAATTTGGGTTTGGATGAAACTAAATAAATTGAAATAAAACAACTAAGTAAAAGAGTGAGATTTGATTAATAGAGAGAGGTCAGGATCCAGTTGCGTTGTATTGTGGAATTGATTGACTTGTCTCTGTCCAATGCAATTGTATATCACTGCCTCGGCAGTATTGCAGATTACTACCTTGGTAGCAACGATACTTGTCCGCCACGACAATCCCTTGCTCGTGGGTGGACTTTACCAAAGTTCGACAAAGTATCCTTGGATGACTCCGCTTATCCCTAAGTCGAAGTACTGTTGATGACTAGTCCTTGATGATACCTCCCGGCGTGAATCAATTATACCCACCAACTAATCTCACACTTCTTTTAGCCGCTGAAACTCTTAACCTATCCCTAGGCCGAGTTAGTATTTCGCGATTGAAACACCGTACTTATCCCTTTTGTGAATCTAACTCTCCCGAGTCTAGATAAATGGATTACTCACAAACTTCTCTCCCGAGCTTGAATGCAAGAACAAAGAATGACAATGGATAAGTGATAAGTGTTCAACTCACTATCACTTTTTACTCCTTTTATGGGGATTAATCATCGAATATACACCCACTCAGACCAATGCATGTGCCTAATGAGATATATTTAGAAGTTATGCTCATATAGATAATAATTACAGAAAAAGGCACGTTTTACTGCATTTTTATATCTATGCAGGAGAACCATTGCCGCGACAGCGACAAGGCCGAGGCAGCAGCAGAAAAACAGGAAGCAAGACTGTAGGCGATGGAAAGATAAAAATCCAAGGAACGTGTTTGTACTTAAAGCCCATGGATCGGAGCTGGTTAGCACAAGGAAAAGCCCATGGCAAGACCACGCGGGAAAGCCCCTTAGCCGAATTTAAACTTGGAAATATTTTAATTATGTACTTGACTTGTTCCCTACTCCAAGTTGTATTCTACTTAGGAAAGGTTTGCCCTAGTTCCAGCCTATATAAAGACCTAGCCACCCAATGTATTACATACGGAATACCTAGGGAGAGAGCCGAATTATATACTTGTCTTCTTTCTCTCCATTATGTTCTAAACCTTCTTAGGAATTAGGTGAAGGTTGTCGAGTATATGTGAGAGGAGATTGTACTTTGTCTTTGTTTCAATGCAATAAAAGTTATCAAGGTTTGCTTATCCTTTGTTATTCCTTGTTCTTGCATTCAAGATCGGGAGAGAAGTTTGTGAGTAATCCATTTATCTAAGCTCGGGAGAGTTAGATTCACGAAAGGGGTAAGTACGGTGTTTCAATCGCGAAATACTAACTCGGCCTAGGGATAGGTTAAGAGTTTCAGCGGCTAAAAGAAGTGTGAGATTGGTTGGTGAGTATAATTGGTTCACGCCGGGAGGTATCATCAAGGACTAGTCATCAACAACACTCTGACTTAGGGATAAGCGGAGTCATTCAAGGACACTTTGCCGAACTTTGGTAAAGTCCAACCACGAGCAAGGGATTGCCGCGGCGGACAAGTATTGTCGCCGCCCAGGCAGTAAACTGCAGTGCTGCCGAGGCAGTGATATACGATTGCATTGAGCAGAGACAAGTCAATCAAATGCACAATACAACGCAACTGGATCCTGACCCATCTTTCTCTATTATTAATTTTCTTTATTTTTGTTTAGTTATTTTAGTTTCGATAAACCAACTCCAATCACTTGTGTTTTTACTTTTCTACAGAACAAGAAGGTGAAGAAAGCATATTAAGTCTACCAGTCCCTGTGGAGACGATAATCCGATAATACTTATCACTTATTACTTTCGATGTGTTCACTTGCACTAAACACGCACTTTTGACACGCGAAAATAAGCAAACCTTGATAGTTTTATTTCATTGAAACAAAGAACAAAGTAAAATCTCCTGTCACAAATACTTAACAACCTTCACCTAAACCCTAAGAAAACTTAGAACATAATTTGAGAGAAAGAAAACATTGAGTCTTAGGGTGAACTCTCTATGAATCGGCTCTCCTATTTCCTTAGACGGCTAGGTCTTATATAGGCTTGGCCTAGGGCAAACCTTTCCTAAGTAGAACACAACTTGGAGTAGGGAACAAGTCATGTAAATAAATAAAGTATTTCCAAGTTTATTGCAACTAAGAAGCTTTCCCGCGTGGCCTTATCTTGGGCTTTTCCTCGTGCTAACCAGCTCCGATCCATGTGCTGCATGTCTAGAAACGTCCCTTGGATTTTTCTCTTCCGATCGCCTACAGTATCGCTTCCTGTCTTTCTGCTGCTACCTCGGCATCAGGTCCTGCCTCGGCCATGTTGCTTCTGTAGCAATAGTTTCTCCTGCACAGATGTAAAAATGCAGTAAAACTTGTCTTTTCTGTAAATATCATCTTTATACTCATAACTTCTAAATATATCACATTAAGTATATGCATTGGTCCGAGTGGATGTAAATTCAGTGATTAATGCCCATAAAAGGTGTAAAAAGTGATAGTGAGTTGAGCACTTATCACACCCCCAAACTCGAACTATTGCTTGTCCTTAAGCAATGCAAACCATCAATTTGCCAAACTCTATTCTCTCTTGGTATTATGTTTCCATCTATTCTCCCCACAATAACTATGCCTATTCTTTAGACTTAACCTTTCGGCTACCCAAGGGTTTACCTAGAAATAAACTATAAGATTTAGTGAGTGTGTGCGTTTTTGTGGACAAGTTTGATTAAAGGCTTTCTTTGATAAACTCTAAGTTCAAGACAAGTAGAATTTGGTTAAGTGTTCTCTTCTTTTCTAAACAACCAATTCTTGATCCAATTTCGGGCACCTCAAGGATTGTATTTTTCTCTTCACTAATTCCTTTTTTTTATACCTTATAGCATACTAGAGCCAATTTCGGGCACCTCTAGCATGAAGAAGAGTAATTCCTAGAGCCGTTGATAGGCACCTCTAGTCACTTGCCCAAAAATCTAAGTCTTTATCACCTAAGTTCATTAAAAGAATTCCTATAATCCAAAAAGTCCCAAAAGTGTTAAAAATGTATCTTATAGTAAGCTTTTAAGTTTTCATCCTTAAGCATCCTAAGGTTAAACCTTCTTAACAGGACCTAATCATGGTAAGGAGAAAGATTTCTATAGCCTTAAAGAATAAACTAAGGCAATACTGATGATGGGCAGTGCAAAAGTATGGGCAATTGATTCAAGTAAGGCACGGAGCAAAAAAAAATAAAAAAATTCACTTAAATACTCCCTTTTCTTGGCAAGACCTCGGCAGTAGATTGCCTCGACAGTGGCTCTACACCCTCAAACTCGAACCAAGCATTGTCCTCAATGTTTTATATTAGAAGGGAATAGTGGGCAACAAAAATATGATATGAAAGAAGCAGCATATAAAGAAACAAACAGCAAATAATATTGAATATATAAAAAATTTAAAGGGACTCCGAAGAGCTGCTTGTAACAATTTTTCTTCGGGGTCGTGCTACCGATTGCTTTGTTTTTGGTGAGGGCGATGGTTGAGTTTTTGCCTGCCGGGGCGGTTGGACTCTTGTTGGTGGTGTCCGTTGCATTGGAGCATCCACTTCTTCACCTTCTTCCACGTCGGCAATCTCCTCGGTGATCATGATGTTCGTTCCACCTTCATTTTCTGCGGTTGAGCTTTGGTGTACATAGGCATCTATCTCTACTGATAGACTGCCCATGATGATGGGGGATCATGGTGGAGTGCTGAATACTGCCCTCCTCTTTGATGGTCTTCTGCTGGCAGATGACGCTACGACAGAGTCTGCTGCCCTAGATGGGCCGACAGCATGGAATTTTGGTTGAGGGCCCGCGTGGAAGAACGATCTCGTTACTCTTGGAGCTGGTGTAGTCTCTGTATAGGGTGCAGCTGTGACAAACATGTTGCTTGGAAATTCTGGAAACTGCACCCCTTGGTTTGGAAAGGCATGGAGCATCATTTGGACAAGCGTGCTTTTGAAGTCCCTCTGATACTCGATGTATCTTTGCTGCCTAAGAACCATAGTTGCCATCCTTTGAAGTATCTCCTGGTACGGGTCTGCTGCGGCAGTGGTGTGGGCAGTGTTTGGCATGTCTGTCGTGTATTGGGTCCCGACAGCAGTATCAGCAGTGAACTGCTGGGGCGTTGCCTGGACTGGTTCCGCCTGTGGGATCTGCGTGATTTTGTGGCAAAAATCTCTAGTCCATCCACGCCTCTGGGGAGTGTATTCGTCCGTGTCTTCTACTAGTACACCTGCAGCAACACTCAAACCAGTGATCAAACAAGGGAAATATAATGGTCCTCTATCCTTCTTACCGCATTCGTAAATTTCGCGTAGGATAATTTCTCCAACGTTAATGCTCCTTTTGTTGATAATTGATTGGATGAGCACTAATCTTCTCCGATCCACCGTACTGTTGTGGGAGGTTGGGATGAGGCATCTCTTGACAAAGGTGTTCCAAAGCTTGGCCTCGGGTTTCAGACTTTGCTGTGCTACCGATCCTCTATGGGCACCGGTTTCCCAAGGAGTGTTCGTATAGCAGAGGTCATCTTTAATCAATTCAAAATCCTCGACAGTGATATCCTCCATGAATTCAGCATGTACATCATGGTCAGGTGTGAGGCCGTAGAATTGGTTGATGGTATCGGCATCAAGCTGGACAGGCCTGCCTCGGCAGTGGACAAAGAAGGAGTCTTTGCTTGGCCCGTACGCATAGAATTCCCGCACGATGGTAGCATTTGCCTGGGCAGGTTGTAGGCAAAAGATTTCCCATTCTTGATCCTTGATCCTGTCGAACAGATAGTGCTCGATGCCGTAATTTTCTTCATCCGAGTGTTGGAACCATTGCTCCTCTCACAACTGCCGGGCAATGAAAGACCTGTTGAAGCGGTCTTCGACAGCGGCAGGGGTAAAGCGTTTGTAGGTGGCCATAAGGATTGTGAGAGATTAGGTTCTTGGAGATTTTCTTGGAGGAATTCTGAAAATTTCAAGAAGGGTAGGCAGAGAGTATTGTGAGAGCAAGATTGTCGAGTATTCTAAAGAAAACAAGAATGCAAGAGTGAATAGTTCATGGTGGTCTCATCTCATTAAGGGTTTATTTAGTTTGGAACTTAATACCTGGCACCACTGGGGTTGTTGTTGTCTCGGCAGACTGTTTAGGAGTTGCTGAGTTCTCTACTAGGGAAGTGTTACCAGGATCAGTTTGTTCAACATCCTCTTTTGTTGGGTCTGACGATGGAACTTGGCCTGCTGGAATTTCTGTCTTTTCCTTCAGCTGTAGACCACTCCTAGTAGTGATTGCTTTACACTGTTCATGGCTCATTACCTTAGCAGATTCCTGTCTCTGTCCAAGTAAAAGAGTGAGAATTGATTAATAGAGAGAGGTCATGATCCAGTTGCGTTGTATTGTGGATTTGATTGACTTGTCTCTGTCCAATGCAATTGTATATCACTGCCTCGGCAGTCCTGCAGATTACTGCCTTGGCAGCAACGATACTTGTCCTCCACGGCAATCCCTTGCTCGTGGGTGGACTTTACCAAAGTTCGGCAAAGTGTCTTTGGATGACTCCGCTTATCCCTAAGTCAAAGTATTGTTGATGACTAGTCCTTGATGATACCTCCCGGCGTGAATCAATTATACCCACCAACTAATCTCACACTTCTTTTAGCCGCTGAAACTCTTAACCTATCCCTAGGCCGAGTTAGTATTTCGCGATTGAAGCACCGTACTTATCCCTTTCGTGAATCTAACTCTCCCGAGTCTAGATAAATGGATTACTCACAAACTTCTCTCTCGAGCTTGAATGCAAGAACAAAGAATGGCAAAGGATAAGCAAACCTTGATAGTTTTATTGTATTAAAACAAAGAACAAAGTACAATCTCCTCTCACAAATACTTAACAACCTTCACCTAAACCCTAAGAAAACTTAGAACATAATTTGAGAGAAAGAAAACATTGAGTCTTAGGGTGAACTCTCTATGAATCGGCTCTCCTATTCCCTTAGACGGCTAGGTCTTATATAGGCTTGGCCTAGGGCAAACCTTTCCTAAGTAGAATACAACTTGGAGTAGGGAACAAG
Organism: Abelmoschus esculentus; assembly: GCA_035048815.1. NCBI lineage: Eukaryota > Viridiplantae > Streptophyta > Magnoliopsida > Malvales > Malvaceae > Abelmoschus > Abelmoschus esculentus. The sequence continues at coordinate 4,210,640 of JAUCBN010000049.1, forward strand.
TCATGTACATAAATAAAGTATTTCCAAGTTTATTCCAACTAAGAAGCTTTCCCGCGTGGCCTTGTCTTGGGCTTTTCCTCGTGCTAACCAGCTCCGATCCATGTGCTGCATGTCTAGAAACGTCCCTTGGATTTTTCTCTTCCGATCGCCTACAGTATCGTTTCCTGTCCTTTTGCTGCTGCCTCGGCATCAGGTCCTGCCTTGGCCATGTTGCTGTCGTGGCACTAGTTTCTCCTACACAGATGTAAAAATGCAGTAAAACTTGCTTTTTCTGTAAATATCATCTTTATACTCATAAATTCTAAATATATCACATTAAGTACATGCATTGGTCCGAGTGGGTGTAAATTTAGTGATTAATGCCCATAAAAGGTGTAAAAAGTGATAGTGAGTTGAGCACTTATCTCTTGTCTTTTTGGACTTCTCTAGTATGGGACAATCTTCCACTAAGCCCTTTCCCTTAGTTTGAGGTAGCCATCATACACTTTAAACTCTTCACGCATGACAAAATCTTCTTTTGATTCCCGATCAAAAGTTCATGGAGTTCCTCAAGCTTTCTAACCCTAGTCATAAGGTTGTTCATGCTCTCAAAGTTGTACTGACCCGATATTGACCTCTCACCTCTTTTAGTCTTTGAGGCAAATGTTCCTCTAAAGTTCTTAGACATGTTGGATGTCATTGATAACTGCCACGACGTATCCAAGGTTAATGTTCTTGCCTTATTGATGAGTGCAAAAATGTATGCTATGAAAATGCATGAAATGAAAAAAAAATGAATGTGAGTGAAGGTGTTGACCACGCTAGTGATCGCCCCTTGAGCAACTTCCCACGATTAAAAAAATCTTAATGTTCCTTTGTTTTTTTCTTTCTTATTTTTTTTCTTTTTCTCGTTTTCCATCATTTTCTTTTTTTTTTCTCCATTTCTTTCCTTTTTCCTTTTTTCTATCTTCTATTTTTTCCTCTTCTTATTGATTTCTTTTTTTTTTAATTTTTCTATTTTTCTTTCTTTTTTCTCTTATCTTTCTATTTTTTTTTGTTTTTAAACCTCTAACCACAATGAAAGCCTCTAATTGGACAAACCACATAGATCAACACCTTCATGTAATGTTGATGCAAAAAATAAAGCATAGATAAATGAGCAAGCAAAATAGGAGGCAAAACAATCCTATATATCTCATCTAATAGAACCTAGGTTAACCGTATGGCTCTAACCGATTAGGTTGACTAAATTCTCTAAATGCAGTTTTGATTCTACGAGGTACCCAAATTGTCCCCGCTGTCCTCTTCTAAGAGTAGCAAGGCCCCCGATCATCACCTATTATATGCTCATCTCGATCGAGTTTAATTTAGGGGGGCCTTTCGCTATGCCCCTACGAAGGAACAATATCCTTACGAAAGCATAGGGTAGTCGAGCCCCGAAGGTACATACTAGGCCCAAACGGAGGAACAATATCCGTACGAAAGCACTAGCGTTTCCCCCCCACTTAAAGAGACAAGTTTGAATGTGTTAAGATAAACTTGAATTAATAAACAAATAATAATTTAATTGCCACTTTATTTCACAACTTCCAAAATTAATTAGGCGGTATTTGAAAACAAGGTTTGACTCGTTAGTTTTTCAAAAAAACTTCCCCAGCAGAGTCGCCAACTATAGCGATCCCTTTTTAAAAAAATCATAAAAATAATAATAAGTGTAGTAAAAAGAAGGTCACTAGTAGAAACTTCGGAAAATTTAAGAAATTGAAAAATTAGGGTTTCAAATTGAAAGTTGGGAATCAAACCTAAAAATTAGGGATTTTGGAATGTTAACCCTAAATTAGGAATCTAGGGTTTCAAAAAGGATTTTGGGGATTTTGAAATTTGGGAATTGAATTTGAAATGGAAAATTTGAAAGGAATTAGGGATTTCAAAAATCTAGGGTTATAGATTTCAGTTTAAAATCGCGAATTTAAAATTAGGGTTGAAATTAGGGATTTGAAATTAAAAAAAAAAGGAATTTTGAAATTAGGGATTTTAAAAAGGTTGGAGTTGCCAACGGTCGCTTTGGTAGACCGGACACCGTAAAAACCAGAGATTCAAAATGATTAAGGTTTGAGATTCGATTATGATTTAAAACGGTATTAGCGTTAAAATACCACTTAATTAATTTTAAAATCTCCGGATTAAAGTGACATTTAAATTGAGATTTGTTTAAACATTCAACTTTATTTTAATTTTATCGTATCTTTATTCGAAGGTAAATTCATACACCGCCACCAATACGCTTGGTGTCGGGCCCGTTGCGACCGAATAAAGAAATATTTAATTAGGTTCATTAATTGACGAGGTGTCGAATTAAGTAAATAAAATATGAATAAAATACATATCTTAATGTAATAAAAATATACAAAAATAAATATGCATATGAACAATAAAAATAAAGATGAAATGCATATAATATATAACATAATAAAGCATGATGGAAATGAGACAAATATATGTACAAATATAGTCTGTCACGACCCAGATTCGGACCCAAGTGTCAGATTAACCCGAGTGGTTTAGGCTTCGGTTTTGGGCTCCAGGTTTGTGTAGTTTGAGCCTTGTTGGGCCTTAGGTTGTTGGGCTTAAGTTGGGTGTTAAGTTAGGCCTTGTTCAGAAGGGGTATTTTGGTAAATGACAAAATGGGATGATGAGAGGGGTTGAGGTTTTTATTTCTCTATAGAGAGTGACCTTATTTCCTCTTTTATTCCATCCTTCCTACATCATCTTTGTAAGAAGAGAAGTGTTAAAGGAGAGATCTTTGAGAGTTTGTTTGGGATCTCGTTTTAGAGGAAGAGAAAAGGTTTTTAGGCTCAAGGTGATCTATAAAACAAGGTAAGAAAGTGTTGGTTTGGTGAGGATGAAGGTTTATGAGAGGTTTTGGGTTTGAGTTCGGGTTTTGGTTTTTGGGAGCTTGAATCTTAGTTCTTTTTGTGTTTAAAGCTCCGAAAATCATCCCTAAGGTGTTCCTAATCTGTTTTTCATCTTTCTCTCGTAGAGAAAGAGGTTGGAGAGTCTTCCCAAGGCTTGAGGAAGGAGAAATCTTGAGGTTGATCTTGGAGCTCGAGTTTGCTGCTTTTGTTGTTAAGGTTGGTTCCCTTCCAACCCTTAATCATCATGCATATCCTGTTTAAGCTTAATAGCATGTTGTTGATTGGTTTGGTATGCTTAGTAGCTCTAGGTTGCCTTTAATGGTGAATTATGTTTTTGTTGATGAACCTTCATAAAAATGATGTAAACATGCTTAGGATCACTCCCTTAAAGTCTAGTATCAATTTAGAAATAAATAGATCAAGTTTGGATGGAGTCCTAAGTGTTTGAATATGCAAAACTACACTTTTCGTGCAGGGGTATCGAAATGCCTTGCCCACGTTTCGATATTGAGTCGTCTAGTGACCCTCCCGATTCGATACCAGTATCGAAGCGGGTAGGTTCTCCTTTGTTGACTTTGAGTTCAGCCAAAAAGTTTCGATACCCCCTTTGGGAGGGTATCGATATGGGTCGTTTCGATACCCCTTTGGTAAGGGTATCGATACCTGGTGTTTCGATACTCCAAGTAGGGGTATCTATACCCCAGGGTAAATTAGCCCAAGTTCTTGTAGAAAAAGTGGTAAAATCTCATAATGCTATCCTAGAAGTTCCTAAGAGTTGTTTAAACCTTAAAATGAATATTAAATTGGAAGATAAGCACCTAGCCCCGTTAAATAGATAATTGGATAATAATTGGATTCTAGTGGTATAAACCGGCATGTGGAATCGTTAAGGGTTCGTGTGACCAATTCGAGTCACGTGGCTTACTAGGAACCTTGCTTAGTGCTGATGGGTTGCCTAGAGTATATATTATATGGTTATGAGATAATTTGGTAACCTTGCTTAGTGTTGATGGATTACTAGAGTAAATACTATATGAGATGTAAAACTGATAACCTTGCTTAGTGCTGATGGGTTATCGGTAATATATTATGCGGAAGACCAACTAGGACCTTGCTTAGTACTTATGGGTTCCTTAGCGGATTATGTGGAGTGGCATGCCACGAACCTTGCTTAGTGCTGATGGGTCCCCCTACTTCCATACTATTATGAGGTGATATGGACACCATTATATATATATATGCATATATGAGATATAAATACGAGTTAAGAACTTGAGATGCTGTGTGGTCTTCTCTTGTCATGGATATGCTATGTGCTGATATATGCCATCATGATATCATGTGTTTAGGCGGTTATGGTAGCGCCATCGTATTCATGCCATGTCATCATTCATGTTGCTTATGCTTATTGTATGCTATGCTTGTGGTGGACCAGTTGGTCGAGTACCCACTAAGCTTTAGTAGCTCAGGGTTTCGAAATGTGTTTTCATGCATAGGTTAAGGAAAGCTATTCGGAGGAGCATCATCGTGGTGGGTTCAGCATCGACATATGTTGTTAGAGCTTAGGTTAAGTCGGTTCTAGGAAGTACCCGAGGGAGTCTAGTGTGTCATATAGGTGTCAGATAAGTACATGCCTATTAGTCGAAGTTGTACTTGCTTAGATTCTAAAAAATTCGATGATGTAACTTCGTTTGTTTGTTGTGTGCAATAAGTATGCAAAGGAGGAACAGAGTTGTGGAAGAGAGTTTGGGTTCTGGAGAGGACTCTGATGAGGAGTATGTTCCCTCTGTGGAGGCACCGTCTGATGATGAAGTTGGTCGAGGGGCCAACTACTTCTTTTAGTTGAATCGGACGTTGGAATGGATCGTGAGAGTTATACCGAGGCCGTCTACTATGCATCGAGAGGCATCAGTGGAAAGGGTGCGCAGGCAAGGAGCTGTTGACTTTCATGGGACAGGACAAGACAATCCCGTGCAAGCTGATCAATGGTTATATGACACCCGTTGGATCATGAGACAGATGAGGCTGAGATCTAAGGACAAGTTATCATGTGTTCTGTCATTGTTGAAAGGCAATGCATGTGAATGGTGGGAAATAATGGAACTTGGTTGGGATCCTGAGAGACCAACTTAGAACGACTTCCTCGATGAGTTCGAGAAGAAGTACGTGGGAGAAGCCCACATCGACACCTTGAGGGAGCGGTTTACCCATCTTGTGCAAGGGAACCGTTCGGTGTTCTCTTATGAGCAAGAGTTCCTACAGCTGAGTAGGTATGCACCAGAGTTGGTGGCCACAGAGAAGATGAGATGTAAGAGGTTCTTGAAGGGTCTAAGTAAAGAGATCCAGACGTATCTCACTGCTACTCCACCAAGAGTGTTTTTAGAGTTGATTGTTAGTGCAAAGTCTTTAGAGAAGGTTCAAGGTTTGACCTATGGTTCATCTTCCAATCAAGGTGGTGCTAGTGAAGGTAATTAGAGCTACTCCAACAACTCCTAGTCCTATTCGGGGAGGAATAGGAACCAATGGAATCAGAGTAGAAGGGCTTCTAGTCAGAGTGCAAGATCAAACCACAGTTCTGAGTCTGCTGGTAGGAGGAGGCAGTCCACGTCATCTCCGATGATGAGTCCGGAGAGTTCTAAGAGGAGCTCAGGTGTTCCAGCTTGCCGTCAGTATGGTCGGAACCATAGAGGAGAGTGATGGAACGCGGTTAGAGCTTGTTACCGTTGTGGGTCATCAGAGCACCTAGTGAAGGACTGCCCGGAGAAGGTCAGAGTGACATCAGATCAGGTTCAAAGGACTGATTATCCTATTCAGAGAGGCTGAGGCTTTACCCGTGGAGGGGCTAGTCATGGTTCGGGTGGTATCTTTCATTCCACGATGAGAGCACTAGCTAGGTGATAAGTGCTCAACACACTATCACTTTATACTCCTTTTATCGGCATTTATCACCAAATATTCACCCACTTGAACCAATGCATGTGCTTAATGTGATATATTTAGAAGTTATACTTAAATAGATAATATTTATAGAAAAAGACACGTTTTACTGCGTTTTCATATCTATGCAGGAGAACCAGTGCCGCGGCAGAGACAAGGCCGAGGCAGGACCTGATGCCGAGGCAGCAACAGGAAGACAGGAAGCAAAGTGATAGGCGATGGAAAGACAAAAATCCAAGGAACGTGTCTGGACTTGAAGCCCATGAATCGGAGCTGGCTAGCACAAGGAAAAACCCAAAGGAAGACCACGCGGGAAAGCCCCCTTAGCCGAATTCAAACTTGGAAATATATTATTATTATGTACTTGACTTGTTCCCTACTCCAAGTTGTATTCTACTTAGGAAAGGTTTGCCCTAGGTCTAGCCTATATAAAGACCTAGCCACCCAATGTAAGAGATATCGAAATACCTAGGGAGAGCCGACTTCTACTCTTGTTTCTTTCCTCTCCATCATGTTCTAAAACCTTCGTAGGGTTTAGGTGAAGGTTGTGGAGTATTTGTGAGAGGAGATTGTACTTTATCTTTCATTCAATGCAATAAAGATTATCAAGGTTTGCTTATCCTTTGTTATTCGTTGTTCTTGCATTCAAGCCCGGGAGGGAAGTTTGTAAGTGATCCATTTATCTAAGCTCGGGAGAGCTAGATTCACGAAAGGGGTAAGTACGATGTTTCAATCGCGAAATACTAACTCGGCCTAGGGATAGGTTAAGAGTTTCAGCGGTTAAAAGAAGTGTGAGATTGGTTGGTGAGTATAATTGGTTCACGCCGGGAGGTATCATCAAGGACTAGTCATCAACAACACTCTGACTTAGGGATAAGCGGAGTCATTCAAATACACTTTGCCGAACTTTGGTAAAGTCTGCCCACGAGCAAGGGATTGCCGCAGCGGACATCGTTATCGCTGCCCAGGCAGTAAACTACAGTGCTGCCGAGGCAGAGATATACGATTCCATTGGATAAAGACAAGTCAATCAAGTCCACAATACAATACAACTGGATCCTGACCCATCTTTCTCTCTGATATTTCGAACTTTTTACTTTTATTCAATTATTTTAGTTTAATAAATCACACCCATTCACTTGTGTTTTTATTTTTCTACAGAGCAAGAAGATAAAGAAAGCATATTAAGTATACCGGTCCCTGAGGAGACGATAACTCGATAAATACTTATCACTTATTACTTGCGATGTGTCCACTTGCACTGAACGCGCACTTTTGACACGTGACAAGTTTTTGGCGCCGTTGCCGGGGACTGACAACTAAATTTTGTTTTCCTTATTTTCTTTTTTCTTTATTTTATTTTTATTTTACTTTTGTTTTTCTTGGTGTATGACCAGGGCAAATCCAACCAACCCCTTATACGAGTTAGATCCTGAGATTGAAAGAAAAGGGCTAAGGTTGAGGAGACAAATCCGAAGAGTCATGGCAGAGGTTCAGGCAGGACAAAACATACCTGCCGGCAATGAAGGTCTACCGCCGCCACCTGGGCCGCGGCAGCTGACTGTCAGAGATTCCTTGGAGGAGGACTTAAATGGACTAAACCCAGGAGTCGTTACACCCGAGATTGAAGCAGCCCATTTTGAACTTAAACCTGTTATGTTCAACATGTTAAATACAATTGGACAATTTGGTGGGTCTGCAATTGAAGACGCAAGGCAGCATCTCAAATCTTTCATGGAAATCTGCAACTCTTTCAAAATCCAAGGAGTACATGAATATGTCTTGTGATTAAAGCTATTCCCCTATTCATTGAGGGATAGGGCGAAAGCTTGGTTGAATAGCATTCCAGCGGGATCTATTGGATCATGGAGTGAACTATGCCGTGATTTCATTACTCGTTTTAATCCTACTAATCTATATGATAGAATTCGTATTGAAATTAGTTCTTTCCGACAGGCTGAAGACGAACCAATGTACGAGGCATGGGAACGCTACAGAGAGCTATTGCACAAGTGTCCACTGCATGGATTTCCCTTATGGACACAAGTGACAATGTTTTACAACGCCATGAATGCCCCGACAAGGATGATGTTGGATGCCTCGGCAAACGACACACTCCTGGACAAGGCACCCGAGGAAGCTATCGAAATTTTGAATAAACTCGCAAGGAATGACTTCCAGTTTCCCACATCTAGGCGAGGAGGAGTAAGACGCCAAGCCACGGTAAACGAATTAGATTCATCAAGTTCAGTGGCTGCACAATTGGCCTCTCTTACCAAGATGGTGCAAAACCTACAATTACAAAACAATACCCGTGAGGTCAAGGTAATTGATTTATGTTGTGAATTATGTGGAGGCAACCACAGTTCCGTTGATTGCATGAATCAAGAAACCAGTATGTATGTTGGGAACTACAACCGTAACAATGTGATGTCCAACACATACAACCCCTCATGGAAGAGGCATCCAAACTTATCCTGGAGTAACCCAAATAATGCCTTAAACCCAATCATCCAACCACCGGGATTTCAGCAGCCAATGCCGCAGCAGCAAGTCCAACAACCGATGCCGCAGTAGCAACCGGCCAATTCATTGGAAAACATGTTAAAGGCCTTCATGATGAAAACCGAGTCATACATGGCGGAAAATAGTAATTTCATCAAGAGGACCGATGCCTTCATGAATAGGACTGAGATGAGGCTACAAAATCAAGAAGCGGCCATAAAAACTCTGGAAACTCAGGTTGGGCAGTTTGCTCAATGTATAAACACTAGACCACAAGGAGGCCTTTCTAGCAATACTGAGGTTGCTAAGGTACTAAGTCATGAACAGTGCAAGGCAATCACTACCAGGAGTGGTCTACAGTTGAAAGAGAAGATCCCAGAGAACCGAACCCAACCAGCGGATCAACCAAGAGAAGAGGCTGAGCAAACCGAGACTGACAACACTGCCCCGGCAGCAAGCACTGTAACACCTGAGCAGTTTTTCGAGGCAGCAAAAATTCTAGTGGTGCTAGGTATACGATTCCAAACTAAGGAAACACTGGACGAGATGAGACCACCACCACCTTTCCCGCAAAGGTTGAAGAAACAAAAAAAGGATCAACAGTTTAAGAAGTTCCTCGATATCTTGAAGCAAGTCCACATCAACATACCATTCGTTGAGGCCATTGAACAAATGCCCAACTATGCCAAGTTCTTAAAGGATATGGTATCAAAGAGAAAACGAATAGGTGAGTTTGAGACAGTGGCTGCCACCGAGGGATGCATGGCAATGCTGCATAACCGCATGCCACCAAAGCTAAAAGATCATGGTTGTTTCACTATACCTTGTGCGATAGGAAAGAGCTATGAAGGAAAGGCCCTATGCGACCTTGGAGCAAGTATAAACCTCATGCCTAAATCAGTCTTCCAAAAGCTTGGAATTGGAAGGCCGAAGCCTACAACAGTGATGCTCCAACTCGCGGATAGATCCTATGTGCAACCTAAAGGAAAAATCGAGGACATACTGGTAAGAGTTGATAAGTTTATTTTTCCTGCTGACTTCCTTGTCCTTGATTGTGAAGCAGATGACAACGCACCGATCATCCTTGGGAGACCCTTCCTAGCAACTGGACGTACATTGATTGACGTGGAAAAAGGAGAGTTGACTATGCGGGTCAATGACCAATAAGTCAAACTCAACGCATTCCATAACTTAAAGAGGTATGACGATCTAGAGGAATGCAAGGCCATCCGCACAGTAGACAATAAGATATCCTGCCTGGGCAGTCTGCTCGGCAGGATATTCGGCAAGAAAATCAAGCCCAAGACGGATGGACAGACAACACTAAGGAGCGGCCCACAACCAATACACAATTTGGGCCTAAGGGAGAAAATAATTTTGGGAGATGCATTCGCATGCTCTCCACCAGTAACCTAACCTCTCCCTTTTTCTTTTCTTTATTATATTAGGGTTAGTAGTTTATTTTTATTTTTTTCTAATTATTTTCGTTTTCAGTATTTTTCTTTTGTGTGTTTAAATTTTTATTCAGGAATAAAAAGCAAAGATAAGGGGGAAATAGTTCACAGCAGGAACTCTGCCAAGGCAGTATAACAGTGTCAGAGCCGTAGCAGTCCCAACGGGCAAAAAAGTGTAACGGCTAGTCTGCCGAGATCCCTGCCGCGGCAGAAAAGGAAACGGCAGAAGAAGGAAACGGTTACAACGGCTAGTGATCTCAACGGTCACAAGGCCGAGGCTTATATAAGAAACTCCTTCCTCTTGAACTATTCACTCTTACTTTCTTGCTTTCTTTAGTATTCTTAACAATCCCTCTCTCAATTACTCTCTACATACTAATCCCTTCTGATTTTCCAGTTTCTCTTCAAGAAAACCTCCAAGAACTAAATTCTCTCTTTCTTGATGTCAACTTACAAAAGATTCGCCCCAGCCAACGTTGAAGATCGATTCAATCGATCCTTCATCACGAGGCAACTTTGGGAAGAACAAGGGTTCCAGCACGCGGACAAAGAGAATTATGGTATCGAACACTACTTGTTCGACAGAATCAAGTACCAAAATTGGGAAGTATTCTGTTTGCAACCTGCCCAGGCAAACGCCACAATAGTACGGGAGTTCTATGCTCATGGGCCCAGCAAAGACTCTCTCTTTGTTCACTGTCGCGGCAGGCCAGTGCAACTCGATGCCGAAACAATCAACAGCTTCTACGGCCTCACCCCGGCCAACGATCTCCATGCGGACTTCTTCGAAGATATCACTGCCGAGGACTATGAACTAATCAAAGACGATCTTTGTTACGCAAACACTCCATGGGAAACCGGTACCCATCGGGGTTCCGTAACAAGACAATGTTTGAAGCCGGAGGCCAAGATGTGGAACACCTTCGTCAAACGACGCCTCATCCCAACATCACATAATAGCACGGTGGATCGCAAGAGATTGGTGCTTATCCAATCCATCATCAACAAAAGAACCATCAACGTTGGAGAAATTATCTTACGGGAGATTCACGAGTGCGGTAAGAAAGATCGAGGACCATTGTATTTCCCTTGCTTGATTACGGGTTTATGTGTTTCTGCAGGTGTACCTATTGAAGAAACCGATGAATACACCCCCCCAAGAAGAGGATGGACCAGGGAATTCTGCCACAAAGTCATGCAGATCACACAAGCAGAACCTGTCCAGGCAACAACACAGTAGTTCACTGCCGAGACTGCTGTCGGGGCCCAATACACGGTAGATATGCCTGGTACTGCCTATACCTCTTCCGCAGCAGACCCGTATCAAGAAATCTTGCAGCGCATGGCCGCGATGGATCTTCAACAACAACGGTACATGGAGTACCAACGAGACTTCAATGGAACGCTCGCCCAAATGATGATGCACGCATTTCTGGACCAAGGCGTACAATTCCCGGAGTTCCCAAGCAATATGTTCGTTACTGTCGCACCCTACACCGAGACTACACCAGCCCCAGGAGGACCGTGACCGTTCTTCCATTTGGACCCTCAGCCCCAATACCAGGCTGCTCGACCATCTAGGCCAACAGATTCTACCGCGGCATCATCTGTCAGCTGAAGGCCATCCAAGCGGAGAGCCGTTTTTAGCACTCCACCAAGATCGCCAATTATTATGGGCAGTCTATCCGCCGAGATAGATACTTATGTACACCAAGGCTCTACTGTTGCCGGCCCAAGCACACACCACACCGGAGGAGCCACTGCGATGGGAGGAGGAACGAACATGATGATAACCGAAGAGATGGCGGATGTTGAAGAAGAAGAAGAAGTAGAAGCCCCAATGCATAGGACCCCACCCACTCGAGTCCAGCCGCCGAGGCAAGCAAAGGCGCAACCATCGCCCTCCCCAAGGACAAAGCACATGGCATCTAGGCAACGGAGAAAAATTGTTACGAGCAGCTCTTCGGAGTCGCTCTAAAATTCTGTGTCCTTTATTTCTATATTCAATTGCTTTTACTATTTTTCATTGCTGCATATAAAATTCATATTTTGTTTTGCCGCTTATTCCTTCCAAATATAAAGCATTGAGGATAATGCTTGGTTTGAGTTTGGGGGTGCAGATTCACTGCCAAGGCAGCAATCTACTGCCGCGGCCTTGCCAAAAAGGGAGTATTCTGGTGATTTTTTTTTATTTTTATGCTCCCCGCCTTACTTGAATTAACTGCCTACACTCTTGCACTGCCCATCATCAGTATTGCCTTAGTTTATTCTTTAAGGCTATAGAAATCTTTCTCCTTACCATGTTTAGGTTCTGTTAAGAGGGCTTAACCTTAGTATGCTTAAGGATAAAAATTTAGAAGCTTACTATAGGAAGAATTTTAAACACTTTTGGGACTTGTGGATTATAGGAATTCTTTTAATGAACTTAGGTGATAAAGACTTAGATTTTTGAAAAAGTAACTAGAGGTGCCTAACACCGGCTCTAGAAAATCTCTTCTTCATACTAGAGGTACCCGAAATTGGCTCTAGTATATCAAAAAGAAAAGACAAAAAGATCTTTAGTGAAAACACAAGTCTTTGAGGTGCCTGAAACCGGCTCAAGATTTGGGGTTTGGAAAAGAAGAGAAGACTTAACCAATGTCTATTTGTCTTGAACTTAGAGTTTATCTAAGAAAGCCTATAATCAACTTGTCCACAAAAACACACACACTCACATCCTATAGTTTGTTTCTAGGTAAACTCTTAGGTAGCCGAATGGTTAAGGCTTAACGATAGGCCTAGCTATGGTGGGGAGAATAGATGGACATGTAAGACCAAAAGAGAGTAGAGTTCGGCAAATTGATGGTTTGCATTGCTTGAGGACAAGCAATAGTTCGAGTTTGGGGTGTGATAAGTGCTCAACACACTATCACTTTATACTCCTTTTATCGGCATTTATCACCAAATATTCACCCACTTGAACCAATGCATGTGCTTAATGTGATATATTTAGAAGTTATACTTAAATAGATAATATTTATATAAAAAGGCACGTTTTACTGCGTTTTCATATCTGTGCAGGAGAACCAGTGCCGCGGCAGAGACAAGGCCGAGGCAGGACCTGATGCCGAGGCAGCAGCAGGAAGACAGGAAGCAATGTGATAGGCGATAGAAAGACAAAAATCCAAGGAACGTGTTTGGACTTGATGCCCATGAATCGGAGCTGGCTAGCACAAGGAAAAACCCAAAGGAAGACCACGCGGGAAAGCCCCCTTAGCCGAATTCAAACTTGGAAATATATTATTATTATGTACTTGACTTGTTCCCTACTCCAAGTTGTATTCTACTTAGGAAAGGTTTGCCCTAGGTCTAGCCTATATAAAAACCTAGCCACCCAATGTAAGAGATATCGAAATACCTAGGGAGAGTCGACTTCTACTCTTGTTTCTTTCCTCTCCATCATGTTCTAAAACCTTCGTAGGGTTTAGGTGAAGGTTGTGGAGTATTTGTGAGAGGAGATTGTACTTTATCTTTCATTCAATGCAATAAAGATTATCAAGGTTTGCTTATCCTTTGTTATTCGTTGTTCTTGCATTCAAGCCCGGGAGGGAAGTTTGTAAGTGATCCATTTATCTAAGCTCGGGAGAGCTAGATTCACGAAAGGGGTAAGTACGGTGTTTCAATCGCGAAATACTAACTCAGCCTAGGGATAGGTTAAGAGTTTCAGCGGCTAAAAGAAGTGTGAGATTGGTTGGTGAGTATAATTGGTTCACGCCGGGAGGTATCATCAAGGACTAGTCATCAACAGCACTCTGACTTAGGCATAAGCGGAGTCATTCAAGGACACTTTGCCGAACTTTGGTAAAGTCTGCCCACGAGCAAGGGATTATCGCGGCGGACAACGTTATCGCTGCCCAAGCAGTAAACTGCAGTGCTGCCGAGGCAGAGATATACGATTGCATTGGATAAAGACAAGTCAATCAAGTCCACAATACAATACAACTGGATCCTGGCCCACCTTTCTCTCTGATATTTCGAACTTTTTACTTTTATTCAATTATTTTAGTTTAATAAATCACACCCATTCACTTGTGTTTTTATTTTTCTACAGAGCAAGAAGATAAAGAAAGCATATTAAGTATACCGGTCCCTAAGGAGACGATAACTCGATAAATACTTATCACTTATTACTTGCGATGTGTCCACTTGCACTGAACGCGCACTTTTGACACGTGACACTAGGAAGTATGCTGTGAGGGCACAGGAGGACTGTGCGGCTACCGATGTTATCTCAGGTACGTTTACCTTTTTTTTAGTTCCCATAGTTGCTCTTGTGGACTCGGGGTCTACCCACTCCTATATCCTTAGTGGGATATCTTAGTGTTGGCGGTTGCTAGCTGAAGATCTAGAAATAGGAGTTCGTGTGACAAGTCCGTTGGGTCTACATGTTTTGGTGGATAAGGTTTATCGAGGTGTCCGGTAGAGGTACAAGGCTCGATCTTTCCGGTAGATCTTATGATTTTACCTTTCCAAGAGTTCGACGCAATCCTAGGGATGGATTGTTTGTTCGAGCATGATGTGAGTCTTGGGTGTAGGTCAAAGAGTTTGAAGCTCCGTGTTGCGGATGGGTCTAAGCTTGTTGTGAGGGGAGAGAGAAACCCTTTTTTACCGAATGTTGTATCGGCCTTATCAGCTCAGCGGTTGGTAAAGCAAGGTTGTGAGGCTTTCTTAGCTCACGTGGTGGATGTGAGGGTTGAGAGCCCTGATTTAGGGAGTTTGAAGACAGTTCGTGAGTATTCTGATGTGTTCCCAAAGGAGTTGCCCGGTTTACCTCCTGATCGTGAGTTAGAGTTCCGTATAGAGGTGTTGCCAGACACGGCACCGGTGTCCATAGCACCTTATCGTATAGCACCGAAAAAGATGAAAGAGTTGAAACAACAGATCCAAGAGCTGCTAGAGAGAGGTTTTATCAGACAGAGTGTATCACCGTGGGGAGCACTGGTTTTATTTATAAAGAAGAAGGACGGATCGATGAGGATGTGTATCGACTACTGTCATCTCAATAAAGTCACGGTCAAGAACCGTTATCCGTTGCCAAAGATCGATGACTTGTTTGATCACTTAAGAGGTGCCCGTGTGTTTTCTAAGATTGATATGCGATCAGGGTACTACTCGTTGAAGGTGGTGGAAGAGGATGTCCAAAAGATCGCTTTTAGGACGTGGTAAGGGCAATATGAGTTTTTAGTGATGTCGTTTGGGCTCACGAATGCACCAACAACTTTTATAGACCTGATGAACCGGATTTTTCAGCCGTATCTAGACCAGTTTGTGGTTGTGTTCATCGAAGACATCTTGGTGTATTCACGCTCAAATGAGGAGCATGACTACCATCTAAGATTTGTTCTCTAGGTTTTGAGGGATAGGCATATGTACGCCAAGTTTAGTAAGTGTGAGTTCTGGTTGTCTGAGGTGGCGTTTCTTGGCCGCATCTTTGCAGAGGATGGTATCCGTGTGGATCCTTAGAAAATCCAAACTGTGGTGGAATGGAAACCACCAAGGAATGTATCGGAAGTCCATAGCTTTCTTAGGCTTGCCGGATACTATAGGAGGTTTGTTAAAGGCTTTTCGATCATAGTAGCACCGTTGACAATGTTGCTTCAAAAAGGGGTTCCGTTTGTATGGAACGAGAGGAGACAGCAGAGTTTTGAGCAACTTAAGGCTTATCTTACCGAAGCATCAGTCTTGACACAACCGAAACCGGGGAAAGATTATGTGGTGTTTAGCGATTCTTCCTTGAATGGGTTAGGTTGTGTGCTCATGCAGGAGGGTAAGGTAGTTGCTTACGCCTCAAGAAAGTTGAAACCCCATGAAAGGAACTTTCCCACCCATGATCTCGAGTTGGCGTCAGTTATCTTCGTGTTGAAGTTATGGAGACATTATCTCTATAGGGAGAAATGCTATGTCTACACCGATCACAAGAGTCTATAGTATCTGTTCACCCAGAAAGAGTTGAATCTGAGACAGCGGAGATGGATAGAGTTGTTGAAAGACTATAACTGTGTTATAGAGTATCACCCCGGTAAGGCAAATGTGGTCGCCGATGCTTTGAGTAGGAAGTCTATGTCGGACTTGAGATCCATGTTTGCTCGGTTGAGGATGACAGAGGATGGTGGTTTGTTGGCAGAGTTGCGTGTGGAGCCCACGCTAGTTCAGGAGACAAAAAGAGAGCACAAGTGTTAGACGAGGAGTTGGTAGCTCAACTTGAGGCTTGTCAGAGAGGTAAGGTGTCAGACTTTGAGGTACGGAATGGTGGATTCTTATACTTCAAAGGTCAGTTGTGTGTCCCTCCTCTTGAGGATTTGAGAGACCGTATCTTAAGGGAAGCTCACCGTAGTCCGTTTTCTATGCATCCGGGAAGTAACAGGATATACCAGGATCTTCGTACTTTCTTTTGGTGGCCTTGCATGAAAAAGGATGTTTCCGAGTTTGTGATAAGATGCTTAGCGTGTCAGCTTGTGAAAGTGGAACATTAGGTTCCTTCAGGTTTGCTTCAGCCTATCCAGATTCCACCGTTTAAGTGGGATTGTGTGACCATGGACTTTGTCACCGGGTTACCAATGACGTTGAGAAAGCATGATGCTGTGTGGGTCATTGTTGACCGGTTGACCAAGTTGGCACACTTTTTACCGATTAGGATGAACTTCAGTTTGGAAAAGTTAACTAAGTTGTACATAAAAGAGATCGTCAGGTTGCATGGTGTACCTTCATCGATCATATCGGATAGGGATCCGAGGTTCACACCGAGGTTGTGGAGGTCTATCCATAAGGCTTTGCATACAAAGTTGCACTTCAACAAAGCTTTTCATCCTCAGACCGATGGACAGTCTGATCGAGTTATACAGATCTTGAAGGATATGCTTAGATGTTGTGTGGTGCACTTTGCTCAGAGTTGGGAAGATCAATTATCGCTTGTGGAGTTTGCTTACAACAACAATTATCAGTCAAGTATAAAGATGACACCTTTTGAGGCCTTGTACGGACGTAGGTGTAGGACACCTTTGTGTTGGTGTAACGACCCGGATTCTCATATCCGAGTGTCGGGTTAACCCGAGGGGTTGGGTTTTGGTTTTGGGCCCCGAGTTTGTGGTTTTGGGCCTCGGGTTCGTGTTGGGTCTTGTTGGGCTTGTTGGTTGTTGGGCTTAAGAGTTTTTGCTGAGGACTTTTTGGTAAATGGCTAAAGAATGAGAAAAGAGGGGTTGAGGGACATTATTTTCTGCTTTTGCAGAGGGTATGAGATCATCCCTTACAACCTGATTCTTTCTTCATCCTTTGTCTTTACAACAATCATCAAAGGTAAGGTTTTTGATGGTTTAATGGTGGAATCTTGTTTTTGTGCTGATGAGTAAGTTTTAGGGTTGTTAGAGATCTATAAAAAGAGGTAAGAAAGTGTTTTTTTGGTGTGGAAGAAGGTTTAGGTGGGGGTTTAGGGTGCAATCCGGGTTTGAGTGTTGAGGGCTTGTAATATGAGTTTTCTTAGTGTTTTAGGATCAAGAAACATCCCAAGAGGTTTCTAATCTGTTCTTAATCTTTCTCTTGTAGAGAAAGAGGCTTGGGAGCCATCATCAAGCTTGGGAAGAGGAAAAGCTTGAAGAGGAAGAAGAAGGTCGTTTTTGTTGTTGCCTGCAAGAGGTTGGTACTCCCAACTCTTTTAATTATCTTGTATTTCATGGTAGAGTGCATAGCATATAGAAATCCATGTATGTATGCTTGGTTTGCTTGTAAGAGGTCTTTAATGGTGGATTTCGGATTTGGGTGTTAAATGATTTGGAATTGATGTTAAAATACCTTAATCATCTCTTGAAATGAATAGAAACACTTTGAGATTGATTGGATCGAGTTTGGGAATGAATCTTAGGAATTTTCTAAGTGCAGACCTGTTTTTCGTGCAGGGGTATCGATACACGGGCTACAGGTATCGATACCCATAAGTGGATTTTGGCTAAGTGGCCAGGTGTATCGAACCATGGTTTGATACCGGGACCTCCAGTGGCATAATGGCATCGATACCCGTATCGATGCTGGAGGGTCCCCTTTCGTTGACTTTGAAAATGGTCAAAGGGTATTGATACTGGTATCGATACCCATGGTTCGATGCCTTCTTTGGGTAGGTATCGAGGCAGGGTGGTTCGATACCCTATATAGGGGTATTGATACCCCTGCGAAAACTTGACAAGATAAGCTTTATTTAGGGTTCAATAAGGGGATTAAAGGCTATAATGAATCTTATAATTAATAAAATGAATGGTTAACACAAGATTGACGTATTTAACATTGAATGACTAAATTATGTTAAGTCTTGATATGTTTTGATGTGAGGATCCTAGGTGGATCGTTTATGTGTGTTGAGTCCTTGTTTGATGGAAATCCGGATATCCAAAAGTGTTGCAACACGTCGAAGGCCTTCCAATTTAACATTCCGGGTGATGATTTTGAAGACCATTCCGAATGTAGGATCACGATGCTGTGTGGACGCGGGTCTCATTCAATGATACTCGATGTGACATTCCGAGTATGGGATTTGGAGGATCCCGATGCTGTGTGGACGTGGGCCTCAAATCCCGGATGTAGGATCTCGATGCTGTGTGGACGCGGGCCTCATCCTGAGTATGGGATCCCGATGCTGTGTGGACGCGGGCCCTTCTCGTAGTGTAGGATCCCGATGCTGTGTGGACGCGGGCCTCACTACTTTGTGTTGTTGTTTGACATGTATATGCTGTGTGCGTCATTATACATTGTTTATGCCATGTGTTAGGCAAGCATGCTAGATCATCATATCATGGACGATATTTTATATGTTATGCCTTACTGCTTATGATATGCATGATGTTGGCCGAGTTCGGCGTATCCACTGAGCTTTCGTAGCTCAGCGTTCGAAATATGTTTTCGTGCGTAGGTTAGGTGAAGCCGGTTCGTGGAACACCATCAAGGTTCGGATTTCAACATCGACCATGTTGTTAGATTACATGTATTAGATTTAGTGGCAAGTACTATGTCGAACCCTATGTAATGTAACTCTGTTTATTTTAATTTGGGTCAAATGTTTTAATGGTTTGTAATATTTTGAAGCTCCGATTACTTTATACTATTTTGGGCTTGCGTTTTAACTTAAATAGATTTTATGAATCGTATTTGGATTTAAATTTGATTTTATTTGATGGGCTTTGAAAAGAAATTTTGGAATACAGGTTTTGGGCTGGAGGCCCAATGTGATATCCGGGTCGGGTGTTACATTTAGTGATATCAGAGCTTAGGTTGAGTCGGTTCTAGGAAGTCCCCAGGGGAGTCTAGTGTGTCATATAGGTGTCAGACAAGTACATGCCCACGAGTCGATAACGTACTTTCTTTAAGCTGAGATTTTGATGGTGTACTCTTGTTTGTTGTTGTTCTTTGTGCAGAAGTGGTTGAGTATGTCGAGACGTGTGAGGGATCAAGAGGAAAGTCGGGGTTCTCGTGGAGGAGACTCCGACTACGAGTATGAGCCCGATGAGGAGGTGCCATCAGATGATGTAGTTGGTCAAGGGGCCAACTACTTTGCTCAGTTGAATCAGACCTTGCGTAGGATCGTGAGAGCTATACCGAGACCATCTTCTACGCCTCGTGAGGCACCGGTTGAGAGGGTGTGAAGACAGGGAGCTGTGGACTTCTTTGGTACGGGACAGGATAATCCCGTGCAGGCTGATCAGTGGTTGCATGACACAAGGTGGATCATGAGACAGATGAGGCTGAGATCAGAAGATAAGTTGTCCTGTGTGTTGTCACTTCTGAAAGGCAACGCGAGAGAGTGGTGGGAGGCAGTTGAGCAGGGTTGGTATCCTCATCGTCCTAAGTGGGAGGATTTCCTTGAGGAGTTTGAGAGCAAGTATGTGGGTGAGACTCACATCGACACCTTGAGGGAGCGGTTTACCCATCTTGTTCAGGGGAACCGTTCAGTCTTTGCTTATGAGCAGGAGTTCCTTCAGTTGAGCCGATATGCTCCAGAGCTTGTTGCTACAGAGAAGATGAGATGTAAGAGGTTCTTGAGAGGTCTGAGGTAGGAGATCCAAAATTATCTCACTGCTGCAGCGTCTAAGGTGTTTTCTAAGTTGGTTGCTAGTGACAAGTCGTTGGAGCAGGTTCAGGGTTTGACCTATGGGCCGTTTGTTGGCCAGGGAGTCACCGGTGGAGCTAGTTAGAGTCATGCGGGTAATTCTCAGTCTCACTCCGGTAGGAGTAGAAGCCGTTGGAATCAGAGTAGAGGAGCATCGAATCAGGGTTCGAGGTCGAACTAGAGATCAGAGTCTGTGGGATGTAGGAGGCAATCTGTGTCTTCTACTGCTAGAGGTTTGGAGGGTTTGCAGCGGAGTACTAGTGTTCAGGTTTGTAATCAGTGTGGTCGGAATCATCGAGGACCGTGTTGGGGCAATGCCAGGGTTTGCTTTCAGTGTGGGTCTTCGGAGCATTTTGTAAGGGACTGCCCAGAGGTTGTGACATCTCCACCAGGTCAGGCTCAGAGGAATGTGTTCCAGGCCCAGAGGGGTCGTGGGTTTTCGCGTGGCGGAGCCAGCCATGCATCAGGAGGCACCTTTCAGTCCACTGCTAGAGCACCGACAAGACAATATGCGGTGAGGGCACAGGAGGACTGTGCCGCGACAGATGTGATCTCAGGTACGTTCAGTTTGTTTTCTGTCCCTATAGTTGCTCTTGTGGACTCGGGATCTACCCACTCGTATATCCGTAGCGGGATATCGGAGCAGTGGGGGTTACCAACGGAGGGTCTAGAGGTAGGAGTCCGTGTGACCAGTCCGTTGGGGTTAGATGTGTTGGTGGATAAGGTTTATCGGAGGTGTCCGATCGAGGTACAAGGATCTATCTTCCCGGCCGATCTCATGGTTTTGCCATTTCAGGAGTTCGACGCAATCCTTGGGATGGATTGGTTGTTCGAACATGATGCGAGCTTAGGGTGCAGCTCTAAGAGTTTGAAGCTTCGAGTAGCGGATGGTTCTAAGCTTGTTGTGAAGGGTGATAGAAACCCGTGTCAAAGCGAATACTGTTTCAGCTTTGTCAGCTCAGAGGTTGATCCAGCAGGGTTGTGAGGCTTTCTTAGCTCACGTAGTAGATGTGAGTGTTGAGAGTCCAACTTTAGAGAGTTTGAGGATAGTTTGTGAGTACCCAGATGTGTTTCCGAAGGAGTTGCCCGGTTTACCACCCGATCGTGAGTTGGAGTTTCAGATAGAGGTGTTGCCAAGGACAGCACCGGTGTCTATAGCACCTTATCGTATGGCACCGGTGGCTTACCGGTTAGGCTTACCTCTAGAGTTAGCACGTATCCATGATATGTTTCACGTGTCTATGTTGAGGCGTTACCGTTCGGATGCTTCTCATGTTGTTCAGCTTGAGGAAATCGAAGTCAATAAGGATTTAACTTACTAAGAAAGGCCAATAGGAATCTTGGATCGAGGAGTGAAAGAGCTTCGGAGCAAAAATATACCATTGGTAAAGGTTCTTCGGAGAAATCACGGAGTGGAAGAAGCTACATGGGAAGTTGAGAAGGACATGAGAGCTCAGTATCCGCATCTCTTCCTGTCAGGTAAATTTCGAGGATAAAATTTTCTTTAAGGAGGGGAGAGTTGTCACGACCCGGATTCGGATCCGAGTGTCATGTTAACCAGAGGGGTTTGGGCTTCGGTTTTCAGCCTCGGGTTTGTGTAGTTTGCGCCTTAGGTTGTTGGGCTTAAGTTGGGTGTTAAGTTAGGCCTTGTTCAGAAGAGGTATTTTGGT
Organism: Abelmoschus esculentus; assembly: GCA_035048815.1. Classification (NCBI taxonomy): domain Eukaryota; kingdom Viridiplantae; phylum Streptophyta; class Magnoliopsida; order Malvales; family Malvaceae; genus Abelmoschus; species Abelmoschus esculentus. The sequence goes on from JAUCBN010000049.1 coordinate 4,232,226, forward strand.
AAATGAAAAAATGGGATGATGAGAAGGGTTGGATTTTTTATTTCTCTACAGAGAGTGACCCCATTTCTTCTTTTCTTCCATCATTCCTTCATCATCTTTGTAAGAAGAGAAGTGTTAAAGGAGAAATCTTTGAGAGTTTGTTTGAGAATCTCGTTTTAGAGGAAGAGGGAAGGTTTTTAGGCTCAAGGTGATCTATAAAACAAGGTAATAAAGTGTTGGTTTGGTGAGGATGAAGGTTTAAGAGAGGTTTTGGGTTTGAGTTCAGGTTTTGGTTTTTGGGAGCTTGAATCTCAGTTCTTTTAGTGTTTAAAGCTCCGAAAATCATCCCTAAGGTGTTCCTAATCTGTTTTTCATCTTTTTCTTGTAGAGAAAGAAGTTAGAGAGTGATAAGTGCTCAACTCACTATCTCTTTTTACACCTTTTATGGGCATTAATCACTGAATTTACACCCACTCGGACCAATGCATGTACTTAATGTGATATATTTAGAAGTTATGAGTATAAAGATGATATTTACAGAAAAGGCAAATTTTACTGCATTTTTACATCTGAGCAGGAGAAACTAGTGCCACGACAGCAACATGGCCGAGGCAGGACCTGATGCCGAGGCAGCAGCAGAAAGACAAGAAGCGATGCTGTAGGCGATCGGAAGAGAAAAATCCAAGGGACGTTTCTGGACATGCAGCACATGGATCGGAGCTGGTTAGCACGAGGAAAAGCCCAAGACAAGGTCACGCGAGAAAGCTTTTTAGTTGGAATAAACTTGGAAATATTTTATTTATGTACATGACTTGTTCTCTACTCCAAGTTGTATTCTACTTAGGAAATGTTTGCCCTAGGCCAAGCCTATATAAGACCTAGTCGTCTAAGGGAATAGAGAGCCTATTCATAGAGAGTTCACCCTAAGACTCAGTGTTTTCTTTCTCTCAAATTATGTTCTAAGTTTTCTTAGGGTTTAGGTGAAGGTTGTTAAGTATTTGTGAGAGGAGATTGTACTTTGTTCTTTGTTTCAATGCTATAAAACTATCAAGGTTTGCTTATCCTTTGTCATTCTTTGTTCTTGCATTCAAGCTCGGGAGAGAAGTTTGTGAGTAATCCATTTATCTAGACTCGGGAGAGTTATATTCATGAAAGGGATAAGTACGGTGTTTCAATCGCGAAATACTAACTCGGCCTAGGGATAGGTTAAGAGTTTCTGCGGCTAAAAGAAGTGTGAGATTAGTTGGTGGGTATAATTGATTCACGCCGGGAGGTATCATCAAGGACTAGTCATCAACATTACTTCGACTTAGGGATAAGCGGAGTCATCCAAGGACACTTTGCCGAACTTTGATAAAGTCCACCCACGAGCAAGGGATTGTCGCGACGGACAAGTATCGTTGCTGCCAAGGCAGTAATCTGCAGTACTGCCGAGGCAGTGATATACAATTGCATTGGATAGGGACAAGTTAATCAAATCCACAATACAACGCAATTGGAGCCTGACCTCTCTCTATTAATCAAATCTCACTCTTTTACTTAGTTGTTTTATTTCAATTTATTTAGTTTCATCCAAACCCAAATTATCTATGTTTTTATTTTATTCCTTTTTACAGAACAAGAAGACGAAGAAGGCATATTAAGTAAACCAATCCTTGTGGAGACGATACACGATTATACTTTACTTTATTACTTGCGACGTGTTCACTTGCACTAATTGCGCACTTTTGACAAGCAACAGAGAGTCTTCCCAAGGCTTGAGGAAGGAGAAATCTTGAGGTTGAGCTTGCAGCTTGGGTTTGCTGCTTTTGTTGCTAAGGTTGGTACCCTTCCAATCCTTAATCATCATGCATATCCTGTTTAAGCTTAATAGCATGTTGTTGATTGGTTTGGTATGCTTGGTAGCTCTAGGTGGCCTTTAATGGTGAATTATGTTTATGTCGATGAACCTTCATAAAAATGATGTAAACATGCTTAGAATCACTCCCTTAAAGTCTAGTATCAATTTAGGAATAAATGGATCAAGTTTGGATGGAGTCCTAAGTGTTTGAATATGCAAAACTACACTTTTCGTGCAGGGGTATCAAAACGCCCTGTCCACGTTTCGATACCGAGTCATCCAGTGACCCTCCCGATTCGATACCGGTATCGAAGCGGGTAGGTCCTCCTTTGTTAACTTTGATTTTGGTCAAAGTGTTTCGATACCCCCTTCGGGAGGTATCGATACGGTTCGTTTCGATACCCCTTTGTTGAGGGTATCGATACCTGGTGTTTCGATACTCCAAGTAGGGGTATCGATAACCCAGGGCAAATTAGCCCAAGTTCCTGTAGAAAAAGTTGTAAAATCTCGTAATGCTATCCTAGAAGTTCCTAAGAGTTGTTTAAACCTTAAAATGAATATTAAACCGAAAGATAGGCACTTATCCCCGTTTAAAGAGATAATTCGATAATAATTAGAGTCTAGTGGTATAAACTGGTATGTGGAATCGTTAAGGGTTCGTGTGACCTATTCGAGTCACGTGGCTTACTAGGAACCTTGCTTAGTGCTGATGGGTTGCCTAAAGTATATATTATATGATTATTGGATAATCTGGTAACTTTGCTTAGTGCTGATGGTTACTAGAGTAAATACTATATGAGATGTAAAACTGATAACCTTGCTTAGTGCTGATGGGTTATCGGTAATATATTATACGGAAGACCAACTAGGACCTTGCTTAGTGCTGATGGGTTCCTTAGCGGATTATGTGGAGTGGCATGCCACGGACCTTGCTTAGTGCTGATGGGTCCCCTACTTCTATACTATTATGAGGTGATATGGACACCATTATATATATATGTATATCTAAGATATAAATACGAGTTAAGAACTTGAGATGTTGTATGGTTTTCTCTTGTCATGCATATGCTATGTGCTGATATATGCCATCATGATATCATGTGTTTAGGCGGTTATGGTAGCGCCATCATACTCATGCCATGTCATCATTCATATTGCTTATGCTTATTGTATGCTATGCTTGATGTGGACCGATTGGTCGAGTACCCACTGAGCTTTAGTAGCTCAGCGTTTCGAAATTTATTTTCGTGCGCAGGTTAAGGAAAGTTGTTCGAAGGAGCGTCATCGTGGTGGGTTCAGCATCGACATCTGTTTTTAGAGTGTTGTTATTAGGCATAGTGGGCATTTGTACTTGTAGGACCCTATATGTGTAATTTGTAACTCTGTTTTATTTATTTGTCGAATGCTTTAAAACGATTGTAATATTTTGGAGCTCCACTACTTTAACTTACTCGGATTTATGTTTTAAATGGATTTGGATTTTATTATCTTATGATAGAAAATGGTTTTGGACGCATCTTTTGGGATTTTGGAAAGAAATTTTGGAATACAGGTTTTGGGCCTAAGGCCCGATGTGGCACCGGGTCGAGGGTGTTACATAGTCAATATACAAAATGCATGTAAATAAGAAAATATAAAGTAAAAGCGTACAACAAATATGATCTGAAAAAATAAATTAAAAACATAAAAAAAGTATGCTACAAATGAATAATGCAACATGAATAGAAATACAAACATGATAAAGCATATATACAACATGAACAATAAAAATGCATGTTATCAAAATAAATAAATAGAAAAAGATGAATAAAAAAAAATGCTAACTTGAAAGACAATAAATAAAAGATATCAAAATAAGAGAAAATAGCTACTGGAAAGGAACTTAAATGAAAGAAAAAACCAAATTTTAGGGCCAAAATTCGAAATAAGAAAAAAATAAAAAAAATAATGGGAAATAGTGACCGAATTAAAAGGTTTCAAAAACTTAAAAGGACCTCGGGGGTAAATTCTAAACGATAAATGGTTTAAAAAAGTACTCCAAACCACGGAGGCACCCGTTCGAAATAAAATCATTATCATAAACGGTGATTATGGCCCAAATGGGACTAAATTGAAATACGACACAAATAAGGGAGGACTGCGGGCAAAAATAAAATGGGACGGGGAGATTTAAAATGTAAATATCCCATTTTTAAAACTTTATGTAAGTATAAAGTACAAAAATAAATTTAAGACCCCCTTTCTTTCATTTTTGTACCGAAGACCCAGAAGAAAATCAACTTTTTCTCTGTTTTGTTCTTCAGAATCCAGAAAAGAACATGAATGTTCTTGGTGTACATAGCAAAAACCCATAAACCTCCACTGTTTCTAGAAAACACCAAAACCCTTCAAAATCTTTCCTTTTGAAATAAAACAAAGATGAAAACCTACTCGTTTGATTTCGAACACAAATAAAAATCTGAAACCTCTTTTTCGGGGTAAGTCAAAAACGAAAACAAGAGAAAACCTTAAGTAGAAATCGATGTCTTCTTCGTTTGGTACCCTTTGAAGCCCTGAGGCTATGGGATTATCACCAGTAATCGAAAGATCAAACGATCGGCGAAGGGGAAAAAATTTCGAAGGTAAGAAACGAAACCCTTCCTATTTTATGCTCTCTTTCGAAGCATGCAAAATAAAAGAAAAATATTATCTATCTCTAAACTCTTTTTTGTATTTGATTTCGAATGGTGAGGGGAGCCCTTATAATGGTGGTTGAATTCGGTTTTTATAACCGATTAGAATGGATTAGAAAGGAAGGGGAAATGATATTTTTGTTTTCTGATAATTTGCTGGGAATCTGTCCTTTTTGTCTCTTATATTGCCGAAATGTTTGTTGCGACTCCTCTAAAATTTTCTGAATTTGTTGGCTCTAAAATGCTCCTGAAAGTTGTTGTAATTGTACCGAAATTTGTTGCCATCGTCCTATCTGATTTTTGCATTTTTGTTGATGGCTATATACGTTTCTGACATCTTTGTTTTTTTGTGCATATACGGCTACCGAAATCAGATTCGACGACGAATGTCCGACGGAATGAGATGAAGAGGCTCATCAGTATCCGAACGGTCAGCGCGTGCGCCTCACGCGCATGTTAGAAGTCAATCAGTTAGCACGTGTGGCACATGGATCTTTCAGAACCATCCCTTGCATCAATCTTGGTCGTTAAATCGTGAGATGATCTAACAGCTCTTTTGTGGTTGCGCATGGAGATCGACATTAGATCAGTTAGGGTTTCTGGTTTACGTAGGTTAGGGTCCGAATTGGGCTTGTAATTTAATTTATAACGGGCTTGTGTTTATTTTTTTGGGGTTTTGTTATCGTATAAATGGACTTTTAATTAAATAAACTTTGGGCCTTTATTATTTAATCTTATATTCATTTGGGTTTTAATTATTTACATTCTATTCTATTCTATTCTATTCTATTTATCTTATAATAATAGTAATAATAATAATAAAGGAAAACAACAACAATAATAATAATAATAATATATAACGCATAACCTACTATAATGTATTTTTTTTGTTTTAGCCGTAACATAAATGAAAATTAATAATATTTACAAGTAATAATTGGAAGCAAACCAAAGAAGAACAAATAATTATTAATAAAAACGAAGAATAGTATGAGAGTAACGAAAACAAATTTACCAAAGCTTAGTATAAAACAAAAATATAAAACAAAAACACTTTCGATGATTATATACAAAATTAACATAATTAAAACATAGATATAATAATTGCACTATAATAATATTTTTTTTGAGATTTTTTTTACAAACAATATTTAAAACTAAAGCCCGTTATTGAGAATAAAGCAAAAATTGAGTAGGGTTTAGACCCCGGATAAAATTAGTGATTACACCTATCTTTGCCATCCAAAGATAAAAAGATAGGGAGAAGTCATGACAACCATGAAAGCTTGCAAAATTGGGATTGAAATCTTCAAATTTAAGGAGAGAATTGGTGATATTAGCTTAGGATTCATGTAAACCCTTCATTTTCTTCTTAATCTTAGTCTTAATATGAATTTTTGAAGCATGTAGGATGCTAGAAAATTTGCTATTACTGGAAAAATTATAAAAACCATGATGCATGTATGAATTCATAAATATGCTATTTAGAATTGCATTATAGTGATATAAAAATTAAAATATTACAATTGCATGTTAGAATTCTTGAAATTTAAGATATTTGGTTGCTGAAAAATCCGGGTATTGTTGTTGAAAAATTGAGTAAAATAACTGGAATGAACACATGAAAGTTAATTGTTCTAGGCGACCTTAGAAAATAGGTTAGATGGACTAGTTAGTATAATTGGTGGAATTAAAATCAATGTGGAAAAATTATAAAAAAATTTAGAGGATAAAGTTGCTGGAAATTGATTTTTATGATGAATGGTGAATTTGTTCAAATAAAATTAATGATAAAATTGGTAGAAATGAGCTTAGGAGCATCATAGATGAATCTGCTCAGAATGTCCTATTCTGGGCAGTAACTTCAAAAATTCACCATAAATTGTGTATATGGAACTTTTAGATGAAACTTTTATGGATTATAATTATTTATGTCTATTTGCATTGAAAAAAAAAATGACATGTCAATTGGAGTTGTGAGCAAAAATCTGTAGATGACAATGTATAGATAGTGCAAACTGTTCAAAATGTGTATGTTATAGAATCATGCTACAAATTTTAATAATTGGTAAATGATTAAATTTCAAAGCCTTCATGACATGAAAGAAGATTTTATTAGATTTTCAAGCATGTAAATTATTTATGAATTGGATAAGTAGATTGAAATATATGACTAAGTTAGTAAGCACATAGAAACTGTCTGCCAGGATAGGTTTAACATGAGCATGTTGTGGGTGTAAAATCATGAATTTTTTGTTAGAATGAATTCTAACAAATTTATATTCTTGCATGACATGTTGAGGATGAACGAGTGGAAATTATTGGGGAATAAGGAAAATAGAGCAACAAGGAGGAAGGAGCAAAAGAGTAGCCATCCAAAACTAGCAAGCTTGGAGTATTGTGAATGATTAAATTTCAAAGCCTTCATGACATGAAAGAAGATTTTATTAGATTTTCAAGCATGTAAATTATTTATGAATTGGATAAGTAGATTGAAATATATGACTAAGTTAGTAAGCACATAGAAACTGTCTGCCAGGATAGGTTTAACATGAGCATGTTGTGGGTGTAAAATCATGAATTTTTTGTTAGAATGAATTCTAACAAATTTATATTCTTGCATGACATGTTGAGGATGAACGAGTGGAAATTATTGGGGAATAAGGAAAATAGAGCAACAAGGAGGAAGGAGCAAAAGAGTAGCCATCCAAAACTAGCAAGCTTGGAGTATTGTGAGTGTGGCTATCTTTAGGGTTAGGACTTAGGTCCCAACCAATATTTTTGCTAGATGAAATGCTATTTAAAATGAATAACATATACTTGATAATAATTAAGGTAAGAATGATTAATTATATGACAACATTGTTTGCCTTGCAATGTTATGATTTTGTGCTATCCTGAAATAAATTGAGGTTTTGAATTTCTATATTGTCTTGCACATATTTGCATTGCTTGGGCTGCCAAAAAAAGAATGTTACGCTGCTTGCTTGGATGCAAGGTACGTATTGCATTCATGATGTTTATTCTTGTGATGGTACACACATGTTACTTGATTCCTTGGAATACTTGATAAGTTTATGAATATTTTTTGTTATTTGATGTGTACTTGAATGCTTGCTACTTAAGCTGTCGTGTTGCTGGAATGTTTAATTGATTTTGCTTCTTAAAGTTACTTCTTACTTGGTATACAAGATTGTATAGTTTACATCTAGAAACCTTTGTTGTTTGGTATACGTGAATGAATGTTTAATAGCTTGAAATCTTTGATTGATTAAATCTTGGAATGCTTGAATAATTAAGGAAAGAAAGATATTGACTTAAGCCTTCTACATTGATTGAAGGACTAATATTGGTTTTACATGACATGGAGCACATGAACCACTAGTAATGTTATGTTATTGTAAGAATTTATAGGGATTGGTTCTTAATACTTGATAGCTTAAGAATTTATACATGAACATTGAAATTTGATAAATGAAATTTGAAATTTAATATGCATAAAGTAAGCTTGATAATTGAGATTGTAGCCTTAGATTGACAACTTGTGAACTTAAAAATTTGGTAGCTTGAACTTGAAGCTTAGTTGCTTAATAGCTTGTAAGCTTAAATACATGAACTTGAACACTTGATATTGAAATCTTGTGTATTTGAATAGTTGGAAACTTGAAGCTTCAATGCTTCAGACTTGAAAGCTTATACGCTTAATAATGAAAGCTTTAATGCTTGATCATAGTATTTGAACACTTGATCATACTTGAGAAATAAGATATACAAGCCTTGGTTCTTAGCTGGTCATAGTTAGAGGGGCATGCTTTAGAGTCTGAGCTCTCTTGTTAGGTAATTTGTGTACCATCTTTTTTGATGTTTAGTGTAACATCTTGTTAGATACCTTGAGTATCATCTTGATAGTACTTTGCGTACTCTTTTGGTGTCTTAGGCACCTTCTTGTTAGATACTTTATGTATCATCTTGTAGGTACTTTGTGTACCATCTTGTTGACTTGATTACCTATCCCCCAAACTATGTTCTGAAGTCTAAATTAAAAGTAATAACAAAAGTAACTTGTATAAAGCTTGCTAATGAAATCATAAGCGTCACGACCATTTTAAAACCGAGGGTGTAAAAAAGCCTAGTGGTTGAATTTTGAAAAAACATTTTTTTATCACTTTTAATTATTAGTTATGAAAATCTAAATCTTATTAAAAACGCGTATTATTTGTGTTACATGAAAATAGTATACCGCGATTGCGTGCAAGTGTACACATTTAAGTTATAGTATAAAAGTATCGTATCCACATGGATTGGTGCGCTTTTTGGAGTTTAATCTCTTGCACTGTGATGAAAAAAACACAAGTTGTCTATTCATAGATTGGTTTGGCAATAGCGATGAGGGAATTGCTCGGGCAATTTGGGCGACTATCTTTGAGGTTCGGCAAAGCATTGCTTCGGCAAGCGTTGCTTCTATTAGCCGTTGAAATCCTGCACTTATCCCTAAGCTGGATTAGTTCTTTCGCACTTGGATCGAACCATACCTATTCGTTTCGTGAATCCAATCCTCCCGAATCTGGATAAATGAATCATTTAACGAGGTCCTCTCCCAATTATCTTGCAAAAAAATGAAATGCCAAGAATAGGTAAACCCCAATTAAGAACACATCACAAACTTAAATAAAAATCAAACTAAATCATCCATAACAATATAATAACCCAAGCCAACTGAAATTAGTTCATGACTGGGCGATAGTTTCCAATAAACACTCCCCTCATCACTCAAAATAACAAAAGAGACAAAGATGAAAAACAACTGTAACTTGCTTCCTCTTCAATCTCACGATCCAGCCTCACTAATGTGGTGATCGGCAAGCTCCTTATATGAGCACATGAAAATCTTGATGATGGAATAATATATATTTGGAAATAATTATGAAAGAATATATCCAAATTATATATTATTCAAATCCCTTGTTTCTTTCTTTGTCCATTCATCCAAGTTTTCCATGTTTTTCTTCATTGATTTCATCTTCCATATTCTCTTTCCATAGATGTCTCTCCATCAAAGATTTCCTTCTGCAAAATAAAGAAACAAACCACAGCAGCATCTTTTTCCACCGAAATTAACCAAAAGTAGCCAAGTTAAGATATAAGGTGACAACTAATGAAAATGCATGAAAATATGAAAATGTAAGTAATTAAATGCTTAAGTAAAGCAATAAACATGAGTAAAAAGGGATTTAAAATAGTAAATTATAACACCTAACAATTTGAATTTTAAAATGACTTGGAGTCGCCACCGACCACTTAGGTAGATCGGACACCATAAAACAAAGCAAAGATTCTTTTTAAAGCGTTTGTGTTCGGGAGTCAGTTACGCGTAAGCATGACCCTTACGAGCACCCGAGATCGGTACCTTATTAATTACACGTGACATTTTGGCAATTCTAATAGTAATATTAATTTTGTTCGTCATTTTCAGATGAATATCGTTCGAATGAGGATATCCTTTTGGATAAGAAAATATAAACTATGCCCCAACAAGTTTGAATGCATGTCCGGTTATTATTTTATCAATTTTAAGTTCTAAACTATTAGGCTCCGTAAATTAAATATTTAAAACCCTATTAAATTATTAATTTACCAAGTGTATTATGATAACATCCAAACGACTAGACACTAAAATCTCGACACTTAATAAATTAATAATGCTACCTATGTTTCTAGTTATTTACCTAATTAATTTTATTTAATTCTAACCTTAAATTATTTATCATTTTCTAAGTTCAGATGGCACATCGAATGTGATACTAAAGTAAACTCTTGTCAACATCATGGTATGTCAAAACACTAACCACTTAGTGTATCCGAAATTATGATTAAACATGTCATCATTACTATAATTATCTCCTTATTTAATATTATTTAATTAATTAAAGTGACTAACCCTAAGTAGGCTCTAATTTAATTTTCTAAGTGTAAATCAGTTGTTCCCTAACAAAACATACTACATGACTTTAAAACATGCAAGCAAATAATTTGAATAAATAAATAAAGCATTAATTAAAAGACAAAGGATCAAATTGATTTTCATTAGAGACATAAGAGCTCAATTACAAGGTATAAGGTGGCCTAAATAATCTAATTGAAAATTACAAGGCTTAAATTGAAAGGCATTGGTGACCTAATTGAGAAGTTTCTATGTTTAGAGGTCAAATTAGGCTGAATTGTTGACCAAATTGCAAAGAATCCTAAGCTTAGTGGTCCAATTAGGCTTAATTGGTGACTAAATTGGAAGAATTCTAATCTTAAGGTTCAATTAGGGATGATTTAGTGCCCTAATTGAAGAGTCTCAAAAGTTTGAGGTCAAATTGAGCTTGAATGGTGACCTAATTGAAAGATTCCTAAAGTTTTTGGTTCCTAAAGTTTTTGAGGTCAAGTTTGAGGTCAAAGTATTTTAGAGTTTTAGGCTTCAATTAAAGGAAATAGGGACTTAAATGAATTACGATCCAAGTTTAGAGGGATCGCTGAGAGAATTTTTCCATTTCTCTAAAACGCACAAACTCCCTAGGCCCAAAACGACAACGTTTTTTCTTGGGTATAAGATCCATTATTTCGAGTTGACTCGGTCATTCACTCTTCTCCTTCAACTCGGGCTAAGAACTCACTCACCAAATTCTCTCAAGCTAACACCCCTGAACCCATAAAACTAACCCCAACCAGATCAAAACACTCATTTTAGAATGAGTGTTCATTTGTGTTCTTCATTTTCATGAAGAACATGATGAACACCACTGTACAAACACCCACTCCACCACCGCTCGATCTAAACCACCGCCATCAACCACCGCACTGACACGTTTTTCAGTGACTTCTCCAGACCTCCGATCACTGTAACCCCCTCGAACTGGTCTAGACTAAACCCGACTTGAACGAGTATACGGGGAATACCGAAGCTAATTTGGAGACTCGCCCCGATAAACGATCCTTATTTCTACTACTACTTTTTTTATCTCTTTCATCTTATCTAGATGCTTTTATTTGATCCTATATGTTCATGCATTGATAGAGTTCAATTGCAATGGAAACAGATAAGGAACAAGTCCTAAAATGATCAAACATGCTTTAGGGACGAAAATATAATTTTCCATAAATTTAGGGATTAATTGTGAAATTAAAGTTATAAACCTTTAATTAAGTTCATTACATCCTTTTATCTCAAATTTCATCCTAAAACGTCTCCAACACACTCTAGATGCATATTTTCACCTAAAGGGCATAAAGATCACATAACATAACATATTTTTATATGCATATCAACATCATGAGCATACTTACAAAATTAAGCAACACCAAAATCATACTTCAAAGGTATGATAAATCAACTTCAAAAAATTTATCATAACTAAAGGAATATCAATAGGAAAATTCAAAACCAAGTTATAAAGCTAAAATTAACATTAAAAATCATCATTCATGTATAATAATATAATCATTGCAAGTATTATTGCCCTAAACATCATTCTCAAAAAGATATCTCGTCCCCATTGCTCTTTCACTACTACTAATGTTATAAAAGACATACTAGCTTTCACTTGGCGGTTATCTGGATCCTTGCTTCCCCTTGTCGCCTCAATATTATTTACTCTGCATTGCAAGGTAAATGAGAGGGTAAGCATAAGCATAGTGAGTGAATAAAAACAAGTATAAAAACTCCTTGCAATGCAAACCATATTGAACCAATTTTAGAAATTTAAAAACCAAGTCATGCTCTTTGTAAAACCATTCATGGCTAACAAGTCCATCTTCAGAAAATCAGCAAGTGACCATGGCTCACAAGCCACGTAACCTTTTTGATAAGTGCTCAACTCACTATCACTTTTTACACCTTTTATGGGCATTAATCACCAAATATACACCCAATCGGACCAATGCATGAACTCAATGTGATATATTTAGAAGTTATGCCTATAGAGATAATATTCACAGAAAAGGCACGTTTTACTGCATTTTTATATCTATGCAGAAGAACCATTGCCGCGGAAGCAACAGGGCCGAGGCAGGACCTGATGCCGAGGCAACAGTTGAGAACCAGGAAGCAAAACTGTAGGCGATTGGAAGATAAAAATCCAAGGGACGTGTCTGGACTTAAAGCCCATGGATCGGAGCTAGCTACCACGAGGAAAAGCCCAAGACAAGACCACGCGGGAAAGCCCCTTAGCCGAATTAAACTTGGAAATATTTTAATTATGTACTTGACTTGTTCCCTACTCCAAGTTGTATTCTACTTAGGAAAGGTTTGCCCTAGGTCTAGCCTATATAAAGACCTAGCCATCCAATGTACCATAGACGGGATACCTAGGGAGAGAGAGCCGAATTCTAACTTGTTTTCTTTCTCTCCATTATGTTCTAAACCTTCTTAGGGATTAGGTGAAGGTTGCTTAGTATATGTGAGAAGAGGTTGTACTTTGTCTTTGTTTTAATGCAATAAAATTATCAAGGTTTGCTTATCCTTTGTTATTCCTTGTTCTCGCATTCAAGCTCGGGAGAGAAGTTTGTGAGTAATCCATTTATCTAAGCTCGAGAGAGTTAGATTCACGAAAGGGGTAAGTACAGTGTTTCAATCGCGAAATACTAACTCGGCCTAGGGATAGGTTAAGAGTTTCAGCGGCTAAAAGAAGTGTGAGATTGGTTGGTGAGTATAATTGGTTCACGCCGGGAGGTATCATAAAGGACTAGTCATCAACAACACTCTGACTTAGGGATAAGCGGAGTCATTCGAGGACACTTTGCCGAACTTTGGTAAAGTCCAACCACGAGCAAGGGATTTTCGCGACGGACAAGTATCGTCGCTGCCAAGGCAGTAAACTACAGTACTGCCGAGGCATTGATATACGATTGCATTGAGCAGAGACAAGTTAATCAAATCCACAATACAACGCAACTGGATCTTGTCCCATCTCTCTCTATTATTAATTCTCTTTAATTTGCTTAGTTGTTTTAGTTTAGTTAAACCAAACTCAATCACTTGTGTTTTACTTTATTTCTTTCTACAGAACAAGAAGACGAGGAAGACATATTAAGTCTACCAGTCCCAGTGGAGACGATAATCCGATAATTACTTATCACTTATTACTTTCGATGTGTCCACTTGCACTAAACGCGCACTTTTGACACGCGACAAGTTTTTGGCGTCGTTGCCGGGGACTGGCAACTAAATTTTGTTTTCTTTATTTTCTTGTTTCTTTTTACTTTTATTTTACTTTTGTTTTTCTTGGTGAATGACCAGGGCCAACCCAACCAACCCTTTGTACGAGTTAGATCCAGAGATCGAACGAACAAGGCAAAGGTTGAGGAGACAAATCCAAGAAGCCATGGCAGATCACCCAGCAGGACAAAATTTACCTACCGGTAATGGAGGTCTTCCGCCACCACCAGGGCCGCGGCAGCTCACTGTCAGAGACTTCCTGGAGGAGGACTTAAATGGATTAAACCCAGGAGTTATTACACCGGAGATAGAAGCAACCCACTTTGAACTAAAACCTGTTATGTTCAACATGCTTAACACTATTGGACAATTTGGTGGGTCTGCAACTGAAGACGCAAAGCAGCACCTTAAGTCCTTCATGGAAATTTGCAACTCTTTCAAAATCCAAGGAGTCCATGAAGATGTCTTGCGATTGAAGCTATTCCCCTATTCACTTAGGGATAGGGAGAAAGCTTGGTTGAATAGCATTCTAAAAGGATCTATTTGATCTTGGAGTGAACTCTGCCGTGATTTTATTACTCGTTTCAATACTACAAACCTATATGATAGAATTCGTAATGAAATCACTTCTTCTCGACAGGCAGATGACGAATCAATGTACGAGGAATGGGAGCGCTACAGGGAGCTATTGGACAAGTATCCTTTGCATGGATTTCCCCTATGGACACAAGTGACAATGTTCTATAATGCCACGAATGCCCCGACAAGGATGATGTTAGATGCCTCGGCAAACGGAACACTCTTTGATAAAGCACCTGAGGAAGCTATCGAGATACTAAACAAACTCGTGAAGAATGATTTTCAATTTCCTACATCTAGGCGAGGAGGAGTAAGACGCCAAGCCACAGTAAATGAATTAGACACATCAAATTCAGTGGTAGCACAATTGGCCTCTCTTACCAAGATGGTGCAAAACCTACAATTACAGCAAAATACCCGTGAGGTGAAGGTAATTGATTCTTATTGTGACTTATGTGGAGGTAACCACAGTTCCTCTGATTGCATGAATTAAGAAACCGATATGTATGTTGGGAACTACAACCGTAACAATATGATGTCCAACACATACAATCCCTCATGGAAGAGGCATCCATACTTATCACAGAGAAACCCTAACAATGCCTTAAACCCAATCACTCAACCTTCAGGATTTCAGCAACCGATGCAATAATTCTCGCAGCAGCAGACCTAGCAGTCAATGCCGTCGCCGCAGGTGTAGCAGCAACCGGTAAGTTCACTAGAGAATACGCTTAAAGCCTTTATGATGAAAACTGAGTCATACATGGCGGAGAATAGTAATTTCATAAAAAGGACAGACGCTTTTATGAATAGAACTGAGATGAAGTTGCGAAATCAAGAAGCGGCCATTAAAACGCTAGAAACTCAGGTTGGGCAGTTTGCTCAAAACATAAACACTAGACCACAAGGAGGGCTACCTAGCAATACTGAAGTTGCTAAGGTAATGGGACATGAACAGTGCAAAGCAATCACTACTAGGAGTGGTCTACAGCTGAAGGAAAAGATCCCAGAGAGCCAAATTCAATCAGCGGATCAAGCAAAAGAAGAGGCGGAGCAAACTGATGCTGATAACACTGCCCCGGCAGAGAGCACAGCAGCTCCTGAACAGCCTGTCGAGACAATAACAACCCCAGTGGTGCCAGGTATTAAATTCCAAACTAAAGAAACACTGGATGAGATGAGACCACCACCACCTTTCCCACAAAGGTTGAAAAAGCAAAAACAGGACCAGCAATTCAAGAAGTTCCTCGATATTCTAAAGCAAGTCCACATTAACATACCGTTCGTAGAGGCAATTGAACAAATGACTAATTATGCCAAGTTCTTAAAGGAGATGGTGTCAAAGAGGAAACGAATAGGTGAGTTTGAAACAGTGGCTACTACCGAGGGATGCATGGCAATGCTGCACAATCGATGCCACCAAAATTAAAAGATCCTGGCTGCTTTATCATACCTTGTGCGATAGGTAAAAACTACGAAGGTAAGGCCCTATGCGACCTTGGAGCGAGCATCAATGTCATGCCCAAATCAGTCTTTCAAAAGCTTGGAATAGGAAGGGCAAAACCTACAACAGTTATGCTCCAACTAGCGGATCGATCCTATGTGCAACCTGAAGGCAAAATCGAGGACATCCTGGTAAGAGTAGATAAGTTTATTTTTCCTACTGATTTTCTTGTCCTTGATTGTGAAGCAGATGAGAATGCACCGATCATCCTTGGGAGACCTTTCCTTGCAACTGGACGCACATTAATTGACGTGGAAAAAGGAGAGTTGACAATGCGGGTCAATGACCAACAAGTCAAACTCAATGCATTCCACAACTTAAAAAAATATGATGATCCAGAGGAGTGCAAGGCCATCCACACAGTAGAAACCAAAATATCCTGCCTTGGCAGTCTGCTTGGCAGGATATTCGGCAAAAAGATTAAGCCCAAGGTGGATGAACATACAACAAAAGGGAGTGGCCCACAACCGAATTACAATTCGGGCCAACGGGAGAGAATCATCTTGGGAGATGCATTTGCATGCTCTCTACCAGTAACATGATCTCCTCCCTTTTCTTTATTAATATATTAGGATTAGTTTAATTTATTTTTATTTGTCGAATTTATTTTTACCTTAAGTATTTTTCTTTTTTTTGTGTTTAATTTTTAATTAGGTTAATAAGTAGGAATATAGGAGAAGTAGATCACAGCAGGAACTCTGCCGAGGCAGCAAAACAGTGTCAGGGCCGCAGCAATCTCAACGGGCAGAACAGTGTAACGGCTAGTCTGCCGAGATTCCTGCCGTGGCAGAAAAGGAAACGATAGTAAAGAGTAACGGCTACAAAACGGCTAGTGACTTCAAACGGTCACAAGGCCGAGGCCTATATAAGAAACTCCTTCCTCTTGAACTATTCACTTTTGCTTTCTTGTTTTCTTTAGAATTTATAACAATCTTCCTCTCACATTACTCTCTGCCTACTCACAATTCTTCGTGAAATTCCAGATTCCTTTCACGAAATACTCGAAGAAATCGAATATCTCACAAATCTTGATGGTCACCTACAAGCGATTTGCCCCAACAAACGTTGAAGATCGTTTCAACCGATCTTTCATCGCCCGACAATTGTGGGAAGAACAAGGTTTCCAGCATGCGGGCAATGAAAACTACAACATTGAACATTACCTCTTCGACAGAATAAAGTACCAAGAATGGGAAATCTTCTGTCTTCAACTTGCCCAGGCGAATGCTACGATCGTACGGGAGTTCTATGCGCATGGGCCCAGCAAAGATTCCCTCTTCGTTCACTGCCGCGGCAGGCCGGTCTAATTAGATGCCGAGACAATCAACAATTTCTACGGCCTTACTCCAAACAGTGATGTCCACGCCGAATTCATGGAAGACATCACTACCGAGGACTACGAGCTAATCAAAGATGATCTTTGTTACGTAAATACTCCATGGGAAACCGGTACCCATAGAGGATCCGTAACAAGACAAAGACTAAAGCCCGAGGACAAGATGTGGAATACCTTTGTCAAGCGACGCCTCATCCCCACGTCCCACAATAGCACGGTGGATCGCAAGCGATTGGTGCTTATCCAATCAATCATCAACAAAAGGACCATCAATGTTGGAGAGATAATCCTACGGGAAATTCACAAGTGCGGTAAGAAAGATAGGGAACCATTGTATTTCCCATGTTTGATCACGGGTTTGTGTGTTTTCCCAAGTGTGCCAATCGAGGATACAGACGAATAAACTCCCCCACGGCGAGGATGGACCAGAGACTTTTGTCGCAAAGTCATGCAGATCATGCAAGAGGAGCTAGTCCAAGCAACGCCCCAGCAGTTCACTGCTGATACTGTTGCCGGGGCCCAGTACACGGCAGACATGCCTGATACTGCCCACACCTCTGCCGCAGCAGACCCATATCAGGAGATTTTGCAGAGGATGGCAGCAATGGACCTCAGGCAACAAAGGTACATGGAGTACCAAAGAGATTTCAACAGCACATTAGCCCAGATGATGCTGCATGCTTTTCCGGACCAAGGAGCACAATTTCCAGATTTCCCCAACAATATGTTCGTCACAGCTACCCCTTACACCGAGACTACACCAGCTCCGGGTGGACCAAGGTCGTTCTTCCATGCAAACCCTCAGCCTCAATACCAAGCTGCCGGCCCATCCAGGGCAGCGGATTCTGCCGCGGCATCGTCTGCCAGCAGAAGACCATCCAAGCGGAGGGCAGTTTTCAGCAGTCCACCCCAATCCCCAATCATCATGGGCAGTCTATCAGCTAAGATAGATGCATATGTGCACCAAAGCTCTACCACTGCCGGACCAAGTACACACCACACCGGAGGAGCAACAACAATGGGAGGAGGAACGAACATAATGATAACGGAAGAGCTGGCCGATGTAGAAGAAGGAGAAGAGGTGGAGGCCCCAATGCAACGGACACCACCCACACGAGTCCAACCGCCCCGGCAAGCAAAAGCTCAACCATCGCCCTCACCAAGGACAAAGCAATCGGCAGCAAGGTTGAGGAGAAAAATTGTTACAAGCAGCTCTTCGGAGTCGCTTTAATTTTTTTCCTTCATAATTCAATATATATTGTTGTTTGCTGTCTTTATATGCTGCTTATTTCATAATTGTGTTGCCTGCTTATTTCCTCAAATATTAAGCATTGAGGGCAATGTTTGGTTTGAGTTTGGGGGTGCAGATTTACTATCAAGGCAGCAATCTACTATCGAGGCCTTGCCAAAAAGGGAGTATTACAGTGATTTTTTTTGCTTACACTTTTGCACTGCTTATCATCAGTATTGCCTTAGTTTATTCTTTAAGGCTATAGAAATCTTTCTCCTTACCATGATTAGGTTCTGTTAAGAAGGTTTAACCTTAGGATACTTAAGGATGAAAACTTAGAAGCTTACTATAGGAAGAACTTTAAACACTTTTGGGACTTGTTGGATTATAGGAGTTCTTTTAATGAACTTAGGTGATAAAGACTTAGATTTTTGGGAAAGTAACTAGAGGTGCCTATCACTGGCTCTAGGAAGTACTCTTCTTCATGCTAGTGGTGCCCGAAATTGGCTCTAGTATGCTTTAAGGAATATCAAAAAGAAAGAAAAATTTAGTGAAGGGAAAAACACAATCCTTGAGGTGCCCGAAATTGGCTCAAGAATAGGTTGTTTAGAAAAGAAGAGAACACTTAACCCAATTCTACTTGTCTTGAACTTAGAGTTTATCTAAGAAAGCCTTTAATCAAACTTCTCCACAAAAACGCACATACTCACAATTCTTATAGTTTGTTTCTAGGTAAACCCTTGGGTAGCCGAAAGGTTAAGACTAAAGAATAGGCCTAGCTATGGTGGGGAGAATAGATGGAAATGTAAGACCAAGAGAGAGTAGAGTTCGACAAATTGATGGTTTGCATTGCTTGAGGACAAGCAATAGTTCGAGTTTGGGGGTGTGATAAGTGCTCAACTCACTATCACTTTTTACACCTTTTATGGGCATTAATCACCAAATATACACCCAATCGGACCAATGCATGAACTCAATGTGATATATTTAGAAGTTATGCCTATAGAGATAATATTCACAGAAAAGGCACGTTTTACTGCATTTTTATATCTATACAGGAGAACCATTGCCGCGGCAGCAACAGGACCAAGGCAGGACCTGATGCCGAGGCAGTAGCTGAGAGCTGGGAAGCAAGACTGTAGGCGATTGGAAGATAAAAATCCAAGGGACGTGTCTGGACTTAAAGCCCATGGATCGGAGCTGGCTAGGACGAGGAAAAGCCCAAGACAAGACCACGCGGGAAAGCCCCTTAACCGAATTAAACTTGGAAATATTTTAATTATGTACTTGTCTTGTTCCCTACTCCAAGTTGTATTCTACTTAGGAAAGGTTTGCCCTAGGTCTAGCCTATATAAAGACCTAGCCATCCAATGTACCATAGACGGGATACCTAGGGAGAGAGAACCGAATTTTAACTTTTTTTCTTTCTCTCCATTATGTTCTAAACCTTCTTAGGGATTAGGTGAAGGTTGCTTAGTATATGTGAGAGGAGATTGTACTTTGTCTTTGTTTCAATGCAATAAAATTATCAAGGTTTGCTTATCCTTTGTTATTCTTTGTTCTCGCATTCAAGCTCGGGAGAGAAGTTTGTGAGTAATCCATTTATCTAAGCTCGAGAGAGTTAGATTCACAAAAGGGGTAAGTACGGTGTTTCAATCGCGAAATACTAACTTGGCCTAGGGATAGGTTAAGAGTTTCAGCGGTTAAAAGAAGTGTGAGATTGGTTGGTGAGTATAATTGGTTCACGCCGGGAGGTATCCTCAAGGACTAGTCATCAACAGCACTCTGACTTAGGGATAAGCGGAGTCATTCAAGGACACTTTGCCGAACTTTGGTAAAGTCCAACCACGAGCAAGGGATTGCCGCGGCGGACAAGTATCTTCGCTGCCAAGGCAGTAAACTGCAGTACTGCCGAGGCATTAATATACGATTGCATTGAGCAGAGACAAGTCAATCAAATCCACAATACAACGCAATTGGATCCTGTCCCATCTCTCTCTATTATTAATTCTCTTTACTTTGCTTAGTTGTTTTAGTTTAGTTAAACCAAACTCAATCACTTGTGTTTTACTTTATTTCTTTCTACAGAACAAGAAGACAAAGAAGACATATTAAGTCTACCAGTCCCTGTGGAGACGATAATCCGATAATTACTTATCACTTATTACTTTCGATGTGTCCACTTGCACTAAACGCGCACTTTTGACACTTTTCAAATCTCTTTCTGAAAACACATTCTTAATAAGCAAAACAAAAGTCTTATGTGCTACTCATAGCAATGCTTAAATCAAAACCCTTGTGCAATTCACAACATATGCAATTCTTATTGCAAAGTAAAAACACTTGTTTTTTTAAAGCCATATTGGTATTAGTGATCCGATTAGTTTACGATAATCGTTGGGATAAATGGACTCTCGCTCGGTCCCTTGAATAAGGTTACATGGAGCTCTAGTTCCACCATGCCAAAACTCACCTTAGTGTCCAGGTTAGTTAGCAAACTCGAATGCGATAAAGTCCCTTATATCGTGCAACATTAGCTCCCCTTAATGCATCACTAAGGAATTTCTCACGTACGCATTTTATATATTTAGTGCACTACCATCCTGTTGATCGATCAACTTATCCCTCTTAAATATCACATAATAATCCAATACAAAAAAAAACAATACTCAAGTTTCAAGTTAAAAGCATTATGTAACTGCATGCATCCCACTATCGCATGCATACAATGCATAAACTAGTAAAATCACTTTTCTCATGTTTTCAAAACAAAATCCATGGGAGCATCATATACATACAATACCTTTGTAAAAACAATCTCAAGAGCATTAAAGACATGCATAATCACATATGCAATTTATAATACGAGCATGACTAAAAACACATTGTAAAACAAGGCATAATATGGGAACCTTTAAGAAAGTAATACTTAAAATTTACTTCCGAGTATAGAGAATTTTTTCACACCTTCCCTACACCCCCAAACCTTTGAAAACACATTTAAAAAGTACCATAACAGCCCACTCTCATAATCCACTCACCAATTTACCAAAATTTGTTCCCCTTAATGCATGTGTATTATTGAAAATTGAAGAGATCCTAAGCCTATGTAAGCTCACAAAATTTATTCTCATTTCCAACATGAAGCAATATATACCATAGAAAATCTTCTTTTTCTTTTGGAACTAACAATAAAATGAAGTAAGAAAAATGATTCCCATTTTACTAAAGATTAACCAAAATAAAAGGTTCTCATTTTACTAAAATAAAAAATTTAACCATTAATAATACTTCAAAGATTAATCAGATTTTGAGCTAAAGGTTACCTGGAGGCGATGCAATGTCGTCTCCTAATTTCTCTAAAGCCTTGTACATAATTTCAAGTGGAGAAGTACTGACAAGTTCTTTAACTAATTTCTGGAAGCCCTCATCCTTTTCTTAAAAATAATTAAATCGAAATTAAAATTGAAAATGAATTTTCTTTTATGTTGTTGAAGTTTACCTAAAGCAGCCATGGTTTCTGCCAGAGGAACAATGAAATCATTAAGATTTGACTCTGTATTCACAGCCTTCACTGCACAACGTCTTTGACTCAGATTCACCATCGCATGACGATCCACTAACCGGAAAGAACCAATTTGAGGAGTTGGTTTCTTCAATGCTTTTTCGATCATTCTCTTCAATCTCAGCTTGACGATGAGACGCAACCCGACGAGCGACGACTTCTGCCCATTTCTCGGCTTCTTCCTCGCGTTTCTTGACTGCCTTAGATAACTGTAGTCAGGGGAGAATGAGGGAGTGTTGATGGGAGAAGAAGATAAGTTAGGGTTTGAAACTTTAATTTTAGGAATGAGTATTGTGGCGTTTTTAAATCAAAAGCCCTTAAAGAACACACTTATTGCGGCGTTATTTTACATAAACGCCGCTAAGGAAGAAATTAATCGTGGCATTTTTCCACAGACGTCGTTATATATCACCTATTGACAACGTTTGTTCTAAAAACGCCATAATAATTATTTTGTGGCGTTTTTCCTATAAATGCCACAATATGTAAAAGATTAGCGTTTTTTATTTCATAAACGCCACAAATAACGTCGTTATAGACCAAGTTTGGTGTAGTGTCATCTACATATTTGGCTCTAAAATTTTCTTGGATTATTGACTTTTTTATATGGATATGGGATTTTCATTTGTGTATCAGACATCCTTATTTTGTTTACAGGTGCTGGTGTCCGGAAAAGGGGGACCATTGGACGACGACGTGGGCGTTAGAGAGTCATGCGTGCCTTGGACGCGACTTCCAAGTGGTCACTGGAGAAACTGAAGCGTCGTGTGTGGGAAGCCTGATAGGCGTGCGTGTAGTGCTTGTAGCATCCAAAATATTCCTTCAATTGGTCTTGACCGTTAGATTAAGGGACTGATCCAACGGTCCAAACTTGACGGTTACGCATAAACATTAAGGTATTGGAGCTAGGGTTTTCTAATTATAGACTTAGGGCTTAAATGGATTTAGGGCCCAAAGTGGTTAGTTGTTATGTATTTTTTTTTTATTTTTTTGATTTTGAACATTTGTATATGTGTTGTAATTTTTTTAAATAAAATGGGCTTTTATTTCAAAGTTGGGTTTTTAATATATTATAATACTAATGATAGTAATATAATATATATATTCCTTCTCATTTTATTTGTCTAGTATTGACTTTTTTAGTCAAACTTTTTTAACTTTGACTCATTATAATTTTAAATTTATTATTGATAAAAATATAAAAAATATGTTTTAGAAACCTTTGACCAAGTAGTTTAAAAATATATATTTTATAAAATTTAATAAATTAAAATATTTAAAATAACTATGGTCCAAGTTTTAAAATTTTGACTTTTAAAATGTCAATATTGGACATCTTAAGTGGGACAGATGGAGTATATATATATAATAACTGAAAAAACAAAGATAAAATAATAAAGAAAAGAAGATAAAGATAATAATAAATAAAAATAATTTAATACAATATTAATATCTTTTTAAGATTTTCAGAGCATATATTATATATATTGTAATCCCCTTCACCCGTTCTAGATACCACCCGACTCGAACGAGCTACACGAGAATACCGAGGCTAATCCGGAGACTCGCCCCGATAAACAACCCTAAAAATTAAACGACTATTTTTTTTCTTTTATCTTATCTAGATGCTTTATTTTGAACCTAAATGTCCATGCAAAGATTATATTCAATTGCAGCGGAAACAATAAGGTATGAGTCTTAAAACGCACAGACATGCTTCAGGGACGAAAATATAAATTTTCAAAAATTAAAGGACTAATTATCAAATTAATGTTACCATCTTTTAATTAAGTTTATTATCTGCTTGCATGTCAAATTTCATCTTAAATTAGTATCTAAGACTCATTTAATTTCATGCACAAGTTTCAAAATATTTTCTAGATGCATATAGACCTAAGTAAACATCATCCACATATCATGTACAATTGACTAGATGCATTGCAACCTAGTTAGCAACATATACTCAAACTCCTAAGAGCATGCCTCAAATTCAAAAATCTCATAAACACATAAGAACAACATCAACATACCCAACATGATTTTTAGATGTATTCTAACCTAAATAACCACATATATACTAATAGGTAATTCAAATCCAAGACACAAAATTAACATTAACATAGATAATCATCATAGTAATTGAAAGGATCTTTAGCATAAGCAACAATCTCAATATGATATCCCATCCCTATTGCTCTCTCACTACTACTAATGCTATAAAGACATACTTGAGCTTTCACTTGGCGGTTACCTGGATCATTGCTTCTCTTTTTGTTGTCTCAACTTTATTTACTCTGCATTGCAAGTTAATTGAGAGGGTAAACATAAGCTTAATGAGTGAATAAAAACAAATATAAAAACACCTTGCAATGTAACTGATAAGTGCTCAACTCACTATCACTTTTTACACCTTTTATGGGCATTAATCACCGAATTTACACCTACTCGGACCAATGCATGTACTTAATGTGATATATTTAGAAGTTAAGCTTATGAAGATAATATTTACAGAAAAAGGCAAGTTTTACTGCATTTTTATATATGTGCAGGAGAACCAGTGCCGCAGCAGCAACATGGCTGAGGCAGGACCTGATGCCGAGGCAGCAGCTGAGAGCCAGGAAGCAATACTATAGGCGATTGGAAGAGAAAAATGCAAGGGACGTTCCTGGACATAAAGCACATGGATCGGAGCTGGTTAGCATGAGGAAAAGCCCAAGACAAGGCCACGCGGGGAAGCCCCTTTGTTGAATTAAACTTAGAAATATTTTAATTATGTACATGACTTGTTCCCTACTCCAAGTTGTATTCTACTTAGGAAAGGTTTGCCCTAGGTCAAGCCTATATAAGACCTAGCCGTCCAATGTATTAGATATACCTAGAGACAGAGCCGATTCATAAACTTTGTTTTCTTTCTCTCAACTATGTTCTAAGCTTTCTTAGGGTTTAGGTGAAGGTTGTTTAGTATATGTGAGAGGAGATTGTACTTTGTCTTTGTTTCAATGCAATAAAACTATCAAGGTTTGCTTATCCTTTGTTATTCCTTATTCTTGCACCCAAGCTCGGGAGAGAAGTTTGTGAGTAATCCATTTATCTAGATTCGGGAGAGTTAGATTCACGAAAGGGGTAAGTACGGTGTTTCAGTCGTGAAATACTAACTCGGCCTAGGGATAGGTTAAGAGTTTCAGCGGCTAAAAGAAGTATGAGATTGGTTGCTGAGTATAATTGATTCACGCCGGGAGGTATCATCAAGGACTAGTCATCAACAGTACTTCGACTTAGGGATAAGCGGAGTCATTCAAGGACACTTTGCCGAACTTTGGTAAAGTCCACCCACAAGCAAGGGATTGCCGCGGCGGACAGTATTGTCGCTGCCAAGGCAGTAATCTGCAGTGCTGCCGAGGCAGTGATATACGATTGCATTGGGCAGAGACAAGTCAATCAAATCCACAATACAACGCAACTGGATCCTGACCTTTCTCTCTCTATTTATCAAATCTTATTCTTTTATTTAGTTGTTTTATTTCAGTTTATCAAACCCAAAATTACTTGTGTTTTATTTTATTTCTTTCTAAAGAACAAGAAGACGAAGAAGACATATTGAGTATACCAATCCCTGTGGAGACGATAATCCGATAAACACTTATCACTTATTACTTGCGATGTGTCCACTTGCACTAAACGCGCACTTTTGACACGCGACAAGTTTTTGGTGCCGTTGCCGGGGATTGGCAACTAAATTTTATTTTCTTTATTTTCTTGTTTCTTTTTATTTTTATTTTACTTTTGTTTTTCTTGGTGTATGACCAGGGCGAACCCAACCAACCCTTTGTACGAGTTAGACCCAGAGATTGAACGAAAAGGCAAAGGTTGAGGAGACAAATCCAAGAAGCTATGGCAGATCACCCGGCAGGACAAAGCTTACCTGTCGGTAATGGAGGTCTTCCGCCGCCACCAGGGCCGCGACAGCTCACTGTCAAAGACTTCCTGGAAGAGGATTTAAAGGGATTAAACCCAGGAGTCGTTACAACGGAGATAGAAGCAGCCCACTTTGAACTGAAACCTGTCATGTTCAATATGCTTAACACTATTGGACAATTTGGTGAGTCTGTAACTAAAGATGCAAGGCAGCACCTCAAGTCCTTCATGGAGATATGCAATTCTTTCAAAATCCAAGGAGTCCATGAAGATGTTTTGAGATTAAAGTTATTCCCCTATTCACTGAGGGATAGGGCGAAAGCCTGGCTAAATAGCATTCCAGCAGGATCTATTGGATCTTGGAGTGAACTCTGTCGTGATTTTATTACACGTTCTAATCCTACAAATTTATATGATAGAATTCGTAATGAAATCACTTCTTTTCGACAGACAGATGACGAACCTATGTACGAGGCATGGGAGCGATACAGGGAGTTACTGCACAAGTGCCCTTTGCATGGATTTCTCCCATGGACACAAGTGACCATGTTTTATAATGCCACGAATGCCCCGACAAGGATGATGTTAGATGCCTCGGCGAACGGAACACTCCTTGATAAAGCACCTGAGGAAGCTATTGAAATATTAAACAAACTCGCAAAGAACGATTTTCAATTCCCTACATCTAGGCGAGGAGGAGTAAGACACCAAGCCACGGAGAATGAGTTAGACGCATCAAATTCAGTGGCAGCACAATTGGCCTCTCTTACAAAGATGGTGCAAAATTTGCAAC
This sequence comes from Abelmoschus esculentus, assembly GCA_035048815.1. Classification (NCBI taxonomy): domain Eukaryota; kingdom Viridiplantae; phylum Streptophyta; class Magnoliopsida; order Malvales; family Malvaceae; genus Abelmoschus; species Abelmoschus esculentus. Next base: position 4,258,839 of record JAUCBN010000049.1, read on the forward strand.
TACAACAAAATACCCGTAAGGTTAAGGTAATTGATTCTTTTTGTCACTTATGTGGAGGTAACCACAGTTCCCCTGAGTGTATGAATCAAGAAACCGGTATGTATGTTGGAAATTACAACCGAACCAATATGATGTCCAACACATACAATCCCTCATGGAAGAGGCATCCAAACCTATAATGGAGCAACCCTAACAATGCCTTAAATCCAACCACCCAACCTTCAGGATTCCAGCAACCAATGCAACATATGCCGCAGTAGCAGGTCCAGTAGCCAATGCCGTAGCAGCAGATGCAGCAGCAATCGGTAAGTTCATTGGAGAACACTCTCAAAGCCTTTATGATGAAAAACAGAGTCATACATGGCAGAGAACCGTAATTTCATCAAAAGGACAAATGCTTTCATGAATAGGACTGAGATGAGGTTGCAGAATCAAGAAGCAGCTATTAAAACCCTAGAAACTCAAGTTGGGCAGTTTGCTCAAAACATAAACACTAGACCACAAGGAGGACTACCTAGCAATACTGAAGTTGCTAAGGTAATGGGCCATGAACAGTGTAAGACAATCACTACTAGGAGTGGTCTACAGGTGAAGGAAAAGATTCCAGCACGCCAAAATCCATCAGCAGACCCAGCAAAAGAAGAGGCTGAGCAAACTGATCTTGATAACACTGCCCCGGCAGAAAGCACTGCAGCTCCTGAACAGCCTGCCGAGACAGCAACAACCCTAGTGGTGCCAGGTATTAAATTCCAAACTAAAGAAACACTGGATGACATGAGACCACCATCACCTTTCCCACAAAGATTGAAAAAGCAAAAACAGGACCAGCAATTCAAGAAATTCCTTGATATTTTAAAGCAAGTCCACATTAACATACCATTCGTAGAGGCAATTGGACAAATGCTTAATTATGCCAAGTTCTTAAAAGACATGGTGTCCAAGAGAAAACGAATAGGTGAGTTCGAAACAGTGGCTGCTACCGAGGGATGAATGGCAATGTACACAATCGCATGCCACCGAAATTGAAGGATCCTGGCTGCTTTATCATACCTTGTGCAATAGGTAAAAATTATGAAGGTAAGGCCCTATGCAACCTTGGAGCAAGCATCAATCTAATGCCCAAATCTGTCTTTCAAAAACTTGGAATAGGAAGGGCAAAACCTACAACAGTTATGCTCCAACTAGCGTATCGATCATATGTGCAACCCGAAGGCAAAATCGAGGACATACTGGTAAGAGTTGATAAATTTATTTTTCCTGCTGATTTTCTTGTCCTTGATTGTGAAGCAATTGATAATGCACCGATCATCTTGGGGAGACCTTTCCTTGCAACTGGACGCACCTTAATCGATGTGGAAAAAGGAGAGTTGACAATGAGAATTAATGATGAACAAGTCAACTTAAATGTGTTTCAAATGATGAAAAGGCATGATGAGCAGGAAGAAGATTGTCAGATACTGCATGATACAGATGAAGATCAGATAATACCTTGTCTCAGCAACCACTGCCTCGGTAGTGATCTTCATGACACATCACATGTATGCCTCGGCAGTGATACGGATGACTGCTACAGTAGTACTTTGAACAATGTTGAAACAACAGAGAATAAGAAAGCTAACTGGACAGCACACCTTCCAGGTAAGTACTTCGAACCATTAGATTATACAGGTAAGAATGAACAATCTGTAATTAAAGAACCACTGGTCACGGAATTAAAACCCTTACCGAAAAACTAAAATATGCTTATTTGGGAGACAACCACACGATGCCTGTAATTATTTCTTCTAAGTTGCTACCAGAACAGGAACAAACCCTAATAGCGATGTTGCGGCAGCACAAAAAGGCAATTGGGTGGTCAATTGATGATTTAAAGGGAATAAGCCCAGCGGTATGTATGCATAAAATTCTTTTAGAAGAAGACCATAAGCCCACTGTTGAAGCTCAAAGGAGACTTAACCACGCTATCAAGGAGGTAGTACGTAAGGAAATAATCAAGTGGCTTGATGCAGGAATTATTTATCCCATCTCTGACAGTGCATGGGTAAGCCCGATACAATGTGTACCTAAGAAAGGTGGTATGAATATTATAACCAACGAGAACAACGAACTAATCCCAACCAAGACTGTGACCGGCTGGAGGGTTTGTATGGATTATCGCAAGTTGAATAAGGCAACAAAGAAGGATCACTTCCCTCTACCCTTTATTGATGAAATGCTTGATAGACTTGCTGGTAAACCTTATTACTGTTTTCTTGATGGTTATTCAGGATACAATCAAATTGCCATTGATCTAGAAGACCAGGCAAAAAACACTTTCACTTGCCCATATGGAACTTATGCATTTAGAAGGATGTCGTTCGGCCTTTGCAATGCCCCGGCAACCTTCCAGAGATGCATGATGGCGATTTTTTCTGACATGATAGAGGACTTCCTAGAGATATTCATGGATGATTTTTCAGTCTTTGGAGATAGCTTTGATCACTGCCTCGGCAATCTAGAAAAAGTGCTGCAAAGATGTGAGGAATCCAATCTAGTCCTAAACTGGGAAAAATGCCACTTTATGGTAAATGAAGGCATCATATTGGGTCATAAAATATCAACACAAGGAATCGAAATGGATAAAGCCAAGATTGATGTGATAAAGAATTTACCTCCACCAATTTTTGTGAAAGGAGTTCGAAGCTTTTTGGGCCATGCAGGTTTTTATAGAAGGTTTATCTCTAATTTTTCTAAAATTTCTAAACCTCTTTGCAACTTGCTTGAACAAGATAGGAAATTCGAATTCAATAAGGAATGCATTGAAGCATTCGAAACTCTCAAGGAGAAGCTAATCACTACACCGATAGTGATCCCACCAGATTGGTCCTTGTCATTTGAATTGATGTGTGACGCTAGCGATCATGCTGTCGGGGCAGCACTTGGGCAGAGAAAGAACAACCTATTCCATGTGAACTATTATGCTAGTAAAACGCTTAATGATGCCCAAATCAATTACACTACAACAGAAAAAGAATTACTAGCAGTAGTATTTACTTTTGACAAATTTCGATCGTATCTTATCGGAACAAAGGTTACTGTCCACACTGATCATTCGGCAATTAAATACCTCTTCTCAAAGAAGGATGCCAAGCCTAGACTGATTAGATGGATCCTTCTTCTACAAGAATTTGGTGTTGAAATCAAAGATCGAAAAGGTACAGAAAACCAGGTGGCCGATCATCTCTCTAGACTGGAGAACAAAGAAAATACCCACTCCCTTGAAGAAATAGAAGATGCATTCCCAGATGAACAAATATTGCAAATTGTTACAACTGCAAGAAATATTGCCGAGACAGAGACTACAGCAGTATACAACCGCGCTGTCGCGGCATTATCTGAATACATCGCCGCAACATTAACAGTAGACCTTGTTGCCGTAACATCCACCCCCTGGTATGTCGGTCTTGTTAATTATTTATTTAGTGGTATTATCCCTTATAACCTTAACCATAACGAAAAGAAGAGGTTTCAGCATAATGCAAAGCATTATTTCTGGGACGACCCTCTTCTGTTTAAACATTGTGTAGATCAGGTTATAAGAAGATGTGTACCAGAAGAAGAACAGAAAGTAGTACTCTAGCACTGTCATGATTCACCTTGCGGTGGGCATTTTGGAGGCAACAGAACAGCAGCAAAGGTACTGCAATCTGGCCTCTACTGGTCCACACTCTACAAAGATGCCCACGACTATTATAAGAACTGTGATCGATGCCAACGCACGGGCAATATTTCAAGACGACATGAGATGCCATTACAACCCAAATTGGAAGTAGTACTGTTTGATGTGTGGGGCATAGATTTCATGGGACCATTCCCATCATCCCAAGGCAATCTTTACATCTTAGTAGCAGTGGATTACGTATCAAATTGGGTCGAAGCAATCGCCACACCTCACAATGATTCCAAGACAATTTAAAAATTTCTCAAGAAAAATATTTTTACAAGATTTGGAATCCCTAGAGCAATAATAAGTGATGAATGTAAACACTTTGATAACAGACTCATTGCCGCGGCATTAAAGAAACTCGGCATCACCCACAGGCTCGCCACAACATATCATCCACAGACTAATGGGCAAGCTAAAATATCCAACAAGGAACTAAAACAGATCCTTGAAAAGGTGGTAAATCCATCTAGAAAGGATTGGTCTTATCGTCTCGATGATGCTTTATGGGCCTACAGGACAGCCTTCAAAACCCCATTGGGAACATCTCCATATAAGCTTGTATTCGGGAAAGCTTGCCACTTGCCTGTAGAAATCGAGCATAAAGCATATTGGGTAGTAAAGAACTTAAAAATGGATTGGGAAAAAGCCGGAAAGAAAAGACTGCTAGAACTCAATGAGATAGAAGAATTCCGAACAACATCCTATGAGAATGCCAAGATCTACAAAGAGAAAACTAAAAGATGGAACGACCGTAGGTTGCTGCCTAGGCAGTTCCTGCCGGGGTAGCATGTTCTCTTTTTCAACTCTAGGCTTAAACTGTTTCCAGGAAAACTCAAATCCAGATGGTCAGGCCCATTTGAAGTTGTTCGAGTTTTCCCAAATGGAGCAGTAACGATCAAATCACTAAAGGATGGGCATGAATTCAAAGTGAATGGCTAGCGCTTGAAGCACTATTCTGGACCACATGACATAAAGAATATGGAGACCATCACCTTAGAAGATGCTTTCGCATGCACTCCTATGGAGAATTAATGCCGCAACCTTTCATTATTTCTTTTCCGCAATTTTTAGGAATAGTTTTAATTTCGCTTTTATTTTAGGACATTTAATATTTACTTGTTGATTATAAGCACAGAGACAAAGTGGATGCTCTGATGCAACGGACACCACCCACAAGAGTCCAACCGCCCCGGCAAGCAAAAGCTCAACCATCGCCCTCACCAAGAATAAAGCAATCGACAGCAAGGCCAAGAAGAAAAATTGTTACAAGCAGCTCTTCGGAGTCTCTTTAAATTTTTCATAATTCAATATTATTTGTTGTTTGCTTTCTATGCTACTTATCTCTTCCATAATTTTCGTTCTCTGCTATTCTATTCTAATATAAAGCATTGAGGAAAATGCTTGGTTTGAGTTTGGGGGTGCAGATTCACTGCCGAGGCAGCAATCTACTGCGAGGCCTTGCCAAGAAAATGAAGTATTCTAGTGATTTTTTTTAATAATTTTTTATGCTCCCCGCCTTACTTGAACCAACTGACTATGCTTTTGCACTGCTTATCATCAGTATTGCCTTAATTTATTCTTTAAGGCTATAGAAATCTTACTCCTTACCATGATTAGGTCCTGTTAAGAAGGTTTAACCATAGGATACTTAAGGATGAAAACTTAGAAGCTTACTATAGGATAAAAAAATTAAACACTTTTGGGAATTGTTGGATTATAGGAATTCTTTTAATGAACTTAGGTGATAAAGACTTAGATTTTTGGGAAAGTGACTAGAGGTGCCTATCACCGGGTCTAGGAATTACTCTTCTTCATGCTAGAGGTGCCCGAAATTGGCTCTAGTGTGTTATAAGGGATATCAAAAAGAAAGAGGGAATTAGTGAAGAGAAAAACACAACTCTTGAGGTGCCCGAAATTGGCTCAAGAATTGGTTGTTTAGAAAAGAAGAGAACACTTAACCAAATTCTACTTTTCTTGAACTTAGAGTTTATCTAAGAAAGCCTTTAATCAAACTTGTCCTCAAAAACGCACACACTCACAATTCTTATAGTTTGTTTCTAGGTAAACCCTTGGGTAGCCAAAAGGTTAAGTCTAAAAGAATAGACATAGTTATGGTGGGGAGAATAGATGGAAACATAAGACCAAGAGAGAGTAGAGTTCGGCAAATTGATGGTTTGCATTGCTTGAGGACAAGCAATAGTTCGAGTTTGGGGGTGTGATAAGTGCTCAACTCACTATCACTTTTTACACCTTTTATGGGCATTAATCACCGAATTTACACCCACTCAAACCAATGCATGCACTTAATGTGATATATTTTGAAGTTAAGCTTATCAAGATAATATTTACAGAAAAAGGCAAGTTTTACTGCATTTTTATATCTGTGCAGGAGAACCAGTGCCGCGGCAGCAACATGGCCGAGGCAGGACCTGATGCCGAGGCAGCAGCTAGGAGCTAGGAAGCAATACTATAGGCGATTGGAAGAGAAAAATTCAAGGGACGTTCCTGGACATAAAGCACATGGATCGGAGCAGGTTAGTGATAAGTGCTCAACACACTATCACTTTTTACTCCTTTTATGGACATTAATCATCAAATATACACCCACTCGGACCAATGCATGTGCTTAATGTGATATATTTAGAAGTTATACTCATATAGATAACATTTACAGAAAAAGGCACGTTTTACTGCGTTTTCATATCTGTGCAGGAGAACCAGTGCCGTGGCAGGGACAAGGCCGAGGCAGGACCTGATGCCGAGGCAGCAGCAGAAAGACAAGAAGCAAAACTATAGGCGATGGAAAGATAAAAATCCAAGGAACGTGTCTGGACTTGAAGCCCATGGATCGGAGCTGGCTAGCACAAGGAAAAGCCCTAAGAAGACCACGCGGGAAAGCCTCCTTAGCCGAATCAAACTTGGAAATATATTATTATTATGTACTTGACTTGTTCCCTACTCCAAGTTGTATTCTACTTTGGAAAGGTTTGCCCTAGGTCTTGCCTATATAAGGACCTAGCCACCCAATGTACAATACATGGAACACCTAGGGAGAGAGTCGATTTCTATTCTTGTTTCTTTCCTCTCCATTATGTTCTAAACCTTCTTAGGGATTAGGTGAAGGTTGTCGAGTATTTGTGAGAGGAGATTGTACTTTGTCTTTGATTCAATGCAATAAAGTTATCAAGGTTTGCTTATCCTTTGTTATTCCTTGTTTTCACAATTGAGCTCGGGAGAGCATATTGTGAATCATCCATTTATCTAAGCTCGGGAGAGTTAAATTCACGAAAAGGATAAGTACGGTATTTCAATCGCGAAATACTAACTCGGCCTAGGAATAGGTTAAGAGTTTCAGCGGCTAAAAGAAGTGTGAGATTGGTTGGTGAGTATAATTGGTTGACGCCGGGAGGTATCATCAAGGACTAGTCATCAACAACACTCTAACTTAAGGATAAGCGGAGTCATCCAAGGACACTTTGCCGAACTTTGGTAGAGTCTACCCACGAGCAAGAGATTGCCGCGGCAGACAGTATTGTCACTGCCAAGGCAGTAAATTGTAGTGCTGTCGAGGCAGTGATATACGATTGCATTGGACAGAGACAAGTCAATCAATTCCACAATACGACGCAACTGGATCCTAGCCCATCTCTCTCTACTATTTCAACTCTTTATTTTTATTTAGTTATTTTAGTTTCGATAATCAAATCAACTCACTTGTGTTCTTTACTTTTTCTACAGAACAAGAAGGTGAAGAAAGCATAATAAGTATACCAGTCCCTGAGGAGACGATAACTTGATAAAATACTTATCACTTATTACTTTCGATGTGTCCACTTGCACTAAACGCACACTTTTGACACGCGACAAGTTTCTGGCGTCGTTGCCGGGGACTGACAACTAAATTTTGTTTTCTTTATTTTCTTGTTTATTTTTATTTTATTTTACTTTTGTTTTTCGTGGTGTATGACCAGGGCCAATCCAACCAACCCCTTTTACGAATTAGATCCAGAGATCGAAAGAACAAGGCAAATGTTGAGGAAACAGATCCAAGGAGCCATGGCAGAACACCCGGCAGGACAAAATTTACCTGCCGGCAATGGAGGACTTCCGCCGCCACCTGGGCCACGGCAGCTCACTGTCAAAGACTTCCTGGAAGAGGACTTAAACGGATTAAACCCAGTATTCGTTACACCGGAGATTGAAGCAGCCCATTTTGAACTAAAACCCGTTATGTTCAATATGTTAAACACAATTGGACAATTTGGTGGGTCTGCAACTGAAGACGCAAGGCAGCACCTCAAGTCCTTCATGGAAATCTGCAACTCTTTCAAAATCTAAGGAGTCCATGAATATGTCTTGCGATTAAAGCTATTCCCCTATTCACTGAGGGATAGGGCAAAAGCGTGGTTAAATAGCATTCCAGCAGGATCTATTGGATCTTGGTTTGAACTTTTTCGTGATTTCATTACTCGTTTTAATCCCACTAATTTATATGATAGGATCCGTAATGAAATTACTTCTTTTCGACAGGCAGAAGACGAACCTATGTACGAGGCATGGGAGCGCTACAGGGAGCTATTGCACAAGTGTCCTTTGCATGTATTTCCTCTATGGACACAAGTGACTATGTTCTACAATGCCACGAATGCCCCGACAAGGATGGTGTTAGATGCCTCGGCAAACGGAACACTCCTGGATAAAGCACCTGAGGAAGCTATTGAAATATTAAATAAACTCGCAAAGAATGACTTTCAGTTTCCTACATCTAGGCGAGGAGGAGTAAGACGCCAAGCCACGGTAAATGAATTAGACTCATCAAGTTCAGTGGCAGCACAATTGGCCTCTCTTACCAAGATGGTGCAAAATCTACAGTTACAACAAAATACCCGTGAGGTCAAGGTAATTGATTCATATTGTGACCTATGTGGAGGTAACCACAGTTCCTCTGATTGCATGAATCAAGAAACTGGTATGTATGTTGGGAACTACAACCGCAAAAATGTAATGTCCAACACATACAACCCCTCATGGAAGAGGCATCCAAACCTATCGTGGAGTAACCCTAACAATGCCTTAAATCCAATCACCCAACCTTCGGGATTTCAGCAACCGATGCCGCAGCAGCAAGCCCAGCAGCAGATGCAGCGCAACCGGTAAGTTCATTGGAGAACACGCTAAAGGCCTTCATGATGAAAACTGAGTCATACATGGCAAAAATAGTAATTTCATCAAGAGGACAGATGCCTTCATGAATAAAACTGAGATGAGGCTACAAAATCAAGAAGCGGCCATAAAAATGCTGGAAACTCAGGTTGGGCAGTTTGCTCAATGCATAAACATTAGACCACAAGGAGGCCTACCTAGCAATACTAAAGTTGCTAAGGTAATGAGCCATGAACAGTGCAAGGCAATCACTACTAGGAGTGGTCTACAGCTGAAGGAAAAGATCCCAGAGAGCCAAATTCAATCAGCGGATCAAGCAAAAGAAGAGGCCGAGCAAACTGAATCTGAAAACACTGCCCCGGCAGAAAGCACTGCAGCTCCTGAGCAGCCTGCCGAGGCAGCAACAACTCCACTGGTGCCAGGTATAACATTTCCTATACAAGAAACCCTGGATTAAATGAGACCACCACCACCTTTCCCACAAAGGTTAAAAAAGCAAAAACAGGACCAGCAATTCAAGAAGTTCCTCGACATCTTGAAGCAAGTCCACATCAACATACCGTTCGTTGAAGCTATTGAACAAATGCCCAACTATGCAAAGTTCCTAAAGGACATGGTGTCAAAGAGAAAACGAATAGGTGAGTTTGAAACAGTGGCTGCTACCGAGGGATGCATGGCAATGCTGCATAACCGCATGCCACCAAAGTTAAAAGATCCTGGTTGCTGCACTATACCTTGTGCGATAGGAAAGAGTTATGAAGGAAAGGCCCTATGCAACCTTGGAGCAAGCATAAATCTCATGCCTAGATCAGTCTTCCAAAAGCTTGGAATTGGAAGGCCGAAGCCTACAACAGTGATGCTCGGACTCACGGATCGATCCTATGTGCAACCTGAAGGCAAAATCAAGGACATACTGGTAAGAGTTGACAAGTTTATTTTTCCTGCCGACTTCCTTGTCCTCGATTGTGAAGCAGATGACAATGCACCGATCATCCTTGGGAGACCTTTCCTTTCAACTGGACGTACTCTAATTGACGTGGAAAAAGGAGAGTTGACAATGCGGGTCAATGACCAACAAGTCAAACTCAACGCCTTTCACAACTTAAAAAAATATGATGATCCAGAAGAATGCAAGGCCATCCACACAGTAGACACTAAAGTATCCTGCCTTGGCAGTCTACTCGACAAGATATTCGGCAAGAAGATTAAGCCCAAGGTGGATGGACACACAGAAAAAAAAAAGCGGCCCACAACCGATTCACAATTTGGGCCTAAGGGAGAGAATAATTTTGGGAGAAGCATTTGCATGCTCTCCACCAGTAACATGATCTCCTCCCTTTTCTTTATTAATATATTAGGATTAATTAGTTTATTTTTATTTCTTTTTATTTTCTCTAATTATTTTTTTCTTTAAGTACTTTTTCTTTTTGTGTGTTTTATTATTTTTAGGTTAATAAGCAAGAATAAAGGAGAAGTAATTCAAGCAGGAACTCTGTCGAGGCAATAAAACAGTGCCAGGGCCGCAGCAGTCCCAACGGGTAGAACAGTGTAATGGCTACTCTGCCGAGATTCATGCCGCAGCAGAAAAAGGAAACGGTTACAAACGGCTAGTGGTTTCAATGGTCCCAAGGCCGAGGCCTATATAAGAAACTCCTTCCTCTTGAACTATTCACTCTTGCTTTCTTGTTTTCTTTAGTATTCATAACAATCTCTCTCTCACATTACTTTCTGCTACTAATTTTCGCTAAACTCCAGAATCTCTTCAAGAAAAACCTACAAGAACTCACATCTCTCTATCTTGATGGCAACATATAAAAGATTCGCCCCAGCCAACTGATAAGTGCTCAACACACTATCACTTTTTACTCCTTTTATGGGCATTAATTACCAAATATACACCCACTTGGACCAACGCATGCACTCAACGTGATATATTTAGAAGTTATACTCATATAGATAATATTTACAGAAAAAGGCACGTTTTACTGCATTTTCATATCTGTGCAGGAGAACCAGTGCCGCGGCAGAGACAAGGCCGAGGCAGGACCTAATGCCGAGGCAGTAGCAGAAAGACAGGAAGCAAGACTATAGGCGATGGAAAGATAAAAATCCAAGGAACGTGTCTGGACTTGAATCCCGTGGATCGGAGATGGCTAGCACAAGGAAAAGCCCAAAGGAAGACCACGCGGGAAAGCCTCCTTAGTCGAATCAAACTTGGAAATATAATATTATTATGTACTTGACTTGTTCCCTACTCCAAGTTGTATTCTACTTAGGAAAGGTTTGCCCTAGGTTTAGCCTGTATAAAGACCTAGCCACCCAATGTACAATACACGAAATACCTAGGGAGAGAGCCGACTTCTACTCTTGTTTCTTTCCTCTCCATCATGTTCTAAACCTTCTTAGGGATTAGGTGAAGGTTGTAGAGTATTTGTGAGAGGAGATTGTACTTTGTCTTTCATTCAATGCAATAAAGTTATCAAGGTTTGCTTATCCTTTGTTATTCTTTGTTTTCACAATTGAGCTCGGGAGAGGATATTGTGAATCATCCATTTATCTAAGCTCGAGAGAGTTAGATTCACGAAAGGGATAAGTACGGTGTTTCAATCGCGAAATACTAACTCGGCCTAGGGATAGGTTAAGAGTTTCAGCGGCTAAAAGAAGTGTGAGATTGGTTGGTGAGTATAATTGGTTCATGCCGGGAGGTATCATCAAGGACTAGTCATCAACAGTACTCTGACTTAGGGATAAGCGGAGTCATTCAAGGACACTTTGCCGAACTTTGGTAAAGTCTGCCCACGAGCAAGGGATTGCCGCGGCAGATAGTGTTATCGTTGCCCAGGCAGTAAACTGCAGTGCTGTTGAGGCAGTGATATACGATTGCATTGGACAGAGACGAGTCAATCAATTCCACAATACGACACAACTGGATCCTAGCCCATCTCTCTCTACTATTTCAATCCTTTACTTTCATTTTAGTTATTTTAGTTTAGATAAATCAAATCAACTTATTTGTTTTTTTATCTTTCTACAGAACAAGGAGGTGAAGAAAGCATATTGAGTATACCGGTCCCTGAGTAGACGATAACTCGATAATATACTTATCACTTATTACTTGCGATGTGTCCAATTGCACTGAACGCGCACTTTTGACACGCGACAAGTTTTTGGCGCCGTTGCCGGGGACTGACAACTAAATTTTGTTTTCTTTATTTTCTTGTTTCTTTTTACTTTTACTAACATATTTTCTTTTTCTTTAAAAATTATAGGTGTGTTTCAAGCAAATCAAGAATTTCCTTGATTAAACGATGATTATCTATGCCAACCAAGAGCAACCCATCAAGTTCATACATGGGCAAATTTTTGTTTTAATTGTGGAGATGATCATTTGATTAACAATTGCCCGTATAGTACTGGAACATATGGCCACTTAGAGGACTATAGATGGAACCAACAACAAAATCTTTCATGGTATGATCAAAACGCTCAAAATTTTTACCATGAAAATTTTGTTAATGTTACAGATAAGCCATGGCAATATAATTCTTCTCAAGAGTATCCAAATTCATTGGAAGAAACATTGAAAGCATCAATGGCTAGAGTTGAAGAATTTATGACAAAACAATCAAGGCTATTGGATGCACATATAGCTAGATTGGATGCACCCTTGTAGGATTCAGAAGATCAATTACAGAAATCCATATATGCCATGGATGAGTCTCTTGAAATAATTGTCGCGGCAGTAGAGAAGCCTGAACAGGGCAATGTCACGATACCACTCAACGAGGCCGATGAGAGTAGTGCTCTAGAAAATTCTGAGGAGTCTGATTCCCAGGATGTTACGGCAGCAATGATGCTGAAAAAGGAAGGTGAAGATTACTCTCACTCACAGTTGCCGGGGCAGTTACACGAAGACATGCTTGATCAACAAGATGGCAATGTTGTGATAATGGAATATGAGATGGTAACGAATGAACCTTTTGAATTCTTTAAAAACTCATCTCTTCCATTACAGGTATCTTTCGAGGAATCAACGTTACAAGATTTGAAGTCATCACAAATAGGATATGATTAATTGGAAGATGATATTTTATCTGTGACAATTCCATCTAATATTAGTTCCAAGTCAAAGTCTCTACTGATGGAGATTACTGAGAAGCATAAGAAACAATGTGGGTTGATTCTTGAAGACTTCAAGAAAGATGATTCTTCACTTGACTTAAACCGAATTTTGGCAAAAGATTGCCACGACAATTGGCTATCATAGCAATTGCCACAACAACGAAGGCTATACCCAACTATGATGGAAGTTAACAACAAGGAGGTAATTAAGTGGTTGGATATTGATATAATTTTTTCTAACAAATTATTTTTGCCTTCAGAAACAATATCAAGTTGGAGGATAGGCATGGATTACAAGAGAACACAAACGGAAGACACCTTCACCATGATAGCACAAATGGGAGTATCTGTATCTGCATTAACCCATATCTTTTTGAATAGAATTGTCACTCGATGGAGGGTGCAGATGGACCATAAGAAATATCGGAAACGACCCTCCATAAGTTTTCTTTATATTCTTATTTTATATTAATTTTCTCTTTTATTTTATTTGGTATTTTCATGAATTCTCTTTATGGTATTTAGGAATAATTATCTTATCATTATTTGAATGTTTCTTTATTGATGTTTATCTTTTTAGGTTAGGTTAATAAAGCAAGAATAAGGGAAAAATAGTTTGCAGTAGGAACTCTGCCGAGGCAATAAAACAGTGTCAGGGCCACAGCAGTCCCAACGGGCAGAATAGTATAACGGCTAGTCTGCCGAGATTCCTACCGCGGTAGAAAAAGGAAACGACAGAAAAAGGAAACGGTTACAAACAGCTAGTGGTCTCAACGGTCACAAGGTCGTGGCCTATATAAGAAACTCCTTCCTCTTGAACTATTCACTCTTACTTTCTTGTTTTCTTTAGTATTCATAACAATCTCTCTCTCAATTACTCTCTGCCTTCTACAATCTCCAGATTCTCTTCAAGAAAAATCTCCAAGAACGCACATCTCTCTATCTTGATGGCTACATACAAAAGATTCGCCCCAGCCAACGTTGAAGATCGATTCAACCGATCTTTCATCTCTAGGCAACTTTGGGAAGAGCAAGCTTTCCAACATGCGGACGAAGAAAACTACGGCATTGAACACTACCTCTATGACAAAATTAAGTACCAAAATTGGGAAATTTTCTATTTGCAACCCGCCCAGGCGAACGCCACGATCGTGCGGGAGTTCTACGCTCATGGGCCCAGCAAAGACTCCCTATTCGTTCACTGCCGCGGTAGGGCGGTCCAGCTCGATGCCGAGACGATCAACAACTTCTACGGCCTTACCCCAGACAGTGATATCCATGCCGAATTCTTGGAAGATATCACTGCCGAGGACTATGAACTCATCAAAGACGATCTTTGTTACGGGAACACTCCATGGGAAACCGGTACCCATCGAGGACCCGTAACAAGACAAAGCTTGAAGCCGGAGGCCAAGATGTGGAACACCTTCGTCAAAAGACGTCTCATCCCAACATCACACAATAGCACGGTGGATCGCAAAAGATTAGTGCTTATCCAATCCATCATCAACAAGAGGACCATCAACGTTGGAGAAATCATCCTACGGGAAATTCACGAGTGCGGTAAGAAAGATAGAGGACCATTGTATTTCCCTTGCTTCATTACGGGATTATGTGTTTCTGCAGGTGTACCCATTGAAGAAACCGATGAATACACGCCCCCAAGACGAGGATGGACCAGGGACTTCTGCCACAAAGTCATGCAAATCACGCAAGCCGAACCTGTCCAGGCAACGCCGCAGCAGTTCACTGCCGATACTGTTGCCGGGGCCCAGTACACGGCAGACATGCCTGGTACTGCCCACACCTCTGCCGCAGTAGACCCATACCAAGAAATCTTGCAGCGAATGGCCGCAACGGATCTTCGACAACAACGGTACATGGAGTACCAACGGGACTTCAATGGCACGCTAGCCCAGATGATGCTGCACGCCTTCCCGGACCAAGGCGTACAATTCCCGGAATTCCCAAGCAACATGTTCGTCACCGCCGCACACTACACCGAGACTACACCAGCCCCGGGAGGACCACGAGCATTCTTCCATCTGGACCCTCAGCCCCAATACCAGGCTGTCGGCCCATCTAGGGCGGTAGATTCTGCCGCGGCCTCGTCTGTCAACAGAAGGCCATCCAAGCGAAGGGTCGTTTTCAGCACTCCACCCAGATCGCCAATTATCATGGGCAGTCTACCCGCCGAGATAGATGCATATGTGCACCAAAGTTCAACTATTATCGGCCCAAGCACACACCACACCGGAGGAGCAACTGCGATGGGAGGAGGAACGGACGTGATGATAACCGAAGAGATGGCGGATGTTGAAGAAGGAGAAGAAGTAGAAGCCCCGATGCAAAGGACCCCACCCACTCGAGTCCAGCCGCCGAGGCAAGCAAAGGCGCAACCATCGCCCTCCCCAAGGACAAAGCATTTGGCATCAAGGCCACGGAGGAAAATTGTTACAAGCAGCTCTTCGGAGTCGCTTTAAATATTCTTTGTCCATTAATTCAATTTCTTTTACTGTTTTTACTTGTTGCGCATGATTCATATTCTGTTTTTCCGTTTATTCCTTCAAAATATAAAGCATTGAGGACAATGCTTGGTTTGAGTTTGAGGGTGCAGATTCACTGCCAAGGCAGCAATCTACTGCCGCGGCCTTGCCAAAAAGGGAGTATTCCAGTGATTTTTTTTAATTTTTATGCTCCCCGCCTTACTTGAATTAACTGCCTGCACTCTTGCACTGCTCATCATCAGTATTGCCTTAGTTTATTCTTTAAGGCTATAGAAATCTTTCTCCTTACCATGTTTAGGTTCTGTTAAGAGGGCTTAACCTTAGGATGCTTAAGGATGAAAACTTAGAAGCTTAGTATAGGTAGAACTTTAAACTTTAAACACTTTTGGGAGTTGTTGGATTATAGGAATTCTTTTAATGAACTTAGGTGATAAAGACTTAGATTTTTGGAAAGTAACTAGAGGGGCCTACCACCGGCTCTAGAAAGGCTCTTCTTCATGCTAAAGGTGCCTAAAATTGGCTCTAGTATGTTTTAAGGAATATTAAAAAGAAAGAAGAAATTTAGTGAAAAGAAAAACACAAGTCTTTGAGGTGCACGAAACTGGCTCAAGATTTGGGGTTTGAAAAAGAAGAGAACACTTAACCAATGTCTATTTGTCTTGAACTTAGAGTTTATCTAAGAAAGTCTTTAATCAACTTGTCCACAAAAACGCACACACTCACAATTCTTATAGTTTGTTTCTAGGTAAACCCTTGGGTAACCAAATGGTTAAGACTTAAGAATAGGCCTAGTTATGGTGGGGAGAATACATGGACATGTAAGACCAAGAGAGAGTTTAGTTCGGCAAATTGATGGTTTGCATTGCTTCAGGACAAGCAATAGTTCTAGTTTGGGGGTGTGATAAGTGCTCAACACACTATCATTTTTTACTCCTTTTATGGGCATTAATCATCAAATATACACCCACTCGGACCAATGCATGTGCTTAATGTGATATATTTAGAAGTTATACTCATACAGATTATATTTACCGAAAAAAGGCACGTTTTAATGCGTTTTTATATCTGTGCAGGAGAACCAGTGCCGCGGCAGGGACAAGGCCGAGGCAGGACCTGATGCCGAGGCAGCAGCAGAAAGACAGGAAGCAAGACTATAGGCGATGGAAAGATAAAAATCCAAGGAACGTGTCTTGACTTGAAGACCATGGATCGGAGCTGGCTAGCACAAGGAAAAGCCCAAAGGAAGACCACGCGGGAAAGCCTCCTTAGCCGAATCAAACATGGAAATATATTATTATTATGTACTTGACTTGTTCCCTACTCCAAGTTGTATTCTACTTAGGAAAGGTTTGCCCTAGGTCTAGCCTATATAAGGACCTAGCCACCCAATGTACAATACACGGAATACCCAGGGAGAGAGTTGATTTCTATTCTTGTTTCCTTCCTCTCCATTATGTTCTAAACCTTCTTAGGGATTAGGTGAAGGTTTACGAGCATTTGTGAGAGGAGATTGTACTTTGTCTTTGATTCAATGCAATAAAGTAATCAAGGTTTGCTTATCCTTTGTTATTCCTTGTTTTCACAATTGAGCTCGGGAGAGGATATTGTGAATCATCCATTTATCTAAGCTCGGGAGAGTTAGATTCACGAAAGGGGTAAGTACGCTATTTCAATCACGAAATACTAACTCGGCCTAGGGATAGGTTAAGAGTTTCAGCGGCTAAAAGAAGTGTAATATTGGTTGGTGAGTATAATTGGTTCACGCTGGGAGGTATGATCAAGGACTAGTCATCAACAGCACTCTGACTTAGGGATAAGCGGAGTCATCCAAGGACAATTTGCCGAACTTTGGTAGAGTCTGCCCATGAGCAAGGGATTGTCGCGGCAGACAGTATTGTCGCGGCTAAGGTAGTAAACTGTAGTGCTGCCGAGGCAGTGATATACGATTGCATTGGATAGAGACAAGTCAATCAATTCCACAATACGACGCAACTGGATCCTAGCCCATCTCTCTCTACTATTTCAACTCTTTATTTTTATTTAGTTATTTTAGTTTCGATAATCAAATCAACTCACTTGTGTTCTTTACTTTTTCTACAGAACAAGAAGGTGAAGAAAGCATATTAAGTATACCGGTCCCTGAGGAGACGATAACTCGATAAAATACTTATCACTTATTACTTTCGATGTGTCCACTTGCACTAAACGCGCACTTTTGACACGCGGCAGTTAGCATGAGGAAAAGCCCAAGACAAAGCCACGTGGGGAAGCCCCTTAATTGAATTAAACTTGGAAATATTTTAATTATGTACATGACTTATTCCCTACTCCAAGTTGTATTCTACTTAGGAAAGGTTTGCACTAGGTCAAGCCTATATAAGACCTAGCCGTCCAATGTATTAGATATACCTAGAGAGAGCCTACCACCGGCTCTAGAAAGTCTCTTCTTCATGCTAGAGGTGCCCGAAATTGGCTCTAGTATGTGTTAAGGAATATTAAAAAGAAAGAAGGATTTTAGTGAAAAGAAAAACACAAGTCTTTGAGGTGCCCGAAACCGGCTCAAGATTTGGGGTTTGAAGAAGAAGAGAACACTTAACCAATGTCTATTTGTCTTGAACTTAGAGTTTATCTAAGAAAGCCTTTAATCAACTTGTCCACAAAAACACACACACTCACAACTCCTATAGTTTGTTTCTAGGTAAATCCTTGAGTAACCGAATGGTTAAGGCTAAAGAATAGGCCTAGCTATGGTGGAGAGAATAGATGAACATGTAAGACCAAGAGAGAGTAAAGTTCAGCAAATTGATGGTTTGCATTGCTTGAGGACAAGCAATAGTTCGAGTTTGGGGGTGTGATAAGTGCCCAACACACTATCACTTTTTACTCCTTTTATGGGCATTAATTACCAAATATACACCCACTCGGACCAATGCATGCACTCAATGTGATATATTTAGAAGTTATACTCATATAGATAATATTTACAGAAAAAGGCACGTTTTACTGCGTTTTCATATCTGTGCAGGAGAACCAGTGCCGCGGAAGAGACAAGGCCGAGGCAGGACCTGATGCCGAGGCAGCAGCAGAAAGACAGGAAGCAAGATTATAGGCGATGGAAAGACAAAAATCCAAGGAACGTGTATGGACTTGAAGCCCATGAATCGGAGCTAGTTAGCACAAGGAAAAGCCCAAAGGAAGACCACGCGGGAAAGCCCCTTAGCCGAATATAAACTTGGAAATATATTATTATTATGTACTTGACTTGTTCCCTACTCCAAGTTGTATTCTACGTAGAAAAGGTTTGCCCTAGGTTTAGCCTATATAAAGACCTAGCCACCCAATGTACAATACACGAAATAACTAGGGAGAGAGCCGACTTCTACTCTTGTTTCTCTCCTCTCCATCATGTTCTAAACCTTCTTAGGGATTAGGTGAAGGTTGTAGAGTATTTGTGAGAGGAGATTGTACTTTGTCTTTCATTCAATGCAATAAAGTTATCAAGGTTTGCTTATCCTTTCTTATTCTTTGTTTTCACAATTGAGCTCGGGAGAGAAAATTGTGAATCATCCATTTATCTAAGCTCGGGAGAGTTAGATTCACAAAAGGGATAAGTACGGTGTTTCAATCGCGAAATACTAACTTGGCCTAGGGATAGGTTAAGAGTTTCAGCGGCTAAAAGAAGTGTGAGATTGGTTGGTGAGTATAATTGGTTCACGCCGGGAGGTATCATCAAGGACTAGTCATCAACAGTACTTTGACTTAGGGATAAGCGGAGTCATTCAAGGACACTTTGCCGAACTTTGGTAAAGTCTGCCCACGAGCAAGGGATTGCCGCGGCAAACAGTGTTATCGCTGCCCAGGCAGTAAACTGCAGTGCTGCCGAGGCAGTGATATACGATTGCATTGGACAGAGACGAGTCAATCAATTCCAGAATACGACACAACTGGATCCTAGCCCATATCACTCTACTATTTCAATCCTTTACTTTCATTTTAGTTATTTTAGTTTAGATAAATCAACTTATTTGTGTTTTTATCTTTCTACAGAACAAGGAGGTGAAGAAAGTATATTAAGTATACCGGACCCTGAGGAGACGATAACTAGATAATATACTTATTACTTGCGATGTGTCCACTTGCACTGAACGCGCACTTTTGACACCCGACACCAACGTTGAAGATCGATTCAACCGATCTTTCATCGCTAGGAAACTTTGGGAAGAACAAGGTTTCCAGCATGCAGATGAAGACAACTACAACATTGAGCACTACCTCTATGACAGAATTAAGTACCAGAATTGGGAAATTTTCTGTCTTCAACCTGCCCAGGCGAACGCCACGATCGTGCGGGAGTTCTACGCTCATGGGCCCAGCAAAGACTCCCTCTTCGTTCATTGCCGCGGCAGGCCTGTCCAGCTCGCTACCAAGACGATCAATAATTTCTACGGCCTCACCCCTGACAGTGACATTCACGCCGAATTCTTCGAAGAAATCACTGCCGAGGACTATGAACTCTTTAAAGACGATCTTTGTTATGGGAACACCCCATGGGAAACCGGTACCCATAGAGGATCCGTAACAAGACAAAACCTAAAGTCGAAGGCCAAGATGTGGAATACCTTCGTCAAACGACGCCTTATCCCAACATCACACAATAGCACGGTGGATCGCAAGAGATTGGTGTACCCATCAAAGAGACGGACGAATACACGCCCCCACGACGAGGATGGACCAGGGACTTCTGCCACAAAGTCATGCAAATAACGCAAGCGGAGCCTGTCCAAGCAACGCCGCGGCAGTTCACTACCGATACTGCTGTCGGGGCCCAGTACACGTCAGACATGCCTGGTACTGCCCACACCTCTGTCGCAGCAGACCCGTACCAAGAGATCTTGCAACGGATGGCAGCAATGGATCTCCGACAACAAAGGTACATGGAGTACCAAAGGGATTTCAATGGCACTCTAGCCCAGATGATGTTGCACGCCTTCCCGGACCAAGGAGTACAATTCCCGGAGTTTCCCAGCAACATGTTTGTTACAGCCGCCCCTTACACCGAGACTACACCAGCCCCGGGAGGACCAAGGTTGTTCTTCCATGCAGACCCTCAGCCCCAATACCAGGCTGCCGGCCTATCTAGGGCAGCAGATTCTGCCACGGCCTCATCTGTCAACAGAAGGCCATCCAAACGGAGGGTCGTTTTCAGCACCCCACCCAGATCACCAATTATCATGGGCATTCTATCAGCTGAGATAGATGCCTACGTGCACCAAAGCTCCACTGCCGCCGGCCCAAGTACACACCACACCGGAGGAGCAACAGCAATGGGAGGAGGAACGGACGTAATGCTCACCGAAGAGATGGCTGATGTAGAAGAAGGAGATGAGGTAGAAGCCCCAATCCAACGGACACCACCCACTCGAGTCCAACCGCCCCGGCAAGCAAAGACGCAACCATCGCCTTCACCAAGGACAAAGCATTTGGCATCAAGGCCACAGAGGAAAATTGTTACAAGCAGCTCTTCGGAGTCGCTTTAAATTTCTTTGTCCTTAATTCAATATTAATTGCTTTACTGTTTCTATTTGCTGTTTTTTTATATTCATATTTTGTTTTGCCGCTTATCTCTTCAAATATAAAGCATTGAGGAAAATGCTTGGTTTGAGTTTGGGGGTGCAGATTCACTGCCAAGGCAGCAATCTACTGTCGCAGCCTTGCCAAAAAGGGAGTATTCCAGTGATTTTTTTTAAATTTTTATGCTCCCCGCCTTACTTGAATTAACTGCCTACACTTTTGCACTGCTCATCATCAGTATTGCCTTAGTTTATTCTTTAAGGCTATAGAAATCTTTCTCCTTACCATGTTTAGGTTCTGTTAAGAGGCCTTAACCTTAGGATGCTTAAGGCTGAAAACTTAGAAGCTCACTATAGGAAGAACTTTAAACTTTAAACACTTTTGGGAGTTGTTGGATTATAGGAATTCTTTTAATGAACTTAGGTGATAAAGACTTAGATTTTTGGAAAGTAACTAGAGGGGCCTACCACCGGCTCTAGAAAGGCTCTTCTTCATGCTAAAGGTGCCTAAAATTGGCTCTAGTATGTTTTAAGGAATATTAAAAAGAAAGAAGAAATTTAGTGAAAAGAAAAACACAAGTCTTTGAGGTGCACGAAACTGGCTCAAGATTTGGGGTTTGAAAAAGAAGAGAACACTTAACCAATGTCTATTTGTCTTGAACTTAGAGTTTATCTAAGAAAGTCTTTAATCAACTTGTCCACAAAAACGCACACACTCACAATTCTTATAGTTTGTTTCTAGGTAAACCCTTGGGTAACCAAATGGTTAAGACTTAAGAATAGGCCTAGTTATGGTGGGGAGAATACATGGACATGTAAGACCAAGAGAGAGTTTAGTTCGGCAAATTGATGGTTTGCATTGCTTCAGGACAAGCAATAGTTCTAGTTTGGGGGTGTGATAAGTGCTCAACACACTATCATTTTTTACTCCTTTTATGGGCATTAATCATCAAATATACACCCACTCGGACCAATGCATGTGCTTAATGTGATATATTTAGAAGTTATACTCATATAGATTATATTTACCGAAAAAAGGCACGTTTTAATGCGTTTTCATATCTGTGCAGGAGAACCAGTGCCGCGGCAGGGACAAGGCCGAGGCAGGACCTGATGCCGAGGCAGCAGCAGAAAGACAGGAAGCAAGACTATAGGCGATGGAAAGATAAAAATCCAAGGAACGTGTCTTGACTTGAAGACCATGGATCGGAGCTGGCTAGCACAAGGAAAAGCCCAAAGGAAGACCACGCGGGAAAGCCTCCTTAGCCGAATCAAACATGGAAATATATTATTATTATGTACTTGACTTGTTCCCTACTCCAAGTTGTATTCTACTTAGGAAAGGTTTGCCCTAGGTCTAGCCTATATAAGGACCTAGCCACCCAATGTACAATACACGGAATACCCAGGGAGAGAGTTGATTTCTATTCTTGTTTCCTTCCTCTCCATTATGTTCTAAACCTTCTTAGGGATTAGGTGAAGGTTTACGAGCATTTGTGAGAGGAGATTGTACTTTGTCTTTGATTCAATGCAATAAAGTAATCAAGGTTTGCTTATCCTTTGTTATTCCTTGTTTTCACAATTGAGCTCGGGAGAGGATATTGTGAATCATCCATTTATCTAAGCTCGGGAGAGTTAGATTCACGAAAGGGGTAAGTACGCTATTTCAATCGCGAAATACTAACTCGGCCTAGGGATAGGTTAAGAGTTTCAGCGGCTAAAAGAAGTGTAATATTGGTTGGTGAGTATAATTGGTTCACGCTGGGAGGTATGATCAAGGACTAGTCATCAACAGCACTCTGACTTAGGGATAAGCGGAGTCATCCAAGGACAATTTGCCGAACTTTGGTAGAGTCTGCCCATGAGCAAGGGATTGTCGCGGCAGACAGTATTGTCGCGGCTAAGGTAGTAAACTGTAGTGCTGCCGAGGCAGTGATATACGATTGCATTGGATAGAGACAAGTCAATCAATTCCACAATACGACCCAACTGGATCCTAGCCCATCTCTCTCTACTATTTCAACTCTTTATTTTTATTTAGTTATTTTAGTTTCGATAATCAAATCAACTCACTTGTGTTCTTTACTTTTTCTACAGAACAAGAAGGTGAAGAAAGCATATTAAGTATACCGGTCCCTGAGGAGACGATAACTCGATAAAATACTTATCACTTATTACTTTCGATGTGTCCACTTGCACTAAACGCGCACTTTTGACACGCGGCAGTTAGCATGAGGAAAAGCCCAAGACAAAGCCACGTGGGGAAGCCCCTTAATTGAATTAAACTTGGAAATATTTTAATTATGTACATGACTTATTCCCTACTCCAAGTTGTATTCTACTTAGGAAAGGTTTGCACTAGGTCAAGCCTATATAAGACCTAGCCGTCCAATGTATTAGATATACCTAGAGAGAGCCGATTCATAAACTTTGTTTTCTTTCTCTCAACTATGTTCTAAGCTTTCTTAGGGTTTAGGTGAAGGTTGTTTAGTATATGTGAGAGGAGATTGTACTTTGTCTTTGTTTCAATGCAATAAAACTATCAAGGTTTGCTTATCCTTTGTTATTCCTTGTTCTTGCATTCAAGCTCGGGAGAGAAGTTTGTGAGTAATCCATTTATCTAGACTCGGGAGAGTTAGATTCACGATAGGGGTAAGTACGGTATTTCAATCACGAAATACTAACTCGGCCTAGGGATAGGTTAAGAGTTTCAGCGGCTAAAAGAAGTGTGAGATTGGTTGGTGAGTATAATTGATTCACGCCGGGAGGTATCATCAAGGACTAGTCATCAACAGTACTTCGACTTAGGGATAAGCAGAGTCATTCAAGGACACTTTGCCGAACTTTGGTAAAGTCCACCCACGAGTAAGGGATTGCCGTAGCGGACAGTATTGTCGCTGCCAAGGCAGTAATCTGCAGTGTTGCCGAGGCAGTGATATACGATTGCATTGGGCAGAGACAAGTCAATCAAATCCACAATACAACGCAACTGGATCCTGACCTTTCTCTCTATTTATCAAATCTTATTCTTTTATTTAGTTGTTTTATTTCAGTTTATCAAACCCAAAATTACTTGTGTTTTATTTTATTTCTTTCTAAAGAACAAGAAGACGAAGAAGACATATGGAGTATACCAATCCCTGTGGAGACGATAATCCGATAAATACTTATCACTTATTACTTGTGATGTGTCCACTTGCTCTAAACGCGCACTTTTGACACGCGACAGTAACCCATATTAAACAAATTTCACCAATTTAAAAACAAAGTCATGCTTTATAAAATAATCACTCGTGGCTAACAATGCCACCAATAGTAAAAATCAACAAGTGTTTCACCACGTGGTGCTAAGCCACAAAACACAAGGCTTACATGTTTCACGTAGCAAGGCTTATAAAACGTTTGAACTCAATGTCAAACACTCGCAAACTCTGTTTGTAATAAAAATCAGTAAAAACATTACACTTGCGTTTTCTCGTGTTGGTATTATTGATCCGATTAGTCTTACCTATAATTGTTGGGATAAATGAAAACATGCATGCAGGCACAATGCCAAGACATGCCACGCATGAGGCTAAACCGCCAACATGCCATGTATGAGAGCTAAACCGCTACTCATAACACGTATGAGGGTTAAACCGCCTACTCATACCACGCATAAGCTAAACTCATGCAAACAATTGATTACTCCAATCATGTTTCCTACCTTAACTTTCGGGATAAGCTACGCTTAAATGCAATACAACACATATACCACAATTCAAGCAATAACTCTAATGCATCACTAAGGAATTTGCCCACGTATACAAATTTTATAATTATAGTGCACTCACATCCTATCGATCGATCGAATTAGCCCTATTAAAATCATCTCAATATCCAACACAAAACAAAATCAATGCTCAAGTTTTATGTAACATCCCGGTTTTGGGGTTAGTAGTTTGAGTGTTGGTTTGGAGGATTCGATTCGGGTCGAATCGGATCCTTAGGGTTTGTTATTCCGGGAAAAATTAAAATAATAATATTTTAATCGGACAAGTAATAATTTTCCGAAAAGATTTAAAAATATTAAAATGGTGTTTTAAAGTTAAAAGAATATTATTGAGCCTTAATTTGATTTTTAATTAGGCTTAATTTTGTATAAATGACTAAATTGTGAATTTTGGAAAAGTTTAGGGATTTAATTGGTGATTTTCGAAAATTAAGATTTTTAGTGACTAAATTGGAAAGTAATCCATATTTAGAATCCTTAGAGGGTCATTAACCCAATTTATTTTTAATTAAAGATTGTCCACCAAATATGTTTTAATTAATTTTAATAAAGAGCTTATTTTCATTTTCTTTTGTAACTTCCCATTTTCTCATCTTTTCTCTCAAAATTTTCTCTCCATCTTCTTCTCCAAATTTCTTCAATTACTTGTTGATTTCTTCTTCATTTTCAACAAGATTTATTTCATTTTACTCATATTTTCATTCTCTACAAAACCTACTCATCAATTTTGCAAAATCAACATCCATTTTCAAGGAAATCAAGAGAGGATTTTTCATATTTTTGGTGGAGTTAATCTCAAAGGTAAAATTCTGATTTCTAATCTTTTTCTAAGGTTCTTTATTGAAATTCCCAAGTATTGGCTTGCCCATTAACAATTGATATTTAATTTTGTGTTTCTAATTCAAGATCTATGAGTTTTATGATAGTTTTTGTGAAATCTTTCTAGATATCAATTGATGCTGGAATTAGGATGATTTAATTATGATGTTAGGTCAATTAAATGATTGATTGAGTCTTGAAATGAGTTAACAACAAATTAATCCTGGAATAATGCAATTGGTGGTGTTTTAAGGTGGTTTTCGGTTGTTTTAGGGGTTGTTTTAAGTGTTCTGCTCTTGCTGGAGGTATAAGGATGGTTTGGAAGTGTTTTTGGTTCATAATTGAGGTGGGTTAGATGTTATATTCATAAGGTTAAGGGCTGATGTTGTTTCGGATAAGTTTCGGCTTAGTTTTCGGTCTTTTCGGTAAGGTTTTCGATAGTTTTGTGAAGGTTTAATGTGACTGCTGTTTTGAGCATGTTATGATGTGAATATGATCTGTTTTTAATGTTGTAGAGGAAGTGCAAGAAGGTCCGTAAGTGGCTGGTGTGTTGGTGTTGCCGTCGGAGCGTCGGCGAGGGTTCGTTTTGCTTGTCGGTGAGTAATTTCGGATTAAAAGTGTTTCGCAACGGTTCGGTTCTGTTTTGGGGCTATGGAATAGTGTGAAAACTTTCCATATTTCAAGAGTAAGTAAAGTAAATATTTTGATGCATGATTGTGAGTTTCGGCTATTTTCGATAACGACATTTATGATGATGATTTAGAGAGATTTTGGAAATGCATAAGTATGAATTTGAAATGATGCATGCAAGTGTTATTTGCTGAAAATGCATGGTTTATAAAGACATTCATGGTTTATGAAAACATGAAAATAAAGTGGAATATGATGTGGATATTTGCCTTACATATGATGGTGTCATTGGGCATGACTTTTGGTTCATTTGTTAAACATATTATGGATGCATTATGAGCAACAAATTAGCATGCATACTTGAACTTGATATTGGCTTAGTGACACTACTTTTAGATTCGAATACAAATGACATGTCATTAGGATTGAGTGCACTATAAATATTATGGAAACAAAGGAAAAATACCTACACGTAACAAGGGTGACTTTGTGTCCGACCGTGTGTGGTAGAGCCGCCTACACGTAACAAGGGTGACTATGTGTCCAACCGTGCATGGTATAGCTTGATAATGGTGACTTCGTGTCATGTCAATGGCGACTTTGTGTCATGTTAATGGTGACTTCGTGTCATGTCAATGGTGACTTCGTGTCATGTCAATGGTGACTTTGTGTCATGACGAGACTAAACATCTCTAAAACAAGGGATCCACGTATTCGGTGAACTTAAGGTTCACATTAAGTGATCACTAGAAAGTCAATATATAAACATGGAAATATTTGGAACATTGTGCATCATATGTGAAATGAATTGATAATGCCTTGCATACTCAAGGAAAGGAATTTGGTATTATGAACATGAACATGATTTGTTAAGCATGTTTGGTTTTAGAAAGGCATTACAAGTTATGGTTTTAAATATGGTTCTAATTTGATGCATTGATGATCTTGTTTAGAGCTTCCTCACTAAGCATGTTTTGCTTAAGCTCTCTTTTCATCTTTGCAGAAAAATTGAGACATTTGGGGCTGCATTTGGAGCAAGAGGACCAAGGGGAAAAGACCTCACCTTTTTGGTATGATTTGGCAAATAAATAGGGGCTCGACAATGTGTAAACCCATCCCTTATGAGAGTGTGTTTTGCTTTTGGTTAATGACTTGTAATAAGACCTTATATTGCTTTGGTTGTTGTTGGAAGGATTGTGGTAATATTTTGGATTGTTTGAAATATGATCATGCATGTATGTTTCTTGTTTTAAATCATAACATAGGAAGCATCCCTATAGATAATTTTGAGGTCCATGTTGTTGGTAATTGTGTGCTTTAAATTGTTCTCTATGCTTAGGAAATTATGCATATAATTAAGGGTGATTAATGGTTATGTTTGAATGGGTGGAATTAACTTAGAATGTTCAAACTTGTTAAATTGCACAGGGGGTATCGATACCTCTAGTAAGGGTATCGATACCCAAGGCTTAATTTGGGGTGGTACCGAAGCATGATTCGATGCAATTACCCCACTGGTCACTGTGGTATCGATACCACCTTTGGAGGTATCGATACCCCTGACCTTCGAAGTGCAACGAGGCTAGCTCCATGTCAGGGTATCGATACCCAGACCAAAGGTATCGATACCCCTAACCAAAAATGACATTCTAAGTGTTGTAAATTTCGTGTAGGATTGGACGTCTTTCCACGATCGAATATAGATGCTATGAATAACATTTAGAGTTGTAATATCACTAAGATGCATGATATTAACTTAGTTTCTTATGGGTTAATTAATGTTGGTTATAGACCCTATGATTTGTAAGCTTTACGATTAGGTCCATAATCATTGAAACATGAAATTGATGATGCTATAATGATCCGATTGATCTAAATTTTAATGTGCATGTTCTGTACATGTTTAATTGAACCTTGGTAGATTGAAGTTCCAGTTTAATATAGGAATTAAAGTTATTTGTGTTTTGGTCCTTATGTTTTATATGTGAGTTGAATGATCAATTGTGAATCGAATGTTTCCATTTTCGTGATGCATGACTTCGACACACATAGGAACTTAATTATGCATCTAGTTTAAAAAAACATATCGATTTTCAGGGTTGTTTATCGAATCGGACCTTCGCGGGTTTGGTTTGATATTCCCCGTGTAACCCGTTAGTGTCGGTTACGTCTAGGCCGGGCTAAGAGGGTTACATTTTAAGTCAAAAATAGTAAGTAATCCGCATGCATCCCACAAACACATGCATCAAATGCATAAACCGGTAAAAACTACTTTTATCATGTTTTCAAAACAAAAATGTGGGAGCATCATATTTATATAAAAACCTTTGTAAAAAAATCTCATGATCATTGAAACACATGCATATTCTCAAATACAAAAGTATAACACAAGCATAAATAAACATAGTAAAAACGAGACATAATATGGGAACCTTTAAGAAAGCAATACTTAAAACTTACTTCCGAGTACAGGGAGGTTTTTCAAACCTTCCCTAAACCCCCCAAACCTTTGAAAACACATTTAAAACCATGCCAAATTGGCAGCCCTCATAATCCACTCACCGATTTACCGAAACTTGCTTGACAAGTCACATGAAAACGCGATTTGACTTGTCCGATCACTTTCAAACTTGTTCTCATTGATCTAGACCTGATTCAAACATCAAAATCAAAGGGTTTAGTGCATCAATATGCACCCAAACATCCTCCAACTCGGACCTATACCAAACAACCCCTAAAAACACCATAAAACATAACCGAAACTTACCAAAAACCTCTCCAAACACCACCTAAACCTTATGTCCGAGATTAGATACTTAAAAACCATCTTAATTACATCTGAACACTTCAAGATTAATGTATTTAGGCATCAAAAACAGCCATGTAAAACCCTTGAACGAAAATCAAGAAAACAATAGAATTTTTATCAAGAAAACCGATTTTATTGATTCAAGACTTTAAAGATTGTTTCAATCAGCCAAGAACTTAGGAATTTTCATTAAATAACTTTAGGTTTCAGAGGTTTGAATGATTCTCACCTAAAAAATTGATTCAATCCCTTCCAAGGTTTTAAAAAAAGTAAAACCGAAGAAAAACGAAGAGACTTTGAAGAATAAAAATATAAAGAATTAACCAAAAGAATTTTTATTGAAAAGATTGGTGTTTACCTTTAAAAAGATGATGTATTGGATGCCAAGAAGAGACACCTTGAATTATGGGTTTTGGTTTATTAAAATAGGCCCTTGGAAGGCTTAGATCAGCTAGGATTAGGATTGGATCAAAGCCCCTTAAATATTCAAAATTTTGACTTAATTTATAAAATTATCCTCAAGTTTCTAATTTTTACAAAATAGTCACTAATTTTAAAATCTTAGGAATTCAAGGGTTAATTTTCGAAATTGAGTTGACCAAAGTCAAATATATATTAAATAAGGATTTTAGGATATTTTTACGTAATTTATTTTGAGTTAAAAATAATTTTTAAGTATTTAATCCCGAACTAGGTTATACCAAAAAAAAACGGTTCATTAACTTCTAGGCTCATTTTTGGGGCGTTACTTATATACTTAATTTTTTGATTTTTCATTTTTCAAAGAAAAAATCATACATTAATAGTATACTATTAATAAGCTAATATATATATATATATATATATATATATATACTTTTACATTTTTATATAATAATGATAACAAGATCATTATTTCAAAATTAAAAAAAAAATAAAATTTAATTTACATCCTGAATAAAATTAATGATTACAAATTCTTTTTACACTAACTTTTTTTCTAACAATATTTGTTTTACTGTACAATGTTGTCTTGACCAACTACTTGACTAAAAAAAACAAAATTGAAACTATTCGCACAGTCTTAAGATTCTTGAACCATGTTCAAGTTAAGTTATGCTTGGTTGTTTGTTGGCATGGTCATTGAAGTGGCTCACAACAAAAGCAAATATTTTGGATAAACATTTAAAGCAAATTAAAATTGTTAACAAGCTAAAATGTTTTCATGCTTGGTTGTTGCAGTGAACATTGAACAACCTCATTGTAAAAGCAATAAGATATTGAAAACAATACAAGTGAACTGAAATTAATAATCATATATGATAAAAAAATAGCACGTTGTGTTACAAGAAAACTTTAACTATATTGAGAAAAGCTTTTACAAACCCTAATATCTCACTTAGTTTATAACAATTCGAAAGAGAGTTCTGATTTTAAATTATTTTTAATTAATAAAATAAAATAAAGAAATATTAAAAAATTATAATCAATGAATGTCATCTTTTCATTTAAAGTTTCTCTTCGGTCACCAGAGAAGTATAGATTAATGGTGAAGCACTAATCTCATATAAAATAATAAAGAGAAATAAATCGAATCTTAATAAATATGAGGCATCTAACAACTAAAGAACATATATTCTTAGATGAAATAATGGGTGATCAACAAGGCTCATGACCTAGGCTAGCGATCTTCATTGCACTTGAATATAGTTCTCAATTGTAATAAATTAAGTAATAAAATTGTACTTCTAATTAAGCATATTAATAATGTGGCATACTCTTTCGTTCAATATTTTAATATAAATACAATATTAAGTTAAATATTTATCTAAATTTGAATATACTCCTCGCGTATTTAATCGGTTAAAAATATAATCATTGATGTGAAAATTAATTTTTCAAACACCAGAACTAATTATGTCACCTCATTATCCCCAAATATATTTAAAGCATATTGTCATATGGTTAGGTTTCTAACATAGTTGAACCGCACAGCCATATTAGATTTTCTTATACAAACGATTAAATCAACTTAAAAACTTGCTCAAAAATATCAAATTTTCAAAACATTAAAAATGTTGAATGATTCTAACGAAAAACAAAATATGAGAATGGAAACTCAAGAACGAAAAAAAAAGTTGAAAAATACAAAGGAACAACTTAGTAGATTTTAGAATAAACGCCTTGATTACTCAAATATGAGATGATACATATGAGGCTGAAGAGACCTCTATTTATAGTTAATTTCGTTTATATCCGACGATTCTCACTGATTTATATCAATGGCTAATATTAAATCCCACCAATTATAATGACATAATTCTAAGAATATTCTTTGTTAAGTAAAAAAACAAATCCTAATATAAATAAAAAATTTACATGATCAAAGTAGCAATATTCTAGAATCCTCTATGGATCGGGTTTGGTCTAATGATTTCTGTAAGCCCAAAATCTCTTTCAGAACCTTTTGGGCTATTGTGTGCGCACATGACTCAAAATCTAGTCGGATGTCACTAATAATATATATAAGTTTGTAACGGTAAACCTGTACCCATATCAGGTGCTGGAACATCTGTGTCAATTCCATGTATCTTCTGGATGAAAACTCGAGTAAGTTGTTCTTGCTCGAATATACTTAAGTATCTTGGATCACATCCTATTCAACCTTTAGCCCTGCCATGTGGATATTTGCACTTGCAGTCTTCGGTATGGTGCATTCAACCTGCAAGTGCGAATATGGATAAATTTAATACATACTGGCAGTGTGCAATCGTATTTCGGTACGTTGCATTCAACCTGCAAGTGCAAAATATTTGCATGATCTAGTGTATCTACAGATTAGAATAGATTTGATTTGGATAATTAAAATATTGAGTCAAGCTATCAGAGACCCTTAATAGATTGAATAACGTCAATGTCTAAACAAAATCAAGAAAAGAAAAAAGAGAGAGAGAGAGAGAGAGAGAGAGAGAAACAAAGCGAAATTTAGCCACCTTAATTTTCCTAAAAGGGATGACCACTTCAAGAACTTGATAATATCTTTTTTATTTGTAATTTCAATTACTAAGCAATTGAAGAAAGGATAAAAAACAACTTGCCCAAATTCTGATAATTCTCTAACCATCCATATTCAAGCTAAGCATAGCTTGATGTTGCCTTGGTAATTGAACTGTCATACTTTATTACAACCCCAACTCCATTGATGAAAGCTTTAGTAAACTCTAATTAGTTTATGATGATTAAAAACTCAAAGAGATAAAAGAAGAAGAAAGAATAATATTATATTGTATTTGGGAGCTTCCATTATTCTTTGTAAACCTTTGGTTTTATCTCTTCATTAACTACCTCTCCTATCACTAGGGAAGTGAAGAATCTGATGAAGCAGAATCCCATATCAATTAAGAAAGAGGAGGGACAAATAGATGGAGCTGATAAATAAGATGCACCTACCTCTATTACAACATACTTACCTGGACGGGGTTGATGGGTGATCAACAAGGCTCATAGCCTAGGTTAGTGATCTCCATTGCACTTTGGAGGGGTATTTGCCTAAGGTCTCCCATAGTGAAGAGCCTATGTCATAATTTGTTGCAGCTAGGGTCTACGTTCGCGCAACCCCTGTCTAATGATAGTAAAAATAGTTTTAGAATGATGCAATTTAGTGAAGAACTACTTTGGGAGCCTACTTGAAATGATGTTATAACTCATTTCAAGAACTTGATTAATATCTTTGGTTCAAGTCATTGGGGGTTAGAAGTTGAAGAATTGACGACCTCTCTATGAGATTCTACATACGGTCATTCTCATAAATATTAATATTAGTCATGAAAAAGAAGAGAAGAACAATAATATATTAGAAAGAATAAACGCTCACTTGGATGTTTGAAGTTGAAGGATTGCTTTTAAAACAACTAAATAGGGATGTTTGAAGTTGAACAATAATATATTAGCCATGACCATAGCAATGACAAATCTCTTTCATTCTACCATTCAATCCGGTAAGGACCCTTTAAAAAAAGAAATTAAAATTAAGAAGTTTAGGGTTTAGAAAGGAAGTTTGGAAGGTTTAGAGGTGTTAGGGTTTCTTTTGAAAATTGAAAGAGGTTTTAAGGTTTGAAAGGTTTAATTAAAAAAAGGAATTGAAATTCATTTAGGATTAAAAAAATAAGGATTAAAAGATAAAATAAAAAGGTCACTAATTTTTAAAAAAAAAATTAATTTAAGGAAAATGAAACCCTAAAATTATTTTGTAAAGGATTTGGGAAATTAGAATTATTTGAAAATTTTAAGGTTTGAAAAGTAAAGGGAAAATAATGGAAGAAAATAAAAAACATTTTAAAAATTGTTTAAAAAATAATTGGAAAACAAAGTTTAAAATTGTTTAAAAATGAGTTGGGAAAGAAGTGGGAATATTTTTAAAAAATGATTTTAGACTTGAAAAGTAATTAAAAGACGGTTTAAAAAGATCTAGAAAACAATTGAAAACATTTTGGAAAATTAGTGGAAAACGGTTTAAAAAATATTTGAGAATTGGTTGAAAAAGACTGGAAAACAAAATGGTAAATTACACAGATAATCACCATATTATAAGATTGGTATTGAAATAGTCATCATACTTTAAAAAACGTCAAATACACCAGTCAACTATCAATAAAATTAATAAATTTAATAAATCATAAATTTAATAGTTGACTGGTGTATTTGATGTTTTTTAAAGTATGATGATGGTCATTTCGATATCAACCCTATAGTATGGTGACTATCTGTGTAGTTTACAAAAAATAAAAAATTATTTGAAAGTCGTTTGGAAAAAAATTAAAGTTGGAGTCGTCACCGGTCATTGAGGTAAACCGGATATCGTAAAATCAAATATTTGAAAGGAAAAGAGTTCGAGAATCGATTACGGTTTAAAACGGTGCTAGCATTTTAAATCCGTCCAAATTTGATACCTTTAAAAATTGGTAAATTTTTAATGTTGAATTTTACAAAATAAAGTAACAGTCAAATTAAAAATTTGTTTATATTCGCGAGTTGATTTTAAAGGTCTGGTTACTCAAAACTAAACACCTAACTACCACCATTTCGTTTGACGTTAGCCCATTTTAAATCGATTAATTAGATACCATCTTTATTAAATTAAGAGTCCAAATATGAAACTTAAGTATAAAGATTGGATACAAACATGTACGTACATATAAATATGTGACCAAATTAAATAACAAGATAATTATAAATGAAAAGTCAAAAGACTAATTATGTGTCAAAGATGGAAACATGACATAATATGAAAAAACACATGTATAATATCCAAATTAAAACATAAAGAATCATGAAATAAATATAAAAAAAAAAAACATGATAAATACGTAATCAATATATAAACACATATTACAAAGACAAAATGAATTTTGAAAAGCTTTCTAGGACCAAAATAAAAACAAAATAAAATTTAAAGGTCTCGGACACAAAAATTGTTATTGGAATAAGGATCAATTAAATGAAAAAAAAATCGGACAAAATTAAAAGGCTAAAGGGATTAACTTAAAACGAAAAAACATTTTCGAGGCAAAATCAAAATGAAAAAGTCTGAATTATGCAATCCGGTGATCAAAATACAAGAAACGGAAAGCAAGATGGGTAGCAGAATAAAATAATGGACACGGAGAAATTTAATGACTGTGATTTAACTGTTTATTTTTCTAAAAAACAAAATAAAAAAATTAAAATTCTCTATAATTTTTCAATCAAACCCAAAAAATGGATGAATGTTCATCCCAAAACCCAGAAAGCGGTGTAATTTCTAGAAAACTACTATAAATTATTTGTTTTCATTTTTCCGATCTTTTCAATTACTTTTCAATTACTCTAAAAAATTTAAAAATGCTAATTCATTCATTTCTTATCTATTTTTGATTGTTCGATCCACTCAACAATTTTCAATTGACGAATTATGTTTCGAATATGATTAATGGGCTTTTTATAACCGGAATTTTGTAACTTTGATTTTGGGTCGGAGGCCCAATGTGACCTATGGGTCAAGAATGTTAAATTTAGTGGTATCAGAGTCTAGGTTTAGTCGGTTCTAGAAAGTCTTTGGGGGAGTCTAGTGTTATATATAGGTGTTAGACGAGTACATGTCCATGAGTTGATGTCATACTTGCTTTAAGTTGAAAATTTGATGGTTTAACCTTGTTTGTTTGTTGTGTAGAAGTCAAATCATGTCCAAAAGGGAAAGAGATCATGAGGAGAGTTGGGGTTTCGTGAATGGGGACTAAGATGATGAATATGTGCCCAACATGGAGGCATCGTCGGAAGATGCAGTTGGTCAAGGGGCTAACTACTTCTCACAGTTGAATCAAGCACCACCGGATTGTGAGAGTCATTCCAAGGTTATCTGCTACACCTTGACAGGAGCCATTGAAAGGGTGCGAAGCAATGAGCCGTTTACTTTTATGAGACCGGACAAGACAATCTAATGCAAACGGATTAGTGGTTGCATGACACCTGTTGGATCATAAGGCATATGAGGCTAAGCTCGAAGGATAAGTTGTCGTGTGTGTTGTCATTTTTAAAGAGTAATGCTAGAGAATGGTGGGAGACCGTGGAGTTTGGTTGGCATCTTAACCGTCCTACTTGGGATGACTTCCTTGAAGATTTTGAGAAGAATTATGTGGGAGAGACCCACATTGACACCTTAAGAGATCGAATTACCTATCTTGTGCAAGGGAATCGATCAATCTTCGCTTATGAGCAAGAGTTCTTGCAGTTGAGCCGATATGCTCTAGAGTTGGTTTCTATAGAAAGATTATGTGAGAAAGACGTTCCTGAAAGACCGAAGAAAGAACATCAAAGCTTACCTTATTGATGCACCACCCAAGATATTTTCAAAGTTGACCATCAATGTTAAGTACCAAGAACAGGTTCAAGGTGTGACATATGGGTCGTCCGTTGGGCAAGGAGGCTTAGGTTGGAACAATCAAGTCATGCTAGTAACTCATAATCCTACTCAATGAGGATTAGAAGTCGTTGGAACCAGAATAAGGGAGCTTCGTGTAACCCCCTAGACCTGTTTATATGTTACACGTAAATCTAATAGGTCATATTTGGTCCACAAGAGCAACCCACAATGAAATTTACTGTAACTCATTTATTTAAGTAAAAATAAATCATAAAAGAGAAATTTCATAATTCATTATTACCGAAAATCATGTGTATTACTAGAAAGAATTCAGAAGAATATATGTATATATAATACAGACTCAGACACAAATTAAGACTTGACATACATGCCCACTATGTGAATAGGTACCGTCCTCCATTGGAGAATGTCGAGGAGACTCCGAAAGTGATATTAAACCAAAATATGGTCAAGTTTTCCTTAACCTGAAATGGTAAAAACAACGTTAGCTTGAGAAAACTCAATAATACAAGACCCCCAATAGATGCAACAAGCAACAAACAACAAATAACAAGCAAGAATATAACAAACATGTCATCGTTACCATATATCGATAACCATAAAATCTAGTTACGATTCAATATACCAGTAAAGCATTAAATTAGAGGGTATATGAGCTTACAGAAAGACTTATCTTAGCCCATCGAGCTTAGGAGCTCATAGAAAGACTTACCCTATCCCATTGAGTATAGGAACTCACAGAAAGACTTACCCTAGCCATCGGGAACATGAGCTTATAGAAAGACTTAACATATCCCATTGGGCATAGGATCTTATAGAAAGAATTACCCCAGCCCATCGAGCATAGGAGCTTACAAAAAGACTTACCCTAGCCTATTGGGTATTAAGTCAATCTTTGGGTAGAAAGAATGAATTGTTTTAACGGTTGCCTCCTAAGCCAAAAAAAGATGATGAATTCAACAGTGAATTGTTTACAAAATCCTTAGTAGGAGATAAGTTAGTGGATGTAGAGCTTGTTCGAAGATTGAACCACTATAAATCACTTGTCTTCATTTTTCTAATCTTTTCGATTACTCTAAAAATTTTAAAAGTGCCAATTCGCCCTCTCTTGGTTATTTTTAATTGTTTGATCCATTCAATAATTAGTATCAGAGCTAGACTCTTTTAAGGGATTAACATTCACAAGTCAAGATCCTAAAGAGTGTTGATCCTATAATAATTTGAAGTTATGGCATCCACCTCCGGCATGTACGAGTCTCAATCAATTACCAATGCTCTATTCTTCAATGGAGATAATTATCCATTTTGGAAGAACCAGATGAGACTATTTATCAAATCTCATGACTATATCCTTTGGGATGTGGTGGAAAATGGACCGAAGATTCCAAATAAGGTAAATCAAGAATTAAGGCATATGCCAAAGACAAGATGGGAAATGAATGATGAAGAATGAAATAAGCTTCAAATCAATGATAAAGCTATCCACATGATATTTTGTGCACTTTTCCCCGACATGTATTCAAATATGTCATCTTGCACAAGTGCCAAAGAGGTTTGGGAGAAGTTGGAGACCACCTACGAAGGCACTAACGATGTTAAGGAGACCAAGATCGAAATTCTTAACTTGAACTACAGAAATTTCAAGATAGAGTCAGACAAGAGGTCTCCAAGATGTTTGATCGATTCTCGATCATTTTTAACGGTCTAAAGGTAGTTGGAGAAGTTATCCCATAAGACAAACTTGTTCGTAAGCTACTCTAATATCTTCTCAAATCATGGGATGGGAAGATAACGACCATCATCGAGGCGAAGAACTTAAAGACCTTAAAGCTCGATGAATTGGTGGATTCTCTCCTTACTCATGAGATCATGAAGAAAGAGAGAGAAAAAGAAAAAAAATAAGAGATGATAGAAGTTGAGAAGCTCGAGATGGAGAAGAAGCAACGAATTTCCCTCAAAACCTCTCTACCATAGGAGGAAGGTAATACTAGTGAAGAATAAGAGCTAGAAGAATTGGCTATGGTAGCCAAAAGATTTACCCGTCTCATGAGGTCCAACCGGAATAAGAAATTGCAAAGGAGAAACGAATTCAAGGGAAAGAAGAGAATGATCAACTCATTTGTTATAAGTGTAATAAACAGTGTCATATTCGAACCGATTACCCATAATACAAGAATAAGGGTTTTCAGAAGAAAAAGAAGTTAAAGGATCATGATGTCACTTGGAGTGATGAGGACTTTTCATCCGATAAAGAACAAGAAGTGGTCAACTTATGTTTCATGGCCAATGACAATGAGCCTAAGGTAACCCTTGACCCATCTTGTAATGATTTATCTTTGGATGTATTATAGAATGCATATGATGGATTCCAAGATGCATATGACGAGTTGGTTTTAAAATTTAAAGAATCGATTTAAAAAAACAAGAAAACTATTTTCGATTTGAAAGATCAAAATGTTTTTTTTGTCAAAATTAAATTTAGAGCTTGAAGAGAAGGTTGTTGTTTTAAAAGACGATTTGAAATATTTTCAAAATGAAAATTTTGATTTAAACAACCTTATTTCTAAATTAAATGAGGATCACCACAATGTGGTGAATGAGCTTAAAGATTTTATAAAATTAGTTGTGAGTTAATGGTTTAAAAAAGGAAGTACCTCAAAACCCAACTATGTGAAAAACAGTTTTCAAAATGACAAATAAAGAAACTTTCAAAGGCATGCTAGGACTAAAGGGTTTAAGAGCATATGGGTTCCTAAGGAACTTGTAGTTTCAAATAATGTTCATGCAATTACATCTTAGATTCCTAAAGGAACCAAGTATTTGGGAGATAACTCACATGGACCCAAAACGATTTGGGTGGCAAAAATCAAGAACTAAATCTTTGTTTGTAGGTTGAGCATTGTTACAAGGCCAAAGCTTCAAGTTAAAAAGTGTGGTAACTTGATAATGGATGCTCAAGGCATATGACTGGAGGCGAGAGTCGATTCAAGGAGCTTGAGCTTAAAAGTGGTGGAGTAGTAACATTTTTGACAACTCCAAAGGTCAAATTGAGGGTATTGGATCCATTGGTAATCACTCATCCATTTTTTTGAAAATGTTTTACTTGTAAAATTTGAGCATTAGTCAAATATGTGATAAGAGTTTCTATATCTTATTTGATAGATTTGGTTCAAGATAATAGGCATTGAAACTAATAAGACAATGCTCATTGGTCATCGCATAGGAAACATTTACATGGTGTATCTAGATGACATAAATTTATCTCATGCATGCTTAGTTGCTATCGATGAAAATGATGCATGGTTATGGCATAGGAAACTAGGACATGCTAGCATAAGTGTTTTAGAGAAATTGGTTTCCCATAATCTAGTTAAAAGATTACCCAAACTTAAGTTCTCTTTAGAAAAAAGTGTGATTCATGTGCTAAGGGTAAACAAAAACGTGTTTTGTTTAAGTCCATTAATAACATTTCAATTACTAGAGCATTATAATTGATCCATATGGATCTCTTTGGGCCAATTAGGACTACTAGCTTGGATGGAAAATCTTATGCATATGTTCTTGTTGATGACTATTATAGGTTTACTTAGTTCTATTTTTAAGTACAAGAGATAAAGCTTTAGAAAAATTCATCACATTTTCAAAAGTTTCTCAAAATGATCTTGGTCAAAAGATTTCTCATATTAGAAGTGACCATGAAACTGGATTTCAAAATCTAGCATTCAACAATACATTGAAGTAATTATTACTAAAACCAAGTTTTAATAATCCTTTTATAGCTTAAAAAACACATAGGAACCCATATCATGAATTACAGAACTCCCAAACTCAACCCTTAAAAATTTGGGCAGATTATCTAGGCGTATCAATACGCCTGTAAAAGGGGTACCGAAACACCCCTGTATCGGTATACTCCCCTTGCGTATTGATACGCTTTGACGATAGCTTAAGACCAAGGGATACCAACCCGTATCGATAAACCTATATGGTGTATCGATACGGTACACTATTTCGATAAGCCCTAGAGGGTGTATCGAAATGATTTACTACTGTAAAATTTGGTTTTGATACTCGAGCAAGGCATTTCGAAACACCTACCTTAATGGTCTATTTTTTTCTCTCAGTGGTATCGATATCCCAACCAAGGGTATCGATAAGCCTGTACGAAAATGCAGGTATGCGCTCAAAATTTAATTAGAACCTTACCCAAACTTAAACCATTCGATCCTAATTCATTCTTACACCTTCTAGGAAGTATTTATGGTGTTTTTATATCATTTTTAAGCCACCAAACATCTTAACACGAATTTCACAATTAAAGGTACCTAAACTACCAACCAAACAATCATGCATTCATAAACAGTAATGCAACCTATTGATGATATGATTGATGCAAATAAGAGTGGAGGGTAAGAACCTTAAGCAAAGAACACATCAAACTTGTTCTCTTCCTCCTCTTCAAACTTTCTCCTTTCCTATGATTTTTGATGGCTCGTCAACCTCTTTTTCTACAAAGAGAAGTTAGGTAACGAATTAGATACACCTTAGAAAGATTCTCTAAGCTTAAAAACACTATGAAGCTGAGATTTAGGCAACCAAAACTTCTATCTCGTTCTTCCTTCAAACCCCAATCATAAGCCTCTTTTCTCACCCAAACCAACATATCTTCACCTTGTTTGTAGATCTCTCACATCTCTAAAACTTTCCATCCTTCACCAACACGAGATTCCAACTCAAATTCTCAAAGATTAAACCTTTAACACTTTCTTTTTCTTACAACAATAAAGAGAATGAATGGGAGAGAAAAGAAAGATGGTGAGATCAATCTTTATAGAAAATAAACCCACCTATCTCTTCATTTTCATCTCACAAGCATTTACTAAAATTCCCTCCATCAAAAAATCCTTAAGCCCAACAACCATTCAAAGCCCAAAAGCCCAAGGCCCAACCACCGAAACCCAACTCTTTGGGTTAAACCGACACTCGAATCCAAATCCAGTTCGTGACAATATAGCTTTTATTTCATGCATAGAGCCTAAAAATATTAATAAAGCCTTAGATGATAATTTTAACCTAGGCTTAGCTTATACATACCAAACCCTAGGCATAGGAGAAGACACTGATTAGAATTCAAGAGGCTCTTTTCTTTTACCCTAGCCTTCATCTTCATACATTATGTTCTAATTCTTTCATAAAGATTAGGATACTTTGTGTATTAGTTGAGGAAGAATATTGTATTTTATTCAAATTTTATTAATGCAAGTTTTATAATTTAGAGTTTATTCATTCTTGGTTTATACTCTCTCTTGCATACGAGCTCAGAAGATAAGTTTATGAGGGAAAATATATTTTCTAGACTTGGGAGATTTAGACTCACGAAATGAGTGAATACGATCTTTACTCTTGGGTATTGACTAATTTGGCTCAGGGATAAGTCTGGTTTTCAGAGACTAAAAGAAACGTATCATCGGGGGTTTTTCATCCTTGATTCATGTCGGGAAGTATTATCAAGACGTGGCCATCAATAGGACTCCGAATTAGGGATAAGGAGGAGTCAATAAAGCAAGTTCAATCGAATTACGAGTTTTTGACTTGTCGTCAAAGTATAAACCCGTTGAGGCAATTAAGGTGACCCTTCAGCGAACTGTCGAGGCAGCAATCTCAATTATTGCATTAATAAAACGAGAATAATCTATAATTGAAATCCACACTACGAAGCAATTTAACCTGAACTTCTTCTCATCTCTTGAATTTAGTTTATTTTATTATTTTAATTATTTTTAGTTAATCATAATTCAATCAAATTATGTGTCTTTATTTTTCCTATAATATAGGAACGATAAGTTACGTAGTTAACTAATCCATATGGAATCAATATCTTAAATACTATGCACTACACCACTCATATGAGCTTATCAATTAAGCTTGACAAGGATGAAAGAGGTAAGTGTTTTGATTCTAAGCTTTATCATTATATGATTGGATCATTTCTTTACCTTATCGCAAGTAGACCAGATATTATGTTTAGTGTTTTCTTGTGTTCTAGGTTTCAAGCTAGTTGACGAGTGCCTAAAAGTCCTAATCTTTATACCAATTTCCCACTCGATTATTGCTAATGAAGGACAGATTTAATGGCAATATTGGATAATTCTGCTTATTTCCATATTTCAACATCCCAATACTCAATTCATGAATTTATCTATTATTTGGTATAAAACAGATGCATTTGATAGGAAACTGCATCATAGGAATTGCCAAACTAGAAGATGGATGCTGGAAGCCGAAACTGGAATGCAGATTAGTACCCGCCTCGGCAGCACTTGAAGGCCGCGGCAGCACCTAAAGAGCAAATGTCGATATGATAGGCGATTTAAAGAGAAAAATAAGGCGGACGTTTTAAGACAAGCGGCATAGAAATCGGAGCTGGAAAATACACGAAAAGTCAAGGTCAAAGGCCACGTGGGAAAAAAATCCTTATAGGAATAAACTAGGAAATAAAATAAATATCTTTTATTTATGTACTTAACTTGTGTTTTACTCCAAGTTGTATTCCTACTTTGGAAAGGTTTACCCTAGGCCAAGCCTATATAAACCATAGCCTATGTAGAGAGGAGGACATCTCGAAATCAAGTTTCATAAAAAACCTTAAACTCATCTATCGCCCCCTTGGGGTTTAGGTTAGTTTGTGGAGTAGTTGTGGAAGAAAATTGTACTTTGCTTTCTTGTTTCATGCAATAAAATATCGAGGTTTGCTTATCCTTTGCCATTCATTGTTCTTGCATTCAAGCTCGGGAGAGAAGTTCGTGAGAGATTTATTTATCTAATATAGGGAGAGTTAGATTCACGAAAGGGATAAGTACGGTATTTTTCTAGCTGGAAAATACTAACTCGGCCTAGGGATAGGTTAGAGTTTCAGCGGCTAAAAGAAGTGTGAGATTGGTTGGTGGTTATAGTTGATTCACGTCGGAAGGTATCATTAAGGACTAGTCATCAACAGTACTTCGACTTAGGGATAAGCGGAGTCATCCAAGGACACTTTGCCGAACCTTGATTAAGTCCACCCAACAGCAAGGGATTGTCGCGGTGGACGAACATCATCACTGTCGAGGAAGTAAAACTACAGTGCTGCCGAGGCAGTGTTGTGTGATTGCATTGGACAGAAACAAGTCAATTGAACCCACACTACTAAGCATTCTAACCTGCCCCCACTTTTCCATCCTAGATTTCTTGATCATTTATCTTTATTGCTTTAATTAGTTTCCTTAGTTATAATCCAACTCAATTATTTGTGTCTTTACTTTTCCATTGTGCATGAAGAATAAATTGCGTAAGTAAAGTCAATCCCTATGGGTTCGACATCTTAAATACTACAATTTTGCAAAAGGTGGAAGGACGAATGCTTCATCATAAAAGCGGGACTTTCGACTCCCTTCAACACTAGTCCTAGAGAATAACATCTTGTAGCCATTAAGAGAATTTTTAGGTACCTTAGAGACACACCTTGTTTAGGTCTTTGGTATCCTAGAGATTCCTCTTTTAATTTTCATGTTTATTTGGATACGGATTATGGGGGATGTAAGATAGATAGATAGGAAAGTACTTTCAGAACATGTCAATTCTTAGGTAGCATGCTCATATCTTGGTTCTCTAAGAAACAAAATAGTGTAGCTCTATCTACCACCGAATCGGAGTACATATCATTAGGGAGTTATTGTGCTCAAGTCTTTTGGATGAAGCATCAACTCTTAGATTATGGCATTAGAGTTGAAACCATACCCTAAATTGTGATAACACTAGTGCTATATGTCTTACTAAAAATCTCATATAACATCCTAGAACAAAATACATAGAAATTAGACATCGCTTCATAAGAGATCGTGTGTCTAAAAATGATATTTTTCTAGAATATGTAAACACCTTGAACCAAAAAGCGAATATTTTTACTAAGCTTTTAGATAAAGAATGTTTTTTGACCATTAGGAGAGAGTTAGGTCTAACTAGCTTAACTTGAACCTTTTGTATCTTATTTTTGTACAAAATATGCTTGAATCTTATTGAGTATCATGCCTATTTTGTTTTTCATCTTATTGTTTCTATGCATATTGTTAGGTTGAGTATGAATTTGTTTGTGTATTATAATCAAGTTATAACATCTAGTAAATGCATATAGTGTCTTTAGAAACTTATTTCTAGACTTTTAGAAGCCTAAAATGCAAGTCTAACTAAGGGGTATCGAAACACCTTGAACAGTTTTGATACTGTCTTTTAGAGATCTTCATTAGGACATTTTTTGGCCAAGCTGGTATCGAAACGCCTAAAACACGTTTCTATACGCCTTTAGTTCCGATACGAGTAAAGGTTGTATCGAAATAGCACCATATCGAAACGGTATCTCCAGTGTTTCGAAACTTGTGTTTCGAAACACCAACAAGCCATAACGATATGTGTAGAGGTAGAAGTGTTTTAAAGGGCTTTAACGCTAACATAAACATAATTAAGACACAAATCTCTTCCTCAACCAAACCCTAGCCTTTTCTACTATAAATAACCCCCTCAATCTCTCAATTCTTCACACCAAAACTAAAATCTTTTGAGGGTTTTGTAATAAAACATTAAGGCTAAGGTCATATTCAGTTTTTGTTCTCAAAAAAATACAAATTCATTCAAATCAAATCTTTAGGTAATTTTCGAAAACCTTAATTTTTTTTATTTTCTTTAGTTAAAATTAAATATTTGTGTATATAATCTTGCTTTTATGTATAGGTTTTTTGAATCCCACAAAATTTTTTCAAAAATCCTAATTTTTTTATTCGAATATAAAAAATCATTTTCTTACTTTTTTTGTAAATTGTTTTTCAATTTTTTTCTTAACCAAATTTCATTTTAAAATTTGTTTTATTTTTAAAATCCTTAAGTATTTATTATTATTGGATGAATAGGGTTAAATTT
Source organism: Abelmoschus esculentus (assembly GCA_035048815.1). NCBI lineage: Eukaryota > Viridiplantae > Streptophyta > Magnoliopsida > Malvales > Malvaceae > Abelmoschus > Abelmoschus esculentus. The sequence continues at coordinate 4,303,784 of JAUCBN010000049.1, forward strand.
GTAAATATGTTTTTAGTGCCTAAATCCTTATTCATTTTTATCTAGATCAATATCACCCAAAAAACGTCAAAGAACCGAGGTTAGAGGACCGTATAATGTTTAAGAGGAGCCTAATCGTCCCAATCTCCCATTCATCTATCAATGCTCCTTTGTCGACAATGGTAGTTACAAGCATTATTGGCAATATCGCAATCACAAGCTTAAACTTGGACGATGTGTTGTCATCAATTTTATGGATTCCGAAAGCTTTCAATTCCGATATTTACATCATTTTTAGTGTTGGAAATTCATGAAGTTTCTCTCCTTGGCCGATATCTTCTTTCCTAACCTTGTGATCATATTTTATGCTAATGCAACTTGTATTTTATATATAAGTACAAGGTCATTGCTCTTGAGTCCTATCTCATGGGACATCGATTTTGTGTCGATGTCAAGCTTATTTGTGATGCTTTAGGACTCAAAGACAAGGGCATAAAAGATGAAGATTCTCTTGGTCATAATCTCTCCGGATCCTTTGTCAACCTCGATGTGCATGATCACTTCCTTCATTTGATCATCTCATGGTGGATCCGTCCTTCTAATGGCAAGTATTCATGGATTCGTCAAGTTGATGGATTTTGGCTTACTTGCTTCCAACAAGAGAAACGTCTGAATCTATCAAAGATCATCTTCACGGAATCGTGTGGCAAGTTCATAATCGCCATACAAAATTTTGTCAATCTTTCTCCTATGCTTGTGCTTTTAGTGTACTTTTCATCTACTTAGAGATTAATTGCTCCCACGACATCTCGGAGTTGGTTAAGGAACCCATAGGTGAGACCTCTCTAAATCGTTCCCACATTCAATTTATTGGTGGAGAATGGATTCGTGAAGAGTCACCTCCTCCTCAACTTATCGATCTCGAACTCGTTCATCAAGTTGCTCCAAACGATACTCTCATGGCATTCCTCACCGATCAGTTTATGGCGCTTAACAACCGTTTTGACAACATAGATGGATAAATTGGTGCTCTTAATACTCGTATCACAAATCTTGAAACTCAACAACTCTCCATAAGTACGTCTATTGGAACTTTCCATGACGAATGGCTAATTTCACAACCCTCATGTTGATCAAGACGATGGCGGAGAAAAATAGGTTGCATGGCTCTTAGAATTAGTTTCACATCATATGATATTAAGATTTAAGTTTTTATGCGCTTATGCTATGTTTTTGTTTTTGAACCTATGCTTTGAAATTTTCTATGTTGGATTGCTAGTTTGAAATTTATGTTATGGAATGTTTGTGAACTTATTTTTATATATGTTACTTGCTTTATTTTCTCGATGAACCGAATTATTATTACAGCAACCAGAGTGGTGCAGCTGGAAACTGGACCATCAAGTTATGCGAAAGGGGTTATTATGGCCATGGTGCAAAGGTATTATGGCCAATACAATCAGCATCCACAAAGGATGTCGACTGGCATGCAAATCAGAAACAACTTAAAGGGACACATGATAGAATTCAGAATCAGGAGCAAAATTATGATCAGAAGGTCAGAATCATTTGACCTTACTTTAAGCATTAATTTTGTATTCATCATTCAATCGTTTTGAGCGTATGAGATATTATCGTAAAAATATTTTAAAGTATTATAAAATATTTTAAAATTATTATTTAAATTTCCACCTTTACCCATTCGAAATATGATTTAAAGTTATCATTTTCTCACATTTTCCCAACAAAAACAAGAAAACTCATCATGATCTAATAAATGATCCTAATTAAAAAAATGTATATTTATCTTAAAAACTCTGAGTTAAAAATTACAACACAATTTTTGTTACCTATTGCAGAAAGTAGCCACTCAAGAAGAGCACAAAGAAGAAGAACAAAGATCCATAAATCAAGAGAGCTTTCTGACCAGAATTTAAAGTATTGCCTCCCAAACCATACTGTTGATTCTGAGCAAATCCAGTAATCTCAACACTCTTACTCTGGAAGAAAGACTGTGCAGCCCCACAAGTAGGACACCTCCAATCATCGGGCAACTTATCAAACTGATACCCTGGTGGTATTGGATACGAAGGATCACCTACAGCTTCATCATACTTGAACCCACATGATCTGCACTCGTATATCCCCGTGTTCAACACTGCAAACTTCTCCTCTAGCCTGCGTTTATCGAACTTCTCTTCTTCAACACTTGGTTCTTCAAGTGGTGAAGATGGTGATTGGTTTTCTGGAGTTGAAGCTAGTGGTGTTTCTTGGTTGTCTTCTTTCGAGACATCAATGGAATGAATGGTGAAATGCTGGTGGTGGTGTTTTCTTTGGGTTTTGATGTTTAACTTTGGGAGTTTGAGGGAGAGATTATGAAAGAGGATAGTCTTTTTTGGCTTTGGATTAATTTGGGTTAAGTGGTGAAAAAAAAAACTGAGTCTTGTTGTTGCAGATGCCATTTCAGGGGAGATCTTTTTTCTGGTTTGGGTTTTCTTTTTTGCTTAGTTTTTTAATGATTTTTATGTTATTGTGTGGAAGAGAAAGGAAGGGGATCCATGGGAGTGGTATATGCTCTACTCTTCTTTGTTTGAAAAAGAAAAGAGTTTGGATAAGGTGAGGGAAGAGTCTGTCTGTTGTCTACCAGTAGAGTGTAGTAGATTCATGTAATGGGCTAAGCTTTTTGTTTGAACTGGATAAGCCTGGTTGTTTGAGTTAGGCCCAAGAGCCAATATCATTTTTATATAATGACTCGATATCTTATTCATTGATTATTTAATTTACGCATACACACGTTATATATACACATGATACTTGAATCCCGATCATCTGGATTTAGGATTGATAATATCTATAAATAATGATTCAGTGGATTCACTCGATCCTATTAAATGAACGAAAATCTGATAAAATATGAATTTGATCCATTTAAAGTGGATGATGATAGAGCGGATGATGGATTCGGAAGAAAAAATTTTAACCCACCATTCGTTCCATCACCCCTATTGGAAAATGAAAAAAAAAATTGTTTATTTAGTTATGTTGTACGTAAAAACAAATTGAAAATTTAAATTTTCAATAATAGTTTATTTTAAATATTAAATATTTTTAATAAGATATTATATTTTTTATAATTTTAATTTTTTAATAATAAAACTCATTTATGATCCGGCCCAACCGTTACATTCGTAATTGATGGATAGGATTAATTTGGGTTAATGATCAAGCGAATAGTAGGTGGGATAAGTGACTATTTAAAATACAGATTGTGGGTGTGGGTGAAGCTCCAACCCATCTAAATTTGGCCTCTTATCAACCCTATCTAGATTAAATATATCATTTTTTATCGTTGGAATCACTCCACTATTTATTGATTGTTTAATCTAAATTCATATATTATTAAAGTCTATTATAAAATTAACTCTTTGTACTTAATGTATTAATTCACATTATTATAATTCAAATCTTAAATATTATTTAATATAATTTAAATCTTATTTTGTTAAATTAATTAATAACTAATATATTTGTTAAAAAAACTTAATAAATGGTAACCCTAAAAACTTAAATCATATTTTATAATTTTTAAAATTTAAATTTTAACCATAAATCATAAATTTTAAATCTTATAAATTAAATCTTTAAAATATAAATTAAATCTTTAAACCATAAATTAGACCTACTCGTGAAAAACAAGTGTGCATGAAATATCTTCCCTTGTAATAATGGGAAAAAAATTATATTTAATTTTGAAAAAGTAAAGAATACAAGTGCCTTTAATGAAAAATAATATTCATCCCAAAAGATTTAAATTTAAATATTTATAACTATTGTTGTGAATAAAGTAAAGAACAATAATAAAATAGGAGAATAAAGATGAGAGACAAAAGGGAGAGAGATTTTATTATATTCTCAAAGTAGGGGTTATGTATAATGCTATGCCAAAAGTCTATATTTATAGGCATAAGATGGAAACCCTAATACTAAAGCCCATTAAAGTTTAACTTAATATATGGATATCCACCATAAATAAATATATTTATAACACTCCCCCTTGGATATCCATGAAGATAATGTGCCTCGTTAAAACCTTACTAAGATAAAAACCCTGTGGGAAAAAATTCTTAGTGAAGGAAAAAGAGTACACACATCTTTGATACGCATAACATGTTGCCTCATTAAAAACCTTACCAGGAAAACCTATTGGGACAAAACCTCGGTTAAGGGAAAAAGAGTGCAACGCGTATTTACTCCCCCTCATGAAAATATCACATAAGATCTTTGAATCTTCATAATTCAATATTGAATACAATCTTCAAATGTTGAAGTAGATCATGCACTAGTGGATAAATCTTCCAAATCATTGCTTGAAATGATTCATTAAATATTATTCATCTGAAAATCATGAGGAACGAAACTTGAAGAAATATGTTTCATTTTATCATATTTGATATATCCACCTTGAGATATAAATTTTGTATTATCTCTGTACAAGATAACTTGCATATTAGCTTGTGAAAAACATTCACATATCTTCAAGATATGTTTAGCCAAACACATATTTCGGCTTTGCCTCTTGCATAACAATTATTTAAAGGTAATGATCTCGTAGCACTTAAATAATATTTCTGGACCAGCTAAGATACGATGCTTCCAGATCAAATAATGTATGTAGTGTGCTTTAGACCAAGAATATCATTACCCTTTTCGTGACGCGAAAAAAATCTTTGTTTACAGTAAGAGACTTAGCAACAACCATAAAGGTGATAAATAGATATGCGTTATGCATGTAAAGTCTCTTTCAATATTTTTCTGTATGTCGATAGATGCACAAGGATTTGAGGAGGTCTCTTCACGAGTCTCAACGATATTCAAATCATCGACATACACAATCAATAAAAATTCAGAGCTAAATCTCTTAATAAAAATGCTCGGGGAAATAATTCATATAGCATTATGCTAATAAGTATTCAATGAGGCGATCATACCAAAAACGCCTAAATTGTTTCAAGCCATAAAAAGATATATTCAATATAATTGAATAATGTTCTCGAGAACTTGAATGAACTGCTTATGGCAATCTAAATCTTTCTGGAAGTTTCATGTAAATATTATTGTCAAGAGACCCATTCAAATAAGATGAAACAACATCCATTAGGCAGAAACCGAGTAATTTTATTTATTGTCAGACTGATCAAAATCTAAATGTAGTTGCATCCACCACTGAGGAATATATTTTCCTCATAATCAATTTCATGTCTTTGTGAGAATCCTTGTGCAACCAAATGAGCTTATATCTCATGATTTCCCCTTTTGATTTCTCTTTCTCACAAAGGCTCGTTTATATCCACGAGCTTTACACATTTCAATGTACAGGCTATAGGCCCAAATACTTCTCTTTTCAAAAGAGATTTTAGTTTCGCCTCAATTGCCTCTTTCATGTTGGCCAATCATTTCTTTGTTTACATTTCCCAATTGACAATGATTCATGATCCACATCATCAAATAAAATCTCTAGTGCTATATTGCATGCAAATATAATAACGACGTCGATTTAATTTCAGTTTCACTTATTACCAAACATGACAATCTATTAAGATCTCTTTATTATCAGGTACCTGAGTCATGTCAATGTCTCTGTTAGAGACCATTTAATCTCTTCTAGAGATTTTCATAATCATTGATTCCTCGATCAGACCATCATAAAATATAGCTCCTTTTCTTTTTCGAGGATTTTTTATCTTTGGAACTTACTTGTCTACTACGCTTTAAGCGTAAGTTAGACTCATTAGCAACTAAAGTTTGTCCTTCCATGACACCAAATTTAATCGGAGCATTCATAGATGGTATATGTGACTTAGTCACTCTTTTAGAGTCAGCAAAATATCTGGCAATTGATTTGCTAAATGAATTATCCTTTGAACTTATAGTTCACATTGTGTAGTACATGGATCAAAATGAGAAAAATGATAATTCATTCTAACTTATTTCTTTCCCCAGCTATTTATTTTCTCCCCCTAATATTGGGTAAACTGACTTATTAAAATGATAGTAAATCGGGTTGTAAATAAATCCCCTATCAGAAGCTCTTATATATATTCCCAACAAAACTCATCTTTATGCGTTGTGGTGGAGCAATTCGAACATATATCGCACACAAAAAAAAATTAAGATGAGAAATATTTGGTTCCTGACCAAAAACCATTTGTAATAGGGGAGAACTTATGATCATTTGTTGGCTTGATGCGAATTTGTGATACTACATGTAAAATTACATGTCATCAACATTATCAAGACTGATTGTATTTAGAAAATAATCTGGAAAATGTGCTCGTAATTTTATCAACTGAGCAAGTAGCCTCGCAAACACCAAGTTGCGGGTTAATGATAAGGATACATATAACCATCTAGTCGATGCATCGATAAAAATCATAAAATATCTAGATGGATTTTTATAAAAGGTGTATGGGCCCATATATATTACCTTGTATCCGTTCCAGAAAAGTAATAGATTTACATTTTATCTTAACTGTTGATGATTGAATAATCAAATTGCTTTCATAGCAAGTATCACATAAAAATTACCATGAAGAAAATCTTAATTCTTCAATAAATGATCACATGAAAGTGTCAGCTAATTTTCGCATCATAATTGAACCGGGATGGTCTAACCGGTCATGCCAAATAAAATTATCAGTAAACATCTGGTTTTCAATAGCATGAGCTTCAATTTGTACTAATTCTTATGTAGTACAATATGGATGACAGTGCATGTAATTTTGTCAAGATTTTCTTATTACCTTGAATTATACTCGTAATATTGAGATAGTCAGCATCCCTTGACTAATATTCTCAATATATTTCTATAAATATCTTTAAAATTTAATAAGTCTCTTTGCGACTTTGACGAGCATAATGTATTGTAAATATGAGATAAATTCTCATTTGGAAATAATATATTTGCTCAATGAGCATAATGCACTGTAAATATGAGATAAAGTCTCAATAACATATTTGCTCAGTCGGAGCTTTCTGTGATATTATTACTTCCGGATATAGTACTCATATTATTCCCTTGCATTTAAAATGGGAAAATATGCATAATTATGCACCTTTTAATATGTGTTTTATTTCATTCACTTCGGGGAATGAAAAATATGTGCTCTGTACCATTCACTTCGGGGAATGGAAAATATCAAATATAGCACATTATATCAAATCGGTTATCTATCAAAGATAAACTCTCAAAAGCTCTTCCGAAGTATTGATATTGCAATACTTTGAGATATAGTACTCACATTTTCCCTTGTATTTAAATGGGAAATATTTCTTATACTTAAGTATGGTATGAGTACTTGCACTGTCTGCTTGGCATAAATAGCCACAATTCATTATAGATTTCATTCCGGAAGTGATAATATTCTTCAAAGAATAAATTAACATAGAATGTAAATATATAATATATAAAATAAATTAACGATAAATTAACATAGAGCGTAAATAAATAATATGTAAAATAAATTAACATAAATATATAATAAATAAAAATAAATTAACATAAAACAAAATAAATAAAAGATCATTTATTTCCTTTAGATGTTATAAGGAAAATAAAATAAATGGTGAATTATTCTCTTGAAGGGCTATGAAAAAAATTATCAATATCCAATTGAGTTTGATCGATAACGCCATTATTTTCGTCACAAAGAAAATCTTATTATATTTTCTTTAATTTATCATTCAAGATTATGAATAAAGTCCATAATACTTCGGCGTTTGACAAGTACGAGATCAATGGTTTATACCATCACATTGATAACATAAAGATTTTGATATGATCTCTATCATTCTTGTCATCTTTATAATTCCACTTCTGGTGGATATAAGTATTCTCAAAAGAATCATCTTATCCATGTTTATTTTATGACTTCAATCGCAACCACAATTACTAATGTGGCTTTTATTCATTCTGCTATATAATGTCACATTCGCTTCAGGGAATGGAGCGGAACCTGTTGGGCGATATTCATGATTTTTCAAGAGCAAGTCATTATTTTGCTCAGCCATAAGAAGACAAAAAATTAACTCAGAATATTTCTTAAAGCCTTTTTCATGATATTGTGTCTGAAGGACAACATTGTTGGCATGAAAAGTGGAGTATGTTTTTTTTCTAACATATCCTCATCAATGATACTCTGGCACATAATTGAGTTTTATTCACTAACCATATAGTGAATTATCACGTTTGCATTCACTTCAAGGAATGAAACAAATTCAATAATCGCATGGAATAAACATCATGCTTGCATTCACTTCAAGGAATGACATAAATCAAATAATCGCATGGAATAATCATCATGCTTGCATTCACTTCAAGGAATGTCATAAATCCAATAATCGCATGGAATAATCATCATGCTTGCATTCACTTTAAGGAATGTCTCCCATAAAAATTCTTTGATCAAGACAATTTTTGTAACTTAAACTTGGGAGAAGTCTATAGTCTAGTTTTTCGACACAAAAAAATATTGTTTCCAAGCAAATATAGACTTTATAATATTCATACTATTAAATAGTAATTGATCAACCAATATATATACAATATATACAAAGAAAAAAAATTTAATCCTCATACGCGGCGTTGTTAAACCAGTCCACAAGGTCCTTTAAAAAAAGAACCTCCTTTGAGACCAGTAGCCTCGCAGAACGGGATGTCCAACCAATATACTCGGATTAAACCAACATAACAAAGAACATATTAATTGATTAAAGGTTTAATATTTGTTCTAATATCATGTAATACTTAAAACATGATTAAAACATAAACTTTCGTCATAATAATAAAATAAACAAATATTGGTTATAAATAAAGATAAAAAAATCTCAAATTAAATAAATAAAACATACCGAACTTTTCACTAATTTGAATATATGGAAAGTTTAATCACCAATATTTTGTTAAAATCCTTTTTGAGAATTGTCGACAAGCACCACAGGAATTGAGTCACTTTATCGCTACACAAACACCAAACAACCAAAGATTTTTAATAAATTAAAAATCAAATCAAAGATCAAGAGAGAAAAATAATCGGTAATTAAAATATAATTGAGGGAGAAAAACTTATCTTTGATTTATGCTAGTAACAAATTCTTGTCAATAACTCCTTTAAGATTCGAACGACAAATACCTCCGTTGGTTAGAGTCTCGTGCTGATAATGTGTTGTGAATAAAGTAAAGAACAAGAATAAAATAGGAGAATAAAGATAAGAGACAAAAGGGAGAGAGATTTTATTATATTCTCAAAGTAGGGGTTGTGTATAATGCTATGCCAAAAGTCTATATTTATAGGCATAAGATGGAAACCCTAATTCCAATGGGTATTAAACCCTAATACTAAAGCCCATTAAAGTTTAACTTAATATATGGATATCCACCATAAATAAATATATTTATAACAACTATATTATTATAATTATATATACTATCATATAATTATACCAGTATAATAAAATATTTTAAGCGGTAAAATTATTTGCTAGATATTCTATTACTAAATAGTTTAGTCCCCGTACTAATAAAATTATCAATGTCCAATTTTTTTTTTATAGATTTAAGCTATGGTTAAATTGAGGTTATTTTATTTGTACTTTAATTCCAAACAAATTTTGTTCACGGAATTATATTTTAAAAAATATTAACTATATTAAACAACAAATGATAGTTCTCTAAATTGTAAATGTTAATTTTATAAGAAAAAAAGACATTGTTTAATACTTTTTACAGGTCAATTTAAATAGATCTATTTAATAATAAAATAATTAATATCAATACTTTGATAAGGTACATTATATTTTAAAAGAATTTAAATTTTAAAGACATATTTTTTAAAGGGTAACCTTGCATCATAATAATGAAAGTGTTTGATCTATTTTTAAAAGTATAAAATTTAAAAAAAAAAAAAACAAAACAATATATGTAAATTATAGTTTTCAAGAAAAAGTTTTATGATTTATTTTAAAAGTTGAGAAATTTATTAATTTTCTTAAGTATTTAGGTTTAATAATGAGAAAGATGTTCAACATGTACTCATTTTTTTTTCAATTTGGTACCTAACGTTTTTAACATTACTTAAATAAATTTATGTCTTTATTATCTGTTAATTTTTATCGTTAAATTTCATTAATTATTATGTGTCAATTTTTTAAAATTTTAAAATTATATTTAAAAATAAATAGAAATTAATACATCTGAAAAACCTAAAATTATCTTAAAATTTTTAAACAATTCTCAAATTCCTAAACCCAAATCTAACCACTATCATCAGCGTTGATCATGTTTTTGACAACGGCGTTGATCACGTTTTTGATGACGAAATCAAGCGTTCTCCTCTCACCGAGTGACCGCGTTTTCGATGACGAAATCAAGTGTTCTCTCACCGAACGACCCACACATCGTTTAGCGTATGTTATATCGTCGTTAGTTGTAAATTATTAAAATAAACCATTTGACGATATTAACATTTCACACTGTATCAATCAATTTTAGACAACAAGATGATAAGGTAAATGATCGTGATCCTAGTAACAGATGTGATGGACGACGATGTAGTAATCGACGATAAAATCTTCCTAAATCAAGATTTTGAGCTAGAGAGTTTGAAATTTCAATTTTGGGATCATTTTATAAATTTGAGGTTAATTTTTATTTATTTAAATATAATTTTAGAATTTTAAGAAACTGATACGTGACGATTAACGAAAATTAAAGATAAAATTTAAGATACAATAACAAAGAGGTACTTATTTAAACAATATTGGAAATATTCGCACCAAAGTAACAAAAAAAAAAAGGCACCAAACTAAAAAACGGGTTCAGGCATGAGACCTTTCTAACTATTAAGAATTATATTTATGCCATACAATAGTCAGTTGCTTTTCTATGGTTTGGACTCCAGGATGATAACCATCTCTAAAACAACATAGTGCGATTACAAATGAACAATTTGACCTTCGACACTAGCAAGCAATGCACAAATCAGCCTCTGACCTCACCCGGATGCCAAGCATACAGGCAACTCTAGACTAGAACATCATACCACTATTCCAAGACCGGCAAGCATACATAGATCAGCCTCTGATATCGGAAATATATCAAAATCGACTAGATTCCATTGCTGTGTGTTTTTCAGGGCTTAATTTTGAAAGAAAAGTTGCCATGGGAACAATTTATTGTAGATGATTAGTTCCAATGCTACAAAGCATTGACATGTTAAGAATCACTCGCAAGGGACTTCAAGTAAAACACTTAGTCTTATACAACAATGCACTAAAATGACACATCCATTCCCCGAGTTCTATAATGCAAGAGCTTTGTATAAATGTTTGGAAGACTAAATTACCAGAAAGCTTTAATCCAATAACTGTTCATTCAAGCAAATAAAACCAACAAAGAAATTCAAATAGAAACAGTTGAATCTACTACACAAATTCTACAACTCAGTGTTCTGCGTACTTGCATTAAATTAATGACTACAACAGTCTTTTATTCTAAGCAAGTCACCCCAACTCATGTATGAAGATTAAGAAACTATAGATTGAAAGACTAAATAGCCAGAATCATTATTCCAAGAGCTGTTCGTTCGTTTCAATCGAATAAACCCAAAAAAGAAACTCAACAACCAGTTACAGTTCCCTACACTATGATATATCAGGTATCCAACAATAACCTAAGAAATCTTTCATAGAAATAAGTACCCATAACTCCAAAATCACCCATTTATCGATCGAAGCTCCTCCAAAGCTATCTTAATCTGATCCTGCACCAACTCCAACCGTTTCGAATAAACTTCCAACTCCAAAATCTGCAGCTTTCTCCACCTTTCATCCATTAATTCCCCATTACTCCCACCACCACCAAAACTCAAACTTCCTCCGAAACTCAACGGCATTGAATTCATAGTCAATCCACTAATCCCTCTTCCGCCATATCCCCCTCCTCCCATTACACTACCTAACAACTCCTTAAACAAGGGTGTTAAACAACTCCTCACAGCCTCCTCTACGACCCCCACCGTCACGGTAGCTTCTCCTCTTCCACCACCACTAAATCCTTCTACATTACCACTATCATTATTACTCCTTCCATTTAAGTTACCATTAGTAATCAGAATCTCATCGTTTAAAACTCTTTTCCCCTCCATTGGGAATTTCCCTCCTTCATTTCTTGACCTTTTCTTTGAGGCAGCTGATTTCGGTGTAAAATTTTTATTTTCCTCGCTTTCATCTATTAAACTAGTTTTATTAGTAGTATTTTCACCATCATCTAAAACATTATCTTCTACTTTGCCAAGACTATTACTCCAAATCTTACTAGAAATTTCAAAAGTAGCTTGATCATGAGGGGTTTTGAAGGAAAAACCTTTACCTGAACTGATCTTGCTCATCACGTTCTTATATTTCTTCTTCAATCTTCGAAGCTTCTCCACTAATTGATTCTTGTTGAAATCCAGCTGGAGTTTTGATTTGATTTGATCGTAAAACAAAGCCGTGTCTAGATGATGATGAGGGTGAGAAACAGTACTTGAGTTCGTTTTAACTGTTGTGTAATCGAGAAACCCTCGGAGAAGCTCGATCTCATCTTCATCGGTCCATAACCGTTGAAATAACCGTCGTGAATCGTCCAATTGCGGTGGTGGAGGGGGAGTTTTCCCCGTCACGGCGGAATCACGTTGGCGTTTGGGATCAGGAGGCAATTCGTCACTGGAGACGGCAGCGATGGTTACGGCGGTGGAGGAGGGGACGGCGAGAGGAACGGAGGTGATTGATGGTAAGGATACGGCGGTAGCGACCGGCGGAGGGAGTAAAGAAGAGGAATTTATGCCTTCGTCCAATAATTCCTCGTCATCTTCAACGTTTAAAACGCCGTCGTTTTCGTCTATCTCGTTACCGGAGGAAGAAAGTTCCTCATCGTCGTCCTGAGATCCCTCGAAAATGGCGCCGTACTGCTCCGAAGCCATGACAAAGGTTCACCAGGAATCGCCGATTAGAAAAGGCGCGTTGGTTGGATTCGGTGGGCGTGTGATCTTATGTTCTGATAAGAGAAAGAGGGGGCCGGGGACAAGGTCAACGCGCTACTTTGGCGCGTTTAATGGAATATTTAAAATATTTTGGATAAAGCAAAATTTAGTCCCGAAGTTCAAAACTCTTCCAATTTAGTTTCTACAATAAATTGCAATTTTTTATTTTTTACTACTATGACATTAGTATTTTAAAATTATGTCATCATATAAAGTTAAAATTTTTAGATAATGATATAATACAATCTTAAGATGCCATAGAAATTAAAAAATATATCAAATTTCAAAACGAACGTAGACTGAAAAAATACCCAATTGATAAATTGAAAAAAAGTAAAGATCTATTTCACATAAATTTTAAAACTCATATTTTCTCTATCCCATAAAAAATATCTTTTATTAATTTTTTAATATTTTTTTTAATTTTGATTCATAACTATTAAAAATTTATTTTTATAAATATATAAAAAGATATATGTTTTAAAAATCTATGATCAAGAAATTTCTAATTATGTATCTTATAAAAATTAACTATTTAAAACATTTAATATAATTATAATTAAACTTTTAAAATTTTAAATTTTAAAAAGTTAATAACGGATAATCTTGATAATATAAATGATTTTCCATTATTGCTAACTTTTTTACAATATTAAATATATTCCCATACCTAATGTGCCTCCCAATGAGGTTTCAATTATGTCCATTGGGTCCCCAAGTGGTTAGCCATTTCCTTTTATGGGTGGTGGTTCGGCCATTGGCCTAACAGGTTCAACTTCACTCTCACTAGCTGCTCCACGGATGGCAAAAATACCCGTCCTCGACCCGACCTGGTGCGTTCCGACCCGATCCGGTCGGGTTTTTTCCTTTAAATTTCGGAGATCGGAGCGGCGCGGGACGGGGCTTAGAAGTCATGAAATCGGGTCGGGTTCGGGTATTTGTTTGAAATTTCCCGTCCCGGTATATTTTTATATATTTTATTATATTTATAAAGTTATTTAAAAACTATAATTTATAATTGTGATAAAAGATTGATCGAATCTAACTTTTATCGTTGACGAATACTATTTTTTTTAATTTTTCGGGTCGGGTCGAGGTCGGGTTTAAAAAATAATATATCGAGGCGGATAAATTAATATTTTAACCCGGGTCGAGGCGGGGTCGGATTTAAAAATTATCAAATCGGGTCGGGGTCGGGACGGCCAAAAACCCGGCCCGCCCCACCCCGGTGCCATCCCTAGCTCCACCACATGCTTTTGGTGGTTCCATTACAAAAAAAATGGTCCATCTTTGGATTTCCAGCTGCCTCCACCATTGATGGGGAGCTTAGGTCAGCACTTGCAATTCCCATAACTTTGGTTGATCATTGAAAAACAGTAGAATTGATTATACATAATTGTCTATTTCTGAACAGAATTTTGAAACCAAACAATGCATGCTTGTTATTCATAACGTGTAATAAATGTCGTTTTAACATTAACTTCAAGTTGTTCATGGTGATGGCTGATGAGAGATTTAGTAGGAACTGTAAGGAATTAGTACAAGGTAAACTTCTCCTTCGTCTTCTCGAATACTTGTTCTGCAATCACAGCACCTGTGCCATCAGCTTGCTTGATCTCCAGGTTAGCCTTCTGGTAAAAACCAGTACCTCTCAATGCATCGGCAATGAAATCATCAAATCCTATTGCTATGGCTGCCTCTGCTTTGGCTCCATAAACAAGCCTCTGTTCCAAAAAAACAAGATTAAAGAGATCAGGTCAGACTCTGCAACGACCCATTTTCTTTTTATCCTTGAAATGACAACCTCATTAACACGACAAAAGATTATATACGATAAGAAATGGTTTTAGCATCGAACCTTGATTCTTGATAGATGGATGGCACCGAAGCACATTGGGCAAGGCTCACAGGAAGCATATATTTCACAATCTGAGAGCTCAATCTGATTCAGCTTCTTGCATGCCTAACATAGATGTTCCAAGCATTAGTAAATGGAAAGCTTGGATCTGAAAATAAATTATTTCAATCTTATAGTAACTAAACATTCTTACATAGCAATGTTTAATCAACACTGATCACGATCGAGATGAATTAGCTCTCACTGATATAAAAAGATGGGTAATCAAATACCATAGACATCGCAGAATGATGCTAACAATCCTTCATATTAATACGTATATCTTCCAATGGTGCTATCATATTTTCTTACAATCAACAAGCGAAATCTAAGCTTTAAGCTTTTTATACCGTTTAATGATTCCGGGGATTAGAACTTTCAAACATTTTAAGTAAACATATGAATAGGATGAAGCAATTCGATTAATAGTTTTGTTTGTTTGTTTAGTTCTTTAGATCTGACCTCTCTAATTGCAGTAACCTCTGCATGGGCAGTAGGGTCGGTGTTTTTCAAAACCATGTTGTGACAACTCACGACGACTTCGTCATTGCGAACTACGACCGCACCAAATGGCCCTCCATCTTTACATTCAACCCCTTTATATGCTTCTTCAATCGCTTGTGTTAAGAACTTATGATCTCTACCCTGTACAGCTGGTTGAACAATGAACAGAAAAAAGAGCATTTTTATAGCCATCCAACGAACATCAAGCATGACGGTTTTCCCCAGAAATCTACATCGGCAATCAAATATATAGAATCATAACACCTAGGTTGTCCGGACTCTTCGTTTTTCCTGAACTCATATCCAATACACTGAATCTTTGTTTTTCCTAAACCATGTCCACCTATATGGACATGGACATGGACATGCACTCATCCTCAAGTCCAGGCAAAGTAGATTAACACAACACATCTAACCATATATCATATCATCAATCATGATAGCCATCACTATGATCCATAAACTGTGGCAAAACTAAAAACCTATCATTACTTCGTTTTTTCCTAAAACGGAGTCCCGACTCACCCTCGAGCCGGACCGAGACAGCATATCCAAGAAAGATTCCAGATCATAATATTTATGTAAGTAAAAATCCAATCAGAATATTTATGTAAGTAAATCTCCATTACCAAACAACATGCCAATTCATATTAGTTTCCAACATTAAATCCTACAAAAAGGTTGATAATTACCTTCTTGATGACCAGGAAAAGCAGAAGCAACAGCAATGGTTCCCTCTTTAGCTTCCAACACTGTTAGAAAAACAAAAAGGAGCAAAATAAACATTAATATTGTAAACCAAATATATGCAAATAAGATTGAAAAATTATACAAATATCAGTCTAAAATGTATGAATAAACCCTAAAAACTGTAATTTGTTTTCACAAAATTATGGGGAAAATGAGTTCCTTTATGACTTCCAGACATTATTAACAAATTCAATTGATCTGTTTAAACTAAAACTAGAAATGCAAAGTGTGAAAGTCAGTTATCCCAAAACCTGCAAAAGTAACAATGAAAATCCTCATGGAAGATGAAAAAACAACAAAAGAGAAAGAAAAGGATCTTAATGGAAGATCAAAAAACAAAAACCCAGAAAGAAAAACATACCCTTTGCCTCTTCCATGATGAAAAAGAAGAAGAAAACTAAGAAGTTTGATTAATCAAAAGCAATGGGTAGTCAACGAAAACTGGGAAAAGAGAAGGAGATAAAATGACAGAGAGAAAGAGGCTTGTTCACGTATATATACAGATATACACACTCTTGGAGGAGAAAAAAGGGAAGGAAAATGAAAATTAAATTAAGTTGTAGAAGAGAAAACACATGCAAATTGGGGGGAAAATGGAATCTTTGGGGCTGGTTCAGTTAATTTGGTTTCATCTTCCACGTCTCTTTTGTTGTTTTGGTTCTTTTCAATGGTCTTCTAAATATTTTATATTTTCCTTTAAGAGTCACCATGACATGATTGTTGTTTCTGGGCTTTTCTCAACCACTATCTTCATTTTAATTTTTATTTTTTAAAGGATAAATTACTCCGGTTATCACCTAATTAATTAGGGATATATTTTGACCATCTAACTAACAAACTGATTAATTAGGTCACCAAATTTATAAAATTAACATATTTTAATCATTATCGTTAAAATTCAAGCGGGGAATTGACGGGACAATGGCGTGTATGTTAACAAAAAATCTAAAAAATTACACATTAAATCCCTATTATTTATCTATTAAATCAATTTAATCTTAATTTTAATAAAATTAAATAACATCAATCATATAATGATACATAGGGATGATAATGAGCCGAGCCCGAGCCAGGTCTGGCACGGCTCGGAAACATGCATATCTGGGCTCGGCTAGAGGCTCATCGAGCTCGGCTCGAAAATAATATTACTAGGCTCAGCTCGGGCTCAAAGCTCGTCAGGCTCGGCTCAGGTCCGGTTCGACTTGGTTTGACTCGAAATGGATAATTTTTTTTATATTATTATGTTTTATTATTTATTTATTTGTAGTTTATTTTTTATTTTTTATTTGTAGTTTTGTATATTTGTTTTATTTGATAATATTCAATTTATTTTATTTAATTTATTTTTAATGGATTTATTCTCAATTATTTTATTATTTTTTTGCTAAACAAATTATTTTTAATATATATATATGTTTATATATAATTATTTTGAGTCTGTTCACGAGTCGCACAGGCTCATTATCACCCCTAATGATACATGTCATCATACGATTGAGTGAAAAAAATTTTTATTTTATATTTATTTTCCTCCAATTGGATTGTAACACATGTTGTCGCTGGGAGATGACATCTTTTGGTTGTATAATAAAAACACTTATCACTGCACCAACACAATTTTTAAGATATCTTATGCGTCATATTATATATAAATCGTATAAAATAATAAATATTAGAGAAAAAAGTAAAAATAATCAAAAACAAATTGTTTTACTCAAATATTAAATATTTGGTACCTGAGTTTATCATGTTTTACAAATGTGGTACCTACATTTTCAACCAATTTCGTATTTATATTTGTTAAACATTATGTAGTTGGTCACTTTTACAAGTGTGGTACTGTGTTTTTTTACCAATTTAGTACCTCTATTTTTTAACCAATTTGATATATATTTTGGTTAACACTACACATTTAGTACCCGAATTTGTCACTTTTACACATATAGTACATAATTTTTTTTCTTTTTACCCATTTGGTACCTGTATTTTAAGATATTATACATTTTGCACGGATCATTTATTTTAAATTATATAAGTTAAATTATATAAATTTTAGTTTACATAATTTATGAATTTTTATGTTTAAGATTTTAAGTTATACGAGTTAAAATTTATAATTTAAGATTAAAAATTAAATTTTAAATTTTATAAAATTTATTAACTTGTAATTTTTGTCTATTTTTATTTATTCTGCAACAACGAATACAAGAATTTTTAAGTTCTTTAAAATTGTTATTGTTATTTTTTATTGATAATTTTTGACCGTTTTATTAATTTTGTATATAAATAAAATTTATTTTTATTGATAAATATTTTTATTTTTTAAGTTTTTTTTATTTTGTCAGTTTTATACACATGCTTTTATAAAAAAAATGTCTATTTTTATAGCAGTTATAGTTTATCTTTGTGATAATTGTTTATCTTTTGATAATTTAACAGTTTAAGAAGATCTATCTGTATATACTTTTTCATAGAGTATTTTGATCAAAGTAATTGTTTATAGGATTTTATTTAAAATTTATTTAATTTTTTTTAAAAATGATAGATTTTATATTTTAATATCTTTCGTACTTTTAAAATTTTATAAAATTTATTTTAATGTATTGACTTTTTAATATTTATGATGAGATTATTTTAATATTTATAATTCAATATATTTAAAAAAATTGAAAAATAAAATATTAAAAAAATTAAACTTTATAGAGATTTATTATTTTATTTTTCATTGTATATAAATCGATTTTTATCCATTACTTTGTATTATTAAATATTAATTTATGTTAGGTATTATATGAAAAATATTCTGTTACATATTTATATAAGAATTTTAATTCTAGGATTTAAAAGTTTTGTTTAGGATTTATTGGTTTAAAATTTATAATTTAAGTTTAGAATTTAATATATTTTATAATATCAAAAAAATATTTTTAATATTTAACTGGATAGACACTCAACCTTTTTTTTAAAATAATGTAAATTTTTTATTTTAGGTCAAAATTATTCTTTTGTAGATGAAAAATTAATCAACTGATTGGTGATAGATAATTTTCAATAATCTAACAGAATGAAAAATAATAAAAAATTATATAATTATTTTTTAAATGATTTGATATTCTTTTAAATCAGTATTTTTGTATTTCATGTTTTTTCAAAATATTTATTATTAATTAATTAATAATTTTTATTAATGAAATGATATTTTAAACTAAAAAATATTAAAATTAAAATATTTCGAAAAATAAAATTATAATAATTATCCAACCAGACGATAAATATTTTTTTATGTTATTTAAATTGTAAATTGATTTTAAAATGACTTTCCAAAGTGAACCGACCAAAATGTGAATCAGATCAATGTACAAATTAAAGAGAAAGATCGAATTCCCAACCACACACGTTAAGTCGAACATGCCATACGATCTTTAGCTCAGTCCCCACGTTCTTGAAATTATTTAGTTTAGATCCTACTATTATTCCTTAAAATATTATTATAATAATTATTCGATATATAAATGGTGTAAAAATTTTCAACGTAAACAAGTTTATTCTAAAGCTAAATTTAAATAATTTATTAGTTATTAATATTCTGTATCAATTAATAATATTTATGTTTTGAAAAATAATTTTTTTAATATAATATTAATAACATCTATAAATTAATTTATTATTTATATAAATATTTTCATATAATTTAATTAATTCTTAAATTTAAGTAAAAATATAAATTAATAGGAATAAAAAAAATATCAATTTATAAATATCTCAATCAAAATACGTGAGAGTAAAAAGCTAAAATAAAAAATGTTATATTTTTTAAAGTTTTATATCAAAATCTTTAATTTAAAAAGTATTATTAGTAGGTTTTTAAAATTAGAGGTTTCAGTTTAATTCACTATTTATTAAACATCCAGTTAACGAATTTGATATATCAAAACTTTAATATTAACTTAAATCTAATTTTAACTCAAATCGTTATTTATCAAACATTATTATTATAAATAATATAATTTAAATTTAAATTATTTAAAATAAATATTATTCATTTTTATATTAAAATAACTTACTAATTTTATTTAATTCAAGATAAATGAACCTTTAATGTTTAATTTTTAAATAGATATCTATTTTTGTTTGTCTGTTTCAATAACTAAACTTTTAGTTAAAATTTCGTAGGATACAAAATTGAAACAAAAAAAATTAGATAGTTAAAAATAGAATTGATGTTCATAAATCGTTTATAAATCTTATTTTGTTGTGAATAAAATAAAAATTAAAAATAAAATAAAAGAATAAAGATGAGAGACAAAATAGAGAGATTTATATTATTTATAGACATAAGATGGAAACCCTAATTCCAATGGGTATTAAACCTTAATAATAAAGCTCATTAAAGTTTAACTTAATATATGAATATCCAACATAAATAAAGATATTCATAACATATTTTAAAATTTAAACTTTATTTAAATTATTTTGAATCAAGTTTTAAAAATTAAAAATTAAAAATTTAAATTTATGTTTAAATTTAATTATAATTAGTTACAATATGCATATATATATATATATATATTTGCATAATGATATACATTAAGTTCATCCTATTTTACTATTTAAACTTTATTTAAATTTTTTAATCAAATTAAATTTACAAAATTTAATAAGTTCGTATTTAAATTTAATTATAATGATTTATGGAGAATTTACAACAATATTATTGTTGGAATTTTTAATTTTAAATGTGTTGTTTATTACGTATCATTTTTTAAAATATTTTATTTTATTGTTCAATATTAAAGACCAATTGTTTATAATCCGTTTTAAAACAATAAATAAATAAAAAATATTTTTTTTTAAAATTCAAATAATATACATTTTACATATACATTGTTTGAAGACGAATTGCTTGTAACCTATCTTTGAACAGTAATAATATTTTTTTACGTGCAGGTAAAGACACATGGCGTTAGATGAGAAGGGTAACCACTATTCAAAGACGGGTTGTCCCACCCCTCTTTGAACTAACACGGTAAAGGTGCAGGGGGCAAAATTATTGAGCAGGCAGTGGGGGTGCAAGTGGCAGAGGTGTTTAACATGCATTGAGGTCAGTGTATGGAGTATTTAATTGATAGAAAATAGGTGAATTGGGTGATTGAAAATTAATGAAGTTACTGTTAAATAGGAGAGGTGTTTGTGTTTGAAATTGAACGAAAATATTGAAATTGAAAGAGAAGGGGAAGGAGAAAGGAAAAGAAGAAGAAGATTTATTATATTATATAAGTATTTTTTATTTTAAAAAATTTGTATAATTAATTTTTTTAGTTATAATCTTTTATTAAATTAAACCTTAGTTATTTTTCTGCATTTATAGTTTATTTAGTGATGTAATTTGAATTATTAGAGTAAAAAGTAAAAAAAATAGTGATTTTAGTTGATTTAGTGGTTGATTTTTATCTTATTCTTAAATTTTAGTAAAAAATTAATTTTAAAAGATTTAGTTACTAGTTATGTAAATACTTTATAAAAATTAGTGATTAGTTAATTTTGTTTAAATACATGTAGCAAAATACTAAATTTGTCATATTTTTCTAAAATTTTTATTTAGTTTATTTTGTGGATGTAATTATTTTTTAAAATTAGTGATTAATATTATTTTTGTAAATTAGTTTCTAGTTTAACAAAATAATTAGTTTTATAAATTATTGACTAAAAAATAGTTTAGTAACATTAGTAAAATGGTTAATAGTTTTCGAAAGTGAAAAGATAGCCAAAAATATATTTAGTATTTTTTGAAAAAAAATTTAATGTCAGAATTCGTAAGTAAATTTAAAAATTCAAAAAATAAAGTTTAGAAAATCGATTTGTAAAAATGGGTAATTTGTAATACTTCTTTTCTTGTCTTGTAGGATAACTGAACAAGTTCCTCTTTTGCGGTTACAAGATCAACATATTAGTAGTTTGCCAATTCCTAAGATGGTACCGATTTATTTATATTTTATTTAATAAAAATTTAATTATGTTAATAATAATATTTATTATTTTTTTAATATGTTACAGGATTATGAGGATACGCTTAAGTATCATCTGACCATGGTCCATAATCATCCAAACGGTTAGATCATCGGCTGGTTAAAAGCTTTTGAATTTTATCATGCTACCTTCGATCGTGGGTACAAGTTGGTACCCGGGTTAATAGCTGCTCAGATTGAGCGTTGGAGGCTTGAAACCGATACATTCCATATGACGTGTGGTGAATGTATAATCACACTTGAAGATGTGGTCATGCTTATTAGGCTCCTAGTAAATAGGGAACCATTGATCAGTAGTCCATTGACCGGTGACCTCGACATCGACAGTGTAAAAGCTACACCCGAAACCATTTGCTCATTTTACCTTGGACAAGTTCCGGATAAAACAAATTTGAAACGAGATCGTGTAAAATTGATTTGACTGCAAAGTAATTTTCAACTTGGAGAATATATCTCGATTGGTGCGATTTATAATGTCGATCGAGCTTATATTCTTCAATGGATTAGAGGCATATTGTGTAACACCCTCGATCCGGTGTCACATTGGGCCTCTAGCACAAAGCCTGTATTTCAAAATTTCATTTCAAAAGCCCAACAATAATAAGTCCAAATCCACTTTCATCGTAAGTTCATAAAATCCAACCCATTTCAAAATACAAATCCAAGTAATTAAAAGTAGTTGGAGCTCCAAAATATTACAACCAGTTTAAAATCATTTGACTCGATAAAATAAATAAAAGTTATAATTATACATATAGGGTCCTACAAGTACATAGCCCACTACATCTAATAAAAGTACTCTAACAACAATGTTGATGTTGAAACCAACCATGATGATGCTCCTCTGATCCAAAGTTTTCCTTAACCTACGTACGAAAATACATTTCCAAACTCTGAGCTAGGGATGGCAATGGATCGGACTTGGATCGGACTTTATAAAGTCCAAGTCCAATCCAATTAATAATCGGACTTTCAAAAAAATCCAAATCCAAATCCATTTACATAAATCCAAATCCAATCTAATAAAATATCTAAAATCCAAATCCAAATCCAATTATTTTTTAAAATAACAACTCAAATAAATATCTTTAAATAAAAAAAATATATTTTTATCAAACAAATATTTTTAAATTTATAGCACAAACAAATCTCAAAAAAAATATTAAAATCCAATATAAAACAAATTAAAGTAACAACTCAAACTTTTTAAATATAAAAATTTTAAATATTTTTATTCGGGTTTATATATGGATCAAATTCATATCGGATATGGATCGGATTGAATTCGGATCGGATCATGGCAATATCCATATCCGATCCACCTCCTATTAGGACTCGAACATTATTTTTGGATTCAAATTTAGACTTTTTTAATCGGATTTGGATCGAATTTTTTTCTTCAGATCGAATCGGATTCGAAACGAATTCGGATTATATTGTCATCCCTACTCTGAGCTACAAAAGCTCAGTGGGTACTCTACCAATCGGTTCACATCTTACATAACATAAGTAAGCATATGAGGTATGAAAATAATGACATGACATGAGTATGATGGCGCTATCATATCCGCCTAAACACAAGATATTATGCATGTACAAAAATCGGCCCATGACATATAAATGTCAAGATAAGTCAACATAGCATCTCAAGCTCATACATATGTATATATATATATATATATATATATATAAGTAGTGTGGCCCGCAACCACTAAGCATCGTGATCATACACTACGAGCAAAGTCTGCATCCACTAAGCATTAGGATCCCATACTCTAGGATGAGGCTCGCGTCCACTAAGCATTAGAATACTGCATCCATGCTTGGAATGGTTCATCAAGCATCTTCGAACTGGATCGCGTCCATTAAGCATCGGGATCCTACGTTCAGGAAATCTTCGAGTGTTTCAACACTTTGATCATATATATATATATATAAGGGTGTCCGAACCCACCACATAGTAATAATATAATTCTAGGTGACCTATCAGCACTAAGCAAGGTCCGTAGCATACTATATCATATCTTTATATCACCAATTCCCATTGGTTTCCATCACATACCAATTTCATACTAGTTACCGTGTGTTTAGCAATTATCGCTTAAACAAGGCTAAAAGGTTAATTTCTCAGTTTTAGTATTCATTTTATAACTTAATCCACCCATAGGGACCCCTAACAAAAATTATGGAACTCACAAACTCAACCCTTAAAAACTTGGGTAGATTGCCTAGGGGTATCGATACGCCTATAAAGGGGTATCGAAATGCCCCAGTATCGATACGCTAAGACGTTGACTTTATACAAAAGGAAACCTACCCGTATCGATATTCCTATGTAGGGAATCGATACTCTACCATGTTTCGATACACCCCTTAGGTGATATCGAAACGATTTGCCACTAGAATTTTTAGTATTGAAACACGGGCTGGATGTTTTGAAACGCCTGCCTTTCTCATCTTTGTTTAGTCTCTAGAGTATCGATATGCCTACCGAGGGTATTGATACCCCTGTACGAAAATTCAAGTCTAGACCTTATAGTTACTTATAACTCTACCCAAACTTAACCCATTCAATCTCAAATCATTCCTACACTTTAAGGGGATAACTCTAAGCATGTTTAAGCCCTTAAAACGAAGGTTCATCAATAGTTTGTAAGTCTACCATTAGAGGATTTCTTAAGCATTCAAACACTCAAACAAGTCATTTTACATGCAACACATGGCAAAGTCATGCAATTGTCACGGGGTCAGAGTTCTGGCGTAGGGACATCTACCCCGTGCGGTACCTCAGGTCTCTCTCATACCCGAGGTTAAGCCTTTACCATCACCGATGCTCACGGTTTCGCCCTCCCATGAGCTTATCAGGGAAGCGGGGATAGCTCCCAACCAGTGTGGTGCGCGATCAGCACGCCCATCCGAAGATAGGTCGACTGCTCGGCACATACTACACCCTTAATGCTATCCCGCTCCCAAGAGTTAAGCACAACCAGAAAGTATCTCGCTCGGTCTCGCGTTGTTACGACGAACGGACCATGACAATATCCCCCACCTGATTCATGCATGCCCTCGTGCATGGGGGAGAAACTCTTTCCCTTTTTTTTAGATTTACCATGAACTAGTGTGCAATTCTCCCTCAACTCACCCTCGATGCTAGGGCTGCCCTCCTGGGCACTGGAGAACTTTCGATGCGGCTTTCTGCCTACCCGTCCTTGTCTCAATCTTTTTCTAGATGACCCACTTGCGAACACCCGCTTCACATTAGGGTGCGAGCTTTACTTGCTCATCCACATGACTCACTCACACAACACATGGAGCGTTTGGCAAGCTCACAGCTAGCACACAACCTCTCTTTGATACCATCTGTCACGGGGTCAGAGTTCTGGCGTAGGGACATCCACCCCGTGCGGCACCTCAGGTCTCTCTCATACCCGAGGTTAAGCCTTTACCATCACCGATGCTCACTGGTTTCGCCCTCCCATAGGCTCATCAGGGAAGCGGGGATAGCTCCCAACCAGTGTGGTGCGCGATCAGCACGCACATCCGAAGATAGGTCGACTGCTCGGCACGTACTACACCCTTAATGCTATCCCGCTCCCAAGAGTTAAGCACAACCAGAAAGCACCTCGCTCGGTCCCGCGTTGTTACGACGAACGGACCGTGACACAATGCAAATGCTAGAGAGTTGTAGGAGTATCAACCTTAAGAAAAACACAACAAACCCAAACTCTTACTCCTCTTCAAGCTTTCTCCTTCCCAAAGCTCTTGGAAGGCTCTCATACTTATTTCTCTATAAAGGGAAGATAAGTAGTGAATTAAACACCAAGGAGAAGGATTCTTAGAGTCTAAAAACACTGGAAAAAATAAGATTTAAGCCTCAAAAACTCCTTTCTCGTTCTCCCCTCAACTCACTCTCATAAACCCCATTTTTCTCACCAAACTAACACATCTTTACCTAGCTAGATAGATCTTCAACAGCCCTAAAACTTTCTCTTCAATCCAAAAATGAAATTCTCATCAAAAACTATAAAGCTTGCTCCTTGAACAAAAGAGAGACAAGAGTGAATTCAACACACTCTTTTCTGCAGGAGAAATTACTCTCCCTTACACCCATTTCATCCCTATTATGCATTTACCAAAGTACCCTCACTAACCAAGGCCCAACTCTTAACCCAACTCAACTATCTAAGCCCAGGCCTAAAATCGGCCCAAAACTTAAACTCATAGCTCAACCTCAAAGCCTAACACTTCGTGTTAACCCAACACTCGGATTCGAATCTGGGTTGTGACGTATTGTTGCCAGATAAATCTGTCAATGTTGTTCATACATGATATCTACGGTTTTTGAGGTATTCATGGGAAGCTACCACCTATAGTTGGGGGATCGACTGTATTAGTGTTCTTGTATCGTGAGTTGTGCAAGGTCGCTAAAATAGTAGATGGTCATAAGGTTTAGGGAATCAGTGGATATTTGCTACTGTTGCAAGCGTGGGCTTGACAACGATTACCTTTTCGGACACCGGTTACACAAACATCGTTTTAGTTTCCTCTTGTGTCTCGGTAATTTTATTTAGAATTATTGTAATTTTTAAATTTCATTTTAATTTATTTATTTAAAGAATTTTTATTGTGTACAGATGGTGCGAAAAAAAAGTTCACACGGGGTTGATGAATAACAAATTAAAAGTTTTTCGAGCTCAGATCGATTTGTATGCTTAGGAGCAGGTATTGTTTTTATTTTAATTAAAATTTTGAAATAAATCATCATTTATGTTATAATTAGATGTCTTATTGGAATAACATTTTTTTTTGTAGTTTATTTGGATGTCGTACAGGATTTGGAGGCCCAACAAAGGCAACAACGTAACAGGAAGAAAAAACACACCTATTTTTCAACCATATCTGCTACTAATTTAAATGTTATTTGCTTTTATTTTTTTACTTAGTTCTCGTTATACATTTGTTGATGATGCAAATTGGTTACTAGTTAAAATAATACCCTTAATCATCAAACATAATAGTCAATACATTTAATAGTACAAACATAATAACTAAGGCATAGGAATATTGTTGAGTTGATCGATCTATAAAGTTGGCCAAGAGGGGGGGTGAATTGACAATTTAAATTTTGGTGGAAGATTTTTCGGTGAAAGATAAAAAAATAAGAACACACAATTTATAGTGGTTCAAGCTTTGAAACAAGCTCTACATCTACTACCTTAGCTCCCACTAAGGATTTTGAAATCAATTCACTAAAGAATTCAACATTTTTCTCGGTTCAAGGGATAACCGTTACAATTTGAATCAATTCTTCTACCCAAGAATTAATTCAACATCACAAGATAAAAAGATGAAAATAAGGCAAATAAAATCTCTCACAAGATAGATATTGCCCCAAATACAAATAGCTATCCCCAAACTCAATTACAAAGAATCAAAATGAAATTACAAGAGTTGGGAGTCAAGATATGCAATATGAGCTTTGGAGTTAGATTTTTGTGCTTGGATGTTACTTGAGGTTCAATAATTGTTAATGCTGCTCAAAATGCTTCAATTTATACCTTCTCATTGATTTCTAACCGTTGGGGTTGTTGGAGATATAAATATAGACGTAGGAGCCTTCTCTTTCCATCATAAATGCACTCTGATAGAATTGGTATCGAAACACGGGTTACCTGTTTCGAAACAGACCACATATAGAAAGAGACGTTGTACATTCATTAAAGGGCGTACCGAAATAGGTATTGATACCTGAAATAAATTATGAAGTTTGGTATCGATACGGGTATCAAAACGGAGTAACCACCATTTAAAGCTTTAATTGCCACCAACGGTCAACTCATTTTAATGTTTAAAATAGCCATTGGGATTTTAGGAGGTATCGATACAAGTATCGAAACAGTAAGCCTTATTTTTAAATATTTTAAAATTAATTAAAATCTCAAGGCATGGTTCGATACTAGGTTCGAAACATTTGTTGGCAGTGAGGTTCTGGTATCGAAACGTGTATCGATACTTGTTCTTAGTCTCAAGAACAAGCTTTCAAAAACAAAGGGCGGTATCGATACCTGTTATAGTGGTATCGATACGCTCGTATAAAAACACTTAGAAAAATTATTTCAAAGTTTTTGGTTTGATTTGAAACCTTAATTTTAACTTATAACTTAAAAATTTATTACAGAATAAGTCATTTAATATAATTGTTATATCAAAATCAATATTAGTTTTACAAATATATCTTGGTTCATTTGGACAATTTGGTTTGAATGCCCTTCACCCCTACATATCGTACATCGCTTCCTTTGTCCATTCTCTTTTTGATATAGATTCATGCTGGTATAAATGCGAGTCGATTTCGGTCACCCATTTGGAGTTCTACGGAGTGTAGGATCTAGTAACCATTTTTCATGCTCCACTAACGGCCAATACTGGGCATTTGCGATCGGTGAAAACTCAACTTTGTAAATATTGATCATCCATTGTAGATTGAAACATTATTCAACATAGTTGTACGTGTCAACCCCAACATACATACATGTTGCAACTGCATGCGCACTGGGATATCGCCATGCCTGAAATTGGCCACAATCACACAATGTACGTCTAAAATCGATTCGAAATACATTTGAGTGAGGTACTTCATTGTGGTGTCTATAACAAAGAACATATTTTGATCGAATATGTGAACGATCAGCCTCGTTGCCTCCTGAATATTATTCTCCCTTGCAAGCCACCTCTTCTTGTATTTTATTTGATATTTAAAATGTTGTGCAGTGGTTGCCTAAATTGAGGAAACGAAAACCCTTGGATTTGCTTCAACCAACTTCATCATGTGATGGCTTATGATATTTGAGTCCAATTTAGTGCGATTTTAATCAATAGACGTTCTCAAACACGTGTGATCGCCATTGTACTTTGTTACCTCCCAACGATCAATCTTCTTAACATAAGATACTCGTATCTTTGAATTGCACCCTTGTCCATAGTTCACACATTTCGCAAAGAAAGTACGTGGGGTGGATTCCGCAACGACGTAGTCTACATGTTGCATGATACTATACTCTTTAATTGCTAAAGTAGCTTCATTCTTTTCATAAAATCGAAGACCAACGCAAATAGTTCACTCTGCTGACTTGAACTGAAATTGGGCATATCTAGAAATTGTGGGGCCTTCATCGCATCAAAATCCCCCGAGTTCATATGATATGGTGGATCATAAAATGTAATGTCTTCCCTCGTAAGAAAAAATTCTCCAACCCCGAAAAATTAGGTGCTTCACTAACATTATCGGGAACAAATAAGGATCCTTAATATCTTTATCTTTGCTTTAATCTTCAAGTGATTCTCCCCAACGATCACGTAGATCCTCCCTATTTTTCAGTATTGCAACAAAACTACCTTCAGATATATCAATTTCGTTATCAAAACCCATTTGATTGGTTTCCCCAACAACGTTTTTAGATGGGACAGAAATATCACGAACATCAGCAAATAAATCAACATTTCGAATATTGCGGAATATCTGACCGGATTGTAACATAGCCATTGATATCGCAAACCATGAATAGGAGATCTAATTTTCTCCGATGTCTTCTCCTTCAAAACTCAAAATGTGATATTTTTTTTCATTATAATGAATATTCGTCACGAAGATATTATTGCTCATTTTATCTGCATTTTTGACATAAAAAAGTTTCAATAATAATACAAATAAAAAAATAACTAAATGCAACTACACCAAATTTTAAAATAATAATAAAAATTAATTCCTAAAACTATACTAAAATGTAACTAAACCAAAAAAATTATTTCGTATATAGTGTAAATGACTTTCTAAAACTATACTAATTTACAAAACATTAACACGTACATCATTCATTCTAAAAAATAAAAATATATTAAATAAATATTATCGAAAATCATACATAACATAACAAATAAATTTCAAAAAACCATCAAACTTATAACGAGAAATTAAAATTTTAGATTCACTTACAATATTTTCACCAAAAATTTCGTTCTTCTTCTTCTTCTCCCTCTTTGCTCAAACATTACACAATTTTTTCTAACCTTAAACATCAATATAATAGATTTAAAATAAAATAATAAAATCGTTTTTACTTCATTACCCTACAGAAAATTTAATATTCACTAATACATTTCAAATAAAAAAATTCACTACCTCTATACAACTTTTACAATAATAGAACAAGTAAAAAAATTATCAACACATTGTCCAACACCACTATTCATTGCGCTAGACAGACTACACCATTCCGGTCAAAGATGAGGGGAAGAAGTCCGTCTTCAAACAATGATCACCCTCTCTATTCAAAGCCACGTGTCTTCACCTACAAATATAAAAAAGAATATATTATTATTGTTCAAAGACGTGTTGCAAACAATTTATCTTTAAACAAAAATAATTTTTTATTCGTAAGCAATTGATCTTCAATTTTAAATAATAAAAAGTAATATTTTGGAAAATAATGTACAATAAACAAGATATTTAGAATTAAAAATTCCAACAATAATATTATTGTAAATTCTCCATGATTTATTATATAAATATATATTCCTTTATATTTTTAGAATTAAAAATTCCAACAATAATATTATTGTAAATTCTCCTTGATATATTATACAAATATATATCCTTTATATTTTTATATATTTTTTCACATATAATATAAAAAATATTTTCACATATGTTAAAAATAATATATCAAGCAAAACTTAAAAACTTTCAACTAATAACAAAAAATTTTAATTTTTTAAAATTTTTATTTTACAACTTATATTTAAATTGAGTCTAAGTTAATAAAATTACAAATCGAGATAGAATAAATTTTTCCACCTCAAATCAAGTCGAATAATTATGTTTTTGAGTAAAATTTTGCCAAAACCTGCTTAAAATTACAAAAAAAAAATGTTGGGAGGGCAAGTTAAATATATAAGCCAAATTCAGGTACCTACCGATTGGATCAAAAGAATTATAGTTGGACATTGAAAGCCAGGTTTCTATAAGGGATATTGTTCTTTGCTTCCACGAAACATGCTGGAAATTTGGACGAGTTCTAATCCAACACGATAAGGACACACCAAGATTCATTCATCTTTCATTGAATTTGAACTTGGTAAAGTTTCAAAAGTATTATATTCCTCCAAAAAAGGGAAAGATAAGAATATTTCAAAATTCTACACAGGAAAAAGAATCAAAATAGGACATAATATAACACCAAAATCCACTTTCATGAAATGTAAAAGAAAACAGACTCAAACAACATCTAAACACTTGAGACTAGTAAACAACAGCTGTTAGAAAACATTGGGAACTAAGACATAGATTTCACCTTTTCCTTCATCACTTTTACCTCACTTCTTCTTTGCTGCTTCACCGGCCTTCGTCTAATATTAATAAAGCAAAATAGTCAGAAAATAAGTTTTATCGGTGATCGGATGTTTCAAAAGTGAGATGGGTTCAAGGAACGATTTGAAAAGACGAATAATTTATATTACCTTCTTTACTCCACGGATCTTCTTGGCCCGGTTTTTCCTCTCCTTCATTTGCTTCCTTGATTTCTCCACCTTGGTATCCAATCCATTCTGAAATAACACAAATAATTAGAATACCTCGATGGCCTTAAAAGAGAAGGATTCAAATGCAGTTCATAATTAACAATGGGGAGACAAAAATAATGTGATGGGGAACTGAGAAAAAGAATGCTAGAAAACTCAAAGGACAAGTAAATTACTCCATGAAAAATATCCTATAATTGTGGAACTATTTATGTACTTTTAGCCACATTTTAACAGATTTTCATTGACAACCCAAATGAAGATGAGATTGCTCTAAAGGTGACACGACTAGCTTCCTCATTTCCATGGCCACAACTCTTTCAAGTTTCACCATCACAGCCACCCAAACTCAGTATTCCTCTAGAACACAAAAACACTTCTCCATCTCATCTACTTCTCTTATTCAAAAAAATATCTCCTCCGCAACACCCAAAGCTCATCATCTATCTCGATTCACCATGGCAGCATCTACTTCTTCTTTGCTCCAATCCAACACCTTGAACTTCAAACACTATTTCCCTATTCATTTGCTTCATACTCCCCCTCCTCGCCTATCGAGGCTCACCGCTTCTTTGGCTTTCAAAGGTCACCGTTCGGCTAAGTTTACTGTTAAATGCTTCTTCTCGTTGGAGCAGAGGAAATTACATATGCCGACTTCGAGTTTGGATTCCAACAAGCAGTTGAGTTTTTGTTCAACTGATAAAAACCCATTCGAGATTATTGCTCAAACAATCTCGAAGGCTCTGAACGCGTTAAAAAAGCCGGCTATAGCTGTGGTTTTATTGGGTTTGTTGCTAATGTATGATCCTAATAACGTAGCGTTGGCTGCATCAGGTGGGAGGATGGGAGGAAGGTCTTTTTCTTCGGGTTCTTCGTCTTCGAGGAGTTATTCGGTTCCTAGGAGTGGAGGGTCGCGTTTTTCTTCGTATTCGGCTCCTTATTACGCTCCATTCGGTGGTGGTGGGTTTTACATGGGGCCTGCAGTTGGTGTTGGTGCCGGTTCGAGTTTGTTCTTTGTTCTGGTTGGGTTTGCTGCTTTTGTTTTGGTTTCAGGGTTCCTTTCGGATCGGTCTGAGAGTAGTGTGCTTACTGCTAGTGAAAAGACTACTGTTCTTAAGCTTCAGGTAAGTTTTTGGAGAATTTAATTGTTTTTTAGTTGTTCTTTTGCTTTAATTAAGTTTGAATAGGTGTATCATATGCATGTTTAATACTAATGAATCAATTACCTTCTGTAATTATAAAAAAGTAATCTTTTGTGTATGCTGGTCTCCTTGTAATGATGGTGAGTTTTTTTTAGTTCTTTTGTTTTTGCATAATTGATGTCTCAGATGTGTTTGCAAATGTAAGATATGAACTATGAAGTACTGGTTGTGGAAACTAGGAATATCAAGGAGGGTTGCTTAACTGTGAATCTTTATAGGCAAATAGTGTTTATATGAATCCCTTTTCTAATCAAGTATTCAGACATAATTTTGTATGAAGAATTGTTATGTAAATGAGCTAGATAAGTGAGATGGACGCACAATTGTGATGATTGTCATTACTAATGGACTTCGATTGCCATTTGTCTTATGTTGTCTCACTATTGTTTGTATTATTAGGTTGGGTTGTTGGGTATGGGACGGTCTCTTCAAAGGGATCTTAATCGGATTGCTGAAGTGGCTGATACCTCTACCTCTGAGGGTCTAAGCTTTGTATTGACAGGTAAAGCTTTTTAGTCTTATTGGATTAAGTGTAGATGCTCTGCACATTCTGTAGATCACAGATGGGAAGATATGATAGATGAAAATACTCTTCATTATTTTTACTGTTGTAGGCTTGTAGCAATCATCTTTGCGCCATCTCCTAACCGAGTCATAAAGAAAATATAATAACCTTAGGCGGAAGCATGTACATATCTTATAGCTCAATAGCCTAATTATGCTGCTTGTTATTCTGAAATCTACATTAGAGAATAACAACAGGATGACAAAGGGGCATAAGCTTTTTACCCTATTTTTAGTGGTTTACTTTGATTGAGATGCACATAGGGCAATGCCGTTCATTGCTTTGCTTTCTCTTATTTTGCTGATGGTTAAATGATATTTCCCATGCAATGAATGGGCATACAGCTGCAATCTTTCTTCTTTCTGTTTTACTCTAGCAATACTTGTAACATGTAGTCTGGTTCTAGGTAGCTTGTGTCTGCTATTTTTCTTAAACATGTCAAGTTCAGTGTCGGTCAGAATGGTTATCTTACATCCCTTTTTCTTATGTTTGCAGAGACAACACTAGCTTTGCTTCGCCATCCTGATTATTGCATCTCTGGTTATTCATCTGTAAGTTAACCTTTCTGTAATATTTTGCTTGTGTCCCATGTTGAACTAATTACATATGTGGATATGCTTTTTTGTACCCAAGTCTTGTGCGGAATAGTTTAAAGACAATCACATGCTCTGTGGTAGATATATATAAAGGGTCTTTTGTATTCATATAATGTTCTCAGAAATTAAAACGCTGCTACACCCTGAAATTTATGTAGGTTTGTAGTAACTTAGGTAGTAATATTTCAGCAGATTTCATTGATTGAATGGCAAACATTGAGGTTATATTCTTCGGGATGTGAGTGTTTCTGTGGCTGATTTTATTTGGAAAGGCCTTGGTTGAGGATATTTACCAGTACTTGTAATTTATAAAATGGGATTATTGTAGTTTAGACATTTTTCTTTGTAGTTATAATTTATGAACTTCGTTTAACATATTATATATCTTTAGGTTGATGTGAAACGGAGCATAGAGGACGGGGAGAAACGCTTCAATCAACTCTCTATCGAAGAACGGGGTAAATTTGATGAAGAGACTCTTGTGAATGTGAACAATATTAAAAGGCAAAGTTCAAGTAGTCTGAAAGCTAGTGGATTTAGCAACGAGTACATAGTGGTAAGTTCTAGTTGCCTGCAAATGTGTTGGCTTGAATGTATTTAAGACATCAATATGGAAAACAATGTGTATTTTGTATATCATTCATCCATTCAACGAGTTGCATCGTGTGTAACCGTTAGAGGAATTCACATCCTTTATCTGCATGTTAGGAGACTGAAAGATGAATGAGGACTGTACTTAGTTTCTAGTTAAAAATATCCTCAATGCTTCTTTAATTCATAACCAAGTTTTGAAATCTCAGATAACAATTTTGGTGGCTGCCGAGGGAGTCCATAAATTGCCTCCCATTAACGGAAGTGGCGACTTAAAGGAAGCCTTGCAAAAGCTTGCCTCCATCCCATCAAGCAAAATAATGGTAAGAATTGTCTTATTACCCAATTATGAGTAGTCGAGAATCGAGATTGCTCGTTCTTGATATTTCCTCGGTTGTCATTCAGGCAGTTGAGGTTTTGTGGACACCTCAAAATGAAGATGACACATTATCCGAGCGAGAACTACTCGAAGACTACCCATTACTGAGGCCTCTATAAGATCTTATAGCTAGATACCCTGTATCTTCTCAAGAAAGGTAAAATCGGAACTGCTTCTTAAATCCTTGTGTTCATTTGTATATAATAAATGTATATTTGTATACTAAGGTTACGTTTGTCTGAAGATTGATGCCGTATATTTGTATACATATTATCAGAGAGATAAGTTTTTGTTTCTTCCTCACTTAGATCCAACTTCGAGACTTTGACCACTACTAGTAATTGTTCATCTCAAAGATAATCAGATATATATGATAATCGATGAACATGATTATAAACAATGTTTGTTTTAAGTGGTTAACCACAAACAAAGTGACGCCAATACCGGTGCTTCTCCCGCACTAAATTCATGGAGTCGAGAGGAATGTCTTTGGTTTCGGGCAAGAAGAGGGCAATGAAAATTGTCATGAAGATGTTACACGCAGCGTAGAACAAGAAGGCACCATATTTGAAGTGGCAAAGCATGGTCAAGAAGGTTTGGGAAAACAAAAGTGGTGGCGAAGTTGACGATGACGCTGATGCTTTGGAGTCGCTATCAAAGCTGAACTGTTTCCAGAACCAACTGATTGGAATAGAACGGGTGCATGGAATGCAATGATGTTAATCCCTGTAAGTTGTTGGAAAAATGTTATGGCAATTGACATAACCATGTGAGGCCTATATTGCCTCTTTAATATTGTCACAAAGGGTTCTTCATTTCCCTCTTTGTCTACGTCGCTGGCCTTTTTGAGCTCAGCGAGCTCGAGTTCCATATCACAATCTTTCCCTCGGACTTTACGAAGAGCATATCGGGCTTGCCCCACTTTGCCTCGTATTAGGATGCTGGGAGTGTCCGAAATGAAGAGTGCACCAATTGTCATAATGGCAGCGGGTACCACGGCCAGACCGAGAGAGAGGGGCCGACCCTGATTGTGTAATCATTAATTTTATCCCTTTGGGATGCTAAACTAATTTTTTTTTTTTTTTTTTAAATTTGAGTTTGTTTTACTATCAATTTTTAAAAAATATATTATATGTCTTTATCCTTGTAAATACTACTATAATTATTTTTAATTTGTGTTTGTTAATTTTTATCTATGTAATTAAAATAAAAAACAAAAAATATTAGGTTTTAACAATTATCTTCATTATCATACTTTAAAAATCTAAAAACATCATACAATTTTCGGTCAATTTTTCTTTTATTGTTATTTTGTTTGTTTTATTTGTTATATTATTATTATTATACAATTTAAATAAATAAAAATAAATAAATATCAGATAAAACATAAAACCCATAATATAATTAAATCAGTCCATTTACATTTTATCAAGGCCCAATTAGTTTAAATAATAATCACAAGCCCGTTTCTTTAATTACTAACCCGCTTTTTAATTACATCAATCCCAATTGGACCCAAACAAATCTAATAAAAATAAACCCTAATCTCCAGCTTCCTTCTTGCGTAGCTGCCTGGTGATTGTTGGATCTAATCTAGATCCAACGGTCTAGATGAAAATTAGAGAGTCTTCTAAAATCTCCACTCGCCACACGCATCGACGCTTGGAGTCCACACGCGCGCGTGTAATGCACGCCCTTGTCCTTTCACATGCCAGACGACCCTTAGCTGCCTCCGATTGTCATCGAATGCTCCGACGTCCTTTCACCGATCAACCTCGTATGAGCCACCTCGCACAACCAACCAAAGATCAACGTCAGAATCGTACACTATATTCAGAATTTCAGACGAATTCAAACAAAAACAAAAACAGTTCTAGAGGGATTTCGGTCAACCAAATCAGAAAATTCAGAGGCAATATCAACCCAAAATTCAAGCAATTCTAGCACACGCAAGAGAACAAAATTTCAGAGCAACCAATAGAATATTTTAGATCTATTTTTCCTTTCTATTTTTCTGTAATATTTCGGTTATAAAACTGAATTTAACCAATGTAATCGAGATTTTTTTCCCACGAGCATTAAAATCGAAAAAGAGAAATTCAGTGGTAAATTCTCTTGCTTTTACTTTTATGCACAAAGAGGGAAATAGATTTAGGGTTTGTGGTCTTACCTTTTTTAGATCGAGTCACTGTTTTCTTTTTCGTCCGAGTCTCTTCCGTCCGGTGATAAGCCCCAGGCCATCGAGCCATCAGGGTGAATCGATTATTGGAGATTCGAAAAGTTTTTTTTTTTCTTTCTTTTTGGTTCTTTCCCAAAAGAAAAAAGATTCATTTTTAGGTTTTGAAATCTGTTAAAAAGGTTAGTTTTGTTTCGTTTTTGGTGTAAAAAGGGTTTTCAAGCGTTTTTCAAACTCTGAGTTTGATATAGTTTTCTAGGTTTGATACGGTGATTTCTGAAAAAGTTAAGAACATATGAATGTTCTTAGTTTTTCTCTGGGTTTTTGTTGAATATCACAGAGAGTTTGGCTTTTTTGATTTCGATTGAAGGAGGAAATGAATAAAGCTTTTGTTTTATTTCTTTAATTGTATTTTATACCGAGGACTAAAAAGAAATGGGTTATTCACGCTCATTAAATCCCTCCATGGATTAGAAATCATGCTCGTGGTCCCTTTATGTTTTTAATTCATTTCGATTTCGTCCTCGAATATTTTTAAACCTTTCAATTGCGTCACTAATTTCTGTTAGGGTAAACTACTGCGGTAGTCACTTTTGTTTACCCTCAGTACATTTTTAGTCACCGATTTTGAAAAACGACCAGTAAGGTCACTATCGTTTTCGGGGTGTAAAGTTTTGGTCACTCCAACGTTAAGTGCCGTTAAATATTGACGAAAAGATGATCTGGCACAACAAAAAAAATGATAAATTACTTAAATAGACCTTAAACTATTATTATACTTTTGTTTCATCTTTAATTTGACTCTCAAAATTTTAAAACTTTATATTTTTACCATCTTCTCCAAAAAAAAACTAACCCTGACCCTCATCTCAAACCCCAAAATCTTCACCTAAATAACATTGAAACAAAAATTTCATTGTTCTTTTGCCCTTATATATTTATGCAAATTATCGTTCGAATATTTTCATATTTATTTATAAATTTATTTGTTGCAGATTGGCCATTAACTTCTACTTCAGCTGGTGACAGTATTGTCTCTGATTCACCACATTTGTCATTGTTCATACGAGTCCTTATGTGATCACTTAAGGATTTCCCACATGAATAAATTTGCATACCAAAAATATATAACGGCTATAGCACGTATAACTAATGTTTGGTTATATATATTTTTTAATTATACCAAAAATATGGCTCCATATTTGTCATTGTCATTAATGTCTGCGTGAACAATAGCACATATTCATAATCGCATGCCCGAAGGAATTAACCAAACAAAAAATGTAGTTGAAAACATTATGTGACATACTAAAGGCGATTTCTGGATCTATTTCATCTTGGAGAGATATCTCATAAGTTAATTGGTCCTCTTGCTCTACAAAGTCTAGTTCTAGACGAACAACAGGTACCCCGACAAATTCATACATGGAAAACAAAATTATAAGTTGTTCCTTTTATTGGCTACCAAGGTACGTGACCTGATGAACGTTAATTTGCAGGGTACCCGATGACCAATCTGCAGCAAATAAATTTGCAAATAAATAGGGAAATATTCGAACGTTAATTTGCATAAATATATAAGGGCAAGAGAACAATGGAGTTTTTGTTTCAATGTTATTTGGATGAAGATTTTGGAGTTTGAGATAAGGGTTAGAGTTAGTTTTTTTTGGAGAAGATGGTAAAAATATAAAGTTTTAAAATTTTGAGAGTCAAATTAAAGATGAAACAAAAGTATAATAATACTTTAAGGTCTATTTAAGTAATTTATCATTTTTTATTGTGCCAGATCATCTTTTCGTTAATATTTAACGACACTTAACGTTGGAGTGACCAAAACTTTATATCCCGAAAACGATAGTGACCTTACTGGTCGTTTTTCAAAATCGGTGACTAAAAATGTACTGAGGGTAAACGAAAGTGACTACCGCAGTAGTTTACCCTTTCTGTTATAATCCCTTTTTAATAATGGTTTTATTACGAACAAGTCCCTCCGTGTTTTGAAACATCTTTTTTACCATTTATTGTTTAAATATCATCCCGAAGGTCCTTTTAAGTTTAAAAAGCCTTTTAATTTGGTCATTGTTTTCTATTAATTTTTCTTATTTCAATTTTAACCTGAAATTTGTTTTTATATCATTTCAGTCCCATTTCCAGAATCCTTTTTTATCTTTAAATTTATTTTCTCTTTATTTTTATTTTTTATTATGCATATCTTTTATTTCATGCATTTTTTTATTATTTGGGTCATAGGTGTCACTTTGCATTATATTTGTATATAATTTTATCATATTTAATTTTCTAAGTATGATATGTGTTTATTTAATTTTTTTATTATTTCATGTTTTTGTATGTATTTTTTTATCATTGTTATACTTATTTATCATCTAAATAACGCTAAGTAATTAGTATTTAATGGATGTTTCAATATTCGGTCGTAACGGGCTCGACACCAGGCGTAATGGTGGCGGTGTATGTGTATACCTTTGAATATCGTGACGCTTAAAATACATTCGAATTTTTGAATAAATATTAATTTAATGCCACTTTAATTTGAAAATTTTAATTTCAAATAAGCGTTAAATATTTTTAAGGTACCGGTTTTGGGCGGTTTGAAAACGTTAACCCCGTTTTTAACCGTAACCAACTCCCGAACCTTTTCAATTTCGAATATCTGGTTTTACGGTATCCGATCTACCAAAGTGACCGGTGACGATTTCAGTCGTTTTTTCTAAATTGTTTTCTAACTTTACAAATTGCTTTTTTTTCAAATTCTTTTTTAAATCATTTTAAATTCTACTTTAAATTTAACTACACCTTTATTTTTAACTTTTTCCCAAATTTTCCAAAATTCTCAAAACCTTAATTTTAATCCCTGTGAGAATGGTGCCGTTCCTTATGAGATTAATGAACTTCAGAGAATTTAGAAAAGAAAAGAATTATGGATTTGATGAAAGAAATGTATTCATTGAATCATATGAAAATACAAGAGGTGACATTACAATTAAGGGAATACATCTTATTTATAGATGAGCTAGGGAAAGAATGAAGATGAGTTGAAGAGGAATAACCGCTACTAACAACAACTCTTCTGCAACAGAATCAGTTGTAACTTCCTTTAGGTCGATTGAGGATGCTTAACATTCACTCGAGTTTCTTGCTTCTGGACACTTCAAAAAACTTCAACTACCATAAGTTGCTAGGAAAAAACTTTCAAAACCATCCGAAATTGTTTCCTAAATTTTATTTAATCTTCATTGTCTTCCTCTCCACTTATTTGGACCTTCTTTTTGTTGGAAACAAGGTTGTTAAGTGTTGAGCTTCCGAGTGAAATCTGAAGTCCTCTTTCGAGCAAGAAAATACTCTCTTTTGTCTGGTTAATGAAGAGTAAGGCTGTTAAACACTTAACACTCCTCAGAGATTTTTTTTATCATGAACACTTGGTTGTTAAGTCTCAAGTTCCATGTATACCTTGTGAGAAGCAGTAGCAGACAGTGAAGCAATAGAACACCATATTGTTCTTGAACATAATCTCAACCTTTATTAAGTTTCAGTAACAATGTGAAGAATCAAATTAACCAAACAGTACCCACTTTCAGTAGACACCAAAGTAGAACACCGATCAAGCAGTCCAGATCAAAACCAACGACATATAATACCTAGCAGCGGTACAAACAGTGAATTGAAAAGAATCAACCAATTAAAAGGAATAGACAATTGAACATCCCAGATTTCAGATTTAAAAGACTACAATAAACAGTGAATTAACCCCAAAATTAACTTTTATATTAACAAGATGTCCTTCAATTCCTATGACCAACAACTCATATTTTACCGACCATCAATAGAAGATCTCAAAAAGTAAGAATTCATTCTCAATCAGAGATCACCATTCAAGTAACAATGTTCTAATAGGGAAAAATGATGCGTCAAGATTTCGCAGGCTAAAACAAAAGAATGCAAACCTAGAAATTACAAAGGAGGAATACAAACCCAGAATCTCCAACAAGAATGAGATCAAGACGTAGCCAATCGCAAGGGAATGAAGAACATAACTTCAGTTCAATAAACCCAAAGGGAAGAAAATGGAGCAAATCCAATACAAGAAAATCCATGAGCAACAGCAAAAGCATTGAACAAGAAGCAACACACGAAAATCCATAGAGTAGACGAGAGTCGCGATTGAGGAAGTCAACACAAGAAAATGGAGAACAAAACCCAAACAGCAGCAGCGACCAAATAAAGACGATGTCGGGATCTTCTTTGGCGATGTTAGGAATGAAGGAGAGAAATGGTTAGCGAAGACTTAATAAGATCAACAGCGAAATCGGGCCTCAAGATCATTGACGAATGATACCATGTGAGAATGGTGCCATAGTTGCCTTATGAGATTAATGAACTTCAGAGAATTTAGAAAGAAAAAGAATTATGGATTTGATGAAAGAAATGTATTCATTGAATCATATGAAAATACAAGAGGTGACATTACAAGTAAGAGAATGCATCTTATTTATAGATGAGCTAGTAAAAGAATGAAGATGAGCTGAGAAGGAATAACCGCTACTAACAACAACTCTTCTGCAACAGAATCAGTTGTAATTTCCTTTAGGTTTATTGAGGATGCTTAACAATCCCTAATTTCCTTTTTAATTAAAATCTCAAATTTTCACTAATACCTAATTTTTTAAAATCTCAATTCCTAAATTTTTCATGCCCTAATTTATAAATTTATAACTCTCATTTTCTAAATTAAATTTTCATATCATTTTAATATTCCAAAACCTAATGCCTATTTTTTCATCTTTTCAAAATAGCGACCTTCATGATATTAAACCCAAAATTTTTAATTTTAAGGGTCGCTACATTTAGCAATGACGAAGTTTATGCCATTGGCTTCCAACCACACCCAATCCCATTCCCATGAAGAAGAAAGCTCCTAGCATTACTAGAGGTGTAACACCTTTGACCCGGTGCCATATTGGGCCTCCGACCCAAAATCCATATTTCAAAATTTCGTTCAAAAGCCAAAAAAATAAATCCAAAATCAATTCCATCATAAGTTTGTAAAATCAAATTCAATCCAAAGCATAAAATCCGAATAACATAAGTAGTTGGAGCTTTAAATTATTAGAACCCGTTTTAAAAATATTCGACTAAATAAAATAAAACAGAGTTATAAATTATACACATAAGGTGCTACAAGTACATAGCGCACTATGCGTAATAACAATATTCTGACAATAGATGTCGATGCTGAACCCACTACGATGACGCTCCTCCGAACAAACTTTCCTTAGCCTACGCACGAAAATACATTTCGAAACGCTAAGCTACACAAGCTAAGTGGATACTCTGCCAACCGGTTCACATCAAGCATATCATAAAATAATCATAAGCAACATGAATGATGACATGGCATGAGTACGATGACACTACCATAACTACCTAAACACATGATATCATGATTGCATATTATAGGCACATAACATATGCATGACAAGAGAATTCCACACAGCATCTCAAGTTCTTATCTCGTATATATATCGGTGTCCATATCATCTCATAATAGTATAGAAG
Organism: Abelmoschus esculentus; assembly: GCA_035048815.1. Classification (NCBI taxonomy): domain Eukaryota; kingdom Viridiplantae; phylum Streptophyta; class Magnoliopsida; order Malvales; family Malvaceae; genus Abelmoschus; species Abelmoschus esculentus. The sequence goes on from JAUCBN010000049.1 coordinate 4,346,675, forward strand.
TAGGGGACCCATCAACACTAAGCAAGGTCCGTGGCATGCCACTCCACATAATCCACTAAGGAACCCATCAACACTAAACAAGGTCCTAGTTGGTCTTCCACATAATATAATACCGATAACCCATCAACACTAAGCAAGGTTATCAGTTTTACCTTTCATATAATATTTACTCTAGTAACCCATCATCACTAAGCAAGGTTTCTAGTAAGCCACATGACTCAAATGTATCACACCGAACCGTTAATGGTTTCAAATACCGATTTATACCACTAGATTCTAATTATTATTCGATAATCTATTAAACAGGTTTAAGATCCTATATCTCGGTTTAAAAGTTCATTTTATAGTTTAAACAACCCATAAGACCCCTAGGGTCACATTATGAGACTTTTCAACTTTGTCCTTAAACTTTGGGCTAAATGCCTAGGGGTATCGATACCCCTACATAAGGTCTCGAAACACCTTGTATCGATACCCTCACCAAAGAGGTTATCGAAATGCCCTGTATCGATACCCTCACCAAAGAGGTATCGATACGCTTTGACCAAACTTCAAAGTCAACCAAGATGGACTACCCGTTTCGATAGACCCTATATAGGGTATCGGAACATTTTTGCTACTATAAACCTCAGTATCGTAACACGGAATAAGCATTCCGATACACATGCTTTTCTCACCTAAGTTTTCTCTCTAGGGTATCGATACACCTACAGAGGTGTATCGATACTCCTGGACAAAAAGTGCAGTTTTACATTTTCAAACACTTAGAACCTTATCCAACTGATTCCAATGACTCCCTAATCAATCCTACACTTTAGGGGGATGGTTCTTAGCATGTTAAAACACTAAAAGCGGAGGTTCATCAACATAAAAACATATCCACCATTAAAGAACACCTTAAGCTACCAAGCATACCATAATAATCAACAAACATGCTATTATGATTTAAACATGATATGCATGATGATTAAGAGTTGGAAGGGTACCAACCTTAGCAAAAAAAGCAGCAAACTCGTTCTTCTTCACCTACCTCAATGTAAAACCCCGAATTTTTGCCAAATTCAAATTTTAAAATTCTAAAATCCCTAAATTCTGAAACCCTAATAATTTGGGAAATTTTGTTCTAAAATCCTAATTTTAATTAAGGACTTATTTATGATTTTGTTAACCTTTCCATCAAATTGAAAATTTTTGTGGTTATTCCGTGAACTTTATAAAGTACAAGGATTAACCTTGCAATTTACCCATTTTTCTTGGGTAAAAATTAAAATCCCCTTTTCAAAACGTGAAAATAGTCTGCTGAGGAGCCTTTTCTTTTGAAGGTTGCACAGACTACTCTCTCTGCCTCTGTCCCTCAAGCAAATCTCGTCTCTTTTGCCAAGACCTCCTTGGTTCCATTCGAACCTCTGATCATCTTTCACCCTCCGATGTTGGCATTTTCTTTTGGGGTTGTCGGTGTGTGTGTTTCATCTTAGATCGGTGGTGTGAGAGTAAGATTCTTTGTTTTGGGATTTAATTTTTGTTGTTTGAGTAAGATTTATTATCTCAGTTTTGTTGAGTTGAATGGGATTTATTCTTAAAATCACTTTTTTTAGGTGTGTTGCATAGAAAAGTGTTTTGCGTGGCGTCGTCGGAGTGGTCTCCGAAGTGGTCGTTGGGAGGTTGCTACCGCCATCGTCCTTCTCCTTGTTGTCTTGTGTGAGTTGCTGGAAACCCTAGATTCCATGTGGGTTATTTTTTTGTTAGTGGGCTAGTGTGTGTTAGTGTTGGGCTTGGTGGTGTGTAAGAATGGTGGGTTGTGTTGTTGGGTTAGTGAGTGGGTGTTGAGATATGGGCTAGAGTTTGAGAGTGTGTTTTATTTAAGCCCATTTTTGGTAGACCCAAACCCGAAATATAATTGGAATATGTTTTTTGGAATTTTGACTCGAACCATGTTTGACCAAGTTTGACCTGTTGACCACCTTTGACGAAGCTTGACCTTTGACCTTGGACTTTGACCAGTTTTGAGTTTTGAGTTTTGACCTTTGACCAATCAAGTTAAAGTTGACTTTGACTTTTGAGTTGACCAGAGTTGACTTTGACTTTGACAAGAGTTGACTTTGACCAAAAGTTGATTTTTTTGGAAAACCTTCTCCTTTACCTTTTTCGATGTTCTGAGTCCGAATCTTCTATCTATTTTGTCAAATTTAAACCCAAAAGTCCCGTTTTAGTGTTTTCTTCTGAATAGTTCTTTAAGTCTGAAAAGTTATTAAGAGAATCTAATTCAGAATATTCATTCGTTCAGGTGTTAAAGTTTTTGAAGCCTCTGGTGTACCTCCTTTTTTTCGTACCGATCGGACACGTTTTTTGAGACCATCATGTGATTAAGCTTTGGAATCAGAGTTTTATTATAGTTGGCGGCTAAGAATTAGTAATAAATAGTAATTAAGTCATTTTACCTCGTAGGTCCTATTTCAACTAGATCGGAACGCTAGATGCGTCCATCTCAGAGTTAGAGCTTCAGTTGCTTAAGGTGTGTCTCTTCTTGTGCTATATGTTTCTTTGTTTATTCTATATTATGGTATTTTCTATGTGTATCTGTGAAACATTTTTGTATATTGCTTGATTTGATCTGTGAAACTGTTCATCTGTTCATACATGGTATCATCATACATGGCATGTGAAATTTCTGTTTTTAAATCAAGCATCTGATTTCTAGAAAAAAGTTACTCGTAAGAGTTCTGATTTATGATTTTACGAATCATATCATATTCTATCATCGGAAATATTTTTTGGATTTAAAATCAGTAACATGAGGGAAACCTCCACTCTGTATGATTTCTGATATCGAGCCCTCTGATTTTTGTCATGCATATGTTATCATAGCATCATGCTTCAGTTATTCTTAAATTCATAAATATTTTCAGAAACTTTTCAGAAATGTAAAACATGTTTTGTTTGTGACTTTTTGCACTCTAGAGACACACTAAGCTCTTTAGCTTACACCCTTTTAGTCTGCTTTTTCAGATCCTCAGACTTGTTAGACGAACTGGTACTTGGAGCATCTCGCATATTACTCCGAGATATTTATTTCAATATGGACTTCTTTAAATTACTTTAGTTTAATTATTTTACTTAATATGAAATAATGTGTAATTCGGACATTATGATATTTTGATTTGGAACTTACTGGATGCATGCTTTTATGAAATTATTTTCAGAAGCTTTTTTGGTTATTGAAATATTATTTTAAGCTTTTGTATTTATAAAATTTAAATTTCCAATCTATTTTCCCAATTTGTCAAAGTAACCCTAGTTTTGAAATTATTTATCCTAAAATACTTACTTGAGGGGAAAGTTTTAGTAACTTGATTCCTAAGTTTGATCTAATAAAGTAGGTCGAAATTGGGGGTTACATTTAGTGGTATCAGATCCCGGTTTAACCCTCGGCCTATGTGGCTTATTACAACGGTTTCAAAATATTTTCGTCTGTATGCATCTGAAATATTTTTAGAAAATTGAAAATTTCAGAAAAAATATTATGATTTCAGTTCTGTTACAAAAATATTTAAGTATTCTAAATGCGAGACTTCAGTACCGGTTCTAACTCTAGATCATTATCTTTTGTAGATAGTCAATTATGTCACCGCGTAGGAGTTTTGGTTCTGAAAGTTATCGTGGTCGTGGTTGAGGCCATGTTGCCACTTCTGGTTTTGATCACCCACCTACTGTGGGACAATCGAGAAATCTAAATGAGTATCTGAGAATGAACCTGAATCTGGTAGAAGACCTTAAACTCAGAATAATGATCCTTGTAGTGTTGAGGTTAATGAAACAATTCAGTTGGATAGTGTCACGGTGAATCGTGAGCTGCTACGTTATCTCCTTCAGTTTGAGAGTTCGAGGAAACCCTTTTCTATAGAGTTTATATCTGCGAGAATGAAATTGTTTGAGGATAAAACTGGTACAAATCCTGCTGAGTATTGGTTGAAAAATCTGCAAAGGTTATTTGTGTAGATGGATTATCATGCAAAGCAAATTCTAAGAGCTATTGTTTCTCTTCTTGATGGTGAAGCTCAAAATTGGTGGGAATTAGTTGTAGACTCAGTTCCTTCTGATCAGATCACATGGGAGTTTTTTCAATAACATTTCAGGATTGATATGTGGGAGATGAGTTTTTAGAAAAATTTCATTGTAACATCATGAATTTGGGTCTAGAAGTTTGAGTGTTGGTTAGGGAGGTTCGATTAGAGTCGAATCAGATTTTTTCGATTCAATAATTCCGGGTAATTAGAATATTAATATTTTTAATCGGGTGAAAAGTAATTTTTAATAAAAAGTCTTAAAAATATTAAAATAATATTTTAAAGCTAATGGAATGATAATTGAGTCTTAATTTGTTTTGATTAAGCTTAATTTTTATTTTAGTGACCAAATTGTGAAATTTAAAAAGTTAGTGGCCAAATTATAATTTTACCGAAAATTTGGGGTTTTATGGCTAAATTGAAAAGTGAGCCAAAGCTTAGAATCCTTAAAAGGCCATTAATCCAATTTGCTTTAAATAGAGATCATTCACCAAAATTGATTTTTAGTTGACGATTAATTATATTTTCCTTTCTATCTCAATTTTCTCACAATTTTCTCTCCAGGATTTCTCAAATTCTTTGCTGAATTCTTCTCCATTTTCATCAAGATTTACCATATTTTATTCAGCCTTTCTTCATCTTCAAAACCTATTCATTTGTTTTACAAAATCATCAACCGATTTCAAGGAAAATCAAGAGAAGAATTCTCGTCAAATTTGGTGGATGCATCTCAAAGGTAATATTTTGATTCTTTTTTCAATTCTAAGGTTCTTTATTTGATATTCCCAAGCATTTGGCTTAGAAATCATTAATCCTAACTTGATTTTTGTTTTAATTCAAGAATTTTGAGTTTTTAAGGAAATTTCAAGAAAGTAGTTTAGATCTTGTTCAAGGCTGTAATTACGATGATTTTCTATGAGATTATGCTTATTAAGAATATTGAATTATTCTTGTAATGATTTAACATTGTTTTATTCCTGGAATAATTGAATCGGTGTTGATTAGAAGTGGTTTTCGGATGGTTTTTGGGCTGTTTTAGATGCTCTGCTTTTGTTGGAGGTATAAGGAAGGTTTGAAGGTGTTTTTAGTTCATAATTGAGGAGGTTTAGGTGTTAGATTCGATAGATTAGGGGCTGGTGTAGTTTTTGATGTTTTTCGGCTTAGTTTTTGACCTTTTCAGCTTAGTTTTCGGTAGATTTGTGGAGGTTCATGTTGCTGCTGTGTTGAGCATGTTTTGATGTGTATATGCTCTATTTTGATGATGTAGAGGAAGTTCAAGAAGTCTCTTAAGTGGTTGGTGCGTTGGCGTTGCTGTTGGAGCGTCGGCGAGTGCTCGTTTCGCTTATTGGTGAGTGAATTTTGGCTAAAAGTGATTCGTAAGTGTACGGTCCTGTTTTGGGGACTATGGAATAGTGTGAAAGCTTTCCATAGTTCAATAGTAAGTAATTACAATAGTTTTTGATGCATTCCTAAGTTTTGGCTATGTTTGCAATAGTTAAGTGGAAGATGTTTCCATAGAGATTTTAAGAATGCACAAATTGGATTTTTAAAATGATGCATGCATGTGTTAGTTGTTGTAAATGCAAGGATTAGAATGATATTCATGGCTTGTGGAAGCATGAAAAATATTTGGAACAATATGTGATTATTTGCCTTACATTTGATTAAGCCGTTGAGCATGATTTGGTTCACTTGATGAACACATTATGAATGCATTACGAGCAGCAAGTTAACATGCATAATTGTAATGATATTGGCTTAGTGACATTAACCATAGTTGCGAATACAAATGGCATGTCATTAGGATAAAGTGCACTATTAAAATTATGAGTATGATGATGACGCCTACACGTAAACAAGGGTGACTATGTGTCCGATCGTGCGTGTAGAGCTTGCCTATATGTAAACAAGGGTGACTTTGTGTCCGATCGTGCATATAGTTGACCCATACATAAACAAGGGGGACTTCGTGTCCGACCGTACGTAGTGGGGGTAACATGTATACAAGGGTGACTATGTGTCCAACTGATGCATGTTGAGACCAAGCGTCTCGAATTATGATAAGGAATCCAAGTATTCGGTGAGCTTAAAGTTCACATCAAGTTGTCAATAGAATGCCAATATGCATGATACATGGAATGGTTTGAGTTTGAACATGAGGATGATTTGATTTGGTTAAGCATACTTTGATTTGGCACAAAGAGTGCAAGTTATGATTTTAAATTGCTTTTAAATGTTGCATTGATGAAATTGTTTTAGAGCTATCTCACTAAGTATGTTTAGCTTAAGCTCTCTTTCCATCTTTGTAGAGAAGTAAAGGCATTAGGGGCTGCTTTTGGAGCAAGAGATCCAAGGGGAAAGTCTTATCACCTTTTGGTATGCTTGGCAAATAAAAAAAAAGGATTGGCATTGTGTAAACCGGTACCTTAAAGAGTTTGTTTTGACTTTGTTAAAGACTTGTAATGACATCTCGTAAGAATGCATTGCTTGTTTGATGGTTTGAATGAATGATGCTAGGTTTGCTTGGAGAATGTTTAGTCATGAATGGTTTATGGTATTCTGCCAAAGTTAGGAAGCATGCCTATAGGTGTTGTGAGGTCTTTGTTTGTTACAATCGAATGTTTAAATTGCTTATTATGCTTAGGAGTTATGCATATAGCTAATGGAGGTCACTGACTTGTGTTTTGGATGAGTGAAATCCACTAGAAACGTCTAAATTTTGATTCTGGGCATAGGGGTATCGAAACCCCTAGAATAGGTATCGATATCCTAGGCAAAATTTTAGGTGTACTGAAGCATGGTGCGATGCTCGGACCTCACTGGTCGCCCGAGTATCGATACTGACAAGGAAGTATCGATACCCATGGGTTTTGGTAGGTAATATGGTTACTGCCATGTCATGGTATCGATACAGGGTTCAGCCGTATCGATACCCTTGACTAAATAATGGGTTTTGGATGCCATAATTACATATTAGGCCCAAATATCTTCCTGTATTCGAATATGGTTGCTATGAACATCATTTTGTGTTGAAATTTCATCTTGATGCATGAAAATAATATAATTTCAAGTTGGCAAACTCAATCGGGCATAGTCCCTCGAAATTAGGAATTTTATATTTAGGTCCCTAATTAATGAAGCATGAAATTAATGATGTTGAGATGCTATGTTTGATCTGAATTTTATTGTGGGTGTTCTATGCATGTTTAATTGAATTCTGATGGATTGAATTTCTAGCTTGTTAATAGAATTAAAAAAAATATATCCACGTTTTAGTCCTTAAGATGCACATGTGTTAATTGAATGTTCAAATGTGATTTAATTGCTTCCGTTCTTGTTTTGTATGAAACCGACACATGTAGGAACTTATTTATACATCTAGGAAAAAATATAATGGTTTTCATGGTTGTTTATCGAATCGGACCTTCGCGGGTTTGGTTCGATAATCCTCATGTAACCCATTAGAGTCAGTTCTGTCTAGGCTGGGCTAAGGGGGGTTACATTTGGTGGTATCAGAGCCAGGTTAGGTTTTTTTGGTTGTGTGAGATTGGATATGCTTTGTTGTCAATGTGTTTGGTACTTATGTTCGGTGATGGTGTTTTAAATAATGGTTATTAAGAGGGAATTAACGGTTACACTTTGCCAATGCCAATACATTTTTAATTGCTTTTTAGGTTTTCCTTGGATCTTGCCTGAGTGTAAGTCTATTATGTTTGATATTAGGTTTTAAATTGCATGTTTGAAGTTTTTGGAATATGCCTCCGAGACGTGAGACACGAGCTAGTGCTGGTATGATCACCGAGGGTCAAAATGAGGGTGAGGCAACTGCTAGGGAAGAGCAGCTTCTTCCTCCTCCACCCGTGGGTGTGCCTTCGGTTCCTCATGGAGGTCAGTTTAGAGAGTTCGCACCGTTTATACAAGCTATGACGGGTGCATTTCAGGCTGTTGTTGTTGGAGTGCGTATTCTGGCTCATGTTCCTGCTGTTGTGGTAAACCTAGGGCTAACTTTAGAGCGACTGTGCAGCTTGGGTGGTGTTGAGTTCCGTGGCTCGGATTCAGGTTCAGCTGAGGAGTGGTTGGCTAGTACAGAACGGATCTTGGATCAGATGGAGTGTCAGGATACCAGAAGGTTGGGTTGTGTAGTTTCTTTGCTTCAGGGTGATGCTTATCGTTGGTGGACTACCACGAAAGCTGGTGTGGCTGCTGCTAATCTAACTTGGGAGTATTTCAGGACCATTTTTGTGCGGAAGTTTTTGGGTCCGTAGTATGAGGATGCGAGGAAACATGAGTTTATGTCTTTGGTTCAGGGTACAATGACGGTGGCAGAGTATGAGATACAGTTTGCTCGGATGAGCCACTATGCCCCTGAGTTGGTTCCCACTGATCGAAAAAGATGTGATGGGATTTGGTATGGTTTGGATCCTGAGATTAAGACATACCTGTTGGCTACTGAGTACACTGAGTTTGATGTGTTGGTGAATAGAGCCAAGGATGTCAAAGAGTCCCTAAGGGAGGCTAGGAAGTCTCCCGATGTTGGTAAGAGGCCTACTGAGGCTAATGCTCAGGGTAAGCAGGGTAAGAGGTTCTGTGATAACCGATACAGAGCTGACCGACGCTGAGGTGATTATAGACGCGGCGGTCGTGCTCAGCAGTATGGTAGAGGTGGTGGTGATGTCCCATTTTGTAACCTGTGTTCTAGGCGCCATCCAAGAGAGTGCTGGTGGGCCACTGGTGCTTGTATGAGATGTGGATCGAAGGATCACATGAGGCGTGATTGCCCAAGGTTTGCTGGTGAGTCTGGTGATCGCGTTGAGGCTGCTTTGATGCCTGGTAGAGGACGTGGTCGTGGTCGAAGTCCTTTCTAGAGGTAGGGAGATGCGCGAAAGGTTTATGCTCAGCGTGGGACTCATAATGCCACAGATGTTGTTGAAGGTACCTTTTTTTGTAAAATGTACCGTTTTTTTCTTTGATAGATTCGGGATCTACGCATTCTTATGTTTTGAGTGAGCATGCGTATTTGTTAGATATCCCGGTTGAGGTTTTAGACGTAGGTGTGGTGGTTACCAGTTCTTTGGGTGAAACAGTTACAGTTAGGAGATTGTATAAAAGGTGTCTGTTGGAGGTTCAAGGTCATGTTTTTTAGGTCGATTTGATGGAATTGCCTTTAAATGGTTTTGATCTTATTTTGGTTTTGATTGGTTGACAGAGTACCGTGCAGTGGTAGATTTTGAAAAGAAGAGGGTTACCTTGAGGTTGTTGGATGGTAGTGAAGTTATGGTGAAGAGTGAATATACCGAATTTTTGTCTAGTGTGGTTTCGGCCTTGCAAGCGGAGAAGATGTTGCAACATGGTGGTGTGGAATATCTAGCCTATGTGATGAATCCGGGTATAGGAGGTGTTCGGGTGCAAGACATTCGAACAATGCGTGATTTTCCGGAAGTATTTCTTGAGGAGTTGCCAGGATTACCTCCCCGATCGTGATGTGGAGTTTAGTATCGAGACTTATGCTGGTACTAACCCGGTGTCTATTGCTCCTTATCACATGGCACCTAGGGAGTTGATAGAATTGAAAATGCAGTTGCAGGATTTGCTTGACTGAGGTTTAATTCGATCGAGCGTATCACCTTGGGGTGCGCCGGTGTTGTTTGTGAAAAAGGATGTCACTATGAGGATGTGCATTGATTACCGACAACTGAATAAGTTAACCGTGAAGAATAAGTATCCTTTGCCAAGGATTGAGATCTGTTTGACCAATTTCGAGGTGCAAGTGTATTCTCGAAGATTGATTTAAGATCGGGATATTATCAATTGAAAGTAAAGGAGGAGGATGTGTTGAAAACAGCTTTTCGGACAAGGTATGGCCATTATGAGTTTTTAGTTATGCCGTTTGGTTTGACGAATGCCCCTGCTGCTTTTATGGACATGATGAATCGAGTGTTTCATGAATACTTGGACCAGTTTGTGGTGGTATTCATAAATGATATCCTTGTGTATTCACGTACCGAGGAAGAACATGATAGACGTTTGCGGATAGTGTTGCAAGTGTTGAAGGAGAATCAGTTGTTTGCTAAGCTAAGCAAATGTGAGTTTTGGTTAAAGGAAGTGGTTTTTCTTGGTCATGTGGTGTCGGAAAAGGGTATTAGTGTTGATCCGAAAAAGATAGAGGCTGTTATGGGTTGGAAGCAACCAAAGTCGGTGTCTGAGGTTTAGAGTTTACTAGGTTTGGCTGGTTATTATCGTAGGTTTGTTAAGGGGTTTTCGAGCATTGTTGCTCCTATGACCAAGCTTTTACAAAAGAAGATTCCTTTTGAGTGGAAAGAAATTCAACAAAAGAGCTTTGAGAAGTTAAAGAAGGTGTTGACTAGTGCTTCGGTGTTGGTTCAACCCGAGTCGTGTAAGGATTTTTTGGTTTATAGTGATGCATCATATGTTGGTCTCGGGTGTGTTTTGATGCAAGAGGGGAAAGTTGTGGCGTATGCCTCTAGACAGCTAAGAGTGCATGAAAAGAATTATCCGACGCATGATTTAGAGCTTGTGGCGGTGGTGTTTGCTTTGAAGATATGGAGACATTATTTGTATGGTGAGAAGTGTATTATATACACGGATCATAAGAGTTTGAAGTATCTCATGTCATAGAAGGATCTAAACCTTAGGCAATGAAGATGGATGGAGTTGTGATGAGTGTTCAAAAGTATTATTTTTATTAACCTTTTTACTTATTATTATTGTTATACTTAAGCACATAATTAGTTGTATTTTATTATTTTCATGCATTTTCCTTTTATTTCCTTGGCTGTCACTTTAATTCCTTAGTTGGTTGAATTTTGTGAAAAAGGATACTGCTGTGGTTTATTTCCATGTTTGCAGGATTCCTTCTTTGATGAGGAGCTATCGATTTGGGAAAGAAAAGGTCAATGGAGAATATATAGAAAGAATTGGAGAATAAAGCTAAGAAGGAAAGTGGTGATGAGAATCAAATAAAGAATGGAAATATTCTTTAAGAATATTTCCAATTCAACCTTACCTTATCACCTAAGTCAATCTAGATTTCTCCTATAAAAGGAAGAGCATGGCGTCAAGCTAACCATGAGTCGAATAGGAGTCCAATTTGGGAGTCAATTTCTAGAATTGATTTAGAGAGAATCAATTTGGGTTTATTCTTTGTATATCTTTAGAGCCCATGAATTGATGTAATTGGTTAGGTTATCTTGTTTTGTGATTGTAAGAACCATTTGAATTTTATCTAAGTATTTTGTTGTTCTTAATTGAGGTTTACCTATTCTTGGCATTTAATTTGTTTGCGAGAGAATTGGGAGAGGACCTCGATAAACGACTTATTTATCCAGATTCGGGAGGATTGGATTCACAAAACGAATAGTTATTGTTCGATCCAAGTGCGAAAGAACTAATCCAGCTTAGGGATAAGTGTAGGATTTCAACGGCTAATAAAAGCTATGCTTTGCCGAACCTTAAGGATAATCGTCCAAATTGCCCGAGCAATTCCCTCATCGCAATTGCCCAAACAATCTGCGAACTGACAACTCGAAGAAATGACATAAGCAATCGATTGAGCCCATTTGCCGGAACGAGTTGAGCGGTGCGAGCACTTATTTACAAAGAAGAATTCAATTTGGACATCACTCCACAACTCAGGATAATCAAACCTTTTCTCTCACCCATTCGATTTCATCTACTTTTTCTTATATTGTTTATTTTCTTAAACTTCAACTATCATCACTTGTGTCTTTATTTTTCAGTGCGAGAAATTAGATTCTAGAAGAAACACCAATCCCTGTGGAGACGATATCTTTCTATACTATAACTTGAAAACGTGAACACTTGCACGCATTTGCGAACACTTAAAACACGCAACAAGTTTTTTTCGCCGTTGTCGGGGATTGACAATAGCATCTTTGTTTTTAGTTTCTTGCATTTTTTTATTATTGTTACTAACTTATTTTCTTTTTCTTTTTTTTATAAAAAAAAAATTAGGTGTACATCAAGTTGAAGGAACTTCAAGATGCAGAATAATAGAAACAAGTCTATTCGGGAGTTGATGTTGGAAGATATGAATCGATCCAATCAAGAATTTCTTGATGATTACATATGCCAACCAAGAGCAACCCAACAAGTTCATGCCACGACAATTTTTTGTTCTTATTGTGGAGAAAATCATTTGTTTAATAATTGTCTGTATAATGCTGGAACATATGGCCACATGGAGGACCAAAGATTGAACCAAAAACAAAATCCTTTTTGGTATGATCAAAACGCTCAAATTTTTTTTTACCATGACAAGTTTTTGATGCTACAGATATACCATGGCAAGATAATTCTTTTTAAGAGTATCCTAATTCGTTTGAGGAATGGATGCAAGCATCAATGGCTAGAATTGATGAATTAATGGAAAATCAATCAAGGTCTATGGATGCATATCTAGCAAAAATGGATGCGAGAATAGCTAGATTTGATGCGACTATGGCTAAATTAGATGCACCCTTGGGGAAACTGGAAGATCAATTGAGGAGATCCATATATGTCATGGATAATATGCCCCAACAATCAATTCCTTGGGATATTGACGTCCCAACACTAGAGGACAAAAAGGAAATTCCGGAACCTCTGAGTCTAGAATATGTTGATGAGAAAGATTGTCACATGTTAGATGAGTCTAAAGAAATAATTGCCACGACAACTGAGGAGTCTGAATACAACAGGATTGCGACAACAATTAGTACCGCTGAGGAGAGTACTTCTACAGAAAATTCTGAGGAGTCTGATTCCCAGGATGTTACATCAGCATTGATGCTGAAGAAGGAATCTGAGGAGTCTAATTCTATCATATCGGATAGAGATCCGCGTTTTACCTCTAAGTTTTGGAAGAGTTTGAAAGTGGCTTTGGGTACGAGGCTTAGCTTTAGTATAGCTTATCATCCACCGACCGATGGTCAGTCTGAACGTGTTATTCAGACTTTGGAGGATATGATAAGGTGTTGCATCATTGAGTTTCAAGGTTCATGGGAGAAACAATTGCCTTTGGTGGAGTTTGCTTATAATAATAGTTTTCAGGCGAGTATACAGATGGCACCGTTTGAGGCTTTATATGGACAAAGGTGTTGTACACCTTTGTGTTGGAAGGAGGTTGGAAAGAAGTATGTTTCCTTACCGCAAGTATTGAAAGATACGGATGAGAAGGTTAATCTTATTTGTGCTAAGCTTAAGGAGGCTTCGGATAGACAAAAGTCTTATACCGATATGAAGCGTATAGAGATAGAGTATGATGTTAGGGATAAAGTGTTTCTGAAGGTTTCGTCATGGAAGAAAGTGATGAGGTTTGGACGTAAAGGAAAGTTGAGTCCTCGTTTCATTGGGCCGTATGAGGTGTTGGAGAGAGATGGCCCTGTTTCTTATCGGTTGAGGTTGCCAGAGGAGTTGAGTAGGATGCATGATGTTTTTCATGTTTCGATGCTTCATAAGTATAGGTCGGATCCTTCGCATGTTGTTCCAATTGAGGAGATTGAGTTAAGGGCGGATATGAGTTATGAAGGAGAACCGATGAGGATTTTGGATGTGGATACAAAGGTCCTTCGAGGAAAGACCATAGATTTAGTTAAGGTACTTTAGAGACACCGAGGTGTTGAAGAGGCAACTTGGGAGACAAGGGAAAGTATGAAAGAGTAGTTTCCTCACTTGTTTGCTTCAAGTAAGAATTTCGAGGACGAAATTTCTTAAGAGGGGGTAGTATTGTAACATCCCGAATTTGGGTCTAGAAGTTTGAGTGTTGGTTAGGGAGGTTCGATTGGGGTCGAATCGGATTTCTTCGATTCATTAATTCTGGGTAATTAAAATATTAATATTTTTAATTGGGTGAAAAGTAATTTTTAAGAAAAAGTCTTAAAAATGTTAAAATAATATTTTAAAGCTAATGGAATGATAATTGAGTCTTAATTTGGTTTGATTAAGCTTAATTTTTATTTTAGTGACCAAATTGTGAAATTTGAAAAGTTAGTGGCCAAATTGTAATTTTACCGAAAATTTGGGGTTTTGTGGCTACATTGAAAAGTGAGCCAAAGCTTAGAATCCTTAGAGGCCATAAATCCAATTTGCTTTAAATAGAGATCATTCATCAAAATTGATTTTTTGTTGACAGTTAATTACATTTTCCTTTCTATCTCAATTTTCTCACCATTTTCTCTCCATGATTTCTCAAATTCCTTGTTGAATTCTTCTCCATTTTCATCAAGATTTATCACATTTTATTCAGCCTTTCTTCATCTTCAAAATCTATCCATTTGTTTTACAAAATCATCAACCGATTTCAAGAAAAATCAAGAGAAGAATTCACGTCAAATTTGGTGGATGCATTTCAAAGGTAATATTTTGATTCTTTTTTCAATTCTAAGGTTCTTTATTTGATATTCCCAAGCATTTGGCTTACAAATCATTAATCCTAACTTGATTTTGTGTTTTAATTCAAGATTTTTGAGTTTTTAAGGAAATTTCAAGAAAGTAGTTTAGATCTTGTTCAAGGCTGTAATTAGGATGATTTTCTATGAGATTTTGCTTATTAAGAAGATTGAATGATTCTTGTAATGATTTAACATTGTTTTAATCCCGGAATAATTGAATCGGTGTTGATTATAAGTGGTTTTTGGATGGTTTTTGGTCTGTTTTAGATGCTCTGCTTTTGCTGGAGGTATAAGGAAGGTTTGAAGGTGTTTTTAGTTCATAATTGAGGAGGTTTAGGTGTTAGATTCGATAGATTAGGGGCTGGTGTAGTTTTTGATGTTTTTTGGCTTAGTTTTTGGCCTTTTCGGCTTAGTTTTCGGTAGATTTATGGAGGCTCATGTGCTGCTGTGTTGAGCATGTTTTTACGTGTATATGCTCTGTTTTGATGATGTAGAGGAAGTGCAAGAAGTATCTTAACTGGCTGGTGTGTTGGCGTTGCTGTTGGAGCGTTGACGAGTGCTTGTTTCGCTTGTCGGTGAGTGAATTTTGGCTAAAAGTGATTCGTAAGTGTACGGTCCTGTTTTGGGGACTATGGAATAGTATGAAAGCTTTCCATAGTTCAATAGTAAGTAATTACAATAGTTTTTGATGCATTCCTAAGTTTTGGCTATGTTTGCAATAGTTAAGTGGAAGATGTTTCCATAGAGATTTTGAGAATGCACAAATTGGATTTTTAAAATGATGCATGCATGTGTTAGTTGTTGTAAATGCAAGGATTAGAATGATATTCATGGCTTGTGGAAGCATGAAAAATATTTGGAACAATATATGATTATTTGCCTTACATTTGATAAAGCCGTTGAGCATGATTTGGTTCACTTGATGAACACATTATGAATGCATTACGAGCAGCAAGTTAACATGCATAATTGTAATGATATGGGCTTAGTGACATTAACCATAGTTGCGAATACAAATGACATGTCATTAGGATAAAGTGTACTATAAAAATTATGAGTATGATGATGACGCCTACACGTAAACAAGGGTGACTATGTGTCCGACCGTGCGTGTAGAGCTTGCCTATATGTAAACAAGGGTGACTTTGTGTCCGACCGTGCATATAGTTGATCCATACGTAAACAAAGATGACTTCGTGTCCAACCGTACGTAGTGAGGGTAACATGTATACAAGGGTGACTATGTGTCCAACCGATTCATGTTGAGACAAAGCGTCTCTAATTATGATAAGGAATCCGAGTATTCGGTGAGCTTAAAGTTCACATCAAGTTGTCAATAGAATGCCAATATGCATGATACATGAAATGGTTTGAGTTTGAACATGAGAATGATTTGATTTGGTAAAGCATACTTTGATTTGGCACAAAGAGTGCAAGGTATAATTTTGAATTGCTTTTAAATGTTGCATTGATGAAATTGTTTTAGAGCTATCTCACTAAGCATATTTTGCTTAAGCTCTCTTTCCATCTTTGTAGAGAAGTAAAGGCATTAGGGGCTGCTTTTGGAGCAAGAGATCCAAAGGGAAAGTCTTATCACCTTTTGGTATGCTTTGGCAAATAAAAAAAAGGGCTTGGCATTGTGTAAACCGGTACCTTAAAGAGTTTGTTTTGACTTTGTTAAAGACTTGTAATGGCATCTCGTAAGAATGCATTGCTTGTTTGATGGTTTGAATGAATGATGCTAGGTTTGCTTGGAGAATGTTTAGTCATGAATGGTTTATGGTATTCTGCCAAAGTTAGGAAGCATGCCTATAGGTGTTGTGGGGTCTTTGTTGGTTACAATCGAATGTTTAAATTGCTTATTATGCTTAGGAGTTATGAATATAGCTTATGGAGGTCACTGACTTGTGTTTTGGATGAGTGAAATCCACTAGAAACGTCTAAATTTTTGATTCTGGGCACAGGGGTATCGAAACCCCTAGAACAGGTATCGATATCCTAGGCAAAATTTTAGGTGTACCGAAGCATGGTGCGATGCTCGGACCTCACTGGTCGCCCGAGTATCGATACTGACAAGGAACTATCGATACCGCTGGGTTTTGGTAGGTAATATGGTTACTGCCATGTCATGGTATCGATACAGGGTTCAGCCGTATTGATACCCTTGACTAAATAATGGGTTTTGAATGCTGTAATTACATATTATGCCCAAATATCTTCCTGTATTCGAATATGGTTGCTATGAACATCATTTTGTGTTGAAATTTCATCTTGATGCATGAAAATAATATAATTTCAAGTTGGCAAACTCAATCGGGCATAGTCCCTCGAAATTAGGAATTTTATATTTAGGTCCCTAATTAATGAAACATGAAATTAATGATGTTGAGATGCTACGTTTGATCTGAATTTTATTGTGGGTGTTCTATGCATGTTTAATTGAATTCTGATGGATTGAATTTCTAGCTTGTTAATAGAATTAAAAAAAATATATCCACGTTTTAGTCCTTAAGATGCACATGTGTTAATTGAATTTTCAAATGTGATTTAATTGCTTCCGTTCTTGTTTTGTATGAAACCGACACATGTAGGAACTTATTTATGCATCTAGGAAAAAAAATATAACGGTTTTCAGGGTTGTTTATCGAATCGGACCTTCGCGGGTTTTGTTCGATAATTCTCGTGTAACCCATTAGAGCCAGTTCTGTCTAGGCCGGGATAAGGGGGGTTACAGTCGTGATGACTTCATGAACTTAAAACAGAATGGTATGTTAGTGAATGATTTTGAAATAGAGTTTATGAGATTATCTAAGTATGTCCCTGGTTTAGTTGCGGCGGAGAAAGATAGATGTGAGTGGTTTCTAAATAGACTTTGGTTACCACTTCAAAGAGAGTTTGACATACACCATGATAAGGTGTTTAGTGGGCTCGTGAGTCGAGCTAAGACTGCTGAGAGGATAGAGACTCGTATGAGAGAAGAAGAACTTCAGAATGTAAGTCAAATTGAAAGGGCTCTGGATAGATCAGTTCAACCAAGTTTTGTAAATTTTTTAGGAAAGAGGCCCAGAGAGGAATATGTTTCTCAGCGTTATCAGAATGCGAGACCTTCTGTTATTACAATTCCGAATCACAGATTGCATAAACCAAAGGCTCCACGACCTATTCCAGTTAGGGGTGTGTAAAAAAATCGGTAAACCGAAATCGATTCCGAAACCCAAAAATATCGAACCGAGAAAATGGTTAACCGAATCGAAAAATTCGATTTAGGGTTGGATTTTTATTCTTTTCATAAAAACCGGTTCGACTACGGTATATGATTTTAGAAAACACCGGTTAACCGAACTGATCGGTTATGTAATATATATTATTATATTACATATTATTTTAATATTTTATATTAAAAATTATATTTAATTTATTTTCTAATTTTTGAAAAGTAAAATTGTAAAATTTAAGTGTTTAACTTGCTAATATTAAAAAAAATATATTAATATCATGTGTTATTTTTTAAAATTATTTATTTTTCTAACATGTTATTAAAGTTTATATCGTTAATAAATAAAATAAAAAATCCGTTACCCGAACTGATTCGAACCGAAGTTTTTGGTTAATCGGATAAACGATTAACCGGTTGAATGGTTACGGTTTAGGGTCGAAAATTGGATGACCCGAATTTATCGGTTAACCGAAATAATTTACTAATGGTTAACCGAACCCGTTTTTGCACACCCCTAATTTCAGTGTGTTCTTTCTGTAACAAAAAGCATAACGGAGAGTGTAGATTGTTGAGCAAATCATGTTTTTGTTGTGGGTCGCATGAGCATTATTTGAAAGACTATCCACGTTTATCTATGGTTTCATCTATTCAGATTCTAGCTCAGACATTGGTTCAAGCTCCTCTCCATGGTAGAGGGCAGTTTAGATCAGTTGCTTCTGGTTTTGTAGGTAGAGGTAGATATGCTCAGAGTGATAGATCAGCTAGATCAGAGGTTAGACGACCTGATATGGTAGATGATATCGGGGACCATGCTAGTCATGAGAACGTATCTGGTCATATAAAAGGTATCTTATGATATTTCAATTTATGTATCTTTATTGTATTATTTGTTCAGAATGAAAAGTATTAGTATGTTTCAGTTAAGTTTGAGTATCTTTGGTGATGTCTGAGAATTTCGAGGACGAAATTCCGTTAAGGGAGGGAGAGTTGTAACACCCTGAATTTTTGCTCAATTCAAATTTTAAAATTTTTGAAATCCCTAAATTCTGAAACCCTAATAATTTAGGAAATTTTGTTTTAAAATCCTAAATTTTAATTAAAGACTTATTTTTGATTTTGGTGAACTTTTCATCAAATTGAAAATTTTTGTGGTTATTTCGTGAACTTTATAAAGTATAAGGACTGAACTTGCAATTTACCCATTTTTCTTGGGTAAAAATTAAAACCCCTTTCCAAACGTGAAAATAGTCTGCTGGGGAGCCTTTTCTTTTGAAGGTTGTGTAGACCACTCTTTTTGCCTCTCTCCCTCAAGCAGATCTCATTTCTCTTGCCAAGACCACCTTGGTTCCATTCGAACCTCCGATCATCTTTCACCCTCCCATGTTGGCGTTTTCATTCGGGGTCGTCAGTGTGTGTGTTTCATCTCAGATCGATGGTGTGAGAATAAGATTCTTTGTTTTGGGATTTAATTTTTGTTGTTTTAGTAAAATTTAATCTCTCGATTTTGTTTACTTGAATGAGTTTTATTCTTAAAATCAGTTTTGTTTAGGGGCGTTGCATCGGAAAGAGTTTTGCGTGGCATCGTCGGAGTGGTCGCCGGATGGTGTATGTGTTAGTGTTGGGCCTGATGGTGTGTAAGAGTGGTGGGTTATGTTGTTGGGGTTAGTGAGTGGGTGTTGAGATGTGGGCTAGAGTTTGAGAGTGTGTTTTATGTAAGCCCATTTGTGGTAGACCCAAACCCGAAATGTAATTGGAATATGGTTTTTGGAATTTTGACCTGACCCATGTTTGACTGACCCATTTGACCGAGTTTGACCTGTTGACCACCTTTGACCAAGTTTGACCTTTGACCTTGGACTTTGACCAGCTTTGACTTTTGACTTTTGACACATTGACTTTTGACCTTTGACCAGCCAAGTCAAAGTTGACTTTGACTTCTAAATTGACTAGAGTTGACTTTTGACAAGTCAAGTCAAAGTTGACTTTAACGGTTGACTTTGACTTTGACTAGAGTTGACTTTGACCAAAAGTTGATTTTTTGGAAAACCTTCTCCTTGACCTTTTTCGATGTCAACGTTATTAAGAGAATCTAATTCAGAATATTCCTCCGTTCAGGTGTTAACGTTTCTGAAGCCTCTGGTGTACCTCTTGTTCGTACCGATCAGACATGTTCTTCGAGACCATCACATGAGTAAGTTTTCGACTAAAAGTTTTGTTATAGTTGGTGGCTTAGAATTAGTAATAAATAGTAATTTAGTCATTTTACCTCGTAAGTCCTTTTTCAACTAGATCGGTACGCGAGACGCGTCCATCTCAAGTTAGAGCTTCAATTGCTTAAGATGTGTCTCTTCCTGTGCTATATGTTTCTATGTTTATTCTATATTATGTTATTTTCTATGTGTATGTGTGAAACATTTTTGTACATTGCTTGATTTGATCTGTGAAACTGTTTATCTGTTCATACATGGTATCATCATACATGGCATGTGAAATTTCTATTTTCAAATCAATCATTTGATTTGTAACACTCTAACCCAGATGTCATATTGGGCCTCCGGCCCAAAACCTGTATTTTAAAATTTCATTTCAAAGCCCATTAAATAAAATCAAATTCAAGTCCAAATGCGATTCATAAATCCATTAAGTTAAAACATAGCCCAAAATAATAGTAAGTAACCGGAGCTCCAAAATATTACAAACCATTGAAAACATTCGACCCAAATTTAAAATAAACAGAGTTACATTACATAGGGTTCGACATAGTACTAGCCCACTAAATCTAATACATGTACTCTGACAACACGGTCGATGCTGAAATCCGAACCTTGATGGTGCTCCACAAACCGACTTCACCTAACCTACGCACGAAAACATATTTCGAATGTTGAGCTACGAAAGCTCAGTGGGTACGCCGAACTCGGCCAACATCATGCATATCATAAGCAGTAAAGCATAACATATAAATATCGTGCATGATATGATGATCTAGCATGCTTGCCTACCACATGGCATATCAATGTATAATGACGTACACAGCATATACATGTCAAACAACAACACAAGGTAGTGAGGCCCACGTCTACACAACATCGGGATCCTATATCCAGGATTTGAGGCCCGCGTCCACACAGCATCGGGATCCTCCAAATCCCATACTCGGAATGTCACATCGAGTATCATCGAATGAGGCCCGCGTCCACACAACATCGGGATCCTACATTCGGAATGGTCTTCAAAATTATCACCCAGAATGTTACATCGGATGGCCTTCGATGTGTTGCAACACTTTTGGATATCTGGATTTCCATCACACAAGGACTCGATACACACAAATGATCCACCTAGGATCTTCACATCAAAACATGTCAAGACTTAACATAATTTAGTCGTTTGGGGTTTAAAACATCAATCTTGTGTTAACCATTCATTTCATTAATTATAAGATTAATTATAACCTTTAATTCTCTATCGAACCTCAAACAATACTTAACTTGTCGAATTTTCGCAGGGGTATCGAACCACCCTGCCTCGATACCCACCCAAAGAAGGCATCGAACCATGGGTATCGATGCTGGTATCGATACCCTTCGACCAATTTCAAAGTCAACGAAAAGGGGGATGATTGGATTCGATACTGGTATTGATGCCATTATGCCACTGAAGGGCTTGGTATCGATACCTATATCGATACCCCCTCTTCTCTAACCTATTTTCTCTCAGGGGTATCGATACTTGGGCCACCGGTATCGATACTCCCTGCACGAACTTGCAGGTTTCACTTAGAAAATTCTAGGGATCATTCCCAAACTTAATTCAATCATTTCTAAAGTGTTCCTACTCATTATTAGGAGTGCTTAGAGTGTTTTAACATCAATTTCAATTCATCTAACTCACAAATCTGAAATTCACCATTAATGACCTCATACATGTAAACCAAGCATTTATACATGATTCTATACATGCTATGCATTCTACCATGAATGAGTGATGAAAAGAAGAGTTGGGAGTACCAACCTTGAGCCAAAAACAACAAAAACGACCTTCTTCTTCCTCTTCAAGCTTTCTCCTTTCCTAAACTTGAAGATGGTGTTCCAACTTGCTTCTCTACAAGAGGGAGATTAAACCAACTCTTAAATACTGCAAGGGATGTTCTTAACCCTTAAAAGCATCAAGAAAAACATAGAACAACACCCCAAGACCTAAGTCCCGGATTTCCCACACACCCTCTCTTCTTCCCAAACTAAACCACTCTTACCTTATTCTATAGATCCTTTAAAGCTCTACAACATCCTCTCTAACAAGAAAACGAGATTTCAAGCATAAACCTTAAAAATCTAATCTTTACCTACCTCTTTTCTTGCTACCAAGATGAAGGAGATGAGGAAGAAAAGGAAAAGAAGTGATGATCTCACCTCTGCAGACCAAACTCCCCCTCCCCAAAACCCCTCTCATACAACTTGAGCATTTACAAAAACACCCCTACAAACAAAGCCCAACTCTCTACCCACAATACTAAAGCCCAACAACCGAGCAAGCCCAAAAACCTAGGGCCCAAACTCTAAAACTCGGGGCCCGAAACCGAAGCCCAACCCCTCGGGTTAACCCGACACTCGGATCCAAAATTCGGGTCGTTACATGATTTCTAGAAAAATGTTACTCGTAAGAGTTCTGATTTATGATTTTACAAATCATATCATATTCTGTCATCAGAAACATTTTCTGGATTTAAAATCAGTAACGTGAGGGAAACCCCCACTCTAGTGAGGATAAACCTCAACTCTGTATGATTTCTGATATCGAGCCCTCTGATTTTCTGTCATGCATATGTTATCATAGCATCATGCTTCAATTATTCTTAAATTCAGAAATATTTTCAGAAACTTTTCAGAAATGTAAAACATGTTTTGTTTGTGACTTTCTGCACTCTAGAGACACACTAAGCTTTTTAGCTTACACCCTTTTAGTATACTTTTCAGATCCTCACACCTATTAGACGAACTGGTACTTGGAGCATCTCACATATTATTCAGAGATATTTATTTCAGTATGGACTTCTTTAAATTACTTCAGTTTAATGATTTTACTTAATATGAAATACTGTGTAATTCGGACATTATGATATTTTGATTTGGAACTTACTGGATGCATGCTTTTATGAAATTATTTTTAGACACTTTCTTGGTTATTGAAATATTATTTTAAGCTTTTGTATTTATAAAATTAAAATTCCCAATTTGTTTTCCCAATTTTTCAAATTAATCCTAATTTTGAAATTATTTAACCTAAAATACTTGAGGGGAAAGTTTTAGTAACTTGATTCCTAAGTTTTGATCTAAGAAATTAGGTCAGAATTTGGGGTTATACTCAAGCTTTCTCCTTCCCCAAGCTTTTAAAAGACTCTCCAATCTCTTTTTCTACAAGGAGAAGATAGTTAACGAATTAGACAAACCTTGGAAAGATTCTCTAAGCTTAACAACACTAAGAAGATGATATTTAAGCTCTAAAAACCCTATTCCCGAGCTACACCCTAAAACCCTCTTAAATCTCCATCCTCATCAAACCAACACTTTCTTACCTTGTTTTATAGATCATTGATAGCCCTACAACTTCCTCTTTAGACCAAAATCGAGATTTTCAACTACACTCTCAAAGATTCAACCTTTAGACAATTCTTTCTATGTTTCGATGACGCGCCAAATACGATACCAAAGTACACTATTGGCCAACATAATGTTATGTCAAAACACTGACCACTTAGTGTATCCGAGATATATGATTAAAACGTCATCGTTACTAAATTATCTCCCTATTTAGTTAATTATTCAATTAAAGTAACTAATCCTAAAAGGCTCTAATTTAATTATCTAGGTGTGGATTAAGTGATATCCTAAACAAAAATATTCTATATGATTTTAAAACATGCATTCAAATAAATAAAAAATAAAATAAAATAAAACATTGCAGTTCAGAAACTATCTAATGAGATTATAATATATTGACAGATTCGAGAATTAAATAATAAAACAGAGAATAAATAATTCAAAGAAATAAAAAAATACCTAACAAATCGAGTGTAAAGCAGATGCGTGAACAATTCGTTGCATCTCTCGATTGTTGTCAACCAAAACACGAGCAACGAATCGACCATTGTGATTAGAATGGTCGGTGAAGACCATTGCTGCAAACCATTGCCGAGCCTTATTCCTTCCAGAAAATGAAAATTGCAGCAAACTTATAAACCCCTCATCACAATCATTGCTTCATTATTAACCCATGATCATTGCATCATTATCATTGCCTCATGATTGCCTCATTATCATCCCATCATTACATCATCACCTTTCAGTCATAGCATCATCATCTTTTAATCATTGTTTCTATAATGATTGCTGCATCATGAGCCTTTTCCTCTCCACCGAATGCACTAAAGCCTCTCCTGCTCCCTGTTTCAGTTTTTCCATTCCATGAAAAAAAATGATCTCTGCCGAATCTCCCTGTTTTACTTTCTCCCCTCCAAACCGTGGCCCCAAAAAACATGGCCAAAAACCATGGCTTTTTACTGCCTTTTGCCTCCCCCGTCTCCCCTCTTTTTTCCATTTTTTAATTCAAAACCCAACTGCAGGTAACCTCCACTGTAACCAACTAAAACCAACCTCCCTTATCCCTTCTTTTTTATTATTTTTTTATTATTATTTTATTTATTTTATTATTCTTATCTATATTATTTCCTTAATATATATTTACGTAGGCCTTATTTTATATTTAAACCCGGACGAAATTCGGGTATTACACAATTAAAATTCAAATAAAATATTAAAAATAAATTTTTATTTATTAAAAATTAATTAAATCTAAAACAAAAGGCTACTAAAATTCTCAAGATATTTGATATAATTTGAACAAAAGGCTACTAAAAAGGTATGAACATAATTTGAAAAGAAAGGGTTTTGTATAATTTGTTACCGGTGAATCAAGATAAAGGATTTTGATAATAATCAATTGGATTTTTATTATTTTAGTTTAGAATTTAGGTTTTTTATTTTAATCTAAATCGAAATTTTAGGGTTTTATAAAGATATTTTAGTTTAATTAGGGTTGAGAATATTTAGTAAATTTTTGTTTTGGATTTAATTAATTTTTAATATTTTATTTAAATTTTAATTTTTTTATATTTTATACTGAAATAAAATTATATTCTATATATGCATATATTTAATAGGTTAGATTCTATATCATTTAAAATATATTATCACATATATATGACATTGTTATCATTATTAAATTTTTAACGGTTCAATTATCATGATAGTTAAAAAATGAGTTATTTGTTAAAAAGACATAGGTCAATGGTTAAATTTATCTCAAAAAAGAATATGGGCCAAAATGACAAAAATTATAAACGTTAAGGGTAAAAATTATCTTTATGCCTATTTTTTTTATGTCATATATTTTTCAAAGTGAATCTTTACTCATATTTATTGTTAATTTTTAGTGATTGATCCCACATGATGGAACTTACCCATAATATAATTTCTCTTACAATTAAAATAATTATGATATTTTTTCATGAGAAATGTATATAATATTTGTCCAGTATAAAATCCAAATAATATGAAAATAGTGTTATATATATAAAAGAATATTTGACATTTCTCTTAAAAAAACCTTTCTAATCAATCTCATTGATTTAAGAATTTTAGGGTTGTTAGAAATCTATATTTGGCAGAAGCATTTATTCAATTTAGATGGCAATTAATCTTCCTCTTTCCTCTGATCTGCTTCCAGTAAACCCTAGAAGAGATATGAGACATGGAGTTCCCCATGATCTGATTGAAGACATATTGCGGAGACTTCTCATCAAGTCATTAGTGAGATTCAAGTGTGTTGAATGACACAACTAAATGAACAAATTTTGAGATAAAACTCATTTCCATTCAACTTCAACGTGAGATTACAAGAGGCAAGAGCCTTTATTTATACATGAATGCAGAAATCCTAGAGCCTTCCACAGATAGTTACAACCGTATATCAGCCTTAACAGAAAAGCAGTTACATAATGCAACTTCAATGCAGCTGCAACCACAAATAAGGTTCAACATTCATTATGCTTTCTTAGTTCTGGAAAAACGTCAAGCAAACTGAACACAGAAAGCTTGTAACGAAGCAACTCAAATCGTATGGCAGGAAGAGGCTTCGTTAAGGTGTCTGCAATTTGACAATCTGCAGGGATATGATTGATTTGAACGTCACTCGTTGCCACTTTATCACGAACAAAATGCAGATCAAGCTCAAAATGTTTAGTTTTGGCATGCAACACAGGATTGGCTGCCATGGCAACAGCACTTGTGTTGTCACACCAAATACGAGGGCACTCGAGCATTCCAACTCCCATCTCACGTAGCAAGGCAGAGATCCAAGTAACTTCTGCAGTCGTGTCGGCTAGGCTCCGATATTCAACTTCCGCAGTAGACCTGGAGACCGCTCGTTGCTTCTTTGTACTTCAGGTCAACAAATGTAACCCATTAAAGACACAATAACCTGAAACAGATTTTTTATCATCTGTATCACCTCCCCAATCGGCATCTGAGAAAGCTTGCAAACTTGCTGTATTTTGAGCATGTGACTGTGCTGGAAACCACAACCCATGGTCAATGGTACCCTTGAGATATCTCAGGATACGCTTAACAGCCAACCAATGAGCATCGGTTGGACTTTGAACAAACTGAGCTACCTTGTTGACAGCGAAAGAAACGTCCGGTCGAGTATGTGTTACATACAAAAGCGCTCCAACTGTGCTCCTGTAAACTTGAGTATCTTGTAAAGGAACTCCTTCATGTCTACTGACTTTGAGAGATGTAGGCATAGGAGTGGTTGCAGCGTTAATGTTTGTCATTTGCAGCTTGGATAGAAGTTCATTAATAAACTTTTTTTGGCTGAGAAAGAGTCCAGTTGTTGTTCGAATGACCTCCAACCCCAAAAAATATTTTAAGTCACCAAGATCTTTTAGAGAAAATTGATGATGTAGCTTATTGATAACCTGAGAAATTGTTGTCTGATTGTTACCAGTAACCAGTATGTCATCCACATAAACTGTGACAAACACCACATCCTCACCTTTGTGATGAATAAACAATGAAGGATCAGCCTTGGAGGCTATAAATTCAAGAGAACAAAGAAACTCTTTAAGCTTCAAGAACCAATTCCTTGGTGCTTGTCGTAGCCCATACAAAGCTTTTCTGAGCTTGCAAACCAACTTCTTGCCATCACATGATACTTCCTCAAAACCAGGTACTTGTTGCATGTATATATCCTCTTGAAGGTCTCCTTTTAGAAAGGCGTTGTTAACATCTACCTGCCTTATGATCCACTGATTTGAGACAGCAATGGACAAAAAAATATTGACAGTAGCATACCTTACCACTGGGCTGAAAGTGTCCATAAAGTCATAGCCAGGAACCTGAGAGAAACCCTTCGCCACTAGTCGAGCTTTGTACCGATCTACAGTCCCATCCGCTTTTAGTTTGACTTTAAAAAGCCATTTGCACCCTATTGCCCTTCGTTCTTTCGGTAGCTCGGTTATTTCCCAAGTGTCGTTGCTTAAAAGGGCAGTGTATTCAGCCATCACAGCAGCCTTCCAGTCAGGATCTTCCAAAGCACTGTAAATGTCCGTTGGTGGTGGTTTAACCTGGACTGTGTACACCGGTTTGGCTATACCATTCTTCCTTCTGGTCACCATAGGATGTGTATTCGCAGTGGGTTGTCCTTGTGGGAAAGTAGGCAAAATAGGTATGCTTACGTTGTCTGGTACAACTCCCTCATTTTGCAAGTTAAGAGAAATATCTGGAAAAGTAGTGTTGGTGTCACGTGCAGCATGATCACTAGGCACAGGAAAAGCTTCTGATGCTAGTGTGTCCTCACCAATCGCAACAGTATCGTTGATGTTGAGGTCACCAGAATAAGTTGCAGGACTATTGACCTCGAAAGATTGCTCACTGGATCGTCGAGGTTGCTGTGAAGTGTGAACATCAGGACGAGAGGGAGACTCAGGACTACTAGTCTCAAAAGGTTGCTCAGTAGGTCCTGGAGTCGGCTGGGATTGTTGAGAATGTTGAGCCTGTTGGGCAGGAGACCCTTGTTGTGGAGTTGTGGTTGATAGTATAGGTACCTGAGCTGACTGAAAAACGACATTGTCGTTAGTAACTGCTACATCCTGTTGAGCAAATGGAAAGCAGTGCTCATCAAAAACTACACTCCTAGAAGTGTATATTTTGCCGGATGAAGCCAAACAAATATATCCATGATGAGTAGGCGAATATCCCAAAAAGACACATGAAGTGCTTCTGAAGTCCATCTTGTGCTTGTTGTATGGCCTGATATGAGGATAACACCTACAACCAAACACTTTGAAAAAATTATAATCAGGTATTACTCCATATAACTTATGATGAGGAGACAAACCATCGAGAGATAGGGCATCCTATTAACAAGGTAAACTGCACTGAGGACAACATAGGTCCAGAATTTAAGTGGCATGGATGCCTGAGCTAAGAGTGTAAGTGCTGTTTCAACAACATGACGATGCTTTCGTTCCACTACCCCGTTCTGTTGTGACGTGTACGGATATGTCTTTCGAAGAACAATGCCATGTTTATGTGCAAGGGATTCTAGAAATCTAAATTCACCTCCCCCATCAGTTTGTATAGCAAGAATCGAGCTTTTGAACTGAGTTTTAACAAGAGCCAAAAAATTGTCAAAAGCAACTGACACATCATTCTTATATTTCAACAAAAATAGCCAAGAATTTCGACTAAACATGTCCACAAACTGTACAAAATATCGATAACCATTGGAGGAAATTGGGGCTGGTCCCCACACATCTATTTCTACAAGCTCAAACGGAGTGGAATACACTGTATTAGAAGAAGAAAAAGGTAGTACATGACTTTTTCCCAATTGACAAGCCATGCAGATATTATTTTTTGTGTTTGTTGGTGCTTTATTGGTAATGATCTTGACAACCTCCATGGAAGGATGACCAAGCCTTCTGTGCCAATCCCAATATTCAGAATCATCGCGAACTGCAGTGTGAAAGATGGAGACATCTCGAGACTCAAAGCTATACAAACCTTCATCTAGCTTTCCTCTAAGTAAGATTTCATGAGTGCAGGCATCCTTAACAAGACAAAAAAAGTCATGAAATTCAAAGTATACATTGTTATCTCGAGCAAACTTAGCAACTGACATCAAATTTTTAGTTATTTGTGGCACAAGAAGGGTGTTATCCAAACATAAAAACCGAGTACCACCATACAAATATGCACGACCAACACGAGTGATTGGGATAGAAGTACCATCTCCTAAGTGAACCTTACCATTGCCTGAGTAGGAAGCATGTTGCTGTAAAAGCAAGGGAGTACTGGTCACATGGTGAGTGGCACCAGAATCTGGAAACCACTTGGAGTATGTTGCAGGACCATCGACCGTTAGAGCATTAACTTGGATAGACACTTCCTCATCCTTGTTGAGTGACATGCTTTGCTCAGTCTGAATAAAGGGCTCATATCGTGATTCAGGAGTGTGTGAACAACAAGTAAAAGTGTTAATTTGTACTGATGACCTTGGTTGAGAAGCAGCAACACCTTTGAAGTTTTGATCAAACCGGTGCCAGCAACGATCTACCAAGTGCCCAAGTTTGCCACAAAGCTGGCATTGATGTCGAGGTCTGCCTTTGTATTTTATGCTAGCAACGGGTTTAGGAGGATTGGGTGTATGTGTGTGATTGAGCTCATGCCCAGATTCATTATCATTTGGTGTAATTAACTCCTATGGCATATCGGGAAACATCTTCCAGGCGTGTCTCAACATCGATAAGAATGGACACCACATTATCAACAGTGTAGACTTCCTTACTCGCAGTGATGGTGGAGATCGATGGTTCATATTCAACCGGCAGTCCATTTAAGATGGTGGCGATATGCTCAATATCAGTTACTGTGCTTCCACAAGAGGATAGAAGATCACAAGTTTCTTTAACAGCTGTGGTGTAATCTCTCATAGATTGAGTGCCTTTCTTCAGGGAACGAAGTCTACAGTGAAGGTTCATTATCTTTGTGGTGGAGAGTTTGAAGTAAAGACTTGTAGTCGCAGACCAAATCGCCGCCGTGGTTTCCGCTCCGACAAGTTGGGGGAGAATACTTGGAGAAATTGTCGACAACAGCCAAGATGCAAGTGAGCTGTCTTGTTTGAAGTATTGAATGTACGCAGGATTAAGAGCAAGTTCACCTGCTCTATTTCGGATAGTTTTGGAAGGAATAACCATGGAACCATCAAGAAAAGCATCTAGACCAAGACCTCGAACAGTCAAAATAACCTGCTGCCTCCATAGAAGGTAGTTGGAATCGGTGAGGCAGACATTGATTCTCTTGTTTGAGAACACCTGTGTATCAAGCCCAGTCTCCGCTAAATATTGCTCAAGAAGAGCCTCTGGAACAGCCATGGATGAGAGAAGAAGAGAAGAGAAAGCTAACGAGTTGCAGAAGAAATAACAAATAAACTGGAAAAAAAAAAGAAGAGGATCAGCACCTAGAACCTGATACCATGTTGAATGACACAACTAAATGAACAAATTTTGAGATAAAACTCATTTCCATTCAACTTCAACGTGAGATTACAAGAGGCAAGAGCCTTTATTTATACATGAATGCAGAAATCCTAGAGCCTTCCACAGATAGTTACAACCGTATATCAGCCTTAACAGAAAAGCAGTTACATAATGCAACTTCAATGCAGCTGCAACCACAGATAAGGTTCAACAAAGTGTGTCTCTGAGCAATGGTTTCGGCTCATCACGGATCCTCTTTTCATCGACCGACATCTCTCCAACCAAAGGAAAAAGGGTCCTGGATTTGTCACAATGTCTGTTGGACGCAACATTGGTTCTAAGAATTACATATTTTTTGGTTCCATGGAGATCAATGGAGATACTCTTACCATCCCTCATTCTAACACATGGTTGGTCAGGGTTCCTAAACATAATCACTATGACATGTTGAATTCATGTGATGGAATCCTATGTTTCCATGATGGAAGCTTCAACATCTGGGTTCATAACCCTACCACTAAACAATACAGACTTTTTCCTACTGGTATGGTCATGAATTCATCATCTCTCATTATCAAAACTACCATTGTTTCATCACAGATTTAAATGGAAAAAAATTTGCAGGTCCGTGGTGCTGATACCATCCGCATCGAGGGTTGGGGATTGGTCGTGATTTGGTTACAAAAACATACAAGATTGTAAAATTGTGCAATCCATGTCTGAGTGAAACAGGAGAAGATGATCATCAACATCATAGTTTTTGTGTAGTTTTCACCTTGGATCCAAATCCAAATGCCTGCTAGAAAACTATAGGTGGAATCCCATACAAAATCAATGCTTCTTCTCCTTCTGTGTATGTCAATGGAGCCATTTATTGGTTCACAGATGAAATCTACCATCTTAACCAGATTGAACTCATCGTCATGTTTGATTTGCACATTGAGAAGTTCCAACCAATTCCACACCCGAGTCGTTGTTCGAATAGACAACGTAGTACTATGGTGTTGGGGACATTAAGAGAATGTTTGTGCTTGGCACAACAAGAAGTAGATTCTGGAGTACTAAACATATGGATAATGGAGAAGCAGCAAGAGAAGGTAACTTGGGAGAAGCATTATGGCATAGATCTTTACAGATATGGCCCCCGGAGAATTGGTCCCAGATTTGCATTTGCAGAGCACAAAGATGGATCACTCTTGGTTTGCACCGGTGCTAATGTTTATTTGATTAAACAAAACATCGAGACCCATTGTCTGTTACATAGATGTGGAGCATATGTTCCCACTGCATTCACTGAAAGTTTAGTCCATGTCTATGGAAGAAGGATAAAATTCAAATTTGGGCACTGAAGTCAGTAAAAGTTTTGTCCCTATATATAGATTATAGGACTCTGATTCAATTCAAAAGTCTGTCCACTGATACATTCAGTCCCATATATAATAAATTTAATAAATTTATTATCGAGCAAGTGGATCACGAATTGAATAGTAATCGATTCGATTAAATATTTAATAAATTTAATAAAGTTTTATTCAACTTGTGTTAAAAATAAACTTGTAATACCATCGGTTTCGGGTGCAACATTTAGACCTTAAGTCCAATCCGAACCCAAAATTTTCAATCATTTTCAATTCAAAAGATGATCCATTTTCTCAAACCAATTTAATTCAAATAAAAAAAATATAATTTAAGTTGAAAAATAGTAAGGAACTCTAATTTCAAAATACCAAAACATTCAATCAATTACAACTTATAAATAGATCCTATGAATACATAGCTCGTCACCTAGAAACATGTATACGAAAACAAAGATTTCGAACATTGACTTAATAAAAGCTTAAACAAGCATTTACATGTTATTATCAGGACAATATCTAAAACATTCATGAATCATCAATATACATATATATTGGATGTGTGGTCTGGAGTCACATAACATCAAAAGTTGCACACCAGAGAAAGGTTCGGTCATCACTAAGCTTCATAACCTACTCTCCGTCATACCTTGAATGTAGTCTGAAGTCACTAATCATTAGAACTAACATCCTCTCACACAAATGGTCTAAAATCACGTAGTACCGAAAGCCATCCCGTGAATATTTAGATCCCTTACAATCGTTCTCATAACATATAGTAATAAC
The DNA here is from genome assembly GCA_035048815.1 of Abelmoschus esculentus. Lineage (NCBI taxonomy): Eukaryota > Viridiplantae > Streptophyta > Magnoliopsida > Malvales > Malvaceae > Abelmoschus > Abelmoschus esculentus. The sequence goes on from JAUCBN010000049.1 coordinate 4,379,107, forward strand.
CACTAGCTTCAATTATAAGCTTATTACAAGGTAGTTATTTCATACATTGTATGCAAAAACTTAACTCCCCTTCTTTTTGTCCTCAACAAGGGAAATTACTAAAAAGCCCTTCAAGGTAAAGATGGATAAGGGTGTGTTTTGGCCCAAAACCAACCTAACACTTAAACCTAAGTCTCAAAAAGGCCCAAACGTCGGATCCTAACATTCTGCGTTAACCCAACATTCGGATTCGAAATCTGGGTCGTTACACTTACTGTTTTGTTTTTCTTTTAATTCTTGTAATGGATATTTTGGGATTGTTTGGTTTTAGAAAGTACTGAAAACCTACTTTTTTTTTCATGTCTGAGGAAGAGGTTAGAATTAGGGTTAGAGAATTTTTAATGAAATATAGTTTTTTAAAGATGGTGAAAAGATAAAGTTTTAAAATTTTAAGAATTATACTAAAAATAAAACAAAAGTAAAATAATAGTTTAGAGACTATTTAAGTAATTTATTATTTTAATTGTGTCTGGTCAGTTTTCCATTAAAATTTAATAACAAGAAACGTCTTAGTGATCAAAAGTTTACAGATAAAAAAATATAAGTGACTTTATCGATATTTTTTAAAATCGATTATCAAATTTACACGGGAAACAAAAGTGACTATCCTAAAATTAACCCTTTTATTTATACATTTAATACTACTAATAATATTTTTCGCATTATTTTTTTCCTAAAAAAAATTGAATTTTATTATTAAAATATATCATTTGAAATATTAATAATATTTTTAAATATTCTAATTTTTTATAAAATAAATAACATTTTTTTAAAAAAATGATAAATATTTTTGCATACAACTTGTTTCCATGAAGTCACCACATTTCAAAAATATATTTTCTTATGCTGATTTTATAAATTTAAAATGTTTATGGGATAGAGAAGATTTAGTTGAGTTGTATTCTTTCTGTTGAGCCATGGTTGAATACTTTGGCAGGAAAAATGGGATTTTGTTGGATAAATGGCGAACAACCTCCTCGAATGGAAGCACAAAACTTTGGGACGGGGAAAAGGACTTCACTCCTACAAAAGGAGACAACCCTAGATAACTATAGTATTTATTTATTTACAAACAAATGAAATGGATAATATATTAATATTGTCGGAATTTAATGAGAATAATAGGAAAAAAAATAAAAGATAAAGATTAAATTATATAGTATAAACTTTTTAAATTTTACATGTTTTATATATTATTGGATAATTAAGACAGATAACTCAGATTAACATTAACAATTAATTATATAAAGATTATCACGTGAAAACTCCACATGCAATTTAAGTGGTGAAGACCCTTTCCTTTGTGCTTGGTAAACGCTTCACTACAGTCAAGTTTACTGATAACCTATAGAATAGAGCCAAGCGTTGAAGTTTCGAAAGTGATTGCTCGTCGCTTTTAACGGCTTTGTTCCGTCATCCGAGATCAAAGTTAACATCGACAAAGATCTCCCGATTTTTTTTAGTTAGGCCAGCTTGAAAAAACTTTGTGCTTGCTTCTAACCTTCTTTCTTCTATCTTCTATAAGACGAAAGTTTTTGAACGCTGAGTTCTTTCTCTTAAAAAAAATAGTTGTCATCCGTTTCAGTATTCAACGATTCAAAAAACGTATAAAACTTAAAGAATTTTATATTGTATAACTTATTTTATCTAAAAAATAACGAATACCAACCATTAGTTGATTTAATAAGTGATTAGATGTTAATTTTTTAAAAATAATTTTATAATTTTAAATATTAATATTATGATTAAAATAAATTAAATTAAAATTATCATCCTTAAAATAAAACTCTATAAATCTAAATTAATTATTTAATAAATAATGTATACTTTTTTTTATATAAAAACAATATTTATGGAATAAATTCCTTTGATTCAAAATGCCATGTACATTGCACTTCTCCCCCATAATATACGACTTTTCCTCCTATGTCGTCTCTAAATCAACATAATATCTATAGTTGTTGTAATCTCGATTTTTTGCATCTTTTATATTAAAAAAAAAATCAAGATTTTTAAGACAAATTGGGGAAGTTACATGTACAAATCTTACCCATCGAATTTCAATCTAATAATATTTTTATAAATAATTATTTTATGAATTAAACTGTAAAAAAAGTATTGAATTATGAATAAAAAACTTAAACTATATTTTTTCCTTGGATTAAAACAAACAAATGGTTCATACTCATGATTAGAACAACAGATCTTCACGCTTTTTAATAAGAAATAATATTATAGAACTTATAAGTGATGGCAATGATGATAATGGACGGCGAGATGGTTTCGTTGGATGTATAAAATATTTTAAAAATTATTTTAAAAAATTAAATTTTAAATTTTTTAAAATATATTATAAATTAAAAATATCGTATTTAAATAACAATTTGAGAAAAAATATTATTTGTAGTTAATATTTTTATTTTTTAAAATATTTTTAATCAAATAGAGATAATATTATATATGACGTTTTATTATGTACATTATAATTAATATTTTAATTTTGATTTTATTATCCCAAAATTTTTTGTAACGTAGACAGCATTTATCGTTTTTATTTATTAATTTTTAAGAAAAAAAATATACCAATTCAAGTTTCCAGCTGCAGTTTTTTTTACTTGCATTTCTCACGTCCATTTAAAAATTATAGCGAATTGGAATTTTAATTAACTAAATGATTAATATAATCCATGAATGACTTAATAATTAAAAAGGGTTAAGTTATATATTTCTTTAGTCATTTTGTTTTCCTCTCAACCTTAAATTTTTTTTCATTAAAGCATAGAAACCACGGCTTCTCTTACTTTTCTTTTTTATGAAGTGACGGGGATGGCGTCGATTTTAATATTGATCGATGACCGTTAGAATTTATCGTTTCGTTTATATTATTTTTTAGTTTTTAATAATTCTTTTTGTTTTTGTGGCACGATCTACTCTACCTTTTGGTTCGTTTTTTTATTATTTTGTTTTTTATAAAGGTTGGATATAATAACGTCACGCTATGATCTATTTTTTATTTAATTAATTTTTAAATTTCTTTAAAATATGAACTTTTTAAAAACTTAAAGTTTTATTTTTTTTTTCAATCAAGCCCTTAAATCATATCTTCTTTATCATTTATCCCTTACACGTTGACGGCTTATTGTTCACCACCCAAGTATCGTATACCTCATCATTTAACATCTTTCGTCCTCTAACCGTTGATTATAAGCCCATCGATCTCTTTTTCTTTGGATATTCATCAATAGAATAATCGATGATTCATTCATCAGTTTCGACAAAAAAATAGTGGAGGTTTCAGTCGTGAGGGATTGATAAAGTAAAAATAATTGGTGATGATTGAATCATTAATGAAAGGGAAAAAATTTAGGGATTAAGGGTTTTAGAGAGATTAAGAATTTAAGTTTTTTATAAAATATTTTTAAAATTTTTTAAAAATAAAAATCAAAGAAAATACAAAAAAATATGACATGTGTTTGATTTTTATTGAATAAGGAAAATTTTTAACATGCGTAAAAAAAAATCTAATTCGAATTATTGAATAAAATGTTAAGTATTAGAACAAACAAAAAATGTTAAACATCAAATTAAAAAATATATATAAATTAAACATTTTTAACCGTTAAACCTAGGTGAATCTATAAATTATTAAAATATAATATATTTAGAACTTTGAATAAAAAAAATTCATTCCTTTCTTTCTAGATTTTACTACACTTTTTCTACTACTTTATAAGTATGTTTTTCAAATGAAAATGGTAAATTAAAATTTACCATATTGGTGCTGGTGGATTGCTTTTAGAGACTTTGATAAAAAGATTTTTTTTTTATTCTCGGTTCTTTTAGTCTTTGTTAATTTAGATAGATTCATTTTATGTACTTAATTTTAAAGAATAATTTTTAGAAATATTTAAAAATATTTGATTAGATTGACCAAATCTAATTATATGAACATAAATAATCGAGTATTTAAATAAATTTTTTTACTAGGGTTAAGTACCCGACCTAGTAAGATATATATATTTTTACTAGGGTATTTAGATTATTTATAAATAAAAAAACAAGGGTTGTTCTTGAATTTAAAAATTCTATAACAAGATTATTTTTAAAATCAATTTAATCATTCTCGGTGTTTATGTCATTTTGATCTTAAATTATATAATTCAAACTTTTATTAGTTATGAGTATTTTATTAATAAAATAAAATAATTTTAAAATATAAATATTAGATACTCGTTAATCGAATTTTTAAATACCCAATTTTTATAAATATTCGATTAAAACAGACTAAACTTGAACCGAAAAATCTAATACCCAAAATTTAAGAAACTTAAATATTCGAATACCCGATAATAAATATTTCTAACGACTCCCGACCAAAAATTTTTTACACACAATTTTGCTTCTTTAACGATTAATGAGATAATCTGAAAAAGTCATGAATAAAATTGTAAAATTTATATTTATAAATGATAAATAATTTTTTAATAAATAATAATGGATGAGTACAAGCATAAAATATTGCATCAGACTACATGTGATTTTTATACATAAACCCAAACCTATAGGCTATAGTTTCTTGTTTGTTAGAGCAACAACTCACATGTTTGGTAGTTACTCCAATATAAACATTGGGTATGTTTTACATGTCAATGTTATCCATCAAATTAAGACTAAGAGAGATTTATGTAACTTGGAAAGACACAAAATATCCTACAAGATGAAACAAAAGGTCATAAATATTTTAAAAATCAAATTCAGATTTATATAAATACGATATTTTTACGAATTAATTAAATAAAATTTTATATTTAATCACTTTAAAAAATATATATTCCTCAATATTATAAAATTAAGAAACATGGAAGAAAGGGTTAAGACACATGACTTCATTCAAGTATATATATACTCAAGAAATTGTTGTTACCTGTTTTTGTCATGACTCAATGATTCCTAAATTGCTTATCCAGCAACACTGAACACTTCCCTAAAGTTCAAATGCTTCAAAACCCAACTTGGGTAGACTGTAGAATTGTGATCAAAACCTTACAAAAGTGGTTAACACCCTCTCCTTTTCCCAAGGCCCCATCACCCACATTTGATTGACATTGCATATATATATATAAAGGAGATAGTAGGGTCGTAAATGAGACGAGATAGATTGCGAGTTACTCGAATTCGATTCGATTAAAGCTCGGTCAAAATTCGACTCGAGATCGAACTCGGCTCGAGTTCTAGACGAGACGAGACGAGCTACATGATACTTGACTCGAAAAGCTCACGAGCTACTCAAAAATATAAATATACTATTTTTTATAATTTTTAAACTTAAAACCTTAAAATCTAACCTTAAACATAAGTCTTTAAACCTAAAATTAATAAGCTTGAGTTTACAGGACTTGTGTATCAAAGTTTTTTCTCCATTAGGCTTTAAATGAAACGTAAGAGATAAGAGTTACTTGAGTCTAACACAGTCAAAGATCGGTCAATACTTTGCTCGATTAGGCTAAAAAAAGCTCAAACTCGATTCGAGTTCTTAACGAGCCGAGTCGAGCTCAGATATTTTAGGTTTATTTAAAATTAGTCAAGCTCGAACTCGACTCAAAATCTTAATGAGTTGAGCCGAGCTTAACACTACTCGAGCTCGACTCGTTTACACCCCTAGGAGATAGTAACCTTATATATAACCTTATATATAATTTATAAATAAATATTTAAATTTAAATTTTCTCAAATAAATTAATCCAAAAAAATTATAATATGTTACCCCCGGATTTAAATTTAGATTTATGGGGTGTATACGAGGGACTTCATCACGCTTGGCGGCTTGGCATCCGGCGTTTACAGATTGATCTGGATAATTTAATTGCAGTCAATATGTTGACTAATAAGAATGATGCATCATTTTCACATTTCAATTCTTATATACAAGAATTACTTCAACGTGATTGGAATGTTCAGATTGTGCATGTGTTCCGAGAGACGAATAAAGTGGCAGATAGTTTGGCCAAATTGTTGAGGAATGCTACGCTTGAGACTTGTATCTTTTATGAGACTCCGTTGTTTGTTAGAGATTTGGTTGTTGCGGATCGTAAGGAAGCTTTAATAGGCGATTGAGAATGAATCTTTTGTAGTTTTCATGTTTGTTGGTCTCATATGATGCATTTATTGTCAGATAAGGTACTTTATAGGTACTCTTTTCCTCCACATAGGTCTAGGGAGATTTTTAATGAGGCCTATAAAATACCTCTCATGTATGGTTTTTAATCAATAAAATCATACTATTTCATAAATAAAAAAAAAGACATCTTGGTTTCAATGTGAAATTGGTAGCTATTTTTTTTGTAAAATAGTATTAGAGGGAATAAGTAAAATAAATAGTATTTTTTTGATCTCGTCATTTATAAATAATAAAGAATGTGATAGTTGTTGAAATAGTAAAAAATTACTATATTTTTAGTTTAATTCAACAATATCTTTGGATCTTATCATCTACAGATGACGAGGTTCAAATATATCATTATCCGTAATTGATGAAATTTAAACACATCATTTATATGGTAAGATCTTAAAAAAATAATATTCCTTTTTAAACTTATTTTCTAAATATTTTTTAAACATATCTAATAGTAACATCAAGGAGCCTTGAAGCTTTTAAAGTAAGAAATGGTGTTCAAACTTCAAAGTCATCTCTAACTTGTGACTGACTGGGACAGAATAGAAGGAAGTAGGACAAAGTGCAAACCAGCTAAGGAGATGGAGAAAATATAAAGAAAGGCAATTTCTCTGCCGCAAATCAAGGGGAGGAGAGAGACGAAGATGAAAACAAAGTTTTCAAGGTATATTTAGATTAGCCTTAGCAACTACCCTTTATACGGATCGAATTTTATAAAAATTTGGTCTCGTTAAATCAATTAATTGTGAGCCGCACCTTAAATTTGATTACCCATTACCTTAGTATTCACTCCCATCTCGTCAGAATCCACACAAAGTCACTCTCCCTAGTCCCTTCACATTGATTCTTCCCTTATGTTACAGAACAGAGTTCAAAAACCATGATTCCGGCATGTTTCAGCCAACCGAACACGAACACTTTGTCCACCACCACTCAAGTGCCGCAGAATCTCATCACCTGCATCTACCAAACTCAGCTATGGGATTCACCAACGTATCTAACTCTTACATGGTCGAAAACCCTTTTCTCCCATTCCTTAACAATCCACGCGGCTGACTTTTTTTCCATCACCATTTCTCTTTACCCTTCCACCTTCTCGTTCTTCAGAAACCGGACAGGCTCCAAGTCTGTTTATTTAACCCACCACCGTCGTCGACAAAGAATCAAGCTTTATTGGGACTTCACGAGGTCTGTCTTTGCCGAGAACTCAGCCGAGCCTGAGTCTAACTTCTACATTGCCGTTTCCTGCAATGGCAAGCTTGAATTCCTCCTCGGTGATCTAACAGATGAACTCGCCAAGCGTTGTTGTTCTGGATCAGCCGTGGCACGACAGGTACTTCTCGAACCAGCACTTTTGTCTAGGAGAGAACATGTGTTCGGGCGTAGGAGTTTTGTCTCAATGGCTAAGTTCTTGGGATCCAAACACGAGATCGGGATAGATTGTAATGGCGGTGTTCTTAAGGTGAAAGTGGATGGTCAAACCAGCCTTGTCATAAAAAGGTTAGCTTGGAAATTCAGAGGGAATGAAAGGATTTATGTTAATGGAACCGAGGTGGAATTTTTTTGGGATGTTTTCAATTGGGTTAATAATGGTGAGAATAATGGTAATGTCAATGGTCATGGTGTGTTTATTTTTCAAGTTGGTGATGGTGGTGTGTGGCCTGAAATGGTAGGACCAGAGAAAAGGCTGATGAGGAAGAGTTTGTCTTCTGTGGCGGCCGGACGAGGGTCGACACCGATGTCGGCGAGCTTGTCGCCGTCTCTGTCGTGTTCGAGCGTGCTGCAATGGGCGGAGGAGAGCAATGATGGTGGAAGAAGCTCTTGTTCTTCATCTACTAGGTCCTATGGTAGCAATGGAGGATTCTCTTTGTTGTTGTATGCTTGGAACAAGGATTGAGTTCATAGTTTTTGAATTTCAATGCTATATGTTACTATGTTGAAATTTTTGGGAATTGTTTGATTTTTACTTTGAGGAAAGGATTTGAATTTGGAAATTAATTTTTTTTTCATTTTTTGTGATATAATAAAAAAAATTGCAAAATTTAATCCATTTTCTTGGTTGGGGTTATGTATGACATTTAACAACAATTTATTATCTAAAAATTTAATATATATATATATATATATATTTTATCAACGGAGTTGGCTTAATTGGTAAGTAGTTTGATTTCGTTTAAGTAGGATTCGGGTTTAAAACGTTGTGTATGTAGAAAATCCCTATAATGAGACTCGCCCACTAAATTAATTATGTGACACGAATTAGTTCGAATTAATTAAGATAAAATCTTAAAAATCGAAAGGGTAATAATTTTTTCCCTTGAAATTTGAGGTTGGTTACTTCCATTTACAAATTTAAATAAACGTTTACAAAAATTTGCAAATTAAACAATAAAATGTAGAAGGAAAATAAAATGAAAGCATTAGCATTTATGTACCCTCTCAAGTCTCAAGTAGTGTTGTTAAACAAAAGATTTGATGGTAACATTATACCAAATTTTTTATTTCAATCCAAATAATATTGTTGTAATTCTATTTATGTGAAATTAAAAATATTTCTTTTGATTATATATGATTTTTTAAATTATTATTATTTATTTATTGATTAATTAATTTAAATTGAATTTTGTAGAGTTCGATTAAGGGGTGATCCTCTTAACATAGTTTTCTTCATTCATAATATTAAAATTCGAATCATTAATTTTGTTTAAAAGCTCTAGTATCTCATCCATTAAACCAACTAGTTGTTGACATATAGATTAATATTTGATATAATAATAAAAAAAATGCATTAAACAATATAACCTTTTTGATTGATAAGCGAATGTTGTTACAAGTCTCATTAAAAAATACCTATATCGTTGTTAAAGTACATGAATCAAGAGAATTTTACTTTAAACAACACAAACATGAATTCACAAAACTAAGAAAATAAAAAACACTAAACTATATTCTGCCTCCATATTAATTAACTTCACAAGTTTTTGGGGATAGGGTGATATTCGATCAATGATCTCGTATCATAATTCAAGTAAAGAAAGATGATATATTTTATTTAGATGACTCGGATTAAAATATCATGTATACACATAGTATATGTATGCTTAAATTAAATAATCAATAAATAAAATATTGAGTGATTATATTAAACAAAGTGACCTTAGTGCTTATTTACTAATCATTTTATTATTATTTCTTCAAGAACAAACATCTTGAATTGAACATAAAGAAGAGTTCAAAAGCCTATTATTTAGGCCCACAAAAGCACTTGGACAACACAACTCAAAGCAAAAGCAAAAGTGTAATTATGTTTTTTATATAAAAAATTAGAACATAATATTTTCATTTTATATTATTGTTATTAGGTTTAAATGAATAACGTTAGTTATTATTATTACATTAATGATGTTAATCAAAATGCTTATTTTTTTTAAATTCAGAGAAATAAGTCTTTATGAACAATAAAAATAAAATAAAATTACATTAAAAATTGAAAATTGAAAATAAGAAAAGATACAATAAATCGACATAAATAAAACCTTGGGATCAAGTCCAAAAAAAAACTAGTGAGGAAAGAAATAAAACATGAATTCTAAAAAGTGTGAAAAAAATCCTTTAAAAAAGTAGTTTATTTTTCATAGAAATTCAACGACTCAAAATTTCAAAATTCTCATATCTTTATCTAATCAAACGTTATTTATATAACGAATAAAAATTGAGAAAAATAATTTTACAGATCAAACTATTAAAAAGATCTAACTATATTAAATCTCGACTTTATCAAGGTATAATGCGAAAATCATTACATGAGCACCAAACTATCACAAAAACATATCAAACTTATGCCACATATGTAAAAAAAAAATATTTGGGACAAAAAAAAAATAAACAAGAATTACATTATAAAAGCAAAGCCTCAAATTATGTCGAATTAAAATAAAAAAAAAAAGTTACAGATCAAAATCTAACATAATAAAGGGATAAAATAATTTATAATCTATGAACTTAGTTTTATTTTATCATTTTGATGATGATAATTTAAAAGGGTAAATTGCAACAAAGGTCATTTAATTATGAGTATAGTTACATTTAGGTCACCTAATTATTGAAAGTTACATTTGGATCACTCATTTATGGGTAAGGTTACATTTGGATCACCCAATTATTAAAGGTTATATTTAAATCATTATTTAGATTTGAAAAAAAAAGTTTATCAATTCGTGTATTAAATTAATTAATAATTTTAAATGAAATACTATAATGTTAATAAGGGTATACAAGTAATTTAGAAGAAAAAACGACCAAATTGATGTACTTTTTCAAATATGAAGGGTGACTAAATGTAAACTTACTTATAATTGAGTGATCTAAATGTAACCTTACCCATAAATAAGTGACCCAAATGTAACTTTTAATAATTAGGTGACCTAAATATAAACTATACCCATAATTAAATGACCTTTATTGCAGTTTACCCAACTTAAAATTGTGATATGCGAAATAATTCCGTATTATCATATAACCAAAGTAATAATAAAAATCAAATTCATAAATTAACTTAGAAAAAAAAGTGAAGGGCAAAATTTAAGGATTAAAAGTTACTTTAACCAAAAAATGGAGTAAAATCAATTTTCTTAAGGTTTAATTTTTTAAGGAAGAAAATCGATACTCTTTATGTTCTACGAGAGTTATTTATTATTAATTTTTTAAAAAGAATAATTTTGAGGTATCATTATTTAAAATTTAGGATAAATTATACGGATAGCCACAATACTATGAGGTTGGTATCGAAATAGCCACAATATTTTGAAACGCGTTAAATACACCGATGAACTATTAAAATGGTATCATAATAGCCATCGAACGTTAAAAACTAACGGGAGCGATGACGTGGGCCGTTAAAAATAAAATGGAATAATTACACATTTACTCCTTGTTATTTTATATATTTTTAATTTAATCCTAATTTTATTTAATTATTTAATGCTAACCAAGGTAATCAAACCTAGGACAAAGGCATGAAAACCATGTTGTCTGCCACTAAGCCCAACACATCCTTATAATTTGAAATACTACCTTTTACTATATATTATTGTTTCTAATATTTGTTCTTTTACTTTTATTTATTTTTAATTTAATTAAAAATAATAATTCAATTATTATATAATAAATTAAAAGTTTGAAATTAATAAAATTTTATTTATAAACCCTAACCCTAACCCCTAAATATTAAACCTTAAATTTATTGAAGTTTTTAAATTATAATAAAAATTTATTAAATAAGATTTAGAGTTTGTGGTTAAACCCTATAAACCCTAAATCCTAAATAAGATTTAAGTTATTATATAATAATTTATTAAGTGTGTAACGACCCGAATTCGGATATGAGTGTCGGTTTAACCCGATGGGTTTGGGCTTCGGTTTTGAGCCTCGTGTTGTGAGGTTTTGGGCCTTGTTAGGCCTTTAGCTTGTTGGGTTGAGTGTTGGGCCTTGTTTAGTGAGGGTGTTTTAGTAATCCTCTAATTGAGGACAAGAAAAGGTAAAAAAGAGGGGGGTTTCTGCAGAGTGATGTCACCCCTTACATCCCTTTTCCTTCATCTTTCTTTCTTAGCAAGAAGAAGAGGAGAGTGGCTAAAGGAGGAATCTTTGTTAGTTGGTTGAAGAATCCCAGTTTGGGTCTTAAGGGTAAGTTTTAGAGCTGCCAAGGATCTATAAAAAAGGTAAGAAAGTGTTAGTTTTGTGAGGATGGAGGTTTAAGAGGGGTTTTGAGTGGAGTACGAGATTTGGGTTTTGGAGAGCTTAAATCCTAGTTTGTTAGTGTTTTTAAGCTTTAAGGATCATCTTAGAGTGGTTCTAAGTTGTTGTTACCCTTCCCTTTGTAGAGAAACAAGTGGAAGAGCCATCATCAAGCTTGAGGAAGGCGAAATCTTGAGGTTGAGCTTGGAGCTCGAGTTTGTTGTTTTGTTGCTGTTCTTGCTTAAGGTTGGTAACCCCAACTCTCCTTTTTATCATTCATATCATGTAGTTTGCATACATGTAGATGTTGGTGTTTGAATGCTTGGTTTTAAGCTTTGAATGTGTTAATGGTGGATTTTGTATTAATGTGATTAAGGCCTGAAAAATGAAGTTAAAACACCCTAAACTTCCTTAAGATTGAATAGGAATACTTTAGAATCGATTAGGAGTAGTTTGGGAATGAATCCTTGAAATTTCTAAGTGCAGACCTGCATTTTGTGCAGGGGTATCGATACACGGGCCACCAGTATCGATACCCATGAGTGAAAATAGGCTATGTGAGCAGGTTTATTGAACCATGGTTCGATACCGGATCCTCTAGTGGCATATTAGATTCGATAACAGTATCGAATATGGAGGGTCCTCTTTCGTTGACTTTAAAATTGGTCAAAGGGTATCGATACCAGTATCGATACCCATGTTTCGATACCTTTTTCGGGTGAGTATCGATATAGGGTGTTTCGATACCCCATATAAGAGTATCGATACCCCTGTGAACTTTTGTTAAGATAAGCTTTGTTTGAGGTTCGATAAGAGGATTAAGGGTCTTAATGAGTCTTATAATTAATGAAATGAATTGTGGACACAAGATTGATGTTATAACCACAAATGACTAATTTATGTTAAGTCTTGATATGTTTTGATGAGAAGATCCTAGGTGGATCATTTGTGTTTAACGAGTCCTTGTTTGATGGAAATCCGGATATCCAAAAGTGTTGCAACACGTCGAAGGTCATCCGATGTAATATATCGGGTGATGAATTGAAGACTTTTATTCCGAGTGTTGGGCGGCCTCACTCGAAGATGTTCGATGTAACATTCCGAGCATGGGGTTGATTGGGCGGCCTCTATCCCTTTCTGAACGTTGGGCGGCCTCGTTCGAAGATGTCCGATGTAACATTCCGGACATAGGATTTGAGGGCGGCCTCAATCCTGAGTGTAGGATCCCGATGCTGTGTGGACGCGGGCCTCACTCTTGTGTGTTATTTTGTGATGTGACATGTATATGCTGTGTGTGATATTATACATTGTTTATGCATGTGTTAGGCAATCATGCTAGACGTTCATATCATGCACGATATTTATATGCTTTGCTTTACTGCTTATGATATGCATGATTTTGAGCCGAGTTCGGCGTACCCATTGAGCTTTTTTAGCTCAGCGTTCGAAATGTGTTTTCGTGAGTAGGTTAGGTGAAGTCGGTTTCTGTGGAGCACCATCGAGGTTTGGATTTCAGCATCGACCGTGTTGTCAGAGTACATCTATTAGATTAGTGTGCTAGTACTTTGTCGAACCCTATATGTAATTGTAACTCTATTTAATTATTTGGGTTGAATGTTTTAAATGACTATGTAATATTTTAAAGCTCCGCTTACTTATTATCTTTTGGAAATTACTTTTATCCGAGTTTGGGCTTTACTTATTATTATTTTGGACTTGAAATTGGATTTATTTATTGGGCTTTCGAAAGAAATTTTGGAATACAGGTTTTGGGCCGGAGGCCCAATGTGACATCCGGGTCGAGTGTTACACTTAGTGGTATCAGAGATTAGGTTGAGTCAGTTCTAGGAAGTCCCCGGGGAGTCTAGTGTGTTGTATAGGTGTCAGACAAATACATGCCCAAGAGTCGATATCGTACTTTCTTTAAAGCTGAAATTTGATGGTGTGAATCTTGTTTGTTGTTGTTGTTCGTGCAGAAGTGGTTAAGTATGCCGAGACGTGTGAGGGATCAGGAAGAAAGCTGGGGTTCTCGTGGAGGAGACTCTGACTATGAGTGTAAGCTTGAGGAGGAGGTGTCATCGGATGATGCAGTTGGTCAAGGGGTCAACTACTTTTCTCAGTTGAATCAGACCTTGCGTAGGATCGTGAGAGCTATACCGAGGCCTTCTTTTACGCCTCGTGAGGCACCGGTTGAGAGAGTGCAGAGGTAAGAAGCTGTTGACTTCTTTGGTACAGGACAGGACAATCTCGTACAGACTGATCAGTGGTTGCATGACACAAGGTGGATAATGAGACAGATGAGGCTGAGGTTAGAGGAAAAGCTATCGTGTGTGTTGACGCTTTTGAAGGATAACGCTAGAGAGTGGTGGAAGACAGTTGAGCAGGGTTGGTATCCTCATCGTCCAAAGTGGGATGACTTCCTTGAGGAGTTTGAGAGTAAGTATGTGGGTGAAACTCACACCGACACCCTGAGGGAGCGGTTCACCCATCTTGTTTAGGGGAACCGTTCGGTCTTTGCTTATGAGCAAGAGTTTCTTCAGTTGAGCCGGTATGCCCCAGAGCTTGTTGCTACAAAAAAGATGAGATGTAAGAGGTTCTTGAGAGGTCTGAGAAAGGAGATCTAGACTTATCTCACTGCTGCACCGCCTAAGGTGTTTTCTGAGTTGGCTGCCAGTGCCAAGTCGTTGGAGCAGGTTTAGGGTTTAACCTATGGGTCGTCTGTTGGCCAGGGAGTCACCGGTGGAGCTAGTCAGAGTCATTCGGGTAACTCTCAGTCTCACTCCGACAGGAGTAGGAACCGTTAGAACCAGAACAGAGGAGAATCGAATCAGGGTTCGAGGTCCAACCAGAGATCAGAGTCAGTGGGACGTAGGAGGCAGTTTATGTCTTCTTCTGCTAGGGGCCCAGAGAGTTTACAGAGGAGTGTCAATATTCAGACTTGTAGACGTTGTGGTCGGACCCACTGAGGAGAGTGTTGGGGCAATGCCCGAGCTTGTTTTCAGTGTGGGTCATCAGATCATCTTGTGAGGTACTGTCTAAAGGTTGTGACGTCACCGCCAGGTCAGGCCCAGAGGACTATGTTTCAGGCTCAAAAGGGTCGTGGGTTTTCGCGTGGCTGAGCTAGCCATGAATTATAAGGCACCTTTAAGTCCACTGCTAGAGCACCGGCGAGACAATATGCGGTGAGAGCACAGGAGGACTGTGCTGCTACAGATGTGATCTCAGGTACGTTCAGTTTGTTTCTGTCCCTATAGTTGCTCTTGTGGACTCGGGATCTACCCACTCATATATCTGTAGTGGGATATCACAATAGTGGGGTTACCAGCGAAGGATCTAGAGGTAGGAGTCCGTGTGACCAGTCCGTTGGGGTTAGATGTGTTGGTGGATAAAGTGTATCGAAGGTGTTCGATCGAGGTGCAAGGGTCTATCTTCCCGGTCAATCTTATGGTTTTGCCGTTTTAGGAGTTCGACGCAATCCTTGGGATGGATTGGTTGTTCGAAAACAATGCGAGCTTAGGGTGCAGATCTAAGAGTTTGAAGCTTCGAGTAGATGATGATTCTAAGCTTGTTGTGAAGGGTGAGAGAAACCCACGCTTAGCGAATGTTGTGCCTGCTTTGTTAGCTCAGAGGTTGATCCAGCAGGGTTGTGAGGCTTTCTTAGCTCACGTGGTAGATGTGAGTTTTGAGAGTCCAGCTTTAAAGAGTTTGAGGACAATTTGTGAGTATCCAGATGTGTGTTCGAAGGAGTTGCCCGGTTTACCACCCGATCGTGAGTTGGAGTTCAAGATAGAGGTGTTGCCAGGGATAGCACCGGTGTCCATAGCACCTTATCGTATGGCACCGGCGGAGATGAGAGAGTTGAAGCAACAGATCCAGGAGTTGCTTGAGAGAGGTTTTATCAGACCGAGTGTGTCATTGTGGGGAGCACCGGTCTTGTTTGTTAAGAAGAAAGATGGATCAATGAGGATGTGCATCGACTACCGTCAGCTTAATAAGGTCACGATCAAGAATTGTTACCCTTTACCGAGGATTGATGACCTGTTTGACCAGTTAAGAGGTTCCCGAGTGTTTTCCAAGATAGATCTGAGGTCAGGGTACTATCAGTTGAAAGTGGTGGAAGAGGATGTCTAAAAGACCGCTATCAGGACGCGGTACGGACACTATGAGTTCTTAGTGATGCCGCTTGGGCTCACGAATACACCTGCAGCTTTTATAGACTTGATGAACTGAATATTTCATTCGTATCTAGATCAGTTTGTGGTGGTGTTCATCGATGACATCTTGGTGTATTCACGCTCAGAGGAGGAGCATGACTACCACCTAAGGGTTGTTCTTCAGGTGTTGAGAGATAGGCGTCTATACGTCAAGTTTAGTAAGTGTGAGTTATGGTTGTCAGAGGTGGTGTTTCTTGGCCACATTGTTGCAGCGGATGGCATCTGGGTGGATCCTCAGAAAATCCAAGCTGTGGTGGAATGGAAACCACTAAGGAATGTATTGGAAGTCCGTAGTTTTCTTGGGCTTGCCGGATACTACAAGAGGTTTGTTAAAGGCTTTTCGATCATAGCGGCACCTTTGACCAAGTTGCTTCAGAAAGGGGTTCCATTTGTATGGAATGAGAGGAGAGAACAGAGTTTTGAGCAGCTTAAGGTTTATCTCACAGAGGCACCGGTCTTAACGCAACCGGAACCAGGAAAAGATTATGTGGTGTTTAGTGATGCTTCCTTGAATGGGTTGGGTTGTGTTCTTATGCAAAAGGGTAAGGTGGAAGCTTACGCCTCGAGGCAGTTGAAACCCCATGAGAGGAACTATCCTACACATGATCTTGAGCTTGCAGCGGTTATCTTCTCTTTGAAGATATAGAGGCATTATCTCTACGGGGAGAAATGCTACATCTACACCGACCACAAGAGTTTAAAATACCTGCTTACCCAGAAGGAGTTGAATCTGCGACAGTGTCGATGGATCGAGTTGTTAAAGGACTATGACTGTGTCATAGAGTATCACCCCGGCAAGGCGAATATGGTCGCCGATGCTCTGATTCGGAAGTCCATGTCGGACTTGAAAGCTTTCTTTGCTCGGTTGAGGATGACTGACGATGGAGGTTTGTTGGCAGAGTTGCGTGTGGAGCCCACGCTTGTTCAGGAGATAAAGAGAGCACAAGTGTTATGTTCAGAGAGGTGAGTTGTCAGACTTTGAGGTACGAGATGGTGGGTTCTTGTACTTTTAAGGTTGGTTGTGTATACCAACTTTAGAGGATCTAAGGGATCGTAGCTTGAGGGAAGCTCACCGTAGTCCATTTTTTGCTCATCCGGGTAGTAATAAGATGTATCAGGATCTTCGTCCTTTCTTTTGGTGGTCATGCATGAAAAGAGATGTGTTAGAGTTTGTGAACAGGTATTTGTCGTGTCAGCAAGTGAAGGCAGAACATCAAGTTCCTTTAGGTTTGCTTCATCCTATCTAGATTCCACAGTAGAAATGGGATCGAGTGACCATGGACTTCGTCACCGGGTTGCCGATGACGTTGAGAAAGCATGATGCTATATGGGTTATAGTTGATCGATTGACCAAGTCGGCTCACTTCTTACCGGTAATGATGGACTTCAGTTTGGAAAATTTGGCTCGGTTGTACATCAAAGAGATAGTGAGGTTGCATGGTGTACCCACATCGATCAAATCGGATAGGGATCCGAGGTTCACGGCGAGGTTGTGGAGGTCTATCCACGAGGCTTTAGATACCAAGTTGCACTTCAATACAGCTTTTTATCCTCAGACAGATGGACAGTCTAAAAGAGTCATCCAAACCTTGGAGGATATGTTTCGGTGTTGTAATGTGGACTTTGCTCGTAGTTGGGAGGAGCAGTTACTGTTGGTAGAGTTTTCTTACAACAATAGTTATCAGTCAAGCATCAAGATGGATCCTTTTGAGGCTTTATACGGGCGTAGGTGTAGGACGCCTTTGTGTTGGAAAGAGCTTAATGAGAGAAAGATAGTAGGTTCGGAGCTTGTTAAGAAAACCGAGAAAAAAGTTCAGATCATCAAAAAGAGGTTGCAAGTAGCTTTAGACAGACAAAAATCTTATGCGGATAAGAAGCGTAAGCACATCGAGTATGAACTTGGTGAGAAAGTGTTTCTCAAGGTATCTCCGTGGAAAGGTATCATCCGGTTTGGTCGCTAAGGAAAGTTGAGTCCAAGGTACATAGGGCCTTATGAAGTTCTTCAGAGGGTTGGACTAGCAGCTTATCGGCTAGCTTTACCTCCAGAGTTGGCACGTATACACGATGTGTTTCACGTGTCTATGTTGAGACGTTACCGTTCCGATCCTTCGCATGTAGTTCAGCTTGAGAAAATCGAAGTCAATGCAGAGGAGAGTGGGGGGTTTTCTGTAGAGTGATATCACCCCTTACATCTCTTTTCCTTCATCTTTCTTTCTTGGCAAGAAGAAGAGAAGAGTGGCTAAATGAGGAATCTTTGTCAGTTGGTTGAAGAATACCGATTTGGGTATTGAGGGTAAGTTTTAGAGCTGCCAAGGATCTATAAAAAGAGGTAAGAAAGTGTTGGTTTGGTAAGGATGGAGGTCTAAGAGGGGTTTTGAGTGGAGTACAAGATTTGGGTTTCGGAGAGGTTAAATCCTAGTTTGTTAGTGTTTTTAAGTTTTAAGGATCATCTTAGAGTGGTTCTAAGTTGTTGTTACCCTTCCCTTTGTAGAGAAACAAGTGGAAGAGTCATCATCAAGCTTGAGGAAGGCGAAATCTTGAGGTTGAGCTTGGAGCTCGGGTTTGTTGTTTTGTTGTTGTTCTTCCTTAAGGTTGATACCCCCAACTCTCCTTTTTAATAATTAAATGACCTTTATTGCAGTTTACCCAATTTAAAATTGTGATATGCGAAATAATTCCGTATTATCATGTAACCAAAATAATAATAAAAATCAAATTCATAAATTAACTTAGAAAAAAATTGAAAGGCAAAATTTAAGGATTAAAAGTTACTTTAACCAAAAAATAAGTAAAATCAATTTTCTTAAGGTTTAATTTTTTAAGGAAGAAAATCGATACTCTTTATGTTCTACGAGAGTTATTTATTATTAATTTTTTAAAAAGAATAATTTTGAGGTATCATTATTTAAAATTTAGGATAAATTATACGGATAGTCACAATACTATGAGGTTTGTATCGAAATAGCCACAATATTTTAAAACGCGTTAAATACACCGATGAGCTATTAAAATGGTATCAAAATAGCCATCGACCGTTAAAAACTAACGGGAGCGATAACGTGGGCCGTTAAAAATAAAATAGAATAATTACAAATTTACTCCTTGATATTTTATATATTTTTAATTTAATCCTAATTTTATTTAATTATTTAATGCTAACCAAGGTAATCAAACCTAGGACAAAGGCATGAAAACCATGTTGTCTGCCACTAAGCCCAACACATCCTTATAATTTGAAATACTACCTTTTACTATATATTATTGTTTCTAATATTTGTTCTTTTACTTTTATTTATTTTTAATTTAATTAAAAATAATAATTAAATAATTATATAATAAATTAAAAGTTTGAAATTAATAAAATTTTATTTATAAACCCTAACCCCTAAATATTAAACCTTAAATTTATTGAAGTTTTTAAATTATAATAAAAATTTATTAAATAAGATTTAGAGTTTGTGGTTAAACCCTATAAACCCTAAATCCTAAATAAGATTTAAGTTATTATATAATAATTTATTAAGTGTGTAACGACCCGGATTCAGAACTGAGTGTCGGTTTAACTCGATGGGTTTGGGCTTCGGTTTTGGGCCTCGTGTTGTGAGGTTTTGGGCCTTGTTGGGCCTTTAGCTTGTTGGGTTGAGTGTTGGGACTTGTTTAGTGAGGGTGTTTTAGTAATCCTCTAATTGAGGACAAGAAAAGGTAAAAGAGAGGGGGGTTTCTGCGAGTGATATCACCCCTTACATCCCTTTTCCTTCATCTTTATTTCTTGGCAAGAAGAAGAGGAGAGTGGCTAAAGGAGGAATCTTTGTTAGTTGGTTGAAGAATCCCGGTTTGGGTCTTGAGGGTAAGTTTTAGAGCTGTCAAGGATCTATAAAAAGAGGTAAGAAAGTGTTGGTTTGGTGAGGATGGAAGTTTAAGAGGGGTTTTGAGTGGAGTACGGGATTTGGGTTTTGAAGAGCTTAAATCCTAGTTTGTTAGTGTTTTTAAGCTTTAAGGATCATCTTAGAGTGGTTCTAAGTTGTTACCCTTCCCTTTGTAGAGAAACAAGTGGAAGAGCCATCATCAAGCTTGAGGAAGGCGAAATCTTGAGGTTGAGCTTGGAGCTCGGGTTTGTTGTTTTGTTGTTGTTCTTGCTTAAGGTTGGTACCCCAACTCTCCTTTTTATCATTCATATCATGTAGTTTGCATACATGTAGATGTTGGTGTTTGAATGCTTGGTTTTAAGCTTTGAATGTGTTAATGGTGGATTTTGTATTAATGTGATTAAGGCCTGAAAAATGAAGTTAAAACACCCTAAACTTCCTTAAGATTGAATAGGAATACTTTAGAATCGATTAGGAGTAGTTTGGGAATGAATCCTTGAAATTTCTAAGTGCAGACCTGCATTTCGTGCAGGGGTATCGATACACGGGCCACCAGTATCGATACCCATGAGTGAAAATAGGCTATGTGGGCAGGAGTATCGAACCATGGCTCGATACCGGATCCTCCAGTGGCATATTAGATTCGATAACAGTATCGAATATGGAGGGTCCTCTTTCGTTGACTTTAAAATTGGTCAAAGGGTATCGATACCAGTATCGATACCCATGTTTCGATACCTTTTTCGGGTGAGTATCGATATAGGGTGTTTCGATACCCCATATAAGAGTATCGATACCCCTGTGAACTTTTGTTAAGATAAGCTTTGTTTGAGGTTCGATAAGAGGATTAAGGGTCTTAATGAATCTTATAATTAATGAAATGAATTGTAGACACAAGATTGATGTTATAACCCCAAATGACTAAGTTATGTTAAGTCTTGATATGTTTTGTTTAGAAGATCCTAGGTGGATCATTTGTGTGTAACGAGTCCTTGTTTGATGGAAATCCGGATATCCAAAAGTGTTGCAACACGTCGAAGGCCATCTGATATAATATACCGGGTGATGAATTGAAGACTTTTATTCCGAGTGTTGGGCGGCCTCACTCGAAGATGTTCGATGTAACATTCCGAGCATGGGATTGGTTGGGCGGCCTCCATCCCTTTCCGAACGTTGGGCGACCTCATTCGAAGATGTCCGATGTAACATTCCGGGCATAGGATTTGAGGGCGGCCTCAATCCTGAGTGTAGGATCCCGATGCTGTGTGGACGCGGGCCTCACTCTTGTGTGTTATTTTGTGATGTGACATGTATATGCTGTGTGCGATATTATACATTGTTTATGCATGTGTTAGGCAATCTTGCTAGACCATCATATCATGCACGATATTTATATGCTTTGCTTTACTGCTTATGATATGCATGATTTTGGGCCGAGTTCGGCGTAGCCACTGAGCTTTTGTAGCTCAGCGTTCGAAATGTGTTTTCGTGCGTAGGTTAGGTGAAGTTGGTTTCTGTGGAGCACCATCGAGGTTTGGATTTCAACATCGACCGTGTTGTCAGAGTACATCTATTAGATTAGTGTGTTAGTACTTTGTCGAACCCTATATGTAATTGTAACTCTGTTTAATTATTTGGGTCGAATGTTTTAAATGACTATGTAATATTTTAGAGCTCCGCCTACTTATTATCTTTTGGAAATTACTTTTATCCGAGTTTGGGCTTTACTTATTATTATTTTGGACTTGAAATTGGATTTATTTGTTGGGCTTTCAAAAGAAATTTTGGAATACAGGTTTTGGGCCAGAAGCCCAATATGACATCCAGGTCGGGTGTTACAAAGTGAGTTTAGGGTTTAAGGTTTATTAAGTGAGTTTAGGGTTTAGAGTTTAAGTTTGTGGTTAGCTAATAAAAATTCATTAAATAATATTACCCTAAACCCTAACCACAAACTTAAACTCTAAACCCTAAACTCACTTAACAAACCCTAAACTCACTTAATAAATTATTATATAATAACTTAAATCTTATTTAGGATTTAGGGTTTAACTACAAACTCTAAATCTTATTTAATAAATTTTTATTATAATTTTAAAACTTAAATGAATTTAGGGTTTAATATTTAGGGTTTATAAATAAAATTTTATTAATTTTAAAATTTTAATTTATTATATAATAATTTAATTATTATTTTTAATTAAATTAAAAATAAATAAAAGTAAAAGAACGAATATTAGAAACAATAATATATTGTAAAAGGTAGTGAATTATATCATAAGGATGTTTTTGGCTTAGTGGTTAACACGTGCACATGAATTTATTTTTCTTCTTTATTCTGGTGGTGACACGTGTCACCACCTGATTGGGAGAGGAAAATAAATTTAATAAATTAAATATATATATAAATAATATCCTCTAATAAGGTGGTGACATGTTTAAATTATTATATTATTTTATTATTATAATAAAATTAGGATTAAATTAAAAATATATAAATAACAAGGAGTAAATATGTAATTATTTCATTTTATTTTTAACGGTCACGTCTTCATTCCAGTTAGTTTTTAACGGTCGATGACTATTTTTATACCATTTTAATAGTTCACTGGTGTATTTGACGCGTATTAAAGTATTATGGTCATTTCAATACCAACTCCATAGTATTGTGACTATCCGTGTAATTTACCCTAAAATTTATTATTATAAAAATAAAAATATATTTTGAAAACTTATAATGAAATAGTTTATATATTTACCAACATATATTGATTCAAGTGGTAAGCAGTTTGATTCCGCTTAAGTAAGTCTTGGGTTCGAGACGTTGTGTACGTAGAAAATCCCTGCTGGGAGACTTACCCACCAAAACTAGGTGTGCGATGTGGGTCGATCTGGATTAGTCAGGACAAGACCCTGAAAAACTAGAAGAACAATAAAAATATAATTCATATATTTTATAAATTTTTTTTTAAAAATATTTAATACGATTAGTCAAATTTTATTTTTTATTACTTTTAACAAGTCAATAATATATAATTTTTATGGGACAAAGGAAGTACATTTTTTTTAGTTGCCTTCTCAATATTTAGAGCTTTGTCTTAACTAACCCAGATCGACTTATGTCGTACACTTGATTTTTGTAGGTGAGTCACCCAACCAAAGTTTTTTTGTATGCGCAAAACCTCAAAATCGAAACTTACTTAAGCCATATCAAACTGTTTACCACTTAGATAAACTAATTGATAAAAAATAATACATTTTAAACAATTAAAATATTATTTTATATGTTATTTGTGTTATTTTCCTGTCCTTTAAAATAGACTTTAATATTATTTTTTTTAGTCCAAAACTTTATGTCGTAAAAGATTTAATTTTGAATATTATTATTTTTAAAAAAAATAATGATAGTTGAAATAATGTCGCAAATGTAACGAGAGTCCCAATGATAAATATCTCATGCTTTTTTAGTAATAAATTTGATTTATATTTATTTAATTAATATTTATAAATATATTATATGGATGAGTCACGAAACAGATAAAGAGAAGAAGTGGGTCTCAAAATCCAGTTAGTGAATGGGCGAGGATGATTTTGGTCTTGTGATTTGCGAGGCAAAAAACATTTTAGATTTTGTATTCGCAGCAGCAGGTTGTGAGACGGTGATGAAAATAAAAATTATTGATGAAAATGGATGTAGGAAGAGTATCCTTTGCCTCCACCTCACTCAATTGGCATCCATATCTTTACATCTCTATCCAGAGACGGATATACTTAAATTGTCCCTCTCAAACTTTATGGGTTAATTCTATTTTAGATCCTTATAGTTCTAAAATTATTGTAATTAAGTTTTTTTTCTTCTTTGCCTCTCTCAAAATTTTTATGGTTTATTATTTTTTAGGATCATTTAATGTAAAATTAATAAATTTAAACTTTGATCCTCCTTTTTTTGGTTTAATTATTTTTCAATACCTTTCAATTTTAAATTTTTTAAAATTAAGCCTAAACTTAATTTTTATGATTTAATTATTTTTTAAGATTTATTCTTTTAAAATTAATCGATTTGTCCCCTCATTGTTCAATCCTAACTCTATCTTTGTTTCTATCCAGTTAGACATTGTATTAACGTAGAAAAGAAAATCAAAAAAAATAATATTTCATATTGCTATATTAACAGTTCTAATTACATCGACAAACTATCACAAAAAGTTCTAACTATAATAGATTGTCAATATTTTTTTTTATCAAAGAGTGTAATTATGAAGATTTAACATTAAATTATTATAAAATAAAATAAAATTATGTCATAAAAACAGACGAACAAATATAATAAGTATATATAAAGAATATAAAAAAAATAAATTATATTTTAAAAACAAAACGTCAAATTAAAATAGAAGAATTACTTCTCAAAATTTAGTATATGAAAGAGAAAAAATAAATTTTAGTCTTTGAGCTTATTCTTTTCAATTATTTTTTTGAGTAGTTTTAGTGCGATTATAAAGTATATATTAATATTTTTTTAATCTTCGATAACGTGCACATACTTTACAACTAAATATTATTTAAACCCAAATCTTTTAAGATAAAAATTATTCTCTTTTCCACGAGAATTATTTTATTATTATTTTGATAATCTATATTCTAAGGTTGTGACATGTGATACAATTTCATAGTACCATTTCGAAACCAAGTTTAGAGATTAATGGAGACAAAAAAAACTTAATTACAAAAATTAGTGATTAAAAGTTCCTTTAACCTTAATCAAAAGGCTAACACCATAAAATATTAGCTCATGATTTATTAATTCGACCTTGGTTGGTAAAAATTAAGAAGATTGATCGTTGCACAAACAACAGTGGCGGATGTAAATACACCCGAGGGTGGACATTGAAATTTTAAAACTTTATACATTTGTTTTTGATTTTTGAATTTTTTGTTAAATAGTCTTTAAATTTTTATGATTGTGGCCACACTGAAATTTTAAGATTTTTATGTCTTATGCTTATCTTAAAAAATATTTTGAATGTGCCCATCCTTACATATATTTCTGGATCCGCCACTGGCAAACAATATAACTAATTGATTAGTTGCTTCATGTCGAGGAAGACCGATAATATTGATTGTTTTTGAGGAACCACTAAAAAATTTAATTAATCATATCCAACAGGAGACTGATTTTTCCAACTAACTATTATTTTGTTCTTTATTAAAAAAAAATAAGCTAACACCATATTTATACCCAAACTAAAGCATAGGAACAAACTCCTCCCCCACTACCACCTAGAATTTTTGATTAGCCTATCAGTCTCACTTCCAAACCCTAAACCAGATTTTGAAAACCCTTTTCTTACAGCATAAAGTATGAACTTTCTGCGCCACAACATGAGGAACTCTTGTTCCCACAGTTTATATACTAGACTTCCCAATCATTGTTGATGCCAGGGTTAACACTATGTTTCATCATTACAAATTTATATAGACAATCATATAACAAACTTTATTTACCTTTCAATTTTTTTTTATTGTTTGAATGATTAATTTATTAGGAGAAATTATAATATGAGTTTTTTTATTATATTAATTAATAAAATTATAATATGAATCAAATATTAATTTTGGTCCAATGATTAAGTATTAGTCTTATTTTTTAAATTAGATTCGAATTATCTAACACTATATTAATTCTATTTAAATTTTTTAAAGAGTAAGTTTTACATAAATAATGTTATAAAACCTCGAGAAGAATGAAGTTAGCCTAGTGGTTTGGAGAGATTATATCATAGGTTTGGCTCACCACATCAGCCATGGTCCTTAATTAATAAAAATTATCAATTTCACCACTAATCAACCATGTAATTAATATAATTTCTAGAAATTATATTTCTAAAATGACATGAAAATTATGAGTGAAGATTCATTGGTTAGAAAAAATGAGTTAGAGATTAGTGGTGAGGTGGGTGGTTATAATTGGATGAAATCATAACTAACCTGGTGAGTCGAGCCCATGATATAATTTCTCATGGGTGCTTGCTTTCCAAATTGTTGGTGTGGGTTTGAGTCTCACCTAACTTATTTTTTACCTTTTAATCTTTTATTTCTTATTAACCAGGTGATAAATAAAAATAAATTAAAATTTGAATAAAGTTATTTAATTGGATGTGTCATTGGTTGATTAATTTTATTTAATTAAATTAAAAATAACATCAAATTAATATTATAAGAAAATGATATAGACTAAACGTATAATTTTATATATTTCTATTAACTTGTACGTTATCTGTTCTATTAAAATTTTAATAATGGTGATCAAAATAAATTAATTTAATAATTTGAATAACCATGATATAATTTATTGCTTTTATTTTATGGTTGAAGTATTATTTTATGGATCCTTTCTGAAAAAACAATAACAAATGAAAGGTGTAATTCACCCCATCCTTGTGCTAGTTTGCTATTGTCTAAAGCAAAGTGTTAGGTAATCGAAGTTTATGTTATTTGTACAGAAGGGGATTGGGATTTGTCGGATAGCATATATGTAATTTTTTTTTAAAAAAGAATAAACTACAAGTGTAGTCACTCAACTTTTATTGTGTTTTAGTTTTGATCAATTAACTATAAAAGCTTTTCAATTTAATCATTTAACTTTCAAATTATGCTCGTTTAAGTCACTCGAACATTAAATCTTTAGAATTAACACCGAAACACCGTGTTTTGAGCCTTTTTATTTCTAGAAATAACCTAAAATTTAACCTCCATCATCATGGTCGGTATCATTATCGATCCTCGTTTGACCACTTAGTGGTTATTAATTTGAACATACTAATATAAAAATAGATGATTAAATTATACTAAATTAAATTTAAAAAGATTAATCTCAAATTATAATATAGTATAAGGACTAAAACCAAAATTAAACAGTTTGTTCCGTGGTTAAAATAAAAGAAATACTGTGTGGATATATATATATATATATATATACATATATACTTGATACGGGTGGGCAAAAAACTCAATTATCCGGTCCCGGTCTCGGACCCGGTAAGACCCGATAAAATTTTATCTGGTATTGGTTTCGATAGGACCGGTATTGGATTCAAAATTTAGGTGACTGGATCTTGATTTTTTGGATCCAGTACTCGGTGAGTACCCAATAAAACCAGGACCAATACCAAATATTCAGTATTGGTTTTCTTTTGTTTATTTTTCTCATCAAACTTTCTTTTTATGTATGAATATTATGAGTATGACTCCTTTTAAAATTTTAATTTCAACCCTACAATGTTCTAATTTTATTATTTATTATTATTATTGGTGGTTGATTTTTTTTCTTCAATTACTCGATTTTTTTTCTTCAATTACTCAATTTTTTTTAAGAATAAACTAATTGATCAGGTACTCAGTATTATAACCGGTTCCCACTAGTAACGGGACCGGTTCTTAAAATTTAGGACCCGATATAACCGGGACCGAAACTGATTCTAATTTTTAGGAACCAGTAGTTATCGAGACCGAAATCAATTCTATTTAAATTGACCGGGTACCCGATATTACCCACCCCTAATACTTGATGTAGACTTTTGCGGCCAATTTGATGTTATTACATTGGAAAGACAAAAAGCATTCGTATTCTTTTTGAAAGGTAAAAGAGCATTCGTATTATATAATATTTTTATTTAGTTATATAAAGTTTTTTTTATTAAAATAAGTATTTAAAGTATATTATTATTTTTATTTAAATCCCTAATATATATATATATATATATATCAAAATATGTATCCAAAGTTTTTTTTTTTTTTAAAAACAGAAATAAAAACTATGAAATACCATGAAGCTATTGAGTTTTTCATCAAATGGGATGAGAAACGAAATATGTTATTTGATGAAGATATTGATTGAGACTGCTAAAGCTGATATCGACAAGGAATTGGCTAATGGCTCCGACTGAGACAAGAAATTGATGTATGTAATTTCTGTCTTGAAATACCAGGTTTTTCATGTAGAAAGATGTCTCTGTTTTGTGTAAAAGATATGAGTTTTATTATTGTTGTATGATATCTGAGCTTGTGTTTGAGTAATATAAAGTTCATGGTTCCATGCATCAAGATTGCTACTTTCGTTAGAAATTACTACAAATACATGTTTTTTCGAAGTTGATTATGAATCATATATCCGTACAGTTTTGATGTTACAATTGTTGCATGTCGATTCCATGTTTTGCTTTTATACTGTTCCATTGGAGTGGTTGCTTGATAACCAACCACGTCGTCTCGGCCATTCGAGGATGGCTTCCGTATGAAACTATACAAATGAAGTATTCATACCAGGCTTAACTCATCAGGAATCTGTTGGTGAGATCCAATTGCCGCAAGCTTCTCTTGCAGTGCCACTAACTCTTCCCCAGCATCACATATGTAGGCTGATGCTTGCCTGCCGGATAAAGTTGCTCCTTCCATGCTATCTATGTAATCCTGCACACGGTAAAACCATGGAAAATTTATACCATTTCCATCTTTTTCTTAAGTCGAAGGGTTCAAATAAGGAATTATGTTTCGCAATATTTTCATCCTAGCAATGCAGGAACTTTAGACATTCACCACCCTTTTTTCCTCTTCTCTTGAAGGGATATTGTGTAATCGGTGTTCGATAACCGAGTGTTTCTAAGATGGGAAAAGAAAAGTAGAAGTTACCTGCTTTGTATAAGATCCAGCCAGAAAGAAGTTCTTTATAGGTGTCTTCTGATCAGGTCTGAATGGATCTTTACCAGGTCCTTCACCGTATAGAGATTGCGCGATTTTGACAACAGATGACCAAGTAAGTTCTAAACCTCGGGATGAGGGGAATAAATCCGAAACCTGTTAACAAAACAGGAAGATTAAAGATGTGATGATCATGGGAGTGAAAAACCTTCATTGAAACACCGAATAAGGTATGAACGGTTAACAGTCGGTAATCACAAGGCGTTTTAGAGATAGTGATGATAGGTTTTAAAAGTAAACCGCCACAAAGGTAAGTGTTCCTGATCCTCTTCTGCCATTGAACTCAGACAAGATCCATCAACAGGCCAAACTAGCAAGCCCTGTCCGTACTTAGGTACACAGAACACTTCAATGGACTAGCTGATATTTAAGTAAAAAAAGCAACAAAAGAATAGTAAATGCGACTAAAAGAGCAACTAAATTCTTTTCTCAATACCCCATGTCTCCAATTTGTGTGCCTATGCGGACAAGTTTAAGAATTCAACCAAAAGCATGTTATAGAATCTAGTGAAGCCAAAGACATGGATGCTATGTCATGTAAAATACGATCTGTTCAGAAAGTGGAAATGAACTCAGACATGCATTTTGCTCTATTGAAAAATGCATTCAACTTAAGAACAAGGGTTTCTTTGAAGTTTCCAACCTGCTTTGCTACTCTCTTTATGATATCGTCATTTGACAATGGCATGTAAGGGTCCCCTGGTGTCAAGACACATCTGAAAGACACCATCCAAACGAGTAATAATTCAGTCAAAAGAGAACCGGGTGAGAAGTCTCAACAGAGTTATTGAAATACACGAGCTCCTATTTGCTGGTCATCAAATTTTTGTCCAAATCCGAGAATTATCAATGATTAAATGGTATTTAGATGTTTAAGACTGAATCATTTTTTTGTTTTTAAGTCCATAACAGCAAAGATAATTACTAAATACAGGAATATGTAACAAAAGAGGAAAAACCATTCCACAATATAAATATACAAAGTAATAACACTAAGAAAAAGCATGTTCTTACTGAAGCAATGAACCTTGTCCCTCAATGTAATAATCTTCTGGAGAAGTGAGAGCTAAGTCTGCAAAGCAGGAGAAATCCGCATCCGGAGTGTACAGGAGATTATCAAGGCCAACAGCTTGCCTCAGTTGCCTATTAAAGAGTAAAGGACAAGTGAGGAAACAAAGCACAATAAGTAACTTGTTAGTTCTTAAGAAGCAAAGCAGGATGCTTTTATTAGGCTGTTAAAAAGAACCCACTTTATTCACAACCAGAGTAAAATAAGATGAAAGAATTACCTTGAGCGTTCCAGATCCTGCAACTCCGTGACCCATCCATTGTACCTAAGTTGTACGGTAACAACTGGCACCCCAACTAGCTCGTAAATGTTATTAAAAAATTGCAAGTCCCTCCACTGTGATGGAAGTAGCCTCTTTATTCCAGGGACATCACATGCTGCCATTGATAAAGAAACAATGATGAAGAATCATTTCCTATAAAACGAAAAGCTAAATATGGAACTTTTTGAAGATACAACTACAGACCAGCAACGTAAGCATCGGCTTTTACAAGTTTCTTGTTAGTAGCCTGCAGTAAAAGGAAAAAAAGTAAGCTCAAAACTTCAACATCTTTAAGCAATTGAGTTTACATTTTAAATTTTTTGCATCTCATACAACCAGTTCGAATGTGCCAATCCTTAGACAGGCTCAATCTATGAAATGATTCTGATTAGAACATATATTGCAACTAAATTTCCAATATTTACAAGAACCAACTTAGTGGTAATTTACTTTAGACATGGCAAGTCCTGTGACATATATCTCTCCATCAGTGGACTGATCATAAAGTATTTCTCTGCACCCCCACCTCAGATGGAACCTGTTTTAGAAAATAAAGCTATTAAAGCCAAGAACTAGTCGATTATTTCTAGAAGAAACCAATATGAGAACCGTTAATCCGTACAAAATAGTTTGTATGCCTATGTCTATAGCTTACCTTCCTCCTCTTTCTGTTATATAATTTCTGATGGGACCACTCAAGTAAACATCTGGAGAACCCTTAAGCATACGCAGAAGGGAAGCCTCTGTCTTAGTGGCAAACAGTGAGAAAATGGTGAGCATGCAACGAGCGCTTATGTTATCACAGTCGATGAAACCTAAGGCATAAGCAACCGGATCCCACATTCTCTGGATACTCATGCGTGTACCACCTTTAGACAAAAACCAATCGGAGAAGCTTATCTGCAAAGCGCAAATGAGTTTTAAGTACATGGGAAATGCATAGGGAAACCATAAAACAAAATTCCAAGAACAAGTTGTTTACTGGAAAAGAAGAATACAGGGAAGAGCAAACATAATTGAAGAATAAGAAAATCAAGAGAATTATGAATGATAGTCATCAATGTAAAGACAGTTTGAGTTTAAGTACCTTCGAAACAAGGATGAAGAAAGAAAAAGGACCACAATGGTGTAGGTCAACTTCATGCTATTAAGATGTTAAATGAGTGTCTATTAAAGAAATCTTACATACACTATCCAAATCTCTTATATCCTTCATCGCTCCATCTGGATCAACAAGAGCCCTCACGACTGGACTTAAGGCAAGTGCCACGGCATTTCTTGCTTTATCATAAGTCTGCAGTTGAAAATATGAATCGAGTAGCTTAAGAACCATTTAGTTTAGCTCAAGAAATGAATAGTCTTGGAGATGCCATTGATATGATTGTGGCAGACTGTCAGTAGCAAAAATTATGACTAAGAAAAGGATAGTAGAAAACCTTTAGCTGATTTGTAGTTAAAAAGGCATTAATTCCATGTATTGGAGCTCCAACGGGGAATCTAAAATCAAGTTCTGCATCCAAACTCAAAGTCATGAAATTGAACAAAGGAAAGCATGAGTAAAAGAATTAACCTTTTAGTTCAATTTTTAAAGTAAGATCCTAACATAATATGAACTATCTTAGAATTTGTTTAAATAGGATCTCACGCAAACCATACCACCAATTTCACCCCCTTTGTTTACGAATGTGTGAGTATGATCCTTCACAAGTAGATTTTTATCTGCACCCACCTAAGATCAAGTAGGGATTGAGGAAAAAACTATTAGGAGCCAGATAAAAATAGTTGAACCTATATTTAAAGGATGATATTATGTTACACAGACTCTGGTGCAACTCGTACGAGTGTTGGACATAGGTATTCAGTGTATGCCGTATGGTCTGAATGATATGAAAATCCTATTCCTTGCAAAATTGAACATGTTTCCCGGAAATTTATTGGTCTGAATTATACAATGTCAAAACTCAAATGACCATGAGACATCCTGTCACTAGGTAAGGCCCAGTGCTTCACCTTTTTCATCAAACGGAATAGATTGTTGTAGCAACCAAAAAATACATGCAACCCCATCTCAATATGGTTTCCTTTTCTATCAACAAAAGAACCTACTTTGCCACCAATGAAAGGCCTGGAATCATATATATCAACCTGAAGAAACAGAAGTAATAATCAAATTACTGCCACTATATTGAATTATCACTAAACCATGTTTAATTAAGGAAAGAAGTTTGCAGAAATGGGTTATCCAAAACTGAAAACTGTAAAACTATGGTTCTTTGTAATTCTCATATTGAAACACCAATCTGGTAAAGATTGTAAAAACAGCTATTAAGAGATAAGAAAAACCTCATGGCCTTGATCCAATAGCTCAACAGCTGTTGACATGCCGGCAAGGCCGGCTCCGATAATAGCCACCTTCAGCTTCGGTCCCCTGTAATGTTCAGGTTCAGGTGGAAACAATCCCTTTGGAGCTGCAAAATAAACAACCCAATTATCTACCATGATGGCATGAAAACTTCAATTCAACCTATTTAGAACTACAATTTCTCAACATGATTATCAACATCCAATACCATTAATCTTTTAAATGACAAGAACAGAGAACTCTAAGCTATCTATAGAAAAACTTCAATTGATTATACATTCCTCCTTTACTTCCAAGCTGAAAAGGGAAAAATCAAGCTATTTATACAATTTACTAGATAGTACTTTCCAAATAAGCTAGATCAAACTGAAAACCCCATTTTTCAGGTTCCAAATCTCTCCCTATAATTCACCATGTTATCTACCAAAAAGAACACAAAAAAATATGAGAAAAACAAGAATACCCAGAATCCAGAAGAGACCAAAAAAGGAAAGAAAACAAGGCAAATGAAAAAAAAAAAATACAGGAGGAAAAAGAGAAACAATTACCATTAACACTCATGTCAGAAACATTGGTATCTAAAGAGGACTTCACAAAGAGCCTTGGAGACTTCACCCGAGCCACTGAACCCAAACCAGTGGCTGCAAAAAGAACAGAAGCAGAAGCCATAGATAACCCAACAAATATGGAACTTTTAGCTTTCCTTCTCAAACAATAAAAAGTTACAATCTCTTTCTTTGATTAACCCAGGGGGAAATAAAAGAGGAAGCTTTGGGAATTAGGATTGTAGAAAAAAAGGATCTCTTGAAGAATTCAGCTTCAAAGCTTCAATTTTTCTTAATACTACAACATTGAAGAAACAAATCTTTTGAACTTTGGGAGTTGAAACAAAGTAGAAGAAACGAAAGAATGGATGAGATATCGGGTGTTTAATGACTTTGCCACTAACTTAAAATGGACCAACCAAAACCAAATACTTGTGTTTTGTATTCAACAGTGCTAAGAGATTAATCTTTGGTTGAGCTTTTAGTTGAAGCTGAGAGTAAAATTTTAATGGATGGTGCCAATTTCCCCACTTATCTTTTGTTGTCTAAGTGAATCGCCTACGGAAGAGGAAGGGACACGAGAGTTCTCTCCTCCTACAGGCTACAGCTGCCTATTTTCTGGCTTAGTGACCTCATGACTCCATATTTAGACAAATAATTAAGGGATTTATAATATTTTTATCAATAAATAATAGTAATAATAATAAATAATAATAATAATAATATAATATTAAATTTTAAGATTTATGCAACAGCATATTTTTTTATTATTTTAGAGTCGATTATTATAAAGACCACTAAATTATTATCTCGATTTTATTTTAATTATTAAATTATAAAATTTGTCAATTAAATCCATAAACATATATATTTATTAAACACAAATTTTATAATATATGAACAAACATAAAAATTAGTGATTTAAAGTTAATTTTAGAATACATATATAAACATATATATTTATTAAAATTTATCATTCAAATGATATTAAAAATATTAATATTGATTTTTTTCTTTCGATATTAACAAATTAATAAAACATATTTAAAAATTTTAAAAATTAAAAGTATATAATACAAACATAAAATTAATTTAAAGATTTAAATTTAATTTTATGTACAAATATTAAGGAACCTACAATAAAAATATAATTTAAAACTAAATATATATAATTTAAAATTAGTCGGGTCGGGTACCCGATAATTGAAAAAAATTAGCCCAAGCCCGATCCAATTATTCTCGGATCAGATACCCGATCCTACCAGGTAATTTTTTCCGGGAATTACCCATTATTTTTGTTTCGGGTAGTCCGATCAAATCAATTGAGTTCAATAATTTTGAACACCCCTACTTAAAATGACACGTTGCTAATTTAATCCAGTTCTCCATTAAATTGACTCAATTACGCGATTCTCTGCTCTATAATAAATCAAATTGTTCTTTTAACCGGATCAACACAATTTTTTAATTTTAAGGTAAATTATACCAAATACCACTAAACTTTAATTGTTTCATCGTTTATACCATTAAATTTTCAGTTTGTTTAATTTTGGTTTTGATTTCAATTATACTATTAGACAGTTATCTTGATAACAATGTGATGATGCGGCTAAAACAATATTGTTTTGATTTGGATGTTTATGTTCAAAATACATCATTTTAGACATTAAATTTTAGAGTGTATCAATTTTATCACAAAAATTGAAAATAATTTTATTTTTGACATTAATTATTTTAGTCACCTTTTTTAATCAATCTATGTATGTCATCGTTCATCACTAGTAATAAGATCGGTGTCAAAACATTCATACTTCACTTAATTTCTTTTCATCATATTAGTTTTTCACGAGATTCACTTAAAATGATAAAATTAAACTAAAAAAAAACTTTTTTTAAGAGTTTGGAGGCTTTCTCAAATTTGAATATTTAGAGTGTTTTGTTTGAAAATTCAAACAGTGAGAAATATTCTTTTTAACAAGTAAAATAATATACCTCGAAACTAGTTTCATTGATCGCTGGTCGAAGGAGATAATATTAGCACATAAAAAAATTTAAAAGATTTTTTTTTTATTTTGAGTGGATTTCATGAAAACTAATATGAAGAGAGAAAAATAAAGAAATACAAGCGTTTTGATATTCATTTTGTTGAGAATGATGATCATGATGAGCGGTGATTGATCAAAAATGATGATTAGAATTAAGGATGATAAAATCATCTAACCCGGATTTGATTTTGTTAACATTCTAAAAATCGTATAATTTATATCCTTTTACTTAAGATTTAGTTTGATTTCAAGTTCATTTGCATTACATTTAGAAACATTTCATTTGCATTGCATTTAGAAGCATTTCATTTGTATTTGTATTTGCATTAGATTAAGTCTGCAAATTTTTATTTTTAAAGATGTTGCTTGAGAAAGGTATTTTTTTGGTGGTGGTGTGTAGATTTGTTGGGGTAAAGTTAGATAAAGGAAGAGATACTATAACATATTTAGTGTTGTATTGGACTCAACAGATACTATAGAATTCTGGGCGCACAAGACAAAAATGTAGAAAAAACAAAAGTGTAGCCCCCAGCCCCTTCATGTGATTACGCCAGCTGCTATCCCCTGTAATAATCAGAAGAATATTCTTTGTATCTTTAGGGCACAAAACCCTAAAAGCTCCTCTATAAATACAAAGGGCACTGCCCTTATTAAAGAGAGACGAAGCAGACCTAAAATTCAGAACGGAAAATAGAACAAAAGTGAGAGAAGCAAGAGAAGAAAGAGAAGAAAGGCGATCACTTTTTCATCTTCTTCCTCTAGCCGAGTCACCATTGCTAAAAGAGCTTCAAGCAATGATTTTTGAGCTATTTCGGAAGAAGTGACAAGCTAGAACCAAACAAATATACTTTGACGAAATCCATATTTTTTATGGGGATATAAAAAATAAGTTAGAAGAGAGTAAAGAGCATGAAAATGAGAATGAGTTGCCTTTCGACCAAAAAGATGATGATGATGCCAAAGAGAAGACACTTGTAAATCACATTGGAAAAAGAAACTTAGCACAAGAATTCTTCACGACGACTTCTTTTCCATGATACTTTGATGAACTTCCTCCAATAACCAATTTAGATTTGAGGATGAATCTTTTTGAGGAGTGAGGAAATGATACATGCATGAGAGGGATAAAGCAATGCACATCGAGAAGAAAGTTGAATCATTTTGAAAAGTCTAGAAAGTCAGCCAACTTGCGATAACTTTTCGGATGGGATCCGGGAATTTCTGTACAGAATTGTCTTCTAATAAATTGACCGTCATTCAGTTACCTTTTCAACACATCTTGAAACACATCAATCGAACATTGGTATCTCAAGATATGTTCGTTTTACTGAAGACTGCACATGCAGAAAACTGGATACGTGATTATTATGAGATTTTGTAAAATTTAACTCAAAAGCTAATATATAAAGCTTTTGGATGAATTAGATATTAAAATAAAATATTCAAAGATGGATTATAAAGCTTTGAACATAATTATTAATATTTTAATTTAGGATAAACTACCCAGTGACCACCCAACTATTTGGAGATACCTATTTTTTTCACCCAACTAACGAACTCATCAATCAGGCCACCCAACTTTGAAACCCTACCTATTTGAGTTACCGCCGTTAAAATTTTAACAGAAAAGTTAACGGTGATGACGTGGACGTTAATTAAAATCTGTAAAATTACACATTTAATCCCTCTAATTTATTTATAATTTTAATTTAATCCTAAATTTAAATTAATAAATAAAATTAATCACCCAATCGATTGATGACACGTTAAAATGTTAAAGGTATATTGCAATTAAGGAGGTTTGAACCTACACCCTTTAGGGTATCAAACTCCCATCCAATAGGTGAACCACTGAGCCAAGATGATTTTTATGATATAAGTTCTAATATTATGTTATTAAAGGTTATTATTTTAGTAAAAACTAAATATTATTAAAGGAATTAATAGGATTCCTATTCAATTAATATTCAAATCTTAAATATTATAATTAAAATACCTGAATATTCAAATCTTAAATAATATAATTAAAATATGTTAGAATATATTGATTCGAATAAAAATATTTAAAAATTTAATATTCTAATTAAAATATTTAATAATTTTAATTTGAATCTTAAATAAACAAATACTTTAATTCAAATATTAAATATTTTAAAATATTAATTCGAATATTCAAATATTTTAATTTGAATGATATTAAATAAAAATATTCAAATATTTAATATTCGAATATTCAATATTTGAATTTTAAATATTTAATTATTTTGATTTATTTATTAAATATTTTATTATTTTAATTTAAATATTGAATATCTTAATATTTTAATTTAAATATTAATCGATTTAAAAATTTATAATTCCTTTAACGTTGTTTTACTGGCAAATTAATCATTTAATAATATATGTGAATATGCCATGACACAAGAATCATCTTTGGCTTAGTGGTTCACCTGTTGGATGGGTGTTTGATATGCTGGTGTGGGTTTAAACCCCCCTCAACTACAAATACCTTTAGTATTTTATTTCTTTCATTCCTTCTTACCAACCAGGTGGTGACACATGTCACCACCTAATTGGAGAGAAAAATATATTAAAATAATTAATAAAAATAAATTAATAAATAAAAATAATCATCCAATCCAGTGATGACACGTGTCATCAATCGATTGAGTGATTAATTTTATTTATTTATTTAAATTTAGGATTAAATTAAAATTATAAATAAATTAGAGGGTTAAATGTGTAATTTTACATATTTTAATTAACGTCCACGTCACCACCATTAACTGCCACGTCATCACCGTTAACTTTTCTATTAAAATTTTAACGACAGTGACTCAAATAGGTAGGGTTTCAAAGTTAGGTGGCCTGATTGACGAGTTCGTTAGTTGGGTGACCAAAATAGGTATCCCCAAATAGTCGGGTGGTCACTGGGGTAGTTTACCCTTTAATTTATTCTATAAGATTCCTTTTAATTAGCTATGCATATGCTAATTTTAGGGGATTCATTTCTATGAAGCTATCAATGTGATGATTTTTAGGGATTAAATAGCTATTTCTTAGGGTATTTTGATGATTTACCGCCTAATTCAATCACTACCT
This sequence comes from Abelmoschus esculentus, assembly GCA_035048815.1. Lineage (NCBI taxonomy): Eukaryota > Viridiplantae > Streptophyta > Magnoliopsida > Malvales > Malvaceae > Abelmoschus > Abelmoschus esculentus. The sequence continues at coordinate 4,417,270 of JAUCBN010000049.1, forward strand.
GGGCTGATCTATCACGTGTTTTTCTTGACATGTTTTTCCCAAAAACGAAAGCAAATGAGTTAAGACAAAGTATTTTAGGAATTCAACAAAAAGAATACGAAACTCTCTATAATTACTAGAAAAGATTTAAAAAATTATGCGCCAATTGTCCACAACATGGTCTTCCTGAGCAAACACTCCTTCAATACCTTTATAAAAGAATGCTTCCAATTGATAGAAAGATGGTAGATGCCGCTAGTGGTGGTGCTCTCATTAACATGACACCCAATGCAGCAAGAACGTTGATTTCTACTATGGCAGCAAACTCACAACAATTTGGCTCCATGAGTGAACCTAGCCGACGGGTTCACGAGGTAAGTGTTGTTTCAATTGAAAATAAACTCAATAAATTAACTGAAATAGTTAATTCGCTTGTTTTAGGTTTGAGGATTAGACTACATGGGGCCATTTACTTCTTTTGGAAATTTATATATTATCCTTGTAGTTGATTATGTCTTTAAGTGGGTAGAAGCAAAAGCTACCCGAAACAATGATGCTAAGACAACGACTAATTTTCTCTGTGATACTATTTTTTCTAGGTTTAGCACTCCGACAACGATTATATGTGATAGGGGAACACATTTTGTCAATCGAATCATGGATGCATTAAAGAAAAAATATGGTGTGACTCAACGAATATCTACCGCCTACCATCCACAAACAAATGGGTAAACGGAGGTGTCGAATTGAGAGATTAAAATAATCCTTGAAAAAATAGTTAAACCAAATCGAAAGGATTGGAGTTTGAAGTTAGTCGATGCTTTATGGGGATATCGCACGGCATATAAAGGACCTATAGGAATGTCGCCATACCGACTTGTATTTGGCAAACCATGCCACTTATCGGTTGAATTGGAGGAACACAAAACATATTGGGCAGTAAAAGAATATAACATGGAGATGAATGCGGTCGACGACGCACGAAAGTTGAACATCCAAGAACTTGAGGAAATTCGTAAAAATGTATATGATAGCGCACAAATTTTTAAAGAAAAAACAAAAACGTTTCATGATCAAAGAATTTCGTTTAAGTCTTTTTCAGATGGGCAAAAAGTATTATTGTCTAATTCAAAATTGAAATTTTTTGCATGAAAGCTTAAGTCGAAATGGCTCAAACCATTGACAGTTACTAACGTTTTTTCTCACGGAGCCGTAGAAGTTGAAGATAGTTCCGGTACTCGATTCAAAGTGAATGGTCAAAGACTGAAACCTTTTTACGAAAATGCTCCAATCGATTTAATTGAAACGCTAAATTTGGAAGAAGCAAAATTCTAAAGAAAGGTCATCAAGTTTAAACGACGTTAAACAAAGCGTTTATGGGAGGCAACCCATTTAATTATTTATTTATTTCCTTTATTTAATTTCCTCTTTCTTTTTCCATTTATTTATTTATTTCTCACGATTTTATTTGTTTCTGTTCTTCTCAGATTCACAAGAGTGATCGAAGACCGACGGATAACCAAAACCACTTCAATGTTCAGCACATTAAATGGTGCACGTTAGCAAAGCCCAAGACAAGCAAAGGTGCACAATAGCAAAACCCATGACAAACAGTTTGACTAATCCCTTCCTTTTAAAAATCAAACTCCCCCTTATCCCTTATCACTTTCACGTGATTTTTTAGCCCTTCCCATATTATTTTTATTTCTCCTTTTTCTTTCCCCCAAACCTCAGCCTTCAAACACATTGCTTCCCAGAAACCACTCCACCATGGTTAGAACACGTAACTAACGTAATCAAGGGCCACCTATTCCGTCAATTATGCTTAATACTCATCGTCGTTTTGCTGCTCCGGCAACATTTTTAGAGGTTCTAAGTGATTCCGAACTAGCCCCATCACTGCCTCCTTCACGTGGTGGACGTCAAGAACCAATCAGATCACCGCCACACATGGATCCAGCCCCACAACAACCTCCTTCACGGGGTGGCCATCGAAAACCAGTCAGATCGCCTCTATATGAAGAAACCAGACCGAACCACCTCCCTCACGTGGTGGTCGACGGCAACCAGTCAAGTCGCCTTCACACGAAGAACTCAGGCCGTAACCACCTCCATCTCCTATCAGCCGAGATTCACAACATCGATACGCTTTCAGACCGAGTCATGGTCACTATCGAACGCCTTCTTTATCCTTGCATTTCATGCCTACGGTGATGTCTTCATCTTCTTCCCGGTATCACCCACACACGTCTCGATCAAGGCATGCCGCAACCCCTTCTTCTTCCACAATGCAATCTATCGAGGAAGATCACAACCCCGAGGTAAGTTCTTCCCATGTTTCTGTTCAACCATTATTAATGTACCAACCATCATTTGGTTTTAAAGAAGACTTTACGACGAACTACTTTCCGGAACAACCGACCAGGGAACCATCGCCTCAATATCATTCGCCACAACAATCTTCTTCCTTTCGTGCATCAAGCTCGAATTCTTTTCCGACACTGCTAGGCAGCCCACCTTTCGCGCCTATGAATACTGAATAAACAGACGTGGTCGTTCTTATGTTGTCCTGAACGAGGAAAACTTGAGAGGTTTCCTTCACTTCGACAATGAATAGCTTATACGTTTCCAAGATATTTGTCATCGTCCGTTTTGAGTCTATAAGTTCATTCCTCAAAATACTCTTGAAAAATTATATATCGAAGATGCTGTCAATGCTTATTTTGATGCAATTGGTTGGACACTGTTTTCACAGATTAAGAATGAAACCTTTTATTGTTTTTGAGTTTTATTCCACTTTCACATTTTCACATTCTCGATTTATCACTGTCGAATCTCCTGATGTTTTTTTCATTTAGACTATGCGGACAACACTTTCACATGTTTATTTCACAGGTTAATCTTGCCACGGGATTCGTGAAGGATGTCACGAGTCTAGAGTATTTAACTTCTTCGATTGAGATTCATCAAGATTTTAATGTGGATGCAATATTCTCCATGCTCGCTGGATATAGCAACCAACCCTTTGACCCTCGATCAACCAAGTCAATTCACATCCATGATCTGGCATTTCACTACATACATCGATTTTTGGCCTATAATTATTCTGGCTGAAATGATTCCTCTGGCACTTTGAGTAAGATTGAGTTATTTTTCATATGGTGCATGTTCACTAGTAAGAAAGTAAACTTGGGTTTTTGTTTGCACAACAGTTTGAGATCGTTATACGATCTAATCGTCCTTTAATCCTTGGTCCTTACATTATTAATTTAGCCGCTCGTATAGCTAATTTTGATGTCATTGATTACACTTATGCATTTTCTATGGATGGCTTAGATGAGCGTTGCTTGGATACAATAGGTTTATTAGGCGATACCCCCATTGCACCATACTTCATTCCACCTGGGGTAATAACACCGAGAACTAAACGAGTCTTTAGTCGAGACGTGCCCCTCCATGTTCTCCACCTCCACCGCAGCCGAATGAACAATAGCAAATGCATGATGTTACCAAACGTCTCCATTCTATTGAAGAAAACATAAGCGAGATACTATCTTACCTATGACCTAGCCGTGGTCGTGACCGCGAACGCCGGTGATCATGGGGAGTGTTCTTTACCCTTCTTCTTTTATGCTTTAATTTCCATTTTGTATTGGGACAATACAATTAAGTGAGGGGGGTAAAGATTGAATCAAGTTCCATCTTACTTGTCTCATCATTTGCTTGATTGAATGCCTTGATTAAATTGGTCAGATGCTTAGTTAAATTTCTTTCTTTTTCATCAAAATCTTAAGCATGATATGATTATCTAAGCTCTTTTAATTATTTTAGATTTAGAATACTCTTGATAGTTGAATTGCATGAGTAAGAATTTAATTTGACTTCTTTGTAATATGCCTTGATTTTGTCGATTGATTTTTCGCCTAACTTGATTAATGAAACACACTTTGGTAAGGTTTTGAGCCTTGAGCATGTTTCCTCCATTTTTATGCTCGTTTTTCTTGTTTGAGTGTGTCGAATTGGTTATTGGAAATCTAGAACTTGTGGCATGAATACATTTTGAGACTACACATGAAATATGTTGCTTTGATATGATTTGGGCATAGGATTCACCCCATTTTTACCTAAGAAAAAACTTACCCTTTTTATTTTTCATTAGTGAACCAATTTTGAGCCTATATCCTCTTTTTTGTTTCACCTCAATTTTAGCCCTTCAGCCTTTTTATTTTGTATCATTCTCTTTTCTTACCTTTTGTCAGGACAAAGAATTGAAGCGTATGAGCATTTTTGTTCCACGAAAAATGAAAAATGAGAAAAAAAAGAGAAGAAAAAACGAAAGAAGAAGAAGAAGAAGAACAAGGGAAAAAAAATGAAAAGATAGAAAGAAAACGAAGAAAGAAAGAAAAAATAGTTTGCTAGATTTTGATTTTGCTTTTTATGTAAATATTCTTATTTAATTCATGCGCCTTATTTGCTCGTGGACATTAATTATGCTATTAAAATTTTTTTTGTCTTGATTACAAGCCTCATTTTAAGCCTTTTTCCCTACCTTTACCTAAGCCCCGTTACACCCTTTTATAAGACCCATTGGTCTTGCATCTTATTTCTTTAAAGTAGTGGAGAATTGATTATGTCACAAGCTTATGGAAATCCTTATTTGATTGCGACTTTGATCGAAATTTTGCACCAAAAACACATTTGAGTGAATTGAGTGATACCTTGTAAGGAATTGAGTTAGGCTGAATTTTTGATTGATGAAAGATGAGAAGTTACAATGATGTTTGATTTATTTTTACTTATGTTTATTCTCTTGATTGATGTTTTAGTTCAATTAATTATTGTGAGCTTTGGTTTTCATAAATTGCTTAAGTATGTGATGGATTGAAGGATTACAAACTAAGTTTTTGGTTGATTTGATTAAGGTATACTTGAGGGCAAGTATGAGATAAGTGAGGGGGGAATTTGATTGGTGTTTGAAATAGTCACTTTTTAGTTACTAATTCTCTTATTTTCATGAATTTATCACTACTAATTTAAGTGTATTTTATTTATTTTATGTGTAGTGAACTGTTTACTCGAATTGGTGATTAAAAGGACAAATTTTTCATTTTTTATCGCGACTGGAGATATGGGCAAGACGTTGGGCACGATACTGGGCATGATGAAATGTTGACGTGGCATTTTCTAGAAGATTCGAGAAGATTCTGGAAGCAGTTCAGTCAACGAAATCTGAGAAGATCTTTAGGATATCTTGTTTTTAAATTTCAAACTCAAGGATTAGCTTTTAAATATCCTCCATGGGTAAGGCTTTAGCATCTATCACTTTGTCTTTGAATTCTTGTCTTGTTTCTTTGTTATTCTATAAAATTTCTTTTTCTTTCTTTACTTTAAGTTTTTTTGTTTTTTTTTTATATTTTGCAAAAATATGCTAAGAATGATAATTGATATCATGCTTAGCTAATTTCTTTTAAGCCGAGAGCTAGCAATGAATCAATTTTGCGTGAGAATTGAATAGTACTTAATTCCCTTTGGGAAACATTCTCGTTTTTCTGGTTTATTAGTTTGGCAATCGGTCTTACAAAATTAAAACATTTTCAAACCAAAAAGAGCTCATTAGTCTGAATGTTGTTTTAATATACAGTGGGAGGAAGGATTTACCTGTGGAAATTTCGACTTCCTGTGAACACACTTAGCGGGGGTCCGCTAAGGGAAAATGAGATCGGATTCGATTCTCGATGAGACAACATAATCCGAGTCGGGCATTTCCAGTACTCAATATGATTGTTTTAACGACAATAGTTACAGTTAATTCACTCAAGAATCATCTTTCAAAGATAGGCTTGGGAAGATCGGTTACAAGAGAGAAAAGTAAGTTACAACGGGTTGGACCTTGTGGACTATAACCGATATGAATCCCAGAGTAAAAATCTATTTCAATGATCGATAGAATTGAAACAAAGTTAGCTTGAGGCGATTTTTTCATTGTCGTTTTCAACTACTATTATTTTTCTCAATATTTATTTTTAATTTTAATTTGTTTACTTTAGTTTCTTTATTTTTCATCACAATCTTATCAAACCCCCCTTTTTTATTAATTGTTTGCAGTATCCTGGACTGGAATCAATGCAGAATTACATCAGAAATTCCAAATTCCCTGTGGATCGACCCTCTTTACTATATTATCTTTTACTTATTTAATTTAAAGAGGATTATTTTATTTTGACGAATAAAACGATGCTTGTTAATAGGCTCTAAACCACTCTTCTAGACGTAATTACCTAGGCAAGCGAGAGTGTGAAGAAAGAATCACCAACAATCTGTAGAGAAGATTGTGTTGAAACACTTTTAAAATTCACAAGCAATAATACTTACAAAAATATACTCAATAACATTTATTCTCAAAAGAAAGATTCAAGTTATTCATCTTACAAGAGAATAAATTACCTCCTTTTACAGCCTAAAGAAGATAGTAAAATATCCTAAGAAATAATTATTTAATACCTAAAAATCATCACATTGATAGCTTAATAGAAATGAATCTCCTAAAATCAGCATATGTTAATTAAAAGGAATCCTATAGAATAAATTAAAATATCAATAATTATGGTCAAAGCTTTATAATCCAACTTTGAATTATTTTATTTTAATATCTAATTTATCCAAAACCTTTATATATTAGCTTTTGGGTTGAATTCTACAAAATCTTGTATCTAGTTTTCTGCACAAGCAGTCTTCATGTAACACCCCGACCCGGATGTCACATTGGGCCTCCGGCCCAAAACCTGTATTTCAAAATTCTTTTGAAAGCCCAACAATTAAAATCCAATTCAAGTCCAAAATAATATAAAGTAATCGGAGCTCCAAAATATTACAAATCATTTAAAACATTCGACTCGAATAAATAACAGAGTTACAAAATACATAGGGTCCAACTAAGTACTAGCCCACTAATCTATAAATGTACTATGACATAGGTCGATGCTGAAATCCAAACCTCGATGGTGCTCCACAGAAACCGGCTTCACCTAACCTACGCACGAAAACACATTTCGAACGCTGAGCTACTAAAGCTCAGTGGGTACGCCGAACTCGGCCAACATCATGCATATCATAAGCAGTAAAGCATAACATATAAACATCGTGCATGATATGATGATCTAGCATGCTTGCCTACCACATGGCATAAACAATGTATAATATCGCACACAACATATACATGTCACATCACAGAATAACACACAAGAGTGAGGTCCGCGTCCACACAGCATCGGGATCCTACACTCAGGATTGAGGCCGCCCTCATATCCTATGCCCGGAATGTTACATCGGACATCTTCGAACGAGGCCACCCAACGTTCAGAAAGGGGTGGAGGCCGCCCAACCAACCCCATGCTCAGAATGTTACATCGAACATCTTCGAGTGAGGCCGCCCAACACTCGGAATAAAAGTCTTCAAAACATCATCCGGCATGTTACATCGGATGGCCTTCAACGTGTTGCAACACTTATGGATATCCGGATTTCCATCACACAAGGACTCAAATCACACAAACGATCCACCTAGGATCTTAACACAACAAGATATATTAAGACTTATCATACCTTAGTCTTTCGGGGTATTGAACCACCCTGCCTCGATACCTACCCAAAGAAGGCATCGAACCATGGGTATCGATACCAGTATCGATACCCTTTGACCATTCCCAAAGTCAACGAAAGAGGACCCTCTAGCATCGATATCGATATCGATGCCATTATGCTATTGGAGGTCCCGGTATCGAACCATGGTTCGATACCCCAGTCCACATAGCCTAATTCCTCTCATGGGTATCGATATCGGTAGCCCGTGTATCGATACCCCTGCACGAAATGCAGGTCTGCACTTAGAAAATTCTAAGGATTCATTCCCAAACTTGATCGAATAAACCCTAAAGTGTTCCTACACATTATTAGGAGTGTTTAGGATAACATCAATTTCCAGTCAATTAACACATAAATCCGAAAACTACCATTAAAGACCCAAAAGCTCAAACCAAGCATTCAAACACAAAATCTACATGTCATGCATACTACCATGATATGAATGATGAAAGGATGAGTTGGGAGTACCAACCTTAAGCAACACAACAACCAAAACTCGAACTCACTCTTCCAAGCTCTTTCCTTTGCCCAAACTTGATGATGGATCTCCAACTTCACCAAAACAACACATATTTACCTATTTTAATAGATCTTTGACGACTCTAAAACTTTTACTCTTCCACCAAAACGAGATTCCACAGAAAACTCCCAAAGATCAAACCTTTTCCTCAACTCTATTCTTACCAAAAAGGATGAAGGAGGAGAGAAAAGAGAAGGAGGAGATCACTTCTGCAGAGAAATAACCCCCACCCCTCTTCTTCTCTCCACATTTTGATAATTACCAAAATGTCCCCACTAAACAAGGTCCAACACTTAACTCAACAAGTTTAAGACCCAACGGGGCCCAAAACTACACAAATTGGGGCCCAAAACCGAAGTCCAAACTCTCGGGTTAACCCGACACTCGGATCTGAATCCGGGTCGTTACACTTCAGTAAAACAAACATATCTTGAGTTTCTGATGTCCGATTGATGCGTTTCAAGATGCGTGAAAAAGGTAACTGAATAACGGCAATATATTAGTAGACAACTCTACCTAGAAATGCCGGATCCTATCCGAAAATTAGTTGCAAGTTGGATGACTTTACAAACTTCACAAACATATTCAACTTTTTGTTCAATATGCATTGCTTTAGACCTCTTATGCATGTATCACGTTTGGATTTTTCTTCTTTCATAGCTTTGTTTTAATTATTTTATTTGTTTAGAAAATGTATCTCAAAAATAGAAGCTTGGATTTTTATTTTACTCTAGTCATGAACTGATTTTAGTATAGCTTAGGCTTGTTATGGATGTTATGTTATTTTGAAAGAACGATTTACTATTTTTTTGGTTTTTATTATGTTTTATTTATGAAAGCTTCAACCTTTTTCTTCATCCTTAGTTTGTAAGAGCTCTTGGGAGATTGTCGTAGCTAGGGTGTTAAATTAGCTTAGACCTCGGGAGAGGCAAGCTTAGATCACTATGAACAATAGGGTTACTGTTGGAAAGCAGAATCCTAACTCACCTTAGGGATAAGGTAAGGTTTCAACGACTAAAAATGGTAGAACTTTATCAACATTAGAGGTGTTAGAGTTGAGACCTGAAGGTAATGCCTTAGCATTTTCGAGTGTTAGTTCTTAAACTAGGGATAATGGAGGCATTTTTAGTAAATCTTGTCGAACATAATTAAACCTGGGAAATAGTAAATATTCAGGATAAAAGCATAAGTTTTTCCATAATAAGCTTGGTCAGTCTTTACCTTGAATATTCCTTCGTGTTTGTACTCGTGCAACTTATCTTGGTTACTCCTATCTCAACTTTTTATTTTACTACAACATTTTGGTGACATTTACAGTTTTGCTTTAGCATCTTTTCATGCAAAAAAATTATCAACTTTTACGTGTGTTAACTATTTTTGAATTTCCTTCCCAATCTTTGTGGGAGAACGATCTCACTCATCCACTTTATTACTTGTGCGATGTGTATACTTGCACGAAGGTGAATCATTTTATAGCTTTACACTCGCACCACATTCAACAGACTCAATCGAGTATTTTTTTCTTAAATTTTGGAAATCAAGGTGGGACGGTTATTAGAAATCATTAAGTCGAAGTGAGACAAATTCAAGTATATGTTAAAAATTTCCCTCCTCCTAATTTATTTTTAATTATATATTTATTATACTTGGTTTTTAAGTTATTTTTTATTTTTGAGTTTGTTCTTATCGTAAAATTTTGTTAAATATTGTTTAAGGTTTAACATATTTAATTCTACGGTCAATGATTTAAATTTATTCTTTTAAATATGTAATTTTTTCATATGAGTAATTTAAAATTGGTTTCATTTTATTTTTTATATACGTTTAAAGTTTCTTGAAACCATATTTTATGATTGTGATGCTAAATTGATCGAATATAATATGTATCGTCGATGAATGTTAGGTGTTAAATTATGTTGTTTTATTCCCCTTTTTTACTCTTATTTATTGTCATACTTAAGCATTTAATTTATAGTATTTTAATATTTTCATGTATTATTATTTGTTGTCACCTTATATCTTTACTTGATTGTTTTTGGTTAATTTTCGGTAGAAAAAGATACCGTTGTAGTTTATTTCTATGTTTTGCAGGACGTAATCCTTGATGAGGAGCTATCCATGGAAAGGAAATATGGGAAACTGGGGAGGATTGAAGCAAAGAAGGAAACAATTGATGTGAATAAAATAGGAAATGAATATGTTCTTCATGGTTATTTCCACTTCTATTTTATTCTATCATCCATGTTTGACCAATTCCACTCCATATAAGGAGCATTTCGTCTACAACAAAAGGGAAGGTTGGATCGAGAGACTTGGGGAGTGAAGCAAGTGACAATTGTTTTTCATCTTTGTCTCTTTTTTTATTTTGAGTGATGAGAGGAATACTTGTTGGATACTTTTGCCCAGTCATGAACTAATTCTAAGTTGACTTGGGTTATTCTATTGTTGATGATTTAGTTTGATTTCTATTTAAGTTTGTGGTGTGTTCTTAATTGAGGTTTACCTATTCTTGGCATTTAATTTGTTTGTGAGAGAATCGGGAGAGGACCTCGATAAACGACTTATTTATCCAGATTTGGGAGGATTGGATTCACGAAACGAATAGGTATGGTTCGATCCAAGTACGAAAGAACTAATCCAGCTTAGGGATAAGTGCATGATTTCAACGGCTAATAAAAGCTATGCTTTGCCGAACCTTAAGGATAGTCGCCCAAATTGCCCGAGTAATTCCCTCGTCGCAATTGCCCAAACAATCTGTGAATTGACAACTCGAAGAAATGACATAAGCAATCGATTGAGCCCAATTGCCGGAACAAGTTGGGTGGTGCGAACACCCACTTACAAAGAAGAAATCATTTGACAATCATTCCATAATTCGGAATAACTCAGCCTCATTTCTCTTATCGATTATCTCAATTATTTTACTTGCTTATTTATTATTTAATTTTATTTCAAATCAATCCTCTAAACAATTTGTGTTTTTCATTTTAGTGCAAGAGATTAGATTCTAAAAGGCGCATTAATCCTTGTGGATACGATACTTTTTATACTATAACTTGAATGTGTAACTTGCACGCAATCGCGAAGTACTATTTACACGCAACAATGAAGATTAAAAATTTTAAAATATTTGGGTCAAGGTCAAGTTTAAGAGTTAATATATCATGATGAATAAATTAATATTTTAATCTAATACAAAATATGATCGAGTTTAAGGATTTATAGATTAAGGGGGTTCATAGCGGCCAAAATATCGCCTTACCCCATTGTCATCCCTAACTAAAATATTTAACAACAAAAATAAAATCATTTTAAAATTTAACGATAAAATCGACATACCTTAAAATTTAATGCCTAAAATGATATATTCATCTTCTCAAATAAAATTTTCATTATCAAGTTAATAATCCAGTGATATAATTGAATTTAAAATTAAAATATAATATTATAATTAAAAATTTAAAAATTTAATATCATAAATATTTATGACACATAAAATTCAATAACATTTGATGTAGTTTACTCTAATTTTATTTGTGAGGTTAAAAAAACCCATCTAAACATTCCTTTCTTGCTCAATATTTTCTTGGCATGTGCCAAACATGACGTTAACCTCTCCACGTGGCATACTCGTACACTGCTTTCAAACGCAATTCCATCCCCTTACCGCGTTTGGGAACCAAAACGTCCAACAAACCACGCGTTTGGACAAACGCAGAAAGGTTCTCATTCCAGAGTCATCACTCTCCCATCATCAAAATCTAGTTTCCGTTTATTTCATGTAATAATCAACAGATTTTCATCCTCATTTCGATCCAAGGTACCAATTTTCTTCCATATAATTTTCTATATTTTTTTTGGCTATTTTCAATCCACCAATTTGGGGTTTGATGATTTTTTTTTTGTGATTTTTATTTCTGTTTATTATAATGCTTTTAGTTTAATGGGTTTTGCTTAGTTTGTGTAATTGTGTTGTTCTGCAACTTCCTCCTTTGGGTTTTGCTATTTCCAGTGCTATTCTTTCATGGCTTGAACAATATTTAGTTTATTATCTAATTATTAAATTAATATTTTAGGGTTTCAAGGTTCACATTGCATTAAAAAAGACATTTTAAAGAGCTAAGAATTGTTGTTTAGTGACTATTGTATAGATTTGTATTTTTTTTCTTTCTTTTTCCTCTTGCTGTATGAATAAACGTATTTTTGAATGGTATGTACGTATGTGAATACCTGTATCTTATACACTCATACAGGCTTGAATGTATGAATGAATATATGTCTGTATGCATTCATATGAGTTTATCATTTGGTAAGAGCATGAATCAAGTTCAACTCTTTGATCTGAGGATGCAAAAAAAAAAACCTAGGATTGGGACAAACATATGTATCTCTGCAAACCTACAGTAAGTCTGCATTTGTCAACGACAATGGAATAATAAACGATGAACTCGTATTTTATTTGCTGCAAATATGATCATTATGTCTGACAAAGTGAATAATTCTGCCCGGTTCACTCTTGACAAAGGGGGGGGGGGGGGGGGGAGATTTCCAAAAAGTTCTATTTTGTTCACAAAACGAGAAACAACTTTCACGTGCAAATGTGATAGATTGATATTAGTTCGAGTATGTGGTTGTATATAAACAGCTATGGAATGTTATTGGCTTGGTGGCTATCAGTTATGTTCAGTTGCTTGGTTGATGTATGATTCTCTGATTAAAGACTGTATTTTTTTGTTTGGAAACGGAAATGGCTTATACATTGTTGAACTGAACTCAAGTTCTTAACAGATGATCGTTTTTTTGTTTTTTGTTATTACTTTAAATTTCTATTTCGGCAAATTTGTATGATACTGTTTTTTTTTTCTTTTAACTTTGAAAAACTTTTTATAGATGAAGAATGCTCGGATTGTTACAACTGAGGTTCCTCGAGGTAGGAGTAATGAGAAAATCAAGGCAGTATGGGACAGGAACTTAACTATAATTTTCTGTGATCTTTGTATAAAGGAAAAAGATCATAATTGCAGGCGAGGAACTTACTTTAAAAGGGAAGGGTGGTCGAGGCTGGTTGCAAATTTTCACAAAGAAACTGGTAAAGAATATGAAATCACAGCTGAAGAATCGGTGGGATCTACTGAAAAAAGAATGGAAGCTATGGAAACAGCTCAAAGGGAACGATACCTGTTTGGGTTGGGATCCAAATAATAACAATCTCGATACTTCAGAGGCATGGTGGGACAAGAAGTTAAAGTACATGATTGAAATTTGATTCTTATAACAAAGATGTATCGATCGTTTTTCTAATTTGTCTTATATAAGATCGGTAAATAATGCTCATATATAAATGTGCAGATAATGCCTGAGGCTACAAAGTTCAAAAATGGTGGCATTGATCCAGAACTGGAAAACAAATTAGATTGGATGTTTCAGGGTATATATGACGATGTAACTTTCTCACACTCATTTGGTTTAACATCGATTGATGGAACTGATGATGATGAACCACCTAAAGTAGAGGCTGAGGAGGGTGTCAATGCGGCAGAGGAGATTCAAATGGCGAAAAAGGAAATGGGTGAACATTTGAATGAGATAGATAACCATTGCGTGGAACAGAATCCTCAGGCTCACTCCGAATCCGAGCACCAGTCAGAGCCACCACACCGGAAGAAGAGATCACCAGACTCGGACTCTTCTCATCTCAATAAGAGTAAAGAGAAAGTACCAAAACTAGTTGGGAGAGTTTCGAAACTATCTAGGCAGATAGATAGATTGTGTAGTGCAGCCGAAAGTATGAGTACCGCAACTTCAGCCAAGTTAAGTTTTATGATGTTTTTAGGGGCTGCCATGTATGAGTCCGACTTGAGGGATGTTTGGGTGTGTTATATTGCACCAAATCATCTATTTTTGATGCTTGAAATAGGTCACGAGGTAGAGGAATGAATGAACTAGTTTGATCAATGAACTAACTTTATTAATGACTACATGCATGAATGAAATAGTTTATTAAAAGACTAGATAAACTACTTCCCTAAATGAACTAGATGCTTAAATACTATGCACACTTATTCAATGCATTAATATGTATAAAAAACTTTATATTGTCATGCAAAATTATGCATAAGCAAAATAAAGTAATTCTCCCTTGTGAATTCCACTTCCTCATGTTCAAAGCTTGATGTGAACAAGCTTTCCATGGCTGATTGAAACTTCTTGGCCCTTGCACGTGTGATGGGGCCACTTGGGTACTCCTCCGGGTCCTTGTCGTTGGTGCTCATATCATAATGTCTTCTAGTACTTCTAGTGTGTCCATGGCACAAACTGATAAGGAAATAAGTGCTCTATCTTGCTTCCTAAATTCCTCTGCTCCATGGATAATAAATTCAGGAGCATATGATCATATGATTAATTCCTCAAAATTATTTAAATCTTATTTTTCTTGTTTTGGTAATGAAAATATTAGAATTAAAAATGGAACCTTTTCTCAAATTGCAAGCAAAGGTTCAATTAAAATATCTGGAAGAATAGGTCTTAAATTTGTTCTTCATGTTCCCAAACTTGCTTGCAATCTTCTATCTATAAGTAAACTTTCCAAGGATTCTAACTGTTACATAATCTTCTTTGATTCACACTGTGTTTTTCAGGACCAAAGTTTAGGGAAGACAATTAGCAGTGCTAGAATGAAAGATGGACTTTACTATTTTGAAGATAATTTGTCCAAGAATAAAACAGTTCAAGGATTTAGTAGTGTTAGTTCTATTTCCGTTTATGAACAAATAATGGTTTGACACTATAGACTGGGACATCCAAGTTTTTCTTATTTGAAATATTAATTTCCATCATTATTCAAGAATGTTAATCTTAAATCTTTACAATGTGAAAGCTATTTTTTGGCAAAAAAGTCATCAAAGCACTTATGTCCCTAAATCTTACCAACCTTCAAGACCGTTTTATTCATTCCATAGCGATGTTTGGGGACCTTCAAGAGTTACCAATATAATAGGTATGAAATGGTTTATAACTTTTATAGATGATCACACACGAATTTGTTGGATTTATTTGTTGCGTGAAAAATCTGAAGTTGGAAAATTTTTTGAAACTTTTTGCCATATGATTGAAAATCAATTTCAAACAAATATTAGCATTTTAAGATCTGACAATGGGACTGGATATTTCAAAAAAAATTTAAATGATTTTATCAAAAAAAAAGGATTGTTCATCAGTCCACTTTTCATGATACCCCTGAACAAAATGGAATAGGTGAGTAGAAAAATAAACATCTTCTTGAAATTGCTCGTGCTATAATGTTTTCAATGAATGTGCCAAAATATTTATGGGGTGATGCACTTTTAACTGCAATATATTTGGTTAATAGGATGCCAACTAGAATTTTGAAATTTAACACACCTTTAAAATATTTAAAAAATGAGCTTCCGGAATCAAGGTTGAACTCTGATTTGCCTCTAAAAATTTTTGGTTGCACAACCTATGTTCATCTTCCGCAAAGAACTCGCTCTAAATTGAATCCAAGGTCTGAAAAATGTGTTTTTGTAGGATATGCACCTAATCAAAAGGGTTATAAGTGTTTTAATCCAAAAGCAAAACGGTATTACACCACTATGGATGTTACTTTTTCAGAAAATACCCCTTTTTTGACAAAAATTCTCTTCAAGGGGAGAAGTCTAGTGAGCAAGGAAATTTTTGGGAACAAAATCCATTATCTAGTTTTATTAATCCTGAGCCTCTCATTACTCGATATCCTGATTTTTCAGAAAGAGAAAAACAAGATGAATCCTTTACCGAAAATAATCCTATTCAAGAAAAGAAAAATATTCAAATAAATAATATTGAATCTCAATCTGTTATTTTTGAACCTATTTTGGGACAAATAGAAAAAGAAATACTAAAAGAGGAAAAATGTAAACCTTATCTGCTTGTTTATTCTAGAAAGAGGATTCACGAAAAAGGAAGTTCATCTCTTATTCCAGAAAATGATCAATCGTACTCTCCGAATGAAGGTTAAGAAGATAATACAAGTAATCTTTCTCATCCTTCTCTATCTTAATTCATTCTTTTTGAACCTAACAAACCTTTAGTCCCAATTCTTATTTTACAAACAGAAAATTTTGATATTCTGATTGTTCATATAAAAGGAAAAAGGAAATGTGCTAAATACCTCATTGCCAATTACATGTCCTTTGCTAAACTTTTCAAATCCCATAAAGCCTTTATATCCAATATTTCCAAAATTCTTGTGCCAAGAAACATACAAGAGGCACTAGAAGACTCCAACTGAAAATTAGTAGTTCTTGAAGAGATGGGAGCTCTAAAAAAATGGGACTTGGGAGGTTATGGATCTGTCGAAGGATAAAAAAACCATGGATGTAAGTGGCTTTTTACAGTAAAGTATAAAGCTGATGAGAGTGTAGAAAGATACAAGGCGAGATTGGTGGCAAAAGGCTTCACACAAACTCAAGGAATTGAATATCAAGAGACATTTTCTCTTGTGGCTAAGATAAACTCTATTCGAGTATTACTTTATCTTGCAGTGAATTCAAATTGGCCCTTACATCAGCTAGATGTGAAGAATGCATTCCTTAATGGAGAGATAGAGGAAGAAGTTTACATGAGTCTCTCACCAGGTTTGAAGGAAAGCATGGAGCTGAAAAGATGTGTAGACTGAAGAAGTACTTGTACGGTCTCAAGCAATCTCCTAGGGCTTGGTTTGAACGATTTGGCAAAGTATTGATAGGTCTTGGCTTCTGTCAAAGTCAAACAGACCATACCATGTTCTACAAACATTCAAAAGAAAGTAAAATTGTCATTTTGATTGTTTATGTTGATGATATTGTCCTAACAGGAGATGACAGTGTGGAGTTAACTAGACTAAAGGAGAAACTCTCTATTGAATTCGAGATTAAAGACCTTGGGCCATTGAAGTATTTCTTGGGTATGGAGTTTTCTAGGTCTAAGGAAGGAGTTTTTGTTAGTCAGAGAAAATATATTCTGGATCTCTTTAAAGAAACAGGTATGATGGGTTGCAAGATAGCTGAAACACCAATTGAACCCAACACGAAGCTCGAGATTACAAAAGACGTTAGGGAGAGAGAGCACTACTAAAGGTTAGTGGGAAGATTAATCTACATGTCTCATACTCGACCAAACATTGCTTATGCGGTTAGCAAGGTGAGCCAGTTTATGCACTCACCAGGACTTGAACATTTTGAAGCTGTTTATCGAATCTTGAGATACTTAAAGGGAACACAAGGTAGAGGATTACTCTTCAAGAAGCGAGAACATATGCAGATTGAAGCCTATACTGATACGGACTGGGCTGGGTGTGTAACAGATCGCAGGTCAACCTCTGGCTACTACACCTTTGTGGGAGATAATTTGGTTGCTTGGATAAGTAAGAAATAGAATGTTGTTGCACAGAGTAGTGTAGAGGCAGAATTTAGAGCTGCAGCTCATGGCATTTGTGAAGTTATCTGGATCAGAAGATTATTAGAAGAACTTAAAATTTAGGTTACTTTACCTATGAAATTATACTGTGACAACAAGTCAACAATTGTCATAGCTCAAAATCCGTTTCTTCATGATCGTACAAAACATGTGAAGGTAGATAAACATTTCATCAAAGAAAAAATTAACAAGGAAAAGTATGTTTGGTTTACACCCCAACTACAGAACAAATTGCAGATATGTTCACTAAAGGGTTGCACAAGAAACAATTTGATTGTTTAATGAGCAAGCTGGCCATGGAAGATATCTTCAAACCAGCTTAAGGGAGAGTGTTGAAAATATCACAAAAATCAAGGAGATTATTTTAGGAATATTAGTTGTCAATTATGTAAATTAGGGATTAGTGATTGTGTTTCCTATAATTTAGTCATTCTTTCCTAGTTTAGAACCTTTGTATAGTGTATAAAAGATTCAACAATGTAATAAAAGAATCATCTAAAAATTATTCATCTCTTTCAATTGTCTCACCATCAAGGTATGTAGGTGAAGAGGTTAAAGACACCTTAAGCTTATTAAATAACTCCTTCCAAAAGGTGTTCATAAATATTTTATCTTTGTTACATATAACAGTTTCTTATAATTCATGTAATTTGAATACATTATCCATGAACACATGGGTAACACTTACAGCTATAAATGGATGAGACAGACTCATGAAGTGAGAATATTTGATCAATCTGTCAACTAAAAAAATGATTTTTTTTGTTTTTGACACAAGTTACCCTTCAATGAAGTTCATGCTTATGACTTATCAAACTTGTTTGAGTACTTGTAGAGATAATAACAACCCAACCCTCAAGTGGTTATCATACTTATTTTGCTGACATAGTTCACAGCTTCTCATAATCCCATCATCACTTTCTTTATAACTTTTCAATAAAGGCAAGATTTCATTCTTTTGCTTGTAACATTAGCAATAAAGTGTCCACCAAAAGAGGTTTGAGATAACAATTTTACCAATTCCTTCCTTAACTTTACATTAGCTCCCATTATCAGTTTATCTTTTCTCTTCGAAAGGCTGTCATCCATGAACACTTAAGATAAGAGGTAACATCATTAACCAATTCCTTAATAATCTTCTATAGCTTTTCATCCCTCTCTTATGATTGAATAATCTGATTAACCCATTGAGTGCTGAAACTATTAATAGCCATTAATTTTCCTTTCATAAATCTAGGGTCCCTTAACAGAACATCAACAAAAAGTGTTGGTGACCCCTATTTTATTGCATATTTCATAATCATATTTCATCATTTTGGCTACTCACTTTGTTGCATCAAAGTGATTTTTTGGTTATTTGATAAAAACTTTAAACTTTGGTGGTCCGTTTGAATTTTAGTGTGTCTGATAATAAGGTAAAGAGTTCATTTTTTTACTACCAAAAATACTGTCAGTATCTCATTTTCATATATAGATAAAATTTAATGTCTAATCCTTTACTAAAATCTACAAGAAATCTTTCTTCTTGACATAACATTGCCCCTAACCCCATAAGATGAAACATTAATTTCTAACACAAATTCCTTGCAGAAATTGAGTAATACCAGCACGAGTGCTTTAATCATCGTCTCCTTAAGCTATAACATTACAGATTAAGCCCTAGGATTCCAACTCAATACATCTTTTTTTAATAATTTTTTTATAATGGTCCCACAAACTTTTATAAAGCTCCGATAGTAACCTAACAGTTTCAAAAATCTTCTTAATTCTTTAATATTTATAGGTGTTCATGAGCTCGCAATACTATAAACCTTACTTTTCTCTATCAAAATAAATCCTCCAGATATGTAGTAACCCAAGTACTCTATTTTTACAGCCCAAAATACACTTGTTGCGTTTGGCAAAAAGCTGATTTTCACTAAGAAAACAGAAAAATTTCTATCAAGTGTCTCAAATGATCTTCCCATGTCTTTGAGTAGATCAAAATGTCATAAAAGTATCAAAATAGTTTTTTTTAGTAACTTCTTAAAATTAGCATTCATTAACCCTTAAAAAGTTATCGAGACATTGGTTAAGTCAAATATCATTACCAAAATTTTATAGTGCCCCTCGTGGGTCTTAAAAGTTGTCTTATGTACATATAATTCTCACATCCTTATCTGGTAATATTCAAAAAGAAGATTTAACTTAAAAAATATATCGTAACTCTCAATTCATCTAAGAGTATTAAAAGCTTATCCTTCATGGTCAGATTGTTAAGCTGTCTATAATTTACATAAAGTCTTCAACTATCATCCTTTTTCTTCGTCATAACAATTGAAGATGCAAAAGAACTGACATTGTCTTTGATAATCCCAGCCTGTAACATTTCATACACAATATGTTTTATCTCTTTCTTCTATACTGTAAGATAACGATAGGGTTTAATCTTAACCATAACTTGTTCATCCTGCGATGCTATTTTATGTTCATGTCCCCAAATAGAAGAAAGACCTCTTGGAATATACTAGCAAATTTTGTCAGGAATTGTTACAAATCTTCATGAGTATTCTTCTGCTTCAATTGAATCTTAACCTTAACACTCAAGGTAAGTAAGGATAATTTTTGAATAGTTCTTGCCCCTTTTAACAATTTAGCTCCTTTCTCTCTTAATATCTGAACTGAATCAAGAGATATTCCCGACAAGTTAACTTCCTGTCTAGTATACCAAAATTACATTAACAACTTCGATAAATCCCATTAGATAGATATTAGAGAAGTTAGCCATTGCATACCAAATACCATATCACAACCTTTAAGAAGCAGCATCAAAAAATCAATAGTGAAAAAATGACCATGAGATTCCCAATTTACTTCCCTGCATAACCCTTGAGTCTGTAAAAAATCACCATTAGTAACCTTCATTTGGTACCTTTGTTTCATCATAAGATCACAAGCCTTTACAACTCTTAAATTTAATAAATTATGGGTGTTGTTAGAATATATGAAAACTATCCATGATTATTTATGTATAGTTGCTCTAATCTTCATGCTGGTATGTCCCTTTGATCTCTATGTGGATTGAAAGAAAAGCACAAGAGCTTCTGTTCCTCTATATTTAAGCACTTCAGGTTTTAACTTCTCATCAAAGTCAATAAACTCTTCTTGTTCAGTATAGATCTAATGTCCCTCAATCAATATAATTGGTACAATTGAGACTTCGTACACTTATGATCAAAAGAATAGTTTGCTAAACATCAATATAAAAGTCTTTTCCTTTTTTATTTTTTATTTTTTCTAATATAAGCTTACCAGGATTATTGCCCGTAGTTGAAATTTTAGGAGAAGGAACTCGACTATTAATAGTAGAAAATTATTTAGATGAATAGAGGAGACAACAATGCTTCGTACATTCTTATGATTGGTGAAAAAAGTTTCCCCAAGAAAAAGTTGCTGGCAGAGTAGGGGAAAAGGGTAAACTCCCTGATTGAGATCTTATAAGCCCATTCTAACCCTTTTTAGGAGCTCGAAACAACAAATATTCAAAATACAATATTGAAAAACGAAAAGCTTCTAGTAAATCTTTGCGTTAAAAAATTTATACGAATGACCAATTTTCCATTTAAGATTCTTCAAAAAAGCTTAAAGCATATTCATTAGATAATTGTAATTGGTTAAGAAAGCTTACGAATTTCGCATAGTATTGCTCAACCGAGTTCACTTGCTGTAGGTTGACTAGCTCCTCTATGTGATCCTCAAACCCTTTAGGAGCAAATATGTCTTTCAAAGATTTTAAGCAAGGTTCTCAATTCACTTATCAATGTCTTCTTGAATTTTTGCGAAAAAATGGTGCCACTGTAAGGTGTTCCTTTCCAAACTTAGCATCACCACCTTAACCTTAGATTGCTCGAACACTTCTTTCGTAGAGAAGAATTATTCTAACTTAGACTATTAGTCTCAAAAATCAGTCCGATCGAAACTTGAGCATTTGAATTGATATGATTTTGAGGTGGATTCGCCCAAAATAAGAGCGTCGTTATTGGGTTCATCAACCTCTTGTTTTGAATACACTATTTCAAGCTCTTGCCCAAAAGATGAAAAAGCCCTCAAAATCCCAATAGAAGTTCTGGTCTTCCCTATAAACAAATCAAGCAGAACCTTCAAATCTTTTATCTTTGACTGAACACCGGTGACCTTCAAACGTATATCCTGAACCTTGTCAGTTATGGTCTTCTCGATCTTGTCTTCAAACCTCTTTTTGAGATCCTTAAAATTTGACTACATTCTAGCCGTCTCCTGCTACGATCGTGTCTAAACTTCATCCATCATTTTCAGGAGAGTAGCTTTGATACCTTTGATATACCACTTTTCAATAACACTGCAATATTTATAAAATAAGAAGTCTGAAGAAGATGAGATATATTTTCGTAAGAAAGAAAGGAGATGAAACAACAGAGAAATAATAAGGTTCACAATATCGAATGCCCTAATTCTGGTACAACCCTCATCACTTAGATGAAATAAAATGACAAAGTATTGACATAACCCAAAATAAAAAAATAATGGCTAAGTTTTAATTCCAAAGAACCACGTTTAAAGCAGAATCAAAACAACTAATATCAGGGTGGTCGTCACCGCCCTTGTCATTTCATTCATCATTGTGTCTCGAATTCGCTTCGGCCACCATTCACCGCAAGGCGCCACCTTTTTATCCTGTAGTGCTAGTGTAAGGAACAAAATTAGAATTGTAGAGGATAAGAAAGCAGATAGAAGGATCAGGAAAGAAGAAAAGAGTTGATAGGAAGAAAGAAAACTTTTATTAAGATATTCGATAAAAAAATAGGACAAATCATCTCCTATTTCACAGTAACACTTTCCTCTCCCTACACACCATTTTGATAACAATCAAAAAAAAAAAAACTACAGCTAACTCAGCCATACAGCTCAACAAGAACAAACAAATAACAATAAATCATAACAAGGAAAATATAAATAAAATGGTCCCTGACAATACTCCCTGCTTGAAAAGATCCTTGACCTCAAGGATCAAAAACAAGATATCCAACCAAGTCTTTGAAATGATAATCCTTGAGCAATATCGAATCGTCTTGAATTTTCTTTAAGTGGTGTAACACCCCAAACTCGGGTGCCACATTTGGGCCATAAGCCCAACCCGTGTCCATGAAATTTCAAAATTAAATCTAATTTAAAACATTAAATATGATATAATTTAAAACGATATTAAAATCCAAAGTAGTTTCACAAATCAAAATATCATCGAAGCTCCAAATACAAGTTTGATAAAACATTTGACCTTAACAATTAAAATAAAATAGAGTTACAATTACAACAATGATCCTACGAATATACTGCTCAAATAATCTAGTAATTGTACCCTATCGACTATGCTTTCAAGTGAATCATAACAATAAACATGCGAGATGAGATAATATGATGATATGATATGCCAAATGCAACCAAAGCATAAAGTAAACAAATCAAAAGTGAGTCCCACCGCCAACCCGACATTAGGGAACTCACCCGGCCCGAAATCTCACATCGGACTTCTTGGAATCTCACATTAAGCTAATATACTCGGAATCTCACATCGAGCCTTCACTCGGAATCTCACATCGAGTGGGACTTGGAATCTCACATCGAGCAAAGTGATGGTGTTCGATACATCACCCGGAATCTCACATCGGATGGTATTCGTTGTGTTGTAACACTATCACTCACTAGGTATTCGGATTCCATCAAACAATGGCATAAATCACACAAGACGATCCATCTAGGATCTTACATCAAGCAATACCTCAACTAAGCCAAAATGGAGCATGCAAGCATAATTCCTCATATCAAAACCCATATTACCAATTTTAAGTTTCATTATTTATTTATGGCTTAAACGAATCATGTGAACCCATAAAATGAACTATGGAACCTCCTAACTCAACCTTTGAAATTTTGGGCGAAAAGCCTAGGTGTATCGATACACCGATATAAGGGGTATCGAAACACCTAGTATCAAAAAGCTTCCTTAACTCAATCGATTCCAAATCTTTCCTACTCATTATTGAAGTAGTTTAAGTGAGTTTCTAATCAATTTTACTCATTTTCATCAACTATAATCAAGACACCATTAAAGCATGCAAAGGCTCTATCCTAGACAAACCATCACACCATCAATCAAGCATGCCAAAATGATGATGCACATGAAAATGTAAAGTATTTGGATGTGTACCAACCTCCAAAACGAGCTGAAGAAGCTCCACATCAAGCTATCAAAGCATTGCTACTTTATCTAGGTAATTTAAGGAAGCTAAAACACACTTAACATCACTCTAAAACCTTCCTAAAAACCTATTCCCATTCTTCCACAAAACCCCTCATTAAAAACCTCACCTCCACCACTTTTAACCTAACTTAACTTGGAATATAGATCTTCCCAAGCTGAACAAACTTCTCTCAAGTAGCAAAACCAGATTCCACACTCTAACACTCATTATTCCACCTTTGGTGATGATTTTGGGAGTGAAAATGTATGAAGGGAAATGGGGAAGAATACAATAAAGAGTGTGTGAGATTATTCTCTGCACCATGCAAAAAATGACTCCCCTTTACCCTTCCAAACACCCCAATTATCCAATTACCATTCTAATCCACACCCATCATCCTAGCCAAAGCCCAACAACAACCCTTAAACCCAAACAAGTTCCAAGAAGCCCAACAACGAGTCCCACAACCTCGGGTTAACCCGACTTTGAGTCCCAGAACTCGGGTCGTGACAAGTGGTTTGACTAAATGTTGCCCATTGCTCTTTTCAACCCAAACACAACAATGAATAAACTGATGATGATGCTTCTATTTGATCTCACCGTATAAATTAAAACCTTCCCATGAAGCCCCCTAAATATATGACCAATTAACACTATCATCTTCATCATCAATAGATATTTCCAAAGAGTCAATTGGTTCTGATTAAATCCATGAGAACTCAAAATCTCCTTTTCATTTTTGCTCCATAGCAAAGTACACACCTAAGAGTCTGTATCAACCGAATTCCATCATACACCAATATGTGTGTTCCTAAACTTAATGGTTCGATCACCATCATCTCCACCAGTGGCCAACAAATTGCTCTAAAAAAGGCACCAAGCAAGGGCTTTGACATTTGAGGTATGATCCATCATGTAACGCCCCAAAAATGGTCTTAGAATTTAGTGAGTCGGTTTAGCCTAGTTCGAGATTAAATACTTAAAAATTAGTTTTTAATCAAAATAAATTGAGGAAAAATATCCTAAAATTCTTATTTAACATATATTTGACTTTGGTCAAATCAATTTTGAAAATTTACCCTTAAATACCTAGGATTTAGAGTTGGTGACCATTTTGTAAAAATTGAAAACTTTGAGGACAATTTGATAAAACAAGCCAAAACTTTAAATCTTTAAGGGGCTTTGATTCAATTATAATCCTAGCTGGTCTAGGCTTTCCAAATTTTAATTAATTAAACCCAAAACCTATTTTAAATTAAATAACTTAATTAAACCTAATTTTAAACTCTTAAAACCCTTTTTAATTAACCTAAACATCACATTTTTTCTAATTTTCGTTTTCCCTCTTTGGAGGCAGCCTTTCATCAAGTTTTCAAGGTAAAAACTCATTCTTTTTCAATAAAATTCGTTTCTAATAATTATAATAACTTTTCTTCTTTAAATTTTCTTGTTTTCTCATCGTTTTCTCATTTTAAAACCCAGAAAGCGATTGGATCAATTTTGGAGGTGAGATTTTATCAATCCTCTGGAAAAATAAAGTTCTTTACTGAAATTCTCAAGTTATTGGCTTGGAGTTTTTGTTTTAATCCTTTAATTTCATAAAAATCGGTTTTTCGACTAAAAATCCCAATTTTCGTTCAAGGATTTTGATCCGCTGTTTTGGAATCATAAATTCATGATTTTGAATGTATTATAATGTTTATAACATGTTTTAAACATATATAATCCCGGACTATAGGTTTAGGAGAAGTTTGGTAGTTTTCGGAAAGTTTTCGGTTAAGGTTTTGATAGGTTTTAAGGGTTGTTGAGTGGGGGTCCGACTTGGGGTTTGTTTTGTGCGATTAAGAGCACTAAATCCTTAGTTTTTGATGGTTGAAACAGGACAAGAAGTTGGTGATCACGTTTGAAGAAGTTTTGGATTGAATCGGTGACTTGTCGGACAAGAAACGGTTATTGGTGAGTGGATTATCAGGGTTGCAGATTTGGAATGTTTTTAAATGTGTTATCAAAGGTTTGGGGGTGTAGGGAAGGTGTGAAAAACCTCCCTATACTCGGAAGTAAGTTTAAAGTTTTGCTTTCTTAAAGGTTCCCATATTATGCCTTGTTTTTATAACGTTATTTGTCATGCTCTTGTTATGTTGTGCATATGTGATTATGCATGTATATAAATGCTCATGAAACTGTTTTTAAAGAGATTTTATATGCATTCAATGTTCCCACGGTTTTGTTTTGAAAAATAAGATAAAAGTGGTTTTAGTAGTTTTTGCAAGTGATGCGTGAAAAGTGGGATATATGTGATTTGAATTCTATTTTGAATTAAGTTTTGAGCATTGATTTTTGATAATATATTGGCTAGTTAAGTGATGAACCTTATGGGATAAGTTGATCGATCAATAGGGTCTAGAGCACACTATAAACATTCAAAAGTCGTACGTGTATAAATTCCTTGTGTGTTGCATTTTGCCTTTTATTCTAATGCTATGTGGTGGGATTAGTACTGTCACATACGGGTTGATCGGAGTAGTACTGTCACCGGACACCAAGGTGAGATAATTCATGTTGAGAGTAGTATCAACATGCGCATGCTCTAGGAGTAGGACTAACATGCGGTTGCCCGTTTATCCTAACGATTTGGAGTAGTACAAATCGGATCACTAGCACCAATATATGTTTTTACTTTTTAAAGGTAAGTGTCATGGTTTCTACTTGTTGCATATGAGATTATGCATGTGAGGTTTTATGCATTGATATGCATGTGATATGAGCATTGCTATGTTGTTAGCATATAAGACTTGGGTTTTGTGCATTGGTATGCATGTGATTATAGCATTGCTATGTTGATAGCATGTAAGACTTGAGCTTGTGCATTGAGATGCATGTGTAAGCATTGTTATGTGAGTAGCATGTAAGACTTGTGTTTTAGCTTTTAAAGCATGTGATTTCAAAGTGGTTTTTACTAAATTTTAATGATGGCGTTGTTAGCCATGATTTGATGACACTTACTGAGTTTTAAAAGTGGCGCTGTTAGCCATGTTTGTTTTGTTTTATAAAGAGCATGACATGTTTTTAAATCGATGAAATTGGTTTAGTATGGGCTGCATTGCAAGGTTTTTTTATACTTGTTTTTATTCACTCACTAAGCTTATGCTTACACTCTCATTTACCTTGCAATACAGAGTAAATAATGTTGAGGCAGCGAAAGGAAACAATGATCCAGGTAATCGCCAAGTGAAAGCTCAAGTATGTCTTTATAACATTAGTAGTAGTGAGAGAGCAATGGGGATGGGTTATCATGTTAAGATTATTGATATGATGATAAGACTTATTGTAGTCGTATGCTTATATATATTCGATGTTTATCAACATTGTTATTGCTTAAGATATGGCTTAGTGAATCTATGTGTTTTTGGATATTCTGACTTGAATATTATAAATGATACACTTTTATGTTAACGAGGTATTTTGAGATCTATTATAGGTTAATTTTAAAGTATGATATACCATGCTTGTTATTGTTGATGTATGCTTAAATTATGTGTTTTGCGTGTGGAATTAGGTGACTTTGCATCTAGGGATGATATTCAAAGTGTGGATAACGCCTATAGGGTCTTGTATGCATCTAGAGAACCTTACTTGTTCAGTTAAATTAGAACTCACTTCACATCTCTTTCTGCTGCAAATGAACTCAGTCCTTGCATGAACATGTAGGATCTAATTAAAGCATTTAGAAAAGATAAAAGATATTTTTTTAGGGTTGTTTATCGGTGCGAGTCTCCGGATTAGCCTCGATATTCCCCGTGTAGCTTGTTCGAGTCGGGTGGCGTCTAGACCGGGTCAAGGGGGTTACACGTCAACCTGTGTAGCCACCATGTTGGTGAATTCAAAGATGTCATCGACCTATCCCATATGTGAACAAGATTATCATTGCCTCCATCATTTAATTGTTGTCTGAAAGTTGACCATTTCAGCCCATAAACCTCTTGCTAGTGTTCTTTATAGTTTTCATCAATATGGAATTTAATTCTGATATTATTGTTTACAATTTGATCATACATTCTTTCACTAATAGCAACATAAACGATAAATGCAGCCTCTAAAGTAGTTGCTAGTATTCTCACTATCCCAATAACACCTTGGTGAGGTATGCACTCAAAAATTGATTTAAACTCAACAACACCATAAAGTGATGTAGGCATTCACAAAAATTCCTCACTATACACACCAAGAGCAACGTGATAGAACTCTGAAGCTACAATTACAACAAATCCATTTAAAGAATCACTAACAATATTGTTAGAGCAATAGGAATTTCTTAAACTATTTTCTACATTAAACACGACTTCGTCTTCTTTAAGTGCATCCCTAAACATTGATAGTGGATATGCTAAACCATGATGAACAATAACCAGTCCACAATGAAGAGTGCCTTGAAAAATAACAGCTTGTAATTGTCATGCACATCTACAAAATTCATGACTATAGGAGACTCGCAACTTCTGAGATGAATCAATATTTTTCTTATTAAATCATCTTTCATAAAAAAAATAGCCATAACTTCTATAACTGACTCATGAAGGATTACTAGTTCTTCCTCAACACTAAAGACAACCATGATCTTAGCTATAGACACCTACTTGGAGGCATTTAAAAATTCTGTCAAGTATTCAGTAGCAGACAATACACAATATTTTTCAACCTTGATAATGAGAGATTCAAGCACCATAAACACTTTAGGAGCCCATAGATTATAAATATTTATTTTCAAGTCTACCATAAAAAATCCTATTGGCTTTTAGAAGAGTCATTGTTTCAGCAACAAACAACAAACATTCATTTTCTTGTTCCTGATCCCTGATTATATAGTTTCACGCTCTATTTTTCATGAGAAAACTCAATTTGTCAATTGAAGATACACTATCAATCATAGCTTTTGTATGCTTATTATAGATTAACAGTGTAACTATATAGAATTGACACTCGTGGCATGGCTAAAGAAAGTAGCAGGATCAGAAAATTTAAGTGTATCAATTGTAATTGCTCCAACTTCAAATACTCATTCACAATTATCTTAAAGACATCCTCATATATAATTTCGACATATTGCTCAAGTGAAACACGTAGAAGATACTAAGGTTCAGTAATTGTATTTGGTCCCAAAACATACCTTTTATGCAAAGTTTGATCTATTTGAGAGCCACGATCAATAAGCATGAGAGTTAAATTTCCAATAACCCATTTTCATAGTTCTTGTAATAGCTCGACACAATTCCTTAAGTTAAGGAGAGTTGTATTCCATTTATCAACCTAGTAAGTACCTCATATTCCTTCACCACCAGGTTCTTTTCACTCCTATTTTGTAAGAGTAAAATTAATCTTGAATTGATTTTATGAGCATTTGTTTTAAAGTAATCCGTTTTCGCCATAAGCAACAGTCTAAAACCATATGGGTCATCTTTCTCAATAAACTCGTTAGTATATTCTGTAGTTGTTGGTTCCTTGTCTTGTCTTAGAAAACTTTCATCGAACACTTTGGTTGTATCTTAACTCACCTTCCTGGCCTTCATCGAAGAATCAAACACCACACCCTTAATCGATGATCGTCCTAGGAGTCCCGTGGCTAAGTCCCCATACCCTCAAAATTTGGGGTCTTATTTTCTGACAGTTTCAGTGAACCCTCAGTCGAGTCATCAACATAAATACGTTTCTCGTCTGTTATCATAGGACTTTCATCGAACACTTTATCTTCATTAGATACTATCAGCGGTTCTTCATATGTCTCAGACAACTCTGGCACCCGTGCTTGCATTTAGTCCAACACAACATTTACTTTTTCACGAAATTCTTTAATATAATTTCTAAGACTGATTTTTAACCTCTCAAATGCGGCGTCTACTATTGATTCAAATCCTTTGAGCAATGTAATCCGAAGATCTTCAGGATCTATCACTATGATGCATACCACAACTGAGAATCGTAAAAGCCTTTGTAAGGAACATAATTAGAGTCGTAAGGCTTTGATGTCTTTGTAAGGAACACAATAGATGTCAAAGTATGGGAACTTTCAGTTCTGAAATTGTTTCGTACTCTAATAAATTCTTATCGTAACTCTTATATGGAAAGGTTTACTTCTTCGGAATGAGAGGTATTCTGCACATCTTTTGATTCAAGAGGTTGAGGGATGTCGAATTTGGACTCAAGTGATCAAATGAAGTATCAAGGATTGATTGTTGTAGCTTGAAATCACGGTAATACATTACTACATTTTATATGCTTTATGAAACATAATGGTATCTGATAAATTGCTGCATAAGCATGGTAAAGTATATGATTAGTTTTGATAATGTTTAATCGATTATAAAAAAGAAAGAAAGAAAGAAAAATAATGAATCAATTTACTTAATAATACTTATATGTCCTAAATTTTGTTATTTTTATCAATGGTTTAATTTCTACAGTGGAAAGCTAAAATAAAATGACGAAAATGCCCTTTTGGTGTTAGAATGACTGACATACCCCTAGAATAAATAAAATTAATTGTATATCAAAATTAATCGAAGTGGTGTAAGTACAAAATAAATTAAAAAAGATTTAAAATTTAATAAGACTAAATTATTTGAGAGTATCTAAATATTTAAAACATCTTCGAGTGTTTAAAAGATTTAAAGTACGTATTTTGAGACAAGTGAAATCTTAAAATTCTTACAACTTTCGATAAGTTGTAAGTAACTGTATCGACTTTTGAGTTTTAAGCTTGACTCATGTAATTTAGTCATTCTTAATACTGATATGATTTATTTAGAGTTATTGGACAAAAACATGTTTACTCTGGGTCTGTACATTATTAAATTGTGATGATTTTTTAGACTAAAAATATGTTTGCTCCATGAAATAAATATCCAAGAATAGAACCTATTTGAATCTTTGGCAAATACCATGAAATAAATATCTATTATATATCCAAGAAGAGAACCTATTAAATTAGTTCATCGCTGGTTGCCCTCTGATATTATTGTCTGATATTATATTACTAGTATTAGTACTTAAATTGTGATATATATATATATATATATTAGATTTTTATCTAATGCATAAATGATTTTGTGTATTTGTGTAATAAAATAAATTATTTCAAAAAGTTTTACTATATATTTTTTTCGGTGGGTCACTTTTGTAACCTAAATATGACCTCCTAAATTTAAGTGTCGTATAAGTGAGTTTATGTGATCTTATTGGCTTAAGAATTAGTTTAGGGAATAAAAAAATTAGGCTTAGAGAATTTGTTTAGTGATTGAAGTTGGGTTATTTAATAATTAATTAAGTTATTTTTGTTCTTGGAAATTGGACTTATATATTTAATTTAGTTAATAAGTTAGAGAATTAATTTAAGAATTATTATTTTTACCACTTAAATTAATTTTGATAATTTAAATTATTAATTTTATTTAAAATTAATATGAATATTATTTAATTTTTATAAATTAAATTAATTTTACCTTTTAAATTCATAGCATATTGAAATTAATAAACAAAATTAAAAAAATCAAAAATAAATATAATTCAATTTTATATAAAAGAAAATTTTTAAGGACTAAATATTATCTGATTAAATATTATCTTAGAGAAAAAATTTCTATATCTGAAATCAAAAATACATAGATACTTATAATTAAATTAAAATATTCCCTCTAAAAGTTTATCATTTCCCTCCATTTTAATCAATTATTATTATTTTTAATTAAAATGAATAAAAAATTAGAGGAAAAGAACCCACCAAAATTTTTAGGTTAGAGAATTATTTTTTAACTCTTCACAGTTTAAATGTTTTCATTGAATTAAGTGTGTAATTTATACTTCAAGTTTAATTAGATATTTTAATTAAATCTTAAAATTTTATTTTTAACAAAAATTAACCTTTAGTTATTTTATATTTTTTAATTTAATGCAATATTTTTAATATACAATATATTAATTCATGTTAATCCTTAAAAAAATTTCTTTTATTAAAATTGAACTTTTTATTTCTATTTTTTATAATTTCAGCCTATACTTTTAAATAAAAGTGATATTCGAAATAAAATATTCAAATATTTGATATTTCAATCATTATATTATATTCAAATATTGAATATTCTAATTAAAATATTTGTTTATTTAATATTAATATATTTTAATTTAATTATTTTTTAAATTTGAAAGTTATATTTATGAAAATTTTAAAATTTCGAAGATAACAAACTAGAATTTGTTAAATATAGCAAGATTCACATCTATAAAAATTATTTTTTTAATTTTTAGATATATAAAGTATTAAATTATTAAAAATAAAAAATAAAATTCATACAAATTGAAATTTTGTATAATCCGAAACTTAAAAATATTGCAATCCGTATCAAATACATAAAATTTAAAATCAAATTGGGTATCCAATCCAAAAATAAGAAAAAATATCAAATATCCGATTTTTTAATTAAATTAACGAATAATTAGATAGTTAGAATCAAATTTTTTTTAACACTCCTAATTAAGGGTGAGAAAAACTCGACTTGAAAAAGTAGAATAACTTGACTCGAAATTTCATAAGCTCGACTCAAAAAATTTTAAAATAAGATTTGAGATACAAAATGAAAACTCTAATAACTCAAAATTTTTAATAATTAGAAGATTTATTTTTAAGTTCGAGACGAGTCCTTTAATTTTTATGATGTATATATACTGATATATAAAAATATGAAGAAATATTTTCACATAAGAAAAAAAAATATATCTATACATATCTTATATGATTAGAGAAAGTCATTTAAATTTGAATCAAACTATATTATAATATAATAAATAATTACAATTAAATTTTTATAGGAACTCGAAACTAGACTAAACTCAAATTGCTTAAACTCATGTAAAAAAATTTCAAATAAACTTAGAGTTGAAAACTATAACTCGTCAACTCAAAAAAAAAATCTCGACTTAAATTTAAATTTTTTGTACGTCTTTCGGTTTTTATATTGCTTTTATTTTGATCTTTCTCATTACTTTTTTTGGAAAAAATATATTGACTTATTAGCTTTTATCTTTGGGACAAACCATATAAATAGTCTCTGAACATATAAATAGTCTCATTATCTACCGACAGAAAATATTGATGTTTGATTCATCAATTCCTTTTTCCTCAAGGATAAACCACGTAAATAGTCATCAAACTTTTAAAGTACGTTTATTTTAATCACTAAACTTTTTAAATTTTCATGGGGTAACCAAACTTTTAAATGTTCAATTATAAAGCTTTGTCTATATACCATTAATAATTAATATGAATTCAATACTCGAATTAAACCGAACTGAAATTAAACCGACTTAAAATGAACTTGATCTGAAATAAACCAGACCTAAAATAAAATCAACCTGAAATAGCCCGACCTAAAATGAACTTGTCAATTATCTGATTTTGACCCAAACCATTTGAACCCGATCTGAAATGGATCTGACTTGAAATTGACCCGCACCCAACCCAAATCGAACCAAAAGATCAAATCAACCTAAAATAACATGTATCCGATTTTATCCAATCTAATAGTACCCAACCTATAACACATCCGATAGAATCGTATTACGAAGAGGAATGCTCACATTAGTGCAATGTCCTCCATCCAAGGGGTTCTTATTTCTAATAGAATCGTATCTACGATTTTCGTCAAACTATAATAGATTAAATTTTGATATAAATACAATATCAATCATTAAAAGTTTAGTTTTAACACATCAGGTAGCTTTATTGATAAACAAAAATAAAACCAAAACATAACTTTAATATTAATTTTAAAGCGTTCATAAAAACAATAATAAAAAATAGTAAATCTAGAAAGAAAAACTAAGCGTTGTATCAATCAAATTACTTCATTTTTGAACCAAATAAAAATTTCTACCGTCTATTTTAGGAAGGGTCCTTACGGAGTTATTAAAACACAACCGAAATAGATAAAAAATTCAAAATCGATAACTTGTCACGGTTATTCTAAAAACGATCATCCACAACAGATTACATTAGCAAACAACCTAAAAGAGAATGAAATTTTACACGACAACTGACAACTATAAACTAGAAACGATTGTCATGAGAGCAACAAAATATCACAAAACTAACCATAGAAACATGTCATAAAGGCACAAAATGTATTACAGAATCAATCGGTAATTGACAACCAATACTTAAACTGGTGACGTTACCGATTATGAAAAAAATGCAACTGCACTTTCCAAACTTATTTTTATAGAAAATCATTAATTTCTATTGGCCAAATAAGTTGGAATAGACGAGGTTTTAAACCCATTGAAATCGTTGCCACAAGATGAAGTATAGGCTCCCATGTCATGGAACACCAACCTATCATTAACGTCCAGCTCTGGAATTCGAAATCCTTCGAAACAACATCATCCGCATCGCATGTCGGTCCAAAAACTGTAGAATTCCATGTTTTCATGCCTTTGCATGTGGGGTTTTTGAGGCTGAGAGGAGCGCAGACCACTGGGTCATGATCGTACTTCAAAAAGTTCATAGACCCCGAAACACCATCATTGATCCAATACTCCGTAACCTCACCCCGAACACGTTTCCCTATTATGCTTGTTGCCAATGTAAACGGTGAATTAGAAAAGAAACGACCGGGTTCCGCCATGATTTCTAGGCCTTCATTGCCTGGTTCCTTGGGAAAATTTTTCTCTAAAGCAGCTCTCACGGCGGAGGCTGCTTCGGTAAATTTCGGACCCGACGTGAAGCCACCGCCGATGTTTAGGACATGCATTTTAGGCAAACCGAGTCGAGCTGCTGCGTCGAACGTTGTTTTAGCAACTTGGATGGCGTCTTCGAATGCGTGGAAGTTAATCGCTCTGCTTCCTATATGAAACGAGACACCGATAACTTGGAGCTCCGCTTCTTGTGCAGCTCTTAGAAGCGGGACGATTTCATCGGGGAGTGCACCGAATTTGGAACCTAACATGAACGTGGCGCCGCTGGTTTCTGGGACCTTGATTCGGATCAACAGTGCACACTTGGGGTGCCATTTTCTGATCTTTTCAAGCTCGCAATTGGAATCAAAAGTAGTTAATCTAACACCAACTTTAGCTGCATACTTGATGTGAGACTCCGGTTTGCATGTGTTTGCGAAAACGATCCGATCAGGTGAAACGCCGAGAGATAATATGGTTTCGGTCTCAGCAAGACTTGCACAGTCGAAACCGGTTCCGGGATCCGCCATTTCTTTTAGTAAAGCGTGGTTAGGGTTGCATTTAACGGCGTAGAAAGGTTGAACCATGGGCAGATTCTGGAACCATGTGTTGACCAAGGACCTGGTAGCACCCAAATCCAGCACGTAAAAAAGGTCTTTCTCTTGTTGTTTTTCATCGGAAGAGACAACTGATCGAATGAAATGAATCATGTCGTCTCTTGAAAAGGGTTTTTCCACTCCTTTTTCTCTGAACTTTGCTTCAGTACCCTCCATTAATGGATTTGGAGTAAGCTAGGAGATTTGGTTGAAAAAAGAGGACGAGAAATTATCCGAACAAAGGAGTTATGACTCTTGAAATTATGAAGAAGTACATTTATAGAAATAAATCATAATCATTTCTATTCCAATAAATTTATCATTTTTATATTTTAAATTATCTCATTCAAATTATTATTTAACTTTTTTACTATTTATACAAGACATATTCTTCCCTTCATTATTTTTTCTGGCATATACAGAAAATTCATTCAAAATAAACATTTAGTACAAGACATATTTCTTTTTCATATACGGAAGTGAGTAAGATTTCCTGTCGTCTGTTTTCAGTCAACACCAAATTGTCTGTCAAAACATTATCTTTTGAATACATTATAGGGAGAATGTGGTATTATCGGTTGTCTGGAAGAGTAAATTTTTAAGTAAAAATAAAATTCACAATTTTTATATAAAAAAATATTTTGGCTTAAAATTTCACGAGAATAAATATTTAATGTACGATTAGTACAAATATTTTATATAAACATATGTTTATTTAAATTTCAGAGTGTTTATTTTTTCATGAAACATAAAGTACATTAATTCGTTCATCCGAAAAACCACCAAAGGCTATTTTTCCAATTTAATTTTGTGGTGTGATGTTGATTTGTAAGTTGTACCATACTATTTTGGGATGCCTGTTTATTTGGTAAACATTAATGATCGGGGGAAATTATGAAAAATGTTTTTTTTTTTATAAATAATAGCCACAACCTTTTAAAAAAATTATAGCCACTCAATTGATTTTTAGTTTGAAAATTATATATATTAAATAAAATATTTTAAATTTATTATATTTTAACCGTTAAATATAAATAAATAATTTAAAATAATATCTGTATTTATTTTTTTAACTGTTAAATATAAATAAATAATTTCCATTATCGAATAAAGTAGGAAATTAAATTATTTTATTTTGAATTTTAAATTTAATAACATTTCATGTTAAAAAAATTATAGTTAAAAGTATGGTAAAATTCTAATTTTGTTGTGAATAAAGTAGGAGTAAGATCAAAATAGATGAACAAAGATGAGAGGCAAAAAGAGAGACTTGTATTATATTCTTAAAGTAGGGTTGTGTACTATGCTTTCTACAAAAGTCTATATTTATAGGCATAAGATGCAAGTCCTAATTCCAATGAGAATTAAACTCTAATAATAAAGTACATTAAAATATTATTTAAAACCTTACTAAGATAAAAAAAAAAAACTTGTGGGAAAAAATGCTTAGTGAAGGAAAAAAAAGTACACATATCTTTAATACGCATAACATGTTGCCTCATTAAAAACCTTACCAGGAAAACCCAGTGTGACAAAACCTTGGTTAAGGGAAAAAGAGTGCAACACGTATTTACTTTCTCTCATGAAAATATCACATAAGATCTTTGAATCTTCATAATTCAATATTAAATACAATCTTCAAATATTGATGTAAGGTGTGCACTAATGTAGAAATCTTCTAAATTATTGCTTGAAATGATTCATCAAATATTATTCTTCTAAAGATCATGAAGGACAAAATTTTAAAAAAATATGTTTCGTTTTATCACATTTGATGTATCTACCTTGAGATATAAATTTTTCATTATCTCTACACAAGATAGCTTGCATCTTATCTTGTGAAAGCAATTCATATATCTTTTGAATATGTTTAGCCAAACACATATTTCGACTTTGCCTCAAGCAAAGTAATTGTTTAAAAGTAATGGTCTCGTAGCACTTAAATAGTATTTCGGGACCAACTAAGATACGATGCTTCCAGATCAATTAATGTATATATGATGTTTTTAGACCAAGAATATCATCACCATAGTGATCAACGAATATGCATTATGCATGTAAAGTCTCTTTAAACATTTTTTTATGCCGATTGATGCATAAAGATTTGAGGAGATCCCTTCACGAGTCTCAACGATATTCAACTCATCAAGAAAAAAACAAAGACAAGCCTAGAGCTAAACTTCTTAAGAAATATGCTCAGGAAAATTGAATTATTCTTATAGTGTTGCGCTAATAAGTATTCAATGGGGTGATTATACCAAATATAACTGAAATGTTTTAATCCATAAAATATATATTCAATATAATAGAATAATGTTTTCGAGAACTTAAATTAATTACTTATGGCAGTCTAAATCCTTCTAGAAGCTCCATGTAAATGTTGTTATCAAGAGACCTATACAAATAGGATGTAATAACATCCATTAGGTGGAAAATGAGTAATTTTATTTATTGTCAGACTGATCAAAATCTAAAAGTAGTTGCATCCACCACCGAGAAATATATTTTCCTAATAATTGATTTAATATCTTTGTGAGAATTCTTGTACAACCAAATGTGTTTATATCTTATGATTTCCCTTTTTGATTTATCTTTCTCACAAAGTCTCATTCATATCCACGAGCTTTAGACGTTTCAATGTAAGGGCTATAGACCCAAATACTTCTCTTTTAGAAAGAGATTTTAGTCTCGACTCATTGCCTCTTTCCATGTTGGCCAATCATTTCTTTTTTACATTGTCAAATTGAAAATGGTTTATGATCCATATCATCAAATAAAATCTCTAGTTCTATATTGCATGCAAATATATTATCGACGTCGATTTAATTTCAGTTTCACTTATTATCAGACATGCCATAATCTATTAAGATCTTTTTATTATCAGGTATCTGAGTCATGTCAATGTCTTTGTTAGAGACCTTTTAATCTCTTCTAGAGATTTTCATAATACGTTGATTCCTCGATCAGACTATCAAAAATATAACTTATTTTCTTTTTTGAGGATTCTTATCTTTGGAACCGAGTTGTCTATCACACTTCAAGCATAAGTTACACTCATTAGCAACTAGAGTTCGTCCTTCCAGGACATCAAAGTTAATAGGAGCATTCATAGTTGGTATACGTGATTTAGTCACTCTTTTAGGATCAACAAAATCATCTAACAATTGATTTGCTAAATGAATTATTCTTTAAACTTATAGTTCACATTGCTGAATACGTGGATCAAACTAAGAAAGTTATAATTCATTACTTATTTATTTTTCCAGCTATTTTATTTTCTCCCCCTAATGTTGACTAAACTGACTCATTAAAATGATATTCAGTAAACCAAGATGTAAATAAATTTCTTATCAGAAGCTCAAGATATTTAATTGTCAAGGGGAATTTAAATCTGACATATATTCCCAATAGAACTCATCTTTGTGCGTTGTGGTAGAGCAATTAGAACATATACCGCATACCAAAAAATCTAAGATGGGAAATATTTGGTTCCTGACCAAAAATTATTTATAATGGGGAGAACTTATAATCATTTGTTGGCTTGGTACGAATTCGTGATACTACATGTAAAATAACATGTCAGCAATATTATCAAAATCGATTGTCTTTATAAGATAATCTAGAAAATATGCTCGTAATTTTATCAATTGAGCAAGTAGCCTCGCAAACACCAAGTTGTGGGTTAATAACAAGGATACATATGACCATCTAGTCGATGCATCGATTAAAATCGTAAAATATCTAGATGAACT
Source organism: Abelmoschus esculentus (assembly GCA_035048815.1). Lineage (NCBI taxonomy): Eukaryota > Viridiplantae > Streptophyta > Magnoliopsida > Malvales > Malvaceae > Abelmoschus > Abelmoschus esculentus. The sequence goes on from JAUCBN010000049.1 coordinate 4,456,190, forward strand.
ATAAGAAAGATATATGGGTCCACATTATCACCTTGTATTCATTTTAGAAAATTAATAGATTTACATTCTATCTTAGTTGATGATGATTGAATAATCAGATTGCTTTGATAACAAGTATCACATAAAAAAATTATCTTGAAGAAAATTTTAGTTCTTCAATAAATGACCACATGAAAGTGTCAATAAATTTTCACATCATAATTGAACCGGTATGGTCTAACCGATAATGCCAAATAAAATTATTAGTAAACATCGGGTTTACAATAGCATGAGCTTCAATCTGTATTAATTCTTCTGTAGTACATGTGGATGACAATGCATATAATTTTGTCAAAATTTTCTTATTGCTTTAAGTTATACTCGTAATATTGAGATAGTCGACATCCCCTTGACTAATATTCTCAATATATTTCTACAAATATCTTTAAAACTTAATAAGTCTCTTTGCAACTTTGACGAATATAATTCACTATAAATATGTAATAAAGTTCCATTTGGCAATAACATATTTACTCAATCGAAGCCTTTTGTGATAGTAGTACTTCCGGATTTGTTATCAAACATATATGGAGAAACCAAAAATTTTATTTTTTTTCCTCAAATATGGAGTCGTCACGAATTTGTTATCGATTCAACACAAGTTAATCATTTATATTATCAATTCAGTATATTTTGATCGTTAAATCATTAATTTTTTTCTCAACCAATAAAATTGTCAATAACATTAATCATCAAACATTTTTTCTTTTTTAGTTATTGAACTAATTTTTTAATAAAATCGTCACTAACAATTTTTTTTTTATTTTAGTCATAAACTGTTAAAAATTAACGGTGATGCTAAGGTGAATTTATTAATGAGATTCATTCATAGAACTCTAGCATACCATGTGCTTAGACATTATTAAAGTTTTGTTTTTGCTTTGCAAATCATTTTTTGGCTCTAAAAGCTTGTTCGAGACCAAAAACAATACTAAACGATTAGCTTTTTGAAGAAAACAAGTATTTGAAAGTGTTTTTCAATCCAAACACTAAAACTAAAATTTTTACCTTTTACGGTTGAGAAAATACTTTTGAAAGCCAAATTACAATTTTAACATTCATTTGTTATTATTTTATTTATAATTTAATTTTTTTACGAAGATATAATAAATAAAATATTTTTAGCTCAAAAATTATATATATTAAATAAAATATTTTAAATTTATTATATTTTCATAGAACAAGTACAATTATTAAAACAATACGTATTTATTAATAAAATATTTTTTTATATTTTTATGATAATTTAAGTTGATGATAATTCATATATTATAACATCAAATAATTTAGATATCATTTACGTATGTAATTTACAATATATGTCTAAAATGTAGGAGTGTGCATTATTCGATTTTAATCAAATTAGCTGACTGAATCGAATTTATTTCGGTTAATAATTAATTTGGTCGGTTAATTTTAGGTAAGTTCGATTAACGGTTAAATTTTTGAAAAATTCGGTTATCGGTTAATTCAGTTTGAAATTGGTTAATTAGCCGAATTAACCAAAACTATTATATATTAAATGTTATATATTACATATATTTATTTTTGAGCACTAGACTTTTAAAAATTATAAAATGGTCATTAAACTTTTATCAAATTAACATCAAATGAAAGTTAAATGATTAAATAATTTTTTACCATAATTTAATGACCTATTATGCAATTTATCCAAATTTTTATAATAAATTTCGGTTAATTTGAAAATGGATCAAATTAACCAAAATAATTTCGGTTCGGCTAATTCGGTTACGAATAAATTGGTTCGATTAATGATTAAAGTTCTAAAAATTTCGGTTAATTCGGTTATGCTATTTCGATTCAACCACTGACCGAATTAATCAAATGATATCAATAAATGTAACAGCCCTAACCCGATTCAGGGGCTAGGAGTGTCAATAAGACATTTAAGACTTAATCAGGAACAAACAAGATTAAATCAGACCTTTCCTTATAAACTATATTGAATTTAGGGTTAATTTAAAACTTTTTATCATTGAACTTATACTGATTTCCAGTTATGGTTTATTTATCCTTTAACATATTAAGTACCATTTGCCAAACTACCATATAAACATTCATTACAATATTAGGCAAGATCAAACAAAGCAAAGCAATGCGTTAAGACATGTAGGATTTTACAGGATAAGTGGCCCATTTTAAAATTTTTACACTTATCTTACCGATTGTAATTTACTTAACATTCACACCCCTACTAAAATGATCAATTACCTTTTTAATTTTTTTTTTATAGAAATATTAAATACTTAAATCTTAAATCAAAAAATTTATTTTTTTAAATGATAATTTTTCACTGCACTTTTCGAAAGAAATGTTAAACCGGCCCTAAATCTGTATGTTTCTAAAATTTTCATCAAAAGTTATATTTAAGTGGAGAATTTCCGAAAATATTGATGTTGGTAAAAAAAATTCCCAAAATATTACATCTCTTACTTTATTTTCCAGAATATTGATTATTCTACAGTACTTGGAAAGTCAGCACCATTGGGCTCTGACTTGAACAATGTTTTCAGATAATTTAGGTGAAACAGAGCCTTTTGGCTCCGACTTTATCATCTTCATCCTTACATTGTTCAAAGTCAGTGCCTAATGGTGCCGACTTTTCAAATACCGTAGAATCATCAATATTCTAAAAAATAAAGTAAGATATACAATAATTTAGGATTTTTTTTTTCTAACCTCAATATTTTGGGAAATTCCCCTATTTAAGTCATACTAAATTAACGACACAAAATAAAGTGAGAGGGACAAGAAAGAGATTTAAATTTATGTTCTCGTAAGAATGATTAAAATTCTTAGCTATTTAAATAAATTAAAATTTTAATATTACTCTAACTAAAAAAAAAGAACTTAAATAGCAAAAAAAAAAATTAAAATTCAATGTAAAATTATAATGTTTATGATATATTATAAACCATTTATTTATATTTAAAATTTAAAATAATATTTTTTAATTTATAATTTATACTTTCATAAATAAATATTATAAATTTAATTTTTAGAATCCAATAATAAGTTTTCAAAATAAATAAATAATTTCCATTCTCGAATAAAGTGGGAAATTAAATTATTTTATTTTTTTTTATAGTTTTATCACATTTCATGTTAGAAGCATATTGTTAAAAGCATAGTAAAATTTTAATTTAGCTTAATGTCTAATTATTTTAATTACTCCCACGAGGGTATGTGTTCGAATCCATTTTCTTAGGTAAATCTTACTTTATTCTGTGTTACTAACTTTGTACGACTTAAATATAGTTTTTGTTAAAAAAATCATTATACTTAAGATGATTGGTTAAGTGCTTGGACTAAGGCGGATAACAAACCTGACTGGTTCGCGAGTTACTCGGGTTCGATTTGTTTGAAGCTTGACTCGAGAAGTTTAACTTGGATTCAAACTCAATTCGAGATATTAATAAACCAAGCCAAATCTATTCAAGGTTGGCTCGAAAATATCGTGAACAAACTCAAAATAATTATATATATTGTAAAAGTAATTTCTTTAGTAAAAGAAAAACAATAAAATAAATTACGAAAAATCCACTAAAAATAGATTAGAAACTATGTGTTTATATTATTAAGATTATTTCTCGGTTATTTAGATTAATCTGATTTTTGAATATTTTTATTTTTCGATATTGAATTTTTTTCAGTGTAGGTTATGAAAAGGATTTTTAATGAGGTTCTATATTTAAAAAATTACAATTAAATTGTTCATTTTGAACCGATCCAAGCCGTGCCCGATGAGCTTTGAGCCCGAGTGAAGCTCGAGATTAAAATTTCATCAGACTCGACTCAAACTCGGAACTCATCTCGTTATCACCCCTAACTTAGACCCTTATACTAAGGATCAAATTCTTTCAAACTGTATATATCACATTTTTTTTGAAAGAATATATTACCGTCTTACTGAAAATAATATATGAAAAATATAAAATATAACAAATATTTCTATATCAGCATCATCATTAATCTTTTAACTACCGATAACTATTAATATAATTTTTCATAATATAATCTTCAAGCTCTTATGATTAATTATCTCTAATGTCTTTCTTAAATTTTATTGAAAATTAATCCTTTTCTCTAATTTAATTAAATTTAAAAACAAATATAAATGTACGAGAATAAAAAGCAAAAAAATATTAGTTTATAAATTTCACAAAGTAAATACATGAAAGTAAAAAATTAGAATGAAAAATATTAAATTTTGGTTATTTAAAGATTTTTGATAATTGTTAAAGGTTTCAAAATTAGAGGTTTCATCCCAATTTGCTATTCTCTAATCATGTATTGTGAAGACGTTGGGAAAAGTGTTTCAGTTCAACCAATTTTGGGGATATATATTGAATTTTAGGATAACATGAGATATCATGTATTTGTTCTCTTTATGTTCTCTACTCTAATCCCATTGGCTTGGTCTAACCGAAATCGAGTCCAATAAGTTATATTAGGTCCGTTGAGACGAATTGAAATGGATTATTCAAAAAGCATCCAATTTTCTTGTTTTTATCTTGTATAGATTCATTGATTAATAGAAAAGTTTCAATTTAATTGTAATTTATCTTGTCCAAAAATTAGATTAATCGAAAAGTTTTGGGTTTTCTCACCCTTTTCTGTTTGTCTTTAATCGCCGGCGTTTGAGTCTCCTGTTGTATCTCTTCCTTGAGTCGAAAATAATCCCAAGGCTATCAAGCCATTAGTGGCGATTCGAATCGATATAAAGTTTTAATTTTGGAGGAGGAGTGGTTTTTCGAAAGAGAAAAAAAAAAACCATCTTTATTTTCATTTTTTTCTTTTAACATACAAAAGGTTCCCGTTTTTCTTTCAAGGCTAGGAAGCGATTTAGTTATCAAAAGCAAAAGAGAAGGTTTTCCTATCACCGGTGGTAGCTAGCAACGACCATGACGGTGATTTTCTGGAAAAAGGACGATGATTCTAGGTTTTGCTTTGTTTGTTTTTTTTTTTTGAAAAATCCAAAAGAACATTCATCCTGTTCTTAATCCTTCTGGGTTTCAGTTGGAGAAAACATAGAATATGGGGATGTTTTCTCTTTGGTTTCGAAGGAAATGAATCAAAAAGGGAATTAATCTATTTTAATTGTGTTTTATACCATCTAAAAAATAAATTAGTTTTATTAGGTAATTTAAGTCCTTTCGTGTTTTGAAAATTACCTCCAAAATCCTCGTGTTTTCATATATGGCTTTGCGATTTGGTCACTGGGTTACACATTAGATTTCATTTGTTTTAATTTGACCTTCAAATTTTGGTTTTCATTTAATCTTGTACTTTTTTTATAGTAAATAAACATCTTGGTCCGGAATTTCTTCATTTTTGGCCCCGAGTTTGTTTAAAAGGTTTCAATTAGGGCGATTTTAAAATGCTAACACCATTTTTAATCGTAATCGACTCTCGAATTCTATTTTATTCGAATCTCTGATTTTACGGTGTCCGATCTACCAAAGTTATCGGTGACGACTCTGATTTTTTAATTATTTTCTAAACCTTTTTGAACCACCAAATTTTAACAATTTTTAGTTCACTTTTTTCCTTTAGTTTTATTTTTTATTTTTTCAATTTAAAATATCTCCTTTTAAAATTAGTGACCCTTTTACTTTTTTAAAATTTTCCCCAATTTTCAATTCCCTGTTCAAACCCTAAATTACCAAAATTTTAAATTCCCAAATTCTTGTTTTTCAAATCCCTAATTCCCAATTTTCCAAAATTTACTTTCTAAATTCACCTTTTCAAATTATTTTTAAACATTTTCAAAATAATCCCTAAGTTTCTAATTTCATAATCATTTTTAAAAATCCCAAGACTTTTAAATTATAAATTTTAATTTTTTAAAAAGTATCGCTACAATAACATATAAGAACTAAATTGAATCACATTTAATATTTCAACAAACAAAAGTACAAGAAAACTACATGGCATATTGATAATGCCGAACCTGTATTAATACGACTTAATAACCTTAACAGTTAGGCATACCGATACTCGTACTCTGTATCGACATGGCGTGTTGACCCACTCATATCGATATGACTTTCACTTCATATCAATTTCCTCGCTAATTTCTCAAAAACTCATATTCCATTAAACAATTTTCATACCGATAAGGTATCCCACATAATGATGCCAGTCTTATAACACAAAAGGTCATATCACTACTCAATATTATGTACTAATATTCTAAGTTTATTTTGGTTATTCTCATTATCTTCCGTTAAAAAATATTAACCTGATTCATTTTTTTCTTTTTCCTTAAGTGTAACTTATATAAATAATTGTTGAAATTTTAAATCACTTTTATTTTTGTCACTGAACTTTTAAAATTTTTATTGGGGTCAACAAACTTTTAATTGTCTAGTTGTGAAGATTCGTACAATTCGAACAATCACTTGATTTACCTGTGAAGTTCTTGTCTAGAACGTCCTTCCCTGTCGTTGAGCCTGTCGAACTCTCTTGCTCTACATCAAAACCATTTCCACAATAGGTATTGATCCTATTTTTTATTTTTATTTTGTTAAGAACTGTTGGCGGTTCACAAGATTAGAAATATTTTAGAGGAAGGATTCATATACAAACGTAAGAATTATAAATACATGCACTCAAGTATTACCCAACTTGCTAAATAGAGATAGGGAGAGGAATGCTCACATTTGTGCAAGGTCCTCCATCCAAGGGTTCTCATTCTAATAAAATCATATGTTCGTTTCTTCGTTAAACTAAAATAGACTAAATTCCGATATAGATATAATACCAATTGTCAAAACTTTAATTTTAGCACATCACTCAAGCATGTAACCCCGTGGATCGGTCCATACGAAAAGCTCAATCTAAAAAGGTCGTTTTTTTTTTTCAATTTTAATTATGTATTAGAATAAATGTCTAAAAGCTAAAACCAGTTATAAAAAAATCTAAGTAAATATAATAAAATGTTCAATAAAGTCCCAAGAAAGTAAATCACATCATATAATCAATATAACCAAAAATAGTAAAGTATAGAGTAGCAAGATAAAGGCTCATATCACCCGATATGCAGAATGAAAGATATACACATTACAACAAAATAAAAATATTAAAATCTGTAAATCCTCTAAGTGTCAATTCTGGGACGCCTATCCAAAGATATCTAAAAGGTAACAGATTTGGAGTATGAATTAAGGAGCTCAATGCGTTCCAATAATACGAATAAAACATTTATAAAACTTAAATATAAAATAAATATTTCAGAAATCAAGTTATGAATGCAAAAGTTTCTATATAACATATCTACCCTGCAACTAAACTCTAAGATATTATTCCCTAGAACAGTACCGTGTGTTGGCATTAAACTTACCCCATAGGGTATGGATACCATCTTAAGGGGTTGCCCTAGGTATAAAAGAAATTACCTTAGCCGAAGCATAGGAATGTAATATAGAAGGAATTATCAACTGAATCTGACTAAACCTACAGTACTTCATATCATATCCCAAGTGCCTTAGTAAAACAATATAAATAATTTATGAAATAATACTAGTAATGCAGTAACAACTGGTAATATCAATTAGTAAATAACATATAATTTCAGTAAAATAATAACCAAAGAGCATGCTTTCAGTCAGACATACATTAAGGCACATAAAACAATATACTATAAAATAGTGGAGACAAATCATACTCGGTTAAAAATATCATATCAAATAATTTATTTAAAATCATAATATAGCATAAAGAAACACACCTCGAGAGGTCGCATAAGTTAGACAATCTATTGGGTAATAGAGCCACGTTCCACTTAAGTGCTAGAACCTAAGACACAATAAATTTAAATTAGTACTAGAACCCATCTTTACTTAGATAATTCATAAAGTATCGTGCATATGAGTAATGATCGGATTACATGATCGATCGAATTAGGAAAATTTGGTCTGAATTGATGCATGATCAAGAGAGTTATGAGAACCTATAATTAAATAAATATTATTTTTAGTTCTTCATTCCATAAAATTATCCTTAAATTAAGTTCGTTAAAAATTTAAGCTCGGTTTTAAAAGTAAGATTCGTAGGCCTTTGGTTAAGAATTTCGTGAAACAAACTTCAAAAATAGACTCGGGACATTAAAAAAATAAAAGAAGGTTTTTCAAAAATTTGAATTTTCAGGTCAAAGTCAAAGTTAATATTAGCAGTCAATGTTAATGTGATGCTAACATCACTTGTCACTCAACACTAACGTTAGTGGTCAAAGTCAACACTAACGTCATGTTGACGTTAGTGAACTTAGTCAATGATGACATCAACAATCAAAGTCAATGATGACATCAATGTTCAACTATTAACGGGAAATGGTTGGTTTAGGTCAAACGAGTTAGAGTTGGGTTAAACGGGTCGGGTTTACTCAGATAAGTTGACATGGACGAGTTGACTCAATCAACGAGTCAAATATCAGGTCAGTTCGGAATAGATCGAATCGGATTAGACATAAACAATTCCAATGGTTTAACTCGGTTTGGCTTAGACAGACTAGTTTAGGATTGGTTCAGATCGACCGATTCTAGGCCATCGTCCAAGACTATCAAAAATCGTCTTGGAAGGAGTTTGGGATCGATTTTATTAGCTTGTCTCTATAGGGAGTTGTTCAGGATCACCGATTCCAATAAGCACGACATTAGAGGTTGTCTTCTTCTGTTACAGTCTTGAGCATGGTTTCGAAGGCCCTTTTGAAGCCCTAAATTGGTCGCTCCTAAATCATACGTTTTCCCACTCTACTTTAGGTAAGTATAGACTTTCTATATTTTAATTTTGTTTTAATTATAAACTCTTATTTTTATTTTTGTAGGTGGGTTTTTAATTTAACCCACTTTGGTTGTATAAGGGTCTGCAAGCTATCAGACTTGCTATGAAGAAAGAAGCCGAAAATAATGTAAGTATTTTTTTATTAGTTTTAAATTTAAATTAAGATTTCAATTTTAATATTTATTTTTATTTTTATTTATTTAAATTTAAATTTTATGTTTTATAGTTCTTGTGGACACCTTATGTAGATTCGGATATCGACGAGTGTCTTTCGAAATTCGATGTTGATATGAAGAATGTTTAGACGATCAAGGTACCACCCATCTATTATAATATAGTTGAGTGGCATTTGAGTGATAAAGTATTACGCCAATTTGGTTGTTTCCAATGTATTCCTCAAGATCAACCGATATTGGATGAATTACATATTGTTACGAAGTAAGGAAAACCTAAAGTAAACACAATTTCATTTTTAATCTTTTATATATTTTAACATATTTTATTTTAGTACATATTAGTTAATAATTTATTATTTTACGCGACAGGTTGATTGAGAGGAGCGGTTATGGAATGGATTGTTATGCGGAACGACATACTTAATCCGACACGACATCCATATTTGGACTACGTACTTTTGGAGTCCAATGTTAGTCCAGATTATATGACTTGATTTTATTCACATGGGAAGTCGTATCTGTTGACGGAGGAAGAGCGAGCGACAGTATTTGGCAGAATGAAACACAATTGTCCTCACCAAGATCGTAATAGGGGATCTTGTTTGAAGGTCGACGATGCTTCATCCTCTCATCGCGGTAATGCCTCTTCCTCTTCTCAGCAATCACAGGGACATCCTTTGCGACATTCGAGCTAGTCATCGTTTAGTCATTATACTCCTCCAACAGAAGGTTTTTTCAATCCTATTATTGGGAATATATTCGATCCATTCTCTACTATGATGAATAAAACATTGAATCCTTCGACATCAATAATCCTTATGATCTCGCTCCAAACATTTACACCCTATTTTGCCATCAGTTTTGTTCAACAAAAACCGCCACAATCTTTGTTTTATCAAGGTGGGCTAAGCAAAACAATGAGTATTGTTTTTCAAGGAGGAGATGTTGATGAAGATGATGACGATGATGATTCTGATACCCCAGTAGAGCACTTACGTCGCAAGCATAATCCTTATCGACCTCGTTGTCCTCTTGGTTGTGTTACCGGAGGACATAGACATAACTAGTTTTTTTTTTTTTGTTAATTTTGTAAAGAATATTAATATTCAAAGAAAATAACATTTTTTGTTTAATATTTTATTTTTATTTTCAAATAATAATTTAAATAATAAAATAACTTATTCATATAAAAATATTATTATTCAAATAATAATTTAAATATTTTATTTTTTAATAATTTCGAAAATTATTTCTTTTAATAATTACAAATAAACAAAATAACTTATTCATATAAAAATATTAATATTCAAATAATAATTTAAAAAATATTTTATTTTTTTTAAAAAAACTAAAATTATTATTTTTCAATAATAATTTATTTTTAAAAGATAATTTGTGTCCTGCACGAAACAAATTACTTTACTTTACACGTTACAAATGATAAGTCAACTCTGATAAAAATGGTGAATGCTTCGAATCTTGCATGCTGCAAAGTTCCTTAAAAATTCGCATCTTGCAGGATGTGATTACCTTAAATATTCGTATCCTACAGGATGCGAATTTAATACTATATATTCCACCACGAACTCCCAACGAGAAGCATACATTTGCTTATGAAACCATCCTTTATTCGAATGTATTGTATGTATTCGATTGTCGTGTGCCTACTAATATTAACAAATCACGTATTCAAAAATTTTTTGTTAATTATATTTTTCGGATATTTTGGTTTGTTGAGATTTGTAGTAACATTTTCTAGACACCAACAAATCACAATATACAAAATCACTCAATCTTTTCGCGAGATCAAGAATTGAGGAAAAAGCCAAGTTTAGAATCTATGTTGAAGTAAATGAACACATGATTACAATGGTTAATAAATTTATTAACCATTATAATCATGTAATCTTGTGTTCATGTATTTCAATATGAAAATTTTTTGGGCAAATTCAAGCTGGATGGTTTCTCGACCATAATGTTTGATGCAACAAAGTGTGACAATTATGGGCGATTCATAAATCGTAGTTCACCTAATTTGAATGCTCAAAATGTCCTTTATGAGCATTCCATTGAAGCATGATACTGTTGGAAGACGAAGCCAGGAGGCTCCGACTTTAACTTTGTCCTCCCATTCAAGATGCACACAGTCAACACAGTGGTGAACAGGCAGAGCGGCAGAGCAACCGTGCAGTGCAGTCAGCAGTGCAGCAGCACAGTGGTGACCTATTCAAAGACGGATTCTCTTGGATTCATCTTTAATTTTACTGTTAAAAGTTCAATATTTCGGGAATTAAAATCCCAACAACCATATTTTGGGAAAATAAAATCTCAACATCAATATTTATAAGAATTTCCCAACCTAAATGCTAAAGCTGAAATTTTTTAGCTTTTATAGTTGAAAAAGTGATTTTAAAAGCCAAATTATAATTTTAAAATTCATTTATTATTGTGTTTATTTATAGTTTTAAATGAATATAATTAATAAAAACATTTTTAGTTTAAAAATTATATACATATTAAATAAAATATTTTAAATTTATTATATTTTCATAGAATGTGTATAATTATTAAAATAATATATATTTATTAATAAAAATATTTTTATATTTTTATGATAAATTAAGTTGATATATTTTATATATATAACTTATAATATGATATCTAAAATGATATTTTACCTTCTTAAAAGCACTTTATGACAACAATACTATATACTTAAATCTCAAATTCAAAAATCAAAAATCACTTCAGAACAAAACTTTTTCCCTACACTTTTTAAAAGCTATTCAATAATAGACTTAAGTCTTTATATTTCTGAAATTTTCCAACAAAATTTATATTCAAGTTATGTAAATACAATGGTTACCTCTCTTTATATAGGGAAGGAGGAACCCTTTTAACAAACTAACCAAAATCTTAACTGCATAATAACCTTCATCTATACTTCTAATAAATTTAATTTTTAGAATTCAATAATAATTTTCTAAAATAAATAAATATTAGTCATGTAACCCCCTAAGCCGGCCTATGCGGGAAGCCGACTAGGGTGATCACATCGTTTTTATTTACAAATCATATGGCATAAAAATTTATTTAACTGAAGCAAATAAAAGTAAATATTGTCTAACAATTTAAAATATATAGAATGTCACCAAAACAGGGTAACTGGAATATAATATTCACAAAATAATTTGTAAAACCAATAGCAAAATAATACGTTTAGAACACCAGTAATATAATATATATTGGCACATGTCACCTTAACGTAAACTGGGAAAAAGTTTAAATATGTTACATCAACGTGTAACCAGATAATATGTAGATCCTCCAATGCCAAGTCCGGGATGTTTAACTACGGGTATCTGAAAGGGGAAGAAAACAGGTATGAGCTATGAAGCCCAGTGTGTTCCAACTGTGCAACAAAATACAGATAAATTAATTAAACAGTAATACAGAAAATCAAATCATGTATATGCATGACAAGCTACCCTCCAACCGAACTCCTGGATACAGTTTCCCCGAACAGTATCTGATATTGGCATTAACCTAAGCCCTTAAGGCAAAGGTACCGACCTAAGGAGTTACCTTAGGGAACATGCGGGATTACCCCGGCTAATGCACGGGAACCGATAACAGGCGGAATTACCCTAACTAAGGTTAGGAACCGTAAACAGGCGGAATTACCAACTGGATCAAGGTTGAATCGGATATTAAATACTACTCATCATCCCAATACTAAGATGGCAGGCATGCAAAAAAACAGGAATCATGATAGTAGTAACAGGAATTAAACAGGCAGTATGTATACATAAATCAGGACATATCAGACATACAGTAAATCATAAAATGATATATCCTAAGATTCAAAGCAAGTGTTTATTTAAACCCAGAAAACAGTCAGGTGCACATACTTGATTCGTTTAAAACATAAAACGGTAAAATACAGTTATGTAGCACACAAGGAACACACCTCAATGGTAGAAATAGACAGGTGATCTACTGGGCGCTCGAGCCTCGCTCTGTAGCAGTACTGGACCCTAAAAATATAAGATAGAATTTTATTAATACTGGAGTTAAACATTGAATTGATTATTCACGGGTATTAAAAACATACGGGTCACGATCGGATCTCGGGATCGGTCAAAGCGGGAGGAACTGGGCTGGGTCGGTACACGATCGGGAGAACTATGAGGTCCTACAAACAAACAGATATCAATTTTAGACCTTAAATAAAACTCTGGACTTAACTTAACTTGGAAGAAAAGTTTGACTCGAGACTTTAAAGTCCAATTTGGAGGCTTTCGGGTTCGAATTTCGAAAAACAGACTTCACGGATGGACTCAGGACGTCGAAAAACATAAAATAGGAGTTTTTGAAAATTTTGACTTTTTGGGTCAAAGTCAACGTTGACGTCAACAGTCAAAGTCAACGCTGACGTCATGCTGATGTCAGCAGTCAAGATCAACGGTCATGCTGATGTCATGGTCAACGGGTCGGTCAACGGGTCGGTCAACGGGTCGGGTCGGTCAACGGTCAACGGGTTGGGTTTGACCGGTTCGGTTCAAGACTGGTTCGGCTCGGTTTGGCCGGTTCAAGATCGGCTCGGACCGGGTTTGGGCCGGTTTGGACTGGCCGGCTCCAAGCCACCGTCCAGGGCTGCCGGAAATCGCCCTGGCGGCGCGTGGAGGCCACGCGCGGCCCTAAACGGCCGAAAAACACCCCTGAGACTGGATCTTACACTGAATCCACCAAAAAAAAAATCCAATCGAACCAAAAACGTCATGAACAAATTCGAAAAGAATTTAAAACATCTTCACAAACAAATCTGATCTACCCTCCGACGAGGGCTTTAACGGCGACGATAGGAGATAATAAGGGAGAGGTTTTGATCGCCCCTCGACGCTGGACATACATGGGCCATCGACGCACCGGATCGGAGTCTGGAACGGTCGAAAAAAAAAGAAAGAAACAAAGGGTTTAAACCCTAGATCTGACGAACCTTTAGGATTAAAAACCTGGCAGATGCGGCGACGGATGAGCGCGTCGGTTGAGGGGTTTGGTTCGGTGATTGACGATGAAGCCAACGGCAAGGGCGGTGAACACCACAAACGGCCGGCGAAGTGGCGGCGTTGAACAGTGAAGGGTTGAGAGGGTAAGGGTTTATTTTTAGGTTTCAGAATCTAATATGGTTCAAAAAGGTATACTATTATTATTTTTTTTAATATATATATATCTTATATATATATTTCGTATTTATTAACTTATTTATTTCCCTTTCTTTTTTTAAGAGTGTTACAAGTCATCCTCGAATAAAGTAGCAAATTAAATTATTTTAGTTTGACTTTTAAAATTAATCACATTTCATGTTAAAAAAAATTGTTATTAAAAGTATAGTAAAATTCTAATTTAGCTCAATATCTAATTATTTTAATTGCACCACGAGGGTATGTGTTCGAATTCATTTTCCTACGTAAATCTTACTTTATTTTGTGTTACTAATTTTGTACAACTTAAATATAGTTTTTGTTAAAAAATTTCATCATACATAAGTTGATTGATTAAGTGCTTGGATTAGGGTCTATAATGAGTGTGACCTGTTCGTGAATTATTCGGGTTTGGTTTGATCAAAGTTCGAATCAAGTAAGCTTGATTTGACTTCAGACTCAACTCGAGATCTTAATAAGACGATCCAAATCAATTTAAGTTTGACTTGAAAAGTTCGTTAACAGACACGAAATAATTATATATATGTACTAGAGGTGTTCAAATCCGTGTACCCAAAATTTTCGGGTACCAAAATATCGGCCCATGATCTAGCCCATAAAAATCGGGTACCCAAAAAATCCGGGTACCCACAAAATCATGTATCGATTACCGGGTATGCGGTTTACTTCTGTATATATTTTTTAAATCTACATTTTAAATATATATATATATATATAGAAAACACATACAATTTCATGATATATATTTCAAAAACAAAAATATTGATTTGAGGTTAGTTTTAAGAGATAAATATTTGGATATATATATATATATTAAAGTTTATCGATAAAAGAATGTATTAACATCGATCATGGTTTTTCTTTCGAATCTCATATTACAAATTAATATAAATATTTATGAAAAAATTAAAACTTAAAAGTATATAATACAAGTATGAAAAAAAGTTAGGGATTTAAAATTAATTTTAAGGAAAAATAATAAAATAAAATATAATTTAAAATATATAATTATTAAAATAGTGAGAGTATTTTATAAACAAAGACCTATTTATAATATTTCAAATTGGTAAATTTATATTATGTATTTCCATTGTTGTAGATCTAAATGGCAAACAACATTATATCACTGCGATCACTCCTTGAGAAGGAGAAACTCAATGGCATAAACTTCCTTGATTGGTTCCACAATTTGAGAATTGTTCTCAAACAGGAAAGAAAGTAATATGTCATTGAAGAACGTGTTCCAGATGAACCAGCAGCTAATGTTTCTAGAACTGACAAAGAAAAGTTTAAGAAACATATGGATGACATGTTAGATGTTAGATGTCGGATGTCTTATGCTTGCTACCATGACTCCTGATCTTCAGAAGCAACATGAGGACATGGTTGCATATGATATGATTCAAAACCTCAAGGAAATATATGAGGGGCAAGCACGACAAGAGAGGTATGAGACCTCTAAAGCTCTATTTCAGTGCAAAATGACAGAGGGGTCTCCTGTAAGAGCTCATGTCATCAAGATGATGGGCTATATCCAAACGTTGGAAAAGCTAGGATTTCCTCTCAAAGATGAATTGGCTACTGATGTTATTCTGCAATCGTTGTCGAATAGCTTCAATCAATTTGTCCTTAATTTCAACATGAATGAAATTAACAAAACTTTGTCACAGTTACTTTGCATGTTACGAACAACTGAGAAAAATATGACTAAGGTTGGACCTAAGCCCATTCTGATGGTCCGCAAGGACAAAAGAAAGGGAAAAGTAGTGGCAAAGTACAAGGGTAAAGGTAAGGCTATGCCCAAAGGACATGATGCACTGAAACCCAAAGGGGGAGTTAGCAAGGAAGGAAAATGTTTCCACTGCAATAAGACCGGACAATGGAAAAGAAATTACCCCATCTACCTTGAAGAGGTTAAGAAGACAAAATTAGATGATGCATCTACTTCAGGTATTTATGTTATTGATGTGAATCTGTCAACATCTTCTTAGGTATTAGATACTCGTTGTGGTTTTCACATTTGTACTTCTGTACAGGGACTACAAAAGAGAAGGAATCTAGCTAAGGGAGACATAGACCTACGAGTGGGAAATGGAGCAAGAGTTGCTGCATTAGCTATAGAAACATACGTTTTATCTTTACATAGTGGACTTGATTTACATTTAGAAGATTGTTATTTTTTGCCTAGTTTGACTAAAAACGTTATTTCTATTTCTTGTTTGGACAAGATTGGCTTTGAGATTATTATTAAGAATAATTATTGTTCTTTTTATCTCGATAAGGTTTTTATAGTTTGGCACAATTGGTTAATGGCTTATATATTTTAAATCTAGAAAATATCATTTATAACATAAATACCAAAAGATAAAAAACAAATGACTCAAATCAAACTTATCTCTGACATTGTCGTTTAGGCCATATAAGTGAGAAACGCATATCAAAACTCCATAAAGATGGATTCTTAAATTCATTTTTTTTGAACAACTGGATGTATGTGAATCTTACTTATTAGGAAAAATGACTAAGGCTTCTTTTAATGGTAATAGTGAGCAAGCAAGTGATTTATTGGGATTAATACATAGTGATGTATGTGGACCAATGAACACACAAGCTAGAGGTGGATTTCAGTACTTCATCACCTTCACTGATGACTTCAGTCGATATGGTTACATTTACCTTATGCGCCATAAATCTGAGGCTATCAAAAAGTTTAAAGTATTCAAGAATGAAGTAAAAAATCAACTAGACAAGAGTATTAAAGCACTTCGATCAAATCGAGGTGGAGAATACTTAAGCATAGAATTTGATGAACTCCTTAAAGAATGTGGCATTGTCTCACAGCTTACTCCACCTGGTACACCACAGTGGAATGGAGTTTCTGAGAGGAGGAATCGAACTTTGTTAGACATGGTTCGATCAATGATGAGTCATATTGATCTTCTAACTTCTTTCCGGGGACATACACTAAAAACATCTACTTTCACTTTAAATCGTGTTCCGTCTAAATCTGTTCAAAAGACACCAGATGAGATATGGACTGGAAAACATCCTAGTATGTCTTTTATGAAGATTTGGGGTTACGAAGCATATGTCAAACATTAGATGTCTACAAAGCTCGAACCCAAATCTCATAGGTGTAATTTTATTGTATATCCCAAAGAATCTAAGGGATATTATTTCTTTAACCCTAAAGAGAACAAAGTGTTTGTTGCTCGAACAAGAGTTTTTCTCGAAAGAGAATTTCTCAATAAGAAAGGAAAAGGTAGAGACATTGAAATTGGAGAAGTTCAAGAACAACAATTCACTGAGCATGAGATTGAACATGTTTCACAAATTATTGAGGAACAGTGAACAGATTTAGAAACACAATCACTGCGCAGGTCCACAAGAGAACGCCATGCACCTGAGAGATGGATTTCTCATTACCACGCATGAAGATGTTCTTATTATGGCTCAAGATGAGCCAAGAACTTATCAAGAGGTAATTTCGAGCCCAGACTCTGAGAAATGGCTTGAGGCCATGAAATCTGAGATGGAATCCATGTCAATCAACCGAGTATGGACTTTGGTTGAATCACTTGAAGGGGTAAAACCTATAGGGTTTAAATAGGTTTTCAAGAAGAAAACCGACATGGATGGAAACTTACAAACATACAAGGGGTGACTAGTCGCTAAAGGTTTTTGATAAGTTTATGGTATTGACAATGACGAAACTTTCTCCCCTGTAGCTATGTTTAAATCCATCCGGATCTTGCTTGTTATAGCTACATTCCATGATTATGAAATTTGGCAAATGGACGTTAAAACCGCTTTCCTTAATGGAAAACTTGAAGAGGATGTGTATATGACACAACTAGAAGGTTTTGTCACTCCAGGAAATGCTGGAAAGGTTTGTAAGATACAAAGGTCCATTTATGGAATGAAGCAAGCTTCTCGAAGCTGGAATCTTCGTTTCAATGATGCGATCAAAGAGTTTGGTTTTATCAAGAACGAAGATAAGCCTTGTGTTTACAAGAAGACAAGTGGGAGCATTATTTCTTTCCTAATCTTGTATGTAGATGACATACTTATTATAGGAAATGACATACCTACCTTACAGTCAGTTAAGACTTGGTTAAGTAGTTGTTTTTCTATGAAAGATTTGGGTGAGGCAAATTATATCTTAGGGGTTAAGATCTATAGAGATAGATCTAGACGACTTCTAGGTCTGAGTCAAAGTACATATATAGACAAAGTTCTGAAAAGATTTAGTATGGAAGAATCCAAGAAAGGATTCTTACCTATGAGACATGGTATATCTCTTTCGAAGGAAATGTGTCCATCAACTCCACAAGAAAGAGAATGAATGAGTAAGATTCCATATGTTTCGGCTATTGGTTCTATCATGTATGCCATGATATGTACTCGACCATATGTATCGTATGCCTTAAGCATGACAAGTCGATATCAGGTAAACCCTGGTGAAAGTCACTGGGTAGTAGTCAAAAACATCCTTAAGTACTTGAGAAGAACTAAGGATACATTTCTTGTCTATGGAGGCAAAGAAGAGCTTAGTATAAAAGGTTATACTGATGCTAGTTTCCAAACAGACAAGGATGACTCAAGATAGTAATCTAAAATTGTGTTTTGCCTTAACGGAGGTGCTTATCAAGGAACCCAATGTAAGTCATCGCATCTCTTCCTCCCGATTTTGGATTAAACGTACATGGATCACTTGAAAGGCCGTCGTAATTTTGTTCCGCTGTGCCATGGGGTGTGCCGACGGTCCCAACAGCATCGTCAATAATTTTTTAACTATCAATATCTATTAATAGAATTTATCATAATATAATCTTCAAGCTCTTATGATTAATTATCTCTGATAATCTTTCTTAATATGTGATCAAAAAAAATTATCTTTTTCTCTCAATTAATTAAATTTGAATACAAATATTAATGCACAAGAATAAAAAGCAAAAAAAAATAATTTACAAATGTCATAATGTAAACACTTGAAGGTGAAAATTAAAATGGAAAAGATTAAATTTAGATTATTTAAAGATTTTTTATAATTGATAAAAGTAAAAATGGTTTTTATAAATTTTATGTCGGAACATCTAATTTCATAAAGATTTTATTGACAGCTTTTTAAAAATTATAGGTTTCATTCCAATTCGCTATTCTCTGAGCATCCAAATTAACGAATTTGACTGATCAAATCTCTTATATTGGCTTAAATCTCTTATGTCGGCTTAAACCTTAAATTTTGACTCAAACTATTATTTACCAAACAAGGTTATAAATTATGATTTAACCTTTAAAATTACGAGAGAATTATAAAAAATAATTATGGGTATTGTAGGGATGTTAGAAAGAGTATTTCAGTTCAACCAATTTTGAGAATATATACCGAGATCTAGGATAACATGGGATATCATATATTTGTACTCATCATTTTCTTTACTATAACCCATTTGGCGCGTTATAACCGAAACTGAATCCTAGGATAACAAGGTTTGTTTGCATGTTAAAACATTTTAGGGATTAAAGTATAAATTTTTAAAGATTATAAGGTCTTAATCTGAATGCAATTTACGAATTCTTAATTAATCAGATTTCATGCATTCCGTTTAATTTTCAATTTAAAATGATCACCCAAACTCATGTAATTGCAAGCATAATATATAAGGAACAAATTGTAACACATTTAATATTTGAGCCGATAAAAGTACAGGAAAACTACTTGACGTATTGATAATGTCAAGCCTGTATTGATACGGCTTAATAAACTTAACAACTAGGCATATCGATACTCATACTCTATAGAGATATGGTGTGTTGACCTACTCATATCGATACAATTTTAATCACGTACCAATTTTTTCGTTAATTTCTCAAAAACTAGTATTTCATTAACAAATTTGCGTACCGATAAGGTACCCTACGTATCGGTATGAGTCTATAACAAAAAGGGTCATTATCAATACTTAATCTCGTGTACCGATACTCTAAGATAAATCATTAAAATTTTAAACATTTTCATTTTTGTCACTAAACTTTTAAATTTTTTACTGGGATCACCAAATTTTTAACATTATAGGTGTGAAGCTTAATGTCAAGTTATTTTAATTGCTCCCAAGAGGGTATGTCTTCGAATCCATTTTCCAACATAAATCACATAAATAATCATTAAAATTTTAATTCACTTTCATTTTTATCATTGAGTTTTCAAAATTTTTATTGGAGTCACCAAACTTTTAACTGTCTAGTTGTTAAACTTAATGTCTACTTATTTTAATTGCTCCCATGAGGATATGTGTTCGAATACATTTTCTAACGTAAATCTTACTTTATTTTGTGTTACTAACTTTGTACAAATTAAATATGGTTTTTGTTAAAATTTTCGTCATACTTAAGTTGATTGGTTAAGTGCTTGGATTTGTGCTAATAATGAGCTTGACTGGTTTGCGAGCTATTCGGTTCAATTCAGTTAAAAATTGGTTCAAGTAAGCTTGATTTGGGTTCAAACTCAACTCGAGATCTTAATAAGCTGAGTCAAATCGATCCAAGCTCGACTCGAAAAACACGTGAACAAACTTGAAATAATTATATATATACTAAAAGTAATTTCTTTAGTAAAAGAAAATAATAAAATAAATTAGGGGAAATTCATTAAAATATAAATTGGCATTATGTGTTTGTATTGTTAAGAATATATTTTGTTATTTAGATTAATCTACTTTTTTAACATTTTTTAGACATTGAATTTTGTTTTTGCGTAGGTTATGACAGATTATTTTAATGAGGTCACATATTTTACAATAAAATTACTCATTTTGAACCGATCGAAACCGCGTCCGACCAGCTTCGAACCCGAGTCGAGTTCGAGTCTAAAATTTCAACAGACTAGGCTCGTGCTCAAAGCTCCACTCATTATCACCCTAACTTAAACCCTTATACTATGATCAATTTTTTTGCAAAATCGTATATATCATCATCTTACTGAATATTAATATATGAAAAATATATAAAATATAACAAATATTTCTATATCAACGTAATCATTAATTTTTTAACTACCGATAATTATTATCTTAAATTTTTATCAAAAAATCATTTTTTCTCTCATTTAATTAAATTTAAATTTAAATACAAATATAAATAGAAATATATGAGAAAAAAAAAACAAAAGTTATAAATGTCATAATGTAAATAAGTGAATGATACATATTGTTTTCACATCAAAATCAACAACCACTTTTCACGTCTACTGTAGGAAGGGTCCATTAGGTGTTGTCAAAACACAATTGAATTAGATGAAGTCTCAAAACCGACAACCACTTTTTACGTCAATTCTAAAAAATAATCTGCTATAAATTACATTCGCAAAAACCTAAAAGAAGATAAAACTCTATGCGACAATCAACAAATATGAAATAGGAACAACTATCTTGAGGGTCATTATAAGAATACAAAAAACTCATAAAATTAATCATAAAAATATGTCATAAAAGCTCAAAAATACTATAAAATCAAAGGAAAATGCAACAAGATGCATAAAGAAGAAAACAAAATAAATAGAAGAAAAAATCATCTGCGGTTAATAACCGATACTTAAAACAGTATTGCTACAGCTTAGACCAGAAAAAGAAACAACTAAAATTATCAAGTGAGGCCTCCTTCTTTTCCAGCTCAAACGTCACAAAAACCTTCCCTCAAATCAATTGTTGAAAGACCATCCACATCACAAGAGAAGTTCCAAACTCAAACTTAAAAAGAGATCCAAGAACTTGGAAAGCAATTAACACAATTAGTTCAGATAGTTGGCCGTCTAGAATCACAAGGTCGGTTACCATCGCAAACCGAATCGAATTCTAGAGAAAATGTGAGTTCAATCACTCTCCGAAGTGGCACCATCTTCTCACCTGATCAACCGAACAAATCCGTTAAAAAGTCCGACAAACAAAAAGAGGATGTACCACCAAAGGAGACAGAAAAGAACCTTCACCTTCAAATAATTCTGCTAAGGTTGTTTCCCCCTCTTCTTTTTCTTCTACTTACAAAGCTTTGTCTCCTTTTCCTTCTAGGCTTGTGAAGCATGACAAGAAAGCAGAAAAGAAAAAAATTCTTGACATCTTTAGGAAGGTGGAGATAAATATCCCTCTTCTTGATGCAATCTGAAAAATACCGAAATATGCAAAGTTTTTCAAAGATCTGCACAAACCGATAGCGATTGACTGGTCATGAAAAGATAAACCTTGATGAAAATGTTTCAGCAATCTTTCAAAGAAGGCTTCCACCCAAGTAAAAAGATTAAGGTATGTTTGTCATACCATGCGAAATTGGCAATGTTGGAATCAAGCGCGCAATGTGCGACTTAAGCGCATCCATCAATGTAATGACACTCCCCGTCTATTACAAAATTTCCAATGAAACTTTGAAAGAGACTAAGGTGATAGTACAACTCGTTGATCGATCAATCATCTACCCCGAAAGAATTTTAGAAAATGTTTTGGTAAAGGTAAACAATTTAATCTTTCCTGTTGATTTTTATATAATTGACATGGAAAATGATCGCTGTAATATTAGATCCGAAATACTTCTTGGGCGACCCTTTCTGAGTACAACACATACGAAGATTGATATTCGAAGTGGCATCTTAAATATGGAATTTGATGTGGAAGTTGTCAAATTTGATGTATACAAAGCTATGAAATACTCAGATAATGTGGCGAGCTTGACTTTCGTAGATATTATTGATCCATTGGCTCATGAATTTTTGGAAGCTAATTTATTATTTGATTTTTGCATGGACATGGAAACAGAGGAGTTACATGATAAAGAGCCTAAAGATTTTTTTTCATTCAATTTTTCTCCTTCTAATTTTTATTTAACACCATAAAAAACTAAAACTCTTTCATCAATATTGCATACACCAAAACTCAAATTAAAGTAATTATGGTCACACCTTAAATATGTCTTTTAGGTGAAAAGGATACCTTACCGATCCTAATTTCAAGCGAGCTATCAATAAGAGAGGAAAAGGAAATGGTTGTCGTTTTACGCATGTATAGGGAGACAATCGGATAGACCATTGCTGATACTAAAGTTTTAAATCCATCCACATGCATGCACAAAATCAAGACGGAGTAAGGCTCAAAACCAGGTAGAGAAAGACAATAATGCTGATACTAAAGTAATGGAGAGTTTGTATTGATTACAGAAAGCTTAATTCCTTAACTTGAAAAGATCATTTCTCCTTACCTTTTATTGATCAGATGGTAGAAAGACTAGAAGGAAAGTCTCACTATTGTTGCCTTGATGGTTTTTCAGGATTTTTTTTTCAGATTCCAGTGTCACCCAAAGACCAAGAAAAAACGACATTTATTTGCCCTTTCGAAACATTCACTTATCGCAGAATGCCCTTCGAATTACGCAACGCTCCTAAAACATTCCAAAGGTGCATGTTAAGTATTTTTTTCATCCCATTGAAAAAGGTGTCGAATGTTTATGGATGATTTCACCGTGTACGGTAACTCCTTTAATGAATGTCTTTCCAACCTTTCTTATGTTCTAAAACGATGCATTGAGTTTAAATTAGTTCTTAATTATGAGAAATATCATTTCATTGTAAGTAAAGGTTTGGTTCTTGGGCATATCGTTTCATCTAAATGAATTGTTGTTTATAAGGCAAAACTGACGTAATTCGTTCAATACCGTACCCCATTTCGGTGAGAGAAATTAGATCTTTTCTTGGTCATGTAGGTTTCTACAGGCGATTCATAAAGGATTTTTTCAAAGTGGCACAACCATGTGTAGGCTCCTGCAAAAAGATGTTTTTTATTTTGATCAAGCTTGTAAAAATTCTTTCAACACATTAAAAGAAAAGCTAATTTCTGCACCAATTGTGCAACCACCGGATTGAAATCTACCTTTCGAAATAATGTGTGATGCTTTGGATTTGAGCGTTGGAGATTTTCTCGGACAATGAAATGGGAAAGAACCCCACGTCATCGCCTATGCGTCAAAAGCACTAGACTCAGCTCAGCGCAACTATTCCACCACAGAAAAAGAATTGTTTGTTGTTATTTTTGCATTAGAGAAGTTTCGTTCTCATTTACATGGAAGTAAAATCTATGTTTTTTTTCTGATCACGCAACATTGAAGCACTTGATGAACAAGGAGACAAAACCAAGGTTGATTCGCTGGATCCTACTGCTCTAGGAATTTGATCTCGAAATAAAGGACAAAAAGGGAAGCAAGAACTTGGTTGCAGACCATTTAAGTCGATTGTCTATCTCTACAATTGAACCACCTATTTGTGAGCAATTTTCTGACGAAAGCTTAATGGTAGCACAAGTCTCACATCCTTGGTTTGCCGATATAGCGAATGTAAGTTACCAGTTGATTTGCCGAAATCCGAGATTAAGAAAATCAAAAGGGAATCTCGCTATTATATTTGGCACGATCCTTACTTATAGAACCATTGTTCGGATCTAATAATTAGACGTTGTGTCCGTGAAAAATATAAGAAAATAACCAATAATTCTATATCAGCATCATTATTAATTTTTTAACTACCGATAACTATTAATATAATTTATCATAATATAATCTTCAAGCTCTTATGATTAATTCTCTCTAATCATCTTTCTTAAATTTTTTTATCAAAAAATCATCTTTTTTTTCTCTCATTTAAAATAAAAAACAAAGATATTATTTTATAAATATCACAATGTAAATACGTGAATAATACACGTTGTTTTCGCGTCAAAACTGACAATCACTTTTCACGTCAATTCTACGGTCTATTGTAGGAAGGGTCAATGGGAAGTTGTCAAAACATGATTGAATTAGATGAAGTCTCCAAAACCGACAACCACTTTCTACGTCAATTCGAAAAAATAACCTGCTATTGATTACATTAACAAAAAACTAAAAAGGATAAAAATCTACGTGATAATAACAAATATGAAATAGGAACAACTATCTTGAGGGTCATTGTAAGAATACAAAAAGACCCACAAAATTAAGGGCGGAAATCGTCTCTCTTTTTCATTCTTTCATTTGTGCTTTCATTTTAAGTTGTAGGGTTTAAGGTTCAAAGTTAAGGATTGTGGTTAGAGTTTAAAAAATTAGGGGTATGAAGTATTTTTAGGGTGTAGGGTTTAGGATATAGAAAATGATGGTTAAGGTTTAAAATTTATTTTTTTTAGAAATTTTCAATAAGAGATATAAATAAAGGCATCATAAAAAGATATTAGATTTTTATTCTAAAATTAACCATAAGAATACGTCATAAAGGCTAAAAAATGCTATAAAATCAAAGGAAAGTGCAACAAGATGTATAAAGAAAAAACAAAAAACAGAAAAAAAAAATTGGCGGTCAATAACCAATACTTCAACCAATATTGCCAAAGATTGGACAAGAAAAAGAAACAAGCAACTACACTTCCCAAACTTATTTTCATAGAAAATCATTAATTTCTATTGGCCAAATAAGTTGGAATGGCCGAGGTTTTAAATCCATTGAAATCATTGCCACGAGATGAAGTATATGCTCCCATGTTATGGAACACCAGCCTATCATTAACGTCCAGCTCTGGCAATTCGAAATCCTTCAAAACAACATCATCCGCATCGCATGTCGGTCCAAAAACTGTGGAATTCCATGTTTTCATCCCTTTGCATGTGGGGTTTTTGAGGCTGAGAGGAGTGCAGACCACTGGGTCATGATCGTACTTCAAAAAGTTCATAGACCCCGAAACACCATCGTTGATCCAATACTCCGTAACGTCACCCCGAACCCGTTTCCCTGTTATGCTTGTTGCCAATGTAAACGGTGAATTAGAAAAGAAACGACCGGGTTCCGCCATGATTTCTAGGCCCTCATTGCCTGGTTCCTTGGGAAAATATTTCTCTAAAGCAGCTCTCACGACGGAGGCTGCTTCGGTAAATTTCGGACCCGACGTGAAGCCACCGCCGATGTTTAGGACATGCATGTTAGGCAAACCGAGTCGAGCTGCTGCGTCGAACGTTGTTTTAGCAACTTGGATGGCGTCTTCGAATGCGTGGAAGTTAATCGCTCTGCTTCCTATATGAAACGTGACACCGATAACTTGGAGCTTCGCTTCTTGTGCAGATCTTAGGAGCGGAACGATTTCATCAGAAAGTGCACCGAATTTGGAACCGAACTTGAACGTGGCGCCGCTGGTTTCCGGGACCTTGATTCGGATCAACAGTGCACACTTGGAGTGCCATTTTCTGATCTTTTCAAGCTCGCAATTGGAGTCGAAAGTAGTTAACCTAACACCAACTTTAGCTGCATACTTGATGTGAGACTCAGGTTTACATGTGTTTGCGAAAACGATCCGATCAGGTAAAACACCGAGAGATAAAATTGTTTCGATCTCGGCAAGACTTGCACAGTCGAAACCGGTGCCGAGAGCGGCCATTTTCCACGAACTTTGCTTCAGTATCCTCCATTAATGGATTTGGAGTGAGATTGGAGATTGGGTTGAAAGAAAGAAAGAAAGAAAGAACGAGAAATTATTGAAACAAATGATTTGCGAGTCTGGAAAGTACGAAGAAGGTACATTTATAGAAATAAATTATACAGTAATCACTTCTATTTTAATAAATTTATTGTTTTTATATTTTAAATTATTTCATTCAAATTATTATTTAACTTTTTTATATTCTTTCCTTTATTATTTTTCTTTGACAAGCATTTATTATAAGACTGAGTATGACATGACAATCATAGGCTAACAAAAATCAATAAATAATACTAAAATTAATTTGAACGGAAGTGAGCATGATTTCCTGTCGGCTGTTTTCAGTCAACATCATATTTTCTGTCAAAACAGCATCTTTTGAATACAGTATAGAGAGAATGTGGTATTATCGGTTGTCTAGAAGAGTAAAAAAGTTTTTTTTTTTTCACTTTTAAAGAAATAACTGACACTAAAATTTTTTAAAAAATTAAAAAAATTTATTAAATATAAAAATTAAACTAAAAACTTGGACGTTTAGAATAAGCGTATGTTTATTTAAACTTCAAAATTTTAGTGTAGAAAAAAATATTTTGGCTTAAAATTTTACAAGATTAAATATTTGATGTATGATTAATATAAATTTTTTATATAAAATAATGTTTATTTAAATTTAACAGTGTTTATTTTTTTCATGGAACAGAAAGTACTTTAATTCGTTCACCAAAAAACAACGGTTATTTTCCTAATTTAATTTTACAATGTGATATCGACTTGTAAGTTGTACCACACTATTTTGCGATGCCTCTTTATTTAGAGAAATTATATCATGAGTAAGTCTTATCACGTCATCCGTGAGACCAATCACTAAAATTCATCCATATCATTATTTTTTTCGTGTCATATATTTTCTACAGTGAATCTTCACTCATATTTTTTATTAATTCATTTTAAAAATAATTTTTTAGGTGAAGATTCACTTTAAAAAACATATGACATAAAAAAATAATAACGTAGATGAATTTTAGTGGTTGGTCCCATAAACACGTGGTGGGACTTACGCATGATATAATTTCTCCTTTATTTGGTAAACATTAATGATTGTGGGGAAATTATGAAATATATTTTTTTATACAAATAATTGTCTTTTTTGAATATAATAACTATAAAAGTAATTTATATCAATAATCATCAAATAATTATATTTTTTTTTCTTTTTAAGTTATTAAATTAATTTTTTAATAAAATTGTCACTAACATTATATATATTTTTTTCTATTTCAGTCATCATTCATTAAAAACTAACGGTGATATAAAGATAGGGTAAAACAGGTTAACAAGATTGATCTAAATGATAAATAATTTAGTTTCATTTAAACAAGTATCGTCTTAACACAAAATCTTTATTAGAAAATTCAACCATCAAAATTAAACATGTGACGTAGGTCAGTCAATATTAATTACCGTAAAACTTTATCGAACAAATCATTAAAATGAGTGATTTCAATAAGACAAATGCCATGAGAAGAGATAACCTGCAACAATGAGAACATACAACAACAAAAAGAGAACCACAAAGAGTTATCCCTATTCTTTAATAAAAACAAAAATTAATTTTATAAAAACATATTTATCAGTTAAATTACTTCACATCCTATATTTTATATAAACTATTTTTTTATAAAATTAATAGAATTTTAATAAATTATAAAATTAATTTGAATCGAAGGGGGTATGATTTCTTGTCGGCTGTTTTCAGTCAACACCATATTTTCTGTCAAACATTATCTTTTGAATACATTATAGGTAGAATGTGGTATTATTGGTTGTCTGGAAGAGTAAAAAAAAATTAAATTTTAAATACTAATTCGTAAATTTTAAACTTTAAACCTTAAAATTTTAAAAAATTAATTAATGTTATGAATATTTATCTATGTGGATGTCTATCATAATAAGAATTTTATCATTAGGAATATTATGTTTATTAATTAAAGTTTAATATAGTATGTACTTCTTATGCCTATAAATAGATGAGTTTGTGAAGGTATTGTATACAAATCAATATTGAGAATAATACAAATATCTCTTTCTATTTTCTATTTGTTCTTTCATTCTTGTTCTTTATTCTTGTTTTAGTTCTTCATTATTTTATTCACAACACGTTATCAGCACGAGACTCTAACCAACGGAGGTATTTGTCGTTCGAATCCTAAAGGAGTTATTGGAAAGAATTTGTTACTAGCATGAATTAAAGATAAGTTCTTCTCCCTCAATTATATTTTAATTACCGATTATCCGATTATTTTCTTTCTTGATCTTTAACTTGATTTTTAATTTTAAAAAATCTTTGGTTGTTTGGTGTTTGTGTAGCGATAGAGTAACTCAATTACCGTGGTTCTTGTTGACAATTCCAAAGCTATTAAGTTAGGCAAAGGGTAAAAACCGATCACTATGGTAAAAGTCAATTATATTCTAATTAATTAATATTTTTTATGTTATGTTGGTTTAATCCGAGTATATTGGCTAGAAATCCCGTTCTGCGAGGCTATTGGTCTCAAAGGAGGTTCTTTTTAAAGGACCTTGTGGACTGGTTTAACAACGCCGTGTATGATGATTAAATTTTTGTTCCTTGTATGTATTGCATATATATTGGTTGATCAATGACTATTTAATAGTATGAATATTATAAAGTCTATATTTGCTTGGAAGAAATTTTTTTGTGTGTCGAAAAACTCAACTATAGACTTCTCTAAAGTTCAAGTTACGAAAATCGTCTTGATCCAAGAATTTTTGTGGGAGGCATTCCCTGAAGTGAATGCATGCATGATGCTTATTCCATGAAATTATTGGATTTATGTCATTCATTGAAGTGAATGCAAGCATGATTTTATTCCATGCGATTATTGAATTTGTTTCATTCCTTGAAGTGAATGCAAACATGATAATTCACTATATGGTTAGTGAATAAAATTTAGTTATGTGCCAGAATATCACTGATGAGGATATGTTAGAAAAACATATTTCACTTTTCACACATTAAAGTTATCATATAGACACAATATCATGAAAAGGTTTTAAAGATCTATTGGCTCTACTCCATTCCCTAAAGTGAATGTGATATTTTATAGCAGAAAGAATAAATGCCACATTAGTAATTGTGGTCATGATTGAGATCATAAAATAGGCATGAATAAGATGGTTCTTTTGAGAATGCTTATATCCACCAGAAGTGGAATTATAAAGATGACAAGAATGATAGAGACCATATCAAAATCTTTATGTTATCAATATGATGGTATAAACCATTGATCTCGTACTTGTCAAACGCCAAAGTATTATAGACTTTATCCGTAATCATGAATAATAAATTAAAGAAAATATAAACAGATTTTCTTTGTGGCGAAAATAATGGCGTTATTGATCCAACTCAATTGGATATTGATAATTTACCATTTATTTCCTTTATAAATTCTAAAAGGAATGATTGATCTTTAATTTATTTTATTTAATGTTAATTTATTTATTTATGTTAATTTACTTTTATTTATTATTTATTTATGTTAACTTACTTTATATATTTGTAACACCCGACCCGGATGTCACATCGGGCCTTTGGCCCAAAACTTGTATTCCAAATTTCTTTTCAAAGCCCATCAAATAAAATCAAATTCAAATCCAAATACGACTCATAAAATCCATTTAAGTTAAAACGCAAGCCCAAATAGTATAAAGTAATTGGAGCTCCAAAATATTACAACCCATTAAAACATTCGACCCAAATTAAAATAAACAGAGTTACATTACATAGGGTTCGACATAGTACTAGCCCACAAAATCTAATATATGTACTCTGACAACACGGTCGATGCTGAAATCTGAACCTTGATGGTGCTCCACGAACCGGCTTCACCTAACCTACGCACGAAAACATATTTCGAACGCTGAGCTACGAAAGCTCAGTGGATACGCCAAACTCGGCCAACATCATGCATAACATAAGTAGTAAAACATAACATATAAAATATTATGCATGGTATGATGATCTAGCATGCTTGCCTACCACATGGCATAAACAATGCATAATATCGCACACAACATATGCATATCATATCACAAAATAACACACAAGAGTGAGGCCTGCGTCCACACAACATCGGGATCCTACACTCAGGATTGAGGTCGCCCTCAAATCCTATGCCCTGAATGTTACATCGGACATCTTCGAACGAGGCCGCCCAACGTTCGGAAAGGGGTGGAGGCCGCCCAACCAACCCCATGCTCGGAATGTTACATCGAACATCTTCGAGTGAGGCCGCCCAACACTCGGAATAAGAGTCTTCAAACATCATCCGGCATGTTACATCAGATGGCCTTCGACGTGTTACAACACTTATGGATATCCGGATTTCCATCAAACAATGACTCAACCCACACAAACGATCCACCTAGGATCTTAGCACAACAAGATATATTAAGACTTATCATACCTTAGTCTTTCGGGTTTATAAACATCAAACTCGTATTAGCAATTCATTTCATTAGTTATAAGATTCACTAAGACCCTTAATCCTCTTATCGAACCTCAAACAAAGCTTATCTTGTCAAGTTTTCGCAGGGGTATCGATACCCTTATATGGGGTATCGAACCACCCTACCTCGATACCTACCCAAAGAAGGCATCGAACCACGGGTATCGATACCCTTTGACCATTTTCAAAGTCAACGAAAGGGGACCCTCCAGCATCGATACGAGTATCGATGCCATTATGCCACTGGAGGTCCCAGTATCGAACCGTGGTTCGATACACCTGGCCACTTAGCCAAAATCCACTTATGGGTATCGATATCGGTAGCCCGTGTATCAATATCGCTGCACGAAAAACAGGTCTGCATTTAGAAAAATTCCTAGGATTCATTCCCAACTCGATCTAATCAATCCCAAAGTGTTTCTATTCATTTCTAGAGATGATTAAGGACGTTTTAACACAATTTTTCAGTCATTTAACTCACTAACACAATTTCTTCCATTAAAGCATACCAAGCTCAAACCAAGCAATACATACACTATATCTACATGTATGCAACTGCCATGATATGTATGATGTAAAGAACAAGTTGGGAGTACCAACCTTAAGCAAACAACAACCAAAACGTCCTCCCTTAACTTCTTCAAGCTCTTCCTTTTCTTATGCTTGTTGATGGCTCACCACCCTCTTTCTCTACAAGAGAAAGATAAACAACTATTAGGAACGTTTGGGGGATGAATTCTAAGGCTTAAAACACCATAAAACCCAGATTTTAAGCTCTCAAAACCCATTCCTAAACTCAACTTAAAACCCCCACCTAAACCTTCATCTTTGCCAAACCAAACCGTTTTTACCTTTTTTGGATAGATCTCAAACACCTCTACAACTCCCTCTCTTGCACCAAAACGTGATTCTTAGAAAATCACACAAAGATCAAACCTTTTTCACTCTTCAACTAGGGTGAGATGAAGAAGATGAAGAGAAAAGCCTCCCTATGACCTCACTTTCTTACACTCTCTGCAGCACACACCACTCTCCTCTCTTCTCTTGCCTTCCCTAAGGGAAAAGACCAAAAACTCCTTACTAAAACCTTTCTAACCCAACAACACACAAGCCCAAAAAAGACGA
This sequence comes from Abelmoschus esculentus, assembly GCA_035048815.1. Taxonomy (NCBI): domain Eukaryota; kingdom Viridiplantae; phylum Streptophyta; class Magnoliopsida; order Malvales; family Malvaceae; genus Abelmoschus; species Abelmoschus esculentus. The sequence goes on from JAUCBN010000049.1 coordinate 4,488,562, forward strand.
AGGCCCAACAACCAGCCCACAACCACCTAAGCCCGAGCACAAAATCGAAGCCCAACAACACGGGTTAACCCGACACTCGGATACGAGAATCCGTGTCGTTACAATATTATTTATTTATGGCGATAATTTATGGAATAAAATATGATTACTTCTGGAATAAAATATGCAATAATTTATGGCGATTAATGCTTAGCAAACAGTGCAAGTATTCATAAAATACTTAAGCATAAGAAATATTTTCTCATTTAAATACAAGGAAAATATGAGTACTATATGTCAAAGTACTAAAATATCCGTGCTTCGAAAGAGCTCTTGAGAGCTTATCTTTGATCCGATTTGATATGATGTACTATTTTTTTAATATTTTTCCATTCCCTGAAGTGAATGGTACATAGCACATATTTTTCATTTCCCGAAGTGAATGAAATAAAACACGTATTAAAAGGTGCATAATTATGTATATTTTCCCATTTTAAATGTAAGAGAATAATGTGATTACTATATCTGGAAGTACTAATATCACAGAAAGCTCCGACTGAGCAAATATGTTATTGCCAGATGAGACTTTATCTCATATTTACAATGCATTATGCTCGTTGAGCAAATATGTTATTGTCAAATGAGATTTGATCTCATATTTACACTACATTATGCTCGTCAAAGTCGCAAAAAGACTTATTGAATTTTAAAGATATTTACGGAAATATATTGAGAATATTAGTCAAGGGGATACTGACTATCTCAATATTACGAGTACAACTCGAAGCAATAATGAAATCTTGGCAAAATTACATGCACTGTCATCCATATTATACTATATAAGAATTAGTAAAAATTGAAGCTCATGTTATTGTAAACTAGATGTTTACTGATAATTTTATTTGGCATGACCGGTTAGACCATCCCGGTTCAATTATGATGCGAAAATTTAGTGACACTTTTATGTGGTCATTTATTGAAGAACTAAGATTTTCTTCATAGTAATATTTCACGTGATACTTGCTATGAAAGCAATTTGATTATTCAATCATCAACATCTAAGATAGAGTGCTATTAATTTTCTAGAACGGATACAAGGTGATATATATGGGCCCATACACCTTTCTAAAAGATCATCTAGATATTTAACGATTTTTATCGATGCATCGACTAGATGGTTATTGTATCCTTGTTATTAACCCGCAACTTTGTGTTTGCAAGGCTACTTGCTCAGTTGATAAAATTACGAGCACATTTTCCAGATTATCTTATAAATACAATCGGTCTGGATAATGTTGATGACATGTTATTTTACATGTAGTATTACTAATTCGCATCAAGCCAACAAATGATCATAAGTTCTCCCCATTATAAATGATTTTTGGTCAGGAACCAAATATTTCTCATCTTAGATTTTTTTGGGTGTGCGATATATATTCTAATTGCTCCACCACAACGTACAAAGATGAGTTTTGTTGGGAATATATATCAAATATAAATATCTTGAGCTTCTGATAGGAGATTTATTTACAACCCGATTTACTGACTATCATTTCAATGAGTCAGTTTACCCAACATTAGGGGGAGGAAATAAATAGCTGGAGAAAGAAATAAGTTGGAATGAATTATCATTTTTCTCATTTTGATCCACGTACTACACAATATGAACTATAAGTTCAAAGGATAATTCATTTAGCAAATCAATTGCCAGATGATTTTGCTGACCTTAAAAGAGTGACTAAGTCACGTATACTAGCTATGAATGCTCCAATTAAATTTGATGTCATGGAAGGACAAACTCTAGTTGCTAATGAGTCTAACTTATGCTTAAAGCGTAGTAGACAAGTAAGTTCCAAAGATAAGAGATCCTCGAAAAAGAAAAGGAGTTATATTTTATGATGGTCTGATCGAAGAATCAATGATTAGGAAAATCTCTAGAAGAGATTAAATGGTCTCCGACAGAGACATTGACATGACTCAGCTACCTGATAATAAAGAGATCTCAATAGATTATGTCATGTCTGGTAATAAGTAGAACTGAAATTAAATTGACGTCGTTAATATATTTGCTTGCAATATAGCACTAGAGATTTTATTTGATGATGTGGATCATGAATCATTGTCAATTAGGCAATGTAAACAAAGAAATGATTGGCCAACATGAAAGAGGCAATTGAGGCGAAACTAAAATCTCTTTTGAAAAGAGAAGTATTTGAGCCTATAGCCCGTACATTGAAATGTGTAAAACTAGTGGATATAAACGAGCCTTTGTGAGAAAGAGAAATCAAAAGGGGAAATCATGAGATATAAGTTCATTTGGTTGCACAAGGATTCTCACAAAGACATGAAATTGATTATGAGGAAAATTTATTCCTTGGTGGTGGATGCAATTATTTTTAGATTTTGATCAGTCTGACAATAAATAAAATTATTTGGTTTCTGCCTAGTGAATGTTGTTACATCATATTTGAATGTGCCTCTTGACAGTAATATTTACATGAAACTTCCGGAAAGATTTAGATTGTCATAAGCAGTTAATTCAAGTTCTCGAGAACATTATTCAATCATATTGAATATATATTTTTATGGCTTGAACAATTTAGGCGTATTTGGTATGATCGCCTCTTTTTTAATAAAAGCAAAAGTTAATTTTATAAAAACATATTTATCAGTTAAATTACTTCACACCCTATATTTTATATAAACATTTTTTTTATAAAATTAATAGAAATTTTAATAAATTATAAAATTAATTTGAATCGAAGGGGGTATGATTTCTTGTCGGCTGTTTTCAGTCAACACCATATTTTCTGTCAAACATTATCTTTTGAATACATTATAGGTAGAATGTGGTATTATTGGTCGTCTGGAAGAGTAAAAAAAATTTTAAATTTTAAATTTAAACCTTAAAATTTTAAAAAATAAGTTAAGTATTTAAATCTTAAATTAAATCTTCTATTGAAAGTCAATTTGTATAAAATATTTTTTTCTTGAATAATTGACTCTTTAGTTTGTCAAAACATGTTAGATTTTCAAAAAATTTAAAAAGATTATATCTCCGTTTCATAAGATTATCTATTATTGATTTTTTAAAAATTAAATTTTTTAAAATTTAACTATAATTATATTAAATATTATAAATAAAATAATTTTATAAAATATATATTTAAAAATATACTTTTATATTTTTATCTATAAAAAATTTTAAATAATTATAAATTAAGTTAAAAATATCAATTAAAAAATAATAATAAATATTTTTCATGAAACAGAATGTAATTTAATTCGTTCACCCGAAAACCAATGGATATTTTCCCAATTTAATTCTGTGGTGTGACGTCGACTTGTAAGTTGTACCACATTGTTTTGTGATGCCTCTTTATTTGATAATTATTATGATTATAAGAAGAATTTAGGTTCCGTTGGAAAGAATTTCTTTATTTTTATTTTTTTATCGAATATTAAGTTTTTTATTTGTTATCAAATATGGAGTTTTTACTTTTCAACGCAACAATAAAATTAAAATTTTTACTTTTTACGGTTGAAAAATACTTTTAAAAATCAAATTATAATTTTAACCTTCATTAATTATTATGTTTATTTATAATTTATTTTTTACGAAGATATAACTAATAAAATATTTTATTTAAAAATTATATATATTAAATAAAATATTTTAAACTTATTATATTTTCATATAACATGTACGATCGTTAAAACAATATGTATTTGTTAATAAAATATATATTTTTATTTTTTTATGATAATTTAAGTTGATATATTTTATATATTACAAGATTAAAGTATTTAAATATATATATATAACTTATAATATATGTTTAAAATGATCATTTAGTTTCTTAAAAGAATTTTTTTGATAGAAATACCAAATATTTAAATCTCAAATTCAAAAATCTAGAATCATATTTAAAAAAAAAAACTTTTTCACTGTACTTTTCAAAAGCAATACTAAACCGACCCTAAGTCTTTATTTTTCTAAAATAATATTTGTATTTATTTTTTAACTGTTAAATATAAATAAATAATTTATAATTTATAATCTTTCATAAATAAATATTATAAATTTAATTTTTAGAATTCAATAATAATTTTATAAAATAAATAAATAATTTCCATTCTCGAATAAAGTAGGAAATTAAATTGTTTTATTTTTGAATTTTAAATTTAATCACATTTCATGTTAAAAAATTATTGTTAAAATTTGAGTAAAATTCTAATTTAGCTTAATGCCTAATTATTTTGGTTGCTCCCACGAGGGTATGTGTTCGAATCCATTTTCTTACGTAAATCTTACTTTATTTTGTGTTACTAACTTTCTACAACTTAAATATAGTTTTTTTTTTTTTAAGAATTCCATCATACTTAAGATCTTAATAAGTCGAGCCAACTCGATCGAAGCTCAACTCAAAAAACTCATAAATAAATTCAAAATAATTATATATATGTACTAAAAGTAATTTCTTTAGTAAATGAAAAACAATAAAATAAATTACGGAAATCCACAAAAAATAAATTGATCATTATGTGTTTGTATTATCAACGATATTTCTTGGTTATTTAGATTATTCTACTTTTTGGATATATTTTTTCCGATATTTAATTTTATTTCGGTATTGATTATGAAAGAGATTTTTAATGAGGTCTCATCTTTAAAAAAAATTAAAATAAAATTATTCATTTTTAGCCGATCCAAACTAAGCTAGACAAACTTCAAACACAAGCCTAAAACTTCAATAGACTCGAATCGAACTCGAGGCACGAGTCGTTATCACCACTAGCTTACACCCTTATAGTACAAATCAAATTCTTGCAAAACTGTATATATGACCGTCTTACTGAAATTAGTATATGAAAAATATAAAAATTAAAAAAATTGTTAAGAATATTTTATTTATGGTGAATATCTTTGTATAAGAGGAAGCTTTAATGGGATTTATTATTAGGGTTTAATGATCATTAGAATTAGGGTTTCCATCTTATGCTTATAAATATAGACTTTTAGAGAAATCATTGTATACAACTCTATTTTGAGAATACAATACAAATATCTCTTTTCTCTCATCTTTATTCATCTATTTTATTATTGCTCTTTATTTTATTCATAACAAATTATTAGTATGAGTTTGCTCAGAAGATTTTAATTCCAAGTTTCTTCAAAGATTTACCCGGTATGTTCTTTTTTCCATCTTATATATTTTAATTTATAAAATAATATATACGATGATGATTATAATTTAAAACAAAAATAAGTTTGTTATTTTTTTTTCTCATGTATATATTCTTGTTTTGTATAATGTTATTATGTGTTTATTTCATGCCATTAATATTTTTTATTTTGATAATTTAATCCGAGTATATTGGTTGGACATCCCATTCTACGAGGCTACTGGTCTTAAGGAAATTCTTTTCAAAGTACCATGTGGACTGGTTTAACAATATCGCGTATAAGGATTAAATAATATTTGTTTGTATATATATATATATATATATGTCTGTGTGTGTGCGCGCGCGCTTGCTTGTGTATTTTTAAGATATTGGTATGACATAAAAAGATTTTTTTAGATTCATTATTATATTAATTTATAGTTGATCTAATTTTTATTTTTATTTTATAGTATATCAATGAAAAATCTTGCAAAAACTAAATTTGTGGCTTTTGATATTTCCGAAAAGAATTATTTATCCTGGATCTTAGATGCCAAAATAAATCTAGATGCAAATGGCCTGAGAAATATTATTAAAGAGGGGAATGTAGAATCTGCACAAAATAAGGCCAGAGCCATGATACTTCTTCGCCTTCACCTCCATGAGGGGTTGAAATCTGAATATTTATCGATGAAAGATCCTCTTATTCCTTGGAATAATCTAAAGGAACGATATGACCAACATAAAGCCGTTATTCTGCCTAAAGCTTGATATGATTGGTTTCATATGAGATTGCAAGATTTTAAATCAGTAAGCAAGATAACTTTTCTATATTTCAAATTACTTCACAATTGAAGTTATGTTGTCAAAATATTATTGATGAGGATATGTTATAAAAAACATACTCTACTTTTCATGCCAACAATGTTGTCCTTCATACATAATATCGTGAAAAAGGCTTTAAAAATATTCTGAATTAATTTCTTACCTTCTTGTGGATGAGAAAAATAATGAGTTACTCATGAAAAATCATGAATATCGCCTAACTGGCTCCGCTCCATTCCCTAAAGCGAATGCGACATTTTATAGAGGAAAAAAAAAATAAAGGTTATACCAATAATCGTGGTCATAGATATGAGCGTGGGTGTGGTCATAGCCACAGTCATGGAAATAGGTGAGGTGTTCATTTTAAAAGTAACTATACTCACCACAAGTGGAACAATAAGGATGACAATGGTGCAAAAGATCAATCCAAGAAAGAAGAATCTATGTGTCATCAATGTGGCAGCACAAATCATTGGGCTCGTGCTTGCCGTACGCCAAAACATCTTGTCGACCTTTCCAGCAATCAATAAGTGGTAAAAGAAAAAAGAGTTGAAACAAATTTTGTTTATATCATTGAAAAAGATGATTATGGCCTTCACAAAGATGACTATGACATTTCTAGCAGTGAAGAAGAAAATTATTGCAATACAAACATAGAAGATAATTTTCTCATATCCCATGAGAGGAATATTTGATGTTTTTTAATTAATTTTATATTTACTTTATGTTTATTAGGAAGATATTGTTATTTTATCATGGATTTTTTTTCAAGAATAAATATTATGTTTACTTTATTAAAATCATTGATTTTATTTATTTATTTTGAATATTGTTGTAACATTTATTTATTTATTTATTCTTTGAAGAATATGATTATGTCACAAATACAATCTGCAAAAAATGGTGATGACTTATGCTTAACAGAGAGTGCAAGTACTCATATTATACTTAAGCATAAGAAAATTTTCCCATTTAACAATGCAAGGGAATAATATGAGTACCATATCCGGAAGTGCTAATATCATAAAAAGCTTCGGAAGAACATATATGTTATTGCCAAATGGAAATTTATTTCACATTCAAGATGCGCTATACTCTCCAAAGTCGGAAAGAAACTTATTGAGTTTTAAAGATATTAACAAAAATGGATATCATATTGAGAGTATTAGTCAAGTAGATGTTGAATATCTCTATATTACGAGTATAAGTCAAGGCAATAAGAAAATGCTAGAAAAATTACATGCAATGTCATTCGGATTGAACTACACAAGAATTAGTGCAATTGAAGCACATGCTAGTGTAAACTATAAGTTTACTGATAACTTTATTATTTCACACGACCGGTTAGGCTATCCCAGTTCAATTTTGATGAGAAAAATTATTGAGAATTCATGTGGTCACTCATTGAAGAACCAAGAGATTCTTCAAATTAATGCCTTTTTATGTGACGTTTGCTCTCAAGGCAAATTAATTATTCGACCATTACCAGCTAAAATAGATTATGAATTTATTAACTTTCTATAATGGATACATGGTGATATATGTGGGCCCATACACCCTTCTTGTGGACCATTTAGATATTTTATGATTTTAATTGATGTATCGACTAGATGGTCACATGTATCATTGTTATCAACTCGCAACTTGGCATTTGCGAGGTTACTTGCTCAGTTAATAAAATTAAGAGCACATTTTCCAGATTCTCCCCAAAAGGCATTTCGTCTTGATAATGCTGGTGAATTTATTTCTCATGCTTTTGATGAATTTTGCATGTCGATTGAAATTAATGTTGAACATTCTGTAGCTCATGTTCATACACAAAATGGTCTTGCAGAATCATATATCAAACGACTTCAATTAATTGCAAAACTGTTATTGATGAAGTCCAAACTACCAATTTCTTCCTGGGGGCATGCCATTTTACATGCAGAATTACTGATTCGCATCAGGCTAGTAAGTTATCAAAATTTCTCCACATTACAAATGGTTTTTTGTCAAGAACCAAATATTTTCCATCTTAAAATTTTTGGATGTGCGGTTTATGTTCTGATTGCTCCACCACAACATGAAAAGATGGATCCTCAAAGGAGGTTAAGAATATATGTTGGATTTGAATCCCCCTCAATAATTAAATATCTTGAGCCTTTGACGGGGAATTTATTTACAAATCGATTTGCCGACTTTCATTTTAATGAATCGGTTTTCGGAACATTAGGGGGAGAAAATAAATAGTTGTGAAAAGAAATAAATTATAATGAATTATCGTTAGCTCACTTTGATCCACGTACCCAACAATGTGATCTAGAAGTTCAAAGGATAATTAATTTGCAAAACTTAGCAAATCAATTGCCAGATGTTTTTGTTGACCATAAAAGAGTAACTATGTCACATATTCCAGCTGTGAATGATCTGATTAAAATTGATGTCCCAGAAGGACAAACTCTAGCTGCTAATGAGTCAAACGCACGCTTGAAGCGTGGTAGACTAGTAGGTTCCAAAGATAAGATTTGTCAAAAAAGAAAAGGAGTTATATCTTGTGATGGTCCGATTGTGGAATCAACGAATCATGAAATATATCGAGAAAATATTAAAAGTTCTCTAGAAGAGACATCAGGCATAACTTAGGTATCTGATAATGATGAGATCTCTAATAAATTATGTCATGTCTAGTAACAAATGGAACCAAAATAAAACCGGTATTGATAATACCTTTGCATGCAATATAACACTAGAAATTTTGGATGATATTGTGGATCATGAACCATTTTCAATTGAAAAATGTAAGCAAAGAGATGATTAGCCAAAATGGAAAGAGGCAATTGAAGCGAAACTCATATCTTTCAAAAAGAGAAGTCTTTGGGCCTGTAGTCCGTACACCATAAAGTGTAAAACTCGTGGGGTATAAATAAGTCTTTGTGAGAAAGAAAAATGAAAAGTGGGAAATTGTGAGATATAAAGCTTGTTTGGCTATACAAGGATTTTCACAAAGACATAGAATTGATTATGAAGAAACAAATTCTTCAGTGGTGGATGCAACCACTTTTCAATTTTTGATTAGTGTGGCAGTAAAAGAAAGAATTAATTTCCGCTTAATGGATACTATTACAACCTATCTTTATGGGTCTCTTGATAATAATATTTATATGAAAATTTCGGAAGGATTTAAACTGCCCGAAGGAGTTAATTCAAGTTCTCTAGAATATTATTCAATTAAATTGAACAGACTCCTTTATGGATTAAAAAAATTTGGGCAAATGTGGTATAATCGCCTAAGTGAATACTTATTAACAGAAGGCTATAAGAATTATCCAATATCCCCATGCATTTTTATTAAGAGATTTAGCTCCAGATTCTTCATTATTATTGTGTATGTTGATGATTTAAATATCATTGGAACTCTTGAAGAGATCTCATTTGACAGTAGAATATTTAAAGAAAGAATTTAAAATGAAAGATCTCGAAAAAACAAGATTTTGTCTTGGATTACATATTGAGCACTTAAAGGATGAAATCCTTGTGCATTAATCAACATACATAAAAAAATACTAAAGTGGTTTTACATGCATAACGCACATCCGTTGAGCACCCCCATGGTTGTTAGGTCACATGATGTTAAGGAAGATTCATTCCGTTCTCGAGAGAAGGATGAGGACATTCTTGGTCTAGTAGTTCCATACTTAAGTGTTATTTGTGCATTGATGTATCTTTCTAGTCACACACGACCTGACATATCATTCGTTGTCAATTTGTTGGCAAGATTTAGCTTATGTCCAACCCGAAGACACTAGAATAAGGTTAAACATATATTTCGTTATCTTTAAGGTACGAAAGACATGAGATTATTTTCCCCTAATATATACAAAACAGAATTGGTCGATTTTGCAGAGGCAGGATACTTATCTGATCCTTATAATTCTTGATCACAGACTAGTTATGTATTTACATAAGGTGGTATAAAAATTTCTTGGCGTTCAATGAAACAAACTATTACCGCCACTTCTTCTAATCATGCTGAGATTTTGGCTATCCATGAGGCTAGTCATGAATGTGTGTGGTTAAGATTGGTAACCTAACATATTCGAGAAAATTATGGTTTACTCTCTAGAAAAATAGTTATGACAGTCTTATATGAGGATAATACAACATGTATTGGCCAACTTAAGGAAGGATATATAAAGGGTGATAGAACAAAACACATCTCACCAAAATTCTTCTTCACTCATGATCTATTAAAGAATGGAGACATTGATGTGCAATAGATTCATTCATGTGATAATTTGACAGATCTATTTATTAAGGCGCTCCACTACTGCTACATTTGAGAAGTTAACTTATAATATTGGATTGCGTCGTGTCAGAGATCTTGTCTAATATATTTATGAGGGGGATTAAAATACATGTTGTAATCTTTTCCTTATCCAATATTTTGTCCGATTGGTTTTTCCTGGAAAATGTTTTTAATGAGGCAACATATTTTGTATATTAATGATATGTGTACTCTTTTTTCCTTCACTGAGCATTTTTTCCACAGGTTTTTTATCTTAGTAAGGTTTTAACGAGACACATTATGTTCTTGGATATTCAAGGGGGAGTGTTAAGAATATTTTATTTATGGTGAATATTCATGTATTAGAGAAAGCTTTAATAGGCTTTCTTATTAGGGTTTTAATGCCCATTGGAATTAGAGTTTCCATCTTATGCCTATAAATATAGACTTTTGGAGAAAGCATTGTATACAACTCTATTTTGAGAATACAATACAAATCTCTCTTTTCTCTCATCTTTATTCATCTATTTTATTCTTGCTTTTTATTTTATTCATAACAAAAATAAATCTAATCAACATCAGCATTAATTTTTAACTATAGATAAATATTAATATAATTTATAATAATATAATATTCAAGCTCCTATGATTAATTCTCTCCAATCATATTTCTTAATTTTTTATCAAAAAATCATTTTTTTCTCATTTAATTAAATTTAAATACAGATTTAAATTCATGAGAATAAAAAGCAAAAAATATTAGTCAACAAATGTTATATATAAATATATAAAAGTGAAAATTAGAATGAAAAAGATTACATTTACGTTATTTGAAGATTTTTTATAATTGTTAAGAGTAAAATAGTCTTTATAACTTTTATTCAAAACATCTAATTTCATAAAGCTTTTATTGAAAAATTTTATAAAATTATAGGTTTCATCCCAATTCGCTATTCTCTAAGTGATAAGTGCATAAAACTCTTATTTTATATGTCCCTTTTTCTCTAACTATTGCTAGTTTTCGGGTTATTTAAATGAAAATATTGATTATTTCTGCATATTTTCTACAGTTCAGCATTAATAGACTTAATTACAGAATTTATACAATATTTGGTAGAAAAGGTACTACTTTTATTTTTATTCCATGACAGGTAAATATGTCGCCTGGGCAGCTCTCTACCGCGGTAGAACAAGAAGACAATTGCAGTCCAAAGTCATCAGATGCTACCATGATGCTAAGTAGAGAAATAAGAAGATCGAACCTGACCTAGAGAACTGTACTGATGCAGTTCAAGTCAAGACAAAGTAGAGATCTACCGAGGCGGTACATTTAGCTCGCTGAGGCGGCACCTAAAAAGTATGCTAATATGGTAGGCGATCTGAAGAGAAAAATGAGATGGATTTTTTAAGATAAGCGTCATAGAAATCGGAGCTGAGAAACTCATGAAAAGTCAAGCTCAAAGCCACATGGGAAAAAGAATCCTAATAGGAATAAACTAGAAAATAAAATAAAGATCTTTTATTTATGTACTTAAATTATATTTTATTTCAAGTTGAAATCCTAATTTGAAAAGGTTTGCCCTAGGCCAAGCCTATAAATACCATAGCCTATGTAGAGAGGAAGATATCTCGAAATCAAGTATTCATAGAAAACCCTAAACTTCCTCCATTTTCCCTTTAGGTTTAGGTTAGTTTGTGGAGTAGTTGCGGAACAAAGTTTGTAATTTGTTTAGTTCTTATTAATGGAATTTCAAGATTCATAGTTTACTCTCTCTTGGATTTTACTCTTCTTCGCATACGAGCTCGAAAGATAAGTTTGTGAGGAAAAATATATTTGTCTAATATCGGGAGACTTAGACTCACGAAATGAGAGATTACGATCTTTGCTCATGGGCATCAACTAATCTGAAAGGTTTTCAGCGACTAAAAGTAAGCATATCATTGGTTGTTGTTCATCCTTGATTCACGCTGAAAGGTATTATGAAGACGTGATCTTCAATAGTTATCCTAATTAGGGATAAGGAAGATACATTTAAGGATGATCTGTCGAACTATGAGTTGTTGAATTGTCGACAAAGCATAGCCCTGCCGAGGCAGCTAAGACAACTCGCCGTGGCGGCAATTCAACCTATTGCACTAAAAGAACGAGACTATTACATTCTGAATCCACACTACGAAGAAATCTAACCTAGCCCACTTCTTCATTCTTGATTTCTTGATCACTTATCTTTATCGCTCTAATTAGTTTTCTTAGTTTAGTTATCAGACAACTCAATTATTTGTGCATTTAATTTTCAGTGTGCAGGAATAATAAATTGCGTAAGTAAAGTCAATCCCTGTGGGTTCGACATATTAAATACTACAATTTGACAAAATGTGAATAGATGAATGCTTCGTTGTAAAAGCATAGGACTTCCTAGCCTTCACCACTAAGCATCCAATTTGGTGGCTAGGTCTTTATATAGGCTAGACCTAGGGCAAACCTTTCCTAAGTAGAATACAACTTGGAGTAGGGAACAAGTCAAGTACATAATAATATTATATTTCGAATTTTGAATTCGGCTAAGGGGGTTTTCCCGCGTGGTCTTCCTTTGGGCTTTTCCCTGTGCTAGCCAGCTCCGATTCTTGGGATTCAAGTCCAAACACGTTCCTTAGATTTTTGTCTTTCCATCGCCTATCACTTTGCTTCCTGTCTTCCTGTTGCTGCCTCGGCATCAGGTCCTGCCTCGGCCTTGTCTCTGCCGGGGCAATGATTTTCCTGCACAGATGTGAAAACGCAGTAAAACATGTCTTTTTCTATAAATATTATCTATTTAAGTATAACTTCTAAATATATCACATTAAGCACATACATTGGTTCAAGTGGGTGAATATTTGGTGATAAATGCCGATAAAAGGAGTAGAAAGTGATAGTGTGTTGAGCACTTATCACACCCCCAAACTCGAACTATTTGTGAAGGTTGTGAAGTATTTGTGAGAGGAGATTGTAATTTGTCTTTTATTCAATGCAATAAAGATTATCAAGGTTTGCTTATCCTTTGTTATTCCTTGTTCTTGCATTCAAGCCCGAGAGGGAAGTTTGTGAGTAATCCATTTATCTAAGCTCGGGAGAGTTAGATTCACGAAAGGGGTAAGTACGGTGTTTCAATCGCGAAATACTAACTCGGCCTAGGGATAGGTTAAGAGTTTCAGCGGCTAAAAGAAGTGTGAGATTGGTTGGTGAGTATAATTGGTTCACGCCGGGAGGTATCATCAAGGACTAGTCATCAACAACACTCTGACTTAGGGATAAGCGGAGTCATTCAAGGACACTTTGCCGAACTTTGGTAAAGTCTGCCCACGAGCAAGAGATTGTTGCGGCAGACAGCGTTATCGCTGCCCAGGCAGTAAACTGCAGTGCTGCCGAGGCAGAGATATGCGATTGCATTGGATAAAGACAAGTCAATCAAGTCCACAATACAATACAACTGGATCCTGGCCCATCTCTCTCTCTAATATTTCGACTCTTTATTTTTATTCAATTATTTTAGTTTAAATAAATCACACCAATTCACTTGTGCTTTTATCTTTCCACAGAGCAAGGAGATAAAGGAAGCATATTAAGTATACCAGTCCCTGAGGAGACGATAACTCGATAACATACTTATCACTTATTACTTGCGATGTGTCCGCTTGCACTAAACGCGCACTTTTGACACGCGACACAATGCAAACCATCAAATTGTCAAACCTTATTCTCTTTTGGTCTTACATTTTCATCTATTCTCCCCACCATAACTATGCCTATTCTTAAGCCTTAACCTTTCGGTTACCCAAGGACTTACTCGGAATTAAGCTATAAGATTTTGTGAGTGTGTGCGTTTTTGTGGACAAGTTTGATTAAAGGCTTTCTTAGACAAACTCTAAGTTCAAGACAAGTAGACTTGGAATTAATGTTTTCTTCTTAAAACACCAATTACTTGAGCCAATTTCGGGTACCTCAAGGATTGTGTTTTCTCATCAAGATTTCCTTCTTTCTCTTTTTTTATATTTTTTTATCATACTAGAGCCAATTTCGGGCACCTCTAGCATGAAAAGAGTGATTCCTAGAGCCGGTGATAGACACCTCTAGTCAACATTCCCAAAAATCTAAGTCTTTATCACCTAAGTTCATTAAAAGAATTCTTATAATCCAAGAAGTCCCAAAAGTGTTTTTATGATCAATCTTATAGCAGCTTCTAAGTTTTCTTCCTTAAGTATCCTAAAGTTAAGCCTTCTAAACAGGACCTAACCATGGTAAGGAGAAATATTTCTATAGCATCAAAAGAATAAACTAAGGCAATACTGATGTAGAACAATGCAAAAGTATGAGCAATATTTTAAGTAAGGTGGTGGACATAAAAAGAAATTTTCAAAAACAATTTAAATATTTCCTTTCATGGCAAGGCCGCGACAGTGAATTGCCTCGGCAGTGAACCTAGACCCCCAAACTCGAACCAAGCATTGTCTTCAATGCTTATGATCATGGCACACAACAGGAAACAAAATATGAAAAAGAACAAGTAAAGATATAAAATCAGCATAAAGATTTAGAAATTAAATAGACTCCGAAGAACTGCTAGTGACTATCAGTTTTCGAGGCCTTGCTGTTGATTGTTTCATTTTTGATTCCGTTGCTGGTGATGGTTGAGTTTTGGCTTGTCGGGGCGACTAAACTCGTGTAGGTGGTGTCCGTTGCATTGGAGCGTCTACTTCTTCTTCTTCAGCAATTTCTTCAGTGGCTACTATGTCTGTCCCGCCTTCATCTTCCACATTCATTGGGTCTGCCCAGGTATGATGAGTGCTTGGCCCGAAAGCTATTGAAGTTTGATGCACGTAAGCATCTATCTCTTCCGAGAGACTATCCATGATGATGGGAGATCCCGGTGGAGTGCTGAAGACTGTTCTCCTCTTGGATGGCCGTCGGCTGGTAGAGGATGCCGCGGCAGGCTCTGCTGGCCGAGATGGGCCAGTGGCATGGAATTGTTGTTGAGGGCCAGTAGTGTAGAATGGCCTCGGTCCTCCTGGAGCTGGAGTGGTCTCGGTGTACGGTGTAGTTGTGACAAACATGTTGGTAGGGAATTCTGGAAATTGCACCCCTTGGCTAGGAAAGTTGTTGATCATCATCTGGGCATGTGTGTTGTTGAAATCCCTCTGGTACTCCATGTACCTTTGTTGTCTTAGGTCCATGGCTGCCATCCTTTGTAGTAGTTCCTGGTAGGGATCTGCCGTGGCAGTGTTGTGGGCAGCATCAGGTATGTCTGCCGTGTATTGGGCCCCGACAATAGTGTCAGTAATGAATTGTTGTGGAGTTGCTTGAACTAATTCTGCCTGGGTTATTTGCATAACCTTGTGGCAGAATTCCCTAGTCCACCCGCGCCTTTGGGCAGTGAATTCATCTGTGTCCACCATTGGTACACCTGCAGCAGTGCAAATACCCGTAATTAAACAAGGAAAATATAAGGGTCCTTTGTCTTTCTTACCGCACTCGTAAATTTCCCTTAGGATTATCTCTCCCACGTTGATGCTTCTTTTTTTGATGATAGATTGAATGAGAACCAATCTTCTTCGGTCTATGGTGCTGTTATGGGAAGTTGGGATAAGGCGTCTTTTTACGAAAGTGTTGCACAACTTTGCCTCGGGCCGTAAGTTCTGCCTTGCTACTGATCCTTTATGGGCACCGGTTTCCCAATTTGTGTTGTCGTAGCAGAGGTCGTCTTTGATCAATTCATAGTCTTCGTTGGTGATTTCCTCCATGAATGCGGAATGGTCATCACGATCAAGGGTTAGACCGTAGAACAAATTAATTATCTCGGCATCAAGTCTGACCGGCCTGCCTCGACAGCGGACGTACAGTGAGTCCTTTCTTGGCCCATGTGCGTAGAATTCCCGCACCATTGCGGCATTGGCCTGTGCAGATTGTAGGCAAAAGATTTTCCATTCTTGGTACTTTATTTTATTGAACAAGTAATGCTCGATGCCATAATTCTCCTCATCAGAATGTTGGAATCCTTGTTCTTCCCACAACTGCCTAGCAATGGAGGATCTGTTGAAGCGTTCTTCAATGGCGGCGGGTGCGAATCTATTGTATGTGGCCATAGAGATAAACAGTGGAGAGTTTTTGAAAATCTTGGAGATGAGTAGAGAGTAATACAAGAGAGATCAAAAAAAATTCTAAAGATTCAAGAATGCAAGAGTGAATAGTTCAAAAGGGAGAAGGTGCTTATAAAGGCTTCGTCCTTGTAGTCGTCTGAATCAACTAGCCGTTAGCATTTACTGCCGTTAGCCTTTACTGCCGCTAGCCTTTACTGCCACGGAGAGAATTTTGGTAGACTAGCCATTACACTGTTCTGCCCATTGGGACTGTTGCGGTACTGACATTGTGCACTGCCACGACAACAGATTTTCTGTGTTATGACTACTTCTCCTTCATTCTTGCTTATTGTCCTAAAAATAAACACCAAACAAAAATTAAATTAAAAAAAGAAGCAAAAATAAAAATATTATCTCTAAACTATAACTAAAACAAAAAAATAAAATAAAGAGAAGGTAAAGAGATTATGTCACGGGAGGAGTGTATGCGAGTGCATCTCCTAAAGTGATGGTCTCTATATTTCTCAAATCATGTTGGCCAGAATCATGCTTCAATCGTTGGCCATTCACTTCGAACTCATGCCCATCCCTTTGTGATCTGATTGTTACTTCACCATGTGGGTTTGAACATCTGGCCTTGAGTTTGCCTGGAAAGTGTGTTTTCCAATTAGCTTCCTCCACCTTTGGTGTTTCAACACTATCCAGGACTCTGCTGTAACAATCATTAACTGTATTGCCGAGCTTACTGTCGGGGCAGTGGTTGCTGAGACAGGATATTTTTCTGCCTGCATCTGTAGTGTGGATAACCTTGCACTCCTATGGATCATCATGTCTTTTCAAAGTATGGAAAGCATTGAGTTTGACTTGCTGGTCGTTAACCCTCATTGTCAATTCTCCTTTTTCCACATCTATAAGAGTGCGTCCAGTGGCTAGAAAAGGTCGGCCCAAGATGATCGGTGCATTGTCATCTGCTTCACAATCAAGAACAAGAAAGTCAATTGGAAAAATAAATTTATCCACCCTTACCAATATGTCGTCGATCTTTCCTTCAGGTTGCACATATGATCTATCCGCCAATTGGAGCATCACGGTTATAGGTTTTGCCCTTCCTATTCCAAGCTTTTGGAAGACAGATTTTGGCATCAAATTTATACTTGCTCCAAGGTCACATAAGGCCTTTCCTTCATAGTGGTTTCCTATTGCATAAGGTATAGTAAAACATCCAGGATCCTTCAATTTAGGAGTCATGTGATTATGAAACATTGCCATGCATCCTTCAGTTACAGCTACTGTTTTAAACTCACCAAGCCTTTTTCTTTTAAACACAATGTCTTTTAAGAATTTAGCATAATTCGACCTTTGTTCTATTGTCTCAACAAATGACAAGTTAATGTGGACTTGCTTCAAGATGTCTAAGAATATTTTAAATTGATAGTCCTGTTTATGCCTTTTCAACCTTTGTGGGAAAGGTGGTGGTGGTCGCATCTCCTCTATTGTCTCATTGGTCTGGAATTTAATACCTAGCACCACTGGTTTTCCTGCTGTCTCAGCCACTTGTCTAGGGACTGCCGATTTTTCTGCCGAGGCAGTGCTTTTTTCTGGGATTGCTGTGACATGATCACTTAGTTCAGCATCCAAGTCCTCTTTATCTGTTTCTTCTTGTTCCACTAGTGGGACTTTGTCTCCTGAGTTTCCTAACATCTCCTTAAGTTGTAGGCCACTCCTAGTAGTAATTGCCTTACATTGCTGATGACCCATTCCCTTAGCAACTTCAGTATTGCTGGGTAATCCTCCTTGTGGTCTAGTGTTCAGATTCTGAGCAAACTGCCCAACCTGAGTTTCCAGTGATTTAATTGCTGCCTCTTGATTTTGCAACCTCATCTTAGTTTGGTTTATGAATGCATCAGTTCTTTTAATGAAGTTACTATTCTCTGCCATGTAAGATTTTGTTTTCATCATAAAGGCCTTAAGAGAATTTTCCAGTGAACTTGTGGGCTGCGGCGGCGGCAATGATTGTTGTACCTGCTGCTGCGGCAGATGTTGCATTTGCATTGGTTGATGGAAACCTGGAGGTTGAGTAGTTGGATTCATAGCATTGTTGGGATTACTCCATGAGAAGTTGGGATGCCTTTTCCATGATGGGTTGTATGTGTTGGACATGATATTGTTCCGATTGTAGTTTCCAACATAAAGGCTAGATTCCTGATTCTGCATACATTCAGAAGAGCTATGGTTACCTCCACATAAATTACAGAAAGAATTTATTGCCTTAACCTCATGGGTATTATGCTGCATTTGCATGTTCTGAACCATCTTAGTAAGAGAGTCCAATTGTGCTGCCACTGAATTGGATGTTTCTAACTCATTCACTATAGCTTGGCATCTTACTCCTCCTCGCCTAGATGTAGGGAATTAAAAGTCATTCTTTGCGAGTTTGTTCAAAATCTCTATAGCTTCCTCTGGAGCTTTGTCAAGGAGTGTTCCATTGGTAGAGGCATCTAACATCATCCTTGTTGGGGCATTGGTAGCATTGTAAAACATGGTCAGTTGTGTCCACAATGGAAATCCATGTAAAGGACACTTGTGCAGTAGCTCCCTATAGCGCTCCCATGCCTCATACATTGGTTCATCATCTGCCTGCCGAAAAGAGGTAATTTCATTACGTATATGATCATATAGATTAGTAGGATTAAAACGTTTAATGAAATCACGTTATAATTCACTCCAAGATCCAATAGATCCTTCTAGAATGCTATTTAACCAGGTTTTTGCCCTATCCCTCAGTGAATAGGGAAATAATTTCAGTCTCAAAACATCTTCAATGGACTCCTTGGATTTTGAATGAATTACAGATCTCCATGAATGACTTGAGATGTTGCCTGGCATCTTCTATTAAAGACCCACCAAACTGTCCAATAGTATTGAGCATATTGAACATGACAGGTTTCAGTTCAAAGTGGGCTGCTTCGATTTCTGGTGTGACAACTCCAGGATTTAAACCATTCAATTCCTCTTCCAGGAAATCTCTAATAGTGAGCTGCAGCGGCAGTGGTGGCGGCGGAAGGCCTCCATTGCCGACAGGTAAATTCTGTTCAGCTGGATTATCTACCATAACTTCACGGATTTGTCTTCTCAACCTTTGACGTGTACGTTCAATCTCTGGATCTAAATCATACAAAGGATTGCTTGGGTTTGCCCTGGTCATACACCAACAAAAAACCAAAGTAAAATAAAAATAAAAATAACTAAAAGCAAGAAAATAAAGAAAACAAAATTTAGTTGTCAATCCCCGGCAACGGCGCCAAAAACTTGTTGCATGTAAAAAGTGCGCAATTAGTGCAAGTGTACACGTCGCAAGTAATAAAGTGATAAGTATTATCGAATATCGTCTTCAAAGGGATTGGTCTACTTAATATGCCTTCTTTTTTCTTCTTGCTCTGTAAAAGAAATAAAATAAAAGAACAGATAATTTGGGTTGGAGTAAACTAAATAACTTGAATAATAAAACAACTAAATAATGAGAAAATAATCAGAATAAGAAGGTGGCCAGGATCCAGTTGTGTTGTATTGTGGATTCAATTAACGTGTCTCAGTCCAATGCAATCACACAACACTGCCTCGGCAGCACTGCAGTTTTACTGCCTCGACAGTGATGATGTTCGTCCGCCGCGGCAATCCCTTGCTCTTGGGTAGACTTTACCAAGATTCGGCAAAGTGTCCTTTAATGACTCCGCTTATCCCTAAGCCGAAGTGTTGTTGATGAATAATCCTTGAAGATACCTCCCGGCGTGAATCAATTATAATCACCAACCAATCCCACACTTCTTTTAGCCGATGAAACTCTAACCTATCCCTAGGCTGAGTTAGTATTTTCCGAATAGAAAAATACCGTACTTATTCGTTTCGTCAATCTAACTCTTCCGATATTAGATAAATATGTCTCTCACAAACTTTTCTCCCGAGCTTGAATGCAAGAACAATGAATGGCAAAGAAAAAGCAAATCTTGATATTTTATTTCATTGAAACAAGAAAACAAAGTTCAATCTCTTCTCACGAATACTCTACAACTTTCACCTAAGCCTAAAAGAAATTAAAACATAACGAGAAACAAAGAAAAATCTAAATTCTAAGATGAACTCTCTAATTCGGCTCTCTAGTATAAGATGTGTTTTCTTCTCCTTGGGCGGCTATGGTTTATATAGGCTTGGCCTAGGGCAAACCTTTCCTAAGTAGGAATACAACTTGGAGTAAAATACAAGTCAAGTACATAAATAAAATATTTGTTTTATTTCCAAGTTTATTCCCACAAGGATTCTTTTCCCGCGTGGCCTTTGACATTGACCTTCCACGTGTTTCCCAGCTCCGATCCTTGTGCTGCTTGTCCAGAAACGTCCACCTCATTTTTCTCTTCAGATTGCCTACCATATCAGTACTTGTTCACCAGGTACTTCCGCGGCCTCAGGTCCTGCCTCGGCATCAATCTTTGCCGCGGCATCTGATCTTCCTGCAAATGCACAAAGGTGCCGTAAAGCTTGCATTTTCTATAAATATCATCTTTATAAGTCGCAAAAGCAAAATATCTAAATATCTTACATTAAGTACATGCTTTAGTCCAAGTAGGTGTAGATTAAGTGATTATTGTCCATGAAAGGTGTAAAAAGTGATAGTGAATTAAGCACTTATCAAGAGCCAACCGCTACTCATATCACGTGTGAAGGCCAATCGCCTAATCACACCCATGATGGAATAAAACCAATCATGAAAATACACCTTAGCTTCCGGGATAAGCAACACTTACATGTAATACAACACATATATCAAAATGTGAGTATTGACTCTAATGCATCACCAAGGCATTTATACACGTACGTATTTTAATTATAGTGCACTCACATCTTATTGATCGATCAACTTATCCACGTTTAATCATCTTTAATACCATTAACAAAAACAAAACACGATGCTCAAGTTTTAAAACAAAATCTGTGAATCACAACTCATGCTTCCCATCAATACCTGCATCAAGTGCAAAAACCAATAAAGCCTCTTTTGTATCAAATTTTGAAAATAAAACCACAAGAGCATCAAAACATTATAAAAAATAGTATCACGAGCATATAATCACGTCTATAATCTCTTATGCACCATTAAAACATGAACATGACAAAACACACAGTAAACAAAGGCGTAATATGAGATTTTCAAGAGAGCAAAACTTAAAAACTTACTTCGGAGTATAGGGAGGTTTTTCACACCTTACCTACACCCTCAAACCTTTGAAAAACAACTTTAAAACACTATTGAAGCAACCCATTCTAAAAATCACTCACTGATAATCGAAACTTACTCGACAAGTCACCCGAAAACGCGATTCGACTTTCCGATCTCCCTTAAACTTGTTCCTCTACCTCTTGACCTAATTCAAGGATCAAAACCAGAGGTTTTAGAGTATTATAAAACATCCAAACATCCCTCAAGTTGGAACAATACATGACACCCCCTAAAAACACCATAAAATTTAACCGGAACTCACCAAAAACCTCTTCAAACACCCTCTAAACCTTATGTCTGTGATTAGATACGTAAAAGTCATCCTAATTACATCTAAATACTTAAAGATTCATGTATTTAGGCATAAAAAACAACCATGGAAAACCCTTGAATGAAAATCAAGAAAATAATGAGATTTTTATCAAGAAAATCGATTATTTTGATTCAAGACTTTAAAGATTGTTTCGATAAGCCAATAACTTAGGAATTTCATTAAAGAACTTGAGGTTTAGAGGTTTGAATGATTTTCACCTCAAAATTGATCCCACCCCTTCAAAGGTTTAAAAACTAGAAAACCTGTAGAAAAACGAAGAGATTTTGAAGAAGAAAAATATCCATAATCATGAATGATAAACGAAAGAAATATAAACAAATTTTATTTATGGAGAAAATAACTATAACGTTGTTGGTCCAACTAAATTGGATATTGTTGATTTCCTCTTAACCTTTGAAGTGAATAATTTATCATTTATTTTATTTTTCTTATAAACTTTAAAGATAATAATTAATATTTTATTTATTTTTATTTATATGAATTTATTTTATTTATTATTTATATTAATTTAATTTATGTTAATTCATTTTACATATTATTTATTTACGTTTTATGTTAATTTTCCTTTGAAGAATATGATTACTTACGAAATAAAATATGCAATAAATCATGGTAATTTATGCTTAGCAGAAAGTGTAAGTACTCATACTATAATTAAGCATAAGAAATATTTTCTCATTTAAATACAAGGAAAAACATGAGTATTATTTCTCAAAGTAATAAAATATCAATGCCTCGGAAGAGCTTTTGAGAGTTTATCTTTAATAGATAATCGATTTGATATGATGTTTTATATTTAATATTTTTCCATTTTCCGAAGTGAATGGTGCAAAGCACATATTTTTCATTCCCTTAAGTGAATGAAATAAAGCACATATTAAAATGTGCATAATTATGCATATTTTCCCATTTTAAATGCAAGAGAATACTGTGAGTACTATATCTGGAAGTACTAATAAAATAGGAGGCTCCGACTGAGCAAATATATTATTGTCAAATAGAACTTTATTTCATATTTACAATTTGTTATACTCGCTAAAGTCATAAAGAGACTTATTGAATTTTAAAGATATTCAAGTCAAGGAGATGCTAACTATCTCAATATTATGAGTATAACTCAAGTCAAAAAGAAAATATTGACAAAATTACATGCACTATCATCATATTGTACTATAGATGAACTATTACAAATTGAAGATCATTCTATTGTAAACTAGATGTTTACTAATAATTTTATTTGATATGACCGGTTAGGCCATCCCGGTTCAATTATGATGCGAAAAGCTATTAATACTTCATGTGGTTATTCATTGAAGAATTGATAGATTCTTCGAAGTAATGTTTTTTTTTATGTGATGCTTGCTCAAGGCAAATTGATTATTCAATCATCACCAACTGAGATAGGTTAGAAATCTATTAATTTTCTGAAACAGATACATGGTGATATATATGGCCCATACACCCTTCTTATAGATCATCTAGATATTTTACAGTTTTAATCGATGCATTGACTAGATGATCATATGTATTCTTGTTATTAACCCACAACTTGATATTTGTGAGGCTAGTTGCTTAGTTGATAAAATTACGAGCATATTTTCTAGATTATCTTATAAAGACAATCGGTCTTGATAATATTGATGATATGTCTTTTTACATGTAGTATCATTAATTCACATCAAGCCAACAAATAATCATAAGTTCTTCCCATTACAAATGGTTTTTGATCAAGAACTAAATATTTCTCATCATAGATTTTTTTGGTGCACGGTATATGTTCTAATTGTTCCACCACAACGGACAAAGATGAGTTTTGTTGGTAATTTATTTACAGCTAGATTTACTAACTATCATTTTAATGAGTTAGTTTACTCAACATTAGGGGGGAGAAAATAAAATAGATGGTGATAAGTGCTCAACACACTATCACTTTTTACTCCTTTTATGGGCATTAAGTACCAAATATGCACCCACTTGGACCAATGCATGCACTCAATATGATATATTTAGAAGCATGCTCATATAGATAATATTTCTAGAAAAATGCACGTTTTACTGCGTTTTCATATCTGTGCAGGAGAACCAGTGCCGCGGCAGGGACAAGGCCGAGGCAGGACCTGATGCCGAGGCAGCAGCAGAAAGACAGGAAGCAAGATTATAGGCGATGGAAAGACAAAAATCCAAGGAACGTGTCTGGACTTGAAGCCCATGAATCTGAGCTGGCTAGCACAAGGAAAAGCCCAAAGGAAGACCACGCGGGAAAGCCCCTTAGCCGAATATAAACTTGGAAATATATTATTATTTTGTACTTGACTTATTCCCTACTCCAAGTTGTATTCTACTTAGGAAAGGTTTGCCCTAGGTCTAGCCTATATAAGAACCTAGCCACCCAATGTATTAAAAAACGGAAAATACCGAGGGAGAGAGCCGACTTCTACTCTTGTTTCTTTCCTCTCCATCATGTTCTAAACCTTCTTAGGGATTAGGTGAAGGTTGTAGAGTATTTGTGAGAGGAGATTGTACTTTGTCTTTCATTCAATGCAATAAAGGTTATCAAGGTTTGCTTATCCTTTGTTATTCCTTGTTTCACAATTGAGCTCGGGAGAGGATATTGTGATCATCCATTTATCTAAGCTCGGGAGAGTTAGATTCACGAAAGGGGTAAGTACGGTGTTTCAATCGCGAAATACTAACTCGGCCTAGGGATAGGTTAAGAGTTTCAGCGGCTAAAAGAAGTGTGAGATTGGTTGGCGAGTATAATTGGTTCACGCCGGGAGGTATCATCAAGGACTAGTCATCAACAGCACTCTGACTTAGGGATAAGCGGAGTCATTCAAGGACACTTTGCCGAACTTTGGTAAAGTCTGCCCACGAGCAAGGGATTGCCGCGGCAGACAGTGTTATCGCTGCCCAGGCAGTAAAACTGCAGTGCTGCCGAGGCAGTGATATACGATTGCATTGGACGAAGACAAGTCAATCAATTCCACAATACGACGTAACTGGATCCTAGCCCATCTCTCTACTATTTCAACCCTTACTTTTATTTTAGTTATTTTTAGTTTAGATAAACCAAATCAATTTACTTGTGTTTTTATCTTTTTACAGAACAAGGAGGTGAAGAAAACATATTAAGTATATCGGTCCCTGAGTAGACGATAACTCGATAATATACTTATCACTTATTACTTGCGATGTGTCCACTTGCACTGAACGCGCACTTTTGACACGCGACAAGTTTTTGGCGCCGTTGCCGGGGACTGGCAACTAAATTTTGTTTTCTTTATTTTTTTCTTTATTTTTATTTTTATTTTTATTTTACTTTTCTTTTTATTGGTATATGACCAGGGCCAATCCAACCAACCCCTTATACGAGTTAGATCCAGAGATCGAAAGAACAGGGCTAAGGTTGAGGAGACAAATCCGAGGAGTCATGGCAGAAGTTCAGGCAGGACAAAACATACCTACCGGCAATGAAGGTCTTCCGCTGCCACCTGGGCCGCGGCAGCTGACTGTCAGAGATTTCTTGGAGGAGGACTTAAATGGACTGAACCCAGGCGTCGTTACGCCCGAGATTGAAGCAGCCCATTTTGAACTTAAACCTGTTATGTTCAATATGTTAAACACAATTGGACAATTTGGTGGGTCTGCAACTGAAGACGCAAGACAGCATCTCAAATACTTCATGGAGATTTGCAACTCTTTCAAAATCCAAGGAGTCCATGAAGATGTCTTGCGATTAAAGCTATTCCCCTATTCACTGAGGGATGGGGCGAAAGCTTGGTTAAATAGCATTCCAGCGGGATCTATTGGATCCTAGAGTGAACTTTGCCGTGATTTCATTACTCGCTTTAATCCTACTAATCTATACGATAAAATCCGTAATGAAATTACTTCTTTCCGACAGGCTGAAGACGAACCAATGTACGAGGCATGGGAACGCTACAGAGAGCTATTGCACAAGTGTCCGCTGCATGGATTTCCATTATGGACACAAGTGACAATGTTTTACAACGCCACAAATGCCCCGACAAGGATGATGTTAGATGCCTTGGCAAACGGCACACTCCTGGACAAAGCACCTGAGGAAGCTATTGAAATCTTGAATAAACTCGCAAGGAATGACTTCCAGTTTCCTACATCGAGGCGAGAAAGAGTAAGACGCCAAGCCACGGTAAACGAATTAGATTCATCAAGTTCAGTGGCAGCACAATTGGCCTCTCTTACCAAGATGGTGCAAAACCTACAGTTACAACACAATACCCGTGAGGTCAAGGTAATTGATTCATACTGTGACATATGTGGAGGAAACCACAGTTCCGCTGACTGCATGAATCAAGAAACTGGTATGTATGTTGGAAACTACAACCGCAACAATGTGATGTCCAACACATATAACCCCTCATGGAAGAGGCATCCAAACTTATCATGGAGCAACCCAAACAATGCCTTAAACCCAATTACCCAACCATCGGGATTTCAGCAGCCAATGCCGCAGCAGCAAGTCCAACAACCGATGCCGCCGCAGCAGATGCAGTAGCAACCGGTAAATTCATTGGAAAATACGCTAAAGGCCTTCATGATGAAAACCGAGTCATACATGGCGGAAAATAGCAATTTCATCAAGAGGATCGATGCCTTCATGAATAGGACTGAGATGAGGTTGTAAAATCAAGAAGCGGCCATAAAAACGTTGGAAACTCAAGTTGGGCAGTTTGCTTAATGCATAAACACTAGACCACAAGGAGGTCTACCTAGCAATACTGAAGTTGCTAAGGTAATAAACCACGAACAGTGTAAGGCAATCACTACTAGGAGTGGTCTACAGCTGAAGGAAAAGATCCCAGAAAGCCAAACTCAATCAGCAGATCAAGCAAGAACAGAGGCCGAGCAAACTGAAGCTGACAACACTGCCCTAGCAGCAAGCACTGCAGCGCCTGAGCAGCCTGCCGAGGCAGCAACAACTCCCGTGGTGCCAGGTATAAAATTTCAAACTCAAGAAACCCTGGAGGAGATGAGACCACCACCACCTTTCCCGCAAAGGTTGAAAAAGCAAAAACAGGACCAACAATTCAAGAAGTTCCTCGACATCTTGAAGCAAGTCCACATCAACATACCATTCGTTGAGGCTATTGAACAAATGCCCAATTACGCCAAGTTCCTAAAGGACATGGTGTCCAAGAGAAAACGAGTAGGTGAGTTTGAGATAGTGGCTGCTACCGAGGGATGCATGGCAATGCTGCATAACCGCATGCCACCAAAGTTAAAAGATCCTGGATGTTTCACTATACATTGTGCGATTGGAAAGAGTTATGAAGGAAAGGCCCTATGCGACCTTGGAGCAAGCATAAACCTCATGCCTAAATCAGTCTTCCAAAAGCTTGGAATTGGAAGGCCGAAGCCTACAACAGTGATGCTCCAACTCGCGGATAGATCCTATGTGCAACCTGAAGGCAAAATCGAGGACATACTGGTAAGAGTTGACAAGTTTATTTTTCCTGCCGACTTCCTTGTCCTTGATTGTGAAGCAGATGACAAGGCACCGATCATCCTTGGGAGACCCTTCCTAGCAATTGGGCGCACATTAATTGACGTGGAAAAAGGAGAATTAACAATGAGAATCAATGATCAAGAAATAAAATTAAATGTGTGTCAATTGATGAAGAGACACGATGAACTAGAGGAAGAATGTCAAATACTGAATAACCCAGATGAAAATTACACATTACCCTGTCTTAGCAACAACAGCCTCGGGAGTGACCTCCATAACATACCCCAGGGATGCCTCGGCAATGATATGGATGACGGTTACAGCAGTTCTTCGGACAGTGCTGAGACAACCGAGAAAGAGGACGCTAACTGGACAGCACATCTTCCAGGTAAGTACTTTGAACTATTATAATATAAGGGGAAGAATGAACAATCCGTAATTAAAGAACCATCTATCACAGATCTAAAACCCTTACCAGAAAAACTAAAATATGCTTATTTAGGAGATAACCACACGATGCCGGTAATTATTTCTTCTAAGTTGTTGCCAGAACAAGAACAGACCTTGATAGCAATGCTGCGGCAGCACAAAAAGGTAATTGGATGGTCAATTGACGATTTGAAAGAAATAAGTTCAGCAGTATGTATGCATAAAATCCTCCTAGAAGAAGACCATAAGCCCACTATTGAAGCTCAAAGGAGACTCAACCACGCTATGAAGGAGGTAGTACGTAAGGAAATAATCAAGTGGCTTGATGCAGGAATTATTTATCCTATCTCTGACAGTGCATGGGTAAGCCCGGTACAATGTGTACCTAAGAAAGGTGGTGTGACTGTCATAACCAACGAGAACAACGAACTAATACCAACCAGGACTGTGACAGGTTGGAGGGTTTGTATGGACTATCGCAAGTTGAATAAAGCAACAAAGAAGAATCACTTCCCTTTACCCTTCATTGATGAAATGCTTGATAGACTTGCCGGTAAACCTTATTACTGTTTTCTTGATGGTTATTCAGGATATAATCAAATTGCCATTGATCCAGAAGATCAAGCAAAAACCACTTTTACTTACCCATACGACACTTACGCATTTAAAAGGATGTCGTTCAGCCTCTGCAATGCCCCGACAACATTCCAGAGATACATGATGGCAATTTTCTCTGACATGATAGAGGACTTCTTGGAAATATTCATGGATGATTTCTCAGTTTTTGGAGACAGTTTTGATCACTGCCTCGGCAATCTCGGGAAAGTGCTGCAAAGATGTGAAGAATCCAACCTAGTCCTAAACTGGGAAAAATGCCATTTTATGGTAAACGAAGGTATTGTGTTAGGCCAAAAAATATCATCACAAGGAATAGAAGTGGATAAAGCCAAGATAGATGTGATAAAGAATTTACCTCCACCAATTTCTGTGAAAGGGGTTCGAAGCTTCTTGGGCCATGCAGGTTTCTATAGACAGTTTATTTCTAATTTCTCCAGAATTTCTAAACCTCTTTGCAACTTGCTCGAACAAGATAGGAAATTCGAATTTAATAAGGAATGCACTGACGCATTCGAAACTCTCAAAGCTCTATTACTTTGGAATCACTTGGATTTTATATTATTTGAAATGAATTGACTTTTTTGGATTTGAATGTGTTAAATGGGTTTTTGAAGAGAAATTTTAATACACGAGTATTAGGCCGGAGGCCCAATGTGACATACGGGTCGAGGGTGTTATAGAACACACCTCAAGAAGTCAGGTCAGTTAGACAGTCTACTAGGCACTAGAGTCACGTTCCACTATAGTGCTAGATCCTAAGATACAATGAACTTAAATTATAACTATAACCCGTCTTTTCATGGATTATTCATAAAGTACTGATACATACAAGTAATAATCAGATCACACATTTGATCGAATCAGGAGAAATTGGGATAGGTTGGTGCACGATCAAGAGAGTTATAAGAACCTATAATCAAATAAATATTCTTATTAGTCCTTTATTCCATAAAAATATCCTTAAATTATACTTGTTAAAAAGTTAAGCTTAGGTTTAAAATTCATATTCGAAGGCCTTTGGGTAAAAATTTTATGGAACATACTTTAAAAATAGACTCAGGACATTGAATAACATAGAATAAGGGTTTTTCAATTTTTTTTATTTTCGAGTCAAAGTCAACGATGACGTTAGCAGTAAGGGTGTGCATTATTCGGTTTTAACCGAATTAGCCGACCGAACCAAAATTATTTCAATTAATTCGGTCTGTTAATTTTAGATAAATTCGGTTAACGATTATTATTTTTTTTGAAATTTCGCTTAACAGTTAATTCGTTTCGAAATCGGTTAATTAGCCAAATTAACCAAATTATTATATATTAAATATTATATCTATAGTCATTTAAATATTAAAAAATTATGAAATGTTCATTATATTTTTTTTATATTATAAAATGAACACTAATTTTTTATTAAATTGACATAAAATGAAAGTTTAGTGACTTAAAAAATTATTTTAACATAATATAGTGACCTATTATATAATTTAAAAAAAAATTATAATAAATTTCAGTTAATTTTGTAACCCCTAATTTTAACATAATCTCTTAGATTAAAACTTAGGGATAACGTTAGGTAAACTTGTCTCACACGTTAGGGTTCAATGAAAAAATACAAAATTTTGCTAAATTATCAAAATCATAAATAATTGAAATACTAAAACTTAACAGAATAAATTTCCAAATTCCATTACAAAATTCAATGAAAAAAACACTTTAACTCCATCGTCACCATCTGAAGTAGAAACTCGACCCGAAGATGGAGTCACTAATCAGAAGTGAAAACTCGACCCAAAAGTGAAGCCATGATCCAAAGTGATACTAACCTAAAGGTGATGTCATTAATCTTCCCCGAACAGAATATCCAACCCAATGCAATGTCATGATCTAATATCAGAGTCTGAATATATACCTTAATACTTAATAGGAGGCATGCAAAATAATTTCGAGATTTCATAAATTCAAATTCTGATATATGTATATAAATAAATCACATCGCATGACATAATAAATATTTAATTCAGAATAGAGTCCAACAGAACAACAAAAGTATACTATAACAATCAGAATCTGCACACAAAAGTATATGAAAAGTGTCGGGAGAGACACTTTAGACAGCTAGATTAACGTTGAGAGTGATGTCTACTAGGCTCAATCCTAGAATTAGGTCAAGCAGAACAAAACCTACGAGTAATACAAACATAAGATACACTATTATGCCACTAACTAGAAAATATCAAATAATTATAACAAAAAGCTCACGTGTAGGTACCGAAGTCTAAAAAACAGGAGATCATACAGGAGGAGGAGGATGAAGGAATTCCGAATCCGAATCCACTTCACTTGAACCAGATAATAAACAAACTTCAAATTTTGATAAAGGTAATCTACCGATTAAATATTCAAACTAAAAAGTCTCAAAAAAAAACACTTCAAGTTTGAATTTCGAAAAATAGATAATGCTATCGGACTTAGGATGTTGAAAAACATAAAGTGGGTCCGGTTCGAAAAAGTGAATACTGACGTCAGCATTGGTCAACGTTGACATCAGCAGGTCAACGAACCAGGTTGGTCAACGGATCAAACATGTTGAATCCCAGATTTTTCAGGGAAAATCTGGAATTTCCAGACTTTCTGGGAAATTTGGAAAAATTCAGATTCTTCCCAAGCACTCAAAACCCCTCGGAAACGAAAAAAACACTCATTTGATCCCCTAATCAGAACCCTTACACACTCATATTCGAACCAAAACTTACATTAAAAAATCCCCCTCCTAAACGATTAAACTATAGTAAACGAATCATTTGAGTATGTAGAGAATGATGGTGGTATAGGTTTTTTGAACCGATATCCACGGTGGCCAGAAACTATGAAAAACAAAGTCGATATGCCCTAGGATCGTCGAACCTTTAAGCCTCAATTGTCGACAATGGGGAAAACGATTGTGCGAGTGAGAAGACAGTTTTGATCGGGGGAGCGAGGGTAGTTCGCTTGACTATGGAGGTGAACGGTAAGCACAGCGGTGAAGTACTATGGATACGACAAAGGTGATCAAAGATAAAAGGGTCAGGGATACGACAGAGGAAGTTTCTAGATTGCTGAGGGCTTTTGGGGTCCCAAAAATAGGGATAAGGGATATATTTTTTTTGCTAATACAGATTTGAGTGAGAAACTAATGATTAATATCAGTTTCTATATTCACCAAGTCTACTATCATATCTGGTGCTGTAGTAAACTCCAAAGTACCAACGGGTGCACCACGACTCAAGGCAGTGCACTACAAAAGAAAATTGATTTACCGACGAAAATTTTTCGACAATTTTAAAATCCGTCACAATTTATTGACGGAAATAAAATATTTCGTCACAATTTTTCTTCTATGATATAGTTTTTGACGGAATTATTTTTTTCGTCAAAGTTTTTTTGGATTTTAATAAAAAATAATAATTTAATTTGTGACAGAATAATAATTCCATTGGAAACAATTAAAAATACTAATTTAATTTATGACGGAACCATTATTCCGTCGGAAATAATAAAAAAAACATATTTAATTTGTGATAGAATCATTATTCCGTCGGGAATAATAAAAAATAAATTTAATTTGTGATGGAACTATGATTCCGTCAGAAATTATTTTCTCACTCCACCTTTCTAATCACCAGCTACTTTAACTTCTTTTTCAATCAAACAATGATAACTCCAATTAAAACCCTATTAATTATTCTAACTCCCCAATCAACGGTAAATTTAATTGACCATAATTAACTCTTTCAACCTTCTATTGCCTTGTTCACAGATCATGTTGTGCAGAACATAGTTTGAAGAGTAGAAGCTTTCAATTGAGAGAAGGAAGGTGAGAACTTTTTTACTCGTGTATATATAGGAGTTGTTACACTTAATTTTTTTTTTTCATTATGGTTGCTTTGATTTAGATATATTGTATTAGGAAATATTGTTTTTTATTTATTTTTAAGTTTTATTTTTGATGTTTTTCTTTTCTTTCAGAATTTGATTTTTTTTATCGAACTTGTGAATTGAGGAAAGTTCTAAGTGTTATGCTTTGATTTCATGGGATTTTCTATTTTAAGTAGCTATTTTTTTTACATAAGTTCTAGTTCTTGTTTTCTTTAGAAATACAGTAGAATAAGTAGCTATTTTTAAGCTTTGTTTTTTGCATTTAATATACTTTAGATAAAATGATAAGTTATGTTTACTATTGTTTTAGAAAATTTAGAATAAGTTCTAGTTCATAATAATAAAATAATATAGTTCCGTTTTTTTGTTTTTTAGAAAATTTGAAAAACAGTAATTAAAATTTATTATTTAAAAGTTTACTAATTTAAATATAATAAAAACAGGTTTTCGTATTTTAGTATGGATCGATCTTGGATGTATAATATTGACAGGCTAATAGATGGTCACATTATTAATCCTGATTTTGAGCAGCCACTATTAGAATTCATCACATTTGCATCAAGTAACCCAAGATTTATAGATCGAGGAAATATTAGGTGTCTATGTAATAGACGTAAATGCAGAAATAAAAGTTTTCAAGATCCAGAAACGGTTAAAGTTCATGTGGTCATTGAAGGGTTTGTTCCACATTATTATAATTGGGTGCATCATGGAGAGCCGCGTTTTTCTCTTACCAATTACTACAATCATATCACGGGTTTTAATACTCCGGTTCTAGAGTTTGCATATGATCCGTGTGCTAACAATCATGAATCTAGTGAGGTAAATATTGATGGTCCTGAATTAAATGCATATATGGCAGAAGATGATCAACCACCGATTGCTTCGACCCAGATGTTATACAACAGACTTGGTGCTTCTTCTGAACCAATATGGCCTGGTAGCAATGAGTCCAAGTTATCAATGGTTTCTGAATTAATACATTTAAAACAAAAGTATCGGATTCCTAATGCATGCTACGATGATCTTTTTCGAATAATGCATAGGTTAATGCCCGAAGATAATGTCATGCCCAAGAACATTTATGAGACGAAAAAGTTGGTTCGTGACATGGGTTTGCCGGTTAAAAAAATCCATTGTTGTAGAAATGGTTGCATGATTTATTGGGGATGTGATTCTGAATTGAACGAATGTAAGCTTTGCGGTAATCCTCGGTACAAGAATAATGCTGGTGAAGGATCTAGTAACAGAAAGGCTTATAAAACGATGTATTATTTTCCCCTAACTCCTCGGTTACAAAGATTATATGCCTCAAAAGTTACTACTAAGCATATGCGGTGGCATGCTGACCATCAAACCGATGAAGTCGATCTCATGTGTCATCCTTCTGACTCTCTTACTTGGAAATATTTTGATCAGGAGCATCCAACATTTTCATATGAGACCCGTAACGTTAGGCTTGGGTTATGCATAGATGGTTTTCAACCATTTGGTCAATCTGGGCAACAATATTCTTTGTGGTCGGTTATAGTAACACCATACAATTTACCTCCCTCTATGTGCATGAAAGATGAGTTTATGTTTTTGACAATAATTGTATCGGGTCCTAAAAATCCAAAATATAATATAGATGTATTCCTACAACCCTTAATTGTTGAGTTGATACATTTATAGGAGGTAGGGGAGGTAACATATGATTTGTCAACTAAGCAGAATTTTCTACTTCGTGTTGCCTTGTTATGGACTATCAATGACTTTCCTGCATATGGTATGTTGTCGGGTTGGAGTACAGCTGGAAGAACGGCTTGTCCATATTGTATGGAGGAATCTGAAGCATTTACTTTTCAACATGGTGGAAAACAATCTTGGTTTGATAATCATCGTAAATTTTTACCTCATAATCATCATTTTAGAAGAAATACTACAGCTTTCAGAAAAGGTAAAAAAGTTCTGAACAGTCCTTCGCCAATTAAGTCTGGAAGCGAGATATTAAACGAGATTGATTATTGGGGTTTCTTGAAAGTGACTGAGTTGGACGCTGTTGAAATTAATGAAAAATTAGCTCAATTATGTGGTTGGAAAAAACGTAGCATCTTTTGAGATCTACCATATTGGTCTTCAAATTTGATCCGTCATAACATTGATGTGATGTATATGGAGAAAAATGTTTTTGAGAATATATTCAACACAATAATGAATGTTGAAGGTAAGACGAAGGATAATGCAAAATCTAGAGAGGACTTACAAATATATTGTGATCGTCCTGAGTTAGCAAATCAAAATGACTTTGGTAAATATCCAAAAGCATGTTACACTTTAGATAAACAAAGGCAGAAAGTGTTATGTGATTGGGTGAAAAATTTAAAATTTCCTGATGGCTTTGCATCCAATTTCGCTCGATGCGTTGACATGAAAAAATTAAAATTATTTGGAATGAAAAGTCATAATTGTCATGTTTTCATGCAAAGGTTAATTCCCATAGCTTTTCAAGAGCTATTACCGAAAAATGTTTAGGAGGCATTGACAGAGTTGAATTTTTTTTTTAAAGATTTAACTTTAACTGTAATCAAGGAGGCAGATATGAGAAGACTAGAAAAGGATATCCCAATCATTTTGTGTAAATTGGAACGATTTTTTACTCCTAGATTTTTTGATTCAATGGAACACCTACCGATACACATGGCATATGAAACAAGGATTGATGGACCAGTACATTATCGTTGGATGTATCCATTTGAAAGGTAATATTTAATCTAATTTATAAAATTTTGTTATAAAGTGAATAAGTATTTTTTTTATTACATTATAACCTTCAGTTTCTTTTTATCGTAGGTTTTTTCGAAAATTAAAAGGTTCTATTGATAATAAAGCGCATGTTGAAGGCTCAATTTGTAATTCATATGAGACAGTAGAAGGATCCAAATTCTTTCACTATTACTTTCCCAAGCTAGCAAATTCTTCTAGTGCACAAGTCACGCCAAACAGTTATGAAGAATATCCAGACATTCTTTCTTTTTTTGTACAGCAAGGAGCAAATCTGATTGGAAAAGAGAATGAAAGATATCTTTCTGATGAAGAAATTATAGCAGCTCACACTTACATATTGTTAAATTGCACAGAGGTGGAACCATTCATTGGGCATGTATCATAATTACTATTAAACTTAAAAAATATCAATACTAATTAATTATTTATTAATCATGACCTATCTTTAAATGAACAGAATGTATAGGACCTATCAAAGATGTTGTCAGCCTCATTTGAGTGATGCACAAATTGATGCTACACTTGATACTGAATTCTCAAAATGGTTCAACGGATTTGTAAGTCAAGTTACATGTATTTTTTTATTTGAAATAAACTATAGAAATATGCCAAAAATTTTAATTTTTGTTAACTTTATATAGGTTCAGGATCCGATGAATAACATCACAAACATATTCTTAAAAGCACTTGCCATGGGCCCCCTTCGGTTGGTAAAATCATTCTCTGGTTGCAAAGTAAATGGTTTTAAATTTCGCACAATATCATATGGTTTAGATAAACCATCACCAAACTGTGGTGTTTGTGTTAAAGGCTCTAACTACGTAAACAGTGAAAGTGATTATTTTAAAGTTTACTTTAATTTTGAGACTTATATAAACATAATTTTTTAAAGTAAACTTTCGGTTATTCTTATGACGTTTGAATTCTCTTAAGATATAATCAGGGCGGATCCAAGAATTTAAATTTGATAATTCACAGATACTGTAATACTATAATAATATAAATGTAATTTATATTGACACAATAATATATTGATAAGGGGTATTTATTGTACAAGTTAATATAAATTATAATTAAAGACATAAATAATGAAGAGTTAATTTATATCGTATATGGTTAAAAAAAATAAATTTATAATATATATATATATATATGTTTGATAGATTATAACTATTTCACATTGTAATAATTGTGTTTTTGAGAATGAAAAACTTATTTTAGTGAAATATGTATTAATAGTAATAATTTGTTGTGCAAGTAAACATGAATTTTATATTTTAAAACTGGTTTGGAGTTTTACAATTTTTTAAAAAGATTACGATTTTAAAATCGTTTTAAGTTTTAAAATTTTAAATTAAATACAATTTATTTAAAATAAAAAAAAAGAATTTAGGTTTTAAATGGTATGAATAAAAAGAGCATTTTCAAATAAAAAGCTACACTATTAGAGAAAAAAATGGTTTTTAGGTAAACAAATTTATTTAATAAATCAAAAGTATTTTACTAATTTTAAATTTAATTTAAATTTATTTTTTAAAATTTTAAATCAAAATTTTAATTAAATCATTACACATGAGTATTATTGTATTTAATCAAGACTTTTTTTTAAATAGAATGAACAAATATACTTAAATAGTTGTAGAATATTAATTTAAACATTTGTTTTGATCAAAACAATAATAATAATAATAATAATAATAATAATAATAATAATAATAATAATAATAATAATAATAATAATAATAATAATAATAATAATAATAATAATGGGTTGATTTTTAATTTAAAAAATACTAAATATTTTTAGGATAAACTATATCTATAATCACTATAATTTTAGAAGACTAGTACTTTAATCACTCAAATTGAAAAACTTTTATTACAACCAATAAAACTTTTAATTTGATTTTATTATCGTCATTTATGTTAAAACATATTTAGTTTTGATTATTGAATTATTATTTTTGAAAAAACCGTTACCAACATTATGTTTTTTAGTTTTAGTCATCCATCATTAAAAGAACTAACGAAAAAATAATAATTCAGTAAAAAAATTGATAAAAAAACATAGATTGATGATTAAAACAAAAAATAATATTATTAACAAAAATAAGATGAAATAAATACGATTTTGTTAAAATTTTACTATAAATAATAGTTTGATGACTCAAAATAGAAAAAATAATATATTGATGACCACAATTGTAGTTTATCACAAAAAATAATGGTGGGTCAAGTGACCTACCATGCACAATGGTAGGTCTGCCCCTGGATATAACAACAGATAATCTTCAATAATAATACGACTTCAGAGATCACAAACATAATTTAGTGTTTTCTTATCACTATATATATATATATATATATATATATATATATCATGCAATTTTAGGAGTTCTTAAAATTTTTAGGTTACGTTGAAACCGAAGGAATGATGTTCTATTTATAAGGGAGAGAATTAGAATAAATGTGAGATATAAAAATTATAAAAATATAATCATTAATTCTTCATCCAATTTAATTCGAAAACCTTTAATTAATATCATTCTTAATCGGATATATTTTTATAAATTGTTTGTACTACCTATTTAATATCAAAAATTAAAAATTATCATTTAAAATTCATAACATTTTAAAAGATATATCAATAATAAAAATAAATAAATTCGTGCAAGTATACCCTAACTTGAACGGAATTGGATTAACACCCCCCACATGCAGCATAATATCCGCTAATGGAAAACTTTAAAGTGTATATAAAGTACGGTGTCAATTTTATTTATCTTTCTAGGTGGGATAAGAGATTTTCATTTCTTTATTTAATTTACAATTATTCTGATTTAAGTATTAATTTTTTATTCATCACTAATTTTTTTTAACATGTAAAATACCGTTATAAAAATCTCATAAATTAAAATAAAATCCTATAAAATTAATATTCAAATATTTACCTTTATTCATTTAAAATATGATTTAAACTTATAATTTTTCTCACATTTTTCCAATAATAACATGGACGGCAAGAAAGAGCCCAAAAAATCGTTCGAAACACGGTATTTTTTTTTTGAGCAAACCATTAAGATAATTCGGTTCAAGTAAGACAAATATCATGAGCATGGATTTAAAAAATGATCCGTTATCGCTATAACAATCGTTATTTAACTGTAATATCGTTCTCCGAAATCATTATTAATAAAAATAATGATAATATTTAAATTCACACCGATAACGATAGTTATTTAACGTATAACAGTCGATAACAGCGATAACTTCCTACAGAGTGTCTCAAAAAGTTACTCTAAAAAGTCAAAAGAAAAAAACAATATTATCGCATCAATACAAGAAAAAAGAGAATTGAAGAAGAAAAAGAAATTTGAGTGTCTTTCAGTAACGTTAAAAATATCGACGAATATTTTAAAGATTATAAAAAGAAAAAAAAATAAGTTCATAGCTTTTGAGGCATGAAGTTAAGATTAATGTGATTGATTCATTAATTTTAATAAAAAAAATAATTTTATAAGAACATATTTATCACTTAAATTACTTCACATTCTGTATTTTATATAAACTTTTTTTTTTACAAAATTAATTGAAAAATCAATAAATAATAAAATTAATTTGAACATAAGAGTATGATTTCATGTCGGCTGTTTTCAGTCAACTCCATATTTTCTGTCAAAATAATAAAGAATGCGGTATTGTTTGTCTGGAAGAGTCAAAAAAAAAAAATGTTTCACTTTTAAAGCAAAAATTCAAATTTTATATTTACAATAAATAACATCTAGGCATGTATATTTAATTAATTTAATTGATGGTCGAATTAAATTAGTTATAACTGAATTAATTAAATTTTTAAAATTTTAATCGTTAATCAAACTGAAATTATATCGGTTTATTCATTCGATTGTTGAATTAATATGTTAAAATAATTTTTTAGTTACTAAAATTTAACTTTATTTTATTTTATGTTATTTTGATAAAAGTTTAATGATTATTTTATAATATATTAGAAAATTTAATAACTATTTTATATTTTTAAAAGTTTAATATCCAAAAATAAATATATGTAATATATAATATTTAATTTATAATAATTTTGATTAATTTTGTTAATTAACAGGTTTTAAACTGAATTAATCGATAATTAAATTTTCAAAAAAAATATTAAAATAAAATTAGGATTAAATTTAAAAAATATGTAAATAACAGAGACTAAATGTGAATGTATAATTATACTATTTTATTTTAACTTTCATTTCATTACTCTGTTAATTTTTAATGAAGGTTGCCTATATTGGAACCATTTTAATAGGTAAATGGTATATTTGCCGTTTTTAAAGAATGATGACTATTTCGATATTAACCCCGTAATTAGGTGATTTTTTATGAAGTTTTCCAAAAATTAACCATTAACTGAATCAACCTAAAGTTAACTTAAAATTAATTAAAAAAATTAATTTAATCATTTAATTCGATTAAAACCGAATAATACACTCCTGATAACATCAACTACCAATAATAGAGTTATCTAAAAAGGTCAAACATTATATTCTTAAATAAAGTTAAAAATTTTATGGTGAGTTGATCGATCTTGATAGTTGGCCAAGAGGGGGGTGAATTGACAATTAAAATTTTTCGGTGGAAGATTTTTGGTAAAATTGAAAAATTGAAGAACAAGAGATTTATAGTGGTTCAAGCTTCGAACAAGCTCTACATCCACTACCTTAGCTCCCACTAAGGATTTTGAAACCAATTCACTAAGAATTTAACCTTTTTTCTAGGTTTAAGGGATAACCTTTACAATCACTCCAATTTTCTACCCAAAATTAACTTGGACCTCACAAAGAAATACAAGAGATAAGGATGGGCTAAAAGAATTCTCTCACAAGAAATATATGCCCCAAATACAGAATCACTCTCCCCAAACTCAATTACAAAGAATCAAATTGAAGTACAAGAGATGGGAGTCAAGATTTTCAATGAAAGTGCTTGGGAGTTGGATTTAATTGATTGGATGTTGCTTGAGGTTCAATAGTTGTTAATACTGCTTGAATTGCTTCATTTT
Organism: Abelmoschus esculentus; assembly: GCA_035048815.1. Taxonomy (NCBI): domain Eukaryota; kingdom Viridiplantae; phylum Streptophyta; class Magnoliopsida; order Malvales; family Malvaceae; genus Abelmoschus; species Abelmoschus esculentus. The sequence goes on from JAUCBN010000049.1 coordinate 4,528,797, forward strand.
ATACCTTCTCATTGATTTCTAATCGTTGGGGTTGTTGGGAAAGTAAATAGAGACGTTAGAGCTTCATCTTTCCACAATAAATACACTCTACAGCAACCAATATCGAAACACGAAGAACATGTTTCGAAACAGCCTATAAAAAGAAAGAGACGTTGTGCATTTAATAAGGGTGTATCAAACCATGTTTCGATACCATTACTACACTGTAGTGGTCGGTATCGAACCATGTTTCGAAACAGCCTAAACATCTTTTAAAGTTTTAACTGCCACCAACGGTCGACTCATTAAATGCTAAAATAGTCGTTGGGGATTAAAGGGGGTATCGATACCAGTATCGAAACCTGAGTTATAATTTTAAATAATTTTAAAAATAATTAAAAACATAAAAAGTAGTTCGATACTTGGTTTAGAACAGGCATTGGCAGTGAGGTATTGGTATCGAACCATGTTTCGATACTTGTTCTTAGTTTTAAGAACAATGCTTTAAAAATGCAGACCGGTATCGATACCGGTTCTAAAGGTATCGATACTCTCTTCTAAAAACACTTAGAAAATTTATTTCAAAGTTCTTGGTTTGACTTGAAACTTAATTTTGACTTTGTAACTTAAAATTTTATTACAAAATAAGTCTTTTAACATAATTGTTATATCAAAATCAATTTTAGTTTTACATTTTTTTTAATATAAAAAATTGAATTGAAAAAAACCCTACGTTTAGCCTTATTTAAACTTCACAATTTCAGCATTAAAAATAATTTGGCTTAAGAGTTTACTGGAGTAAATATTTGATGTACAATTAGTATAATTTTTTTTTTATATAAGCGTATGTTTATTTAAATTTTACAATATAAATTTTAAATCTTTAATTTTAAATATTAAAATTTTAAACATTAATATATAAATTTAAAATTATAATTTTAAATCTTAAATTTAAACCCATAAAATATAAATTTCTAAACTATAAATTAAATCTTCTAGTGAAAGTCAATTTCTTACGTGAGTGTATAAAATATTTTTTTTTCTTACCTAATTGTCTCTTTAGTGTGTCAAAACTTGATCTTATATTTTCAGAAAATAAAAAATACTTTAATTCGTTCACATTAATGATTGAGGGAAACGTTTTTTACGAATAATAGTTGTCAATTTTAATGAATAAGTTATTTTAAAATTATAAAAAAAAATACACGAATCATCTTACCTCAATAGTTAAGAAAATAATTATTGTTCTTAGAGGTCACGGGTTTGAGCATCAGTATTAGCAACACAGTCATGAAAGAGTTTAATGTCTAATAGTTGAGAGTATATTCTAAAACAGATACTAATGTCTAATAGTTGAGAGCATATTCAATTACCAATATCCTGTTTACTTCAGTAGCTTGATTTTTTTACTTACAGAGTGCTTGTTTACCCTTGTGTGTCATTCATGTCGATGCTTGAGTCAGTTAATTGAGTTGAATACCTTATCCTAATTGATTGATGTTGGAAATTATTTTAAGATTATTATTGAGATTCTTAGATTATCCCGTTTCTATTGATCATGTATGTTCATAGCTACCAAAGCTATCTATGGAACCATGCAGCAATCGTGAGAGTGCAAAAATATGGTACTCAGGAAGAAAGCCATTATTGGGTTAGCTATTTTAAAAATGTTTCAAGTTAACTGATCTAACATTATTCTGTTAACCCTCCATATGCAGGAAGCAATGAAGTTGCATTGAGAGACTTGGTATATATCAAAGGAGATGCTGCTGAAAAAACGGAAGTTGTACCGTCTGAACATGGAGATGATAGCTTTGAAGCTGCAGATGATTGTAGTCAATTAGATGAAATATCTGGACAAGATCTTCCACTAAAGAAAAATAATCTCGTTAAGGTACTGTTATCACTTTTTCATGCAGATTTTTAACTGTAAACTCGGTGGTTTTAAAGGTAACTTTCGAGATGATTTTGTTTCGTTGTCAAGAATTCAAACAAGTTTGCTTAATTCAATTCCATAGGTGATAATTTATTTCCTAATTTTGATTTGGTGGCAAGAGTAAATGTGAAAGATGTTCAGATTATGGTGCCATTAGCTACTGATCTGCTGCATTCCTATGTTATTCCGGATTGGGATGTGAGCGTCGGATTCGGGTATGTGAACATGGAAGGCATGTTCAATGTTTTGAACTTTTTCCATGTATTTAGAGGGTCTTTGTATAATGATATCCGCATACCACTATATCCTGATATGCTTTGGACATGCATGTCGGGTATGGAAACTTCAAGAAAAATGAGGAGTCCGAAGTTGTATATTCACTTAGCATCAATCTTTTGAACCTAAATTCAAAGAACTTAAGATAGCTTCCACTTTCTCTCAGGTCTTAACTGCTGCAGATATAAGTGCTGGAAATTATACTATTGAGGATATCGTGCTTCCTATGCCTGGGTAAGGGTATATATCAAAGGAGTCGTAGCAGTTTTTACATTGCTCTTATCATTTCCATAGGAGCTGTTACTTGTTTCTTTCCTGACAATCTTTTCATGTTTCCTTGACAGTTCTAGAATAATTTATCCGACGAATGAGGTTGCTGATGTTTATCATGATATGGCAAAGAAGGTTTGCTACTTTATTAATATATAGTAACTATAAACTTTGTGGTTCTAAACATTTTTGTTTTATTCATCAGGATGGCATAAGCTTGACAGAGAGCGTCCATAGTGTCAAGTACATATTCATAATTGAAACCATCTCTATATTTTCCCGAGAATTTTCTTCCCATAGCCATTGCGTTTACATCGTTTTTGTTTTATTTTCCTTGCAGGGAATTTTCAATAACCAGCATGACTGGAAGCTACAGGCGTGTTTTTCAGAAGCCGATAGACTGGTCTGCTTTTTTTAACATCTTTTCTAGAAGTGTTGGTCTTTAAGGTGACCGGACAACATGGTAGACTAACATCATATATGTTGTGTCAGGGAATTGCTGTCATATACGGATGGAAATATAGCATTGTCGGAGACTGATTTAGACAAAATTGCCAAAACTATACCTGTAAACCTAGTCAAAGAAGAGCATCCGACAAATGGAACCGAAAGTGAAGAGCCATTTGATCATCCGGACCAATTAGAGAGCTTGATGATGAGAAAAAGTTTTCAACTGACAACGATGAGGTGGAGGTTTCTAGAGAAGTGGATCCTCTGCAAGTTCATTCTGCACCTGACTCTCATTCTCAGGAACCTCAGAAAGCCCTCAAATTAGCCTTCACACTTCCTGCTTCTAGTTATGCCACAATGGCCATACGAGAGCTTCTCAAGACATCGACTTCCGTATGCACTTTGCCTAAATGTTTCTTTTGTTCTTCAGTTCTGAATCATAGGATAGAGAATTTATTTCCACAGTAATACCTCAACACAAAACATCATCTTCTTTTTTATTTGTTTCATTTGCAGGTTGCATTCCACAAGACACTCAACTGATAAACTTGTTGTCGCTTATAGTTTACGAGATTAGGATCAACCTGCTGTGTATATCAGGAACAAAAAAACAAGGTTTACTCCAGTTCACTGGTTCTGGTTTTCGTGTACATGTATAAGGTACATGTTTTCATACATTTGACAAACTTTACTCTCCGTGCCAACTAGCACATTCTTTTATGAACAAGTATTTATAATTTTATAGTCGAAAGGACATGTTTCTGGATCACTTGGCTCACTGTTTTGACTTCACAACACTAGTATACTAGTACAATCCCTATACACGGTGTATTACTCTTCTTTTCTCATACTGGATCAAATATGTTTTCTATTACCACAAAAGTTCAATCATCAAGATTACCAATTCCCTTATTACTAGTTTTAAATGAACATGTTGTATCAATCAGGATAGAGGGATATAAATAAACAAACAAAACTAGTTAGACGAAAAGTTCGTTCGTAATATACTAGAACCCCAGTATCCATTTTGAAGAAAATTATGAAACTTGTGATGCACAAGGGGGAACTGTGAAGGTGCAGGAAGATCAACTAGAGCCTAGAACTAACAATTAGCATTTGTTTGAAAACTCAAATGCCTTTCTACTAAGGTTCTATCTACTAGAATCATTGCCTAAAATCGGATAAGTTGAACTCTAAAAGATTGGAACAGGTTACGGCTACAGATATGATACAAACAGCAGCAGTTTGTCAGAATTATTCCTCAGGCTTGGCAGTGTTCTCCTTAAAGCTCTTAGTCAACCAGATGGCAGTTTCCCTAGGAGAAACCTTTCCTGGTCCAAATGGTTTTAGTAGAACACCAAGCTCATCATACCTCTCTTGCTGCAACAACCTTGCACTAAATTCGAGCAATCCTTCCAATGCCTCAGCACGTTGCTGGAACGATGAGGGATCAAACCTTCGTCTCCGTGTGTCTGATGAGGTACGGCTAGATGCCCCAGCAGTTGCGTTTTGATCAGAGGAAACACTTACATCATCTCCATTCGCATGAAACATGCTACGTTGAATTCCTTGCCATGCATCAGTGAAATCAGGCTTTCTGGATAATTGATCACATATTTGAACTGTACATTTGTCTTTCGTGATTGAACGGTCGACAAATTGTGGCGAGCTAGAGATTCCCTGTGCAGATTTTGGTGAAGCTTTGTTCATGGGGAAGAATGCATCTTCATATGAGGCTAACGGGAATTCAGCTATCTTATCAATTCGAGGAGCATTGACAGAAACATCTGGTGATTGTATGCAGTGAAGAATGCCGGCATTAGATCTACAAGAAGATTCTTGAACCGTAGTTCTTGTTGGCAGCGGCAAAGAAGCTCTTCGAGTTGAGGGGAGAGTTTTTTTAACTGGAGTGCGAGAAACATGAATCTGTAAACACAATGCAATTAACAGTAAAAACCCAGATTTCGAATCAAAGAAAACAGTTACAGCTAACAATCTCTATAAATGTCTTGCACAAGACAGGAACAATATAGAATTTACCGAGTCACGGTTTCTAGAAGGTTCTGTCTTTCTCTTCGGTATTGCAGAAGCTTTTTTCAGAGAACGTTTCGGAGTCTTGGTGGCACTCGAAAGTTTTGAAGTAATCGGCTTGCAAATGACCGTTCCTTCTTGGCTGCTATCAACAGACAAATCTTCTAACCTTCTATTCAGAAAACCCAGTGCCTCGTGATGTACTCCTTTGGTAGAGCAAACTGAATCTTGTTCAGCTCCGGATATGCTTGGATTCAAAGTCCTGTCATTAGCGAAGTATCGGCGCCGCTCCCTGTAAACAGAGAAGCGGGTATCTATGGGATCCGAAAATCTAGTTTTCTTTATATTGGCATCAGGCCAAAGCACGGGCAAAGTATTCCTTCTAGGATTATTAATTTTATGATGAACTTTAACAACATAAGACTGAAGGTGTGGATGCCTGAGCAGTTCCTCAGCCTGTCAAAACCGATGCATACCTCGGATGAGAGGAAAGATCATAAACACATTCCGAAACCATTTCTATATCGAATTGCAATTCAACATGAGAGGAGAGATACATACACTTGGCCTAAGTTCAGGATTTTTCCGCAGCATGCTTTTAACAAGACCACGGCTGAAAACAAAATCAATGTGATAATTAGACCAAAATGATTCGTCATTCGAAACTCCGACATGTTCGTAAATGAAACAAGGCAAAAGTCAAGTATTTTAGAATGAAAAATAAGGCTTACAAGGCACCGGAATATTTTATCGGAAGCGGAGCAACTATTGATTTGTTAATCTTGTTTATCAGTGCTTGCATATCCTGCTCAAGATATTTGCTAACAGAAATGAGCAACAGTCGAACATGACATCGAAACACCATGAGAAATAAATATGAGATGCCACATGCAGTTTATCTCGGATGACCTAGATGTCCCGGTGAAACCGTAATAGTGACAAGCATGATGCAGAAAATTCACGAGGACCGAATAAATGCAGTGATTCCGAGTTTGTATGTAAGATTTTAAACAAACAACAGCTTGAAACATTACAAACTATATACACTTGCCTACGGAACAGAATGTCCAATAAGGCAGCCCTGTAAAAGTTTGGACTCGACATGGCACGAGACCATTTGGATGCTACCCTCAACATCTTAATTCACCATCTAAAACATTTATAAACGGAATATTTTGTAAAGAGTATATGCAGTAATGAATAATCAAAACCATATGTTATCAGAATCCGAGTCTAAGAAGTCCTAACCAGACTAACAAAAGGGTGTATATGCAACAAGCTTCAAATAATTACAAAAGGAAGAATAAAACAACTCACAAATGCTTTAAATGCAGGCTTGAGAGAAGTCATTTCATACATGCAGCACCCTGGAAAAATATTTTCGAGTCATATAAACACATAGAGATCGAAATTCTAGAAGTCTTATTGAGACCAACTGACAAGCACAAGCATTGTCTGGTGAAGCATGTTTACCTAATGACCAGATATCTGACTTAGAACCATATGGTATATCGGCCAAAAGCTCGGGACACATATAGCTTGGAGTTCCGACAACCTTCAAAAAAAGAAAAAAAAAATAATTACGAGCGATAAAATCAAGTGACACATTTAATTCTCAAAGGTTACATAATTCATATTTTACTTACAGATGAGGCAAGATCATCTGAAGTCAGAATTTTGGCAAGTCCAAAATCACCTGCATCAGTGTTGATCACATTTGTGTTAGGAGAAGTTGTATTCTCTATAGAAGGATTTATGTGAAAATACCGAAAATCACTCACCAAGACGTATGTCATGATCTTTTGTCAAGAAGATGTTTGAACACTGAAAAAAAATGAAACAACATATCATTAAAGCTACTTGGGGCATTTTCGAAGAGATTTACACCTTCCACAAGAGCATAAAAGCAAGCCATGAACCTTGACATCGCGATGAAGAATGTGATTCAAGTGCAAATAGTCAAGAGCCATCAGGAGCTGAACAAGCCACTTGCACAGTTTCTGAACATGCACAGAAGAAAATTTTCGGAGTTATGATTCTTCAAAGAATAAAGTTCAACACGAGGGAAAGAGAACAGAGGAACAAAAAGTACTGAAGTTAAAAGCATGGGAATAAACAAACCTCTTCAGAGAAAAGCATGCCATTTGCTTTCTTTATGGCTTCAGCCCTGTTTTATACAGAAAATCTCATTATGATTTGCTCAGTTCTTGCGAGGTTCTTCGAGTTACAAAAATAAATACACTATCTCACAAATCTCGGTATCAGCAGAAAAATGAAACTTACATGTCTCCACCTTCACAATAACCTATAATAATGCCTACATAGCAACCCTGGTACCAAAGACATAATGTGAACACGTGTTAGGCTCTTCGAGAAAGTTTCGATATTTATGTCGCGACAAATTGACAATCATGACATTATTGTGAGGTATCTGGAAATGTCCAAAAAGGGACGAGAGTTGAGGCTTGTCCAGCACAGCAGTAGCCGTTAAATGGAAATAGCAAAAGTACCTTTTCCACCCAGGAATCTTTGTACTCCACAATAAATGGATTTCGGATTTTAGAAATGAGCTCCATCTACATGAACAAATTGAAATGTTAGTCTATAGATCGAATTAAACTAGGTTCATACCAATGAAACATGATGTAGGGAAGCAACTAGGACAACAACTCTAGTACAAGTTTGGTCCAGCCAGACTTCAATGTTGTTCCATGTCCAAAAATGACAACACGTTAATCGAATATAAAGCAACTGGAATCCATCTTTTCTTTTCTCACTAATGTTTGCATTAATAAAGTACAAAAGGAATAGAAAAGACCTATGAATAAATCATACGAACCTCCTGATGAGCAGATCTCCGTGACCTATCAGTCTGGCGAGCTAGACGAATCTTTTTCAGCACATACCTTATTAACATTCCCAAAGATAACAGAAAGGACAAATCAGTTGTCAAAAGATGAAGCAAATAACCATGTCAAACTGTTCATCTTATCATATATGTCATATGTGATAGAGTACTTTAGCAATCTTACTTCTTCTTTTCATGCTTATGCCTCACTAGAAGAGCTGAACCGAAAGCTCCCTTCCCAATTTGCTCCAATACTTCATATTGCTCCATGTTAAAAAAGGATGTACTTGATTCCTTTACTGTATGATACCAAAGAAAACATGTCAGGGCATATTATAGACATAAATCCTTCACAAAAGCTAGAGATGCAAAAGAATATACAGTAATTTCTAGCAAAAGGAATATTTACTATCCGTCCAGATGTAGAAATTGAGAACAAGGAACTTCTGCATTATATGAAGAAGATAACATTGGAAGACTCAAACTTCACGGAAAACAGTTTATGATTGAACAAAGCTTGAGTTCCCTTTGCATTCAGGTCTAAAGAGGGCTAATCTAAACAATGGTTCTCAACATCTTCAAACAACAATATTAAAAGGCTTCAAATACATCAACTTCATGTCAGAATCTTGTGTAAAAAAGTTTGTATTGTATACCATCAAGCTAAATTACTAAGTTTAGTCCAACCCCAGAATTGCTAGCTCGGTAAAGAATCCATTTTTCACTTGTATTAAGCTTAATTTGACTGGTGTAAGCTTCCTATTTAGGGCTAAAGTAAACAAAACACAAAAAACAGTTGAATAGAAGAGGAAATTGAAGAGAGCAGTGGAAAAGTAGAAAGAAAGTATCTGAGTGAAGCAGATAATGTACATTACAAGTAAACTTCCCTCTCAGCTTCAAAGCACCTAAGAAAAATAAAAATAAAACATTAGCAACTACAATCCATCATCAAGAAAGCAAAGAACTTGAAAAAGGGAAAATGCAGCTTTTTCTGAAGAAATTCTAAAAGAAAAGGAAAAGAAAAACACCCAATGAACAGTAAAGAGAGAAGAAGAAAAGGAAATCTACAGATTCAGAGTAAAAAGAGGTCTGTTCTATGTACCTGAGTTTAATAGTAATAAAGGGTGTGTAAGATATTGAACCAAAGAGATCACAAGGAGAAGAATAATGTGGACTTAGGCATTTGAGCAGAAGCTAAACAAATACTGTTTACAGTACAAAGAAAGAGGAGGGGGAGAACAAGAAGAAGAAGCAAAGGAAGCTGCTGCCTGCTGCAGTTGTTTTGCCATTGGGTTGTTTTTAGTTTCAAGGAAGAAAATGACAGAAGTTTGAGAGAGAGGGAGCTTGAAATAGTAGATTGGACCACAATATAATGAATAATATATATATAAATCTGAACTTTTATGGGAAAAAATGAAAGAAAGTGGTGGTGTTGGATACCAAGATTAGTTTAATGGAGGTTTTAGTTAATGGTGGACAAAGATTGTTGATTAGTGAAGAGTGAGGGAGTGAGGGGAGCTCATAGTTATGTTTAACTTTTGATAAGCATTGTATATAATTGCTAAGGATGCAAACAAAAGTAGAAACAAAGTTGATGATTAAGACAGTTTTAGAAGAACAAAAATACTATATTTTTTAGATTATGTCTATTTTTATAAAAACACTTAAACAATAAATTTTAATTTTTTATATCTTAAACATTAAATTCTTTTAAAGATAGAAATATAATATCTCAGTAAAAAAAAATATTAAAAAATTTAAAAATCAAATTAAAGATAAAACAATAGCTTAGAGATTATCTAGGTAATTTATTTATTTTATTATGCTAAATCAGTTTTTCGTTAAAGTCTTACAACAATAAGCGTTTCAGTGATAAAAAAATTTATAAATAAAAAATATAAGTGACTTTATCAATCGTTTTTTAAAATGGGTGACTAAATTTATATCGAAAGAAAATAAAATGTATTTTTGATAATTAACCCTTAAATTAAAGTGAATGGTAAGAAAAGGGAAAAAAGATGGGTCAAAATAGGAATCATGTTAACTTAAAGTAGTTGTTTGATATTTTTATTACTTTTATGACTGTTGTGAAAAGGATAGAACAAAGCATAAACTCAAAGAAGAGTCAAAGTGAAATAAAAATATATATTACTAAAAAGAATTAAGGGTTTGTTCAGTAAATTTGTCAGCTTTTGTGGGCTTTTTCATAATTTCTCCACTTTCACTAAAATTCAAGCACTGATGGAAGAAGACCGACATAAAGAGAGACCAAGTGGGGGCCCAAACACACCTTTCGACTGATCTGCAATCACGAAGCGGTGCGTTTCTTACTATCTTAAATTACTGAAAACCCATTCTTTGTTTGTCGAATTTACTAAAAGTGGGACTCGGGTCATTGGAGAATGGGTCTGGGATGTCGTTTTGCAGTAAGTGGGGCCCGATGGGTATGGTTTTGTTTGGGAAGTGGGTCAAGTTTTGCCCGGTCATATCCAACTTAAATTCTCTTTCACATATGGTTTTCTCAATTAATAATTAATTTATTGACTATTTATGGTATTGTAAAAAAATAAAAAATCTTTTCTCACATCAAGTTTTAGCTTTTTTTTTATAGGTGATTGGCAACTATTTAATATTAGTCGTCGATCATCGGATTTATTAATTTTTTTATTTTTATTTCTCTCGTGTTTAATAAAAAAAATTGTCTTTATTACACATATTTTCTATCTTGTGACATGTTTTTTTTTTTGGTTTGTTTTATCTATCCTTGTGTCATGATTCAATATACCCTAACGATCGATTGTTGTAGAGATTTTAAGTTGATTTGATCCCATTATTTTTTAGATCAATTGTAATTATGATATTTTCTATGGATTTAATAAAATCTAGTGTGTTGTGAATAAAGTAAATAACAAGAATAAAATGAGAGAATAAAGATGGGAGACAAGAGAGAGATTTTATTATATTCTCAAAGTAGTGTTGTGCACAATGTTTTGTCTAAAAGTCTATATTTATAGGCATAAGATAGAAACCCTAATTCCAATTGATATTAAACCCTAATACTAGAGCCCATTAAAGTTTAACTTAATATATGGATATCCACCATAAATAAATATATTCATAACACCCCCTTGGATATCTATGAAGATAATGCGCCTCGTTAAAACCTTACTAAGATAAAAACCCTGTGGAAAAAAAATTCTTAGTGAAGGAAACAGAGTACACACATCTTTAATACGCATAACATATTGCCTCATTAAAAACCTTACCAAGAAAACCCATTGGGACAAAACCTCGGTTAAGGGAAAAAGAGTACAATGCGTATTTACTCCCCTCATGAAAATATCACATAAGATCTTTGAATCTTCATAATTCAATATTGAATAAAATCTTCAAATATTGAAGTAAATTATGCACTAGTGGATAAATCTTCCAAATTCTTACTTGAAATGATTCATTGAATATTATTCTTCTGAAGATCATGAGGGACAAAACTTTAAAGAAATATGTTTCGTTTTATCATATTTGATGTATCCACCTTGAGATATAAATTTTGCATTGTCTCTGCACATAATAGCTTGCATCTTATCTTGTGAAAGACATTCACATATCTTTAGAATATGTTTAGCCAAACACATATTTCAGTTTTGCCTCATGCATAACAATTATTTAAAGGTAATGATCTCGTAGCACTTAAATAATATTTCTAGACCAGCTAAGATACGATACTTCCAGATCAAATAATGTATATATTATGCTTTTAGACAAAGAATATCATTACTCTTTTCTTGAGGCAGAAAGAATCTTTGTTTACACTAAGAGACCTAACAACCATAAGGGTGATCAATGAATATGCGTTATGCATTTAAAGTCTCTATCAACATTTTTCTTTATGTCGATTGATTCACAAGGATTTGAGAAGATTTCTTCACGAGTCTCAACGATATTCAAATTATCGACATACACAACAATAAAAATTCAGAGCTAAACATCTTAATAAAAATGCTCAGGGAAATTAAACAATTCATATAGCATTATGCTAATAAGTATTCAATGAGGCGATCATATCAAATACGCCTAAATTGTTTCAAGTCATAAAAAGATATATTCAATATGATTGAATAATGTTCTCGAGAACTTGAATTAACTGCTTATGACAATTTAAATATTTCCAGAAGTTCCAGGTAGATATTACTATTAAGAGGTCCATTCAAATAGGATGTAACAACATCCATTAGGCAGAAATCGAATAATTTTATTTATTGTCAGACTGATCAAAATCTAAAAGTAGTTGCATCTACCAACGAGGAATATATTTTCCTCATAATCAATTTCATGTTTTTGTGAGAATCCTTGTTCAACCAAATGAGCTTATATCTCATGATTTCCCCTTTTGATTTCTCTTTCTCACAAAGGCTCATTTATATCCACGAGCTTTACACATTTCAATGTACGGGCTATAGGCCCAAATACTTCTCTTTTCGAAAGAGATTTTAGTTTCGCCTTAATTGCCTTTTTCTTGGTGGCCAACCATTTCTTTGTTTACATTGCCCAATTGACAATGATTCATGATCCACATCATCAAATAAAATCTCTAGTGCTATATTGCATGCAAAAATATTATCAACGTCGATTTAATTTTAGTTCCACTTATTACTAGACATGACATAATCTATTGAGATCTCTTTATTATCAGGTACCTAATTCATGTCAATGTCTCTATTGGAGACCTTTTAATCTCTACTTGAGATTTTCATAATTCATTGATTCCTCAATCATACCATCATAAAATATAGCTCCTTTTCTTTTTCGAGGATTTCTTTATCTTTGGAACTTACTTGTCTACTACACTTCAAGCGTAAGTTAGACTCATTAACAACTAGAGTTTCTGCTTTCAGGACATCAAATTTAATCAGAGCATTCATAGCTGGTATACGTGACATAGTCACTCTTTTAGGGTTAGCAAAATCATCTAGCAATTGATTTGCTAAATGAATTATCCTTTGAACTTATAGTTCACATTGTATAGTACGTGAATCAAAATGAGAAAATGATAATTCATTCCAACGTTTTTCTTTCCCCAGCTATTTTTTTCTCCCCCTAATGTTGGATAAACTGACTCATTAAAATGATAGTCAGTAAATCTGGTTGTAAATAAATTCTCTATCAAAAGTTCAAGATATTTAAATCTTATATATATTTCCAATAAAACTCATCTTTATGCGTTGTAGTGGAGCAATTAGAACATATATCGCACACTAAAAATCTAAGATGAGAAATATTTGGTTCCAGACCAAAAACCATTTATAATGGGGAGAACTTATAATAATTTGTTGGCTTAATGCGAATTAGTGATACTACATATAAAATTACATATCATCAACATTATCAAGACCGATTGTCTTTATAAGATAATTTGGAAAATGTGCTCGTAATTTTATCAACTGAGCAAGTAGCCTCGCAAACACCAAGTTACGGGTTAATAACAAGGATACATATAACCATATAGTCGATACATCGATAAAAATTGTAAAATATCTAGATGGTCTTTAAAAAAGGTGTATGGGCTCATATATATCACCTTGTATCCGTTCTAGAAAATTAATAGATTTACACTCTATCTTAGATGTTGATGATTGAATAATCAAATTGATTTCATAGCAAGTATCACATGAAAAATTACCATGAAGAAAATCTTAGTTCTTCAATAAATGACCACATGAAAGTGTCAGCAAATTTTTGCATCATAATTGAACCGGGATGGTCTAACCGGTCATGCAAATAAAATTATCAGTAAACATCTAGTTTACAATAGCATGAGCTTCAATTTGTATAATTCTTATGCAGTACAATATGGATGTCAGTGTATGTAATTTTGCTAAGATTTCCTTATTGCCTTGAGTTATACTTTTAATATTGAGATAGTCAGCATCCCCTTGACTAATATTCTCAATATATTTCTGCAAATATCTTTAAAATTTAATAAGTTTCTTCGCGACTTTGATAAGCATAATGCACTGTAAATATGAGATAAAGTTTCATTTGGAAATAACATATTTGCTCAGTTGGAGCCTTCTGTGATATTATTACTTCCGGATATAGTACTCACATTAATCTCTTGTATTTAAAATGGAAAAATATGTATAATTATGCACATTTTAATATGTGTTTTATTTCATTCATTTCGGGGAATGAAAAATATTAAATATAGCACATTATATCAAATTTTTTATCTATCAAAGATAAACTCTCAAAAGCTCTTCCTAAGCATTTATATTTCAGTACTTTAAGATATAATACTCACATTTTCCCTTGTATTTAATTGGGAAAATATTTCTTATGCTTAAATAGTATGAGTACTTGCACTATCTACGAAGCATAAATAGCTACAATTCATTGTATATTTTATTCTGAAAATAATAATGCATCAAAGGATAAATTAATATAAAGCGTAAATAAATAACATTTAAAGTAAATTAACATAAAACGTAAATAAATAATATATAAAATAAATTAACATAAATAAATAGTAAATAAAAATAAATTAACATAAAACAAAATAAATAAAGATCAATTATTTCTTTTAGATGTTATAAAGGAAATAAAATAAATGGTGAATTATTCTCTTGAAGGATTATGAGAAAATTAATAATATCCAATTGAGTAGGACCAAAAATGCCATAATTATTTTACGTCACAAAAAAATTTGTTTATTCTTTCATTTATCATATATGATTATGGATAAAGTCCATAATATTTCGGCGTTTGACAAGTACGAGACCAATGGTTTGTACCATTGCATTGATAACATAAACATTTGATATGATCTCTATCATTCTTGTCATCCTTATAATTCCACTTCTAGTGGATATAAGCATTCTCAAAAGAATCATCTTATCTATGTTTATTTTATGACCTCAATTGCAACCACAATTACTAATGTGGCTTTTATTCATTCCGTTATAAAATATCACATCCACTTCAAGGAATGAAACGGAGACTAATAGATATTTAAAACCTTTTCATGTTATTGTGTCTGTAAGACAATATTAATGTGTGAAATGTCAAATATATTTTCTAACATATCTTCATCAGTGATACTCTGGTATATAATTGAGTTTTATTCACTAACCATGTAGTGAATTATCACGTTTGCATTCACTTTATGGAATGAAACAAATTCAATAATCCCATAGAATAAACATCATGCTTGCATTCACTTTAGGGAATGACATAAATCAAATAATCACATGGATAAATTAAATATAAGAGTCATAAAAACTATTCATGAAAGTAAATTATATATCCAAAATCAATATGAAATGCCAAAATATAAATAAAAAAATCATCATGATAATAAATCATTATAATCTTATCAGTCAATGAAAAGTCAATTTAACTTTAAAAATTAAAAAAAATAATAAAAGAGTATAATAAAAAAATATATCATAAAAGTATTATTATTCTTAAAAAAAATAATGAGTATCCATAGTTGATAACTAACATTACAACTAATCACTCGGGCAAGCAAAAATAATGAAAGTTGAACATAGAGAAAAAAATAAGATGAAGAGGATAAACCTATTTTAATGATACGGAAGATTAAATATATAATTATTTAAATTATTTCTATTTTAATAGTTAAAATAAGATTAAATTAATAATTTATGGATTATTTAAGTAATTTATTTTTTTATTGTATCATATTTATTTTTTATTAATATTTAATAATAATAAATGATTAATTGATCAAAAATTTATATCCAAAAACATAAATAACTTTAATTTTTATACTGAAAAATATAAATAATCATTTTAATAATTAACTATAAAATAAAATTAATAATTTTAATTTTAATTTTCGAACTGCTTCACTACATGTCAACCCTCGAAAAAAGTGATCCACAGTAATGTGTCATGAAGTTTTAAATATATAGATCATTTTAAGTTTTTTTTTAGGAAAATCGATTGTTTAAAATTTATTTTAAAATATATATCAATTTTTACGGTGCAGATATGACGACTTAGGGGGAGAACGTTATATGCAAGTGGTGATCTTTATTTTTTAAATTTTTATAAAATTTGAATTGAAAACATCACCTACATATGATATTTTTCTACCTTTACCATAAATATTGATCTAGATTTCCAAATATATATAAAAATCACTTGTATTTCAAAATAAAAATTTAAGTTGAATTATTCTCAAAATTATATCCACGTGCCATCGTAAACTATCAAAGAATAAAGGAAAATTCTACGACGGGCGTCGAACATCGTTGAAAACCATTAATGTTGAACATTGTTGAACACTATTAAATTAATTAATAAAAATTTAAAATCTCAAGAACTCGGTATGTAATTAATAAAAGTGTGATAAACTCAACATATAATTAATAATTGTATGATTAGTCCTTTAGATTTTTATTCTTTATAAATTAATTTAATAATGTTCAACGATATTCAACATTAATGATGTTTAACGGTGTTCGACGTCCATTGTAGACTCATCCAAAAATAAAATACGATAATATTATCTAAATAATGTGGTGGGTTTTTATTTTATAAAATAAAATAGATGTTTTTTTTAAACAAATTTCGAATTAAAGAACGATGATGAGAAACATCTGAGAATGTTTTATTTGAAGTTATATGGATTTTTAAACGGATTTATTTTTTATAATTAAATTTATTGAATTATTTTTAATTAGAACCAAATAAATAAAATGTAAATATTTTATGTAATATAACTATTATTAAATCAAGTTATATTAGACGTCTGGTTTCATTTTAACTATGGTGTTTAAAAATATCTAATCTGATTGATTCGATCTCACTATTCGATTACCTGAATCTAACTAATTGGGTATGTATCCGATTTTTTTTTTATACGGGTCAGATACCCGACTCATTATTTCTTGAGTCGGGCCCGGGTCATAAAATTGAAAATTTTCGGGTACCCTATTACTTTCGGCTAACTGATTCTTATATTTTTTATTTTTAAATATAATTATTATTTAAATAAAATATTTTATATTCACTATATTTCTAAATCAAACAATCTAATTTTTAAATTTAGATCTCTCAAACTTAATTTTTTTTTAAAAAAGCAGGGAATCAAGATTTATAATAAAATAATAAATTTAATTTTACGAGTTAGAAAAATTTGAACTTTACATAATTAGATATACATTATTTTATTTAAATAAATTAAACTAATTAAAAGTTAAAATAAATTAAAAATATTAATAATAAGCTTTTTTTTTAAATTTCTCGTCTTTTTTTATCATTATTTATATATTAAAATAAACTAAAGTAATTAAAAATATTAATATAAAACTTTTATGTCTATGTTTTGTTTCGAATTAGATTATGTAATTTGGGTCTTAAACTTTATGTTTTCATTATCTAATTACGGTATTAAAACTTTATGTTTAGATATTGGATTATGTAAATCGAATTTTTAAATTTATGTATTTTTTAAGATTAAATTTAAAATTTATTTAAAAAAATTAAAAAATCGGGTACCCGTTATCCGAATTTTCAGATACCTAAAAAATCTTGATCGAGACATGGAACGATCTTGTAAATACTTGATCTCCTAAATACCAGGTACTTCGGATACCCGAATTTAAACGCCCCTAATTTTAACCATAGAATAAATATTGTAATAAAACTTTAATTGATTGATTAAATTATAACTTTTAAGATAAATGGACTCATTCATAATTAAACACATAATTAAATGACATGTAATGTATTTAACCCATTATCAAAATTGCTTGGAATATTCAACTTCTCATCTCCCTTTTCCTTGGCTTATTCAAACATATGCACTTATGCATACATCCTCGCACTAGGGATCGATATTTTACTCGATATAATCGGGTTTCGAATTGATCTAGTTTAATTGGTCATATTTTTCTAATGAAAAGAGAGATTCAGATTAAGTTAGATCGAGTTTTTATTGAGGTGGAGGTTGGATCGGGTTTATGGTATAAAATATTCAACCCAACCCGATTTAGGATTAATTATGTATTTTTTCTTAAATTTTTTAGGGGTATTTATAATAATACTTCTCTCTATATGTTTTTTATATTTAAGTCCTTAAAATTAATTTTTTATTTATAATTTAGTTCTTAAAATTATATTTTTTTTATAATTAAGTCTCCTAAAATCATTTTTTTACAATTAAGTCCTTAAAATTGTTATTTTTCTATAAGTTGGGTCAGGTCAAATTAAGTTTAGAATATTGATTTTCAGTTTAGATCAAATTAAAAATTTTAAAAATATATTCGAGTTAGGTTCGAACGGACAAAAACCCATTCGACCCATACCCATCTCTAACCCTATTCAATAAAATTGTCACCATTGATTTTTCATAAGTTATATACATTTGAGACATATTCTAACAGTTTTAAGAATACTTTTGTGAAAACCCCTCAAAAATATATAAAGTAGTTCAAATTCATGTCCTCAAACATGTCTGAGTTGTTTAATGGACAAAGTCTCTTTACTGCCTCAGGGTGAACTCACCAGTCACCAGCTTATTTAATGGACAAGTTCTGTATTACCCGTGACGTGTGTTAAAAACAGCTCAAGTTTTACGTGAGGAGAGTTACTGAGGGGGTGGAAGTCTCAACCACTCGGCTCAGCAGAATGTTTTTGACTATTTTATGGTTGACATGAATAAAATAAATCAAAGTATAAGAAAATCAAAGCATGATAATTAGAGATGTTTATCAGGCGGGTTAGGTTTATGTCGCAGAAAAAATTTATATATCCACAGCGAAAAAGATTTTATAAATGAATTCAATTTAGGGTTTAGGGTTAAAATTTAAAGTACATGTTTTAAGGTTAAAGTTTTGAAATTAAAGTTATAAAGTTAGAGATTTAAATTTTAATTTTTAGAGTGAAATTAGACATGTTTGGAATGATCCAATGAGTTGCCTGATTGGTGATACTAGAGATGGGCACGGGTAGGCTCGAATTTTCGGCCCACTCGCATTCGACCCGAAGAATCATACCTTTCACCCGATTCGACCCGAGTTTAGGGTGAAAAAATATGACCCGACCCGATCCGGTTTTTTAGCTTTAAAATCCAATCCGACCCGAATCATTAAAAAAATTTAAATTTTATGAATTTAATTGTAAAAAAATAAAATTTTAGTGACTTAATTGTAAAAAAATAATTTTAGTGAGCTAATTGTATAAAATATATATAGAAATGGATCATTATTGCAAATAGCCCTAAAATATATATGAAAAAATTACATTATTAATCCCGGGTCGAGTCAGGTCAGATTTTTTCCATCCTAAACCCAAACCCGACCCGAAATCATCCTTGAAAAAAAACTGACCCGACTCGAACCCAAATTTTCTACCAAAAAATCTGACACGATCAGATTGGGTTAGGTTAGAACCCATCAGGTTTGAGTTCTGTACCCATCCCTAGGTGATACAGTGAAAAATAACATGATCTGGACTCCCCCAGGCAGATCGGCTAAAGTTCAACGTGGACGGGACAGATCGTAAAGTACTCGAGTTCGGCTTAGTCAATGCTCGATTAAAGTTTGACTCGATTGAATTGGGTTCAAATTTTTAAAAAGTCGAGTCTTGTCAAGTTATTTAATACTCGACTCAAAAAGTCCATGAACTACTCAAAAATATAATATATTATTTTTATAATTTTTATAATTTAAAATCTAAAATTTTAAACTTAAATCCCTAAAATATACACCATAAACATAAGTCTAAATCCTAAAATCTAAACCCTAAAATCTAAACCCTATGTTTTAAACCCAACAACCTAAACATCTAAACCTTAAACTAACCCTTTATATCTTAAAATTAACAAGTTTAAATTTATACAATATTATTTAAACCTGACGTAAAAACATATGCACCATGTAGCAGTGTACCCCCACACTATAATAACCCCCCGAATGCACCTACTTCTTGCTGTAACAAATCACCACTCGTGGGTACACCCTACCTGTCATTCGCCTGTGCCATACTAGATTACCAGGTTGTTTACTAATCATTGATTGGTATTGATCGATCGTTGAGTTTTTTCGATGGATCTTAGTTTGTGGATTTTCAACGTTCTAAACCAGTTAATGCAGTTTGTTTAATCAAATTTGAATATGGTAAGTTGTCTATGCATTTAATCTTATGAATTAATTAAAGTATGTGAGTAATTAATATTTATCTCATTAATTGTTATGCGAGGAATATTTAGGATTGAATATTAGAGTAAGTGGTATTTTTAGGAAGCTCGAATCAGAATTTACCAATAACGCTCGAAGTTAATATATATAATTGCCTTGCATGCTAGTGGTTTAAATTCGATAGATAAGAACTAAACATATTTAGAGACCAGGAATTATGAGACTAATATTTCTGCAATGCAAGGTGGTGTTAGGATATGATGAGACTTGTAAAGGCTTTATATTGTGTAAGATCGTTTGAAATATTTGTATAATTATTTGATTATTGATTGATATATAGTGATACATTATATGTTAGTTCAAATGGTTTATCTTAAATTAACAAAAATTATATTTAAAAGATAATATCGACATATATTCAATTAAATCCCTATGAAACTAATAATTAATATGAATATTTTAATAATAAACCTTAACGACTTCCATAAAATTTAAGGATTCAATAAAGCAATATAAAATTGTAATTTAAGGAAATGGTACAAACCCGTGAATCGGGTATAGATACAGACTTTGTTCGTGTCGATACGTGATTGAAGGTCATATTTGTATAGGTTAAACAACATCAATACTTGTGAAAATCTAGAATTTCTAGTAAATAATGTCACTATCAGTACGCATGTGAGTACTTGTATCCAAGGATACCGTATTGATACTCGTATTCAAGTATTGATATTAGTACCTACAAAACCTAATTTGATTTTGATATAACAAAGAAATAAAAAGACCTTTTTACAAATAAATTTTTAAGTCATTACTCAATTGACAAGTCAAATAATTTTTCTAATTCAAAATAATAACCCATCAATATTTTTCTATGTTAATTTCTAAGTCAAAGTATTGAATTTTTTCCATGCGTTTCGATACGTCCCTTAGGACAAATAATTTTAAAGTATTGATCTATTCTTGATTTTAAAAAAATAGTTACAACAGATTGATTCTTTATATAGAACTAATTACAGTAGTTGATTTAAATTCTAACTCCTTAGTTAAGTTGGACTCTATCTATTAGGAAAATAAAATTCCTAATACAATATAAACTCCTAAGTAAAATAGAACTCCAAATTCCTAAGTAAAATAGAACTTTAATGGCACGTATTTATCTACACTCCCCCTCAAACTGGTGAGTAGACATTGTATAGTCTCAGCTTGAATGTAAGCTAGTCAAAAACATTTCTTGGAAGTGCCTTATTAAGTATATCTGCCAATTGTTCTTGTATTGAGATGTAATTCAATTTAACCACCCCACTTGTGATTTTCTTTGAGATGAAGTGTCTGTCTAGTTCCACATGCTTGTACTGTCATGTTGTATTGGATTTTTCGCAATGCTAATTGTAGATTGATTGTCATAGCAAAGCTCGAATTCTTTATTGTAATTCAATTTTAACTCTGATAGTAGCCTCTGAATCCAAATTCCTTCACATATTCTATTTTCTAATGCTCTGAATTCTGCTTCTACACTACTTATTGAAATTATTTGTTGTTTCTTGCTTTTCCAAGTCACCAAATTTTCCCATACTCAAGCACAATAACTACTGGTAGATCTCCTAGCTGTTAGCTCACCTGCCCAGCTTGCATCTGTGAAGACCTTTACGTTTCTGCTGTTATTTTTAGTTAAAATTATCTCATGTCTTGGAGTCATCTTCAAGTATCTTAAAATCTTCATTATTGCTTCAAAGTGTTCTTCTTTAGGATTATTCATGAACTGACTGAAAACACTTATTGAAAAAACAATGTCAAGTCTTGTGAGTGATAAATAAATGAGTTTATCCACTAGTTTCTGGTATTGTTCCTTATTTTTAGGAACTCCTTGGTCATCAGTCCTAAATTTCAGGTTTGACTCCATAGGCATTTCTGCAGGCTTGCACCCTAATATTTTTATTTTTGAAAGAAGATCCAGAATTTACTTCCTCTGGTTTATTACAATTCCAGACTCTAAACTTGCTACTTTCATTTCAAGAAAGTATCTCAAATATCTCAAGTCTTTCATTTCAAATTCAGTGGCCAAGAACCCTTTTAGCTTTCTGATTTCTAGTCATCATATGTGATGATTAAATCATCAACATAGACTATTAATAAAATATGGTCAGATTGACATTGACAATAACCAAATTTCACAATGACTTTAGTAAATCTATCAAACCAGACTCTAGGTGATTATTTTAAACCATATAATGATTTTATTAGTTTACAGATTTGATTCGAACTGTCACTTAGACCAGTTGGCCTATGCATGTAAAATTCCTCCTCCAAATTTCTATTTATGAATGCATTTTTCACATCAATTTGATGAAGTGACCAATCTAGTTTTGCAACAAAAGATAGAATTCTCACACTGTTGAATTTTGATAAAGGGACAAATGTTTCTTGATAATCAATCCCATAGGACTGAGTGAATCCTCTTTCAATAAGCCTTGCTTTATACCTTTCAATGCTTCCATTTGAGTTGTATTTTACCATAAAAATCTATTTACAACTCACTGTCTTCTTCTCGGGAGGTAAATCTATCATTATCCAGGTTTTGTTTGCCTCCAAAGCTTGAATTTAATCTTTAACAATTTTCTTCCACTTAGGATCTTGTAATGCTTCATACACTATTTTAGGAATTTGCACTTTGCCAATTTTGACAAGCCTTAAAAGAAAGCATTAATTTTCTATACGTCACATATCTCTGAATCGGGTGACTTGTATATTTTCTGATACCTTTTCTTTGAGCAATAGGTAAGTCAGATGTATCAATGAAATTATTAACAATATCATTTAAATTTTTCATACCTTCATCCTCCAAGGACAATTGAATTGGTTTTATTTCTTGAATAACTCTAGTTTGCGTAGTTTCTTGAGTAGGATTATTTTTCTTCTTTGTATAGACATGAAGTTCCTTTGTTTTAAGTTGATTCTCCAAAAAAACATTAGGTGCAAGAGGTAATGTTTCATTCATGGGTGTTGTGGGTTCTGAAGTTTCAAGAATAAGTTTTTCAAGAACAAGTTCTAGAATAGGAATAATAGGTTCTAGAATAGGATTGTTTTGAATTGGTTTTGGTTCATCTAGTGGTAAAGTGATAGTAGGGGACTGAAATTTATCACAGCTCATCCTTGAATTTTAGAATCTGAAAAATAAGACAAATATTCATGAAATGTGACTTCTATGGAAATGAAAATTTTTCTATGTATGGGGAGTAACACTTGAAGTCCTTATTGCTAGAATATCCTAGTAAGATACATTTAATTGACTTAGGTTTAATTTCCCCCCAAAGCTACTTATGAACATAAACAAAGATAGTTGGACCAAATATTTTAAGAGGCAAATTACAAGACAAAGGTTTAAAAGAAGGAAAGGTTTGAAGAAAAACTTCCTTAGGAGTTTTGAATCCTAGAATTCTGCTAGGCATTTTGTTGATAAGAAACGTGGCATGTAATAAAGTCTCTCCCCCAAAAGAATAAGAAATATTAGAGGATAATAACAAGGATTGAACAACCTCTAAAAGGTGTCGATTTTTTCTCTCAGTCACTCCATTCTGTTGAGGAGTATCTAGACAAGAACTTATATGAAGAATACCTTATTCCTTAAAATATTTCCTTAAAGTATTAGCGAAAAACTCACACCCATTGTCACTCTTAAGAATCTTAATTCGACTATTGAATTGATTTTTTACCATGAAGTAGAAGGCTTTGAAGATATTTTCAGTCTCAGATTTATTTTTCATCATGAAGGTCCAAGTAATCCTAGTATGATCATCTATAAAAGAGACAAACCACTTAGTCCCAGTAACATTATTAACAGTAGAAGGAACCCAAATATCACAATGTATTAAAGAAAAAGGTGTAGAAGCCTTATAAGGGGAAGCAGGGTAGAATGATCGTTTATGTTTTTCAAGTTGGCATACATCATAAGAAAAAGATAAAGGGTCTTTATGGATAAATAAATATGGAAACAATTTTTGGAGATAAATAAAATTTGGGTGTCCAAGTCTAAAATACCATAATAAAACATCACTAGAACCTAAATTTGATGTATTTAAGGATAAAGAAAAAAATACTAGTTGGTTGGACTTGTCTCTTAGGAGGAAGGCCTTCAATGATTTAAAGTCCACCACACAAGCACTATCAATCGATTTCCCCGATTCCACTTCCTAAACACACAACCAACAACATTAAATATAATGGAACACTTATAGTCTTTACACAATTTACTTATTGATAACATATTACACTGTAGATTAAAGGAATATAAGACAGAAGAAAGAGTAATATTTTTATTCACACAAATTTTGCCTATCCCATCAACTGTTTTAACACTCCTTGGACACTATTGCTCTGTAAGTTGATAGAAAAAGTTCTTATCCCCTATCATATGGTCAGTAGCACCAGAATCTACTATCCATAAATATTTAGAAGAAGTTTGTAGACAAGAAAAACTACTAATTTGAGTAAGAGAATCAGATGATGTCATCTGAGAGAGAAATTTTTGCAAATCTGCAATTTGTTGCTTACTGAAACTAATTGGACTCTTTGTTGTTACTTTATTGATTGCTGGTTCTTTTTGTTATTGTCATATCTTGTGTGGTTTCCAATCAGTTGGCTTACCATACAATTTGCAACAATTTCCTCTAAGGTGTCCCACCTTTCTGCAATAATTACATCATGGCTTTAATCCTCTTTGTCTGCTGGTAGATGTTTTCATTTAGCTTAAAGATCATAACCTACTGATACTATGCATGTTTTAGAGAAAAGTTGCTTCTCTTATTATGAAAAATAATTACAGCAAATTGGTTCTTTATACATAACTAATTACACTAGTTAATTTAAATTTCAACTCCCTAGTTAAGTTGGAGTCTATCTATTAGGAAAATAAAATTCAATAAAACTCCTAAGTAAAATAGAATTCTAATGGAACGTATTTATCTACAAAAATATTGAATTTTTTCATGCATTTTGATACACCGCTTAGGTGTTTTGATACAACATGCTTATTTTCATGTATGTTCATCAAGTTTTCTCAGGTGTTTCGATACGGTCTTGTATCATTTCGATACATTTTGAAACTATGATTTTAGATTTTGAAGCATTTTTGAAATGATATCGTTACAGGTGTTTCGGTACAACCTTTGGCTATTTTGATCCGGGTATACATTTAAAATTAAAATTATATTTAAAATTATTTTGATATACTGTGTAAGGTTTTCGATACCATGGATTATTTTTTCAAGGCTTTTCGCGCATTTAAAATTTTCGACCGTTACTTATCAGTTATTGGAAACCAAACTTTTAAAAGTTAGTTACCCGTTTCAATACGCCTATTAAGGTGTTTCGATACAGATTTTGGCAATTTCAAATGGTATCAATATGTCGCTCTAAGCGTTTTGATACGCCCCTGTTTTAAAGACTACATGTTTCAATACGTGGGCTAAGCGTATCGATATGCCCTTATAAAATGCACATAACAACTCTTTCTATTTTAGCACTGTTTCTATATAGGGGTTTCGTGTATCGATACTTCAGGTTGCTGAAGTGCATTTATAGTGGAAAGATGGTGTCTCAACAGCTATATTGATGATCCCAACCACCCAAACGGTTAGAATTCAATGAGAGGGTATAAAAACAAGTCTCAAATGCAACAGTAACAACTATTGATCATCAAAGCAAAATCCAAGCATAAATCCAACTCCAAGCATTCTATTGCTACATCTTTACACTCATCTCTTTGTGCTTCATTTGTATTCATTGTAATTGAGTTTGGGGAGTGTTCAATTATAATTGGGACAAATTATTTCTATGAGAGAAACATTATATTGCATATTTCTTCCATTTGTAAACCTTGCACAAGTTAATCTTTGGGTAGAAAGATTGACTTGTTTGTAACGGTTGACTCCTAAGCCTATAAAAGGAGACGAATTCATTAGTGAATTGGATGAAAATCCTTATTGGGAGTTAAGATAGTGGATGTAGAGTTTGTTCTATAAATTGTTTGTTTTCAACCCCTCTTGTATAAATTTAATTGTTCGATCCACTCAACAATATCCACAAAACCGAATAATCTATAATGTCAGTTAAAGATGAAAATTGATGAGGAATATTAATGAATTGGTGTATACCTTAATTAACGAGAAAACATGGATTAATGAGGATGATTAATGTACACTTTTATAATGTATTAACAAGTTAATAAATTTAATTAAGTGACTTGATAATTGATAGAAACTAAAGAGTTATGATAATTGTGCTAATGATGAGTATTTTGTGTTAATTATATCTATTTTGTGTGTTGTATAGACATTTAGCTGGTTGAGTCACTTTTGGTTGATGCAGTCCAAATATTCAGAGAACGTGTTGCAATACCATAAGATGAGACACCAAATGTACATTCTTGAGGATGTATGACGTTAGGCCTCATTCAATGATACGCGATGAGAGATACCGAGTATGAGTGAATATTTTCGAGGTTGTGTGACATTGGGTCTCACTTCATATATTTTATGGTATGGCTTTATGTGCTTTTGCCCGAATGATCCGATAAGATCTCGAGTATGATTGAGCATTGTCTGTCATGTTTGATTACTTGCATGATGAAAGCATGTGTTTAAGAGATTGGTGGTAGCACGACCTGTTTATTTAACTCTCTTTATTTCCCGTACTAATTTGTATGTTTGTGTTTATGATTAGTATAAAGTATAGTAAAGTAGATGTGTATCATTGAGCTTTTAAAATTCAACGCTCGAAATTTTTATTTTCGTATGTAGGTTATTAGATTGATCAGAGGCATGTGGAGCACAATCGTTTATGATTCCAGCATGCGGTCAGAGTATAAAACTTTTATTTTGGGGGTTGTGCATTCATAGGACCTTATGTGGTTGAGTCTATAACTCTTATTTTAGAATTATATTTATCAAGTCAAATGTTCAAATATTTTAAATTAAATTAGAGATCATTTATAATGATTTGGTTATTTATTTATATTTTTAACCATTTGATTTAAATTGCTTTTATAAAAATATTTTGTTTGGGCTAATCCGAATTGAAATATTTTATAGTAACATATTATACTTAAATACCAAATATGACATCCAAATTTAATACGTTACGGTTTATTATTTATATATATTATTTATTAACATAAATATATTATTTATATTTATATATTCATAAAATTAATATAGTTATAATATATAATAATATATATTGATATATAATATTTGTGGTAAAAATTTTAAATAATTTTTATGTTGGTTTATTGGTTAAGGCCTACCTTTTGTATGTAAAGGTCTTACGTTCAAATCCCTCAAAAATGTATTATTTTATTATTTTTCCTATAGTAAAATGATATCATTTTGAGTTAATAATTCCGTTAAGAGCATTCAAATTTTGGACGTGCACAATAGGAGCGACTGCATAGGGCTTCGGAAAAGAGGACCCCAAAATTTTGATAAATTATATTTATTGAATGATGTTAATCTCGACTTATTATAAAAATTTTAAAAATACTCTTAAGAAAGATGAGTTATAATTATTAAAACGTTAAAATTATTTCCTAAATATGATAATTGCTTATAGAATATTATCAACTATTCTTATTATTGTTGCTTTTGTAAAACAAAGCTTTTCAAAATTAAAGTTGTTGAAGTTATACTTACGAACAACTATGTCGCAAGAAAGACTAAATGAATTTGCTTTAATGACAATCCAAAGTGATCTTTTAGAAGAAATTGATATCGAAAGTTATGTAAATGATTTTGCTTCAAAACATGCAAAAAGAATGATATTTTTTAAATGAAAATATTTGATTTATAGATGTTTATAAGTCATTTTTTGTTGCTCAAGAGGATAAACTAATAATATATTTTGTAATACAATATTCTTCTGGGGAAAAACTTATATCTCTTATCAATTATAAATTAAGGGTCTCATTTTAATAAATTATGCAGATCCCTAAATCTTTGAAGCATCTCTGATTAAGAGTTAACTATAAAATGATATAAATGAGTCAAAAAATAAAATTTAATATTAAATTTAAACAATTTTAAAGTTTAATAATATTTTCAAATCAATAATAATAATAATAATTTCATGACATCTTATATAATTTATCTTTCATAAAAAATTAAAAGAAATAGAGGTGAAGGAGTATACACCACTTAAAAAGAATTACATTATTTTTGTTGATGAGGTTGCCACTAGACACTAAGGAGAAGTCAAGATCAAGGGTCAAAGGAACAGTGTAATTGATTGTCTAATTTAGATTAAAAGAATCTATGTCTTAGAATTGTGATGTAGTTCCTTCTTTGTTTGCCTTTAGACATGACCCAGCTTAATCATTGCCATAATCATGATCTTTAATTTTGGTATTAAACAAAAATATTTATTTATGGATAAGACAATGGTATAATACCTATTAATGTTTAATAGATTATACGATTTCAATACGTTGTTTCAGTATAAAAATAGATGATATTTATTTAAAAGATCTAAAATTAAATTATTTTTATTTTTCTTCACTGAGAAATTCTAGCCGCTTTTCATTTCTTTCATAGTGGCTCTTCATTTTATTCGATCCTTTTATCGGTGGTCGACAATCAATCTTAGTATTGATTGTCGACCACTGAATCTATTATTTTCTTTGTTTTTGTTTTTAATTTTAATAAGAATCTCTGCTTCTATAGCACATTTTTCTGTCTTTGTGACACGTTCTTCTTCTGTCTTTATGACATGTTTTTTATTTTGTTTTACGTTCTGATTCATCTGTCTTTGTGGCATGTTTCAGCATACCCTAGCGATCGTTTGTTGTTCACGTAGAGATTCAATCAACGCTAGTTTCTGATTTATGTTTTTGTATGTGGTCACTTGGAAAGTTTTATCCCACTTGTTTGATGGTTTGTTTGCCGATGAAATCATTCCTGGGTAGCGATTTTGCATGACAGTTTGGATTGCATACAACTCCTTCTTCCTTCTTTATGCGTCTCGTTTGGACAGAAACAAGAAGATTCAGGAAGCCTCTGAATTTTGTTGGTATGCTTATCTCCATAGAAATCTTTTTTTTTCATTGTTTTTGGGTTGTAAGATTTTTTTAGTTGTTTAATCCAATTATTTTATTTCTTAGATACAATATAATGATGATTTTTTTTATGGATTTAATAAAAATTCGATGACATGTATCAAAAAAAATTATTTTTTCTGTAAAATATATATATTTTTAAAATATTAAAAATTAATATAAATAAATATTACTCTTTAATTATTTTAAAATTATTTAAATATATTATTAAAATAAATATAAAAATACTTAATTTAATTTAAAATATAAAAATTACAAATTCATTTTCATTTTAAATCTTGCTTTATACTTGAAATATATTTAGAATATTTTCATTGTTAGTTCAATTAACTGAATTGATTTAGTAAGTCTTTTGGTAACTATTTTATTTCTTTTTTTTTTCCTTAACATTTATAACATTACAATATATAAATATGCGGCATATTATTAATTTTTGTATGGTGTCGTGGTAAAGGTACAAGGATTGCTCTCCAAGGTTTCAAGTTTAATCATCAATAAGGCTATTTTATTTTATTTTTAATTAAGTGATAACACATATCACAATTTTATTAAAAAATATATAAAATTTTTAAAATAAAATAAAATTTAAATAATAAATTTAACTAATTGAGTGATGATAAATATCATAATATATAATAAACGATTGATTAATTTTATTTAATTAAATTTAAATTACAACTAAAATAATATAATAAATAATTATTATGAAGCAAATATATAATTATATATTTTTGTTAACTATTTTTAGGGATGACAGACGGGTACAATTTTGCGGATTCCGCACCACACCCTCACCAGTTGGAGTGGGGATGGGTATGAGTTTGGTGGGCGTTGGGCGGGTGTGCGATGTAAAAATTCATACCCATCATGGGTAGTGGGTAGGTGATGGGTTTAAGACCTTACCCGCCCCATATCCACCCGCCTCATATCCACCCGCTCCATATTCGCCCGCCATATGAATTTTGAATCATTTCTATTTATAGACTTTGATTATGCCTTTTATTATGGTATTTTATGTACTAAGATATTAATTTGTTTTAAAATCTATGTTAATCCTTAAGCTTGTACACTTTGAACTCAATTAATTTAGTTTGAAAAACTGATGATTTATGATCGTTCTTGAATTAATCAAGTTAAAAATTTGTAATGTGTGGATAAGTAAGATTTATAAAAGTGTAAATATGTTTTAGCTAAGTTAGTTATATATATTAGTTAGTTGTAGTTAAGTAGAATTTATATTAATAAAAATACGTTTTAATTAAATTACTTATCGTTAGTTAGTTAGATGTAGTTAAATTTATATGTGTAAAAATGTTATATATATGATTAATCAGTTAATAAAATATGCGAAATTTTACTCCTTTTTATAAAAGTTTATGATTTATTTTTACATAATTTGATACTAGTAGTTGCTTGTAGGCATGTACAAGCGGATACGTTTTGAGTGGTGGGTGTGGGGATGGATTTAAGAATGTACCCGCGTGGGCGGGTATGGATTTGAAAATTATACCCACCATGGGTGATGGGTAGGTGGTGGATATAAAAATTTTAGATGGGTATGGATATGGGGGAGGGGGTATCCGCACCCACCCTGCCCATTTGCCATCCTAACTATTTCATTTAAGGGTGAGAAAAATGAAAAAAATCGAATAACTAAACTCGATTCTAGGTGAAAACACTCAACTCGTTTTAATTCGACTCTAAATTTCATAAATTCAATTCGAAAAAATTTTAAATAAAGTTTGAGTTGTAAAATGGAAATTCGAATAACTTGAATAACTCAAAAACTTTAATAATTAGAAGATTTATTTTTAAGTACGAGACAAGTCTGTCAATTCTTTTATGATATATATATATATATATATATTAATATATAAATATATAAAGAAATATTGACACATATGAAAAAAATATGAAGAAATATATATACATATCTTATATAATTAGTGAAAGTAACTTAAATTAAATCAAATTGTACAATAACATAATAAATAATTATAATTAAATTTTTATAAGAACTTAACTTGACTCGAAAAAATTTAAATGGTAAAATTAGACCCGTCAATTAAAATAGCTCAAAATTTTTTTACTTGATTTGACTCGATTAAACGTTGGTTCTTAATTGTATTACCTCTTTCATTAAATTTTAACAATTAATAATTAAATAAAAATATTATAATTATCTAATAATCCGACAACTTTCTTAATTTGATTATGGATGTAATTTACACATAAAATTATTTTTTTGAAAGGATGAGTTATTGTCGTTAATTACTTGTCTGGGTGCATGTACTTGACAACCCCATGTTCGTGAGTAGCAAATGTGACATCCAACTTGTTGGATCCGACAAAGACTGAGAGTTCAGTACATGTTTCAGGGCATGGGGATGTTGGGATATCACACGACAACGAGGCTGAATTCGTATCATACGGTTACAATAAAACTCGACTCGATGTAATATATTAAGATTTAATTTAATATTATAGTAATTTTATAAATTCAGTTAGATTTAAAAATAAATAAAATTTTAATTATGAAATAAGACTTGAATAATTTAGTTTTTTTAATAATTAATAGTTCAATTTTACTCTTAATTAATATATTAAGTCTTAACAATTAGAAAGGTGTCTAAACCCTATCATTTTTTTTTATGTTTAAAGATTATTTTTGAATTAAATTGGTGTCTAATATTTTATTCTATAACTCAAATTAAATTTCACCATCAATAATTGTTAAAAAATATCATGATCCAATTATGACATGATACGTGACATAATTTTATTTATTTATTATTTTTTAATAAATTTTCTTTTTAAATTCTCAAAGTTTTAAATTTTTTTAATCAAACTCTCAAATCAAATCTCCTTCAATGTCTAACATTTTTACACTTCAATGATTAGCCGTTCACTACTTAAGTGTCACATATCTTATTGTTCATCATCTCGCACCATCTAATTGTCGGTTAAAAAATCAATCAATCTTTTTCTTTCATTATTGGATGCTTATTGATGGAACAGTTAATAGTTCATTCGTCAGTTTTTGATGACGGAGTGATAAGTTTTTTAATTGTGGGGTCTAACGAAAGCAAGAAAACCTATGGTACTTGAATTGATAGTGAGAAGAAAGATTTGGGGTTATATAAAAATTAAGAACTTTTTATTTTTAAAAATAAAACTTAAAAAAACTCATAAATATGTCATGTATCATGTTTTTATTGAATAATAAAAAATTTTAATGTCTATCATAAAAAAACTAATTTAAATTATCCAATAAAACGTTAAACACTAATTTATCTCGAAATAAACGTTAGACACTAAACTAAAATTTTTATATATATATTTTTAAATATATATAAATATAATTTTGACACCTTAAGCCATATTTTTTCTGTGCTCGTATTCCTAGAAATATCTGTATTAAAATGTTCCAAAAGTGTTGGGAGATTGGATTTGGTTCATAACTTGTTTGGGCCTGATTGCAACAGCTTAAATTTGGGCATCAAAACTGAATCCTTCCCTCAATAAAAGGGAAGCTTGAGAACAGACCAAACTTGATTACCATGTTATAATTGGAAGTCTAGAGAGGTTGTTGGGTCAACCACAAGACACCTGTATATTAGGGTGGAAAAAAAACCCGATTATCCGGTTTTGGTCTTGAATTCAGTAAGACTCGATAAATTTTTATTTGGTATTAGTTTTGGTAGGATCAAGACTGAATCCAAAATTTAGGTCTCGGACATAACCGGGACTGAATCTTGATTTTTTAGACCCGATACTCGATGGGTACCCAATAAGACCGGGACCAAAACAAAATATTTGGTATTATTTTTTATTTATTTTTCTTATAAAACTTTCTCTTTATGTATAAATATTATAAGTATGACTAGTTTTAAAACATTAATTTTCAAGCTTACAGTATATTTAATTTTATTATTTAATATTATTATCAGTGGTTATTTTTTTTTCTCCAATTACTCAATTTTTTAAGAATAAACTAATTAACCGGGTATCCGGTATTATAATCGGTTCCCACCAGTAACGAGACCGGTTCTTAAAATTTAGAACCTGGTATGACTGGGACTGGTTTCAATTTTCAGAAAAACGGTGATTATCGAGACCGGGACAATTCTATTCAAATTAGCCGGATACCCGGTCTTGCTCACCCCTACTATATATCTATACACTTTCCTTCGTCTCAATTCGATAAATTATTTTAATGCTTTATCATTTTTATTTCGATTAATCTTAATTTTTAGATTTTTACATTAATTTTAGTTTTTAAAAATTTATATTTTATTTAAAAAAATTCAGTGTTCAATATTCTACACATAATTCTTTATTTTTTTATAAATGAATAGAATGCGTGTGAATATGTCAAAAATACGTATTAACACAAATACAAATCGAACAGAGTCGAGACGAATGGATGACAATGGCGACACCGACGCGTCAATTTTGGTCCCACATTATTTCTAAATATCAATTTTGGTCCCCTTTTTGCACAGTTATGATTTTTGGGATATAAAATTTTATATATTGGTAACTACCTTTTTATGACGCATGCATCAATTCATCCATATTCGTAAATAGTGACAATACTATATATATTGAAAAATTGAAAATAATTATATAAAAATACAAATTACAAATACCAAAATCTATAATCTAAAACTTGATTTCGTTAAAAACATATAAAAAAATTGTGAATGCCTCGTGTCCGACAGAATCAAAGATCGAAGAAGTTATATCATGGATCATCTATTTCATTAATTTTTTATCTCATTTTTTATCAAGTGAATTTCACTTTATAAAAACTATTTTTAAATTTAATTTACAGTAAATATTAATGTTCACTTGATAAAATATGATAAAAAATCATTAAAATTAATATATTTGATTGGTTGGTTCCATAAATAACGTGATGAAAATGATATATTATATAATGTCTTCAGAGAGGGAAATCAAATAACTAGCTGTTTTTTTTTTAATTTTAATAATTATAAGGTATATATACTAAATTGGTAAAAAAATAATAATTAAAAGTTGTGTATGCTAAATTGGTCTTGTTAATTACGTTCGAAAAATCAAGTAAACACTTGCTTCAAATGACATTTAAAACAAGGTATTATTTGCAAAATCATGATTAAATAAGTTAGTCAAATTATAAAAGAAAATCGGTTAATGTTACGATGATGACTCACAGCTTTTTATCGGTCGTTATTTATATTGACATGATAACACCTAATTGGTTGAGATTCGTTTTTCTATAAATATTATTAAAAAATATAAAATAAAATTTAAGATTCATAAATCAATAGAGTAATTAAGAATATTTATATTATCTCATATTATTTCAATATTTTTTGTTTTTAATCGTACCTTAAACTTACTTTATTTTATACCTGCCGCACCACATATTCACATTTTTTTTAAGAAAGTTAAAAGTATAAGGATAAAATACACAAATAGTCACTAAACTATCATAAAAAGATAAAATGGTCATCAAATTTTTAAAAGTTATATATTAGGTATTAGACTTTAATTTTTATTACAAGATGATCACTGAGTCAATAACCGTATAAAATTAGGAGATGCAACGGTTGCAAAAATTTGTATAATAATATATTTAATCTTTAATATTTATACATTCAATTACTTTAGAAATCAATAATGAGAGTTAAAATAAAAATAAATTGATTAAATGGTTCAGTACGAAAAATTAAATATTCTATCATTCAAATTTTTGTAAATGTAAGATTACCTATTTAACCACTCAATGACCATTTTATATAAAAAATTAAAATTTTATATCCATTATATCACTTTTAAAACTTTGATAACTATTTTTTATTTTTAGGGGTAAACTATATAAATAATCACTGAACTTTTAGGTTAGATTCATTTTGGGCATAATATTTTTAAAATATTCAATAAGGTCACTCAACTCTAAAGTTAGATTCATTATGGTCACTGTACTTTTAAAATATTCGATAAGGTCACTTAACTTTTAGTTCATATTCGATAATGTCATCCAAGTTTTAGTCTGCATTCGATAAGGTCACCTAACTTTTAGTTTATATTCGATATTAGGGGTGAGCATAACTCGAATCAACTAAAAAATGATTTTTTTAATTTTAAATTATTTGAATCGAGTTATTCGAGTCAAATCAAAATTTTATTTCGGTTTTCGAGTTCAAGTGAGTTTAAAAATTTGGAAAACCAAATAACCGAAAAATCGAATTTCTTATACTACGTCGTTTACATGAGTATGACATTAAATTAAACTTTCTACACTAATAATTTATTACATTTTTCTTTATTTTTTCTCTTTTCACGTTCTACACTAAAGCTAACCCTAAATCCTTAAAATTGAAAATCCTCAAACCAAATTTCCTAATTAAATCGTTCTTGATCGAATCTTCATTTCAGACTTTCAGAATTTTTATTAACGTGATTTTTCATCGAAGTTTTAAGACTTTTATCGTAATAAATTTGTATCTTTATAAGTTTTTAATCAATTCGTTTGTTTCTCTTTCGTTTTGATATCGTTGAATGTTAGGTTTTTCTTCTTTTGAATGAGTTCATTGATGATTTTAATTTTTTAAAGGTGATTTCTTTTTAAAAATTAATCATAAGAAATAATTAGTTACTATCTGATACCTTTTGGATATATATTGACTCTTAAAAATTAATCATAAGAAATAATTATTTTATCCATAGTTATAGGTTGTTTGGCTTTGATCAATATATAAATTATTTCATAAACATCTGATGTTTAATAATGGTTTAGGACATTAGTATTAAGAAATGTATACATTTTTTATACTAAAAACTGGAATTTAAAAATCTCTACAATACATTTTGAAGTCGAAATACAAAGTTGATGGAGTCTGAAACTCATTATTTCTATATTGTAGATGAGTGAATCATAAGGTAGTCAAAGCTCACAATCATGTAGACATACTTTTACTCGCAGTTCACAAAGGTCTTTTTCAACTAAACTCAATAAGAAAACTGCTCGAAAGAAGCAACAACCAATATCAGATTGTTGGAATTATTTTTTCAAGTATAAAACTGAAGATGGAGAGCAATCAGAACATAGGTCGAGGTGCATTCATTGTGGCAAGACTTATTGTTAACGCTCTAAAAGTGTATATACCCTTTTACTTAAGATTTAATTTGATTTCAAGTTCATTTGTATTACATGTAAAAACATTTCATTTGCATTTGTATTAGATTAAGTTTGCATGTTTTTATTTTTATTTTTAAATGGTGCTGCTTGAGAAGGGTATTTTTCTGGTGGTGTTATGCATATTTGTTGGGACAAAGCTAAAGAAAGGAAGAGATGTTATAGCATATTCAGTGATGGATCAGACTCAACAAATACTATAACATTTTGGGCGCACAAGACAGAATAGTAGAAAAGACAATAATGGAGCCCCCAACCCTCTTCACGTGACTGTCTTGCCAGCTGCAATTTCCTGCAAAATTCAGAGAATACTCCTTGCATATTTAGGGCACAAAAACATAGAAAATCCCTATAAATACAAGATCATTATCCTCATAAAAGGAGAGACAAGGAGGAAACACTAAAACCAGAGCCGAAAAAAAGCAAAGTGAGAAAAAGCAAGAGAAGAAAGGCGACCACTTTCTCATCTTCTTCCTCCAGCCGAGCCACCATTGTTGGAGCTTCAAGCAAGAATTTTTTTCAAGACTTCGGGAGAAACAACAAGCTAGAAGACGTCACAACATAGTTGTTTGGTATTTCCTTCTTTTTTAGCTTTGCTTTACCTCTTTTCTTTCATAAAAATGTATTTCAACGATGGATTTGTGAATGGTTCCTTAAACCTAGCCATGAATTATGGATGTTTTATTATTTTAAATGAATTTCTTTACTATTTTTCAGTTTTATTTATGTTTTGTTTATGAAAACTTTCATTTTTATCTCCATACTTGGTTTGTATGAGCTCTTGAGAGATTGACATAACTAAGGGGTTAGATTAGCTTAGACCTAGGGATAAACAAAGCTTAGATCACCATGAACAATGGGGTTACTGTTAGGAAGTAGAATCTTAACTCAACTTAGGGATAAGGTAAGGTTTCAACAACTAAAAAGGTTAGAAGTTTATCAATATTAGAGGTGTGAGGATTGAGACCGGGAGGAAATGCCTTAGCATTTTTGAGTGCTAGATCCTTGAGTAGGGATAGTGGAGGAATTTTTAGCAAACCCTATCGAACATATTTAAGTCTGGGAAACAGTAATCATTTAGGATATAAGTAGATAACTTTTCATAATAAGTTTGGATAGTGTTTACCTTGAATATTCCTTCGTGTTTGTGCTTATGCAGCTTATCTTGTATACTCTTGTCTCAATATTTTATTTTGCTACAACATTTTAGTGAAAATTATAATTTTGCTTTAGCATATGTTCATATAAAAGAAATTATCATCTTTTAAGTGTCTTAACTACTTTTGAACTTTCCTACCCAATCCTCGTGAGAACGATCTCACTCACTCACTTTATTACTTGTGTGATGTGTATACTTGCACGATAGCAAATCATTTTATAGCATCACACAATCGACAACACTTACTCCATGGAAACAGAGGCTCTACAAACAATTTGAACAACCATTTGAAGACATGCTTGAAAAAACCTAGAGGTAAATACTTTGGATCATAAACAATCATAATTGGTATTTTCTAAGATTGGCTTTGAAGATACAAATTCAAAATTTTCAACTTGGAAATTTGACGAAGATGCTATTATAAAGGCGTTGATTCACATGATAATCGTGGATGAGATAACCTTTTGAATTTTAGAAGGAGAAGGGTTTAAGTCATTTTTTTTCTATAGCATGCACAATGTAACCTCCTCGACCCATTCTAAACACAACTCGGCTCGAATGAACTAAATGGGAAATACCGAGGTTAATCCGGAGACTCGCCACGATAAATAAACCTAAAATTTTACTTTTTATTTTTTTATCTTATCTAGATGCTTTATTTAGATCCTATATGTTCATGCGAGGAATACATTCATTTGCAGCGGAAACTATTAAGAAACAAGTCCTAATTTTACCGAATAAGATATAGGGACCTAAACCACTTATCAAAACATATTCTCTAGATGCAATTCATCCTATATAGAGATTCATAACATAGATTAACATGTGCATATTTCAAGATGCATATCAACCTAGAAAACATATCAACATTTTGAGTATACTTCTAAGATTAAACAACACGAAAATCATACTCAAAGGTATCTTAAATCAACTTCATTTACTTTATTATAATATCAAAACATAAGTACCAATTCTCAATATAATATCCTATCCCCATTGCTCTCTCACTACTAATAATATTATAAAGACATACTTGAACTTTCACTTGGCAGTTACCTAGATCCTTGCTTCCCCTTGCTGCCTCAACATTATTTAGTCTACATTGCAAGGTAAATGAGAGGGTAAGCATAAGCTTAATGAGTGAATAAAAACAAGTATAAAAAACTCCTTGCAATGCAGCCCATATTAAACCAATTTTAGCAATTAAAAAAAAAACAAGTCATGCTGCTTGTAAAACATTCATGGCTAACAAGGCCATCTTTAGAAAATCAACAAGTGGCCATGGCTCGCAAGCCAAAAAACCTTCTCAAAATCCTTTTTTGAAAACACATGCTTAATAAGCAAAAAACAAGTCTTATATGCTACTCATAGCAATGCTTAAATCAAAACTCTTGTGGACAATTGACAACACATGCAATTCTTATTGCAAAGTAAAAAACACTTGCTTTTCAAGCCATATTGGTATTAATGATCCGATTAGTCTACCGCTAATCGTTGGAAGAAACGGACTCTCGTTCAGTCCCTTGAATAAGGTTACATGAAGGTCTAATCCACCATGCTAAACTAACCTTAGTGTCTGGGTTAGTTAGCAAACCCGAATGTGATAAAGTCCTTTATACCGCGCAACATTGGGTAGTTTGTAGCCATTATTGGTTAAACAATCCTATAGAATTGTTTTATTGTTAAGAGGTGTTGCGAGGGTCTATGTTTATTGAGTTTTCCATTTACGGTTGGTTTTCTCATGTGCTGTTGTTTCTTAACGTTAAGAAGGAAGTTAAGGTGAATGGATGGAGGAGTGACATTAGGTTAGAAAGTTTAAAGAGGCAAAAGTTATGCTTGGAAAAAAATCTAAGTGAGACGAGTTATTTGATCACAGTATCAGGTAGTATGATGGTTCCGTTAGTGAGTTGTTATTTGGAAAAAATTGCTTAGTGTGACTTGGGATGCTTAAGGGTTATGTCTTGACAAATGTCGGTTTAGTGGAGTAACTTAAAAGTGTTGTGAATTCAAGAGCAATGTTGTTTCGATTAAGCTTATTAAAGAGTGTTGGTCTAGTGTAGAGTTGTAACTGAGACTTTCCGTAGTTAAGATGTTCTGAGGTAAGTTGTTATTGGATGTTTGGGGGAGCCACGTGTATAGGGCATAGTTGAGGTGGTGTTGATGGTATTTAGTTGTGTGATGGTTGTCTTTCTTGTCAATAGGGCACATGGTTGTGTTGTATGATGCTATAAGTTAGAATGGTTTCTTAATCAAATTTTGTGGTAGTCTTTTGCTATGCATCTGGAAGTAAGGAGTTGTGGAAGGAGTTTGTAAGAAATTTTTGTTTGATGGACTTATCTTGGATGTGGATAAATTGAAAGTGAATGTTTTGTTGATAAGTTGATCATGAGAGCCAGTGCTCTTGTAGAATGTTGTGGTTGTCAAAGGTGCTAGAGTAGAGGTGTGTGAACAAATCTCTGTAACTTTTGTGACTTGGTTTCTCAACAGTTAAGAGAGAGTTTTTCCTTGAGAATGGCTGGATTTATCATTTATGTGTGCACAGTTTTCTAGGCGTTCTGATCTCTTCCTGTTATGTTGGTTGAGCGGTATGTTTTAAGGTAGTGAGATTTTTGAGACGGACGTTAGGTTTCCGGTTAAGTTTCAGGTATTCTCTTGTTAATAGGAATGTGGTCGGTTTAAGTGGGTTGTCCAGGTTTGGAAAGATATGTTAAGGTACTATAATATGAATCTTTGGGGTTCTTAGTGAAGTTGCTATCGTCGGTAAATTTGTTCATAGCTGTGTTCAGTAGTCATGTGTTCAACTGGTATCGTTTAAGATTTTCTGTTGGTGGAAGTTTTTTGTTGTTTTATTAAGCGAGGCTCGGTGGAAAGTTTTGGTTTTTGCCTTTTATATTGGAATATGCTTGGGAAAGTTAAGCTTGTTAGTGGCAGTTGGAAGTTGTAGTAGTTTGCCGAAATTTAGTTACCAACCTTGAATAGGGAGAGGTTAGACCTTCGGAAAAAAAGGTTTTGCTTTTATCTTGAGGGTGCAATGAGTGTTGAAAAGGACCATGATGTTTTTAGTGTACCGTTGTTTTAGGTAGCCTTTTAAGTTGTGATGAAGGGTGGTGTTAGAACGAGAGTGAATCTTGTCTTTATGAGATGTATGTTGGGATCTTGATTTTGGTAGCAAAGGTCCTTTGTGGTAAAATCCATGTGTTGATCAAAGTGTTTTAGTGGCGTAAAGGTGTTTGGAAAGTCACGTGGGAGTGAAAGGAAGTTGTAAAGGAGGAGTTTCCTTAACGCCTTTCACAGCGAAAATTTCGAGGACAAAATTTCTTAAGTGGGGGAGAGTTTTAACTCCCCAAAATTGGGCCTAGAAGTTTAATGAACCGGTTTAGTCGGTTTAGCCTAGTTCGGGCTTAAATACTTAAAACTTGATTTTTAATCAAAATAAATTATGAAAAAATATCCTAAAATCATTATTTAGTATATATTTGACTTAGGTTAAATCAATTTGTAAAATTGACTCTTGAATCCCTACGATCTTGAAATTAGTGACTATTTTGTAAAAATTGAAAACTTGAGGACAATTTCATAAATTAATCCAAAACTTTGAATCTTTAAGGGGCTTTAATCCAATCCTAATCCTAGCTGATCTAAGCCTTCCAATGGTCTATTTTAATAACTCATAACCCATAATTTTAATTAATAACACAAATCACTTAATATTAATCCTAAAAACCTATTTTTATGTCATAAACCTAAATCTATTTTTTAAAATACCAACTTTTCATCTTATTGGAAGCCATTCTATCATATTTTCAAAGGTAAACATCAATCTTTTCAATAAAAATTAGTTTGGTTAATTCTTTATAATTTTCTTCTTCGATTTTACTTGAAAAACTCTATTTTCCATCAAGCTTTAAACCCTTCTCCAAAATTTCGGTTTCTTCCTTACCAAGACATATTCTTCATCCTATTTTCAAGGTAAATATCCATTCTTTTTATTAAATTTTCGTTGATTTATTTTCCTATATTTTTTCTTCCTTAAAATCTCTTCGTTTTTCTTCGGTTTTACTTGTTTTTAAACCTTGGAAGGAGGTTGGGTCAATTTGGAGGTGAGAATCATCCAAAGCTCTAAAACCTAAAGTTCTTTAATGAAATTCATAAGTTCTTGGATGAATGAAACAATCTTTAAATTCTTGAATTAATAAAATTGGTTTTCTTGATAAAAATTCCATTATTTTCTTGATTTTCGTTCAAGGGTTTTCCATGGCTGTTTTTGATGCCTAAATACATGAATCTTGAATTTTTTAGATGTAATTAAGATGGATTTTAAGTATCTAATCCCGGACATAAGGTCTAGGGGTGTTTGGAGAGGTTTTCGGTGAGTTTCAGTTAAGTTTTAGGGTGTTTTTAGGGGTTGTCATGTATTGGTCCGACTTGAGGGATGTTTGGGTTTGTTTTAATGCTATAAACCCACTGGTTTTGATTCTTGAATTAGGTCAAGAGGTAGAGGAACAAGTTTGAGGGAGATCGGAAAGCCGAATAGCGTTTTCGGGTGACTTATGAGGGCTGTCAATTTGGCAAGTTTTAGTAAATCGGTGAGTGGATTATAAGGTCTACCAATTTGGCATGTGATTATGAATTTTTTTAATTCTCATGAGACTATTTTTAAAAAAGTTTTTATATGTATATGATGCTCCCACGGTTTTGTTTTGAAAACATGAGAAAAGTAGTTTTTCTGGTTTATGCATTTGATGCATGTATTGGTGGGATGCATGGGTTTATTTCATTGTTTTTAACTTGAAACTTGATCATTGGTTTTTGATAATATATTGTCTAGTTAAGTGATGTATCTATTGGGATAAGTTGATCGATCAATAGGGTCTAGAGTGCACTATAAATATTCAAAAGTCGTACGTGTGTAAATTCCTTGTGTCTTGCATTTAGGCTTTTAGTCTAATATTGTGTGATGGGAGTGATACTGTCACATCCGGGCTGATAGGAGTGGTACTATCACCGGACACCAAGGTAAGATAATTCATTTTAAGAGTGGTATAAACATGTGCATGCTTTGGGAGTGGTACTAACATGTGGTTGCCCGTTTATCCTAACGATTTGGATTGGTACAAATCGGATCACTAGCACCAATATATGATTTTAATTTTTAAAGGTAAGTGTCATGGTTTTTACTTGTTGCATATGGGTTTATGCATGTGAGGTTTTGTGCATTGGTATACATGTGATTTAAGCATTGTTATGTTGTTAGCATGTAAGACTTGACCTTTGTGCATTGAGATGCATGTGTAAGCATTGCTATGTGAGTAGCATGTAAGACTTGTGTTTTAGCTTTTAAAGCATGTGATTTTAAAAAGGGTTTTACTAAATTTTAATGATGACATTGTTAGCCATGATTTCATGACACTTACTGAGTTTTAAAAAGTAGCGTTATTAGCCATGTTTGTTTTGTTTTATAAAGAGCATGA
Source organism: Abelmoschus esculentus (assembly GCA_035048815.1). Classification (NCBI taxonomy): domain Eukaryota; kingdom Viridiplantae; phylum Streptophyta; class Magnoliopsida; order Malvales; family Malvaceae; genus Abelmoschus; species Abelmoschus esculentus. The sequence goes on from JAUCBN010000049.1 coordinate 4,571,679, forward strand.
CATATTTTTAAATTGATGAAATTGGTTTAATATGGGCTGCATTGCAAGGTATTTTTATACTTATTTTTATTCACTCACTAAGCTTATGCTTACTCTCTCATTTACCTTGCAATGCAGAGTAAATAATGTTGAGGCAGCAAAGGGAAGCAAGGATCCAGGTAAAACGCCAAGTGTGAGCTCAAGTATGTCTTTTGTAACATTAGTAGTAGTGAGAGAGCAATGAGGATGAGTTACCATGTTAAGAATTTTGTTATATTGATGAGACTTGTAGTAGTCGTATGCTTATATATGTTTGATGTTGTTTATATTAGCTTTAAGATTTTGACTTGAATTGTCTATTGATATTCCTTTAGTTATAATATTCTTGTTTTGAAGTTTGATTCTTGATATACCTATGTGTGAATTTGAGTGTTGCTAATAATTAAGCATGACTATTTATGAGTCGAATCTATGATGTTGTTATTTAGGTTGGAATGCATATAGAAATCATGTTAAGTATATTCAGTTGATTCTTTCGTATGTTTATAAGATTGTTAATGTTGAAGCATACTCTTAGGAGTTGAATATATTGTTACTAAATAGGTTGAATTGCATCTAACTAATATGCCTTGATTTGTGCTTAAAGTGTTTTTAGGTGAATTTGTATATAGAGAATGTCATGAAACATTTGGAGGCTGGAAATAGTCCTTAAACTTTGAGCATGCAATTAAATGACTTGTAGATATTATTTTAAGTTAAAATTTGAGATACAAGCATGTAATGAACTTAATTAAATGTTGATAACTTTAATTTCATAATTGGTCCATACATTTATAGAAAATTAAAATTAGGTCTTTATAACTTGTTGGGTTAAAATAAGACTCGTTTCTTATCGATTTTTGCTGCAATTGAACTCAGTCCTTGCATGAACATATATGATATAACTAAAGCATCTAGATAAGATAAAAAGAAAATAAAATTTAGGGTTGTTTATCGTGGCAATTCTCTGGATTAGCCTCGATATTCCCCATGTAACTCGTTCAAGTCATGTGGTGTCTAGACCGGGTCGAGGGGGTTACAATCGCCACCTATCAACTTGGTAGGCCAAACACCATAAAAATTACTAGAGATTTAAAAAGCTTGGGTTCGAAGTCAGTTACTGTAATCCCTTAATCTTAACTTGAGGTGTACAGTAGGTTAGAATCATTATATTAAAACTTTAACGTCACGTAAATGCTTAAATTAATTGATAATAAAATTTGTAAACCAAATATTAAGTATATGATTTAAAAGTGATTATTCTGATTAAAAATAGAGAAAATTGAATAAAATGATTTTATGCATAAAGTTTAAAAACATCTCAGATCCCTGATAATCCCAAAATAACTAAAGTAAAAAAAATGTTTATAAATAACCATACTGAAAATAGAATAAAACGTTTTCCGGTAGAGATCTCTGAGTAAGAAATCCTAGGACCAGATATCTGAAAAAATTAAACTAAAAGAATGATCTATAAAGCCCAATGTGTCTCTAAAGTGCAGTCAAACATCACAATATCACTCAATTCACAATTACACTTATAACATAATTTTTCGTAGTAAATAAGAACAGAGAGTGATGAATGCAATGTCATAGAGAATGCAGTCTCATACTCTGAATGCCAAATATAGTGGTGGCTAAACCAATCAATCTCTGTGGAGGTAGTTCCCAAAACCCCTCACCCCTTATTTCATCAAAACGATGTGCGGTAAAACCACCTTCATCCGTGCAATCCACCCCATGCACATGCTATGCAATCAATTTCAATGATCTCAATGTCTCATCACAGATATCTATATAGTATACGAATCACACTATTCAGTAAATCTGATCACAATCTCACAATGTAACACAAGGTTCACAGTATCACATAGCATGTAAATATATCACAAAGTCTCAGTAAATAGGTAAACACAATACACAAAAAATCTAGCACAAGAAGAGAACATAAACTTGAATTCATTTAACAATAGCATAAAAAGAAACACACATTTAGAACAAGAAGAGAACACACATTTGAATTCATTTAAGAATATCACAAAAAGAAACACATATTTAGCACAAGAAAAAAACACGCATTTGGATTCATTTAACAGTAGCATATGAAGAAATAAACATTTAACACAATAAGAAATAGGTTAAATTTAAGAAGTTAACGTTAAAAACTTTACCCTCAAAACCAATTTATTTTATATTGTTTCGTAATAATTATAAAATATTTAAATACTTAATAATTCGTCAAAACCAAAATTTAAAATTATAACTAAAAATTGATAACTTGAAAAGAGTTAAAATTCTCAAAAATATATTATATCAAAAACTTATTAAAAATAATATTATAGTCTGATGGTTCAAATAAAATATCCGAATGTAAGAAAAATATTTATATATACTGAAAATAACCTTAATTCCCAATTACATCAAAGTTTCTAAAATAATAATAATAATTTTAATAACTAAAAGTTAGTTTTATATTTAATAATAAAATAACCCGATAAATATGAGATTCGAGGAAACTAAAAGGGAGTAACCTAAAGAACTTAGTATATCTCTAAGGTGTAGATAAAAATAACAAAACACAGTTTACAAAATTATTTCTCAAGAATAATAGTTCAGAAAAAATGCAAAACATAATTTATGAATAACGTCATACACACAACATAATTTACATACTCCAATCACAGTCCAATCCAAAAATCATAATTTATCTGAAATTTTATTTCATCCAAAAACACAAATTCACAAGATTTAAAATCATAATTACTCGCAAAAGTGTAAGATCTCAAAATCCTAAAAGTTTTATATATTTCTCAAATCACAATACAAAAATTAGACATGACAACAAAACACGAATATTTTTCAAAGCATAAAATATTAAGCATGTTAAAAAAAAAAATTTTGTTTGAAAAAAAATATAGCACCAGTAAGAGAACACACCTTAACCAAAACGACTCAAATTACTGAATAACATGGTTTTGAACTCGAACATAAATAAAGAATGAAAACACAGGATTTAGAGAATCTTGATGAAAGAAAATAATGTAGGGTTTTCTCTTAGACCATAATATGTATTTATAGAGAAAAATAATTGATTCCTATTAGAATTAAAATTCTATTAGATAAATATAATAAATATTAAAAAAAGTTGTGTAATTTTAAAAGTAATTCTTTTCTCTATCTGGGACTTTATATAAATATATATTATAATAGTAAACAAAGAGTTTTAATAAAATAATAATTAAAATAAAATAATATTTTAAATAAAAAGTAATTGATTGTAGAAAAAATTTTAATAAAAAAATAACTAATCTCAGTAAAAATAAAATTTAATTTAAAAACAAAATAGTTATCCAAGAGTTCTCAAACTTCAAAACATATATTATAATAATAAATAAAATAAAATAATTTTACTTAAATAATATATAAAGTCACGTTGGAAAAAAATCCTTAAAAAATTAATAAATTACATATTTAGCCATCAATTTGTTTAGGATTTTTTTAAAACATCACTTTAAATTTTAAGTTTTAAAATTATATTTAAAATTTTTAAAATTTTACAATCTTATCCCAAAATTTATTATTGAATTTAGAAAATTAATTTAAAAACCTAAAAAATTAGGGTTTCAAAAATTGGAAATATAAAAAGTAAGGTTTTAGTTTAGGATTCCAAAATTAAGATTTTAAAATTAGGAATAATTTTTGCGATGTTACAGTTAAGAACGAGAAATGATTAACACCCTCGATACGCCTAAAAATGGTACCAAATAGATCACCTTTTTTATTAATGTCAAAAGTTATAAACTTAGGTGCCATTTAAATTACGATTCAGTTATATATAAGAATTTATTTTAAAAAGCTTTGGTGTTCGAGGAGTAAACCAAAACTACCAACTACTCCTCAAATTGATAGCCAAGTTTATCCTCGAAAAAGAGAGCTACGCATTAAAAAAAAGAACTCGACTATACACAAAATAAAATGTAAGTACATGCATAAAATTAAAATGTAAACATACAAACAATACAAATTTACTAAATATATAAACATACGTAAGAAAAGAAAAAAAATATTGTTTATATATTATACAAAATAATGTAGGAAACATGTATAAAAATCGTTATATATATTAATAAAATTAATAAAATTAACATTATATAAAATATGATATTCACAATTATTCTATATATACATACACTTTATAATCTATAATAGATAATAAAATATCAAATATTATACACATACATATACATAAGAAATCTAAGTTATTATGATAATATAAAATACTTTATACTTAACATAAAATACTAAATATAATATATAGTATTTTAATAAACTTTAATATACATAAAAACTTAATAAATACTTATATATACATATACGGTAAATATTCTAATACATAATATAATATTATATACATATCATCATACAACAAGATTACATACAAAAGTGACATAGATAACATAATTAACAAAAATAACATGAAAGGACAAAGATACAAAATACATATTGCGACACCCTCGCCCCGAGTTCGGAGACGGGGCATCGACCAGACTTATAACTTGTAATTAGACCGAAAGTTGTATTCATTTCGTTGACATTTCAATTATTTGCAATACATTACAAATCAATCTTGTGTAACACTTATCAATTTTGGGGCCAATTTAAAACTTTTCTAATCTTATACTTATAGCGATTTCCAAATTGAATTCAGTTCATTTATCAATTCTAATCACCATCGTGTTTGATCTAAAACTTTAATCAAATTTTATTTGTTTGCCATCATTAATATGTTCTTATTAATCAACCAATTTTAATCTCAAGCTTGAACCAAAAGGCTTGGAGGTATTGATACCCCTTATAGAGATGTATCGGAACAGGGGTATCGAACCATCGTTCGATACTGGTCAACTATGTTGATCCCTTGACTCGTTGACCAAAAGCTAGAGTGGCCTGGTTCGATACTGGTATCGATGTAATTTCGTTACTGGAAGCTCCAGTATCGAACTAGGTATCGATACTTGTCTACCTCGTTGACTCGTTGACTAAGGTTGAGTAGCCTGGTTCGATACTGGTATTGATGCAATTTTGTTACTGGAAGTTCCAGTATCGAACCAGGTATCGATGCTGGTCTACTTCAATGAATCAATGGCTTAAGGCTATAGTGGCCCGGCTCGATACTGGTATCGAACCAGGAAGCCCTTAATGAAGCTTGGCATCGATCCAAGCATCGATGCAATTTCATTACTGTAAAGGGTGGTATCGATACCCATGTAAGTGGTATCGATACCCCTGCCCCAATTGGCAGGTTCCAAGCTTTTTAAGCACTTAAACACAAATCAAAGGACCATCTATATGGTCCCAAATCGTCCCTAATCCTTAAGGAAAAATTTTAACATGTTTAGGTAACAAGTAACAACCTAACCATCCTATCTAATTGTCCAATTCAAAGCTCATTCCAATATTTAAACCATTCTACTTTACCATCTCATGACCACTAGTTTAACCATATCTTAGCCTATTGGTTTACATGTTAGACTACATAGCTCATCACTTGCATGACCATACACAATACATTAGCTAAGGTTTCATGGGCAATCTCATCCATACCGAGTGTTAGCCTAACCATGGCTTGCCTTAAGGCTTACAAACCAAAAGCTCAATGGCAATATATATATATATATATACAAAACATTAACAAATCTTAGATGCATAAATAAGTCTAAGCATGCTTACTATGCCACCATAAGCTAGGAGTTTACAAAAGTTCCGAAATACCATACTTTGATTGCTTTGTGCCCTTGCTTGCTATCCGTCTCGATCGAGCTCCTTGGCTCAATTTCCTGTTGTTTTGGGAAGGAGGAAACAAACGAGTGGTAAGTACGTGCTAGGTACTTAGTGAGGCAGCCCTAAGTCTAACCATATTAGACATAAAACATATAGCAATTATCAAGCTTAATTCAAACGTTATATCAAGTTCATGGTAATAAAGATGGCATGCTTCAATTAAGCAATTAAATTAATTCATGGCATTAACTCAATCAATATACAAGGTTATCATGCTTCTTGTGTCAATCAAAAGTCTAGTATACTAATCAATTTCATATTCTATATGCCAAACATTAACTAACATGTATTCGATGCATGTTGCTCATTAATCAATTTTCGTTTCTCAAGCTTTTATTACACCATTCATGTCATGGACTACATATAGTCGTATGTTCATTCCCAATATCAATAACCACGTTACATTCAAGTGCTACTCATAGCATCAGTTTCATTTCAATATTCCATATCGATACATGATCAAGAATCCATGCTTCTCAAGCCAATACATGTACATATAGTTCACATTTAAACCTTTAGTCTTTCAATTAAGTTCGTGTGATGCCTTGGTATAGTTAGACAAGGTAAGCGAGTCAACAAGAGTATCACGAAGACAGTAACAAGAGTACCAAAAAGGCACTAACAAGAGTACCACGAAGGTACTAACAAGAGATACCCATGGTATCTAACAATTGGTGACTAACCACCAAATCACGGTACCCACAGTACCAAACAAGAGTACCGAAGTACTAAACAAGAGTGCCGTAGCACTAAACAATGAGCTCAGACTCTAGGCATGCCGTACTACCTATGACCAACTATCAACCAAGGCTCAATAACATTTTCATTTTCCATTGATCATTATTCGATTCATATTACCAAGTTCATGTCACCAAGAGCAAGTGTTCATAACATGCTAACATAAAAGCATCTATCATGTTCTAACATATCATTCATATCATATGAACATATATTCAGGTATATCATGTCTCAATTCATTGTTCATATCACTATTTATACATGCTTCATGCATGATTCGTGTACCTGGCATCCATAGCCGCGTGCCATAACTTACCTCGGCATTTCCGAGCCATGTATATGTGCTAAGCTAGTTCTAATAATCTAGCAAGCAAGTCATATCATCAAATAAGTCATTTAACATTAAACCTCCTTCCCTTTTTTTATCGAGTATAAGATTAATCCATTCACATGACATATCAAATCAAGTAAACAAAAGATGGTTAGGACTGTAGGTCCTAACCCTAAGGTTTGCCACACTCACTATTGATTCCAATCTCTCAAGGGTTGTAGATGACGATCCACTTGCCTCTCTTCCTTGCTAATTCGAGTCTTTCTTTTTTGTTGTCTTCTTCTCTCGAATACTCTAGTAAGACATATTCATATAATAATTCATTAGGACACATTCAACTAGTTAATCCAAGTGATCTTAGACTTAACAAATATAAACTAGTGCATTTGTTCATTAGGGACAGTTTTGCTACCCTATAAAGAATCGATGATATCTCCTAGCTCCCATGTCCGAATCGGGCTTATTTTATATCGTTAGAAAGATAGGAAGACCCTATAAAAGGACCAATTAACCTTAAATTTTAATTATTTTCCGATCAGTACCAGATTTCGTTCGAATCAGACTATCCAGATTCGAAATTGTTCGGACAACCCTTACGGAAACGCTTATATCTTTTCCTACCGAACTCCGATTCAGGTTCCGTAAATTTTTCCTTAAACTAGGTATATGGGAGTATCATAATTTAAAATTTCAGCTCCTAAATCCTTAAATCCCGACCTAGGGATTTTTCAAAGATGGCTACTCGGAATGGCATTCCTAGGCATTTTCGACTAAGTTCCATTCTATATGTTCAATCCCTAAATCCCCAATTTATTTTCATAAATTTCCAGCACCTTCAAACATAAAATCAACATCATTTGAATCAATTTTTCATTAACATATCAAATCAATTAACACTTATAACATTTTCAAAAAAACTAATTTTCCAAGCTACTTAACTTATTGCTCATGCTTCTAGAACTAAACCCAAGCAATTTAAATCCCTAAATCAAGTTTCTATTAACCAATTTTTAACTTGGAAAATATCACAAGAACATTCGAAATCCATGAATTTAGATTCCAATGTTTCGATTATGGAAAGAATAACTTACCGATGTACTTAGGCTTGATTTCTTAACCCAAATCCTAAGCATGCAAAAGCTTTTAAGCTATCTTTCAATGGCTTCCTTCCATTCTTTCACAGGACTCTCTCCCCCTTTTCTTTTTGCTTTTCTCGTGAATGAGGAGAAGAAAGGAGGAGTGGGCTGAATTTTCCTTGCTTATTAATGTGTAGGGAAATGACCATTTGGCCCTTTTTAATTATACTAGACTCAATTTGTTGCATGGGGTAGTTTAGGAAAATTGGGTCTTTGCCATGCAACCCTCACATTCTCATCTAATTTAATTTAGTCTCTCTCTCAATTCAATTAACACATGATTTAATTTTTATCTTATTATTTATTCGAACTATTTCATTAACCCGATTTTAGGGTGTTACAATTCTCCACTCCTTAAAAAGAAATTCTCCCTCGAATTTACCTAAAGGGAACAATTGAGGATATTACGCTTTCATCGTGTCTTCGGGTTCCCAAGTAGCTTCTTCTTTCTTGTGATTTCTCCAAAGGACTTTCACCAAAGGCACATTCTTGTTTCGAAGTCTTTTAACTTCTCGATCTAGAATCCGAACCGGTTCCTCTTCATAAGACAAATCGGGATTCAATTCCAGTTCTTTTGGTTCCAATACATGAGAGGGGTCAGCTCAACATAGAAACATGGAAGACATTGTGTATCTTATCGAACTCACTAGGGAGTGCAAGACGATAAACCACCGGGCCAATTCTTTCAGCAACCTCGAAAGGTCCAATGAACCGAGGGCTAAGCTTTCCCCTTTTTCCGAATCTAAAGACTTTCTTCCAAGGAGAGACTTTTAGGAAGACCTTTTCCCCCACTTTATACTAAATATCTCTTCGTTTCAAGTCTGCGTAAGCCTTTTTTCGGTCAAAGGCTTATTTCAGTCGATCAAGAATAACTTGAATTTGTTCCTCAGTTTCCCGAATCATTTGAGGTCCCAAAACCTTATTCTCTCCCAATTCAGACCAACACAGAGGAGTTCTACATTTCCTCCCGTATAAAGCTTCAAAGGGAGCCATTTGAATTGATGCCTGATAGCTATTTTTATACGCAAATTCCACCAAGGGCAGAGACCTCTCCCAATTCTTCCCAAAGTCTATAGCACAAGCTCGTAGCATATCCTCTAATACCTGTATCACTCTTTCAGACTAGCCATCGGATTGCGGATGGAAAGCAGTGCTGAGATGAACTTTAGTTCCAAGAGCCTTTTGCAAAGACTTCCAAAATCGGGATGTGAAGTTCGGATCTCTATCAGAAATGATCAATGTCGGTACACCATGTAACCGAATCACCTCTCGGATGTATATCTCGGCTAAGGTCTCCGAATTCATGTTCTTTCGAACCGGAATAAAATGTGTAGATTTGGTGAGCCTATCAACAATCACCCAAATAACATCATTCTTTCTCGGTATAATAGGCAAACCGGTAACAAAATCCATCGTTACTCGATCTCATTTCCACTCGGGCAATTCAATAGGCTGAAGTAATCCCGTAGGAGCTCGGTGTTCAGCCTTAACTTTCTGACAAGTCAAACACCGGGACACAAAGTCTGTGATGGCTGCTTTCATGCCAGGCCACCAATACAAGGATTTCAAGTCTTTATACATCTTAACAGAACCAGGATGGATCGAGAATGAACTTTGGTGTGCTTCTTGTAGGATATGCCTTTTCAATTCTTTATTATTCGGGACACATACTCTATCTCTAAAGTAGAGCAATCCATTCGAATGGAGGGAATGTTCAGCATTAGCTTTCGAATCAAGCTTTGTTACTATAGCTTGTAACTCAGGATCTGATTGTTGAAGGTCCTTTATTCTCGAAATCAAATCAGATTGAACCTGAAGTTCAAACAAATATCCTTGCTTTCGATATACTCGAAAGTGAGCATTTCGAATTTGGGGCTACAAGGAAAATTTTCATAATCAGACACGAAAATTCAAAGAAAGTTTTAATATTTCAAGGTTATTAAATAGCTTACCCAATATGGGTTTACGAATAAGGGCATCGGCCACCACGTTGGCTTTTCCGGGATGGTAATCAATGATCAAGTCATAGTCTTTTAACAATTCCATCCATCTTCTTTGTCTCAAATTCAAGTCCTTTTGAGTCAGGAGGTATTTAACACTTTTGTGATCGGTGTATAGGTAACATTTCTCACCATATAGGTAGTGCCTCCATATCTTGAGGGCAAATACAATAGCAGCTAACTCGAGATCATGAGTCGGGTAGTTCAGTTCATGAGGCTTCAATTGCCTTGATGCATAAGCGACCACATTGTTTCCTTGCATCAAAACACAACATAGCCCCGAATGTGGAGCATCACTATACACAGTGAATTCCTTGCTGGATTCCGGTTGAACAAGAACAGGAGCATGGGTCAAAGCTTGCTTAAGTTGATCAAAGCTTCTTTGTTGGTCCTCCGACCACTCAAACAATTGATCTTTTTAAAGAAGCTTGGTCAAGGGCAAAGCAATAGTGGAGAATCCTTTAACAAACCTCCTGTAATACCCGGCTAACCAAGGAAACTTCTAACCTCACTAACATTTTTCGGGGGTCTCCAATCCAAAATGGTTTACACTTTCTTAGCATCAACCTTGATTCCTTTTGCCGAGATGAAATGGCCAAGGAATGACACTTCCGATAACCATAACTCACACTTGAAGAACTTGGCAAACAATTGACATTCCCGGAGAGTCTATAAAACAATTCGAAGGTGTTCTGCGTGTTCCTCCTTATTCCGAGAATACACCAGAATGTCATTAATAAAAACGACCACAAACTAATCAAGATGAGGCCGGAAGATTCGATTCATGAGATCCATGAATGTAGCCGGGGGATTAGTTAACCCGAATGGCATCACTAAGAATTCAAAATGGCCATAACGAGTTCTAAAAGCCGTCTTAGGAACATCCTCTTCTTTTACCCTCATCTGATAGTACCCCGATCGAAGATCAATCCAGGAGAACACCGCAGCATTCTTAAGTTGATCAAACAAATCTTCAATTCTAGGCAAAGGGTACTTGTTCTTAATGGTCACCTGATTCAATTACCGGTAGTCAATACAAAGCCTTATGGTGCCATCTTTCTTCTTTACAAACAAAACCGGAGCACCCCATGGAGAAAAACTCGGACGAATGAATCCCTTATCTTGTAGCTCTTGGAGTTGCTTCTTAAGCTCTTTCAACTTAATAGGTGCTATTCTATAAGGTGCAATTTATACCGGATTAGTCCCAGGCTGGACTTCTATCCCAAACTCAACTTCTCTGGTCGGAGGAAGACTAGGAAGTTCCTCCGGAAAAAACATCAACAAATTCAGATACCACCGAGATTTTCGGCAAACCAAAATCATATTCATCTTGCAAAGCCATAGCAGCAAATATCGAAGTTGGTTTCTTATCAATTAGGAGGATTGATTCCTTCCCTAAACCATGAAGATACAATCTTCGATTCTAACAGTCGATCCAAGCCTCATGTTTGGTCAATCAGTCTAACCCCAATATCAGGTCAAACTCACATTTTGGTAGTACAAATAGATCAATTCGAAAAGGAATGTTCCGAATTGTGATCGGGGAATCTTTAAAAACAAGGTTAACATTCATTATTCCTCCTATTGGGTTTGATACTACAAGACCGCTATCAACATTTTCAGGCTCTAACTTAACCCTTACAAGCATATTAGAACATACAAAGGAATGAGTGGATCCAGAATCTATTAAAGCATATGCATGACTTAAATTTAACTCAACGGTACCTGCAATAACATCGGGAGATTCTTCTTCTCCTCTACCACGAACGGTGTACATTCTAGCTGGGGCTCGAAATTCTTGACAAGGAGGGGCTGACTGACGGTCTTTTCCCTTGCTTTGATTCCCGGAATGGGCCTGTCCTGGGCCCTTGTTTTGGTTCGAAGGTGGAAGACTCTGATAGGCACGAGACTGAGGAGTGCCTCTATTAGGATGAAACTTCTTACAGAACTGACAAGCCGAAGCTTTTACGGAATTCCCCGTACTATGGACAGAAGCCACCGGGGCTACGGGTTTATTTGCCGACTGAGGTCTCGGCACATAACGATTCTTGGACCCATGGTGGTAAGTCGAGGAGCCCTCTTTTTGTTGCTTGGTTCTCTTCATATTCCAATCAGATATATCCTCCCATTTACGCTTCTTATCATCCCTATTTCCACCCTTTCTCTTTTCCGAAGCTTTCATCTTGGCTTCGGTAGCAATAGCCCGATTGATTAGGATTTGGAAATAAGTAATTCCCAAAGAAGTAAACATGGGGCTCATCTCATCATTCAGCCCATCGATAAATATTTGGTATTTCTGCTTCTCAGTTTTGATGTACTCAGCTCCTTACTTACAATACTTACAAAAGTCGGCCACATACTGCTCAATAGGCCTATTAGCCTGCTTTAGATACAAAAACCGTCTTCGTCTTTCGGCTAGATATTGCTCACTGATATACTTCTTTTTGAACTCCTCTACAAAGAAGTCCCAAGTGATGGAGTCAGTGGGAGCAATCAAGATTGTATTTTCCCACCAATTCAAGGCTTCGTCAGCTAGAAGCGATATAGCACATTCGAGCTTGTGCTCATCGGAGCACTACAACTGCTTAGTTAGGATTTGAGTGGTCCTTTCTAACCAATGCTCCGTTTCCTCGGGCTTTTCCTCGTTAACACCCGCAAAAATATTGGCTCGATATCAGGCAAGTCTCTCAATAGGTGCCCTACTCGGTGTAGCATTAACAGGAGCAGAAGGACGATTCGGTCTCAATTCGGACACTAACCGATCGAACATCCCCTTCATACTTAGAAGACATTCCCTCTGGACATCTTGTATAACCGGGGCTACCAACTCAAGGGCAGCTTCCAGTGGAGGTGGCTCTTGTTCTTGAAGAGGATTTGGTTTCACCCTCACGTTTTCATTCTCATTAGACGAGCCCTCGGGACTCTCATCTCCTAGGGCTAACCTTATATCAACCATACTAAAAAAGATAGCAAAAATTATTCAAATAAGCAAGAACAAAAGCAAGTACGGTATAAAACTCCTAGGTGGCATAGTTCAATCCTATATGATGCATGCACATTCGATTCGGTCTGAGAATCACGTAATAGAAAGCTCTGATACCACTAAATGTGACACCCTTGCCCCGGGTTAGGAGACGGGGGCATCAACCGGACTTATAACTTGTAATTAGACCAGAAGTTGTATTCATTTCGTTGACATTTCAATTATTTGCAATACATTACAAATCAATCTTGTGTAACACTTATCAATTTTGGGGCCAATTTAAAACTTTTCTAATCTTATACTTATAGCGATTTTCAAATTGAATTCAGTTCATTTACCAATTCTAATCACCATCGTGTTTGATCTAAAACTTTAATCAAATTTTATTTGTTTGACCATCATTAATATGTTCTTATTAATCAACCAATTTTAATCTCAAGCTTGAACCAAAAGGCTTGGAGGTATCGATACCCCTTATAGAGATGTATCGGAATAGGGGTATCAAACCATCGTTCGATACTGGTCAACTATGTTGACCCCTTGACTCATTGACCAAAAGCTAGAGAGGCCTGGTTCGATACTGGTATCGATGCAATTTCGTTACTAGAAGCTCTAGTATCGAACTAGGTATCGATACTTGTCTACCTCGTTGACTAAGGTTGAGTAGACTAGTTCGATACTGGTATTGATGCAATTTCGTTACTGGAAGTTCTAGTATCGAACCAGGTATCGATGCTGGTCTACTTCAATGACTCAATGGCTTAAGGCTATAGTGGCTCGGCTCGATACTGGTATCGAACCAGGAAGCCCTTAATGAAGCTTGGCATCGAACCAAGCATCGATGCAATTTCATTACTATCAAGGGTAGTATCGATACCCATGTAAGTGGTATCGATACCCCTGCCCCAATTGGCAGGTTCCAAGCTTTTTAAGCACTTAAAAACAAATCAAAGGACCATCTATATGGTCCCAAATCGTCCCTAATCCTTAAGGGAAAAATTTTAACATGTTTAGGTAACAAGTAACAACCTAACCATCCTATCTAATTGTCCAATTCAAAGCTTATTCCAATATTTAAACCATTCTACTTTACCATCCCATGACCATTAGTTTAACCATATCTTAGCCTATTGGTTTTCATGTTAGACTACATAGCTCATTACTTGCATGACCATACAAAATACATTAGCTAAGGTTTCATGGGCAATCTCATCCATACCGAGTGTTAGCCTAACCATGGCTTGCCTTAAGGCTTACAAACCAAAAGCTCAATGGCAATATATATATATATATATACAAAACATTAAAAAATCTTAGATGCATAAATAAGTCTGTAACACTCTTAATAAAAAAGGAAACAAATAAAAATATTAAATACGAGTAAATAATTTTTATATATGTATAAAAAATATAATACCTTTTTGGAACCCATATTAGATCTGGAATCCAAAATAAACTCTTTTTTCTCTCAAACCCCGACCACCGCCGCTCTCCCTCACCATCGCGCCTTGGTCCTCACTGCCGCCACCGTTGTGTCCGTCTCCTTGCCCCGACCAAGACCCACCGAACCACGCGCCCGTCGGCCTCCACGATCGTCCGGAATCGAGGTTTGAAGCTTCGCCGGACCTAGAGTTTAAACCCTATAATTTTCCTTCTTTTTTCGGCCGTTCCAGTGTCCCAATCATCGCGTCGCCAACACCACCGTGCTCTCCGTGGAAGCGCGACCAAAACCCCTCTGTCATCGCCTCCGTTCACCATCGATCGGACCCTCGTCGGAGTTGTTCGAATTTAAGGTAAGTTCTTACCTTTCGATCTGTTTTTGAGTTTTGTTGCTTAATTTTGGTGTTTTGGTTGAATCTGGGTAATTTTTCTGAGTTCAGAGGGTGTTTTCCGGCCGTTTAGGGCCGCGCGTGGCCTTCACCCGCCACCGGGGCGATTTCCGACCGCCCTGGACGGTGGCCTGGAGCCAGCCGGTTCAAACCGGCCCAAACCCGGTTCGAGCCGACCTTGAACCGGTCAAACCGATCCGAACCAGTCTTGAACCGAACCGGTCAAACCCTAACCCGACCCGTTGACCGACCCAACCCGTTGACCGTTGATCGACCCGACCTGTTGACCAACCCGACCCTTATTCTCTTTTGGTCTTACGTTTTCATCTATTCTCCCCACAATAATTATGCCTATTCTTAA
Organism: Abelmoschus esculentus; assembly: GCA_035048815.1. NCBI lineage: Eukaryota > Viridiplantae > Streptophyta > Magnoliopsida > Malvales > Malvaceae > Abelmoschus > Abelmoschus esculentus. The sequence goes on from JAUCBN010000049.1 coordinate 4,586,916, forward strand.
GCCTTAACCTTTCGGCTACCCAAGGACTTACTCGGAATCAAGCTATAAGATTTTGTGAGTGTGTGTTTTTGTGAACAAGTTTGATTAAAGGATTTCTTAGACAAACTATAAGTTCAAGATAAATAGACTTTGGAATTTATGATGTCTTCCTATAGTACCAACACTTGAGCCAATTTCAGGCACCTCAAGGGTTGTGTTTTTTACCTAGCAATTTTTTTTAGCAAGCATATACTAGAGCCAATTTCGGGCACCTCTAGTTATCATTCCATAAATCCAAGTCTTTATCACCTAAGTTCATTAAAAGAATTCCTAAAATCACACAAGTTCCACCAGAGTGGTGGGCCATCTGTTTCTGAGGCTCATCAGCCAGCTTTTGGTTTATGCCACCAGACGTAGGGATGACCGAGATAAGCCTGATGTTATCGCAGGTACTTTTACCATCTTTTCTGTTCCGTATTTTGCTTTGCTTGACAATGGCTCCACACACTCATATATATCGAAGTCAGTATCTAGACACCTTTCGATCTCAGTTGAGAACATTGAGAGTGTCTTTACCTTTATGAGCCCAGTGGGGCAATCCTTATCTGTAGATAAGGTTTTCAAGAGATTTCCCCTTGTTGTGAAAGGGGAAGTGTTTCTGGTGGATCTTATGGAACTTCCTTTAGAGGAGTTCGATCTAATTTTGGGGATGGACTGGTTATCTGAGCATCGTGTTAATCTGGACTGTGAGGCCAAGAGGGCCACACTAAGGACTCTTGATGGAAGGTCTGTAGTCTTGGTTGGCGAACGACGAGGTTTTTTGTCCAATGTGATATCAGTTTTTTCGGCTGACAAGATGATCCGAAAAGGATATGAGGCCTTTATTGCTTGTTTCCTTAACACAAAGGGGTCTTTATCTAAGATCGAAGAAATTCGCACCGTTAGTGAGTTTCCTGATGTTTTTCCGTTTTGCTCTAAAAATCTGGAGACACTATCTCTACGGAGAAAAGTGTTATATCTTTACCGATCACAAAAGCCTGAAGTACCTCCTTACCCAAAAGGAGCTTAATCTGAGACAGCGTCGTTGGTTGGAGCTTCTAAGGACTACTACGATTGCGAGATTGAGTATCATCCGGGAAAATCCAATGTTGTGGCGGACGCTTTGAGTCGTAAGACCGTATCAGACCTGAGATCCTTATTAGTCAGGATGAGTATTTATGATGATGGTAGCCTATTGGCTGAGTTGAGGGTTAAACCGACTTTGGCTGAGCAGATTAGGGCCAACCAGCGGTTGGATGATTCTTTACTTCCTGTTATACAATAAGTGGAAGAAGGATCCACTTCTGTTTATTCTTTTGATCAGGATGGATTTCTTTGTTTTAATGGTCGATACTGTGTACCGAACGATCCTGAGTTGAGACAGACCATTCTCAGTGAGGCCCATAGTAGTCCTTATGCTATGCATCCTGGAGGAGATAAGATGTATCAGAATATGAAACAGAGGTATCGATGGGTAGGAATGAAAAAGGATATCTCAGATTATGTATCCAGATGTTTGACTTGTCAGCAGGTGAAAGCAGAACATCAACATCCCTCTGGTCATTTACAGCCTATAAAGATCCCCGAATGGAAATAGGAACGTATCACGATGGACTTTGTTACGGGATTGCCTTTGACCCCGTCTAGGAATGATTCTGTCTGGGTTGTGGTAGATAGACTCACAAAGTCAGCTTACTTTATTCCTGTTCGGATAACCTATTCTCTGGAGAAGCTGGCTAGACTGTATATTTCTGATATTGTCAGACTACATGGGGTACCCTTATCTATCATTTCTGACCGAGATCCGAGGTTTACTTCCCGTTTCTGGACAGCTTTACAGTCTGCTTTGGGTACTCGTCTGAATTTCAGTACGTCTTTTCATCCCCAGAAAGATGGCTAGTTTGAGAGAGTGATACAGATTCTGGAGGATATGTTACGGGGTTGTGTTCTAGACTTCCGGGGCAGTTGGGAAGACTTTTTACCGTTGGCAGAGTTTGCCTATAATAACAGCTATCAGGCTAGCATCCGTATGGCACCTTATGAGGCTTTGTATGGTCGTAAGTGTCGTACTCCTATTTGTTGGACAGAGTTGTATGATCGGAAAATTCTGGGTCCCGAGTTAATTCAGGAAACTGAGGAGACTGTCAGATTAATTCGAGATCGTCTGAAGGAAGCTTTTACCAGACAGAAATCTTATGCTGACCAGAGGAGAAAAGATATCGAGTTTGAGGTTGGTGATCAGGTTTTCTTAAAAGTCTCTCCCTGGAAAAAACTTCTGAGATTTGGGCGTAAGGGCAAGTTGAGTCCGAGATATATTGGACCCTGTTGCATATCAGCTAGAGTTGCCTCCACAGCTTAGCCGTATCCATGATGTGTTTCATGTATCCATGTTGAGACAGTACCATCCGGATCCGAGTCATATTATTCAGGTTCAGGATGTTGACTTACATCCAAACTTGTCTTATGAGGAGGAACCTTTTCAGATCCTAGAGTTTGATGAAAGAGTTCTGAGAAGAAGTCGTATACCTATGGTTAAAGTTCAATGGAGGAACCGTAGCCCTTCTTAGGCCACTTGGGAGATCGAGGAATCCATGAGAGAACAGTTTTCGCATCTGTTCAACCCAGGTAAATTTCGAGGACGAAATTTCTTTTTAGGGGAGAGAGTTGTAACACTCTTAAAAAAAGGAAACAAATAAAAATATTAAATACGAGTAAATAATATATATATGTATAAAAAAAATATAATACCTTTTTGGAACCCATATTAGATCTGGAACCCAAAATAAACTTTTTTTCCTCTCAAACCCCGACCACCGCCGCTCTCCCTTACCGTCGCGCTGTGGTCCTCACCACCGCCACCGTTGTGTCCGTCTCCTTGCCCCGACCAAAACCCACCGAACCACGCGCCCGTCAACCGCCGCGATCGTCCGGAATCGAGGCTTGAAGCTTCGCCGGACCTAGGGTTTAAACCCTATAATTTTCCTTCTTTTTCCGGCGTCTGAATCGGCGCGTCGCCAACACTATTGATTCCAATCTCTCAAGGGTTGTAGATGGCGATCCCCTTGCCTCTCTTCCTTGCTAATTCGAGTCTTTCTTATTTGTTTTCTTCTTCTCTCGAATTATCTAGTAAGCCATATTCATATAATAATTCATTAGGACACATTCAACTAGTTAATCCAAGTGATCTTAGACTTAACAAATATAAACTAGTGTATTTGTTCATTAGGGACAGTTTTGCTACCTATAAAGAATCGACTATATCTCCTAGCTCCCATGTCCGAATCGGGCTTATTTTATATCGTTAGAAAGCTAGGAAGCCCTATAAAAGGAACAATTAACCTTAAATTTTAATTATTTGCCAATCAGTACCAGATTTCGTTCGAATCAGACCTATCTAGATTCGAAATTGTTCGGACAACCCTTACCGAAACGCTTATATCTTTTCCTACCGAACTCCGATTCAGGTTCCGTAAATTTTTCCTTAAACTAGGTATATGGGAGTATCATAATTTAAAATTTCAGCTCCTAAATCCTTAAATCCCGACCTAGGAAATTTTTCAAAGATGGCTACTCGGAATGGCATTCCTAGGCATTTTCGACTAAGTTCCATTCTATATGTTCAATCCCTAAATCCCCAATTTATTTTCATAAATTTCCAGCACCTTCAAACATAAAATCAACATCATTTGAATCAATTTTTCATTAACATATCAAATCAATTAACACTTATAACATTTTCAAAAAAACTAATTTTCCAAGCTACTTAACTCATTGCTCATGCTTCTAGAACTAAACCCAAGCAATTTAAATCCCTAAATCAAGTTTCTATTAACCAATTTTTAACTTGGAAAATATCACAAGAACATTCAAAATCCATGAATTTAGCTTCCAATGTTTCGATTATGGAAAGAATAACTTACCGATGTACTTAGGCTTGATTTCTTAACCCAAATCCTAAGCATGCAAAAGCTTTTAAGCTATCTTTCAATGGCTTCCTTCCATTCTTTCACAGGACTCTCTCCCCCTTTTCTTTTTGCTTTTCTCGTGAATGAGGAGAAGAAAGGAGGAGTGAGCTGAATTTTCCTTGCTTATTAATGTGTAGGGAAATGACCATTTGGCCCTTTTTAATTATACTAGACTCAATTTGTTGCATGGGGTAGTTTAGGGAAATTGGGTCTTTGCCATGCAACTCTCACATTCTCATCTAATTTAATTTAGTCTCTCTCTCAATTCAATTAACACATGATTTAATTTTTATCTTATTATTTATTCGAACTATTTTATTAACCCGATTTTAGGGTGTTACACATATACATGTCAAATCTTGATAGACTTTTTCTAGAGGGTTTGATCTTTCAAGAAGTTAGGTTACCTCTTGCCACACAACTCTCAGACGGGGAAAAGAGATATGCAAGTTAACCTAATTCTTGGGGACCATAACCCCTTTATATAGTTGATTTAATAACCAACTATTAAGTATTTATAACTCTACCCCTTATCAAATTATAAATACACCTTATGGTATCTACACTTTTAATTCCATGAAAATTTAATACCTATAACACGTGTAACATAATTGGTCACTTAATTACGTGTTAAACTTTATAATAGCAATATATATTATACATATGTGCCCACTATTATTGAATTTTAATACAATAATCTCCCACTTGGACAATATATGTTTCCTGACAAATGTATAACCTTATGAGCTCAATATTTTCTATCATATAATAGGTATTCTATACCAATCTCGTCCATCAATTATATCCATATAGGATCAAAGCGGTCTTCATCATATCAATCATGACTGGACCCATCAATGGTCACGTATACAAACATAATCAAATGACATAGATCAATCATGGGTGTGTAGCATGGAAATTACATGTAAATGTGAACTGAACATGCTTATTTTTAACTGGTCCTCCTAAACTTTAGTGAGATCAAACTTTATTGAATTTAGAGTGTGCATAAGCCAAAATAACTTTATTTCTGCAGAAATTAACTTTAAACTGAAGTAACCGAAATTATATCTAAAATGAATGAGCATTTATCAAAATAACAAACTCCCACTAAAACTGAATATACTTAAATAATATTACACTCATATGAGCAAAGTGCTCATGAAAGACCTAGAGTGATAGTTTCTCAATAAGCGCGCAATTATGGAGTTTGTACCAACATGCTCTATAGACACACAAACACTCTGAATTTTCTTTAACAACTAGGAACTAAATTTTGTAAAGTGTTCCTATTTTTTATAGAATAAATGATGCATATTTATTGTCACAAAATAACTGAAGTGGTCTTTCTAGTCAATCTATAATTAGCAGCTCATGTGACAGAGTCTTTTGCATTAATATTCTAGTAGAATCGAAGCCTGTAAATTTGATAATCTCTAACTTACCAGAACTTCGATATGTGAGCATGTAATTTTTGTTCTCTAACGAAATTTCATAACTCTATTGGTTGTTATCCAACGGTTCATATTAGATTTACTTAAATATTTTTCTAACATTCTAATAATATATGCAATATCCAAATGCATACATACTTAAACATAAATTAGATTCTCAATAGATTATGTATATGGAATCTTTTGTATTTTATAAATTTCAAAGTTACTTTTAGGGCACTAAAAAAATCTTCTTTAGTAAAATATGAGTATCACTTGACTTACTCCCACTGAACTTGTAATACATACAAATTTCAACCAAATTCATCTCAAAACCGAATGAGATAATCAATATAAAATTTATAATTTTATTAATGAGAGTCAAACTTAAGCTCATAGATGGATTTTTTTAATTTACATATCACTAATTTTGTATCATTAGACACAAATCAATGATTGTACCATATAATTAATTTATTCAATGTTGTCATTGAAAAACACAAGCTTAATATCCAACTTATGTAGCTCAAGATTAAAAGCAACAAGTGTCAATATTATTTTGAAAGAGTCTTTCAGTAAAACTTGAGAGAAAGTCTCCATAAAATTAATGTCTTGTTTTAGAGTATATCCTTTAGATACAAGACATGCCTTTATACTTGTTCACATTATCATTTACATCCCTCTTGGTTTTAAATATTAATTTACAACCAATTGGTTTGTACCTTAAGGTAATGAGACAAGTTCCTAAACTTTATTGTCTTGTATAAAATTATACTTTTTTTAAATGACATCTATCCACTTTTGAGAGTTAAAACTTTTATGGTTTGATAAAAATAACTGATCAGGTTATTTTCTATCATTCCTTTATTATACTTAATTTTCTTGATGAAATACTAAGTAATAATCCTTAATAATATTTCTCTTTCCTCTCATGGATATCTTTAAAGACACTTTTTGAGGTTGTTGAGTTTGTTTTAAAAAATAATTATCTTATCTTGAATGAGAGTTGTTCAACATTGCTTTGCTGATGTACTTGATTCACTTTTGATTAATGATAGGTGTGAAAACCTAAACATCGTCAAAAGTGATAGTAAGAATTAAATTAATATCCAATTCCTCCTTAACAACAATGTATCTAACCTTATTCTCCCTCCAAACTCAACATCCTAAAAAATGTTATAAATCTCTCATTAAAATAATCTTAATTGTGGGATCATAAAATTTACAGCCCATGGATCACTCAAAATAACCTAAGTAGTTGCTTATTTTTGAAGTTTAATTTCTTTAAATGTATCCTAGCTTATACAAAAGAATCAACAATTTGTAACTTATTGTTATTTCTTTTGAGTAGGACCCTTAGCAACATCATTCTAATATATATTTTTTTATTGTCTTATTCTTAGAGACACTAACTAAATGAGAATTAACTGAATTAGTATTTTTACAATTATAATGCTTCAACTTTTCTTCCTCTTTAACACAATGAGAAATAATCTCATTTGAAGTTTATTTCTCCTTTAATAATTGTAACTAATCTTGAATTAGTTAAACTATATATAGGAAGCGATACCAAAATTATAAGAACAAACAATTGTTATAAAATTTGATCTTATGTGCCTTAAGTTTTGAAGTAATATAATATACTCCCTCACATTTCCTTGATCTTGTACTTAATAGACATCAAGTAAACCAAAAAGTGATGTCATATTAACCTTAAAAAAATAGTAATTTTTTTTATCAAGGAAACCCTTAGTATGAATAATTTCTTTAGATTTGTGCTCCTAAAAATTTATAAAATATTATACTTTATGATCATAGACTTATGTAACTTGAACGAACTCGCCTCTCAAAACCCTATTTATGGATGCTTACCGCTGTGAGAGGTGCAAGTTGTTCTTCACTTAATGCAAGTTCTATGTTCATACAACCAAATACTATATGTAAGTGTCTTTTCTATTCCTTGAAATTAATTTCACTAAACATGAGTGTAGAATGTATTCAACAGATATTATGACAACAAAGATAAATTACCTAAATATAGAACAAAAATAATTAAATAAACTAGCTCACATAAATATCTATAAGTAAACAATAACTTCAAAATAATGACTAGTTCCCCTTAAGATACCAAACACAACATTAATATCAAGTCTTTGGACAGTAATATTAACTGTAAACGGTACTCTTGTTGTAGCAATCAAACATTGACAATAAACTACATCAAACAATAGATTAATCTTTGGAATAACGTATTGTTCACATAAAACACCATATAATTGTCACACATTTATCGCCACAATTGTCGTTGTAATTCGGCCAAATATTAATTTTCCTTTGGGCCAATTAATAAACGCATGAATTACAAAGACCCGTAATTATCTTAATATTTTAAATAAACTAATCTACATAAAAGCGGTCACTTTGGTGACATTATGTTTCGATTAATCTATTAAAATATTAAATATCCGAAGCCAAAATATGAATTTAATTGTTTCAAAATATTTTTCTTAATTTTATCTTTCACTAAAAGTAAAACATAACCAAAATAATAATAAAATTGAATAAAGGTAACATAATCTCAAGATATCGAACACTCCATTAATATTTAATCTTTAAACAAAATATTAACTTGTAAGTGATATCTTATTGTAGTAATCAAACATTGATAATAAGAATATGTTAAACATAAATCTTCCTTTGGGTCGATTTATTGTTCACATATAAAACTGAATAATTATCACATGTTTATTACCACAGATGCACATGTAACATTACTAATTATTAACCTTCCTTTGGGCCGATTAATATTGACATAAACTGAATTACATACGCAAAATCTTTTATATTTTAAAATAGAATAATTTTCACAATAAAGATCACTTTGGTGACTTAATGCTTCAATTAATTTATCTTAAAATATATAACATAAATATACCAATATTCAAACTTAATATTTATAACAGTCAAAGCTGAAATTTCTGATAACACTTGAGTTTTCAAAATAAACCAAAATAATGTTGTTTAATGGGGCTATTAGAATCCAAAGAATTGAAATCTTTGACTGTTCTTCAAAAATTCCTTAAATATATTTTTACCAAAACTAAATTCAATCAAAACATTTAATCTTTAACTAAAAAGCAAATACAAAAATATCATACAAATGAGTAATTCATATAATAGTTACTTAAGACTTTAATATAACCATAATAATCTAATAATCAAAAAAGGAAATTTTGATTAAACCGAATTGAATATATCAATACCAAATATATATTCTATAATACATAATAACATGTGATCAAAACTAAATACCGAATATATTAATTAACTACGTAAAGTAGTATACTTTAGAAGTAACATGCCAAAAGATTATTCAAACATAACTTAATAGACATAAACCAAATATAAAGCTTCAAGAGCTAACCTGGTTATAAAATTTCTGAATCATGATAAAAAATAAACCACGAAAAAACAAAATCGAACTTTATTTTCTTTATTACTAACGATCAAAATTAAAAATTTGATCTAACCGAATTTAATATATATTTATTTTTAAAGGTTTAACTTAATAACTAATGATCAAAACTAAAATTTTGATCCAATCGAATTAAATATATATTTATAACAATAGATCAAATAAATAAATGATATATCAAGAATTTTCCATTACTTTTGAAAATCCTAAAGGCAACTATAATAGTAATGGAAATTTAATAACCCACACGCATATTACCGAATCTCATAAACAGCAAAACTCATAATTTGAATTCATTAGTAACGCAAATAGGGTTATCGTACGAAGGTTATCGCAAAAAGTAATTGAATTTTTGTTTTTCTTCGAAATATATGATATATTTAAACCCTAATAGATGCAAATAAATTATAAGATTTTTATCGCATAAAATTATAATAAAAATATGCGAATTAAAATCATAGAAAAGAAACCGTATCCAAAAATATAAATCCGAGATTTTAAATAGACAATAAACAATAAAGAATTTAAAACCTCAAAAAACTTAGATCTCAATGATTCGACATAATCCTGGCACTGATGCCACTTGTTAGAATTAAAAATATTCGATATAAATATTAACCCAAGATCTATACATGTCAAATCATCAAGAACGATAAAATAAATAAACTGAATGCAGAAGCGTACCTGAATTAATCTCGATAGAGTTTTTCTAGAGGGTTTGATCTTCCAAGAAGTTAGGTTACCTCTTGCCACACAACTCTCAGATGGGGAAAAGAGATATGCAAGTTAACCTAATTCTTCGGGACCATAACCCCTTTATATAGTTGATTTAATAACCAACTATTAAGTATTTATAACTCTACCCCTCATCAAATTATAAATACACCTTATGGTCTCTACACTTTTAATTCCATGAAAATTTAATACCTATAACACGTGTAACATAATTTGTAACGATCCAGATTTCGGATCTGAGCGTCGGGTTAACCTGAGGGTTTGGGCTGCGGTTTTGGGCCCCGGTTTGTGTGGTTTTGGGCCTTGGCTTGTTGGGCTTATGAGTGGTTAGTGAGGGCTTTTTGGTAATTTTCAAATAAGATGACAAAGATGGGGGTTTGGAGAGTTATTTTTCCTCTGCAGAGTAAGAGGAATGAGGTGATTGGTTCATCCCCTTCTTTCACTCTTCTCCATGGGAAAATCTTGCTAAAGGTGAGGGCTTTGAAGTTTTGTTAAGGATTCACGTTTTTGAGGTGAAGACTAAGTTGTTGAGTGGTTAAAGATCTATCCAAAGAGGTAAGAATGTCTTGGTTTGGTGAAGTTGTAGATCCATCATCAAGTTTGGGCAAAGGAAAGAGCTTGGGAAAGAGAAAGCTTGAAGAGAAGAGAAGAGAACGTTTTTGTTGTTGCCTGCAAGAGGTTGGTACTCCCAACTCTTCTAATTATCTTGCATTTCATGGTAGAGTGCATAACATATAGAAATTCATGTATGAATGCTTGGTTTGAGCTTTTGGGTCTTTAATGGTGAATTTCGTAATTGTGTGTTTGATGGCTTGAAAATAATGTTAAAACACTTGAAACCTTTCTAAGAATGAGTAAGAACACTTTAGAACCGAATAGATTAATGTTTGAGAAGAATCCTTAGAAATTACTAAGTGCAGACCTGCATTTCATGCAGGGGTATCGATACACGGGCTACCGGTATCGATACCCATGAGTGGAAATAGGCTAAATGGCCAGGTGTATCGAACCATGGTTCGATACCGGGACCTCCAGTGGCATAATGGCATCGATGCCGGTATCGATGCTGGAGGGTCCTCTTTTGTTGACTTTGAAATTGGTCAAAGGGTATCGATACTAGTATCGATACCCATGGTTCGATGCCTTCTTTGGGTAGGTATCGAGGCAGGGTGGTTCGATACCCCATATAAGGGTATCAATACCCCTGCGAAAATTGGACAAGTTAAGTATGGTTTGAGGTTCGATAAGAGGATTAAAGGTTAAAATGGATCTTATAATCAATGAAATGAACTATTTAACCAAGATTGATGTTTATAACCCCGAAAGACTAAAGTATGATAAGTCTTAATATATCTTGTTGTGCTAAGATCCTAGGTGGATCGTTTGTGTGGTTTGAGTCCTTGTGTGATAGAAATCCGGATATCCATAAGTGTTGCAACACGTTGAAGGCCATCCGATGTAACATGCCGGATGATGTTTTGAAGACTTTTATTCCGAGTGTTGGGCGGCCTCACTCGAAGATGTTCGATGTAACATTCCGAGCATGGGGTTGGTTGGGCGGCCTCCACCCCTTTCCGAACGTTAGGCGGCCTCGTTCGAAGATGTCCGATGTAACATTCCGGGCATAGGATTTGAGGGCGGCCTCAATCCTGAGTGTAGGATCCCGATGCTGTGTGGACGCGGGCCTCACTCTTGTGTGTTATTTTGTGATGTGACATGTATATTCTGTGTGTGATATTATACATTGTTTATGCCATGTGGTAGGCAAGCATGCTAGATCATCATTTCGTGCACGATGTTTATATGTTATGCTTTACTGCTTATGATATGCATGATGTTGGCCGAGTTCGGCGTACCCACTAAGCTTTAGTAGCTCAGCGTTCGAAATGTGTTTTCGTGCGTAGGTTGCGGAAGCCGGTTCGTGGAGCACCATCGAGGTTTGGATTTCAGCATCGACCTATGTCAGGGTACATTTATAGATTAGTGGGCTAGTACTTAGTTGGACCCTATGTATCTTGTAACTCTGTTTTATTTATTGTCGAATGTTTTTAAACGGTGGTAATATTTTGGGAGCTCCGCTAATTTAATTTATTCTGATTTATGTTTTAAATGGATTTGGACCCAACTTTATTGGCTTTTGGAAAGAATTTTGAAATACAGGTTTTGGGCCGGAGGCCCAATGTGACATCCGGGTCGGGGTGTTACATAATTGGTCACTTAATTACGTGTTAAACTTTATAATAGCAATATATATTATACATATGTGCCCACTATTATTGTATTTTAATACAACAGTCTCTTGACACTATTAATGATATCTAATCTTTCTATGTGTGCAAGAATGAATAAAATATTTTCTTCTTATTGTAATGGTCGATTGAGATATCGTACGACTGTCTTGAAAGTTCGATGGGTGAGTCACGTGGTCAAAATTGTTGAAGATAAAAAGACTCAATCAATGAAAAAGATCTTGATCGTTGAATCTAAGTTAGTAGACTACCCGGACAAAAACGAGTTATGACACATGGTATGCAAGATATCATGCAATAAAACAAATATATGGACATTGGGAGGCTTCGTACAATGAGTTGCGTACATGAATGAAGTTGATGCAGAAGTATAACCCAAGAACGATCATGAAACTTGAGACGAAGTCAATATACTCAAAGGATCGAGTTGTACCAAGTGAGTGCCAATTTTTTTGCATGTTCTAAACATTCTCGTAATGTGTAAAGACTTTTTAGTAGTACAAGTTGATGTTGCAAATTGACGAAATATTCTTATATGAAAGATACACCTAGATACTTTTAATCGTAGTTGCACAAGAATGTAATAAAAAAATTTATTCATGTCGCATTTGCATTCATGCAGAAGGAAGGTATCCCTTTGTGAACATTTTTCCTCACCAACCTGTGCATGCATGTCTTATACCAAGTTCTACGATCAAGACAAGAAGGTATCTGTATTATTTCAGATCAAGGTAAAAGGATCTTATGATCAATCAAACATCTTGGATAAGACTAGAAACCTACCTATATTCATTATCGATATTGTCTTCGTCATATTGTATCCAACTATTACCAGCGGTATAAAAATGATGACGATCGTATAATGATTCTTCATATAGGTAAGAGTTTGGGTGTTAAGATTATTACTTAATGTTGATTTTATTATTACTTCTAATTTACTATTTATTTTTTTAATTGGATAGGAAACACACACAGACTGAGTGGAGTTCATGAACTGCTTCAAGATTTGTGCGATCAAAATTTAGATGGATATAACTATCTTCTGGTTACCCTGAGGGAAAAATGATTGTTGTGTTATGATGGTGGTCAACGGTATGATCACATGACAAAAAACTTGGCAAAGATGATTAAAATATCTATTAAAGGAGTACGTAATTTGCTTATCACATCAGTTGTCAAGGCAATACATTACCGACTAGCTATATTATTTGTGAACCTCAATAAATAAGTGACATGTTGGATGGTAGGGTCCACACATTTCATTTAGATCTCCGAAGAACATTTTAGACGTATCACACGCAAGCAAACAAGATGGGTGAAACTTGCTTCTCTCGTCACAAATATCGTTTTACGGTTACTAAATTTTCAAGATCACTGGAAGGAATAGAGTATAAAAATTTCATTGTTAATCTACAAGAAAGAATATTTGATTGTGGTTTCTTCCAAACATTCAAGTACTCGTGTGCGCACGTCTTTGTTATATGTGCATCTGTTCATTTTGACGCAATGACACTCGTTGATATAATTTATCGACTTGAAATTGTATTCAAGGTATACCATTTTGAGTTTCTTCCAATAAAAAATGAACGGGTTCTTGAGTTTGTCGATAAGGAACCCAAAATACAGCTTAATTATTCACTGTGACAAAGTAAGAAAGGACGACCAAAGTCGAGTAGAATTCATTATGCAGAGGATATGGTGCCTCGAGAACGGACATGGAAACAAAAGTTGTGCAACAATTATAGGAACCCTGGACATGATATAAGAAAATGTCCTCACAATAATCGCTCGTACATCAACTAATTGTACTTGTCATAAAAAAGAAAAAATACGATATAGAAAAATAAGATATACAAAAATTTTAATACAAATTTTAATAAGATTTTGAGAATATCTATATTCCTATTTATGATAAATAATAATAATAATAAAATATTAATAAATGTAATAAAAATTGAACCCAAACATGATTGTATGTCATGTTCTTATATTTTAAAAAGATTTCAAAGCCTAGTTATATAGTGCTTCAGATGAGATTTCTTCACTATTTAGGATGTCTTAAACACTCAACTTTTTAACCATTGCACTCATGTATCATTAAACTAGCATAATGTCGCATCAAACACGAGTATACACCTATGTTATCTTGGCTAGATATCGTTTTTAACGAGATTTTTTAACCGTTTAGGACGCATTATATTCTCAAATTTATTAATCAATATAATCATGTGTTCATGTAATTCAATATGAGTACAGACTCATGTTACAATGGGATTCTTACAAGAAATATGCTAAGATAACTTTTTAAAAATGAATTGTAAACCTCTTACAATGCATTTTTAAGTAAATTTTTACACCATTTAAAAAAATAATCCGTACGATGATATATAAAACGAAAATTTAAAAATCTCAACCTCTAACATCATCGAAATGCAACTTAAACATGCATTCAAACCTAGTTTAAAAGCTTAGTCCTGAGTATTTCGCGTCTCATGAATTATATTTAATTTATCGCGATAAACAACAAAGAGATTTTTAAAGTGTATGTGTTAAAAAAATTAAAAAAAAATTAAAAAAAATAACATATAATCCATATCAGTTAAATTTTACGTTATCTAAGATACAAATTATGTAATTCGCATTTTGTAGTCCGAATTACGTATACGTGTCCTTAAAATAAATTTTGAATAAATTATTTTTTAAATAAATAAAATGGAATATGCATCCCATTAAGCCATGATTTTATATACTTTACCCATAACATAAGGATGAAATTAGACGTTGATCATAATTTTATCAAGTTGACTTTGGCCTTTTTGATTTAGGAATTATTACCGAGCCGTCTGATGAGTGGGTCCCCACAAGATGCACGTGCGCCAACCCATTTTTTCTTGTCTGATTATGAAAGCTGGCGATGGAGTTTCAGAACAGCACATGCGACGTTGATGGAACATACAAAGGAATCTATCTAACCAATTTTACTAAGATTTTTTTTTTAAAATTTTTATTATAAGACAAAACTAAATTTAAGTATGGAATATAAATATAATAAAATAAATTTAAATATTATTTTTTATGGTTATAATACCAACGAATAATAGGTGTAAATTGTACGTAGTATTATAATTTTTTAAAAAATAAATTCATATTTAAATAATAATATTAATATCAAAATAGATAATCATAAAATTCATAAAAAAATCGATCTTAATTTTTCATTAAATGTAAATTTTGTCATGTTGTGGGTCCCTATAAAACCTTCAGAAACATAATGTCACTGCGGCTGTTGTTTTGTCGTTGTAAGGAAAATCCAAAGAAAACAAATGAATTTCAAATTCAAGTCCTTTTTATATGCAAAACTTCCTCTTCAATTTATTATTCATTGAAAGATTTAAATATTAAAAAAAAGCATTTCCTCCGAATGTTTAAACAAGAACAAAAAAGTTTTATGAAGTAGTTATTCAGTTTGGGTTTTTTTAATTTTGATTATAGTTGATTTAAATTTAATTTAGATTAATTCTCAAATCTTAATTCAAGTCTCAAATCTCGAGTTTCTGATTAAATTTGTCAAATTTAGTCACGTCTTATAATAACATGAACGATCGTTTAATATTTTTATCTCTTACTTATATAACTTTATAGTTTTTTAAGTGATAATTTAATAAGATAATTGTTGTTCTCTATTTTTAATTATACTTATGTATTTTCTTAACAAATTTTAATCATATTTCTACGGGTGCTTTAGTTTTATGATTTATAGATTTAATTTAGGGTTTTAGGTTTAATATTTATAATTTAAAAATTATAATTTGGTTTTATATGTTTGACCTAAATATGTAATCACATTACCTTAGACTCTAATCTCTAAACCTTAAATTTTAACGATAACTATTAAATTATAAACTATTTATCATAAATCAGTAAAATCTAACTTAAATCATTAAACTCTAAAATTAAAACACTTTGTTATTTTTTTTTCAAAAATTAGTGTATCGAATATAAATATACGTATATTCCATAAAAAGAAAGTAGCCTGACCTGAAATTAAATTATCATTTCCTGAATTGTCGGTGCTCACTGCAATACAAGTTTAAACATATATCCTCCATGATAGTTTACAACAGATTCTCTAAGAAAAGTATATTAAAAATCTCAATTCAACCAAGAAAGTATTATTATTTCTCTAGCTCTATAGTATTATTAATACTGTTATTAGCGATTATAATACGAAATATTAATTCAACTTACAGGCAAAAAATTATTGTAAATCAGAATTCAAATTCAAAACCTGGTACTTGAATTATGTTGTTTGTCTCAGTCTCATCACTTTCAGAAATTTGCACAGTCGGCTCGTCGGTTCCCCTTTGAGATGGATCGATACCGGCCAGTTCCGGCAGCTTCAGGTGGTTTTCGGGTCCTTCGGTCGATGCAGTTAGTGTTCCTTGACTGTATAAAGTGCTTAATTTGTGAAAATAAGGGCATGTCCTAGAGTCAAGGGACCTCTTCTTGTTGACATGTTTGGTTTTTCTGAAGTACTTGTTTATGTTCTCCCATTTCTCCTTGCACCGCTTTGCACTTCTCTTGTAACCCAAATCCAACATCCCCTGTGAGATTCTTTCCCACAGGGGAGCTTTTATGGCGACCCCTTCTTTGGGTTCGCCATTGTTAAAAAGACTGCTCCTCAGGTTTATTAATGTCATCACTTCGTCTCTAGGCCATCTCTTTCCGAGGTCATCTTTGTCATTGGATGTAGGGTTTTGAGGAGGCTTTTTTACTCTCAATGTTGAATTGGGGTTTTGGGGTGGTTTTGGATTAGGGTTTTGAGGGGTTTGGTTTTCTGCCATGGATATGTGTACCATAGAAGTTGAAGCAGTGGTAGAAACTTGGTCTACTTTGTTTTGTTCATGGGAAATAGGACTAGGGTTTTCTGCAACTGGAACTAAAGAAGATGAACCAGCAAGAGGAGGATTTGAACATCCATTTTCTGAGAATTTGCTCAAGAATTTGATTATGGTGGCCTGTCTATCACCAGCAATAGCCTGTGCTTTGGCTCTGAGTTCAAGCTCCATGTTTATCCTATCAAGCTCTTGCTTCTTCCAAGCTTCTTCTCTTGCAACTTTCTCTTTATCTCTCTTCACCATGTCTTCAAGCAGCTTATTATGCATCTCCTCCTGTTGGATCATCAGCTTGTTCACTATATCCTCACAAAAACCTTTAAACATCTCAAGTTTCTTCACCCTTTTCCTCTTCCTGTTCTTGCTTCTGGCATTGTTTTCATCATTTCCCTTGTTCTCCACCACATTTTTGTTTTCCTGATCTGATAATGTTGCAGCAGTGTTGTTGTTTGCTGGTAAAGTTTGGTATAATTCATCAATATTTCTTGAATCATGTTCCAAATTCTGACCTATATTGTCTTCTTCTTCTTCTTCCCTAGTCTTTCCCACATTTTTGTTGCTTTCATCTGCAACAACAGCCTCCTCCTCCTCCTCCTGGTGGTGGTGATGAGGAGGAGGAAGAGGAGGATTCTCAGCTTGACAAACTTCTTCAAGTTCACTAAAGATCCTGTAGTTTTTGCTGCAATTGATGGTGCTGAAATATCTGCTTTCTTCTTCAAATTTCTCTTTGCATTTCTCTGCACTCCTTTTGAACCCAAGCTCTGCCAACTTCCTGCACCCACCATTATTGTGTGTATGTATATATAATTGAATTTGAACCAATACATAACTACCTATATTTATATATCAAACACTTATTCTTTTTTTGATTGATTAGAATTTAGGAAACAGGACAAGACATGGATCATAACATGAAGACGACAATGAAATGAACATATATATGTATACCTTGAGACATGTTCCCAAGTGAATTCTGGGAACCAAGTTTCGATGCTAGATCTGACCCTCAACAGTGCAAGAATTTCATCGTTGGACCAAGGTTGATGATTATGGAGATTATCAATCGGTTCAGCCATGGATCTCTGATCTCTTTCATTAATCTCCATGTTCATAGCTACCAAGCTGGTGCTGTTTTCATTGTTCTTCTGCTGGTGCAATGGCTGCAGGAACTGAGGTGGGAGCTGATTATAGTGGTGATGGGAGTTTGAAGAAGAAGTGAACAAAGGGTAAAACGAAGTGAAAGAGTGAGGGAGGAGGAGACTGGTTGTTCTTGCGGTTTCTGGTGATGCTGATGAGGCGGCGACGGCGTCTATGAATTGATGGAACTGTTCCGGCATTCCATCAAACATCTTTTTTTCAATGTTTTTTTGGGGAAATGAGATCGGAGTAGGGGACATGAGATTGCTGCAGAAACAGAACAAAGACTGTCAAACCACCCTTGCTCTTCTTCTCTCTCCTTTATCAAGGATTTTGTCCTGTGGTGGGAAGAGAAAAGATAGGCCACCACACTCCTTTTGGTGGCAAGTGAAGTCACTGTCCGAAGAGACCCCACCTCATCAATGTTCAATTAAGCTTATGTTCTTGATGCTGTTTTGGATCAACTTGTAATTAATCTAACAAATTCATTTTTAAGCCATTACCACTCTCTTCTTCTCAAACCGTCATGTCCGCCGATGACAAGTGAGACCTCTGCTACTTCATCTACAGACGTTGGAAGCATTGTCATGTTCTTACCAAACAAACAGTTGCAGGGGCCGTGGATGTTACATAACGCGTAACAATTGATGTGGTTATGATTTAATTTTAAAAATTTATAAATTTTTAAAAATATTATTTATATGTATATTTTGCGACCTTGTAAGATAATATGTATTTGGTTAATAAGAATGATAAACTTGCAAATGAATCATGAAAATGTCTTATTTATTAAGATTTGTATTTCAAATTATTTTTCGATATTTATTGTTGTGATGCGACGTTATAGCCCAATCTATGACATATTTCGGGGTTATGTAACGGTTTTAAATCGTAAAAATTATAACGTGGTTCCTTCATTACATTGTACTTATATCGTGTCCCAATGACTTTAAAAATTTTACGATGCGACCGTTACACTGTACTACGGCAGCATCCTTCTGTACGTGTTGCATTTTTATCTAACAAAGATTGAAACTTTAATGGGAAAATGCATGTTTTTTTTTCTTCTTATTGTCTTAAAAAAAATTCCAAGCTTGAATATCAAGCTCAACAATTTTCCTTGGCTTATTTGCTCTTCCTTTTCCCCCTTCAAAAGTTTCAATCTTTTCTGGCCCCTTGAGGTTGTCGTTTCTTTTTGAACCGACATCCTTTGTTGTTTACAGCCGTTGATCTGTTTGACTTTAATATCAAAGTCAAATTTTTTTCAATCACTTTGTTTCTTCATGTAAAAATTTCGCGTCAAATAAACATTGTTTTTTTTATAAAAAAAATAATAAAATACATTTTTTTAAAAATATATAAACATCATAGTTTAATAATTTTTTTAATTAACTATAGTGATTACAGTAGTATCTGTTATAGAATATATTATCGATCATTATACATTGATCGCTCAATCACTATACTGCAATACTGGTGCTCGATTTATAACTTCTAGGAACAACAATCGATCTCTTAAACAATAAGGTAAAATATTCGTGCATTAGCTTAATAATTGGTGATCTTTTGTTTTTTTCTAATAGAGATCCACTAATTTTATTAAAACGAGAATATATCCCAAATTACAATGAGAGTTTACATCATGGTAAACAAAACATTTAAATCCAAACATATGTCTAGTAAATAAGAACCTAATCCAAAGACTCGAAATAAAATAATATACAATCATCACCAAATCGGCGATGAAATATAAAACTATCAACAAACAATATAAAAATACATATTATAATGAAGGTACGTTGATAACAAGGACATTATCACCACTCGATCCGATAAAAAAGGTAAGTGTAATCGCATATCTAAATCTAGTTTGAGGGTCCAAAATAGAGAGATCAACAGTATAACAAAATGAGCATCATCTTAATCAATTGTGAGGTCGTCGGATCCAACCATAATAAAAAAACAAATTAAAAGAAAAAACGTACCAAAAGATAGAATAAAATTGTATCATAATAACAAAATAATTTATTAAAAATAAAACAAACGAAAAGATAAAAACCGACAATTAGCGATCAATATTAAAATCGATATCGCCGCCTGTATATAAAGAAAATAGAAAGGGAAGCGGCCAAGATTGAGAAAATGAAGAGCGGCGCTCTTGAACCCTAGCAGAGAAAATTAAGGGAATATTATTAATCGGTGATCTTTATGAGGTGATCCTCAATATATTCCATTTTATAATATCAATATTTGAATTTAATATCTTATCTTATTAGATCAATCAATTTAAATATGCGAAAGGTCTTTGTATTATTTTAAAATCACTATACTATTTTTTTTTAATTCCGATCTCTTCCATATGTTATTCAATTTTATTGTTAATTGTTGACCTAATAACTATAAAAATATAATTATTTTTTTAGTTCTCTACGTTTATATTTTTATCAATTTGACCTTTAAAAATATAAAACATATATGATTTAAAAATTGTATTATCTAATTAATAATATTTTTAAATATTAAGAGTCAAATTACTAAATCCTGTAGATATAGGAGATTAATTTATTTATTTTTACAACATCTAAGTCAACAATAAATAGTAAAATTGAACAAAGATTAAAAGAGAACCAAAATATTAAATTAAATAATACGACTTAATTTTTAAAAAATATATAATACTTGTAAATATTCATAATACAAGAGAGTTTTGTTTGAGTTTTAAATATAGAAAAAACAGGGTTTCATAATTGAGGATGGATGAAAGTGAAATGTGAGAAGAAAGTGGGATCCAGGAACAGGCATGAGAGTGAGGGATTTTTTTTTTCGGACGAATTTAAAATATAATATTTTAATTTAAGGTTAAAAAAATTTAAAATTTAAAATTTATACGAACAATCTAAAATATAATATTTTTTTATAATATTTTAGATTGATTTTTGTAGTTATTCGACAAGTTATTTTACAAAAAAAACATCAACATAAAAAACTAATATTTAACAAGTTTTAAAATTTATAAAAAAAATAATAACATAAAATACTATAAAAAATAAAATAATTAGGTTATTGTTACAAATTTCGAAAACTTATTATTTTTAACTTTAAATTAAGATATTATTCCGCAGATTTATCACTCTTTTTTTTCTCTTTTTTCTTACGTATTTATATATTATTTTGTAATTGCTTAGAATCCTATGCAACTGCAGTAGCCGATGCTGTAATTAACGGCCAATGGGAAAAGCAGGACACGTGAAGACATGCAGACATTAGGACCAAATTATTTAAGGAAGAAAGAAGCTGATCTAAGCTCACCATTTTAACCGATATTCAAATTGATTCGATTTGAAATTGATATCAAATTAGAGGATTTACATATATCATACGTTTAAATTTATTTTTTATTTATAATAATATTAATCGAATTAAAATTCAAACTCGTATTATCATATTATTACATGGTCTTTGTTCTCGTGAGATGAATTTATTTTAAACAGTTTATTGGTATTTCTGGGATATACAATCTGTCATATTGTAATATTTTTTTTAACGTGAGACACCTTAAAATGAGGTTAAAAAGAGATACAATCAAAATTTTTATAAAATTATAAGAATTCCGGTATCACCTTTTTTATATGTATCAAAATCTTTACGGTTTTTATAAGAAATTCGATATATATAAAAAGTCTCACACTTTCAAAAGTTTTAAATTTTTTATAAGAAGTTTATATACCGAATTTTTTTTATTTTTTTATAAAAAATTCAATATATATAAAAAAATTAATACTAAAATCTTTATAATTTTGTAAAAATTTTGATTATGTCTTATTCTAAGACGTCTCACCTTAAAACTTTTTCGAGAAAAGATCTAAATCTAAAAGTTAAATGTTGTTTAATATTTATTTGGATGAAATATTTAAATTATTAAATAAATGCATAGGAGCTAGAGTTAAGTGAAAGTAGATAGTTTTCTACTAATAAATATATATATGATTTTTTTTTAGGGTTTGAGCTTATTGGTCTTCTATTTTTTAAGTTTTTATTTTGATAAATGTTATTAAATTTTTATTAAATTTATGAAAAATTATAATTATATCGTTTTTAAAAGTAAAAATTAGTCTAAAAAAAATTATAATTCAAAAACCAAAGAAAATAAAATTCTTATGGAGATAAACATACTAATAAAATTCAGAAGCTTTTAAATCTCTTTGTCTCTGTCTAAACGAGACATATAAAGAAGAAAGAAAGAGTTATAGACGATCCAAGCTGTCAAGTAAAAAGTATCGTTATCCAAGAATGATTTCATCGGCAAACAACCATCAACCGAATGAGGATATAACTTTTCAAGTGATTGATTTTTTTATTAAATTTTTATATTTAAATGATAATATTATAACGTTTTAAAGTGTCATTTTATCATTCAATTAATAACGTTATTAGAAAAAGATTAACAGATTTGATGGAATATAAGTTTAAGGGTCCATTGTTAGACTAAAAAAATTCAAGGACCAATGTGAGAGAAGGGTACAAATTCAAATGACAAGCATAAAATATATTATTGTAATTATTAGATTTAAAATATTTTAAAAATTATTATTATTTATTTGTATGCAAAGTGATTGATGGCCCACTATAATGTGTCTTTGTAACAATGGCATGTTACATGAATAGTTAGGGATTAGACTCGGGTTCGTGGTTAATGTTTAAATTTCACATTCTGTATATATAGGAGGCATAAGAGTAGTTCGGTTAATTTAAAATTTATTTAGAATTTTAAATATGTAACGGATTAGATTTATTAAATATTTAAGATTCGACTGAATATTATTTATTATTAAATCTAATTTGGAAAAGATATTATCTGATATTATCTGAGATTTTGAATGAATATTATCTGATATTATACAATATTTGATTGAATATTATTTGTTATTAAATTTTAAATCAGATTTTATTTGATTCTCGGACATATTTACCTCTGTCTTCGACCTATAAATAAGAGATTTCACTTCTCATTTTTCAATCATCAGTTAAAAAACATTTTGTTTTCTTTGTGAAATTTGATAATTTTATTCACAGAGTTTAAGCTCTTCCTTTTAAATTAGACGATCACTATAGTCATAGTCCACTTTAAACTTTGGGTGTACATTATTTGGAGCCACCTAAAGTATTGATTACACACATCGAGGCGAATTGTTTCTAAGGCACTTGACGGGTCAACTATCGAAGATGGTGATGAAATTGAAGATAAAACCCCAAACCCTAAAGATAATGATCTTTTACTATCACTGAATTATTTTATTACTGTTAGTAAATTATTCTCGTGACTAATCATGTATAATTTTATAGATTCAAAATAGATATGAAATATCGGTCATGATAAATCTTGGTTTATGATTCAAGAATTGAAGCTGCAGGCATGATCAAAATAGACAAGGTCTATATGAATTGCGTTTCTACTTATAAGGTCAGATTATTTAATTTAAAATTTATAATATATGAATTTATATTAAGCATTTACCTAGTCTGTAAGCTTAGTGAGTATCTTTAAGAATAGGTTGTAAATAAAAGCTAGATGATTTGAGTAAAAAACTCATCTTGAGTATGCTTAATAAAATTCTTTTGTAGGTAATATATATTAAGCACAACTTTTAAAAGACTTAAATGAAGAGAGAAATATTCATAAGAGATTAATTGGAAAGTAGTGAGATAACTTAAAAAAATGCATGTCTAAGATTGGTTGTTTGAAAAACTTGGTATTTAAGTGTGCTATATGCATCACCTCTCTTTCTAAACCTACATGGTGCATTACTATATAATATTGTTAAATTCTTTGGTATGTAGTATATTCTAAAACTGTAGAACTAATGTTTTGATATAATAATTGAAAAATAGTTTTTGACTAATTTGAAAATATCTCAAAAATGGTTTTAAGTCCAATCAACTTGAAAATAATTTTGAGACATTTTTTAAAGCTTTTTAATGTGTTTCAAATCTTTTAAAGAATTAAAAGAATACAAAATGTTTCAGGCATTTCGATATGTCTCTCAAACGTTTCGATACCGCTTGCCTATTTTCAAAGAAAACGGTATAGGCGTTTCAATAAGGGCATGAATCATTTCGATACGTTTTGATACTAAAATATTTGGTTTCGATACATAAAACACACGTTTTGATACGCTAGTATCGAAACTAGTTTTAGGTGTTTCGATACACCTACAATGACTTTATGAAAACCCCAACGACTTTACAAACCCTCAACGGATATGATCTGTTTTGATACGATGAGCTAAAGGTTTCGATACGCCTTACAAGTGTTTCGATACCATTCATTTATTATAGATCCAACGATTATTTCCCAAAGAGGCAATATCAAAACGACTCTTATGCGTTTCATTACCACCTGCACATGAAACAGAAATTGACCTGGAAATTAGCTTCAAATAACTCTAAATTAATCCCAATGGTCATCAATGGCTAGAAGCTCAATTGGGATGATAAAAGGAAGTCTCAAGCAACAAGATAAGAATAATGCTTCAATTGTCAACAATATATGTTGAAAGATAAATCTTAGAGCTAAACTCATATTCTTTGTATAGACAATACTTTTGAGCTCAATGTATATGTATTCTCAAGTTTAATAGGAATTGGGTGAGAGTTTAGATTGCAAACATACACCTCATTAGAAGGATTACTAGTTTGCTAAGTTTTCTCTTGTTTGAGTGAATTATCAAAGTAAGGGTTGTGAACTTTTGATGTTATATTCAGGGTTAGAATTTAGGTTGTAAGGTTAAACCTTTATCCTCAAAAGGTATAAATTCTTAGTGAATTTGGGAAATCTTTAGTGAGAAGCTATAGTAGTGGATGTAAGTGCTTGTTAGAAGGCTGAACCACTCTAAAATCCTTCTATTCATTGTTTATCTTTTTACTTCCACTTTAAATCACCCAAATTACCACCTCTCCATCACTTGGCAAGCAAGATCGGTTGTACATCGAGCCTAACAATTTGTATCAGAGCGAGGGTCAATTGAAGAGGATTAACATCCTATTGAGGTGATCCAATAAGCTCGACCAATATCCGATAAACCGACGATCTATGGATCTTTCTATTGACAAGCCACCTTTATTTGACGGGTCCAACTATCCCTATTGGAAGAAAAGAATGTTGTAATTCATCAAAGCTAAAGATTACAAGCTATGGGATATAGTTGAAGATGACGTTTAATAGCAAATCATTTCATCTTCTTTTTTTTGTATTTCATCCCAAAATTTATGGGAAGATGTATTCTTGGGAAAATGTCAAGAAAGTTTGAGACAAGATCGAAGTTACATACGAAGGGACAAATTAAGTATATGAGACCAAGATTGGACTCCTCAATCAAGAGTATGAGAACTTGAACATGGATTCGTAAGAGGACATTTCAAGGATTTTCGGTCGATTCTCTACCATCGCAAATGGACTTAAAGGTTATGAAGAGATCATTTCGGAAGAGAAGCTTATTCGAAAGCTAATATATTCCCTTCTCGAGTGTAATACCCAGAAAATTTAAGTAAAGGGGGAACCTAATTGACTAAAATTCTTAATTTCAAACCCTATAAATTAGGGATTTGAATAAGATTCAAAGGGTTATTTTTAGAATTTCCTAGGTAAAATCCTAATTCAATTAGAATTATAACCATAATTGGTTATATTTGGTTCTCTTTCAACCGAAAATTCTTTCTTCAATTTCGTTCTCCTTTCATACCTTCTTTTCCTCTTATCTTTGTTTCTCGACCCACGAAGGCTTGCCGACTTTTCATCAAGCACCTCTCGTTTCGGTGATCGGTAAGTGTATTCCGGTTATACTTTGAAGTTATCGTTGCTGGTTTGTGGGTCTGCTGTTTAGTTAGGTTTGTTGTTAGGCTCTAGATCGGGATTCTGGTGGGTGTATTGATGGTTGATGGTGTCTTGGTTATGTCGAGTAAAATTTATTTGTTCATCGACGGTCAAAACCTTTTCGGTTTTGGTTGTCGTCGGTCATAGGTTGTTCAGTTGGCTATGAGTTCATTTAGGGGCTGAGTGTTGTGAGTCTGCTGCTAGGAGAGGGGTTTGTCATTAGGATTGAATGTTGTGAGGAAGAAGAAGGTGAACCAAACCGTTTCTGTTGTGGGTAAAAATAATCGAACCAGGTTCATCCTAAATCGGTTATATCATGAACCGAACCGAATCGTTTTGAATCGTACTCGAATCGTGACCCGTACCCGACTCGGTTTGACCCTTGACTCGCTGACATCATCTTTCATGTAAGCGATGATGTCATTCGTGATGTCATCGATGACATTAGCATAGACCCATTGACATCAGCGATGACCCGTACCCGTACTCGACCCATTTGACTATGATCGTTGATTTTGAATCTGACCGTTGACTTTGAATATTACCATTAACCGTTGACTTTTTGACCAGATTTGACTTTTTCAAAAGAAAGTATCTTAACCTTTTTCGAATTCTTGAGTTCGTTTGGCCAAATTCGAACCCAAAAGACTTGTTTTGACCATTTTAAAGTATAATTTGGGTAAGTGGACTTGATTAAGAGTTTAATTGGATTTTTATAGTCTTTTTCAGATGACGTGGACTCTAAAAAGGATGCTTTACCTCCTCCGCCTCGAGTTCAACCAACTCTTGCAAACACCACTCGAGATACACGTATGTGTTCTTTTAGTTTATTTAGGTGGCGTAGTACTACATTAGATTAAGATTGTTTACTAGAGCATGACCTAGCTCATATCGTGAGAAACGTCCGTGTCAGCATCAACGCTTGTGCTTCGAGAGATGTGTTCTCTTCTTATGCTAGATTTTCTGTGTACGCTTAACTGTTTACTGAGACTCTATGATATATTGACATGATATGTGATACTGTGAACCTTGTGTTACACTATGAGATTGTGATCAGATGTACTGAACTGTGTGATTCATATACTATACGAATATCTTTGATGAGACATTTGAGATCATTGACATTGATTGCATAGCATGTGCATGGGGTGGATTGTACGTATGAAGGTGTTTTTACCACACAAATCTTTGGGGAAATAAGGGATGAGGGGTTTTGGGGAAATACTTCCACGTCGATCGGTTGGTTTAGCCACTACTATATTTGGCATTCGGAGTATGAGAATGCATTGTATGTGACAATGCATTGTAGTCATCACTCATTGTGTTTATTTACAGCGAATATATATTACTATTGTGATTGTGAATTGAGTGATATTATGATTTATGACTGCACTTTAGACACACACTAGGCTTTATAGCTCATTCTTTTAGTTTAACTTTTCAGATACTCGGCCCTAGGAGTTGGTACTCGGAGCTCTCAACAAGAAAACAATTTTTTATTATTATTTTCAGTATGTTAAGTTACCATAATTTTTACTTCAGTTATTTTTGGATTCATTAGGAAATGAGATGTTTTTAACTTTCATGCATCGAATCGGATATTCAATTTTTGTTAATATTATTCATAATATTTATTTTTAAGTTGTATTTTATCATTTGATTTATAAATTTGGTTTTGAAATCACTTTTGGCGCTTACTTGACAAAAAAGTATTTAAAGTATCAATTTTAACCTACCGTATACCTCAAGTCAAAATTAAGGGGTTACACCGAGTCATGAGACTTCAAAGAAGATCGACATCATCGAAGCCAAGGATCTCAAGACCCTCAAGCTTGATGAAATCAAGGATTCACTCCTCACACACCAAATTATGATGAAAGGAAGAGAAGAGGAGAACAAGAAGGAGGAGATAAGATCGATGGGGAAGAAGAAAAAGATATGCAGGTTCTTCAAAAAAGGTTCCATTCTCCTCATGCACAAATGGATATGCATGTTCTATTCTCCTCATGCTCGAATAGATAAGCAATTTCTATACTTTCCATGCTCGAGTAGATAAGCAAGTTAAAAAAAGGGTTCCATTCTCCTCATACATGAATAGATATGCAGGTTTTATTCTCCTCATACTCGAATAGATAAGAAGGTTCTATTCTCCTCAGGCTCGAGTTGATGAACTGGTTAAGAAAAGGGTTTCATTCTCCTTATGCACGAATGGATATGCAGGTTTTATTCTCCTCATGCTCGAATAGATAAGTAGGTTCTAATCTCCTCATGCTCGATTAGATAAGCATCTTCAAAAAAATAGTTTCATTCTCCTCATGCTCGAATAGATAAGTAGGTTCTACTATCCTCATGCTCGAGTAAATAAGTATGTTAAAAAAGGGTTCCATTCTCCTCATGCACGAATGGATATGCATGTTCTATTCTCTTCATGCTCGAATATATAAGCAGGTTCTACTCTCCTCATGCTCGAGTAGATAAGAAGTTTCATAAAAAAGGTTTTATTCTCCTTATGTACGATATGCAAGTTCTATTCTCCTCATGCTCGAATAAATAAGAAATTTCTACTCTCTTGATGCTCGAGTAGATAAGCAGATCAAAAATGGGTTCCATTCTCGTCATGCACGAATGGATATGCAGGTTCTATTCTCCTCATGCTCAAATAGAATATTCTACTCTCCTCATGCTCGAATAGATAAGCATGTTCTAATCTCCTCATACTCGAGTAGATAAGCAGATATTGAAAAAAGGTTTCACCCTCTTCATGCTTGGATGAATAAGCAAGTTCTACTCTCCTCACGCCCGAGTAGATAGGCAGTTTCTCTTTGCTGAGATCATTTTCTAAACATGTCAAAAACTAAAAAATGACTTAATTATTATGAACATACCCCTAGAGATGCCTAGTATGCATTTTTTTTGTTTTTTTTTTGTTTTCTTTGGGTTTTTCTTTCTTTTTTCTCTTTGAGAATTTCCTTTTCAAGATTCTTCTTTGCTTCAAAGTGCATTTTCTTGTTTCAACAAGATAGACAATCATGCTTTATTATTTATCTATTTCGATTTGCTCAATTTGCTCACTTAATTCAGTCGATTTGAATGGTCATCATATTTTCAACATTTCTTTTGCCTTATTTTTTTTCTAAGATAATGAAACTTTCCTAATCGAATGAAAACTCTTATATCATGAGACATTTTCTCCAATAAAGGTAAACTTCCATGCTTAAAGGTATATTGTTACCAAGCATTTTATGTACTTCTCATGAGTTCTTCGATTCATGCCCCTTACTGAGCAAATTGATGCGTTTACATACAAATATTTGTGTTTTAACATCTTTCTTCTATATCCAATATAGTTAGAGACCTTAAGTCGATATAGAGTTAAAACATTAGCAAATATCTTGAATATTGATTTTGTTGTGTAAGTTTTGGA
The DNA here is from genome assembly GCA_035048815.1 of Abelmoschus esculentus. Lineage (NCBI taxonomy): Eukaryota > Viridiplantae > Streptophyta > Magnoliopsida > Malvales > Malvaceae > Abelmoschus > Abelmoschus esculentus. The sequence continues at coordinate 4,616,117 of JAUCBN010000049.1, forward strand.
ACTGACGAAGATGTACAAAGAAATAAATTTCTTCCAAGCTATCAAGCTTTTAAGGGAAATATTTTATGTATGCTTACTCCATGAACTATCTGAGCTGCCCTTTACGGGTTTTCAACTCAGATCCTCCTTTGATTTCAAGACGCCCTTTGCGGATTTTCATCTTGAATCCTCCTTGTTCATTTCTCTTTTTTTATTCTCTTTGTATCTAAGGCGCCCTTTACGGGTTTTTACCATTAGATACTTTTTTTCTAGGCATAGTTTCTCTCAACTAGGCCTAAATTCAACGAATTTTAAGCTTTTCTCAATCCATCAAAGCTTCTTTGAAAAAAAAACTTCGATACAATATAAGGTCATTCTCAATTAAGCATCCACTTTTCTCAGGTATCTTTTGCATTTGCAACATTTTCTTTATCACCAAGTTTCATTCTCAAAATTCTCTCGGACGAAATTTCTTATTATAGGTATGTATCATTCACTTTTGATACATCTGATCATGACAAATGACATTCAACCTTTTTCAATGAGGTTCAACTAGTCATACCTTCCTTGGAACTATTTTGCTTCTTCTAACTTTGCTTCCATCAGAACGTGAAGAGTGAGAATTCAACCCCGATCGACAATTCATCTTCTATCCTGTAAACTAATTGAAATCGATGTTGCTTCTATTCCACTTGAGGCAATTTGTTATGCTGAACAATTACCTTTAGACTCAAAATCAATACCAAGAAACTTCTTTCATGAATCTATTTTACTCGTAAAATGAAAAAAAATGCTAGAAATGAGGTTTTGAAGAAAATAAAGACTAAAAATGAGGATTTAAACTTGAAAGTCATGGAAAACACAAAAAAGAACAAAGTTAGATGCCCAAAAATTCATAGTATGAATGATTCATGAATCCATCAATCAGATTATGTCCCATTTTAGTGGCTCTCATTAACTCACCAACTCACCAAGTTTCAATTTTTCCTTTTTCCTAATCTCTATCAAACATTAGAAGTCTAGTGGTCTTTGAAGAAAGGTTAACTTAATTAGGCGGAATGTATTCTGAAAACAAACTTCTTTTTCTCAAATATTCATATGTGATCCAAATGCTCTTTTAAGACTTGTAATGTAAGGTAGGTTATGGTTGCAAAAGAAAGTATACATAGGCTCAAATATATATTCAAGGGTGATTAAACCAAAGATCAAATTTTCTTGATAAAATCTTCGATCACTTATTCTCAAGATCACTCTAGACTACCCATTTTGGGTTTTCATCCTATAATTTATTTCTTTCCTTATATGTGCTTTATTTAAAGAATTTCGCACATGTTCCATGCTTTCACGATTTAACTCTTATTCCTTCTTCTTCTTTCTCTTTTTTCCTTTTTTTTATTTTCTTCGCTTTTTTCCTTGAACTTTTTCTCTTTTTAGTTTTTTTCTTGTCTTTTTTCATCTAACACATTTTTCTCACTTATAGACAACCTCTCATCCTCTTTTTCCCCTCAGTGTGGGGAGTGACCCTTGATTAGGGTTCAAACAAAAGAAAAATGTCACGCTCAAAGGGGAAAACAAGGGATTTTTTTATTTTCTTATTTGAGAAGGGAAATGAAGGAATGTCAAATGTCATTTCACACAAAAATATCATCAAAGTAAAGTATTCTTCAGTTGGTAGATGTTTCAAAGTTATCACTTTATTTAAAAATCCTAAACAACAATGTTTAAGAGGAAAATTCACTCAAAATGAGATTTTCCAATTAATCCTGAACACACATTTTTCCCTCTATCTCGGGATTAGATTTAAGAATCATTCAGACAATCAATAATAGAGGCTCAGCCAAAAGGGAGTATTTTTGAAGAGAAATAGATCAAATTAATGAGAAAGAAATGTTTGTCACTTATGAAAAATAAAGGAAATGCATCTTTAAAATGATTAAAATAACATAAAGTTTCATTAAAAAAGATCTCTGATATTCACGAGCAAAAGCAAAAGGGTTTGCTCTAGGTGTGACTCCACAGTTGACTAGGAAAATCTTCTATTGAAATTGAGCCAAGCTCAACCTATCTATGTTGCAGCAAGATTCTATTACTGAAGTCATTCAGGTTATAGATGTTCGTCATATTCTCCTTCCTTGAGTTTTTCATCTATGATAGCTCATTTTCAAACATTGGAGGTTGAATTTGGGTTGTCATATCTTACCACCTCTATGCATATTGATTGATACTTTCATCATGTTTCTGCTTCATTGTATGACAAGTTGATTCAGAACTATATCAATGACATATTTGTACCGCTTGTTGAAAGCTCATGATAAATCTATTTATGATCGTATACTTATCCTACTTAACTTAGTTTACCAACGGGATATAGATCTAGGAAAACTATCTTGGAAACAACGAATAAGCAACATAAGTACATTGACATCTTTTGGCAATGAATAGTCAGATTTTCGAAAGGAAAAGTGGTTTTGTTGTACTTTTCAAAATCAAGGACCTTAAACTTTAGAAGAATTATCAAATCAGTCACCAAGCTTAGCTCTCTAACATCTTTTTCGCTCTGAATGTTTCCCTCCTAAAAGGTTTTGAGGATAACATTGTTCCCACTTCTTGTCATTCATGGCCTTATCAACAACTTCATCAAGATCAAACACCTTGTAATCTTGGATTTTTCATTATTAGCAATCGGTTGGTTTAGTGCACTAACGAAGTACTTCCAAGATAAAGTTGAAACTTGGCTTTGGGCGAGATGGATTCCCTTAGAGACCCTAGAAAAATGTAAGCAATCTATAACAAAGCATTGATTTCATCAGTTGTTTTCTCTTTGCTTGGATCCCAAAACCTCAACATGACAATTATCTGGGTAATAACATCCAATATGATCGTGTATTCATGAATTTGTCGACTTGCCTTCAATAACCATTGCTTGGGTATCATACTTCTGTGAAACTTTACACTCTTTTTAGATTAATTCTTTATTATATTTGAATTTATGTGATGATTTAAAAACAAAAATAAATACAAACAAACAACAAACAAATATGCAAATGCGTGAATACATAAGAAGGGACATCGATCCATTAAGGTATTACTCTCAGAAGAGCTCTTCATTGGATATCAAAGATCCTTATTATGAAAGATTTAAATTATATCATGAGTATATCTTATCCTGAATACCCAACTATTTCCTTGATCATCCATAAGAGTCTCAGTCTTACTTCTTATATTGGCGCAAAACTTCAAATTTCTTGGGTAGCATCCTATATTTAACTACAACTTAGATCTGGGTCATGAAAATCTTGTCGAACATGTCTCGTTCTTGGAATATTATAACGTTGTCCTTAAGATGAGTGAACTATTCATCATTGCCCCTTTTATTGATGTCCACCAAAATATTTGTCCGAAATTTTTGAATGATGCTCTTTATGGTCTCTACTTGCTTTTTAAGTGCTTTATTCTTACTCTAACTAGCCTAAATATGCATAACGACTCTATTGTAGTGTATGACTCGAGTCTTCCACTTGGACTTGCAACTTAACGATAAAAGTCTGTCTCTGTTTTAGCTTTTTATTGATAGTGTCACATATGCCCTATAATTCATAAAAATGGACCTTATTGTTATGAGCCTTCTTTTTCTATGCAACCACCCTCTTTTACTTTTCCAATAACTCATTTAATCTTTAAATCCTCAATTGTTTTCCTGTTCTTCACTCGTAAGTGCTCACTAGTTAACCTCAAACCATAGATGTATTCTCGTATGATCTTCCTCTTTCTAAGAAGTCTTCTACCCATTACAAAAAATCTATTCTATTCTGAGTAATATTCTCCAAACTCGACCTCTTCTATATATGAGATGCATTATGCAAAGAATAAATATGCAAAAAATAAAAGATTAAAATAAAAAATGAAACTTAAGAGATCCAAAATAATTTCATTGTATGAATAATAACTAGGTAGTGCATTCCAACATTTCTGGACATGTCTCCACAGATTATTCTTACAAAATCATTTTGACCAAATTCTATCTCCAAGGTTTTTCACATGGATCTAATGGGATGAGTTTCTAGATTCACACACATGGTTTACTTCTAGAAAGGTCCCCAAGTTGTCCTCGTTATCCCCTACTAAGGGTAGCAAGGCCCCTGATTCTCACCTATTATAGGCTTCCAACGAATAAAGTTCAACTTATGAGGTCTCATTTTCCTAGGTCTATTTGAAGGATAAATATCCTTACGAAGACTTAGGACATGTGAGCCCCGAAGGTGCTTACTAAGCCCATCGGAGAATTAAATTCTCACGAGAGCAATAGCATGTTCACATAAACGATCGGGATAAAGCTCGAGTATAGAGCTTGAAAATAAGTTTTAAATGCGTACAATGTAATCAAATTCATAAATAAACAATTAAGTTAAATTTTATATAAACTTACAAATTCTTGTCATTAAAACATGTTGTAATCGACTTGTGGCTTGACTCCTTTTTTTGTAAAAACAAAAGTCCCCATCGAAATCGTCAAGTTGTCGCAACCTCTTTTTCAAGCGGTTCGATGTTTTTTCTTTAAAAACAAAACAACAGATTCGCCACCAATCTTTTTAAAAGGTGTGATTGGATCACCTAAAAATGGGTCATTTTAATAAAATTATTTTTTTATTAAAACAAAAATTTTGGTCTGTGAAAAACATAAAAACGGGTTTGGGAGTCGATTACGTGTGGGGAAGGGTTAGCAACCCACAACGCCCAAAAATTGGTACCTAGCCGATTGCAAAACGTTTTAATGTCGGAATTTATAAGTTTATATAAAATTTAAATTAATGTCCATTTATGAATATAATTTCATTTTAGCGGTCTTACCGCTAGAAGAGTAAACTTTAATCACCGCCAAGATTTATGGAGCTAACCCGTTACTTCCCATTGGTATGACACCGCATTAGCTAGATTCCACTTTTTAATCAAGCAAGGAAAGAAATTTAGGTGTGTTGAAAGCTTTTATTATTCTAAGTTGATTATTAATCCTAAAAAACATCTAAGTGAATTTTACCTATTAAAGTTCAAATATAATTAAGTTTGTTTTATTAATTCAAATGAAAGAATTTATTTATTTACGCAGCTCTATATAAAGGCATTAAAGAACATATTCTTAAGGGTTTTAAATAAACTAATATAAAAAAAGACATAAAATAGGTTTAACAATTAAAATTAAAATTAAAAAAGTAAGATAATGATAACTAAATTAAAAACAAATTAAAATTATATACCAAATTTAAATAGTGTTTTAAAAAAAGCTTTGTAAAATAAAAATTATGTAGGAATTTAATAAAATTAAATGACCCACTTTTGTTTAGAATATGTATAAAGCCCCAAAACACAATCCACTTACATTTATTTTAAATCAAATATCAAAACACCCCATTTTAAAATTATCTTAATTGTTCATGCACGTTCTTCATGAATTGAAGAACTATAAAAACTTTTCTCTCCTTTTACAAAAATTTAAAACAATATAAAAAAATAAGAAATAAAACAAAAATAAATTACTAAATAGATCGGATACCTCAAACAAGTGCTTTCAAATACAAAAGCCTAAGCACAATTCTTCCAAAAGATCTCTTAATTCTCTCAAAATTTTCCAAAAATAAACTAAAAAACTCTCTACGAAAAGAATTGTGTATGAAGTTGTAGTGTAGGAGTTGTGGTTGTGGTGCTGTGTGTGTTTACAAAGGTGATGGTGAGGGGTTTTTTAAGTAGTTTTCAATCAAAAATACTTGGGAATATACTCATAAAATCCCAAAATTTAGGTGAAATTATTCTCATAATTTCCTTGATTCAATTCCAATTGTCATGTTCTTCAATTTGACTGATTGCATCCATATTAGGATGATATTTTCCTTTTAAAACGAATCTGATGAATCAAGGTTGCATTTTTCTTTCTTTTTTATTCGAATAAGATAATTTATTTTCATCTTTCCTTGTGCATTTTCCAAGTTTTGCTTGAAGTCGTAAATCAATGACAACACTCATCATCACTACGTACTAGTTCAAGATTCGTTCACTGTGTACTTAATAAAGAATCTCGCTAGTGCTCATCTTTTGTTGGTCGAACTTTGTGGTTTTTTATTTTAAGGGGATTCTTTCGCATTAGTGGGGGACTGTGGGTAATGCTTGAATTCCACACACCCTATTTATAGGAGGCATGGGAGTAGTTCGATCAATTTAAAATTCCTTTAGAATTTTAAATGTGTAGCCGATTAGATTTAATAAATATCCGAGATTTGACTAGATATTATCTGTTATTAAATCTAATTTTTAATGGATATTAGATTAGATTAGATTAGATTGGATATTATCTATTATTAAATTTTAAATAAGATTTTATCTAATTCTCGGACAAATTTGCCCCTGTTTTCCACCTATAAATAAGAAACACTTCTTATTTTCAATCATCAGTTAAAAAAAATTGCTTTCTTTGTGAAATTTGAGAATTTTATTCACAGAGCTTGAGCTCTTCCTTTTAAATTAGACGATCACTACCGTTGTAATCCACTTTAAACTTTAGGTGTACATCGTTTGGAGCGACACGATTTATTTTTTATTCTTGTTTGTTTATTATTATTATTTGTCAATGTCAATGTCCTGTTTTATAGTCTATTAAACTAGCAGGGTGATGATGCAATTCGATGATATATAATGCAAAGTAAAGTATTCTAAAAGGAGGGGTGGATTTTTTTTTAGATTGATACATACAATTTATATAAACAGTCATAATCATGGTTGGAGGTGACAAAATTCGAATCGACTAAAAAATTACTTTTTTTCATTCAAATTTTATTTAAAAAAATTCTCATTCAAACTCAATTTTATTAATTTGAAATTTTTTATCTTTCCAAAGTTAGAGATGTAAAATACTAACTTGATTTGAAAATTCAACTGAAATTTTCTCGAGTCAAAACTTGGTTTGACTCGAAGATGTGATGACCCTAATTTAATCTATAACTGACTGTTGTTGACCCAAATTTAAATTGAACTTGTTACTATAACAATCGAACCCAATATACGTCCTACCGTTATCAATTCGAACCAGAATTGAATTTGTTATTATTTAAATTTAATTATAAATATTTATAATGTTATAGAAGTAATTAGTTTAACAAAATATTTTAAACCACTCCTACCTAGAGGAAAGGAGGAGAAATTTGCTCTTAATGGGTTAGGGAAAATGTCAACCGAAAGCTTTTAACCGGGAAAATGTCAACCGAAAGCTTTTAACCACGAGCTAGAGATTATTGACATTTCAATTTAACAACTTTTTATAACCATATATATATATATATAATATATTAGACAAAATAATGGGCAAAATTTAGAGTTATTCGAAATCTCTTTTTATAATTCAAATTTTATGAAACAACTGCACACAATACAAAGGTAGACACCAATGAACTAATATGAAACAGCTGTTTCATTCCATATAGATGCACTGTTCATCACAAGAAACAACTAATAAAACACTAAACAAAAATCCAACACTGAAATGTTTCATAAAAGGAGTCTGGAACTTAAAAGTTACCATTGCTAAACCCATACCTGTGACATAAACTGCATTTGATAATCACAGATGAGAGTCATATTATTGCTGAAATTTTACCCAAAATTTCCTTATTCCATATAATTTTAGCTTAGGAAGAGAGACAACAAATATAATGACAGGGTTAGAATGAGCTCATACCAAACATCTCCCTGTCACTCATTTTACAACACACAGATGCAACCAATGTGTTCCATATCGACAGGTCTGGCAGCATCCCCTGACTTACCATCTCTTCTAACCAAATCACAGCTTCGTATTGCCTACCTATTAAGCACAGCCCCTTTATAAGTCTGTTATAAGTTTCGGCACTGAGCTGGTGTGATTTGATCAGCATCTCCTCCAAAACCCGACTTGCTTCAACATATTTACCATCTTTGCACAACCCATTAACCAAAATGTTATAAGTTTCTTTGTTGGCTACACAACCAACCTGCTTGGCCATCTTCTTCAAATATCCAACAGCTAATTCCGAATCCCCAGCATTACAAAGACATTTCAATACGGTGTTGTATAACCTAACACTCGGAACACAAGTTCCTTCCTTGATATCCTCTTCAAGTACTTTGATTACTTCACTAACTCTCCCTTTCTTACTCAAAGCTTCTGCCTTTGCTTCGTACATAGGCAATGATGGGAAAAATCCTCTCTTACGCATTTCATCGATCACTTTATCACCCTCATCGACTCTACCTTCATTATATAAATCAACAGCCATTGCACTATAGCTACCCATACTGGGAACTCCACCTCTGATTAAAGCTTCATTAATCAAGCGTTTAGTAGCTTCTGAATCTTCCCCATCTCTACATTTACTTAAATCGAGTCGTTGTCGACGACTCTTAGGAGCCTTTAAACCCTTCCTCAAAACCTTCCCAAGAATTTCTAAAGCTTCTTCAACCTTTCCATCATCACATAAAGCATCTAATAAAATTCTATAAATCACAACATCTTCACCACTACCCTTTTGGGAAATCCTCCAAAACATTGAATATAACAAATGGATAGCTTCATCTAATCTCCCATCATCACATAAACCCTTCATCAAAATCCTGTAACTTTCTCTATCAGGGTAACAGCCTTGAAAATCCATTTCTTGGAAAATATTCAAGGCAAGATCGGATTTTTTGAACCGACAAAGCCCTTCCATTAACAAATTCAACGATTTCACCCTAGATTTCACTTCCAACCTCCAACAATTGTCCGAAAAGAGTTGATAAGCAGCTTTGAAATTAGATTCTTTCAACACTATCCCCAAAATGGTATTAAAAGATTCAGTAAAATTGACACAATTGAATTGAGGAATGCTGTTAAAGAGATTCACAGCCTCATTTACCATTCCAGCACTTGCAAAAGTTCTGATAGCACCAACAAAAACTGAATCTTTGCACTCACAGGAATCGTCTTTCATTTGATCAATCACTTGTTTCATCTCTAGGATTCGACCGGAGTTCCCAAGAATGTTGATCATGGTGGCATAAACGGGACCATTGTGACGATAGTTGGGGTAATTTTCCTGTGCTTGATTGAAGATTTGGAGCGCAGTTAAGGGGTTCTTTTGGGTCGATATAATTTGAGATAGATGCGTTGGGGTTAAAATTCTTGGCCATCTGATTATCATAGCCCCAGATCAACTCTCTTCTTCAAGCTTGTTTTTGCAGTTCAAAGCTTGCAATTTGAGTTTTTATATCAGTGAGACATTTAATCAAACAGCTGGAGGGCTTTCGGTGTATTCATTTGGTTTCACCTCAGAGTAAGGAGCTCGCCCTAGAACTCAGTTCGGACCTTCAAACGGAGCTTCAAAAATCGGAAAACCTTGGTGCGGTCGAAGCTTGAGCAGACCCCAAAATCAATCAGAGTTCAAAGAAAGAGTTCAAAATGTTTGAAGTTGGAAAAACAAACATAAATAACCCAACTGGTACTAACATTTACACACGAATAAATATCCTAAATGAGTAACTTTGTGCTTTCAAATTTGAATCAAAATAATCTAACTTCAGAGTCGAGGGTTGTAAAACGTAAGTAATCGGATCAGTTTTAGGTCGAGGTATATCAAGTTAAATTAAACTGATTATAAATTATTTTAAATTAATTTGATCTTTTAATTTAATTGGGGGTATGGGTCAATTTCAAATGGTGATTATTTTAAATCGAGTTTTTTGTTGGTCGGGTTTATTTCAGGTTAAATGAAAATAGTTTAGGTCCGAATTAGTTAATTAAGGAGTTAATTCGGGATTGAGTGAACTTCAAGTCAGGTTCATTTCAAGTCAGATTAATTCAGGTAATTTAATTTGTATTAATTTTGAGTTAAGTACAAATAATCGATAGACTTTAAGTTGGGTCATTTTGAGTGAATTACTTAACACTTTTCACAAACACGAATCACATTAGAAAAAAAAATGTTTATGAATTAGAATTAACAAAAATATCATCATATTTAAAATTTTAGACTAAACTATAAAAATTAAAAAAAAAAGTTTAATTTCGAATAAAAATATTAGAAACTAAAATATAATGAATAAAAATATTAACATGTTAAAAATATTAGACTAAATTACAAAAATATAAAATAAATAAGAATTAATTTTGGTTAAAATAAAATTTAAGACTAACATGAATATAAATTTACAAAAATATCATCATATTAAAAATATTGTAATTAAATTATTAAAAAAATAAATTGAGGTCAATTTTGAGTAATAATCAAATTTTATATACTAAAGTACACAAAAATATTATTAAACTAAATTATTAAAAATATAAATAAATACAAGGAAATTTTACTAAAAAATTAAATATTATTAGACTAAATTATAAGTCTAATAATGTCTCTTAATCTCATAATCTTAAACATTCAACTTTAATCATATACCTTTAAACTCTAAACTTTAACTCTAAATTCTTATAATAACTGATTATAGTGCAAATCTAATTCTCTAATCTCTAAATTAAACTTATAACTTTAATGCATTCTTTAAATATATACCCTAATCTCAAACCTCAAAAACTAAATATTATAAATACCAGTAATAAAGTGCACGCTTAAATTTTTTTAAAGAATGCATGAAAATTTTAATCTGACTAAGAAATATTCAAATTAAGGGAAGTGTAAAATATTATAATTGAAATATAATATTCTATAAATAAATGTAACTTTTCATCCACATTTATGATGAATTTATGTAACCATTCGTCATTAGGAATGTAAAACCAATTATTTGGATGGGTTCTCGATCGGGTACTGTCAGGTCAGGTAAATCGGATACAAGTCATTTCAGGTTGATTTGATGTTTTGACTTAATTCGGGTCGTGTGCGGGTCCATTTCAAGTCGGGTTCAAACGGTTCGGGTCTAAATCAGATAATTGACAGGTTCATTTTAGGTCGAGTAGATTTCAGTTCGGTTGGATTTCAAGTTGGGTTCATTTCAAGTCATTTTTATTTCAGGCGAATTAATTTGGGTTTTAAATTCATATTAATTAAAATTATTAAGTTTGAGTTTGGTACAAATGAGTAATTAAGTAAATAACCGATAGACTTTGGGTTGAATGATTGATCATTCATTCGAATTAATTATTACGCACTAGACTATACAAAAATATCATCAAATGATTCATACCTTAAAAATTGGACTAAATTACGAAAATTAAAAATTAATAAGGAATAAACATTGGACTAAAAATAATAAAGTTTTAAATTAAAAAAGATAAATGTTAATAAAATAAAATATCATCTTATTAAAAACATTAAACTAAATTAGAAAAATAAATAATAGTCAATTTAAAATAAAAATAAAGTTGTAAGGATTAAAATGCAAAAATTATAAATTAATAATAGTTAAATTCGGTGAAAAATTAATTTTAATATACTTTAATACATTATTATTTTTACCTATACAGTATAGTTTAATACATTTAAATAATGGAAATATTAAATTTATATTATATATGGTATGATACTATATATGAAATATAAAATGTAAATTATACATATATGAAAATATATAATATATAAGTATGTATGTATATGTATATAATATATAAGTATATATGTAAGTATATGTATACTTATATACTAGATAGTATACATTAATATATATATATATAAGTATGTATATAATATATTATATGTATACATTAATGTATGTAGTAGTGAGTATTCGATCGAGTCAAGTCGAGTTAAAAAATTTCAAGTTATTCAAGTTGACGAGTCATATTTTACAACTCAAACTTTATTTTATTTTTTTCGGTTCGAGTTTAAGAAATTCGAGTCGAGTTTTCGAGTTCCTATAACTATTTAATTGTAATTATTTATCATGTTATAGTATGATTTGATTTCAATTTAAACGACTTTCTCTAATCATATAATATATATATATATATATATTCATATGTAGTGATATTTCTTTATATTTTTATATATCAATGTATATATATCATAAAAAATTGATAGACTCGTCTCAAACTTAAAAATTAATCCTTTAATTACTAAAAATTTCGAGTTATTCGAATTTCCATTTTACAACTCGAACTTTATTTGAATTTTTTTTGAGTCGAGTCGAGTCAAAACGAGTCGAGTATTCTCGTCTCGAGTCGAGTCGAGTTATTCTATTTTTTTGGGTCGAGTCAAGTTTTGCTCATCTCTAAATGTATGTATACATTAATATATGTATACTTATTACTTATATATATATATATATTAATATATGTATATAATATACATTAATATATATATATATTAATATATACTATAGTCTGTATAATATATTAGATGTATATATGTATATTATATATATAATATATTTTAATATATATATATAATATACTTTAGTATATATATATAATATACTTAAATGTATACTAATATATGTATTTAATTTGTTTATGAATTAATGTATGTATATTATTGATTCTTCAATCCCAACACTAATCTCTTAAGCTCAAATTACTAAACTAGTTCTTTAAGACCAATTCTCCGATCACTAAATTAATTTTCTATGATCAAATTGAAACAATTTTAAAATATATAATCTAGTTTTAATTAAATGAGGATCAAATCGAATAAAAATAAAATTTAAAAATTAATTTTCAAGTAATCATAACTAAATTGAAATAATTGTAAAATAAGGTGTAGAGCGACGTGAGATTCAATTTTTTAGGCGCGACCTATATAAAAATATGCAGAATTTTTTACCCAACCTAGAGTAGTGTCAAATGTATATCTAAATCTAATCTACCTTTTTTTATATATTTTTGTTTTTCTCTATTGTAAAATTTTGTGTAACTTATATCCCTCCAAAATTTTTATACTAAAAGTAAATTAATCTCAAACTTAAAAAATGAGTGACTTATTTTCCTCCAAAATTTAGTCTTTTCACTCTTTTTTTATCAATTGTTTTTTTCTTTTTTTTTATCAATTGTTTTGGTTTAATTTAATTGAATCATAATTTAGATTAATTTAATAAAAATATACTTTTGATTTTAAAATTCTTTTAATTATGTTTGTAGTTTATATTTTTTATATTTTAATTTAACTTAATTAATCATAAGTTCAATAAGTTAATTTAACTTAATTAAATATTAATTTAAAATTATATTTTTTAATAAAATATTAATTTAAAATTATAATTTTATTTAAAATTATAATTAAAATTAAATATATTAAAACTAAATAAAATAATAAATTAATTAATTTAATTAAATATGTAATACTAAATTTAAATATTAATTCCTAAATTAATTTTCATATCTAATTTTATTTTTTAAAGATTAATTATATTTACCAATATTTTTAAATTCATTCAATTATAGATATACTTAATTATATGTCATGTAAATATTAAGTCTTGTTAATATTAGTTCAGGTAAATAACAAGTCGGGTTCAAAACAAGTCAGGTCATTTATCAGGTCGGGTTCAAAACAGGTCGGATAAAATCAGGTCTCGGGTTGATTATCTGCCAGGTCAGACTCGGGTTCGGGTTTGTTTCAGTCGGATACAGGTCGGGTTTAGGGTCCACAATAATAGGTTGAAATCAGATTCGGGTCATTTTCGGTCGGATACAGTTCGAGTTCGGTTACTACAGTAACAACTCCAACTCAGGTTTGGATCAACAACAATCAGATACAAATCAGGTTCATGTCATTACATCTTCGGGTCAAACTAGGTTCTGACTCGATTAGGTTTCAATCGGGTTTTCAGATTAGGTCAACTTTTTTCCATCCCTATTCATCATTAATGTATATGCCTATCCATGATAAATAAATATGACCATATATGTTGAAAAAGTGTAATGAAAATAATCACTTACTAGGTTTTGACTCGAATAGGTTTCAATCGAGTTTTCAGGTTAGGTCAACTTTTTTCATCCTATTCATCATTAATGTATATGCCTATCCATGATAAATAAATATGACCATATATGTTGAAAAAGTGTAATGAAAATAATCACACTTACTATCCCTGTATAACGAGAAATTATTAGATCAATTTTATTCATGTTATCTATGATTTAAGTAATTAGGTTCATTCATTTTTAAATAATTACTTAATAATTATCTATTCATTAATTACATGTAAGAAATATATGATGATTTACCTTAAAAAAAATAAGATGGACGAATCTAGTTGATTGAGACCACAAATGATATGATAAATATGATTTATCTAATAATTTTTCGTATATAAAGATTTGTAAGTGATGAAGCAAAGCATTGTATTCCAAGTGTGTTAATATATTTTCTTCCTTTATGCTTTCATATCTCCAACAACACATCTATAGTGAAGCTTCCTACTTTCTTCTCTAAAAATTCTTCCTTGACCACTATAAAAGTCTGTCTTCAGCTCTCTCCAACTATTCTCTCTTGGTGTTTTTTTTTATTAAATAGAGAGATTATAATTTTTTTTTTATATTGAGATTCGAACTCATATAAAATAAGATAAGATGAACATCTTTGACTACTAAACCAATTAGTAGATCTCTCTTGTGCCTCTTTTAACTTGTCAAAACAAAGTTTTTATATCAACAGTCTCATTAACCTCTGCTAGTTCTTGAAATTTAAGTAACTCAAGAACGAATCTAAAAATTATACCCTACTAATAAATGTAAAAAAAAAAAAATTTTAACATTTATAACCTCTGTTCTGTGAATTATTTTATGTCATTTTCATTTTTAATGTTTCCCTACTTGAATATATTACTATCAATATTTTGTTCGAGACATTATGCTTTAATCAGAAGATCGTTCCATTTTTTAAAATGGATATAATTTGAAGTTATGCTTTAATCAGAAGATCGTTCCATTTTAAGAAATGAATATAATTTTATAAATTTCGCACCGCATTCACTTTAATTAAGTAGGATTGAGTATGAGTTTTTTGAGTAATGAGTAGGTATAGATGTAAGAAATCATACCTATCATGAGTACTGGATAGGTGATAGGTATTAAGATCTTACACGTATCGTATCCACCCACCTCATATCTATCCGTTACGCATCCGTCCACCATATGAATTTTGAACCATTCGTATTTGTAAACTTTAATTATGTCTTTTATTATAATGTTTTATGTATTATGCTATTAATTTGTTTTAAAATCTATGTTAATCCTTAAACTTGCAAACTTTAAACTCAATTAATTTAGTTTAAAAATTGATGATTTATGATCGAGCTTGAATTAATCATATTGTAAATTTGTAATATGTGTGGATAAGTAAAATTTATAAAAGTGTAAATATGTTTTAGGTAAGTTAGCTATATATAATTAGTTAGTTGTAGTTAAGTAGAATTTATATTGATAAAAAAATATATTTTGGTTAAGTTAGCTATCATTAGTTAGTTAGTTAGTTAGTTAGTAATTAAATTTATATTGATGTAAATATATCATATATATACACTTGATCAATCAATAAAATATGTAATTTTTTTTTATTAAAGTCTATGATTTATTTTTACATAATTTGATGTTAACAGTTACTTGTAGATACATACAAACAGATACAGTTTGAATGGTAGATGTAAAATAGATTTGAGAATATATTCACGCGATCGAGTATAGATTTAAAAATTGTATACACCGTAGATAATAGATAGGTAATAGATATAAAATTTTTAAGTGAGTATGAATATAAAGAAAGGAGTGTTTTAATTTAGTAGCTAAACTGTTTTTATCCCAATAAATTCCTAAGGGACTTGATTTTTTTCATCCCAAATAGAAGTATCAATTTGGGCAAAAAAAATTAAGTTCAATATCTATACGAGTCAAATTAATACCCATTGGACCAAATATCAGTGTCATCTTAATTGAAGCCAAATTTAAATATTTGATTGCAAAAATAAATAAAAAAAAACTCAATTGAACATAAGACCCCGTTTCTTTTAATAAACTAAAGTTTGGGACAACCAAGATTTGAGAGTCAGACAAACCAAAATTTAATGATCAAACTTTTTTAAAGTATTTTTTAGTGAAAAAATTGATTTGATTCTCCAAATACGAGTTTAATCCAAGCACAAATATTAATTTTTAAATAAAAGATACATATCAATCTTATTTTTAAACTATATAAACGAGTTTAATCGAGTAATTAGATTTTCCTTCTGTTCACACAGAATTCCAGAAAATATTTATTGCACACCAACAAATACTCCATTGAAACCAGGTTCTTAAGGCTTGGAAAAGGAAGGAAAGCCATAAAGATAACTGTTTCACTTCAGGTAAGTCCTGAGAAATAACAATATCAACTTTGCTTTGCATAGAGGTCAATGCTACCTACTTGCAGCCGTGGATTCGGTTTCGAGTCTCTTACCGCCAAGAACCGGAATCTGACATCCACAATATCATTAATAAAAGGATTGATTCGTGACCGTCGAACTTCAAAATTGAATAGAACAACCTAAGATAAAAAAAAAAAAAATAGTTCACCTGAAGATATTTGATAAGAAACCTGTCCTTTTGACATTATATGTTTTCCGTTGAAAACGTTTATCGAACATCTGGGATCTTTGTTCATCGAGAACATGCCAGTTCGACCCTCCATCATTACTTCCTTCCACCACCCTGTTAAGATAAAGATTAAAATGTTAATAGAATAAAAGATCGACATAGTCTACATGATATTTTTACACATTATAGGTAAAACCACAGTTCAGAAAAACAGAACATGATATTTCACTAAACGTAGATAACTCTTCAAGTTTCCATCCCCAGCAGAAGTTACTTCAAAAGTAATCTCATTTCCATCGAAAGTTGAGAAAAGACAACAAAGATACAGAAGAAAGTAGAGGCCATTTTCATCACTATAGGAAAGATACATTTATTTCACCCGATTACATCAACTGTTAATCTCTTTAGTCATAAAAATCCTTAAAAGAATCGATAATGTTCGATATCTGACATAGGCGCAAAGTAGGATCAGTATAAAAGGAATGTTGTACTTAAAAAATAAAGAGAATGCTTGGAGACCTAAGCAGATCATACCAATCCATTGGATCTCGTTCTGGGGCATCGTTGGCAGACATTAACTCATAAGACACAAGTTGCTGCATGTTGCCTGATAATTTGTACATAATCCAACAACCTACAAGACAAATATGAAAACATATCTGCGGATTAGCCTGACCGAGAACAGGCTGGTACTGCTTAACATTAAGAATTAAAACATCATGTCATATAAATAATAACTGGAAGAAACTAAGCTCTTTCATAGTACCTTTAGCACCATTAGGTTCCTCCCATTTAGACATGCGAGTTCCATCAAATGCTGCCGTGGCCTGAAAATTCAGAGATTTTAAGATAATTTCTAATAGCACGTGTGTGCACTTCATATTCAAATGTTAGAAAGAGAACATTGGCTATCATTACTTACAATCCCAAAAGGAAGCTCCTCACCACTCGCAAGAACTGTTCCAGAACATATTCTATTCAATCTTAGAAGAGGAAAGGTTAGTGAACCTTTATGAAAGTTGACACATTTTCCAAGATCGCTGATCAGTTCATCCATAGCGTGCAAAGCAACAGGCAATGCTAAAGCAGTAGGAACAGGGTCACCGGCTAAGCATACGCTGACAGTGCCATTACTATCCAGTTCACTCTTCAGTGAAAGAGCATTAAAAAATTCCTTAAAATAGGGCAGCAACCGATGCAACAACGATGTTCCAACAATCGAGTTTGACTTTAAAGAAGCTCTCCTTTTTTTATAGGGTAATTTCTTGAGATCTATAACGGTTGCTCTAAGAACCTTGAGAACTTCAACACCTTTTGATGAAATTAGAGAATCTTCAACAAACTTATGAAGTATAGAAGAAAAGGCATTGTAGATTTTTGTGACGTGCTCATCTCTGCATATGCGAACTTCACAAGTAGATGAACTCAGAGAGGCGGTCCCAAATTCTGATCTTGCAATTCGCCATTGCTTATCCCCACTTTGCCTCCCAGGCAAGGAGATCAGAGCATCATCAATAGAAAGTAAATCTCTGTCTAGAGCTTCCCTTTCAATTTTGTCACGTTCTTCTAGTACTGAAAGAACTTGAGATGTACAGTTTCTTCGACATTCTTTGGTCATTGAAGTGAGAACAGACATCAGAGAGGACTCCGTGGTAAGGGTTCGTCGAGACAAAATCTGAATAAAAAAATTTGTGAGTTTGGGGAGAGAATTACATTTCTTTGTGAGTTAACTGTAAAAGTCTTAGTGTTATAATCAAAGTATAATTAGTATTTATTATTCTACTCAAAGTCTATCTCCCTAGTAGATTAGAATTAGAAGTTATTATTAAGTAGGACTCCTTAGTGTACTAAAAGTCCTATACTAGAGTTTATAGAAGTCTGTAACGAGATGTAATTTATTATGGATTTTCGAAATAACAGAAAAGTTTTTTTTTGTTTATTAACATGATATCAGTCTAACTTCGATTCTTCAAGCCAACTTTCATGGAGAATTTTTAGACTTCAAGTGAGATGTCGTTTACAACAAAGACTGTAAACTAGTTACTTATTCTAAGGATATTAGGTATCTAAAGGGTACACCAGGACATGGTTTAGTGTTCAAAAGGACCCTCGACAAAATAGTTAAAATTTATTCGGACTCGAGTATGGCAAGTGAGTTTACTGATAGAAGATCAACAAGTGGTTATTGTTCTTTTGTTTGGGGAAATCTTACGACTTGGAAAAGCAAAAAATAAATTGTTGTGTCAAGGAGTAGCACAGAAGTTGAATATAGAGGAGCTTTAACTCTTGGGATATGCGAAGGAATTTGGTTGATAAACCTACTGAAAGAGCTAGAAATGGTTCAAAACAAGAATTTTGAAGTGTTTTTGTGATAACCAGTCTACTATACAAATTGCCAAAATTTTAATTCAACATGACAACGAAACATACTGAGATCGCCAAACATTTTGTTGCAGAAAAGCTTACAAGTGGAGTAATTTCTTTAACTTACGTCCCTACAGAAGAACAAGTGGCAAACATTCATACGAAAGCTTTGCCAAAAGCTCTTTTTGGTAAGTTCTTATTCAATCTAAGACGATACAATGTATATTCTTCAGCTTAAGGGGAATGAGTTATTTGTAGAAGTCTTAGTGTTATAGTCAAAGTGTAATTAGTATTTATTATTCTACTTAAAGTCTATCTCCCTAGTAGATTAGAATCAGAAATTTTTAAGGACTCCTTAATATACTAAAAGTCCTATACTAGAGTCAATAAAAGTTTGTTACCATATGTAATTTATTATGGATTTTCGAAATAACAGAAAAGATATTATGTTAATTAACATTCTTCATAACAAAGCATGGATAATCATTTTAAGAATAAGAAGAAATAAGCACTAGAGGTGATAAAGTGCTATTTTTTATCATAATTACCTCGTTCCAATTCCGTGTGTAACGTTTAGTGACATCATAAACTCCATCTTTTGCAATAGCAATTACATAATTTAATTTCTTTTTCCACCTGAATAAATAAAGCATTTACTAAAAACACAATTGTCTAGTATTGAAACAGAAGTAAAAGATATTGTTCTGAAAATGGATAATAACACAACTTAGAGTACCCTTTTTCATATAATAGTGGTCTGTCATATATTGCTTCACAAGGATCAAGATGCATCCACCTGTACAAAAATGTATAACTAGTTTGTGAAATGACTACAGTTTAACGCCTATTTATTACAGAGTAGGATCCTTCCCAATTGAAGATTAAAAGCATCGATTTGGGTTTTTTACCTTCCCAGAGCTTCTGAATAGCACTCTGTCCAAACATGGTCTGTAAAATCCAGGACCTGGAAATGAACAGCAGGTACAAATAAAGCATCATCATTCAAGCAAGCAAATTATTAGAAGTCCCATGGAATCTCATCTTTAAAGGGTTTGAGCTAATTAAAATGTATACAACCATGATGCATTTGTTGTTCATAATGTATACAATTTTAGATACATTGCACACCACCACAAATATTGATTTCATATTTCAACTGTGACAATTATCAGCAAAGGAACCAGTGAACCACTCAAGTCATCATTTATAAAGCTAAAAGTGGGTTTCGTTTACAATGTCAAAGACATCAAAATATTATACATAAACAAACCTGACATTTCAAAACTCTTAAATCTATCTTGAATATGTTCTTTGTTTGGCAGACATTACAGAATCAAAATAATCCAGGTCAAACATTCTTACAAATAAGGGTTTATCTTCAATGAATTACTAAATCTTTTTGTTTAGTAGACTAGATATTACAGGTATCCTGTCATCAAAAGCTTCAGATTGAAAGAAGAACAATTTCAGGTCCATATATATATATATATATATATTACAAATACGGTAGTTGGAACAAATTTCTTTCCCATTATAAATTAGCTTAACCATCTTTTCAAAAAGAGAAAGAATTGTGTTTTAGATAGTTGGATTTTGAGATTCAATTGGCATATAAATGACTAACCAGACGAGAGTCATAGCCAAAAGCACGACAATACAATGTGAAGCAATTAGCCCACTCTCCACAACGCCCTTTCCTTGTTTCTACAAGCTGCAAAAAGAAATGGAGAAAATTCAACTACTACTTGAACCCCCCAACACACACAAAAAGAAAGAGAAGATAATTGTAGAACTAAGTGTTACAGCTTCATACCTTCAGTGGGTCATTGTAGCGAGGGAACCGTGTAACTGCTGAACAAGAATTGCAACTGCAGTTTTCACCCAAGAATTAACATTGCTTTCTAACAGACAATTATTAACTGAGTTATGATTGTGAATGCAACAATGGAGACAACAAGGCTCAAACAAAACTTATCAACCTCCTTAATTCCACAATTCCAACCAGATGAAGCATGAATACCTCAATTTAACAAAAAAAAAATCACTAAATAATAGAGGGATAGGACGTGATGCTAGCAAAATAACTCAAAGGAGAAACACTCTGAGAAAAAATGATTAGTTATGTGTTACGGCAAATACTAGAACAACAAGCGCTATGAACAAACTGTAACATGATGTAGAATTCAAATCTTCCAAAAATGATATTTGTTGGTATAAATTACATCAACTGCCATAATATTATGAAATTGAGTACGACTAGAAGGACCTTGGCTATCAATGTATCAAGTTTCAAGGAAAGACTAAATCGAAACATGAATTTATAGAAAAACAACTTTCTAGCTTTAGGGAAAATAGAATAATGGAGAGAAAGAAAACAATGGGATGCATATGGGAGTTTACTGTAAAGTATAAGTCAGATGGTTCTTTAGAAAGGTACAAAGCAGGGTTGGTGGCAAAGGGCTACTCTCAAACCTATTGGATTAACTATTTTGAAACATTTGCACCTGTTGCAAAAATAACACGGTGAGGGTCCTACTTTCTTTAGCAGCTATTCAGGGATGGAATTTGCAACAGTTTGACATTAATAATGCTTTCTTGCATGGAGAACTTGAAGAGGAAGTATAAATGGATATTCCACCTGGATTTGCTTCAAATACTAGACAAATAGTTTGCAAATTGAGGAAACACCTATATGGATTAAAGCAGTCCCCAAGAGCTTGGTTTGGGAGATTCACTAAAGTGACGCTAAGACAAGGTTTCAAGCAGAGCCAAGGTGATCATACTTTATATGTGAAACACTCTCCTTTAGGGGAAGTAGCTATATTGTTGGTGTATGTAGATGATATAATTGTTACAAGCAATAATTCTAAAGGAATTGATGATTTGAAGAAGTGTCTTGTAAAAGAATTTGAAGTAAAAAAGCTTGAAAGATTAAAATACTTCCTTGGTATAGAAGTGGCACACTCACAGCAAATTCTCGGCAAAAGTATACTTTGGATTTGTTAAAGGAAACTGGAAAACTAGGATGTAAACCAGCGGAAACACCTATAGAAATCAATCACAAGCTTTGGAGATTCAAAGGAGGAGGATATGGCAGTTGATATGGGTTCATTTCAGAGACTAGTGGGAAAACTTATTCATTTGTCACACACTAGACCAAACATAGCATAT
The DNA here is from genome assembly GCA_035048815.1 of Abelmoschus esculentus. NCBI lineage: Eukaryota > Viridiplantae > Streptophyta > Magnoliopsida > Malvales > Malvaceae > Abelmoschus > Abelmoschus esculentus. The sequence continues at coordinate 4,638,147 of JAUCBN010000049.1, forward strand.
GCTATTGGAGTTGTGAGTCAATTCATGCATAATCCCAAGGAATCACACCTAAGGCTGTAGTTCGGATCTTGCAATACTTGAAGGGCACACCAAGAAAAGGAATTATGTTTAAAAGAGGGGGAAGCTTGACTCTGGAAGCATACATAAATGCAGACTATGCAGGATCTATAATTGATAGAAGGTCAACCTCAGGCTACTGTACCTTCTTCGGGGGAAACTTAGTTACTTGGAGAAATAAAATACAGAATTTGGTGGCGAGATCAAGTGCAGAAGCAGAATTTCAAGCTATGGCATTGAAAATTTCTAAGTTATTATGGTTGAAGATTATTTTAGAAGATTTGAAGGTAAAATAGGATGGACCAATAAAACTATATTGTGATAACAAGTCAGCAATCAACATTGCTCATAATTCAGTTCAACATGACAGAACAAAACATATTGAAGTGGATAGACATTTCATAAAAGAGAAACTTGATAGTGATTTGATCTGTACTCCCTATGTGACCATTGTAGATCAAGTTGCAGACATACTTACCAAGGGACTACCTAGTAAGGATTTTCAAAAGTTAACAGGCAAGCTGAGGATGGAAGACATCCATGCCCCAGCTTGAAGGAGAGTATCAGAGATTAGATTCTTAAATTAAGAAGTTTTGTCAGTGATTAGATTCCTAAATTAAGGAGATTTGTCAGTACAAAATATTTTCTATTTATTTGGTAGTTGATATTTAGGAAATTATTTTCTAATATCAAATTTAATTTAGGTTGTAAAATAGGAATAAGATTTTTATTGTTAATGAAGAAATCAATGGTGATTTTGTGTATACTTTCCTAGATTAGATGTTCTTTATAAACTATAAATAGTTATTACATTTCTCAATAAAAGAAACAAGAATTATAGAGAAAATCTATGTTTTAAGAATTGTCATCAAAGTTGCATTTTGTGGAGAGCACCCATTTGCATCCAACTGGTTTTTTGATTTACAGAACATCTGTAATGGACCAAGTAACATTCCTTTCAAATGCTTCAATCTCCTCTTCAACAACCCTTCTCCACTTAGAATCTTTTAGTGCCTCCTCAATGATGTCAGATATTTGTTCTTTATCTAAACAAATTGTAAAAGCCTTAAAAGATGACATTAGATTACCATAAGCAGCATACCTCTGAATGAGGTGTTTTGTACACTATCTTACCCCTTCCTTTTAGCATTAGACAAATAATCAAACTCAAGTAAATGAGAGGGAATATTGTCTAGAACATTACCTCCATCATTCTCATTGGCAACTGAATTTAACTCCAATTTTTGGCAAGTATCAGATTGCAAAACAATCTTTGAAATAGTTTTTTGTTTTCTAATGTAAAACTTTTAGTTGCTTAGGAGGATGAAGGCATTTGTGAGGAAGGTTTAGGCGAATTCTAAGGAGACTAACAATAGGCGAAAGAAGTTGTAGGTGTAACAATAGGTGAAGTAGAAGGGCTTAAAGGAGTATAAGGTTAAAATAACAAAGGATTATTAGTAAATAATAACTCTGAAGGTAAAGAAGGATACACCTGATTGGTAGGAGGTAGAAAATTCAATAAATTGTAATGTAACACTTCAAATTATTGGAAAGTTTATTAATAGAGAGGAGACTGTCGGCAAGATTAGGCACAAACAAAACATCTCCAAGCAACAAATTATCATTAATGAGGACAAAACCACTTCCTTTGATACGAGAGAAAAAGTCGTCGATTGTTTTAATAGAACTGATGCATCTGAAAAATTAAGGAATAATTCTATGTTACCAGTCATGTGATCACATGCTCTAGAGTCAATGATCCGTGTTGATGCACCTTTGATAGAAAAAAGTGCAATAGGAGAACAAGTATAATGTATGCTTTTATCCTCCACGAGAGTTAAATATACTACACTAGTTATTGTTGAACTTAAAATTGTTGGAAAAAACACCAATCAAGTAATTTGCTCTGCTATGGACAACATCTAAGAGGTTTTCGAAGGGGATTCCATGAAGAATTTGAACTAGGATCGATGTTAGATTAATACTATGTACAAAAGAAACTTTTCAACTTTTGGGGAAAATAGAATAATGCAGAAAAAGAAAACAGAATTTTAAGTTTCTGCAAAAAAGGAAGAAAAAACATAATTGATTTTTCTGTTATTGTAAATGAATTAAAAATTATATCCCTTTACATTGAATTTATAGACTCAAGTATAAGACTTTAGTTACAATTAGAAGTCCTAAGTACAAAAGACGTCTAACTTATCTTTTAGGAAGTATATTTTAATTTAAATTACTATTTGAATAAGAATTCTAACTCTATTAGATAATCTTACAAAATTAAACTAAGCAAGAGATTCCAAAATGACCATTTAGAATTAAACAAGATAAAAAATGGTAAGAAATTTTTTCTGTACACACTGACCAATAAAGTTCAATTCTAGTTGCTCCATACTGAATTTCTGAAGGGAGTGCATCACCCATTCCTTGACGTGTGGTTTCATTGCCACATTTATGACATGGAGGTGCGTTAACCCAACTGCAACACCAGAATTGAAGAATCAGTAATGTATAAAAATAGAGAACACAATTTCTTTCAATATGGAATAACAAACATCATTCTGCCAGCTTTGCATGAAAGCCAAATATGCACTTTATAATCTATGAGCAAAATGCAAAGCTAAAGAGCAGTCTTAATCTTATTTACTCCACCCAATAAAAATGACTACAGGGTGTTACTGAAATTAACAAAGAAGTTTATAGAAGGTAAAATGTTCTGTAGAGTTAAAAAAATTACAACTGTAAAGTTGAAGAAAGAACCTGAAGGATTTTTTGAACCAGAAAAGCAGCTGGAGCAGGAAAGCATGATCTTGTTCAATTTTTGATGGTTTAAGGTTCCCCTCCTGAAGCATATTTGGCAAAATCACTGAATTTCATGATGTCATTGCAAAATAAAAGCTAAAAATATGACGGTTATCGAGCTCATGTACAGAAAAATGCAAAGTCAATTTTAACAGAAACATGGCCCTCATTCTGCACAAGTGAACAAAGGGCTCCCACATATTTCCTGATTGCAAATGGTATAGGACCATTGATCTGATATTTTGCATCAAATCAGTGTAAATTTTAGGGTAGTAGCACTTCCTAACATCTTCTAAATGACACAAGTCCAGAGAGCCCTCACCTTGGCCAAAGAAACGAATGCTTTCTCCTCGAGAATATCCACAGGAACGGTCTTCCGAGCTGCTTCCTGGCGTGCAGGATCCTCGTACTATACCAATAGACAAAATAAACAATAAGGAAAACATCCCATTTTCTCATTCCCATAATATTCAATAAAGTCATTTGTCTTCTTTTCCTAGCAGCTAAAGTATAACACTAATAAAGTCAACATCTTTTTTTCTTCTGTTATCTAACAAGTTCAAAAAGATAAAAGCACATAATCAAAACAGCATTGACAGATACTACGGTTTCCTCCATTCACTAACAACTCTTTCCCAAAGAAAGTCAAAGAAGAAATAAATTATATTACCAAGAGAACTTGGCTAATATAGGGCCGAACTTTTTGTTCAAATTCACTACTATCGTCACTAGCTACGTATTGTTGAAGCATAAGGGCTTCTTCCTCTGCCTGAAATAGACCAAAATCAAACCAAAACTAAATAATTATAGAAAAAAAATTAAACCAGTTCATAGCTACGAAGAAAATTCATTTAACTGATTGAAATTCAGAACTAAAACCTGCAACATCCGAGCAAATTTCTCATCCAAATCATTGGCGTCAGCGGTGCTACTCGTCGATCCTTCTTGTTTCTCCGCTTTTCTCGCCTCCTCAGCTGTGATCGATAACAATTGTAGCTTCTCCGAAACTGCGGACAGATCGGAATCGTCTGATACGATACGGTCATTATCTTCCCCGACGATCTGCATCATCAAAGCCAATTTTTAAAACAATCCTCATTAGAGAGATAGAGAGAGAACTATCCGAATTTCAACCTTTTGATCATCGGGAGGAATTGAAGTGAGGGAGAAGAGCTGGAACTGAAATACCTGAAATGATCAAAGTAGAGAAAAAGTTGTAGATAGAGAAAGAAAATGGGAAAAAATTGTACATAGAGAGAGCAAGAGACTTCGAAACCGTCGTCGGTGTCATAATCGACGGTAAACGTTGATTCGTCGTGGTGAACGAGGAACTTGCGAGCTACCATTTTGTTTTTTCGTTTCTTCAGTAATCTTTGTTGGATTTGTTTATCATTATAATTAAAAATCTCTTAAGGAAATTAAAAAAGAGAAGGAATATTCTTTGCTTTTCCCCCCAATTTCTTTCTGAATTTTACCCTGTTAATTTTTCTGATGTTTTTTTCCTGGAAAATGAACCACGGCTGGACTCCATGGGCAGGCCTAGAGGCCCATTAACTTCTCCAGTAGTCAAACAACTGCGAAAAAGTACTGTTGGTAAACAAAACAAAAAACATGCACCAGCCGGGAATCGAACCCGGGTCTGTACCGTGGCAGGGTACTATTCTACCACTAGACCACTGGTGCTTCGTTGGGAATGATTTTTAAATAAATATTTATATAAGAAACTGTAATAAATTCGTATTTAGTTGTGAATACCATAATTAATTATAATTTTTGTCATTTGACCGTAAGTTTCAAAGTCAAATGCTACCTCAAATTTATCATTTCATTAATGCATGAATAATTGTTGTTGTTATCTTAGGATTATAAGTTTAATGCATGGATAATTGTTGTTGTTATCTTAGAATTATAAGTTAAAATCTAAATTTTGAGTTGATATTTAATTTTTGATATATTTATATTGAATCATCGTAATATTAAAATTACATCATTAAAATTCTTTTATAAGTCTAATTGTCGTTATAGCAAATCTTAACCTGGGACAGATTCAAATCATGTGATCAAACAATAACTTAAAATATTACTACGTACGCATCACTCATAAAACAATCCTACAGCTCTGCCCCTACTTATTTATTTTGTACTTGGGCAATTGAATGCAATATATATATATTATTAAATTTTATTAGAATAGAAAGGTATAATATATAATATTATTAGTAAAAAAAAGAACATCATTAATAATAATATTACAAAAATAATAATATCATAAATATTATAAATAACATAAATAAACTAGTTTTTTTTAAATCTACCTTGCATCTTCAAATAACTCGATAGAATAGATCTCAGGCTTCTGCTGTCACTGAACCCTTCATTATTGTATCCAAAACTCACTACTACTACTACTACTCGATACTGGATACCGGATCTTCTTTCAATGGTTTCAGTTTCTGGAGTGTCTAATCATCCAAAACTTCATTATTTTGCTGCAGACTCTGCAATCTGCATAGATGGCTATTTCAAGTTGAAACCTTGCTCCCATTGTGGTGTGTTTCAAACTTCCAATGGAGTTGAGTTAAACAATATGAAAGAAAGGGTCAGAAAACTTTTGGTCTTACTGCTGTTATCTAAATAAGGCAATATATATATATGCCATTGCCCATTGGTACCCAGTAGTCAGTACAAGATTTTCGGGATAGGCGTATTGTAGTAGTGATGATATAGTCCACATCGAGGTGCTTCAGGTTAGCCTTCATTACAGAACCAGAGTACTCAGGGGTCAGGAGTACCGTTTATTATGACACCAGTGGAATCCAATTTTAGAAACCGAGCCTTTTGTGGCTAACTACTGTGCCTTCTCTCTTGGAAGTTGCTTCAATGGCTGGAAAGAAGTATATTGGTTTCACAGATTCATGAATCAAAGAGAGTGATTCCTCTATCAATTGCATGTTTGATTATCGATATCCCGACATCTACAAGAACAGGATCATTGTAAGCTCCACTAAGCCCCTTGCAACCAAACCACAACTTTTGAAACCTACAAAAATGAGGAAAAGCGCCAATAACCTACAATTCTACAGTGGGCAAATCATCGGTTTTAACAAAATATAAATTCTACAATGATTTATATGTATTAAAGTTTTAACAAAATATAATGGTTTGGCAATTTATATGCATTAAATTATCAAAAAGAAAAAATCATAGTTCAAGTTCATGTGTTTATTAGGATCGAACACATTTGGTACTTGCAGAGAGGCCGGTAGCCGGTGTTCTTAGATGGGATACAGTGAAATGAAACTTGGTTCAGAGTCTGCTATCTGACTCCTCAACAATGGCAGCTAATAGCCAATACCGGCACAAAAACATGGAAATAAAAAATGTAATTTGGAGAGGGGAAGGAACAAAAGCACTTGCTGTAAGAGGTTTTAGAGTTTGAGTTTTGAGAACTAAAAGGTGAATGAAGCTTGTAATAATTTTCAGCAATTTTGTTAGTGTTTTGAGAGGGAGAAAAAGTTGCAGAGATGGGGGAAAAAGAGAGCTCAGGAGTGCAGTTTCACGTCAAATTCATTGGGGAAGCGCATATAACAACTTGGAGAAACTAACTTTTATTCAAGAAGGTTGCTTTTACGGTAATGAAAAAACTTGCTTTGAACCTTAAGCTAAGGTTCTTATTTATACATCCAAAGTTAACTGCTATAACAGTCTAACTAATACCATGAACTGTTCAACTAAAAACGTCAGCAAAGTAACTGTATTTCCAATAGCCTCCCCTCAAGATGGATGTTGATGAATGTTAATGAGACCCATCTTGCCAATGAAATCAGAGAAAGTGGGAGAATGAAGAGCCTTGGTGAAAATATCAGCTAGTTGTGCTTTAGATCGGACATGAAATAATTTGAGAAAGCCACGAGTTATCCGTTCGCGAACAAAATGACAATCCACCTCGATGTTTTTAGAGCGTTCATGAAAAACCTGATTGGTGGCAAGGTGAATCGCAGCCTGGTTATCACAATAAAGGAATGCTTGTTGCACAGGTACATGAAATGAAGATAGAAGAGCAGCAATCCAAACCAATTCACATGTGGCAGATGCCATAGCCCGATATTCGGCTTCACAGGATGATCGACTAACTGTATGTTGTTTCTTGGATTTCCAGGAAATTAAGCTATTTCCGAGATATGTGCAGAACCCGGTAGTTGAACGTCTTGTGTCTGGACAAGCACCATAATCTGAGTCGACAAAAGCACTAAGCTGAAGGCTGGTCTTTGATGAAAAAAATAAACCTAGTCCAGGAGCTTTCTTTATGTAGGATAAAAGGTGATAAGTTGCTTGAAGATGAGGTTGTCTTGGCATAGAAACAAATTGGCTTAACAAATGAATTGTATAAGTGATGTCTGGCCTGGTGTTTGTGAGATATAGAAGTCGGCCGATTAACCGTCGATACAGCTGAGGGTCCGGCAGTAAGTCCCCTTCATGCATGCTCAATTTATGGTTGGAAATAATTGGTAAGTCAGCTGGTTTCTTGCCAAGAGATCCGGTTTCTTCAAGTAGTTGGAGAGCATAGTGTCTCTGGGATAAAGAGATACCAGAGTTGTTTCGAGCAATCTCGAAACCAAGAAAATACTTTAAAACACCCAATTCTTTTAGCTTGAAATGTTGTTTAAGGAAATCTTGAACTTGCAGCAAAGAATTCAAATGTTTTCCAGCCAATACTATATCATCAACGTAGACTAGGAGAGCCACCAAATTATCGTCAGTACCTTTGACAAAGAGGGAGTGTTCAGAGGGAGATTGAACAAATCCATAACCCAATACAACAATGGAGAAGGTACGAAACCATTGTCGAGAAGCCTGCTTCAATCCATAGATCGACTTATTTAACTTACACACCAAATTATCGCCTGTAACATCTGTTTTATAGCCAAGTGGAAGCTTCATATATACTTCTTCATCAAGAGAACCATTCAAAAAAGCATTGTTGACATTTAGTTGAAGAAGATGCCAACCATGAACAGCTACGAGGGCCAACAAAACTTTGAAAGAAGTCATTTTTGCTACCGGAGAAAAGGTGTCGACATAATCAATACCTTCAATTTGGGTAAAACCCTTGGCCACCAAGCGAGCTTTGTACCTGTCGATAGTTCTATCAGAATTACGCTTGATTCGATATACCCATTTGTAATCTATAGATTGTTTTCCTGGGGGAAGTGGAACCACGGTCCAAGTATCTAGTGATTCCATTGCTCGTAGTTCATCTTGCATGGCTGCACGCCACTTAGAATCTTTGACAGCTTGGTGATAAAAAGAAGGTTCCGAGACAGAAGAAATATTGGCTATAAAAGTGGCATATGAAGTTGACAATTGAGATGTTGTAACGTGATTCTCGATCGGATAAGGACAGGTGGAGTTGCAATAATATTGCTGTAAGTACGAGGGCTTGTGACTCACTCTAGTAGACTTACGAGAAACTCGTGACAAAAATTCATCATGTTCTTCAGCAGCAATAGGTTCATTAGTAGCAGTAGGTTCTTCAACAACAGCAAGTTCTTCAACAACAGCATGTCCTTCAACAACAACATGTTCTTCAATAGGTTCTTCAATAGCAACATGCGAAGTAGAGGAAGACTCAACCTGTTCACTTTGAGGTGGTGAATCACGGTCCAAAGAAACATTGGGTGAATCTGTCATATGCTGAAAATTATGGTTAAAGGGAACATCATTCAAACCAGCAGGTAATGAGATTTCCTGAAATGGATCTACCATGATATTAAGATCAGTAATCTTATGAAAAGGAAATATATTCTCATGAAAAACCACGTTACGAGACACCACAATGGATTGTGTTTTTAGAACATAAACTTTGTAACCTTTAATGCCATGAGCATAACCAAGGAAGACACCAGGTAATGCTCTCTCAGAAAACTTGTGTCGATGTGCTTTCAAAGTAGATACAAAACATAAGCAGCCAAAAGTCCTCAGAAACTCGTAATTGGGAACTCGAGAATGTAATAGCTCATAAGGTGATTTAATCTCTAACAATGGAGATGGCAGTCTGTTAATAATAAATGTCGCAGTAAGTAGGCAATCACCCCAAAATGATTCAGGAACTCTTGATTGAAAAAACAAAGCACGAGCAACAACCAGCAAGTGTTGATGTTTGCGTTCAACCACAGCATTTTGTTGAGGTGTTTCAACACAAGAAAACTGATGTATTATTCCAAGAGAGGAAAATAATTCAGAAAATCGGAGTTCAGGTGCATTGTCTGATCTGAATATCTTAACATCATAGTCAAATTGCTTCTTTACCATACGGATGAATGATGGAACAACAGATAAAGCATCAGATTTATGTTGTAACAAATACGTCCATGTACATCTCGTATAATCATCTACCAAAGTTAGAAAAAAACGTTGTTTATTATAGGTGGCTGTTTTAAACGGTCCCCAAGTGTCACAATGCACTAATTCAAAGGGAGAAGTGGCTCGAGATGTAGAAATAGAAAATGGCAATTGATGTTGCTTTGCAAGAGGACAAATCTGACAAGGAAGCATCAATTTATTTGAAGATGGTAAAACATCGGTTAACAAACGTAATACTTTGGAGCTTGGATGACCCAATCTGTCATGCCAAGGTACTAAACAAACTGTAGAAGTAGGAACAACATCTGCTGACAATCGAAGCATGTAGAGACCTTGATAAAGTTCACCCTTCCCAATCACTTGTTGAAGGTCCTGGATAATGCATTGAGAATTACAAAATAGGACACTTAGATCAGAATCTTTAACGAGTTCACTAATGGCCAAAAGATTAAAACTGAACTCAGGAACATAGAGTACATTCTTTAACACTAAGTCAGATGATAATCGAATATTCTCAGAAAATTTTACTGGTATGACAGACTTATCAGGGAGTAGAATGTTGCCACCAACAATTGGATTCAAAGATTCAAACACCTCTTTAATGTAACAAATATGTCGAGAAGCACCTGAGTCAATGATCCAAAATTTTGGAGAATTAGAAAAACTCAGATTGTTAATATAAGATAAGATCTTGCCTTGCATATTCATGTTGATCGATGAAGATGGAAGATCCAAAGTTGAAGCAGCTTGCAACTGATTTGTCAACATGGTTATTAGCTGTTGACATTGTTGAGGAGTTAACGATTCACTTGGAGTCGTGTCGACAACGTTTGTAGAGGCTACAATGGAATTTTGTTTGGATCGTGTACCGTAACCAGGAGGATAACCGTGAAGTTTGTAGCACTTTTCTTTGATATGGCCTAACATACTGCAATGACTGCATTGTGGGCGAGATTTCTTAGGCATCGTTTTGACAGCAAAGGAAGCTTCAGGAATTGGCTTAACTAATGCCATTGAACGTTGGTTTTCTTCTTGAATAACCCAAGAGAAAACCTTGGTGAGTGGAGGAAAAGGATCTATTAGTAAAATCTGACCTCTAATGTGTGAATAGGATTCATTTAAACCCATCAAGAACTGCATAATCTGTTCTTTTTGCTGATCGGTAATCATTTTGCGAACACCACCACACTGACATTGCGAACAAGAGCAGACTGGTTTGACAGACATTAGCTCATCCCATAAGATCTTGAGTTGAGTGTAATATACAGTAACAGACATGGAACCTTGAACAAGCTCATTAATTTTCTTCTTCAATTGGAAGAGTTTGGGACCATTCATTTGCTGGAAATGATCTTCAAGATCCTTCCAGATTTCGGCAGCAGTGGAATGGTAGAGAAGACTAGCTGCGATATCTTTAGACACTGCATTCAGGAGCCAAGAATTGACAAGATTGTTGGCTCGAGTCCAGGCGTTAAACTTGTCCACCGGAATAGGAGGAGGAGCAAGAATCGTGCCATCAACAAAACCCAATTTGTTTTTGGCCGAGAGAGCCATTATCATTGAACGCCTCCAACTATTGTAATTGTCATTGGTTAATGGTTGCAGAACCAATATCATACCTGGGTTATCAGACTGATGAAGGTAATATGGGTTGCTGCCATCGCCAAATTGATCATTGAGGTTTGCCATGATCAAGAAGATAAAACGAGAAGGAGGGAAGCAAGATAAAAAACAACTGATACCATATAACAACTTGGAGAAACTAACTTTTATTCAAGAAGGTTGCTTTTACAGTAATGAAAAAACTTGCTTTGAACCTTAAGCTAAGGTTCTTATTTATACATCCAAAGTTAACTGCTATAACAGTCTAACTAATACCATGAACTGTTCAACTAAAAACGTCAGCAAAGTAACTGTATTTCCAATAAAGCATGATCATCCTCATAGGACCAACAATCTGCACCAGCCGGGAACCGAAACCAGGTCTGTACAGCTGCAGGGTACTATTCTACTACTAGACTACTGGTGCTTCGTTGGCTTGTAATTGTAATAAGACATATAGATCCATTGTATTACAGGTTCATTTTGAGCATTAATTTTGAGCCTGCCCCTTAGATCAGATAGTAGGGAAATATACGCAATCGTTGACCATGCAAGTGTTAATTGCTTTAATCATCCTTGTATTTAGACCTATGTTTTAAATTGATACAAAAAAAATTCTTGTTGTTGAGTATCATATAATAAGATATTTTCATTATGGAATTTGAAAGTCAAATGCTATTTCGAATCTAGCATCACTGATGCAGCAGAGATGCCACTTGCATAGAACACATTTAGATAGGCATTCGCCATGATTTGGCTAGCAGCAGTGAAAGGAGTAATGGTTGGTACTTGGTAGCATGAGTTTATGGAGTCTCAAACCTAGGAAATGAAAATGGACTAGTAGGGTCAGAGTTTGGATATGAAGTTAGTTAACTTGCCTTTTTTTAGAAGTTTTAATGGTTCAAGATATACCAACAAACCTGCAAAGAGGGACTATTTGTTCCTCGATACCACAAGTCCACTGCGACTACTCCGTCTGCAAAGCAGTTATCGGATGAGCCTCATATGCTCTTTTTCTGTTTTCAGGGCTAGCTTCAGATAACCCAATGTACTTTATTTTCCCATCTTCCACCAACTTCTTGAGTTCAGACATTTAAAGCCATAGGTTTCAACCAGATCATTTCCCCACACTAAAGTATGAAACAAGGAAAACATGTGAAAAGACTGCATCACTTACAGAATTACAGTATCTCTATAGGAGTATTGCTGTCAACTCTATGATGGTAGTAGAGATCAATATAATCAACATCGAGGCGTTTTAGGCTGGCCTGAACAGTGAACAGTACCTTCTCTCTTGCTAGTTGCTTCAATACCTGGAAAAAAGTCTAACAAGACGAGAACAATGATAAAAGCATAGAATCATATTAGAGTTTGTCCAAGCATGTTTACCATTCCAACCAGAATTCATTAGTTGTGTGTATCCATAGATATCAGATGTATCAAAGAAACTGATTCCTCTATCGAATGCGTGCTTGATAATCGATATGCCAACATCTTCTGGAACAGGGAGGGTCACTGTAAGCTCCATACAGACAAACCCCAACTTGGAAACCTACCAAAAGAAAAAAAATCATGTATCTTAATCCAAAATTCTGCAGTCTGCAAATATCCAGTTGAAGAAGCATATATATGCAAACTCAGAAACAGAAGTCCATAATAGTCTTTGATTTGAGAACTGCAAACATACTAACTAAATTCCACCCTCGTCCAAAAAAAAGAAGGAGCTCGGTTGTTGCGAATTTTAATCATTAGATACGGGCAAATAGCCCTAATCATAACCACAGCACAAGAGTAATTTCTCCTCATTGCTCCACTATGTGCACCAGCCGGGAGTCGAACCCGGGTCTGTACCGTGGCAGGGTACTATTCTACCACTAGACCACTGGTGCTTCAATGATATTGAATTGTATATTACAAATATGACCTCTCATATTATATGGTAATGAAAGATATGCATTGTTGACCAGGCAAGGGCTAATTGCTTTAGTCATCCTCAAATTAATAAGTATTTTTAAATTGATCCAAAATTTCATCATTCCACCGTAAGTTTGAGAACCAAATGCTTTGTAGAATCTAGCATGTCAATGATTGCCTTTGTTGTATTCAATTTATGGTCTAGATTTTAAATTCCTTTTATACCTCAATTGCTCAACATGTTTTAATTAATACTCATAATGATCATATTTGATGAACAACTGGCTTTATGTAGGGGTGTAGTGCATGATACAATTGAAAAGTGGATCATTGGCTTTGCAAAATTAATTGGCAAATGTTCGGTATTAAAATTTGAATTATGAACCATTTATGAGAAAGTGAAATGGATGTGGTTTCATTTATTATGGAATTTGATAGTTTAGAAGTGATTCAATTACTTAATGGATCTTCTATGATAAGATCTTGCTTTATACTTTTTCAACATATTGGTAGATTGTTCCAATACTTATAGAGAGTTCAGTTTGTTCACATCAATCCCGAAGCAAATAAGGTGGTCGATAGGTTATCTAAACTTTATGTTGTTGATAATTATAACTCATGTATTTTTTCATTCCCTCTTGATGAGGTGTTATCTCTATTACATGAAGATGTTGATGTTAGTGATGTACTCGCATCGAATTTGAATAATTAATAAGATTATTATCCCTATTTTTATAAAAAAAATACTAATAGGATTTTTTAAAATTAAAGATTTTAACATAAGAATTATAAGGGTTATTTTATCTTTAACAATTATAAATAATATCCTAATAACATAAATTTAACATTTGATGTTTTTATTTAAATTTAATAATTAATAAAATTATATTTAAAAAATTATATAAATAATAAATTAATATATAAATCTTTAAATATGGTGAGTAATATTATATTAAAAAGTTTATTTTTATAATTTAATTAATATTAATAGATATATAATATTGATAATTAATAAATTATTTTAAAAAAACATTAAATATAACCATGTATTTATATGTCAATTTTACTAGTTCAAATAACTAAAACTAATTTTATCAAAACATTTAATACAATCCGTTCTGTTAGTAAAATTAACAAATATAATTAATTTTTGATTATCAGCTAATATAAATTACTATTAATTATCAAATATAGCTAATTATCAAATATCCGCTAATCGTGAAACATAACTTATATCATAAATTGTATTAGCTAAATTATTTTCGTCAATCTAATTATCAGTTTGAACATTAAATTTGGACACGTTCAAAACAAGTGATCAAATTTGAAGTAATTTGTACATATCAAAACTTTGATTTAGCATATTAGAAGAATAAATAATCACATTAATTTTAATATCACGTGATTTTTAGTAAATAGTAGTAAAATTAAAATTTAATGTCAAAAATTAATGATTAAATTGTATTATTTTTAAGCATTTTTTATTATTTATTTTCTATTAGTAGCAGAAATAACAGAGTTCAGCTGATAAACTATGACTCCGAAGATTACTAGCTACAAGAAACTCACAGAAATCATACAACCCTTGCTTATATGTTTTTATTTTGGAAATGCAGGATTCTGCTATCACTCATCCCTTTATTAATGTATCCATCCGAAACTTACGACGGCGTATCGGTACAGACTTAGCATCCATGGCTATTTCAAGTTGAAACATTGCTCCTCTTTGGTGGTGTATTACCAAATTTCCAGTGAGATTCAGCAAAAATCTGTGGTAAAAGATCACCTGCCACCTCGTTTATCGGAACCGCATCGGAGATTTCTTTCAAGTTGTCTTCGGTGAGCTTTACTTTTAGCGAATCAATGTTACTATCAAGGTTCTTGATCTTGGTTGTACCTATAAAGCAAAATGAAAGAAAGGGTCAAAACTATGGTCCTAGTGCAATCTACAATCTAAACAAGGCAAAATTTAGTATATATAATGCAGGTGCTTGGCCTTGGCACAGGATTTTCAGGCCGATTACGGAATGTGACTTACAAGGAATCGGTACTACATCGTCCCCTTGATGAAGAACCCAAGCAAGTGCTAATTGTGCAGGGGTTCAAGTTTACCATACACAAAGATTAAGGATATGTTAAAAACACAAATAAGTTGGTGTCTCGTACCAGATAGCTATTTGCATGCAAGGTTTCAACCACTCCTTTGCCGCCGAAGAAACCGCAACCGATAGGGCTATATGTAACAACTCCAATCCCAAGTTCCCTGCATAGATACACACACTTACAAGATATTTATCAAACTCTGCCCTGTTCAAGTTCTAATGGTTCAAGATACACAAACAAACCTGCAAAGGGGGACGATTTGTTCTTCGATGTCACGAGTCCACAGCGACCACTCCATTTGCACAGCCGTTATCGGATGAACCGCATGAGCCCTCTTTATGGTTTCAGGGCTAGCTTCAGATAAACCGATGTACTTAATTTTCCCCTCTTCCACCAACTTCTTGAGTTCAGACATCTAAAGACATAAAAATCCTACCATAAGAGTATGGAACAAGGAAAATCTATGACTTGGGGTTATGTATTGGTTTCAACTGCAACACTTACAGTATCCTCTATAGGAGTATTGGAGTCAACTCTGTGCTGGTAGTATAGATCAATATAGTCCACATCCAGGCGCTCTAGGCTAGCCACGATACAGGCACGGACGTATTCGGGAGTACCATTTATTACCGCGCCGGTGTCGTCCATTTTCTCGATACCAAACTTTGTGGCCAACTGTACCTTCTCTCTTGGTAGGTGCTTCAGTGCCTGTAAACACAGATTCATGACTACCTTAAACAACACAAGAAACATGAAATTACAAAGAATGTCTGAGCAAGTTTACCTTTCCAACCAAGATTTCATTGGTTTTGGGGCCGTATAAATCAGCTGTATCAAAGAAAGTGACTCCTCTATCAAAAGCATGCTTCATGATCGAGATGCCGACATCTTCAGGAACAGGATCATTGAGACCTCCACTAAGCCCCATGCAGCCAAAACCCAATTTTGAAACCTACAAAAAGGAAAGAAAGATGTTACAGATGAAGTTGGGGAAGTAGAGCATGGATCTTCACCTACAATTCTCTAGTAATAAGAACAGAATCTAACCTCAAGTCCCTGTGTTCCCAGTTTCACTCTAGGAATCTGAAGTTGCTGCTGCTTCTCGGCCATCTTTCAATCTGTTCTTTCTTGTGTGAATGACTCGAGACTTGAGAAAACAGTAACTATATATGATTTAGCAAACGTGTATTATAAAATGTTATCATGCTTGTCCACTTCTCCACTTGGTGACTAAAATAATTTTGTCATCAGTTCTTAATACGTCGATCTGGATCACATCAAGCTAAATTCAGATCTAGATTTATTTTTTTATTATAGATATAGAGATCTGTGGATTTATAAAACTAAGATTCAGATCCAGACTAGTGGATCTTACCAATCTGAGTCTAAAACGGATCTATTAAAAACGATCATTCGACCTATTTTTTAACATAATAAAACTTTCATTAATTAATTTTA
The DNA here is from genome assembly GCA_035048815.1 of Abelmoschus esculentus. Classification (NCBI taxonomy): domain Eukaryota; kingdom Viridiplantae; phylum Streptophyta; class Magnoliopsida; order Malvales; family Malvaceae; genus Abelmoschus; species Abelmoschus esculentus. The sequence continues at coordinate 4,654,446 of JAUCBN010000049.1, forward strand.
CATCACAACCCAAATGGAGAAAAGATTAATTTTAATTAACTAATATAAGAATAAAAAACAATAAACTAAAATCTTAAAAAAATTTAAAATTACACAAATATCTTTTGAATAGCACAAACATTAAAAAATGTAGATCATGAAATATTCTATTATTGTAAACCGAGTACCTTACTTTTACTTCTTAGAGTACTAATTTTTATTATTACTTAAATCATAAACATCTTAAAACAAACATGAAACAATCAATCAAAGAGAAAATATATATTTCATGAAAATAATATTTATGAAATTTAAATATTAATATTAAGGTTATGTAATATAATAATTTTCTTATATAATATTCATCATTTTTGCATCATCATCACAATCTTAGAAACAAATATTTATTCCTTCAAAAAATCTCTTATAAATAAATAAAAATTATATTAAAAAATAATATAAAACATAAAACCTACTATTATATATATATTAAAGCCAAATATAATTTTTTTAATAAATAAATAAACGTATTCGGATCTAAGTTCGAATTCTAATATCAAATCTAGATCTTAATCCGTACTTTAATCAGAAGATCCAAATCCGATTCAGATCTATCGGATCTAAAATTTTAAGATTCTTATCTTTTAAAATAGATCTAAATTTATAGATTAGGGTCAGTTCGAGATCCATTGCGATTCTACGAAGGACTGTCAAATATACTATGGAGAAACAGTTGGTCCAAAATGGCAGGATAATCAAGTTATAAGATTGTCACTATTCTTCACGATATAGTCGATAAACGGCTGCTTTAATTTATAATACTTTAGGATCAATTAAAAAAATATTTGTATAAACTATTTTTTAAAAAAAAAAAAACAATCATTGCTCAACACGTAATTTGATTTAAATTTTTTATTTAAATTTTTTAAAATCTTCAATTTATAAATAAAAAAAAAACTATTTTTTTTGTCATCACCGAATGTAACTTTACCACGATAATAATAAAGTCTCCTCCCGTCGTAAGAGCTGCAAGCTCGATTTTTCGTTCGCTCATTTATGCTGTTTATTATTTGTGATATATTTTTTTATCATTGTTGATTGACACAACGTTCGTCCATTTATAATAATAAAAGATAAAATAAAAATTTATATATTTTTTCATATTTAAAGTATAAAATTTAAAATATAAATGTTTAGTCTTTAACACCTAATGGTGTATAAAATTGAGTTTGGTTAATCATTAATAAATTATTTTAATTAATTAGTAAGTTTGGGTAATTTAATTCTCAATAATCAATTGTAATCATTCAATCGGTTAACCGTTTATTCGATTATATTTGATTCGAATAATGATTTTTTAAAATTTTTATTAAAAATATAAATTTTAATAATTTGTTAGAAAAATACTTACTTTTATATGATATTAATATTTTTTTAATATTAACAAGTTAGACACTTAAGCTTTATAAAATAAACCTATGGTTTTATTTTTGGGAATGAGAAGAAGAAAAAATACATATTTTTTAATATAAAATATTAAAAAAGCTTAATATAATAATACATTATATAACCGATCAATTCGGTTATTCGGTTTTTTTTAAATCTTAAACTGTAATTGAATTTCTTAAAAAAAATCAAAAAATTCTACTTGGTTAAATGATTTTTTGGTTTGATTTTTTTGGGTTTTGATATCTCCTTCGGTTTTATTTTTTTTCACACCCCTATTATCACCTTAAAACCTAAATTTTAAAGTTTTAATAATAACCATAAATATTAAATTATATACCCTATACACTAATTTCTTAAAATCTTAAACCCTAAATTTAAAAGGCTTGTGTAAACTTATATATAAAAGTATTTTCCTTGTTTTAATACAACATTAGATTATCATCTCTTAAATTAGATGATTACAAATATTTAAATATACTTGATTCAACATCGTCATGTATATTGTATTTAGGGATGTAAAAAGGTGACTCGACATGAAAATTCGACTAAAATCTGTTTGAGTCATAACCTGGTTTGACTTGATGATGTAATGACCCGAAGCCGATCTGTATCTGACTGTTGTTGATACCAACCTAATTGTACCTGTTACTGTTGTAATCGAACCCGACCTGCATCTGACCGCGAATGATCTGAATCCAATTTGAACCTATTATTGTGGACCCCAAAACTCGACCTACATCCGACTGAAAAGAACACGAACCTGAGTTTAACCTGACAGATAACCGATATTACCTGACTGAATAGATCCGATACCTGATTTTACCTGACTTATTTTAAACTCGACCTGATAATTGATCTGACTTGTTTTGAACCAGATCTGTTATTGACATGAACTAATATTTACAAGAATTGATATTTACATGATAATTAAGAATAGTTATAATTTGATGAATTTAAAATATTGATAAATATAATTAGGCATAAAAAAAATTAAAATTAGGCATAAATTTAGAGAATTAATTTAGGGATTAATATTTAAATTTAGTATTACATATTTAATTTATTTTTATTTATTTATTTATTTTTATTTAATTTTAATGTACTTAATTTTAATTATAATTTTAAATTAATATTTTATTAAAATATAATTTTTAAATTTAAATCAATATTTAAATTATTATAATTATAATATAAATAACATATAATTATAATATATTTAATTAAAATTATTAATATTTTTTATTTAAATTATAAATTTAAATTATGTTTAAGAAATTGAGATTGTACTTTAATTGTTACTTAAATTAGGATTGAAGAATTGAAGGTGACCTTAGGGAAATAGAATTAGATTTGAGGAAATAAAATTGGACTTGGACTTAAGAATTAATTTATTGATTAATATTTAATTTAGTTATTATGTAATTAATTTTAATTATAATTTTAATTAAAATTCAATTAAATTATATTTTTTAATTTAAATTATTATTTAATTAAATATTTATTGTATTTTAATTTTAATTAAATTAATATTTATTATAATATATTTAAATAAAATTATTAATATATAATGTATTTAAATTATAAATTTAAATTTAACTTAAGAAAATAAGATTGTATATAATTTATTATTTTAATTGGGCTTAGAGAATTGAAATTGAGCTTAAACTTAGGAAATTATAATTGAACTTAGGAATTGAAATTGGGCTTAGACTTAGGAAATTATTTTATGAATTAATATTTAAATTTAGTATTATATATTTAATTTATTTAATTTAATTATATTATATTTAATTTTAATTATAATTTTTTAAAATTTAAATTAATATTTAATTTAATATTTAGATTAATATAATTTTAATTAAATTAATATTTAATTATCATATATTTAATTAAAATTTTTAAAATTTAAATTATATTTAAAAAATTAAAAATATACTTTAATTATTATTTTAATTATGCTTAGGAAATTGAAATTTAGCTTAAGAAATTAGAATTGGGCTTAGGAAATTGAATTTAGGTTTGGATTTAGAGAACTAGTTTATGGATTAATATTTAAATTGAGTATTATATATTTAATTTAGTTGTTTAGTAAATAATTTTAATTATAATTTTAAATTAAAATTTAATTAAAATTATATATTTTTTAAATTTAAATTAATATTTAAACTATTATAAATTAATTAAAAATGGTAGTATTAAATTTTATTTAAATTATAAATTTAAATCGAACTTAGGGAATTAAAATTGTACTTTAATTATTACTTTAATTATGCTTAGGAAATTGAGTTTAAGGAATTAATTTAGGGATTAAGGGTTAGGATTAGAGAATTGAGCTTAGAAGATTTTGAATTCGGCTTAGAGTATGAAAATTGGACTTAGAAAATTAGAGTTGGACTTGAGTTTAAGGAATTAATTTATGGATTAAGGGTTAGGATAATTTTTAATCGAGCTTAGGCTTGAACTTAGAGAATTAGTTTAAGGATTAGGGAATAGGGCTTAGTAAATTGGAATTGAGTTTAGACAAAATTAATTTAGAGATTAAGGATCGATATTAGAGATTTAGGCTTAAAAAATTGGCATTATAAATTAAGGGTCGAGATTATGGAATTTAGCTTAGAAAATTAAAATTGGGATTGAGTTTAAGGAATTAGTTTAATGATTAGGAATTGGGTTTAGAAGTTATAGAACTGGGAATGAGTAACTAAATTATTTGTCAAGTTTAAATTATTAAATTTGAACTAGATTAAAGTTTAAACTTTCATGTTAATGAAATAATGTGTACAATTACATATTTACATTCATATCAAAATTTTGTGTATAATTATATTTTATCAATTTTTTTTTATAATAATAATAATATATTCAAATTGAATTAAATTATTAAACTCAAGATTTAATTAAACTAACAGAACATTTAAAAAGCATAAATTAAGAATATAATTAAAAGAATTCTAAAATTAAATTTAGATTTTTATTAAATTAGTATAAATTATGACTCAATTGAATTAAACCAACGCATTTGATAAAAAAAAAGAATTAAAAAAAGAATTTTTTTTAAGGGAATTAAAAGTAAAATTTAGTTATTATATAAAAAAAAGAAAGAAAAGACAAAATTTGTAGGGAATTATGATATATAATAAATATTGGATTATTATTATTATTATTATTATTATTATTTTTTAAGTATATATTAAAGTAAACATTAAAATATATTATTATTATTATTATATATATACATTAATACATATACATTAAATACATATTATATACATATAATACATACTTATATAGGGATAATAATGAGCCTACCGGCTTACGAGCTACTCGGACTCGGTTTGATTAAAGATCGACTTGAGTGAGCTCGACTCAGGCTCGGGTTCAACTCGAGACTTTAATGAGCCGAACTGAGCCTACCCAAGTTCGGTTCGAAAAGCTCGTGAACAAGCTCAAAATAATTATATTATATATATGCTACACATACACTAAAAGTAATCTCTTTAGCAGAAGAAGCAATAAAATAAAATAGGAGAAATTTACTAAAAATAAATTGGGAATTTTTCCCCTATCTTTTATTAAAAAATTATAGCAAATTACCTATTTTGAGTCGAGTTGAGCCGAGTCTGATGAGCCCGAGTCCAACGAACTTCAAGCCCGAGTAGAGCCTAAAAGTATTTTTCCGAGCCAAGTCTGAGCCTAAAATTTTGAGCTCGCCGAGCCTCGAACCCGAACCGAACCCAATAACACTGTTTCCGAGTTGAGCCTGGTTAGGCCTGGACTCGATTAGGCTTCTTATCACCCCTATACATATACTTTAATGTATATATATTAAAGTATACATAATAAAGTATATACTTTAATGTATACATATTTAAGTATATATTAAAGTTCACATATTAAAGTATACATTCATATATATATATATATATATTAAATATACATACATATATATTAAAGTATGCATAATAAAATCAACCTAATAAACTCGAAGTCTATCATTATTTGTACCAAACTCAAACTTAATAATTAATATTAATTCAAAACTCGAATTAACCTGACCTAAAATAAAACCGACTTGAAATGAGCCCAACCTAAAATGGACCCGACCTGAAACTGACCTGCACATGACTCGAATCGAATCAAAACATCAAATCAACCTGAAATTTGATCTTACCCGGTCTTACAATATCTAACATGAAACCCATATGATTAACTATTTTTACATTGTTAATTGTACCGATAACAATATTAATCAAACTAAACAAATGCCAACTATATGTTTTGTGCTGGTATTATAAACTATATATATACAATATAAAATATTTATAAAAAGGAGAGAAATTGGAAATCTATTTTAGGGGCCAAAACTGAATTTTAAATTCTTTGGATCATAGTATAATTTTAACATTGTACCAAGGTCACAGAAGATTTGAAAGGCAGGTGATCTTATACCAGAGGGTTTAAGTCAGGGGGATTGTAAAAAAAAAAAAAATTTGAGTTTAGAATTTGAAAATTTTATGAAATGAGGAAAAAAAAGTGTTAGCATTCTGTTTAAGTTGTATTTATCTGAAGGCATGTTAATTTTATTTTAATATTATTTAATATTAAATTTATATATATAGAAAAGCTAATTTTTTTTGGGTGTCACATAAGACCCCTTGATTAAGAATAACTATGACTGTCTAAATTTATCTAAACTGTATATATAATATAAAATAAATTAAATTTCCAAGGAAACACCAGTGGTTTAGTGGTAGAATAGTACCCGGCCAGGGTACAGACCCGGGTTCAATACCGGCTAGTGCAAATATCTGAGTTTTAATTTTTGCTACTAAGCTTCACTCCTTAGCTCTCTTATTTTACCCTCTGTTAAATCTATTTATATACTTCCTTCAATTTTTGGGGTTTGACTCTAAGAAACATGGACTCAGTTTCAATCACACTAAAACGAAGAGCAAAAGATGGCGAAGGAGCATCACAGGATTCAGATTCCTAGACTGAAACTGGCAACTCTATGACTTGAGGTTACATTTTGTTCTTATAAGCCCTGAATTCTTATCATCTTTTGGTTTTCGGTTCAACCAATGATTTGCAGACGGTATAATTGTGGGTCATTGGAGTTTTTCTTTATCTTTTGTAGGTTTGAAAGTTGGATTTTGGGTGCATGGGATTAGTAGAGCTTAGAATGATAATGTTCCTGAAAACGTTGGCATATCATTATCAACCATGCATTTGATAGAGGAATCACTTTGTTTTGATACAACAGATCTCTGTGGATCAAAAACTAATAAAATTTTGCTTGGGAAGGTAAACATGGTTGAACGAATTCTTCACGTTGAATTACTTTTTTTTTTTTTTTTTTTTTATAAAACCAAAATTCATTACTCAGCTGTAAATAGCATCGTCCAACACAAGTTGTTCAATATACGAAGGAGTTTCAAAAGAAAAATAAAAAAGACTATTCAAAGATAAAGCCCAATGAACTAGTTCATGAGCCACTAGTTCATGAGCCACTCGATTAGCCACCCTACTCACATGAAAGACCATCACATCAAGACTGGAATGAAGAAGAAAAGGAGCTTTACTCAAATAACATGCAGCCAACGATCTGTCCAAAGCAGAAGCATTTAACTTGTTTACAATAGACATGCAGTCACCTTCAACTTGAACCTTCCTCCAGTTATTATCTGCAGGTAACTTCAAGCCTTCCGAGAAAGCGCAAGCTTTACCTGATTCTGCTAAGTGGGCACCTTTTAACTTGAAAGCCAAACCATCAATCACAAGACTAAATTTATCCCTTACAATGACCCCTACAACAGCTTGACCAGAAGAATCTAAAAAAGCTACATCAACATTAATTTTGATAACATCGTTACTCGGCCTAATCCAATGTGAAGCCTTGCTACATGGCACAGTATGAGAAGTCATCTCATTAGCCTGCAAAAAATCTGAAGAAAGAAGCTGAGAATTGTCAACCACCATTCTAGCCGTGATTAAAATTTCATTATGCAACCAATGATTCTTCCTGTTCCATATATTTCATAACAAAATTATAAAGAAAGTAAATTGATCAGAGTTAAGAGAACTCAAAGCCTTTTCAATCCATTCTTTACAATCATCAATATAGTCCTGGGGAAGATTCGAACTTAAACCACTCAAAGCAAAAAATTCTTCAACCAAACGACAGTCCCCAAGAGCAAGTACCAAGGATTCCTCTTCATCATTACACAACTTACAAATTCCAACGCCCAAACCTGCAAAGGCTAACTTTTGTCCTGTAGGCAAAGCATCATTGCCAATTCTAATATTAGAGTATATTTTAATATATAAGTTGTATAAAAGATTTATATAATTTTTTATATTCGAAATATATAATTTAAAATATAAATATTTAGCCTTAACACTCAAGATATATAAAATTAGGTTTGATTAATCATTAGTAAATTATTTAAGTTAATTAGTAAGTTCGGATCATTCAATTCTCGACCCTCACTCGTAATCATTTAATCGTTTATTTGATTATATTCGGTTCGAACAATGTTTTCTTTATTTTCTTTATTATAAATTTTAATAATATGTTCTAAAAATACTTATAAAAACTGACATATAATATTAATATCTTTTTTTAATACTAGCAAGTTTAACACTTGACTTTTACAAAATAAAACTAAGGTTTTACTTTTGGGATTAGAAGAAAAAAATATTTTTAATATAAAATATTAAAAAGACATATAATATAATAATATATTATATAACCGATCAAATCATTTATTCAAAATTTTTTAAAATCATAAATCGTAATCGAACTGTTGTCTTTCTAAAAAAAACAAAAACAAAAATCAAATTTTTTGACTCAGTTAATTAATTTTTTGGTTTTTTGGGGAGTTTGGGATCACTTATGTTTTTCGATTTTTTGCACACCCCTACTAATACCCTAAAACCTAAACTTTAAACTTTCAATTCTAACCATAAAACTTAAATTCTATTCCATATACACTAATTTCCTAAAATCTAACCTAAAACTCTAAACCCTACATTTAAAAAATTTGTATAAACTTATAAGAAAAATTCTCCCAAATATTGTGATTTGGGAAAAATACCCCAAACATTGTTGTTGAAGAAATATTTCCCGGAATATTATTTCAACAGTGAAATCAAGATCGATCCTTTAGTCATCGTCTTTGAACAGTAACTAACAAAAAATCGGGGAAAACTTGAGACAAACTATGAACAATTGAGCCAAACTTTCCTTCGATTTTTTGTTAGTTACTGTTCGAAGACTGTGGTTAAAGTATTTGTCTTTGATTTCACTGTTAAAATCACAATATTCTAAAAAATATTTCTTCAACAACAATATTTAAAGAATTTTTTTCCAATCAAAATATTAGAGAGAATTTTTTAACTTATATACTAAAGTTTTTTTCTTATTTTAATACAATGTTAGATTATCAATACCTCTTTAAATTGAATAATTTCAAATGTTTAAGTATACTTGATTCAATATCGTCATGTATTATATTGATAATAATATTAATCGAACTAAACAAATGTCAACTATATTTTTTTGTGATGGTATTGTAAACTTTGATTAATTTATGATTGGTGTTCAATTATATTATACATTATATAAAATATTTATAAAAAAGAGTGAAATTGAAAATTTATTTTAGTGTCCTAAACTAAATTTTAAATTTTTGGGATCAGTGTAATTTTAACATTGTACCAAGCTCACAGAAGATTTGAAAGGCTTGTCATCTTATATTAAAGGGTTTAAGTCAAGGAGATGGTAAAAAAAAGTTTGAGTTCAGAATTTTAAATTTTTTATGAGACAAGGACAAATGATAAGTGTTAGAACGAGTCTATTAAGTGCGTCGAATACCGCTAAATACGACTGACGTTAAACACTGCTGAATATTATTAAATCAATTAATAAAGATTAAAAATCTCTAGACTTAACATGCAATCAATAATTTTATGTTGAGTTTATCACTCTATTATTAATTTTACATTGAGCCTTTAAGATTTTTAATCTTTATTAATTAGTTTAATAGTGTTCAATGATGTTCAATATTAACAATGTTCAGCGATGTTCGACGCCCGTTATAGAATTTTTGTTAAATGTTAATATCGTTTTTAAGTTGTTTTTATTTAAAGGCGTGTTAATTTATTTTAATGTTGTTTATATTAAATTTATATAAAAATTTAAAGGTGTCACACAACACCCCTTGATTAAGAATAATTGTGCCTATCTAAATTTATAATTGTGCCTCTGTTAAATCTATTTACATCCTTCAATTTTTAGGGTTTGACTCTGAGAAACATGGACTGAGTTTCAATCACACTAAAACGAAAAGCAAAAGATGACGAGGGAGCATCACAGGATTCAGATTCCTAGACTGAAATTGGCAACTCTATGACTTGAGGTTACATTTTGTTCTTATAAGCACTGAATTCTTATCTTCTTTTGGTTTTCGGTTGAACTAATGATTTGCAGACTGTAGAATTGTGGGTCATTGGAGCTTTTCTAATTCTTTTGTAGGTTTGAAAGTTGGGATTTGGGTGCATGGGTTTAGTAGAGCTTAGAATGATCATGTTCCTGAAAACGTTGGCATATCGATTATCAAGCATGCATTTGATAGAGGAATCACTTTGTTTTGATACACCAGATCTCTATGGACCAAAAACTAATGAAATTTTGCTTGGGAAGGTAAACATGCTTGGTCAAATTCTTCATGTTGAATTATAATCCTTAAACAACTGGCATATTTGTTGAATTCCAGTTGAACTTTCTGTCTTCAGATGTCTGAACTTAAGAAGTTGGTGGAAGAGGGGGAAATAAAGTACATTGTATTATCTGAAGCTAGTCCCAAAACCATAAAGAGAGCACACACGATTCATCCGATAACTGCTTTGCAGATGGAGTAGTCGCTGTGGACTCATGATATTGAGGAGCAAATAGTTCCCCTTTGCAGGTTTGTTGGTGTATCATGTACCTATTATATTAAAAAAAATGGTGTAAAATGCTATTCTTTTCATTTCTTAAGTTTGAGAAATGCCTTTCTCAATGTATCTACCTACGCAGGGAACTTGGAATTGGGATTGTTCCATATAGCCTTCTCGGTTGTGGCTTCTTTTGAGGCAAAAGAGTGGTGGAAACCTTGCCTGCAAATAGTTTTTTTCTAGGGGAAATAACTTATTTATGTCTTTAGCATAACTTAAATCTTTGTATAGAAAACTGATATCTAACTTCAACTTTGAAGACTCATTTTCCTAGGTTTTAAGTAGAGAACTTGGAGAAAAACAATGTAATAACCCATTTTTTATTGAAACCAGGCCCAATATACAAAACCAAACCCATTACACTAAACCATTTACCAAACCCAACAGAACTCATACACAAATTGATCCAATAACCCCAAGTAACCCAAAAATATGATAACCCCTCTCCTTATTCCTGCCAGCCGCCGCTCTTCCTTATGCCAGTTAACCTCCGGTGCGTGGCCGCCACGCGCAACGAATTGAATGTCGCGTGACTACCACGCGCTCACCTGATTAGCCCTCACGGACGACCACCGCCCAAGTCAGTCTCCACCACCCACCGACCTGCAAAAACAGAAGATAAGAGCATAATTAGATCTGTAATTTTCAGACCTGAAAATCAAATATTTCATGTAATATTTCAATGTAAAAAATATGGGTTATATAAACCCCCGATCGAACTCATGTAAATGGTTACGAAAGAGAATGAAAAAAGCTTGAGATTCGAACCAAAAAAGAATCTAGATCCAAAAGCAACAAATCTTACCCATATTCAAAACACAAAAAAGAAACCGAGAAGAGAAAAAATCGGAAAAAGGTAAGAAAGAAAAAGAAGAGTTCGATACTTATCTTTGTAGATCTACTCCGATCCTCTCACTTTTTCAAAAATCCAACACCGGATTTGTAATCTACGCGTCGAAAGGCTTCGGAAAGTGTCCTCCTTTACGCTTTTCGTCACCGGCAACGGCGGCCGGCGTGGCGGTGACGACGACCGACGACCATGTGTGGTGGCCGGAGCTTTAAATCTCCAGAAAGCTTTATAGCTCTGATTATTTGATTATGAAGAAGAGGAAACAAATGAAATAATGAGAAAAAAAAGGGGAAGGGACACATATATATATGCCGACCAAAACGACACCGTTTTGGTGTCGGGTGTTATGGCTCAAAACGGTGTCGTTTCGAACCTCCAGACCCGGCTTTAACCCAATGACCCGACCCAAACCAGTGGTTAACCCGCTAAAGTGGTGAAATTATGCTTGTGGTCCCTTATTTCCAGAGCGCCTGTATTTCCGCCCCACAGTTTGCACTGTTTTCCGATTTGGTCACTGATTTGCATAATTTGTCTTTAAAATTTTATTTTTTTACTTGATTTTACTCTTAATTATTATTATTTTAACCTTATAATTTTTGTTTTTGCAGATTTGGCCCTGATATTTCCTATTATTATTGTTATTATGTTCTATTATTATTTTTATTAAATATTTCCCTAACCGTTTTTAATTGCAGATTTAAAAACCGAATTTATATTTTCAATCATATAAAATATTTTGTAACCGATAGGTGCCAATTTGGGGCGTTGTGGGGTGCTCACCCTTCCCCACGCATAACAGACTCCCGGATCCACTCTGGTTTCGTAGATCTATTTTTGGTGTTCCAATTGCACCGTAAAATTGATTGGTGGCGACTCCCCGAACCAAAACCGATGATGACAAACAAGTTATATTTTAGAATCGAGAAGTTGGCTGAGAAGCATGGATTTAGCCCTACACAATTTCCACTTGCTTGGCTTCATCAAGGGTAATGCGTAGCAGTGATTCCCGGTGAGTCACATTCTGTAATCTACAACATCCATTTTCTCTTTTTGAAAGCCTGTTGTCTGCTTGTACTGCAACTAAAATTTGCAGCAGAAGCAGCGTAATTGACCTGAAAATCTTTGTATGAAGCACCAATTCCTAGATACTAAATTTTGCCTTGATTAGAAAATAGGACTAGGACTAAAGTTTAACCCTTTTTTCACTTTGTTTTATAGCAACAACCAAGATCAAGAATCCTGATAGTAACACTGATTCACTGAAACTAAAGCTCACCGAAGAAGATGTGAAAGAAATCTTCGATGCGGTTCCGATAAATGAGGTGGCAGGTGAACTTTTGCCACAGGGTTTAAGTCAACTCCATTGGAAGTTTGGTAATACACCACCAAGACCAAAACCGGTGACGACAACTGACAACTCTGTTGGGGAAATTTTTTTGAGAGTCGAACCTAAAATCGGTTACATTTTATTTAATGAATTGAAAATATAAATTCGATTTATTTTTGTTATCCTTTATTTTATTTATTTTCAAATATTTACTAATGGTTTTTAAATATTTTTTCAGGTTTCCCCATTTCATGAGATCTCAACCCGGGCTCTGTCCATTTAAGTGGGAACATGAAACCACTCCTTCGTGAGGTTCCGCCTCCGTGTAGGATGGTGAATTGCTTTCGGGATATTTTTCCCTTTGTCTTCGTGAGACCTACGTCTCCGCATAGACTTAGAGAAATGTATCTCCCTGAATAGTGCTTATTATCCTTAGTAGGGTAATAAGTATGGTTCGGGTACCTTTTAGAACCAAACCACATATAGTGAGACCTAAAAGCCTACCCTTAGAGCCATCAAGCCGAAACTCTGCCCGTTCAGTAGTAACCTTTTAGGCTTTGTTGCCTTTATTTACAGCTTTATTTTATTCGTAATTTATTTATTCATTTGCTTTAATGCGAATTAACTTATTTTCTTTTTTGAATGCATCATAATATACCGTAATCATTCATTTTGCATCAATAACGTGATCATGTTTTAATTTTTGCACATCATGAGCATGAAGTGTCGATTCACGATTGGTTCTTAATTTAAAATATATCGGGAGAAAATCTAGCACCCTATATATTAATACAACATTCAAAGTTGTGAACAAATTCCGAATGATGGACTCGAGATGAATCGATACTTTCACATTTAAGTCATTCACCATGCATGCACATGCATTCATTTTTATAACATTAGTACTAATGTTTGGGGTCCCCTGTGTCAGCAATACTGGACAAGACGATAATTCAGCATCCCTACGGAACTCGATACAAGACGAAAAAGATGAATGAAGATAGATTAGATAAGATCAAGCAGACTCAGAAGGATCTACAAGATGATTTAACACGAAAAGTGGAAGACCAATTAGCCAAGGCTCGACAAGAAATGAAAGACCAGATTGCAAGATCTCAACAAGAAATGCTCGGGAAACTAGCACAAATGCTCAGATTCAAGCAAGAAGACGCTTCTGTTATCGACCCAGGGGAAAATCCCGCTGACATGATTGAAGATCCTATATACCCTTTAGGTTTTACTCCTTTTCAAACTAAGATACCATCGGAGGCTCATCCCCAGGTGTTTTTTTCTAAAGGGAAGTTACCATTGCATCCAACCGAAACATTCGTCCCCATGAACATACCTTCCACATCAGAAGCCAAACCAGGGGGCGATCAAGCAGAAAACTTTGTCTCAGAATTAGACCAGCTGATCGAACCAAAGATTGAGACTTCCAAAGAAATTGAAGAGCGTTGCAAACGACTTGAAGAAAAGATGGAAGCTATAGAGGTTGAAGACACCTTTATTGGATTCGATGCCAACGAACTCAGCCTCGTCCCAGATCTGGTGTTACCCCAAAAATTCAAAATCCTAGAATTTGAAAGATATGACGGGACTAGTTGCCCTCGAGCCCATTTTACTATGTTTTGTCGAAGAATGACAGGATACGGCAGGGATGACAAGTTACTGATACATTGTTTTCAAGATAGTTTAACGGGATCCGCCACTAAATGGTACAATCAATTGAATCGTTATCAGATAAAGTCATGGAAAGACTTGGCTAAGGCCTTTGTGGAGCAATATAAGCATGTTAGCGATATGGTACCAGACCGCTTGACTTTGCAACACATGAAACAAAGGTCTAATGAAAGCTTTAGACAATACGCACAACGTTGGAGAGATGTAGCAGCACAAGTCCAACCTCCTCTTAGTGAAAAAGAGACGGTGGTTATATTCATCCAAACTTTGGAAGGCCCAATCCTGGATCGCCTCATAGGCAATGCAACCACCAATTTTGCTGATCTGGTGCTATCTGGCGAGCTCATTGAGAATGCCATCAAGAGTGGTAGAATTGATACCGGTGGAAGTTCGTCCCATAGAAGGTCAACACATGGGAAGAAGGATAATGAAGTGAATTCTTCGGGAATCTATAGTGTCAATTATTCCAAGCCTGTAACGGTGACACAACCTGCAACTACTGGTACTTATAACTCCTCAAATCAAGATTTCAGTCAGAGAAAGAATGTTGAAAAGAAAGAATTTACTCAATTACCAATGTCTTACGGGGAGCTACATAAACAGTTGTATGATAAACACTTGGTGTCGCCCTTTTATCAAGCCCCGGTACAACCCCCTTTTCCGAAATGGTACGATGCCAATGCAAGATGCGATTATCATGCAGGAAAAGTGGGGCATTCAATCAAAAATTGCTTCGGTTTCAAGAGGCTAGTGGAAAAGCTTATCAAGCTCGGAGTAATAAGATTTGACGACTCAGCTGAAACGACCATGAATAATGATCCCATGCCGAAGCATTAAGACACCAAATAAGAGCGACAATGTTGTTGTTTTTTGGGTTGTACAAAAATTAACTATGCCTAATATCGCTCTACCTTGACCATAGTAGGTCACTTGTAGTTTTCATCTCTTCTAATGAGATTTTTTTGTGAACTATCTGACTAGCTTAAGTTCAATGACAGCGAAAGTCTTTTGTAAGGGTCTAAAACTACAAGTTACAATGGAAATATATTTTGTTTTGTGTAATACTTTGAGAATGAATATGGAGCAGACTGAACTCAGAAGATAACGACAACCTAACAGAGCAACATGACCATATGATTTCTTGCAATTTAAAGGTTCAGATTGTTAAAAATTGTTTGGGGCATCCATTTTGAGAAAAGATTTTGAGAAAGGAGGCCAAATCAGAGACATTCAAGCATCTTCCATTATGATCAGTGGAATCAGGGGCGCCTCTTGGAAAATCATGAAATTCATACATTTAAGCATTTTGCATTTAGAAACCATGTATTTAGATTTTGTATGCATTAAGCATCAAGCTAAGGGCATTAATCATGCATATATTTTTGCTTGTACATACATAACAGGTCCAGGAAAGAGACCGCATGACCTTAATCAGGGGGGCAACAACACGATGACCAACCTTTGGCCCCGAGAATGCTAAAATAACATAGATTTTTCAGGTAATGACTCCAGAATTTTGAACAATAACTAACATAGTTTTTATTTTGCTTTCAGGTCCTAACTACCCATTATGGAGTAGCAGAAACGAATTTTTCCCAATGTCGCCTCCATCAATGGTGGTATGTCAATTTTGTCAGAACTTTGCCCTTTCGGTGGCTATGTTGAGGATTAGATCTTCATGCAGATCTCTTTTTTACATATTTGTACAGATATTACATGTGAATCAAAATTATTTTGAAAAAAATGCAAATGAAAAAAATGATGAAAAAATGAAAAATGCAAAAAATGATGAAATGAAAGATCCGACAAAGACGTGAGAAAGCAAGACAATGGACAATTCAAATGTCCTTCAAAAATCCATTTTTGTGAATGGTCGAACAAAGATAAATCCTTTGAAAAAATTCCAATCTTGTGATTGGTGCAAACTGATTGTACACAGGAGAATGGTACAACTAGCCCGGAGCAAACGACTACCGGTAAAGGCAAAACAAATCTGTTTATCTCTGTGCATTTGGGGAAAATGCATTGATAAGGACCATTAAAATGTCCATTGAAATCCATTTTTATGAATGTTAAAGGAATTAAATCCTTGGTAACAACTGATTGTACCCAGAGTAATGGTACAGCTAGCCCGGAGCAAACGGCTACCGTTAAAGGCAAGTTAAATCCGTTGATCCTTGTGCATTTGGGAAAAATGCAAAGAAGACACATTCGAATCAGATATTTCAATCTTCCAGACTTGATCTTACCCATCCGTTGAAAGAGCGGATAGATCCAACTCAGTCCTGCTTCTCCGTTGATGGCGTAGTAGGATCTAAATCACAGACTTGATCTTGTCCCCGTTGATGGTGTGGCCAGATCCAATTCAATCATGCTTCTCCGTTGATGGCGTAGTATGATCCAGACTTGATCTTACCCCTTCGTTGATGAAGCGGATACATCCAACTCAATCCTGCTTCTCCATTGATGGCGTAGTAGGATCTAAATTACAGACTTGATCCCGTCCCCGTTGATGGTGCGACCAAATCCCATTCAATCCTGCTTCTCCGTTAATAACGTAGTATGATCCAGACGTGATCTTACCCCTCCGTTGATGGAGTGAATAGATCCAACACAGTCATGCTTCTCCGTTAATGGCATAGTAGGATCCAAATTGCCGAAATTTGATCTCTTCCTCGTTGATGGTGTGGCTAGATCCAACCTAATCACGCTTCTCCGTTGATGGTGTAGTATAATCCAGACTTGATCTTTCCCCCTCCGTTATGGAGTGGATAGATCCATCTCAGTCCTGCTTCTCCGTTGATGGCGTAGTAGGATTTAAATTGTTGAGATTTGATCTCGTCCCCGTTGATGGTGTGGCCAGATCCAACCCAATCATGCTTCATCGTTGACGGTGCAGTATGATCCAGACTTGATCTTACCCCTCCGTTAATGGAGTGGATAGATACAACTCAGTCCTACTTCTCCTTTGATGGCGCAGTAGGATCCAAATCACAGACTTGATCTCATCCCCGTTGATGGTGCGGCCAGATCTCATTCAATCATGCTTTGCCGTTGATGGCGTTGTATGATCCAAACTTGATCTTATCTCTCCATTGATGGAGTGAATAGATCCAACTCGGTCCTGTTTCTCCGTTGATGGTGTAATAGGGTCCAAATTGCTGAAATTCGATCTTGTCCACGCTGATGGTGTGGTCAAATCTAAATCACCGAAGTTCAATCCTACTTCTCCGTTGATGGCGGAGTAGGATCCAAGTTGCTAAAATTTTATCTTACCCCTCCGTCGATGGTGTGGATAAGATCCAACTTTACACTTCAGTTAAATCAAGTTTTCTCCAAAGATGTTAACATCATGAGTGTCGCTGCAGATTAAGCATATTTTGTCTTCTACAACAAGCCAAGATCATTTTGTCTCCTCCAATGGATCAACCTTAGCTTTCGTTCTACTCAACAGATCATCATTTTGAAGATTTTGCTGAAAATGGCGGTAGAGTAGATCCAATCAAAGCCCAAGAAGAAGAAGCGGTGGCCAAAAGAACCCCAATCTTACCAAAAAGAACCTTCACCTTACTAAAAATGAACTCTTAAACCATACCAAATAAAATGGGTTATTCCTTATCTTTGCTCTATTATCGTTACACAACAATGAACAAAGAGGGGCAGCTGTAATAACCCATTTTTTATTGAAACCAGGCCCAATATACAAAACCAAACCCATTACACTAAACCATTTACCAAACCCAACAGAACCCATACACAAACTGATCCAATAACCCCAAATAACCCTAAAATATGATAACCCCTCTCCTTATCCCTGCCAGCCGCCGCTCTTCCTAGTGCCAGTTAACCTCCGGCGCGTGGCCGCCACGTGCAACGAATTGAATGTTGCGTGGCTACCACACGCTCACCTGATTGGCCCTCACGGACATCCGCCTCCCAAGTTAGTGTCCACCGCCCACCGACCTGCAAAAACAGAAGATAAGGGAATAATTAGATCTGTAATTTTCAGACCTGAAAATCAAATATTTCATGTAATATTTCAATGTAAAAAATATTGGTTATATAAACCCCCGATCGAACTCATGTAAATGGTTACGAAAGAGAATGAAAAAAGCTTGAGATTCGAACCAAAAAAGAATCCAGATCCAAAAGCAACAAATCTTACCCATATTCGAAACACAAAAAAGAAATCGAGAAGAGAAAAAATCGAAAAAAGGTAAGAAAGAAAAAGAAGAGTTCGATATTATCTTTGTAGATCTACTCCGATCCTCTCACTTTTTCAAAAATCCAACACCGGATTTGTAATCTACGCGTCGAAAGGCTTCGGAAAGTGTCCCCCTTTACGCTTTCCGTCGCCGGCAACGGCGGCTGGCGTGGCGGTGACGACGACCGGCGACCATGTGTGGTGGCCGGAGCTTCAAATCTCCAGAAAGCTTTATAGCTCTGATTATTTGTTTATGAAGAAGAGGAAACAATTGAAATAATGAGCAAAAAAAAGGGAAGGGACATATATATGCCGACCAAAACGACACCGTTTTGGTGTCGGATGTTATGGCTCAAAACGGTGCCGTTTTGAACCTCCAGACCCGTCTCCGACCCAAACCAGTGGTTAACCCGCTAAAGTGGTGAAATTATGCCTGTGGTCCCTTATTTCCAGAGCACCTGTATTTCTGCCCCACAGTTTGCACTGTTTTCCGATTTGGTCACTGATTTTCATAATTTGTCTTTAAAATTTTATTTTTTTTACTTGATTTTACTCTTAATTTTTATTATTTTAACCTTATAATTTTTTTTGCAGATTTGGCCCTGTTATTTCCTATTATTATTGTTATTATGTTCTATTATTATTTTTATTAAATATTTCCCTAACTGTTTTTAATCGCAGATTTAAAAACCAAATTTATATTTTCAATCATATAAAATATTTTGTAACCGATAGGTGCCAATTTGGGGCGTTGTGGGGTGCTCACCCTTCCCCACGCGTAACAGACTCCCGGATCCACTCTGGTTTCGTAGATCTATTTTTGGTGTTCCAATCGCACCGTAAAATTGATTGGTGGCGACTCCCCGAACCAAAACCGGTGATGACAAACAAGTTATATTTTAGAATCGAGAAGTTGGCTGAGAAGCATGGATTTAGCCCTACACAATTTCCACTTGCTTGGCTTCATCAAGGGTAATGCGTAGCAGTGATTCCCGGTGAGTCACATTCTGTAATCTACAACATCCATTTTCTCTTTTTGAAAGCCTGTTGTCTGCTTGTACTGCAACTAAAATTTGCAACAGAAGCAGCGTAATTGACCTAAAAATCTTTGTATGAAGCACCAATTCCTAGATACTAAATTTTGCCTTGATTAGAAAATAGGACTAGGACTAAAGTTTAACCCTTTTTTCACTTTGTTTTATAGCAACAACCAAGATCAAGAATCCTGATAGTAACACTGATTCACTGAAACTAAAGCTCACCGAAGAAGATGTGAAAGAAATCTTCGATGCGGTTCCGATAAATGAGGTGGCAGGTGAACTTTTGCCACAGGGTTTAAGTCAACTCCACTGGAAGTTTGGTAATACACCACCAAAGGGAAGTAAGGTTTCAACTTAAAAGAAGCATGGATGCAAAGTCTCCAGCAAATAATGAAGTTTGGGTGGTGGATTCTCCAACTGAAACCTTTGAAAGACTATAAGTTTGTAACTTCGTATTTCAGATGCATTAGCATGAAGAGCCAATGAGGTTGAGCCAGTTATTGTTGTTGAATAAACTTAAATGAAATATTTAGTGAGTCATAAAATTTAGGAATTAATTGGGAGTTACAAAGTTGAAATTTCAGAAGTTAATATGAGAATTATGGAGTTTGATATATGAGTTATAGGAGTTACAAGAATTATGATTTTTATTAGGTTTTATTATGTAATGATGCCTAGTGTCTATATAAAGGCATTGTCTATTGCTTTGTAATGTGAATGAGTAGTGAGAAGGTGAGAGATAAGAGTGTGAGAAAATAGGGAGAGCCATAAGTCTGTGGGTGTGAATAAGTGTGGTTGAGAGTGGTTATGGTGAGTGTGAGAGAAAATAGAAGAGATTCAAAAGAATAAAAGAAAAGTATTTCAAAATAGTATTGCATTTGTCAATTGCCCGGGCAATTTTCATTACCGGGGCAATTTCATTTTGTGGGCAATTTTTATTCCTGGGCAATTTCATTCGAACTCTATTTGATTTAGAGTCTTCAAATTGGTATCAAAGCTAATGGCGAATGTTATGGGTCAAATGTCACTACCACGTCTGACAAAAACAAACTACGAAAATTAGAGCATTCAAATGAAAGCTCTTCTTGGATCTCAAGATGCATGGGAGGTTGACGAACAAGGGTTCGAAGAACCAGCAACTACCGCAGGATATACGGCGGCTCAAACCAAGGCATTGAAAGAGGCGCAATCGAAGGACAATGCGGCGTTATACATGATGTTCAAAGCCGTTGACGAATCAAGCTTTGAGAAGATTGTTGGGGCAACTACTTCAAAAGAAGAGTGGGACACTTTAAAAAAGGTGTTCAAGGGAGCCGACCGAGTAAATCAAGTGCGCCTCCAAACTCTTCGTGGCGAGTTGGAGAGCATGAAGATGAAGGAATCAGAAAGTGTATCCGACTACATTGCCCGTGTACAAGCCGTGGCAAATCAACTCATTCATAATGGTGAAACGTTAACCGATGCACGAATTGTGGAAAAGATCTTGAGATCGTTAACCGATAATTTTGAGAATGTTGTGTGTGCGATAGAAGAGTCAAAGGACCTTGAAACTCTTACAGTTAATGAACTTACTGGTTCTCTTGAGGCACATGAACAACGTAAGAAAATAAAAAAAGAGGAGACACTCGATCAAGCACTTCAAACTAAGGCATCAATCAAAGGTGAAAATGTATTCTATTCTCAAACTTTTCGAGGTAGAGGACATGGCCGTGGAGGTCATGGAAATGGACGCGATAGTCAAAGAGATAGTCATGAAGAATATTATAAGGAGAAGGGACAATCGAGCAAACCAAATTGGCGTGGAAGAGGACGCAATCGAGGAAAAGGCGGCAAATCAAATTATTCCAACATCGAGTGTTACAAGTATGGTCATTACGCGAAGGATTGCAACTCCGAAAAATGTTATAATTGCGGAAAAGTGGAACATTATGCAAAAGATTACCGATCCGATAAAAAGATGGAAGAGACAACCAACATAGCCTTGGAAGATGAAGTGAGTGAAGGCGTTCTCTTGATGGCTAAAAATGAAGTCAACAATGACAATGATATATGGTAACTCGACTCGGGCGCAAGCAACCATATGTGTGGTCACGAGTACTTATTCAAAGAGATGCAAAAGATTGAAGGTGGACATGTGTCATTTGGTGATGCATCAAAAGTAGAGGTCAAAGGCCGAGGTACAATTGGCTACTTATAAAAGAATGGCATGATAGGGTCAATCCAAGATGTTTATTACGTTCCAGACCTTAAGACAAATATTTTGAGTATGAGGCAACTCATGGAGAAAGGTTACTCAGTATTTTTGAAAGATCGGGTACTACTCTTAAAGGATAAGCAAGGGCGTCTAATTTCTAGAGTTGAAATAGGCAAAAATCGGATGTACAAATTGAATTTGAGAAGTGTGCGAGAAAAATGTTTGCAAATCGATGTAGAAGACAAAGCATCGTTATGGCATCTTCGATTTGGTCACCTATATCATGGTGGTCTAAAAGAGTTAGCAAAGAAGAACTTGGTGCACGTATTGCCGAACATGGATTATGATGGTAAATTTTGTGAAGAATGTGTGATTGGCAAGCAAGTGAGAACATCTTTTCAAAAAAAGGCGGAATATCGATCTAAACATCCACTCGAATTGATTCATACCGATATATATGGACCAATCACTCCAGAATCTTTTAGCGGTAAAAGATATCTCATTTCGTTTATTGATGATTTCTCACGAAAAATGTGGGTGTATTTTTTGAAAGAAAAATCCGATACATTTGAGGTGCTTAAAAAGTTCAAAGTGATGGTGGAGAAGGT
Organism: Abelmoschus esculentus; assembly: GCA_035048815.1. Classification (NCBI taxonomy): domain Eukaryota; kingdom Viridiplantae; phylum Streptophyta; class Magnoliopsida; order Malvales; family Malvaceae; genus Abelmoschus; species Abelmoschus esculentus. The sequence goes on from JAUCBN010000049.1 coordinate 4,676,774, forward strand.
CACCGGTAGATATGTCAAAGTCGTACGATCAGATAGAGGTGACAAATATACGTCGAAGGCTTTCATGGAGTATTGCAAGGAAAAGGGGATAAGGAGATTTCTAACCGCATCATACTCTCCTCAACAAAATGGTGTGGCTGAGAGGAAGAACCGGACCATTCTTGACATGGTTCGATCAATGCTCAAGAGCAAGAAATTGCCGAGGCAATTCTGGGAAGAAGCTGTGCAATGTGCCGTTTATATACAAAATCGGTGTCCACATGTAAAGTTAGATGATCAAACACCAAAAGAAGCATGGAGCGGACAAAAGCCGACAGTTTCTCATCTCAAAGTGTTTGGTAGTGTGGCGTATGAACATGTACCGGATCAACGAAGAACGAAGCTCGAAGACAAAAGTAAAAAGTTTATTTTTATTGGGTATGATGAGAAGACAAAAGGGTACAAGTTACTTGATCCGATAAGTAAGAAGGTGATGGTGAGTCGTAATGTACGAGTAAATGAAGCAAGCGAGTGGGATTGGAATAATTCAATAGAGGTTGTAATGGAAGTTGGAGAATCATCAATTGTTGCACCAACAAGTTTTGAAACTACCGATAATGGAGATGAACCACGACAACCCAAAATGCGAAGTCTGCAAGATTTGTATGATTCGACAAGTGAGGTACATCTTGTATGTCTTTTGGCAGATGCTGAAAATATTAGCTTTGAAGAGGCATCACGAGACAAGAAATTGAAAATTATCATGGACGAGGAGATTAAGGCAATTGATGTGAAGTCAGCCTATTGCCGAAAGGAATTGCCAAAAGGAAGTCACCCTATTGGTGTAAAGTGGGTGTTCAAGAAAAAGATGAATGTTTAAGGCGAGATAGAACAATACAAGGCGAGACATGTTGTGAAGGGATACAAGCGATTCAGGATCAAGTTGCGAAAATGCAAGAAGATGATTGACATGATGGATGGAAGAAACATTTAAGTTTACGGGGGAGTTTTGTTGAATAAACTTAAATGAAATATTTAGTGAGTCATAAAATTTAGGAGTTAATAGGGAGTTACAAAGTTGAAATGTCAAAATTTAATATGAGAGTTATGGAGTTTAATATATGAGTTATAGGAGTTACAAGAGTTATGAATTTTATTAGGTTTTATTATGTAATAATGCCTAGTGTCTATATAAAGGCATTGTCTATTGCTTTGTAAAGTGAGTGAGTAGTGAGAAGGTGAGAGATAAGAGTGTGAGAAAATAGGGAGAGCCACAAGTGTGTGGGTGTGAATGAGTGTGGTTGAGAGTGGTTGTGATGAGTGTGAGAGAAAATAGAAGAGATTCAAAGGAATAAAAGAAAAGTATTTCAAAATAGTATTGCATTTGTCAATTACCCGAGCAATTTTCATTACCGGGGCAATTTCATTTTGTGGGCAATTTTTATTCCTGGGCAATTTCATTCGAACTCTATTTGATTTAGAGTCTTTAAATGTGAGTAGTCCCTACCTGTCCAAAAATAAATTGTTAGTGTACTGTGTAATCCAACAAAATAGGAACGACTGCAAAGACTGCATATTTTTTTTATCGAATGAATGAAAATACTCAACTTCTCCTCCTTCATTTCTCTCTATCTTCTGAAATCTTTGCTTCATTTCTGTGTAGCGACGTTTTTTTCTCGAAAAATTTAAAAATATGTTTTTGGGTGATTTGAAATTTTCAGTATCCGAAGATGACACCTGAAGAACAGGATGTCACTCCTATGGGAATACCGTTAAAATTTGAAAATTGGTTGGTTGGAGTCGCCACCGGTCACTTTGGTAGACCAGACACCATTAAAATTTAACCAGAGATTCAAAACGTTTGGGTTCAGGAGTTGGTTATATTTGGGGAAAGATTAACACCTCACAACGCCCAGAAATTGGTACCTAAAGGTTCACATCATAATTATTTAAGAAAATATAAAATTCAAATTAATTTAATTTTTAATTTTAAAATGCATATTTAAAAACCTAATATCCACGATAATTTAAAGAAGATAAAACCCGGAGACCGGGATGCTACTCCCAATAGAATATATCGGGATAATAAGGTCTAATAAAAAGATACGATAAAATAATGAAAAAAATATTGTACGATTATAATTATAAAGTGATAATAAAAATATAAACAAAATCATAAAAGTCAAAGTTACTATACATGTAATGATAATTAAATAATATATATTTATATGAAAACATATATTAGCTTTAATATATAATAAAAGTCAAAGTTGTAATATAATAACATATATTAACCAAAACAAATATAGTAAAAATTAAATATGCACGTATGGTAATATATTGATTAAGGTATATATAATAAAAGTCAAACAAAATATAATAATAATAATAATAATAATAATAATAATAATAATAATAATAATAATAATAATAGCATTGGGATTAACCTGCAAGAAAACAAAATTATTAAACGCAAATAAATGAAAATAGGGACAAAATTGAATAAAATATGAAAATATGAGGCTTAATCATTAAAACAGTGACCAAAATGAAAAAGCATGCAAACTAGAGAACCGAATCTTGAATATGCTAGAAGTGTAGGGACCACGGGTGTAGTTTTCCCTTTTTCAAGGGTTATGCACGGGTCGGGTATCGGATCGGGTCTGTTCGCGGAGCTCTATTGTCAAAACAACATCTTTTTGAGCCCGATGATCCGACACCAAAACGACGCCGTTTTTGGGTTGAGTATAAATTCCTCTATTTATGTTTTTGCTCCATTTGTTCCTCCACTCAAGAATCAAATAATCAGAGTTCATAAGAACTCTCTAGGTTCTTGGCATATCCGACAGCAAACAACCGCACAAAGTTGTCGGCCGCCGCACCGGCCGCCTTGCTGGCGGCAATAATCGGAGAAGGAAGTAACTTTTCGATGCTCTTCAACGTGGGTATTCCGAATCTAACCTCGAATTTTCAAGAAGATCAACAGATTCGACTAGATCTAACAGATAAGTGTTTTGAATAAACTTTTTTTTTTACCTTTTTCTTTCTTTGTGCTTGCTTCCGATCGCACCTCTTTTTTTATTTCGATTTTGCTCTGGTATTTGAATGGTGGTTTCGGATATGCTTGATTTCTCTTATTTCGAATATTTTTTCGATTGATTTTTCCTTGTAGTCCAATTACATTTATTTTCTGGGTTTAAATACCCATTTGAAATACATAAACAAAGGTTACAAATCATGATTTTTTCTTGCTTTTTGCAGATCTGGAAGGCGGTGGTGCCACGTGATTTGGGCGATGGTGTCAGGAGGCTATTGGAGGAGGACGATGGACCAAGGGGACCAATAGAAGAGCGCATGACCACCACACGCTATTTGATGCGTCACACGTGGTCGTCACGCGCCGGTGATCGAGAATGGAAGAGGCAGCGACGATGGTGGCAGACAAGGGAGGCTGCTGGTTAGGGTTTTGTTTACCCTAATTAGGGTTTGATATTGGATTTGGGTTGAGTCTTGTTTGTAGGCTGTTGGGTATTGGGCTTATGTATTTGGTTTATTAGTTAGGTGTGTTTATTATTTTGGGTAAGGGAAATGGGTTATTACAGTTGTCCCTCTTTGCTCATTGTTGTCTAACAACAATAGAGCAAAGATAAGGAATAACCCATTTTATCTGGTATGGTTCTATGGTTCTTCTCTGATAAGGTAAGGGTTCTTTTTAGTAAGGTTGGGAGTTCTTTTGGTAAGGTTGAGGTTCTTTTTTATAAGGTTGGGGTTTCTTTTGGTAAGGCTTGGGAGTTCTTTTGGTAAGGTTGAAGTTCTTTTTTATCACCGCTTCTTCTACTAGAGCTTTACTTCATCTACTCCACCACCCTTGTCAGTAAAATTTTCGAATAAGGAGATTCGTTGAGTAGGCAAAAGCTGAGATCGCTCTGTTGGAGGAGAAAAATGAGCTTGTCTTGACAAGACACTGATGACACTGCAATACCTAGAGAAAACTTGACCTAGCTGCAACACTAACGAAGAGGCAAGGTCTGCAAAACTTGATCCAACTGCAACACTGACGAGGAGACAAGATCGAATGGTAAGGTTCTGACGTTAGATCTAGCTGCATCACCGACTATGAGACAAGATCAAATGATGAAGTTTCTAACATCTGATCCAGCTACGACATTGACGAAGAGGCATGATCGAATGAGGAAGATTCTTATGTGTGATCCAGCTGCAACACTGACGAAGAGGCAAGATCAAAGAGCGAAAGTTCTGATATTTGATCTATCTGCAATATCAATGAAGAAGCATGATCTGACATATATTTTTTTCGTCTTTTTCTTTTCTTTTTTCTTCTTTTTTCCTTTTTTTTCTTTTTTTTCCTTTTCCTTTCCTTTTTTTTTATTTTTTTATATTTCTAATATAGTAAATATGCGCAAGTAAGAAAATTTGGTCTAGTTGTACCATCAATGGTAAAATAAGGCCGGTCAAAATATGATATGCTTACGCCATCAACGACATAGCGAAATCTTATTGGATTTGGTCTAGCTACAACACTGACGAAGAGGCAGGACCTGAAGTTTGGTGAAGTTTGACCCAACTACAACACTGACGAAGAGGCAGGACCTGGAGTCAATAATTCTGGTTCAGCTACAACACCGACGAAGAGGCATAACTGGAAGTCAGTAAGGTTTAACCTAGCTACAACACCGACGAAGAGGCAGGACCTGGAGTCAGTAATTCTGGTTTAGCTACAACACCGACGAAAAGGCAAAACTGGAAGTCAGTAAGGTTAACCAAACTACAACACCGACGAAGAGGCTGGGTCTGATGTCAGTAAGGTTGATTCAGCTCAACTTCGACGAAGAGGCAGAATCAGATATTTGACCAAGCTACAACTATGACGAAGAGGCATGGTCTGAAGTCAGTAAGGTTGATCCAGCTACAACACCTGACGAAGAGGCAGGATCGAAAACAAAGGTTTGGCCTAGCTACAACACCGACGAAGACGTAGGACCTTTAGTAGTTTTGTTTTAGCTACAACACCGAAGAAGAGGTAGAACCAGAAGTCAGTAAGGTTTGACCCAGCTACAACACCGACGAAGAGGCAGGGTTTGGATTCAATAAGGTTGATTCAGCTCAACTCCGACGAGGAGGCAAAATCAAAAGTTCGACTAAGCTACAACAACGACGAAGAGGCATGGTCTAAAATCTATGAAGGCGATCCAACTACAACACCGACGAAGAGGCAAGACCTGAAGTAATTTTGGTTCAGGTATAACACCGACGAAGAGGCAGAACCGGGGATTTGACCAAGCTATAACACTGAAGAAGAGACATGGTCTAAAATTTGTAAAGGTGATCTATCCACACCATCAACGGAGGGGTAAGATCTATTTTCGGCAGTTTGGATCCTACTACGCCATCAACGGAGTAACAAGAATGAGTTGGACCTGGTCACGCCATCAACGGGGACAAGATCAAATTTTAGCAATTTGGATCCTATTACGCCATCAACGGAGAAACAGGACCGAGTTGGATCTATCCACTCCATCAACGGAGGGGTAAGATCAAATTTCATCAATTTGGATCATACTACACCATCAAAGGTGAAACATGATTGGGTTGGATCTGGTCACACCATCAATGGGGACGAGATCAAATTTTATCAATTTAGATCCTACTACACCATCAACGGAGGAGTAGGACCGAGTTGGATCTGGCCACACCATCAACGGGGACGAGATCAAAACATGAAAGACTTGAATATCTGATTCCAAAGTTCTTCAATTGACATCATGTATCTTCTTTACACTTTTCCCAAATGCACAAGGATTAACGGATTTGACTTGCCTTTACCGGTAGTCGTTTGCTCCGGGCTAGTTGTACCATTAATTTGGGTACAATCAATTGGTACCAAGGATTTAATTCCTTGACCATTGATGAAAATGGATTTTAATGGACGTTTGAATGGTCCTTATCAATGAATTTTTCCCCAATGCACAAGGATTAACAGATTTGTTTTGCCTTTACCAGCAGTCGTTTGCTCTAGGCTAGTTGTACCATTACTCTAGGTACAATCAGTTGTACCAAGGATTTAATTCCTTGACCATTCGCGAAAATGGATTTTTGAAGGACACTTGAATTGTCCATTGTCTTGTTTTTGTATGTCTTTGTCGATTTTTTTTCATTTTTTTTACTTTTTCATTTTTTATTTTTCATTTTTCATTTTGCATTCATTTTTAAATCTTTTCAAAACAATTTTGATTCACATGTACCGTTAGTACAAATATGGAAACATGAGATCTGCTTGAAAATTTGATCCGCAACATAGTTATCGAAGGAGCAAGATTCTAAAAAAATTGGCCCACCACCATTGATGGAGGCGACACTGGAAAAAAGTTGTTTCCGCTACTCCATGATGGGTAGTCATGGCTTGAAAGTAAAATAAAATCTTAGTTAGTAATTCTTCAAATTTTTGAGGTCATTACCTGATTGTTTGTGATTTTCTGCATATGTAGCCTTCTTGGGGCCAAAGGTTGATCATCACATCGATGCCCCATAGTTGAGGTCATTCGGTCTATTCCCTAGACCTGTTTGTATGTACAAGCGAAAATATGTGTATCATGAATTCCTCTGATTTAATGCTCAATGCATGCCAAATTTAAATGCATGATGCAAAATGTCTGAGTGCATGAATAACATGATATTTTCTTTTTCTTTTAAAAGGATGCCCCTAATTTATGCTCGATTCATGTTTAATCTAAATGCATGTTGTCTTTAACGTACAATGCATGTAAAATGACTTCAATGTATGCACGGATGTGACATGATTCTTTCATCTCAAAGGGATGCCCCAAACTATGCTAGTCTGAGCAATGCTTGGTCTAATGATGCCCAAATCTTTCCTTGGGTTCGATCATTCTTGGATTCATATTTCTAGGTGCAGCCCCAACGTATTCGTTTGAAATTTCTCTTGGTTTACATGTTCGCTCTAGGTTGCCCCTCGGTCGGGTTTTTATGTTGGTGCAATCGCTTGAGATATAGAGGTCTGGTTGAGCAGCAAAATCTTACCTTTTGAAGTTCATCGAAAAATGCCCTTGATCGTGGAGTCTTATAAAGACATGATGTAGATGTAAAGGTCATTTTCAAAAATGTCCCTGAACTGAGGTTTCACGTGTGTTCAATACTGCTTTAGACCGACCGATATTTGCTTCATTTGATATTGTTGGCATAGGACATCCCCATCATCGATTTTAAAATGTAAATTCAAGATGCATGTCCTATATGTGAAGATACTGATTCAAAAATGGTTCATGTATTCATTTTCAATTTACGGGATTTTTTCACAACTTTGAATGTTGTATTGATATCTAGGATGCTAGATTTTCTCCCGATATAATTTAAGAACCAATCGTGAATCAATACTTCATGCTCGTGAAATGCAAAAATAAAAATATGATCATGGTGATTTACAATGCAAAATAATGATTATGATATGTTATGACACAATCAAAAAAGGAAAAAGGTCAGTTTATATTAAAATAATCAAATAAATAGAATAAAATTAAAACAGATAAGAAATTGTACATAAATAACATATAAAGCCACCCAAGCCTAAAAAAGGTTACCGTTAAACGGACAGAGTTTCGCATGGCTCTACGACTCACTATATGCGGTTTTGGTTCTAGAGTATCGATACCCGAACAATCGCTAGGACATCGATTCGGGGGAATATGACCCTTATTTATACGGATGTAAGAAACCCACGAAATATAAGGACCAAAATTTCAGAAATGAATTACAACACTGTACGAAGGTGAAAACCTCACGAAGCGAAGTAATCATTCCCACTTAAGGGTTCTTAATCTAACATGTGATGAAAAATTAAAAATTAATTTAATTTCAATTTTTTATTTTCTTAAAAATTATGATGCAAACCAGATTAAGGCCTAACTCCTTTTGAAAATTTCATCCCCAGCGGAGTCGCCATCTATAGCGACGTTTTTTTTCCAAAAAATTTAAAAATATATTTTTGGGTGATTTGAAATTTTCGGTATCCGAAGATGACACCTGAAGAACAAGATGTCACTCTTATGGGAATACCATTAAAATTTGAAAATTGGTTGGTTAGAGTCGCCATTGGTCACTTTGGTAGACCAGACACCATTAAAATTTAACCAGAGATTCAAAACGTTTGGGTTCGGAAGTTGGTTACGTTTGGGGAAGGATTAACACCCCCACAACGCCCAGAAATTAGTACCTAAAGGTTCGCATCATAATTATTTAAGAAAATATAAAATTCAAATTAATTTAATTTTTTATTTTTAAAATGCATATTTAAAAATCTAAGAATATATCGGGATAATAAGGTCTAATAAAATATACGATAAAATAACGAAAAGTATTATACGATTATGATTATAGAGTGATAATAAAAATATAAACAAAATCATAAAAGTCAAAGTTACTATACATGTAATGATAATTACATAATATATATTTATATGGAAACATATATTAGCTATAATATATAATAAAAGTCAAAGTTATAATATAATAATATATATTAACCAAAACAAATATAGTAAAAATTAAATATGCACATATGGTAATATATTGATTAAGGTATATAATAAAAGTCAAACAAAATATAATAATAATAATAATAATAATAATAATAATAATAATAATAATAATAATAATAATAATAGCATTGGGATTAACCTGCAAGAAAATAAAATTATTAGACCAAAATAACTGAAAATAGGGACAAAATTGAATAAAATATGAAAATATGAGGCTTAATCATAAAAACAGTGACCAAAATGAAAAAGCATGCAAACTGGAGAATCGAATCGTGAATATCCGGCAGCAAACCACCACCCAAAGTCGTCGTCGGCGGTAATCGGAGAAAGGAAGCAACTTTTCGATGCTTATCAACGTGGGGATTCCGAATCTAACCTCGGATTTTCGAGAAGATCAATGGATTCGACTAGATCTAACAGATAAGTGTTTTGAATAAACTTTTTTTACCTTTTTCTTTCTCTGTTCTTGCTTCCGATCGCACCTCTTTTTTTATTTTGATTTTGCTCTGGTATTTGAATGGTGGTTTCGGATATGCATGATTTTTCTTGTTTCGAATGTTTTTTTCGATTGATTTTTCCTTGTAGTCCGATTACATTCATTTTCTGGGTTTAAATACCCATTTGAAATACATAAACAAAGGTTACAAATCATGATTTTTTTTTGCTTTTTACAGATCTGGAAGGCTGTGGAGCCACGTGATTTGGGCTGTGGTGTCAGGAGGCTGTCGGAGAAGGGCGGTGGTCGACCAAGGGGGCAATAGAAAAGCGCGTGACCACCACGCGCGATACGATGCATCGCGTGTGGTCGTCACGCACCGATGATCGAGAATGGAAGAGGCAGCGACAGATAAGGGAGGCTGCTGGTTAGGGTTTTGTTTACCCTAATTAGGGTTTGATATTGGATTTAGGTTGGGTTTTGTTTGTGGGCTGCTGGGTATAGGGCTTATGTATTTCGGTTATTAGTTAGGTGGGTTTATTATTTTGGGTAAGGAAAATGGGTTATTACAGCTGCCCTTCTTTGCTCATTGTTGTGTAACAACAATAGAGCAAAGATAAGGAATAACCTATTTTATCTTGTATGGTTCTAAGGTTCTTCTCTGATAAGGTAAGGGTTCTTTTTAGTAAGGTTGGGAGTTCTTTTGGTAAGGTTGAGGTTCTTTTTTATAAGGTTGGGGTTCCTTTTGGTAAGGCTTGGGAGTTCTTTTGGTAAGGTTGGGTTCTTTTTGGTTACTGCTTCTCTACTAGAGCTTTACTTCATCTACTCCACCACCCTTGTCAGTAAAATCTTCGAATGAGGAGATCCGTTGAGGAGGCAAAAGCTGAGATCGATTCGTTGGAGGAGACAAAATGAGCTTGGCTTGCCACGACATTGATGACGCAACAATAACTGGAGAAAACTTGATCTAGCTACAACATTGACGAAGAGGCAAGGTCTGCAAAACTTGATTCAGCTGCAATACTTACGAGGAGACAGGATCGAATGGTAAGGTTCTGACGTTAGATCTAGCTGTATCACTGACGATGAGACAAGATCAAATGATGAAGTTTCTAACATCTGATCCAGCTACTACACTGACCAAGAGGCATGATCGAATGATAGAGATTCTTATGTGTGATCCAGCTGCAACACTGACGAAGAGACAGGATCAAAGTGCGAAAGTTTTGATATTTGATCTATTTGCAATATCAATGAATAAGCATGATCTGACATATATATTTTTCCCTCTTTTTCTTTTCTTTTCTTTTTGTTATTTCTTTTTTCTTCTTTTTTCCTTTTTTTCTTTTTTTTTCTTTTTTCTTTTTTCTTTCTCTCTACTTTTTTGATTTTTTTTTCTTTATTCTTTCCTTTTTCCTTGCTTTTTTTTTTCTTCTCCTTTTATGATTTTGTTTATATTTTTATTATCACTCTATAATTATAATCGTACAATACTTTTTCGTTATTTTATCGTATCTTTTTATTAGACCTTATTATCCCGATATATTCTATTGGGAGTAGCATCCTGGTCTCCAGGTGTTATTTTCTTTGATTTATCGTGGATATTAGGTTTTTAAATATGTATTTTAAAAATTAAAAATTAAATTAATTTGAATTTTATATTTTCTTATATAATTATGATGCAAACCTTTAAGTACCAATTTCTGGGCGTTGTGGGGTGTTAATCCTTTCCCAAACGTAACCAACTCCCGAACCCAAACGTTTTGAATCTTTGGTTAAATTTTAATGGTTTTCGGTCTACCAAAGTGACCGGTGACGACTCCAACCAACCAATTTTCAAATTTTAACGGTATTCCCATAGGAGTGTGTTGGGCTTGAATATGCTCTATGAATAACCGATTAAACTCGCCAAGTGGTGGAGAAGTGGTTAATTTGGGTGATTTGTGTGGAAGCAAAAAATGGACAATGAACACAAGGATTTATTGTGGTTCGACTATACCTACATCCACTACCTTAGCTTCCCACTAAGGATTTCCCAAATTCACTAAGAATTCAACCTTTTGAGGCTAAAGGGCTAACCTTACAAACCTTGATTCAAAACCGAACCAAGCATCCAAAGTTCACAACCCGAACTTTGGGAATTCACTCAAACAAGGAAAACTTAGCAAACATGTTTAATCCTTCTAACAAGGCTAATGTTTGCAATCTAAGCACTCACCCAATCCTAATACACTTAAGCATATATTAACAATTAAGCTCACAAGTGTTGTCTACCCAAAAATGTGAGAATTAAGCTCTAAGACAAATTCTTGATCATATTGTTGTTTACAATGAAGCATTAGTCTTGTGTTGATGCTTGAGGCTTCCTTTTATCATCCCAAGTGAGCTTCTAGCTGTTGGTGACCGTTAGGATTGGTTTGGAGCCGTTTGGAGCTGATTCCAAGGCTTATTTCCTCTTCTGGTGCAGGAGGTATCGATACCCCTTACACTGGTATCGAAACACACTCTTTGGGAAATAGTCGTTGACCTGCATTTATGAACTGGTATCGATACCAGTATCGATACCACTGTGATTTTTCCTTTTGAAACAAGGCGGTATCGATACCATTATGAATGGTATCGAAACACCTGGGTTAAAAATGTTTCATTGGTTTCTTTAAATCATTTAAAACACTTTTAAAAATCTCTCAAAAATTTCTTAAATATATTTTCAAGTAGTTTGGACATAAGAACCATTTTTGAAATCTTTTCAATTAGTCCAAAACTATTTTTCAATTATTATATCAAAACATTAGTTCTATAGAGTGACATCCTGTTCTTCAGGTGTCATCTTCGGATAACGAGAATTTCAAATCACCCAAAAACATATTTTTAAATTTTTCAGGAAAAAAACGTCACTACTGCTCAAATCATAACATATTTCTTGAAGTCATTTTCAAAAGAACAAGATTCTTTATCTTGGTTGTTACTACTGCTATCAAGATTCTTTATACCAGCTGGTTCACTTGGAGGAAAAAAAATCATAATTTTTCTAGAAAATTTGACACAAACTACAGATGTTATTTGGGAAGTGATGTTTCTATTATAATTCTCTTCAACCATTTGAACAAAATTCACATTTGTAGTTGGCGAAATATATCGAAATGTATCAAAAGTGATGTCTAGTTTTATTAAAACTCAATCACATTGAAGAACTGGTGGTCTAGTGCTAAAATAATACCCTGCCACGGTGCAAACCTGGGTTTGATTCCCGGCTGGTGCAATGAAGATAATTGTGCTATTGTGATCAAAGGGTCATCACGTTTCTCTGATTGATTGATGAGAAATTGTACACCTGAGCTCCCTCTTTTCCCCTTTATTCTTTTAATTCACTAACATGAGTGTTGTGCCTTTTTGGACTAAATTTTGTATGTTTTTTTTCAACAAAACAATGCGGAATGACGATGAGATATAGTGGTGTTCGTTACCAAATTCACAAGTATGCTGACACTTCAAAGTCCTCTGCTAAATATATTTATATTCCCGTTAGGATGAGCAAGACTTGATTAGAAAAAACTGAATAACAAGATTTGACTCAAGATGAAAATACTCTACTTATTTTGACTCGACTTAAAATTTTATAAACTCAACTCGACTCGTTTTGAGTCGAGTCGAAATTTTATAAACTCAACTCGACTTGAATTTTTTTAAAACAAAGTTCGAATTATAAAATGAAAATTCAAATAACTCAAAATTTTTTCTAATTAAATGATTTGTTTTTAAGTTCGAGACGAGTTTCTCGATTGTTTATGATATATATATATATTAATTTTTTTTACCACATATGAAAAAATATAAAGAAATATATTTACATATCCTATATAATTAAAGAAAATCGCTTAAATTGGAAATAAATCGTACTATAACATTATAAATAATTACAATTAAATATTTATAGGAACTCGAAAACTCGAATCGAATCAAATCAAAAAAATTCAAAAAAATTGAGTTGTAAAATATGACTTGTGTTAAGTATGAGAATATAGTTTGTATCTTGTACTTATGGAAAGTGAACTTTATTAGAATATTAGGTCTAAGGTTTTATATTTCTATTAATTAGTTACCTAAAATATTAGGTTAAATCTTGTATATAGTAGCTAGTCACCCTATAAATAAAATCAAGGAGAGTTTTATTCCACATGGTATCAGTTGTCTAGGTTTCTCTAAAATATTTTTTTGGGTTGTTTGGATTCAAAAAGAATTTTTCCTTTTGTTCGGTTTTTGGTCGTTCTTAATCGGCCACCTTCAGAGTCTCTTCTCTCGACATCGTCTTCATCCTAACCTTCGGTCCTTACATTCGGACTATTTTTGGGTTGGGTATTTGATTTTTTGGTACCGATAGTTTTTTCAGTATCTTTCTTATTTTTTTCGGTTTTGGGCTATTTTTTTATTTTTTTTATTTTGTTAATTTAATCCTACGGTTGACAAGAAGGTTGATATTATGTTTGAAATTGTTCCGATTATATCTAAAATTACCGGTCACAAATTAAATGGTTTTAATTTTCTCGATTGGAACCATACAATCGAGCTGTATTTATTAAGTCTTTCTATGGACAGACATTTGACTGATGATCCTCCTAAGGATGACTCTCCCCTTCCATGAATACGTAAAGATGATCGTCTTTATATCCAGATTCGGAATTCTATTGACAGTGATGTGGTAGGCTTGGTTAATCACTTCCGAACGATGAAACAGTTGATGAACTATTTTCAATTTCTATATTCAAGAAAATAGAATTTTTCACGAATCTATGATGTTTGTCAAAATTTTTACAAGGCTGATAAATAAGATCGAACTTTAAATAGTTATTTTATGAATTTTAGGAAGACATATGAAGAACTTAATATGTTGCTTCCCTTTAGTTCGGATATCAAGGTTCAACGAAGTCAACGGAAACAAATGGAAGTTATGAGTTTTATCGTTGGTCTTCCACCAAAATTTGAGACTGCTAAACCTCAGATTCTCTATGGTTCTGACATCTCCATTCTTAATGATGTTTTTCGAAGGGTACGTCGTACTGAGAATTCTTTGCCTTCTCCATCTCTGCTACAGAATATTGTTCTAATTAGTCATGCTCCTTCTTCCGACTTTGGTAAGCAATAATTCTAGCCTGATGGTCCTATTCGTTCCTTTGGATCCAGGACCAACAAATCTGATACACAGTTTGGAGCTTGCAATCAGGATCACAACACTATTATCTGTCATTACTGTCACAAACCAGGACATACCAAACGTGATCGTCGGAAATTAAAGTTTAAGAAATCTTTGTCCGCTCATATTGCTTCTAATGCAAACACTTCTTCATCAGTTGTTTCAATATCTGAGGATGAGTATGCCAAGCTTCTTCACCTTCAAGATACATTAAGGCCTACTTCTGGTCCTGTTTTTGCCCTTGTTGAGTCAGGTACACCCAATACATGTCTTGTTTCCACATCTTCAAAATGCATTATTGATTCTGGGGCCATAGATCACATGACAAGTAACCCGAATCTTTTTTCTCATTATACAATCCACCCTTCCATCAATATTGTTACTTTAGCCGATGGTTCCACATCTTTTATTATTGGCTCTGGCACTTCATATTCAACTTCATCTCTTCCTTTGTCCTCTATTTTGAGTTTACCAAATCTATCCTTCAACCTGATGTTCGTTAGTAAACTTACTCGTACCCTTAATTGTTGTGTCTCATTCTTTCTAGTTATTGTGTGTTTCAGGATCTGTTGACGAAGAAGATTATTGGTAAAGGACATGATTCTAATGGTCTCTGCATCCTTAACACTCGTACTCCGGAATCTGTTGCTTGGACTAGTAGTGTCAATCATTTTGAAGAACATTGTTGATTGGGTCATCCTTCCCTCCCTTATTTGAAGAAACTTTATCATCAATTTTCTAGTTTAAATTCGTTACATTGTGAGTCTTGTTAATTTTTTAAGCATCATCGTCTTAGATCCAGTCCTAGAGTCAATAAACGAGCTTCTGCTCCTTTTGAATTAGTTTACTCTGATGTTTGGGGTCCTAGTCTTGTTCTTTCTAAACCTGGTTTTCGTTATTTTGTTACTTTTATTGATGATTACTCTAGAATGACTTGGCTTTATTGAATGAAATCTCGTTCTGAGTTATTTACTCATTTTTATTCCTTTTGTGCTGAGATTCGTACCTAATTTGATAAGTTTATCCAAATTTTGAGAAGTGATAATGCCAAAGAATATGTTTCCAGTCCTTTTCAGAAATACATGATTGAAAATGGTATTATCCATCAAACTTCTTGTGTTGACACCCCTTCACAAAATGGTGTGGCTGAATGCAAAAATAGACATCTCCTAAAAACTGCCCGAGCTTTATTATTTCACATGCATGTTCCAAAATGTTTCTGGGTTGATGACGTTTTCACTGCATATTTTTTGATCAACCGTATGCCCCCTTCTATCTTGTTAGGTAGCATTCCTTTTCTTATCCTTTACCCAGACAAAAATTTGTTTCCTATATCCCCAAAAATTTTCAGTTGTACTTGTTTGATTCGGCATGTCTGTCCTCGCGTCACCAAACTTGATCTTAAATCTTTGAAATGTTTGTTTTTGGGTATTCTCGTGGACAAAAAAAGTATCGATGTTATTGTCCAAGTCTTTTTGGAGCACAAGCATTTTTTATTTTCTTCAGGATCTATCGAACAAAACGACGATGATTTTTTGTTTTACCAAATCACCTCTTCTTTGGAGTTATCCTCACTCTCCTTTGTCAAGCCCCCCATTAAGAACATCTAAACCCGTCGACCACTACTACCTCCTTCTGATCCAATTCAACATATTCCGGATGTTTCATATTCATACCTTGATGAGCCAATTTCTTCGTCATCGGATCCACCTCCTTTAGATGATCTTGACCTTCCTATTGCCCTTCGAAAAGGTAAACGTACTTGTACTTACCTCATTTCTTTTATTGGTTCTTATAATTGTTTATCTTCTTCTTCTCGTACTCTTGTGTCAACCCTCAATACTATTTTTGTCCCTAAGACCGTTAGTGAGGCATTATCTCATCCTGGATGGCGTGCGGCTATGCTTGAGGAAATGATTGTTCTGGATGTTAATGGAACGTGGACTTTGGTTCCTTTGGCTACTGATAAACGAGCTATTGGATGTAAGTGGGTGTTTACTGTTAAATTTAATCCTGATGGCTCCTTTCATCGTTTGAAAGCTCGCCTGGTTGTCAAGAGATATGCTCAGACCTATGGTGTGGACTATTCTGATACGTTCTCTCGTGTTGCTAAGCTTGCTTCTGTCAGGTTATTTATTTCCCTTGCAGCCACTTTTGACCGGCCTTTTTTGATTTGTTAACTTAAATAACTCGAAATTTTTTAATTTAATTTGATCGAATACTCACTTGCATTTTTGGGTTTCGGTTTCAATCACACAAAAACAAAGACCAAAAGATGGGTGACTTATCATCACGAAATATATTCCATATTTCTCTTAAAAATAAATAAATATCATAGTCCATAAATATATTGCTTAATCGATGGTTGTATAAATTTTAATGTTAGTTATCGTATCAATAATTTATTTATTTATTTATATATGATTTTTTATAATTTTTTGTACATTTTGATCTGTTTTACATATTTTTTCTTTCTAATTTTATAATATATCTTTATGAAACATCTTTTAACTTATAACATATTTTATGGTTATTTTTGTGGGTGTAAAATATTCGTACGGTGAACATTAAAATACTTGTTTCTTATTTATATTTATCGATGGTTACAAATAATTTGATCCTTTTAAATCGTCTATCAATGTAATTTATAGTAAATTTTCGTCTTTAAAAATAAACATGAAAAGTGATTGTTAATTTTTAGGATTTTATTTAATTTATGTTTTAATAACTTCTCATTAACTCTTTCTATAATAGATCGTAAAAATTTTCTTTAATGCAAAGATTGAGCATCTAATCTAATTGGTATAAATATATATTTTTATTTTAAAGTCGTGGTTATCGTTTTGTTTTTTTTTTTTGAACAAGCTAACAGTGATTACAAGTAGTATCTGTTATAGAATATAATCTCCACCATTTGATTTTGATCGCTCAATCACTCTGCTGGCATCGCTAGTGCTCGAACCCGTGACCTCTAGGAAGATCAATCGTTCCTTTAACCACTTGGGCTAAAGGGTTCATGCTTTTTGTTATTCTTTTTATGTTGTAGAATCTTTAACATGTAATGTTTTTATTTTATTATTTATCAATAAAATTATCTTATTTTGATTATTAATTTTATAATTTTATTAATTTAATTATTTAAATAATATCAATTAATGTTTTTTGTTATTTATCTATAACCTAATTTTAACAAAAACACTTAATACAATCTGCTAGTCAAATTAGCAAATACAACTAATCACCAATTATCAATTAATATAAACTACTATTAATTATCAAATATCCACTAATCGCGAAATATTACTTATATCATAAATTATATTAGTTAAATTATTTTCGTCGATCTAATTATCAGTTTTAATATTAAGTTGGGACATGCTCAAAAACAAGTGATCAATTTGAAGAAATTGTACATATCAAAAACTTAGATTTAGCATATTAGAAAAATAAATGACCTCATTAATTTAGTGTCACGTGATTTTTAGTAAATAGTAGTCAAATTAAAATTTAATGTCAAAATTAATGATTAAATTGTATTATTTTTAAGCATTTTTTATTATTTATTTTCTATTAGTAGCAGAAATAACAGAGTTCAGCTGATAAACTATGACTCCGAAGATTACTAGCTACAAGAAACTCACAGAAATCATACAACCCTTGCTTATATGTTTTTATTTTGGAAATGCAGGATTCTGCTATCACTCACCTTTATTAATGTATCCATCCGAAACTTACGACGGCGTATCGGTACAGACTTAGCATCCATGGCTATTTCAAGTTGAAACATTGCTCCCCTTTGGTGGTGTATTACCAAATTTCCAGTGAGATTTAGCAAAAATCTGTGGCAAAAGATCACCTGCCACCTCGTTTATCGGAACTGCATCGGAGATTTCTCTCAAATCGTCTTCGGTGAGCTTTACTTTCAGTGAATCAATGTTACTATCAAGGTTCTTGATCTTGGTTGTTCCTATAAAACAAAGTGAAAGAAAGGGTCAAAACTTTGGTCCTAGTGCACAGGTGCTTGGCCTTGGCACAGGATTTTCGGGCCGATTACGGAATGTGACTTACCGGGGATTGGTACTACGTCGTCCCCTTGATGAAGAACCCAAGCAAGTGCTAATTGTGCAGGGGTACATCCATGCTTCTTGGCCAACTTCTCGATTTTCATGTATAAGATCTTGTTTTTCTCCAAGTTTTCTGCTTGGAACCTTGGGAGAACAGGCTTCAGAGTAGAAGCTGGAAATCAGTTTACTATACACAAAGATTAAGGATATGTTAAAAACACAAATAAGTTAGTTTCCCATACCAGAAAACTATTTGCAGGCAAGGTTTCAACCACTCCTTTGCCGCCGAAGAAACCGCGACCGATAGGGCTATATGTAACAATTCCAATCCCAAGTTCTCTGCATAGATACACATTTACAAGGCATTTATCAAACTCTGCCCTGTTCAAGTTCTAATGGTTCAAGATACACAAACATACCTGCAAAGGGGGACGATCTGTTCCTCGATGTCACGAGTCCACAGCGACCACTCCATTTGCACAGCCGTTATCGGATGAACCGCATGAGCTCTCTTTATAGTTTCAGGGCTAGCTTCAGATAGACCGATGTACTTAATTTTCCCCTCTTCCACCAACTTATTGAGTTCAGACATCTAAAGACATAAAAATCCTACCATAAGAGTATGGAACAAGGAAAATCTATGACTTGGGGTTATGTATTGGTTTCAACTGCAGTACTTACAGTATCCTCTATAGGAGTATTGGAGTCAACTCTGTGCTGGTAGTATAGATCAATATAGTCCACATCCAGGCGCTCTAGGCTAGCCACGATGCAGGCACGGACGTATTCGGGAGTACCGTTTATTACCGCACCGGCTCCGTCCATTTTCTCGATACCAAACTTTGTGGCCAACTGTACCTTCTCTCTTGGTAGGTGCTTCAGTGCCTGTAAACACAGATTCATGACTACCTTAAACAAGACAAGAAACATGAAATTACAAAGAATTTGTCTGAGCATGTTTACCTTTCCAACCAAGATTTCATTGGTTTTGGGGCCGTAGAAATCAGATGTATCAAAGAAAGTGACTCCTCTATCAAAAGCATGCTTGATGATCGAGATGCCAACATCTTCAGGAACAGGATCGTTGTAAGCTCCACTAAGCCCCATGCAGCCAAACCCCAACTTTGAAACCTACAGAAAGAAAAGAAAGATGTACAGATGAAGTTGGGGAAGTAGAGCATGGATCTTCACCTACAATTCTCAAGTAATAAGAACAGAATCTAACCTCAAGTCCCTGAGTTCCTAGTTTCACTCTAGGAATCTGAAGTTGCTGCTGCTTCTCGGCCATCTTTTGAGGGTTTTTTTCTTTCTTTTTTTTTTCTGCTCTTTCTTGTCTGAATGAATCGAGACTTTAAAACACAGTAACTATAAATGATTTATCAGACTGCAGACAGGTATTATAAAATGTTGTCCACTTGTTGACAGAAATATATATGTCACCATTTCTTAATACGTCATCCCATAGGTAATCCTTTGACTAGTTTTGTTAGAAACGTTGAAATTTATGCTGTGAAGAACTGTCAAATATACTAAGGAGAAACAGTTAGTCCAAAATGGCAGAATAATCAAGTTATAAGATTGTCACTATTCAGGATATAGTCAATAAACGGCTGCTTTATAATACTTTAGCATCAATTAATAAAATATATGTATAAAATAACTTTTTTAAAAAAAATCTATATATACCGAATCATTGCTCAACACGTAGTTTTATGGAACTTAGAGATTATCGGAAAAAATTAAAAAATTTAAAGTTTTTAAATAAGATTAATAATCATGTTACACTAAAAAATTAATAATATAAACTAAAATCTTATATATATTTTTTTAAAAATAAATTGACTATTGTGCGCATTGTATATCTAATATTTTCCTATTAGAGTATATTTTAATATATAAGTTGTATAAAAGATTTATATAATTTTTTATATTCGAAGTATAAAATTTAAAATATAAATATTTAGCCTTAGCACTCAAGATATATAAAATTAGGTTTGATTAATCATTAGTAAATTATTTAAGTTAATTAGTAAGTTCGGATCATTCAATTCTCGACCCTCACTCGTAATCATTTAATCGTTTATTTGATTATATTCGGTTCGAACAATGTTTTCTTTATTTTCTTTATTATAAATTTTAATAATATGTTCGAAAAATACTTATAAAAACTGACGTATAATATTAATATCTTTTTTTAATACTAGCAAGTTAAACACTTGACTTTTACAAAATAAAACTAAGGTTTTAGAAGAAAAAAATATTTTTAACATAAAATATTAAAAAGACATATAATATAATAATATATTATATAACCGATCAAATCATTTATTCAAAATTTTTTAAAATCATAAATCGTAATCGAACTGTTGTCTTTCTAAAAAAAACAAAAACAAAAATCAAATTTTTCGACTCAGTTAATTAATTTTTTGGTTTTTGGGGAGTTTGGGATCACTTATGTTTTCTATTTTTTGCACACCCCTACTAATACCCTAAAACCTAAACTTTAAACTTTCAATTTTAACCATAAAACTTAAATTCTATTCCATATACACTAATTTCCTAAAATCTAACATAAAACTCTAAACCCTACATTTAAAAAATTTGTATAAACTTATAAGAAAAATTCTCCCCAATATTGTGATTTGGGAAAAATTCCCTAAACATTGTTGTTGAAGAAATATTTCCCGGAATATTATTTCAACAGTGAAATCAAGAACAATCCTTTAATCATCGTCTTTGAACAATAACTAACAAAAAATCGGGTAAAACTTGAGACAAACTATGAACAGTTGAGCCAAACTTTCCTTCGATTTTTTGTTAGTTACTGTTCGAAGACTGTGGTTAAAGTATTGGTCTTTGATTTCACTGTTAAAATCACAATATTCTAGAAAATATTTCTTCAACAACAATATTTGAAGAATTTTTTTTTCAATCAAAATATTAGAGAGAATTTTTTAACTTATATATTAAAGTATTTTTCTTATTTTAATACAATGTTAGATTATTAATACCTCTTTAAATTGAATAATTTCAAATGTTTAAGTATACTTGATTCAATATTGTCATGTATTATATTGATAATAATATTAATCGAACTAAACAAATGCCAATTATATTTTTTGTGATGGTATTGTAAACTTTGATTAATTTATGATCGGTGTTCAATTATATTATACATTATATAAAATATTTATAAAAAAGAGTGAAATTGAAAATTTATTTTAGTGTCCTAAACTAAATTTTAAAGTTTTGGGATCAGTGTAATTTTAACATTGTACCAAGCTCACAGAAGATTTGAAAGGCTTGTCATCTTATATTAAAGGGTTTAAGTCAAGGAGATGGTAAAAAAAAGTTTGAGTTCAGAATTTTAAATTTTTTATGAGATGAGGACAAATGATAAGTGTTAGAACGAGTCTACTACGTGCGTCGAATACCGCTAAATACGACTAATGTTAAACACTGCTGAATATTATTAAATCAATTAATAAAGATTAAAAATCTCTAAGACTTATGTAAATGGTTACGAAACACACGTAAATGGTTACGAAACACAAAAAAGAAACCGGGAAGAGAAAAAATCGAACTCATGTAAATGGTTACGAAAGAGAATGAAAAAAGCTTGAGATTCGAACCAAAAAAGAATCCAGATCCAAAAAAACAAATCTTACCCATATTCGAAACACAAAAAAGAAACCGAGAAGAGAAAATCTAAAAAAGGTAAGAAAGAAAAAGAAGAGTTCGAGACTTATCTTTGTAGATCTACTCCGATCCTCTCACTTTTTCAAAAATCCAACACCGGATTTGTAATCTACGCGTCGAAAGGCTTCGGAAAGTGTCTTCCTTTATGTTTTCCGTCACCGGCAACGGCGGCCGACGTGGCGGTGACGATGACCGACGACCATGTGCGGTGGCCGGAGCTTCAAATCTCCAGAAAGCTTTATAGTTCTGATTATTTGATTATGAAGAAGAGGAAACAAATGAATTAATGAGCAAAAAAAAAAGGGGAAGGGACACATATATATGCCGACCAAAACGGCACCGTTTTGGTGTCGGGTGTTATGGCTCAAAACGGTGCCGTTTCGAACCTCCAGAACCGGCTCCGACCCAATGACCCGACCCAAACCAGTGGTTAACCCGCTAAAGTGGTGAAATTATGCTTGTGGTCACTTATTTCCAGAGCGCTTGTATTTCTGCCCCACAGTTTGCACTGTTTTCCGATTTGGTCACTAATTTGCATAATTTGTCTATAAAATTTTGTTTTTTTACTTGATTTTACTCTTA
This sequence comes from Abelmoschus esculentus, assembly GCA_035048815.1. NCBI lineage: Eukaryota > Viridiplantae > Streptophyta > Magnoliopsida > Malvales > Malvaceae > Abelmoschus > Abelmoschus esculentus. Next base: position 4,699,298 of record JAUCBN010000049.1, read on the forward strand.
ATTTTTATTATTTTAACCTTATAATTTTTATTTTTGCAGATTTGGCCCTGATATTTCCTATTATTATTGTTATTATGTTCTATTATTATTTTTATTAAATATTTCCCTAACCGTTTTTAATCGCAGATTTAAAAACCGAATTTATATTTTCAATCATATAAAATATTTTGTAACTGATAGGTGCCAATTTGGGGCGTTGTGGGGGTGCTCACCCTTTCCCACGCGTAACAGACTCCCGGATCCACTCTGGTTTCGTAGATCTATTTTTGGTGTTCCAATTGCACCGTAAAATTGATTGGTGGAAACTCCCCGGACCAAAACCGGTGATGACAGCTGGCAACTCTGCTGGGGAACTTTTTTTGAGAGTCGAGCCTAAAATCGGTTACATTTTATTTAATGAATTGAAAATATAAATTCGGTTTATTTTTGTGATCCTTAATTTTATTTATTTTCAAATATTTACTAATGGTTTTTAAATATTTTTTCAGGTCTCCCCATTTCATGAGCTCTCAACCCGGGCTCTGTCCATTTAAGTGGGAGCATGAAACCACTCCTTCGTGAGGTTCCGCCTCCGTGTAGGATGGTAAATTGCTTTCGGGATATTTTTCTCTTTGTCTTCGTGAGACCTACATCTCCGCATGGACTTAGAGAAATGTATCTCCCTGAATAGTGCTTATTTTTTTATATATAATAATAATAATAATAATAATAATATATTCAAATTGAATTAAATTATTAAACTTAAGATTTAATTAAACTAAAAGAACATTTAAAAAGCATAAATTACGAATATAATTAAAAGAATTCTAAAATTAAATTTAGATTTTTATTACATTAGTATGAATTATGACTCAATTGAATTAAACCAATACATTTGATAAAGAAAAAAGAAAAATAATTAAAAAAGAGAATTTTTTTTAAGGGAATTAAAAGTAAATTTTAGTTATTATATAAAAAAGAAAGAAAAGACAAAATTTGGAGGGAATTATGATATATAATAAATATTGGATTATTATTATTATTATTATTATTATTATTATTTAAGTATATATTAAAGTAAACATTAAAATATATTATTATTATTATTATATATACATTAATACATATACATTAAATACATATTATATACATATAATACATACTTATATAGGGATAATAATGAGCCTACCAGCTTACGAGCTACTCAGACTCGGTTTGATTAAAGATCGATTTGAGTGAGCTCGACTCAGGCTCAGGTTCAACTCGAGACTTTAATGAGCCGAACTGAGCCTACCCAAGTTCGGTTCGAAAAGCTCGTGAACAAGCTCAAAATAATTATATTATATATATGCTACACATACACTAAAAGTAATCTCTTTAGCAGAAAAAAACAATAAAATAAAATAGGAGAAATTTACTAAAAATAAATTGGGAATTTTTTATCCTTTCTCGATATTGAATTTTGTTTCGGTGTTGGTTATGAAAAAGTTTTTAACAAGACCCTATCTTTTATTAAAAAATTATAGCAAATTACCTATTTTGAGTCGAGTTGAGCCGAGTCTGATGAGCCCGAGCCGAGTCCAACGAACTTCAAGCCCGAGTAGAGCCTAAAAGTATTTTTCCGAGCCAAGTCTGAGCCTAAAATTTTGAGCTCGCCGAGCCTTGAGCCCGAACCAAACCCAATAACATTGTTTCCGAGTTGAGCCTGGTCAGGCCTGGACTCGATTAGGCTTCTTATCACCCCTATACATATACTTTAATGTATATATATTAAAGTATACATAATAAAGTATATACTTTAATGTATACATATTTAAGTATATATTAAAGTTCACATATTAAAGTATACATTCATATATATATATATATATATTAAATATACATACATATATATTAAAGTATGCATAATAAAATCAACCTAATAAACTCGAAGTCTATCATTATTTGTACCAAACTCAAACTTAATAATTAATATTAATTCAAAACTCGAATTAACCTGACCTAAAATAAAACCGACTTGAAATGAGCCCAACCTAAAATGGACCCGACCTGAAACTGACCTGCACATGACTCGAATCGAATCAAAACATCAAATCAACCTGAAATTTGATCTTACCCGGTCTTACAATATCTAACATGAAACCCATATGATTAACTATTTTTACATTGTTAATTGTACCGATAACAATATTAATCAAACTAAACAAATGCCAACTATATGTTTTGTGCTGGTATTATAAACTATATATATACAATATAAAATATTTATAAAAAGGAGAGAAATTGGAAATCTATTTTAGGGGCCAAAACTGAATTTTAAATTCTTTGGATCATAGTATAATTTTAACATTGTACCAAGGTCACAGAAGATTTGAAAGGCAGGTGATCTTATACCAGAGGGTTTAAGTCAGGGGGATTGTAAAAAAAAAAAAAATTTGAGTTTAGAATTTGAAAATTTTATGAAATGAGGAAAAAAAAGTGTTAGCATTCTGTTTAAGTTGTATTTATCTGAAGGCATGTTAATTTTATTTTAATATTATTTAATATTAAATTTATATATATAGAAAAGCTAATTTTTTTTGGGTGTCACATAAGACCCCTTGATTAAGAATAACTATGACTGTCTAAATTTATCTAAACTGTATATATAATATAAAATAAATTAAATTTCCAAGGAAACACCAGTGGTTTAGTGGTAGAATAGTACCCGGCCAGGGTACAGACCCGGGTTCAATACCGGCTAGTGCAAATATCTGAGTTTTAATTTTTGCTACTAAGCTTCACTCCTTAGCTCTCTTATTTTACCCTCTGTTAAATCTATTTATATACTTCCTTCAATTTTTGGGGTTTGACTCTAAGAAACATGGACTCAGTTTCAATCACACTAAAACGAAGAGCAAAAGATGGCGAAGGAGCATCACAGGATTCAGATTCCTAGACTGAAACTGGCAACTCTATGACTTGAGGTTACATTTTGTTCTTATAAGCCCTGAATTCTTATCATCTTTTGGTTTTCGGTTCAACCAATGATTTGCAGACGGTATAATTGTGGGTCATTGGAGTTTTTCTTTATCTTTTGTAGGTTTGAAAGTTGGGATTTGGGTGCATGGGATTAGTAGAGCTTAGAATGATAATGTTCCTGAAAACGTTGGCATATCATTATCAACCATGCATTTGATAGAGGAATCACTTTGTTTTGATACAACAGATCTCTGTGGATCAAAAACAAATAAAATTTTGCTTGGGAAGGTAAACATGGTTGAACGAATTCTTCACGTTGAATTACTTCTTTTTTCTTTTTTTTTGATAAAACCAAAATTTATTACTCAACTGTATATAGCATCGTCCAACACAAGTTGTTCAATACACGAAGGAGTTTTAAAATAAAAATAAAAAGGACTATTCAAAGATAAAGCCCAATGAACTAGTTCATGAGCCACTCGATTAGCCACCCTACTCACATGAAAGACCATCACATCAGGACTGGAATGAAGAAGAAAATGAGCTTTACTCAAATAACATGCTGCCAACGATCTGTCCAAAGCAGAAGCATTTAACTTGTTTACAATAGACATGCAGTCACCTTCAACTTGAACCTTCCTCCAGTTATTATCTGCAGCTAACTTCAAGCCTTCCGAGAAAGCGCAAGCTTTAGCTGATTCTGCTGAGTGGGCACCTTTTAACTTGAAAGCCAAACCATCAATCACAAGACCAAATTTATCCCTTACAATGACCCCTACAGCAGCTTGACCAGAAGAATCTAAAAAAGCTACATCAACATTAATTTTGATAACATCGTTACTCGGCCTAATCCAATGTGAAGCCTTACTACATGGCACAGTATGAGAAGTCATCTCATTAGCCTGCAAAAAATCTGAAGAAAGAAGCTGAGAATTGTCAACCACCATTCTAGCCGTGATTAAAATTTCATTATGCAACCAATGATTCCTCCTGTTTCATATATTTCATAACAAAATTATAAAGAAAGTAAATTGATCAGAGTTAAGAGAACTCAAAGCCTTTTCAATCCATTCTTTACAATCATCAATATAGTCCTGGGGAAGATTCGAACTTAAACCACTCAAAGCAAAAAATTCTTCAACCAAACGACAGTCCCCAAGAGCAAGTACCAAAGATTCCTTTTCATCATTACACAACTTACAAATTCCAACGCCCAAACCTGCAAGGGCTAACTTTTTTCCTGTAGGCAAAGCATCATTGCCAATTCTCCAACCAAAAATTTTAATCTTAGGCAGAGTAGAAAGCTTAGAAATCACTTTCCATATGGGGAAGAATCCCTTTCCACATTCCTTTGATCATGTAACGACTTATGAGCTGACCTAGTAACAATTTTTTTTAAAGGGTGATGACCCCAAACCAAAAGATCAGAGTTAACAACAGCAATAGGACATTTAAGAATAGACACAACATCAATCCTATCAAAAACTTGCAAAACCTTTCTTTCATCCCATTCATTACAACTAGTTCTCATAAATTCCTTACATTTAATTGGAACAACAACATCCATGTTGGACCCAGAAAACACAACTGGTTTATCACCTGCCCACCTTTCACTAAACATATTCACTTCACTATTAATGCCAATTGTCTAATAAAACCCTTCCTTTAGAAACTCTTTTGCTTTAAAAATACTCCTCCAAACAAAAGAAGGCCTATCCCCTAAACTAGCTTCCAACACCTTCCCTGTAGGAAAATAATTGGCTGCTAAAATTTTAAAGCAAAGAGAATTTGCATTAACCAACAACCTCCAAACCTGTTTTCCTAGGAGAACAATATTAAATAAATACAAGTCCCTAAGACCTAAACCTCCATCCTTCTTTGACCTACAAAGTTTTTTTCAAGTAATATGTGTCCACCCTCTTTTCCCTGCCTTCCCAGACCACCAAAATCCTATCATATAAGATATGATTGGATCAATAATACAATCAGGTAAAAGAAAATAAAGCATAACATAAGTGGTAAGGCTTGAGCAACAGATTTCAGTAACACATCTATTCCCTTAAACGATAACAAGTTCTTAGTCCAACCACCTATTCTCTTATCCACATTTTCATCTAAAAATTTTAAAGAATCAATTCTATTTCTTACCACAACTAAAGGTAAGCCTAAATAACAACCAATATCCCCTTTCTCCCTCATCTCAAGGATATCAAAAATAGCATGCTTGCTAGAATCAGACATGCCATTACTAAAAAAGACAAAAGATTTATCAACATTTACCTTCTGCCCAGAAGAATTTTCATAAATAGCTAAAATGTCCTTCAAACATCTAGCCTCATCAACGGAATTCTTAATAAAAAGCAAATAATCATCAGCATAGAGTAAGTGATTAACTCTAGGACGATACCTACTAGCCTTAACACCCTTAATTTTTTTCTCTTTCTGTTTTTTCAACAACAAAGCAGACAACCCTTGAGTACAAAACAAAAAGAGAAAAGGTGATAAAGGGTCACCCTGCCTCAGCCCTCTTCCAAGAAAAAAGAAATCAGAAACAACTCCATTAATTCTAAAACAATAAGACATAGACGAGATGCAACTCATGATCAAATCAACCCAAGTATGAGTAAACCCCATCTTAATCATCACATCAGCCAAAAAAACCCATTCCATCCTATCATAAGCCTTCTCCATATCAAGTTTAATAGCAGCTCCCTTATTAGGATTAATCCTAGTACCTTTAAGGAAGTGAACTAATTCATGGGCAACAATGAAATTATCAGAAATCAACCTCCCAGGAACAAAAGCACATTGATTCTCAGCTATACATTCAGGCATAATATCCTTTAATCTATTCACCAAGACCTTAGAACAGGTTTTATAGACCACCGAACACAAGATTATAGGTTTAAACTGCTTAAGCAAAGTAGGATTCTCAACCTTAGGAATAAGCACTAACATAGTATTATTAACATTATGCATACCTACTTTCCCATTAAGAAGATCTAAACAAAGAGAGATAAAATCATTCCCAATAATATGCTAAAAAATGCGAAAAAAAGAGGAAGACATACCATCAAAACCAGGGGCTTTACTAGGGTGAATTTGAAGAAAAGATGCTTTGACTTCCTCCACCGTGAATCCAGCAGAGAGTTTCAAGTTCATTTCAAGTGTTACACAAATCTCAATAGCATCCAGGATCTGACTCGAAGAAGGGCTCCCATTTAATCGATAGAGATTAGAGAAAAAATCATTAGCCACTAGAAAAACCTTATCAACCCCCTCCTGCCACACCCCACTGTCATCTTCCACCCCTTAATGAAATTCTTCTTCCTTCTCCCATTAGCTCTAGCATGAAAAAATCATGTATTTCTATCCCCTCCTTAAGCCATTGAATTCTCGATCTTTGCCTCCAGTATTGCTCATTCTTATCCAAAATAACTTTAAGCTCCTTTTTTGCATCTCTTAACTCCTTAAGATTCGCTTCACTAATAAGAATATTCATCAAAAACTCAATTCTCTTTTCTAAATATTTCTTCCTCCCCAACTCTCTCGCTCTTCTCTTCCATTCTCATTCACCCAGCTGAGTACCAATACTATTAAGTCTATCCAAAGTGCTCCCAGTACTCAATCCCCAAGATCTTTTAACTACCTCTAAACATTCATTCTCTTGGGCCCAACACTTATCAAATTTAAAATAATTTTCTTTTTTGCCTGTAAATCTAATTGGTCCTTCTGTATTTAACAAAATGTAACAATGGTCCGACTCCATCACAAATTCAGACACCACCTCACATTGACCATATCTCTGCAACCAAGGGATGTTTGCTACAAACTTGTCCAACCTCTCTTTAACATGATTCTCCACATTATCTCCATTATTCTATGTAAACCATCCCTTACTAGGCTTAATATTCCACAAACCATTCCTACCAAGAGCATCTTTAAAAAATTTTATATCAAACCTAGACTTCCTCCTAACCTCAGCCTTCTCATCAAAGCTCAAAATATCATTCCAATCTCCCCTTAACAACTAGGGTAAAGAAGACTTAGGCTTGAGACTATCTAGCAACATCCAATCCACATGCTTCCTTGCTCTATCAAAAGTCCCATAAAACCCAGTAAATCTAAACATCTCCAAACCAATTCCCACCTCAACATCAATATGCGATTTAGAAAAAGATAAAAACTGACTTGGATATCATCCCTCCATAAAAGAAGCAAACCAACAATATTCTCACCCCTTTCCACATCTAAACATCCTGTCATTCCCAACTTCCTCTTAACATTATCCACCTTATTTTTATACAACCTTGATTCACTCAAAAACACCAAAGAAACATTTTTCTCGGCCACCAATTCCTTTAATTTTCAAACTGTCCCAGGGTTGGCCAGCCCTTGATAGTTCCAACATAAGATTTTCATAGCTCTCGGCGGGGCTGACTAGCAGCCTCCACTGTTAATGGTAACTTTGAAACAACTTCCTGACCAGCTTCCACATCCCCAATTCCACTACTAGTACTAACCTTGCTCTTTTTCCTAGCAAAAGGAGTAAAATTTACAATCCTGCCTTGTAAGATTCTCTTAGAATTCTTACCCTTTGAATTAACAATAGCAACTACTTTCAACCTTTCAGGAGCGGGAACAAAACTTTTCTCACTGTTCACCACAACAACCAAAGTTTTCCTAGAATTTTCACCCATCCCTCCCACATTAACAAAATTCTTCTTTCCTACTAAACTATACTCATATCCTTTCTTAATATAAACAATCCCACTTATCCTATTCACCTGATTAAACAACCTACCCCTTTCGTTAGCAAACTTAAGCCATTCCCCAAACTGACAAGATCCCTTATCCCCTTCAGGTAAGACAGAGCAATCCGCAACCTCAGGACCAATAATGCTACATCAAAAAAAAAAAGAACTTTGGCAACCTTTCGTAACGAGCCATACAAAGTCTTAGTTTTCCATCACATAATTTATCCACAGTCACACATCTCTTCAAAGGCCTCGAACTATCGATTTCAACATGCACCCTCAAATAGTTACCCTGATAACCTCCATTACTCCTCAAATCTACTACTAATGTCGAACCAAAAGCATCCCTGATACTCTCACCCAACTCCACATTAAGACAACCCAAAGGAACATTAAAAACTATAATCCAAATAGGAAAAGGGGAGAAGTTGTCACGATCCGAGTTTCGGAACTCGGAGTCGGGTTAACCCGAGGTTGTAGGCCTTGGTTTGGGTTCGTTGGGACTTGTTTGGGCTACATGTAACACCCAACCCGAATGTCACATTGGGCCTCCGGCCCAAAACCCGTATTCTAAAATTTCTTTTCAAAGTCCATCAAATAAAATCAAATTCAAGTCCAAATACGATTCATAAAATCCATTAAGTTAAAGCATAGCCCAAAATAATAGTAAGTAACTAGAGCTCCAAATATTACAAACCAATTAAAACATTCGACCCAAATTAATTAAACAAAGTTACCAAAAACATTAAGGTTCGACAAATTACTAGACCACTACATCTCTAACTGTACTCTGACACATAGTCGATGCTGAAATCCAAACCTCGATGGTGCTCCACGAACCAGCTTCACCTAACCTACGCACGAAAACACATTTCGAACACTGAGCTACTAAAGCTCAGTGGGTATGCCGAACTCGGCCAACATCATGCATATCATAAGCAGTAAAGCATAACATATAAAAAATCGTGCATGATATGATGATCTAGCATGCTTGCCTACCACATGGCATATCAATGTATAATGACGCACACATCATATACATGTCAAACAACAACACAAGGTAGTGAGGCCCGCGTCCATACAGCATCGGGATCCCATACTCAAGATGAGGCCCGCGTCCACACAGCATCGAGATCCTCCAAATCCAATACTCGGAATGTCACATCGAGTATCATCGAATGAGGCCCGCGTCCATACAGCATCGGGATCCTACATTCGGAATGGTCTTCAAAATCATCACCCGGAATGTTACATCGGATGGCCTTCGACGTGTTGCAACACTTTTGGATATCCGGATTTCCATCAAACAAGGACTCGATACACACAAATGATCCACCTAGGATCCTCACATCAAGACATATCAAGACTTAACATAAATTAATCGTTCGGGGTTTAATATCATCAAACTCGTGTTAACAATTCATTCAATTAATTATAAGATTCATTATGACCTTTAATTCTCTTATCGAACCTCAAACAATACTTAACTTGTCAAGTTTTCACGGGGGTATCGATACCTTTATATGTGGTATCGAACCACCCTGCCTCGATACCCACCCAAAGAAGACATCGAACATGGGTATCAATACTGGTATCGATACCCTTTGACTATTTCCAAAGTTAACGAAAGGGGACCCTCCAGCATCGATACTGGTATCGATGCCATTATGCCACTGGAGGTCCCGGTATCGAACCATGGTTCGATACACCTAGCCACTTAGCCTATTTCCACTCATGGGTATCGATACCGGTAGCCCGTGTATCGATACCCCTGCACGAAATGCAGGTCTGCACTTAGAAAATTCTAAGGATTCATCCCCAAACTTTAACCTAATCGCCCAAGAAGTGTTTCTACTCAATATTCTTAATGTTTGAAGCATTTTAATATTAATTCCATGTCATCTAACACATTAATCCGAGAATTACCATTAAAGACCCAAAAGCTCAAACCAAGCATTCAAACACAAAATCTACATGTCATGCATACTACCATGATATGAATGATGAAAGGATGAGTTGGGAGTACCAACCTTAGCAAGCACAACAACCAAAACTCGAACTCACTCTTCCAAGCTCTTTCCTTTGCCCAAACTCGATGATGGATCTCTAACTTCTTTCTCTACAAGAAGGGGATAAAACCAACTCTTAAGCACAACTAGGGATGTCTTTAACTCTTAAGAACATCAAGAAAACTTAGAAACAACCATTAAAACTTCATTCCCGGATTTCCCACACACACCTCTTTCTTCATCAAACCATTCTTACCTCATTCTATAGATCAAAAACAAATCTACAACTTACCTTTCTAACACAAAACGTGATTCCTCAACAAAACCAACAAGATTTAACATTTACATACCTTCTTTCCTTACCACCAGATGAAGAAGATGGGGGAAAGAAGAAAAGAAGTGAGATCACCTCTGCAACCCCCCAAAACCCCTCCTTACTCACTAATGGTGAAATTACTAACATGCCCCTAGCTCAAAACTTAAGCCCAAATACAACACTCAAGCCCAACCAAACAAGCAACCCAACAAGGCCCAAAACCTTTCACTCGGGGCCCAAAACCGAAGTCCAAACTCTCAGGTTAACCCGACACTCAGATTCAAATCTGGGTCGTTACACTTAGAGGATTGTTGTGGGGTTTGGTTTTAACTGATGGCTTTAGGGTAGTTTGGTAAATTTCTATTAGGATGAGTTGGAGGGGAAAAAGGGGCACATTTTCTGCATAGTGCAGAGAATGAGATCACCTCCTTTATTGTTCTCTTCTTCATCTTCATAACCATTTCTCTCTTCCAAAACCATCATCAAAGGTAAGGTTTTTGGTTGTGAGCTGAGTGAATCTCGTTTAGTGGCTTGAGGGAAGGTTGCTCATCTCTAAAGGTTCTATCTTTTAAGGTAAGTTTGGTTTTAAATGGTGGATGTAAGGTTTTAGTAGGGGTTTTTGTGGAAGAACGAGAATAAGTTTTGGGAAGGTCTTAGGATGATTTTAAGGTTGTTTTAGCTACCTTAAATCGTCTAGAATGTTTAGTAATCGTTTGGTCATCTTTCTTGTAGATGGAGAGCAAGTAGAGCCTTCAAGGAGCTTGGGAAAGGAAAAGGTTTGAGGGCTGGTTGTGGAGCTTCTTCAGCTTGTTTTTGAGGTTGCTACACTCCCAAATCTTTGTATTTCATGTGCATCATCATTTTAGCATGCTTGTTTGATTGTGTGATGGTTTGGCTAGGATAGAGCCTTTGCATGCTTTAATAGTGTCTTGATTTAGAGTTGATGATAATGAGTAAAATGGGTTAAAAACTCACTTAAACTACTTCATAAATGAGTAGGAATGTTTTGGGACTGATTGGACTAGTTTGGATTAAGGTTCTTTAAAATTTTAAAGCTTCAAACCTGCATTTCGTGCAGGGGGTATCGATACACGGGCTACAGGTATCGATACCCTTGAGAGGAAAGTGAACGTTTAGTTAAGTGTATCGAACCATGGTTCGATACCGGATCCTCCAGTGGCATAATGGCATCGATACTAGTATTGAATCTGGAGGGTCCTCTTTCGTTGACTTTAAATTTGGTCAAAGGGTATCGATGCCAGTATCGATACCCATGTTTCAATGTCTTCTTTGGGTGTGTATCGATATAGGGTGTTTCGATACCCCATATAAGAGTATCGATACCCCTGTGAACTTTTGTCAAGATAAGTAGTAGATGAGGTTCGATAAGGATAATTAAAGGTAAATATAAATCATAGATCAATGAAATGAGTCGTAAATCACTATTGATGGGTTTGCCTCAATTGTTAAGTTAGTAAGTCGTGATAAGAGTCTTAATATGAGAATTATGCTTGCATGCTCAGTTTTGGCTTGGTTGAATAGTATTTGGTGTAAGATCCTAGGTGGATCATCTTGTGTGGTTTGAGTCATTGTTTGGTGGGATCCAAATACCTAGTGAGTGATAGTGTTGCAACACAACGAAGACCATCCGATGCGAGATTCCGGGTGATGACTTTGCTCGATGTGAGATTCTGAGCCCCACTCGATGTGATATTCCGAGTGAAGACTCAATGCGAGATTCCGAGTATATTAGCTCGACGTGAGATTCCGAGCAGCTCGATGTGAGATTCTGGGCTGGTTGAGTCCCCAGTGTCGGGTTGGCAGTGGGCTTCACTTTTGATTTGTTTACTTTATGCTTTGGTTGCTTTTGGCGTGTCATATCATCATGTTATCTTATCACGCATGTTTATAGTTATGATTCACTTGAAAGCACAGTCGATATGTTGTTTACCCACTGAGCTTTCGTAGCTCAGCGTTTTGGAATTTGTTTCCATGCGTAGGTAAGTAGACGGACGTTCGGGCGGACGTGGCGGAGCACCATCATTTCGAGACTTCAATATTGACCAGTTGGTAGAGTACGATTACTAGATTTTTTGGGCTATGTATTCGTAGGACCATTGTTGTAATTGTAACTCTATTTATTTAGTTGTAAGGTCAAATGTTTTATCAAACTTGTATTTTAGAGCTCCAATGTTATTTTGAGTTGTTAAACCACCTTGGATTTTAAATATCGTTTTAAATTATGTCTTATATCATGTTTGGACTTAAGTTTGACTTCAAATTTTATGGACATGGGTTTGGGCTTATGGCCCAAATGTGGCACCCGGATTGGGGTGTTACAGAAGTCATACTCATGTAGGCTGAGCATTCCATCAAACAGCTTCAAGGCAAGGAGTACACCATCGAATGACCACGGGCAACGATTTAAAACAGACTCCAAGAACTCCCTCTTCTGAAATTTAAACAGAAAAAAATTCAGGCAGACAACAGAGGCATCCTCCAATGGAGTCTCTTTCCGGACTGCAAAAAACACACGAATCAACTTATCTCCATCAACTTCTTTGGGTAAAAACACTTTCCCAACAACCCATTTCTCAGTCCCCGAAAATTCTTCTTGATTATGTATTACTTTATCTCCCAAATTCACCATCTCTTCATCCGTAAACTTCAATCCCTCCAATAAATTTGTAACCTCATCTGCCATAGCCACTAGAAAAACACTAAATAAACTTTTCTTAAAACTCAGAGAAAACAACTCCCGAAAAACTAACCCCTCTCGCAAAAAAAATGTCCCTTTTATCACAACCCCAATAAAACCTCCTCCCTAAAAGACCAAAATGCCCACGTAAAATGAAAGAAATTATCTTTCCCTTATCCCGACTAAACACAACAAAAAAGGATAAATGTCCCATAAAAAACAAAACCCCATTCATTTCGAAACCCAACAACCCGAATAAACACAAACAAAAGGAATATCCACCTGTCCAACGAACAACCATCCCAATCATCTACTACAAAATCCATACGTACTCCAAAACCGTAAACAACCAACCCCAAAAATTCACACTAGACAAAACACGTCATCATCTTCAACCTTTGGACAACTTCCCCTCTCAAATCCATGGAGAACCCTAAAACTGCCCCATGAACAACACCTAAACTTACATCCTTTGAATCGCACCTTCACTCCAAAACTCGATACAAACACCATTATAACCAAATCATGCAAACTCCCCACACTAACCAGACTGCCACACACACCCATAAACCAAGAAAAACATAAAACCTAACCACCATTGAAACCATTTCTGCAAAATAAAACAAACTCGAACCAAGACCCGACTACCAGAAACCCACCATTCTAACAGAACTCACCACAAAATCAGCCCCACTCCAGCCATAAACCCCTAAACCAATCTCTAACCGATCAGAACAAAGAGAATTTTTCTTCATTATGATCCGTTCTGACTTTTAACTTTTTGAATTGTCTTATCAATATTTCTTCACGTTGAATTACAATCCTTAAACAACTGAATAATTTGTTGAATTCCAGTTGAAGTTTTTGTCTTAGATGTCTGAACTTAAGAAGTTGGTGGAAGAGAGGAAAATAAAGTACATTGGTTTATCTGAAACTAGTCCCTAAACCTTAAAGAGAATACATACGATTCATCCGATAACTGTTTTGTAGACGGAGTAATCACTGTGGACTTGTGATATCAAGGAACAAATAGTTTCCCTTTGTAGGTTTGTTGGTGTACCATGTACCTATTATATTAAAAAAATTGGTGTAACCTGCTATTCTTTTCATTTCCTAAGTTTGAGAAATGCCTTTCTGAATGTGTGTATTACCTACGCAGGGAACTTGGAATTGTGAATGTTCATATAGCCTTCTCGGTCGCAGTTTCTTTGGAGGCAAAGGAGTGGTGGAAACCGTGCCTGCATATGCATATAGTTTTCTGGTAGGGGAACTAACTTATCAAGTCTTTAACCAAAGCTTAATATCTTTGTATAGTAAACTGATTGTCAACTTCAACTTTTAAGGCAGATCTCTTCCTTTTGTCTCATCAGAACAAAATTCACATTTGCAATTGGTGAAACCTATCTAAATGTATCGAAAAGAACAAGGTTTATTAATACTCAAGGTTGTGGAAGCACCAGTGGTCCGGTACTAGATTAGTACCCCGCCATGATACAGACCGGGTTGTTTCTGTGATGAAAGGGTCATCACTCAACTCTAATCAATTGATGAGAAAATGATTACTTTCGGATGCTCTTTTCGGAAGGGGATTTGTGAATGCTAGAGGAAATGAAACTGGAGAAGAGGAAGGTTAAACGTTTCCAATATTTTGCATAAAATAATGTGAAGTGAGGGGCAAGGATTCCAAGAAGTGGGTAGTTTGAGCCCCCTCCACAACACATATTTTGGATTAGAAAATAATCTACAATAGCCGTCTGCTTGTATCTTTTATTGTTGCTGTTTATTGGTTAAATTATTTTATCATTTAAATAATATCAAATCATTAATTATTAAAATTAAAAAAAATATTAATTTGATCATTATATAAATTTATATAATTATATATTTTATTAATTTAATAAAATATGACACGTGTTGTCTCTGTTTACCCTTCTTTTATTTGCTTTCAAATTGACTTTTGCTGGTTTAGAACCTCGGTCTCGGGTGCTCCACTCTCTGTTTAACAGCTTTTCTCTTTAGACGAAGTCATCAGCTATGGAAAACGGAGAAATACCAGATAATGCCAATGAACGTATGTTTGCCCCCTCCCTCTTGCTGGGTCTTCTTTATTTTTCTTGATTATGTGCTTTCTGCCCATTTTTGGGTAATACTTTCCCTGAATTTCTCTTCAGATTGCCCGGGTCCTAGCTCAGAGGCGGCGGGTAAATCTGATGCTTGCCAAGATTGCCCTAATCAAGAAGCTTGTGCCACTGCTCCTAAGGGCCCGGACCCTGGTTTGCTCTTTCCTCCTTCTACCATTTAAAAAGCTTTATTTATAATAGTACATGAATCTATATTGAAGAGTATATGATCTTGAACAGTTGAGTTACTACTAAAATTCATGTTACAATATAAAAATTTCGAAGCTTTTTCAAGTGTATATTTGAGCAATTTGTTAGCGTGTGTCTGTGCACGTATACTGACACGAATTTGTTAATATATTTACATAGAGCTATGAAAATGAAGGTTGTATTATTTGTGTTTATGGAAGATTAATCATGACTCTTGGTTTGCGGCTCTGCTTTAATGTTCTGTTTCTTGGTGACATAATACTTAATTGGATGATGAATAATGTTCCTTGATCTCATGTGTTATATATAGTGATAAACAAGGGAATACTGTGCTATTGTTGCTAAACAAAGTGGAGATTTGCATGAATGTCATGTATCTGGTAATGAAAAGAACAAAGTTTTGTTTTTGTTATTGAACATTTGAACTTTCCTAGTATTTGCATATCTATGCTTAGGATTCTTGCAAATTTTACAATTGCTATGATTAGGATGTAACGACATACAGCAATGGTTGATGATCAGTCTCTTTACGAGTCTTTTCTTTCAAAGTTTTTTTACCCTCCTTTCAACTGGTGATGGAAGGGGGTAGGGGAGAGGATGCTGATTCGTGCTTGCTTTTTATGAACACCTCCTTTCCTATGACTTTGGTTTCCATTCTTCATCTTTCATTTTCCATAACAATCATCTGTGATAAGAAACTTGCACGCAATTGCCTAAACTGTCGGTACTCAGTGGCTTCCATTTGTTATGGTTCATTCATGATTATCTAATATTATTGTGTTTGTTACATTTAACTGTCTTGTGAATCTATTTCTTTCATAATGTTTCACTTGTAATGTTTTGCAGACTTGGTTGCAATTGCGGAAAGAATGGCTACTGTTAAGCATAAGATATTGATTTTATCAGGGAAAGGAGGAGTTGGCAAAAGCACATTCTCTGCACAGCTATCATTTGCACTGGCCGGTAAGGATTTCCAGGTGGGTCTGCTGGACATTGATATATGTGGCCCAAGCATTCCGAAGATGTTTGGTTTAGAGGGTCAAGACATTCACCAGAGCAACCTCGGGTGGTCTCCTGTCTATGTTGAATCTAACCTTGGGGTCATGTCGATTGGGTTCATGCTTCCTAACCCTGATGAAGCTGTTATTTGGAGAGGACCGCGTAAAAATGGGCTCATCAAGCAATTCCTTAAGGATGTATATTGGGGAGAACTCAATTTTCTAATTGTTGATGCCCCGCCTGGGACCTCTGATGAACACATCTCAATTGTCCAATTCCTTCAAGCTACTGGAATTGATGGAGCAATTATAGTGACTACCCCACAGCAAGTCTCTTTGATCGATGTGCGTAAAGAAGTTAATTTCTGCAAAAAAGTTGGAGTGCCAGTTCTTGGTGTTGTTGAGAACATGAGTGGTTTGTGTCAGTCATTGACGGAACTCAGGTTTTTAAGGATGACAGAGACCGGTGAACACACAGATGTTACCGAGAAGGTTATGGCATATATGAGGGAGAAAGCACCAGAAATGCTAGATCTCATCGCGTCCAGTGAAGTCTTCGATAGCAGTGGTGGTGGTGCAGAAAAAATGTGCAGCGAGATGGAAATACCGTTCCTTGGAAAGGTTCCATTAGATCCTCAACTTTGCAAGGCAGCTGAAGAAGGGAAATCTTGCTTCACCGATCAGAAATGCGGGGTGAGTGCTCCAGCATTGAAGATTATAATTGAGAAATTAATGACAAATTATTGGCCCAATGAAATGTCTGTGGAATAATATTACCTTAAGAGGAGAGATTATTAGGTGAACCCTGTTCACCATGTCATCCATGGTCCAAGTAATCTGGACCATTGATCTTTAAATAACCATCTAATAATTACCCACCCACTAAGTATATGTAGGAAAGAGGTGATGATTCACTTGAAAAAAAATTAAGATCAACGGCTTTGATTATTTGGGACCATGGATGACGTGGTGAACAAGGTTCACCTAATAATTTTTCCCTTAAGAGAGAGTTATTGTTCATTTATATGTAGTGAACTGAGCTTTGTTGCCTGCTGTGTTATATTCTTGTCCCTGATGCATACTTTTGTGAATTTTACCAGCTCAGTGATCTGATCTTTGTGCATGAAATAGAGTTTTGTTTGCATGTTGCGAAGTATTCTTCTCCTATTAATATTTTATGATATATACCACTGCTGTTCAATATGGCACTTAAAAATTATTGACTTTTTTTTTTTTTTTTTTAAAATTGTCACAAATTGAAACTTGCGTTCCACTTATTATCCAGCCAACTCGAACAATTTGAGTTATAAATTGAACCAAGCTCGAGTAATTTTAAGAGTATATTACACTATAGGCCATCTAATTATTAGTAGCGCCGCAAACTTTTTATAGTGTTTGTCTGCAGTTTTGCACGCTGATTACTCTTTCAACTTGGGTTAGACGTGTTTGTGAATGCTGATTGGTGGTGCGGATGGATTCTGAACTAGCGGCTTTGTCAATAAATGATGGCGAAGAGGAGATGCTTGAACTTCCTGCTGAAATTGAAAGAGTGGTAAATGAATACGAATTGTGTCTAGTGGGAAGATTCCTTCCAGCGTAATACACTTCATAGCTATGAGAAATACATTAGCAGACGAGTGGCACCCTTTAGGGGGTATTTCTATTACTGATCTTGGTGAAAAAAGGTGTTGCTTCGAATTCTATCATGAGATTGACATGCTCAGGGTGTTGGACGAATGTCCATGGTTTTTCAATAACCATTTATTGCTCCTGCATAAAATGGAAAATTATGAAGATCCTTTAATGGTTCAGTTGGACACTGCTGTGTTTTGGGTGTAGGTTCATGATCTAACATCGGGATTGAGTCTGAACCAATGACAAAACAATTTGGTAAATTTATTGGGGAATTTGTTGAATACGATTCAAAGTTAGTAGTCTCAAGCCATAGACAATTTATAAGAGTGAAAGTTGCCATTAATGTCAATCTTCCCCTCAAGAGGAAAAAGAAAGTAGCCTTCGGTAAGGATAGAAGTACTCATGTTCGATTTCAGTATGAGAAATTCTCTTTATTTTGTTTTATCTGTGGTAAACTTGGTCATGGAGAGAGCTTTTGTCCTCTTCGATTGACAATGGATCCGAAAGATATTAGCTTTGGTTGGGACCTCTCTATCCGTGCTCCGATAAGAAGAGGGTTGCTGACGTCGAGCAGATGGTTAAGGGTGGAAGTTACAGGAGCATCGTTATTGGAGATACAAGCAGTTACACAAAGGTATGAACAGTTACGTGAGCACAGTCAGTTTTCAAACGTAATGTGGCAAACAAAGAAGGCACGTGAGGCCATGCAAATAAAACCTGTTCATGCAAAGTGGTCTAAAGATCCCATGGAAGTTGAAAATATGGAGGTAGGATCAGATGCGGAGGACAACCCATTGACAGTTAAAGATGGAAAAAAGAGGCAAAGGTTTGTTGGGGAGGAGATGGCAGTTTCCGGGAACAAGGATTATGCTTCATCTAACGACAAACATGAGACATCGGCTTGAGATGCTATTGGGATGATGATTGTTTGACTAATAACACATAGAATTCTTTACAAAGAACTAACTATATGTGTTTAACTGTCCACCTCATTGATAATAATAAAAAAATTGAATAAAAAATTATTAATTTCTATCCAATTTTTAGTCATAAAGGAGATAATATTAGGATGATGATTAAAAATTATTTGTTGAGTTAGAGATTGATAATGCAAATTCCAATGATGTTGCTATTAGTTAATTAATAAAAGAATTTAGTCCTCAAGAAGGTTGTATTACAAATGGTAAATACCTTCATATGAGATGCATGACACATATTGTGAATTTAATTATTATTAAAGGTTTGAAAGAAATGAACAAATTTGTTGCATGTGTTAGAGGAGCTGTGAGATATTTGAGACAATCTCCAACTACATTGAAAAAAATTATGGAAAGTGTTGAAGCGGAAAAAATAGAAAACAAAAAGATGTTGTGTCTTGATATTTGTACTAGATGGAATTCAATATATTTAATGTTAGACATTGCCCAAAATTTTTAAAGAGATTTTGAGAAATTCGAGGAACAAGATACAAAATTTAGAGTTGAGCTTGAGTTAGGAGATGGTTTGTCAACCGCAGAAGATTGAAGTAGTGTTATAACCTTGAGAGATTTTTTGGAACACTTTTATGAGGTTACTTTGAGAGTTTAGGGATCTTTTTATGTTACTTCCAATAATTTTTTTGATGAGCTTACTAAAATTGATATCTTATTACAAGATGCTCAATCAAGTGTTGATATTGATTTTAGTGTTATGGCCAAGAAGATGAAAGATAAATATGACAAATATTGGGGTGACATTGATAAGATAAATATGCTTATATTTGTTTCTTGTGTTCTAGATCCTAGACATAAATTGAATTATTTACAAGTTGCACTTAGTGAAATGTAAAATTCTGTAAAATCTTCTAAAGTGATGCAAGAATTGAAAAATTGTTTGATTGAATTGTATGATGAGTATAAGAGTCAAGTCTCTGGTGATTGTTTCCAATCAAGTGGGGAGAAAACTGCTTTTATAAATGATCCATAACAAAAAGTGAAAACAAGGATGAAAGATTTATGTAAAAGGTGTGTTATTGAAAATGGTGGTAAAGATCAAATATCTAAATTGGATAAATATTTAGGAGAAACTACTCAAAATCATGATGATGGATTTGATATTCTGTTATTGTGAAAAGTCAATAGTCTTAGATTTCTGGCTCTTTCAAACATGGCCAACGATGTGTTAACTATACCACTTTCTACTATAGCTTTAGAATCTGCATTTAGTATTGACGGACGTGTACTCTACTAATATAGGAGTTCTTTAACTCCAAAAATGGTACAAAACCTTGTGCGTACCCAAGATTATATTCGAAATCCATCAACAAAAGAGGAAATTAAGCAGATTAAAGAACAAATTCAAGAGCTTGATAAGATTGATAATGGTATGTTACTATATTTATTTACAAGTAAAATTATTTTTGTTTAGTGTATCACATATTAAAATTAACTTTTAATCATTTAATTTTTTAGATTTGTCTTGGAATGCTCTGGATCTTGCCCTTAATTTATAAGCTCATAAGCTTAGGTATCATGAGATTATGAGTGTGAGTTGAAAGAAGGGTATGCATTCTAATCCTTTGGTGTATATTATATTATATATGATCGATTTTTTGTTTATTCATTTATGATTTTATTGGAATATTATATATTTTTAGGGATTAATACAAATGAAGATATTTTTAATATGAGAACATCTATACAAGCAAAACAACCTGATCCAGAGGTCTTATCATTAGGATCTATTACCCGTTATATTACTTATTAGGTATGTTTAAGTATGTATGTATATATTATGCTAAGCTTTTTTTAGGGATTAGATTGATAGTATTTGTATTTTTTCTATCTTGTTTGTTAATTAATGTGTGTTAATGAATAAGATTGCAAGTTTTTACAATTTGTATTTGTGTTTCCATTAAGTTTACAATACTTTGATGGAAGCTTGTTATGTTTTGACATAGGTATATAGGAGAACACTAGCTCAAGTAAGTGTATGAAGCTCTACTCTAGCTCGAGAGAGTTATATAGAACACGGAAGAAGCTTAAAGGAGTGTATGCAACTCACCTTAGTTCGAAGCAGCTCAGAGGCTTAACTCTCAAGTCAATTCATCTCCTAACACTCTCAACTAGCTCGTTTTAGCTCAACTCAATTCTAGCTAGCTCAACTCAAGCTAAAGTGACCTATGGCAGCTGAAACCTATCTTACACGAAGGGAAGGTGTCCTAGGCATGTGCCACGCATGTGAGATACACATGGCAACCTTGTGCACGTGTGTGGGCATGTAAATGAGTGCAAGCCAAACAAGACCCTTGTTTTGAGGACCAAACTAGCAAAAAGGATAAGATTAAGTGGTTTTGTATTAAAATTCAAACATTAAACACATGTTTAATGTGTTTTTTGTGCCAAAACACCTGGCTGATATTGTTTGGCATCTAAGGGAATTATTTTTGGTTTAAAATTCATTTTAATTTCACCCACAAAAGTAATTTCGTATAAGCACTTATTTTCCTATATAATTGTTGATAACAACGAAAAAAGGCTATATTTAGAGCTTTTTTACTTAAGTTATTTATTGTCGTTAAGTGCATATAGGAGCATTTAGATACATTTAGGATCATAATAATGCATTTAGTGGTTAGTTATTCCTTGGTATTTATGTAACGACAATAGATGCTATTTTATGGGGAAGGTCGCGTTTTGGCTGATGATGTGTTAGGTAAAGCAAAGCTAGGAGCAATGGAGATTTGCCATGACATTTGCAGAAGGAAAACAAAGAAAAAATGTAATGGCAAATATGGAGACATCTAGTTCTACACAAAAAGACAAGAAGATGTTTTGCAAAGGAGTGCCAACTGGTGCTGTAAGTGAGGCTGACTGTAACCACCTTTGAGGGGACCACTGTCACCATGTCAGAAATGCAATCACGTGAATGGGGGTGAAAGAGAGAATTTCCCTAAACCCCATGGTTTTCACCCCCACTTTATAAGGAATAGCGACATAAGAAAAAGGAAGCACCTTTATAGGATATTTGAAGTTATTTTCAAGGAAAAAGGAGAGCAAAAAGCGGCGGAGAAAGCTTCCACATTTCTTCCCCAACCACAGTTCGAAGGGTTTCTCCGTTGATCGAGCTTGAAGGGAGTGGCGTGCTAGGCACCCGAGAGAGGCTAGCACGCTAAAGCATCCCATGGTGGTCGAAGAGCCGGTGGTAGCACGCACCGAGGGTGTCTTCCAATCTTTCCCTTTGTTTTATTTCATATATTTGAGAGGTTTATGTGGAAATTTGTCGATGATATGTCTTTAAACTTTCACACCACCATGTTTAACTTTATTTGGTGGATGTTCTTTGTGGATGATATAACCTTTATCTTTTTATGAATTTATTAACATGCTATGTGTTTGTTTATTTGCTTTGCTCATTGTGTTTAATCATCTAATCTTATAAGAGGCATGAGAGTTTCCCTTGTTTAGGTGAACGCTAGGTGTTCGAGAGAAACCTAGCTGTAGATCCTTAGTGTTCGAGAGAAACTATGGGAGGATCTACGCGAGCAATGAGTTCTAGACTACAAATAGAGCCTAATCTGACCTTAGGTGCCCGAGAGAGACTTAAGTGAGGGTTTCAACCACTAAAAGGAGTGTGCTTTATCGATAGGATATATTTCACTATTGAGACTAAGAGGAGATGTTATGACATTTTAGACTGTCAGGTTCATTTGACTCGAGAGAGCGGGACAATTTTAGACAACTTTGACGAATAAATAAGCCTCATAGTATCTAGTTGTTTGTAGGAGTGAGGTTAAGTAGTTCATAAGAAATCCACTAGTCATTACCATTGGATCTCATCAATCGAGGATTATCACATCATATTGCTTACTCGTGTTCTCTTATTTCGTTTTTTCCTTGTCATTTACAAAGTGTTTCCTCTGTTTACTTGCTCACTTGCAAACTCATTTCCATACTCTTCATACACTACTTTCATACATCTATCGTGCCATCACCATCTATTCCATTTTGCCTTGACAATTTTAGTTGCTTGCATTCTGAAATTGTCATAGCATTTTCATCATCACACCTTCACCACACTTCACCGTACATACATATTTTCATTTGTTCATACCATTGCCTTTATTCCCCTCTAGATAGTGACCTTTATTACTTGACAAATTTGACGTGCACTTTCTCCTGATCCTCGTGAGAACGATAATCACTCGCCCTTTATTAGTTGCATGACTTTGTATACTTGCACATATTTTTGTGTAAATTATAGCACTACACAGACACGATCAAGTTTTTGACGTCGTTCCTAAGGATATGGCGAGTAAAAGTTTGTCATTTTTATCTTGGCATTTTTGTTTTACTTTTTTTTTTAATTTTTTTAGTTCAGTTTTACTTGTTTTAATTTTCAGGGTTTTTCCTAGTGCATGACCAGAAGGTCTTATGACAGACCTCTCTATCAATTAGTGCCTAAAATTGAATGATTCTTTCGGCAAAGAAGACATATTCAGAGTGAAACTAGAGCTATATATTGTGTTCAAAATCAGGGTGTTCTGAATTAAGATCTAGTAGTCCCAAATGTCGTAGAAAATCAGAATGCTACTACACCTCGACCGAGGGCTTTTCGTGATCACTTAAATCCTATCTTGGATGATCTTAATCTTGGCATCGTTGCACCAGAAATTCAAGCCACACACACACTTTGAAATCAAGTCTGTCATGTTCAATATGCTGAACTTTATTTGGCAATTTGGAGGTATGCCTCACGAAGACACAAGGCAACATATTAGAGCTTTCTTAAATTTTTTTGACTCATTTGGTCAATAAGGAGTGCATGAGGATGTGTTGAAGCTAAAACTATTTTCTTATTCCCTAAGTGGCCGAGCAAAGGCATGGTTGAGTAGAGTACCATCCGGTTAGATGGAGTCATGGGCTGATCTATGTAAGAGCTTTTTGTTGCGGTATAATCCACCAATTTCAAAATTTATCTTAGGAATGACATTGATTCTTTTTGACAAGTAGACCACGAGTCAATGTGTGAATGTTGGGATCGTTATAAGTGATTTCTTCGAAAATGTACTAATCATGGTTTTCAAGATTGGACTCAAGTTGTGATGTTTTACAACGAAGTCAATGCACCTACCAGAATGATGTTGGATGCCTCGAAAAATGGTACTTGGCTAGATAAATCACCCGAGGAGGCATTCGATATTCTTAACAGAATTTCCAACAATGACTATAATTTTTCTTCTACAAGACTTGGAACCGAGAGGAAGGTGCAAGGTACTTTGGAGCTTTAAGCTAAGGACTCATTATATGCCCAACTCTCAGCTATCACCAATATGTTGAAGAATATGCAACGTTCCAATGAAGTGAAGGAAGTGAAGATGGCTAATTCTACTTGTCTGTTATGTCATGGTAATCACCATGAGAGTGAGTGCCCAGGGAATCATGAGACAATCAATTATTTGGGCAATGTCAATAGAAGAAAAAACAACCTCTATTCAGAAACTTATAATATAGAATGAAGTTAACATCTGAATTTCTCATGGGGAAACCAAGGATCTATCAATCCTAATCCACAAGCTCGGAATCAGAATGCTACCCATAATTTTTAATCGAATATGCTTCGGCATAATCGCACAAGGGGACATCATCATCATCTAACACCAATTATTTGGAAGTAACTATGCAAGAATATATTCTAAGTACAAAGACAATATTTCAAGAGCATACAAAAGTATCAAGAATCAAGGCACATTATTACAAAACCACAATGCTTCATTGCGAACTTTAGAAAGTCAAGTTGGTGGGAAGACGAGCGATGATCCTATACCCAAACCTGTGCATGAAGAGACTGTAACACCCCAACCCGGGTGCCACATTTGGGCCATAAGCCCAAACCCGTGTCCATAAAATTTCAAGTCAACTCAAGTCAAAGCATGATATAAGACATAATTTAAAACGATATTTAAAATCCAAAGTGGTTTAACAACTCAAAATAATCTCGGAGCTCCAAAATACAAGTTTGATAAAACATTTGACCTTACAACTAAATAAATAGAGTTACAATTACAATAGTGGTCCTACGAATACATAGCCCAAATAATCTAGTAACTGTACTCTACCAACCGGTCAATGCTGAAGTCTTAAAATGAGGGTGCTCCGCCACGTCCGCCCGAACGTCCGTCCACTTACTTACGCATGGAAACAAATCCCAAAACGCTGAGCTACGAAAACTCAATGGGTACACAACCTATCGACTGTGCTTTCAAGTGAATCATAACTAAAACATGCGAGATAAGATAACATGATAATATGACATGCCAAATGCAACCAACGCATAAAGTACACAAATAAAGAGTGAGGCCCACTGCCAACCCGACACTGGAGGACTCACCTGGCCCGGAATCTCACATCGGGCTGCTCGGAATCTCACATCGAGCTAATATACTCAGAATCTCGCATCGAGTCTTCACTCGAAATATCACATAGAGTGGGGCTCGGAATCTCACATCGAGCTAGGTAATCACCCGGAATCTCACATCGGATGGTCTTTGATACATCACCCGGAATCTCACATCGGATGGTCTTCGTTGTGTTACAACACTATCGCTCACTGGGTATCCGGATCCCACCAAACAATGACTCAAACCACACAAGGTGATCCACCTAGGATCTTACACCAAATACAATTCAACCAAGCCAAAACCGAGCATGCAAGCATAATTATCATATTAAGACTCTTATCACGACTTACTAACCTAACATTTGAGGCAACCCATCAACAATGATTTACGACCCATTCCACTGATCTATGATTTATATTTACCTTTAATTATCCTTATCGAACCTCATATACTACTTATCTTGACAAAAGTTCACAGGGGTATCGATACACCTACATGGGGTATCGAAACACCCTACATCGATACCCACCCAAAGAAGGCATCGAAAAAT
The DNA here is from genome assembly GCA_035048815.1 of Abelmoschus esculentus. Taxonomy (NCBI): domain Eukaryota; kingdom Viridiplantae; phylum Streptophyta; class Magnoliopsida; order Malvales; family Malvaceae; genus Abelmoschus; species Abelmoschus esculentus. Next base: position 4,724,909 of record JAUCBN010000049.1, read on the forward strand.
GGGTATCGATACCCTTTGACCATTTCCAAAATCAACGAAATAGGTCCCTCCAGCATCGATACCAGTATCGATGCCATTATGCCACTGGAGGATCCGGTATCGAACCATGGTTCGATACCCCTTGCCAAACATTCACTTTTCTCTTAGGGGTATCGATACAGGTAGCCCGTGTATCGATACCCCTGCACGAAATGCAGATTTTAAGCTTTAAAATTTTAAGAACCTTAATCCAATCTAGTCCAATCGATCCCAAATAATTCCTACTCATTTATGATGTAGTTTAAGTGAGTTTCTAACCAATTTTACTCATTATCAACTACCATAAATCAAAACACCATTAAAGCATGCTAAGGCTCTACCCTAGCCAAAGCATCATACAATCAAACAAGCATGCTAAAATGATGATGCACATGAAATGCAAAGGATTTGGGAGTGTACCAATCTCAAAAATGAGCTGAAGAAGCTCCACAACCAGCCCTCAAACCTTCTCCTTTCCCAAGCTCCTTGAAGGCTCTCCTTGCTCTCCAACTACAAGGAAGATGACCAAACGATTACAACACATTCTAGACGATTTAAGGAAGCTAAAACAACCTTAAAATCATCCTAAGACCTGTCCAAAACTTATTCTCGTTCTTACCTCTAAACCCCCCACTAAACCTTACCTTCACCTTTTTAAACAAAGTTTACCTTGTAGGATAGATCTCCAAGAGCTGAACAAACTTCCCTCAAGCACAAAAACGAGATTCCACACTCTAACACATAAAAGCTCTACCTTGATTGATGGATTTGGGAGAGAAAGATGAGAGAAGAGATGAAAAAGACAATAAAAGAGGTGATGAAATCACCCTCTGCACAATGCAGAGAAATGCCTCCCTCTCCCCTCCCTTTTCCTCCCCAAAGTCCATTTACCAAAACACCCTTGGGCCACCATCCAAAACCAAACCCATCTCTAAACCATTAAGCCCAACAAGGCCCAAGAAGCCCAACAACAAGGCCCACATTCTCGGTTTAACCCGACTCCAAGTTCCAAAACTCGGGTCATGACAACTCTCCCCTCCTTAAAGAAAATTTTGTCCTCAAAATTTACCTGGGGGAAACAAGTGCGGATAGAGCAACCTCATGTCCGCTTCGACCTCCCACGTAGCCTCCTCGACTCCGTTGTTTCTCCATAGCATCTTAACCAAAGGGATACACTTATTCCGAAGCTCTTTGACTCCTCTGTCAAGCACTTTTACTGGTTCCTCTTCATAGGTTAGATCCGTATTAACCTCAACATCCTCTGAAGATAACACATGCGAAGGGTCTGAACGGTAACGCCTCAACATTGACACATGGAACACATTATGGATGCGTGCCAAGTCTGGAGGCAAAGCTAACCGATAAGCCACTAGCCCAACTCTCTCAAGCACCTCATATGGTCCTATAAACCTTGGACTCAACTTGCCTTTTCTTCCAAAGCGGATGATTCCTTTCCACGGTGACACCTTTAAGAACACTTTTTCTCCAACTTCATACTTGATATGCTTCATTTTCTTATCCGCATAAGCCTTTTGACGATCGAAAGCAGCTTGTAACCTTTCTTTGATGATCTGAACCTTTTCCTCTGTTTGCTTAACTAGATCAGATCCCACAATCCGCCTTTCATTGAGCTCGATCCAACACAAAGGTGTTCTAAACTTGCGTCCATACAACGCCTCAAACGGTGCCATCTTGATACTTGACTGATAATTGTTGTTATAAGCAAACTCAACCAACGGTAGTTGTCCCTCCCAACTACCCTCGAAGTCCACAACACAACAACGAAGCATGTCCTCAAGAATCTGAATGACCCGTTCAGATTGACCATCGGTTTGTGGAAGAAAAGTTGTGCTGAAGTTCAACTTGGTATCCAAAGCACTGTGGATCTTTTTCCAAAGCCTTGCCGTGAACCGCGGATCCCTATCCGATATGATCGAGGATGGAACTCCATGCAATCGCATGATCTCCTTGATATACAACTGAGCTAACCTTTCCAAACTGAAGTCCATGCGCACAGGTAAAAAGTGAGCAGACTTGGTCAACCGGTCAACTACAACCCATTTAGCATCATGCTTCCTTTGAGTCAAGGGTAACCCCGTGACAAAGTCCATGGTGACCCGATCCCACTTCCATTGTGAAATCTGGATAGGTTGAAGCAAACCCGAAAGAACCTGATGTTCTGCCTTCACTTGCTGACAAGCTAAGCACCTTGTCACAAACTCTGAGATGTCCCTTTTCATACAAGGCCACCAATAGAATGGTCTTAGATCTTGGTACATCTTGTTGCTCCCCGGATGTACGGTATAAGGGCTACGGTGCGCCTCCCTCATGATAAGATCCCTCAGATCCTCTAAAGCAGGAACACACAAACGTCCCTTAAAGTACAAGTAACCACCATCTCGTACCTCAAAGTCCGTACTCTCACCCCTCTGAACTACCTCTATCTGAGCTACCAAGTCTTCATCCAAAACTTGGGTCCTCTTTATCTCTTGTACCAACGTTGGTTCCACTCGAAGCTCGGCCAAAAGACCACCGTCATCTGTCAACCTCAAACAAGCAAACATAGCTCTCAAGTCCGCCATGGACTTTCTACTCAAAGCATCCGCCACCACATTTGCTTTACCCAGATGGTACTCGATCACACAGTCATAGTCCTTTAGCAGTTCTATCCAACGACGTTGTCTCAAGTTCAACTCCTTTTGAGTAAACATATACTTCAGGCTCTTATGATCTGTATAGAAGTAGCATTTCTCCCTGTAGAGATAATGCCTCCATATCTTAAAGCAGAGATAACTGCAACAAGCTCTAGATCATGGGTAGGGTAGTTCTGTTCATGCGTCTTGAGTTGCCTTGAAGCATAGGCAACCAGTTTTCCATCATGCATAAGAACACACCCTAAACCATTCAACGATGCATCACTGAAAACAACATAGTCCTTTCCTGACTCCGGTTGAGTCAACACTGGTGCCTCGGTGAGATAAGCCTTTAACTGCTCAAAACACTGTTGTCTTCTCTCTTTCCAAACAAAAGGAACTCCTTTTTGCAACAACTTAGTCAACGGTGATGCCAAGATTGAGAACCCTTTCACAAACCGTCTATAATATCCCGCAAGCCCAAGGAAACTACGAACCTCCGGGACATTTCTAGGCTGTTTCCACTCCACTATAGCTTGGATATTTTGAGGATCAACCCGGATCCCATCGGCTGCCACGATGTGACCCAAAAACGCAACCTCTGAAAGCCAAAACTCACATTTGCTGAACTTAACAAAAAGACGTCTATCCCTCAACGTCTGAAGCACCACCCGAAGATGCTCATCATGCTCTTCTTCCGACCGAGAATAAACCAAGATGTCATCTATAAACACCACTACAAACTGATCCAGATAAGGCTGAAAGATCCGGTTCATGAGATCCATGAAATCTATCGGAGCATTGGTAAGTCCAAAAGGCATTACCAAAAACTCGTAGTGGCCATACCGCGTCCTAAAAGCGGTTTTCTGAACATCCACCTCAACTACCTCCAACTGGTAGTAACCAGACCTCAAGTCTATCTTCGAGAACACACGGGCAGCTCTTAACTGGTCAAACAGATCGTCGATCCTAGGAAGAGGGTAGCGATTCTTTATCGTTACCTTGTTAAGCTGCCGATAGTCGATGCATATCCTCATTGACCCATCTTTCTTTTTAATAAACAGAACTGGAGCACCCCAAGGTGAAACACTCGGTCGGATGAAACCCTTTTCCAACAACTCTTGTATCTGAGTCTTTAACTCTCTCATCTTTGTCGGTGCCATATGGTAAGGAGTGATGGACACTGGTGCTGTGCCTGGAATCACCTCTATACGAAACTCAAGCTCTCGATCTGGTGGCAAACCCGATAACTCCTCTGGAAACACATCGGCAAACTCAAAAACTGTCCGAAGACTCTCCAAAGCCGGAACCTCAACACTCACATCCACCACGTGAGCTAAGAAAGCCTCACAACCTTGCTGTAACAACCTTTGTGCCGCCAAAGCTGAAACAACGTTAGGAATACAAGGATTCCTTCCACCTTTGACCACTACCTTAGACCCGTCAACAACTCTCAACTTCAAACTCTTGCTTCTACAACCTAATCTAGCATCGTGCTCAAACAATCAATCCATACCTAAGATTGCGTCGAACTCTTGAAAAGGCAAAACCATAAGGTCCGCTGGAAAGATTGAACCCTGCACCTCGATCGGACACCTCCGATACACTTTATCCACTAACACATCCAAACCCAACGGACTCGTCACTCTAACCCCTATCTCAAGATCCTCAGCCAGTAAACCCCACTGTTCCGATATCTCACTACGGATATAGGAATGCATAGACCCCGAGTCCACTAATTCTACTATAGGTACAGAGAACAAAGAGAAAGTACATGAGATAACATCGGTGGGCTTACACTCCTCTTGAGCTCTAACTGCATACTGCCTCGCTGGTGCCCTAGCGGCGGACTGAAACGTGCCCCTACTCTGATGGTCGATAGTCTGACTCGCACCTCCCCTAGAGAACTCTCGACCCCTCTGAGCCGGATAAGAGGTCCTCTGAGTCTGGACCGGTACGGTGGTAGCAGCAGCAGGACTGTCCTTCACAAGATGGTTTAGAGATCCACACTCAAAACAAGCTCGGCTCGGTCCCCAACACTCACCACGGTGCCTACGACCACACTGATTACAAACTGGCATACCTGCACTCCCCTGCAAACTCTCGGGGCTCATCATGGACGATGATGAAGGCCTCCTACGGCTAGCAGACTCTGACCTGCGATCAGACCTCGAACTCTGATTCGAGCCTCCCCTTCCTTGATTCTAACAAATTCTGTCCCTCCTAGACTGAGAATGAGAGCTATGAGAGGATTGATTCCTCCCACTGACATTACCTTATCCTCCTGCAGAACCATACGTCAAACCCTGCACCTGCTATAAAGCCTTAGCACTAGCTGTCAACTCAGAAAACACCTGCGGTGTGTTAACCGTCAGATAGGTCTGGATCTCTTTCCTCAAACCTCTCAGAAATCTCTTGCACCTCATCTTCTCGGTAGCTATCAAATCGGGTGCATACCTACTCAGCTGTAGGAACTCTTGCTCGTACTCAAAGACTGTATGGATACCTTGCACAAGGTGGGTGAACTGATCTCTCAACCGATCTATGTGAGTCTCACCCACACATTCTTTTTCTCAAACTCATCCAAAAAGTCATCCCATGTCGGCTGATCTGGATACCACTCCATCTCAACTGTTTCCCACCATTCCCTCGCGTTCTCCTTGAGCAGAGAAAGAACACAGGACAGCTTGTCCTCGGACCTCAACCTCATCTGCCTCATGATCCACTGAGTATCACGAAGCCACTGATCTGCCTTCACAGGATTATCTTGGCCAGAACCCAAGAAATCCGTAGCACCCTGCCTACGAACCCTCTCGATAGGTGCTTCACGTGGGGTAGGTGCACACCTCGGGATAGCCCTCACTATCCGATCCAAAGCACGGTGCAGATGGGTGAAATAATTCGCCCCTTGCCTAACCCCTTCTTCCGACTCATCCACCTCGTACGTGTGGTCCTCATCAAAGCTCCCCTCACGGGATCCCAAAATCTCCTCAACAACTCTGGCCCTCCTAGGCATGATTCACTTCTGCACAATCAAACAAAAGGATTACACCATCAGAAATCAGCTTTTCAAGTGCTACTAAGACTCATGGGCATGTATTCGCTAGACACTTGTCACAACTCCCGACTCTTATCCCCGGGGAAATCCTAGAACCGACTAAACCTAGTCTCTGATACCACTAAATGTAACACCCCAACCCGGGTGCCACATTTGGGCCATAAGCCCAAACCCGTGTCCATAAAATTTCAAGTCAACTCAAGTCAAAGCATGATATAAGACATAATTTAAAATGATATTTAAAATCCAAAGTGGTTTAACAACTCAAAATAATCTCGGAGCTCCAAAATACAAGTTTGATAAAACATTTGACCTTACAACTAAATAAATAGAGTTACAATTACAACAGTGGTCCTACGAATACATAGCCCAAATAATCTAGTAACTGTACTCTACCAACCGGTCAATGCTGAAGTCTTAAAATGAGGGTGCTCCGCCACGTCCGCCCGAACGTCCGTCTACTTACCTACGCATGGAAACAAATCCCAAAACGCTGAGCTACAAAAGCTCAGTGGGTACACAACCTATCGACTGTGCTTTCAAGTGAATCATAATTAAAACATGTGAGATAAGATAACATGATGATATGACATGCCAAACACAACCAATGCATAAAGTAAACAAATCAAGAGTGAGGCCCACTACCAACCCGACATTGGGGACTCACCCGGCCCGGAATCTCACATCGGGCTGCTCGGAATCTCACATCGAGCTAATATACTCGGAATCTCGCATCGAGTCTTCACTCGAAATCTCACATCGAGTGGGGCTCGGAATCTCACATCGAGCTAGGTAATCACCCGGAATCTCACATCAGATGGTCTTCGATACATCACCCGGAATCTCACATCGGATGGTCTTCGTTGTGTTACAACACTATCACTCACTAGGTATCCGCATCCTACCAAACAATGACTCAAACCACACAAGGTGATCCACCTAGGATCTTACACCAAATACAATTCAACCAAGCCAAAACCGAGCATGCAAGCATAATTATCATATTAAGAATCTTATCACGACTTACTAACCTAACATTTGAGGCAACCCATCAAAAATGATTTACGACCCATTCCACTGATCTATGATTTATATTTACCTTTAATTATCCTTATCGAACCTCATATGCTACTTATCTTGACAAAAGTTCACAGGGATATCGATACTCCTACATGGGGTATCGAAACACCCTACATCGATACCCACCCAAAGAAGGCATCGAAAAATGGGTATCGATACCCTTTGACCATTTCCAAAGTCAACGAAATAGGTCCCTCCAGCATCGATACCAGTATCGATGCCATTATGCCACTGGAGGATCCGGTATTGAACCATGGTTCGATACCCCTAGCCAAACATTCACTTTTCTCTCAGGGGTATCGATACAGGTAGCCTGTGTATCGATACCCCCTGCACGAAATACAGATTTTAAGCTTTAAAATTTTAAGAACCTTAATCCAAACTAGTCCAATCGATCCCAAATAATTCCTACTCATTTATGAAGTCGTTTAAGTGAGTTTCTAACCAATTTTACTCATTATCAACTACCATAAATCAAAACACCATTAAAGCATGCTAAGGCTCTATCCTAGCCAAACCATCATACAATCAAACAAGCATGCTAAAATGATGATGCACATGAAATGCAAAGGATTTGGGAGTGTACCAACCTCAAAAACGAGCTGAAGAAGTTCCACAACCAGCGCTCAAACCTTCTCCTTTTCCAAGCTCCTTGAAGGCACTCCTTGCTCTCCAACTACAAGGAAGATGACCTATCGATTACAACACATACTAGACGATTTAAGGAAGCTAAAAAAACCTTAAAATCATCCTAAGACCTGTCCAAAACTTATTCTCGTTCTTACCTCTAAACCCCCCACTAAACCTTACCTTCACCATTTTAAACAAAGTTTACCTTGTAGGATAGATCTTCAAGAGCTGAACAAACTTCCCTCAAGCACAAAAACGAGATTCCACACTCTAACACATAAAAACTCTAACTTGATTGATGGATTTGGGAGAGAAAGATGAGAGAAGAGATGAAAAAGACAATAAAAGAGGTGATGAAATCACCCTCTGCACAATGCAGAGAAATGCCTCCCTCTCCCCTCCCTTTTCCTCCCAAAAGTCCATTTACCAAAACACCCTTGGGCCACCATCAAAAACCAAACCCATCTCTAAACCATTAAGCCCAACAAGGCCCAAGAAGCCCAACAACAAGGCCCACACTCTCGGTTTAACCCGACTCTAAGTTCTGAAACTCGGGTCGTGATAGAGATAGTAATGCCTGAGCAAAATCTTGAGGAAAAGGATAAGGAGGAAGGTTTGAAAAGTGAACCTACTGATGGAGCTAGCAAAAATGTCACGGAAAAAGTAGTTCCTACACCAACGGTAGAAGAAGTTAGAACCCCACCACCCTTTCCCCAAAGGCTGAAGAAGCACAATGATGAGGTTCAGTTCAAGAAGTTTGTTAACAAATTGGATCAGTTGTACATCAATGTCCCACTGTTGGACGCAATTGAGCAAATGCCCACTTATGCCAAATTTCTCAAGGAGATAGTTACGAAGAATAGAAAAGTGGAGAAGTTTGAGACAATTGCCACGTCAAAAGATTATTGTTCTGCTTTGAGAAAATTGCCGTTGAAGAAAAAGGATCAAGGCAGCTTTATCATCCCATGTGCTATTGGAGACACTTTTGTTGGTAAAACACTTTGTGATCTTAGATCAAGTGTGAATCTCATGCCCAAATCAATATTTGTGAAGCTTTGCATGGGAGATGAAAGACCCACCTCTGTTATTTTGTAATTATTCGATCTTTCTGATGTTCGACTTAAGGGGAAGATCGAAGATTTCATAGTGAGGGTGGATAAATTTGTGTTTCCAATCGACTTCCTAATACTTGATTGCAAGGTTGATGCTAATGCACCCATCATCTTGGGGAGGCCTTTCCTAGCAATCGATCGCATTCTTATTGATTGTGAGAAGGGTGAGCTTACTATATGAGTACCAGATCAAATTGTGACCGCGAATGTCAAAAATTCTCATAAGTATGTGGATGATTTTGAAGAATGCTAGAGCATTTTTGAAGCAGACTCTGAGCTGTTAAGGGAAGCTGATCATTTTTGTCATAGCAATTTCCTGCAACTGGATGAATATTTAGAGCTCATAAAAGAAGATAAATAAAGTTGTGATTAAGGAAATTATAAAATGGCTAGATGCTGGAGTTATTTACCTAATATCATATAGTTCGTGGGTAAGCCTAATGCAATGTCTGCCCAAAAAGGGTGGCACAACCGTGGTGAGAAATGAAGACAATGAGCTATTGCCTATGCGAATAGTGACCAGATGGAGGATTTTTATGGACTATCGCAAGCTTAACAAGGCTACGAAGAAGGATCATTTTCCTCTACCCTTCATCGATCAAATGTTGGATCGTTTGGTGGGCAAATCCTATTATTGTTTCTTGGACGAATATTCTTGTTATAACCAAATTGACTCAACATCGGAGGAGCAAGAAGAGATCATATTCACATGTCCTTCTGACACTTACGTTTTCCGTAGGATGCCCTTTGGTTTGTGTAATCCCCGACAACTTTCCAGCGCTGCATGCAAACTATCTTCTCTGATATTGTTGAGGACTCTCTTGAAATATTCATGGATGATTTCTCCATTTCTGGAGACAATTTACAAATTTTTTTGGCAATCTTGCGAAGGTCCTGAAGTGATGTGAAGAAGTTGACCTTGCGCTGAATTAGGAGAAATGTCATTTTCATGGTGACTGAAGGCATAATGTTGGGCCATAAAATTTCACAAAAAGGCATTGAGGTTGACAAAGCTAAAATTGAGGTGATCGAGAAGCTACCACCACCAACATCGGTCAAGGGCATAAGAAGTTTCCTTTGACACACAGGATTCGATAGGAGATTCATCAAGGATTTCTCGAAGATCTCCAAGCCCTTGTTCATGTTGCTGCAACAAAATCAACCTTTTGTGTTCGATCAAACATGTCATGTAGAATTCAAAGACCTGAAGCGATGCCTCATCACCGCACCTATTGTTATTCTATTCCATCGGATTGGACATTATCATTCGAACTGATGTGCGATGTTAGTGATTATGCTGTGGGAGCAATCTAGAGGCAGTGTCGAGGTAAGATTTTTCATGTTATTTATTATGCTAGCCAAACATTGAATGATGCATAACTTAATTACACTACGACAAAAAGAGCTACTTGCCATGGTATTTGCATTTGATAAGTTTAGGGCATACTTGATAGGCATTAAATTTATTGTTCACACTGATCACTCAGCTATTAAATATTTAGTGACTAAAAAGGATGCCAAACCTAGGCTTGTTAGATGGATATTACTCTTGAAAAAAATTTGATTTAGAGGTAGTAGATAGGAAGGGAACCGAAAATGAAGTTGTTGATCATCTGTCTAGGCTAGAAGTTAACCAAGAATGTCATGAGAAAATGAAAATTGATGATGAATTCCCTGAAGAGAAAATTCTTTATGCCGCAACAATTCCGTGGTACGCTAACCTTGTTAATTCAAAGGGACAAAGACTGCTGCAAAGGTCCTCCAATCAGGTTTTTATTGGCCTACCTTGTTCAAAGATTCCGAGGCATTTTATAGAGCATGTGACAGATGTCAAAGGACTGGGAACATCTCCAGACGTCATGAAATGCCACGAGAAAATATTTTGGAGATTGAGTTGTTTGATTTATGGGCCATAGACTTCATGGGAACTTTTCCATCTTCATTTGGAGATTTATACATCCTATTGGAAGTGGACTATGTGTCCAAGTGGGTTGAAGCCATTGCGACACCTAGGAATAACTCGAAGACTGTACTTAAATTACTTCATAAGTACATTTTTAAAAGGTTTGGCGTGCCAAGAGCTATCATCAGTGATGAGGGCACCTATTTTGAAAACAATTTAATTGCCAAGGCATTACAGAGATATGGGGTAAGACACAAGATTGCCACGACATATCACCTTCAAACCAATGGGCAAGCTGAGATATCAAATCGTGAAATCAAGTAGATATTAAAGAAGGTGGTGAATACGAGGAGGAAGGATTGGTCAACAAAGCTTGATAAGGCTTTATGGGCATGCCACACTGCATTCAAAACCCCACTAGGAATGTCTCTATTTAAGTTAGTCTATGGAAAACCATGTCACCTCCTAGTGAAATAAAGCACAAAGTTTATTGGGCAATTAAGAATATCAATTTTGATGCCCAAATAGCTGGAGAAAGAAGGCTCTTAGAGTTTAACGAGATGGAAGAATTCAGAGCCCAAGCGTATAAAAATACCAAACTCCATAAAGAAAAAAACAAGAGATGGCACGACCATACTGTTTTGCCATAATATTTTCAAGTTGGTCAACAAGTTCTCTTGTTCAACTCAAGGCTAAAAATCTTTCCTCGGAAACTGAAATCAAGGTGGTCTAGGCCAATTGAAGTGCACCATGTTTATCCCTACGGAGCAGTAGAGATCAAGAACATTGATGATGGGACAATTTTTAAGGCCAATGGCCGGAGACTAAAGATCTACACTGGAGACCATGTGATGCGTGACAAACCTACCTCATACCTTTAGGATTCATGACATACTGATATGTCATGGCATTTTCAATTTACTGTTGTTCATAAATAAGTTATTTTTAAGTCTATTTTATATGCTTTATTTCACTAAGTCCTTTTCGTTTTTATTTTTTTAGGTTAAATAGTAAGCAATGAAAGATGACGGCTGAGAAAGAACCAAGGGGAAAAATATACAAAAACCTAAGCATTGAGGTTTGGACGGCAAAAGGACAAAAAATGGGGGAATATTTTTTTATTTTTATTATTTTAATATTTTGTCTCTCCTACTTTAATCTCTCTCATCATTATTCTTTAACCCCTCCACACATTTTCTCTTCTTAACCCTCACCTCCATTTATTTTATTTTACATCTCTCTCTCATCAAATCACTTTATCTTCTTCCTCTTTATTTTCTCCTCCATAACCGAAAACCCCAATTCTAAAAGCTTCAACCTTTTTCAAGTTTTCTTGTTCTTTCTTAGACAACAATGGTAAGATCATGACCGCTGGGCTTTGCTCCACAAACTCGTCTAGTTTTCATATACAACGAGGCGGAGGAGAGATTTAAAAGCTTGAAAAATCGAAAGCTCTTTTTTGAGCTTGGGTTTGTCCTCTCCGGTTAAACTTTTTGGATCGAAGTAACAGAGGTGTTGAGGAAGAACCATTGGGAGAGATTTGCTTCACATCTAGGCTCTGTCAACGCAACCATTGTGTGGGAATTCTATGAACATATTCACATCCCAGAACAAAAATCTGTGTATGTCTGTGGCAAAAACATCCATCTCTCAAACACAACCCTCAACTGCTACCTTAAAATCCCACAAAAGGTGGATCGACATGTCAAAAAGGAGGATGAAGCTGATTATAAGACTTACAAAGGAGTTAAAGAAGACCTATGTGTGGCCGATACTGAGTGGAATGACCAGCAAGCTAGTCGGAAGTCTGTCAACAGAGATTGAAGATCCCTCTAATTTTCCCAAAATTGATCATGGCCCTTTGTCGAAAGAAAGAACTATCGGAGCATGATTATGACGAGATATTGGAAGAATTCAAAGGCATCACTGTTGAGAAGGTGTCATGTTTTATGGGTAGTGCTGAAGAACAACCAGAGACTTCACATGCTGCAACTACCTGAGGAAAAGTCCCGACTCAATGGGATGAGGTACTAGAGTCTTCTAAAAATGCCATGGAAAAAATGGACGGCTTAATGAACGACTTGCGAGAATTCTTTAGTTACACAAACAAAAGAGCTGAAGTTGTCCAAGCGTACTTGGCAGGGCTATTCCCCCGTCTAGTTCACGAGTTCCCGATGTTCCCAGAATCCATCTTGCCTAGATCTATAAATGCCTCAACATTTCCAGATGCCTCAACTGCTACAAGGCATGATCCACCTGATATAAATGAGGAACCGACCCCGACTGACCCTTCTAAAGAAGCCAGGACAATGGAACATGAATCAAAGGAACCAACTCAGGAAACTCTAGCCATTGCACTATAACAAGAACCTGAAGATGCCATGACATTTTCAGATGAGAAAGCCCAATCTCCACCACCTCAACAAGACCAGTCTACTGAAACATAATACGAGCCAAATTTTATGTCTTCTATTTTCAAAGATCCTCTACCCGAACAATCTACATAGTCTGATGAATCAACACAGCCCGACCAATCTGCCCAACCAAAAGAAGCACAACCAGTAATGCAGCCAAAACAACCACCGATACCCTTACCACCAAAGAAGCCCAAGCACCGTTTGAAAATGTTTTTTTGGAAGACATGCGAGCCCTCATGCTACTAAAAATTCAAGACCACAAGGCGAAGATGATGACTCCGGTCATGAATAAGTCAACCCCCGCTGAAGCGAAGATCTACCCGCCGCACTAATACCACTACATCAACACCACCTGCATAAGTCAAGGTACCTTGCATTCACTGCATTTAGCATAGCATATAGTTTAATTGTATTTTCTTAGTTATATTGGGGACAATTCTTGACTCAAGTTTAGGGGAGATATCGTTCCCTACTTCATTTTCATTTGCATGATAGCTATAGTTGAAGAACTATGCCATGAAAAATTAGTAAGTTTTAGGATAAGTTTATTGGATTAAAGTTAATGATGCCTGATGATGATATTTTTTATGGCAAATGCTTCAATTGAATATGCATGACTTGGGATTTTGATAGAATCTGCTTTAGGACTTGATTGTTTGTTTTTATTTTATTGTTACACGAGTGCATGTTCTCTATGCTTAGGAAAGTTAGAAAATTTTTATAAAATGAAAAATTGAATGACTTAACATGTTTTAATGTTAATAAATTTAAATGTCGATAGAGAAATCCCATTAGTTTAGTTAATGAAAGTATGAATAAATGCTTTGGCATAACTGTAGAGGGATACTTCGCTATGCCATGACATAACCATGTGCATATGAGTTAATGAAAGAGGCACAGGGTGACATTGCACTTTTAACTTTTCATGGCATTGCCTGGATATGCTTTTCAATAAATGACATCTATGACATGATTAGAATTTAGTGTGATAGGTTGGCTCCCCTTGTAGCGGTGTTTGTTTTAAAAAATATTATATATATTAGGAGAGTATTAAAGATGTGCTTAAATGAGAAAACATTTAGAATTTTTCTAAGTTAACTAAGCATAGATTGGATACACTCACCCACAAACACTTGCAAATGACTTGATCCTAGAGTTGTATTCTTGAAATTTCCACAAGTCTTACATGTTTATGCCATGACATTTCTGAGGGCTGAAACTCTAACCATTTTCTTATCTTGATCCTGAACATTTTCATGATATTTTTCTCTGCTAGCTGCTATCCATTGCTTGAGGACAAGCAATAGCTTAAGTTTGGGGCGTGATAACTTCGGAAAAAGGCTATATTTAGAGCTTTTTTACTCAAGTTATTTATTGTCTTTAAGTTCATATAGGACCATTTAGATGCATTTAGGATCATAACATTTCATTTAGTGGTTAGTTATGCCTTGGCATTTATGGTATGGTAATAGATGTTATTTTACGAGGAAGGTCGTGTTTTGGTTGATGATGTGCAGGTAAAGCAAAGCTGAGAACAATGGAGATTTGTCATGATATTTGCATAATGAAAGCAAAGGAAAAATGACATGGCAAATATGGAGACATCCAGTGCTGCACAAAACGATAAGAAGATATTTTGCAAAGGAGTTGTAGCTGGTGCTGTACGCAAGATAGGCTGTAACCACCTTGGAGGGGACCACAATCACCGTGTTAGAAATGCCATCACGTGAATATGTGTGAAAAAAGGAATTTTACTAAACCAAAACAATGTAAAAAGGTTAGACTTTTGAATGAAAATTATACTTGTGAGAATTTTCTCTCATTTATGTTCTTTTTAGAACTATCTTTTGACATTTCAATTTCGTTTATTGTGTCAAACTTACTTGATATTTAGGGTTCATAGATTGCTATCTAGAGTGTTCAAGTCCTTTGAACATTGAACGTATTCGATTCGGGTTTGCACATGTTATTGTGTAGGTTTTTTCGAGTTCTTCGTTGTTCAAGTTTCTAGAATTTCTCCATCAAGTTTCTACCGTTTTGAGCACTCAAGGTTGTCATGGATGAAGTTTGAAGCATTCATCTTATTCCTTTGTCAAATCAATCCAGAAATTCCAACAATTTCTATTCTTGTTTCTTTTTGTTTTTTTCTTTCTTTCTTATTTTTGAGTATTTTAAGACTTAAAACAACCTTTTGTTATTGTATTTATTGCAGGGAAGTACTTGCTACAATCTTAGATCTGTAAACACTCAAGGATCATTGTTTTATCAAGCAACACCCTTATATCCTTTTTTAAAGATTTACTCAACGGATGCAGATGAAGCAACACCCTTATATCATATGGTAATCATAGCCTAGGTTAGATTTTAGCACGTTCTACACTCAAAATCAAGAAAACAAAAAAAAAAGTGAAAAAAAAAGAAAATCTGAAAATTCAAAATGTTAAAGTGTGCTGATTTGCTTGAAATGTTGAAGGATGCTCATATTATATCTTGAAATGCATGAAAATAACTCAAAATGACTTATTCCTGTTTGTTCGGCGATAAGATCATTGCAAGCATTTCTTTTGCAATAAGTTATTAAATTTCCTTTCGTATTGTCATCCTAGTTTCTTCATTTCACATTTTTTAAATTTCCAGTAATTTCAACCTTTATTTTACATCTAACAACCCTATTTTCATTTTTTTTATCATTTGTCTCTTTAACCTTTGTTATTCTCTTTGTAAGTTTACACAATTAACAAGTTTGATTGCGAGAGATCGAGTGGAAAAAATTTTTGCGTGGTGAGTTCAGAAAGGGGAGAAAAAAAGAGTCATTCAAGTATTCTCTTGAGTGAAATATGAGTGTTGAGTGAAATTGTGGAGTAATTTTTCGTTCGAGCGATCTGTGAGACTTTGTTGAATGTGCTACGAGGTCTATCTTTTTTTTACTAACCTTTAAAAGTGTTTTATGTTTTTTTCCTTTGTTCAAACAAAAAATGACAGGTACTAGTGGAAGTAATCAAGAAGGCTAACAACAATTGAACTTGCAGATGCAGGCCATTACTCTTGAGATTTAAAGGTTATTGAGGGATAAATTGGATTCTTTACATTCTCGAATGGATAGAATAGATGGGGTGGTTCCAAATCTATCCATGGTGATATTCATGATGAAAACGATGTGGATCAATCTTCGAGGTTAAATCCGACACAAGTACGTGTGGTTGATGATAACTTATCTAACATTAAGGTTGAAGTTCCTTCTTTTCAGGGACGAACAGATCCGGATGCTTATTTGGCATGGGAAAGCAAAGTTGAACATGTTTTCGAGTGTTACAATTATTGGGAATAAAAGAATGCTAGTTTAACAACAATGGAGTTTTTAGATTATGGCTTGATATGATGGGATCAATTATTGCTTAACCGGAGACGTATATTTGGAGTTTTTAGATTATGGCTTGATATGGTGGGATCAGTTATTGCTTAGCCGGTGACTTACATTTGAAGCCTAGTGAGAAAATGGTAAGAAATGAAGGGAATGATGCGAAAATGGTTTGTTCTATCTCATTTCTATCGTGATTTATTTCAGAAATTACAAAACTTGAAACATGTTAATCGGAGCGTCGAAGATTATTTCAAGGAGATGGATATATCCATGATGCGTGCTATAGTATTGAGGAAGATAGAGAAACAACTATGGCACATTTTTGTAGGGCTGAATAAGGAAATTTCCGATGTTGAATTGCAACATTATGTGGAATTAGACAATATGGTGCACATGGCAATTAAAGTTGAGAGCTAGCAGCGTTGAAAGTCAACAAATCAATGTAATACTCTATTTTAGTCTTATTCTAATCCTTTATACACTCCTAACAATTCTATGAAGTAAGTATCGCTCCATATTAAGGAAAAGTCGAAATCAAGTAAAACGAAGCCTCTCGTTACAGATAATGAGCATGACAAGCCAGCAGTGACACAAGAAATGTCGAGGGATATCAATTTCTTCATGTGCCTTTGAAGAGGATATGTTGCGATCCAATATCCTAATAGAAGGACCATGCTGATGCGTGATAACGGAGAAATAAATTCTGGTTCCAAAGAAGAAGAACACGAACCCTGTATTGAAGATGTTGAAGAGAAAGTGGAGTTACCAGCAACCAGTGAAATTCTGGTTGTTAAACAAAGTTTGAATGTCCAACCATCTCAAGATTCACAACAACGAGAAAATATTTTCCATACACGATGCCACGTGAATGATAAGGTATGTGTTTCAATTATTGATATGGAAGTTGTACTAATGTAGCTAGTTCTGTTATGGTTGACAAGTTAGAACTGATGATGAAAAAGCATTCCAACCCATACAAGCTACAATGCTTGAATGATGGTGGAGAGCTTAAAGTTACTAAACAGTTTCTAGTGCCATTCTCCATTGGAAAGTACAAGGACGAGGTCCTTTGTGACGTTGTTTCTATGAATGCTAGTCATCTATTGTTGGGAAGTCCGTGAAAGTTCGATAAACGTGCGATTCATGACGACTATACGAATAGTTACTCTTTTATGTATGAAGGAAAAGAGATCACTTTGGCACCATTGACATCGAGCCAAGTGAATGAAGATCAAGCAAGCTTGAAAAAGAGTATTTAAGAAGCAAAAGGGAAGAAGAATATAAATGTTTATGCGAGCAGTAGAGAAATCAGGAAATGTCTTTCCTCTCAGCAATCTTTGCTTATTTAAATGTTTAAAGATCATTGTTTATTGACTAATATTCCTATTGATTTACTTTCACCTATTTTATCTCTTTTGTAGGAATTTGAGGATGTGTTTCTAGAAGAGTGTAACACTCATGAAAATAATAATAATAATAAATAAATAAAAAATAAAAAAATATATATATAAGTATATAAAAAAAATTAAATTATTTTAGAATATCTTTTTGGAACCATATTAGCTTCAGAAACCCAAAAATAAACCCTTTTTCCCTCTCAAACCCCGATCACCGGCCGGTCTCCCCTCCACCGCGCCGTGTCCTGCACCGCCGCCACCACCGTGACCGCCTCCCTGCCCCGACCAAAACCCCTCTCCCAACGCGCTCAACCGCCGCTCCGTTCGCCGGTAATCGAAGCTTAGAGCTTCGGCAATCTAGGGTTTAAAACCCTTTTTGTTCTCGTTGAATCCGTCCACCAATCAGCGCCGGTTAGGCGCGTCGCCGGTCGTCCCAAGTTCCTTGTGTCCAGACAGTCGAAACCCCCTTAGCTCTGTGACAGTTCGTCGTCGGCTACACCTTCGTCGGAGTCCTTTGGTTTTAAGGTAAAGTGGGTAAGATTTCTTACCCTTTTTGTTTCTCTTTTGGTGCGTTTGTGGGTTAATATTTTGGTTTATGGTTGATTTGGAGAGAAATCTGGGCTCAGATGTGTTTTCCGGCCATTTAGGGCCGCGCGTGGCCTTCACGCGCCGCCGGAAACGGTTTTCGGCCACCAGGGACGGTTACCGTGAACTGACCGGCCCAAACCCGGTCCAAACCGGCCTTGAACCGGTCAAACCGAGCCGAACCAGTCTTGAACCGAACCGGTCAAACCCAACCCGTTGACCGACCCGACCCGTTGACCCGTTGACCGACCCGACCCATTGACCCGTTGACCGACCCGACCCGTTGACCCGTTGACCGACCCGACCCGTTGACCCGTTGACTGACCCGACCCGTTGACCGTTGACCATGACATCAGCATGACGTCAGCGCTGACCGTTGACCTTGACTGCTGACGTCAGCATGACGTCAGCGTTGACTGCTGACGTCAGCGTTGACTTTGACCAAAAAGTCAAAATTTTCAAAAACTCCTATTTTATGTTTTTCGACGTCGTGAGTCCATCCGTGAAGTCCGTTTTTCGAAATTCGAACCCGAAAGCCTCCAAATTGGACTTTAAAGTCTCGAGTCGAACTTTTCTTCCAAGTTAAGTCCATGGTTTTATTTAAGGTCTAAAATTTATATCTGTTTGTTTGTAGGACCCCATATTTCTCCCGATCGTGCACCGACCCAACCCAGTTCCTCCCGCTTTGACCGATCCCGAGATCCGATCGTGACTCGTATGTTTTAATACCCATGAATAATCAATTCAATTTTTTTAGCTCCAGTATTAATAAAAATTTTATCTTATATTTTTAGGGTCCAGTACTGCTACAAAGCGAGGCTCGAACGCCCAGTAGATCACCTGTCTATTTCTGCCATTGAGGTGTGTTCCTTGTGTGCTAAATAACTATATTTTACCATTTTGTGTTTTAAACAAATCAAGTATGTGCACATAACTATTTTCTGGGTTTATGTAAATACTTGCTTTGAATTATAAGATATAACATTTAACGATTTACTGTATATCTGGTATGTCCTGATTTATGTGTACATGTTGCCTGTTTAACTTCTGTTACTATCATCATAACTCTTGTTATTACTATATGCCTGCCATCTTAGTGTTGGGGTGATGAGTAGTATTTAATATCCGGTTCAGCCTTGATCCAGCTGGTAATTCCGCCTGTTTACGGTTCCTAACCTCAGTTAGGGTAATTCGGCCTGTTATCGGTTCCCGTGCATCAGCCGGGGTAATTCCGCCTGTTCCCTAAGGTAATCCCTTAGGCCGGTACCTTTGCCTTAAGGGCTTAGGTTAATGCTAGTATCAGATACTATTCGGGGGAACTGTATCCAGGAGTTCGGTTGGAGGGTAGTTTGTCATGCATATTCATGATTTGATTTTCTGTATTACTGCTTAATTAATATATCTGTATTTTTGTTGCACTGTTGGAACACACTGGGCTTGATAACTCATACCTGTTTTCTTCCCCTTTCAGATACCCGTAGATAGACATCTCGGACTTGGCATTGGAGGATCTACATATTGTCTGGTTACACGTTGATGTAACATATTTGAACTTTTTCTCAGTTTACGTTATGGTGACATGTGCCAATATATATTATATTACTGGTGTTTTAAAAGTATTACTTTGCTATTTGTTTTACAAATTATTTTGTGAACGTTATTTCCAGCTACCCTGTTTTTAGTGACATGTACATATTTTAAATTGTTAGATGGTATTTACTTTCTTTGGCTTCAGTTAAATAATTTTTATGCCATATGTTTCGCAAATATAAACGATGTGACACTCTAGCCGGGCTTCCCGCATAGGCCGGTTTAGGGGGTTACATTTAGTTGGTATCAGAGCTTTTGGTTTTAAGATTCTCGGACTGTGATGGGTCCTAAATAAGTGTTTTTCTGATAAACTGTTATAAATTTATATCTGTAAGGCCATGTCACCTATATTTTCTGTATTGTGTATGATTCTCCGGTGCCAATTCTAATCTCTTAAAATTTTAACCTTGTAGATTTTCCCTGAACACTATGAGTGCCCGTAGAGCTCGCCGATCCACCCGAGGGCGGGGTCGAGCGACCAGTTTTGCTGATCTTGTAGAGGAGCCTATTAGTGATCCTCCACCTGTCATTTCTCCAGACCCACCTGCTCCCACAAGTACCACTGTACCGCCTAACCCTCAGCCTGCTGCAGACATTGATATGTCTACCCCTATCAGAGGGGCATCAATACCGAGCACCGAGCCCACGACAGTAGCTGATGATGCTCTTAGTAGGCAACTCCTCCAGTTATTACAGGGAGCTGTTAGAGCTTCGGGTGCGATGCCGGATCCACCTGTCTCCCAGATCCTGATCGCCAATGGAGTAAGAACTTTCTCTGGATCCTTGACTGGTGCACCTTCAAATGCAGAGACCTGGTTGTATGATACAGAGAGACGGATGGATCAGTTGGGTTTAGAACCAACTAAGAGATACCTTGGAGCGGTGTCCATGCTTGATGGTGGTGCCCACATCTGGTGGGAGTCTGTGGTTAGTAGTGTATCATCTGATAGGCTGACATGGGACTTTTTCAAGGAAAGGTTCAAGAACCGTTATCTGGGTGACCGATATATGAGAGAGAGGCGTCAGGCCTTTAGAGACTTGGTACAGGGTACTATGACAGTAGCCGAGTATGAGCTTCAGTTTTTAGACCTGATGAGGTATGGTGCTGGGATAGTAGCTACAGAAAAAGATAAATGTGATAAGTTTCTGGAGGGTCTCCGTATTGGTATCCGAGACCGAGTGGCCACACATCATGATGTGGTTTTTGAAGACCTGGTAAACCGGGCAAAGACTGCTGAGGACTTGGAGAAGCTTTCTGATAGTCAAGTTACGAGGGATCAGGATCGAGAGCGGAGCAGAGACAGAGACCGTAAGAGGGACCGTGGTCGATCTGGAGGACATTTTAGCCATGGCGAGACTTTTAGTCGTCCTGACAAGAGAGCCCGATCTACACCGAGTCAGAGAGGTAGTTCCTATCATCAGTCCGTGGCACCTCAGGGCTCTTCTGTTAGCCGGGGTGGTTCTTCAGGGATCCCATCTGTACCTGCGTGCGACTTCTGTGGTAACATGTATAGGGGAGAATGTAGGAAGAAGATTGGAGCTTGTTTTCGGTGTGGGTCTTCTGAGCATTTCCTAAGGGACTGTCCTCATCCATCTCCCATCAGTCGACCACCGACTCAGACTCCTGTGCGCTCTTAGACACCATCCAGATCTCAGACATCCATTCAGACACCCGCTACTAGACGTTCTCAGGGTAGAGCCTCTGGGTCTGCTGTTAGATCTGATACTAGGAGTCGAGGCCACCAGAGTGGTGGGCCATCTGTTTTTGAGGCACGTCAGCCAGCTTTGGTTTATGCCACCCGACGTAGAGATGACCGGGATGAGCCTGATGTTATTGTAGGTACTTTTACCATCTTTTCTGTTCCGTATTTTGCTTTGCTTGACAATGGCTCCACACACTCATATATATCAAAGTCAGTATCTGGAAACCTTTCGATCTCAGTTGAGAACACTGAGAGTGTCTTTACCGTTATGAGCCCAGTGGGACAATCCTTAGTTGTAGATAAGGTTTTCAAGAGATGTCCCCTTGTTGTGGAAGGGGAAGTGTTTCTGGCAGACCTTATGGAACTTCCTTTAGAGGAGTTCGATCTAATTCTGGGGATGGACTGGTTGTCTGAGCATCGTGTTAATTTGGACTGTAAGGCCAAGAGGGCCACACTAAAGACTCTTGATGGACGATCTGTGATCTTGGTTGGTGAACGACGAGGGTTTTTATCCAATGTGATATCAGTTTTGTCTGCTGACAGAATGATCCGGAAGGGATATGAGGCCTTTATTGCTTGTTTCCTTAACACAAAGGGGTCTCTATCTAAGATCGAAGAAATTCGCACTGTTAGTGAATTTCCTGAAGTTTTTCCTGAGGAGTTACCTGGTCTCCCTCCGGATAGAGAGGTTGAGTTTGAGATTGAAACTTATCCTGGATCAGCACCAATTTCTATGGCTCCGTACCGTATGGCTCCAAAAGAGTTAAAGGAGTTGAAGGTTTAGTTACAAGAACTTCTTGACAGAGGATTCTTCCAAGTTAAGTTAAGTCCATGGTTTTATTTAAGGTCTAAAATTTATATCTGTTTGTTTGTAGGACCCCATATTTCTCTCGATCGTATACCGACCCAACCCAGTTCCTCCCGCTTTGACCGATCACGAGATCAGATCGTGACCCGTATGTTTTAATACCCATAAATAATCAATTCAATTTTTTTAGCTCCAGTATTAATAAAAATTTTATCTTATATTTTTAGGGTCCAGTACTGCTACAAAGCGAGGCTCGAACGCCCAGTAGATCACCTGTCTATTTCTGCCATTGAGGTGTGTTCCTTGTGTGCTAAATAACTGTATTTTACCGTTTTGTGTTTTAAACAAATCAAGTATGTGCACATAACTATTTTCTGGGTTTATGTAAATACTTGCTTTGAATTATAAGATATAACATTTAACGATTTACTGTATATCTGGTATGTCCTGATTTATGTGTACACGTTGCCTGTTTAACTTCTGTTACTATCATCATAACTCCTGTTATTACTATATGCCTGCCATCTTAGTGTTGGGGTGATGAGTAGTATTTAATATCCGGTTCAGCCTTGATCCAGCTGGTAATTCCGCCTGTTTACGGTTCCTAACCTCAGTTAGGGTAATTCCGCCTGTTATTGGTTCCCGTGCATCAGCCGGGGTAATTCCGCCTGTTCCCTAAGGTAATCCCTTAGGCCGGTACCTTTGCCTTAAGGGCTTAGGTTAATGCCAGTATCAGATACTGTTCGGGGGAACTGTATCCAGGAGTTCGGTTGGAGGGTAGTTTGTCATGCATATTCATGATTTGATTTTCTGTATTACTGCTTAATTAATATATCTGTATTTTTGTTGCACTGTTGGAACACACTGGGCTTGATAACTCATACCTGTTTTCTTCCCCTTTCAGATACCCGTAGATAGACATCTCGGACTTGGCATTGGAGGATCTACATATTGTCTGGTTACACGTTGATGTAACATATTTGAACTTTTTCTCACTTTACGTTATGGTGACATGTGCCAATATATATTATATTACTGGTGTTTTAAAAGTATTACTTTGCTATTTGTTTTACAAATTATTTTGTGAACGTTATTTCCAGCTACCCTGTTTTTAGTGACATGTACATATTTTAAATTGTTAGATGGTATTTACTTTCTTTGGCTTCAGTTAAATAATTTTTATGCCATATGTTTCGCAAATATAAACGATGTGACACTCTAGCCGGGCTTCCCGCATAGGCCGGTTTAGGGGGTTACAAAGAGGCACCAAAGAGATTGCCAACTCTTCGTAATTTGAGTTCAAGACCATGTTATTCAGTAATTTGAGTCGCTTTGGCTAAGGTGTGTTCTCTTACTTGTGCTATATATGTTTTTCCGAAAAATATAGTTTTTGTGTGACATGCTTAATATTTTATGTTTTGAAAAATAATTGTATGTTGCTAGCATGTCTAATTTTTGTACTGTGATTTTGATTGTGCACTTGTGTTATCATGCATACATGTCATTATGATTTGAGAAATATTAAAGTTTACAGATTTGGGATTTCACATTTTTAAGTGTAAATATGATTTTTATATCTTGTGAATTGTGTTTTCGGATAAATTGAGATTTCAGACAAATTATGATTTCGGATTGAATTGTGATTGTTTTCTGATTTTCAAATCATGTTACATCATATTGTGTGCATGGGATGGGATTGTGTACGGAGGAAGTCGTGGCAGCTTTTCGGAAGCCTAAGACCACCTTGAGATTTTGGTGACGTTGTAGGTGAGGGTTCTGGGGAACTCCTCCACTCAGATTGGTGACGCTGTAGTTGGGATTTGTGTTGTGCGTATGATATCATTCATACATCATTATTTGTATTTTTCCAAAACTATATTCTTGACAAAATTATTTATGTGAACTGTATTTTATTTTATTTTTTTGAAATATTACTCTTGAAAAATAATTTTATAAACCGTGTTTTGTTTTATTTTGTTTATTGCACCTTAGAGACACATTAAGCTTTTTAGCTTACCCCTCTTAGCTTTTCTCTTACAGATCTTTAAACTTTAGGCGATGCGGTACTTGGAGAATCTCAAATTTTATTCAGTTTTTTATTATCAAAACGAAACTATTTTTAGTTATTCAGGTTATTATTTATTATTTTGTAAACATTGAGATATTTGAGATATTTATGTTATCACTATGATTTTATTTTAAATTAAAGTATATATATTTTTTTAAAATTTGTTTCTTGAGGGTAAAGTTTTCAAACGTGACTGTCTAGATTCGACCTATTTCTTCTAGGTCGGGTTTAAGGGATTACAAAAACCTTTTTTCACATTAAAAACATAACCTAATAACCTTATTTTATTTTTCCCTCATTAAATGAAGTCACTCCATCAATTTTAAAGGTAAAAATACTCTCTTTTAAATTAATTTCGTTTGGAATAATTATTACAATTTTTCTTCTTTAAAATTTATCGTTTTTCAATCGTTTTCTTCTTTAAAATCTTAGAAAGAGATTGGATCACTTTTGGAGGTGATATTTCATCTAACCTACGAAAATTTAAATTTCTTTATTGAAATTCCCAAGTTATTGGCTTCGATTAATTGTTTTTAATCTTTTTTATTCAATAAAAATCGGTTTTCTGTCAAAAACCTTAATTTTCGTTCAAGGGTTTTATCCCACTATTTTTTGGAACCTAAATTCATGATTTTGAATGTATTAGTATGTTTATAATATGTCTTGAATATATATAATCTCTTATTTAAGGCTTAGGTGAAGTTTGGTGGGTTTCGGAAGGTTTTCGGTTAAGGTTTTGATAGGTTTTAAGGGTTGCTATGTAGGGATCCGACTTAATGGTTTATTATGTGCATTTAGAAGCACTAAACCTATGATTTTGGTGCTTGAAATAGGGTAAGAGGTTGGAGATCAAGTTTGAAGAAGATTGATTCGTGTTGTTGACTTATCGATCAAGTAACGGTTTTGGTAAGTGGAATTATGAGCGTAGGGTGCTTTGGAAGTGTTATAAATATGTTTCAAAGATTTTGGGTATAGAGAAGGTGTGAGAAACCTCCCTATACTTCGGTTTAAGTTTAATCATTTTGCTCTCTTGAAATCCCATATTATGTCTATTTTACTATGTGAATTAGTCATGCTTGTATTAATTTTGTGCATATTTGATTATGTCTGTGATAAGATTCTAATGTTAATGTTTTTGATAAAGGATTTTATGCTCTCATGGTTTTGATTACAAAATTTGATAAAAGATGTTTTATCGGTTTATGCATTTAATGCATGTGTTAGTGGAAAGCATGAGAATATTTTACTGTTTTAATCTTAAAACTTGAGCATTGGTTTTGTTTTTTTATTGGATATTTATGTGATGGTTAAAAGGCATAAGTTGATCGATAATAGGATGGTAGTGCACTAATTATATAAAATGTGTACGTGTGAAATTCCTTAGTGATGCATTAAGGGGAGCTAATGTTGCGCGGTATAAGGGACTTTATTGCATTCGGGTTTCTATCTAACTTGGACACTAAGGTGAGTTTTAGCATGATGGAACTAGACCTTCATGTAACCTCGTTCAAGGGACCAAAAGAGAGTTTGTTTATCCCAACGATTAGAGGTAATATTAATCTGATCACAAATACCAATATGGTTGAAAGGCAAGCGTTTTTATAAAACAAGCCAAAAATTTGAATCTTTAAGGGGCTTTGATCCAATTATAGTCCTAGCTGGTCTAGAATTTGCAATAATTATTTAATTAAGCCTAAAAGCCAAAGGGATTGCCAACTCTTCGTGGCATTGAACATCAAATTGATTTCATTCTTTGATCTACAATTCTGAACATGCCAGTTTATCGAAGTAATCCCGAAGAAACAAAAGAGATTCAAAAGAAAACCACTAAGTTGATGGAAAAGGTTTATATTTGAGAGAGTTGGAGCCCATGTGTTGTTTTGGTGTTGTTAGTGCCAAAGAAAGATGGGTCTTGGAGGATGTACGTAGATTGTAGAGCTTTGAATCAGATTACAATTAAGTATCATCATCCTTTACCTAGACTTGATGACATTTTGGACGAACTTTGTGGAGCCTTCATCTTCTCCAAAGTTGACTTAAAGGGTGATTATCATCAGATTCGCATGCGAGAAGGTGACGAGTGAAATACAACCTTCAAAATGAAGTTAGGTTTGTGCGAATGGTTAGTGATGCCTTTTGGTTTAATTAATGCAGCTACTACCTTTATGCGTTTGATGAATCATGTTCTGCGATCTTTTATTGGAAAGTTTTGTGTTTTGTATTTTGATGATATTTTGATTTATAACAAGAATTTGCAAGATCATGTAGAACATTTGAGAGCTTTTTTAAATACTTTGTGAGAATAAAGATTGTTTGGTAACAAGGAGAAATGTGTTTTTTGTACCGACAAACTTACATTTCTTGGTTACACTATTAGAGCACATGGTGTTGAATTTGATCCTGGGAAGATAAAGGCAATCCAGGAATGACCACAAACGACATCGATTAATCAGTTTAAATCATTTCATGGTTTAGCTAGTTTTTATATAAGGTTTATTCCTAACTTCATTTCTATTACCGCACCACCTTTAACCGAGATTATTAAGAAGAATTCTAGCTTATTGTGGGGTAAAGAACAAGAAGATGCCTTTATGAAAATTAATGATTGTTTGAAAAAAGCACCAATGTTCGCCTTACCTAATTTTGATAAAACTTTCGAGGTTGAGTGTGATGCTTCAGGTATAGATATAGGTATAGGTATAGGTAAAGGTATAGGCTTTGTTTTGATGCAGGAAAGGAGGCCCATTGCATACTTCAGTAAGAAACTTAATGGAGCAACGCTGAATTATCCAGTCTATGAAAAAGAGATGTATGCACTAATTCGGGCATTGGAGACTTGGCAACATTACTTTTTGCCTAAGGAGTTAGTGATCCATACTGATCATGAGGCTTTACGACACATTACATGTCAACATAAATTTAATAAACGACATGCTAAGAGGGTTGAATTTCTTGATTCTTTTCCTTATGTTATTCGTTAAAAGAAGGGTAAAGACAATGTTTTTGTTGATGCTTTATCACGTAGATATGTTCTTTTAAATTTCCTTGATTCCCATTTGATTGAATTTGCATATATTCGTGACTTGTATGTTGATGATTCTGATTTTCAAGATTAGTTTAATGCTTTTGAAAAAGGTTTAGATGGAAAATTTTACAGGCATAATGGTTATCTTTTCAAAGAAAATAGGATATGCATTCCACAACGTTTAATGCGTGATATTTTGATCCGTGAAGCACATGAGGATGGATTGATGGGTTACTTTGGAGTCACAAAGTCATTACAGACATTAAAGGAGCATCTATTTTTACCTAATATGAGCATATATGTTGAAAGGTATCGTGAACGTTGTGTTACATGTAAGAAAGCGAAATCGAATGTTTCACCACATGGTATGTACTTACCTTTAACTATTCCTGATTCCACTTGGACTGATATTTTGGTGGATTTTGTTTTAGGATTGCCTAGAACTAGGACAAGTAGAGATAAGATATATGTTATGGATGATAGGTTCTCGAAAATGGAACGTTTTATTGTTTTTCATAAGACTGATGATGTGAATGTGGCTAACTTGTTCTTTAGAGATGTTGTTCGATTGCATGGTATTCCTAGGTTGATTGTTTCTGAAAGGGATGTGAAGTTTTTGAGTCGCTTCTGGAGGACTCTTTGGAGCAAACTAGATACAAAACTTATGTTTTCTACTACTTGTCATCCCAAAATGATGAAAAAATTGAGGTTATTAACAAGGTTTTATCTACATTACTTCATTCCATCATTAAAAGTAATATTAAGACTTGGGAAGATTGCTTTCCAAATGTTAAATTTTCTTATAATCATGCTTTGCATTTTGCTACTAAGATATCACCGTTTGAGGTTTTTTATGGTTTTAATCCTATTACTCCTCTAGATATGTTTTCTTTGCCACAGGAACAGGTGATGAACAGGGATGGTAAAGCGAAAGCATAATATGTGAAGAAATTGCATCATTAGGTTAAGGAGAACCTAGAACGAAGGACTCAAAAATATGAAAAACAAGCAAACAAAGGAAGAAAGTGAGTCACCTTTGATATTTTTGATTGGATTTGTGTTCATTTCCGAAAGGAACGTTTTCCTGCCCAACAACGATCAAAGTTGTTACCAAAAGGAGACGATCCTTTTTAGGTTTTGGAGAAAGTGAATAACAACGCCTATAAGATAGAATTATCGTTAGAATACAATGTGAGTGTTACATTTATTGTGTCTGATTTAACTTCTTATGATGGATTCTGCAGATTTGAGGACAAATCCTTTTCAAGAAGGAAGGATGATGTGAGTAGATCTATGCAAGCATAGCAACATGATCCAGAGGTCTTACCATTAAGACTTCTTACTCGTTCTAAGGTAAAGAAATTCAGGGAATTCTTTTCCTTGTGCTACAATTCCAGAATCATTTGAACATGATAATGCCTTAGAACATAGGCTTTAAAATGTGTTGCATGTTGATATTTTACATTTTTAGTTTATATTACTTATTAGGTATGTTTATGTATGTATATATTATGCTAAGTATGTTTTATGGATTGGATTGATAATATTTATATTGTTTCTAACTTGTTTTTGAATTAATGTGTGTTAATGAATAAAATTGCAGGTGTTTATAACTTGTATTTGTGTTTCCATTAAGTTTACAATACTTTTAAGGATAAAATTGAGTGGTTTTGTTTTAAAACTCAAACATTAAACACATGCTAAATGTGTTTTTTATGCCTAAGGGAATTATTTTTGTTTTGAAATTCATTTTAATTTCATCCACACAAGTAATTTCGTCTAGGCGCTCATTTTCCTATATAATTGTACTTAAAACAATGTAAAAAGGTTAGAATTTTGAATGAAAATTATACTTGTGAGAATTTTCTCTCATTTCTGTTCTTTTTAGAGCTATCTTTTGGTATTTCAAATTCGTTTGTTGTGTCAAACTTATTTGATACTTAAGGTTCTTAGATTGCTATCTAGAGGTTCCAAGTCCTTTGAATGTTAAACGTATTCGATTCGGGTTTGCACACGTTATTGTGTAGGTTCTTTCGGTTTCTTCGTTTTTTAAGTTTCTAGAATTTCTCCAACAATTTTTTGCTATTATTGAGCACTCAAGGCTGTCATGGATAAAATTTGAAGCATTAATCTTCTTCCTTAGTCAAATCTATCCAGAAATTCCAACAACTTCTATTCTTGTCTCTTTTAGTTTCTTTCTTTCTTTCTTTCTTTCTTATTTTCGAGTATTTTAAGCCTTAAAACAAAATTTTGTTATTGCTTTTATTGTAGGGAAGTGCTCTCCACAGTCCTAGATCCCTAAACCCTCACAAATCTTTTCACCGAGCAATGCCCTTATATCATTTTGTAAAGATTTACTCAACGGACATAGATGAAGAACTTTGAAGAATGAAGACAATTTGATTTATGATTACTCACTTTGATTTGGATTATGATGTTTTTATTTGAATTATGTTTTTTGTTGAATTAGTAATACTTGAACGTTATATTGTCTGGATCATCTTAGATTTCTCTTCCTATTTTGTTTTATGTTTAAAGGTAAAACTACCATTCTATGTATATTTTATATATGTAGATTGTTTTTAATGGAATTAATACTACCTATTGTGTTGTTTAAAATTAAAACATTATATAAAATTTAGGTTAATTTTAATACTGAACGAATTAAATGAATTTTTTTGGTTTGATTAAAATTTTCGATTTTTTTTGGTTTGGTTAACGATTAATACCAAAAAAATTCTTTTAATGAAATTATGGTTCTTAGGTTCGGTCAGTTAACCAAATCGACCGATTGAAAACCCTTATACACAAACTATAAACTATGATTCAAGTGAATCTTAACTATGCACATGCTAGATGATATATAACAATATGGTATGAAGCAGTTAAAGGTGGTGATATCACCCTCTCTTCATTGTGCTAAAAAACAACCATGTTCATATTTTTTCCCCTTATTTAGAAAATAACCAAAACACCCTTAGCCTAAACCAACCTAGCCCAAACAAGATTTCCAAGGACCAAACATGAGGCCCATACCTCGGCTTAACCCGAAATTGATTTCTAAAACTCGGGTCATGATAACTTTCCCTTCCTTAAAGAAAACTTCACCCTTCAAATTTTTTGGGGAAGCAAGTGCAGATAAAGCTTCCTTATGTTGGATTCTACCTTCCAAGTAGCCTTTTTGATTCATTGATTCCTCCAAAGCATATTTACAAGATCTATAAACTTATTTCACAACTCTTTGATTCCCTTTTCGAATACTCTTTACTAGTTTCAAACACATTGTGGATGTGTGTCAAGTCTAGAGGTAGAGCTAGCCGACAAGTCACTAATCCAAACTCTTTCAAGTACCTTAAATGACCCAATAAACCTTGGAATCAACTTTCCTTTTCTCCTAAAATGAAATATCCATTTCCACTGTGACACCTTAAAAAAGACTTTCTCGTCAACCTCTTACTCAATGTGCTTCCGCCTCTTATCCGCATAATCCTTTTGATAATAAAAAAAATTCTTAAAACCTTTCTTTGATGATCGAAACCTTCTTTCTTATTTGTCTAACTAGATCGGATCCTACGATATTTCTCTCATTGAGCTCGTTCCAACACAAATGTGTTCCACACTTGTACCCATAAAAGCCTCAAACGTTGCAATTATGATAGTTGACTAGTAGTTGTTGTTGTAGGCAAACTCAACCGACGATAACTGATCTTCTCAACTATCTTCAAAGTCTACAAACACAACACCGAAGCATATCCTTAAAAATCTGAATGACACGTTCAAATTGAACATCGATTTATGGTTGCAAAGCTATACTATACTAAAGTGCAACTTAGTGTTCAAGAAAATGTGGATCTTTTTCCAAAGCCTTTTAGTGAACCGTAGATCACTATTCAATATGTCGAGGATGGAAATCCATGCAATCTCATGATCTTCTTGATATACAGCTAAGCTAACCTTTCCAAACTAAAATTTATACGCATAGGAAGAGGTGAGACGACTTGTCAAACGATCAACTATAAACCATGTAACATCATGTTTTGTTTGTTTCAAAGTTAAATCCGTAACAAAGACCATGGTGACCCGATCCCAGTTTCATTGTGGAATCTAGATATGCTAAAGCAATCTGGAAAAAAAAAACTTATGTTACACCTTCACTTGTTGACATGCCAAACACCTTATTACAAACTTCGAGACGTCTCTTTTAATTCAGGGACACCAATAGAATTATCTAAGATCTTGGTACATCTTGTTGCTTCTCGGATATATGGTATAGGGGCTATGATGTGCCTACCTTAAGATATGGTCAATTAAATCCTCTAAAGCGGGAACAAACAAATATGCTTTAAATTACTACTCACTTTCTCATACTTCAAAGTCCAAAAGATCACCTCTCTGAACTACCTTTATCTTTCCTAACAATTCATCAACTAACACTTGATTCCTCTTTACCTCTCGTACCAACGTGGCTTAAAATCGAAGCTTCGCTAAAAGCCTACCATCATTCGGTATCCTCAAACAAGAAAATATAGCCCTTAAGTCCGACATGGACGTCCAAATCAAAGTATCAACCACTATATTATAATTGTTGACTTTAATCAAAGTATTCAACCATTAAAATTGTAATAAAATGTTAAATATAAAACAAAATTTTTTATATCTAAAATAAGTTAAAACGTCGTTTTGTTAGAAAAATTAAGAAATCATTACATTTGAGAAAACTTGAATCAAACACCTCTCAGATGAGAGTTTTATACCAAACCACCAATGACTAATCTAACTTAAAAACTTATTGATTATTCTTATTATTTTTGTTTTTTGTAGAATGAAGCTTTTTCAAATTAAGGTTATTAAAGTATACTTACGAATAACTATATTGTAAGAAATACTAAAAGGACTTGTTTTGGTGGCAATTGAAAGTGATCTTTCATAAGAAATTGAAATTGAAAGTGTTATAAATGATTTTGCTTAAAAACATGCAAAAAAATGATATTTTTAAGTGAAAATTTTGATTTCTAGACGTTTATAACTATATTGTTCACCATTGCTATGATAATCACCTTCATCCCTGCACTTGCCATTCCTCTCTTCTTCTTCTTCTTCTTCAACCTTGGACAGATATTGGTTTGGTTGTGTTGTATGTTTATTGTCTAGGAGAATTTAAAGGTATGATTTTGCTATTCTTTGTGTTTTTATTTTTAGGTTCTGTTTTAAAATTCGTTGGACTTACAAAATTTGATTTTGGTTGTTTTTGCTTTGTGCTATATTGGGTATTTTTGTTGTTAACCAAATGGACTTAGTTTGATGAATTTAATAACAAATTATTTCTAAATTTGAAGATATACTACATTGAACAACATTTAATTATGAGTTTGATGATCTTTTCTATAAAAGTTAAAAATATATTTTTTTTGTTTCTATGTAATTTAATGATTAATGATTAAATTGATAAAATTATAATTGTTGAGAAATAAAAAGTATTGTATTTTTATGTTTATAATTTTATTTCCATCACTTAATGGGAAAATAGATGAAATATTTAATAGAGGGACTATTTTAATCTTTTTGAAATGATTTAAATATTCATTTGTCCATTTTAGTAGATGAACCAGTGACGAAAATAACTATTATTTATTGGTGCTGTTTAAAAATGTATGTTTAAGGCCAACAACAAATAGTAATCTTAACATCTTCTTGACTTAAATTTTTTAAAATTTTAAACGATAAACAATATAAAATATCAATAAATTTTATTTTTATATAAAATATATCATTAAATTATAAAATAATGCTACTATATTATAAGATCTTATATTTTCCACTTATATCGTTGAATTTTATTTTTACTTTAATCAAAACATTCAACCGTTAAAATTACAATCAAAACATCCAACCGTTAAATATATAATATATATTTAGTCTTTCATAAAGAAAGATAATAATGCGCCAGGTAGGTTTTGAACTTATCCTATAAATCCATTTTTTAAACTATCTCACTACTTTCGAATTAATCTTTTATGAATATTTCTCTTTTTCATTTAGGTATTTTAAAAGTCATACTTAATATATATATTCCCTAGAAATAATTCTTCCCTATGTGTGTAATCATTGCTTTAGGAGGTTGTCCCCCGAAGATTAACACGTTCGCTCCAAACGATGTACACCCAAGGTTTGGAGTGGACTACGGCGGTGGTGATCGTCTAATCTAAGAGGAAGAACTCAACCTCTGTGAATAAAACTCTCAAATTTCACAAAGCAAACATAAAGCTTTTCTAACTTATTATTTAAAAATGAGAAATGAAACCTCTTATTTATAGGTTGAAAGAAGGGGCAAATCTGTTCGAGAATCAAATAAAATCTTATTTATAATTTAAAATTTAAATTTAATATCAGATAATATCAAATCAAGTCTCTGATAATATCAGATAATATTCATTCAAAATCTCAGATAATCTCAGATAATATCTATTCAAATTAGATTTAATAGATAATATCAAATCAAATCTCTTATATTTATTAAATCTAATCGGTTACACATTTAAAATTTAAAAGGAATTTTAAATTAGCTGAACCATTCTCATGTCTCTTATAAATAAAGAGTGTACCCACATCAATCACCTATCTGCATGTGGGAGGTGGTCGCCCATCCCAAACCAATGTTCAATTTGGTTTCATCTTCCTTTGGAACCATCTTTTACATGTACATACTTTCTCTCCCTTAGTCTTCCTATCTCTAGTTTTCTTGTTTCAATGGTCTTTCCTTCACCATTTTCTTGCTTTCTTCGCTCCCCAAATATCACTCCCCAAATAGGTCATTCGGTCTGGTATTGATTTTTGTCATTTTGGATTTAATTACCTATGATTTTAGTTGATTCAGATTTAATTTGAGTTTATGGTGATTCGTGACATTTCAGGTCGAGTCAATAAAAGATCAGTTGATTTCAATCGAATTTTCAGACCGTTAGTTTTTTACAGCCCTGTATATTTCTTTATTTCTTTTAATTTCTTTTATTTGTTTTAAGTTATCTTCTGCTCAAGCCCATTCAGTTTGGTTTATTTTAAATCATGTTAAAATTGATATCGGTCTCAAGTGGGATAAATTAGTTCGAATCTTAGGTAAATTTTTTTAGGTCTAACTCCAAGTGACGAGATGTAAAGAAACAGAGTCAGAAATGAAATTTAAAGGGATAAAGTATAAATTATTATAAAAATAAATCTTGAGGACTACTTTTGTCCTTGCAGTCTCAATATATCGATTAAGCCATTATAAGACTATTATAAGAACAAAAATATCATAGGGACAAAAATCGATAAATTAGGACTATTATAAGAACAAAAATAGCCCTTAAGAAGTCCACTTTGAACTTGAAATTATCTGTCAATTAAGAAGGCTCAAGTTCTTCTTTATTTAAAAAGGCATAAAGTCAAAAATATCATAGAGACAAAATGGAAAAATTAGGACCAATATAAGAACAAAAATAACCCTTAAAAAGTCCACTTTAAACTTGAAATTATATTTCAATTAACAAACCTCAAGGGCTTCTTTATTTAAAAAATCATAAATTCAAAAATATCATAAGGACTTTATTCTTATTATTTTTGTTTTTTTAGAATGAAGCTTTTTAAAATTAAGGTCGTTAAAGTATACTTGTGAATAACTATATTGTAAGAAATGCTAGGAGTACTTGTTTTGGTGGCAAACGAAAGTGATCTTTCATAAGAAATTGATATTGAAAGTGTTATAAATTATTTTGCTTCAAAACATTCTAAAAAATGATATTTTTAAGTGAAATTTTTTATTTCTAGATGTTTATGAGTTAATTTTTTTGTTGTTCAAGAGAATAATCTAATAATATCTTTTCTTTTTTGGATAAATGATATTTTATTATCCAAGAACCATCATACAAAAAAAAGTATCTACATCAATAAACCCTAAATAAACAACCCCCAAAGAGGTAAAAAAAAGAAAACTAACTAATCCCCCAATTCTTAATTATACAAATATCATTGTATCTAATCTTATTGTATCCTGATAATATCTTTTCAAATACGATATTTTTTGAAAAAATATTATATCTCTTACCAATTATAAATTAAGAACCTCATTTGAATAAATTATACATCACCCTCAAATTTTTTAAACCGCCTTGTTTACGGTCTAAGCATCAAATGTTGATTCTTATTCTAAAACACGTTGTAGGGTCAGCTAACTGGGAAAACTTAAAGCAATTGTTACATATATCTACACAATAAATTTTATGTAGTAGATACTTTGAATGTTACCTTTTCTGCAAGGGATCATATTTATCTTTAAATTATTTTCATATTCAAACAATTATATAAGTTTTTTTTTTCAATCCTCTTGGGGTATCCATTCTGCTTTTATTACATGATAGAAAAGTCTCTCTTTCACTTCTATTTTGTTCTTATTTTCTGATCCGTTTAGATGTAGCATTTCTCTCCATAGAGATAATGCCTCTTTATCTTCAACACGAAGTTAATTGCGACAAGCTCCAGTTCATGAGTAGGTTAGTTCTATTCATGTAGTTTCTGTTACGTCGGAGCATAGGCAAATACCTTTTCCTTATTACATAAGAACACACCCCAAACCATTCAACTATGCATGACTAAACACAATATAATATTTTCTTGACTAGGGTTGGGTCAAAACTGGTGCCTCGGTGAGGTAAACTTTTAAATGCTCAAAACATCATTATATTATATCATTCCAAACAAAAGGAAATCCTTTTTGAAACAACTTGGTCAATGCCACAAGCAAGATTGAGAAACCCTTAAAAAATCGTCGATAATATCTCGTAAGTCCAAGTAAACTACGAACTTTCGAGACATTCCTAGGTGGTTTCCACTCTACTATTGCTTAGATATTCTATGAGTCAACACATATATCTTCTATTGCTATGATATGAGCCAAAAATGCTACCTCTGAGAGCCAAAACTCGCACCTATTGAACTTGGCATAAAAACATCTATCCCTCCACATCTAAAACACTACCCGAAGATGTTCATCATGCTCTTCTTCTGACTCCAAGTATAAAAATATATCATCAATGAAAACCACTACAAAATGATCCAAGTATGGCTGAAAGATCTTGTTCATTAGATTCATGAACATTGTCGATGCATTGGTAAGCCCAAAAGGCGTTGCCAAGAACTCGTTGTGTCCATACCATTTCTTAAAAACGGTTTTTGCACATCCACTTCAACCACCTTGAAATGGTAATAACCATACCTCAAGTCTATCTTTGAAAACACTCGAGCAACTCACAAAAGAGGATAGCAATTCTTTATCGTTATCGTGTTAAGATGCCTGTAGTTAATATACATCCTCATTGACCCATCTTTCTTCTTCACAAAAAGACTAGATCACTCCAAGAAGAAACACTCATTCAAACAAAAACTTTTTCGAACAATTTTTGGATTCAGTTCTTTAACTCTCCCATTTTGGTTAGTTTCATATACGGTAATGGGTTATGGAAACCAATGTCATACCTCACATTACCCTGATACAAAGATCAAGCTCTAAATCCACCGATAAACTTGGTAACTCCTCAACAAACACATTGGTAACTCTTAAACTATTTGGAGACTATCCAAAACTAGACCCCAACTCTCGTATTAATCACATGAGCCAAAAAAGCTTCACAACCTTGTTGTATTAAACTTTATACTTTCAAATCTGAAACAACATTAGGAATGCAAGGATTTCTTTCTCCTCTCATCACCAACTTAGATCCATCGACAACTCGAAGCTTTAAACTCTTGGTCCTATAACCCAAGCTAGCGTCATGCTCAAAAAGTTAATCCATACCTAGGATAACATCAAACTCTTAAAAAGGTAGAACCATAAGGTCCACAGGAAAGATTGAACCTTACACCTCGATCGGACATATTCGATACACCTTATCCACTATCACATTTAAATTCAAAGGACATGTCACATCTAGACCCAGAGTCCAATAATGCTATTATATATGTAGAAAAACATAAAGAAAGTAAATGATATCATATCGATGGGCTCGTACTCCTCTTGAGCTCGGATTGCATACTGTCTCTCTGGTGGCCTAGCGATAAACTAAAATGTTTTCCTACTCTGATGGTTGAAGATCTGACTCACCCCTTCTCTAGAAAAGCCTATGCCCTTATAAGACAAATAAGAATTCTTTGTTGCATAAAATGGAATAGTAGTGGCAACAACAGGGAAACCTTCAATAAATGATCTTAAGATCCACACTCAAAGCAAGCTCGGTTCGACCCTTAACACTCACCACGATGTCTATGCCCAAATTGATTACAAACTGTAATCGACGAAAAACATCATATGGCAAGCAAAAACCAAAGCATAAATGTAAACAATACAGGAGTGAAACCCATATCACCAGAAACTAGGAGATCCACCCATGCCCGAAATCTCACATCAGGCTACTAAAAAACTCTTAGAGAGTTAGTATACTTATAATATCACATCGAGTCTTCACTTAGAATCTTACATCGATTAGGAATCAGAATCTCACATCAAGCAAAGTAATCATCCGAATCTCACATTAGATGGTCTTTATTATATCACCTGGAATCTAACATTAGATGATCTTTGTTGTGTTGCAACACTCACTCATTCGATATTTGGATCACACTATAAAACGACTCAAACTAAACAAACCATGATTCAACAAGGATCCTTAGACCATAATATTCAAGCAACCACCAAAAACAAACTATACAAAGCATAAACATCACACCAACATCATAATCACCCATTCCAAGTTTTAATAATCATTTTATAGCTTAACCAACCATTAGGAACCATTACCATAAATCATTGAACCCCCAAACTCAAAACATAAAATCTTGGACATGTTGTTATTCCCGTATCTATACGCACCCTATGCATATCGATACCTATCTCTACGTATTGATATTCCTATACACGTATCGTTGTCGAGATTTCATTCGATGCATTAGAGCCATCAAGGTGTACCGATACACCTACCTAGTATTATGGTACATAGTATCAGTAATCATATATTGAGTATCAATCTTAATCCCGTACTGATACATTCCTTAGTGTACCGATACCAAAACTGGTCACTAGAATTTGAATTAGTGCATCCATAACAATATTCCCCATTGTCGTATCAATACCCCTGAGAAGATTCGCTCATGTTGAAAAAGGGGTGAATCGATACTCAATCTCGAGTATTAGTATCAGAGCCAAAAAACACAACCTCAAGCTCGAAACTCTTTTATTTTGCCTCAAAATTCAAGCCTATCAATCTAGAAATGTTCTTACATGTTATTGGAAGTATTTATGTAAGTTTATAATCAATTTCAACCCAATATAACATCCATATAGCAATTCACCATTGATACATATACAAGCTCTAACCTCAAACAAATTATCATAAACCAATAAAGCATGCAAATATAGATGATGCAAATTAAACTACATGATTGAAGAGTGTATTAACCTCCAAAAGCAAGTTGATAACACCTCTCACCCAACTCTTTAAGCCTTCCCCTTGCTCCTTTACTACAAGGAAAGATTACTAATGAGTTATTATTTTATTTAGGTGATTTAAGGGAGCTAAAATCGAACTCTAATCATCCTAAAGCGTTCTCAAACAATATTCTCGTTCTTCCCTAAAACCTCCATAAAAAACCCAGCCTCCACCACTTTTAACAATTCATACCTTAATGTGTAGATTCCCTTGAGCTGAACAAACACTCCTCTATCCTTAAAAAGTGATAAGCAAGATTAAGCTTCAAAATCTAACCTTTGGTGATGGTAATTTGGGAGAGAAAATGATTGTAAGAGTGGGAGAAGGGTGAGCTAAAGGTGGTGATATCACCCTCTCTGCATTGTGTAGAAAAAAAAAACAATCCCCTTTTCCTGTTTTTTTTCCCTTATTTAGAAAATTATCAAAACTTCCTTAAGCCCAAACCAACCTAAGACCAAATAAGATTTTCAAGGCCCAAACAGGAGGCCTATAGTTCGGTTTAACCCAAAACCAAATTCTGAAACTCGAGTCGTGCCAACTCTAACGCTTGTTGGTGTCGATTTATACTTCATGTTGATATGAAACTAATTGTTTATATATTTTATATAACTAAATATTTAAAACATTTAAAAATTAAGAAACTAAAAGTTATTACAAAGCATACATGAACTATCGCTTGGATTGTCATATTTGAGAGAAATTCTATCATGAGTCATTTTTGTCATATTATTTTTGAGATTAATCAATTAAATATATTTATTTAATTACTTTTTTATATCATCTTTTTTACTAAGTGAATCTTTACTTGATGAAAAAATATTTTTAGGCTTAATATCCAAATAGGTGCCCAAATAAATGTGTAAAAATATATATTTGTAATTTTATAACTAAAATTATGACTAAATTACAAAAATATATATTTGTAATTTTGTAATAAAATTATGACTAAATTACAAAAATATATAAATAGCAGGGACTAAATGTGTAATTATTCCATTTTATCTTTAACTGCCACATCATCATTCCGTTAATTCATTAACGACAGATGACTATTTTAATACCAAATTAATAGTTTAGCGGTGTATTTGATTCTTTTTAAAGCATTATGGTTAGATCTATACTAACCCCATAATATTGTGGCTACCCGTGTAATTTACCCTTAAATCAATGCAGTAATCTACGTCATAATACCAATATACTAAAAGATATGCATAAACTTTTACTTAAAACATCAGCTTAAGATTAATCGATGTGAGATAAAATAATTTTAACATGTATCGTCTCATATTAAAAGAGAATAATAGTTATCGCATGGCAAACTAAAAACATAACCGCCGGAAATCGTTTGTGCTTTATTTGTATTTTTATTGGAGTCTCATTTTAAATTAGTGGTTTTAAGGTTTAGTATTTAAGATTCAAGGTAAAGAGTTATGATTAGGGTTTATGAAATTATAGACAAGGTAATTTTTTAAGGTGTATGTTTTAGGATATAGAAAATTAGGATTAGGGTTTAGAATTTAAATTTTTAGGATTTTTTACTAGGATATTTCTACCTAAAAATAACATATAGAGGTGGCCAATGTGTTGTTCTATTTGGGTTATTTTGATTAAAATCATTTTGATTTTGATTATAATTGGTTCAGATATATAATGATTTCAGTTCTGCTATCAAGTTGGATCAATTGATTTTCGGTTTAATTATTTTTGGGTTGGATAAAAATCGGGTTAATATGAGATCAATCGGTTTTAGTTAGATTTTCAGGACGAATTAGGTTTTTTGACCGTAACGTGACTTTATATAGATTGTACGTTTGATTTTTTGTTGAGTTATATGATAATTCACATCTTTCTTTTTATTTATTTATTTTAATATATCTTCTTTATTTTGGATTACTTTTGGTTTGGATGAAATTGTTTCAGGTTCATTCAATTAGGATAAAAATCGATTAGGGTTTAATTTTTGTTTAAATTTTTTTTGATTGGTTTCACTTCTATTTATTTCAAATTTCGAGTCGTCGTGTTCAATTTAATTTTGAGTTTCAGTTCAGATCTTAGATCTTGTTTGCTAGATCTAACTCCCCTGTATGAGAGTTTTTCCCCTCTGTTTTGTATATATTTTTAAAAATAATTAATTATGATTTTGCTCTTCCCATTTTTTTAACATTTATATTTCTTCCCTCGATTCGATATTAGTTCCATAGTTAAGTATCCAATTTAAAACGAATTAACAATGGACGGTCTGATATTTAACCAAAGAAGGAAAAACATATAAAGTTAGGTATTGAGAAGATGATGTTTATTGCGCCTTTGCTTTTCTGTTTTATTTTGTGAACCTTATACAAACAATATGTATGAAGAAGGCATGCAAAGTTGGTCCCCCATAACACGCCTCTCCGTGTTTTATGCTCTAATCATTTTCATGTCTGATGCTAACCTTACACAAACATAAAACAAGGATAAAGAGAGGGGGTTGAAAGGCTCATCCAACAAAAGTTATAAAAGCAATAGAGCCTCTTTGGAAAATTTTAGTAACTATCTATTGTTGGTTAGGTAGACTGTGTTGTGGTATGGATGTCAACAATGACAGGTAAAAATAAGAAACAAGAAAGGACAAAAATAAACCGTGTCGTGGTATGGATGTCATTGCCTTAGAAATAATTTGCCCTGATGTTTGTAGTCACTGCTTTAGAGGTTATCCCCTGAAGGTTAACACGGTCACTCCAAATGATGTACATCCAAGATTTGGAGTGGACTACGGCGGTAGTGATCGTCTAATCTAAAAGGAAAAACTCAACCTCTTTGAATAAAACTCTCAAATTTCATAAACAACATAAAGCTTTTCTAACTGATCATTTAAAAATTAAAAATGAAACCTCTTATTTATAGGTTGAAAGTAGGGACAAATCTGTTCGAGAATCAAATAAAATCTGATTTAAAATTTAAATTTTAAATTTAATATCAGATAATATCAAATCAAATCTTGGATAATATCAGATAATATCCATTCAAAATATCAGATAATATCTATTCAAAATTAGATTTGATAACATATAATATCAAATCAAATATCTTATATTTATTAAATCTAATCGGTTACACATTTAAAATTTAAAAGGAACTTTAAACTAACCAAACTACTCTCATATTTCCTATAAATACAGTGTCGGATTCAAGCATTACCCACAATCCCCCATTAACGTGAAGGAATCCTGCTAAAATAAAAAACCAAAACGTTGGACCAACACAAGACGAGTTCTAGAGAGATTAGTTACTTAAGTACATAGTGAACAAATCTTGAACTAGTACGTAGTGATGATGAGTATTCCTCCTCTTAGATAAGTTAAACTATTCTTGAACTTTATGACATCGGGGTGAACTCATAAC
This sequence comes from Abelmoschus esculentus, assembly GCA_035048815.1. Taxonomy (NCBI): domain Eukaryota; kingdom Viridiplantae; phylum Streptophyta; class Magnoliopsida; order Malvales; family Malvaceae; genus Abelmoschus; species Abelmoschus esculentus. The sequence continues at coordinate 4,767,194 of JAUCBN010000049.1, forward strand.
ACATAACTAATCTCTTCATCCATTAAAGTCCGCGATGTGAAGATATGAATATACACAAAGTATATATTTAGCCATCTTACCTCGGGATTTTAGTAAGTGTATTAGAAAAACGACCCATCGTTTTTTATAGAAGGCGGCTAACCCTTTTCAATTACATAGGTTATTTCATCAAGTTTATCTCAACATAAACAACCCAAAATCGGGCTATGAAATAATTAAGAGCTTTTATAAAGCTCAACCTCACAAGAAAATAAGGTGATTTTCTTCAAGTTCATATTAAATGAACCACCCAAACTCTAGGATAAAAAATCATTAAGAATAAAAACTCAACCTCTTTTTCGGTAAATTCAATATTGTTCTCAATAGAACAATTCAACCTCTTTGGATAGAATTTATTAATAGTTAAAATAAACTCATCCTTCCGAGCGGTAAGTTCAATTAGTCCTTCCCAATAGGTCTAAGGACTTATTAAGAGTAGTTATTCAACCAAAATCGATAAATTCATCAAGTCTTTTTCACTAAGACCACCCAAACCTGGGCTATGAATTTGTTAAGAGCATTAAGCTCAACCTAGGCATGTACAAGAAATGTCATAGGGATTGGGTAGATGGACATGTACACTATGATTCGTTCCATGGTTTTCTTTGACCACATTGAACTTAGATAACTAAGTTGGGTATCCACCATGAATCACTCAACCAATGGGCTTAAGACCCATCCCCTCGACGAAACCAGAATTTTTTTTGCTAAATCCTTTGGTAGGAGGATCAGCCAAATTCATTTCCGACTTAACATACTCTAAGGTGAGTACTCCATTCTTTATTAGGTGCCTCACATATTCGTACCTTATGCGAATGTGTCTCTTCTTACCATTGTAAACTTGATTTAGAGCCACAGATATCGCAGATTGCGAATCGCACAATAAAGATATCGAAGTAGTTGGTTTTCCATATAAATGTATCTCTGCTGAAAGATTCCTAATCCAGTTGGCTTCTTGCACTGCTAAGTCTAAAGCTATAAACTCTGACTTTATAGTGGAGCGTGCAATACAAGTCTACTTGACAGACTTCCACAAGATTACAGCTTCACCTAAAGTGAAAACATATCCATTTGTAGAGCTTACCTCATCACTATGAGAAACCTAGTTGGTGTCATAACATCCTTCCAAAGCAACAAGATAGCCAACAAAATTAGGTTTACAATCCTTAGTACCTTTAAGGTACTTTAGTAAGCGTCTAAGAGTCTTCCAATGTTCACCACTTGAGTTATAAGTATATCTACTCAATCTACTCATAACATAGGAAATATCGGGTCGAGTATAGTTCATTAAGAACATTAGGCTTTCAATAATTTTAGCATATTCAACCTGGGAAACACAACTTCCTTTATTTTTAACGAGATGAGTGCTAGATTCAAAAGGGGTTTGAGCAGAGATCACATCCCAATTGTCAAAACTCTTTAATATTTTTGAGTGAACCTTAGGACTACTAGACTAACCTTATATCTCTAGATTGACCTATCTGGCATACTAACCTTATATCTCTAGATTGACCTATCTGGCATGAGTTTCTTCCTAAAAACCCATTTGTTGCTGATATGTTTAAATCCTCTAGGCAAGTCTACCAATTCTCATGTATGATTTAGACATTATTGACTCTAGTTCATCATTAACAGTGCTTCTCTAAAAACTAGCGTCAATAGATCTCATAGCTTCTTCATAAATTTTAGAATTCTTATCTAACAAGAAAACTTGAGCTACATGATTTAATAAGTTGTCTAAATCATTTATCTGGTCCAAAAGAGGTTTTTTAACCTTTTCTTTTTACTTCTTCTAAGCTCTAAATCAAACTCTAAAGCATCTCATGTGGCACTGTTGGTAGCGTACTCAATAAATACTACATCAATGGTTTATGGACCGATGGTGGACTTCTTAAAGTCGGGTAAACCTACTTTATCCAGACAACCCACACTTTTAGGTATTGCAAGTTAGGTGCATGACCTTTTCACAGTTCGTATGGGGTTGAGTCTAAATTTTTATGAGCCACTCGGTTTAAGATATGATTTACCGATAGAATTACTTCTTCCCACATGTTATCAACAATGAATTCATCGACTCTTTTAAAGTTTTTTTTCCTCTTCGTTATGTCGTTTTATTGAGGAAAAAAAGGGGTAAAAGTTTCATGAACTATGTCATTCGTATATATACTTCTTTAACAAATTTAGATCTAAACTCTCCATCTCTATCGGACCTAACACTTTTCATCTTTTTCAAAAAGAGAATTTTTTATGGAGATTTATACACACTCCTAAGATAGACAATTTTTTTTCTTCCTTCTTAATACTCTGAAGAAAAGAGCTCAATGAGATTTAATAGCTACAAACATCTTTTAGTAGCATTAATGTCTATCATTTTCTATTTATTTTAGACAAGATCATTGCCTTAAAAGACCACAAGAAATATCCCTACTATGAGAAAAAGAAAGATATCTTAAAGATTATTAAGATTATTATTCTAACTTTTGCACTAGGTATAGAATATATATTTAGTCTTTCATAAAGAAAGATAATAATGCACCAGGTAGGTTTTGAAACATAAGTGGTTCATAAAGCACACTTAAATACAAAGTCTTTCAAAGAATCAATCCTAGACATGCATTTTTTAAACTATCTCACCACTTTCGAATTAATCTTTTATGAATATTTCTCTTCTTCATTTAGGTATTTTAAAAGTCATGCTTAATATATATATTCCCTATAAAAAAATATTTATTAAACATACTCAAGATGATTTTTCTACTTAAAAAAGTCAACTATCCTTCTTTTACAACCTATTCTAAAACATACTCTTGCCCAAGCACACTTAACTGCGGAGTTCTGATGGGATCCGGTGCATTAGTGTTGGTATGTTCCACCCAAAATCAGCTTGAAAATAATTTCATTTTTATAGTAGAATTTTTTCTAAATTTTTGGTTAAGTAGACTACAAAACAAGGTGTCAACACTGACAGTAAAAATAATAAACAAATAAGAACAAAAATAAATCATTTTGTGGTATGGAGGTCACTGCCTTAAAAATAATTCTTCCCCATGTGTATAATCACTGCTTTAGGAGGTTGTCCCCCGAAGATTAACACGTTCGCTCCAAACGATGTACACCCAAGGTTTGGAGTGGACTACGGCGGTGGTGATCATCTAATCTAAGAGGAAGAACTCAACCTCTGTGAATAAAACTCTAAAATTTCACAAAGCAAACATAAAGCTTTTCTAACTTATCATTTAAAAATGAGAAATGAAACCTCTTATTTATAGGTTGAAAGAAGGGACAAATATGTTCGAGAATCAAATAAAATCTTATTTAAAATTTAAAATTTAAATTTAATATCAGATAATATCAAATCAAATCTCTGATAATATCAAATAATATTCATTCAAAATCTCACATAATATCAGATAATATCTATTCAAAATTAGATTTAATAGATAATATCAAATCAAATCTCTTATATTTATTAAATCTAATCGGTTACACATTTAAAATTTAAAAGGAATTTTAAATTAATTGAACTACTCTCATGTCTCTTATAAATACAGAGTGTACCCACATCAATCACCTATCTGCATGTGGGAGGTGGTCGCCCATCCCAAACCAATATTGAATTTGGTTTCATCTCCCTTTGGAACCATCTTTTACATGTACATACTTTCTCTCCCTTAGCCTCCCTATCTCTAGTTTTCTTGTTTCAATGGTCTTTCCTTCACCATTTTCTTGCTTTCTTCGCTCCCCAAATATCACTCTAAGGGGAGGTAATAAATAGGTCATTCGGTTTGATATTGATTTTGGTCATTTTGGATTTAATTACCTATGATTTTAGTTGATTCAAATTTAATTTGAGTTTATGGTAATTCGTGTCGTTTCATGTCGAGTCAATAAAAGATCAGTTGATTTCAATCGAATTTTCAGACTCTGTTAGCTTTTTACAGCCCTGTATATTTCTTTATTTCTTTTAATTTGTTTTATTTATTTTAAGTTATCTTCCGCTCAAGCCCATTCAGTTTGGTTTATTTTAAATCATGTTAAAATTGATATCGGTCTCAAGTGGGATAAATTAGTTCGAATCTTAGGTAAATTTTTTTAGGTCTAACTCCAAGTGACGAGATGTAAAGAAACAGAGTCAGAAATGAAATTTAAAGGGATAAAGTATAAATTATTATAAAAATAAATCTTGAGGACTACTTTTGTCCTTGCGGTCTCAATATATCGATTTAGCCATTATAGTATTTTTGCCTTATTTTAGCCTTTGAAGTAGTTGAATTGCATCACCGTTCATCCTTTGACCAACACTCTAACATTAAATTTTAAATCTTAAACCTTAAATCATAAACCTTAATTGAAAAAATTATCAATCTAAAGTGATTATGAAACAGAAAAGCATTTATAAACCTTAAATGATGGTGATTCGACTATTTCAAGGGTCAAATTGATACAAAAATATCATAGGGACAAAAATCGATAAATTAGGACTATTATAAGAACAAAAATAACCCTTAAGAAGTCCACTTTGAACTTGAAATTATCTGTCAATTAAGAAGGCTCAAGTTCTTCTTTATTTAAAAAGGCATAAAGTCAAAAATATCATAGAGACAAAATTGAAAAATTAGGACCAATATAAGAACAAAAATAACCCTTAAAAAGTCCACATTAAACTTGAAATTATATTTCAATTAAGAAATCTCACGGCCTTCTTTATTTAAAAAAGCATAAATTCAAAAATATCATAAGGACGTAATTAATAAATTGAGACTGCTACAAGGCTAATGTGACATTTTGTTGATGTATCATCAGCATTTTTTTAAATAATTATTTGTAGTATTTATTTTTATGTTTTTTTAACCAATCAACAGTATCATGTTAAAAAATCATGCTACGTGGATATGTCACATTAGTGAAGGGTGTTGATCGTTAGTTGGATGATGATTTTCATCCAACTAAGGGGATTATTTTTGACATTATGCCATTTAAATACATGAACTATAAAATAACAGCTCAAATTATGTCTTTTTTGCAATAGGTACCTAAAGTATTTTTTTTTTGCTGAAATAGGTGTCTGAAGTTTTATTTTAAGTTGACATATGTGCCAAAGTAGGTACCTAATTTAACTTTAAAATAAGCCAAAAAAGAAATATTATGTATCTATTTCAGCCAAAAAATATTTTAAATATACATTGTAAGATGCCTATTACAAAAAAAAAGACATAATTCAAGCACTTATTTTATAGTTAAGCCTAAAAATAATAATTATATACTTGAAATGGTAGTACTAGCTAAATATGTAGGGATAACCATGCGGGAAAAAAAATCTTGTCTCTTCTTATGCCCAACAATAAAAATGTCATGATCCAGATTTAGATTTGAGTGTCGTGTAAACCAGAAGTGTTGGTCTCCAATGTTTGGGCCTCGGGTTTGAGTTTTGGGTCGATTTTGGCCTTAGGATTTGGGGCCTTGAGTGGTTGTTGTACTTTGGGATTTTGATATGAGGGCATTTTGGTAAATGCATAAAGAGGATGAAAATGATGAGAAAAGGTTTATGATTTTTATCAGAGGATGATATCACCTCTTTTCTCATTTTCTTTCTTTCTTCCCATTTGCAAGAGAAGAAAACTAGTTAAAGGTTCCACCTTTGTTGTGTGGCTTGGAAATCTCGTTTTGGAGATAAAAAGGGATTTGTAGGGTTGCTTGTGATCTACCAAACAAGTTAAACATGTATGAGGTTGAGAGAAAATGAGGTTTTAAGGGTGAAGGCTGAGTCTTGAGATGGAGTAGTGTGTTGGAAGCTTTAATCTTAGTTTTTCCAGTGTTCTTAGACTCTTAGAAACTTTTCTTTTAGTGTTTAATTCACTGCTTATCATATCTTTTTAGAGAAACAAGTTGGAGAGCCCTCAAGGAGATTAAAAAAGAACAAAGCTAAGATAGGAGGAAAACATGTTAGTTACTGGTTTTTTTGCTAAGGTTGGTACTCTTCCAACTTATTAGATTCATGCATTTCATATATTTTTTTTCATTGCTACATGTATGTGATTTGCTTGAATGCTTTGATAGCTTAGAAGCCCCTATAATGGTTAATTGTGGTATGGTTGATGAACTTGTGTAATTTGGGTGCAAACATGCTTAAAATCATCCCCATAACGTGTAGGAATGAAGGGGAAATCAACCATGTAGGTTGATCTAATAATTTTGGTGAATTCTCACCCCAGACCTACACTTCCAAGCAGAGGTATCGATACTAGGAGGTTTCGTATCGATACGGTAGAGAAATTAGGAGGGTGAAATGTAAGGGGTGTATCGGTACGCTGGCCCATGTACCAATAAACCCTGCTTTATTAAAATTTCATAAACTTTTTTGGGTATCGGTATGCAAGGGCGTATCGATACCCCTGTTACATTGAGTTTTAGCATAAAAGGGTGTAGCGATACTTTAAATAGGCATATCGATACCAATTTAGTTCGGTATCGGTATGGGTTTGGACCATATCGAAACAACTAGTTTTGTCCTTAGTTTATTCAAAGATTTTTAGCTTTGCGTATCGATACGCAAATGAGGCGTTCTAATATCAGGGGTCGTATTGATACCCCCATATAAGCGTATCGGTACTTGCTGGACAATCTTTCCAAAAATTAACACTTTCGTTTGAGGGTTCTATAATTTGAGGTAAAAGGTTCTAAGGGTCTCTTAAGCTGCAAAATGAAATCTAAAACGAGAAATTGACATTTTAACCTCTTTTATGAGATAATTGGGTAAAAACTTGGTAATTGATGGATATTTGCATGGTGTTTGAAACCAGCAAGGAATTGGTGAGTTATACATGATTTTTGTGGTATATGAGGAACCTTTCTTACTGTTGATAGGTTACATAGAGTTATATTATTATGAAGTGTGGTATACTAGGAACCTTACTTAGTGCTGATTGGTTACCTAGAGTTGTATTATTATGAGGTATGGTAAACTAGTAACCTATTTTAGTACTGATAAGTTAACTAGTGTTATATTATCCTGCGGAAGACCAAGCTAGGACCTTGCTTAGTGATAATGGGTCACCTAGCGTATATTATTATGTGGAGTGGCATGCCACGGACCTGGCTTAGTGCTGAGGGTCACTTATTATTATACTATTGTGTGGTGGGTTCGGACACCTTATATATATGATCAAAATGTTTTAACACTCGAAGAATTTTCGAATGTAGGATCATGATGCTTAGTGGATGCGGGACAGTTCAAAGATGCTTGATGAACCATTCCAAGCATGGATGTAGGATCCCGATGTTTAGTGGACGCGAGCCTCATCCTAGAGTATATGATCTCGATGCTTAGTGGACCCGGGCCAGTTTGAAGATGCTTGATGAACCATTCCAAGCATGGATGTAGGATCCCGATGCTTAGTGGACGCGAATCTCATCCTAGAGTATGGGATACTGATGCTTAGTGGATGCGGGCCACACTACTTCTATATATATATGAGATATATTTACTATGAGGTATTTTGTGGACTTTTCTTGATATGTATATGTTATGTGTCGATAATATGTATGTATGATATCCTGTGTTTACGCTAATATGGTAGCGCCATTGTACTCATGCCATGTCATTATTCATGTTCCATATGCTTATTTATGATATGTGTGATGTGAATCGGTTGGTAGAATACCCATTGAGCTTCGGTAGCTTAGCGTTTCGAAATGTGTTTTCGTGCGTAGGTTAGGAGAAGCCTTGGATCGGAAGAGCAACATCATGGTTGGTTTCAACATCGACTTGTTGTCAGAGTACTTCTATTAGATGTATTGGGCTATGTACTTGTAGGGCCCTATATGTAATAGTAACTTTTATTTAATTTGTATTAAGTTAAATGTTTTAATGAGTTGTATTAATTGGAGCTTCAAACTATTTTGATTTATTTGTATTTATGACTTTGGTTGTAACGACCCAGATTCGGATTCGAGTGTCGGGTTAACCCAAAGAGTTGGGCCTCGGTTTTGGGTCCGAGTTTGAGTAGTTTAGGCCTTATTGGGTTTTAGGTTGTTGGGTTGTGACATGGGCTTTGTTCTGTGGGGGCATTTTGGTAATCCTCTAATTTAAAGATAAAGGGGGGGAGATGGACTGATTTCTCTACAAAAAGCTCCTTGGGTGAGATCATCTTGTCTTCCTTCTTTTCCTTCCCCATTGTTGCAAGAGAATGAGTGGTAAAAGGTATAACCTTTAGGGTGTTAGCCGGAGAATCACGTTTTTGTGGTGAAGGGTAAGTTCTAGAGTTGCTATAGATCTATCCAAGGAGGTAAAAATGTATAGGTTTTGTGAGGAAGAGGGTTTTTGAGTGGGAGTTTATGGTAAGAACAAGAATAAGGTTTTAGGGGCCTAAACCTCAGTTTCTTGAGTTCTTACTGTTATGAGAATCTCCTCAAATGGTGTCTAATGGTTGAGTTGTCTTCCTCTTGTAGAGAAACAAGTTGGAGACCCATCTTCAAGCTTAGGAAAGAAGAAATCTTAGGAGAGAAGAAGGGACGTTTTTGTTGTTGCTTTGCTGAGGTTGGTACCCTCCAACTCCTCTTGGATCAATCATATCATCATTAGAGTGCATTTCATGTTATTATGTGCATGATTGCTTAGTTGCTAAGCTTGGGGTCTTTAATGGTGAAATTCGTATTAAAATATTTTAGGGTCTAAAAGTGATTAGAAACTCACTTAAATGTCTTCTTTAATATGTGGAAACAATTTAGGATTAATTGGTTTAAGTTTGGGTAGGATTCTTAGAAATTTCTAAGTGAAGACCTTCATTTTCATGCAGGGGTATCGATACCCCTGAGAGGAAATTAGGCTAGATTGGGTAGGCGTATCGAAACGCCTTGCTCGTGTATCGAAACGAAGGTTTACACTGGCAAATCGTATCGATACCCCAAACAGGGTGTATCGAAATGAGTAGTCTTCCTAAGTTGACTTTGACATTTGGTCAAAGCGTATTGATACCCCCTTTGGGAGGGTATTGATACAAGGTGTTTGATACCCCCTTTGGTGAGGGTATCGATACAGAGCGTTCCGATACCACACATAAGGAGTATTGGTACCCCTAGGAGAATTTTGTATAATCGTGTGGTTTTGAGCTCGAGGCTCGATAATTGTGATTAGGAGTTCCTATAAATCATTTCAACTATAAATGGATAGTTAAAACTGAAATTTGGTAATATTACCTCCGACGGACTAAGATTGGTTAAGTCTTAGCGTATCTTGATGTGAAGATCCTAGGTAGATCGTTTGTGTGTTTGAGTCCTTGTGTGATGGAAATCTGGATATCTAAATTAATGTTGCAACATAAAGAAGTCCATCCGATGTCATATTTCGGGTGATGAATAAAAGACCATACCGAATGTAGGATCCCGATACTGTATGGACGCGAGCCTCATTCGAAGATACTCGATTTGACATTCCGAGTATGGGATTTAAAGGATCACGATGTTGTGCGGACGCATGCCTCAAATATCGGATGTAGGATCCTGATGTTGTGTGGACGCGAGCCTCATCCTTGAGTATGTGATCTCGATGTTGTGTTGACGCGAGCCTCACTACCCTGTGTTGTTTGTTTTGATAAGTATATGTTGTGTACGTTAGTATACATCTCATTATGCCATGTGATAGGCGAGAATGTTAGAGCCATCATACCATGCATGATATTACATGTCTTGCTTTACTTTATTTATGATATGCATGATGTTGGTCGAGTGCCGTGTACCCACTGAGCTTTTTTAGCTCAGCGTTTCGAAATGTGTTTTCGTGCGTAGGTTAGGTGAAGCCAGTTTCGGAGGAGCACCATCAAGGTTGAGATTTCAGCATCGACTATGTGTTAGAGTACAACTGTTAGATGTAGTGGGCTAGTACATGTCGAACCCTATGTATTTGTAACTCTGTTATTTATTATTGAGTCGAATGCTTTTAAATGGTTTGTAATATTTTGGAGCTTCAACTACTTTATATCTTTCGGAATTTACTTTTAACTTGAATTGGATTTTATGAAATTATTTTGGACTTGAAATTGATTTATTTTGTTGGGCTTTCGAAATATAGGTTTTGGGCCGTAGGCCCAATGTGGCACCGAGTCTAGGGTGTTACATTGTTTGGATTTGAAATGAATGGACTTTTAATGGATTTAAATGTGCCAATAGGCCTCTTAAGCAAAATTTTGAAATACGAGTTTTGGGCCGGAAACACAATGTGACATCCATGTTGAAGATGTTACAAAAAAAATTAAATTCTAAGATTTAATCCTAAATCTAATGCTATAAACCTTAAAATTTTTTAAAAAAATACACCATACATTTAATTCCTTAAACTCTAACATTAAATGTTACCTTAAACCTAATTTTATAGTATGAGACATAAATAGATACACAAAAATAGATAAAAGATTTTTATTTAACCATACCACCTCAGCAAATCATATGCAAGATAAAGAAAAATTGAAAGGAAAGCAGCCTAGGAAAAAGGCAAGACATAAATCATATAATAAAAAACTGACCCCTTGCTATTTATATCCTCTCATTTCCCCTCCTATATCAAACAAGTCTCTCAAATTAGAAGAAAAAACAAAGAAAATAAAAGGGTTTGGAGTTCCAGCATATTCACATGAAAGGCAGCCCTGCAAATATATAGTCTCGATACATTTATCATGCACCATAGATAGTTGAAGCTGCCAGCATGATCTAGCCATCCCTCTTTTAGCTTTAGCTTTACCTTTTACGGAGAGAGGCTAGATCATATGGCAGCTTCATCTGTCCATGGTAGCACGAAGAAAACCGTAATAAACAAAACCCTCTTCGGCTATTCTCCCTCTTCAGCTCGAAAAAGGGGTGTTCAATTTCTTTGTTTCTTCTTTTTTATGATTTTCTGTCGGAAAACTTGTAAAATTTCAGCTTTTGTGCTTCCATAACACATGCTTCATTTGTAGCATTTGTTGTTAAAGTTTTGATTGTACATTAAGAATTGCTCTTCCCTGTGTCATTGGAAGGATCTTAATGGGATATATTTTAGGGTTTAAACGATAGGATTCCTTTGCTATGTTATTTGGATTCGGGTGAAAATATCAAACACGATTATGTTTTCTAGATGAGTATGTTTGAGTTTTTTGTATAATTTTGGTGTCCTCAAAGGATCATAAACTCGTATCTGTCATGTTGAAGATGACATCACCGAATATAGACCATAAAACGGAAATTATCTTTTATAAGTGAACCATAGCTTGATAAGGGTCAATCCTCAACTGCAAGTCTGCAACACTTTGAGTAAAGATTAACTCTCAGTCTCTTTGTGGTTCAAGGAAATAGGCTTTTCTGGGGAGAAAAACATCAATTTTCTATATATTTTTTTCTTTTCTTTTTCAAAAGATATCACATTTTCTAAAATTTTTTACTGGGATATAGAGATTAGTCAACTTTGTACGCCCTGGTTATCATGGCACTGCCTAATTTCAGGAATATCGTTACCAACCTCAAAAAATACGATTAAGTGCATGTATACTCAGGTTCATGCACATACACTAAGCCATTATATAAGATTGTTGGACTTTTTAGATATTGCATGTATATTTTTTTGGAAAAAATGTGTGAAAAATAGTAATTTTAAGTTATATTTTAAATGGGTATGAATAGAGATTCGAATAATGGTTTTATATGATCTTATTTTACTCTATGAGACCTTTCAACGATATCTTATATGTTCAAAACAATTGAGTGATGAACGAGAAATTAATGCTCAAGGTAGGTAGGTATGAATTGAATAAGAAAATGAAAATCCACTGTCGCATATTGATGAGATAAATGGAATGAGAAATGTTTATATACATTTACCCACTTTGTTTTTATTGAATGATTTGAATGAAAATTGTGCATCATGTGTAGCGGGATGCTAAGTTCTTGATCTCTTTGTAATATAACTGTGATTGATCATTTGTTGTTATATCTTGGAGGCGACGTCCAACGAATTTGAGTACTATAAAAATAGTCAAAATTTTGTCTTAAGGAAACTGATTCGTGCAGGCCTCAGCACGCTTTATTTCGATTTGACTGATACATAAATTGTATCGTTTTATTAATTTTGTATTGTTCGTTTGGATAATAATATTTATTTATTATTTTATTTTTAGATTAATGCAAATCAATTCATACAAACCAATCACTCATTCCATGTAATTCAGGTCGTTTATTGATCTATTTAGTCATTCTAACTATAAACATGCATTCACGAATGATTCAGGAACAAACCAGGTCGAAATGGCTTCATTTAGGACAAGGTAGGCCAATTTGTAATTTTTTTATTTAATCACCGATATCTGATTTATTAGACACTAATATGGATTATATTTTATAGTCTCAATATCGAGACCTATAGTCAAAATGTCGAGATTTAAACTCATAATATTATTTTAAAAAAATAGTATTTCATCCCGCTAGATCAACAAATTGTTAGTTAATTTGTACATTTTGAATGCAGGGTCTCGAGACTAGGGTCAAAGTTTAGAGATTGAAATAGTTTTGATATTTATTGGTCTTGGGACCGGAGGTTTTGATGTCATGAACCGTTTTAAACTAAAGAAAAAACGATGTGGTTTTAATATTCTCTTTCTTTTGTTAGTACGGAACATTTTGTGTAAGGGGTTAAAACACCTAATTCTATTAGGTTTGAGGTATCGAAATTTTGAATGAAAAATCAGTTTTCTTCTTTCTTTCAAGTCTTCTCTAAAATCTCATTTCTTCCTGTGTTTCTACAATCCTTTCTATTCTCATTCTATTCCTATTTCTAAATCTGTTCTTTTAACGTATAATTTCTTTCTTGATACGTGACAATTGATCTCAAGACTAGCTTTAGCAGCGAAATTTAGTAAAATTTTACATAAATACAACTTTCATGAACATAAAATTTGGTCAATCAGCATGAAATACAACATATTTCACATAAATTCATGAATCCAATCTAAAACTAACCATCTCAGTAAAATTTGAGTATGGACTACTCTTTTTACACTATTATGACATTCAAATAAGAACTTTGCACTATATATTCCTACATGCCAAAAATGCATACTTCATGCTTTCATAATTCAAAAATGATCATGATACCAACTATCCCATGCATCAAGTTACACGAAAAAAATCATGTCTTTTTTTAGTGTCTTTATTTATATTTTAATATTTTTTTAATTTTAATTTTTAAATCTTAAACCTTATGTCTTAAAACTCAAAAATAATCAACATCAACAACAAACGTTTGAACTTAATCACTATTCCCATATCCACAAAATATGAATCTTTAAATCATTTACATACCATAAAAAGGACCCAACTATTAGAGATAGCATAGCAATAATACTTGCACCAAAACAATATCCACTCTGTCTCACTAAATTTGTTTTGATTTTTTGTTAAACTTTTTAAACCTTGACTATATTTATCTTTAATAATTAGATTATATACATAACTAACTGATTGAAGATTTTTTCAATAATAAAATTTATATAATAAAAGGTCAAAGTTAATATTTTTTAAAAAATTAATAAAAAAACGAATTTAATGAGACTAAGGTGACTTCCTAACAAATCAACGTATCAAAGTTAAAGATTTAGGTTATAACATTTATAATTTAAGATTTATGATTAAAATTTAGAGTTTAAAATTTAAGTTTTAGGGTAAAGTTTTAAGATTATAAATTTAAACATTAGATTTATACTTGAAAATTTACATACTTTCATGAAAAAAATTTACATTGACAATATATCAAACATTAATAGTATAATGCACTAAGTTGAACGCAAATCCCAAATAAGTATCGAATATAAATCCCCAAATAAATTATCCCAATTACAATAGACGTTATCTAAGTTTGGTTCAACCAAAAGATTTATCGATCAATCGATGAGGATTGGGCTTACAAAAAGAAACGCAACTGGGCTAGACTTAAGGGTGATAATGAGTTTGATCGGCTTGCAAGTTATTATGCTCGGTTCAGTCAAAGCTCAATTTGAGCTCATACTCAGCTCGAGACCTTAACAAGTAAAGCTGAGTTGATCCAAACTCAACTCGAAAAGCTCATGAACAGACTCGAAATAAATATATACATATATACTCTATATACATTTGTTTATTTCATTGTTGTTAACTTATTATCATGGTTAAATATTTTAAATCTAATTCTCCTTATGAACTTGTATAATTTGAAAAATGTACTATGACTATTTGCGGACTTCAAAAATAAATATGATCTTTTACTAAATATGTTTTCACATATTATTTTTTAAAATTTAAAAAAAAATTAAAAGCAAAAAAACAACAAGCCAACCTTGAGTCGGGTCTGGCCGAATTCGAACCTCAAAGTGAGCCAAACTCAAACTTTCCAATTCAAAGTCAAGATCGACGAGCTTCGAGAACAACTTGAACCCAATAATACTATTTCTAGCCAAGATGAGCTTCCTCGGCTCGTTATCACCCCTTGGGCCCGTAATAGACGCCAAAAATCTTTTTCTTGTTTTTATTTTTGGTTTAACCATCAGTATCTAATTCATTGATTGACTAATTCAAATTTAATACCATAAAAAATCAATGACCCTCCTAATCCAATTGCTTCATTTCGTAATATCGGGATTCAAAACTCTTGACCTTTCATAAAGGATCTAGCGCCTCATTTTACTAGATCAAATGGTTGTTGATTAGTATAATACAATTCATGTCTATTTTATGATCCATGTTTGAGATTCGTGATTCTCTTCCGATAATATTGTTTTCAAGATACAAACTTAAATTCTTTCTTTAAAAGAGTGTGTTTTGTAATTTACTCACAACCTTATTCTTATTTTCCATTTTTTTTAACAATTAGCTAAAATTTCCACAATTTCTTATTTTTTATGAATATATTTATTTATGGTGGATATCCATATATTAAGTTAAAGTTTAATGGGCTTTATTATTAGGGTTTAATATCCATTGGAATTAGGGTTTTCATCTTTTGCCTATAAATATAGACTTTTGGACAAAGCATTGTATACAACCCTACTTTGAGAATATAATAAAATCTCTCTCTTTTGTCTCTTATCTTTATTCTCTTATTTTATTCTTGTTCTTTACTTTATTCACAACACGTTATCAGCACGAGACTCTAACCAACGGAGGTGTTTGTCGTTCAAATCTTGAAGGAGTTATTGAAAAGAATTTGTTCATGGCATAAATCAAAGATAAGTTCTTATCCCTCAATTATATTTTAATTATCGATTATTTTTCTCTCTTGATCTTTGATTTGATTTTTAATTTATTAAAAATCTTTGGTTGTTTGATGTTTGTGTAGCGATAAAGTGACTCAATTCACGTGGTGCTTGTCGACAATTCCCGAAAAAGACTTTAACAAAATATTGGTGATTAAACTTTTCATATATTCAAATTAGTGGAAAGTTCGGTATGTTTTATTTATTTAATTTGAGATTTTTTTATCTTTATTTATTTTGATGGTGAAAGTTTTTGCTTTTAAATATATTTTTAAGTATTACATGATATTAGAACAAATATTAAACCTTTAATTAATTAATATGTTTTTTGTTATGTTGGTTTAGTCCAATTATATTGGCTGGACATCCCGTTCTACGAGGCTACTGGTCTCAAAGGAGGTTCTTTTTAAAGGACCTTGTGGATTGGTTTAACAACGCCACGTATGAGGATTAAATTTTTATTCTTTATATATATTGAATATATATATCGGTTGATCAATTACTATTTAATAGTATGAATATTATAAAGTTTATATTTTCTTGGAAGCAATATTTTTTTATGTCGAAAAATTCGCCAAGTTCAAGTTACGAAAATTGTCTTGATCTAAGAATTTTTATGGGAGGCATTCCCTGAAGTGAATGCATGCATGATGATTATTCTATGCGATTATTGAATTTATGACATTTAAGTGAATGCAAGCATGATGATTATTCCATGCGATTATTGGATTTATGACATTCCATGAAGTGAATGAAAGCATGATGATTATTCCATGCGATTATTTGATTTATGTCATTCCCTGAAGTGAATGCAAGCATGATGTTTATTCCATGCGATTATTGAATTTGTTTCATTCCTTGAAGTGAATGAAAACGTGATAATTCACTATATGGTTAGTGAATAAAACTCAATTATGTGCCAGAGTATCATTGATGAGGATATGTTGGAAAAAAAACATACTCCACTTTTCATGCCAACAATGTTGTCCTTCAGACACAATATCGTGAAAAAGGCTTTAAGAAATATTCTGAGTTAATTTCTTGACTTCTTGTGGCTGAGCAAAATAATAAGTTGCTCATGAAAAATCATGAATATCGTCCAACAGGCTCCGCTCCATTCCCTGAAGCGAATGTGACATTATATAGCGGAATGAATAAAAGCCACATTAGTAATTGTGGTTGCAATTGAAGTCATAAAATAAACATTGATAAGATGATTCTTTTGAGAATACTTATATCCACTAGAAGTGAAATTATAAAGATGACAAGAATGATAGAGAGATCGTATCAAAATCTTTATGTTATCAATATGATGGTATAAATCATTGATCTCGTACTTGTCAAACGCTGAAGCATTATGGACTTTATTCAGAATCATGAATGATAAATTAAAGAAAATATAATCAGATTTTCTTTGTGACGAAAATAATGGCGTTATTTATCCAACTCAATTGGATATTGATAATTTTTCTCATAGTCCTTCAAGAGAATAATTCGCCATTTATTTTATTTTCCTTATAACATCTAAAAGAAATAATTGATCTTTTATTTATTTTGCTAATTTATTTTTATTTATTATATATTTATGATAATTTATTTTACATATTATTTATTTACGCTCTATGTTAATTTATCGTTAATTTATTTTATATATTATTTATTTACATTCTATGTTAATTTATCCTTTGAAGAATATTATCACTTCCGGAATGAAATCTACAATGAATTGTGGCTATTTATGCCAAGCAGACAATGCAAGTACTCATACTATACTTAAGCATAAGAAATATTTTCCCATTTAAATACAAGGGAAAACGTGAGTACTATATCTCAAAGTACTGAAATATCAATGCTTCGGAAGAGCTTTTGAGAGTTTATCTTTGATAAATAACCGATTTGATATAGTGTGCTATATTTAATATTTTCCATTCCCCGAAGTGAATGGCACAAAGCACATATTTTTCATTCCCCGAAGTGAATGAAATAAAGCACATATTAAAATGTGCATAATTATGCATATTTTCCTATTTTAAATGCAAGGGAATGTGAGTACTATATCCGGAAGTATTATTATCACAGAAGGATCCAACTGAGCAAATATGTTATTGCCAAATGAGACTTTATCTCATATTTACAGTGCATTATGCTCGTCAAAGTCGCAAAGAGACTTATTGAATTTTAAAGATATTTGCATAAATATATTGAGAATATTAGTCAAGGGGGTGCTGACTATCTCAATATTACGAGTATAACTCAAGGCAATAAGGAAATTATGGCAAAATTACATACATTGTCATCCATATTGTACTACATAAGAATTAGTACAAATTGAAGCTCATGTTATTGTAAACTAGAGGTTTACTGATAATTTTATTTGGCATGACCGGTTAGACCATCCCGGTTCAATTATGATGCGAAAATTTGCTGACACTTTCATGTGGTCATTTATTGAAGAATTAAGATTTTCTTCATGGTAATATTTCACGTGATACTTGCTATGAAAGCAATTTTATTATTTAATCATCAACATCTAAGATAAAGTGCTATTAATTTTCTGGAACGGATACAATGTGATATATATGGGCCCATACACCTTTCTTAAAAACCATCTAGATATTTTATGATTTTTATCGATGCATCGACTAGATGGTTATGTGTATCCTTGTTATTAACCCGCAACTTGGTGTTTGCGAGGCTACTTGCTCAGTTGATAAAATTACGAGCACATTTTCCAGATTATTTTCTAAAGACAATCAATCTTGATAATGTTGATGACATGTAATTTTACATGTAGTATCACAAATTCGCATCAAGCCAACAAATGATCATAAGTTCTCCCCATTACAAATGGTTTTTGGTCAGGAACCAAATATTTCTCATCATAGATTTTTTGTGTACGATATATGTTCTAATTGCTCCACCATAACACACAAAGATGAGTTTTGTTGAGAATATATATAAGAGCTTCTAATAGGGGATTTATTTACAACCCGATTTACTGAATATCATTTTAATGAGTTAGTTTACCCAATATTAGGGGGAGAAAATAAATAGCTGGGGAAAGAAATAAGTTAGAATGAATTATCATTTTTCTCATTTTGATCCACGTACTACACAATGTGAACTATAAGTTCAAAGGATAATTCATTTAGCAAATCAATTGCCAGATATTTTGCTGACCATAAAAGAGTGATTAAGTCACGTATATCAGCTATGAATGCTCTGATTAAATTTGATGTCATGGAATGACAAACTCTAGTTGCTAATGGGTCTAACTTACGCTTAAAGCATAGTAGACAAGTAAGTTCCAAAGATAAGAGATCCTCGAAAAAGAAAAGGATCTATATTTTATGATGGTCTGATCGAGAAATCAATGATTATGAAAATCTCTAGAATAGATTAAATGGTCTTCAACAGAGACATTGACATGACTCAGGTACCTGATAATAAAGAGATCTCAATAGATTATGTCATGTCTGGTATTAAGTGGAACTGAAATTAAATCGACGTCGTTAATATATTTGCATGCAATACAGCACTAGAGCTTTTATTTGATGATGTGGATCATGAATCATTGTCAATTGGGCAATGTAAACAAAGAAATGATTGGCCAACATGAAAGAGGCATTGAGGCGAAACTAAAATCTCTTTTGAAAAGAGAGAAGTATTTGGGCCTATAGCCCATACATTGAAATGTGTAAAGCTCGTGTATATAAACGAGCTTTTGTGAGAAAGAGAAATCAAAAGGGGAAATCATGAGATATAAGGTCATTTGGTTGCACAAGGATTCTCACAAAGATATGAAATTGATTATGAGGAAAATATATTCCTTGGTGGTGGATGCAACTACTTTTAGATTTTGATCAGTCTGGCAATAAATAAAATTACTTAGTTTCTGCCTAATGGATGTTGTTACATCCTATTTGAATGAGCCTCTTGATAGTAATATTTACATGAAACTTCCGGAAAGATTTAGATTGCCATAAGCAGTTCATTTAAGTTCTCGAGAACATTATTCAATTATATTGAATATATCTTTTTATGTCTTGAAACAATTTAGGCGTATTTGGTTTGATCGCCTCATTAAAAATTTATTAGCATAATGCTATATGAATTGTTTAATTTCCCCGAGCATTTTTATTAAGAGGTTTAGCTCTGAATTTTTATTATTTTGTATGTCGATAATTTGAATATCGTTGAGACTCGTGAAGAGATCTCCTCAAATACTTGTGCATCTATCGACATATAGAAAAATATTGAAAGAGACTTTACATGCATAACGCATATCTATTGATCACCCTTATGGTTGTTGGTAGGTCTCTTACTGTAAACAAAGATTTTTTCGTCTCACGAAAAGGGTAATGATATTCTTGGTCTAAAGCACAATATACACATTATTTGATATGGAAGCATCGTATCTTAGCTGGTCCAGAAATATTATTTAAGTGCTACGAGATCATTACCTTTAAATAATTGTTATGCATGAGGCAAAGCCAAAATATGTGTTTGGCTAAACATATCCTGAAGATATTTGAATGTTTTTCACAAGATAAGATGCAAGTTATCTTGTACAGAGATAATACAAAATTTATATCTCAAGGTGGATATATCAAATATGATAAAACAAAACATATTTCTTCAAGTTTTGTCCCTCATGATTTTCAGATGAATAGTATTCAATGAATCATTTCAAGCAATGATTTGGAAGATTTATCCACTAGTGCATGATCTACTTCAACACTTGAAGATTGTATTCAATATTGAATTATAAAGATTCAAAGATCTTATGTGATATTTTCATGAGGGGGAGTAAATACGCGTTGCACTCTTTTTCCCTTAACCGAGGTTTTGACCCAATGGGTTTTCTTGGTAAGGTTTTTAATGAGGCAACATGTTATGCGTATCAAAGATGTGTGTACTCTTTTTCCTTCACTAAGAATTTTTTTCCCACAGGGTTTTTATCTTAGTAAGGTTTTAACGAGGCACATTATCTTCATGGATATCCAAGGGAGAGTGTTATGAATATATTTATTCATGGTGGATACCCATATATTAAGTTAAAGTTTAATGGGCTTTATTATTAGGCTTTAATACCCATTGGAATTAGGATTTTCATCTTATGCCTATAAATATAGACTTTTGGACAAAGCATTGTATACAACCCTACTTTGACAATATAATAAAATCTTTCTCTTTTGTCTCTTATCTTTGTTCTCTTATTTTATTCTTGTTCTTTACTTTATTCACAACATTATTTTCCTTTTCTTTTTATAATGTCACAACATATTTAGAAAGTACATTTTAAAACTTCAAAATCATAAATTATTTTGGCCTAAAAGAAATAAAATAAACCCTCAACAAAATAAATCTCATGAATTTTGGTTTAAAGTTATAAATCAAGTAAATTAAACTAAAAATATCATTTACAATGAAATTTCGAGATATATGATCCAAATCAGTTAAATGCTAAATTAATTTTTAATGATTAAACATGAAGTAAAATAAAGAATCAAGCAGAACTATCAAACATAAAAAGCTCGTGTTTTCCATGTTTTTAAATATGATGTTTGCTCAACAGGAAACCTTATTGATCAAATATAAAACAAGTCACAAATGCAAATCAATCACTGTTTCCATATAATTCAGGTACTTTATTGATCTATTTAGTCATTCTAACCATAAGCCTGCATTCATGAACGATTCAGGAATAATCTAGGCCAAAATGGCTTCATAGAGTATAAGGCAGGCCAATTTGTAATTTTTTTATTTAATCATTAGTATCCCCATTGGACACTAATCCAAATTGGGTTTTGTGGAGATTCAATATCAAGACAATCTTTTAATCTATTTTTCCTATTACAATGTTAGGATTTGAACCCATAATTTTTTTTATTTGCTCAATATAATTTCATTAATTAAATAAACTAAATTTTATGTCTCATTGAAAACCTCATTAATCCTAAATAAAGAAAAAGAGTACATACAATCAGGACAAAATATAAGAGATAGCACCCTTAGCATACACAAACCATCTCCTTACATATCTCCCCAACCCCAAAGACCTAATCTGTACCAACACAATTGCATTAGAGGAGAGAACCAAGTGAGACTCCTACTCTTCACTCACTATCAAGTTATATCAACTAGTTTATTCCTAAAATAGCTATATCTTTAACTATCTGACTCTCATCCCCTTTGAACTAAATTCTCAATTTCTTGCCAAGCTGAATTGTCTTCCTTGCCTCCTTAGCTAACGATTCTCATCTAGCCACAAGGTCTGAATCAGACAAAGAACTTCCAGAAAGTTCTGGGATTTCTTCCCCATTGGCTTTCTTTCTTTCCCTTCTTCTTGCTAGCTCCTTATTTTTTATTTTTTTCGGTTGGTTAAAGCTCTATCCTGGAAATGGTTCAGAGAGAGATAGCGCCTCTCTTTCACTTTCCTTTTTGCCAGTTCGGGAAATAAATCCCTAGCCTCCTCTCCTTCTTCAAGAGTTATTACTTTTACAGACCCTTCCAATTTTTTTGACGTTCCTGATAGTTTTTAACACTGTTAAGCTTATCCACTGCTTCCTCCCAAGCTGACTTCGTCTCAGCCACGGGCAAAAAAGAGTCCACATAACTTGTTTGCTTCATGCCCATATCGTTTCAGTTGTTAGCTTCAATCCCGTGACGTTCAAGTCATCCAAAGCCTTCTCTGATGTGTATATTTCTTCATCACAAGATAACCTCTCATTCCCTTTCTCTTCTAAACTAACTTGTTTGTCCATAATCTCCTTCGGCCCTCTTTTAGCTATCTCGGCCCAGCTTTCATTATTAGGATGTAAGATTAAAGATTTAGAATCCATAATCTTGTGTAAGGCCGGAACTAGAGTCTCATTCCATTAGATGAATAAATTGGTCAATTTATGCATTTTGAGTACAGGTTCTCGAGACTAGGATAGGAGTCTAGAGATTGATATAGATTTGATGTTTAGACCGTTTATAGAAGAATTTTTGGGTGAAAAATTTGTTTTAAACGCAGAAGCAATAAAAAACACTTAAAAATGGTAAAAGCTTTTCCACCGCAAAAGCTTTATTTACCCTTAGTTTTAGCTTTTGAAACTTTGATTTCTAAAAGTTAGATTTTTAGCTTTTATAAATCCTTGGTTTGCAAAAACTCCACCCAAATCAAATTTTTCAAACACAGCCCCAAACTAAGCCTTAATGGTCCCGAGACTGGAGGGTGTGATCTCAAGATGAAGTTTAGTAAAATTTTACATAAATACAACATTCATGAACATAAAATTTGATAAATCGACATCAAATGCAACACATGTAACACCCCGAATTTGACCCAATTCAAAATTCATTTTTTGAAATCCCTAAAATTTTGAAACCTTAATAATTTGAGAATTTTATTTTGAATTTCAATGACCTAAATGATCTTTTTCGAAACCTTGGTGTCCAATCTATTATGTGACTAAAGTTTTAGGGTCTTTGTGAAAACTTTATTTATATTAGTGACCAAAGATGTAATTTAACCATTTTTAGGGTAAAAATTAAAACCCATGTGCTAGTGCGTGAAAGTTGCTTTGGCTGAAAAAATATCAGCAGTCTCTCGTCCCTCACACCCGGTCTCACGTTTTTTTCTTTTACCCTCCCTTCTGTTCTGATCGATTTTTTCGGTCACCCTTTGTTCGTGGTTTGTTCAGTCGTTGCCGGAGTTGGCAATAGTCGCGTTGGAACCTTCTCTTCTCCATTTTTAGTTTATATTAGGTTCAGGGAAGGAGATTCGTTCGGTTCTCTTGTTGTCGTCGGTTATCGTTTTGTTTGGGTAAGTTTATTAGTTTGAGTTTGGTTTTTTGTTACAAATGGTGTTGGATTTTTGTTTTGGTTTTGTTTTGTTGTTTGGGTTTTGGTTCTTGGAATCGAAAATGTTAGCCTCTGCATCGAGGAGTTTTGTGAAATCATCGGATTTCATCATCGGAGGTGGTCGCTGGAGAATTATCGCCGTTGTCGTCGTTCTCCTAGTGCTGTCGTCGCTTGGTTGGTTGCTGGAAACCCTAATTGGGTGGTAGGTGTTAGTTGGCATGTGGGCTTGGACCTTAGGTGGGTGTTATATATTTGGTTATGTATGTGGATGGGCTTGTGAGATAGGCTGATGGTTTAGGCTTAGTGTGAGAGTTATTTTGGTGAGCCCAAACTTTTAAAATGGTTTAATTTGGGTTGAGTGACCCGAACCGGATTTGTTTAATGGATTTTAAACCGAATCGATTTTGACCAAGTTGACTCGACCCATGTTTGACCAGATTCGAGTTTAACCGTTGACTTAGCTTTAACCAAGTAAGACTTTGATCGGGTTTGATTTTGATTAGCTTGACCTTGACAAGTTAGTTGACCATGGACTTTGACCAGCTTTGACCTTGGACCTTTTGACCTTTGACCAGTCAAGTCAAAGTTGACTTTTGATAGTTGACTTTGACTTCTAAGTTGACCAGAGTTGAATTTTGACCAGTCAAGTCAAAGTTGACTTTGACAGTTGACTTTGAATTTGACCAAAGTTGACTTTGACAATAGTTGACTTTTTCGGAAAACCTTCTCTTTGACCTTTTTCGACGTTTTGAGTCTAAATCTGCTATATATTTTGTCAAATTCAAATCCGAAAGCCCCATTTTTAGTGATTTTCATTTGAATTATTCATAGAGTCTAAAAGGGGTGTTTTGAGGAATCTAATTCAGAATATTCTTTCGTTCAAGTGTTAACGTTTCTGAGGCATCTGGGTTACCTTCAGTAGTTTAGACCGATCGGGCACATTCTTCGAGACCGTAATGTGAGTAAGCTTTTGGATCAAAGTTTTGTTATAGTTGGTGGCTTAGTATTAGTATTGAATAGTAATACAGTTATGTTACCTCGTAGGTCCTGTTTCAGCTAGACCAGAACACGAGATTCGTCCATCTCGAAGTTAGAGCTTCAATTGCTTAAGGTGTGTCTCTTCCTGTGCTATATATTTTTTTGCCTATACTGCTATGTTATTTTATGTGTGTATCTATGAAACATAATTTGTACATTGCTTGATTTGATCTGTGAAACTGTTTATCTGTTCATACATAGTATCATCATACATGACATGTGAAAATTCTGTTTTCAAATCAAGCATCTGATTTTTCAGAAAATGTGTTACTCGTTACAGTTCTGATTTATGATTTTACAAATCATATCATGTTCTATCATCGGAAATATTTTCGGATTTAAAATCAGTAACGTGAGGGAAACCTCCATTCTGGAGAGGATAATCCTCCACTCAGTATGATTTCTGATATCGGGCCCTCTAATTTTCTGGCATGCATCAGTCATCATAGCATCTTGCTTCAGTTTTTCTTGAATTTAAAAATATTTTCAGAAATTTTTCAGAAATGTAATACATGTTTTGTTTATGACTGTTTGCACTCTAGAGACACACTAAGATCTTTAGCTTACACCCCTTTAGTCTGTTTTCAAATTCTCAGACCTGTATAGGCGAACTGGTACTTGGAGCATCTCGCACATTACTCAGATAATTATTATTCAGTATGATCTTCTTTTAATTGTTGAGAGATGCTAAATTGAAGGAGATGCAAATCTAACCAAACCAGGACCAGATTCAAATTTGCTCCCACTAAGCTGGAAGATTTTGCCATTGAAGCAACACTTGGACAATCATAAATGGAGTGTGATAGAAATAATATAAAGATTTGAATTTTTTAAGGAAAGTTAAGAGAATAACAAAGCAAAAAAGATCGAAAAAAATCATGGTTAAAGCCATGTAGGAAAAGTATGCTAATATGAACAAACTAGGAAATAAAATAAAGATCTTTTATTTATGTACTTAAATTGTATTTTATTCCAAGTTGAATTCCTACTTTTAGAAGAATTTGAACTAGGTTTAGCCTATAAATATCATACCCTAGGTATAGAAGACGGTATCAAAAGATTTTGAATCAAAACCCTTTAGTTGCCGACTTCACCACCATGTTCTAAACTTTTCATAGGGCCTAGGTTATTTTGTAGAGTAGTTGTGATAGAAGTTTATAATCCCTTAATCTTGACTTGAGATGTACGATAGGTTAAAAACACTATTTTTAAAACTTTAACATTACGTAAACACATAAGCTGATTCAAAGCATAATTTTTAAAACAAATTTTGATTACGTAAACAAAAGTAAATATTCTGATTAAAAATATTAAAAATTGAATAACCAGTTCTATGCATGAAATTTAAAAACATCTAAATCCTTAATGGTCCCCCAAAATAACTGAAGTAAAAATACTTGTAAATAACCAACGCTGAAATACTTGGAGACCCAAGTACATCAATTTGCACAGATTTTGATCACTCAGCCAATAGGAGATTTACCAAGTGATACTAAAATCGATAAAAAAGGTCAGCACAAGTATTGTAAAGCCATCATAACCCGAAGCAGACTATAGTTAAAAGGCCCTAAGTTATCTATCAAGGCAACAATATAAAAGAATGCCTCAACGGAAAAAGAGGATTCCACTGTCAAGGAGTCCAAAGGAAAGAAAACAAAAGAACCAAATGTAGAATCCGAAGTTGGTATTGATACCACAATAGAGGATGCTGAGGCGATACCTCAAATTAAATTTCAATGCACTGAAAAA
This sequence comes from Abelmoschus esculentus, assembly GCA_035048815.1. Classification (NCBI taxonomy): domain Eukaryota; kingdom Viridiplantae; phylum Streptophyta; class Magnoliopsida; order Malvales; family Malvaceae; genus Abelmoschus; species Abelmoschus esculentus. The sequence goes on from JAUCBN010000049.1 coordinate 4,793,116, forward strand.
ATTTAAAAATCTAAGGCTGCAATCACCATTCCCACAAAGGTTTAAGCAATAGAAGTAGGATTATCAATTCAAGAAGTTTTTTGACATCTTGAAGCATGTACATATCAACATACCTTTGGTGGAAACAATCAGACAAATGCTCAACTATGTCAAGTTCCACAAGGAAATAATTTCAAAGAGGAAAAGGATAGGAGAGTTTGAGGTTGCTGCCGCAACAGGTGTGACAATACTACACAACCGTGCAAAAACAAAAAGGAAAGATCCTTATAACTTCATGATACCATGTTAAATTAGAGATTAATATGTCAGCAAAGCGATGTGTGAATTGGATGTAAGCATTATTAATTGATGTCCAAGTTTGTATCCCAAAAGCTAGACATCAGTCAAGCAAAACTAACTAATGTGATGCTATAATTGACCGATCGCTATTATGTGCAATCAGAAGGAAAAATTGAAGATATCTTGGTAAAAGTGGATAAGGTTATATTTCTTGATGACTTTCTTATTTTGGATTGTGAGGCAAATGAAAATACTCATATCATTCTGGGAGACCATTTTTGGTAACTGGAAGGACATTGATCGAATGTGAAAAAGATAAATTGATCATTCAAGTCAATGATCAACAAATGAAGATCAATGTTTTCAAGACTCTCAAGCATCCAAAAGAACTAGACGAGTGCCAGCAAATTCAAGCAACTACTGAATTTAACTTTGATGTTGAGATAAATTACCATCAAAATCACTTGAGAAGTTTGGTGGATCAGCTAATGAGGATACTCGCCAGCATCTAAAATCTTTCTTGAAAATTTACAATTTGTTTAAATTACAAAGAATATTCTTCGATATTCTGAAGCTAAATTTGTTCCCCTATTCATTGGGGGATAAGCTAAATCATGGTTAATAATTTACAACAAGGCTCGCTCTAATCCTAGATAGAGTTGTGTCGTAGCTTTCTTGCCCGATTCAATTACACCAACATGACTGACAAACTCAAGAATAATATTAGCTCATTCAGACAAAAAGACGATGAATTCATGTACGATGCATGAAAAAGATACAAAGAACTATACCGCAAATTCTCAATGCATGGATTGCCTACTCCTTAATTCTTGATTTCTTCGATCAATTAGTTTATTTGTATTAATTAGTTATTCGTTCAGATTTAATTCAAAACCCAAATTATTTGTACTTTTTATTTTTTATTGTGCAAGAAAGATAAATTGCGTAGGTAAGACCATTCCTCTTTGGATTCGACAATCTTTTATACTATTACTTGACGAGTTTACACTTGCACTATAAAAGTGGAAGACTTCCTATACACCTTTTATATAACATGTTGTTACCTTTCATTTAGTTTGCTAACGACATATAATATTAGGATTATTATCTTATATATTGGCAGGTGAAAAACAAAATTCCACAAGTAGGGTTATTTATGGGTTTAGAATCTTAGTTTAAGGCTTAGAAGTTAGGGACTTAAGTGATAGGGTTTATAATCTAAAATTCATAGTTAGAATTTAAGGTTAAGATCTGATTTTTTGGGGTTAAAGTTTTAAGATTATAAATTTAGGGTTTAGATTTAGACTTTAAAAGATGCATGCTTGCATAATTTTTTTATACTAACAATATATATATAAAAAGTTCCCTATAATACACTAAGTTGAACATAAATCCCAAATAAGTATCGAGTATAACCCCTAAATAAATTACCCCAATTACGTTAGACGTTACTTCAGTTTGATTCAACCAGTGGATTTGTCGATCAATCGATGAGGATTAGGCTTACTAAAAAAAATGCAGTTGGGTAGTACCTAAAGGTGATAATAAGTCGGTGCACACAAGTTTTTTGGGCTCGATTCAATTAAAATTTCATTCAAGTTTATATCGATTCAAGACCTTAATGAATCGAGCCGTATCAATCCAAATTTAGCTTCAAATATTTTTAAATATGTTCGAAATAATCATCTATACATATATCCTTTATATATAATTGTATGTTTCAGTATTGTTAATTTGTTATCCTTGTTAAATACTTTAAATTTCCTTATTCTTGTGGACTTGTATAATTTAAAAAGGATACTATATTTATTTACGAATTTTAAAATTAAATATTATCTTTTACCAAATAGGATTTCATATGTTATTTTTTCAAAACTTCAAAAAATATTTAAAAGAAATTTGTGGAAAGTAATAAGCCAAACACGAGCCAAATCAAGCCAAACCGAACTTAAACCGTTCAATTCGAACTCGATTTCAAACCTAAATTTTCTTGCTCAATGAGATTCGAACTTGACTTGGATTACTCGTCTCGTTATCGCCCTTAGGGTTGTTAATGGACGCTACAAGTCTTTTTCTTGTTTTTATTTTTGGTTTAACCACTTCTCTAATTTATTTGTTGACTAATTTGGATTGAATAGAGTAAAGACTCAATGACCCTCTTAACTCAATTGCTTTATTTCACAACGTCAAAATTTGAAACTCTTACCTTGCATAAGGGATCTTCTAGCACCTCATTTTACTAAACCAAGTGATTGCTGATTTGTATAATACAATATGTCTATTTTAAGATTTATGTTCAATATTTATAATTTTCCCTGTGAATAATATTGTTTTTAAGATATGAAATCAAATTCTTTATTTAAAAGAACGGTGTATTGTCATTTGCACAAAACCTTTTTAGTATTTTCGCTGTATTTTTTTTTAATAATTAGCTAAAATTTCCATAATTTCTAATTTTTCTTTTCTTTTTATAATGCTACAAAATATTTAAAAATTACATTTTCAAACTTCAAAATCATCAATTAAATAAACCCTCAACAAATTAAAGTTATTAATCGAGTAAATTAAATTAAAAATGTCAGTTACAATTAAATTCTGAGATAATTGATTCCAATCAGTTAAATATTAAATTAATTTTTAATGATTAAACATAAAGTAAAATAAAGAATCAAGCATGAGAAGTTCGTGCTTTTCATTTTTTTAATATGATGTTTGCTCAACAGAAAAATTAAATAACTATTTTTTTTCATTTATCATGATTAAATCCTTTAAATCTAATTCTTCTTATAGACTTGAATAATTTAAAAACTTTACTACGATTATTTGCGAACTTCAAAAATAAATATGATCTTTTTATTAAATATGTTTTCACATTTTATTTTTAAAATTTAAAAAAAAAAATAAAAGCAATTTGAAGAAAGCAACAAGCCAAGCTTGAGTTAGTTTGAGCCGAAAGTTGAGTCAATCTCAAACAGCTTAACTCAAATTCAAGCTCGACGAGCTTCGAGCATGACTCAAGCCTAATAATTCTATTTTCAAGTCGAGCTGAACTTGTTCGGCTCGTTATCACCCCTAAGACCCATAATGGACACTAAAAATCCTTTTCTTGTTTTTATTTTTGGTTTAACTACCAATCTCCAATTCATTGGTTGACTAATTCAAATCGAATATCGTAAAGAATCAATGACCTTCCTAACCCAATTGCTTCATTTCATAATATCAGGATTCAAAACTCTTGACCTTCCATAAAGGATCTTGCACCTCATTTTACTAGATTAACAGGTTGTTGGTTGGTATAGTACAATGCATGTCTATTTTATGGTCCATATATGAGATTTGTAATTCTCACTCTCAACAATATTTTTTTCAAGATACAAACTCAAATTCTTTCTTTAAAAGAATGTGTCTTGTCATTACGCACAACTCTATTAGTATTTTCCATATTTTTTTAACATTCAGCTAAAATTTCCACAATTTCTTATTTTCCTTTTCTTTTTATAATGCACAACATTTTTAGATAAACTTTTAAGATATTTTATTCGAATCAGTTAAATGACGAATTAAATTTTAATGATTAAACATAAAATAAAATAAAGAATCAAATGTAAATCACTCTTCTTCTTCTTTTTTTCCTTTATCAACATGACAATCTTCAATTTATGTAGATAAATATTCGCAGTACATTTTCTGCAGTTGAAACCTCTATCATCTCTATTACATAGTTGGCTTTGGACCACATGTTTCTATTGATTTGTTCTTCAAAGAGTAAAAATAACTATATAGTGCAGTGGTTTCATCCTAGGTTTTGTTTTTTTAATTGAAAATTGCTGTCTTTTAACGACCCGTTTCATCTTTTTTTCATAAAGATGTTTCCTTGCTTAATGGGGTTTGTCTATTTTCCCAATTAAAATAGTAATCTTAAATCATTTGCTCGGTTTAATAAATTGTTTTTGATCTGATAAACTGGAGCAAGTTTCAGATTTTGCATGCTTATAGTTTTCTGAGATTGTTTATGTTAATTCTATAAGGATTATTATCCGATTTACGAGCGCTAAAATAATTTTCATTGACGGAGTTATTTAAATTTCAAAAGTTTAAAATTTAAGGTTATAGATTTAAAATTTATTAATATTAATTAAAAATAATTTTAAAAAATATATAAGTAATGAAGACTAAATATGTTATTATTTTAATTAGGATTGAATTGATAGAATATGTTACTCTAATAATTTGCTATCTGCCATTTCGATAATTTCATTAATAATGAATGGTTAATAGCTTGACTGAAATCAATTTTGATATAATTGCCAAATAATTTTATTTTGTGGTTAAAATAGATTCGAATTAGTAGTTTAGTGACCTTGAGATATTTACCCTTCAAATTTATATGTACCGTTTAAAAGTTTTATTTTTACCCATATGTTTTCCACTTTATCATATAATTAAAAAAAAATAAGTCTACAACGTGCGTCGAACATTGTTGAACATCACTAACGATGAACATTGCTGAACACCATTAAACTAATTAATAAAGATTAAAGATCACAAGGACTCAATATATAATTAATAAATATTTAAAATAAAATTTCAATTAAATTATTTTCTATAAAAAAAACTACATGAATAGTCATCCAACTATCACTCATTTTTTTGGATTGGTCACTAAACTATTTTTTCCATCAAAATCATTATTAACGTTTTATTTCATTATTATTTTGGTCATCAGTTGTTAAATATTTAACAAAGATGTGACATCATATGGTTTAATAATAATTTTATAATAATTTTAGTCCCTAAAATTATATATTATATTATATCAATATTAATTCTAATAGAATATAACTCATTAAATATTTGAACTAAACCTCAAATTTTTTGTTCTCTTGCGACATTACTTTAAAAAATTAATTTATCAACTTTTTTTTATTTCTCTTGTGTCTTTGAGCAATTTATTAAATTTTAGATTATAGACATATACTTTAATTTTATGATTTGTTCTTTTAAAATCTAATATAGCTTCTTTGGCTTTTCCCAAACTACTAGTATATATATATATATTTCTATCATTTTCTATGCTTATCGGATTAATAAAAAAATTTGATTTATCAATTCACATATAATTTTCGATCTTTATATGGATGTTCCTACAACTTCACACAAATTTTTGAGATTAAATAAAATTTGGTTTCACTTAAATTTTTATTGAGCAATCCAACTTTTCAATCTTCATATAGATGTTCCTACAACTTCACACAAATTTAGTATCAATGACTTCTCAAATGCCGAAACACAACCTTCTTTGGGCTAAAAAAGAAATTATTCGACGAAAATGTCATCCCGATTCGAAGAAAAAGAAACTATTCTTTTAACTTAGATTTTAAAAAATAAATTATAAAATTAAAATAATTTTTTATAATCTGAAACTTAATAAGTTGTTTAAAGAAAAAAAATAAAGAGAGAGTTTACAAATTAATTTTTAAAGTATTGTTGCAAGAAGAAGAAGTAAAGGGATGAAAAATTTGAGGTTTAGTTAAAATATTTGATGAGTTATTTTTTATTTGGATTAATTTGATATAATGTAATAATTTTAAGGACTAAAATTATTATTAAACCATACCATATCATATTCTCCGTTAAATATTTAACAGTCAATGACCAAAATATAACAAAATAAAATTTTAATGAAAAAAATAGTTGGGTGACTAAAACAAGAAAAGAGTTATAGTTGAGTGACCATCCATATAGTTTTTCCTGTAAAAAATAATTTAATTAAAATTTTATTTTAAATATTTATTAATTATATGTTGAGTCCTTAAGATTTTTAATCTTTATTAATTAGTTTAATGGTGTTCAATAATGTTCAACGTTAGTGGTGTTCAGCGGTGTTCGACGCCCGTTGTAGAATTTTTCTTAAAAAAAACATCATATTTTCTTTAATTTTTCAACCAATAGAAAAAAATCATCTTCCTACTTTTATCGTTTAATTTCCCATCTTTATAAACGCAATTGTCTCGTTGGTTACAAGCATTTTAGTTTGTAACCTGAAAATTGAGCCATTTATGATTTAAACTATTAAATTTATCCTCTACCTTCGTTTAGGTCACAAACCTTTGATTTAATCATATTAAATCATTAAACTTTTATTATAAACAAATTAAATCATTCACACTAACACTGTTAATTATTTTAACGAAAAAGTTGACTCAATAATTTTACTAGACATATTTTTCATGTCAGCAAGTTAATATTAATTAAAATTAAAGAAAAAAATATTTAAAATCTTTTTTTACGTTAAATTATTAAAAAATTGCATTGAACCATAATTTCTTTAATAATTTAATGTAAAAAAATATTTTAAATATTCTTTCTTTAATTTTAATTAATATTAACTTGCTAACATGGAAAAACATGTCTAATAGGATTATTGAGTCAGCTTTCTCATTAAAATATTTAACGGTGTTATTGTGAATGATTTAATTTGTTAATAATAAAAGTTTAATGATTTAGTTTGATTAAATCAAAGGTTTGTGACTTATACGAAAGTAAAGGGCAAGTTCAATGATTTAAATTCTAAATAGCTCCTTGAAAATTATATATTTTTTCTTAAAAAAATTTAAGGTAAACTAGATAAAAAATCACCTAATTATGTGGTTGGTATAAAAATAGTCAACATTCTTTAGAAAACAACAAATATACCATTTAACTATTAAAATGGTTCCAATACAGTCATCCACCGTTAAAAATTAACGGAGTGATGACGTGATAGTTAAAAATAAAATAGAATAACATTTAATCTCTGTTATTCACACATTTTTTTAATTTAGACCTAATTTTATTTTAATAAAATAATTTGTTTATTTAATTAGGTGATGATATGTGTCACCATTTTATTGGATAAGTTTATTAATTAATATATTTAATTTATTAAATTTATTTTTCTCCTCCAACTAGGGTGAAAACAAAATCAAAACCTAGGCCAAGTACAATTTTAAGATATATAACTAACACCGATATATATTTATTATTTATTATATTTGTTCTTTTATGTTCATATATATAATCTTATATTTATTTATTTTTAATTTAATTAAAATGATAATTAAATTATTATATAATAAATTAAAATTTTTAAATTAATAAAATTTTATTTAAATTCCTAAACCCTAACCCTAAACCCTAAATTCATTTAAAATTTTAAATTATAATAAAAATTCATTTAGGGTTTACTATTTATTGTTTGAGTTTAGGGTTTAAGGTCTAAAGTATAGAGTTAAGGTTTATGGTTTATTGTTACATGGATCGAAACTATCGAAATAGCCAAGAGGGGATTGAAAAATTGAGACACAATGATTTAGAGTGGTTAAAGCTTCTAACAAGCATTACATCCACTACCTTATCTCACATTAAGGATTTTCAACCCAATTCACTAAGAATTTAAATTTTTTCTAGGTTCAAGGGATACCTCACAAGGTTTACAAATAAGAATAATGGCAATAAAATGTTTCTCTCACAGAAAGATTTGCCAAAATACAAACAATTATACTCCTCAAACTCAAAAAATAAAATTACAATGAAGATTGAAAGTGTTGGGTGAAAAAGATTTGGCAATTGAGAACTTTGAGTTGGATTGGTGTAACGTCCTAAAAATGGGCCTATAAGTTAGTAAATCGGTTTTGTCGGTTTATTCTTCTCCAGGATTAAATACTTAAAAATAGTTTTTTAATAGAAATAAATTATGGAAATAAATTCTGGAAAAATATCCTAAAAATCTTATTTAATATATATATTTGACTTTGGAAAATTCAATTTTTTAAATTTATCCTTGAATCCCTAAGATTTCAAAATTAGTGACTATTTTGTAAAAATTTAAAACTTGAGGATAATTTTATAAAACAAGCCAAAAATTTGAATCTTTAAGGGGCTTTGATCCAATTATAGTCCTAGCTGGTCTAGAATTTGCAATAATTATTTAATTAAGCCTAAAAACCATATTTTAAACCAAATAATTAATTAAACCCAATTTTTAATCCTAAAACTTTAACACCCCAGAAATTTTTCCTAATTTTAAACCCTAGTTTTAAGATTCCCAATTTTTGAAGCCCTAATTTTTGTTGAGGTTTTTTAAATTGATTTTCTAAATTTTAGGGGAAATTTTTGAGATAAGATTATAAAGTTTTAAATTTGAATTTAAAGATTAAAAGTTAAAGTGATATTTTGAAATTTGATAGCTTTTGGACAAATAATTTGTTTTTAAATTGGATTTTATTTTTACTGAGATTAATTTTTTTTTGAAAAAGTTTATCTATAATCAATCTTTTTATTATTATTTTATTAAATTTTTATGGTCTAATAGAATTCTAATTCTTATTGGAATTAGTTATTTTTTCCCTATAAATACATATTTTGGTTTAAGAGAAAACCCACAATTATTTTCTTCCATCAAGATTCTCTAAAGCCTATATTTTCCTTGTTTATTTCTGTTTGAGTTCAAGACCATGTTATTCAGTAATTTGAGTCGCTTTGGCTAAGGTGTGTTCTCTTACTTGTGCTATATATGTTTTTACGAAAAATATAGTTTTTGTGTGACATGCTTAATATTTTATGTTTTGAAAAATAATTGTATTTTGCTAGCATGTCTAATTTTTGTATTGTGATTTTGATTGTGCACTTGTGTTATCATGCATACATGTCATTATAATTTGAGAAATATTAAAGTTTACAGATTTGAGATTTCACATTTTTAAGAGTAAATATGATTTTTATATCTTGTGAATTGTATTTTCGGATAAATTGAGATTTCAGACAAATTATGATTTCGGATTGAATTGTGATTGTTTTCGGATTTTCAAATCATGTTACATCATATTGTGTGCATGGGATGGGATTGTGTACGGAGGAAGTCGTGGCAGCTTTCCGGAAGCCTAAGACCACCTTGAGATTTTGGTGACGTTGTAGGTGAGGGTTCTGGGGAACTCCTCCACTCAGATTGGTGACGCTGTAGTTGGGATTTGTGTTGTGCGTATGATATCATTCATACATCATTATTTGTATTTTTCCAAAACTATATTCTTGACAAAATTATTTATGTAAACCGTATTTTATTTTATTTTTTTGAAATATTACTCTTGAAAAATAATTTTATAAACCGTGTTTTGTTTTGTTTATTGCACCTTAGAGACACATTAAGCTTTTTAGCTTACCCCTCTTAGCTTTTCTCTTACAGATCTTTGAACTTTAGGCGATGCGGTACTTGGAGAATCTCAAATTTTATTCAGTTTTTTATTATCAAAATGAAACTATTTTTAGTTATTCAGGTTATTATTTATTATTTTGTAAACATTGAGATATTTGTGATATTTATGTTATCATTATGATTTTATTTTAAATTAAAGTATATATATTTTTTTAAAATTTGTTTCTTGAGGGTAAAGTTTTCAAACGTGACTTTCTAGATTCGACCTATTTCTTCTAGGTCGGGTTTAAGGGATTACAAAAACCTTTTTTTCACATTAAAAACATAACCTAATAACCTTATTTTATTTTTCCCTCATTAAATGAAGTCACTCCATCAATTTTAAAGGTAAAAATACTGTCTTTTAAATTAATTTCGTTTGGAATAATTATTACAATTTTTCTTCTTTAAAATTTATCGTTTTTCAATCGTTTTCTTCTTTAAAATCTTGGAAAGAGATTGGATCACTTTTGGAGGTGATATTTCATCTAACCTATGAAAATTTAAATTTCTTTATTGAAATTCCCAAGTTATTGGCTTCGATTAATTGTTTTTAATCTTTTTTATTCAATAAAAATCGGTTTTCTGTCAAAAACCTTAATTTTCGTTCAAGGGTTTTATCCCACTATTTTTAGGAACCTAAATTCATGATTTTGAATGTATTAGTATGTTTATAATATGTCTTGAATATATATAATCTCTTATTTAAGGCTTAGGTGAAGTTTGGTGGGTTTCGGAAGGTTTTCGGTTAAGGTTTTGATAGGTTTTAAGGGTTGTTATGCAGGGATCCGACTTAATGGTTTATTATGTGCATTTAGAAGCACTAAACCTATGGTTTTGGTGCTTGAAATAGGGTAAGAGGTTGGAGATCAAGTTTGAAGAAGATTGATTCGTGTTGTTGACTTATCGATCAAGTAACGGTTTTGGTAAGTGGAATTATGAGCGTAGGGTGCTTTGGAAGTGTTATAAATATGTTTCAAAGATTTTGGGTATAAAGAAGGTGTGAGAAACCTCCCTATACTTCGGATTAAGTTTAATCATTTTGCTCTCTTGAAATCCCATATTATGTCTATTTTACTATGTGAATTAGTCATGCTTGTATTAATTTTGTGCATATTTGATTATGTTTGTGATAAGATTCTAATGTTAATGTTTTTGATAAAGGATTTTATGCTCTCATGGTTTTGATTACAAAATTTGATAAAAGATGTTTTATCGGTTTATGCATTTAATGCATGTGTTAGTGGAAAGCATGAGAATATTTTACTGTTTTAATCTTAAAACTTGAGCATTGGTTTTGTTTTTTTATTGGATATTTATGTGATGGTTAAAAGGCATAAGTTGATCGATAATAGGATGGTAGTGCACTAATTATATAAAATGTGTACGTGTGAAATTCCTTAGTGATGCATTAAGGGGAGCTAATGTTGCGCGGTATAAGGGACTTTATTGCATTCGGGTTTCTAACTAACTTGGACACTAAGGTGAGTTTTAGCATGATGGAACTAGACCTTCATGTAACCTCGTTCAAGGGACCAAAAGAGAGTTTGTTTATCCCAACGATTAGAGGTAATATTAATCTGATCACAAATACCAATATGGTTGAAAGGCAAGTGTTTTTATCTATTAATTTACAAAGGGAATTGCATGAGCTTATGTGTTGTAAATAAAGATTTTGTTTGAGCTTTGCTATTGGTAGCATGTAAGACTTGGGTTGTGCTTAATAAGAACAATTTTCAAAAAGGGTTTTGAAAAGGTTTTTTTAGCTTGTGAGCCATGGACACTTGGTTTCAAAAAGGTTTTCAAAAAGGGTTTTGAAAAGGTTTTTTTAGCTTGTGAGCCATGGACACTTGGTTTCAAAAAGGTTTTCAAAAAGGTTTTTGAAAAGGTTTTTATATGGTGGTATTATTAGCCATGGATATTTTACTTTTAGAGCATGACTTGGTTTTTATTGACATTTTCTTTTATGGGTTGCATTGCAAGTTATTTTAAATGTATTTTACATGTTTCCCTAACTAATTTGTCTTAACCCTCTCTTTTCCTTACAATGCAGAGATCTAAGTGTTGGAGTAACCGAAAAGCAAGGGGGTCGTACGTGCCATTTATTTTATAGTTTATTAGCCCAAATATGTTATTTTAAAGTTCTGAACCTTAGGTAGATAAGAGCAATGGAATAGTGGACCTATGTGTTATTTGAATTTGGCTTATGAATTGCTTATATTTGAGATACACTAATGTCTTAAAGTAATTTGAATTGCTATTAATGACATTTGAAAGTTATGTTAAATTATGTTCTCTTGGATGAAACATATTTATGTAACTTGTGTTATGTCATATTCAATGTTAATGTATGATTATGCCTTGTGTTCTTTACTTACGTACTTAGGTGATATGGCATCTAGTGAACTCGGTTTGAATTTTGGTTTGTGCCTTAGGAACTTATATACATCTAGAGAACCTTTCATTTTCGTTTAAGACATGAAGCTTGAGTAATCTGCAATTTCTGAACAGAGGGTTTCGATACCTCTTCATAGGTTATCGATACTCAGACAAAAATATGACAAATTTTTGGAAAAATAAGCATGGGTATCAAAACTACGTGAACTAGTTTCGAAACGGTAGAATGAATTATACCTGACATATTGAAACGCTTGACTAAGGTCCCGATACTGTTTCTTACAGTAGCAAATGGTATCGAAACGGGTTATCTGTTGTATCGAAACGCGGGCTTGGCACACGGGTCATCGTCTGAGTAATCGAAGGCATATCAAAACACTTAAGCAACGTTTCGATACCTATTTAATTTTACCTCGATATAGAAACAGTTCCTAGGGGTTCCGATTCCCCTGTCTATTATTACCGTTATAGTCTGAAATGAATTTTAAAGCTTTATGTTTTAGTCACTAAACTTTGAGCATGTAATTAAACGACTTGTAGACATCTTTTTAAGATGAAATTTGAGACTTATGCATGTAATGAAATTAATTAAATATTGGTAACTTAAATTTCAAGTTTAGTTCTTAAATTTATAGAAAATTATAATTAGGTCCCTAAATTTTGTTTGGTTAAATTAGGACTCGTTTCTTACCATTTTTCGCTGCAATTGAACTCAGTCCTTGCATGAACATGTAGGATCTAATTAAAATATCTAGATAAGATAAAAAGAATTTTTTAGGTTCGTTTATCGGGATAAGTTTTTGGATTAGCCTCGGTATTCCCCGTGTAACTCGTTCGAGTCGGGTGATGTCTAGACTGGATCGAGGAGGTTACAATTAGAGGAGGTTACTATAAATGTTGGAACTTCATCTTTTCATCATAAATGCACTTGTGCAATTACTAGTATCGATACTCGGGGTACCTGTATCGAAACACTACTAAAATAGAGAGATTCATTACATGAATTTAATAAGGGGTATCGATATCTTAGGTCATTGTATCAATATTGGTCTATCTTTAAAACAAGGGGTATCGAAACAACTTCTATGTTGTATCAAAACGTTTTGAATCTTCCAAAGTTGGTATCGAAACTCCTATAGGGCGTATCGATATTGGTTAAACTACCTTTTGAAATTTAACTAAAAAGCAACAGTCAAAACTTTTAATACTTTAAAATTCTTGAAAAAATAACTCAGGTATTGAAACACTGAGGTGTGGTATCGATACTATTTTAAATATTTAATTTTATTTTTAATTGCATAGTAGTATCGATACTCTTTTGAAGGGGTTTCAAAACCAAAATTCATAGTTTCAAATGGTATCGAAATGGTATTTTACCGTATCGATACACCTGGAAAAACTCAAGAACATTCTTTGAAAATATGAACACAGTATTGATACCATTAAGGATGGTATCGAAACATCTGTACGATTTTGAATGTTTTGGCTTTAAAAATCTTAAGGAAAACAAATTTTGGGTTATTGTTTTAACTTAGAAATTTTTGTTGACTTGTCAAATTGTTTTGGTCTTAAAAATTTATTTACAAAATACTCCTTAAAATTCTTTGTTATATCAAAATCAAATTTAGTTTTACAATCTTTCCCATTTTGATATAACAAAATCAAAAATAAAAATTTAAGTAAAACTTCCCCTTAATTATGCATAGGTTTGAAAAAAAATTGTTTTAAAGACTTCTCCCTTTTTTTTGTTATATCAAAATCAATATAGATGAAGGGATACAATATAACAGTGCAAGCAACATATATAAATAACATTAAAATTCAAAAGTAATCCGACATAGAAAACATCAAAGCATAGTACTTAAAACATAAAGGTGCATAAGTCATAAAAACTTAAAACATGAAATGAATGGAAATGCAAACTAATCCTAAGAACAAACTAGCCTATAGCTAACAAAGTTACTCATTTTCATCCTCATCCTCATTATCTCAGGAGGATCGGGACTTAAGTCATTCATCATGAAAGGCTCTGATGGACATACTTATGGAAAGGTGTGAAGCTTCAAGTTTTTTCACACGAGTATTGAGAGCACCAAGCTGACCTTCGAGATTGTCGATGCGGTTGTTGAATCCGGCGAACTGTTCAATGAGGAATGCCATGAGAACATCATTGGAAGCAACTTGATTGAACGGTTCGAGATTAATAGGTTGAGTAGGAGGAGGTTCCTCTCCACGAATCCAATCACCTCTAATAAATTGAAAGTGAGAACGATTGAGTGAGGTCTCACCTATTGATTCCTTCACCGTTTCCGAAAGATCATAGGAGAAATCTATCTCCAAATGTAAAAAGAGTGAACTTAAAGCACAAACATAGGAGAAGGATAGGCAATGTTTGGTGTGACGATTTTGAACTTGTCACACTAGCTCCAATAACATGATCTTGGCAAGATTGAGATGCTTCCCTAGGCGAAAGCAAGAGGGACGGATCCAAAAATAATCAACATGTTGGATCCATGAATACTTGCCGTTTGAGGGACGGATCCACCAAGAAATGATCTAGTATAGAAATCGATCATGGAAATCTAGGTTGATGACGAAACCGGTGTGATTATGTCTAAGATAATTTTCATCTTCTATTCTTGAATCTTCAAATCCAAAAGATTCACAAAGAAGCTTTTTTCGACATGAAATCAACGTCCCACAAGGTAGGATTCGATAGCCACAACTTGGGATTTATTCTTGGAAAGAATACAAATGGCTTTAGAATTGAAGATAAAAACAAGACTGGGAACGAAGATACCAGGAAAAGATAAAAACATTATGAACTTCCAAAGCTGGAAGAGGTGAAGATAGTGGAAATGGAACTTATCCGAGTCCATGAAGTTAATATCGACACAAAGCTCCTTCTTGAGCTTATGGTTGCGGTATTGGTGAAAGCTCTCATAGGAGCCACGATCGGAAAAAGATTTTTGGGAGATGTAGGGAAGGTTCGTTCAAGTGGCATCCTCTTCGGTAGCCGACCAGCCTCATTACGTTGACGTTTCCTAGGTGCCATTAATCTAGATTATCAATTAAGGATTAATTAGGCACTAGAAACCATATATGCATAGTAAACCATATTCAATCTTATAATAATAAAAAAATCAAGGGTTTGAAATTTAAAACAAAGTTTATAAAAAAAAATGGTTAAAATTGAAAAATAATGAACAAAAATACGAACAAAAGATATTATATTCAAACAAAAAAAATTATATTTTTGAAAAACTTTTGTGGGATTTTGAAAATCTATACATAAAACAAGTATAATATATAAAAATATTAAATTTTAACAACCTAAAATCAAATGAAAATAAAAAAAATTCGAAATTACCTTGATTAGAGATTTAGGAATATATTGGGGTTTTCGAAGCACTATTCTTTGTATAAACATTAAGCTTGATATTTTGATTAAAAACCTCAAGAAAACTTGATATTTGTGTGAAAAAAAATAGGAGAATGAAGGGGTTTATTTATAGTGAAAACGGCCTAGGGTTTGGAGGAGGAAGAGTTTGTTTTTTAATTAGATTAGAATTAGGTTTTTAGACCTTAAAACACAACTGCCGTCGTACGTTTCAACACCCTAGAAAATGGTATCGATACGCAAGTATCAGTACGCGAGAACATCGTTTCGATATGGTACTGTATCGATACAGCCTTTACTTGTATTTAAGGGGGTGTTCAAAAATATCCAACCCATATGACCCATCCCGCCTAAAAAATTCAGGTATTTTTTAAGAAAATAAAAAAAAATCGGGTTGAATACCCGGCCTAACATTTCCCGAGTCGGGATCGAGTAGTAAAATAAAAAAAAATCGGTACCCTGTTATTTCGGGTACCCGTATATTTTATAATCAATTATTTATTTATATATTAAAATATATTAAATTAATTAAAAATATTAATAAAAAATATGTTATTTTTGATATTTTGCCTTGTTATCCTAGAACCCAGATAACATTCCTCTTTTTCTTATTATCCCAGATTCCCATTCGAATACCCCTACTAAATACCTAACCTCCGAGGCTCTGATAAGATATTGACAACCAAAGACTCTTGGCTTCAATCCTCTGACGGCCAACATTCAAACACAAACAACCCAAGATCAACACAGATTCAATCAGGTAAATAAAAATCCCTAACCTTCAATTGATTATTCTAAATTGTAATGAACCAATCCTTTAGAAGTGGTTCTCTTAAACTTAACGTTAGATTTACTGGTCCTATTTCAAGTTCTAAATTTTCCATATTTAACCCATGTAATTCTGCAAAAAAAATTCAAGTTCACGGTATTTTCCCCTGTAACTTATGTTTTATAGATGAACCTTTAAATAATCGAATTGAATTTTGTGAAATATCAGTGTCTGATGATAATGTATATGACTATGACATTTGTGTTGTTGAATGCTACAAGAAATTCTATTTTCTATTTATTGATTTATTCTTTGCTTTTGTCAATTTAGAATCATTTACTTCTTTGATTAACATAGGATGGTTTTAGCAATTAGAAACAACAATAAATATGTTCGATATCTATGGACTATGATGGTTAGTTGGTATTTTATTTTGTAGGATTTCAACTTGATAATCAAAGTTTACACATTCATTTAGTTTTAGGGGTTTAATTCAAAGGTTTAGAGTTTAAGTTTAGGGTTTAGGTTTTAAGGTATTGAGTTTAAAGTTAATTATTTAGGGTCTAGATGTTTTGAAAGTGACGTTTAAATAAACATTATATTAAACAAGTAGCACGACTTGTTTACATATTTCAAAATTAATGGTTGATTTTTCTTTCAGATTATGTTGATGAAAGGGAAAAATATCAATGATATTGAGCTATCTTCCTCAACTGAGTCGTCTAAGGAGCCCCAAAAGACTAAAGCAGTTGAGATAGAGACTACAAATAATGCAAGAAACAAAAGGAAGGGAAAAAGATTGATGATACTTTAACAACTAAAGGAGCCAAAAAAGAAAAAAAAATTTCTTCTACTTGGTATCACTTTAAAGCAATCGAGGGTGATAAAGAACATGCCGAATGTATCTATAATGCTCGAAAAATAACTTGTGCATTTTTCAATGGAACTAATGCAGTGAAGGCCATATTGAACGGTGCAAGAAATCTCCCTTCAACTTGGAAAAAACAAAAACAATTTTAGATTTTGAGTCCAAGACAAAATGCAACGCTGATGGGACCATAGAAATTATTAGAGTTTCTAAATTATGGTGTTTTGATCAAGAGAAAATTAGAGAAACACTCTCTAAAATGGTGATTATTGATGAGTTACCATTTATTTTTGTTGAGCGTAAAAGATTTAATATGTTCTTCAAGATCATCATTCTTGGTTTTATTCCTCCTTCACATTCTATTATAACAAGAGATTGTTATGCTTTGTTTATAGAAAAAAGAAAGACGTTGAAAGAATTTTTCAAGAATTTATCCTCGAGGTTATGTCTTACCATAGATACATGGACATCTGCTCAGAATTTGTCGTATATGTGTCTTATTGCTCGTTTCATAGATGATAGTTCGAAATTACATAAGATGATCATCAAATTTTATCCGATTGCCGGTCATTCTAGGGAGATTATTGGTAGGACAATTGAAAAGTGTTTATTGGAATCGTGCCTTAAGAAAATCTTGACGGTAACGGTTGATAATGCTAATTCAAATGATTTAGTGATCAAGTATTTGAAGTAAATTGTCAACATGTGGGATGAGAGTGTGTTGGATGCTCAATTTTTGCATATGAGATGTGTTGCACATATTCTGAAATTGATTATTAAAGATGGGATGAAAGATGTTGATGATTCTGTTATAAAAGTCCGTATTGTTGTGAAATATGTAAGGTCTTACCCTGCAAGACTATAAAATTTTCGATCTTGTTTTGAAGAAGAAAATATAAATAATAAAACTCTTGATTGTTTAGAAATTGAAAAAAGGTGGAATTTTACTTATTCCATGCTCAAAGGTGCTTTGGTGTTTAGGAAGGCATTTAAAAATATGAAGACGAAGTGCATTCCTTACACAAAAGAGCTTAAGAAGATTGGTGGTCCTCCTGATGATGAAGATTAAGCGAAAGTCACTGTTTTATTGCCTTTTCTTGAGATCTTTTATGAGGGTACATTGAACTTCTCTGGATCAAGGTACGTGACTGGTAATAATTTTGTTGAAGAAATATTTGATATTGGGTATACGATTAACCATTACCTTAATGACTCAAATGTTGGGATTGGAAGCATGGCAAGGCAAATAAAGGTTAAATTTGATAAGTATTGAGGGAATGTTAAAAATGTGAATGTGTTTATGTTCATTGTTTTAATTCTTGATCCTAGGCATAAGTTAAGATATGTTGAGTGGATCGTTCGTCGTTGTTATGATCCTAGTAACTCTTTTGTTTTGTGTCAATGAATTAAAGACACTTTGACATCGTTGTTTGATTTTTATGCTTCTTCGCAACCTTCAACCTCACAAATTAAATCTTGATCTATTAATTTTGTTGGTCATGATGATGGAGGAATAAAGAAGTTGAAAGGAACAAATTTGAGAAAAAGTTTTTTGATTGAGATAGAATTATATGATACTTACGAAATAACTGAGCTAGACAAGTATTTGGGGATAAGTGTATTCATGAGAGTGAGACTAATGATTTTGATATGTTGTCTTGGTGGTCTACGCAAACAATTAACTACCCTATTCTTATGAGAATGGCACGTGATGTACTTGCAATTCCAGTTTCTATTGTTGCTTCAGAGTCCGTTTTTAGTACATGAGGGCGTGTACTTGATTTCTTTCGCACCTCTTTGACTCTTAAGTTGGTGGAGGCTCTTATTTGTTCTCAAGATTGGTTCGTACTTCTCATAGTAATATAATGATATATGAGAGCTTGCAAGCATTGGAGAAAATGAAATAAGATTAGTTTTCAATTTCACTTTTAGATATTAAAATATTTAAATTTTAAAATATATGAAATACATTTTAATGAAATATATGAAGGCTGAAAAGCCATGCCTATAGAAAGTAAATCCTAAACTTTAATAAGTTATTAGATTTTAGTTATATTTTCGTTAATTAAAGTTCTACTTAATATTTCTTTTGATGAAATTTTAGTTATGTTTTCGTTTTATATCTTGGTAAGACATTGGTTGTTGTAGGTTGTAACCTCGTTTATTTACATTTGATAAAAGGATTTTTTGTAGGATAAGGAGAATGACAAATGAAGAAAAATGACCAATTGACCATGGACCATGATTCATGAGTGTAGGATTTTTATGTTTTTTTGTTGGTAGAAAGTTGATTATATATACCTTATTATGAACTTTTATGTTTTATTTGTAATTTTATATTGTGGATTTTGTATTTCTAAATTTGAGTTATTTGGATTATGTAATTTGGATCTAATTTTATGTTTGGATTATGTACTAGGTTTTTTAAATTTATGTTTAGATGTTGAATTATGTAATTCGAACACTTAAATTTATCTATAATTTTTTAGAATTAAATTTAATATTTGAAAGAGAAAAAAAAAGTTTGGGTACCCGAAGTACCGGGTACCCGAAAAACCCGGGACAGGACATGGACCGAAAAATCAACTACATGACTTTCTGGGTACCCGGTACTTCAGGTAGTTGAATATTCGGATACCCAGATTTGAAACCCAAACCCGTATTAGAACAAGAGGTGTATCGAAACGCATTTTAGGCATTTCGATACCAACTTACCCAGAAACGTCCTAAACAAGAACACTATGAGAAGGTATCGAAACCGTTCCACGCCATTTCAATACAACTTATTTAGGCTCTATAAAGAATGCTTCAAAAATTCTAGAAATGATTTTCTAATACCCATAAATGCATGTTTACGATCAAATGACATGATTAAGATGCATAAACAAGTTCATATCCCTCTAGCAACATGCATAGAAATATTAAGATGCAAAGCATCATAGGCATGATTTCAACAAGATTCAAGTATATTTTGCACAAAAGTAAGACAAAAAAGTTCAAGTTAGGCTAGTTAGACTTAACTCTCTCCTAAAGGTCCAAAAACGCTCTTTATATAAAGGCTTAGTGAAAATATTCGCTATTTGGTTCAAGGTGTAAACATAATCTAGGCAAACATCATTTTTAGACACATGATCTCTAATGAAGTGATGTCTAATTTCTTTGTGTTTGGTTCTAGAATAATGAATAGGATTTTTAGTAAGGCATATAGCATTAGTGTTATCACATCTTAGAGGTATGGTTTCAACTCTAATGCCATAATCTAAGAGTTGTTGCTTCATCCAAAGAACTTCAGGCTTAGTAAAAATATCCGCTATTTGGTTCAAAGTGTCAACATAATCTACGCAAACATCATTTTTAGGCAATTGATCTCAAATGAAGTAATGTTTAATTTCTCTATGTGTGGTTCTAGAATAATGAATGGGATTTTTATTAAGACATAACACTAGTGTTATCACATCTTAGAGGTATGGTTTCTACTCTAATGCCATAATCTAAGAGTTTTTGCTTCATCCAAAGGACTTGAGCACAATAACTCCCTAAGGGTATGTACTCCACTTAGATGGTAAAAAGAGTTACACTATTTTGCTTCTTAGAGAACCAAGATATGAGCATACTCCTAAGAATTGACATGTTCTAGAAGTACTTTTCGTATCTATGTTACATCTCTCATAATCCGTATCTGAATAAGCATAAAGTTTAAAGGATAAATCACTAGGATACCAAAGACCTAAATAAGGTGTGTCTCTAAGATACCTAGAAATCATCTTAATGGCTACTAGGTGTGATTCTTTAGGACTAGATTGAAACCTAACACACAAGAAAACACTAAACAGGATATTCGTTCTACTTGCGATAAGGTAAAGCAAAGAACCTATCATGGATCTATACAATTTAGAATCAACACACTTACCTCTTTCATCCTTTCAAGCTTAGTTTATGAGCTCATAGGAGTGGCTTGAGGCTTCACATTCTCCAAGAGCATGTCCTTGATGTAATTATCTTGATTGATGAAGGTGTGCCATCCTTCTTTTCCTTGATTTAGAGTCCCAAGAAGAATGAAATCTCCCCTATCATGCTTATCGCAAATTCACCTTGCATAATCTTAGAAAATTCTTAACAATAAAATTTATTAGTAGAACCAAAGTTTATATCATCAACATAAATTTGTACTACTAAGAAGTCATTGTCAAATTTTTTTGTAAAAGTATAGTATCCATATTTCCTTTTTCAAAACCTTTTTCAATCAAAAAATTTGAAAGTCTTTCGTATCAAGCTCTAGGAGCTTGTTTCAAACCATAAAAAGCTTTAGTTAATTTAAAAACATGGTTTGAAAATTTTAGATCTTCAAAACACGATGGTTGTTCAACATAAACTTCATTTATAAAGCCATTTAGAAAAGCAATTTTTGCATCTATTTGAAAAAGCTTAAAATCATGATAACATGCAAATGCAAGCAACATCCTAATGGCTTTAATCCTAGCTACAGGTGCATAAATTTCATCGAAACCTATTCCATCTTAAGTGTAACCTTGAACAACTAATCTAACTTTGTTTCTCACTATGTTATCACTCTTATCTAGTTTATTTCTAATGACCCGTTTAGTTCGTATAGTAGACTTATTACTAGGCCTATCAACTAACGTTCATACATTACTTCTCTCAAATTAATTTAATTCTTCTTGCATAGCCAATATCCAAAAATCATCATCTAAGGCTTCATTGATATATTTAGGCTTTATGCATGAGATAAATGCAATATATTTCATAAGTCTAAGAGAAAAACGAGTAGTTAACCCCTTGGATGGATCACCCAAGATTTCACCACTCTTGACAGAGTTGAACTCCCTTGGCTAGCTCATTTCCCTTTCTTCATGCTTACGTCTCCTAAAGCTTTTAGGAGTATTTTGTGTTTCTTATTCATTGGTTGGAACCCATCCATCTTTCATGTTTGTCCATCATTAATGGTTTTAGTGATTTCTACATCATCACCATCACAATAATCATTCCTAGGAAGGATGTTATTATCGAAAACCACATGAATAAACTCTTCTACAACTAATGTTCTTTTGTTGAAAACTTGATTCATCACTTTTTGCATCAAATCTACCTAAATTGTCTTTTCTATTGTTTCAAAAAAAAACACTTACACACAAAAAGGTGAAAATAGCTAATGTTAGGTTTTTTGGATTTTAAAATCTCATAAAGTGTTTTCTTCAGAATTTGCCTAATCATTACAAGATTTATAATGTAACAAGAAGTGTTTGTGGCTTCCGCCCAAAAATACTTAGGTAAGTTATTTTCACAAAGCATGGTTCTAGCTATTTCCTCTAAATTTCTATTTTTTCTCTCAACTACCCCATATTATTGAGGAGTGTGAGGAGCCGAAAAATTATGGTGAAATCTCATTTTCATTACAAAAATTCTGAAAACCTAGATTTTAAAATTTGGTTCCATGGTGACTTCTTATATGAGATATTCTTTGACCAAGATCATTTTGAGAAATGTTTGAAAATGTGATAAATTTTTCTAAGGCTTCATCTTTTGTGCATAAAAATAGAACCCAAGTGTATCTAGAGTAATCATCAA
Source organism: Abelmoschus esculentus (assembly GCA_035048815.1). Classification (NCBI taxonomy): domain Eukaryota; kingdom Viridiplantae; phylum Streptophyta; class Magnoliopsida; order Malvales; family Malvaceae; genus Abelmoschus; species Abelmoschus esculentus. Next base: position 4,815,647 of record JAUCBN010000049.1, read on the forward strand.
CAATAACAAATGCATATGATTTCCCACCCAAGCTAGTAGTTCTAATTAGCCCCAAAGAAATCCATATGGATCAATTGTAAAGCCCTACTAGTTGAAACATCATTTATGGACTTAAAAGAAACAAGTTTTTGTTTACCCTTAGCACATACATCATATATCTTGTCTAAAGAAAATTTAAGCTTAGGTAAACCTCTAACTAGATTTTAGGAAACTAATTTCTCTAAAACACTTATACTAACATGTCCTAGTTTCATATGACATAATCATGCATCTTTTTTAGCACTAGCAACTAAGCATGCATGAGAAAGATTAATTTCATTTAGATGCACCATATATATATGTCCTATGAGATGACCAATGAGCATTGTTTTGTTAGTTTTTATGTTTATTATTTTGCATACACATCTATCAAATGAGACATAAAAAATCTTATCACATAATTGACTAATGCTCAATAAATTATGCTTAAGACCTTTAACAAGCAAGACATTTTCAATAAGTATAGAGGAGTGATTACCAATAGAGCCAATACACTCAATTTGACCTTTGGAATTGTCACCGAAAGTCATTACTCCACCAGTTTTGAGCTATAACTCCTTAAATTGTTCTTGTATCCGATCATATGCCTTGAGCATCCACTATCAAGGTACTATATGTTTTGACTTGAAGCTTTGGCCTTGAAGCAATGCTCATCCTATAAACATGGAATCAAATTTTTATTTTTGGTACCCAAAATTGTTAGGGTCCATAAGAATTAGTTCCCAACAACTTGGTTCCTTTAGGAAGTCAAGTAGCAATAGCAACAACATTATTAGAAGCAAAAATATCTTTAGGAATCCAAATGCTCCTGATTTTTTTACCTTTGTTGTGCCTAGGAAACCTTCCATGTCTATAGTTATAAAAATTCTTCCTAACATGACTAGTTCTAAATGATTCATCTAGATCATTAAACAACAATTCTTCATCTTATTTTCATCTCTTTTCTTTTTTACAAGGTGAATTTTTACATCTTTTCTATAGGCCATTAAATGGATAAATCTTATTAGATGTGATTACGGATAACGTGAAGAGTCGGACCATATAATAATTTTTCCTAAATAAAACTTAAAAACAAGGTTATATTTAAAAAAATGTTTTCATAACCCTAAAATGATCTAATAAAGAAAAATATTATTCTCCTTACAAAATTTGAATTTAAAAAAACTTTATTTATAATGAGTACAAATTGTATGCTCTTAATCGTGCTTTCATTCGTGCCCCCATTTTAAATTAGTGGGTTTAGGGTTTAAGGTTATGAGATACAATTAAGATTTAGGTAATTAAGGATATGGTTTATTTTTCAAGGTGTAGAGTTTAAGATGTAAAAAATAAGGGTAGGATTTAGAATTTAATTTTTTAAGAATTTTTAGTAAGGACATGAAAGGTAGGGGTGTTCATAACCGGGTACCTGGGATTTCGGATACCTGAAATTTCGGGTACTAAAATGTCGGCCCATGACCTGGCCCATAAAAATCGGGTATCGGGTACCCGATTTAATTTTTTATATTTTTTAAATTTATTTTTTTAAAAAAATATATAAGAAATACTTAAAATTTCATTATATATATTTCAAACACAAATTATTAATTTGAAATAGGGTTTAAAGATAAATATTTGGATATATATGCATACATTAAAGTTTATAGATAAAGAATGTATTATTCTCGATCATAATTTTTCTTTCAAATCCCATATTGACAAATTAATATAAATATTTATAAAAAATTTAAAACTTAAAATTATATAATAAAAGTATAAAAAGAAGTTAAGGATTTAAAATTAATTTTAAAGAAAAATAATAAAAATATATAATAAAAATATAATTCAAAATTTAAAAATATATATTTATTAAAATTACCAAGCGGGTCGGGTAATCGACCCAAAAAATTCGGGTATTTTATTATAAATACCCAATAATTTTTAATCGGTTCGGCAGGTCAACGGGTCGAATAGTTCAGGTCGGGTGTTTTGAACATCCCTAATGAAAGGAAGCACGATTAGAAGCAGAAGATTTCTACTAATTTATAATGTGCATGAATTTTTTAAGAGTTATCTAAACGGGTAGGAGACTAAAGTCTGTTTGGTTTTAGAAAATATTTTTTAATTTTTTTTTTATTTTTATTTCTATTTTTAAAAATATTTTTTAATTTTTAAATATTAGAAAACATACTGGTTGATAGGGAAGACTTTTAAAAAAGTAATAAAAAAATTTTGGTATCTCCCTTTCCAAAAGAGAAATAAAAAATAATTATTAAATAATTAAAATAAAATATAGTTATAAAATATTATTATAATAATAAACAGATAAAATATGAGTAAATAAATTAAAAATTTTAAAAATGATTTTTGAAGAATTCAAACTCGAATTAAAATTAAGTTAAAATTAAAAAACTCTCGTTTTCATTTTTCTACTTTCTCAAAAAATCAAAGAAAATAATGAAAACATTTTTTTTATTTCTTCAAATTTTAAAAATAATTTCTAAATCAAGATTTAAATTGTTCTTTTAATTATATTTACGTTGATCATGTATCATTTGTTATGGTTGTAGACATTACAAATGTTATTTTTATCACTATGAGTATTATAGTTGTAAATTTTGTTAATAAGATATGTTACTATGGGCATAATAATTATAGGTATCATAATTTTAGATAATGATATTACTGTAATATAAAGTTCTTCGCTGTGGTTGTCTATCATTATTTAAATTTATGTCCCTAATATCAAATAACAATGAATGAATAATTTTTTAGAGTTGTTTTATAATAACAAGTAATTAAAAATTGGGTCCTAATATTAAATCACGAAAAAAATTAAATTTTAAGAGTATATTTAGAATAACAAAAAATGAAAAGAAAAAAATTAGACTCTTAATAATAATTATTTTTGAGATTACACCCTTAAAAATAAATATTAAAAAACTAGTCGCTTGTTAATAACTATTAAAAAATTAAACCTCAAGTAAAAATTATTAAAAAAATTAAAACCCTAACAATAAATATAATTATAAATTATAAATATATAACTAGGATGTAAAAAGTTGATACGACCTGAAAACCCGACTCAAACCTGTTCGAGTCAAAACCTGGTTTGACAAGAGGATGTAATAACCCGAACTTGATCTGTATCTGACTGTTGTTGACCCAAACACGATTTGGATTTGTTACTGTTGTAACTAAACCCGACCTGCATCCGACTGAGAATGACTCGAATTCAATTAGAATATGTTATTGTGGACCCAAAACCCGACCTGCATCCGACTGAAACAAATCTGAACCCGACTCTGACCTGGAAAATAACTGATATTACCCGATTGAATCGACTCGAGACCTGATTTTACTCGACCTCTTTTAAACCCGACTTGTTATTGACATGAGCTAATATTTACAGGACTTGATATTTACATGATATGTAATTAAGGATATCTATAAGTTGATGAATTTAAAATATTGATAAATATAATTAGGCTTAAAAAAACTAAATTGAATATCAACTTATAGAATTAATTTAGGGATTAATATTTAAATTTAATATTATATATTTAATTTAATGTATTTATTTACTATGTTATTTAGTTTTAGTGTATTTAATATTAATTATAAATTTAAATTAATATTTAAATTATTATAATTATAATAAAAATAATATTTAATTATAATATATTTAATTGAAATGTTAATGTCATAATGTGTACAATTACATATTTACATTCATATCAAAATTTTGTTTATAATTATATTTTATCAAATTTTATTATATATTATAATTATAATATTCAAATTGAATTAACATCTAAAAATCATAAACTACGAATATAATTAAAAGAATTTTAAAATTAAATGTAGATTTTTATTAGATTAATCTAAATTACGACTCAATTGAATTAAACAAACATCATTAATAAAAAAAAGACAATTAATAAAGAAAAAAGAAAAAGACAAAATTTTGGAGGAAAATAAATAAGCCACCCATTTTTTAAGTTTGGGATTAAGTTACTTTTAGTGTAAAATTTTTGAATGGATATAAATTATCCAAAATTTTGGAGAAAATTAAAAATAAACTTTGATTATTATATAAAAAAAAATAAAAAATAAAATTTTGGAGGAATATTATTATTATTTCAGTAAATATTAAAGTATACATTAAAGTGTATATTATATACATATTATATATATATTAAAGTATATATTAAAATATATATTTTAATGTATATATTTAAGTATACATTAAAGATCATATATTAAAGTATATATTCATATGTATACATTAGAATATACATACACAATCATATATATTAATGTATGCATATATATATAATATATATATACATTAATATATATTATATTTAAGTATATATATATATTAAAATATTAATACATATGTACATATATAATATATTAAAGTATATCATATAATTTATATACGTATATGTATAATACATTAATAAATATATTATACTTATATAGTATATACATATATAAAGTATTATACATCTAATATATTATACATTTAATATATTAATGTATTATACATATACATACATACTTATATATTACATACATTATTATACATATATTAAAGTATACATTTAAGTAAACATTAAAGTTTACGTATTAAAGTATACATTCATATATAGTATATACATTTATATATTATATATTTTATATATAGTATATACATCTATAAGTATACATATATTAAAGTATATATAATAAAATATTTAATATATATTCTATATATAGATATATTTTATATATAGTAAAAAAATTTATATAGTATATATTTTATATATATTAAAAATTTTATATATAGTATGCATTCTATATATAATATATATATATTCTATATATATTCTATATATATATAGTATATATATTTATATTCTAATTTTTATATATAATATTTATATTAAAATATATTATACAAAAATATATTTTATATGTATAATGTACTAAAATATATTATACATATTAAAATTTAACTATATTTTTATTTATATTAGTCCCTAAAAGTTTAGATTTTTATTAAATTTTATCGTTATTAATTTATAATTTTTACAATTTAGTTAGTATTTTAGATGACTCATTAGATCATATTTTTGTTCATTCTAGTCCTTATAATTTTTTTAATTCTGAATTCACTCTTATTTATTTTTGTAATTTAGTCCAATATTTTTAATAAGATGATATTTTATTTTATTCATGTTTTTTTTAATTTTAAAATTAAATTCATTTCTTATTAATTTTTATATTTTGTAATTTAGTCCAATGTTTATTCTTTCTAGTCCTTAAAACTTTATTTTTAGTTGAAATTAAACTCATTCTTTCTTTGGGTAATTTAGTCGAATATTTATTATTTTAATTTTATATTTTGTTAATTATAATCCTAAAACTCTATTTTTATTCCAAATTGATCCCTATTCATTTTTTTTTGTAATTTAGTTTAGTGTTTTTAATGTCATAATTTTTTTATTTATTTCTGAAATTTGAATTTATTAATTTTTTATTTTTATAATTTAGTCCAATTTTTAAGATATGGATAATTTGATGATATTTTTGTTTATTCTAGTGCGTAATATTTATTTTTAATGTGATTCATGCTAGTGAAAAGTTAGATGTTAAATAATTAATTCGAAATGAATGATCAACCCAAAGTCTATCGACTATTTGTAGGAAACTCAAACTTAATATGTATTCAAAACCCGAATAAACCCGACCTAAAATGAACCTGACCTGAAATGCAACGGAACTGAAATAAACTCGACCTGAAATGAACTTGCCAATTATCTGATTTTGACCAGAACTGTTTGAACCTGACTTGAAATGGACTCGACCTAAAATAGACCTGACTTGAAATTGACCCGCACTCGATTCGAATCTAGTCAAAACATCAAATTAACCTAAAATGACTTGTATCTGATTTTACCCGACCTAAAATCCCTGTTTTTATAGATCAATTCATATAAATTTTTAACTAAAGAAATGCATCCGCCTTTAATTAAAAAAGATAAATAGCTCGTTAATTCTATCAAATTTTATTTTATTTTTCAATTCAGGTTCTAAAAAATATTTAATCCCAAATTGACACTATTCTTTTTTAATTTCAAATTTTAGTGTAATCTTTTTTATTTATCCAATAAATTAGTCCACTTCCATTCAATAGAAAATGATGATCCATTCTTGCACTAATCTGGGTGACACAATCCTTGTTATGAAGGGTTAATAATCTGGAATTGATTCAAAATTAGGGACATCTTGAGGTGTTGTAAATACAAAATACCAATGTGCAAAAATGTATATCTTCAACCATCATATATATGTATTTGAATCAAGAATTATAGATTGTTTCATCATCGAGTAAATTTTGAATTTTTAAATCTATCACTGTTATACGTAGAATAAATAAATAAATAAATAAGGAGAATTAAAACCAAATTATATTCATAAAATAGAGATTGTGATGAGATCCCGTTACCGAAAAATTATTAGTCCTCGAATATGCTTGTAAAATTAGGTCGATATACCCGTTCATGACTATTTTGAGCATCTCAACGATTATAGTTATCATGTTTTATTTTTAATAAGTAATGATAATCAGAATTTAATGTGTTATTTATGGCCGTATTTTTTTATTCTTATTTGAAAGATTTTCTTACGTCGTATATTATTTTTATTAATTTTTAAATTTCGTTCAAAAGAGTTTTTTTTATCAATTTTTAGAAAAATTTCACCCAACAAACTATCTTTGAGTCCTTTACATTATTTTTTTGTTGTTGATTTTGATCTCAATTATTACGTTTAAAGAAGTTAAAAATCTTAATTTTTTTTTTCAAACGATACTTCTCAATCCAACTCTTAAATATTAATGGGACAATAGAGAGAGAGAGCAACCTGAGAAACTTTTGATGGGTCCCATTGTCTTCCCAATTTTAATGATATCCACATAGAGAGCAGCCTTCCTATCCAATGGAAAATCTAGACTAGATTTTGCTTGGGTTTCTTTTATGGATTTTTGTCGATCAGATAAATAAATAAATAAATAAATAAAAACATTTTTTTCATATGGTGCTTGATTTTTCTCTAGCATATAAGAACATTTCTCACTTAGAAATTATTGTTGGTAATGTATTGTTGTTCGTATCGTGTTTGACATATATTGCAGTTTTATAATAGAAAAAAAAAAAAACAATACTTGAGTAGTTTTTAGTTTTGTGAAAGAAGTTGCTAATTGTTTGTTAGTTAAGCCGTTTATTATTGGGCATTTGATTTTTAGGTATCTGTTTTTTTAGTATTAAAATTTTAGTTTGTATCCAGATTTATTTAAATAGGTATACTATATCGGATATCTATAAAATTTGGGTACTTAGTTAATCAAGTACGAGTACCCAATTCATAATTTTTTAAAATTAAAAAATTATATATAAACACAAATTTTATAATTTTATAATACATTAAAAGACATAAAAATTAATGATTTAAAGTTAATTTTTGAATATTTTGATATATATATATATATAAATACATAAATATTTATTAAATTTTATCACTAAAATAATATTAAAAATATTAATCTCGTTTTTCTTTCGGTACTAAAATATTAATAAAAATATATTTAAATTTTTTAAAACTTAAAACTATAGAATAAAAACGTAGAACTAATTTAGAGATTTAAATTTAATTTCAGATACAAATATTAAGTAATCTAAAATAAAAATATAATTTAGAACTAATATATATATTTAAATTAGTCGGGTTGGATGCCCGAGAATTAAAAAAAATTGTCTTAAACTTGACCTAATAATTCTTGGTCAGGTACCCGACTTAGTCAAATACTTCTTTTTCGAAAATTACTCGGTATTTCTATTTTGGTTTATTGGATAGGATAATTTTGAATACCACTAACACTAGTTTCATGAAAGTTTTTAAATCTACAAAGTTGATATTTATTTAAATCTACATAAGTATTCAAACTATATCGCTCATTTTATATTTAATTTTTTTTTGTTAACGTTTAATTTTGTTTCCAATTGCAGGTAATCTGTTTAAAAATGTTGCTTATAATATATGATATGTGACTTATGTTTAAATAATCTAGTGATATCTAATATAAATTATCAAAAAAAAAAAATTCATCATATATCATAAACAATGAAACATTTAAATATTTAATTATAAAATATTATTTTATCATGTTAACATTTTTATGATGTATAAATTTAAAATTTGATGTTATATTACAATTTACAACCTAATGATTATATATTTTTTATCATAAAATTAATATTTATTAAAAATAAATAACTTAATGGATAATAAAATATATATGCAAATTGCCAAATTGCAACACCATTGAAGATTCTTTTATGCTTTTGTCTTTTACCACCATAGACTACAGCCATCACATCACAATAACAATAGAGGATTCTCATTTTATAGCCCTATTCAACGATAAAGTCGAGATTTAAAGTTGTAAAAAAAAATATAAATGATTAAAGACAGAGGACAAATTTATAAATAAATAAATAAATAAAAATTTTAAATTAAAGGACAAAATAAAAAGAAATTTAAGGTTGATTGTCTCTCTAGACCCCCACTCCGTCCTGATCATATTAAGGTTATTTTTTATCCTAATTTTTTAGAGTTTTATCCTGATTTATATATCATATACTTATTTTGATAGTTAAATATTTTTAACGATAATTTTTTTATTTATATAAAATCTCAAACTCAAACGATCAAGATGATTACCACTTAGGTCAACTTCATTAATATTGTTTCTAATAATTTAGAAAACTTGCTAATTATATACATATATCATCTGAGCCACGTTTAGGGATGGCAAAAATAATCGTGTCCGACCCAATCCGATATGTCCCGACCCGGTCGGGTTTTTCACTTTAAATTTCGGGGATCGGGGCGGGACGAGACTTAGAAATCATTAATTCGGGTCGGGTTCGGGTATTAGCTTGAAATTTCCCACCCCGCTCGATATATTTTTATTTATTTTTATATATTTTATTATATTTATAAAAAAATATCATTATATATAAACATTTTTATGGATTTTAATTAATTTTTATACTTTTTGAGGTTTTCTCTTATGATAAAAAATTATTAAATGTTGTTCAAGTTTTAATATATTTGATTCTGTCAGTAGATGATTCAAGTTTTTTCTTTTAAATATGTAATTTAACATGTGAGTAGTTTAAATTGTATTTTATTTTATTTTTTACATAGATTTAAAGTTACTTAAAAACTATAATCTATGACTGTGAAGAAGGATTGATCAAATCTAACTTTTATCGTTGACAAAGATTAATTTTTTTAATTTTTCGGATCAGTTTGAGTCGGGATCGGATTTAAGAAATAATATATCAAGACGGGACGAGACGAATAAATTAATATTTTAATCCATTGGGTCAGGGTTAGGTTTAAAAATTACTAAATCTGGTCGGGGTCGGAGCGGTCAAAAACCCGTCCCGCCCCGTTACCATCCCTAGCGACGTTGACAACCGGGGGCTCTGGCTCCCGGTATAATTTAGATCTTAATAATTTTAAAAATAATTAAGTTAAACTTTCTCCTTATTTTTAATAAATTTAAATTAGATAAATAAAACCATCCTTGCCTTTAATCGATTCTTTTAATAATTAAGATTTGTAAAAAACAAATAATTAAGTTTTATTGATCCACTATTTTGGATAATAATTTTTAGAGATTGATAAATACAAATTATTGAAGAAATTAGGATCGATTGTCTTTGTAATCTTGAATTCTTTGAACACTGATTAAAAATTTAATCTATATTTTAAATATTATTGTTAGTGTATTATTCTTCATTTCATGCTTGGCACATACTATTTTTATAGCAATAAAAATATTTAAATTGTATTTTTAAAGAAATTACTAATTTTATATCAGATTCATGAAAACTTTTGGGTGTTTAAAAGCTTTGATTTATTTATTCAAAATGTTAAATACATTAGAAAATATTGTGGGTAATTATGAAAAGATGTACGAGTTAAATTTACACTTTTAGTGATTAATTTGAGAAATTAGATCAAGTTACACAGTATAAAATTTTTTAAGTTTTGATTAAAACGGATGATTCATATTAACTGTTGGTTATGTGAAGATTATCACTTGAAAAAAAAAGAAGTTAATCTAAGTCATCTTTTTCAGTCATCTAACGATCTAAAAAACATATAAAACTTAAAGAGTTTTATAATGTGTAACTTAATCTTATCCCATAATTTAATTGTTTTATACTCATAATCTTATATGTAACGACCCGAATTTTGGATCCGAGTGTCGAGTAATTCGAAGCATTGGGCTTCGACGTTTGGGCCTCGTTTAGACCTCGGTTTTGAGTGTTGGGCTGGTTTTGGATTATCTTTGGTCCAAAGTGGTTAATGAGAGGCATTTTGATACTTTCATAAAGTGTTGACAAAGAGAAGAAAAAAAAAGAGTATGTTTCTGTAGAGGAGTTGGTGTGTGTGTGAGATTATCTTGTTTCTCCTTTTCTTCATCCTTTTCTTCAAATAAATCTTAAGTTTAAGGTGACATCTTTGAGTTCTGAGTAGTAAATCTCGTTTAGAGTGTTGAAATTAGGAAGAATATTATGGGCTACTTTAGCTTAAGGTTGGTACCCCTCATTGCATCTTACATCTCATGAAATTAGGCTGCATTGCTTGTGATATGCATGTTTCATTGGTTTGGTAGCTTAGGGAGCCATTAATGGTGAATTTTGGAATTGAATGATTCTTGGCTTAAAATTTGTAGTAACACACCATAAACTAATTCAATAATATGTACGAATAGTTTGGGAATCAATGAAAGCGATTTAGGTAGTGTTTTAAGCGATTTGAGAGTCTAGACTTGAATTTTTGTGCAGGTGTATCGATACCATTGGTCGATGTATTGATACACTAGAGAGTAAATAAGGGCGGGAATAGTAGGCGTTTCAGAATGTCCTGCCCGTTTTCCGAAACCAAAAATTCTAAAAGCAAATCATTTTGATACCTTCTTGGAGGCGTATCGATAACCCATATAGGTTTATTGATAAGGCTAGGTTTCCCTTGGTCTTTTGGAATCCATCGTTGTAGCGACCCTCCTGCTAATTTTAAAAACATAGTTTAAAGTTTTGGAAATGAAATAAAATTCAAAATGTCTCAAAATTGAAAATTTAGGGTTTAAATTTAAAAATTAGGTTTAAATTGAAAAGTTGTAAATTAGAAATTAAAAGAAATCTAGGGTTTTGAAAAGGGAATTGAAAAATTAGGGTAGGAAATTGGGGGAAAAGATTTTAAAAAAATTAGAAAACAATTGAAATGTTTTTTAAATTTGGTTTAGAAAATAATTTAAAAATTAGAGTCGTCACCGGTCACTTTTGTAGACCAGGGACCGTAAAAACCAGAGATTCGAAATGAGCTGGGTTCATGAGTCGGTTACGATTAAAAACGGGATTAGCATTTAGAACCACCCAAAATTGGCACATTTACAAAATACCGCTTAATTAATTTTGGATTTTCAAATTAAAGTGACATTTAATTAATATTTGTTTAAAAATTCCAATTTTATTTTAATTGTATCTTTATTCGAAGGTAAACGCATACACCGTCACCATTACACCTGGTGTCGGGACCGTTACGACCGAATAAAGATTTTTGACATTAGGTTCATTAATTACGAGGTGAAATTTAAGCAAAAATAATATAAACAAAAGTATATATGAACAATAAGATAAAAGACATAAGATAAAAACATGCATGGCATAATAATACAAATGCAACAAAAGAATATATACATGAACAATAAATAAAATACGTAAACATAAATATGTGGTAAAAATAAGAAACAAATATGTACATGATTGAATCAAGTAAATAAATAAGTAAATAAGGGTCAAATTAAATAAAACTGAAAATTAAAAGACTGAATGAAAGATTAATCAATGGAAATGGGACCGAAATGAAATAAGACACAAATTTTTGAGACAAAATAAAAAGGAAAAGATCAAAATTGGCGACCAAAATGCATTAAAATTGGATTTAAAGGAATAAATCGAGGTCTTCTATTCGAAATAGGATTTAAATAAGGAGATGAGGACGAAATTGAAATACGAAACAAAGGTGTGAGGATTGCGGGGGGAATTTAGCATACACGGGGGGAGTTAATGACGCAAATAACCTATTTTAAAAGAAGTCCCTCACTATAAAAGACATTTAAAATTTAAAAGCTCCCCTTTTAGCCATTTTGTTAGACGAAAACAAAAGAAAAGAGAGAAAAGCTCTCTAATTCTCCAACCGTTTTCTAGAAAAGGGATAAACACCATAGATGTTCCTCCTAAAAACAGAAACCGTCGTGCTTTTTCTTAGAAGTAGTGGCCGAAGAGTTTAAAAACCTTTTTTTTAAACCAAAATCAAAGCAAAAACAACTTCTTTCCTTTTTCTTTGTGAACTGAAACCCTTTTGAAATTCCTAGAAAGATTAAGAACCCTCAGTGCTTTAGAAAACCAAATACCAAAGTCTTTTCTCTCGATCTGGAAAAGAAATGTAACATCCCGGTTTTGAGTCTAGGAGTTTAGACCGGATATAATTTCAAATTGGTTTTTCAAAATTTATGTTTTAGGACCCATTTAAAGTAAAAATGGTTTAAAAAGGAGTGTTGAAAGAAAAGAGGGGTAATGGGGGGACCACTTATGTGATTTCCCCCAAAACACCCACAGAAGACATAAAATTTAACAAAAAAAAAGGGGTTTCATTCAAAAAGGAGACATCTTTTTACTCTTCATCTTTTCCAAAAGGTTTTTCCCATTACAAGAACAAGCTTTCTTCTTCATAGGAGTGATTTTGAAAAGGTAAATCATTCTTTGACTTAGTTTTCTTATTCTCCACATTATTATAGCATGGATTTTATTTTTATCCCTTGAGGTTTTAGTTACATGTTGGAAATGGGTTTTGAAAAGGAATTTTCGTATGGGTTTTAAAGGTGTATTAAAAAGGGTGTTTTTAAACTTCTTTTGGTGTTTTTAAAAGTTGGGTTTTTAATGGTATTCCCGAAATGGTTTGTTATGGGTATTTTGGAGGTTGAAAACTTGAGATTTTGGGGTGTTTTAGAGTAGAAATGATGGGCTGATGTTATAACTATGTTTGAGGGAAAATTTGAGAAAGTTTTGATGTTGTTTGGGTGATGGAATCAATAGGTTTTGATGTGTTTTTTTGAAGTCCGAAAATTTAGGGTTATGGGCATTTTGGCTTGAGTTTGATGAGGAAATGTTGGGGGGTTTGTAAGTTGTTGTTTGATGATGTTATTGTGGCTGATTTTGAGGTTAAAAATCTTTTTTTGGTTGCTTAGAAACAAGGGAAGACATTGTGGAAGTTTTGGACGCAATTTCGGGTAGAGTGGAGGCTTGAATCGACTTTCCGGGTTGCTTGTGTGAGCTTGGTGAGTGGAAAAATGTTTTGAACTTGGTTTTGGTTCAAGGAAGATTTTGGGAGTTTGGATTAGGCTTGATAAGTTAATCCAAAATCAAGAGTAAGATCTACCCATTTTTTACTTACCTTGTATGCTTGTTAGATGGTAAAAATTGGAAAGCATGTTGCGTTTAATTGTTGTCGGTGGCATATTATATGTTATGTTGAGTTGTGTTGATTATCTATTGATTAATGACATGTTAATATGCCATGCGAGATATTTGTAAGATATTGCAGGTTATGCTTGTAAGTGGTAGGTAAGACCACTCGAGTATGATAAGAAATATAGCCGGGTGGCTATGTAAGACCGGTAAGAGGTGTAAGATGTAAGATTTGTAAGATAATATTATGGTAATGATGTTGACATTCATTGAGTCATACCGGGTATAATTGGTCGACCAATAGGATGTAAGAATAGTGCACTATAAGACAAAATTCGCATACGTGTCAGATAAATTCGGTCGTGTCAGATAAAACTCGTATAAGTGTAAGATAAATTCGGCCGTGTCAGATAAATTCGTATGCGTGTAAGACGTTTCCGCATATCCGTGTATAATAACCGAGTTATCCAGCATACTTATCTTAATTGCTATGAATATGTTTTTTTTATGTTATGTTGTGAACTTTGACTGCTCTCGTAAGTTGTAAGATGCTATGATGTAAGATGCACGAAATGATGTTAGTCTTTATTTTCAAATAAAGCTTGAACCCTGCATTGTCGTAGTTACGTTTTTGAGTTCTGCTCACTAAGAATTTATGCTTACACTCTCGTTTTTCAACAATGCAGATCGTTAGCTCGGGAGTTAGCACGGTGCGAGGAAGGGCCTCCAAGCGTGTTGCTCGTTAGCTCAAGTATGATTTACTTGCAGTAATGTATTAGCTAGCAATGGGATATGCTATGTTGTTTAGGAGCGTTGTTTGACTCCCATGTTGACTTATGTTTTGGATGATTTCATGCATAGATTATATTCGCCATGGTTGCCTTGAGTTGGCATGTTGATTTATGTTTTAAAGTTATGGTTATGTGGATGTTATCTTTGATGTTGTTTGAACTCTTTTATGTATGAATTCTATGTTTTGTTGCCTGAGCATGATTCGAATGGATCTGTATGAGTTTCAAGCATGTGTAACCTGATCCTTGAGTTCTATAATGTCTTATGCATGTTAAGTATGCTTGTATGTGTTGTTGGGTTAGTCCTTAGCTGTTTGTGCTTTAAAATTTCGTTTAGATGCAGGGGCTTTCGGTTCCATCTCGTACCGATATGCCAATGTAGTTTTGAGCCTTCGGGCTTTCGACAAGCCCAATAAGGTTAGTTTAGAGCCCGTGTGCAGATACGTTGGTCGTTTGGGCTCGAAAAGGCTTTCTAGGGTTGGATATTGGAGTGGAGGCTTCGGACTTGACTTCGGTAATCCCCGTGTAGCCACCTCGGATCGGCCTTGCGACTAGGCCAGGTCGAGGGGTTACATTTGTTGGTATCAGAGCCTCAGTTTAAGGCTCCCGGACCGTTTCCGCGATGATGACAGGTAAGTGAGGTAAGTTTACGGTGTTTGGTTGCAAAATCTCGGTGTTTGCCTTGCACAATGATTGTATATGTCATGTTTATTGTATATGCCATTGCTAATATTACATTATTGGAAAATGATTTTTAGCAAAGGAATACTTGAGCACCTTGGACCCTCGCCTTTGCTAACTCAATCTTGTATGTTTATCTTGTTTGTAGTTGTTATCTCCCTTGCTCAGTATGTTGAGGCGGGGGGCAGGGCTAGGGCTAGGGCTGTAAAGCCCGAGGCTGTTATTGAGGAAGGACATATATTAGAGGATATTGAGGGTGTCCAGAATGTATATGTAGAGGATGTGCCTCCTCCTCAAGAGGGCGGTGGAGAGAACGTTGGAGGTGTTGGGCCTCAAGTTGGCCAGGGTGGCCAAGGTTCGTCTGGTATAGATATGACCCCGTTGGTTCAGGCTATAGCCGAAGCTTTTCAGGCAGCCATAGTCGGGGCACAAGCTGTAGCACCACCTCTGGGTGAGAGTACTGGGTTTCCACTAGAGAGACTTCATAGTTTGGGTGGAGAGGAGTTTCGAGGGTTATCACCCGAGAGATCAGAGGTTTGGTTTGATAAGACCATACGTATCTTGACAAAAATGGGATGTACTGGAGCGCGCAAACTAGGTTGTGTTGTTTCTCTGCTTCAGGGTGATGCCTACACCTGGTGGGTCATCATTACTACGAGTATGTCAGACGATAAGATTTCTTAGGAGTTCTCCGAGTCTGCCTTCCGCAAGAAGTATCTGGGTCCTCGCTATATTGATGAGAAAAAGAGGGAATTTGTGGCCTTACTTTAGGGTGGTATGTCTGTGATAGATTATGAGATTCGGTTTGTTAGACTGAGTCATTATGTGCTAGAGATAGTTCCTACCGAGAGGGAACGATGTGACCGCTTTCGATATGGACTGAATGAAGAAGTGAAGAGGTACATGTTAGTTACTGACTATACAAATATTGATGTCTTGGTCGCTAGAGCCAAGGACATAGAGCACAGTTTGGGTCTGACCAAACGAGCCGGAGGGTCTAGTTCTGGGAAGAGGTCTGCGGGTTTCGATAGAGGTGATGCCAAGAGGCACAAGGACACTAGGCATCATTTTGATCATGGGCGTGGAAATTCAGGTCGAGGCCATCAGGGCCAAAGAGTTGTTGCTCGTACTCCCTTGTGTGGTAGATGTGGTAGGCACCACGCTGGAGAGTGTTGGGGTGTACTGGGTGAGTGTTGGAACTGTGGATCCTGAGAACATTTGAGGCGTAACTGCCCGAATTTAGCTAGAGGTGCACCGATTCAGGTTCAGGCTCCCGCTAGAGCTATTGATTATCCTCGAGTCCGTGGGCGCGATCGAGGAAATTTTCAGCTAAGGGGTTAGAGGAACGTGTCTCATGTGGTTTCGGTTTAGCTAGAGGATGGTGGGCCGAATAGGGTTTATGCTCAGCGAGAGGGAAAGAACGACACCGATGTGATCGCAGGTAATTTCTCGATACAATCTCTAAGTTTTCTTTCCTTGATTGAATTTGGGTCTACACATTCATATATTTTGAGTGAGCATGCTAGGATGTTGGATATACCTTGTGAGACACTAGATATATGTGTTAGTGTTACTAGTTCTTTCGGAGATACCGTAGTGGTTAGAAAGATGTACAGACGATGTCTATTGATGGTTCAGGGGTATGTGTTCCCAGTTGATATGATGGAATTGTCATTCTAAGGTTTTGATGTGATTTTGGGTATGGATTGGCTGACAGCATAGATCTAGGATAAACTTCGAGACCAAGAGAGTTTATTTGAATCTTGTAGATGATCATGAGATTATGGTATTAGGTGAGAACGTGAAGTTCTTATCGAATGTTGTTTCGTCTCTAGAGGCTTAGAGGTTAGTTGAGTCGGGCTATGAGGCATACCTAGCATATGTGATGAACCCGAACATGAATGAAGTCAGACCGTAAGATATCAGGACGGTGTGTGATTTTCAGAGTGTGTTTCCAGAAGATCTGCCTGGTTTCCCACCTGACAGAGAGGTTGAGTTTGCCATAGAGACGTATTTAGATTATGCTCCTGTTTCAATTGCACCATACTGTATGGCACCGAAAGAACTAAAAGAGTTGAAGACTCAGATGCAAAGAACTATTAGATAGAGGTTTTATCCGACCGAGTTCTTCGCCTTGGGGCGTACCCGTGTTGTTTGTGAAGAAGAAAGACTCTAGTATGAGGATGTGCATCGACTATAGACAGTTGAATCAGTTGACAGTGAAGAACAAGTATCCGCTGCCGAGAATTGATGATATGTTTGATCAGCTTAGAGGTGCTACCGTGTTTTTCAAGATAGACTTGAGATCAGGGTACTATCAATTGAAGTTAAAAGAAGTCGATGTGCCGAAGACAGCTTTCCGTACAAGGTATGGTCACTATGAGTTTTTGGTTATGCCTTTCGGGTTGACTAATGCACCAACTGCTTTCATGGACATGATGAACATAATTTTTCGCGAGTACTTGGATCAATTTTTTGTTGTGTTCATTGATGACATATTGGTGTACTCACGTACTGAGGAAGATCATGACAGACACTTAAGGTTAGTATTGCAGACTTTGTTGGATCACCAGTTGTATGCCAAGTTGAGCAAGTGTAAGTTCTGGATTAGAGAAGTTATTTTCTTAAGACATGTAGTGTCAGTTGAGGGGATTAAAGTAGATCCTAAGAAGATAGAAACGATTATGAGTTGGAAGCAACCGAAGTCTGTCACAGAGATTCGTAGTTTCCTAGGCTTAGCAGGTTACTATAGGAGGTTTGTTAATGGATTTTCAAAGATAGCTTCTCCTTTGACTAAGTTGCTTCAGAAGAATGTTCAATTTGAGTGGTCAAATACAAGACATCAAGCCTTTAAGAAACTAAAAGAAGCTTTGACAGATGCGCCGATTTTGATACAGCTAATGTCAGGGAAAAAGTATGTGATCTACAGTGATGCTTTGTATGTAGGGCTAGGTTGTGTGCTTATGCAAGATGGAAGAGTTATAGCTTATGCTTCAAGACAATTGAAGAACCATGAGCGCAATTATCCGACCCATGATATAGAGCTAGCCGCAATTGTGTTTGCCTTGAAGATTTGGAGGCATTACTTGTATGATGAAAGATGCACAGTGTACACAGATCACAAAAGTTTGAAGTATCTGATGATGCAGAGAGAGTTGAATCTGAGGCAGCGGAGATGGATCGAGTTATTGAAAGACTATGACATCAAGATTGAGTACCATCCGGGTAAAGCCAATTTAGTGGCAGATGCTTTGAGTAGGAAGGTAGTTGTTGAGTTGAGAGCTATATTTGCTAGATTGAGCTTATCAGGTGATGGTGGCTTGGTAGCCAAGCTTCAGGTTAAACCTACTTTGGGTCATTTGATTAGAGAGAAACAACTGTCAGATAGATCTTTGGCACCTCACGTGCAAAATATAGCTGAAGAAAGACCTATAGAGTATAGTTTCAGAGATGATGGTGTATTGTGTTTTAGAGACAGAGTAGTTGTGCCGAATGAAAGTGATTTGAGACGTATGATTCTGACCGAAGCGCAAAGTAGTCCTTTTGCTATGCATCTGGATAGTACGAAGATGTATCGTGGTTTGAAGGATGAGTACTTCTGGATTGGTCTGAAGAGAGATGTTGCCGACTATGTAAGTAAGTGTATGGTTTGTTAGAGAGTTAAGGCAGAACATCAGTTTTCGTCTGGTTTGTTACATCCGTTGAAGATTCCGGAATGGAAATGGGAAAAATATCACCATGGATTTTGTATCCGGTTTACCTTTGACTCCTTCGAAGAAGAACTCAGTTTGGTTTATAGTTGATTGCTTTACGAAGTGTGCTCACTTTATTACTATTCATACGACTTACTCGTTAGATAAGTTGGCAGATTTGTACATCAGTGAGATTGTGAGACTGCATGGTGTGTCGAAATCGATTGTGTTTGATAGAGATTCGAGATTTACAACCAAATTTTGGGAGTGTTTGCACAGTGCTTTGGGTAGCCATTTGAATTTCAGTACTTCGTACCATCCTCAGTCAGATGGGCAGTCAGAGAGAGTTATTCAGATTCTCGAGGATATGTTACGTTGTTGCATCATTGGTTTTCAGGGTACTTGGGAGAAGCACCTGCCGTTAGTTGAGTTTGCGTATAACAGCAGTTATTAGTCGAGTATTCAGATGGCTCCGTATGAGGCTTTGTATGGCAGAAAGTGCAGAACTCCGTTTTGTTGGGCTGAAGCAGGTCAGAAATTGATATCGATGCCGGATATGCTTAAGGGGACTACCGAGAAAGTGAAGTTGATTTGTGATAGGTTAAAGGCAGCTTCAGATAGGCAGAAATCGTATGCGAATTTGAAACGGAAAGAAATAATGTATGTCGTGGATGATAGAGTGTTCTTGAAAGTTTCGCCTTGGAAGAAGGTGATGAGATTCGGTAGAAAGGGTAAGCTGAGTTCGAAGTATATTGGACCGTATGAGATTGTGAAACAGATTGGTACTTTTGATTATCAGTTGTGTTTGCCACCAGAGTTAGAAAAGATTCATGATGTGTTTCACGTATCGATGCTACGAAAGTATAGATTAGATCCGTCTCATGTTATGCTAGTGGAAGAGATTGTGTTGAATTCATATTTGACCTATGACGAAGAACCAATTGAGATTTTAGCCTCGGATAGCAAAGTGTTACATGGTAGATCTATTGAGTTGGTCAAAGTGAAGTGGCGACGCCGAAGGGTGGAAGAAGCCACTTGGGAGAGAAAGGAGGATATGGAGAAGCAGTTTCCGTATCTTTTTCCTTTAGGTAAGAATTTCGTGGACGAAATTCCTTAACTAGGGGAGAGTTGTAACATCCCGGTTTTGGGTCTAGGAGTTTAGACCGGATATAATTTCAAATTGGTGTTTCAAAATTTATGTTTTAGGACCCATTTAAAGTAAAAATGGTTTAAAAAGGAGTATTGAAAGAAAAGAGGGGTAATGGGGGGACCACTTATGTGATTTCCCCCAAAACACCCATGGAAGACATAAAATTTAACCAAAAAAGGGTTTTCATTCAAAAAGGAGACACCTTTTTACTCTTTATATTTTCCCAAAGGTTTTCCTCATTACAAGAACAAGCTTTCTTCTTCATAGGAGTGATTTTGAAAAGGTAAATCATTCTTTAACTTAGTTTTCTTATTCTTCACATTATTATAGCATGGATTTTGTTTTTATCCCTTGATATTTTAGTTACATGTTGGAAATGAGTTTTGAAAAGGAATTTTCGAATGAGTTTTAAAGGGGTATTAGAAAGGGTTTTTTTAAACTTCTTTTGGTTCCAAAATATGTTTAAAAGTTGAGTTTTAATGGTATTCTCGAAATGGTTTGTTATGACTATTTTTGAAGGTTGAAAACTTAAGTTTTTGAGATATTTTAGGGTAGAAATGATGGGCTGATGTTATAACTATGTTTGAAGGATAATTTGAGCAAGTTTTGATGTTGTTTAGGTAATGGAATCAATGGGTTTTGCTGTGTTTTTGTTGAAGTCCGAAAATTTAAGGTTATGGGCATTTTGGCTTGAGTTTGATGAGGAAATGTTGGGGGGTTTGTAAGTTGTTGTTTGATGATGTTATTGTGGCTGATTTTGAGGTTAAAAATCTGTTTTTGGTTGCTTAGAAACAAGGGATGACATTGTGGAAGTTTCGGACGCAATTTCGGGTAGAGTGGAGGCTTGAATCAACTTTCCGGGTTGCTTGTGTGAGCTTGGTGAATGGAAAAATGTTTTGAACTTGGTTTTGATTCAAGTAAGGTTTTGGGAGTTTGGATTAGGCTTGATAAGCTAATCCAAAATCAAGAGTAAGATCTACCCATTTTTTCTTACCTTGTATGCTTGTTAGATGGTAAAAATTGGAAAGCATGTTGTGTTTAATTATTGTCAATGGAACATTAATTGTTATGTTGAGTTATGTTGATTATTTATTGATTAATGACATGTTAATATGCCATGTGAGATATTTGTAAGATGTTGCAGGTTATGCTTGTAAGTGGTAAGTAAGACCACTCTAGTATGATAAGAAATATAGTCGGGTAGCTATGTAAGACCGGTAAGAGGTGTAAGATGTAAGATTTGTAAGATAATATTATGGTAATGATGTTGGCATTCATTGAGTCATACCGGGTATAATTGGCCGACCAATAGGATGTAAGAATAGTGCACTATGAGACAAAATTCGCATACGTGTCAGATAAATTCGGTCGTGTCAGACAAAACTCGTATACGTGTAAGATAAATTTGGCCGTGTCAGATAAATTCGTATGCGTGTAAGACGTTTCCGCATATCCGTGTATAATAACCGAGTTATCCAGCATACTTATCTTAATTGCTATGAATATGTTTTTTTTATGTTATGTTGTGAACTTTGACTGCTCTCGTAAGTTGTAAGATGCTATGATGTAAGATGCACGAAATGATGTTAGTCTTTATTTTCAAATAAAGCTTGAACCCTGCATTGTCGTAGTTACGTTTTTGAGTTCTGCTCACTAAGCATTTATGCTTACACTCTCGTTTTTCGACAATGCAGATCGTTAGCTCGGGAGTTAGCACGGTGCGAGGAAGGGCCTCCAAGCGTGTTGCTCGTTAGCTCAAGTATGATTTACTTGCAGTAATGTATTAGCTAGCAATGGGATATGCTATGTTGTTTAGGAGCGTTGTTTGACTCCCATGTTGACTTATGTTTTGGATGATTTCATGCATAGATTATATTCGCCATGGTTGCCTTGAGTTGGCATGTTGATTTATGTTTTAAAGTTATGGTTATGTGGATGTTATCTTTGATGTTGTTTGAACTTTTTTATGTATGAATTCTATGTTTTGTTGCCTGAGCATGATTCGAATGGATCTGTATGAGTTTCAAGCATGTGTAACCTGATCCTGAGTTCTATAATGTCTTATGCATGTTAAGTATGCTTGTATGTGGTTGTTGGGTTAGTCCTTAGCTGTTTGTGCTTTAAAATTTCGTCTAGATGCAGGGGCTTTCGATTCCATCTCGTACCGATATACCAATGTTGTTTTGAGCCTTCGGGTTTTCGGCAAACCCAATAAGGTTGGTTTAGAGTCCGTGTACAGATACGTTGGTCGTTTGGGCTCAAAAAGGCTTTGTAGGGTTGGTTATTGGAGTCGGGCCTTCGGACTTGACTTTGGTAATCCCCGTGTAGCCACCTCGGGTCGGCCTTGCGACTAGGCCGGGTCGAGGGGGTTAGAAGAAAGCACCTCCCTTTTTGATCTCGGTTCAATAATGACACGAAGGACGTGGCTTATCACCGACCTAAGAAAAGTGGACCAACGAGAAGACCAAGGATGACAACCTCGAAGGGAAAACAAATAAGAAAACCTAACTTTCTCATTTATTTCTATGTATGTAAGAAGAAAAACAGAGGTTATACTTCTCAACTTTATTCTTGTATTGATTCGGACAATGGAAAAAAGGTCTTGTTTACAAAGCTTGGATTTCGGTTTTATAACCGGTTTTACATGGGAAAATAAAAGGGGAAAATAAACCCTAAATCCCTATTAGTTCTTCTGATAATTTATTGTATTGATGCGAATTTGTTTGTTCCCGTTTTGAAATTCTCTGATAAATATAGGAATTTGCTCTGGAAATCCTGAAATTCGGCTTTGAAATGCGTCTAAAATTCTGAAATTTGCAGCATTTTGGTTTGTACAATCTGACATTTTTTGTTTCTTTGCGCATGTGGAAATCGTACGGGGTTGGCTAGAGAAAGGACGACGAACGACGGTCGGCGGTGATCGAAGGAGATGAAGAGGCATCTAGTTATCCGAAGAGACGCGTGCGTTACACGTACGCGCGCGTGGAGGATACAGAACGTCGGCACGTGGCGCGTGGAGCTTCTAGATCATTCTCCTTCTTCAATCGTGGCCGTTAGATCGTGGGACGATCTAACGACTCTTTTTTGGCTGCGCATAGATCAAAATTAGTGATTACAATCGTCTTAGTGTATTGATACACAAGGGAAACATATCGATATTGGGGAGTTTCGATATCCCATAACAGGTGTATCGATACCCTTAGGCAATCTGCCTAAGTTTTTAAGGGTTGAGTTTGGGGGTTCCATAATTTATGCTATAGGTTCCTATGGGTTATTTTAAGCTATAAAATGAATATTAAAACTTGAATTTGATGATAATTAAATTTGATATGATAAAATATGCTTTACATGCTTGGTCTTTGGTTTGGTTGTAGTATTGTTTTGCGTGAGGATCATAGGTGGATCATCTTGTGAGGTTGAGTCTTTTCTTGGTGGGGTCCGAATACCCAAAATAGTGTTGCAACACAAAGATGGTCATCCAATGTAACATTTCGGATGATGTATTGAAGACTATTCCGAATGAAGGATCTCGATGTTGTGTGGACGCGTGCCTCATTCAAAGATGCTCGATAGAGCATTTCAAGCATGGGATTGGAGGATCTCAATGCTTTGTGGACGCGGGCCTCAATCCCTGAGTGTAAGATCCCGATGTTGTTTGGATGCGAGCTTCACTACTTTGTGGTTTTGGTTTTGGTTTGATATGTATGATGTGTGTGATAGTATACATTCATGATGCCAAGTGTTTATGCGATTGTGGTAGTGTCATCATATCATGCATGATATTACATGTATTGCTTTGCTTTATTCATTATATGTGTGATGGTGGTCGAGTGAAGTCTAGGACCAGAGGAGTACCATCAAGGTTGGATCTCAGCATCGAATTAGAGTCAGAGTACAAGTTAATTGAAGTTAATTGTCTTTTGTAACTCTTATTAAACTTAATCGAGTCGAATGTTTTATAGTTTGTATTAAATGGAGCTCCAACTATTTTGAATTACTTGGATTTATGTTTTGATTTGGATTTGAATTTAAATGGATTTGTTACGGGTTGGATTTGGATTCGTTATTTTGGGCTTTTCAAACGAAATTTTTGAAATACGGGTTGTGGTCCGGAGGCCCAATGTGATACCGGATCGAGGGTGTTACATTATCTGACACATTGGTTTAATTTTGATACACAAGCTTTTATAAAATTTATTTTACACAAGCCTGCATATTTATATTATCAACTTAAATCTTAAATTGTAATTATTAAACTTAAACCCTAAAAAATTAAACTAAAAAGTCTAAACTTTAAATTCTAAATACTAACCTTAAATTTTAAAAGCTACAAACCAAACATCTAAATTCTAAACCTTAAAATAAACCTTTAATCTTTAAAATTAAAAGACTTATATAAACTAAAGTTTACACAACTTATATGTCAAAGATTTTCTCATTATACATTGCTTTATTGTCTATACTAATTTTTATAACATTTTCAATATTTTACTATAAAATTTGATTTCGTAATCAATTTTTTTACTCAACTCTTTAAACATTAATAGTTAAATCTTGTTTTAAAATTTTCATTATAAAATACTATTTTATCATATTATTATTTGTATGATATAACAAATTTAAAATTTTATTTGTATACAAAAATCTAATAATTATACAATTTTCATCATAAAGTCAATATTAATTAAAAATAAATGACTTGATAGTAGGGGTGTTTAAAATTATCCGATCCGATTGATCTGACCCGATGACCCGAAACAAGCAAACCACTTTACACATCGTTTGCTAGCCTCTGGACGACTATCGCAATATCCCTTTTGATTATGTTGTCCGGGTCAAACACACGCAGACACCATTGCTTCCATAGCAACCAGAAGCCGATCGCGAACTTCACCCCCCAATCTGCTTTGTTTCGCGCAAAGCTGTATCGCCCCTACAATTTACCGGTAAACCATGCATCAAAATCCATATTCAAAAATGAAACCAGTAAAATTGGATTAACCCATTGCCTCCATAACTGATGAGCCTCTCCACAATCCTTGAGCATATGTGCTAATGTTTCCAGCCCCGCGTGACACACAGGGCAACTACCCAACGATGATAGATGCCTCCTAACCCTTTCAGCGTTGGTCACGAGTTTACCTTGCAACGCTAATTAAAGGAACACCTACTAGGCAAACCCGATTCACCCTTAAACTTCAGTAAGAAGGCATAAGCAGACTTGGTAGTGAATTGACGATCGCCTTCCCATCACCATCCCGGTCGATCAGGCTCTAAAGCGGCGTGAGGTGGTGGTGATGACGCTATTCGTTGCACCAAATGTAGTGGCAGGCACTTCGATAACAATTCCCAGTTTCACTCACCATTTGCCGCAAGCATTGTTACAACCGGTTGAGCACGATATGGCACATTAGATCCAATACTGTCACGAATTCTTTCCTCATTCTCTAGTCATATGTCATCCCAGAAGTCGGTCTTCCATCCGTTCCGAATATTCCAACATAAACTCTCACGCACCTCGTCCCACACACTACTCAGTCCTCTCCACAATCTTGATGCTACAGGTTTAGCGATAGAATCCGGAATCCCTTGTGTTCATCCGTACTTGCCCTTCAAAACCTTAACCCAGAGTTTATCCTCATCACAGATTAAGGTCATTCCAAGTTTCATTAACAACGCCTTATTCTGACACTCAAGATCTTTAAAACACATCCCACCATTGTTCATAGGTTTTTTCATCATATGCCAATTAACGAGTGCCATAGAATTATTATCACATTTAGCACCCCATACAAACCTACGGATTTTCTTTTCCAATTCATCACACACACTCTTTGGGAATTTGGTCGTCTGCATAGCATATACTGGAATGACTTGTAATACTGTTTTATCATATTATTATTTGTATGATATAACAAATTTAAAATTTTATTTGTATACAAAAATCTAATAATTATACAACTTTTATCATAAAGTCAATATTAATTAAAAATAAACGACTTGACAGCATAGGTGTTCAAAATTATCCAATCCGATTGACCCGACCCGACGACCCGAAACAAAAATACCGGGTAATTCTCGGAAAAATAACCAACCTGAGAATTAATGGGTCGGGCTTGGGCTGAAAATTTTAAATTCCCAGATACCTGACCCGAACCAATTAGTTTTAATATATATATATTTTTAGTTTTAAATTATATTTTTATTTTAGATTTCTTTAATATTTATACCTAAAATTAAATTTAAATCTCTAAATTAATTTTATGTTTGTATTATATACTTTAAGTTTTTAAAAATTTTAAATATATTTTTATTAATTTACTAATACCGAAAGAAAAAACAGTATTAGTACTTTTAACGTCATTTTAGTGATAAAATTTAATAAATATAGATGTATATATAAATTCAAATATTCTAAAATTAATTTTAAATCATTCGTTTTTATGTTTAGTTATGTATTATAAATTTTTAAAACTTATATGTTTAATATATAATTTTTTAATTTTAAAATAAAAATTAAAAAAATAAAAATTATGAATCGGGTACTCGTTACCCGATTAGCCGGATACCTGAGTTTTACGGGTACCCGATAATAAATACCCGATTTAAATAGACCGAGACATGAATCGATTTTTTATGACCCGAGAAAATCGGGTACCCGATAACGAACACCCTCACTTGATAGAAAATAAAAAAAAAATTAAAATCTAGATAATATATATAATATCTGTATATATCTGCAAATTGCCCAATTGCAACATCATTGGAGATTCCTTTGTACTTTTTGTCTTTGTTCAACCGGTCCAATAAATAGATAGAATTCCCATTTTGTTCAGGTTTTTAATAATTCACAAAAATTTTACTACATTAGAGTGTGGGAGCCACGTTGGCAACCGAAGATGTTGACCCTAATTTTTTAGTATAATTGTTTTAAATCTCTTATAATTTTAAAAATAAACAAATTGAATCATTCCCTTAATTTTATGATTTAAATATCTTTTAAACATTTTTCAAATTAAAAATTTGATAAATCAAACTTTCCTCCATTTTTAATTTTTGAATTGATGTAAATAATTAAGATTTAATAATTAATATATCTATATTATACCGTAATAATGTATCATTTTATTAAACTAGACGATAATATTTATATTCGGTTTTAAATTTATATAATCTCACACAAATATATATCGATTAAATTGTTAGAATTTGAGTCACCTATTTAGAGCATGCCACCTTGATAGAGCATGCCACCTTTATCACTGAAATCACTTATTAAAAATCATATTTTTAACATTTTGGTGTTATGACATAGTAATGTGTGTTCTTTCCTCTTATATAGAGGTGACAAATAGTTATTCGGGACGATTTCGATTATGGTCATTTTAGTTTAGATTATTTCGAGTTTGACTAAATTTGATTTAATATCGATTTTGATTTGGTTCTGTTTTAGTTATGGTTTTTAGTGGTTTTGTTTGAGTATTGAATCTAGTTATATAGGGTTGGTTGCTTTTAGGCCGATTCGATATTTGGTCAGATCAACTAGTTTTATTTGAGTTTTCATGTCAGTAAGTTTTTTACACCCTAATATGACTTTATAAAGTAAGTATATTTAAATTTTCAGTGAGTAGTGAGGAAATTCACATTCAATATTTTTATTTCTTGTAATATATCTCTTCTTTATTTTGAGTTTTTTCTTTAGTTCGAATTACTTTCGTTCAAATTCTATTTTGGTTCAATTAAAATTTGAGTTGATTTATTTCGAGTTTTAGATTATATTTAGATCAATATTTTTAGATTGATATCGAGTCTTAGATCAAATAAATCGATTCAAATCTCAGGTTTCCTATCAAATTTTCTAAATCTACTCTTGAATATATCCCTTTTAAAACGTACACAATCCATAATGTATAATAAAAAAGGTTTATGTGGTAAATAGGTGTTCAAACCATAACCTCTTTTCTAGATAGGTGCCTAAAATATGTTTTTAACCAAACATGTGTCTTACTTTTTTAACGTTATTTAAATAGGTGTCCATCATGACTATTCGTTAGTTTTACTGTTAACTTTTGTTATCTAACACGTGTTAACTTTTTAAATTTCTAAAATTATATTTAAAAATAATTAAAAATTAATAAAATGATGTAACTCTAAAATTTACTGAATAGCCAAAAATTTGAAATCCCTAACATCCCAAAACTTAAAACCTGATTTGATTTAATTTTGTTGTCGATTGTCACGCCACCACCCATCATATCTCTTGTTGGACCATAATGTTTATTTACCCCAATAATTTTTAAATTTTTTAAAAATCGACCATGATTAGTCATGCCACCACCCACGTCTTTGAAAATTGACCATAATTAAATTTTTTAAAATCGTTGAATAATTCATTCAAATGATTTATGATGAACGACGACATAACGAACGATGAATGATGTGTGAATCGCTCAATAATGAGAGAGTTTAATTTTATCGTCGAATACACGACCAATATCGGTGATAGTGGTTAGATTTGATGGTTTAGGTTTTAAGAATTATTTTAAAAATTTTAATTTATTTATTTAAAAAATTCTACCATGTGTCATATTTTTATTAATTAAAAAATTAATAGGCAATTATGGTGATATATATTTAAATAATATTAAAAATATTAAATATCTATTTAATATTTTTTGAAATATAAATATATATTTAACATACAAATATTTTAAATATCTATTTAAAAAATATAATTTAAATAATTATTTGCATGCTTAAAAAATTATTGAATTGCTGGTTGCACCAAAATGATTTAAATATGGTAAAATGAACACCAAAAAGGAAAAACTTCCTCTCTCCTTATCCATTTATAAAATTTGACTAGGCCCACATTCCAACATAATAATTAAAAGAATAAATAAAGAAAATTCTGAATGCCAATCTATTTGACATGAATCTGAATCAGCAGATGCAGAAAAACAAGCCTCAAACCACTCAACCAATCACAATGGATAGAATTTTCACCGTTGAAGAAATGTCAGACCACTTCTGGCCTTCCCCCACCGCCGCCTCCGGTGGCAACGACGAAAAACACGGTTCTAAAATGAACCGCAGTGCTTCAGAGTGGGCTTTTCAGCAGTTCCTTAGAGAAGAAGATGACAAGAAAGGTGGAGATCATAACGAAGAGGAGGAAGATAAGGAGGAACTGAAGAACAAGAAGAATGGGTGTTTTGAGAATAATAATAACAAAAATGTTCCTGCTGATTTAGAGGATTATCAGGCTTTTCTTAAGAAGAAGCTTAGCTTGGCTTGTGCTGCTGTGGCCATGTCAATGGTAATTCTTTCCCGTTCTTCATTAGGATTGCGAGAAAAAGTTTAGATCTCTAATGATATTTATTTTCTTTTGCAAAATATGGGGATTTTTTTTCTGGGTTATGTTTGGTTTCTGAGAAAATTTAGAAGGAGAATTTGGTTGTTTGTCTGGATGTTTATTCGTTTCATTTGATTTTCCATTTTGGGTTTACTAAAAAGCTAGATTTCCCCCCTTTATCAGCTCAAAAAAGTCTACATATGTTCTAAAATCTGAAACTTTCTCTTTGGTGTTTTGGCTTGTGTACCTGTGGTCTAAGTTCATGAGAAAGTCAAGGTTTTGTTTTGAATGCTAGTTTTAATTAGTTCACTGTTAAATTGGTTATTTATATTGTTTTTGGCCTCTAGGTATCAGTAAATCATTGAAATTTTCATTTTTAGTATTAATAGAAGTCATTTTCTTTGGTTACTGGATTTTCTTTCCATAGTTGATTTTGGTTGGACTTTATCAAATTGGAATAAACTTGCCAAATTTGGTTGTGCTCCATTTTTTAATGATTTTTAAGAGTATTTTATTAGCAAAAATGTGTATTTCCTTAAAACACCTTGTAGGACAAAGGACTATGGAGATTAGTCAAGTGTGGCTTTCCTTGTTCCTCATGACTCTGTAACTGGCTGGAAACTGTAAACATGTTGTAGAACTTGTTGATTTCTTGTATCTGACAGTTTTATTCGATGAACTGAAAGCCGATGCATTCATGTCACTCTTTTCTCAAATTCAAACTCAACCAACTCAACCAAGCTCTTGGTTATAGTTTTTAATCTTATATGCATCTTTCATATTGCTTTGTCATTGGTTTAACATTATGTGAATCCCTTCCGCTCTTAAAACTTTCGACTGAGTATGTTTATGTATATTTCGAACAGGCATCTATTGTAAAACCTCAAGACAATGCTGCTAGAGCCGACTGTGGATCACAGGCATCTAATGCTGCAGAATTGGGATCCAAAACTGTTTCTAAAGGTTTAAAGTCGTCACCAAAGCTTCTTACAAGCAACTGTTATTTTCAGCTTTCTTAACGGTTTACGATTTTCATAGTGGCATGTGAATTCGAGTTCTCAGAGTAATGCAATCTTATGTATTATGTTCCTGTTTTACTGAATATATAGGTGCTGGTGACAAGGATGATAATGCTGTGGTTGGAATTTCTTCCTTTACCAATGGACAGAGGGAACTTGGAGCTCAGGTGAGGCCAAGCACAAGTGCGGGATTGTCAATAGAACAGTCAGAAGAGGATGAAGATGAAGGAGAAAATGGAACAATGGAGAACATGGATCCTGCAGATGCAAAACGCGTAAGAAGGTAACCATTGGTTCTTCTTTTAAGTGGCTTCTAAATTTAGTATAACGAATGCTGTGGTTTTTTCACATTATAGTTGTTTGCTCTGTTCTATTCCAACCAATTGATCCGTATGGTGATTCAGGATGCTTTCAAACCGAGAGTCTGCTAGGCGTTCGAGAAAAAGAAAGCAGGCTCATTTGACAGAACTTGAGACACAGGTCTTTTGCTTATCTTCCCTTTTTTTTTTCCTCTTGAATGTCGTGTTGTTTCCATTTCATCTTCGAGTTATGAATGTCCTAATCCATTATTTATTGTAGGTTGCTCAACTAAGAGCTGAAAATGCAAACTTGTTGAAACGTTTGACTGACATTAGCCAAAAGCACAATGAAGCAGCTGTTGACAACAGAGTTTTAAAAGCTGATGTTGAAACATTGAAAGCAAAGGTAATTGATCATTGATCCATTGGTCTTAAAATTGAGTTCCTTTCAGTATCTTGCGAGGCTCACGCCTCGTTGAAAATTCGGCTTAAAAGTCGAGACTCGAGAGATATTGGCTAACATGATAAGCACACAATTCGTTTTCAAAACCGAAATTATAGAGATGTTCATATGGCAGATGTTTTGGAAATCACTTCCTAATACTATGTCCGTTGGTGACTACTTTATATAGGTAAAAATGGCTGAAGAGGCTATCAAAAGAACTACTGGTTTGAACCACATGTTCCATGCCTCCCTTGAGATGTCAACAGCGGGAATCTCATCGTTTGACGGAAGTCCCTCTGATACATCAACAGATGCGGCTGTTGCAGTGCACGATGGTCCAATGTGTACCCTCTATCCTGCAGACAGTCCTATATCTAGTCATCACCAGAGAATCAACAATGCACTTGCAGAAATTTCTTCAGTTGAAAACATACAAACAAATTCTGGAAGATCTCCAGTAACAGGAAACAAAAACGAACGGACGGGTTCTTTGCAGCGAATTGCTAGCTTGGAACATCTGCAAAAGCGGATTCGTGGGGGTGTGAGCCCCTGTGGATCCCAGTCGAATGGGAAACAATAGGAACAAAGCATAGAAGCTGAGTCTGAAGAGAATTACTAAAGAATGTCTTGGAACTTGACTAGACTAAAGTATTGTATTATGTCTGATTTAACTAGTGGAAACAATGCTATTTTTCAGGTTAATTATGCAGTAATGCCAACTGCTACATTAAAACTTTAAGCTAGTCGTGTGATATCTGCTGTAAAGTAACTAATCTAACCGGTGGTCGGATTCTACACTGCCATTTCCATAGCATGCTGTGGATTTTCCAATATATCTTGTTAGCCTTTCTTTTAATTCCATCCTTGGGATCTATTAGGAAAACTTTTCTACCTTGAATACAATTATCAATAATCCTGATATTTATTACAATAGAAAAATGAAAAGAAAGATGGAAATTAAGCTGTGTTACCCTTTTCATTATCGGTTAAATTCATCAATGTGATTTGCTGATGGTCGGTATGAAACTGCCACTAGGTTTGGTTTCTACCCTCTACGACTCTGGTTTAGTTTGACATTGTTTTTAAAAAGTACGATTGAAAAAATAATTTTAAAAAATTAGGTAGTATTTATCATTGATTTCAAAAAGTGATTTTGAGAAGATAAAATATTTATTTTAAACATAATGTTATAAGGTATAAGTGAACTTAGATGATGTTCAAATTCGTTAATGTTATTATTTATTAAATAAATCAATTTAAATTATAGTAAAAATATTAAATTTTTGTAAAATCTAATTTAATTTATCAAATTCGTTAATTTAAATGGACATAATAATTACAAATTAATAATAAATTATAAATAAATTATAAATAAAATAATTTTATTTTTAGTATAAATATTATAAACACAGCGGATGCACTTTGGTGCAAGGTAGGTCACAGGACCTACCATTAAAAATAGGGTAAATTATATTAGTAGTAATTAAAGTTTTAGGATGTTTTTATTTTAGTCACTAAAATCGAATTATTTTATTATAGTTATTAAATTTGTGATATTCTTTCATTATGTTAACTTCTCTTAACCGGTTAAGAAATATTATTGTGACACGTAAAGTCTTCTTCTCAAAAAATAATCCTAACTTTTTAAATTACAATTACTATCAAGGTCAAAATTTTGATGGACGAAACGGTGCCAATCAAATACCCCAACGGTGAAAAACATTCACTTTGTTAGAAATTTAATATAATTTAGTTTCAAATTGATCTATTTGTTAGAAATTTAACATAATTTAGTTTCAAATTGATCTAATGGTTAACAATGGTGAACCACACTGAGAATCTCAAGATCCTAAAATCTAACATCAAAGTATTAGCTCTAAAAAATTATGCACATGACCCTAAAATAACCACACTTCATGTGATAAGGTTCTATCCTTATCACTTTATTGATGATTCTTTGATCATCATAATTTTTTGATAATGGATATAATCCTAGAAGTATACTATAACAAGGACTTTAATCCTAATGGTATTAATCTTATTTATACTTTTAATATAAAATAATATTAAACAATTAATTTTAAATATTATCAAATATATATATATATAATTTATTATTGATCGGTGAACTACCAAATTAAAATTTCTAGATCCGCCTCTAATTATAAAATATATATTATTTTATAATTATTTATGCGTGAACATTATTTTAATAATATATTATAAGGGTAAAAAATATTTTTATTTTCAAACTGCTTTTCCAACACAAAGTCATAGATTTTAGTTTTTTTTTGAAAAACTGATTTGAAAACCAATCAAAATTTAATTAATTTAACATTGCTCTCAAAAAGTGCGGTAAAAAAGTACTTTTGAAAAGTTCTTTACATGAGAGCTTTTGAATTTTTTGATTTGAGATTTAAGAGTCTAGTATTGTTGTCAAAAAAGTGATTTTAAGAAGATAAATAATTATTTTAGACATGATATTGTAAGTTACATATATAAATGAAACATAATATTTTAATGTTATAATATATAAAATATTTCAACTTAAATTATCATAAAGTATAAAAAATATTTTTATTAATAAATATATATTTTTCTGATAATTGTATGTATTCTATGAAAATATAATAAATTTAAAATATTTTAATTAATATAGATAATTTTTAAATTAAAAATATTTTATTAATTATATCTTTATAAAAATTATAAATTTATAAATTATATATAAAACAATAGTAAATAAAGGTTAAATTTATAATTTGACTCTCAAAAGCATTTTTTCAATCGTAAAAATTAAAAATTTTAGCTTTTATGTTTTTGTTGAAAAATACTTTTAAAACATATTTTTTCTCGAAAACTACTTGTTTAACATTGCTTTTGATATCAAATCAACTTCTGGAACCAAAAGCTAATTTAAAAACCAATGCTA
The DNA here is from genome assembly GCA_035048815.1 of Abelmoschus esculentus. NCBI lineage: Eukaryota > Viridiplantae > Streptophyta > Magnoliopsida > Malvales > Malvaceae > Abelmoschus > Abelmoschus esculentus. The sequence continues at coordinate 4,849,621 of JAUCBN010000049.1, forward strand.
AACACATTCTTAATAAAAATATTTTTTAAAGTGTTTTTAGTTTATTAAAAGCAATAAAAAATACATCTCCATCTTCTTTCTTACCATCTCCACTTGCCGCCACCTTCCAGCAGAAGCATAAACATTTGATAAAGCTAGATAATCTTCACTAGTAACAGGCACATGTAGAGAATTGTTTGGTGGCTCTAACCGAAGCAGAATCTTCCCACTTTCTCATTTATTGCAAGATCTCCATGAACATTACACGCGCTTAATAAACTCCACCACAATATGGCATCGGGTTTGATCGACATCTCTATGATGAAATCGTAAGCTTTATGTAGATATTCTGCTGTTAACGCTTTAAAAAAAAGCATATATTTTATTCTATTGTACTTAAGATTTAACTTTATTTTAATTTCATTTATATTGTATTTAGAAGTATTTCATTTATATTTGTATTAGATGATTTACATATTTTTATTTTTATTTTTAAAGATTTTGCTTGAAAAAGGTGTATGGTGGTGTTGTTATGTAAGTTTGTTGGGGTAAAGTTATAAAAATAAAAAGATACTATAATATACTTAGTGTTAGATTGAACTACAACATATATTATAACATTTTGGGTATATATAAAAAAAAATACAGAAAAGACAAAAGTACAACCCCCAATCTTTCACGTAATTTTCTGGCTAACTACTCTCCTCTACAGAATCAAAAAAATATTCCTTGCACATTTAGGACATAAAAACTTAGGTTTCCCCTATAAATACAAGGGCACTGTTCTCATTTGAAAGAGAACCGAAAAGGAGAGTGAGAGCATACTTAAAATTCTGAGCTAAAAAAAAATGAGAGAAGAAAGACGATCACTTTTTCATCTTCTTTCTCCAGCCGAGCCTCCATTGTTGGAGCTTCAAGCAAGGATTTTTTACGACTTCGAGAGAAGTGTCAAGCTAGAAGACACACGGATTTGGCGTTTGAATTTTTCTTCCTTCCTAGTTTTGTTTTACTTATTATTCTGTTAGGAAAATGTATCTCAAAAACGAAAGTTTGGATGTTCATCTAGCCATAAATTGATTTTATATGACTTAGGCTTATTTTGGATGTTATGTTATTTTGAATGAATGTTCTTTTTCTGGTTTATATTATGTTTTGCTCATGAAAGTTTCAACCTTTTTTTTTTCATCCTTAGTTTGTAAGAGCTCGAGTGATATTTTCATATCTAGGGTGTTAGATTAGATTAGGCATCAGGAGAGACAACCTTAGGTCACCATGAATAATGAGGTTATGCTGAGAAGTAGAATCCTAACTCACTTTAGGGATAAGGTAGGGTTTCAGCGATTAAAAGGGGTAGAACTTTATTAACATTATAAGTTTTAGGACTGAGACCGGGAGGTAATGCCTTAGCATTTTCAAGGGTTAAATCTTTGACTAGGGATGATGAAGACATTTTTAGTAAACCATGTCGAATGTAATTAAACGTGGAAAATAATGAATATTCAAGATAAAAGCATAAGTCTTTCCAAAATAAGCATGGTCAATTTTTACCTTGAATATTTCTTCATGTTTGTGCTTGTACAACTTATCTTGGTTACTCCTATCTCAACTTCCTGTTTTGTTACATTTTAGTGCATTTACAGGTTCGCTTCAATATACTTTCATGCAAAAAAAATTATCAACTTTTATGTGTGTTAATTATCTTTTAATTTTCTTTCCAATTTTCATGGGAACAATCCCACTCACTCACTGCGAAAACGAATCATTTTATAGCATTACACTCCAAACCAACACTTGCCCTGCCAAGTAGATCAACAGTGCAGCCATAATGTTGCATCTGAGGCTCAATACCGAACATGTTCCTCATATTGTGAAATAAGTGAAGCCCCTCTTCAATTAGCACAACATGACAACAAGCTAGTGAAAGTCTCTGGATTAGGTTTAATACCAGAATCCTCCATTGCATGCAAAAGTTTTAACGTTTCTTTTTGTTTCCCATGAATAACAAAGCTTACGCCAGTTCCTATGACAGTCTAAGTCAGAACATTTTTCACTCTCATCAGCCTAAAACACATAAAGCAATATTAATGTATCCATAGTTTGGTCAATAAGACCAAATCTAATAAAAACATCATTCTCATCCCTACAAATTATCTTCCTTATAAAACCATGAACACAAGCCCCACTGAAAATCTCTCCCAATTGAGAATAAACTGAAAGAAGTCAAACCATGGTAGTGTCAGTAGGATTCTACCCATCACTCAACATGTCTCTAAATAACACCAAATCTTCCTTCACCATAAATTTTAAAATTATTTCATATAAAGATAGATATTGACTATATATTTTAAAATTATTTCGTGCGTCATTGAACCATTAACCACTGATTGAAGTACAAGAAAACAATCTCATCTAAACCCAAAAATAAAGCTGAGAGACCCTTAATATTTGATGATAATTAATCATAACAATGAATTAAATATTTTTTAAGGGTCAATTACCTACTTTGTGAAAATTTGGATTTTATAATTTATGAGCTCATGAACTCAAGTTCACTATAATTAGGGTCTCATTTTATATTTTTTAAACTCAATTAGGTTTTTGATTTTTAAAAAAATATATCCTGAAAATATTTTATGATTGTCCAAATTCTATTTAATTTAATTTTAGAGTAAAATTTCATAGTCAAAGTTTAGTTTTATATGTATTAGATATTTTTAATTTTTTATTAAAAAGTTTTAATATTTATTAAAATTAATGATAAAATTAGGAGTGGGATCGGAATAAAGCATAAGAGATAAAAAGATTTTTGTATTATTACAATATAAATATTGTTGACCCAATTACCCAAACAAAACAAGTGGAGTCAATTCTAATATTTCTTTAAAATATTATACTAACTCCTTAAAAGCTCATTTAACTCTTTAAAAATGGGATACTATAATAAATCAAGTGAGGTCAAATTAACCCCTAATTTGTACGTGGCTCCGTCATCGATTAAAATATAAATATATATTACTAATAGAAAAAAAGTTAAGGTCAACCTTAAAAATGTTAAATTCAAAACTTATTTTTTTATATATAAAAATGTTATTCTATTTTTAAATTCAAATATTATTAATATTTAAAATATTTGTTTATTCATGTTTTATTTATCTTATTTTTCACGTTTTAATTATTTTTATGTTATTTTTATATAATGGCTTGATTCATTTTATATTCAATATTTCATTATAAATGTTCAATTTAGAGAAAAAAATGTAGATTCATGTTGCGTCTGAATTCTTGGCATGTTGCCGATGTTACATGAAATTCAGCCCCATCTATGAAATCTTCCAAAAACAATACAAGTTAACCAGAAAATTTTAGTGAAGTTTAGAGACCAACTACGTTTAAGATGAAAACCTTCCATGGCCCTTACGAATTAAATGCGATTGTAGCTGTATTTATCATAGTTATAGATATAATATATGGTATTTACGATCATTAATGATCGTAAATTTTTAAATAATAAAAAATATATAAATTTTGAGTATTACGATTTTAGATAACATTAAAATTGTTAAATAATAATTATAGACCGTTATTTAAATATACGACAGCCTTTATGCGAGGGTATCTGGTTGCACATTTCTTAAGTCACATCTAATAATGCACAAGTAAACATACGTATAATATAAATAATGCGATAATTTAAGATTGTTTTCATATGATTACATATTTGATTTGCTTCAGCTCTTTAGTTCAAGTGGTTAAATAAACGGTTATTGTTCTTAAAGATTATAGGTTCGAACACCAATGTTGTCAGCAGAGTGATTAAGTGATTAATGTTAAATGATGAAGATTATATTTTAAAATTAATACAATTATAATTACTATTAGCTAATTCAAAAAAAAATTATATATTTGATCTCGTTACTTACAAATTTTATAAATTTACTCTTAATTTTCATTAAATTTAGTCCTTTTCGTTAGATTTAAAAAGGCGATCAAATTAAAACCTTTCAATATTAAATGGTCATTCATTTGAGTGGAAATTTCATGTCTCTTAACCATGCCTTCTAACATGCCTCATGTTAGAAAACCTAAAAAAATTGAATTTTATACTTTAACCCTGAGTTTTTATGTTCTAAACCCTAAAGCCTAGGCCTTTAAAAATACACCCCACCCCTAATTCCTTAAACCCTAACTACAACCCCTAACCTTGAAGCCTAAACACTAAACCCACTAGTTCAAAGCGGAGGCATCAATAGAAATACAATTAAGAGATTGACGGTTTGCACCCATTCATCTACTTTATTTTTAGGGTACAAATCATTTATCTCCTAATCATGCCTCTATTTTAATTTAGTGTGTTTAGGGTTTAAGGTTCAAAGTTAAAGGTTTTGATTAGGGTTTAGAGAATTAGGGGTGTGGTGTAATTTTTAGAGTGTAGAGTTTAAGGTTAGAATTTAAAATTTAATTTTTTAAGATTTTTTAATAAGAGACAAGAAAAAAAAACACTGTTAAAAAGCAGAGAATTTTTACTCCAATTTTTAACCATGAATGAAATCCATCTAAAAAAATTACTCTTTTTCTCTTCCTCGTGTATGGTCATTAGGCCCCAAACCATTCAACAACCCCCATAATTAGGCGTAAATTTCTCATTTCAAACCCTTTAAATTTCATCCCATTTCCAACCTTAAACACCAGCTACAACATATTGTCTTTTTTAGCTTAACCTTTTATTTTATTAAAAAAATAAAAAGGATGGCAAATATGGGTTTAGTTGTATTCCCATTGGTTCTGGTGCTCGTATTCCAATCTGTGTTAGGCCGTGACCAGCAAATCAAAGACTTGACAACAAGCGGGTTAAGCTTCCTAGGAGATGCTATGGAGAGTGGCAAAGACACAGAGTCTGCATTCACTAATGTTATTACCGACGATAATGCTTTCTCCGCGGCATTTTCGCCGGTACAAGTCGAAGGGAAAAGACATATTGAATTAGGTTACCTTGAGGCTTCCTTTGTGAGGAAGAAGCGTATTGAATTAGGTTACCATGATGCAAGTACCTAAACGTTAACATGTACCTAAAATGTACTCATACATCTAAGGTTATGTAAAGCCATCTGTTAAAGCTAAAAAGTCAATGAATAACGTTAAATTAGTGTGTATGTGTTTTTTAAAATTATCCGATTAAAATCACTGAACTTTTACGTTTTATGAATGTTATTTAAAAAAGAATGAGCCACGTGTTTAGATAAGTAGGTCGGATTAGGGATGAGCACGGAATCTGAATTCGACAGTTTTCAACCTGACTCGATCTGATCAGGTCGGATTTTTTGATAGAAAATTCGATGTCGGGGTTTTTTGAGGGTGATCTTGGGCCGGGTCGGGTTCGAGTTTAGGATGGAAAAAATCTGACCTGACCCGGGACTAATAGTGTATTTTTTTTTATATATTTTAGGGATATTTGCAATAATGATCCATTTTTATATATATTTTATACAAATAGGTCACTAAAATTATTTTTTATAATTAGGTCACTAAAATTTTATTTTTTACAATTAGATCCCTATTTTTTTACAATTAAGTCTCTAAAATTTAATTTTTTTAATGATTCGGGTCGGACCGGATCGGATTTTAAAATTTAAAAATTAGATCGGATCACATCGGATTTTTTGACCCTAAAACCGGATCGAATGACGGATGAAGGGTATAGCTTTTTGGGTCGAGTACGGATGGGCCGAAAATCCGACCAGACCCAACCCGACCCGTGCTCATCTCTACTTCTCAACATGAGAGAAGAGATAAGTCGGTACGTGGGTACCAGGGCCTTGTTTCTCAACTTCTCAACAATGGAGAAGAGATACGAGGATATGACTTCAAAAATCCTTCAAGTATATAGAAAAACTCAAAAAAATTTACGCCATATTGAATAGTTTTATTTTATCATAAGTGGCTAGTGTCACAGTCCGTGTATCGTAGCAACGCGGGACCGGGCGAGATGCTTTCTGGTTGTGCTTAACTCTTGGGAGCGGGATAGCATTAAGGGTGTAGTACGTGCCGAGCAACCGTCCTATCTTCGGATGGGTGTGCTGATCGCGCACCACACTGGTCGGAAGCTGTCCCCGCTTCCCTGATGAGCCCATGGGAGGGCAAAACCAGTAAGCATCGAGATGGCTAAGGCTGAACCTCGGGTGTGTGAGAGGCCTGAGGTGCCGCACGGGGTGGTTGTCCCTGCGTCAAAACTCTGACCCCGTGACAGATGGTATCAGAGTGTGGCCGTGTGCTAGCTGTCAAGTTTGCCAAGCGCCCCATGTGCTGCGGAGCGAGTCGTGTGGACGAGCTAGTGTAGCTCGCACCCTAATAAGAAGGGGGTGTTCGCAAGTGGGTCCTCTAGAAAGAGATTGAGACGAGGACGGGTAGGCAGGAAGCCGCAGCAAAAGTTCTCCAGATGGTCATGCTGCAATGAGACACCTTGTCTAAGTGGCGAGTGGCCATGAGGTGGTTGTAAGTAGACTGCAATGGGACACCTTGTCTAAGTGGCGAGTGGCCATGAGGTGGTTTTAGGTAGACTGCAATGGGACACCTTGTCTAAGTGGCGAGTGGCCATGAGGTGGTTGCGAGCAGACCTTTGCCCAACAGTGGAGGGCGGCCCCAGTTAGAGGGCGAGTTTGGGAGAATTGCACACTAGTTCCTGGCTACTTTCCAGAAGGGAAAGTGTTTCCTCCCCATGCACGAGGGCGTGCATGAATCAGGTGGAGGAGATTGTCACGGTCCGTGTATCGTAACAACGCAGGACCGGGCGAGATGCTTTCTGGTTGTGCTTAACTCTTGGGAGCGAGATAGCATTAAGGGTGTAGTACGTGCCGAGCAGCCGTCCTATCTTCGGATGGGCGTGCTGATCGCGCACAACATTGGTCGGGAGCTGTCCCCGCTTCCCTGATGAGCCCATGGGAGGGCGAAACCAGTAAGCATCGAGATGGCTAAGGCTGAACCTCGGGTGTGTGAGAGGCCTGAGGTGCCGCACGGGGTGGTTGTCCCTGCGTCAAAACTCTGACCCCGTGACAGATGGTATAAGAGTGTGGCCGTGTGCTAGCTGTCGAGTTTGCCAAGCGCCCCATGTGCTGCGGAGCGAGTCGTGTGGATGAGCCAGTGTAGCTCGCACCCTAATGAGAAGGGGGTGTTCGCAAGTGGGTCCTCTAGAAAGAGATTGAGACGAGGACGGGTAGGCAGGAAGCTGCAGCGAAAGTTCTCCAGATGGTCGTGCTGCAATGGGACACCTTGTCTAAGTGGCGAGTGGCCATGAGGTGGTTGTAAGTAGACTACAATGGGACACCTTGTCTAAGTGGCGAGTGGCCATGAGGTGGTTGTAGGTAGACTGCAATGGGGCACCTTGTCTAAGTGGCGAGTGGCCATGAGGTGGTTGCGAGCAGACCTTTGCCCAATAGTGGAGGGCGGCCCCAGTTAGAGGGCGAGTTTGGGAGAATTGCACACTAGTTCCTGGCTACTTTCCAGAAGGGAAAGTGTTTCCTCCCCATGCACGAGGGCGTGCATGAATCAGGTGGGGGAGATTGTCACGGTCCGTGTATCGTAGCAACACGGGACCGGGCAAGATGCTTTCTGGTTGTGCTTAACTCTTCGGAGCGGGATAGCATTAAGGGTGTAGTACGTGCCGAACAACCATCCTATCTTCGGATGGGCGTGCTGATCGCGCACCACACTGGTCGGGAGCTGTCCCTGCTTCCCTGATGAGCCCATGGGAGGGCGAAACCAGTAAGCATCGAGATGGCTAAGGCTGAACCTCGGGTGTGTGAGAGGCCTGAGGTGCCGCACGGGGTGGTTGTCCCTGCGTCAAAACTCTAACCCCGTGACACTAGTTTGTGCATCTTAATATTTTTAAAAAATTATTAATTAATATGATTAATTCATTCTAAGTTTGTAATCTCTTCTTTTAATTTTATTGTATTTTTTTATATAAAATTAATGATTATTATTTATCAAAAGTTTTATAAAAAATAGTTTAAGGGTTAAAAAATCTAACCTTTAAAAAAATCAATTCATTCTTTATATTTCTTTTGCATTTAATTAAACCGTCAAACTTATAAAAAAAAGCATCTTAACCCTTTGACAAATATTAACCGTTAATTCTAACATATTTTTAATTGTGATTAGGTGATGTCATGTGACATTTTAGTTTTCTTAATACTTTTTTCATCCTAAAAATAATATCTCTTGTTGATTTTTTACGTAGTTTTAAAAAAATTATATAATAAATATATTATAAAGTAATTTAAATGTTAATTTTATCCTTAAAAAGTTAGAGTTTCTTTTATTAAAAAACTGAAAAAGGTAAAAAAATATGTTTAATAAAAGTTGTTGAGTTTTTTTAGAGGAAATTTTTTATGCGGCAGAGGAAGTTTTTTTTAATATTTAAAATATAATTCATAATAATTATTAAAAAAATATTTTTTTAATTTCAAAAGTTATTTAAAAATATTAGATATTATTAAAAATTAAAATATTATAAAAATATAATATGTACTTAAAAATTATAAAATGGCATTTTAAACATTTATTTTTTAGAAAAATAATTTAAAAATTCAAAGTGAAATAAAAAAATAATTTTAATTTTTTCCACACGAAAATCTTCATATTTTTTAATGATAGGTGCAAAGATCCACCAGGTATACGTGTGCATCCCCCCGCACCCAGTGCCAATCAACCTTAGCCACGACCAAACCAAGTTTGGAAATGAATGACTGATGGACGGTACAGTGGAAGTGATTTTTTTTTTTTCTCTGTAAAGTTTAAGATTTTATTAATAAGATTATGCATATACCTCTCAATGACATATTTAGTTTTATTTTGAATGCCCAGATTTGTGCTATGATATCTATTTCAAACGGTGATGTTTAGAACATCACCTTCCAAATCTTAATGGTAAATGAAGATTTATTGTCGAGAGAAAGCATATAGCTCGAACAACGGAGGAAATCGATCGAACTGATAAATAAAATTTTACTCTTATACGGAAGATAATCTGAAAAGCAGGACCATAAGGAAAATAAAATAATTTTGGTGTCTTGGGGAATAGGGTTATGCTTGTAAATGAAATAAGATAGATAATAAGTTATATGAGTTTAATTCGGTTCAATTTTGGTTAATATTTGATTCGATTGGGTTTGATTCGAGCTCGAACTCGGATCAAGTCCTTAACAAATCGAGTCAAACTACTTGATACTCGACTCGAAAAGATTTCGATGTATTAAAAATATAATAAAATATTATTTTATTTTTTAAATTAAAGTGAACTATATATCGACTGTTTTTGATTGTTATCTTATGTTAATTTGATTTTTTTATATATTTTATGTGTATTTTTTTATTTTACTAGAAATAGAGGCTTTTAATGAAGCACACAGATATATTTGTTTTATATGATTCTATATAAAATAAAATTATACAATTTGATTAATAATATAATAGTAATAATAATACAATTTTATTTATTATTATTATTATTATTAACATGATTGTTAGTGAAATAAGATATATCATGAGTTATTTAACTCTGACTCAATCAATAATCAACTTGATTGAACTCAATTCAAGTTTGAGTTCAGCTCAAGTTCTTAACAAATTGAGTCAAACTCAACGTACTAAATCTCGAGTTAAACTCGACTCAATCTCTTAATAAATCATACTGAACATTACTCAAATTTAACTCGACTCTCTTACACCCTACTAAAGACTAGAAAAAGTGAACAACATCGAGAAACTAGCTATAATAATAGAGCGGAATAGTTAGATTTTTTTTTTCATCTAAATTTAAAAAATATTAAATTAATATTTTATTTAAAGTTTAGATATCAAATAAAAGATAATATTTTTTCATTAAAGTATCGTATCACAATATAACAATATTAATGATTTAATAATCAAAATATAATAAATTAATAACATAAAACGATAAACATTGATTTTTAAATTTCAGTGTCAAAAACAATAAACCTAAACAATAATGACGTTCATTGTAATTTATCCAATTTTGTTTATCTTTATCCGACAAGGAATAATTATTAATTCGACTTTATCAAACAAATTGCCACTATATGTCAAGCTTTGATGTGATATGCCTTTAACTATTGAAATTTGAGATTTGTGATCGATCTTTATCTTATTTTATTTTTTTTACAAATTGTCAATTTTTTACACATGAGTGATATTAGATGAACATCAACCTCTAAAAAATAAAAAAAAAATCTAAATATTGATAGATAATTTAGACAAGTACCACAGGAAAAGAACTAAAAAATATATTTGATTTATCTTTTAAATCAATAATATAAATTTTCCTTAATACATTAAGAGAAAGAAAAAAAAGGAAAACATGAGAATCATAAATGTCGATTTTCAAATTATATACGAAAATATGACCTTAATTTATTTATTCTTCGTTTGTGAAATGAAAAAAGTTATATTATAAATTATTATGGTCATATCATATATGAGATGAATCAATTAAATATATTTAGTTAATTAATTTTTTAATTTTATAAATAAATCTTTATTAATATTTATTATAAATTAAATTTAAAAATATTTTTTTAAAGTAAAAATTCACTTGATAAAAAAGTTAATAAAATAAATATATTTGATTAATTGATCTTAATTTCATGAATAACATGACAAAAATAACTTATAATACAATTTTTTTTGTAAAGTGACTTTAAAACTGCTAATTTATTAGTTAATTATACAACACAAACTTCTTACTTCTAATTTTTTTTGTCAAGAATTAATGAAAATCCTATGTAAAAAAATCTAGAAAATTTTAGGCATTACATGTTTGTTTAAGTTGAAACATTAATGAATTTAATATTGTAAAACAGTTTTGATACTTACACAATATTTTTAACTTTTAAGATTTATATGTTTGTAATGTATTTTAGAATCTAGGGATTTAAATTGTAGAATTTAAAGTTTATTATTTTCAGTGTTAGGACTAAAAAGCCGTTTTAATTTTTGTTATTCACACCATGCAATGCTCTTTTGTTATTCATCCGAAGAGTTATAGAATCTTGCTTCTCTGAAACCTACAATGTGCCCAATAGGCCTAATAAAAGATCGGTTGTAATAATCTCAACCTGATATTATATTTAGACATTAAATCTGACCTATTTTCATTAAACATTTTATTTTCGAAGATTAAATAATTCTTTATTAAATCCATCACATTTATAGATATTCAAAAAAAAATGAAAGTATTTCAAATAATACTTAGAGTTTTAAATTTATAACAATTAAATAAAGCATTTGACATATAAATCCATTTTCAAATAAGAGTTATAATATTACAAGTTCCTAAAAATACATGGCCAATTACATTAAATGTTGTACTCTTATATAAACGGATACTAAAATCTACTCGTTGATAGTGCTCTTCAAGCCACAAGCCACCAAAAAGTTTACAAGTGAAAAATAATTCTGAATGTTGAACTAACAAAGCACAATAGATACACTTTCACTTAATAATGCTTTAAGTGAAGCATAAATAATTGAAATGCAACAAGATACAATGTCATAGCATAAACATAGACACTACCATAATCGCCTAAATACATAAAATTAATCATGATTTATAATTCACATAAAAATCAAACATATCATTAACTTATATAACAATGTATAACACAAACCTTGAGTGAGGTCAAGTGTCACATAACCTCAAGATCATACATTTAGGGTGAGATTTGATCTCACACAGTGCAAACTTGTAACACCCTCAACTCGGATGTAACATTGGGCCTCCAACCCAAAACCAATATTATAAAAATTTCTTTCAAAGGCCCATTAAACCGTTCAATTCCAAAACAAATTTTCCCTTGAGTATCGATTTTTAAAAACGTCTCTGAAATTTGAATTAAGCAAGGTTTATCGATACAATGGATTCTCGTATTAATACGCTTGCTATCTAAGCCCATATTTTCCCCTCTAGGGTACGAATACACTCCCAAACCGTATCGGTATGCCTACACGAAATTACAGGTCTGGACCTAAAATTTTCCAAGAACCCTTACCCCAACTTGTTGGTTAATCACCAAATTATTCCTAAATGTTATTGGAAAGTTTAAGGTGTGTTCCCATCAGTTTTATGCCATCAAACATTACAAACCAAATTTCACCATTAAAGGCTCCTAAGATACCAAACCAAGTCAAACATGAAAATTTCAAGCAATGCAGCTTAAATTCATGAGATGAATGATGCATTGGGAGTTAGACGGATACCAACCTTAAGCCACAACAACAAAAAATGTCACCTCAAGCTTTCTCCTTGCCAAGCCTCCTTGAGGACTCTCTAACTTCTTTCTCTACAAGAAGAAGTTAAACCATCTATTAGGTGATGCTAGAGATGTTTTTAGAAGCTAAAATATCAAAAAAACAATTAAAAAAACCCTTCTACACCCTTCTCCCGTTCTTACCTCTTCAAGCACTCTAAAATCAACTCCTACCAAAACACAATATTTTTACCTTGACTTGTAGATGTCCAACAGCTCTACAACTTACCCTCAAGAAATAAAATGAGATTCTCAAGCTAAACAACAAAGATTGCAACTTTTATCCTAAGCTTTCTCTTGAGAGTGGGCAAAAGAAGATGAGAGAAAAGATAGGATTGATGACTTTACCCTTTAAAACCTCTTGCAGAAACATAACTCACCCACACTCTCTTTTTCCTCACAAGGTGATAGTACCCATTTTCCCTCAACCAAGGCCTTAGCCCATTAACAAGCCCAACTCTCATGAGCCAAAGACCCAACAAAGGCCCAAATGTTGAAGTCCAACGCTTCGGTTTAACCCGACACTGAATTTAAAAATCAGGTTGTTACAACTCTTTATTCCTTAAAGAAAATTTTATCCTCAAAATTTACCTAACAAAAAGAGATGTGGATAAAGGGCTCTGATGTCCTCCTCAACTTCCTACGTTGCTTCTTTGATCATGTAGTTCCTTCACAACACTTTCACCAAAGGTATACTCTTGTTCCGAAACTCTTTTACACTCTTGTTTAAGATTTCAATATGTATTTTCTTCATAAGTCAAATATGTATTGACTTTGATTTCTTCAAGCTGAACAACATGCAAAGGATAAGAACAATAGCTTCTCAACATAGAAACATGGAAAACATCATATATATACGCACTAACTCTGAAGGTAGAGCTAGCCGATAAGTCACCAATCCAACACTCTCAAGAATCTCATAAGGTCCGAAATACCTTGGACTTAACTTCCCTTTTCGACCAAAATGGATGATCCCCTTCCATGGAGATACTTTGAAAAACCCTTCTCTATAAGCTCATACTCGATGTGCTTACGCTTCTGATCTGCATAAATTTTATATCAATCATAAGCTGCTTGCAACCTTTCCTTGATGATTTGCACATTCTCCTAGGTTTGTTTAACAAGATCTGAAACCATTATCCTTCTTTTGTTAAGCTTAGTCCAACACAAAGGTGTCCTACACCTACGCCCATACAAGAACTCAAAAGTTGTCATTATGATCCTTGAATGATAACTGTTGTTGTAAGCAAACTCTACCAACGGTAAATGCTCCTCCCAACTTCGAGAAAAATCCACAACACAACACTAGAGCATATCCTCTAAGATTTGGGTAACTCTCTTAGACTGTCTATCGGTCAGAGGATGAAAGGTTGTACTAAAGTACAACTTGGTATCCAAAGCCTCATGGATTGACTTCCACAACCTTGTCGTAAACCTCAGATCTCTATCCGATATGATCAATGATGTTACACCGTGCAACCTCACAATCTCTTTGATGTAAAATCATGTAGCGACCCTAAAAATTAAAATTTAGAGTTTAATAAAATGGGAGCCGCTATTTTGAAAAAGATGAAAATTAGAAATTAGGTTTTTAAAGATTGAAATGATTTGAAAATTAGGGAATTTAATTTAGAAAAGGGGAATTATAAATTTAAAAATTAGGGCATGAAAAATTTAGGAATTGGGCTTTAAAAAATTTGGGATTAGTGAAAATTTGGGATTTTAATTAAAAAAAGGAATTAGGGATTATAAAAATTAAGGTTTTAGGAATTTTGGTAAAAGTTAAAAACAAAGAAGGTAATTAAATTTAAAGTGAGATTTAAAAATGATTTAAAAAATAATTTAAAGAATAAAAAGAATTTTGAAAAGTTAGAAAACAATTTAGAAAAACGATTGGAGCCGCCACCGGTCACATTGGTAGACCGGACACCGTAAAACCAGAGATTTGAAATTAAAGGGGTTCGGGAGTCGATTACAATTAAAAACGGGGTTAGCATTTTCAAACCGCCCACAATTGGTACCTTAAAAATATTTTCTGCTTATTTAATATTAAGTTTTTCAAATTAAAATGGCAATTAAGTTGACATTTAATTATAAATTTGAATTTATTTTAAAAGTTTCTTTATTCGAAGGTATACTTATACACCGCCGTCATACGCCTGGCGTCGGACCCGTTACGACAAAATAAAGAGACATCGCATTAATATATAATTTAACGTTTCGAGTTGCAACTTACAAAAAGCATATATGAACCAACCACTTGACAAAATAACAATGCACATGTGAATGTAAAAAAAAACTAAGACAAAGTAAACAAAAAGATAAATATCAAAGAATATCTAATAATCCAACTACATCTAAGCATATCATACACTAAAACAAAAACACATAAAAGAAATAAACTATCTATTAGACCATAAATCCTCCGAACCCTAAACAAAGTACTACCATATATCTAGATTAACGAAATAAACAAGTACATGCATGTGTACGTAAACTTAAGATGTACTATATAAAAAACATATTCACATAAATGGTCATATATCACATAAAGAATATATAACAAATGTAACTATGTTTTTAGATCAATAATAAGTGGTACATGAGGCATTTTCCACATTAAAGTATAAATGTAGAATGAAATTATGATATATACATAAAAATTAAATAAATAAACAATGCAATGGAATATAAAAAAATAAATTCAATTAATGAGCATAAAATAACGAATCCACATGAATTGAAACAAGGATGAAGCAAAATTAAAAAAGAAAGCACCACTTCTCGATCTGGGGATTAAATATAAAAGAAATAGAATTTTGGGTTTCAAAAAAGAGATTTGGTTACTAGAATTCAGACCATAATATAAGAAAAAGAAAATTGAAGGTTTTAATCATAAAGAAAAGAAAAAAATTTGAAAACATTGGCCAAATTGAAACCTGAAATGAAATAAAAAGAACCAAGGAAAGGAATTTAAGAAAGGGAAGAGCTTGAAAATATATTCCAAAACACGGAGGGGGCTTATACTGATAAAACCATTTTTAAATAGCCGATTAAGACCTAAATTGGGACCAAATTGAAGAGATTCGAAAACTTGAAAGGGCCGTGGGAAGGGTTTATACAACATGGAGGTAGTTATGGTGTAAAATACCCATTTTTAATTTAAAACACAATATTAAAAAAAACTGAAATTAAATACCAACCTTCCTTTCATTTTTTTAAAACCGAGAATCATAACCTCCCAAATTTCTCTCAAACATTCAACACAAAACCCAGCAAAACAAGAACATTCAAGTTTTCTTCATGTTTTCTAGAAATCGGCCACCGTGAACACCAGAAAACGGTCGCGTCGGTCGTCAGCGAGGCAAAACCACTTCGAAAATAACCCCTTTTGATGTCTTTCAAAATCCTAGTTCGATTAAAAAACCAAATTTTACTAAAACCGAATTAAAATCCTTCTTTTCGGTTAGGTTAGAAAAAAAAAGAAACCCCCTCTTTTTTAGAATCGACCGTCTATCTTCCCGATCGACTCACCAAAGTGGCACAACATTTAGAGTTTATTGGTGGAAGAGGGGAGACGATCGATCAACTACCAACTTAAAGGTAAACCATCCTTAACTTCAATTTCTTTTCTAGTGTTATGGATGCGAAAAGAAAACCCAGGAAAAAATAGAGGATATACCTCGAAAGGTTTTCTTAGTATTGATTGAATGGGTGGGGAAAAAGATCTTGTTAACATTTTTTGTTAGATCTTTTATAGCCGAATTACATGTTAATTAAAAAAAGGAAACTTGATTGATTTTTCTCATTGGTTGGCTCTGATATTCTTGGATGGAATTTTTTCATTTTGTCCTCTGAAATATCTATCGAAATCCTTGTTTTCTCCTCTGTAATTCTCTGCGTTTTTGGCTCTGTGGTGATTGTAATAATCTAAAGATTTTTCTTGTCTTCTTGCATGAGTAACGATCGGAGAAATTGATAATCGGACGGTCATCGGCGAAGGTGAGGAAGAAAAATCGTCTGGAGCATTCGAAGAGCCGCGTGCGTGGGCTGTACGCACGCGTGAGGGAGTCCGACGGTTACGCATGGATGAGCGTGGCGTTCCATAAGTCTCTTATTCTTGTAATCGTGAACGTTGGATCAAGATCTGATCTAACGGTCGAGATAGGGCTACCCAAAAGAAAAAGGTAGATGTTAGGGTTCTGTAGATGGGTCAATCGGTTATGGGCTAGCTTACGGGATTTTAATTAAATTTTAAATGTTTTGGGTTTATTATTTGTATAATGGAATTTTAAATAAATTAAAATTTTTTAGGATTATTTAATTTGTTATTATTGTGGTGTGTTAATATTTATTTATTTGAGTTTTTTATTTATGTTGGTTTATTTATAAAAGCCTAACATAATAATAATAATAATAATAATAATAAAGCAATTAATAATATTAAATGTGAAAAATAATGAGAATAATAATTGAAAAGAACATAATAAAAGATAATAAAGGTAAAATAGAATAAATAATACTATAAAATAATACTATAAAAAAAGATAAACCAAAAAGAAGACACTAGTAATTAATAGTGTTTTTATTTTTATTTTTTAAAAAATATGCAACAAGTAATCAAAACCAACATTAACGATAAAAGGAAATATTAATATTTTTTTAGATTTTGGTGCTTATAATGATAAGAATACTAAAAGAAAAGGGGAAGGAGAAAATAAAACAAAATGTATACTTTATAATATTTTTATGGGATTTTTCAATTCACTAGTAAAATAATATAATGGTATATATATAATTTTTTTGAAATTTTATTTTATTTAAAAAATAGAATTAAACGAAAATTGAAAAATAAAGCCCATTATTATATTTTTTTAATCTTTTGTTATAATTACTAATATTAAATAAAGCCCATAATATTACTTGATCGGGACAAGTCCGCTGGTTTGGCTTGATGTTTTGTGGGTTTTAAGTTTTTAATTAAGTTTGTATAATGCCGCAATGAGTACTCTTTTCCTCCAATTAGGTTTAGGGAGGTTTTTAATGATGCTCGTGGTTGCATTTCTTTTTACATCAAAAAATAAATAAATAAATAAAGCCCATTATTTGAGATAGAAGCAAAAATAATAAAATATAAAAAATAAACGGGTTTACCATGGATAAAATTAGTTATTACAAACCACACTAACTTTTCCAAACTAAAGTCTATACACATGGGTAAGAATTAAGCTGACTTTTTCAACTGTTCAACTATAACCCATATATCATTATGCTTCCTTCACCCGATCTCACTTACACAATGGAATCCGGATAGGCTGAAGCAAATCCGAAGGAACCTGATATTCCGTATTAACTTGCTGACACGCCAAACACTTAATCACAAATTGAGAGACATCCCTTATCATATACGACCACTAAAATAAATAACGAAGATCTTGACACATCTTGTTACTACATGGATGAACAGAAAATGGGCTACTATGAGCTTTCTTAGAGATGCGATCCCTTAGATCCTCTAAACTCGGTACACACAAACGACCCTTGAAGTAAAGGAATCCACCATCCCATATCTCAAATTCTGACGCCTCAACTCTCTGAACCACCTCCATCTGAGCTAACAACTCCTCATCAAACACTTGTGTTCTCTTTATCTCTTTTACTAGCGTAGGCTCCACACAAAACTCCGTTAATAGACCTCCATCTTCGGTCATTCTCAAATGTGAAAACATGACTCTCAAGTCCAACATAAACTTCTGACTCAAGGCATCGACGATCATATTCGCCTTATCGGGGTGATACTCAATCGAAGTTGTCTTAGATTCAACTTTTTCTGTTTAAGTAGATACTTTAAACTCCTATGATCGGTGTGGATGTAGCATTTCTCCCCGTAGAGATAATGCCTCCATATATTCAATACTAAGATAACTCTCGCAAGCTCAAGATCATGTGTGAGATAGTTCCTTTCATGGGGTTTCAATTGTCTTATGGCGTAAGCTACCACCATACCCTCTTGCATGAGCACAAATCCTAAAAGCGGTCTTTTGGACTTCTTCCACTATCGTCAACTAGTAGTAACCCGACCTCAGGTTGATCTTTGAAAACACTCGAGCACCTCTCAACTGATCAAACAGGTCATCAATCTTAGGCAAAGGGTAATAGTTCTTTATCGTGACCATATTGAGCTGACGATAGTCAATGCAAATTCACATCAATCCGTCCATCTTTTTAACAAACAACACTGGTGCTCTCCAAGATAACAAACTAGGTCGGATAAAACCTATCCCAAACAACTCTTGGATTTGTTGTTTCAACTCTTTCATCTCTTCTGGTGCCATACGATACGTTGCTATGGACATCGGTGTCATACCCAACATCACATCTATACAAAACTAAAACTCACGATCGGGAGGTAAACTAGGTAACTCTTCCAAAAATACATCAACAAACTCACCAACTAACCTCAAACTCTCCAAAACTAGACTCTCAAACCTCACATCCACCACATGAGCTAAGAAAGCCTCACAACCTTGCTGGATTAACTGCTGAGCTAACAAGGCCGATATCACATTCGATAAAAACGGATTTTTCTCACCTCTCACCACAAGATTAGATTCATCCACCACCCAGAGCTTCAAACTCTTAGATTTATAACCCAAACCTGCATCGTGTTCGAATAATCGATCCATCCCTAATATTGTATCGAACTCTTGAAACAGTAGGACCATAAGATCTGCCAGAAAGATTGACCCTTGAACCTCGATCGAAAACCTTCTATATACCTTATCTATTAACACATCTATCCACAACGGGTTTTTCACACGAACTCTTATTTCTAGATCCTAGGTTGATAACCCTCATTGTTGAGATATCCCACTATGGATATAAGAGTGAGTAGACCCCTAGTCTACAAGAACAACTATAGGAACGGAAAACAAGATAAAAGTACTTGAGATAACATATGTCGTAATATAGGAACGAAAAACAAGTTGAACGTACTTAAGACACTACAACAAATTTGTTTATTATTGACATTGAAAATATTGTCATTTAAACTTACATTTATGTCATTATTTGTATTTTGTGACATAAAATTTGATGTCACGATGATCGTCACGCTAGATGTGTCACTAAATGTTTAACGTGACGATATATTTTTTTCGTCACATAATATTAAACATGTAGTGACATATACATATAACGTCACCTTATAATTTGTATTCAATGACAACAAATTACGTCAATAATTGATATAAAATTTTGTCCCTAATCATTCATATCGTCACCAATAATATAATAAATTCATTGTATAAATGACGAAAAAATATCGTCACAATTATTTATTGAAAAATAAAATTTACTAAATAAAATGTTACAGTATTATAATAAAAATAATTTTTATACAAATTACAATAAAAAATATTTTTTTAATTATAATAAAGACCAAAACTCTTTTAAATTGCAATAAACACCCAAAGTATTTACAAATCGCATTAAAAGTCCACAAATTTTAAATTATAATAAAGGTCAAACCTGTTGCACCTAGCCTTCCAATATTTATAAATCAAATCTATACAAAAATATAATGGATAAATTACAAGTTACTCGTTGTAAATACAAAAAACATATTTCCTAGATTAATGGTGTAAAAGTTACATTAAAATGTGATCGATATGATTGTATCTTTTTTCTTCAATTTCTCTTGATTTAATTTCTTCATCACATCTTAGTTTCATCTTGATGTAAAAACCCAAATTCAAAATCGATAACAGAAACTCCTTGGTTCTGTATCACCAAACCTGCAAAAGAAAAACACCCAAAAATAAATTAAAGCAAACCCTAATTGAATTTTTGAAGAGATTATATGATACAAATATGCTAAATAACACATTAGATGCTATACATACATAATATATATTGTTAATAAAAAATGAATACAATCAACCCAAGTGTATAAACTAACAGAATTTTTCAGATAGGTATAAGAAAATGGACAATATTAGAGTAACTATCATAATAAAAAATCTAACATAACTTAATTTGAAATATATCAACCGGAAAGACACAATATTCATTGACCAATCAAAAATACTAAAATTATATTTTAGCATTATTTCGTCTTGTTGAAATGCTCTCGTACTAACCTTAATGCGATCTTAAAACATTACAACCTGAAGAACATAAACATGTATCAAGCGAGAGTGAAATCAGAGTTTAGTTGAGTCTTAAAGTGTAAAAAAACACAAACCTGGATCAAATGCAGTTCTAGTTTTGATACTAGAGACGAATTCGACAAGGATTCCAAGAAAATACAGTTCGACCTTGATGGATTTAGTTTGTAGAGTAACGGTTGTTGGGGGAAAACATTTTGGGTTTTTAGGGTAGCAACTTTTTCAAAATAAAAATAAAATTGACAGAGGTTGAATCACATTCCAATTTTAGAGAAAATTTTAAAATAAAAAAGATTATTTGTTAGACAAATATCTAAGCTTTGACTTTACCACCCATTTTAAACTTAATTTTCATAATTTTAGGCTTGATTAATCCTATATAAAATTCTAGTCCAAATTTGGGGTGAGACATTTTAGGGTAAATTAGATAAATAGTCTTTTGACTATAGGGAGTTTTACTGTTAAATCCCTAATTATAAGAGGTTATAAAATGGTCCATTGAGTTAAAAAATTAAAAAATTATTTGGTACCATCAAAATTATAATGACTAATAGATTGATAAAATTGACATAATAATAAAATTAATCCTCATATTTATACATTTAATAAATTTAGTCCTCTTTATTTTTTTTATTTTATCAATTTTTTCTTATAAGTTATTTGCTACATGGTAGATAACCCAAAACTATTATGATCTAATGGTCAAAATATTTATAGAACACACAACTTTGAGAATACTAGTATTATGATCCTAAAATATCGAAATAATTTAAAATTCATCACTAATAAACTTTTGAATTAGTGACACAATCAACATGTCACTATCAATCTATATCTTAAAAATATGATGAATTAAATTATCACTAAAAAAATTTATTAGTGAAAAATTTATAATGTCATTGATTCAAATTAAATTATAACTCTAATAAATCGTCATTAATACTTCTCTTTTATTGGAGACAATTTTACAACGTCACCTATTAGACTAAACGTCATGAAAAGATTTCCCTCCAATTTTTTTGGAGGCAAATTTTTAGTATATACATATAGTGACAAAAAATAATGACATTATTTAAAATTGTCATAAAAGATTTATTTTAAATCAATAAATGTGACAAAAATAAAAAAACGTCACGTTTATAGTATATATTGTGACGTTATGCACAATGTCACGTGAAAATTTTGTCACAAATTGATCAATTTGTTGTAGTGAGATAACATTTGTCGTAATATAAACCTCATGTGCCCTCACCGTATAAGAAGGAATAGACCCATAGTCTACAAGAACACATATAGGAACGGAAAACAAGGTGAACGTACTTGAGACAACATTTGTCGTAATATAGACCTCATGTGCCCTCACCGTATATTGTCTAGCTAGTGCTCTAGCAAAGAAATAGAAGGTTCCTCCTGTTGCATGGCTAGATCCATCATGCGAGAACCATCGACCCGTATGGGCCTGAAACAAAATCCTCTAAACCTAACCTAGTGATGACATCACAACCTCGAGACAGTCCTTCATAAAGTGTTCTGGTGACCCACACTAGAAAAAAACTCTAGTATTGTCCCAAAACTCACCCTTGTGGCTTCGACCACACTGATTGCAAACTGGTGCACCAACACTCCTTTGTGAACCTTCCGGGTTCCTGAAAGAAATAGACGCAGACTGTCTCCTACATCCCACAAACTTTGACATACGGTTCAACCTCAAACCCTGATTCAAAGCTCCTCTGTTCTGGTTTCAATGTTCCTACTCCTACCAGAGTGGGACTGAGAGTTATTAGCATTGCTCTAACTGATCCCACTTAAACCTCTTTTCCCAATAGACGACCCATATGTTAACCCTTGTACTTTTTTTTAGAGACTTAGCGCTGGCAATCAACTCTGAAAACATCTTAGATGATGTACAAGTGAGATAAGTCTGGATATCCTTCCTTAGACCTTTCATAAACCTCTTACACATCATCTTTTCTGTTGCAACTAACTCTAGAGCATACTAGCTCAACTGCAAAAACTCTTGATCATAGTGAAAGATTGTTCGGTTCCTTTTCACAAGATGGGTAAACCGTTCCCTCAAGTTATCAATGTGGGTATCCACTATTCTTTAGCTTTACCCTTCAAGAGAGATAGCACACATGATATAGCTTATCCTCCGATCTCAAACTCATTTGTTTCATGATCCATCGAGTGTGATGCAAACATTGATTAGATTGCACGGATTGTCTTGCCCCGTCCCATGGTAGACTACCGCTACTTGCCTAAGAACCCTCTCAATTGGTTCCTCTCGAGGGATAGCAGACGGCCTCGGTATTGCCCTCACGATCTGGTATAACGCACGGTTCAATTGCGAGAAATAGTTGGCCCCTTGACCAACTGCATCATCCGATGGTGCATCCACATTGGGCATGTACTCATCATCAAAGTCCTATTCCTGGGAACCCTAACTTTTTCTCATGATCTCTACCTCTCCTTGACATGATTCCACTTCTACACAACAAGCGAACAAGGTTTACACCATCAAAAATTTCATCTTAAAGCAAGTACGACATTAACTTATGGGCATGTACTCGTCTAACACCTATATACCATACTAGAATCCTTTGGGATTCCTAGAAACGACTAAACCTAAGCATTGATACCACTAAATGTAACATCCTAGAACCAGATGTCATATTGGGTCTCCGGTCCAAAACCCATATTACAAAATTTATTTCAAAACTCATTAAACCGTTCAAGTCCAAAACAAATTCAATAAGTTCAATCAAAATAAGTCAAATATTTCAAAAGAGTGATAAGGAGCTCCAAAATATTTATAGACCATTAAAAACATTCGACCTAAAATCCAAATTAAATAAGAGTTACAAATTAAAGCATAGGGTTCGACAAGTACTATCCCATTACATCAAATAAATTATACTCTAACACTGAGTCAATGCTGAAATCCAACCTCGATGGTGCTTCTCCAGTTCGAAACACTGAGCTACAAAATCTTAGTGGGAATATCGCTTCTTGACCAACATCACACATATCATGAATAAAGCAATGTAACACATATAATCTCATGCATGATATGACGGTGCTACCATAATCGCCTAAACACTTGGCAACATGAATGTATACTATCACACACAACATATACATATCAACACAAAACCACAAATTAGTGTGAGGCTCGCGTCCAAAGAGCATCGGGATCTTACACTACGAGTTAGGCCCGCGTCCATACAACATCAGGATCCAACACTCAGAGATGGTGGCCCGGGTCCACACAACATCGGGATCCTCCAAATCCATGCTCAAAATGTTATATTGAGTATCTTCGAATGAGACCCACATCCATATTGCATCGGGATCCTCTATTCGGAATAGTCTTCAATACATCACCAGAATGTTACATCGGATGACCTTCATTGTATTGCAATACGATTATTTTGTATCAGGATTCCCATCACACAATGGTTTTCCCTAAGCTAAACAACCTATCAACACATAGCAAGGTTCTAGCCATCACAAAGCATCAAAATCCACTAAGGATCTCTATGGGTTTTACGATTCGATTAAATCAACCAAATCTTACAAACTCTTTAGTCTAATTATTCACAGAAGGGGATTAATTTATCTGTTTCTCAGCTTTAGTAATTTTTTTGCACCATAAAATACCTTTAAAAATCATTATAACAAATTTTAGAGCCCTTGAACTCAAACACTAATTTGGAAAGATTGCCCAACGAGTACCGATACGCCTATATGGGGTATTGGTACACTACCCAGTATTGATATTCCCCTAAGTCATATCGATACTCAATTGAATTATAAAATTCCCAAGCTACCTACTCGTACCAATACAGTTGAGCCCCGTATCGCTACCAATTCGTACCGGTATCGATATGCATATATGGCACACCGATACTTCTGCCTATTCTAAACCAATGCAACAATGGTATCTCCCTTGTTTACCAATAACCAAAAACGTATCTGGAATTAGAATTAAGCAAGGGGTATCGGTACACGAGATTTTTATACCGATACGCCTACTATCTAAGCCCTTATTTTTCCCTCTAGGGTACCGATACGTTCCCAACCCATATCGGTAAGATTATAAAAAATTGCAATTCTAAACCTAAAATTTGCCAAGAATCCTTACCCAAACTTGTTGGCTGATAACCAAATTATTCCTACATGTTATTGGAAGAGTTTAAGGTGTGTTGCCATCAGTTTTATGACATCAAACATTCCAAACCAAATATCACCATTAAAGGCTCCTAAGCTACCAAATCAATTCAAACATGAAAATTTCAAGCAATGCAACCTAAATTCATGAGATGAATGATGCATTGGGAGCTAGAGGGGTACCAGACATAAGACACAACAACCAAAAACGTCCCCTCAAGATTTCTCCTTGCCAAGCCTCCTTGAGGGCTCTCCAACTTCTTTATCCATAAGAAAAATTTTAAAAAGCTATTAGGTGATGCTAGAGATGTTTTTAGAAGCTAAAAACATCAAAGAAACAAATAAGAAACCCCTTCTACATCGTTCTCCCATTCTTACCTCTTCAAGCACTCCAAAATCTTCTCCCACCAAAACACAATATTTTTACCTTGACTTGTAGATCTCCAACAGCTCTACAACTTACCCTCAAGACACAAAACAAGATTCTCAAGATAACACAATAAAGGT
This sequence comes from Abelmoschus esculentus, assembly GCA_035048815.1. NCBI lineage: Eukaryota > Viridiplantae > Streptophyta > Magnoliopsida > Malvales > Malvaceae > Abelmoschus > Abelmoschus esculentus. Next base: position 4,874,765 of record JAUCBN010000049.1, read on the forward strand.
TGTAACTTTGACCCGAAGCTTTCTCTTAAGAGTGGGTTGAAGAAGATGAGAGAAAAGAGAGGGTTGACGACTTCACCCTTCAAAACCTCATGTAGAAACATAACTCCCCCTACTCTCTTTGTCCTCACAAGGTGAAAGTACCCATTTTCCCTCAACCAAGGCCTTACCCCGTTAACAAGCCCAAATCTCATGAGCCCAAGGCCCAACAAAACCCCAACCATCAAAGCCCAACACTTTGGGTTAACCCGACACTCGGATCCGAAATTTGGGTCCTTGTAAACCTCCTTGATTTGGTCTATGTAAGAACCAAATCAAGAAAACTACCCTAGGTTCATCGAGACAAATTGAAAAGATTATGTAAAACCCCTTACCCAGGATAGGAGCAAGGTGTACTACCAAACTAAACTAAACAGGATATGTCAAATTTCAAGAAAATTTAAAACTTTTTATACTCGCATATTTTACACTTAATTCATTTAATAAAGCAATTTGACTCAATTAATTTCTTATTCAAAGTTTTCATATTTGCTTAAAACTTTTTAATGTATTTCCTCAAATTGTCTTAAATTGTTTAGGTATACCTAATAACTTATAGAAACTTAAGAAAATCTCTTTTCACTTACATGTTATGAACTTAACAATGTGATTACTTATGTTAACATATCCATATTAAATTATTTTAAACTTACATGTTTAAACTTAGTTGCATATTATAATTCTTTATCACTAACATTTTAGTTACCTAGTAGTACCAACATTTAATATTACAACTTCATTTAAATCAAAATGCTAGATTACTATACCAATTCATTATTTATAGGTCATTAGAATTAGACAATATAGGTAACCATACCATTTCAAAAATTCACACATATTATGTTAATTCAAGCATGAATTCTAAATGAATTGACATACCTATACCTATCAAAAGTTTTCTTAAATTATCATACAAGGTTCCATTGTTTACTAACCAATTCTTATTCCATTTGAATCAAATAAGGTAACAAGCACTATACTTAGACTTACATGTTACCATTTCTCATTCAAAACTTCCAACCATATGTGGAATCTAATGGTACTAATCAATTGTACTTATCAAACTAATTACCATAGATAATAGTGAATTTTATAAGCTATGAGCCATTCGAACATAAACCTATTCTTAAGCAATTCAAAAGCCATTTAAGAACCAAAATCATGTCTCGGTATCATTCATACTAGATTCTATCATAACCTTCTTTTCATTTACTAATCAAAATCAAGCATGCATAGCCTGGCTAACTTATCATTCGAAACATTATCTAGGTATCAAGGCTAGTTCTATACTTTATATCTCATTTGATCATATACCTACTTATTACATTTCATGTTTTACACTTATAATTCATATTATCATTTGAATTAAACCAATATTATCCATTTCACATCTTAGCCAATTCTATGTAATCGTATTATCATATCAATAATAATCAAATTATTTAAGACCACTACATATGCAAATCATTTCATCATATCTAATTTACCAAAAACTAATAAACTTCTTCATGATGTTTTATATATAACCGAAAATTTGACAACAATAGGCAAGAACTATATGTATACTTATACAATTATCCATAAATCATGAATGCAAGCTAACTATGACACCACCACTATGAGTACCAATGATTACCATTTACCATACTTTACCTCCTTGCTTAATCGTTCGATCGGTTCTGATGCAATCCTAGATCGATTATACCTGAGATTTGTGAAGAAGGCAAATGCGAGTTATAAGTACATATTGTACTTAGTGAGGTAGCACCTAAAGCTAACCAATTAATTATGCACATACTCTAAATATGCTAACTTAGTCAAATGAAGTATTTCAACTATATTTCATGTAATAATTTAATCATTAGTTAAACTTATCTCAATTAAACTCATTATACTTAAAGTATGCCAACCAAACCAATTATACATAGATCAACCAATATATCACATTTAAAGCTTGCTAATCAAGTCAATCATACTTAACTCAATTAACATATCATATTCATAGCATGCTAATTAAACTGATCATGCATAAGTTATCAAACACTAATTTCATGCTATCATACTTCAAGCATGCATTCCAAGAGTAACAACTTATATGCTCATGCACTAACTAGCATATATCAAATGCATAAGACTCATTAGTCAAATTCTATATACCAAAGCATTCATTAAGTAAGGTGATAATCAAATGTTGCTTTTAGCAACTTATATGTACAAATGCTACCATAGCAAGTTCTCATTTTCAATCCTTTTATTAGCAATTTCATGTCTAATTCAAATACTTACAATGACCGAATGCACATACATATGCCTTTTCATTTATTAAGCCTTTAATATTCAATTGTTTATCATTTATTGCCTCGGTGTTAGTTAAACCAAGTAATCAAGTCAACAAAAGGTACAATAAGTACCTAATAAAAGTACCTCAAAGGTACTAACAAAACATACCCAAGGTATCTAACAAAGGTGCGCAAAACACAAACCAAAAGTACAAGAAGTATTGAACAAAATTACTAAAATACTGGGCAAAAGTAAACGAAGTACTAACAAGAAGAGATTAGAATCTAGGCATGTCGTTCTACCTGAGACCAACTATCAACCAATGCTCAATGAATTTTCCATTAACAATCAAGTCCATTAGATAATCTTTTAATGCATGCTAGTCGTGCTTCATATCATATAGTCAAGCATTCAAACCATGTTATCAAACAAAAATCTTTTACATCATCAAACATATGTCACTTACATGCTTTACATACCGGACATCAAGCAAGCAGTGTGCCAGAAACCTAGCTTGATATTTCTGAGCAATACACATGAACTAGCCTATACCTAGCACTTTAGCAATCAATTCATGACATCAATCAAGTTATCAACCAATTTATCTTTTTTTACCTTATTACCAAATATGTTATTAGTCCAATTACATAACAATCAATTAAGCAAAGAATGTTTTGGACCTAGGTATAAAACCAAAAGGTAGCTACACTTACAAAACTCCAAGCTTTAACACTAGGCTTGTGGATGACCATTCATTTATTTCGCCTTCTAACTTGTTCTACCAGTCTCACTTCTTCAAGATTATCCAATTTTTGGTCTTCTAACAATCCATACATACATAAACATCAATTATAATGCATTCAAATCATTTAATTCAATTTTTATAAGAACTACAAATGCAAAATCCAAAATTGTCCCATAATAGGTAATTTAGAAACGTTTCACTAAAAATTTCATATCTTTTAATCTGTACGTCAAAATTTATCCTAATTTATAGAGTTGAAAAGCTAAAAAAATTCTAATTAACCGTAACAAGCTTGCATTTTATTAATTTTCCAATTAATAATTTTTTTTAGGGGTGAGAGTTCGAGCAAGTCGAGTCAAGTAAAAAAAATTTGAGTTATTTGAGTTGAGTCGAGTCATCATATTTTACGATTTGAAATTTTTATTCGATTCGAGTTTAGCAATTTCAATTCGAGTTTGATTCGATTCGATTTTTCGAGTTTATGTAAAAATTTTAATTATAATTATTTCCAATATTATAGTTTTGTTCAAATTTAAAAGATTTTCTATAAGAATATAAGATCTACATACTTATAAGTTTGAGTCCATTCATTAAATTACGAGCCTCGTTAAAAACTTTCTTATTATCTTGGTACAGCCAAGGCAAGACCAAAGATTGCGGAAGAAGGAAAAGAGTACCCAAAATATATTAATAACTAAACCAAGTAACATAATAGAGTTAAAAAGATCCAACACGTAAAATAATACAAACCAATAATAACAAAAATATAACAATTTTAAAAGCAAATTGCAACAAACTTTTTTTTCGAGTTTTTAAATTATATTATCGAATACCTTAGGCTTCATTTTCTTCCTCTTCATGCACTATCGACATTTTTGAAAGATTTTCTTGATTTTCGGGTATTCTAGATAAATCTAACAAATTTAAAAATATATGTTAGCTTTATAACATAAGATTTACAAAATTAACTTTATTAATCAAAATAAATATTATCATCTTTCGTGTCTTGAAGTTCCGCAACATACTCGTCGAGATTGATGGAATCCTTAGATTTTCGAATCCAATCTTGAGTGAAAATCAAAGCTTCAACCATAGTCGGAGTTAATGAAATTCAAAAACCATATAGAACACGTCCACATGTGCTAAATGCACTTTTTTAGGCAACTGTCGAGATAGGAATAGAGAAAACATCTCGAGCTATTTTTGTAGGTATAGGATATCGTGGACTGTTCACTTTCCACCACAATAGCAAATCAAATGAAGCAATTCTAACTCTTTGTTTCTTCAAAAGATATTTTTGCACGGCCAAACTTGTTTTTGATTGATGCAATTCTGTAAAAATATAACATTTTGTCGGAATACTTGATTAAGCCTCGTGGAACTTAGCTTTTCCAAAAATAGACGAGTATTCATCAAACAAAGAATATAAGTCTCTTTCAATCATCTTCATAACCTCACTAGCAACTAGGTAAAAGCAAGATTACCCCAAAATTCACAAAACCCATCTTACGACACAGATCTAAGATAATTGCCAAATAAACTTGAAAGTTCATATTTGTGGCATCACCCCAATACTTATTGTACTTATCCCTTATTCTAGAAGCCATGGAGACAATGTCTAAATTATCACAATTCATCCATTCATCAAGTAACCAATGTACCTCTATCAATGTTTCCCCAAAAAAATTAGAGGTGACATGAAATGATCCGAGCACTTTCAATGTAAGATCATAAAAGGGTTGTAAAATTTTTGCAATTCTTCGAACATTTTCTCAATCATCAAATATAGAAACTTCATATCCAAATGTAAGGTCAAAAAAAAAACTATTATCATCAAGAGCATATGAATCAAATGCATGCTCATATTTTGCAATCACATTCAGCATCATATATGTTGAATTCCATCTAGTAGGCACATCTAACTGCAAACGAGCTTTAGTATCAAGAATTTCTTCTTTTTCTGATCATAAATTTTTTTCGTCCTTAATGGTGATGCTCTTATGTACCTCAAAGTAGCTCTAAATCGATCAGCAGATATTGAATCATGTTTAACACCTTCTTGTACGATGAGATTAATAACATGTTCAACACATCTCGTATGCATATATTTTTCATTTGCAACACAATTATTTTGATGATTCAATTGCTTTCTCAAATACTCAATACCAAAACCGTTGACGGATGCATTGTCAACTGTAATAGTGAAGACTCTTTCGATCCCCCAATCTTGAATACACTTTTAAAAGACTTGACCTATACTTTCACCTCTATAAGCAGATATCGGATAAAAATTTATGATTCTATTTTGTGACATCCTTTCATTGTCTATCCAATGTGCTTTTAGAACCAATATAAGATACCCTTTGAAGCGAAGTCCAAGTGTCAGTAGTCAAACACGTCCTACTTGTCCCTTTATCAAAAGAAATCTTCAATAATCTCTTCATTGAATTGAAAAGTCAAGACAATCTCTTCTAAATGTAAAACGATATGGAAGATGAAACCTTGGACATGCAATAGAATAAATGACATAAATCACTCTTCCTCTACAATTTAAAAAGGTAGATCATCAACGACTATCATATGAATTAATACCTTTCTAATAGCCTATCCATCAAACTTCCAAGTTAGAAAAATTTTCGTAACACTTTTAGAGCCACTCCCAACCTTAGCAAATGTTAATTTTGATTGCTTGAGATCCGAAGTATTACCTTTAGGTTTTTTTAAGCACGTCTTTAAATGGTTGTTCAAACTAATTGTGGAAACCCGATTTTTCATTGTGTAAGTTGTGTCACAATGAATGCAGCTTCCCTATTCTCCCCATCTTCAGTTATATATTAACTAAAATGAATCCAACAAGTTGCTCTTGGTTGTTGTTTCTTTCGGACACTTTTTTTATCCATTGATGTTGGATCATTGAATTTATAACTTTGCGAGCTTTGATTTCCTTGTCCTTATGATTCACTCATCTATAAAATAAAAATATAATATGAACATATTCTACTCAAGTGAAAATTTAACAAACAAAACTAGAATAAATCTGAAAAAAATAATTAAAAAAATAATTCAAGAAGCAATACTTGCATACATAGCCCAGAAGCGAAACAAAGCAAAGCTTATGACCATTTTTTTGCGTTTTAGATATATTTAAGACATGTTATAGTCATCCTAATACATTCAAAAACATGAATTTAGGATCCAAAAACAGTGGATCAAAACCCTTGAACGAAAATTGAGATTTTGGTCGAAGACCGATTTTTATTGAATCAAAAGATTAAAAACAATTGTTCCAATCCAATAACTTGGTAATTTCAGTAAAGAAATTTAAGGTATTAGAGGATTGACGAAATATCACCTCCAAAACTAATTCAATCACTTTCCGAGATTAGATATAAACGAAAATGATAGAAAAACTAGAAATTTTAAAGAAGTTATCAAAATTAATATAAACGAAATTCTACTAAAAAGGTTGTGATTTACCTTTAAAATTGATGGAATGACTGCCTTGAATGAGGTAAAACAAAAATTAGAAAAATAGTTTATATTTTTAATATAAAAAGGGTTTTAGGATTAAAAATTGGGCTTATTTTAATTATTTGGTTTAAAATATAAATTTTTGGTTAATTAAATAAAATTTGAAAATTTTAGATCAGCTAGGATTACAATTGGATCAATGACCATTAAAGATTCAAATTTTTGGCTTGTTATATAAAATTATCCTTAAATTTTCAATTTTTACAAAATAGTCAATAATTTCAAAATCTTAGGGATTCAAGGGTCAATTTTCAAAATTTATTTGACCAAAGTCAAATATATTTTAAATAAAGATTTTAGGATAGTTTTCCTCAATTTATTTCAATTTAAAACTAATTTTTATATATTTAGTCATGAACTAGGCTATACCAACAAAATCAGTTCACTAACTTCTAAGACTATTTTTGGGCGTCATAAATTAACTCCAATAGATGAAATCAAGCAGGGTGTTGAATGCCCTTAAAGTTTCCCATCCCTTTCCCAATAAATAGTTGTTAGGGTACGAAGGCGACAATTCAAACGTCACCATTCCATTGCCACGTTGAGGCATTCATTGCCGAGATGAAAAATTATATTATGGTTTAGTCCTACCATCTCATCCATGGGATCAATCAATAAAAACAAGCCACCTCATCAATTTTTTCATGTCATATTTTTTTCCCAAGTGAATCTTCACTTGAAAAATTAAAAAATAATGAGGTGGCTAATTTTTATTGGTTGGTCCTATGGATGAGATGGTGAGACTGACCCATGATATAATTTCTCGCCGAAATGTGTGCAAGATTCGGTGATAAGAGAGAAACTATTACGTGAATTTTATTTTTTATATTATTCATAATTTAATTAATTTAGTCTGTTTAATTTAATAATTATTTAATTTTAAGTATATATAAAAAATTATTTTTTTAAAAATAAAATAAATGAATTTAACTTATTGAAATTATAAATAATGTAGTGAACATAATTCATCAAATTTTTTATGATAAAAACGTTATAAAACACACGTATAACGGCGGACACAGAAAGTTTATTGTGGTCACGTACTTATTTTAATAATTCGATTTTTTATTAATTATTTATATTATTAAGCACGTTTATTTAGACGTTTTATCTCTTTCACTTTATATTTTTATTTGTTATTTGTTATACTTAATCAATTTAATTAAAATTTTATTTATACCCATTTATAAAAGAAAAATCATATTATTAATATTTAATATATGTATGCTCAATTGCAATTTTATCTGGATTGTTCTATTGTTCCCAACGTGACCACATGAGAAAAAAAATAGTTAGCATCTCACCGCAAAACCTAATTGATTGATTATTTAATATCAGATGTTGGTACAATTCTTCTCTTTAAATTAATACTTATTTTTTCGTTTTAATAAAATTATCATTTTTATATTTTAAAATTATTTTACTTAAATTATCATTTATACAAAACAAATTTATCATCCAAAAATTAGTTTTATAAGAGTGACTTTATCAATTAAATTATTTTTGTCACTTAAATAATTTTCAACATAAATAAAAATTATTTTTTAAGAGTAAATGATCACACGTGTGTTGTCTCGGACAGATGTTGACGTTTTTGTTTTCTGTAAGGGTGAGTATTCGATCGAGTCGAGTTAAATCAAAATTTTTTGAGTTATTCGAGTTGACGAGTCATATTTTACAACTCAAACTTTATTTGAAATTTTTTCAAGTCGAATCGAGTTTTCGAGTTCCTATAAATATTTAATTGTAATTATTTATCATGTTATAGTATGATTTGATTATAATTTAAACAACTTTCTCTAATCATATAAGATATTTATATATATATATTTTCATTTGTAGTAATATTTTTTTTATATTTTTATATATCAATGTCTATATATCATAAAAATTGAGAGATTCATCTCAAACTTAAAAATTATTCCTTTAATTACTAAAAATTTCGAGTTATTTGAATTTCTATTTTATAACTCGAACTTTATTTGAAATTTTTTCGAGTCGAGTCTATGAAATTTTGAGTCGAGTCAAAACGAATCTAGTATTTTCATCTTGAATCGAGTTATTCGGTTTTCTCGAGTCGAGTCCAGTTTTACTCACCTCTAGTTACCTGTCTCCATTCTTCCGTTATGGTTGCACACGTGTGGATAGAAAGGATGGTGATAGTGGGCTTTGTGGGCCACACGAGGGGACATTTTCTAGTGTACATTGGCTGGCAATGGGCCTACTTTTTTTAGGCCGAATCTATCTTTTCTTCTCTTCTTTTGGAGGCTTGTAATTATGCATGGCCCCACACGTTCAATCTAAAAGGAGAAATTATTAAGAAATTTAGATCAATAATGAAGTTAGAAAAAAATTTAAGAGAATAGGTAAAAAAGAACAATATTTTTTAGATTTTGTCATATACAAATGACGAGATTTATGTATATATCGTTAAAATCACTATTTTCAATTCAATCTAACGACCTACATGGATCTCGTCACCTGTAGATGAAGAGGTTCAAAGAACACTATTTCTTTTGATTTATTATCTTAAATATTTTTTAAATATACTTATTCCTCAATTTTTTCCCTCAACCACATTATTCACCTAAATTTACTAAAATTATTAGATAGACCCGATTCATCATGTTATCTATGATCTAAATTAATAAGATACATTTATCTTAATTAATTTTTAAATAACTCCACACTCTTTTTCCATACGTAAGAAAGAAGTGAAGATTAATCTTGAAAAAAATAAGATTGATGGATCTTATTAACTGAGATCACAGATGATATGGTAAGCCAGATTCATCTAATAATTTTTCTCCTAAAAGATAGTTTTAGGCAAATATAATCATATAGGAGTGTAAATGAACTAAGCTTGAATTAGTAAAGTTCTATTTATGTTCATTTAAATTTTATTATTGTATCTATTTGTTTATTTTTCAAGGTGTTCGTATTCGTTTGTTTAACGTTCGTAAACATATTCATGTAACATTTATAAACATATTCGTTTTTATATTCATGAAAACAGAACAATTATACATTTAACAATTATACATTTAAGAATTAAGCTTCTTAGACTTCACAAATCTAAAGTTCATCATGTATTTAATTTGACCCCTATGTTTATTAATATTTAAAATATAAAAGAATAAAGGAAAAGAAGAATAGGTTAATTATGAATTAAAAATTCATTTTAATTAATGATAATGAAAAAGAATATTTTTTCTTCTTTATGTGAGTTAATTAAACCTTTATGATTAGAATTGTATTTTGGATAACTCATTTATAACTTAATCTAACAATTATCGTCACATTGTATCTTGCATCGAAGAAGTCAAAATAGCAAATTGAAGAGTTAAAAGGTGAAATTTTCCACATGTAACATATTTAATGTAAGAAAAGGATATTATACTCAAGAAAAATGGTTCTTGTGAGTGTGTATAGCTATGAAAAAATTGATTTTCTGAGTTGTAATTTTTTTCTAGTTCAAGACTCTCGACTTAGATTTTTGTTCTATTTTTTTCTAAACTATATATAAATATATGTGAGTATATATTTATAATTCTTGAGCCGGTTTCGGACACCTCAAGTATGAATTTATTCCCACTAGAGCCAATTTCGGGCACCTCTAGTAAGTGGAAAAACTACTAAGTCTTAGAGCATGTGATGGGCACCTCTAAAGACTGCACTAGAGTCGGTGATAGGCACCTCTAGCTATAATCTAAAGTATATATTTATAACATCTTTGGCCAATCGCATTGCGTGGCATTCACATAGTGCCTCAATTAGATCTTTAAAAGTGCATTCACTCATTTAGTTTGTCTGTCGGTCTGTAGATGGATGCTCGTAGAAAATTTCAAGCTTGATCCCAAAAACTTGAACAACTTCGTCCAAAATCTTCCTTTGAAATGTATGTCCTGGTCACTAATAATCGTCTTTGGCACTCCAAAGTACTTAACCACGTGCTTTAGGAAAAGATGAGTCACTTCATCGGCTGGGCATACTTTGGATGCTGGAATGAACACTGCATAATTTGAAAACCTATCAACCACAACCATGATATTTGATAGTTCATTAATGTTGGGCAAACCGACAATAAAATCCATAGAAACACTTTCCCATGATCTCTTGACAATGGGGAAAGGTTGCAACAATCCTGTAGGCTTCTTTATCTCGATCTTGTCCTGTTGGCACACAACACAAGTCCTAACATAGGCTTTAACATCTTTGTCCATATATGGTTAATAGTAGTGTTCATTGGTAAGTGTTATCGTTCGGGACATTCTTGGATGGTCGACCTACTTGGAATCATGACATTCCTTAATGATATCCTTGCGCAATTCTCTAAATTGTGGCATATAAAGGTGGTGTCCTTGGGCATAAAGCAAATCTTTCTCAAGCCTAAACATTCTCTTTTTCCCTCTTTGGCATAATTGATCATAGTTTGGCTATTGGATCATGGGAGAGACCCTCCTTGATACGCTCTAGCAATTTTTCTCCTTTAGTAGGCTCACGTACTTAATGTTGTATCTCCAACTTAAGGCATCAAGAAATGTGTGTTCACTTTCCCCTGCTTATACTCCATGTAAAAATCAAATTCTGCAAGAAACTCTTACCAATGAGTCTACCTTGGATACAAATTGCTTCGGGTTAGGAAGTAACTATTAGCCACATTATCAGTATAAACCACAAACCTTGACCAAAGTATATGGTATCGTTACATGAGCAAATAGTTTACTATTGTGTATCTCTACTAAGTCTCATTAAGCTTATGTCTTTCATATGCAACCGGATATCTCTCTTGCATAAGGACTCCATCAATGGCTATGTCGGATGCATCAATGTAGATCTCAAAAGGCTTGGTGTTATCATGAAACAACAACACTAGCTCACTTTTCATGGCCCTATTCAGCCCCTCAAATGCTTTCTAACACTCGATGCTCCAATATCATTCCTTGTTCTTCATCAATAGCTCGATTAAGGGTTCAACAAGTTTGGGGTAGACTTTGATAAATCTTCGGTAAAAGTTGGCTAGCATCATAAAGGATCTCAAATCTTTACCTTTTTGGCAGCTCCTAATCTTCAATAGCTCGTACCTTGGCCCCGTTTATCCTGATCTTTCCATCTCCGACTATATGGCCTAGAAAAGGGACCTTTATCTAGGTAAACAAACACTTCTCCTCTATGACATAGAGCTCAATCTTTCGAAAGACATTGAATACCTATCTCAAGTTCTCGACATGTTTCCCAAGGCTATTACTCTAGATGAAAATATCATTCAGGTAAAATATAATGAATTTGTGAGGTTGAATGGTATCAATAAGAATTCATACGAGACATAGCGTGTCACGCAAGCTGTCTTTGGCTCATCTCCTTCTACAATCCTTATTTGTCAATTTTGAACCGCAAGTCTAACTTGGTGAACCACCTTTCAACTCTATGTTGATCGAAAAAGTCTGCTATCAGTGGGATCAGGTACATGTTCTTCATAGTGAGCTTATTCAAAGCCTTGTATAGTCTATGCACATTCGAAGACTTCCTTTTTGTATTTTATAAAAGAGCATCGACGCTCTATATGGTGCCTTGGACAGTCGAATATAGTCTACATCAAGGATTTTCTTCATCTTTCAGTGCAACTACTCTCACTCGTGTAAAGCCATTTAGTAAGGGTATCGGGCTAGTGTCTCAATGTTATGCACAAATTCAATCTTATTGTCGACCTCCCTCTTAAGTGCGAGACTCTTAGGCAACTCGGTAGGAATCACATCACGAAATTTTACCAACACTTTTCCCTCCTCATCCGAGATTTCATTGGACGATCGACTCATCATGGACCAATGTCGCTAGCTAGATTGATTGCTCCTTGCGTACCCCTTTGATGAACTGAATGTCTGAAAACATCTTGGCGCCAACTCCAAACTCTCAATTCACCGAAACAATACATGGATGGCTCGGGTTAAGTATGCATGTAACCCCCTCAACCCAGTCTAGACACAACCCGACTCAAACGAGCTACACGGGAAATATCGGAGCTAATCCGGAGACTCGTCCGGATAAACGACCCTAAGTTTTAGTGCTACTTTTTTTCTTTCATCTTATCTAGATGTTTTATTTAGATCCTACATGTTCATGCAAGGATTATGTTCATTTGTAGCGGAAACCAATAAGAACAAATCTTAATTTAACCGAACAAGATATAGGGACCTAAACCACATATCACAACATGTTCGCTAGATACAATTCATCCCAGATAGAAACTCATATTTCAAGACGCATATCAACCTAGAAAACATATCAACATCATGAACATACTTCTAAGATTAAGCAACACCAAAATTATACTCAAAGGTATCTTAAATTATACTTCAATTACTTTATTGTAATATCAAAACATAAGTATCAAAGGCATATTCAATGTCACAAAGCTAACATTAACAGTGATGATCATTATAGCCATTGAAAAAATAAAAATTATTCTCAATATAACATCACATCCTCATTGCTCTCTCACTAGTACTAATGTTATAAAGACATACTTGAGCTTTCACTTGGTGGTTACTTGGATCCTTTCTTCCCCTTGCTGCCTCAATATTATTTACTCTACATTGCAAGGTAAATGAAAAGGTAAACATAAGCTTAATGAGTTAATAAAAACAAGTATAAAAATTCCTTGAAATGCAACCTATATTAAACCAATTTTAGCAATTTAAAAACCAAGTCATGCTTTTTGAAAAACATTCATATCTAATAAGGCCATCTCTAGAAAATCAACTAGTGGCCATGGATCGCAAGCCACAAAACCTTTTCAAAATCTCTTTTTGAAAACACATGCTTAATAAGCAAAATACAAGTCTTATATGTTACTTATAGCAATGCTTAAATCAAAACTCTTTTGCACAATTCACAACACATGCAATTCTTATTGCAAAGTAAAAACACTTGTTTTTTAAGCCGTATTGGTATTAGTGATCTGATTAATCTACAGCTAATCGTTGGGATAAACAGACTCTCGCTCGGTCCCTTGAACGAGGTTACATTGAGGTCTAATCCATCATGCCAAACTCACATTATTGTCCGGGTTAGTTAGCAAACTCGAATGCGATAAAGTCTCTTATACCGCGCAACATTAGCTCCCCTTAATGCATCATTAAGGAATTTCACACGTACGCATTTTATATAATTAGTGCACTACCATCATGTTGATCGATCAACTTATCCCTCTTAACCATCACATAATAATACAATACAAAACAAAACCAATGCTCAAGTTTCAAGTTAAAAATAGTATGTAACCATATGCATCCCACTATTTTATACATCAATTGCATAAACCGGTAAAATCACTTTTTTCATGTTTTAAAAAACACGGGAGCATCATATACATACAATACCTTTCTAAAAAAATCTCATGAGTATTAAAAACATGCATAATCACATATAAAATTTTTAATACGAGCATGACTAAAAACACATGGTAAAAATAAGGGATAATATGAGAACCTTTAAGAATGCAATACTTTAAACTTACTTTCGAGTATAGGGAGGTTTTTCACACCTTTACCACGCACCCAAACCTTTGAAAACACATTAAAAATCATGCCAAATTGGCAGCCCTCATAATCCACTCACCGATTTACCAAAATTTGCTCGACAAGTCACCCAAAAATGCGATTCGGCTTTTCGATCTCCCTCAAACTTGTTACTCTACCTCCTGAATTGATTCAAGCATCAAAATCAGATGTTTTAGTGCATTAAGATGCACCCAAACATCCCTCAACTCGGACCAATACATGGCAGCCCCTAACAACCCCATAAAACTTAACCAAAACTCACTTAAAACCTCTTCAAACACCACCTAAACCTTATGTTCGGGATTAGATACTTAAAAGGCATCTTAATTAAATCTAAAAACTTCAAGATTCATGTATTTAGGCATAAAAAAAAGTCATGTAAAACCCTTGAACGAAAATCAAGAAAATAATGGAATTTTTATCAAGAAAACCGATTTTATTTACTTAAGACTTTAAAGATTGTTCAATCAGCCAAGAACTTAGTAATTTCATTAAATAAATTTATGTTTTATATATTTTAATGATTCTCACATCCAAAATTCATCCAACCTCCTTCCAATATTTAAAAACAAGTAAAACCGAAGAAAAACAAAGAAATTTTGTAAAACAAACATATAAAGAATTAACCAACAATTTTTTATTGAAAAAATTGGTTTTTACCTTTGAAAAGATGATGAAGTGGCTTCCCAAAATATGAGAAGTCGAAATTCTAAAAAAAACAGGTTTACGTTTTGATGAAAAATAGGTTTTTAGGATTAATATTAAGTTATTTAAGTTATTAATTAAAATTATGAGCTATGGTTATTAAAATAGTCCCTTGGAAGGCTTAGATCAACTAGGATTAGTACTGGATCAAATACCCTTAAAGATTCAAAGTTTTGGCTTAGTTTTATAAAATTGTCCTCAAGTTTTCAATTTTTACAAAATAGTCACTAATTTCAGAATCTTAAGAATTAAAGGGTCAATTTTCGCAATTGAGTTGACCTAAGTCAAATATATATCAAATAAGAATTTTAGGATATTTTTCCATTATTTATTTTGATTAAAAATCAATTTTTTAAGTATTTAATCTCGAACTTGGCTAAACCGACAAAATCGATTCACTAAACTTCTAGGCCCAATTTTGGGGTGTTACAAAGCACAAAGAATAGAAAAAAGAAATAGGAATGCACTAATCCGATCAAGGAAACTAAGCCCAATCACGAAATCAAAGTCATCAAGAGGGATTACCTTAATTATTTCATTACCAATCCAACCACCAATCTCAAGTTTGATTCCTTTTGTTGCCCTCGCAATTGGAGTTTCTTCAGAATTCACTTTCTTAATGAATTTGTTTGCCTTTATCACACGAATTTCAAGTTTCTTGGCAACTTATTCTGACATGAATAATTCTGAGGCATCAATGTCTATAAGTGCGCTAAACTTTTGCCCCAAAATGGTTCTGTCCAGTACATCAAACCCTTCTTGAAATTTTTCTTAAAAATGATGGAGTTGAGCTTGAAAATTTCCTTCTCTTCTCCATTATTCTTCTGGATGGAAGCAAAATTCTTATTTTGTGGGCAGTTTCTGGCTAAGTGTTTATCGCCCAAGTGTAAACCTCAAATAGACCTTTTCATATAGATTGCGGAATGACTTATCTCCCTTGTTGGATGGCTTTTCGGACCCATTCTTGGTTGTTTTATCTTTGTCTCCCCCACTATTTCCCTTGTACTTTGGCTTTCGCTTGGAAGGCTCTGTCTTCT
The DNA here is from genome assembly GCA_035048815.1 of Abelmoschus esculentus. NCBI lineage: Eukaryota > Viridiplantae > Streptophyta > Magnoliopsida > Malvales > Malvaceae > Abelmoschus > Abelmoschus esculentus. Next base: position 4,890,658 of record JAUCBN010000049.1, read on the forward strand.
TGATCTGAAATTCTATAATCGATTCGGCAATAGTCATTGTTTTTTATAGGTCTTCGACACCTATTCTCTTCAGATCCATTTTTGTCCATGGATGAAGACCAACTTTAGAGGTATAGAAACCTTTCGATTCGTTAAAGTCTTTGATCTACAACTTCATTTCTATGAATTGTTTGACGTACTCCCGAATTGAGCCATCGTACTTCAATTGGTGAATCTTTTCACAAGCTTCTTCTTGAGAATTCTTGGGATAGAAGTGCTCATTGAAATCGAATTGGAACTATTTCTATGTCCTAATCACTCGACTCAAAACATCTATTTTGTCACTACAAAAGAGCAACATCAGTCAAGTAAATTGAATTTATTCTTACCTTAGTAGCTTCATCATTGATGCCCATGAGACGGAAGTACTACTCCAGTCACCAAATGAAGTTCCCAACCTCTTGATCAGTCTTCACCCCTTCAATTCCTTAGGCTTGGGAACATCGATTCTAGGCTTAAGCATAGTCGTTTCAGCCATCATGCCACCTAACATGGAATTCTTATAGATAAACAACTTGGCACTAAGTTTTTAAATCTCCTCCATCAATTTCGTCTTCATTGCATCCATTGCAACCTAAAAGGAATTGTCTTGACCGATTAGTTTCTTGTACATGGTGTCCAGAAGGGACTTAAATTCCTCCATGACTTCATCCTTGTGGTTCATCTTCTCAAGACGATCGTTGGCCTCATCTTGGGTCTCTTGGAACTTGCTCAATGTATCCTCTAGTCTCGCAACCCGCTTGTTTAAGTTAGCAATGATGTACCTTAAACTCTCGCGCTTCATCCCTGTGGCTTCTGCCCGAGTCTCTTGGTCAGTTGTTGGGACCTCGCTAACACTTTGTGGTGTATTTTCTTTCTAACAACTCGTTCTGATATCATTTGACACGTTCGTAGAACTCATCTACTCGGGGTGTGCGACCTTAGATGTATTTCTCTCGATTTAACTGCCTAAGTAAACCTAAACCGTTCAAAGCTTAAATATTAAGAATCTTACAGAAACTATGAAGAACTTAAAGAAAGCAAAATTGCAAAGGGCTAGAGATGTTTTGAGTAAATTCTTTGTATTATTCAAAGAAGAAGTGTATGACAAATGAGGTGGACACTGCCTCTATTTATACTTAAAGCCCTTTACATCGAACGACTAGAAATAATTTACATCAAGGTTCTAGATTCATTTTTATCCATTTATCCCTTATCTTAAGCTACTTTTTATATTTATAAAGATACAAGATAATGATAAGATTATGATGGAAAACTTGCTAAATCTAATTTGGATGAGTCTTCAACTCCAAGTGCTAGGTCAATCCGGTCATGAGCTTTCAAGGGTGCTTGATCTCTGACTTGAGATAATGAGTGTTTGAATAGGTGGTGTTGAAATGTCCATAAGGCCATGGAGTACTTCGTGACAGCTTGGTGTGTGCTAGTCTAAAGTCTTGGGGTGCGATCCATGACACTTTATTTTAAACTAAAAGATAAAATTCGTTATTATCCATAGCGTGGTAAAATAGATAAGCTATTTGAGACCAAAAAAAATTAAAACAAGAAGAAAACCATAATTATGTAAATATTTCATGTTATACTAAAAAGAATTATACCGACCATTGATTGGTTTAGTAAGAATAAAACACTAGATTCTTTAAATAATATCAAAAATTCGAATATTAGTATTGTGATTAAAGAAAATTAGGTTAGTAGGATTACCTCTATAATAAGATACTATAAAGCTTGATCTAGATTAATGCACTGATAGATCAAAAACCTATGATTAAACAAAGGCATGCGGTGGGGTAGGAGGAAAGGTGTAAAATGCAATGGCGAGTAAAGATGAGTAAAAATCCTCCACCTCTTTATTACGTCGTCATTCATGTCTCTTGTTAAAAATTTCTAAAAAGTTAAATTTTAAACCCTAACCCTTATTTTCTATATCCTAAACCCTAAAATATACACTCTACCCCTAATTTCTTAAACCCTAACTTAGAATCCTAAATCCTACATCACCCTCTAATTTAAAACAGAGACACGAATGAAAGCATAAAAAAAATAGACGATTTACGCCCGGTAAAGACATCTTGTGCAAAATAGTTGCACATTAATTAATGGTTTCTGATTGAAAGGATTGTTTTATTGTTTCGTTCGGTTTCTAACATTTTGTGTCACAAGAGTGGGAACCAAATGGGACATGCCGACATGATGTGCAACTTGTATTGGTTTCACAGGATAATGGAAAGATTGTGGATAAGTATGTAAAAGATGAAAAGTTTTTATTCTTTATAAACATTTAATTTAACTTATTTTAAGATATCGTAAAGACGTTGGCTTCACGTATGTTCAAAATCACCATATATTTTATCTATAAATATTTATAATGCAATAATCTATAATGGCATCACTTCCCCTACTCATCTTGGACGGTTGATACTATCTTCCACTTGGCACAATCCTTACCGTCCTTGTCCCACAAACATAAAATTCAGAAACCATATATTATTTTCTTTTGAAATAACCCATACGTTTCTTCTCATATTATACATTCACCAAAACACATCAAGAGAAACAAAGGGAGAGAAAGGAGAAATTAAGCATAAGGCAAGTAAAGAGAGACTACCTAAAGACTAAAGTTGGATCGGTTTCGAGTTTCTTCGAATATCATTAGTATAATGACTGGCGTTCTCGATTCGGAACGTAATAAGTATAGCATGATCAATTTTGAAGAGACTGAGTTACGTTTAGGGTTGCCCGGAGGCATCGAAAATGATAACGAAATGGCAAAAAGTAATGGGAAAAGAGGGTACTCAGATATGGTTGATTTGAAGCTTAACCTTTCAACAAAAACAAAAACAACAAAAAAGGACGCATCAGAGGATGAAGCGGAAAAGAGGAAGGAGAATAACACTGTTGCTCCTAGCTCTGCAAAGCCCCTTGCAAAGTAAGCTTAATCTTGGTTTTCTATGTTTCCTTTTTTATGTTTCTTGATTTACTATTTTCTAGAGGGAAAAAAAAAGCGTTAAGTGAGCATGAACAAGCATGGAGATATTTTGTATGAAATAATGCATTTTTAGCGACAAAATATTTTCCGTCGGTAAAAGTTGATGCATGTGCTACAAGTTTGAGTGTTTTTCAAATGAAACAATGCATATTTTGAACGTTATAGAAACTCATATTTGAGGGGTAAACAATCATTTGCAGAAATTAAATTTTTTGGTTGTTTCAATACGGCTGTTTGGAGCAAGAATACTGGTTGATGAACAGGTGTTTAGAACTAGCCGAGAATTGTTTGAGGTTGTTGTTGTTAGGGTGAGTATTTGATCGAGACGAGATAAATCGAGTCTAGTTAAAAAAATTCGATTTATTCGAATTGACGAGTCATGTTTTACAATTCAAACTTTATTTGAAATTTTTTCAATTCAAGTTGAATTTAAGAAATTCGAGTCGAGTTTTCGAGTTCCTATAAATATTTAATTGTAATTATTTTTCATTTTATAGCACAATTTAATTTCAATTTAAATGACTGTCTCTAATCATAAAAGATATATATATATCTTCATATTTTTTTATATGTGACAATATTTCTTCATATTTTTTTCATATGTGACAATATTTCTTCATATTTTTATATATCAATATATATATCATAAAAAATTGAGAGGATGATCTCGAACTTAAAAATAAATCTTTTAATTACTAAAAATTAAGAGGTATTTGAATTTCTATTTTACAACTTGAACTTTATTTGAAATTTTTTCGATTCGAGTTGAATTAAGTTATTCAATTTTTTCTAGTCAAGTCGAGTTTTACTCCCCTAATTGTTATCAGTAAATACTCATTTTACACAGCAACAACAACCAAAAACACAGTCTGAGTCTTGGTTGAATCATTCTTGGCCTTGTAAAGCGGCAGAAACAGTTTTAAGTGGGATGTTAGGTGGCTTGAATAGTTTGTCGTGGAAAAGATGAAGACAAAACAAAACATGTGGAATCTTTACTAATTTTTCCCAGCAACCAAACAATAATTCAAAAGTTTAACACGAAAGTACAAAAATAGTGTACAGCTAAGTTACCAAACTTTTGGTAAATGTCAATAGTGAAGTCCTACCGGATTAGCATTTTCAATAATTGATGAATATTTTATGTTATTTTCTTGCTAAAACGGTAAATTTTTTGAATATCTGATTTCAGGGCACAAGTAGTCGGATGGCCACCGGTCCGGTCCTTCAGGAAAAACGTCATGACGGTTCAGAAGAGCAACTCCGACGAGGGCAAGAAAGTCGGCATCAGCACGACCAACAGCGCATCATCTGCGGTGTTCGTTAAGGTCAGCATGGATGGTGCACCGTATCTACGCAAGGTAGACTTGAAATCATACCTAAGTTACCAAGAACTGTCCGATGCGTTGGGCAAAATGTTCATCTCCTTCACAATCGGTAACTGCGGAGGTTCACAAGGAATGAAAGATTTCATGAACGAAAGCAAATTGATAGATCTCTTGAATGGTTCCGAATATGTTCCTACTTTTGAAGATAAAGATGGAGATTGGATGCTTGTTGGGGATGTACCATGGGAGTAAGTTATTTCCCAACTTTTCTAGTTAATTTCAAGTTCAAATTTAACTCGATTTATGCTATTATTTCAGGATGTTTATCGATTCATGCAAACGTTTACGAATCATGAAAGGATCCGAGGCAATCGGACTTGGTTAGTTACTTTCATTCTTTAATGCTTTTGAAAAGTAATTTTAGGGTAAAAGATGACTTTGAGACTAAAAATAAAGTAAAACATGTATCTTTTCAGGACAAAAAGTGTTTTTGAGCTTGGTTTGAGTATTTTTCAAAGCTGAAATTTTTAAATTTTTTAAATCAATTTTAAAAAATTACATATTTATCGTCGTTTATATTATTAATCTTATTATATTTTTAAAATAGATTTCTAAAATAAACATTTTATCTACTTAAAAACACTTTTATCATCAATATCAAACATTTTTATTTTAAACTAAAAAATTAAAAATACATTTTAAAATCACTTTATTACTGCATTTTTGTAAAAATAATATCAAATTGATCTTAAATTTAAATTGTCTGAACTCAGTTTGACTACAACCCGACCCGTTAACATTACTAGATCTATATTAATATGCAAAAATTTATCATATAATAGATTATTATTTTTTTCATTGGAATTGCAGCACCAAGAGCATCGGAGAAGTGCAAGAACAGAAGTTGATGGTCATCATCAGCATGTAGATAAATATATTCTTAAGAGACAAGAAATCAAAATGTTTATAAGATTTTGTTTTAATTTCTTCTGTCAATGCATGGTTTGTGTAATAATTAATAACATAAAACTATTATTAATGTTCTTAATTAGTTGTCACTCATTGTTTTGTAATATATTTGCATGTGATTTCTTTTCTTTAACGTAATATTATAAGAAAAGATTCTCTGCAATAGGCTGCATTTTATTTAATTAATATTTACGATGAACTTTATAGTGTTTTATTGTAATTGGTTGAGGAGACAAATAAACAAGATTCTTGAACAAAGTGATAAGAATTAATTATTTGTTACGAATAAAATAAAAAATAAGAATAAAATAAGAGAACAAAGATGAGAGACAAAAGAGATAGATTTATATTATATTTTCAAAGTAGGTTTGTGTACAATGCTTTCTCCAAAAGTCTATTTTTATAGGCATAAGATGAAAACCTTAATTTCAATAGGTATTAAACCCTAATAATAAAACCCACTAAAGTTTAATTTAATATATAGATATCCACCATGAATAAAGATATTCATAACACTCTCCCTTGGATATCCATGAAGATAATGTGCCTCTTTAAAACTTTACTAATATAAAAACCCTGTGGGAAAAAATTCTTAGTGAAGGAAAAAGAGTACACATATCTTTGATACGCAAAATATGTTGCCTCGTTAAAAACCTTACCAGGAAAACCCATTGGGACAAAACCTCGGTTAAGGGAAAAAGAGTACAACGCGTATTTACTCTCCCTCATGAAAATATCACATAAGATCTTTGAATCTTCATAATTCAATATTGAATACAATCCTCAAATATTGAAGTAGATTATGCACTAGTTGGATAAATCTTTCAAATTATTACTTGAAATAATTCATTGAATACTATTCTTCTAAAGATCATGAGGGACGAAACTTAAAAAAATATGTTTCGTTTTATCACATTTAATATATCAACCTTGAGATATAAATTTTGCATTATTTTTGCACAAGATAGCTTGCATCTTATCTTGTGAAAGCAATTCACATATCTTCAAGATATGTTTAGCCAAACACATATTTCGGCTTTGCCTTATGCATAACAATTATTTAAAGGTAATGATCTCGTAGCACTTAAATAATATTTTTGGACCAGCTAAGATACGATGCTTCCAGATCAAATAATGTATATATTGTGCTTTTAGAACAAGAATATCATTACCCTTTTCTCGATGGTGGAATGGATCATTTACATTAAGAGACATAACAACCATAAAGGTGATCAATGAATATGCGTTATGCATGTAAAGTCTCTTTAAACACTTTTTCCTGTATGTCGATTGATGCACAAGGATTTAAGGATATCTCTTCACGAGTCTCAACGATATTCAAATCATCGACATACACAACAATAAAAATTCAGAGCTAAAACTCTTAATAAAAATGCTCGGGAAAATTAAACAATTCATATAGCATTATGTTAATAAGTATTCACTGAGGCAATCATACCAAATACGCCTAAATTGTTTTAAGCCATAAAAGGATATATTCAATATGATTGAATAATGTTCTCGAGAACTTGAATTAATTGCTTATGGCAATCTAAATCTTTCCGAAAGTTTCATGTAAATATTACTATCAAGAGGCTCATTCAAATAGGATGTAACAACATCCATTAGGCAGAAACTGAGTAATATTATTTATTGTCAGACTGATCAAAATCTAAAAGTAGTTGCATCCACAACCGATGAATATATTTTCCTTATAATTAATTTCATGTCTTTATGAGAATCCTTATACAATCAAATGAGCTTATATCTCATGATTTCCCCTTTTAATTTCTCTTTCTAACTAAGGCTCATTTATATCCACGAGCTTTACAACATTTTATTGTATGGGTTATAGGCCCCAATACTTCTCTTTTCGAAAGAGATTTTAGTTTCGCCTCAATTGCCTCTTTATTGTTGGCCAATCATCTCTTTTTTTATATTACCCAATTAAAAATGATTCATGATCCACATCATCAAATAAAATCTCTAGTGCTATATTGCATGCAAATATATTAACGACGTCGATTTAATTTTAGTTCCATTTATTACTAGACATGACATAATCTATTGAGATCTCTTTATCATCAGGTACCTGATTCATGTCAATGTCTCTGTTAAAGACCTTTTAATCTCTTCTTGAGATTTTCATAATTCATTGATTCCTCGATTAGACCATCATAAAATATAGTTCCTTTTCTTTTTCGAGGATTTCTTATCTTTGGAACTTACTTGTCTACTACGCTTCAAGCGTAAGTTAAACTCATTAGCAACTAGAGTTTTTCCTTCCAGGACATCAAATTTATTTGGAGCATTCATAGCTGGTATACTTAACTTAGTCACTCTTTTAGGGTCAGCAAAATCATCTGGCAATTGATTTGTTAAATGAATTATCCTTTGAACTTATAGTTTACATTGTATAGTACGTGGATCAAAATGAGAAAATGATAATTCATTCCAACTTATTTTTTTCCCAGCTATTTATTTTCTCCCCCTAATGTTAGATAAACTGACTCATTAAAATGATAGTTAGTAAATCGAGTTGTAAATAAATTCTCTATCAGAAGCTCAAGATATTTAAATATGATATATATGCCTAACAAAACTCATATTTGTGCGTTGTGGTGGAGCAATTATAACATATATCGCACACTAAAAATCTAAGATGAGAAATATTTGGTTCCAGACCAAAAACCATTTATAATGGGGAGAACTTATAATAATTCGTTGGCTTGATGCGAATTAGTGATACTACATGTAAAATTATATATCATCAACATTATCACACTACAGCAAAACAGGTATTCAGCGGCGTTTTTTAAGGTATTTAGTGGCTTTTTTTGCGCCGCTATAAGTATTAGCGGCACTTGGAAAAGCGCCATAAAAAGCGCCGCAAATATCCGCGACGTTTATTTCTGACAAACGCCACTAATGTAAATGATTTTCAGCGGCGTTTTTTAATTCAAACGCCGCAAATTGTATGGACTTTAGTGGCGTTTTATAAGTAAAATGTCGTAAATAACAAGGCCTTTTAGCGACGTTTTACTTATGAAACGTCGCAACTAGCATGGACTATAGCGTCGTTTGATTAGTTAAACGTCACTAAAGTACGTTATCTATAGTGGTGTTTTTTGAGGAAACGTCGCAGTAAACATATACTTTAGTGGCGTTTCTCTTCAAAAATGCCACTATTTCTCGTGTTATTTTGTGACATTTTGAATGAAAACGCCACTGTTTTAGCATGGCCTTTAGTGGCGTTTTTTTGTTTCAAACGCCGCTAGAAGCTTTTAATGCAACCAAATTTTTGAAATATTTTATTACTACCCAAATTTACCTGTAAATATATTTCAACACATAACACAATTGAAAATTTTAATAATAATAATAATAATAATAATAATAATAATAATAACTTAACCGGCAAAAGTGAAGTGTATAACATTAAACTGAAATATAATTCAACAGTAAAATAACAATTATAAGTAAGAACTACAATCCGAATCAACTAAAAATCAATTACGGTGACAAATCCTTTTGTTGGTTCTGCTTTGACATTGTCATCATATCTTGGAATTATTTTTGAAGATTCTGATATGTTGCTTCTCTCTCTACTTCTCTTGCTTCTCTCTCTGATTCTTTTGTTGTTCTTTCTGCTTGTCTTGCTGCTATCTCTGCTTCCCTTTCAACTTCTCTAGCTTCCATCTCAGCTTGAAATTGAGTTAATTATTGTTTTAAACGATTAACTTCCGCTTGAGAAGACTAACTTTGTGATGGCATGTACTGAGACGAGTTTGATCCAAAATATTTTGTTGGAGTAACAAATGATCCTTGACAACGCACTCTGCCATATCTTTCAAGACCCAACACGTCGACAAAGACTTGATTTTCGATATCACCAATATTAATTGAACCGTCATTTGAAGCCATAGCTTCAAACTCTGTCTTTTTTCCTTCATTTTCATCTAATAATAATTTATAAATACATAATAAATGAAAACATTATTTAAAACATATTAAATTTTTATGGGCAATGAATATACCATAATTTCTCCACCTTCAGGATTCATTGGAGAGATATCATTTTTGGTGTGTGTCATATCAAAGAGTTTTAACCGTCCAATGCTAGTATCAGTCGTAACAAGCTACAACATATATTAAAAATGAATATTAACTTCAATTTAATACAAGTAAAAATAATCTTTAAGAAAAAGATTAATACCTCTTCATTAGCTATACGAGCAAAGCTCTTTGTCCCAGCTGTGTGAGTAAACTTTTGTTTTTGTCTACTAGCAACTCCTATGCGCTCTCGATCCTGTATAATTTCCAATTTTTATTACGTATAAAGTTCATATACGAAGTGATATAATATCATTTTTTAAATTTTGTCGATGTTACCTCTCCTTTTGTTGAACTCCAAAATCTAACCGCATCTTCCCATTGATACCGTAGTATTCCCGAGGGAACATTTTAAAGCTTCTCTTGAAGGCTAAGAGTATTCTTGAAACATGTCTTCTTCAAAAAACTCTTATAGTCTCTCCATTTCTTACCTAAGGCATGCTTTACATAATCGTCTGAGACTTCTAAAGAAAATTAATCCTAAAATCACACAATCAAAAAAAATATAAATATTACTATTTAAATATAATGAAGCAGGTAATATAATAATATTATTACCTTAACAAGATCCAGAGCTTGGTTTTTGTTACTATTCGGCATCTGACGCAATGACTCATAATTGATTGACAAAATTGAAGCATTGTGTGCAACGATGCCTAAATAACTTGCCAAAACACCTGCTTTGCCCCAATCGGTTGTCCGATATCGTTTCTTGAAACTTTTCACACGTTCTCCAACTAGGAGATCGTATAATTCCGTCAAGGTCGTGTGTCCTCTAGTCTTGCGCCTTCGACCATTGCCACCTATATATCAAGTCAAAAATTATTAAAATAATTTTAATATAACAAATAGATATAATTCAAATAAAGTTTTAAAAATACCTTTGATTTCTATATTTTCAACCGTTTCAAGAACTTGAGAAGATCCATCACCCGAAAAATCATCTTCATTTGCTTCTTCCTCTATTCGAGGAACTTGAACAATATTTAAGCTATTTAATTTCCTCCTAGTCATAATACCTGTAATAAACAGAAAAAAAGTTAGTAGTGACAACAATAATATATATCAATATATGTATGTATTGGACAATAAGTATAAACCAAATCTTACTACAATATTCAGTTAATTTTCATTAAAATCTCCATCTATGTTGTCTCAAACCCATTGAAACTGTGAACTAGAAGTAGAACATGTTCCATCTAAGTTTTGTGTTGCAATAGGCAAAGTTTCTGATCTTGCTTCAATGTCATCTCTACTTCCATCCCCGATGTCAATCAAGTCTCTAGGTGTGTTACAGAGTACAACATACCAACCATCTTTTGTTGGATCATGAGAATAAAAAACTTGTTTGACTTGAGACGGAATACATATGGTTCGTCCATCAGTTATTGGCCAGTATGAATTAATCGAGAAAAGTTCACCACTGTAAAACCAAATTGATCTTTTTTAATCCCTCGAGTACTATTTACATCAGCCCAATCACAATGGAACAACACAACCTTCCGTTTGCCATAATAATCCAACTCAATAATGTTTTTAATAATTCCATAATATTCTACATCTCCCTCGATTGGATGATTGTCCATAGCACTAGCATAATTGGAAAATGTTCTCATAATTTTATCAATTGAGCAAGTAGCCTCGCAAACACCAAGTTGCGGGTTAATAACAAGGATACACATAACCATCTAGTTGATGCATCAATAAAAATTGTAAAATATCTAGATGGTCTTTAAGAAAGGTGTATGGGCCCGTATATATCATCTTGTATCCGTTCTAGAAAATTAATAGATTTACACTCTATCTTAGTTGTTCATGATTGAATAATCAAATTGTTTTCATAGCAAGTATCACATAAAAATTACCATGAAGAAAATCTTAGTTCTTCAATAAATAACCACATGAAAGTGTTAGAAAATTTTCCTCATCATAATTAAACCGGGATGGTCTAACCGGTCATGCCAAATAAAATTATCAGTAAATATCTAGTTTACAATAGCATGAGATTCAATTTGTACTAATTCTTATGTAGTACTATCACGATCCGGATTCAGATTCGAGTGTTGGGTTAACCCGAGGGGTTTGGGCTTCAGTTTTGGACCTCGGTTTTGGGTAGTTTGGGCCTTGTTAGGTCTTAGGCTTGTTGGGCTTGTTTGGTTATTGGGCTTATGAGTTGTTAATTGAGGGCTTTTTGATAATTGGACAATTAAAGGACAAGAGGGGTTAAGGGTGTTAGTTTTTCTACAGAGAAGTGAGGTCATGTGTGAAGCTTTTTACCTCTCATCTTCTTCCTTTTGCAACACAAGTAAGAGTTGTCTAAAGGTGTGATCTTTGTTGAGTTAGCTTTGGTTTTTCGGTTTGGAGAAGAAGGAGAAGTTGTAGGGCTAGTTATGATCTACAAAACAAGGTAAGAATGTGTGTGTTTGGAGGAAGATGAAGGTTTAATGGGGGGTTTAAGGTTGAGTTCGGGATTTGATTTTAGGGAGCTTAAATCTCAACTTTTTAGTGTTTTTAAGCTCTAAAAATCATCCCAAACCGTTCTAAATCGTTGTGTATCTTTCCCTTTGTAGAGAAAAAAGTGGGAGAGACATCTTCAAGCCTTGGAAAGGAGAAAGTTTGAGGTTGAGCTTGGAGTTCGGGTTTGCTGCTTTTGTTGTTTTTGCCTAAGGTTGGTTCTCTTCCAACCCTTAATCATCATGCATGTTTGTTGATTGGTTTGATATGCTTGGTAGCTTAGGGTGGTCTTTAATGGTGGATTATGTTTATGTTGATGAACCTTCGTAAAAATGAGGTAAACATGCTTAGGATCACTCCCTTAAAGTCTAGGATCAATTTAGGAATAAATGGATCAAGTTTGGATAGGGTCTTAAGTGTTTGAATATGCAAAACTGAACATTTCGTGCAGGGGTATCGAAACGCGGGAAGGGTGTTTCGATATCGAGTTGTCCACTGAGGTTTCTAGTTCGATACGAGTATCGAAGTTGTCAGGCCCTCTTTTGGTTGACTTTGAAGTTGGTCAAAGGGTTCGATACCTGTATCGATACGGTCGTTTCAATACCACCTTTGGGTGGGTATCGATATTCTGGTGTTTCGATACTCCAAATAGGGGTATCGATACCCTAGGGCAAATTGGCCCAAGTTCTTTTGGGAAAATAGTAAAGTCTCACAATACTACCTTAGGAGTTCCAAAGACTTGTTTAAACCTTAAAATAAATTTTAGACTGAGAAATAGACACTTAGCCCCGTTAGAGAGATAATTGAGTAATAATTGGAGTCTAGTGGTGTAAACCGGTATATAGAACCGTTAAGGGTTTGTGTGACCTATTCGAGTCACGTGGTTTTCTAGGAACCTTGCTTAGTGCTGATGGGTTACTAGAGTAAATATTGTATGAGATATAAAACTGATAACCTTGCTTAATGTTGATGGTTTATCGGTAATATATTACGCAGAAGACCAGTTAGGACCTTGCTTAGTGCTGATGGGTTCTTTAGCGGATTATGTGGAGTGGCATGCCACGAGCCTTCCTTAGTGCTGATGGGTCCCCCTACTTCTATACTACTATGAGGTGATATGGACACCGTTATATGTATATAAGTATATATATACAAGATATAAATACGAGTTAAGATCTTGAGATGTTGTGTGGTCTTCTTTAGTCATGCATATGCTGTGTGCTGATATATGTCATCATGATATCATGTGTTTAGGCGGTCATGGTAGCGTCATCGTACTCATGCCATGTCATCATTCATGTTGCTATGCTTATTCTATGTTATGCTTGATGTGGACCGGTTGGTCGAGTACCTACTGAGCTTTAGTAGCTCAGCGTTTCGAAATGTGTTTTCGTGCGTAGGTTAAGGAAGCTTTCGGAGGATCATCATCGTGGTGGGTTCAGCATCGACATCTGTTGTCAGAGTATTGTTATTAGGCATAGTGGGCATTTGTACTTGTAGGACCCTATATGTGTAATTTGTAACTCTGTTTTACTATTGTAGAATGTTTTTAAATGGTTGTAATATTTTGGAGCTCCGCTTCTTTATCTTACTCGGATTTATGTCTTTAAATGGATTTGGATTTTATTAGCGTGTGATAGAAATGGATTTGGACTCATCTTTATGGGCTTTTGGAAAGAAATTTTGAAATACAGGGTTTGGGCCGGAGGCTCGATGTGGCATCGGGTCGAGGGTGTTACAAGTGCATGTAATTTTGCCAAGATTTTCTTATTTCCTTGAGTTATACTCGTAATATTGAGATAGTCAGCATCCCCTTGACTAATATTCTCAATATATTTCTGCAAATATCTTTAAAATTCAATAAAATCTTTTTGCGATTTTGACGAGCATAATGCACTGTAAATATGAGATAAAGTTTCATTTGGCAATAACATATTTTCTCAGTTAGAGCCTTCTGTGATATTAGTACTTCCGGATATAGTACTCACATTATTCCCTTACTTTTAAAATGGGAAAATATGCATAATTATGCACCTTTTAGTATGTGCATTATTTCATTCACTTCGGGGAATGAAAAATATGTGCTTTATACCATTCACTTTGGGGAATGGAAAAATATTAAATATAGCACATCATATCAAATCGGTTATCTATCAAAGATAAACTCTCAACAGCTCTTCCGAAGCATTGATATTTCGGTACTTTGAGATATAGTACTCATATTTTCCCTTGAATTTAAATGGGAAAATATTTCTTGTGCTTAAATATAGTATGAGTACTTGCATTGTTTGTTTGGCATAAATAGCCACAATTTATTGTATATTTTATTCCGAAAGTAATCATATTCTTCAAAGAAAGATTAACATAAAGTGTAAATAAATAATATATAAAATAAGTTAACATAAATAAATAATAAATAAAAGTAAATTAACATAAATAAATAAAAATAAATTAACATAAATAAATAAAAATAAATTAACATAAAACAAAATAAATAAAAGATCAATTATTCCTTTTAGAAGTTATAAAGGAAATAAAATAAATGGCGAATTATTCCCTTTAAGGGCTATGAGAAAATTATCAATATCCAATTGAGTTGGATCAATAATGCTATTATTATTTTCGCCACAAAGAAAATCTGTTTATATTTTCTTTAATTTATCATTAATGATTATGGATAAAGTCCATAATACTTCGGCGTTTGACAAGTACGAGATCAATAGTTTGTACCATCACATTGATAACATAAAGATTTTGATATGATCTCTATCATTCTTGTCATCTTTATAATTCCACTTCTTGTGGATATAAGTATTCTCAAAATAATCATCTTATTCATGCCTATTTTATGATCTACATCATGACCACAATTACTAATGTGACATTTATTCTTTCCGCTATAAAATATCACATTCAATTTAGGAAATGGAGCAAAGTCAATAGGTCTTTAAAATCTTTTTACAATATTATGTCTACAGGACAACTTTAATATGTGAAAAGTGGAATATGTTTTTGTAACATATCCTCATCAATGATACTCTGGCATATAACTGAGTTTTATCCACTAACCATATAGTGAATTATCATGTTTGCATTCACTTCAAGGAATGGAATAAATTCAATAATCACATGGAATAAACATCATGCTTGCATTCACTTCAGGGAATGACATAAATCAAATAATCGCATGGAATAATCATTATGCTTGCATTCACTTTAAGGAATGTCATAAATCCAATAATTGTATGGAATAAGCATCATTTATGCATTGACTTCAGGGAATGTCTCCAATAAAAATTCTTGGATCAAGACGATTTTCGTATCTTTAACTTGGAAGAAGTTTATAGTCGAGTTTTTCGACAAAAATATTGCTTTCAAGCAAATAAAAATTTTATAATATCCATACTATTAAATAGTAATTTATCAATCAATATATATACAATACATACAAGGAACAAAAATTTAATCCTCATACGCGGCGTTGTTAAACCAGTCCACAAGGTCCTTTAAAAAGAATCTCCTTTGAGACTAGTAGCCTCGCAGAACGGGATGTCCAGCCAATATACTCGGATGAAACCAACGTAACAGAAAACATATTAATTAATTAAAGGCTTAATATTTGTTTTAATATCATGTAATACTTAGAACATGATTAAAACATAAACTTTCATAATAATAATAATAATAAACATATATTGATTATAAATAAAGACTAAAAAACCTCAAATTAAAGAAGTAAAACATATCGAACTTTCCACTAATTTGAATATATAGTAGATTTAGTTACCAATATCTTGTTAAAATCTTTTTCGAGAATTGTCGACAAGAACCACGATAATTGATCCACTTTATCGCTACACAAACACCAAGTAACCAATGATTTTCAAAAATTAAAAATCAAGTTAAAAATTTAGAGAGAAAAATAATCAATAATTAAAATACAATAAAGGGGAAAGAACTTATCTTTAATTCATGCTAGTAATAAATTATTTTCAATAATTCTTTAAGATTTGAACGACAAATACCTCCGTTGGTTAGAGTCTCATGCTAATAACGTGTTGTGAATAAAATAAAGAATAAGAATAAAATAAGAGAACTAAGATGAGAGACAAAAGAGAAAGATTTATATTATATTCTCAAACTAGGTTTGTGTACAATGCTTTCTCCAAAAGTCTATATTTATAAGCATAAGATGGAAACCCTAATTTCAATGGGTATTAAAGCCTAATAATAAAGCTCACTAAAGTTTAATTTAATATATGGATATCCACCATGAATAAAGATATTCATAACATTATTATTATTTTTTTAATTAATTTTTCATTCTTTTTCTTTAAGATAAATTACAGTAATAGTTCTCTGACTAAATAATTTTTTTATATATTTTTCAAACTATAAATAAATATAAAATAATTATCCGACTTTAAAAAAATTAAGTTTTAATTAGGTGTTCTCAATATTTTTCGTTCTTAATAAAATTCAATTAATAAATAATTAATTTAAAAACTATAAATAATAAATCAAACGTATTTTTGTTAGTTAATTAAGGGTCAGTTTAGCGTTGCTTTTAAAAAATACAGTAAAAAATATGGTGAAAAAGTTAGGTGAAAAAGTTCTTTTAGAATTTTTGGTTTGAGATAATGTGTTTAGTAATGTTATCAAAAAGTGATTTTGAGAAGATAAGTGATTATTTTAGACATTATGTTATAAGTTAAAATATATACATTTAAATGATAATCAAAATTTTTTATATTATAATATTAATTTAAATTATGATAAAATATAAAAATATTAATAAATAAATTATTTTTATTTGAAAATTTTGATAAAAATATATAAATTATTTTTGAAAAATACTTTTGAAAAATACTTTTGAGAAGTACTTTTGAAAAATGTGCTTTTTAAAAGTGCTTTTTTAGAAATTCGAAATGAATATATATAATTTTTAAATTAAAAATAATAATTTATGTTAAATATAATTATATATTCGTAAAAATTAAATTATAAATGATAATCAAATTCATTATATTTATAATATGTGAAATATATCAACTAAAAATATAATAAAAAATAATTTATGATAAATTATTGTTAATATTTTCATATTTGAAATATTATAAAAATAATATTTGAAATATTATAAAATGGACCGTTATGAATAATAAATGGGGATTAATTTATCTTTTACTTTTTCAACCGAGATTTTTCACCGTCACTGCTGAAAATAATAACTTCTTAGTTTTGGCTTGATTTTATCGTTTCAAACCAGCCTGCACAACAATTGTATAGTTGTTTAGCATTGCTTCTCAAATATTCTAAACTATCCTTTTTATCAGAATCTTGTTCTAAACACAATCCTGAACGGGCCCTAAGTTGTTCACCTTTGTTAGCTCACCTTCCTTTAGATCAAGAGTTCTAAACTTACTAAAAGCATTTTAGGGGATATTTGATTAAGAATAAGTTTATTGAAATATAATATTACTAGATATATTATTGAGAATGTTATATTATCTTATTTGGTTTATTTAGTATGAATATAAGATTATAGTGTTTGGTTAGAGGAATATAAGATTAATTGAAAGCAAAATTTATCAACTTGTTCTTATAATATATTTTTTTAACAAGTTAAACTTTTAATCATTAAATTAAAAATATTTACATAACTATTTTTTACATTATCTAACTTTAGAAAAATTTATATTTATAATATAATTAATATATTAAATTATTTTTAAATATATATATTTATATGCTTTTATTCTTTTAATTTTTTAAGAAAAAATATTAAATATTTCATAAGTTTATATTTTTATTTTTTTATTATATTTGACCCTTTATTGAATAAATTAAAATAAGTAATAAAACAAAATAAAAATAAATTTACATAATAGATTTTAAAGATGAAACATCATAAATACAATATTAAATAAATATATCTTATAACATTATTTAAATATATGTTACACAATTTATATATTAAAATAGTATTAAATAAAAAAATATTTAATAAATTTATATCATAAATAATTAGTCACCTAATTAAAAATATAAAACAAATTAATATAAACATAATTAGGGATGACAATAGATCAAACATTATAAAGTCTAAGTTCAATCCAATTAATAATAGAACTTTCAAAAAAAATCTAAGTCCGAATCCAAGTCCAATCTAATAAAATATCTAAAATTCATTTTCAAATCCAAAAGGTCAAATCTAATTATTTTTTAAAGTAACAACTCAAACAAATATTTTAAATGAAAAAAATAATTTTTATCAAACAAATATTTTTAATTTTATAGCACAAATAAATCTCAATAAATATTACAATCCAATATAAAACATATTAAAGTAACAACTCAAACTTTTTAAATCTAAAAATTTAAATATTTTTATTCGAGTTTATATATGGATTGAATTCATATCGGATATGGATTCGGATTGAATTTGGATCAGATCATGGCAATATCCATCTCCTATTAGGACTTGAACCTTTTTTTTATTTGGATTCGAACTTTTTTTAATCTGATTTGGATCGAATTTTTTTCTTTGGATCGAATCGGATTTGGATCGAATTCTTTTCTTCAGATCGAATCGGATTCGGATCGGATTTGGATTATATTGTCATTCCTAAACATAATTCATTATTATAATTTCTAAGAAGATGAGAGGAATAACATTCCCACCATTTAAGGGAAAATGAACCATTATTAGAAAAAGAATAATACCTCACAGTTTGTTAAAAAAAAAATAATACCTCACAGTGAAAATGTTTTTAAACGAAACAAGTGAATGTAAGTTTGCAAAAGATTATTACCTTTATGCTTCGTTTGGTTTGTAGAAAAATTGATTACCTTTAAGAATAGAATTACTAAAACGTAACATTACTTATCATATTAGTAGTAATGTTATATTACCTTGTTTGATTTATTTATCAGAAACGTGAGATGACATTATTTAGTTGAGAGAATATAAAATTACCTAAAAAAGTAAATTTACTCTGTATTATATTTTCTTTCTAAGAAATTAAATTTTCAATATTATATTAAAAATATTTATATTCATAAAATTATTTATATTACATTATCTAAATTTTATATAAAAATTAATTTCGTGGGATTTTAGTTGGATAAGTTTTCAGTTTCGAGGACAAACCATAAAAGAAAGGGAAAAAGAGAGGATATAAATGAAAAATAATTTATTATTTTAGGATATTTTCGTCCTAAATGTCATAAGTTGTGGAAATTCTTACAAATCAAACATATGTTGATAATTTTAGAAATGATAATTTATGTTGGTAATGTTTATTTTCTCCGTCCAAACGTACTTTTAGTAATCATTTTTTATATGAATTAAACACACCCATTTTCTTGTTCTCAATTCCTCTAATTAAAATTAGGATTATAATTAAAATTTATAAAAAAAAATTAAAAACAATATCCCAATTCCAATATTATAAAAGGATGAGTCTACAATGGGCGTCAAACATTGTTGAACACCACTAATATTAAATACCGTTGATCATTATTAAATTAATTAATAAAGATTAAACATCTTAAGGATTGAATACATAATTATTAATATATGTTGAGTCTATCATTCTTTTATTAATTACATATTAAATCCCTAAAAATCTTAATTCTTATCATAATGATATTCAGCAATATTCGACGCGCATTATAAAATTTTCTTTATCATAAAATCCAATTTAATCCCATCAACGGAAGCCATATTTCGTTCTTTATAAAATCAAACTCTTGTCTTAATTACTATAAGCCCAAACTCATAATTCCATACGAACAAAGGCCGGTGATAATAATGGTGAGAGAAGCCGAATACTAAAATCATAGAAGGAACGAACGTAAAAAATTTTACGGACGAAAATGAATTTTTAATAAAATATATATATAAATTTTGAAATCGTAAAAATTTCAAAGTTTTATAGGGATTATCCCCTATATACCCTTCAAAGAAAATTGGGATATGTTATTTTAGAAACATATAAAACAATCTTAAAATAAAATTAGCTTAATATTAAAATTAGGGTGTAAACGAGTCGAGCTCGAGTAATGTTAAGTTCGGCTCAGTTCGGTAAGATTTCGAATCGAGTTCGAGCTTGAGTAATTTTAAACAAGCTTGAAAAATATGAGCTCAGCTTAGCTCGTTAAGAACTCGAATCGAGTTTGAGCTTTGTTTCGAGCCTAATCGAGCCAATATTAATCGATCTTTGACCATGTTTGACTCGAGTAACTCTAATCTCTCACGTCTCATTTAAAGCCTAATGGAGGAAAAACTTTGATACACAAATTGTGTAAAATCAAGCTTATTAATTTTAGGTTTTAATATGTTAATTTAGGGTTTAAGACTTAGGTTTAGAGTTTAGATTTTAGGGTTTTAAGATTAGAAATTTAGATTTTAAATTATAAAAAAATATAAAATATATATAGTATATTTATATTTTTCGAGTAGCTCATGAGTTTTACAAGTCGGGTATCATATAGCTCGACTTGGCTCGTCAAGAATTTGAGTCGAGTTCGAGTTCGAGCTCGAGCCGAGTCCAATTAATTCGAGTTTTGACCGTGTTGGAATTAAAATATATTCGATACGAATATAAACCCAAGATCTATACATGTCAAATCATCAAGAATGATAAAATAAATAAACTGAATGTGGAAGCATACCTGAATTAATCTCGATAGAGTTTTTTCAAAGGGTTTAATCTTCCAAAAAGTTAGGTTACCTCTTGCCACACAACTCTCAGCGGGGAAAAGAGATATGCAAATTAACCTAATTCTTGGGGACCATAACCCCTCTATATAGTTGATTTAATAACCAACTATTAAGTATTTATAATTTTGCCACTCATCAAATTATAAATACACCTTATGATATCTACACTTTTAATTCCATGACAATTTAATATCTATAACACGTGTAACATAATTGGTCACTTAATTACGTGTTAAATTTTATAATAGCAATATACATTATATATGTGCCCACTATTATTGAATTTTAATCCAACAATCTCCCACTTGGGCAACATATATTTCCTGACAAATGTATAACTTTATGAGCTCAAAAATTTGTTATCATATAATAGGTATTCTATAACAATCTCGTCCATCAATTATATCCATATAGGATCAAAGAAGTCTTCATCATATTAATCATGACTGGACCCATCAATGGTCACGTATACAAACATAATCAAATGACATAGATCAATCATGGGTAGCATGGAAATTACATGTAAATGTGAACCGAACATGCCTATTTCCAACTGGTCCTAAACTTTAGTGAGATCAAACTTTGCTGAATTTAGAGTGTGCATAAGCCAAAATAACTTTATTTATGCAGAAATTGACTTTAAACTAAGGTAACCGAAATTGTGTCTAAAACGAATGAGCATTTATCAAAATAACAAATTCCCACTAAAACTGAATATACTTAAATAATACTACACCCACATGAGCAGTGTGCTCATGAAAGACCTAGGGTGATAGTTTCTCAATAAGCGCGCAATTATGAAGTTTGTACCAACATGCTCTATAGACACACAAACACTCTGAATTTTCTTTAACAACTAGGAACTAAATTTTTTTTAAAGTGTTCCTATTGTTTATAGAATAAATGATGTATATTTATTGTCACAAAATAACTGAAGTGGTCTTTCTAGTCAATCTATAATTAGCAGCTCATGTGGCAAAGTCTTTTGCATTAATATTCTAGTAGAATCAAAGTCTGTAAACTTGATGATCTCTAACTTACCAGAACTTCGATATGTGAGCATTTAATTTTTTTGTTCTCTAAAGATATTTCATAACTTTATTGATTGCTATCCAACGATCCATATTAGATTTACTTAAATATCTGTCTAACATTCTAATAATGTACGCAATGTCCAAATGCATACATACTTAAGCATAAATTAGATTCTCCATAGCTTATATATATGAAATCTTTTGTATTTTATAAATTTCAAGGTTACTTTTAGGGCACCGAAAAAAATTGTCTTCTTTAGTAATATGAGTATCAGTTGACTTACTCCCATTGAACTTGTATTACATACAATTTTCAACCAAATTTATCTCAACCGAATGAAATAATCAATATAAAATTTATAGTTTTATTAATGAGAGTCAAACTTAAGCTCATAGATGGATTTCTTTAATTTATATATCATTAATTTTGTATCATTAGACACAAATCAATGATTGTACCATATAATTAATTTATTCAATGTTGTCATTGAAAAACACAAGCTTAACATCCATCTTATGTAGCTCAAGATTAAAAGCAACAAGTGTCAAGATTATTTTGAAAGAGCCTTTCAGTAAAACTTGAGAGAAAGTCTCTACAAAATCAATGTCTTCTTTCAGAGTATATCCTTTAGATACAAGACATGTCTTATACTTGTCCACATTATCATTTACATTCCTCTTGGTTTTAAATATTAATTTACAACCAATTGGTTTGTACCTTAAGGTAATGAGACAAGTTTTTAAACTTTATTGCCTTGTATAAAATTATACTCTTTTTTTAATGACATCTATCCACTTTTGAGAGTTAAAACTTTTATGGGTTGATAAAAATAACTGATCAGGTTATTTTTTATCATTCTTTTATTATACTTATTTTCTTGATGAAATACTAAGTAATAATCCTTAATAGTATTTCTCTTTCCTCTCATGGATATCTTTAAAGACACATTTTTTGAGGTTGTTGAGTTTGTTCTTCTGGAAAAAAAATTACCTTATCTTGAATGAGAGTTGTTCAACATTGCTTTGCTGATGTACTTGATTCACTTTTGATTAATGATAGGTGTGAAAACCTAAACATCGTCAAAAGTGTTTGTAGAAATTAAATTAATA
Source organism: Abelmoschus esculentus (assembly GCA_035048815.1). Lineage (NCBI taxonomy): Eukaryota > Viridiplantae > Streptophyta > Magnoliopsida > Malvales > Malvaceae > Abelmoschus > Abelmoschus esculentus. The sequence goes on from JAUCBN010000049.1 coordinate 4,913,416, forward strand.
TCCAATTCCTCCTTAACAACAATGTATCTAACCTTATTCTCCCTCCAAACTCAACATCCTAAAAAATGTTATAAACCTCTCATTAAAATAATCTTAATTGTGGGATCATAAATTTTACAACCCATTGATCATTCAAAATAACCTAGGTAATTGCTTACTTTTGAAGTTTAATTTCTTTAAATGTATCCTAGCTTATACAAAAGAATCAACACTTTGTAACTTATTGTTATTCCTTTTGAGTAGGACCCTTAGCAACTTCATTCTAATATATTTTTTTATTGCCCTTATTTTTAAAGACACTAACTAAATGAGCACTAACTAAATGAGTATTTTTACAATTATAATGCTTCAATTTTTCTTCCTCTTTAACACAATGAGAAAAATCTCATTTGAAGTTTATTTCTTTTTTAATAATTGTAACTAATCTTGAATTAGTTAAACTGTATAGGAAGCTATACTAAAATTATAAGAACAAACAATCGTTATGAAATTTTATCTTATGTGCCTTAAGTTTTGTAGCAATATAATATACTCCATCACATTTCCTTGATCCTTATACTTCATAGACATCAAGTAAACCAAAAGTGATGTCATATTAATCTTAAAAAAATTCCTCAATTTTATCAAGAAAACCCTTAGTATGAATAATTTCTTTAGATTTGTGCTTCTAAAAGTTTCTAAAATATTATACTTTATGATCATTAGACTTATACAACTTGAACAAACTCACCTCTCAAAATTCTATTTATGGATGCTTACTGCCGTGAGAGGTGCAAGTTGTTTTTCACTTGGTGCAAGTTCTATGTTCATACAATCAAATACTAAATGTAAGTGTCTTTTCTATTCCTTGAAATTGGTTTCACTAAACATGAGTGTAGAATGTATTCAACAAATATTATGATAGTAAAGATAAATTATCTAAATATAGAACAAAAATAATTAAATAAAAAAGCTCACATAAATATCCATAAGTAAACAATAAATTCAAAATAATGGCTAGTTCCCCTCAAGATACCAAGCACATCATTAATATCAAGTCTTTGGACAGTAATATTAATTGTAAGCGGTACTCTTATTGTAGCAATCAAACATTGACAATAAATTATGTCAAGCAATAGATTAATCTTTGGACTAACGTATGGTTCACATAAAATACCATATAATTGTCACACATTTATCGTCATAGTTGTCGTTTTAATTTGGCCAAATATTAATTTTCCTTTGGGCCAATTAATAAACGCATGAATTACAAAGACCTATAATTATCTTAATATTTTAAATAAAGTAATCTACACAAAAGCGGTCACTTTGGTGACATTATGTTTCAATTAATCTATTAAAATATTAGATATCCGAAGCCAAAATATGAATTTAATTGTTTCAAAATATTTTTCTTAATTTTATTTTTTACTCAAGATAAAAGATAACCAAAGTAATAATAAATTTGAATAAAGGTAACCTCATCTCAAGATATCAGACACTCCATTAATATTTAATCTTTAGACAAAATATTAACTTGTAAGTGATATCTTAGTGTAGTAATCAAACATTGATAATAATAATATGCTAAATATAAATCTTCCTTTGAACCGATTTATTATTCACATATAAAACTGAATAATTATCACATGTTTATTAACACAGATGCACATGTAACATTACTAATTATTAACCTTCCTTTAGGCTGATTAATATTAGCATAAATTGAATTACATGCACAAAATCTTTTATATTTTAAAATAGAATAATTTACACAATAAAAATCACTTTGGTGACTTAATGCTTCAATTAATTTATCTTAAAATATATAACATAAATATATCAATATTCAAACTTAATATTTATAACAGTCAAAGCTGAAATTTCTGATAACACTTGAGTTTTCAAAATAAACCAAAATAAGGTTGTCTTAATTGGGCTATCAGAATCCAAAGAACTAAAATCTTTGATTGTTCTTCAAAAATTCCTTAAATATGTTTTTACCAAAATAAATTCGATCAAAACATTTAATCTTTAACTAAAAACAAAATACAAAAATATCATACAAATAAGTAATTCGTATAATAATTACTTGAAACTTTAATATAATCATAATAATATAATAATCAAAAGAAATTTTTGATCAAACCGAATTGAATATATCAATACCAAATATATATTCTATAATACATAATAACATATGATCAAAACTAAATACTGAAAATATCAATTAATTAACTACGTAAAGTAGTAATAAACTTTAAAAAGTAACATACCAAAACATTATTCAATTATAACTTAATAGACATAAACCAAATATAAAGCTTTAATAGCTAATCTGATTATAAAATTTTTGAATCATGATAAATTTATTACGAAAAAGCCCAAATAAAATTTTATTTTCTTTAATACTAACGATCAAAACTAAAAGTTTGATCTATCCGAATTTAATATATATTTATTTCTAAAGGTTTAACTTAATACACAATGATCAAAACTAAAATTTTGATCCAAAAGAATTAAATATACATTTTAAATAAAATATATATTCCAAATTCTACGAAGAAATTCAATTCATTATAAATTGAATCCTAAAATATATATGTTAACAAACCTGCTATAATAAATAAAAAATATGAAGATATTTATTTTGAATCAAACAATTCAAATGTGAACCCCTTTTTTTTAAATATTATTCTCACCGTAAAGAACCTTAAATTCATTCATAGTAATAATGAAATATAGGGTTAAAACCTTAAATTAAATCGGTGATTGAAAATCCTTAAAACCAAACCCCAAAAAAAATTAATCAAAAATAATTAATTAATTGGTTTTGACATAAGAAAACAAATTGATTGCCGCTTACCCAAAATCAATTAAAAGGAAAAAATAGAAATAAATAATTCATCGAATTATATTTAATTTCGAATCGATAATAATTAATTAAAACTCAAAAACTTACGATCTCAATGATTCGACATAATTTTGGCACTGATGTCACTTTTTGGAATTAAAATATATTCGATACGAATATAAACCCAAGATCTATATATGTCAAATCATCAAGAACGATAAAATAAATAAACTGAATGCGGAAGCGTACTTGAATTAATCTCGATAGAGTTTTTTCAAAGGGTTTAATCTTCCAAAAAGTTAGGTTACCTCTTGCCACACAACTCTCAGACGGGGGAAAAGAGATATGCAAGTTAACCTAATTCTTGGGACCATAACCCCTTTATATAGTTGATTTAATAACCAGCTATTAAGTATTTATAATTTTGCCCCTCATCAAATTATAAATACACCTTATGATATCTACACTTTTAATTCCATGACAATTTAATATCTATAACACGTGTAACATAATTGGTCACTTAATTACGTGTTAAACTTTATAATAACAATATACATTATATATGTGTCCACTATTATTGAATTTTAATCCAACAGACCGAACTTTAACCAAGTCATACTTGAATAACTCACGATCTGTATAATCTTATTTACGTGAAATATATTTGTAACTAAAACGTTAATATTTAAATTTATTTTAAACCCAAAATAGTCATTATATGTAAATTTAGATTAAAGAATTTGGATTTCCCCACACAAAAAACATGCACTGATTTGTATAAATAAGTAAACTAAAAAATAAAACAAAAGGTAATTTGTCTCAACAGAAAAATACAACAAAGACACGAATGCAATGTGATTATTTTTATTACATTACATTGTCATGGTTCCATAGGATCCGAGCAATTAAAAAATATAATTTTTATGGGATAAAATATTAGATTTATTAAATAAAATTAATTATTTAAATTTTAATATTTTTAACATAAAAAAATTGAGTTAAAAAGGTCGCTTAGACCTTGAACAAAAGGAGCATATTCTTAGAGCTTAGTTAATATTTTAATGATCTATTTTTTAATATTTATTATTAGGTTTAAATTTACTTATTGTTAAGATCTAACACTTCAAATTTATTTTTAATATTTGTTATTAAAGTTTAATTTTTATTATAATACTTATTATTGAAAGCTTAATTTTTTTAATATTTATTATTAAATATATATTTTTAAAATTTATTTTTTAATTTTTTTGTTTAGGGAGTACTATTAAAATTAAGTTTTTAATTTTGTATTGGAATATAATCTTAATTTATTTTTAATACTACTTGTAAATATTTTTTCTCCCTCCTTTAACGTAGTTTCTTCCATGATTGTGACCCATAAATTAAGAGTTTTTATTGTCGGATATCAGATCGGATCAGATCAAATCTAATTTTTTTAGATATCTAGGTTTTTAGATCGATAATATAATGATCCTATCTGATCTGTTTTTTTGAATATCCGGCTTTTCGGATAATTGGATAATTGGATAAGATTTCCAGATATCCGATTATCCGAAAGTATATTTTAACTTAATTATTTTTTTTAAATTTAAAGGTTATATTTATGAAAATTTTAAAATTTCGAATATAATAAACAACAAATGATTAAATATAACAAAATTCACATCTATAAAAGTTTTAATTAAAATTTAAAATTTCGAATATAATAATCAACAAATAATTAAATAATTCAAGTTTAGAATTATACGAAAATCTAATTCAAAAAATTTAAAATCAAATTGAATATTTAGTTCAAAAATGATAAAAAAAATCATATACCTAAAATTTAAGATCGAACCAACAAGTTTTCAGAATAGATTAATCGAATATATTTAAACACCCCTAAAATGTAAACAAACATATCACCATTTAATAGATGGAATATGAGCGTTTGATTTCTTCGATCGTTTTATAAATTTAATCTAATTCAATCGACCCAAATTAAAGAAAACATATCCTACCCGTTTTTTAAGACAAAACCAATCAAACCATTACCTCATGTACATCCACCTTAATTTCTGTGTTGCATTAATTTTTAAAAGTATTTTTACATTTTCAAATTCATCATTCAGGAAAAATATGAAAAAAAATTTAAAAGTAATGTGAAAATAAAGGGTAATTTATGATCACTGAATTTAATATTTATTATCGTTACATCATAAAATTATAATTTAATCAAAGGATAAGTCTACGACGTGCGACGAATATTGTTGAACATCACTAACGATGAACATTGTTGAACACCATTAAACTAATTAATAGATTTTAAAGATCATAAGGACTCAATATATAATTAATAAATATTTAAAATAAAATTTCAATTAAATTATTTTCTATAAGAAAAACTACATGAATGGTCATCCAACTATCACTCATTTTTGGGTTGGTCACTAAACTAATTTTTTTCATCAAAATCATTGTTAACGTTTTGTTTCATTATTATTTTGGTCATTGGCTGTTAAATATTTAACAAAGATGTGACATCACATGGTTTAATAATAATTTTATAATAATTTTAGGGACTAAAATTATTATATCAGATTAATTCTAATAGAATATAACTCATCAAATATTTGAACTAAACCTCAATTTTTTTCTCTTACAATATTACTTTAAAAAATTAATTTGTCAATTTTTTCTTTATTTCTCTTGTGTCTTTGAGCAATTTATTAAATTTTAGATTATAAAAAACACTTTTATTTTACGACTTGTTCTTTTAAAATCTAATCTAACTTCTTTGATTTTTCCCAAACTACTAGTATATATTTTTTCTATCATTTTCTATGCTTATTGGATCCATAAAAAAAATTTGATTTATCGATTCACATAAAATTTTCAATCTTCATATGGATGTTCCTAATATAACTTCACACAAATTTGGATGTTCTTATGGATGTTCATGAGGATGTTCCTATAACTTCACACAAATTCTTAAGATTAAATAAAATTTGGTTTCACTTAAATTTTTATTGAGTGGTCCAACTTTTCAATCTTCATATAGATGTTCCTACAACTTCACACAAATTTAGTATCAGTGACTTCTCAGATGCCGAGACACAACCTTCTTTGGGTTGAAAAAAAAATTATTCGACGAAAATGTCATCCTGATTCGAAGAAAAAAATTTATTCTTTTAATTTAGATTTTAAAAGAATAAATTATAAAATTAAAATGAATTTTTATAATCTAAAACTTAATAAGTTGTTCAAAGACACAAGAAAAATAAGAGAGAGTTTGTAAATTAATTTTTAAAGTAGTGTTGCAAGAAGAAGAGGAAAAGGGATAAAAAATTTGAGGTTTAGTTAAAATATTTGATGAGTTATTTTTTATTTGGATTAATTTGATATAATATAATAATTTTAAGGACTAAAATTATTATTAAATCATACTATATCATAGTCTTCGTTAAATATTTAATAGTCAATGAACAAAATATAACAAAATAAAATTTTGATGATGATTTGATGAAAAAAAATGAGTTGGGTGACTAACACAAGAAAAGAGTGATAGTTGGGTGACCATCTATATAGTTTTTCCTGTAAAAAATAATTTAATTAAAATTTTATTTTAAATATTTATTAATTATATGTTGAGTCCCTAAGATTTTTAATTTTTATTAATTAGTTTAATGGTGTTCAAAAATGTTCAACGTTAGTGGTGTTTAACGGTGTTCGACACCCGTTGTAGAATTTTCCTTTAATGAAATTATTTATCAATAAATTAAATCATCTATATTAATAACGTCAAATAATTTTAACAAAAATAAAATAAAATTGACACGTTTGGTTTTTATATTCTTATATATCATCATTAAATAATAATTAATGTATATCAAATTATCTTATTACTGAAAAATTATATCATGGGTCAATCTCATCACGTGTTCATGAGACCAACCACTAAAAACTACCCACTTCATCAATTTTTTCATGTCATATTTTTTTCCAAGTGAATCTTCACTTGAAAAATTAAAAATTGATGAGGTGAGTAGTTTTTAGTGGTTGGTCCATAAATTATCACGACCCGGATTCGGATCCGAGTGTCGGGTTAACCCGAGGGGCTTGGGCTTCGGTTTCGGGCCCTGGGTTTATGTTGTTGGGCCTTGAGTGGTTGGGCTTTGAGTTGGGTTTTAAGTTGGGCTTGGTTTAGGAGGACATTTTGGTAAATGTCTAATTAGAGGACAAGAGGGGTTGGGGTTTTAATTTCCCCTGCATAGTGAGCTCATCTTTTTCTCTTTTCTCTTTACCCCTTCATCTTTTGGAAGCAAGAAAGGAAGGAAAAAGGTTAGAACTTTAGGAGTTTTGACTTGGAATCTCGTTTTAGAGGAAGAGGGAAGGTTTTTAGGCTCAAACTGATCTACAAAACAAGGTAAAGATTGTTGAGTTTGGTGAAGAAAATGGTTTAGGAGAGGTTTTGAGTTTGAGTTCGGGTTTGGTTTTTGAGGGCTTGAATCTCAGTTTTTTTAGTGTTTGAAGCTCCGAAAATCATTTCTAAGTGTTCCAAATCCGTTGTATGTCTTTCTCTTGTAGAGAAAGAGCTTGGAGAGCCTTCAAGAGCTTTGGGGAAGGAGAAGGCTTGAGGTTGAGCTTGGAGCTCGGGTTTGCTGTTGTGGTTGCTGTTTTTGCTTAAGGTTGGTTCTCTTCCAACTCATAATCATCATGCATATCATGTTTTAAGTTTAAACGCATGTTGTTGATTGGTTTGAAATGTTGGTAGCTTAAGAATGATCATTAATGGTGGATTATGGTATTGTTGTTGAACCTTTATGAAAATGATGTAAACCTAATTAGAATCACTCCCTTAAGGCCTAGGATCAGTTTAGTATTAAATGGATCGAGTTTGGATAGGTTTCTAAGTGTTCAAACTGCAAAAACTACACTTATCATGCAGGGGGTATCGATACTGATGGCCCGTGTATCGATACCCCTGATAGAATTTAGGCTACAAGAGTAGGGGTATCGAACCATGGTTCGATACTGGGTTGTCCAGTAGCATAATGGCATCGATGCCAGTACCGAAACAGGAGGTCTTCCTCTGTTGACTTTTGGAAGGGTCAAAGGGGTTCAATACTAGTATCGATACTGGTGTTTCGATACTCCAAGTAGGGGTATCGATACCCTAGGGCAATTTTAGCCCAAGTCCTTATGGAAAAATGATAAAGTCTCATAATGCTATTTTAGATGTCCCAAAGACTTGTATAAACCTTAAAATGAATATTAGACCGAGAATTAGACACCTAGACCCGTTAAAGAGATAATTGAATAATAATTGGAGCCTATTGGTGTAAACCGATAGTTGGAACCGTTAAAGGTTCGTGTGTCCTATTCGAGTCACGTGGCTTACTAGGGACCTTGCTTGGTGCTGATGGGTTGCCTAGAGTATATATATTATAATTATGAGATAATCTGGTAATCATGCTTAGTACTGATGGGTTACTAGAGTAATTATTATACGAGATGTAAAACTGATAACCTTGCTTAGTGCTGATGGGTTATCGGTAATATTATGCGGAAGACCAGCTAGGACCTTGCTTAGTGCTGATGGGTTCCTTAGCGGATATTGTGGAGTGGCATGCCACGGGCCTTACTTAGTGCTGATGGGTCCCTTACTTCATACTACTATGAGGTGATATGGACACAGATATATATATGAGTATATATATATATATATATGAGATATAAATACGAGTTAAGTACCTGAGATGCTGTGTGGTCTTCTCTTGTCTTGCATATGCCATGTGCTGATATATGCCATCTTGACATCATGTGTTCAGGAGGAAATGGTAGCGACATCGTATTCATGCCATGTCATCATTCATGTTGTTATGCTTATTCTATGCTATGCATGATGTGGACCGGTTGGTCGAGTACCCACTGAGCTTTAGTAGCTCAGCGTTTCGAAATCTGTTTTCGTGCGTAGGTTAAGGAAGTTGTTCGGAGGAGCATCATCGTGGTGGGTTCAGCATCGACATCTGTTGTCAGAGTACTGTTATTAGGCATAGTGGGCATTCGTACTTGTAGGACCCTATATGTGTAATTGGTAACTCTGTTTTATTTATTGTCGAATGTTTTAAACGGTTGTAATATTTTGGAGCTCCGTTACTTAAATTTATTCGGATTTATGTTTCAATATGGATTTGGATTTTATTATATCATGACGGATATGGGTTTGGACCCAACTTTATGGGCTTTTGGAAAGAAATTTTAAAATACAGGTTTTGGGCTGGAGGCCCGATATGGCACCGGGTCGAGGGTGTTACATAAATGACGTGATGAGACTAACCCATGATATAATTTCTCCTCTTTGCTATGATTTAAGAAGGGCACACACAGGGGCCCTAGCCGCTCTCCTCTCTACTGTCAAAACTTCTCTCCTTCGTTCTCTTCATTCACCCCCGGCAGCATCAGTTTTAATATTGGTCGCTGACCGTCGGATCTATTATTTCGTTTATTTTATTTTAATTTTTAATAAATTATATTGTTCTTGTGGCACGATTTTATTCTATCTTTTGGTATGTTTTTTTTTGTCTTTTGGCACGTTTTTCTCTATTTATTTTGGTTTTTATTAGGATTGAATCCGGCGATGCCACTACTGATCAAGATAGCGTTCCTCTATATTGTTGATCTTCCAATTTTAGACCCTCGAACAAGATTTAAATATGCGATTGCATCTACCGTTCTTTTTCGTGATTGAATAGTGATAATATCTTCGTTGTCAATGCACCTTCATTGTAATATGCATTTTTATATTGTTTGTTGATAATTTTGCCTATCATCGTGAATTTTGGTGATGTTTATATCCTTCTTTGATTTTAAGTCTTTGGATTAGGTTTTTACCTTTTCTTTATCTGGTCTTTTTATGATATCATTTTACAAGTTTTGTTTACTAGGTATATATCTGGACTTAGATGTTTTTTTACTATGAACTTTCATTTTATTTTCGGATATATTTAATAAAATTAGTAGATATATGTTAAAATAATAATATTAATTAATTAATAATTTTAAGATTTTTTTTAAAATATTTATTTTAAATTAATTTAAAGAAAATATAACTAAATTTACTGTAAATCCTAACAAAAGTTTAAAAAAATCATGTAATGAATCTACAAAAAATATGATTGACAATTTGGTCAATTAATTAATCTCAGATAAACTTATACTACTTTAATTATTTATGTAAAATATAATATAGTATAAAAGTAATATCGATATTAAATATATATACATACAAACAGTGGTGGGTCTTGAGTCTAGGGATGTAAAAACAGTTACTCAGATGGGTTTTAGGTCGTACTGTCAGGTCGAGTAAAATGGGATACATGTTATTTTAGGTTGATTTGATGTTTTGACTCGATTCGAGTGAGGTACGGGTCTATTTCAAGTCGGGTCCATTTCAGGTCGGGTTCATTTCAATTTGGTTTTATTTCAGGTCAAATTAATCCGAGTTTTAAATTCATATTAATTAAAATTATTAAGTTTGAGTTTCGTACAAATAAGGATAGACTTTAGGTTGAATGGTTGACCATTCATTTTGAATTAATTATTTTAATATCTAACGTTTTTAAACAACATGAATTCCATTAAAAATAAATATTACACACTATATTAAGCAAAAATATCATAAAATGATTCATATCTTAAAATTTCAGTTAAATTACAAACATTAAAAATTAATAAGGAAAACATTGGACTAGAAAGAATAAAATTTAAAATTAAAAAGGATAAACATTAATAAAATAAAATATCATCTTATTAAAAATATTAAACTAAATTAAAAAATAAATAGTAATCAATTTGAAATAAAAATAAAGTTATAAGGACTAAATTACAAAAATTATAAATTAATAATAATTAAATTCAGTGAAAAAATTAATTTTAATGTACTTTAATACATAATAATTTATATATATATATAATATAATTTAATAAATTTCAAAAATGAAAATATAAAATTTATACTATATATATAGAATATATTCCATATATGGAATTTATACTAAATATAGAATATATTCTATATATAAAATTTATATTATATATGGAATATATTATATTTATAAAATTTATACTATATATAGTATATATAGTATGATACTATATATAAAAATATAAAATGTATACTATATAAAAATATGAAATATATATTATTATATATATTAATATATAATATGTATGTATGTATATATATATAATATATAAGTATGTATGAATATGTATATTTATATAATATATAGTATACATTAATATATGTATACTTATTACTTATATATATATTAGTATTAATATATGTATATATTAATATTTACTATAGTCTATATAATATATTAGATGTATATATGTATATAATATATATTAATATATACTATGTATATAATACAATTTAATATATATATATTATACTTTATGTATTAATGTATTATATGTAATATAATATATATATAATATATATATATATACTTATATGTATATTAATATATGTATTTAATTAATGTATGTATATTATTAATTCTGTAAGCCCAACACTAATCCCCTAAGCTCAAATTACCAAACTAGTTCTTTAAGATCAATTCTCCAATCACTAAACTAATTCCCTATGATCAAATTTAAACAATTTTAAAATATATAATCTAATTTTAATTAAATGAGGATCAAATCAAATAAAAAATAAGATTTAAAATTTAATTTTTGAGGGATCATAACCAAATTGAAATGATTGTAAAATAAGGTGTAGAGCGGCGACGCGAGATTCAATTTTTTAGGCGCAAACTATATAAAAATATGCGAATTTTTTTACATGACCTGGAGTAGTGTCAAATGAATATTTAAATCTAATCGCCCTTTTTCATATTTTAATTGATTATATTTAATCAAAGTTTATTATTTGGTTATATGTTGTAATAATAATAATAATAATAATAATAATAATAATAATAATAATAATAATAATAATAATAATCCTCAAAAATTTACAATATATATTAATTCCTTCCAAAATTTTGTTTTTCCTTCTTTCTTATATAATAATCAAAATTTATTCCTAATTCCCTCCAAAATTTTGGGTAACTTATATTACTCAAAAAATTTTACACTAAAAATAAATTAATCTCAAACGTAAAAAAATGAGTGGTTTATTTCCCTCCAAAATTTGGTCTTTTCACTCTTTTTTTTTAATTGTCTTTTTTCTTTTTTTACCAATTGTTTTGGTTTCATTTAATAAATATCTATATTTGATTTTAGAATTCTTTTAATTATGTTTGTAATTTATATTTTTATATTTTAAATTTGCTTAATTAATCTTAAGTTCAATAAATTAATTTAACTTAATTAAAATTAATTTAAAATTAAAATTTTTAATGAACATTATTTTAAAATTATAATTAAAATTAAATATATTAAAACTAAATAAAATAGTAAATAAATTAATTTAATTAAATATGTAATACTAAATTTAAATATTAATCCCTAAATTAATTCTCATATATAATTCTATTTTTTTAAGACTAATTATATTTATTAATATTTTTAAATTCATCAAATTATAGATATACTTAATTATATGCCAAGTAAATATTAAGTCTGGTAAATATTAGTTCAGGTCAATAATAGGTTGGGTTCAAAACAAGTCGGGTCATTTATCAGGTCGGGTAAAATCAAGTCTCAGGTCGATTCAGTCGGGTAATATCGGTTATCTTTAGGGTCAAACTCGGGTTCGGGTTTGTTTCAGTCGGATACAGCTCGGGTTTCGGGTCCACAGTAACAGGTTGAAATCGGGTTTGGTTCATTCTCGATCGAATACAGTTCAGGTTCGGTTACTACAATAACAGGTCCAACTCGGGTTTGGGTCAGCAACGGTCGGATACAGATCGGATTTAGGTCATTACATCTCCGGATCAAACCAAGTTTTGACTCGAACAGGTTTTAGTCGGGTTTTTAGGTCGGGTCAGCTTTTTACATCCCTAGTCTTGACGGAAGAGTTTTTGAGGTTATTTTAATTTTTTTTTAATTTAAGATTTGAATTTCAAAAAAAATAAGGGTTTTATTTATTTATTTATTTAAAAATAGGTTCCAAAAAATTTTAAATTTTGTGAAACATAATGAAAACTTTTAAAAATTAAAAAAATAATTAAAATATATTTACAAAAACTATATATTAAAATAACCTTAATAAAAAATCATATTCTATAAACAACTGAATGAAACTCAACACAAAGGAATATACAATTATTTCAATGTACCACCACACGAGTATATACCTATGAATATTCCTTCTAGTTATATCGTGTAATATTTTAACATTTCATTTGGAAATAATGAAGATTTAATAAATTTGTATTTTCTAAAAATTATAAAAGTAGGAATTTGTAAAAATCTAAAATTATAGAAGTAATGTCTAAATTCAATGAAAATTTTGCATCTAGCAAATATATATATATATGTTAAATTTTAAATATTATATTTATATTTTTATTATTAAATTTAAATTGTATTAATATATAAATATAAATTTTAAAAATTCAAGTTTGTAATTATTATTTGAATTAATAGTTAAAATTTAGTTAGAAATTATTTATATATAAATAGAAGTTTAACCCAATGTTCTCTTTATTGGCATTGAAGATTAAAAAATTGTCGATTGACTTAGTAAATAAAGATTAAAAAATTGAATATTAACGTTGGAAATAAAAAAATTTAAATTAAGAAGATTGTATTTATAATAAATTTTTATGAAATTTAATCTAAATTAATCGATATATAATTCTAATATTTAAAAAGATGAAGAAGTGGTCCAAAGATAGCATAACCCAATCAATCGTTGAGAAAATAACAATTAACAAAAGAAGAAGCCTAACCCAGTATTGAAGCATTATGAAGATAAAATACTTCTAGTATTTTTTGGCATAAAGTTAAAAAAAAAATACTTCTAGTATTTGGTTGAATAATTTATTATTTTAAAATAATTTAACTTTTAATATTTTGTTTTAGGTCAAAATATTTTTATGAAGATGAAAATTATCTATCAACTGATGATAAGTAGATTAAAATATCGAAACAATCCTATAAAACAATATAATATAGACAAACGTATTAACTTAAAAAAATGTTACCATAGTAAAAATAATTCAATAAAATGATTTAAATATAAAATGATTTTTTATTCAGTTATAATTTTGTCAAGTCATTTTATATTTTTTATCGCTAGTATTTTAATAATTTTTATCCACATAGAGACTATTAGGGTTATAAATGAGAAGAGACAGATCGCGAGCTACTCGAGCTCCACTCAGTCAAAACTCGATCAAAACTTAACTTGATTGGAGTCGACTTGAGCTTGAAATCAGCTTGAGTTCTTAACGAGCCAAGCCGATCTACATGATACTCGACTTGAAAATCTCACGAGCTACTCGAAAACATAAATATACTATTTTTTATTATTTTTTTATAATTTAAAATCTAAATTTCTAAACTTAAAAGCCCTAAAATCTAAACATTAAACATAAGTCTTAAACCCTAAATTAAGATACTAAAACCTAAAATTAACAAATTTGAATTTACACAACTTGTGTATCAAAGTTTTTTATCCATTAGTCTTTAAATGAGACGTAAGAGATAAGAGTTACTCGAGTCCAACACGGTCAAAGATCGATCAATACTTGGCTCGATTAGGCTTGAAAAAAGCTCGAACTCAACTCGAATTCTTAATGAGACGAGCCGAGCTCTGATATTTCAGACTCATTTAAAATTAATCAAGCTCGAACTTGACTCGAAATCTTAACGAGTCAAGCCAAGCTTAACTCTACTCGAACTCAACTCGGCTCGTTTACACCCCTTGAGACTATTTTGATACAAAATAAAACTTTGAAATATTTTTTTTACTATTCAGTCAAATAGTTAAAGTATTTTTTGATTTTATGCTATTTTATAATGGTTATTTAAAAAAATATTATTATAGATTTTATAGACATTTCAATCTTATTATTATTTTTATTATGTTTAATTGTATGATAAAAGGCCTAAATTATCCTTTATTGTTTAAGGTTATATTGCAGTTATTTTAATAGTTATGTGGTATATTTGTCAAAAATAAAAGTATAATGGTTATATCGACATCAACCTCATAGTTGAGCTATCATTTATGTAGTTTAACCTTAAATATTTAATGTTAGTTATCGAAAAAGAAAAGGGATAACGAATTTTTGTCTAACAAAAATAGATTTTCAATAGAAAAATACATAAAAAATTAAGAAAATGAACAATTCTACTTATGGGGAGGGGAAGGAGGACTTGCTCCTAATAGATTTAGAACCTGCAACTTAAGAAAGAGAAAAAATGTCAATTGAGGGCTTTAACTATGTTAATATTTTTTGAATAACATACTTATTTCAAAAATTGAAATTTTAAAGGGGGTGATTGTTGTCATTATCCTTCTCGGTCTACCTGTTGAGATATTTGTTTTGATATAATAATTAAAAAAATATTTTTGGATTAAATTAAAATTATTATAAAATTGATTTTAAGTCCGAATATAACTTAAGAAAATATGTTAAAATGATATTGGAACTTTTTTAAGTCAAAAATGCTATTTTAATAGGTTTAAAGTATCAAAATCAGGCCCTTGGTATTGATACCGAGTATTGATACCCAGCCTTCGGTATCAATACCAACACGCTAGTACTGATACCCTTTTGTCTAGTGTCGATACCCCTTTGCAAATCAATTTTCCATAATCATTTTCAGGTATTGATACAATACGATTAGTATCGATACAACCTTGTTAGTATCGATACACCCACCTTAGGTATTGATACCCTTTATATTTCTCTCCAACGAGTCTTTTCATATCAGGCCGAAAATAATAGCCCTTCACGAGAACCGATACGCCCCTATCGCAAAAGTGTAGATTTGGTTGGAAATTGATCCCCAACGGCTCTAAATCATCTCCAACGGTTGGAAACTCATTTGGTAGGATAAAATGATCATTTAAACACCTGGAACAACTAAATATCAATTTGCCAACATCTATTGTGATAAAAACATATCTTAGTGCTTAAATTCAATTTCTTTTATAGACAACACATGTAAGCTTAAATGTATATGTATACTTAAGTGTCTTAAGATTTAGGTAAGTGCTTAGAGTGTAGATATTATGCCTTAAGAAAGTATATCTAGTTTGCTTGTTTTTCTCTTTGTTTGATAGGATTTTCGAATCTTAGGTTATAAGCTTTGGATGCTAGAGTTCGTAATTGGGTCTTGGTTGTAAATGATTTATTAGAATTAAAATATATTCAATACGAATATAAACCTAAGATTTATATATGTCAAATCATCAAGAACGATAAAATAAATAAACTGAATGCGTAAGCGTACCTGAATTAATCTCGATAAAGTTTTTCCAAAGGGTTTGATCTTCCAAGAAGTTAGGTTACCTCTTGCCACACAACTCTCAGACGGGGAAAAGAGATATGCAAGTTAACCTAATTCTTGGGGACCATAACCTCTTTATATAGTTGATTTAATAACCAACTATTAAGTATTTATAATTTTGCCCCTCATCAAATTATAAATACACCTTATGGTATCTACACTTTTAATTCCATGGCAGTTTAATACCTATAACACGTATAACATAATTGGTCACTTAATTACGTGTTAAACTTTATAATAGCAATATACATTATATATGTGCCCACTATTATTGAATTTTAATCCAACATGATTGCCTCCCAATCCTAGAAAAAGAAAAAAAATATATAGTGAATTTGAAAATCCTTAGTGAGGAAGCTAAGATAGCAGATGTAGACATTAGTTAGAAAGTCGAATCACTTTAAATATTGTGTTTAATTCTATCTTTTTGCTTCTTCCACAATTGCTTAAGAAAGTTCTTCTCCACTACTTAACAATCAATTCAGTTGAAGTATCGAGCCTAACAATATCTTTGTATATAAGGTTACAATTAAATTTTTTTTATAATGATTCAATTATTTTTTCCTATTAAATGCAGAGTTTAATCCAATAAATATAAACAATAAAATAAAACTCAACACTGTAGTAATGTGGAAAATAAGCATATCACACAATATTATTACTTTTGTTTTTGGCATCAACTATGTTATGTTAACCAGATTAAGAAGTGGTCCAAGGTTACCTAATTACAATTAATCATTAACTATGTTTGCAAGATTATCAAGTGGTCCAAAAATACCTAATTACAATTAATAACTAAGAGAATATGACAATTAAAATAAAGAAAGAGAAGATACATGTAAAACACATGCAATTCTAAATAAAGAAAAACTAACTGTAATTCTGGCTATAAATAGAAGCATTCCAGTAAATGATTTCATCACAGCATTAGAAATATATATTCATAAACAAAAATGGATAGATCAGTAGTTAACATCATATTTAGCATTATGTTGTTGGGCAGTGTGGTGGGTTCCAAGGCTAAGGGTACTACTACGGTATACCTTACCGAGGGTGCGACGGCTTATTGGACCAACTACTACACTGAACTGAACAACTGGGACATGAAAAAGATAGGTGTTGCCTGCGCTTCGAAAGATGCCGATAAGCCTCTCGAATGGCGCAGTAAATATTATTGGACTGCGTTCTGTGGATTGAGTGGCCCTTCCTACCCATCTAGTTGTGGCCGCTGCTTAAATGTATATATAGTAAATTAGAATCCACATGCATGAGTTTAATAGTACTGTAACATATATATTGTGCTTGCATGCAGGTGACCAACCCTACCAATGATGCCAGCGTCGTGGTGAGGGTTGTCGACCAATGCGGTTCAGAAAGCATGGATTTGGACCGACCTGCGTTCAGTCAGATTGACGACGGGACCGGTATAGCAAAAGGACACCTTACTGTGAACTACGAGTTTGTGGATTGCGATCCTCCACCTCCTCCACCGGCAGGTCCTGGTGAGACTGATGTCACAGCTTACTGGGTTGACTATGCTCCAGAAAAGAAAAACTGGAGCTACAGTTCTGCACACGTAGCTTGCAACGCCTACGACGGGGATAAACCCTTGGAGTGGCGCAAAAAATATGGATGGACTGGCTACTGTGGACAGGTTCTAGGGACAGGATTGAAAGACATATGTGGCAAGTGCTTAAAGGTATCAATACTCTAGTCCTTCTCAATCTCGAGACGCAGTCACAAGTTATCTGTCTTCGTGATAGTTTAATTAGTCTTGGGTTTCATTTTCATATGCAGGTAACCAACACACACACACACAAGATGAGGAAATAGTGAGAATCGTGGATGCATGTGGCGGCGACGCCCTGGAGTTAGACTTAACCACAGCGTTTATACCGATCGACAGTGATGGGAAAGGGTATGCTGCAGGACATCTTATTGTGGACTATCAAGTTGTGGATTGTGATGATGATGTGGATTCCCCACTTTGTTTGTATTCCCAGTAACTTTAGTCTATGAAATTCCCACTCCATTTCTACAATGTAACAAACATGTAATCATGAATTTTGTTGCTGTTTGTAACATCTGGTTAATAAGAAGTGGGACTACTATGGATTTTCTTTACATTTTAAGTTTCTGAAATCATTAATTATTACAAAAACACATTCAGTTAATTATTACCAGAATTAATTATTACAAAACACAATTGAATCGAGAAGTGTAACATGTCTGAATAGCATTTTGAGATTTACAGAAGGATGAAATCTAGACTTAAAAATTATGGTGTAAAACGATGAGTGATGAGAAGATTTAGTGAAACAAACAAGGAAAGTAGGTGAGAATCAATGTTGTCAATGGTGGTCCAAGTATTAAAAATAAAGAAGAAAAAGAAAATATATATTTTTAATCATTTGTATCCAATTCATTAGTTGACTAATTCGAATCAGGTACTGTAAAGATTCATTATGTGTGCGATCTTTTCAACCCAATTTCCTTAATAAATCAAAACTCCGACATTATTTAAGAAATTTAGTGTATCATCGAATTAGAATAATTGAAATACCCTTGGTAGCGAGAATATTCCATCAAGAGCTCCTTCTCATCAAGTACTTTGGTAAGTTGATTTCCTACAAAATGTTTCATAACTGTGAAGCCAGAAAGAAACACATCACCTAGTTGATTAAGTAGTATCGTTATCTTATTATTTAAATGTTTAATTAATATATGTTTATTAATTTGATAAAAACTCATTTAATTAAAGTTTATATCTAATCAAAAATATTTAATTAAATTCAATTTAAATTTTTAATAATTTTTATTGATTTAAAACAATATATATTTTAGTATTGATTTTCAATAATGATGGGTGTTAATCCTTTCTCACATGTAACTTATTCTCGAATTTAATTTACATAAATCTATGATTTTATGATTTTCGATCTATTTAAATGATCGGTACCTGCTTCAAAATTTTTAAAATTTTTAAAGTACGAGCTTTATATCAAATTTTCTATTTTAATTAATCTCTTAATAAAAGTGAGAAACATCTTTTATAAATTTTTTTCGTAGCCAAAAAAAATGCTACATGACATAAAATGGGTATTACATAGTGACGCTTCGGGATTAATGCCTTTCTAGCCATTTTTCCTTAAATAAAATCAAACAAGCAACAAAGAACTTCATTGATTCTAATGTCTTTAGAGTAGGAGGCCAAGGTAAGAGAAATTGTCTACGTTTTTTCCGTCTTCTTCTATACCATCCTTCTAAAATAGAGAGTTAATGGTATAGAGTTTATGATTTAAGGTTACGAGTTGTGGTTAGGGTTTAAGGAATTAGGAGTATGTGTATTTTTTAGGGTGTAGGGTTTAGGGTTTAGAATTTAGGATTTATGATATAAAAAATAAGGGTTAGAGTTTAAGATTCAAATTTTTAAAATTTTTTAACATGAGGCATAAATGAAGGCTCGATAAAGAAGTAGAGAATCTCTACTCTAGGCAAGGTGTACAAAACTATAAAGGAGTTATCTACGGAGGCACCAAAGTGGCTATCAAGCGATCCAATCCGTCATCTGAACAAGGCGTTAACGAGTTCAAAACCAAAATCGAAATGCTTTCAAAGCTGAGACACAAGCAGTTGGTCTCGTTGATCGGTTACTGTGACGATGTCGGTGAAATGTGATTAGTTTATGACTACATGGCTCGTGGAACTTTCAGGGAACACTTTAACAACAAGAAGAAAGCTCAACTTTCATGGAAACAAAGGTTGGACATCTGCATTGGAGTAGCCAGGACAGGGGACTTCACTATTTTCACACAGGAGCTAAGTACACCATCCATCATTCACAGGGATGTAAAGACAACAAATATTCTGTTGCATGAAAAATGGGTTGTAAAAGTTTTCCGATTTCGGGATGTCGAAAACCAGTCCCCGACATGAATCATGGCCATGTTGAAGTAAAGAACAATTTAAAGTATGGGTCATAAATTAAGGACAACGTAGGAAATTAAGCCTGCATCAGTGACATACTAGATTCCAGATAGCATGGTCAACAATTGCATGTCTTTAAGGTACATGTTCAAAGAGGGATGCTTAAAATGCGTGAGAATAAAAAGAAATAAATAAAAAGTATTAGTTTATAAATGTCTCAATGTAAATACATAAAGATAAAATAAATTATTGAAATTCGAATTCATAAAAAAATTAAAAAAGTATTTTTAATCATACGATTATTAATGAATGTCAAAGTTAGTATTAATTTTAATATTTGAATTTAATGATTAAAAGGTGGTAAATATAAAAATTAGTATTAATTTTAATACTCGAATAGTAGTAGTTAGTGAGTTTTAGATACAATAATGAAGGATTCAGTGACAGCAGAAGCCTGCATTACCCCAATACAAAATACAAAACAAATAAACAGGGACAGAGCTGTAGGATTGTTTTATGAGTGATGTGTAGGTAGTAATATTTCAAGTTATGGTTTGATCACATGATTTGAATGTGTCATAGGTTAAGATTTACGATAATGTTTAGTGTTTAAAGGTAAACAAAATTTGACTCGATTCAAAAAAATTAAATAATATTTGATTTGATTCGAAATGAAAATACTTGATTCGTTTTGACTTGATTCTAAATTTTATAAACTCGACTCGAATTGAAAAAAAAATTCAAATAAAGTTCGAGTTATAAAATAGAAATTTGAATAACTTAAAATTTTTAATAATTAAAGTATTTATTTTTAAGTTTGAGACGAGACTATCAATTTTTATGATATATATATTTATATATAAAAATATAAAGAACTACTACAATATGAGTATGAAAAAATATGAATATATATATATATATATATATATATTATATGATTAGATAAAGTTGTTTAAATTGGAATTAAATCGTACTATAAAATGATAAATAATTACAATTAAATATTTATAGAAACTTGAAAACTCAACTCGATTCAAAATTTTTAAACTCGAATCAAAGAAATTTCAAATAAAGATTGAGTTATAAAATATGACTCAAATCTTTTTGATTTAACTCGACTCTACTTGATCGAATACTCACCCTTAATCAAACCGATGATTAGACTCACAGAAAAAATTAATTAATATAATTTTAATATTACGATATTTCAATTAGAATATGTACCAACTCTAAATTCAGATTATAATTAATAATTTAAAGATGACAACAACAATTAACCTTGCATTAGTAAAATGCTAAATTTGAGGTAGCATTTGACTCTGAAAACTTACAGCTGAATGACAAAAAAGTCTAATTGATAATGATATTCACAACAAAATAAGAATGTATAATAGATTATTATCTACATTTTCAAAATCCAACTTCAGCAAAGCACCAGTGGTCTAGTGGTAGAATAGTACCCTGCCACGGTACAGACCCGGGTTCGATTCCCGGCTGGTGCATTCAGTTTTTTCTTTTTAGACTACTTAGGAAGTTAATGGGACTAGGCGTACATATGGAGTCTAGACATGGTTTCATTTTCCGGGAAAAAAACATCAGAAGGAAATTGGAGGGAAGAGCAAAAAATATTCCTTCTCCTTTTTAATTTTCTTAAGAGATTTTTAAGTATAATGGCGAAACAAGTTAGATACAAATCCAAAAAGGATTAACTTTTAATAAGAAAACAAGAAAAGAAAATGGTAGCTCGCAAGTTCCTCGTTTGCCACCACGAATCAACGTTTACCGTCGATTATGAGACCGACGACGGTTTCGAAGTCTCTCGCTCTCTACGTGTACAATTTTTCCCATTTCCTTTCTCTACCTACAACTGCTTTCTCTACTTTGATCATTTCAGGTATTTCAGTTCCAGCTCTTCTCCCTCACTTCAATCCCTCCCGATGATCAAACTGTCGAAATTCGGATGGTTCTCTCTATCTTTTGATGCTGCTGACCCTATATATCTTATTCCTGGTAAGAAACAACCCTTCTTTCTATGTGAGCTGGTCCTGGTCCTGTTTCACGTGAACAAGTGTCTGTCATCTCTCATGGAATGTTACATTCTCTTAGTCAAAGTTCATATAGAAAGGGTTTTCAAAACGATTCATAATCGTACACTTATATTAGTGACAAACTATCTTAGTCATGGTATAAATCTTTGAAAATTTGAATCCTCATTAAAAATAAAGTGGATGTATACATAGATTATTTCGTATAAATTATTCACTTTGTCCCCTATAAAAAAAATATATATTTTAAAATTATCTCGAGGAGATTTTAAATATATATTTTATAAATTTAATTATTTAAAATATTTAATATAATTATAATCAAAATTTTAAATTTTTAAAAGAACAATAAATACAATATTTATAGGATAGGGGAAGTATAAGATATATGAAAATTCAAAGAAAATCATAGATAAAAGTTTAAAAAGAAAATTGGAAAATCTGATTTTCTTAAAACTCTAGTCGCGTAGCTCTAGTATTCTATTTCTTTTTCTTCTTTGTTAGTCGATGATGTAGCGAACTTTTTTTTAAATTGATAATAATAATAATAATAATAATAATAATAATAAGTCACTATTTTAAAAAGATGAAAAAATAGAAAATTAGGTTATAAAATTAAAAATTAATTTAAAAATAGAATTTTAGGAAAAATTAGAAACTTAGGGTTTTATTTCAAAAAGTTGATTTAAAGAAAGGGGAAATTCTAAAATTAGGGATTAAAAAAAGAATATTGAAATTAGGGTTAGGGATTTAAAAAAAAAGGAAATTAGAAATTTAGGAAATGATCATTAAAAATTGATTAAAAAAGTTTTAAAAACAAATAAAAATGTTAGAAAACAATTTAAAAATGTTAGAGTTGCTACCGGTCACTTTGGTAGACCGGACACCGTAAAACCAAAGATTCGAAATAAATTGGGTTCGAGAGTCGGTTACGATTAAAAACGGTTTTAGCGTTTAAAATCGCCCAAAATTAGAACCTTTACAAAATACCGCTTAGTTAATTTTAAATTTCTGATTTAAAGTGACATTAAATTAATAGTTGTTTAAAATTCAATTTTATTTTAATCGTATCTTTATTCGAAAGTAAACTGCATACACCGCCACCACTATGTTTGGTGTCGGTCCCATTACGACCGAATAAAGATGTATCGCATTAGGTTCATTAATTAATGGGGTGTGACTTAAGCAAAGTTGATATAAGTAAAATATACAAATAAACATACAATAAATAAAGTGCATAAATATAAAACATGCATAATACCATATAAAATAGATGAAACACAAAATAAACATGCAAAACAATAACAATAAATAAATAAATAATAAACAAGCAAATAAATAGGTAAGTAAATAAATAAATAAAATAAGGACTGAAACGAGCAAAACAGAAATTTAAAAAACTTAAAATAAAGATAATAATTACTGGAAAGGATTAAAAGAAAAGAAAAAAGAAATCTAAGACTAAAACGAGAAAATAATCTAACTTCAAAACAAAAAAGGGACCAAATCAAAACAAAACACAAATTTTCGGACAAAATTAAAATACTAGAAACAATCTCTACAAATTGGTGACCAAAATGAGAAACAAATAAAATCATCATGCTAATTTAAGACAAAAATGGGTTAAATCGAATAAGAATGAAAACTTTAAAGTGAAATCCGAAGCAAAATAAACACAGAGACATTTAAAACGTTATTAAACCATTTTTAAGATAATTTTCGAGTATAAAACACAACTTTTCCCTAAAATCAATCCCTTTTATCATTTCTTCAAAACCAAAAATAAAAGGATATACAAATCCTCTGAAATGTTCATCCGAAAACCTAGAATTTGGATGAATATTCATCCTTATTTCTAGAACCGTCGCAAAAACACAGATTTCGGCCACTGCTAGCTGTGGCTGGAGAAATCAAAACTTTTTTTTTCTCTTTTTGAAACCAAACACACGATTTCAACTTCTCCCCTTTTTGATCTTAAAACCCAAAATCAGTAAAAACAAGTTGTTTTCTTGAAAACCACGAAAAAATCCTCTTCGACTCGAAAGAAAAAGGAAAAGGGGAGGGGTTTCCTTCTCCTAGGCTCGGCTTACCATTCGTGGTTCGAAGACCACTAGCTTATCGCCGGCGAAGGAAGGAGCGAAAGAACCCCTCGATTCAAAATAAAGGTAACAACTTCAAACCCCTTTTTTATTGTTTCGATGTATGCGAAAAAAAAATAGAGGATATACCTCTAAAATGTTTCTAGTTTCTATTGATTCAAAGGGTGGGAATCCGAATCTCATACAATGCTTTTCGGTGGCTCTCTTATAGCCGAAAAATATATGAAATAAATGATAATCCTATTTCTATTGGTTGCTAATGATTATTGTTTGTATTTGTTCTGAAATTTTAGTTGCACGGATCTAATATTGCTGTGGAGATTTGTTGGAATTTTGTCCATTTGCTCTGAATTTCCTCTGCGATTTGGCCTGTGATTCCCTGAATTTGTTTCTGAAATTGTTTGTACGATCTGACACCTGTTTTTTGTTTGTTTGCATGTGAATCGTGGCAGTCGGAGGATCATCGGAGACATGGTCGGACAACGAGCGAAGTCGAAGCGACATATGATCATCCGAAGAGGCGTGCGTGCGCCACACGCGCGCGTGAAAGATCCGACGAGTCGCGCGTGTGGCGCGTACGAAATTTGAAAGGACCTTCTCCTTTAAACGTGGACCTACGCAAGGATAAAGATAGCATTAGGGTTTTCTAATTTTTATCCGAATTGGACTCTTCGGGCTTGTAATTAATGTGTATGGGCTTTTTGTATTATTATTTTTGGGTTTAAGTAATGTGGACTGATAATAAAATAAAGTATGGACTTAATCATTTTAATAACAGATTTGTTTTTTTTATTTGGGTTTGATTATTTTATCTAAGTTATTTATATAAAGATAATAATAATTATAATATAATAATAATATGAAATAGTAAATAATAATATTAACATAAAATAAAAGAGAATAATAGTAGTAAATAAAAAAGGGAAGAAACCGATACATAAGAAAATAACTTAAAAAAAAGATAAGAAGATAATAAATATATACATAATATTTTTGGAGATTTTTTATTTTTAGAAAATAATAATAATATATGTCACATATTTTAATAAAATCTAAGATTAAATAGAAAATAATATTTTTGAATTTTTATAACAACGAATAAAATTAAAGCCCGTTATTTAAAGAAAATTTAAATCGAATTTAAACCTCAGATAAAATTTGTGATTACAGATAACAATATTAATTTTAAAATCAGTTACTGACCGCTGAAATTTTGTTATTGCTTGTATTATTTTATACTCTATTGGTTGCCTTACTTTTGTTTAGGGTCGAATAAATAATTCTTTGTGACCTATTTTATTTTATCTTTTGATTTTTTTATTTTATTTTTTTACTTTTTGATGTATTTTTTTATCGATCATTTGATTGTTTTATTATTTATTTTTTTATTAGGGTCCGATTTGACTTCATCACGACTATTAAAATGACACTCTTTTAGTTATCAAGTTGATCTCCTTATTTTGGACCCTCAAACTAGATTGGGATAGTGTAAGGATAGGTATGGATCACGTCGAGTCGAGTTTTTAGCCAACCCAAATTTAATCCGAAAATAATCACCCTAAACTTAAACCCAATCCAACCTGATCATATTTTTTAAAAAACTAACCCAACCCCAAAATTATATTCCTCAACCCGAACCTAACTTGACCTATAAAAAATCAATTTTAAAGACTTAATTTTACAATAAATTAATTTTAGAGATTTAATTATAAAAGAATTAATTAATTTTAAGAATATCTACTTGTAAAAAATCAATTTTAAAGATTTAATTATAATAATATATAAAGAGAGGGTATTACTACAAAATATTCTTAAAAATATAGGGAAATTTTATACTAATAGTTTGGGTTGGGTCAGATCACTCGAATTTTTTCGTCCTAAACCAAAGCACAAACCAACTCAAACCAAACCCAACTTTTAAAAAAATATGATGGGTCTTGATCGAGTTAGAACCCTTCGAGTCTGGGTAAAATACTCATTCCTAGATACGTGTTCGCAATCACCGTTTTTATTCATGACGTTAATTTCTCATTTTAAAGATTATAGGAATCTAACAAGATTACGTGTCGTTGTTTATTAAAAATAAACTTTAATTATAATTTTAGATATATTTCATTTAATAAATTTAAACTGATTTCGATTCAAAAAATCATAGAAATTTTTTGATATAAATATTAGGTAGTCTACTACACAACACGTTCAGTTTTAGCATTATATATTTAATTTTTAAGGATTGAAATTTAAAATTTAATGGTAAATTTTTGAATTTATGACTAAAATTTAGAATTTAAGATTAAGAATTTAGAATTTTTTTTTAAAGAGTAAATATGTAGATTTGTGTAAAAAAATTATACATATATAATACTCTCATCCCATAATTTAGGTCTCATTTTAATTTCTACGTAATTTAAAAATATTATACAAGATATGTTACGTAAAATAATTATAAAAAATTTAAAAAAATTTTAATGAAACAAATTTAAAACTAAAAAGGAATTAATTTAATGAAACAAAGAGTAAAAAAGGCTTAATAAAAAAAATACTCAAGTTATCCAATTTTTTAAGTGTTTAAATTATTATTTTGTCTTGTTAGGTGTTCATACTATCTATTTTTTAGGTGTTTAGTTTTCTTTTTTCTTTTTTTAAATACTCAAATTATCATTTTTAAGTTAAAATAGATACCATACTATTATTTTTAGTCAAAATAGTTGTCGTATAAAAATTACTCTATATTAAACCTTAGATATTTGTGTTATATTAAAACTTTGATTTGATTTACCTCTAGGAAGTTGGCTTTTAACCGAGAAAAGAAGTGTGTTTTAGGAAAAATTATATCATGGGTCAGTCCCACCACGTGTCCATGGGACCGACCACTAAAAACTGTCCATTTTTCTATGTCATATTTTTTTCCCAAGTGAATTTCACTTGAAAAATTAAAAAATAATGACGTGGGCAGTTTTTAGTGATCGGTCCCATGGATGACGTGGTGGGAGTGACCCATGATATAATTTCTCGTATTTTAGGGATATTTAACGAGTTGAGTATATTGTGAGCTATTCGAATTTAATTCGATTAAAATTTGGTAAACATTCGATTTGAATTAATTCAATTCGAACTCGACTCTAGACTTTAACAAGTTGAATCAAGTAAAGTCTAACTCGAATCGATAAGTTCGCGAGCATCTCATTAATTTTTTAAGATATTTTTTAATTATTACTTTTAAATTATTTTTTCAAAAAATAAATCTAAATAATAATTAGTAATTTGTGTGTTGTTACTTTAGTTTTAATATGCTAGTCTGGTGTAATTATAGATTGTTACCTTAAATTTTAGACTTCAAAAGTGTTTTATACATTTTTTTTTATATTTTTTGGTTAAACTTAACGAACAACGAGTTTATTTATAATTTGAATCCATAAACAATATCTTATTAATATATCAACCATTTGAAATATTGATGGCCTCACCCAATGGAATTTATTTACTTTAGAAAGAAAATAGGCTTGTCTTGAATTGTGCAATAAAGTTATTTTAACAAAGTTATCGGATTTTAACAAGTTTTTATTAATTTTTTTGTTTTACTAATTTAAATATATTTTTATATCTTTTATAATTTTAAAATATTGTAAAAAAATATTTTTATTCAAAAAATAAATAATTAATTTCAACATTGAAAATAAAAAAAAATTAACGTATTTTAAAAAATATATTATTATTTTTGTTTGTTAGTATCTATGAATATCTATTGTCACATGTCAAGTAACTATGACCAACTGACGTATGTTATAGGCGAATGATGACAACTTGATTCTATGAACCCCGTAATAGGCGTACAAGCATAGATAATATATAACAAGCAAACCAACTGCGAACATACCTAAGCAAATGATGCTCACACTACAACAAAATTAGCTTTTAGCGATATTTTTTGAATAAACGTCATAAAATTTATATCTTTAGTGACGTTTGTCCAAAATTGTCGCAATATATAAACCTTGGTATTTTTGGAAAATGTCACTAAAAACCATGTATTTAGTGACGTTTTTTTGCTATATATAAATCTTTGCGACGTATTTTTGGAAAACAATATTAAAAACAAACGTCACTAAAGAATTTGACCTTTTTACTCAAAAAACGCCACAAACTGTTGTAGCATTGATTTCAACGAAACTTCTTGCAGCGTTTTTTTAAACGTCGAAAAAGTTTTTAATAGCACTAAAAAATATCGTTATAAGAGTATAAAAACAACACTAAAAACCTATTTTACTGTAGTGTCAATAGTCTCATGTCGTATGTGCAATCACTATAAATGATACAATAAACCTAAGACGTCAACTCGTAACTAGTTGAATCATAGCACTACGATAACCTTGTCGTGATACATGTTATTAATAGCGATGGAACTTAGTGATATAGGGTAACATAAAACATTTAAAAAATAAAGATTTAAATTAAAATTTTTAATAATTTTAAAGAATTTAATTTATATTTTTTAAAATATTTAGAGTCTAACTAAATTTTCAAATTTTTTGAAATTTAATCTGAATTTCTAAAAATACAAATTCTTTTGTAAAAAGTCAAGGTTTAAATTAGAATTTTCTACATATCTCTATGGTGTTCCGCCCTTACTTTTTGAGATTCACAAATTGACCAAATTTTTTTAACATCAACGAATTAAATTAATGATAAAAAAATGTTTACGGGATCCTATTTTTTTCGATGATACAAAGTAAAAGGCAAAAACTAAACCATATGCGTCTGGTCCAGAGCCAAAATAGACACTTCCCCTGTCGGTCACCCTCTAGCCCTTGCAGCTAATGGTTTGGCGAACATATCAGATCCTCACGTCCAGCTAATGGTGTTCCTCCACCGTCGTCGATGGACCAGTAAAGATACTCACCACAGTAGCAATATCGAGTTCAAGTTCTAACTTCAGGAAATTAAGCCTCCATAAATGTAGGAGAACATCGTGTGCTGCCAAAAACTCCGCAACTAACACCAAGCAACAACTTATAAGGGTGTATATTTGGTTAAGTTGGTCGGTAGTTGAACCGAATTAATAAAAAAATAGAATTTTAATCGTTAACTAAACCAAATTAGTTATAATCAAACTAACCGAACTCAAATTATTTCGGTTAATTCAATCAGTTTTCAAATCAACCAAAATTTATTATAAAATTTTAGGTAAATTACATAATAGGTCATTAAATTATACTAACATGATCTTTTTAGTCATTAAACTTTTATTTATGTTATTTGATAAAAATTTAATGACTATTTTATAATATATCATAAATGATCATTTTGTAATTTGTAAAAGTTAAATGATCAAATATATATAATATTAATTTTGATTAATTTGATAATTCAATTAATTAACCGATTTCGAATTAAATTAATCAATAATTAAAAAATTAAAAAAAATTAACTATAAATCAAATTTATTTAAAATTAATTGATCAAATTAATTAAAATTTTTGATTTAATCAATTAATTCGGTTAAAACCAAATATATACACTCCTAACAACCTACGCTTATAGAAAACCCAAATAACGTGCCACATTTCTACTCACTCCCCTAGTTGGGAGAAATTATATCATGGGTAAGTGTTATCATGTCATTCGTGGGACCAACCACTAAAATTCATCCACAATATCATTTTTTTCATGTCATAAATTTTTTAAAGTGAATCTTCACTCATATTTTTAATTCATTTTAAAAATAATGATGTGAATGAATTTTAGTGGTTGGTTCCATGGACAATATGATAAGACTTATCCATGATATAATTTCTCCTGATTGAGGTTATATTTTATTATCCTACAATTCTATCACATTTATTTATGTTATCTTATTTTATATATTCAAAAACTTAAAAATATATTATCTATGTACTTAATAAAATAGAAAAAATCATGTCTTTGCTTTTCAAATGATGATAAAATTAAATAAAACTGTAAAATGTAATACTATATAATTTCCTAATAGTGACTCCCACAACTAGAAAGACAAAGAGAATCCTGTCAGTCAACTAGGTCTTCATAGTGGATCCCACATCACACACTACCAGACAACAATACCCTGCCTAGTCAACATTCTCTGTACACGTGGCATTTTAATAATACCCAAACAAGGATCTTTGACAGAGACTTCAGTTCTTTTCCTTTCTTTTATGTTCTGCCCTCTGAAAATCAACAGGAAAAACAATAATTTTTGTATTATTTATTTCATTCAAGGGCTGATTTTAACAAGTCTCAGCAACAAAGCAAAAGTCTCCTTTCACGCCTTCCAATTGATGGGATATATATAAAATTTAGCACTTTCTTTCTCTTCTCTCTCCTATGTTCAAATTGTTTGCTTTAACTTTTTGTTTTGTTTTGATTTCATACCCAAATTTTAATTTTCAATCCACCTTTACTTTTGCTTCAAAAAGGCTTCAGTTTTGAGTAATGCCCAATTTCCAAGGTTTGGTCTTGGGTAATGTTATGGTGTTCAATCATTTAAAATCTCATATCCTCTTAGGTTTTGCTTTTGTTAAAGCTTTAGTCTTTAGATTTGGGTATCAATGGCCTTGTGTAAAGCTTTAGTCTTTAGCTCATTTGATTTTTAAGGTGTTTTAGGAATCTGGTTTGATTTGTTTTTTCTTGAGGTTGTTTGGACATGGAGAAAGTTGAACAAGCAAACAAGGAAGCTATTGAGAGCTGTAATAGAGTTCTTGATCTGTTGTCTTTGCCAAAGGATCAAGTTCAGTACAGCAAATTAATGGTGGAAACTGGTGAAGCTGTTTTTAAGTTCAAAAAAGTAGTGTCCCTTCTCAACAATGATTTAAGTCATTCTAGGAAAGTAAGGAAGTTGAAGGTTTTCAGATCAAATTTGCCTCAGAAAATTTTCCTGGAAAGTCCTAATTGCAGAACAATTTTATCACCAAAACCCCTTCAAGTATACCCTTCAAACATGTTTGAAAAAACACCCCTTGATGTTAAAAACCACTTGCAGATGGCACAAAAGGTGTTCTTTGATCAGAACCCTTCACAAGCAAACACTTTCGGCTATGTTCATCATCAACAGCAGCAGCAGAAGCAGAGGCTGCAATTTCAGCAACACCAGCAAATGAAACATCATGCAGATATGGTGTTTGCCAAGAGTACCGGTGGTATAAACCTCAAATTTGATGGATCTAGTTGCACACCAACCAGATCATTTGTGTCATCTTTGAGTTTGGATGGGAGTGTTGAGAATTTGGATGGGAATTCGTTCCATTTAATCGGTATGCCGCACCATTTCGATCAAATCGTGCAGCAACCAAGAAGGAGGTGTTCAGGTAAGGGACAAGATGGCAGTATGAAATGTGGTTCCAGTGGTAAATGTCATTGTTCAAAGAGGAGGTTGGTTTTTGATCTCTAATTCCTTATTTTTGTGATTAATTAAGTGTTGTTTGTTCACTCTAATTGCTTATGTTTGTAGGAAGCTGAGGATCAAGAGGTCTATCAAAGTGCCGGCAATTAGTAACAAAGTTGCTGATATCCCTCCAGATGAATATTCATGGAGGAAATATGGCCAAAAGCCAATCAAGGGTTCTCCACACCCTAGGTGAAATTCATCTCAATGCTTCAATTTGATGCCATTGCAACTAGTTTCAACTATGCTATCCATTACTCGAAACAATTGCTAAACTCGAACACTTGAAGAAAAATGAAAAATTTAGTGACAGAGTGATCTGTCTAAGATAATCATTCATTTTGATTCATTTGATTTGCTTCCTATTACAAACATATATGGTAATTGTTGCTTTTGGAAACCTCATGTGTTTCGATTTGTTTCTGATATCCCTGTGTTTACCTGATGTTCTTAGGTACAACATTAGTGTTAGATTGACTATGCTGTTTCATAATCTGTGTTCGGAATCTCTCCGTTAACGAACAAGCTTTCCATGATGCAGGGGATACTATAAGTGTAGCAGCGTGAGAGGCTGCCCGGCAAGGAAGCATGTGGAGAGATGTCTGGAAGAGCCTTCGATGCTGATTGTCACATACGAAGGTGAGCATAGCCATTCGAGGCTACCCTCTACAAACTCTGCCCATACATGAAGAAGAATGCATTCTTTGATCTTCAAAAACCCAACATCCGATTGTTAAAAACCGAAAAACGAAGCCGGTTTTCGTTTAAAGTTGAAAAAGATAGCTATTATACGATGTTGATCCCTCTGCATCAACAATGTAGAACCATGTGTGAGAATCCTTATTGCTCCTTTAATGTTTAGTTTTCATCAACATAGAATATGGTGATTCAAACCACAGTAGTTGGAAGGGTTCTTATATATACAATAGGGATAGGAGTAGGAGTTGTGTGAACTTTTTTTTTCAACTTTGAATTTGTGTAACCCTATGTTTTGTTCTTCATGTTTTCATAATGTATGTATGTATGTATGTATGTATGTATGTATGTATGTATGTATGTATGTATATATGTATGTATGTATGTAACCTGTAGAAGGCAAAGTACAAAGGTTAACCTCAACTCCTGTAACCTGAACTTGGCAGTGCCGAAAAGCCATGATGCTAAGAACTGATTTCCTGATATTTTTGCAGTTCTCAACTCAGTCACACGGAACTAAACAATTGTTTTTATACTCAAAATATTTAATT
Source organism: Abelmoschus esculentus (assembly GCA_035048815.1). NCBI lineage: Eukaryota > Viridiplantae > Streptophyta > Magnoliopsida > Malvales > Malvaceae > Abelmoschus > Abelmoschus esculentus. The sequence goes on from JAUCBN010000049.1 coordinate 4,946,427, forward strand.
GAGATTATTATATAATATTCTTTCATGTGTGTCCAGGAAGTGATCGAGGAACTTAAAATTTTGAAATTCATAATTAATACAAATTAAAAAAATTAATAAAAAATTAAATAAACTAAAAAAATTAATACATTATCCACAAGAAATATATTTTCGTCCCTCAACTTAAAATCTAGCGTCCCTCCATATCTGTGTCAAATGTACAAAACAAAGCACGGCAATAGTGACTTTGATAATATCTGCACTATTTTTTTTAATATTCGAATTTTGGATATTTAAAAAATTAAATATTTGATATTTTTTAATTTTTATTTTTTGATTTATGTCTCAATTCATTAAAGTTAAATATTCGGATATCCGATTAACAAATAATGAATATTTGATTCAATTTTTTAATTAATATATTTTAAAAAATCACATGGTAAGTAAAATTTAAAATTTATATATAATTTAAACACAAAAATTAATTGTTTTAAGTTAGTTTTAAAATATTTAGATATATATTAAAGTCTATCACCATAAAAACATTAACAAATTTATCTTGTATTATTAAAAAATTTATAAAAATATATTTAAAATTTTAAAACTTAAAAGTATATAATATAAATATAAAAATAATTTAGTTATTTAAATTTAATTTTGGATATAAATATTAAAGACTTAAATAAAAAATAATTTTTAAAAAAATATATTAAAATTTATCGAGTATTTACTAAAAAAACGACCCAAACTCAACTTAAAAGATATTTTTCTCAGAAAACATCAAATATTTTTTTCAGAGAAATAATTTTGAATGTAAAAGAAAATCGACTTAAAATTAAAATTAATTGCCACAGATTTCGACTGAAATTTCATAAATTTCTCACTTTTTGAAGCAGACGAGCAAGAGCAAATGAGCAAAAAGAAAACGCGCCAGGTAGGAGTCGAACCTACGACCTTCTGCTTAGGAAACAGACGCTCTATCTACTGAACTACAAGCGCTTCTCTGGCATTTCAACTTCTTTATAGTTATTTATTAATAATTTTAATCCCAAATCCGTGCTACTTCAATTATCGAATAAAGATAAAATACAATTTTTAGAGAAAAATATAATTCTCTATGATAAATAATATATTAAAATATTTATAAAAATACTTAAATAAAGATATTCTAATAACTTACGTCATAATTAAAAAGTACTTACATACTATAAAGTTTTAATACATAATAAAATACATAAGCTTCATAATATTTTAAAATTTAAAAAGTTTACAACACATAACATTATAACAATACACCATCAAAGTTTAAGACAAAAAATATCATCAAAGTTTTAAAGATAAATATTTAACTAACATATAATAATCAAAATTCAAGACATACAAACCACCATCAAAGTTTAAAAAGTTATTTTATATTTTAAATATATAAAAATAATTTAATAACAGTTAACATATAGATTAACTATTGATCAAAATTCGTAACCTTAACCATAACTATTAATCATCGTTTTTAACGATTTGATAACCGTAATAGTTTAATTTTAACAATTCGATTAAATAACCTATAAAATATGATGATTATATTGGTTAACAGTTACGATTAATTATGCACGCGCATGGGTTTTTGGAGAAAATAGATGGTGATCTAAGATGATAGCCACAATGGGATCTAACAAGACTATCAACAATGATAGTTGTACCAATTTTGGTTTTAAAGTTGGGTTTTTCAATTATTTTATGAATTTTAAAATTTTTAGAATATTTTTTAAATTAATTTATTTTATTTTTAAAATAAAAATAAAAGCTACATGTCAATCTATTATCAGGTATTAATTTTTTTAACAATATTACCTTAAAACATTAACGGAATAAAATTTTAGGCACTTATTTCAGGAAAAAAAAAGTATTAAACACTTATCTTAAAAAATGTATAGTTTGAGCGCCTATTTATGAGTTAAATAAATTTTATTAACTTTGTTACCTTAAAACACTAACATAATAAAACTTTAAGTACCTATTTTAGCCAAAAAATTAGACACATGTTTCAAAAAAATTATAATTTAAACACTTATTTTTAAGTTAACTCTTTAATAAAAACCCACCTAAGCCTAATTACTCTAAATTCAAAACTAAAATTCTTTTAATTTTTTAATTAAAAATTTCAATTAAACATGAATCTAACAAATATTTTTAATGAAAAATGAATAATTTTTATTTTAATAGATACGAGTTTAAATTATTTTATCTATATAATATATGTATTATTAAAAGGTTATAAATATTCATCAATATATACCTTTTTATAATGGTTAATTTTAGAAAATATTGTTGTTTGAAATTAATTTTAAGATTTTAGGGAGTTTGAATAATAATTAGGGAAGTAGGTCAATTGCTACAGTAATAAAAGGACCTCGCCACCTTCTCTTGGCGAGGTCTTCTCTCTCTTCTTGAACCACACCAAGAAGAGATGGTGAGGTACTGTTGATCAATTTAATTTATTTGGTTGAATGAGGAAGAGAGAGAAGACTTTGCCAAGAGAAGGTGGCGAGTTCCTTTATTACTGTAGCAATTGACCTATTTTCCCAATTATTATTCAAACTCCCTAAAACCCTAAAATTAATTTCAAACAACAATATTTTCTAAAATTTTTCTTTTATAATTATATTTAAATTATCTATTTTTAATTAAATATCCATGAAAAAAACTTAAATTCTAAGTTACAAACGAATTCAATTACAATAAAAATACATTAAGCAGAAATCAATTTACATTAATTAAAAATCAACTCAAAAACAAAATCTCGAACTCTCGAACTAACTTTTTCAAAATTTAGTTTAAGAAAAAAAACAATGCAAAATATGTATTTTTTCGGTATATTTTTTTTCAATATGTTTAAAAAGTGTTTCTCAAACATGGAGTTTACTTAGTGTCGCGACCATTTTAAAACCGAAACGAGTGAAATAGCCTGACGAATTAATTTTGGAAAATCGAGTTTTTTACCACTTTTAATTATTATTTATGAAAAATCGGGGTATTAAAAAAACGTATTTTATTTGAATTTTGAAAAAACTTGGAGTCGCCACCGGCCACTTTGGTAGGCCAGACACCATAAAACAAACCAGAGATTCTTTTTTTTTTTTAAACATTTTGGGTTCGGGAGTCGGTTACGCGTAAGGACGACCCTTACGAGCGCCCGAGATCGGTACCTTATTAATTACACGTGGCATTTTGGCATTTCGAATAATGATATTAATTTAATCCGTCATTGTCAAATAAATATCGCTCGAATAAGAATATCCTTTTGGGTAAAAAGGTACATTTCTTTTAAATACGAGCTTTGAGAAAGACGTCCTATAATAGGAAACCTTAACTCGTATTTAAAGAAATATAGATTCTGACCCAAAAAGGTTTTACATGCATGATCGGTTTATTATCTGGTTCATTTTAAGTTCTAACCTATAAGGCTCCATTAATTAAATAATTAAAACCCTATTAAATTATTAATTTCACCGGGTGTATTATGATAACATCCGAAGGCACGGATACTACCATTTTGACACCAAACAAAATTAATAATACTATTAGTGTTTCTAGTTTTGCCTAATTAATTTTATTAAATTCTAACCCTAAATTATTTATCATTTTCTATGTTTCGATGACGCGCCGAATACGATACCAAAGTACACTATTGGCCAACATAATGTTATGTCAAAACACTGACCACTTAGTGTATCTGAGATATATGATTAGAACGTCATCGTTTCTAAATTATCTTCCTATTTAATTTAGTTATGTAATTAAAGTGACTAATCCTAAAAAAGGCTCCAATTTAATTAATCTACGTGAAAATTAAGTGTTATCCTAAACAAATATACTATATGTTTTTTTTTTAAAAAAAACATATAAATAAATAAATAAAACAACAATAATTAAAAGACAAGGCTCAAATTAATTCTCATTTTATAACACACACAAAAAATTACACATATAAGGTGATTAAAATAATGAATTGGGAGTGAGAGTTACCTCAATATCCAGATTCGCTTTGAATTTAATTTTCTTTGCAGTGCCAACTTTCGAGTCTAACGTATCTCCATGAATCCTGCCTTTCTCTATCCAATCGCAACCCTTTTCCAGTGAATAACCGAACCCCTATGGCTGCCTTGCTCTTCGGTTTGGTAATGGGTCATATCCACCTGATTTTCGATTCAAGAAACAAAATCAAATTGTTCATTCTCCAATGAATCACCGAACCCTTGTTTTTGCCTCATCATAGCCACATCATCACTTCCATCGTTGCTGTAATTATTGCCCCATCATTCCTTTCATAATAACAACCCATCATGGCCATCATCATCACTAATCATTGCCTTCATAATTGCTTCAATCATGATATCATCATGCTGCATCATGAGCCATCATCATTCATGATTACTGTAATCATGAACTCATTACTGCATCATCACTCATCATTGCTCATAAAAACTTTCCCTCTGTTTTTTAGAACGGCAGACCACCCTGGAACCATTTCTTGGAATCGACCTCCTTCATGATTTGCCTCCTTTGTTCCTTTCCCGAATGTGTGTGTTTCCCCTCCAGTTTCTCTCTTTTCTTTTTTCCTTTTCATTTTAATTAACCCATGATTCAAAACCACCGGTAACCTCCCCTCCATAACCGAATAAAACCAACTCCCATTATCCTTTTCTTTTTTTATTTTTAAATTACTTATTTTATTTATTTATTTTTATTATTTATTTTATTTATTTTATTTATTTATTTATTTAAGTCCAAGCTTGGACAAAATTCATGCTCTACAGCTGCCCCTCTTTGCTCAATGCTGCGGAGCAGGAGACGAGCAAAGACTGAAAAGACACGAATTTTGTTTAAGCTTGTTGACCTTTGTTATTCTGACAAAGCTTGAAGCTGTTCTTCTTATTATGAAATTCTTCAAGCAAGATACCTGTTGTCGGACTTGAGGTTGTTCTTCTTATTATGAAATTCCTCGTATCCCGTGAAACCTGGAGCTGTTCTTCTCATTATGAAATTCTCCATGGACTGAAGCTGTTCTTCTTATTATGAATTTCTTCAGACAAAAAGATGATGAATCCGAAGCTGTTCTTCTTATTATGAAATTCTTCGTATCCCATCGAATTTGGAGCTGTTCTTCTTATTATGAAATTCTCCATGACTTGAAGCTGTTCTTCTTATTATGAATTTCTTCAAACAAAAGGTGATGAAACCCGAGGCTGTTCTTCTCATTATGAATTTCCTCGTATTTCATAAAGTTTGGAGCTGTTCTTCTTATTATGAAATTCTCCATAACCTGAAGCTGTTCTTCTTATTATGAATTTCTTCAGACAAAGGTGATAAAACCCGAGGCTGTTCTTCTCATTATGAATTTCCTCGTATTTCATAAAATTTGGAGCTGTTCTTCTTATTATGAAATTCTCCAAAGTTTGAAGCTGTTCTTCTTATTATGAATTTCTTCAAACTTATCAAATGATGGAAACTGAGGTTGTTCTTCTTATTACGAAATACCTCATATTCCATGAAAGCTTGAATTGTTGTTGTTTGATTGTTTTTACTGAATCATTTCTCGTAGGTTTCTGAATCCTGTTCAAATAGAAATATGATGCTTTATTAGTATGATCCTATTGCAAATATTTCTATTATGATGCATGAGTATGCCTGTCTAGGCAGATATTATCAGTCAATTGTCATTTTGATGAGCACGATCGACTCTTTCCTCTTTTCTCTGCAATCTTGATGATGTCTTGATTCTTCATCTCATATAAAGGGGCAACCTTTGATGACAATCTCTCTCACAAAGTTGTTTTTGAAGCGCCTTTTCAGGTTTTCACTTCAAATTATTTTTTTCTCAAAGCGCCCTTTCAGGTTTTCACTTTAGTTTTTTTTTATTCTTTCTTTTATTTTCTTTTTTCGATTTTTCTCTTTTTCTTTTTTCTCTTCTTTTCTCTCTTTTTTTTGAATTGGTCTTGACACTGATTTCAGTCACTGTTTGAAAACTTCCTTCTGTTGTGTTCCTTGTTTTAGGATTCTGTTTGACCGTCTGAACATATTCACCTTTTATTCCATTATCCTGATCTGGAAAAGCAAATATTACCTATAACTTTTAAAACAAAATAATGACAAAAGATTTTCATATTTGTTAATTTACATGAGTTCACTTGCACGATGCTTTGGATAAAAAGAAAAGCTCCGAAAAAAAATGAATATGTACTGAAGCATTTTGTATGTTTATAATAAGTATTGAATTTTTAAAATAGTCATGACAAACCAAAAGAAAGAGAATCAAGAAACAAATGCAAATTCTCAAGCGCCTATTACATGTGATCATCGGGACCTTTTCCCGAGATATAGATTTAAAGTAGATCTGCTTGTCTAACAGTTCTTCAAGTGAGGATCCAACTTTGCAAACGTGAAGCCCCTTTCTGAACTACTAGATAACCGAGAGGTATAAATTGTCGGATGCCTACTGTTATGCATTTGAGCCGCCATTTCTGGTTTTTGACCCAAATCCTCCTTTGGTATCGAGACGCCCTTTGCGGGTTTTCCTCTCAACCCCTCCTTTTTATTTTTATCATTTTTATATGAAACGCCCTTTCGGGTTTTCGCTTCATTTTCACTTTTTATTTTCTCTCTTTTTTTCTTCAGGCGTAATATTTCTTAACTGAATCGGAATTCACAGGCTTATGTAATTCTTTTCCGTCCATTTCAGTCAAGATCATTGCACCTCCGGAAAAGGCCTTTTTGACAACATATGGCCCTTCCCAATTCGGCATCCATTTCCCACGGAAATCACGATGAATCGGCAAGATCTTTTTAAGCACTAGATCACCCTCTCGGAATTCTCGCGGTCGCACTTTCTTATCATAAGCTCGAATCATCCGCTTCTGATACATTTGAGTATGGCAAATAGCTTTCAACCGCTTTTCTTCAATCAAATTCAATTGATCAAAACGAATCTGTACCCATTTTGCGTCATCTAGTTTCACTTCTGATAAAACCCGAAGAGATGGAATTTCAACTTCAAGTGGTAACACTGCTTCAGTCCCATACACTAGAGAATAGGGTGTTGCCCCAATAGAAGTTCTCATTGAAGTACGGTATGCAAACAAAGCAAAAGGAAGTCTTTCATGCCAATCTTTGTACGTTTCTGTCATCTTCGATATGATCTTCTTGATGTTTTTGTTAGCTGCCTCAACCGCTCCATTCATCTTCGATCGGTATGCCACAAAGTTGTGATGAATTATCTTGAACTGCTCACAGGTTTCTGCAATCACTTTGTTGTTGAAGTTAGTAGCATTATCTGTGATGATTCGTTCTGGTAGACCATATCGACAAATGATCTCTTTCTTAAAAAATTTGCACACAGTTGTCCTCGTAATGTTAACATAAGAAGCAGCTTCTATCCATTTGGTGAAATAATCAATAGCCACTAAGATGAAACGATGCCCATTCGAAGCTTTCGGGTGAATCTGCCCAATTACATCTATTCCCCATACAGCAAAAGGCCACGGTGAATTCATAGTGTGTAACGGTACCGGTGGAGAATTGATCTTATCTGCATAAATCTTACATTTATGACACTTCTTGGCGTATTCTATGCAATCTCCTTCCATAGTAGACCAATAGTATCCGTATCTCATTATTTTTCGTGCCATCGAGAAACCGTTGGCATGCGTACCACATATCCCGTCATGTACTTCCTCAAGAATACTTCTAGCTTCACGAGCATTGACACATCTGAGTAACATTTGATCTCTGCTTTTCTTGTATAAGACGTCACCATCTAACACATATCCGGTAGCCATTCTTCTGATTGTTCTTTTATCATTATCATTCGCTTCAAATGGATAAGTTTGGAACTTGATGTATTGCAGAATATCAAAATACCAAGGATTACCATCCTCTTCCTCTATGCCGCAGCAATGAGCGTACGTTTCATAACTTTGCATTCGGATCAACATCATATCCTCCGGTCTATTTGCTTGGAATACCGAAGCCAGTGTAGCTAGGGCATCCGCCATCTGGTTGTCTTCTCTGGGGAGGTATGCAAAAGTTACTTCTTCAAACTCTTCAATCAGTTCTAACACCAACTTCCGGTATTCCATCAACTTTGTGTCTTTTGTCTCCCATTCTCCACGTAGTTGATAAATAACTAGGGCTGAATCTCCATACACTTTCAGGGCTTTTATTTTTCTTTCTATTGCAGCCCTCAATCCCATAACACATGCTTCGTACTCCGTCATATTGTTCGTGCACAAAAACTCTAACTTGCTTGTGAGAGGATAATATATACCACCTGGGGAGATCAATACAGCTCCAATTCCACGTCCCAGCGCATTAACTGCTCCATCGAAATACAAACTCCATTTCTTCACCTCATCATCTTCCTCCACATAAATGGTCATCACATCTTCATCAGGAAAATCAAAGTTCAAAGGCTCATAATCTTCTGAAGCTCTACTTGCGAGAAAATCAGCTATAGCACTCCCTTTAACTGCTTTCTGGCTTACGTATAAAATATCAAATTCAGACAATAACATTTGCCAACGTGCTAATCTCCCGGTCAATGCTGGTGCTTCCATCAGAAACTTTAATGGATCAAGCTTTGATATCAACCACGTGGTATGGTATAACATGTATTGTCTAAGCCGTCGAGTAACCCAAACAAGCGCACAACACAGCTTCTGGATAAACGGGTACCGTACTTCACATTCGGTAAACTTCTTACTCAAGTAATAAATTGCCCTTTCTTTCTTTCCAGTATCATCATGCTGCCCCAGCACACACCCCATGGAATTCTCGAACACCGTCAAGTAGAGGATCAATGGTCTTTCAGGAACAGGAGCCACCAACACCGGCGCATTTGACAAGTATTGTTTGATCTTGTCCAACGTTTCTTGACATGTATCGTCCCACTCACATGGATTATTCTTTCGCAGCAGTTTAAAGATTGGATCACATCTATCAGTTAACTGAGAAATAAACCGAGAGACGTAATTCAACCTTCCAAGGAAACCTCGAACTTCTTTTTGGGTTTTTGGAGGTGGTAAATTCTGAATCGCTTTAACCTTATCTGGATCAATTTCGATACCTCGTCTGCTAACTACAAAACCAAGCAGCTTGCCAGATGTAACCCCAAAAATACACTTATTAGGGTTAAGTTTCAACTGATACTTTCGTAGCCTCTGAAACAACTTTCTCAAATTCTGAATGTGCTCATTTTCTGTTTGGGATTTGGCGATCATATCGTCTACGTAGACTTCAATTTCTTTATGCATCATATCATGAAATAATGTCACCATAGCCCTCTGGTACGTTGCCCCAGCATTTTTCAACCCGAAAGGCATGACTTTGTAACAAAACGTGCCCCATAGTGTAGTAAAAGTCGTCTTCTCCATATCCTCCGGATTTATTTTGATTTGATTGTAACCCGAAAAACCGTCCATAAAAGAGAACCACGAATGCCCTGATGTATTATCAACCAGAACATCTATATGAGGTAGAGGAAAATTATCTTTCGGACTCGCTCTGTTCAGATCTCTGTAATCCACGCACATTCTTACTTTCCCGTCTTTCTTCGGTACTGGAACTATGTTTGCCACCCATTCTGGATACGCTGCCACCTGTAAGAATCCCACATCAATCTGTTTCTAAACCTCTTCTTTGATTTTCAAAAGCATCTCTGGTTTCAACCGTCTGAGCTTCTGCTGTACTGGTTTGCATTCTAGTCTAATTGGCAACTTGTGCACCACAATGTCAGTATTCAATCCCGGCATATCTTGGTAGGACCATGCAAAAACATCTTTGAACTCTCGCAACAAATCAATCAAATCTTGCTTTGCCCCAGCTAAGAACGCTGCCCCAATCTTAACTTCTCTTTTCAGTTCTTCAGAACCCAGATTCAGAATCTCTATTTCTTCTTTGTAAGGCATGATCTGTTTATCTTCTTTTTCCACCAACCTTAATAATTCTTCGGGAACCTCATAATCCACATTATCTTCACACTCATTAATATCTGTTAGACAAGAGATCTTTTCCAAATCTATTTCGGAATTAGGCACAGAGTCACTCATGTTATCATTGATTGGGAACCTGCGAAGAAAACTTATATATTTGGAAAGGAATAATAAATGAATGAATAAATGAAATAATAAATAATTAAATGAATGAATAAAAGAAAGAAAACGTTTGCCATTTGAGAATTAAAGAAAAAAAAACATCATCGTTTGCAAGTAAAATATGTAAAAGCCCTTTACAGAAAATCCCCTATACTTGCGGGCAGAAGTAATAGGGTAGTTCTTGGCATTACTTTGTTTTAAATACTACAGGTAAATCCTCTGTAGTCCAATTTTTCAGAGTTTCGCCAGGGAGACATGGACGGATTCCTTCCAGAAAATTCATCCTTGGTCCTTCAAAAATTCCTCCCACCAATAAACCATTGAAAGCATCCCCAAAAATCTCTTGCTCTTGTAGCCTGACAGCTTATTGACGATTCTTCTCCGCTTGCTCAATCACATTTACAAATCCATGAGATATAAAGTCGATCTTTGAACTCAATGAGGTCGGCTTCTTAGCTGCAGCTTTCCCATACTTCTTCCAAAATGCCTCCATTGAAAAACCTAATCCAGCTCGGCCCTTCTTCATAATCACAGGTCTTGGACGTAAGCTTCCTTGCAATTTCCTTCCTAATCCCTTTCCGGTCTTGGCTCCTTTACCAAGAGTTTGCTTAACAGTCATTTCTGTGCAGTTCGACAATCTTGGACATGGAAACTTTACGCCTTCAGCAACAAACGCGGCATTGATAAACTCCAACGCCCTGAAAGAACACTCCAACGCCCTGAAAGAACACTCCAACGCATCCTCGCTCGCCTGGATGTACGGCGTATCAGTAGAAACTGAAGCGATAATGTCTTCCTCTGCCCCAACACACACGAGCTTCCCATCTATCACGAATTTCAACTTCTGATACAGAGATGACGGCATTGCCCCGGCAGAATGAATCCAAGGTCTTCCAAGCAAACAGTTATAAGTGGGCTTGATATCCATGACAACAAAATCCACATTGTACACAGCCGGCCCAATCAGCAGCGGGACTTCTATCCTGCCTAACACGTCCCTCGTTGTTCCATCAAATGCTCTGACTACGTTCTGGTAGCTCTTCATATGGGCACTGTCAATTGGTAACCTTTGCAGAGTCACCAACGGTAATACATTCAATGCTGACCCATTATCAATCAGCACCCCCGGTACGACATGACCCTTACAGTGGGTCGTAATGTTTAAAGCTTTAATAGACCCCATTACACCATCCGGGATCTCATCATCAGCAAATGTCATGTAATTGTCGGCAGTAATATGATTAACAATCCGATCCAGCTTGTTCACCGATATATCATTCGGGACGAACGTCTGGTTTAACACCTTCAACAAAGCATTACGATGTCCTTCGAAACTCAATAACAAATCAAGAATGGAAATTCTTGATGGTTGTCTCCTCAACTACTCAACAATACTGTACTCACTGTGCTTCAAGAATCTCAGAAACTCATGCGCTTGCTCCTCAGTAACGGGCTCGTTTATTTTCGGCACTGGATCTTCAAAAATCTTCTTCTTCTCAACATTCCTTGCTTTCTCTTCTTCCTTCTTTTGAACAGGCGAATAACATCTTCCACTCCTCGTGAAATGTCCTACCTCGTTCACCGGTTCCTCAGTCTCACCTTCATTCCCAATCACGGGCTCCTCAGGATGTATCTCCTTGGCGGGCTTTGAACTGCTCGGCACTGTTACGCTTGCAGTGTAGTTCCATGGGATCCTCTGTGTATCCTTGAACGAAAAAGGTGCAGGAGGAGTAATCACTATGCGAGGGGTAGCCACTGGTTTTACTTCCCCTAATGAACTATCGCCTTTTGGTCGGACTGAAATAATCAACGGCTTATCTGTACTGTATTTTGGCGTGCTTCTTTCAGATGTGCATACATCCATCATTCTTCATCCTTCGATCTGAACGAAAAATTCCACCTCTTTATTATCCATCATCCCCTGTAACAAACTCCTGAACTCAGAGAAACACTGAATCTCGTGTCCTTGCTCTTGATGAAATTCACAATACAATCCTGCCTCTATCGATCTCTTCAACATCGCTTCCTGACATAAAAGTCCATTATCGAACAATTGTTCAAACACCCATTTTAACGGTGATCTGATCTCCGATACACTCGTCTTTATCTGCTTCATCTGGTCCTCCTCGATCATATTTACAAGTCGACCACTATGGTTTGGTAACGGATTCACGGATATACTGGGTTCATCGAATTTTAACACACCAATATTGATCAGATTTTGGACTATTCTCTTGAATGCGGTACAATTCTCGATGCTGTGTCCTTGAACATTGGAATGATATACACACTGGGCCCTCGGATCGTACTACGCCGGATATGGAGGCGAAAGTGGTATGATGTGATACGGACGTATCAAGTCCGCATCATATAGTTGAGTATACAGCTCGGCATATGTTATTGGGATATGTGTAAAGCTTGACCTCTCCCATTTCGAATCCTTCTTGCTTGAACTCTGTGAGCTACCGGCTCCTGCCCCCGGCTTAGAAATTGTCACATTTCTCGGTGCCACGTACACAACGGCGTTGTTCACTTCGCTATCCTTCTTCCTGAAATTCCTCTTAGAGCTATCAGGTCCTTCTATCTTTCCACTCTTCATGGCTGCTTCCACAAGCTCTCCCGTAGCAACAATTTGGGAAAAGCTTTGCATCGAAGTATTGGTAAACAAACGATCGTACATCAAACCCTTCAATGTATCAACAAACATATTGGTCATTTCACTTTCAACCAGTGGGGGTTGTACTTGGGAAGCCAAATCCCTCCACCTATGGGCATACTGTCTGAACGTCTCATTCGACTTCTGTCCCATCTGTTGTAACATTACTCTAGTAGGTCCCATTTCTGACACATGCTTGTAATTCTCTAGAAAGGCACGATATAAGTCTTTCCATGTCTTTATATTTGCTCGGCTCAACTGTGTATACCATCGCAACGTCGAACCTGTTAAACTATCTTGGAAGCAATGAATCAACAACTTCTCATCTCTGTTGAAAGCAGCCATCTTGCGGCAATACATAGTCATATGAGCATTCGGGCACGTCGTTCCATCATATTTCTCAAAATCTGGCATTTTAAATTTCGGTGGTAAAACTAAATCAGACACCAACCCTAGATCAAATGCATCAGTATCTAGATCGGTTGCCCCCTGTATCTTCTGTATTTTTGCTTCTAATGCCTTGAAATGATCAGCGTATTTCTTCTCCATGTCTTGACGCACTTTGTCCACCTCGCTCATGAAGTTGAGATCCGGGACCTCTTCAACATTCGGAGTAGTAAAATCAACAACTTCTACGGGATGACTTGCAGATGCTCCCGTTTGGTCAAATTGAACCTTTATAGGTACCGACTGCACTTCAGGTTGCCCTTTCACATGAGATGCAACATCCGTCTGACCCTCGGCTTCACTTGATCCACCAACCGGTGCTTTGTCCTTCTCTGATTCTTTCGGTCTTATCAAAGCTGTTAACTGACTGATAATATCTGCTTGTGCTTTAGCAATGGTGTCCTTCATGCTATTTTCTATTCCCTCAAGTCGATTCTGAAACTCCACGCGATCATCCTCTAACTTCTTTAATCTTTCTTCCATTGCTGACTTTTTTTGCACGTGACCGTGTTGAATATGAATGCGGTATGATTGCGATTAAAGTATTCACTACCACAGAACCTTTTATTATTAAAAATTATTATTTTTAAAATTAATGATGCAAATGATGCATAAATGCATGAATGTATGTATGTATGTAATAAGGCATTGTATTCGAAGAACAATATCTTAAAAACATCCGTTTGTCTAAAAAGTTCATATACAAAGATAAATAATCAACAACTACAGAAAACTGCTAGCTCTAATCCCTAGATTGGTCAACTCATGCAACAAACGTACGATGACCTCCCCATATTCTAGCTCAATGTCAGGTTGCTTTAGGAGTGTTGTAGCTTCCTTTGACAATATCTGCACATAGGAGGCAATACTTCTGACTTGTTCTTTGAAGCTGACTAACTCGTTGTTTTGATATTGAATGGTGCGCTGCGCTGCTTCATACTTCGCTTTCCATGGCCCGATATCCTGGTATAAAGCTCCCTCGTAGCCCGTTAATTTCTCCCTTAACTCTTGCACTTTGTTTTCAAGCGAAGCAACTTTCTGTTGTAGACCCTCTTTCTCCCTTTCAATCTGAACCTTGTCTTCATTGTGATACTTGGTAATCAACTCCTCCAGCTGTGTCACCTGGTTTGACAACTCGAAATTCCTTGCTTGCTCTTTCTCTAATTTCTTCTTTGCTTTATAATCCGCTTCCCGTCCTTCGCGACATTTTTGTTCATAGAGCCTCTTGTATTCTTCCTTTTCTTTTGCCAACCTGTTCAAGCGATCGGGCGAACTCGGAATCTTCTTACTCCCACTTCCTTTCTGATATTTTCTCCTATGCCCTTCATGCATCTCTTGTAGTTCTTTCAAATCTTGACTTAACTTCTCATTCTGAACTGTCAACTCTTTCTCTTTCCTCTCATGCGTTAATATCTGATACTTTGCCATGTTTAACTCTTGCGTAAGATCATAAACCGTCTTCTCATATCTTTGGTAATCCAGCTCTCGATCTTGCTTCAGTTTCTCTATCACTGACGGTGCTTCTTGAGTAATTCTGCTTGACGATCCGACGATCCTGGGTACCTCCTGAAAAGTCTTATCATTTACTTTCTGTGTCCTCCAATCATCATACTTGACCATGATTTCCAGATCTCGGTAAGGCTGAACTTTCCTGAGTGTTTTCCACGCTTTCAAAATCGTTTCATTCTTTGACTTATACCCGTCAGTTTTGTGTGTGTATTCAAAACCTGCCATCCCGGCTGTAGCAGGTATGAACTGTCTAGATCCGAACTGTCTGGAAACTAGAAGTGGGTAATAAGCTGTTCCACCCCAAACTCCTGGCAACGGGACCCAATCTATTTCTCCACATCGATACAGAAACACAGTTCCTCTACTCAACCAACAGGCCTTCCAAACAACATCTGTATCTGTCAAATTTTGAAAGAGTTCTTCCCATTGTCTCTCGTCCTTCTTTTCTATGACACAATCCTTTAGATGCTCCGAAATAGGTGAATATAAAACAGTATGCCTTAGCGCATGATAAGGTGCATTCCAATGATGACCTCTGAACCAGATCTCCAATAACTGTGCACAACCCCAGACTCTTCCTTCACCTGATTTCTTACATGCTGTCAAAGACCTGTATGTCTCCGCCAAGATAGCAGGGGCTGGATTCACGCCTTTACCTAACCTCTCGAATAACCCGACAGTGGATGGGTCTATATGTTCTGGGGTCCTCGGAAATAACACTAATCCATAAATGCATAAAGCATATATCCTTCTTACCTTCGATGGCTCTTCGCGACTATCCACTATTAACTCTTTCAAAACTTTCCAATTAACTCTCTGTTTATCCTCGTTCATGTCTGTACTATCTCGACTAGCAAGCTTCTCATCCCAAAACTCCTTCGCCTTTCCTGTGATCTGAGTTAACTTCTTTTTAAAGCCTGAAGTACTATTCGGCTTAACATAAATATTGTCTCTCTTGACCATAGGACTGTTAATCAAGACCTCGTATTCCTCCAATGTCGGTGTCATATCAACTCGTCCAAAAGTAAAGCAATTATATGCTGGATTCCAGAATTGCGCCATTGCTCTGAGTAATTGTCTATCCACGGGTACCTTTAATAGTAATGTTATGTCTCCGAATTCCTTTTTAAACTGCTCTCTCATATCATCAGTCCACGATCCCATATTTCCCGGACTTCCTGAAGACATGGATTCTGAGTCGTGTTGATCTTCACATAACCTTTCATTGTTGACTCACTTCCCAGCGGTAAACTATCTCCTTTCTCATGTTGGACTGTCTCTGACCAACCCCAGATATCCGTATTATCATCTTCTACAATGATCACTTCAGACATTTTTGGATACTTTTAACTTCACTGTTTCTCGAATTTAATGCCAATGCAAATGATATGACAGGTAATAAAATAACAAAATAAGGCAGAGGAAAACAAAACAAAATTCGTGTTAGTACAATGAATACAAGATTTAAACAAAATAAACACAAAAAGGAGTTGTACTTAAAATAACCAGAGAACAATTTATGTTGCGTAAAATTAACCAGAGAACAGTTAAACAGAGAAATCCTAATTTCGGCGGCATTTCGGCAGCATACCGCCTTATCTTATGGTCCTTGTCTGGCTCTAATAGAGGTAGGTTTCTACTCTATGCATGTGGGTTTTGGTCTAGACTCTGGGTTCCCGAACTGTCGTTACCGTCTACTGCGACGATAAGACATCGATTCGGTAGTATAGGTCCCTTACAACGGAGGTGAAAACCTCACGACGCGTAAGGTTAGTATACCGGAAGCAGATAAAAATCCGAAACTCGGAGCTGGATAGCATCACGTCGGACAATATCTAACTCTCACTCAAGGGTAAAAGCTCGGGTCGAGAGCTGATGCATGAATGACAGATATATCACACAAAATGAAAATACTATCCTTATCCGAACGATATTCATTTGACAATAATGAATTAGATTAATATTTATATTCAAAATACCAAAATGCCACACGTAATTAATAATTAGGCCTGACTCTAAAAAATTTGTTCCCCAGCGGAGTCGCCAAGCTGTCGCGACCATTTTAAAACCGAAACGTGTGAAATAGCCTGACGAATTAATTTTGGAAAATCGAGTTTTTTACCACTTTTAATTATTATTTATGAAAAAATCGGAGTATTAAAAAAATGTATTTTATTTGAATTTTGAAAAAACTTGGAGTTGCCACCGGCCACTTTGGTAGGCCAGACACCATAAAACAAACCAGAGATTCTTTTTTTTTTAAACATTTTGGGTTCGGGAGTCAGTTACGCGTAAGGACGACCCTTACGAGCGCCCGAGATCGGTACCTTATTAATTACACGTGGCATTTTGGCATTTCGAATAATGATATTAATTTAATCCGTCATTGTCAAATAAATATCGCTCGAATAAGAATATCCTTTTGGGTAAAAAGGTACATTTCTTTTAAATACGAGCTTTGAGAAAGACGTCCTATAATAGGAAACCTTAACTCGTATTTAAAGAAATATAGATTCTGACCCAAAAAGGTTTTAAATGCATGATCGGTTTATTATCTGGTTCATTTTAAGTTCTAACCTATAAGGCTCCATTAATTAAATAATTAAAACCCTATTAAATTATTAATTTCACCGGGTGTATTATGATAACATCCGAAGGCACGGATACTACCATTTTGACACCAAACAAAATTAATAATACTATTAGTGTTTCTAGTTTTGCCTAATTAATTTTATTAAATTCTAACCCTAAATTATTTATCATTTTCTATGTTTCGATGACGCGCCGAATACGATACCAAAATACACTATTGGCCAACATAATGTTATGTCAAAACACTGACCACTTAGTGTATCTAAGATATATGATTAGAACGTCATCGTTTCTAAATTATCTTCCTATTTAATTTAGTTATGTAATTAAAGTGACTAATCCTAAAAAAGGCTCCAATTTAATTAATCTACGTGAAAATTAAGTGTTATCCTAAACAAATATACTATATGTTTTTTTTTTTAAAAAAGCATATAAATAAATAAATAAAACAACAATAATTAAAAGACAAGGCTCAAATTAATTCTCATTTTATAACACACACACAAAAAATACACATATAAGGTGATTAAAATAATGAATTGGGAGTGAGAGTTACCTCAATATCCAGATTCGCTTTGAATTTAATTTTCTTTGCAGTGCCAACTTTCGAGTCTAACGTATCTCCATGAATCCTGCCTTTCTCTATCCAATCGCAACCCTTTTCCAGTGAATAACCGAACCCCTATGGCTGCCTTGCTCTTCGGTTTGGTAATGGGTCATATCCACCTGATTTTCGATTCAAGAAACAAAATCAAATTGTTCATTCTCCAATGAATCACTGAACCCTTGTTTTTGCCTCATCATAGCCACATCATCACTTCCATCGTTGCTGTAATTATTGCCCCATCATTCCTTTCATAATAACAACCCATCATGGCCATCATCATCACTAATCATTGCCTTCATAATTGCTTCAATCATGATATCATCATGCTGCATCATGAGCCATCATCATTCATGATTACTGTAATCATGAACTCATTACTGCATCATCACTCATCATTGCTCATAAAAACTTTCCCTCTGTTTTTTAGAACGGCAGACCACCCTGGAACCATTTCTTGGAATCAACCCCCTTCATGATTTGCCTCCTTTGTTCCTCTCCCGAATGTGTGTGTTTCCCCTCCAGTTTCTCTTTTTTCTTTTTTCCTTTTCATTTTAATTAACCCATGATTCAAAACCACCGGTAACCTCCCCTCCATAACCGAATAAAACCAACTCCCATTATCCTTTTCTTTTTTTATTTTTAAATTACTTATTTTATTTATTTATTTTATTTATTTAAGTCCAAGCTTGGACAAAATTCATGCTCTACACTTAGTAATTAATACTGAGGGACAAACATAAAAATAAAATAGTAAAAGTACACCTAAATAGATTCTATACTCAAAATTAATTAACACAACAATTCATTTATTAATTATGAGTTAATAAAAATTGGAGTCAATGATTATTATCTATCGTCGAAAAATACTTTGATATATAATCTTATGTACATCATTTTTTTTCTTTTAGGGATTAAGGGTTTATAGTTTAAAATTAAAATTTATAATTTAGAGTTTTAAGTTTATGTTTTAGGGTGTTAGAGTTAAGATTAAGATTTAAGGTTTATATCTTATAACTTAAATACGAAGGTTATGTATTTTTATACATTTAATTTATAAAAATTATCTCATTTATCCTTTTTTAACAATGTATAGTCGGAATTACTATATTATGAATGAAGTAAATTGAATGAGAGAATCAGTTGCGTAATATGCTTTTGTAATTTCTGAATCGAATTAAATGACTCATAGATCTTATATCAAAAATTATATCAAAAATGTTATAGCTTAGGACCTAATAATAGTTTATTTAAGTGTAGAAATAAAGATTAAGAATTTATTTGAACATGTTAATGATGAAATTAATAAATTAATATTTGATGTATTGGCAGTATACAGTTATATGTATTGTTAGAAATTACATGCAATGTTATTTACATTTATTTTTATAATATATTATCACCTAATTATTGGCAGTGTATAATATTATATATTTTTAATATATTAAACATTCGGATAAAATTTTAATATATAAGTTGTATAATATTTATTTTACACAAACATGTATACTTATGTTATGAAACTTAAATCCTAATTTATTAACTTTAAACCGTAAAAAACTAGATCATAAACTCTAAGCCATATACCTTTTTTAACCATCATCTTTAAATCTTAAATTAAACCTCTAAATCTTAAAATTAAAAAATTTACATAAAATAAATTTTAATTTATTTATTTAACAATATCTATAACTATGGATGGAGTTAAAATTTAAACTTAAAAAACAAAATATAAATGGGTCGTTCTAGGAAACGTCAGTTAAAAAGCAACTAAAAAGAGGCTTACCGGTTTACCCGGTCATTTATGTACACAATTGGTTACGAAATATATACACAATTTTCTTACAAAAACTGTAAGCAAAAATGTATATACATAAATTGTTACAAACGTAAGGATTTGTGTACATACACATATCCTTACAAAATTGGCTACGAGTATACATAATATGACACAAAATGGTAAGGATTTGTGTATATATACAATTCCTTACAAAATATACACAATAGCTTACGAAAACCGTAAGAAAAAAGGTATGTACACAAATCCTTACGACTTGAAACCCTGAGCTAAAGGAGGATATCCAGACTTGAAACCCTGAGCTAAAGGAGGATATCCAAGAGTAAGGATTTGTGTACATACACAATTGCCTATGCGTATACATAATATGGCACAAAAATGGTAAGGATTTGTATATGTACACAATTTCTTACAAAGTATACACAATGACTTACGAAAAACGTAAGTAAAAAGGTATATACACAAATCCTTACGACTTGAAACCATGAGCTAAAGGAGGTCATCCAAGGGTAAGGATTTGTGTACATACACAATTGGCAACGAGTATACATAATATGACACAAAAATGGTAAGGATGTGTATGTACACAATTCCTTACAAAATATACACAATGGCTTACGAAAACCATAATGAAAAATGTATGTACACAAATCCTTACGACTTGAAACCCTGAGCTAAAGGAGGACATCCAAGGGTAAGAATTTGTGTACATACACAATTGCCTACGCGTATACATAATATGGCACAGAAATGGTAAGGATTTGTGTATGTACACAATTCCTTACAAAATATACACAATGGCTTACGAAAACCGTAAGGAAAAATGTATGTACACAAATCCTTACGACTTGAAACCATGAGCTAAAGTAGGCCATCCAAGGGTAAGGATTTTAGTACATACACAATTGCCTACACGTATACATAATATGGCACAAAATAGTAAGGATTTGTGTATGTACACAATTCCTTACAAAGTATACACAATGGCTTACGAAAAACGTAAGTAAAAAGGTATGTACACAAATCCTTACGACTTGAAACCATGAGCTAAAGGAGGTCATCCAAGGGTAAGGATTTGTGTACATACACAATTCGTTACAAAATATACACAATGGCTTACGAAAACCGTAAGGAAAAAGGTATACAAATCCTTACGACTTGAAACCCTAAGCTAAAGGAGGACATCCAAGGGTAAGGATTTGTGTATATACAAAATTGCCTACGCGTATACATAATATGACACAAAAATGGTAAGGATTTGTGTATGTACACAATTCCTTATAAAATATACACAACGGCTTACGAAAACCGTAAGGAAAAATGTATGTACACAAATCCTTACGACTTGAAGCCATGAGCTAAAGTAGGCCCTCCAAGGGTAAGGATTTGTGTACATACACAATTGCCTACACGTATACATAATATGGCACAAAAATGGTAAGGATTTGTGTATGTACACAATTCCTTACAAAGTATACACAATGGCTTACGAAAAATGTAAGTAAAAAGGTATGTACACAAATCCTTACGACTTGAAACCATGAGCTAAAGGAGGTCATCCAAGGGTAAGGATTTGTGTACATGCATAATTGGCTATGAGTATACATAAAATGAGACAAAAATGGTAAGAATTTGTGTATGTACACAATTCCTTACAAAATATACACAATGGCTTACGAAAACTGTAAGGAAAAAGGTATGTACACAAATCCTTACGACTTGAAACCCTGAGCTAAAGGAGGACATCCAAGAGTAAGGATTTGTGTACATACGCAATTGTCTACGCGTATACATAATATGACACAAAAATGGTAAGGATTTGTGTATGTACAGAATTCCTTATAAAATATACACAACGGCTTACGAAAATTATAAGGAAAAATATATGTACACAAATCCTTACGACTTGAAACCATGAGCTAAAGTAGGCCCTCCAAGGGTAAGGATTTGTGTACATACACAATTGCCTATACGTATACATAATATGGCACAAAAATGGTAAGGATTTATGTATGTACACAATTCCTTACAAAGTATACACAATGACTTACAAAAAACGTAAGTAAAAAGGTATGTACACAAATCCTTACGACTTGAAATCATGAGCTAAAAGAGGTCATCCAAGGGTAAGGATTTATGTACATACACAATTGGCTACGAGTATACATAATATGACACAAAAATGGTAAGGATTTATGTATGTACACAATTCCTTACAAAGTATACACAAAGGCTTACGAAAATCGTAAGGAAAAAGGTATGTACACAAATCCTTACAACTTCTCACCATGAGCTAAAGGAGGCCATGCAAGTGTAAGGATTTGTGTACATACACAATTGGCTATGCGTATACATAATATGACACAAAAATGATAAGGATTTGTGTATGTACACAATTCCTTACAAAGTATACGCAATGGCTTACGAAAATCGTAAGGAAAAAGGTATGTACACAAATCCTTACGACTTGAAATCATGAGCTAAAAGAGGTCATCCAAGGGTAAGGATTTGTGTACATACATAATTGGCTACGAGTATACATAATATGGCACAAAAATGGTAAGGATTTGTGTATGTACACAATTCCTTACAAAGTATACACAAAGGCTTATGAAAACCGTAAGGAAAAATGTATGTACACAAATCCTTACAACTTCTCACCATGAGCTAAAGGAGGCCATGTAAGTCTAAGGATTTGTGTACATACACAATTTACTACGAAAATACATAATATAACACGAAAATGGTAATGATTTGTGTATGTACACAAATTCCTTCAAAGTATACATAAATGGTTACCAAAACCGTAAGGAAAATGGTATGTACACAAGTCCTTACAACTTCTCACCATGAGCTAAAAGAGGTCATCCAAGTGTAAGAATTTGTGTACATACACAATTTACTACAAAAATACATAATATGGCACAAAATTGTAAGAATTTGTGTATATACACAAATTACTACAACGTATACACAAATCCTTATAGAAATTGTAAGAACAAAGGTATATACCGAATTTCTTACACATACTCACCTTGACCTAAAATGGCTAAATTTAGTATAAGGATTTGTGTACATACATAATTTTCTAAGAGATAGCATAATATGCTACAAGAAAAAAAAAGATTTGTTCATGTACATAAATTATTACGAAGTATACACAATCTCTTACAAAAGTTTTAAGAGAAACAATATTCATTATAATAATTTCATAAGTGGTATAGATACATGGTTTCATTGTATCGAAACGAGTTAGTATTTAAAATAGGTTCGTATCGAAACAACTACATAATTGTATCGAAACGTTTTCAATCTGGAAAAAATAGTATCGAAACTATGAAAGACTGTATCGAAACTTCTTTGAAAACTTAAGAACATTCTTCGAAAATAAAAAAACAGTATCAATGCCTTTTAGAGTGATATCGAAACACCTCGAAAAATATAAATGTTTTGGCTTTGAAAATGCTTAAGGAAAATGGTGTTGGATTATTATTGTATTTTTTGTTATATTTTTAGGGTATAAGATTTAGAGTTAGGGTTTAGAATTCAACTTTTTAGAATTTTTTAATAAGAAATTTGAAAGTTTGATCAACGGTTTGATCAACCGATCAAATATACTTGTCCATTGTTATATCGTTTGAATTTTTAATATAATTGAAAATTTTAATTATGTAAACAAATTGACACTACTATTTCATATTACTAAAAATACAATTTAAAAATTAAATTAAATATAAAAAAGAGCTTAAAAAGCCCAGTTCTCTTATCCAATCCATCAAGAGCAAAAATATACATGATGAGAAACATTATCACATCAAAAATCAACATTATCCAACTTTTATCTGTCACACTCCATAAAACGGAGGAGAAAAAAGTCAATTTTAAACCCAAAAAAAGATCACAAAACTTAGCAAAATTACAATGTTTATCTGCCATATGAGAAGCATGACAATGGTGACTAAAACTGTGATCATCATCATGACTCCCAGCTCTGCTATACCTGAGGAAAAATAATATAACCAACATAATGAGAAAACTTTTGATAAATTAGTCTGTTTGTTTCAAATATTCCACAGTAACACAAGTTGTATAAACTTCTTAATATTCCAAAAAGAACCTAGGAGTTAAGTTACACAACACTATAATTTTATAAGGATGACAAGAGTTATAGAGTTAGCAAATATATATATATATAGATATATATATAAAGAAAGAGAGACTAAGAAGAAACGTTATCATATGTGTTTTCTATCTTGTTAATGCTTGAGATAGAGCACACAACGATTAAGTAAATTACTAGTAAAAATCAATTTATGATCATGATATAGATCTGACCCATAAATTTTTTAGATATATGAATGATTTTAAGACGAGGAAAGTAACCAAGAGCAGTTGATTTCTTTATGCATGAAAAAGTAGTTGTTGTCATAGTTCGACTAGCAATCAAAGTGAGAACATTAGCTATGAGAAAGATTGGCCAAAACACACCACCTACATGAAAGCTACAAGCCTCATTTAGATGATGGCAAGCAAGATAGTTTTCCATATAAAAAAATAGAAATTCTACTATTTGGTGGTGCTATTACCCATTGATGATAGAACTTACTTGAAATTGAAGAAAGAAAACATGCTCGGTACCATTAGTATTATTAATAAGGTAGGTTGCTTGACCCAAATAACCTAATAACAGGCAAGACATACGAGAAAAATAAATGTAAACTACACACAATCATCAACTAATCAAAAAATAGCAAGAATACTAACAATTTCATCAGTCATTATAATCATATAATGTATAAAATGGTGTATAGAAACTGGAAGATTCATTAATCAAGTTTTCTAGATCATTACCTTTACTGATTGTACAGAAAAATAGCAAAGATCTGCAAACATTACCTCAGACCATGAAGCACAAAACTATCATCAGCATAAGAAAGATCAGATACAATGACCATTAATGCTAAAATTTATCAAATTTGAATCAAAGACATAACTTTAACTTAAAATGGATTAACACCTTCAAGAATTACATTCCACTGCAACAAACTAAGCTTAAGGAGAAACAAAAAATTTTTTGCGGCAATTTAAGATTGAAACTTGAACTTGTTCAAAATCATTATGATTTGTATAACAAGTTTGCGTTTTACAAGAGAAAAAATGTTTCACTAAATACATTAAGAGATTTTATTTAAGAAATAAATAAATTTCACTAAAATGATTATATTCACCAATCACGAAATTCAGTAATCTTTTATGAACATATTACCTGTTGCACATAAGACAACGGTCAAGAAACTGAGTTCTTTTTGAAGTATAAATAGATGTGAACCAGATTAAATGCTCTTAGGAAACTGATATCATACTTAACAAGATTATAAATCCTAATGCCTGCTAAAGAACAAAACCATAACAACAAAGCAAGGCCTACAACAAATCCCACTTTATTTGTTCCAAACTTCTGTACACTAAACAGAAATCACAAAAAAGGCCACTGATTTCATCACCACTTCATCTGCGCATAAAGAAAAAAATTAACAAAAATAATGGGAATTCACTCAAAATAATATTGCAAAAATCACAATGTAAAAGCTTCTAAAAATCATAAAAAGTACAAAATACTCATATAATGAAATAAATATTTTCCTTACAATCAAACAACAAAGAAACTAAAATATAAACCCACAAACATAAAGCAAAACTATTTTATTACTACAAAAGAAGTTTATCTAGTTCATTCAAAATAGTTTGAATGTTTCTCCAGTTAAAGCAACCATTACAAAGACAAGAACAAAACCCTAAAATTAGAAACAAAAACCAGCCATTATAAAAGTATAAACCCAGAAAAATTAAATCATTACCAAAACCTAAAAACAAAACAAAACAAAAAACCATTATAAGATTTTGAACAAAAAATTAAGGAGATGAAACTTACTTCAAAAATCGAACTTCCTTTCACTGTTGTGATTCTAGTTTCAAGTTAATACAAGAAATGTCAGGATTCTTGTTTCACCATCGGGCTAGATTTACAGAAAATGAAAAAGGAGAGTTTTGAATAAAGGGGGTTATCGGGAGAAATTTTTAATTTTTAAGTGTCAATAACCGGGAGAAAAAGTAACCTTTGTTTTTCTTTTTTTAATTGAACGACTAAGATCAATTTGGGTTCATCCAACGGTATATTATAGGCAGTCGTTTTTTAGTCGTTATTTAAGGGGTTGGTTTTTAGAACCTCCCAATATAAATATTTGAAAGAGTACATTGCAAATACCTACTACGTATCCGACTTTAGTAGCTGTCATTCCTCTATGATCAATTCTCGTGAGTCATGTTGAATGATTTAAACAGGTCAATTTTGAAATCTTAGGCAACTTTTCTTTATGATACCATTAATGTCCTACATCAATATTGGGGGGACCAAATCCTATACTCACAACATTTGGGTCAACCTTTCAATCAAAATATATAATCAAGTATCGAATTTATGTCTTTCTCTTTTATTAATTTGATGTAATTATATGATAAAATATGTTATTTTTATTTTCAATCATTTAAAAACGTACACATACCACGTAGATAAATTACTCAAACTCGAAGTTGTTTTTTAAAGATAACAATGCTTCATTCTCCATTAAGGTCATTTAATAAATTATATTTTTAAAATAGAATATATAATTAGGGTGATTGGTGAAGCATGTGGAGACCCACTTGCCCTTCTTCATTTCTTGTGGCCTTTATGTGAAGGGAATAGATGTGGGGTTCATGTAGATGTATAGGAAAATGTATGGACCAAATTGAAACAAAGATTTTGGGGACATATTGGATGCGGAAGTTCTTTGGGTTATTCATGAAAATCTCTTTGGCTTCCCTACTTATATAAAGAGAAGACATATGGAGTTGGGTTCACCATAAGGTGGGATTACAAAAAGAAAAACGAAGATCAAATTGGATAAAAAATTTTGAACACATAAAATTAGTTGAAACTTTATTGCATGTTTAAAGTACTTCGTAATAGATGTAAGTATACACATTTCAAGTTATAGTATAGATAGTTATCGTCTCCACAGAGATTGATGCTTCTTATGGAATCTAATCTCTTGCACTGAAAATAAGACACAAATTGTTATAAAATTGATGTTTAAATAAAATAAAACAAGCAATTAAAGTAAATTGTATTAATCGATAAGAAAGATGAGGTTGGATTATCCTAAATTATGGAATGATGGACGAGTGAATTCTTTCTTGTAAGTGTGTGTTCGTGCCACTTAATTGTTCCGGCAACTGGGCTTAATCAGATTGTCTTGTCAGTTCATCGAATGCTTGGGCAATTGCAACTAAAGGAATTGCTCGGACAATTTAAGCAACTATCCTCAAGTTTCGGCAAAACATTCTTCAATGGTCTTCGTTATCCCTAACGTGAAAAAATGTTAATCGTACAATCTTTGATGATACATCCCTGCGTTAATCAAAGATATACAACAACTATCTTGCGCTTCTGTTAGCCGTTGAAATCTTGCACTTATCCCTAATCCAGATTAGTTCTCACGCCCTTGGTTCAAACCATGCTTATTCGTTTCGTGAATCTAATTCTCTCGAATATAGATAAATATATCGTTTAACGAGGTCTTTTCCCTATACTCTCACAAACCAGATAAATGCTAAAAATAAGCAAACCTTGATTAAGAACACAATAAATACTTAGACAAAATTCAAATTGAAATCAAACCATAAAACAAAATAACCCAAGCCAATTTAAATTAGTTCATGGATGGGCAAAATATCAAACAAGTAAATCTTCTCATCGCTCGAATAAATAAGAAAAAAAAGAAATCAACATCCCCTTCTTCACTTTCTCTCGTTCTCGCCTCCTTTCTAGTTGGATGATATGTTCTCTTGTTTTAAAGACTTGGTTTGGTCAACTAGATAACATGACAAAGCTTGAATTGAAAATAATCATAAAAGAAAATTCTCTTTCTCACTTGATTTCTATCAAGTCTTTTCATCTTTGCTTTATTCTTCTAAATTTCTTTCCTTGCTTTTGCAATTGACTTGATCTCATTGATGTTCCTTCCAAATCGATAGCCTATCACCAAGATATCGATTCCTGCAAATAAGGAAATACACCAAAGTAATATCTTTTTTTACGAATATTAATCAAAACACGAATTAAATATAACAAGCCAGGAAATTAAATAAAAATGCATGAAATAATTCATAATGCAACTAATAATGTGCTTAAGTCTAACAATAGTATGAATAAAAAGGGTAATAAAAATACTTTTAAACACTTAACAAAACTTAAAATTTATTTCTTAAGTTAATTTATTGGTTAATTTTTTTTTATTTTCAAATCATATATTATCTAAATTTATAAACTCAAATTTGAATTTAATCCGGTCAATCCAACTTGATCATAAAAAAATCAATATTTTATTTTCGCTTAAAATGAATTTAAAGTAACTAAATATGATTAGAACCCGAAATGATGGGAGCTTGAAGAATCAAAACTTAAAATAATTTAACTTATAATAGTTCAACCAAAATGATTTTATAAATTTATATAAATTATAAAATTATTATTTTTATTGACATGTTATTTTTTCAAGTCTATTCAAATTTTTAATCATTAAAAACGACTAATATTTAAATATAAACCAAAATAATTATTTAATCATTAAAATTATTTTTTAATATTATTTTTATACGTTTTGTAATAGGGTTTGAATTTCGTCAAATATAAACTTCTCTAACCTGAATCCAAGCAAACATCATCTGGGTCAAGATCGACAGGAACGTGAACTGAGGATTTCAAAAAGGGGAAGTTTTTTTAGTTGTTCCCCTATAAGTTGACAACACTTTGTTGTCCCATGTTACGCGTAAAATTCGACTCAATTTGAAAAAAATAGTAACTTGATTCGACTTGAAGTGAAAATATTTAACTCGAAATTTCATAAATTCGAATCAGTTCGAAAAAATTTTAAATAAAGCTTGAGTTGTAAAATAGAGATTCAATTAAATTAATTTTTTTAAGTAATTAGAAGATTTATTAAGTAATTAGAAGATTTATTTTTAAGTTCGAGAGAATCTTTCAAATTTTTATAATATATATATTGATATATATAAATATAAAGAAATATTGCTACACATAAAGTAATATATATTAAGATTAGTGAAAGTCGTTTAAATTACAATCAAATTGTATTATTACATAATAAATAATTACAATTAAATTTTTATAAGAATTCGAAACTCGACTCGATTCAAAAAATTTTGAATGAAAATTTAAATGATAAAATTAAACTCAACTCGAATAACTCAAAATTTTTTAATTCGACTAAACTCGATCAAACGCTCACCCTAATTATTTGTATGCTTCTATTTGCCTAAAAAAGTTTTTTTTTTCTTTTAACGGGAAAATGACTACTCCAAAGATTTGGTTGTGTCCCAAATATTCAGCTTTAGTTTTCATCTACTTTTCCCTCACCCATAGAAAGTAATCGTAATCTTCTGTGGGGAAAATTGAATCCAACCTTTCGCAAAAGGAAAAGTCTCTTGAATTTATTCATACGAATAGTTGAGCTAAACTAGAATAATTCAATTTTTTATATATGTTTTTAATTATTTATCTATGTCAAAATATTTGAATTTAAATTTTATGAAATGGATTTGGTTTAGGCTAAATTAAATTAAAAAATTTACAATATTAGTTTGGACATCTTACAAAATAAATGCTAGTTTTCATGACATATTATAGATACTCGAAATGATAAAAATGGAGAACAAAAACTAAACCATCAATTTATATGTACTATAAGGACCAATAGCATAATTTGACTTAAAAGATTTTACTATGGTCGTTTGAGATTAAACTAAAATTTCAAAATTTGAAGAATACACTGATTAAATTTGACTAAATTAGAGTATAATGATTAATTCACAAGTTACACATAGTACAAGGACCGATAAAGAGTTTGACAAGAAACTTATTACCAGAGAAAATACAAAACCCACAAAATTAAAGGGTCAAAAATGCAATATCAGCTTTCTCCAAGGCCCCTATATAAATACAACCATGCCCAAAATTCCCCAAATCAAGATAATTTCACAAATTTCTCTGCTCTCGTTTCTCTTACAAGAAACCCTAAAAACCTAACCAGATTTAGTTTACACTCTCACTCTCTTATTGTTTCTCACAATTTCCGTACCTGAAGTCAAAACCCATTTTCTTCTCCTTCCTATTTATCTTCTGTCGTCATCTCATGTAAGTCACCTAATTCAATCTGTTTCTACGGTTTTAGGGTTTTGTGTCGTAGTTTATTTTATTTCCCCCCTCTCTGGTTTGAGGTTTTAAGGGCTTACAAGTAATGGGTTCTCTTTGTTTTGTAATTATACACATCTTTCTTTTTCGAGTTGAATTTCTCTCTGGGTCAAGTTAGGGTTTTGTGTTTTTTAGTTAGTTTTTCTCGTTCTCCAAATATTCGAGTGTTCAAAGGTTTTCCCATTGACAGAGTCTTTTTGTTTTATGGTTATATGCTTGTTTGGGTGTTTAACTACTTGCTGTTGCTTGGTTAAAGGTTTTTTTGGCAGAAACAATATTGTTGGATTTTAGCACTTGTATGTTTAGGTTTCAAAGGATGAGAGACTGGCACAAATAATTGCCATTTTCTATTACCAATGTGCTATTTTCAACCTTTATTTGAAAGAAACAGTCATGAATTCTTTCTTTTTTATTGGCTGCAGCTAAACGCTTATGGCTGAAGTTGATCAAACCTTTGTTGAACATGAAGTGGAACAGGCTCAAGAACATGAAAATTTGGAGCAGAATATGAACCTGGGGCATGATTTAAACTTTGAGCATAATGTGAGTTTTGAGCACATTGAGAATTTGGAGCAGAATGTGAACTTAGAGCAGAACATAAACTTGGAGGAAAATCCAGAAGAGAACTTGGAGCAGCAGTTGCAGCAGGAACCAGAACATCAACCAAAACAAGAACATGAGGATGAGGCAGTGGTTGGAGGTGGTGAAAAGAAGTGGCCTGGATGGCCCGGAGAGAGTGTGTTCCGGATGTTGGTTCCTGCACAAAAAGTTGGCAGTATAATTGGGCGTAAAGGGGAATTTATAAAAAAGATAGTTGAGGAGACAAGAGCTCGTGTCAAGATACTTGATGGTCCTCCAGGGACAACTGAGAGAGCTGTAAGTTCGTACATTCTCTTCTCGGTTTATATTATATTCTTTGATTACGATAATAGACAACTAGGGTAGAACCAGTACTAGAGGCTCACTTTATGTGTCTAGTTCATATGGGGTACTTTCATCAATCGCTGCACATAGTAGCTTTCCTTAATTGCAAACTTAAGCTGATGGTCATTGCAGGAGATACCACTATGATGACCATTGGAAAAGAAATTCTGATTTTATCTTATTGACATTCCATGTGCATGTATTTTCCTTTAATGGGTTTATAATGAATCCATTTAGTTATACAATGATGTGGGAATGTGAGTGATTTGATCTTTGACTTTAGTTATATCTCTCCTAGTTTTAGGGAATGCTTACATATATGTATATTGATTCAAAACATAAAAAATTGAACATAATAAATAAAGTGAAATAAAAAATATATATATATACATGAAAAAGTAAAAAGTTAAGCTTTAAAATATTTCTTTCTAATCAAAACCAATTCTATGAAGAAGTTATAGAATATAACATTGAAGATTAGGAAGAAGGATGGAAGTGGTAGATTAATGCATGCAGGGTCATCACCTCTTAAAGTTGTTACAATTTGGCAGGAAATTACATCAGCAAGTCGTAATATCTATTTAAGTATTTTACTAATTCAAGAAGAATGTAAGATAAAAGGCCGTAAGAAGCAACCCATGAAATAAAAATACAATTCCCTTTATTGCAATAACAAAAACGAGTCTATGCAGGTTCCATTTGCAAATTTTAAGGAAAAGAGTCAATCATCAATAAGACTCCATTTATGAGGAATCAAATTCTCAGATTACAGGGATCATCATTAAGCATTTCAAATTGCTG
Organism: Abelmoschus esculentus; assembly: GCA_035048815.1. NCBI lineage: Eukaryota > Viridiplantae > Streptophyta > Magnoliopsida > Malvales > Malvaceae > Abelmoschus > Abelmoschus esculentus. The sequence goes on from JAUCBN010000049.1 coordinate 4,978,197, forward strand.
AAAGTTTGTTCTGAACTATGGTATGAACAACTGTACCAAGAAGCTCTGCTTTATCATTGGTAACTTCAGAACCAGGATGATTGGTGTCTATCCTTTAAATGAATCTTAAAGGAACTTGTGGAAATAGCCAAAGATCCTCGGCATCAAGCTAAAGTTAAATTCTTATTTGTAGCACAATACATTGTCTACAATAGTTGCGGTCTAAGTTCTACCCAAATTCATGTAAAGCCTGTCACAGTAACAGATATATTATATGCAAGTATGATATGTTTCCTAATTGAACTCAAAATCTGTGATTCAAAGCACTTGCAAAAATTTAATAGGTAGAAATCCTTTGACGAGGATAATAATTTTCATAGATACTTGGACATTATATTGGCTAAAGGTGATTCAACTTAGATCAAAATAAATAAAACAGTTAGAGTAAAAGTTCTATATCATTGTTAAAAGTAATTAGTAAGCATTCCTTTAAAGCAAAGGAGTTTAATTGTATACTATTGATTATACCAAATCTAATTCAATATGGCATTTTCACCTCTTCAATGCATTATGCTCCTTTTATACCCATCTTCCCTCATTTGCTTGTGGCATATAGGAAAACTGGGTTTTGCTTTAGTTTCTTGTTTTCTTTCCTATTTTATCCGGCCAGATGGACTACGAGTTATAATAACTTAGCCTATGCGCTTCTTCTTCTTTATCTTCTGAATAGGTAATGGTATCTGCAAAGGAGGAGCCTGATTCTTCTCTTCCACCTGCTATGGATGGGCTTTTAAGGGTCCATAAACGTCTTATTGATGGCTTGGAGGGCGATTCATCTCATGCGACTTTGGCTGTGGTAACCAAGGTTTCAACGAGGCTTCTAGTCCCTGCCTCACAAGCTGGAAGTTTAATTGGAAAACAGGGAACAACCGTCAAGTCCATTCAAGAATTGTCTACTTGTATTGTTAGAGTTCTTGGAGCAGGTTTTCTTATCTGGATTTGTTTCACTTCTTTTTTGCCTTTTTCTCTTAGTGGAAACATTTGTCGTTTCTTTCAAGTTTGTTTGATCATCTCATACTGTCATTTTGTTCAAGGGATTTCATTTTTAATTTCTTGTGCTTTTGATTGGTTTCGTTTATCATAATTTATTAACAATTCTTCTCTCACTTTTTGTTGAATAAAATGAAATGCTGCAGAAGACCTTCCAATCTTTGCTCTTCAAGATGATAGGGTTGTTGAAGTTGTGGGGGAAGCAGTTGGCGTGCACAAAGGATTGGAGTTAATTGCATCTCACCTCAGGAAGTTTTTAGTGGACCGCAGTATAATTCCTTTATTTGAAATGAATGTCAGGCTTCTACTTTTGTTGACCTACTGATTAATTGGGCTTCCATCAGTGTGTAGACTGTAATGAAAATCTGTTACATGTTTATATCAGATGCAAAAGGCTAAGCCTCAGATGGACCACATGCTACCTCATCAAACCTGGGGTCCACCTCAAGGTGTCCCTCAAAATTCTAGTGGAGATGCTGGTTTCGGACACAATCCTCAGTGCATGCCGCCTCCGCGGCAACTTGACAACTACTACCCTCCTGATATGCCTCCTATGGATAAACAGCCGCATCATGGTATTTCTGCCTATGGAAGAGAAGCCCCAATGGGTGCCCTTGGATCATCAAATCCCAATGCACCATCTATAATCACACAGGTACCACCATTGCGTACCCAGTCTCTTTTTCTCCATTTTTCTCCCTTAATTTGTTCCTTTTCATGATCGAAGTTTCCCAGGAGTTTTATACTTGGATGCTGTAAATGTTATTCCTTGTTCTTGATTTTTGAATTTTTCAAGTAACAAGGATGGCTTGCTGAATTTTTAAGAGTTCCTTGTAGAGTAAGTTGTCCCGCTTTGGCCTGAAAGGGGTGAAATGGGGATATTTTAGCCAAACTTTAATGCTATTGCATTTTGTTGAGATCCATGTATGCACCCTCATACATATATCTAGCTTTCTTTGGTTTTGTTTCTGGCTGTTGGTCAATTTTTGGGCTGTTATTTCTAAGATTGTTGGACTCTGTGTAGACTCCTCATAGCTAGGTCTTTCCTGCCTTGTAAAGTGTCAGTGATTGGTCTTGGCTCGAATAATCATATTTTAATATATTAACAAAGTTTTTTGTGTTTGCAGGTCACTCAGCAAATGCAAATTCCTCTATCTTATGCTGATGCTGTTATTGGGACAGCTGGTGCAAATATTAGCTATATTCGACGAGTTAGTGGGGCAACTGTCATCATTCAAGAAACTAGGGGCGTTCCTGGGGAAATGACGGTTGAAATAAGTGGAACTGCTTCGCAAGTTCAAACTGCCCAGCAACTGATACAGGCATGTTCCTTTACCCTCCGTTCTGAACTGAAAACAGTTTCAATTTGTTTTCCATCGCTTATTCTTCTGATTTCCTTGCAATGCCATTTTCCAGCTGCCTGATGGTTTTGCCCTCTTGTAGCACAGGGAACTAGTTTTATGATTCACAATCATTCTGATGCATCATAGTTTGAATTTATATTATGTTGCAGAATTTTATGGCCGAAGCTGCAGCATCAGGTCAGGGACAAGGTGGTGGGGCTGCAGACCAAGCTTATAATCCATATGCTACCCATGGTTCTGTATACGCATCACCGCCATCCAATCAAGGCCATGCTGGAGGCTACAGCTCGGTTTACGGTTCAAACTATGGGTATTAAGCAAAGCATGGTTCGGTTTCGATGTTGTCTTGAGATCATAAAAAATCTTGAAATTACAGGTAGACCTTCTATAGGTCGGCTTTTCATCTGCTGTGTCATTTGTCCTACTACTATTTCAGGCATTTTGAGGGCAGATTCATTGTTTTGCATCCTTATCTTTGCTCTATCCATGAATGTGTCGGCTCTTTGAATGAATTTGTTAGTGTTTGCGATATATGCACTAGTGTGAGCCATGAACGTTTGCATCGTATTTTCCAAAGTTTGAACGTTTGTCGATTGCTGCGGCGGTAGTGCCAGCTGTGGCATCTGCTGTTGAGCAGTTCTATTGTCTGTTGGAATCCAGTATTTTGCATTGATTGATGTTGCGGGTTTAGCGTATTATTAGGGTTACTCCATGAGAAATTTGGGTGCTTTCTCCATGCTGGATTATAATTGTTGGACATATTATTCCTATTGAAGTTCCCAACATAGAAAGTTGATTCTGGATTCTACGGGCATGGGTTCGAGTCATGATTGTCACCGTATGTTTCACAAAAAAAATGATTGCTTTTACTTCTCAAACATGACTCGGTTTTTGCAGATCCTTTACCATATTTGAAAAGGCTGATAGTTGAGCTAGGATAAAATCTGAAGAGTTAGAATTTTTCATACCTCGGCTTGTTATGCCTCGTCTAGTGGTCGAGTGTTGATAATAATTCTTTGCTAACCTATCCAGAATCTCTAGACTTTCATGGGGTGGGCGGTCTAGTAGTGTGCCGTTAGCGGAAGCATCAAGCATCATTCTCGTGAGAGTTTTAATTGCATTATAGAAGATTGATACTTGTTTCCACTCGGGCAAACCATGCATGGGGCATTTTCTGTATAATTCTTTGTATTTTTCCCAAGCCTCATACATAGATTCGTCTTCATCTTTCCTGAAGGGTGTGATATTGTTTTTCAGCTTATCAGTCATGTTGGTGTAACTGAAGTCGGCAAGAAAGCTTCGGTATAGTTCTATCTATGAATCCAACGATCCAGGCTAGAGATTGTTTAACTAAGATTTTGCCTTATCCCTTAGTGAATAGGGAAACAATTTTAATTTCAGGATGTCGACAGAGACTCCCGACAACTTAAATGAATTATAAATTTCCAAGAAGGACTTAAGATGCTACCGAGCATCTTCATTAGCCGATCCCCCAAACTGACCTAGGTTGTTGATCATGTTGAACATGAACGGATTAAGTTTAAAATGTTCTCCCTCTATATCAGGCATAACTACGGTAAGAGTTAATCCATCCAAATCTTCCTCTAGATAATCACGGACAATGCGTGCACGCTCTTGTCGAGGAAGATTGGGAGGATCAACAACTACAAATGCGCCTTGGTTGTTTACCGCAGTATTCATACCAGCGTTCCCCTGCTAGCCAGGTGTTGCGTTCATCCTTTCACGGAGCCTTTGTCGTAAACGCCTTGCGGTTCTCTCGATTTTAGGATCAAAAGGATAATTCTCTTTAGATGGATTGGACCTGGTCATGCAATAAGAAAAACCTGATTACTAAAGAAAAATAAAGGAAGAAAACTAAAAGGGGTGCAAAAATAATTAGTAGTAAAGTTGAACGCCAGTCCCCAGCAATGACGCAAAATTTGGTGACGGCTAAATAGTCCTATGCTTTTCCACCTCTTGCCAAATTGTAGTATTTTAGATATCAAACCCACATGAACTGGATCAACCTCACTACTTCTTAATTTTTCACTTAAAAAAATTAAAAACACAAATAATTGGATGAGTGAGATAACTAAATTAACTAAACTAAAAATTGAATAAAGAATAAGAAGAAGAATAATTGAAGTGAGGCTAGGTTGAGTGCTTTGTAGAGGGGAATCCAGTTGCACTTATTATGCACTTATTAATGCAATGGGTTGACTTGCCGCCTCGGCGGGTCGCACTAAGGGTCGCCGCAACTACCTAGGCGGGTTTATGCCTTGTCGACAACTCAACTTTTCATAGTTCGACAGAGCATCCTTGTATGTCTCCTTCTTATACCTAAGCGAAGAGAACTGTTGAAATCCATGTCTTGATGATACCTTTCGGCGTGAATCAAGGTTGAACAAAACACACACACATGCGTCCTTTTAGTTGCTGAAATCCTGGGTGGTTTATCTCTAAACCGGATTGGTCGATGCCCTTGAGCAAAGATCGTACTCTCTCATTTCGTGAGCCTAACTCTCCCGATATTAGACAAATAAGTTTTTCTTTACATACTATCTTACCGAGCTCATATGCAAAGAAGAGTAAACGCCAAGAGAGAATAAACTATGAAAATAAGAGTTGCATTAATAAATATCAAATATAGTACAACTTTATTCCCCAACTACTCCACAAACACCTATACCTCGAAAGGGTTGTAGAACATAATGGTTAGTCGGCGGCTTAAGGTTTTTCTATGAGAATCCGACCTCCCTCTCCTAAACCTAATGGGTGGCTTATATAGGCCAAGCTTAGGATAAAGTCTTCCACATAAGGAAAGAGTTCTAAAAGGAAAAGAATACAAATCTTTATTAAACTCTGACACTTTATTTTATTTCCTAAAATAACTCTTTATTCCCGCATTAACTTTGACAATGGCTTGACTCCTTTTATCTGCTTCAGCTTTCTCTAGCTCTTTGCCCGTTATATTCGGCATCTTTTTCTTTTTCTATCGAGCACCAACTGTCATCTTCAATCTTCTGTCGCAGCATCCAAAATGCTGTCGTGACGGGTGCTTATCTGCATTTTAGCTTCAGTTCCAGCATGTCTTCTTGTTTGGCAGTTTCTATGATGTAGTTTCATGTCTAGGAGAGAAAACCATCAAATGCATCTATTTTGTTTCAAATAATAAATAAATTCATGATTTAAGTATTCGGATGATGAAATATGAAAAATAAGTAGAATTATCCAATATTGCCCTTAAATTTGTCCTTAATTAGCAATAAACTAGTGAGAAAATGGTATAAAAAATAGGACTTTTATGCACTTATCATCATCAATTCATTTTTAATTAAAAAAACAAACACCTTTTCAAACCTGAAAAAAAATCTTCGATCCTAATCATGCCTCCTTCTATGTCCCATATTAAAAATTATTAAAAAATAAATTCTAAATCTTAACCCTAATTTTTACATCTTAAACCCTAAACCTTACTTCTAAAAAATATATTATGCCCTTAATTCTCTAAACTCTAACCACATTTCCTAACCTTGAACCTTAAACCTTAACTCTAATCCTTTATTTTAAACTAAAGACACCAATAAAAATACAATAAAAAGACAAACGATTAGTACCAACAAACCAAGAGTGAGAAATAACATGGGTGCGCACGTAACTAGGGTTTTAAATGAGATAAGACAAATCATGAGCTACTCGATCTCGACTCTGTCAAAGCTTGATTAAAGCTTGACTCGATTGGACTCGACTCAAGCTCGAACTCGGCTCGAGCTCTTAACAAGTCGAGCTACTTGATATCCAACTCAAAAAGCTCGTGAGTTATTCGAAAATTTAATATACTATTTCTAACTTTTATAATTTAAAATCTAAATTCATAAACTTAAAACCCTAAAATATAAACCCTAAATATAAGTCTAAACCATAAATTCTAAATATTAAACCTTAAACCTAACATCCTAAACTTATAAAACCTAAACTGATATTTTATATCTTAAACTTATAAGCTTGAATTTATACAATTTATATATCAATATTTTTTTATAAGACTTTAAATAAGACGTGACAGATGACAAGTTACTCGAGTGCGACAAAATCAAAGATAGATCAACACTAGACTCGATTGAGCTCTAATCAAGTTAGAACTCAACTCGAGTTGTTAACGAGCTGAGTCAAACTTAAATTTTTTGGCTCGTTATATGAATTACTCAAAATCGAACTTATCTTAAAAATTTAATAAATTAAGTCAAGTTTAACACTACTCGAATCATCATTCACGTTACCGCCTGGCTAAACCAATCTTTGATTACGAATGAAGGTAATTCACCATGCATGTGAAATTGTATGATACTATAATATACATTTTTGATAAAAAAATGGAGGATATATTTCATAGGCCTCGTTAAAAACCTCCCTAAACTTAAATTGGAGGAATAGAGTACCTATAATAATATTACATAAACAATCCAAGAGATAAACTCAACAATAAAACCAACAATAAGAATAAAAAAAGAAAAAACATCAAAAGAACACAACTAGACCTTAAACATCAAGATCATCGTGCAGAAAGTTAAGAAAAACATCAGGAGGTTGCAGAAAAAGTCGAGCCTCAAAATTATCACAAGAATATAATCTTGCCATCACGTCGGCCACTTTGTTACCTTCATAAAACACATGTTTGACATCGACTTGCTCAAAGGTTTGCATAATATTCTGAATTGAATAAAGTAAAGAAGATTCATCCCTTCTCCTATCACTATTTCGCAACACACGAACTACTTCGGCATTATCAGATTCAATTACAATAGACTCTACATTCATGTTTATGGCACAATGTAAAACCCTCCAAAATAGCCCATAATTTTGAATCAAAAGTGGAACACTTTCCAATAAATTTTAAAAATCCCGCAATCCATAGTCCATTAGAGTCCTTAATAACACCACCACAAGAAGATTTTCATCAGACGGGTTTCTTGCTCCATCTACATTAATCTTACAAATCCCATAATTCGGTGGAATCCACTTCACAATCGATGGTCTTAATATATGTGTTTGATGATGCATTATCCTTAGACCTTCCAGAGCATGTTGGTACTCAACAATCATACGACGAATACAATCAAGCACACTCTCACAAACAACCTCATCTCGCTCGAATACTTTATGATTACGAGCTAACCACATATTTCAAAGAATAGATCCAAAGAAAATGTCAGAAGCATCACCATAAGCTGCAAAATAATTAGGCAAGATCAAATTAACCTTGATCCATTCAACCAGAGGAAAAGTGAAAAAAATTGTTGCTTGTTTTGAGGAACTAAACTCATCCATATCGCAGTCGCACATGGACAATATCGAAGAATATGATCAATATCTTCTGTCCCTACTCCACACACAACACATTCAAAAGAGTCCGCGATACGTCTACGAACTCGCTCTACATTTGTCAAAATGCGTCCCTTGCACACAAGCCACAAGAAATTTTGTAACCCCTCGACCCAGTCTAGATGCCACCCGACTCGAACGAGCTATACGGGGAATACCGAGGTTAATCTGAAGACTCGCCTCGATAAACGACCTTAATTTTATTTTCATTTTATCTTATCTAAATGCTTTAATTAGATCTTATATGTTCATGCAAGGACTGAATTCATTTGCAACGGAAAGAGATGTGAAGTGAGTCCTAATTTAACCGAACAAGTAAGGTTCTCTAGATGCATACAAGACCCTATAGGCGTAATCCACACTTTGAATATCATCCCTAGATGCAAATTCACCTAATTCAACACGCAAAACATATAATTTATAAGCATACTTCAACAATAACAAACATGGTATATCATACTTTAAAATTAACTTATAATAGATCTCAAAATACCTCGTTAACATAAAAGTGTATCATTTATAGTATTCAAGCCAGAATATCTAAAAACACATAGATTCACTAAGCTATGTCTTAAGCAATAACAATGTTGATAAACATCAAATATATATAAGCATACGACTACAACAAGTCTTATCATCATCCCCATTGATCTTAACATGATAACCCATCCCCATTGCTCTTTCACTACTACTAATGTTATAAAGACATACTTGAGCTTTCACTTGGCGGTTACTTGGATCCTTGCTTCCCTTCGCTGTCTCAACATTATTTACTCTGCATTGCAAGGTAAATGAGAGGGTAAGCATAAGCTTAGTGAGTGAATATAAACAAGTATAAAAACACCTTGCAATGCAGCCCATATTAAACCAATTTCATCAATTTAAAATAACATGTCATGCTTTTTATAAAACAAAACAAACATGGCTAACAACGCCACTTTTAAAACTCAGTAAGTGTCATCAAACCATGGCTAACATTGCCATCTTTAAAATTTAGTAAAAAACTTTTTAAAATCACAAGCTTTAAAAGCTAAAACACAAGTCTTACATGTTACTCACATAGCAATGCTTACACATGCATCTCAATGCATAAAGCTCAAGTCTCACATGCTAACAACATAGCAATGCTTCAATCACATGCATACCAATACACAAAACCTCGCATGCATAATCACATATGCAACAAGTAAAAACCATGACACTTACCTTTAAAAAGTAAAAACATATATTGGTGCTAGTGATCCGATTTGTACTACTCCAAATCGTTAGGATAAACGAGCAACCGCATGTTAGTACTACTCCCAGAGCATGCGCGTGTTGATACTACTCTCAACATGAATTATCTCACCTTGGTGTCCGATGAAAGTACTACTCCGATCAACCCGTATGTGACAGTACTACTCCCATCACATAGCATTAGAATAAAAGGCAAAATGCAACATACAAGGAATTTATACACGTACGACTTCTGAATATTTATAGTGCACTCTAGACCCTATTGATCGATCAACTTATCCCATAAGGTTCATCACTTAACTAGCCAATACATTATAAAAAATCAATGCTCAAAATTTAATTTGATAAGTGCTCAACTCACTATCACTTTTTACAACTTTTATGGGCATTAATCACCGAATTTACATCCACCCGGACCAAAGCATGTACTTAATGTGATATATTTAGAAGTTAAGCTTATAGAGATAATATTTACAGAAAAGGCAAGTTTTACTGCATTCTTATATCTGTGCAGGAGAACTAGTGCCGCGGCAGCAATAAGGCCGAGGCAGGACCTGATGCCGAGGCAGCAGCTGAAGAGCCAAGAAGCAAGACTATAGGCGATTGGAAGAGAAAAATCCAATGGACGTGTCTGGACATAAAGCACATGGATCGGAGCTGGCTAGCATGAGGAAAAGCCCAAGACAAGGCCACGCGGGAAAGCCTCTTAGTTGAATTAAACTTGGAAATATTTAATTATGTACATGACTTGTTCCCTACTCCAATTTGTATTCCTCTTAGGAAAGGTTTGCCCTAGGTCAAGCCTATATAAAGACCTAGCCGTCCAATGTATTACACATCAATACCTAGAGAGAGAGAGCCGATTCTTATATTCTTTTCTCTCAACTATGTTCTAAGCTTTCTTAGGGTTTAGGTGAAGGTTGTTAGTATTTGTGAGAAGAGATTGTACTTTGTCTTTGTTTCAATGCAATAAAACTATCAAGGTTTGCTTACCCTTTGTTATTCCTTGTTCTTGCATTCAAGCCCGGGAGGGAAGTTTGTAAGTAATCCATTTATCTAGACTCGGGAGAGTTAGATTCACGAAAGGGGTAAGTACGGTGTTTCAATTGCGAAATACTAACTCGGCCTAGGATAGGTTAAGAGTTTCAGCGGCTAAAAGAAGTGTGATATTGGTTGGTAAGTATAACTGATTCACGCCGGGAGGTATCATCAAGGACTAGTCATCAACAGTACTTCGACTTAGGGATAAGCGGAGTCATTCAAGGACACTTTGCCGAACTTTGGTAAGGTCTACCCACGAGCAAGGGATTGCCGCGGCGGACAGTATTGTCGCTGCCAAGGCAGTAATCTGCAGTGCTGCCGAGGCAGTGATATACGATTGCATTGGGCAGAGACAAGTCAATCAAATCCACAATACAACACAACACGATCCTGACCTCTCTCTCTACTATTCAAATCTCTTTATTTTACTTAGTTGTTTTATTTTAATTCCATCACAACCCAAATCTACTTGTGTTTTATTTTATTTCTACAGAACAGGAAAACGAAGAAGACATATTGAGCATACTAGTCTCTGTGGAGACGATAATCCGATAAATACTTATAACTTATTACTTGCGATGTGTCCACTTGCACTAAACGCGTACTTTTGACACGCGACATAATTCAAAATAGAATTCAAATCACATGTATCCCACTTTCCACGCATCACTTGCAAAAACTGATAAAACTACTTTTATCTTATTTTTTCAAAATAAAACCGTGGGAACATTGAATGCATATAAAATCTCTTAAAAACAATTTCATGAGCATTTATATACATGCATAATCACATATGCACAACATAACAAGAGCACGACAAATAACGTTGTAAAAACAAGGCATAATATGAGAACCTTTAAGAAAACAATACTTAAAACTTACTTCCAAGTATAGGGAGGTTTTTCACACCTTCCCTACACCCCCAAACCTTTGAAAACACATTTAAAAACATGCCAAATCGGCAGCCCTCGTAATCCACTCACCAATAACTATTTCTTGTCCTACAAGTCACCGATTCGATTAAAAAATTCTTCAAATGTGATCACCAACTTCTTGTCATGTTTCAACCATAAAAAATAAGGATTTAGTGCTCCTAATCGCACACAACAAACCCCAAGTCGGACCCCCACTCAACAGCCCTTAAAACCTATCAAAACCTTAACCAAAAACTTTCTGAAAACTACCAAACTTCTCCTAAACCTATAGTCCGGGATTATATATGTTTAAAACATGTTATAAACATTATAATACATTCAAAATCATGAATTTAGGATTCCAAAACAGCGGATCAAAATCTTTGAACGAAAATTGGGATTTGTAGTCGAAAACCGATTTTTATGAAATTAAAGGATTAAAACAAAAACTCCAAGCCAATAACTTGGGAATTTCAGTAAAGAACTTTATTTTTCTAGAGGATTGATGAAATCTCACCTCCAAAATTGATCCAATCGTTTTTCGGGTTTTAAAACGAGAAAACGATGAGAAAACAAGAAAATTTAAAAAAGAAAAGTTATTATAATTATTAGAAACGAATTTAATAGAAAAAGAATGAGTTTTTACCTTGAAAACTTGATGAAAGGTTGCCTCCAAAGAGGGAAAACGAAAATTAGAAAAATATGTGATGTTTAGGTTAATTAAAAAGGGTTTTAAGAGTTTAAAATTAAGTTTAATTAAGTTATTGAATTTAAAATAGGTTTTGGGTTTAATTAATTAAAATTTGGAAAGCTTAGACCAACTATGATTATAATTGGATCAAAGCCCCTTAAATATTCAAAGTTTTGTCTTGTTTTATAAAATTGTCCTCGAAGTTTTCAATTTTTACAAAATGGTCACCAATTTCTAAATCCTAGGGATTTAAAGGTAAATTTTCAAAATTGATTTGACCAGAGTCAAATATATGTTAAATAATAATTTTAGGATATTTTTCCTCAATTTATTTTGATTAAAAACTAATTTTTAAGTATTTAATCCCGAACTAGGCTAAACCAACAAAACCGGTCCACTAGACCTCTAAACTTCTAGGCCCAAATTTGGGGTGTTACAAATTTTTAACTCGCTGAGGACCTTTAAATTTCTGAAGCACACTCCATATACTATCAATACTCCTAATGTGATTTTGAGAGAGCAAAGTATACGCAGATGTAATAGTAAATGTCAAATTATCCTCCCATTTCCATCCAGGTTTATCAGAAGGTGCCAAAGGATTTGGTGGCTTAACAGATGCTATATGATCTATTATATCAGGCTTTAAAAGGTATTGAAACTGATCTCATTCTTATTTACCATCAACGCCAACCATCGAACTCACCGGAAGAAAATGAGGTAAGTTATAAGCATCATCAGTCTTAACCGAAGCTAACGGTCCAACATTCTTTAGCCAATTATCCCTCTAAAAATCTACATGAGTACCATTGCCTATGCTCCAAAGAATGCTACTACGAACATCAGACCACAAAACAGCTAACCCACGCCATAAATGAGAACATGTACACCGAGTCAAATATTCTATAAGCACATCAAAACATTTATATTTAGCCCTTAGCATCTGAACCCATAGTTGATCTTTCTTAGCCACAAGATTAAATGCTACTTTCATGAGAAAAGAATCATTTTGTATACTAAGATGTTTAAATCCAAGCCCACCATGTTCCACAGGTTTACAAACCTCATCCCAGCTAACCAAGTGAACACCTTTTCCCATAGCACCATGACCCCATATAAAACCACGAATCAGTCGCTCAATTTTCGCACAAATACCTTTAGAAATATGTGTAGTCTGCATAGAATAGAAAGGATACTCAATTTCCGCACAATTTCCGCTCAATTTTATGATACTATAATATGTTCTAAATTAATAAAAATCGCCATTCAATATTTGACTTTATCGTTTATTATATATGTTAATTTTTAGTTAATTATATGACATTAATTGGCCCAGTGGTTAAGGATACTCATTTTGCCTCATCTTATATGAGTTTGAATTCCGATATGGGAAAAAATTATAATTTCTCTACTTAATCAAAAAATATATTTAAAATTAAAAATTATCACCCTTAACTTTCCCGGTTTTTAAAAAGTTATGTGTTAACTCCGGATTTTTACATAAATATTATATCTAATTTTTTAAACATTGTTGCACCTCCTTTTTCAAGCGGTTCAATATTTTTTCTTAAAAAAATAAAACAACGAAGTCGCCACAAATCTTTTAAAAGGTGTGATTGAATCTCCTAAAATCGAGTAATTTTGATAAATCATTTTTTATTAAAATAACAATTTTGATATGCGAAAGCACAAAAACAAGTTTGGGAGTCGGTTACGTCTGGGAAGGGTTAACAACCCCACAACGCCCAAAAATTGGTACCTAGCCGATTACAAAACGTTTTAATGTTGGAATTTATAAGTTCTTATAAAATTTAAGTTATTGACCCATTTATGAATAAAATTCCATTTTAGCAGTCTTATTGTCAGGATAGTAAACTTTAATCACCGCCAACATTTCTGGCGCTAACTCGTTACCTCCCTTTGGTAAGAAACCACATTAATTAGATTCTAGTACTTCAAGGCTCTAAATTAACTAAGGCTCTAACACTAGAAAACCTAAACATAGGGGCTTATTTAAGCTAATATAATAAAGACATACAACATGTTTAACAATTAAAATTAAGAAATGTATGATGTTGATAATCGAATTAAAAATAAATTAATTATATTCCAAGTTTAAAAAGTATTTAAAAAAATTCAAGGCTGGCAGTTTACCCTAATATTTGCGTCGTCGCTGCTTTCTCTTTTCTTCCATCAAAGTTTTAATTTTTTTCTTTTGATCGGTGGTTGGCAACTAATTTTTATATTAGTTGTCGACCACCGGATTTATTTTTTCTTGTTTCTTTTATGTTTTTTCGTATTTTAATAAGAATCTCTATCTTTATGATACGTATTTTCTCTTTCCTTGTGACATGCTTTTCATTTTTGTGTTTTTTTTCCTGTCCTTTTGGCATGATTCAGCATACCTTAACGGTCGATTGTTGCATAGATTTGAATCGGCACTAGTTTTCTGATTATGGTTTTGTCGGTGGTCATGGAAAGTTAGATCCCCACTCGGATGATGGTTGTGTACCGATATAATCAGTCCTAGGTAGCGGAACATTTTGCCTATTAGTTTGGATCGCTCACCACTCCTTTACTTATTATGCGTCTTGATTAGACAGAGACAAAGAGATTCAGGAAGCTTCTGAATTTTGATGGTATATTTATCTCCATAGAAAATATTTTACTTTACTTTATATTGGGGTTTGAAGAAAGTGTGGGTTGATTAATTCCATTATTTTTCCTTAATCAATTTTAATTGTGATATTTTCTATGAAATTAATAAAAATTCAGTGGCTATTATAAAAAAGGCTTTATGAAATGAAAAAAATTGTGTAAGAATTTAATAAAATTAAATGGTCCACTTTTATTTAGAATATGTGCAAAACCCAAAAATATCATCCACCAATATGTATTTTAAAACATAGATCAAAACACCTCATTTTAAAATTCTCTTAATAGTTCATCCATATTCTTCATGAATTGAAAAAATAAAAATAAAAAATATTTGAAAAGAACAAAGATTTTATAACTAAAAAAATAGAATTACTCCAATTATTATTATATTCAAAATAAAAGAAAGAAATAAAAAACGAAAGATCAAGAATAAAATACGTAAAAAAACAATTTTTTTTCTTTGTATTCTAAAAAAAATCCAATACAAAGTGACACTGGTGGGAGAAAAAGAGAATTACAAGAGTAAAGGATGAACTGTGTTTTGTGAGTTGTGGTATGTGAATTACAAGTGATGAGGGGGGATTTATATAGTGGTTTTGAATTTACAAATACATGGAAATTCTACCCAAAAAATCTCAAAATTCAGGTAAAAATATTTGTACCCCCCTCGATCTTGTCTAGACACCACACGACTTGAACGAGTTACACAGGGAATACCGAGGCTAATCCGGAGACTCGCCACGATAAACAACCCTAAAAAAATAAAATTTATCTTTTCTAAATGCATTAATTAGATCCTAAATGTTCATGCAAGGACTGAGTTCATTTGCAGCAGAAATTAATAAGAAACGAGTCATAATTTAATAGAACAAGTTATAGAGACCTAATTGTAATTTTATTGAAATTAATGGACCAATTTGATATTAAAGTTACCAACATTTAATTAAGTTCATTACATGCTCGTATCTCAAATTTCAGCTTAAAATAATATCTACAAGTCATTTAATTGCGTGTTCAAAGTTTAGGTACTATTTTCAGCCTTCAAAGGTTTCATGACATTCTCTATATGCAAATTCACCTAAAAACATTTTAAGCATATATCATGGTATACTAGCTAGATGCAATTCAACCTAGTTAGTAACAATCTATTCAACTCCTACGAGTATGATTCAACATTAACAATCTTATAAACATACGAAAGAACCACCTCAATATACTCAACATGTTTTCTATATGCATTCCAACCTAAATACAATCATCATAGATTCGACTCATAAATAGTCATGCTTCATTATCAGCAACACTCAAATTCACACATATGGATATCAAGAATCAAACTTCAAAATAACAATATTATAACTAAAGGAATATCAATGGAAAATTCAATTCAAAGTCATAAAGTTAATATCATCATAGATAAACGTCAAACATGTATAAGCATACGACTACTACAAGTCTCATTAATATAACAATATTCTTAACATGGTAACTCATCCCCATTGTTCTCTCACTACTACTAATGTTATAAAGACATACTTCAGCTTTCACTTGGCGGTTACCTAGATCCTTGCTTCCCTTTGCTGCCTCAACATTATTTACTCTACATTGCAAGGTAAATGAGAGGGTAAGCACAAGCTTAGTGAGTGAATAAAAATAAGTATAAAAACATCTTGTAATCCAGCCCATATTAAACCAATTTCATCAATTTAAAAACATTTCATGCTCTTTATAAAATAAAACAAACATGGCTAACAACGTCACTTTTTAAAACTCAGTAAGTTTCATCAAACCATGGCTAACAATGCCATCATTAAAATTTAGTAAAACCTTTTTTAAAATCATATGCTTTAAAAGATAAAACACAAGTCTTACATGCTACTCACATAGCAATACTTACACATGTATCTCAATGCACAAAACTCAAGTCTTACATGCTAACAACATAGCAATGCTTCAATCACATGCATACCAATACACAAAACCTCGCATGCATAACCCCATATGCAAAAAGTAAAAACTATGACACTTACCTTTAAAAAGTAAAACATATATTGGTTCTAGTGATCCGATTTGTACTACTCCAAATCGTTAGGATAAACGGGCAACCACATGTTAGTATTACTCCTAGAGCATGCGCATGTTGATACTACTCTCAAAATGAATTATCTCACCTTGGTGCCCGGTGACAGTACTACTCCTATCAACCCGGATGTGACAGTACTACTCCTATCACACAACATTAGACTAAAAGCCAAAATGCAACACACAAGGAATTTAAACACGTACGACTTTTGAATATTATAGTGCACTTTAGACCCTACTCCTATCCCATAAGGTTATCACCTAACTAGCCAATATATTATCAAAAAACAATGCTCAAGTTTCAAGTTAAAAACAATGAAATAAACTCATGCATCCCACTAATACATGCATCAAATGCATAAACCGGTAAAAACTACTTTTCTCATGTTTTCAAAACAAAACCGTGGGAGCATCATATACATATAAAAAATTTTGTAAAAATAATTTCATAAGCATTAAAGCACATGCATAATCACATATGCACAACACAATAAGAGCATGACAAATAACGTTGTAAAAACACGGTATAATATGGGAACCTTTAAGAAAGCAAAACTTTAAACTTACTTCTGAGTATAGGGAGGTTTTTCACACCTTCTCTACACCCTCAAATCTTTAAAAATACATTTAAAAATATGCCAAATCGGTATCCCTCATAATCCACTCACCGATTTACTAAAACTTGCTCGACAAGTCACCCAAAAACGTGATTCGGCTTTCCGATCTTCCTCAAACTTGTTCCTTTACATCTTGAACTAATTAAAGCATCAAAACCAGAGGGTTTAGTGCATTATAATACACCCAAACTTCCCTCAAGTCAGACCAACACGTGGCAGCCTCTCCAAACACCATAAAACCTAACCGAAAACCTCTTCAAACACCACCTAAACCTTATGTCCGAGAATAGATACTTAAAATTCATCTTAATTAAATCTAAACACTTTAATATTCATGTATTTAGGTATCAAAAACAGCCATGAAAAACCCTTGAACGAAAATAAGAAAACAATGGGATTTTTATCAAGAAAAACGATTTTATTGATTCAAGACTTTAAATATTGTTTCGATCAGCCAAGAAATTAGGAATTTCATTAAAGAAATTTAGGTTTCATAGTTTTGAATGATTTTCGCCTCCAAAATTGATCCCACCCCTTTAAAGGTTTAAAAACTAGAAAACCCGTAGAAAACAAAGAGATTTTGAAGAAGAAAAATATAGGAAAATAAACCAAATTTTTTTTATTAAAAAGATACCTTAAAAATATGATGAATAATACGCCTTGTTAAGGAAGAAACCAAAATCTTGGAGAAGGGTTTAATGCTTGATGAAAAAATAGAGTTTTTCAAGTAAAATCGAAGAAGAAAATTATAAAGAATTAACCAAATTAATTTTTATTGAAAAGATTGATGTTTAACTTTGACAATATGATGGAATGGCTACCAAGAAGATGAAAAGTCGAAATTTTAAAAATAGGTTTAGGTTTATGACATAAAAATAGGTTTTTAGGATTAATATTAAGTTATTTGGGCTATTAATTAAAATTATGGGTTATGGGTTATTAAAATAGAGCCTTGGAAGTATTAGATCAGCTAGGATTAGGATTGGATCAAAGCCCCTTAAAGATTCAAATTTTTGGCTTAATTTATGAAATTGTCCTCAAGTTTTCAATTTTTACAAAATAGTCACTAATTTCAAAATCGTAGGGATTCAAGGGTAAATTTTCAAAATTGATTTGAACTAAGTCAAATATATACTAAATAATGATTTTAGGATATTTTTATATAATTTATTTTGATTAAAAATCAAGTTTTAAGTATTTAATCCCGAACTAGGATAAACCGACGAAACCGGTTCACTAAGCCTCCAAATTTGATTGATTCTACCCAAAATTGAGTTGCTTCATTCCCTTTTTGCTTATTTAACCAGTTATGAATGATATGAGAATGATATTTCCTTTGATTTTTCGATATACAATTTGACATCCTTCCTCTTTTTCTTTGATTATGATTTGAATTTGATCTTGGGATAATTTCTTCCATATTTTTTATTATATTCGAATTGGTTTAAAAAAATCAGTATCAACGGTTACCCCTTCTTCTTTTTATTACGATGAAATTGTGATAGAGCAAAGAACAAAAGACACTGATTTTCATCAACGTCAAACTTGCTATGCGATCCATTCTCTTTATGCCTGAACGGATAAAAATGTTCTATTCTCCTTGTGCCCGAACAGATAAGCGGGTTCTATTCTCCTCGTGCCCAAATAGATAGGAATGTGTTAAAAATAAAGTTTCTATCCTCTTCATGCTCATATGGATAAGCAAGTTCTATTCTCTTTATGGTCGAATAGATATACATCTTCAAAAATGGTTTCATCTTTCTCATGCTCGGATGGATAAGCAGGTTCAAAAAAAAGGTTTTATTCTCCTCGTGCACGAATGAATAAGCAGATTCTATTCTCTTCATGTTCGAATAAATAATTAGGTTCAAAAAAGGTTTTTATTCTTCTCCTATACGAATGGATATGCATGTCCTATTCTTCTCATGCTCGAATAGATAAGTAGGTTAAAAATTATTCCATTTTCCACATGCACGAATGGATATGTAGGTTCTATTCTCCTCATGCTTGAATAGATAAACAAGCTCTCCTCTCCTCTTGCTTGAGTAGATAAATATGTTTCTAAAAAAGGTTCCATCCTCCTCATGCTCGGATGGATAAGCAAGTTTCATTCTCCTCATGGTCGAATAGATAAATAGGTTCAAGAAAAAAGGTTTTATTCTGCTAATGCACGAATGGATATACAAGTTCTATTCTCCTCATGCTCTAATACATAAACAAGTTCTACTTTTCTCATGCCTGAGTAAATAGGCAGGTTCTATTCTCTTCATATTCGAATAGATAAGCAAATAATGTAAAAAAAAAGTTTCATCCTCTTTATGCTCGGATGGATAAACATATTTTATTTTTCTCATGCTCGAATAGATAAACATGTTAAAAAAAGGATTTCATTCTTCTCATGTAGGAATGGATATGCATGTTTTATTCTCCTCATGCTCGAATAGATAAGCATGTTCTAATCTCCTCATGCTCGAGTAGATAAGCAGGTTTCCTGAAAAAAGGTTATATCTTCCTCATGCTCGGATGGATAAGCGGGTTCTATTCTCCTTATGCTCGGATAGATAAGCATATTCAATAAAAAAATTCATTCTCCTCATGAATGAATGGATATGCAGGTTCTATTCTCCTCATTCTCATATAGATAGCATGTTCTACTCTCCTCATGCTCGAGTAGATAATTAGATTTTTTAAAAAAAGGTTTTATCCTCCTTATGCTCGGATGAATAAGTGGGTTTTATTCTCCTCATGCTCGAATAGATAAGCAAGTTCAAGAAAAAAAATAGTATTCATTCTTCTCATGCACGAATGGATATGCATGTTCTATTCTCTTCATTCTCGAATAGATAAACAAGTTTACTATTCTCATGTCTGAGTAGACATGCAAGTTTCTGAAAAAAAAAAGGTTTCATCCTTCTTATGGTCGGATGGATAAGCGGGTTCTATTCTCCTCATGCTCGAATAGATAAGTAGGTTCAAGAAAAAGGTTTCATTCTCCTCATGCACGAATGGGTATGCAAGTTCTATTCATGCTTGAATAGATAATTATGTTTTACTCTCCTTATGCCCAAGTAGATAGGTAGGTTCTTTTTGCTGAAAAATTTCATATACCTATCAAAATTTTAAAAAAATGATACAATGATGATGAACATGCCCTTAAGGATGCCTAGTATGCATTTTTTTCTCATTTCTTATTATTTTCTTTGGTTTTCTCTTTTCTTTTCTCTTAGAGATTCCTTTTTTTTCTTTCAAGTGCATTTTCTTGTTACAACCAGATAGACAATCATGTTTATTATTTCTCTTTTCGATTTGCTATTTTTCCTCACTCAATCTAGGCGATTTGAATGATCAACTTTTAGCATCATATTTTCAATATTCCTTTTGTCTTCGTCTTGTCTGAGAGAATGAAACTTTGCTAATCGGATGAAAACCCTTACATTATGAGATGTCTTCGTCAACATAGTTAAATGTTCATGCTTAAAGTTATACTGGTACCAAGCATCTTTTGAGCTTGTTGTGAGTTCTTCTATTCTTACCCGTTGTTGGGTAAATTGATGTGTTTGTTTACAAATATATGTGTTTTGACCTTTTAATTTTATACCCAATATTGTCGGAGATCTAAAGTTGATATAAATTCAAAAAATTAGAAAAATTCCTTAATACTGCTTTTGCTGAGTAGATTTTGAAACCGAAGAAGATGTACAAAATATAAAATTCCTTTTAAATTGTCAAGCTTTTGAGAGAATTATTTTTTGTTTGCCTAATTCACGAACTATCTAAGCTGCCATTTATTTGTTTTCAACTCAGATCCCCCATTAGTTTCAAGACACTCTTTGCGGATTTTCATCTTGAATTCCCCTTTTTCTTTTTTCTTTTTTTTTTATTTTTTTTCTTGAGTCTAGGACGTCTTTTACGGGTTTTCACCTTCAGATATTTTGTTCTTTTTCTAGGTATGTTATATCTTGAATGAGACTTAATTCAACAGAATCTCGTCATCATTCATCTCAACTAAAATCAAAGCTTCTAAAAAAACGTCTTCGATATATATAAGATCTTTCCCAATTAAGAGCCCACTTTTCTCGGGTATCTTTTGGATTGACAATATTTTTTTAACACCAAGTTTCATTCTTAAATTTCTCACCGAAGAATCTTTTTTATCATATGCTTGTATCTTCCCCTTTTGATGTATTTGAGCATGATAAACAACTTTCAAGCATTCTCATCAATAAGGTTCAATTGGTCATACCCTGCTTGGACCCATTTTGTTTTTTCTAACTCTTCTTTCATCAGAACGTGAATGAATGAGATCTCAACCCTGATTGATACTTCAGCTTTTAACATGTAAACTGATGAAAACATTGTTGCCCTTGTTCTACTTGAAGCACTTATGCTACACTGAACAATTTCTCTTAGATTGAAAATCAATTCCTAGAATCTTTTTTTGATGAATTTAATCACTTTACTCATAAGATGCAAAAATAACTAGAAATAAGGATTTGAA
This sequence comes from Abelmoschus esculentus, assembly GCA_035048815.1. NCBI lineage: Eukaryota > Viridiplantae > Streptophyta > Magnoliopsida > Malvales > Malvaceae > Abelmoschus > Abelmoschus esculentus. The sequence goes on from JAUCBN010000049.1 coordinate 4,999,706, forward strand.
GAAAATAAAGGCTAGAAATGAGAATTTAAACCTAAAAGTCATGGAAAACCCAAAAAAGAACAAAGTCAGATACCCAAATTTCATAGTATAAATGATTCACGAATCCCTCAACCAGATAATATCTCATTTAAGTGGATCTCTTTAACTCACCAATTCCCCAAGTTTCAATCTTCCATCTTTTCCAATCTCGATCAGACATTATAAGTTCAATGGTCCTTGAAGAAAGGTTAACTCAATTAGGTAGAATGTATTCTGAAAACATACTTCTTTTTCTCAAATATCCATGTGTGATCTAAATAGTCTTTTAAGGCATGTAATGTAGGCTAGGTTATGGTTGTAAAGAAAAGGATACATAGGCTCAAATATATATTCAAGGGTGATTAAACCAATGATCAAATTTTTTTGATGAAATCTTCGTTCGTTTATTCTCAAGATTAATCTAGACTACCTATTTTGGGTTTTCACCCTAAAGTTCATATTTTTCTTGCACATGATTCATTTGAAGGATTTAGCACATGCTCTATGCTTTCATCTTTTTTCACGATTTAACTCTTATCTTTTCTTCCTTTTTCTTTTTCACTCTTTTCCTTCAAATTTTTCCTTTTTTGTATTTTTTTCTTGTTTTTCTCATCGACCTTGATTTGGTATATTTTATCTCACTTAAAAATATCCTTTCATCATCTTTTACCTTAGTGTTGGGAGTGATCCTTGGTTAGGGTTCAAACATAAGAAAAATATCAAGCTCAAAGGGGATAACAAGATATTTTTTATTTTCTTATTCGAGAAAAAAATTAAGGAATGTTAAATATCATTTCACACACCAATATCGTTGAAGAGAATTAGTTGGTGAGGCTTTTGCAGTCTTATGTTATGAATGAAGTGTCCACCTTTTTTCAAGTTGTAATATTTAAGGTAGTCCAACCCAAAGGGATTGGATACCTACACGGCAACTTATTCATGCACTAAAAATAAATGAAACACAAGTAACTTTATTTGGAGAATGTTTAACTTAAAAGAAAACAAATAAACTTAAGTAAATTAATGAAATCAATACGATGTGGATGAGGCCAATTTGACTGCTTTGTAGTGTGAAGTACAGTCGTAATATATTATCCTTTTATTAATGAATGAAGTTGAAGTGTTGCCTCGGCGGGTTATTGAAGGGTCGCCTTAGTTGCCTCGATGGGGTTATGCCTTGTCGACAATTCAACAGTTCATAGTTTGACAGAGTATCCATAACTGCCTCCTTTTTATCCCTAATTCGGATTACTATTGCTACCCTCGTCTTGATAATACCTCCCGATGTGAACCAAGGTTGATAAACAACCAATGATATGCTTCCTTATAGTCGCTAAAATCCTTGACAAATTAGTCAATTCCCATAAAAAAGACTTTATTCTCTCGTCTCGTGAACCTAACTATCCCTAGTCTAGGTAAATGTGTTTTTTCTCACAAACTTATCTTCCAAGACCGTATGCAAAGAAGAATGAAAACCAAGAGAGAATAAACTATGAAACTTGAATTGCATTAACAAGAATCAAATAATATTACAACCTTCTTCCACAACTACTCCACAACTAACCTATGTCTTGTGAAAGAATTAGAAAATAGCGTTTGTCGACGGTTAAGGGTTTATTCTATGAGAACCGACTTACTTTCCTAGACCTAAGGTCTTGCTCTATATAGGCCAAGCCTAGGTCAAAGTCTCCCATAAGTATTAGGATTTCTAAAAGGAATAGAATACATATTCATATTATATTACAAATCTTTATTCTATTTCCTAATTTTTCTCCCTTTGGACTCTTGAATTTTCGTTAACTTTGACCATAGCTTAACTTTATTTCCTCGTTTTTGTTTCTTCTTTAATTCTGCTCACTAAATTTTGTTACTTTATTCTCTATCTATCCTGCACTAGTTGTTATCGTCATTCTTCTACCGCGGCAACCATTTCACTGCCTTGGCGGGTTCTCATCTGCATCTGATCTTATGTTTGTAATTCTGGCTTCCAGCATCCATCGAATGTAATTGGTATCACCTGTATATTTATTTTCTCTCTAGGAAATAAAACTATAACGTACTTGTTTTATACCAAATAACATCTAAAAATAACATTTAAGTGCTTAGATGCTAAGATGTAGAAAACAATCAGAATTATTCAATATTGCCATTAACCTTGTTCATTACGTGTAATAATTGAGTGGAGAAATAAAATAATAAATAGGACTTTTATGCACTTATCAAATTCTCTCAAACTCGAACTATTGCTTTTCCTCAAGTAATGCAATTATATCTCTAAGTCAGAATTTTCATCAGGATATGCCTTCTTGCTTGCCACGGCAGAGCTCCTTTCTTGGCTCGGCCTCTTTTAGTTCCAGGATTTCCTCGTAACTGGACTATGAGTCTTTGTGAGTGTGTGTAGCTTTGCCAAAGCTGATTTTCTAAGTTCTAATCCTTTTTCTAGCTCAAGACTCTCGACTTAGATTTATTCCATCTTTTTCTTTTCCCTATTCTTTATATAACTACACATGCAATTGTATAATTATACTGCTTGAGCAGGTGATATGCACCTCAATTGTTAACCTACTATTATTAGAGCCAATTTCGAGAACCTCTAATAAGTTGGAAAATTTTAAGTCCTAGATCCATTGATGGGGACCTCTAAGGACTGCACTAGAGTCGGTGTTAAGAACCTCTAACTAAAATATAAAGTTTAAGTATTTATTGCATTTTCAAAGAAAAGAACTTCTAAAATCAACTAAGTTGAGAATTGTTTAATTCTTTCAGGCTCATAGTTTAATTCTAAGTATTATTCATACAATAATTTTTTTGATTTCAAGTCTGATGAATGGTACACTCAGCGTCGTCGACAAGATGACATGTCGCTGCAAAGGCAAACTCTAGAAAATTATCAGACTTAGAATCTTGATTGCATCAAGGATGTAAATAGCAGAATTTAAGTCAATAAGTGATAGTAATAAGATATTTTCATACATTGGGGTTTAATTACAAGACAAAATAGACGAATGCTCACCCAAACTCGAGAGATGCATTGTCCTCAATGCATGATAGTAGATAAAAGAAAAAGTTAGACCGAAAAGAAATAAAAAGGAAAAGGAAAAGAAAAAGAAAAAATGTTCTACCGCCCAAGAATTGAGAGGATTTGGTGGTGACTACGTTGTTTGTCTTGGGTTGGTAGTAGTTTTCTTGTGGAGTTGTTGGTATAACCTAAAATAAAAGTAAATTAATTGTGAATGATTTATCTTATTCCTAAAATATTAAAGAAAACAAGATGAGTTAGGATGTTATATAGGAGTGCAATTAGTTGCCTCTCCTAAAGTGACGACTTCCTTTTTAGTTTGGAATGTTGGTCCTCTGTACTGTTTCAGGCGTTGTCCATTGACTTTGAATTCATTTCCATCTTATAGGGATTTTATTGTCACTGCCCTATGCGAGTATGTGTGGACAACTTCAAATGGTCCTATCCACCGGGACTTGAGTTTTCCTAGAAAAAGTTTAAGTCTGGAATTATAGAGAAGAACTTGTTGCCCGAGCAAAATATATCGTGGCAATAAATTTTGGTCTTGCCATTTTTTTGTTTTTTCCTTTTATCTTTTTGCGTTTTCATATATAGTGGCGCAGAATTCGTCAATTTCATTTAATTTCAGAAGTCTCTTTTTCCCTTTTTTTCCTAGTCCATATTGACCATCTTGATTGCCCAATATGTCTTGTGTTCAATTTCAACTGGTAGATAACAGGACTTACCATATACTAGCTGGTATGGAGACATCTTTAATGGTGTTTTGAATTCTGTTCTGTATGCCCAAAGAGCATCATCCAATCGCAGTGACCAATCTTTTCGACTTGGATTTACTACCTTTTCTAGGATTATTTTTAATTCTCGGTTGGATATTTCGGCCTGACCATTGGTCTATGGGTGGTATGTCGTGGCAATTTTGCGTGTGACGCCAAGTTTTTTCAATATTGAAGAAACTTGTTTGTTGTCAAAGTGCTTTCCTCTATCACTAATAATGGCTCGTGGAACTATAAACCGAGTGAAAATATTTTTCTTCAAAAATATTTGAACCGTTTTTGAATTATTTTTTGTTGTGACTATTGCTGCTACCCATTTTGATACACAATACATAGTTAGTAGAATGTAGATATTTCCAAAAGATGATAAAAATGGACCCATAAAATCAATACCCCATACAGCAAATAGTTCTATTTCAAGGATATTCTATAAGGGCATTTCGCTTTTCTTTGAGATATCTCCCATGCATTGGCATTTATCGCATCTTTGTATAAATCGGCCAAATATAGTCTTGATTTTAGGATTTTTTTGTTTGGTTGCCTCCAAAAAGTCCTCCATATTGTGCAGAATGGCATTGTCAAGTACATTGTTTTGCTCGTCTTCTGGAATGCATGATCGTATAATTTGATCTACACATTGTTTAAACAAGAATGGCTCGTCCCAGAAATAATGTTTTGCATTATATTGGAACCTTTTCTTTTCTTGATGATTAAGATTATGAGGCAAAATATCAGTAGTAATATAGTTAACAATATTAGCGTACCAGGGTGTAGCAGTTGCGGCCAAGGCGACTAAACTTATATATTATGAGATTACTTTGGCAATATGTTCCATTATGGTTATGGGATCTTCTCGAAACCTTATATACCGCTGTCATGACAGCTAGAAAATGTTCATCAGAAAAAGTTTCCTTTATTTCTACGTCTGATTGGTTTCCTTTATCCCCTTCTAGTCTGTAAAGGTGATCAACTACTTGGTTTTCTAGGCATTTTATGTCTTTTATTTCGACCTCAAATTCTTGGAGTAACAGAATCCATCTAATTAATCGTGGTTTTACATCTTTTTTGAGAGTAGGTATTTGATAACTGAGTGATCTATGTGTACAATTACCTTACTGACAATGAGATAAGATCTGAATTTGTTGAATGCAAACACCACTACCAATAGTTCTTTTTTGGTTGTTATGTATTTGACTTGGTTTTCATTCAATGTCTTACTTTCATAATGTATGACATGGAGAGAAAAAAATTTTGAGTACTGCCCTAAAAGCGTAGTTGCTTGCATCACACATTAATTCAAACGAGAGATTCTAGTCGGGTGGGACAACAATTGGTGCTACCACTAGATTTTGTTTTAATGTTTCAAATGCTTGGGTAAATGAATCATCGAATATAAATGGTTTATTATGTTCTAGCAGGGAACATAAGGGTTTAGTGATTTTCGAAATGTTTTCAATAAACCTTCTATAGAATACTACATGTTCGAGAAAACTTCTGCTTTCTTGTATTGTAGTTGGCGGTGGCAACTTTTCAATAACATCTACTTTGGCTTTGTCGACTTCGATGAGGCCAGGTTGATTAATGAAATCGGTATGATGTGGATAAGGCCAGGTTGACTGCTTTGTAGTGCGAAGTCCAGTCGCAATATTTTATCCTCTTATTAATGCATAGAGTTGAAGTGCCACCTCGGCGGGTTGCTGAAGGGTCGCCCTAGCTAGCTTGGTGGGGTTATGACTTATCGACAATTCAACAGTTCATAGTTTGACAGAGTATCTATAACGACCTCCTCCTTATCCCTAATTCAGAGTACTATTGACGCCCACGTCTTGATAATACCTCCCAGCGTGAACCAAGGGCGATCAATAACCAATGATATGCTTTCTTATAGTCATTGAAATCCTTAACAGATTAGTCAATGCCCATAAAAAAGATTGTATTCTCTCGTTTCGTGAATCTAACTATCCCTAGTTTAGGAAAATGGGTTTTCATTGTAAACTTATCTTCCGAGCACGTATGCAAAAAAGAGTGAGAACCAAGAGATAATGAACTATGAAACTTGAATTGCATTAATAAGAATCAAATAATATTACAACCTTCTTCCAAAACTACTGCACAATTAACCTATGCCTTGTGAAAGAATTAGAACATAGCGTTTGTCGGCAACTAAGGGTTTATTCTATGAGAACCGACTTACTTTCCTAGACCTAAGGGCTTGCTTTATATAGGCCAAGCCTAGGTCAAAATATCTCATAAGTATTAGGAGTTCTAAAAGGAATAGAATATATATTCATATTAAAATACAAATCTTTATTTTATTTCCTAATTTTGCTCCCTTTGGACTCTTGAATTTCCATTGACTTTGACCATGGCTTAACTTTCTTTCCTCGTTTTTGTTTCTTCACTAATTGTTCTCACTGAATTCATTACTTTATTCTCTATTTATCGTGCATCATTTGTTATCGTCATTCTTCTACTGTGACAACCATTTCGCTGCCTTGGCGGGTGCTCATCTGCATCGATCTTATGTTTGTAATTTCGGCTTCCAGCATCCATCAACTGTAATTGATATCACCTGTAGGTTTATTTACTGTCTAAGAAAGAAAACTATAACCGTACCTATTTTATAACAAATAACATCTAAAAATAACATTTAAGTGTTTGGATGCTAAGATGTAAAAAATAATCAGAATTATCCAATATTGTCATTAAATATGTTCATTAATTGCAATAATTGAGTGGAGAAATGATATAATAAATAAGACTTTTATGCACTTATCATTAGTCTTTAGTTGATAGATGTTTTAGAGTTATCACTTTATTCGAAAACCCTAAACAACAAGATCTGAGAAGAAAATTCACTCGAAATGGGATTTTCCCATTAATCCTAAACACATATTTTTACCCTTCTATCTCGGGATTTGATTCAAGAATCATTCAAACAATCAATAATAAGGCTCTGCTAAAAGGGTGTATTTTGAAAGAGAAATGGATCAAGTGAATGAAAAAGAAATGTTTTCCACTTGTGAAAAATAAAGTAATAACATAAAGTCTTATTAAAAGAGATCTATGATGTTCGCAAGTAAAAACAAAAGGGTTTGTTCTAAGTGTGAATCCACGTTGACTAGGAAAATCTTCCTTTGTCCAGTTTTTAAGAATTAGCATGAATGAAATTCAGCCAATCTCAACCTATCTATGTTGCAGCAAGATTTCATTAATGAATTCATTTAGGTTATAGATGTTCGTCATATTCTCCTTCCTTGAGTTTTTCTTCTTTGATAGCTCATTTTCAAACATTGGAGGTTGATTTGGGTTGTCATTTTGAAAATTAAGGTTTTATTAAAACGTGTCTTATTTTAATTTTAAAACGATTTGGAGTCGTCACCGACCACTTATGTAGGCTAGACACAATAAAACAAACCATATATTCTGTTTTAAAACATTTGGGTTTGGGAATCGATTACACATAAGGAAACCCCTTACGAGCGTCCGAAATCGATACCTTATTAATTACTCAATGTATTTTGGCATTCGAATAATAACATTAATTTAGTCCATCATTTTCAGATGAATATTGTTCGAATTAAGATATCCTTTTGGATAAGAAAATGCATTTCTTGTAAATACGAGTCTGAATAAGATGTCCAAGTATGTTTGGAAACCTTAACTCGTATTTTGAAAAAATATAAGTTCTGCTCCAAAAGGTTTAAATGCATGACATGTTATTATCTTGTCAATTTTAAGTTCTATCTCATTAATCTCCATCAATTAAATAATTAAGACTATTAATTTTTAATTTTCTAAGTGTATTATGGTAATATCCAAACAATTGGATACTACCATCTAGACACTTAGAGAAATTAATAATACTACTTGTGTTTCTAGTTATTTACTTAATTAATTTTATTTTGTTACTAACCTTATATTTTTTTTATCATTTTCTAAATTAAGATGACACATCGAATGTGATACCGAAGTACACCCTTGGTCAACATCTTGGTACGTCAAAACACTGACCAACTTAGTGCATCCAAGGTAAATAATTAAATACACCATTCATAACTACAATTTTTTGTCTTATTTAAAATTTTAATCATTTAGAGTGACTAGTACTAAAAAGGCTCTAATTAAATAATTAATTAAAGCATTACTTAAAGGCACAAGGACTAAATTGAATTTTATTAAACTAAAAGCTCAATTACAAGTGCTAAACGACTAAAAAAAATTTAACTATATATTCTAATACCTAAAATATTATAATTACGAATTCTAATTCCTAAAATATTCTAATACCTAAAATATTCTAACTAAATTGACTAAATTTTAACTATATGCATTAGAAAAGGTGTTAAACCTTACCCTTTTCTAACTAAAAATTTTAATACCATAACTACATCTAATATTTGAGATAGATGAATAAATAAATCAGGACTAGAACAAAATAAAATGAAAGTTTTAGGACACAAAAGGAGTAAAAAAGAGTGATGGTCTGAATTAGTGGCTAAAATCAAATAAAAACAAATTCGAAAGCTGAATTTTTAAAAGAAAATAAAATACCACTGAAATGGGTTAAATCGAATGAAAAAGGAATTTTAGGGAAAATTTGAAACAAAAAGAATGTTATTATTTGGTTAGTGACCAAATTGTAAGACGAGACAAATACTCGAGGACGGAGAGAATATTTTAAAACATTAAATGGTTGAAAGAAGAGTTATAAAACAAGGAGGAACTCGGTTGTAATAAACCATTTTCTCAAAAAGTAGTATAATAATAAAATATGGATGAAATTGTATGATTTTAGAAATATTCAGGAACAAAATCAAAAGGATTTAAAACTGTTCAGGGACTATGAAATCAAAAGTTAAAACTTTTAGGGTTTAGATTTTAAATGAATTTAGGGTTTAACTTTTAGGGTTTAAGATTTAGGATTTAAATGAATTTAGGGTTTATATTTTTAGGATTTAGGGTTTAACTTTTAGGGTTTAGTGTTTAGAGTTTAGAGTTTAAATGAATTTAGGGTTTAACTTTTAGGGTTTAAGGTTTAGGGTTTAGTGTTTAAATGAATTATGGTTTAACTTTTAGGGTTTATAAATAAAATTTTATTAATTTTAAAATTTTAGTTTATTATATAATAATTTAATTATTATTTTTAATTAAAATAAAAATAAATATAAAGAAACCATTAATAGAAACATTACATATATATATATACAAAACGTTAGTGGTTTATATTAAAAGATTGTGCTTGGCTTAATGGTTATCCTAGTGACATAGAGTAAATGTGTAATTATTTTATTTATTTTTAACGGTCACGTCATCAATCCATTAATTTTTAACGGTCGATGGCTATTTCTATACTATTTTAATAATTGACATGTGTATTTGACGCTTTTTAAAGTATTGTGGCCATTTCGATATCAACCCATAGTATGGTGACTATCTATGTAATTTACCATTTTTTTAAGATAAATTCCTAATATTTTTTTATTGAAATAAACACCTAATATTTTAAAATATATTTATTTAATAAAAGATTAAAATAAAAAAAGTAATTACATATATTAATAAAAAGAATTAAAAAGGTAAGTAATAATATGTCGAATGTAGGTAGATTTTTATACCTCAATACTCATGCTCATTTTCATAAGATATGTTAATTTTGATTTCTCTTATTTTATTTAGTAAGTTAAGTTGGAATTGATCACATAAACAGAGAATAACACTAACAACAATATAACTTGATATTATATAAAATTGGAGTAATAGTTTTAGTTAGGGATCCATACGGATTGGATTTTTAATTGAATTAAAACTGATATAATTATATAAAGATATAAGTCTTGATTAAATAAATGTATTTTAAAATATTAAGTATTTATTTTAACAAAAAAAATATTAGATACTTATCTTAAAAAAATATATATAGTTTGGGCACTTATTAATAAGTTAAACAATTTTTTAACGGTATTATCTTTAAACACTAACGAAATGAAGCTTTTAGGCACATATTTCAATAAAAGAAAATTAAACATCTATTTTTAAAAAAGTATATAGTTTAAGTATTTATTTTTGAGTTAAGCGTAAAAGAAACTACCATGAACTCACGAGACCCGTCCATAAAAAATCATAAAAAACTATCATATGCATTGATTGAAGAAAGACACTTTCAGAGTATAATCAAGAAAGGTCAACACGTGAGACCCGTCCATACAAAAACTCGTGATGCTGCGGGAGGTGAAAATAGTTAGCTTTGTTAAAAAATCATTCAATTGCAGTCTCTTCTTTTGACATAAAAAAATCCCTAAAGTCATTTTGACATAATCAAGATTACTTCAACTAAGTAGAACTTGAAGAAAAGACTTTGACTTCCTATGTCAACATAAGCTATGCAATTGCAGTCACTCAATACCTCCAAGGTAATAACAAGACCATTAAAAGGAAATGATCAACCAGCAGTCTCTTCTTTTGATAAACTCACGAACCTTGATACAAACAGACTATAAGTTTGGTTTACGACAAGCTACTTAGCATGAAGTAATAATTCTTAAAATAAATAAATAAACAGTTATTCAGAGTAGTAGAAATTTGGCGCCTTTAGGTCGATATGCCGAGAGCAGATCGTAGGTAAACATTCTAGCCTCTTCTAGTTCCATTATTTTTCGTTCATCAACCGAATACCAATGAGGAAGGCAACGGTTAATCACAATGCGATCGAGATTTGGTGCAAAGAGAGATAAGAAATAAATGAGAGAAGTATCTGCCGAATCCCCAACAAAGCCAACTATTTCCACCTCCTGCAGCATCGTGGGTTCTTTATGCCCAAATCTTTTGTACATTGAACTTATTACGTAACCTCCGATGATTATCCTCTGAAAATCACGTACGTCGGTCAGTATATGTGCTTCCACTACTTCCAGCTGATTAGAGTAGCTTACAATGGGTATGCGCGGAATATATAGCGTCAGATTCACCAATTGGGAAGTTTCTAGACATCTGGGAATGGATTAAGTCATGCGAATATTGTCCCGAATCGAATCCCATTGTCCACCATAAGATACATCACAAAGCTGAGGTACATACCTGAGATATATGTGTACTGGTATATTTTCCTCTCCTCTATATTCAAAAGAAACCAGATTTGGTGCATAAACCTCAATGCTTTTGATGCACTTGCAGAAGGATACATGCAAGTATTTCAGCCTCAGTGATGAGCCACAGACACTTATATGAGTCAGCTCTTTCGAGTGAGAGACATGCAATGTTTCAAGCAAGGGACAATTGGAAAGGAAAGACTCTAGAATCAGACCGCTTACATCCACATGTTTCAAGCAAAGACCAGTTAGGAATCTAGTTTCAAATGAGATGGAAAATTTATGTCTGAGCCGGTAATTTTCACTGTCACTCCGATGATTCAATCTGCATGGTTCGAAATCCAGTTCTAGTCTATAACACTTCTTCATTAGTGCAATCTCGATCCATCTATTGATATATCGCCTATGTTGTTGGGTTAAATCAAAACAAACCCTCAACTCATATGTAGTTGCAGCTTTATGTGAGTTAAAAAATTGATTAATCGACTCTACATAACCATCTCTCTCTTTTAGCAGTTTCTTGGGATCCGACATTAATGTCTTTGAAGCTTCAAAGTTTAGACTTCCACTGAAAAACTGACAGAAAAAACAACATAAATCTCGCCATTTTCGTGAAAGAACACAGGTTCTTAGTGCTTCTTTCAGCGATAGAAAACATAAAATCCGAACAAGCAGATCTTCAGACAATCCACTTAATCGATCAATCAAATTGTCATCATGTTCCTTCTACACAAAAAAACAAACTGAATCTTCAAAATTCAAGGCATGAAAACACACTTTTCAGAAGCATATAATTCTTAAACACATACTTAATTTGCATATAGACAAGCAACGTAGGCACAGATTTGAAAGGCAACTTTCCATTAAATTGAACAATATATATCTTGAAGAAGAAATATCAGTTAAAAGAATTTAGTATTTGAAGAACTTACTGCAATCACATAAATGAAGAAAATAATTCTATGATATTTCACAATTATTATACGATAAAAGCACAAAAAAAAAAAAAAAGATTTGGTTCTCACCGAATTGTATAAATATTTTCTGAATTTTTTGTTTGGTATGCCTTCAACAGCGGAAGGCGACACCATCTTTGCGGTCTTAATGGTCAAAGATATTTATCTTGTCTTATCTTATGTGATTCGAATTTTGATATAAAAAAAATATAATCTCTATTTAATAAAAAAAATACTATAGATGAAGGACGTTACCTTATTAGGGTTTAAAGTTTTGAATCTGTCCTTTTTTATGGTATTTATAGACCAACTGAGTTCGTGAAATAAGTAGGGTAAAACGCAACCGATAACGTTGCAAAATGATGACCACAAAGTTAAACACGGTGAAGAAGTAATCTGGTTAAAATAAATTAGGGTTTAACTAAAAGATATAAAGATAATTTTAACCTTTAATATTTATAAATTTTATTATTTTGGTTTTCTTTTTTTTTATAAATTTAACCCTTAATCTATATCTTTTTGATAAATATTTTATTTTTTAACTAACATAATGACTTAATCGTTAAAAATTTAACGATATTAACATGTCATATAAATGTGATAATATATTTTAAATAACATGACATATAGCCTCATTCTAATATATATATATATATATATATATGATATGTCGTTATTGTTAAATTTTTTACGATAATGGAAAATATATACACGTAAAATATAATTTTATTTTAACATAAAATATAAAACAATTAAAATTTAAATAAAATATTAAAAATTAATTAAATCTTAAATAAAAGGCTATTAAGCATTCTTAAATCTTAAATATCATTCTACATATATATGAAATATTATTATAGTTAAATTTTTAACTATTTAATCATCATGTTAGTTAAAAAATAAGATATTTGTCAAAAAAAATATAGGTTAAGGGCTAAATTTATCCCAAAAAAAGAATGAGGTTCAAAATAATAAAAATCATAAACGTTAAGGGTTAAAATTATCTTTATACCTAATTAAAATCATAAAGGTTTAATAAATAAATAAATGTTAAATTATAATTTTAGGTATATATATATATATATATATATATATATATATTGATAAATGTATGTATCTAACATTTGTGCTATAATAATTTTAGATATTTAATATTTATATTGTTCAATTTTAGATGTTTAATATTTATATTATTATAACTTTAAGTATTTTGTACTTATATTATTATAATTTTAAAATTTATTTCGTTAAAAAATTAACATTTAATAATTATTTGGCATGAGGTTTTGATTTTGATTTTTTATTCTTTTCTAATTTATTTTAAAAACAAATTTTTAAATACAAAATAATTCAAAAATTCTAATATCCAAAAATCTTAATCTTAGAATCATAAATTTTTAAACAACAATCCCAAGGATGATAAAAAAAACGTTCTAATTTCAAAATTATAAATTTTAATACAAAATATTTTTCAAAATACATTCCCAATCACAATTTTTGTTAGTGTTAGGGGTTATATGCTTCCATATCTACATCAAAAATATCTTGTTTTACCGTTTATGATTTCCATGCTTAGATCAGATGAGGTCTTGTCTTGTCTTGCCTCGTCTCAAATAATGATTACAAATTCATTCATCTCTCCCAACAACCGTAAAATCGAAGTTTGAAAAAATGTGAGAAGAGATCATTGATTAAGCATTTATATAACAATCTCATCGATTAAACTTATCATTTTTGTTCAATTTGTGTAATTAATTTTAATTTTACAACCTAAATATTAAATTCACTAACCCGAATGAATTAAACAAACCCTAAACCCACTAAAATCAATAAACTGATAACCCTAAAAAGATAACCCTAACCAAACCCTTTGAACTGTTCGCCGTCGTCGTCAGCCAACTTTGCCTCTCCAATTGTCCGCACGTGGCCGTCACGCGCGATGATTCGAATCCTGCGTGACAACTACACGCTTATCTTATTGGCTCGTTTAGTCGACCACCTCCCTCACCGTCTGTTTCACTGCCCAAGTTTCATGTCAAGCCTAAAAACATCAGAAGATAAGCATGATTAGATCTGGATTTCTCATAACAAAATCATAGTTCATTTTGAGTTTTATATTGTAAAAATATGAATATAAAACCCAAAACAAAACCCATGTAATCATTTACGAGATCTATGGAATAAAAACAAAACCTTTTTCAAGCAAAAAAGAGCAAGATCAACTTTAAAATTGAAAGAAAAAACGAAAAATAAAGAGGAGTGAAATCGGAAACATTATTCGAAAGGTAAAAAAATAGTAAAGAAAAGTTACTCTTCTTTTCGGTTAAATCTATTCATCAAGATAACACAAAAATAAAATTTACACAAAGGTCTTGCCACTTCGTTAAGTGTAGTGCGGATCAATTATCGCGAGGATCTTGCCACTTCTTCAAGTGTGTGTGGATCAATTTTCGCGAGGGTCGAGACCCACTTAGTTAAGTGTAGTACGGATCAATTTTCACGAGGGTCTTGCCACTTCGTCAAGTGTAGTGCGGATCAATTTTGATAAAATGTGTGATTGGACACCTAAAAATGTGTCATTTTAATAAAATCATTTTTGTTTTATTAAAACAAAAATTTTGGTCTACGAAAAATTCAAAACAGATTCGGAAATCAGTTACGTGTGGGGAAGGTTAACATCCCCACAACGCCCAAAAATTGGTATCTAGCCGATTATAAAATGTTTTAATGTTAGAATTTGCAAGTGCGTATAAAATTTAAGTTATTGTCAATTTATGAATATAATTTCATTTTAACGGTCCTACCATCAGGTTAGTAAACTCTAATCACCGCCAACATTTTTTACGCTAACCCATTACCTCTCTTTGGAAAGACACCATATTAATTAGATTCCACTTTTTAACAAGCAAACAAAAAAATAGTGTGTGTTAAAACATGTAACTTGTATTCTTAGTTAGTGATTATAAACCTAAAAATATCTAAATGAATTTTACCTATTGAGGTTAAAATGGAGTTAAATGTGTTTTATGAATTTGATGTGAAGAAACATTTTCATTAAACTTCAAGGCTTTAAATTAACTAAGGCTCTAACATTAGAGAACCTAAGCCTATGAGGTTATTTAAACTAATATAACAAAGACATACAACATATTTAACAATTAAAATTAAGAAAGGTAAGATGTTGATAACTGTTAGGCTTGAAAGGGCTCGATTCACAACCGATTTAAGCTTTCCAAGTGATGGAGAATCGGTAATTTGGGTGTTTATGGTGGAAGCAAAAAGATCGACAACAAACACAAGGATTTATAGTAGTTCGGCTACGGTTACATCCACTACCTTAGCTTCCCACTAAGGATTTCCCAAATTCACTAAGAATCTCTTCCTTTTGAGGGCAAAGGGCTAACCTTACAAACCTTGACTCAAACCCGAATCAAGCATCCAAAGTTCACAACCCGAACTTTGGGAATCCTCTCAAACAAGAGATAATCTTAAGCAAACTTTGATAATCCTTCTAACAAGGCTAGTTGTTTGCATCTAAGCTCTCACCCAATCCTAAGACACTTGAGCATACATAAACATTAAGCTCATAAGTGTTGTCTACCCAAAAATGTGAGAATTAAGCTCTAAGACAATTCTTGAATCATAATGTTGTTTATAATGAAGCATTAGTCTTCTCTTGATGCTTCCTTTTATCATCCCAAGTGAGCTTCTAGTCGTTGGTGACCGTTGGGATCGGTTTGGAGCCGTTTGGAGCTGATTTCAAGGCTTATTTCCTCTTCTGTTGTAGGTGGTATCGATATCCCTTACAATGGTATCGAAACACCCTCTTTGGGAAATAGTCGTTGACCTACATTTATGAACTGGTATCGATACGGCTCCTAGCCGTTGGAGGTTTTCATAAAATAGTTTTATGACCGTTGGGGGTATCGAAAAAAGGTTCGAAACCAAACCTCACAGTGGTGAAAGGGTATCGATACCAGTATCGATACCACTTTGATTTTGCCTTTGAAAATATGTCATTGAAGAACAGGTATCGAAACACCTTGAAGGTGTATTGAAACACCTGGGTTAAAAACACTTCCTTGGTTTCTTTAAATCATTTAAAACATATTTAAAATCTCTTAAAAACATCTTAAATATATTTTCAAGTAGTTTGGACATAAGAACTATTTTTGAAATCTTTTCAATTAGTCCAAAACTATTTTTCAATTATTATATCAAAACATTAGTTCTATAATAATCGAATTAAAAATAAATTAATTATATTCAAAGTTTAAAGAGTGTTTAAAAAGATTTATGAAATAATTTTTTTTATAAGAATTTAATAAAATTAAATGGTTTACTTTTGTTTATAATGGGTGTAAAACCCAAAAGCATCATCCACCAATATTTATTTTAAAACATAGATCAAAACACCTCATTTTAAAATTCTCTTAATAGTTCATCCATCTTCTTCATGAATTGAAAAAAAATATTTGAGAAAAACAAAGGTTTTATAACTAGAAAAATAGAATTACTCAAATTATGATTATATTAAAATAAAATAAATAAATAAAGAACGAACGAACGAAAGATCAAAAATAAAATACCTAAAAGAACAAGTTTTTATTTTTGTATTCCACAAAAATTTCAATACAAAGTGATAGTGGTGGGAGAAAAAGAAAATTACAAGAGTAGAGGATGGGTTGTGTTTTATGAGTTGTGGTGTGTGAATTATAAGTGATGAGAGATGATTTATATAGTGATTTTGAATCCATAAATACAAGAAAAATCAACCTAAAATATCTCAAAATTCGGATAAAAATATAACACAAGATATCTTGATTTTATTCTCCTCCAAATTTGATTGATTCTTGATAAGTGCTCAACTCACTATCACTTTCTACACCTTTTATGGGCATTAATCACTGAATTTACACCCACTCGGACCAATGCATGTACTTAATGTGATATATTTAGAAGTTATGAGTATAAAGATGATATTTACAGAAAAGACAAGTTTTACTGCATTTTTATATCTGTGCAGGAGAAACAAGTGTTGCGACAGCAACATGGCCGAGGCAGGACCTGATGCCGAGGCAGCAGCTGAGAGCTAGAAAGCAATATTGTAGGCGATCGGAAGAGAAAAATCCAAGGTACGTTTCTGGACATGAAGCACATGGATCGGAGATGGTTAGCATGAGGAAAAGCCCAAGACAAGGCCATGCGGGAAAGCCTCTTAGTTGAATTAAACTTGGAAATATTTTATTTATGTACATGACTTGTTCCCTACTCCAAGTTATATTCTACTTAGGAAAGGTTTGCCCTAGGCCAAGCCTATATAAGACCTAGCCGCCCAATGTATAGGAGATATACCGAGAGAGAGCCGATTCATAGAGAGTTTACCCTAAGATTCAATGTTTTCTTTCTCTCAAATTATGTCTAAGCTTTCTTAGGGTTTAGGTGAAGGTTGTTTAGTATTTGTGAGAGGAGATTGTACTTTGTTCTTTGTTTCAATGCAATAAAACTATCAAGGTTTGCTTATCCTTTGCTATTCTTTGTTCTTGCATTCAAGCTCGGGAGAGAAGTCTGTAAGTAATCCATTTATCAAGACTCGGGAGAGTTAGATTCACGAAAAAGGTAAGTACGGTGTTTCAATCGCGAAATACTAACTCGGACTAGGGATAGGTTAAGAGTTTCAGCGGCTAAAAGAAGTGTGAGATTGGTTGGTGATTATAATTGATTCACGCCGGGAGGTATCATCAAGGACTAGTCATCAACAGTACTTCGACTTAGGGATAAGCGGAGTCATCCAAGGACACTTTGCCGAACTTTGGTAAAGTCCACCCACGAGCAAGGGATTGCCGCGGCAGACAGTATCGTCGCTGCCAAGGCAGTAATCTGCAGTGCTGCCGAGGCAGTGATATACAATTGCATTGGGCAGAGACAAGTCAATCAAATCCACAATACAACGCAACTGGATCCTGACTTTTCTCTCTATCAATCAAATCTCATTCTTTTACTTAGTTTTTTTATTTCAATTTATTTAGTTCTATCAAAACCACAATTACCTGTGTTTTTATTTTATTTGTTTTTACAGAACAAGAAGACGAAGAAGGCATATTAAGTATACCAATCCCTGTGGAGACGATACAAGATAATACTTATCACTTTATTACTTGCGATGTGTTCACTTGCACTAATCGCGCACTTTTGACACGCGATAAGTTTTTGGCGCCGTTGCCAGGGATTGGCAACTAAATTTTGTTTTCTTTATTTTCTTGTTTCTTTTCCTTTTCTTTTTATTTTACCTTTGTTTTTTTTTTGGTGTATGACCAGGGCCAACCCAACCAACCTTTGTACGAGTTAGACCCAGATATCGAACGTACAAGGAAAAGGTTGAGTAGACAAATCCAAGAAGCTATGGTAGATCACCCGGCAGGACAAAACTTACCTGCCGGCAATGGAGGTCTACCGCCGCCACCAGGGTCGCGGCAGCTCACTGTCAGAGACTTCCTGGAAGAAGATTTAAATGGATTAAACCCAAGAGTCGTTACACCAGAGATAGAAGTAGCCCACTTTGAACTGAAACCTGTCATGTTCAATATGCTTAACACTATTGGACAATTTGGTGAGTCTGTAATTGAAGATGCAAGGCAGCACCTCAAGTCCTTCATGGAGATATGCAATTCCTTCAAAATCCAAGGAGTCCATGAAGATGTCTTGAGATTGAAGCTATTCCCCTATTCACTGAGGGATAGGGCGAAAGCCTAGTTAAATAGCATTCCAGTAGGATCTATTGGATCTTGGAGTGAACTCTGTCGTGATTTTATTACACGCTTTAATCCTACAAATTTATATGATAGAATTCGTAATGAAATCACTTCTTTTCGATAGGCAGATGACGAACCGATGTACGAGGCATAGGAGCGATACAGGGAGTTACTGCACAAGTGTCCTTTGCATGGATTTCCCCTGTGGACACAAGTGACCATGTTCTATAATGCCACGAATGCCCCGACAAGGATGATGTTAGATGCCTCGGCAAACGGAACACTCCTTGATAAAGCACCTGAGGAAGCTATTGAGATACTGAACAAACTCGCAAAGAACAATTTTCAATTCCCAACATCTAGGCAAGGAGGAGTAAGACGCCAAGCCACGGTGAATGAGTTAGACACATCAAATTCAGTGGCAGTACAATTGGCCTCTCTTATCAAGATGGTGCAAAATTTGCAACTACAACAAAATACTCGTGAGGTTAATGTGATTGATTCTTTTTGTGATTTATGTGGCAGTAACCACAATTACTCTGATTGTATGAATCAAGAAACCGGTATGTATGTTGGGAACTATAACCGAACCAATATGATGTCCAACACATACAATCCCTCATGGAAGAGGCAACCGAACCTATCATGGAGCAATCCTAACAATGCCTTAAACCCAACCACCTAACCCTCAGGATTCCAGCAACCAATACAACATCTGCCGCAGCAGTAGGTCCAACAAACAATGTCGCCGCCGCAGATGCAGCAGCAATCTGTAAGTTCCTTGGAAAATTCTATGAAAGTATTCATGATGAAAACTGAGTCATACATGGTAGAGAATAGCAACTTCATCAAAAGAACAAATGCATTCATAAATAGGACTGAGACAGCAAGCCAAATTCCATCATCAGACCTAGCAAAAGAGGAGGTTGAACAAACTAATCCTGATCAAACTGCCCCGGCAGAAGGCGCTGCAGCTCCTGAACAATCTGCTGAGACAGCAACAACCACAGTGGTGCCAGGTATTAAATTCTAAACTAAAGAAACTCTGGACGAGATGAGACCACCACCACCCTTCCCACAAAGGTTGAACAAGCAAAAATAGGACCATCAATTCAAGAAATTTCTTGATATTTTAAAGCAAGTCCACATCAACTTACCATTCGTAGAGGCAATTGAACAAATGCCTAATTATGCCAAGTTCTTAAAAGACATTGTGTCTAAGAGAAAAAGACTAGGTGAGTTCGAAACAGTGGTTGCTACCGAGGGATGCATGGCAATGCTACACAATCGCATGCCACCAAAATTGAAGGATCCTGGATGCTTTATCATACCTTGTGCAATAGGTAATAATTATGAAGGTAAGGTCCTATGCGACCTTGGAGCAAGCATTAATCTAATGCCCAAATCTGTCTTCCAAAAGCTTGGAATAGGAAGGGAAAAACCTACAACAGTTATGCTCCAACTTGCGGATCGATCATATGTGCAACCCGACGGCAAAATCGAGAACATACTGGTAAGAATTAATAAATTTATTTTTCCCACTGATTTTCTTGTCCTTGATTGTGAAGCAGATGATAATGCACCTATCATCTTGGGGAGACCTTTCCTTGCAACTGGACGCACCTTAATTGATGTGGAAAGAGGAGAGTTGACAATGAGAATTAATGATCAACAAGTCAACTTAAATGTGTTTCAATTGATGAAAAGTCATGATGAGCTGGAAGAAGAATGTCAGATGCTGCATAATTCAGATGAAGATCGTATAATACCTTGTCTCAGCAACCACTGCCTCGGCAGTGATCTTAATGACACATTACAGGTATGCCTCGGCAGTAATACGGATGACTATTACAGCAGCACTTTGAACAGTGTTGAAAAAGTAGAGAATGAGGAAGCTAACTGGATAACACACCTCCCAGGTAAACATTTCGAACCTTTAGATTATACAGATAAGAATGAACAATCTATAAGTAAAGAACCATTGGTCACAGAATTAAAACCCTTACCGAAAAAACTAAAATATGCTTATTTAGGAGACAACCACACGATGCATGTAATTATTTCTTCTAAGTTGCTACCAGAACAGGAACAAACCCTAATAGAGATGTTGCGGCAGCACAAAAAGGCAATTGGGTGGTCAATTGATGATTTGAAGGGAATAAGCCCAGCAGTATGTATACATAAAATCCTTTTAGAGTAAGACCATAAACCCACTGTTGAGGCTCAAAGGAGGCTTAACCACGCTATGAAGGAGGTAGTACGTAAGGAAATAATCAAGTGGCTTGATGCAGGAATTATCTATCCTATCTCTGAAAGTGCATGGGTAAGCCCGGTACAATGTGTACCTAAGAAAGGTGGTATGACTGTCATAACCAACGAGAACAACGAACTAATCCCAACCAGGACCGTGACCGGTTGGAGAGTTTGTATGGATTATCACAAGTTGAATAAGGCAACAAAGAAGGATCACTTCCCTTTACCATTTATTGATGAAATACTTGATAGACTTGCTGGTAAACCTTATTACTGTTTTCTTGATGGTTATTCAGGATACAATCAAATTGCCATTGATCCAGAAGACCAGGCAAAAATCACTTTCACCTACCCATATGGAACATATGCATTTAGAAGTATGCCGTTCGGCCTGTGCAATGCCCCGACAACCTTTCAGAGATGCATGATGGCGATTTTTTCTGACATGATAGAGGACTTCCTAGAAATATTCATGGATGATTTTTCAGTCCTTGGAGATAGCTTTGATCACTACCTCGCAATCTAGAAAAAGTATTGCAAAGATGTGAGGAATCCAATCTAGTCCTAAACTTTGAAAAATGCCACTTTATGGTAAATGAAGGCATAGTATTGGGCCATAAAATATCATCACAAGGAATCGAAGTTGATAAAGCTAAGATCGATGTGATCAAGAATTTACCTCCACCAATTTTTGTGAAAGGAGTTTGAAGCTTCTTGGGCCATGCAGGTTTTTATAGAAGGTTTATTTCTAATTTTTTCCAAAATTTCTAAACCTCTTTGCAACTTTCTTGAACAAGATAGGAAATTCGAATTCAATGAGGAATGCACTGAAGCATTTGAAGCCCTCAAGGAGAAGCTAATCATTGCACCGATAGTGATCCCACCAGATTGGTCATTGCCATTTGAATTGATGTGTGATGCTAGCGATCATGTTGTCGGGGTAGCACTTGGGCAGAGAAAGAACAACCTGTTCCATGTGATCTACTATGCTAGTAAAACGCTTAATAATGCCCAAATCAATTACACCAAAAAAAAAAAAGAATTACTAGCAGTAGTATTTGCTTTTGACAAATTCCGATCATATCTTATCGGAACAAAGGTTACTATCCACACTGACCATTCGGTAATTAAATATCTATTCTCAAAGAAGGATGACAAGCCTAGACTGATTAGATGGATCCTACTTCTACAAGAATTTGATGTTGAAATCAAAGATAGAAGAGGTACAGAAAATCAGGTGGCCGATCACCTCTCTTTATTGGAGAGCAAAGAAAATAACCACTCACTTGAAGAAATACAAGATGCATTCCCAGATGAACAAATATTGCAAATCACGACAACTGCAAGAGATACTACCGAGACAGAGACTACAGCATTATACAACTATGCTGCCGCGGCATTATCTGAATACATCTCTGCAACATTAACAGAAGACCTTACTGCAGTAACATCCACCCCCTGGTATGCCGATCTTGTTAATTATTTAGTTAGTGGTATTATCCCTTATAATCTTAACCATAACGAAAAGAAGATGTTTCAGCATAATGCAAAGCATTATTTCTGGGACGACCCTCTTCTGTTTAAACATTGTGCAGCTCAGGTTATAAGAAGATGTGTACCAGAAGAAGAACAGAAAGCAGTACTCCAGCACTGTCATGATTCACCTTGCGGTGGGCATTTTGGAGGAAACAAAACAACAGCAAAGGTACTGCAATCAGGCCTATATTGGCCCACACTCTACAAAGACGCCCACAATTATTACAAGAACTGTGATCGATGCCAACGCACGGGCAATATTTCGAGACGGCATGAGATGCCATTACAACCAATATTGGAAGTGGAACTATTTGATGTTTGGGGCATAGATTTCATGGGACCATTCCCATCATCCCAAGGCAATCTCTACATCTTAGTAGCAGTGGATTACGTATCAAAGTGGGTCGAAGCAATTGCCACACCTCACAATGATTCCAAGACAGTTCAAAAATTTCTCAAGAAAAATATTTTTACAAGATTTGGAATCCCTAGAGCAATAATAAGTGATGAAGGTAAACACTTTGATAACAGACTCATTGCCGCGACACTAAAGAAACTCGGCATCACCCACAGACTTGCTACAGCCTACCACCCACAGACAAATGGACAAGCTGAAATATCAAACAAGGAATTAAAACAGATCCTTGAAAAGGTGGTAAATCCATCTCGAAAGGATTGGTCTTATCGTCTAGACGATGCTTTATGGGCCTATAGGACAGCCTTCAAAACCCCATTAGGAACATCTCCATATAGGCTTGTATTTGGGAAAGCTTGCCATTTACCTGTAGAAATTGAGCATAAAGCCTACTGGGCAGTAAAGAACTTAAACATGGAGTGAGAAAAAGCTGGCCAGAAAAGACTGCTAGACCTTAATGAGATAGAAGAATTCCGAACAACAGCCTATGAGAATGCCAAGATCTATAAAGAGAAAACTAAAAGATGGTATGACCGTAAGTTACTACCTAGGCAGTTCCTGCCGGGGAAGCACGTTCTCCTTTTCAACTCTAGGCTCAAACTGTTTCTAGGAAAACTCAAATCCAGATGGTCAGGCCCATTTGAAGTTGTTCGAGTTTTCCCACATGGAGTAGTAACGATCAAATCACTAAAGGATGGGCATGAATTCAAAGTGAATGGACAACGTTTGAAGCACTATTCTGGGCCACATGACATAAAGACTATGGAGACCATCACCTTAGGAGATGCATTTGCACGCACTCCTATGGAGACTTAATGTTTCGATCTCCCATTTTATTTTACTATAATTTTTAGGAATAGTTTTAATTTCGCTTTTATTTTAGATTATTTAATACTTACTTGTGATTATATTTTGTTTTTGACAATAAGCACAGAGATGAAGTAGAAGCTCCATTGCAAAAGACAACCCACAAGAGTCCAACCGCCCCGGCAAGCAAAGGCTTAGCCATCGCCCTCACCAAGAACGAAGCAATCAGCAACATGACCCCAAAGAAAAATTGTTACAAGCAGCCCTTCGGAGTCTTTAAATTTTTCATTTATTCAATTTTAATTGCTGTTTGTTTCTAGATATACTGCTTATTTCTTTCATATTTTTGTTGCCCACTATGCTCTTCTAATATAAAGCATTGAGAGCAATGCTTGGTTCGAGTTTGGGGGTGCAGAGCCACTGCCGAGGCATCAATCTACTGTCGAGGCCATGCCAAGAAAAGGGAGTATTTAAGTGATTTTTTTTTAATTTTTTCATGCTCCCCGCCTTAGTTGAATCAATTGCATATACTTTTGCACTGCTTATCATCAGTATTGCCTTAGTTTATTCTTTAAGGCTATAGAAATCTTTCTCCTTACCATGATTAGGTCCTGTTAAGAAGGTTTAACCTTAGGATACTTAAGGATGAAAACTTAGAAGCTTGCTATAAGATGAATTTTTCAAACACTTTTGGGGACTTGTTGGATTATAGGAATTCTTTTAATGAACTTAGGTGATAAAGACTTAGATTTTGGGGAAAGTAACTAGAGGTGCCTATCACCGGCTCTAGGAAGTACTCTTCTTCACGCTAGAGGTGCCCGAAATTGGCTCTAGTATGCTATAAGGAATATCAAAAAGAAAGAAGGAATTAGTGAAGAGAAAAACACAATCCTTGAGGTGACCGAAATTGGCTCAAGAATTGGTTGTTTAAAAAAGAAGAGAACACTTAACCCAATTCTACTTGTCTTGAACTTAGAGTTTATCTAAGAAAGCCTTTAATCAAACTTGTCCACAAAAACGCACACACTCACCAATTCTTATAGTTTGTTTCTAGGTAAACCCTTAGGTAGACGAAAGGTTAAGTGTAAAGAATAGGCATAGTTATGGTGGGGAAAATAGATGGAAACGTAAGACCAAGAGAGAGTAGAGTTTGGCAAATTGATAGTTTGCATTGCTTGAGGACAAGCAATAGTTCGAGTTTGGGGGTGTGATAAGTGCTCAACTCATTATCACTTTCTACACCTTTTATGGGCATTAATCACTGAATTTACACCCACTCGGACCAATGCATGTACTTAATGTGATATATTTAGAAGTTATGAGTATAAAGATGATATTAACAAAAAAGGCAAGTTTTACTGCATTTTTATATCTGTGCAGGAGAAACAAGTGTCGCGGCAGCAACATGGCTGAGGCAGGACCTGATGCCGAGGCAGCAGTTGAGAGCTAGAAAGCAATATTGTAGGCGATGGAAGAGAAAAATTCAAGGGACGTTTCTGGACATGAAGCACATGGATCGGAGATGGTTAGCATGAGGAAAAGCCCAAGACAATGCCACGCGGGAAAGCCTCTTAGTTGAATTAAACTTGGAAATATTTTATTTATGTACATGACTTGTTCCCTACTCTAAGTTATATTCTACTTAGGAAAGGTTTGCCCTAGAACAAGCCTATATAAGACCTAGCCGTCCAATGTATAGGAGATATACCGAGAGAGAGCCGATTCATAGAGAGTTTACCCTAAGATTCAATGTTTTCTTTCTCCCAAATTATGTTCTAAGCTTTCTTAGGGTTTAGGTGAAGGTTGTTTAGTATTTGTGAGAGGAGATTGTACTTTGTTCTTTGTTTCAATGCAATAAAACTATCAAGGTTTGCTTATCCTTTGTTCTTGCATTCAAGCTCGGGAGAGAAGTTTGTAAGTAATCCATTTATCTAGACTCGGGAGAGTTAGATTCACGAAAGGGGTAAGTACGGTGTTTCAATCGCGAAATACTAACTCGGCCTAGGGATAGGTTAAGAGTTTCAGCGGCTAAAAGAAGTGTGAGATTGGTTGGTGATTATAATTGATTCACGCCAGGAGGTATCATCAAGGACTAGTCATCAACAGTACTTCGACTTAGGGATAAGCAGAGTCATCCAAGGACACTTTGCCGAACTTTGGTAAAGTCCACCCACGAGCAAGGGATTGTCGCGGCGGACAGTATCGTCGCTGCCAAGGCAGTAATCTGCAGTGCTGCCGAGGCAGTGATATACAATTGCATTGGGCAGAGACAAGTCAATCAAATCCACAATACAACACAACTGGATCCTGACCTTTCTCTCTATCAATCAAATCTCATTCTTTTACTTAGTTGTTTTATTTCAATTTATTTAGTTCCATTAAAACCACAATTACCTGAGTTTTTATTTTATTTCTTTTTACAGAACAAGAAGACGAAGAAGGCATATTAAGTATACCAATCCCTGTGGAGACGATACACGATAATACTTATCACTTTATTACTTGCGATGTGTTCACTTGCACTAATTGCGCACTTTTGACACGCGACAATTCTGCCCAAAGTTGAGGTGTTATTCTCTTTTTGCTTCTTTGACCGATTATGAACGATATGAGAATAATTTTTCCTTTTGATTTTTTTTATATCCAATTTGACATCTTTCCTCTTTTTCTTTGATTATGATTTGGAGTTGATCTTGGAAAAATTTCTTCCTTATTTTTTATTATATTCAATTTGGGTTAAAAAAATCAGTGTTAACAAACTTATGATACAATACACTTTAATTTTTAATCGAAGACATTTTTTATAGTGTATGTAAAGTCGGATTATGTTGAATTTTATTTTCAACAATAATTTTTTAAAAATAAACCTAAAGACGAGTAAAATAGGATCCGACTTTAGACTGTTCTTGATTTTGTAACAAATATTTTTTTAAAAAAATTATTATCCAAAATCAGATTCAATTGAATCAGACTTGACATATACTATAACAAATATCATAAATTAGGAATTAAAGTATACTATGTTATATGTTGGGAATTTTTTTGGACGTAATATTTAAATCAAAAATCATTAACACATGAACATAAGCTAAGAGCCTTAAGACAGTATGTTTATTTTTTATTAAATAGACTTATTTATTATATTTTTATATCAAAATTCGAATTTATATCAAATATAATAATATGAATATGTTTAGAATCACTAAGTCTTGAATTTCGGGACTGCAGTTTTATTAATTAACTAAATATAGGGATGGACACAGAATTCGAACTCGATGGGTTTTGACCTGATCAGGTCGGATATTTTAGTAGAAAATTCGGGATCATGTTAGGTCGGGTATTTTTCAAGGATGATCTCTGATTGGGTTGGGTTCGGTTTTAGGGTGGAAAAAATCCAACCCGACCTGACCCAAGATTAATAGTGTAATTTTTCCATATATATATATATTTTAGAGATATTTGTAATAATGATCATTCTTTATATATATTTTATACAATTCAGGTCACTAAAATTATTTTTTTTACTATTAGGTCACTAAAAATTTATTTTTTACAATTAGATCTCTAAATTTTATTTTTTTACAATTAAATCTCTAAAATTTAAAAAAATTTAATGATTGGGGTAGGATTGGTCGAATTTTAAAGCTTAAAAATCGAGTAAGGTCGGATTTTTTTCGCACTAAAACCAAATCAGGTCGGGTGGAGGGTATGATTTTTCGGATCGGGTATGGATGGGCCAAAAATCCGATCCGACCCGTGCTCATCTCTAATTAAATATCAGTTTTTTTTTATAATTATTTTCCTTTAAAAATAAAAATTTAAATCAATAGTAATAAATAATAAAACCAAAATACAAAATAGCATAACTGAACTAAACAACGAAGTTTTTGCTAACTTCATGCGAAAGTTTGACCCCACACATAATAATTACTAAATTAAAAATCATATTTTTTGATGTAAAAAATCATATTTTTCAATTTTATATTTCATTTATTATACTTTCACTTTTTTAAACTATATATATAATTAAGACAAGTAAATCATTATTTTGCCAAACTGGTATATAAATGGTTTTTTCATTAATATTTTTTTTTTTTAAAAATGAAAACATAAAAGAAAGCCCAAAGGGAAGAATCGAAGAGGTAGAAGGAAGAAAAGTAGTAGCGCCGTTCACCTTTGGAGCCAAAACTCAATTTTTCCTGAGAAAGTGACAGAAAATAATGCTCCAACATAGCTCAATGGCAGTGTTCTCGAGCTCCACCGCTGAACCGGTTTTGGCTTTCAGTCCATCTCAGTTTCTTTCTCGGCCAGCAACGTCTCCCTCATTCGGGTTCTTCTCCAAGGCCGCCGCCGCCAAGAACCACCACCGCAACCGTCTCCTTCGACACTCTTCTTATTCTTCAAAGCTCTCCGTTCCCATCCTCGCTTGCCGCGCCTCACGTGACTCTCACGAGACTGACTCCTCTCGCAGGACCGATTTCTCTCGCAGGTTTTCTTTTATTCTTCGAATAATTATCCAATTTATCACCTTTTTTTCTTTCCTTTATGCGTTTCCAATGAAAACAGAAAAAACCATAATTACTGGGTCTTATTTGTTTTTTATAAATTATTTATGTTCAAGTATTTTCTTTTTTTTGTAGGAGGGATGATGCTCCTCCGGTTCATGGATTATCCGAAACGATTTTGGGTGTATTAGGAGGAGGCCAATTGGGTCGTATGTTATGCCAAGCAGCTTCCAAGTTGGCCATTAAAGTCATGGTTTTGGACCCTTCAGAGAATTGCCCCGCCAGTGCCCTGGCTTATGATCACATGGTTGGCAGCTTTGATGACAGTGCTACTGTTCAAGAATTTGCTAAAAGGTCCAAATTTGATCCTGGACTGATTGTCTTTATTTGTTCTAAATGGGGTATTTACATTCATAATCTGTTTCTTGGTAGTTAGATGTGGAGTTTTGACGGTGGAAATCGAACATGTCGATGTTGCTACTCTAGAGAAGCTGGAACAACAAGGAGTGGATTGTGAACCTAGAGCTTCTACCATTCGAATTATCCAAGTAATTCCGTGCGAATGTATTTAATAAATTGCATCAATTTCCCTTTTTCTTTTGATACTTTAATGGATGTTTATCATGATTAATTAGATGCTGAATTTACTATCTTACAGGATAAATATCTCCAGAAAGTTCATTTTTCGCGGCATGGCATTCCACTTCCTGAGTTTATGGAGGTTGTGTTCTATTTTTTAAGGGGTCATTTTATGGTGTTAACATCATTAAAAGTTATATGGATATATTGATTTCACTGTACTGATAAAACAGATTGATGATCTAGAAGGAGCCAAGAAAGCAGGTTTACAATTTAGCTATCCTCTTATGATTAAGAGCAAGAGATTAGCATATGATGGGCGAGGAAATGCTGTTGCGATGAGTGAAGAGGAGCTTCCTTTTGCCATAGATGGTAATGAACATGCTATTAGAAAGGATGTTTCAGTATCATTTTTCCCTTAATTCATAATCTCTTACTTTCATTTTTTTGAAGTCATAGGATTTCTCTAAATATTTGTCAAAAACTAAAATCTCTTTTGTGGCTACAATTCCAAATCTGTTGGACCTCATATCTACTGTAATCTGTATATATGTTAATTGTATCAATCTTTACAGAAGAACACTTCTAGTTTGATGTAGATGTTTGTGTGGTGGTTGTCACTTGAGACCGGAGAAGTTGTCCTGTTTCTTTCCTTTTCTTTAGTAGCATCTAATTTTGACCTATAACCAGTTTGTAAATTTGAGTATAAAGTTATGCACTTACTTTTCCCGTTTAAAGAATTTTCTTCTTTACTGCAGCTCTTGGTGGACTTGGCCGTGGCTTGTATGTTGAGAAATGGGCTCCTTTCATCAAGGTGGATGTCTAGAATGTACTATTGACTTATTTATTAGCCTTTTCTTTTTTTCATTTACGTATCTTGATAACTTCATGCTCACTTTGTCGATGTGGTATGCTCCAAACTGCCTGATACGATATATATAGAGAGAGATAATTGCTATTTGTGTATATATATTATTCTCAAGTGAACTGATATTGGTTTTAGGAGTTGGCGGTCATTGTAGCAAGAGGAAGAGATAACTCTATCTTGTGTTATCCAGTTGTTGAAACTATTCACAAGTAAGACATTCAGTTTTCTTTCTTTTTTCACTTTACCTTATTTAATTTATGATAATTAAGCATTATGTGATTTTATTAACATATGACTTGTGAGCAGCTCAGCAAGTCATTCAATATGAACAATGATTGTAAATTTGTGAGTTCTTATAGGGAAAACATATGTCACATTGTTAAGGCACCCGCTGATGTGCCATGGAGGGTTAGAAAACTTGCCAGTGATGTTGCACAAAAAGCTATCAGTTCATTAGAAGGGGCTGGTGTCTTCGCAGTGGAGTTGTTTTTGACGAGGGATGGTCAGGTGTACATCTGCTAACTTTTTGAGTGTCTAATTCCACTCTTAGATGGGGAAGTTCTAGGTGAAACCAGTTAAAATGAGGCTTGTACCGAAATTGTTACAAAAGGTGTAAGAATTTCGGTATCAACTTTTTGGTATATACCGAATTTCTTACAAAAAGTTCAAAAAATTTCGAAAGTGTAAGAATTTCGGTACATACCGAATTTATTACAAAAAGTGTAAGAATTTCGGTATATTCTGAAAAGTTGATACCGAAATTTTTACAACTTTTGTAATAATTTCGGTACAAGTCTCATTTTAACATGCCTCACATTAGAAACCCCCCTCTTAGATTGCCAGCTATAATTTAGCAATTTATTCCTCTCACTGACCTATTTTTCTTTCAACTAGATTCTACTAAATGAAGTAGCTCCTAGACCTCATAATAGTGGTCATCACACTATTGAGTCCTGCTATACATCACAATTTGAACAGCATTTGCGGGCTGTTGTTGGCCTTCCTCTCGGCGATACATCCATGAAAACTCCAGCTGCTATCATGTACAATCTACTGGGTGAGGATGACGTAAGTTCCTTCCCTTCCTTTCCAAGAACACCCACACTTCCACTTTTGTGTTTCTCGTGATAAACTAAAAAGTTTGTACACAAGTATACTTTACTGACAATTTCTGTTGTCCTTATGCTTACGGATAGTGAAATGGTTTCTCAGATTTGAGTTGCACTAAAAGTTGTATGGTTTCAGGGGGAACCAGGTTTCAAAATGGCAAATCAAATTGTAGCAAGGGCACTGGAGATTCCAGGGGCCACTGTTCATTGGTATGATAAACCAGGTTGGGTCTGCTTCAAGTTCCCTCAAGCTTTTATTATTCCCATATTCTTTGTTCTTTCTTTCTCGTACACATCGTCTTGTCAATCGTCTAACATGATTCCCCACCACCACCACCAGAAATGCGAAAGCAAAGGAAGATGGGTCATATAACTCTTGTTGGCCCTTCTGTTGGTGTTGTGGAAGCACGGCTGAAATCAATGCCGAAGGAAGAAGGTTATGAAAATCCGAGTGAAGGTCAGTTGGCTACAGTTGATGCTTGAACTTCAGTTTTGTTGTCAGTTTGTTTCTTCTTGCACTTATTGAGTGCAAATTTAATGAAGGCCCAGACAGAAATAGGCTGATATAACTGAAACTGAACTGTGTAGAGATTTGAAACTACCGTTGCTTAGTTTTACTGATGTATTGCTCCCTTTTTGTCGCTAAATGCAGTTGCACCACGTGTTGGGATTGTAATGGGTTCGGATTCTGATCTTCCAGTTATGAAGGATGCGGCAAGAATCTTAAATATGTTTGGGGTGTCTACTGAGGTAGCATTTTTTATAGCTTGGAATTTTCATTCCAAATTATGCATTTCCACTTTGATTTCATTGATTTATTTATTTACAGGTTCGGATAGTCTCAGCACACAGGACCCCTGAACTGATGTACACTTATGCCTCCTCTGCGCGGGAACGAGGCATTCAGGTTATCATCGCTGGTGCCGGTGGTGCAGCTCACTTACCAGGCTAGTTTTATATAAAACGATTGTTTAAACTCGTTATCCAACATGCATCAGCTATGTTAGCGACATTAATAGGGCCTGTTTTGAATTGTAGGTATGGTAGCTGCACTTACACCCTTACCTGTTATCGGTGTTCCAGTCCGTGCTTCTACATTGGATGGAATAGATTCACTCTTATCAATCGTGCAGGTACACTCAAACTTGTACTTGACATTTACATTTCCCAAGTACTGGATGTTTGTTTATACTCATTTTGTGATACAGATGCCAAGGGGTGTTCCAGTCGCGACGGTTGCAGTAAACAATGCAACAAATGCAGGATTGCTAGCAGTAAGGATTTTGGGAGTCGGTGATGCTGATCTATGGACACGGTAGGTTCCCTTCTCTCGATATATAACTAAAATTTGGACGTGTTGAAACTTGAAACATCGTGAATTCTAATTTTGATCCGTGTTTTGAAACAAACTTATTGCCAGAATGAACCAGTATCAAGAAGATACAAGGGACTTTGTCTTGTCAAAAGCCGATAAGCTACGAAAAGACGGTTGGGAGAATTATCTAAATCAGTAAGCGTAAGGAAGCACTCGATTTTCTGCAATTCCTTGAGCAAATTCACCATAAACAAGGAAGATCAAATAACAACCCATGTCCTGATCTAGACATCATAGCTACAACCTGTCCAAACAAGTTGGAAAATAACAGAAAATACAACAGAATAATTGATGGAGGGAAAAGGGTACTCTTTTGTTGTAGTAAGATATTCTTTTCTCGTCTCTGATTGAGTTAATAACTTTGTTTTTGTTTCAGTGAAGTTCAGTAACATGTTATTAGGTAATGGAGATTAATAATCTCATGTCCAAGACATTGATTTTGTACTGATTTATGAATTTACATTTGAATCAAGAAAAAAAATGGAATGATTTTCTGCAAAAGTAACAGGCAGATTCCCATACCTGTTTGCTTCAAAGGGTATCTACCTTTTTAGAGATCATTTTTGTTATCCTATAATATATTTAATTTTGAAATATCTTTATCACTATTCTGTAGTTTACAGGACATGTTTTTCTTTTATTTAAATTTATTGTGTTATGTTATAATTTTGTTTCTTTATTTCGATTTATAATATTAAAAAACTCTAAATTAATTTATATAAAATTAAAAAATTACAGTTTTTATTCATTAATACACATCGTCTAATATTATAAATATTCATGTAAGCTTCCATGAAATAAACTCCGAAACTCAGTTTGAATCAAATACGTTGGTCCACTTCCTTGGTAGATACTTATGAAAGTTTAAGTATAAAATACGTTTACAAAATCACATGACATGGACTCCCTCAACTTTGAATCACAAATATAACGATATATCTACGTATATGAAATCGTATTTAATGGTTTACGCTTAATTTTTTTTATTATATATCATTCAATACACAGTTAAAAATATTATGCAAACATGTATATTTTAATTTTAAAATATAAAATCTAAACTCATAACCCTACACTTCTAACTTCTAAACACCGAATCAAATCCCTTAACCCCAAAATTACCTCATTTGTGAAATATTTTTTTTCAGTTTATAGAATAATAATCTTTTATCATATTTAATTACAATTAATGTATTAAATATAAATATTTTTTTGACAAATGCTACTGAATTTTTATTAAATCCATAGAAAATTATAATTACAATGTAATCAATAAGTAAAATAATTGAATTATAAAATCCAAAAATTCTTATAACCCAAAAACAAAGAAAAATAAAATTCCTATGAAAATAAGCATATCAATAAAATTCAACAGCTTCTTCTCTGTCCAAACGAGACGCATAGTGAAAAAAAAAAGGAGTTGTAGGCGATTCAAACTGTTGTGCAAAAAGTACCGCTACCCAGGACTGATTTTATCGGCAAACAACCATCAACTGAGTGGGGATAAATCTTTTCAAGTGACCACCGACAAAACAATAAATCAGAAAACTAGCATCGATTAAATTTTTGTGCGAACAACAACCGATCGTTAGGGTATGCTGCAACATGCCATAAATACAGACGAATCAAACCCCAAAACAAAAATAAAAACATGTCACAAGGACAGAGAAAAACGTGTCACAAAGACAGAAAAATAGAGATCCTTATTAAAATAAAACAAGAAAAAAAATAGATCTGGTGGTCGACAACCAATACTATTATTGATTGTCGACCACCGATCAAAAGAAACGATCAAAACGAAAAATGAAAACAAATGGAATTTAAATATAAATATTTTTTATATGGGAATTAACGAAGTCACATGTATAATGAGGTATTTACTGATAACCAATTTTTTGAATTTTTTCCTATATAATTTGCGTATAAAAATAAAAATATATATGGATAATACACCTTTATAAATAAAATTATATCTCTTTATAAATAATTAGACCCTCAAATATCATTAAAAATGATACTCCTTAAATAAATTCATGGTCATCCTCGTATATATGGGTTAATATTTGATACATGACACACGTTGTGTAGTATAAAAATAAAATGTTTTATTCTCAAATAATAAATAAGGAAATTAAATATAGTAAGTGCGAAGTAAGGGTCGATCTCTCAGGGACTAGAAACTTTCTGATTATGCTTGTTCGATTGATGTTTCAAGAAGAAGGTTGAATAGTGTTTGTGTAAAAAAAGGGGGGTTTCTCGAATAAAAACTAGTAATTGAAGATGAAATAAAGAAAGGAATTCAATAAAATAAAAACTAGCCTTAGGCTCTCGCTTTGACTCGACTTTAATAGATCATCGGAAAAAGATTTTCACTTCGAGATTTTACGTCGGTACTTAGCTTTCATGGTTCAATCCTTGAAGCAAAACTTTCAAACCGAATACTCAAGTGCTATATTTGATATTGGTTTCATGAATTAATCCATCAACTCAATGTTTGTAGATAAAAAACATTTAAATCGTTAAAACCGACTTGGATTATGTTATTGCAATAATAACTAATCCAATCTTAGTTTTCTCTTAGCAATCAATTTGCTAAGTGTGTTCCCAGTAAGTTGGATTTGCTTCAATAGCCGATCTTCCCCCCAAGTGATCAAAACAACATCTTGATCAAAGTCAATCTTTAGTTTTGAAATCAATTTGATTTTAGAAATAAGTTCAAATCAAAACTGAAAGAAATAAAAATTGAAGTTATTAATGCGCTTTTCAATCCTCACATTTGGATCGAGTCATAGCTTAAGCCCTTGGATATAGAGAATTTAGCCGAGCATAATTATGGAAAGGATTATGCTTGACATAAAAATAAAATAAAATAAAAAGAGAACAAGAAAAATAAATAAAGAAAACTTTTATAAAACTTAAACAAGGAGAAAAGAGATGAGATCTGAGATATGTTTAAGGCTTACCCAAGATGGGTATTTATAGCCTTTTACAAACCTTAAAATAAAGAAATAAATCCTACATAAATCTAAAATTATTTAAATTTAAATACAAAAGATAAATTCAAATTTGAAATTTAAATCTCGGGTGATAAGCTATCCGAAACACGACTGATAAGCTATCATGCACTTGCTGACATCATCTTCTAAAAGCTGTTGACCGAGTGCCACGTCAGCTTTTTATGCCCAAAGTCATGCTCACTAATCTCGACTCGATCTAGTAAATAAAAAAACTTCAAAAATTAGCCATTTAAGTGAACTTTACAGCATTCACAGTCCTACATAAAAACACACGAAAACACCAAGATCAGTAACATAATTCATCGAATCAAAGGGTAATTAGGCACAAAATATTAAATATTTTGAGCACTTATCAAATCCCCTCTCACTTATTCAATGCTTGTCCTCAAGCTTTCCTCAATTAACATACCAAAATCACAAGTTGCCAATCTTTAATTCACTACATGTCTTAATCTCCTTAATGAAACAAAATCAAAGCAATTATTGTAACTAAGAAACAATCAATCAAGTGGCAAACTAGAAACAATTTCAAACGAACAAGACATTCCAATTCTTAGCTAATTTAATGATGCAAAACTTGATCCCTCACAAGGATTCACTCATTTCGCTCAAAGTGTTTAAGGTCAAATAATAGCTCAAGCCAAATCTGATTAAAGCATTAACATAAGCCTACAAATAAATCTAATCTTCGCTACTAAAGATTGAACATGATGCAAAAGTCAAGAGGTCTTTAAGCAGGATTATAACGGGGGTAGGGTGATGGTAGGAAAAAAAAAAAAGGGTTAAATACCAAGACAAAAGATGTAAAATACAATAAATAAACCACGATAACAATGAAGTATAATGAGACAGAAAGAGTAAACCAACCATTTTCTTTTCTCCTTTTCAAAAGTTTCGAAACTTTTTCTCTATTCTTTTCTTTTTTTTCTTTTGAACAATACACATTGATACCCTCTTTTATTCTTTTTTTTTCGAATTCTTTATTTCTTTCTCCCTTTTTACTCGAATGCACTCTTTCTTTCTTTCTTTTTTCCTCTCTTTTTCTTTTTTGTGGAACAATTGTGATCTTGTGTCTTGACAAGGGTGTAAAAAGATGAAAATATAGAAAAAAAGGTTTGGGCTGCATTAATAAGGTACAAAATCAAGAAATGGGTGCAGGCTCAAAGTGGTTCACTAAGGGATAAGAATAAAAGGTAGGCTATTTAGGAAGTGAAATGGTTAAACCTAAGTGCCTCTATCATACCAAAGCATCATATTCATGTATGTAGTCTTAAAAAGTATTACATCATAGGTTCTAGAATGCTAAAAATCAATTCGGTACACACAAATGAAAAAAGAGCAAGAATGAAAAGATATGCTCATTAGGCTCAAAAACTCACATAAAAAGGGTAAATGTATCAAGCTAGCAACATTTCAATTAACCAATAATGAACATCAAAGAATCTTAATCAAAAGTTATTAATCATGCGAACAAACTATCATGCATCCTAGGTTCCAATCAAAGCGAGATCAAAATCCATCAAGAAAATTCAAGAGATGTAAAAAATTAAATAAATGACAACAAGAATTTTCGAGTACATTAATATCAAAATAGCAAGATTTCAAACATTAAATAAGCAAGGTGAAATTTTGCATGCAATCCTTCCCCCTCACTTAAATTGCTTTGTCTCAAAACATAAATGAAAAATTAAAAGAGAGGAAAAATGAACACTCCCCGATCTAATAATGATCATTATTTATCGCCTTTGGGGTGCCAAACCTAAAAAAAATACAAGTTTTTAAAAATTCAGCAGTAGTTCTAGCATCATTATTATGAGTAGCTTTAGCTTCTACCCACTTCGAAACATAATCAACAGTTAGATTTATATAACAATTACTAAAAGATGAAACAAATGGACCCATATAAATCTATACCCCATACATCAAATATTTCGCAAACATGAATTGGATTAAGAGGCATCTAATTTCTAAGACTTAAATTATCGGCATGTTGGAATTTATCACATGATTTATAGAATAAATATGCATCACGAAAAATGTTAGGCCAATAAAATCTACATTCAAGTATTTTGTGTGCAGTTCATTTGGATCCAAAATGGTCTCCAAAAGAATATGAATGACAAAATTGAAGGATTGAATTTACCTCGTTTTTCGGCAACACAACGTCGAATTTCTTGATTCGAGCAACTTCCAAAGGTATGAATCATCCCAAATGTATAATCGAGATTTTTGCTTAATTCGGCTTACCTCAGAACATGGTAGATCAGGCGGAAGTACTCTCGTGGCTAAGTAATTAACCATGTCGGCGTACCACGGAACCATTGTTTGTGCAAGGAATAAATGTTCCTCGGAAAATTTCTCTTTGATTGGTTCGCCATGTTGAGGAACAGGAAGTTGACTCAAGTGATCCGTAACTAAATTTTCACATCCTTTTTATCCTTGATTTGGAGATTAAACTCCTATAAGAGTAGAATCCATCGGATCAAGCGAGGTTTTGCCTCTTTCTTATTCAACAAGTACTTTAGTACTGCATGATCAGAATAAACCACAATGTTAGTTCCAAGAAGATATGATCGGAATTTATCTAAGGCAAAAATAATAGCAAAAAGCTCTTTTTCAGTAGTTGAATAATTTCGTTGAGCCGTGTCTAGTATTCTAGACGTATATGCTATCACATGAGTTTCTTTTCAGATTTTCTATCCAAGTACAACCCCTACGCTCATATCTGATACGTCACACATGAGTCAAAATGGGTACTTCCAATTTGGTGGTTGAACGATTGTTCCTTTAGCTCATCAAAAGCATTGATGCATTTTTGATCAAAATCAAACGTTTGATCTTTCTGCAACAAATTACACAATGGTTATGCCACTTTTGAGAAATCCTTAATGAACCTATAGTAGAATCCTACATGTCCTAAAAAAGAACGAACATCCTTCACAATTTTGCGGTAAGGTAGTGAACGAATAATATCAGTTTTAGCTTTATCTACAGCAATCCCATAAGATGAAACAATATGTTCTAATATTAATCCTTTATCAACCATGAAATAACATTTTTCATAATTTAACACAAGATTTAAATCAAGAAAGTGTTTTAAAACCTTTTTCAAATTTGATAAACATTCGTTAAAAGAATTACCATAAACTATAAATTCATCCATAAATACCTCAATTCCCTTCTCGATGTAATCAAAAAATATGCTTACCATACATCTCTAGAACATAATTAGGGTGTTACATAGTCCAAACGACATCCGTCGATAGGCAAACATGCCGAACGGACAAGTAAATGTAGTCTTTTCTTGATCTTCAAGCGCCACAGGAATTTGAAAAATCCTGAAAAAACATCAAGAAAACAGTAGTGAAATTTTTCGGCTAAACATTCTATCATTTGATCTATAAATGGAAGTGAAAAATGATCTTTTCTAGTTATTGAATTCAATTTCCTATAATCGATGCATAATCGTCATCCATTTTGTACTCGTGTTAGAACTACTCACCTTCCGAATTTTTATTACCGTTACTCTAGTTTTCTTTGGAACCATATGGAGCGGACTTACCTAATTACTCTTCGATATTGGGTAGATGATGTCGGCATCAAAAAGTTTTTGTATCTCCTTTTTCACAACTTTCATCATTGGTGGATTTAACCGGCATTGGCCTTCCCGAGATGGTTTCGTTCCTTCTTCAATTTTTATCTTATGCATGCAAGTCGAAGGATTAAGTCCTTTAATGTTTGCGATAGTCCATCTAATTGCTTCTTTGTGTTTGCGCAACACACTTACCAAACCATTTTCATCATCCCTTGAAAGTTTACTTGAGATAATTACCGGTAAAGAATTATCTTCTCCCAAAAATACATATTTCAGATGATTCGGTAACTTTTTAAGTTCAACTTCAGGTGCCTACAAAATTGAAGGCAAAACCTTCAATTTAGAGGAAGTTAGAGGTAAATTGGAATTAATAAAAAATATTTTCTAACTCCCTTTCATCCTCTTCGTAGTTAAGTTCTTAATCCTTGTAAAAATTGAAAAAATTAATCTCTATAAATGTATCAATGAGTGGATCGATAATATCAAAAGAATTTATTCTTTCAACTTGATCAGGATATTTCATTGCTTTGTAAACGTCAAATTCTACAGCATCACCATCAAATTTCATTGTTAAAATACTGTTTCTTATATCAATCTTTGTATGTGCAGTTCTCAAGAATGGTCGTACCAAAAGAAATTCAGAAGAAATGTTCGTTCTATCACTTTCCATGTCGATGACATAGAAATCGGTAGGAAAAATAAAAACGTCAACTTTTACCAAAACATTTTCGAGCACTCCTTCTGGATAAATGATAGAACGATCTGCCAACTGTATAGTCACTCTTGTTTCCTTCAAAGGCTCATTAGTAATCGTTTTATCAACAGAAAGAGGCATAACATTAATTGAAGCTCCTAAATCACAAATTACACGATTAATTAAAACATTCCTTATTTTGCAGGGTATAGCAAACATACCTTGATCTTTCATCTTTGGCAGAAGCTTTCGCTGAAATACTGCGAAAATATTTTCTCCTAAATTCACATTCTCATGGCTAGTTAGTTTTCTCTTTGTGGTGCATAACTTCTTTAAAAATCGATCATACCTTGGTACTTGTCGAATTACTTCCAAAAGGGGTATGTTAACTTGCACTTTTTGGAACACCTCTATTATTTCTTTCTTTTCCAATCTTTTTTCATGCTTTGTCAATCTTGACAGAAATGGTGGTGCAATCTCTTAAGGAGTGGAAGGGGGAGGTGGTGGAGAAGGAGATATACCCGTGAGATTCGGAAGTTGACTGTGACACTTCCTTCTCCTTTCTTGGTTGTTTGGTAATCTCTTTTGAAACTTCAAGATTAACAACCGTGCCACTTCGGAGGGTAATTGCACTAATATTTTCTCTAGGGTTTAACTCTATTTGGGATGGGAGTTTTCTTTGTGATTCTATTTGTCCTACGGTTTTAGCTAGCTGGGAGATTTGTTTGTCTATTTCCTGTAGGTGGGTCTCAGTGCAGTTCTCCTGTAGGTGGATTCTAATGATGATTTTGGACTTGTACATATATCATAAAGTCTAATTGCGTCATTTTTACCTGCAACAAGAGATTGAATAATGTTAGCTAATTTATCAATTTTATTTTCTAATGAAACTGTACTTACCTCGTCAACCCGTCGAGATAGTTCACTTGCAGAGTAAAATCACTGCGAGTTGAAGGTCATAGTAGATATTAATGTTCTAGCCGTGGCTGAAGTCATGTTGAAAAGTGTTTCTCTACTTGTCGTATCAATTACCTTCATATCCATAGGCGTTAAACCTTCATAAAAATACTAGAGGAGTGTTTGCTCGATTAAGCCGTGCTATAGACAATTAGTACATAGCTTTTAAAAGCGCTCCTAGTAATCATACAAAGTTTCAGTATCCTTTTTTCGAATACTCAAGATACTTCGCCTCAAGTTCGCTCGCCTTAGCTACTGGGAAAAACCTGTCAAGAAAAAGGCGAGTCATATCAGTCCGAGTTGTAACAAAATTGGAAGGTAAATCAAACAACCAATCTTTTGCTACATTAGCTAAAGAAAAAGGAAAGGCGTGAAGTTTAATTTGGTCTTTAGAAACTCTCTGTGGTTTTGTACTCAAACAAACCATGTGAAATTCCTTAAGATGTTTATGTGGATTTTTGCTCGGGAAACCGTGATATGTTGGTAGAAGGTGTAGCAAGCCTATTTTTAGAGCGAATGGAGTCTCTCCATTTGGAAACGTTATACACATCGGCTGATAATCATCAGGTGCCACATTTAGTTATTGGATGGTTCAATTGTCATCTCCCATCGTAACTTGTTCTCCGGATTTTCCTGATCAAAAATAAAAAATAATTCAATACTTTGCCGTAGTCCCCGACAACAACGTCAATTTGACACGCGTCATGTAGTGTCAAAATAAAATGTCTTATTCTCAAATAATAAATAAGGAAATTAAATGTAGTAAGTGAGAAGTAAGGGTCGATCCCATAGGGACTAGAAACTTTTTGATTATGCTTGTTTGATTGATGATTCAAGGAGAAGATTGAATAGTGTTTGAGTAAAAAAAGGGGTTGTCGAATAAAAACTAGTAATTGAAGATGAAATAAAAAAATTAATTCAATAAAATAAAAACTAGCCTTAGACTCTCGCTTTGACTCGACTTTAATAGATCATTAGAAAAATATTTTCACTTCGGGATTTTACGTTGGTACTTAATTTTCAAGGTTCAATCCTTGAAACAAAACTTTCAAACCGAATACCCAAGTGCTATCTTTGATATTGGTTTCATGGATTAATCCACCAACTCAATGTTTGTAGATAAAAACATTTAAATCATTAAAACCGACTTAGGTTATGTTATTACAATAATGACTGATCCAATCTTAGTTTTCACTTAGCAATCAATTTGCTAAATGTGTTCCCAAGAAGTTGGATTTGCTTCAATAGTCGATCTTCCCTCCCACACAAGTGATCAAATAAACATCTTGACCAAAGTCAATCTTTAGTTTAGAAATCAATTTGATTTTAGAAATAAGTTCAAAAGAAAACTGAAAGAAATAAAAATTGAAGTTATAGATGCGCTTTTTAATCCTCACGTTTGGATCGAGTCATTGCTTAAACCCTTGGCTATAGAGAATTTAGCCGAGCATAATTATGGAAAGAATTATCTCTACATAAAAATAAAATAAAGTAAAAAAATAAAGAAAGAAAACTTTTATAAAACTTAAACAAGGAGAAAAGAGATGAGATCTGAGATGTGTTTAAGGCTTACCCAAGATAGGTATTTATAGTCTTTTACAAACCTTAAAATAAAGAGATAAATCCTAAATAAAACTATTATTTAAATTCAAATACAAAAGATAAATTCAAATTTGAAATTCAAATCTCGGCTGATAAGTTATCTGAAACGCGGCTGATAAGCTATCAAGCGCTTGCTGACATCATCTTCTAGAAGCTGCTGATTGAGTGCCACGTCAGCTTTTCATGCCTAAAGTCATACCCACTAATCCAGACTCGATCCAAAAAATAAAAAAACTTCAAAAATCAACCATTTAAATGTATTTTCCAGCATTCACATTCCTGCATAAAAACACACGAAAACACCAAGATCAGTAATATAATTCATCGAATCAAAGGATAATTAGGCACAAAATATTAATTATTTTTATCATTTATCAATACACAAACGGTAAAAAACTTTTTTTCCACTAGCATACAATTTGAACTCTAAAACAAAAAATCTAAAATCTAACTCTAAACTTTTAAACCCTAAATTTTAAATCCACCGACTCTCTCCATCTCTAGCACCATAATTCTTTCAGTCAATTTTCAAAACCCTTTGCTCCCATAATTATGGCTTCTGCTAAACATACAAAGTTTACTGTCACATTCGTTTTCTGCATTCTTTTGTTCCATCAACATGTTTACGCTGTGAGGCCTCTGCATGTGCATGCACCATTCAACAAAAAACTTATAATTCAAGCGCTCCCCAGAGGTCCGGTGCCGCCGTCGGCTGGGAATCCATGCACGAATATACACATACGCATTCGAGGGCGGTGCACGTTGGCCGAGATGAATGTGTTTGGCGGTGGCGGTGTTGTTCATCATCATGCACCTCCTCCAGTACCCTTTCGTGTCTCGGTCTTGAAACAGATGAAAAATAAGATTTCATCATTTTGATTGCTACTGGATATTATATGAATGTCAAGGATCTGTATATTAATTAATGTTTTTTCTGGAGGGAACAACCATAATGTTGGTTGCGAAATTGAATGGAAATTAATGTATAATTCAATTAATTGATATTTTTTAATTT
The DNA here is from genome assembly GCA_035048815.1 of Abelmoschus esculentus. Classification (NCBI taxonomy): domain Eukaryota; kingdom Viridiplantae; phylum Streptophyta; class Magnoliopsida; order Malvales; family Malvaceae; genus Abelmoschus; species Abelmoschus esculentus. The sequence continues at coordinate 5,042,639 of JAUCBN010000049.1, forward strand.
ATCTTTCTCTTATTTATTTAATTAACATTGTGTTTTACATTTTCATGTTCGATTTATAATTCATGTTAAGATTTATATTTTTTTTAAATACAATATATTTTATCATTATACCTAATATTTTATCGGGACATGATCAATATAGAGCAAGATAGAGATATGATCAATCTTAGGCCGTAAATTGTTTTTTTTTTATTGTGCTTCTTTTGGTATCTTCACTTTAAAATAGTGGGTTTAAAGTTAAATATTAGGGGTTGTACTTAGGGTTTAGGGAATTAGAAATAGAGTTTAGGATTTAGGATATGAAAATTAAGATTAAGATTTTAATTTTATTTTTTTTAAAGTAAGGTATAGAAAGAGATGTGATTAGAGGTTAGTGGCAGATCCAGTAATATTTATGAGGGTGGATACAAATCAAAATATTTTTAAAGTAGACATAAATCTTAAAATTTTAGGGTGGACACAAATCATAAAAAATTAAAAATTTAAGGATTAATGTATAAAAATTTAAAAATTTAAAACTAAATATGTGAACTTTAAAAAGTTGAGGGTGGGCACGGGTCCACCCTCTTTTACATGTAGATCCGCTACTGTTAGAGGTCAAAAGATTTTTTTTCTGAATCCTTTTATTCTACCAACTTTTAGGTTTACCCACTAATTTAGGATAATTTGATTAATGTTAATTAATAATTAATATTAAAAATTAAAAATTTAAAAAAATTATTTTTGACCATTAATTTACATTAATATGATAATTTTAAATTAATGTAAAACATTTCTTTATATAGTGTAAATAAATCATAACACACATATTATTCTCTTACACTCTTACATATTCATTACACTCATTTAATATTCATAAATTAATATAAAATTAATTAAATTTTATATAATATATCATATATATATATATATACTTCTATTCTTTTAAATTCAAACCATAATATATGATCCAATACTAAAGAAAATTATTTAACATGTACCCCATCGATCAAATGTTAGATTCGATTCGAATAATTCTTTGAATAATAACCTCTAATATGTAACAAATTAGCAATATTATATTTTAGTTTAAGTGTATATTCGACTCGATTTCAGATTATTGTAAATCATAATATTTTGTGATAAAATATTTAGGGTAATTAAAATTAATGCATAGACACGTGTAAACAAACTTTACTTAAGCGTCTTAGTAGTAGGGTTTAAAAACTTTATTCAAGGTTTATATTTTAGAGATTTAAGTGTAATAGTTTGCAATTGAAGAAATGTTGATAAAATTTTAGGTTTAAGGTTAAGATTTAAGGTTCATAAGTAAAAAATTTAAATTTCTAACTATATTATCTTAAACCCTAAATTTAATAATAGACCCTAAATCTAACAATAAACTTTAAATTTATAGTCTCTAAACCCTAAACTAAAATATTAAATCTTAAAATTACTGTCATTAGAATTTCAAAATTGAACGGATTAAATTTTATGGCTTGCATGTTTCGTTGACCGACTCAAAATTCAATCCCCCACCAAATATTTTGTCAAATACTAAAACTTCGTTTTCGCAGCAACTCGTGTCTGAGTCAAATCTTGTACTTGAATAAGTCTTCTCAAATTTCGTTGACATTTTCAAATTTCATCAAAATTATTTAATCTGGTTTTATTATTCAAACATATTGATTTTTTAATATTTTAGGGTTTATTGAGAGATTTTTAGAGAATTTTTATACTCACATCATATAAAAAATATACATTCTTCGAATTAATATTTTTAAAAAAATAAAATTTAAAATTTTAATCCTAAAATCTCGAAATTTTTAACCATAAATCATAAGTTTTAAATTATAAACTCGAACTAAATACTTTAATACTAACACTGATGTAATCCAGACCAAAACTAAATTTCTTGGTACCTTGCTCACATTAAAGAAGAACTCACATGATTTAAAGTCTTGTTCACGAGCCGAGGAGCTAAAAAAATTCAAGTTTAAATGTTTTTTTGGGGCCATGAATATGAACTTGGAGCTTTTTATCATCTTTTTAACAAATGTAACATGATATTTTTATATTTTAATATATGTATTTGAGTGCTATCTTAAGAGCATATTGCATGTAATTACATGAGCGTTTAATTTTCATGAGTTTACTTAATTTGTACATTTAATTTTAACATTTGCTCGTGAATAAATAAGGCTCATTGTTCATTTGAATATGTTATTTTATTTATGTTTGTTTAGTTTAATTAGTGCATGTTAATTCTTTTAAGCTTGTAGTTTAATTAATGCATGATAATTCATTTAAGGCATATTAGTTAATCATGTTTTTGAGTTCACATGGTATCGGCAGTCTCAGGCTCTATCCTGGCACTCTAACCTTCTTCTTCTACCTTCCTCCCCACACATTTGTCTCTACCCTTCTCTCGCGGCTACTGACCCACTATCTTCCAGTCTAGTTACAGACTTGACTGTTCAAGAAGAGACCACAGACCTGTTAAAAAATATTCCTACAAGTGGTAAACAAATATTCCAAACAAAATCTGCCCATAAAATGTTAAAAAATGAAATATCTATTCCCATTAAATATATCCACTGTTTTTCATCTTATTGGTCCAAAAATGATAAAGAATTTGTATTCCTTAATGATTGCTGATCAGTTTCCTGTTAAAAATCTTACTGTTATATTTACATATCCATCGAACATAAACATTGCACTCTAACCACACCAACAAGTAACAATGGCAGCCTTGTCTAGTGTTAACCTCGCGACCCAGAGAGTCATTGTGGCCAGCATACCGAAATCATTGTGGAAATCCTTTTCATAGGCATCTGCAAAACATATATATATATATATATATATATATATATATATATATTTTAGGAGCAGATTTTGCTAATTCCTTTTTCTAAACAAGACTCCTTAGCTCCTTTATTAGCACTTCTGCGAGCGACTCACCTAGCATATTCCTGAGAACATACATTGTTGTAGTTACAGAAATTGATGGATTAATGAAGAAGAACAAGTTTACTTAATTGATATACATGTTCATTTTCTGTAAATTCCAAATTTATCATCAGTTTTAGTATATGGTAACTCTGGCATTGGATAAGGGAGTGAGAAAATAAAAAAGAAAATGAATTGTTTCTCTTGCTGTGGAGTGGAGGTGCATCACCGGGTTGGTTCTTTGGAGGAGAGTGCTTATGGAATTGTTGGCAATTGCATCAATTTATCATTCTTTTAGAGAAATGAATTGTTGGGAATGACAATGAGTATACCCAACAACTAAAATATGATTCAATGCTACAATGTCTTAGAGAAATGAATGTTTTTTTGGAAAATGGTAAAAATATAAAATTTTAATTTTTTAGAGTCAAATTAAAGATGAAACAAAAGTATAATAATAGTTTAAAGACTATTTAAATAATTTATCATTTTTTATTGTGTCAGATCATCTTTTCGTCAATATTTAACGGCACTTAACGTTGGAGTGACCAAAACTTTACAACTCGAAAACGATAGTGACCTTACTGATCGTTTTTCAAAATTGATGATCAAAAGTGTACCGGGGGTAAACAAAAGTGACTTTCACGGTAGTTTACATTTTAATACATGCATTTGAGTGCTATCTTAAGAGCATATTGAGTGATATCTTAAGAGCATATTGCATGTAATTACATGAGCATTTAGTTTTCATGAGTTTACTTAATTTGTATATTTAATTTCAACATTTGCTCGTAAATAAATAAGGCTCATTGTTCATTTGAATATGTTGTTTCATTTATGTTTGTTTAATTTAATTAGTGCATATTAGTTCTTTTAAGCTTGTTAGCTTAATTAATGCATGTTAGTTCATTTAAGACATATTAGTTAATCATGTTTTTGAGTTTATATGATGAGTTAGTTAATTAAATTAGTTCATTCAGTGAAACTAGTTATATTAAATTTTGTTTAGTTTTTACTTTCTTTATTAAAGAGTGTTTTCTCATAAATTGTTTAATGTATTTTTGTATAAGACTAAGCATGGATGAGATGGATGATCACATTCTTCCAAATTAACAAAGCATCCAAGAAAGTTTTACTATATTTGAAGACGGCTAATTAATTTCAAGGGTATTTTACATCACTTTAAGGTTGTCAGTTTCAACAAGGAAGCAAAACATTCAAGGCACTTAAATTCAACCACTTAAAGGGTTACTTAAACACTACTTAAGAGCTACTTTAACACCCAATAAAGTTGATCAATTTTTTTTATCAAGGGAAATATGCAATCAAAGCCTTTGTAAAACCCTCAGTTCTGATTGAAACATTTAGGCTTCAAACTCAACTCGAACACAAAATTTTCAAGCAATTTTCAAGTCTAAAACAAGGCCCATTAATTAAATCTATTCAAGTCCAACAATAAAATATGAGTTTAGAGTTCAAAAGTACTTAGGACCTTCAAATTTAAAAATAATAACATTCGATCCAATGCAAATTGGTTTAAAAAGTTACACAGCTTAAATAGGTCATAGAATACATGGACCATCTATATAAATAGTGTACTCCTCCACAAGATCGTTGTTGAAACTTACTAAAGATAGTGCTTCACAAACTGATTTTCAACTAATACCCTACACACGAAAAACAAAGAACTCTGAATGCTGAATGTAATCAATAATTTTATATGGGGTGCTAAACCCAAGTTTTTTTCGAATAATGGGCTAAAGTTTAAATTTGATTATTAGTTATAATCTAATATTTATTTTTAATATTTTCAAAAAAATTCCAAAAAATACAAATATTATGTATATTTATTTACTATCTATATTTTATATATATATCGGTAAATATTAGAATATTTTTTTATTTAAATACACTTTTTAGTTATTACTATCAATTATATTATCAATTAAAAAATAAAAAAAATTATATATATTTTTTGTTTTTCCCTTCGTTTTATTCCTTTTTTAATAGTTTTGTTTTATTATTATTATTTTCGGTTTTATCTTATTATGAATATTTATGAATATTAAAAAGTCCACATATTTTATTAAATATAATTAAGTACCAGCCCAAATGCCTATTTAATTAAAAAGTCCAAATATTAAATAAGCCCATTTTATTTTATTAAATATCAGTCCATTTTACAATCAAAAACCCAAAAAATAATTTAAATTACAAAGCCCAAATTTGATTACATCTACAACCCATTTTTAAATTTACAAAGCCCAACATTCGAGCCCGATAATCAGCTAAACCCTAATTTGATCTTCCTTTGCGCAGTCAATTATCCACCTTGGATCCAAATTGGATCCAACGGTCAAGATTAAGAACCGAAAAAGCTTCCAGACGCCCATGCTCTGCACGCGCCAACGCTTTAGCTGCTCCACGCGCACATCCTTTCGAATACCTTCAGTCCGCTCGCCTCCCTTCATCGGTGCCGACCGCTCCGACGTCCGTGACATCTTCGACGGTCCCTGTTGCCTCTCCACAAGCCACGCATGCACAACAAATAAAAAATTCAGATTTCGTACAAGATTAACAACAAATTTCTGGCGATTTCAGAGGCCATACGAGCAAAATTTCAGAGCCGAATTTCAGAATTTCCAGAGCAAAACTAACAAAAATCAGAGATATTCAGAGCGAATGCAAACAAGAATGAAAGGCAACCAATAGAAATTTTGTTTTGTTTTTCGTTATTCTCTGTAAATCGGCTATAAAGGGTCGAAACCAAACATTGTAAATGGATTCTTTCCCACACAATTTCAACCGAATACAAGACAAACGATTCCAGAGGTATATCCTCGGTTTTTATTTTGCATACAACAAAAACGTTAAGAAAGGTCGAAGCTTTTATCTTCTTTTTGGGTCAAGGGATAAGCCTTGGCCCTTGTGCCATTTTGGTGAGCCGAGACTGAAGAGGAGTAGCTTCCTTCTTCTTTCCCTCTTCGAATCGAGAAAGAAAACTCTTTTACTGGTTTTCGAAGAACAAAATCTCGACCAACTATCTAGGTCCTTATTTTCCCTCTAGGGTATCGATAAGCTCCCAACTCGTATCGATATTCTTGCACGAAATTGCAGGTTTGAACCTGAAATTTGCTAAGAACCCTTACCCAAACTTTTTGTTGATCACCAAATTATTCCTACATGATATTGGAAGAGTTTAAGTTATGTTTCTATCAGTTTTAAGTCATCAAACATCCAAATCCAAAATTCACCATTAAAGACTCCTAAGCTATAAAGCAAGCAAACGTGAATTAAAATAACAAGGTGACCTCACCACAGTTAACTCTTTCTATAGAAAACACACCCCTTTATCCTTTCTCTTTGTCCTTAACTTATGTATTACCCAAAAAGCCCTCACAGAACTTTCTAGGCCCAACAAAAAACTTCAAAAAATTAAGCTCAAGGCCCAAACGCGGCCCACACTTTGAAACCCAATATTTTTGGTTAACCCGATACTCGAATCCAAAATTCAGTTTGTTACAATCACCACTTAAGGGAGAGTAAAGTCATGAATTAAAATAACACTTAAGGAGGAAATTCAAGGAGTCTGTCAAATTGTTCACCATTTTTGGATAGGGTACAAACATATTTCACTCTTGAAGTTTTCTTCAAATTTATTCCACTTTTTGTTCGTTTCCAACAGACTTTGAATTACGTCAATTCGATATCATGAGCTTAAGATATTACTAGATTATTTAAGATAGTGTATGTTGGAAATTCAATACGGGAATAGTCACAAGATACTTGTTCCAAGCATTCAAGAGGTCATTCAATTGATGAATTCAATGTTTTATTATCAACCCATTAAAGGAGTATAAATGACAACTTAATCAAATTCAGCAGCCCAACGGTTTCTCTATGTGGATGATATGTATGTCTATATTCATCCTAAGAATGCCTACATTCATTCTTCTAGACTAAGCTTTTTGGTTGTCAATTGGAGATATAATAACCTACTAATAATTAATAGGCCTTTAACGCTAGCATAATGAGTCTTTAATTTTTGTCTAGGCCAATAATTTATTATTGTCTCACACCTATAAATAGACACCTAATTCTATTGTGAAAGATAGAACTAGACGGTCACAATTCATTTACCTTTCACCTTTTATTTTTTTATATTGCTGGTTCCTAGTTCCTAAAACTAGATGATCACAATCCATTTACCTTTCACCTAAGTCACGGTTTAAAAACTCTTAAAGAATGAGTCTTCACTTTTTAGTATTGGTTCCTCCTTTGTTTGCACCACACCCCTATTTATGGTTTTATGCATTCTACGCCAAATTATCCCTATAATCATCTTCACATATCCATATTTTCCTACAACCATTTCCACAATCAATCCCATATACAAGTTACACATCCCTCTATAACCTTCCAATCATTTCCATTCATTTCTACTAAGTTCAATCTTGAATACCATATTTTCACTGTTTGTATTATTTTCAATCGCTTGCTAGAATCACGACCGGGTAATCAAAAATAAAAAATTAATTTTTCTACAATCAGATTCGTATCAAAAACAAAAGGAGTTCTGGAACTTAAAAATTACACAATGTGTATGAATAATTTTTTAAGAAATTTTTTATACCAAAGTTGTTAAAATTTAAACAAGCATATTAATTTAAATTTTAAGATTTAAAGTTTAAGATTCATGATTTGAGAATTTAAATTTTAAATAGTAAAATAAATTTTACACTCGTGTCTGTGTATTTTAAAGTTATTTTTAATAAATAAAAATACTTTTTTATTTGATATTGTGTTATTTTTTTATATTTTTTAATTCAACATTTTATTTTTCGTGCTCTATTAGGAGTGTTGAAAGGTCTCTAGCGAAAAATAAAGGAAAAATTATATTATAATTACTAAATTATCAATTTTTTTTGTTTTGATTCTTATCTGTTAAAAAACTATCATAATCAACCATTTTATATTATCATTTCCCGTATTTTCTTATTAAATATAAATCCTTAAATTTAAGGTTATTAATTCAAATTCCACCGATCATGAACAGTTTAATTTATGAACGCTCTCGTCGCATTTAACGAAGTGTAAGAGAAAAAAAACACTCTCAATATCTTCTAATGGAATACAAAATTTGGGATTAAAATCAAACACTATAACCTTAAGACCATAATAATATAATATTTGACTAAATTTTCATTTTTAATATAAAAATCGAAGCTTTTTAATTTAGATGTTGGTGTGAACAAGCTCACTAAGTAATTGAAGTGTTTAGATTTATATATTTTAATTAATATATTTTGTGTTTTTAATAAGGTAAAGAGCAAGAAAAGAAATAAAGAACAAGATGAAAGACTTATATTATATTCTCTATTGAGGTTCTACAAGTGGTACTTCTTGATACTGTATTTGAAGCGGTTGTTAGAATTCCTTATGATATGCAACTGAAACAAGTTCTTGCTAATGGTAAGAAAGGGGCTTTGAATGTGGGTGTTGTTCCTATTTTACCGGAGGGGTTTGAGTTAGCCCCTCCTCATCGTATTTCACCCGAGATAAAAGAAAAGATAGGCAAATTGTCTTTTCAAAACTATCGCCCCATTAAGAAAAATATTCTTGTGATAGGTCCAATTCTTGCTAAAAAAATATAGTGAAATCACATTTCCTATTCTTTCCCCAGACCTTTCTAGTAAGAAAGATGTTCATTTCTTAAAATATCTCATATACATAAGCGAAAACAAGGGAAGGGGGTAGATTTATCCCAACGGGAACAAAATTAACAATACAATTTATAATGCTATGACAACATATATAGTAAGCAAAATCATACGAAAAGAAAAAAAAGGTACGAAATAACCATAACAGATGCATTGAATGGATATCAAGTGGTTGATATTAATCCCCCAGGACCAGAACTTCTTATTTTAGAGGGTGAATATATCAAAATCGATCAACCATTAACAATTAATCATAATGTGGGTGGATTTGGTCAGGGGATGCATAAATAGTACTTCAAGATCCACTACGCGTCCAAGGCCTTTTGTTCTTCTTGGCATCTATTGTTTTTTCACAAATCTTTTTGGTTCTTAAAAAGAAACAGTTTGAGAAGGTTCAAGTGTCCGAAATGAATTTCTAGATCTGTGGATTTATCAACATCAAATTTGTAAAAAAAAAAAATAATAAATTCTTCTTGAAAATTAGGTTAGGTATGATGATAAAAGTATGAAAAGTCGTATAAGATTCTTTCTTTGAACTTTATATTTATAGGCATAAGATAAAAAAAAAACTTAATTTCAATGGTAATAAGCCCTAATAATAAACTATATTAAAGTCTCATATTAATATATGAATATTTTCATAAATAAAGATATTCATAAAACTTCACCTTAAATATCCATAAAGATAATGTGTCTCGTTAAAACTTTATTAAGATAAAAATCCTGTAAGAAAAAAAAAAGAGTAAAAAAAAGAGTACACGCATCTTTGATATGCATAATATATGTCTCATTAAAAACCTTACAAAGAAAAATCATTAGGACAAAATCTTGGTAAAGGAAAAAAAGAGTGCAAAACGTATTTACTCTCCCTTATGAAATCATCACATAAGATCTTTAAATCTTCATAATTCAATCTTAAATACAATGTTCAAATATTGAAGAAGAGCATACACTAGTGGATAAATCTTCAAAATTATTGTTTGAAAGAATTCGTCAAATATCATTCTTCATAAGATCTTTGAAGAAATATCTTTCGTTTTTTCACATTTAATGTATTCATCTTTCGATTAAAATATAAATTTTACATTTTGTCCATACAAGATAGTTTGCATTTTATATTCTGAAAGAAATTTACATATCTTCTCGATATACTTAGCCAAACACATTTTTTGATTTTTTCTTTTACATAAAAATTATTTACATGGTTGAAGAGGCATCAAGTTTTGAAAAATTTAAAAGTAATGATCTCATAACACAAACAATACTTTGGGACCAACTAAGGTTTGATACTTTTAGATCAATTAAGATATGATGTTTTGGGGACAACAATATCCTCAACTTTTTCTCGAGGTTGAAATAAATTTTTATTTACATTAAGCGACCTACAACCATATGGGTATTCAACGGATATATTTTATGCATGTCAAATCTCTTTAAATATTTTTTTATGTATGTTGATTTATGCACAAGAATTTCATTCTTAGGAAGATCTCTTCATGAGTCCTAATGATATTTAAATCATCAACATATACAACAACAACAATAATAATAATAATAATAAATTTAGAGTCGAACCTCTTAATAATGTTCTTGTAAAACTAAAATTGATTTTGATATAACAATTATGTTAAAGGACTTCTTTTGTAATAAATTTTTAAGTTACTAAGTCAAAATTAAAGATTCAAGTCAAACCAAGAACTTTGAAATAATTTTTCTAAGTGTTTTTATACGAGTGTATCGATACCACTAGAACAGGTATCGATACCGCCCTTTGTTTTTCAAAGAATGTTCTTGAGACTAAGAACAAGTATCGATACCCGTTTCGATACCGAGACCTCACTGCCAACAAATGTATTGAATCCAATATCGAATCATGCCTTGAGTTTTTAATTGTTTTAAAATTAATTTAAATTATGGTCTAGTGTTTCGATACCCGTATCGATACCCCCAAAATCCCTAACGACTCTTTTAAACATTAAATGAGTTGACCGTTGGTGGCAGTTAAAGCTTTAAATGGTGGTTATTCCGTTTCGATACCAAACTTCATAGTTTACTTCAGGTATCGAAACCTGTTTTGATACGCCCTTTAATAAATGCACAACGTCTCTTTCTTTTTGTGGTCTGTTTCGAAACAGGTAGCCCGTGTTTCGATACCAGTTCTTGAAGAGTGCATTTATGATGGAAAGAGAAGGCTTCAACGTCTATATTTACATCTCCAACAACCCCAACGGTTAGAAATCAATAAGAAGGTATAAATTGAAGCATTTTGAGCAGCATTAACAACTAATGATCCACAAGACAACATCCTAGCATCAAATCCAACTCCTTGAGCATAATAGCTATATCTTGTAGACCCAACTCTTAGGAAATTTCCTTGTAATCTTTATTACAGAGTTTGGGAAGTGATTTGGTTGAAATTGGGCAATATTCATCTGTTTGAGAGATACCTAAATTTGTCATTCATTCATTTGTAATCTTGTAAGGTTGGATTAATCTTTGGGTAGAAAGATTAATTCGGTTTGTAACGGTTATCCCTTGAACCGAGAAAAAGGTCGAATTCTTTAATGAATTGGTTTGAAAAATCCTTAGTAGGAGCTAAGGTAGTGGATGTAGGTGCTTATTCGAAGGCCGAACCATTAAATCTTATGTTCTTCTTTTTAGCATATTTTCACCAAAAATCTTCCACCAAAATTTTTATTGCTAATTCACCCCCTCTTGGCCATTTCATCAACTTTATCAATCGATCAACTCAAGAATTGGTATCAGAGCTAGATCTTTGAAGGGATTAACATCCATCAAAGAAGATCCAAAGATAGTTGATCATTTCCTCAAGTAAAATCCAATGGTCTCTACTTCCGGAAGTTGGAACGAGTCACACTTTATCACAAAGCCTCCATTTTTCAACGGAGATAACTACCCCTATTGGAAGAATAGAATGAGGCTCTTCATCAACTCCCATGATTATTTTCTTTGGGACATAATTGAAGATGGACCTTCAATATCGATGAAGCAAGAAGGTGACCGACAAGTTCTGAAGATAAGAACTAAGATGACGGTAGAAGAAAAAAGAAGAATGTCAACAAACGAAAGGCACTTCACATTTTGTTTTATGCTCTTGGTCCCGACATTTATTCAAAAATTTCATCAGGCAAAAATGCTAAGGAAGTTTGGGATTCTATAGAGACAACGTATGAAGGCACCAACGATGTCAAAAAACCAAGATTGGCCTTCTTAATCTCAACTATGAGAATTTCAAGATGGAACCGGATGAGGACATCACCAAAATGTTTGATAGATTCTCCGTAATCGTCAATGGGCTTAAAGAATTTGATGAAATCATTCCGGAGGATAAATTAATTCGAAAGTTCATCTACTATCTTATCGAGTCTTGGGATAGCAAGAGGACTGCTATCATTGAAGCCAAAGACTTGAAGACTCTAAATCTTGATGCTCTTGCAGGTTCTTTTCTCACCCATGAGATTATGAAGAAAGGAAGGGAAGAAGAAAATAAAAAGGATGAGAAGAAAGTACAGAAGAAAGAGGTGGAAGCAAAGAAACAAGGTATTGCCCTCAAAGCCTCTCTACCTCTAGAGGTGGGCAACACAAGTGAAGAAGAGGAATTAGAAGAGTTAGCTATGGTAGCCAAACGGTTTACTCGACTTATGAGGTCAAGACGAAATCAAAGATTTCAAAGAAAGAAGGACTTCAAAAGAAGGAGCCAAGAAGATGAAAGTGACCAAGTCATATGCTATGAGTGCAAGAAACCGAGTCACGTTAGAACTGAATGCCCACACTAAAAGAATAAAGGGCTCGAGAAGAAAAAGAAGCATAAGGCTCATGTTGCTACTTGGAGCGATAAAGAATCATTATCCGATGAAGATGAGGTAGCAAACTTGTGTCTCATGGCTATTGAAGAGCCAAAGGTAACTCTTGAATCTTCTTGCAATGATCTCACTTATAATGAGTTATATGATGCCTATGATGAATTGCAAGATGGATATGATGAGTTAGTTTTAGAATATAAGGAATCTATTAAAAAGAATAAGAAAATTCTTTTAGATTTGAGAAATGAAAATGATTCCTTAGTTAAAACTAATTTAGATCTAAAGTGTAAATTGAATGAAATGCATAAAAAATTCAAGGAACTTAAATCTAAAAATCTTAGCATGCATAATTTACTCTCTAGGGTAAAGAAAAATCACTTAAAGGAAATTAGTGATCTAAAAAGTTCTCTAGGCAAAATTAGTTCTAGTAATATGCTTAAAGGTGAATCATCTAGAACTAGTCCTGTTAGAAAGAACTTTTATAACTATGGACATGGAAAGTTCCCAAGGCAACATAGAGGCAAAAATATTAGGAGCATATGGATACATAAAGATGTTATTGCTTCAAATGATATTGTTGCTATTGCTACTTGGTTACCCAAGGGAACCAAGCTTTTTTGTACTAACACCTATAAAGCAAAAACTTAGTTCTATGTTTGTAGATGAGCATTACTACAAGGTCAAAGCTTCAAGTTAAACTATGTGAAACCTTGACGGTAGATGCTCAAGAAGATTGACCAAAGGCAAAAGAAGAATTAAAGGTACAAGAGCTTGATCTTACTGAAGTGATGATAACTCCAAAAAGAAGAAATTGAAATACTAGCTCAATCAGTATTTATACCTTTAATTTCATCTTATATTTCTTTCTTTGCCAATGGTCTTATATTTTAATTTTTATGAGCATGAATTCTTATAAGTTCACATTGATTCTTTGTCTTGCATGATTTGTACGCTTACATGACAGCTATGACTTTGAATCTTTTAAACATGCTCATTATTCATTGCATAGTTGAAATTTACTTTAGGTGCTTTTAATCATGTCATAACATCATATGCATGCTTCTAGGGACTTTAGAGACTCATTTCTAGAACTTTAGAAGCTTAGAATGCAAAGCGTAGCTAAGGGGTATCGAAACAGGTGAGGTTGGTTTCGATACATGTTGCGTGTAAAAAGAGTGCGCAAATAGTGCAAGTGTACACGTCGCAAGTAATAAAGTGTTAAGTATCAAGTATCGTCTCCACAGTGATTGGTATACTTAATATGCTTTCTTTCGTCTTCTCGCTCTATAAAGGAAATAAAAGACACAGATTAATTGAGTTGTTTCGAAAACTAAAATAACTGAATAATAAAAAGAGAATGGTGAATGGAAATACGATCAAGTTTAGAGAATGGGTAGGATCCAATTGAATCGTATTGTGAGTTCAATTGACTTGTTTCTGTCTTGTGCAATAATGCAACACTGCCTCGGCAGAACTGCAGTTTCCTGCCTCGACAGTGAAGACCAGCGTCCGTCGCGGCAATCCTTTGCTCTTGGGTGGACTTCTTTAAGGTTCGGAAAAGTGTACTTGGATGACTTCGCTTATCCCTAAGTCGAAGTATTGTTGATGACTAATCCTTGATGATACCTCCCGGCGTGAATCAATGATAACCACCAACCAATCTCACACTTCTTTTAGCCGCTGAAACTCTAACCTATCCCTAGGCCGAGTTAGTATTTTCCAACTAGAAAAATACCGTACTTATCCCTTTCGTGAGCCTAACTCTCCCGATATTAGACAAATAAATCTCTCACAAACTTCTCTCCCGAGCTTGAATGCAAGATCAATGAATAGCAAAGAATAAGCAAACCTTAATATTTTATTGCATAAAACAAGAAAACAAAGTTCAATCTTCTTTCAAAAATACTTAACAACCTTCAACTAAACCCTAAGAAAGTTTAGAACATAATTGAAACAAAGAAAACTCTAAAAATCTAATTTATCTCGGGCGTTGTATATCTCTTCTCCTTGGTCGGCTATGGTTTATATAGGCTTGGCCTAGGGCAAACCTTTCCTAAGTAGGAATACAACTTGGAGTAAAACACAAGTTAAGTACAAAAATAAAATATTTGTTTTATTTCCAAGTTTATTCCCACAATGATTCTTTTTCGCGTGGCCTTTGACTTGGGCTTTCCGCTAGCTTCCCAGCTCCAATCCTCGCGCTGCTTGTCCAGAAACGTTCACCTCATTTTTCTCTTCAAGTCGCCTACACTATCGGTACTTGCCCTTCAGCAGCTGCCGCGACCTCAGGTTCTGCTTCGGCCTTGATTATTGTTGCAGCAGTGGATATTCCTGCAATTGCATAAAAGGTTCCGTAAAGCCTGCATTCTCTATAAATATCATCTTTATAAGTCAAACAAGCAGAATATCTAAATATCTCACATTAAGTACATGTTTTAGTCCAAGTAGGTGTAGATTAAGTGATTATTGTCCATGAAAGGTGTAAAAAATGATAGTGAATTGAGCACTTATCACACCCCCAAACTCGAACTATTGCTTGTCCTCAAGCAATGCAAACCATCAAATTGTCAAATCTTATTCTCTTTTGGTCTTATGTTTTTATCTATTCTCCCCACCATAACTATGTCTATTCTTAAGCCTTAACCTTTCGGTTAACCAAGGACTTACTCGGAAGCAAACTATAAGATTTTGTGTGTGTGTGTGTTTGTGGACAAGTTTGATTAAAGGCTTTTTTAGACAAACTCTAAGTTCAAGACAAATAGACTTTGGAATTTATGATTTCTTCCTATAGTACCATCACTTGAGCCAATTTCAGGCTTCTCAAGGGATGTGTTTTATTACTAGCTATATATATATATATATTTAAGCATATACTAGAGCCAATTTCGGGCACCTCTAGTTATCATTCCATAAATCCAAGTCTTTATCACCTAAGTTCATTAAAAGAATTCCTAAAATCACACAAGTCCCAAAAGTGATCTTAAAATCAACCTTATAGCAAGCTTCTAAGTTTTCTTCCTTAAGTATCCTAAAGTTCAGCCTTCTAAACATGACCTAACCATGGTAAAGAGAAAGATTTCTATAGCCTCAAAAGAATAAACTAAGGCAATACTGATGTAGAACAGTGCAAAAGTAAGGACAATATTTCAAGTAAGGTGGTCGATATAAAAAAAATAAAAATAGCTTAAATACTTCCTTTCATGGTAAGGCTGCGGTAGTGAATTACCTCGACAGTAGATCTACACCCCCAAACTCGAACCAAGCATTGTCCTCAATGCTTATTACCATGGCACACAACAGAAAACAACATATGAAAAAGATCTAGTAAATATATAAAATCAGCATAAAGATTTAAAAATTAAAGAGACTCCGAAGAGCTACTAGTGACTATCAGCTTTCGTGGCCTTGCTACTGACTGTTTCATTTTTGGGGATGGTGATGGCTAAGTTTTGGCTTGTCGGGGCGGCTGAGCTCTTGTAGGTGGTGTCCGTTGCATTGGAGCATCTACTTCTTCTTCTTCGTCGTCGGTAATTTCTTCAGTAGCCATTATGTTTGTCCCGCTTTCATCTTCCACATTTATTAGGTCTGCCCAGGCATGATGAGTGCTTGGCCCGGCAACTATTGAAGTTTGATGTACATAGACATCTATCTCTGCCGAGAGATTGCCCATGATGATAGGGGATCCTGGTGGCGTGCTGAAGACTGCTCTTCTCTTAGAGGGTCGTCGGCTGGCAGAAGATGTCGCGGCAGGCTCTGTTGGTCGAGATGGGCCTGCGGCATGGAACTGTTGTTGAGGGCTAGTAGTGTAAAATGGCCTCGGTCCTCCTGGTGCTAGAGTGGTCTCGATGTAGGGTGCAGCTGTGACAAACATACCGGTGGGGAATTCCGGGAAGTGGGCCCCTTGGTTTGGGAAATTACTTACCATCATGTGGGCCAACGTCGTGTTGAAATCGCGTTGATACTCCATAAAGTGTTGTTGTCGTATATCCATTGCGGCCAGTCTGTTGAAGATTTCCTGATAACCATCTGCTGTGGCAGTGCTATGTGAGGCTGCAGGTATATCTGCCGTATATTGGACCCCGACAGAGGTGTCGGCAGTGCCTGGTTTGGGAGTCGCTTGGACTGGTTCTGCTTGTGTGATTTGCATGACTCTATGGCAGAACTCCCTCGTCCAGTCGCGCTTGTGGACGGTGATTTCATCAGTATCTTCGGTTGGAACGCCCGCTACAATGCAAAGGCCCGTGATTAGGCAAGGGAAATATAATGGCCCCTTCTCCTTCCGGTCACACTCGTAAATTTCTTGGATATCAGCTCCCCCACATTGATGTTGCGTTTATTGATTATGGACTGGATAAGAACCAGCCTCCGCTTATCGACGGTGCTGTTGTGGGAGGTGGGGATGAGTCGTCGCTTGACAAATGTGTTCCACAACATGGCATCGGGTTTGAGATTTTGCCTTGCCACGGAGCCACGGTGGGAACCGGTTTCCCAGTTAGTGTTAGCATAGCAAAGGTCGTCTTTGATTAATTCATAATCTTTGTTTGTGATGTCTTCCATGAATGTGGAATGGTCATCACGATCAGGGGTTAGGCCGTAGAACAGATTAATTGTTTCGGCATCAAGTCTGATCGGCTTACCTCAGCAGTGGACATACAGAGAGTCCTTGCTCGGCCCATGAGCGTAGAATTCTCGCACCATTGTTGCATTGGCCTGGGTAGGTTGCAGGCAAAAAATTTGTCATTCTTGATATTTGATTCTGTCGAACAAGTAGTGCTCGATAGCATAGTTTTCTTCGTCAGAATACTGGAAGCCTTGCTCTTCCCATAACTGTCGAGCAACAAAAGAGCGGTTGAAACGTTCGGCCACATATGCGAGAGCAAATCTTTTGTAAGTTGCCATTTGCGTGTTGTGAGAATTTGAGAGAAAATAGTTGAGAGCAAAAAGAAATAGAGAGTTCTCAAGAAAGCAAGAATGCAGGAGTGAATAGTGAAAAGGGCGGAAGTGTTTATATAGGCCTCGGCCTTGGGCTAGCCATTTTCTAGCTGTCGGCATTAACTGCCGTGACCCTTGAATCTCGCCAGACTAGCCGTTAGGCTATTTCTGCCCGTTTGATTGTTGCGGCCCTAACACTGTGCTCTGCGGCAGAGTGCAGACTGACTTCACTTTGCATCTTGATTCTTGTTCCTAAAATAAAATTTAAACATTAATTATAATAATTAGAAAAATTTATTAAAACGAGAAATTATAAAAATTATTAAACTAAACTAATCCAAAAAATGAAGAAAAATAAAATAAAACCGAATAATGAAATCAGTTCACAATAAGAGTGCATGAAAGTGCATCTCCTAATGTGATGGTCTCCATAAGCCTCATGTCATGTGTGCTAGAATAATGCTTCAAACGTTGGCCATTCACTTTGAACTCGTGCCCATCTTTTTGTGATTTTATCGTGACTACCCCATGTGGATAAGCTTGAACAACATCAAATGGGCCTGACCATCTGGACTTGAGTTTGCATGGGAACAGTTTGAGCCTGGAATTAAAAAGAAGGACTTGCTGCCTCGGCAGGAACTGTCTCGGCAGTAACTTATGATCATGCCATCTTTTAGTCTTTTCTTTGTAAATTTCAGCATTTTCATAGGTTGTTGCTCGGAATTCTTCAATTTCATTAAGGTCTAACAGTCTTTTCTGGCCAGCTTTCTCCCATTCCATGTTCAGATTTTTGACTGCCCAGTATGCTTTATGCTCAATTTGCATGGGCAAATGGCATGTTTTTCCAAACACAAGCCTGTATGGGGATGTTCCTAATGGGGTCTTGTAGGCTGTCCTATATGCCCACAGGGCATCATCTAGATGGTGAGACCAATCCTTTCGAGATGGGTTTGACCACCTTTTTAAGGATTTGTTTCAATTCCCTGTTTGATATTTCAGCTTATCCATTTGTCTGTGGATGATACGTTGTGGAAATTCGATGTGTGATGCCTAACTTCTTTAGGATCGCGGCAATGAGTCTATTGTCAAAGTGCTTACCTTCATCACTAATGATTGCTCTAGGAACTCCAAATCTGGTGAAGATGTTTCTCTTGAGGAATTTCTTCACAGTCTTGGAATCATTGTGTGGTGTAGCAATTGCTTCGACCTATTTTGATACGTAATCCACCACTAAAAGGATATAGAGATTGCCTTGAGATGATGGGAATGGTCCCATAAAATCTATGCCCCAAACATCAAACAATTCTACTTCCATTATAGGCCACAATGGCATCTCATTATGTCTAGAGATGTTGCCCATACGTTGGCATCGATCACAGTGCTTGTAATAAAGTTGGGCATCCTTAAAAAGTGCGGGCCAATAAAGGCCTGATTGAAGCACTTTGACTGCTGTTCTATTTCCTCCAAAATGTCTTCCACAAGGTGAATCATGGCAGTGCCGGAGCACTTCTTGTTGCTCTTCCTCGGGAACACATCTTCTTATAACCTGATCTGCACATTGCTTAAACAAAAGAGGGTCGTCCCAGAAATAATGCTTTGCATTATGCTGAAACCTCTTTTTTTCATTATAATTAAGGTTATAAGGCAGAACACCACTGGCTAAGTAATTAACAAGATCAGCATACAAGGAAGTGGCTGTGACTATGGCAAGGTCTTCTATCAATGTTGCCGAAATATACTCACTTACCGTTGTGGCAGCACAGTTGTATACTGTCGCGCTTGCTGCCTCGGTAGTGTCTTCTGCTACTGCTGAGATTCGCAGGATGTGCTCGTTTGGGAATGCGTCTTGTATTTCCTTCAGTGGCATGTTTTCTCCCCAACTTTTAATCTGGAAAAATGGTCGGCTACTTGGTTTTCTGTACCTCTCCTGTCCTTAATTTCTATATCAAATTCCTGCAAAAGAAGAATCCATCTAATTAGTCTGGGTTTGGCATCCTTCTTTGAGAAAATGTACTTGATTGTCGAATGGTCTGTGTGGACAGTCACTTTTGTTCCGATAAGGTAGGATCGGAACTTATCAAAGGCAAAGACTACTGCTAGTAATTTCGTCTCCGTGGTGGTGTAATTAATCTGGGCCTTATTAAGGGTTTTGCTAGCGTAGTAGATAACATGGAGTATATTGTTCTTTCTCTGCCCAAATGCTGCCCCGACAGCATGATCACTGGCATCACACATTATTTCAAATGGAAAGGCCCAGTTTGGGGGGACTACGATTGGTGCAGTGATCAGCTTTTCTTTGAGGGTCTCGAATGATTCAATACATTCCTAACTAAATTCAAATTTCATGTCCTGTTCTAGTAAAGCACAGAGAGGTTTAGAAATTTTTGAAAAATTAGCAATAAACCTCCTATAAAAACTTGCGTGACCCAAGAAGCTTCTGATTCCCTTGACTAAAATTGGTGGAGGCAATTTGTTTATCGTATCTATCTTGGCCTTGTCAACTTCTATGCCTTGTTATGAGATTTTGTGACTCAAAACAATACATTCCTTGACCATAAAGTGGCATTTTTCCTAGTTGAGTACTAAGTTAGACTGTTCACATCTTTGTAGCACCTTTTCTAAATTTCTGAGACAATGATTGAAGTCATCTCCAAAGACTGAAAAATCATCCATGAATATCTCCAGGAAGTCTTCCACAATGTCGTGAAAAATTGCCATCATGCATCACTGAAAGGTTGTCGGGGTATTACAAAAGCCGAACGACATTCTTCTAAATGCATATGTTCCATATGGGCAAGTAAAGGTAGTCTTTGCCTGGTCTTTAGGGTCTATGGCAATTTGGTTATAAACTGAATAACCGTCAAGAAAACAGTTAAAAGGTTTTCCGGCGAGTCTATCAAGCATTTCATCAATGAAAGGCAACGGAAAATGATCCTTCTTAGTTGCTTTATTTAACTTGCGATAGTCCATACAAAACCTCCAACCGGTCACAGTCCTAGTTGGGATTAACTCATTGTTTTCATTGGTTATCACAGTCATGCCTCCTTTCTTAGGTACACATTGTACCGGGCTTACCCATGCACTGTCAGAGATAGGGTAGATGATACCGGCATCAAGCCATTTGATTCTCTCCTTGCGTACTACCTCCTTCATGGCATGGTTAAGTCTCCTTTGGGACTCAACAGTAGGTTTATGATCTTCCCCTAACAGGATTTTTTGCATGCAAACTGCTGGGCTTATTCCTTTCAAGTCATCAATTGACCAACCAATTGCCTTCTTATGCTGCCGCAGCATCTCTATCAAGCTTTGTTCATGTTCTGGCTGTAACTTAGAAGAAATAATTACGGGCATTGTATGGTTGGGTCCCAAATAAACATACTTTAATTTATCAGGTAAAGGTTTTAATTCAATCTTTAATGGTACCTCATTCGAAGATTTTTCATCCTTACCTGGATAATTTAGAGGTTCAAAGTACTTACTTGGGAGGTATGATGTCCAATTAACTTCCTCCGTCTCTTGTGTCTCAACTTCTTTAGCTTCAGGCACACTGTTCAATATAATGCTATAGCATTCGTCCACTGTACTACCGAGGCAGCGCTATGAAGAATTACTGTCACTGTTGCCGAGGCAGTGGTTGTTGAGGCAAGGTATTGCACTGTCTGCATTTTTGGTGCAAATCACCTGGCACTCCTCTGGATCATCATGTCTTTTCAAAATCTAGAAAACATTGAGTGTGACTTGATGGTCGTTGACCGGCATTGTTAATTCTCCTTTTTCCACATCAATAAGGGTGCGTCCAGTAGCTAGGAAAGGTCGGCCCAGGATGATTGGTGCATTTTCATCTCCTTCACAATCAAGAACAAGGAATTCAGCTGGAAAAATAAATTTATCTACCCTTACCAATATGTCCTCGATCTTTCCTTCCGGTTGCACATATGATCTATCCGCCAATTGGAGCATCACGGTGGTAGGTTTTGCTCTTCCTATTCCAAGGTTTTGAAATACAGATTTTGGCATCAAGTTGATGCTTGCTCCCAAGTCACACAAGGCCTTTCCTTCGTAGTGGCTTCCTATCGCACATGGTATAGTGAAACAACCAGGATCTTTCAATTTAGGGGGAATGGGATTATGAAGCATGGTCATGCATCCTTCGGTTGCGGCAATAGTTTCAAATTCACCAAGCCTTCTTCTTTTTGAAACAATATCTTTTAAGAATTTGGCATAGTTTGGCATTTGTTCTATTGCCTCAACTAGTGGTAAATTTATGTGTACTTGCTTTAGGATGTCTAAGAACTTTTTAAATTGATAATCTTGCTTCTGCCTTTTTAGCCTCTATGGAAAAGGTGGTGGTGGTCGCATTTCCTCCAATGTCTCATTAGTTTGGAATTTAATACCTGGTACCACTGGTGTTGGTGTTGCCTCGGCCGCTTGGCGTGGAATTGCCGATTTCTCCGCCGGGGCAGTGCCTTCTACTGGGAACGACTTATCTACTGTGGCATGATCACTTAATGCAGTATCTATGTCCTCTCTATCTGATTCTTTTGTTTCCCTTGTTGGGACTTTGTCCGGACTGTTTGATCCCTCCTTAAGTTGTAAGTCACTCCTCGTAGTAATTGCCTTACATTACTCATGGCTTTTTCCCCTTGCAACTTCAGTATTGCTGGGTAATCCTCCTTGAGGTCTAGTGTTCAGACTTTAAGCGAACTGCCCAACTTGAGTTTCCAATGTTTTAATGGCTGCCTCTTGATTTTACAATCTCATCTCAGTTCTACTTATAAAAGCATCGGTTCTCTTGATGAAGTTACTATTTTCATCCATGTATGATTCGGTTTTCATCATAAATGCCTTAAGAGAATTTTCCAGTGAACTTGCAGGCTGTTGTTACGACATTTGCTGCTGCGACAGTGGCGGCGGCGGCGGCGGCGGCGGGTGTTGCATTGGCATTGATTGCTGGAAACCTGAGGGTTGAGCAGTCGGATTCAAAGCATTATTGGGATTGCTCCATGAAAAATTTGGATGCCTTTTCCATGCTGGATTGTAGGTGTTGGACATCATGTTGTTATTCCGGTTATAGTTTCCCACATAAAGGCTAGATTCTTGATTCTGCATGCACTCAGAAGAGCTATGGTTACCTCCACATAAATCACACGAAGAATCTATTACCTTAACCTCATGGGTATTATGTTGCATTTGCATATTTTGAACCATTTAAGTGAGAGTTGCCAATTGTGCTGCCACTGAATTGGATGTCTCTAATTCATGTACTGTGGCCTGACGTCTCATCCCTCCTCGCCTAGATGTAGGGAATTGAAAATCATTCTTTGCAAGTTTATTTAAAATTTCTATAGCTTCCTCTTGTGGTTTATCAAGGAGTGTCCCATTGGCAGAGGCATCTAACATCATTCTTGTTGGGGCATTGGTTGATTGTAGAACATAGTCACTTGTGTCCATAATGGAAATCCATGCAAAGGACACTTGTGCAGTAACTCCCTGTAGCGCTTTCATGCCTCATACATTGGTTCATTATCTTCCTATCGAAAAGAAGTAATTTCATTACGTATATGATCATATAAATTAGTAGGATTAAAACGTGTAATGAAATCACGACAGAGTTCACTCCAAGATCCTATTAATCCTACTAGAATGCTATTAAACCAGGTTTTTGCCCTATCCCTCAGTGAATAGGGGAACAATTTGAGTCTCAAAACATCTTCATGGACTCCTTGGATTTTGAATGAATTGTATATCTCCATGAATGATTTGAGGTGTTGCCTTGCATCTTCAGTGACCGACCCACCAAACTGTCCAATAATATTGAGCATATTAAACATGAAAGGTTTTAGCTCAAAGTGGGCTGCTTCGATCTCTGGTGTAACGACTCCTGGATTTAACCCATTCAAATCCTCTTCCAAAAAATCTCGAACAGTGAGCTGCCGCGGCCCTGGTGGTGACGGAAGCCTTCCATTGCCAGCGGGTAAGTTTTGTTCTGCTGGATGATCTGCCATAACTTCTCGGATTTGTCTTCGCAACCTTTGACACGTGCGTTCAATCTCTGGATCTAGCTCGTATAATGGATTGCTTGGGTTTGCCCTGGTCATACACAAAGTAAAAATAGAAGTTAAATAAAAATAACTAAAAGCAAGAAAATAAAGAAAACAAAATTTAGTTGTCAATCCCCGGCAACGGCGCCAAAAACTTGTTGCGTGTAAAAAGAGTGCGCAAATAGTGCAAGTGTACACGTCGCAAGTAATAAAGTGATAAGTATCAAGTATCGCCTCCGCAGTGATTGGTATACTTAATATGCTTTCTTTTGTCTTCTCGCTCTGTAAAGGAAATAAAAGACACAGATTAATTGGGTTGTTTCGAAAACTAAAATAACTGAATAATAAAAATAGAATGGTGAATGGAAATAAGATCAAGTTTAGAGAATGGGCAGGATCTAGTTGAATCGTATTATAAGTTCAATTGACTTGTTTCTGTCTTGTGCAATAATGCAACACTGCCTTAGTAGAACTGCAGTTTTCTGCCTCGATAGTGAAGACCAACGTCCGCCGCGGCAATCCCTTGCTCTTGGGTGGACTTCTTTAAGGTTCGACAAAGTGTACTTGGATGACTTCGCTTATCCCTAAGTCGAAGTACTGTTGATGACTAATCCTTGATGATACCTCCCGGCATGAATCAATGATAACCACCAACCAATCTCACACTTCTTTTAGCTGCTGAAACTCTAACCTATCCCTAGGCCGAGTTAGTATTTTCCAACTAGAAAAATACCGTACTTATCCCTTTCCTGAGCCTAACTCTCCCGATATTAGACAAATAAGTCTCTCACAAACTTCTCTCCCGAGCTTGAATGCAAGATCAATGAATAGCAAAGAATAAGCAAATCTTAATATTTTATTGCATAAAACAAGAAAACAAAGTTCAATCTTCTCTCACAAATACTTAACAACCTTCAACTAAACCCTAAGAAAGTTTAGAACATAATTGAAACAAAGAAAACTCTAAAAATCTAATTTATCTCGGGCGTTGTATATCTCTTCTCCTTGGTCGGATATGGTTTATATAGGCTTGGCCTAGGGCAAACCTTTCCTAAGTAGGAATACAACTTGGAGTAAAACAAAAGTTAAGTACATAAATAAAATATTTGTTTTATTTCCAAGTTTATTCCCACAATGATTCTTTTCTGCGTGGTCTTTGACTTGGGCATTCTGCTAGCTTCCCAGCTCCAATTCTCGCGCTACTTGTCCAAAAACGTTCACCTCATTTTTCTCTTCAAGACGCCTACACTATCGGTACTTGCCCTTCAGCTGCTGCCGCGGCCTCAGGTTCTGCTTCGACCTTGATTACTGTCGCGGCAGTGGATATTCCTGCAATTGCATAAAAGGTGCCATAAAGCCTGCATTCTCTATAAATATCATCTTTATAAGTCAAACAAGCAAATATATCTAAATATCTCACATTAAGTACATGCTTTAGTCCAAGTAGGTGTAGATTAAGTGATTATTGTCCATGAAATGTGTAAAAAAATGATAGTGAATTGAGCACTTATCAATACATGTTCTTCGTGTTCATTTGGAAAGTTTCTAGGTAGGTTTGGTATCGAACCTCGTATCGATACTAAGGTTTCGATACAGCTGTTTCGAAATGCCTATAAGGGCATATCGAAACGCACGGCGGCAGAATGTTTTAAAACACTCTAAACCTAATTTTTTAACCAAATTAAAACATACTCAAACTCTTCCTTTCTAACTCTAGCCGAAACTCATCTTTAAAATCCCCTCAATCCTTAACTTTTTACCACAAAATCAAATGATTTTCTTGAGTGTATTTCATCAGCACATCAAATCTAAGGCTATATCAAGGATTGGTGCTTCAAACCTCTTAATTCATCCTAATCAATACTCAAGGTAATTTTCGAAAAACCTTATTTTCGTTGATTTTAAGTATGTTAAAATTTAGATTTTGAACATATTATGCATGTTTATTGTATGGGTTTTCATAATCCTACAAAAACTTTTTCAAAATCAAAAAATTTTCATTTGAATATAAATTATTTTCATCGTATTGGTTTTCACTGATTTTTCAATTCTTTTTCAAAATTTCAAAACCCTTGAATTATTGATTAATAGGATTATAGAGCATATATGTTTTAAGTGCCTAAAACTAATCCAAGTTGTTAAAATTCTTAGATTATGGCACCAAAGAAACGTCAACGTACCGAGGGCGGTAGTTCGTCATCCTCTCGTGCTCCTAAAGCTGACGTCCATTTGGTTTTCCAAATGAGCTTGGATGGTCATGGTCGAGTTGAAAATTTTCAACAATTTTGCCACCTCGCGCTTAAGAAGGAATGTTGCGTGGATGTGCAATTCATGAACTCCACCAAGTTTTAATTTCGATATCTTCGTCTTTTACAAGATTGGAAGTTCATGACCTTTCTCACCTCTACCTCATGGGTTGTACCTTTATAATCCTACCTCAAGGATTCTCTTGGCACTTTCACCGGATCGGTTATTGGACTTGATGTACATGATCGCTTCTAAGATCTTATCATCTCTTGGTGGATTCGCCCATCAAATGTAAGTATTCTTGGATACGTCAAGTTGATAGTTTTTGGATCAAATGTTTTCGTCCATCCGATCGTCCAAACTCTGCCCAAATAATTTTCTTCGATATTGTTTGGCATATCAAGCACCGTGCCACTCCCTTGGTCAAATCTTTTCCTTATGCATGTGTCCTTAGTTCTATTTTTGTGCATTTGGGAATTGATTGTTCCTATGACAAAGTGGAGTCCGTCAAAGAACCCATCGTCAAAACCTCTCTTAACCGTTCCCATTTTCAATATCTAAATGGCGAATGGGTTCGTGCTCCTCCTCCTCCTCCTCCTTTATTTGATCCAGAGCCTATTAGACAAGTTGCTCTAAACACCGAGATAATGGACTTTCTCACTTCAAGGTTTAATAGTATGGATGCTCGGTTTGCTAGTTTGGATGCTCGGTTTGATAGCTTGGATACTCGTTTTGATTCCCTCACCACTCACTTTGACTCTCGTTTCGATGCTATGGATACGAGGTTGACGAGTTTGGAGAATCAAAATCTTTCTATGCGTTTCTCGCTTGAAGCTCTTCGACATGTTCAAGCTACCTCAAATAGAGATAGTGATGATGACGAGAAAGATGATGAAGATGGTGATGAGGATGGTGAAGGTGATGGTGACGGAGATGAGTGATCTTTAGCTTAGCTATTTTGCTTTATCTTTGCTATGGCTTTTTAGGACTAGTTATGTTTTTCTAAGTATTATGTTGTATTTTTATTCATGTTAGAACAATATGCACCTATGGTATTTCATTGTTATGCTTTGAACCTTATGTTGGATTTAGATTATTTTTATTAATGTTATGCTTATTTGATCTTTTATTAATGCTTGATCTTATGCTTAAATTCTCTTATGCCTTATTATTGTATTGATTTTGATCTAACAAAAAGGGGGAGAAGAACTATGTCTTATTCTTTTTAAGTTTTTCTTAAGGGGGAGAATACCATTTTTAAAGTATGCAACTTTTTAGGGAGAGTTTTTTTTTAAGTTTTTCAAAGTTTTTAAACTTAAAAATTTATGTTGGTTTTGTTATATCAAAAAGGAGAGATTGTAAAACTAAAATTGATTTTGATATAACAATTATGTTAAAGGACTTCTTTTGCAATAAATTTTTAAGTTACTAAGTCAAAATTAAAGATTCAAGTCAAACCAAGAACTTTGAAATAATTTTTCTAAGTGTTTTTATACAAGCGTATCGATACCACTAGAACAGGTATCGATACCACCCTTTGTTTTTCAAAGAATGTTCTTGAGAATAAGAACAAGTATCGATACCCGTTTCAATACCGAGACCTCACTGCCAACAAATGTATTGAATCCAGTATCGAATCATGCCTTGAGTTTTTAATTCTTTTAAAATTAATTTAAATTATGACCTAGGGTTTCGATACCCGTATTGATACCCCAAAAATCTCCAACAGCTCTTTTAAACATTAAATAAGTTGACCGTTGGTGGCAGTTAAAGCTTTAAATGGTGGTTATTCCGTTTCGATACCCGTTTCGATACCAAACTTCACAGTTTACTTCAGGTATCAAAACCTACTTCGATACGCCCTTTAGTAAATGCACAACGTCTCTTTCTATTTGTGGTTTGTTTCGAAATAGGTAGCCCGTGTTTCGACACCAGTTCTTGTAGAGTGCATTTATAATGGAAAGAGAAGGCTCCAACGTCTATATTTACATCTCCAACAACCCCAACGGTTAGAAATCAATGAGAATGTATAAATTGAAGCATTTTGAGCAGCATTAACAACTAATGATCCACAAGACAACATCCTAGCGTCAAATCCAACTCCTTGAGCTTAATAGTTATATCTTGTAGACCCAACTCTTGGGAAATTTCCTTGTAATCATTATTTCAGAGTTTGGGAAGTGATTTGGTTGTAATTGGGCAATATTCATCTGTTTGAGAGATACCTAAATTTGTCATTCCTTCATTTGTAACCTTGTGAGGTTGAATCAATCTTTGGGTAGAAAGATTGATTCAGTTTGTAACGGTTATCCCTTGAACCGAGAAAAAGGTTGAATTCTTTAGTGAATTGGTTTGAAAAATCCTTAATGGGAGCTAAGGTAGTGGATGTAGGTGCTTGTTCGAAGGTCGAACCACTATAAATCTTGTGTTCTTCTTTTTAGCATATTTTCACCAAAAATCTTCCACTAAAATTTTTATTGCCAATTCACCCCCCTCTAGGCCATTTCATCAAATTTATCAATCGATCAACTCAACAATTCTGAAGAACTTGAATTAACTGTTTCTGTCAGACTACATCATTCTAAAAATTTCATATAAATGTTATTATCAAGAGGCTCAAACAAATAGGATACAACAACATCCATTAGGTGAAAATTAATTATTTTATTGTCAGATTAATAAAAAAATCTAAAAATAGTTACATCTACAAACTAGGAGATTTCTTATTATTTTCCTCATAATCGATTCTAAATCTTTATGAGAATTTTTGTGTAACCAAATGAGCTTATATTTTGCAATTTTCTCTTTTCATTTCTATTTCTCATAAAGGCTTATTTATATCCACGAGCTTTACACTTTACGATGCATGATTCCTCTTTTCATTTTGCCCAATCATTTATTTGTTTTCACAAAAATTGATTTCTCAATACATGAATATTGATAGTTGATTTCTTATTATTATATGAATGTTTAGAGAAGTCTTTTAAATCATCTAATAGATTCATGATCGTTACTAGACATTGGAAATTCTATTTCCAGCATTAAATACACTTTTGGGCTTGTTGATATATGTATGTGTGCAAGAATATCGATACCTGACTCAAAAAAAAATAGTTGTTGAACATTTTTCATAGGATATCAATACACAATAAATGAGTATTTGTACAGACTCTTATGAAGTCATTTTGGCTACTAGAATTTGACAAAACATGGAAACAAATAGGTGTATTGCTGCATGAAAAAACTATATCAATATAGGCTCTTTTGTGTATCAGCACACATCAATTTGTACATTTGGGTATCAGTACTGTAATCCTCTAGACTTAACTTATATAGTACCAGTAAGAGAATACATCTTAACCAAAGCGAATAAATTTACTGAATAATATGGTTTTGAACTCGAACAGAAATAAAGAATGAAAACATAGGCTTTAGAGAATATTGATGGAAAAAAAATAATTTAGGTTTTTTTTTAAATCACAATGTGTATATAGAGAGAAAAAATAATCGATTTCAATTAGAATTAAGATTCTATTATATCACATTATAAATATAATAAATATTAAAAAAATTATAGAAATTTAAAGAGATTTTCTTTCTATATCCAGAACTTTATATAATATATATTATAACAATAAATAAAGAGTTTTGATAAAACAAGAATTAAAATAAAATAATAATAAAAATAAAGAAATATTTTATAATAAAAAAATTAATTTCAGTAAAAAATATAATTTAATTTAAAATAACCGATTTATTCAAGAGTTTTCAAACTTCAAAATATATATTATAATAATAAATAATATAATAATTTATTTTGAAAATAATAACAAAAATATAATTCACGTTGGTTAAGTAAAAAAATAAAAGGTAAATTATGTATTAAGCCATTGATCTCTTTAAAATTTTTAAAACATCACTTTAACTTTTAAACTTTAAATTCACACTTTAAACTTTTAAAAATTTATAATCTTATTCCAAAAATTTTCTTAAAGTTAGAAAATAAATTTAAAAACCTAAAAAGTAAGATTTTAAAAATTGAGAATATGAAAACTAGGATTTTCAATTAAGAATTTCAAAATTAAAGTTTTAAAATTAAGAATAATTTTTGGGATGTTACAATTACACGAAAAACTATATTTTTTTTACTTCTAGGCTATTTCAAAAATATTTAAATAATTCAAAAATTCTTTAAAAATCTTTCCAATATATTTTTTAATATTATGAACTTATAAAATATTTTGCACATTTGTTTAAGTCTATAACATTTTTCATTTGAGTTATATCAAAATCAATTATCTCACAGTACGTTTTATTTTGGGTTAAAATAGTCTCTTTGTTAATAAAAATTGTCAGTCGACTGATAATAAATGAATAGAAATAAAGGGTCAAACTTATATGACAGTGTAAACTATCATAACAGTATCATATAGACAAATTTTATTAACTTGAAAAAATATTACACCAGTCAAAAGTAATTTGATAAAATTATATAAAATATAAAATAATTTGTATTACAGACTTGTCATTTTGTCAAATCATTTTAAATTGTTTACTATAGATTTTTTAATAATTTTTATTCACATATGTGTCATTTTAACCGAAAATAAAACATTAAGAGTTTAATTACTTCAAAAATAAAATATAAATCAAACTGATTATTCAGTCAAACGTTAATAAAGATATTTTTTAACTTTATACCTTCTTATAATCAATCTCTCTCTATATTTTTTCCATTAACTCTTTAATTTTATATAAAAAAGAATAGAATAGAATAGAAATAGTTACTACAAATACTCATTTTTAAATATTATTTTATTATTTTTTCCAAAAAAAATATATTTATTTCGGATGAGTTTTTATTTGAAAATTTGAGCCACGTGAAAAGTCACTCCAAACTGGATTCAAATAAAAACTTTAAACTTTTCAATCAAATTTATATTTATTAAAAATTTGATTCAATTTTATTTATATCTACGATAATTCAATACTTAGATTATGAATTAAAATATTATAATTTTAAATATGTATTTTTATATTAATTTTTAATGTTGACTTTATCCTACAGGCTTGGAAGTGTGTGCCCCTAGGGATGTCAAAAAACGTGGCTCATCAAATTCGTAAATCATAAGAGCACACCGAAATACAAACTCTTCCAGACAAAAATAAAAGCTAAACAAGTCTAAAAATGTCAATAATTTAACCCATAAAAAGTTTTAGAGTGCGATTAAAAAGTTAAATTTTGATTAAAATTTATTTAAAAATTTAAAATAATATGTTTTTAATAATATTTTAAATTGATTTTTTATAATTTTTAGTAAGTTTTAAAATTTTATCTATGAATCTAAATATTATAAAAATAATTTTTAATTTTTTTAAGTTTCAAAATTTATCAAAATCATGAAAAAATTACATAAAATATTATTAAAAAATCTAACATTTTTGTGTTGAGTGAGTCTTAGACAAACTCAAAATTTTTTGCTTTTTAGCCATATTTTATAGTATATATTATGTTTTAGACTTTTAAAAAATTATATTCATATTTTAAAAAAATATTGAGAGAAAAAAATAAAATCAAACATAAATTGTAAAATAAAAAAATTATAGAAAAACTCATTTATATCAATTTAATAATAATAATAATAATACTCCGTCAAATTTAAGATGTCTATTATTATGTCCATTATTGACTTTTTAAAAGTTAATATTTTTAAAGTTTAACTCTATTTATATTAAATATTTTAATTATTTAATTTTTATAAGATATATATTTAAAAACTTTTTGATAAAAGGTTTTTAAAATATATTTTTTTATATTTTTATCAATAATAAATTTTAAATAATTATGAGTCAAAGTTGAAAAAAATTAACCAAAAAAAGTCAATAACATTAAACATGGGACGGAGTGAGTAATTAGCACGCACCATCACGCGTCAATGGTTAAAAGAACGATTATTGTTCTTAAATGTCGCGGGTTCGAATACCAATATTGCAGCACAATAATTGAACGATCAAAATACCTAATGATTGAAAATATGTTTTAGAATATATATTACTGTAATCATTGTAACTGATTAAAAATAATATTCCCTCCGTCCCAAGTTTAATGTCCATTATTGACTTTTTTTTGTCAATTTTTTTCAACTTTGACTCACAATTATTTATAATTTATTATTGATAAAAATAAAAAATATATATTTTTTAAAAAATATTTTATCAAGAATTTTTAAATATATATCTTATAAAAATTAATTATTTAAAATATTTAATATAAATAAAATTAATAATGGATATCATAAATGGGAGGGAGGTAGTAATAATTAACTTTAAATTCTATATTAATCAAATATTAATTCAGTTAAGAAACTAAATTTGAAAAGGATTAAAAAGTAATTTTCTGATAAATTAAATGTCAAAAGTAAAACAGAAGATTGAAAAAAAAAAAACTTTTTTACCACTTCATCTACCATCATCTATTAAATAAATTTTTATACAAACTATTTTCTTTGGAGTAGTATCTTAAATTTGAAATAATCTAGTATATATAATTTTGTTAGTCGAGTACCAAATAAGTTTAAAAATATTTTTACATATAATTATAATATTTTTAAATTTTTTTTATATATTTTTAAAATAAAATAACTAAAATTCACTGTTAAAAAATTACTTAAATATTAAAATGGTCGAATATAAAATTAATAAAAACATAACAAAAAAATTTTATTAGTCCATTTACTATTGTTAATAAAATATTTTCTTTCACCGATACTATTTTTGAATTTAATTATCAGTATTTGATTTATTAATTAATTAATTTAGATCAAGTTTTTATAGATATCTAATATATATATATATAGGATCGATCCACTTAACCCAATTTTTTCATACACAAAGTCAAGATTAGAATTTTTGACCTTGCTTAAAAAGACCTAATATTCCAACCTACTAAATCAATTCATTATCGGATCATATATATACTTTAATATAAATTAAACTTTTGATTATTAAATTTAAATAATTGCATAAAAATCTATAGAACTATATTTTCATTGTGCTATGATGTTATCTAAAATTTGTAAAAATTTTATATTTATAATAAAATTAATATAGTAAAACATTTTTAAAAATATATTTTATATTTAATTTTTTTAATACCAAATTTTTAACATTTATTATCTTTTTTATTACTTTAGACAATTTGTCAAATAAATTAAAATAAATAATAAAGAAAATCTAGAATTAGTAAAAAATGAGAAAAAATAAATTAATCTATTAATTTTTAAAATAAGAAAATGTCTTATAAATTAAATAATAAAATTAATAACATAAACTTTGAATCATGTATTTTCAAACAACATATAATCTTATCTTATAACTCTAAAAGTATTATAAATATAATATTAATAAAAATATATTATATATCATAATATTATTTAATACATATAACAATTTTTATATATTAAAATAATATTAAATAAAAATATTTAATAAATTTATATCATAAACAATTAATCATCTAATTAAAACTACAATAAATAAATAATATAAACGCAATTTATAATCTTAAGAATAAAATTGTATAGTCCTAAAAAATTCAATCGAATAACATTATAATCGTTTGGGGGAGGAAATGAATACTATTGAGAAGAGAATATAGTATTTTAATAAAAATTCTCTCAACCAAACATAAGAATTTGAGTCTGAAAATAATTATTACCCCTAATAATTATATTTTCTTTGAATCAAACACATCTTAAATCTAAAAGTAATATAATATTCAATGTTAAAATAAAAAGAAAATATAAAACTAAAATTTTAAAGATGAAAGAGTTCAATATTTAATATTTATCTTTTAATTTTATTTTAAATTTTATCAATTAAAAACATATAAAATTAATATATATATATTGTATAATTTAATCTTATCTTATTTTTTAATATACAACTATGCTTTTTAATACGGGTCAAAAGAAAAAAATTATGCTTTAATATCACGAACTATTTTATTTCAATGGTCAAGGAAATTATTATTATTACTAGAAGTCACAAATCCAAACATCAATAATACAATATAATAATTAAAAATATTATACTTTAAAATATATATTATTGTAATTTATTAAAAAAATTATGTTTTAATATAAACATAACTCCCTTCCTTTCAATGTAAGACAAGTGAGCTTTCATATATGCAGGACGAAACTAAATGGGGGTAAGATGAAGCAATCGCCCACCCCTATTTTCGAGGAATTTTTTACTTTTGTCTTGCTATTTAATTTTTTGTTAAATTTTGTTTTATGAATTTGTCCCCCATACTTTTAAAAATGTATGTTTTGCCCCTGAATCCCGAATCCTGACTCCGTCCTTGTATAGATGTAGGGATATAAAAATAATTACTCGGATGGGTTTTAGATCGGGTACTTTCAGGTCGGGTAAAATCGGATATATATCATTTCAGTTTGATTTGATGTTTTGACTCGATTCGGGTTGAGTGCGAGTCCATTTCAGGTCGGATCTATTTCAGGTTGGGTTCATTTCAAGTCGGGTTCAAATGGTTCTGGTTCAAATAAGATAATTGACAGTTTCATTTCAGTTCGGTTGCATTTCAGGTTGGGTTCATTTCAAGTCGGTTTTATTTTAGGTTGAATTAATTCGGTTTTAAATTCATATTAATTAAAATTATTAAGTTTGAGTTTGTTAAAAATAAGTAATTAAGTAAATAACCGATAGACTTTGGGTTGAATGGTTGATCATTCCTTTCGAATTAATTATTTAATATCTAACGTCTTTAACTAGCATGAATCCCATTAAAAATAAATATCAAGCACTAGACTAAACAAAAATATCATCAAATGATTAATATCTTAAAAATTGGGCTAAATTACAAAATTAAAAATAAATAAGGAATAAACATTAGACTATAAAAAATAAAGTTTTAAATTAAAAAGGATAAACATTAATAAAATAAAATATCATCTTATTAAAAACACTAAACTAAATTAGAAAAAATAAATAATAGTCAATTTAAAATAAAAATAAAATTATAAGACTAAACTGCAAAAATTATAAATTAATAATAGTTAAATTCGGTGAAAAATTAATTTTAATCTATATATGAAATTTATACTAAATATAGAATATATATGAAATTTATACAAATATTATTTATATAAAATTTATACTATATATGGTATGATATTATATATAGAAATATAAAATATATATTATAAATGGAAATATGAAAGGTATAATATTATATATGTAAATATATAATATGTATGTATATAAATATGTGTATATTTATATATTATATAGTATACATTAATATATATTATAGTCTATATAATATATTAGATGTATATATATATAATATATATAATATACATTAATATATATTATGTATATTATATATTTATATATATTATAATTTATGTAATAATGTATTATATTTAATATATATAAATAATATATATTTAAATGTATATTAATATATGTATTTAATTTGTTTATAAATTAATATATGTATATATATTTAATTAATGTATGTATATTATTAATTTTTTAAACCCAACAATATTTCCCTAAGCTCAATAATATTGTCCTAAGCCCAAATCACTAAACTAGTTTTCTAAAACCATTATTCAATCACTAAATAGATTTCCTATGATCAAATTAAAACAATTTTAAAATATATAATCTGATTTTAATTACATGAGAATTAAATTGAATAAAAAATAAAATTTAAAATTTAATTTTCGAATGATCATAACTAAATTGAAATATTTGTAAAATAATGTGTAGAACGACGCGAGATTCATTTTTTAAGCGCAACTTATATAAAAATATGTGGAATTTTTTACCTGACCTAGAGTAGTGCCAAATGAATATCTAAATCTATTTTTTGTATTTTTAATTGATTATATTTAATCAAAGTTTATTATTTGATTCTGTGTTGTAATAATAAGAATAATCTTCCAAAATTTACTATATATATTAATTCCCTTCAAAAAAAAATTTTTTCTCTTTCTTATATAATAATAAAAATTTATTTCTAATTCCCTAAGGTAACTTATATCCCTCCAAAAATTTTACACTAAAAGTAAACTAATCTCAAACTTAAAAAATGAGTGGTTTATTTCCCTCCAAAATATGGTCTTTTTACTCTTTTTTTTATCAATTGTTTTTTCTTTTTTATCAATTGTTTTAGTTTAATTTAATTGAGTCATAATCTAGATTAATTTAATAAAATCTACATTTGATTTTAGAATTCTTTTAATTATGTTTATAATTTATGTTTTTATATTTATTTTAACTTAATTAATCCTAAATTTAATAAGTTAATTTAAGTTAATTATATATTAATTTAAAATTATATTTTTTAATGAAATATTATTTTAAAATTATAATTAAAATTAAATATATTACAATTAAATAAAATATTAAATAAATTAATTTAATCAAATATTTAATACTAAATTTAAATATTAATCCTTAAATTAATTCTCATATTTAATTTTATTTTTAAGACTAATTATATTTACCAATATTTTTAAATTTATCAAATTATAGATATATTTAATTATATGTCATGTAAATATTAAGTCTTGTTAATATTAGTTTAGATCAATAATATGTCGGGTCATTTATCAGGTCAGGTTCAAAATAGATCAGGTAAAATCAGGTTTCGGGTCGATTTAGTCGAGTAATATCGGTTATCTGCCAGGTCAGACTCGGGTTCGAGTACTTTGTTTTAGTTAGATACAAGCTGGGTTTCGGGTCCACAATAACAGATTGAAATTGGGTTCCTGTCATTCTTGATCGGATACAGTTCGAATTCAGTTACTACAGTAACAAGTCCAACTCGGG
Source organism: Abelmoschus esculentus (assembly GCA_035048815.1). Taxonomy (NCBI): domain Eukaryota; kingdom Viridiplantae; phylum Streptophyta; class Magnoliopsida; order Malvales; family Malvaceae; genus Abelmoschus; species Abelmoschus esculentus. Next base: position 5,079,197 of record JAUCBN010000049.1, read on the forward strand.
TTCAAATCAACAACTATCAAATACAAATCGAATTCAAATCATTACATCTTTAAATTAAATCAGATTTTAACTCAAACAAGTTTCAATCAAATTTTTAAATCGGGTCTAACTTTTTACATTCGACGTGAGTGTTGTGATCATCCCATAGGCTCCGGCTGAGCACAACTGAAACATCAACATGTGAAGTTTGTCCTAACTCCTAACCCAACACAAATAATGAAGTCCCTGCCCTTGTCTTGGCTACTTTCTACTGCCTAGTGCTACCCCTACAATAAATTTGCCTGCAAATCTTCCCTTTTTGGCACTCTTTCCTATGTTGCAGTTCCCCACAAAAACTACTGTACGACTGATATAGCAATAACACCAACTCACTCATGCTGGGTTGGAGCCTGGAGGGATAACTTGCCACAAAAACACGGCCAATAATGCACTTCAGTCACAAGAAGATCTGAGGGCTGGATATTTTTGAGGATTTATATGGCAGTTTTAGTATAATTTATGAAGATTATGCGTTTAATTTATATTTATAGCATCGATTGTAAAGTTTAAACACATAGGTTGTAAAGAAAGCAAGGATACTTGTACAGTCCTGAGAGCTGATAAGATGTGGGGGAAGGTCATTTTGACTGACCCTTAAAAGAGAAGGTGTGCAGCTGGTAATTGACTGGACAACACTATCTCTATTCTCTAGTGCATGTGAACCTTGGGGGTCCAGTTCCCCACCAGTACAACTCTGTTCTCAAATCAATTTTACAAAATTATTTATAATCAATGACCCCCAACTAAAATATTTTTACCCATTTCGTACTTGTTTTGTCTGAATTGGAAGATACTTCTCTTGCTCTCTGTGTCTTGTTTGTTTGGCTTAATTACTTTGGATATTGGGTTGGTCCAATCTTGATTTCCTAGGTCTTGCATATGTGATGGTGATGTTGCAAATTCTGGGTAGGCAACACCACATGGCTAAACCCCATGTGTTAGTTGTACATGTACTTTGATGGAGCATGGAGCTTAACACCAAAAGCAACAGCCTTGAAACCAAGCACCAACACACACCTTCCTGGAAGCTTGCATGGGCGATAAATGTAGACTTGTAAAATACATGCAGGATTTCTTCAATATTCACCCTGCTTATTTACACTTGCTCCTTTCAAATGTTCCATGCAATTTTTTCAATAAAAAATGTATCCTAAAAGTTCACACACTATAAAAATCCAAGTTTAAATATAATTAAGATTTATAGTTAATACAAAAGAAATAAAAAATTCAAAAAGTCTGAGTTTTAGTATTTAGGGATTTAATTTAGGGTTATTGATGTAAGGTTTAGTTTTAGCAGTTTAAAATTTAAAGTTAGTAATTAGAATTTAGTGTTTAAACTTTATGGATTTAGGTTTCAACTTATAAAACTTAAACTCTAAAATAGATATTTATAGATTTTTTCCACTATTAAAATAATTAATATTACAATTAATTAAATAATTATATTTTAATACAAAAGTTGTGTAAAATAATTTATACAATTCTTCATATTTAAATTATAAAATATAAAACCTAAACTTTTAGCCCAAACATCATAAAAATTAAACCTTAAACCCTAAACTCTAAATCCTAACCATAAACCTTAAATTCTATTACATATAACTAGGGGTGTGCATTTGATTAATTCGGCCGGTGACCAATCCAATTAAAAAAAAAAATTAAAATCCGAACAATTAACTGAACCGAAATTATTTCGGTTAATTAGCCGAAATAAACGAAATTTATTATAAATTTTGGTTAAATTACATAATAGGTCACTAAATTATACTAAAATAATTTTTAATCACTAAACTTTTATTTTATGCTAATTTAATAAAAATTTAGTGACCATTTTATAATATAAAAAAATAATGAAAATTTTATATTTTTTTAAAGTTAAATGATTAAAAATAAATAAATATAATATATATGATATTTAATATATAATAATTTTGGTTAATTCGATTAATTAATCGATTTCGAACCAAATTAACAGATAAACGATTTTTTATAAAAAAAAATAATCGTTAACTGAATTTACTAAATTAACCGACCGAATTAACCGAAATAATTTCGGTTCGATCGGTTAACTAATTCGGTTAAAACCAAATAATGCATACTCCTACATAAAACCTAAATTTATAAACCCTAAATTATAACTTAATTTTTTAAACCTAAAATTAATAAATTTGTGTAAACTAATTTATACATGCTTATATATTAAAATATTTTCACTAATGTTACATATAGTAGTATTGTTTATGTCTTATATTATGAAAAGTAGCATAATATTTTTGAAGAGTTTTCCCCCCCTTTTTAATGACCTTTTATGTTTAAATAATTATAAAATAGGATCGAAGTTTAAGGTGTGTGATGAAGGATTTAATTCTTTGACTTTAGAAGTGTAGTTTTAAGGTTCGACAAACTACCATAAAAGAAATCATATTAAACCGATGTAAATAGTTTATTTTTATTGTGTTTTTAGTAATGTTACATTTTAGAATAATGAATGTTAGATTTAAAATTAAGATTAAGTTTTATGATGTATTTTTAGGACATATAATTTATGATTTATGATGTGGAAATTAGGGTTAGTGTTTAAAATTTAATTTTTACTCATATTAAACAAATGACAATTTGGAGTAAAAGTTTGAGGGATCAACTTAAATTTTTAATAATTTTAAGAGATTAAATAAAAATTATTAAAAATTAATTAAAAATATTTAAACTTCAAAGTTTAATATAAATTTTTGAAATTTTTGAAAAAACTATATTAAATTTTTTAAAAACTTTAAAGACAAAATTTAAATTTCTTAAAATTTTAGGGGCTATAACCCACACAAATTCCTTAATAGACTGTAATTTTTTTTCTGATCAAAAGATATACTCTTATGGCCATTACACAGATATTATATTACCATAAAAAATTGTGCCTCAAAAAAATCATAAAATAGACAAACAAACACCTAAAAATAGAAAATCTAAAATAAATAAAAATTTTCATTATAACTTAAAATAACATTTTTTTGAAGGTGACACTAAATTTATCTTGGGGATCGATATTTTAGAAGCAGTTTTAAGAGGTGATATTAATTAACCTTAATAATAATATAATCATCATACGAACCGGAATAACCTATGTTTTCAGGTTTGAGTACGGAGAGATGATTAAAGTGGTGTTAATTAGTGGCATAAACGAGTTAAATTTGAGTAGTATTAAATTTGATTCGATTTATTAAGATTTTAAATTAAAATTAAGTTTGAGTATCTTTTATCGAGTCTAAAAAATTTGAGTTCGATTCGATTTGTTATGAACTCGAATTGGTTTTGGGTTTGATTCAATTTCAATCAAGTTAAGTGTTAACCGATTTTTAATCGTGTTAGACTCAAGTAACTCATCATCTATCACGTCTCATTTAAAGTCATGTCAGAAAAAAAAACTTTAATACAAAAGTTGTTTAAACTCAAGCTTATTAATTTTAATGTTATTGGGTTTATAATTTAAGATTGACATAAAGATAATTTTAACCTTAACGTTTATAATTTTTATCATTTTGGCCCTTATTTTTTTTTTGGATAAATTTAGCCCTTAACCTATATTTTTTTTGACAAATAACTTATTTTTTAACTACCATGATAACTGGACCGTTAAAAATCTAACGATGATGACATGTCATATTCATACGATAATATATTTTAAATAACATGGCATCTAACCTATCAAATACATATATATGAAATATAATTTTATTCCAATATAAAATATAAAATAATTAAAATTTAAATAAAATATTAAAAAATTAATTAATTCTAAAATAAAATACTACTAAATATTTCAAACCTTAACTACGATAGAATCAAAATCCTATCTTAAAACAATTAAAATTCAAATAAAATATTAAAAAATCAATTAATCATATTTTTTAATATAGGATTTTGATTCTAGTTAAGATTGAGAATATTTAGTAGTATTTTATTTTAGAAATAATTATTTTTTTAATATTTTATTTAAATTTTAATTATTTTATATTTTATATCGAAATAAAATTATATTTCATATATATATATATATATATGATAGGTTAGGTTAGATGTCATGTCATTTAAAATACATTTTCGTATGCATATAATATGTCATCATCTTAAATTTTTAACGGTTCAGTTATCATGGTAGTTCAAAAATAAACTATTTATCAAAAAGATATAGGTTAAAGGCTAAATTTATCCCAAAAAATAAAGGCCAAAATGATAAAAATTATAAACGTTAGAGTTAAAATTATCTTTATATCATTAAGATTTATATTTTAGGATTTTAAATTTAAAACTTTAAATTTTAAAAATAAAAAATAGTAGTATATTTTCAATTAATTTAAACGATATTAAATAATTTAATTTAATTTATTAAAATTTTAAAATTAAATTAAATTTAAATCATATCAAAATAAATTAAATTCGAATAACCGGTGATCCCAATCATTTCACTTCCAAGTTCCAATCTCAATGTTAACACCAATGTACAAAGTCACGTCGAAATGTAATAATCTAGTTATAAACAAAAACCATTCCCCCCTCCCCCCCTTTAATTACTTCAAAATTGCAAGGGGGGACCTTTCTCTTTGCTAGTGCTTGAATTTGCAGCTCTGCTCTGTCTCTCTCAATTCTCTGTATCAGCCATCACGTGACCCTCTCTCCCCCCCCCCCCCCCCCCTGTCCCTGTCTGGTCTCAATTCTCTCTTACACTCAGACAAGCGAAAGCTGAGCTAAACAGCGAACCATAAACGGAAACCCTTTCTTCTTAAAAATCGATTCCTAATGAAAAAAAAGGTTAAAAGAATGAGCTTTTAATAATAACATTAATGGTGAAAGTAAGAAAGAAAGTGAAGAAACATAAAAAGGAGAAAAAGGGTATCTCTCTCTCTCTCTCTGCAAGTTTTTTGGCAGTGATTCTCCTCTTTCTGCTCGGTGTGTTTTTGGACTTTAGGATTGCTCTCTCCATACCAAAAGAGAAAGGGTGAGTGAGACAAATATAAATATATATTTTTTAATATTTTTTTTAAATTTTCTTTTCTGGTGTGTGTGGATATAAAGAAAGAAAATGCAGCAGCACCTGATGCAGATGCAGCCCATGATGGCAGCTTATTATCCCAACAACGTCACTACTGATCATATTCAACAGGTCCTCCCCTTTGCTTCCTTCTATCCCATCTGTTTTTGATCAGTTTGTATATGTACGTGATTATTCTTTATGCTCTCATTCTTATTGCCTTTGATTAGTGAAAGATTAATGGAAGATGCTGCATTCTTCTTTTTATTGCTTGTAGAAAAGCTACTTTTTTCTCCTTTTGTTTGTAAGAGGATTTCAACTTTTAATTGTTTTGTGTGTTTTAAGGAGTTTTTACTGGTAATTACTAAGTTTACCATGCATATAGTTTTTTAGTGTTGTTTTCATGCTAAAATTTGCAGGCATTTAGCTTATGGGTTTGTGTATTTGTTGTTTGCATTTGGGATTTTGTTTTCCAGTTATTAGGGTTCATATGTGTTCTATAATTCCTTTTCACTTATCTGCAATTTAACAGCTTGTGATGCTTCATCCTATAGTTCACTTGTTATACTGTGTTTCTGGTTCTTTCTGATGTTAGTTGTTCTTATTTCAGTTTCCCTTTTTTGTAACGAATTGATTTGATATCGGTTGATCCTTGAAGAAACTTCGCCTATTTCGGAATGTCGAAGGAAGTTTCTTCATTGGATGTATGATTTATTAACTATGTAGTGCACACAATATGGAGATTTTATTCATTGGAGTTTCCTTTATCTTTGCTATCCTTAGTCGAGTCAGAGATGCCGAGCTACAATCTTCATGAGCATCGGGTTTAGATTACTCACTAGAAACAATGCCAAAAGAAGTAATATTCCAGAGACTACGGAACTGCAATAGTAAATGCGAAATCCATAGAAGAAAAAACCAATTTCATGTACCTAACTGAGTAATATAGTGAGGATTTGTTCTAATTGGAGTTTCTAAGGGGAATATAGGTGTTGGGGATTACTAATATGATCCATTTTCTTGTTGATACTGATAAATTTGTTCGGATTCGGATTGTTATGCATGGAAAAGTTCTGCATTCTTTTGTCACCTCAGTGCTCTAGGGGCCCGTGACTTTAGTTCTTAATGCTTTTTTGTAGTGGTCCTCCATCAGTTCCATTTGACACAATGGCCTTTTCATACGTCCTTTGCTGGTTTATGTGGTCCTATATTGATAATCGTTTATTGGTGGTCCTTTCTAAATGCTTTCGTATGTTTTAATGTGTTTCCCGGATACACGACACGCTTTCTACCTAAATCTTTCTGGAACTAACACAGCATCCTACTAGTTGTTTGGGTGAAGCATGTCAGAAGGAATCTTTATTAATGTATGCCAATATGTTCTTGCTTTCTTGTATAGTTGGTCATATGAAATCAGGCTTTAAGATTTAGGTAAATCCTATGAAACTTAGATTTGGTTACCTTTTCGAGATAATCCTCAGTTCATTTACTTTTGTCGGATATGTTGTACTGTTATTAATGAGTATTATACTTTTTCTCCCTCCCCTCGCCTAATGATTAACCTGGTGATTCTTTGAATTACTTACTGTTTACGAATCAAAATGGTTGTTATGTTGTTTTATGTCCCGAAGGAACTGTGATTAAGCTTCTAAAGCTGTATTTACTCCATCTTCTCTCCATTTTATTTTTAAAATATTTCTTAATTTGTTCAATGACTTCGTTTTGATGCATGCAGTATCTTGATGAGAACAAGTCATTGATCTTAAAGATTGTCGAGAGCCAGAATTCCGGGAAATTGGGTGAATGTGCTGAGTAAGTGTTAAATTTTTTGTCTCTAACATCTATCACACTCTAGTGCAGGGTATATTTTAATCTCTAATATCTGATGCATGATATTTGCTAGTAATCTGCTGCTTATATCTATCCAACTTATAACTGCATTACTAATTTGTTCCTGGATTTCTTCTCTTCTAGCAAGAGGTTCGGCAAAAGTGTTATTCAATAAATTTGAAATCCTAATAAAGTAGATATCAAGAGAAAACATGGTATTAAAACCAAAGTTCTTGACTGATACGGAGAATCTGAAGTGGCTTCTAAGTTGTAAAAAAAAATTTAGCCGTCTACATTTTCAAAGAGGTCCTCCAACCTGTACTTGACAGGGCATTAACCTTGGTCCCCCTTCAGTGTGTCAAAGTGTCATTTGCTACGGCAATATTCATAATTTCTTTACTTTTATCTCATGCTTACTGGCTTACTCTGCTCGGTCACGATGCTGCTTTAATTGCTATATTTTGGGGGTTCCGGATACAAGTTCAGTTAGTCTGCTCTTTGTCAAGCTTTATCTGACATTTCTTAACTTCTGAGAGAAGTACGAGAGTTTGGTATTTGTAGTTTAGATCTTAGAAGGGTCACTAAACAGCTCCGGTTGTTGCAGGAACCAAGCCAGGCTGCAGCGGAATCTCATGTACCTGGCTGCAATTGCGGATTCTCAACCCCAACCACCCACTGTGCATTCGCAGGTACCAAGTACCAACCCTGTTTCTAGATCACTCAAACTTTTTAAATCTACTCATTTTACATTAAAATTTCACCGGATATCTTTCAAGTGATACATTTTCCGACTTGTCTTTGTCATTTGCTTGTAGTTTCCATCGGGTGGTATTATGCAGCCTGGAGCTGGACACTACATGCAGCACCAACAAGCTCAACAGATGACGCAACAATCACTTATGGCTGCACGGTCCTCGATGTTGTATGCTCAGCAGCCATTTTCCGCACTGCAACAACAACAAGCTTTGCACAGTCAGCTTGGCATGAGTTCCGGTGGAAGCACAGGCCTTCACATGCTGCAAACTGAGTCTAGCAGTGCAGGTGGCAGTGGAGCTCTTGGGGCTGGAGGCTTTCCCGATTTCGGACGTGGTACTTCTGGTGAAGGGATGCATGCTGGCAGGCCAATGGCAGGTGGAAGCAAGCAAGATATCGGGGGTGCCGGGTCAGCTGAAGGTCGTGGAGGAAGCTCCGGAGGTCAGGGTGGTGATGGCGGTGAAACCTTATACTTAAAAGCAGCCGATGATGGGAACTGAAAGGTAATGCCAGTTCGACCTATGTGTCTGTTTTATCATCGGATTTAGGTGATCGAGTATCGAAGAGAAATTTAGTTTTTACTTTTAGTGTGGTTATTATTATTATTATTACGACTCTGGACCATGTTTCAGTGGGTGAATTTTGATGGTCATTTGCAGAGATTGCATATGAAAATTATGGAACTTCTTGTTTTCCTTTGCTTGCACCCAACTCCATGAACTCTTTATTTGGTATAATATTTCCCCATGTTCAGTAATATTTAGTTAAACGAGTCATTATTATATACAGAGTTGAATCGAGTCGGATCTCTAATACAACAAATATGTTATAATGTCTATACTGCATGACAGAATCTACGCACTGATTAGATTTAAAGGCCTTTGAGAGTACAAGACGATGCGATATACAATACCTATATTGTTATAATAAATACAAAACAATCGAATTTATGTATATTACTAATTTATATTCAACCCAATATGGGGATTTAATATAGGACTGTAATTGAATTAAGCTTAAATTAATTATTTGTAGTTTCTAAGAAATAATAAGATATTATTTAAGAATATTTTTAGTCATCATTTTATTATAATTTATGTCACCGAGACAAATAAAATTTCAGTACGAACAATATTAATAAAATATATAACTAATAAAAGAAAACTCAAATTCCAGGGTGATACATGTCCATCCTAACCATAGTGTGAATCCGTCAGTGCGATACGTTATCATACTGTATACATATTAAGTACAACTTGAGTACCCACAAGTATTTCATCTCTTTATTTTTTTTTTAATTTATTCCCTAACCTTACTTTTTTCTTCTTCATATTTTTTTACTTACATGATTCAATTATAAGTTGTCTGTAATACCATGATTACATGATATATTATTTTTAATTTTTTTAGATTTAAAATTTATTTTATATTTATCATATTTTTTGCAATATATTATAATTTGACATAAAGATGATTTTCACCCTTAACGTTTATAATTTTTATCATTTTGGCCCTCATTCTTTTTTTTTTATAAATTTAGCCCTTAATCTATATCTTTTTAACAAATAACTCATTTTTTTAACTACCATGATAATTGAACTATTAAAAATTTAATAATGATGACATGTCTTATATATATGTAATAATAAATTTTAAATGACTTAACATCTAGTATATCAAATACATACACGCGGAATATAGTTTTATTCTAATCTAAAAATATAAAACAATTAAAATTCAAATAAAATATTAAAAATTATTTTTTTATTCATTAAAAATTAATTAAATCTAAAACAAAAGGCTACTAAACATTCTCAACCTTTAACTATAGTAAAATTAAAATTTTATCTAAAAATGTATGAACATAATCTGAAAAGAAAGGGTTTTGTATAGTTTTGTTATCGGTGAATCAAAGATAAAGGATTTTGATAATAATCAATTGGATTTTTATTATTTTAGTTTAGAATATAGGTATTTTAGTTTTAATCTAAAACGGAGTTTTAGGGTTTTATAAAGATATTTTAGTTTAGTTAGGGTTGAGAATATTTAGTAAATTTTTATTTTGGATTTAATTAATTTTTAATATTTTATTTAAATTTTAATTGTTTTATATTTTATACTGGAATAAAATTATATTCTATATATATATGTATATATTTAATAGGTTAGATTCTATGTCATTTAAAACATATTATCACATATATATATGACATGTTATCATTATTAAATTTTTAACGGTTCAATTATCATGGTAGTTAAAAAATAAGTTATTTGTTAAAAAGATATAGGTCAAGGGCTAAATTTATCCCAAAAAAGAATAGGGGCTAAAATGACAAAAATTATAAACGTTAAGGGTGAAAATTATCTTTATACCTTATGATTTTAAAAATTATTATTTTTTCCCGTTTTTATACTTGTATCTATATTCGTTTCACTTCAACATAGCTACAGCCTACAAAGACCCAACGTAAATGCAATTGCAGAAATTCATGGTTTCATTGATTGTAAATCATCATATATATCCCAATGAGATTAAGCAAGTTACTTGGTTTTTAGAGCAAGAAAACGAAAAATCAAAGGACTTGGTTAGGAACCACGAATTTGGAGCTAAAGCAAAGGAAAAATAAGAAAAAACCGAACTTAACGGTATTATTGAACAATGTCAGATTCTCAATAACCCATCATTCACTTCCACACAACACAAATAACTCACCACTCTTTTCTCTGTCTCACCAATTTCCCCCAGAAGTTAGCTACATTTGCATTGCAGTTTCTTTTTCAAGAAACTGGGGCTGTCTTAATTTTGTTTTGGAGATTAATTTTCTTGCAAACAATTCGACCTTTTTGGAAATTTGGGTTGTTTCCTTCTTTGATTTTTAACTTTGGGTTGATACAAAAAATTTTGGTTAGGGAGTGAGTTTGTTTTTGAGCCATGATTCGATTTTTTGAGTTAGATAACGATGCATTGCCGGGATTCGGATTGAGAGCTTAACAATGGTAATCTGAACCTTGGATAGTACTCAATTTGCGGTTTTTATATCCCAAGACCTCTCATATATTTTCTGATGTGAGATTAATGTTTCGTCTCTCTCATGCGTGACAGATACCTGTTGTAATTATTCGTAAAAATCAATAAAAAGTTAATGCTTTGTGTGCATGTATATATATGAAATGATCCATTAAAAGTTTTGATTCGTTTGACATTATGAATGTCTGTTATTAATGAAAAATTTTCTTTGCATAATGGTAACAATGTTCTTGATTCCTTTTATTACAGGCAACTGTAAATATTACTGTAGGTTCTCACGTCTGGGCTGAAGACCCGGAAGTATCTTGGATCGATGGGGTGGTTTCGAAAATTACCGGAAAAGATGCCGAGATTAAGACCTCTAATGGGAAAACGGTATGTTTCATTACCTGTATTAACTGACTTATCTTACCCGGATTTGGGATGAGTGCCGTGTATTCGAGTATATGTCCGACTTATGTACTTTTATCGTTTTTGGAGTTTTCTTTTAGATATTTGGAAGAACATACTATTATAATCATGTTCGAATATGTTTAAAGAAGAGAAATGAAAGAATCTATATAGGCTTTTGTGTTATGTAAAATGTATTTTTCCTTGAACTGAGATTAACTATTGTCATGTTGGTTAACGTTAAGATCACTGAAAAGTTATCGAAAATATATCCAAAAGACATGGAAGCTCCTCCTGGTGGAGTTGATGACATGACAAAGCTATCTTATCTTCATGAACCTGGAGTTTTGCAAAATCTGAGTACTAGATATGAACTCAATGAAATTTATGTAAGCTTTCTCTTCCCTTGATGTAATCACAATTGTTATATATATATATATATATATATATATATATATATATATATATTAATATTTGACATACTGGTGGTGATGGCAGACATATACAGGAAATATATTAATTGCTATTAATCCATTCCAAAAATTGCCACATATTTATGGTTCTCATATGATGCAACAATACAAGGGAGCCCCATTTGGGGAACTAAGTCCTCATGTTTTCGCGGTTGCTGATGTTGCATACAGGTTATTGTTGTTCTTCCTTACTTTATGCTTTTTTTTTTTTTTTTTTTTTTTTTTTTGTAGTAGTAGTAGATGAACAAGTTTTTTAAGAATTATCTTAACTTCAATCAGGGCCATGGTTAATGAAGGAAAGAGCAATTCAATTCTGGTTAGTGGTGAAAGTGGAGCAGGTAAAACCGAGACCACAAAGATGCTTATGCGATACCTTGCCTATCTAGGTGGTCGAGTTGCCACCGAAGGACGTACAGTTGAACAACAAGTTCTTGAAGTATGAACGATTACTTTAACTTGCATTATCTTCCATCAAATATATGTTTCCCTGATTTCTTGCACGATAACTGATTCGAGCATTATACTACCTGAATACAGTCTAATCCAGTTCTTGAAGCATTTGGCAATGCTAAAACTGTTCGAAATAACAACTCCAGGTAAGACACTCTTGAAAGGAAATAACTCCAGGGAAGGATATTGATTTTCTTTTTTTGTATCGAATTGATGATTAATAGCATTTAATATTTGACACTGATATTCCTAATGCTAATGCTGCTGCAGTCGTTTCGGTAAATTTGTTGAGATCCAATTTGATAAGCATGGAAGAATATCAGGAGCTGCCATCAGAACTTACCTTCTAGAGAGATCTCGTGTTTGCCAAGTTTCCGATCCCGAGCGCAACTACCACTGTTTTTATCTTCTTTGTTCTGCACCACATGAGGTATTTTTTTCGGCTTCTTGTGAGATCATCCGACTACTGGTAAATATTAGTCTTCTTTTTTTCTTAATTTTTTTTACCTTGAGGCTTAAGTTACTATCATTTGCAGGAAGTTGAGAAGTACAAGTTGGGAAGCCCCAAAAACTATCACTATCTTAACCAGTCAAAGTGCATTGAACTGGTCGGTGTAAGTGATGCTCAAGAATATCTTGAGACACGGAGAGCTATGGATATTGTCGGAATTAGTGGCAAGGATCAGGTATAACTCTTCAAGCTGAAAATATTCATCTGCTTTATGATAAAAAACGAGTAAAAGTCCGTTTTCTTTCTCAGGAAGCCATTTTCAGAGTTGTTGCTGCAATTCTTCATCTTGGAAACATTGCTTTCACTAAAGGAAAGGAAGCTGATTCATCAGTTCCGAAAGATGACCAGGCTAAGTTCCATCTGCAAACAACCGCAGAGCTTCTCATGTATGTGATTTTTCTTCATGTCACAAGGTCAATTTTTCTGGTATCTTCACTTTCATATTTGTTTAACTATTGAGTATCTCGTCATTTCAGGTGTGATGCTAAGGCCTTAGAAGATGCATTGTGTAAGCGTGTTATGGTTACACCTGAGGAGGTTATAAAGAGAAGCCTTGATCCTCAAAGTGCTACATTTAGCAGGGATGGATTGGCTAAAACAGTTTATTCACGATTGTTCGACTGGTGAGAAGCTTCAACATGAGATAATCACATATGATAAGGCAAAGCAGAACAATTTAAGATTCTGATATAATTCAAAGTTGCATCTCCTTGTATGCAGGTTGGTGGATAAAATTAATAATTCAATAGGACAAGATCCAAACTCAAAATTTTTAATAGGAGTCCTCGACATCTACGGTTTTGAAAGCTTTAAGGCTAACAGGTATGCTCAATGGTTGTATCCTTTATATAAATATGGACCATTGTATTCAAGATATTGCAGAAAACTACCTTTTTAATCTGTTAAGCAGTCTTGTGACTTCATTTCATGGTATCTCACCGTGCAGCTTTGAGCAGTTTTGTATTAACTTCACAAATGAGAAGTTGCAACAACATTTCAATCAGGTAAGGTCTTAAATCACATCAAACCATTTCATCTATTTTTACAATCAGAAACTATAAATTAAGTGTTTCTGGTATATATTTTTCAGCATGTGTTTAAGATGGAACAAGAAGAGTACACGAAAGAGAAGATCAATTGGAGCTACATTGAGTTTGTTGACAATCAAGATGTTCTGGACCTTATTGAAAAGGTTAAGTCCTACACATCATGCATGTTGACCATTGCTTTTTTCATTTCTATTGTTCATTATTTTACTTAAAGAAATATTCTTTCCATCTTATATTGGCAGAAACCTGGAGGGATTATAGCTCTTCTAGATGAAGCTTGGTATAATATTGTTCTTTCATGTATTTGCTTCAAATTTTTTCTAGTTCTCAAAGTATTTATCTGTATTTCATTACATAACTTCAGTTTAAGCTGCTAGTTGATGAAAAGCATAATTACTGTCTTGTTAACTACAATTTATTTTTTTCAGTATGTTCCCGAAATCAACTCATGAAACTTTTGCAAACAAGCTATATCAGACGTTTAAGAACCACAAGAGATTCATTAAGCCAAAATTGTCTCGCACTGATTTCACCATTGCTCATTATGCTGGAGACGTATGTTTCATTAGCAAAGTGTTTACGGGAAATAATTGGAGATTGATATGTCACTTTTAAATGATTTCTAACAACATTCTTTTTCAGGTCCAATACCAATCTGATCAATTTCTGGACAAAAACAAGGATTATGTGGTACCTGAACATCAAGACTTGTTGAGTGCTTCCAAATGTTCGTTTGTAGCAGGCCTTTTCCCTCCACTTCCAGAAGAAACATCAAAAACATCCAAGTTTTCCTCAATCGGTTCTCGTTTTAAGGTACTTTTTCTTTTATGTTTGTCTTCAGGATTTTGGTTAAGTACCTTCTATTGATTGAATTCATCTCTGACAAAGCCATATAACTCGTTATCCACCGTAGGAACTTGTGGATTAACACTTTCTTGTTAAATGATGTTGCAGCTACAACTACAGTCTCTAATGGACACATTAAATTCTACGGAACCTCACTACATCCGATGTGTAAAGCCAAACAACAAACTTAAACCTGCTATATTTGAGAATGTCAATGTCATGCAACAACTTCGCTGTGGTGTGAGTACAGATTTCTTATTTTATGATTTGATTAGAACTGGTTTTGCAAAAACAATGTTATTGCTTAAATGTATTTCCTTTTAACCAGAAGAAGGTATTGTAGGGTGTTCTAGAGGCAATCAGAATCAGTATGGCCGGATATCCAACTCGTAGAGCTTTCTTTGAATTCATAAACCGGTTCGGGATTCTTCTTCCTGAGGCTTTGGAAGGAAAGTAAGTGATCTCTTATAGTTTAAAATTTCGATTAACTGACATGAAACTTTATAGTTGAATCTGATGGTTACAATTAAAAAATACTGTCAATACTCTTCTCCTGATATTATCCGTAAGCAGCTACGACGAAAAGATTGCATGCCAAAAGATTTTAGACAAGACTGGACTTAAAGGATATCAGGTAATACAACAATTTCAATACAATTGTTGGAACTGTTATATTGTTTGACATGTGTCCTTTAGCATTTTCTGTATATGCTTTAGGAACCAAAAATTGCATACATTAGTACTTTGTATTCGTAATACTGTAGTAATGGCATCATTAATTGACCTTAAAATGGTTTTTGCAGATAGGCATAACAAAGGTCTTTTTGAGAGCTGGTCAGATGGCAGAATTAGATGCAAAGAGGGCAGAAGTACTAGGTGCTGCTGCCAAAATTATACAACGACGAATTTGCACTCATATATCTCGTAAAAGATTCCTTGCAATACGAAAGGCCACTGTTGATCTTCAGTCTATATGTAGAGGTGAGTGTTAAAAAGAAATATACTAGAATGAGCTCAATCTTTTAGTGTATGCTTTGGCAGCTTTTGATAGTATCTTTTCGTTAATCAACTACCTATGCATAATCTGTAGGAAGATTGGCTTGCAAAGTTTATGGTAACAAGAGAAGTCAGGCTTCAGCTTTGAAAATTCAGAAGAACACAAGACGGTACCAATCTAGACAAGCCTATAAGAAACTCCATGTATCTGCCCTTGTCATACAGACAGGTATGAGGGCAATGGCTGCTCGTAGGGAACTCAGGTCCAGGAAATTAAACAAAGCTGCAACATTGGTTCAGGTTATATTCTAAAGTCATATCAGATTGCTTGAGAATTTTGTTACTTATCGATCCATTTTAGAGTAGTCCTTGTTTAAATTTGGATGAATGAAATATTACAGGCTCAATGGCGCTGTCGTAGAGCTGCCACATATTATAAGAAGCTCATAAGAGGATGTATAGTGACACAAACCAGGTGGAGGGGAAGAGTTGCGAGAAGAGAGCTTAGAAAGCTCAAAATGGTTTGTGTTGGATTATCTTCTTTTATTGCTTTAAAAAAAATCTTTCAAATAATCTATCTTATCTATTAGGTTTTGAATCTTTTTGTGTTCACTATGTCCATCAACTGATGTTTCATATTGGTCTGTGTCATAGATGTAACATCATTAATCAACTGATCTTTGTTTTGCTCAATAAGCTTATCAGACTTGCAATTCAGTTCTTTGTATTAATTCTTTCCACTTTTCCTTGGTTCTTATGAAGGCTGCAAGGGAGACAGGTGCATTAAAAGAAGCAAAGGATAAGCTTGAAAAGACTGTGGAGGAACTCACATGGCGTTTGCAGCTTGAGAAGCGTTTAAGAGTAATAATTTTAATTCTGCATATTGATAATATTCAGAAGAGAACTTCTAAAACATGAAACATGACAGTTCTATAGGACTTTGTTTGGCTGTGTCTTGAATTACATTAATTTTTAAGTGTTTTGGAATCTTCAAAGACTATATTTTTATTCTATGTTTCTTTTATATATATATATATATATATATATGTTCATGGGAAGACTTGGAACAATTTATGCAGACTGATTTAGAAGAAGCAAAAGCTCAGGAGGTAGCGAAACTGGAAAGTCAATTGCAAGAAATGCAGAAAACAATCGATGAAGCCAATGAATTGCTTGAAAAAGAACGTGAGTCCGCAAAGATAGTCGTCGAAGAAGCAACTCCTGTTGTTCAAGAGACAGAAGTTTTAGTTGAAGATACAGGAAAAATTGAATCTTTAACAGAAGAATTGGAGACCCTAAAGGTATAAAGTTCTACTTTCAGTTACTTAATTTCTTTTAATGGATAAGTAATAGAAGATAAACAATTTCCTCTAAGAGAATATATATACTCGGAAAAATAATAGCTTAAGATTTTGACATTGCTGTTCAACAGGCCACATTGGAGACAGAAAAAAAGAGAGCAAACAACGCGGAACAAAAATACTATGAACTCAAGGAGTCAAGTGAAGAAAGTGCAAAAAAATTGGAAGAAACAGAAAAAAATGTTAAACAACTCCAGGACACATTGAGAGGGTAGGTAGTGTATGAACAACAATTTGCCTTACGAGTTTGCTATAAATGCTCATTTTCTTGTTAAGAACATATAATGTATGAGTTCTATACTGTTGAAGTTCTTGCTCACTTCCATATATCCACCACCAAATTAGACTCTTGCTGACATGGTTACTTGGAATCAGGTTAGAAGAGAAGCTCACTAATATAGAATCAGAGAATAAAGTACTACGGCAACAGGCTGTATCTATGACTCCCAATAAATTCCTTTCAGGACGTTCGAGATCGATTTTGCAGGTATTTAGAATAATGAGCTTCTGTATATTTTCATTTTAACTTTTATTCTCAAAAGACTAAGAAGATTTACCTGCTGTCTAATGATTGGCAGAGAGGTTCTGAAAGTGGGCATCTAGAACCAAGGGTACCCATTGTGAGTAAACACTGATATAACTTCACACTATGATCACCATGAAGAGAAGTGAAAAAAAAAAGGAAAAAACGTGGATGGTATTCTTTGTTGTCTAAATTCTCATGTTGATCAATGGATTTGAACAGGATCTTCACAGCAGCTCAATGAACAGTAGAGAGTCAAGTGAAGTGGAAGAGAAACCACAAAAATCTCTAAATGAGAAACAACAGGAAAACCAGGAGTTGCTCATTCGATGTATCGCACAACATTTAGGCTTTGCAGACAACAGACCCATTGCAGCTTGTATCATATATAAATGTCTTTTGCAATGGAGATCATTTGAAGTTGAGCGAACGACTGTCTTTGATAGGATCATTCAGACTATTGGCAATGCTATTGAGGTTGAAATATCAAAAATTTACGCGTTAACTTCTTCTAAAAGATATGATTACAAACCTCATATTCTTGAGCTCATTGTTGGCATTTGAATTTCAGACACCGGATAACAATGACATGTTGGCTTATTGGTTGTCCAATGCTTCCACACTTCTCTTGCTACTCCAGCGCACGTTGAAAGCTAGTGGTGCTGCTGGAATGACTCCACAAAGACGACGATCATCATCAGCTACTTTGTTTGGGCGAATGACTCAAGTAAAAGCTTTCTCACTAATATGAAGTCACGACGTTCAGGAAAATTCATTTCTGCAACTAATCCATGTGTTGTTACTGTTATTTTCTTGAAGAGTTTCCGTGGTGCTCCACAAGGTGTCAATCTTGCCTTGATTAATGGTGGCATCACTGGTGGGATGGACAATTTACGGCAAGTTGAAGCCAAGTACCCAGCCTTGCTTTTTAAGCAACAACTTACTGCATATGTCGAGAAGGTATATGGAATGATCAGAGATAATCTGAAGAAAGAAATTTCACCATTGCTTGGATTGTGCATCCAGGTAATATATATCAGAATTAGATTAAGTGAAAGCAATAATCCAAAGAAATAAACAGAATTAATTTTATGAATAATATCTATACAATGACATAGGCACCAAGAACATCCAGAGCAAGCTTAGTCAAGGGAGCATCAAGAACAGTTGCTAACACTGCAGGCCAGCAGGCTTTGATTGCTCACTGGCAAGGGATTGTGAAGAGCCTTGGAAATTTCTTGAATACATTGAAAGAGAATCATGTTAGTTTAAAGATCTCCCTCCCCTCGTTATTCATATCTATAGTTTGTCTTCTGCATAAAGCTTACTTTCAAAGTTCCAAGCTGAACTTAGTTATGTCGAGTCTGAGAGTATTCATATCTTTACCATTGCGATGCATAATTGACCAGCTTTTTCCTAAGGATTCATTTTGTTTGATCCCTTTTATAGGTACCACCCTTCTTAGTCCGTAAGGTGTTTACACAGATATTCTCATTTATCAATGTTCAACTATTCAACAGGTTAGAGCTCATAATGCTATTTAATGCTTTATACTTAGTTTGTTCTGGTGAATGCAGAAATTTTTTCATATGGCATGTCAATACACTGTTCTGTTGCAGCCTTTTGTTGAGGAGAGAATGTTGTTCATTCAGTAATGGTGAATATGTAAAAGCTGGATTAGCTGAACTCGAACACTGGTGTTATGAGGCAACCGATGAGGTACCTTTAACTGCCTCTGAGTTCTCTTTCTGGCTCTAAAATCTGTATTTCAGAACTTGATAGATATATAAATGCAGTATGCAGGTTTGGCGTGGGATGAGCTCAAGCATATACGACAGGCCATTGGGTTTCTAGTATGCTCCCATTCTTATCACTTTCAATCTGTTTTCCTATTTCTTGTTAAGACAATAAAAGAAGCGGTGCACCCATATCGTTGTTATCTGTTTCTGATCATTTAGGTAATACATCAAAAGTCTAAGAAAACACTGGATGAAATACACCACGATCTTTGTCCTGTAAGTAATATCAATGTAACATGAAATCAGATGCTACTATCTCTATTTTTAAATGTTCCCTGAACCTCAAGTCTGAAACATCGTTTTTCTCCTACAGGTCCTTAGTATACAACAGCTGTATCGTATTAGTACGATGTATTGGGACGATAAGTATGGCACACATAGTGTGTCCCCGGATGTAAGTTTCAAGAGATGCAGTTTCTAAATCTCAGATTAAAGAGATATCTACTAGTTTAATAATGACTTGTCTCGTCTACCGACATCTAGGTAATAGCCAATATGAGAGTGTTGATGACAGAAGATTCAAACAATGCAGTTAGTAATTCCTTCCTGCTGGATGATGATTCAAGGTTAGCATTCACCTTCAAAAGTGATGATTTTTTTGACCCTATGCCATTGTTTCTTTTTATCTGGGATACCTTGTTATGGAAGCTAACTGAAAACATTGCCCGGAAATGATCTGAACTTATTCTTAAACAAACTTCCACAACTTCTATCATTTTGCAGCATACCATTCTCGGTTGATGACCTATCAAAGTCAATGAAACAAATAGACATTGCCGACATCGAACCACCACCACTGATTCGTGAGAACACAGGCTTTAGTTTCTTATTGCCACGTTCGGATTAATCCAATCCGATTCCTGCAATGGATAACTTCCACCTCTTCTTCCAGGGAGCAGATTCACCTTCCAAGTTCCAACCTTGTTAACTGAGAATGATTCTTAAGGTGTAATAATTTTTCTTTAACATTAGAAATATTTTTCAAAAAATTTCTTTCCACATATAGGTGTAATTGGTTCAAAGAGGAATGTGTTTGTTCCCTTCTTAGCATAGTGATCTAAATTTTAACTTATGTTGTACCATTAACTCATCCTTTTTGCCAATGGAAAATAATTAAGCAGAGTACTATTTCTAAATTTTGCAGTATTTCCAGTCCAATTTTCTAGGTCAATTATTTCACATCCAATCCTTTAACTTCTATAATTGAAAACTACATAGAAATGGTATCATCAACTTCCTTTGGCCATCCATGGCTCAACTACTAGCATTCATCACAATTCAGAAAAAAAAACTACAGAAATCATCAAAAAAGATCAACCTTTTTTTTTAAACAGAATGCCAGTAAAACAACAAAAAGAATGCAATAAACAACCACAGACAGCAGATCAGATGCTTAAACTGAAGCAACCCAGATGTTTAAATGAGATGACCAACCCAAAGAAAGAATGCTAATTTAACAAGGCAAAATACCCTTCAAAAAAATTGTTTATCCTGTTTGGGTTGCGAGAAAGAGAGTATCCTAAACGGCTTGATCAAAGCAGGATCCAACTGAGAGAGCTTTTCCTCAAAATATAATTGAGGTAAAACTATATGGTAAAAGTTTGGTTAAAATACACTAGAGGTTTCAAAACTATGTTTAAATTGTTACTCCATTTTAGTCGAACTTTAAAAAATTATAAATTTGTTATTAAATTTTTGGAAGGTTACAAAATGACGATGGTATGTGGGATATTTATTTTATAATTGTTTAAAATGTTGAATAATTATTTTGTATCGTTTTAAAGTTCATTACCTAAAACTATCACTAAAACGTGACCTTCGTTGTACTTTAACTTAAAAGTTTTCTTTTATGGACAATAATTTTCAGGTGGGACTCGGCAACAAGGTTAATGAGTTTTGAGTTAATCAATTTATGAACGTCAGTGAGACGGTTTTTGCGATGACTTATCCCACTTTACATTTAATTAAATAGGAATGATAATAATTTTTATGGGTGTGGGCAGGGGCGGATCTACTCATGTACTTTCTAAGTCAAGTGACCTATCATATTTTTTTGAAGTTGAGAAGTTCAATAGTACAACTTCAAAGATAATTGAAAATAAAGAATACAGAAGGGTAAAGGATAAGAAAATGGGAGAAGAGGGAGAAGAGAGAGGGGAGAAGAGAGAGGCGAGGAGGGAAAGAAAATTGCCGATGATTATTAGAAATGAAAAGACATGTGAGTTAAAAAGTCAAAAGATAATGGGTAAATTATAAAATGACTTTCAAATCTTTGTAAATAATTCAATTTGGTCCTAATATAACAATTCATTCTTTTAAGCTCGAAACTTCTAATTTTTTTATTTATTTTATTCTTTCAAAAATTAAGTTTACTTATGATCGTTTTTATGTATTAATATTTTTTTAATTTAAATTTTCTATGATTTATTTAATTTATTTTTGAATTACAATGATTGTATCTATTATTGATCGGTGAACTACCAAATTAAAATTTCTAGATCCGCACCTAGGTGTGGGTGAAAATGAAGATAAAAATTAAAATTTTCATGAGTGATAAAAAAGATATAAAAATGTCTTTGTACTCGTTTCATCCCTACCTGCTAAGATTATAGGAAAAGAATGTGGGAACGAGAGACGACACTCTCGGATTTTATTTTATTGATATTGATTGTAATATCTTTTAATAAAGACCAGTCAGATATTTATACAAAAAAAGTTTTAGTTGATGGTTAGTTATAAAGTGGTTACTTAACAACAAATCTTAAACTACTCTTAACCACCTCAACTATATTCCAATAATAAAAATATAAATGTTATACTATAACATTCATCGTACTTTCTAAAGATTAAAAAACTAAAAAATGATGATCACCTGTAAAATAAAAACCAACAACAAACAAAAAATGAACAAATACAAAAGATAAACACCACCTTACCCTGCCGTTATATGTGTATGTGTTGCAGTGGAAAAAATAGACAGTACCAACAGTTTGTCTCGAAACCTGATGAAGAAACCAATTGACAAGGGCTTGGTCAGAATATCTGCAACTTGATGATGCGCTAGAACTTTATTGATGTTTAAGTTTTTCAACTGTTACCTTTTCACGAACAAAGTATAAGTCTAACTCAATATGTTTGAATTTAGAGTGCATCACAGGGTTAGCAGAAACAACCATTGCACCAGAATTATCACACCATAGGGTCGATGTGCCATCAAAAATAATTTCTAACTCATCGAGTAATGCTTGTAGCCATAAAAGCTCTATAGTAGTACATGCTACACTTCGGTATTCAGCTTTTGTCGTTAAACGAGAGATCATTTGTTGTTTTCTAGAAGCCCAGGACACAAGGTTCCTCCAAAATAAAGACAAAATTCAATAGCAGATCTTCTATCATCGACATCTGACCCCTAATCTGTATCAATAAAACCAATAACAGAGAGTCGAGACGCCATAGAGATTCGCAGACCATAGTTAAGTGTACCTTGAAGATACCTCAAGATCCTTTTCACAACATTATAATGTTGATCATATGGCGTTTGCATAAATTGATAAACTTTATTGACAAAAAACTAATATTTGATCGAGTAATAAGGATATATTGTAATACCCCAATAATGGTACGGTATTCAGTTGTATTGACAATAGCAGTCCCTATATGACTTGTAAGTTTGCAACTAGATATTATGGGAGTAGGCAACCCTTTGGCATAAGCAAAACCGCTTCTCGCAAGTAACTCAGTAATATACTTTCTTTGATGAAGAACAAAACCATTAGTAATGTATTCGACTTGAATTCCCAAAAAAATATAGTGTAATAAACCTATATCCTTCAAAGAAAAAAACCTTGTTGAGATTTAAGATGATTTGTTGGATTTGATCATCATTACTATCAGTGATTATTGTATCGTCTACATACAATAATATATAGATCATGCTTTCATTCTGTCTTCAAACAAATAATGAGATATCTGATTTAGACAAACAAAAACCAACAGAAATCAAGTATGTTTTAAGTTTCTCGAACCAAGCTCTTAGAACTTGTTTAAGACCATAAATAGCCTTGTTTAACTAACACACCATATTTTTTTATCTCCTTGGTTGTGAGATTTTTTAGCGTTTGTTCTTTCCGAGCTTTTATTTTTTTGGTGATTTAGTTTTTAGTTTATAAGATTTTTACTATATTCTTTTTTATGCTCGTGATTTGTTTGTGTTTTTTTTTCGAGTTAATCTATTTTTTACTTTAACTGATGGTTAGTTATAAAATAACTACCTAACAATAAATTTTAAACCACTTTTAACCACCTCAATTACATTCTAATAACACAAAGACAAAGGTTATACTATAACATTACCCACTTGACTTCATCTTCGCTCCTTTATTATCTCTATCGGCCTCAATTAATTTTATAATATATTATTAAATATTATTAAAATATAAAGTTATATATTGATTTGTTTTGGGATTGTAATAAAAAAATCAATATGTAATTTAATTAAATTAAAAAATATCATATTAAATATATAAATATTTTTTAAAATATTAATTTAAATGAGAATTAAATTGAAAATAATTTACATTAACGTAATTTTAAATATTTATGAATATATAATATTTATATTTCTTACTTTCTTTTTTACTGTTGTCGGTCATTATATTTTTTTAAGGTTGGTTTTATTACTATTAGGTATGTTATTTTTTAATTTTTATTTTTAAAATATTATACATTATTTAAATTCTATCAGTATTGTTCTTATTTGTAAAGGTTATTTTTTCAATGTTATTTCTTTCTAGTTCTTTTCATATTAGTATTTATTTGTCATAATAATTGAAAGATTAATTTAAATAATATTTATATTGTTTTTATTTTTTCTATATTATTTATTCTTTTATTGTTTTTTTGCTAGTTTTTAGTCTTTTATAATAAATTTTAGTATTTTTTAGTCTAAATATTTGTGTCGTACAAAATTTAAATTTCGTATATTATTTTTTAAAATGATAGCAATTAGAATAATGTTATATATGTAGTGAGAGTGTGAATAACAACTATTTCATACTTTTTGAACAACTTAAATTTTCGAGTTAATTATTAAATGTTGACTCAAGTTATAAACTTTCATGTTAGTTAAAATAATTAGACACGTTAAACTCGAATTATAAATCTTATTAGATGAGTTCTGAACATTAAGAGCTAGAAAGGTGATCGTTTTATAAATACGGATAAAGTTTGAAGTGTTTATGCGATAAATATAAACTTTTTGAAGTTAAAAGGGTTGGCATCCCTTTAATTGTTGTTGTCCTCGTTTTAGTATGAGAGAAAACAAAGACAAAGTGATATAATTTCTTTTCAAACTTTTTTTCTTTTCTTTCTTTAAAAATTTTAATATTCTATATTTTAAATTTGAAACTCATATTTTATAAAATTAATTATAATGTTCTTTAATTTTATAGATTTATGGATGTTAAATGATAGTTAAATTTATAAGTTTAAATAAAAATTTTAATGGATTGATTTTATGTGATCGAATATAATATTTTAAATTTAAATATGAATTAGGTTGTTATATTTTTTTTATAATAAAATTGATTTATATATGAATGGTCATGGAACGAGTAAAGAGAGAATTAGGTAGGTCTCAAAACTAAAGTGAGTGATAGGGCAAAGATGATTTTAGTCTTGCAGGTTGTGGGACATAGATGATTTTAGATTTTATATTCGTAACAGATTATGAGGGATGAATATGAACATTCTTGACGAGATTGAATGTGAAAAGAACATCTTTCACTCTCCCTACTTAATTCACAACCCTTAACTGAAAATTGTTTCGTAAGATTAATATTTTGGTTTATATTATAGATAAGTACTTAAAGTATATTAATTTTTTAAGTGTCTAAAATATTTTTATCAAAATAAGTACTTAAAGTATATATTGTTTGATAAGTGTTGAAAATAGTTATTATTTTATGCTTAATTACTCCTTAATTCAATGATTTGTGTTACTGATCTTAGTGTTTTTCGTATGTTTTTGTGTAAGACTCTGAATCTGAAAAATGCACTTAAATGGCTATTTTTGAAGTTTTTTTGATTTTCTGGATCGAGTCTGGATCGGTGGGCACGACTTTGGGCATGAAATATGACGTAAGCATTCGGTTAGCAGCTTCTAGAAGATGACGTCAACAAGCGCGTGATAGCTTATCCACGTTCCAGATAACTTAACAGCCGCATTTTGAATTTCAAATTAGGATTTATCTTTTGTAATTTGAATTTAAATATTTTTAGAATTATCTAGGATTTATCTCTTAATTTTAGGGTTTGTAAAAGGCTATAAATACCCACTTTGGGTAAACCTAAAACATCTTCAGTTCATCTTTCAATCCTAGAGTTTTCTTTCATCTTTTATTTTCTTTATTTTTTTTGTTCTTTTATTTTTATTTTATTTTTTTAATTATGTCGAGCATAATTCTTTCCATAATTATGCTCGGCTAATTTTTTTAGCCAAAGGCTTAAGCAATGACTCGATCCAAATGTGAGGATTGAAAAAGTACTTCAATAACTTCGTCTTTTTATTTCTTTAAGTTTTCTTTTGAACTTATTTTTTTTAAATTAAATTGATTTCAAAACTAAAGATTGACTTTGGTCAAGACTTTGATTTAATTACTTGTGTGGGAGGAAATATCAGCTATTGAAGCAATCCGACTTCTTGGGAACACACTTAGCAAATTGATTGCTAAGAAGAAAACTAAGATTGGATCAGTTATTATTGAAATAACATAATCCAAGTCGGTTTAAATAATTTAAATGATTTTTCTACAAACATTGAGTTGGTGGATTAATCCATGAAACCAATATCAAAGATAAACTTGGGTATTCGGTTTAGAATTTTTGCTTCAAGGATTGAACCTTGAAAGCTAATTACCGACGTAAAATCCCGAAGTAAAAATATTTTTCTGATGATCTATTAAAGTCGAGTCAAAGCGAAAGCCTAAGACTAGTTTTTATTATAATTAAATCACTTTCTTTATTTTATTCTCTTCAATCATTTAGTTTCATTACATTAAACAACACCCCCTTTTTATTTAAAATATCATTCAATATTCTTGGACCACCAATCAAACAAGCGTAATCAGGAAGTTTCTAGTCCCTGTGGGATCGACCCTTACTTATTCTATACTATATTTAATTTCCTATTTATTATTTGAGAATAAGGAATTTTATTTTGACACTACACGACGTGTGTCATTGTTATAAATATATTTATTTAGGGTGGATATCCATATATTAAATTAAACTTTAATGGGCTTTATTATTAGAGTTTAATACCCATTGGAATTAGGGTTTTCATCTTGTGCCTATAAATATAGACTTTTAGACAAAGCATTGTACACAATCCTACTTTGAGAATATAATAAATGTCTCTCTCTTTTTTCTCTCATCTTTGTTCATCTATTTTGTTCTTGTTCTTTACTTTATTCACAACACGTTATCAGCACGAGACTCTAACCAACGGAGGTGTTTGTCGTTCAAATCTTAAAGGAGTTATTGAATAGAATTTGTAACTAGCATGAATCAAAGATAAGTTCTTCTCCTTTATTGTATTTTAATTATTGATAATTTTTCTCTCTTGATATTTAACTTGATTTTTAATTTTTGAAAAATCATTGGTTATTTGGTGTTTGTGTAACGATAAAGTGGCTCAATTACCGTGGTTCTTCTTGACAATTCCCGAAAAAGATTTTAACAAGATATTAGTAACTAAATCTACCATATATTCAAATTAATGGAAAGTTCGGTAAGATTTTAAGTTTGTATTTTTTAATCATGTTTTAAGTATTACATGATATTGGAACAAATATTTAATTAATTAATATGTTTTCTATTATGTTGGTTTAATCCGAATATATTGGTTGGACATCCCGTTCTGCGAGGATACTGGTCTCAAAGGAGTTTCTTTTTAAAGGACCTTGTTGATTGGTTTAACAACGTCGCGTATGAGGGCTAAATTTTTGTTTCTTATATGTATTGTATATATTGTAAAACTAAATTTGATTTTGATATAGCAATTAAGTATAAGGACTATTTTGTAATAATTTTTTAAGTCCCTAAGTCAAACTTTTATTTTCAAGTCAAACCAAGAACTTTGAAATAAATTTTTTAAGTGTTTTTGCATGAGGGTATCGATACACCTGGGTTTTTAAAGCTTTGTTTTTGAGATCAAGAACAAACATCGAAACATGGTTCGATACCTTTTCTTCACTGTCAGCACTTGTTCCGAACCATGTATCGAACCACTTTAAAGATTTTAATTATTTTTAAAAAATCATTTAAAATTTGACTCTAGGTATCGATACCGGTATCGATACACCGTTGGTGGCAGTTAAGATTTTAATTGGTGGTTAACCTGTTCTGAAGCATGATTTGATACCCAACCTTACAGTTCGAAAAGGTATCGAAGCATGGTTCGATACCCTTGTATTAAATGCACAACGACTCTTTCTACTTTGGTATGTTTCGAAATAGGTTCTTCGTGTTTCGATACCGCATGCTGTAGAGTGCATTTATGGTGGGAAGATGAAGCTCCAACGGCCTTATTTACATTCCCAACAACCACAACGGTTAAAAATCAATGAGAGGGTATAAAATGAAGTATTTTCAACAACATTAAGGACTATTGAACCTCAAACAACATCCAAGCACATAAATCAAACTCAAAGCACTTCATTGCATATCCTTGCCTCCCAACTTGTGTCCTTCAATTTGATTCTTGTAAATTGAGTTTGGGGAGAGTTTAATTGTATTTGGGGCAATATCTATCTTGTGAGAGATCTTTTATTTGCCTTTATTTCTTTGTATCATCTTGTGAGGTTGAATCAATTCTTGGGGTAGAAGAATTGATTCGAATTGT
Source organism: Abelmoschus esculentus (assembly GCA_035048815.1). Classification (NCBI taxonomy): domain Eukaryota; kingdom Viridiplantae; phylum Streptophyta; class Magnoliopsida; order Malvales; family Malvaceae; genus Abelmoschus; species Abelmoschus esculentus. Next base: position 5,107,170 of record JAUCBN010000049.1, read on the forward strand.
AACGGTTATCCCTTGAATCGAGAAAAAGGTCGAATTCAATTAGTGAATTGGTTTCAAAATCCTTAGTGGGAGCTAAGGTAGTGGATGTAGAGCTTGTTCCGAAGCTTGAACCACTATAATTCCTTGTGTCCTTAAATTTCCATTTTTCACCGAAAAATCTTCCACCAAATTTTTAATTGCCAATTCACCCCCCTCTTGGCCATCTTTCAAGATCGATCAACCCAACATATATATTGGTTTATTAATTACTATTTAATAATATGAATATTATAAAGTCTATATTTGCTTGAAAGCAATATTTTTGTGTCGAAAAACTCGACTATAGACTTCTCCCAAGTTCAAGTTACGAAAATTATCTTGATCCAAGAATTTTTATGGGAGGTATTCCCTGAAGTGAATGCATGCATGATGCTCATTCCATGCAATTATTGGATTTATGGCATTCCTTGAAGTAAATACAAACATGATGTTTATTCCATCTGATTATTGAATTTATGTCATTCCATGAAGTGAATGCAAGTATGACGATTTATGTTTAGCAGACAGTGCAAGTAATCATATAATACTTAAACATAAGAAATATTTTCCCATTTAAATATAAGGGAAAATATGAGTACAATATCTCAAAGTACTAAAATATCAATGCTTCGGAAAAGTTTTTGAGAGTTTATCTTTGATAGATAACTGATTTGATATGATGTACTATATTTAATATTTTTTCATTCTCCAAAGTGAATGGTACAAAAACATATTTTTTCATCTCCTGAAGTGTATAAAATAAAGCACATATTAAAAGGTGCATAATTATGCATATTTTCTCATTTTAAATGCAAGAGAATAATGTGAGTACTATATCCGGAAGTACTAATATCATAGAAGACTCTGACTGAGAAAATATGTTATTTCCAAATGTAACGTTATTCCATATTTACAGTGCATTATACCGTCAAAATCGCAAAAGAGACTTATTGAGTTTTAAAGATATTTGCAAAAATATATTAAGAATATTAGTCAAGGGGTGCTGACTATCTCAATATTACGAGTATAACTCAAGACAAAAAGAAAATCTTGACAAAATTACATGCACTGTTATTCATATTGTACTAAAGAAGAATTAGTATAAATTGAAGCTCATGCTATTGTAAACCAGATGTTTACCGATAATTTTATTTGGCATGACCAGTTAGGCCATCCCGGTTCAATTATGTTGCGAAAATATGTTGACACTTTTATGTGGTCATTTATTGAAGAATTAAAATTTTTTTCAAGGTAATTTTTTATGTGTGACTTGCTATCAAAAAAATTTGATTATTCGATCATCATCAGCTAAGATCGAGTGTAATTCTATTAATTTTCTAGCATAGATACAAGGTGATATATATGGTCTCATACACCTTTCTTACAGTCCATATAGATATTTTACGATTTTAATCGATGCATCGACTAGATGGTCATATCTATCATTGTTATTAACCCGCAACTTGATGTTTGCGAGGCTACTTGCTCAGTTGATAAAATTACGAGCACATTTTCCATATTAGCTTATAAAGACAATCGAGCTTGATAATGTTGATGACATGTCATTTTACATGTAGTATCACTAATTCACATCAAGCCAACAAATGATCATAAGTTATCCCCATTACAAATGGTTTTTGGTCAGGAACCTAATATTTCTCATCTTAGATTTTTTATGTGTGTGCGATATATTTCTAATTGCTCCACCACAACGCACAAAGATGAGTTTTGCTGGGAATATATATCAGATTTAAATATCTTGAGATTCTGATAGAGAATTTATTTACAACCCAATTTACTGACCATCATTTTAATGAGTTAGTTTACCCAACATTAGGGGAGAAAATAAATAGTTGGGGAAAGAAAATAAGTTGAAATGAATCATCATTTTCTCATTTTGATCCACATACTACATAATGTGAACTATAAGTTCAAAGGATAAGTCGTTTAGCAAATCAATTGCCAAATGATTTTGTTGACCCTAAAAGAATGACTAAGTCACGTATACCAACTATGAATGCTCTGATTAAATTTGATGTCCTAGAAGGACAAACTCTAGTTGCTAATGAGTCTAACTTACGCTTGAAGCGTAGTAGACAAGTTCCAAAGATAAGAAATCCTCAAAAAAGAAAAGGAGCTATATTTTATGATGGTCTGATCGAGGAATCAAAGAATTATGAAAATCTCAAGAAGAGATTAAAAGGTCTTCAACAGAGACATTGACATGAATCAGGTACCTGATAATAAAGAGATCTCAATAGAATTATGTCATGTCTAGTAATAAGTGGAATTGAAATTAAATCGACGTTAATAATATATTTGCATGCAATATAGCACTAAAGATTTTATTTAATGATGTGGATCCTTTGTCAATTGGACAATGTAAACAAAGAAATGATTGGCCAACATGAAAGATTCAATTGAGGCAAAACTAAAATCTCTTTCGAAAAGATAAATATTTGGGCCTATAGCCCGTACATTGAAATGTGTAAAGCTCGTGGAAATAAATGAGCCTTTGTGAGAAAGGGGAAATCACGAGATATAAGCTCATTTGGTTACAAAAGGATTCTCACAAAGACATGAAATTGATTATGAGGAAAATATATTCCTCGTAGTGGATGCAACTACTTTCAGATTTTGATCAGCTTGACAATAAATAAAATTACTTAGTTTCCGCCTAATGGATGTTGTTACATCCTATTTGTATGAGCCTCTTGGTAGTAATATTTACATGAAACTTCCGAAAAGATTTAGATTGCTGGAAGTAGTTAATTAAAGTTCTCGAAAACATTATTCAATCATATTGAATATATCTTTTTATGGCTTGAAACAATTTAGACGTATTTGGTATAATCGCCTCATTGAATACTTATTAGTAGAATGCTATATGAATTATTTAATTTCCCCGAGCATTTTATTAAGAGTTTTAGCTCTGAATTTATTATTATTGTGTATGTCGATGATTTGAATATCGTTTAAACTCGTGAAGAGATCTCCTCAAATCCTTGTGTATCAACCGACATACAAAAAAATGTTTAAAGAGACTTTATATTCATAATGCATATTCTTTGATTACCCTTATGTTTGCTAAGTCTCTTAATGTAAACAAATATCTATTCCTCCTCAAGAAAAGGATAATGATATTCTTAGTCTAAAAGCACAATATATACATTATTTGATCTGGAAGTGTAGCGACCCTCCCGCTAATTTAAAATTTTTAATTTAAAATTTAAAAGTCTTGAAATAGAATTTAAAAATATATCAAAATTTAGAAATTTAGGAAATTTAGAAGTTTATGGTTTAAATTGAAAATTGGGATTTAGGTTTCAATTTGGGAAATTAGGGTTAAAAAAGGTTGGATTCGTCACCGATTACCTTGGTAGACCGGACACCGTAAAAACCAGAGATTCGAAATGATTTGGGTTTAAGAGTCGGTTACGATTTAAAACGATATTAGCGTTAAAAACCGCCCAGAAATTAGCACCTTTAAAAAATACCGCTTAATTAATTTTTGGAATTTTCGATTTAAAGTGACATTTAAATTAAAGTTTGTTTAAAAATTCGAATCCATTTTAATTTTATCGTATCTTTATTCGAAGGTAAACGCATACACCGCACCACTACGCTTGGTGTCGGGCCCGTTACGACCAAATAAAGTAATTTGTATTAGGTTTATTAATTAATTAGGTGAATCTTAAACAAAAATAATATAAACAACACACAAAATACATATACAAGCGAAACAAACATGTATAAAATGCATAAATATAAAAATATGGTTTAATAAAACAAATATGTAGCAAAATAAATAAACAAACATATAAGCATAATAAAAGCAAATATGTACAAAGGATAATGTAACATGAATAATGAATATAAGCATGAACAAAAATAAATAAATAAGCAAAACATAAATAAATGAAAGAATTAAAATGCATAAAAAATAAATAAAAAGACCAAAATAAAAACTTAATCAGCGGAAAGGACCACAATTGAAAAAGAAAAGAATTTAAAGACCAATTCGTAAAGAAAACCAAACTAACTTGCAATAAGTGACAAAATTGTGAAACGATTTAAAGATGCAGGGACTGTGAAAAATAATTTATAAAATACGGAATTGCTCAAAAGTTCATTCAAAAACACGAAAGGGCCTCCGAAAGATAAAACCATTATTGAAAATAACAATTATGGTATGAATAGGGACCAAATTGCAAAGTGAGTCGAAAATGCAGGCACCTCGGGGATGAAAACTTTGACACGGAGGGATTTAAACGGGAATAAATCCATTTTTAAAGTTTTTAAACACTATAAAATACAAACAAAAATGAATCAACCCCCCTTTCTCTCATTTTCCACCGAAACCAAAAAGGAAAAAAGACAAAACTCTCTATTATTCTGGAAATGGATGAACACATTCAAAGTGTTCATCAAGTTTTCCCAGAAACCGTCGTAAATCCCAGATTCCGGCCATCGCTGGCGGTGGCCTGCGTATTAAAAACAAATTCCTTTCTTTCGTTTTCAAAAACCAAAAGCGATTCAAACCTCCCTCTTTTCAAAACGAGAAACCGAAACAAACTTTGAGCAAAAAAAGATTTAAAAACTTTTCTTCCTCCCCTTTTTGAAACCCGAAAAAAGATTCGATAAGTGGGTGATGGGGAACACAGCTCCTTCGATCTCGACTCACCAGAATGGCATGAAGGCCAAGGCTTATCGCCGGAGAAATAAGATCGGAGATGGGGAAGAACCGTAAAGGTATAACCCTAAAACTTATTTTGATACGAAATAAAAAAAAACAAATCTAGAGGATATATCTCGAACACTTGCTCTTTGTATTGATTTCGGATTGTGGGGGGAATCTCGATTACATTGGTTTCGGTTTCTTTTATAACCGAATATTACATGAAATAAGGAAAAGAAATCGAAAATTCCTACTGGTTCACTGATTCGTTGCTGGAATGTTTGTTTGATTCATCAGCTGCTCTTATTTTTCTGATAATTCTTTGAATATTCGTTGAAATATGGCTTGTATGTGCACTAGAATTTTTGGATTTTTGCTCTAAAATTTGTTAGAAATGTCAGATTTTCGCCGTAATTCCTTGTACGGTCCTGATGGTTTTGATTGTTTTTGCGCATGTGGCGATCGAAGTACGAGGGGACCATCGGAAAAGGGCGTCGGACGGCTATCGAACGAGCTAAAGATTCGAAGAGGCGTATGGAATCCAAGAGGCACGCTTGGGCGCTACTCGCGCGTGAGAAGCTCGATGGACGACGCGTGGGGAGCGTGAGAGTCTAAAGGGTCATCATTCTTTCGATCTAGACTATTGGATCCAGATTGGATCCAATGGTGGGGAGTTGGCTGCGCAAAAGAAAGGATAGCATTAGGGTTTCTTTATACCAATTTGGGCTAAGGGTTAATTCGGTTTGGGCTTAAACCGGGTTAAATGTAATTAATTATTTCTGGGTTTTGTATATTATTATTGGACTGTTTAATTAATTTATAAATGTGAGCTTTATTATTTTAAAACTTGGGTTTATATTATTGGGTTGGGTTATTATTATTTATTTAGGCAATTTATTTTATATGTTTTGGATTTTAAATTAATTTGTTTTATATATAATAATTATTATAATAATAATAATTAAAATAAAACTTAAATAGTAATAACCTAAATATTAAACGGTAAAGAAAAAGACAAAGCAAACATAGTAACATGCTTTATTTATACACATAATTTTAAAATAAAAAGATAATAAAATAATAACTATAATATTTTTAATTATTTTGATTTAATTGACATGTATAATATGAACAATAAGAATAAAAAGTTTAATATCTATTTTTTACAAAGTTAAAAGGAAAAGGAAAATAAGCATACATTTGGAATATATTTTTTGATTTGATTTTTTTAATTTTGTAATTATAGCCCTTTTATTCGAAAATGAAAATTAAAGACCGGGTTTAGACCCGAATAAAATTAGTGATTACAGGAAGCATCGTATCTTAGTTGGTCCAGAAATATTATTTAAGTGCTACGAGATCATTACCTTTAAATAATTGTTATGCATGAGGCAAGGCTAAAATATGTGTTTGGCTAAACATATTCTGAAGATATGTGAATTACTTTCAGAAGATAAGATGCAAGCTATCTTGTCAAATTAAATCTTTAGAGCTAGGAAATTGTCTCAAAAATAGGGGAATTTTAAAATTAGGTATTGAAATTGAGAATTAGGGTTTAAAAAAGAATTTGGGATTTTAGGCTTAAATTAGGGTTTGAAATCGAAAGGGGGATTGAGAAATCTAGGTTTTAGGTTGGAAAATTAATTTGAAAAGAATGGTCGAAAAAGAATTCTAAAAATTGGTATTTTAGAAATTGAAAAATGATTTTAAAAAAGGGTTGGAGTCGCCATCGGTCATTTTGGTAGACTAGACACCGTAAAATTAGAGATTCGAAACTAAAAAGGATTCATGAGTCGGTTACGGTTAAAACGGAGATGACATTTTGAACCGCCCAAAATTGGTACCTTTAATAAAAAATATCGCTTAATTAATTTGGGAATTTCCGATTTGTAGTGGTGTTAAATCGATTATTTGTTTAAAAATTCGGGTGTATTTTAACCCTTCTTTACTCGAAGATAGATGCATACACCGCCACCACTACGTTTGGTGTCGGTCCTGCTACGATCGAGTAAAATATTAATTAATTCATTAATTATGAAGGTTGATTGTGAATTTGGTTCGATAATAAAGTGCATAAATAAAATAATTACAACACAATATGAAAGGTAGATAAATAATACAACAAATAAATGAACGATATAAAGCACAAAAATAAACCAAACAATTAAAATGTATGCTAACAAGATAAATTAAATAAGGACTCAAATATTTAAAAAAACTTGAAAGGGACCAAATTAAAAAAAAAACTGGGAATTTGTGTTCAAAACAGTAGTAAAAATAGTGGGGGACTCGAAATAAGGGACTAAAATAAAGGTTCTTGAAGACCAGTGACTAAAATTAAGAGGTAGGGAGGAAACAGAGGATTCAATCGTAAAAAAGACATTGATTAACCTGATACCGTGACTAAATTGAGATAATTTTAAAACTTCCAAACCCTCACATCGCCATTTAATAACGAGGAAGGACCTTAAAGCTAGTCCGGTAACGCGGAAGGGCTTTGAAAGAGTTTAACCAAAAACATAAAAAAATGATAATAGTCCAAATGTGACCAAAATAAAAGACACTTCAAAGTTTCGAGGACCTGAAGTACAAGAACCTTGATACGGAGGGGCTTATGGTGACATTATCCCATTTTAAAAATAGAGGTCGCGATATAAAACATAACCAAAAAACAAACAGAAGCCTTTTTCCTCGTAACATACAAATTCTGGGAGGAATAACACTAATATCCTTTCTGCCTCTTCATCCCTTCCTCAGAAACATTAAGAACATATTGATGTTCTTCTGGGGAATGAATAAAAATGAAGAACAAGTCTTCCTAAAACCCAGAACAAGACTTACGGTGACTGGCGAAGTAAAATGAAAACCTTTCTCTTTTAGTACCTTAAAACAGAACACCCTACACCTTTGCTTGATCGACATAAAGAAAAAGACCAAAAAGAGGACTTTCCTTCTTGACGTGTAGACGCTCACCAATCGAAATCTCAAGGGGATCTGAAGGCTTGTTGCTTGTATCAAGAAGGAAAAAAGAGGAACCGCCCCACCGTGACTCACCGTTTTGACACAAAAGTCATCGGATTATCGCCTGAATTGGGGCCGTGGTTCAAAAAAAAGAGGTAAGATTCTAACTTTCCTTTAGATGTATGCGAAAAAGAAGAAAAGAAAAAAAGAGTTACCTTTATTTCATTCAAAATTTCTCTCTGAAAACTGATGATACCAATTGTTCTCGGGATCCCTTTTTTTATCACTCTTCCTGATTACATGCTAAGAGAAAAATTGAAATCGAATTATCTTTGTACGTTTTTTGCTGTATTCATGTGTACATTTGATATTGTTCCCTGGTCTGCTGTAAATCCTTATCAATATGAAATTTTCCTTTTTCGGTTATCATCTTTGTTGGTGTATCAGGTCCTTTCTAACGTCTTGTTTGTTCACAAATGGGTATGGTCGGATCTTTTGGAGGAGAAATCGTCGGATGACGGCCGGCGACTAGCAACGAACGAAAAGATAGATAGGCGAGTGGGATTCGAACGACCATCTGGGATGCGAAGAGGCGTGCATGCGAACCACACGGGAGAGGAAAAGAACGAAACGCTCGAAACGCCTGTGCGTGAGCTTCACGCGGGAGTCGAATAGCCAAGGTGTATGTTGTACGCGCGCGTGTTGATTCCAGACCCTTCCTTCAGATGGATCCAACGGTGGATATTTGGCTACGCAAAATAAGAAAGGAGGGGGTTAGGGTTTCTTGTATCAGATAGGCTAGCGGGTTTAGGTCCGAATTGGGTTTGTAATTATAATTTTTGGGTTATAATTATGCAAATGGACTCTTGTAATTAATTAAGTTTGAGCTTTTATTTGTAGTCTAATTTGGACATATCTATTATATTATATATATTAATAAAACCAAAAATAATAAATTAATAATAGTAAGATAATTAAAATAAGAAATCGAGAATAAATTAAAGTTATATAAAGAAAACGAAAATGAAAATATGATAACGAAAGCAAAGGAAGTAAAATATTTACATGTTTTTTGGATTTTGAATTAAAAAAAACATAGGATATACAACGTAAACTAATAATTTGAATTATAATAGTTAAGCTCGTTATTCGATTGAAATTAAAATTAAAACGGGTTTAATATCTCGGATAAAATTAATGATTACAGTTAAAAATTATATTTTAAATATTTATTTTAATAAAAAAATACTTTAAATACCTGAATAAAAATTTGATTTATTTTTGCTACTTATTTGTTTATTTGTGATATAAGCCTAAACATTTCCAAAATTATTCTTTTACCCAATCTTGTAACGGCGTCGTTTGGCTTTTCTTTCTCCGGCGTTGTTGGTTCAAGCTTTGCTGCAGATTTCTGCAATTAGATTTATCATTGGTTTCGTTTTTGATCGATTACTGCATCGGAAAAGAAAACCGGGTGAAATTCAAGATGGAAACTTCCATAAACCCTAAACTGGTTTTGCATATACTACTATTACCATGTTTGATTCTCTACAGTTCGATTGCATTCAGTTCGTCTTCTGTCGAAGCAGCCATGCATACTAACAATTGGGCCGTCTTAGTTTGCACCTCTCGTTTCTGGTAATAAAAGCTTCAATTTTACACTTTGTTCTCTATTTCCCTAATTCGTTTATTTATTTTTTCTTTTCGTCGAGTTTTAGGATCAAATGAATCGTGCATATGTAGTTTTGGGGGATAATTAAGATAACCCATTTTTTTCACTCATTTTTTTGTATGATTGGATTTCTAGCTATATTAGTTTGAAACCGGTCTGAAGTTGAGAGAAGATGGTGTTATGATCTCAAATCACAAAGGTTGAAAATGAAATGTCAAAGGTTGATTTCACTGATAGGAAGAAAATTTTCAGAACAGAGAAAGGGGATAGGGAAAAGAAGAAGGGAATTGGGAGAGAATTAGCCGCAGCCAATATGTTTACAAAATATTTCATATCCTATCACAATCCTTTTTACCCTATATATTTTGTCTAACCAGTTATTAACCGTAGATAAAAACTTCTGGTGCCCTGAGAAACCGTAGATATTGAGTGTCGATCCTAACTTTTCTGTTGAGTATCATTCTTTTGATTTGATTCACAACAGGTGGGTGTTGTTTTAGATGCCGTTTTGATATGTAATTCATTTAAGCGTTTGAACTCTGTGCTTTTGCCTCAATTTGACAAACATAGCTCAGTTTCTTTGCGTAAGTCTTTTTGACACCTCAAACTAGTGGTAATAAGGATGAATCAAGTGACTATCAGCTTTACAGTTTTCTTTATAGAAGCTATTGTTTAGCAGCTTTCTTCTTTCTGTTTGTGCTGGGGAGGTATTCCCCATTTGACGATTTCTAAAATGTTCGAGGATAATAGAGATTTGGTGAATGCTTTTCTATTCATCAATAGAAATGCAATTATGCAAATGCATGTTCCATATGTGGTAGTGGAAGTGGTCTGGTCCTGCTCCTGAATCAAATTTTCTCTTTTGTCACGGGATATATGCTCGGTTTTTATTTATTGTCACTTAACAGAGAAGCCAAGTTAGAACAGGATCTCACAACACTATTTTCAACATTACTTCTCTTACTGTATTTGATCAATGGAAACATAAAAGGTGCTAATTTTGCTATTATTTGATGCCAAATTCGTGTATGTGCACTGCTGCACAAGATAGAGTCCTGAAATTGTCAATTGAATAAATTTTGCGGCTTTCGTCATTCAGGTTTAACTATCGTCATATGGCCAACACCTTATCCTTGTATAGGTAACCAAACACCTGCCCAATTTTTTTCCTGCTATAATTTAAACTTTTTTGTTACTTTTTTGCTTTACCTGGATTTGCAGGACAGTTAAGCGGCTAGGAATACCTGATGAGAGGATCATACTAATGCTTGCAGATGACATGGCCTGCAACACTAGAAACAAGTATCCCGCTCAAGTTTTCAACAACGAGAACCATAGACTTAACCTTTATGGAGATAATGTTGAGGTTAGTTGTTTCTGACCAATTACTTATTTGGCTTGTTTGTGCATGCATGTGTTGGGCGGGGAAGAAGGGATTCATTGAGATAGTAGTTGGTTCTAACCTAGTGTTAACATGCATGGTACCAAACTTTGATTATCATAGGTGTTCGTTCCACTGTGTGTGTACTGTTGAATGTTGTACTTGGACAGTTTTTCATTTAGTTTTCTGTTTTTTACCAATCCTAATGTATGAAAATTTCCATCACTCAGGTAGATTATCGAGGTTATGAAGTAACAGTAGAAAATTTTTTGCGTGTTTTAACTGGACGTCATGAGACTGCTGTTCCAAGATCAAAGCGTCTCTTGAGAGATGAAGGCAGTCACATTCTTCTTTATATGACCGGGCATGGAGGAGATGAGTTTTTAAAGTTTCAAGACTCAGAGGAACTACAGAGTCATGATTTAGCTGATGCTGTGAAACAGATGAAAGAAAAGCATAGGTGAGAAAATTTTACTCTTAACTCCTGCTTTTGACATATTCCTGAATGAAAACTATAGAATTGGTTGTAGGTTTAATACACTTTTTGCCCCCTAAACTATACTTGTTTTCCCAATTTGCCCCCTAAACTTTTGTGGCCCGTTGTGCCTCCTAAACTTTATGAAATTGGACCAAAATCACCACTATTTACAGGGCAACTTTGGAAAACTGATATAGTTTAGGGGGCAATTTGGTAACGGTGTAAAGTATACGGGGCAAAACAGGTCAAAAATAGTTTAAGGGGCAAATTGGGAAAACATGTATAGTTTAGGGGGGAGGGGAGTGTATTAAGCCTTGGTTGTATGGCTTTTGGAGGTCATGAGGAAATGTACCTGTCTCAGTTTCCATGTAATTCTTGAACAAATTCTCACATAACATAGAATTTTGAAGTATAGGGTAGATAAGCGGCAGAATTTGCTTTTTCTTGTGAGAACCATCTTTTTATGGTTACTGTTTATGTCATGGACTTGGAATTTTTGTTTGGGTGGGTAGGAACCTTTGTTTTATGTTTAGCTTTATATTCACCTTACTACTGATTTATAGTTGTGACTTCTATGTAAAAATGGACTTGTTCTGTTGATGCTGCTGCAAATTCAGATTTAAGGAGTTGTTGATAATGGTGGACACTTGTCAAGCGGCCACTCTCTTCAATCAGGTTTTATCTCTATAAAATAGAGTTTTACTTCTCCAAATATTACGATTTTCAGTTTTTAGCCATATATGCATGCTTTTCTGATAGGAAAGTTGCTCTTCAATTCTTTATTTATTGGTGTGGCATTTTGCTCCACGGAATCACACTCTAATCCCCCTCCTGATCAACATATTTCATATATTTTTGCATTTCTAATACATCTTTTGAAGAAATTGTGAGCAATCTTTCTAATCTATTCAAACTATTGCCTAGGAGGTGTTCCCTTTTGCATGTTCCATCGGGTCACTGATATTCTTGTTTTGGTGCAATTCTGATCTATTTTTGTTTACTTATGATTCAACATTCTGAAACATCTAACTCTGTTTGTAGGCAGTATAATGTGCTTTATCTGATTGCTGATCTGATGCTAAATCTGTGATCTTTGCTCTCTATTTTTGCAGCTTCAGTCCCCTGGGGTTTTGGCTATTGGAAGTAGCATGAAAGGAGAAAACTCATACTCACATCACTTGGATTCTGATGTAATTAATACAAGGAATTTGTTTAAATTTTACCACCCTTTAAATGACATGTCCCGGGGGGGGGGGGGGGGGGGGGGGATGTCATGCATGTATCTATTACCTATACCTAAATGGTATCGATTTTTTGGTAGTTTAGCTTCCCAGTCACATGGACACTTGACAGGTTGGTGTATCAGTAGTTGATCGTTTCACCTATTATACCCTTGCTTTTTTTGAGAGGCTAAATATATATGACAATGCCTCATTGAGCAGGTACATCAGCTTCGGAATTTATAATGATAATAGGGTAGCTATATTTGTTTTTGCATTGAAGCATCTTAAAACTTTAATGAGCCTTTTGTGTTAAGTATTTTCTTTTTAAATTTTTATTGAGCATGGTTTTTTCAATTGAAGTTTTTTTACTCTCTCTTCTATTTAAGTTGGCTAAATATATGACAATGCCTCATTGAGCAGGTACATCGATGCATTTTCATCTCTGAAAACTCACTCTGGTTTTCTGGTTGTTTTTTAGTCTTTTTAGTTCTTACAATCCAAGTTGGTTGATGTCTACTGCATACTACCGCAAAGATCTATACGAAAGGAGTTTAAAGGAGGTATGGAGGTCATGAATCTGTTTTCAATATTACTATTCTTGCCTCTATATGTCCTTAGATGATTGTTCTCTGTACTTCTTTAATACTTTTGTGAGGAAGAATTAAGGCTAAGTGTCTGTAGCTGGTAATGAGCTTTTCATTATTGGCATATGGCCATATGCCCATGTTGGTGAATCTAGTGTTGCACCGTGAGAGCAGTGTGCAAATTTTCAAACTTCCTTCTATCGAAGCTGCTATTTTTTACTGCCTGTATTCTTGTTGGTAGCGTTTTCAGTATTACCGTGATAAACGGCTATGCATAATACCAAACATCGAAGTATTGTATAACCAAGTTTATTTCTGTCTAGGTACCTGTTACAACCTTCTTTGGCTCAGTGATGGAAACAATACATACCGATGCAGCCTACAAAGCCTTTTCAAGGAGAAACTCTAGCAGGTTTAAAGCCCAAATGTCTATGGTCAGTCACCACACCACACCGAGAGTACAACATTTATAAAAGAAGCAAATGATCGGGATGAAACTCATGACATAAGCCCCGAGGTGATTGTTTTTATCCTTCCCTTTTGCAGATATCTCCTTGCTTTAATCTCTATGTAACCTGTAGCCTACGGCAGGGGAATGTTCAACTATTGCAGGGTCAAGAAGGTGCTTCAAAATGTCCTTGGACTACGTTCTGCAACAAATTTCAAAAGGCTGAAAATGTTGATTCATTGGTGAACTATGCGCTGGTAGCAACGATTCCTTTCTTGGTAATTTTGACTTGGCTGTTTCAGTGATTGCAGCTTTGATACAAAACAAATTAATTCACACTATTCTCTGGCACATGATCTCGAGTTCTTTTTAATCCTTGTGTTCCTTTTTTCTTCTTTAATTACATATTAGGGAAAAATTAATTCTGGAGATGTGTTTATTTTTTGATACCAACTGAGCTCGACAACCATGGATGATGAGGTCTATCGACTGCATGATTTAGGATATAGGATACAGGGGGCCAAAGTTTAAGATTGAAGTGCAGGAACAACATTCAACTTGCAAACGAAGAGCATAAAAGCAGGAGTGCATGAACAACAGTTAACTTGCTCCTTGTTTGAAGTAAGCAAGAACAGAAAATACAGTTTGCAGAAAGCTAAGTAGGAGCAAGAGAGCGGCAGTAGCCAGTAGCAATGGAAGTGAGAACCCAATCCCAAGGGGTATTGAAATATGTCTGCCTCAGTTTCAGCTTCCACAGGTTCCATGGTCGTCTGCAATGTTCGTTCACCTCGTGAAATCCCATTCTCCTCCCCCTAACCGGCGTTTGCCGCAGCTGTCCATTTCTTTACCAACTAGATACTTCCGAGTATCTTCAAAAGAATGTATTAATTCTTGAACCAATGCTTCCAAATTGCTGATGCCCTCTTTGGTGGAGAACCAATCCTTGTGTCGATCCACGAATTTGCGAATGAGTTGAGCAACAAACAACCCATCAAGGACCATAATCGCCCCAATTGCCGCAGAGCTCAAACGATCAACTTGTGCACCGCATAGCAATTGCGAACTTGTTGTTCTCTTTCCATATAGACGGCGACGAACCTTTCCAAGTCACCACCGCCCTCATCGAGAAGGCTTGTAGATTAAGATAGCGGAATTTCCATTGCCTTCAAATGCACTTTACCGTGGTGGTACGGACCTATTGAGATGATCCGAGTCTCGAAGGCTCCTTCATTTACTCGACACAGCTCGCGAGGCGCCCAGAAAATAATCTAGTTAATATGTAAGTCGAACTTAAAACATATCACATAATATATAAACATTAATTAAATTGGATTGAGTTTAAATTCAAATTTATTTAGTTGAGTTTTAAAATTTGAACTAAATTTAATAAGGTTTAGTCATAGTGAATAAAATTTTAGGTTTATGGTTAAAATTTAATGTTTATAGGTTAAAATTTAAATTTTCAACATATTATTTTAAAACTAAACCCTAAATTCTAACTTTAACTCGTAATTTATAATCATTATCCTTAAATTCTAAACTCCTAAATCATACGCTCTAAACCGAGTTCCTAAAACTAAGACGATTGTTTTAGTTTTAATTGCTAATGTATTGAATATAAAACCTTAATTTAAATAATGTTATCATATATCCATTTGAAATTTTTTATATTACTAGCTTTGTCTATTCATGATATAAAAAAAATTATATTACATGATAAAACGTAACCCTATATGCTTTTTAATTGAAAAATTAAAGGTAAATGAAATGAACCTGTATTTGTTTTTAAAGTACTATTTTTCGTTTGTTTAGTACTTTGCTTCATGTGCACTTATATATTTTCCTTGATTGGTTCATGTTAAAATTGAACATTCAAAAAAAAAATTATTATTCTTATCACTCAAAATTTTATTAAAGTAAAGCAGTAGTGATGCTTAATACATAAAAGGTTGATGATAAATACTCTTTGGTATTTATATTGTATAAATTGTTCTTTTAGTTTAACTATATAATAAAATAAATATGGATGGATTAAGGTTAATTCGGATGGAGTTGTGAATATAAAAATTGGAATGACTGTTGCAGGAGTTGTTTTCCGCGATGATCATGATATTTGATCTTTTGGATTGTCTCTTAGTCTTGGTCGTTGTTCAGTGTTACATGATGAGCTTTGGGCCGTTCATGATGCATTATTGTTTGGCTGGAGATTAAGTTATCGTTTGGTAAAACTTGAAACTGATAATCTTAAGGTATCAAAAATTTTACTAGATGCATCACCTACTCTTAATGATAATGTGATTGTTTCAACTATCAAAGATCTCCTTAACAAGATTAGCAGGTAAAAGTCCATTATATACGAAGGGAGACGAATATTGTGGTAGATCGCCTCGTTGCTATTACTTGTGATGCTCCTGTTGGAACTATCTTTTTTAATTCACCACCAACATCTTTGGTGTCTCTTGTTTAAGATGAGGCAATATCGACTTTAGAATGGAAATCTTCTCATGTAGGTAGACAGAATGCATTTTCATTTAATTAATTATCTTGAGAGTATTTGTATGGTTGAGTCCCTTGTGTTTTGTTTGTTTATTTTGTTCATTATATTAGTTGCGATGAGGTTTGTATATTTATCGTAATGGTTATTCCTTGTTAGTTTGTTCATGTATGTAATACTATTGTGGGTATTCTTTTCCTCTATTTAGGATTAGAGAAGTTTTTATCGAAGCCCATAATAACATCTCCATTATAAAAATATATATATATATATATATATACACACACACATATGTATATTTCTTATTTTTAAAAAGTACGCCTTGACTATAAAACCCTTATCACCTTAGTACGTCTTATGCACTTTTTAACACCGAGTTCATTACTTTATAAAAATTAGTACAAATTAAATCATGGTCTAATGAATGGTATATAAGTTCCAGTGTAACTGGAAGTTTATTCTTGTGTGCCTGCCTAGGATACTGATCCTGTAATAATGTGTTGTTTATGTCAACAATTACGAAAAGTACGATTAAGATTTCAAATGTATGAGATGACGCCATTGCCATGCCAATATGTCCCAAAGGATCATACCTCTGCCTCAGTATTAGTTAGTTTTCTTTTCCACTTTGTCAATGTTTTCATTCATGTCACGCAACTACATGGCCAGCATTTGGCATCTTGCCCCACAGATTGGAGAACCGGTCTAGATGATAGAACTGCATGTGAGTTGAGAGGTTAGAGTCTTTCACATTCATATATGCATGGGTTCTGATCACAGAGTAGAGAATACTGAAGTGAAATATCATTTGCAGGAAAAACAGGTCATGAAGCTCATCATCGATCGCCAGAAAGCCGGGACCAGGATTAGTTTACAGAGTAAATCCTCTTCGGTTTAAGGGACTCTCCATTAGTGATAACATAGGAAAGTTCTGAATCTAGTCGTGTTGTTGAAAGCCTTTTAATCGAGCTATGATTCCCATGATTAAAAAGATATTTCAGGTTTTAAAATGTACTGGAAATTATGGTATATTTGTCATCTTCATGAACACACAAGTCAATTGATCTTGCAAGAACTACTACATTATTACACCATTGTTGATCACTGTGTAAGATATTGTGATCCTGTCTAATCTTTGAAATTTCTTACCTCAAAGTGAGATCATTCAGTGCATGTGAATATAATAATTGTACTGCAAGATCATTCAAAGGAAAAGAAGATTGGTTCAAGTAAAAAAAAATCTTAAAAAGTTGACTCAGGCATTGTACTGCAGATTTGGGGACCAAACAATTGTCCTTTGGTTTGAATTCCATATTTTTTTTTATAATCTAATTTATTAATCGATTAATTTAGATTAAATATTACAAAAGTCGATTATAGAACGAGTTTCAATCAACCTTTTTCATTTATAATATTATATTCGAATTTCTAGCGTCTTTGTAACACCACGAACCCGGTGTCACATTTGGGCCAAAAGCCCAATCCGCTCCTATAAAATTTTTCACATTTTTAAGTCAAATCCAAATCATACCATCAAATATGACATAAATTAAAATGATATTAAAAATCAAAAATAGTTTAACAAATCCAAAATATCATTAGAGCTCCGAATACAAGTTTAATAAAAGCATTTGACTTTAACAGTTTAAAATGAAATAGAATTACAATTACAACAATGGTCCTATGAATACATAGCCCACTAATCTATCAATTGTACCCTACCAACTGGTCAATGCTGAAATCTTGCGATGATGGCGCTCCGCCACGTCCGCCCGAACGTCAGTCTACTTACCTACGCATGAAAACAAATTCCAAAACGCTGAGCTACTAAAGCTCAGTGGGGTATACAACCTATCGACTGTGCTTTTAAGTGAATCATAACTATAAACATGCTAGATGAGAATATGATAACATGATATGACAACCACAAAATCAAAACATAAAATAACCAAATCAAAAGTGAGGCGCACTACCAATCCGACACTAAGAAACTCACCCGGCCCAGAATCTCACATCGGAATACTTAGAATCTTTCATCGAGTTAATATACTCAGAATCTCGCATTAACTCTTCTCTCAGAATCTCACATCGAGAAAAGTCGTCACCTGAAATCTCACATCGGTTGGTCTTCAATACATCATCCAAAATATCACATCGGATGACCTTCATCGTGTAGCAATACTCTCACTCACTAGGTATTCGGATCCCACCAAACAAAGACACAAACCACACAAGATGATCCACCTAGGATCTTATACCATAATCAAACCAAAGACCAACATACAAGGCATAAACCATCATATCAAAGTCAATAACACCAATTCCAAGTTTTAGCATTCATTTTATGGCTTAAATTAACCCATAGAAACCCATATCTTAATTTATGGAACCCCAAACTCAACCCTTAAAAACTTAGGCAAATTACCTAGGTGTATCAATACGCCTATATAGGGGGTATCGAAATGCCCACAATATCGAAACGCTTCCCTTGCGTTTTGATACACCTAAGCGATGGCTTAAGACCAAGGGAAAACCAACCCGTATCGATACCCCTATGTGGGGTATCGATACGACCCCTTATTTCGATACGCCCCGAGGAGATATCAAAACGATTTGCCTATGGAATTTTTGGTTTCGGAACATGGGCTTGGCATTCCGAAATGCCTGTTATCTAAGACCTTATTTCCTCTCTAGAGTATCAATACGCCCACCAAGGGTATTGATACCCTTACACGAAAATGCAGGTTTGCACCCTAAAATGCCTAAGAACTTCAACCTAAACCAAACCATTCGATCCCAAAATGTTCCTATACATTATTTAAGTAGTTTAAGTGAGTTTCTTACTAATTTTACCCAATATCATCAACCATAATTCAATCCACCATTAAAGCATGCAAAGGCTCTATCCTAAGCTAAACCATCACAAACAAATCAAGCATGCCAAAAATGATGATGCACATGAAATACAAAGGATTTGGATGTGTAACAACCTCCAAACAAGCTAAAGAAACTCCACAGCAAGCCTTAAACCTTCTCCTTGCCCAAGATCCTTGAAGATGACTCATCTTGCTCCCTCACTACAAGATAAGCTACCAACTAGTTACCATTCTATCTAAAACGATTCTAAAGAGCTAAAAACAAGCTCCTAGCCAACTAAAGCTCTCCCAAAACTCATTCCCATTCATTCCTAAAACCTCCCTTAAAACCCAACCTCCACCACTAGAAACAAAACTTACCTTGCTTGAAAGATCTTCCGGTGCTGAATAAAAGCTTCTCCTACCTTAAAACGAGATTCCACCCGAAACCCCCCAAAAACCTTGCCTTTGGTGATTGTTTGCAATGACAAAAGATGAAGAAAAGAGAGTTTAGGGCCTGACTTCACACCCTCTGCAATAAGTAGAAAATAAATGCCCCCAAGACCCCTTTTTCATCCTTCAGTCAAATTCTCTCAAATCTAGATAAATAGATCATTTTACGAGGTCCTTTCTCAATTCTCTCATAAACCAAATAAAATGCCAAGAATAAACAAACCTTGATTAAGAACACATCAATTACGTAGATAGAATTTAAACTAAAATCAATCCATAAAACAAAATAACCCAAGCCAACTTAATTTAGTTCATGGCTGGGCAAAATATCAAACAATAAAATCCTCTCAACATCACTCGAATAAACAAGGAAAAATAAGAAGAAATCAACAACCCTTGCTTCACTCTCTCTCAATCTTGCCTCCTCTTGTGTTTGACGACATGATTCTCCTTTTAAGGGATTGGCTTGGTCAACTTAGGTGATTTGATTTGGAAATAATCATGAAAGAAAATTCTCTTTCTCACTTGATTCTTATCAAGTCTTTCCATCTTTGCTTCAATCTTCTAAATCTTTCCTTGCTTTAAAAATTGACTTTATTTCCTTGAGATTCATTCCAAGTTGATAGCCTATCATCAAGAGATTGATTCCTGAAAATAAGGAAATACACCAAAGCAATATCTTTTTCCATGAATTTCAACCAAAACATGAATTAAATATGAAAACTCAGGAAATTAAGTGAAAATGCATCAAACAACTAATAATGTAACAAATAATGTGACTAAGTCTAACAATAATATGAGTAAAAATATAATAAAAATAGTACTTTTAGACACTTAACACCCCCAATCATAGTAAAATTCTAGATTCTTCCAATGCAATCCTAAAATCAAAGGTTATTTCAATTAAGTGCAATGACAAAAGTTTCATCATTGGTTGTCCATCAAATTCAAAGCAATTAATCAAATTGAATACTTGACAAATAATTTATGCAATCTACATTCAACAACTACTAATGAATACAACTATCATGAAACTAATTAAAGTTAATTACCCCCAAACTCGAGAGTAGCATTTTCCCCACTGCATGCAAAAATAAAGAAAAATACAAATACAAATGAGTCAGTTAGAAAGGTCTTTATCTTGAGTTAAATATTTCCTTCTTACCGTGGATTTAGCTTTTTGTCCTTGTGGTGGTGGTTGAGTTTGTGTTGTAGATGGTTCTGGTGGATTAGGTTCCTCCATCGGTGCTTTTCCTTTATCTTGAGCAGCAACTGCCTAGGCAACACCAGTTGCCTTGACATGTAAAGTTGATGTTGCAATGAGCATAACAACACAACAAATTGATCCAAGATATCTAATATAGGTACAACTCTACTTGTCTGTCAAGAAAAACAAAAAATAATATTGGTGAAGGTAGGCGACAAAGATCATTAGTTGAAGGAAAGAATTTCGGTTAGGATTAAAGGGAGATAAATTGACCAAAAATTATAACTTCTATAGTTAATTATGAAATTAATCTCTTTAAAGTTTGACCCATATTAATGTCTATCTAAATCTGCAATCAAATATCTCTTGATCTTTATTTCCTTTCTTAAAAAAGCTAAACGTCAATAAAGCAAGAATTATTCAAATAGATATAAGATAATTATTCCTAAAATATAAAAAAAAACATAATTAAGAACATATAATAAAATAACAAAATAAAAAATACCAAATATTAAAAATTTTCCAAAGTAAAAAAATGCAATAAAAATAAAATACTAAAGGTTTAACAACTTCAAACAGTCCGAACCATCTTGACTTAAGTTTTCTCAAAAAAAATTCAACCGGGAAGTAAAGAGAAGAACTAATTGCCCAAGAAAGAATTGTCATGGCATTAGTTTCCTATCATGCCAACGCTTCGTTTTTATCCTTATAAATCTTCGTATTGTCATAAGCTAAAGCACAAAACTCTTCAATTTCATTCAGGTCCAGCAAACATTTTTGTATGGCACTCTCTCGGTCCATGTTTATTATCTTGATCGCCCAATATGCCTTATGCTCAAATTTTATTGGTAGATGACAAGATTTTCCATAGACTAGTCGATAAGGGGATATGCCTAGAGGTGTTTTGAATACGGTGCGATAAGCACAAAGTGAATCATCAATTTGAAGAGATAAATCATTACGAGAAGTATTTACCATTTTTCAAGGATACTTTTCAATTCTCGGTTAGAAATTTCTGCTTGCCCGTTTATTTGTGGGTGATATGCTGTGGCAACTTTGTGTGTAACTCCAAGGCGTTGCAACATTTTGGTAATTAGTTTATTATCAAAATGTTTACCTCCATCACTGATTATTGCTTTTGGTATCCCAAACCGTGTGAATATGTTCTTTGTATAAATTTTTGAACGATTTTAGCATTGCCTTTTAGATAGGCTATTGCTTCAACCCATCTAAAAATATAATCAATAACGAGTAAAATATGGAGATTATCAAAAGAAGATAGGGAAAGTCCTGTGAAATCTATCCCCCACACATCGAATAACTCGACCTTAAGGATATTTTGGAGTGACATCTTATGTCTCCTAGAAATATTCTCCGTCCTTTGACAATGATCACAATGTTTGTAAAATTCGTTGGCATGTTTATAAAGAGTGGGACAATATAGACTAGATTGTAAGACTTTGGCAGTCGTTCGTATACCACCAAAATGACCTTCATATGGTGAAGAATGGCATTGCCTAAGCACATGTTGTTTGTCCTCCTTGGGAACACATCTTCGAATAACCTGATCTATGCATTGCTTGAACAAAAGAGGCTCGTCCAATAATAATGCTTAACATTATGTAGAAACTACTTCTTTCCTTGGTGAGTAAGATCATAAGGTATAACACTACTAACCAAAAAGTTAACAATATCGGCATACCATGGTGTTGTCGAGGCAATCATTAATTTCTCATCTAGGAATTCATCGTCGATCTCCAAATGATCATCTTCGTTGTTTCCTTCTTCTAACCTTAACAAATGATCAACCGCTTGATTTTTCGTTCCCTTTCTTTTCGTTGGCCTAAAAATGCTCCTACAACAAAATCACTTACTTTACATATAATTTCAAAAGGTAAAGACCAGTTAGGTGGGACAAGAATGGGTGCGGAGGCAAGTTTCTTCTTTAAGTTCTAAAATGTTGTGTCGCATGATTCATCAAAGTCAAGAGTTTTATCCTGTTTAAGGAAGTTACACAAAGGTTTAGAAATTTTAGATAAATTACAAATAAACCTTCAGTAAAAACCTGCGTGACCATGGAAACTTCGAATTCTTTTAACTGAAGTTGGTGGTGGCAATTTCTCTATAACATCAAATTTTGCCCAGTCAACCTCAATTCCCTTGGATGAAATCTTATGAATGATGACTATTCCTTCATCTACCATGAAATGACATTTCTCCCAATTGAGAATTAAATCAGATTCTTCACATTTGGTCAACATTTTTTCCAAATTGATGAGGCAATCTTCAAAGCTTTCTCCAAATACGAAAAAATAGTCCATGAAAATTTCCAAGAAGTCCTCTACCATGTCTGATAAAATAGCCATCATACATCTTTGAAAAGTCGTCGGGGCATTGCACAATCCAAACGATATCCTTCTAAAAGTGTATGTTCTGTATGGAAAAGTGAATGTCGTTTTCTCTTGATCGTTCGGTGCTATGGCAATTTGATTATAACCTGAATAACCATTAAGAAAACAATAAAACGGTTTACCTACAAGACGATCAAGAATTTGGTCAATAAAGGGAAAAGGGAAGTGATCATTTCTATTAACCTTATTTAATTTATGGTAATCTATACAAACTCTCCAACCTTTAAAAGTTCTGGTTGGAATAAGTTCATTATTCTCATTGCTTACCACAGTCATACCTCCCTTTTTCAGTACACAATGTACCAGGCTTACCCATTTATTATCGAAAATAGGATATATGATGCCAACACCAAGCCATTTTATGATTTCTTTCATGAAAACTTCTTTCATAGCCGGGTTAAGCCTCCTTTGCGCCTCAATTGACGGCTTATGATTTTCCTCCAAAAGGATTTATACATGCATACCACTGGACAAATTCTTTTTAAATAAAAAATAGTTTATCCTATGGCCTTCTTGTGTCTTTTCAATATGTCAATTAGTTGCTCTTCATGTTTGGGCTATAATTTAGAAGAAATTATTACGGGCAATGTATCATTAATCCCCAAATAAGCATATTTCAATTGCCTTGACAATGGTTTTAATTCAAGAATTGAAGATTGCTCAATAGATGATTTTGCGATCTTACTTCCCTTACCTACATAATCGATTGGTTCGATGTACTTACCTGAATGACTAATTATCTAGTTTGCTTCATGTTGTTCTTCGTCATCTTGTTCTTCGATTTCTTCAGGTTCGACATTACAATTGCCGAGGCAATTTTCAAGGATATCTTTTATACTCCAAAGTTGAATTTTGTGGTTGCTTGAATGATCTTGTATTCCTCTAGATCATCAACATGCTTAAGAGTGTGAAAAACATTGAGCTTAACTTGCTGGTCATTGATTCACATTATAACTTCTCCCTTCTCGACATCAATTAAAGTTATCTCTGTCTCTAAGAATGATCTCCCAAGAATAATGGGTGCAAACTCATATGCTTCACAATCTAACACAAAAAGTCAACGAGAAAAATAAATTTATCAACCCTTACCAATATATCCTCAATTTTCCCCTCAAGATGCACGCAAGATCTATCTGCAAGCTGCAATATCACTATGGTGGGTCTCACTTTTTCGATTCCTAATCGTTTGAAAACCAATTTTAGCATAAGGTTTATGCTTGCTACAAGATCAAATAGTGCCTTTCTAGAATAATGATTTTCAATTGCACATGGAATTGTATAACTTTTGTGATCCTTTAATTTTGGTGGCATTCGGTTGTGCAATATAGTCATACATCCTTCCGTTGCGGCAATTGTTTCAAACTCACCTAACATCATTATCTTAGAAACAACTTATTTGAGAAACTTTGCGTAATTCAACATTTGATCTATTGCCTCCACCAACGGCAAATTAATATGAACTCGCTTCAAAATATCCAAGAATTTCTTGAATTGATATTCTTGCTTTTGTCGTCGAAGCCTCTGTAGAAAAGGTGGTGATAATCGTATGTCCTCAATCTTCTCATTTGTTTGGAAATTGATAGAGGGTATTGCCAAGGCATCAGGACTTGCCTTGACATGTTCCGATTCATCCTTATTTTCCCTAGTTTCATCTTTTTGTACTATTTTCGGCTTCGATGGATGTTCTTTTTCCTACAAAGATTCATTGTTAATTCTTAACCCACTTCGAGTAGTAATCACCTTACATTTCTCATGGCCAATTTCCTTGGTGATCTCAGTGTTGCTAGGTTAATCGCCTGTGGTCTTGTATTCAAATTTTGCGCAAATTGACCAACTTACGTTTCCAAAGCTTTTAGTGACACTTCTTGGTTCTACAACCGCAGTCCTGTTAATAAAAGCATCAGTCTTTTCTATGAAGTTACTATTCTTAGCCATATAAGATTCAATTTTCAACATAAAAGCATTAAGATTATTTTCTAAAGAACTAGATTGTGTCGCACTTGTTGCTGCGACATCTATTGCCAAGGCATGTTCTGGTGGAATTTTGATAATTATGTGTTCGAACTGCCTTGATTGAGTGTTATTTGAATTGATCCATGAGAAATTTGGGTGATTCTTCCAGGCTAGATTATAAGTATTGGATATTAAATTGTTTCGATTGTAATTTCCAACATAAAAACTTGACTCTGGATTCTACAAACACTCAGAAGAATCATGGTCACCATTACATAAATCACAAAATGAGTTTAATACCTTAATCTCTTGTGTGTTACTAGGAAGTTGCATATTCTTAACTAAATTGGTTAAGGTAGCCAGTTGTGTAGCAATTGAGTCTGATGTATCAAGCTCAGTTGCATTACGTCTGACACCTCCTCGCCTAGTATTTCGGAACTGATAATCATTCTTGGCTAGGCAATTTAAAATCTCTATGTTTCTTCTGCAAACTTGTCTAGGAGTATGCCATTTGTCGAGGTATCTAGCATCATCCTTGTTGGCAAGTTCATGGCATTTTAGAACATCGTCACTTACGTCCATAATGGGAATCCATGCATGGGCATTTGTGTATAAGTTCTCTATATCGATCCCAAGCTTCGTGCATTGATTCATCATCTATTTGCTGAAAAGAAGTGATTTCATTATGTAACCTATCAGTCAAATTAGTAGAACTAAATCGAGCAAGAAAATCACGACATAATTCTGTCCAAGATCCTATAGATCCGGATGGAACACTATTCAACCACGTTTTAACTCTATCTCTTAATGAATAAGGAAACAATTTAAGTCTTAGGATATCCTCATGGACTCCTTGTATCTTGAATGAGTTGCAAATCTCCAAGAATGATTTGAGATGTTGTCGAGCATATTCGGTTGCCAATCTGCCAAATTGACCAATTGTATTGATCCTATTGAACATAATTGGCTTTAACTCAAAATGAGTTGCTTCAATTTTCGGTGCAACAACTCTTGGGTTTAATCCATTGAGATCTTCCTCCAAGTAATCTCGAATAGCTATGCGTCTAACATGAGACGGTTGTTGTTCAGCTATGTTTTCTCCTATTGCCACGACATTTTGATTATCAGTGAGATGGATAGGATCTATAATTGTTGCTTGTTGTTCACGTCTCCTTCGACGAAATACTTGTTTTATCTCGGGTTCAAAGGAATGGTCTTGCCTTGGTCATACACAAAAACAAAATCAAAATTGGTAAGCTCTTTGAATCCAAGAAAATTAAACTTAAAAGAAATAAAAATGAAAGAAACTGAAAATAAAGTCGTTATTGTCAATCCTGACAATGACGCCAAAATCTTGTTGCGTGTTTAATGTGCTTCACAATAGGTGCAAGTGTACACGTTGCAAGTTATAGTATGGATAGTTATCGTCTCCATAGGGATTAGTGCTCTTTCTGGAATATAATTTATCGCACTAAAAATAAGAACACAAATTGTTTATAAAATTAATATTAAATAAAAGTAAATGAGTAGAACAAGAATTTAAGTAAATCGGAGTAATCAATAAGAGAGATGAGGTTGGGTTATCTTGAATTGTGGAATGATGGATGAGTGAATTCTTCCTTATAAGTGAGTGCTCGCGTCACTCAATTGTTCCGATAATTGGGCTTAATCAGATTGCCTAGTCAGTTCATCGAATTCTTGGGCAATTGAAACTAAGGGAATTGCTCGGGCAATTTGGGCGACTATCCTCAAGGTTGTGCAAAGTGTTCTTCAAAGGTCTCAATTATCCCTAACGTGAAGCTCTGTTAATCGTACAATCTTTGATGATACATCCTTGCGTTAATCAGAGGTGTACAACGATCATTCTTGCGCTTCTGTTAGTCGTTAAAATCCTCAACTCATCTCTAAGCCAGATTAGTTCTTGTAACACCCCAAAAATTATTCCTAATTTTAAAACGCTAATTTTGAAATCCTATATTAAAAACCCTAATTTTTAAGATTTTTAAATTGATTTTCTAAATTCAAGGAATTTTTTTGGATAAGATTATAAAGTTTTGAAAGTTTTAAATGTGAATTTAAAGTTTTAAAGTTAAAGTGATGTTTTGAATTTTGAGAACTCTTGAATATCCTGTTTGTTTTTAAATTAAATTATGATTCTACTAAAATTAGTTACTTTTTATTAAAAATATTATTTTATTTTAATTATTGTTTTATCAAAACTCTTTATTTATTATAATATATTATCTATATATTATATAAAGTTTCATTTAAGGAAAGAAAATCTCTTTAAAGTTCTATAACCTTTTTTATTAATATTTATTATATTTATAACGTGATCTAATAGAATTCTAATTCTAATTGGAATTAGTTATTTTTTCTCTATAAATATATATTATGTTTTAAGAGAAAACCCTACATTATTTTCTTCCATCAAGATTCTCTAAAGCCTATGTATTCCTTGTTTATTTCTGTTCGAGTTCAAAATCACGTTATTAGTAAATTCCGTCTCTTTGACTAAGGTGTGTTCTCTTACTGGTGTTATATTTGTTTTTCCAAAAAATATTTTTTTTGTCTGTGTGACATGCTTAATGTTTTGTGTTTTGAAAAATACTCGTGTTTTGCTAGCATGTCTAATTTTAGTACTGTGACTTTGATTGTGCACTTGTATTATCATGCATACATGTCATTGTGATTAGAGAAATATTAAAATTTTTAGATTTGAGATTTCACACTTTTGAGAGTAAATATGATTTTTATATCCTGTGAATTTGTATTTTCGGACAAATTGAGATTTCAGATAAATTGTGATTTTGAATTGAATTGTGATTGTTTTCGGATTTTACAATCATGTTACATCATATTGTGTATATGGGATGAGATTGTGTACAGAGGAAGTCGTGACAACTTTCCGGAAGCCTAAGACCACTCTCGGATTTTGGTGACGTTGTAGGTGAGGGTTCCGGGGAACTCCTCCATTCGGACTAGTGACGTTGTAGTTGGGATTTGTGTTATGCGTATGATATCATTCATACATCATGATTTGCATTTTTATTCAAAACTTTACTCTTGACAAAATTATTTATGTGAATCGTATTTTTTTTTTGAAATATTACTTTGAAAAATAATTTTATAAACTGTGTTTTGTTGTTTTTATCTGCACCTTAGAGACACACTAAGCTCTTAGCTTACCCCCTCTTAGTTTTTCTCTTATAGATCTTTGAACTTTAGGCGATGCGGTACTTGGAGGATCTCATATTTTATTTAGTTATTTCGTTATAAAAACGAAATATTTTTATATATTCAGATTATTATTTATTATTTTAAAAACTTTGAGATATTTATGTTATCACTATGGTTTTATTTTAAATTAAAGTATAATGTTTTAAAAATTGGTTTTCTTGAGGGTAAAGTTTTCAAACGTGACTTCCTAGATTCGACCTATTTCTTTTAGGTCGGGTTAAGGGGTTACAGTTCTCACGCACTTGGTTCGAACCATGCTTATTTGTTTCATGAACTAATTCTCCTGAATCTAGATAAATGGATCATTTTACGAGGTCATTTCCCAATTCTCTTGCAAACCAAATAAAATGCCGAGAATAAGCAAACATTGATTAAGAACACATCAATCTCGCCTCCTCTTGTGTTTGACGACATGCTTTTCCTTTTAAGGGATTGGCTTGGTCAACTTAGGTGATTTGATTTGGAAATAATCATGAAAGAAAATTCTCTTTCTCATTTGATTCTTATCAAGTCTTTATATCTTTGCTTCAATCGTCTAAATCTTTTCTTGCTTTAAAAATTGACTTTATCTCCTTGAGATTCCTTCCAAGTTGGTAGCCTATCACCAAAAGATTGATTCCTACAAATAAAGAATTTCTACGAATTTCAACTAAAACACGAATTAAATATAACAACTCAAAAAATTAACTGAAAATATATGAAATAACCAATAATGTAACTAATAATGTACTTAAATCTATCAATAATATAAGGAAGAAAACAATAAAAATAATACTTTTAAACCCTTAACGTCAGTCCTTTTTAAAATCTTTAATAAAATATCATATGGAAAGGTTTATATGGGCATGGTTTATCTGGAACAAAAAATATGACATGTGGAAAGCTGTATTGGTCGGATACCCTTTTATTTGTTTAATCAAAATAATCAAATATTGCAGTAAATGAAAAAAAAAAAAAAAACAAAGTCCAATGGGTTAAAAATTGTATCAATTAAAGGAATTTGTTCAAGGTTTAAAAATTTAATTTAAAGAATTTAAGTTATGAAATTTTAATTTTAAAGATTAGGATTAAAATTTAAAGTTTAAGAATTATAATTTATGTGTATATATTTAAGTTATGAGATTTAAATTTTAAGGTTTGTAATTTATAATTTAAGATTTTTAATATTAGATATTTAAATTTTAAAATTAAAATAATTATATTTTTAAAAAAATATATCAACAATCAATTGGTCTATTGATATAGGATATTAATTCTATTAAGCAATATTAAAGAATCGAATACTAACATTATGAATGGAGTAACTTAACTAAAAATCACACATAATAAAATTTTACAATACTTAATTTAAATTAATAAACTAAATATTATAAAAATATATATTAATAATACGTTAAATATTAACACTGCTACTAAACTGTGATCTGATCTACAAAGAAATCCAAGATTGGATTTTTATTAGCCAGGAAATCTAATCCCAAAGTTCATACTTTACATCCACATCACGTGTGCCACGTTACACACTATATTCCCTCTGAGTCAAACTCGTTAGGAAATTATATTACAAATTAGTTTTGTTATGTTGTGAATAAAATAAAGAATAAGAAGAAAATAGATAAAAGAGAGAGATAAAAGGGAGAGATTTTATTGTATTCTCAAAGTAGAAATTGTATACAATGCTTTGCCTAAAAGTCTATATTTATAGGCATAAGATGAAAACCCTAATTCCAATGGGTATTAAACCCTAATAATAAAGCTCATTAAAGTTTAACTTAATATATGGATATCCACTATAAATAAAGATATTTATAATACTCCCCCTTGGATATCCATGAAGATAATGTGCCTCGTTAAAACCTTACTAAGATAAAAACCCTGTAGGGAAAAAATTCTTATTGAAGGAAAAAGAGTACACACATCTTTGATACGCATAACATGTTGCCTCATTAAAAACCTTACCAGGAAAACCCATTGGGACAAAACCTCGGTTAAGGGAAAAAGAGTGCAACGCGTATTTACTCCACCTCATGAAAATATCACATAAGATCTTTGAATCTTCATAATTCAATATTGAATACAATCTTCAATTGTTGAAGTAGATCATACACTAGTGGATAAATCTTTCAAATCAATGCTTGAAATGATTCATTGAATACTATTCATTTGAAAATCATGAGGGACGAAACTTGAAGAAATATGTTTCGTTTTATCATATTTGATATATCCATCTTGAGATATAAATTTTGTATTATCTCTATACAAGATAGCTTGCATCTTATCTTGTGAAAAACATTCACATATCTTCAGGATATATTTAGCCAAACACATATTTTGGTTTTGCCTCATGCATAACAATTATTTAAAGGTAATGATCTCGTAGCACTTAAATAATATTTATGGACCAGTTAAGATACGATGTTTTCAGATCAAATAATGTGTATATTGTGCTTTAGACCAAGAATATCATTACCCTTTTCGTGATGCGAAAAAAATCTTTGTTTACGGTAAGAGACTTAGCAACAACCATAAGGGTGATCAATAGATATGCGTAATGCATGTAAAGTCTCTTTCAATATTTTTCTGTATGTCGATAGATGCACAAGGATTTGAGGAGGTCTTTTCACGAGTCTCAACGATATTCAAATCATCAACATACACAATCAATAAAAATTCAAAGCTAAACCTCTTAATAAAAATACTCGAGGAAATAATTCATATAGCATTATGCTAATAAGTATTCAATGAGGCGATCATACCAAATACGCCTAAATTGTTTCAAGCCATAAAAAGATATATTCAATATGATTGAATAATATTCTCGAGAACTTGAATATTACTGTCAAGAGGCCCATTCATACCAAATCTAAATCTTTCCGAAAGTTTCATGTAAATATTACTGTCAAGAGGCCCATTCAAATATGATATAACAACATCTATTAGGCAGAAACCGAGTAATTTTATTTATTGTCAGACTGATCAAAATCTAAAAGTAATTGCATCCACCACCGAGGAATATATTTTCCTCATAATCAATTTCATGTCTTTGTGAGAATCCTTGTGCAACCAAATGAGCTTATATCTCATGATTTCCCCTTTTGATTTCTCTTTCTCACAAAGGCTCGTTTATATCCACGAGCTTTACACATTTCAATGTACGGGCTATAGACCCAAATACTTCTCTTTTCGCCTCAATTCCCTCTTTCATGTTGGCCAATCATTTCTTTGTTTACATTGCCCAATTGACAATGATTCATGATCCACATCATCAAATAAAATCTCTAGTTCTATATTGCATGCAAATATATTAACGACGTCGATTTAATTTCAGTTCCACTTATTACCAGACATGACATAATCTATTGAGATCTCTTTATTATCAGGTACCTGAGTCATGTCAATGTCTTTGTTGGAGACCATTTAATCTCTTCTAGAGATTTTCATAATCATTGATTCCTCGATCAGACCATCATAAAATATAGCTCCTTTTCTTTTTCGAGGATCTCTTATCTTTGGAACTTACTTGTCTACTACGCTTTAAGCGTAAGTTAGATTCATTAGCAACTAGAGTTTGTCCTTCCATGACATCAAATTTAATCGGAGCATTCATAGCTGGTATATGTGACTTAGTCACTCTTTTAGGGTCAGCAAGATATTTGACAATTGATATGCTAAATGAAATATCCTTTGAACTTATAGTTCACATTGTGTAGTACGTGGATCAAAATGAGAAAAATGATAATTCATTCTAACTTATTTCTTTCCCCAACTATTTATTTTCTCCCCTAATGTTGGGTAAACTGACTCATTAAAATGATAGTCAGTAAATCGGGTTATAAATAAATCCCCTATCAGAAGCTCTTATATATATTCCCAAGAAAACTCATCTTTGTGCATTGTGGTGGAGCAATTAGAACATATATCGCACACAAAAAAAATCTAAGATGAGAAATATTTGGTTCCTGACCAAAAACCATTTGTAATGGGGAGAACTTATGATCATTTATTGGCTTGATGCGAATTTGTGATACTACATGTAAAATTACATGTCATCAACATTATCAAGACTGATTGTCTTTAGAAAATAATCTGGAAAATGTGCTCGTAATTTTATCAACTGAGCAAGTAGCCTCGCAAACACCAAGTTGCGGGTTAATAACAAGGATACACATAACCATCTAGTCGATGTATCGATAAAAATCGTAAAATATCTAGATGGTCTTTTAGAAAGGTGTATGGACCCATATATATCACCTTGTATCCGTTCCAGAAAATTAATAGCACTCTATCTTAGATGTTGATGATTGAATAATCAAATTGCTTTCATAGCAAGTATCACGTGAAATATTACCATGAAAAAATCTTAGTTCTTCAATGAATGACCACATGAAAGTGTCATCAAATTTTTCGCATCGTAATTGAACCGGGATGGTCTAACCGGTCATACCAAATAAAATTATCAGTAAACATCTGGTTTACAATAGCATGAGCTTCAATTTGTACTAATTCTTATGTAGTACAATATGGATGACAGTGCATGTAATTTTGCCAAGATTTTATTATTGCCTTGAGTTATACTCGTAATATTGAGATAGTCAGCACCCTCTTGACTAATATTCTCAATATATTTCTGCAAATATCTTTAAAATTCAATAAGTCTCTTTTGCGACTTTGACGAACATAATGCACTGTAAATATGAGATAAAGTCTCATTTGGAAATAACATATTTGCTCAACGAGCATAATGCACTGTAAATATGAGATAAAGTCTCATTTGGCAATAACATATTTGTTCAACGAGCATAATGCACTGTAAATATGAGATAAAGTCTCATTTGGCAATAACATATTTGCTCAGTCGGAGCTTCTTATGATATTAGTACTTCCGGATATAGTACTCATATTATTCTCTTGCATTTAAAATGGGATAATATGTATAATTATGCACCTTTTAATATGTGCTTTATTTCATTCACTTGGGGAATAAAAAATATGTGCTTTGTACCATTCACTTCGGGGAATGGAAAATATTAAATATAGCACATTATATCAACTCGGTTATTTATCAAAGATAAGCTCTCAAAAGCTCTTCCGAAGCATTGATATTTCAGTACTTTGAGATGTAGTACTCACATTTTCCCTTGTATTTAAATGGGAAAATATTTCTTATGCTTAAGTATAGTATAAGTACTTGCACTATCTGCTTGACATAAATAGCCACAATTCATTGTAGATTTCATTCCGGAAGTGATAATATTCTTCAAAGGATAAATTAACATAGAATGTAAATAAATAATATATAAAATAAATTAACGATATATTAACATAGAGCGTAAATAAATAATATGTAAAATAAATTAACATAAATATATAATAAATAAAAATAAATTAACATAAACAAAATAAATGATCAATTATTTCCTTTAGATGTTATAAGGAAAATAAAATAAATGGCAAATTATTCTCTTGAAGGACTATGAGAAAAATTATCAATATCCAATTGAGTTGGATCAATAACGCCATTATTTTCGCCACAAAAAAATCTAATTATATTTTCTTTAATTTATCATTCATGATTATGAATAAAGTCCATAATACTTTGGCGTTTGACAAGTACGAGATCAATGGTTTATACCATCGCATTGATAACATAATGATTTTAATATGATCTCTATCATTCTTGTCATCTTTATAATTCCACTTCTTGTGGATATAAGTATTCTCAAAATAATCATCTTATCCTTGTTTATTTTATGATCTCAATCATGACCACAACTACTAATGTGGCATTTATTCTTTCCGCTATAAAATATCACATTCACTTCAGGGAATGGAGCGGAGACTGATAAGTATTTAAAACCCTTGTATGATATTGTGTCTGTAAGATAATATGTGAAAAGTGGAATATGTTTTTCTAACATATCCTCATCAATGATACTCTGACACATAATTGAGTTTTATTCACTAACCATATAGTGAATTATCACGTTTGCATTCACTTCAAGGAATGAAACAAATTCAATAATCGCATTGAATAAACATCATGCTTGTATTCACTTTAGGGAATGATATAAATCCAATAATCGCATGGAATAATCATCATGCTTGCATTCACTTCAATGAATGTCATAAATCCAATAATCGCATAGAAAAATCATCATGCTTGCATTCACTTCAAAGAATGTCATAAATCCAATAATCGCATGGAATAATCATCATGCATGCATTCACTTCAGGGAATGCCTCCCATAAAAATTCTTTGATCAAGACGATTTTCGTAACTTGAACTTGGGAGAAGTCTATAGTCGAGTTTTTCGACACAAAAAAATACTGCTTCCAAGCAAATATAGACTTTATAATATTCATACTATTAAATAGTAATTGATCAACCAATATATATACAATATATACAAAGAACAAAAAATTTAATCCTCATTCGTGACGTTGTTAAACCAGTCCACAAGGTCCTTTAAAAAAATAACCTTCTTTGAGACCAGTAGCCTCACAGAACGGGATGTCCAGCCAATATACTCGGATTAAACCAACATAACAAAGAACATATTAATTGATTAAAGGTTTAATATTTGTTCTAATATCATGTAATACTTAAAACATGATTAAAACATAAACTTTCGTCATAATAGTAAAATAAATAAATATTGGTTATAAATAAAGATAAAAAATCTCAAATTAATAAATAAAACATACCGGACTTTCCACTAATTTGAATATATGGAAAGTTTAATCACCAATATTTTGTTAAAATCCTTTTTGGGAATTGTCGACAAGCACCATGGGAATTGAGTCACTTTATCGCTACACAAACACCAAACAACCAAAGATTTTTAATAAATTAAAAATCAAATCAAAGATCAAGAGAGAAAAATAATCGGTAATTAAAATATAATTGAGGGAGAAAAACTTATCTTTGATTTATGCTAGTAACAAATTCTTGTCAATAACTCCTTTAAGATTTGAACGACAAATACCTCCGTTGGTTAGAGTCTCGTGCTGATAACGTGTTGTGAATAAAATAAAAAACAAGAAGAAAATAGATAAAAGAGAGAGACAAAAGGGAGAGATTTTATTGTATTCTCAAAGTAGAAATTGTATACAATGCTTTGCCTAAAAGTCTATATTTATAGGCATAAGATGAAAACCCTAATTCCAATGGGTATTAAACCCTAATAATAAAGCCCATTAAAGTTTAACTTAATATATGGATATCCACTATAAATAAAGATATTTATAACATGTTATATTATTTATGGATTAATTAAAAGTATTTATTTAATTATTTTTTATTTTATTTATAGAAATTATAAAAAATATGAAATAAAAATAATTAAATAAAAAATTTTAATTAATTAATTTTATAGATGATACAATGAAAATAATTTATAATATAATTTCTTTAATTCGCTAGATCTTTAACTGCCCATCTGCCCAATGCTCAACGGTCAATGTTGCCATGTCACCAAACCATCCCACTGATGTACACCGTCGGATCAAATCCAACAATAAAAACTTGAAATTATATATACTGATGAATAAAAATTATATATTTTAACAAAGGGTATGTATTATTATAAAAATACATAATTGTTTTTGAAAATAAATATTTAAGTTGCTGAATATTTTAGCCACTAGACAATATTATTGTATAGAAAATCTAAAAAATAATAATTTTATTCTGTGACTGCAAAGGAAAGGGGTTGGTAGATTCCAGGTTCTCTTAACAGTAGAACAACTTGGGGTACATATTAAAAAAAAAACTTTGGGGTCCCCAATTTATAGGCATTATTTTTAAAATTTAAAAAGAAATAAATGTTTAAATTATAATTTTAAGATTATATATATATTTTTGTTCATAATAGATGTCCACAATTTATTTCTTGATCATATTCAGCTATAGATGTTAAAACAGAAAAAAAAGATATTTAAAAAAATTATTCAAATTACGTTATTTATTTATTTTAGTTGTTTATTTTTTATATAAATATAATCATATATATTAAATGTTTAAATGGTGATTAAATAACGGAGTAAACTTTAATCATATACTTTAAAAAAAAAACATAAAATGTATAATATAAAAATTAATTGAAAAATATTTTATATACAGATCGTAAAAATGAAATTTTTTCTTAAATGTATGAGTTTTAAGTTTTAAAGATCTAGTTTAAGGGTTTGAGTTTTAGAATTTTAAGTGTATGAGTTTAGAAATTAGGGTTCATAATTAGAATTTAAGATTTAAGGTTTAATTTAAAATAATATAGTTAAAAATTTAAATTTTAACCTTAAACCTAAACTTTAAATTTAAACCTTAAATTTTAACGGTATAACTTAAATTCAAAATACACCCACTAAAATATAAGATACTAAATAAAATTTTTAAATCCTAAAACTAAAATACCTATAAAAAATTTGTGTATGAAATAATTAATCAAATTTAGTTTATATAATTAAATCTTTTCTAAACTTAACTTTATGACAAGGTATTTTTCTTACTGTGGCCTCGTCCTTCAAGTCGATTTTTCCTAAACATTTCTTTCTTTCTAACTAAAGAGCAAAGAGAGATTGCTTTTCAATTATAAACAATCTTCAATCTGTCTCTGCTCTTTGTTATAAATCTTATGGTCTAGAGTTTTATAGAATTTTCGGCTTTTTACTTGATCTGAAAAAGAAGTGGGGGTGTGTTTCTTGATTGGATTTTGGGAAAAGTGCAGATTCGGTAGAATGGGTAGTGGTTATTTTCACTTGGAAAGTTGAAAGATATATTCATACATATACAAAAATCATTTTTTGGTGTTGATTAAGATTGGTACTTGGTAGTTCTTTTCTCTGCCAAAGGTTTGTTCTTTTTTTTTTTACCTTTGCTCTTTGATCCATTCTTGACTTCCTTATTGTTTCCATCTTGCTTTTGAGGTAGGTGAGCAAAAAGGTTGGACCTTGGTTCTTGATGCTGGTTTCCTTGAAGTTTTTGTTCTTCAATTGAAGAAAGTTGCAAGTTATATATTTTTTTTCTTGATTTATTCCTTCTTTTGGCTAATACTTGATTGTTGGGGATAAATTGGAAGATTGAAAATTTTGGATTTTAAAGCTGATGGGTGTTTTAGATCATGAAATTTAGGAAAGATGGGTTTATTTTATAGATCTTGAATTTTTCCAGGTGGGATTTTGTTGTCTTTGCGTATGAATTGGCTTTAGGAAATGGATACTGGAGTTTTTAGCTGTAGTGAAGGGGGTTGTCTTTTCTATATTTGGTAGAATACAAAAGTTTATATATATTGGGTGTGTGGGAAGTTTGACATTTTAGTTGTATGGATTGAACTAGTAGGTCACCTGAGTGGCAATGTCAAGAGCATTAGCTCTTGGCTTGTTGATTTCTCTTTTCGCGGTTTTGGTTTCTGGCACTGATAATGAGTATGCAACTTGTAACTGTGATGATAAGGGCTTTTGGAGTGTGCATAGCATTTTAGAGTGCCAGAAGGTGAGTGATTTCTTTATTGCTGTGGCATATTTTTCGATACCTATTGAACTTCTTTACTTCATCAGTTGTTCGAACGTCCCCTTCAAATGGGTCCTTGTTCAGTTTATAGCCTTTATAGTGCTTTGTGGATTGACTCATCTTCTCAATGGATGGACTTATTATGGTCCCCACTCATTCCAATTGATGCTGTCCCTCACCATTGCTAAACTGCTTACTGCCCTCGTCTCATGTGCGACTGCAATTACGCTGTTAACTCTGTTCCCTCTCTTACTCAAAGTGAAAGTGAGGGAGGTTTTCTTGAGGCAAAATGTATTGGAATTGGATCAAGAGGTTGACATGATGAAAAGGAAGAAGGAAGCCAGTTCACATGTTCGTATGTTAACGCAAGAAATCAGGAAATCCTTGGATAAACATACTATATTGTACACCACTTTGGTTGAGCTTTCTAAGACTTTGGGTTTGATCAACTGTGCTGTGTGGATGCCAAATGAGAATGGAACGCAAATGAATTTGACTCATGAGTTGAAGGCAAGATCTTCGAGGAGTTTTCAGCAATCTATCCCAATGAGTGATCCTGATGTGAAGGAGATAAAGGGGAGTGAAGGAGTGAGAATCCTGAGACCAGACTCCACACTTGGGCTTGCGAGTGGTAGTGGATCAGAGGAGGCAGGTGCCGTTGCAGCAATCAGGATGCCAATGCTTCAAGGTTATAATTTTAAAGGGGGGACTCCAGAATTGGTCGAGACGTGCTATGCAATTCTGGTATTAGTTCTTCCGAGCACAAACTCTAGGGAGTGGAGCTATCCAGAAATGGAGATTGTCGAGGTGGTTGCTGATCAGGTAGCTGTAGCTCTATCCCATGCTTCAGTTCTCGAAGAATCTCAACGAATGAGAGAAAAACTGAGCCAGCAAAATCATGTGTTGCAGCAGGCAAGACAGAATGCAATGATGGCCAGCCAAGCAAGGAACTCTTTTCAGAAAGTAATGAGTCATGGTATGAAAAGACCAATGCACTCAATTTTGGGCTTACTTTCAGTGTTTCAAGATGAAAATATGAACTTCAAGCAGAAGACTGTCGTTGACACATTGGTCAAAACAAGCAGTGTTCTTTCAACTTTGATAAATGATGTGATGGAGATTTCAGCGAAAGATACAGGAAGATTTCCACTCGACATGAGACCGTTTAGCTTACATTCCATGATTAGAGAAGCTTCTTGCCTTGCCAAATGTTTGTGTGTCCATAAAGGTTTTGGTTTTGAAGTTGGCGTTCAGAGCACTTTGCCTGACCAAGTGATTGGTGATGAAAAAAGGACTTTTCAAGTGATTTTGCATATGGTTGGCTATCTACTGGACATCAATAGTGGAGGAACTGTCTTATTCCGGGTTCTATCAGATGCTGGTAGCCAGGAGAAGAACAATATAAATGCGTGGAGATCAAACATACAAGATAATTACCTGTACTTGAAGATTGAAATTGATATTCATGTGGGGAGTTCTTTGGCTGATGCATCAGTCTCAACCAAAACTATTTCTGCTGGGAAACATAATAAGGATGAAACCAAGGAGAGCTTGAATTTTACTTTGTGTAAAAAGCTTGTGCAGGTGAATATCCCACTTCTATTTCTATTTTCCCATTCTTGATTCTATACATTCTTTTAGGTACTTCATTTTGAATGGAGTTTGCAGTAACCATTCATCCAGTGCAATGAAATACTGTTTCATTGGTTAGTATTGTTGTTTTGCCTGTGTGTGTAATTCATTGCTGAAAACTTTCAAGGCATCCTAAAGCTTTTCAGAAATTTTATTGCATTTTTCGATTTCAGACCCTAGTTTTTACTGGTTCATGATTTCTGGACATGACATTGTTTGGTCGAAAACCCTTTTTAGCCTTCTCTGGTTCTTGTATGAATATGGTAACTGTGTTTAGCCTTTTATGCTGTTTTTGCAATTGATTCATAAGACTTACAGTGTTTCTTGAGTTGGTTTCATTAGGATTGTGGATTATTTTAACCGAAGCTATTTGGCAACATTTTGAAAGCTTTGAAATAATTCAATGTTTCAATTGTAGAGCATATAGAAATTGTGAATTTTTTTAGCTTTCCCGACACGCTTGAAGCTATTTTCTGATCTTTTACTTCTCTTGAATTAGAATGAAATGTTTATTTGTCTCTTACCTACTGTCCTTTAACCATTGTTTCCTTCTATAGAAGTATGCTGCATTACCAGGTATTAATTGTATGTAATGTAACGTATCTGGTAATTGCAGATGATGCAAGGGAATGTTTGGATATCCACAAATTCTCTGGGCTTTGCACAGAGCATGACGCTTCTTCTCAAGTTTCAAATCCAATCATATATCCAAAGAACCATGTATGCGCATGGAGCATCCACTGAGCAATCAAATTCCTACTCCAGATTCAGAGGTCTACGAGTTTTACTAGCTGCTGATGATGATATAAACAGGACTGTAAGCAAGAAGTTGCTAGAAAAGTTGGGTTGTGAAGTGACTGCTGTTTCTACCGGATTCGAATGCCTTAGTGCTGTCAGCCATGCTGAAAATTCTTTCAGGATTGTTGTTTTGGACCTTCACATGCCTGATATGGATGGATTTGAAGTGGCGATGAGAATCCGTAAGTTTCGCAGTCGTAATTGGCCTTTGATTATAGCCTTGACAGCTAGTGCTGAGGATCATGTGTGGGCGAGATGCCTACAAACAGGAATGAATGCAGTTCTTCAGAAACCTGTTTTATTGCAAGGAATGGCGGACGAGCTTCGAAGAGTTTTGCAACGGACAGGGGAAGGGGTTTGAGGAGCCATTTGTACTTATATAACCCTTGGTAGGCAGAGCCTTTGATTCAATGCCTGGCCTGCGGGTATGGGGATCGGTTTCTTATTCTAGTACCTTATATGTTCCTAATCCCACTTTCCACAGAACAGAGATCTTTAACCTAGCATTTGCATTCTGTCATTCCATGGGGTACCAACATGTAGGCATTAGATTTTGCTAACTAATTTGCTCATCGGGATTTCGTGGAACGACTTGAGGTAAAATTACATGTACACTTATTTAATGCCGAAATCAAAGCTAGTGTGATATTTATGAAACTGAAAATGCATGGAGAGTTAATGTATACCATCAGTTCCTTTTCTTTCAATCTCAATATATCAGAAGAATACTGTGCTATGTTGCCAAATCAATCAATTCTTGGAAACGTTCTGCAATAAGTTGAATTTTCGATTCTGGAATACCGTTAAAGATTTCTTGAGCCACTATCGTTTGCATGTTCATCTTCTACCTTTCCTTACCCCTATTGATGAGAAAGCATTATTCTAGATGACGTTATTCGGTGTCCGACACTTCTTTTATTGTTTTCTGCTATTACTTTGCTATCCATGTTGCTCCTAACCTGGAGTTCATATGCTTCTACTGGTGCATAATGCTTTTGACAGCATGTACAAGATAGATGGTTAGGTTTTAGAAGAGCTTGTTATTGACCTAAACCTTAGCATCCGAGCAAGCAAGCTGGAACACAGATTCTTAGGACAGGATGCTGAAAGCCTACATTGACTGAATCTTTCAACCATAGACTGCACAAATTCTTTCACCAGTTCTCTACATATTGTCCCCACTCTCCACAAATTCTGTTCAGATAAACAGGAATGGACGCAAGATTATATTATATTATATTAGAGGCAAACTTATAAAATTTTAAAAAATAAAAATTGATTTAATAAAATTATATATTTTTTAAAATATATATGAATTTCATATTTCCTTCAGATAATTGTCGTTTAGCTTCCCTTGGTCCATCTTTGCATGCAAATATCTTTAACAATGACTTGCATGTAATTAAAACAAAAGTCAAATAAAGGTTGCATTTAGTTGAGTGGAGTGTAAATAAAAGTTCTCTCTCTCTCTCTCTCTATATATATATATATATATTTCATAGCCTCCAAAGTTGTCCACTTCTCACTTTCATCACTAAATTTTAAAAAAGTCATTAATTGCACTCCACTCCTTTAATATGATTAGTTGTAATTAAAAAGTGTCACGTGTTAAAAGAGTTATTTAAAAAATCTGAAGTACAAAAAGTTCAGAAAATTATCAAATAGTTTATTAATTTTAATTTATATAGTATTTTTAAGAAATTAAATATGATGAAATATTTGATAATTTTTTTATAATTATAAAAGATATTGATGTTTTATTTCTTGAGCAATTTTCTGATTTCAATATGTTTTTTAATTTTTTACGATTTTATTTTTTATTTCCTTTTAAAATTTCCACGTTTAACATTTTTGCTTATTTTGTTGAAAAATTCAACTAAATAAACAAAATTCCAAACGAAATCAGAAAATTTCTCATTTATACTTCTGAAATTCACAAAATGTTCAGTTTTTTTTTTTAAATTTTGATTTTTTGTTACAGTTCATGTTTTTTTTTTTTGTATTTTTATAAGTATATAAACTGTTTTATTTTTTAAAAATTTCTAAAATAATTCCTAGCTATTTTTTAATTTTTTTGTCTTTTAAAAGAATTGTGTAATTTTCTGATTATGCAATATGTCACTTTATGGTTGCACCACACTAATTTTAATGGAGTAGAATAGGGATGATTTTTTATTTATTTAATTTTAGGGGTAAATTGATAAAAAGAAAATGATCATTCTAGCGAATATCTAGAGTTTTTTTTTCTTTTTCTTTTTCTGAGAGTTTAATATTAACTTGAGAATGACATTTTTATATCTTTTGGTGTACTCAAATTGGACAAAATAACAATGTTTTGTTCTAATTTAGGGGTAAGAGTAATAATTATTAGACAATAAATATCTATTAAAGAAAAAATTATTAGATGAATTTATTTATTACGTTATTCGTGGTTTAATTAATTAGATCCGTTTATCTTAAAATAACTATTTAATAATTACCATTCTCTAATGACATGTAGGAAGAGGTTGATTCTAAAAAGAATGAGATAGATGAATCTGATTGGTTGGAATTACGGATGGCGTGATGAACAAAGTTCATCTATTAATTTTTTCAACTAAAAGCTTTTTATTTTTGATAAATAATGTCTATTCTATGATGATCAATGTTTGAGATTCGTGACTCTTCTTCCTAATAATATCTTCTTACAAGTTCAAATTTAAACTAATTAAAATTTTAATACTTATATTATCATTCTGTTTGTGATTTAACCGACATAAAATAATATTAATATTTACCTTGTTCACTCTGTCAATCAAATACATCTATATTTGATATAATGATTAAAATTTCAAATATGTAAAGATATTTTTTTTATATCGTTGTTATTTTTCATCTCACTTAATTATTTAAAATCGGTTTTTGGTTAAAATTATGAGAAAAATGTTGACGTCCTTGGATGAAATGGAATGGCTTAGTAGAGATTTTTTTTTGAGTCTGAATATTTATCGTTGTTAATAATAATAATTAATTCTTTTAAAATATTTGTTAAATTTAATATTTTAAGGTTTGGTTTAGAGTCTTAAAGATCATAAATTATAATGTTTAAAATTTAATATTTTAAGTTAAGGTTTTAGAGAAAATTTGTGTATAAAAATATATATTTAATAAACTAACCATAGAAATCCAAGTGAATTAGTTTTAGATTTTAGGTGTTTAAATTAGGTGTATATATTTAAAGTTTAATAACAGTGGTTAAAATAAAATTAATTTTATAAATCTTAAATTTTAATCGTAAAAGTAAATTAAATTTGCTGAGAGAAGAAACAAATTCTCAGCTTTTAAAAACACACATGACCTGCCTGATTCAAACCAACGACATAAGAATTAATGACACACCTAAAATATAAATTAAAACAATAAAATTTAAATTTTAAAATCCACGATCAAAATCTTTAAATTCTAAAGTAGACGTGTGCGTAGAAAATATACTCTCTTTTTATATAATTTACACGGCAGGATGGTATATAGACTAGTATTTACTATACATATTCGTTACGCAACAATTATTAAATTGATTTTTATTATTTAATGCATTTAGTATAAATAAAATTGAGCATTCATAAATCATAATGTTATAATATATTGATTTTAATTTAAATGATTTTTTATACCTATAAATAATATAAAATAAATATTTTTCGTATTTTTATACATGATATATAAAATATATGAAAAAAAATTAAAAGATTCAACTGAAACTTAAAACTTATCAATAAATTATTAAAATCTTTGAATTGTTCGAACTTATAATTTATAACTTAAAATTTATTTGAATTTTTTTATATTAGAATTATGATTTAATTCAAAATAGTTCAGTATTTTTGTTTAAATCAAGTTAAATAATTTAATTTTTTCGAGTCAACTTGAGTTTTTTTAGCCCTTTATATAAAGGGTTAACTATTGAGATATCATTTATGTTTTTACTTAGTACAATGTTGATCACCAATTTTTAAAAAAAAAGTCTAATAAGGTCACTTACGTTTTGGGGTGTAAGTTTTTGGTCACTCAATTGTTTATTACCGTTAAACGTTGACAATTTGTTGATCTAGCAGAAGAAAAAAATAGGATAAACTATTACAATGACCACTTACGTCTATCATATGTACATTTTTATCATCGATTTTAGAAAACATTATGTTTACTACTAAAAAATTTTATTTTTAATTTCACCCTTATTTATAAAAAAAATATTTTTCAATTCTAAAACATTTTTCTACTCCCTGATTTTAGTTTGGGTTTTCTAATTTTTTTATTACTCCAAATTTATTTTTTTAAATATTATTTTTATCGTATA
This sequence comes from Abelmoschus esculentus, assembly GCA_035048815.1. Lineage (NCBI taxonomy): Eukaryota > Viridiplantae > Streptophyta > Magnoliopsida > Malvales > Malvaceae > Abelmoschus > Abelmoschus esculentus. The sequence goes on from JAUCBN010000049.1 coordinate 5,151,500, forward strand.
AAATACATGAAAGGAATGATGTGAAAAGAATATAAATATTTTTTTGTGTGAAGTGTATGAGATGAATGATGTAGAAAATTATATAAATATTAAATATTAGACAATATTATTATAAATAAAGAATAAAAGAAAAATAAGAGAATAAAGATGAGAGACAAAAGAGAGATTTTATTATATTCTCAAAGTAGGGTTGTATACAATGCTTTATCCAAAAGTCTATATTTATAGGCATAAGATGTAAACCCTAATTTCAATAGGTATTAAACCCTAATAATAAAGCTCATTAAAGTTTAACTTAATATATGGATATCCACTATAAATAAATATATTCATAACACTCCCCCTTGGATATCCATGAAGATAATGCACCTCGTTAAAACCTTACTAAAATAAAAACCTTGTGAGAAAAAAATTCTTAGTGAAGGAAAAAGAGTACACACATCTTTGATATGCTTTACATGTTGCCTCATTAGAAACCTTACCAGGAAAACCCATTGGGACAAAACCTCGGTTAAGGGAAAAAGAGTGCAACGCGTATTTACTCCCCCTCATGAAAATATCACATAAGATCTTTGAATCTTCATAATTCAATATTGAATACAATCTTCAAATGTTGAAGTAGATCATACACTAGTCGATAAATCTTCCAAATCATTACTTGAAATGATTCATTGAATACTATTCATCTGAAGTTCATGAGGGACGAAACTTAAAGAAATATGTTTCGTTTTATCATATTTGATATATCCACCTTGAGATATAAATTTTGCTTTATCTCTGCACAAGATAGCTTGCATCTTATCTTGTGAAAAACATTCACATATTTTCAGGATATGTTTAGCCAAACACATATTTCGGCTTTGCCTCATGCACTCAAATTATTTAAAGGTAATGATCTTGTAGCACTCAAATAATATTTCTGGACCAGCTAAGATACGATGCTTCCAAATCAAATAATGTATATATTGTGCTTTTAGACCAAGAATATCATTACCTTTTTCTTGAGGCTGAAAGAATCTTTGTTTACATTAAGAGACTTGACAACCATAAGGGTGATCAATGAATATGCGTTATGCATGTAAAGTCTCTTTCAACATTTTTCTGTATGCCAATTGATGCACTAGGATTTGAGGTGATCGCTTCACGAGTCTCAATGATATTCAAATCATCGACATACACAACAATAAAAATTTAGAGCTAAACCTCTTAATAAAAATGTTCAGGGAAATTAAACAATTCATATAGCATTATGCTAACAAGTATTCAATGAGGCGATTATGCCAAATACGCCTAACTTGTTTCAAGCCAAAAAAATATATATTCAATATGATCGAATAATGTTCTCGAGAACTTGAATTAACTACTTATGACAATCTAAATATTTTCGGAAGTTTCATGTAAATATTACTATCAAGAGGCCCATTCAAATAGGATGTAACATCCATTAGACAAAAATTGAGTAATTTTATTTATTGTCAGACTGATCAAAATCTAAAAGTAGTTGCATCCACCACCAAGGAATATATTTTCCTCATAATCAATTTCATGTCTTTGTTAGAATCCTTGTGCAACCAAATGAGCTTATATCTCATGATTTCCCCTTTTGATTTCTCTTTCTCACAAAGGCTCGTTTATATCCACGAGCTTTACACATTTCAATGTACGGGCTATAGGCCCAAATATTTATCTTTTTGAAAGAGATTTTAGTTTCACCTCAATTGACTCTTTCTTGTTGGCCAATCATCTCTTTGTTTTCATTGCTCAATTGACAATGATTCATGATCCACCTCATCAAATAAAATCTCTAGTGCTATATTGCATGCAAATATATTATCGACGTCGATTTAATTTTAGTTCCACTTATTATTAGACATGACATAATCTATTGAGATCTCTTTATTTTCAGGTATTTGATTCATGTCAATGTCTCTGATGGAGACCTTTTAATCTCTTCTTGAGATTTTCATAATTCATTTATTCCTCGATTAGATTATCATAAAATATAGCTCCTTTTCTTTTTCGAGAATTTCTTTATCTTTGGAACTTACTTGCCTACTACACTTCAAGCGTAAGTTAGACTCATTAGCAACTAGAGTTTATCCTTCATGACATCAAATTTAATCGGAGCATTCATAGCTGGTATACGTGACTTAGTCACTCTTTTAGAGTCAGCAAAATCATCTGGCAATTGATTTGCTAAATGAATTACCATTGAACTTATAGTTCATATTATATAGTACGTGGATCAAAAAGAGAAAATAATAATTCATTCCAACTTATTTCTTTTCCCAGCTATTTATTTTCTCCCCTTAATGTTGGGTAAATTGACTCATTAAAATGATAGTCAATAAATCGGGTTGTAAATAAATTCCCTATCAGAAGCTCAAGATATTTAAATCTGATACATGTTCCCAACAAAACTCATCTTTGTGCGTTGTGGTGGAGCAATTAGAACATATATCACACAAAAAAAATCTAAGATGAAAAATATTTGGTTCCTGACCAAAAACTTATGATCATTTGTTGGCTTGATGCGAATTTGTGATACTACATGTAAAATTACATGTCATCAACATTATCAAGACTGGTTGTCTTTAAAAAATAATCTAGAAAATGTGCTCATAATTTTATGAACTGAGCAAGTAGCCTCACAAACACCAAGTTGCAGGTTAATTAACAAGGATACATATAACCATCTAGTCGATGCATCGATAAAAATCATAAAATATCTAGATGGACTTTAAGAAAGGTGTATGGGCCCATATCTATATCACATTGTATTTGTTCCAGAAAATTAATAGATTTACACTCTATTTTAGCTGTTGATGATTGAATAATCAAATTGCTTTCATAGCAAGTATCACATAAAAAATTACCATGAAGAAAATCTTAGTTCTTCGATAAATGACCACATGAAAGTGTCAACAAATTTTTGCATCATAATTGAAACGGGATGGTCTAACCGGTCATGCCAAATAAAATTATCAGTAAACATCTAGTTTACAATAGCATGAGTTTCAATTTGTACTAATTGACAGTGTATGTAATTTTACCAAGATTTCATTATTGTCTTGAGTTATACTCGTAATATTGAGATAGTTAGCATCTACTTGACTAATATTCTCAATATATTTCTTCAAATATCTTTAAAATTCAATAAGTCTCTTTGCGACTTTGACGAACATAATGCACTGTAAATATGAGATAAAGTCTCATTTGGCAATAACATATTTGCTCAACGAGCATAATGCACTGTAAATAAGAGATAAAGTCTCATTTGGAAATAACATATTTGCTCAGTCTGAGCTTTCTATGATATTAGTACTTCCGGATATAGTACTCATATTATTCCCTTGTATTTAAAATGGGAAAATATGCATAAGTATGCACCTTTTAATATGTGTTTTATTTCATTCACTTCGGGAAATGAAAAATATGTGCTCTGTACCATTCACTTCGGGAAATGAAAAATATTAAAAGAATAACACATCATATCAAATTGAATCAAAGATAAGCTCTCAAGAGCTCTTCTGAAGCACTAATATTTTAGTACTTTGAGATATAGTACTCATATTTCCCTTGTATTTAAATAGGAAAATATTTCTTATGCTTAAGTATTGTATGAGTACTTGTATTTAAATGGGAAAATATTTCTTAAGTATTGTATGAGTACTTGCACTGTCTGTTAAGCATAAATTATTGCATATTTTATTTCGGAAGTAATCATATTCTTTTAAAGGAAAAATTAACATAAAAGATAAATAAATAATATATAAAGTAAGTTAACATAAATAAATAATAAATAAAAGTAAATTAACATAAATAAATAAATTAACATTAAACAAAATAAATTAAAGATCAATTATTCCTTTTAAAATTTATAAAGAAAATAAAATAAATGACGAATTATTCCCTTTAAAGGCTATGAGAAAAATTATAAATATCCAAATGAGTTGGATCAATAACGCCGTAATTATTTTCGCCACAAAGAAAATTTGTTTATATTTTCTTTAATTTATCATTCATGATTATGGATAAAGTCCATAATACTTCGACGTTTGACAAATACGAGATCAAGGTTTGTACCATCGAATTAATAACATAAAGATTTGATATGATCTCTATCATTCTTGTCATCCTTATAATTCCACTTCTGGTGGATGGATATAAGTATTCTCAAAATAATCATCTTATTCGTGTCTATTTTATGATCTAAATCATGACCACAATTACTAATAATATGTTATTTATTCTTTTCGCTATAAAATATCACATTCACTTCAGGGAATGGAGTGGAGATTGATGGGTATTTAAAACCCTTTCATGATATTGTGTCTGTAAGACAACATTAATGTGTAAAAAGTGGAGTATATTTTTCTAACATATCCTCATTAGTGATACTCTGGCACATAATTGAGTTTTATTCACTAAACATATAGTGAATTATTACGTTTGCATTCACTTCAAGGAATGAAAAAATTCAATAATCACATAGAATAAACATCATGCTTGCATTTGCTTTAGGGAATGACATAAATCAAATAATCGCATGGAATAATCATCATGCTTGCATTAACTTCAAGGAATGTCATAAATCCAATAATCACATGGAATAATCATCATGCTTGCATTCACTTTAAGGAATGTTATAAATCCAATAATCACATGGAATAATCATCATGCTTGCATTCACTTTAAAGAATGTCATAAATCCAATAATTACATGGAATAAGCATCATTCATGCATTCACTTCAGGGAATGCCTCCCATAAAAATTCTTTGATCAAGATCATTTTCGTAACTTGAACTTGGGAGAAGTCTATAATCGAGTTTTTCGACAAAAAATATTGCTTTCAAGCAAATATAAATTTTATAATATTCATACTATTAAATTGTAATTAATCAACTGATATATATATTCAATATATTCAAAGAACAAAAATTTAATCCTCATACGCGGCGTTGTTAAACCAGTCCACAAGGTCCTTTAAAAAGAACCTCCTTTGAGACCAGTAGCCTCGTAGAATGGGATGTCCAGCCAATATACTCAGATTAAATTATCAAAACAAAATATTAATGACATGAAATAAACATATAATAATATTAGACAAAAACAAGAATATTTACATGATAAAGAGAAAAAAAATTATAATCATCACCGTATAAATATTATTTTATAAATTAAAATATATAAGATTGAAAAAGAACATACCAAGTAAATCTTTGAAGAAACTTGGAATTAAAATTTGCTGATCAAACTCGTGTTGATAACGTGTTGTGAATAAAGTAAAGAATAAGAGAAAAATAAGAGAACAAAGATGAGAGAAAAGAGAGAGATTTTATTATATCCTCAAAGTAGGGTTGTATACAATGCTTTGTCCAAAAGTCTATATTTATAGGCATAAGATGTAAACCCTAATTTCAATGGGTATTAAACCCTAATAATAAAGCCCATTAAAATTTAATTTAATATATGGATATCCATAACAAATATTTAATTTTTGTTCCATATAATATTATACTTTTATGTTTAATCCATTGTTAATCAAAATAATAAAATCAAAATTATTAAATATTATTTGAATATTTGTGTGATGCATGAGTTGATTATATGTATAATTTAAAATAAATTTAATAGTCTAATAAGTTTTTAAACTATTGAGTATTGAAGTTGTTAGGAAGTTTACATACTTCAACCGATTATAGTTTTTCTGTTATTAACTCTCTTTCATATTTCTTCTTGTATAAATACACATAGAAGCCTTTGTAATTCTCATCTTGAGTTCAATAAAGTTACATCACTGGTTTCTTCATCCTTCACCAGGCACTCATTCGCATGGAATTCAAAGTAGACCAAATTATCCTTAGCACACTTGGACACAGAGAGCAAATTTTTAGTAATAGAGGGGACATGAAATAGATCATTTATAACAAGATTACGTGATGTTGTATTAAGAACCGTAAGACCAGTTTTAGAAATATTTAATCCAAGACCATTACCCACAAGCAACTTACTTGTTCCTGTGTACTCAGTGCCATTGACTATTTTGCTTGCATCAGGAGTCACATGATGAGTAGCTCCCGAATCAACCACCCAAGCATCTGATGTAGCCAACACTGGTGATTGTCCACTGCCACAGCAAGTCAAGCAAGTTTGTTCATCAACTACCGAAGCGACATTGACACTCATTGGATCCTTGATTTCATTGCCTGCTATAACCCAAGCAAAATCTTTATTAAACCTTTGCCAACAACGATCAACGGAGTGGCCATTCTTGCCACAAAGTTGACACTGAAGCCTCATACGCCCACGACCTTGTCCTCCTTGTGCTCTAAATCCAGACTTTTCACCGGAATTTTGATTCTGGTAGAACCGACCTCCTTGATTGACGGCATTCGATTGAACCTGTGCCATATTAGCCACAATAGGCACCATACCTGAGACCTGACTGTTATGAGAACATCCTCCATGATTGATGACGGAGGGTTGCACACGTGCGATATTTGCAAGCATTGGCAGCATCTGTTGAGCATTAAATCCTCTCAACTGTGCTTCTGCATCAACAAGCACTGTCTTGACTCCATCCAAGGTAAAAGAATCCTTGCTGGTCGTAACAATAGCCTTAAACGACTGATATTCAGCCGGTAACCCATTCAGTATAGTGGCAATCTGTTCAAGATCCGACACTGGGCTGCCACAACTAGACAACATATCACATACCTCTTTTATTTGTGTAAGATATGAGCGCATGCTCAACTCCCCCTTTCGAATGGAATGTAATTTGCAGTGAAGATTCATAGCACTGGTGGTCGACTTGTTTGCAAAGAACTGTAAGACAGTATTCCATACCATGGCTGCAGTTGCAGCGCCGACAAATTGAGGAAGAAGACCCGAGCTAATAGTCGAGAGCAACCAGGATGCTAAAGCACTATCTTGGGCAACATATATCTCATATTCTTCATTTGGCACACTCTCGCCGTTTTCATCAACCACTGTAGCAGAAGGTGGTTTAGTCGCACCGGTGAGCAATCTCTCCAACCGATGGCTGTGAACAGTGAGAAGAATCTGTTGTTTCCACAACAGAAAATTGAGTTTATCAAGGACCACATTGACCCGTTTGTTAGTAAACATTTTAGCATTTCTTGACAGTTCAACCCCTTGAGTGGCAAGCAGACTGGTATTAGCCATAGTTGTCAAAGAAACAACAAGCAGAAAGAAGATAGAGAAGAAGAAGAAGAAAGCAACCACAAAAGAAAAAAAAAGAGCAACAAAAGCGCAGGATTTCAAGCTCCAAGACCACTAGCGAAAGATACCATGTTGAAAAATGAAGAAGAAAGCTACTGTAAAAGCTCCATTATGTACTTCTTCTGATTCAATATGATTGAATCTCCTATTTTGGTGACATTCATTCCTAGAAAGAAACTCAATTCTCCAAGATCCTTTAGTGCAAATTTCCTCCCTAACAGCCCAACTACTTCCTCAATATCTACATTTGATGCACCAGTGACTATGATATCATCAATGTACACAAGCACATAGAGGGGCACATCGACCTTTCTTTTAACAAACAAGGATGCATCAGCATTTGATCCTTAAAACCCAATCTCTAACAAAAAAGTCTTTAACTTGGCAAACCAGTTCCGAGGTGCTTGCCTAAGACCATACAATGCCTTTTGCAACTTGCAAACCAGAAGAGATAAAGGTTTAAAGATTTTGATGGGGTTATGGCAGGCAATGAAATCAAGGATCCAATGAGTGTCAATGTCGCTTCGGTAGTTGATGGACAAACTTGCTTGACTTGCTGTGGCAGTGGACAATCACTAGTGTTGGCTACATCAGATGCTTGGGTGGTTGATTCGGGAGCTACTCATCATGTGACTCCTGATGCAAGCAAATAGTCAATGGCACTGAGTACACAAGAACAAGTAAGTTGCTTGTGGGTAATGGTCTTGGATTAAACATTTCTAAAACTGGTCTTACGGTTCTTAATACAACATCACGTAATCTTGTTATAAATGATCTATTTCATGTCCCCTCTATTACTAAAAATTTGCTCTCTGTGTCCAAGTGTGCTAAGGATAATTTGGTCTACTTTGAATTCCATGCGAATGAGTGCCTGGTGAAGGATGAAGAAACCAGTGATGTGCTGCTGAGAGGCGTTGAAAATCAAGGCTTATATCAATTTGATGTTAGTTGTAATCCATTACCCACTTGTAACTCTAGTTTAGTTGAAGCAAATGTAACCACTACTGCCAATGGTGTCTGTGAGCTTTGGCATAAGAGGCTTGGGCATCTAGCACCCATAGCTCTTGTTCGAGTGTGTAAATCAATGAATATTCCTGTTTCTAATAAAATGGCAACAGAATCCACTTTGTGTACACCTTGTAGAATCAGTAAGAGTCACAAGTTGTCGTCCGAATCCTCTACGACTGTTTATACTGCACCCTTTCAGGTAGTGTTTACATATTTTTGGGGGCCAGCTCATGTTGAATCTAATGGCTTCAAATATTATATGTCATTTGTCGACGGTTGTTCTCGATATTGCTGGGTATATCTACTCAAGACAAAGGATCAGGCTGTTAGTGCCTTCAAGCTGTTTGCCACAATGGTTCAGAATCAATTTGGCTCAACCGTTAAGGAAGTCCAATCAGATTGGGGAGGGGAGTATCGATCTCTGTCGCCTGTACTCCAAACTATGGGAATAAAGCATCGTCTTGTATGTCCTCCTACATCTGAACAGAATGGTCTTGTTGAAAGAAAACATCGACACCTCGTTGAAACTGCTCTCACCTTATTGGCTCAAGCTGCTCTTCCTTTTCAATTTTGGGCTTTTGCTGTTAGTACTGCTGCTTTTCTAATCAATCGACTGCCTTCTTCAGTTTTACAGGGACTCTCTCCATTTGAGAAACTTTATCACAAGGAACCAGATTATAGTGCTCTAAGAGTGTTTGGCTGTCAGTGCTTTCCACATCTTCGAGCCTATCAACCACACAAACTCAGTTTTCGGTCGCAACCCTGTACTTTTTTGGGTTACAGTTCAAACCACAAAGGATATCAGTGCATGTCATCAGATGGTAAGGTGTATATCTCCCGACATGTTGTTTTTAATGAGAAGGTTTTTCCATTTGCAGACAACGAAGGAGATACAAGATTACCCGTCAAGGCAGTAGTCCATCCAGCAGCTTCTCCAAGTGTGTTTCCCATAGTTGATGGAGCAGCTAGGGTTTGTATGGACACATGTACCAATGTACGTGAGAGAGGTTCATCGCCACCAGACACGCACAGTGATATGGAAGATACAAGGCAGTCCACTGCTCCTACTCCTGCTGAGCTTAGATCGGGTACTACAACACCTGCTCCATCTGTTGATCAGATACGAGGGACCCCTTCAGTGGAAGGTGTGGCTTCTAGTCCTGGACAGCCTGCTAGTCAGCCCAATGCTCATTCCCAGATGGATGTTGGAGTTTCTGATCGTGATCAAGTGGTTGACCAAGGACATGATGAAGTTGATTTGGGTGGTCGTGTGCATGGTGCTGACCACAGACATGCTGAATTTGATTTAGGTGGCAGTACAAATGATGGTGAAAATATGAGTGATTCCTTTCATGGGCCATCTCTTAGTGTGTCCAATGGAACTACGGGTGTTGAACCGTCCTTACCTGAGAGAGATATAATGAGGAGTATGCCAGCTGTGTCTTCTACCAACAACATACATCACATGGTCACCAGAAGTAAAACTGGTATTTACAAGCCAAAAACTTTTGTTGCAGCTTTAGACAATGCCTTGCTGGAACCCAATTCGATACACGAAGCACTTCAAATACCTCATTGGAAGACAGCAGTGCTTGCTGAATATTCAGCACTCATGGACAATGGGACCTGGACCTTAATACCAGCACAAGAGGGAAGATGGCTCGGTGCAAAGGTATAAGGCTCGCTTAGTAGCTAAGGGTTACTCACAAGTCCCTGGTCAGGACTTTCAAGACACGTTTAGTCCTGTGGTCAAGTCATCCACTATAAATGTGATTCTATCTCTTGTTGTTCATAACAGATGGAAGTTGCGACAAGTGGATGTTAACAATGCGTTTCTCAATGGAGAATTGCATGAAACAGTGCTAATGGATCAACCAGAGGGGTTCGAACAAAGGGCTGCTGATGGATCTCTTCTGGTTTGCAAGTTGCAAAAGGCATTGTATGGTCTTAGGCAAGCACCTCAGAACTGGTTTGCCAAGTTAAAGACTTTTTTGTTAGAGATTGGGTTTCAAGGATCAAATGCTGATGTGCCCCTCTATGTGCTTGTGTACGTTGATGATATCATAGTCACTGGTGCATCAAATGTAGATATTGAGGAAGTAGTTGGGCTGTTAGGGAGGAAATTTGCACTAAAGGATCTTGGAGAATTGAGTTTCTTTCAAGGAATGAATGTCATCAAAATAGGAGATTCGATCATATTGAATCAGAAGAAGTACATAATGGAGCTTTTACAGAAAACTCGCATGGATAAGGCTAATGCCACATCGACTCCTATGATAACATCTCTAAAGCTTAATCAAAATGCTGGAAGCCCATTAGCAGATGCAGCCGAATATAGGAGCATTGTGGGAAGTTTGTTATATGCGTGTCATACCAGACTTGATATTGTGTATAGTGTTCATAGACTTGCTCAGTTTATACACAACCCTTGTGAACAACACCTCGCAGCAGTAAAGCGTGTGCTACGCTATCTCAATGGAACACTAGATTTTGGATTAGTATTCTCACCCTCAGATATACAAAGTCGGCTTGTAGCATTCACTGATGCAGATTGAGGAGGAGATTTGGATGACAGAAGATCAGTATCAGGCAATTGTGTGTTTCTTGGTGGCAACCTTGTCATCTGGAATTCGAAGAAACAGAAGGTGGTGTCTCGGTCAACAACAGAAGCTGAGTATCGAGGACTTGCGGACACAACATCTGAGGTCACATGGTTAAATAGTTTGCTAGATGAAATGGGGATTAAGGCTTGGGATATTCCTACGATTTGGAGTGACAATTCCAGCGCTATCTCCATGAGCGCAAATCCTATGTATCACTCCAAGTCCAAACATGTCGAGTTAGATGTCCATTTTGTGCGCGAAAAGGTGGCAGCTAACAAGCTCAGAGTGAACTATGTCCCTGCAAATTGTCAGGTTGCTGATGGACCGACTAAACCTCTCTCAAAAGCATATTTTGAGTTGTTTCGACAAAGGCTAGGCGTGTTCTCTTTGAAGGATGTTGAAGATGGAAGGAGCAGGAAGGATATTGAGTATTGAAGTTGTTAGGAAGTTTACATACTTCAACCGATTATAGTTTTTCTGTTATTAACTCTCTTTCATATTTCTTCTTGTATAAATACACATAGAAGCCTTTGTAATTCTCATCTTGAGTTCAATAAAGTTACATCATAGCTTTCTTCTTCATTTTTCAACATAAACTATACTTATTGTTAATTTTTTGTACTTAAATTATTTTTAGTTAATTTTGTCTAGATATAAAAAAATTATATTTTCTTTTCCATTATATTTTGAATTTGGAGTAAGAAAAAGAATTTTAAGAAACCCTAAATTAAAAATCAGGAGTAAAAAATGAGAAGAACAAAGTTTTAGAGTTAAAAATATTTTTTTAAAAAAATCAAGATGAATTTAGAAATAAACCTTTTCAGTAGTAACAATAATGTTTATTTTTTAAAATTAGAGATCAAAATGTACATTGATAAATGTAAGAGACAATTTTAGTAGTTTACCCTAATTTTTTAATGTTTAACGGCAACAAACAGTTAAGTGATCAAAAGTTTACACATCGAAAACGTAAATGACCTTACTAATTATTTTTAAAAATTGATGACCAACTCTATACAAGAGGGATACATAAGTATGGAATCCCAGAAAGAGGCTGGCCCAACTTAAATGGGATATGATAGCTTCTTTATGATCTAACATTCTTGCCAATATATTATCCTCATTCTGTTTCGGATTGTAATCTCTAATAAAAAATATAGCTCCGTGAGTAAAAGCTCTTGTAATTTAAGTAATTAACCCCTTATACATTATGAATTTAGCTCTTGTAATTTAAGTAATCTTTGTATTTTTGTATTTTTCAAGTTTAGTATCAACCTAAATAATCAATTGGTAGATTCAGTTATATTACATGATTTAAAATATCAAATTAGATAACAAGACCTAATCTATAAATCATACATAATTCAAAGAATCATAAGGAAATTTAACGTACATATTTAAATACTAAACAAGAAAATTGGAATATGGCCTAACTGGTGGCCGGAAATCCTAACTGAAAAAGAGCTCAGACAGGCAGATGAAGCTTCTAAGGCATGGGAACGGAACCGAACGTCATGACTAACATCGAGTCTACTAGGTGAATTAGATGGTTTAGTGAACCAAATTAGGAGATTCAAGTTAATTTTGTACAAAAGGATCCAAATTGCATAGGTAGCTAGCTATCTTTCAACTTTTTACATTGCTCCTGCTTCCAAATTTTGGATTTGCTTGTAACACGAACATGATATCTTGTTTTTTTTTTTCCTTCCAAGATGTCAGAGAAAAAAGAACCCTTGAAACTGATTCATTTCAAAGGAAGAAAGAAGCTGTTGCATTGGTGTAGCACCCCAAAAATTTCCCTCAAATTAAACCCTAGTTTCAACAAAATCCCTAATTTAAAACCTTAGAATTTAGGGATTTTCGGATTAAAAATAAATTGAATTTCTGGACCAAAATTATAATTTCAAAAAGTTTAAGGGATCTTTTGAAAAGTTAAAGAAGTGGAGACCATTGTTGGGTAGTTTACCCTTTTAATTTCAGAGATCACTTTTTTTTTTCTTTCTCGTTTCGGTTTTGTTTTGTGTTGTTATAATGACTAATTTTATCCGGGGTATTAAACCCGGTTTTTAATTTTTCTTAAAATCAAATAACGGGCTTGAATTTTATTTTTAAAATCCAAAAAATATTATATTAATATATGCGTAAATATATTACTACATTTAATTTGTGTTTGTCATTTATTTGATATTTAAAACAAAATCAAAACTTCTTATTAGGATTGTTATTATTTTCTTTTTGTATCACATTTTATAATTTTAAAAATCTAAAAATATTATATATATTTTATTTATTCTTTTATTTTTGGTTTTTTATTGTTAGTTAATTTATTATTATTATTTTATTATTATTATTAGATAATTAAATAAACAATTTATAAATAAATAACCTAAACAATAAAAGCCCAAGTTTCATTATTTAAAAGTCCATTACAAAGCTTTAAAACCCAGATTTAATTACATTCGGGCCATCTGAGTCCAACAATGAAGTCCATGCCCGGTAATTCTAAGAAACCCTGAATCTAACCCTTTCTTTGTTCTTCTGCGCAGTCGGCTTACAGTCGTTGGATCTAATCAAGATCCAACGGCTCAGATCGAATCAGAGAGAAGCATTTGGATACATCATGCCCCTTCACACTCCAACCGTCTGGCTCCTCACGCGCGCGTGCAATGCACGCGCTAATTGTTCGAATACTCAGCAGTCTGTTCGCCTCCCGCTGTCACTACTCGTCGTTCGATGTCCCATTTTGGATGACCATCTCATGCAAGAAAAAAAGAAATTTAGAGAATTTTCAGCGAAATAAATAACATTTCAGTAATTCCAGAGGCATAATCCCAACCATACGCAAACACAACCAAAATCAATACGAATTCAACCAAATGACAAAAGGAAAACCAATCATTTTTTTTCTTTTTGTAATTTCACGATTTCAGCTACAAAGGAGAGCCAACAACATTGTAATCGGGGTTCCCCTTCCCAGATTGAAATCAATACTAAGAACAAATATTTTTGAGGTATAACCTCAGATCTTCAGTTTTTATTTTGCATGAAACAACAATAGAAAAGGTTTGAAGGTTGTTTTTACCTTTCGTTCGGTCTTTCCTTTTCTTTTTTTCATCAGCGATAATCTAACGATCTTCGAATCTTCAATAGTGAGCCGAGTGGATAAGAAAGAGTTATTTGCTTTTCTTTGAACCAAAAAGGGAGATTTTGAGTCTGATTTTGATTCGAGTTTCAATTTTAAATAGAGAAAGAAATTGTTTTTTGATTTGCCTTTCGAAAAAGGGTGGTTTTCGCCTCACCGCGGCGGTCGAGACGTTGATTTTCTGGAAAAAAAAAGCGATGGTGTTCATGTTTTTTGAAAATTGCCAGAAGAAATTCATATGTTCTTAATTATTCTGGAATTTTCAAATGAACCCGAGAGGATTTGAGGGTATAGATTCTGAGTGTTCGAAGGAAATGAGAAAGAGGGAGTTTATTTGACTTTTAGTCATTTAAAACATAAAAATGGGTATTTCACATTATAAATCCCTTCGCCCCTAAATATTTCTCTCCACGGTCCTCCTAACTTTTAAAAATCTTTCAATTTCATCACCAATCTTAGTTATAATCACCCCTTTCAAAATGGTTTGTTTATTTTCGGTCCCTTCGTATTTTATAAATCTTCCCCGCGGTCCTTTCTCTTAACTTTTATTTTCATTTCCGTTTCATTTTGGTTACTGACTTCAAATGTTTTTTTTTATTTGGATTCTGAATTTTGTTTTCTTTTCAAATTAGTTATTTACAGTATCTAATTTCTTTATTTTGCTATCTTTAACTTTTTACTTTATTTAATTTAGTCCTTATTTATTTATTTAGTCTTTTTGCATATTTGATGTACATATTTTGTCTTTATTTGTGCTATATCTTTTAATTTATGCATTTTATTATTCATGTATATATTTTATATATATTCGTTATATTATGATGTGCAATTCAATTTGATTAGGTTTGAACTAAACAATAATTATCTCCTAATGCAAAAAATTTTTATTCGGTCGTAACAAGCCCGATATCAAGCATAATGGTAGCGGTGTATGTGTTTACCTTCGAATAAAGATACGTTTATAATATACTCAAATCACTAAATAAATCCTAATTTAATATCACTTTTAATCGGAAAATTCAAAATTAATTAAGCGGTATTTTTGTAAAGGTGCCAATTTTTGGGCGATTTTAAACGCTAACACCGTTTTTAGTCGTAATCGACTCTTGAACCCAATTTATTTTGAATCTTTGGTTTTACGGTGTCCGGTCTATCAAAGTGACCGATGGTGACTCCATAAATTTTTTCAAATTGTTTTTATAAATCATTTTAAACCAATCTCCAATCATTTTCCCCCAATTTCAAAATCTTTTCAATTTTTAAAGTCTCAATTCTTTAACTTTTAATCCCTAACCCTAATTTTCAAAGTCCCCAAATTCATTCTTTTAAAAATACCTAATTTTAAAATAAAATCCCCCTTTTGAGATAAAATCTCAATTTTCAATTTCACTTTTATTTTAAATAATAATTTCTCAATTTTTCCAAATCCCTAAATTTCATTTTTCAAATCCCTAATTTCTAAATTTTCAAATCAAATTCTCAATTTCTCCAATTTCCAAACAACGATGTTTTGTTTAATCTTTTAATTCCATTTTAAACTTTGCCAAAACTTTTCCTACACTTATTAAATTATTAATTTTTATTTAGCGAGAGTGTTGCTACAGTTGGCGACTCCACTGGGGACGTTTTTTTTACAACAAATGAGTCAAGCCTTGTTTCAAAATACCATTTAATTAATTTTGAAAGTTGTGAAGTAAAGTGACAATTAAATTATTATTTGCTTATTAATTCAAATTTATTTTAACGCATATTAATTTGACATTTATACCCGTCTCTTTAAGTGGGGGAAATGCTAGCACTTTCGTAAAGATATTGTTCCTTCGTACGGGCATAGCGAAAGGGTCCCCCTAAATTGAACTCGATTGAAATGAGCCTATAATGGGTGATGATAGAGGGCCTTGCTACTCTTAAAAGAGGATTTCGAGGACAATTTGGTACCTCATTAGAACCAAAACTATATTTTGAGAATTTAGTGAACCTACTCGATTAGAGCCATGCGGTTAACCTAGGTTCTTTTAGACGAGATATATAGGGTTATTTTGTCTCCTATTTTGCATGCACATTTATGCTTTATTATTTTTGCATCAACATTTCATGAAGGTGTTGGTCCAAGTGGTTTGTCCTATACGAGATTTCCATTGATCGAGGGTTTCTTGAAAAAAAAGATTAAGAAAAATGGAAATGAAGGAAAAAGAGAAAAAGAATGAAGAAGAAAAAATGAAAAAAGAAAAATGGACATCGAGGAACTCTTTCAAACTTTAGTGGAATTTTCTCGAAGGGTGATTACCAAATAGGATCACATCTTCACTTGCATTCATTTTTGCATTCATGCATTTTCATAGCATACATTTTGCATTCATTAATAAGAAAAAGGAGATTAACTCTAGTAAATGTCATGGCAGTGTTTCAAGCCGCAACCATTCTGCACTCTTACAACACCCGCTCCCATTCAAGAGTCATGGACGACAAATTAGCAAATGTTGAGAAGTCACAAAAGGATATCGAGGATTGTTTGGATAACATTGAGGCAAAGATCGAGAAGTATCAAAATGAAATCATTACACAACTAATCGTTTTGTTTGGAAAGTCCAACCATGGAAAGACCAAGATTTTCGATGAGCAGTCCAACATGGAAAACCTATGGGGCAATACCTCGCACTCCAAGGCTCAACCCGGAGCATCAGTTCTAAAAGGAATTCACATTGACGGCGTTTCTATTAATCACCCAGTTGATGTGGGTCAAGGATTCAGAAATGAAGTCAATGTTGAGGTCTCGAATTTGTACTTCATGAATGAGGTTGAAACAAGATTAAGGAAAAATTTTGATAAGATTTTTGAGGAGCAATGCCTCCAGGTAGAAGAAAAATTTAACATGTTGCAATCTACCGAAGACTTCGGGATTGATGCTTACGAGTTAAGCTTAGTATCAGATTTGGTCATCCCGCCTAAGTTTAAGGTACTAGACTTCGAGAAATATGACGGGACCACTTGCCCCTCAGCTCATTTGACTATGTATTATCGTAAGATGGCGACACAGTTGAGGAATGAGAAGCTTCTCATCCACTACTTTCAGGATAGCTTGACTAGGGTAGTTGCCTGGTGGTATACCCAGCTCAATTGGGCCAATGTGAAGTCATGGAAGGACCAGTCCAAAGGTTTTATTGAACAATACAAACATGTGAAGGATATGGTCCAAAATAGAACTATGATTCAAAGTTTAACTCAGGGGAAAGACGAGACCATTCATAATATGCCCAAAGATGGTGGGACATTGCGACCCAGGTTCAGCCTCTTATTTTGGAAGGAGAAATTACCCATATGTTTGTGGACTCATTTCATGGTCCACTTTATGAGAAGATGATCAACAATATATCTTTGGGATTCGCCGAATTTGTAAACATGACAAAATCCATCGAGGCTGCCTTCAGAAGTGGCAGGCTTATGACCGGGGAAAATGTGCCCAAGTACCCGAAAAAGAAAGACCATGAAGTGAACTATGACAACTCTTATGAGAATCCTAGGAATTTCATAATCTCCTCATATCAAACCAAATCCGAAACAACTCAAGGTTTGAACAAAAAAGAAACTAGGCCTCCCAATAAGGAAAATGAAAAGGTTCTACATCCGCTCGACCTAATGCTAGGGCTGAGTCAAGTAGACGTCATTCTCGACCTTAAGCTATCTGCCTAAGGTGTGTCTCTCCCGATATTTTACGTTGACTTCTGTGTGCAGATTCTGTAGTCTCAATGTATCTATGATGATTGCATTACTTTTATTATTTCTGAAATTAATTCTATAGTGTTATGCTCTGCGGTTTATCTACATGCATATCTGATTTGGAATTTACAAAAAACTTTGATTCTGTTATTTCGGAAACTACCATGCATGCCTCATGTTAGTTTTAAGGCAAGCATTTAGACTCGGCTATCTGTTCATGTCATTCATTGGGTTGGATATTATGTTCGGGTAAATTCAGTGATATCACCTTTTGATGAGTATCACTTTAGATCAGTGATTCCACCTTCGGGTCGAGATTCCATTTCAGTTTAGTGGCTCCACCTTTGGGTTGAGTTTCCACTTCAAATGATGTGATGGAATTAGAGTGGTTCAAGGAACCTACTCTTCTGATGGTGTTAGGTGTTGGGTGCATAACATTCAAATATTGCATCATATATGTCTGGCATATTATGAGATCTGTATTTTTTTGACATATGACATGTATTTGATTTTCTGGATTCTGTGTTTATCCTTTATCTGCACACTAGAGACATACAAAACTCCCTAGCTTACACTCCTACAGTTCTTGTTTCAGACACTCAGTCCTAGGCTTCGGTACATTGAAGGTTTTTGTTTCAGAACAATTATGAATGTTTCACATATTTTAGACTTTATACATTTTATTTAAGATATTTACTCTTGTATTGGACTTTGAACTTTGGACTTTTATATTGGACATTTATTCGGATTTTAGAACTGTTAATGTTTATTCTAAACATGAGTTGAACCTTCAGTTATTTTAAATATTATGTTTTCAGTATTTCCATTATTATTGGTTTTAATAATTTATCAAAATTTTAATTTATTTCATTTAATCCCTAACTTGCGAAACAAGTTTACTTAGCATGATTCCTAAGTTTTAATCTAAGAAATAATGTTAAATTTAAGGGTTACAGGTGTGAACTTTATTACATTGTTATGCATCTTTTCATCGATGCCTCGATAGTCGATGTTAATAGAAATCTTAATTTTCTATGAAATGAGAGAAAAATGATATACTAGATAGTCCATGCTTGAGCGTTACCATATTGATTAGGTAAAGGCGTAAAGCATGCAACAATTATTAGTAAAAGAAGAGTGCAACGACCTGATAAGTTTTCTTTGTTACATAACCCGACAGATAATTACACTATCATCAGTACCGCTCCAAATAATCCCAACATCCCTCCAAGAGTACTTTTCTGTATTAAAACCTATTGGCATGCTCTTATTTAAGGACTATGGTATTAATCAACAATTGACAATGCTAATGCTTTCAGTTATTTTAAAATATTTTACTGTAGCATAATTTCTCATCAGGCCTTGTGTTTCTAGCCAAATTTGGTGCCAAAATCGTTTACAAAATCTTTGGTTTGATGAAATTCAGGTCTCTATGATATCACAATGCTGAGATATGAACCAGATCAAAAAGTTGAGTTCAGGGAATACATGCGTTCGGATGGCACCCGTTTGTATTTTTTCTGTCTAGATACTACCCGAAATCTCTTCATTTGTGCTGGCTTCATTGAGTTACTAATCTTTTGCTCTCAGGAAAATTTTAAGTTTGTATTTTCTATAACCTGGATTTGTGCATAAAACATAATATGCTTCATCACCAATGTTTTGATTTTGTTGCATAAATCTTAGTCTCAAAAGTTTCCTACTTCCTAGTGCATTTGTGTCTGGTTTGCTTGATTCATTATATCAAAGAGTGCATGTAACTTTCTTGCCTAGAACATGGTAAATTCTTGAAGCCTTCATAAACTCTACTTGAGGTACTGTTTGAAGAGACGACTTTTCCTCTTTTGGTGATTGACTAGATGTGCATATTCGTTATTATCTCTTTATAGCTTATGGAACAGAGTTTGTGATTGCTAATTCTTGCTTCAGGAGATGAATGTCGGTAGCTAATTTCTACATTAGTATATACTATGTGGAAATGCCCATCAATGGGAGAAATTATAACATGGGCCCGGCCTACCACGTTAGCCGTGGTCCCATCCAATAATAATCACCCACTTCACCACTAATCTCCACCTTATTTTTTTTTCAACCAATGAATCTTCACTCAGAATTTTCATGTCATTTTAAAAATATGATTTCTGGAAATTACATTAATTACATGGCTGATTAGTGGCGGAATGGGTAGTTTTAATTGGTTAGGGACCACGACTGACATGGTAGGCCGGGCCTATGATATAATCTCTCCATCAATGGGGTGAATATGGTTTGCGGTCGGATGAACGTGTCATTATTTGATTAGAAAGTTGAAATGATTTGAGGTTATTTAACCCGATAGGCACTGGCGGATACATATTTAATGGAGGGTGGGTATGAGTGATAAGTGCTTAATTCACTATCACTTTGTACACCTTTAATGGGCAATAGTCACTTAATCTACACCTACTTGGACTAAAGCATGTACATAATGTGAGAAATTTAGATATTCTGCTTGTGTGACTTATAAAGATGATATTTATAGAAAAAGCAGGCTTTACGACACCTTTTATGCAATTACAGGAATATCCACTGCACAAGTGCCCTTTACTAATCTATATGATCGTATACGTAATGAAATTACTTCTTTTCGACAGGCAGATGATGAACCAATGTATGAGGCATGGGAGCGCTATAGAGAGTTACTGCACAAGTGCCCTTTGCATGGATTTCCATTATGTACCCAAGTGACCATGTTTTACAATGCTACCAATGCCCTAACAAGGATGATGTTAGACGCCTCTACCAACGGAACACTCCTTGACAAACCACCGGAGGAAGCGATAGAGATTTTAAACAAACTCGCAAAGAATGACTTCCAATTCACTACATCTAGGCGAGGAGGGATGAGACGTCAGACCATAGTACATGAATTAGAAACATCCAATTCAGTGGCAGCACAATTGACAACTCTCACTAAGATGGTCCAAAATATGCAAATGCAACATAGTACCCATGAGGTCAAGGTAATAGATTCTTCATGTGATTTATGTGGAGGTAGCCATAGCTCTTCTTTTGAGTGCATGCAGAATCAAGAATCTAGCCTTTATGTGGGAAACTATAACCGAAACAACAACATGATGTCCAACACATACAATCCAGCTTGGAAAAGGCATCCAAATTTTTCATGGAGTAACCCTAATAATGCTTTGAATCCGATTACTCAACCCTCAGGTTTCCAATGCCAATGCAACATCTGCCGCCGCCGCCGCAGCCACTGTCGCAGCAGCATATACAGCAACAACAACCCATAAGTTCACTAGAAAATTCTTTTAAGGCATTTATGATGAAAACTAAATCATATATGGCTGAGAATAGTAACTTCATCAAGAGAACCAATGCTTTCATATGTAGAATTGAGATGAGGTTACAAAATCAAGAGGCAACCATTAAAACACCAGAAACTCAATTCGGTCAAAGTCTGAATACTAGACCTCAAGGAGGATTACCCAGCAATACTGAAGTTGCAAGGGGAAAAAGCCATGAGCAATGTAAGGCAATCACTACTAGGAGTGGTTTACAACTTAAGGAGCCATCAAGCAGTCGGGACAAAATTCCAACAAGGGAACAAGAAGAATAAGAGGATATAGATATTTCCACAGAAGACAAGTCGATCCCAATAGAAGGCACCGCCCAGGTAGAGAAATCGACAATTCCACGCCAAGCGGCCGAGGCAGCACCAACACCAGTGGTACCAGGTATTAAATTCCAAACTAATGACACTGGAGGAGGAAATGCGACCACCGCCACCTTTTCCACAAAGGCTAAAAAGATAAAAACATGATTATCAATTTAAAAAGTTCCTAGACATCCTAAAGCAAGTGCATATAAATTTACCGTTAATTGAAGCAATAGAACAAATGCCAAACTATGCCAAATTCTTAAAAGACATTGTTTCTAAAAGAAGAAGGCTTGGTGAGTTTGAAACTGTTGCCGCAACCGAAGGATGCATGGCCATGCTTCATAATCGCATGCCCCCTAAATTGAAAGATCCTAGATGTTTTACTATACCTTGTGCGATAGGAAACCACTATGAAGGAAAGGCCTTATGTGACCTTGGAGCAAGTATAAATTTGATGTCAAAATCTGTCTTCCAAAAGCTTGGAATAGGAAGGGCAAAACCTACAACCGTGATGCTCTAATTGGCGGATAGATCATATGTGCAACTTGAAGGAAAGATTAAGGACATATTGGTAAGGGTGGATAAATTTATTTTTCCAGCTGACTTTCTTGTTCTTGATTGTGAAGCAGATGAAAATGCGTCGATCATCTTGGGTCGACCTTTTTTAGCCACTAGACGCATTCTTATAGATGTGGAAAAAGGAGAATTGACAATTAGGGTTAACGACCAACAAATCAAACTCAATTCTTTCCATAATTTGAAAAGAAATGATGATCCAGAGGAGTGCCAGGCAATTTATACCAAAGATGCAGACAGTGCTATGCCTTGCCTCAGCAAACACTGCCTCGGCAGCAGTGACATTAATTCTTCACAGCGCTGCCTCGGTAGTACAGTGGACGATTGCTACAGCAGTGTACTGAACAGTGTGCCTGAAGCTGATGCAGTTGAGACACAAGAGACGGAGGAAGTTAATTGGACAACACACCAACCAGGTAAGTACTTCGAACCTCTAAATTATCCAAGTAAGGACGAAAAATCTTCGAATGAGGAACCATTAAAGATCGAATTAAAACCTTTACCTGATAAATTAAAGTATGTTTATTTGGGACCCAACCACACAATGCCTGTAATTATTTCTTCTAAGTTGCAGCCCAAACATGAAAAAAACTTGATAGAGATGTTGCGGCAGCATAAGAAGGCAATTGGGTGGTCAATTGACGACTTGAAGGGAATAAGCCCAGCAGTTTGCATGCACAAAATCCTGTTAGAGGAAGATCATAAACCCACTGTTGAGGCCCAGATGAGACTTAACCATGTCATGAAGAAGATTGCCGTAGATACAGAAGACCAGGCAAAAATCACCTTCACCTGCCCGTATGGGATATATTCGGATGAATGGGACGAATGTAAGAAGGTTGAGGTGAAAACTGAATTTAAGTTCAACACAAAGACGGACTGCCTAAACAAGACCTGCCAAAGCAACCACTGCCGAGGCAACACTCTCCTGGACCAAAAATACACTAGAAAGAAACCACCTGATGGGGAGATAGCAACTGAGACATCAACTTCTCTTCCATCAAAAAAGGGGAAGATGGTTGCTGTTGGAGATGTATCATATTACACTCCTGCAGTAACCTAAATTTCTATCTCCCTATCCCTATTTACTTTTATGCTTTAGGAATCAGTTTTTAGTTTTTCAATTTAGGAATTAGATTTTAAAATTCTTGCAATTTAGTTTTTAGAGTAATTTTATTATTTTCACAGTTTTTATTAATATTCTTTACAATTATTAAGGAAGAAAACTCAAGAAGGAGAAGAAGTAGATGCTCCAATGCAACGGACACCACCTACAAGAGTCCAGCCGCCCTGACAAGCCAAAACTCAGCCATCCCCATCCCCAAAAATGAAACAGTCAGCCGCAAGGCCACGAAAGTTGATAGTCACTAGCAGCTCTTCGGAGTCTCTTTAACTTTTAAAATCTTTATGTTGATTTTCTATATTTACTTGTTCTGTTTCATATTTTGTTTCTTACTGTGTGCCATGATAATAAGCATTGAGGACAATGCTTGGTTCGAGTTTGGGGGTGTAGATATACTGCCGAGGCAATTCACTGCCGCGGCCTTGCCCTGAAAGAAGGTATTTAAGTTGTTTTTTTCTAAAAAATTTTATGTCCACCACCTTACTTGAAATATTGTCCATACTTTTGCACTGCTCTACATCAGTATTCCTTAGTTTATTCTTTTAAGGCTATAGAAATCTTTCTCCTTACCATGGTTAGGTCCTGTTTAGAAGGCTTAACTTTAGGATACTTAAGGAAGAAAACTTAGAAGCTTGCTATAAGGTTGATTTTAAGATTACTTTTGGGACTTGTGTGATTTTAGGAATTCTTTTAATGAACTTAGGTGGTAAAGACTTGGATTTATGGAATGATAACTAGAGGTGCCCGAAATTGGCTCTAGTTTATGCAAAAAAAAAATTAGCTAGTAATAAAACACAACCCTTGAGGTGCCTGAAATTGGCTCAAGTGTTGGTACTATAGGAAGGCATCATAAATTCCGAAATCTATTTGTCTTGAACTTAGAGTTTGTCTAAGAAAGCCTTTAATCAAACTTGTCCACAAAAACTTACACACTCACAAAATCTTATAGCTTGATTCTGAGTAAGTCCTTTGGTAACCAAAAGGTTAAGGCTTAAGAATAGACATAGTTATGGTGGGGAGAATAGATGAAAACGTAAGACCAAAAGAGAATAAGGTTTGGCAATTTGATGGTTTGCATTGCTTGAGGACAAGCAATAGTTTGAGTTTGGGGGTGTGATAAGTGCTTAATTCACTATCACTTTTTACACCTTTCATGGGTAATAGTCACTTAATCTACACCTACTTGGACTAAAGCATGTACATAATGTGAGAAATTTAGATATTCTGCTTGTGTGACTTATAAAGATGATATTTATAGAAAATGCAGGCTTTACGGCACCTTTTATGCAATTGCAGGAATATCCACTGCCGCGGCAGTAATCGAGGCCAAAGCAGAACCTGAGGCCGCGGCAGCTGCTGAAGGGCAAGTACCGATATTGTAGGCGACTTGAAGAGAAAAATAAGGTGGACGTTTATGGACAAGCAACACAAAGATCGAAGCTGGGAAGCGAGCAGAAAGCCCAAGTCAAAGGCCACGCGGAAAAGAATCCTTGTAGAAACAAAATTGGAAATAAAACAAATATTTTATTTATGTACTTGACTTGTGTTTTACTCCAAGTTGTATTCCTACTTAGGAAAGGTTTGCCCTAGGTCAAGCCTATATAAACAATAGCCGTCCAAGGAGAATCATCATAGAGATCACAAGAGAAATTAGTTTAGAGTTTTCTTTGTTTCATTATGTTCTAAATTCTTTTAGGCTTAGGTGAAGGTTGTTTAGTATTTGTGAGAAGAGATTGAACTTTGTTTTCTTATTCCAATGCAATAAAATATCAAGATTTGCTTATTCTTTGCTATTCATTGATCTTGCATTCAAGCTCGGGAGAGAAGTTTGTGAGAGATTTATTTGTCTAATATCGGGAGAGTTAGGCTCACGAAAGGGATAAGTACGGTATTTTTCTAGCTGGAAAATATTAACTCGGCCTAGGGATAGGTTAGAGTTTCAGCGGCTAAAAGAAGTGTGGGATTGGTTGGTGAGTATAATTGATTCACGCCGGGAGGTATTATCAAGGATTGGTCATCAACAGTACTTCGACTTAGGGATAAGCGGAGTCACCAAAGGACACTTTGCCGAATCTTGGTAAAGTCTACCCAAGAGCAAGGGATTGTCGCGGCGGACGAACATCATCACTGTCGAGGCAGTAAAATTGCAGTGCTGCCGAGGCAGTGTTGTGTGATTGCATTGGATAGAGACAAGTCAATTGAATCCACGATACAACACAACTGGATCCTAGCCATCTTCTCATTCTGATTATTTTCTCTTTATTTAGTTTGTTTTATTATTCACGTTATTTAGTTTACTCCTACCCAAATCACTTGTGTTTTTTATTTTAATTCTTCTACAGAGCAAGAAGACGTAAGAAAGCATATTAAGTAGACCAATCCCTGTAGAGACGATATCCGATAATACTTATCACTTTATTACTTGAGACGTGTACACTTGCACTAATTGCGCACTCTTTTTACACGCAACAATGAGTTTACCCTAAACTTTTTAAAATTCACATATTTATCTTTTATTTTTTTAATTTTTATAATATTTAAGGTTTATGCGCACCCTAAGATTTTAAAATTTTATCTATATCTACTCTTAAATATATTTTTGGATCTGCCTACGGAGGTGTAACCTTTTGAGAGTTAGGTCAAATGGCACCTTGAGGACTCCGTGTACCCCACGACAGGTACATGCAGTTTCAAATTTCAAACGCTGATGCATGGTTCTCCATTATCAATGACTAAATAAATAAATTGTTTGTAATTATACAGGTTAGGCTTTATTTGGGTGGTCGACATTTCCATAATATCGATTTCTAGATTCTCTAATCAAAGTTTTATAGTTGAAGGTTATAGAAATATACTTAGAAGGACAGGGAAGAAAAAAGAGAAGCTATTTGATACTTTATTGGCTTTAGTTGAAGGTTAATTTAACACAAATTTTGGATCATCAGATTCGGCGTGGGATCCACCACCATCACTGCTTTGCCTTTGGAATGTTGTGCAAGTAACTAGGTAAAATTACCAAGGTGTTCATTAACAATGTCATCATCATGTGAGTCCATGTGAAGAGGGTCCTTGATGTTTTGATAGAACTCTAGAATTCTTTGATTTGTTTAGGAAAAAACAGCTATTTTATGAAAAAAATATTAGATTAATTCGACTTATTACGTTATTAGTGGTGTCAACCAATAAGATTCACCCATATAATTTTTTGTGTGAATCTTTACATCTTTCTTACGTATAAATAAGGATTAAAAAGTTACTTTAATATAAATAAATCTTATTGGTTGAAACCATCGATTACATAATAAACTATACTCATTTAATAATTTATCATTTTCAGGGAAACATCATATACCGATCTTTTGCCGTTAAGTTAATTTCACACCTTTCTTTTAGCTTAATACAGCTTAATAAATTGTATTAGAATGAGAACGATGACTGTGCAACCCTTGCAGTATATACTTTCAAGTTCATGCATCAAGCCGAAGCTTTAAAGATTCTTGCAGCTTGTGGACAAATTCGAAAACCCGATGTTTTAAAATTCTAGATGTTGGAGGACAAATTAAAAATCCCAGCTTCAAGAAACTGGATTTTGGTTTCAGTTTGCTGCAAATCTAATATCATTTTGTCGTGACCCTAATAGAAGAAGGGATAAATGAAAAAAAAAGGATTAAAGGTTAAGAGAAAGAGGAATTAAGGATCAGAGAATCAAATGAAAAAATGATTGAAGGAAAAATAAGAAAATGAAAGCAAATTAGTAGTGTTAATGTTTACGGTGATATTTTGCTTAATGATGGAATAGTGCATAGCTCAACTGAAAATAAAATGCCGAAGTTAATAAGAATCAGCCTAATATAAGACTTATAAGTACGAAATAACTATTATTAGACTTTATATTAGACTTTAAAATTAAATTTTATTTTTTATATCTTAAACCCTAAACCATAAAAAATATGCCCTACTCCTAATTCCCTAAACTGTAACCACAATTTCTAACCTTAAACCCTAAACCCTTTAATTTGAAATGAAAGCATGGAAGGAGGTACGAATAAAAGGTAGACGATTTTCACCCCAATTGTCTTGTTATTATTTTCTTGTATGTAATTATATGAAGAAAATCAATCACTGTTTAAATTATTGTGAGAGTTTTTATCAATGAATTCTATTTGATTTCCCATTCTTCTTGTATCGTTTGTAATCCTTTCATCTATATTTTATTACTCTTTCTTTTCTTATTAATTTTTACAACTAGCAGGATTGTGACAATTTGTATCAGAATCAGATTTTTTTGATCCATAATATTTTTCAAACAATCATAAAATGAGTTATGAAATTAAAACTCTTAAATTGTGGGAGGTGCAAATAATTCACTTAAAAGAGATGATAGATCTCTTAAAATTTAGGTGTAAAATAAATATTAATTATTTGAAGAAAATATTAAAGTTGTCATCCAAACAAAGTGAACCGAAACCATTGAAGGTTAGCTGAGAAATATGGTGAAAATAACTTGTTATAGATAAAGAGAAAACGTTATACTTTTTTAGAAGAGCAAGGCCAGAACTTGCAAATCGAAAAGGATGATGTTTTTGAAAATTTTAGAATTATTTATTCATCTCTTCAGCCTAATATGCAGGTTAAAGCAAGAAGATAACCATGATTTAAGGTTTAAAGAGACAGTCAAAGCCTACAAGATATTTGTCGAAATATTCGTGACAACAGATGAGGAAGCTGATGTTAGCATAGTTAAACAATCATTTTTGATTCATGTGTCAAGGAAAAGCTAAAAAAATACAAACAATTTTAACAAAAACAAAATCAATGAACTTGTAGAAATCAATACTATCGGTGCTTAAGAAACCCATGCTTTAAAATCGTATAATAATATGCTTCACAACAAAGAAAATACGATCGATAAAATTATTACAAGAATCAACGAAGGGCTATCGACTGTTATGGATCCTGTTTATTTGATAGGTATTTTTACATCTACTATATATTTATTTGGTCTAGGTAATGGGTTGGATTGGTTTTAAATATTCTTGGTGATTGGGTTAATGTGTACAATCTTCATGGGGTTTTAATATTTTCTTTCGATCCCAGAGGAAATGACAATATAATGGGTTCTAAATATGATAATTTAAATACCTTTAGAGAGTCTCAGTTTGACAAACAATTTTTTGTATTTTGGATCTTTGTAAAATTTTTTGTTGATGAAGAAAAATACTATTTAGATATGAAAACGATTTTCAGTAACTAGTCTTTTAGAGATGAAACAAAATTATTGGTTTCAACATTGGCCAGTTCATGGATTTGATGATAAACAAAATAAATTTTTTTAGACTAAGATAGCTAAAATAAATTCTATTTATTATTGGGGTTTGAAGTCATCTCTGAG
Organism: Abelmoschus esculentus; assembly: GCA_035048815.1. Lineage (NCBI taxonomy): Eukaryota > Viridiplantae > Streptophyta > Magnoliopsida > Malvales > Malvaceae > Abelmoschus > Abelmoschus esculentus. The sequence continues at coordinate 5,179,965 of JAUCBN010000049.1, forward strand.
GAAGATCCTTTAGCTAAATTGAAAAGATGAAAGAAATCATATTATGGCTTCACATCGTTTGTCCTAAGGTAACATTTCCTACGGTTACTAGAGCATGTTTCATACAATTGTGCATTGAGATTATCCTGGCTCTTGAAGAAGCTAGCAGTCAGCTTGTGAATTATCTTGGCTCATGAAGAAGTTAGCAGTCAGCTCACACAAGAACAATTAGCTTAGAAAATTATTACTTCATCTAATGTGAAGTTAAACAATGGTATTTCAAAAAAAGAATAGTGAAGACACACATATCTAATCTACTCAAAGAGTAATTACACTAAAAACATCAAATAAAAGATGTAAACAAACATAGAATCACTAGAGAATTTCAAGTGAAATTAAATTTATCTCACCCTTCAACAATACAAGCTGATTCCAATGACCTTTCTAATAAAATTGACGCCTTTAGCACGATTCAATGATTTCTATAACAGTTTGAATAAAATCAGATTAATGGATTTTAAATTAGATAATTCATTAACAATGAGAATACAACATGTATTCCATGCTCATTTCTTGAACATAAAGCTTGAAGATACACTAATATAATTATTTGATGCACCTGAGCTTGAAAACAACGATCAATTGAAAGCATATACAACAAGAGAACTCCATAATAGAACGATCAAATATCCCAATCAGGCCATTCCTCGGTTATTGATTTAATGATTTACCATGAGTTAGGAGAATGCAACAGGATAACTTCATTGTGCTGAGCTTCCAAATTATTGATTTCAATCATTTGGGACAAGAATCTTTTGCAAGTAGGGGCAATGTTATGATCAAGAAAGAGGAATTAAAGTTGTTCAAGAGAAAGGAAAATAAATTAAGAATTACAATATTAATTGATTCTACAAAGATTGTGAATGAAGAACAAATAAGTCAATTTAATCTTCTATAAAAAACTCTATATGACTCACAAGTTGGGGAAGTGCAAACATTGATGCAATATAGGCAACATAGACACAAATTACTAAAAGAGAATTTTTTGAAAGCCCAATATAGAATGAAGCAATACATATCTAAAGATTGATTAGAAAATCAACTTCGAGTGAGGACAAAAAATTACCTTAAGCTACAACAACACAAGTAGACTTCGATTATCCTTAGAACACACTTGAAGACTCCTACTTACTTTCATGGCCCCTATAAATTTTTAAGAAGAATTTAGTGATTTATGAATTGCCTCTCACCTCAAAATTTTACCTTGTTTCTCATATGAGCATTCCAAAGAAAAATTTAGGAGACAAGATAACCACTATGTTAAACCTACAAGATTGATAGTCAATTGTGTGTTTCTCTTGCAAAAGTGGAATAATGGTTTAATCTTGGAGTTAAAAGTATAAATTGGAAAGATGTTACGATGTTACAAGCTCCATTACAATGTTACGATGTTCGAGAGGTATTATTGTAACATCCCTAAAATTTAATTAGTAAAATCCTAATTTACTGAGGGAAATTCCTAAAATTGAACCCTAATTTGATAAATTTGGAAATTTTAAGTGAGTGACAAATGTGTGAAAAATAGAGATATGAAGGGATATTTTAAGGATTTCGCCCTAATCCTAAACTTAATAAGAGTTTGACTCCTTTTCTCTTTGGGTTTGTATCAACCGGTTTGGCTATTTATTTTCCCTCTTCTTTCCTACCTCACTCACAGTTTTTCATCAACTCCCCACCTTTTTTTATCGATCGAATTCAGGAGAGGGACCATCATCGAGTGGACAGATCGCCATTGGGTGGCTAGTGCTCGTTTATAGATTTCTGTTGGTGCCACACTATGGAATTTTCGATCGTGAATGTGTAAGTTACGTGTCTTTTGACTTGGTGTTTTCAGGTTTTGTAAGGGTTGAGGTTGTCGTTGTTGCAGTGTAGTCTAATTCGACTCTAAGTTACTCGGTGGAAGGGTGGGATTCTGCTTGATGGAGGGGGTTTTGAGTGTGGGTTTGGTTTTTTTCTTTTTGTAGGATTGGGAAGATGGGATTGAGGGAGGGTTGTCTATGGAGTTGGGTGATTGTCGAAAGGGTTGGTTGTCAGAGGTCAAGACCCGCGACAGGTGTAAACCATTATCAGCATTGTGGGTTGAATAAACCCTAGACTAGCTGAGCAAGGAGAAAGGGGGTTTGGGCTGTTAGGGTTTTGTTTGGGTTGTGTTGGGTCAATTAAGTAGTGGGCTAAGCCCAATCGGTGTAATTAGTGTGGGTATATGTTGAGTTGTGTATAATGGGTTGGTTATAACCCGACTCGAACCCGTAAACTGACTAATGACATCATTTTTGATGCCAACAATGACATCAACTTGGACCTTTGAATTTGAATCTGACCTTGACCGTTGACCGCTAATTGTTAACTTTGATCATTGATTTTTTTTAAGAGACTCACCCTAACCTTTTTCGACGTCCTAAGTTTGTTTTTTTAGCCTGTTTGGACAAATTTGAACTCAAAAGTCTTATTTTGACCATTTTAAATTATAAATTGAGTAAGTGGATTTTGAAATAAAGGTCTAATGAGAATTTTTATAAGTCTTTTCAGACAACGTCGATTCTGAGAAAGACGTTTTACTTCCACATTCTCTACCTCCTATTCTACCTTCTCCTACGGTTGCTACTCGTGATACTCGTATATGTTCATTTTAGCTTGTTTAGTTGGAATAATATTGTATTAGAGTGAGAATTGATATTTTTAGAACCCGTTTGTAGGTCCTGACTCAGCTAGACCATGACCTAGCTTAGATAATAGGAAGTGTTCTTATCAATGTTAGTGTTTATGCGACGAGAGGTGTGTTCTCTTCCTATGCTAGATTTTCTATGTTGTGTGGTTATTTGTTTACATGTAATATTTATTATTCTGTGACATTGAGACATATGAAGTGATGTTATACAATGTTTAGTATGTTTGTACAATGTGACTGTGATGATCAAATTATTAAAATTGTGTGCTTTGTATATTGTACGAATGTCTGTGTTGAGATTTTTGAGATTTGTGACATTTATTGCATATCATATGCATGGGGTGAGATTGTACGAAGAAAGACATGGTTTTATCAAATTGTGTTTGGAGAAATAAGGGTGAGGAGTTCTGGGAAACTACATCTATTGTGATCGGTTGGATTTATCACCACTGTGTTTGGAGTTCGGAGTTTGGGACATGCATTCTCTGTGACAGTGCTTTCATCACTTTTGTGTTTACTTATTGCGGAATCTTATGATATATCTGTGATCGTGAACTGTGGAATATTGTGATTTCTACCTGCACTTTAGAGAAATACTAGGCTTTATAGCTCATTTTTTTCTAGTTTATTTTTTAGATACTTGGCCCTTGGAGTTTGGTACTCGGAGATCTCTACCGGACAACTCTTTATTTTTTTAGTACGATTATTTACAGACACTTTCACTATAATTATTTTAGGATTATTAGGGATTTGAGATATTTTAGATTTCATGCATGAAACTTTTACTTAAAATATTATTTTTGAGTTTTCGGATAAATATAACATTGTTTACTCAATTTTCCCTTATTTATAATAAAGATAATAAAAATATTTATTTTTATTTATGGACTTAATTTTTTATCATAAAATTTAAATTTAATTACTTTATGAGTTTACATGACGTTAAGGTTACAAAACTACATTTTTAACCTTCCGTACACCATAAGTTAAGACTAGAAGGTTACAATTGTCATGATCCTAATAGAGAAATTAAAGGTTAAATGGAGAAAAAAAATTAAGGATTGAAGCTCAAGGGAAAGAGGAACTAAAGATTAGGGAATCAAATAAGAAAGTGATGAAGGAAAAATAGAGAAATGAAAGCAGATTAGTAGTGTAAATGATTGTGGTGATATTTTGGGTAATGATGAAATTGTGCGAAACCCAACTGAAGATAAAACTTTGAAGTTAATTGAAGAATTAACCTAATATTAAACACATAATACATAATAAATGAATAAACACAAAATAATTATTAATGTTAGATTTTACATTATTTTTGTCTTATTATTATTCAAAATCAATCCTTTATAGATCATTATGAGAGATTTTATCAATGAATTCTATCTGATTCTTTCTTTTTCTATCATATGTAACTTTTTTTTTTCTACCTTCTATTATCCTTGCTTCTCCTATTAATCCCTAAAACTAGCAGGGTTGTGACTGGTTTCAGTTTGTTGCATCTCTCTCGTTAGTATGCTAACATCTTTTACATTGTTCCATCGTAGTGAAATCATTCTCATTCATATTGCCTTAAAGATTCATGTAAATGCAACTGTTAAGTACTTCATCACTACTTTTGACATTGGCTCGTGCTGTAGATGAAAGGGTTGCATGAAATCAGTTCCAGGAAACACCAAAAATATGTCTCAAATGATTATTTGGAACCTAAGTAGTGACAAGCATGGTCGAAGTTTTCAGGCTTTATTTTTTATTGGGCTTGAAGGACCAAACCAGTTTTTACGAACCCCTTTGACAGAAATGACTAATTAGATCTATTAGTTTAATTGTTTGATAAACAAAGGATCGTAACCGTGGACTGTGATGAATCATGTATTTATGAACAAATTTTTTTTTCTTTATTTATGCCTCATATTTTCTATGCTAAAAAACAATTAAAAATAGATTTTAAATTTTAACTCTAATTTTTATATTTTAAATCTTAATTTTTACATCTTAAACCCGTTTAAATTATGGTGAATCTTATATATCATTTTATTTATTGAAATAAATAAATCATTAATTATCGGTTAATTTACTAATTTTTTATACAATTAATTAATGTAATTAGCTAGTCAAACTAACTATTATACTATGCTATCGGTTAATATAATATATTATCGTCTAATATAATATGTTATTTTCTAGTTGTCGAATAAGATCTATATAATTGATTTTGAGAGTTAATTAAATAGATAGAATGAAATACCTGATTTATAAATTTTAGGTCAAATTCTTATTATCGACTGTTCCATTATAGATGCTTTTGTAAATTTAATTTAAGCCCTTACCAACATTTTTCACCTACGTTACCGACTAGAAATATATTCAAATAATTTGTTTTATACGAATATTTTTAGATGCATCAAAGGTTAAAATCATATAAAGAAAAAGTATATGCATAATACGGTAAAATAAAAATATTGTTTTAGTTCACATTTAAAAAAAAATATTAACTATTAATTATGAATAAAGAAAATCGAGTTAAAAGAGTTGTTTTATTTAACAATATTATTTCATCCATATTTTAAAATTAATGAATCGATTATTGATAATTATAAAAAAATAAATTTATTTTTCACTCGTTAAGTCAATCATTTTAGGTTTATTTCGAAGAAATCAATAATATTTTTTTTATTTCTTTTATCATGCCAACTAGTTATTGACTTATTACTTTGATATATATATATATAATAAGGTGAAATTAGAAAATAATTTTTTATAGTATATTTGAATGGATATAAATCTTTAATTCAAAAAAAAAATGATGATGTTGAAAAATTTTGGGCTCGTGGCAAACAAGAATTTATTTTTCAATCTAAGAGCTCGATCGGAAAGTTAGTAATGCATAGGGTGTATTCAGTTTAATTTCAATTTAATTCGATAAATTATTTTAATAATTATCGATTTTCGGTTTGGTTAACTTTGATTTTTGATTTTTTTTCGTATTAATGTTAGTTTTTAAAATTTTATATTTTATTTTAATAAAAATAATTTTATTTTATAACTTTTAAATACGAAAAAGTAAAATTTTAATATATTTTTCATAAATATTTATTAAAAACTTATTTTTTAAATAAAAAATAATAATTAAAAAAATAAATCTATGATATTTGTAAATATAAAAAATCAAATTTGATTCAATTCAGTTAACCACAATTCATAAACTTAAAAATCATAAACCGTCTAAACGCCTCGGTTTAGATCGATTTTACTACTAATCATGCTCGCCCGAGTTGAATATGTGGTGGTGTAAGTTTCTATATAAATAGAAAAAAAAAACAGAAAATATATATTAAAACCATATAAAACTAATTATAAATCATGGAATGAAGCTTAGAATGAAGGTTGAACGAAGGATCTAAGCGACAAATAAAATCTATCTTTTTCTTCTTTCCATTTGGAGGAAATTAAAGATGAACTATTAGATGTTGATGCATTCAATTTTTTTTATTCATTTATCTCATGCTTTCATATTTTATTTCACGTATGAGATCAAAGAGGAGTTATCTTACTTATCTTAGTATTTATTACTTTTATATACTTTATATTAAACTATTTAAGAGTTATACTATTAATTAAGCTATAAAAATGAGTAGTCATTATAACCACATTGTTAAGTTTCAATTTAGATCTAAACTTATATTAAGTTATTTTAAATATTCTCATTATTTTTATTATTATGTTTTTTTTCATAAGACTTACCTACAACTCAAGGAGTAAGTGTTAGTTCGATGTCAGCTCAGAAGAAGCTAAACGGAAGGTAATGTTAAAAACACAAGGAGCCAACTTCAGAATAGCCTAAAAATGCATGGAACACTCCTAAAGTATGTAAAGGACTAAAGGCTAGCTCCATGTCAGCTCACAAATCCCATATGAGCTCAAATGAAGCATAATTCAAAACGAGATCTTAGGAGATTCAGATTAGCGCCAAAACACTCCTTACACTAGAAGAGAGTATAAGGAAGCTAATGGACCAACTCACTCAGCTAAAGGAAGCTTAGATTCAGCTAAACAGGAGTGTCAAGTTTAGCTAGCTAGCTCAGCTCAAGCCTAGCTAATTCAGCTCATTCTATCACCCCAACTCAACATCATCCGGTCACCTAGTGTCACTACCTAGCTACCATGACCCATGGAGGTGCCTACACCCTAGCTCGACCATGGAGGGAAGCAATAGACACTTGATCGACCATGGAGGGAAGCAACATCAAGCACTCTACACGCAATGGGGGGAAGCAACGGCTGTAACCCCCTCGACCTGGTCTAGAAACCACATGACTCAAACAAGCTACACGGGGAATACCGAGGTTAATCCGGAGACTCGCCTCGATAAACAAACCTAAAACTTTCTCTTTTCTCTTTTCTCTTTTCTTCTCTAAATGCATAAATTATATTCAATTGCAGCGAAAACAAATAAGGAACGAGCCCTAAAACGTATAGACGTGTTTTAGGGACCAAAAATAATTTTCCAAAAACTAAAGGAGTAATTATGAAATTAGTGTTACCAATCATTAATTAGGTTCATTACATGCTTGAATCTCAAATTCCAGTCCTAAATACATGTTATCCACATATCATATATAACTTACTAGATACATTGCAACCTAGTTAGTAACAATTGATTCAACTCATAAATAGTCATGCTTCATTATCAACAACACTCAAATTCACACAAAGAGATAACAAGAATTAAAGTTCAATGCAACTTTATTGTAACTAAAGGTATACCAATAGGCAATTCAATTCTAGGTCACAAGGTTAACATTATCTCGACTAATCAAAACATATCATCCTGACTAAGGGCATCATAACCTAATTTTAACATAAGGTTAATGACTTTTAAAACATTCCTACATTAAGCTTTTATTCAAGAAACATCAACATTAAATATCATCAATATGTATAAGCGTACAACTATTTCAAGTCTCGATAGCATAGACAATAATCACTATACGATAAACCCATCCCCATTGCTCTCTCACCACTACTAATGTTACAAAGACATACTTGAGCTTTCACTTGACAGATACTTGGATCCTTACTTCCAATTGTTGCCTTCACATTAGATACTCTACATTGCAAGGTAAATGAGACGGTATGCATAAGCTTAGTGAGTGTATAAAAACATATTTAAAAACACATTGCAATACATCCCATAATATACCAAAATCAATTTTAAAACAAGTCATGTTCTAAGTAAAAACAATGTCCATGGTTGTCAACGCCACTATTTGAAAAATAGCAAGTATACCATGGCATAAGCCACAAAACCTTTTTAATTAACTTTTGAAAATACATGCTTTCAATCATCGTACAAGACTTACATGCCTAAGGCAAAGCTTCATTCAAACACCTTTCAGTTAAAAAATATATTTGCTTAACATTGTATTGGTATTAGTGAACCGTTTAGGTTACCACTAAATGTTAGGATAAACGGAAAAACTCGCATGTGGCTTATACTGCTAACATACCCGTGATTGAATAACACAATCCATGATGAATAATATCGGTCCACCTTAGTTTCTGGGATAGCTCGCCATACCTGAATGTGATAAGGTAACTGTTATATCACACAACACTAGGCATCACCTTTAATGCATCACAAAGGAATTTACACACATACAAATTTTAATTATAGTGCACTCACATCCTATTGATCGATCAAATTATCCACATTTCATCATCTTTAATACCAACACTAAAAACAAAACCAATGCTCAAGTTTCGAGTTACAACAGTGAAATAAATTCATGCATCCCACCAATACATGCATTAAATGCATAAACCGGTAAAAACTAATTTTCTCATGTTTTCAAAATAAAATTGTGGTAGCATCATATAATATAACAAAATTTATAAATATATCTCATGAGAATTAGAACACATGCATAATCACATATGCACAACACAATAAGAGCATGACAAATAACGTTGTAAAAACAAGGCATAATATGAGAACCTTTAAGAAAGTAATACTTAAAACTTACTTCCGAGTATAGGGAGATTTTCACACCTTCCCTACGCACCCAAACCTTTGAAAACACATTTAAAACCATTCCAAATGTGCAGCCCTCATAATCCACTCACCGATTTACCGAAACTTGCTCGACAAGTCACCCGAAAACATGATTCGACTTTCCGATCTCCATCAAACTTGTTCATCTACCTCTTTACCTAATTCAAGAATGAAAACCAGAGGGTTTAGTGCATTATAACACACCCAAACATCCCTCAATTCGGACCAATACATGGAAGCCCCTAAAAACACCATAAAACCTAACCGAAACTCACCAAAAACCTCTCAAAACACCCCCTAAACCTTATGTTCGGGATTAGATGCTTAAAATAAATCTTAATTACATTTAAATATTTCAAGATTCATGTATTTAGGCATAAAAAACAGCCATGAAAAACCCTTAAACGAAAATCAAGAAAACAATGAAATTTTTATCAAGAAAACCAATTATATTGATTCATGACTTGAAAGATTGTTGCAATCAGCCAAGAACTTAGGAATTTAATTAAAGAACTTTAGGTTTCAGAGTTTTAAATGATTCTCACCTCCAAAATTGATCTAACCTTCTTCCAATGTTTACAAACAAGAAAACCTGTAGAAAAACGAAGAGATTTTGAAGAAGAAAATTATAGATAATTAACCTAACGAAATTTATTTGACAATAATTGATATTTACCTTTAAAAGATGATGAAGAATATGTCTTGGGAATGAAGAAACCAAAATCTTGAATCATAATTACCAACATCTTTACTCACTGTTTTTGGATCATAATTACATGATTTTGAAGGTGTTAGGATGTTTATAAAGTGTTTTTAATAATCTTGGACTAAAGGTTTAGGGGAAGTTTGATTGGTTTTTAAGGGTTTTCGGTAGAGGTTTTGTTAGGTTTAAGGGGCTGTCCGACTTGTGGTTTGTTGTGTGAGATTGAGAGCACTAAATACTTATTTTTTAATGCTTGAAATAGTAAAACAAATAGGAGATCTTGTTTGAAGTGATTGAGCGAAGTTTCAGTAACTTGTTGCGCAAGGAATCGATTATCGATGAGTGGATTTGAGAGTGGGCTATTTCGGCAGTGTTTTAACTTTGTTTTAAAAGTGTTGGGAGTTTAGGTTAGGGTTGAGAAACCTCCCTATACTCCGAAGTAAGTTTTACATTTTCTCTTGTAAATCAGTTTTCCCATATTATGCTATTTTTCTATGTGTTAGGCATGCTTATTATATAATTGTTCATAAGTATTTATGCATGTGAACCAATGCTCATGTGAATGTTTTTACATTGATTTTAATGTTTCCTTTGTTAATTTTCAAAATACTTCAATTATGGTTTTTAACGGTTTATGCAAATTTGTGCATGAGATGAAGGATTACATGTGAAATACTTATTGTTTTTAATGTAAAACTTGAGCATTCGGTTTTGTTTTATGTTGGATATTAAGATGATGGACATGGGATAAGTTAATCGATCAAAATTATGTGAGTGCACTATAAATACAAATTCGTACATGTTTTAAATTCCTTGAGGGATGCATTAGAGGTTAACCTAGTGTTGTGTGATATAACTGTAACTTATCACATTTGGTCTGCTCTAGGTAATGCTATAAATTATGCGAACATATGTGCAAGTAAACAGATAAAACAGAGGAAACAGAGGAACACTTTGTAAATACCAAGGCAAAAGCATGATAAGAGAACAAAGGTAAGTAATATGATATAATGATCATCGATTGATGAGCCTTACTGGGAATGATTGATGGGGGTTCTTATGGACTTCTTAACCTCACTCCTACGAACAGCTAGCTACTATGTTGTCTATTCACTTAAAAGAGGTTTCTACGGTGCTCCCGCTCTCTTGAGTTAAAGGAACCTGACAATCTAAAATGCAACGGCATTTCCTCTCGGTCTCAACAGTGACATCTATCCTATCGATAAATCATACTCCTTTAAGTCGTTGAAACCCTCACTTAAGTCTCTCTCGAGCACCTAAGGTCAGATTAGGCTTTATTTGCAGTCTAGAACCCATTGCTCACGTAGATCCTCCCTTACTTTCTCTCGAACACTAAGAATCTATGGCTAGGTTTCTCTCGAACACCTAGCGTGCATCTAAACAATGGACACTCTCATGTCTCTTACAATGCTTAAATGATTAAACACAATGAGCAAAGCAAATAAACAAACACATAATATGCTAGAATATTCATAAAAATATAAAGAGTTAATCATCCACAAAAACATCCACCAAAATAAAGCAAACACATGGTGGTGTGAAAGTTTAAAGACAAACATCATCCATAAATATCATCCATAAACATCCACATAACCTCTCAAATATTTGAAATAAAGCAAAGGATAAGGTTGGAAGACACCCTCAGTGTGCGCTACCGCCGGCTTCTTCGACCACCATGGGACGCCTTAGCGTGCTAGCCCCTCTCGGGTGCCTAGCACGTCACTCCCTTAAAGCTCTATCAATGGAGGGACCCTTCGGACGGTGGTTGGGGAAGAAAGGTAGAAGCTTTCTCCGCCGCTTTTTACTCTCCTTGTGCCTTAAAATCATCCCCCAAAAGGTTACAAAGGTTCCTCTTTTCTTTAGGTCACCATCCCTTATAAAGTGGGGTGGTGAAAACCCTAGGGTTTGGGGAAATTCCTTATTTCACCCTTATTCACGTGATGACATTTCTGACATGGTAACAATGGTCCTCCCCAAGGTGGTTACAACCAACCTGTATAGCACCAGCTGGCACTCCTTTGCAGCATATCTTCTTGTCTTTTTGTGCAGCACAAGAGGTCTCTAAATTTGCCATGACATTTTTCCTTTGCTATCCTTCTACAAAGGCCATGAGAAATCTTCCTTGCTCCCAACTTTGTTTTACCTGCACATCATCAGCCAAAAGCACAACTTTCTCCGTAAAATAACATCTATTACCGCACCATAAATTCCAAGACATAAACAACCACCAAATGCAATGTTATGATCCTAAATGCATCTAAATGATCTTATATGTGCTTAAAGACAATAAATAACTTAAGTAAAAAGGCTTTAAATATAGCCTTTTTGCGGAGTTATCAACATTCGGGTATGGCGAACTATCCCTGACACCAAGGTGAGATCTTTAGATTGTGATAGTCATTTTGTGTGAATTGGTTTACAATGTCATTCGCATGTTTTCTGTTTATCCCAACGTTTGGAGGTAAATCCATTCGTGTCACTTAACCAACATGTGAAAAACTCAAGTGTAAACAATTTACTGATTTTTGATGCAAATTTGTGATTTGTATGTTTTTTAATAACGAGCTAGATGATTTTGTGAGCATTGCTAAGTAAAACATGCAAGACTTGTTTTGTGGCATATTCCATGTGGTGAATAAGTATGGAACTAGGATGATTGACATCTAGAAATCTTGTTGAATTATATGATTTATGCCCTGTAGGTGAATAAATGCATCTAGGATATGTTTGAACACGTTTTAATCTTGAAACTTGAGTAAATTGTTGTTTCTAGGCAAGAGGTTTTGATACCTCTTTATAGGGTATCGATACCTAGGCAAAAACACAACTTTTTTTGGAAAATTAAGCCTGGGTATCGAAACCACATGAACTGGTTTCGAAATGGTAGCATGAAAATCACCAAGCGTATCGATACGCTTCACTCTGGTCTCGATACCGATCTTTACAGTAGCAAATGGTATCGGAATGGTTCTTCAGGTGTATCGATTCAGGTGTATCGAAACGCGGGATTGTCACGCAGGTCATAGTTTGAGTAATCGATGGTATTCCAAAACACTTAAGCACCATTTTGATACACCTTTAGATTTTACCTTGCTTTCGAAACAGTTCCTAAGGGTTTCGATACCCTTAACTAAAAAAGTTGGTATAATTTAAAGTGAACTTTCAAACCTTACGTTTTAGTCACTGAACTTTGAACATGAAATTGAACGACTTGTAGACATCGTTTTAAGCTAAAAATTTACGTGTAAGAATGAAACGTACTTAATTGAATATTTTTAATCTTAATTCGCCTTTATAATTTAAATTTATAGAAAAGTACAATTAGGTCCTTAAAGCTTATTCTCTTATATTAGGACTCGATTTCTCATTAGTTTCCATTACGAATAAACTCAGTCATTGCATGAACATGTAGGACATAATTAATGCATTTAGAAAAGATAAAATAAAACAAAATTTAGGGTAGTTTATTAGGGTCAGTCTCTGGATTAGCCTCAATATTCCCCTTGTAGCTCGTTCGATTCGGGTGAAGAATAGACCGGGTCGAGGGGATTATATTTGTTGGTATTAGAGCTTAAGTAATGAATCTTTGGGGATTTTTATGAAACTTTGGGATTTTATTGTTAAATATTTATGCTATGATGTTATGCACGGTGATTGTTTAATATGCTTTGATGCTTTGCACGGTTTGCTTTATATGCTGATATGATATGCACGGTGTTTGTTTAAATATTAATAAGATTAAAGTATGTTATGTTTATAGTTAAACATTTTGGTCATAAGGTTCACATTGCTCCTACTACTTTAGGTTTGGATTGACTTGAGCTATTAGACACCTTGCTTTTGGATGACTCACTTGGTTTTAAATCTTGTTTTATTACTTAGAAATACTAGTACGGGACCCCGTAGAGAGCTTAGAATGAACACTTGATCTATCACCAATGTAAGTGATAAGCGTGAGGAGGAAGAGTTGCCATCTCCGACACCACCACCTGTGGTACTGCTAGTTGAACCGCCAGTAGCTTCACCTGCTGTGCCGGTTGTCGATGACATTTCGCAGTTAGTTCAAGCAATAGCGGAAGCTTTTCAGGCTATTGTTGCTGGAATGCAAGCCACAATTGCTCCGCAAGTAGCTAATCTCAGTTTACCTTTAGAGAGGCTACGTAGTCTTAGAGGTGTTGAGTTTAGGGGGCTATCCCCGGAAAACTCTGAGGCTTGGTTGGAAAGTACAAACCGTATTTTGGTCCAAATGGGTTGTTCAGATGAAAGAAAACTCGTTTGCTCAGTTTCTTTGCTTTAGGTAGATACGTATAAATGGTGGACTACTACCACCTATGGTATGGAAGCTGAGGGAATAACCTGGGAGTTCTTTGGTGAATCTTTTAGGCATAAGTACCTAGGAGTTCATTACTTGGATGAGAAAAAGAGGGAGTTCATGGCTTTGGTTTAAGGCAGCATGTCGGTATCTGAATATGAGGTAGAGTTTGTTAGGCTGAGTCATTATGCTCCTGAACTGTTACCCAATGAGAAGGTTCGTTGTGAGCGGTTCCGTTATGGTTTGGTTAGAGAGGTAAAAACGTATATGCTAGCTACGGACTAAAAACTTTAATGTGTTAGTTGACCGGGCAAAAGATATAGAGCAAAGTTTGAGTTTGAAATCTTCTGGATTTGGTTTTGGTAAGAGACTATCTGAGAGTGGAAATAATATAGATAAGTATAAGAAACAAAAAGATGGGAGTTATGGTCAAAATCAGTATCGAGGAGGAAGAGTTAGTCGTGGTAATCATGAAGGTCGTGCTTCTAAGTACAATAAGTGTGGGAAATATCATTTAGGTCAGTTTTGGAGTTCTGAGTTATGTTGGCAGTGTGGTAAGCCTGGAAATAGCAATAGGGACTATCCTCAGTTGATAGGGGGCCATCAGGGCCAAGGATATGGAGGTGATCAGAATAGAGGTAGAGGTAGAGGAAATTTCTAATGCCGGGATGAGAATCAGGGATAACAGAGCCGTGACGAGGTCAGGCGAGATTTTATGCACACAGGGTGGTCCAAAACGACACCGATTTGGTTGCAGGTACCTTTTCCTTGCAACCCTTATCCTTGTTCGCTTTGTTAGATTCTGGATCTACTAATTCTTATATCCTTAGTGAGAATGCAAGAACCCTAGATGTATCTGTTGAAACTATGAACATAGGTATGATTATTACTAGTACTTTTGGAGAGACCGTATTTGTTAGAAAAGTTTTTAGAAGATGTCCCTTATCTGTTCAAGAGCATGTTTTTTCTGATGATCTTATGAAGTTACCTTTTTAAGGGTTTGATCTAATCTTGGGTATGGACTGGTTAGTGGAACATAAAGCTGTTATAGATTTATGACTAAGAGGGTTTCCTTAAGGTTAGTTGATGACTCTGAAGTAGTTATGATTGGTGAAAATGTGAAGTCTTTATCCAATGTCGTGTCGGCTTTGGAAGATCAAAAGTTGTTGATCAAGGGTTATGATGCGTATTTGGCTTATGTTATGAATCCGAATATGAAGAAAGTTAGGCCATGTGATAGACACATTGTTTTTGACTTTCTTGAAGTTTTTCTTGAGGAGTTACCTGGTTTACCACCTAACCGAGAGGTTGAGTTTGGTATTGAACTAATAGAGGGATCTGTTGCGTGTAAAAAGTGCGCAATTAGTGGAAGTGTACACGTCGCAAGTAATAAACTGATAAGTATTATCGAATATCATCTCCACAGGGATTGATCTACTTAATATGCCTTCTTTTGTCTTCTTGCTCTGTAAAAGAAACAAAATAAAAACACAAATGATTTGGGTTGGAGTAAACTAAATAACTTGAATAATAAAACAAACTAAATAATGAGAAAATAATCAGAATAAGAAGTTGGCCAGGATCCAATTGTATTGTATTATGGATTTAATTGACTTGTCTCTATCCAATGCAATCACACAACACTGCCTCGGCAGCACTGCAGTTTTACTGCAACAATAGTGATGATGTTCGTCCGCCGCGGCAATCCCTTGCTCTTGGGTAGACTTTACCAAGATTCTGCAAAGTGTCCTTTGATGACTCCGCTTATCCCTAAGTCGAAGTGCTATTGATGACTAATCCTTGATGATACCTCCCGGCGTGAATCAATTATAATCACCAACCAATCCCATACTTCTTTTAGCCGCTGAAACTCTAACCTATCCCTAGGCTGAGTTAGTATTTTCCGAATAGAAAAATACCATACTTATTCATTTCATGAATCTAACTCTCCCGATATTAGATAAATATGTCTCTCACAAACTTCTCTCCCAAGCTTGAATGCAAGAACAATGAATGGCAAAGAATAAGCAAATCTTGATATTTTATTGCATTGAAACAAGAAAACAAAGTTCAATCTCTTCTCACAAATATTCTACAACTTTCACCTAAGCCTAAAAGAAATTAGAACATAACGAGAAACAAAGAAAACTCTAAATTCTAAGATGAACTCTCTAATTCGGCTCTCTAGTATATGATGTGTGTTCTTCTCCTTGGGCGGCTATGGTTTATATAGGCTTGGCCTAGGGCAAACCTTTCCTAAGTAGGAATATAACTTGGAGTAAAACACAAGTCAACTACATAAATAAAATATTTGTTTTATTTCCATGTTTATTCCCACAAGGATTCTTTTCCCGCGTGGCCTTTGACTTTGACCTTCCGTGCGCTTCCCAGCTCCGATCCTTGTGTTGCTTGTCTAGAAACGTTCACCTCATTTTTCTCTTCAGATCGCCTACCATATCAGTACTTGTTCACCAGGTACTGCAGCGACCTCAGGTCCTACCTCGGCATCAATCTCTACCGCGGCACCTGATCTTCTTGCAAATGCACAAAGGTGCCATAATGCTTGCATTTTCTATAAATATCATCTTTATAAATCGCAAAAGCAAAATATCTAAATATCTCACATTAAGTACATGCTTTAGTCCAAGTAGGTGTAGATTAAGTGATTATTGTCCATGAAAGGTGTAAAAAGTGATAGTGAATTAAGCACTTATCACACCCCCAAACTCGAACTATTGCTTGTCCTCAAGCAATGCAAACCATCAAATTGTCAAACCTTATTCTCTTTTGGTCTTACGTTTTCATCTATTCTCCCCACCATAACTATCCCTATTCTTAAGCCTTAACCTTTCGGTTACCCAAGGACTTACTCGGAATCAAGCTATAAGATTTTGTGAATGTGTGCGTTTTTGCGGACAAGTTTGATTAAAGGCTTTCTTAGACAAACTCTAAGTTCAAGACAAGTAGACTTGGAATTAATGTTCTCTTCTTAAAACACCAATTACTTAAGCCAATTTCGGGCACCTCAAGGATTGTGTTTTATCAAGGTTACCTCTAGTCAACATTTCCAAAAATCTAAGTCTTTTTCACCTAAGTTCATTAAAAGAATTCCTATAATCCAACAAGTCCCAAAAGTGTTTTTATGATCAATCTTATAGCAAGCTTCTAAGTTTTCTTCCTTAAGTATCCCAAAGTTAAGCCTTCTAAACATGACCTAACCATGGTAAGGAGAAAGATTTCTATAGCCTCAAAAGAATAAACGAAGGCAATACTGATGTAGAACAATGCAAAAGTATGGGCAATATTTCAAGTAAGGTGGTGGACATAAAAAGAAAATTTCAAAATCAACTTAAATACTTCCTTTCATGGCAAGGCCGCGACAGTGAATTGCCGCGGCAGTGAACCTACACCCCCAAACTCGAACCAAGCATTGTCCTCAATGCTTATGATCATGGCACACAACATGAAACAAAATATGAAAAAGAACAAGTAAAGATATAAAATCAACATAAAGATTTAGAAATTAAATAGACTCCGAAGAACTGCTAGTGACTATCAGTTTTCGAGGCCTTGCTGCTATGAATGGCTTCACCTTGATTCTTGTCCTAAAATAAACAACAAGAAAAGATTAAAATAATAAAAGTCTAAACTAAAACTAATCCTAAAGTGCAATAAAATAAAGATAAGATAAAAGAATTAATTCACGATAGGAATGCATATAAGTGCATCTCCTAAAGTGATGGTCTCTATAGTTCGTATCTCGTGTTGGCCAGAATAGTGCTTCAACCGTTGACCATTCACTTTGAATTCATACCCATCCCTTTTTGATTTGATCATTACTGCACCATGTGGATAAACCTGAACAACTTCAAATGGGCCTGACCATCTTGACTTGAGCTCGCCTGGAAACAGTTTGAGCCTGGAATTGAAAAGAAGTACTTGCTGCCCTGGCAGAAATTGCCTCAGCAATAACTTACGGTCATGCCATCTTTTAGTCTTTTCTTTGTAGATCTTGGCATTTTCATAGGTTGTTGCTCTAAATTCTTCTATCTCATTGAGGTCTAGGAATCTTTTCTGCCCAGCCTTCTCCCATTCCATGTTCAAATTTTTCACTGCCCAATAAGCTTTGTGCTCAATTTCCACAGGCAAATGGCATGCTTTTCCAAATACAAGCCTGTATGGAGATGTTCCCAGTGGGGTCTTGTAGGCTGTCCTATATGCCCACGGGGCATCGTCGAGACGATGAGACCAATCCTTTCTAGATGGGTTTACCGCTTTTCCAAGTATTTGTTTTAATTCCCTGTTTGATATTTCAGCTTGCCCATTTGTCTGTGGGTGGTAGGCCGTGGCAATTTTGTGTGTGACACCTAGTTTCTTCAGGGCCGCGACAATAAGTTTGTTGTCGAAGTGTTTACCTTCATCACTAATGATTGCTCTAGGAACTCCAAATCAAGTGAAGATGTTTTTCTTGTGGAATTTCTGCACGGTCTTGGAATCATTGTGTGGTGTAGCAATTGCTTCGACCCATTTTGATACATAATCCACCGCTACTAGGATATAGAGGTTGCCTTGAGATGATGGGAATGGTCCCATGAAATCTATGCCCCAAACATCAAATAATTCTACTTCCAATATGTGTTGCAATGGCATCTCATTATGCCTAGAGATACTGCCCTTTCATTGGCATCGGTCAAAGTTCTTGTAATAAAGTTGGGCGTCTTTGAAGAGTGTGGGCCAATAAAGGCCTGATTGAAGCACTTTGGCTGTCGTTCTATTTCCTCCAAAATGACCACCACAAGGTGAATCATGGAATTGCTAGAGCACTTCTTTTTGTTCATATTCTGGAGCACATCTTCTTATAACCTGATTTGCACATTGCTTAAACAAAAGAGGGTCGTCCCAAAAATAATGCTTTGCATTATGCTAAAACCTCTTTTTTCGTTATGGTTAAGGTTATAAGGCAGAACACCACTAGCTAAATAATCTATAAGATCAGCATACCAGGGAGTGGCTGTGACTACGACAAGGTCTTCTATCAATGTTGCCGAAATATACTCACTTACTATTGTGGCAGCATAGTTGTAGACTGCCGCGCTTGCTGCCTCGGTAGTGTCTTCTGCTACTATTGAGATTTGTAGGATGTGCTCGTCTGGGAATGTGTCTTGTATTTCTTCTAGTGGGTTGTTATTCTCCCCAGTTTCCAACCTGGAAAGATGATCGGCTACCTAGTTTTTAGTACCTCTTCTATCCTTGATTTCGACGTCAAATTCTTGCAAAAGAAGGATCCATCTAATCAGTCTAGGCTTGGCATCCTTCTTTGAGAATAGGTACTTGATTGCCGAATGGTCAGTGTGGACAGTCACTTTTGTTCTAATGAGGTATGATCGAAACTTGTCAAAGGCAAAGACTACTGCTAGTAATTCCTTCTGTGTGGTGGTATAATTGATCTAGGCATCATTGAGGGTTTTACTAGCATAGTAAATGACATGGAACATGTTGTTCTTTCTCTGCCCAAGTGCTACCCCGACAACATGATCACTTGCGTCACACATTAATTCAAATGGCAAGGACCAATTTGGTGGGACTACAATTGGTGCGGTGATTAGCTTCTATAAAAACCTCCTATAAAAACCTGCATGACCCAAGAAGCTTCGGACTCCTTTAATTGAAATTGGTGGAGGCAAATTCTTGATCACGTCTATCTTGGCCTTATCAACTTCGATTCCTGTGATGATATTTTATGGCCCAATACTATGCCTTCATTCACCATAAAGTGGCATTTTTCTCAATTGAGGACTAAATTGGATTCCTCACATCTTTGCAGCACCTTTTCTAAATTGCTGAGGCAATGGGTGAAGCTGTCTCCAAAGACTGAAAAATCATCCATGAATATCTCCGTGAAGTCCTCTATCATGTCGGAAAAAATTGCCATCATGCATCTTTGAAAAGTTGTCGGGGCATTGCAGAGGCCGAACGACATTCTTCTAAATGCATATATCCCATATGGGCAGGTGAAGGTGGTTTTTGCCTGGTCTTTTAGATCTATGACAATCTGATTATAGCCTGAGTAACCATCAAGAAAATAGTAAAATGGCTTACCAGCAAGTTTATCAAGCATTTCATCAATAAATGACAATGGGAAGTGATCCTTCTTTGTTGCCTTATTTAACTTGCGGTAATCCATACAAACCCTCCAACCGGTCACAGTCCTGGTTGGGATCAGCTCATTGTTCTCGTTGGTTATGACAGTCATACCACCTTTCTTTGGTACACATTGTAACGGGCTTACCCATGCACTATCAGAGATAGGGTAGATAATTCCTGCATCAAGCCATTTAATTATTTCCTTATGTACTACCTCCTTCATGGCATGGTTAAGTCTCTTTTGGGCCTCAACAGTGGGCTTATGATCTTCCTCTAAAAGGATTTTGTGCATGCAAACTGCTGGGCTTATTCCCTTCAAGTCATCAATTGACCACCCAATTGTCTTCTTGTGCTGCCGCAACATCTCTATCAAGCTTTGTTCCTGTTCTGGCTACAACTCAGAAGAAATAATTACAGGCATTGTGTGGTTGGTTCCCAAATATTCATACTTTAATTTATTAGGTAGGGGTTTTAATTCCATAACCAATGGTTCCTTATAGACAGATTTTTCGTCCTTGCCTGGGTAATCTAAGGGTTCGAAGTACTTACTTGGGAGGTGTGCTGTCCAATTAGCTTCCTCAACATCTGGTGTTTCGACACTGTCCAAAACTCTGCTATAACAGTCATCAATTGTACTGCCGAGATAGATTTGTGGTTTATTGTCAAGATTGCTGCTGAGGCAGTGGTTGCTGAGACAGGGTATTACGCTATTTGTATTGTAAAGCATATGACATTCTTCTGGATCATCATGTCTTTTCAGGATTTGGAAAACATTGAGTTTGACTTGTTGGTCGTTAACCCTCATTGTCAATTATCCTTTTTCCACATCGATGAGAGTGCGTCCAGTAGCTAGGAAAGGTCGGCCTAAGATGATTGGTGCATTGTCATCTGCTTCACAATCAAGAGCAAGAAAGTCAGCTGGAAAAATAAATTTATCCACCCTTACCAATATGTCCTCGATCTTTCCTTCAGGTTGCACATATAATCTATCTGCCAATTGGAGCATCACGGTTGTAGGTTTTGCCCTTCCTATTCGAAGCTTTTGGAAGACAGATTTTGGCATCAAAATTATACTTGCTCCAAGGTCACATAAGGCCTTTCCATCATAGTGGTTTCCTATCGCACAAGGTATAGTAAAACATCCAGGATCCATCAATTTAGGAGGCATGCGATTATGAAGCATTGCCATGCATCCTTCAGTTGCAGCCATTGTTTCAAACTCACCAAGCCTTTTTCTTTTAAACACAATGTCTTTTAAGAATTTAGCATAATTCGGCATTTGTTCTATTGCCTCAACAAATGGTAAGTTAATGTGGATTTGCTTCAAGATTTCTAAGAATTTTTTAAATTGATAGTCCTGTTTATGCCTTTTCAAACTTTGTGGGAAAGATGGTGGTGGTCGCATCTCCTCTATTGTCTCATTGGTTTAGAATTTAATACCTGGCACCACTGGTTTTCCTGCTGTCTCGGCCACTTGTCTTGGAACTGTCGATTTTTCTGCCGAGGCAGTATTTTTTTCTGGGATTGCTGTAGCATGATCACTTAGTTCAGCATCCAAGTCCTCTTTATTTGTTTCTTCTTGTTCCACTAGTGGGACTTTGTCTGCTGAGTTTCCTAACATCTCCTTAAGTTGTAGGCCACTCCTAGTAGTAATTGCCTTACATTGCTCATGACCCATTCCCTTAGCAACTTCAGTATTGCTGGGTAATCCTCCTTGTGGTCTAGTGTTCAGATTCTGCGCAAACTGCCCAACCTGAGTTTCTAATGATTTAATTGCTGCCTCTTGATTTTGCAACCTCATCTTAGTTCAGTTTATGAATGCATCAGTTCTTTTAATGAAGTTACTATTCTCTACCATGTAAGATTCAGTTTTCATCATAAATGCCTTAAGAGAATTTTCCAGTGAACTTGTGGGCTACTGTTGATGCATCTGTTGTTGCGGCAATGATTGTTGTACCTGCTGCTGCGGCAGATGTTGCATTTGCATTGGTTGTTAGAAACCTGGGGGTTGAGTAGTTGGATTCAGAGCATTGATGGGATTACTACATGAGAATTTGGGATGCCTTTTCCATGATGGGTTGTATGTGTTGGACATCATGTTGTTCTGATTATAGTTTCCAACATAAAGGCTAGATTCCTGATTCTTCATACATTCAGAAGAGCTATGGTTACCTCCACATAAATTATAGAAAGAATCTATTGCCTTAACCTCATGGGTATTATATTGCATTTGCATGTTCTGAACCATCTTAGTAAGAGAGGCCAATTGTGTTGCCACTGAATTGGATGTTTCCAACTCATTTACTGTAGCTTGGCGTCTTACTCCTCCTCGCCTAGATGTAGGGAATTGAAAGTCATTCTTTGCGAGTTTGTTCAAAATCTCTATAGCTTCCTCCGGAGCTTTGTCAAGGAGTGTTCTATTGGCAGAGGTATCTAACATCATCCTTGTTGGGGCATTGGTAGCATTGTAAAACATGGTCACTTGTGTCCACAATGGAAATCCATGTAAAGGACACTTGTGCAGTAGCTCCCAATAGCACTCCCATGCCTCATATATTGGTTCATCATCTGCCTGCCGAAAAGAGGTAATTTCATTACGTATACGATCATATAGATTAGTAGGATTAAATGTGTAATGAAATCACGACATAATTCACTCCAAGATCCAATAAATCCTGCTGGAATGCTATTTAACCAGGTTTTTGCCCTATCCCCTCAGTGAATAGGGAAATAATTTCAGTCTCAAAACATCTTCATGGACTCCTTGGATTTTGAATGAATTACAGATCTCCATGAATGACTTGAGATGTTGTCTGGCATCTTCTGTTAAAGACCCACCAAATTGTCCAATAGTATTGAGCATATTGAACATGACAGGTTTTAGTTCAAAGTGGTCTGCTTCAATTTCTGGTGTGACAACTCCAAGATTTAACCCATTCAAATCCTCTTCTAGGAAATCTCTGACAGAGAGCTGCCGCGGCATTGGTGGCGGCGGAAGGCCTCCATTGCCGGCAGGTAAATTCTGTTCAGTTGGATTATCTGCCATAACTTCATGAATTTGTCTTCTCAACCTTTGACGTGTATGTTCAATCTCTGGATCCAAATCGTACAAAGGATTGCTTTGGTTTGCCCTGGTCATACACCAATAAAAACCGAAGTAAAATAAAAATAAAAATAAAAATAACTAAAAGCAAGAAAATAAAGAAAACAAAATTTAGTTGTCAATCCCCGGCAACGGCGCCAAAAACTTGTTGCGTGTAAAAAGTGCGCAATTAGTGCAAGTGTACACGTCGCAAGTAATAAAGTGATAAGTATTATCGAATATCATCTCCACAGGGATTGGTTTACTTAATATTCCTTCTTTTGTCTTCTTGCTCTGTAAAAGAAACAAAATAAAAACACAGATGGTTTAGGTTGGAGTAAACTAAATAACTTGAATAATAAAATAAACTAAATAATGAAAAAATAATCAGAATAAGAAGGTGGCCAGGATCCGGTTGTGTTGTATTGTGGATTTAATTGACTTGTCTCTATCCAATGCAATCACACAACATTGCCTCGGCAGCACTGCAGTTTTACTGCCTCGACAGTGATGATGTTCGTCCGCCGTGGCAATCCCTTGCTCTTGGGTAGGCTTTACCAAAATTCTGCAAAGTGTCCTTTTATGACTTCGCTTATCCCTAAGTCGAAGTGCTGTTGATGACTAATCCTTGATGATACCTCCCGGCGTGAATCAATTATAATCACCAACCAATCCCACACTTCTTTTAGCCGTTGAAACTCTAACCTATCCCTAGGCTGAGTTAGTATTTTCCGAATAGAAAAATACCGTACTTATTCCTTTCGTGAATCTAACTCTCCCAATATTAAATAAATATTTCTCTCACAAACTTCTCTCCCGAGCTTGAATGCAAGAACAATGAATGACAAAGAATAAGCAAATCTTGATATTTTATTGCATTGAAACAAAAAAACAAAGTTCAATCTCTTCTCACAAATACTCTACAACTTTCACCTAAGCCTAAAAGAAATTAGAACATAACGAGAAACAAAGAAAACTCTAAATTCTAAGATGAACTCCCTAATTCGGCTCTTTAGTATATGATATGTGTTCTTCTCCTTGGGCGGCTATGGTTTATATAGGCTTGGCCTAGGGCAAACCTTTCCTAAGTAGGAATATAACTTGGAGTAAAACACAAGTCAAGTACATAAATAAAATATTTGTTTTATTTCCAAGTTTATTCCCACAAGGATTCTTTTCCCGTGTGGCCTTTGACTTTGACATTCCGTGCGCTTCCCAGCTCCGATCCTTGTGTTGCTTGTCTAGAAACGTCCACCTCATTTTTCTCTTCAGATCGCCTACCATATCAGTACTTGTTCACCAGGTACTGCCGCGGCCTCAAGTCTTGCCTCGGCATCAATCTCTGTCGCGGCACTTGATCTTCGTGCAAATGCACAAAGGTGTCGTAAAGCTTGCATTTTCTATAAATATCATCTTTATAAATCGCAAAAGCAAAATATCTAAATATCTCACATTAAGTACATGCTTTAGTCCAAGTAGGTGTAGCTTAAGTGATTATTGTCCATGAAAGGTGTAAAAAGTGATAGTGAATTAAGCACTTATCAGGATCCTTACCTGTCTCTATTACTCCTTACCGAATGAAACCTAAAGAGTTAAAAGAGTTGAAATTTTAGTTACAAGAGTTGCTAGATCATGAGTTTATTTGACCGAGTACTTCACCGTGGGGTGCGATGGTCTTATTTGTGAAAAATAAGGATGGTAGAATGCGAATGTGCATAGACTATCATCAGTTGAACAAATTGACAGTGAAGAAAAAGTATCCCTTGCCTAGGATAGATGACTTGTTTGATCAGTTCAGAGGAACTACGTTGTTTTCCAAGATTGATCTTCGGTCTGGGTACTATTAGTTAAGAGTTAAGGATTAGGATATTCCTAACACTGCTTTTAGGACACGATATGGCCATTATGATATTTTGGTTATGCCTTTTGGTTTGACGAATGCACCAGCTACTTTCATTGGTATGATGAACCGAGTGTTCCATGAGTTTTTGGATCAGTTCATTATGGTGTTTATTGATGATTTTATCGTGTATTCATGTACCGAGGAAGATCATGATAAGCGTTTGAGAGTTATGTTACAAATGTTGTTGGATAATTAGTTATATGCCTAAGTTGAGCAAGTGTGAGTTTTGGATCAAGGAGGTTGTTTTTCTGGGTCATGTAGTCTCGGCGGAAGGCATAAGGGTTGATCCGCAAAAGGTTGAGGCTGTGGTGAGTTGGAAACCGCCTAGATCTATGATAGAGGTACGTAGTTTTCTGGGTTTGGAAGGATACTACCGACGTTTTGTGGAGGGTTTTTCTCAGATTGCAAAACCTCTCACCAAGTTGTTGCAAAAAGATGTTAAGGTTGAGTGGATCGAAAAAATACAAGAGGGTTTTGAGAAGCTAAAGGAGGCGTTATCGCAGGCTCCAATCTTAGTTCAACTAGAATTGAGAAAGGAGTTTACGGTTTATAGTGATGCATCTTATGTTGGTCTTGGATGTGTTTTGATGCAAGAGGAAAGATTGGTAGCTTATGCATCTCGACAATTGAAGGTGCATGAGAAGAACTACCCCACGCATGATATAGAGTTAGCCGCAGTTGTGCTTGCTCCTAAGATATGGAGGCACTATCTTTATTATGAGCGTTGTGTGGTTTACACTGATCATAAGAGTTTGAGGTATTTGATGTCTCAAAAGGATCTTAATCTTAGGCAGCGTCGTTGGCTCGAGTTGCTTAAGGATTATGATTTGACTATTGAGTACAATCCGGGTAAGGCTAATGTTGTTGATTATGCTTTGATTAGGAATGTGGTTATTGAGTTGCATGTCATGTTTGCTAAGCTGAGTTTGTCTGAGGATGGAGGTTTGGTAGTTGAGTTAAAGGTTAAACCATCTTTCGTTGAGTTGATCAAGGAGAAACAGTTGTTAGATAATCCCTTCATTCCTATTGTTTAGGATATAGTTGAGGGTGTGCCGACGAGGTATAGTTTTTGGGGAGATGGTGTTTTATGTTTCAGGGATCGTGTTGTGGTGCCAAATGATGCTGAGTTGAGACGTATTATCCTTACGGAGGCGCATAGTAGTTCTTTCTCTATGCATCCAAGTAGTACTAAGATGTATCGGGATCTAAAAGGTGAGTTTTTCTAGGTTGGTTTCAAAAAGATGTGGCCGATTTTTTGAGTAAATGCTTAGTGTGTCAGCGGTTAAAGGCTAAAGACTAGGTTCCAACAGTTTTTTTACAACCCTTGAAGGTTTTAGAGTGGAAGTGGGAGAGGATTACTATGGACTCTGTGACAGGTTTGCCTTTGACACCGTCCAGGAAGGACTCGATATGGGTAGTTGTGGATAGGTTTACGAAGTGTGCACATTTTATCCCAGTGTATACTAAGTATTCCTTGGATAAGCTGGTTGAACTTTATGTTTCTAGTGTGGTGAGGCTGCATGGAGTGCCAAAATCCATAGTATCTGACAGAGATTCGAGGTTCACGTCAAGGTTTTGGAAGTCTTTGAAGAAGGCCCTTGGTACTAAGTTAAGCTTCAGTACATCTTATCATACGCATACGGACATACAGTCTAAGAGGGTTATACAGACTTTAGAGGATATGCTGAGGTGTTGTGTTATAGATTTACAGGGTTCTTGAGAGAAACACTTGCCCTTGGTGGAATTTTTATAGAATAACAGTTATCAGGGAAGTATCCAGATGGCACCGTTTGAGGCTTTGTATGGTAGAAGATGTACTTCATTGTGTTGGGTCGAGACTAGTGAGAAGTTTGTGACCTTGCCTAGTGTTCTGGAGGATACTAATGAGAAGTTCAAACTCATTAGTGATTGATAACTCCGCAAAAAAGCTATATTTCAATCATTTTTACTTAAGTTATTGAGTACCTTTAAGCCCATATAGAAACATTTAGATGCATTTAAGATCATAACATTGCATGTAGTTTCTAGTTATGCCTTGGTATTTTTGGTGTGGCAATAGGTGCTATTTTACGGGGAAGGTCGTGCTTTTGGCTGATGTTATGCAAGTAAAGCAAAGTAGGAAGCAAGGGAAATTTGTCATGGCATTCGCAGAAGGATAGCGATGGAAAAATGCCATGGCAAATCTGGAGACCCCCTGTGCTGCACTAAAAGACAAGAAGATATTTTGAGAGGAGTGCAAACTGGCCACAACCACCATAGTAGGGGACCACTGTCACCATGTCAGAAATGCCATCACATGAACAAGGGTGCAAATGGAATTTCCACCAAACCTTAGGGTTTTCACCCCCTTTTTATAAGGCTTGGTGACCTAAGAAAAGATATACCCTTTTGGGAGCTTGGACAAGAAAAATAGAGACCTTTGGAGCTGCTTGCAAAGGAGGAAAGATTCCACCTTTCTTCCCCAACCACCGTCCGAAGGGTCC
Source organism: Abelmoschus esculentus (assembly GCA_035048815.1). Classification (NCBI taxonomy): domain Eukaryota; kingdom Viridiplantae; phylum Streptophyta; class Magnoliopsida; order Malvales; family Malvaceae; genus Abelmoschus; species Abelmoschus esculentus. The sequence continues at coordinate 5,207,372 of JAUCBN010000049.1, forward strand.
TCCATTGATAGATCTTGAAGGGAGTGGCGTTCTAGGCACCCGGGAGGGGCTAACACGCTAAGGCGTCCCATGATGGTTGAAGAGGCCGATAGCTGTGCACACCGAGGATGTCTTCTTTCCTCTTCCTTTGCTTTATTTTTATATCTTTGAGAGGTTATTGTGGATGTTTAAGGATGATGGTTGTGGAAAATACTTATCTTTAACTTTCACACCATCACGTGTTAGCTTTATTTAGGTGGTTGTTTTTATGGATGATTAACTCTTTATTTTTATGAATTTTTAGCATGCTATGTATTTGTGTATTTGCTTTGCTCATTGTTTTTAATCATTTAAGCATTGTAAGAGGCATGAGAGTGTCCCGTGTTTAGGAGCACGCTAGGTGTTCGAGAGAAACCTAGCCATAGATCCTTAGTATCCGAGAGGAACTAAGGGAGGATCTACGTGAGCAATGGGTTCTAGACTGCAAATAGAGTCTAATATGACCTTAGGTACTCGAGAGAGACTTAAGCGAAGATTTCAACGACTAAAAGGAGTGTGCTTTATCGATAGGCTAGATGACAATGCTGAGACCGAGAGAAAATGCCGTGGCATTTTAGACTGTCAGGTTCCTTTGACTCGAGAGAGCGAGAATACTTAAGAAACCTTTGTTGAGGAAATAGACACCCATAGTATCTAGATGTTTGTAGGAGTAAGGTTAAGAAATCCATAGGAACTCCCACCAATCATTGCCAAGAGAGCTCATCAATCGAGGGTTAGTACAACATATTGCTTACTCATGTTCTTGCGTCTTGCTTTTGCCTTGACATTTATGAAGTGTTTCCTCTGTTTTACTTTGTTCTCTTGCAATCACATCTCCACACTTTTCTCACACTGCTTCCATACATCTATCATGTCATTGCCATCCATTCTATTTTGCCTTGACATATTTTAGTTGCTTGTAGTCTGAAATTGTCATAGTATTTCACCATTACACCTCACCGTACATATCCATTCCTATCTGTTTATATTATTATCCTTATTTTCCTTTTAGTTAGTGATACCTTTTTGCCTTGACAAATTTGACTTACACTTTACCCCAAATCCTCGTGGGAACGATACTTACTCACCCTTTATTACTTGCATGACTGTGTATACTTGCACATATGTGATCCGCATAATTTATAGCACTGCACGAACAATCACCAGTGATTGGTTCAAGGCTGCATCGGATCGTCAAAAGTCTTATGCAGACCTGAAGAGGAAAGAGATAGAGTATGTTGTGGGCGAAAAGGTTTTACTTAAGGTATCTCCGTAGAAGAAAGTGATGCGGTTTGGGAAGAAAAGAAAGTTGAGTCCGACGTTTATTGGATCGTTCGAGGTTTTGGAGAGAGTTGGACTAGTGGCTTATCGTCTAAGGTTACCATCCGAACTTGAGAGGATCCATGACGTGTTTCATGTATCGATGCTTCGGAGGTACAGATCGGATCCATCGCATGTTTCGCCTGTGGGAGAAGTTGAGCTTAATCCAGATCTTTTGTATAAAGAGGAGCCAATAGAAATCTTGGCATCAGATTGTAAGGTTCTGCGTGGTAAGACCATCGACTTAGTCAAAGTTCTATGGCGACATCGAGGTGTCGAGGAAGCCACGTGGGAACGAAATTCGGACATAGAAGAACAATTCCCTTATCTGTTTCCACCAGGTAATTTCGAGGAAAAAATTTCTTAAGTGGGGGAGAGTTGTAACTCCCCAAAAATGGGCCTAGAAGTAGTGGGCCGGTTTAGCCTTGTTCGGGATAAATGCTTAAAAAATTAGTTTTTAATCGAAATAAATTATGAAAAATATTCTAAAATTTTTATTTAATATAAATTTGACTTTGTTCAAACAAATTTTGAAAATTGACCCTTGAATCCCTAATATTTCTAAATTAGTGAGTAAATTGTAAAAATTAAAAACTTGAGGACAATTTTAAAAACAAAGCCAAAACTTTGAATCTTTAAGGGGATTTGATCTAATTATAATTCTAGTTTATCTAATCTTCCAAGGACCTATTTACTTAACTCAAAACCCAAGTTTTAAATCATAAAACCCAAATTATTTATTTAATAATCCTAAAAACCTTCTTTTATCTCAAAACCTAAACCCTTTTCATTATTTTCGTTTTCCATCTTCCCAAAGGCAGATAACCACCATCTTTTGAAGGTAAAACCCTAAACTTTTCAATTAAAATCGTTTCTTTAATTATCCTTAAAGTTTCTTCTTCAAAAAGTCTAGTTTTTCAATCATTTTCTTCTTCAAAAACCTTGAAAGTTGATTGGATCAAATTTATAGGTTAGGAATCATTAAAACCTCTAAATCTAATATTTCTTTACTGAAAATTCCAAGTTCTTGGCTTGGTAAAAATCGTTTTAATCCTTTTCTTTAGAAAAATCGGTTTTTGGGTCAAAAATATACAAATTTCGTTCAAAGGTTTTACTCATTGTTTTTGGATCATAATTACATTATTTTGAAGGTTTTATGATGTTTATAAAGTGTTTTTAATAATTTTGGACTAAAGGTTTAGGAGAAGTTTGCTTGGTTTTTAAGGGTTTTCGGTTAAGGTTTTGCTAGGTTTAAGGGGCTGTCCGACTTGGGGTTTTTGTGTGCGATTGGGAGCAATAAATCCTTATCTTTTAATGCTTGAAACAGGAAAAGAAGTAGGTGATCTCGTTTGAAGTGATCGAGTGTTGTTTCGGTAACTTGTTGCGCAAGGAATCGATTATCGATGAGTGGATTTTGGAGTGGACTGCTTCAGCAGTGGTTTAACTTTGTTTTCAAACTGCTGGGAGTGTAGGGTAGGTTTGAGAAACCTCCCTATACTCCAAAGTAAGTTTTACGTTTGCTCTCATAAATCGATTTTCCCATATGATGCTATTTTTCTATGTGTTAGTTACGCTTATTATATAATTGTGCATATGTATTTATGTATGTGAACAAATGTTCATGTGACTGTTTTTACATTGCTTTTAATGTTTCCTTGTTTTCTTTTCAAAATACTTCAATTATGGTTTTTAATGGTTTATACAAATTTGTGCATGAGATGGAGGAATACATTTGAAATACTTATTGTTTTTAATGTAAAACTTGAGCATTCGGTTTTGTTTTATGTTGGATATTAAGATGATGGGCATGGGATAAGTTGATCAATCAATAGGATGTGAGTGAAATATAAATACAAGTTCGTACGTGTTTTAAATTTCTTGAGTGATGCGTTAGAGGTTAGCCAAGTGCTTTGTGATATAACTATTACCTTATCACACTTGGGTATGACGAACTATCCCGGAGACCAAGGTGGGATCTTTAGATTGTGATAGTCAATCTATGTAAATTGGTGTACGATGTCATTCACATGTTTTCCTTTTATCCCAGCGTTTGGAGGTAAATCCATTCGTGTCACTTAATCAACATGTGAAAAACGCAAGTGTAAATGATTTACTGATTTTTGATGCAAATTCGTGATTTGCATGTGTTTTAATAACGAGCTAGATGATTTTGTGAGCATTGCTAAGTAAAGCATGTAAAACTTGTTTTGTGGCATATGCCATGTGATAAACACTTTCTGATTTTTGAATATATTAGTGGCATGATAGTCACAAGTTTTTTTAAGCATGACTTGACTTTAAATTATTTTATCGTATAATATGGGCAGCATTACAAGTAGTTATAACTTGTTTTATAATTCACTCATTAAGCATAAGTTTAACCTCTCTCTCTTCCTTGCAATGTAGATAAAAATGAGACGATCATCCGGGAAAGCAAGAAAGTTAGTAGTGTTATATTTCGTAATTTAGCTCAATTATGTTGCTTTTAAATTTGAATCTTAAGTAGTTTAGGGAGCAATGGTGATGAGGAACTTTATGACATATAAGTTTGGTTATTGAACAATTGGATATTGAGATTTGCGTATTAGTATGTTTGTTTTTTTATGTTATTGAAGTCTTTGGATTTGATTCACACCTTGATTATGCTTAATCATGTTGAGTTATGACATTTATGAATATTTTTACTGATTAGTGTTATGAGCATGGAACTAGGATGATTGGCATTTAGAAATCTTGTTGAATTATATGGTTTATGCCCTATAGGTGAATAAATGCATCTAGGATATGTTTGCCACGTTTTAGGATTGAAACTTGATTAAATTGTTGTTTCTAGGCAAGAGGTTTCAATACCTCTTCATAGGGTATCGATACATAGGCAAAAACACAATATGTTTTTTGAAAATTAAGCATGGGTATCGAAACCACCTGAACTGGTTTCGAAACATTAGCGTGAAAATCACCAGGCGTATCGATATGCTTCACTCTGGTCTCAATACCGATCTTTACAGTAGCAAATGGTATCAGAATGGTTCTTCAGGTGTATCGAAACGCGGGCTTGTCGCGTAGGTCATAATCTGAGTAATCGAAGGTGTTTCGAAACACTTAATCACCGTTTCGATACCCTTTTAGATTTTACCTTGGTTTCGAAATATTGACTAAGGGTTTCAATACCCCTGACTAAAAAAGTTGGTATAATTCAAAGTGAACTTTCAAACCTTACTTTTTAGTCACTAAACTTTGAATATGAAATTGAACGACTTGTAGACATCGTTTTAAGCAAAAGATTTACGTGCAAGCATGAAATATACTTAATCGAATATTGGTAATCTTAATTTTACCTTTAGAATTTAAATTTCTAGAAAATTATAATTAGGTCCTTAAAGCATATTCTCTTAAATTAGGACTCGATTTCTCTTTAGTTTCTGTTGTGAATAAACTCAGTCCTTGCATGGACATATAGGATCTAATTAATGTATATATAGAAGATAAAAGAAAAGAAAATTTAGGGTAGTTTATCGGGGCGAGTTTCTGGATTAGCCTCGATATTCCCCGTGTAGCTCGTTTGAGTTGGGTGGCTTCTAGACCGGGTCGAGGGGGTTACATCCCTCTTGATTCCTTTCAACCAATATTTCTCTCGGAGATTCTTATAAATCTTATCCCCACCATGGTGCATAGAATATGGACTATCATGTGCTTCCCATAGAATAACCTATTTTAACTCAAAGTTCCTTGGAACACAGTATCGAACTCGAAAACACAACACACCATCCTGATCAATAGAAAAGTCCTGAGGTGTTCCCTCATTAACCTCCTTAAAATGATGGGCCAAGAAAGGATCATTGGGTTGTTCAGTACGAATTTCAGAAATCAAAGTAGGAACAACTCGAAGCTCTGCTAACAATCTTCCATTCTCAAACAAACTCATCCGAGCAAATAGAGCTCTCAAATTTGAAATAGCATTCCGACTTAAAGCATCTGCAACAACATTAGCTTTACCCGGATGGTACTTAATCTCACAAACATAATCCTTGAGAAGCTCTAGACAACGACGTTGCCTTAGATTAAGCTCCTTTTGAGTGAGAAGGTACTTGAAACTTTTATGATCTGTGAAAATATCACTTTTCTCCATAGAGATTGTGTCTCCAGATTTTTAGAGCGAAGATCAATGTTGCTAACTCAAGATCATGGGTAGGATAATTACACTCATACGGTTTCAACTTTCGTGAAGCATAAGCCAATACCTTTCCATCATGTATCAAAACACACCCCAAATCAGTGTATAAAGCATCACTGTATATCGTATAAGGTTTCCCCGACTCTGACTGTATCAGAACTAGTGCTTTTGTCAGAACATACTTAAGTTTCTCAAAACTAGCCTGTTGAGCCTCAGACTAGATAAACGGAATATCTTTCCTCAGAAGATTGGTTAAAAGAGCAACAATGAAGAAAAACCCTCGACAAATCTATGATAATAACCAACCAAACCAAGAAAGCAATGAACCTATGCCACATTTTTAGGTTGTTTACATATTTCATAATAGCTTCAATTTTCTTTGTGTTTACCTGAATACCCTTAGCTGAAACAACATGACCCAAGAACACAACCTCAGATAGTCATAATTCATATTTACTTAATTTTGCATAGAGTTGTTTCTCTCTTTGAGTTTGCAACACAATACGGAGATTCCCTCATGCTCAACCTCTTTTTTAGAATAGACCAAGATATCATCAATAAAAACCACAACAAACTGATCTAGATAAGATCGAAACAACCTATTCATTATATCCATGAAAGTTGCAGGGGCATTATTAAGTCTGAATGGTATCACCAGAAACTCGTAATGACCATAACGTGTCTAAAAGGCTGTTTTAAACACATCAGAATCCTAAACCTTGACTTGGTAGTAACTAGATCTTAGGTCTATCTTTAGAAAATATAGAAGCTCCTCGGAACTGATCAAAAAAGTCATCTATACGAGGAATAGGGTATTTATTCTTGATCATCAACTTATTCAACTTTCGGTAGTCAATACACAGATAAAGCGACCTATCTTTCTTTTTGACAAACAGAAAAGGGGCTCCCCACAGAGAAACATTGGGTCGAATGAAACCTCTATCTAGAAGTTCTTGTAACTGAACTTTTAACTCCTTAAAGTGTTTCAGAGCCATCCGATAAGGTTCTATAGATACTAGAGTAGTTCCCGGATATAACTCAATGCCAAACTCCACCTCCTCACGCTTCGGTGTTACACCTGGTAACTCTTCCAGAAATACATACAAAAATTCTCTCACAACGCGAATTTTATCCATCCTAGAGTCAGACTATCTCGGGTCAAGGATGTAAGCAAGATAGGCGACTAGCACTATTCTGATCATCTTTTCGGCTTTTAGAGCCAAAATAATATTAGAAAGAAAACCTCTACTCTCACCGATAAGAGTCACCACACGATCATCAATAGTCCTCAGAGTTGCTCTTTTATGTTCATAGTCCAAATTAACTCGGTGAGCTGACAGTCAATCCATACAGAGTATCAAATCGAAATCCCCAAATGATAAATCCATCAGATTAGCCAAAAAGATCTCCCCTTGAACCTCAAGAGGAAAATCTTTATACAATTTGGTAACCTCAATAAGATTACCTATAGGACTATATATTGAGATTAAACTACTAGTATTTTCCACAGGAATTTCCAGATAACCAAATACTAAACTCAAGACATAATAGTGGGTAAATCCATTATCTAGTAGTGTGAAAAATAGAATAATATGAATAGAAAAACTACCAACAATAACATTTGGTTTATCCCGATCCTCATGAATCTTATTAGTATAAACTAATCCTAGTAGTATAAACTAGTAGTAGATCTACCTCTACCACTGACACTTTAAGTAGAAGGTCTACTCTGACCTCTTTCCCCAGCAGGGGTCTGTACTAAAGCTTGAGACCGGCCCAAAGCATAAGCTGACAGAGGTGAAACTAGACAATCCCTAAGGCGATGCTCAAAAGAACCACACCGAAAACAAGCTCCACTATTCCCTCTACACTCACTAGTATGCCACTTTTTGCAGAAAGAACAATATGGCAAAGCATGAGTACTAATGGAACCAACTCCACTAGCATTCGGTACAACGGAAGGTACTGGTCTAGCACGAGAAGAACCCTGATACTCAAACTCATCTCTGCCCCTATTCCTAGACTAATTTCCCTAAATGTACTGAACTGATGTAGTCGGATGTCTTCTATCTTTGTCTATACCCTGGGATTCCTGCTGAATCTTCAAATTCTCATTACGCTTTGTTGTTCTAGCCCGTCGAGTGATCATCATATATTCTGTGTCATGATGCAAAACTACTACAATCTTGATCGGTACCCGAATTCCTTTCAAAAAATGGTCAAATTTATGTTTCTCTGTATTAACTAGACCAGGAACATACTGAAGAAGTCGTAGAAATTGATCTCATAATAATTGACTGTCATATCATTCTGCTGTAAATTTAAGAAATCCTCTCGAAACTTAGCTAGGTATTCAGGTCCTACATAACGATCCTCGAAGGCTTGCCAAAAACACTCCCAAGTAATCTGACTAAGTTAGGGTTTCCCCCTAAAGTAAGGATACGATGGCCCTCAGTTTCTTATCTACCAGATAATCCATATCAATAAACATCCTCTGAAGTTTCTTTAACCAATAATCTACTTCTGCTGGGTCTATACCGGTCTTACTATCAACTATCGTCATGTCGATAGCTAAAAACTCAGTGGAAATGAATTTCCTAACACCCTTAGACTAACGAAGATACCAGAGTAGCTCTCTCTAAACAGAAATAAAATCAAGGACCACAGATTCACTGTCTCTTAAAATATATGGTCTCTCACTCTGAGCCGGCTGATTAACTTCAGCTTGATGTGCCTCAGTCTGAATTTCAGGTTGTTCCTCCCCTCTTATATCAAGCGCTAAAATCTGATCCTGTAGCAGATCCACAGGAGGTGGGACATCACTCGTAGAAACAACGGTACAACATCGGTCATGGCTTGGCCATAACCTCACCCGGTAGCAAGACGTGTACTTATACGGGGTGGCATAAAAGTATATCTACAAAAGGATAAAAAAATCATAAATTAGAACTATTACTTGGAGTAAAATTTAAAATATTTCTGAAAATTTTAAATACCAGTCAGAATGAAAATCAGAATTATCAAATAAGTTTATAAATTATTTTCGGGTCAAAAATCATTTTAGATCTCACAATCCGAGGGTTGAATCGGGTTCTGATACCACTAAATGTAACCCCTAAATTTAACCTAATTTCTTATTTTAAAACTTAGGGTTCACGGTAGGTAAACTTGTCTCGCAAGTCAAGGTTTAAATGAATAATATACAATATTTGTTAAATTCTCAAAACCAGAAATAATAAAAATAATAAAACTTATCGATTAAAATATCTAGGGGTTCAACCCAATATCACAAATAATATTAAAGTTCAAAAACCCAAATAAGTGTCCAAAGTCAAATACAAGAATAAATAATAGCCGAAATAAAATGTATGAAATCTAAAATCTGTAGCTGTAAAACATACATAAAAGTTCTAAAACCAGAATCCTCCAAGTACTGAAGCCTAAGTCTGAGTATCTGAAACAAAAACTGTAGAGGTATAAGCTAGGGAGCTTAGTGTGTCTCTAGTGTGCAGATAAAGCATAAACACTGAATCTAAAATATCAAATACATATCATATGTCAACAGAATAAAGATGTCATAATATACCACGATCATGTGATCAATTTCTAAATGTTATGCACCCAACATCTAACACCATCAGAAGAGTAGGTTCCCCTGAACCACTGTAACTCCATCACGCCATCTGAAGTGATATTATACAATTAATTTTCAAAATATCAAAATCCGAGTTTTTCATAAATTCCAAATCAGATATGCATATAGAAAATCACAGAGCATGGTATTATAAAATTAATTTTAGAAATCACATAAGTAATGTAGTCAACATAGATACACAAAAATAACAGAATCTACACATATAAGTAAATGTAAAGTATCGGGAGAGATACACCTTAGACAACTAGTTAAACGTCGATAATGATATCTATCTGACTCGGTCCTAATAATATGTTGAGCATATGGAAAATCTACGAAATAATATTTACATAAGATACACTACTATGCCGCTAAAAAAGAAAGTAAACGAAACAGAAATAACTAGAAAACTCACGTGCAGGTCCTGAAGTTTGAGTAAGAGGAGGTCCTCTTGGAGGGGCAGGAGGAGGAGGAGGAAGATACTCAGTGTCTGAATCCACGTCACCTGAACCAAACAATAAATCAATTTCAGATTCCGATAAAACTCTTCGATTAAACATTCGAAATAAAAAGCCTTAAAAATGTCACTTCAGATTCGAATTTTGAAAAATGGATAGCACCATCGAACTTAGAGCGTCAAAAAACATAAAGTGAGACTGGGTTGAAAAAAATCAACACTGACGTCAACATTGGTCAATGTTGATGGCAGCATTGGCCAACGCTAACTTCAGCCGGTCAACGTTGACATCAACAGATGATGTTAGGAAGATAATGGGTCGGGTTGGGTCGGTCAACGGGTCATGGGTCGAGTCGAACGGGTTTCTAAAATTTTCTGAATAAATCTGGGTTTTCTAGATTTTCCGGTAAGATCTTGAAATTCCCAGATTTTTCTGAAAATTCTGGAAAATCCCAGAAATTTCCAAAACCGAAAATTTCCATATTTTTCTGCTCTCTTCTCCTCGTTTCTAAATTTTTGAACCTTCCAAATCGATTCAAACACATTCAAAACCCAAAATCCAAATCTAAACATTTAAACACAACCAAACAACAACCCCATTCTATACCGAATAAAAAATAAAACAGAAAATGAAAGATAAAGAAAAGAAACTTACATTTTTAGACCACAACAGATTCGAAGAAAATGAGAGAATGACTGCGGAGAAATTATTTGGGTTGGAACAAGAAAACTGAAACGGGAATGGAATTATGAAGGAAATAAATAGTGAAATCAAGACAAAAAAACAAATCTGAAGCAGGAGAGAGGTTGAGAATTGATTCCAAAGAAAAAAAAAGTTTAAATTACCCAACAAGGGTCTAAACTTATTCAGTTTTTAAAAGAACCCTTAAACTTTCTAAAATTACAATATGCCCCTAAAATTCAAATTAGGTTTAAAACAGAAATCTCCAATTTTTAGGGTTTCAGATTAGGGATTTAAATAATTAGGGTTTATTTTGGGGTGTTGTATTTTAGGTATTATGGATTTTGGGGTTTGAGAATTTTGAAAATTTAGTGTATTATATATATATTTAATTTTTAATATAATAATAAAAAAGTATTTTATATGTCATGTTCTTATTGAGTAATAATTTTTAAACGATTGGACACTTAAAATTATAACAGTTATAAATTTAATTAATTATTTTTATCAAAAAAATATTGTAGGTACCTAAAAATAAAATGTTATATAGTTTGAATACTTATTTTTCAGTTAAGCCAAAAAAGTTTTAAGAGATTATTATGTTTTAGCTTAATTGTGTTTGTTTTTTCAGACTTTTGAAACTTATTCCCTCTACTATTTATGTTATGAATTTTGTTTCTATTTGTTTGATTTAAACATTAAATTCCAATCACCAACTATAGGTTGGTCTAATAGTATAGTATGTCATATCTCTTAAATAATATTCATGGTCGTGATTCAAACAATATGAATGGAGCAAGTTAACTTGAAGATTCGTTCCTTTAAAGTCTTAATCTATTAATAGATTAAATACCGATAGTTACAAAAACTATTAATGTTTAGTATATAACATAATTAATGACCTTTCATAAGTTTCTTTAACACTAACACATAATTCAAACTAACACAAGTCAATTATGATCATACTTGAATTTAGGGACGGTGAGAAAGTGAGGTACGTGTCTTGGGTACAAATCGTCTACCTCCTAATCATGCCTCTATTATTATCTCCACTTAAATTAGTGGATTTAGGGTTTAGGATTTCAATTTAGGGGTTGTGATTAGGGTTTATGGAATTAGGGGTAGGGTATATTTTTTAGGATGAAGGGTTTAGAATTTAAAAAAATAGGGTTAGGGTTTGAAATTCAATTTTTAAGATTTTTAAGTAGGAGACATGGAATGAGGCACAATAGGTAGAAGATTTCTACTCGCACGTCTTGCTCCCACGTCGAGTTACATAGTTCATTTGTTAAAGTTAATTATAACCATACTTGAATACAATTAATATATAGTAAAGTCAATTTTTATTAGAATGATATTATAATCTGAATTCGTTTAGTCCTGATTTAATTGTATAGGGATGGTATTTTTATTAAAAGATAAGGTTTAATTAGGTTGGTATAAAAAAAATTAAGATTTGGTCAGGTTAAATTAGATTCAAATTTAAGATAAATTTTTTTAATATGACCTAATATATTTATTATGTTTTTATATATAATATATAAAATTTTTATTTTTTTTTCGTGTCTGGTCGAATTTAATTGAATTTTTATTAAAATATCAAGATTGGATTATGGTTTTTATTATGTCAAGTCAGGTCGGAGATAAAATATATTAGGATCGTTTCGTATAAGGGTCGTGATGGATGGTTTAAATATTGGGTCGGGGTCGAGATGGTCAAAACCTGTCTCGTTGCCATCCTTAATTTTTACATGTTTTTGAAAAGTATCAACAATTGTTGGTGTAGAAGGATGAGACGTTAGATCTTTTAAATAAGGTCAGGGTTCAAATCATGTTGTGAATAGAGAATATTAGGTTGGGATGGTTGTTTTTATATTGAGCCTTTGCTAAACTTACTCCAAACTAACGATTAATGAATTAGATAACAATAGTTGAACAAAAAATATTTATAAATAATAGTTTTTAAAACACTTCAAATTATTTTATTTTGAATATGAATTAAAAACATTATATACAATATAGATATGTTTGTAAGATGAGTCTACTAAGTGCGTCGAATATCGTTGAATATCAATGAACATTATTAAATTAATTAATAAAGATTAAAAATCTCAAGGACTTAACATACAATTAATAATTTTATGTTGACTCTATCACTGTTTTATTAACTATACATTGAATCTTTAAGATTTTTAATCTTTATTAATTAATTTTATAGTGTTCAACATTAATGATATTTAATAGTGTTCGACACCAATTATATACGAGGAACAATCTTATTACACTTGTATAAAACTAAATGAGTTTAGTATACTTTAAAAAAATGTACTATCGTATGATATTTTAGCAACCAACTATTTAATTTATTAATACAATTTTATTTGTGTTAATGTGTTTAAAAGTTGAATTTTGTTTACATAAAATAAATAGATAATTTTGATTTATTAAGAGCTTATTATGTGAATAAAACATGAAATTTGACAATCAATTATTAAAATATTGATATATAAAATGAGTAAAACAAATCTAGTTTTACACTAATATTGATAGATCTTTATCCATTATATTCGTGTGTGTGTGTATATATATTAATAAATAAGTTTGTGTAAATTTTATTTATATAGATATGTTAATTTTAGATTGGGTAAACCGCAATGGAGATCACTTAATTATAGGTATGATTACTGTAACTTCTCGACTCGGTCTAGACAAAACCCGACTCGAACGAGCTACACGGGAAATACCGAGGTAAATCCGGAGACTCTCCCCGATAATATACCCTATCTTTTTTTTATCTAGATGCTTTAGTTTGATCCTACACTTTCATGCAAGAATTGAGTTCATTTGTAGCGGAAACCTTTAAGAAACGAGTCCTAATTTAATCGAACAAGATATAGGGACCTAAACCACATATCACAATATGTTCTCTAGATGTAATTTATCCTAGATAGAAATTCATAGCAAAAATCAACATGTGCATATTTCAAGATGCATATCAACCTAGAAAACATATCAACATCATGAGCATACTTGTATGATTAAGCAACACCAAAATCATACTCACATGTATCTTAAATCAATTTTAATTACTTTATTGTAAAATCAAAACATAAGTACAAAAGGCAGATTTAATGTCACAAAACTAACATTAATAGTGATGACCACTATAACCATTGAAAGAATAATAGCATAAACATTATTCTCAATATGAAATCTCACCCCTATTGCTTTCTCACTACTACTAATGTTATAAAGACATACTTGAGCTTTTACTTGGCGGTTACCTGAATCTTTGTTTCCCCTTGCTGTCTCAACATTATTTATTTTGCATTGCAAGGTAAATGAGAGGTAAGCATAAGCTTAGTAAGTGAATAAAAACAAGTATAAAAAACTCCTTGCAATGCAGCCCATATTAAACCAATTTTAGCAATTTAAAAATCAAGTCATGCTCTTTGAAAAACATTCATGGCTAACAAAGCCATCTTTAGAAAATCAGCAAGTTGACATGGCTCGCAAGCCGTAAAACCTTTTCAAAATCCCTTTTTTAAAAAAAAGTTTAATAATCAAAATACAAATCTTATATGCTACTCATAGTAATGCTTAAATCAAAACTTTTGTGCACAATTCACAACACATGCAATTCTTATTGCAATGTAAAAACACTTGATTTTAAGCCATATTGGTATTATTGATTCGATTAGTCTACCGCTAATCGTTGGGATAAACGGACTCTCGCTCGTTCCCTTGAACGAGGTTACATGAAGGTCTTGTTCCACCATGCCAAAACTCACCTTAGAGTCGGGTTAGTTAGCAAACCCGAATGCGATAAACTCCCTAATTTCGCGAAGCATTAGCTCCCCTTAATGCATCACTAAGGAATTTCGCACGTACGCATTTTATATATTTAGTGCACTACCATCCTATTGATCGATCAACTTATCCCTCTTAACCATCACGTAATAATCCAATACAAAACAAAACTAATGCTCAAGTTTTAAGTTAAAAACAGTGAATTAACCACATGCATCCCACTAACACATGCATCAAAGGCATATACCAGTAAAAACCACTTTTCTCATGTTTTCAAAACAAAACCATGGGAGCATCTTATGAATATAAAACCTTTGTAAAAATAATCTCATGAGCATTGAAAACACATGCATATTCATATATACTCAAGTATAACAGGAGCATGACTAATCATAGTAAAACAAGGAATAATATGGGAACCATTAAAAAAGAAATACTTTAAACTTACTTCCGAGTAAAGGGAGGTTTTTCCCACCTTCCCTAAACCCTCAAAACTTTGAAAACATATTTAAAATCCTTCTGAATTGACAACCCTCATAATCCACTCACCGATTTATCGAAAATATGATTCGACTTTCCAATCTCTTTCAAACTTGTTCTTCTACTTCTTGACCTAATTCAATCATAAAAAATGATAGATTTAGTGCTCCTAATCACACACAACAAACCCCAAGTCGGACCCCTACACAGCAACCCTTAAAAACCTATCAAAACCTTAACCAAAAACTTTCCGAAACCCACCAAACTTCGCCTAAACCTAAAGTAAGGGATTAGATACATTAAATTCTTAAAAATTGATTTTTGGTCTAAATAAAATATGAAAAAATTTACTAAAATCATTATTTAATACATATTTGACTTTGGTCAAACCAATTTTGAAAATTGACCCTTGAAACCTAAGATTTTGAAATTAGTGACTATTTTGTAAAGATTGAAAATTTGAAGATAATTTTATAAATCAAGCCAAAACATTGAATCTTTAAGGGGATTTAGTCCAATTATAATCCTAGATGGTATAGGCTTTCCAATTTTTAATTAATTAAATCCAAGAATTTTATTTTAACTAAAATAACTAGTTTTACTTGATTTTAAACTCTAAAACCCTATTTAAACACTATAAACCTAACATATTTTTATTATTTTCGTTTTCCCTCATTTGAGGCAAGATTTAAACCAAATTTTAAGGTAAAAAACTTTTCTTTTTCATCTAATTTTGTTTTTAATAATTATTATAACTTTTTCTTCTTTAAAATTCTAGTTTTCTCATCGTTTTCACGTTTTAAAACCCGGAAAGCAATTGGATCAGTTTTGGAGGTGATATTTCATCAACCCTCTATAACTTGGAAGTTCTTTACTGAAATTACCAAGTTCTTGGCTTGGTAAACACGTTTTTAATCCTTTGTTTTTGAAAAATCGGTTTTTTGGGTCAAAAATCATAATTTTCGTTCAAGAGTTTTTTAATCATTGTTTTTGGATCCTAAAAGGATGATTTTCAATGTGTTAAGATGTTTATAAAGTGTTTTAATAACCCTAATCCCAGACTAAAGGTTTAAGAGAAGTTTGGTTGGTTTTAGAAAGTTTTCGGTTAAGGTTTTAATAGGTTTAAGGGGTTGTCCAACTTGGGATTTATTGAGTGCGATTAGGAGCACTAAATCCGTAGTTTTTTATGCTTGAAATAGGGCAAGAATAGGTGATCTCGTTTGAAGTGATCGAGTGAAGTTTCGGTGACTTGTCGAACAAGTTTCAATTATCACTGAGTGGATTTGAGAATGGGCAGCTTCGACATTGTTTTAAATTTGCTTTCAAAGTTTTGGGTGTGTAGGGAAGGTGTGAGAAACCTCCCTATATTCCGAAGTAAGTTTCCGTTTGCTCTCGAAAATCGGTTTTCCCATAATATGCTTGTTTTACTATGTTTTTGATATACTCGTATTTTATTGGTACATATGTGATTATGTACGTGTTAGAATACTCTAGATACTTTTTAAAGATGATTTTAAATACTTCCACATTTTTTTCCGAAATAAGCTGAAAAGAGATTTTTATCAGTTTTGCG
This sequence comes from Abelmoschus esculentus, assembly GCA_035048815.1. Lineage (NCBI taxonomy): Eukaryota > Viridiplantae > Streptophyta > Magnoliopsida > Malvales > Malvaceae > Abelmoschus > Abelmoschus esculentus. Next base: position 5,223,520 of record JAUCBN010000049.1, read on the forward strand.
GGTAAGCATGAGAAAGTGGAATATTAAAGTTTTACCTAGTGTTTTTGATATGAAAACTTAAGCATTCATACTATTTTGTGTTGGATATTGAGATAACGTTATAGGGATAAGTCGATCGATCGATAGGATGTTAGTGCACGGTTTATTATTTATGAAAATTTGTATACGCGTGTAAATTCCTTAGCGCGATGCATTAGAGTTATTGCTTAAATTGTGATATATGTTTTGTATTGTATTTAAGCATAGCTTATCCTAGAAATTAAGGTGGGAAACATATTTAGAGTTGACTCCATTCGTGTGCATGAGATAGACTCGTGCATGGTATAAATAACCCTCATACGTGATATAGTGACGGTTTAGTCCCATACGTGACATGATTCGATATTTATGTTCCATATGTGGTATAGTGACGGTTTAGTCCCAACAATTAGAAGTAGACTAATCGGATCATTAATACCAACACGTGAAAACACAAGTGTTAAGTTTATATTGTTATTAATTGCATATTGAATTTGCATGGGTTTGATTTGTTTTCAAACGTTTTATAAAGCCTTGCTAATTAAGCATGTAAGTCTTGAGTTTTGTGGATTTGTTCCACGTGATAAAACACTTGTTGGATTTTTATACTTGGTGGCGTTTTGGTCACATGATTGTTCTAAGAGCATGAACTGATTTTCTTCTAAAACCTTTTTAGTATATTATGGGCTGCATTGCAAGTTGTTCAAATTGTTTTTTATACATCCCTCAATAAGCAATTGCTTAACCATTCTCTTCTCCTTGCAATGCAGAGAAAAAGTGAGACTCTCGTCCGAAGAAGCAAGGAGTTCAATATCTTACTTTAATATATTTTAGTTGGAGTATGTTATCTTTCAATTGAACCTTAGGTAGTAGAGAGCAATGGAGCTATATATCTTATTCTAGTTATGATTTGTTTTTTTAGAACCTTGAATATGCTATTGAATCCATGAGTTCTTGAGTTTAAGATATAAACATGCTTATCTGATTTTTATGAGTTAATGAAATACTTTGTTTGAATTTCACATGCTTCTATGTTTATCTATGTTGATATTTGGTGAATTTTGAATGTATTAACATGTTGTTTGATTCTTGTATTAATTAGGACAAATTGCATCTAGAGAACTTGTTGTTACATGTGTTTAATGAGTCTTTAGGTGAAATAATGCATTTAGAGAAGATAAAATATTTTTTAGGGTTGTTTATCAGGGGCGAGTCTTTAGATTAGTTTCGGCATTCCCCGTGTAGCTCGTTTGAGTCGGGTTTTGTCTAGACAAGGTCAAAGGGGTTACATTTGTTGGTATCAGAATTTATGTTTATGAATCCTTCTGTGATATTTTGTTTTATTTTGCTATACATGTTGATATGTTATATGCACAGTGATCGTTTACTATGTTTTGTTGATATTGCACGGTGATTGCTATACATGCTGATATGTTATATGCACGGTGATTGATTAATTGTTGCTAAGGTTAAAACATGTTATGCATAGGTCTCCATTGCTCCACTACTTTTAGGTTTATTTTGCTAAAACTTGAACTAGATGACACCTTGCTTCGGGATGACTCACTTGGTTTAAATTTTATTTTGTTGTATAGTAACACTATTATGGGACCCCGTAGAGAGCTTAGAATAAACATAGGTATGAGTGTTGTTAGTTCTTTTGGAGAAACTGTTGTTGCAAAAAGATGTTAAGTTTGAGTGGACCGAAAAGAAAGCTCAAACTTGGTAATATAGGAGTTGTGGAGATAAAAAAGTATAGACATATTTTTGTTGTGACGTTGTGATATCCGATCTTAAGTTGATTGTGTCCTCGATCGTGTTTGAGTGTAAAGTGGTTTTGAATTAGTTTAGTCTAAGAATCTATTGTGTTGGTGAGTAGTAGGTGATTAAATCAGTGAGAGTGTTTTTAGGAGTTTCAAAGTGCTTTGTGTGCAAGGTGAAACAAACGTGTTGCAAATGTTCGAGTTATGGTTTGGTTGTGTACTCTTGAGAGTTAAGTATCTATGGTTCTGATCGTTGATGAAGTAGTTATGTAGGTCAGGGTGGGTGTGCTAAGTGGCACCATGGTGATGGGAGGTCACGAGGGAGTGAAAGGAAAATTTGAAGAGCTATTTTCTTACCCTTTTTCTACGGTGAAAATTTTGATGACGAAATTTCTTAAGTGGGGGAGAGTTGTAATGCCCCAAAAATGGGCCTAGAAGTTAGTGGGTCGGTTTAACCGGTTAAGCCTAGTTTGAGATTAAATTCTTAAAAATTGATTTTTGGTCGAAATAAAATAAGGAAAAATTTCCTAAAATCATTATTTAATATATATTTGACTATGGTCAAACCAATTTTGAAAATTGACCCTTGAAAACCTAATATTTTGAGAATTTTTAAGAATTTAATACCGAGCTAGGCTTAACCGGTTAATCCGACCCACTAACTTCTAGGCCCATTTTGGGGGTGTTTCACATACTCAAACAACGCATAGTAAAATCATCAACTATGATTAGCATCAAATGATTTATCTAGATGTAACCCCCTCGACTAGGCCTAGACAAAACCAGACTCGAACGAACTACATAGGAATACAGAGGCTAATCCGGAGACTCGCCTTGAGAAATTACCCTATTTTTTAATATATCTAGATGCTTTATTTTGCTCATACACTTTCATATAAGAATTGCATTCATTTGCAGCGGAAACCATTAAGAAACGAGTCCTAATTTAACTAAACAAGATATAGGCACCTAACCACATATCAAAACATGTTCTCTAGATGTAATTCAGCCTAGATAGAAATTCATAGAAAAAATCAACATGTGCATATTTCAAGATGCATATCAACCCAGAAAAAATCTACATCATGAACATACTTCTAAGATTAAGCAACACCAAAATCATACTCACAGGTATCTTAAATCAATTTTAATTACTTTATTGTAATATCAAAACATAAGTACTAAAGACAAATTCAATATCACAAAGCTAACATTAATAGTGATGATCATTATAGCCATTGAAAGAATAATAGCATACACATTTTTCTTAGTTTGAAATCTCATCCTCATTGCTCTCTCACTTCTATTAATGTTATAAAGACATACTAGAGTTTTTACTTGGCGGTTACCTAGATCCTTGCTTCCCCTAACTGCCTCAACATTATTTATTCTGCATTGCAAGGTAAATGAGAGGGTAAGCATAAGCTTAGTGAGTGAATAAAAACAAGTATAAAAATCTCCTTGCAATGAACTTATATTAAACCAATTTTAGCAATTTAAAAATCAAGTCATGCTCTTTAAAAAACATTCATGGCTAACAATACCATCTTTAGAAAATCAGCAAGTGGTCATTGCTCGCAAGCCACAAAACCTTTTCAAAATCCCTTTTTGAAAACACATGCGTAATAAGCAAAATACAAGTCTTATATGGTACTCATAGGAATGCTTAAATCAAAACTTTTGTGCACAATTCACAACACATGCAATTCTTATTGTAAAGAAAAATTGCTTTCTTTTTTAGCCATATTGGAATTAGTGATCGATTAGTCTACCGCTAATCGTTGGGATAAACGGACTCTCACTCGTTCCCTTGAACGAGGTTACATGGAGGTCTTGTTCCACCATGCCAAAACTCACCTTAGAGTCGGGTTAGTTAGCAAACCCGAATGCGATAAACTCCCTTATATCGCGTAACATTAGCTCCCCTTAATGCATCACTAATGAATTTCACACGTACGCATTTTATATATTTAGTGCACTACCACCCTATTGATTGATAAACTTATCCCTCTTAACCATCACATAATAATCCAATTCAAAACAAAATCAATACTCAAGTTTTAAGTTAAAAACAATGAATTAACCACATGTATCCCATTTACACATGCATCAAATGCATAAACCAATAAAAACCACTTTTCTCATGTTTTCAAAACAAAACCATGGGAGCATCATATAAATATAAAACTTTTTAAAAATAGTCTCATGACCATTGAAAACACATGCATATTCACATATGCACAAGTATAACACGAGCATGACTAATCATAGAAAAAAACAAGGAATAATATTGGAACCTTTAAGAAAGTAATACTTTAAACTTACTTACGAGTTTAGGGAGGTTTTTAAAACCTTACCTACACCCTCAAAAATTTGAAAACACATTAGAAAACCTGTCAAATTGGCAGCCCTCATAATCCACTCACTGATTTAACGAAACTTGCTTGACAAGTCACACAAAAATGTGATTCGACTTTCCAATCTCTTTCAAACTTGTTCCTCTACCTCTTGAACTAATTCAAGCATAAAAAACTAGGTATTTAATGCTCCTAATCACACACAACAAATGCCAAGTCGGACCCCTACACAACAACCCTTAAAAAACTATCAAAACCTTAACTAAAAACTTTCCGAAAACCACCAAATTACAAGTTTGAAACTTGAACAAAAATCACAAGTTTGACCATAAAAAAATGAATTTAGGATACAAAAACAGTGGGTTAAAACGATTGAACGGAAATCACAAGTTTGACCACGAAAATCGATTTTTTTTTCTTCAAATAAAGGTTAAAAATAATTGTACCAAGCCAACAACTTGGGAATTTCAATAAATAACTCTATAATTAAGAGGTTTGAATGTTTTATAACCTCTAAATTTTATCCAATCCACTTCTATGGTGTTTGAGTAGAAAAACAATTGACAAACATGACTTTTTGAAGAAGAAAAATATAAATAATTAATCAAACGAATTTTTATTGAAAAGATTTATGTTTACATTTGAAAATATGATGGAGTCTCTTCCAATAATATGATAAGTCTGAATTATAAAAATATTTTTAGGTTTATGATATAAAAATAGGTTTTTAGGACTTAAATTAGGTAATATGGGTTATATGTTTTAAAATTTGGGTTTTGAGTTAATTAAATAAGATCATAGAAGGTTAGATCAATTAGAATTACAATTGGATCGAAGAACCTTAAAGATTCAAAGTTTTGGCTCAATTTATAAAATTGTCCTCTAGTTTTCAATTTTTACAAAATAGTCACTAATTTCAAAATCTTAGGGATTAAAGTGTAAATTTTCGAAATTAATATGAACAAAGTAAAATATATATTAAATAAGGATTTTAGGATATTTTTCCATAATTTATTTTGATTAAAAATCAATTTTTAAGTATTTAATTCGAAGTAGGCTAAACCGACGAAACCAGTTCACTAACTTCTAGGCCCATTTTTTAGGCGTTACAGTTACACTTGGATCACCTAATTATTGAAATTTACATTTGGGTCACTCATTTATGTGTAAGGTTACATTTGGGTCACTCAATTAATAAAGATTATATTTCAATCACTCAATTATACGTAAGGTTACATTTGGGTCACCCTTCATATTTGAAAAAAAAAGTTTATCAATTCGTGTATTAGATTAGTTAATGATTTCAAATAGAGTAATTTAATGTTAACAAGGTTATACAAGTGATTTATAAGAAAAAACGACCAAATTGATGTACTTTTTCAAATATGAAGGGTGACCCAAATGTAACCTTTAATAACTGGGTGACTCAAATGTAACCTTACCCATAAATGAGTGACCCAAATAAAACTTTCAATAATTAGGTGACCCAAATATAACTATACTCATAATTAAGTGGCCTTTGTTGCAGTTTACCCTTTTAGATTTTAAGGGTTATATTTTTTTATCGTTTATAAAATTTATAAGCTTAGAATTTATGATTTGCGATTTAAGTTTTTAAAATTTATGATTTATGTTTAATATATACAGATTTTATAAAATTTATGCAATATGTATAAAAAAACTCTATATACAAAGAGAGATTCACTTATAATAGTGTAAAAGTACATGAGTTTTACACATCTCTTTAAGTTTTATTATAATTGATATTTTAACGAAGAAAATTACAATACACACAAGTCTTCTTCTTTTGGGGTTTAAGGTTTAAGTTTTATTATAATATGGTTTTAATGTTCCTAATCCCGGACTATAAGATTAGGTGAAGTTTTTTGTGTTTCAGAAAGTTTTCGATTAAGGTTTTGATAGGTTTTAAGGGTTGTTGTGTAGGGATCCGACTTGAGGTTTTTCTTGTGTGTTTAGAAGCATTAAAACCCTTGATTTTGATGCTTGAAACAGGACGAGATTTAGGAGATCGCGTTTGAAGGTGTTCTGTTTTTTTATCGGTGACTTGGCGAGCAAGTAACGATTTTTGGTGAGTGGTTTACGAGAGTAACTGCTTCGACATTGTTTTAAACTTGTTTTACAGACTTTTGAGAGTGTACAGAAGGTGTGAAAACTTCTGATATGTGTCGATCTTGTTGATGATGCTGAACAACAAACTTTGATTGTAGGACCTAGGAAGGAAGAAAGTCTCTCGCAAGAAGTGGCTGCAAAATAAAGAATTAAGGATAAGGGATGAAATGAATAGTTTAGGGACTGATTTGGAAGCAAAAGGATATGTGGTGTTGACAAGGGTGAATGGATATTTAGAACGTTTTGTGGTGATGAGAAAGGATGGGAATGGTAAAAGGAATAAGATGTTATGTATGGATGGTGATATGATGAAAAGGAATGATGAAATAGAATAGTATCTTAAAGATACTTAAGGAAGAAGCTAGGTTATAGAAAACCTAATCATGAACCTTATATTGATCTTTAAGGGGTGGTGATAAACGGGCTTTTACCCTTTTAGTATATTAAACTAAAAGAACCTGATACAAAGTAGCCTGTCGAAACGGGCTTTCTTCGTATGTTATATTCATGATTAATTTAGGGAATAAAGGGGAAAACGAAAATTAAAAGAAAATAAGGAAGAGATGATGTTTTGAAGAAAACTCGAAACAAGGAAGATGAATGCTTCAAGAAAAATCAATGGCAGCACTTCGAGCGTTCAACAATGGTGAATTATGATGCTGGAATCAATTGAAAACGCTAAACTCGAAAGAACTTACACAATATACTGAGCAAACCCGAATCGAATCTGTTTAACGTCAAGGACTTGGATCCTCTAAATAGCGATCTAGGAACCCGAAGTATCAAGAATTTGACAATCAAAAACAAGTTTTAATGTCAGAAAAGTTCTAAAAAAACCAAATAAGAGAAAAAAACTCTCAAATATAAATTTTATTCAAAGTGTGTAACCTTTTGTTTACAAAATAAAGAAATATATAGGAGAGGAAAAAAGTCAGCCAAAATTCAAATATGTGGCCATTATTTGAACGAAAATTCAAATTTAAATGCTAAAATAACTCCTCCTAGGCTCCTAATATCCTTAGCCACATGTTTTAACGAAAATAACACATCAAACATGTGTTTATTTGTTTAAAATTCAAACAAATAACTCCTAAAACTATCTTGGGCGTCCAACCATTTTAGCCACAAGTTTTGGCACATTAAACATGTGCTAATTTGTTTGAATTTGAACAAAAACCATTCAGCCTTATCCATATAGCCTCCTAGTGCTTAAAAACAAGGGCCTTGTTTGGCTTGCACTCCCTTGAATGCCCACACATGTGCACAAGGCTCCCATGTGTGTCTCACATGCATGGTGTCACAGTTGTCTCACTTTGCATAGAGATCCTACTGTGACTAGCCCGTTCGAGACCGAGCAGATGCGAGCCTCGGGGTTGATGTGAGCGATCCCTAAGGAGCAACCAAGTAAGGATGCGAGTCAGGATGCTTTTTGAGGGCATTGAGGAGCTTGTTTAGGAAGTGTCCCCGGTTGGGACGAAGCAACGTCTACTCGTGCCATACTTAGTAAGTTTTATTTGCTCTTTAGGGGGAAGTGAACTGGTGTTGGGTCTCCACCAGCCCCCTCGCCATAGGCTAGCAGTGGAGCTACCATGGTGTAAGTGACCCACTCCTAGGCCCACGTGGGGCCTAGGTGTGCGGGCGTTGGGGCCAAGTGGATGGCACGACGTCTCTCTAGGGTGTGTCCCTAGGGACGGTTTGGGGCCTTGTGCCCCTTATCGTGCTCCTGTTGGAACCATGGGGTTGCCTTATAGCATTTGATTGGCCCTGCGATATTCTGTGTTGAATTGGTTATATTACCCGGCGCTATTTAAGATGACGCTTCCGTGTTTAGTCCTTGGTAAAGGACGTGTTGAAGGCTGACTTGTCTAGGATGTGTTCCTTTTCAAGTGCCGCACGGCCCAGCCACCTAAGGGTGCGAGGGTTAAGACCCGCCACCTAGGGGTGCGAGGGCTAGGTCCGTGACACGTGGTATCAGAGCGTGGCTCTTGGTCTAAGTGATCAAGGAAGGTCCCTTGTTGGTTACACATATGGTGTTCCTATGGTTATTTATTCTTACGTCAAGCACTCTAGTGGAAAAGAGTAGGCAGGGTAGAATGATGTTGGTCGAACTCACACCAAGCGCTTCCTTGGCTAAAGCAGGCAGGGTGTTCTAGTCTACACCAAGCGCTCACATGGTTAGAGTAGGCAGGGTTGTCTAGCATTACACCAAGCGCCTCAATGGTTAAAGTGTGTTAGGCGGTGAAGTGTTACACCAAGCGCTCTCACGAATGGATGTATGCAGGATGATTGGGATTCATCCCAATTTCTCTCATAAGGAGAGAAGGCAGGGTGACCCAGATTCACTGCAAGCGCTCTAGTGTGAGTAGTAGGCAGGGTAATTTTATTTCACACCAAGCACGTTACCTCATGAAGTAAGCAGGGTAAGCGGATTTAACACCAAGCGCTTTGGCATGTTAAGTAGGCAGGGTGGACAGAGTCACGCCAAGCACTTTATCATGTGAAGTAGGCAGGGTGAACTAATGAGATGATTGCCGCAATGGAATCATGACGGTTATCGTAGCTCTGTGGCACATATAGACGGGGGCCAGTGTGGTACTGGTTGGATTAATATTGTGGAATCAGTGCACCGTGGTGCCCGTCGTTAACCACAATATTGAGCGAAGCCCAAGGGTGCTTGCTCTATTTTTCTAGCACAGTGGTGCTTTGTGGAAAATTATCTTGGAATCAGTACACACGTGGTGTCTGTCGTTAACCTTGATAATTTATAGCGTAGTGGCGCATGTTGCACAAATGTGCGCGTGAAATAGCATAGAGATGCTTATTTATGACTGTAGTGGAATCAGTGCACAGAGGTGCCTGTCGTTAACCACTACAGTTGTCGAAGCATACGCGGTGCTCGACATTTGTTGGGCACAGGGTGCCTCTAAATTAATCATCATGGAATCAGTGCACACGCGGTGCCTGTCGTTAACCATGATTGATTAAGCTAGCATGGTGGTGCTGACTAGAGACATTTCATGGAATCAGTGCACACGCGGTGCCTGTCGTTAACCTTGAAAATACTCTAGTTCAGTGGTGCTAGTCAAAGAATTTTCATGGAATCAGCGCACACGCGGTGCTTGTCGTTAACCATGGAAATTCTCTAGCACAGTGGTGCTAATTAGGTAATTAGAGTGGAATCAGTTCACATGCGGTGACTGTCGTTAACCACGATAATTATCCTAGCGCAGTGGGGCATGTGGCCCGGATTTTTATGATGCTCGACTCTTTGTGCGTGGCTCTCTTATGCAGGAGTCACCGAGACCCTATGATGAAAAAGAACAATTACAGTGGTTGTAATGTTGTTTATGTAATACCGGCCTAACCAGTTTCGTGTGCGCGCGGCTTGAACGATGGTGACGACACGCAAGCGTGCAGCAGGCAAGGGCCCTAAAATGGATACCCACCCAGAGGTGGGTGCGACTTCATCGAGGAGTGGCCAAAGAGGTCACAGTGCCTGCCATGAGAGCTGTGATATTAAATGACCGAATTCGTGTGATCGAGGAAACTCAAAAAGAACTTGCTGATGCTACCAAGGACTTTGGGAAAGAGGCCAAAGAGGCGTCGAGCCATTTGAAAATCGAGCTAGAGGGGATGAATGATCAGGTTAAGACAGTAAAAGACATGAAATTTGAGCTCGATGAACACAAAGCACAGGTTAATTTGATGCAAGTCACTTTGGGAAACACAGTGACATTGGATAAAGGTCCGAGGACTAGTGTTCCTAAACCGCAACGTTATGAGAGAAATCGAGATGCAAAGAAGCTCGGGAATTTCTTGTTTGATAGGGAACAATGTTTTCGAGTCTCTTGTGTTGAGATAGACAAAGACAGGGTTTCAGTAGCTTCCATGTATGTGGTGGCAGATACCAAGTTGTGGTGGCGGTCGAATTTTGTCGATGACGTGTGTTCTGTGGTTACGTGGGAAGGATTAAAGAAGGGATTGTTACACCTTCCTTCCCTAAGGATGTATAAGATTATGATCGTAAGAATCTAAGGGATCTAGCACACAGAGAAACTGTTCGAGAATAGGTGAGAGAATTTGTTGCTTTGATGCTAGATATGAAGGATATGTCTGAGAAGGAGAAGGTGTTCTTTTTCCTTGAGGGGATAAAACCATGGGCAAGATCTGAGCTGTCGAGACAGAAACTCCAGGATGTTGCTGCGGCCATGGAGGCTGTCGAGCGTCTCAATATTTATAGTGAGAACTCAGATAAGCAAAAGGTTGTTGGCTCATTTAGGAACAACCATGATACCAGTAACAATTATAAGGCCATAGCGACGGATAAGACACATGTGTGGAGAGCAAGTAGGAAGCTGTTTACCAAGTATCGGACACCGAATCGGGGAAATGGGGGGGCCTGACCAGTATGTGAACTGAGTCGGTTTCCTCTAGGTTGTTTCCTTTGCAAGAGTCCCCATTAAGTGGTTGTGCGTAAAAAGAGAAACATTGGATGTTATGGAAAGACAACATGGGTGTTAGTGGATACAGAAGCGTGTCCGACACTTTTATCTCTCCTGTAGAAGCTAGGAGGTGTGGCTGGGAAGTATTGAAGGGTGTCGGACAGATGTAGGCAGTTTATTCAGCTATCTCATCCATTTGTGGGAGCTCAAAGAAAGTGGGGATCAAATTGGATCAATGGCAAGGGAGAGTGGAATTCATTGTCACATAAATGGATGATTCTTGATGTGGTGTTGGGACTTGATTTCATGACAGCGGTCCAAGCGATCCTAGTCCTTACAGCGGGCTGCTTAATGTTTTTTGGGGGGGATTGTTCTTGTGTGGTTCCGACGATTATAGTTCCTAGTGGGGGTAAGAAAGTATTGTCTACGACTCCATGCAAGAGAGGGGTGAAGTAGGGGGAGCCTTCCTTCCTTGTGTTGCCGGTTTGTAATGAGGATCTAAATGCAGGTTTCCTACCTAAGGAGTTTCAGAAAGTATAAGAAGAATATGACGATGTCTTGCCCGATCAGTTACCTAAGGGTCTATCTCCTCGAAGTTCGGTGGATCTTGAGATTGAGCTCATTCTCGGGATCAAACCTATTGCCAGCTACAATATCGTATGTCTCCACTTCAGTTGGAAGAATTGAGAAAATTGGAGGATTTGTTGGAGGCTGGGCTTATTCGGCCGTCCAAGACCCTATTTGGTGCAACCGTGTCATTTAAAAGAAAACATGAGGGAAATTGGCGATTGTGCATAGATTTTCGGGGCCTAAACAGAGTTACTGCTTGGGACAAGTATCCTATCTCTCTGATTGCTGACTTGTTCAACCAGTTGAGTAGTGCCAAGTTATTTGTGGGAATATGTGTTGTTTGCAACAGTTGTAATGGAGGGATTAATTGGCAACAATGGCATCTGATGTTTTGAAGAAATGGTGTTACTAAGTCGGTTGGTTGGTATAAAAGCTCGCATGAACAAGGTATAATGGTCGAGGAAGACGTCTATTATCAGTTTTCGTGTCGCATAAATATTTGCTTTTGTGTTGGCTTCCCGTGGTGGTAGACGAACTAAAAGCTTCGGGTGATTTATGAGGTACATCTGATATTTTATTGTAATATAAATTATACTAACAAAGGTTTTGGTTAGTTTTCTCTTTGTTTGTGTGTTGTTAAGACAAGTATTCCTTTTGTGAGTTTGTGACAACTTATTTCCTCGAAATTGAGGAAACACCCCCCCGGTTATCACATAGACAATGTTTTCTATATGTAACAATGAGGAAGAAGGTACAATAAACGCTAGCACAGTTAAAAGTATATGTCCTCTTAAGGTCAACAGGTGTGTGTTGACAAAAGTTCACTGTGGGTGAAATCTATTTACTAGACGGTGGCAGGATGTTCCTGCGCTACATGTTTGACATGAACAGGGGGAAAATGTTAGGGTGAGGATGTCTAGAATTGGCTACCTCAGGGGATTAGTCTTTTGGTGCACGGTGATGTTTCTCGTTGTGATCTACTGGTGTATCATATCGCAAATGCATGTTGGGTCTTGCTTACGACAAAGTAGCCCTGTGATCTTTGTGCATAAAGAGTATACCGCGGGTTGATGCTTGGTGGCACGTCTTGTCTTAAAGGCACATGGCTGCTTAGTTCTAATGCATTGGCATTGTGAGGATGTAGCAAATTGGTGTTTTACCTAGTTAGGCGTTGTGGCACGTTTAAACTCATTGGAAGAATGGTTTTTCGTTTGGTGTTGGCATAAGGTGTTAAGGAGTTCTTCGGAGTACAGTGGTGGCCTCAGAAGGATGAGAAAGTCGCGGTGTGCTTTCCGTTTGCATAATAATATTATTTGTGAGTTCCAGTAGGTCTTTATCAAGAAGCTCACCTAGGGGAGCGACGTAGACTCCGACTAATTGAGTGGGGGAAGACTTCCAGAGTGCGAACATCTTGTTAGATAGCATGGAAGTAAGGTCAGATAGGGGTAGCGGATCTGAGTTTGTTTAAACCAATTGGCTTCCTTGGTAAGGGTTTTCATCGGTTGGTTGCTTGTCTGCACAATGGGGCTCTCAACGTGTTGAGGACCATCAAACAAGATGGATGTGAAAGTCAACCAGTGAGTGAAGTTAAACTCTAGGAGTCGACGAGGACGTCGACAAGTTGGATGGGGAAGAATGTTGTGGCCGTTCCGATTTTCGTCCAATCGAGTAGGGTGCGTCTAAGCCAAGTCAGATGGGCACGAGGGTGCGTCTAAGCCGAGTCAGATGGGCACGAGCGATATTATAAGGCACTTGTTCGAGTGGATCTTTGGGTTTGTAGATATTTTTGTTCAAGCCTCAATCAGAGTAAAAGTGGGGGAGCGTAAACCGAGTTGACTTTGGAGGTGAGTTCTCCTGTGTGAATGTTGTCTCGTCAGATGGTTCAGTGTTGTTGTCAAAGCGTAAACCGAGTTGAGTTTGGAGGCGAGTTCTCCTGTGTGAATGTTGTCTCGTCAGATGGTTTAGTGTTGTTGTCAACATCGATGACGACATCGATAGAGGAAGTGGGGGAGAATGTCACAGTTGTCTCACTTTGCATAGAGATCCTACTGTGACTAGCCCATTCGAGACCGAGCAGATTCGAGCCTCGGGGCTGATGTGAGCGATCCCTAAGGAGCAACCAAGTAAGGATGCGAGTCAGGATGCTTTTTGAGGGCATTGAGGAGCTTGTTCAGGAAGTGTCCCCGGTTGGGACGAAGCAACGTCTACTCGTGCCATACTTAGTAAGTTTTATTTGCTCTTTAGGGGGAAGTGAACTGGTGTTGGGTCTCCACCAACCCCCTCGCCATAGGCTAGCAGTGGAGCTACCATGGTGTAAGTGACCCACTCCTAGGCCCATGTAGGGCCTAGGTGTGCGGGCGTTGGGGCCAAGTGGATGGCACGACGTCTCTCTAGGGTGTGTCCCTAGGGACGGTTTGGGGCCTTGTGCCCCTTATCGCGCTCGTGTTGGAACCATGGGGTTGCCTTATAGCATTTGATTGGCCTTGCGATATTCTGTGTTGAATTGGTTATATTACCCGACGCTATTTAAGATGACGCTTCCGTGTTTAGTCCTTGGTAAAGGACATGGTGAAGGCTGACTTGTCTAGGATGTATTCCTTTTCAAGTGCCGCACGGCCCAGCCACCTAAGGGTGCGAGGGTTAAGACCCGCCACCTAGGGGTGCGAGGGCTAGGTCCGTGACACATGGCACATGCCGAAGACACTTTCCCTTCGAGTAGGATAGGTTTCAGATGTCGTAGGTCACTTCAGCTTGAGTTGAGCTAACTGAAAATTGAGTAGAGCTGAAACGAGCTAGCTGAGAGTGTAAGGAGCTAAACAGAGCTGGGAGCTAAGCATCTAAGCTGCCTTGAGCTAAGGTTAGCTGCGTGCACTCCATTAAGCTTCTTATGAGCTGAATATAATTCACTTGAGCTGGTGTTGAGCTGCATACACTCTCTTGAGCTGGTGTTCTCCTATGTAGCTATATGTAAACATCACAAGAATCCATCAAAGTATTGTATACTCATTCGAAACATAAATACAAGGCATAAACACTTGTAAATTTATTTAATAACACACATGAAGTTATAAATAAGTTTAAAACATTACAAACACTATCAAACCAATCCTTAAAACACACTTAATAGCATATATACATACTTAAACATATTTAATAAGTAGTATAGTCTAATATGTCACATATCAACATGCAACACATTATAAAGCCTATGTTCTAAGGCATAAAAATTATTGAATGAATCTGGAATTGAAGCACAAGTAAGGAAAAGAACTTCCCTGAATGTCTTTGCCTTAGAACGAGTAATAGGTCCTGGTGGCAAGACCTCCGGATCAGATTGTGCTTGCATAGCTGTGCTCACATCAGAACCCGAAGTATCAAGATTGATAGAAAGGGTTTGACGCCACAAGTACAAAAGTACTTGATAAGTCGATAAAGTTCTAAGAAGAACTAAACGAGAGAAAAATCTCATAAGTAATTTTATATAATCTGAATGGTGTGTTTACAAAATGAAATACAAGTCCCATTTATAGTTTTCTAAGGGGGTTTGGACAAAATGGAATTTAACTATTAGGATAACCATTCATTTGAATGGTGTCTCCCTCCAAGTCTATTAGAAGAGTTGTAACTTTTTGGTCCAACCTGCACAGTCTTTAGTAATTGGGCCATATCTCGAGCTCCCGATATCGTATTGATGCGATTCAATATTCGTTGGAAAGATAAGAGATAGAGGAATAACTTTCATGAAGACATTGAAACCCAATTCCACTTGTATACTGCTCGAAATTGGCAAAGAAGTGGACCATCATGAATCTATTCAATGAAAAGTGCTATCTCTTTGTTTTGGCGCCCACTTGCTTTCCCTCCATGATCTTGGTGCCCAATGTGGATGATGGTCGGACATGATGCTTGGTGAAGGGTAGGTGACCTTCGGGTGTTGAGCTGGGAGTAATAGCTAGAGTTGAGGTGAGCTAATCGAGCTGGGAGTGAGCTGGATTGAATTGAGCTGTCTAGCTGAAAGACTTAGCTAAAGTTTGAAGCTGAAATAAGCTAATCCGAGTTGCCTTTAGGAAAGTGAGCTGGTCCATTAGTTTCCTTATACTCTCTTCTAGTGTGAGGAGTGTTTTGGAGCTGATCTGAATCTCCTAAGGCCTCGTTTTGAATTATGCTTCATTTGAGCTCATATGGGTTTTGTGAGCCGACATGGAGCTACCCTTGAGTCCTTTAAGTACTGTAGGAGTGTTCCATGCATTCCCAAGCTATTCTGAAGTTGGCTCCTTGTGTTTCTAGCATTGCCATCCGTTTAGCTTTTTCTGAGCTAACTTTAGCTGTTTGAGCTAGGCATTTAAGTTCGTGAGCTCCTCTACATAGTTCCTTTAAGTTCACTAGCTGAAAATAAGCCTTCCTTAAGCTCCTATGCAATTCCAAGCGTTTGAGCCGTCCTTGAGCTGTTCCAAGCTGTCATAAGTCTTCCCAAGCTACGTTGAGCTACCCTTGATGTCTTTAAGCTTCCTCGGACTATTATCAAATAGCTGAAACAATAAGTAAACAATGTATAAGCTGAAACGAATTGAAATAAGCTAAAATGAGCTAGAAACAATGTAGTTTAGTTAATATTAAGAATAAGATGACTTAGAATAAATATAAAGATGTGGTTATGCAATCACGAAACATTACTTAAATAACAAAAGCATGCTTGTCAATGTATAAATTAGATAATAGAAGATAAAGTATGGTAGAACTCCCTTAGAACCAATCTTGAAGATTTTCAATGACGTGATAAAACCATAGAGAAAATAGGCACCGATTAGGATCATATCAACCTCCCTATACTAGGAAGTAAGTAAATGTTTAAGTTTTCGCAAAGGTTCCCATATTACTCTATGTTTTTACTATGAACTTTGTCATGCTTAGTGTTGATTTTTGCATAGATGTTTATGCATGCTGATTTAATGCTCATGTTACTGTTTTATAAAGATTTTGACATACATTTGATGCTCCCATGGTTTTATTTCAAAAACATGAGAAAAGTGGTCTTTACCGGTTTTGGCACGTGGTGCTTAAAATAATGGGATGCATGTGTTTAATTCTGTTTTGAATTAAGTTGAGCGTTGGTTTTGTTATACATATTGGCTAGTTAAGTGATGAACCTTATGGGATAAGTTGATCGATCAATAGTGTAACCCCTAAATTTAACCTAATTACTTAGATTAAAAGTTAGGGTTCATGCTTCGAAAACTTCTTTCCCAAGTTAGGTTTAAACGAAATAAAACTAAAATTTCTTATAATTTAATAAACCAAAAAATTGAAATTTAACATTTAAAATAACTAAAGGTTCAACCCATATTTGTAATAACATTAACAGTTCTAAAATCCAAATAAAAGACCAATATGAAAGTCAAAAAAAATCACAGTCCAAGTCCAGTACAATAGAAAATAATAACCATAAATAATGGAATAAATCCGGAGTCTGAAACTGTAAAACATACGAAGTAGTTCTGAAACAAGATTCCTCCAAGTACCGTAGCCTAGGTCTGA
Organism: Abelmoschus esculentus; assembly: GCA_035048815.1. NCBI lineage: Eukaryota > Viridiplantae > Streptophyta > Magnoliopsida > Malvales > Malvaceae > Abelmoschus > Abelmoschus esculentus. The sequence goes on from JAUCBN010000049.1 coordinate 5,240,335, forward strand.
GAATCTGAAACAAAAACTGTGGGGGTGTAAGCTTGGGAGCCTAGTGTGTCTTTAATGTGCGGATAAACAAAACTACAGTACAGAAAAAGCATAACACAAAATATAATAGCATAATTTCATAACAGAATATGATACAAGCATGAGAAGGCTAAAGTAATGCACATTGAGCATAAATCTAATCTGTTGGTAAAGTCAGGAAAGTTAGCCAACTTTCATTGACTTTTTTTTTTTCTTGTTAAATTTGTAAGATGACTTTTCTTCAATGGTACTTTGATCTTTGATGAACTTCCTCCAATCACCGGTTTAGATTCGAGGGCGAATCTTTTTGAGGAGTGGGGGAATGATACAAGCATGAGAAGGCTAAAGTAATGCACATTGAGCATAAATCTGAATCTGTTGGTAAAGTCAGGAAAGTTAGCCAACTTGCGTTGACTTTTTTTTATGGTTTTCGTGCATTTCTTGGCAGAGTTGTCTTCTAATAAATTGACCGTCATTCATTTAACTTTTTAACGCATCTTGAAACGCATCAATTGGATATCGGGAACTCAAGATATGTTCGTTTTATTGAAGATTGCGCGTGCAAAAAACTGGATACGAGATTACTATGGGATTTTGTAAAATTCAGCCCAAAAGCTAATATATAAAGCTTTTGGATGAATTAGACATTAAAATAAATTAATTCAAAGCTGAATTATGAAGCTTTGACCATTATTATTAATATTTTATTTTATTTTCTAGGATTCCTTTTGATTAGCTATCCATAAGCTGATTTTAGGGGATTTATTCTATTAAGCTATCAATATGCTGATTTTTAGGGATTGATTAGCTATCTTTTAGGTAATTGTAAGATCTCCTTTAGACTATAAAAGGGGACAACCTCTTCTCTTGTAAAAAACATGAAGAATATAAATTGTTGAGTTATAAAACTCTTGGCCTTGGGCCATTTTATTTGCAAGGTTGTTACCTTGCTATTTTTCTTATTAGAAGTCTTCTTCAACATAAGTACTTCAAGTTTTTATGAGGGAGATTATCTTCACACTCTCGCTTGCCTAAGCAATCGCATTTAGGAGGGTGAGTTAGAGCCGATTATGGTGTTTGCGTATCTAATTACGGATAGGAGGGTGCCTAGGACAACAAAATACCATCAATTCACCGGAGAGATTCGTTTCGTTTGCAGGTGTTTGCCTATTCAATTGCGATTAGGAGGGTGCCAAGGACAAATCTATCCAATATTATACCACCACCACCATCTATCCCGCTGTATTTTATATCATTCACCACGCCGATCCTGCTGCATTTTTATATCAGAATATCACAATACAAAACAAAACAGAATATGTGATGTATGATATGATATGATATGCACCCAACACCGATCACCATTAGAAGATAAGGTTCCCCTGAACCACTCTAACTCCATCACACCATCAAAAGTGAAGCTCGACCTGAAGGTGGAGTCACTGAACAGAAGTGGTTACTCGACCCGAAGGTGAAGCCACTAAACAGAAGTGGTTACTCGACCTGAAGGTGGAGCCATTGATCAAAAGTGATACTCACCAATAGGTGATATAACTGAACTTTCCCGTACACAATATCCAACCGATGCAATGTCATAAATAATTAACAAAATCGGAACAGATAATAGAGTCTGAATGCATGCCTAGAAGAATAAAAGGAGGCGTGCATAAAAATTTCATAATCAGATATTCAATTTAATATCACAGAACATGACAATTATTCAATTATTTTTAGAAAATCACAGAGATGATGCAATCAACATGGTATATAGAATTAAAAGATATACAAAATGTTGCACAGAATTAAATAGAAAATTATCGGGAGAGACACACCTGAATCAGAATACTTAACGCCGATAATGATGTCTATTGGCCTCAGTCCTAGTACTAGGTCTAGCAGGCGTAGAACCTAGGTGTAACAACAATGTAAAATACCTTACTATGCCATTATCTAACAACAAAATACGAAACAGAAAGACCAAAAAACTCATGAGCGTTTCCCAAAGACTGATGAACAGGAGGTCATCTAGGAGGAGGAGGAGGCAAAAACTTAGGTTCTGAATCCATGTCACCTGAACCAAACAATAACTATTTCAGATTTTGATAAAAACATCTTCTAGATAATCATTCGGACTAAAAAGCCTTAAAAATGACACTTTGGGTTCGAATTTTTAAAAACGAATTGCGCCATCGAACTTAGGACATCAAAAAACATAAAGTGGGATCGGATCAAAAAAGTCAACACTAACGCCACCATTGGTCAACGCTGACGTTAGCAGTGAAGTTAATAGGTCAACGTTGACGTCAGCAGATCAACGCTGACGTCAGTAGTAACGTCAGCAGATCAACGCTGACGTCAGCAATGACGTCAGCAGATCAACGCTGATGTCAGCAGTGACGTTAGGAGATGATATCAGCAGTAACGTCAGCAAATGACGTCAGCAGGTCGGGTCACGGGCCAGGTCTCGGGTGGTCAACCGGCCGGGACAGATTTTCCCGAGAAAATTTGGAATTTCTAGATTTTCCCCAAATTTTCCCGGAAAATATGGAAAAATCCAGATTCTCCTAGGTTCAATTTCTTCCAAAAATTCTTTCTAGATTCGATTCGAACCCCCCTGATTCAATCTAAAACCAATTTAAAACACTCTCATACCTAAAACCAAATAAAAACTATCTCAAAAACCCTTAACACTCGATCAAAACAGAAATCAAATAACTTTTCCCCTATCACAATGACAGAACCGAATTGAAACAAAAGAAAAAGGATTTGAAAACTTACCAATACCAGGATTAAGTGTAGTGTAAAACGAACGGGATAAGGACTTCTTTTGATTTGAAACTAATTTGAAGAAAGAATGAAAATAAAAGGGGAAAGGCATTAAAGCCAAAAAATAATTCGACGGAAAGAGGAAGAAGACTGTTACCATTTTTAAATGGTAAAACTACCCTACAAGGGTTTAAACTTTTAAAACCTTTTAATCAAACCCTTAACATTCCGAGAATTACAATTTGGTGTAGAATTTTTAATTTAGGTTTAACAGAAAAATCCCCAATTTCCTAGGGTTACAAATTAGGGATTAAGAAATAATTAGGGTTTTTGAAAAGGGGGAGAATTTGGGGTGTTACATTTATTGAGAATCCGTTCGAATTTTAACCGAGTAAAAAGCTGAAAATTGAGATTATGTTATATAAATAGGTTAAAAGTTCATAATTAACTATTTGAATTAATAAAATTTGATTTAATATCATTTTGTGGTCATTTTATTGGGATTAAAGCGTGCATGTCTAAATGGGCTTTATAGTGAACACGTTCAAATTTTAACCGAGTAAAAGGCTAGAACTTTAAGATTAAGCTGTATTTTTTTCAAAAGCCCATAATTAACTATTTTAACTCTTAAAATTTGATTTAAAATCATTTGGTCGTCGTTTTGAATGGATTAAAATGTGCATTCTAAATGGGATTTATAGAAAATCCGTTTAGATTTTTTTGAAGGAAGGGCCTCATTAAAAAAAACTATAGACAGTCACCTCGAGAGGTGAGTCGGCCCCTATGGGGAAAAGAGTACCCATGGTTTTATTGAGAAAAAAGAGGAGAACATCTTCGAGTGTATAGTAGCCTGAATAAAATAAGGAAAGATATAATCAAAAGAACAAGAAAGGAAAGAAAGTAGAGCCCGAGAAGCTAAGACATGGGCTACAACATTTGCGTCTCTAGGTACATAACAAATCTTACATTCAGGCAAAGTACCAGGAGTGGATACGAGAAACCAAATGTTCCACCGTGGAGAGATTTTGATGATGGGAATTATTAACCATGCTGGGAATGGAAGCTGAGTTAGTTTCAAAGACCATACGAGTCCAACCATTAGCAACAACAAGCTTTAAACCTTCCAGAATGTCAAGAGCTTCAGCAGACGCGGAGTCCGGGCAAAAGAGTGGCTTAGAACAACCACAAAGGACAACGCCAGAGGAACCCCGGGCAATGACGCCAGCAGTAGCACCCCTCAAAACGGGGTCAAAGGTGCCATCCGTGTTAATCTTGACGAAACCAGGGTCCGGTTTCGTCCATCTAGCTTGATCAAAAGTGGGCTCAACTATCCGGGAACGTAGATGAGAAGCATCATTAATTGATGTATAGTCATTAAAAAGTTTTTGTGCATTGGAAATAGTTAGCCAAACCGGCTAGAGGTGGCTATTATGGACAAAGTCATTTCGGCGATTCCATATCCAAAGGATCGTGATAAGGAGTGAGAATTGATGTAAGGAAAGAAACCCAGCAACTTCAGCAAGCCACTGGTGGGGGGAGAAAAAGGTGTTGTAGAAAATCTGTGTAGGGAGAACATTCTTGGCACTAGGATAGTCCCACATAGCATGAAGGGTTGTTTCGATGGTCAAGTTGTATATCGGGCATACCCCCGTACCAAGATTGGCTTGGAGAATTTTATGGCCGGATAAAAGTGCATTATGACATAAACGTCATCCAAAGGTACGAACCTTGGGAAGAGTAGGAAATTTAGATAGAATTTTCCAAAGCTTGGAGGATCTGTTAACTGGCCCTAGTTGTAACTGCAAAAATTGGTAACCAGACCGAACCGTATATATGCCAGAGTCATGGTGACCCCAAAGGGTGGTGTCTTTTGTGTCATTGATAATTGGCACATTAAGGATGGTGTTAGCATCTTCATGGGAGAAGTATTCTCATACTTTTGATTCATCCCATCGGGGTAGGTTAAGCAACATGAAAGTACCTGTTCGAAGAGGGACTTCGTCATTCACTTCATAATCACCATAAAGGTTAACATGCTGAGATCCTCCCCATTTGTCATAGTGAATTTGAATTTGATTGGACATACCTGGCCGTTTGAAGAAACCATTGCGAAGTTTAGATATAACTATACTAAGACCTTTCCATGCAAAAGATGAACTCCGAGTGTGATCGGATTCAAGAATAGATCCCAATGGGTAATACTTGCTTTTGTAAACATGACTAAGGAGATTATTAGGCTCACAAATCAACCGCCAAATTTGTTTGCCTAGTAAAGCAACATTGAAGTGGTATAGGTCACAAAAACCTACACCTCCTGCTGCTTTCAGCAGGCAGACAGTATCCCAAGGAAGCATATGCCAACCTCGTTTGTCAGTTTTGCCAGACCACCAGTATCAACGTATCGAGGCGGTCATATCTTCAATGATGTTTTGTGGTAAAAGATAGCAAGACATAACATACTGCGGCATATATTGTATAACTGATTTAATGAATATTTCTCTACAACTAAAGGATAGAAGGTGTTTATCCCATTTACTAAGGCAGACATTCATTTTCTCCCTGGTAAACCCCAGGGCCGTTGTCTTGTTCTTCCCTATTAAGAGAGGGACTCCCAGATAAATACCTGGATCATCAACTTCCCTAACGTGGAGGATATCATTAATTTCTGATCGAAGCGACGTGGTAGTTTTCCGAGAAAAGAAAATGGTAGATTTTTCAAAGTTCAATGCATGCCAGGACAAAGTAACATATGTATATAAAACATCCTTAAGATGTTAAGCCTCTGTAGTTGTGTTCTTAATGAAAACAACACAATCATCCGCAAAAAGGAGGTGATTAATACGTGGTCCATTCTTGCTAGCAAAGAGCCCAGGAAGATTCCCATTTGCTTGCTCAGCATTGAGCAGAGCTAAAAGGCCTTGAGTATAGAAAAGAAAAAGGAAAGGTGACAGAAGGTCCCCTTGTCACAAACCTCTGTGGGGTTTAAAGGGTTGTGAAAGAGATTCATTGACACGAACTTGGAAGAAAACAGAGAATATGCATCTCATGATAAAGGAAACCCGGTGGGTATGAAAACCTAGCTTGATCATAATTTGTTCAAGGAAAGGCCATTCAACACGGTCAAAGGCCTTTTCTATGTCTAGCTTTAAGCTAGCACCTTTGGCAAGTGAGGTTCCATTGGTATTTAAGGTCTGAATAAGATCATGTGCAATGAGGATATTGTCAGTAATGTTCCGCCCTTGAACAAAAGATGCTTGATTACCACTTATGCATAGAGGTATAATAGATTTCAGACGATTAACAAGAACTTTCGCAAGAGGCTTATAAAGGACAGTGTAACACCCTCGACCCGGTGCCACATCGGGCCTCCGGCCCAAAACCTGTATTTCAAAAATTCTTTCCAAAAGCCCATAAAGTTGGGTCCAAATCCATTTCATCACAATGTAATAAAATCCAAATCCATTTAAAACGTAAATCAGAATAAATTGAAGTAGCGGAGCTCCAAAATATTACAATCGTTTAAAAACATTCGACAATAAATAAAAAAGAGTTACAAATTACACATATAGGGCCTACAAGTACGAATGTCAACTATGCCTAATAACATTACTCTGACAACAGATGTCGATGTTGAACCCACCACAATGCTCCTCCTCCTAAAGCCTCCTTACCTACGCACGAAAACACATTTCGAACGCTGAGCTACTAAAGCTCAGTGGGTACTCGACCAACCGGTCCACAGCATGCATAGCATAGAATAAGCATAGCAACATATATGATGACATGGCATGAATACAATGGCGCTACCATATCCGCCTAAACACATGGTATCATGATGGAATATATCAGCACATAGCATATGCAAGATAAGAGAAGACCACACAGCAACTCAAGTTCTTAACCCATATTTATATCTCATATATATACTTATATATATATATCGGTGTCCATATCACCTCATAGTAGTATAGAAGTAGGGGGACCCATCAGCACTAAGCAAGGCCCGTGGCATGTCACTCCACATAATTCGCTAAGGAACCCATCAGCACTAAGCAAGGTCCTAACTGGTCTTCCGCATAATATATTACCAATAACCCATCAGCACTAAGCAAGGTTATCGGTTTTATCATCATATAATAATTACTCTAGTAACCCATCAGCACTAAGCAAGGTTCCTAGTAAGCCACGTGACTAGAATAGGTCACACGAACCCTTAACGGTTCCACATATCGGTTTACACATTAGACTTCAATTTTATTCAATTATCTCTTTAACAGGTCTAGGTATCTATTCCTCGGGTTAATACTCATTTTAGGGTTTAAGCAAGTCTTTAGAACTTCTAAGATATCATTGTGAGACTTTATCACTTTTCCACAAGAACTTGGGCTAATTTGCCCTGGGGTATCGATACCCCTACTTGGAGTATCGAAACACCAGGCACCGATACCCTCCCAAAGGGGGTATCGTAACAACGGTATCGATACCAGTATCGAATCCCTTTGACCTTTCCAAAAGTCAACAGAAAAAGACCTCCTGTTCCGATACTGGCATCGATGCCATTTTGCCACTAGACAATTCGGTATCGAACCATGGCTCGATACACCTATTCTTGCAGCTTAAATTCTCTCAGGGGTATCGATACACGGCCTCCCGGTATCGATACCCCCTGCACGATAAGTGCAGTTCTAGACGTTTGAACACTTATAACCTTACCCGAATCCATCCATTTAATATCAAAGTGATCTTAGACCGTAAGTGAACTTTCCTAAGCTTGTTTAGGCCTTAATAATAGAGTTTCATCAACCATTACATGATTCACCATTAAAGTCCACCCTAAGCTTACAAGCATATCAAACCAATCAACATACAAACATTTAAACTTAAAACATGATATGCATGATGATTATGAGTTGGAAGAGAACCAACCTTAAGCAAGAACAACAACAAAATAGCAAACCCGAGCTCTACCTCCTTCTTCAAGATTTCTCTTTTTCCAAGCTCCTAGAGGGCTCTCCAACTTGTTTCTCTTGATGGATAGATCTCCTTAAGCACAAAAACTTCTCCTTCAACCCACAAATGTGATTCTCAGCACACTCTCAAAAGATTTCTCTTTTAACTTCTCAAATGGGTGATGAGGATGGTGAAGGAAGAGTATGAGAAGCAAGGACAAGGGTGATATCACCCAACTTTCTACAGAGAAAGAATTAAAACCCCTTCCCCCTCTTCTTCCAAAATCCAAATTACCCAAATGTCCCTGAAACAAACCCCTAAGGCACAAAACAACAACTCAAGCCCAAAACTTAAGGCCCAACAAGGTCCAAACTACACAAACTTGGGGCCCAAAACCGAAGCCCAAACCCCTCGGGTTAACCTAACACTCGGATCCGAATCCAGGTTGTGACAGACAGTGCAAAGGCTAATTGGTCAAAGATGATGCATTGTCGTGGGTTTGCTGATCTTGGGCATAAGAACAATGATAGTACGATTGACCTCTTCTATATTAACCGACCCTCGTAAGAGTCCCAAAAAGAGGTTTATAAAATCCAGACCAAAGGTCTCCCAGTGCTTCCTAAAGAAGCCACTTGGGAAACCATCGACTCCTGGAGCTTTCCGTGGGTTAATATCTCGAAAAGAAATGGTTACTTCATCCGCAGTGAAGTCCTTAATAAGATCATTATTCATCATTTCAGTTACAATAGTAGGAATGTTTTCCATAATGGAAGATGCAATAGTAGGGGATGAGGATGGGAAGAGATTTTGAAAATAGTCAATAGCAGTAGACATGATATCTACTATATGCGTTTGCCATACATTCTGGTTGTTTAGAAGCCCAACAATATGATTTTTCCGTCATCGCCTGTTTGCTCTAGCGTGAAAGAAAGAGGTGTTTTTGTCACCATGTTCTAATCATTGTGTCCGAGCTCGTTGAGCCCAGTATATTCCTTTCGCATTTAGTAAGCTATCAAGCTCACTTTTAGCGGAAATAAAATTTTGGATGTCCGCATCAGAGAGGTTTCGTTTAAGGCACATATTAATGAAACCATTAAGTTGATTTATACGTTCATTGGATTTAATACGTTTGTTAATTTGCCAAGAGGCTAGGAATTTTCCAATGTCCTTAAATTTATAGGGTCGAGTGAGAGTGGTTAGACCAGATCTCTCTTATTCGAGATGACACTTCTTGGTTATCAACCCAGTAATTCTCATAGTGAAAATTTTTTTAGAGAGTTTGGGTATGAGAGCCCCAGATGGGTTAATGTCCATTAAGATAGGGCAATGATTAGAGCGTGCTTGGAAAAGATATAGCTTGATAGTTAGGAAAGGAAGTAAACCAATCAGAATTCCCAAGGAATCAATCAATTCTTTCCATAATTGTATCCGTATTACGTCCAGATCTAGTCCAAGTGAACCATCCTGACTTTGGCTTACAATCAAAAAGGTTATTTGTAGTAAGACAATCTCTAAAATTATTAATTTGCGATCGCGCACGAAGGGTTCCGCCTCGTTTTTCATTATCATATAGAATTTCATTAAAGTCCCCCCCAAAGCCATGGAAGGGAAGAAGCAGATTGTAAAGTGTCTATTAAATGTCAAGTTTTGTATTTGTTCACAGTTTCAGGAAATCCATGCAAACCAGAAAATGGAATTATGTTGCTCGAAAGAAATAATAACATCAATATGGCGATCCGAGTAAGAAAGCAAATCAATAAAAGTTTTATTATTCCAAATGATAGAAAGCCCTGTACAAGTTGGGATGGATTCAATAGCTATGCAACCATGCATTCCTAACTTGATCTTAATACGGTCCATATTATGTCTGTTTAACCTAGTTTCACAAAGGAAAAGAAAATCGACACCATGCCTGGAGACAGCACGTTGCAGAGCGTGAACTACCTGGGTGTTGCTGAGACCCTGATAGTTCGAACATAAAATTTTCATTTTGCTCGGCGGGGTTGATCAAAATCAACCTCCGCCGGAGATTTTTTTGCGTTGCTCATCCCAGCTTTTTCAGCAGATACCTTGCTTGTTGGTCTGGGTCGTTTAAGCCTGTTACCCTCATCAGAAGGTGGAGTTCTTTTGGTACTTCTACTTGAAGTAGGACGAACAACTCGTTTAGAAGTCGGTGCAGTATCAAGCCATTCAGCTGCCTCTTGGAAGGCATGGTCATTGGTGAGTTCAGCCTCCAAGTCTTGGAGTTTTGGTTCCAGCAAGTTCACCTCCCCATTGTTGTCATTAGTCTTTTGTCGTGTAGTAATATTAGAGCCATGTTCAGGAAAAAACATTTGTAATGGTTGAGGAGGACACCGACGGACGGGTAGTCTACTGGCGACGGTTGGAAGAAGTCGAGGGCCCTTCGAAATAGTCTACGGAGATTCGTTACTTGGAGCAAACTTAATGGTATTAACTGGAGGAGATTGCATAGGAGCTTTACCTTTGTCATTGGTATTGGAGGAGGTTTGGGAGGAAGTTGGCATTGGCTTAGTATTGGAGGGTGCAATGGAAATATAACGGATACGACCTTTTTGTGTAGGTTGTGCATCCTTCTTTTTAGGAACACGGTGAAGCCAGTCGCCATATTAGAGTTGTTCGGGTCGAGCCTCGACCGGGATAGGACAGGATTCCGTGGAATGACCAACCTTACCACATAAGTGACATATGGTAGGAAGATGTTTGTATTGAAGTAGGCGGAACCTTGTGGAGGGCCCCACGCCGATAGCAGCACAACTTCTAATCGGTTTGGAGGCATCAAGTGTTAAACCAACTCCAAGGTATTCAATCATGTTGAAATTAATTTTCCTTGTGTCAATTTTTTTCACTGTTTCAATTAGGGTTCCAAGTGATTCCCCAATATTATGGGCAGATTCCTCCGAAGCAAGAAGGATGGGGGAAATGTTCTAAATGCGCACCCAAATTGATATGTGCACGCCCAACCTTAGTTTCTGTCCATACCTTAATTCACACAATTCCAATCAAGGAGTTATACTTAATCCTCTTTATTTACTCAATTCATGTCCTACACTCGCTTGCTATCTCATATTATATACCTATAATGTTTATTTCCTTATATTACTATTGATAACTTAGTAATTAGTATTGAACCACAGCTTTATCTTGCTTACATTATGCATCATTAATATTTAACACATGTTTAGTAACATCATACTTATTAGTTTAAGTTGTTTCTTTGTAGATTATGTTAAACACAACTTAAGGGACTATTGGCCATCTCCGTTTTAGCTCAAATGCACCATTTGAGCTCTAAAAAAAGAATCATTGTTTGAGACACTTACCAGCTTTCGATCAGCACCAAAATGTATCAAACACTCCTAGGCAACGCAATGAAGTGGATGATAGCTGCATTCCAGCTCGTGAATCCATAATAAGCTCAAAACGACAAATCGTGAATTTTCATCCATATGGGATTCGGATCAGCTCCTACACACTCTTATGGATTAAGGAGAGTATTATGTCCCTAAGGATCAGTTCACTCAGCTAGGGGGTTATCCGTTCAGCTCAAATCATCACTCAAAGATGGTGAACTTTCAGCTAGCTAAATCAGCTAGCTAGCTCAGCTCAACCCAGCTCAACCTTAGTTCATCTTAGCTCACCCTACAACCTTCAGCTCAACCATGGAAGGACATGTTCCCTCCCCAGGAGACACAACCGACCAACCATGGAGGGAAACATGTTTTGGGCGCCAAAACAAAGAGACAACACTCTTCATTGGGCAGATTCATGATGGTCCACTTGTGTGCCAATTTCGAGCAGGATAAAAGAAGAATTGGGCTTCGGTGTCTTCATAAAAGTTGTTCCTCTATCTCTTATCTTTCCAAATCATGTTGAATCGTATCAATCTGATATCGGGAACTCCAGATATGTTCAATTTACTGAAGACTGTGCAGGCTGGAATTTTAAACCAAAAAGTTACAACAATTATTGGAAGGAGACACCATTCAACCGAACGGTTAAGATGGGAGACACCAACAATTGAACAGACACCAAGGACACTATTCGGCTACCTTTTCAATGGGAAATATCCCTTGTCTACACCCTTTCATTTCCTATAAATATGTAGCCATATTGGCATTTGAACACACAACTTTGAATCAGATTATTTAGTTTGTGAGTTAATCTCTTATTCTTGTTCTTTTAAGAACTTTATCGACTTATCAAATCATCTCTTTGATTTGTGGCGTCACCTTCCATCCTTTATACTTTAGGTTTCTGGAATTACATTTCCAAGAGGTCTAAGTGCATCTACCACCCTCAGAGTTGCAACTAGATTGAGTTTATGTTCCTATAACATAAATTCAACCTTTTCCCCTTTGAATACTATCATTCCAACATCACATAAACACCATCCGTCTTCCATTTTCGTCCATCATTCTTCACCAGCCCTTAAATTATCCTTCCATATCATTTACTTCACTTAAACACCTCAATTTTCTTCCCTAATCAACCATCAATATCCCCCATGCATTCCCTTCACCAAAACAGCTTCCTTTTCGTCTAAACAATACCCCACACCCTAACCCCTTCTTGAATCATCCTTATCTTATTTACAACATCATTTAACATTCTTTTGTTCAGGAAACAAGCGTGATACTAGGCTTACTTTCATTCTAAGGTCCGGGTAATCAAACTTCTCTCTACAACAACAATTTGGAGAGTTGGACCGTATCACAAATATTCATTGTTGTAAAGGAATGCTCGTCAATACTGATAGTAGGATACAAGGGCTAGCCATTCTTCCTTATAAGTCCAAGGGCCCCTAGCCAGGATATCATCTTTAATCTCCTCATCTTTAAAATGGATGAGAAACAAACGTGGCTTCAAGACTCTCATAGAGATTAGCTTGGCCGAAGTCCAATTCCCAGTAAAAGATTTAATGATCACCTAGTCATCAATATCCTTTGAGGATCTAAGGTTGCCAAGTAAGGTGGAGTGTGCTTCCTCTTTAGAGGAATCCCAAGAGATACTTGGTTGAAAAATTGTAGCCTGTTCATCTTCGGTGAATTGAAAACTTCATAGTTGTTGGAAGAAAGATTTAGAATCAATGGGTGATTGAACGGGTAAAGTAAAAGGATAGTTGAGAAGAGAGAAAATAAGTGGGCATTGTTGTGGTGGTATTGTGATGAAGGAATTGTGAGGGGAAGAGATGGTTATATATAGGAAAGAGAAGAGAGTTTGAAGTATATAAGGACTATAGTAGCAAAATGTTATAGAATAGGTTATAAGAATTTGATGATAAATAAAAACTTTTAAAAAAAAGGAAAAGGCAGATAAGAAATCAAAAAATAAAGGAGTTTGGAAGTTGAAGGGAAGTGAAACTCCTAATAAAAAAAGTATTATTACGAGTCCTCATTATAATAGGTATAAAAGACTTGTAACTAATATATAAAGGCCGAGAAGAGAACCGTGAAAGGGTGGGATAGGTTAAAACACCATGAAGGGTGTTGGAGAAATCCCTATATAAGGGTGGTATATACAGAAAAATAAGCAAGATGCCATAAAATAAGTAATAGTATAAAAGATAGATAAAATTAAAGAAGATAATAGAGACATAGTATAAGAAACATGATCGAACATGAAGGAAACCAAAGTGAAAAGGAAAAACAATTAATAAAGGCCAAAGGCTCACGTAGTATTCAAACCTTGTGGTAATACCGAATAAACGTGAATGTAGCCGGAAACACCACATCCAAAAACTTTCACCTTCAAAACAAGGTGAGCCGAGACAGGAAGAAATACTTGTGGTGTTGGTGTCGATCGCGTGAGTCTTCCTCCATTGATCCAAAACGCCAAGAGGTAGGACTGGGACGAAGCAGTCTGTTGCGTGTAAAAAGGATTGCGCAATTTGTGCAAGTGAACACATCGCAAGTAATAAAGTGATAAATATCGAGTATCGTCTCCACAAGGATTGGTATACTTAATATGTTTTCTTTGCTCTTCTCGCTCTGCAAAAGAAATAAAGTAAAAACACATATTAATTGGTTGTCTTGAATTAAATGAAAACAACTTGAATAATAAAGAGAAAATAGCGAATGCAAATAAAATCAAATTGAGAGAATAGGTAGGATCTAGTTATGTCGTATTGTGGATTCTATTGATTTGTTTCCGTCTAATGCAACTACACTGCCTCGGCGGTGCTGCAGTTCTACTGTCTCGACAGTGAAGGGTACGTCCGCCGCGGCAATCCCTTGCTCTTGGGTGGACTTAATCAAGGCTCGGCAAAGTGTCCTTGGATGACCCCGCTTATCCCTAAGTCGAAGTACTATTGATGACTAGTCCTTGATGATACCTCCCGGCGTGAATCAACTATAACCACCAACCAATCTCACACTTCTTTTAGCCATTGAAACTCTAACCTATCCCTAGGCCGAGTTAGTATTTTCCAGCTAGAAAAATACCGTACTTATTCCTTTCGTGAATCTAACTCTCCCGATTCTAGATAAATAGATCTCTCACAAAATTGAATGCAAGAACAATGAATGGCAAAGAATAAGCAAACCTTAATATTTTATTGCATGACACAAAAAAAACAAATTCAATATCCTCTCACAAATACTCGACAACTTTCACCTAAACCCTAAGAGAATTTAGAACATAGTGAAAAACAAAGAAAACGCTAAAGTTTATTGTGAACTCTCCTCTCTTTTTCTCTTGGACGACACATCCTTTATATAGGCTAAAACTAGGGCAACATCAGCCTTGGAGAAGAAGTTTAGTAAGTTTGGACGTTTCCTTCCTTGAAAAGGTAAATCTCTTAATTTGGTTTTTTTCATCTTTACACCGTCTTCTCGAACTCCAATTGCTCTGCAAAGTGTCTAGAAAAATCCAGTTTTTTATGCTCTTCACATCGATCACCACTTTGATTCTTTTGGTCTTAAGAAATTCCCCGCCTCGGTAGAATCCATCTACTACCCCAACGGAGGTCTGACTTTGAGTCTGCTTAGCTTCCATTAGTAGAAACTCCCATCTGTGGCTAGTTCGATCAGGGTCCACGTTTAACTGTAAATGCACAAAGATGCCTTAAAGCTTATATTTTCTATAAATTTCATCCTTATTTGTCATGAAGGTAAAACATCCATATATCACACATTAGGCTTATGCATCAGTCCAAATAGGTGTAGATTAAGTAATTATTATCAATGAAAGGTGTAAAAGTGATAGTCTTTTGAGGACTTATCACACCCCCAAACTCGAACTATTGCTTGTCCTCAAGCGATGCAAACCATCAAATTGTCATACCTTATTCTCTATTGGTCTTGTTCGTCTATTCTCCCCACCATGACTATGCCTATTCTAAGTCTTAACCTTCCGGCTACCCAAAGACTTACCCGGAATAGAGCTATAAGATTTTGTGAGTGTGTGAGTTCTTGTGGACAAGTTTGATTAAAGGCTTTCTTAGACAAACTCTAAGTTTAAGACAAATAGATTTGGAATTCTTCTTAGAAAAACAACTACTTGAGCTAATTTGTGAGTTTTTTTTAAGCATACTAGAGCCAATTTTGGGCACCTCTAGCATGAAGAAGAGTGAGTTCTAGAGCCGGTGATTGGCACCTCTAGTCATCATTCCATAAATCTAAGCCCTTATCACCTAAGTTCATTAAAAGAATTCCTATAATCACACAAGTCCCAAAAGTGTTTTTAGAGTCAATCCTATAGCAGGCATCTAAGTTTTAGTGCTTAAGCATCCTAAGGTTAATCCTTCTAAACAAGACCTAGCCATGGTAAAGAGAAAGATTTCGTTAGCCTAAGGAGAATAAACTAGGCAATAATGATGTAAAGCAGTGCAAAAGTATGGGTAATATTTCAAGTAGGGTGGTAGACGAAAAAAATTCAAAACAAATTTAAATTGCTTCCTTTCATGGAAGGGTCGCGGCATTGGGTTGCCTCGGCGGTGAATCTACACCCCCAAACTCGAACTGAGCATTGTCCCTAATGCGTAAACATATGCAAAAGACAGGAAACAAATAGGGAGATTATCAAAAGAAAAATAAAAATAGCATAGAGATATAAAACGATTAAAAATCCTCCGAAGAACTGCAGTGGATGAGGAGTTTCCTTGGGCTTGCTGCTGAAAATTTAGGTTTTGATCCCTGTGCTGGTGATTGTTGAGTTTTGGCTGTTCTAGGTGGCTGGATTATGGTAGGTGGCATCCTTTGCAATGGGGCGTTGACTTCTTCTCCTTCTTCCTCGTCCCCAATTTCTTCGGTGGGCATTATTTTTGTCCCGCCCGCATCTTCAGCTTCCATGTCATCCGCTTGGGAAGGCTAAGTGCTGGGCCCGACAGTGAAGTGAGGCTGCTGCATGAAAGAGTCCATCTCCGACGAGAAACTCCTAATGAGTACCGGAGAGCCTGCTACTCTCCTCTTGGATGGCCTTCTGCTGGCAGATGATGCCGCGGCAGGCTCTTGTTGCGGAGATGGGCCGGCGGTGTAGAATGGTTGTGGTGGTCCATTGGCATAGAATGGCCTCGGTTCTCCTAGGGCTGGAGTTGTTTTGGTGTATGGTGCAGCTGTGACAAACATATTGGGAGGAAATTCTGGGAACTGCACCCCTTGGTTGGGGAGGTTAGTGATCATCATCCGGGCTAAGGTATTGTTGAAATCCCTCTGGTACTTCATGTACCTTTGCTGCCTCAAATCCATGGTTGCAATCCTCTAGAGTATCTCCTGGTAAATATCCACTGTGGTAGTACTGTGGGAAGTAACAGGTATGCCTGCCGTGTATTGGGCCCCGACAGCGGTATCAGTAGTGCCTGGCATTGGAGTTGCTTGGACTTGTTCTGCCTGTGTTATTTGCATGACTTTGTGGCAGAACTCCCTTGTCCATCCGCGCCTGTGAACAATAATCTCATTTGTATCCTCGATTGGGACACCCGCGGCAGTGCAAAGACCCGTGATTAAACATGGAATGTACAATGGCCCTTTTTCCTTCCTACCACATTCGTAGATTTCTTGTAGTATCAACTCTCCCACATTGATACTTCTTTTGTTGATAATGGATTGGATGAGAACCAATCTCCTCTTATCTACCGCGCTGTTATGGGATGTTGGGATGAGGTGTCGTTTTACGAACGTGTTCCACAACTTTACCTCGGGCCTTAGATTTTGTCTTGCCACGGAGCCTTTGTGTGATCCGATTTCCCACTGTGTGTTATCATAGCAAAGATCATCTTTGATGAGTTCGTAATCCTCGTTGCTGATGTCCTCTAGAAACGCTGAATGGTCATTACGAGCAGGTTGGAGGCCATAGAACAAATTGATGGTGTTGGCATCAAGTTGAACTGGTCTGCCCCGGCAGTAGACATAGAGTGAATCTTCGCTTGACCCATGCGCGTAAAATTCTACCACAATCGTGGCGTTGGCCTGGGTGGGTTGTAAGCAGAAGATTTGTCATTCTTGATATGCTATTTTATCGAACAAGTAATGCTCGATTCCATAGTTCTCCGCATCTGAATGCTAGAATCCCTGTTCTTTCCACAATTGCCTTGCAACGAAGGATCTGTTGAAGCGTTCTTCAATAGCGGCGGGAGCGAATCTTTTGTAGGCTGCCATGGGTAGATATAAGTAAAGAGGTTTGTGAAAGTTGTTAAGAAATTTGAGAGAGATAAGCAAAGAATTCTAAGAAATCAAGAATGCAAAACTGAATAGTTCAAAGTGAGAATGTGTTTATATAAGCCTCGGCCTTGTACTGCCGTGTTTAACCCAACTAGTCGTTGGCATTGACTGTCGCGGCTAAAATTACTCCAAACTAGCCGTTATGCTGTTCTGCCCGTTGGTAACTGCTGCGGCCCTCACACTGTTCACTGCTGCGGTATTGGATCTTCTCTTGAATGTCTTCACCTTCAATCTTGATTCCTGTCCTAAATAAAATAAACACCAAGAATAAAAGATTAAATAAAATAAGAAGAGAGAAAAAAATGCTAAACTAAATCTAATCCTAGAAGTTCAATAAAATAAAGATAATAAAATTAAGTCACAATCGGAGTGCGTGCAAGTGCATCTCCTAAGGTGATGGTCTCAATTGTTTTCATATCATGTAGGTCAGAATAGTGCTTCAAGCGTTGGCCATTCACTTTGAACTCATGCCCATCCCTTTTTGATTTGATCAATACTGCACCATGTGAATAGGCTTGAACAACTTCGAATGGGCCTGACCATCTGGACTTGAGTTTGCCTGGTAACAGTTTGAGCCTGAAAATAAAAAGGAGGATTTGCTGCCTCGGCAGGAACTACCTCGACAGTAGCTTACGGTCATGCCATCTTTTAGTCTTTTCTTTGTAGATCTTGGCATTTTCATAGGCTGTTGCTCTGAATTCCTCTATCTCATTGAGGTCTAGCAATCTTTTCTGGCCAGCTTTCTCCCATTCCATGTTCAAATTTTTCACTGCCCAATAAGCTTTGTGCTCAATTTCCACGGGCAAATGGCATGCTTTTCCAAATACAAGCCTGTATGGAGATGTTCCCAAAGGGGTCTTGTATGTTGTCCTATATGCCCAAAGGGCATCGTCGAGATGATAAGACCAATCCTTTCGAGATGGGTTGACCACCTTTTCAAGGATTTGCTTTAATTCCATGTTTGATATCTCGGCCTGACCATTTGTCTGTGGGTGATAGGCTATTGCAATTCGGTGTGTGATTCCTAATTTCTTCAGGGTTGCAGTAATGAGTCTATTGTCGAAGTGTTTACCTTCATCACTAATTATCGCTCTAGGTACTCTAAATCTGGTGAAGATATTTTTCTTGAGAAATCTCTGAAGAGTCTTGGAATCATTGTGTGGTGTGGCAATAGTTTCGACTCATTTTGATACGTAATCCACTGCTACTAGGATGTAGAGATTCCCTTGAGATGATGGGAATGGTCCTATAAAGTCTATGCCTCAAACATCAAATATTTCTACTTCCAATATGGGCTGCAATGGCATCTCCTTACGTCTAGAGATATTGCCCGTGCGTTGGCATCGATCACAGTGCTTGTAGTAAAGTTGTGCATCTTTGAAAAGTGTGGGCCAATAAAGGCCTGTTTGGAGCACTTTCACGGCTGTTCTATTTCCTGCAAAATGTCCACCACAGGGTGAATCATGGCATTGCTGGAGCACTTCTTTTTTCTCGTCCTCTGGAACACATCTTCTTATAACCTGATCTGCACATTGCTTGAACAAAAGAGGGTCGTCCCAAAAGTATTGCTTCGCATTATGCAGGAACCTCTTTTTTTCATTATGGTTAAGGTTATCAGGCGGAACACCACTAGCTAAGTAATTGACAAGATCAACATACCAGGGAGTGGCTGTGACTGCGACAATGTCTTCTATCATTGTTGTCGAAATATACTTAGTTACTGCCATGGCAGCACAGTTGTATACTGCCACGGTCTCTGCCTCGGCAGAAGAATCTGCCGAGATTTTCAAGATGTGTTCGTCTGGGAATGTGTCATGTATTTCGTCTAGTGTGTCCGTTTTCTCCCCAACTTCTAATCTGGAAAGATGATCGGCTACCTGGTTTTCCGTACCTTTTCTGTCCTTGATATTTATGTCAAATTCTTGCAAAAGAAGGATCCATCTAATCAGTCTAGGCTTGGCATCCTTTTTTGAGAACAAGTACTTGATTGTTGAATGGTCGGTGTGGACAGCCACTTTTGTTCCAATAAGGTAGGATCGGAACTTATCAATGGCAAAGACTACTGCTAGTAATTCCTTCTTCCTGATGGTGTAATTGATCTGGGCAGCATTGAGGGTTTTACTAGCATAGTAAACAACATGGAATAGGTTATTCTTTCTCTGCCCAAGTGTTGCCCCGACAGCATGACCACTGGCATCACACATTATTTCAAAAGGTAGGGCCCAATCTGGTGGGACTACAATTGGTGCGATGGTCAACTTTTCTTTGAGGGCTTCGAATGCTTCAATGCATTCCTTGCTAAATTCAAATTTCCTATCCTGTTCAAGCAAATTACATAAGGGTTTAGAAATTTTTGAAAAATTACAGATAAACCTCCTATAAAAACCTGCATGACCCAAGAAACTTCTAACTCCTTTGACTGAAATCGGTGGGGAAATTTCTTTATCACATCTATCTTAGCCTTGTCAACTTCGATTCCTTGTGATGAGATTTTGTGGCCCCAAAACTATGCCTTTATTCACCATAAAATGGCATTTTTCCCAATTGAGAACTAAATTGGATTCCTCACATCTTTGCAGCACCTTCTCTAAATTACCGATGCAATGAGTGAAAATGTCTTCAAAAACTAAAAAATCGTCCATGAATATCTTCAGGAAGTCTTCTACCATGTCATGAAAAATTGTCATCATGCATCTCTGAAATGTTGTTGGGGCATTGCAAAGGCCGAACGACATTGTTCTAAATGCATAAGTCCCATACGGGCAAGTGAAGGTGGTTTTTGCCTGGTCTTTAGGGTCTATGGCAATCTGATTATAACCTGAATAACCATCAAGAAAATAGTAAAAGGGCTTACTAGCAAGTCTATCAAGCATTTCATCAATGAAAGGCAACGAAAAATGATCCTTCTTTGTTGCCTTATTTAATTTGCGGTAATCCATACAAACCCTCCAATCGGTCACAGTCCTGGTTGGGATCAACTCATTATTTTCATTGGTTATTACCGTCATGCTACCTTTCTTGGGTACACATTGTACCGAGCTTACCCATGCACTGTCAGAGATAGGGTAGATGATTCTAGCATCAAGCCATTTGATTATTTCCTTGCGTACTACCTCCTTCATGGCATGGTTAAGTCTCCTTTGGGCCTCAACAGTGGGCTTATGATCTTCCTCTAAAAGGATTTTGTGCATGCAAACGGCTGGGCTTATCCCCTTCAAGTCATCGATTGACCACCCAATTGCCTGCTTGTGTTGTCGCAGCATCTCTATCAAGCTTTGTTCCTGTTCTGGTTGCAACTCAAAAGAAATAATTACGGGCATTGTGTGGTTGGTTCCCAAATAAACATACTTTAATTTGTTAGGTAAAGGTTTTAATTCGATCATTAAGGTTTCCTCACTTAAAGTTTTTTCTTCCTTACCTGGATAATTTAGAGGTTCGAAGTACTTACCTGGAGGGTATGCTGTCCAGTTAACTTCCTCAATCTCTTGTGTTTCATCTTCCTCAGTTTCAGGCACACTGTTCAAAACTATGTTATAGCAGTCATCAACTGTACTATCGAGGCAGATCTGTGATATATTGCTACCACTACTGCCGAGGCAGTGGTTGTTGAGACAAGGTATTGCACTGTTTGTATCTATTGTGTGAATTACCTGGCATTCCTCTAGATCATCATGTCTTTTCAGCATTTGGAAAACATTGAGTTTGACTTGCTGATCGTTAACTCTCATTGTCAATTATCCTTTTTCCACATCAATAAGTGTGTGTCCAGTAGCTAGAAAAGGTCTCCCCAGGATGATCGGTGCATTGTCATCTGCTTCACAATCAAGAACAAGAAAGTCAGCTGGAAAAATAAATTTGTCCACCCTTACCAATATGTCCTCGATTTTTGCACATATGATTTGTTTGCCAATTGGAGCATCACGGTTGTAGGTTTTGCCCTTCCTATTCCAAGCTTTTGGAAGACAAATTTCGGCATCAAGTTTATACTTGCTCCAAGATCACATAAGGCCTTTCCTTCATAGTGGCTTCCTATTGCACATGGTATAGTAAAAAATCTAGGATCTTTCAATTTAGGGGGCATACGATTATGAAGCATGGCCATGCATCCTTCGGTTGCGGCAACAGTTTCAAATTCACCAAGCCTTCTTCTTTTGGACACAATATCTTTTAAGAATTTGGCATAGTTTGGCATTTGTTCTATTGCCTCAACTAACGGCAAATTAATGTGTACTTGCTTCAGGATGTCTAAGAATTTTTTAAATTGATAATCTTGCTTTTGCCTTTTCAGCCTTTATGGAAAAGGTGGGGGGGGGTCGCATTTCCTCTAGTGTTTCATTAGTCTGGAATTTAATTCCTGGTACCACTGGTTCTTCTACTACCTCGGCCACTCGGCGTGGAACTACCGATTTCTCTACCAAGGCAGTTCCTTCTGCTGGGATCGATTTGTCTGTTGTGGCTTGATCACTTAATTCAGCATCTAAATCCTTTTTATCTAGTTCTTCTTGTTCCATTATTGGGACTTTGTCTGCCGGATTGCTTGATATCTCCTTCAGTTGTAAGCCACTCCTGGTAGTGATTGCCTTACATTGCTCATGACCCATTCCCCTTGCAACATCAGTATTGCTGGGTAATCCTCCTTATGGTCAAGTGTTTAGATTTTGTGCAAACTGCCCAACTTGAGTTTCCAATGTTTTAATGACTGCCTCTTGGTTTGCAACCTCATCTCAGTTCTGTTCTTGAAAGCATCAGTTCTCTTAATGAAGTTACTATTTTCAGCCATGTATGATTCTGTTTTCATCATAAAGGCCTTAAGAGAATTTTCCAATGAACTAGCAGGCTCCTGTTAAGGCATCTGCTGCTGTGGTAGTGGTTGTTGTACCTGCTGTGGCGGCGGATTCAGGGCATTATTAGGATTACTCTATGAGAAATTTGGATGCCTTTTCCATGCCGGATTTTATGTACTGGACATCATGTTGTTCCGGTTGTAATTTCCCACATACAGGCTAGATTCTTGATTTTGCATGCATTCAGAAGAGCTATGGTTACCTCTGCATAAATTACAAGAAGAATCAACTACCTTGACCTCATGGGTATTATTTTGCATTTGCATATTTTGAACCATCTTAGTAAGAGAGGCCAATTGTGCTGCCACTGAATTTGATGTTTGTAACTCATGTACTGTGGCCTGACGTCTCATCCCTCCTCGCCTATGTAGGGAATTGAAAGTCATTCTTTGCAAGTTTGTTCAGAATTTCTATTGCTTCCTCCGGTGGTTTGTCAAGAAGTGTCCCATTTGCAGGAGTGTCTAACATCATCCTTGTTGGGGCATTGGTTGCATTGTAAAACATAGTCACTTGTGTCCATAATGGGAATCCATGCGAAGGACACCTATGTAATAACTCCCTATATCGCTCCCATGCCTCATACATCAGTTCATCATCTGCCTGTCGAAAAGAAGTAATTTCATTATGTATACGATCATATAGATTAGTAGCATTGAAACGTGTAATGAAATCACAACATAGTTCACTCAAAGATCCTATGGATCATGCCGGAATGCTATTTAACCAGGTCTTTGCCCTATCCCTCAGTGAATAGGGAAACAGTTTCAATCTCAAAGCATCTTCATGGACTCCATGGATTTTGAATGAATTACATATCTCATGAACGATTTGAGGTGTTGCCTGGCATCTTCAGTTACTGACCCACCAAACTGTCCAATGGTATTGAGCATATTAAACATGATAGGTTTTAGCTCAAAGTGGGCCGCTTCGATTTCTGGTGTAACAACAACTGGATTTAACCCATTCAAATCCTCTTCTAGAAAATCCCGAACTGTAAGCTGCCGCGGAATTGGTGGTGGCGGAAGTCCTCCATTGCCAACAAGTAAGTTTTGTTCTACCGCGTGATCTGTCATAACTACTCGAATTTGTCTTCTCAACCTTTGGCACGTGTGTTCAATCTTTGGATCTAGCTCGTATACAGGATTGCTTGGGTTTGCTCTGGTCATACAACAGTAAAAACCGAAGTTTAATAAAATTAAGATGCGAGAAAATAAAAATAACAAAATTTTGTTGCCAATCCCCGATAACGGCGCCAAAAACTTGTTGCGTGTATAAAGGATTGCGCAATTTGTGCAAGTGAACACGTCGCAAGTAATAAAGTGATAAATATCGAGTATCGTCTCCAGAGGGATTGGTATACTTAATATGTTTCCTTTGCTCTTCTCGCTCTGCAAAAGAAATAAAGTAAAAACACAGATTAATTGATTGTCTTGAATTAAATGAAAACAACTTGAATAATAAAAAGAAAATAACGAATGGAAATAAAATCAAATTGAGAGAATGGGCAGGATCCAATTATGTCGTATTGTGGATTCTATTGATTTGTTTCCGTCTAATGCAACTACACTGCCTCGGCGGTGCTGCGGTTCTACGGTCTCGACAGTGAAGGGTACGTCCGCCGCGGCAATCCCTTGCTCTTGGATGGACTTAATCAAGGCTCGGCAAAGTGTCTTTGGATGACCCCGCTTATCCCTAAGTCGAAGTACTATTGATGACTAGTCCTTGATGATACCTCCCGGCGTGAATCAACTATAACCACCAACCAATCTCACACTTCTTTTAGCCATTGAAACTCTAACCTATCCCTAGGCCGAGTTAGTATTTTCCAGCTAAAAAAATACCGTACTTATTCCTTTCGTGAATCTAACTCTCCCATTCTAGATAAATAGATCTCTCACAAACTTCTCTCCCGAGCTTGAATGCAAGAACAATGAATGGTAAAGAATAAGCAAACCTTAATATTTTATTGCATGAAACAAGAAAACAAATTCAATATCCTCTCACAAATACTCGACAACTTTCACCTAAACCCTAAGAGAATTTAGAACATAGTGAAAAACAAAGAAAACGCTAAAGTCTATTGTGAACTCTCCTCTCTTTTCTGTTGGACGGCACATCCTTTATATAGGCTAAAACTAGGGCAACATCAGCCTTGGAGAAGAAGTTTAGTAAGTTTGGACATTTCTTTCCTTGAAAAGGTAAATCTCTTAATTTGGTTCTTTCCATCTTTGCACCGTCTTCTCGAACTCCAATTGCTCTACAAAGTGTCTAGAAAAATCCAGCATTTTATGCTCTTCACATCGATCACTACTTTGATTTTTTTGGTCTTAAGAAATTCCCCGCCTCGGCAGGATGCATCTGCTGCCCCGACGGAGGTCTGGCTTTGAGTCTGCTTAGCTTCCATCAGTAGAAGCTCCCATCTGTGGCTGGTTCGATCAGGATCCACGTTTAACTGTAAATGCACAAAGATGCCTTAAAGCTTATATTTTCTATAAATTTCATCCTTATTTGTCATGAAGGTAAAACATCCATATATCACACATTAGGCTTATGCATCAGTCCAAATAGGTGTAGATTAAGTAATTATTATCAATGAAAGGTATAAAAGTGATAGTCTTTTGAGGACTTATCACACCCCCAAACTCGAACTATTGCTTATCCTCAAGCGATGCAAACCATCAAATTGTCATACCTTATTCTCTATTGGTCTTACTTGTTCGTCTATTCTCCCCACCATGACTATGCCTATTCTAAGTCTTGACCTTTCGGCTACCCAAGGACTTACCCGGAATAGAGCTATAAGATTTTGTGAGTGTGTGAGTTCTTGTGGACAAGTTTGATTAAAGACTTTCTTAGACAAACTCTAAGCTCAAGACAAATAGATTTGGAATTCTTCTTATAACAATAACTACTTGAGCTAATTTGTGAGTTTTTTTAAGCATACTAGAGCCAATTTCGGGCACCTCTAGCATGAAGAAGAGAGAGTTCTAGAGCCGGTGATTGGCACCTCTAGTCATCATTCCATAAATCTAAGTCCTTATCACCTAAGTTCATTAAAAGAATTCTTATAATCACACAAGTCCCAAAAGTGTTTTTAGAGTCAATCCTATAGCAGGCTTCTAAGTTTTAGTGCTTAAGCATCCTAAGGTTAATCCTTCTAAACAGGACCTAGCCATGGTAAAGAGAAAGATTTCGTTAGCTTAAGGAGAATAAACTAGACAATAATGATGTAAAGCAGTGCAAAAAGTATGGACAATATTTCAAGTAGGGTGGTAGACAAAAAAATTCAAAACAAATTTAAATTGCTTCCTTTCATGGCAGGGCCGCGGCATTGGGTTGCCTCGGCAGTGAATCTACACCCCCAAACTCGAACAGAGCATTGTCCCTAATGCGTAAACATATGCAAAAGACAAGAAACAAACAGGGAGATTATCAAAGGAAAAATAAAAACAGCATAGAGATATAAAACGATTAAAAATCCTCCGAAGAACTGCTGCGGATGAGGAGTTTCCTTGGCCTTGTTGCTGACAGTTTAGTTTTTGATCCCTGTGCTGGTGATTGTTGAGTTTTGGCTGTTCTAGGTGGCTGGATTATGGTAGGTGGCGTCCTTTGCAATGGGGTATTGACTTCTTCTCCTTCTTCCTCGTCCCCAATTTCTTCGATGGGCATTATTTTTGTCCCGCCCGCATCTTCAGCTTCCATGTCATCCGCTTGGGCAGGCTGAGTGCTAGGCCCAGCAGTGAAGTGAGGTTGCTGCATGAAAGAGTCCATCTCTAACGAGAAACTCCTAATGAGTACCGGAGAGCCTGCTGCTCTCCTCTTGGATGGCCTTCTGCTGGAAGATGATGCCGCGGCAGGTTCTTGTTGCGGAGATGGGTCGGCGGTGTAGAATGGTTGTGATGGTCCAGTGGCATAGAATGGCCTCGGTTCTCCTAGGGCTGAAGTTGTTTCGGTGTACGGTGCAGCTGTGACAAACATATTGGGAGGAAATTCTGGGAATTGCACCCCTTGGTTGGGGAAGTTAGTGATCATCATCCGGGGCTAAGGCATTGTTGAAATCCCCTTGGTACTCCATGTACCTTTGCTGCCTCAAATCCATGGTTGCCTTCCTCTGGAGTATCTCCTGGTAAGTATCCTCTGTGGCAGTACTGTGGGAAGCAGCAAGTATGTTTGTCGTGTATTGGGCCCCTACATCGGTATCAGTAGTGCCTGGCATTGGAGTTGCTTGGACTGGTTCTGCTTGTGTTATTTTCATGACTTTGTGGTAGAACTCCCTTGTCCATCCGCGCCTGTGGACAATAATCTCATTTGTATCCTCGATTGGGACACCCGCGGCAGTGCAAAGACCCGTGATTAAACATGGAAAGTACAATGACCCTTTTTCCTTCCTACCACATTCGTAGACTTCTTGTAGGATCAACTCTCCCACATTGATACTTCTTTTGTTGATAATGGATTGGATGAGAACCAATCTCCTCTTATCTACCGTACTGGTATGGGATGTTGGGATGAGGCGTCGTTTTACGAATGTGTTCCCCAACTTTACCTCGGGCCTTAGATTTTGTCTTGCCACGGAGCCTTTGTGTGATCCGGTTTTCCACTGTGTGTTATCATAACAAAGATCATCTTTGATGAGTTCGTAGTCCTTGTTGCTGATGTCCTCTAGAAACGCTGAATGGTCATTACGAGCAGGTTGCAGGCCATAGAACAAATTGATGGTGTTGGCATCAAGTTGAACTGGTCTGCCCCGGCAGTGGACATAGAGTGAATCTTCGCTTGGCCCATGCGCGTAAAATTCTATCACAATCGTGGCGTTGGCCTGGGCGGGTTGTAAGCAGAAGATTTGTCATTCTTGATATGCTATTTTATCGAACAAGTAATGTTCGATTCCATAGTTCTCCGCATCTAAATGCTAGAATCCCTGTTCTTTCCAGAATTGCCTTGCAACGAAGGATCTGTTGAAGCGTTCTTCAACAGTGGCGGGAGCGAATCTTTTGTAGGCTGCCATGGGTAGATATAAGTAAAGAGGTTTGTGAAAGTTGTTAAGAAATTTGAGAGAGATAAGCAAAGAATTCTAAGAAATCAAGAATGCAAAACTGAATAGTTCAAAGTGAGAATGTGTTTATATAAGCCTCGGCCTTGTACTGCCGTGTTTAACCCAACTAGTCGTTGGCATTGACTGTCGCGGCTAAAATTACTCCAAACTAGCCGTTATGCTGTTCTGCCCGTTGGTAACTGCTGCGGCCCTGACACTGTTCACTGCTGCGGCATTGGATCTTCTCTTGAATGTCTTCACCTTCAATCTTGATTCCTGTCCTAAATAAAATAAACACCAAGAATAAAAGATTAAATAAAATAAGAAGAGAGAAAAAAATGCTAAACTAAATCTAATCCTAGAAGTTCAATAAAATAAAGATAATAAAATTAAGTCACAATCGGAGTGCGTGCAAGTGCATCTCCTAAGGTGATGGTCTCAATAGTTTTCATATCATGTAGGTCAGAATAGTGCTTCAAGCGTTGGCCATTCACTTTGAACTCATGCCCATCCCTTTTTGATTTGATCAATACTGCACCATGTGAATAGGCCTGAACAACTTCGAATGGGCCTGACCATCTGGACTTGAGTTTGCCTGGTAACAGTTTGAGCCTGGAAATAAAAAGGAGGATTTGCTGCCTCGGCAAGAACTACCTCGACAGTAGCTTACGATCTTGCCATCTTTTAGTCTTTTCTTTGTAGATCTTGGCATTTTCATAGGCTGCTGCTCTGAATTCCTCTATCTCATTGAGGTCTAGCAATCTTTTCTGGCCAGCTTTCTCCCATTCCATGTTCAAAATTTTCACTGCCCAATAAGCTTTGTGCTCAATTTCCATGGGCAAATGGCATGCTTTTCCAAATACAAGCCTGTATGGAGATGTTCCCAATGGGGTCTTGTATGTTGTCCTATATGCCCAAAGAGCATCGTCGAGATGATAAGACCAATCCTTTCGAGATGGGTTGACAACTTTTTCAAGGATTTGCTTTAATTCCCTGTTTGATATCTCGGCCTTCCCATTTGTCTATGGGTGATAGGCTATTGCAATTCGGTGTGTGATTCCTAATTTCTTTTGGGCTGCGACAATGAGTCTATTGTCGAAGTGTTTACCTTCATCACTAATTATCGCTCTAGGTATTCCAAATCTAGTGAAGATATTTTTCTTGAGAAATCTCTGAACAGTCTTGGAATCATTGTCTGGTGTGGCAAATCTTCGACCCATTTTGATACGTAATCCACTGCTACTAGGATGTAGAGATTCCCTTGAGATGATGGGAATGGTCCCATAAAGTCTATGCCCCAAACATCAAATAGTTCTACTTCCAATATGGGCTGCAATGGCATCTCCTTACGTCTAGAGATATTGCCCGTGCGTTGGCATCGATCACAGTGCTTGTAGTAAAGTTGTGCATCTTTGAAAAGTGTGGGCCAATAAAGACCTGATTGAAGCACTTTCACGGCTGTTCTGTTTCTTCCAAAATGTCCACCACAGGGTGAATCATGGCATTGCTGGAGCACTTCTTTTTTCTCGTCCTCTGGAACACATCTTCTTATAACCTAATCTGCACATTGCTTGAACAAAAGAGGGTCATCCCAGAAGTATTGCTTCGCATTATGCAGGAACCTCTTTTTTTCATTATGGTTAAGGTTATCAGGCGGAACACCACTAGCTAAGTAATTGACAAGATCAACATACCAAGGAGTGGTTGTGACTGCAGCAATGTCTTCTATCATTGTTGTCGAAATATACTTAGTTACTGCCATGGCAGCACAGTTGTATACTGCCACGGTCTCTGCCGAGGCAGATTCTTCTGCCGAGATTTACAGGATGTGTTCATCTGGGAATGTGTCGCGTATTTCGTCTAGTGTGTCCGTTTTCTCCCCAGCTTCTAATCTGGAAAGATGATCGGCTACCTGGTTTTCCGTACCTTTTATGTCTTTGATATCTATGTCAAATTCTTGCAAAAGAAGGATCCATCTAATCAGTCTAGGCTTGACATCCTTTTTTGAGAACAGGTACTTGATTGCTGAATGGTCGGTGTGGACAGTCACTTTTGTTCCAATAAGGTAGGATCAGAACTTATCAATGGCAAAGACCACTACTAGTAATTCCTTCTCCGTGGTGGTGTAATTGATCTAGGCATCATTGAGGGTTTTACTAGCATAGTAAATAACATGGAATAGGTTATTCTTTCTCTGCCCAAGTGTTGCCCCGACAGCATGATCACTGGCATCACACAATATTTCAAAAGGTAGGGCCCAATCTGGTGGGACTACAATTGGTGCGGTGATCAACTTTTCTTTAAGGGCTTCAAATGCTTCAATACATTCCTTGCTAAATTCAAATTTCCTGTCCTGTTCAAGCAAATTACATAAGGGTTTAGAAATTTTTGAAAAATTACAGATAAACCTCCTATAAAAACCTGCATGACCCAAGAAACTTCTAACTCCTTTGACTGAAATCGGTGGGGAAATTTCTTTATCACATCTATCTTAGCCTTGTCAACTTCGATTCCTTGTGATGAGATTTTGTGGCCCCAAAACTATGCCTTTATTCACCATAAAATGGCATTTTTCCCAATTGAGAACTAAATTGGATTCCTCACATCTTTGCAGCACCTTCTCTAAATTACCGATGCAATGAGTGAAAATGTCTTCAAAAACTAAAAAATCGTCCATGAATATCTTCAGGAAGTCTTCTACCATGTCATGAAAAATTGTCATCATGCACTCTGAAATGTTGTTGGGGCATTGCAAAGGCCGAACGACATTGTTCTAAATGCATAAGTCCCATACGGGCAAGTGAAGGTGGTTTTTGCCTGGTCTTTAGGGTCTATGGCAATCTGATTATAACCTGAATAACCATCAAGAAAATAGTAAAAGGGCTTACTAGCAAGTCTATCAAGCATTTCATCAATGAAAGGCAACGGAAAATGATCCTTCTTTGTTGCCTTATTTAATTTGCGGTAATCCATACAAACCCTCCAATCGGTCACAGTCCTGGTTGGGATCAACTCATTATTTTCATTGGTTATTACTGTCATGCTACCTTTCTTGGGTACACATTGTACCGAGCTTACCCATGCACTGTCAGAGATAGGGTAGATGATTCTAGCATCAAGCCATTTGATTATTTCCTTGCGTACTACCTCCTTCATGGCATGGTTAAGTCTCCTTTGGGCCTCAACAGTGGGCTTATGATCTTCCTCTAAAAGGATTTTGTGCATGCAAACGGCTGGGCTTATCCCCTTCAAGTCATCGATTGACCACCCAATTGCCTGCTTGTGTTGTCGCAGCATCTCTATCAAGCTTTGTTCCTGTTCTGGTTGCAACTCAAAAGAAATAATTACGGGCATTGTGTGGTTGGTTCCCAAATAAACATACTTTAATTTGTTAGGTAAAGGTTTTAATTCGATCATTAAGGTTTCCTCACTTAAAGTTTTTTCTTCCTTACCTGGATAATTTAGAGGTTCGAAGTACTTACCTGGAGGGTATGCTGTCCAGTTAACTTCCTCAATCTCTTGTGTTTCATCTTCCTCAGTTTCAGGCACACTGTTCAAAACTATGTTATAGCAGTCATCAACTGTACTATCGAGGCAGATCTGTGATATATTGCTACCACTACTGCCGAGGCAGTGGTTGTTGAGACAAGGTATTGCACTGTTTGTATCTATTGTGTGAATTACCTGGCATTCCTCTAGATCATCATGTCTTTTCAGCATTTGGAAAACATTGAGTTTGACTTGCTGATCGTTAACTCTCATTGTCAATTATCCTTTTTCCACATCAATAAGTGTGTGTCCAGTAGCTAGAAAAGGTCTCCCCAGGATGATCGGTGCATTGTCATCTGCTTCACAATCAAGAACAAGAAAGTCAGCTGGAAAAATAAATTTGTCCACCCTTACCAATATGTCCTCGATTTTTGCACATATGATTTGTCTGCCAATTGGAGCATCACGGTTGTAGGTTTTGCCCTTCCTATTCCAAGCTTTTGGAAGACAAATTTCGGCATCAAGTTTATACTTGCTCCAAGATCACATAAGGCCTTTCCTTCATAGTGGCTTCTTATTGCACATGGTATAGTAAAAAATCTAGGATCTTTCAATTTAGGGGGCATACGATTATGAAGCATGGCCATGCATCCTTCGGTTGCGGAAACAGTTTCAAATTCACCAAGCCTTCTTCTTTTGGACACAATATCTTTTAAGAATTTGGCATAGTTTGGCATTTGTTCTATTGCCTCAACTAACGGCAAATTAATGTGTACTTGCTTCAGGATGTCTAAGAATTTTTTAAATTGATAATCTTGCTTTTGCCTTTTCAGCCTTTATGGAAAAGGTGGGGGGGGGTCGCATTTCCTCTAGTGTTTCATTAGTCTGGAATTTAATTCCTGGTACCACTGGTTCTTCTACTACCTCGGCCACTCGGCGTGGAACTACCGATTTCTCTACCAAGGCAGTTCCTTCTGCTGGGATCGATTTGTCTGTTGTGGCATGATCACTTAATTCAGCATCTAAATCCTTTTTATCTAGTTCTTCTTGTTCCATTATTGGGACTTTGTCTGCCGGATCGCTTGATATCTCCTTCAGTTGTAAGCCACTCCTGGTAGTGATTGCCTTACATTGCTCATGACCCATTCCTCTTGCAACATCAGTATTGCTGGGTAATCCTCCTTATGGTCAAGTGTTTAGATTTTGTGCAAACTGCCCAACTTGAGTTTCCAATGTTTTAATGACTGCCTCTTGGTTTGCAACCTCATCTCAGTTCTGTTCTTGAAAGCATCAGTTCTCTTAATGAAGTTACTATTTTCAGCCATGTATGATTCTGTTTTCATCATAAAGGCCTTAAGAGAATTTTCCAATGAACTAGCAGGCTACTGTTAAGGCATCTGCTGCTGTGGTAGTGGTTGTTGTACCTGCTGTGGCGGCGGATTCAGGGCATTATTAGGATTACTCTATGAGAAATTTGGATGCCTTTTCCATGCCGGATTTTATGTACTGGACATCATGTTGTTCCGGTTGTAATTTCCCACATACAGGCTAGATTCTTGATTTTGCATGCATTCAGAAGAGCTATGGTTACCTCTGCATAAATTACAAGAAGAATCAACTACCTTGACCTCATGGGTATTATTTTGCATTTGCATATTTTGAACCATCTTAGTAAGAGAGGCCAATTGTGCTGCCACTGAATTTGATGTTTGTAACTCATGTACTGTGGCCTGACGTCTCATCCCTCCTCGCCTAGATGTAGGGAATTGAAAGTCATTCTTTGCAAGTTTGTTCAGAATTTCTATTGCTTCCTCCGGTGGTTTGTCAAGAAGTGTCCCATTTGCAGGAGTGTCTAACATCATCCTTGTTGGGGCATTGGTTGCATTGTAAAACATAGTCACTTGTGTCCATAATGGGAATCCATACGAAGGACACCTATGTAATAACTCCCTATATCGCTCCCATGCCTCATACATCAGTTCATCATCTGCCTGTCGAAAAGAAGTAATTTCATTATGTATACGATCATATAGATTAGTAGCATTGAAACGTGTAATGAAATCACAACATAGTTCACTCAAAGATCCTATGGATCATGCCGGAATGCTATTTAACCAGGTCTTTGCCCTATCCCTCAGTGAATAGGGAAACAGTTTCAGTCTCAAAGCATCTTCATGGACTCCATGGATTTTGAATGAATTACATATCTCATGAACGATTTGAGGTGTTGCCTGGCATCTTCAGTTACTGACCCACCAAACTGTCCAATGGTATTGAGCATATTAAACATGATAGGTTTTAGCTCAAAGTGGGCCGCTTCGATTTATGGTGTAACAACAACTGGATTTAACCCATTCAAATCCTCTTCTAGAAAATCCTGAACTGTAAGCTGCCACGGCATTGGTGGCGGCGGAAGTCCTCCATTACCAACAGGTAAGTTTTGTTCTACTGCGTGATCTGTCATAACTACTCGGATTTGTCTTTTCAACCTTTGGCACGTGCGTTCAATCTCTGGATCTAGCTCGTATATAGGATTGCTTGGGTTTGCTCTGGTCATACACCGGTAAAAACCGAAGTTTAATAAAATTAAGATGCGAGAAAATAAAGATAACAAAATTTAGTTGTTAATCCCCGACAACGGAAATAAAATCAAATTGAGAGAATGGGCAGGATCCAGTTATGTCGTATTGTGGATTCTATTGATTTGTTTCCATCTAATGCAACTACACTACACTGCCTCGGCGTGCTGCAGTTCTACTGCCTCGACAGTGAAGGGTACGTCCACTGCGGCAATCCCTTGCTCTTGGGTGGACTTAATCAAGGTTCGGCAAAGTGTCCTTGGATGACCCCGCTTATCCCTAAGTCGAAGTACTGTTGATGACTAGCCCTTGATGATACCTCCCGGCGTGAGTCAACTATAACCACCAACAAATCTCACACTTCTTTTAGCCGCTGAAACTCTAACCTATCCCTAGGCCGAGTTAGTATTTTCCAGCTAGAAAAATATTGTACTTATTCCTTTCGTGAATCTAACTCTCCCGATGCTAGATAAAAAGATCTCTCACAAACTTCTCTCCCGAGCTTGAATGCAAGAACAGTGAATGGCAAAGAAAAAGCAAACCTTAATATTTTATTGCATGAAACAAGAAAACAAATTCAATATCCTCTCACAAATACTCGACAACTTTCACCTAAACCCTAAGAGAATTTAGAACATAGTGAAAAACAATGAAAACGCTAAAGTCTATTGTGAACTCTCCTCTCTTTTTCTCTTGGACGACACATCCTTTATATAGGCTAAAACTAGAGCAACATCAACCTTGGAGAAGAAGTTTAGTAAGTTTGGACGTTTCTTTCTTTGAAAAAGTAAATCTCTTAATTTGGTTCTTTCCATCTTTACACTGTCTTCTCGAACTCCAATTGCTCTACAAAGTGTCTAAAAAAATCCAGCTTTTTATGCTCTTCACATCGATCACCACTTTGATTTTTTTGGTCTTAAGAAATTCCCCGCCTCGGCAGGATGCATCTGCTGCCCCGGCGGAGGTCTGGCTTTGAGTCTGCTTAGATTCCATCAGTAGAAGCTCCCATTTGTGGCTGGTTCGATCAGGATCCACGTTTAACTGTAAATGCACAAAGATGCTTTAAAGCTTATATTTTCTATAAATTTCATCCTTATTTTTCATGAAGGTAAAACATCCATATATCACACATTAGGCTTATTCATCAGTCCAAATAGGTATAGATTAAGTAATTATTATCAATGAAAGGTGTAAAAGTGATTGTCTTTTGAGGACTTATCATAGTCCCATGCGAGACTTACGTGTGTAGTCCTTAACCAAATAGGGCATTATCGACCATAGTCCAAAGACTGAAAGGAGAAGTGAAGAACCAGGTCTTTTAAAGGCGATGAGAATGAGGCCACTGATTCGATTCCATCAAGAACAACAAATTCAAACAAGATGTTCAGTTCTTGTAGCCAGAGATCCTGACGGCTAAAGAAACGCTGAGCGTGCATATAGTAAAAAAGATAATTAAAATGGGAGGCAATTGAAAGAGAAAGAAGATCAGTAAGATGATAACCTTGTTGTTTCCGGCAGTATTCGAAAAGGAGAAGAGTCGGGATGCGGCCAATAGAAAAGACTTGGAGGCACAACAACCCGTTTGAAACGATCTCAATCAAGGTTTGAGGTTTATCGTAAACACTTAACGATATTGCAGACTTTCACCCTTCAAGACTGCTCTCAGGAAACCGAGAGCAGCAGAAAAAAGAATTCGATAGAAGAAGATACCATTGCTTGCCCAGTTTGATTGGATCTTGTCAGAGACTCCTTGAATCTACACAAAGGAGAATTTGATCAAGCGAAACATTACTTGAGGGAGGGCTTCTTGCTTGAGTGTGAGTCGTGAAATGGGATCTTGGGTAGCATTCATGACCATTAATCGGTTAGAAAGTAATACACCAAAGAAGGTGTTGGTAAGATTCTTTTGCGAGGGAAGTAGTGATTCGATAGCAGTCCAAGAATTACCATGAATGGAAACCGAGGATGCATAGCTATGATCAAGAAACGTGGAATGGTGGGGAACGAGGAAAACAAGTCCTTTGATCATGTGAAATCGACAAAAGGGAGTTCTGGATTTACACCATTGAAAGGGATTGTTAAAAAGAAATCAATATTTTAGTAGTTCAACTAAAACTAAAACTCTAATAACAAGAGGCCGAATAGAACTCAAAAGGAATGAAAAAAAAAATAAATGAAAGAAGGAAGGAAAAATGTTCTAGTCAAAGTTAGACTTACTAAGATGACATCAAGATGAATCATGAGTGCATCTGATTTGTTGTTGTTTTCCGGAATCCTTAAAGGTTGAAAAAGAAGGTAAAATCTACAAAGAAAAAAGACCAAAATCTTGGTTAGCCGAACCATTAGATTGCTGGAGTTGTTATTGATTTCCATTAGATCTATGTCAAAGGAGTACCAATAGAACGATGCAGGATTAACAAAAAGATTTAAAAAATTGAGTATAAAATATGAAAAGAGCCAACTTATCATTGATGGTGGATGTTGTGCTTTTGCAACATGGCAGCTAGAAGGATGGAGTGCACGATCGCAAAGAATCCAAAAGGAATAACCCCTTTGTAAGGTTAGTTTGTAGGGTCGGTTGGGCGCTTGAATCCTTCTCTCCTGGAGCGGTGGAGGCTAGTGTGATGGCAGTGATATTGAGAAAGCCAAGGTTGATCTCCTAGAAGGGAGAAAGAGAACGAAAAGAGAAGGGAAGAAGAAGAAGGTGTGAGAGAAAAGAGAGGGGGAGAAGAGAAAGCAAATTTGATTAAGCTATATTTTTTTCAAAAGCCCATAATTAACTATTTTAAATCTTAAAATTTGATTTAAAATCATTTGGTTATCATTTGTTGGGATTAAAACGTGCATGTCTAAATGGGCTTTATAGAGAATCCGTTCAAATTTTAACTGAATAAAAAGATGAAAAATTGAGATTCTGTTGTATAATTTTAGCGCAAAAGTCCATAATTAACAAATTGAACTCATAAAATTTGATTTAATATCAATTTGTGGTCAATTTAATTGGATTAAAACATGCATTTCTAAATGGGCATTATAGTGAACCCGCTCGAATTTTAACTGAGTAAAAAGCTAGAAATTTGAGATTAAACTATATAATTTTGTTCAAAAACCCATAATAAACTATTTGAAATCATAAAATTTGAATTAATATCATTTGGATGTCGTTTTATTGGGATTAAAATGTGCCTGTCTAAATGGGCTTTGTAGAAAATCCGTTCAAATTTTAATTAAGTAAAAAGATGAAAAATTGAGATTATGTTGTATAATCTTAGTGCAAAAGTCCATAATTAAATATTAGAACTCATAAAATTTTATTTAATATCATTTTGCGGTCATTTTATTGGGATTAAAACGTGCATGTCTAAATGGGCTTTATAGTGAACCTGTTCGAATTTTAACTGAGTAAAAAGCTAGAAATTTGAGATTAAGTTGTATAATTTTGATCAAAATCCCATAATAAAATATTTGAAATCACAAAATTTGAATTAATATCATTTAGATATTGTTTTGTCGGGATTAAAACGTGCCTGTCTAAATGGGCTTTACAGAGAATCCGTTTGAATTATAACCTAGTAAAAAGCGGAAAAATTGAGATTATGTTGTATAATTAGGTTCAAAAGACCATAATTAAATATTTGAACTCATAAAATTTTATTTAATATCATTTTGTTGTTGTTTTATTGGGATTAAAACGTGCATGTCTAAATAGGCTTTATAGTGAACTCGTTCGAATTTTAACCGAGTAAAAAGCTAGAAATTTGAGATTAAGCTGCATAATTTTGTACAAAAACCCATAATAAACTATTTGAAATCACAAAATTTTAATTAATATCATTTGGATGTCGTTTTGTTGGGATTAAAATGTGCCTGTCTAAATGGGCTTTATAGATAATCCGTTCGAATTTTAATCGAGTTAAAAGCTAAGAAATTGAGATTATGTTATATAAATAGGTGAAAAAGTTCATAATTAACTATTTGAAGTCATAAAATTTGATTTAATATTATTTTCCGGTCGTTTTATTGGGATTAAAACGTGCATTTCTAAATGGACTTTATAGTGAATCCGTTCGAATTTTAACCGAGTAAAAAGCTAGAAATTTGAGATTAAGCTGTATAATTTTGTTAAATGCCCATAATAAACTAATTGAAGTCATAAAAATTTATT
Source organism: Abelmoschus esculentus (assembly GCA_035048815.1). Taxonomy (NCBI): domain Eukaryota; kingdom Viridiplantae; phylum Streptophyta; class Magnoliopsida; order Malvales; family Malvaceae; genus Abelmoschus; species Abelmoschus esculentus. The sequence goes on from JAUCBN010000049.1 coordinate 5,277,858, forward strand.
TAATATCATTTCGTTGTTTTTTTCTTGGGATTAAAACGTGCATATCTAAATGAGATTTATAGAGAAGTCGTTCGAATTTTAACAGAGTAAAAAGATGAAAAATTAAGATTATGTTGTATAATTAGGTTCAAAAGTCCATAATTAACTATTTGAACTCATAAAATTTTATTTATTAAATTTGAGATTAAGTTGTATAATTTTCTTTTTCTCTTGGACGACACATCCTTTATATAGGCTAAAACTAGAGCAACATCAACCTTGGAGAAGAAGTTTAGTAAGTTTGGACGTTTCTTTCCTTGAAAAAGTAAATCTCTTAATTTGGTTCTTTCCATCTTTACACTGTCTTCTCGAACTCCAATTGCTCTACAAAGTGTCTAAAAAAATCCAGCTTTTTATGCTCTTCACATCGATCACCACTTTGATTTTTTTGGTCTTAAGAAATTCCCTGCCTCGGCAGGATGCATCTGCTGCCCCGGCGGAGGTCTGGCTTTGAGTCTGCTTAGATTCCATCAGTAGAAGCTCCCATTTGTGGCTGGTTCGATCAGGATCCACGTTTAACTGTAAATGCACAAAGATGCTTTAAAGCTTATATTTTCTATAAATTTCATCCTTATTTGTCATGAAGGTAAAACATCCATATATAACACATTAGGCTTATTCATCAGTCCAAATAGGTGTAGATTAAGTAATTATTATCAATGAAAGGTGTAAAAGTGATTGTCTTTTGAGGACTTATCATAGTCCCAAGCGAGACTTACGTGTGTAGTCCTTAACCAAATAGGGCATTGTCAACCATAGTCCAAGACTGAAAGGAGAAGTGAAGAACCAGGTCTTTTAAAGGCGATGAGAATGAGGTCACTGATTCGATTCCATAATTAATTAGGTTATATAAATAGGTGAAAAAGTCCATAATTAATTATTTGAAGTCATAAAATTCGATTTAATATCATTTTTTGGTCGATTTATTGGGATTAAAATGGGCTTTATAGTGAACCCGTTCGAATTTTAACCGAGTAAAAAGCTAGAAATTTGAGATTAAGCTGTATATTTTTTTTCAAATGCCCACAATAAACTATTTGAACTCATAAAATATTATTTAATATCATTTGGTTGTCGTTTTGTTGGGATTAAAACGAGCATGTCTAAATGGGCTTTATAGAGAAGTCGTTCGAATTTTAACCGAATAAAAAGATGAAAAATTGAGATTATGTTGTATAATTTGGTTTAAAAGTCCATAATTAAATATTTGAACTCTCAAAATTTGATTTAATATTATTTGGCGGTCGTTTTATATGGATTAAAACATGCATGTCTAATTGGGCTTTATAGTGAACTCGTTCTAATTTTAACGAAGTTAAAAGCTAGAAATTTGAGATTAAGCTGTATAATTTTGTTCAAAAACCCATAATAAACTATTTGAACTCATAAAATTTTATTTAATATCATTTGGTTTTCGTTTTTTTTGGGACTAAAATGTGCATGTCTAAATGGTCTTTATAGATAATCCATTCAAATTTTAACTGAGTAAAAAGCTGAAAATTGAGATTATGTTGTATAATTAGGTTCAAAAATCCATAATTAACTATTTGAACTCATAAAATTTTATTTATTAATATTTTGAGTTCGTTTTGTTGGGATTAAAACGTGCAAGTCTAAATGGGCTTTATAGTGAACCTATTTGAATTTTAACCAAGTAAAAAAATTAGAAATTTGAGATTACGTTGTATAGTTTTGTTCAAAAACCCATAATAAACTATTTTAAATCATAAAATTTGATTTAATATCATTTGGATGTCATTTTGTTGGGATTAAAATGTGCATATCTAAATTGGCTTTATAGAGAAGTCGTTCAAATTTTAACCGAGTAAAAAGATGAAAAATTGAGATTATGTTGTATAATTAGGTTCAAAAGTCCATAATTAAATATTGGAACTCTCAAAATTTGATTTAACATCATTTGGCAGTCATTTTATTGGGATTAAAACGTGCATATCTAACTAGGATTTATAGTGAACTCGTTCGAATTTTAACCGAGTAAAAAGCTAGAAATTTGAGATTAAGCTGTATATTTTTACTCAAAAGCCCATAATAAACTATTTGAACACATAAAATTTTATTTAATATCATTTGGTTTTCTTTTTGTTTGGATTAAAACGTGCATGTCTAAATGGGATTTATAAAGAATCAGTTCGAATTTTAACTGAGTAAAAAGCTAAAAAATTGAGATTATGTTGTATAATTAGGTTCAAAATTCCATAATTAACTATTTGAACTCATAAAATTTTATTTATTATCATTTTGATTTCTTTTTATTGGGATTAAAACGTGCAAGTCTAAATGGCATTTATAGTGAACCTATTTGAATTTTAACTGAGTAAAAAAAACGAGAAATTTGAGATTAAGCTGTATAATTTTGTTCAAAAAACCATAATAAACTATTTTAAATCATAAAATTTGATTTAATATCATTTGGATGTCGTTTTGTTGGGATTAAAACGTGCATGTCTAAATCGGCTTTATAGAGAAGTCGTTCGAATTATAACCGAGTAAAATGATGAGAAATAGAGATTATGTTGTATAATTAGGTTCAAAAGCCCATAATTAAATATTTAAACTCTCAAAATTTGATTTAACATCATTTTGCGGTCATTTTTTGGGATTAAAATGTGCATGTCTAATTGGGCTTTATAGTGAACTCGTTTGAATTTTAACGAAGTAAAAAGCTAGAAATTTGAGATTAAGATGTATAATTTTGTTCAAAAGCCCATAATAAACTATTTGAACTCATAAAATTTTATTTAATATCATTTGGTTTTTGTTTTGATGGGATTAAAACGTGCATGTCTAAATGGGCTTTATAAAGAATTCGTTCGAATTTTAACCGAGTAAAATCTGAAAAATTGTTATTATGTTTTATAATTAGGTTCAAAATTCCATAATTAACTATTTGAACTCATAAAATTTTATTTATTATCATTTTGCATTCGTTTTATTGAGATTAAAACATGCAAGTCTAAATGGCTTTATAGTGAACCTATTTTAATTTAATCGAGTAAAAAAACGAGAAATTTGAGATTAAGCTGTATAATTTTGTTCAAAAACCCATATAAACTATCTTAAATCATAAAATTTGATTTAATATCATTTGGATGTCATTTTGTTGGGATTAAAACGTGCATGTCTAAATCGGCTTTATAGAGAATCCGTTCAAATGTTATCCTTGTAAAAAGCTGAAAAATTGAGATTATGTTGTATAATTTGGTTCAAAAGTCTATAATTAAATATTTGAACTCGTAAAATTTTATTTAATATCATTTTGCTATTGTTTTATTGGGATTAAAACGTGCATGTCTAAATGGGCGTTATAGGGAACCTGTTCGAATTTTAACCGAGAAAAAAGCTAAAAATTTGAGATTAAGATGTATCTTTATGTTCAAAAGCCCATAATTAACAATTTTAACTCTTAAATTTTGATTTAAAATCATTTGGTTATCGTTTTGTTGGGATTTAAACGTGCATGTCTTAAAGGGCTTTATAAAGAATCCGTTCAAATTTCAATCGAGTAAAAAGCTAAAAATTGAGATTATGTTGTATAATTAGGTTTAAAATATCTTAGTTAACTATTTGAACTCCTAAAATTTTATTTAATATCATTTTGTTGTTGTTTTATTGGGATTAAAACGTGCATGTCTAAATGGGCTTTATAATGAACCTATTCCAATTTTAACCGAGAATAAAGTTAAAAATTTGAGATTAAGCTGTATCTTTTTGTTCAAAAGCCCATAATTAACAATTTTAACTCTTAGAATTTGATTTAAAATCATTTGGTTATCGTTTTGTTGGGATTTAAATGTGCATGTCTAAATGGGCTTTATGTAGAATCCGTTCAAATTTCAACCGAGTAAAAAGCTAAGAAATTGAGATTATGTTGTATAATTAGGTTCAAATTATTATAATTAACTATTTGAACTCATAAAATTTGATTTAATATCATTTTGCGGTTATTTTTTTTGGATTAAAACGTGCATATCTAAATGGGCTTTATAGTGAACGAGTTCGAATTTTAACCGAGAAAAAAGCTATAGATTTGAGATTAAGCTGTATCTTTTTGTTCAAAAGCCCATAATTAACAATTTCAACCCTTAAAATTCGATTTCAAATCATTTGATTTTCGTTTTATTGGGATTAAACCATGCATGTCTAAATGGGCTTTATACAAAATCCTTTCGAATTTTAACCGAGTAAAAAGCAGAAAAATTGAGATTTTGTTGTATAATTAGGTTTAAAAGTCCATAATTAACTATTTCAACTCATAAAATTTATTTATTATTATTTTGCGGTCGTTTTAGTTGCATTAAAACGTGCAAGTCTAAATCGACTTTATAGTGAACCCGTTCGAATTTTATCCAAGAAAAAAAATTAGAAATTTTAGATTAAGCTGTATAATTTTGTTTAAAAACCCATAATAAACTATTTGATATCATAAAATTTGATTTAATATCATTTAGATGTCATTTTGTTGGGATTAAAACGTGCATGTCTAAATGGGCTTTATAGATAAACCGTTCGAATTTTAACAGAGTAAAAAGCTAAAAATTGAGCTTATGTTGTATAATTATGTTCAAATATCCATAATTAACAATTTGAACTCATAAAATTAGATTTAATATCATTTTGCAGTCGTTTTATTGGAATTAAAACGTGCAAGTCTAAATTTGATTTATAGTGAACCCATTCGAATTTTAAACGAGTAAAAAGCTAGAGATTTGAGATTAAGCTGTACAATTTTTTTCAAAAGCCCATAATAAACTATTTTAACCCATAAAATTTATTTAATATCATTTGGTTATCGTTTTCTTGGGATTAAAATGTGCATGTCTAAATGGGCTTTATAGATAATCCGTTCGAATTTTAACAAAGTAAAAAGCTGAAAAATTGAGATTATGTTGTATAATTAGGATCAAAAGTCCATAATTAACTATTTGAACTCATAAATATTGATTTAATATCTTTTTCCGGTCATTTTATTGGAATTAAAACGTTCAAGTCTAAATGGGCTTTATAGTAAACCCGTTCGAATTTTAACCTAGTAAAAGGCTAGAAATTTCAGATTAAGATATATAATTTTGTTCAAAAGCCCATAATAAACTATTTTAACTCATAAAATTTGATTTAATATCATTTTGTTATCGTTTTGTTGGAATTAAAACGTGTAGTGTAAAAGGGCTTTCAAGTGAACCCGTTCAAATTTTAACCAAGTAAAAAGCTAGAAATTTGAGATTAAGATGTATAATTTTGTTTAAATACCCCTAATAAACTATTTGAACTCGTTAATTTTAATTAATACCATTTGGTTGTCGTTTTGTTGGGATTAAAATGTGCATATCAAATGGGCTTTATACAAAAGTCGTTCGAATTTTAACCGAGTAAAAAGATGAAAAATTGAGATTATGTTGTATAATTAGGTTTAATAGTCCATAATTAAATATTTGAATTCACAAAAATTGATTTAATATCATTTGCGGTCATTTTTTTGGGAATAAAACGTACAAGTCTGAATGGGATTTATAGTGAACCTGTTCGAATTTTAACCGAGTAAAAAGCTAGAAATTTGAGATTAAGCTGTAGAATTTTGTTCAAAAGCCCATAATAAACTATTTGAACTCATAAAATTTTATTAAATATCATTTGATTATCATTTTGTTGGTATTAAAACGTGCATGTCTAAATGGGCTTTATAGAGAATTCGTTCGAATTTTAAAAAAGTAAAAAGCTGAAAAATTGAGACTATGATGTATAATTAGGTTCAAAAGTCCATAATTAATTATTTTAACTCATAAAATTTGATTTAATATCATTTTGTGGTCGTTTTATTGGGATTAAAATTTGCAAGTCTAAATGGACTTTATACTAAACTAGTTCAAATTTTAACAAAGTAAAAATCTAGAAATTTGAGATTAAGCTGTATAATTTTGTTCAAAAGCCCATAAAAAACTATTTGAACTCATAAAATTTTATTTAATATCATTAAGTTGTCGTTTTGTTGGGATTAAAATGAGCATGTCTAAATGGGCTTTATAGGTAATCCGTTCAAATTTTAACCGAGTAAAAAGCTAAAAAATTGAGATTATGTTGTATAATTAGGTTCAAAAGTCCATAATTAACTATTTGAACTCGTAAAATTTGATTTAATATCATTTTGCGGTCGTTTTATTGGAATTAAAACGATCAAGTCTAAATTGGCTTTATCAAGATATGTCCAAATTACTGAAGACTGTGCAGGCTGAAATTTTAAACCGAAAAGTTCCAATAACTCTTGGAAGGAGACACAATTCAACCGAACGGATAAGGAGGGAGACACCACCAATTGAACAGACACCAACGCCACTATTCGGCCACCTTTTCAAAGGGAAATGTCCGTTGGCCACACCCTTTTATTTCCTATAAATAGGACTTGAATTTCATTTGTAAAACACACTATTCAAATTATATAAAATTACTTGTGAGAATTTTCTCTCATTTAGTTCTTCTTAGAACTTTATCGACTTATTAAGTACTTTTATACTTGTGGCGTCAACCCCTTTCTATCCATCTTAGTACTTTGGGTTCTTTTAGTTTAATATACTAAAAGGGTCAAAGTTCGTTTATCACGACCCCTTAAAGATCAATATAAGATTCGGGATTAGTTTTCTATAGCTTAGTTTCTTCCTTGAGTATCTTTAAGATATTATTTCCATTTCATCATTCCTTTTCACCATATCACCATCCTTATATATCATCTCATTCAATTCATCATTCTCATCCTTTATCATCATCACAAAGCGTCCTAAACATCCATTCACCCTTATCAACACCACACATCCTTTAGCTTCTAAATCAGTCCCTAAACTATTCCCTTCATTCATTTCACCTATTCCTTTCATCCATTATCCTTAATTCTTTCATTTTTCCAGCTACTTCTTGCGAGAGACTTGCTTCCTTCCTAGGTCCTACAATCAAAGTGTATCGTTTAGCATCATCAACAAGTTCGGCTTACATCATATGGTAATCAGAGCTTTGGTGGAAGAAGCAAAGTGCAACAAAATGCCCGTTCAAGCAATTGTAAGTAACTAAACTTTGTCATTTTCAATTTTTGAGCAAAAAAAAAAAAAGAAAGAAAGGAGAAAAGTTAGTTCGAACAAAAAAAAGAACAAGAAAAGTCAGTTTCAAAAAAAAAAGAGAAAAGAAAAATCAAATTCAAAAGTACAAGATCAAGGGTGAGAAACCATAGCAACATCATCTTCAACATCAAGCCGAGAAGCCATTTCATCTTCAAGACTTTGATTGTTGTTGAAGAAAGGTTGTAAGTTTTCTTGTCAAGTAAGTAACCCCGTTTTTATTTCTTTTCATTCTAAATCTTTCTTATCATCCGACTTCGTTTCTCTTTTTTTTTGTTTTTATAACTAACCATTTTAGTGACGCATAAGCACATTTTACTTGCCTAAGCCTGGAGTAAGTTCTTCTAAGAACTATACACAAGAGAAAAGAGTAGAAAAAGGCGAGAGAGTTGTGAGATCAGAAGAAGACAGTAAAAGCTATTAAGTCCTAGAGTGCAAACACAGAGAAAGAGTATAAGAGAGTAATTTTCCTTGGAGTGAATTAGTGAGGCTTTATTGTGAAACATATTGGGTAAAGATTTTATTTTCATTATTCTAACCATGTCACCATAATCTTGTGATTTTTTTTCCACATGAGGACAAGTTCTCGTTGTGAAAAGAACATTAAGATTAGAAGCGATGAACGAAGAAGACCAGCAAAGGAAAAACATTTTCTACACTAGATGCCATGTGAACAAAATGATGTGATCACATCAATGCAATCACAATATGATCCGGAGGTCTTGCCACAAGGACCTATTACTCGTTCTAAGGCAAAGAAATTCAGGGAAGTACTTTTCCTTACTTGTGCTTCAATTCCAAATTCATTCGATAATGTTTATGCCTTAGAACATAGGTTTTATAATGTGTTGCATGCTGATATGTGACATATTAGACTATACTACTTATATATATGTTTAAGTATGTATATATGCTATTAAGTATGTTTTAAGGTTTGGTTTGATAGTGTTTATTATGTTTCTAACTTATTTATACGTTCTTGTGTGTTTTTGAATAAGTTTACAAGTGTTTCAACCTTGTGTTTTACGAATGGATCCTTGTGTTGTTTTCCAGTATAGGTAAACAGAGGTGTACCAGTGAGTTACGAAATGGATTCTTGTGTTGTTTTCCAGTATAGGTAAACAGAGGTGTACCAGTGAGTTACGAAATGGATTATTGTACTGTTTTCCAATATAGGTAAACAGAGGTGTGCCAGTGTAAGAGAAGGCCAAACACAACCCTCTTTTGGGATGATGGACGACAACAAAGGATAAGGATGAGGGGTTTCTCATTCAAATTCAAACAATTAACACATGTTTAATGTGTTTTATGAGCCCAAACATGTGACTGATATGAATGGAGCCTAGATGCAAGTTATTAAGCATTTGAATTTAATTTCAGCCAAGTATTCAAATTCGGCCAACTCCTTTCATTCTCCTATATATTCTGAAATTTTTGTAAAGACAAGGTTACACATATTTGAATAAAAATTATATTTGAGAGTTTTCTCTTATTTGGTTCTTTTTAGAACTTTTCTGACATTCAAACTTATTTTTGATTGTCAAATTCTTGATACTTTGGGTTCCTAGATCTCTATCTAGAGGGTCCAAGTCCTTTTGACGTTAAACAGATTCGATTCGGGTTTCCTCAGTATATTGTGCAGGTTCTTTCGAGTTTAGCGTGTCCAATTCGATCCAGCAACTTTCTTCACCATTGTTGAACGTTCAAGTTGCTGCCATGGATGTTTCTTGAAGCATTCATCTTCCAGTTCGAATATCATTCAAACGTTCAAACTTTTTTGTTCTTTATTTTTTTTCTCGATTTTATTTTTCTTTCCATTGTTTTCCTATCTTGGTAAACAATGAAAAATCTCGTTCCAGCGTCAACTTTTCTTATCTCTTTCATTTTTCGTTTTATTTTACTTCATTGTTTTCCTATGTAGGTAAACAATGTAAAAATTCTCTTCAAACGCCCAAGTTATTATACTTATTTCCTATATAGGTAATCAGTGTAAACACTTGACTGTTTATGTTTTTCTTTTGCAGGAACTTACTTACAACATTCCTAGATCCGCAACTTACGAAGAAAGTCCGTTTCGACAGGCTACCTCGTATCATATGGTAATCAGAGCTTAGGTTCGGATTTGTTGTACTTTTTCTGCAATTTAGTACAAAAGAAAAATACAAAAAAATAAATTTCGAAAAATTCAAAAAAAAAGTCGAAGTCAAAGTTTGACTAAAAAAATCAAAGTCAAAGTCAAAAAATAGAAAAAAAAATTGAAAAAAAAAATAAAAAATATCAGATTCAAATATTGCAAAGAAATTGAAAAAAAGAAAGTTTATTCTTATTGTAAAATCAAGATGAATGTACAAGTTCTTCTACTATGTGATTCGAAGTGCTTGGAAATCAACCGAAACGAATTGTCCTTGTTTGTTCGGTGATAGGAGCGTTGTAAAGCACTTCCTTGTAGTAAGAATTACATTTCCATCTTTTTATTTCCTTTTTGCCAATTTCCAGCCCTTTTACTTTTGTTTCTTTTTTTTTCTTTGTTTTATCTTTGTTTTTCCTTATTTGTGTTTCTTGTTAGTAACACATTTGTAACAGGTTTGAAAACGTTGGTTTAGTCCTTTAAAGAACTGAAAATTGAGAAATTGTAAGGGAAAAAGGCACTGAGTGTTGTGAGAACAGAAGGGGAGACAAAAAGAGCCATTCAAGCATTCTCCCGAGTGAAACACGAGTGCTGAGTGTTACATTTTGAGTGCACATTTTTCTTTGGAGTAAAAACCGAGAGGTTTTGTGAGTGTGTAGTGAGGACTTTTATTTTTGTTTTACTTAACTCGTTATTTGTGCTTCTTTGTGTTTTCTTTTGTTTTAATATGACAGGGTCAGATGATCGTAGTCATGGTGGAGACCAGCCACCAGATTTGCAAATGCAGGCTTTTACACGTACTATGCAATGTCTATTAGAGAATGCATTAGAGCCTTTGCAGTCTCGTTTGGACAAGATAGATGGGGGTGGTTCCCAATCTGTCCATAATGAGAATCATGATGAAAATGACGTTGAACAATCACCACGGATGAATCAACGACCAGGACGTGTAGTTGATGATAATATTTCTAACATAAAAGTTGTTATACCTTCTTTTTAGTGACGTTAAGATCCAGATGCTTATCTAACATGGGAAAGTAAGGTTGAACACGTTTTCGAGTGTTACAATTACTCGGAACAAAAGAAAGTACGACTAGCAACTTTAGAGTTTGTTGACTATGCACTATTGTGGTGGGATCAATTATTGGTTAGTCGACGACGTACGGGTGAAGGACTAGTGAGAACATGGGACGAAATGAAGCGTATCATGCGGAAACGGTTTGTTCCTTCTCACTATCATCGCGATTTATTTCAGAAATTACAAACTTTGAAATAGGGCAATAGGAGTGTCGAGGACTATTTCAAGGAAATGGAGATGTCCATGATGCATGCAAACATAGTTGAGGATCGTGAAGCAACTATGGCTCGGTTTATGGCAGGTTTGAATTCTGAAATTTCTAACGTTGTTGAATTGCAGCATTATGTCGAATTGGATGACATGGTGCATATGGCGATGAAAATTGAGCGACAACAACGTAGAAAAGTTTCTACTCGAGGTAATATTACTCCATTTAAATCTTTTACGAATCCATTATATACCCCTAACCATGCTAGGAAACAAGCACTAAAAGCGCCACTTCGGATTCAAGAACGAGGCGAGTCCAGCAAACCAAAGCCTCCCGTTGTTGATAATGGGCGTGGTAAACAAAAAGTAGTGGTACAAGAACGATCGAGAGATATTCAAAGTTTTAAGTGCCTTGGTCGAGGACATGTTGCTAGCCAGTGTCCTAATCGTAGGGTTATGTTGATTCGAGATGATGGAGAGATCGAGTCAGATTCTGAAGAAGAACCACATGAGACCCTTAATGAAGATGATAAAGAAGATGTCCTAGAAGTTGCTGAGACTGGTAAGGTAATGGAAATTATGGTTGTTAAACGTAGTCTGAGTGTGCAACAGGTTCAGGATGAACAACAACGCGAAAATATCTTTCACACGCGATGTAAAGTTCAAGATAAGGTATGTGTTGTGATTATTGATAGCGATAGTTGTACTAATGTTGCCAGTTCAGTGATGGTTGACAAGTTAGGTCTCAAGATGACAAAACATCTGAATCCTTACAAATTGCAATGGTTGAATGATGGTGGAGAACTTAAAGTAACAAAACAAGTTGTTATACCGTTTTCGATTGGAAGTTACAAGGACGAGGTCCTTTGTGATGTTGTGTCAATGGATGCTACTCACCTTCTTTTGGGACGCACTTGGCAGTATGACAAGAAGGTTATGCATGATGGTTTTACAAATCGATACTCTTTTATGCATGCAGGTAAAAAGATTACTTTGGCTCCTTTGACACCGAGTCAAGTGATGGAAGATCAAGCAAGCTTGAAAAAGAGTAAGGAAGCTGCAAAGGAGAAGAAAAAGATGAATGTTTATGCAAGCAGTCGAAAAATCAGGAAATGTCTTTCCTCTCACCAATCTTTGTTTATTTTAATGTTTAAAGATTATTGTTTATTGACTGACTTTCCTTCTGATTTGCCTGCATCAATTGTTTCCCTTTTGCAGGAATTTAAGGATGTGTTTCCGGAAGAAACACCGAGGGGATTGCCACCTCTTCGTGGCATTGAGCACCAGATTGACTTTATCCCAGGTGCTACTATTCCAAATCGACCAGCTTATCGAACTAACCCTGAAGAGACAAAAGAGCTTCAAAGACAAGTGACAGAATTGATGGACAAGGGTTATATTCGAGAGAGTCTGAGTTCGTGTGCTGTTAGTGCCAAAGAAAGATGGATCTTGGAGGATGTGCGTAGATTGTAGAGCTGTGAATCAGATTACAATTAAGTATCGTCATCCTATTCCTAGACTTGATGATATGTTGGACGAGCTTTGTGGCGCCGTCATCTTCTCCAAAATTGATCTAAAGAGTGGATATCATCAGATTCGCATGCGAGAAGGCGATGAATGGAAGACAACCTTCAAAACAAAGCTAGGTTTGTACGAATGGTTAGTAATGCCTTTTGGCTTAACTAATGCACCTAGTACTTTTATGCGATTGATGAATCATGTTCTGCGATCTTTTATTGGAAAGTTTTGTGTTGTATATTTTGACGATATCTTAATTTATAGCAAGACTTTGCAGGATCATGTAAACATTTGAGAGCTGTTTTGCAGACTTTGCGAGAAGAAAGATTGTTTGGTAACATAGAGAAATGTGTGTTTTGTACTGACAAACTTAAATTTCTTGGTTATATTGTTAGTGCACAGGATGTTGAAGTAGATCCTGAAAAGATAAAAGCAATTCAAGAATGGCCACGACCGACATCGATTACTCAGGTTAGATCTTTTCATGGTTTAGCTAGTTTTTATCGACGGTTTGTTCCTAACTTCAGTTCTATTACCGCACCCTTAACCGGGATTATTAAGAAGAATTCTAACTTCTTATGGGGTAAAGAACAAGAAGATGCCTTTTTGAAAATTAAGGATTGTTTGACAAAGTCACCTGTGTTATCCTTACCTAACTTTGATAAAACTTTTGAAATTGAATGTGATGCTTCTGGAGTTGGTATAGGCGCTGTGTTAATGCAGGAAAAGAGGCCCATTGCATACTTCAGTGAAAAGCTTAGTGGAGCAACATTAAATTATCCAGTCTACGATAAGGAGATGTATGCACTGATTCGAGCATTGGAGACTTGGCAGCATTACTTGTTGCCTAAGGAGTTTGTGGTTCACACTGATCATGAGGCTTTACGATATATCACAGGTCAGCATAAATTGAATAAGCGACATGCTAAATGGGTTGAATTTTTAGAGTCTTTTCCTTATGTTATTCGTTACAAAAAGGGTAAAGATAATGTCGTTGCTGATGCTTTATCACGTAGATATGTGCTTTTGAATTACCTTGATTCACATTTAATTGGATTTGCATATATTCGTGACTCGTATGTTGATGATTCTGATTTTAGAGATAAGTATAATGCTTGTGAGAAAGGTGCAGTTGGAAAGTTTTACAGGCATGATGATTATCTTTTCAAAGAAAATAGGATATGCATTCCACAGGGTTCAATGCGTGATATTCTGATCCGTGAAGCACATGAGGGTGGATTGATGGGTCACTTTGGAGTCACCAAGACGTTACAGACATTGAAAGAACATCTATTTTGGCATAAGATGCGTAGAGACGTTGAAAGGTACTGTGAACATTGTGTGACATGTAAGAAAGCAAAATCGAAGGTTTCACCACATGGTATGTACTTACCTTTACCTATTCCTGATTCTCCTTGGACTGATATTTCTATGGATTTTGTTTTGGGATTGCTAAGAACTAGGACAGGTAGAGATAGTATTTTTGTTGTGGTTGATAGGTTCTCTAGGATGGCACATTTTATTGCATGCCATAAGACCAATGATGCTGTTAATGTGGCTAACTTGTTCTTTAGAGATGTTGAACGTTTGCATGGTATTCCTAGGTCGATTGTTTCTGACAGGGATGTAAAGTTTTTAAGTCACTTCTGGAGGACTCTTTGGAGCAAATTAGGTACGAAACTCATGTTTTCTACTACTTGCCATCCCCAGACTGATGGACAAACCGAGGTTGTTAACAGAGTTTTATCTACTTTACTTCGTTCCATCATTAAAAAGAATATCAAGACATGGGAAGATTGTTTGCCACATGTTGAGTTTGCGTATAATCATGTTGTACATTCTGCTACTAAGATGTCACCATTTGAAGTTGTTTATGGTTTTAACCCTATTATGCCTCTAGATTTGTTACCTTTGCCACAGGAACAAGTGACGAACAGGGATGGTCAAGCAAAAGCAGAATATGTGAAGAAGTTGCATCAACAAGTGAAGGAGAATTTAGAACGAAGGACTCAACAATATGAAAAGCAAGCAAACAAAGGAAGGAAGCGAGTCACCTTCAATGTTGGTGATTGGGTTTGGGTTCATTTTCGAAAAGAACGTTTTCCAGCCCAACGACGGTCAAAGTTGTTACCAAGAGGAGATGGTCCTTTTCAGGTGTTGGCGAAAGTGAATGACAACGCCTACAAGATAGACTTACCGGGCGAGTACACTGTAAGTGCCACATTTAATGTTTCTGATTTAACCCCTTATGATGATTCTGCAGATTTGAGGTCAAATCCTTTTCAAGAAGGGGGGAATGACGTGAGCACATCAATGCAAGCACAATATGATCCGGAGGTCTTGCCACAAGGACCTATTAGTCGTTCTAAGGCAAAGAAATTCAGGGAAGTACTTTTCCTTATTTGTGCTTTAATTACAGATTCATTCGATAATGTTTATGCCTTAGAACATAGGTTTTATAATGTGTTGCATGCTGATATGTGACATATTAGACTATACTACTTATTATATATGTTTAAGTATGGATATATGCTATTAAGTATGTTTAAGGTTTGGTTTGATGGTGTTTATTATGTTTCTAACTTATTTATACGTTCTTGTGTGTTTTTGAATAAGTTTACAAGTGTTTCAACCTTGTGTTTTACGAATGGATCCTTGTGTTGCTTTCCAGTATAGGTAAACAAAGGTGTACCAGTGAGTTACGAAATTGATTCTTGTGCTGTTTTCCAGTATAGGTAAACAGAGGTGTACCAGTGAGTTACGAAATGGATTATTGTATTGTTTTCCAATATAGGTAAACAGAGGTGTGCCAGTGTAAGAGAAGGCCAAACACAGCCCTCTTTTGGAATGATGGACGGCAACAAAGGATAAGGATGAGGGGTTTCTCATTCAAATTCAAACAATTAACACATGTTTAATGTGTTTTATGAGCCCAAACATGCGGCTGATATGAATGGAGCCTAGATGCAAGTTATTAAGCATTTGAATTTAATTTCAGCCAAGTATTCAAATTCGGCCAACTCCTTTCATTCTCCTATATATTCTGAAATTTTTGTAAAGACAAGGTTACACATTTTTGAATAAAAATTATATTTGAGAGTTTTCTCTTATTTGGTTCTTTTTAGAACTTTTCTGACATTCAAACTTATTTTTAATTGTCAAATTCTTGATACTTTGGGTTCCTAGATCTCTTATCTAGAGGGTCCAAGTCCTTTTGACGTTAAACAGATTCGATTTGGGTTTGCTCAGTATATTGTGCAGGTTCTTTCGAGTTTAGTGTGTCCAATTCGATCCAGCAACTTTCTTCACCATTGTTGAACGTTCAAGTTGCTGCCATGGATGTTTCTTGAAGCATTAATCTTCCAGTTTGAATATCATTCAAACGTTCAAACTTTTTTGTTCTTTATTTTTTTTCTCGTTTTTATTTTTCTTTCCATTGTTTTCCTATCTTGGTAAACAGTGAAAAATCCCATTCTAGCGTCAACTTTTCTTATCTCTTTCATTTTTCGTTTTATTTTACTTTATTGTTTTCCTATGTAGGTAAATAATGTAAAAATTCTCTTCAAACGCCCAAGTTATTATACTTATTTCCTATATAGGTAATCAGTGTAAACACTTGACTGTTTATGTTTTCCTTTTCCAGGAACTTACTTACAACATTCCTAGATCCGCAACTTACGAAGAAAGTCCGTTTCGACAGGCTACCTCGTATCAACAAAAGTATATTTTCTTTGATAATTGATGGAGGAAGTTGTACCAACCTAGCAAGCACTATGATGGTAGAACGACTCAGTCTCAAAACCACCAAACATCCAAATCTGTATAAACTACAATGATTGCATGATGGAGGAGAATTAGAGGTCAAAAAGCAAGTGAAAGTTTTGTTTCTATTGGAAGATACATAGATGAATTTTTGTGTGACATACTACCTATGAGTGCAAGTCATATTCTTCTAGGGAGACTGTGGCAATACGACAAGAGAGCAGTTCATGATGGATTTACTAATCAGTTCTCATTCATGTTTGAAGGAAGAAAGATCATCCTAAAACCTTTTAGCCCAAGTCAAAGTAAACTGTGACCAGGAATAATTGTCTAAGAGAATTGCAGCATGGGGTGAAAACAAAAAGGGGAAAGAGCAAGTGAAAGAATGTGCGATGGAAGAAGTACATTTTGAAGAAAAAGAAACCACTGGAGTTGAAAATGAAAATGAGGAAGTGAAAATAGTTGGAGTTAAAAATGAAGAGACTAAAAATGAGATTGTGAATGAAGAGTATGCTGGAGTTGAAAATGCGCAAATTAAAAAGGAAGAGTGTGAGAATGAAAGAGAGATTCAAAAGGGAGATAAAGAAAAGAATGAGTGTGAAGAAGAAAAGCAGATTTTATCTAACAATTCTTTTCTTCCTATTTTTGATTTTTTATTTTTACAGGATGACAAAAGGAAGACCCCAAGAGATGTTCCAATTGCATTGTCGATCTTAAAGGAAACTCAACAACCAACACCCATTAAACATCCACCATGGTTTGCTATTTTCATTCATTTTGTTAATAGTTACTCATTCTCTAACTATGATTTCTTTTGTAGCAAATTGATTCACATACTTGGTGTTATCCTACCAAACTACGATAACATGTTCTTTTGTCATTCTAGGGTAGATTGGTGCATCAAAATATGCCATTCCAAGAGAGCTCTACAGTTAAAACTCTTCAAAAACCATTATAATGATTCGAAGAGTGGAGATGAAAAGTTACATATCTTTTTCAAAGAATATGATGTTTCGAACCGAGAAATGATTTAAAGAACAAGTTTTGTTCTTAAAAGGCATGACGTTGCAAAAGGAGGATTCCAAAGAATTAATGCCTATTTATAGTAGGATGACCCGAGAAGAATAAATACATCACTTGGAAGGAATGAGAATTTGTCCACTCCAACAAGGAGGTGTCCATTAAAGAACAATCTCGATTTGAGGACAAATCACCAAAAAGAAGGGGAGAATGATACATTCCTAATCAACACCAATTTTCTCTATGGTTTGAGCACATCATTAAAGATCTTCACGACTGGTTCTAAGGGAGTTCTACCTTACTTTATCTTTTATTATCTAATTTATGCATTCTATAATTTGACAAGCATGCTTTCGCTATATAATTTGACAAGCATACTTTATCCAATTTCCTCTATACCTTACTGATTCTATAATCATTCTAAGTCATCTTATTTTTAATATTAGCAAAACTAAATTATTTCGAACTCATTTTACCTTATTTCAATTCGTTTTAACTTATACATTGTTTGCTTATTGTTTGAGCTATTTTAAGTAAAGATAATAGTCCTAGGAAGCTTAAAGACATCAAGGGTATCTCAATGTAGCTTGGAAAGACTTATGACAGCTTGGAACAACTCAAGGACGGCTCAAACGCTTGGAATTGCATAGGAGCTTAAGGAAGCCTTATTTCAGCTCGTGAACTTAAAGGAACTATGTAGAACCTACTCACGAACTTAAAGGTCTAGCTCAACCAGCTAAAGGCAGCTCCAGAAAGCTCAAATTGGAAGCAAGATTTGAGCTAGCTAAGTCAGCTAGCTAGCTCAGCTCATGGTAGCTCACTCTCAGCTCAATCAGCTCATCTTAGCTCAACCTACAACCTTTAGCTCAACCATGGAAGGACACATTCCCTCCCCAAGAGACACAACTGACCAGCCATGGAGGGAAACATGTTTGGGTGCCAAGATCATGGAGGGAAAGCAAGAGGGCGCCAAAACAAAACGATAACACTCTTCATTGGACAGATTCATGATGGTCCACTTGTTTGACATTTTCGAGTAGGATCCAAGTACAAATGGGTTTCTGTGTCTTCATGAAAGTTATTCCTCCATCTCTTATATTTCCAACGCATGTTGAATCACATTAATACGATATATTGAACTCAAGATATGTCCAAATTACTAAAGACTGTGCAGACTGGAATTTTAAACCGAAAAGTTCTAACAACTCTTGGAAGGAGACACCATTCAATCGAACGCTTAAGGAGGGAGACACCACCAATTGAACAGACACCAATGCCACTATTCGGTCACCTTTTCAAAGGGAAATGTCCCTTGGCCACACCCTTTTATTTCTCATAAATAGGACTTGAATTTTCATTTGTAAAACACACTATTCAGATTATATAAAATTACTTGTGAAAATTTTCTCTCGTTTAGTTCTTCTTAGAACTTTATTGACTTATCAAGTACTTTTGTGCTTGTGGCATCAATCCCTTTCTATCCATCTTGATGCTTCGGGTTCTTTTAGTTTAATATATTAAAAGGGTCAAAACTCGTTTATCACCACCCCTAAAAGATCAATATAAGATTCGGGATTAGGTTTTCTATAACGTAGTTTCTTCCTTGAGTATCTTTAAGACACTATTCCATTTCACCATTCCTTTTCACCATATCACCATCCTTCTATATCATCTCATTCCATTCATCATTCTCATCCTTTATAATCATCACAAAACGTTCTAATCATCCATTCACCCTTATCAACACCACACATCCTTCCACTTCCAAATTAGTCCCTAAACTATTTCCTTCCTTCATTTTACCTATTCCTTTCATCCATTATCCTTAATTCTTCATTTTTACAACCACTTCTTGATAAGACTTCCTTCCTTCCTAGGTCCTACAATCAAAGTGTGTCGTTTAGCATCATCAACAAGTCCGGCCTACATCAGTTTGAACTCATGAAATTTGATTCTCTTATTTTGCGTCTGTTTTGTTAGTTTTAAAGTGTGCATATCTAAATGAGCTTTATAGTGAACACATTGGAATTTAAACCGAGTAAAGTGCTCTAAAATTGAGATTAAGTGGTTTAATCATATTCAAAAGCTCATAATTAACAACTTGAACTAATGTAGCTTAATTGAATCTCATTTTGCGGTTGGTTTGGTGGGTTTAAAGCATGCATGTCTAATTGGGCTTTCTAGTGAACCCGTTCAAATTTTAAGCGACTAAAATGCTCTAAAATTGAGATTAAGTTGTATAATTTGGTTTAAAAGCCCATAATTAACTATTTGAACTCATGTAATTTGATTTATTCTTATTTTGTGTTCGTTTTGTTAGGTTTAAAGTGTGGATATCTAAATGAGCTTTATAGTGAACACATTGGAATTTAAACCGAGTAAATTGTTCAAAAATAGAGATTAAGTGGTTAAATCATATTTAAATGCTTATAACTAATTATTTGAACTCATGTAGCTTGACTGATTCTCATTTTGTGGTCGGTTTATTGGATTTAAAGCGTGCATGTCTAATTAGGCTTTCTAGTGACCCGTTTGAATTTTAAGCAATTAAAATGCTCTAAAATTGAGATTAATTTGTATAATTTGGTTTAAAAGCCCATAATTAACTATTTGAACTCGTGAAATTTGATTTACTCTTATTTTGCGTTTGTTTTGTTAATTTTAAAGTGTGCATATCTAAATGAGCTTTATAGTGAACACATTGGAATTTAAAGTGAGTAAAGTGCTCTAAAATTGAGATTAAGTGGTTTAATCATATTCAAAAGATTATAATTAACTACTTGAACTCCTGTAATTTGAGTGAATCTCATTTTGTGGTTCGTTTGGTGGGTTTAAAGCATGTATGTCTTATTGGGCTTTCTAGTGAACCCGTTCGAATTTTAAGAGACTAAAATGCTCTAAAATTGAGATTAAGTTGTATAATTTGGTTTAAAAGCCCATAATTAACTATTTGAACTCGTGAAATTTGATTTATTCTTATTTTGCGTTCGTTTTGTTAGGTTTAAAGTGTGCATATCTAAATGATATTTATAGTGAACACATTGGAATTAAAACCGAGTAAAGTGCTCTAAAATTGAGATTAAGTGATTTAATCATATTCAAAAGCTCATAATTAACTAATCGAAATCATGTAGTTTGATTGAATCTTATTTTATGGTTAGTTTGTTGGTTTAAAGCGTGCATATCTAATTGGGCTTTCTAGTGAACCCGTTCGAATTTTAAGCGACCCAAATACTCTACAATTAAGATTAAGTTGTATAATTTGGTTCAAAGGTCCATAATTAACTACTTTAACTCATGAAATTTGATTTTTTTTTCTTATTTTGCGTTCGTTTTATTAGGTTTAAAGTATGCATATCTAAATGAGCTTTATAGTGAACACATTGGAATTTAAACCGAGTAAAGTGCTCTAAATTTGATATTAAGTGATTTAATCATATTAAAAAGCCCATAATTAACTATTTCAAATCATGTAGTTTGATTCAATCTCATTTTGTGGTAGGTTTGTTCGATTTAAAGCGTGGATGTCTAATTGGGATGTTAGTGAACCCGTTAAAAATTAATTGAGTAAAATGCTCCAAAATTGAGATTAAGTTGTATACTTTGTTTCAAAAGCCCTTAATTAACTATTTGAACTCATGAAATTTGATTTACTCTTATTTTGCGTCCGTTTTGTTAGGTTTAAATTTTGCATACCTAAATGAGCTTTATAGTGAACACAATGGGATTTAAACCGAGTAAAGGGCTCTAAAATTAAGATTACGTGGTTTAATCATATTCAAAAGCTCATAAATATCTATCTGAACTCAATTAGTTTGATTGAATCTCATTTTGTGGTCGGTTTGTTGGGTTTAGAGCGTGCATGTCTAATTGGGCTTTCTAGTGAACCCGTTCGAATTTTAAGCGACTAAAATGCTCCAAAATTGAAATTAAGTTGTATAATTTGGTTTAAAGGCCCATAATTAACTACTTGAACTCATGAAATTTGATTCATTCTTATATTGTGTCCGTTTTGTTATGTTTAAAGTGTTCATATCTAAATAATCTTTATAGTGTGAACACATTGGAATTTAAACCGAATAAAGAGCTCTAAATTTGAGATTAAGTGGTTTAATCATATTCAAAAGCTCATAATTAACTAATTGAAATCAAGTAGTTTGATTGAATCTCGTATTGTGTTTGGTTTGTTGGGTTTAAAGCGTGCATGTCTAATTAGGCTTTCTAGTGACCCATTCGAATTTTAAGCGACTAAAATGCTCTAAAATTTAGATTAAGTTGTATAATTTGGTTCAAAAGCCCATAGTTAACTTTTTGAACTCATGAAATTTGATTTATTCTTACTTTGCGTCCCTTTTATTAGGTTTAAAGTACGCATATCTAAATGAGATTTATAATGAACAAATTGGAATTTAAATTGAGTAAAGTGCTCTAAAATTGAGATTAAGTGGTTTAATCATATTCAAAAGATCATAATTATCTATTTGAACTCATGTAGTTTGATTGAATCTCATTTTGTGACCGTTTTATTGGATTCAAAGCATGCATGTCTAATTAGGCTTTCTAGTGGCCCGTTCGAATTTTAAGCAACTAAATTGAAAATAATTTGTATAATTTTGTTCAAAGTCCCATAATTAACTACTTGAACATATGAGATTTGATTCATTCTTATGTTGCATCCGTTTTGTTAGGTTTAAAGTGTGTATATCTAAATTATATTTATAGTGAACACATTGGAATTTAAACCGAGTAAAGTGCTCTAAAATTGAGATTAAATGGTTTAATCATATTCAAAAGCTCATACTTAACTAATTGAAATCATGTAGTTTGATTGAATCTCATTTTGTGGTTGGTTTATTGGGTTTTAAGCATGCATGTCTAATTAGGCTTTCTATTTACCCGTTCAAATTTTAAGCGACTAAAATCTCTAAAATTGTGATTAAGTTGTATAATTTTGTTCTAAAGGCCATAATTAACTTTTTGAACTCATAAAATTTGATTTATTCTTATTTTGCATCCGTTTTATTAGGTTTAAAGTGCGCATATATAAATGAGCTTTATAGTGAACACGTTAGATTTTGAACTGAGTAAAGTGCTCTAAAATTGTAATTAAGTGGTTTAATCATATTCAAAAGCTCATAATTAACTAATTGAACTCATTTAGTTTGGTTGAATCTCATTTTGTGGTTGGTTTGTTGGGTTTAAAGCGTGCATGTCGAATTGGGATTTCTAGTGAACCCGTTCGAATTTTAATAGACTAAAATTCTCTAAAATTGAGATTAAATTGTATAATTTGGTTCAAATGCCCATAATTAACCTTTTGAACTCATAAAATTTTATTTATTCTTATTTTGCGTCTGTTTTATTAGGTTTAAAGTGTGCTTATCTAAATGAGCTTTATAGTGATCACATTGGAATTTAAATCGAGTAAAGTGCTCTAAAATTGTTATTAAGTGGTTTAATTGAATTCAAAAGCTCATAATTAACTACTTGAACTCATGTAGTTTGATTGAATCTCATTTTGTGGTTAGTTTGTTGGGTTTAAAGCGGGCATGTCTAATTGGGCTTTCTATTTACCCGTTTGAATTTTTTTTGAAAGAAAGGGCCTCATTAAAAACACCCTATAGCCAGTCACCTCGAGAGGTGAGTAGGCCCCTATGGGGAAAAGAGTACCCATGGTTTTATTGAGAAGAAGTGGAGAACCTCTCCGAATTTACAGAAGCCCGAATAAAATCGGGAAAGTTACAATTAAAAGAACATGAAGTAAAAGAACACAAAGCCCTAGTAGCTAAGACATGGGCTACAACGTTTGTGTCTCTAGGTACATAACAAATCTTACAATCAGGCAAAGTACCAATAGTGGAGCGGATGTGAGACACCAAATGTTGAACGGTGGAAAGATCTTGATCGTGATGATGAATGTTGTTAACCTTGTTTGCAATGGAAGCTGAATCAGTTTCAAAGACCACATGAGTCCAGCCATTAGCAACTGCAAACTTTAGACCTTCCAAAATGGCAAGAGCCTCAGTAGAAGCGGGGTCCGGGCAAATGAGCGGCATAGAACAACCACCAAGGACAAAGCTGGAGGAATACCGGGAAATGACTCCAACAACAGCACCTCTTAACACGGGGTCAAAGGCTCCATCCGTGTTAATCTTGACGAAACCAGGGTCTGGTTTTGTCCATCTATCTTGAGCAAAAGTGGGCTCAGCTAGCCGGGAACGTAGATGGGAGGCATCATTAATCGACGTGTAGTCATTAAAAAAGTTTTTGTGCATTGGAAACAGCTAACCAAACCGGTTGTAGATGACTATTATGGACAAAGTCATTTCGGCGATTCCATAAATTCCAAAGGATCGTGATAAGAAGTGAAAATTGATGTAAGGAGAGAAAATCAACTACTTCAGAAAGCCACTAGTGGGGGGAGACAAAGGTATTGGAGAAAATTCGTGTAGGAAGCCCTACCAACTAGAGTGCCTCCTTGGCACTAGGACAGTCCCACATAGCATGGAGGGTGGTTTCGATGGTCATGTTACAGATCGGGCATACCCCCGTACCAAGTTTGGCCTGGAGGATTTTATGGCCAGATGAGAGTGCATCATGACATAAACGCCATCCAAAGGTACGAACCTTGGGTAAAGTAGGCAGTTTAGATATAATTTTCCAAAGCTTGGAGGGCCTGTTAACTAGCTAATACGAATCCGGTTGCAGAATATCCGAATTTGTATTTGTGATTGCCCGATCGTGATTCTAGTAACTAAAATGAAAAATAGGAACTTTAAAATGAAACTTATAAGATGATATGAAATGGATAGATAATATGGTGAAATGGAATGATGATAAGATGGTTGTTGTGCTAAGGATGAAGTATGGAAAATATGGATGTATGGAAGATGGAAGCGAAGAGAAGAAATGTAATTGATGGTGCGGTGTGAACAAAGGAGGAACCAACACTAAAAAGTGAAGACCCATTCCTTAAGAGTTTTTAAACCATGACTTGGGTGAAAGGCTAATGGATTGTGACCCTCTAGTTATAAGAACTAGGAACCATCAATATAGAAAGATGAAAAGGGATGAATGCCACAAGAACAATCTTGCAAGCCGATAAAGTTCAAAAAGAACTATAAAAGAGAAACACTCTCAAGTTGTAATATATGCCAAAAGTTGTCCCTTTTACAATGGAATGAGTGCCTATTTATAGGTGTAAGACAACAACAAATTGATTGGCCTAAACAAAGATTAAAGACTCATTATTCTAGTGTTAAAGGCCTATTAATTTGTAGGTTATCATATCTCCTATTGACAGCCAAAAAGTTTGATCTAGAATGATGAATGTGGACATTCTTAGGATGAATGTAGACATACGTATCATCCACAAGTAGAAACCTTGGGCTGATGGTTGATTAAGTTGTCATTCATCCTCCCTTAAGGGGCTGTTGATAAAGCATTGAATTCAGCAATTGAATGGTCTCTTGAATTCTTGGAAGAAGCATCTTGTGACTATTCCCGTATTGAATTTCCAGCGTGCACTATATTCAATAATTTAATCATATCTTAAACTCCTGATATCGGATTGAGGTGATTCAAAGTGCGTTGGAAAGATAAGGAATAGGTAAATAAGTTTGAAGAAGACCTCAAAACTCAAATATGCTCTTATCCAATCCAAAAATGGCGAACAAGTTGACTGATATTCCTTGAATTCCCTCCTTAAGTGTTGTTTTAATTACTGCCTTTACTCTCCCTTAAGTGGTGATAATGAAGGCTTTCATTGCATGTCTTTTCTTTCTTGCTTGCTAAAACTGACAACCTTAAAGTGATGTAAAGACTCTCCTGAAAGCCTTGAAACCATTGCTAGAAATAACATCCTTCAAGTGGTGTAATTGATCCATTGAATTGCATTGTAACCAATCAACCTTGATGTGTATTCAAGGGTCATTAATTGATGTAAATGCCTTATCATTCCTAAGAATATGATCAGCCAGTTGCTCCAAAAGAATATCTTAGCTGAAATATATAAGCAACCATTAGATAACAACTTTATTCACTAAAAATGAAAGTGAATGCATGAAACAAATTTAATGAGCTAGTTTAATTAATGAAACTAGTTACATTGAATGATCTAGTTTAATTAATTAACTCACGCACTAAATGAACTCATAAACATAAGAGAACTAACATGCTTTAAGTGAACTATCATGCATTAATTAAACTAATGAACTTAATTGCACTAACATGCTTAAATGATCATCAAGCATTATTTATTCATGCACACATGCTGAAACTAAATTAAAAAACTTAAGAAAGAACTCATGCAAACTCATGCACAAGTAGGAGGTTGTATTTATTCCCATGGCCTCTTGGAATTTCTTGGTTTTAGCACGAGTCATAGGTCCAATAGAAAATTCTTCTGGTTCATTCTTGGTTGTGATCATATCACTGGCCCTAGCTGTAACTGCAAAAATTGTTAACCAGACCGAACCGTGTACATGCTAGAGTCGTGGTGACCCAAAAGGGTGGTGTCGTTTGTGTCATTAATAATGGGTACATTAAGGATGGTGTTGGCGTCTTCGGGGAGAAGTATTCTCTGACTTTCTATTTGTCCCATCGGGGTAAATTAGGCAACATGAAAGTACCTGCTCAAAGAAGGACTTTGTCATTTACCTCATAATCACCATAAAGGTTGACAGGCTGGGAGCCACCCCATTTGTCAAAGTGGATTTGAACTTGGCTGGATATATCTGGGCGTTTGAAAAAGGCATCGCGAAGTTTAGAGATAGCAATGCTAAGGCCTTTCCAAGCAAAAGAAGATCTCCGAGTGTGATCAGATTCGAGGATAGAACCCGATGGGTAATACTAGCATTTGTAGACCTGACTAAGGAGATTATCATGTTCACAAACCAGACGCCAGATTTGTTTGCCTAGTAAAGAAACATTGAAGTGGTGAAGATCGCAAAACCCTATACCTCCTGCTGCTTTTGGCAGACAGAAGGTGTCCCAAGGGAGCATATGCCAACCTCGTTTGTCAGCTTTCCCAGACCACCAATAACGACGTATCGAAGTGGTCATATCATCAATAATGTTTTGGGGTAAAACGTAGCAAGACATAACATATTGTGGTATAGACTGGATGACAGATTTAATAAAAATTTCTCTACCACTAAAGGAGAGGAGATGTTTATCCCATTTACTTAGGTGAACATTCATTTTTTCCCTACTGAACCCCAAGGCTGTTGTCTTGTTCTTTCCTATTAGGAGAGGGACTCCCAGATAAATACATGGATCATCCACTTCTCTTACATGAAGGATATTAGTGATTTTCGACCGAAGCGACATGGAAGTTTTCCGAGAAAAGAAAATAGTAGACTTTTCAAAATTCACCGCCTGCCCAGATAAAGTAGCGTAAGTATGTAGAGCATCCTTAAGGCGTTGAGCTTCTGTAGTTGTATTCTTAATGAATACGACACAGTCATCAGCAAAAAGGAGGTGGTTGACGCGTGGCCCGTTCCTGCTAGCACAAAGTCTAGGGAGGTTACCATTTGTTTGATCAACATTGAGCAAGGCTGAAAGGCCTTGAGTACAGAAAAGAAACAAGAAAGGGGATAGAGGGTCCCCTTTCCGTAACCCTCTATGGGGTTTGAAAGGTCGTGAAAGGGAGTCGTTGATACGTACTTGAAAGGATACTGAGGATACACACCTCATAATAAGGGAAACCCAACTAGAGTTGAATCCTAGACGAATCATAATTTGTTCAAGAAAAGGCCATTCAACACGGTCGAAAGCCTTTTCCATGTCGAGTTTTAAGCTAGCACCTTTTGCAAGAGATGTTTCATCAGTATTTAAAGTATGGATGAGCTCATGGGCAATAAGGATGTTGTCAGTAATGTTCCTTCCTTGAACAAAAGCAACTTGATTGCCATTGATACATAAGGGTATGATAGATTTTAGACGGTTAACAAGTACTTTCGATACAGTTTTGTAAAGGACTGTGCAAAGGCTAATAGGTCTGAGATGGCGCATTGTAGTGGGGTCGCTGATTTTGGGAATAAGAACAATGATAGTACGATTGACCTCTTCCATATTAACCGACCCTCTCAGGAGTCCGAGGCAGAGGTTTGTAAAGTCCTGGCCAAGGATATCCCAATGCTTCCTGAAGAAATCGCTTGGGAATCCATCAACACCCGAGGCTTTCCTCGGGTCAATATCACGAAAAGCAATGGTAACTTCATCTATTGTGAAATCCTTATTAAGATCATTGTTCATTGTTTCGGTAACAATAGTGGGAATGTTATCCAAGATGGAAGAGGCAATAGTAGGAGAGGAAGACGTAAAAATGTTTTGAAAGTAAGTAATAGTAGTAGACATGATGTCGTCTGTATGTGTTTGCCATATATTTTGGTTGTCTAGAAGTCCAATAATATGATTCTTCCGCCGTCGGCTATTTGCTCTAGCATGAAAAAAGGAAGTATTTTTATCACCGTGTTCTAACCAGTGTGTCCGAGCTCATTGAGCCCAGTATATTTCTTTCGCATTTAACAAGCTATTAAGCTCACTTTTAGCAGAAATAAAGTTATGGATTTTCGTATCAGAAAGATGGCGTTTGAGTCACATATTAATAAAATCGTTCAGTTGAATGATACGCTCATTGGATTTCATGCGTTTGTTAGTTTTCCAAGTGGCTAGGAATCGTCCAGTATCCTGAAGTTTATGAAGTGTCGAGCGAGATTGGTTAGACCAAATCTCTCTAATTCGAGAAAAAACTTACAGCTCATCAGCCCAACAATTCTCATAGCAAAAAAGATTATTAGAGTGTTTGGATCTGAGAGTTTGTGATGGGGTTAGTGTCCATTAAGATATGGCAATGATCAGAACGTGCCTGAAAGAATGATATAGCTTGGCAGTTAGGAAATGTATTAAACCAGGCGAAGTTACCAAGGAATCTATCGATTCGTTCCATAATGGTTTCCGTATTATGTCCAGATCTAGTCCATGTGAACCATCCAAACGTTGGTTTACAGTCAAAAAGATCATTCTTAGCAAGACAATATCTAAAATTATTAATTTGTGATCGCGCACGACGAATATCGACTTGTTTTTCATTATCATGAAGGATTTCATTAAAGTCCCCCCTAAAAGCCAGGGAAGGGAAGAGGCTGATTAAAGAGTGTTTATTAATTGCCAAGTTTTATATTTGTTTGCAGTTTCGGCGAAATCATGCAAACCGGAGAAATGAAATTGTATTTGTCCAAAAGAGATAATGACATCAATATGACGATCCGAGTAAGAAAGCAAATCTGATACGAGGTAACCTGTTGAAACGAACTTTCTTCGTAACCTGCGGATCTAGGAATGTTGTAAGCAAGTTCCTGCAAAATAAAAACATAAACAGTCAAGTGTTTACACTGATTACCTATATAGAAAATAAGTATAATAATTTGGGCGTTTGAAGAGAATTTTTACATTGTTTACCTACATAGGAAAACAATGAAGTAAAATAAAACGAAAAGTGAAAGAGATAAGAAAAAGGACAGAAAGTTGCTGGATCAAATTGGACACGCTAAACTCGAAACAACCTGCACAATATACTGAGCAAACCCGAATCGAATCTGTTTAACGTCAAAAGGACTTGGACCCTCTAAATAGAGATCTAGGAACTCAAAGTATCAAGAATTTGACAATCAAAAACAAGTTTGAATGTCAGAAAAGTTCTAAAAAGAACCAAATAAGAGAAAACTCTCAAATATAATTTTTATTAAAAAGTGTTTTTGATTGTCAAATTCTTGATACTTTGGGTACCTAGATCTCTATCTAGAGGGTCCAAGTCCTTTTGACGTTAAACAGATTCGATTCGGGTTTGCTCAGTATATTGTGCAGGTTCTTTCGAGTTTAGCGTGTCTAATTCGATCCAGCAACTTTCTGTCCTTTTTCTTATCTCTTTCACTTTTCGTTTTATTTTACTTCATTATTTTCCTATGTAGGTAAACAATGTAAAAATTCTCTTCAAACGCCCAAATTATTATACTTATTTCCTATATAGGTAATCAGTGTAAACACTTGACTGTTTATGTTTTTATTTTGCAGGAACTTGCTTACAACATTCCTAGATCCGCAACTTACAAAGAAAGTCCGTTTTGACAGGCTACCTCGTATCATATGGTATCAGAGCTTAGGTTCGGATTTGTTGTACTTTTTCTGCAATTTAGTATAAAAGAAAAATACAAAAAAAAATTCGAAAAATTTAAAAAAAAAGTCGAAGTCAAAGTTTGACTAAAAAAAAGTCAAAGTCAAAAAAATAGAAAAAAATCGAAAATAAAAAAAATTTAAAAAAAAATCAGATTCAAATATT
Organism: Abelmoschus esculentus; assembly: GCA_035048815.1. Classification (NCBI taxonomy): domain Eukaryota; kingdom Viridiplantae; phylum Streptophyta; class Magnoliopsida; order Malvales; family Malvaceae; genus Abelmoschus; species Abelmoschus esculentus. The sequence goes on from JAUCBN010000049.1 coordinate 5,307,068, forward strand.
GCAAAGAAATTGAAAAAAAAGAAAGTGTATTCCTATTGTAAAATCAAGATGAATGTACAAGTTCTTCTACTATGTGATTCGAAGTGCTTGGAAATCAACCGAAACGAATTGTTCTTGTTTGTTCGGTGATAGGAGCGTTGTAAAGCACTTCCTTGTAGTAAGAATTACATTTCCATCTTTTTATTTCCTTTTGCCAATTTTCAGCCCTTTTACTTTTGTTTCTTTTTTTTTCTTTGTTTTATCTTCGTTTTTCCTTATTTATATTTCTTGTTAGTAACACATTTGTAACAGGTTTGAAAACGTTGGTTTAGTCCTTTAAAGAATTGAAAATTGAGAAATTGTGAGGGAAAAAGGCACTAAGTGTTGTGAGAACAGAAGGGGAGACAAAAAGAGCCATTCAAGCATTCTCCCGAGTGAAACACAAGTGCTGAGTGTTACATTTTGAGTGCACATTTTTCTTTGGAGTAAAAACCGAGAGGTTTTGTGAGTGTGCAGTGAGGACTTTTATTTTTGTTTTACTTAACTCGTTATTTGTGCTTCTTTGTGTTTTCTTTTGTTTTAATATGACAGGGTTAGATGATCGTTGTCATGGTGGAGACTAGCAACTTTAGAGTTTGTTGACTATGCACTATTGTGGTGGGATCAATTACTGGTTAGTCGACGACGTGCGGGTGAAGGACCAGTGAGAACATGGGACGAAATGAAGCATATCATGCGGAAACGGTTTGTTCCTTCTCACTATCATCGCGATTTATTTCAGAAATTACAAACTTTGAAACAGGGCAATAGGAGTGTCGAGGACTATTTCAAGGAAATGGAGATGTCCATGATGCGTGCGAACATAGTTGAGGATCATGAAGCAACTATGGCTCGGTTTATGGCAGGTTTGAATTCTGAAATTGCTAACGTTGTTGAATTGCAGCATTATGTCGAATTGGATGACATGGTGCATATGGCGATGAAAATTGAGCGACAACAATGTAGAAAAGTTTCTACTCGAGGTAATACTACTCCATTTAAATCTTTTACGAATCCATTGTATACCCCTAATCATACTAGGAAACAAGCACCACAAGCGCCACTTCGGATTCAAGAACAAGGCAAGTCCAGCAAACCAAAGCCTCCCGTTGTTGATAATGGGCGTGGTAAACAAAAAGTAGTGGTACAAGAACGATCGAGAGATATTCAATGTTTTAAGTGCCTTGGTCGAGGACATGTTGCTAGCCAGTGTCCTAATCGTAGGGTTATGTTGATGCGAGATGATGGAGAGATCGAGTCAGATTCTGAAGAAGAACCACATGAGACCCTTGATGAAGATGATAAAGAAGATGTCCTAGAAGTTGCTGAGACTGGTAAGGTAATGGAAATTATGGTTGTTAAACGTAGTCTGAATGTGCAACAGGTTCAAGATGAACAACAACGCGAAAATATCTTTCACACGCGATGTAAAGTTCAAGATAAGGTATGTGTTGTGATTATTGATAGCGGTAGTTGTACTAATGTTGCCAGTTCAGTGATGGTTGATAGGTTAGGTCTCAAGACGAAAAAACATCTGAATCCTTACAAATTGCAATGGTTGAATGACGGTGGAGAATTTAAAGTAACAAAACAAGTTGTTATACCGTTTCGATTGGAAGTTACAAGGACGAGGTCCTTTGTGATGTTGTGTCGATGGATGCTACTCACCTTCTTGTGGGACGCCCTTGGCAGTATGACAAGAAGGTTATGCATGATGGTTTTCCAAATCGATACTCTTTTATGCATACAGGTAAAAAGATTACTTTGGCTCCTTTGACACCAAGTCAAGTGGTGGAAGATCAAGCAAGCTTGAAAAGGAGAGGAAGCTGCAAAGGAGAAGAAAAAGATGAATGTTTATGCAAGCAGTCAAGAAATCAGGAAATGTCTTTCCTCTCACCAATCTTTGTTTATTTTAATGTTTAAAGATTATTGTTCATGTGTTGTTCCGGTATTGTTAGTGTCGAAGAAAGATGGGTCTTGGAGGATGTGCGTAGATTGTAGAGCTGTGAATTAGATTACAATTAAGTATCGTCATCCTATTCCTAGACTTGATGATATGTTGGACGAGCTTTGTGGAGCCGTCATCTTCTCCAAAATTGATCTAAAGAGTGGATATCATCAGATTCGCATGCGAGAAGGCGATGAATGGAAGACAACCTTCAAAACAAAGCTAGGTTTGTACGAATGGTTAGTAATGCCTTTTGGTTTAACTAATGCACCTAGTACTTTTATGCGATTGATGAATCATGTTCTGCGATCTTTTATTGGAAAGTTCTGTGTTGTATATTTTGACGATATTTTAATTTATCGCAAGACTTTGCAGGATCATGTAGAACATTTGAGAGCTGTTTTGCAGACTTTGCGAGAAGAAAGATTGTTTGGTAACATAGAGAAATGTGTGTTTTGTACTGACAAACTTACATTTCTTGGTTACATTGTTAGTGCACAGGGTGTTGAAGTCGATCCTGAAAAGATAAAGGCAATTCAGGAATGGCCACGACCGACATCGATTACTCAGGTTAGATCTTTTCATGGTTTAGCTAGTTTCTATCGTCGGTTTGTTCCTAACTTCAGTTCTATTACCGCATCCTTAACCGGGATTATTAAGAAGAATTCTAGCTTCTTATGGGGTAAAGAACAAGAAGATGCCTTTTTGAAAATTAAGGATTGTTTGACGAAGTCATCTGTGTTAGCCTTACATAACTTTGATAAAACTTTTGAAATTGAATGTGATGCTTCTGGAGTTGGTATAGGCGCTGTGTTAATGTAGGAAAAAAGGCCCATTGCATACTTCAGTGAAAAGCTTAGTGGAGCAACATTGAATTATCCAGTCTACGACAAGGAGATGTATGCACTGATTCGGGCATTGGAGACATGGCAACAAGTAATGTTGCCTAAGGAGTTTGTGATTCACACTGATCATGAGGCTTTACGATATATCCCAGGTCAGTATAAATTGAATAAGCGACATGCTAAATGGGTTGAATTTTTGGAGTCTTTTCCTTATGTCATACGTTACAAAAAGCGTAAAGATAATGTCGTTGCTGATGCTTTATCACGTAGATATGTGCTTTTAAACTATCTTGATTCACATTTAATTGGATTTGCATATATTCGTTACTTGTATGTTGATGATTCTGATTTTAGAGATAAGTATAATGCTTGTGAGAAAGGTGCAAATGGAAAGTTTTACAGGCATGATGGTTATCTTTTCAAAGAAAATAGGATATGCATTCCACAGGGTTCAATGCGTGATATTCTGATCCGTGAAGCACATGAGGGTGGATTGATGGGTCACTTTGGAGTCACCAAAACGTTACAGACATTGAAAGAACATCTATTTTGGCATAAGATGCGTAGAGACGTTGAAAGGTACTGTGAACATTGTGTGACATGTAAGAAAGCAAAATCGAAGGTTTCACCACATGGTATGTACTTACCTTTACCTATTCCTGATTCTCCTTGGACTGATATTTCTATGGATTTTGTTTTGGGATTGCCAAGAACTAGGACAGGTAGAGATAGTATTTTTGTTGTGATTGATAGGTTCTCTAAGATGACACATTTTATTGCATGCCATAAGACCGATGATGCTGTTAATGTGGCTAACTTGTTATTTAGAGATGTTGTACGTTTGCATGGTATTCCTAGGTCGATTGTTTCTGACAGGGATGTAAAGTTTTTGAGTCACTTCTGGAGGACTCTTTGGAGCAAATTAGGTACGAAACTCATGTTTTCTACTACTTGCCATCCCTAGACTGATGGACAAACTGAGGTTGTTAACAGAGTTTTATCTACTTTACTTCGTTCCATCATTAAAAAGAATATAAAGACTTGGAAAGATTATTTGCCACATGTTGAGTTTGCGTATAATCATGCTGTACATTCTGCTACTAAGATGTCACCATTTGAGGTTGTTTATGGTTTTAACCCTATTACGCCTCTAGATTTGTTACCTTTGCCACAGGAACAAGTGACGAACAGGGACGGTCAAGCAAAAGCAGAATATGTGAAGAAGTTGCATCAATAGGTGAAGGAGAATTTAGAACGAAGGACTCAACAATATGAAAAGCAAGCAAACAAAGGAAGGAAGCGAGTCACCTTCGATGTTGGTGATTGGGTTTGGGTTCATTTTCGAAAAGAACGTTTTCCAACCCAACGACGGTCAAAGTTGTTACCAAGAGGAGATGGTCCTTTTCAGGTGTTGGCGAAAGTGAATGACAACGCCTACAAGATAGACTTACCGGGTGAGTACACTGTAAGTGCCACATTTAATGTTTCCGATTTAACCCCTTATGATGATTCTACAGATTTAAGGTCAAATCCTTTTCAAGAAGGGGGGAATGACGTGAGCACATCAATGCAAGCACAATATGATCCAGAGGTCTTGCCACAAGGACCTATTACTCGTTCTAAGGCAAAGAAATTCAGGGAAGTACTTTTCCTTACTTGTGCTTCAATTCCAGATTCATTCGATAATGTTTATGCCTTAGAACATAGGTTTTATAATGTGTTGCATGCTGATATGTGACATATTAGACTATACTACTTATTATATATGTTTAAGTATGTATATATGCTATTAAGTATGTTTTAAGGTTTGGTTTGATAGTGTTTATTATGTTTCTAACTTATTTATACGTTCTTGTGTGTTTTTGAATAAGTTTACAAGTGTTTCAACCTTGTGTTTTACGAATGGATCCTTGTGCTGTTTTCCATTTTAGGTAAATAGAGGTGTACCAGTGAGTTATGAAATGGATTCTTGTACTGTTTTCCAGTATAGGTAAACAGAGGTGTACCAGTGAGTTACGAAATGGATTCTTGTATTGTTTTTCAACATAGGTAAACAAAGGTGTGCCAGTGTAAGAGCAGGCTAAACACAACCCTTCTTTTGGAATGATGGACGGCAACAAAGGATAAGGATGAGGGTTTTCTCATTCAAATTCAAACAATTAACACATGTTTAATGTGTTTTATGAGCCCAAACAAGTGGTTGATATGAATGGAGCCTAGATGCAAGTTATTAAGCATTTGAATTTAATTTCAGCCAAGTATTCAAATTCGACCAACTCCTTCATTCTCCTATATATTCTGAAATTTTTGTAAAGACAAAAAAAACACTTTTGAATAAAAATTATATTTGAGAGTTTTCTCTTATTTGGTTCTTTTTAGAACTTTTCTGACATTCAAACTTGTTTTTGATTGTCAAATTCTTGATACTTTGGGTTCCTAGATGTCTATCTAGAGGGTCCAAGTCCTTTTGACGTTAAACAGATTCGATTCGCGTTTGCTCAGTATATTGTGCAGGTTCTTTCGAGTTTAGCGTGTCCAATTCGATCCAGCAACTTTCTGTCCTTTTTCTTATCTCTTTCACTTTTCGTTTTATTTTACTTCATTGTTTTCCTATGTAGGTAAACAATGTAAAAATTCTCTTCAAACGCCCAAATTATTATACTTATTTCCTATATAGGTAATCAGTGTAAACACTTGACTGTTTATGTTTTTATTTTGCAGGAACTTGCTTACAACATTCCTAGATCCGCAACTTACGAAGAAAATCCATTTCGACAGGCTACCTCGTATCAAAATCAATAGTAGTTTTATTATTCCAGATAAGAGAAAGCCCTGCACAAGAAGGGCTAGAATCAATGGCTAGGCAACTATGCATGCCTAACTTAACTCGAATACGGTCCATATTGTGTCTATTTAACCTAATTTCACAAAGAAAAAGAAAATCGGCATCATGCTTGGAGGCAGCACGTTGTAGAGCAAGAATTGCCCAGGCATTGCCAAGACCCTGACAGTTTGAATTTTAAGCGACTAAAATGCTCTAAAATTGAGATTATGTTGTATAATTTGGTTCAAAAGCCCATAATTAACATTTTGAACTCATGAAATTTGATTTATTCTTATTTTGCGTCCGTTTTTTGAGGTTTAAAGAGTGCATATCTAAAAGAGTTTTATAGTGAACACATTGGAATTTAAACCGAGTAAAGTATTCTAAAATTGTGAATAAGGGGTTTAATCATATTCTAAAGCTCATAATTAACTACATGAGCTCATGTAGTTTGATTGAATCTCATTTTGTGGTTGGTTTGTTGTGTTTAAAGCGTGCATGTCTAATTGAGCTTTCTAGTGTACCCGTTCGAATTTTAAGCGACTAAAATGTTCTAAAATTGAGATTAAGATGTATAATTTGGTTCAAATGCCATAATTAACTATTTGAACTCATAAAATTTTATTTATTCTTATTTTGCGTCCGTTTTATTAGGTTTAAAGTATGCTTATCTAAACGAGCTTTATAGTGAACACATTGGAATTTAAATCGAGTGAAGTGCTCTAAAATTGTGATTAAGTGGTTTAGTCATATTCAAAAGCTCACAATTAACTACTTGAACTCATATAGTCTGATTGAATCTTATTTTGTGGTTTGATTGTTGGGTTTAAAGGGTGCATGTCTAATTGGGCTTTCTAGTGAACCCGTTTGAACTTTAAGAGACTAAAATGCTCTAAAATTGAGATTAAGTTATATAATTTGGTTCAAAGGCCCATAATTAACTATTTTAACTCATAAAATTTTATTTATTCTTATTTTGCGTCTGTTTTATTAGGTCTAAATTATGTATATCTAAATGAGCTTTATAGTGATCACATTGGAATTTAAATCGAGTAAAGTGCTCTAAAATTGTTATTAAGTGGTTTAATTGAATTCAAAAGTTCATAATTAACTACTTGAACTCATGTTGTTTGATTGAATCTCATTTTATGTTTGGTTTGTTAGGTTTAAAGCGTGCATGTCTAATTGGGCTTTCTAGTGAACCCGTTCGAATTTTAAGCGACCTAAATGCTCTAAAATTGAGATTAAGTTGTATAATATGGTTCAAAGGCCCATAATTAACTATTTGAACTCATGAAATTTGATTTATTCTTATTTTGAGTCTGTTTTGTTAGGTTTAAAGTGTGCATATCTAAATGATATTTATAGTGAAAACATTGAAATTTAAACCGAATAAAGGGCTCTAAAATTAAGATTAAGTGGTTTAATCATATTCAAAAGCTCATAATTAACTACTTCAACTCATTAAGTTTGATTGAATCTCATTATGTGGTTGGTTTGTTGGGTTTAAAGCGTGAATATCTAATTAGGCTTTCTAGTGACCCTTTCGAGTTTCAAGTGACTAAAATGCTCTATAATTGAGAATAAGTTGTATCATTTGGTTAAAAAGCACATAATTAACTTTTTGAACTCATGAAATTTGATTTTTTTTTCTTATTTTGTGTCTGTTTTACTAGGTTTAATGTTGCACATCTAAATGATCTTTATAGTGAACACATTAGAATTTAAACTGAGTAAAGTGCTCTAAAATTGAGATTAAGTGGTTTGATCATATTCAAAAGCTCATAATTTACTACTTGAACTCATGTAGTTTGATTGAATCTCATTTTGTGGTTGTTTTATTGGGTTTAAAGCGTGCATGTCTAATTAGGCTTTCTATTTACCCGTTTGAATTTTTTTTTGAAGGAAAGGGCCTCATTAAAAAACCCCTATAGCCAGTCACCTCGAGAGGTGAGCAGGCTCCTATGGGGAAAAGAGTACCCAAGGTTTTATTGAGAAGAAGAGGAGAACCTCTTCGTGTTTACAACGGCCCGGATAAAGTCAGGAAAGATATAACCAAAAGAACAGGACATAAAAGAACGCAAAGCCCTAGTAGCTAAGACATGGGCTACAGCGTTTGCTTCTCTAGGTACATAACAAATCTTACAATCAGGCAAAGTACTAAGAGTGGAGCGGATGCAGAACACGAAATGTCGCACCGTGGAGAGATCTTGGTGATGCGCATTATTAACCTTGTTGGCAATGGAAGCTGAGTCAGTTTCAATGACCACTTTCGTCCAACCATTGGTCACCGTGAATTTTAAACCTTCCAAAATGGCAAGAGCTTCGACAGAAGCTAGATCCGGACAGAATACGAGTGGCATAGAACAACCACCAAGAACGGAGCCAGAAGAATCCCGAGCGATGACACCTGCAACAGCTCCCTTTAATACAGGGTCAAAGGCACCATCTGTGTTAACCTTGACGAAACTAGGATTCGGTTTCGTCCATCTAGCTTGAGCAAAAATGGGCTCAGCTAGTTGGGAACGTTGATGGGAATTTTCATTGATTGACTTATAATCATTAAAGAGAGTTTGGGTGTTGGAAACAGTCAACCAAACCGGTTGGAGATGGTTGTTATGGACAAAATCATTGCGGCGGTTCCATAAATTCCATAGTAGCGTAATGAGGAAAGAGAATTGATGTAGGGAAAGAAACCCAGCTACTTCGGTAAGCCATTAGTGGGGAGAAGAGGAGGAGGTGTAGAAAATTCGAGTGGGGAGTCCTGCCAATTGGAGAGCCTCTCTGGCACTGGGACAATCCCTCATAGCATGGATGGTGGTTTTAGTGGTTATATTGCAAATCGGGCATACCCCTGCGCCAAGATTTGCTTGGAGGAGTTTATGGCCCGTTGGTAAAGCATCATGACATAAGCGCCATCCAAAGGAACGAACCTTTGGTAGAGTGAGCAGTTTGTAAAGAATTTTCCAAAGTTTAGAAGGCCTATTCATTGGCCCTGGCTGCAACTGTAGGAACTGGTAACCAGACCGTACCGTGTAGATGCCAAAGTCATGGTGACCCCAAAGGGTGGTGTCTTTTATGTCATTGATAATGGGCACATTAAGGATGGTATTGGCATCTTCGTAGGAAAAGTATTCTCTTACCTTTGACTCGTCCCATCGGGGTAGGTTAGGCACCATGAAGAAGGTACTTGCTCGAAGAGGGACTTCATCATTCACTTCATAATCGCCATAAAGGTGCACAGGCCTAGAGCCGCCCCATTGGTCAAAGTGGATTTGATGTTGACTAGATATACGTGGCCGTTTGAAGAAACCATCGCGAAGCTTAGAGATAGCTATGCTAATTCCTTTCCAAGCAAAAGAAGATTTTCGATTATGACTAAATTCAAGGACAGAACCTGTGGGATAGTACTTGCATTTGTAGACCTGACTCAAGAGGTTATCAAGTTCACATATTAAACGCCAAATTTGTTTGCCTAGTAAAGCGATATTGAAGTGGTGAAGGTCACGAAAACCTATCCCTCCTGCTGCTTTCGGCATACAGATGGTGTCCCAAGGAAGCATATGCCAACCTCGTTTGTTAGCTTTCCCAGACCACCAATATCGGCGTATCGAAATAGTCATATCATCTATGATGTTTTGTGGTAGAAGGTAGCAAGACATAACATACTGGGGTATAGATTGGATGACTGATTTGATGAAAATTTCTCTGTCACTAAAGGAAAGAAGGTGTTTATCCCACTTACTCAGGTTGGCATTCATTTTGTCCCTAGTAAAACCTAGGGCCGCCGTCTTGTTTTTCCCTATTAAGAGAGGGACTCCCAGATAAATGCCCGGATCATCAACTTCTCTTACGTGAAGGATATCATTAATTTCCGCTCTAAGCGACGTGGGGGTTTTTCGAGAAAAGAAAATAGTAGACTTTTCAAAGTTCACCGCCTGCCCAGACGAAGTAGTATAAGTGTGTAAAGCATCTTTAAGTCGTTGAGCTTCTGTAGCTGTATTCTTGATGAATACAACGCAGTCATCCGCAAAAAGTAGGTGGTTAATGCGAGGCCCATTCCTACTGGCACAAAGTCCTGGGAGATTACCATTTTCTTGCTCAGCATTGAGCAATGCTGATAGGCCTTGGGTACAGAACAAAAAGAGGAAAGGAGAAAGATGGTCCCCTTGCCGCAAACCTCTGTGAGGTTTAAAGGGCCGTGAAAGGGAATCGTTGACACGTACTTGGAAGGAAACGGATGATATACATCTCATAATAAGAGAAACCCAATGGGTGTTAAAACCAAGCTTAAGCATAACTTGCTCAAGGAAAGGCCATTCAACACGGTCGAATGCCTTTTCCATGTCTAGCTTTAAGCTAGCACCTTTGGCAAGTGAGGTCTCATCGGTATGTAAGGTGTGGGTAAGCTCATGTGCAATGAGTATATTGTCAGTGATGTTCCGCCCTTGGACAAAAGCAGCTTGGTTACCGCTTATGCATAGAGGTATGATAGATTTCAGGCGATTAACAAGTACTTTCGCAACTGTCTTGTAAATGACTGTGCAGAGGCTAATAGGTCTAAGATGGCGCATTGTTGTGGGATCGCTGATCTTGGGTATTAGAACAATGATAGTACGATTGACCTCTTCCATATTAACCGACCCTCGTAAGAGTCCAAGGCAAAGGCTTATAAAATCCTGGCCAAAGATCTCCCAATGCTTCTTAAAGAAGCCACTTGGGAAACCATCAACTCCTGGAGCTTTTCGAGGATCGATATCATGAAAAGCAATGGTAACTTCTTCTACTGTGAAGTCCCTAAGAAGGTCATTATTAATCGGTTCAGTTACAATAGTGGGAATGTTATCCATAATAGAAGATGCAGTAGTAGGAGATGAGGATGAAAAGAGATTTCGAAAGTAGTCAATAGCAGTAGACATGATATCTGTTGTATGTGTTTGCCATATATTCTGGTTATTAAAAAGCCTAGCAATGTGATTCTTCTATCGTCGACTATTTGCTCTGGCATGAAAGAAAGAGGTATTTTTGTCACCATGTGCTAGCCATTGTGTTCGAGCTCGTTGGGCCCAGTATATTTCTTTCGCGTTTAACAAGCTATCAAGCTCGCTTTTAGCAGAAGTAAAGTTTTGAATGTCCGCATCAGAGAGATGTCGTTTGAGGCACATATTAATGAAATCATTAAGTTGAGTGATACGTTCATTGGATTTAATACGTTTGTTTATTTGCCAAGATGCTAAAAATCGTCCAATGCCCTTAAATTTATCAAGGGTCGAGCGAGAAGGGTTAGACAAATTGAGATTAAGTTGTATAATTTGTTCCAAAAGCCCATAATTAACTATTTGAACTCATGAAATTTGATTTATTCTTATTTTGTGTCCGTTTTGTTAGGTTTAAAGTGTGCATATCTAAATGAGCTTTATAATGAACACATTGAAATTTAAACCGTGTAAAGTGCTCTAAAATTGAGATTAAGTGGTTTAATCATATTCAAAAGCTTATAATTAACTACTTGAACTCATTTAGTTTGATTGAATCTCATTATGTGGTTGGTTTGTTGGGTTTAAAGCGTGAATATCTAATTAAGCTTTCTAGTGACCCGTTCGAGTTTCAAGCGACTAAAATGCTCTAAAATTGAGAAAAAAGTTGTATCATTTGGTTCAAAAGTCCATAATTAACTTTTTGAACTCATGAAATTTGATTTTTTTTTCTTATTTTGCGTCTGTTTTACTAGGTTTAAAGTTGCACATCTAAATGATCTTTATAGTGAACACCTTAGAATTTAAACTGAGTAAAGTGCTCTAAAATTGAGATTAAGTGGTTTGATCATATTCAAAAGCTCATAATTTACTACTTGAACTCATGTAGTTTGATTGAATCTCATTTTATGGTTGTTTTATTGGGTTTAAAGCGTGCATGTCTAATTAGGCTTTCTATTTACCCGTTGTAATTTTAAGCGACTAAAATGCTCTAAAATTGAGATTAAGTTGTATAATTTGTACCAAAAGCCCATAATTAACTATTTAAACTCATGCAATTTGATTTATTCTTATTTTGTGTTCGTTTTGTTAGGTTTAAAGTGTGCATATCTAAATGAGCTTTATAATGAACACATTGAAATTGAAACCGTGTAAAGTGCTCTAAAATTGAGATTAAGTGGTTTAATCGTATTCAAAAGATCATAATTAACTAATCGAAATCATGTAGTTTATTGAATCTCATTTTGTGGTTGGTTTGTTAGGTTTAAAGCATGCATGTCTAATTGGGCTTTCTAGTGAACAAATTCGAATTTTAACGACTATAATGCTCTAAAATTGAGATTAAGTTGTATAATATGGTTTAAAGGCTCATAATTAACTATTTGAACTCATGAAATTTGATTTATTCTTATTTTGAGTCCGTTTTGTTAGGTTTAAAGTGTGCATATCTAAATGATATTTATAGTGAACACATTGAAATTTAAACCGAGTAAAGGGCTCTAAAATTAAGATTAAGTGGTTTAATCATATTCAAAAGCTTATAATTAACTACTTGAACTCATTTAGTTTCATTGAATCTCATTATGTGGTTGGTTTGTTGGGTTTAAATCGTGAATATCTAATTAGGCTTTCTAGTGAACCTTTCGAGTTTCAAGCGACTAAAATGCTCTAAAATTGAGAATAAGTTGTATCATTTGGTTCAACAGCTCATAATTAACTTTCTGAACTCGTGAAATTTGATTTTTTTTCTTATTTTGCGTCTGTTTTACTAGGTTTAAAGTTGCACATCTAAATGATCTTTATAGTGAACACATTAGAATTTAAACTGAGTAAAGTGCTCTAAAATTGAGATTAAGTGGTTTGATCATACACAAAAGCTCATAATTTACTACTTGAACTCATGTAGTTTGAGTGAATCTCATTTTGTGGTTGTTTTATTGGTTTTAAAGCGAGCATGTCTAATCAGGCTTTCTATTTACCCGTTTGAATTTTAAGCGACTAAAATGCTCTAAAATTGAGATTAAGTTGTATAATTTGTTCCAAAAGCCCATAATTAACTATTTGAACTCATGAAATTTGATTTATTCTTATTTTGTGTCCGTTTTGTTAGGTTTAAAGTGTGCATATCTAAATGAGCTTTATAATGAACACATTGAAATTTAAACCGTGTAAAGTGCTCTAAAATTGAGATTAAGTGGTTTAATACTATTCAAAAGCTTATAATTAACTACTTGAACTCATTTAGTTTGATTGAATCTCATTATGTGGTTGGTTTGTTGGGTTTAAAGCGTGAATATCTAATTAAGCTTTCTAGTGACCCGTTCGAGTTTCAAGCGACTAAAATGCTCTAAAATTGAGAATAAGTTGTATCATTTGGTTCAAAAGTCCATAATTAACTTTTTGAACTCATGAAATTTGATTTTTTTTTTCTTATTTTGCGTCTGTTTTACTAGGTTTAAAGTTGCACATCTAAATGATCTTTATAGTGAACACGTTAGAATTTAAACTGAGTAAAGTGCTCTAAAATTGAGATTAAGTGGTTTGATCATATTCAAAAGCTCATAATTTACTACTTGAACTCATGTAGTTTGATTGAATCTCATTTTATGGTTGTTTTATTGGGTTTAAAGCGTGCATGTCTAATTAGGCTTTCTATTTACCCGTTGTAATTTTAAGCGACTAAAATGCTCTAAAATTGAGATTAAGTTGTATAATTTGTACCAAAAGCCCATAATTAACTATTTAAACTCATGCAATTTGATTTATTCTTATTTTGTGTTCGTTTTGTTAGGTTTAAAGTGTGCATATCTAAATGAGCTTTATAATGAACACATTGAAATTGAAACCGTGTATAGTGCTCTAAAATTGAGATTAAGTGGTTTAATCGTATTCAAAAGATCATAATTAACTAATCGAAATCATGTAGTTTATTGAATCTCATTTTGTGGTTGGTTTGTTAGGTTTAAAGCATGCATGTCTAATTGGGCTTTCTAGTGAACAAATTCGAATTTTAACGACTATAATGCTCTAAAATTGAGATTAAGTTGTATAATATGGTTTAAAGGCTCATAATTAACTATTTGAACTCATGAAATTTGATTTATTCTTATTTTGAGTCCGTTTTGTTAGGTTTAAAGTGTGCATATCTAAATGATATTTATAGTGAACACATTGAAATTTAAACCGAGTAAAGGGCTCTAAAATTAAGATTAAGTGGTTTAATCATATTCAAAAGCTTATAATTAACTACTTGAACTCATTTAGTTTCATTGAATCTCATTATGTGGTTGGTTTGTTGGGTTTAAATCGTGAATATCTAATTAGGCTTTCTAGTGACCCGTTCGAGTTTCAAGCGACTAAAATGCTCTAAAATTGAGAATAAGTTGTATCATTTGGTTCAACAGCTCATAATTAACTTTTTGAACTCGTGAAATTTGATTTTTTTTCTTATTTTGCGTCTGTTTTACTAGGTTTAAAGTTGCACATCTAAATGATCTTTATAGTGAACACATTAGAATTTAAACTGAGTAAAGTGCTCTAAAATTGAGATTAAGTGGTTTGATCATACACAAAAGCTCATAATTTACTACTTGAACTCATGTAGTTTGAGTGAATCTCATTTTGTGGTTGTTTTATTGGGTTTAAAGCGAGCATGTCTAATCAGGCTTTCTATTTACCCGTTTGAATTTTAAGCGACTAAAATGCTCTAAAATTGAGATTAAGTTGTATAATTTGTTCCAAAAGCCCATAATTAACTATTTGAACTCATGAAATTTGATTTATTCTTATTTTGTGTCCGTTTTGTTAGGTTTAAAGTGTGCATATCTAAATGAGCTTTATAATGAACACATTGAAATTTAAACTGTGTAAAGTGCTCTAAAATTGAGATTAAGTGATTTAATCGTATTCAAAACCTCATAATTAAGTAATCGGAATCATGTAGTTTATTGAATCTCATTTTGTGGTTGGTTTGTTAGGTTTAAAGCGTGCATGTCTAATTGGGCTTTCTAGTGAACAAATTCGAATTTTAACGACTATAATGCTCTAAAATTGAGATTAAGTTGTATAATATGGTTTAAAGGCCCATAATTAACTATTTGAACTCATGAAATTTGATTTATTCTTATTTTGAGTCTGTTTTGTTAGGTTTAAAGTGTGCATATCTAAATGATATCTATAGTGAACACATTGAAATTTAAACAGAGTAAAGGGCTCTAAAATTAAGATTAAGTGGTTTAATCATATTCAAAAGCTCATAATTAACTACTTGAACTCATTTAGTTTGATTGAATCTCATTATGTGGTTGCTTTGTTGGGTTTAAAGAGTGAGTATCCAATTAGGCTTTCTAGTGACCCGTTCGACTTTTAAGCGACTAAAATGCTCTAAAATTGAGAATAAGTTGTATCATTTGGTTCAAAAGGCCATAATTATAGAGTACAAGGATTTGACACATTCAAACAAAGTCTGAATTTTGTCAAGAAAAGTTCAATGAAGAACTGAAATTGAGAGAAAATCTCACAAGTGATTTTTTCATAAAAAATGTCTAACCTTTTACAAGTGATTTTCGTCCATATTTATAGAGTACAAGGGAGCCAATTTGGCCAGCATTGTGTGGCTGGAATTGAAGGGAAAAGGAGTTACAAAGCCTGATTTAAAATCAGTCACAAATTCAAAAAGGGAAGTTAGCCTATTTCAAATACATGGCTGGAAAGAAAAGGCCTCATTTAACACATGTTAAATGTGTTATTTTGAATTCAAACAAGTGAATTTCGTCCACTTATTTGAATAGGAAGTTGGCTGATCATTTGAAATTCAAACAAGGCTCCAATCTTTGTTTTTAACTCCTTCAAGCATGCCGCACATGTGGATGAGGGCTGATGAAGGTGCACGCTGGTGCATGGCAATGGATGGACGTGCATGGTGCATGCATATGTGTGGAATGGCTCAAATTAGCTCACTCTTGCTGCCATCTAGTGTAGAAAATAAGTTGAGCTGAAATTAAGTCATTTAGATGTAGTTGAGCTACTGTACTTCTACACCTTTCTTGTTGAGCTGATTTGGAGTTGTTAGTCACAAGTTGAACTAAATTGGAGTGAATTAAGCTGATTTGAGCTGAAGAGGAAGTGGTCACACTCTCCTGAGCTGGAATTGAGCTGGTCTCACTCTCCTAAGCTGGAATCGAGCTAGCTACACTCTCTTGAGCTGGAGATGAGCTGCATAGGCTCACTTGAGCTGGAGATGAGCTGAGTATGCCCACTTGAGCTATCATTCGCCTAAGTACCTATATCAAAACAAGGCAAACACACATAAAAAGCCTTGTAGTCTTATTTAATCACACAAACGCACTTAAAACATAATGCAAACACACTGAACAATATATATACATAAGTAAACAAACCTATAAGTAAGTAAACACTATGTACATCACATACTAACATGTAAACACTATGTATGTCACATATCAGCATGTAACACATTATAAACACAATTCTCTAAGGCATGGATGTTCTCAAACGAATCAGGAATGTTAGCACAAGTAAGGAAAAGATCTTCCCTGAATTTCTTTGCCTTAGAACGAGTGATTGGCCCTAATGGTAAGACCTCCAGATCTGCATTCTTATCATGACATGATGTGCTCACATCATTAAGTGGTTTAATCGTATTCAAAAGCTTATAATTAACTACTTGAACTCATGTAGTTTGATTGAATCTCATTTTGTGGTTGGTTTTTTGGGTTTAAAGCGTGCATGTCAAATTAGGCTTTCTATTTATCCGTTCAAATTTTAAGCGACTAAAATGCTCTAAAATTGCGAATAAGTTGAATAATTTGGTTCAAATACCCATAATTAACTTTTTGAACTCATGAAATTTGATTTATTCTTATTTTGCATCCGTTTTATTAGGTTTAAAGTGTGCATATCTAAATGAGCTTTATAGTGAACATATTGGAATTTAAACAGAGTAAAGTGCTTTAAAATTAGATTAAGTGGTTTAAAAAAATCAAAATCTCATAATTAACTATTTGAAATCATGTAGTTTTGATATGTGCATGCCCAATCTTAGTTTCTGGCCATACCTTAAGTCACACAATTTCAATCATGGAGTTGTACTTAATCCTCTTCATTTTCTCAATTCATGTGCTAAACTCACTTGCTATCTCATATTATATACCTATAATGTTTTTTTTCCTTAAATTACTATTGATAACTTAGTAAATAGTATTGAACCACAACTTTATCTAGCTTATATTATGCATAATTAATATTCAACACATGTTTAGTAACATCATACTTATTAGTTTAAGTTGTTTCTTTGCAGGTTATGTTAAACATAGCTTAAGGGACTATTGGCCAGCTCCGTTTTAGCTCAAATGCACCATTTGAGCTCAAAACAAAGAATCATTGTTTGAGTCACTTACCAGCTTCCAATCAGCACCAAAATGTACCAAATACTCCTAGGCAGCGCAATGAAGTGGATGTTAGCTTCGTTCCATCTCACCAATCCAGAATGAGCTCAAAATGACAAATGGTGAATTACCATCCATATGGGATTCGGATCAGCTCCTACACACTCTTATGGATTAAGGAGAGTATTATGGCCCTAAGGATCAGTTCACTCAGCTAGGGGGTTAGTCATTCAGCTCAAATCATCACTCAAAGATGGTGAACTTTCAGCTAGCTAAATCAACTAGTTAGCTCAGCTCAACCTTAGTTCATCCAGCTCATCTTAGCTCACTCTACAACCTTCAGCTCAACCATGGAAGGACATGTCCCTCCCCAAGAGACACAACCGACGAACCATGGAGGGAAACATGTTTGGGCGCCAAAAGAAAGAGATAACAGTCTTCATTTGGTAGATTCATGATTCTCCACTTGTTTGCCAATTTCTAGCAAGACACAAGTAGAATTGGGTTTCAGTGTCTTCAAGAACGTTGTTCCTCTATCTTTTATCTTTCCAATGCATGTTGAATCGTAATAATACGATATCAGGAACTCGAGATATGTCCAATTTACTGAAGACTGTGCATGCTGGAATTTTAAACCGAAAAGTTCAACAATTCTTGGAAGGAGATACCATTCAATCGAACGGTTAAGGATGGAGACACCACCAATTGAACAGACATCAAGGCCACTATTCGTCCACCTTTTGAAAGGGAACTGTCCCTTGGCCACACCCTTTCATTCCTTATAAATATGTAGCCATTTTGGCATTTGAACACACAACTTTGAATTAGATTATTTATTTTGTGAGTTAATCTCTCAATCTTGTTCTTTTAAGAACTTTATCTACTTATCAAATCATCTTTTTGATTTGTGGCGTCACCCTCCATCCTTTATAATTTAGATTTCTGGAATTACATTTCCAAGAGGTGTAAGTACACCTACCACCCTCAAAGTTGCAACTAGATTGGGTTTATGTTCCTATAACAAAAGTTCAACCAATGCCCCTTTGAATACTATCATTCCATCATCCAATAATCACCATACACCTTCCATTTCGTTCACCATTCTTCACCAACCCTTAACATATCCTTCCATATTTACTTTACTTAAACATCTTCCTTCTCTTCCCTAATCAACCAACAACATCCCCCACGCATTCCCTTCACCAAAACAACTTCTTTTTCATCTAAACAATACCCCACACGATAACCTCTCCTCAAATCATCCTTATCTTATTTCCAACATATTTGAACATTCTTTTGTTCAGGAAACAAGCGTGATACAAGGCTTGCTTGCATTCTAAGGTCGGGGCAATCAAAGCTTCTCTCCACAAGCATCTTTGGAGAGTTGGAGCATATCATATGATATCAGAGCAAAGAAAGAATCAAGTAAGCCATATTTAAAATGAAAAATTGAGATTAAGCTGTATAATTTTGTTGAAATGGCCATAATAAACTATTTGAACTCATAAAATTTTATTTAATATCATTTGGTTGTCGTTCTGTTTGGATTAAAACGTGTCTGTCTAAATGGGCTTTATAGAGAATCCGTTCGAATTTTAAGCGAGTAAAAAGCTGAAAATTGAGATTATGTTATATAAATAGGTGCAAAAGTCCTTAATTAACTATTTGAAGTCATAAAATTTGATTTAATATCATTTTGCGGTTGTTTTATTGGGATTAAAATGAACATATCTAAATGGGCTTTATAGTGAACCCGTTCGAATTTTAACAGAGTAAAAAGCTAGAAATTTGATATTAATTTGTATAATTTTGTTCAAATGCCCATAATAATTATTTGAACTCATAAAATTATATTTAATATCATTTGGTTGTCGTTTTATTGGGATTAAAATGTGCATGTCTAAATAGACTTTATAGAGAAGTCATTCGAATTATAACCGAGTAAAAAGCTGAAAAATTGAGATTATGTTGTATAATTAGGTTCAAAAGTGCATAATTAAATATTTGAACTCACAAAATTTGATTTAATATCATTTTCAGGTTGTTTTATTAGGATTAAAGCGTGTATGTCTAACTGGGCTTTATAGTGATCCCGTTCGATTTTTAACCGAGTAAAAAGGTAGAAATTTGAGATTAAGCTGTATAATTTTGTTCAAAAGCCCATAATAAACTATTTGAACTCGTAAAATTTTATTTATTATCATTTGGTTTTCGCTTTGTTGGGATTGAAACGAGCATGTCTAAATGGGCTTTATAGATAATCCATTCGAATTTTAACCGAATAAAAAGATGAAAAATTGAGATTATGTTGTGTAATTAGGTTCAAAAGTCCATAATTAACTATTTGAACAAACAAAATTTTATTTATTATCATTTTGCGGTCATTTTATTGGGATTAAAACGTGTAAGTCTAAATGGGCTTTATAGGGAATCCGTTCAAATTTTAACCGAGTAAAAACTCCAGAAATTTGACATTAAGCTGTATAATTTTATTCAAATAAACATAATAAACTATTTGAAATCATAAAATTTGATTTAATATCATTTGGATGTTGTTTTGTTGAGAATAAAATGTGCATGTGTAAATGGGCTTTATAGAGAATCCGTTCGAATTTTAACCTAATAAAAAGCTGAAAAATTGAGATTATGTTGTATAATTAGGTTCAAAAGTCCATAATTAAATATTTGAACTCATAAAATTTTATTTAATATCATTTTGCAGTCGTTTTATTGGGATTAAAACGTTCATGTCTAAATGGGTTTTATAGTGAACACGTTCGCATTTTAACTAAGTAAAAAGCTAGAAATTTGAGATTAAGTTGTATAATTTTGTAAAAAAAATGATAAGAAACTATCTGAAATCATAAAATTTAATTTTATATCATTTGGATGTCGTTTTGTTGGGATTAAAATGTGCATGGTTAAATGGGCTTTATAGAGAATCCGTTCAAATTTTAACTAAGTAAAAATATGAAAAATTCAGATTAAGTTGTATAATTAGGTTTAGAAGACCAGAATTAACTATTTAAACTCATAAAATTTGATTTAATATCATTTTGTGGTCATTTTATTAGGTTTAAAACGTGCATGTATAAATGGGCTTTATAGTGAACCCGTTCGAATTTTAACCGAGTAAAAATCTAGAAATTTGAGATTAAGTTGTATAATTTTGTTCAAATGCCCATAATAAACTATTTGAACTCATAAAATTTTATTTATTATCATTTGGTTGGTGTTTTGATGGGATTAAAACGTGCATGTCTAAATGGGCTTTATAGAGAATTCGTTCGAATTTTAACCGAGTAAAAAGCTGAAAAATTGAGATTATGTTATATAAATAGGTGCAAAAGTACATAATTAACTGTTTTAAAACATAAAATATTATTTAATATCATTTGGAGGTTGTTTTATTGGTATTAAAACGTGCATGTCTAAGTAGGCTTTATAGTGAACCCGTTCGAATTTTAACCGAGTAAAAAGCTAGAAATTTGAGATTAACTTGTATAATTTTGTTCAAATACCAATAATAAACTATTTGAACTCATAAAATTTTATTTTATATCATTTGGTTTTCGTTTTGTTGAAATTAAAACGTGCATGTCTAAATGGGCTTTATAGAGAAGTCGTTCGAATTTTAATAGAGTAATAAGATGAAAAATTGAGATTATGTTGTATAATTAGGTGTAAAAGTCCATAATTTATTATTTGAACTACAAAATTTTATTTAATATCATTTTGTGGTTGTTTTATTGGGATTAAAACGTTCAGGTCCAAATGGGCTTTATTGTGAACCCGTTCAAATTTTAACCGAGTAAAAAGCAAGAAATTTGAGATTAAGTTGTATAATTTTTTTCAAATGCCCATAATAAACTATTTGAACTCATAAAATTTTATTTAATATCATTTGGTTTTCATTTTTATGGGATTAAAATGTGCATGTCTAAATGAGCTTTATAAAGAATCCATTCGAATTTAACCGAGTAAAAACTGAAAAATTAAGATTATGTTGTATAATTAGGTTCAAAAGTCCATAATTAACTATTTAAACTTATAAAATTTTATTTATTATCATTTTGCGGTCGTTTTATTGGGATTAAAACGTGCAAGTCTAAATGGGCTTTATAGTGAACCCATTCGAATTTTAATCTAGTAAAAAAACTAGAAATTTGAGATTAAGCTGTATATTTTGTTGAAAAAAACCCATACTAAACTATTTGAAATCATAAAGTTCGATTTACTATCATTTGGATGTCGTTTTGTTGAGATTAAAGTGTGCATGTCTAAATGAGCTTTATAGAGAATCCGTTCGAATTTTAACCTAGTAAAATGATGAAAAATTGAGATTATGTTGTATAATTAGGTTCAAAAATCCATAATTAAATATTTGAACTCATAAAATTTTATTTAATATCATTTTGCTGTTGTTTTATTGGGATTAAAACGTGCATGTCTAAATAGGCTTTATAGTGAACTCGTTCAAATTTTAACCGAGTTGATAAGGGGCTTGTTGTGAAGAAACAACATTCCTCGTTCATTCACGGACCTAGGATTGTATCAAGTATTCCTCTGCAGCAAAAACAAAAATGGTGTTGTGTTAGGATGTTAAAAGGCTTAAAATAAAAAGAAAAATCAGAATTGTGTGAGAAAGAAGTTGCTGAAAATTTTTGGACAGATTTGAAGGTTGAAGATGAAGTTCTTCAAACATTCATCAATGGCAGCAACGTTCTTGAAGTTTGAACAAACTCCAAGGAAGAACCCGAACAATCTACTGATCGAACCCGAACCTTATCTTGAATCTGCTCGAAAATTGACTTGGACCCTTCAATTATCGAACAATTGAGAACCCGAAGTATCATGTAACTTGACAAAAATTCAGAATTCATAGTCAAGGAAAAGTTCTAAAAAGAACCAGGCTTGAGAGAAAATCTGACAAAAAAATTTATTCATCAAAAAGTTTAACCTTGTCTTTACAAAATTATAGAAATATATAGGAATAAAGGAGAAGTTGGCCAAAATTGAATTTGTGATCAATATTTGAACAAAAATAATTAAAATAAATCACTTTAGGCTTCATCTAATTTCAGCCAAGTGATTTGGCATATAAAACACATTTAACATGTGTTAAATGTTTGAATTTTGAACACAAAACCACTCATTCTTATCCCTTGGGCGTTTGGTCTTCAAGAACAAGGGCTTTGTTTGGCTAGAAAACCATTTACACACCCACACATGTGCACAAGGCTTCCATATGTGTCCCACATGCATGACACATGCCTAGAACACACTCCCTTCATGTAGGATAGGTTTCAGCTACCGTAGGTCACTTCAACTTGAGTTGAGCTAGCTGGAAATTGAGTAGAGCTGAAACGAGCTAGCTGAGAGTGTAAGGAGCTAAACAGAGCTGGGAGCTAAGCCTCTAAGCTGCCTCGAGCTAAGGTGAGCTGCGTGCACTCCATTGAGCTTCTTCTGAGCTGAATTTAATTCACTTGATCTGGTGTTGAGCCGTATGCCCACTTGAGCTAAGGTTCTCCTAAGTACCTATATCAGAACAAGGCAAACACGTTTAAAAAGCCTTGTAGTCTTATTTTAACCACACAAACACACTTAAAACCAAATAAAAACATACTTAACATAGTATATACATAAGTAAACACACATACTAATATATATATATATATATATATATATGTCACATATCAACATGCAACAGATTATAAACAACATATTCTAAGGCATGGACATTCTCAAATGAATCTGAAATGTTAGCGCAAATAAGAAAAAGAGCTTCCCTGTATTTCATTGCCTTAGAATGTGTGATAGGTCTTGATGGTAAGACCTCTAGATCAACCTGTTGAACTTGACATGATGTGCTCACATCATCCCCCTTCTTGAAAAGGATTTGACCTCAAATATTTAGAATCTTCATAAGGGGTTAAATCAGAAACATTAAATGTGGCACTTACAGTGTACTCGCTCGGTAAGTCTATCTTGTAGGCGTTGTCATTCACTTTCGCCAACACCTGAAAAGGATCATCACCTCGCGGTAACAACTTAAACTGCCTTTGGGCTGGAAATCGTTCCTTTCGAAAGTGAACCCAAACCCTATCACCAACATTGATGGTGACTCGCTTTCTTCCCTTGTTTGCTTTCTTTTAGTACTGCTGAGTCCTTCGCTCTAAGTTCTCCTTAACCTATTGTTGTATACGCTTCACATAATCTGCTCTCGCTTTTCTGTCCTTTCTTATCACCTGTTCTTGTGGCAAAGGCGACAAATCTAGAGGTGTAATGGGATTAAAACCATAAACAACCTCAAACGGTGACATTTTTGTAGCAGAATTCAACATGTGGCAAACAATCTTCCCAAGTCCTAATGTTCTTTTTAGTGATAGAACACAACAAAGTAGATAAAACACGATTAACAACCTCAGTTTGTTCATCAGTATAGGGATGACAAGTAGTACAAAACATGAGTTTCGTACCTATTTTGCTCCAAAGAGTCCTCCAGATATGACTAAAAAACTTAACATCCATGTCAGAAACAATTGACCTAGGAATACCATGTAATCGAACAATCTCTCTAAAGAACAAGTTAGCCACATTAACAGCATTATCAGTCTTATGGCATGCAATAAAATATGCCATCTTAGAGAATCTATCAACCGTAACAAAGACACTATCTCTACCATTTCTAGTTCGAGGCAATCCCAAAACAAAATCCATTAAAATATCAATCCAAGGGGAATTAGGAATAGGTAGAGGTAAGTACATATCATGTGGTGAAACCTTCGATTTCGCTTTTCTACATGTCACACAACGTTCACAATACCTTTCGACATTAATGCGCATCTTTGGCCAAAACAAATGCTCCTTCAATGTGTGTAACATCTTAGTGACACCAAAATGACCCATCAATCCACCTTCATGTGCCTCACGAAGCAGAATATCACGCATCGAACCCTGGGGAATGCATATCCTATTTTCTTTGAAAAGATAGCCATCATGCTTGTAAAACTTTCAATCTACGCCTTTCTCACAAGCATTAAACCTATCTCTAAAATCAGGATCATCAGGGTATAAATCACGAATATACGCAAAACCAATCAAATATGAATCAAGATAACTCAACAATGCATATCTACGTGATAAAGCATCATCAACGACATTTTCTTTCCCTTTTTTGAAACGAATGACATATGGAAAAGATTCTAAGAATTCAACCCACTTAGCATGTCATTTATTCAACTTATGCTGACCAGTGATGTAACGTAAGGCCTCGTTGTTAGTATGGATCACAAACTCCTTAGGCAACAAGTAATGTTGCCACGTCTCCAAAGCCCAAATCAGTGCGTACATCTCTTTGTCATAAATCGGATAGTTCAATGTAGCACCACTCAATTTCTCACTAAAATAGGCAACGAGCCTCTTTTCCTGCATCAAAACATCACCTATATCAATTCCAGAAGCATCACATTCAATTTCAAATGTTTTATCAAAATCAGGTAATGCTAACACAGGTGCTCGAGTCAAATAGTCCTTTATTTTCATAAAGGCGTCTTCTTGTTCCTTACCCCAAAAGAAGCTAGAATTCTTCTTAATAATCCCAGTTAAGGGGCAGTAATAGAATTGAAGTTAGGAACAAACCGTCGATAAAAACTCGATAAACCATGAAACGATCTAACCTGAGTAATCGATGTCGGTTGTGGTCATTCCTGAATTGCCTTTATCTTCTCAGGATCAACTTCGACTCCTTGAGAAATAACAATGTAACCAAGAAATGTGAGTTTGTCAGTACAAAATAAACATTTCTCCATGTTACCAAACAATCTTTCTTCTCGCAAAACCTACAAAATAGCTCACAAATGTTCTACGTGATCCTGTAACGACTTACTATAAATCAAGATATCTTCAAAGTAGACAACACATAATTTACCAATAAAGGATCGTAGAACATGGTTCATCAATCGCATAAAAGTACTAGGTGTGTTAGTTAATCCAGAAGGCATCACTAACCATTCATACAAACCTAGCTTCGTGTTGAAGGTTGTCTTCCACTCATCGCCTTCTCTCATGCAAATCTGATGATAACCACTTTTCAAATCAATTTTGGAGAAGATGACGGCTCCGCAAAGCTCGTCCAACATGTCATCAAGTATCGAAATGGGATGACGATACTTAATTGTAATTTGATTCACAGCTCTACAATCTACGCACATCCTCCAAGATCCATCTTTCTTCGGCACTAGTAGCACCGGAACAACACACAGACTCAAGCTTTCTCGAATGAAACCTTGTCCATTAACTCAGTAACTTGGCGTTGAAGCTCCTTAGTTTCTTCGGGGTTAGTTCGGTAAGTTGGTCGGTTCGGGATAGTAGCACCTAGAATAAAGTCAATCTAATGCTCAATGCCACGAAGAGGTGGCAATCCCTTCGGTGTTTCATCTGGAAACACATCCTCAAATTCCTGCAAAAGAGACAAAATTGGTGTAGGTAGATCAGTAGGAAAATCTGCCAACAAACAATAATCTTTAAACATCAAAATAAGAACAGATTATTGGGAGGAAAGACATTTTTGATTTCACTACTGCTTGCATAAACGAACATCTTCTCTTTTACAGCTTCTCTACTCTTTTTCATGCTCGCTTGATCTTCAAACACTTGACTCGGTGTCAAAGGAGCCAAAGTGATCTTTTTACCTGCATGCATAAAAGAGTAACGATTCATATATCCATCATGCATTGCCCTCTTATCATACTGCCAAGGGTGTTCCAATAACAGGTGAGTAGCATCCATGGAAACAACATCACAAAGGACTTCATCCTTGTAGTTTCCAATTGAAAATGGTACAACAACATGTCTGGTCACTTTAAGTTCACCACCATTATTCAACCATTGCAACTTATATGGATTAGGATGCTTCGTTGTCTTTAGACCTAACCTGTCAACCATCACTGAACTAGCGACGTTAGTACAACTACCGCTATCAATAATCATTACACACACCTTACCTTACACCTTGCATCGTGTGTGAAAGATATTCTCACGTTGTTGATCATCCGGTACCTGTTGCACATTCAAACTTCTCTTAATAACCATTAATTCCATCATCTTACCAATTTCAGGAATCTCTAGGTCATCCTCGTCTTCCTCTTCATTAGGGACGTCATGCACTTCTTCCACTGAATCTAATTCAATCTCTCCATCATCTCGCATCAGCATAACCCTTCGGTTAGGACACTGGCTAGTAACATGTCCTCGACCAGGCACTTAAAACACTGAATATCTCTCGATCGTTCTTGTGCCACCACTTTTTCTTTGCCTCGCCCATTATCAACAACGGAATGCTTTTGGCTTGCTGGATTCGCCTTGATCTTGAATCCGCAGTGGCGCTTGTGGTGCTTGTTTCCTATCATGGTTAGGGGTATACAATGGATTTGAAAAAGATTTAAATGGAGTAGTATTACCTTTAGTAGAAACTTTTATACATTGTTGTCGCTCAATTTTCATTTTCATATGCACCATGTCATCCAACTCGACATAATGCTGTAATTCAACAACGTTAGCAATTTCAGAATTCAAACCTGCCATAAACCAAGCCATAGTCGCTTCACGATCCTCAACTATGTTTGCACGCATCATGGACATCTCCATATCCTTGAAATAGTCCTCGACACTCCTATTGCCCTGTTTTAAAGTTTTTAATTTCTGAAATAAATCTCGATGATAATGAGAAGGAACAAACCGTTTCTGCATGATATGCTTCATTTCGTCCCATGTTCTCACTGATCCTTCACCCGTACATCGTCGACTAATCATTAATTGATCCCACCATAACAGTGCATAGTCAACAAATTCCACAGTTGCTAGTTGAACTTTCTTTTGTTCCGAGTAATTGTAACACTCGAAAACGTGTTCAACCTTGCTTTCCCATGTTAGATAAG
The DNA here is from genome assembly GCA_035048815.1 of Abelmoschus esculentus. Taxonomy (NCBI): domain Eukaryota; kingdom Viridiplantae; phylum Streptophyta; class Magnoliopsida; order Malvales; family Malvaceae; genus Abelmoschus; species Abelmoschus esculentus. The sequence continues at coordinate 5,334,024 of JAUCBN010000049.1, forward strand.
CATCTGGATCTGAACGTCCTTGAAAAGAAGGTATAACAACTTTTATGTTAGAAATATTATCATCAACTTGTTGATCACGTCTAGGGGTAGGTCTCGGGGATTGATTGACTTCATTTTCATTGATTTCATCATGGGAAGAATTGGAACCTCCATCAATTCTGTCCATTCGAGACTGTAATGGCTCTAAAGCATCAACCACTACTCTTTGCATCATTCTCTCCAAGGCCTGCATTTGCATGTCTGGTGGTTGTCTTTCATTAGAATGATCAACAGAACCTGTCATTTTTCTTCTTCCACCAACAAAAACAAATAAAAACAAACAGATTAAAGGTTAGTGTAAAAGAAAATGGACCTCACAAATCACACAACAAAATCATCATTGATCGCTCCAAGGAATTTGCACTCAAGAAAAGAAAAAATAACACTCAACACTCATGTTTCACTTGGGAGAATATTTGATGGCTCTTTTTGTCTCCCTTTCTGATCTCACACGCTCAGTTTGCCTTTTCCATCAATCTCTCGTACTCAATTCTTTAAAGGAACTAATTCCAACGTTCAAATTCTGTAAATGTGTCAAATTGCAGGAAAGAACAACGGGTGGAGGGAAATAATGCTAGAAAAAGAAATAAGGGTCAAAAATTGAAGAAACAAAGAATAAAAGTTAAGAATCATGGGCTAAAAAAGAGAAATTAGCAACTTATGTAGTAGAAATACTTACCACCATCCTTTTCCCGGAACAAACAAGAAAATTTGATTTCAGGTGATTACAAAGCATTTCAAGGAAAGATAAACACATCCTTCAACATGCTAAACATATTCGCACTGTTGTTTTCCATTCTACACAATTCAGTATTGTTTTTTGTTCTTTTTTGAATTTCCTTTTTTTTATTTTTTTTACTTTCAAAATGTTGAATTTTGGAAGGTCAAATGTTAAATTTGACTACTGGATTTTCTAGAAATAAATTTGATTTTTTTTTATATTTGCTTTTTGTTTTGTTTTGTGGTGTTTTTGGGTGCAGAACGTGCTAAATCCAACCTAAGCTCTGATTACCATATGATAAGGGACTGGTTGTGAAGAAATAACATTCCTCGTTCATTCAAGGACCTAGGATTGTAGCAAGTATTCCTCTGCAGCAAAAACAAAAGTGGTGTTGTGTTAGGATGTTAAAAGGCTTAAAATAAAAAGAAAAATCAGAATTGTGTGAGAAAGAAGTTGCTGAAAATTTTTACATTTAACATGTGTTAAATGTTTGAATTTTGAACACAAAACCACTCATTCTTATCCCTTAGGCGTTTGGTCTTCAAGAACAAGGGCTTTGTTTGGCTAGAAATGAATTTACACACCCACACATGTGCACAAGGCTGCCATATGTGTCCCACATGCATGGCACACGCCTAGAACACATTCCCTTCGTGTAGGATAGGTTTCAGCTGCCATAGGTCACTTAAGCTTGAGTTGAGCTAGCTGGAAATTGAGTAGAGCTGAAACTAGCTAGCTGAGAGTGTAAGGAGGTAAACGGAGCTGGGATCTAAGCCTCTGAGCTGCCTCGAGCTAAGGTGAGTTGCGTGCACTCCATCGAGCTTCTTCTGAGCTGAATATAATTCACTTGAGCTGGTGTTGAGCCGAGTATGCCCACTTGAGCTAAGGTTCTCCTAAGTACCTATATCAGAACAAGGCAAACACATCTAAAAAGCCTTGTAGTCTTATTTTAACCACACAAACACACTTAAAACCAAATGTAGACATACTTAATATAATATATACATAAGTAAACACACATACCAATATATATACATAAATATGTCATATATCAGCATGCAACACATTATAAACAACATATTCTAAGGCATGGACATTCTCAAATGAATCTGAAATGTTAGCGCAAGTAAGGAAAAAAGCTTCACTGTATTTCATTGCCTTATAATGTGTGATAAGTCCTGATGGTAAGACCTCCAGATCAATCTGTTGAACTTGACATGATGTGCTCACATCTCGAGTAAAAAGCTAGAAATTTGAGATTAAGTTGTATTTTTTTTCAAATGCCCATAATAAACTATTTGAACTCATAAAATTTTATTTAAGATCATTTGGTTGTCGTTTTGTTGGGATTAAAACATGCATGTCTAAATGAGCTTTATAGAGAATTCGTTCGAATTTTAACAAAGTAAAAAACTGAAAAATTGAGATTATGTTATATAAATGGGTGAAAAGTCCATAATTAACTATTTAAAGTCATAAAATTTTATTTAATATCATTTTGCGGTTGTTTTATTGGAATTAAAATGTGCATGTCTAAATTGGCTTTATTGTGAACCCATTAGAATTTTAACCAAGTAAAAGTCTAGAAATTTGAGATTAAGCTGTATAATTTTGTTCAAATTCCCATAATAAACTATTTGAACTCATAAAATTTTATTTAATATCATTAGGTTGTCGTTTTGTTGGGATTAAAACGTGCATGTCTAAATGGGCTTTATAGAGAAGTCGCTAGAATTTTAACCGAGTAAAAAGATGAAAAATTGAGATTATGTTGTATAATTAGGTTGAAAAGTCCATAATTAAAATTTTGAACTCAGAAATTTGATTTAATATCATTTTGCAGTCATTTTCTTGGGATTAAAACGTGCATGTCTAAATGGGCATTATGGTGAACTAGTTCTAATTTTAACCGAGAAAAAAGCTATAAATTTTAGATTAAGTTGTATCGTTTTGTTCAAAAGCCCATAATTAACAATTTTATCTCATAAAATTTGATTTAAAATCATTTGGTTGTCGTTTTGTTGGGATTAAAACGTGCATGTCTAAATGTGCTTTATAGAGAATTCGTTTGAATTTTAACCGAGTAAAAAGCTGAAAAATTGAGATTATGTTGTATATTAGGTTCAAAAGTCCATAATTAACTATTTGAACTCATAAAATTTTATTTATTATCATTTTGCGATTGTTTTGTCTGAATTAAAACGTGCAAGCCTAAATGGGCTTTATAATGAACATGTTTGAATTTTAATCGAGTAAAAAAAACCTAGAAATTTGAGATTAAGCTGTATAATTTTGTTCAAAAACCCATAACAAACTCTTTTAAATCATAAAATTTGATTTAATATCATTTGGATGTCGTTTTGTTGGGATTAAAATGCGCATGTCTAAATTGGCTTTATAGAGAATCCGTTCGAATTTTAATCTAGTAAAAAGCTGAAAAATTGAGATTAAGCTGTATTTTTTGTTCAAAGCCCTTAATTAACAATTTTAACTCTTAAAATTTGATTTAAAATCATTTGGTTATCGTTTTGTTGGGATCAAAACGTGCATGTCTAAATGGGCTTTATAGAGAATCCGTTCAAATTTTAACCGAGTAAAAAGCTGAAAAAATGAGATTATGTTGTATAATTAGGTTCAAAAGACCATAATTAACTATTTGAACTCATAAAAGTTCATTTAATATTATTTTGCGGTCATTTTATTGGGATTAAAACGTGCATGTCTAAATTGGCTTTATAGTGAACCAGTTCGAATTTTAACTAAGAAAAAAGCTAGAAATTTGAGATTAAGTTGTATATTTTTGTTCAAAAGCCCATAATTAACAATTTTAACTCTTAAAATTTGATTTAAAATCATTTGGTTTCGTTTTGTTGGGATTAAAATGTGCATATCTAAATGGGCTTTATAGATAATCCGTTCAAATTTTAACTGAGTAAAAAGATGAAAATTTGAGATTATGTTGTATAATTTTAGTGTAAAAGTCTATGATTAAATATTTGAACTCATAAAATTTGATTTAATATCATTTTGTGTTCATTTTATTGGGATTAAACGTGCATGTTTAAATGGGCTTTGTAGTGAACCCGTTCGAATTTTAACCGAGTAAAAAGCTAGAAATTTGAGGTTAAGCTGTATAATTTTGTTCAAAAGCTCATAATAAACTCTTTTAACTCATAAAATTTGATTTAATATCATTTGGTTATCTTTTTATTAGGATTAAAATGTGCATGTCTAAATGGGCTTTATAGATAATCCGTTCTAATTTTAACAAAGTAAAAAGCTAAAAAATTGAGATTATGTTGTATAATTAGGATCAAAAGTCCATAATTAACTATTTGAACTCATAAAATTTAATTTAATATTATTTTGCTATCGTTTTGTTGGAATTAAAACATGCAAGTCTAAAATGGCTTTCTAGTGAACCCGTTCAAAAAAAAAATTGAAGCAAAGGGCCTCATTAAAAAAAACTATAGCCAGTCACCTTGAGAGGTGAGTAGGCCCTATGGGGAAAAGAGTACCCATGGTTTTATTGAGAAGAAGAGGAAAATCTCTCCGAGTTTACAAAGCCCGAATAATGTCGGGAAACATATAACAAAAAGAACAGGAAATAAAAGAACGCAAAGCCCTAGTAGCTAAGACATGGGCTACAACATTTGCGTCTCTAGGTACATAAAAAATCTTACAATTAGGCATAGTACTAAGAGTGGAGTGAATGTGGGACATCAAATGTTGCACTCTGGAGAGATCTTGGTGATGAGCATTATTAACCTTGTTAGCAATGGAAGTTGAGTCAGTTTCAAAGATCACATTAGTCCAGCCATTAGCAACTGCGAATTTTAATCCTTCCAAAATGGTAAGAGCCTCAACAGAAGCTGGATCTGGGCAAAAAATGAGTGGCATAGAACAATCACCAAGGTCGAAGCCAGAAGAATCCCAATTGATGACACCTACAGCGGCACCCTTTAATACAGGGTCAAAAGCGCCATCTGTGTTAATCTTGACGAAACCAAGATTTGGTTTCGTCCATCTAGCTTGAGCAAAAGTGGGCTCGGCTAGCTGGGAGCGTTGATGGGAAGAATCATTAATTGATGTATAATCATTGAACAGAGTTTGGGCATTGGAAACAATTAACCAAACCGGTTGGAGATGGTAGTTATGGACAAAATCATCGTGATGGTTCCATAAATTCCATAAGAGCATTATGAGGAAAGAGAATTGATGTAGGGAAAGAAACCCAACAACTTCGGAAAGCCATTGGTGGGGAGAAAAAGGGGAGGTAGAGAAAATTCGAGCAGGGAGTCCTTCCAATTGGAGTGCCTCTTTGGCACTGGGACAATCCCTCAAAGCATGGAGGGTGGTTTCAGTAGTCATATTGCAAATCAGGCATACCCCCGTACCAAGATTTGCTTGGAGGATTTTATGGCCCGTTGGTAATGCATCATGACATAAACGCCATCCAAAGGAAGGAACCTTTGGTAGAGTAGGCAGTTTAGATAGAATTTTCCAAAGTTTAGAGGGTCTATTGATTGGCCCTGGCTGCAACTGCAAGAATTAGTAACCAGACCGCACCGTATAGATGCCAGACTCATGGTGACCCTAAAGGGTGGTGTCTTTTATGTCATTGATAATGGGTACATTAAGGATGGTATTGGCATCTTCATGAGATAAGTATTCTCTTACCTTTGGTTCGGTTCGTCCCATCGGGGTAAGTTAGGCACCATGAAGATACCTACTCGAAGAGGGACTTCGTCATATACCTCATAATCACCATAAAGGTGCACAGGCTGAGAGCCGCCCCCTTTGTTAAAGTGGATCTGAACTTGGATGGATATGCTTGGTCGTTTGAAGAATCAATTGCGAAGCTTAGAGATAGCTATGCTAATTCCTTTCTAGGCAAAAGAAGATTTTTAGAGTGTGATCAGATTCAAGGATAGATCCCGTAGGATAATACTTGGATTTGTCGACCTGACTTAAAAGGTTATCATATTCACAGATCAAACGCTAGATTTGTTTACCTAGTAAAGCGACATTGAAGTGGTGAAGATCACGAAAACCTATCCCTCCTACTGCTTTCGGCATACAGATGGTGTCCCAAGGGAGCATAAGCCAACCTCGTTTGTCAGCTTTTCCAGACCACCAATATCGGTGTATCCAAGTAGTCATGTCACCAATAATGTTTTGTGGTAAAAGGTAGCAAGACATGACATACTGAGTCATGGATTGTATGACTGATTTGATGAAAATTTCTCTACCACTAAAGGAAAGAAGGTGTTTATCCCACTTACTCTGGCGGGCATTCATTTTGTCCTTGGTAAAACCATAGGTCACAATTTTGTTTTTCCCTATTAAGAGAGGGACTCCTACATAAATGCCTGAATCATCAACTTCTCGAACGTGAAGGATATCATTAATTTCCGTTCGAAGAAGCGTGGAGGTTTTCCGAGAAAAGAAAATAGTAGACTTTTCAAAGTTCACCGCCTGCCCAGACGAAGTAGCATAAGTGTGTAAAGCATCTTTAAGTCGTTGAGCTTCTATAGCTGTATTCTTGATGAATACAACACAACCATCCGCAAAGAGGAGGTGGTTAATGTGAGGCCCATTCCTGCTAGCACAAAGTCCTGGGAGATTACCATTTTCTTGCTCTGCATTGAGTAGTGCTAATAGGCCTTAGGTACATAATAGAAAAAGGAAAGGAGATAGAGGGTCCCCTTGCCGCAAATCTTTGTGAGGTTTAAAGGGTTGTGAAAGGGAATCGTTGAAACGTACTTGGAAGGAAACAGAGGATATACATCTCATAAGAAGGAAAACCCAGTGGGAATTAAGACCGAGCTTAAGCATAATTTGCTCAAGGAAAGGCCATTCAACACGGTCGAATGCCTTTTCCATGTCTAGTTTTAAACTAGCACCTTTGGCAAGTGAGGTCTCATTGGTATCTTAGGTGTGGATAAGCTCATGTGCAATGAGAATATTGTCAGTGATGTTCCGCCCTTGGACAAAAGCAACTTGATTACCACTTATGCATAAAGGTATAATAGATTTCAAACGATTAACAAGTACTTTCGCAATTGTCTTATAAAGGACTGTGCAAAGCTAATAGGTCTAAGATGATGTATTGTTGTGGGTTCGCTGATCTTAGGTATGAGCACAATGATAGTACGATTGACCTCTTCTATATTAACCGACCCTCATAAGAGTCTAAGGCATAGGTTTATAAAATCCTGGCCAAGGATCTCCTAATGCTTCCGAAAGAAGCCACTTGGGAAACCATCAACTCCTAGAGCTTTCCGGGGGTCAATATCATGGAAAGCAATGGTAATTTTGTCTGTTGTGAAGTCCTTAAGAAGGTCATTATTCATCGGTTCAGTTACAATAGTGGGAATGTTATCCATAATGGAAGATGCAGTAGTAGGAGAGGAGGATAAGAAGAGGTTTTGAAAGTAGTCAATAGCAATAGACATGATATCTGTTGTTTGTGTTTGCCATATATTTTGGTTATTGAAAAGCCCAACAATGTGATTCTTCCTCCGTCGACTATTTGCTCTGGCATGAAAGAAGGAAGTGTTTTTGTCACCGTGTTCTAGCCATTGTGTCCGAGCTCGTTGGGCCCAGTATATTTCTTTCGCGGTTAACAAGCTATATCAAGCTTTCTTTTAGCAGAAGCAAAGTTTTGGATGTTTGTATTAGAGAGATGTCGTTTGAGGCACATATTATTGAAATCATTAAGTTGAGTGATACGTTCATAGGATTTAATACGTTTGTTTATTTGCCAAGTAATATGTGCTGATCTTGTTGATGATGCTGAACGGAAAACTTTGATTGTAGGACCTAGGAAGTAAGCAAGTCTCTCGCAAGAAGTGGCTGCAAAATAAAGAATTAAGGATAAAGGATGAAAGGAATAGTTGAGGGACTGATTTGGAAGCGGAAGGATATGCGGTGTTGACAAGGGTGAATGGATGTTTAGAACGATTTGTGATGATGACAAAGGGGCGGGAATGATGATGGAATGAGAGGATATGTAAGGATGGTGATATGGTAAAAGGGAAATAGTATCTTAAAGTTACTCAAGGAAGAAACTAGGTTATAGAAAACCTAATCCCGAATCTTATATTGATCTTCAAGGGATGGTGATAAACAGACTTTGACCCTTTTAGTATATTAAACTAAAAGAACCCGAAGTATCAAGATGGATAGAAAGGAGTTGACGCCACTAGTATAAAAAGTACTTGATAAGTCGATAAAGTTCTAAGAAGAACTAAACGATAGAAAATTCTCACAAGTAATTTTATATAATCTGAATGGTGTGTTTACAAAATGAAATCCAAGTCCTGTTTATAGTTTTCTAAGGGGTTTGGCCGAAATGGCCTTTAACTATTCGGATAACCATTCATTTGAATGGTGTCTCCCTCCAAATCTATTTGAAGAGTTGTAACTTTTTGGTCCAGCCTGCACAGTCTTCAGTAATTGGGTCATATCTCGAGCTCCCGATATCGTATTGATACGATTCAACATGCGTTGGAAAGATAAGAGATATAGGAACAACTTTCAGGAAGACACCGAAACCCAATTTGACTTGTATCCTACTCAAAATTAGCAAACAAGTGGACCATCATGAATCTGTCCAATGAAGAGTGATGCCTCTTTGTTTTGGCGTGAAATTCATATTTCCCTCCAAGCAGTGGCGCCCAAACATGTTTCCCTCCATGGATGGTCGGTTGTGTCCCTTGGGGAGGGAACATGTCCTTCCATGGTTGAGTTGAAGGTTGTAGGGTGAGCTGAGATGAGCTAATTGAGCTGAGAGTGAGCTGACTTGAGTTGAGCTAGCTAGATGACTTAGCTAGCTCAAATTTTGCTTTCAATTTGAGCTTTCTGGACCTGACTTTAGCTAGTTAAGCTAGGCCTTTAAGTTCGTGAGCTCCTCTTCATAGTCCTTTTAAGTTCACGAGCTGAAATAGTCCTCCATTTGAGCTCATTTGCATTCCTTTGCGTTTCAGTTATTCTTGAGTTGCTACGAGCTACCATAATCCTTTCCAAGCAAAGTTGAGCTACCCTTGATGTCTTTAAGCTTCCTTAGACTATTATCTTTACTTAAAATAACTAAAACAATAAGTAAACAATGTGTAAGCTGAAACAAATTGAAATAAGCTAAAATGAGCTTAAAATAATACAGTTTAGCTAATATTAAGAATACGCTAACTTAGAATAATTATAAAGATGTAGTTATGCAATCACGAAGCATCACTTAAATAGAAAAAGCAAGCTTGTCAATATATAGAATGCATAAATTAGATAATAGAAGATAAAGTAAGGTAGAACTCCCTTAGAATCAGTCTGGAAGATAGGTGCCGATTAGGATCATATCACTAAGAGGCTAGAAAACGTCCAATGTGATCACGAGATGTGTTAGACCAAATCTCTCTAATTCGCAATGAAACTTCTGGGCTATCAGCCCAACAATTCTCAAAGCGAAAAAGGTTTTTATAATGGTTGAGTCGGAGAGCCCGAGGTGGGTTAGTATCAAGTAAGATTGGGCCGTGGTCAGAACGTGCCTGAAAGAAAGATGTAGCTTGAAAGTTTTGAAAGGAGTTAAACCAAGCAGAATTACCAAGGAATCGATCGATTTTTTCCATAATTGTTTTTGTATTACGTCCAGATCTAGTCCAAGTGAACCATCCTGATGTTGGCTGACAATCAAAAAGATCATTCTTAGTAAGACAATCTATGAAATTATTAATTTGTGATCACGCTCGACGGGTACCACCTCGTTTTTCATTATCATATAGTATTTCATTAAAATCCCCTCCTAAAAGCCATGGAAGGGGAGAGGCTGATTGTAAAGAATCTATTAGTTGCCAAGTTTTGTATTTGTTTGCAGTTTCAACGAAACCATGTAAACCGGAAAAATGGAATTATGTATGACCAAAAAGAAATAATAAGATCAATATGACGATCCGAATAAGACAACAAATCAATAGAATTTTTATTATTCCAAATAATAGCAAGCCTTGTATAAGGGCTAGATTCAATGGCTATGCATCCATGCATTACTAACTTAATCCTAATACGGTCTATAGGTTGTCTGCTTAACCTAGTTTCACAAAGAAATAGAAAGTCAGCATCATGCTTTGAGATAGCATGTTGTAAAGCGAGAACTGCCTGGGTGTTGCCGAGACCTTGACAGTTCCAACATAAAAGTTTCATGTGACTTGGCGGGGTTGATCATCATCAACCGCCGCCAGAGAGTTTTTTGCACTACTCATCCTAGCTTTTTCATTAGAGCTTTTGTTTGAAGATTGAGGTTGTTTAGGCTTGTGCCCCTCATCTGAAGGTGGCGTTCTTTTTATACCTCTATGTGAAGTAGGACGAGCAAGACTTTTGGGAGTTGGCGCATTGTTCAGCCAGTCAGCTACCTCCTAGAAGTCAGGATCATCGGCTAATTCTGCCTCCAAGTCTTGGAGTTCCGGTTCCTACAAGCTGATTTTGCCGGTGTCATCATGGTTCTTTTGTGCTTAGGAAATACCATTTGTAATGGTTGGGGGCACCTACGGGCTTGCAACCTACTAGCAATAGTAGGGAGAGATCAAGGGTCTTTTGAAGTATGTTGGGCGGGTTCAGCACCTGGAGCAGACACTTGGTCATTAGTTTGAGTTGATTGCTTAGGAGATTTGCCATTTTATTGATGTCACCCTGGTGGTTTGCTGAAGTTTGAGAAGAAGTTGGTGTACATTGAGGATTAGAAGGGGCAATGTTTAAATAGCGAATTCGTCCTTTTTGTTTGGTTTATACTTCCTTTTTCTTAGGAACATAGCGGAGCCAGTCTCCATATTGAAGTTGTTCAGGACGAGCCTCGATTGGGATAGAACAAAAATCCGTTGAATGACCAATTTTACCACAATAGTGACATCTTGTGGGAAGATGTTTGTATTGAAGTGGGCAAAACCTGGTGGATAGCCCCCACCAATAGCTACACAGCGTCTAATCGGCTTGGATACATCTAGTGTTGTTCCAACTCAGAGGTATTCAATCATATTGAAGTCTATTTTCCTGGTGTCGATTTTTGTTACTGTTCCAATAATGGCCCCAAGGGATTCTCCAGTGTGGTGGGCGGATTCCTCAGAAGCAAAGAGGATAGGGGGAATGTTGTAGATACGTACCCAGATATTCATTGTTTGAAAGGAGTGGTCGTCTAGGCTTATATTGGGATTGTATTGCACAAGGGCTAGGCATTCGTCCTTGTAAATCCAAGGCCTCCTAGCCAGGATATCATCTTTAATCTTTTCATCTTTAAAACAGATGAGAAAGAGATGTGGTTTCAAGATTCTCGTGGAGGCCAATTTTGCCATAGTCCAAATTCCTGTAAAGGCTTTAATAATAACCTGGCCGTCAATTTCTTTAGAGGATTAGAGATGTCCTAGTAGGGTGGTTTGTGTTTCTTCTTCAGTGGAGTCCCAAGGTAAACTTGGTTGGAAGATTGCAGATTGTTCTTCATCGTGAATTGGATGTTTCCAAGTTGTTGAAGAAAAGTTTTGGAATCCATAGGGTAAGATTGGCGTGCAGAGAGAGAGAGAGAAGAAAGAGGGTATGTGAAAGTAGGGAGTAAGATGGAGAGTTATGAGGGATATGGATGGAGTTATATAGAAAGGGATAGAGAGTTGGAAAACCGCGAGGACTGTAATTAGGAGTTTCAAACTGAGAAGAAGTTGGATTTGGAATATATGACATATTGCATTTAATATGATAAGAAATAGATAATTGAGAATAAGTAGAAGTCTTTAATAGATATGGTTTAGGTGACTTATTGCATTGGATATGAGAACGAATAGATAATTGAGAATAAGTAGAAGTCTTTAATAGGTATGGTTTAGGTGACTTATTGGATATGAGAAGGAATAGGACTTGGAGAGTAAGTGGAAATCCTTATTAGATATTGATTAGACTTAAAGTATAAGTTGAATTCTTTATGTTCATTCGGATCATAGTTTTGGTGAGATAGAAATAGGATTCAACGTCTTGAAAAAACAAGGCTTTGAATTGGAGTTTCAACCGTTGTTCATCAAGAGGAGTAAAAGTGGTAGAACAAGATGATTTTTTTGAGAAAAATACACCAAAGAAGGTGTTGGAGAAATCCCATAGTAAGGGTGGTTTGTATGGAGGGATAACAAGAAGAATAATAGAAACATCGCATAAGAAACGTGATTGAAATAGAAGTAATTCAGAATTAAATATAGAAACATATAACATAATATAGTGTTTAACTCTTGTAAAATGAACTAAAATACTTGTTGATATAAACATAAAGAACCAAGAAGCGTCCAGCTTTGGTTGTCAAGAAAACTCATGTTGTCTCGACTGCAAATAAAAGGTGAAGTTATGTTACTGCACGCATTCGTCACGGGATATATGGTAGGTAAGCATACACCATAGATGCATGTAGGAGCTCCTGAAAAGAGTGGTATAGATATAAAGAAGTAATCTGTGGGTTGTCTCCGGTTGTTAGCATCCATCGTCCTGCCAATGGTTCAATGTGTCGTTATGGCAAAGAGGAGTCAAGCATCGCTATTATATGGTAAACTAATGGATTCCAAACATGAGAGGCTCCTCCCCCAGGATAGCCGGGTATTTGCCGTAGAGTTCGAATGGATGTTATGTAAAAGTAAGTAAATAATATCATGTTGGAGTGGAAGACTGACCGAGGACGTTGAGGGGCAAACTCGGGCAATAGAACATGCAACCTGATAAGGCTTATGTAAATCATAATGCAGCCAATACATAGGTATTGGATTCGTGTACTTGAAAACAAAGAGCCTGCTCTTGCATCTCAGCGACACAAGCGTAAAGAGGTATAACCCCTGTTCAGATCAAACATATTTTCCAAACAAATTGGAAGATTTCTAAACCAGAAAAACGATTCAAGGTTCAAGAATAGCAAAGAATGAAGAGCAAAATATAGAAAAGAATGAAGAGCAAAATCAATAAAGAATGAAAGGAAAAGGTAATAGAATGGGTGAGTAGTTAAAACTATTAATAAAGATAATCTTACCAAAGAGTAGTTTATTTTGGCTTTCAATTCCATCCACGAATGAAACACTAGCCAAACATGAATGAAACGTGGAAGAATGCAGGAGTAAAGACGTGCAAAAATAGACTCGTGGCCCATGTTGTTTCTTGCTGGATCTAGAATCAGGGAGACTGAGAGAAGCCAAAATTCTTTGAACTATTGATCCATCGTTTCCTTCAAGGTTAGAAACAAAGGTTTGGTATGATTTTGATTCCCCATCAAGGGTGGTATGTCGGCACTGTTTGCCGAAAAGATGAAAACAAATCTTAAGAGATTTGTTTGTATGAGCAAATCTTTAACAAACGGAAACACCAAGTGTTCTCTGAACCATTGGCTATTGATGGAACAAAAAAAGCTTGAAAACCAGGAATCAAATATGTTGCTTGGAAAGTAGAAACGTCGAGCAAGAAAGAGAAAGAAAAAAATACCGTAGAGAAATCGAGTATACCTCATTAGAGTCGACTTTGTGTTGGTTGTAACTTCCTCCCCCGAATAAGGAAATGGTGCAATTTGGCCGAAAAAAGAGACAAACTTAGCGGCGGATCGCTGGGGAAGGAAGCTGACGGCGATAGAGGCGAGATGGGACATGGAGGGGAAGAGAAAGGGAAGGAGAGGAAGAAACAACACCCGTAAACCAACTCGTTTGAATTTTAAGCGAGTAAAATACTCTAAAATTAAAATTAAGTTGTATAATTTGGTTCAAAGACCCATAATTAACTATTTGAACTCATGAAATTTGAGTCATTCTTATTTTGCATCCGCTTTGTTAGGTTTAAAGAGTGCACATCTAAATGAGCTTTATAGTGAGCACATTGGAATTTAAACCAAGTAAAGTGATCTAAAATTGAGATTACGTGGTTTAATCATATTCAAAACCTTATAATTAACTATTTGAACAAATGTAGTTTAATTGAATCTCATTTTGTGGTCAAGTTTATTGAGTTTAAAGCGTGCATGTCTAATTGGGCTTTCTAGTAACCTGTTCGAATTTTAAGCGACTAAAATGCTCTAAAATTGAGATTAAATTGTACAATTTGGATCAAAGTCCCATAATTAACTATTTGAACTCATGAAATTTGATTTATTCTTTTTTTGTTTCTGTTTTGTTAAGTTTATAGTATGCATATCTAAATGAGCTTTAAGTGAACAAATTGGAATTTAAACCGAGTAAAGTCCTCTAAAATTGAGATTAAGTGGTTTAATCATATTCAAAAGCTCATAATTAACTATTTGAACTCATGTAGCTTGATTGAATCTCATTTCGAGGTTGGTTTATTGGATTTAAAGCATGCATGTCTAATTAGGCTTTCTATTGACCCGTTCGAATTTTATGCGACTAAAAGTGCTCTAAAATTTAGATTAAGTGATTTAATCATATTCAAAAGTTCATAATTAACTATTTGAACTCATGTAGTTTGATTGAATCTCATTTTGTGGTCGGTTTGGTTGATTTAAAGTGTGTTTGTCTAATTTGGCTTTCTATTGTACCCGTTTGAATTTTAAGCGGGTAAAATGCTCTAAAATTGAAATTATGTTGAATAATTTTGTTCAAAGGCCCAAAATTAACTATTTGAACTCATGAAATTTGATTCATTCTTATTTGCGTCTGTTTTGTTAGGTTTAAAGTGTGCATATCTAAATGAGATTTATAGTAGACACATTGGAATTTAAACCGAGTAAAGTGCTCTATAATTATGATTAAGTGGTTTAATCATAGTCAAAAACTCATAATTAACTTCTTGAACTCATGTAGTTTGGTTGAATCTCATTTTGTTTTTTGTTTGTTGGGTTTAAAGCGTGCATGTCTAATTGGGCATTCTAGTGACCCGTTTGAATTTTAAGTGACTAAAATGCTCTAAAATTGAGATTAAGTTGTAGAATTTGGTACAACGACCCATAATTAACTATTTGAACTCATGAAATTTGATTCATTCTTATTTTGCGTCCGCTTTGTTAGGTTTAAAGTGTGTATATCTAAATAAGCTATATAGTGAACACATTGGAATTTAAACCGAGTAAATTGCTCTAAAATTGAGATTAAGTGGTTTAATCATATTCAAAAGCTCATAATTAACTATTTGAACTCATGTAGCTTGATTGAATCTTATTTTGTGGTCGGTTTATTGGATTTAAAGCATGCATTTCTAATTAGGCTTTCTAGTGATCCGTTCGAATTTTATGCAACTAAAATGCTCTAAAATTGAGATTAAGTCGTATAATTTGGTTCAAAGGCCCATAATTAACTATTTGAACTCATGAAGTATGATATATTCTTTTTTGGCATCCATTTTGTTAGGTTTAAAGTATGCATATCTAAATGAGCTTTATAGTGAACACATTGGAATTTAAACCGAGTAAAGTGCTCTAAAATTTAGATTAAGTGATTTAATCATATTCAAAAGTTCATAATTAACTATTTGAACTCATGTAGTTTGATTGAATCTCATTTTGTGGTCGGTTTGGTTGATTTAAAGTGTGTTTGTCTAATTTGGCTTTCTAGTGTACCCGTTTGAATTTTAAGCGAGTAAAATACTCTAAAATTGAAATTAAGTTGAATAATTTGGTTCAAAGGCCCATAATTAACTATTTGAACTCATGAAATTTGATTCATTCTTATTTTGCGTCTGTTTTGTTAGGTTTAAAGTTTGCATATCTAAATGAGATTTATAGTAGATACATTAGAATTTAAACCGAGTAAAGTGCTCTAAAATTTAGATTAAGTGATTTAATCATATTCAAAAGTTCATAATTAACTATTTGAACTCATGTAGTTTGATTGAATCTCATTTTGTGGTCGGTTTGGTTGATTTAAAGTGTGTTTGTCTAATTTGGCTTTCTAGTGTACCCGTTTGAATTTTAAGCGAGTAAAATGCTCTAAAATTGAAATTAAGTTGAATAATTTGGTTCAAAGGCCCATAATTAACTATTTGAACTCATGAAATTTGATTCATTCTTATTTTGTGTCTGTTTTGTTAAGTTTAAAGTGTGCATATCTAAATGAGCTTTATAGTAAACACATTGGAATCTAAACCGAGTAAAGTGCTCTATAATTAAGATTAAGTGGTTTAATCATAGTCAAAAGCTCATAATTAACTTGTTGAACTCATGTAGTTTGATTGAATCTCATTTTGTTGTTTGTTTGTTGGGTTTAAAGCGTGCATGTCTAATTGGGCATTCTAGTGACCCGTTTAAATTTTAAGTGACTAAAATGCTTAAAAATTGAGATTAAGTTGTAGAATTTGGTACAACAACCCATAATTAACTATTTGAACTCATGTAGTTTGATTGAATCTCATTTTGTGGTCGGTTTGTTGGATTTAAAGCATGCATGTCTAATTAGGCTTTCTAGTGACCCATTCGAATTTTAAGCGACTAAAATGCTCTAAAATTGAGATTAAGTTGTATAATTTGGTACAACGACCCATAATTAACTATTTGAACTCATGAAATTTGATTCATTCTTATTTTGCGTCCGCTTTGTTAGGTTTAAAGTATGCATATCTAAATGAGCTATATAGTGAACACGTTGGAATTTAAACCGAGTAAAGTGCTTTAAAATTAAGATTAAGTTGTTTAATCATATTCAAAAGCTCATAATTAACTATTTGAACTCATGTAGTTTGATTGAATCTCATTTTGTGGTCGGTTTGCTGGATTTAAAGCATGCATGTCTAATTAGGCTTTCTAGTGACCCGTTCGAATTTTAATACTTATTACTTTATGTTGTTTCTTTGCAGATTATGTTAAACACAACTTAAGGGACTATTGGCCAGCTCCGTTTTAGCTCTAATGCGCCATTTGAGCTCAAAACCAAGAATCATTGTTTGAGGCACTTACCAGCTTTCGATCAGGACCAAAATGTACCAAACACTCATAGGCAGCGCAAGGAAGTGGATGTTAGCTTCGTTCCAGCTCACGAATCGATAATGAGCTTAAAACGACAAATAGTGAATTTCCATCCATATGGGATTCGGATCAGCTCCTACACACTCTTATGGGTTAAGGAGAGTATTATGTTCCTAAGGATCAGTTCACTCAGCTAGGGTAGCTCAAATCATCACTCAAAGATGGTGAACTTTCAGCTAGCTAAATCAACTAGCTAGCTTAGCTCAACCCAGCTCAACCTTAGTTCATCCAGCTCATCTTAGCTCACCCTACAACCTTCAGCTCAACCATGGAAAGACACGTTCCCTCCCCAAGAGACACAACCGACTAACCATGATATGTGCACGCCTTAGAAAGACAATGACCATGTTCAGATTAATCAAGACCCAGAAGTGCTACCACCAGGTTCTATCACGCGTTCTAAGGCCAAGCAACTTAAGGAGGCATATACAATGTATTACATGTTGAAGATATGTATAAGCACCACATGTTTACTTAATTTTAGCTTTTAAATTCGTTTCAATAGTTATGTCATTCATTTTGATTCATTATATTTATTTTCTTTGCAAGGTATGTTGAACACAGCTTAAGGGACTGTTGGCCAGCTCCGTTTTAGCTCAAATGCACCATTTGAGCTCATAACAAAGAATCATTGTTTGAGGCACTTACCAGCTTCCATCACCAAAATGTACCAAACACTCATAGGCAGTGCAATGAAGTGGATGCTAGCTTCGTTCCAGCTCACAAATCCAAATTAAGCTCAAAACGACAAATGGTGAATTTCCATCCATATGGGATTCGGATCAGCTCCTATACACTTTTATGAATTAAGGAGAGTATTATGGCCCTAAGGATCAGTTCACTCAGCTAGGGGGTTAACTGTTCAGCTCAAATCATCACTCAAAGATGGTGAACTTTCAGCTAGCTAAATCAGCTAGCTAGCTCAGCTCAACCCAGCTCAACCTTAGTTCATCCAGCTCATCTTAGCTCACCCTACAACCTTCAGCTCAACCATGGAAGTACATGTTCTCTCTACAAGAGACAACCGATCAACCATGGAGGGAAACATGTTTTGGGCGCCAAAACAAAGAGATAGCACTCTTCATTGGGCAGATTCATGATGGTCCACTTGTGTGCCAATTTCGAGCAGGATAAAAGTAGAATTGGGCTTAGGTGTCTTCATAAAAGTTGTTCCTCTATCTCTTATATTTCCATCGCATGAATCCGATATCGGGAACTCGAGATATGTCCAATTTACTAAAGAATGTGCAGGCTGAAATTTTAAACCGAAAAGTTACAACAATTATTGGAAGGAGACACCATTCAACCGAACGGTTAAAGAGGGAGACACCAACAATTGAACAGGCACCAAGGCCACTATTCAGACACCTTTTCAAAGGGAAATGTCCCTTGGCCACACCCTTTCATTTCCTATAAATATGTAGCCATTTTGGAATTTGATAGACAACTTTGAATCAAATTATTTAGTTTGTGAGTTATTTTCTCATTCTTGTTCTTTTAAGAACTTTATCGACTTATCAAATCATCTCTTTGATTTGTGGCGTCACCCTCCATCCTTTATATTTTAGGATTTTGGAATTACATTTCCAAGAGGTCTAAGTGCATCTACCACCCTCAGAGTTGCAACTAGGTTGGGTTTATGTTCCTATAACATAAGTTCAACCTTTTCCCCATTGAATACTATCATTCCAACATCACATAAACACCATCCATCTTCCATTTTCGTCCACTATTCTTCACCAGCCCTTAACTTATCCTTCCACATCATTTACTTCACTTAAACAACTCCATTTCCTTCCCTAATCAACCATCAACATCCCACACGCATTCCCTTCACCAAAACAACTTCCTTTTCATCTAAATAATACCCCACACCATATCCCCTTCTTGAATCGTCCTTATCTTATTTACAGCATCATTTAAATTTCTTTTGTTTAGGAAACAAGCGTAATACAAGGCTTGCTTGCATTCTAAGGTCCGGGCAATCAAAGCTTCTCTCCACAACAAAAATTGGAGAGTTGGAGCGTATCAAGTGGTTTAATCATATTCAACAACTTATAATTAACTGCTTGAACTCCTGTAGTTTGATTAAATCTCATTTTGTTGTTGCATTGTTGGGATTAAAGCGTGCATGTCTAATTGGGCTTTTTGGTGAACCTGTTTGAATTTAAGCGAGTAAAATACTCTAAAATTGAAATTAAGTTGTATAATTTGGTTCAAAGGCCCATAATTAACTATTTGAACTCATGAAATTTGATTCAATCTTATTTTGCATCTGTTTTGTTAGGTTTAAAGTGAGCATATCCAAATGAGCTTTATAGTGAACGCATTAGAATTTAAACCGAGTAAAGTGCTCTAAAACTGAGATTAGGTGGTTTAATCAAAGTCAAAAGCTCATAATTAACTGTTTAAACTCATGTAGTTTGATTGAATCTCATTTTAGTGTTGGTTTGATTGGTTTAAAGCGTGCATGTGTAATTGGGATTTCTTGTGACATGTTCGAATTTTAAGTGACTAAAATGCTATATAATTGAGATTAAGTTGTATAATTTGGTTCAAAGGCCCATAATTAACCATTTGAACTCATGAAATTTTATTTATTCTTATTTTGCATCCGCTTTGTTAGGTTTAAAGTGTGCATATCTAAATGAGCTTTATAGTGAACACATTGGAATTTAAACCGAGTAACGTGCTCTAAAATTGAGATTAAGTGGTTTAATCATATTCTTCATAATTAACTATTTGAACACATTTAGTTTGATTAAATCTCATTTTGTAGCCTGTTTGTTGGATTTAAAATGTCCATGTCTAATTAGGCTTTCTAGTGACCCG
Source organism: Abelmoschus esculentus (assembly GCA_035048815.1). Lineage (NCBI taxonomy): Eukaryota > Viridiplantae > Streptophyta > Magnoliopsida > Malvales > Malvaceae > Abelmoschus > Abelmoschus esculentus. Next base: position 5,353,577 of record JAUCBN010000049.1, read on the forward strand.
TTTGAATTTTAAGCGACTAAAATGCTCTGAAATTGAGATTAAATTGTAAAATTTGGTTCAAAGGCCCATAATTAACTATTTGAACTCATAAAATTTGATTTATTCATATTTTGAATCCGTTTTGTTAGGTTTAAAGTATGTATATCTAAGTGAGATTTATACTGAACACATTGGAATTTAAATCGAGTAAAGTGCTCTAAAATTGAGATTAAGTGGTTTAATCATATTCAAAAGCTCATAATTAACTATTTGAACTCATGTTGTTTGTTTGAATCTCATTTTGTGGTCGGTTTGTTGGATTTAAAGTGTGTTTGTCTAACTGGGCTTTCTAGTGTACCCGTTTGAATTTTGAGCGAGTAAAATGCTCTAAAATTGAAATTAAGTTGTATAATTTGGTTTAAAGGCCCATAATTAGCTATTTGAAGTAATGAAATTTGATTCATTCTTGTATTGCGTCTATTTTGTTAGGTTTAAAGTGTGCATATGTAAATGAGCTTTATAGTGAACACATTGGAATTTAAACCGAGTAAAGTGCTCTAAAATTGTGATTAAGTTGTTTAATCATATTCAAAAGCTCATAATTAACTACTTGAACTCATGTAGTTTGAGTGAATCTCATTTTGTGGTAGACTTGTTGGGTTTAAAGCGTGCATTTCAAATTGGGCTTTCTAGTGAACCCGTTTGAATTTTAAGAGACTAAAATGCTCCAAAATTGATATTAAGTTCTATAATTTGGTTCAAAGGCCCATAATTAATTATTTGAACTCATGAAATTTGATTTATTCTTATTTTGGATCTGTTTTGTTAGGCTTAAAGTATTTATATCTAAATGAGCTTTATAGTGAACACATTGGAATTTAAACCGAGTAAAGTGCTCTAAAATTGAGATTAAGTGGTTTAATCATATTCAAAAGCTCATAATTAACTATTTAAGCTCATGTAGTTTGATTGAATCTCATTTTGTGGTCGGTTTGTTGAATTAAAGCGTGCGTGTCTAATTGCTCTTTCTTGTGAACTCGTTCGAATTTTAAGACACTAAAATGCTATAAAATTGAGATTAAATTGTACAATTTGGTTCAGAGGCCCATAATTAACTATTTGAACTCCAGAAATTTTATTTATTCTTATTTTATATCCGCTGTGTTAGGTTTAAAGTGTGCATATCTAAATGAGCTTTATAGTGAACATATTGGAATTTAAACCGAGTAACGTGCTCTAGAATTGAGATTAAGTGGTTTAATCATATTCAAAAGCTCATAATTAACTATTTGAACAGATTTAGTTTGATTGAAGCTCATTTTGTGGTCGGTTTGTTGGATTTAAAATGTCCATGTTTAATTAGGCTTTCTAGTGACACGTTTGAATTTTAAGCGACTAAAATGCTCTAAAATTGAGATTAAATTGTAAAATTTGGTTTAAAGACCCATAATTAACTATTTGAACTCATAAAATTTGATTTATTCATATTTTGCTTCCGTTTTGTTAGGTTTAAAGTGTGCATATCTAAGTGAGATTTATACTGAACACATTGGAATTTAAACTGAGTAAAGTGCTCTAAAATTGAGATTAAGTGGTTTAATCATATTCAAAAGCTCATAATTAACTATTTGAACTCATGCTGTTTGTTTGAATCTTATTTTGTGGTCGGTTTGTCGGATTTAAAGTGTGTTTGTCTAACTGGGCTTTCTAGTGTACCCGTTTGAATTTTGAGTGAGTAAAATGCTCTAAAATTGAAATTAAGTTGAATAATTTGGTTTAAGGGCCCATAATTAACTATTTGAACTCATGAAATTTGATTCATTCTTGTTTTGCGTCTATTTTGTTAGGTTTAAAATGTGCATATCTAAATGAACTTTATAGTGAACACATTGGAATTTAAACCGAGTAAAGTGCTCTAAAATTGTGATTAAGTTGTTTAATCATATTCAAAAGCTCATAATTAACTACTTGAATTCATGTAGTTTGAGTGAATCTCATTTTGTGGTAGACTTGTTGGGTTTAAAGCGTGCAATTCAAATTGGGCTTTCTAGTGAACCCGTTTGAATTTTAAGAGACTAAAATGCTCTAAAATTGATATTAAGTTGTATAATTTGTTTCAAAGGCCCATAATTAACTATTTGAACTCATGAAATTTGATTTATTCTTATTTTGCGTCTGTTTTGTTAGGCTTAAAGTATTTATATCTAAATGAGCTTTACAGTGAACACATTGGAATTTAAATTGAGTAAAGTGCTCTAAAATTGAGATTAAGTGGTTTAATCATATTCAAAAGTTCATAATTAACTATTTGAGCTCATGTAGTTTGATTGAATCACATTTTGTGGTCGGTTTGTTGAATTAAAGCGTGCGTGTCTAATTGCTCTTTCTTGTGAACTCGTTCAAATTTTAAGATACTAAAATGCTATAAAATTGAGATTAAATTGTACAATTTGGTTCAGAGGCCCATAATTAACTATTTGAACGCCTAAAATTTTATTTATTCTTATTTTATATCCGCTTTGTTAGGTTTAAAGTGCGCATATCTAAATGAGCTTTATAGTGAACACATTGGAATTTAAACCGAGTAACGTGCTCTAAAATTGAGATTAAGTGGTTTAATCATATTTAAAAGCTCATAATTAACTATTTGAACAGATTTAGTTTGATTGAATCTCAATTTGTGGTCGGTTTGTTGGATTTAAAATGTCCATGTCTAATTAGGCTTTCTAGTGACCCGTTTGAATTTTAAGCGACTAAAATGCTCTAAAATTTAGATTATATTGTAAAATTTGGTTCAAAGGCCCATAATTAACTATTTGAACTCATAAAATTTGATTTATTCATATTTTGCTTCCGTTTTGTTAGGTTTAAGGTATGCATATCTAAGTGAGATTTATACTAAACACATTGGAATTTAAACTGAGTAAACTGCTCTAAAATTGACATTATGTGGTTTAATCATATTCAAAAGCTCATAATTAACTATTTGAACTCATGTTGTTTGTTTGAATCTCATTTTGTGGTAGGTTTGTTGGATTTAAAGTGTGTTTGTCTAACTGGGCTTTCTAGTGTACCCGTTTAAATTTTGAGCGAGTAAAGTGCTCTAAAATTGAAATTAAGTTGAATAATTTCGTTTAAGGGCCCATAATTAACTATTTGAACTCATGAAATTTGATTCATTCTTGTTTTGCGTCTATTTTGTTACGTTTAAAATGTGCATATCTAAATGAGCTTTATAGTGAACACATTGGAATTTAAACCAAGTAAAGTGCTCTAAAATTGTGATTAAGTTGTTTAATCATATTCAAAAGCTCATAATTAACTACTTGAACTCATGTAGTTTGAGTGAATCTCATTTTGTGGTAGACTTGTTGGGTTTAAAGCGTGCAATTCAAATCGGGCTTTCTAGTGAACCCGTTTGAATTTTAAGAGACTAAAATGCTCTAAAATTTATATTAAGTTGTATAATTTGGTTCAAAGGTCCATAATTAACTATTTGAACTCATGAAATTTGATTTATTCTTATTTTGCGTCTGTTTTGTTAGGCTTAAAGTATATATCTAAATAAGCTTTATAGTGAACACATTGGAATTTAAACCGAGTAAAGTGCTCTAAAATTGAGATTAAGTGGTTTAATCATATTCAAAAGTTCATAATTAACTATTTGAGCTCATGTAGTTTGATTGAATCACATTTTGAGGTCGGTTTGTTGAATTAAAGCGTCCGTGTCTAATTGCTCTTTCTTGTGAACTCGTTCGAATTTTAAGACACTAAAATGCTATAAAATTGAGATTAAATTGTACAATTTGGTTCAGAGGCCCATAATTAACTATTTGAACTCATGAAATTTTATTTATTCTTATTTTATGTTCGCTTTGTTAGGTTTAAAGTATTTATATCTAAATGAGCTTTATAGTGAACACATTGGAATTTAAACCGAGTAAAGTGCTCTAAAATTGAGATTAAGTGTATTAATCATATTCAAAAGCTCATAATTAACTATTTGAGCTCATGTAGTTTGATTGAATCACATTTTGTGGTCGGTTTGCTGAATTAAAGCATCCGTGTCTAATTGCTCTTTCTTGTGAACTCGTTCGAATTTTAAGACACTAAAATGCCATAAAATTTAGATTAAATTGTACAACTTGGTTCAGAGGCTCATAATTTACTATTTGAACTCATGAAATTTTCTTTATTCTTATTTTGCGTCTGTTTTGTTAGGCTTAAAGTATTTATATCTAAATGAGCTTTATAGTGAACACATTGGAATTTAAACCGAGTAAAGTGCTCTAAAATTGAGATTAAGTGGTTTAATCATATTCAAAAGCTCATAATTAACTATTTGAAAAGATTTAGTTTGATTGAATCTCAATTTGTGGTCGGTTTGTTGGATTTAAAATGTCCATGTCTAATTAGGCTTTCTAGTGACCCGTTTGAATTTTAAGCGACTAAAATGCTCTAAAATTGAGATTAAATTGTAAAATTTGGTTCAAAGGCCCATAATTAACTATTTGAACTCATAAAATTTGATTTATTCATATTTTGCTTCCGTTTTGTTAGGTTTAAAGTGTGCATATCTAAGTGAGATTTATACTGAACACATTGGAATTTAAAAAGAGTAAAGTGCTCTAAAATTGAGATTATGTGGTTTAATCATATTCAAAAGCTCATAATTAACTATTTGAACTCATGTTGTTTGTTTGAATCTCATTTTGTGGTCGGTTTGTTGGATTTAAAGTGTGTTTGTCTAACTGGGCTTTCTAGTGTACCCGTTTGAATTTTGAGCGAGTAAAATGCTCTAAAATTGAAATTAAGTTGTATAATTTGGTTTAAAGGCCCATAATTAGCTATTTGAACTAATGAAATTTGATTCATTCTTGTTTTGCGTCTATTTTGTTAGGTTTAAAGTGTGCATATGTAAATGAGCTTTATAGTGAACACATTAGAATTTAAACCGAGTAAAGTGCTCTAAAATTGTGATTAAGTTGTTTAATCATATTCAAAAGCTCATAATTAACTACTTGAACTCATGTAGTTTGAGTGAATCTCATTTTGTGGTAGACTTGTTGGGTTTAAAGCGTGCAATTCAAATTGGGCTTTCTAGTGAACCATTTGAATTTTAAGAGACTAAAATGCTCTAAAATTGATATTAAGTTGTATAATTTGTTTCAAAGGCCCATAATTAACTATTTGAACTCATGAAATTTGATTTATTCTTATTTTGCGTCTGTTTTGTTAGGCTTAAAGTATTTATATCTAAATGAGCTTTATAGTGAACACGTTGGAATTTAAACCGTGTAAAGTGCTATAAAATTGAGATTAAGTGGTTTAATTATATTCAAAAGCTCATAATTAACTATTTGAACTCATGTAGTTTGATTGAATCACATTTTGTGGTCGGTTTGTTGAATTAAAGCGTCCGTGTCTAATTGCTCTTTCTTGTGAACTCGTTCGAATTTTAAGACACTAAAATGCTATAAAATTGAGATTAAATTGTACAATTTGGTTCAGAGGCCCACAATTAACTATTTGAACTCCTGAAATTTTATTTATTCTTATTTTGCGTCTGTTTTGTTAGGCTTAAAGTATTTATATCTAAATGAGCTTTATAGTGAACACATTGGAATTTAAACCGAGTAACGTGCTCTAAAATTGAGATTAAGTGGTTTAATCGTATTCAAAAGCTCATAATTAACTACTTGAACTCATGTAGTTTGAGTGAATCTCAATTTGTGGTAGACTTGTTGGGTTTAAAGCGTGCAATTCAAATTGGGCTTTCTAGTAAACCTGTTTGAATTTTAAGAGACTAAAATGCTCTAAAATTGATATTAAGTTGTATAATTTGGTTCAAAGGCCCATAATTAACTATTTGAACTCATGAAATTTGATTTATTCTTATTTTGCATCTGGTTTGTTAGGCTTAAAGTATTCATATCTAAATGAGCTTTATAGTGAACACATTGAAATTTAAACCGAGTAAAGTGCTCTAAAATTAAGATTAAGTGGTTTAATCATATTCAAAAGCTCATAATTAACTATTTGAACTCATGTAGTTTGATTGAATCTCATTTTGTGGTCGGTCTGTTGAATTAAAGCGTGCGTGTCTAATTGGTCTTTCTAGTGAACTCGTTCGAATTTTAAGACACTAAAATGCTATAAAATTGAGATTAAATTGTACAATTTGGTTAAGAGGCCCATAATTAACTATTTGAACTCATCAAATTTGTTTCATTCTTATTTTGCGTTCGTTTTGTTAGGTTTAAAGTGTGCATATCTACATGAGCTATATAGTGAACACATTGGAATTTAAACCGAGTAAAGTCCTCTAAAATTGAGATTAAGTGGTTTAATCATATTCAAAATCCCATAATTAACCATGTGAAGTCATGTAGTTTGATTGAATCTCATTTTGTGGTCGGTTTGTTGGATTTAAAGCGTGCATGTCTAATTGGGCTTTCTAGTTAACCCATTCGAATTTTAAGAGACTAAAATGCTCTATAATTGAGATTAAATTGTATAATTTGGTTCAAAGCCCCATAATTAACTATTTGAACTCATGAAATTTGATTCATTCGTATTTTGCGTCTGTTTTGTTAGGTTTAAAGTATTCTTATCTAAATGAGCTTTATAGTGAAAACATTGTAATTTAAACCGAGTAAACTTCTCTAAAATTGAGATTAAGTGGTTTAATCATATTCAGAAGCTCATAATTAACCATTTGAAATCATTCACTTTGATTGAATTTCATTTTGTGGTCGGTTTGTTGGATTTAAAGCGTGCATGTCTAATTGGGCTTTCTAGATAACCCGTTCGAATTTTAAGTGACTAAAATGCTCTATAATTGAGATTAAATTGTATAATTTGGTTCAAAAACCCATAATTAACTATTTAAACTCATGAAATTTGTTATATTCTTATTTTGTGTCTGTTTTGATAGGTTTAAAGTATACATATCTAAATGAGCTTTATAGCGAACACATTGGAATTTAAACCGAGTAAAGTCCTCTAAAATTTAGTTAAGAGGTTTAATCATATTCAAAATTCCATAATTAACCATTTGAAATCATGTATTTGTATTGAATCTCATTTTGTGGTCGGCTTGCTGGATTTAAAGCGTGAATGTCTAATAGGGCTTTCTAGATAACTCGTTCGAATTTTAAGTGACTAAAATACTCTATAATTGAGATTAAATTGTATAATTTGGTTCAAAGGCCCATAATAACTATTTAAACTCATGAAATTTGATTTATTCTTATTTTGCGTCTGTTTTTTTAGGTTTAAAGTATGAATATCGAAATGAGCTTTACAGTGGAAACATTGTAATTTAAACCGTGTAAAGTGCTCTAAAATTGTGATTAAGTTGTTTAATCATATTCAAAAGCTCAAAATTAACTATTTGAACTCATGTCGTTTGATTCAATCTCATTATGTGGTTGGATTGTTGAATTAAAGCGTGTGTGTCTAATTGGGTTTTCTATGAACCCGTTTGAATTTTAAGCAACTAAAATGCTCTAATATTGAGATTAAATTGTATAATTTGGTTCAAAGGCCCATAATTAACTATTTGAACTCATAAAATTTGTTTCAATCTTATTTTGTCTCCGCTTTATTAGGTTTAAAGTACACATATCTAAATGAGCTTATAGTGAACACTTTGGAATTTAAATCGAGTAAAGTGCACTAAAATTGAAATTAAATGGTTTAATCATATTCAAAAGCTCATAATTAACTATTTGAACTCATGTAGTTTGATTGAATCTCATTTTGTGTTCGATTTGTTGGACTTAAAGCATGCATGTCTAATTGTACTTTCTACAGAATCCGTTCGAATTTTAAGCGACTTAAATGCTCTAAAATTGAGATTTAGTTGTACAATTTGGTCCAAAGGCCCATAATTAACTATTTGAACACATGAAATTTGATTTATTCTTATTTTGTGTCCGTTTTGTTCAGTTTAAAGTGTGCTTATATGAATGAGCTTTATAGTGAACACATTGGAATTTAAACCGAGTAAAGTGCTCTAAAATTGTGATTAAGTTGTTTAATCATATTCAAAGCTCATAATTAACTATTTGAACTCATGTCGTTTGATTGAATCTCATTCTTGTGTCGGATTGTTGAATTAAAGCGTGTGTGTCTAATTGGGTTTTCTAGTGAAATCGTTCGAATTCTAAGCCACTAAAATGCTCTATAATTGAGACTAAATTGTATAATTTGGTCCAAAGGCCCATAATTATCTATTTGAACTCATGAAATTTGATTTATTCTTATTTTGTGTTTGTTTTGTTGGGTTTAATGTATGCATATCCAAATGAGCTATATACTGAACACATTGGAATTTAAACCGAGTAAAGTGCTCTAAAATTGTGATTAAGTTGTTTAATCATGTCCAAAAGCTCATAATTAACTATTTGAACTCATTTAGTTTTATTTAATCTCATTTTGTGGTCGGTTTGTTGAATTAAAGCGTGCGTGTCTAATTGGTCTTTCTAGTGAACTCGTTCGAATTTTAAGACACTAAAATGCTATAAAATTGAGATTAAATTGTACAATTTGGTTAAGAGGCCCATAATTAACTATTTGAACTCATCAAATTTGTTTTATTCTTATTTTGCGTTCGTTTTGTTAGGTTTAAAGTGTGCATATCTACATGAGCTATATAGTGAAAACATTGGAATTTAAACCGAGTAAAGTCCTCTAAAATTGAGATTAAGTGGTTTAATCATATTCAAAATCCCATAATTAACCATGTGAAATCATGTAGTTTGATTGAATCTCATTTTGTGGTCGGTTTGTTGGATTTAAAGCGTGCATGTCTAATTGGGCTTTCTAGATAACCCGTTCGAATTTTAAGTGACTGGTTTCAGTTTGTTGCATCTCTCTCGTTAGTATGCTAACATCTTTTACATTGTTCCATCGTAGTGAAATCATTCTCATTCATATTGCCTTAAAGATTCATGTAAATGCAACGGTTAAGTACTTCATCACTACTTTTGACATTGGCTCGTGCTGTAGATGAAAGAGTTGCATGAAATCAGTTCCAGGAAACACCAAAAATATGTCTCAAATGAATATTTGGAACCTAAGTAGTGACAAGCATGGTCGAAGTTTTCAGGCTTTATTTTTTATTGGGTTTGAAGGACCAAACCAGTTTTTACGAACCCCTTTGACAGAAATGACTAATTAGATCTATTAGTTTAATTGTTTGATAAACAAAGGATCGTAACCGTGGACTGTGATGAATCATGTATTTATGAACAAATTTTTTTTCTTTATTTATGCCTCATATTTTCTATGCTAAAAAACAATTAAAAATAGATTTTAAATTTTAACTCTAATTTTTATATTTTAAATCTTAATTTTTACATCTTAAACCCGTTTAAATTATGGTGAATCTTATATATCAGTTTATTTATTGAAATAAATAAATCATTAATTATCGGTTAATTTATTAATTTTTTATACAATTAATTAATGTAATTAGCTAGTCAAACTAACTATTATTCTATGCTATCGGTTAATATAATATATTATCGTCTAATATAATATGTTATTTGCTAGTTGTCGAACAAGATCTATATAATTGATTTTGAGAGTTAATTAAATAGATAGAATGAAATACCTGATTTATAAATTTTAGGTCAAATTCTTGTTATCGACTGTTCCATTATAGATGCTTTTGTAAATTTAATTTAAGCCCTTACCAACATTTTTCACCTACGTTACCGACTAGAAATATATTCAAATAATTTGTTTTATACGAATATTTTTAGATGCGTCAAAGGTTAAAATCATATAAATCAACTATTGGAAAAAGTATATGCATAATACGGTAAAATAAAAATATTGTTTTAGTTGACATTTAAAAAAAATATTAACTATTAATTATGAATAAAGAAAATCGAGTTAAAAGAGTTGTTTTATTTAACAATATTATTTCATCCATATTTTAAAATTAATGAATCGATTATTGATAATTATAAAAAAATAAATTTATTTTTCACCGTTAAGTCAATCATTTTAGGTTTATTCCGAAGAAATCAATAATATTTTTTTTATTTCTTTTGTCATGCCAATTAGTTATTGACTTATTACTTTGATATATATATATATATATATATATATATAATAAGGTGAAATTAGAAAATAATTTTTTATAGTATATTTGAATGGAGATAAATCTTTAATTCAAAAAAAAATGATGATGTTGAAAAATTTTGGGCTCGTGGCAAACAAGAATTTATTTTTCAATCTAAGAGCTCGATCGGAAAGTTAGTAATGCATAGGGTGTATTCGGTTTAATTTCAATTTAATTCGATAAATTATTTTAATAATTATCGATTTTCGGTTTGGTTAACTTTGATTTTTGATTTTTTTTGTATTAATGTTAGTTTTTAAAATTTTATATTTTATTTTAATAAAAATAATTTTATTTTATAACTTTTAAATATGAAAAAGTAAAATTTTAATATATTTTTCATAAATATTTATTAAAAACTCATTTTTTAAATAAAAAATAATAATTAAAAAAATGAATCTATGATATTTGTAAATATAAAAAATCAAATTTGATTCAATTCAGTTAACCACAATTCATAAACTTAAAAATCATAAACCGTCTAAACGCCTCGGTTTAGATCGATTTTACTACTAATCATGCTCGCCCGAGTTGAATATGTGGTGGTGTAAGTTTCTATATAAATAGAAAAAAAACAGAAAATATATATTAAAACCATATAAAACTAATTATAAATCATGGAATGAAGCTTTGAACGAAGGTTGAACGAAGGATCTAAGCGACAAATAAAATCTATCTTTTTCTTCTTTCCATTTGGAGGAAATTAAAGATGAACTATTAGATGTTGATGCATTCAATTTTTTTTTGTTCATTTATCTCATGCTTTCATATTTTATTTCACGTATGAGATCAAAGAGGAGTTATCTTACTTATCTTAGTATTTATTACTTTTATATACTTTATATTAAACTATTTAAGAGTTATACTATTAATTAAGCTATAAAAATGAGTAGTCATTATAACCACATTGTTAAGTTTCAATTTAGATCTAAACTTATATTAAGTTATTTTAAATATTCTCATTATTTTTATTATTATGTTTTTTTCATAAGACTTACCTACAACTCAAGGAGTAAGTGTTAGTTCGGTGTCAGCTCAGAAGAAGCTAAACGGAAGGTAATGTTAAAAACACAAGGAGCCAACTTCAGAATAGCCTAAAAATGCATGGAACACTCCTAAAGTACGTAAAGGACTAAAGGCTAGCTCCATGTCAGCTCACAAATCCCATATGAGCTCAAATGAAGCATAATTCAAAACGAGATCTTAGGAGATCCGGATTAGCGCCAAAACACTCCTTACACTAGAAGAGAGTATAAGGAAGCTAATGGACCAACTCACTCGGCTAAAGGAAGCTTAGATTCAGCTAAACAGGAGTGTCAAGTTTAGCTAGCTAGCTCAGCTCAACCCAGCTCAAGCCTAGCTAATTCAGCTCATTCTATCACCCCCAACTCAACATCATCCGGTCACCTAGTGTCACTACGTAGCTACCATGACCCATGGAGGTGCCTACACCTTGGCTCGACCATGAAGGGAAGCAATAGACACTTGATCGGCCATGGAGGGAAGCAACATCAAGCACTCTACACGCAATGGGGGGAAGCAACGGCTGTAACCCCCTCGACCTGGTCTAGAAACCACATGACTCAAACAAGCTACACGGGGAATACCGAGGTTAATCCGGAGACTCGCCTCGATAAACAAACCTAAAACGAGTCCTAAAACGTATAGATGTGTTTTAGGGACCAAAAATAATTTTCCAAAAACTAAAGGAGTAATTATGAAATTAGTGTTACCAATCATTAATTAGGTTCATTACATGCTTGAATCTCAAATTTCAGTCCTAAATACATGTTATCCACATATCATATATAACTTACTAGATACATTGCAACCTAGTTAGTAACAATTGATTCAACTCATAAATAGTCATGCTTCATTATCAACAACACTCAAATTCACACAGAGAGATAACAAGAATTAAAGTTCAATGTAACTTTATTGTAACTAAAGGTATACCAATAGGCAATTCAATTCTAGGTCACAAGGCTAACATTATCTCGACTAATCAAAACATATCATCCTGACTAAAGGCATCATAACCTAATTTTAACATAAGGTTAATGACTTTTAAAACATTCCTACATTAAGCTTTTATTCAAGAAACATCAACATTAAATATCATCAATATGTATAAGCGTACAACTATTTCAAGTCTCGATAGCATAGACAATAATCACTATACGATAAACCCATCCCCATTGCTCTCTCACTACTACTAATGTTACAAAGACATACTTGAGCTTTCACTTGACAGATACTTGGATCCTTACTTCCAATTGTTGCCTTCACATTAGATACTCTGCATTGCAAGGTAAATGAGACGGTATGCATAAGCTTAGTGAGTGTATAAAAACATATTTAAAAACACATTGCAATACATCCCATAATATACCAAAATCAATTTTAAAACAAGTCATGTTCTAAGTAAAAACAATGTCCATGGCTGTCAATGCCACTATTTGAAAAATAACAAGTATACCATGGCATAAGCCACAAAACCTTTTTAATTAACTTTTGAAAATACATGCTTTCAATCATCATACAAGACTTACATGCCTAAGGCAAAGCTTCATTCAAACACCTTTCAATTAAAAAATATATTTGCTTAACATTGTATTGGTATTAGTGAACCGTTTAGATTACCACTAAATGTTAGGATAAACGGAAAAACTCGCATGTGGCTTATACTGCTAACATACCCGTGATTGAATAACACAATCCACGATGAATAATATCGGTCCACCTTAGTTTCTGGTATAGCTCGCCATACCTGAATGTGATAAGGTAACTGTTATATCACACAACACTAGGCATCACCTTTAATGCATCACAAAGGAATTTACACACATACAAATTTTAATTATAGTACACTCACATCCTATTGATCGATCAAATTATCCACATTTCATCATCTTTAATACCAACACTAAAAACAAAACCAATGCTCAAGTTTCGAGTTAAAACAGTGAAATAAATTCATGCATCCCACCAATACATGCATTAAATGCATAAACCGGTAAAAACTAATTTTCTCATGTTTTCAAAATAAAATCGTGGTAGCATCATATAATATAACAAAATTTATAAATATATCTCATGAGAATTAGAACACATGCATAATCACATATGCACAACACAATAAGATCATGACAAATAACGTTGTAAAAACAAGGCATAATATGAGAACCTTTAAGAAAGTAATACTTAAAACTTACTTCCGAGTATAGGGAGCTTTTCACACCTTCCCTACGCACCCAAACCTTTGAAAACACATTTAAAACCATTCCAAATGTGCAGCCCTCATAATGCACTCACCGATTTACCGAAACTTGCTCGACAAGTCACCCGAAAACATGATTCGACTTTCCGATCTCCATCAAACTTGTTCATCTACCTCTTGACCTAATTCAAGAATCAAAACCAGAGGGTTTAGTGCATTATAACACACCCAAACATCCCTCAATTCGGACCAATACATGGAAGCCCCTAAAAACATCATAAAACCTAACCGAAACTCACCAAAAACCTCTCAAAACACCCCCTAAACCTTATGTTCGGGATTAGATGCTTAAAATAAATCTTAATTACATCTAAATATTTCAAGATTCATGTATTTAGGCATAAAAAACAGCCATGGAAAACCCTTAAACGAAAATCAAGAAAACAATGAAATTTTTATCAAGAAAACCAATTATATTGATTCATGACTTGAAAGATTGTTGCAATCAGCCAAGAACTTAGGAATTTAATTAAAGAACTTTAGGTTTCAGAGTTTTAAATGATTCTCACCTCCAAAATTGATCTAACCTTCTTCCAATGTTTACAAACAAGAAAACCTGTAGAAAAACGAAGAGATTTTGAAGAAGAGAATTATAGATAATTAACCTAACGAAATTTATTTGAAAATAATTGATATTTACCTTTAAAAGATGATGAAGAATATGTCTTGGGAAGGAAGAAACCGAAATCTTGAATCATAATTACCAACATCTTTACTCACTGTTTTTGGATCATAATTACATGATTTTGAAGGTGTTAGGATGTTTATAAAGTGTTTTTAATAATCTTGGACTAAAGGTTTAGGGGAAGTTTGATTGGTTTTTAAGGGTTTTCGGTAGAGGTATTGTTAGGTTTAAGGGGCTGTCCGACTTGTGGTTTGTTGTGTGAGATTGAGAGCACTAAATACTTATTTTTTAATGCTTGAAATAGGAAAACAAATAGGCGATCTTGTTTGAAGTGATTGAGCGAAGTTTCGGTAACTTGTTGCGCAAGGAATCGATTATCGATGAGTGGATTTGAGAGTGAGCTATTTCGGCAGTGTTTTAACTTTGTTTTAAAAGTGCTGGGAGTTTAGGTTAGGGTTGAGAAACCTCCCTATACTCCGAAGTAAGTTTTACATTTTCTCTTGTAAATCAGTTTTCCCATATTATGCTATTTTTCTATGTGTTAGGCATGCTTATTATATAATTGTTCATAAGTATTTTATGCATGTGAACCAATGCTCATGTGAATGTTTTTACATTGATTTTAATGTTTCCTTTGTTAATTTTCAAAATACTTCAATTATGGTTTTTAACGGTTTATGCAAATTTGTGCATGAGATGAAGGATTACATGTGAAATACTTATTGTTTTTAATGTAAAACTTGAGCATTCGGTTTAGTTTTATGTTGGATATTAAGATGATGGGCATGGGATAAGTTAATCGATCAAAATTATGTGAGTGCACTATAAATACAAATTCGTACATGTTTTAAATTCCTTGAGGGATGCATTAGAGGTTAACCTAGTGTTGTGTGATATAACTGTAACTTATCACATTTGGTCTGCTCTAGGTAATGCTATAAATTATGCGAACATATGTGCAAGTAAACAGATAAAACAGAGGAAACAGAGGAACACTCTGTAAATACCAAGGCAAAAGCAAGATAAGAGAACAAAGGTAAGTAATATGATATAATGATCATCGATTGATGAGCCTTACTGGGAATGATTGATGGGGGTTCTTATGGACTTCTTAACCTCACTCCTACGAACAGCTAGCTACTATGTTGTCTATTCACTCGAAAGAGGTTTCTACGGTGCTCTCGCTCTCTTGAGTTAAAGGAACCTGACAATCTAAAATGCCACGACATCTCCTCTCGGTCTCAACAGTGACATCTATTGATAAGAGGGCTCCTTGTTGAGGACGCCTTCTTGATTGTTTCGGATCTAGGATTGAAGTAAGATGTCTCCTGCAATAAGCATGGCTGCAAATTGGTGTTTAAAAGGGCTGAAAAATTTAGGTAGACAGAATGTAGAAGATGAAGGCTCGGAGAAGTTGACAATGGTGGAACGTTGAAAGTATTGGTTTGGTTATGGCTAGGTTTGGTCTTTGGTGAGGTGACTGGTGAGAAATGAAGTTTCTGACAAGGTTGAAAAATAGGATGCAAGGGGTAGTACGAAAATGAAATAAAAACAAGGAAAAGAAATAAAATGAAACAAACTCCAAGGATGAACTCGAACAATCTGTTGAACGAACCCGAACCTTATCTTGAACTTGCTTCAGACGGACTTGGACCCTTCGATTATCTACAACCGAGAACCCAAAGTATCAAAGGGGTTGACCACGCAAGCAACGAACTTGAGAAGTCAGAAAGTTCTCAAAAGAACCGAAATGAGAGAAATTCTCACAAAAGTAAATTTCATTCAAATTGTCTTTTTTCTTTTTTACATTACAAAGTATACATATATATAGGCTAGTACAAGGGAGTTGGCGCCTAGAATACTTGGCCAGAATTGAATTGGAAGTTTCAGATGAGTGGCTGAAATGTAAGCACAATTAACATGTGTTAATTATGTTAAATGTGGATGAGAAAACTACTCATCCTTATCCTTTGTGGCCGGCTGGTTTTGGAGGGAGGGAAGACTGAATTTCAAACATTTAACACATGTGTTTTATGTGTGAAATTCAAAGGAAATAACTCCTTGTCCTTATCTTACTTTGACGCCAACTTCAAGGAGGGAAATCTTGAAATTTGAATCTGCCACATGCCATGCACATGCACATGCTTGGAATGGATGGTGGACGCCCCTCATGCTGGTCACATGACCATGACACACTCTCCCACGTGGAGGACACCTTTGAGCTATCCCGGGACTCACCAGCTTGAGTTGAGCTAGTAGAGCTGGAGTTGAGCTGAATGGAGCTGAGTTGAGCTGAATTCAGCTAGCTGAAGTGTTGAGGATTAGTTGAGCTGAAACGAGCTGCTAGAAATCCATTGAGCTTTTCCCGAGCTAAGGTGAAGTCCTTCATTTGGTACTCTTCCTTGTGCCTATGAGAAAACAAAAGTTATACCATCATAAGTATTGTAAACTTATTAAAGAAAGTTAAAACAAGCTGAAAAACATAGTTATCATATTGGAAAACATGTAACAAGCTAAAGAAACATGGTAAACATGATTATGAGCTTGTGTTCTTATTGAACTTATTGAAAACACACCTATTTACATGCTTAATAAACACAATACTAGCTTAAGTACTATATAGTTACAAGATGTTACACATCAGTATGTAACATAGTGTAAAGTTTATTCTCTAAGGCATATGCATTATTAAGGGATTCTGAGACTTGTAAACATTTAAGAATAAGAACTTCCCTGAATTGCTTAGCCTTTGATCGAGTGATGGGTCCTGATGGTAAGACCTCCGGATCAGCTGTTTGAGCTTGTGTAGATGTGCTCACATCATCTATCCTATCGATAAATCATACTCCTTTAAGTCGTTGAAACCCTCACTTAAGTCTCTCTCGAGCACCTAAGGTCAGATTAGGCTTTATTTGCAGTCTAGAACCCATTGCTCACGTAGATCCTCCCTTACTTTCTCTCGAACACTAAGGATCTATGGCTAGGTTTCTCTCGAACATCTAGCATGTATCTCTAAACAATGGACACTCTCATGTCTCTTACAATGCTTAAATGATTAAACACAATGAGCAAAGCAAATAAACAAACACATAATATGCTAGAATATTCATAAAAATATAAAGAGTTAATCATCCACAAAAACATCCACCAAAATAAAGCAAACACATGGTGGTGTGAAAGTTTAAAGACAAACATCATCCACAAATATCATCCATAAACATCCACATAACCTCTCAAATATTTGAAATAAAGCAAAGGATAAGGTTGGAAGACACCCTTAGTGCGCGCTACCGCCGGCTTCTTCGACCACCATGGGACGCCTTAGCGTGCTAGCCCCTGTCGGGTGCCTAGCACGTCACTCCCTTAAAGCTCTATCAATGGAGGGACCCTTCGGACGGTGGTTGGGTAAGAAAGGTAGAAGCTTTCTCCGCCGCTTTTTGCTCTCCTTGTGCCTTAAAATCATCCCCCAAAAGGTTACAAAGGTTCCTCTTTTCTTTAGGTCACCATCCCTTATAAAGTGGGGTGGTGAAAAACCTAGGGTTTGGGGAAATTCCTCATTTCACCCTTATTCACGTGATGACATTTCTGACATGGTAACAATGGTCCTCCCCAAGGTGGTTACAACCAACCTGTATAGCACCAGCTGGCACTCCTTTGCAACATATCTTCTTGTCTTTTTGTGCAGCACAAGAGGTCTATTAATTTGCCATGACATTTTTCCTTTGCTATCCTTCTAAAAATGCGATGAGAAATCTTCTTTGCTCCCAACTTTGTTTTACATGCACATCATCAGCCAAAAGCACAACTTTCTCCGTAAAATAACATCTATTACCGCACCATAAATTCCAAGACATAAACAACCACCAAATGCAATGTTATGATCCTAAATGCATCTAAATGATCCTATATGTGCTTAAAGACAATAAATAACTTAAGTAAAAAGGCTTTAAATATAGCCTTTTTGCGGAGTTATCAACATTCGGGTATGGCGAACTATCCCTGACACCAAGGTGAGATCTTTAGATTGTGATAGTCATTTTGTGTGAATTGGTTTACAATGCCATTCGCATGTTTTCTGTTTATCCCAACGTTTGGAGGTAAATCCATTCGTGTCACTTAACCAACATGTGAAAAACTCAAGTGTAAACAATTTACTGATTTTTGATGCAAATTTGTGACAAATTTGCATGTCTTTTAATAACGAGCTAGATGATTCTGTGAGCATTGCTAAGTAAAACATGCAAGACTTGTTTTGTGGCATATTCCATGTGGTGAATAAGTATGGAACTAGGATGATTGACATCTAGAAATCTTGTTGAATTATATGATTTATGCCCTGTAGGTGAATAAATGCATCTAGGATATGTTTGAACACGTTTTAATCTTGAAACTTGAGTAAATTGTTGTTTCTAGGCAAGAGGTTTTGATACCTCTTTATAGGGTATCGATACCTAGGCAAAAGCACAACGTTTTTTTGGAAAATTAAGCCTGGGTATCGAAACCACATGAACTGGTTTCGAAATAGTAGCATGAAAATCACCAAGTGTATCGTCACTCTGGTCTCGATACCGATCTTTACAGTAGCAAATGGTATCAGAACGGTTCTTCAGGTGTATAGAAATGCGGGCTTGTCACGCAGGTCATAGTTTGAGTAATCGATGGTATTCCAAAACACTTAAGCACCATTTTGATACACCTTTAGATTTTACCTTGCTTTTGAAATAGTTCCTAAGGGTTTCGATACCCTTAACTAAAAAAGTTGGTATAAATTAAAGTGAACTTTCAAACCTTACGTTTTAGTCACTGAACTTTGAACATGAAATTGAACGACTTGTAGACATTGTTTTAAGCTAAAAATTTACGTGCAAGAATGAAACGTACTTAATTGAATATTTTTAATCTTAATTCGCCTTTATAATTTAAATTTATAGAAAAGTACAATTAGGTCCTTAAAGCTTATTCTCTTATATTAGGACTCGATTTCTCATTAGTTTCCGTTGCGAATAAACTCAGTCATTGCATGAACATGTAGGACATAATTAATGCATTTAGAAAAGATAAAATAAAACAAAATTTAGAGTAGTTTATTAGGGTCAGTCTCTGGATTAGCCTCAATATTCCCCTTGTAGCTCGTTCGATTCGGGTGAAGAATAGACCGGGTCGAGGGGATTATATTTGTTGGTATTAGAGTTTAGGTAATGAATCTTTGGGGATTTTTATGAAACTTTGGGATTTTATTGTTAAATATTTATGCTATGATGTTATGCACGGTGATTGTTTAATATGCTTTGATGCTTTGCACGGTTTGCTTTATATGCTGATATGATATGCACGGTGTTTGTTTAAATATTAATAAGATTAAAGTATGTTATGTTTATAGTTAAACATTTTGGTCATAAGGTTCACATTGCTCCTACTACTTTAGGTTTGGATTGACTTGAGCTATTAGACACCTTGCTTTTGGATGACTCACTTGGTTTTAAATCTTGTTTTATTACTTAGAAATACTAGTACGGGACCCCGTAGAGAGCTTAGAATGAACACTTGATCTATCACCAATGTAAGTGATAAGCGTGAGGAGGAAGAGTTGCCATCTCCTCCCCCACCACCTGTGGTACTGCTAGTTGAACCGCCAGTAGCTTCACCTGCTGTGCCAGTTGTCGATGACATTTCGCAGTTAGTTCAAGCAATAGCGGAAGCTTTTTAGGCTATTGTTGCTGGAATGCAAGCCACAATTGCTCCGCAAGTAGCTAATCTCAGTTTACCTTTAGAGAGGCTACGTAGTCTTGGAGGTGTTGAGTTTAGGGGGCTATCCCCGGAAAACTCTGAGGCTTGGTTGGAAAGTACAAACCGTATTTTGGTCCAAATGGGTTGTTCAGATGAAAGAAAACTCGTTTGCTCAGTTTCTTTGATTTAGGTAGATACGTATAAATGGTGGACTACTACCACCTATGGTATGGAAGCTGAGGGAATAACCTGAGAGTTCTTTGGTGAATCTTTTAGGCATAAGTACCTAGGAGTTCGTTACTTGGATGAGAAAAAGAGGGAGTTCATGGCTTTGGTTTAAGGCAGTATGTCGGTATCTGAATATGAGGTAGAGTTTGTCAGGCTGAGTCATTATGCTCCTGAACTGTTACCCAATGAGAAGGTTCGTTGTGAGCGGTTCCGTTATGGTTTGGTTAGAGAGGTAAAAACGTATATGCTAGCTACGGACTACAAACTTTAATGTGTTAGTTGACCGGGCAAAAGATATAGAGCAAAGTTTGGGTTTGAAATCTTCTGGATCTGGTTTTGTAAGAGACTATCTGAGAGTGGAAATAATATAGATAAGTATAAGAAACAAAAAGATGGGAGTTATGGTCAAAATCAGTATCGAGGAGGAAGAGTTAGTCGTGGTAATCATGAAGGTCGTGCTTCTAAGTACAATAAGTGTGGGAAATATCATTTAGGTCAGTTTTGGAGTTCTGAGTTATGCTGGCAGTGTGGTAAGCCTAGAAACAGCAATAGGGACTATCCTCAGTTGATAGGGGGCCATCAGGGCCAAGGACATGGAGGTGATCAGAATAGAGGTAGAGGCAGAGGAAATTTCTAATGCCGGGATGAGAATCAGGGATAACAGAGCCGTGACGAGGTCAGGCGAGATTTTATGCACACAGGGTGGTCCAAAACGACACCGATTTGGTTGCAGGTACCTTTTCCTTGCAATCCTTATCCTTGTTCGCTTTGTTAGATTCTGGATCTACTAATTCTTATATCCTTAGTGAGAATGCAAGAACCCTAGATGTATCTGTTGAAACTATGAACATAGGTATGATTATTACTAGTACTTTTGGAGAGACCGTATTTGTTAGAAAAATTTTTAGAAGATGTCCCTTATCTGTTCAAGAGCATGTTTTTTCTGATGATCTTATGAAGTTACCTTTTTAAGGGTTTGATCTAATCTTGGGTATGGACTGGTTAGTGGAACATAAAGCTGTTATAGATTTTATGACTAAGAGGGTTTCCTTAAGGTTAGTTGATGACTCTGAAGTAGTTATGATTGGTGAAAATGTGAAGTCTTTATCCAATGTCGTGTCGGCTTTGGAAGATCAAAAGTTGTTGATCAAGGGTTATGATGCGTATTTGGCTTATGTTATGAATTCGAATATGAAGAAAGTTAGGCCATGTGATAGACACATTGTTTTTGACTTTCTTGAAGTTTTTCTTGAGGAGTTACCTGGTTTACCACCTAACCGAGAGGTTGAGTTTGGTATTGAACTAATAGAGGGATCTGTTGCATGTAAAAAGTGCGCAATTAGTGGAAGTGTACACGTCGCAAGTAATAAACTGATAAGTATTATCGAATATCGTCTCCACAGGGATTGATCTACTTAATATGCCTTCTTTTGTCTTCTTGCTCTGTAAAAGAAACAAAATAAAAACACAAATGATTTGGGTTGGAGTAAACTAAATAACTTGAATAATAAAACAAACTAAATAATGAGAAAATAATCAGAATAAGAAGTTGGCCAGGATCCAATTGTATTGTATTATGGATTTAATTGACTTGTCTCTATCCAATGCAATCACACAACACTGCATCGGCAGCACTGCAGTTTTACTGCATCGGTAGTGATGATGTTCGTCCGCCGCGGCAATCCCTTGCTCTTGGGTAGACTTTACCAAGATTCTACAGAGTGTCCTTTGATGACTCCGCTTATCCCTAAGTCGAAGTGCTATTGATGACTAATCCTTGATGATACCTCCCGGCGTGAATCAATTATAATCACCAACCAATCCCATACTTCTTTTAGCCGCTGAAACTCTAACCTATCCCTAGGCTGAGTTAGTATTTTCCGAATAGAAAAATACCATACTTATTCATTTCGTGAATCTAACTCTCCCGATATTAGATAAATATGTCTCTCACAAACTTCTCTCCCAAGCTTGAATGCAAGAACAATGAATGACAAAGAATAAGCAAATCTTGATATTTTATTGCATTGAAACAAGAAAACAAAGTTCAATCTCTTCTCACAAATACTCTACAACTTTCACCTAAACCTAAAAGAAATTAGAACATAACGAGAAACAAAGAAAACTCTAAATTCTAAGATGAACTCTCTAATTCGGCTCTCTAGTATATGATGTGTGTTCTTCTCCTTGGGCGGCTATGGTTTATATAGGCTTGGCCTAGGGCAAACCTTTCCTAAGTAGGAATATAACTTGGAGTAAAACACAAGTCAACTACATAAATAAAATATTTGTTTTATTTCCATGTTTATTCCCACAAGGATTCTTTTCCCGCGTGGCCTTTGACTTTGACCTTCCGTGCACTTCCCAGCTAAGATCCTTGTGCTGCTTGTCCAGAAACGTCCACCTCATTTTTCTCCTCAGATCGCCTACCATATCAGTACTTGTTCACCAGGTATTGCCGCGACCTCAGGTCCTACCTCGGCATCAATCTCTACCGTGGCACCTGATCTTCCTGCAAATGCACAAAGGTGCCATAATGCTTGCATTTTCTATAAATATCATCTTTATAAATCGCAAAAGCAAAATATCTAAATATCTCACATTAAGTACATGCTTTAGTCCAAGTAGGTGTAGATTAAGTGATTATTGTCCATGAAAGGTGTAAAAAGTAATAGTGAATTAAGCACTTATCACACCCCCAAACTCGAACTATTGCTTGTCCTCAAGCAATGCAAACCATCAAATTGTCAAACCTTATTCTCTTTTGGTCTTACGTTTTCATCTATTCTCCCCACCATAACTATGCCTATTCTTAAGCCTTAACCTTTCGGTTACCCAAGGACTTACTCGGAATCAAGCTATAAGATTTTGTGAATGTGTGCGTTTTTGCGGACAAGTTTGATTAAAGGCTTTCTTAGACAAACTCTAAGTTCAAGACAAGTAGACTTGGAATTAATGTTCTCTTCTTAAAACACCAATTACTTAAGCCAATTTCGGGCACCTCAAGGATTGTGTTTTATCAAGGTTACCTCTAGTCAACATTTCCAAAAATCTAAGTCTTTTTCACCTAAGTTCATTAAAAGAATTCCTATAATCCAACAAGTCCCAAAAGTGTTTTTATGATCAATCTTATAGCAAGCTTCTAAATTTTCTTCCTTAAGTATCCCAAAGTTAAGCCTTCTAAACAGGACCTAACCATGGTAAGGAGAAAGATTTCTATAGCCTCAAAAGAATAAACGAAGGCAATACTGATGTAGAACAGTGCAAAAGTATGGGCAATATTTCAAGTAAGGTGGTGGACATAAAAAGAAAATTTCAAAATCAACTTAAATACTTCCTTTCATGGCAAGGCCGCGACAGTGAATTGCTTCGGCAGTGAACCTACACCCCCAAACTCGAACCAAGCATTGTCCTCAATGCTTATGATCATGGCACACATCATGAAACAAAATATGAAAAAGAACAAGTAAAGATATAAAATCAACATAAAGATTTAGAAATTAAATAGACTCCGAAGAACTGCTAGTGACTATCAGTTTTTGAGGCCTTGCTGCTATGAATGGCTTCACCTTGATTCTTGTCCTAAAATAAACAACAAGAAAAGATTAAAATAATAAAAGTCTAAACTAAAACTATTCCTAAAGTGCAATAAAATAAAGATAAGATAAAAGAATTAATTCACGATAGGAATGCATGTAAGTGCATCTCCTAAAGTGATGGTCTCTATAGTTCGTATCTCGTGTTGGCCAGAATAGTGCTTCAACCGTTGGCCATTCACTTTGAATTCATACCCATCCCTTTTTGATTTGATCATTACTGCACCATGTGGATAAACCTGAACAACTTCAAATGGGCCTGACCATCTTGACTTGAGCTCGCCTGGAAACAGTTTGAGCCTGGAATTGAAAAGAAGTACTTGCTGCCCTGGCAGAAATTGCCTCAGCAATAACTTACGGTCATGCCATCTTTTAGTCTTTTCTTTGTAGATCTTGGTATTTTCATAGGTTGTTGCTCTAAATTCTTCTATCTCATTGAGGTCTAGCAATCTTTTCTGCCCAGCCTTCTCCCATTCCATGTTCAAATTTTTCACTGCCCAATAAGCTTTGTGCTCAATTTCCATAGGCAAATGGCATGCTTTTCCAAATACAAGCCCGTATGGAGATGTTCCCAGTGAGGTCTTGTAGGTTGTCCTATATGCCCACGGGGCATTGTCGAGACGATGAGACCAATCCTTTCTAGATGGGTTTACCGCTTTTCTAAGTATTTGTTTTAATTCCCTGTTTGATATTTCAGCTTGCCCATTTGTCTGTGGGTGGTAGGCCGTGGCAATTCTGTGTGTGACACCTAGTTTCTTCAGGGCCGCGACAATAAGTTTGTTGTCGAAGTGTTTACCTTCATCACTAATGATTGCTCTAGGAACTCCAAATCAAGTGAAGATGTTTTTCTTGTGGAATTTCTGCACGGTCTTGGAATCATTGTGTGGTGTAGCAATTGCTTCGACCCATTTTGATACATAATCCACCGCTACTAGGATATAGAGGTTGCCTTGAGATGATGGGAATGGTCCCATGAAATCTATGCCCTAAACATCAAATAATTCTACTTCCAATATGTGTTGCAATGGCATCTCATTATGCCTAGAGATATTGCCCGTTCGTTGGCATCGGTCACAGTTCTTGTAATAAAGTTGGGCATCTTTGAAGAGTGTGGGCCAATAAAGGCCTGATTGAAGCACTTTGGCTGTAGTTCTATTTCCTCCGAAATGACCACCACAAGGTGAATCATGAAATTGCTAGAGCACTTCTTTTTGTTCATATTCTGGAACACATCTTCTTATAACCTGATTTGCACATTGCTTAAACAAAAGAGGGTCGTCCCAGAAATAATGCTTTGCATTATGCTGAAACTTCTTTTTTTCGTTATGGTTAAGGTTATAAGGCAGAACACCACTAGCTAAATAATCTATAAGATCAGCATACCAGGGAGTGGCTGTGACTACGGCAAGGTCTTCTATCAATGTTGCCGAAATATACTCACTTACTGTTGTGGCAGCATAGTTGTAGACTGTCGCGCTTGCTGCCTCGGTAGTGTCTTCTGCTACTACTGAGATTTGTAGGATGTGCTCGTCTGGGAATGTGTCTTGTATTTCTTCTAGTGGGTTGTTATTCTCCCCAGTTTCCAACCTGGAAAGATGATCGGCTACCTAGTTTTCAGTACCTCTTCTATCCTTGATTTCGACGTCAAATTCTTGCAAAAGAAGGATCCATCTAATCAGTCTAGGCTTGGCATCCTTCTTTGAGAATAGGTACTTGATTGCCGAATGGTCAGTGTGGACAATCACTTTTGTTCTAATGAGGTATGATCGAAACTTGTCAAAGGCAAAGACTACTGCTAGTAATTCCTTCTTTGTGGTGGTATAATTGATCTAGGCATCATTGAGGGTTTTACTAGCATAGTAAATGACATGGAATAGGTTGTTCTTTCTCTGCCCAAGTGCTACCCCGACAACATGATCACTTGCGTCACACATTAATTCAAATGGCAGGGACCAATCTGGTGGGGGCTACAATTGGTGCGGGATTAGCTTCTCTTTAAGGTTCTCGAATGCTTCAGTGCATTCCTTGTTAAATACAAATTTTTTGTCTTGTTCAAGCAAGTTACAAAGAGGTTTAGAGATTTTAGAAAAACTAGAAATAAACCTCCTATAAAAACCTGCATGACCCAAGAAGCTTCGGACTCCTTTAACTGAAATTGGTGGAGGCAAATTCTTGATCACGTCTATCTTTGCCTTATCAACTTCGATTCCCGTGATGATATTTTATGGCCCAATACTATGCCTTCATTCACCATAAAGTGGCATTTTTCTCAATTGAGGACTAAATTGGATTCCTCACATCTTTGCAGCACCTTTTCTAAATTGCTGAGGCAATGGGTGAAGCTGTCTCCAAAGACTGAAAAATCATCCATGAATATCTCCGTGAAGTCCTCTATCATGTCGGAAAAAATTGCCATCATGCATCTTTGAAAAGTTGTCGGGGCATTGCAGAGGCCGAACGACATTCTTCTAAATGCATATATCCCATATGGGCAGGTGAAGGTGGTTTTTGCCTGGTCTTCTGGATCTATGACAATCTGATTATAGCCTGAGTAACCATCAAGAAAACAGTAAAATGGCTTACCAGCAAGTCTATCAAGCATTTCATCAATAAATGACAATGGGAAGTGATCCTTCTTTGTTGCCTTATTTAACTTGCGGTAATCCATACAAACCCTCCAACCGGTCACAGTCCTGGTTGGGATCAGCTCATTGTTCTCGTTGGTTATGACAGTCATACCACCTTTCTTTGGTACACATTGTAACGGGCTTACCCATGCACTGTCAGAGATAGGGTAGATAATTCCTGCATCAAGCCATTTAATTATTTCCTTATGTACTACCTCCTTCATGGCATGGTTAAGTCTCCTTTGGGCCTCAATAGTGGGCTTATGATCTTCCTCTAAAAGGATTTTGTGCATGCAAACTGCTGGGCTTATTCCCTTCAAGTCATCAATTGACCACCCAATTGTCTTCTTGTGCTGCCGCAACATCTCTATCAAGCTTTGTTCCTGTTCTGGCTGCAACTCAGAAGAAATAATTACAGGCATTGTGTGGTTGGTTCCCAAATATGCATACTTTAATTTATTAGGTAGGGGTTTAATTCCATAACCAATGGTTCCTTATTGACAGATTTTTCGTCCTTGCCTGGGTAATCTAAGGGTTCGAAGTACTTACTTGGGAGGTGTGCTGTCCAGTTAGCTTCCTCAACATCTGGTGTTTCGACACTGTCCAAAACTCTGCTATAACAGACATCAATTGTACTGCCGAGATAGATCTGTGGTTTATTGTCAAGATTGTTGCTGAGGCAGTGGTTGCTGAGACAGGGTATTACGCTATCTATATTGTAAAGCATCTAACATTCTTCTGGATCATCATGTCTTTTCAGGATTTGGAAAACATTGAGTTTGACTTGTTGGTCGTTAACCCTCATTGTCAATTATCCTTTTTCCACATCGATGAGAGTGCGTCCAGTAGCTAGGAAAGGTCGGCCCAAGATGATTGGTGCATTGTCATTTGCTTCACAATCAAGAGCAAGAAAGTCAGCTGGAAAATTAAATTTATCCACCCTTACCAATATATCCTCGATCTTTCCTTTAGGTTGCACATATAATCTATCTGCCAATTGGAGCATCACGGTTGTAGGTTTTGCCCTTCCTATTCCAAGCTTTTGGAAGACAGATTTTGGCATCAAATTTATACTTGCTCCAAGGTCACATAAGGCCTTTCCATCATAGTGGTTTCCTATCGCACAAGGTATAGTAAAACATCCAGGATCCATCAATTTAGGAGGCATGCGATTATGAAGCATTGCCATGCATCCTTCAGTTGCAGCCACTGTTTCAAACTCACCAAGCCTTTTTCTTTTAGACACAATGTCTTTTAAGAATTTAGCATAATTCGGCATTTGTTCTATTGCCTCAACAAATGGTAAGTTAATGTGGATTTGCTTCAAGATTTCTAAGAATTTTTTAAATTGATAGTCTTGTTTATGCCTTTTCAAACTTTGTGGGAAAGGTGGTGGTGGTCGCATCTCCTCTATTGTCTCATTGGTTTAGAATTTAATACCTGGCACCACTGGTTTTCCTGTTGTCTCGGCCACTTGTCTTGGAACTGCCGATTTTTCTGCCGAGGCAGTATTTTTTTCTGGGATTGCTGTAGCATGATCACTTAGTTTAGCATCCAAGTCCTCTTTATTTGTTTCTTCTTGTTCCACTAGTGGGACTTTGTCTACTGAGTTTCCTAACATCTCCTTAAGTTGTAGGTCACTCCTAGTAGTAATTGCCTTACATTGCTCATGACCCATTCCCTTAGCAACTTCAGTATTGCTGGGTAATCCTCCTTGTGGTCTAGTGTTCAGATTCTGCGCAAACTGCCCAACCTGAGTTTCTAATGATTTAATTGCTGCCTCTTGATTTTGCAACCTCATCTTAGTTCAGTTTATGAATGCATCAGTTCTTTTAATGAAGTTACTATTCTTTGCCATGTAAGATTCAGTTTTCATCATAAATGCCTTAAGAGAATTTTCCAGTGAATTTGTGGGCTACTGCTGATGCATCTGTTGCTGCGGCAATGATTGTTGTACCTGCTGCTGCGGTAGATGTTGCATTTGCATTGGTTGTTGGAAACCTGGGGGTTGAGTAGTTGGATTCAGAGCATTGATGGGATTACTACATGAGAATTTGGGATGCCTTTTCCATGATGGGTTGTATGTGTTGGACATCATGTTGTTCCGATTATAGTTTCCAACATAAAGGCTAGATTCCTGATTCTTCATACATTCAGAAGAGCTATGGTTACCTCCACATAAATTATAGAAAGAATCTATTGCCTTAACCTCATGGGTATTATACTGCATTTGCATGTTCTAAACCATCTTAGTAAGAGAGGCCAATTGTGTTGCCACTTAATTGGATGTTTCCAACTCATTTACTGTAGCTTGGCGTCTTACTCCTCCTCGCCTAGATGTAGGGAATTGAAAGTCATTCTTTGCGAGTTTGTTCAAAATCTCTATAGCTTCCTCCGGAGCTTTGTCAATGAGTGTTCTATTGGCAGAGGTATCTAACATCATCCTTGTTGGGGCATTGGTAGCATTATAAAACATGGTCACTTGTGTCCACAATGGAAATCCATGTAAAGGACACTTGTGCAGTAGCTCCCAATAGCACTCCCATGCCTCATACATTGGTTCATCATCTGCCTGCCGAAAAGAGGTAATTTCATTACGTATACGATCATATAGATTAGTAGGATTAAACGTATAATGAAATCACGACATAATTCACTCCAAGATCCAATAGATCCTGCTGGAATGCTATTTAACCAGGTTTTTGCCCTATCCCTCAGTGAATAGGGAAATAATTTCAGTCTCAAAACATCTTCATAGACTCCTTGGATTTTGAATGAATTACAGATCTCCATGAATGACTTGAGATGTTGTCTGGCATCTTCTGTTAAAGACCCACCAAATTGTCCAATAGTATTGAGCATATTGAACATGACAGTTTTCAGTTCAAAGTGGTCTGCTTCAATTTCTGGTGTGACAACTCCAAGATTTAACCCATTCAAATCCTCTTCTAGGAAATCTCTGACAGAGAGCTGCCGTGGCATTGGTGGCAGCGGAAGGCTTCCATTGCCGGCAGGTAAATTCTGTTTCAGTTTGTGACCTTGCCTAGTGTTCTGGAGGATACTAATGAGAAGTTCAAACTCATTAGTGATTGATAACTCCGCAAAAAAGCTATATTTCAATCATTTTTACTTAAGTTATTGAGTACCTTTAAGCCCATATAGAAACATTTAGATGCATTTAGGATCATAACATTGCATGTAGTTTCTAGTTATGCCTTGGTATTTTTGGTGTGGCAATAGGTGCTATTTTACGGGGAAGGTCGTGCTTTTGGCTGATGTTATGCAAGTAAAGCAAAGTAGGAAGCAAGGGAAATTTGTCATGGCATTCGCAGAAGGATAGCGATGGAAAAATGCCATGGCAAATCTGGGACCCCCTGTGCTGCACTAAAAGACAAGAAGATATTTTGAGAGGAGTGCCAACTGGCCACAACCACCATAGTAGGGGACCACTGTCACCATGTCAGAAATGTCATCACGTGAACAAGGGTGCAAATGGAATTTCCACCAAACCTTAGGGTTTTCACCCCCTTTTTATAAGGCATGGTGACCTAAGAAAAGATATACCTTTTTGGGAGCTTGGAAAAGAAAAATAGAGACCTTTGGAGCTGCTTGCAAAGGAGGAAAGATTCCACCTTTCTTCCCCAACCACCGTCCGAAGGGTCCTTCATTGATAGATCTTGAAGGGAGTGGCGTTCTAGGCACCCGGGAGGGGCTAGCACGCTAAGGCGTCCCATGATGGTTGAAGAGGCCGACAGCTGTGCACACCGAGGATGTCTTCTTTCCTCTTCCTTTGCTTTATTTTTATATCTTTGAGAGGTTATTGTGGATGTTTAAGGATGATGGTTGTGGAAAATACTTATCTTTAACTTTCACACCATCACGTGTTAGCTTTATTTAGGTGGTTGTTTTTATGGATGATTAACTCTTTATTTTTATAAATTTTTAGCATGCTATGTATTTGTGTATTTGCTTTGCTTATTGTTTTTAATCATTAAGCATTGTAAGAGGCATGAGAGTGTCCCGTGTTTAGGAGCACGCTAGGTGTTCGAGAGAAACCTAGCCATAGATCCTTAGTATCCGAGAGGAACTAGGGGAGGATCTACGTGAGCAATGGGTTGTAGACTGCAAATAGAGTCTAATATGACCTTAGGTACTCGAGAGAGACTTAAGCGAAGATTTCAACGACTAAAAGGAGTGTGCTTTATCGATAGGCTAGATGACAATGCTGAGACCGAGAGGAGATACCGTGGCATTTTAGACTGTTAGGTTCCTTTGACTCGAGAGAGCGAGAATACTTAAGAAACCTCTGTTGAGGAAATAGACACCCATAGTATCTAGATGTTTGTAGGAGTAAGGTCAAGAAATCCATAGGAACTCCCACCAATCATTGCCAGGAGAGCTCATCAATCGAGGGTTAGTACAACATATTGCTTACTGTTCTTGCATCCTGCTTTTGCCTTGACATTTATAAAGTGTTTCCTCTATTTTACTTTGTTCTCTTGCAATCACATCTCCACACTTTTCTCACACTGCTTCCATACATCTATCGTGTCATTGCCATCCATTCTATTTTGCCTTGACATATTTTAGTTGCTTGCAGTCTGAAATTGTCATAGTATTTCACCATTACACCTCACCGTACATATCCATTCCTATCTGTTTATATTATTATCCTTATTTTCCTTTTAGTTAGTGACACCTTTTTGCCTTGACAAATTTGACTTACACTTTACCCCAAATCCTCGTGGGAACGATACTTACTCACCCTTTATTACTTGCATGACTGTGTATACTTGCACATATGTGATCCGCATAATTTATAGCATTGCACGAACAATCACCAGTGATTGGTTCAAGGCTGCATCGGATCGTCAAAAGTCTTATGCAGACCTGAAGAGGAAAGAGATAGAGTATGTTGTAGGCGAAAAGGTTTTACTTAAGGTATCTCCGTAGAAGAAAGTGATGCGGTTTGGAAAGAAAAGAAAGTTGAGTCCGACGTTTATTGGATCGTTCGAGGTTTTGGAGAGAGTTGGACTAGTGGCTTATCGTCTAAGGTTACCATCCGAACTTGAGAGGATCCATGACGTGTTTCATGTATCGATGCTTCGGAGGTACAGATCGGATCCATCGCATGTTTTGCATGTGGGAGAAGTTGAGCTTAATCCAGATCTTTTGTATAAAGAGGAGCCAATAGAAATCTTGGCATCAGATTGTAAGGTTCTGCGTGGTAAGACCATCGACTTAGTCAAAGTTCTATGGTGACATCGAGGTGTTGAGGAAGCCACGTGGGAACGAAATTCGGACATAGAAGAACAATTCCCTTATCTGTTTCCACCAGGTAATTTCAAGGACAAAATTTCTTAAGTGGGGGAGAGTTGTAACTCCCCAAAAATGGGCCTAGAAGTAGTGGGCCGGTTTAGCCTTGTTCGGGATAAATGCTTAAAAAGTTGGTTTTTAATCGAAATAAATTATGAAAAATATTCTAAATTTTTTATTTAATATAAATTTGACTTTGTTCAAACAAATTTCAAAAATTGACCCTTGAATCCCTAATATTTCTAAATTAGTGAGTAAATTGTAAAAATTGAAAACTTGAGGACAATTTTAAAAACAAAGCCAAAACTTTGAATCTTTAAGGGGATTTGATCTAATTATAATTCTAGTTTATCTAATCTTCCAAGGACCTATTTACTTAACTCAAAACCCAAGTTTTAAATCATAAAACCCAAATTATTTATTTAATAATCCTAAAAACCTTCTTTTATCTCAAAACCTAAACCCTTTTCATTATTTTCGTTTTCCATCTTCCCAAAGGCAGAGAACCACCATCTTTTGAAGGTAAAACCCTAAACTTTTCAATTAAAATCGTTTCTTTAATTATCCTTAAAGTTTCTTCTTCAAAAAGTCTAGTTTTTCAATCATTTTCTTCTTTAAAAACCTTGGAAGTTGATTGGATCAAATTTATAGGTTAGGAATCATTAAAACCTCTAAATCCAATATTTCTTTACTGAAAATTCCAAGTTCTTGGCTTGGTAAAAATCGTTTTAATCCTTTTCTTTAGAAAAATCGGTTTTTGGGTCAAAAATATACAAATTTCGTTCAAAGGTTTTACTCATTGTTTTTGGATCATAATTACATTATTTTGAAGGTTTTATGATGTTTATAAAGTGTTTTTAATAATTTTGGACTAAAGGTTTAGGAGAAGTTTGCTTGGTTTTTAAGGGTTTTCGGTTAAGGTTTTGCTAGGTTTAAGGGGTTGTCCGACTTGGGGTTTTTGTGTGCGATTGGGAGCAATAAATCCTTATCTTTTAATGCTTGAAACAGGAAAAGAAGTAGGTGATCTCGTTTGAAGTGATCGAGTGTTGTTTCGGTAACTTGTTGCGCAAGGAATCGGTTATCGATGAGTGGATTTTGGAGTGGACTGCTTCAGCAGTGGTTTAACTTTGTTTTCAAACTGCTGGGAGTGTAGGGTAGGTTTGAGAAACCTCCCTATACTCCAAAGTAAGTTTTACGTTTGCTCTCGTAAATCGATTTTCCCATATTATGATATTTTTCTATGTGTTAGTTATGCTTATTATATAATTGTGCATATGTACTTATGTATGTGAACAAATGTTCATGTGACTGTGTTTACATTGCTTTTAATGTTTCCTTGTTTTCTTTTCAAAATACTTCAATTATGGTTTTTAATGGTTTATACAAATTTGTGCATGAGATGGAGGAATACATTTGAAATACTTATTGTTTTTAATGTAAAACTTGAGCATTCGGTTTTGTTTTATGTTGGATATTAAGATGATGGGCATGGGATAAGTTGATCAATCAATAGGATGTGAGTGAAATATAAATACAAGTTCGTACGTGTTTTAAATTTCTTGAGTGATGCGTTAGAGGTTAGCCAAGTGCTTTGTGATATAACTATTACCTTATCACATTTGGGTATGGCGAACTATCCCGGAGACCAAGGTGGGATCTTTAGATTGTGATAGTCAATCTATGTAAATTGGTGTACGATGTCATTCACATGTTTTCCTTTTATCCCAGCGTTTGGAGGTAAATCCATTCGTGTCACTTAATCAACATGTGAAAAACGCAAGTGTAAATGATTTACTGATTTTTGATACAAATTCGTGATTTGCATGTGTTTTAATAACGAGCTAGATGATTTTGTGAGCATTGCTAAGTAAAGCATGTAAAATTTGTTTTGTGGCATATGCCATGTGATAAACACTTTCTGATTTTTGAATATATTAGTGGCATGATAGTCACAAGTTGTTTTTTTAAGCATGACTTGACTTTAAATTATTTTATCGTATAATATGGGCATCATTACAAGTAGTTATAACTTGTTTTATAATTCACTCATTAAGCATAAGTTTAACCTCTCTCTCTTCCTTGCAATGTAGATAAAAATGAGACGATCATCCGGGAAAGCAAGAAAGTTAGTAGTGTTATATTTCGTAATTTAGCTCAATTATGTTGCTTTTAAATTTGAATCTTAAGTAGTTTAGGGAGCAATGGTGACGAGGAACCTTATGACATATAAGTTTGGTTATTGAACAATTGGATATTGAGATTTGCGTATTAGTATGTTTGTTTTTTTATGTTATTGAAGTCTTTGGATTTGATTCACACCTTGATTATGCTTAATCATGTTGAGTTATGACATTTATGAATATTTTTACTGATTAGTGTTATGAGCATGGAACTAGGATGATTGGCATTTAGAAATCTTGTTGAATTATATGATTTATGCCCTATAGGTGAATAAATGCATCTAGGATATGTTTGCCACGTTTTAGGATTGAAACTTGATTAAATTGTTGTTTCTAGGCAAGAGGTTTCAATACCTCTTCATAGGGTATCGATACATAGGCAAAAACACAATATGTTTTTTGAAAATTAAGCATGGGTATCGAAACCACCTGAACTGGTTTCGAAACATTAGCGTGAAAATCACCAAGCGTATCGATATGCTTCACTCTGGTCTCAATACCGATCTTTACAGTAGCAAATGGTATCAGAATGGTTCTTCAGGTGTATCGAAACGCGGGCTTGTCGCGTAGGTCATAATCTGAGTAATCGAAGGTGTTTCGAAACACTTAAGCACCGTTTCGATACCCTTTTAGATTTTACCTTGGTTTCGAAATATTGACTAAGGGTTTCAATACCCCTGACTAAAAAAGTTGGTATAATTCAAAGTGAACTTTCAAACCTTACTTTTTAGTCACTAAACTTTGAATATGAAATTGAACGACTTGTAGACATCGTTTTAAGCAAAAGATTTACGTGCAAGCATGAAATATACTTAATCGAATATTGGTAATCTTAATTTTACCTTTAGAATTTAAATTTCTAGAAAATTATAATTAGGTCCTTAAAGCATATTCTCTTAAATTAGGACTCAATTTCTCTTTAGTTTCTGTTGTGAATAAACTCAGTCCTTGCATGGACATATAGGATCTAATTAATGTATATATAGAAGATAAAAGAAAAGAAAATTTAGGGTAGTTTATCGGGGCGAGTTTCCGGATTAGCCTCGATATTCCCCGTGTAGCTCGTTTGAGTTGGGTGGCTTCTAGACCGGGTCGAGGGGGTTACATCCCTCTTGATTCCTTTCAACCAATATTTCTCTCGGAGATTCTTATAAATCTTATCCCCACCATGGTGCATAGAATATGGACTATCATGTGCTTCCCATAGAATAACCTGTTTTAACTCAAAGTTCCTTGGAACACAGTATACCTTGCTTGTTGGTCTGGGCCGTTTAAGCTTGTTACCCTCATCAGAAGGTGGAGTTCTTTTGGTACTTCTACTTGAAGTAGGACGAACAACTCGTTTAGAAGTCGGTGCAGTATCAAGCTATTCGGCTGCCTCTTGGAAGGCATGGTCATTGGTGAGTTCAGCCTCCAAGTCTTGGAGTTTTGGTTCCAGCAAGTTCACCTCCCCATTGTTGTCATTAGTCTTTTGTCGTGTAGTAATATTAGAGCCATGTTCAGGAAAAAACATTTGTAATGGTTGAGGAGGACACCGATGGACGGGTAGTCTACTGGCGACGGTTGGAAGAAGTCGAGGGCCCTTCGAAATAGTCTACGGAGATTCGTTACTTGGAGCAAACTTAATGGTATTAACTGGAGGAGATTGCATAGGAGCTTTACCTTTGTCATTGGTATTGGAGGAGGTTTGGGAGGAAGTTGGCATTGGCTTAGTATTGGAGGGTGCATTGGAAATATAACGGATACGACCTTTTTGTGTAGGTTGTGCATCCTTCTTTTTAGGAACACGGTGAAGCCAGTCGCCATATTAGAGTTGTTCGGGTCAAGCCTCGACCGGGATAGGACAGGATTCCGTGGAATGACCAACCTTACCACATAAGTGACATATGGTAGGAAGATGTTTGTATTGAAGTAGGCGGAACCTTGTGGAGGGACAAGGTTCCCCACGCCGATAGCAGCACAACTTCTAATAGGTTTGGAGGCATCAAGTGTTAAACCAACTCCAAGGTATTCAATCATGTTGAAATTAATTTTCTTTGTGTCAATTTTTTTCACTGTTCCAATTAGGGTTCCAAGTGATTCCCCAATATTATGGGCAGATTCCTCCGAAGCAAGAAGGATGGGGGGAATGTTCTAAATGCGCACCCAAATTGATATGTGCACGCCCAACCTTAGTTTCCGTCCATACCTTAATTCACACAATTCCAATCAGGGAGTTATACTTAATCCTCTTTATTTACTCAATTCATGTCCTACACTCGCTTGCTATCTCATATTATATACCTATAATGTTTATTTCCTTATATTACTATTGATAACTTAGTAATTAGTATTGAACCACAGCTTTATCTTGCTTATATTATGCATAATTAATATTTAACACATGTTTAGTAACATCATACTTATTAGTTTAAGTTGTTTCTTTGTAGATTATGTTAAACACAGCTTAAGGGACTATTGGCCAGCTCCGTTTTAGCTCAAATGCACCATTTGTGCTCTAAAAAAAGAATCATTGTTTGAGACACTTACCAGCTTTCGATCAGCACAAAAATGTATCAAACACTCCTAAGCAACGCAATGAAGTGGATGATAGCTGCATTCCAGCTCTTGAATCCATAATAAGCTCAAAACGACAAATCGTGAATTTTCATCCATATGGGATTCGGATCAGCTCCTACACACTCTTATGGATTAAGGAGAGTATTATGTCCATAAGGATCAGTTCACTCAGCTAGGGGGTTATCCGTTCAGCTCAAATCATCACTCAAAGATGGTGAACTTTCAGCTAGCTAAATCAGCTAGCTAGCTCAGCTCAACCCAGCTCAACCTTAGTTCATCTTAGCTCACCCTACAACCTTCAGCTCAACCATGGAAGGACATGTTCCCTCCCCAGGAGACACAACCGACCAACCATGGAGGGAAACATGTTTTGGGCGCCAAAACAAAGAGACAACACTCTTCATTGGGCAGATTCATGATGGTCCACTTGTGTGCCAATTTCGAGCAGGATAAAAGAAGAATTGGGCTTCAGTGTCTTTATAAAAGTTGTTCCTCTATCTCTTATCTTTCCAAATCATGTTGAATCGCATCAATCTGATATCGGGAACTCCAGATATGTTCAATTTACTAAAGACTGTGCAGGCTGGAATTTTAAACCAAAAAGTTACAACAATTATTGGAAGGAGACACCATTCAACCGAACGGTTAAGAAGGGAGACACCAATAATTGAACAGACACCAAGGACACTATTTGGCTACCTTTTCAATGGGAAATATCCCTTGTCTACACCCTTTCATTTCCTATAAATATGTAGCCATATTGACATTTGAACACACAACTTTGAATCAGATTATTTAGTTTGTGAGTTAATCTCTTATTCTTGTTCTTTTAAGAACTTTATCGACTTATCAAATCATCTCTTTGATTTGTGGCGTCACCTTCCATCCTTATACTTTAGGTTTCTGGAATTACATTTCCAAGAGGTCTAAGTGTATCTACCACCCTCAGAGTTGCAACTAGATTGAGTTTATGTTCCTATAACATAAATTCAACCTTTTCCCCTCTGAATACTATCATTCCAACATCACATAAACACCATCCATCTTCCATTTTCGTCCACCATTCTTCACCAGCCCTTAAATTATCCTTCCATATCATTTACTTCACTTAAACACCTCAATTTCCTTCCCTAATCAACCATCAATATCCCCCATGCATTCCCTTCACCAAAACAGCTTCCTTTTCGTCTAAACAATACCCCACACCCTAACCCCTTCTTGAATCATCCTTATCTTATTTACAACATCATTTAACATTCTTTTATTCAGGAAACAAGCGTGATACAAGGCTTACTTTCATTCTAAGGTCCGGGTAATCAAACTTCTCTCTACAACAACAATTTGGAGAGTTGGACCGTATCACAAATATTCATTGTTGTAAAGAAATGCTCGTCAATACTGATAGTAGGATACAAGGGATAGCCATTCTTCCTTATAAGTCCAAGGGCCCCTAGCCAGGATATCATCTTTAATCTCCTCATCTTTAAAATGGATGAGAAACAAACGTGGCTTCAAGACTCTCATAGAGATTAGCTTGGCCGAAGTCCAAATCCCAGTAAAAGATTTAATGATCACCTAGTCATCAATATCCTTTGAGGATCTAAGGTTGCCAAGTAGGGTGGAGTGTGCTTCCTCTTTAGAGGAATCCCAAGAGATACTTGGTTGAAAAATTGTAGCCTGTTCATCTTCGGTGAATTGAAAACTTCATAGTTGTTGGAAGAAAGATTTAGAATCAATGGGTGATTGAACGGGTAAAGTAAAAGGATAGTTGAGAAGAGAGAAAATAAGTGGGCATTGTTGTGGTGGTATTGTGATGAAGGAATTGTGAGGGGAAGAGATGGTTATATATAGGAAAGAGAAGAGAGTTTGAAGTATATAAGGACTATAGTAGCAAAATGTTATAGAATAGGTTATAAGAATTTGATGATAAATAAAAACTTTTTAAAAAAAGGAAAAGGCAGATAAGAAATCAAAAAATAAAGGAGTTTGGAAGTTGAAGGGAAGTGAAACTCCTAATAAAAAAAGTATTATTATGAGTCCTCATTATAATAGGTATAAAAGACTTGTAACTAATATATAAAGGCCGAGAAGAGAACCGTGAAAGGGTGG
Organism: Abelmoschus esculentus; assembly: GCA_035048815.1. Lineage (NCBI taxonomy): Eukaryota > Viridiplantae > Streptophyta > Magnoliopsida > Malvales > Malvaceae > Abelmoschus > Abelmoschus esculentus. The sequence continues at coordinate 5,391,941 of JAUCBN010000049.1, forward strand.
GATAGGTTAAAACACCATGAAGGGTGTTGGAGAAATCCCTATATAAGGGTGGTATATACAGAAAAATAAGCAAGATGCCATAAAATAAGTAATAGTATAAAAGATAGATAAAATTAAAGAAGATAATAGAGACATAGTATAAGAAACATGATCGAACATGAAGGAAACCAAAGTGAAAAGGAAAAACAATTAATAAAGGCCAAAGGCTCACGTAGTATTCAAACCTTGTGGTAATATCGAATAAACGTGAATGTAGCTGGAAACACCACATCCAAAAACTTTCACCTTCAAAACAAGGTGAGCCGAGACAGGAAGAAATACTTGTGGTGTTGGTGTCGATCGCGTGAGTCTTCCTCCATTGATCCAAAACGCCAAGAGGTACGACTGGGACGAAGCAGTCTATTGCGTGTAAAAAGGATTGTGCAATTTGTGCAAGTGAACACGTCGCAAGTAATAAAGTGATAAATATCGAGTATCGTCTCCACAGGGATTGGTATACTTAATATGTTTTCTTTGCTCTTCTCGCTCTGCAAAAGAAATAAAGTAAAAACACAGATTAATTGGTTGTCTTGAATTAAATGAAAACAACTTGAATAATAAAGAGAAAATAGTGAATGCAAATAAAATCAAATTGAGAGAATGGGTAGGATCTAGTTATGTCGTATTGTGGATTCTATTGATTTGTTTCCGTCTAATGCAACTACACTGCCTCGGCGGTGCTGCAGTTCTACTGTCTCGACAGTGAAGGGTACGTCCGCCGCGGCAATCCCTTGCTCTTGGGTGGACTTAATCAAGGCTCGGCAAAGTGTCCTTGGATGACCCCGCTTATCCCTAAGTCGAAGTACTGTTGATGACTAGTCCTTGATGATACCTCCCGACGTGAATCAACTATAACCCCCAACCAATCTCACACTTCTTTTAGCCACTGAAACTCTAACCTATCCCTAGGCCGAGTTAGTATTTTCCAGCTAGAAAAATACTGTACTTATTCCTTTCGTGAATCTAACTCTCCCGATTCTAGATAAATAGATCTCTCACAAACTTAAATGCAAGAACAATGAATGGCAAAGAATAAGCAAACCTTAATATTTTATTGCATGACACAAGAAAACAAATTCAATATCCTCTCACAAATACTCGACAACTTTCACCTAAACCCTAAGAGAATTTAGAACATAGTGAAAAACAAAGAAAACGCTAAAGTCTATTGTGAACTCTCCTCTCTTTTTCTCTTGGACGGCACATCCTTTATATAGGCTAAAACTAGGGCAACATCAGCCTTGGAGAAGAAGTTTAGTAAGTTTGGACGTTTCCTTCCTTGAAAAGGTAAATCTCTTAATTTGGTTTTTTCCATCTTTACACCGTCTTCTCGAACTCCAATTGCTCTGCAAAGTGTCTAGAAAAATCCAGCATTTTAAGCTCTTCACATCGATCACCACTTTTGATTTTTTTGGTCTTAAGAAATTCCCCGCCTCGGCAGGATGCATCTGCTGCCCCGACGGAGGTCTGCCTTTGAGTTTGCTTAGCTTCCATCAGTAGAAGCTCCCATCTGTGGCTGGTTCGATCAGGGTCCACGTTTAACTGTAAATGCACAAAGATGCCTTAAAGCTTATATTTTCTATAAATTTCATCCTTATTTGTCATGAAGGTAAAACATCCATATATCACACATTAGGCTTATGCATCAGTCCAAATAGGTGTAGATTAAGTAATTTTTATCAATGAAAGGTGTAAAAGTGATAGTCTTTTGAGGACTTATCACACCCCCAAACTCGAACTATTACTTGTCCTCAAGCGATGCAAACCATCAAATTGCTATACCTTATTCTCTATTGGTCTTACTTGTTCGTCTATTCTCCCCACCATGACTATGCCTATTCTAAGTCTTGACCTTCCGGCTACCCAAGGACTTACCCGGAATAGAGCTATAAGATTTTGTGAGTGTGTGAGTTCTTGTGGACAAGTTTGATTAAAGGCTTTCTTAGACAAACTCTAAGCTCAAGACAAATAGATTTGGAATTTTTCTTATAACAATAACTACTTGAGCTAATTTGTGAGTTTTTTTAAGCATACTAGAGCCAATTTCGGGCACCTCTAGCATGAAGAAGAGTGAGTTCTAGAGCCGGTGATTGGCACCTCTAGTCATCATTCCAAAAATCTAAGCCCTTATCACCTAAGTTCATTAAAAGAATTCCTATAATCACACAAGTCCCAAAAGTGTTTTTAGAGTCAATCCTATAAGAGGCATCTAAGTTTTAGTGCTTAAGCATCCTAAGGTTAATCCTTCTAAACAGGACCTAGCCATGGTAAAGAGAAAGATTTTGTTAGCCTAAGGAGAATAAACTAGGCAATAATGATGCAAAGCAGTGCAAAAGTATGGACAATATTTCAAGTAGGGTGGTAGACGAAAAAAAATTCAAAACAAATTTAAATTGCTTCCTTTCATGAAAGGGTCGCGGCATTGGGTTGCCTCGGCGGTGAATCTACACCCCCAAACTCGAACTGAGCATTGTCCCTAATGCGTAAACATATGCAAAAGACAGGAAACAAATAGGGAGATTATCAAAGGAAAAATAAAAATAGCATAGAGATATAAAACGATTAAAAATCCTCCGAAGAACTGCTGCGGATGAGGAGTTTCCTTGGCCTTGCTGCTGACAATTTAGTTTTTGATCCTTATGCTGGTGATTGTTGAGTTTTGGTTGTTCTAGGTGGCTGGATTCTGGTATGTGGCATCCTTTGCAATGGGGCGTTGACTTCTTCTCCTTCTTCCTTGTCCCCAATTTCTTCGGTGGGCATTATTTTTGTCCTGCCCGCATCTTCAGCTTCCATGTCATCCGCTTGGGCAGGCTGAGTGCTGGGCCCGGCAATGAAGTGAGGCTGCTGCATGAAAGAGTCCATCTCTGACGAGAAACTCCTAATGAGTACCGGAGAGCCTGCTGCTCTCCTCTTGGATGGCCTTCTGCTGGCAGATGATGCCGCGGCAGGCTCTTGTTGCGGAGATGGGCCGGCGGTGTAGAATGGTTGTGATGGTCCAGTGGTATAGAATGGCCTCAGTTCTCCTAGGGCTGGAGTTGTTTCGGTGTATGGTGCAACTGTGACAAACATATTGGGAGGAAATTCTGGGAACTGCACCCCTTGGTTGGGGAAGTTAGTGATCATCATCCGGGATAAGGTATTGTTGAAATCCCTCTGGTACTTCATGTACCTTTGCTGCCTCAAATCCATGGTTGCCATCCTCTAGAGTATCTCCTAGTAAGTATCCACTGTGGTAGTACTGTGGGAAGTAGCAGGTATGCCTGCCGTGTATTGGTCCCCGACAGCGGTATCAGTAGTGCCTGGCATTGGAGTTGCTTGGACTTGTTCTGCCTGTGTTATTTGCATGACTTTGCGGCAGAACTCCCTTGTCCATCCGCGCCTATGGACAATAATCTCATTTGTATCCTCGATTGGGACACCCGCGGCAGTGCAAAGACCCGTGATTAAACACGGAATGTACAATGGCCCTTTTTCCTTCCTACCATATTCGTAGATTTCTTGTAGGATCAACTCTCCCACATTGATACTTCTTTTGTTGATAATGGATTGGATGAGAACCAATCTCCTCTTATCTACCGCGCTGTTATGGGATGTTGGGATGAGGCGTCGTTTTACGAACGTGTTCCACAACTTTACCTCGGGCCTTAGATTTTGTCTTGCCACGGAGCCTTTGTGTGATCCGGTTTCCCACTGTGTGTTATCATAGCAAAGATCATCTTTGATGAGTTCGTAGTCCCCGTTGTTGATGTCCTCTAGAAACGCTGAATGGTCATTACGAGCAGGTTGGAGGCCATAGAACAAATTGATGGTGTTGGCATCAATTTGAACTGGTCTGCCCCGGTAGTGGACATAGAGTGAATCTTCACTTGGCCCATGCGCGTAAAATTCTACCATAATCGTGGCGTTGGCCTGGGCGGGTTATAAGTAGAAGATTTGTCATTCTTGATATGCTATTTTATCGAACAAGTAATGCTCGATTCCATAGTTCTCCGCATCTGAATGCTAGAATCCCTGTTCTTTCCACAATTGCCTTGCAACGAAGGATCTGTTGAAGCGTTCTTCAACAGCGGCGGGAGCGAATCTTTTGTAGGCTGCCATGGGTAGATATAAGTAAAGAGGTTTGTGAAAGTTGTTAAGAAATTTGAGAGAGATAAGCAAAGAATTCTAAGAAATCAAGAATGCAAAACTGAATAGTTCAAAGTGAGAATGTGTTTATATAAGCCTCGGCCTTGTACTGCCGTGCTTAACCCAACTAGTCGTTGGCATTGACTGCCGCGGCTAAAATTACTCCAAACTAGCCATTATGTTGTTCTGCCCGTTGGTAACTGCTACGGCCCTAACACTGTTCACTGCTACGGCATTGGATCTTCTCTTGAATGTCTTCACCTTCAATCTTGATTCCTGTCCTAAATAAAATAAACACCAATACTAAAAGATTAAATAAAATAAGAAGAGAGAAAAAAAATGCTAAACTAAATCTAATCCTAGAAGTTCAATAAAATAAAGATAATAAAATTAAGTCACAATCAGAGTGTGTGCAAGTGCATCTCTTAGGGTGATGGTCTCAATAGTCTTCATATCATGTAGGTCAGAATAGTGCTTCAAGCGTTGGCCATTCACTTTGAACTCATGCCCATCCCTTTTTGATTTGATCAATACTGCACCATGTGATATGCCTGAACAACTTCGAATGGGCCTGACCATCTGGACTTGAGTTTGCCTAGGAACAGTTTGAGCCTGGAATTAAAAAGGAGGATTTGCTGCCTCAGCAGGAACTACCTCGACAGTATCTTACGGTCATGCCATCTTTTAGTCTTTTCTTTGTAGATCTTGGCATTTTCATAGGCTGTTGCTCTGAATTCCTCTATCTCATTGAGGTCTAGCAATCTTTTCTGGCCAGCTTTCTCCCATTCCATGTTCAAATTTTTCACTGCCCAATAAGCTTTGTGCTCAATTTCCACGAGCAAATGGCATGCTTTTCCAAATACAAGCCTGTATGGAGATGTTCCCAAAGGGGTCTTGTATGTTGTCCTATATGCCTAAAGGGCATCGTCGAGATGATAAGACCAATCCTTTCGAGATGGGTTGACCACCTATTCAAGGATTTGCTTTAATTCCCTATTTGATATCTCGGCCTTCCCATTTGTCTGTGGGTGATAGGCTATTGCAATTCGGTGTGTGATTCCTAATTTCTTCAGGGTTGCAGTAATGAGTGTATTGTCGAAGTGTTTACCTTCATCACTAATTATCGCTCTAGGTACTCCAAATCTGGTGAAGATATTTTTCTTGAGAAATCTCTGAAGAGTCTTGGAATCATTGTGTGGTGTGGCAATAGTTTCGAACCATTTTGATACGTAATCCACTGCTACTAGGATGTAGAGATTCCCTTGAGATGATGGGAATGGTCCCATAAAGTCTATGCCTCAAACATCAAATAGTTCTACTTCCAATATGGGCTGCAATGGCATCTCATTACGTCTAGAGATATTGCCCGTGCGTTGGCATCGATCACAGTGCTTGTAGTAAAGTTGTGCATCTTTGAAAAGTGTGGGCCAATAAAGGCCTGTTTGGAGCACTTTCACGGCTGTTCTATTTCCTCCAAAATGTCCACCACAGGGTGAATCATGGCATTGCTAGAGCACTTCTTTTTGCTCGTCCTCTGGAACACATCTTCTTATAACCTGATTTGCACATTGCTTGAACAAAAGAGGGTCGTCCCAGAAGTATTGCGTCGCATTATGCAGGAACCTCTTTTTTTCATTATGGTTAAGGTTATAAGGCGGAACACCACTAGCTAAGTAATTGACAAGATCAGCATACCAGGGAGTGGCTGTGACTGTGACAATGTCTTCTATCATTGTTGTCGAAATATACTTAGTTACTGCCATGGCAGCACAGTTGTATACTGCCACGGTCTCTGCCTCGGCAGAAGAATCTGCCGAGATTTTCAAGATGTGTTCGTCTGGGAATGTGTCATGTATTTCGTCTAGTGTGTCCGTTTTCTCCCCAACTTCTAATCTGGAAAGATGATCGGCTACCTGGTTTTTCGTACCTTTTCTGTCCTTGATATTTATGTTTAATTCTTGCAAAAGAAGGATCCATCTAATCAGTCTAGGCTTGGCATCCTTTTTTGAGAACAAGTACTTGATTGTTGAATGGTCGGTGTGGACAGTCACTTTTGTTCCAATAAGGTAGGATCGGAACTTATCAATGGCAAAGACTACTGCTAGTAATTCCTTCTTCCTGGTGGTGTAATTGATCTGGGCAGCATTGAGGGTTTTACTAGCATAGTAAACAACATGGAATAGGTTATTCTTTCTCTGCCCAAGTGTTGCCCCGACAGCATTATCACTGGCATCACACATTATTTCAAAAGGTAGGGCCCAATCTGGTGGGACTACAATTGGTGCGATGGTCAACTTTTCTTTGAGGGCTTCGAATGCTTCAATGCATTCTTTGCTAAATTCAAATTTCTTGTCCTGTTCAAGCAAATTACATAAGGGTTTAGAAATTTTTGAAAAATTACAGATAAACCTCCTATAAAAACCTGCATGACCCAAGAAACTTCTAACTCCTTTGACTGAAATCGGTGGGGGAAATTTCTTTATCACATCTATCTTAGCCTTGTCAACTTCGATTCCTTGTGATGAGATTTTGTGGCCCAAAACTATGTCTTCATTCACCATAAAATGACATTTTTCCCAATTGAGAACTAAATTGGATTCCTCACATCTTTGCAGCACCTTCTCTAAATTACCGAGGCAATGAGTGAAAATGTCTTCAAAAACTAAAAAATCGTCCATGAATATCTCCAAGAAGTATTCTACCATGTCATGAAAATTGTCATCATGCATCTCTAAAATGTTGTCGAAGCATTACAAAGGCCAAACGACATTCTTCTAAATACATATGTCCTATACGGGCAAGTGAAGGTGGTTTTTGCCTAGTCTTTAGGGTCTATGGAAATCTGATTATAACCTGAATAACCATCAAGAAAATAGTAAAAGGGCTTACCAGCAAGTCTATCAAGCATTTCATCAATGAAAGGCAACGGAAAATGATCCTTCTTTGTTGCCTTATTTAATTTGCGTTAATCCATACAAAACCTCCAATCGGTCACAGTCCTGGTTGGGATCAATCATTATTTTCATTGGTTATTATCGTCATGCTACCTTTCTTGGGTACACATTGTACCGAGCTTACCCATGCACTGTCAGTGATAGGGTAGATGATTCTAGCATCAAGCCATTTGATTATTTCCTTGCGTACTACCTCCTTCATGGCATGGTTAAGTCTCCTTTGGGCCTCAACAGTGGGCTTATGATCTTCCTCTAAAAGGATTTTGTGCATGCAAACGGCTGGGCTTATCCCCTTCAAGTCATCGATTGACCACCCAATTGCCTGCTTGTGTTGTCGCAGCATCTCTATCAAGCTTTGTTCCTGTTCTGGTTGCAACTCAAAAGAAATAATTACGGGCATTGTGTGGTTGGTTCCCAAATAAACATACTTTAATTTGTTAGGTAAAGGTTTTAATTCGATCATTAAGGTTTCCTCACTTAAAGTTTTTTCCTCCTTACCTGGATAATTTAGAGGTTCGAAGTACTTACCTGGAGGGTATGCTGTCCAGTTAACTTCCTCAATCTCTTGTGTTTCATCTTCATCAGTTTCAGGCACACTGTTCAAAACTCTATTATAGCAGTCATCAACTGTACTGTCGAGGCAGATATGTGATATATTGCTGCCACTTCTGCCGAGGCAGTGGTTGTTGAGACAAGGTATTGCACTGTTTGTATCTGTGGTGTGAATTACCTGGCATTCCTCTGGATCATCATGTCTTTTCAGCATTTGGAAAACATTGAGTTTGACTTGCTGATCGTTAACTCTCATTGTCAATTCTCCTTTTTCCACATCAATAAGTGTGCGTCCAGTAGCTAGAAAAGGTCTCCCCAGGATGATCGGTGCATTGTCATCTGCTTCACAATCAAGAACAAGAAAGTCAGCTGGAAAAATAAATTTGTCCACCCTTACCAATATGTCCTCGATTTTTCCTTCAGGTTGCACATATGATCTGTTTGTCAATTGGAACATCACGGTTGTAAGTTTTGCCCTTCCTATTCCAAGCTTTTGGAAGACAGATTTCGGCATCAAGTTTATACTTGCTCCAAGATCACATAAGGCCTTTCCTTCATAGTGTCTTCCTATTGCACATGGTATAGTAAAACATCCAGGATCTTTCAATTTAGGGGGCATACGATTATGAAGCATGGCCATGCATCCTTCGGTTGCGGCAACAGTTTCAAATTCACCAAGCCTTCTTCTTTTGGACACAATATCTTTTAAGAATTTGGCATAGTTTGGCATTTGTTCTATTGCCTCAACTAACGGCAAGTTAATGTGTACTTGCTTCAGGAAGTCTAGGAATTTTTTAACTTGATAATCTTGCTTTTGCCTTTTCAGCCTTTGTGGAAAAGGTGGTGGGGGTCGCATTTCCTCTAGTGTTCCATTAGTCTGGAATTTAGTTCCTGGTACCACTGGTTCTTCTGCTACCTCGGCCACTCGGCGTGGAACTACCGATTTCTCTACCAAGGCAGTTCCTGCTGGGATCGATTTGTCTGATGTGGCATGATCACTTAATTCAGCATCTATATCCTTTTTATCTGGTTATTCTTGTTCCATTATTGGGACTTTGTCTGCCGGACTGCTTGATATCTCCTTCAATTGTAGGCCACTCCTGGTAGTGATTGCCTTACATTGCTCATGACCCATTCCCCTTGCAACTTCAATATTGCTGGGTAATCCTCCTTATGGTCGAGTGTTTAGATTTTGTGCAAACTGGCCAACTTGAGTTTCCAGTGTTTTAATGACTGCCTCTTGGTTTGCAACCTCATCTTAGTTCTGTTCTTGAAAGCATCAGTTCTCTTAATGAAGTTACTATTCTCAGCCATGTATGATTCTCTTAATGGCTGTTGTTGAGGCATCTGCTGCTGTGGCAGTGGTTGTTGTACCTGCTGCGGCGGCGGATTCAGGGCATTATTAGGATTACTTCATGAGAAATTTGGATGTCTTTTCCATGCCGGATTGTATGTACTGGACATCATGTTGTTGTTCCGGTTGTAATTTCCCACATACAGGCTAGATTCTTGATTCTGCATGCATTTAGAAGAGCTATGGTTACCTCTACCTAAATTACAAGAAGAATCAACTACCTTGACCTCATGGGTATTATTTTGCATTTGCATATTTTGAACCATCTTAGTAAGAGAGGCCAATTGTGTTGTGGCCTGACGTCTCATCCCTCCTCGCCTAGATGTAGGGAATTGAAAGTCATTCTTTGCAAGTTTGTTCAGAATTTCTATTGCTTCCTCCGGTGGTTTGTCAAGAAGTGTCCCATTTGCAGAAGCGTCTAACATCATCCTTGTTGGGGCATTGGTTGCATTGTAAAACATAGTCACTTGTGTCCATAATGGGAATCCATGCAAATGACACCTATGTAATAACTCCCTATATCGCTCCCATGCCTCATACATCAGTTCATCATCTGCTTGTCGAAAAGAAGTAATTTCATTACGTATACGATCATATAGATTAGTAGGATTGAAACGTGTAATGAAATCACGACATAGTTCACTCCAAGATCCTATGGATCATGCCGGAATGCTATTTATTTAATCAGGCCTTTGCCCTATCCCTCAGTGAATAGGAAAACAGTTTCAATCTCAAAGCATCTTCATGGACTCCATGGATTTTGAATGAATTACATATCTCATGAACGATTTGAGGTGTTGCCTGGCATCTTCAGTTACTGACCCACCAAACTGTCCAATGGTATTGAGCATATTAAACATGACAGGTTTTAGCTCAAAGTGGCCCGCTTCGATTTCTGGTGTAACAACAACTGGATTTAACCCATTCAAATCCTCTTCTAGAAAATCCCGAACTGTAATCTGCCGCGGCATTGGTGGTGGCGGAAGTCCTCCATTGCCAATAGGTAAGTTTTGTTCTACCGCGTGATCTGTCATAACTACTCGAATTTGTCTTCTCAACCTTTGGCACGTGCGTTCAATCTTTGGATCTAGCTCGTATACAGGATTGCTTGGGTTTGCTCTGGTCATACACCAGTAAAAACCGAAGTTTAATAAAATTAAGATGCGAGAAAATAAAGATAACAAAATTTTGTTGTCAATCCCCGACAACGGCGCCAAAAACTTGTTGCGTGTATAAAGGATTGCGCAATTTGTGCAAGTGAACACGTCGCAAGTAATAAAGTGATAAATATCGAGTATCGTCTCCACAGGGATTGGTATACTTAATATGTTTCCTTTGCTCTTCTCACTCTGCAAAAGAAATAAAGTAAAAACACAGATTAATTGGTTGTCTTGAATTAAATGAAAACAACTTGAATAATAAAAAGAAAATAGCGAATGGAAATAAAATCAAATTGAGAGAATGGGCAGGATCCAGTTATGTCGTATTGTGGATTCTATTGATTTGTTTCCGTCTAATGCAACTACACTACACTGCTTCGGCAGTGCTGCAGTTCTACTGCCTCGACAATGAAGGGTACATCCGCCGCGACAATCCCTTGCTCTTGGGTGGACTTAATCAAGGTTCGGCAAAGTGTCCTTGGATGACCCCGCTTATCCCTAAGTCGAAGTACTGTTGATGACTAGTCCTTGATGATACCTCCCGGCGTGAATCAACTATAACCACCAAACAATCTCACACTTCTTTTAGCCGCTGAAATTCTAACCTATCCCTAGGCCAAGTTAGTATTTTCCAGCTAGAAAAATATTGTACTTATTCCTTTCGTGAATCTAACTCTCCCAATGCTAGATAAATAGATCTCTCACAAACTTCTCTCCTGAGCTTAAATGCAAGAACAATGAATGGTAAAGAATAAGCAAACCTTAATATTTTATAGCATGAAACAAGAAAACAAATTCAATATCCTCTCACAAATACTCAACAACTTTCACCTAAACCCTAAGAGAATTTAGAACATAGTGAAAAACAAAGAAAACGCTAAAGTCTATTGTGAACTCTCCTCTCTTTTTCTCTTGGACGGCACATCCTTTATATAGGCTAAAACTAAGGCAACATCAGCCTTGGAGAAGAAGTTTAGTAAGACGTTTCTTTCCTTGAAAAGGTAAATCTCTTAATTTGGTTCTTTCCATCTTTACACCGTCTTCTCGAACTCCAATTGCTCTGCAAAGTGTCTAGAAAAATCCAGCATTTTAAGCTCTTCACATCGATCACCACTTTTGATTTTTTTGGTCTTAAGAAATTCCCCGCCTCGGCAGGATGCATCTGTTGCCCCGACGGAGGTCTGCCTTTGAGTCTGCTTAGCTTCCATCAGTAGAAGCTCCCATCTGTGGCTGGTTCGATCAGGGTCCACGTTTAACTGTAAATGCACAAAGATGCCTTAAAGCTTATATTTTCTATAAATTCCATCCTTATTTGTCATGAAGGTAAAACATCCATATATCACACATTAGGCTTATGCATCAGTCCAAATAGGTGTAGATTAAGTAATTTTTATCAATGAAAGGTGTAAAAGTGATAGTCTTTTGAGGACTTATCACACTCCCAAACTCGAACTATTGCTTGTCCTCAAGCGATGCAAACCATCAAATTGCTATACCTTATTCTCTATTGGTCTTACTTGTTTGTCTATTCTCCCCACCATGACTATGCCTATTCTAAGTCTTGACCTTTCGGCTACCCAAGGACTTACCCGGAATAGAGCTATAAGATTTTGTGAGTGTGTGAGTTCTTGTGGACAAGTTTGATTAAAGGCTTTCTTAGACAAACTCTAAGCTCAAGACAAATAGATTTGGAATTTTTCTTATAACAATAACTACTTGAGCTAATTTGTGAGTTTTTTTAAGCATACCAGAGCAAATTTCGGGCACCTCTAGCATGAAGAAGAGTGAGTTCTAGAGCCGATGATTGGCACCTCTAGTCATCATTCCAGAAATCTAAGCCCTTATCACCTAAGTTCATTAAAAGAATTCATATAATCACACAAGTCCCAAAAGTGTTTTTAGAGTCAATCCTATAGCAGGCTTCTAAGTTTTAGTGCTTAAGCATCCTAAGGTTAATCCTTCTAAACAGGACCTAGCCATGGTAAAGAGAAAGATTTCGTTAGCTTAAGGAGAATAAACTAGGCAATATTGATGTAAAGCAGTGCAAAAAGTATGGACAACATTTCAAGTAGGGTGGTAGACAAAAAAATTCAAAACAAATTTAAATTGCTTCCTTTCATGGCAGGGCCGCGGCATTGGGTTGCCTCGGCAGTGAATCTACACCCCCAAACTCGAACAGAGCATTGTCCCTAATGCGTAAACATATGCAAAAGACAAGAAACAAATAGGGAGATTATCAAAGGAAAAATAAAAACAGCATAGAGATATAAAACGATTAAAAATCCTCCGAAGAACTGCTGCGGATGAGGAGTTTCCTTGGCCTTGTTGCTGACAGTTTAGTTTTTGATCCCTGTGCTGGTGATTGTTGAGTTTTGGCTGTTCTAGGTGGCTGGATTATGGTAGGTGGCGTCCTTTGCAATGGGGTGTTGACTTCTTCTCCTTCTTCCTCATCCCCAATTTCTTCGATGGGCATTATTTTTGTCCCGCCCGCATCTTCAGTTTCCATGCCATCCGCTTGGGCAGGCTGAGTGCTGGGCCCGGCAGTGAAGTGAGGCTGCTGCATGAAAGAGTCCATCTCTGACGAGAAACTCCTAATGAGTACCGGAGAGCCTGCTGCTCTCCTCTTGGATGGCCTTCTGCTGGAAGATGATGCCGCGGCAGGCTCTTGTTGCGGAGATGGGTCGACGGTGTAGAATGGTTGTGATGGTCCAGTGGCATAGAATGGCCTCAGTTCTCCTAGGGCTGAAGTTGTTTCGGTGTATGGTGCAGCTGTGACAAACATATTGGGAGGAAATTCTGGGAATTGCACCCCTTGGTTGGGGAAGTTAGTGATCATCATCCGGCGCTAAGGCATTGTTGAAATCCCCTTGGTACTCCATGTACCTTTGCTGCCTCAAATCCATGGTTGCCTTCCTCTAGAGTATCTCTTGGTAAGTATCCTCTGTGGCAGTACTGTGGGAAGCAGCAAGTATGTCTGTAGTGTATTGGGCCCCGACAGCGGTATCAGTAGTGCCTGGCATTGGAGTTGCTTGGACTGGTTCTGCTTGTGTTATTTGCATGACTTTATGGTAGAACTCCCTTGTCCATCCGCGCCTGTGGACAATAATCTCATTTGTATCCTCGATTGAGACACCCGCGGCAGTGCAAAGACCCGTGATTAAACATGGAAAGTACAATGACCCTTTTTCTTTCCTACCACATTCGTAGACTTCTTGTAGGATCAACTCTCCCACATTGATACTTCTTTTGTTGATAATGGATTGGATGAGAACCAATCTCCTCTTATCTACCGTGCTGGTATGGGATGTTGGGATGAGGCGTCATTTTACGAATGTGTTCCACAACTTTACCTCGGGCCTTAGATTTTGTCTTGCCACGGAGCCTTTGTGTGATCCGGTTTTCCACTGTGTGTTATCATAGCAAAGATCATCTTTGATGAGTTCGTAGTCCTCGTTGCTGATGTCCTCTAGAAACGCTGAATGGTCATTACGAGCAGGTTGGAGGCCATAGAACAAATTGATGGTGTTGGCATCAAGTTGAATTGGTCTGCCCTGGCAGTGGACATAGAGTGAATCTTCGCTTGGCCCATGCGCGTAAAGTTCTCTAACAATCGTGGCGTTGGCCTAGGTGGGTTGTAAGCAAAAGATTTGTCATTCTTGATATGCTATTTTATCGAACAAGTAATGATCGATTCCATAGTTCTCCGCATCTGAATGCTGGAATCCCTGTTCTTCCCACAATTGCCTTGCAACGAAGAATCTGTTGAAGCGTTCTTCAACAACGGCATGAGCGAATCTTTTGTAGGCTTCCATGGGTAGATATAAGTAAAGAGGTTTGTGAAAGTTGTTAAGAAATTTGAGAGAGATATGCAAAGAATTCTAAGAAATCAAGAATGCAAAAGTGAATAGTTCAAAGTGAGAATGTGTTTATATAGGCCTCGGCCTTGTACTACCATATTTAACCCAACTAGCCGTTGGCATTGACTGCCGCGGCTAAAATTACTCCAAACTAGCCATTATGCTGTTTTGCCCGTTGGTAACTGCTACGGCATTGGATCTTCTCTTGAATGTCTTCACCTTCAATCTTGATTCCTGTCCTAAATAAAATAAACACCAACAATAAAAGATTAAATAAAATAAGAAGAGAGAAAAAATGCTAAACTAAATCTAATCCTAGAAGTTCAATAAAATAAAGATAATGAAATTAAGTCACAATCAGAGTGTGTGCAAGTGCATCTCCTAGGGTGATGGTCTCAATATTCTTCATATCATGTAGGTCAGAATAGTGCTTCAAGCGTTGGCCATTCACTTTGAACTCATGCCCATCCCTTTTTGATTTGATCAATACTGCACCATGTGATAGGCCTGAACAACTTCGAATGGGCCTGACCATCTGGACTTGAGTTTGCCTAGGAACAGTTTGAGCCTGGAATTAAAAAGGAGGATTTGCTGCCTCGACAGGAACTACCTCGACAGTAGCTTACGGTCATGCCATCTTTTATTCTTTTCTTTGTAGATCTTGGCATTTTCATAGGCTGTTGCTCTGAATTCCTCTATCTCATTGAGGTCTAGCAATCTTTTCTGGCCAGCTTTTTCCCATTCCATGTTCAAATTTTTCACTGCCCAATAAGCTTTGTGCTCAATTTCCATGGGCAAATGGCATGCTTTTCCAAATACAAGTCTGTATGGAGATGTTCCCAATGAGGTCTTGTATGCTGTCCTATATGCCCAAAGAGCGTCGTCGAGATGATAAGATCAATCCTTTCGAGATGGGTTGACTACTTTTTTAAGGATTTGCTTTAATTCCCTGTTTGATATCTCGGCCTTCCCATTTGTCTGTGGGTGATAGGCTGTTGCAATTCGGTGTGTGATTCCTAATTTCTTCTGGGCTGCGGCAATGAGTCTATTGTCGAAGTGTTTACCTTCATCACTAATTATCGCTCTAGGTACTCCAAATCTGGTGAAGATATTTTTCTTGAGAAATCTCTAAACAGTCTTGGAATCATTGTCTGGTGTGGCAAATCTTCGACCCATTTTGATACGTAATCCACTGCTACTAGGATGTAGAGATTCCCTTGAGATGATGGGAATGGTCCCATAAAGTCTATGCCCCAAACATCAAATAGTTCTACTTTCAATATGGGCTGCAATGGCATCTCATTACGTCTAGAGATATTGCCCGTGCGTTGGCATCGATCACAGTGCTTGTAGTAAAGTTGTGCATCTTTGAAAAGTGTGGGCCAATAAAGGCCTGATTGAAGCACTTTCACGGCTGTTCTGTTTCCTCCAAAATGTCCACCACAGGGTGAATCATGGCATTGCTGGAGCACTTCTTTTTGCTCGTCCTCTGGAACACATCTTCTTATAACCTAATCTGCACATTGCTTGAACAAAAGAGGGTCATCCCAGAAGTATTGCTTGGCATTATGCAGGAACCTCTTTTTTTCATTATGGTTAAGGTTATCAGGCGGAACACCACTAGCTAAGTAATTGACAAGATCAACATACCAGGGAGTGGCTGTGACTGCGGCAATGTCTTCTATCATTGTTGCCAAAATATACTTAGTTACTGCCATGGCAGCACAGTTGTATACTGCCACGGTCTCTGCCTCGGTAGATTCTTCTGCCGAGATTTACAGGATGTGTTCATCTGGGAATGTGTCGCGTATTTCGTCTAGTGTGTCCGTTTTCTCCCCAGCTTCTAATCTGGAAAGATGATCGGCTACCTGGTTTTCTGTACCTTTTCTGTCCTTGATATCTATGTCAAATTCTTGCAAAAGAAGGATCCATCTAATCAGTCTAGGCTTGACATCCTTTTTTGAGAACAGGTACTTGATTGTTGAATGGTCGGTGTGGATAGTCACTTTTGTTCCAATAAGGTAGGATCGGAACTTATCAATGGCAAAGACCACTGCTAGTAATTCCTTCTCCGTGGTGGTGTAATTGATCTAGGCATCATTGAGGGTTTTACTAGCATAGTAAATAACATGGAATAGGTTATTCTTTCTCTACCCAAGTGTTGCCCCGACAGCATAATCACTGGCATCACACAATATTTCAAAAGGTAGGGCCCAATCTGGTGGGACTACAATTGGTGCAGTGTTCAACTTTTCTTTGAGGGCTTCGAATGCTTCAATGCATTCCTTGCTAAATTCAAATTTCCTGTCCTGTTCAAGCAAATTACATAAGGGTTTAGAAATTTTTGAAAAAAATACAAATAAACCTCCTATAAAAACCTGCATGACCCAAGAAACTTCTAACTCCTTTGACTGAAATCGGTGGGGGAAATTTCTTTATCACATCTATCTTAGCCTTGTCAACTTCGATTCCTTGTGATGAGATTTTGTGGCCCCAAAACTATGCCTTCATTCACCATAAAATGACATTTTTCCCAATTGAGAACTAAATTGGATTCCTCACATCTTTGCAGCACCTTCTCTAAATTACCGAGGCAATGAGTGAAAATGTCTTCAAAAACTAAAAAATCGTCCATGAATATCTCCAAGAAGTATTCTACCATGTCATGAAAATTGTCATCATGCATCTCTGAAATGTTGTTGGGGCATTGCGAAGGCCGAACGACATTGTTCTAAATGCATAAGTCCCATACGAGCAAGTGAAGGTGGTTTTTGCCTGGTCTTTAGGGTCTATGGAAATCTGATTATAACCTGAATAACCATCAAGAAAATAGTAAAAGGGCTTACTAGCAAGTCTATCAAGCATTTCATCAATGAAAGGCAACGGAAAATGATCCTTCTTTGTTGCCTTATTTAATTTGCGGTAATCCATACAAACCCTCCAACCGGTCACAGTCCTGGTTGATATCAACTCATTGTTTTCATTGGTTATTACCGTCATGCCACCTTTCTTGGGTACACATTGTACCGGGCTTACCCATGCACTGTCAGAGATAGGGTAGATGATTCCAGCATCAAGCCATTTGATTATTTCCTTGCGTACTACCTCCTTCATGGCATGGTTAAGTCTCCTTTGGGCCTCAACAGTGGGCTTATGATCCTCCTCTAAAAGGATTTTGTGCATGCAAACGGCTGGGCTTATCCCCTTCAAGTCATCGATTGACCACCCAATTGCAGTTCCTTCTGCTGGGATCGATTTGTCTGTTGTGGCATGATCACTTAATTCAGCATCTATATCCTTTTTATCTAGTTCTTCTTGTTCCATTATTGGGACTTTGTCTGCCGGATTGCTTGATATCTCCTTCAGTTGTAAGCCACTCCTGGTAGTGATTGCCTTACATTGCTCATGACCCATTCCCCTTGCAACTTCAGTATTGCTGGGTAATCCTCCTTATGGTCGAGTGTTTAGATTTTGTGCAAACTGCCCAACTTGAGTTTCCAATGTTTTAATGACTGCCTCTTGGTTTGCAACCTCATCTCAGTTCTGTTCTTGAAAGCATCAGTTCTCTTAATGAATTTACTATTTTCAGCCATGTATGATTCTGTTTTCATCATAAAGGCCTTAAGAGAATTTTCCAATGAACTAGCAGGCTACTGTTAAGGCATCTGCTGTTGTGGTAGTGGTTGTTGTACCTGCTGCTGCGGCGGATTCAGGGCATTATTAGGATTACTCTATGAGAAATTTGGATGCCTTTTCCATGCCGGATTTTATGTACTGGACATCATGTTGTTGTTCCGGTTGTAATTTCCCACAAACAGGCTAGATTCTTGATTCTACATGCATTCAGAAGAGCTATGGTTACCTCTGCATAAATTACAAGAAGAATCAACTACCTTGACCTCATGGGTATTATTTTGCATTTGCATATTTTGAACCATCTTAGTAAGAGAGGCCAATTGTGCTGCCACTGAATTTGATGTTTGTAACTCATGTACTGTGGTCTGACGTCTCATCCCTCCTCGCCTAGATGTAGGGAATTGAAAGTCATTCTTTGCAAGTTTGTTCAGAATTTCTATTACTTCCTCCGGTGGTTTGTCAAGAAGTGTCCCATTTGCAGAAGCGTCTAACATCATCCTTGTTGGGGCATTGGTTGCATTGTAAAACATAGTCACTTGTGTCCGTAATGGGAATCCATGCAAAGGACACCTATGTAATAACTCCCTATATCGCTCCCATGCCTCATACATCAGTTCATCATCTGCCTGTCGAAAAGAAGTAATTTCATTATGTATACGATGATATAGATTAGTAGGATTGAAACGTGTAATGAAATCACGACATAGTTCACTCAAAGATCCTATGGATCATGCCGGAATGCTATTTAACCAGGTCTTTGCCCTATCCCTCAGTGAATAGGGAAACAGTTTCAGTCTCAAAGCATCTTCATGGACTCCATGGATTTTGAATGAATTACATATCTCATGAACGATTTGAGGTGTTGTCTGGCATCTTCAGTTACTGACCCACCAAACTGTCCAATGGTATTGAGCATATTAAACATGATAGGTTTTAGCTCAAAGTGGGCCGCTTCGATTTCTGGTGTAACAACAACTGGATTTAACCCATTCAAATCCTCTTCTAGAAAATCCCGAACTGTAAGCTGCCGCGGCATTGGTGGCGGCGGAAGTCCTCCATTGCCAACAGGTAAGTTTTGTTCTACCGCGTGATCTGTCATAACTACTCGGATTTGTCTTCTCAACCTTTGGCACGTGCGTTCAATCTCTGGATCTAGCTCGTATACAGGATTGCTTGGGTTTGCTCTGGTCATACACCAGTAAAAACCGAAGTTTAATAAAATTAAGATGCGAGAAAATAAAGATAACAAAATTTAGTTGTTAATCCCTGACAACGGCGCCAAAAACTTGTTGCGTGTAAAAAGGATTGTGCAATTTGTGCAAGTGAACACGTCGCAAGTAATAAAGTGATAAATATCGAGTATCGTCTCCACAGGGATTGGTATACTTAATATGTTTCCTTTGCTCTTCTCGCTCTGCAAAAGAAATAAAGTAAAAACACATATTAATTGGTTGTCTTGAATTAAATGAAAACAACTTGAATAATAAAGAGAAAATAGCGAATGGAAATAAAATCAAATTGAGAGAATGGGCAGGATCCAGTTATGTCGTATTGTGGATTCTATTGATTTGTTTCCATCTAATGCAACTACACTACACTACCTCGGCGTGCTGCAGTTCTACTGCCTCGACAGTGAAGGGTACGTCCACTGCGGCAATCCCTTGCTCTTGGGTGGACTTAATCAAGGTTCGGCAAAGTGTCCTTGGATGACCCTGCTTATCCCTAAGTCGAAGTATTGTTGATGACTAGTCCATGATGATACCTCCCGGCGTGAGTCAACTATAACCACCAACCAATCTCACACTTCTTTTAGCCGCTGAAACTCTAACCTATCCCTAGGCCGAGTTAGTATTTTCCAGCTAGAAAAATACCGTACTTATTCCTTTCTTGAATCTAACTCTCCCGATGCTAGATAAATAGATCTCTCACAAACTTCTCTCCCGAGCTTGAATGCAAGAACAATGAATGGCAAAGAATAAGCAAACCTTAATATTTTATTGCATGAAACAAGAAAACAAATTCAATATCCTCTCACAAATACTCGACAACTTTCACCTAAACCCTAAGAGAATTTAGAACATAGTGAAAAACAATGAAAACGCTAAAGTCTATTGTGAACTCTCCTCTCTTTTTCTCTTGGACGACACATCCTTTATATAGGCTAAAACTAGAGCAACATCAACCTTGGAGAAGAAGTTTAGTAAGTTTGGACGTTTCTTTCCTTGAAAAGGTAAATCTCTTAATTTGGTTCTTTCCATCTTTACACTGTCTTCTCGAACTCCAATTGCTCTACAAAGCGTCTAAAAAAATCCAGCTTTTTATGCTCTTCACATCGATCACCACTTTGATTTTTTTGGTCTTAAAGAAATTCCCCGCCTCGGCAGGATGCATCTGCTGCCCCGACGGAGGTCTGACTTTGAGTCTGCTTAGCTTCCATCAGTAGAAGCTCCCATCTGTGGCTGGTTCGATCAGGGTCCACGTTTAACTATAAATGCACAAAGATGCTTTAAAGCTTATATTTGCTATAAATTTCATCCTTATTTGTCATGAAGGTAAAACATCCATATATCACACATTAGGCTTATGCATCAGTCCAAATAGGTGTAGATTAAGTAATTATTATCAATGAAAGGTGTAAAAGTGATTGTCTTTTGAGGACTTATCATAGTCCCAAGCGAGACTTACGTGTGTAGTCCTTAACCAAATAGGGCATTGTCGACCATAGTCCAAAGATTGAAAGGAGGAGTGAAGAACCAGGTCTTTTAAAGGCGATGAGAATGAGGCCACTAATTCGATTCCATCAAGAACAACAAATTCAAACAAGATGTTCAGTTCTTGTAGCCAGAGATCCTGACGGCTAAAGAAACGCTAAGCGTGCATATAGTAAAAAAGATAATTAAAATGGGAGGCAATTGAAAGAAAAAGAAGATCAGTAAGATGATAACCTTGTTGTTTCCGGCAGTATTCGAAAAGGAGAAGAGTCGGGATGCAGCCAATAGAAAAGACTTGGAGGCACAACAACCCGTTTGAAACGATCTCAATCAAGGTTTGAGGTTTATCGTAAACACTTAACGATATTGCAGACTTTCACCCTTCAAGACTGCTCTCAGGACACCGAGAGCAGCAGAAAAAAGAATTCGATAGAAGAAGATACCATTGCTTGCCTAGTTTGATTGGATCTTGTCATAGACTCCTTGAATCTACACAAAGGAGAATTTGATCAAGCGAAACATTATTTGAGGGAGGGCTTCTTGCTTGAGTGTGAGTCGTGAAATGGGATCTTGGGTAGCATTCATGACCATTAATCGGTTAGAAAGTAATACACCAAAGAAGGTGTTGGTAAGATTCTTTTGCGACGGAAGTAGTGATTCGATAGCAGTCCAAGAATTACCATGAATGGAAACCGAGGATGCATAGCTATGATCAAGAAACGTGGAATGGTGGGGAACGAGGAAAACAAGTCCTTTGATCATGTGAAATCGGCAAAAGGGAGTTCTGGATTTACACCATTGAAAGGGATTGTTAAAAAGAAATCAATATTTCAGTAGTTCAACTAAAACTAAAACTCTAATAACAAGAGGCCGAATAGAACTCAAAAGGAATGAAAAAAAAAATAAATGAAAGAAGGAAGAAAAAATGTTCTAGTCAAAGTTAGACTTACTAAGATGACATCAAGGCGAATCATGAGTGCATCTGATTTGTTGTTGTTTTCCGGAATCCTTAAAGGTTGAAAAAGAAGGTAAAATCTACAAAGAAAAAAGACCAAAATCTTGGTTAGCCGAACCATTATATTGCTGGAGTTGTTATTGATTTCCATTAGATCTATGTCAAAGGAGTACCAATAGAACGATGCAGGATTAACAAAAAGATTTAAAAAATTGAGTATAAAATATGAAAAGAGCCAACTTATCATTGATGGTGGATGTTGTGCTTTTGCAACATGGCAGCTAGAAGGATGGAGTGCACGATCGCAAAGAATCCAAAAGGAATAACCACTTTGTAAGGTTAGTTTGTAGGGTCGGTTGGGCGCTTGAATCCTTCTCTCCAGGAGTGGTAGAGGCTAGTGTGATGGCAGTGATATTGAGAAAGCCAAGGTTGATCTCCTAGAAGGGAAAAAGAGAACGAAAAGAGAAGGGAAGAAGGAGATGGTGTGAGAGAAAAGAGAGGGGGAGAAGAGAAAGCAAATTTGATTAAGCTATATTTTTTTCAAAAGCCCATAATTAACTATTTTAAATCTTAAAATTTGATTTAAAATCATTTGGTTGTCATTTGTTGGGATTAAAACGTGCATGTCTAAATGGGCTTTATAGAGAATCCGTTCAAATTTTAACTGAATAAAAAGATGAAAAATTGAGATTCTGTTGTATAATTTTAGCGCAAAAGTCCATAATTAACAAATTGAACTCATAAAATTTGATTTAATATCATTTTGCGGTCATTTTAATTGGATTAAAACATGCATTTCTAAATGGGCATTATAGTGAACCCGCTCGAATTTTAACTGAGTAAAAAGCTAGAAATTTGAGATTAAACTGTATAATTTTGTTCAAAAACCCATAATAAACTATTTGAAATCATAAAATTTGAATTAATATCATTTGGATGTCGTTTTCTTGGGATTAAAATGTGCCTGTCTAAATGGGCTTTGTAGAAAATCCGTTCAAATTTTAATTAAGTAAAAAGATGAAAAATTGAGATTATGTTGTATAATCTTAGTGCAAAAGTCCATAATTAAATATTAGAACTCATAAAATTTTATTTAATATCATTTTGCGGTCATTTTATTAGGATTAAAACGTGCATGTCTAAATGGGCTTTATAGTGAACCTGTTCGAATTTTAACCGAGTAAAAAGCTAGAAATTTGAGATTAAGTTGTATAATTTTGTTCAAAATCCCATAATAAAATATTTGAAATCAAAAAATTTGAATTAATATCATTTAGATATTGTTTTGTCGGGATTAAAACGTGCCTGTCTAAATGGGCTTTATAGAGAATCCGTTTGAATTATAACCTAGTAAAAAGCGGAAAAATTGAGATTATGTTGTATAATTAGGTTCAAAAGACCATAATTAAATATTTGAACTCATAAAATTTTATTTAATATCATTTTGTTGTTGTTTTATTGGGCTTAAAACGTGCATGTCTAAATAGGCTTTATAGTGAACTCGTTCGAATTTTAACCGAGTAAAAAGCTAGAAATTTGAGATTAAGCTGCATAATTTTGTACAAAAACCCATAATAAACTATTTGAAATCACAAAATTTTAATTAATATCATTTGGATGTCGTTTTGTTGGGATTAAAATGTGCCTGTCTAAATGGGCTTTATAGATAATCCGTTCGAATTTTAACCGAGTTAAAAGCTAAGAAATTGAGATTATGTTATATAAATAGGTGAAAAGGTTCATAATTAACTATTTGACGTCATAAAATTTGATTTAATATTATTTTTCGGTCGTTTTATTGGGATTAAAACGTGCATTTCTAAATGGACTTTATAGTGAACCTGTTCGAATTTTAACCGAGTAAAAAGCTAGAAATTTGAGATTAAGCTGTATAATTTTGTTAAATGCCCATAATAAACTAATTGAAGTCATAAAAATTTATTTAATATCATTTGGTTGTCTTTTTATTGGGATTAAAACGTGCATATCTAAATGAGATTTATAGAGAAGTCGTTCGAATTTTAACAGAGTAAAAAGATGAAAAATTAAGATTATGTTGTATAATTAGGTTCAAAAGTCCATAATTAACTATTTGAACTCATAAAATTTTATTTATTTTCATTTTGCAGTTGTTTTATTGGGATTTAAACGTGCAAGTCTAAATGGGATTTATAGTGAACCCGTTCGAATTTTAACCGAGTAAAAAGCTAGAAATTTGAGATTAAGTTGTATAATTTTGTTCAAATGGCCATAATAAACTATTTAAACTCATAAAATTTTATTTAATATCATTTGGTTGTTGTTTTGTTGGGATTAAAAAGTGCATGTATAAATAAGCTTTATAGAGAATCCGTTCGAATTTTATCCGAGTAAAAAGCTAAAAAATTGAGATTATGTTATATAAATAGGTGAAAAAGTCCATAATTAATTATTTGAATTCATAAAATTCGATTTAATATCATTTTTTGGTCGATTTATTGGGATTAAAATATGCTTGTCTAAATGGGCTTTATAGTGAACCCGTTCGAATTTTAATCGAGTAAAAAGCTAGAAATTTGAGATTAAGCTGTATAATTTTTTCAAATGCCCACAATAAACTATTTGAACTCATAAAATATTATTTAATATCATTTGGTTGTCGTTTTGTTGGGATTAAAACGAGCATGTCTAAATGGGCTTTATAGAGAAGTCGTTCGAATTTTAACCAAATAAAAAGATGAAAAATTGAGATTATGTTGTATAATTTGGTTTAAAAGTCCATAATTAAATATTTGAACTCTCAAAATTTGATTTAATATTATTTGGCGGTCGTTTTATATGGATTAAAACATGCATGTCTAATTGGGCTTTATAGTGAACTCGTTCTAATTTTAACGAAGTTAAAAGCTAGAAATTTGAGATTAAGCTGTATAATTTTGTTCAAAAACCCATAATAAACTATTTGAACTCATAAAATTTTATTTAATATCATTTGGTTTTCGTTTTTTTTGGGACTAAAACGTGCATGTCTAAATGGTCTTTATAGATAACCCATTCAAATTTTAACCGAGTAAAAAGCTGAAAATTGAGATTATGTTGTATAATTAGGTTCAAAAATCCATAATTAACTATTTGAACTCATAAAATTTTATTTATTATCATTTTGAGTTCGTTTTGTTGGGATTAAAACGTGCAAGTCTAAATGGGCTTTATAGTGAACCTATTTGAATTTTAACCAAGTAAAAAAATTAGAAATTTGAGATTAAGTTGTATAGTTTTGTTCAAAAACCCATAATAAACTATTTTAAATCATAAAATTTGATTTAATATCATTTGGATGTCATTTTGTTGGGATTAAAATGTGCATATCTAAATTGGCTTTATAGAGAAGTCGTTCAAATTTTAACCGAGTAAAAAGATGAAAAATTGAGATTATGTTGTATAATTAGGTTCAAAAGTCCATAATTAAATATTTGAACTCTCAAAATTTGATTTAACATCATTTGGCGGTCATTTTATTGGGATTAAAACGTGCATGTCTAACTAGGATTTATAGTTAACTCGTTCGAATTTTAACCGAGTAAAAGCTAGAAATTTGAGATTAAGCTGTATATTTTTACTCAAAAGCCCATAATAAACTATTTGAACACATAAAATTTTATTTAATATCATTTGGTTTTCTTTTTGTTTGGATTAAAACGTGCATGTCTAAATGGGCTTTATAAAGAATCAGTTCGAATTTTAACTGAGTAAAAAGCTAAAAAATTGAGATTATGTTGTATAATTAGGTTCAAAATTCCATAATAAACTATTTGAACTCATAAAATTTTATTTATTATCATTTTGTGTTCTTTTTATTGGGATTAAAATGTGCAAGTCTAAATGGCATTTAGAGTGAACCTATTTGAATTTTAACTGAGTAAAAAAACGAGAAATTTGAGATTAAGCTGTATAATTTTGTTCAAAAACCCATAATAAACTATTTTAAATCATAAAATTTGATTTGATATCATTTGGATGTCGTTTTGTTGGGATTAAAATGTGCATGTCTAAATCGGCTTTATAGAGAAGTCGTTCGAATTATAACCGAGTAAAATGATGAGAAATAGAGATTATGTTGTATAATTAGGTTTAAAAGTCCATAATTAAATATTTAAACTCTCAAAATTTGATTTAACATCATTTTGCGGTCATTTTTTGGGATTAAAATGTGCATGTCTAATTGGGCTTTATAGTGAACTCGTTTGAATTTTAACGAAGTAAAAAGCTAGAAATTTGAGATTAAGATGTATAATTTTGTTCAAAAGCCCATAATAAACTATTTGAACTCATAAAATTTTATTTAATATCATTTGGTTTTTGTTTTGATGGGATTAAAACGTGCATGTCTAAATTGGCTTTATAAAGAATTCGTTCGAATTTTAACCGAGTAAAAATCTGAAAAATTGTTATTATGTTTTATAATTAGGTTCAAAATTCCATAATTAACTATTTGAACTCATAAAATTTTATTTATTATCATTTTGCATTCGTTTTATTGGGATTAAAACGTGCAAGTCTAAATGGCTTTATAGTGAACCTATTTTAATTTAATCGAGTAAAAAAACGAGAAATTTGAGATTAAGCTGTATAATTTTGTTCAAAAACCCATATAAACTATCTTAAATCATAAAATTTGATTTAATATCATTTGGATGTCATTTTGTTGGGATTAAAACGTGCATGTCTAAATCGGCTTTATAGAGAATCCGTTCAAATGTTATCCTTGTAAAAAGCTGAAAAATTGAGATTATGTTGTATAATTTGGTTCAAAAGTCTATAATTAAATATTTGAACTCGTAAAATTTTATTTAATATCATTTTGCTGTTGTTTTATTGGGATTAAAACGTGCATGTCTAAATGGGCGTTATAGGGAACCTGTTCGAATTTTAACCGAGAAAAAAGCTAAAAATTTGAGATTAAGATGTATCTTTATGTTCAAAAGCCCATAATTAACAATTTTAACTCTTAAATTTTGATTTAAAATCATTTGGTTATCGTTTTGTTGGGATTTAAACGTGCATGTCTTAATGGGCTTTATAAAGAATCCGTTCAAATTTCAATCGAGTAAAAAGCTAAAAATTGAGATTATGTTGTATAATTAGGTTTAAAATATCTTAGTTAACTATTTGAACTCATAAAATTTTATTTAATATCATTTTGCTGTTGTTTTATTGGGATTAAAACGTGCATGTCTAAATGGGCTTTATAATGAACCTATTCCAATTTTAACCGAGAATAAAGTTAAAAATTTGAGATTAAGCTGTATCTTTTTGTTCAAAAGCCCATAATTAACAATTTTAACTCTTAGAATTTGATTTAAAATCATTTGGTTATCGTTTTGTTGGGATTTAAATGTGCATGTCTAAATGGACTTTATATAGAATCCGTTCAAATTTCAACCGAGTAAAAAGCTAAGAAATTGAGATTATGTTTTATAATTAGGTTCAAATTATTATAATTAACTATTTGAACTCATAAAATTTTATTTATTATCATTTTGCGGTTATTTTTTTTGGGATCAAAACGTGCATATCTAAATGGGCTTTATAGTGAACGAGTTCGAATTTTAATCGAGAAAAAAGCTATAGATTTGAGATTAAGCTGTATCTTTTTGTTCAAAAGCCCATAATTAACAATTTCAACCCTTAAAATTCGATTTCAAATCATTTGATTTTCGTTTTATTGGGATTAAAACATGCATGTCTAAATGGGCTTTATACAGAATCCTTTCGAATTTTAACCGAGTAAAAAGCAGAAAATTGAGATTTTGTTGTATAATTAGGTTTAAAAGTCCATAATTAACTATTTCAACTCATAAAATTTATTTATTATTATTTTGCGGTCGTTTTAGTTGCATTAAAACGTGCAAGTCTAAATCGACTTTATAGTGAACCCGTTTGAATTTTATCCAAGAAAAAAAATTAGAAATTTTAGATTAAGCTGTATAATTTTGTTTAAAAACCCATACTAAACTATTTGATATCATAAAATTTGATTTAATATCATTTAGATGTCATTTTGTTGGGATTAAAACGTGCATGTTTAATGGGCTTTATAGATAACCCGTTCGAATTTTAATAGAGTAAAAAGCTAAAAATTGAGATTATGTTGTATAATTATGTTCAAATATCCATAATTAACAATTTGAACTCATAAAATTTGATTTAATATCATTTTGCAGTCGTTTTATTGGAATTAAAACGTGCAAGTCTAAATTTGATTTATAGTGAACCCATTCGAATTTTAAACGAGTAAAAAGCTAGAGATTTGAGATTAAGCTGTAAATTTTTTTTCAAAAGCCCATAATAAACTATTTTAACCCATAAAATTTATTTAATATCATTTGGTTATCGTTTTCTTGGGATTAAAATGTGCATGTCTAAATGGGCTTTTTAGATAATCCGTTCGAATTTTAACAAAGTAAAAAGCTGAAAAATTGAGATTATGTTGTATAATTAGGATCAAAAGTCCATAATTAACTATTTGAACTCATAAATATTGATTTAATATCTTTTTCCGGTCATTTTATTGGAATTAAAACGTTCAAGTCTAAATGGGCTTTATAGTAAACCCGTTCGAATTTTAACCGAGTAAAAGGCTAGAAATTTCAGATTAAGATATATAATTTTGTTCAAAAGCCCATAATAAACTATTTTAACTCATAAAATTTGATTTAATATCATTTTGTTATCGTTTTGTTGGAATTAAAACGTGTAGTCTAAAAGGGCTTTCAAGTGATCCCGTTCAAATTTTAACCAAGTAAAAAGCTAGAAATTTGAGATTAAGATGTATAATTTTGTTCAAATACCCCTAATAAACTATTTGAACTCGTTAATTTTAATTAATACCATTTGGTTGTCGTTTTGTTGGGATTAAAATGTGCATATCAAAATGGGCTTTATACAAAAGTCGTTCGAATTTTAACCGAGTAAAAAGATGAAAAATTGAGATTATGTTGTATAATTAGGTTTAATAGTCCATAATTAAATATTTGAACTCACAAAAATTGATTTAATATCATTTGCGGTCATTTTTTTGGGAATAAAACGTACAAGTCTGAATGGGCTTTATAGTGAACTTGTTCGAATTTTAACCGAGAAAAAGCTAGAAATTTGAGATTAAGCTGTATAATTTTGTACAAAAGCCCATAATAAACTATTTGAACTCATAAAATTTTATTAAATATCATTTGATTATCATTTTGTTGGTATTAAAACGTGCATGTCTAAATGGGCTTTATAGAGAATTCGTTCGAATTTTAACAAAGTAAAAAGCTGAAAAACTGAGATTATGATGTATAATTAGGTTCAAAAGTCCATAATTAATTATTTTAACTCATAAAATTTGATTTAATATCATTTTGTGGTCGTTTTATTGAGATTAAAATTTGCATGTCTAAATGGGCTGTATAATTTTAACAAAGTAAAAATCTAGAAATTTGAGATTAAGCTGTATAATTTTGTTCAAAAGCCCATAAAAAACTATTTGAACTCATAAAATTTTATTTAATATCATTAAGTTGTCGTTTTGTTGGGATTAAAATGAGCATGTCTAAATGGGCTTTATAGATAATCCGTTCAAATTTTAACCGAGTAAAAAGCTAAAAAATTGAGATTATGTTGTATAATTAGGTTCAAAAGTCCATAATTAACTATTTGAACTCATAAAATTTGATTTAATATCATTTTGCGGTCGTTTTATTGGAATTAAAACGATCAAGTCTAAATTGGCTTTATCAAGATATGTCCAAATTACTGAAGACTGTGCAGGCTGAAATTTTAAACCGAAAAGTTCCAATAACTCTTGGAAGGAGACACCATTCAACCGAACGGATAAGGAGGGAGACACCACCAATTGAACAGACACCAACGCCACTATTCGGCCACCTTTTCAAAGGGAAATGTCCGTTGGCCTGCCCTTTTATTTCCTATAAATAGGACTTGAATTTCATTTGTAAAACACACTATTCAAATTATATAAAATTACTTGTGTGAATTTTCTCTCATTTAGTTCTTCTTAGAACTTTATCGACTTATCAAGTACTTTTATACTTGTGGCGTCAACCCCTTTCTATCCATCTTAGTACTTTGGGTTCTTTTAGTTTAATATACTAAAAGGGTCAAAGTTCGTTTATCACGACCCCTTAAAGATCAATATAAGATTCGGGATTAGTTTTTTATAGCTTAGTTTCTTCCTTGAGTATCTTTAAGATATTATTTCCATTTCATCATTCCTTTTCACCATATCACCATCCTTATATATCATCTCATTCAATTCATCATTCTCATCCTTTATCATCATCACAAAGCGTCCTAAACATCCATTCACCCTTATCAACACCACACATCCTTTAGCTTCTAAATCAGTTCCTAAACTATTCCCTTCATTTATTTCACCTATTCCTTTCATCCATTATCCTTAATTCTTCATTTTTCCAGCTACTTCTTGCGAGAGACTTGCTTCCTTCCTAGGTCCTACAATCAAAGTGTGTCGTTCAACATCATCAACAAGTTCGGCTTACATCATATGGTAATCAGAGTTTTGGTGGAAGAAGCAAAGTGCAACAAAATGCTCGTTCAAGCAATTGTAAGTAACTAAACTTTGTCATTTTCAATTTTTGAGCAAAAAAAAAAAGAAAGAAAGGAGAAAAGTTAGTTAGAACAAAAAAAAAATAACAAGAAAAGTCGGTTTCAAAAAAAAAAGAGAAAAGAATAATCAAATTCAAAAGTACAAGATCAAGGGTGAGAAACCATAGCAACATCATCTTCAACATCAAGCCGAGAAGCCATTTCATCTTCAAGACTTTGATTGTTGTTGAAGGAAGGTTGTAAGTTTTCTTGTCAAGTAAGTAACCCCGTTTTTATTTCTTTAATTCTAAATCTTTCTTATCATCCGACTTCGTTTCTCTTTTTTTTGTTTTTATAACTAACCATTTTAGTGACGCATAAACACATTTTACTTGCCTAAGCCTCGAGTAAGTTCTTCTAAGAACTATACACAAGAGAAAAGAGTAGAAAAAGGCGAGAGAGTTGTGAGATCAGAAGATGACAGTAAAAGCTATTAAGTCCTAGAGTGCAAACACAGAGAAAGAGTATAAGAGAGTAATTTTCCTTGGAGTGAATTAGTGAGGCTTTATTGTGAAACATATTGGGTAAAGATTTTATTTTCATTATTCTAACCATGTCACCATAATCTTGTGATTTTTTTTCCACATGAGGACAAGTTCTCGTTGTGAAAAGAACATTAAGATTAGAAGCGATGAACGAAGAAGACCAACAAAGGGAAAACATTTTCTACACTAGATGCCATGTGAACAAAATGATGTGAGCACATCAATGCAATCACAATATGATCCGGAGGTCTTGCCACAAGGACCTATTACTCGTTCTAAGGCAAAGAAATTCAGGAAAGTACTTTTCCTTACTTGTGCTTCAATTCCAGATTCATTCGATAATGTTTATGCCTTAGAACATAGGCTTTATAATGTGTTGCATGCTGATATGTGACATATTAGACTATACTACTTATATATATGTTTAAGTATGTATATATGATATTAAGTATGTTTTAAGGTTTGGTTTGATAGTGTTTATTATGTTTCTAACTTATTTATACGTTCTTGTGTGTTTTTGAATAAGTTTACAAGTGTTTCAACCTTGTGTTTTACGAATGGATCCTTGTGCTGTTTTCCAGTATAGGTAAACAGAGGTGTACCAGTGAGTTACGAAATGGATTCTTGTGTTGTTTTCCAGTATAGGTAAACAGAGGTGTACTAGTGAGTTACGAAATGGATTATTGTATTGTTTTCCAATATAGGTAAATAGAGGTGTGCCAGTGTAAGAGCAGGCCAAACACAACCCTCTTTTGGGATGATGGACGACAACAAAGGATAAGGATGAGGGGTTTCTCATTCAAATTCAAACAATTAACACATGTTTAATGTGTTTTATGAGCCCAAACATGTGGCTGATATGAATGGAGCCTAGATGCAAGTTATTAAGCATTTGAATTTAATTTCAGCCAAGTATTCAAATTCGGCCAACTCCTTTCATTCTCCTATATATTCTGAAATTTTTGTAAAGACAAGGTTACACATTTTTGAATAAAAATTATATTTGAGAGTTTTCTCTTATTTGGTTCTTTTTAGAACTTTTCTGACATTCAAACTTGTTTTTGATTGTCAAATTCTTGATACTTTGGGTTCCTAGATCTCTATCTAGAGGGTCCAAGTCCTTTTGACGTTAAACAGATTCGATTTGGGTTTGCTCAGTATATTGTGCAGGTTCTTTCGAGTTTAGCGTGTCCAATTCGATCCAGCAACTTTCTGTCCTTTTTCTTATCTCTTTCACTTTTCGTTTTATTTTACTTCATTGTTTTCCTATGTAGGTAAACAATGTAAAAATTCTCTTCAAACGCCCAAATTATTATACTTATTTCCTATATAGGTAATCAGTGTAAACACTTGACTGTTTATGTTTTTATTTTGCAGGAACTTGCTTACAACATTCCTAGATCCGCAACTTACGAAGAAAATCCGTTTCGACAGGCTACCTCGTATCAAAATCAATAGTAGTTTTATTATTCCAGACTGATGGACAAACTGAGGTTGTTAACAGAGTTTTATCTACTTTACTTCGTTCCATCATTAAAAAGAATATCAAGACTTGGGAAGATTGTTTGCCACATGTTGAGTTTGCGTATAATCATGTTGTACATTCTGCTACTAAGATGTCACCATTTGAGGTTGTTTATGGTTTTAACCCTATTATGCCTCTAGATTTGTTACCTTTGCCACAGGAACAAGTGACGAACAGGGACGGTCAAGCAAAAGCAGAATATGTGAAGAAGTTGCATCAATAGGTGAAGGAGAATTTAGAACGAAGGACTCAACAATATGAAAAGCAAGCAAACAAAGGAAGGAAGCGAGTCACCTTCGATGTAGGTGATTGGGTTTGGGTTCATTTTCGAAAAGAACGTTTTCCAACCCAACGACGGTCAAAGTTGTTACCAAGAGGAGATGGTCCTTTTCAGTTGTTGGCGAAAGTGAATGACAACGCCTACAAGATAGACTTACCGGGCGAGTACACTGTAAGTGCCACATTTAATGTTTCTGATTTAACCCCTTATGATGATTCTACAGATTTGAGGTCAAATCCTTTTAAAGAAGGGGGGAATGACGTGAGCACATCAATGCAAGCACAATATGATCCGGAGGTCTTGCCCCAAGGACCTATTACTCGTTCTAAGGCAAAGAAATTCAGGGAAGTACTTTTCCTTGTGCTTCAATTACAGATTCATTCGATAATGTTTATGCCTTAGAACATAGGTTTTATAATGTGTTGCATGATGATATGTGACATATTAGACTATACTACTTATTATATATGTTTAAGTATGTATATATGCTATTAAGTATGTTTTAAGGTTTGGTTTGATAGTGTTTATTATGTTTCTAACTTATTTATACGTTCTTGTGTGTTTTTGAATAAGTTTACAAGTGTTTCAACCTTGTGTTTTACGAATGGATCCTTGTGCTGTTTTCCAGTATAGGTAAACAGAGGTGTACTAGTGAGTTACGAAATGGATTCTTGTACTGTTTTCCAGTATAGGTAAACAGAGGTGTACTAGTGAGTTACGAAATGGATTCTTGTATTGTTTTCCAACATAGGTAAACAGAGGTGTGCCAGTGTAAGAGCAGGCCAAACACAGCCCTTCTTTTGGAATGATGGACGGCAACAAAGGATAAGGATGAGGGGTTTCTCATTCAAATTCAAACAATTAACACATGTTTAATGTGTTTTATGAGCCCAAACAAGTGGCTGATATGAATGGAGCCTAGATGCAAGTTATTAAGCATTTGAATTTAATTTCAGCCAAGTATTCAAATTCGTCCAACTCCTTCATTCTCCTATATATTCTGAAATTTTTGTAAAGACAAAAAAAACACTTTTGAATAAAAATTATATTTGAGAGTTTTCTCTTATTTGGTTCTTTTTAGAACTTTTCTGACATTCAAACTTATTTTTGATTGTCAAATTCTTGATACTTTGGGTTCCTAGATCTCTATCTAGAGGGTCCAAGTCCTTTTGACGTTAAACAGATTCAATTCGGGTTTCCTCAGTATATTGTGCAGGTTCTTTCGAGTTTAGCATGTCCAATTCGATCCAGCAACTTTCTTCACCATTGTTGAACGTTCAAGTTGCTGCCATGGATGTTTCTTGAAGCATTCATCTTCCAGTTCGAATATCATTCAAACGTTCAAACTTTTCTGTTCTTTATTTTTTTTTCTCGTTTTTATTTTTCTTTCCATTGTTTTCCTATCTTGGTAAACAGTGAAAAATCTCGTTCCAGCGTCAACTTTTCTTATCTCTTTCATTTTTCGTTTTATTTTACTTCATTGTTTTCCTATGTAGGTAAACAATGTAAAAATTCTCTTCAAACGCCCAAGTTATTATACTTATTTCCTATATAGGTAATCAGTGTAAACACTTGACTGTTTATGTTTTTCTTTTGCAGGAACTTACTTACAACATTCCTAGATCCGCAACTTACGAAGAAAGTCCGTTTCGACAGGCTACCTCGTATCATATGGTAATCAGAGCTTAGGTTCGGATTTGTTGTACTTTTTCTGCAATTTAGTACAAAAGAAAAATACAAAAAAATAAACTTCGAAAAATTCAAAAAAAAAGTCGTAGTCAAAGTTTGACTAAAAAATTCAAAGTCAAAGTCAAAAAATAGAAAAAAAAAATTGAAAATAAAAAAAAATAAAAAAAATCAGATTCAAATATTGCAAAGAAATTGAAAAAAAGAAAGTGTATTCTTATTGTAAAATCAAGATGAATGTACAAGTTCTTCTTGCCAATCTCGTTCCTTGTAGTAAGAATTACATTTCCATCTTTTTATTTACTTTTTGCCAATTTCCAGCCCTTTTACTTTTGTTTCTTTTTTTTTCTTTGTTTTATCTTCGTTTTTCCTTATTTGTGTTTCTTGTTAGTAACACATTTGTAACAGGTTTGAAAACGTTGGTTTAGTCCTTTAAAGAACTGAAAATTGAGAAATTGTAAGGGAAAAAGGCACTGAGTGTTGTGAGAACAGAAGGGGAGACAAAAAGAGCCATTCAAACATTCTCCCGAGTGAAACACGAGTGCTGAGTGTTACATTTTGAGTGCACATTTTTCTTTGGAGTAAAAACCGAGAGGTTTTGTGAGTGTGTAGTGAGGACTTTTATTTTTGTTTTACTTAACTCGTTATTTGTGCTTCTTTGTGTTTTCTTTTGTTTTAATATGACAGGGTCAGATGATCGTAGTCATGGTGGAGACCAGCCACCAGATTTGCAAATGTAGGCTTTTACACGTACTATGCAACGTCTATTAGAGAATGCATTAGAGCCTTTGCAGTCTCGTTTGGACAAGATAGATGGGGGTGGTTCCAATCTGTCCATAATGAGAATCATGATGAAAATGACGTTGAACAATCACCACGGATGAATCAACGACCAGGACGTGTAGTTGATGATAATATTTCTAACATAAAAGTTGTTATACCTTATTTTCAGTGACGTTAAGATCCAGATGCTTATCTGACATGGGAAAGTAAGGTTGAACACGTTTTCGAGTGTTACAATTACTCGGAACAAAAGAAAGTACGACTAGCAACTTTAGAGTTTGTTGACTATGCACTATTGTGGTGGGATCAATTATTGGTTAGTCGACGACGTACGGGTGAAGGACCAGTGAGAACATGGGACGAAATGAAGCGTATCATGCGGAAACGGTTTGTTCTTTCTCACTATCATCGTGATTTATTTCAGAAATTACAAACTTTGAAACAGGGCAATAGGAGTGTCAAGGACTATTCCAAGGAAATGGAGATGTCCATGATGCGTGCGAACATAGTTGAGGATCGTGAAGCAACTATGGCTCGGTTTATGGCAGGTTTGAATTCTGAAATTTCTAACGTTGTTGAATTGCAGCATTATGTCGAATTGGATGACATGGTGCATATGGCGATGAAAATTGAGCGACAACAACGTAAAAAAGTTTCTACTCGAGGTAATATTACTCCATTTAAATCTTTTACGAATCCATTATATACCCCTAACCATGCTAGGAAACAAGCACCAAAAGCGCCACTTCGGATTCAAGAACGAGGCGAGTCCAGCAAACCAAAGCCTCCCGTTGTTGATAATGGGCGTGGTAAACAAAAAGTAGTGGTACAAGAACGATCAAGAGATATTCAAAGTTTTAAGTGCCTTGGTCGAGGACATGTTGCTAGCCAGTGTCCTAATCGTAGGGTTATGTTGATGCAAGATGATGGAGAGATCGAGTCAGATTCTGAAGAAGAACCACATGAGACCCTTGATGAAGATGATAAAGAAGATGTCCTAGAAGTTGCTGAGACTGGTAAGGTAATGGAAATTATGGTTGTTAAACGTAGTCTGAGTGTGCAACAGGTTCAGGATGAACAACAACGCGAAAATATCTTTCACACGCGATGTAAAGTTCAAGATAAGGTATGTGTTGTGATTATTGATAGCGGTAGTTGTACTAATGTTGCCAATTCAGTGATGGTTGACAAGTTAGGTCTCAAGACGACAAAACATCCGAATCATTACAAATTGCAATGGTTGAATGACGGTGGAGAACTTAAAGTAACAAAACAAGTTGTTATACCGTTTTCGATTGGAAGTTACAAGGACGAGGTCCTTTGTGATGTTGTGTCAATGGATGCTACTCACCTTCTTTTGGGACGCACTTGGCAGTATGACAAGAAGGTTATGCATGATGGTTTTACAAATCGATACTCTTTTATGCATGCAGGTAAAAAGATTACTTTGGCTCCTTTGACACCGAGTCAAGTGATGGAAGATCAAGCAAGCTTGAAAAAGAGTAAGGAAGCTGCAAAGGAGAAGAAAAAGATGAATGTTTATGCAAGTAGTCGAGAAATCAGGAAATGTCTTTCCTCTCACCAATCTTTGTTTATTTTAATGTTTAAAGATTATTGTTTATTGACTGACTTTCCTTCTGATTTGCCTGCATCAATTGTTTCCCTTTTGCAAGAATTTAAGGATGTGTTTCCGGAAGAAACACCGAGGGGATTGCCACCTCTTCGTGGCATTGAGCACCAGATTGACTTTATCCTAGGTGCTACTATTCCAAATCGACCAGCATATCGAACTAACTCTGAAGAGACAAAAGAGCTTCAAAGACAAGTGACAGAATTGATGGACAAGGGTTATATTCGAGAGAGTCTGAGTCTGTGTGCTGTTAGTGCCAAAGAAAGATGGATCTTGGAGGATGTGCGTAGATTGTAGAGCTGTGAATCAGATTACAATTAAGTATCGTCATCCTATTCCTAGACTTGATGATATGTTGGACGAGCTTTGTGGAACCGTCATCTTCTCCAAAATTGATCTAAAGAGTGGATATCATCATCAGATTCGCATGCGAGAAGGCGATTAATGGAAGACAACCTTCAAAACGAAGCTAGGTTTGTACGAATGGTTAGTAATGCCTTTTGGCTTAACTAATGCACCTAGTACTTTTATGCGATTGATGAATCATGTTCTGCGATCTTTTATTGGAAAGTTTTGTGTTGTATATTTTGACGATATTTTAATTTATAGCAAGACTTTGCAGGATCATGTAAACATTTGAGAGTTGTTTTGCAGACTTTGCGAGAAGAAAGATTGTTTGGTAACATAGAGAAATGTGTGTTTTGTACTGACAAACTTAAATTTCTTGGTTATATTGTTAGTGCACAGGGTTTTAAAGTAGATCCTGAAAAGATAAAAGCAATTCAAGAATGGCCACGACCGACATCGATTACTCAGGTTAGATCTTTTCATGGTTTAGCTAGTTTTTATCGACGGTTTGTTCCTAACTTCAGTTCTATTACCGCACCCTTAACCGGGATTATTAAGAAGAATTCTAACTTCTTATGGGGTAAAGAACAAGAAGATGCCTTTTTGAAAATTAAGGATTGTTTGACAAAGTCACCTGTGTTATCCTTACCTAACTTTGATAAAACTTTTGAAATTGAATGTGATGCTTCTGGAGTTGGTATAGGCGCTGTGTTAATGCAGGAAAAGAGGCCCATTGCATACTTCAGTGAAAAGCTTAGTGGAGCAACATTAAATTATCCAGTCTACGATAAGGAGATGTATGCACTGATTCGGGCATTGGAGACTTGGCAGCATTACTTGTTGCCTAAGGAGTTTGTGGTTCACACTAATCATAAGGCTTTACGATATATCACAGGTCAGCATAAATTGAATAAGCGACATGCTAAATGAGTTGAATTTTTAGAGTCTTTTCCTTACGATATATCACGTAGATATGTGCTTTTGAATTACCTTGATTCACATTTAATTGGATTTGCATATATTCGTGACTTGTATGTTGATGATTCTGATTTTAGAGATAAGTATAATGCTTGTGAGAAAGGTGCAGTTGGAAAGTTTTACAGGCATGATGGTTATCTTTTTAAAGAAAATAGGATATGCATTCCACAGGGTTTAATGCGTGATATTCTGATCCGTGAAGCACATGAGGGTGGATTGATGGGTCACTTTGGAGTCACCAAGACGTTACAGACATTGAAAGAACATCTATTTTAGCCTAAGATGCGTAGAGACGTTGAAAGGTACTGTGAACATTGTGTGACATGTAAGAAAGCAAAATCGAAGGTTTCACCACATGGTATGTACTTACCTTTACCTATTCCTGATTCTCCTTAGACTGATATTTCTATGGATTTTGTTTTGGGATTGCCAAGAACTAGGACAGGTAGAGATAGTATTTTTGTTGTGGTTGATAGGTTCTCTAAGATGGCACATTTTATTGCATGTCATAAGACCAATGATGTTGTTAATGTGGCTAGCTTGTTCTTTAGAGATGTTGAACGTTTGCATGGTATTCCTAGGTCGATTGTTTCTGACAGGGATGTAAAGTTTTTGAGTCACTTCTGGAGGACTCTTTGGAGCAAATTAGGTACGAAACTCATGTTTTCTACTACTTGCCATCCCCAGACTGATGGACAAACTGAGGTTGTTAACAGAGTTTTATCTACTTTACTTCGTTCCATCATTAAAAAGAATATCAAGACTTGGGAAGATTGTTTGCCACATGTTGAGTTTGCGTATAATCATGTTGTACATTCTGCTACTAAGATGTCACCATTTGAGGTTGTTTATGGTTTTAACCCTAATACGCCTCTAGATTTGTTACCTTTGCCACAGGAACAAGTGACGAACAGGGACGGTCAAGCAAAAGCAGAATATGTGAAGAAGTTGCATCAACAAGTGAAGGAGAATTTAGAACGAAGGACTCAACAATATGAAAAGCAAGCAAACAAAGGAAGGAAGCGAGTCACCTTCGATGTTGGTGATTGGGTTTGGGTTCATTTTCAAAAAGAACGTTTTCCAGCCCAACGACGGTCAAAGTTGTTACCAAGAGGAGATGGTCCTTTTCAGGTGTTGGCGAAAGTGAATGACAACGCCTACAAGATAGACTTACCGGGCGAATACACTGTAAGTGCACATTTAATGTTTCTGATTTAACCCCTTATGATGATTCTGCAGATTTGAGGTCAAATCCTTTTCAAGAAGGGGGGAATGACGTGAGCACATCAATGCAAGCACAATATGATCCGGAGGTCTTGCCACAAGGACCTATTACTCGTTCTAAGGCAAAGAAATTCAGGGAAGTACTTTTCCTTACTTGTGCTTTAATTACAGATTCATTCGATAATGTTTATGCCTTAGAACATAGGTTTTATAATGTGTTGCATGCTGATATGTGACATATTAGACTATACTACTTATTATATATGTTTAAGTATGTATATATGCTATTAAGTATGTTTAAGGTTTGGTTTGATGGTGTTTATTATGTTTCTAACTTATTTATACGTTCTTGTGTGTTTTTGAATAAGTTTACAAGTGTTTCAACCTTGTGTTTTACGAATGGATCCTTGTGCTGCTTTCCAGTATAGGTAAACAAAGGTGTACCAGTGAGTTACGAAATTGATTCTTGTGCTGTTTTCCAGTATAGGTAAACAGAGGTGTACTAGTGAGTTACGAAATGGATTCTTGTATTGTTTTCCAATATAGGTAAACAGAGGTGTGCCAGTGTAAGAGCAGGCCAAACACAACCCTCTTTTGGAATGATGGACGGCAACAAAGGATAAGGATGAGGGGTTTCTCATTCAAATTCAAACAATTAACACATGTTTAATGTGTTTTATGAGCCCAAACATGTGGCTGATATGAATGGAGCCTAGATGCAAGTTATTAAGCATTTGAATTTAATTTCAGCCAAGTATTCAAATTCGGCCAACTCCTTTCATTCTCCTATATATTCTGAAATTTTTGTAAAGACAAGGTTACACATTTTTGAATAAAAATTATATTTGAGAGTTTTCTCTTATTTGGTTCCTTTTAGAATTTTTCTGACATTCAAACTTATTTTTAATTGTCAAATTTTTGATACTTTGGGTTCCTAGATCTCTATCTAGAGGGTCCAAGTCCTTTTGACGTTAAACAGATTCGATTTGGGTTTGCTCAGTATATTGTGCAGGTTCTTTCGAGTTTAGTGTGTCCAATTCGATCCAGCAACTTTCTTCACCATTGTTGAACGTTCAAGTTGCTGCCATGGATGTTTCTTGAAGCATTCATCTTCCAGTTTGAATATCATTCAAACGTTCAAACTTTTTTGTTCTTTATTTTTTTTCTCGTTTTTATTTTTCTTTCCATTGTTTTCCTATCTTGGTAAATAGTGAAAAATCCCATTCCAGCGTCAACTTTTCTTATCTCTTTCATTTTTCGTTTTATTTTACTTTATTGTTTTCCTATATAGGTAAATAATGTAAAAATTCTCTTCAAACGCCCAAGTTATTATACTTATTTCCTATATAGGTAATCAGTGTAAACACTTGACTGTTTATGTTTTTCTTTTGCAGGAACTTACTTACAACATTCCTAGATCCGCAACTTACGAAGAAAGTCCGTTTCGACAGGCTACCTCGTATCAACAAAAGTATATTTTCTTTGATAATTGATGGAGGAAGTTGTACCAACCTAGCAAGCACTATGATGGTAGAACGACTCGGTCTCAAAACCACCAAACATCCAAATCTGTATAAACTACAATGATTTGCATGATGGAGGAGAATTAGAGGTCAAAAAGCAAGTGAAAGTTTTGTTTCTATTGGAAGATACATAGATGAATTTTTGTGTGACATACTACCTATGAGTGCAAGTCATATTCTTCTAGGGAGACTGTGGCAATACGACAAGAGAGCAGTTCATGATGGATTTACCAATCAATTCTCATTCATGTTTGAAGGAAGAAAGATCATCCTAAAACCTTTTAGCCCAAGTCAAAGTAAACTGTGACCAGGAATAATTGTCTAAGAGAATTGCAGCATGGGGTGAAAACAAAAAGGGGAAAGAGCAAGTGAAAGAATGTGCGATGGAAGAAGTACATTTTGAAGAAAAAGAAACCACTGGAGTTGAAAATGAAAATGAGGAAGTGAAAATAGTTGGAGTTAAAAATGAAGAGACTAAAAATGAGATTGTGAATGAAGAGTATGCTGGAGTTGAAAATGCGCAAATTGAAAAGGAAGAGTGTGAGAATGAAAGAGAGATTCAAAAGGGAGATAAAGAAAAGAATGAGTGTGAAGAAGAAAAGCAGATTTTATCTAACAATTCTTTTCTTCCTATTTTTGATTTTTTATTTTTACAGGATGACAAAAGGAAGACCCCAAGAGATGTTCCAATTGCATTGTCGATCTTAAAGGAAACTCAACAACCAACACCCATTAAACATCCA
Source organism: Abelmoschus esculentus (assembly GCA_035048815.1). Taxonomy (NCBI): domain Eukaryota; kingdom Viridiplantae; phylum Streptophyta; class Magnoliopsida; order Malvales; family Malvaceae; genus Abelmoschus; species Abelmoschus esculentus. Next base: position 5,433,138 of record JAUCBN010000049.1, read on the forward strand.
CCATGGTTTGCTATTTTCATTCATTTTGTTAATAGTTACTCATTCTCTAACTATGATTTCTTTTGTAGCAAATTGATTTACATACTTGGTGTTATCCTACCAAACTACGATGACAAGTTCTTTTGTCATTCTATGGTATATTGGTGCATCAAAATATGCCATTCCAAGAGAGCTCTATAGTTAAAACTCTTCAAAAACCATTATAATGATTCGAAGAGTGGAGATGAAAAGTTACATATCTTTTTCAAAGAATATGATGTTTCGAACCGAGAAATGATTTAAAGAACAAGTTTTGTTCTTAAAAGGCATGACGTTGCAAAAGGAGGATTCCAAAGAATTAATGCCTATTTATAGAAGGATGACCCGAGAAGAATAAATACATCACTTGGAAGGAATGAGAATTTGTCCACTCCAACAACAAGGAGGTGTCCATTAAAGAACAATCTCGATTTGAGGAGAAATCGCCAAAAAGAAGGGGAGAATGATACATTCCTAATCAACACCAATTTTCTCTATGGTTTGAGCACATCATTAAAGATCTTCAAGACTGGTTCTAAGGGAGTTCTACCTTACTTTATCTTCTATTATCTAATTTATGCATTCTATAATTTGACAAGCATGCTTTCGCTATATAATTTGACAAGCATACTTTATCCAATTTCCTCTATACCTTACCGATTCTATAATTATTCTAAGTCATCTTATTTTTAATATTAGCAAAACTAAATTATTTCGAACTCATTTTACCTTATTTCAATTCGTTTTAGCTTATACATTGTTTGCTTATTGTTTCAGCTATTTTAAGTAAAGATAATAGTCCTAGGAAGCTTAAAGACATCAAGGGTATCTCAATGTAGCTTGGAAAGACTTATGACAGCATGGAACAACTCAAGGACGGCTCAAACGCTTGGAATTGCATAGGAGCTTAAGGAAGCCTTATTTCAGCTCGTGAACTTAAAGGAACTATGTAGAACCTACTCACGAATTTAAAGGTCTAGCTCAACCAGCTAAAGTCAGCTCTAGAAAGCTCAAATTGGAAGCAAGATTTGAGCTAGCTAAGTCAGCTAGCTAGCTCAGCTCAATCAGCTCATCTTAGCTCACCCTACAACCTTTAGCTCAACCATGGAAGGACACATTCCCTCCCCAAGAGACACAACTGACCAGCCATGGAGGGAAACATGTTTGGGTGCCAAGATCATGGAGGGAAAGCAAGAGGGAGCCAAAACAAAAAGATAGCACTCTTCATTGGACAGATTCATGATGGTCCACTTGTTTGACATTTTCGAGTAGGATCCAAGTACAAATGGGTTTCTGTGTCTTCATGAAAGTTATTCCTCCATCTCTTATATTTCCAACGCATGTTGAATCACATTAATACGATATATTGAACTCAAGATATGTCCAAATTACTAAAGACTGTGCAGACTGGAATTTTAAACCGAAAAGTTCCAACAACTCTTGGAAGGAGACACCATTCAACCGAACGCTTAAGGAGGGAGACACCACCAATTGAACAGACACCAATGCCACTATTCGGTCACCTTTTCAAAGGGAAATGTCCCTTGGCCACACCCTTTTATTTCTCATAAATAGGACTTGAATTTTCATTTGTAAAACACACTATTCAGATTATATAAAATTACTTGTGAAAATTTTCTCTCGTTTAGTTCTTCTTAGAACTTTATTGACTTATCAAGTACTTTTGTGCTTGTGGCTTCAATCCCTTTCTATCCATCTTGATGCTTCGGGTTCTTTTAGTTTAATATATTCAAAGGGTCAAAGCTCGTTTATCACCACCCCTAAAAGATCAATATAAGATTCGGGATTAGGTTTTCTATAACGTAATTTCTTCCTTGAGTATCTTTAAGACACTATTCCATTTCACCATTCCTTTTCACCATATCACCATCCTTCTATATCATCTCATTCCATTCATCATTCTCATCATTTATAATCATCACAAAACGTTCTAATCATCCATTCACCCTTATTAACACCACACATCCTTGCACTTCCAAATTAGTCCCTAAACTATTCCCTTCATTCATTTTACCTATTCCTTTCATCCATTATCCTTAATTCTTCATTTTTACAACCACTTCTTAATAAGACTTCCTTCCTTCCTAGGTCCTACAATCAAAGTGTGTCATTTAGCATCATCAACAAGTTCGGCCTACATAAGTTTGAACTCATGAAATTTGATTTACTCTTATTTTGCGTCCGTTTTGTTAGGTTTAAAGTGTGTATATCTAAATGAGCTTTATAGTGAACACATTGGAATTTAAACCGAGTAAAGTGCTCTAAAATTGAGATTAAGTGGTTTAATCATATTCAAAAGCTCATAATTAACAACTTGAACTAATGTAGCTTAATTGAATCTCATTCTACGGTTGGTTTGGTGGGTTTAAAGCATGCATGTCTAATTGGGCTTTCTAGTGAACCCGTTCAAATTTTAAGCGACTAAAATGCTCTAAAATTGAGATTAAGTTGTATAATTTGGTTTAAAAGCCCATAATTAACTATTTGAACTCATGTAATTTGATTTATTCTTATTTTGTGTTCGTTTTGTTAGGTTTAAAGTGTGGATATCTAAATGAGCTTTATAGTGAATACATTGGAATTTAAACCGAGTAAATTGTTCAAAAATAGAGATTAAGTGGTTAAATCATATTTAAATGCTTATAACTAATTATTTGAACTCAAGTAGCTTGACTGATTCTCATTTTGTGGTCGGTTTATTGGATTTAAAGCGTGCATGTCTAATTAGGCTTTCTAGTGACCCGTTTGAATTTTAAGCAATTAAAATGCTCTAAAATTGAGATTAATTTGTATAATTTGGTTTAAAAGCCCATAATTAACTATTTGAACTCGTGAAATTTGATTTACTCTTATTTTGCGTTTGTTTTGTTAATTTTAAAGTGTGCATATCTAAATGAGCTTTATAGTGAACACATTGGAATTTAAAGTGACTAAAGTGCTCTAAAATTGAGATTAAGTGGTTTAATCATATTCAAAAGATTATAATTAACTACTTGAACTCATGTAATTTGAGTGAATCTCATTTTGTGGTTGGTTTGGTGGGTCTAAAGCATGTATGTCTTATTGGGCTTTCTAGTGAACCCGTTCGAATTTTAAGAGACTAAAATGCTCTAAAATTGAGATTAAGTTGTATAATTTGGTTTAAAATCCCATAATTAACTATTTGAACTCATGAAATTTGATTTATTCTTATTTTGCGTTCGTTTTGTTAGGTTTAAATTGTGCATATCTAAATGATATTTATAGTGAACACATTGGAATTAAAACCGAGTAAAGTGCTCTAAAATTGAGATTAAGTGATTTAATCATATTCAAAAGCTCATAATTAACTAATCGAAATCATGTAGTTTGATTGAATCTTATTTTATGGTTAGTTTGTTGGTTTAAAGCGTGCATATCGAATTGGGCTTTCTAGTGAACCCGTTCGAATTTTAAGCGACCAAAATACTCTACAATTAAGATTAAGTTGTATAATTTGGTTCAAAGGTCCATAATTAACTACTTTAACACATGAAATTTGATTTTTTTTCTTATTTTGCGTTCGTTTTATTAGGTTTAAAGTATGCATATATAAATGAGCTTTATAGTGAACACATTGGAATTTAAACCGATTAAAGTGCTCTAGATTTGATATTAAGTGATTTAATCATATTAAAAAGCCCATAATTAACTATTTCAAATCATGTAGTTTGATTCAATCTCATTTTGTGGTAGGTTTGTTGGATTTAAAGCGTGGATGTCTAATTGGGATGTTAGTGAACCCTTTAAAAATTAATTGACTAAAATGCTCCAAAATTGAGATTAAGTTGTATACTTTGTTTCAAAAGCCCTTAATTAACTATTTAAACTCATGAAATTTGATTTATTTTTATTTTGTGTTCGTTTTGTTAGGTTTAAATTTTGCATACCTAAATGAGCTTTATAGTGAACACAGTGGGATTTAAACCGAGTAAAGGGCTCTAAAATTAAGATTATGTGGTTTAATCATATTCAAAAGCTCATAAATATCTATCTGAACTCAATTAGTTTGATTAAATCTCATTTTGTGGTCGGTTTGTTGGGTTTAAAGCGTGCATGTCTAATTGGGCTTTCTAGTGAACCCGTTCGAATTTTAAGCGACTAAAATGCTCCAAAATTGAAATTAAGTTGTATAATTTGGTTTAAAGGCACATAATTAACTACTTTAACTCATGAAATTTGATTCATTCTTATATTGTGTCCGTTTTGTTATGTTTAAAGTGTTCATATCTAAATAATCTTTATAGTGTGAACACATTGGAATTTAAACCGAATAAAGAGCTCTAAATTTGAGATTAAGTAGTTTAATCATATTCAAAAGCTCATAATTAACTAACTGAAATCAAGTAGTTTGATTGAATCTCGTATTGTGTTTGGTCTGTTGGGTTTAAAGCGTACATGTCTAATTAGGCTTTCTAGTGACCCATTCGAATTTTAAGCGACTAAAATGCTCTAAAATTTAGATTAAGTTGTATAATTTGGTTCAAAAGCCCATAGTTAACTTTTTGAACTCATGAAATTTGATTTATTCTTACTTTGCGTCCGTTTTATTAAGTTTAAAGTACGCATATCTAAATGAGATTTATAATGAACAAATTGGAATTTAAATTGAGTAAAGTGATCTAAAATTGAGATTAAGTGGTTTAATCATATTCAAAAGATCATAATTATCTATTTGAACTCATGTATTTTGATTGAATCTCATTTTGTGACCGTTTTATTGGATTCAAAGCGTGCATGTCTAATTAGGCTTTCTAGTGACCCGTTCGAATTTTAAGAAAGTAAATTGAAAATAATTTGTATAATTTTGTTTAAAGTCCCATAATTAACTACTTGAACATATGAAATTTGATTCATTCTTATGTTGCATCTGTTTTGTTAGGTTTAAAGTGTGTATATCTAAATTATATTTATAGTGAACACATTGGAATTTAAACCGAGTAAAGTGCTCTAAAATTGAGATTAAATGGTTTAATCATATTCAAAAGCTCATACTTAACTAATTGAAATCATGTAGTTTGATTGAATCTCATTTTGTGGTTGGTTTATTGGGTTTTAAGCATGCATGTCTAATTAGGCTTTCTATTTACCCGTTCGAATTTTAAGCAACTAAAATTCTCTAAAATTGTGATTAAGTTATAAAATTTTGTTCTAAAGGCCATAATTAACTTTTTGAACTCATAAAATTTGATTTATTCTTATTTTGCATCCGTTTTATTAGGTTTAAAGTGCGCATATCTAAATGAGCTTTATAGTGAACACATTAGAATTTAAACCGAGTAAAGTGCTCTAAAATTGTAATTAAGTGGTTTAATCATATTCAAAAGCTCATAATTAACTAATTGAACTCATTTAGTTTGGTTGAATCTCATTTTGTGGTTGGTTTGTTGGGTTTAAAGCGTGCATGTCGAATTGGGCTTTCTAGTGAACCCGTTCGAATTTTAATAGACTAAAATTCTCTAAAATTGAGATTAAATTGTATAATTTGGTTCAAATGCCCATAATTAACCTTTTGAACTCATACAATTTTTATTCTTATTTTGCGTCTGTTTTATTAGGTTTAAAGTGTGCTTATCTAAATGAGCTTTATAGTGATCACATTAGAATTTAAATCGAGTAAAGTGCTCTAAAATTGTTATTAAGTGGTTTAATTGAATTCAAAAGCTCATAATTAACTACTTGAACTCATGTAGTTTGATTGAATCTCATTTTGTGGTTGGTTTGTTGGGTTTAAAGCGGGCATGTCTAATTGGGCTTTCTAGTGACCCGTTTGAATTTTTTTTGAAAGAAAGGGCCTCATTAAAAAAACCCTATAGCCAGTCACCTCGAGAGGTGAGTAGGCCCCTATGGGGAAAAGAGTACCCATGGTTTTATTGAGAAGAAGTGGAGAACCTCTCCGAGTTTACAGAAGCCCGAATAAAATCGGGAAAGTTACAATCAAAAGAACATGAAGTAAAAGAACGCAAAGCCCTAGTAGCTAAGACATGGGCTACAACGTTTGTGTCTCTAGGTACATAGCAAATCTTACAATCAGGCAAAGTACCAATAGTGGAGCGGATGTGAGACACCAAATGTTGCACGGTGGAAAGATCTTGATCTTGATGATGAATGTTGTTAACCTTGTTGGCAATGGAAGCTGAATCAGTTTCAAAGACCACATGAGTCCAACCATTAGCAACTGCAAACTTTAGACCTTCCAAAATGGCAAGAGCCTCAGTAGAAGCGGGGTCCGGGCAAATGAGCGGCATAGAACAACCACCAAGGACGAAGCTGGAGGAATACCGGGAAATGACGCCAACAACAACACCTCTTAACACGGGGTCAAAGGCTCCATCCATGTTAATCTTGACGAAACCAGGGTCCGGTTTTGTCCATCTATCTTGAGCAAAAGTGGGCTCAGCTAGCCGGGAACGTAGATGGGAGGCATCATTAATCGATGTGTAGTCATTAAAAAAGTTTTTGTGCATTGGAAACAGCTAACCAAACCGGTTTTAGATGACTATTATGGACAAAGTCATTTCGGCGATTCCATAAATTCCAAAGGATCGTGATAAGAAGTGAAAATTGATGTAAGGAGAGAAAATCAACTACTTCAGAAAGCCACTAGTGGGCGGAGACAAAGGTATTGGAGAAAATTCGTGTAGGAAGCCCTACCAACTAGAGTGCCTCCTTGGCACTAGGATAGTCCCACATAGCATGGAGGGTGGTTTCGATGGTCATGTTACAGATCGGGCATACCCCCGTACCAAGTTTGGCCTGAAGGATTTTATGGCCAGATGAGAGTGCATCATGACATAAATGCCATCCAAAGGTACGAACCTTGGGTAAAGTAGGCAGTTTAGATATAATTTTCCAAAGCTTGGAGGGCCTGTTAATTGGCTAATACGAATCCGGTTGCAGAATATCCGAATTTGTATTTGTGATTGCCCGATCGTGATTCTAGTAAGTAACTAAAATGAAAAATAGGAACTTTAAAATGAAACTTATAAGATGATATGAAATGGATAGATAATATGGTGAAATGGAATGATGATAAGATGGTTGTTGTGCTAAGGATGAAGTATGGAAAATATGGATGTATGGAAGATGGAAGCGAAGAGAAGAAATGTAATTGATGGTGCGGTGTGAACAAAGGAGGAACCAACACTAAAAAGTGAAGACCCGTTCCTTAAGAGTTTTTAAACCGTGACTTGGGTGAAAGGCTAATGGATTGTGACCCTCTAGTTATAAGAACTAGGAACCATCAATATAGAAAGATGAAAAGGGATGAATGCCACAAGAACAATCTTGCAAGCCGATAAAGTTCAAAAAGAACTATAAAAGAGAAACACTCTCAAGTTGTAATATATGCCAAAAGTTGTCCCTTTTACAATGGAATGAGTGCCTATTTATAGGTGTAAGACAACAACAAATTGATTGGCCTAAACAAAGATTAAAGGCTCATTATTCTAGTGTTAAAGGCCTATTAATTTGTAGGTTATCATTATTCTAGTGTTAAAGGCCTAAACAAATTGATTGACAGCCAAAAAGTTTGATCTAGAATGATGAATGTGGACATTCTTAGGATGAATGTAGACATACGTATCATCCACAAGTAGAAACCTTGGGCTGATGGTTGATTAAGTTGTCATTCATCCTCCCTTAAGGGGCTGTTGATAAAGCATTGAATTCAGCAATTGAATGGTCTCCTGAATTCTTGGAAGAAGCATCTTGTGACTATTCCCGTATTGAATTTCCAGCGTGCATTGTCTTCAATAATTTAATCATATCTTAAACTCCTGATATCGGATTGAGGTGATTCAAAGTGCGTTGGAAAGATAAGGAATAGGGAAATAAGTTTGAAGAAGACATAAAAACTCAAATATGCTCTTATCCAATCCAAAAATGGCGAACAAGTTGACTGATATTCCTTGAATTCCCTCCTTAAGTGTTGTTTTAATTGCTGCCTTTACTCTCCCTTAAGTGGTGATAATGAAGGCTTTCATTGCATGTCTTTTCTTTTTTGCTTGCTAAAACTGACAACCTTAAAGTGATGTAAAGACTCTCTTGAAAGCCTTGAAACCATTGCTAGAAATAACAGCCTTCAAGTGGTGTAATTGCTCCATTGAATTGCATTGTAACCAATCAACCTTGATGTGTATTCAAGGGTCATTAATTGATGTAAAGGCCTTGTCATTCCTGAGAATATGATCAGCCAGTTGCTCCAAAAGAATACCTTAGCTGAAATATGTAAGCAACCATTAGATAACAACTTTATTCACTAAAAATGAAAGTGAATGCATGAAACAAATTTAATGAGCTAGTTTAATTAATGAAACTAGTTACATTGAATGATCTAGTTTAATTAATTAACTCACGCACTAAATGAACTCATAAACATAAGAGAACTAACATGCTTTAAGTGAACTATCATGCATTAATTAAACTAATGAACTTAATTGCACTAACATGCTTAAATGATCATCAAGCATTATTTATTCATGCACACATGCTGAAACTAAATTTAAAAACTTAAGAAAGAACTCATGCAAACTCATGCACAAGTAGGAGGTTGTATTTATTCCCATGGCCTCTTGGAATTTCTTGGTTTTAGCACGAGTCATAGGTCTAATAGAAAATTCTTCTGGTTCATTCTTGGCTGTGATCATATCACTGGCCCTAGCTGTAACTGCAAAAATTGTTAACCAGACCGAACCGTGTACATGCTAGAGTCGTGGTGACCCAAAAGGGTGGTGTCGTTTGTGTCATTAATAATGGGTACATTAAGGATGGTGTTGGCGTCTTCGGGGAGAAGTATTCTCTGACTTTCTATTTGTCCCATCGGGGTAAATTAGGCAACATGAAAGTACCTGCTCGAAGAAGGACTTTGTCATTTACCTCATAATCACCATAAAGGTTGACAGGCTGGAAGCCACCCCATTTGTTAAAGTGGATTTGAACTTGGCTGGATATATCTGGGCGTTTGAAAAAGACATCGCGAAGTTTAGAGATAGCAATGCTAAGGCCTTTCCAAGCAAAAGAAGATCTCCGAGTGTGATCAGATTCGAGGATAGAACCCGATGGGTAATACTAGCATTTGTAGACCTGACTAAGGAGATTATCATGTTCACAAACCAGACGCCAGATTTGTTTGCCTAGTAAAGCAACATTGAAGTGGTGAAGATCGCAAAACCCTATACCTCCTGCTGCTTTTGGCAGACAGAAGGTGTCCCAAGGGAGCATATGCCAACCTCGTTTGTCAGCTTTCCCAGACCACCAATAACGACGTATTGAAGTGGTCATATCATCAATAATGTTTTGGGGTAAAACGTAACAAGACATAACATACTATGGTATAGACTGGATGACAGATTTAATAAAAATTTCTCTACCACTAAAGGAGAGGAGATGTTTATCCCATTTACTTAGGTGAGCATTCATTTTTTCCCTGTTGAACCCCAAGGTTGCTGTCTTATTCTTTCCTATTAGGAGAGGGACTCCCAGATAAATACATGGATCATCCACTTCTCTTACATGAAGGATATTAGTGATTTTCGACCGAAGCGACGTAGAAGTTTTCCGAGAAAAGAAAATAGTAGACTTTTCAAAATTCACCGCCTACCCAGATAAAGTAGCGTAAGTATGTAGAGCATCCTTAAGGCGTTGAGCTTCTGTAGTTGTATTCTTAATGAATACGACACAGTCATCAGCAAAAAGGAGGTGGTTGACGCGTGGCCCGTTCCTGCTAGCACAAAGTCTAGGGAGGTTACCATTTGTTTGCTCAACATTGAGCAAGGCTGAAAGGCCTTGAGTACAGAAAAGAAACAAGAAAGGGGATAGAGGGTCCCCTTTCCGTAACCCTCTATGGGGTTTGAAAGGTCGTGAAAGGGAGTCGTTGATACGTACTTGAAAGGATACTGAGGATACACACCTCATAATAAGGGAAACCCAACTAGAGTTGAATCCTAGACGAATCATAATTTGTTCAAGAAAAGGCCATTCAACACGGTCGAAAGCCTTTTCCATGTCGAGTTTTAAGCTAGCACCTTTTGCAAGAAATGTTTCATCAGTATTTAAAGTATGGATGAGCTCATGGGCAATAAGGATGTTGTCAGTAATGTTCCTTCCTTGAACAAAAGCAACTTGATTGCCATTGATACATAAGGGTATGATAGATTTTAGACGGTTAACAAGTACTTTCGATACAGTTTTGTAAAGGACTGTGCAAAGGCTAATAGGTCTGAGATGGCGCATTGTAGTGGGGTCGCTGATTTTGGGAATAAGAACAATGATAGTACGATTGACCTCTTCCATATTAACCAACCCCTCAGGAGTCCGAGGCAGAGGTTTGTAAAGTCCTAGCCAAGTATATCCCAATGCTTCCTGAAGAAATCGCTTGGGAATCCATCAACACCCGAGGCTTTTCTCGGGTCAATATCACGAAAAGCAATGGTAACTTCATCTATTGTGAAATCCTTATTAAGATCATTGTTCATTGTTTCGGTAACAATAGTGGGAATGTTATCCAAGATGGAAGAGGCAATAGTAGGAGAGGAAGACGTAAAAAGATTTTGAAAGTAAGTAATAGTAGTAGACATGATGTCGTCTGTATGTGTTTGCCATATATTTTGGTTGTCTAGAAGTCCAATAATATGATTCTTCCGTCGTCGGCTATTTGCTCTAGCATGAAAAAAGGAAGTATTTTTATCACCGTGTTCTAACCAGTGTGTCCGAGTTCATTGAGCCCAGTATATTTCTTTCGCATTTAACGAGCTATTAAGCTCACTTTTAGCAGAAATAAAGTTATGGATTTCCGTATCAGAAAGATGGCGTTTGAGTCACATATTAATAAAATCGTTCAGTTGAATGATACGCTCATTGGATTTCATGCGTTTGTTAGTTTTCCAAGTGGCTAGGAATCGTCCAATATCCTAAAGTTTATGAAGTGTCGAGCGAGATTGGTTAGACCAAATCTCTCTAATTCGAGAAAAAACTTACAGCTCATCAGCCCAACAATTCGCATAGCGAAAAAGATTATTAGAGTGTTTGGATCTGAGAGTTTGTGACGGGCTAGTGTCCATTAAGATATGGCAATGATCAGAACGTGCCTGAAAGAATGATATATAGCTTGGCAGTTAGGAAATGTATTAAACCAGGCGGAGTTACCAAGGAATCTATCGATTCGTTCCATAATGGTTTTCGTATTATGTCCAGATCTAGTCCATGTGAACCATCCAAACGTTGGTTTACAGTCAAAAAGATCATTCTTAGCAAGACAATCTCTAAAATTATTAATTTGTGATCGCACACGACGAATACCGACTTGTTTTTCATTATCATGAAGGATTTCATTAAAGTCCCCCCAAAAAGCTAGGGAAGGGAAGAGGCTGATTAAAGAGTGTTTATTAATTGCCAAGTTTTATATTTGTTTGCAGTTTCGGCGAAATCATGCAAACCGGAGAAATGAAATTGTATTTGTCCAAAAGAAATAATGACATCAATATGACGATCCGAGTAAGAAAGCAAATCTGATACGAGGTAGCCTGTTGAAACGGACTTTCTTCGTAAGCTGCGGATCTAGGAATGTTGTAAGCAAGTTCCTGCAAAATAAAAACATAAACAGTTAAGTGTTTACACTGATTACCTATATAGGAAATAAGTATAATAATTTGGGCGTTTGAAGAGAATTTTTACATTGTTTACCTACATAGGAAAACAATGAAGTAAAATAAAACGAAAAGTGAAAGAGATAAGAAAAAGGACAGAAAGTTGCTGGATCAAATTGGACATGCTAAACTCGAAAGAACCTGCACAATATACTGAGCAAACCCGAATCGAATCTGTTTAACGTCAAAAGGACTTGGACCCTCTAAATAGAGATCTAGGAACTCAAAGTATCAAGAATTTGACAATCAAAAATAAGTTTGAATGTCAGAAAAGTTCTAAAAAGAACTAAATAAGAGAAAACTCTCAAATATAATTTTTATTCAAAAGTGTTTTTGATTGTCAAATTCTTGATACTTTGGGTACCTAGATCTCTATCTAGAGGGTCCAAGTCCTTTTGACGTTAAACAGATTCGATTCGGGTTTGCTCAGTATATTGTGCAGGTTCTTTCGAGTTTAGCGTGTCCAATTCGATCCAGCAACTTTCTGTCCTTTTTCTTATCTCTTTCACTTTTCGTTTTATTTTACTTCATTGTTTTCCTATGTAGGTAAACAATGTAAAAGTTCTCTTCAAACGCCCAAATTATTATACTTATTTCCTATATAGGTAATCAATGTAAACACTTGACTGTTTATGTTTTTATTTTGCAGGAACTTGCTTACAACATTCCTAGATCCGCAACTTACGAAGAAAGTCCGTTTTGACAGGCTACCTCGTATCATATGATATCAAAGCCTAGGTTCGGATTTGTTGTACTTTTTCTGCAATTTAGTATAAAAGAAAAATACAAAAAAAATAAATTTCAAAAAATTCAAAAAAAAATTCGAAGTCAAAGTTTGACTAAAAAAAAGTCAAAGTCAAAAAAATAGAAAAAAATAGAAAATAAAAAAAATCAGATTCAAATATTGCAAAGAAATTGCAAAAAAAAAAAAGAAAGTATATTCCTATTGTAAAATCAAGATGAATGTACAAGTTCTTCTACTATGTGATTCGAAGTGCTTGGAAATCAACCGAAACGAATTGTTCTTGTTTGTTCGGTGATAGGAGCGTTGTAAAGCACTTCCTTGTAGTAAGAATTACATTTCCATCTTTTTATTTCCTTTTGCCAATTTCCAGCCCTTTTACTTTTGTTACTTTTTTTTCTTTGTTTTATCTTCGTTTTTCCTTATTTGTATTTCTTGTTAGTAACACATTTGTAACAGGTTTGAAAACGTTGGTTTACTCCTTTAAAGAATTGAAAATTGAGAAATTGTGAGGGAAAAAGGCACTGAGTGTTGTGAGAACAGACGGGGAGACAAAAAGAGCCATTCAAGCATTCTCCCGAGTGAAACACAAGTGCTGAGTGTTACTTTTTGAGTGCACATTTTTCTTTGGAGTGAAAACCTAAAGGTTTTGTGAGTGTGCAGTGAGGACTTTTATTTTTGTTTTACTTAACTCGTTATTTGTGCTTCTTTGTGTTTTCTTTTGTTTTAATATGACAGGGTTAGATGATCGTAGTCATGGTGGAGACCAACCACGAGATTTGCAAATACAGGCTTTTACACGTACTATGCAACGTCTATTAGAGAATGCATTAGAGCCTTTGCAGTCTCGTTTGGACAAGATAGATGGGGGTGGTTCCCAATCTGTCCATAATGAGAATCACGATGAAAATGACGTTGAACAATCACCACGGATGAATCAACGACCAGGACGTGTAGTTGATGATAATATTTCTAACATAAAAGTTGTTATACCTTCTTTTCAGGGACGTTTAGATCCAGATGCTTATCTGACATGGGAAAGTAAGGTTGAACACGTTTTCGAGTGTTACAATTACTCGGAACAAAAGAAAGTACATCTAGCAACTTTGGAGTGTGTTGACTATGCACTGTTGTGGTGGGATCAATTACTGGTTAGTCAACGACGTGCGGGTGAAGGACCAGTGAGAACATGGGACGAAATGAAGCATATCATGCGGAAATAGTTTGTTCCTTCTCACTATCATCGTGATTTATTTCAGAAATTACACACTTTGAAACAGGGCAATAGGAGTGTCGAGGACTATTTCAAGGAAATGGAGATGTCCATGATGCGTGCGAACATAGTTGAGGATCATGAAGCAACTATGGCTCGGTTTATGGCAGGTTTGAATTCTGAAATTGCTAACGTTGTTGAATTGCAGCATTATGTCGAATTGGATGACATGGTGCATATGGCGATGAAAATTGAGCGACAACAACGTAGAAAAGTTTCTACTCGAGGTAATACTACTCCATTTAAATCTTTTACGAATCCATTGTATACCCCTAATTGTGCTAGGAAACAAGCACCACAAGCGCCACTTCGGATTCAAGAACAAGGCAAGTCCAGCAAACCAAAGCCTCCCATTGTTGATAATGGGCATGGTAAAGAAAAAGTAGTGGTACAAGAACGATTGAGAGATATTCAATGTTTTAAGTGCCTTGGTCGAGGACATGTTGCTAGCCAGTGTCCTAATCGTAGGGTTATGTTGATGCGAGATGATGGAGAGATCGAGTCAGATTTTGAAGAAGAACCACATGAGACCCTTGATGAAGATGATAAAGAAGATGTCCTAGAAGTTGCTGAGACTGGTAAGGTAATGGAAATTATGGTTGTTATGCGTAGTCTGAGTGTGCAACAGGTTCAGGATGAACAACAACGCGAAAATATCTTTCACACGCGATGTAAAGTTCAAGATAAGGTATGTGTTGTGATTATTGATAGCGGTAGTTGTACTAATGTTACCAGTTCAGTGATGGTTGATAGGTTAGGTCTCAAGACGACAAAACATCCGAATCCTTACAAATTGCAATGGTTGAATGACGGTGGAGAATTTAAAGTAACAAAACAAGTTGTTATACCGTTTTCGATTGGAAGTTACAAGGACAAGGTCCTTTGTGATGTTGTGTCGATGGATGCTACTCACCTTCTTTTGGGACGCCCTTGGCAGTATGACAAGAAGGTTATGCATGATGGTTTTCCAAATCGATACTCTTTTATGCGTACAGGTAAAAAGATTACTTTGGCTCCTTTGACACCGAGTCAAGTGGTGGAAGATCAAGCAAGCTTGAAAAAGAGAGGAAGCTGCAAAGGAGAAGAAAAAGATGAATGTTTATGCAAGCAGTCAAGAAATCAGGAAATGTCTTTCCTCTCACCAATCTTTGTTTATTTTAATGTTTAAAGATTATTGTTTATTGACTAACTTTCCTTCTGATTTGCTTGCATCAATTGTTTCCCTTTTGCAGGAATTTAAGGATGTGTTTCCGGAAGAAACACCGAGGGGATTGCCACCTCTTCGTGGCATTGAGCACTAGATTGACTTTATCCTAGGTGCTACTATTCCAAATCGACCAGCTTATCGAACTAACCCTGAAGAGACAAAAGAGCTTCAAAGACAAGTGACAGAATTGATGGACAAGGGTTATATTCGAGAGAGTCTAAGTCCGTGTGCTGTTCCGGTATTGTTAGTGCCGAAGAAAGATGGGTCTTGGAGGATGTGCGTAGATTGTAGAGCTGTGAATCAGATTACAATTAAGTATCGTCATCCTATTCCTAAACTTGATGATATGTTGGACGAGCTTTGTGGAGCCGTCATCTTCTCCAAAATTGATCTAAAGAGTGGATATCATCAGATTCGCATGCGAGAAGGCGATGAATGGAAGACAACCTTCAAAACAAAGCTAGGTTTGTACGAATGGTTAGTAATGCCTTTTGGCTTAACTAATGCACCTAGTACTTTTATGCGATTGATGAATCATGTTCTGCGATCTTTTATTGGAAAGTTTTGTGTTGTATATTTTGACGATATTTTAATTTATAGCAAGACTTTGCAGGATCATGTAGAATATTTGAGAGTTGTTTTGCAGACTTTGCGAGAAGAAAGATTGTTTGGTAACATAGAGAAATGTGTGTTTTGTACTGACAAACTTACATTTCTTGGTTACATTGTTAGTGCACAGGGTGTTGAAGTCGATCCTGAAAAGATAAAGGCAATTCAGGAATGGCCACGACCGACATCGATTACTCAGGTTAGATCTTTTCATGGTTTAGCTAGTTTCTATCGTCGGTTTGTTCCTAACTTCAGTTCTATTACCGCACCCTTAACCGGGATTATTACTAGCTTCTTATGGGGTAAAGAACAAGAAGATGCCTTTTTAAAAATTAAGGATTGTTTGACGAAGTCACCTGTGTTAGCCTTACCTAACTTTGATAAAACTTTTGAAATTGAATGTGATGCTTCTGGAGTTGGTATAGGCGCTGTGTTAATGTAGGAAAAAAGGCCCATTGCATACTTCAGTGAAAAGCTTAGTGGAGCAACATTGAATTATCCAGTCTACGACAAGGAGATGTATGCACTGATTCGGGCCTTGGAGACATCGCAACATTACTTGTTGCCTAAGGAGTTTGTGATTCACACTGATCATGAGGCTTTACGATATATCACAGGTCAGCATAAATTGAATAAGCGACATGCTAAATGGGTTGAATTTTTGGAGTCTTTTCCTTATGTCATACGTTACAAAAAGCATAAAGATAATGTCGTTGCTGATGCTTTATCACGTAGATATGTGCTTTTAAATTACCTTGATTCACAATTAATTGGATTTGCATATATTCGTTACTTGTATGTTGATGATTCTGATTTTCGAGGTAAGTATAATGCTTGTGAGAAAGGTGCAAAAGGAAAATTTTACAGGCATGATGGTTATCTTTTCAAAGAAAATAGGATATGCATTCCACAGGGTTCAATGCGTGATATTCTAATCCGTGAAGCACATGAGGGTGGATTGATGGGTCACTTTGGAGTCACCAAAACGTTACAAACATTGAAAGAACATCTATTTTGGCGTAAGATGCGTAGAGACGTTGAAAGGTACTGTGAACATTGTGTGACATGTAAGAAAGCAAAATCGAAGGTTTCACCACATGGTATGTACTTACCTTTACCTATTCCTGATTCTCCTTGGACTGATATTTCTATGGATTTTGTTTTGGAATTGCCAAGAACTAGGACAGGTAGAGATAGTATTTTTGTTGTGATTGATAGGTTCTCTAGGATGGCACATTTTATTGCATGCCATAGGACTGATGATGCTGTTAATGTGGCTAACTTGTTCTTTAGAGATGTTGTACGTTTGCATGGTATTCCTAGGTCGATTGTTTCTGACAGGGATGTAAAGTTTTTGAGTCACTTCTGGAGGACTCTTTGGAGCAAATTAGGTACGAAACTCATGTTTTCTACTACTTGCCATCCCCAGACTGATGGACAAACTAAGGTTGTTAACAGAGTTTTATCTACTTTACTTCGTTCCATCATTAAAAAGAATATAAAGACTTGGGAAGATTGTTTTCCACATGTTGAGTTTGCGTATAATCATGTTGTACATTCTGCTACTAAGATGTCACCATTTGAGGTTGTTTATGGTTTTAACCCTATTACACCTCTAGATTTGTTACCTTTGCCACAGGAACAAGTGACGAACAGGGATGGTCAAGCAAAAGCAGAATATGTGAAGAAGTTGCATCAATAGGTGAAGGAGAATTTAGAACGAAGGACTCAACAATATGAAAAGCAAGCAAACAAAGGAAGGAAGCGAGTCACCTTCGATGTAGGTGATTGGGTTTGGGTTCATTTTCGAAAAGAACGTTTTCCAACCCAACGATGGTCAAAGTTGTTACCAAGAGGAGATGGTCCTTTTCAGTTGTTGGCGAAAGTGAATGACAACGCCTACAAGATAGACTTACCGGGCGAGTACACTGTAAGTGCCACATTTAATGTTTCTGATTTAACCCCTTATGATGATTCTACAGATTTGAGGTCAAATCCTTTTCAAGAAGGGGGAATGACGTGAGCACATCAATGCAAGCACAATATGATCCGGAGGTCTTGCCACAAGGACCTATTACTCGTTCTAAGGCAAAGAAATTCAGGGAAGTACTTTTCCTTACTTGTGCTTCAATTACAGATTCATTCGATAATGTTTATGTCTTAAACATAGGTTTTATAATGTGTTGCATGATGATATGTGACATATTAGACTATACTACTTATTATATATGTTTAAGTATGTATATATGCTATTAAGTATGTTTTAAGGTTCGGTTTGATAGTGTTTATTATGTTTCTAACTTATTTATACGTTCTTGTGTGTTTTTGAATAAGTTTACAAGTGTTTCAACCTTGTGTTTTACGAATGGATCCTTGTGCTGTTTTCCAGTATAGGTAAACAGAGGTGTACCAGTGAGTTACGAAATGGATTCTTGTACTGTTTTCCAGTATAGGTAAATAGAGGTGTACTAGTGAGTTACGAAATGGATTCTTGTATTGTTTTCCAACATAGGTAAACAGAGGTGTGCCAGTGTAAGAGCAGGCCAAACACAGCCCTTCTTTTGGAATGATGGACGGCAACAAAGGATAAGGATGAGGGTTTTCTCATTCAAGTTCAAACAATTAACACATGTTTAATGTGTTTTATGAGCCCAAACAAGTGGCTGATATGAATGGAGCCTAGATGCAAGTTATTAAGCATTTGAATTTAATTTCAGCCAAGTATTCAAATTCGTCCAACTCCTTCATTCTCCTATATATTCTGAAATTTTTGTAAAGACAAAAAAAAACACTTTTGAATAAAAATTATATTTGAGAGTTTTCTCTTATTTGGTTCTTTTTAGAACTTTTCTGACATTCAAACTTGTTTTTGATTGTCAAATTCTTGATACTTTGGGTTCCTAGATCTCTATCTAGAGGGTCCAAGTCCTTTTGACGTTAAACAGATTCGATTCGGGTTTGCTCAGTATATTGTGCAGGTTCTTTCGAGTTTAGCGTGTCCAATTCGATCCAGCAACTTTCTGTCCTTTTTCTTATCTCTTTCACTTTTCGTTTTATTTTACTTCATTGTTTTCCTATGTAGGTAAACAATGTAAAAATTCTCTTCAAACGCCCAAATTATTATACTTATTTACTATATAGGTAATCAGTGTAAACACTTGACTGTTTATGTTTTTATTTTGCAGGAACTTGCTTACAACATTCCTAGATCCGCAACTTACGAAGAAAATCCGTTTCGACAGGCTACCTCGTATCAAAATCAATAGTAGTTTTATTATTCCAGATAAGAGAAAGCCCTATACAAGAAGGGCTAGAATCAATGGCTAGGCAACTATGCATGCCTAACTTAACTCGAATACGGTCCATATTGTGTCTATTTAACCTAATTTCACAAAGAAAAAGAAAATCGGCATCATGCTTGGAGGTAGCACGTTGTAGAGCAAGAATTTCCCAGGCATTGCCAAGACCCTGACAGTTCGAATTTTAAGCGACTAAAATGCTCTAAAATTGAGATTATGTTGTATAATTTGGTTCAAAAGCCCATAATTAACATTTTGAACACATGAAATTTGATTTATTCTTATTTTGCGTCCGTTTTTTGAGGTTTAAAGAGTGCATATCTAAATGAGTTTTATAGTGAACACATTGGAATTTAAACCGAGTAAAGTATTCTAAAATTGTGAATAAGTGGTTTAATCATATTCTAAAGCTCATGATTAACTACTTGAGCTCATGTAGTTTGATTAAATCTCATTTTGTGGTTGGTTTGTTGTGTTTAAAGCGTGCATGTCTAATTGAGCTTTCTAGTGAACCCGTTCGAATTTTAAGCGACTAAAATGCTCTAAAATTGAGATTAAGTTGTATAATTTGGTTCAAATGCCTATAATTAACTATTTGAACTCATAAAATTTTATTTATTCTTATTTTGCGTCCGTTTTATTAGGTTTAAAGTGTGCTTATCTAAACGAGCTTTATAGTGAACACATTGGAATTTAAATCGAGTGAAGTGCTCTAAAATTGTGATTAAGTGGTTTAGTCATATTTAAAAGCTCAAAATTAACTACTTGAACTCATATAGTCTGATTGAATCTTATTTTGTGGTTTGATTGTTGGGTTTAAAGCGTGCATGTCTAATTGGGCTTTCTAGTGAACCCGTTTGAACTTTAAGAGACTAAAATCTCTAAAATTGAGATTAAGTTATATAATTTGGTTCAAAGGCCCGTAATTAACTATTTTAACTCATAAAATTTTATTTATTCTTATTTTGCGTCTGTTTTATTAGGTGTAAATTATGTATATCTAAATGAGATTTATAGTGATCACATTGGAATTTAAATCGAGTAAAGTGCTCTAAAATTGTTACTAAGTGGTTTAATTGAATTCAAAAGCTCATAATTAACTACTTGATCTCATGTAGTTTGATTGAATCTCATTTTATGGTTGGTTTGTTAGGTTTAAAGCGTGCATGTCTAATTGGGCTTTCTAGTGAACCCGTTCGAATTTTAAGCGACCTAAATGCTCTAAAATTGAGATTAAGTTGTATAATATGGTTCAAAGGCCCATAATTAACTATTTGAACTCATGAAATTTGATTTATTCTTATTTTGAGTCCGTTTTGTTAGGTTTAAAGTGTGCATATCTAAATGATATTTATAGTGAAAACATTGAAATTTAAACCGAATAAAGGGCTCTAAAATTAAGATTAATTGGTTTAATCATATTCAAAAGCTCATAATTAACTACTTGAACTCATTAAGTTTGATTGAATCTCATTATGTGGTTGGTTTGTTGGGTTTAAAGCGTGAATATCTAATTAGGCTTTCTAGTGACCCGTTCGAGTTTCAAGTGACTAAAATGCTCTATAATTGAGAATAAGTTGTATCATTTGGTTAAAAAGCACATAATTAACTTTTTGAACTCATGAAATTTGATTTTTTTTCTTATTTTGTGTCTGTTTTATTAGGTTTAAAGTTGCACATCTAAATGAACTTTATAGTGAACACATTAGAATTTAAACTGAGTAAAGTGCTCTAAAATTGAGATTAAGTGGTTTGATCATATTCAAAAGCTCATAATTTACTACTTGAACTCATGTAGTTTGATTGAATCTCATTTTGTGGTTGTTTTATTGGGTTTAAAGCGTGCATGTCTAATTAGGCTTTCTATTTACCCGTTTGAATTTTTTTTTGAAGGAAAGGGCCTCATTAAAAAAACCCTATAGCCAGTCACCTCGAGAGGTGAGCAGGCTCCTATGGGGAAAAGAGTACCCAAGGTTTTATTGAGAAGAAGAGGAGAACCTCTCCGAGTTTACAAAGGCCCGGATAAAGTCGGGAAAGATATAACCAAAAGAACAGGACATAAAAGAACGCAAAGCCCTAGTAGCTAAGACATGGGCTACAGCGTTTGCTTCTCTAGGTACATAACAAATCTTACAATCAGGCAAAGTACTAAGAGTGGAGCGGATGCAGAACACCAAATGTCGCACCGTGGAGAGATCTTGGTGATGCGCATTATTAACCTTGTTGGCAATGGAAGCTGAGTCAGTTTCAATGACCACTTTCGTCCAACCATTGGTCACCACGAATTTTAAACCTTCCAAAATGGCAAGAGCTTCGGCAGAAGCTGGATCCGGGCAGAATACGAGCGGCATAGAACAACCACCAAGAACGGAGCCAGAAGAATCCCGAGCGATGACACCTGCAGCAGCTCCCTTTAATACAGGGTCAAAGGCACCATCTGTGTTAACCTTGACGAAACTAGAATTTGGTTTCGTCCATCTAGCTTGAGCAAAAATGGGCTTAGCTAGCTGGGAACGTTGATGGGAATTTTCATTGATTGACTTATAATCATTAAAGAGAGTTTGGGTGTTGGAAACAGTCAACCAAACCGGTTGGAGATGGTTGTTATGGACAAAATCATTGCGGCGGTTCCATAAATTCCATAGTAGCGTAATGAGGAAAGAGAATTGATGTAGGGAAAGAAACCCAGCTACTTCGGTAAGCCATTGGTGGGGAGAAGAGGAGGAGGTGTAGAAAATTCGAGTGGGGAGTCCTGCCAATTGGAGAGCCTCTCTGGCACTGGGACAATCCCTCATAGCATGGATGGTGGTTTCAGTGGTTATATTGCAAATCGGGCATACCCCCGCGCCAAGATTTGCTTGGAGGAGTTTATGGCCCGTTGGTAAAGCATCATGACATAAGCGCCATCCAAAGGAACGAACCTTTGGTAGAGTGAGCAGTTTGTAAAGAATTTTCCAAAGTTTAGAAGGCCTATTCATTGGCCCTGGCTGCAACTGTAGGAACTGGTAACCAGACCGTACCATGTAGATGCCAGAGTCATGGTGACCCCAAAGGGTGGTGTCTTTTATGTCATTGATAATGGGAACATTAAGGATGATATTGGCATCTTCATAGGAAAAGTATTCTCTTACCTTTGACTCGTCCCATCGGGGTAGGTTAGGCACCATGAAGGTACTTGCTCGAAGAGGGACTTCATCATTCACTTCATAATCGCCATAAAGGTGCACAGGCCTAGAGCCACCCCATTGGTCAAAGTGGATTTGAAGTTGACTAGATATACCTGGCCGTTTGAAGAAACCATCGTGAAGCTTAGAGATAGCTATGCTAATTCCTTTCCAAGCAAAAGAAGATTTTCGATTATGACTAGATTCAAGGACAGAACCTGTGGGATAGTACTTGCATTTGTAGACCTGACTCAAGAGGTTATCAGGTTCACATATTAAACGCCAAATTTGTTTGCCTAGTAAAGCGATATTGAAGTGGTGAAGGTCACGAAAACCTATCCCTCCTGCTGCTTTCGGCATACAGATGGTGTCCCAAGGAAGCATATGCCAACCTCGTTTGTTAGCTTTCCCAGACCACCAATATCGGCATATCGAAATAGTCATATCATCTATGATGTTTTGTGGTAGAAGGTAGCAAGATATAACATACTGGGGTATAGATTGGATGACTGATTTGATGAAAATTTCTCTGCCACTAAAGGAAAGAAGGTGTTTATCCCACTTACTCAAGCTGGCATTCATTTTGTCCCTGGTAAAACCTAGGGCCGCCGTCTTGTTTTTCCCTATTAAGAGAGGGACTCCCAGATAAATGCCCGGATCATCAACTTCTCTTACGTGAAGGATATCATTAATTTCCGCTCGAAGCGACGTGGGGGTTTTTCGAGAAAAGAAAATAGTAGACTTTTCAAAGTTCACCGCCTGCCCAGACGAAGTAGTATAAGTGTGTAAAGCATCTTTAAGTCGTTGAGCTTCTGTAGCTGTATTCTTGATGAATACAACGCAGTCATCCGCAAAAAGTAGGTGGTTAATGCGAGGCCCATTCCTACTGGCACAAAGTCCTGGGAGATTACCATTTTCTTGCTCAGCATTGAGCAATGCTGATAGGCCTTGGGTACAGAACAAAAAGAGGAAAGGAGAAAGAGGATCCCCTTGTCGCAAACCTCTGTGAGGTTTAAAGGGCCGTGAAAGGGAATCGTTGACACGTACTTGGAAGGAAACGGATGATATACATCTCATAATAAGAGAAACCCAATGGGTGTTAAAACCAAGCTTAAGCATAACTTGCTCAAGGAAAGGCCATTCAACACGGTCGAATGCCTTTTCCATGTCTAGCTTTAAGCTAGCACCTTTGGCAAGTGAGGTCTCATCGGTATGTAAGGTGTGGATAAGCTCATGTGCAATGAGTATATTGTCAGTGATGTTCCGCCCTTGGACAAAAGCATCTTGGTTACCGCTTATGCATAGAGGTATGATAGATTTCAGGCGATTAACAAGTACTTTCGCAACTGTCTTGTAAATGACTGTGCAGAGGCTAATAGGTCTAAGATGGCGCATTATTGTGGGATCGCTGATCTTGGGTATTAGAACAATGATAGTACGATTGACCTCTTCCATATTAACCGACCCTCATAAGAGTCCAAGGCAAAGGCTTATAAAATCCTGGCCAAAGATCTCTCAATGCTTCTTAAAGAAGCCACTTGGGAAACCATCAACTCCTGGAGCTTTCCGAGGATCGATATCACGAAAAGCAATGGTAACTTCTTCTGCAGTGAAGTCCCTAAGAAGGTCATTATTAATCGGTTCAGTTACAATAGTGGGAATGTTATCCATAATAGAAGATGCAGTAGTAGGAGATGAGGACAAAAAGAGATTTCGAAAGTAGTCAATAGCAGTAGACATGATATCTGTTGTATGTGTTTGCCATATATTCTGGTTATTAAAAAGCCCAGCAATGTGATTCTTCTGTCGTCGACTATTTGCTCTGGCATGAAAGAAAGAGGTATTTTTGTCACCATGTGCTAGCCATTGTGTTCGAGCTCATTGGGCCCAGTATATTTCTTTCGCGTTTAACAAGCTATCAAGCTCGCTTTTAGCAGAAGTAAAGTTTTGAATGTCCGCATCAGAGAGATGTCGTTTGAGGCACATATTAATGAAATCATTAAGTTGAGTGATACGTTCATTGGATTTAATACGTTTGTTTATTTGCCAAGAGGCTAAAAATCGTCCAATGTCCTTAAATTTATCAAGGGTCGAGCGAGAAGGGTTAGACCAAATCTCTCTAATTCGCAATGAGACATCCGGGCTATCAGCCCAACAATTCTCAAAGCGAAAAAGGTTTTTAGAGTGGTTGGGTCGGAGAGCCCGAGGTGGATTAGTATCAAGTAAGATTGGGCAATGGTCAGATCTTGCCTGAAAGAAAGATATAGCTTGGCAGTTAGGAAAGGAATGAAACCAATCAGAATTCCCAAGGAACCTATCAAGTCTTTTCATAATTGTTTCCATGTTGCGTCCAGATCTAGTCCAAGTGAACCATCCTGACGTTGGCTTACAATCAAAAAGGTCATTCTTAGTAAGACAATCTCTGAAATTATTAATTTGTGATCGCGCACGACGGATACCGCCACGTTTTTCATTATCATAGAGGATTTCATTAAAGTCCCCTCCTAAAAGCCAAGGAAGGGAAGAGGTAGATTGTAGAGTATCTATTAGTTGCGAGGTTTTGTACTTGTTCGCAGTTTCAGCGTAACCATGTAAGCCAGAAAAATGAAATGTGTTTGACCAAAGGAAATAATAATATCAATATGACGATCCGAATAAGAAAGCAAATCAATAGAACATTTATTATTCCAAATAATAGCAAGCCCTGTACAAGAAGGGCTGGATTCAACAGTAATGCAACCATGCATTCCTAACTTAGTCCTAATACGGTCCATATTCTGTTTGTTTAACCTAGTTTCACAAAGGAAAAGAAAATCGGCATCATACTTTGAGAGAGTACGTTGTAAGGCGAGAACTGCCTGGGTGTTGCCAAGACCCTGACAGTTCCAACATAATAGTTTCATGTGACTCGGCGGGGTTGATCACCGTCAACCTTCGCCGAAGAGTTTTTGCCGCTGCTCATCCCAGCTTTTTTAGTAGAGGCCTTAGTCGAAAGTCGAGTCCGCTTGGACTTATTAACCTCATCAGAAGGTGGTGTTGGTGTACGTTTGGTACCTCTACTCGAGGTTGGTCTAGCAACTCGTTTGGGGGTTGGTGCAGAGTCCAGCCAGTTAGCAGCCGCCTGGAAGTCAGGATCATTAGCAAGATCTCTTTCTATGTCTTGGAGATCCGGTTCCAACAAACTGATATCGTCGGTATCATCTAAAGTCGAAGCCTTCGAAAGTGTGGGAATTTTAGAACCTTGTTCAGGAAAAGCCATTTGTGATGGTTGGGGGGGACATTGACGAGCGATTAGACGACTAGCAACAGTTGGCAGAAATCGAGGACCTTTTGGGATGTTATGTGGGGAGGCATTACTCAGAGCACACACTTGGTCATTAAGTTGAGATGATTTCTTAGGAGAATTTCCATTCTTACTGATGTCACCTTGGTGGTTTGTTGAAGTTTGAGAGGAAGTTTCCGCACACTGGGCGGTAGAAGAAGCGGAGTTTAAGTAATGAATCCGTCCTTTTAAGTGGAGGTTGTGCATCCTTTTTCTTAGGAACAAACCGGAGCCAGTCCCCATATTGCAGTTGTCCAGGCCGTGCCTCAACTGGGATAGACCAAAAATCTATCGAGTGGCCAATTATACCACAACAGTGACATATTGTGGGGAGACGTTCATATTGAAGTGGACAAAACCTATTAGTTGGTCCCCCGCCAATAGCGACACAACGTCTAATTGGCTTAGTAACATCTAGTGTTAAACCGACTCGGAGGTATTCAATCATATTGAAGTCAATTTTCCTAGTATCAATTTTTGTGACTGTTCCAATCAAAGCCCCGAGAGACTCTCCAGTATGATGGGCAGATTCTTTAGACGCAAGGAAGATAGGGGGAATGTTGTAGATACGTACCCAAATATTCATCGTTTGAAAGTGGTGTTCATCTAGGCTTATGTTGAGATTGTATTGCACAAGGGCTAGCCAATCATCCTTGTAAGTCCAAGGCCCCCTAGTCAGGATATCATCTTTAACCTTCACATCTTTAAAACGGATGAGAAACATATGTGGTTTTAAAACCCTCATGGAGGTAACCTTAGCCGGAGTCCAAATCCCAGTAAAAACTTTTATGATGACTAGGTCATCTATGTCTTTGGAGATTCGAAGATTTCCTAATAGTGTAGAGTGTGCCTCCTCTTCGGAGGAATCCCAAGAAATACTGGGTTGAAAAATAGCAGCTTGTTCATCTTCGGTGAATTGAAGATTCTCAAGTTGTTGAGTAAAGGATTTAGAATCCATTGAGAATTGGTTGTTGCGGAGAATAAAAGAAGAGTTGAGAGAAAAGTTGAGAGCAACAATGACCAAATTCAAAAAAGAATTTTGTTGAGGTGGTAGAGTAGGAGGGCTAAGGATGGTTATATATAGGATGGAAGGGAGAGTTTTAGTTTGAGTTACTATAGGAAAAGAAGAATAAAATCCTTTATAATAGTAAATATGAAGTAGAAAGCAAGCAAGAGTCCTTGCAGGAGAAGTATGATCATAAACAGATTCATAGAAGTAGAAATTAGGAGTCCTTGTAAGGATTGAAGTATGATTCTTGTAAGAAATATATATAGTCCAAAAAGTAATCTGTACCATTGTGGTCGAACACAATGTTACTTTTGACGCAAGATAGAGGTGAAGACAAGAAGGGAAAAAACCGCTAGTAGCATTGGCAAGAGATGGAGGAAAAGAATAAGGTATTGGAATTATACAAGATAACTTGTTTGAATAAAATACACCACAACGGGTGTTGGTTAAAGCCCTTTGCAAGGGTGGTATGTGCGTAAAGATAATATATAAGAAGTAAATTATAGAGTGAAGAGAGTAAACTAACTTGTATAGTTTCGATTCCATTACCCGTTTGAATTTTAAGCGACTAAAATGCTCTAAAATTGAGATTAAGTTGTATACTTTGTTCCAAAAGCCCATAATTAACTATTTGAACTCATGCAATTTGATTTATTCTTATTTTGTGTCCGTTTTGTTAGGTTTAAAGTGTGCATATCTAAATGAGCTTTATAATGAACACATTGAAATTTACACCGTGTAAAGTGCTCTAAAATTGAGATTAAGTGGTTTAATCGTATTCAAAAGATCATAATTAACTAATCGAAATCATGTAGTTTATTGAATCTCATTTTGTGGTTGGTTTGTTAGGTTTAAAGCGTGCATGTCTAATTGGGCTTTCTAGTGAACAAATTCGAATTTTAACGACTATAATGCTCTAAAACTGAGATTAAATTGTATAATATGGTTTAAAGGCCCATAATTAACTATTTGAACTCATGAAATTTGATTTATTCTTATTTTGAGTGCGTTTTGTTAAGTTTAAAGTGTGCATATCTAAATGAGCTTTATAATGAACACATTGAAATTTAAATCGAGTAAAGCGCTCTAAAATTAAGATTAAGTGGTTTAATCATATTCAAAAGCTTATAATTAACTACTTGAACTCATTTAGTTTGATTGAATCTCATTATGTGGTTGGTTTGTTGGGTTTAAAGCGTGAATATCTAATTAGGCTTTCTAGTGACCCGTTCGAGTTTCAAGCGACTAAAATGCTCTAAAATTGAGAATAAGTTGTATCATTTGGTTCAAAAGTCCATAATTAACTTTTTGAACTCATGAAATTTGATTTTTTTTCTTATTTTGCGTCTGTTTTACTAGGTTTAAAGTTGCACATCTAAATGATCTTTATAGTGAACACATTCGAATTTAAACTGAGTAAAGTGCTCTAAAATTGAGATTAAGTGGTTTGATCATACTCAAAAGCTCATAATTTACTACTTGAACTCATGTAGTTTGATTGAATCTCATTTTGTGGTTGTTTTATTGGGTTTAAAGCGTGCATATCTAATCAGGCTTTCTATTTACCCGTTTGAATTTTAAGCGACTAAAATGCTCTAAAATTGAGATTAAGTTGTATAATTTGTTCCAAAAGCCCATAATTAACTATTTGAACACATGAAATTTGATTTATTCTTATTTTGTGTCCGTTTTGTTAGGTTTAAAGTGTGCATATCTAAATGAGCTTTATAATGAACACATTGAAATTTAAACCGTGTAAAGTGCTCTAAAATTGAGATTAAGTGGTTTAATCGTATTCAAAAGATCATAATTAACTAATCGAAATCATGTAGTTTATTGAATCTCATTTTGTGGTTGGTTTGTTAGGTTTAAAGCGTGCATGTCTAATTGGGCTTTCTAGTGAACAAATTCGAATTTTAACGACTATAATGCTCTAAAATTGAGATTAAGTTGTATAATATGGTTTAAAGGCCCATAATTAACTATTTGAACTCATGAAATTTGATTTATTCTTATTTTGAGTCTGTTTTGTTAGGTTTAAAGTGTGCATATCTAAATGATATTTATAGTGAACACATTGAAATTTAAATAGAGTAAAGGGCTCTAAAATTAAGATTAAGTGGTTTAATCATATTCAAAAGCTCATAATTAACTACTTGAACTCATTTAGTTTGATTGAATCTCATTATGTGGTTGGTTTGTTGGGTTTAAAGCGTGAGTATCCAATTAGGCTTTTTAGTGACCCGTTCGACTTTTAAGCGACTAAAATGCTCTAAAATTGAGAATAAGTTGTATCATTTGGTTCAAAAGGCCATAATTATAGAGTACAAGGATTTGACACATTCAAACAAAGTCTGAATTTTGTCAAGAAAAGTTCAATGAAGAACTGAAATTGAGAGAAAATCTCACAAGTGATTTTTTCATAAAAAATGTCTAACCTTTTACAAGTGATTTTCGTCCATATTTATAGAGTACAAGGGAGCCAATTTGGCCAGCATTGTGTGGCTGGAATTGAAGGGAAAAGGAGTTACAAAGCCTGATTTAAAATCAGTCACAAATTCAAAAAGGGAAGTTAGCCTATTTCAAATACATGGCTGGAAAGAAAAGGCCTCATTTAACACATGTTAAATGTGTTATTTTGAATTCAAACAAGTGAATTTCGTCCACTTATTTGAATAGGAAGTTGGCTGATCATTTGAAATTCAAACAAGGCTCCAATCCTTGTTTTTAACTCCTTCAAGCATGCCGCACATGTGGATGAGGGCTGATGAAGGTGCACGCTGGTGCATGGCAATGGATGGACGTGCATGGTGCATGCATATGTGTGGAATGCCTCAAATTAGCTCACTCTTGTTGCCATCTAGTGTAAAAAATAAGTTGAGCTGAAATTAAGTCATTTAGATATAGTTGAGATACTGTACTTCTACACCTTTCTTGTTGAGCTGATTTGGAGTTGTTAGTCACAAGTTGAACTAAATTGGAGTGAATTGAGCTGATTTGAGCTGAAGAGGAAGTGGTCACACTCTCCTGAGCTGGAATCGAGCTGGTCTCACTCTCCTGAGCTGGAATCGAGCTAGCTACACTCTCTTGAGCTGGAGATGAGCTGCATAGGCAAACTTGAGCTGGAGATGAGCTGAGTATGCCCACTTGAGCTAGCACTCGCCTAAGTACCTATATCAAAACAAGGCAAACACACATAAAAAGCCTTGTAGTCTTATTTAATCACACAAACGCACTTAAAACATAATGCAAACACACTGAACAATATATATACATAAGTAAACAAACCTATAAGTAAGTAAACACTATGTACATCACATACTAACATGTAAACACTATGTATGTCACATATCAGCATGTAATACATTATAAACACAATTCTCTAAGGCATGGATGTTCTCAAACGAATCAGGAATGTTAGCACAAGTAAGGGAAAGAGCTTCCCTGAATTTCTTTGCCTTAGAACGAGTGATTGGACCTAATGGTAAGACCTCCAGATCTGCATTCTTGTCATGACATGATGTGCTCACATCATTAAGTGGTTTAATCATATTCAAAAGCTCATAATTAACTACTTGAACTCATGTAGTTTGATTGAATCTCATTTTGTGGTTGGTTTTTTGGGTTTAAAGCGTGCATGTCAAATTAGGCTTTCTATTTACCCGTTCAAATTTTAAGCGACTAAAATGCTCTAAAATTGCGAATAAGTTGAATAATTTGGTTCAAATACCCATAATTAACTTTTTGAACTCATGAATTTTGATTTATTCTTATTTTGCATCCGTTTTATTAGGTTTAAAGTGTGCATATCTAAATGAGCTTTATAGTGAACATATTGGAATTTAAACAGAGTAAAGTGCTTTAAAATTAGATTAAGTGGTTTAAAAAAATCAAAATCTCATAATTAACTATTTGAAATCATGTAGTTTTGATATGTGCACGCCCAACCTTAGTTTCTGGCCATACCTTAAGTCACACAATTTCAATCATGAAGTTGTACTTAATCCTCTTCATTTTCTCAATTCATGTGCTAAACTCACTTGCTATCTCATATTATATACCTATAATGTTTTTTTTCCTTAAATTACTATTTATAACTTAGTAAATAGTATTGAACCACAACTTTATCTAGCTTATATTATGCATAATTAATATTCAACACATAGCTTAAGGGACTATTGGCCAGCTCCGTTTTAGCTCAAATGCACCATTTGAGCTCAAAACAAAGAATCATTGTTTGAGTCACTTACCAGCTTCCAATCAGCACCAAAATGTACCAAACACTCCTAGGCAGCGCAATGAAGTGGATGTTAGCTTCGTTCCATCTCACCAATCCAGAATGAGCTCAAAATGACAAATGGTGAATTACCATCCATATGGGATTCGGATCAGCTCCTACACACTCTTATGGATTAAGGAGAGTATTATGGCCCTAAGGATCAGTTCACTCAGCTAGGGGGTTAGTCATTCAGCTCAAATCATCACTCAAAGATGGTGAACTTTCAGCTAGCTAAATCAACTAGTTAGCTCAGCTCAACCTTAGTTCATCCAGCTCATCTTAGCTCACTCTACAACCTTCAGCTCAACCATGGAAGGACATGTTCCCTCCCCAAGAGACAAAACCGACGAACCATGGAGGGAAACATGTTTGGGCGCCAAAACAAAGAGATAACAGTCTTCATTTGGTAGATTCATGATGCTCCACTTGTTTGCCAATTTCTAGCAAGACACAAGTAGAATTGGGTTTCAGTGTCTTCAAGAACGTTGTTCCTCTATCTTTTATCTTTCCAATGCATGTTGAATCGTAATAATACGATATCAGGAACTCGAGATATGTCCAATTTACTGAAGACTGTGCATGCTGGAATTTTAAACCGAAAAGTTCCAACAATTCTTGGAAGGAGACACCATTCAATCGAATGGTTAAGGATGGAGACACCACCAATTGAACAGACATCAAGGCCACTATTCGTCCACCTTTTGAAAGGGAACTGTCCCTTGGCCACACCCTTTCATTCCTTATAAATATGTAGCCATTTTGGCATTTGAACACACAACTTTAAATTAGATTATTTATTTTGTGAGTTAATCTCTCAATCTTGTTCTTTTAAGAACTTTATCAACTTATCAAATCATCTTTTTGATTTGTGGCGTCACCCTCCATCCTTTATAATTTAGATTTCTGGAATTACATTTCCAAGAGGTGTAAGTACACCTACCACCCTCAAAGTTGCAACTAGATTGGGTTTATGTTCCTATAACATAAGTTCAACCAATGCCCCTTTGAATACTATCATTCTATCATCCAATAATCACCATACACCTTCCATTTCGTTCACCATTCTTCACCAACCCTTAACATATCCTTCCATATTTACTTTACTTAAACATCTTCCTTCTCTTCCCTAATCAACCAACAACATCCCCCACGCATTCCCTTCACCAAAACAACTTCTTTTTCATCTAAACAATACCCCACACAATAACCTCTCCTCAAATCATCTTTATCTTATTTCCAACATATTTGAACATTCTTTTGTTCAAGAAACAAGCGTGATACAAGGCTTGCTTGCATTCTAAGGTCGGGGCAATCAAAGCTTCTCTCCACAAGCATCTTTGGAGAGTTGGAGCATATCATATGATATCAGAGCAAAGAAAGAATCAAGTAAGCCATATTTAAAATGAAAAATTGAGATTAAGCTGTATAATTTTGTTGAAATGGCCATAATAAACTATTTGAACTCATAAAATTTTATTTAATATCATTTGGTTGTCGTTCTGTTTGGATTAAAACGTGTCTGTTAAATGGGCTTTATAGAGAATCTGTTCGAATTTTAAGCGAGTAAAAAGCTAAAAATTGAGATTATGTTATATAAATAGGTGCAAAAGTCCTTAATTAACTATTTGAAGTCATAAAATTTGATTTAATATCATTTTGTGGTTGTTTTATTGGGATTAAAATGAACATATCTAAATGGGCTTTATAGTGAACCCGTTCGAATTTTAACCGAGTAAAAAGCTAGAAATTTGATATTAATTTGTATAATTTTGTTCAAATGCCCATAATAATTATTTGAACTCATAAAATTATATTTAATATCATTTGGTTGTCGTTTTGTTGGGATTAAAATGTGCATGTCTAAATAGACTTTATAGAGAAGTCGTTCGAATTATAACCGAGTAAAAAGCTGAAATATTGAGATTATGTTGTATAATTAGGTTCAAAAGTGCATAATTAAATATTTGAACTCACAAAATTTGATTTAATATCATTTTCAGGTTGTTTTATTAGGATTAAAGCGTGTATGTCTAACTGGGCTTTATAGTGATCCCGTTCGATTTTTAACCGAATAAAAAGGTAGAAATTTGAGATTAAGCTGTATAATTTTGTTCAAAAGCCCATAATAAACTATTTGAACTCGTAAAATTTTATTTAATATCATTTGGTTTTTGTTTTGTTGGGATTGAAACGAGCATGTCTAAATGGGCTTTATAGATAATCCGTTCGAATTTTAACCGAATAAAAAGATGAAAAATTGAGATTATGTTGTGTAATTAGGTTCAAAAGTCCATAATTAACTATTTGAACAAACAAAATTTTATTTATTATCATTTTGCGATCATTTTATTGGGATTAAAACGTGTAAGTCTAAATGGGCTTTATAGGGAACCCGTTCAAATTTTAACCAAGTAAAAACTCCAGAAATTTGACATTAAGCTGTATAATTTTATTCAAATAAACATAATAAACTATTTGAAATCATAAAATTTGATTTAATATCATTTGGATGTTGTTTTGTTGAGAATAAAATGTGCATGTGTAAATGGGCTTTATAGAGAATCCGTTCGAATTTTAACCTAATAAAAAGCTGAAAAATTGAGATTATGTAGTATAATTAGGTTCAAAAGTCCATAATTAAATATTTGAACTCATAAAATTTTATTTAATATCATTTTGCGGTCGTTTTATTGGGATTAAAACGTTCATGTCTAAATGGGTTTTATAGTGAACACGTTCGCATTTTAACTAAGTAAAAAGCTAGAAATTTGAGATTAAGTTGTATAATTTTGTAAAAAAAAATGATAAGAAACTATCTAAAATCATAAAATTTAATTTTATATCATTTGGATGTCGTTTTGTTGGGATTAAAATGTGCATGGTTAAATGGGCTTTATAGAGAATCCGTTCAAATTTTAACTAAGTAAAAATATGAAAAATTCAGATTAAGTTGTATAATTAGGTTTAGAAGACCAGATTTAACTATTTAAACTCATAAAATTTGATTTAATATCATTTTGTGGTCATTTTATTAGGTTTAAAACGTGCATGTATAAATGGGCTTTATAGTGAACCCGTTCGAATTTTAACCGAGTAAAAATCTAGAAATTTGAGATTAAGTTGTATAATTTTGTTCAAATGCCCATAATAAACTATTTGAACTCATAAAATTTTATTTATTATCAATTGGTTGGTGTTTTGATGGGATTAAAATGTGCATGTCTAAATAGGCTTTATAGAGAATTCGTTCGAATTTTAACCGAGTAAAAAGCTGAAAAATTGAGATTATGTTATATAAATAGGTGCAAAAGTACATAATTAACTGTTTTAAAACATAAAATATTATTTAAGATCATTTGGAGGTTGTTTTATTGGTATTAAAACGTGCATGTCTAAGTAGGCTTTATAGTGAACCCGTTCGAATTTTAATCGAGTAAAAAGCTAGAAATTTGAGATTAACTTGTATAATTTTGTTCAAATACCAATAATAAACTATTTGAACTCATAAAATTTTATTTTATATCATTTGGTTTTCGTTTTGTTGAAATTAAAACGTGCATGTCTAAATGGGCTTTGTAGAGAAGTCGTTCGAATTTTAATAGAGTAATAAGATGAAAAATTGAGATTATGTTGTATAATTAGGTGTAAAAGTCCATAATTTATTATTTGAACTACAAAATTTTATTTAATATCATTTTGTGGTTGTTTTATTGGGATTAAAACGTTCAGGTCCAAATGGGCTTTATTGTGAACCCATTCAAATTTTAATCGAGTAAAAAGCAAGAAATTTGAGATTAAGTTGTATAATTTTGTTCAAATGCCCATAATAAACTATTTGAACTCATAAAATTTTATTTAATATCATTTGGTTTTCATTTTTATGGGATTAAAATGTGCATGTCTAAATGAGCTTTATAAAGAATCCATTCGAATTTAACCGAGTAAAAACTGAAAAATTAAGATTATGTTGTATAATTAGGTTCAAAAGTCCATAATTAACTATTTAAACTTATAAAATTTTATTTATTATCATTTTGCGGTCGTTTTATTGGGATTAAAACGTGCAAGTCTAAATGGGCTTTATAGTGAACCCATTCGAATTTTAATCTAGTAAAAAAACTAGAAATTTGAGATTAAGCTGTATATTTTGTTGAAAAAAACCCATACTAAACTATTTGAAATCATAAAGTTCGATTTACTATCATTTGGATGTCGTTTTGTTGAGATTAAAGTGTGCATGTCTAAATGAGCTTTATAGAGAATCCGTTCGAATTTTAACCTAGTAAAATGATGAAAAATTGAGATTATGTTGTATAATTAGGTTCAAAAACCATAATTAAATATTTGAACTCATAAAATTTTATTTAATATCATTTTGTTGTTGTTTTATTGGAATTAAAACGTGCATGTCTAAATAGGCTTTATAGTGAACTCGTTCGAATTTTAACCGAGTTGATAAGGGGCTTGTTGTGAAGAAACAACATTTCTCGTTCATTCACGGACCTAGGATTGTATTAAGTATTCCTCTGCAGCAAAAAGAAAAATGGTGTTGTGTTAGGATGTTAAAAGGCTTAAAATAAAAAGAAAAATCAGAATTGTGTGAGAAAGAAGTTGCTGAAAATTTTTGGACAAATTTGAAGGTTGAAGATGAAGTTCTTCAAGCATTCATCAATGGCAGCAACGTTCTTGAAGTTTGAACAAACTCCAAGGAAGAACCCGAACAATCTACTGATCGAACCCGAACCTTATCTTGAATCTGCTCGAAAATGGACTTGGACCCTTCAATTATCGAACAATTGAGAACCCGAAGTATCATGTAACTTGACAAAAATTCAGAATTCATAGTCAAGGAAAAGTTCTAAAAAGAACCAGGTTTGAGAGAAAATCTGACAAAAAAATTTATTCATCAAAAAGTTTAACCTTGTCTTTACAAAATTATAGAAATATATAGGAATAAAGGAGAAGTTGGCCAAAATTGAATTTGTGACCAATATTTGAACAAAAATAATTAAAATAAATCACTTTAGGCTTCATTTAATTTCAGCCAAGTGATTTGGCATATAAAACACATTTAACATGTGTTAAATGTTTGAATTTTGAACACAAAACCACTCATTCTTATCCCTTAGGCGTTTGGTCTTCAAGAACAAGGGCTTTGTTTGGCTAGAAATGAATTTACACACCCACACATGTGCACAAGGCTGCCATATGTGTCCCACATGCATGGCACATGCCTAGAACACATTCCCTTCGTGTAGGATAGGTTTCAGCTGTCATAGGTCACTTAAGCTTGAGTTGAGCTAGTTGGAAATTGAGTAGAGCTGAAACTAGCTAGCTGAGAGTGTAAGGAGGTAAACGGAGCTGGGAGCTAAGCCTCTGAGCTGCCTCGAGCTAAGGTGAGTTGCGTGCACTCCATCGAGCTTCTTCTAAGCTGAATATAATTCACTTGAGCTGGTGTTGAGCCGTATGCCCACTTGAGCTAAGGTTCTCCTAAGTACCTATATCAGAACAAGGCAAACACGTTTAAAAAGCCTTTTAGTCTTATTTTAACCACACAAACACACTTAAAACCAAATACAAACATACTTAATATAATATATACATAAGTAAACACACATACTAATATATATATATATGTCACATATCAACATGCAATACATTATAAACAACATATTCTAAGGCATGGACATTCTCAAATGAATCTGAAATGTTAGCGCAAATAAGAAAAAGAGCTTCCCTGTATTTCATTGCCTTAGAACGTGTGATAGGTCTTGATGGTAAGACCTCTAGATCAACCTGTTGAACTTGACATGATGTGCTCACATCATCCCCCTTCTTGAAAAGGATTTGACCTCAAATCTGCAGAATCTTCATAAGGGGTTAAATCAGAAACATTAAATGTGGCACTTACAGTGTACTCGCTCGTTATTTCTATCTTGTAGGCGTTGTCATTCACTTTCGCCAACACCTAAAAAGGATCATCACCTCGCGGTAACAACTTAAACTGCCTTTGGGTTGGAAATCGTTCCTTTCGAAAGTGAACCCAAACCCTATCACCAACATTGATGGTGACTCGCTTTCTTCCCTTGTTTGCTTTCTTTTAGTACTGTTGAGTCCTTCGCTCTAAGTTCTCCTTAACCTGTTGATGTATACGCTTCACATAATCTGCTCTCGCTTTTCTGTCCTTTCATATCACCTGTTCTTGTGGCAAAGGCGACAAATCTAGAGGTGTAATGGGATTAAAACCATAAACAACCTCAAACGGTGACATTTTGTAGCAGAATGTATAGTATGCTTATAAGCGAATTCAACATGTGGCAAACAATCTTCCCAAGTCCTAATGTTCTTTTTAGTGATAGAACACAACAAAGTAGATAAAACACGATTAACAACCTCAGTTTGTCCATCAGTATAGGGATGACAAGTAGTACAAAACATGAGTTTCGTACCTATTTTGCTCCAAAGAGTCCTCCAGATATGACTCAGAAACTTAACATCCATGTCAGAAACAATTGACCTAGGAATACCATGTAATCGAACAATCTCTCTAAAGAACAAGTTAGCCACATTAACAGCATTATCAGTCTTATGGCATGCAATGAAATATGCCATCTTAGAGAATCTATCAACCGTAACAAAGACACTATCTCTACCATTTCTAGTTCGAGGCAATCCCAAAACAAAATCCATTAAAATATCAATCCAAGGGGAATCAGGAATAGGTAGAGGTAAGTACATATCATGTGGTGAAACCTTCGATTTCGCTTTTCTACATGTCACACAACGTTCACAATACCTTTCGACATCAATGCGCATCTTTGGCCAAAACAAATGCTCCTTCAATGTGTGTAACAGCTTAGTGACACCAAAATGACCCATCAATCCACCTTCATGTGCCTCACGAAGCAGAATATCATGCATCGAACCCTGGGGAATGCATATCCTATTTTCTTTGAAAAGATAGCCATCATGCCTGTAAAACTTTCAATCTACGCCTTTTGTCACAAGCATTAAACTTATCTCTAAAATCAGGATCATCTGGGTATAAATCACGAATATACGCAAAACCAATCAAATATGAATCAAGATAACTCAACAATGCATATCTACGTGATAAAGCATCATCAACGACATTTTCTTTCCCTTTTTTGTAACGAATGACATAAGGAAAAGATTCTAAGAATTCAACCCACTTAGCATGTCATTTATTCAACTTATGCTGACCAGTGATGTAACGTAAGGCCTCGTTGTTAGTATGGATCACAAACTCCTTAGGCAACAAGTAATGTTGCCACGTCTCCAAAGCCCAAATCAGTGCGTACATCTCTTTGTCATAAATCGGATAGTTCAATGTAGCACCACTCAATTTCTCACTGAAATAGGCAACGAGCCTCTTTTCCTGCATCAAAACATCACCTATACCAATTCCAGAAGCATCACATTCAATTTCAAATGTTTTATCAAAATCAGGTAATGCTAACACAGGTGCTCGAGTCAAATAGTCCTTTATTTTCATAAAGGCATCTTCTTGTTCCTTACCCCAAAAGAAGCTAGAATTCTTCTTAATAATCCCAGTTAAGGGGCAGTAATAGAATTGAAGTTAGGAACAAACCGTCGATAAAAACTCGATAAACCATGAAACGATCTAACCTGAGTAATCGATGTCGGTTGTGGTCATTCCTGAATTGCCTTTATCTTCTCAGGATCAACTTCGACTCCTTGAGAACTAACAATGTAACCAAGAAATGTGAGTTTGTCAGTACAAAATAAACATTTCTCCATGTTACCAAACAATCTTTCTTCTCGCAAAACCTACAAAACAGCTCACAAATGTTCTACGTGATCCTGTAACGACTTACTATAAATCAAGATATCATCAAAGTAGACAACACATAATTTACCAATAAAGGATCGCAGAACATGGTTCATCAATCGCATAAAAGTACTAGGTGTGTTAGTTAATCCAGAAGGCATCACTAACCATTCATACAAACCTAGCTTCGTGTTGAAGGTTGTCTTCCACTCATCGCCTTCTCTCATGCAAATCTGATGATAACCACTTTTCAAATCAATTTTGGAGAAGATGATGGCTCCGCAAAGCTCGTCCAACATGTCATCAAGTATCGAAATGGGATGACGATACTTAATTGTAATTTGTTTCACAGCTCTACAATCTACGCACATCCTCCACGATCCATCTTTCTTCGGCACTAGTAGCACCGGAACAACACACAGACTCAAGCTTTCTCGAATGAAACCTTGTCCATTAACTCAGTAACCTGGCGTTGAAGCTCCTTAGTTTCTTCGGGGTTAGTTCGGTAAGTTGGTCGGTTCGGGATAGTAGCACCTAGAATAAAGTCAATCGAATGCTCAATGCCACGAAGAGGTGGCAATTCCTTCGGTGTTTCATCTGGAAACACGTCCTCAAATTCCTGCAAAAGAGACAAAATCGGTGTAGGTAGATCAGTAGGAAAATCTGCCAACAAACAATAATCTTTAAACATCAAAATAAGAACAGATTATTGGGAGGAAAGACATTTCTGATTTCACTACTGCTTGCATAAACGAACATCTTCTCTTTTACAGCTTCTCTACTCTTTTTCATGCTCGCTTGATCTTCAAACACTTGACTCGGTGTCAAAGGAGCCAAAGTGATCTTTTTACCTGCATGCATAAAAGAGTAACGATTCATATATCCATCATGCATTGCCCTCTTATCATACTGCCAAGGGTGTTCCAATAACAGGTGAGTAGCATCCATGGAAACAACATCACAAAGGACTTCATCCTTGTAGTTTCCAATTGAAAATGGTACAACAACATGTCTGGTCACTTTAAGTTCACCACCATTATTCAACCATTACAACTTATATGGATTAGGATGCTTCGTTGTCTTTAGACCTAACCTGTCAACCATCACTGAACTAGCGACGTTAGTACAACTACCGCTATCAATAATCATTACACACACCTTACCTTACACCTGCATCGTGTGTGAAAGATATTCTCACGTTGTTGATCATCTGGTACCTGTTGCACATTCAAACTTCTCTTAATAACCATTAATTCCATCATCTTACCAATTTCAGGAATCTCTAGGTCATCCTCGTCTTCCTCTTCATTAGGGACGTCATGCACTTCTTCCTCTGAATCTAATTCAATCTCTCCATCATCTCGCATCAGCATAACCCTCCAGTTAGGACACTGGCTAGCAAC
The DNA here is from genome assembly GCA_035048815.1 of Abelmoschus esculentus. Taxonomy (NCBI): domain Eukaryota; kingdom Viridiplantae; phylum Streptophyta; class Magnoliopsida; order Malvales; family Malvaceae; genus Abelmoschus; species Abelmoschus esculentus. The sequence goes on from JAUCBN010000049.1 coordinate 5,472,960, forward strand.
ATGTCCTCGACCAGGCACTTAAAACACTGAATATCTCTCGATCGTTCTTGTGCCACCACTTTTTCTTTGCCTCGCCCATTATCAACAACGGAATGCTTTTGGCTTGCTGGATTCGCCTTGATCTTGAATTCGTAGTGGCGCTTGTGGTGCTTGTTTCCTATCATGGTTAGGGGTATACAATGGATTTGAAAAAGATTTAAATGGAGTAGTATTACCTTTAGTAGAAACTTTTCTACGTTGTTGTCGCTCAATTTTCATTTTCATATGCACCATGTCATCCAACTCGACATAATGTTGTAATTCAACAACGTTAGCAATTTCAGAATTCAAACCTGCCATAAACCGAGCCATAGTCGCTTCACGATCCTCAACTATGTTTGCACGCATCATGGACATCTCCATATCCTTGAAATAGTCCTCGACACTCCTATTGCCCTGTTTTAAAGTTTTTAATTTCTGAAATAAATCTCGATGATAATGAGAAGGAACAAACCGTTTCCGCATGATATGCTTCATTTCGTCCCATGTTCTCACTGATCCTTCACCCGTACATCGTCGACTAATCATTAATTGATCCCAGCATAACAGTGCATAGTCAACAAATTCCACAGTTGCTAGTTGAACTTTCTTTTGTTCCGAGTAATTGTAACACTCGAAAACGTGTTCAACCTTGCTTTCCCATGTTAGATAAGCATCTGGATCTGAACGTCCTTGAAAAGAAGGTATAACAACTTTTATGTTAGAAATATTATCATCAACTTGTTGATCACGTCTAGGGGTAGGTCTCGGGGATTGATTGACTTCATTTTCATTGATTTCATCATGGGCAGAATTGGAACCTCCATCAATTCTGTCCATTCGAGACTGTAATGGCTCTAAAGCATCAGCCACTACTCTTTGCATCATTCTCTCCAAGGCTTGCATTTGCATGTCTGGTGGTTGTCTTTCATTAGAATGATCATCAGAACCTGTCATTTTTCTTCTTCCACCAACAAAAACAAATAAAAACAAACAGATTAAAGGTTAGTGTAAAAGAAAATGGACCTCACAAATCACACAACAAAATCATCATTGATCGCTCCAAGGAATTTGCACTCAAGAAAAGAAAAAATAACACTCAACACTCGTGTTTCACTTGGGAGAATATTTGATGGCTCTTTTGTCTCCCCTTCTGATCTCACACGCTCAGTTTGCCTTTTCCATCAATCTCTCGTACTCAATTCTTTAAAGGAACTAATTCCAACGTTTAAATTCTATAAATGTGTCAAATTGCAGGAAAGAACGACGGGTGAAGGGAAATAATGCTAGAAAAAGAAATAAGGGTCAAAAATTGAAGAAACAAAGAATAAAAGTTAAGAATCAGGGGCTAAAAAAGAGAAATTAGCAACTTACGTAGTAGAAATACTTACCACCATCCTTTTCCCGGAACAAACAAGAAAATTTGATTTCAGGTGATTACAAAGCATTTCAAGGAAAGATAAACACATCCTTCACCATGCTAAACATATTCGCACTGTTGTTTTCCATTCATTCTACACAATTCAGTATTCTTTTTTGTTCTTTTTTGAATTTCCTATATTTTTTTTTTATTTTTTTTACTTTCAAAATGTTGAATTTTGGAAGGTCAAATGTTAAATTTGACTACTGGATTTTCTAGAAATAAATTTGATTTTTTTATATTTGCTTTTTGTTTTGTTTTGTGGTGTTTTTGGGTGCAGAACGTGCTAAATCCAACCTAAGCTCTGATTACCATATGATAAGGGACTGGTTGTGAAGAAATAACATTCCTCGTTCATTCAAGGACCTAGCATTGTAGCAAGTATTCCTCTGCAGCAAAAACAAAAGTGGTGTTGTGTTAGGATGTTAAAAGGCTTAAAATAAAAAGAAAAATCAGAATAGTGTGAGAAAGAAGTTGCTGAAAATTTTTACATTTAACATGTGTTAAATGTTTGAATTTTGAACACAAAACCACTCATTCTTATCCCTTAGGCGTTTGGTCTTCAAGAACAAGGGCTTTATTTGGCTAGAAATGAATTTACACACCCACACATGTGCACAAGGCTGCCATATGTGTCCCACATGCATGGCACATGCCTAGAACACATTCCCTTCGTGTAGGATAGGTTTCAGCTGCCATAGGTCACTTAAGCTTGAGTTGAGCTAGTTGGAAATTGAGTAGAGCTGAAACTAGCTAGCTGAGAGTGTAAGGAGGTAAACGGAGCTGGGAGCTAAGCCTCTGAGCTGCCTCGAGCTAAGGTGAGTTGCGTGCACTCCATCGAGCTTCTTCTAAGCTGAATATAATTCACTTGAGCTGGTGTTGAGCCGAGTATGCTCACTTGAGCTAAGGTTCTCCTAAGTACCTATATCAGAACAAGGCAAACACATCTAAAAAGCCTTGTAGTCTTATTTTAACCACACAAACACACTTAAAACCAAATGTAGACATACTTAATATAATATATACATAATTAAACACACATACCAATATATATACATAAATATGTCACATATCAGCATGCAACACATTATAAACAACATATTCTAAGGCATGGACATTCTCAAATGAATCTGAAATGTTAGCGCAAGTAAGGAAAAAAGCTTCCCTGTATTTCATTGCCTTAGAATGTGTGATAAGTCCTGATGGTAAGACCTCCAGATCAACCTGTTGAACTTGACATGATGTGCTCACATCACGAGTAAAAAGCTAGAAATTTGAGATTAAGTTGTATATTTTTTTCAAATGCCCATAATAAACTATTTGAACTCATAAAATTTTATTTAAGATCATTTGGTTGTCGTTTTGTTGGGATTAAAACATGCATTTCTAAATGAGCTTTATAGAGAATTCGTTCGAATTTTAACAAAGTAAAAAACTGAAAAATTGAGATTATGTTATATAAATGAGTGAAAAGTCCATAATTAACTATTTAAAGTCATAAAATTTTATTTAATATCATTTTGCGGTTGTTTTATTGGAATTAAAATGTACATGTCTAAATTGGCTTTATTGTGAACCCATTAGAATTTTAACCAAGTAAAAATCTAGAAATTTGAGATTAAGCTGTATAATTTTGTTCAAATGCCCATAATAAACTATTTGAACTCATAAAATTTTACTTAATATCATTTGGTTGTCGTTTTGTTGGGATTAAAACGTGCATGTCTAAATGGGCTTTATAGAGAAGTCGCTAGAATTTTAACCGAGTAAAAAGATGAAAAATTGAGATTATGTTGTATAATTAGGTTGAAAAGTCCATAATTAAAATTTTGAACTCAGAAATTTGATTTAATATCATTTTGCAGTCATTTTCTTGGGATTAAAACGTGCATGTCTAAATGGGCATTATAGTGAACTAGTTCAAATTTTTACCGAGAAAAAAGCTAGAAATTTTAGATTAAGTTGTATCGTTTTGTTCAAAAGCCCATAATTAACAATTTTAACTCATAAAATTTGATTTAAAATCATTTGGTTGTCGTGTTGTTGGGATTAAAACGTGCATGTCTAAATGTGCTTTATAGAGAATTCGTTTGAATTTTAACCGAGTAAAAAACTGAAAAATTGAGATTATGTTGTATATTAGGTTCAAAAGTCCATAATTAACTATTTGAACTCATAAAATTTTATTTATTATCATTTTGCGGTTGTTTTGTCGGAATTAAAATGTGCAAGCCTAAATGGGATTATAATGAACACGTTTGAATTTTAATCGAGTAATAAAACCTAGAAATTTGAGATTAAGCTGTATAATTTTGTTCAAAAACCCATAACAAACTATTTTAAATCATAAAATTTGATTTAATATCATTTGGATGTCGTTTTGTTGGGATTAAAATGCGCATGTCTAAATTGGCTTTATAGAGAATCCGTTCGAATTTTAATCTAGTAAAAAGCTGAGATTAAGCTGTATTTTTTGTTCAAAGCCCTTAATTAACAATTTTAACTCTTAAAATTTGATTTAAAATCATTTGGTTATCGTTTTGTTGGGATCAAAACGTGCATGTCTAAATGGGCTTTATAGAGAATCCGTTCAAATTTTAACCGAGTAAAAAGCTGAAAAAATGAGATTATGTTGTATAATTAGGTTCAAAAGACCATAATTAACTATTTGAACTCATAAAAGTTCATTTAATATTATTTTGCAGTCATTTTATTGGGATTAAAACGTGCATGTCTAAATTGGCTTTATAGTGAACCAGTTCGAATTTTAACTAAGAAAAAAGCTAGAAATTTGAGATTAAGTTGTATATTTTTGTTCAAAAGCCCATAATTAACAATTTTAACTCTTAAAATTTGATTTAAAATCATTTGGTTTCATTTTGTTGGGATTAAAATGTGCATATCTAAATGGGCTTTATAGATAATCCGTTCAAATTTTAACTGAGTAAAAAGATGAAAAATTGAGATTATGTTGTATAATTTTAGTGTAAAAGTCTATGATTAAATATTTGAACTCATAAAATTTGATTTAATATCATTTTGTGTTCATTTTATTGGGATTAAAACGTGCATGTTTAAATGGGCTTTATAGTGAACCCGTTCGAATTTTAACCAAGTAAAAAGCTAGAAATTTGAGGTTAAGCTGTATAATTTTGTTCAAAAGCCCATAATAAACTCTTTTAACTCATAAAATTTGATTTAATACCATTTGGTTATCTTTTTATTGGGATTAAAATGTGCATGTCTAAATGGGCTTTATAGATAATCCGTTCTAATTTTAACAAAGTAAAAAGCTAAAAAATTGAGATTATGTTGTATAATTAGGATCAAAAGTCCATAATTAACTATTTGAACTCATAAAATTTAATTTAATATTATTTTGATATCGTTTTGTTGGAATTAAAACGTGCAAGTCTAAAATGGCTTTCTAGTGAACCCGTTCAAAAAAAAAATTGAAGGAAAGGGCCTCATTAAAAAAAACTATAGCCAGTCACCTCGAGAGGTGAGTAGGCCCTATGGGGAAAAGAGTACCCATGGTTTTATTGAGAAGAAGAGGAAAATCTCTCCGAGTTTACAAAGCCTGAATAATGTCGGGAAACATATAACAAAAAGAACAGGAAATAAAAGAACGCAAAGCCCTAGTAGCTAAGACATGGGCTACAACATTTGCGTCTCTAGGTACATAAAAAATCTTACAATTAGGCATAGTACTAAGAGTGGAGTGAATGCGGGACACCAAATGTTGCACTGTGGAGAGATCTTGGTGATGAGCATTATTAACCTTGTTAGCAATGGAAGTTGAGTCAATTTCAAAGATCACATTAGTCCAGCCATTAGCAACTGCGAATTTTAATCCTTCCAAAATGGTAAGAGCCTCGACAGAAGCTGGATCTGGGCAAAAAATGAGTGGCATAGAACAATCACCAAGGTCGAAGCCAGAAGAATCCTAAGCGATGACACCTATAGCAGCACCCTTTAATACAGGGTCAAAAGCGCCATCTGTGTTAATCTTGACGAAACCAAGATTTGGTTTCGTCCATCTAGCTTGAGCAAAAGTGGGCTCGGCTAGTTGGGAGCGTTGATGGGAAGAATCATTAATTGATGTATAATCATTGAACAGAGTTTGGGCATTGGAAACAATTAACCAAACCGGTTGGAGATGGTAGTTATGGACAAAATCATCGTGATGGTTCCATAAATTCCATAAGAGCATTATGAGGAAAGAGAATTGATGTAGGGAAAGAAACCCAACAACTTCGGAAAGCCATTGGTGGTGAGAAAAAGGGGAGGTAGAGAAAATTCGAGCAGGGAGTCCTTCCAATTGGAGTGCCTCTTTGGCACTGGGACAATCCCTCAAAGCATGGAGGGTGGTTTCAGTAGTCATATTGCAAATCAGGCATACCCCCGTACCAAGATTTGCTTGGAGGATTTTATGGCCCGTTGGTAATGCATCATGACATAAACGCCATCCAAAGGAAGGAACCTTTGGTAGAGTAGGCAGTTTAGATAGAATTTTCCAAAGTTTAGAGGGTCTATTGATTGGCCCTAGCTGTAACTGCAAGAATTGGTAACCAGACCGCACCGTATAGATGCCAGACTCATGGTGACCCTAAAGGGTGGTGTCTTTTATGTCATTGATAATGGGTACATTAAGGATGGTATTGGCATCTTCATGAGAGAAGTATTCTCTTACCTTTGGTTCGTCCCATCGGGGTAAGTTAGGCACCATGAAGATACCTACTCGAAGAGGGACTTCGTCATATACCTCATAATCACCATAAAGGTGCACAGGCTGAGAGCCACCCCCTTTGTTAAAGTGGATCTGAACTTGGATGGATATGCTTGGTCGTTTGAAGAATCAATTGCGAAGCTTAGAGATAGCTATGCTAATTCCTTTCTAGGCAAAAGAAGATTTTTGAGTGTGATCAGATTCAAGGATAGATCCCGTAGGATAGTACTTGGATTTGTCGACCTGACTTAAAAGGTTATCAGATTCACAGATCAAACGCTAGATTTCTTTCCTAGTAAAGCGACATTGAAGTGGTGAAGATCACGAAAACCTATCCCTCCTGCCGCTTTTCGGCATACATATGGTGTCCCAAGGGAGCATATGGCAACCTCGTTTGTCAGCTTTTCTAGACCACCAATATCGGTGTATCGAAGTAGTCATGTCATCAATAATGTTTTGTGGTAAAAGGTAGCAAGACATGACATACTGAAGCATGGATTGTATGATTGATTTGATGAAAATTTCTCAACCACTAAAGGAAAAAAGGTGTTTATCCCACTTACTCAGGCGGGAATTCATTTTGTCCTTTGTAAAACCCAAGGTTGCAGTTTTGTTTTTCCATATTAAGAGAGGGACTCCCAGATAAATGCATGGATCGTCAACTTCTCATACGTGAAGGATATCATTAATTTTCGTTAGAAGTACCGTGGAGGTTTTCAGGGAAAAGAAAATAGTAGACTTTTCAAAGTTCACCGCCTACCCAGATGAAGTAGCATAAGTGTGTAAAGCATCTTTAAGTCGTTGAGCTTCTGTAGCTGTATTCTTGATGAATACAACACAATCATCCGCAAAGAGGAGGTGGTTAATGCGAGGCTCATTCCTGCTAGCACAAAGTCCTGGGAGATTATCATTTTCTTGCTCTGCATTGAGTAGTGTTGATAGGCCTTGGATATAGAATAGAAAAAGGAAAGGAGATAGAGGGTCCCCTTGCCGCAAACCTCTGTGAGGTTTAAAGGGTCGTGAAAGGAAATCGTTGACACGTACTTGGAAGGAAACAGAGGAAATACATCTCACAATAAGGGAAAACCAGTGGGCATTAAGATCGAGCTTAAGCATAATTTGCTCAAGGAAAGGCCATTCAACACGGTTGAATGCCTTTTCCATGTCTAGTTTTAAACTAGCACCTTTGGTAAGTGAGGTCTCATCGGTATGTAAGGTGTGGATAAGCTCATGTGCAATGAGAATATTGTCAGTGATGTTCAGCCCTTGGACAAAAACAACTTGATTACTACTTATGCATAAAGGTATAATAGATTTCAAACGATTAATAAGTACTTTCGCAATTGTCCTATAAAGGACTGTGCAAAGGCTAATAGGTCTAAGATGATGCATTGTTGTGGGTTCCCTAATCTTAGTTATAAGCACAATGATAGTACGATTGACCTCTTCCATATTAACCGACCCTCGTAAGAGTCTAAGGCAGAGGTTTATAAAATCCTGGCCAAGGATCTCCCAATGCTTCCGAAAGAAGCCACTTGGGAAACCAGCAACTCCTGGAGCTTTCCGGGGGTCAATATCACGGAAAGCAATGGTAATTTCGTCTGTTGTTAAGTCCTTAATAAGGTCATTATTCATCGGTTCAGTTACGATAGTGGGAATGTTATCCATAATGGAAGATGCAATAGTAGTAGAGGAGGACGAGAATAGGTTTCGAAAGTAGTCAATAGCAGTAAACATGATATTTGTTGTATGTGTTTGCCATATATTCTGGTTATTGAAAAGCCCAACAATGTGATTCTTCCTCCGTCGACTATTTGCTCTGGCATGAAAGAAGGAAGTGTTTTTGTCACCGTGTTCTAGCCATTATGTCTGAGCTCGTTGGGCTCAGTATATTTCTTTTGCGTTTAACAAGCTATTAAGCTCACATTTAGTAGAAGCAAAGTTTTGGATGTCTATATCAAAGAGATGTCGTTTGAGGCACATATTAATGAAATCATTAAGTTGAGTGATACGTTCATTGGATTTAATACGTTTTTTTATTTGCCAAGAGGCTAGAAAACATCCAATATCCTTAAATTTATCAAAGGTCGAGCGAGAAGTGTTAGACCAAATCTCTCTAATTCGCAATGAAACTTCCGGGATATCAGCACAACATTTCTCAAAGCGAAAAATGTTTTTAGAATGGTTGGGTCGGAGAGCCCGAGGTGGGTTAGTATCAAGTAAGATTAGGCAGTGGTTAGAACGTGCTTGAAAATGTAGCTTGAAAGTTTAGAAAGGAGTTAAACCAGGTAGAATTACCAAGGAATCGATCGATTCTTGCCATAATTGTTTCTGTATTACGTCCAGATCTAGTCCAAGTGAACCATCCTGACGTTGGCTGACAATCAAAAAGATCATTCTTAGTAAGACAATCTTTGAAATTATTAATTTGTGATCACGCTTGACGGGTACCGCCTCGTTATTCATTATCATATAGTATTTCATTAAAATCTCCTCCTAAAAGCCATGAAAGGGGAAAGGCTGATTGTAAAGAATCTATTAGTTGCCAAGTTTTGTATTTGTTTGCAGTTTCAGCGAAACCATGTAAACCGGAAAAATGAAATTTTGTTTGACCAAAAGAAGTAATAACATCAATATGACGATCCGAGTAAGACAACAAATCAATAGAAGTTTTATTATTCCAAATAATAGCAAGTCCTGTACAAGAAGGGCTGGAAGCAATGGCTATGCATCCATGCATTCCTAACTTAATCCTAATACGGTCCATAGGTTGTCTGCTTAACCTAGTTTCACAAAGAAATAGAAAGTCGGCATCAGGCTTTGAGATAGCACGTTGTAAAGCGAGAACTGCCTGGGTGTTGCCGAGACCCTGACAGTTCCAACATAAAAGTTTCATGCCTAATTTGATATTAAGATGTATAATTTTAACCGAGTAAAAAGCAAGAAATTTGAGATTAAGATGTATAATTTTGTTTAAATGCCCATAATAAACTATTTGAACTCGTAAATTTTAATTAATATCACTTGGTTATCGTTTTGTTGGGATTAAAACTTGCATATCTAAATGAGCTTTATAGAGAAGTCATTCGAATTTTAACAAAATAAAAAGATGAAAAATTTAGAGTATGTTGTATAATTAGGTTTAATAGTCCATAATTAAATATTTGAAATCACAAAATTTGATTTAATATCATTTTGCGGTCGTTTTTTGGGATTAAAACGTGCATGTCTAAATGGGCTTTATAGAGAATCCATTCAAATTTTAACAGAGTAAAAAGCTGAAAAATTGAGATTATGTTGTATAATTAGGTTCAAAAGTCTATAATTAACTTTTTCAACTCATAAAATTTTATTTAATATCATTTAGTTGTCGTTTTATTGGGATTAAAACATGCAAGTCTAAATGTGCTTTATAGATATTCCGTTCGAATTTTAACCGAGTAAAAAGCTGAAAAATTGAGATTATATTGTATAATTAGGTTCAAAAGTCCATAATTAAGTATTTGAACTCATAAGATTTGATTTAATATCATTTTGCAGTCCTTCTATTGGAATAAAAACGTGCAAGTCTAAATTGGCTTTATTGAGATATGTACAAATTACTAAAGACTGTGTAGGTTGGAATTTTAAACCGAAAAGTTCCAACATGATATGATCCCGGTTGTGAAATTTTGAATCATATATGTGTTACTAGATCGTGGTTTGAGTAAGAGCTTTGAGTAGCGTTTTTCGTGGGAAGTTAGTTGCCTTGATAATTAGGATTGTCAAGAAAATATGAACGCCGAAGATAGTAGTGGTGACGTGGATTTTGTAGATTTAACAAGGATGATGGATTGTGACCCGTTAGCTATATAGAGCTAAGAACCAACAATATAAAATGATGGAATTGAAGTGATAGAGAATAGAACGTGACGCACTAGCTATAAAGAGCTAGGAACAACGCTATAAAAGAATTAAATAGATAGAAGAATGCCACAAGAATCCACTTGAAGCCGATAAAATTATTGTAGAACAAGAAAAAGAGAACACTCTCAAAGTTTAATATATGATCAAAGTTATCCCTTTATAATGGAATAAACAACCTATTTATTGTAACCATAGGCTAGATACGAAGAGTCTTACAAAGGAGATAATTTCTCAATCTCAATGCTAATAAAAACTCATGAATGCATTGTTTCACATCTTTCCTCATAATGACTGAAAATACCAAGAGTCTTGTACGATTTAACATTATCTAGAATGAATCTAGACTCATATAATTCTAATAGAGAAGACTCCTACTGATATGAACCCGGTAGTATGGTCCGAGTCATATATGATATTGCCCGATCGTGATTCTAGTAAGAACAGATTTCACAAGAATTTTTACGCTATAATTTCATAAACATAAAGCATAATAATGAAATAAGAATAATAATAAGAAAATGATGGAATGAAAGATATGGTAAAGATTTGAAGTGTATGGAATTGTGATGGTTCTAGTGGTTATACGAAATGAAGGAAAGTTAGGATATGTAATGGTGGTGGCGTGGGTATGTAACTTTAAGGAGCTAGGAACCAACAATATAATATGCTGGATTCGATGTGGTAGAAGTGTGGCACGTTACCCACTAGCTATAAGGAGCTAGGAACCAACGCGATAATAAGATGGAGGAAAGGTTCCTATTTATAGTGTTCATAGGAACCATATGAAGAGTCTTACAACAAGAGATGAATGCTTCATCTTTATGGTGATGAATACTAATGAATGCTTTGTTTTTTCTCCTATCTTTAAGTGGATGAAGGTTCAAGGTATTAGTGATGAATTTGGACTTAATTTAGGCTTAATATACATATAATTTCGTCCAAAAGGTGGAAGGACTTTTGGGCTGCCTTGTCTTACTCTTTCATGGAGAGAAAACGGGTGAAAATGAACACTTGATGTATGTAGACACTTTGGTAGCAAAGGGGAGTGTCTCTTCCAATTTCATGCTGATCCTCAAGCTAATTAACCTTATTGAATGTCATAATGTTATGCATTAAGAGGGCCTTCATTGCTTGTCTTCATGTACAATACAAATAGCCTCCAAAGATGATGAAGAAGTGACTTGAATTCCTTGATTATTCGCATAATGATGGCCTTCATTTGTATGAATAAAAATCATATTTGAATTGACTTGAATATGTGAATAAAGAAGAACTTCAATGACTTGTCTCTTTGATAAAGATGAAGGACTCTTCCTTGGCTCAAACTCATCCAAATCATCCTTGCACCAAATTCTCGTAATAAAAATTTCAGCCTGCACTGTCTTCAGTAAATCGATTATATCTCAAGCTTTCGATATCGGATTGATGTGATCCAAGCCAGCAGCAAACTTCTTGGGGCCTTGCTCATATCAAAGAAGAAGTCACAAGATTTAAACACTTGTGGAAAAGTCGATGATCTTAACAATTCAAGTTCAAACATGCTTTTTCAAACCTTGAATTTGAACTTGGAGCCTTGGCCATCTTTCAAACAAATGCAGCATGTTACTTTTGCATTTTAATACATGCATTTGAGTGCTAGCTTAGGAGTTTGTTGCATGTAGTTGCATGAGCATTTAGCTTGCATGAGTTTACATTATTTTGCATATTTAATTTCAGCATGTGTGCATGAATAAATAATGCTTGATGTTCATTTAAGCATGTTAGTTCAATTATGTTCATTAGCTTAATTAATGCATGTTAGTTTTCTTATGTTTATGAGTTCATTTAGTGTGTGAGTTAATTAATTAAACTAGATCATTCAATGTAACTAGTTTCATTAATTAAACTAAGCTCATTAAATCTGTTTCAAACATCTTGTCTCATTTCGTGTTGAACTTTTGACATTGTTTCTTATTCGAAAATTGAAATCCTTCTTGCAAGATTTGTCGCTCAAATTGGGTTTCGATTTAGAACAAGATCGAACGTTGTTTCACAACTTTTCTTGCCTTTTAACCTTCGATGGAGGAGGTTTTGAAGAAAAATGTCTTTCAATTATTCGATCCAATTTCTTTGTGATTGGGTTAAAATGCTTTTTGAACAATCTCTTCATCTCACGATTGAAATCCAGAAATGAAATTCTGGTGAAAAATTTGGTACTTCATCACTTGTATAAACATTAGATCTTGTGAAATTTTAAGACATCTTTAACACATGTAATTGGCTTTTCTCCATTAACTCGACTTACTGAACCGTCATAACTCTGATACCAAATGATATGATCTCGGTTGTGAAATTTTAAATCATATATTGTTGCCCGATTATGGTTCGAGTAAGAGCTTTGAGTAGCGTTTTTTTCATAGGAAGTTAGTTGCCTTGACAATTAGGATTGTCAAGAAAATATGAACGCAGAAATAGTAGTGGTGACATGGATTTTGTAGATTTAACAAGGATGATGGATTGTGACCCGTTAGCTATATAGAGCTAAGAACCAACAATATAAAATGATGGAATTGAAGTGATAGAAAATGGAACGTGACCCACTAGCTATAGAGAGCTAGGAACCAACGCTATAAAACAATTAAATGGATAGAATGCCACAAGAATCCACTTGAAGCCGTTAAAGTTCTTGTAGAACAAGAAAAAGAGAACATTCTTAAAGTTTAATATATGATCAAAGTTATCCCTTTATAATGGAATAGACAACCTATTTATAGTAACCATAGGATAGATACGAAGAGTCTTACAAAGGAGATAATTTCTCAATCTCAATGCTAATAAAAACTCATGAATGCATTGTTTCACATCTTTCCTCATAATGGCTGAAAATACCAAGAGTCTTGTATGATTTAATATTATCTAGTATGAATCTAGACTCATATACTTATAATGGAGAAGACTCTTGCACTTTTATGGCTTCCTCACTCATGAAGAATGGATGAAGACAACATAGGATATATGTGGACATCCTATATGTCCAAAGATAAATGTCTCTTGCAATTCCAAGCTCATCTCCATGTAATTATCCTACTTGAATTGCCTTGATTTAGAGAATAAAGTAGACCTTCATTGCATGTCTCCTTGTAGAATATGAAAAACCTCTCCAAATGATGATAATGATGGACATTTTTTGTTTGTCTCTCGTGCATCATTTTCCCGTAATAAAATTATAGCCTGAACTATCTTCAATAAATCGACCATATCTTAAGCTTTCAATATGGGGTTGAGGTTATTCAAAATGCGTTGGAAAGCTAAGAATTAGAGGAATAAATTTCAAGAAGACTTCAAGACTCAAATCAGCCCGTATCCTATTCGAAAATAATGATCAAATGTCTCGTATTCCAATTTGATGTGATTGTTCATCTCCCTCCATGCACTTTAATGAAGAACATGTTTATTGAATGCAATGTAATTTTATACAAACTTTCATTTCTTATGCAAATTCATGCATAAGTAAAAGATGGAATAAGGAATAACTCCCTTAGAAATATCCTTGAAGGTCTTCATGATGGTGGAGGCTCCTCCTTCGGGTTAAAATACATCTCCATAAATATGATCTTTGTTTGAACATCTCATATTAAGAATGAATAAGCTTCTTGAAGCTTCTCGAATGTAAACAACTTGCCTCGATCAAACGGTCTCAATAAGGTTGTAGAAAATAATGTAAGGAACATAGTCGCGCTCACATCACAACAACTCCTAGAAGGAGACACCATTCAACCGAACGGATAAGGAGGGAGACACCACCAATTGAACAGACACCAAGGCTACTATTCGGCCACCTTTTCTAAGGGAAATGTCCCTTGGCCACACCCTTTTATTTCCTATAAATAGGACATGAATTTTCATTTATAAAACTAATGTGAGGACATCTAGGCCACCAACCATGATGATGCATTATAAGGCAAAGAAACTCAAGAAAGTTCTTTTCCTTACTTGTGCTACAATTCTAAATTCATTTGAACATGTTTATGCCTTAGAACATAGGTTTTATAAAGTGTTGCATGCTAATATGTGACATATTAGACTATACTACTTATTATATATGTTTAAGTATGTATATATGCTATTAAGTATGTTTTAAGGATTGATTTGATAGTATTTATTATGTTTCTAACTTATTTATAAGTTCATGTATGTTATTGAATAAGTTTGCTAGTGTTTACACCTTGTATTTATATTTCCATTGAGTTTACAATACTTTGATGGATTCTCGTGATACTTACATATAAGAACATAGGAGAACACTAGCTCAAGAGAGTGTATGCAACTAAACTCCAGCTCAAGCAAGTGTATGCATCTGAACACCAGCTCAAGTGTATTCTATTCAGCTCAGATGAAGTCCAACGGAGTGCACGCAGCTCACCTTAGCTCGAGGCAGCTTAAAGGCTTAGCTCTAAGCTCAAGTCAACTCCTAACACTCTTAGCTAGCTTTTTTCAGCTCAACTCCATTTCTAACTCAACTCAACTCAAGCTGAAGTGACCTACAGTAACACATATTTAATGTGTTTTAAATGTCATTTTCGTTCAAAACATGTGGCTAAGAAAGCATGGCTGCCAAAAGGAGTTATTTTCATTCAAATTTAATTTTAAAACTCCTTTAATATTAGTCACACATGTAAAAAGATTACACACTTTGAAATAAAGTTATACTTGAGAGTTTTTCTCTTATTTGGTTCTTTTTAGAACTTTTCTGACATTCAAACTTGTTTTTGATTGTCAAATTCTTGATACTTCGGGTTCCTAGATTGCTATCTAGAGGGTCCAAGTCCTTTGACGTTAAATATATTCAATTTGGTTTTGCTTGGTATATTGTGCAGGTTCTTTCGAGTTTAGTGTTTCCAACAGATTCCAGCATCATAATTCACCAATTATTGAACGCTCGAATTGCTGCCTTGGATGTTTCTTGAAGCATTCATCTTCCTTGTTTCGAGTTTTCTTCAAAACACCATCTTTTTTCTTATTTTTTTCTTTAATTTCGTTTTCACCTTTACTCACTAAATTCATCATGAATATAACTTTGTTTCCTTGTTGTTTTTATTATATTCTTGTTGCAGGAGCTTGCTTACAACATTCCTAGATCCGCAACATATGAAGAAAGTTCGTTTCGACAGGTTACATCGTATCATATGGTATCAGAGATTTGGTTCGGATTTGTTGTACTTTTTCTGCAATTTAGTACAAAAGAAAAAATCAAAAAAATATAAAAAAGGGTCAAAGTCAAAGTTTGACCAAAAAGTCAAAGTAAAAAAAAGAAAATTTCGAAAATAACAAAAAAATCTGATTCGAATATTGCAATGAAATTGACATTTCCTTTTTCGTCAATTTCCAACCCCTTTTATTTTGTTTCTTTTTTTTCTTCGTTTTATCTTTGTTTGTGTTTCTTTTTAGTAATACATTTGTAACAAGTTTGAAAATGTTGGATTAGTCCTTTAAAGAACTGAAAATAGAGAAATTGTGAGGGAAAAAGACACTGAGTGTTGTGAGAACAGATGTGAAGACAAAAAGAGCCATTCAAGCACTCTCCCGAGGGAAACACAAGCGTTGAGTGTTACATTTTGAGTACACAAATTTTTTTGGACTGAAACTAAGAGGTTTTTATGTTTGGAGTAAAACACAAGTTAAGTACATAAATAAAAGATATTTATTTTATTTCCTAGTTTATTCCTATAAGGATTCTTTTCCCACGTGGCCTTTGACCTTGACTTTTCGTGTGTTTCCCAACTCCGATTTCTATGCTGCTTGTCTTAAAACGTCCACCTTATTTTTCTCTTCAGATCGCCTATCATATCGACATTTGCTCTTCAGGTGCTGCCGAGGCGGGTACTAATCTGTATTATAGTTTCGGCTTCCAGCATCCATCTTCTTGTTTGGCAATTCCTATGATGCAGTTTCCTGTCTAAGAAAGAAAACCATCAAATGCATCTGTTTTATGCCAAATAATAGATAAATTAATGAATTGAGTATTGGGATGCTGAAATATGGAAATAAGCAGAATTATCCAATATTGCCATTAAATTTGTCCTTTATTAGCAATAATCGAGTGGGAAATTGGTATAAAGAATAGGACTTTTAGGCACTCGTCACACCCCCAAACTGGAACTATTGCTTGTCCTCAAGCAATGCACAAGATAGATTTTTAAGTAAGGAATTTTAAAGTAATATACCGTCCTGCCTGCCGCGGCAGAATTCCTTTCTTGACTCGGCCTCTTCTAGGTTCTAGGAATTCCTCGGAACTGGACTTTGAGTCTTGGTGAGTGTGTGCGTAGCTGTGTCAAAGTTGATTATCTAAGTTCTAATCCTTTTTCTAACTCAAGACTTCCGACTAAGATTTTTCTTCAATTATTTTTCTTTCCTTTTCCCTGTTTGGTATATAAATATATATTGCTATATACTTATATTGCTTGAGCCAGTTTTCGGGCACCTCAAGTGTTAACTACTCTTACTAGAGCCAATTTCGGGAACCTCTAGTAAGTGGGAAAAAGACTAAGTCCTAGAGCCAGTGATAGACACCTCTATGGACTAAACTAGAGCCGGTGATAGGCATCTCTAGTTAAAATCTAAGCCTAAGTCCTTATTGCTTTTCAAAGAAAAGAACTTTTAAAAATCAACTAAGACTAGCAGTGTTTATAGATTTTTCAGGCTCATAGTCTAATCCTAAGAGACCTTTCTGATTTCAAGTCTGATGAATGGTGCATACTGCTGTGGCGGCTGGAGAATATATTGCTGTCGAGGCAGTCTCAATAAAATTCAACATACTTAAAAAAAATTGCATAAAACTGTAATTGTTGTAAAGACAAAATTTAAGGCAGTAGTAGGATAATCCGAATAATTTCATACATGACATATATTTTTATAAGGCAAAAAATAGGATCAATACTCCCCTAGACTCGAGGGATGCATTGTCCTCAATGCATGTATCTGAGCATAAGGCAACAATAAAAGACAAGATAAAAATTAAGAGACAAGGAAAAGATAAACCAATATTTATATGTCGGGTCTTGGCCTCTTCAGTATCCTGAGGGTCATCAGTTTGTGTGGAGTTTGTTGAGAAAGAAACTAAAAACTGTCATCATATGTTCTTGGGTAGCCAACCCACCTTCACATTTTTCTGCCAAGGCAACCTTTCTCTGTGGCAACTTGCAGTCGAGACAACCTCCGCCATGACATTATGCTTCCGAGGCAACCTTCTTGGGCGGGACGACAAGCTCGATTTCAGTGTTGTTTTATATGCTTCATGGCTTCTTCTTCTTGAAATTCCATCCAAAAAAATAACTTAAACATAATTAAACTTATTTCATAAAACAAATAACTCAAAAATAATTAAACTAATTTCCTAAGATAGTAGTGCAAGAAAAATAAAAAGGAAAGTTGGAATCGCCAATCCCCGGCAACGGTGCCAAATCTGGTGGAGGTAGAAAGTCCTGCTTTTATGATGAAGCATTCGTTCTTCCACCTTTTTCAAATTGTAGTATTTAAGATGTCGAACCCACATGGATTGGCTTTACTTACGCAATTTATTCTTCCTGCACAATAAAAAGGTAAAGACACAGATAATTGAGTTGGATTATAACTAAGAAAACTAATTAAAGCAATAAAGATAAATGATCAAGAAATCAAGGATGGAAAAGTGGGGCAGGTTAGAGTGCTTCGTAGTGTGGGTTCAATTGACTTGTTTTTGTCTCATGCAATTATACAACACTGCCCCGGCAGAACTACAGTTTTATTGCCTCGGCAGTGAAGGATTACGTCCACCGTGACAATCCCTTGCTCTTGGGTGGACTTCTTCAAGGTTCGGCAAAGTGTCCTCTGATGACTTCGCTTATCCCTAGGTCGAAGTACTATTGACGATTAGTCTTTGATGATACCTCCCGGCGTGAATCAATTATAACCACCAACCAATCTCACACTTCTTTTAGCCGCTGAAACTCTAACCTATCCCTAGGCCGAGTTAGTATTTTCCAGCTAGAAAAATACCGTACTTATTCCTTTCGTGAATCTACATCTCCCAATGTTAGATAAATAGATCTCTCACAAACTTCTCTTCCGAGCTTGAATGCAAGAATAATGAATGGCAAAGAATAAGCAAACCTCGATATTTTATTGCATGAAACAAGAAGACAAAGTACAATTTTCTTCCACAACTACTCCACAAACTAACCTAAACCCCAAGGGGGCGATGGAGAAGTTTAGGGTTTTCTATGAACACTTGATTTCGAGATATCTCCTCTCTACATAGGCTATGGTTTATAGAGGCTTGGCCTAGGGCAAACCTTTCCAAAGTAGGAATACAACTTGGAGTAAAACACAAGTTAAGTACATAAATAAAAGATATTTATTTTATTTCTTAGTTTATTCCTATAAGGATTCTTTTCCCACGTGGCCTTTGACCTTGACTTTTCGTGTGTTTCCCAGTTCCGATTTCTATGTTGCTTGTCTTAAAATGTCCACCTTATTTTTCTCTTCAGATCGCCTATCATATCGACATTTGCTCTTCAGGTGCTGCCGCGACCTTCAAGTGCTGCCGAGGCGGGTACTACTAATCTGCATTCTAGTTTCGGCTTCCAGCATCCATCTTCTTGTTTGGCAATTCCTATGATGCAGTTTCCTGTCTAAGAAAGAAAACCATCAAATGCATCTGTTTTATGTCAAATAATAGATAAATTAATGAATTGAGTATTGGGATGCTGAAATATGGAAATAAGCAGAATTATCCAATATTGCCATTAAATTTGTCCTTTATTAGCAACAATCGAGTGAGAAATTGGTATAAAGAATAGGACTTTTAGGCACTCGTCAATAGTGAACACATTGGAATTTAAACCGAGTAAAGTGCTCTAAAATTGTGATTAAGTGGTTTAATAATTTTCAAAAGTTCAAATTTAACTACATGAACTAATGTAGTTTGAATGAATCTCATATTGTGGTTGGTTTGTTGGGTTTAAAGCCTGCATGTCTAATTGGGCTTTCTAGTGAACACGTTTGAATTTTAAGCGACTAAAATGCTCTAAAATTTAAATTAAGTTCTATAATTTGGTTCAGAGACCCATAATTAACTACTTAACTCATGAAATTTGATTCATTCTTATTTTGCGTCCGTATTGTTAGGTTTAATGTATGCATATCTAAATGAGCTTATAATGAACACATTGGAATTTAAACCGAGTGAAGTGCTCTAAAATTTAGATTAAGTGGTTTAATCATATTCAAAATTTCATAATTAACTATTTAAAATCATTTAGTTTGATTGAATCTCATTTTATGGTCGGTTTATTGGATTTAAAGCATGCATGTCTAATTAGGCTCTCTAGTGAACCCGTTTGAATTTTAAGCGAATAAAATACTCTAAAATTGAGATTAAGTTGTATAATTTGGTTCAAAGACCCATACTTAACTATTTGAACTAATGAAATTTGATTCATTCTTATTTTGCGTTTGTTTTGTTAGGTTTAAAGTGAGCATATCTAAATGATCTTTATAGTGAACACATTGGAATTTAAACCGAGTAAAGTGCTCTAAAATTGAGATTAAGTGGTTTAATCATATTCAAAAGCTCATAATTAACTATTTGAACTCTTGTAGTTTGATTGAATCTCATTTTGTGGTCGGTTTATTGGATTTAAAGCATGCATGTCTAATTAGGCTTTCTAGTGATCCGTTCGAATTTAAGAAACTAAAATGCTCTAAAATTGAGATTAAATTGTAAAATTTGGTTTAAAGGCTCATAATTAACTATTTGAACTCATGAAATTTGATTTATTCTTATTTTGGATCCGTTTTGTTAGGTTTAAAGAATGGCTATCTAAATGAGCTTTATAATGAACACATTGGAATTTAAAACGATTAAAGTGATCTAAAATTGAGATTAAGTGGTTTAGTCATATTCAAAAGCTCATAATTAACAATTTGAACTCATGTAGTTTGGTTGAATCTCGTTTTGTGGTCAATTTGTTGGATTTAAAGAATGCTTGTCTAATTGGGCTTTCTAGTGAACCCGTTTGAATTTTTTTTGAAAGACAGGGCCTCATTAAAAAAACCCTATAGCCAGACACCCCGAGAGGTGCATAGGCCCCTATGGGGAAAAGAGTACCCAAGGTTTTGTTGAGAAGAAGAGGAGAACCTCTCCGAGTTTACAGAAGCCGAATAAAATCGGGAAAGTTACAATTAAAAGAACAAGAAGAAAAAGAATGAAAAGCCCTAGTAGCTAAGACATGGGCTACAACGTTTGCGCCTCTAGGTACATAACAAATCTTACAATCAGGCAAAGTACCAAGAGTGGATCGGATACGAAACACCAAATGTTTCACAGTGGAAAGATCTTGATGAGGGATGTTGTTAACCTTGTTGGCAATGGAAGCTGAGTCAGTTTCAAAGACCACATGAGTCCAACCATTAGCAACTGCAAACTTTAGACCTTCCAAAATGGCAATAGCCTCAGCAGAAGCGGGGTCCGGGCAAATGAGCGGCATAGAACAACCACCAAGGACAGCGCCTAAGGAATCCCGTGCAATGACGCCAACAACAGCACCTCTTAACACCGGGTCGAAGGTGCCATCCGTGTTAATCTTAACGAAACTAGGGTTTGGTTTCGTCCATCTAGCTTGAGCAAAGGTGGGCTCAGCTAGCCGGGAACGAAGATGGGAGGCATCATTAATTGATGTGTAGTCATTAAAAAGTCTTTGTGCATTGGAGACAGTTAACCAAACCGGTTGGGGATGGTCATTATGGACAAAGTCATTTCGGCGATTCCATAAATTCCAAAGGATCGTGATAAGAAGTGAGAATTGATGTAGGGAGAGAAAACCAGCTACTTCAGAAAACCCGTTTGAATTTTAAGCGACTAAAATGCTCTAAAATTGAAATTAAATTTTACAATTTGGTTCAAAGGCTCATATTAACTATTTGAATTTATGAAATTTGATTTATTCTTATTTTGTGACCGTTTTGTATTTTAAAGTATGCATATCTGAATGAGCTTTATAGTGAACACATTGGAAGTTGAACCGACTAAAGTGATCTAAAATTGAGATTAAGTGGTTTAATCATATTCAAAAGCTCATAATTAACTGCTTAAACTCATGTAGTTTGATTGAATCTCATTTTATTGTAGGTTTGTTGGGTTTAAAGCGTGCATGTCTTATTGGGCTTTTTGGTGAACCCATTTAAATTATAAGAGAGTAAAATTGATACGCTCCAACTCTCCAAAGATGCTTGTAGAGAGAACCTTTGATTGCCCGGACCTTAGAATGCAAGCAAGCCATGTATCACGCTTGTTTCCTGAACAAAAGAATGTTAAAAGATGCTGGAAATAAGATAAGGATGATTCAAGAAGAGGTTATGGTGTTAGGGTATTGTTTAGATGAAAAGGAAGTTGTTTTGGTGAAGGGAATGTGTGGGGGATGTTGATGGTTGATTAGGGAAGGAAATGGAGGTGTTTAAGTGAAGTAAATGATATGGAAGGATAAGTTAAGGTGATACGAGATAGCCTGTCGAAACGGACTTTCTTCGTAAGTTGCGGATCTAGGAATGTTGTAAGCAAGTTCCTGCAAAAGAAAAACATAAACAGTCAAGTGTTTACACTGATTACCTATATAGGAAATAAGTATAATAATTTGGGCGTTTGAAGAGAACTTTTACATTGTTTACCTACATAGGAAAACAATGAAGTAAAATAAAACGAAAAATGAAAGAGATAAGAAATGGACAGAAAGTTGTTGGATCGAATTGGACACGCTAAACTCGAAAGAACCTGCACAATATACTGAGCAAACCCGAATCGAATCTGTTTAACGTCAAAAGGACTTGGACCCTCTAGATAGCAATCTAGGAACCCAAAGTATCAAGAATTTGACAATCAAAAACAAGTTTGAATGTCAGAAAAGTTCTAAAAAAACCAAATAAGAGAAAACTCTCAAATATAATTTTTTATTCAAAAGTGTGTGTATGTCCTTGTCTTTACAAAAATTTCAGAATATATAGGAGAATGAAGGAGTTGGACGAATTTGAATACTTGGTTAAAATTAAATTCAAATGCTTAATAACTTGCATCTAGGCTCCATTCATATCAGCCACATGTTTGGGCTCATAAAACACATTAAACATGTGTTAATTGTTTGAATTTGAATGAGAAACCCCTCATCCTTATCCTTTGTTGTTGTCCATCATTCCAAAAGAAGGGTTGTGTTTGGCCTGCTCTTACACTGGCACACCTCTGTTTACCTATGTTGGAAAACAGTACAAGAATCCATTTCGTAACTCACTGGTACACCTCTGTTTACCTATACTGGAAAACAGCTCAAGGATCCATTCGTAAAACACAAGGTTGAAACACTTGTAAACTTATTCAAAAACACACAAGAACGTATAAATAAGTTAGAAACATAATAAACACTATCAAACCAAACCTTAAAACATACTTAATAGCATATATACATACTTAAACATATATAATAAGTAGTATAGTCTAATATGTCACATATCAGCATGCAACACATTATAAAGCCTATGTTCTAAGGCACAAACATTATCGAATGAATCTGGAATTGAAGCACAAGTAAGGAAAAGTATTTCCCTGAATTTCTTTGCTTTAGAACGAGTAATAAGTCCTTGTGGCAAGACCTCCGGATCATGTTGTGCTTGCATTGATGTGCTCACATCATAAGGGCTGGTGAAGAATGATGGGCGAAAATGGAAGATGGATGGTGCTTATGTGATGTTGGAATGATAGTATTCAAAGGGGAAAAGGTTGAACTTATGTTATAGGAACATAAACCCAATCTAGTTGCAACTCTGAGGGTGGTAGATGCACTTAGACCTCTTGGAAATGTAATTCTTGAAACCTGAAGTATAAAGGATGGAGGGTGACGCCACAAATTAAAGAGATGATTTGATAAAGTCGATAAAGTTCTTAAAAGAACAAGAATGAGAGATTAACTCACAAACTAAATAATCTGATTCAAAGTTGTGTCCTCAAATGCCAAAATGGCTACATATTTATAGGAAATGAAAAGGTGTGGACAAGGGACATTTCCCTTTGAAAAGGTGGCTGAATAGTGGCCTTGGTGTCTGTTCAATTGGTGGTGTCTCCCTCTTTAACCGTTCGGTTGAATGGCGTTTCCTTCCAATAATTGTTGTAACTTTTCGGTTTAAAATTCCATCATGCACAGTCTTCAGTAAATTGGGCATATCTCGAGTTTCCGATATTGGATTGATGCGATTCAACATGCGTTGGAAAGATAAGAGATAGTGAAATAACTTTCATGAAGACACCGAAGCCCAATTCTAATTGTATCCTGCCCGAAATTGGAACACAAGTGAACCATCATGAATCTATCCAATGAAGAGTGCTATCTCTTTGTTTTTGGCGCCCAAAACATGTTTCCCTCCATGGTTGGTCGGTTGTGTCTCTTGGGGAGGGAACATGTCCTTCCATGGTTGAGTTGAAGGTTGTAGGGTGAGCTAAGATGAGCTGATTGAGTTGAAAGTGAGCTGACTTGAGCTGAGCTAGCTAGCTAATTTAGCTAGCTGAAAGTTCACCATCTGAGAGTGATGATTTGAGCTGAACGGCTAACCCCCTAGCTGAGTGAACTGATCCTTAGGGCCATAATACTCTCCTTAATCCATAAGAGTGCGTAGGAGCTGATCCGAATCTCATATGGATGAAAATTCACCATTTGTCGTTTTGAGCTCATTCTGGATTCGTGAGCTGGAACGAAGCTAGCATCCACTTCATTGTGCTGCCTAGGAGTGTTTGGTACATTTTGGTCCTGATCGAAAGCTGTTAAGTGCCTCAAATAATGATTCTTTGTTTTGAGCTCAAATGGTGGATTTGAGCTAAAACGGAGCTGGCCAATAGTCCCTTAAGCTGTGTTTAACATAACCTGCAAAGAAACAACTTAAACTATTAAGTAGATGTTATTAAACATGTGTTGAATATTAATTATGCATAATATAAGCTAGATAAACATGTGGTTCAATACCAATTACTAAGTTATCAATAGTAATATAAGGACATAAACATTATAGGTATATAATATGAGATAGCAAGCGAGTGTAGCACAAGAATTGAATAAATAAAGAGTATTAAGTAGAACTCCCTGATTAGAATTGTGTGACTTAGGGTATGGGAAGAAATTAAGGTTGGGCGTGCACATATCAAATTGTGAACAAAGATGGACTTAACAAAGTAGAATATGTTTAAAGCATGCATGTCTAATTGGGCTTTCTAGTGAACCCGTTCGAATTTTAAGAGACTAAAATGCTCTAAAATTAAGATTAAGTTCTATAATTTGGTTCAAAAGCTCATAATTAACTATTTGACCTCCTGAAATTTGATTTATTCTTATTTTGCGTTCGTTTATTAGGTTTAAAGTGTGCATATCGAAATGATCTTTATAGTGAACACATTGGAATTTAAACTGAGTAAAGTACTCTAAAATTGATATTAAGTGGATTAATCATATTCAAAAGCTTAACTAATTGAAATCATGTAGTTTGATTGAATCTCATTTTGTGGTTGGTTTGTTAGGTTTAAAGCGTGCATGTCTAATTGGGCTTTCTAGTGAACCCGTTCAAATTTTTAGAGACTAAAATGCTCTAAAATTGAGTTTAAGTTGTATAATTTGGTTCAAAAGCCCATAATTAACTATTTGAACTCATGAAATTTGATTTATTCTTATTTTGCATTTGTTTTATTAGGTTTAAAGTATGCATATCTATATGAGCTTTATAGTGAACACATTGGAATTTAAAACGAGTAAAGTGCTCTAAAATTGAGATTAAGTGGTTTAATCATATTCAAAAGCTCATAATTAACTTGTAGAACTCATGTAGTTTGATTGAATCTCATTTTGTGGTCGATTTATTCGATTTAAAGCATTCATGTCTAGTTGGGCTTTCTAGTGACTCATTCGAATTTTAAGCGACTAAAATGCACTAAAGTTGAGATTACGTTGTATAATTTGGTTCAAAAGCCCATAATTAACTTTCTGATCTCATGAAATTTGATTTTTTCTTATTCTGCGTATATTTTGTTAGGTTTAAAGTGTGCATATCTAAATGATCTTTATAGTGATCACATTCGAATTTAAACCGAGTAAAGTGCTCTAAAACTGAGATTAAATATTTTAATTATATTTAAAAGCTCATAATTAACTAATTAAACTCATGTAGTTTGAATGAATCTCATTTTGTGTTTGGTTAGTTGGGTTTAAAGTGTACATGTCTAATCGGGCTTTCTAGTGAACCCGTTCAAATATTAAGTGACTAAAATGCTCTAAAATTGATATTAAATTGTATAATTTGGTTCAAATGCCCATAATTAACTATTTGAATTTATAAAATTTGATTTATTCTTATTTTGCGTCAGTTTTATTAGGTTTAAAGTATGCATATCTAAATGAGCTTTATAGTGAACACATTGGAATTTAAACCGAGTAAAGTGCTCTAAAATTGAGATTAAGTGGTTTAATCGTATTCAAAGGCTCATAATAACTAATTGAACTCATGTAGATTGAATGAATCTCATTTTGTGTTTGTTTTGTTGGGTTTAAAGCGTGCATGTCTAATTGGGCTTTCTAGTGAACCCGTTCGAATTTTAAGAAACTAAAATGCTCTAAAATTGAGATGAAGTTGTATAATTTGGTTCAAAGGCCATAAATAACTACTTGAACTCATGAAATTTGATTTATTCTTATTTTGCATCAGCTTTGTTAGGTTTAAAGTGTGCATATCTAAATGAGCTTTATAGTGAACACATTGGAATTTAAACCGAGTAAAGTGCTCTAAAATTGTGATTAAGTGGTTTAATAATTTTCAAAAGTTCAAATTTAACTACATGAACTAATGTAGTTTGAATGAATCTCATATTGTGGTTGGCTTGTTGGGTTTAAAGCCTGCAGGTCTAAATGGGCTTTCTAGTGAACATGTTTGAAATTTAAGCGACTAAAATGCTCTAAAATTTAAATTAAGTTGTATAATTTGGTTCAGAGACTCATAATTAACTATTTAACTCATTAAATTTGATTCATTCTTATTTTGCGTCCGTATTGTTAGGTTTAATGTATGCATATATATATGAGCTTATAGTGAACACATTGGAATTTAAACCAAGTAAAGTGCTCTAAAATTTAGATTAAGTGGTTTAATTATATTCAAAATTCCATAATTAACTATTTAAAATCATGTAGTTTGACTGAATCTCATTTTATGGTCGGTTTATTGGATTTAAAGCATGCAAGTCTGATTAGGCTTTCTAGTGAACCCGTTTGAATTTTAAGCGAATAAAATACTCTAAAATTGAGATTAAGTTGTATAATTTGGTTCAAAGACCCATAATTAACTATTTGAACTAATGAAATTTGATTCAATTCTTATTTTGCGTTTGTTTTGTTAGGTTTAAAGTGAGCATATCTAAATGATCTTTATAGTGAACACATTGGAATTTAAACCGAGTAAAGTGCTGTAAAATTGAGATTAAGTGGTTTAATAATATTCAAAAACACATAATTAACTATTTGAACTCTTGTAGTTTGATTGAATCTCATTTTGTGGTCGGTTTATTGGATTTAAAGCATGCATGTCTAATTAGGCTTTTTAGTGACCCGTTCGAATTTTAAGAAACTAAAATGCTCTAAAATTGAGATTAAATTGTACAATTTGGTTCAACGGCCCATAGTTAACTATTTGAACTCATGAAATATGATTCGTTCTTATTTTGGATCCGTTTTGTTAGGTTTAAGGAATGACTATCTAAATGAGCTTTATAATGAACACATTGAAATTTAAAATGACTAAAGTGATCTAAAATTGAGATTAAGTGGTTTAGTCATATTCAAAAGCTCATAATTAACAATTTGAACTCATGTAGTTTTATTGAATCTCGTTTTGTGGTCGGTTTGTTCGATTTAAAGAATGCTTGTCTAATTGGGCTTTCTAGTGAACCCGTTTGAATTTTAAGTGACTAAAATGCTCTAAAATTGAAATTAAATTTTACAATTTGGTTCAAAGACCCATAATTAAATATTTGAGTTCATGAAATTTGATTTATTCTTATTTTGCGTCCGTTTTATATTTTAAAGTATGCATATCTGAATGAGCTTTATAGTAAACACATTGGAAGTTAAACCGACTAAAGTGATCTAAAATTGAGATTAAGTGGTTTAATCATATTCAAAAGCTCATAAAGAACTGCTTAAACTCATGTACTTTGATTGAATCTCATTTTGTGGTCGGTTTGTTGAATTTAAAGTGTGCATGTCTAGTTGGGCTTTCTAGTGAACTTGTTTGAATTTTAAGCGAATAAAATACTCTAAAATTGAGATTAAATTGTACAATTTCGTTCATAGGCTCATAATTAACTAATTGAACTCATGAAATTTAATTTATTCTTATTTTGCGTCTGTTTTGTCAGGTTTAAAGTATGCATATCTGAATGAGCTTTATAGTGAACAGATTGGAAGTTGAACCGACTAAAGTGATCTAAAATTGAGATTAAGTGGTTTAATCATATTCAAAAGCTCATAATTAACTGCTTGAACTCATGTAGTTTGATTGAATCTCATTTTGTTGTTGGTTTGTTAGGTTTAAAGCGTGCATGTGTAATTGGGCTTTCTAGTGAACCCGTTTGAATTTTAAGCGAGTAAAATACTTTAAAATTGAAATTAAGTTGTATAATTTGGTTCAAAGGCCATAATTAACTATTTGAACTAATGAAATATGATTCATTCTTATTTTGGATTTGTTAGGTTTGAAGAATGACTATCTGAATGAGCTTTATAATGAACACATTGTATTTTAAAACGAATAAAGTGATCTAAAATTGAGATTAAGTGGTTTAATCATATTCAAAAGCTCATAATTAACTGCTTGAACTCATGTAGTTTAATTGAATCTCATTTTGTTGTTGGTTTGTTAGGTTTAAAGCATGCATGTCTAATTAGGCTTTCTACTGAACTTGTTTGAATTTTAAGCGAGTAAAATACTTTAAAATTGAAATTAGGTTATATAATTTGGTTCAAAGGCCCATAATTAACTATTTGAACTCATGAAATTTGATTCATTCTTATTTTGCATTTGTTTTGTTAGGTTTAACTATTTGAACTTATTTAGTTTGATTGAATCTTATTGTGTGGTCGGTTTGTTGGATTTAAAGTATGCATGTCCAATTGGGCTTTCTAGTAAACCCGTTTGAATTTTAAGCGACGAAAATGCCCTAAAATTGGGATTAAATTGTACAATTTTGTTCAAAGCCCCATAATTAACTATTTGAACTCATGAAATTTGATTTATTCTTATTTTGCTGAATTTAAGAGGCCATTCAATTGCTGAATTTAATGCTTTATCAACAACCCATTAAAGGAGGATGAATGACAACTTAATCAAGTTCATTATACCAAGGGTTTCTTCATGTGGATGTTGTGTATGTCTACATTCATCCTACGAATGTCCACATTCATCCTTTTAGATCAAACTTTTTCGTTGTCAATTGGAGATAAGATAACCTACAAATTAATAGGCCTTTAACACTTGAATAATGAGTCTTTAATCTCTGTCTAGGCCAACCAATTTATCGTTGTCTTACACCTATAAATAGACACTCATTCCATTGTAAAAGATACAACTTTTAGCATATATTATAACTTGAGAGTGTTTCTCTGTTATAGCTCTTTTTGAACTTTATGGGCTTACAAGATTTTCTTGTTGCATTCATCCCTATTTATTTATTTTATATTGTTGGTTCCTAGTTCTTATAACTAGAGGGTCGCAATCCATTAACCTTTCACCCAAGTCACGGTTTAAAAACTCTTAAGGAACGAGTCTTCACTTTTTAGTGTTGGATCCTCCTTTGTTTACACCGCACCATTCATTACATTCCTTCTCTTCACTTCCATCATCCATACATCCATATTTTCTATACATCATCCTAAACACAATAACTATCTCATCATCTTTCCATTTCACTATACTATCAATCCATTTCATATCATTTTGTAAGTTCTATTTCAAAATTCCAATTTTTCATTTTTGTTACATACTAGAATCAAGATCGAGCAATCACATATACAAATTCAGATATTCTACAATCGGATTCGTATCATTAGGTATAAAGTATACATCTAAATGAGCTTTATAGTGAACACATTGGAATTTAAACCGAGTAAAGTGCTCTAAAATTCAGATAAATAGTTTAATCATATTCAAAAGCTCATAATTAACTATTTGAACTTATTTAGTTTGATTGAATCTCATTTTGTGGTCAGTTTGTTGGATATAAAGCGTGCATGTCTAATTGGGCAAACCCGCTCGAATTTTAAGCGAATAAAATGCTCTAAAATTGAGATTAAATTGTACAATTTAGTTAAGAGGTCCATAATTAACTATTTGAACTCATGAATTTTGTTTCATTCTTATTTTGCGTCTGTTTTGTTAGGTTTATAGTATACATATCTAAATGAGCTTTATAGTGAACACATTAGAATTTAAACCGAGTAAAGTGCTCTAATATTGAGGTTAAGTGGTTTAATCATATTCAAAATCTCATAATTAACTATTTTAACTCATGTAGTTTGATTGAATCTCATTTTGTGGTTGGTTTGTTCGATTTAATGCATGCATGTCGAATTGGGCTTTCTAGTGAACCCGTTTGAATTTTGAGCGACTAAAATGCTCTAAAATTGAGATTACGTTGTATAATTTGGTTCAAAGGCCCATAATTGACTATTTAAACTCATGAAATTTGTTTCATTTTTATATTGCGTCCGTTTTATTAGTTTTAAAGTGTGCATATCAAAATGAGCTTTATAGTGAACACATTGAAATTTAAACCGAGTAAAGTGCTCTAAAATTGAGATTAAGTGGTTTAATTATATTCAAAAGCTCATAATTAACTATTTGAACTCATGTAGTTTGATTGAATCTCATTTTGTGGTCGGTTTGTTGGATTTAAAGTGTGCATGTCTAATTGGGCTTTCTAGTGACCCATTCGAATTTTAAACGACTGAAATGCTCTAAAATTGAGATTAAATTGTACAATTTGGTTCAAAGGACCATAATTAACTATTTGAACTCATAAAATGTGATTTATTCTTATTCTGTGTCCGTTTTGTTAAGTTTAAAGTTTGCATATCTAAATGAGCTTTATAGTGAACACATTGGAATTTAAACTCAGTAAAGTGCTCTAAAATTGAGATTAAGTGGTTTAATCATATTTAGAAGCTCAAAATTAACTACTTGAACTCATGTATTTTGATTGAATCTCATTTTGTTGTTGGTTTGTTGGGTTTAAAGCGTGCATGTCTAATTGGGCTTTCTAGTTAATCCGTTTGAATTTTTTGATGGAAAGGACCTCATTAAAAAAAAAAAACTATAGTTAGTCACCTCGAGAGATGAGTAGGCCCCTATGGGGAAAAAAGTAACCTTGGTTTTTTTGAGAAGAAGAGGAAAACCTCTCCGATTTTACAAAGGCCCGAATAAAGTTGGGAAAGATATAACCAAAAGAAGAGGAAATAAAAGAACGCAATGCCCTAGTAGCTAAAAACATGGGCTATAGCATTTGTGTCTCTAGGTACGTAAAATTTTTTTGCAATCAGGCATAGTACCAAGAGTGGAGCGGATGCGGGACACCAAATGTCGCACCGTGGAGAGATCTTGGTGATGAGAATTATTAACCTTGTTAGCAATGAAAGCTGAGTCAGTTTCAAAGATCACATTAGTCCAGCCGTTAGCATCTACGAATTTTAATCCTTCCAAAATGGCAAGAGCCTCGACAGAAGTTGGATCTGGGCAGAAAATGAGTGGCATAGAACAACCACCGAGGACGGAGCCAGAAAAATTTCGAGCGATGACACCTGCAGCAGCACCCTTTAACATAGGGTCAAAAGCCCCATCTGTGTTAATCTTGACGAAACAAGTATTTGGTTTCGTCCATCTAGATTGAGCAAAAGTAGGCTCGGCTAGCTAGGAGCAGTGATGGGAAGAATCATTGATGACATATAATAATTAAAGAGAGTTTGGGCATTGGAAACAGTTAACCAAACCGGTTAGGGTTGTTATGGACAAAATCATTGCGGCGGTTCCATAAATTCCATAGGAGCGTTATGAGGAAAGAGAATTGATGTAGGGAAAGAAACCCAACAACTTTGGAAAGCCATTGGTGTGGTAAAAAGGGGAGGTGGAGAAAATTCTAGCGGGGAGTCCTTCCAATTGGAGCGCCTCTTTGGCACTGGGACAATCCCTCATAGCTTGAAGGGTGGTTTCAGTAGTCATATTGCAAATCGGGCATACCCCCATACCAAGCTTTGCTTGGAGGAGTTTATGGCCCGCTGGTAATGCATCATGACATAAATGCCATCCAAAGGAACGAACCTTTGGTAGAGTAGGCAATTTATATAGAATTTTCCAAAGTTTAAAGGGTTTGTTGATTGGCCCTGGCTGCAACTGCAGAAATTGGTAACTAGACCGTACCGTATATATGCTAGAGTCATGGGGACCCCAAAGGGTGGTGTCTTTTATGTCAATGGTAATGGGTACATTAAGGATGGTATTGGCATCTTCATGAGAGAAGTATTCTCTTACCTTTGATTTGTCCCATCGGGGTAAGTTAGGCACCATGAAGATACCTACTTGAAGAGGAACTTCGTCATTTACCTCATAATCACCATAAAGGTGCACAGGCTGAGAGCCATCCCATTTGTCAAAGTGGATCTGAACTTGACTGGATATGCCTGGTCGTTTTAAGAATCCATTGTGAAGCTTAGAGATAGCTATGTTAATTCTTTTCCAGGCAAAAGAAGATTTCCGAGTGTGATCTGATTCAAGGATAGATCCCGTAGGAAAGTACGTGCATTTGTAGACCTGACTTAAGTGGTGAAGATCACGAAAACCTATCCCTCCTACTGCTTTCGGCATACAGATGGTGTCCCAAGGGAGCATAAGCCAACCTCGTTTGTCAGCTTTTCCAGACCACCAATATCGGTGTATCAAAGTAGTCATGTCACCAATAATGTTTTGTGGTAAAAGGTAGCAAGACATGACATACTGAGGCGTGGATTGTATGACTGATTTGATGAAAATTTCTCTACCACTAAAGGAAAGAAGGTGTTTATCCCACTTACTCAGGCGGGCATTCATTTTGTCCTTGGTAAAACCAAAGGTCACAATTTTGTTTTTCCCTATTAAGAGAGGGACTCCTAGATAAATGCCTGAATCATCAACTTCTCGAACGTGAAGGATATCATTAATTTCCGTTCGAAGAAGCGTGGAGGTTTTCTGAGATCCCTGATCTCTGATCTTGTGCTCGAGATCCCTGATCTCTCCGAGAAGGACTCACTCTTCAACTTTATGGATGGGCTCCAACAATGGGCTAAAGCCGAGCTTCGACGTAGGGGAGTCCAAACCCTTGCCGATGCTATCGCTGTGGCCGAAAGTTTAATTGACTACTCCAGCCACAAGGAGTCCCACAAGCCGAAGGATAAGAAGAGTGGCCAAGCCAAAGGTGGGGGAGAGAAGAGCCAACATAAAGAGAGTCATCGCGACGATCACCCACCTAAGCCCAAGGATTCATCCTCGTGGAAGCACAAAGACAAGGGCAAGTTCAAAGATAATCGTGGATCAAAGAGGGCGCCATCCAACAAATGCTTCATCTGTGACGGGGACCATTGGGTCCGAGAGTGCCCCCAAAGACAAGCCCTTAACTCGCTCCTTGCAAAGCATCGAGAAGGTTGCGACACCGACAAAGAGGACGAAGGAGTCCAGATGGGGTCTTTACAGCTTCTTAACGTGCTTCATTCCACCCCAAAGACCGAAGCCAAAGGCTTGCTCTACGTGGACGTCTCCATCAATGGGAAAGCATCAAAGGCCATGATAGACACAGGTGCGTCCCACAACTTTGTCTCCCTCGAAGAGGCCAAAAGGTTAGGTCTCAAGGCATCGGGAGGAGGAGGCTCCATCAAGGCAGTTAACTCTGCCGCCCGACCAATTCATGGTATTGCCCGAGGAGTGAAGATCAACGTGGGTCCATGGACGGGCCACATAGATTTCTCAGTCGTGCCCATGGACGACTTTAAGATTGTTCTAGGACTCGAGTTCCTAGACCGGGTCAAGGCATTTCCCATCCCCTTCGCCAACACAATGTGCATCATTGATGGGAACCAAGCTTGTGTGGTGCCGACGACTAGGGCCACCAAGCAAGACACCAAGGTGCTCTCGGCAATTCAATGTAAGAAGGGCATCAAACGAAACGAAGAAAGCTATCTTGCTATCCTCAGTGAATATGATGATGAGGAGATCAAGCCCGACAAAGACATACCAAATCAAAGTACTCGATGAGTTTAGGGACGTTGCACCACCGGAGCTACCCAAGCAACTACCACCAAGGAGAGAGGTGGACCATAAGATCGAGCTAGAGCCAGGCACAAAGCCACCCGCCATGAGTGCCTATCGTATGGCACCCTCAGAATTGGAAGAATTAAGGAAACAACTAAAGGGGTTGCTCGATTCCGGGTTCATCAGGCCATCCAAGGCGCCATATGGGGCACCAGTCTTTTTCCAAAAGAAGAAGGATGGCTCTCTTAGAATGTGCATAGACTACCGAGCACTTAACAAGGTAACTATCAAGAACAAGTACCCTATCCCTTTGATCTCCGACCTCTTCGATCAGCTTGGTCATGCTCGCTACTTTACCAAGCTAGACCTTCGCTCAGGATACTACCAAGTGCACATAGCGGAAGGCGATGAGCCGAAGACAACATGCGTCACAAGGTACGGGTTTTATGAATTCCTAGTAATGCCCTTCGGTCTGACAAATGCCCCAGCCACATTTTGCACCTTGATGAACAAGTTATTCCATCCATACCTTGATCGCTTCGTGGTCGTCTACCTTGACGACATAGTGGTGTATAGCAATACCTTAGAGGAACATGTTGAACATCTAAGGGAAGTGCTTAAGGTTCTGCGGGAGAACCAGCTATACATCAAGAAGGAAAAGTGCTCCTTCGCCAAGCCGGAGGTAAACTTCTTGGGTCATATGATCAAGGATGGAAAGCTCATGATGGAGGATGGTAAGGTGCGTGCCATCCAAGATTGGGAGCCACCCACCAAGGTACACGAGTTAAGATCATTCCTTGGGTTGGTGAACTATTACCGACGTTTTATTAAAGGCTACTCTGCAAGGGCTACACCGCTCACTGAACTTCTCAAGAAAAACAAGCCGTGGGTATGGACGCAACAATGTCAAGAAGCCTTTGAAGACTTGAAGAAGGCTATTAGCGAAGAGCCGGTGCTTAGCCTACCCGACCACACCAAGCTCTATGAGGTGCACACCGATGCTTCGGACTTTGCCATCGGAGGAGTCCTTATGCAAGATGGGCATCCGATTGCCTACGAGAGTCGGAAGCTCAACGAAACCGAAAGACGCTACACCGTCCAAGAGAAGGAGATGACCGCAATCATCCATTGCCTTAGGGTGTGGCGACATTATCTTCTTGGGTCAAAGTTCTTGATCTTAACCGACAATATTGCCACGAGCTACTTCCAGACCCAGAAAAAGCTAAGTCCAAAGCAAGCACGGTGGCAAGATTTCTTGGCCGAGTTTGACTATGTTATGCAATATAAGCCGGGAAAAGCCAACGTGGTCGCAGATGCATTAAGCCGCAAAGCAGAGTTTGCTGCTATAAGCAAAGTCACCAGCTCACTCCTTGATAGGATCAAGGAAGGGTTGCAACAAGAGCCGCTTGCCCAAACCATCATCGCCTTGGTGAATGAGGGCAAAACCCGACAGTTTTGGTTAAATGATGGTCTACTTTACACCAAAGGCAACCGTCTTTATGTGCCGAGATGGAGCAACTTACGAAAGGACTTAATCAAAGAGTGCCACGATTCCTTATGGGCAGGCCACCCAGGTATGCGACGCACCCTTGCACTTTTAAAGGCATCTTATTATTGGCCCCGTATGCATGATGCCGTTGAAGAATATGTGAGGACTTGTCTTGTGTGCCAACAAGACAAGATCGTCCAACACAAACCCAGGGGACCTCTAGACCCTCTACCCATTCCGGAGCGGCCTTGGGAAAGTGTTTCCATGGACTTTATTACTTGCTTACCTAAGTCCGAAGGATTCGGGAGCATCATTGTTGTTGTGGATAGGTTTAGCAAGTACGCCACATTCATAGCCGCATCCCCAGATTGCCCAGTCGAGGAAACATCTAGGCTTTTCCTCCGCAATGTGGTTAAGCTTTGGGGTGTTCCAACAAGCATCATAAGTGATCGAGACCCTCGCTTCACCGGGAGGTTTTGGACCGAATTGTTTAAGATGCTCGGGTCTGATCTTAACTTCTCCACAAGTTTTCATCCCCAAAGTGATGGGCAAACCGAGAGGGTCAATGCACTCTTGGAGCTTTATTTGAGGCACTATGTGAGTGCCAATCAAAAGGATTGGGCCAAGCTCTTAGACGTGGCGCAATTCTCTTACAACTTGCAAAAGAGTGAGGCCACCAATAAAAGTCCCTTCGAGTTAGTCTTGGGACATCAACCATCCACTCCGCTCTCCCTTGCCACCCGCTATGAAGGGAAGAGCCCCACAGCCTTCAAGTTTGCTAAGTCATGGCATGAGCAAAACGAGTTAGCTCGAGCCGCACTACACAAGGCTGCCAAGCGAATGAAGAAATGGGCCGACACAAAGCGAAGGCACTTGGAGTTCAAGGAAGGAGACCTTGTCATGCTCAAGCTCTTGCCACAACAATTCAAGGTCTTTCGCAAGGTGCACAAGGGACTTGTCCGCAAGTATGAGGGACCATTTCAAGTACTCAAACGTGTGGGCAAGGTAACTTATAAGCTCCAATTGCCTCCAAGGCTCAAAATCCACCCTATCTTCCATGTTAGTCTATTAAAGCCTTATCATGAAGACATGGAAGATCCTTCAAGGAATTTATCCACTAGAGCACCCACAGCCGTTGTCACTTCCTTTGACAAGGAAGTTGAGGAAGTGCTCGCTGACCGGGTCATTCGAAGAAGAGGCGTTCCCAACTATAAAGAATACTTCATCAAATGGAAGGGACTGCCCATTGCCGAAGCAAGTTGGGAAAGGGAAGATGCACTATGGCAATTCAAAGACCAACTTGCTCAATTCAATCAAGGCGCGACGAGGGCGTCGCGAGCTTAGGTGGGGGAGAATGTCACCGCCCACTTCTTTTCCCATCAGTCCAACCGAGGTTTTGGCCATCCTTGGGCCATTTTGAAGCATGCAAGCACCAAGGAAGGCACTTGAAGGATCTAGGACGGCCAAGCACAACCCACATTGTTCTAGAAAGGTCCGGGACGTTCTACACAAGTCCAGATACACCCGGGAGAACCTAGAAGGCTCGGGAAGGCTCGGGACTACTCCGGAAGACCCTGGAGTTCTCTAGAACATTTTGGATACATGTGGATAGTATACACACTTGTAGATTTCTCTAGAATCAGATAGTGCTTCTAGATATTTTAGGAGGCAACATTGTAACCGTTGGATCAAATCGATCCTAGCCGTCCATTCGGGAGGTGGGAGCCTATAAATAGGGCCACCCCCTTCATTTTGCAACACACTCAGCATTTGTAAACATTCTTGTAAAGCCTTCTTAAAAGCTTAGTACAAAGCATTCTTCTTAAACTCTTTGCCTTCTCTTGTCTTTCTCAAGCCAAGCCATCAAGAAGGGTCAAGTAAGGCTTGCTAACATAGCTCGGGAATTGTTAGCGCCGCACAGATCGAGTTCGAGAGAAGTAAATCCGTGACAATAAGCCAACCTCGTTTGTCAGCTTTTCCAGACCACCAATACCGGTGTATCAAAGTATTCATGTCACCAATAATGTTTTGTGGTAAAAGGTAGCAAGACATGACATACTGAGGCATGGATTGTATGACTGATTTGATGAAAATTTTTGTACCACTAAAGGAAAGAAGGTGTTTATCCCACTTACTCAGGCGGGCATTCATTTTGTCCTTGGTAAAACCAAAGGTCACAATTTTGTTTTTCCCTATTAAGAGAGGGACTCCTAGATAAATGCCTGAATCATCAACTTCTCGAACGTGAAGGATATCATTAATTTCCGTTCGAAGAAGTGTGGAGGTTTTCTGAGAAAAGAAAATAGTAGACTTTTCAAAGTTCACCGCCTGCCCAGACGAAGTAGCATAAGTGTGTAAAGCATCTTTAAGTCGTTGAGCTTCTATAGCTATATTCTTGATGAATACAACACAACCATCCGCAAAGAGGAGGTGGTTAATGTGAGGCCCATTCCTGCTAGCACAAAGTCCTGGGAGATTATCATTTTCTTGCTCTGCATTGAGTAGTGATGATAGGCCTTAGGTACATAACAGAAAAAGGAAAGGAGATAGAGAGTCCCCTTGCCGCAAATCTTTGTGAGGTTTAAAGGGTCGTGAAAGGGAATCGTTGAAACGTACTTGGAAGGAAACAGAGGATATACATCTCATAAGAAGGGAAACCCAGTGGGAATTAAGACCGAGCTTAAGCATAATTTGCTCAAGGAAAGGCCATTCAACACGGTCGAATGCCTTTTCCATGTCTAGTTTTAAACTAGCACCTTTGGCAAGTGAGGTCTCATTGGTATCTTAGGTGTGGATAAGCTCATGTGCAATGAGAATATTGTCAGTGATGTTTCGCCCTTGGACAAAAGCAACTTGATTACCACTTATGCATAAAGGTATAATAGATTTCAA
Organism: Abelmoschus esculentus; assembly: GCA_035048815.1. NCBI lineage: Eukaryota > Viridiplantae > Streptophyta > Magnoliopsida > Malvales > Malvaceae > Abelmoschus > Abelmoschus esculentus. Next base: position 5,510,772 of record JAUCBN010000049.1, read on the forward strand.
ACGATTAACAAGTACTTTCGCAATTGTCTTATAAAGGACTGTGCAAAGGCTAATAGGTCTAAGATGATGTATTGTTGTGGGTTCGCTGATCTTAGGTATGAGCACAATGATAGTACGATTGACCTCTTCCATATTAACCGACCCTCGTAAGAGTCTAAGGCATAGGTTTATAAAATCCTGGCCAAGGATCTCCTAATGCTTCCGAAAGAAGCCACTTGGGAAACCATCAACTCCTAGAGCTTTCCGGGGGTCAATATCATGGAAAGCAATAGTAATTTTGTCTGTTGTGAAGTCCTTAAGAAGATCATTATTCATCGGTTCAGTTACAATAGTGGGAATGTTATCCATAATGGAAGATGCAGTAGTAGGAGAGGAGGATAAGAAGAGGTTTTGAAAGTAGTCAATAGCAATAGACATGATATCTGTTGTTTGTGTTTGCCATATATTTTGGTTATTGAAAAGCCCAACAATGTGATTCTTCCTCCGTCAACTATTTGCTCTGACATGAAAGAAGGAAGTGTTTTTGTCACCGTGTTCTAGCCATTGTGTCCGAGCTCGTTGGGCCCAGCATATTTCTTTCGCGTTTAACAAGCTATCAAGCTTTCTTTTAGCAGAAGCAAAGTTTTGGATGTTTGTATTAGAGAGATGTCGTTTGAGGCACATATTATTGAAATCATTAAGTTGAGTGATACGTTCATAGGATTTAATACGTTTGTTTATTTGCCAAGTAATATGTGCCGATCTTGTTGATGATGCTGAACGGCAAACTTTGATTGTAAGACCTAGGAAGTAAGCAAGTCTCTCGCAAGAAGTGGCTGCAAAATAAAGAATTAAGGATAAAGGATGAAAGGAATAGTTAAGGGACTGATTTGGAAGCGGAAGGATATGTGGTGTTGACAGGGGTGAATGGATGTTTAGAACGATTTGTGATGATGACAAAGGGGCGGGAATGATGATGGAATGAGAGGATATGTAAGGATGGTGATATGGTAAAAGGGAAATAGTATCTTAAAGTTACTCAAGGAAGAAACTAGGTTATAGAAAACCTAATCCCGAATCTTATATTGATCTTCAAGGGATGGTGATATGTTAGACTTTGACCCTTTTAGTATATTAGACTAAAAGAACCCGAAGTATCAAGATGGATAGAAAGGGGTTCACGCCACTAGTATAAAAAGTACTTGATAAGTCGATAAAGTTCTAAGAACTAAACGATAGAAAATTCTCACAAGTAATTTTATATAATCTGAATGGTGTGTTTACAAAATGAAATCCAAGTCCTATTTATAGTTTTCTAAAGGGTTTGGCCGAAATGGCCTTTAACTATTCGGATAACCATTCATTTGAATGTTGTCTCCCTCCAAATCTATTTGAAGAGTTGTAACTTTTTGATCCAGCCTGCACAATCTTCAGTAAATGGGTCATATCTCGAGCTCCCGATATCGTATTGATACGATTCAACATGCGTTGGAAAGATAAGAGATATAGGAACAACTTTCAGGAAGACACCGAAACCCAATTCGACTTGTATCCTACTCAAAATTAGCAAACAAGTGGACCATCATGAATCTGTCCAATGAAGAGTGATGCCTCTTTGTTTTGGCGTGAAATTCATATTTCCCTCCAAGCAGTGGCGCCCAAACATGTTTCCCTCCATGGATGGTCGGTTGTGTCCCTTGGGGAGGGAACATGTCCTTCCATGGTTGAGTTGAAGGTTGTAGGGTGAGCTGAGATGAGCTAATTGAGCTGAGAGTGAGCTGACTTGAGTTGAGCTAGCTAGATGACTTAGCTAGCTCAAATTTTGCTTTCAATTTGAGCTTTCTGGACCTGACTTTAGCTAGTTAAGCTAGGCCTTTAAGTTCGTGAGCTCCTCTTCATAGTCCTTTTAAGTTCACAAGCTGAAATAGTCCTCCATTTGAGCTCATTTGCATTCCTTTGCGTTTTAGTTATTCTTGAGTTGCTACGAGCTACCATAATCCTTTCCAAGCAAAGTTGAGCTACCCTTGATGTCTTTAAGCTTCCTTAGACTATTATCTTTACTTAAAATAACTAAAACAATAAGTAAACAATGTGTAAGCTGAAACAAATTGAAATAAGCTAAAATGAGCTTAAAATAATACAGTTTAGCTAATATTAAGAATGCGCTAACTTAGAATAATTATAAAGATGTAGTTATGCAATCACGAAGCATCACTTAAATAGAAAAAGCATGCTTGTCAATATATAGAATGCATAAATTAGATAATAGAAGATAAAGTAAGGTAGAACTCCCTTAGAATCAGTCTGGAAGATAGGTGCCGATTAGGATCATATCACTAAGAGGCTAGAAAACGTCCAATGTCCTTAAATTTATCAAGGGTCGAGCGAGATGTGTTAGACCAAATCTCTCTAATTCGCAATGAAACTTCTGGGCTATCAGCCCAACAATTCTCAAAGCGAAAAAGGTTTTTATAATGGTTGAGTCGGAGAGCCCGAGGTGGGTTAGTATCAAGTAAGATTGGGTCGTGGTCAGAACGTGCCTGAAAGAAAGATGTAGCTTGAAAGTTTGGAAAGGAGTTAAACCAAGCAGAATTACCAAGGAATCGATCGATTTTTTCCATAATTGTTTTTGTATTACGTCCAAATCTAGTCCAAGTGAACCATCCTGATGTTGGCTGACAATCAAAAAGATCATTCTTAGTAAGACAATCTATGAAATTATTAATTTGTGATCACGCTCGACGGGTACCACCTCGTTTTTCATTATCATATAGTATTTCATTAAAATCCCCTCCTAAAAGCCATGGAAGGGGAGAGGCTGATAGTAAAGAATCTATTAGTTGCCAAGTTTTGTATTTGTTTGCAGTTTCAACGAAACCATGTAAACCGGAAAAATGGAATTATGTTTGACCAAAAGAAATAATAACATCAATATGACGATCCGAGTAAGACAACAAATCAATAGAAGTTTTATTATTCCAAATAATAGCAAGCCTTGTATAAGGGCTAGATTCAATGGCTATGCATCCATGCATTACTAACTTAATCCTAATACGGTCTATAGGTTGTCTGCTTAACCTAGTTTCACAAAGAAATAGAAAGTCAGCATCATGCTTTGAGATAGCATGTTGTAAAGCGAGAACTGCCTGGGTGTTGCCGAGACCCTGACAGTTCCAACATAAAAGTTTCATGTGACTCGGCGGGGTTGATCATCATCAACCGCCGCCAGAGAGTTTTTTGCACTGCTCATCCTAGCTTTTTCATTAAAGCTTTTGTTTGAAGATTGAGGTCGTTTAGGCTTGTGCCCCTCATCTGAAGGTGGCGTTCTTTTTATACCTCTATGTGAAGTAGGACGAGCAAGACTTTTGGGAGTTGGCGCATTGTTCAGCTAGTCAACTGCGTCCTAGAAGTCAGGATCATCGGCTAATTCTGCCTCCAAGTCTTGGAGTTCCGGTTCCTACAAGCCGATTTTGCCGGTGTCATCATGGTTCTTTTGTGCTTAGGAAATACCATTTGTAATGGTTGGGGGCACCTACGGGCTTGCAACCTACTAGCAATAGTAGGGAGAGATCAAGGGTCTTTTGAAGTATGTTGGGCGGGTTCAGCACCTGGAGCAAGACACTTGGTCATTAGTTTGAGTTGATTGCTTAGGAGATTTGCCATTTTATTGATGTCACCCTGGTGGTTTGTTGAAGTTTGAGAAGAAGTTGGTGTACATTGAGGGTTAGAAGGGGCAATGTTTAAATAGTGAATTCGTCCTTTTTGTTTGGTTTATACTTCCTTTTTCTTAGGAACATAGCGGAGCCAGTCTCCATATTGAAGTTGTTCAGGACGAGCCTCGGTTGGGATAGAACAAAAATCCGTTGAATGACCAATTTTACCACAACAGTGACATATTGTGGGAAGATGTTTGTATTGAAGTGGGCAAAACCTGGTGGATGGCCCCCACCAATAGCTACACAGCGCCTAATCGGCTTGGATACATCTAGTGTTGTTCCAACTCAGAGGTATTCAATCATATTGAAGTCTATTTTCCTGGTGTCGATTTTTGTTACTGTTCCAATAATGGCCCCAAGGGATTCTCCAGTGTGGTGGGCGGATTCCTCAGAAGCAAAGAGGATAGGGGGAATGTTGTAGATACGTACCCAGATATTCATTGTTTGAAAGGAGTGGTCGTCTAGGCTTATATTGGGATTGTATTGCACAAGGGCTAGGCATTCGTCCTTGTAAATCCAAGGCCTCCTAGCCAGGATATCATCATCTTTAATCTTTTCATCTTTAAAACAGATGAGAAAGAGATGTGGTTTCAAGATTCTCGTGGAGGCCAATTTTGCCATAGTCCAAATTCCTGTAAAGGCTTTAATAATAACCTGGTCGTCAATTTCTTTAGAGGATTGGAGATGTCCCAGTAGGGTGGTTTGTGTTTCTTCTTCAGTGGAGTCCCAAGGTAAACTTGGTTGGAAGATTGCAGATTGTTCTTCATCGTGAATTGGATGTTTCCAAGTTGTTGAAGAAAAGTTTTGGAATCCATAGGGTAAGATTGGCGTGCAGAGAGAGAGAGAGAAGAAAGAGGGTATGTGAAAGTAGGGAGTAAGATGGAGAGTTATGAGGGATATGGATGGAGTTATATAGAAAGGGATAGAGAGTTGGAAAAACGCGAGGACTGTAATTAGGAGTTTCAAACTGAGAAGAAGCTGGATTTGGAATATATGACATATTGCATTTAATATGATAAGAAATAGATAATTGAGAATAAGTAGAAGTCTTTAATAGATATGGTTTAGGTGACTTATTGCATTGGATATGAGAACGAATAGATAATTGAGAATAAGTAGAAGTCTTTAATATGTATGGTTTAGGTGACTTATTGCATTGGATATGAGAAGGAATAAGACTTGGAGAGTAAGTGGAAATCCTTATTAGATATTGATTAGACTTAAAGTATAAGTTGAATTCTTTATGTTCAAAGGATATAAAATACTTCATTCGGATCATAGTTTTGGTGAGATAGAAATAGGATCCAACGTCTTGAAAAAACAAGGCTTTGAATTGGAGTTTCAACCGTTGTTCATCAAGAGGAGTAAAAGTGGTAGAACAAGATGATTTTTTTGAGAAAAATACACCAAATAAGGTGTTGGAGAAATCCCATAGTAAGGGTGGTTTGTATGGAGGGATAACAAGAAGAATAATAGAAACATCGCATAAGAAACGTGATTGAAATAGAAGTAATTCAGAATTAAATATAGAAACATATAACATAATATAGTGTTTAACTCTTGTAAAATGAACTAAAATACTTGTTGATATAAACATAAAGAACCAAGAAGCGTCCAGCTTTGGTTGTCAAGAAAACTCATGTTGTCTCGACTGCAAATAAAAGGTGAAGCTATGTTACTGCACGCATTCACGGGATATATGGTAGGTAAGCATACACCGTAGATGCATGTAGGAGCTCCTGAAAAGAGTGGTATAGATATAAAGAAGTAATCTGTGGGTTGTCTCCAGTTGTTAGCATCCATCGTCCTGCCAATGGTTCAATGTGCCGTTATGGCAAAGAGGAGTCAAGCATCGCTATTATATGGTAAACTAATGGATTCCAAACATGAGAGGCTCCTCCCCCAGGATAGCCGGGTATTTGCCGTAGAGTTCGAATGGATGTTATGTAAAAGTAAGTAAATAATATCATGTTGGAGTGGAAGACTGACCGAGGACGTTGAGGGGCAAACTCGTGCGATAGAACATGCAACCTGATAAGGCTTATGTAAATCATAATGCAGCCAATACATAGGTATTGGATTCGTGTACTTGAAAACAAAGAGCCTGCTCTTGCATCTCAGCGACACAAGCGTAAAGAGGTATAACCCCTGTTCAGATCAAACATATTTTCCAAACAAATTGGAAGATTTCTAAACCAGAAAAACGATTCAAGGTTCAAGAATAGCAAAGAATGAAGAGCAAAATATAGAAAAGAATGAAGAGCAAAATCAATAAAGAATGAAAGGAAAAGGTAATAGAATGGGTGAGTAGTTAAAACTATTAATAAAGATAATCTTACCAAAGAGTAGTTTATTTTGGCTTTCAATTCCATCCACGAATGAAACACTAGCCAAACACGAATGAAACATGGAAGAATGCAGGAGTAAAGACGTGCAAAAATAGACTCGTGGCCCATGTTGTTTCTTGTTGGATCTAGAATCAGGGAGACTGAGAGAAGCCAAAATTCTTTGAACTATTGATCCATCGTTTCCTTCAAGGTTAGAAACAAAGGTTTGGTATGATTTTGATTCCCCATCAAGGGTGGTATGTCGGCATTGTTTGCCGAAAAGATGAAAACAAATCTTAAGAGATTTGTTTGTATGAGCAAATCTTTAACAAACGGAAACACCAAGTGTTCTCTGAACCATTGGCGCTATTGATGGAACAAAAAAAGCTTGAAAACCAGGAATCAAATATGTTGCTTGGAAAGTAGAAACGTCGAGCAAGAAAGAGAAAGAAAAAATTACCGTAGAGAGATCGAGTATACCTCATTAGAGTCGACTTTGTGTTGGTTGTAACTTCCACCCCCGAACAAGGAGATGGTGCAATTTGGCCGAAAAAAGAGACAAACTTAGCGGCGGATCGCTGGGGAAGGAAGCTGACGGCGATAGAGGCGAGATGGGACATGGAGGGGAAGAGAAAGGGAAAGAGAGGAAGAAACAACACCCGTAAACCAACCCGTTTGAATTTTAAGCGAGTAAAATGCTCTAAAATTAAAATTAAGTTGTATAATTTGGTTCAAAGGCCCATAATTAAATATTTGAACTCATGAAATTTGATTCGTTCTTATTTTGCGCCTGTTTTGTTAGGTTTAAATGTGAATAACTAAATGATCTTTATATTGAACACATTGGAATTTAAATCGATTAAAGTGCTCTAAAATTGAGATTAAGTGGTTTAATCATATTCAAAATTTCATAATTAACTATTTGAACTCATGTAGTTTGATTGAATCTCATTTAATGGTCGGTTTATTGGATTCAAAGAATGCATGTCTAATTAGGCTTTCTAGTGACCCATTAGAATTTTAAGAAAATAAAATACTCTAAAATTGAGATTAAATTGTACAATTTGGTTCAAAGTCCCATAATTAACTATTTAAACTCAAAAAATTGATTTATTCTTATTTTGCATCCGTTTTGTTAAGTTTAAAGTATGCATATCTAAATGAGCTTTATAGTGAACACATTGGAATTTAAACCGAGTAAAATGCTCTAAGATTGAGATTAAGTGGTTTAATTATATTCAAAAGCTCATAATTAACTATTTGAACTCATGTAGTTTAATTGAATCTCATTTTGTGGTCGGTTTGTCGGATTTAAAGTGTGCATGTCTAATTGGGCTTTCTAGTGAACCCATTTGAATTTTAAGCGACTAAAATGCTATAAAATTGACATTAAATTATAAAATTTCGTTCAAAGGCCCATAATTAACTATTTGAACTCATGAAATTTGATTTATTCTTATTTTGCGTCCGTTTTGTTAGGTTTAAAGTATGCATATCTAAATGAGCTCTATAGTGAACACATTAGAATTTAAACCGAGTAAAGTGCTCTAAAAATGAGATTAAGAGGTTTAATCATATTCAAAAGCTCATAATTAACTGCTTGAACTCATGTAGTTTGATTGAATCTCATTTTGTTGTTGGTTTGTTAGGTTTAAAACGCGCATGTCCAATTGGGCTTTCTGGTGAAACTGTTTGAAATTTAAGCGAGTAAAATACTCTAAAATTAAAATTAAGTTGTATAATTTGGTTCAAAGACCCATAATTAACTATTTGAACTCATGAAATTTGAGTCATTCTTATTTTGCATCCGCTTTGTTAGGTTTAAAGTGTGCACATCTGAATGAGCTTTATAGTGAACACATTGGAATTTAAACCAAGTAAAGTGATCTAAAATTGAGATTACGTGGTTTAATCATATTCAAAACCTTATAATTAACTATTTGAACAAATGTAGTTTAATTGAATCTCATTTTGTGGTCAAGTTTATTGGGTTTAAAGCGTGCATGTCTAATTGGGCTTTCTAGTGACCCGTTCGAATTTTAAGCGACTAAAATGCTCTAAAATTGAGATTAAATTGTACAATTTGGATCAAAGTCCCATAATTAACTATTTGAACTCATGAAATTTGATTTATTCTTTTTTTGTTTCTGTTTTGTTAGGTTTATAGTATGCATATCTAAATGAGCTTTAAGTGAACAAATTGGAATTTAAACCGAGTAAAGTCCTCTAAAATTGAGATTAAGTGGTTTAATCATATTCAAAAGCTCATAATTAACTATTTGAACTCGTGTAGCTTGATTGTATCTCATTTTGAGGTCGGTTTATTGGATTTAAAGCATGCATGTCTAATTAGGCTTTCTAGTGACCCGTTCGAATTTTATGCGACTAAAAGTGCTCTAAAATTTAGATTAAGTGATTTAATCATATTCAAAAGTTCATAATTAACTATTTGAACTCATGTAGTTTGATTGAATCTCATTTTGTGGTCGGTTTGGTTGATTTAAAGTGCGTTTGTCTAATTTGGCTTTCTATTGTACCCGTTTGAATTTTAAGCGGGTAAAATGCTCTGAAATTGAAATTATGTTGAATAATTTGGTTCAAAGGCCCAAAATTAACTATTTGAACTCATGAAATTTGATTCATTCTTATTTGCGTCTGTTTTGTTAGGTTTAAAGTGTGCATATCTAAATGAGATTTATAGTAGACACATTGGAATTTAAACCGAGTAAAGTGCTCTATAATTAAGATTAAGTGGTTTAATCATAGTCAAAAACTCATAATTAACTTCTTGAACTCATGTAGTTTGGTTGAATCTCATTTTGTTGTTTGTTTGTTGGGTTTAAAGCGTGCATGTCTAATTGGGCATTCTAGTGACCCGTTTGAATTTTAAGTGACTAAAATGCTCAAAAATTGAGATTAAGTTGTAGAATTTGGTACAACGACCCATAATTAACTATTTGAACTCATGAAATTTGATTCATTCTTATTTTGCGTCCGCTTTGTTAGGTTTAAAGTGTGTATATCTAAATAAGCTATATAGTGAACACATTGGAATTTAAACCGAGTAAAGTGCTCTAAAATTGAGATTAAGTGGTTTAATCATATTCAAAAGCTCATAATTAACTATTTGAACTCATGGAGCTTGATTGAATCTCATTTTGTGGTCGGTTTATTGGATTTAAAGCATGCATGTATAATTAGGCTTTCTAGTGATGCGTTCGAATTTTATGCGACTAAAATGCTCTAAAATTGAGATTAAGTCGTATAATTTGGTTCAAAGGCCCATAATTAACTATTTGAACTCATGAAGTTTGATTTATTCTTTTTTGGCATCCATTTTGTTAGGTTTAAAGTATGCATATCTAAATGAGCTTTATAGTGAACACATTGGAATTTAAACCGAGTAAAGTGCTCTAAAATTTAGATTAAGTGATTTAATCATATTCAAAAGTTCATAATTAACTATTTGAACTCATGTAGTTTGATTGAATCTCATTTTGTGGTCGGTTTGGTTGATTTAAAGTGTGTTTGTCTAATTTGGCTTTCTAGTGTACCCGTTTGAATTTTAAGCGAGTAAAATACTCTAAAATTAAAATTAAGTTGAATAATTTGGTTCAAAGGCCCATAATTAACTATTTAAACTCATGAAATTTAATTCATTCTTATTTTGTGTCTGTTTTGTTAGGTTTAAAGTTTGCATATCTAAATGAGATTTATAGTAGATACATTAGAATTTAAACCAAGTAAAGTGCTCTAAAATTTAGATTAAGTGATTTAATCATATTCAAAAGTTCATAATTAACAATTTGAACTCATGTAGTTTGATTGAATCTCATTTTGTGGTCGGTTTGGTTGATTTAAAGTGTGTTTGTCTAATTTGGCTTTCTAGTGTACCCGTTTCAATTTTAAGGGAGTAAAATGCTCTAAAATTGAAATTAAGTTGAATAATTTGGTTCAAAGGCCCATAATTAACTATTTGAACTCATGAAATTTGATTCATTCGTATTTTGCGTCTGTTTTGTTAGGTTTAAAGTGTGCATATCTAAATGAGCTTTTTAGTAAACACATTGGAATCTAAACCGAGTAAAGTGCTCTATAATTAAGATTAAGTGGTTTAATCATAGTCAAAAACTCATAATTAACTTGTTGAACTCATGTAGTTTGATTGAATCTCATTTTGTTGTTTGTTTTTGGGTTTAAACCCTGCATGTCTAATTGGGCATTCTAGTGACCCGTTTAAATTTTGAGTGACTAAAATGCTTAAAAATTGAGATTAAGTTGTACAATTTGGTACAACAACCCATAATTAACTATTTGAACTCATGTAGTTTGATTGAATCTAATTTTGTGGTCGGTTTGTTGGATTTAAAGCATGCATGTCTATTAGGCTTTCTAGTGACTCATTCGAATTTTAAGCGACTAAAATGCTCTAAAATTGAGATTAAGTTGTATAATTTGGTACAACGACCCATAATTAACTATTTGAACTCATGAAATTTGATTCATTCTTATTTTACGTCCGCTTTGTTAGGTTTAAAGTGTGCATATCTAAATGAGCTATATAGTGAACACATTGGAATTTAAACCGAGTAAAGTGCTTTAAAATTGAGATTAAGTGGTTTAATCATATTCAAAAGCTCATAATTAACTATTTGAACTCATGTTGTTTGTTTGAATCACATTTTGTGGTCGGTTTGTTGAATTAAAGCGTGCGTGTCTAATTGCTCTTTCTTGTGAACTCGTTCGAATTTTAAGACACTAAAATGCTATAAAATTGAGATTAAATTGTACAATTTTGTTCGGAGGCCCATAATTAACTATTTGAACTCCTGAAATTTTATTTATTCTTATTTTATGTTCGCTTTGTTAGGTTTAAAGTGTGCATATCTAAATGAGCTTTATAGTGAACACATTGGAATTTAAACCGAGTAACGTGCTCTAAAATTGAGATTAAGTGGTTTAATCATATTCAAAAGCTCATAATTAACTATTTGAACAGATTTAGTTTGATTGAATCTCATTTTATGTTCGGTTTGTTGGATTTAAAATGTCCATGACTAATTAGGCTTTCTAGTGACCCGTTTGAATTTTAAGCGACTAAAATGCTCTAAAATTGGTTTAAATTGTAAAATTTGGTTCAAAGGCCCATAATTAACTATTTGAACTCCTAAAATTTGATTTATTCATATTTTGCTTTCGTTTCGTTAGGTTTAAAGTATGCATATCTAAGTGAGATTTATACTGAACACATTGGAATTTAAACTGAGTAAAGTGCTCTAAAATTGAGATTAAGTGGTTTAATCATATTCAAAAGCTCATAATTAACTATTTGAACTCATGCTGTTTGTTTGAATCTCATTTTGTGGTCTGTTTGTTGGATTTAATGTGTGTTTGTCTAACTGGGCTTTCTAGGGTACCCGTTTGAATTTTGAGCGAGTAAAATGCTCTAAAATTGAAATTAAGTTGAATAATTTGGTTTAAAGGCCCATAATTAACATTTTGAACTCATGAACTTTGATTCATTCTTGTGTTGCGTCTATTTTGTTAGGTTTAAAGTGTGCATATCTAAATGAGCTTTATAGTGAACACATTGGAATTTAAACCGAGTAAAGTGCTCTAAAATTGTGATTAAGTTGTTTAATCATATTCAAAAGCTCATAATTAACTACTTGAACTCATGTAGTTTGAGTGAATCTCATTTTGTGGTAGACTTGTTGGGTTTAAAGCGTGCAATTCAAATTGGGCTTTCTAGTGAACCCGTTTGAATTTTAAGAGACTAAAATGCTCTAAAATTGAAATTAAGTTGTATAATTTGGTTCAAAGGCCCATAATTAACTATTTGAACTCATGAAATTTGATTTATTCTTATTTTGCGTCTGTTTTGTTAGGCTTAAAGTATTTATATCTAAATGAGCTTTATAGTGAACACGTTGGAATTTAAACCGAGTAAAGTGCTCTAAAATTGAGATTAAGTGGTTTAATCATATTCAAAAGCTCATAATTAACTATTTGAGCTCATGTAGTTTGATTGAATCACATTTTGTGGTCGGTTTGTTGAATTAAAGCGTGCGTGTCTAATTGCTCTTTCTTGTGAACTCGTTCGAATTTTAAGACACTAAAATGCTATAAAATTGAGATTAAATTGTACAATTTTGTTCGGAGGCCCATAATTAACTATTTGAACTCCTGAAATTTTATTTATTCTTATTTTATGTTCGCTTTGTTAGGTTTAAAGTGTGCATATCTAAATGAGCTTTATAGTGAACACATTGGAATTTAAACCGAGTAACGTGCTCTAAAATTGAGATTAAGTGGTTTAATCATATTCAGAAGCTCATAATTAACTATTTGAACAGATTTAGTTTGATTGAATCTCATTTTGTGGTCGGTTTGTTGGATTTAAAATGTCCATGTCTAATTAGGCTTTCTAGTGATCCGTTTGAATTTTAAGCGACTAAAATGCTCTAAAATTGAGATTAAATTGTAAAATTTGGTTCAAAGGCCCATAATTAACTATTTGAACTCCTAAAATTTGATTTATTCATATTTTGCTTTCGTTTCGTTAGGTTTAAAGTATGCATATCTAAGTGAGATTTATACTGAACACATTGGAATTTAAACTGAGTAATGTGCTCTAAAATTGAGATTAAGTGGTTTAATCATATTCAAAAGCTCATAATTAACTATTTGAGCTCATGCTGTTTGTTTGAATCTCATTTTGTGGTCGGTTTGTTGGATTTAATGTGTGTTTGTCTAACTGGGCTTTCTAGGGTACCCGTTTGAATTTTGAGCGAGTAAAATGCTCTAAAATTGAAATTAAGTTGAATAATTTGGTTTAAAGGCCCATAATTAACATTTTGAACTCATGAACTTTGATTCATTCTTGTGTTGCGTCTATTTTGTTAGGTTTAAAGTGTGCATATCTAAATGAGCTTTATAGTGAACACATTGGAATTTAAACCGAGTAAAGTGCTCTAAAATTGTGATTAAGTTGTTTAATCATATTCAAAAGCTCATAATTAACTACTTGAACTCATGTAGTTTGAGTGAATCTCATTTTGTGGTAGACTTGTTGGGTTTAAAGCGTGCAATTCAAATTGGGCTTTCTAGTGAACCCGTTTGAATTTTAAGAGTCTAAAATGCTCTAGAATTGAAATTAAGTTGTATAATTTGGTTCAAAGGCCCATAATTAACTATTTGAACTCATGAAATTTGATTTATTCTTATTTTGCGTCTGTTTTGTTAGGCTTAAAGTATTTATATCTAAATGAGCTTTATAGTGAACACGTTGGAATTTAAACCGAGTAAAGTGCTCTAAAATTGAGATTAAGTGGTTTAATCATATTCAAAAGCTCATAATTAACTATTTGAGCTCATGTAGTTTGATTGAATCACATTTTGTGGTCGGTTTGTTGAATTAAAGCGTGCGTGTCTAATTGCTCTTTCTTGTGAACTCGTTCGAATTTTAAGACACTAAAATGCTATAAAATTGAGATTAAATTGTACAATTTTGTTCGGAGGCCCATAATTAACTATTTGAACTCCTGAAATTTTATTTATTCTTATTTTATGTTCGCTTTGTTAGGTTTAAAGTGTGCATATCTAAATGAGCTTTATAGTGAACACATTGGAATTTAAACCGAGTAACGTGCTCTAAAATTGAGATTAAGTGGTTTAATCATATTCAAAAGCTCATAATTAACTATTTGAACAGATTTAGTTTGATTGAATCTCATTTTGTGGTCGGTTTGTTGGATTTAAAATGTCCATGTCTAATTAGGCTTTCTAGTGATCCGTTTGAATTTTAAGCGACTAAAATGCTCTAAAATTGAGATTAAATTGTAAAATTTGGTTCAAAGGCCCATAATTAACTATTTGAACTCCTAAAATTTGATTTATTCATATTTTGCTTTCGTTTCGTTAGGTTTAAAGTATGCATATCTAAGTGAGATTTATACTGAACACATTGGAATTTAAACTGAGTAATGTGCTCTAAAATTGAGATTAAGTGGTTTAATCATATTCAAAAGCTCATAATTAACTATTTGAGCTCATGCTGTTTGTTTGAATCTCATTTTGTGGTCGGTTTGTTGGATTTAATGTGTGTTTGTCTAACTGGGCTTTCTAGGGTACCCGTTTGAATTTTGAGCGAGTAAAATGCTCTAAAATTGAAATTAAGTTGAATAATTTGGTTTAAAGGCCCATAATTAACATTTTGAACTCATGAACTTTGATTCATTCTTGTGTTGCGTCTATTTTGTTAGGTTTAAAGTGTGCATATCTAAATGAGCTTTATAGTGAACACATTGGAATTTAAACCGAGTAAAGTGCTCTAAAATTGTGATTAAGTTGTTTAATCATATTCAAAAGCTCATAATTAACTACTTGAACTCATGTAGTTTGAGTGAATCTCATTTTGTGGTAGACTTGTTGGGTTTAAAGCGTGCAATTCAAATTGGGCTTTCTAGTGAACCCGTTTGAATTTTAAGAGACTAAAATGCTCTAAAATTGAGATTAAGTTGTATAATTTGGTACAACGACCCATAATTAACTATTTGAACTCATGAAATTTGATTCATTCTTATTTTACGTCCGCTTTGTTAGGTTTAAAGTGTGCATATCTAAATGAGCTATATAGTGAACACATTGGAATTTAAACCGAGTAAAGTGCTTTAAAATTGAGATTAAGTGGTTTAATCATATTCAAAAGCTCATAATTAACTATTTGAACTCATGTTGTTTGTTTGAATCACATTTTGTGGTCGGTTTGTTGAATTAAAGCGTGCGTGTCTAATTGCTCTTTCTTGTGAACTCGTTCGAATTTTAAGACACTAAAATGCTATAAAATTGAGATTAAATTGTACAATTTTGTTCGGAGGCCCATAATTAACTATTTGAACTCCTGAAATTTTATTTATTCTTATTTTATGTTCGCTTTGTTAGGTTTAAAGTGTGCATATCTAAATGAGCTTTATAGTGAACACATTGGAATTTAAACCGAGTAACGTGCTCTAAAATTGAGATTAAGTGGTTTAATCATATTCAAAAGCTCATAATTAACTATTTGAACAGATTTAGTTTGATTGAATCTCATTTTATGTTCGGTTTGTTGGATTTAAAATGTCCATGACTAATTAGGCTTTCTAGTGACCCGTTTGAATTTTAAGCGACTAAAATGCTCTAAAATTGAGTTTAAATTGTAAAATTTGGTTCAAAGGCCCATAATTAACTATTTGAACTCCTAAAATTTGATTTATTCATATTTTGCTTTCGTTTCGTTAGGTTTAAAGTATGCATATCTAAGTGAGATTTATACTGAACACATTGGAATTTAAACTGAGTAAAGTGCTCTAAAATTGAGATTAAGTGGTTTAATCATATTCAAAAGCTCATAATTAACTATTTGAACTCATGCTGTTTGTTTGAATCTCATTTTGTGGTCGGTTTGTTGGATTTAATGTGTGTTTGTCTAACTGGGCTTTCTAGGGTACCCGTTTGAATTTTGAGCGAGTAAAATGCTCTAAAATTGAAATTAAGTTGAATAATTTGGTTTAAAGGCCCATAATTAACATTTTGAACTCATGAACTTTGATTCATTCTTGTGTTGCGTCTATTTTGTTAGGTTTAAAGTGTGCATATCTAAATGAGCTTTATAGTGAACACATTGAAATTTAAACCGAGTAAAGTGCTCTAAAATTGTGATTAAGTTGTTTAATCATATTCAAAAGCTCATAATTAACTACTTGAACTCATGTAGTTTGAGTGAATCTCATTTTGTGGTAGACTTGTTGGGTTTAAAGCGTGCAATTCAAATTGGGCTTTCTAGTGAACCCGTTTGAATTTTAAGAGACTAAAATGCTCTAAAATTGAAATTAAGTTGTATAATTTGGTTCAAAGGCCCATAATTAACTATTTGAACTCATGAAATTTGATTTATTCTTATTTTGCGTCTGTTTTGTTAGGCTTAAAGTATTTATATCTAAATGAGCTTTATAGTGAACACGTTGGAATTTAAACCGAGTAAAGTGCTCTAAAATTGAGATTAAGTGGTTTAATCATATTCAAAAGCTCATAATTAACTATTTGAGCTCATGTAGTTTGATTGAATCACATTTTGTGGTCGGTTTGTTGAATTAAAGCGTGCGTGTCTAATTGCTCTTTCTTGTGAACTTGTTCGAATTTTAAGACACTAAAATGCTATAAAATTGAGATTAAATTGTACAATTTTGTTCGGAGGCCCATAATTAACTATTTGAACTCCTGAAATTTTATTTATTCTTATTTTATGTTCGCTTTGTTAGGTTTAAAGTGTGCATATCTAAATGAGCTTTATAGTGAACACATTGGAATTTAAACCGAGTAACGTGCTCTAAAATTGAGATTAAGTGGTTTAATCATATTCAAAAGCTCATAATTAACTATTTGAACAGATTTAGTTTGATTGAATCTCATTTTGTGGTCGGTTTGTTGGATTTAAAGCGTGCATGTCTAATAGGGCTTTCTAGTTAACCCATTCGAATTTTAAGAGACTAAAATGCTCTATAATTGAGATTAAATTGTATAATTTGGTTCAAAGGCCCATAATTAACTATTTGAACTCATGAAATTTGATTTATTCTTATTTTGCGTCTGTTTTGTTAGGCTTAAAGTATTTATATCTAAATGAGCTTTATAGTGAACACGTTGGAATTTAAACCGAGTAAAGTGCTCTAAAATTGAGATTAAGTGGTTTAATCATATTCAAAAGCTCATAATTAACTATTTGAGCTCATGTAGTTTGATTGAATCACATTTTGTGGTCGGTTTGTTGAATTAAAGCGTGCGTGTCTAATTGCTCTTTCTTGTGAACTCGTTCGAATTTTAAGACACTAAAATGCTATAAAATTGAGATTAAATTGTACAATTTTGTTCGGAGGCCCATAATTAACTATTTGAACTCCTGAAATTTTATTTATTCTTATTTTATGTTCGCTTTGTTAGGTTTAAAGTGTGCATATCTAAATGAGCTTTATAGTGAACACATTGGAATTTAAACCGAGTAACGTGCTCTAAAATTGAGATTAAGTGGTTTAATCATATTCAAAAGCTCATAATTAACTATTTGAACAGATTTAGTTTGATTGAATCTCATTTTGTGGTCGGTTTGTTGGATTTAAAGCGTGCATGTCTAATAGGGCTTTCTAGTTAACCCATTCGAATTTTAAGAGACTAAAATGCTCTATAATTGAGATTAAATTGTATAATTTGGTTCAAAGGCCCATAATTAACTATTTGAACTCATGAAATTTGATTCATTCGTATTTTGCGTCTGTTTTGTTAGGTTTAAAGTATTCATATCTAAATGAGCTTTGTAGTGAAAACATTGTAATTTAAACCGAGTAAACTTCTCTAAAATTGAGATTAAGTGGTTTAATCATATTCAGAAGCTCATAATTAACCATTTGAAATCATTCACTTTGATTGAATTTCATTTTGTGGTCGGTTTGCTGGATTTAAAGCGTGCATGTCTAATTGGGCTTTCTAGATAACCCGTTCGAATTTTAAGTGACTGGTTTCAGTTTGTTGCATCTCTCTCGTTAGTATGCTAACATCTTTTACATTTTTCCATCGTAGTGAAATCATTCTCATTCATATTGCCTTAAAGATTCATGTAAATGCAACGGTTAAGTACTTCATCACTACTTTTGACATTGGCTCGTGCTGTAGATGAAAGAGTTGCATGAAATCAGTTCCAGGAAACACCAAAAATATGTCTCAAATGAATATTTGGAACCTAAGTAGTGACAAGCATGGTCGAAGTTTTCAGGCTTTATTTTTTATTGGGTTTGAAGGACCAAACCAGTTTTTACGAACCCCTTTGACAGAAATGACTAATTAGATCTATTAGTTTAATTGTTTGATAAACAAAGGATCGTAACCGTGGACTGTGATGAATCATGTATTTATGAACAAATTTTTTTTCTTTATTTATGCCTCATATTTTCTATGCTAAAAAACAATTAAAAATAGATTTTAAATTTTAACTCTAATTTTTATATTTTAAATCTTAATTTTTACATCTTAAACCCATTTAAATTAGGGTGAATCTTATATATCATTTTATTTATTGAAATAAATAAATCATTAATTATCGGTTAATTTATTAATTTTTTATACAATTAATTAATGTAATTAGCTAGTCAAACTAACTATTATTCTATGCTATCGGTTAATATAATATATTATCGTCTAATATAATATGTTATTTGCTAGTTGTCGAACAAGATCTATATAATTGATTTTGAGAGTTAATTAAATAGATAGAATGAAATACCTGATTTATAAATTTTAGGTCAAATTCTTGTTATCGACTGTTCCATTATAGATGCTTTTGTAAATTTAATTTAAGCCCTTACCAACATTTTTCACCTACGTTACCGACTAGAAATATATTCAAATAATTTGTTTTATGCGAATATTTTTAGATTCATCAAAGGTTAAAATCATATAAATCAACTATTGGAAAAAGTATATGCATAATACGGTAAAATAAAAATATTGTTTTAGTTGACATTTAAAAAAAAATTAACTATTAATTATGAATAAAGAAAATCGAGTTAAAAGAGTTGTTTTATTTAACAATATTATTTGATCCATATTTTAAAATTAATGAATCGATTATTGATAATTATAAAAAAATAAATTTATTTTTCACCCGTTAAGTCAATCAATTTAGGTTTATTCCGAAGAAATCAATAATATTTTTTTTATTTCTTTTGTCATGCCATCTAGTTATTGACTTATTACTTTAATATATATATATATATATAATAAGGTGAAATTAGAAAATAATTTTTATAGTATATTTGAATGGAGATAAATCTTTAATTCAAAAAAAAATGATGATGTTGAAAAATTTTGGGCTCGTGGCAAACAAGAATTTATTTTTCAATCTAAGAGCTCGATCGGAAAGTTAGTAATGCATAGGGTGTATTCGGTTTAATTTCAATTTAATTCGATAAATTATTTTAATAATTATCGATTTTCGGTTTGGTTAACTTTGATTTTTGATTTTTTTCGTATTAATGTTAGTTTTTAAAATTTTATATTTTATTTTAATAAAAATAATTTTATTTTATAACTTTTAAATATGAAAAAGTAAAATTTTAATATATTTTTCATAAATATTTATTAAAAACTCATTTTTTAAATAAAAAATAATAATTAAAAAATGAATCTATGATATTTGTAAATATAAAAAATCAAATTTGATTCAATTCAGTTAACCACAATTCATAAACTTAAAAATCATAAACCGTCTAAACGCCTCGGTTTAGATCGATTTTACTACTAATCATGCTCGCCCGAGTTGAATATGTGGTGGTGTAAGTTTCTATATAAATAGAAAAAAAAACAGAAAATATATATTAAAACCATATAAAACTAATTATAAATCATGGAATGAAGCTTTGAACGAAGGTTGAACGAAGGATCTAAGCGACAAATAAAATCTATCTTTTTCTTCTTTCCATTTGGAGGAAATTAAAGATGAACTATTAGATGTTGATGCATTCAATTTTTTTTGTTCATTTATCTCATGCTTTCATATTTTATTTCACGTATGAGATCAAAGAGGAGTTATCTTACTTATCTTAGTATTTATTACTTTTATATACTTTATATTAAACTATTTAAGAGTTATACTATTAATTAAGCTATAAAAATGAGTAGTCATTATAACCACATTGTTAAGTTTCAATTTAGATCTAAACTTATATTAAGTTATTTTAAATATTCTCATTATTTTTATTATTATGTTTTTTTCATAAGACTTACCTACAACTCAAGGAGTAAGTGTTAGTTCGGTGTCAGCTCAGAAGAAGCTAAACGGAAGGTAATGTTAAAAACACAAGGAGCCAACTTCAGAATAGCCTAAAAATGCATGGAACACTCCTAAAGTACGTAAATGACTAAAGGCTAGCTCCATGTCAGCTCACAAATCCCATATGAGCTCAAATGAAGCATAATTCAAAACGAGATCTTAGGAGATTCGGATTAGCGCCAAAACACTCCTTACACTAGAAGAGAGTATAAGGAAGCTAATGGACCAACTCAATCAGCTAAAGGAAGCTTAGATTCAGCTAAACAGGAGTGTCAAGTTTAGCTAGCTAGCTCAGCTCAACCCAGCTCAAGCCTAGCTAATTTAGCTCATTCTATCACCCCCAACTCAACATCATCCGGTCACCTAGTGTCACTACCTAGCTACCATGACCCATGGAGGTGCCTACACCCTAGCTCGACCATGGACGGAAGCAATAGACACTTGATCGGCCATGGAGGGAAGCAACATCAAGCACTCTACACGCAATGGGGGGAAGCAACGGCTGTAACCCCCTCGACCTGGTCTAGAAACCACATGACTCAAACAAGCTACACGGGGAATACCGAGGTTAATCCGGAGACTCGCCTCGATAAACAAACCTAAAACTTTCTCTTTTCTCTTTTCTCTTCTCTTCTCTAAATGCATAAATTATATTCAATTGCAGCGAAAACAAATAAGGAACGAGTCCTAAAACGTATAGATGTGTTTTAGGGACCAAAAATAATTTTCCAAAAACTAAAAGAGTAATTATGAAATTAGTGTTACCAATCATTAATTAGGTTCATTACATGCTTGAATCTCAAATTTCAGTCCTAAATACATGTTATCCACATATCATATATAACTTACTAGATACATTGCAACCTAGTTAATAACAATTGATTCAACTCATAAATAGTCATGCTTCATTATCAACAACACTCAAATTCACACAGAGAGATAACAAGAATTAAAGTTCAATGTAACTTTATTGTAACTAAAGGTATACCAATAGGCAATTCAATTCTAGGTCACAAGGCTAACATTATCTCGACTAATCAAAACATATCATCCTGACTAAAGGCATCATAACCTAATTTTAACATAAGGTTAATGACTTTTAAAACATTCCTACATTAAGCTTTTATTCAAGAAACATCAACATTAAATATCATCAATATGTATAAGCGTACAACTATTTCAAGTCTCGATAGCATAGACAATAATCACTATACGATAAACCCATCCCCAATTGCTCTCTCACTACTACTAATGTTACAAAGACATACTTGAGCTTTCACTTGACAGATACTTGGATCCTTACTTCCAATTGTTGCCTTCACATTAGATACTCTGCATTGCAAGGTAAATGAGACGGTATGCATAAGCTTAGTGAGTGTATAAAAACATATTTAAAAACACATTGCAATACATCCCATAATATACCAAAATCAGTTTTAAAACAAGTCATATTCTAAGTAAAAACAATGTCCATGGCTGTCAACGCCACTATTTGAAAAATAGCAAGTATACCATGGCATAAGCCACAAAACCTTTTTAATTAACTTTTGAAAATACATGCTTTCAATCATCATACAAGACTTACATGCCTAAGGCAAAGCTTCATTCAAACACCTTTCAATTAAAAAATATATTTGCTTAACATTGTATTGGTATTAGTGAACCGTTTAGATTACCACTAAATGTTAGGATAAACGGAAAAACTCGCATGTGGCTTATACTGCTAACATACCCGTGATTGGTTTTTGGATCATAATTACATGATTTTGAAGGTGTTAGGATGTTTATAAAGTGTTTTTAATAATCTTGGACTAAAGGTTTAGGGGAAGTTTGATTGGTTTTTAAGGGTTTTCGGTAGAGGTATTGTTAGGTTTAAGGGGCTGTCCGACTTGTGGTTTGTTGTGTGAGATTGAGAGCACTAAATACTTATTTTTTAATGCTTGAAATAGGAAAACAAATAGGCGATCTTGTTTGAAGTGATTGAGCGAAGTTTCGGTAACTTGTTGCGCAAGGAATCGATTATCGATGAGTGGATTTGAGAGTGGGCTATTTCGGCAGTGTTTTAACTTTGTTTTAAAAGTGTTGGGAGTTTAGGTTAGGGTTGAGAAACCTCCCTATACTCCGAAGTAAGTTTTACATTTTCTCTTGTAAATCAGTTTTCCCATATTATGCTATTTTTCTATGTGTTAGGCATGCTTATTATATAATTGTTCATAAGTATTTATGCATGTGAACCAATGCTCATGTGAATGTTTTTACATTGATTTTAATGTTTCCTTTGTTAATTTTCAAAATACTTCAAATTATGGTTTTTAACGGTTTATGCAAATTTGTGCATGAGTTGAAGGATTACATGTGAAATACTTATTGTTTTTAATGTAAAACTTGAGCATTCGGTTTTGTTTTATGTTGGATATTAAGATGATGGGCATGGGATAAGTTAATCGATCAAAATTATGTGAGTGCACTATAAATACAAATTCGTACATGTTTTAAATTCCTTGAGGGATGCATTAGAGGTTAACCTAGTGTTGTGTGATATAACTGTAACTTATCACATTTGGTCTGCTCTAGGTAATGCTATAAATTATGCGAACATATGTGCAAGTAAATAGATAAAACAGAGGAAACAGAGGAACACTCTGTAAATACCAAGGCAAAAGCAAGATAAGAGAACAAAGGTAAGTAATATGATATAATGATCATCGATTGATGAGCCTTACTGGGAATGATTGATGGGGGTTCTTATGGACTTCTTAACCTCACTCCTACGAACAGCTAGCTACTATGTTGTCTATTCACTCGAAAGAGGTTTCTACGGTGCTCTCGCTCTCTTGAGTTAAAGGAACCTGACAATCTAAAATGCCATGGCATCTCTTCTCGGTCTCAACAGTGACATCTATCCTATCGATAAATCATACTCCTTTAAGTCGTTGAAACCCTCACTTAAGTCTCTCTCGAGCACCTAAGGTCAGATTAGGCTTTATTTGCAGTCTAGAACCCATTGCTCACATAGATCCTCCCTTACTTTCTCTCGAACACTAAGGATCTATGGCTAGGTTTCTCTCGAACACCTAGCGTGCATCTAAACAATGGACACTCTCATGTCTTTTACAATGCTTAAATGATTAAACACAATGAGCAAAGCAAATAAACAAACACATAATATGCTAGAATATTCATAAAAATATAAAGAGTTAATCATCCACAAAAACATCCACCAAAATAAAGCAAACACATGGTGGTGTGAAAGTTTAAAGACAAACATCATCCACAAATATCATCCATAAACATCCACATAACCTCTCAAATATTTGAAATAAAGCAAAGGATAAGGTTGGAAGACACCTTCAGTGCGCGCTACCGCTGGCTTCTTCGACCACCATGGGACGCCTTAGCGTGCTAGCCCCTCTCGGGTGCCTAGCACGTCACTCCCTTAAAGCTCTATCAATGGAGGGACCCTTCGGACGGTGGTTGGGGAAGAAAGGTAGAAGCTTTCTCCGCCGCTTTTTGCTCTCCTTGTGCCTTAAAATCATCCCCCAAAAGGTTACAAAGGTTCCTCTTTTCTTTAGGTCACCATCCCTTATAAAGTGGGGTGGTGAAAAACCTAGGGTTTGGGGAAATTCCTTATTTCACCCTTATTCACGTGATGATATTTCTGACATGGTAACAATGGCCCTCCCCAAGGTGGTTACAACCAACCTGTATAGCACCAGCTGGCACTCCTTTGCAACATATCTTCTTGTCTTTTTGTGCAGCACAAAAGGTCCCTAAATTTGCCATGACATTTTTCCTTTGCTAACCTTCTACAAATGCCATGAGAAATCTTCCTTGCTCCCAACTTTGTTTTACCTGCACATCATCAGCCAAAAGCACAACTTTCTCCGTAAAATAACATCTATTACCGCACCATAAATTCCAAGACATAAACAACCACCAAATGCAATGTTATGATCCTAAATGCATCTAAATGATCCTATATGTGCTTAAAGACAATAAATAACTTAAGTAAAAAGGCTTTAAATATAGCCTTTTTGCGGAGTTATCAACATTCGGGTATGGCGAACTATCCCTGACACCAAGGTGAGATCTTTAGATTGTGATAGTCATTTTGTGTGAATTGGTTTACAATGCCATTCGCATGTTTTCTGTTTATCCCAACGTTTGGAGGTAAATCCATTCGTATCACTTAACCAACATGTGAAAAACTCAAGTGTAAACAATTTACTGATTTTTGATGCAAATTTGTGACAAATTTGCATGTTTTTTAATAACGAGCTAGATGATTTTGTGAGCATTGCTAAGTAAAACATGCAAGACTTGTTTTGTGGCATATTCCATGTGGTGAATAAGTATGGAACTAGGATGATTGACATCTAGAAATCTTGTTGAATTATATGATTTATGCCCTGTAGGTGAATAAATGCATCTAGGATATGTTTGAACACGTTTTAATCTTGAAACTTGAGTAAATTGTTGTTTCTAGGCAAGAGGTTTTTATACCTCTTTATAGGGTATCGATACCTAGGCAAAAACACAACGTTTTTTTGGAAAATTAAGCCTGGGTATCGAAACCACATGAACTGGTTTCGAAATAGTAGCATGAAAATCACCAAGCGTATCGATATGCTTCACTCTGGTCTCGATACCGATCTTTACAGTAGCAAATGGTATCGGAACGGTTCTTTAGGTGTATCGAAACGCGGGCTTGTCATGCAGGTCATAGTTTGAGTAATCGATGGTATTCCAAAACACTTAAGCACCATTTTGATACACCTTTAGATTTTACCTTGCTTTCGAAACAGTTCCTAAGGGTTTCGATACCCTTAACTAAAAAAGTTGGTATAAATTAAAGTGAACTTTCAAACCTTACATTTTAGTCACTGAACTTTGAACATGAAATTGAACGACTTGTAGACATTGTTTTAAGCTAAAAATTTACGTGCAAGAATGAAACGTACTTAATTGAATATTTTTAATCTTAATTCGCCTTTATAATTTAAATTTATAGAAAAGTACAATTAGGTCCTTAAAGCTTATTCTCTTATATTAGAACTCGATTTCTCATTAGTTTCCGTTGCGAATAAACTCAGTCATTGCATGAATATGTAGGACATAATTAATGCATTTAGAAAAGATAAAATAAAACAAAATTTAGGGTAGTTTATTAGGGTCAGTCTCTGGATTAGCCTCAATATTCCCCTTGTAGCTCGTTCGATTCGGGTGAAGAATAGACCGGGTCGAGGGGATTATATTTGTTGGTATTAGAGCTTAGGTAATGAATCTTTGGGGATTTTTATGAAACTTTGGGATTTTATTGTTAAATATTTATGCTATGATGTTATGCATGGTGATTGTTTAATATGCTTTGATGCTTTGCACGGTTTGCTTTATATGCTGATATGATATGCACGGTGTTTGTTTAAATATTAATAAGATTAAAGTATGTTATGTTTATAGTTAAACATTTTGGTCATAAGGTTCACATTGCTCCTACTACTTTAGGTTTGGATTGACTTGAGCTATTAGACACCTTGCTTTTGGATGACTCACTTGGTTTTAAATCTTGTTTTATTACTTAGAAATACTAGTACAGGATCCCGTAGTGAGCTTAGAATGAACACTTGATCTATCACCAATGTAAGTGATAAGCGTGAGGAGGAAGAGTTGCCATCTCCTCCACCACCACCTGTGGTACTGCTAGTTGAACCGCCAGTAGCTTCACCTGCTGTGCCGGTTGTCGATGACATTTCGCAGTTAGTTCAAGCAATAGCGGAAGCTTTTCAGGCTATTGTTGCTGGAATGCAAGCCACAATTGCTCCGCAAGTAGCTAATCTCAGTTTACCTTTAGAGAGGCTACGTAGTCTTGGAGGTGTTGAGTTTAGGGGGCTATCCCCGGAAAACTCTGAGGCTTGGTTGGAAAGTACAAACCGTATTTTGGTCCAAATGGGTTGTTTAGATGAAAGAAAACTCGTTTGCTCAATTTCTTTGCTTTAGGTAGATACGTATAAATGGTGGACTACTACCACCTATGGTATGGAAGCTGAGGGAATAACCTGGGAGTTCTTTGGTGAATCTTTTAGGCATAAGTACCTAGGAGTTTGTTACTTGGATGAGAAAAAGAGGGAGTTCATGGCTTTGGTTTAAGGCAGTATGTCGGTATCTGAATATGAGGTAGAGTTTGTCAGGCTGAGTCATTATGCTCCTGAACTGTTACCCAATGAGAAGGTTCGTTGTGAGCGGTTCCGTTATGGTTTGGTTAGAGAGGTAAAAACGTATATGCTAGCTACGGACTACAAACTTTAATGTGTTAGTTGACCGGGCAAAAGATATAGAGCAAAGTTTGGGTTTGAAATCTTCTGGATCTGGTTTTGTAAGAGACTATCTGAGAGTGGAAATAATATAGATAAGTATAAGAAACAAAAAGATGGGAGTTATGGTCAAAATCAGTATCGAGGAGGAAGAGTTAGTCGTGGTAATCATGAAGGTCGTGCTTCTAAGTACAATAAGTGTGGGAAATATCATTTAGGTCAGTTTTGGAGTTCTGAGTTATGCTGGCAGTGTGGTAAGCCTGGAAACAGCAATAGGGACTATCCTCAGTTGATAGGGGGTTATCAGGGCCAAGGACATGGAGGTGATCAAAATAGAGGTAGAGGCAGAGGAAATTTCTAATGCCGGGATGAGAATCAGGGATAACAGAGCCGTGACGAGGTCAGGCAAAGATTTTATGCACACAGGGTGGTCCAAAACGACACCGATTTGGTTGCAGGTACCTTTTTCTTGCAATCCTTATCCTTGTTCGCTTTGTTAGATTCTGGATCTACTAATTCTTATATCCTTAGTGAGAATGCAAGAACCCTAGATGTATCTGTTGAAACTATGAACATAGGTATAATTATTACTAGTACTTTTGGAGAGACCGTATTTGTTAGAAAAGTTTTTAGAAGATGTCCCTTATCTGTTCAAGAGCATGTTTTTCTGATGATCTTATGAAGTTACCTTTTTAAGGGTTTGATCTAATCTTGGGTATGGACTGGTTAGTGGAACATAAAGCTGTTATAGATTTTATGACTAAGAGGGTTTCCTTAAGGTTAGTTGATGACTCTGAAGTAGTTATGATTGGTGAAAATGTGAAGTCTTTATCCAATGTCGTGTCGGCTTTGGAAGATCAAAAGTTGTTGATCAAGGGTTATGATGCGTATTTAGCTTATGTTATGAATCCGAATATGAAGAAAGTTAGGCCATGTGATAGACACATTGTTTTTGACTTTCTTGAAGTTTTTCTTGAGGAGTTACCTGGTTTACCACCTAACCGAGAGGTTGAGTTTGGTATTGAACTAATAGAGGGATCTGTTGCGTGTAAAAAGTGCGCAATTAGTGGAAGTGTACACGTCGCAAGTAATAAACTGATAAGTATTATCGAATACCGTCTCCACAGGGATTGATCTACTTAATATGCCTTCTTTTGTCTTCTTGCTCTGTAAAAGAAACAAAATAAAAACACAAATGATTTGGGTTGGAGTAAACTAAATAACTTGAATAATAAAACAAACTAAATAATGAGAAAATAATCAGAATAAGAAGTTGGCCAGGATCCAGTTGTATTGTATTATGGATTTAATTGACTTGTCTCTATCCAATGCAATCACACAACACTGCCTCGGCAGCACTGCAGCTTTACTGCATCGATAGTGATGATGTTCGTCCGCCGCGGCAATCCCTTGCTCTTGGGTAGACTTTACCAAGATTCTG
Organism: Abelmoschus esculentus; assembly: GCA_035048815.1. Lineage (NCBI taxonomy): Eukaryota > Viridiplantae > Streptophyta > Magnoliopsida > Malvales > Malvaceae > Abelmoschus > Abelmoschus esculentus. Next base: position 5,538,407 of record JAUCBN010000049.1, read on the forward strand.
CAAAGTGTCCTTTGATGACTCCGCTTATCCCTAAGCCGAAGTGCTATTGATGACTAATCCTTGATGATACCTCCCGGCGTGAATCAATTATAATCACCAACCAATCCCATACTTCTTTTAGCCGCTGAAACTCTAACCTATCCCTACGCTGAGTTAGTATTTTCTGAATAGAAAAATACCATACTTATTCATTTCGTGAATCTAACTCTCCCGATATTAGATAAATATGTCTCTCACAAACTTCTCTCCCAAGCTTGAATGCAAGAACAATGAATGACAAAGAATAAGCAAATCTTGATATTTTATTGCATTGAAACAAGAAAACAAAGTTCAATCTCTTCTCACAAATACACTACAACTTTCACCTAAGCCTAAAAGAAATTAGAACATAACGAGAAACAAAGAAAACTCTAAATTCTAAGATGAACTCTCTAATTCGGCTCTCTAGTATATGATGTGTGTTCTTCTCCTTGGGCGGCTATGGTTTATATAGGCTTGGCCTAGGGCAAACCTTTCCTAAGTAGGAATATAACTTGGAGTAAAACACAAGTCAAGTACATAAATAAAATATTTGTTTTATTTCCATGTTTATTCCCACAAGGATTCTTTTCCCACGTGGCCTTTGACTTTGACCTTCCGTGCGCTTCCCAGCTAAGATCCTTGTGCTGCTTGTCCAGAAATGTCCACCTCATTTTTCTCCTCAGATCGCCTACCATATCAGTACTTGTTCACCAGGTACTGCCGCGACCTCAGGTCCTACCTCGGCATCAATCTCTACCGCGGCACCTGATCTTCCTGCAAATGCATAAAGGTGCCATAATGCTTGCATTTTCTATAAATATCATCTTTATAAATCGCAAAAGCAAAATATCTAAATATCTCACATTAAGTACATGCTTTAGTCCAAGTAGGTGTAGATTAAGTGATTATTGTCCATGAAAGGTGTAAAAAGTAATAGTGAATTAAGCACTTATCACACCCCCAAACTCGAACTATTGCTTGTCCTCAAGCAATGCAAACCATCAAATTGTCAAACCTTATTCTCTTTTGGTCTTACGTTTTCATCTATTCTCCCCACCATAACTATGCCTATTCTTAAGCCTTAACCTTTCGGTTACCCAAGGACTTACTCAGAATCAAGCTATAAGATTTTGTGAATGTGTGTGTTTTTGCGGACAAGTTTGATTAAAGGCTTTCTTAGACAAACTCTAAGTTCAAGACAAGTAGACTTGGAATTAATGTTCTCTTCTTAAAACACCAATTACTTAAGCCAATTTCGGGCACCTCAAGGATTGTGTTTTATCAAGGTTACCTCTAGTCAACATTTCCAAAAATCTAAGTCTTTTTCACCTAAGTTCATTAAAAGAATTCCTATAATCCAACAAGTCCCAAAAGTGTTTTTATGATCAATCTTATAGCAAGCTTCTAAGTTTTCTTCCTTAAGTATCCCAAAGTTAAGCCTTCTAAACAGGACCTAACCATGGTAAGGATAAAGATTTCTATAGCCTCAAAAGAATAAACGAAGGCAATACTGATGTAGAACAGTGCAAAAGTATGGGCAATATTTCAAGTAAGGTGGTGGACATAAAAAGAAAATTTCAAAATCAACTTAAATACTTCCTTTCATGGCAAGGCCGCGGCAGTGAATTGCCTCGGCAGTGAACCTACACCCCCAAACTCGAACCAAGCATTGTCCTCAATGCTTATGATCATGGCACACAGCATGAAACAAAATATGAAAAAGAACAAGTAAAGATATAAAATCAACATAAAGATTTAGAAATTAAATAGACTCCGAAGAACTGCTAGTGATTATTAGTTTTCGAGGCCTTGCTGCTATGAATGGCTTCACCTTGATTCTTGTCCTAAAATAAACAACAAGAAAAGATTAAAATAATAAAAGTCTACACTAAAACTAATCCTAAAGTGCAATAAAATAAAGATAAGATAAAAGAATTAATTCACGATAGGAATGCATGTAAGTGCATCTCCTAAAGTGATGGTCTCTATAGTTCGTATCTCGTGTTGGCCAGAATAGTGCTTCAACCATTGGCCATTCACTTTGAATTCATACCCATCCCTTTTTGATTTGATCATTACTGCACCATGTGGATAAACCTGAACAACTTCAAATGGGCCTGACCATCTTGACTTGAGCTCGCCTGGAAACAGTTTGAGCCTGGAATTGAAAAGTACTTGCTGCCCTGGCAGAAATTGCCTCAGCAATAACTTACGGTCATGCCATCTTTTAGTCTTTTCTTTGTAGATCTTGGCATTTTCATAGGTTGTTGCTCTAAATTCTTCTATCTCATTGAGGTCTAGCAATCTTTTCTGCCCAGCCTTCTCCCATTCCATGTTCAAATTTTTCACTGCCCAATAAGCTTTGTGCTCAATTTTCACAGGCAAATGGCATGCTTTTCCAAATACAAGCCTGTATGGAGATGTTCCCAGTGGGGTCTTGTAGGCTGTCCTATATGCCCACGGGGCATCGTCGAGACGATGAGACCAATCCTTTCTAGATGGGTTTACCGCTTTTCCAAGTATTTGTTTTAATTCCCTGTTTGATATTTCAGCTTGCCCATTTGTCTGTGGGTGGTAGGCCGTGGCAATTCTGTGTGTGACACCTAGTTTCTTCAGGGCCGCGGCAATAAGTTTGTTGTCGAAGTGTTTACCTTCATCACTAATGATTGCTCTAGGAACTCCAAATCAAGTGAAGATGTTTTTCTTGTGGAATTTTTGCACGGTCTTGGAATCATTGTGTGGTGTAGCAATTGCTTCGACCCATTTTGATACATAATCCACCGGTACTAGGATATAGAGGTTGCCTTTAGATGATGGGAATGGTCCCATGAAATCTATGCCCCAAACATCAAATAATTCTACTTCCAATATGTGTTGCAATGGCATCTCATTATGCTTAGAGATATTGCCCGTTCCTTGGCATCGGTCACAGTTCTTGTAATAAAGTTGGGCGTCTTTGAAGAGTGTGGGCCAATAAAGGCCTGATTGAAGCACTTTGGTTGTCGTTCTATTTCCTCCAAAATGACCACCACAAGGTGAATCATGGAATTGCTAGAGCACTTCTTTTTGTTCATATTCTGGAACACATCTTCTTATAACCTGATTTGCACATTGCTTAAACAAAAGAGGGTCGTCCCAGAAATAATGCTTTGCATTATGCTGAAACTTCTTTTTTTCGTTATGGTTAAGGTTATAAGGCAGAACACCACTAGCTAAATAATCTATAAGATCAACATACCAGGGAGTGGCTGTGACTACGGTAAGGTCTTCTATCAATGTTGCCGAAATATACTCTCTTACTGTTGTGGCAGCATAGTTGTAGACTGCCGCGCTTGCTGCCTCGGTAGTGTTTTCTGCTACTACTGAGATTTGTAGGATGTGCTCGTTTGGGAATGTGTCTTGTATTTCTTCTAGTGGGTTGTTATTCTCCCCAGTTTCCAACCTGGAAAGATGATCGGCTACCTAGTTTTCAGTACCTCTTCTATCCTTGATTTCGACGTCAAATTCTTGCAAAAGAAGGATCCATCTAATCAGTCTAGGCTTGGCATCCTTCTTTGAGAATAGGTACTTGATTGCCGAATGGTCAGTGTGGACAATCACTTTTGTTCTAATGAGGTATGATCGAAACTTGTCAAAGGCAAAGACTACTGCTAGTAATTCCTTCTCTATGGTGGTATAATTGATCTAGGCATCATTGAGGGTTTTACTAGCATAGTAAATGACATGGAACAGGTTGTTCTTTCTCTGCCCAAGTGCTACCCCGACAACATGATCACTTGCGTCACACATTAATTCAAATGGCAGGGACCAATCTGGTGGGACTATAATTGGTGCGGTGATTAGCTTCTCTTTAAGGGTCTCGAATGCTTCAGTGCATTCCTTGTTAAATTCAAATTTTTTGTCTTGTTCAAGCAAGTTACAAAGAGGTTTAGAGATTTTAGAAAAACTAGAAATAAACCTCCTATAAAAACCTGCATGACCCAAGAAGCTTCGGACTCCTTTAACTGAAATTGGTGGAGGCAAATTCTTGATCACGTCTATCTTGGCCTTATCAACTTCGATTCCCGTGATGATACTTTATGGCCCAATACTATGCCTTCATTCACCATAAAGTGGCATTTTTCTCAATTGAGGACTAAATTGGATTCCTCACATCTTTGCAGCACCTTTTCTAAATTGCTGAGGCAATGGGTGAAGCTGTCTCCAAAGACTGAAAAATCATCCATGAATATCTCCGTGAAGTCCTCTATCATGTCGGAAAAAATTGCCATCATGCATCTTTGAAAAGTTGTCGGGGCATTGCAGAGGCCGAACGACATTCTTCTAAATGCATATATCCCATATGGGCAGGTGAAGGTGGTTTTTGCCTGGTCTTCTGGATCTATGATAATCTGATTATAGCCTGAGTAACCATCAAGAAAACAGTAAAATGGCTTACCAGCAAGTCTATCAAGCATTTCATCAATAAATGACAATGGGAAGTGATCCTTCTTTGTTGCCTTATTTAACTTGTGGTAATCCATACAAACCCTCCAACTGGTCACAGTCCTGGTTGGGATCAGCTCATTGTTCTCGTTGGTTATGACAGTCATACCACCTTTCTTTGGTACACATTGTAACGGGCTTACCCATGCACTATCAGAGATAGGGTAGATAATTCCTGCATCAAGCCATTTAATTATTTCCTTATGTACTACCTCCTTCATGGCATGGTTAAGTCTCCTTTGGGCCTCAACAGTGGGCTTATGATCTTCCTCTAAAAGGATTTTGTGCATGCAAACTGCTGGGCTTATTCCCTTCAAGTCATCAATTGACCACCCAATTGTCTTATTGTGCTGCCGCAACATCTCTATCAAGCTTTGTTCCTGTTCTGGCTGCAACTCAGAAGAAATAATTACAGGCATTGTGTGGTTGGTTCCCAAATATGCATACTTTAATTTATTAGGTAGGGGTTTAATTCCATAACCAATGGTTCTTTATTGACAGATTTTTCGTCCTTGCCTGGGTAATCTAAGGGTTCGAAGTACTTACTTGGGAGGTGTGCTGTCCAGTTAGCTTCCTCAACATCTGGTGTTTCGACATTGTCCAAAACTCTGCTATAACAGACATCAATTGTAATGCCGAGATAGATCTGTGGTTTATTGTCAAGATTGTTGCTGAGGCAGTGGTTGCTGAGACAGGGTATTACGCTATCTGTATTGTAAAGCATCTGACATTCTTCTGGATCATCATGTCTTTTCAGGATTTGGAAAACATTGAGTTTGACTTGTTGGTCGTTAACCCTCATTGTCAATTATCCTTTTTCCACATCGATGAGAGTGCGTCCAATAGCTAGGAAAGGTCGGCCCAAGATGATTGGTGCATTGTCATCTGCTTCACAATCAAGAGCAAGAAAGTCAGCTGGAAAAATAAATTTATCCACCCTTACCAATATGTCCTCGATCTTTCCTTCAGGTTGCACATATAATCTATCTGCCAATTGGAGCATCACGGTTGTAGGTTTTGCCCTTCCTATTCCAAGCTTTTGGAAGACAGATTTTGGCATCAAATTTATACTTGCTCCAAGGTCACATAAGGCCTTTCCATCATAGTGGTTTCCTATCGCACAAGGTATAGTAAAACATCCAGGATCCATCAATTTAGGAGGCATGCGATTATGAAGCATTGCCATGCATCCTTCAGTTGCAGCCACTGTTTCAAACTCACCAAGCCTTTTTCTTTTAGACACAATGTCTTTTAAGAATTTAGCATAATTCGGCATTTGTTCTATTGCCTCAACAAATGGTAAGTTAATGTGGATTTGCTTCAAGATTTCTAAGAATTTTTTAAATTGATAGTCCTGTTTATGCCTTTTCAAACTTTGTGGGAAAGGTGGTGGTGGTCGCATCTCCTTTATTGTCTCATTGGTTTAGAATTTAATACCTGGCACCACTGGTTTTCCTGTTGTCTCGGCCACTTGTCTTGGAACTGCCGATTTTTCTGCCGAGGCAGTATTTTTTTCTGGGATTGCTGTAGCATGATCACTTAGTTCAGCATCCAAGTCCTCTTTATTTGTTTCTTCTTGTTCCACTAGTGGGACTTTGTCTGCTAAGTTTCCTAACATCTCCTTAAGTTGTAGGCCACTCCTAGTAGTAATTGTCTTACATTGCTCATGACCCATTCCCTTAGCAACTTCAGTATTGCTGGGTAATCCTCCTTGTGGTCTAGTGTTCAGATTCTGCGTAAACTGCCCAACCTGAGTTTCTAATGATTTAATTGCTGCCTCTTGATTTTGCAACCTCATCTTAGTTCAGTTTATGAATGCATCAGTTCTTTTAATGAAGTTACTATTCTCTGCCATGTAAGATTCAGTTTTCATCATAAATGCCTTAAGAGAATTTTCCAGTGAACTTGTGGGCTACTGCTGATGCATCTGTTGCTGCGGCAATGATTGTTGTACCTGCTGCTGCGGCAGATGTTGCATTTGCATTGGTTGTTGGAAACCTGGGGGTTGAGTAGTTGGATTCAGAGCATTGATGGGATTACTACATGAGAATTTGGGATGCCTTTTCCATGATGAGTTGTATGTGTTGGACATCATGTTGTTCCGATTATAGTTTCCAACATAAAGGCTAGATTCCTGATTCTTCATACATTCAGAAGAGCTATGGTTACCTCCACATAAATTATAGAAAGAATCTATTACCTTAACCTCATGGGTATTATACTGCATTTGCATGTTCTGAACCATCTTAGTAAGAGAGGCCAATTGTGTTGCTACTGAATTGGATGTTTCCAACTCATTTACTGTAGCTTGGCGTCTTACTCCTCCTCGCCTAGATGTAGGGAATTGAAAGTCATTCTTTGCGAGTTTGTTCAAAATCTCTATAGCTTTCTCCGGAGCTTTGTCAAGGAGTGTTCTATTGGCAGAGGTATCTAACATCATCCTTGTTGGGGCATTGGTAGCATTGTAAAACATGGTCACTTGTATCCACAATGGAAATCCATGTAAAGGACACTTGTGCAGTAGCTCCCAATAGCACTCCCATGCCTCATACATTGGTTCATCATCTGCCTGCCGAAAAGAGGTAATTTCATTACGTATACGATCATATAGATTAGTAGGATTAAACGTGTAATGAAATCACGACATAATTCACTCCAAGATCCAATAGATCCTGCTGGAATGCTATTTAACCAGGTTTTTGCCCTATCCCTTAGTGAATAGGGAAATAATTTCAGTCTCAAAACATCTTCATGGACTCCTTGGATTTTGAATGAATTACAGATCTCCATGAATGACTTGAGATGTTGTCTGACATCTTCTGTTAAAGACCCACCAAATTGTCCAATAGTATTGAGCATATTGAACATGACAGGTTTCAGTTCAAAGTGGTCTGCTTCAATTTCTGGTGTGACAACTCCAAGATTTAACCTATTCAAATCCTCTTCTAGGAAATCTCTGACAGAGAGCTGCCGCGGCATTGGTGGCGGCGGAAGGCCTCCATTGCCGGCAGGTAAATTCTGTTCAGCTGGATTATCTGCCATAACTTCACGGATTTGTCTTCTCAACCTTTGACGTGTACGTTCAATCTCTGGATCCAAATCGTACAAAGGATTGCTTTGGTTTGCCCTGGTCATACACCAATAAAAACCGAAGTAAAATAAAAATAAAAATAACTAAAAGCAAGAAAATAAAGAAAACAAAATTTAGTTGTCAATCCCCGGCAACGGCGCCAAAAACTTGTTGTGTGTAAAAAGTGCGCAATTAGTGCAAGTGTACACGTCGCAAGTAATAAAGTGATAAGTATTATCGAATATCGTCTCCACAGGGATTGGTTTACTTTTTCCTTCTTTTGTCTTCTTGCTCTGTAAAAGAAACAAAATAAAAACACAGATGGTTTAGGTTGGAGTAAACTAAATAACTTGAATAATAAAACAAACTAAATAATGAAAAAATAATCAGAATAAGAAGGTGGCCAGGATCCAGTTGTGTTGTATTGTGGATTTAATTGACTTGTCTCTGTCCAATGCAATCACACAACATTGCCTCGGCAGCACTACAGTTTTACTGCCTCGACAGTGATGATGTTCGTCCGCCGTGGCAATCCCTTGCTCTTGGGTAGGCTTTACCAAAATTCTGCAAAGTGTCCTTTTATGACTTCGCTTATCCCTAAGTCGAAGTGTTGTTGATGACTAATCCTTGATGATACCTCCCGGCGTGAATCAATTATAATCACCAACCAATCCCACACTTCTTTTAGCCGTTGAAACTCTAACCTATCCCTAGGCTGAGTTAGTATTTTCCGAATAGAAAAATACCGTACTTATTCCTTTCGTGAATCTAACTCTCCCGATATTAAATAAATATTTCTCTTACAAACTTCTCTCCCGAGCTTGAATGCAAGAACAATGAATGACAAAGAATAAGCAAATCTTGATATTTTATTGCATTGAAACAAGAAAGCAAAGTTCAATCTCTTCTCACAAATACTCTACAACTTTCACCTAAGCCTAAAAGAAATTAGAACATAACGAGAAACAAAGAAAACTCTAAATTCTAAGATGAACTCCCTAATTCGGCTCTTTAGTATATGATATGTGTTCTTCTCCTTGGGCGGCTATGGTTTATATAGGCTTGGCCTAGGGCAAACCTTTCCTAAGTAGGAATATAACTTGGAGTAAAACACAAGTCAAGTACATAAATAAAATATTTGTTTTATTTCCAAGTTTATTCCCACAAGGATTCTTTTCCCGTGTGGCCTTTGACTTTGACCTTCCGTGCGCTTCCCAGCTCCGATCCTTGTGTTGCTTGTCTAGAAACGTCCACCTCATTTTCTCTTCAGATCACCTACCATATCAGTACTTGTTCACCAGGTACTGCCGCGGCCTCAAGTCCTGCCTCGGCATCAATCTCTGTCGCGGCACCTGATCTTCGTGCAAATGCACAAAGGTGTCGTAAAGCTTGCATTTTCTATAAATATCATCTTTATAAATCGCAAAAGCAAAATATCTAAATATCTCACATTAAGTACATGCTTTAGTCCAAGTAGGTGTAGCTTAAGTGATTATTGTCCATGAAAGGTGTAAAAAGTGATAGTGAATTAAGCACTTATCAGGATCCTTACCTGTCTCTATTACTCCTTACCGAATGAAACCTAAAGAGTTAAAAGAGTTGAAATTTTAGTTACAAGAGTTGCTAGATCATGAGTTTATTTGACCGAGTACTTCACTGTGGGGTGAGATGGTCTTATTTGTGAAAAATAAGGATGGTAGAATGCGAATGTGCATAGACTATCATCAGTTGAACAAATTGACAGTGAAGAAAAAGTATCCCTTGCCTAGGATAGATGACTTGTTTGATCAGTTTAGAGGAACTACGTTGTTTTCTAAGATTGATCTTCGGTCTGGGTACTATTAGTTAAGAGTTAAGGATTATGATATTTCTAACACTGCTTTTAGGACACGATATGGCCATTATGAGATTTTGGTTATGCCTTTTGGTTTGACGAATGCACCAGCTACTTTCATTGATATGATGAACCGAGTGTTCCATGAGTTTTTGGATCAGTTCATTATGGTGTTTATTGATGATTTTATCGTGTATTCATGTACTGAGGAAGATCATGATAAGCGTTTGAGAGTTATGTTACAAATGTTGTTGGATAATTAGTTATATGCCTAAGTTGAGCAAGTGTGAGTTTTGGATCAAGGAGGTTGTTTTTCTGGGTCATGTAGTCTCGGCGGAAGGCATAAGGGTTGATCCGCAAAAGGTTGAGGCTGTGGTGAGTTGGAAACCGCCTAGATCTATGATAGAGGTACGTAGTTTTCTGGGTTTGGAAGGATACTACCGACGTTTTGTGGAGTTTTTTCTCGGATTGCAAAACCTCTCACCAAGTTGTTGCAAAAAGATGTTAAGGTTGAGTGGATCGAAAAAATACAAGAGGGTTTTGAGAAGCTAAAGGAGGTGTTATCGCAGGCTCCGATCTTAGTTCAACTGGAATTGAGAAAGGAGTTTACGGTTTATAGTGATGCATCTTATGTTGGTCTTGGATGTGTTTTGATGCAAGAGGAAAGATTGGTAGCTTATGCATCTCGACAATTGAAGGTGCATGAGAAGAACTACCCCACGCATGATATAGAGTTAGCTGCAGTTGTGCTTGCTCTTAAGATATGGAGGCACTATCTTTATTATGAGCGTTGTGTGGTTTACACTAATCATAAGAGTTTGAGGTATTTGATGTCCCAAAAGGATCTTAATCTTAGGCAGCGTTGTTGGCTCGAGTTGCTTAAGGATTATGATTTGACTATTGAGTACAATCCGGGTAAGGCTAATGTTGTTGATTATGCTTTGATTAGGAATGTGGTTATTGAGTTGCATGTCATGTTTGCTAAGCTGAGTTTGTTTGAGGATGGAGGTTTGGTAGTTGAGTTAAAGGTTAAACCATCTTTCGTTGAGTTGATCAAGGAGAAACAATTGTTAGATAATTCCTTCATTCCTATTGTTTAGGATATAGTTGAGGGTGTGCCGACGAGGTATAGTTTCTGGGGAGATGGTGTTTTATGTTTCAGGGATCGTGTTGTGGTGCCAAATGATGCTGAGTTGAGACGTATTATCCTTACGGAGGCGCATAGTAGTTCTTTCTCTATGCATCCAGGTAGTACTAAGATGTATCGGGATCTAAAAGGTGAGTTTTTCTAGGTTGGTTTCAAAAAGATGTGGCCGATTTTTTGAGTAAATGCTTAGTGTGTCAGTGGTTAAAGGCTAAAGACTAGGTTCCAACAGTTTTTTTACAACCCTTGAAGGTTTTAGAGTGGAAGTGGGAGAGGATTACTATGGACTCTGTGACAGGTTTGCCTTTGACACCGTCCAGGAAGGACTCGATATGGGTAGTTGTGGATAGGTTTACGAAGTGTGCACATTTTATCCCAGTGTATACTAAGTATTCCTTGGATAAGCTGGTTGAACTTTATGTTTCTAGTGTGGTGAGGCTGCATGGAGTGCCAAAATCCATAGTATCTGACAGAGATTCGAGGTTCATGTCAAGGTTTTGGAAGTCTTTGAAGAAGGCCCTTGGTACTAAGTTAAGCTTCAGTACATCTTATCATATGCAGACGGACATACAGTCTAAGAGGGTTATACAGACTTTAGAGGATATGCTGAGGTGTTGTGTTATAGATTTACAGGGTTCTTAAGAGAAACACTTGCCCTTGGTGGAATTTTTATAGAATAACAGTTATCAGGGAAGTATCCAGATGGCACCGTTTGAGGCTTTGTATGGTAGAAGATGTACTTCATTGTGTTGGGTCGAGACTAGTGAGAAGTTTGTGACCTTGCCTAGTGTTCTGGAGGATACTAATGAGAAGTTCAAACTCATTAGTGATTGATAACTCCGCAAAAAGGCTATATTTCAATCATTTTTACTTAAGTTATTGAGTGCCTTTAAGCCCATATAGAAACATTTAGATGCATTTAGGATCATAACATTGCATGTAGTTTCTAGTTATGCCTTGGTATTTTTGGTGTGGCAATAGGTGTTATTTTACGGGGAAGGTCGTGCTTTTGACTGATGTTATGCAAGTAAAGCAAAGTAGGAAGCAAGGGAAATTTGTCACGGCATTCGCAGAAGGATAGCGATGGAAAAATGCCATGGCAAATCTGGAGACCCCCTGTGTTGCACTAAAAGACAAGAAGATATTTTGAGAGGAGTGGCAACTGGCCACAACCACCATAGTAGGGGACCACTGTCACCATGTCAGAAATGCCATCACGTGAACAAGGGTGCAAATGGAATTTCCACCAAACCTTAGGGTTTTCACCCCCTTTTTATAAGGCATGGTGACCTAAGAAAAGATATACCTTTTTGGGAGCTTGGACAAGAAAAATACAGACCTTTGGAGCTGCTTGCAAAGGAGGAAAGATTCCACCTTTCTTCCCCAACCACTGTCCGAAGGGTCCTCCATTGATAGATCTTGAAGGGAGTGACGTTTTAGGCACCCGGGAGGGGCTAGCACGCTAAGGCGTCCCATGATGGTTGAAGAGGCCGACAGCTGTGCACACCGAGGATGTCTTCTTTCCTCTTCCTTTGCTTTATTTTTTTTTTATCTTTGAGAGGTTATTGTGGATGTTTAAGGATGATGGTTGTGGAAAATACTTATCTTTAACTTTCACACCATCACGTGTTAGCTTTATTTAGGTGGTTGTTTTTATGGATGATTAACTCTTTATTTTTATGAATTTTTAGCATGCTATGTATTTGTGTATTTGCTTTGCTTATTGTTTTTAATCATTTAAGCATTGTAAGAGGCATGAGAGTGTCCCGTGTTTAGGAGCACGCTAGGTGTTCGAGAGAAACCTAGCCATAGATCCTTAGTATCCGAGAGGAACTAAGGGAGGATCTACGTGAGCAATGGGTTCTAGACTGCAAATAGAGTCTAATATGACCTTAGGTACTCGAGAGAGACTTAAGCGAAGATTTCAACGACTAAAAGGAGTGTGCTTTATCGATAGGCTAGATGACAATGCTGAGACCGAGAGGAGATGCCGTGGCATTTTAGACTGTCAGGTTTCTTTGACTCGAGAGAGCGAGAATACTTAAGAAACCTCTGTTGAGGAAATAGACACCCATAGTATCTAGATGTTTCTAGGAGTAAGGTTAAGAACTCCATAGGAACTCCCACCAATCATTGCCAGGAGAGCTCATCAATCGAGGGTTAGTACAACATATTGCTTACTCATGTTCTTGCATCCTGCTTTTGCCTTGACATTTATAAAGTGTTTCCTCTATTTTACTTTGCCTTGACATCTATCGTGTCATTGCCATCCATTCTATTTTGCCTTGACATATTTTAGTTGCTTGTAGTCTGAAATTGTCATAGTATTTCACCATTACACCTCACCGTACATATCCATTCCTATCTGTTTATATTATTATCCTTATTTTCCTTTTAGTTAGTGACACCTTTTTGCCTTGACAAATTTAACTTACACTTTACCCCAAATCCTCGTGGGAACGATACTTACTCACCCTTTATTACTTGCATGACTGTGTATACTTGCACATATGTGATCCGCATAATTTATAGCATTGCACGAACAATCACCAGTGATTGGTTCAAGGCTGCATCGGATCGTCAAAAGTCTTATGCAGACCTGAAGAGGAAAGAGATAGAGTATGTTGTGGGCGAAAAGGTTTTACTTAAGGTATCTCCGTAGAAGAAAATGATGCGGTTTGGGAAGAAAAGAAAGTTGAGTCCGACGTTTATTGGATCGTTCGAGGTTTTGGAGAGAGTTGGACTAGTGGCTTATCGTCTAAGGTTACCATCCGAACTTGAGAGGATCCATGACGTGTTTCATGTATTGATGCTTCGGAGGTATAGATCGGATCCATCGCATATTTTGCCTGTGGGAGAAGTTGAGCTTAATCCAGATCTTTTGTATAAAGAGGAGCCAATAGAAATCTTGGCATTAGATTGTAAGGTTCTGCGTGGTAAGACCATCGACTTAGTCAAAGTTCTATGGTGACATCGAGGTGTCGAAGAAGCCACGTGGGAACGAAATTCGGACATAGAAGAACAATTCCCTTATCTGTTTCCACCAGGTAATTTCGAGGACAAAATTTCTTAAGTGGGGGAGAGTTGTAACTCCCCAAAAAAGGGCCTAGAAGTAGTGGGCCAGTTTAGCCTTGTTCGGGATAAATGCTTAAAAAGTTGGTTTTTAATCGAAATAAATTATGAAAAATATTCTAAAATTTTTATTTAATATAAATTTGACTTTGTTCAAACAAATTTCGAAAATTGACCCTTGAATCCCTAATATTTCTAAATTAGTGAGTAAATTGTAAAAATTGAAAACTTGACGACAATTTTTAAAACAAAGCCAAAACTTTGAATCTTTAAGGGGATTTGATCTAATTATAATTCTAGTTTATCTAATCTTCCAAGGACCTATTTACTTAACTCAAAACCCAAGTTTTAAATCATAAAACCCAAATTATTTATTTAATAATCCTAAAAACCTTCTTTTATCTCAAAACCTAAACCCTTTTCATTATTTTCGTTTTCCATCTTCCCAAAGGCAGAGAACCACCATCTTTTGAAGGTAAAACCCTAAACTTTTCAATTAAAATCATTTCTTTAATTATCCTTAAAGTTTCTTCTTCAAAAAGTCTAGTTTTTCAATCATTTTCTTCTTCAAAAACCTTGGAAGTTGATTGGATCAAATTTATAGGTTAGGAATCATTAAAACCTCTAAATCCAATATTTCTTTACTGAAAATTCCAAGTTCTTGGCTTGGTAAAAATCGTTTTAATCCTTTTCTTTAGAAAAATCGGTTTTTGGGTCAAAAATATACAAATTTCGTTCAAAGGTTTTACTCATTGTTTTTGGATCATAATTACATTATTTTGAAGGTTTTATGATGTTTATAAAGTGTTTTTAATAATTTTGGACTAAAGGTTTAGGAGAAGTTTGCTTGGTTTTTAAGGGTTTTCGGTTAAGGTTTTGCTAGGTTTAAGGGGCTGTCCGACTTGGGGTTTTTGTGTGCGATTGGGAGCAATAAATCCTTATCTTTTAATGCTTGAAACAGGAAAAGAAGTAGGTGATCTCGTTTGAAGTGATCAAGTGTTGTTTCGGTAACTTGTTGCGCAAGGAATCGGTTATCGATGAGTGGATTTTGGAGTGGACTGCTTCAGCAGTGGTTTAACTTTGTTTTCAAACTGCTGGGAGTGTAGGGTAGGTTTGAGAAACCTCCCTATACTCCAAAGTAAGTTTTACGTTCGCTCTCGTAAATCGATTTTCCCATATTATGCTATTTTTCTATGTGTTAGTTACGCTTATTATATAATTGTGCATATGTATTTATGTATGTGAACAAATGTTCATGTGACTGTTTTTACATTGCTTTTAATGTTTCCTTGTTTTCTTTTCAAAATACTTCAATTATGTTTTTTAATGGTTTATACAAATTTGTGCATGAGATGGAGGAATACATTTGAAATACTTATTGTTTTTAATGTAAAACTTGAGCATTCGGTTTTGTTTTATGTTGGATATTAAGATGATGGGCATGGGATAAGTTGATCAATCAATAGGATGTGAGTGAAATATAAATACAAGTTCGTACGTGTTTTAAATTTCTTGAGTGATGCGTTAGAGGTTAGACAAGTGCTTTGTGATATAACTATTACCTTATCACATTTGGGTATGGCGAACTATCCCAGAGACCAAGGTGGGATCTTTAGATTGTGATAGTCAATCTATGTAAATTGGTGTACGATGTCATTCACATGTTTTCCTTTTATCCCAGCGTTTGGAGGTAAATCCATTCGTGTCACTTAATCAACATGTGAAAAACGCAAGTGTAAATGATTTACTGATTTTTGATGCAAATTCGTGATTTGCATGTGTTTTAATAACGAGCTAGATGATTTTGTGAGCATTGCTAAGTAAAGCATGTAAAATTTGTTTTGTGGCATATGCCATGTGATAAACACTTTCTGATTTTTTAATATATTAGTGGCATGATAGTCACAAGTTGTTTTTTTAAGCATGACTTGACTTTAAATTATTTTATCGTATAATATGGGCAGCATTATAAGTAGTTATAACTTGTTTTATAATTCACTCATTAAGCATAAGTTTAACCTCTCTCTCTTCCTTGCAATGTAGATAAAAATGAGACGATCATCCGAGAAAGCAAGAAAGTTAGTAGTGTTATATTTCGTAATTTAGCTCAATTATGTTTCTTTTAAATTTGAATCTTAAGTAGTTTAGGGAGCAATGGTGACGAGGAACCTTATGACATATAAGTTTGGTTATTGAACAATTGGATATTGAGATTTGCGTATTAGTATGTTTGTTTTTTTATGTTATTGAAGTCTTTGGATTTGATTCACACCTTGATTATGCTTAATCATGTTGAGTTATGACATTTATGAATATTTTTACTGATTAGTGTTATGAGCATGGAACTAGGATGATTAGCATTTAGAAATCTTGTTGAATTATATGATTTATGCCCTATAGGTGAATAAATGCATCTAGGATATGTTTGCCACGTTTTAGGATTGAAACTTGATTAAATTGTTGTTTCTAGGCAAGAGGTTTCAATACCTCTTCATAGGGTATCGATACATAGGCAAAAACACAATATGATTTTTGAAAATTAAGCATGGGTATCGAAACCACCTGAACTGGTTTCGAAACATTAGCGTGAAAATCACCAGGCGTATCGATATGTTTCACTCTGGTCTCAATACCGATCTTTACAGTAGCAAATGGTATCAGAATGGTTCTTCAGGTGTATCGAAACGCGGGCTTGTCGCGTAGGTCATAATCTGAGTAATCGAAGGTGTTTCGAAACACTTAAGCACCGTTTCGATACCCTTTTAGATTTTACCTTGGTTTCGAAATATTGACTAAGGGTTTCAATACCCCTGACTAAAAAAGTTGGTATAATTCAAAGTGAACTTTCAAACCTTACTTTTTAGTCACTAAACTTTGAATATGAAATTGAACGACTTGTAGACATCGTTTTAAGCAAAAGATTTACGTGGAAGCATGAAATATACTTAATCGAATATTGGTAATCTTAATTTTACCTTTAGAATTTAAATTTCTAGAAAATTATAATTAGGTCCTTAAAGCATATTCTCTTAAATTAGGACTCGATTTCTCTTTAGTTTCTGTTGTGAATAAACTCAGTCCTTGCATGGACATATAGGATCTAATTAATGTATATATAGAAGATAAAAGAAAAGAAAATTTAGGGTAGTTTATCGGGCGAGTTTTCGGATTAGCCTCGATATTCCCCGTGTAGCTCGTTCGAGTTGGGTGGCTTCTAGACCGGGTCGAGGGGGTTACATCCCTCTTGATTCCTTTCAACCAATATTTCTCTCGGAGATTCTTATAAATCTTATCCCCACCATGGTGCATAGAATATGGACTATCATGTGCTTCCCATAGAATAACTTGTTTTAACTCAAAGTTCCTTGGAACACAGTATACCTTGCTTGTTGGTCTGGGCCGTTTAAGCCTGTTACCCTCATCAGAAGGTGGAGTTCTTTTGGTACTTCTACTTGAAGTAGGACGAACAACTCGTTTAGAAGTCGGTGCAGTATCAAGCTATTCGGCTGCCTCTTGGAAGGCATGGTCATTGGTGAGTTCAGCCTCCAAGTCTTGGAGTTTTGGTTCCAGCAAGTTCACCTCCCCATTGTTGTCATTAGTCTTTTGTCGTGTAGTAATATTAGAGCCATGTTCAGGAAAAAACATTTGTAATGGTTGAGGAGGACACCGACGGACGGGTAGTCTACTGGCGACGGTTGGAAGAAGTCGAGGGCCCTTCGAAATAGTCTATGGAGATTCGTTAGTTGGAGCAAACTTAATGGTATTAACCGGAGGAGATTGCATAGGAGCTTTACCTTTGTCATTGGTATTGGAGGAGGTTTGGGAGGAAGTTGGCATTGGCTTAGTATTGGAGGGTGCATTGGAAATATAACGGATACGACCTTTTTGTGTAGGTTGTGCATCCTTCTTTTTAGGAACACGGTGAAGCCAGTCGCCATATTAGAGTTGTTCGGTTCGAGCCTCGACCGGGATAGGACAGGATTCCGTGGAATGACCAACCTTACCACATAAGTGACATATGGTAGGAAGATGTTTGTATTGAAGTATGCGGAACCTTGTGGAGGGCCCCACGCCGATAGCAGTACAACTTCTAATCGGTTTGGAGGCATCAAGTGTTAAACCAACTCCAAGGTATTCAATCATGTTGAAATTAATTTTCCTTGTGTCAATTTTTTTCACTGTTCCAATTAGGGTTCCAAGTGATTCCCCAATATTATGGGCAGATTCCTTCGAAGCAAGAAGGATGGGGGGAATGTTCTAAATGCGCACCCAAATTGATATGTGCACGCCCAACCTTAGTTTCTGTCCATACCTTAATTCACACAATTCCAATCAGGGAGTTATACTTAATCCTCTTTATTTACTCAATTCATGTCCTACACTCGCTTGCTATCTCATATTATATACCTATAATGTTTATTTCCTTATATTACTATTGATAACTTAGTAATTAGTATTGAACCACAGCTTTATCTTGCTTATATTATGCATAATTAATATTTAACACATGTTTAGTAACATCATACTTATTAGTTTAAGTTGTTTCTTTGTAGATTATGTTAAACACAGCTTAAGGGACTATTGGCCAGCTTCGTTTTAGCTCAAATGCACCATTTGAGCTCTAAAAAAAGAATCATTGTTTGAGACACTTACCAGCTTTCGATCAGCACCAAAATGTATCAAACACCCCTAAGCAACGCAATGAAGTGGATGATAGCTGCATTCCAGCTCGTGAATCCATAATAAGCTCAAAATGACAAATCGTGAATTTTCATCCATATGGGATTCGGATCAGCCTACACACTCTTATGGATTAAGGAGAGTATTATGTCCCTAAGGATCAGTTCACTCAACTAGGGGGTTATCCGTTCAGCTCAAATCATCACTCAAAGATGGTGAACTTTCAGCTAGCTAAATCAGCTAGCTAGCTCAGCTCAACCCAGCTCAACCTTAGTTCATCTTAGCTCACCCTACAACCTTCAGCTCAACCATGGAAGGACATGTTCCCTCCCCAGGAGACACAACCGACCAACCATGGAGGGAAACATGTTTTGGGCGCCAAAACAAAGAGACAACACTCTTCATTGGGCAGATTCATGACGGTCCACTTGTGTGCCAATTTCGAGCAAGATAAAAGAAGAATTGGGCTTCGGTGTCTTTATAAAAGTTGTTCCTCTATCTCTTATCTTTCGAAATCATGTTGAATCGCATCAATCTAATATCGGGAACTCCAGATATGTTCAATTTACTGAAGACTGTGCAGGCTGGAATTTTAAACCAAAAAGTTACAACAATTATTGGAAGGAGACACCATTCAACCGAACGGTTAAGAAGGGAGACACCAACAATTGAACAGACACCAAGGACACTATTCGGCTACCTTTTCAATGGGAAATATCCCTTGTCTACACCCTTTCATTTCCTATAAATATGTAGCCATATTGGCATTTGAACACACAACTTTGAATCATATTATTTAGTTTGTGAGTTAATCTCTTATTCTTGTTCTTTTAAGAACTTTATCGACTTATCAAATCATCTCTTTGATTTGTGGCGTCACCTTCCATCCTTTATACTTTAGGTTTCTGGAATTACATTTCCAAGAGGTCTAAGTGTATCTACCACCCTCAGAGTTGCAACTAGATTAAGTTTATGTTCCTATAACATAAATTCAACCTTTTCCCCTTTGAATACTATCATTCCAACATCACATAAACACCATCCGTCTTCCATTTTCGTCCACCATTCTTCACCAGCCCTTAAATTATCCTTCCATATCATTTACTTCACTTAAACACCTCAATTTCCTTCCCTAATCAACCATCAATATCCCCCATGCATTCCCTTCACCAAAACAGCTTCCTTTTCGTCTAAACAATACCCCACACCCTAACCCCTTCTTGAATCATCCTTATCTTATTTACAACATCATTTAACATTCTTTTGTTCAGGAAACAAGCGTGATACAAGGCTTACTTTCATTCTAAGGTCCGGGTAATCAAACTTCTCTCTACAATAACAATTTGGAGAGTTGGACCGTATCACAAATATTCATTGTTGTAAAGGAATGCTCGTCAATACTGATAGTAGGATACAAGGGCTAGCCATTCTTCCTTATAAGTCCAAGGGCCTCTAGCCAGGATATCATCTTTAATCTCCTCATCTTTAAAACGGATGAGAAACAAACGTGGCTTCAAGACTCTCATAGAGATTAGCTTAGCCGAAGTCCAAATCCCAGTAAAAGATTTAATGATCACCTAGTCATCAATATCCTTTGAGGATCTAAGGTTGCCAAGTAGGGTGGAGTGTGCTTCCTCTTTAGAGGAATCCCAAGAGATACTTGGTTGAAAAATTGTAGCCTGTTCATCTTCGGTGAATTGAAAACTTCATAGTTGTTGGAAGAAAGATTTAGAATCAATGGGTGATTGAACGGGTAAAGTAAAAGGATAGTTGAGAAGAGAGAAAATAAGTGGGCATTGTTGTGGTGGTATTGTGATGAAGGAATTGTGAGGGGAAGAGATGGTTATATATAGGAAAGAGAAGAGAGTTTGAAGTATATAAGGACTATAGTAGCAAAATGTTATAGAATAGGTTATAAGAATTTGATGATAAATAAAAACTTTTTAAAAAAAGGAAAAGGCAGATAAGAAATCAAAAAATAAAGGAGTTTGGAAGTTGAAGGGAAGTGAAACTCCTAATAAAAAAAGTATTATTAGGAGTCCTCATTATAATAGGTATAAAAGACTTGTAACTAATATATAAAGGCCGAGAAGAGAACCGTGAAAGGGTGGGATAGGTTAACCACCAACCAATCTCACACTTCTTTTAGCCACTGAAACTCTAACCTATCCCTAGGCCGAGTTAGTATTTTCCAGCTAGAAAAATACCGTACTTATTCCTTTCGTGAATCTAACTCTCCCGATTCTAGATAAATAGATCTTTCACAAACTTGAATGCAAGAACAATGAATGGCAAAGAATAAGCAAACCTTAATATTTTATTGCATGACACAAGAAAACAAATTCAATATCCTCTCACAAATACTCGACAACTTTCACCTAAACCCTAAGAGAATTTAGAACATAATGAAAAACAAAGAAAACACTAAAGTCTATTGTGAACTCTCCTCTCTTTTTCTCTTGGACAGCACATCCTTTATATAGGCTAAAACTAGGGCAACATCAGCCTTGGAGAAGAAGTTTAGTAAGTTTGGACGTTTCCTTCCTTGAAAAGGTAAATCTCTTAATTTGGTTTTTTCCATCTTTACACCGTCTTCTCGAACTCCAATTGCTCTGCAAAGTGTCTAGAAAAATCCAGTTTTTTATGCTCTTCACATCGATCACCACTTTGATTCTTTTGGTCTTAAGAAATTCCCCGCCTCGGCAGAATCCATCTACTACCCCGGCGGAGGTCTGACTTTGAGTCTGCTTAGCTTCCATTAGTAGAAACTCCCATCTGTGGCTGGTTCGATCAGGGTCCACGTTTAACTGTAAATGCACAAAGATGCCTTAAAGCTTATATTTTCTATAAATTTCATCCTTATTTGTCATGAAGGTAAAACATCCATATATCACACATTAGGCTTATGCATCAGTCCAAATAGGTGTAGATTAAGTAATTATTATCAATGAAAGGTGTAAAAGTGATAGTCTTTTGAGGACTTATCACACCCCCAAACTCGAACTATTGCTTGTCCTCAAGCGATGCAAACTATCAAATTGTCATACCTTATTCTCTATTGGTCTTGTTCGTCTATTCTCCCCACCATGACTATGCCTATTCTAAGTCTTAACCTTCCGGCTACCCAAGGACTTACCCGAACTCGAGCTATAAGATTTTGTGAGTGTGTGAGTTCTTGTGGACAAGTTTGATTAAAGGCTTTCTTAGACAAACTCTAAGTTTAAGACAAATAGATTTGGAATTCTTCTTATAACAACAACTACTTGAGCTAATTTGTGAGTTCTTTTCAAGCATACTAGAGCCAATTTCGGGCACCTCTAGCATGAAGAAGAGTGAGTTCTAGAGCCGGTGATTGGCACCTCTAGTCATCATTCCAGAAATCTAAGCCCTTATCACCTAAGTTCATTAAAAGAATTCCTATAATCACACAAGTCCCAAAAGTGTTTTTAGAGTCAATCCTATAGCAGGCATCTAAGTTTTAGTGCTTAAGCATCCTAAGGTTAATCCTTCTAAACAGGACCTAGCCATGGTAAAGGGAAAGATTTCGTTAGCCTAAGGAGAATAAACTACAATAATGATGTAAAGCAGTGCAAAAGTACGGACAATATTTCAAGTAGGGTGGTAGACGAAAAAAAATTCAAAACAAATTTAAATTGCTTCCTTTCATGGAAGGGTCGCGGCATTGGGTTGCCTCGGCGGTGAATCTACACCCCCAAACTCGAACTGAGCATTGTCCCTAATGCGTAAACATATGCAAAAGACAGGAAACAAATAGGGAGATTATCAAAGGAAAAATAAAAATAGCATAGAGATATAAAACGATTAAAAATCCTCCGAAGAACTGCTGCGGATGAGGAGTTTCCTTGGCCTTGCTGCTGACAATTTAGTTTTTGATCCCTGTGCTGGTGATTGTTGAGTTTTGGCTGTTCTAGGTGGTTGGATTCTGGTAGGTGGCATCCTTTGCAATGGGGCGTTGACTTCTTCTCCTTCTTCCTCGTCCCCAATTTCTTCGGTGGGCATTATTTTTGTCCTGCCCGCATCTTCAGCTTCCATGTCATCCGCTTGGGCAGGCTGAGTGCTGGGCCCGGCAGTGAAGTGAGGCTGCTGCATGAAAGAGTCCATCTCTGACGAGAAACTCCTAATGAGTATAGGAGAGCCTGCTGCTCTCCTCTTGGATGGCCTTCTGCTGGCAGATGATGCCGCGGCAGGCTCTTGTTGCGGAGATGGACCGACGGTGTAGAATGGTTGTGATGGTCTAGTGGTATAGAATGGCCTCGGTTCTCCTAGGGCTGGAGTTGTTTCGGTGTTTGGTGCAGCTGTGACAAACATATTGGGAGGAAATTCTGGGAACTGCACCCCTTGGTTTGGGAAGTTAGTGATCATCAACCGGGCTAAGGTATTGTTGAAATCCCTCTGGTACTTCATGTACCTTTGCTGCCTCAAATCCATGGTTGCCATCCTCTAGAGTATCTCCTGGTAAGTATCCACTGTGGTAGTACTGTGGGAAGTAGCAGGTATGCCTGCCGTGTATTGGGCCCCGACAACGGTATCAATAGTGCCTTGCATTGGAGTTGCTTGGACTTGTTCTGCCTATGTTATTTGCATGACTTTGCGGCAGAACTCCCTTGTCCATCCGCGCCTGTGGACAATAATCTCATTTGTATCCTCGATTAGGACACCCGCGGCAGTGCAAAGACCCGTGATTAAACATGGAATGTACAATGACCCTTTTTCCTTCCTACCACATTTGTAGATTTCTTGTAGTATCAACTCTCCCACATTGATACTTCTTTTGTTGATAATGGATTGGATGAGAACCAATCTCCTCTTATCTACCGTGCTGTTATGGGATGTTGGGATGAGGCGTCGTTTTATGAACGTGTTCCACAACTTTACCTCGGGCCTTAGATTTTGTCTTGCCACGGAGCCTTTGTGTGATTCGGTTTCCCACTGTGTGTTATCATAGCAAAGATCATCTTTGATGAGTTCGTAGTCCCCGTTGCTGATGTCCTCTAGAAACGCTGAATGGTCATTACGAGCAGGTTGGAGGCCATAGAACAAATTGATGGTGTTGGCATCAATTTGAACTAGTCTGCCCCGGCAGTGGACATAGAGTGAATCTTCGCTTGGCCCATGCGCGTAAAATTCTATCACAATCGTGGCGTTGGCCTGGGCGGGTTGTAAGCAGAAGATTTGTCATTCTTGATATGTTATTTTATCGAACAAGTAATGTTCGATTCCATAGTTCTCCGCATCTGAATGCTAGAATCCCTGTTCTTTCCAGAATTGCCTTGCAACGAAGGATCTGTGGAAGCGTTCTTCAACAGTGGCGGGAGCGAATCTTTTGTAGGCTGCCATGGGTAGATATAAGTAAAGAGGTTTGTGAAAGTTGTTAAGAAATTTGAGAGAGATAAGCAAAGAATTCTAAGAAATCAAGAATGCAAAACTGAATAGTTCAAAGTGAGAATGTGTTTATATAAGCCTCGGCCTTGTACTGCCGTGTTTAACCCAACTAGTCGTTGGCATTGACTGTCGCGGCTAAAATTACTCCAAACTAGCCGTTATGCTGTTCTGCCCGTTGGTAACTGCTGCGGCCCTGACACTGTTCACTGCTGCGGCAGTGGATCTTCTCTTGAATGTCTTCACCTTCAATCTTGATTCCTGTCCTAAGAAAATAAACACCAAGAATAAAAGATTAAATAAAATAAGAAGAGAGAAAAAATGCTAAACTAAATCTAATCCTAGAAGTTCAATAAAATAAAGATAATAAAATTAAGTCACAATCGGAGTGCGTGCAAGTGCATCTCCTAAGGTGATGGTCTCAATAGTTTTCATATCATGTAGGTCAGAATAGTGCTTCAAGCGTTAGCCATTCACTTTGAACTCATGCCCATCCCTTTTTGATTTGATCAATACTGCACCATGTGAATAGGCCTGAACAACTTCGAATGGGCCTGACCATCTGGACTTGAGTTTGCCTGGTAACAGTTTGAGCCTGGAAATAAAAAGGAGGATTTGCTGCCTCGGCAGGAACTGCCTCGACAGTAGCTTACGGTCATGCCATCTTTTAGTCTTTTCTTTGTAGATCTTGGCATTTTCATAGGCTGTTGCTCTGAATTCCTCTATCTCATTGAGGTCTAGCAATCTTTTCTGGCCAGCTTTCTCCCATTCCATGTTCAAATTTTTCACTGCCCAATAAGCTTTGTGCTCAATTTCCACGGGCAAATAGCATGCTTTTCAAAATACAAGCCTGTATGGAGATGTTCCCAAAGGGGTCTTGTATGTTGTCCTATATGCCCAAAGGGCATCGTCGAGATGATAAGACCAATCCTTTCGAGATGGGTTGACCACCTTTTCAAGGATTTGCTTTAATTCCATGTTTGATATCTCGGCCTGACCATTTGTCTGTGGGTGATAGGCTATTGCAATTCGGTGTGTGATTCCTAATTTCTTCAGGGTTGCAGTAATGAGTCTATTGTCGAAGTGTTTACCTTCATCACTAATTATCGCTCTAGGTACTCCAAATCTGGTGAAGATATTTTTCTTGAGAAATCTCTGAAGAGTCTTGGAATCATTGTGTGGCGTGGGAATAGTTTCGACCCATTTTGATACGTAATCCACTGCTACTAGGATGTAGAGATTCCCTTGAGATGATGGGAATGGTCCCATAAAGTCTACGCCTCAAACATCAAATAGTTCTACTTCCAATATGGGCTGCAATGGCATCTCATTACGTCTAGAGATATTGCCCGTGCGTTGGCATCGATCACAGTGCTTGTAGTAAAGTTGTGCATCTTTGAAAAGTGTGGGCCAATAAAGGCCTGTTTGGAGCACTTTCACGGTTGTTCTATTTCCTCCAAAATGTCCACCACAGGGTGAATCATGGCATTGCTGGAGCACTTCTTTTTGCTCGTCCTCTGGAACACATCTTCTTATAACCTGATCTGCACATTGCTTGAACAAAAGAGGGTCGTCCCAGAAGTATTGCTTCGCATTATGCAGGAACCTCTTTTTTTCATTATGGTTAAGGTTATAAGGCGGAACACCACTAGCTAAGTAATTGACAAGATCAGCATACCAGGGAGTGGCTGTGACTGCGACAATGTCTTCTATCATTGTTGTCGAAATATACTTAGTTACTGCCATGGCAGCACAGTTGTATACTGCCACGGTCTCTGCCTTGGTAGAAGAATCTGCCGAGATTTTCAAGATGTGTTCGTCTGGGAATGTGTCATGTATTTCGTCTAGTGTGTCCGTTTTCTCCCCAACTTCTAATCTGGAAAGATGATCGGCTACCTGGTTTTCCGTACCTTTTCTGTCCTTGATATTTATGTCAAATTCTTGCAAAAGAAGGATCCATCTAATCAGTCTAGGCTTGGCATCCTTTTTTGAGAACAAGTACTTGATTGTTGAATGGTCGGTGTGGACAGTCACTTTTGTTCCAATAAGGTAGGATCGGAACTTATCAATGGCAAAGACTACTGCTAGTAATTCCTTCTTCCTGGTGGTGTAATTGATCTGGGCAGCATTGAGGGTTTTACTAGCATAGTAAACAACATGGAATAGGTTATTCTTTCTCTACCCAAGTGCTGCCCCAACAGCATGATCACTGGCATCACACATTATTTCAAAAGGTAGGGCCCAATCTGGTGGGACTACAATTGGTGCGATGGTCAACTTTTCTTTGAGGGCTTCGAATGCTTCAATGCATTCCTTGCTAAATTCAAATTTCCTGTCCTGTTCAAGCAAATTACATAAGGGTTTAGAAATTTTTGAAAAATTACAGATAAACCTCCTATAAAAACCTGCATGACCCAAGAAACTTCTAACTCCTTTGACTGAAATCGGTGGGGGAAATTTCTTTATCACATCTATCTTAGCCTTGTCAACTTCGATTCCTTGTGATGAGATTTTGTGGCCCAAAACTATGTCTTCATTCACCATAAAATGACATTTTTCCCAATTGAGAACTAAATTGGATTCCTCACATCTTTGCAGCACCTTCTCTAAATTACCGAGGCAATGAGTGAAAATGTCTCCAAAAACTAAAAAATCGTCCATGAATATCTCCAAGAAGTATTCTACCATGTCATGAAAAATTGTCATCATGCATCTCTGAAATGTTGTCGAAGCATTACAAAGGCCAAACGACATTCTTCTAAATACATATGTCCTATACGGGAAAGTGAAGGTGGTTTTTGCCTGGTCTTTAGGGTCTATGGAAATCTGATTATAACCTGAATAACCATCAAGAAAATAGTAAAAGGGCTTACCAGCAAGTCTATCAAGCATTTCATCAATGAAAGGCAACGGAAAATGATCCTTCTTTGTTGCCTTATTTAATTTGCGGTAATCCATACAAAACCTCCAATCAGTCACAGTCCTGGTTGGGATCAACTCATTATTTTCATTGGTTATTACCGTCATGCTACCTTTCTTGGGTACACATTGTACCGAGCTTACCCATGCACTGTCAGAGATAGGGTAGATGATTCCAGCATCAAGCCATTTGATTATTTCCTTGCGTACTACCTCCTTCATGGCATGGTTAAGTCTCCTTTGGGCCTCAACAGTGGGCTTATGATCCTCCTCTAAAAGGATTTTGTGCATGCAAACGGCTGGGCTTATCCCCTTCAAGTCATCGATTGACCACCCAATTGCCTGCTTGTGCTGTCGCAGCATCTCTATCAAGCTTTGTTCCTGTTCTGGTTGCAACTCAAAAGAAATAATTACGGGCATTGTGGTTGGTTCCCAAATAAACATACTTTAATTTGTTAGGTAAAGGTTTTAATTCGATCATTAAGGTTTCCTCACTTAAAGTTTTTTCCTCCTTACCTGGATAATTTAGAGGTTCAAAGTACTTACCTGGAGGGTATGCTGTCCAGTTAACTTCCTCAATCTCTTGTGTTTCATCTTCATCAGTTTTAGGCACACTGTTCAAAACTCTATTATAGCAGTCATCAACTGTACTGTCGAGGCAGATCTGTGATATATTGCTGCCACTGCTGCCGAGGCAGTGGTTGTTGAGACAAGGTATTGCACTGTTTGTATCTGTGGTGTGAATTACCTGGCATTCCTCTGGATCATCATGTCTTTTCAGCATTTGGAAAACATTGAGTTTGACTTGCTGATCGTTAACTCTCATTGTCAATTCTCCTTTTTCCACATCAATAAGTGTGCGTCCAGTAGCTAGAAAAGGTCTCCCCAGGATGATCGGTGCATTGTCATCTGCTTCACAATCAAGAACAAGAAAGTCAGCTGGAAAAATAAATTTGTCCACCCTTACCAATATGTCCTCGATTTTTCCTTCAGGTTGCACATATGATCTGTCTGTCAATTGGAACATCACGGTTGTAAGTTTTGCCCTTCCTATTCCAAGCTTTTGGAAGTCAGGTTTCGGCATCAAGTTTATACTTGCTCCAAGATCACATAGGGCCTTTCCTTCATAGTGGCTTCCTATTGCACATGGTATAGTAAAACATCCAGGATCTTTCAATTTAGGGGCATACGATTATGAAGCATGGCCATGCATCCTTCGGTTGTGGCAACAGTTTCAAATTCACCAAGCCTTCTTCTTTTGGACACAATATCTTTTAAGAATTTGGCATAGTTTGGCATTTGTTCTATTGCCTCAACTAACGGCAAATTAATGTGTACTTGCTTCAGGAAGTCTAGGAATTTTTTAACTTGATAATCTTGCTTTTGCCTTTTCAGCCTTTGTGGAAAAGGTGGGGGGGTCGCATTTCCTCTAGTGTTTCATTAGTCTGGAATTTAATTCCTGGTACCACTGGTTCTTCTGCTACCTCGGCCACTCGGTGTGGAACTACCGATTTCTCTGCCAAGGCAGTTCCTGTTGGGATCGATTTGTCTGATGTGGCATGATCATTTAATTCAGCATCTATATCCTTTTTATCTAGTTCTTCTTGTTCCATTATTGGGACTTTGTCTGCCGGACTGCTTGATATCTCCTTCAGTTGTAGGCCACTCCTAGTAGTGATTGCCTTACATTGCTCATGACCCATTCCCCTTGCAACTTCAGTATTGCTGGGTAATCCTCCTTATGGTCGAGTGTTTAGATTTTGTGCAAACTGCCCAACTTTAGTTTCCAGTGTTTTAATGACTGCCTCTTGGTTTGCAACCTCATCTCAGTTCTGTTCTTGAAAGCATCAGTTCTCTTAATGAAGTTACTATTCTCAGCCATGTATGATTTTGTTTTAATCATAAAGGCCTTAAGAGAATTTTCCAATGAACTAGCAGGCTGCTGTTGAGGCATCTGCTGCTGTGGTAGTGGTTGTTGTACCTGCTACTGCGGCGGATTCAGGGCATTATTAGGATTACTTCATGAGAAATTTGGATGCCTTTTCCATGCCGGATTGTATGTACTGGACATCATGTTGTTGTTCCGGTTGTAATTTCCCACATACAAGCTAGATTCTTGATTCTGCATGCATTCAGAAGAGCTATGGTTACCTCTACCTAAATTACAAGAAGAATCAACTACCTTGACCTCATGGGTATTATTTTGCATTTGCATATTTTGAACCATCTTAGTAAGAGAGGCCAATTGTGTTGTGGCCTGACGTCTCATCCCTCCTCGCCTAGATGTAGGGAATTGAAAGTCATTCTTTGCAAGTTTGTTCAGAATTTCTATTGCTTCCTCCGGTGGTTTGTCAAGAAGTGTTCCATTTGCAGAAGCGTCTAACATCATCCTTGTTGGGGCATTGGTTGCATTGTAAAACATAGTCACTTGTGTCCATAATGGGAATCCATGCAAATGACACCTATGTAATAACTCCCTATATCGCTCCCATGCCTCATACATCAGTTCATCATCTGCCTGTCGAAAAGAAGTAATTTCATTACGTATACGATCATATAGATTAGTAGGATTGAAACGTGTAATGAAATCACGACATAGTTCACTCAAAGATCCTATGGATCATGCCGGAATGCTATTTAATCAGGCCTTTGCCCTATCCCTCAGTGAATAGGGAAACAGTTTCAATCTCAAAGCATCTTCATGGACTCCATGGATTTTGAATGAATTACATATCTCATGAACGATTTGAGGTGTTGCCTGGCATCTTCAGTTACTGACCCACCAAACTGTCCAATGGTATTGAGCATATTAAACATGACAGGTTTTAGCTCAAAGTGGGCCGCTTCGATTTCTGGTGTAACAACAACTGGATTTAACCCATTCAAATCCTCTTCTAGAAAATCTCGAACTGTAAGCTGCCGCGGCATTGGTGGTGGCGGAAGTCCTCCATTGCCAATAGGTAAGTTTTGTTCTACCGCGTGATCTGTCATAACTACTCGAATTTGTCTTCTCAACCTTTGGCACGTGCGTTCAATCTTTGGATCTAGCTCGTATACAGGATTGCTTGGGTTTGCTCTGGTCATACACCAGTAAAAACCGAAGTTTAATAAAATTAAGATGCGAGAAAATAAAGATAACAAAATTTTGTTGCCAATCCCCGACAACGGCGCTAAAAACTTGTTGCGTGTATAATGGATTGCACAATTTGTGCAAGTGAACACGTCGCAAGTAATAAAGTGATAAATATCGAGTATCGTCTCCACAGGGATTGGTATAATTAATATGTTTCCTTTGCTCTTCTCGCTCTGCAAAAGAAATAAAGTAAAAACACAGATTAATTGGTTGTCTTGAATTAAATGAAAACAACTTGAATAATAAAAAGAAAATAGCGAATGGAAATAAATCAAATTGAGAGAATGGGCAGGATCCAGTTATGTCGTATTGTGGATTCTATTGATTTGTTTCCGTCTAATGCAACTACACTACACTGCTTCGGCGGTGCTGCAGTTCTACTGCCTCGACAATGAAGGGTACGTCCGCCGCGACAATCCCTTGCTCTTGGGTGGACTTAATCAAGGTTCGGCAAAGTGTCCTTAGATGACCCCGCTTATCCCTAAGTCGAAGTACTGTTGATGACTAGTCCTTGATGATACCTCCCGGCGTGAATCAACTATAACCACCAACCAATCTCACACTTCTTTTAGCCGCTGAAATTCTAACCTATCCCTAGGCCAAGTTAGTATTTTCCAGCTAGAAAAATATTGTACTTATTCCTTTCGTGAATCTAACTCTCCCAATACTAGATAAATAGATCTCTCACAAACTTCTCTCCCGAGCTTGAATGCAAGAACAATGAATGGTAAAGAATAAGCAAACCTTAATATTTTATTGCATGAAACAAGAAAACAAATTCAATATCCTCTCACAAATACTCGACAACTTTCACCTAAACCCTAAGAGAATTTAGAACATAGTGAAAAACAAAGAAAACGCTAAAGTCTATTGTGAACTCTCCTCTCTTTTTCTCTTGGACGGCACATCCTTTATATAGGCTAAAACTAGGGCAACATCAGCCTTGGAGAAGAAGTTTAGTAGGACGTTTCTTTCATTGAAAAGGTAAATCTCTTAATTTGGTTCTTTCCATCTTTACACCGTCTTCTTGAACTCCAATTGCTCTGCAAAGTGTCTAGAAAAATCCAGCATTTTAAGCTCTTCACATCGATCACCACTTTGATTTTTTTGGTCTTAAGAAATTCCCCGCCTCGGCAGGATGCATCTGCTGCCCCGACGGAGGTCTGGCTTTGAGTCTGCTTAGCTTCCATCAGTAGAAGCTCCCATCTGTGGCTGGTTCGATCAGGGTCCACGTTTAACTGTAAATGCACAAAGATGCCATAAAGCTTATATTTTCTAAAAATTTCATCCTTATTTATCATGAAGGTAAAACATCCATATATCACACATTAGGCTTATGCATCAGTCCAAATAGGTGTAGATTAAGTAATTTTTATCAATGAAAGGTGTAAAAGTGATAGTCTTTTGAGGACTTATCACACCCCCAAACTCGAACTATTGCTTGTCCTCAAGCGATGCAAACCATCAAATTGCTATACCTTATTCTCTATTGGTCTTACTTGTTCGTCTATTCTCCCCACCATGACTATGCCTATTCTAAGTCTTGACCTTTCGGCTACCCAAGGACTTACCCGGAATAGAGCTATAAGATTTTGTGAGTGTGTGAGTTCTTGTGGATAAGTTTGATTAAAGGCTTTCTTAGACAAACTCTAAGCTCAAGACAAATAGATTTGGAATTCTTCTTATAACAATAACTACTTGAGCTAATTTGTGAGTTTTTTTTAAGCATACTAGAGCCAATTTCGGGCACCTCTAGCATGAAGAAGAGAGAGTTCTAGAGCCGGTGATTGGCACCTCTAGTCATCATTCCATAAATTTAAGTCCTTATCACCTAAGTTCATTAAAAGAATTCTTATAATCACACAAGTCCCAAAAGTGTTTTTAGAGTCAATCCTATAGCAAGCTTCTAAGTTTTAGTGCTTAAGCATCCTAAGGTTAATCCTTCTAAACAGGACCTAGCCATGGTAAAGAGAAAGATTTCGTTAGCTTAAGGAGAATAAACTAGGCAATAATGATGTAAAGCAGTGCAAAAAGTATGGACAATATTTCAAGTAGGGTGGTAGACAAAAACATTCAAAACAAATTTAAATTGCTTCCTTTCATGGCAGGGCCACGACATTGGGTTGCCTCGGCAGTGAATCTACACCCCCAAACTCGAACAGAGCATTGTCCTTAATGCGTAAACATATGCAAAAGACAAGAAACAAACAGGGAGATTATCAAAGGAAAAATAAAAACAGCATAGAGATATAAAACGATTAAAAATCCTCCGAAGAACTGCTGCGGATGAGGAGTTTCCTTGGCCTTGTTGCTGACAGTTTAGTTTTTGATCCCTGTGCTGGTGATTGTTGAGTTTTGGCTGTTCTAGGTGGCTGGATTATGGTAGGTGGCGTCCTTTGCAATGGGGTGTTGACTTCTTCTCCTTCTTCCTCGT
Source organism: Abelmoschus esculentus (assembly GCA_035048815.1). Classification (NCBI taxonomy): domain Eukaryota; kingdom Viridiplantae; phylum Streptophyta; class Magnoliopsida; order Malvales; family Malvaceae; genus Abelmoschus; species Abelmoschus esculentus. The sequence goes on from JAUCBN010000049.1 coordinate 5,570,599, forward strand.
CCCCAATTTCTTCGATGGACATTATTTTTGTCCCGCCCGCATCTTCAGTTTCCATGCCATCCGCTTGGGCAGGCTGAGTGCTGGACCCGACAGTGAAGTGAGGCTGCTGCATGAAAGAGTCCATCTCTGACGAGAAACTCCTAATGAGTACCGGAGAGCCTACTGCTCTCCTCTTGGATGGCCTTCTGTTGGAAGATGATGCCGCGGCAGGCTCTTGTTGCGGAGATGGGTCGGCGGTGTAGAATGGTTGTGATGGTCCAGTGGCATAGAATGGCCTCGGTTCTCCTAGGGGTGAAGTTGTTTCGGTGTATGGTGCAGCTGTGACAAACATATTGGGAGGAAATTCTGGGAATTGCACCCCTTGGTTGGGGAAGTTAGTGATCATCATCCGGGGCTAAGGCATTGTTGAAATCCCCTTGGTACTCCATGTACCTTTGCTGCCTCAAATCCATGGTTGCCTTCCTCTGGAGTATCTCCTGATAAGTATCCTCTGTGGCAGTACTGTGGGAAGCAGCAAGTATGTCTGTCGTGTATTGGGCCCCGACAGCGGTATCAGTAGTGCCTGGCATTGGAGTTGCTTGGACTGGTTCTGCTTGTGTTATTTGCATGACTTTGTGGTAGAACTCCCTTGTCCATCCGCGCCTGTGGACAATAATCTCATTTGTATCCTCGATTAGGACACCCGCGGCAGTGCAAAGACCCGTCATTAAACATGGAAAGTACAATGACCCTTTTTCCTTCCTACCACATTCGTAGACTTCTTGTAGGATCAACTCTCCCACATTGATACTTCTTTTGTTGATAATGGATTGGATGAGAACCAATCTCCTCTTATCTACTGTGCTGGTATGGGATGTTGGGATGAGGCGTCGTTTTACGAATGTGTTCCACAACTTTACCTCGGGCCTTAGATTTTGTCTTGCCACGGAGCCTTTGTGTGATCCGGTTTTCCACTGTGTGTTATCATAGCAAAGATCATCTTTGATGAGTTCGTAGTCCTCGTTGCTGATGTCCTCTAGAAACGCTGAATGGTCATTACGAGCAGGTTGGAGGCCATAGAACAAATTGATGGTGTTGGCATCAAGTTGAACTGGTCTGCCTTGGCAGTGGACATAGAGTGAATCTTCGCTTGGCCCATGCGCGTAAAGTTCTCTCACAATCGTGGCGTTGGCCTGGGTGGGTTGTAAGCAAAAGATTTGCCATTCTTGATATGCTATTTTATCGAACAAGTAATGATCGATTCCATAGTTCTCCGCATCTGAATGCTGGAATCCCTGTTCTTCCCACAATTGTCTTGCAACGAAGAATCTGTTGAAGCGTTCTTCAACAATGGCGGGTGCGAATCTTTTGTAGGCTACCATGGGTAGATATAAGTAAAGAGGTTTGTGAAAGTTGTTAAGAAATTTGAGAGAGATATGCAAAGAATTCTAAGAAATCAAGAATGCAAAAGTGAATAGTTCAAAGTGAGAATGTGTTTATATAGGCCTCGGCCTTGTACTACCGTATTTAACCCAACTAGCCGTTGGCATTGACTGTCGCGGCTAAAATTACTCCAAACTAGCCATTATGTTGTTCTGCCCGTTGGTAACTGCTACGGCCCTAACACTGTTCACTGCTACGGCATTGGATCTTCTCTTGAATGTCTTCACCTTCAATCTTGATTCCTGTCCTAAATAAAATAAACACCAACAATAAAAGATTAAATAAAATAAGAAGAGAGAAAAAAATGCTAAACTAAATCTAATCCTAGAAGTTCAATAAAATAAAGATAATAAAATTAAGTCACAATCAGAGTGTGTGCAAGTGCATCTCCTAGGGTGATGGTCTCAATAGTCTTCATATCATGTAGGTCAGAATAGTGCTTCAAGCGTTGGCCATTCACTTTGAACTCATGCCCATCCCTTTTTGATTTGATCAATACTGCACCATGTGATAGGCCTGAACAACTTCGAATGGGCCTGACCATCTGGACTTGAGTTTGCCTAGGAACAGTTTGAGCCTGGAATTAAAAAGGAGGATTTGCTGCCTCGGCAGGAACTGCCTCGACAGTAGCTTACGGTCATGCCATCTTTTAGTCTTTTCTTTGTAGATCTTGGCATTTTCATAGGCTGCTGCTCTGAATTCCTCTATCTCATTGAGGTCTAGCAATCTTTTCTGGCCAGCTTTCTCCCATTCCATGTTCAAAATTTTCACTGCCCAATAAGCTTTGTGCTCAATTTCCATGGGCAAATGACATGCTTTTCCAAATACAAGCCTGTATGGAGATGTTCCCAATGGGGTCTTGTATGCTGTCCTATATGCCCAAAGAGCATCGTCGAGATGATAAGACCAATCCTTTCGAGATGGGTTGACTACTTTTTCAAGGATTTGCTTTAATTCCCTGTTTGATATCTCGACCTTCATCACTAATTATCGCTCTAGGTACTCCAAATCTGGTGAAGATATTTTTCTTGAGAAATCTCTGAACAGTCTTGGAATCATTGTCTGGTGTGGCAAATCTTCGACCCATTTTGATACGTAATCCACTGCTACTAGGATGTAGAGATTCCCTTGAGATGATGGGAATGGTCCCATAAAGTCTATGCCCCAAACATCAAATAGTTCTACTTCCAATATGGGCTGCAATGGCATCTCATTACGTCTAGAGATATTGCCCGTGCGTTGGCATCGATCATAGTGCTTGTAGTAAAGTTGTGCATCTTTGAAAAGTGTGGGCCAATAAAGGCCTGATTGAAGCACTTTCACGGCTGTTCTGTTTCCTCCAAAATGTCCACCACAGGGTGAATCATGGCATTGCTGGAGCACTTCTTTTTGCTCATCCTCTGGAACACATCTTCTTATAACCTAATCTGCACATTGCTTGAACAAAAGAGGGTCATCCCAGAAGTATTGCTTCACATTATGCAGGAACCTCTTTTTTTCATTATGGTTAAGGTTATCAGGCGGAACACCACTAGCTAAGTAATTGACAAGATCAACATACCAGGGAGTGGCTGTGACTGCGGCAATGTCTTCTATCATTGTTACCAAAATATACTTAGTTACTGCCATGGCAGCACAGTTGTATACTACCACGGTCTCTGCCTCGGCAGATTCTTCTGCCGAGATTTACAGGATGTGTTCATCTGGGAATGTGTCGCGTATTTCGTCTAGTGTGTCCATTTTCTCCCCAGCTTCTAATCTGGAAAGATGATCGGCTACTTGGTTTTCTGTACCTTTTCTGTCCTTGATATCTATGTCAAATTCTTGCAAAAGAAGGATCCATCTAATCAGTCTAGGCTTGACATCCTTTTTTGAGAACATGTACTTGATTGCTGAATGGTCGGTGTGGACAGACACTTTTGTTCCAATAAGGTAGGATCGGAACTTATCAATGGCAAAGACCACTACTAGTAATTCCTTCTCCGTGGTGGTGTAATTGATCTAGGCATAATTGAGGGTTTTACTAGCATAGTAAATAACATGGAATAGGTTATTCTTTCTCTGCCCAAGTGTTGCCCCGACAGCATGATCACTGGCATCACACAATATTTCAAAAGGTAGGGCCCAATCTGGTGGGACTACAATTGGTGCGGTGATCAACTTTTCTTTGAGGACTTCGAATGCTTCAATGCATTCCTTGCTAAATTCAAATTTCCTGTCCTGTTCAAGCAAATTACATAAGGGTTTAGAAATTTTTGAAAAATTACAGATAAACCTCCTATAAAAACCTGCATGACCCAAGAAACTTCTAACTCCTTTGACTGAAATCGGTGGGGGAAATTTCTTTATCACATCTATCTTAGCCTTGTCAACTTCGATTCCTTGTGATGAGATTTTGTGGCCCCAAAACTATGCCTTCATTCACCATAAAATGACATTTTTCCCAATTGAGAACTAAATTGGATTCCTCACATCTTTGCAGCACCTTCTCTAAATTACCGAGGCAATGAGTGAAAATGTCTTCAAAAACTAAAAAATCGTCCATGAATATCTTCAGGAAGTCTTCTACCATGTCATGAAAAATTGTCATCATGCATCTCTGAAATGTTGTTGGGGCATTGCAAAGGCCGAACGACATTGTTCTAAATGCATAAGTCCCATACGGGCAAGTGAAGGTGGTTTTTGCCTAGTCTTTAGGGTCTATGGCAATCTGATTATAACCTGAATAACCATCAAGAAAATAGTAAAAGGGCTTACTAGCAAGTCTATCAAGCATTTCATCAATGAAAGGCAACGGAAAATGATCCTTCTTTGTTGCCTTATTTAACTTGCGGTAATCCATACAAACCCTCCAACCGGTCACAGTCTTGGTTGGGATCAACTCATTGTTTTCATTGGTTATTACCGTCATGCCACCTTTCTTGGGTACACATTGTACCGGGCTTACCCATGCACTGTCAGAGATAGGGTAGATGATTCCAGCATCAAGCCATTTGATTATTTTCTTGCGTACTACCTCCTTCATGGCATGGTTAAGTCTCCTTTGGGCCTCAACAGTGGGCTTATGATCCTCCTCTAAAAGGATTTTGTGCATGCAAACGGCTGGGCTTATCCCCTTCAAGTCATCGATTGACCACCCAATTGCCTGCTTGTGCTGTCGCAGCATCTCTATCAAGCTTTGTTCCTGTTCTGGTTGCAACTCAAAAGAAATAATTACGGGCATTGTGTGGTTGGTTCCCAAATAAACATACTTTAATTTGTTAGGTAAAGGTTTTAATTCGATCATTAAGGTTTCCTCACTTAAAGTTTTTTCCTCCTTACATGGATAATTTAGAGGTTTGAAGTACTTACTTGGAGGGTATGCTGTCCAGTTAACTTCCTCAATCTCTTGTGTTTCATCTACATCAGTTTCAGGTACACTGTTCAAAACTCTGTTATAGAAGTCATCAACTGTACTGTCGAGGCAGATCTATGATATATTGCTGCCACTGCTGCCGAGGCAATGGTTGAGACAAGGTATTGCACTATTTGTATCTGTGGTGTGAATTACCTGGCATTCCTCTGGATCATCATGTCTTTTCAGCATCTGGAAAACATTGAGTTTGACTTGCTGATCGTTAACTCTCATTGTCAATTCTCCTTTTTCCACATCAATAAGTGTGTGTCCAGTAGCTAGAAAAGGTCTCCCCAGGATGATCGGTGCATTATCATCTGCTTCACAATCAAGAACAAGAAAGTCAGCTGGAAAAATAAATTTGTCCACCCTTACCAATATGTCCTCGATTTTTCCTTCAAGTTGCACATATGATTTGTCTGCCAATTGGAGCATCACGGTTGTAGGTTTTGCCCTTCCTATTCCAAGCTTTTGGAAGACAAATTTCGGCATCAAGTTTATACTTGCTCCAAGATCACATAGGGCCTTTCCTTCATAGTGGCTTCCTATTGCACATGGTATAGTAAAAAATCCAGGATCTTTCAATTTAGGGGGCATACGATTATGAAGCATGGCCATGCATCCTTCGGTTGCGGCAACAGTTTCAAATTCACCATCTTCTTTTGGACACAATATCTTTTAAGAATTTGGCATAGTTTGGCATTTGTTCTATTGCGTCAACTAACGACAAATTAATGTGTACTTGTTTCAGGATGTCTAGGAATCTTTTAAATTGATAATCTTGCTTTTGCCTTTTCAGCCTTTGAGGAAAAGGTGGGGGGAGGGGTCGCATTTCCTCTAGTGTTTCATTAGTCTGGAATTTAATTCCTGGTACCACTGGTTCTTCTGCTACCTCGGCCATTCGGCGTGGAACTACCGATTTCTCTACCATGGCAGTTCCTTCTGCTGGGATCGATTTGTCTGTTGTGGCATGATCACTTAATTCAGCATCTATATCCTTTTTATCTAGTTCTTCTTGTTCCATTATTGGGACTTTGTCTGCCGGATTGCTTGATATCTCCTTCAGTTGTAAGCCACTCCTGGTAGTGATTGCCTTACATTGCTCATGACCCATTCCCCTTGCAACTTCAATATTGCTGGGTAATCCTCCTTATGGTCGAGTGTTTAGATTTTGTGCAAACTGCCCAACTTGAGTTTCCAATGTTTTAATGACTGCCTCTTGGTTTGCAACCTCATCTCAGTTCTGTTCTTGAAAGCATCAGTTCTCTTAATGAAGTTACTATTTTCAGCCATGTATGATTCTGTTTTCATCATAAAGGCCTTAAGAGAATTTTCCAATGAACTAGCAGGCTACTGTTAAGGCATCTGTTGCTGTGGTAGTGGTTGTTGTACCTGTTGCGGCGGCGGATTCAGGGCATTATTAGGATTACTTCATGAGAAATTTGGATGCCTTTTCCATGTCGGATTGTATGTACTGGACATCATGTTGTTGTTCCGGTTGTAATTTCCCACATACAGGCTAGATTCTTGATTCTGCATGCATTCAGAAGAGCTATGGTTACCTCTACCTAAATTACAAGAAGAATCAACTACCTTGACCTCATGGGTATTATTTTGCATTTGCATATTTTGAACCATCTTAGTAAGAGAGGCCAATTGTGTTGTGGCCTGACGTCTCATCCCTCCTCGCCTAGATGTAGGGAATTGAAAGTCATTCTTTGCAAGTTTGTTCAAAATTTCTATTGCTTCCTCCGGTGGTTTGTCAAGAAGTGTCCCATTTGCAGAAGCGTCTAACATCATCCTTGTTGGGGCATTGGTTGCATTGTAAAACATAGTCACTTGTGTCCATAATGGGAATCCATGCAAAGGACACCTTTGTAATAACTCCCTATATAGCTCCCATGCCTCATACATCAGTTCATCATCTGCCTGTCGAAAAGAAGTAATTTCATTACGTATACGATCATATAGATTAGTAGGATTGAAACGTGTAATGAAATCACGACATAGTTCACTCAAAGATCCTATGGATCATGCCGTAATGCTATTTAACCAGGTCTTTGCCCTATCCCTCAGTGAATAGGGAAACAGTTTCAGTCTCAAAGCATCTTCATGGACTCCATGGATTTTGAATGAATTACATATCTCATGAACGATTTGAGGTGTTGCCTGACATCTTCAGTTACTGACCCACCAAAACTGTCCAATGGTATTGAGCATATTAAACATGATAGGTTTTAGCTCAAAGTGGGCCGCTTCGATTTTTGGTGTAACAACAACTGGATTTAACCCATTCAAATCCTCTTCTAGAAAATCCCGAACTGTAAGCTGCCGCGACATTGGTGGCGTCGGAAGTCCTCCATTGCCAACAGGTAAGTTTTGTTCTACCGCGTGATCTGTCATAACTACTCGGATTTGTCTTTTCAACCTTTGGCACGTGCTTTCAATCTCTGGATCTAGCTCGTATACAGGATTGCTTGGGTTTGCTCTGGTCATACACCAGTAAAAAACGAAGTTTAATAAAATTAAGATGCGAGAAAATAAAGATAACAAAATTTAGTTGTTAATCCCCGACAACGGCGCCAAAAACTTGTTGCGTGTAAAAAGGATTGCGCAATTTGTGCAAGTGAACACGTCGCAAGTAATAAAGTGATAAATATCGAGTATCGTCTCCACAGGGATTGGTATACTTAATATGTTTCCTTTGCTCTTCTCGCTCTGCAAAAGAAATAAAGTAAAAACACAGATTAATTGGTTGTCTTGAATTAAATGAAAACAACTTGAATAATAAAGAGAAAATAGCGAATGGAAATAAAATCAAATTGAGAGAATGGGCAGGATCCAGTTATGTCGTATTGTGGATTCTATTGATTTGTTTCCATCTAATGCAACTACACTACACTGCCTCGGCGTGCTGCAGTTCTACTGCCTCGACAGTGAAGGGTACGTCCACTGCGGCAATCCCTTGCTCTTGGGTGGACTTAATCAAGGTTCGGCAAAGTGTCCTTGGATGACCCCGCTTATCCCTAAGTCGAAGTACTGTTGATGACTAGTCCTTGATGATACCTCCCGGCGTGAGTCAACTATAACCACCAACCAATCTCACACTTCTTTTAGCCGCTGAAACTCTAACCTATCCCTAGGCCGAGTTAGTATTTTCCAGCTAGAAAAATATTGTACTTATTCCTTTCGTGAATCTAACTCTCCCGATGCTAGATAAATAGATCTCTCACAAACTTCTCTCCCGAGCTTGAATGCAAGAACAATGAATGGCAAAGAATAAGCAAACCTTAATATTTTATTGCATGAAACAAGAAAACAAATTCAATATCCTCTCACAAATACTCGACAACTTTCACCTAAACCCTAAGAGAATTTAGAACATAGTGAAAAACAATGAAAACGCTAAAGTCTATTGTGAACTCTCCTCTCTTTTTCTCTCGGACGACACATCCTTTATATAGGCTAAAACTAGAGCAACATCAACCTTGGAGAAGAAGTTTAGTAAGTTTGGACGTTTCTTTCCTTGAAAAGGTAAATCTCTTAATTTGGTTCTTTCCATCTTTACACTGTCTTCTCGAACTCCAATTGCTCTACAAAGTGTCTAAAAAAATACAGCTTTTTATGCTCTTCACATCGATTACCACTTTGATTTTTTTGGTCTTAAGAAATTCCCCGCCTCGGCAGGATGCATCTGCTGCCCCGGCGGAGGTCTGGCTTTGAGTTTGCTTAGCTTCCATCAGTAGATGCTCCCATCTGTGGTTGGTTCGATCAGGGTCCACGTTTAACTGTAAATGCACAAAGATGCTTTTAAAGCTTATATTTTCTATAAATTTCATCCTTATTTGTCATGAAGGTAAAACATCCATATATCACACATTAGGCTTATGCATCAGTCCAAATAAGTGTAGATTAAGTATTTATTATCAATGAAAGGTGTAAAAGTGATTGTCTTTTGAGGACTTATCATAGTCCCAAGCGAGACTTACGTGTGTAGTCCTTAACCAAATAGGGCATTGTCGACCATAGTCCAAAGATTGAAAGGAGAAGTGAAGAACCAGGTCTTTTAAAGGCGATGAGAATGAGACCACTGATTCGATTCCATCAAGAACAACAAATTCAAACAAGATGTTCAGTTCTTGTAGCCAGAGATCCTGACGGCTAAAGAAACGCTGAGCATGCATATAGTAAAAAGATAATTAAAATGGGAGGCAATTGAAAGAGAAAGAAGATCAGTAAGATGATAACCTTGTTGTTTCCGGCAGTATTCGAAAAGGAGAAGAGTCGGGATGCAGCCAATAGAAAAGACTTGGAGGCACAACAACCCGTTTGAAACGATCTCAATCAAGGTTTGAGGTTTATCGTAAACACTTAACGATATTGCAGACTTTCACCCTTCAAGACTGCTCTCAGGAAACCAAGAGCAGCAGAAAAAAGAATTCGATAGAAGAAGATACCATTGCTTGCCTAGTTTGATTGGATCTTGTCATAGACTCCTTGAATCTACACAAAGGAGAATTTGATCAAGCGAAACATTATTTGAGGGAGGGCTTCTTGCTTGAGTGTGAGTCGTGAAATGGGATCTTAGGTAGCATTCATGACCATTAATCGGTTAGAAAGTAATACACCAAAGAAGGTGTTGGTAAGATTCTTTTGCGAGGGAAGTAGTGATTCGATAGCAGTCCAAGAATTACCATGAATGGAAACCGAGGATGCATAGCTATGATCAAGAAACGTGGAATGGTGGGGAACGAGGAAAACAAGTCCTTTGATCATGTGAAATCGGCAAAAGGGAGTTCTGGATTTACACCATTGAAAGGGATTGTTAAAAAGAAATCAATATTTCAGTAGTTCAACTAAAACTAAAACTCTAATAACAAGAGGCCAAATAGAACTCAAAAGGAATGAAAAAAAAAATAAATGAAAGAAGGAAGAAAAAATGTTCTAGTCAAAGTTAGACTTACTAAGATGACATCAAGGCGAATCATGAGTGCATCTGATTTGTTGTTGTTTTCCGGAATCCTTAAAGGTTGGAAAAGAAGGTAAAATCTACAAAGAAAAAAGACCAAAATCTTGGTTAGCCGAACCATTAGATTGCTGGAGTTGTTATTGATTTCCATTAGATCTATGTTAAAGGAGTACCAATAGAACGATGCAGGATTAACAAAAAGATTTAAAAAATTGAGTATAAAATATTAAAAGAGCCAACTTATCATTGATGGTGGATGTTGTGCTTTTGCAACATGGCAGCCAGAAGGATGGAGTGCACGATCGCAAAGAATCCAAAAGGAATAACCTCTTTGTAAGGTTAGTTTGTAGGGTCGGTTGGGCGCTTGAATCCTTCTCTCCTGGAGTGGTAGAGGCTAGTGTGATGGCAGTGATATTGAGAAAGCCAAGGTTGATCTCCTAGAAGGGAGAAAGAGAACGAAAAGAGAAGGGAAGAAGGAGAAGGTGTGAGAGAAAAGAGAGGGGGAGAAGAGAAAGCAAATTTGATTAAGCTATATTTTTTTCAAAAACCCATAATTAACTATTTTAAATCTTAAAATTTGATTTAAAATCATTTGGTTGTCATTTGTTGGGATTAAAACGTGCATGTCTAAATGGGCTTTATAGAGAATCCGTTCAAATTTTAACTAAATAAAAAGATGAAAAATTGAGATTCTGTTGTATAATTTTAGCGCAAAAGTCCATAATTAACAAATTGAACTCATAAAATTTGATTTAATATCATTTTGTGGTCATTTTAATTGGATTAAAACATGCATTTCTAAATGGGCATTATAGTGAACCCGCTCGAATTTTAACTGAGTAAAAAGCTAGAAATTTGAGATTAAACTGTATAATTTTGTTAAAAAACCCATAATAAACTATTTTAAATCATAAAATTTGAATTAATATCATTTGGATGTCATTTTGTTGGGATTAAAATGTGCATATCTAAATTGGCTTTATAGAGAAGTCGTTCAAATTTTAACCGAGTAAAAAGATGAAAAATTGAGATTATGTTGTATAATTAGGTTCAAAAGTCCATAATTAAATATTTGAACTCTCAAAATTTGATTTAACATCATTTGGCGGTCATTTTATTGGGATTAAAACGTGCATGTCTAACTAGGATTTATAGTGAACTCGTTCGAATTTTAACCGAGTAAAAAGCTAGAAATTTGAGATTAAGCTGTATAATTTTGTTAAATGCCCATAATAAACTAATTGAAGTCATAAAAATTTATTTAATATCATTTGGTTGTCTTTTTATTGGGATTAAAATGTGCATATCTAAATGAGATTTATAGAGAAGTCGTTCGAATTTTAACAGAGTAAAAAGATGAAAAATTAAGATTATGTTGTATAATTAGGTTCAAAAGTCCATAATTAACTATTTGAACTCATAAAATTTTATTTATTTTCATTTTCAAGTTGTTTTATTGGGATTTAAACGTGCAAGTCTAAATGGGATTTATAGTGAACCCGTTCGAATTTTGACCGAGTAAAAAGCTAGAAATTTGAGATTAAGTTGTATAATTTTGTTCAAATGCCCATAATAAACTATTTAAACTCGTAAAATTTTATTTAATATCATTTGGTTATTGTTTTGTTGGGATTAAAAAGTGCATGTATAAATAAGCTTTATAGAGAATCCGTTCGAATTTTATCCGAGTAAAAAGCTAAAAAATTGAGATTATATTATATAAATAGGTGAAAAAGTCCATAATTAATTATTTGAAGTCATAAAATTCGATTTAATATCATTTTTTGGTCGATTTATTGGGATTAAAATGTGCTTGTCTAAATGGGCTTTATAGTGAACCCGTTCGAATTTTAACCAAGTAAAAAGCTAGAAATTTGAGATTAAGCTGTATAATTTTTTTTCAAATGCCCACAATAAACCATTTGAACTCATAAAATATTATTTAATATCATTTGGTTGTCGTTTTGTTGGGATTAAAACGAGCATGTCTAAATGGGCTTTATAGAGAAGTCGTTCGAATTTTAACCAAATAAAAAGATGAAAAATTGAGATTATGTTGTATAATTTGGTTTAAAAGTCCATAATTAAATATTTGAACTCTCAAAATTTGATTTAGTATTATTTGGCGGTCGTTTTATATGGATTAAAACATGCATGTCTAATTGGGCTTTATAGTGAACTCGTTCTAATTTTAACGAAGTTAAAAGCTAGAAATTTGAGATTAAGCTGTATAATTTTGTTCAAAAACCCATAATAAACTATTTGAAGTCATAAAATTTTATTTAACATCATTTGGTTTTCGTTTTTTTTGGGACTAAAACGTGCATGTCTAAATGGTCTTTATAGATAATCCATTCAAATTTTAACCGAGTAAAAAGCTGAAAATTGAGATTATGTTGTATAATTAGGTTCAAAAATCCATAATTAACTATTTGAACTCATAAAATTTTATTTATTATCATTTTGAGTTCGTTTTGTTGGGATTAAAACGTGCAAGTCTAAATGGGCTTTATAGTGAACCTATTTGAATTTTAACCAAGTAAAAGAATTAGAAATTTGAGATTAAGTTGTATAGTTTTGTTCAAAAACCCATAATAAACTATTTTAAATCATAAAATTTGATTTAATATCATTTGGATGTCATTTTGTTGGGATTAAAATGTGCATATCTAAATTGGCTTTATAGAGAAGTCGTTTAAATTTTAACCGAGTAAAAAGATGAAAAATTGAGATTATGTTGTATAATTAGGTTCAAAAGTCCATAATTAAATATTTGAACTCTCAAAATTTGATTTAACATCATTTGGCGGTCATTTTATTGGGATTAAAACGTGCATGTCTAACTAGGATTTATAGTGAACTCGTTCGAATTTTAACCGAGTAAAAAGCTAGAAATTTGAGATTAAGCTGTATAATTTTGTTAAATGCCCATAATAAACTAATTGAAGTCATAAAAATTTATTTAATATCATTTGGTTGTCTTTTTATTGGGATTAAAATGTGCATATCTAAATGAGATTTATAGAGAAGTCGTTCGAATTTTAACAGAGTAAAAAGATGAAAAATTAAGATTATGTTGTATAATTAGGTTCAAAAGTCCATAATTAACTATTTGAACTCATAAAATTTTATTTATTTTCATTTTCAAGTTGTTTTATTGGGATTTAAACGTGCAAGTCTAAATGGGATTTATAGTGAACCCGTTCGAATTTTGACCGAGTAAAAAGCTAGAAATTTGAGATTAAGTTGTATAATTTTGTTCAAATGCCCATAATAAACTATTTAAACTCGTAAAATTTTATTTAATATCATTTGGTTATTGTTTTGTTGGGATTAAAAAGTGCATGTATAAATAAGCTTTATAGAGAATCCGTTCGAATTTTATCCGAGTAAAAAGCTAAAAAATTGAGATTATATTATATAAATAGGTGAAAAAGTCCATAATTAATTATTTGAAGTCATAAAATTCGATTTAATATCATTTTTTGGTCGATTTATTGGGATTAAAATGTGCTTGTCTAAATGGGCTTTATAGTGAACCCGTTCGAATTTTAACCAAGTAAAAAGCTAGAAATTTGAGATTAAGCTGTATAATTTTTTTTCAAATGCCCACAATAAACCATTTGAACTCATAAAATATTATTTAATATCATTTGGTTGTCGTTTTGTTGGGATTAAAACGAGCATGTCTAAATGGGCTTTATAGAGAAGTCGTTCGAATTTTAACCAAATAAAAAGATGAAAAATTGAGATTATGTTGTATAATTTGGTTTAAAAGTCCATAATTAAATATTTGAACTCTCAAAATTTGATTTAACATCATTTGGCGGTCATTTTATTGGGATTAAAACCTGCATGTCTAACTAGGATTTATAGTGAACTCATTCGAATTTTAACCGAGTAAAAAGCTAGAAATTTGAGATTAAGCTGTATATTTTTACTCAAAAGCCCATAATAAACTATTTGAACACATAAAATTTTATTTAATATCATTTGGTTTTCTTTTTGTTTGGATTAAAATGTGCATGTCTAAATGGGCTTTATAAAGAATCAGTTCGAATAATCAAATTCAAAAGTACAAGATCAAGGGTGAGAAACCATAGCAACATGATCTTCAACATCAAGCCGAGAAGCCATTTCATCTTCAAGACTTTGATTGTTGTTGAAGGAAGGTTGTAAGTTTTCTTGTCAAGTAAGTAACCCCGTTTTTATTTCTTTTCATTATAAATCTTTCTTATCATCCGACTTCGTTTCTCTTTTTTTTGTTTTTATAACTAACCATTTTAGTGACGCATAAGCACATTTTACTTGCCTAAGCCTTGAGTAAGTTCTTCTAAGAACTATACACAAGAGAAAAGAGTAGAAAAAGGCGAGAGAGTTGTGAGATCAGAAGAGGACAGTAAAAGCTATTAAGTCCTAGAGTGCAAACACAGAGAAAGAGTATAAGAGAGTAATTTTCCTTGGAGTGAATTAGTGAGGCTTTATTGTAAAACATATTGGGTAAAGATTTTATTTTCATTATTCTAACCATGTCACCATAATCTTGTGATTTTTTTTCCACACGAGGACAAGTTCTCGTTGTGAAAAGAACATTAAGATTAGAAGCGATGAACGAAGAAGACCAACAAAGGGAAAACATTTTCTACACTAGATGCCATGTGAACAAAATGATGTGAGCACATCAATGCAACCACAATATGATCCGGAGGTCTTACCACAAGGACCTATTACTCGTTCTAAGGCAAAGAAATTCAGGGAAGTACTTTTCCTTACTTGTGCTTCAATTCCAGATTCATTCGATAATGTTTATGCCTTAGAACATAGGCTTTATAATGTGTTGCATGCTGATATGTGACATATTAGACTATACTACTTATATATATGTTTAAGTATGTATATATGCTATTAAGTATGTTTTAAGGTTTGGTTTGATAGTGTTTATTATGTTTCTAACATATTTATACGTTCTTGTGTGTTTTTGAATAAGTTTACAAGTGTTTCAACCTTGTGTTTTACGAATGGATCCTTGTGCTATTTTCCAGTATAGGTAAACAGAGGTGTACCAGTGAGTTACGAAATGGATTATTGTACTGTTTTCCAATATAGGAAAACAGAGGTGTGCCAGTGTAAGAGCAGGCCAAACACAACCCTCTTTTGGGATGATGGACGACAACAAAGGATAAGGATGAGGGGTTTCTCATTCAAATTCAAACAATTAACACATGTTTAATGTGTTTTATGAGCCCAAACATGTAGCTGATATGAATGGAGCCTAAATGCAAGTTATTAAGCATTTGAATTTAATTTCAGCAAGTATTCAAATTCGGCCAACTCCTTTCATTCTCCTATATATTCTGAAATTTTTGTAAAGACAAGGTTACACATTTTTGAATAAAAATTATATTTGAGAGTTTTCTCTTATTTGGTTCTTTTTAGAACTTTTCTGACATTCAAACTTATTTTTGATTGTCAAATTCTTGATACTTTGGGTTCCTAGATCTCTATCTAGAGGGTCCAAGTCCTTTTGACGTTAAACAGATTCAATTCGGGTTTCCTCAGTATATTGTGCAGGTTCTTTCGAGTTTAGCGTGTCCAATTCGATCCAGCAACTTTCTTCACCATTGTTGAACGTTCAAGTTGCTGCCATGGATGTTTCTTGAAGCATTCATCTTCCAGTTCGAATATCATTCAAACGTTCAAACTTTTTTGTTCTTTATTTTTTTTCTCGTTTTTATTTTTCTATCCATTGTTTTCCTATCTTGGTAAACAGTGAAAAATCTCGTTCCAGCGTCAACTTTTCTTATCTCTTTCATTTTTCGTTTTATTTTACTTCATTGTTTTCCTATGTAGGTAAACAATGTAAAAATTCTCTTCAAACGCCCAAGTTATTATACTTATTTCCTATATAGGTAATCAGTGTAAACACTTGACTGTTTATGTTTTTCTTTTGCAGGAACTTACTTACAACATTCCTAGATCCGCAACTTACGAAGAAAGTTCGTTTCGACAGGCTACCTCGTATCATATGGTAATCAGAGCTTAGGTTCGGATTTGTTGTACTTTTTCTGCAATTTAGTACAAAAGAAAAATACAAAAAAAATAAATTTCGAAAAATTCAAAAAAAAAGTCGAAGTCAAAGTTTGACTAAAAAAATCAAAGTCAAAGTCAAAAAATAGAAAAAAAAATTGAAAATAAAAAAAATAAAAAAATCAGATTCAAATATTACAAAGAAATTGAAAAAAAGAAAGTGTATTCTTATTGTAAAATCAAGATAAATGTACAAGTTCTTCTACTATGTGATTCGAAGTGCTTGGAAATCAACCGAAACGAATTGTCCTTGTTTGTTCGGTGATAGGAGCGTTGTAAAGCACTTCCTTGTAGTAAGAATTACATTTCCATCTTTTTATTTCCTTTTTGCCAATTTCCAGCCCTTTTACTTTTGTTTCTTTTTTTTTCTTTGTTTTATCTTTGTTTTTCCTTATTTGTGTTTCTTGTTAGTAACACATTTGTAACAGGTTTGAAAATGTTGGTTTAGTCCTTTAAAGAACTGAAAATTGAGAAATTGTAAGGGAAAAAGGCACTGAGTGTTGTGAGAACAGAAGAGGAGACAAAAAGAGCCATTCAAGCATTCTCCCGAGTGAAACACGAGTGCTGAGTGTTACATTTTGAGTGCACATTTTTCTTTGGAGTAAAAACCGAGAGGTTTTGTGAGTGTGTAGTGAGGACTTTTATTTTTGTTTTACTTAACTCGTTATTTGTGCTTCTTTGTGTTTTCTTTTGTTTTAATATGACAGGGTCAGATGATCGTAGTCATGGTGGAGACCAGCCACCAGATTTGCAAATGCAGGCTTTTTTTTACACGTACTATGCAACGTCTATTAGAGAATGCATTAGAGCCTTTGCAGTCTCGTTTGGACAAGATAGATGGGGGTGGTTCCCAATCTGTCCATAATGAGAATCATGATGAAAATGACGTTGAACAATCACCACGGATGAATCAACGACCAGGACGTGTAGTTGATGATAATATTTCTAACATAAAAGTTGTTATACCTTCTTTTCAGTGACGTTAAGATCCAGATGCTTATCTGACATGGGAAAGTAAGGTTGAACACGTTTTCGAGTGTTACAATTACTCGGAACAAAAGAAAGTACGACTAGCAACTTTAGAGTTTGTTGACTATGCACTATTGTGGTGGGATCAATTATTGGTTAGTCGACGACGTACGGGTGAAGGACCAGTGAGAACATGGGACGAAATGAAGCGTATCATGTGGAAACGGTTTGTTCCTTCTCACTATCATCGTGATTTATTTCAGAAATTACAAACTTTGAAACAGGGCAATAGGAGTGTCAAGGACTATTCCAAGGAAATGGAGATGTCCATGATGCGTGCGAACATAGTTGAGGATCGTGAAGCAACTATGGCTCGGTTTATGGCAGGTTTGAATTCTGAAATTTCTAACGTTGTTGAATTGCAACATTATGTCGAATTGGATGACATGGTGCATATGGCGATGAAAATTGAGCGACAACAACGTAGAAAAGTTTCTACTCGAGGTAATATTACTCCATTTAAATCTTTTACGAATCCATTATATACCCCTAACCATGCTAGGAAACAAGCACCAAAAGCGCCACTTCGGATTCAAGAACGAGGTGAGTCCAGCAAACCAAAGCCTCCCGTTGTTGATAATGGGCGTGGTAAACAAAAAGTAGTGGTACAAGAACGATCGAGAGATATTCAAAGTTTTAAGTGCCTTGGTCGAGGACATGTTGCTAGCCAGTGTCCTAATCGTAGGGTTATGTTGATGCAAGATGATGGAGAGATCGAGTCAGATTCTGAAGAAGAACCACATGAGACCCTTGATGAAGATGATAAAGAAGATGTCCTAGAAGTTGCTGAGACTGGTAAGGTAATGGAAATTATGGTTGTTAAACATAGTCTGAGTGTGCAACAGGTTCAGGATGAACAACAATGCGAAAATATCTTTCACACGCGATGTAAAGTTCAAGATAAGGTATGTGTTGTGATTATTGATAGCGGTAGTTGTACTAATGTTGCCAGTTCAGTGATGGTTGACAAGTTAGGTCTCAAGACGACAAAACATCTGAATCCTTACAAATTGCAATGGTTGAATGACGGTGGAGAACTTAAAGTAACAAAACAAGTTGTTATACCGTTTTCGATTGGAAGTTACAAGGACGAGGTCCTTTGTGATGTTGTGTCAATGGATGCTACTCACCTTCTTTTGGGACGCACTTGGCAGTATGACAAGAAGGTTATGCATGATGGTTTACAAATCGATACTCTTTTATGCATGCAGGTAAAAAGATTACTTTGGCTCCTTTGACACCGAGTCAAGTGATGGAAGATCAAGCAAGCTTGAAAAAGAGTAAGGAAGCTGCAAAGGAGAAGAAAAAGATGAATGTTTATGCAAGCAGTCGAGAAATCAGGAAATGTCTTTCCTCTCACCAATCTTTGTTTATTTTAATGTTTAAAGATTATTGTTTATTGACTGACTTTCCTTCTGATTTGCCTGCATCAATTGTTTCCCTTTTGCAGGAATTTAAGGATGTGTTTCCGGAAGAAACACCGAGGGGATTGCCACCTCTTCGTGGCATTGAGCATCAGATTGACTTTATCCCAGGTGCTACTATTCCAAATCGACCAGCTTATCGAACTAACCCTGAAGAGACAAAAGAGCTTCAAAGACAAGTGACATAATTGATGGACAAGGGTTATATTCGAGAGAGTCTGAGTCCGTGTGCTGTTAGTGCCAAAGAAAGATGGATCTTGGAGGATGTGCGTAGATTGTAGAGCTGTGAATCAGATTACAATTAAGTATCGTCATCCTATTCCTAGACTTGATGATATGTTGGACGAGCTTTGTGGAACCGTCATCTTCTCCAAAATTGATCTAAAGAGTGGATATCATCATCAGATTCGCATGCGAGAAGGCGATTAATGGAAGACAGCCTTCAAAACGAAGCTATGTTTGTACGAATGGTTAGTAATGCCTTTTGGCTTAACTAATGCACCTAGTACTTTTATGCGATTGATGAATCATATTCTGCGATCTTTTATTGGAAAGTTTTGTGTTGTATATTTTGACGATATCTTAATTTATAGCAAGACTTTGCAGGATCATGTAAACATTTGAGAGCTGTTTTGCAGACTTTGCGAGAAGAAAGATTGTTTGGTAACATAGAGAAATGTGTGTTTTGTACTGACAAACTTAAATTTCTTGGTTATATTGTTAGTGCACAGGGTTTTGAAGTAGATCCTGAAAAGATAAAAGCAATTGAAGAATGGCCACGACCGACATCGATTACTCAGGTTAGATCTTTTCATGGTTTAGCTAGTTTTTATCGACGGTTTGTTCCTAACTTCAGTTCTATTACCGCACCCTTAACCGGGATTATTAAGAAGAATTCTAACTTCTTATGGGGTAAAGAACAAGAAGATGCCTTTTTGAAAGTTAAGGATTGTTTGACAAAGTCACCTGTGTTATCCTTACCTAACTTTGATAAAACTTTTGAAATTGAATGTGATGCTTCTGGAGTTGGTATAGGCGCTGTGTTAATGCAGGAAAAGAGGCCCATTGCATACTTCAGTGAAAAGCTTAGTGGAGCAACATTAAATTATCCAGTCTATGATAAGGAGATGTATGCACTGATTCGAGCATTGGAGACTTGGCAGCATTACTTGTTGCCTAAGGAGTTTGTGGTTCACACTAATCATAAGGCTTTACGATATATCACAGGTCAGCATAAATTGAATAAGCGACATGCTAAATGTGTTGAATTTTTAGAGTCTTTTCCTTATGTTATTCGTTACAAAAAGGGTAAAGATAATGTCGTTGCTGATGCTTTATCACGTAGATATGTGCTTTTGAATTACCTTGATTCACATTTAATTGGATTTGCATATATTTGTGACTTTTTTATGTTGATTATTCTGATTTTAGAGATAAGTATAATGCTTGTGAGAAAGGTGCAGTTGGAAAGTTTTATAGGCATGATGGTTATCTTTTTAATGAAAATAGGATATGCATTCCACAGGGTTCAATGCGTGATATTCTGATCCGTGAAGCACATAAGGGTGGATTGATGGGTCACTTTGGAGTCACCAAGACGTTACAGACATTGAAAGAACATCTATTTTGGCCTAAGATGCGTAGAGACGTTAAAAGGTACTGTGAACATTGTGTGACATGTAAGAAAGCAAAATCGAAGGTTTCACCACATGGTATGTACTTACCTTTACCTATTCCTGATTCTCCTTGGACTGATATTTCTATGGATTTTGTTTTGGGATTGCCAAGAACTAGGACAGGTAGAGATAGTATTTTTGTTGTGGTTGATAGGTTCTCTAAGATGGCACATTTTATTGCATGCCATAAGACCAATGATGTTGTTAATGTGGCTAACTTGTTCTTTAGAGATGTTGAACGTTTGCATGGTATTCCTAGGTCGATTGTTTCTGACAGGGATGTAAAGTTTTTGAGTCACTTCTAGAGGACTCTTTGGAGCAAATTAGGTACGAAACTCATGTTTTCTACTACTTGCCATCCCCAGACTGATGGACAAACTGAGGTTGTTAACAGAGTTTTATCTACTTTACTTCGTTCCATCATTAAAAAGAATATCAAGACTTGGGAGGATTGTTTGCCACATGTTGAGTTTGCGTATAATCATGTTGTACATTCTGCTACTAAGATGTCACCATTTGAGGTTGTTTATGGTTTTAACCCTAATACGCCTCTAGATTTGTTACCTTTGCCACAGGAACAAGTGACGAACAGGGACGGTCATGCAAAAGCAGAATATGTGAAGAAGTTGCATAAACAAGTGAAGGAGAATTTAGAACGAAGGACTCAACAATATGAAAAGCAAGCAAACAAAGGAAGGAAGCGAGTCACCTTCGATGTTGGTGATTGGGTTTGGGTTCATTTTCGAAAAGAACGTTTTCCAGCCCAACGACGGTCAAAGTTGTTACCAAGAGGAGATGGTCCTTTTCAGGTGTTGGCGAAAGTGAATGACAACGCCTACGAGATAGACTTACCGGGCGAGTACACTGTAAGTGCCACATTTAATGTTTCTGATTTAACCCCTTATGATGATTCTGCAGATTTGAGGTCAAATCCTTTTCAAGAAGGGGGGAATGACGTGAGCACATCAATGCAAGCACAATATGATCCGGAGGTCTTGTCACAAGGACCTATTACTCGTTCTAAGGCAAAGAAAATCAGGGAAGTACTTTTCCTTACTTGTGCTTTAATTACAGATTCATTCGATAATGTTTATGCCTTAGAACATAGGTATTATAATGTGTTGCATGCAGATATGTGACATATTAGACTATACTACTTATTATATATGTTTAAGTATGTATATATGCTATTAAGTATGTTTAAGGTTTGGTTTGATGGTGTTTATTATGTTTCTAACTTATTTATACGTTCTTGTGTGTTTTTGAATAAGTTTACAAGTGTTTCAACCTTGTGTTTTACGAATGGATCCTTGTGCTGCTTTCCAGTATAGGTAAACAAAGGTGTACCAGTGAGTTACGAAATTGATTCTTGTGCTGTTTTCCAGTATAGGTAAACAGAGGTGTACCAGTGAGTTACAAAATGGATTCTTGTATTGTTTTCCAATATAGGTAAACAGAGGTGTGCCAGTGTAAGAGCAGGCCAAACACAACCCTCTTTTGGAATGATGGACGGCAACAAAGGATAAGGATGAGGGGTTTCTCATTCAAATTCAAACAATTAACACATGTTTAATGTGTTTTATGAGCCCAAACATGTGGCTGATATGAATGGAGCCTAGATGCAAGTTATTAAGCATTTGAATTTAATTTCAGCCAAGTATTCAAATTCGGCCAACTCCTTTCATTCTCCTATATATTCTGAAATTTTTGTAAAGACAAGGTTACACATTTTTGAATAAAAATTATATTTGAGAGTTTTCTCTTATTTGGTTCTTTTTAGAACTTTTCTGACATTCAAACTTATTTTTAATTGTCAAATTCTTGATACTTTGGGTTCCTAGATCTCTATCTAGAGGGTCCAAGTCCTTTTGACGTTAAACAGATTCGATTTGGGTTTGCTCAGTATATTGTGCAGGTTCTTTCGAGTTTAGTGTGTTCAATTCGATCCAGCAACTTTCTTCACCATTGTTGAACGTTCAAGTTGCTGCCATGGATGTTTCTTGAAGCATTCATCTTCCAGTTTGAATATCATTCAAACGTTCAAACTTTTTTGTTCTTTATTTTTTTTCTCGTTTTTATTTTTCTTTCCATTGTTTTCCTATCTTGGTAAACAGTGAAAAATCCCGTTTCAGCGTCAACTTTTCTTATCTCTTTCATTTTTCGTTTTATTTTACTTCATTGTTTTCCTATGTAGGTAAATAATGTAAAAATTCTCTTCAAACGCCCAAGTTATTATACTTATTTCCTATATAGGTAATCAGTGTAAACACTTAACTGTTTATGTTTTTCTTTTGCAGGAACTTACTTACAACATTCCTAGATCCGCAACTTACGAAGAAAGTCCGTTTCGACAGGCTACCTCGTATCAACAAAAGTATATTTTCTTTGATAATTGATGGAGGAAGTTGTACCAACCTAGCAAGCACTATGATGGTAGAACGACTCGGTCTCAAAACCACCAAACATCCAAATCTGTATAAACTACAATGATTTGCATGATGGAGGAGAATTAGAGGTCAAAAAGCAAGTGAAAGTTTTGTTTCTATTGGAAGATACATAGATGAATTTTTGTGTGACATACTACCTATGAGTGCAAGTCATATTCTTCTAGGGAGACTGTGGCAATACGACAAGAGAGCAGTTCACGATGGATTTACCAATCAGTTCTCATTCATGTTTGAAGGAAGAAAGATCATCCTAAAACCTTTTAGCCCAAGTCAAAGTAAACTGTGACCAGGAATAATTGTCTAAGAGAATTGCAGCATGGGGTGAAAACAAAAAGGGGAAAGAGCAAGTGAAAGAATGTGCGATGGAAGAAGTACATTTTGAAGAAAAAGAAACCACTGGAGTTGAAAATGAAAATGAGGAAGTGAAAATAGTTGGAGTTAAAAATGAAGAGACTAAAAATGAGATTGTGAATGAAGAGTATGCTGGAGTTGAAAATGCGCAAATTGAAAAGGAAGAGTGTGAGAATGAAAGAGAGATTCAAAAGGGAGATAAAGAAAAGAATGAGTGTGAAGAAGAAAAGCAGATTTTATCTAACAATTCTTTTCTTCCTATTTTTGATTTTTTATTTTTACAGGATGACAAAAGGAAGACCCCAAGAGATGTTCCAATTGCATTGTCGATCTTAAAGGAAACTCAACAACCAACACCCATTAAACATCCACCATGGTTTGCTATTTTCATTCATTTTGTTAATAGTTACTCATTCTCTAACTATGATTTCTTTTGTAACAAATTGATTCACATACTTGGTGTTATCCTACCAAACTACGATGACAAGTTCTTTTGTCATTCTATGGTAGATTGGTGCATCAAAATATGCCATTCCATGAGAGCTCTACAGTTAAAACTCTTCAAAAACCATTATAATGATTCGAAGAGTGGAGATGAAAAGTTACATATCTTTTTCAAAGAATATGATGTTTCGAACCGAGAAATGATTTAAAGAACAAGTTTTGTTCTTAAAAGGCATGACGTTGCAAAAGGAGGATTCCAAAGAATTAATGCCTATTTATAGAAGGATGACCCGAGAAGAATAAATACATCACTTGGAAGGAATGAGAATTTGTCCACTCCAACAACAAGGAGGTGTCCATTAAAGAACAATCTCGATTTGAGGACAAATCGCCAAAAAGAAGGGGAGAATGATACATTCCTAATCAACACCAATTTTCTCTATGGTTTGAGCACATCATTAAAGATCTTCAAGACTGGTTCTAAGGGAGTTCTACCTTACTTTATCTTCTATTATCTAATTTATGCATTCTATAATTTGACAAGCATGCTTTCGCTATATAATTTGACAAGCATACTTTATCCAATTTCCTCTATACCTTACTGATTCTATAATTATTCTAAGTCATCTTATTTTTAATATTAGCAAAACTAAATTATTTCGAACTCATTTTACCTTATTTTAATTCGTTTTAGCTTATACATTGTTTGCTTATTGTTTCAGCTATTTTAAGTAAAGATAATAGTCCTAGGAAGCTTAAAGACATCAAGGGTATCTCAATGTAGCTTGGAAAGACTTATGACAGCGTGGAACAACTCAAGGACGGCTCAAACGCTTGGAATTGCATAGGAGCTTAAGGAAGCCTTATTTCAGCTCGTGAACTTAAAGGAACTATGTAGAACCTACTCACGAACTTAAAGGTCTAGCTCAACCAGCTAAAGTCAGCTCCAGAAAGCTCAAATTGGAAGCAAGATTTGAGCTAGCTAAGTCAGCTAGCTAGCTCAGCTCATGGTAGCTCACTCTCAGCTCAATCAACTCATCTTAGCTCACCCTACAACCTTTAGCTCAACCATGGAAGGACACATTCCCTCCCCGAGAGACACAACTGACCAGCCATGGAGGGAAACATGTTTGGGTGCCAAGATCATGGAGGGAAAGCAAGAGGGCGCCAAAACAAAAAGATAGCACTCTTCATTGGACAGATTCATGATGGTCCACTTGTTTGACATTTTCGAGTAGGATCCAAGTACAAATGGGTTTCTGTGTCTTCATGAAAGTTATTCCTCCATCTCTTATATTTCCAACGCATGTTGAATCACATTAATAGGATATATTGAACTCAAGATATGTCCAAATTACTAAAGACTGTGCAGATTAGAATTTTAAACCGAAAAGTTCCAACAACTCTTGGAAGGAGACACCATTCAACCAAACGCTTAAGGAGGGAGACACCACCAATTGAACAGACACCAACACCACTATTCGGTCACCTTTTCCAAGGGAAATGTCCCTTGGCCACACCCTTTTATTTCTCATAAATAGGACTTGAATTTTCATTTGTAAAACACACTATTCAGATTATATAAAATTACTTGTGAAAATTTTCTCTCGTTTAGTTCTTCTTAGAACTTTATTGACTTATCAAGTACTTTTGTGCTTGTGGCTTCAATCCCTTTCTATCCATCTTGATGCTTCGGGTTCTTTTAGTTTAATATATTTAAAGGGTCAAAGCTCGTTTATCACCACCCCTAAAAGATCAATATAAGATTCGGGATTAGGTTTTCTATAACGTAGTTTCTTCCTTGAGTATCTTTAAGACACTATTCCATTTCACCATTCCTTTTCACCATATCACCATCCTTCTATATCATCTCATTCCATTCATCATTCTCATGCTTTATAATCATCACAAAACGTTCTAATCATCCATTCACCCTTATCAACACCACACATCCTTCCACTTCCAAATTAGTCCCTAAACTATTCCCTTCATTCATTTTACCTATTCCTTTCATCCATTATCCTTAATTCTTCATTTTTACAACCACTTCTTGATAAGACTTCCTTCCTTCCTAGGTCCTACAATCAAAGTGTGTCGTTTAGCATCATCAACAAGTTCGGCCTACATCAGTTTGAACTCATGAAATTTGATTTACTCTTATTTTGCGTCCGTTTTGTTAGGTTTAAAGTGTGCATATCTAAATGAGCTTTATAGTGAACACATTGGAATTTAAACCGAGTAAAGTGCTCTAAAATTGAGATTAAGTGGTTTAATCATATTCAAAAGCTCATAATTAACAACTTGAACTAATGTAGCTTAATTGAATCTCATTTTGCGGTTGGTTTGGTGGGTTTAAAGCATGCATGTCTAATTGGGCTTTCTAGTGAACCCGTTCAAATTTTAAGCGACTAAAATGCTCTAAAATTAAGATTAAGTTGTATAATTTGGTTTAAAAGCCAATAATTAACTATTTGAACTCATGTAATTTGATTTATTCTTATTTTGTGTTGGTTTTGTTAGGTTTAAAGTGTGGATATCTAAATGAGCTTTATAGTGAACACATTGGAATTTAAACCGAGTAAATTGTTCAAAAATAGAGATTAAGTGGTTAAATCATATTTAAATGCTTATAACTAATTATTTGAACTCATATAGCTTGACTGATTCTCATTTTGTGGTCGGTTTATTGGATTAAAAGCGTGCATGTCTAATTAGGCTTTCTAGTGACCCGTTTGAATTTTAAGCAATTAAAATGCTCTAAAATTGAGATTAATTTGTATAATTTGGTTTAAAAGCCCATAATTAACTATTTGAACTCGTGAAATTTGATTTACTCTTATTTTGCGTTTGTTTTGTTAATTTTAAAGTGTGCATATCTAAATAAGCTTTATAGTGAACACATTGGAATTTAAAGTGAGTAAAGTGCTCTAAAATTGAGATTAAGTGGTTTAATCATATTCAAAAGATTATAATTAACTACTTGAACTCATGTAATTTGAGTGAATCTCATTTTGTGGTTGGT
This sequence comes from Abelmoschus esculentus, assembly GCA_035048815.1. NCBI lineage: Eukaryota > Viridiplantae > Streptophyta > Magnoliopsida > Malvales > Malvaceae > Abelmoschus > Abelmoschus esculentus. Next base: position 5,596,864 of record JAUCBN010000049.1, read on the forward strand.
TTGGTGGGTTTAAAGCATGTATGTCTTATTGGGCTTTCTAGTGAACCCGTTCGAATTTTAAGAGACTAAAATGCTCTAAAATTGAGATTAAGTTGTATAATTTGGTTTAAAAGCCCATAATTAACTATTTGAACTCGTGAAATTTGATTTATTCTTATTTTGCGTTCGTTTTGTTAGGTTTAAATTGTGCATATCTAAATGATATTTATAGTGAACACATTGGAATTAAAACCGAGTAAAGTGCTCTAAAATTGAGATTAAGTGATTTAATCATATTCAAAAGCTCATAATTAACTAATCGAAATCATGTAGTTTGATTGAATCTTATTTTATGGTTAGTTTGTTGGTTTAATGCGTGCATATCTAATTGGGCTTTCTAGTGAACCCGTTCGAATTTTAAGCGACCAAAATACTCTACAATTAAGATTAAGTTGTATAATTTGGTTCAAAGGTCCATAATTAACTACTTTAACTCATGAAATTTGATTTTTTTTCCTTATTTTACGTTCGTTTTATTAGGTTTAAAGTATGAATATCTAAATGAGCTTTATAGTGAACACATTGGAATTTAAACCAAGTAAAGTGCTCTAGATTTGATATTAAGTGATTTAATCATATTAAAAAGCCCATAATTAACTATTTCAAATCATGTAGTTTGATTCAATCTCATTTTGTGGTACGTTTGTTCGATTTAAAGCGTGGATGTCTAATTGGGATGTTAGTGAACCCGTTAAAAATTAATTGAGTAAAATGCTCCAAAATTGAGATTAAGTTGTATACTTTGTTTCAAAAGCCCTTAATTAACTATTTGAACTCATGAAATTTGATTTACTCTTATTTTGCGTCCGTTTTGTTAGGTTTAAATTCTGCATACCTAAATGAGCTTTATAGTGAACACAATGGGATTTAAACCGAGTAAAGGGCTCTAAAATTAAGATTATGTGGTTTAATCATATTCAAAAGCTCATAAATATCTATCTGAACTCAATTAGTTTGATTGAATCTCATTTTGTGGTCGGTTTGTTGGGTTTAAAGCGTGCATGTCTAATTGGGCTTTCTAGTGAACCCGTTCGAATTTTAAGCGACTAAAATGCTCCAAAATTGAAATTAAGTTGTATAATTTGGTTGAAAGGCCCATAATTAACTACTTGAACTCATGAAATTTGATTCATTCTTATATTGTGTCCGTTTTGTTATGTTTAAAGTGTTCGTATCTAAATAATCTTTATAGTGTGAACACATTGGAATTTAAACCGAATAAAGAGCTCTAAATTTGAGATTAAGTGATTTAATCATATTCAAAAGCTCATAATTAACTAACTAAAATCAAGTAGTTTGATTGAATCTCGTATTGTGTTTGGTTTGTTAGGTTTAAAGCGTGCATGTCTAATTAGGCTTTCTAGTTACCCATTCGAATTTTAAGCGACTAAAATGCTCTAAAATTTAGATTAAGTTGTATAATTTGGTTCAAAAGCCCATAGTTAACTTTTTGAACTCATGAAATTTGATTTATTCTTACTTTGCGTCCGTTTTATTAGGTTTAAAGTACGCATATCTAAATGAGATTTATAATGAACAAATTGGAATTTAAATTGAGTAAAGTGCTCTAAAATTGAGATTAAGTGGTTTAATCATATTCAAAAGATCATAATTATCTATTTGAACTCATATATTTTGATTGAATCTCATTTTGTGACCGTTTTATTGGATTCAAAGCGTGCATGTCTAATTAGGCTTTCTAGTGACCCGTTCGAATTTTAAGCAACTAAATTGAAAATAATTTGTATAATTTTGTTTAAAGTCCCATAATTAACTACTTGAACATATGAAATTTGATTCATTCTTATGTTGCATCCGTTTTGTTAGGTTTAAAGTGTGTATATCTAAATTATATTTATAGTGAACACATTGGAATTTAAACCGAGTAAAGTGCTCTAAAATTGAGATTAAATGGTTTAATCTTATTCAAAAGCTCATACTTAACTAATTGAAATCATGTAGTTTGATTGAATCTCATTTTGTGGTTGGTTTATTGGGTTTTAAGCATGCATGTCTAATTAGGCTTTCTATTTACCCGTTCAAATTTTAAGCGACTAAAATTCTCTAAAATTGTGATTAAGTTGTATAATTTTGTTCTAAAGGCCATAATTAACTTTTTGAACTCATAAAATTTGATTTATTCTTATTTGCATCCGTTTTATTAGGTTTAAAGTGCGCATATCTAAATGAGCTTTATAGTGAACACATTAGAATTTAAACCGAGTAAAGTGCTCTAAAATTGTAATTAAGTGGTTTAATCATATTCAAAAGCTCAGAATTAACTAATTGAACTCATTTAGTTTGGTTGAATCTCATTTTGTGGTTGGTTTGTTGGGTTTAAAGCGTGCATGTCGAATTGGGCTTTCTAGTGAACCCGTTCGAATTTTAATAGACTAAAATTCTCTAAAATTGAGATCAAATTGTATAATTTGGTTCAAATGCCCATAATTAACCTTTTGAACTCATAAAATTTTATTTATTCTTATTTTGCGTCTGTTTTATTAGGTTTAAAGTGTGCTTATCTAAATGAGATTTATAGTGATCACATTAGAATTTAAATCGAGTAAAGTGCTCTAAAATTGTTATTAAGTGGTTTAATTGAATTCAAAAGCTCATAATTAACTACTTGAACTCATGTAGTTTGATTGAATCTCATTTTGTGGTTGGTTTGTTGGGTTTAAAGCGGGCATGTCTAATTGGGCTTTCTAGTGACCCGTTTGAATTTTTTTTGAAGGAAAGGGCCTCATTAAAAAAACCCTATAGCCAGTCACCTCGAGAGGTGAGTAGGCCCCTATGGGGAAAAGAGTACCCATGGTTTTATTGAGAAGAAGTGGAGAACCTCTCCGAGTTTACAGAAGCCCGAATAAAATCGGGAAAGTTACAATCAAAAGAACATGAAGTAAAAGAACGCAAAGCCCTTGTAGCTAAGACATGGGCTACAACGTTTGTGTCTCTAGGTACATAACAAATCTTACAATCAGGCAAAGTACCAATAGTGGAGCGGATGTGAGACACCAAATGTTGCACGGTGGAAAGATCTTGATCTTGATGATGAATGTTGTTAACCTTGTTGGCAATGGAAGCTGAATCAGTTTCAAAGACCACATGAGTCCAGCCATTAGCAACTGCAAACTTTAGACCTTCCAAAATGGCAAGAGCCTCAGCAGAAGCGGGGTCCGGGCAAATGAGCGGCATAGAACAACCACCAAGGACGAAGCTGGAGGAATACCGGGAAATGACGCCAACAACAACACCTCTTAACACGGGGTCAAAGGCTCCATCCGTGTTAATCTTGACGAAACCAGGGTCCGGTTTTGTCCATCTATCTTGAGCAAAAGTGGGCTCAGCTAGCCGGGAACGTAGATGGGAGGCATCATTAATCGATGTGTAGTCATTAAAAAAGTTTTTGTGCATTGGAAACAGCTAACCAAACCGGTTGTAGATGACTATTATGGACAAAGTCATTTCGGCGATTCCATAAATTCCAAAGGATCGTGATAAGAAGTGAAAATTGATGTAAGGAGAGAAAATCAACTACTTCAGAAAGCCACTAGTGGGCGGAGACAAAGGTATTGGAGAAAATTCGTGTAGGAAGCCCTACCAACTAGAGTGCCTCCTTGGCACTAGGACAGTCCCACATAGCATGGAGGGTGGTTTCGATGGTCATGTTACAGATCAGGCATACCCCGTACCAAGTTTGGATTGGAGGATTTTATGGCCAGATGAGAGTGCATCATGACATAAACGCTATCCAAAGGTACGAACCTTGGGTAAAGTAGGCAGTTTAGATATAATTTTCCAAAGCTTGGAGGGCCTGTTAACTGGCTAATACGAATCCGGTTGCAGAATATCCGAATTTGTATTTGTGATTGCCCGATCGTGATTCTAGTAAGTAACTAAAATGAAAAAATAGGAACTTTAAAATGAAACTTATAAGATGATATGAAATGGATAGATAATATGGTGAAATGGAATGATGATAAGATGGTTGTTGTGCTAAGGATGAAGTATGGAAAATATGGATGTATGGAAGATGGAAGCGAAGAGAAGAAATGTAATTGATGGTGCGGTGTGAACAAAGGAGGAACCAACACTAAAAAGTGAAGACCCGTTCCTTAAGAGTTTTTAAACCGTGACTTGGGTGAAAGGCTAATGGATTGTGACCCTCTAGTTATAAGAACTAGGAACCATCAATATAGAAAGATGAAAAGGGATGAATGCCACAAGAACAATCTTGCAAGCCGATAAAGTTCAAAAAGAACTATAAAAGAGAAACACTCTCAAGTTGTAATATATGCCAAAAGTTGTCCCTTTTACAATGGAATGAGTGCCTATTTATAGGTGTAAGATAACAACAAATTGATTGGCCTAAACAAAGATTAAAGACTCATTATTCTAGTGTTAAAGGCCTATTAATTTGTAGGTTATCATTATTCTAGTGTTAAAGGCCTAAACAAATTGATTGACAGCCAAAAAGTTTAATCTAGAATGATGAACGTGGACATTCTTAGGATGAATGTAGACATACGTATCATCCACAAGTAGAAACCTTGGGCTGATGGTTGATTAAGTTGTCATTCATCCTCCCTTAAGGGGCTGTTGATAAAGCATTGAATTCAGCAATTGAATGGTCTCTTGAATTCTTGGAAGAAGCATCTTGTGACTATTCTCGTATTGAATTTCCAACGTGCACTGTCTTCAATAATTTAATCATATCTTAAACTCCTGATATCGGATTGAGGTGATTCAAAGTGAATTGGAAAGATAAGGAATAGGGAAATAAGTTTGAAGAAGACCTCAAAACTCAAATATGCTCTTATCCAATCCAAAAATGGAGAACAAGTTGACTGATATTCCTTGAATTCCCTCCTTAAGTGTTGTTTTAATTGCTGCCTTTACTCTCCCTTAAGTGGTGATAATGAAGGCTTTCATTGCATGTCTTTTCTTTTTTGCTTGCTAAAACTGACAACCATAAAGTGATGTAAAGACTCTCTTGAAAGCCTTGAAACAATTGCTAGAAATAACAGCCTTCAAGTGGTGTAATTGCTCCATTGAATTGCATTGTAACCAATCAACCTTGATGTGTATTCAAGGGTCATTAATTGATGTAAATGCCTTGTCATTCCTGAGAATATGATCAGCCAGTTGCTCCAAAAGAATATCTTAGCTGAAATATGTAAGCAACCATTAGATAACAACTTTATTCACTAAAAATGAAAGTGAATGCATGAAACAAATCTAATGAGCTAGTTTAATTAATGAAACTAGTTACATTGAATGATCTAGTGTAATTAATTAACTCACGCACTAAATGAACTCATAAACATAAGAGAACTAACATGCTTTAAGTGAACTATCATGCATTAATTAAACTAATGAACTTAATTGCACTAACATGCTTAAATGATCATCAAGCATTATTTATTCATGCACACATGCTGAAACTAAATTTAAAAACTTAAGAAAGAACTCATGCAAACTCATGCACAAGTAGGAGGTTGTATTTATTCCCATGGCCTCTTGGAATTTCTTGGTTTTAGCACGAGTCATAGGTCCAATAGAAAATTCTTCTGGTTCATTCTTGGTTGTGATCATATCACTGGCCCTAGCTGTAACTGCAAAAATTGGTAACCAGACCGAACCGTGTACATGCTAGAGTCGTGGTGACCCAAAAGGGTGGTGTCGTTTGTGTCATTAATAATGGGTACATTAAGGATGGTGTTGGCGTCTTCCGGGAGAAGTATTCTCTGACTTTCTATTTGTCCCATCGGGGTAAATTAGGCAACATGAAAGTACCTGCTCGAAGAAGGACTTTGTCATTTACCTCATAATCACCATAAAGGTTGACAGGCTAGGAGCCACCCCATTTGTCAAAGTGGATTTGAACTTGGCTGGATATATCTGGGCGTTTGGAAAAGGCATCGCGAAGTTTAGAGATAGCAATGCTAAGGCCTTTCCAAGCAAAAGAAGATCTCCGAGTGTGATCAGATTCGAGGATAGAACCCGATGGGTAATACTAGCATTTGTAGACCTGACTAAGGAGATTATCATGTTCACAAACCAGACGCCAGATTTGTTTGCCTAGTAAAGCAACATTGAAGTGGTGAAGATCGCAAAACCCTATACCTCCTGCTGCTTTTGGCAGACAGAAGGTGTCCCAAGGGAGCATATGCCAACCTCGTTTGTCAGCTTTCCCAGACCACCAATAACGACGTATCGAAGTGGTCATATCATCAATAATGTTTTGGGGTAAAACGTAGCAAGACATAACATACTGTGGTATAGACTGGATGACAGATTTAATAAAAATTTCTCTACCACTAAAGGAGAGGAGATGTTTATTCCATTTACTTAGGTGAGCATTCATTTTTTCCCTGCTGAACCCCAAGGCTGTTGTCTTGTTCTTTCCTATTAGGAGAGGGACTCCCAGATAAATACATGGATCATCCACTTCTCTTACATGAAGGATATTAGTGATTTTCGACCGAAGCGACGTGGAAGTTTTCCGAGAAAAGAAAATAGTAGACTTTTCAAAATTCACCGCCTGCCCAGATAAAGTAGCGTAAGTATGTAGAGCATCCTTAAGGCGTTGAGCTTCTGTAGTTGTATTCTTAATGAATACGACACAGTCATCAGCAAAAAGGAGGTGGTTGACGCGTGGCCCGTTCCTGCTAGCACAAAGTCTAGGGAGGTTACCATTTGTTTGCTCAGCATTGAGCAAGGCTGAAAGGCCTTGAGTACAGAAAAGAAACAAGAAAGGGGATAGAGGGTCCCCTTTCCGTAACCCTCTATGGGGTTTGAAAGGTCGTGAAAGGGAGTCGTTGATACGTACTTGAAAGGATACTAAGGATACACACCTCATAATAAGGGAAACTCAACTAGAGTTGAATCCTAGACGAATCATAATTTGTTCAAGAAAAGGCCATTCAACACGGTCGAAAGCCTTTTCCATGTCGAGTTTTAAGCTAGCACCTTTTGCAAGAGATGTTTCATCAGTATTTAAAGTATGGATGAGCTCATGGGCAATAAGGATGTTGTCAGTAATGTTCCTTCCTTGAACAAAAGCAACTTGATTGCCATTGATACATAAGGGTATGATAGATTTTAGACGGTTAACAAGTACTTTCGATACAGTTTTGTAAAGGACTGTGCAAAGGCTAATAGGTCTGAGATGGCGCATTGTAGTGGGGTCGCTGATTTTGGGAATAAGAACAATGATAGTACGATTGACCTCTTCCATATTAACTGACCCCCTCAGGAGTCCGAGGCAGAGGTTTGTAAAGTCCTGGCCAAGGATATCCCAATGCTTCCTGAAGAAATCGCTTGGGAATCCATCAACACCCGAGGCTTTCCTCGGGTCAATATCACGAAAAGCAATGGTAACTTCATCTATTGTGAAATCCTTATTAAGATCATTGTTCATTGTTTCGGTAACAATAGTGGGAATGTTATCCAAGATGGAAGAGGCAATAGTAGGAGAGGAAGACGTAAAAAGGTTTTGAAAGTAAGTAATAGTAGTAGACATGATGTCGTCTGTATGTGTTTGCCATATATTTTGGTTGTCTAGAAGTCCAATAATATGATTCTTCCGCCGTCGGCTATTTGCTCTAGCATGAAAAAAGGAAGTATTTTTATCACCGTGTTCTAACCAGTGTGTCCGAGCTCATTGAGCCCAGTATATTTCTTTCGCATTTAACAAGCTATTAAGCTCACTTTTAGCAGAAATAAAGTTATGGATTTCCGTATCAGAAAGATGGCGTTTAAGTCACATATTAATAAAATCGTTCAGTTGAATGATACGCTCATTGGATTTCATGCGTTTGTTAGTTTTCCAAGTGGCTAGGAATCGTCCAATATCCTGAAGTTTATGAAGTGTCGAGCGAGATTGGTTAGACCAAATCTCTCTAATTCGAGAAAAAACTTATAGCTCATCAGCCCAACAATTCTCATAGCGAAAAAGATTATTAGAGTGTTTGGATTTGAGAGTTTGTGATGGGGCTAGTGTCCATTAAGATATGGCAATGATCAGAACGTGCCTGAAAGAATGATATAGCTTGGCAGTTAGGAAATGTATTAAACCAGGCGGAGTTACCAAGGAATCTATCGATTCGTTCCATAATGGTTTCCGTATTATGTCCAGATCTAGTACATGTGAACCATCCAAACGTTGGTTTACAGTCAAAAAGATCATTCTTAGCAAGACAATCTCTAAAATTATTAATTTGTGATCGCGCACGACGAATACCGACTTGTTTTTCATTATCATGAAGGATTTCATTAAAGTCCCCCCTAAAAGCCAGGGAAGGGAAGAGGCTGATTAAAGAGTGTTTATTAATTGCCAAGTTTTATATTTGTTTGCAGTTTCGGCGAAATCATGCAAACCGGAGAAATGAACTTGTATTTGTCCAAAAGAAATAATGACATCAATATGACGATCCGAGTAAGAAAGCAAATCTGATACGAGGTAGCCTGTTGAAACGGACTTTCTTCGTAAGCTGCGGATCTAGGAATGTTGTAAGCAAGTTCCTGCAAAATAAAAACATAAACAGTCAAGTGTTTACACTGATTACATATATAGGAAATAAGTATAATAATTTGGGCATTTGAAGAGAATTTTTACATTGTTTACCTACATAGGAAAACAATGAAGTAAAATAAAACGAAAAGTGAAAGAGATAAGAAAAAGGACAAAAGTTGCTGGATCAAATTGGACACGCTAAACTCGAAAGAACCTGCACAATATACTGAGCAAACCCAAATCGAATCTGTTTAACGTCGAAAGGACTTGGACCCTCTAAATAGAGATTTAGGAACTCAAAGTATCAAGAATTTGACAATAAAAAACAAGTTTGAACATTTTGAACACATCGAATTTTAAGCGACTAAAATGCTCTAAAATTGAGATTATGTTGTATAATTTGGTTCAAAAGCCCATAATTAACATTTTGAACACATGAAATTTGATTTATTCTTATTTTGCGTCCGTTTTTTGAGGTTTAAAGAGTGCATATCTAAATGAGTTTTATAGTGAACACATTGGAATTTAAACCGAGTAAAGTATTCTAAAATTGTGAATAAGTGGTTTAATCATATTCTAAAGCTCATAATTAACTACTTGAGCTCATGTAGTTTGATTGAATCTCATTTTGTGGTTGGTTTGTTGTGTTTAAAGCGTGCATGTCTAATTGAGCTTTCTAGTGAACCCGTTCGAATTTTAAGCGACTAAAATGCTCTAAAATTGAGATTAAGTTGTATAATTTGGTTCAAATACCCATAATTAACTATTTGAACTCATAAAATTTTATTTATTCTTATTTTGCGTCCGTTTTATTAGGTTTAAAGTGTGCTTATCTAAACGAGCTTTATAGTGAACACATTGGAATTTAAATCGAGTGAAGTGCTCTAAAATTGTGATTAAGTGGTTTAGTCATATTTAAAAGCTCACAATTAACTACTTGAACTCATATAGTCTGATTGAATCTTATTTTGTGGTTTGATTGTTGGGTTTAAAGCGTGCATGTCTAATTGGGCTTTCTTGTGAACCCGTTTGAACTTTAAGAGACTAAAATGCTCTAAAATTGAGATTAAGTTATATAATTTGGTTCAAAGGCCCATAATTAACTATTTTAACTCATAAAATTTTATTTATTCTTATTTTGCGTCTGTTTTATTAGGTCTAAATTATGTATATCTAAATGAGATTTATAGTGATCACATTGGAATTTAAATCGAGTAAAGTGCTCTAAAATTGTTACTAAGTGGTTTAATTGAATTCAAAAGCTCATAATTAACTACTTGAACTCATGTAGTTTGATTGAATCTCATTTTATGGTTGGTTTGTTAGGTTTAAAGCGTGCATGTCTAATTGGGCTTTCTAGTGAACCCGTTCGAATTTTAAGCGACCTAAATGCTCTAAAATTGAGATTAAGTTGTATAATATGGTTCAAAGGCCCATAATTAACTATTTGAACTCATGAAATTTGATTTATTCTTATTTTGAGTCCGTTTTGTTAGGTTTAAAGTGTGCATATCTAAATGATATTTATAGTGAAAACATTGAAATTTAAACCGAATAAAGGGCTCTAAAATTTAGATTAAGTGGTTTAATCATATTCAAAAGCTCATAATTAACTACTTGAACTCATTAAGTTTGATTGAATCTCATTATGTGGTTGGTTTGTTGGGTTTAAAGCGTGAATATCCTAATTAGGCTTTCTAGTGACCCGTTCGAGTTTCAAGTGGCTAAAATGCTCTATAATTGAGAATAAGTTGTATCATTTGGTTAAAAAGCACATAATTAACTTTTTGAACTCATGAAATTTGATTTTTTTTTTCTTATTTTGTGTCTGTTTTATTAGGTTTAAAGTTGCACATCTAAATGATCTTTATAGTGAACACATTAGAATTTAAACTGAGTAAATGCTCTAAAATTGAGATTAAGTGGTTTGATCATATTCAAAAACTCATAATTTACTACTTGAACTCATGTAGTTTGATTGAATCTCATTTTGTGGTTGTTTTATTGGGTTTAAAGCATGCATGTCTAATTAGGCTTTCTATTTACTCGTTTGAATTGTTTTTTTGAAGGAAAGAGCCTCATTAAAAAAACCCTATAGCCAGTCACCTCGAGAGGTGAGCAGGCTCCTATGGGGAAAAGAGTACCCAAGGTTTTATTGAGAAGAAGAGGAGAACCTCTCCGAGTTTACAAAGGCCCAGATAAAGTCGGGAAAGATATAACCAAAAGAACAGGACATAAAAGAACGCAAAGCCCTAGTAGCTAAGACATGGGCTACAGCGTTTGCTTCTCTAGGTACATAACAAATCTTACAATCAGGCAAAGTACTAAGAGTGGAGCGGATGCAGAACACCAAATGTCGCACCGTGGAGAGATCTTGGTGATGCGCATTATTAACCTTGTTGGCAATGGAAGCTGAGTCAGTTTCAATGACCACTTTCGTCCAACCATTGGTCACCACAAATTTTAAACCTTCCAAAATGGCAAGAGCTTCGGCAGAAGCTGGATCCGGGCAGAATACGAGCGGCATAGAACAACCACCAAGAACGGAGCCAGAAGAATCCCGAGCGATGACACCTGCAGCAGCTCCCTTTAATACAGGGTCAAAGGCACCATCTGTGTTAACCTTGACGAAACTAGGATTCGGTTTCGTCCATCTAGCTTGAGCAAAAATGGGCTCAGCTAGCTGGGAATGTTGATGGGAATTTTCATTGATTGACTTATAATCATTAAAGAGAGTTTGGGTGTTGGAAACAGTCAACCAAACCGGTTGGAGATGGTTGTTATGGACAAAATCATTGCGGCGGTTCCATAAATTCCATAGTAGCGTAATGAGGAAAGAGAATTGATGTAGGAAAAGAAACCCAGCTACTTCCGTAAGCCATTGGTGGGGAGAAGAGGAGGAGGTGTAGAAAATTCGAGTGGGGAGTCCTGCCAATTGGAGAGCCTCTCTGGCACTGGGACAATCCCTCATAGCATGGATGGTGGTTTCAGTGGTTATATTGCAAATCGGGCATACCCCCGCGCCAAGATTTGCTTGGAGGAGTTTATGGCCCATTGGTAAAGCATCATGACGTAAGCGCCATCCAAAGGAACGAACCTTTGGTAGAGTGAGCAGTTTGTAAAGAATTTTCCAAAGTTTAGAAGGCCTATTCATTGTCCCTGGCTGCAACTGTAGGAACTGGTAACCAGACCGTACCGTGTAGATGCCAGAGTCATGGTGACCCCAAAGGGTGGTGTCTTTTATGTCATTGATAATGGGAACATTAAGGATGGTATTGGCATCTTCATAGGAAAAGTATTCTCTTACCTTTGACTCATCCCATCGGGGTAGGTTAGGCACCATGAAGGTACTTGCTCGAAGAGGGACTTCATCTTTCACTTCATAATCGCCATAAAGGTGCACAGGCCTAGAGCCGCCCCATTGGTCAAATGGATTTGAAGTTGACTAGATATACCTGGCCGTTTGAAGAAACCATCGCAAAGCTTAGAGATAGCTATGCTAATTCCTTTCCAAGCAAAAGAAGATTTTCGATTATGACTAGATTCAAGGACAGAACCTATGGGATAGTACTTGCATTTGTAGACCTGACTCAAGAGGTTATCAGGTTCACATATTAAATGCCAAATTTGTTTGCCTAGTAAAGCGATATTGAAGTGGTGAAGGTCACGAAAACCTATCCCTCCTGCTGCTTTCGGCATACAGATGGTGTCCCAAGGAAGCATATGCCAACCTCGTTTGTTAGCTTTCCCAGACCACCAATATCGGCGTATCGAAATAGTCATATCATCTATGATGTTTTGTGGTAGAAGGTAGCAAGATATAACATACTGGGTATAGATTGGATGACTGATTTGATGAAAATTTCTCTGCCACTAAAGAAGGTGTTTATCCCACTTACTCAGGCTGGCATTCATTTTGTCCCTGGTAAAACCTAGGGTCGCCGTCTTGTTTTTCCCTATTAAGAGAGGGACTCCCAGATAAATGCCCGGATCATCAACTTCTCTTACGTGAAGGATATCATTAATTTCCGCTCGAAGCGACGTGGGGGTTTTTCGAGAAAAGAAAATAGTAGACTTTTCAAAGTTCACCGCCTGCCCAGACGAAGTAGTATAAGTGTGTAAAGCATCTTTAAGTCGTTGAGCTTCTGTAGCTGTATTCTTGATGAATACAACGCAGTCATCCGCAAAAAGTAGGTGGTTAATGCGAGGCCCATTCCTACTGGCACAAAGTCTTGGGAGATTACCATTTTCTTGCTCAGCATTGAGCAATGCTGATAGGCCTTGGGTACAGAACAAAAAGAGGAAAGGAGAAAGAGGATCCCCTTGCTGCAAACCTCTGTGAGGTTTAAAGGGCCGTGAAAGGGAATCGTTGACACGTACTTGGAAGGAAACGAATGATATACATCTCATAATAAGAGAAACCCAATGGGTGTTAAAACCAAGCTTAAGCATAACTTGCTCAAGGAAAGGCCATTCAACACGGTCGAATGCCTTTTCCATGTCTAGCTTTAAGCTAGCACCTTTGGCAAGTGAGGTCTCATCGGTATGTAAGGTGTGGATAAGCTCATGTGCAATGAGTATATTGTCAGTGATGTTCCGCCCTTGGACAAAAGTAGCTTGGTTACCGCTTATGCATAGAGGTATGATAGATTTCAGGCGATTAACAAGTACTTTCGCAACTGTCTTGTAAATGACTGTGTAGAGGCTAATAGGTCTAAGATGGCGCATTGTTGTGGGATCGCTGATCTTGGGTATTAGAACAATGATAGTACGATTGACCTCTTCCATATTAACCGACCCTCGTAAGAGTCCAAGGCAAAGGCTTATAAAATCCTGGCCAAAGATCTCCCAATGCTTCTTAAAGAAGCCACTTGGGAAACCATCAACTCCTAGAGCTTTCCGAGGATCGATATCACGAAAAGCAATGGTAACTTCTTCTGCTGTGAAGTCCCTAAGAAGGTCATTATTAATCGGCTCAGTTACAATAGTGGGAATGTTATCCATAATAGAAGATGCAGTAGTAGGAGATGAGGATGAAAAGAGATTTCGAAAGTAGTCAATAGCAGTAGACATGATATCTGTTGTATGTGTTTTCCATATATTCTGGTTATTAAAAAGCCCAGCAATGTGATTCTTCTATCGTCGACTATTTGCTCTGGCATGAAAGAAAGAGGTATTTTTGTCACCATGTGCTAGCCATTGTGTTCGAGCTCGTTGGGCCCAGTATATTTCTTTCGCGTTTAACAAGCTATCAAGCTCGCTTTTACCAGAAGTAAAGTTTTGAATGTCCGCATCAGAGAGATGTCGTTTGAGGCACATATTAATGAAATCATTAAGTTGAGTGATACGTTCATTGGATTTAATACGTTTGTTTATTTTCCAAGAGGCTAAAAATCGTCCAATGTCCTTAAATTTATCAAGGGTCGAGCGAGAAGGGTTAAACCAAATCTCTCTAATTCGCAATGAGACATCCGGGCTATCAACCCAACAATTCTCAAAGCGAAAAAGGTTTTTAGAGTGGTTGGGTCGGAGAGCCCGAGGTGGATTAGTATCAAGTAAGATTGGGCAATGGTCAGATCTTGCCTGAAAGAAAGATATAGCTTGGCAGTTAGGAAAGGAATGAAACCAATCAGAATTCCCAAGGAACCTACCAAGTCTTTCCATAATTGTTTCCATGTTGCGTCCAGATCTAGTCCAAGTGAACCATCCTGACGTTGGCTTACAATCAAAAAGGTCATTCTTAGTAAGACAATCTCTGAAATTATTAATTTGTGATCGCGCACGGCGGATACCGCCACGTTTTTCATTATCATAGAGGATTTCATTAAAGTCCCCTCCTAAAAGCCAAGGAAGGGAAGAGGTAGATTGTAGAGTATCTATTAGTTGCCAGGTTTTGTACTTGTTCGCAGTTTCAGCGTAACCATGTAAGCCAGAAAAATGAAATTGTGTTTGACCAAAGGAAATAATAATATCAATATGACGATCCGAATAAGAAAGCAAATCAATAGAACATTTATTATTCCAAATAATAGCAAGCCCTGTACAAGAAGGGCTGGATTCAACAGTAATGCAACCATGCATTCCTAACTTAGTCCTAATACGGTCCATATTCTGTAAAAGAAAATCGGCATCATACTTTGAGATAGTACGTTGTAAGGCGAGAACTGCCTGGGTGTTGCCAAGACCCTGACAGTTCCAACATAATAGTTTCATGTGACTCGGCGGGGTTGATCACCGTCAACCTCTGCCGAAGAGTTTTTGCCGTTGCTCATCCCAGCTCTTTCAGTAGAGGCCTTAGTCGAAAGTCGAGTCCGCTTGGACTTATTAACCTCATCAGAAGGTGGTGTTGGTGTACGTTTGGTACCTCTACTCGAGGTTGGTCTAGCAGCTTGTTTGGGGGCTGGTGCAGAGTCTAGCCAGTTAGCAGCCGCCTGGAAGTCAGGATCATTAGCAAGATCTCTTTCTAAGTCTTGGAGATCCGGTTCCAACAAACTGATATTGTCGGTATCATCTAAAGTCGAAGCCTTCGAAAGTGTGGGAATTTTAGAACCTTGTTCAGGAAAAGCCATTTGTGATGGTTGAGGGGGACATCGACGAGCGATTAGACGACTAGCAACAGTTGGCAGAAATCGAGGACCTTTTGGGATGTTATGTGGGGAGGCATTACTCAGAGCACACACTTGGTCATTAAGTTGAGATGATTTCTTAGGAGAATTTCCATTCTTACTGATGTCACCTTGGTGGTTTGTTGAAGTTTGAGAGGAAGTTTCCGCACACTGGGCGGTAGAAGAAGCGGAGTTTAAGTAATGAATCCGTCCTTTAAGTGGAGGTTGTGCATCCTTTTTCTTAGGAACAAACCGGAGCCAGTCCTCATATTGCAGTTGTCCAGGCTGTGCCTCAACTGGGATAGAACAAAAATCTATCGAGTGGCCAATTATACCACAACAGTGACATATTGTGGGGAGACGTTCATATTGAAGTGGACAAAACCTATTAGTTGGTCCCCCGCCAATAGCAACACAACGTCTAATTGGCTTAGTAACATCTAGTGTTAAACCGACTCGGAGGTATTCAATCATATTGAAGTTAATTTTCCTAGTATCAATTTTTGTGACTGTTCCAATCAAGGCCCCAAGAGACTCTCCAGTCTGATGGGCAGATTCTTCAGACGCAAGGAAGATAGGGGGAATATTGTAGATACGTACCCAAATATTCATCGTTTGAAAGTGGTGTTCATCTAGGCTTATGTTGGGATTGTATTGCACAAGGTCTAGCCATTCATCCTTGTAAGTCCAAGGCCCCCTAGTCAGGATATCATCTTTAACCTTCACATCTTTAAAACGGATGAGAAACATATGTGGTTTTAAAACCCTCATGGAGGTAACCCTAGCCGGAGTCCAAATCCCAGTAAAAACTTTTATGATGACTAGGTCATTTATGTCTTTGGAGGTTCGAAGATTTCCTAATAGTGTAGAGTGTGCCTCCTCTTCGGAGGAATCCCAAGAAATACTGGGTTGAAAAATAGCAGCTTGTTCATCTTCGGTGAATTGAAGATTCTCAAGTTGTTGAGTAAAGGATTTAGAATCCATTGAGAATTGGTTGTTGCGGAGAATAAAAGAAGAGTTGAGAGAAAAGTTGAGAGCAACGATGACCAAATTCAAAAAAGAATTTTGTTGAGGTGGTAGAGTAGGAGGGCTAAGGATGGTTATATATAGGATGGAA
The DNA here is from genome assembly GCA_035048815.1 of Abelmoschus esculentus. Classification (NCBI taxonomy): domain Eukaryota; kingdom Viridiplantae; phylum Streptophyta; class Magnoliopsida; order Malvales; family Malvaceae; genus Abelmoschus; species Abelmoschus esculentus. The sequence continues at coordinate 5,613,143 of JAUCBN010000049.1, forward strand.
GAGAGAGTTTTAGTTTGAGTTACTATAGCAAAAGAAGAATAAAATCCTTTATAATAGTAAATATGAAGTAGAAAGCAAGCAAGAGTCCTTGCAGGAGAAGTATGATCATAAACAGATTCATAGAAGTAGAAATTAGGAGTCCTTGTAAGGATTGAAGTATGATTCTTGTAAGAAATATATATAGTCCAAAAAGTAATCTGTACCATTGTGGTCGAACACAATGTTACTTTTGACGCAAGATAGAGGTGAAGACAAGAAGGGAAAAAACCGCTAGTAGCATTGGCAAGAGATGGAGGAAAAGAATAAGGTATTAGAATTATACAAGATAACTTGTTTGAATAAAATACACCACAACGGGTGTTGGTTAAAGCCCTTTGCGAGGGTGGTATGTGCGTAAAGATAATATATAAGAAGTAAATTATAGAGTGAAGAGAGTAAACTAACTTGTATAGTTTCGATTCCATTACCCGTTTGAATTTTAAGCGACTAAAATGCTCTAAAATTGAGAATAAGTTGTATAATTTGTTCCAAAAGCCCATAATTAACTATTTGAACTCATGCAATTTGATTTATTCTTATTTTGTGTCCGTTTTGTTAGGTTTAAAGTGTGCATATCTAAATGAGCTTTATAATGAACACATTGAAATTTACACCGTGTAAAGTGCTCTAAAATTGAGATTAAGTGGTTTAATCGTATTCAAAAGATCATAATTAACTAATCGAAATCATGTAGTTTATTGAATCTCATTTTGTGGTTGGTTTGTTAGGTTTAAAGCGTGCATGTCTAATTGGGCTTTCTAGTGAACAAATTCGAATTTTAACGATTATAATGCTCTAAAATTGAGATTAAGTTGTATAATATGGTTTAAAGGCCCATAATTAACTATTTGAACTCATGAAATTTGATTTATTCTTATTTTGAGTGCGTTTTGTTAAGTTTAAAGTGTGCATATCTAAATGAGCTTTATAATGAACACATTGAAATTTAAATCGAGTAAAGGGCTCTAAAATTAAGATTAAATGGTTTAATCATATTCAAAAGCTTATAGTTAACTACTTGAACTCATTTAGTTTGATTGAATCTCATTATGTGGTTGGTTTGTTGGGTTTAAATCGTGAATATCTAATTAGGCTTTCTAGTGACCCGTTCGACTTTCAAACGACTAAAATGCTCTAAAATTGAGAATAAGTTGTATCATTTGGTTCAAAAGCCCATAATTAACTTTTTGAACTCATGAAATTTGATTTTTTTTTTCTTATTTTGCGTCTGTTTTACTAGGTTTAAAGTTGCACATCTAAATGATCTTTATAGTGAACACATTCGAATTTAAACTGAGTAAAGTGCTCTAAAATTGAGATTAAGTGGTTTGATCATATTCAAAAGCTCATAATTTACTACTTGAACTCATGTAGTTTGATTGAATCTCATTTTATGGTTGTTTTATTGGGTTTAAAGCGTGCATGTCTAATTAGGCTTTCTATTTACCCGTTTGAATTTTAAGCGACTAAAATGCTCTAAAATTGAGATTAAGTTGTATAATTTATACCAAAAGCCCATAATTAACTATTTGAACTCATGCAATTTGATTTATTCTTATTTTGTGTTCGTTTTGTTAGGTTTAAAGTGTGCATATCTAAATGAGCTTTATAATGAACACATTGAAATTTAAACCGTGTAAAGTGCTCTAAAATTGAGATTAAGTGGTTTAATCGTATTCAAAAGATCATAATTAACTAATCGAAATCATGTAGTTTATTGAATCTCATTTTGTGGTTGTTTGTTAGGTTTAAAGCATGCATGTCTAATTGGGCTTTCTAGTGAACAAATTCGAATTTTAACGACTATAATGCTCTAAAATTGAGATTAAGTTGTATAATATGGTTTAAAGGCCCATAATTAACTATTTGAACTCATGAAATTTGATTTATTCTTATTTTGAGTCCGTTTTGTTAGGTTTAAAGTGTGCATATCTAAATGATATTTATAGTGAACACATTGAAATTTAAACCGAGTAAAGGGCTCTAAAATTAAGATTAAGTGGTTTAATCATATTCAAAAGCTTATAATTAACTACTTGAACTCATTTAGTTTGATTGAATCTCATTATGTGGTTGGTTTGTTGGGTTTAAATCGTGAATATCTAATTAGGCTTTCTAGTGACCCGTTCGAGTTTCAAGCAACTAAAATGCTCTAAAATTGAGAATAAGTTGTATCATTTGGTTCAAAAGCCCATAATTAACTTTTTGAACTCATGAAATTTGATTTTTTTTTCTTATTTTGCGTCTGTTTTACTAGGTTTAAAGTTGCACATCTAAATGATCTTTATAGTGAACACATTAGAATTTAAACTGAGTAAAGTGCTCTAAAATTGAGATTAAGTGGTTTGATCATACTCAAAAGCTCATAATTTACTACTTGAAATCATGTAGTTTGATTGAATCTCATTTTGTGGTTGTTTTATTGGGTTTAAAGCGTGCATGTCTAATCAAGCTTTCTATTTACCCGTTTGAATTTTAAGCGACTAAAATGCTCTAAAATTGAGATTAAGTTGTATAATTTGTTCCAAAAGCCCATAATTAACTATTTGAACTCATGCAATTTGATTTATTCTTATTTTGTGTCCGTTTTGTTAGGTTTAAAGTGTGCATATCTAAATGAGCTTTATAATGAACACATTGAAATTTAAACCGTGTAAAGTGCTCTAAAATTGAGATTAAGTGGTTTAATCGTATTCAAAAGATCATAATTAACTAATCGAAATCATGTAGTTTATTGAATCTCATTTTGTGGTTGGTTTGTTAGGTTTAAAGCGTGCATGTCTAATTGGGCTTTCTAGTGAACAAATTCGAATTTTAACGACTATAATGCTCTAAAATTGAGATTAAGTTGTATAATATGGTTTAAATGCCCATAATTAACTATTTGAACTCATGAAATTTGATTTATTCTTATTTTGAGTCTGTTTTGTTAGGTTTAAAGTGTGCATATCTAAATGATATTTATAGTGAACACATTGAAATTTAAACCGAGTAAAGGGCTCTAAAATTAAGATTAAGTGGTTTAATCATATTCAAAAGCTCATAATTAACTACTTGAACTCGTTTAGTTTGATTGAATCTCATTATGTGGTTGGTTTGTTGGGTTTAAAGCGTGAGTATCCAATTAGGCTTTTTAGTGACCCGTTCGACTTTTAAGCGACTAAAATGCTCTAAAATTGAGAATAAGTTGTGTCATTTGGTTCAAAAGGCCATAATTATAGAGTACAAGAATTTGACACATTCAAACAAAGTCTGAATTTTGTTAAGAAAAGTTAAATGAAGAACTGAAATTGAGAGAAAATCTCACAAGTGATTTTTTGATAAAAAATGTCTAACCTTTTACAAGTTATTTTCTTCCATATTTATAGAGTACAAGGGAGCCAATTTGGCCAGCATTGTGTGGCTGGAATTGAAGGGAAAAGGAGTTACAAAGCCTGATTTAAAATCAGTCACAAATTCAAAAAGGGAAGTTAGCCTATTTCAAATACATGGCTGGAAAGAAAAGGCCTCATTTAACACATGTTAAATGTGTTATTTTGAATTCAAACAAGTGAATTTCGTCCACTTATTTGAATAGGAAGTTGGCTGATCATTTGAAATTCAAACAAGGCTCCAATCCTTGTTTTTAACTCCTTCAAGCATGCCGCACATGTGGATGAGGGCTGATGAAGGTGCACGCTGATGCATGGCAATGGATGGACGTGCATGTTGCATGCATATGTGTGGAATGCCTCAAATTAGCTCACTCTTGCTGCCATCTAGTGTAGAAAATAAGTTGAGCTGAAATTAAGTCATTTAGATGTAGTTGAGATATTGTACTTCTACACCTTTCTTGTTGAGCTGATTTGGAGTTGTTAGTCACAAGTTGAACTAAATTGGAGTGAATTGAGCTGATTTGAGCTGAAGAGGAAGTGGTCACACTCTCCTGAGCTGGAATCGAGCTGGTCTCACTCTCCTGAGCTGGAATCGAGCTAGCTACACTCTCTTGAGCTGGAGATGAGCTGCATAGGCTCACTTGAGCTGGAGATGAGCTGATTATGCCCACTTGAGCTAGCATTCGCCTAAGTACCTATATCAAAACAAGGCAAACACACATAAAAAGCCTTGTAGTCTTATTTAATCACACAAACGCACTTAAAACATAATGCAAACACACTGAACAATATATATACATAAGTAAACAAACCTATAAGTAAGTAAACACTATGTACATCACATACTAACATGTAAACACTATGTATGTCACATATCAGCATGTAACACATTATAAACACAATTATCTAAGGCATGGATGTTCTCAAACGAATCAGGAATGTTAGCACCAGTAAGGAAAAGAGCTTCCCTGAATTTCTTTGCCTTAGAACGAGTGATTGGCCCTAATGGTAAGACCTCCAGATCTGCATTCTTGTCATGACATGATGTGCTCACATCATTAAGTGGTTTAATCATATTCAAAATCTCATAATTAACTACTTGAACTCATGTAGTTTGATTGAATCTCATTTTGTGGTTGGTTTTTTGGGTTTAAAGCGTGCATGTCAAATTAGGCTTTCTATTTACCCGTTCAAATTTTAAGCGACTAAAATGCTCTAAAATTGTGAATAAGTTGAATAATTTGGTTCAAATACCCATAATTAACTTTTTGAACTCATGAAATTTGATTTATTCTTATTTTGCATCCGTTTTATTAGGTTTAAAGTGTGCATATCTAAATGAGATTTATAGTGAACATATTGGAATTTAAACAGAGTAAAGTGCTTTAAAATTAGATTAAGTGGTTTAAAAAAATCAAAATCTCATAATTAACTATTTGAAATCATGTACTTTTGATATGTGCACGCCCAACCTTAGTTTCTGGCCATACCTTAAGTCACACAATTTCAATCATGGAGTTGTACTTAATCCTCTTCATTTTCTCAATTCATGTGCTAAACTCACTTGCTATCTCATATTATATACCTATAATGTTTTTTTCCTTAAATTATTATTGATAACTTAGTAAATAGTATTGAACCACAACTTTATCTAGCTTATATTATGCATAATTAATATTCAACACATGTTTAGTAACATCATACTTATTAGTTTAAGTTGTTTCTTTGCAGGTTATGTTAAACATAGCTTAAGGGACTATTGGCCAGCTCCGTTTTAGCTCAAATGCACCATTTGAGCTCAAAACAAAGAGTCATTGTTTGAGTCACTTACCAGCTTCCAATCAGCACCAAAATGTACCAAACACTCCTAGGCAGCGCAATGAAGTGGATGTTAGCTTCGTTCCATCTCACCAATCCAGAATGAGCTCAAAATGACAAATGGTGAATTACCATCCATATGGGATTCGGATCAGCTCCTACACACTCTTATGGATTAAGGAGAGTATTATGGCCCTAAGGATCAGTTCACTCAGCTAGGGGGTTAGTCATTCAGCTCAAATCATCACTCAAAGATGGTGAACTTTCAGCTAGCTAAATCAACTAGTTAGCTCAGCTCAACCTTAGTTCATTCAGCTCATCTTAGCTCACTCTACAACCTTCAGCTCAACCATGGAAGGACATGTTCCCTCCCCAAGAGACAAAACCGACGAACCATGGAGGGAAACATGTTTGGGCGCCAAAACAAAGAGATAACAGTCTTCATTTGGTAGATTCATGATGCTCCACTTGTTTGCCAATTTCTAGCAAGACACAAGTAGAATTGGGTTTCAGTGTCTTCAAGAACGTTGTTCCTCTATCTTTTATCTTTCCAATGCATGTTGAATCGTAATAATACGATATCAGGAACTCGAGATATGTCCAATTTACTGAAGACTGTGCATGCTGGAATTTTAAACCGAAAAGTTCCAACAATTCTTGAAAGGAGACACCATTCAATCGAACGGTTAAGGATGGAGACACCACCAATTGAACAGACATCAAGGCCACTATTCGTCCACCTTTTGAAAGGGAACTGTCCCTTGGCCACACCCTTTCATTCCTTATAAATATGTAGCCATTTTGGCATTTGAACACACAACTTTGAATTAGATTATTTATTTTGTGAGTTAATCTCTCAATCTTGTTCTTTTAAGAACTTTATCGACTTATCAAATCATCTTTTTGATTTGTGGCGTCACCCTCCATCCTTTATAATTTAGATTTCTGGAATTACATTTCCAAGAGGTGTAAGTACACCTACCACCCTCAAAGTTGCAACTAGATTGGGTTTATGTTCCTATAACATAAGTTCAACCAATTCCCCTTTGAATACTATCATTCCATCATCCAATAATCACCATACACCTTCCATTTCGTTCACCATTCTTCACCAACCCTTAACATATCCTTCCATATTTACTTTACTTAAACATCTTCCTTCTCTTCCCTAATCAACCAACAACATCCCCCACGCATTCCCTTCACCAAAACAACTTCTTTTTCATCTAAACAATACCCCACACGATAACCTCTCCTCAAATCATCCTTATCTTATTTCCAACATATTTGAACATTCTTTTGTTCAGGAAACAAGCGTGATACAAGGCTTGCTTGCATTCTAAGGTCGGGGCAATCAAAGCTTCTCTCCACAAGCATCTTTGGAGAGTTGGAGCATATCATATGATATCAGAGCAAAGAAAGAATCAAGTAAGCCATATTTAAAATGAAAAATTGAGATTAAGCTGTATAATTTTGTTGAAATGGCCATAATAAACTATTTGAACTCATAAAATTTTATTTAATATCATTTGGTTGTCGTTCTGTTTGGATTAAAACGTGTCTGTCTAAATGGGCTTTATAGAGAATCCGTTCGAATTTTAAGCGAGTAAAAAGCTGAAAATTGAGATTATGTTATATAAATAGTTGCAAAAGTCCTTAATTAACTATTTGAAGTCATAAAATTTGATTTAATATCATTTTGCGGTTGTTTTATTGGGATTAAAATGAACATATCTAAATGCGCTTTATAGTGAACCCGTTCGAATTTTAACAGAGTAAAAAGCTAGAAATTTGATATTAATTTGTATAATTTTGTTCAAATGCCCATAATAATTATTTGAACTCATAAAATTATATTTAATATCATTTGGTTGTCGTTTTGTTGGGATTAAAATGTGCATGTCTAAATAGACTTTATAGAGAAGTCGTTCGAATTATAACCGAGTAAAAAGCTGAAATATTGAGATTATGTTGTATAATTAGGTTCAAAAGTGCATAATTAAATATTTGAACTCACAAAATTTGATTTAATATCATTTTTAGGTTGTTTTATTAGGATTAAAGCGTGTATGTCTAACTGGGCTTTATAGTGATCCCGTTCGATTTTTAACCGAGTAAAAAGGTAGAAATTTGAGATTAAGCTGTATAATTTTGTTCAAAAGCCCATAATAAACTATTTGAACTCATAAAATTTTATTTAATATCATTTGGTTTTCGTTTTGTTGGGATTGAAACGAGCATGTCTAAATGGGCTTTATAGATAATCCGTTCGAATTTTAACCGAATAAAAAGATGAAAAATTGAGATTATGTTGTGTAATTAGGTTCAAAAGTCCATATTAACTATTTGAACAAACAAAATTTTATTTATTATCATTTTGCGGTCATTTTATTGGGATTAAAACGTGTAAGTCTAAATGGGCTTTATAGGGAACCCGTTCAAATTTTAACCGAGTAAAAACTCCAGAAATTTGACATTAAGCTGTATAATTTTATTCAAATAAACATAATAAACTATTTGAAATCATAAAATTTGATTTAATATCATTTGGATGTTGTTTTGTTGAGAATAAAATGTGCATGTGTAAATGGGCTTTATAGAGAATCCGTTCGAATTTTAACCTAATAAAAAGCTGAAAAATTGAGATTATGTAGTATAATTAGGTTCAAAAGTCCATAATTAAATATTTGAACTCATAAAATTTTATTTAATATCATTTTGCGGTCGTTTTATTGGGATTAAAACGTTCATGTCTAAATGGGTTTTATAGTGAACACGTTCGCATTTTAACTAAGTAAAAAGCTAGAAATTTGAGATTAAGTTGTATAATTTTGTAAAAAAAATGATAAGAAACTATCTCAAATCATAAAATTTAATTTTATATCATTTGGATGTCGTTTTGTTGGGATTAAAATATGCATGGTTAAATGGGCTTTATAGAGAATCCGTTCAAATTTTAACTAAGTAAAAATATGAAAAATTCAGATTAAGTTGTATAATTAGGTTTAGAAGACCAGAATTAACTATTTAAACTCATAAAATTTGATTTAATATCATTTTGTGGTCATTTTATTAGGTTTAAAACGTGCATGTATAAATGGGCTTTATAGTGAACCCGTTCGAATTTTAACCGAGTAAAAATCTAGAAATTTGAGATTAAGTTGTATAATTTTGTTCAAATTCCCATAATAAACTATTTGAACTCACAAAATTTTATTTATTATCATTTGGTTGGTGTTTTGATGGGATTAAAACGTGCATGTCTAAATGGGCTTTATAGAGAATTCGTTCGAATTTTAACCGAGTAAAAAGCTGAAAAATTGAGATTATGTTATATAAATAGGTGCAAAAGTACATAATTAACTGTTTTAAAACATAAAATATTATTTAATATCATTTGGAGGTTGTTTTATTGGTATTAAAACGTGCATGTCTAAGTAGGCTTTATAGTGAACCCGTTCGAATTTTAACTGAGTAAAAAGCTAGAAATTTGAGATTAACTTGTATAATTTTGTTCAAATACCAATAATAAACTATTTGAACTCATAAAATTTTATTTTATATCATTTGGTTTTCGTTTTGTTGAAATTAAAACGTGCATGTCTAAATGGGCTTTATAGAGAAGTCGTTCGAATTTTAATAGAGTAATAAGATGAAAAATTGAGATTATGTTGTATAATTAGGTGTAAAAGTCCATAATTTATTATTTGAACTACAAAATTTTATTTAATATCATTTTGTGGTTGTTTTATTGGGATTAAAACGTTCAGGTCCAAATGGGCTTTATTGTGAACCCATTCAAATTTTAACCGAGTAAAAAGTAAGAAATTTGAGATTAAGTTGTATAATTTTGTTCAAATGCCCATAATAAACTATTTGAACTCATAAAATTTTATTTAATATCATTTGGTTTTCATTTTTATGGGATTAAAATGTGCATGTCTAAATGAGCTTTATAAAGAATCCATTCGAATTTAACCGAGTAAAAACTGAAAAATTAAGATTATGTTGTATAATTAGGTTCAAAAGTCCATAATTAACTATTTAAACTTATAAAATTTTATTTATTATCATTTTGCGGTCGTTTTATTGGGATTAAAACGTGCAAGTCTAAATGGGCTTTATAGTGAACCCATTCAAATTTTAATCGAGTAAAAAAACTAGAAATTTGAGATTAAGCTGTATATTTTGTTGAAAAAACCCATACTAAACTATTTGAAATCATAAAGTTCGATTTACTATCATTTGGATGTCGTTTTGTTGAGATTAAAGCGTGCATGTCTAAATGAGCTTTATAGAGAATCCGTTCGAATTTTAACCTAGTAAAATGATGAAAAATTGAGATTATGTTGTATAATTAGGTTCAAAAATCCATAATTAAATATTTGAACTCATAAAATTTTATTTAATATCATTTTGTTGTTGTTTTATTGGGATTAAAACATGCATGTCTAAATAGGCTTTATAGTGAACTCGTTCGAATTTTAACCGAGTTGATAAGGGGCTTGTTGTGAAGAAACAACATTTCTCGTTCATTCACGGACCTAGGATTGTATCAAGTATTCCTCTGCAGCAAAAACAAAAATGGTGTTGTGTTAGGATGTTAAAAGGCTTAAAATAAAAAGAAAAATCAGAATTGTGTGAGAAAGAAGTTGCTGAAAATTTTTGGACAGATTTGAAGGTTGAAGATGAAGTTCTTCAAGCATTCATCAATGGCAGCAACGCTCTTGAAGTTTGAACAAACTCCAAGGAAGAACCCGAACAATCTACTGATCGAACCCGAACCTTATCTTGAATCTGCTCGAAAATGGACTTGGACCCTTCAATTATCGAACAATTGAGAATCCGAAGTATCATATAACTTGACAAAAATTCAGAATTCATAGTCAAGGAAAAGTTCTAAAAAGAACCAGGTTTGAGAGAAAATCTGACAAAAAAATTTATTCATCAAAAAGTTTAACCTTGTCTTTACAAAATTATAGAAATATATAGGAATAAAGGAGAAGTTGGCCAAAATTGAATTTGTGACCAATATTTGAACAAAAATAATTAAAATAAATCACTTTAGGCTTCATTTAATTTCAGCCAAGTGATTTGGCATATAAAACACATTTAACATGTGTTAAATGTTTGAATTTTGAACACAAAACCACTCATTCTTATCCCTTGGGCGTTTGGTCTTCAAGAACAAGGGCTTTGTTTGGCTAGAAAACCATTTACACACCCACACATGTGCACAAGGCTTCCATATGTGTCCCACATGCATGACACATGCCTAGAACACACTCCCTTCATGTAGGATAGGTTTCAGCTACCGTAGGTCACTTCAACTTGAGTTGAGCTAGCTGAAAATTGAGTAAAGCTGAAACGAGTTAGCTGAGAGTGTAAGGAGCTAAACAGAGCTGGGAGCTAAGCCTCTAAGCTGTCTCGAGCTAAGGTGAGCTGCGTGCACTCCATTGAGCTTCTTCTGAGCTGAATATAATTCACTTGAGCTGGTGTTGAGCCGTATGCCCACTTGAGCTAAGGTTCTCCTAAGTACCTATATCAGAACAAGGCAAACATGTTTAAAAAGCCTTGTAGTCTTATTTTAACCACACAAACATACTTAAAACCAAATACAAACATACTTAACATAGTATATACATAAGTAAACACACATACTAATATATATATATATATATATATATATATATGTCACATATCAACATGCAACACATTATAAACAACATATTCTAAGGCATGGACATTCTCAAATGAATCTGAAATGTTAGCGCAAATAAGAAAAACAGCTTCCCTGTATTTCATTGCCTTAGAACGTGTGATAGGTCTTGATGGTAAGACCTCTATATCAACCTGTTGAACTTGACATGATGTGCTCACATCATCCCCCTTCTTGAAAAGGATTTGACCTCAAATCTACAGAATCTTCATAAGGGGTTAAATCAGAAACATTAAATGTGGCACTTATAGTGTACTCGCTCGGTAAGTCTATTTTGTAGGCGTTGTCATTCACTTTCGCCAACACCTGAAAAGGATCATCACCTCGTGGTAACAACTTAAACTGCCTTTGGGCTGGAAATCGTTCCTTTCGAAAGTGAACCCAAACCCTATCACCAACATTGATGGTGACTCGCTTTCTTCCCTTGTTTGCTTTCTTTTAGTACTGCTGAGTCCTTCGCTCTAAGTTCTCCTTAACCTGTTGATGTATACGCTTCACATAATCTGCTCTCGCTTTTCTGTCCTTTCTTATCACCTATTCTTGTGGCAAAGGCGACAAATCTAGAGGTGTAATGGGATTAAAACCATAAACAACCTCAAACGGTGACATTTTGTAGCAGAATGTATAGTATGCTTATAAGCGAATTCAACATGTGGCAAACAATCTTCCCAAGTCCTAATGTTCTTTTTAGTGATAGAACACAACAAAGTAGATAAAACACGATTAACAACCTCAGTTTGTCCATCAGTATAGGGATGACAAGTAGTAGAAAACATGAGTTTCGTACCTATTTTGCTCCAAAGAGTCCTCCAGATATGACTCAGAAACTTAACATCCATGTCAGAAACAATTGACCTAGGAATACCATGTAATTGAACAATCTCTCTAAAGAACAAGTTAGCCACATTAACAGCATTATCAGTCTTATGGCATGCAATGAAATATGCCATCTTAGAGAATCTATCAACCGTAACAAAGACACTATCTCTACCATTTCTAGTTCAAGGCAATCCCAAAACAAAATCCATTAAAATATCAATCCAAGGGGAATCAGGAATAGGTAGAGGTAAGTACATATCATGTGGTGAAACCTTCGATTTCGCTTTTCTACATGTCACACAACGTTCACAATACCTTTCGACATCAATGCACATCTTTGGCCAAAACAAATGCTCCTTCAATGTGTGTAACATCTTAGTGACACCAAAATGACCCATCAATCCACCTTCATGTGCCTCACGAAGCAGAATATCACGCATCGAACCCTGGGGAATGCATATCCTATTTTCTTTGAAAAGATAACCATCATGCCTGTAAAACTTTCAATCTACGCCTTTCTCACAAGCATTAAACTTATCTCTAAAATCAGGATCATCAGGGTATAAATCACGAATATACGCAAAACCAATCAAATATGAATCAAGATAACTCAACAATGCATATCTACGTGATAAAGCATCATTAACGACATTTTCTTTCCCTTTTTTGTAACGAATGACATAAGGAAAAGATTCTAAGAATTCAACCCACTTAGCATGTCATTTATTCAACTTATGCTGACCAATGAGTAACGTAAGGCCTCGTTGTTAGTATGGATCACAAACTCCTTAGGCAACAAGTAATGTTGCCACGTCTCCAAAGTCCAAATCAGTGCGTACATCTCTTTGTCATAAATCGGATAGTTCAATGTAGCACCACTCAATTTCTCACTGAAATAGGCAACGAGCCTCTTTTCCTGCATCAAAACATCACCTATACCAATTCCAGAAGCATCACATTCAATTTCAAATGTTTTATCAAAATCAGGTAATGCTAACACAAGTGCTCGAGTCAAATAGTCCTTTATTTTCATAAAGGCATCTTCTTGTTCCTTACCCCAAAAGAAGCTAGAATTCTTCTTAATAATCCCAGTTAAGGGGCAGTAATAGAATTGAAGTTAGGAACAAACCATCGATAAAAACTCGATAAACCATGAAACGATCTAACCTGAGTAATCGATGTCGGTTGTGGTCATTCCTGAATTGCCTTTATCTTCTCAGGATCAACATCGACTCCTTGAGAACTAACAATGTAACCAAGAAATGTGAGTTTGTCAGTACAAAATAAATATTTCTCCATGTTACCAAACAATCTTTCTTCTCGCAAAACCTACAAAACAGCTCACAAATGTTCTACGTGATCCTGTAACGACTTACTATAAATCAAGATATCACCAAAGTAGACAACACATAATTTACCAATAAAGGATCGCAGAACATGGTTCATCAATCGCATAAAAGTACTAGGTGTGTTAGTTAATCCAGAAGGCATCACTAACCATTCATACAAACCTAGGTTCGTGTTGAAGGTTGTCTTCCACTCATCGCCTTCTCTCATGCAAATCTGATGATAACCACTTTTCAAATCAATTTTGGAGAAGATGACGGCTCCGCAAAGCTCGTCCAACATGTCATCAAGTATCGAAATGGGATGACAATACTTAATTGTAATCTGATTCACAGCTCTACAATCTACGCACATCCTCCAAGATCCATCTTTCTTCGGCACTAGTAGCACCGGAATAACACACAGACTCAAGCTTTCTCGAATGAAACCTTGTCCATTAACTCAGTAACTTGGCGTTGAAGCTCCTTAGTTTCTTCGGGGTTAGTTCGGTAAGTTGGTCGGTTCGGGATAGTAGCACCTAGAATAAAGTCAATCGAATGCTCAATGCCACGAAGAGGTGGCAATCCCTTCGGTGTTTCATCTGGAAACACGTCCTCAAATTCCTGCAAAAGAGACAAAATCGGTGTAGGTAGATCAGTAGGAAAATCTGCCAACAAACAATAATCTTTAAAAATCAAAATAAGAACAAATTATTGGGAGGAAAGACATTTTTGATTTCACTACTGCTTGCATAAACGAACATCTTCTTCTCTTTTACAGCTTCTCTACTCTTTTTCATGCTCGCTTGATCTTCAAACACTTGACTCGGTGTCAAAGGAGCCAAAGTGATCTTTTTACCTGCATGCATAAAAGAGTAACGATTCATATATCCATCATGCATTGCCCTCTTATCATACTGCCAAGGGTGTTCCAATAACAGGTGAGTAGCATCCATGGAAACAACATCACAAAGGACTTCACCCTTGTAGTTTCCAATTGAAAATGGTACAACAACATGTCTGGTCACTTTAAGTTCACCACCATTATTCAACCATTGCAACTTATATGGATTAGGATGCTTCGTTGTCTTTAGACCTAACCTGTCAACCATCACTGAACTAGCGACGTTAGTACAACTACCGCTATCAATAATCATTACACACACCTTACCTTACACCTTGCATCGTGTGTGAAAGATATTCTCACGTTGTTGATCATCCGGTACCTGTTGCACATTCAAACTTCTCTTAATAACCATTAATTCCATCATCTTACCAATTTCAGGAATCTCTAGGTCATCCTCGTCTTCCTCTTCATTAGGGACGTCATGCACTTCTTCCTCTGAATCTAATTCAATCTCTCCATCATCTCGCATCAGCATAACCCTCCAGTTAGGACACTGGCTAGCAACATGTCCTCGACTAGGCACTTAAAACACTGAATATCTCTCGATCGCTCTTGTGCCACCACTTTTTCTTTGCCTCGCCCATTATCAACAATGGAATGCTTTTGGCTTGCTGGATTCGCCTTGATCTTGAATCCGCAGTGGCGCTTGTGGTGCTTGTTTCCTATCATGGTTAGGGGTATACAATGGATTTGAAAAAGATTTAAATGGAGTAGTATTACCTTTAGTAGAAACTTTTCTACGTTGTTGTCGCTCAATTTTCATTTTCATATGCACCATGTCATCCAACTCGACATAATGCTGTAATTCAACAACATTAGTAATTTCAGAATTCAAACCTGCCATAAACCGAGCCATAGTCGATTCACGATCCTCAACTATGTTTGCACGCATCATGGACATCTCCATATCCTTGAAATAGTCCTCGACACTCCTATTGCCCTGTTTTAAAGTTTTTAATTTCTGAAATAAATCTCGATGATAATGAGAAGGAACAAACCGTTTCCGCATGATATGCTTCATTTCGTCCCATGTTCTCACTGATCCTTCACCCGTACATCGTCGACTAATCATTAATTGATCCCACCATAACAGTGCATAGTCAACAAATTCCACAGTTGCTAGTTGAACTTTCTTTTGTTCCGAGTAATTGTAACACTCGAAAATGTGTTCAACCTTGCTTTCCCATGTTAGATAAGCATCTGGATCTGAACGTCCTTGAAAAGAAGGTATAACAACTTTTATGTTAGAAATATTATCATCAACTTGTTGATCACGTCTAGGGGTAGGTCTCGGGGATTGATTGACTTCATTTTCATTGATTTCATCATGGGCATAATTGGAACCTCCATCAATTCTGTCCATTCGAGACTGTAATGGCTCTAAAGCATCAGCCACTACTCTTTGCATCATTCTCTCCAAGGCTTGCATTTGCATGTCTGGTGGTTGTCTTTCATTAGAATGATCATCAGAACCTATCATTTTTCTTCTTCCACCAACAAAAACAAATAAAAACAAACAGATTAAAGGTTAGTGTAAAAGAAAATGGACCTCACAAATCACACAACAAAATCATCATTGATCGCTCCAAGGAATTTGCACTCAAGAAAAGAAAAAATAACACTCAACACTCGTGTTTCACTTGGGAGAATATTTGATGGCTCTTTTTGTCTCCCCTTCTGATCTCACACGCTCAGTTTGCCTTTTCCATCAATCTCTCGTACTCAATTCTTTAAAGGAACTAATTCCAACGTTCAAATTCTGTAAATGTGTCAAATTGCAGGAAAGAACGACGGGTGAAGGGAAATAATGCTAGAAAAAGAAATAAGGGTCAAAAATTGAAGAATCAAAGAATAAAAGTTAAGAATTAGGGGCTAAAAAAGAGAAATTAGCAACTTACGTAGTAGAAATACTTACCACCATCCTTTTCCCGGAAAAAACAAGAAAATTTGATTTTAGGTGATTACAAAGCATTTCAAGGAAAGATAAACACATCCTTCAACATGCTAAACATATTCGCACTGTTTTCCATTCATTCTACACAATTCAGTATTGTTTTTTGTTCTTTTTTGAATTTCCTATTTTTTTTATTTTTTTTACTTTCAAAATGTTCAATTTTGGAAGGTCAAATGTTAAATTTGACTACTGGATTTTCTAGAAATAAATTTGATTTTTTTTATATTTGCTTTTTGTTTTGTTTTGTGGTGTTTTTGGGTGCAGAACGTGCTAAATCCAACCTAAGCTCTGATTACCATATGATAAGGGACTGGTTGTGAAGAAATAACATTCCTCGTTCATTCAAAGACCTAGGATTGTAGCAAGTATTCCTCTGCAGCAAAAACAAAAGTGGTGTTGTGTTAGGATGTTAAAAGGCTTAAAATAAAAAGAAAAATCAGAATTGTGTGAGAAAGAAGTTGCTGAAAATTTTTACATTTAACATGTGTTAAATGTTTGAATTTTGAACACAAAACCACTCATTCTTATCCCTTAGGCGTTTGGTCTTCAAGAAGAAGGGCTTTGTTTGGCTAGAAATGAATTTACACACCCACACATGTGCACAAGGCTGCCATATGTGTCCCACATGCATGGCACATGCCTAGAACACATTCCCTTCGTGTAGGATAGGTTTCAACTGTCATAGGTCACTTAAGCTTGAGTTGAGCTAGTTGAAAATTGAGTAGAGCTGAAACTAGCTAGATGAGAGTGTAAGGAGGTAAACGGAGCTGGGAGCTAAGCCTCTGAGCTGCCTCGAGCTAAGGTGAGTTGCGTGCACTCCATCGAGCTTCTTCTGAGCTGAATATAATTCACTTGAGTTGGTGTTGAGCCGAGTATGCCCACTTGAGCTAAGGTTCTCCTAAGTACCTATATCAAAACAAGGCAAACACATCTAAAAAGCCTTGTAGTCTTATTTTAACCACACAAACACACTTAAAACCAAATGTAGACATACTTAATATAATATATACATAAGTAAACACACATACCAATATATATACATAAATATGTCACATATCAGCATGCAACACATTATAAACAACATATTCTAAGGCATGGACATTCTCAAATGAATCTGAAATGTTAGCGCAAGTAAGGAAAAAAGCTTCCCTGTATTTCATTGCCTTAGAATGTGTGATAAGTCCTGATGGTAAGACCTCCAGATCAACCTGTTGAACTTGACATGATGTGCTCACATCACGAGTAAAAAGCTAGAAATTTGAGATTAAGTTGTATATTTTTTTCAAATGCCCATAATAAACTATTTGAACTCATAAAATTTTATTTAAGATCATTTGGTTGTCGTTTTGTTGGGATTAAAACATGCATGTCTAAATGAGCTTTATAGAGATTTCGTTCGAATTTTAACAAAGTAAAAAATTGAAAAATTGAGATTATGTTATATAAATGGGTGAAAAGTCCATAATTAACTATTTAAAGTCATAAAATTTTATTTAAAATCATTTTGCGGTTGTTTTATTGGAATTAAAATGTGCATGTCTAAATTGGCTTTATTGTGAACCCATTAGAATTTTAACAAAGTAAAAATCTAGAAATTTGAGATTAAGCTGTATAATTTTGTTCAAATGCCCATAATAAACTATTTGAACTCATAAAATTTTACTTAATATCATTTGGTTGTCGTTTTTTTGGGATTAAAACGTGCATGTCTAAATGGGCTTTATAGAGAAGTCGCTAGAATTTTAACCGAGTAAAAAGATGAAAAATTGAGATTATGTTGTATAATTAGGTTGAAAAGTCCATAATTAAAATTTTGAACTCAAAAATTTGATTTAATATCATTTTGCAGTCATTTTCTTGGGATTAAAACGTGCATGTCTAAATGGGCATTATAGTGAACTAGTTCAAATTTTTACCGAGAAAAAGCTAGAAATTTTAGATTAAGTTGTATCGTTTTGTTCAAAAGCCCATAATTAACAATTTTAACTCATAAAATTTGATTTAAAATCATTTGGTTGTCGTGTTGTTGGGATTAAAACGTGCATGTCTAAATGTTCTTTATAGAGAATTCGTTTGAATTTTAACCGAGTAAAAAGCTGAAAAATTGAGATTATGTTGTATATTAGGTTCAAAAGTCCATAGTTAACTATTTGAACTCATAAAATTTTATTTATTATCATTTTGTGGTTGTTTTGTCGGAATTAAAACGTGCAAGCCTAAATGGGCTTTATAATGAACACGTTTGAATTTTAATTGAGTAATAAAACCTAGAAATTTGAGATTAAGCTGTATAATTTTGTTCAAAAACCCATAACAAACTATTTTAAATCATAAAATTTGATTTAATATCATTTGGATGTCGTTTTGTTGGGATTAAAATGCGCATGTCTAAATTGGCTTTATAGAGAATCCGTTCGAATTTTAATCTAGTAAAAAACTGAATTAAGTTGTATTTTTTGTTCAAAGCCCTTAATTAACAATTTTAACTCTTAAAATTTGATTTAAAATCATTTGGTTATCGTTTTGTTGGGATCAAAACGTGCATGTCTAAATGTGCTTTATAGAGAATCCGTTCAAATTTTAACCAAGTAAAAAGCTGAAAAATTGAGATTATGTTGTATATTAGGTTCAAAAGTCCATAGTTAACTATTTGAACTCATAAAATTTTATTTATTATCATTTTGTGGTTGTTTTGTCGGAATTAAAACGTACAAGCCTAAATGGGCTTTATAATGAACACGTTTGAATTTTAATCGAGTAATAAAACCTAGAAATTTGAGATTAAGCTGTATAATTTTGTTCAAAAACCCATAACAAACTATTTTAAATCATAAAATTTGATTTAATATCATTTGGATGTCGTTTTGTTGGGATTAAAATGTGCATGTCTAAATTGGCTTTATAGAGAATCCGTTCGAATTTTAATCTAGTAAAAAACTGAATTAAGCTGTATTTTTTGTTCAAAGCCCTTAATTAACAATTTTAACTCTTAAAATTTGATTTAAAATCATTTGGTTATCGTTTTGTTGGGATCAAAACGTGCATGTCTAAATGGGCTTTATAGAGAATCCGTTCAAATTTTAACCAAGTAAAAAGCTGAAAAATGAGATTATGTTGTATAATTAGGTTCAAAAGACCATAATTAACTATTTGAACTCATAAAAGTTCATTTAATATTATTTTGCGGTCATTTTATTGGGATTAAAACGTGCATGTCTAAATTGGCTTTATAGTGAACCAGTTCGAATTTTAACTAAGAAAAAAGCTAGAAATTTGAGATTAAGTTGTATATTTTTGTTCAAAAGCCCATAATTAACAATTTTAACTCTTAAAATTTGATTTAAAATCATTTGGTTTCGTTTTGTTGGGATTAAAATGTGCATATCTAAATGGGCTTTATAGATAATCCGTTCAAATTTTAACTGAGTAAAAAGATGAAAAATTGAGATTATGTTGTATAATTTTAGTGTAAAAGTCTATGATTAAATATTTGAACTCAAAAAATTTGATTTAATATCATTTTGTGTTCATTTTATTGGGATTAAAACGTGCATGTTTAAATGGGCTTTATAGTGAACCCGTTCGAATTTTAACCAAGTAAAAAGCTAGAAATTTGAGGTTAAGCTATATAATTTTGTTCAAAAGACCATAATAAACTCTTTTAACTCATAAAATTTGATTTAATACCATTTGGTTATCTTTTTATTGGGATTAAAATGTGCATGTCTAAATGGGCTTTATAGATAATCCGTTCTAATTTTAACAAAGTAAAAAACTAAAAAATTGAGATTATGTTGTATAATTAGGATCAAAAGTCCATAATTAACTATTCGAACTCATAAAATTTAATTTAATATTATTTTGCTATCGTTTTGTCGGAATTAAAACGTGCAAGTCTAAAATGGCTTTCTAGTGAACCCGTTCAAAAAAAATTTGAAGGAAAGGGCCTCATTAAAAAAAACTATAGCCATCACCTCGAGAGGTGAGTAGGCCCTATGGGGAAAAGAGTACCCATGGTTTTATTGAGAAGAAGAGGAAAATCTCTCCGAGTTTACAAAGCCCGAATAATGTCGGGAAACATATAACAAAAAGAACAGGAAATAAAAGAACGCAAAGCCCTAGTAGCTAAGACATGGGCTACAACATTTGCGTCTCTAGGTACATAAAAAATCTTACAATTAGGCATAGTACTAAGAGTGGAGTGAATGCGGGACACCAAATGTTGCACTGTGGAGAGATCTTGGTGATGAGCATTATTAACCTTGTTAGCAATGGAAGTTGAGCCAGTTTCAAAGATCACATTAGTCCAGCCATTAGCAACTGCGAATTTTAATCCTTCCAAAATGGTAAGAGCCTCGACAGAAGCTGGATCTGGGCAAAAAATGAGTGGCATAGAACAATCACCAAGGTCGAAGCCAGAAGAATCCCAAGCGATGACACCTACAGTAGCACCCTTTAATATAGGGTTAAAAGCGCCATCTATGTTAATCTTGACAAAACCAAGATTTGGTTTCGTCCATCTAGCTTGAGCAAAAGTGGGCTCGGCTAGCTGGGAGCGTTGATGGGAAGAATAATTCATTGATGTATAATCATTGAACAGAGTTTGGGCATTGGAAACAATTAACCAAACCGGTTGGAGATGGTAGTTATGGACAAAATCATCGTGGCGGTTCCATAAATTCCATAAGAGCATTATGAGGAAAGAGAATTGATGTAGGGAAAGAAACCCAACAACTTCGGAAAGCCATTGGTGGGGAGAAAAAGGGGAGGTAGAGAAAATTCGAGCAGTGAGTCCTTCCAATTGGAGTGCCTCTTTGGCACTGGGACAATCCCTCAAAGCATGGAGGGTGGTTTCAGTAGTCATATTGCAAATCGGGCATACTCCCGTACCAAGATTTGCTTGGAGGATTTTATGGCCCGTTGGTAATGCATCATGACATAAACGCCATCCAAAGGAAGGAACCTTTGGTAGAGTAGGCAGTTTAGATAGAATTTTCCAAAGTTTAGAGGGTCTATTGATTGGCCCTAGCTGCAACTGCAAGAACTGGTAACCAGACCGCACCGTATAGATGCCAGACTCATGGTGACCCTAAAGGGTGGTGTCTTTTATGTCATTGATAATGGGTACATTAAGGATGGTATTGGCATCTTCATGAGAGAAGTATTCTCTTACCTTTGGTTCGTCCCATCGAGGTAAGTTAGGCACCATGAAGATACCTACTCGAAGAGGGACTTCGTCATATACCTCATAATCACCATAAAGGTGCACAGGCTGAGAGCCACCCCCTTTGTTAAAGTGGATCTGAACTTGGATGGATATGCTTGGTCGTTTGAAGAATCAATTGCGAAGCTTAGAGATAGCTATGCTAATTCCTTTCTAGGCAAAAGAAGATTTTTGAGTGTGATCAGATTCAAGGATAGATCCCGTAGGATAGTACTTGGATTTATCGACCTGACTTAAAAGGTTATCAGATTCACAAATCAAACGCTAGATTTGTTTACCTAGTAAAGCGACATTGAAGTGGTGAAGATCACGAAAACCTATCCCTCCTGCCGCTTTTCGGCATACAGATGGTGTCCCAAGGGAGCATATGCCAACCTCGTTTGTCAGCTTTTCTAGACCACCAATATCGGTGTATCGAAGTAGTCATGTCATCAATAATGTTTTGTGGTAAAAGGTAGCAAGACATGACATACTGAGGCATGGATTGTATGATTGATTTGATGAAAATTTCTCAACCACTAAAGGAAAAAAGGTGTTTATCCCACTTACTCAGGCGGGAATTCATTTTGTCCCTTGTAAAACCCAAGGTTGCAGTTTTGTTTTTCCATATTAAGAGAGGGACTCCCAGATAAATGCATGGATCGTCAACTTCTCGTACGTGAAGGATATCATTAATTTTCGTTAGAAGTACCGTGGAGGTTTTCAGGGAAAAGAAAATAGTAGACTTTTCAAAGTTCACCGCCTGCCCAGATGAAGTAGCATAAGTGTGTAAAGCATCTTTAAGTCGTTGAGCTTCTGTAGCTGTATTCTTGATTAATACAACACAATCATCCGCAAAGAGGAGGTGGTTAATGCGAGGCTCATTCTTGCTAGCACAAAGTCCTGGGAGATTATCATTTTCTTGCTCTGCATTGAGTAGTGTTGATAGGCCTTGGATACATAATAGAAAAAGGAAAGGAGATAGAGGGTCCCCTTGTCGCAAACCTCTGTGAGGTTTAAAGGGTCGTGAAAGGAAATCGTTGACACGTACTTGGAAGGAAACAGAGAAAATACATCTCATAATAAGGGAAAACCAGTGGGCATTAAGATCGAGCTTAAGCATAATTTGCTCAAGGAAAGGCCATTCAACACGGTTGAATGCCTTTTCCATGTCTAGTTTTAAACTAGCACCTTTGGTAAGTGAGGTCTCATTGGTATGTAAGGTGTGGATAAGCTCATGTGCAATGAGAATATTGTCAGTGATGTTCCGCCCTTGGACAAAAACAACTTGATTACTGCTTATGCATAAAGGTATAATAGATTTCAAACGATTAATAAGTACTTTCGCAATTGTCCTATAAAGGACTGTGCAAAGGCTAATAGGTCTAAGATGATGCATTGTTGTGGGTTCGCTAATCTTAGTTATAAGCACAATGATAGTATGATTGACCTCTTCCATATTAACCGACCCTCGTAAGAGTCTAAGGCAGAGGTTTATAAAATCCTGGCCAAGGATCTTCCAATGCTTCCGAAAGAAGCCACTTGGGAAACCAGCAACTCCTGGAGCTTTCCGGGGGTCAATATCACGGAAAGCAATGGTAATTTCGTCTGTTGTTAAGTCCTTAATAAGGTCATTATTCATCGGTTCAGTTACAATAGTGGGAATGTTATCCATAATGGAAGATGAAATAGTAGTAGAGGACGAGAATAGGTTTCGAAAGTAGTCAATAGCAGTAAACATGATATTTGTTGTATGTGTTTGCCATATATTCTGGTTATTGAAAAGCCCAACAATGTGATTCTTCCTCCGTCGACTATTTGCTCTGGCATGAAAGAAAGAAGTGTTTTTGTCACCGTGTTCTAGCCATTATGTCTGAGCTCGTTGGGCTCAGTATATTTCTTTTGCGTTTAACAAGCTATCAAGCTCACATTTAGTAGAAGCAAAGTTTTGGATGTCTATATCAAAGAGATGTCGTTTGAGGCACATATTAATGAAATCATTAAGTTGAGTGATACGTTCATTGGATTTAATACGTTTCTTTTATTTGCCAAGAGGCTAGAAAACATCCAATATCCTTAAATTTATCAAAGGTCGAGCGAGAAGTGTTAGACCAAATCTCTCTAATTCGCAATGAAACTTCCGGGATATCAGCACAACATTTCTCAAAGCGAAAAATGTTTTTAGAATGGTTGGGTCGGAGAGCCCGAGGTGGGTTAGTATCAAGTAAGATTAGGCAGTGGTTAGAACGTGCTTGAAAATGTAGCTTGAAAGTTTAGAAAGGAGTTAAACCAGGTAGAATTACCAAGGAATCGATCGATTCTTGCCATAATTGTTTCTGTATTACGTCGAGATCTAGTCCAAGTGAACCATCCTGACGTTGGCTGACAATCAAAAAGATCATTCTTAGTAAGACAATCTTTGAAATTATTAATTTGTGATCACGCTCGACGGGTACCGCCTCGTTATTCATTATCATATAGTATTTCATTAAAATCTCCTCCTAAAAGCCATGAAAGGGGAAAGGCTGATTGTAAAGAATCTATTAGTTGCCAAGTTTTGTATTTGTTTGCAGTTTCAACGAAACCATGTAAACCGGAAAAATGAAATTTTGTTTGACCAAAAGAAGTAATAACATCAATATGACGATCCGAGTAAGACAACAAATCAATAGAAGTTTTATTATTCCAAATAATAGCAAGTCCTGTACAAGAAGGGCTGGAAGCATTGGCTATGCATCCATGCATTCCTAACTTAATCCTAATACGGTCCATAGGTTGTCTGCTTAACCTAGTTTCACAAAGAAATAGAAAGTCGACATCAGGCTTTGAGATAGCACGTTGTAAAGCGAGAACTGCCTGGTTGTTGCCGAGACCCTGACAGTTCCAACATAAAAGTTTCATGCCTAATTTGATATTAAGATGTATAATTTTAACCGAGTAAAAAGCAAGAAATTTGAGATTAAGATGTATAATTTTGTTTAAATGCCCATAATAAACTATTTGAACTCGTAAATTTTAATTAACATGACTTGGTTATCGTTTTGTTGGGATTAAAACTTGCATATCTAAATGAGCTTTATAGAGAAGTCATTCGAATTTTAACAAAATAAAAAGATGAAAAATTTAGAGTATGTTGTATAATTAGGTTTAATAGTCCATAATTAAATATTTGAAATCACAAAATTTGATTTAATATCATTTTGCGGTTGTTTTTTGGGTTTAAAACGTGCATGTCTAAATGGGCTTTATAGAGAATCCATTCAAATTTTAACAGAGTAAAAAGCTGAAAAATTGAGATTATGTTGTATAATTAGGTTCAAAAGTCTATAATTAACTTTTTGAACTCATAAAATTTTATTTAATATCATTTAGTTGTCGTTTTATTGAGATTAAAACATGCAAGTCTAAATGTGCTTTATAGATATTCCGTTCGAATTTTAACCGAGTAAAAAGCTGAAAAATTGAGATTATATTGTATAATTAGGTTCAAAAGTCCATAATTAACTATTTGAACTCATAAGATTTGATTTAATATCATTTTGCAGTCCTTCTATTGGAATAAAAACATGCAAGTCTAAATTGGCTTTATTGAGATATGTACAAATTACTAAAGACTGTGTAGGTTGGAATTTTAAACCGAAAAGTTCCAACATGATATGATCCCGGTTGTGAAATTTTGAATCATATATGTGTTACTAGATCGTGGTTTGAGTAAGAGCTTTGAGTAGCGTTTTTCATGGGAAGTTAGTTGCCTTGACAATTAGGATTGTCAAGAAAATATGAACGCCGAAGATAGTAGTGGTGACGTGGATTTTGTAGATTTAACAAGGATGATGGATTGTGACCCGTTAGCTATATAGAGCTAAGAACCAACAATATAAAATGATGGAATTGAAGTGATAGAGAATAGAACGTGACCCACTAGCTATAGAGAGCTAGGAACAACGCTATAAAAGAATTAAATAGATAGAAGAATGCCACAAGAATCCACTTGAAGCCGATAAAATTATTGTAGAACAAGAAAAAGAGAACACTCTCAAAGTTTAATATATGATCAAAGTTATCCCTTTATAATGGAATAGACAACCTATTTATTGTAACCATAGGCTAGATACGAAGAGTCTTACAAAGGAGATAATTTCTCAATCTCAATGCTAATAAAAACTCATGAATGCATTGTTTCACATCTTTCCTCATAATGACTGAAAATACCAAGAGTCTTGTACGATTTAACATTATCTAGAATGAATCTAGACTCATATAATTCTAATAGAGAAGACTCCTACTGATATGAACCCGGTAGTATGATCTAAGTCATATATGATATTGCCCGATCGTGATTCTAGTAAGAACAGATTTCACAAGAATTGTTACGCTATAATTTCATAAACATAAAGCATAATAATGAAATAATAATAAGAAGAAAAAAATGATGGAATGAAAGATATGTTAAAGGTTTGAAGTGTATGGAATTGTGATGGTTCTAGTGGTTATACGAAATGAAGGAAAGTTAGGATATGTAATGGTGGTGACGTGGGTATGTAACTTTAAGGAGCTAGGAACCAACAATATAATATGCTGGATTCGATGTGGTAGAAGTGTGGCACGTTACCCACTAGCTATAAGGAGCTAGGAACCAACGCGATAATAAGATGGAGGAAAGGTTCCTATTTATAGTGTTCATAGGAACCATATGAAGAGTCTTACAACAAGAGATGAATGCTTCATCTTTATGGTGATAAATGCTAATGAATGCTTTGTTTTTTTCTCTTATCTTTAAGTGGATGAAGGTTCAAGGTATTAATGATGAATTTGGACTTAATTTAGGCTTAATATACATATAATTTCGTCCAAAAGGTGGAAGGACTTTTGGGCTGCCTTGTCTTACTCTTTCATGGAGAGAAAATGGGTGAAAATGAACACTTGATGTATGTAGACACTTTGGTAGCAAAGGGGAGTGTCTCTTCCAATTTCATGCTGATCCTCAAGCTAATTAACCTTATTGAATGTCATAATGTTATGCATTAAGAGGGCCTTCATTGCTTGTCTTCATGTACAATACAAATAGCCTCCAAAGATGATGAAGAAGTGACTTGAATTCCTTGATTATTCGCATAATGATGGCCTTCATTTGTATGAATAAAAATCATATTTGAATTGACTTGAATATGTGAATAAAGAAGAACTTCAATGACTTGTCTCTTTGATAAAGATGAAGGGACTCTTCCTTGGCTCAAACTCATCCAAATCATCCTTGCACCAAATTCTCGTAATAAAAATTTCAGCCTGCACTATCTTCAGTAAATCGATTATATCTCAAGCTTTCGATATCGGATTGATGTGATCCAAGCCAGCAGCAAACTTCTTGGGGCCTTGCTCATATCAAAGAAGAAGTCACAAGATTTAAACACTTGTGGAAAAGTCGATGATCTTAACGATTCAAGTTCAAACATGCTTTTTCAAACCCTGAATTTGAACTTGGAGCCTTGGCCATCTTTCAAACAAATGCAGCATGTTACTTTTGCATTTTAATACATGCATTTGAGTGCTAGCTTAGGAGTTTGTTGCATGTAGTTGCATGAGCATTTAGCTTGCATGAGTTTACATTATTTTGCATATTTAATTTCAGCATGTGTGCATGAATAAATAATGCTTGATGTTCATTTAAGCATGTTAGTTCAATTATGTTCATTAGCTTAATTAATTCATGTTAGTTTTCTTATGTTTATGAGTTCATTTAGTGTGTGAGTTAATTAATTAAACTAGATCATTCAACGTAACTAGTTTCATTAATTAAACTAAGCTCATTAAATCTGTTTCATGCATTCACTTTTATTGAATAAAGTTATCATCTAATGGTTGTTTATATATTTTGAGCTAGGGTACTCATTTGGGATCAAATGGCTGATCATTTTCTACAAGAATGACAAGCCATTTACCACCAATTGAAGACACTTGAAGACACCATGATGGCTAATCAGTTTCAAGACATTCAAGGGAGATTTACACCACCTAAAGACTGTCAGTTTTCAACAATGTTACAAAGCATTGAAGAGCTCCTAAATACACCACTTAAAGAGCTACTTAAACACTACTTGCTACTTTAACACCCCATAAAGCTGATCAGTTTTTTTATCAAATAAGACATGCAATGAAAGCCTTCATTATCACCACTTAAGGGAGAGTAAAGGTAGGAGTTAATACAACACTTAAGGAGGGATTTCAAGGAATATCAGTCAAATTGTTCGCCATTTTTGGATTGGATACGGGGATATTTCAGTCTTGAGATATTCTTCAAACTTATTCCGCTAGTTGTTATCTTTCCAACACACTTTGAATCACCTCGATCCGATATCAGGAGCTTAAGATATGATTAAATTAGTGAAGATAGTGCATGCTGGAAATTCAGTACGGGAATAGTCACAAGATGCTTGTTCAACAAATTCAAAAGGCCATTCAATTGCTGAATTTAATGCTTTATCAACAACCCATTAAAGGAGGATGTGACAACTTAATCAAGTTCATTAGCCCAAGGGTTTCTCCATGTGGATGATATGTATGTTTACATTCATCCTACGAATGTCCACATTCATCCTTTTTAGATCAAACATTTTCAATTGGAGATAGGATAACCTACAAATTAATCTTTGTCTAGGCCAATCAATTTGTTGTTGTCTTACACCTATAAATAGGCACTCATTCCATTGTAAAAGATACAACTTTTGACATATATTACAATTTGAGTGTTTATCTTTTATAGTTCTTTTTAAACTTTATCGGCTTGCAAGATTGTTCTTGTGGAATTCATCATTATTCATATTTTTATATTGTTGGTTCCTAGTTCTTATAACTAGAGAGTCACAATCCATTAACCTTTTACCCAAGTCACGGTTTAAAAACTCTTAAGGAATGAGTCTTCACTTTTTAGTGTTGGTTCCTCCTTTGTTTACACCGCACCATCAATTAAATTTCTTTTCTTCACTTTCATCATCCATACATCAATATTTCCATACTTCATCCTAAACACAACAACCATCTTATCATTATTCCATTTCACCATACTATCTATCCATTTCATATCATCTTGTAAGTTCTATTTCAAAATTTCTATTTTTTATTTCAGTTACTTACTAGAATCACGATCAGGCAGTCACATATACAAATTCGAATATTCCGCAAACGGATTCGTATCATGGATTAAGGTGATTCAAACGGCGTTGGAAAGCTAAGAGATAGTGGAATAAACTTAAAACAGACTTCAAGACTCAGATCGTCACGTATCCATATCAAAAATACAGAACAAGTAGAGAGAATATACAAAACTCCTTGAATTCCCTCTTTAAGTGTTGTTTTAATCCATGCTTTTACTCTCACTTGAATTTTTGAACCCCAAAAGACTTCAAACATGCTTTTATTTAGATTTAATGCACCTAATAACACAAAAACATATATTAAAATAATGCAACTTATATGCAAATTAGAACTTACTTATATGAACTAGCATGCTTAATGAACATAACATATTTAATGAACTAGTATACTTATGAACTACCATGCTTAAATGAACTCATGCTGCAATACATGCTTGAATGAAGTAACATGCTTATTTTTGTCATGCAATTTAATTTCATGCAACTAATAAAATTCATGCAAAGTCACGCACAAGTAAAAATCATGCAAATGAATGATAAGATATAATGCATATATGAGGAAGTAGAGAATGAAGTAAGGTAATACTGCCCTTGAATAATTCATGGAAAACGTACAAAGTATGACAAGTATATATGAAATGATGAGTCTAGTTAGGATCATATCACCTACACTTTTATTGCTTCCTCACTCATGTAGAATGGATGAAGACAACGTAGGATGTATGTGGACATCCTATATGTCTAAAGAAAAATGTCTGTTGCAATTCCAAGATCATCTCCATGTAATTATCCTACTTGAATTGCCTTGATGAAGAGAATAAAGTAGACCTTCATTGCATGTCTCCTTGTAGAATATGAAAAGCCTCTCCAAATGATGACAATGATGGACATTATTTGTTTGTCTCCCATGCATCATTTTCCCGTAATAAAATTACAGTCTGCATTGTCTTTAGTAAATTGACAGTATCTTAAGCTCTCGATATCGGATTGAGGTGATTAAAAATGCGTTGGAAAGCTAAGAATTAGAGGAATAAATTTCAAGAAGACTTGAAGAATTAAATCAGCCCGTATCTTGTTCAAAAATAATGATCAAGATGTCTCATATTCCAATTTGATGTGATTGTTCATCTCCCTCCATGCACTTTAATGAAGAACATGTTTATTGAATTCAATATAATTTTATGCAAACTTTCATTTCTCATGCAAATTCATGCATAAGTAAAAGATGAAATAAGGAATAATTCCCTTAGAAATATCCTTGAACGTCTTCATGATGGTGGAGGTTCCTCCTTCAGGTTGAAATACACCTCCATAAATTTGATCTTTGTTTGAACATCCCATATTAAGAAAGAATAAGCTTCTTAAAGCTTCTCGAATGTAAACAACTTGCCTCGATCAAACGGTCTCAATAAGGTTGTAGAAAATAATGTAAGGAACGTAGTCGCGCTCACATCATTCCCTCCCTCTTTAAGTTGATTCGTCCTCGAATCAAAAATGATAAAAGAATGAACGTTATAGAAAAAACAAGAAAGATACTTTACCATAAGTAGAATACTTCGAATTAGTTCCTCACCCTTGATAATGGTTCATCCCCAAATTTAAAGCATCTTTGGGAAAATGTTCTTCATCGCCAAATAAAAAGAAGTCTTTTCCATAGCAGAGAAGTCTTTTTGAAATCCTCATGGTGGCTTTTCAATTTTTGTTTCTTTTATGATCTCTTTTTCTGAAACATCATTGGTAACAAATCTTCCTTTTCCTTTAGGAATCATGGTGCTACGATTAGGACATTGGCTCGGGATGTGTCCTCTTCCCAAACACCGGTAACATCGAATTTCTCTTGAATTTTTCATTATGCAATCTTGTGATAATGAAAAATCAAGAATAAAAGAAGAATTATTAAAGTTAGTGTAAAATGAAATTTTACTCTCTTTCTCTTCTACACAAATAATTTCTTTTCCAAACTCATTCTTCTCACACTTATCTTCTTTGTGAAATTCTTTTTCACTTTCACTTTCTTTTTCTTTCAAAATCTCTTTTCTCTTTTATTTTACAAAACTCTTTTTCGTCACTCTCAATGTCTTTTGCCACTTTCATTTCTTTCTCTTTTTTTTCCAACAAATTCTTTTTCTAGTTGCTCTTGCAATCGTGTTTCTTTGACAAAATTTTCCAAACACTCTTGAAGACGAGCTAAATTTTCTAGATTGCAATATGTAGAAATTCTTGTCTCATTTCGTGTTGAACTTTTGACATTGTTTCTTATTCGAAAATTGAAATCCTTCTTGCAAGATTTGTCGCTCAAATTGGGTTTCGATTTAGAACAAGATCGAACGTTGTTTCGCAACTTTTCTTGCCTTTTAACCTTCGATGGAGGAGGTTTTGAAGAAAAATGTCTTTCAATTATTCGATCCAATTTCTTTGTGATTGGGTTAAAATGCTTTTTGAACAATCTCTTCATCTCACGATTGAAATCCAGAAATGAAATTCTGGTGAAAAATTTGGTACTTCATCACTTGTATAAACATTAGATCTTGTGAAATTTTAAGACATCTTTAACACA
This sequence comes from Abelmoschus esculentus, assembly GCA_035048815.1. Lineage (NCBI taxonomy): Eukaryota > Viridiplantae > Streptophyta > Magnoliopsida > Malvales > Malvaceae > Abelmoschus > Abelmoschus esculentus. The sequence goes on from JAUCBN010000049.1 coordinate 5,644,009, forward strand.
TGTAATTGGCTTTTCTCCATTAACTCGACTTACTAAACCGTCGTAACTCTGATACCAAATGATATGATCCCGGTTGTGAAATTTTGAATCATATATTGTTGCCCGATTATGGTTCGAGTAAGTGCTTTGAGTAGCATTTTTTTCGTAGGAAGTTAGTTGCCTTGACAATTAGGATTGTCAAGAAAATATGAACGCAGAAATAGTAGTGGTGACATGGATTTTGTAGATTTAACAAGGATGATGGATTGTGACCCGTTAGCTATATAGAGCTAAGAACCAACAATATAAAATGATAGAATTGAAGTGATAGAAAATGGAACGTGACCCACCAGCTATAGAGAGCTAGAAACCAACGCTATAAAACAATTAAATGGATAGAATGCCACAAGAATCCACTTGAAGCCGTTAAAGTTCTTGTAGAACAAGAAAAAGAGAACATTCTTAAAGTTTAATATATGATCAAAGTTATCCCTTTATAATGGAATAGACAACCTATTTATAGTAACCATAGGATAGATACGAAGAGTCTTACAAAGGAGATAATTTCTCAATCTCAATGCTAATAAAAACTCATGAATGCATTGTTTCACATCTTTCCTCATAATGGCTGAAAATACCAAGAGTCTTGTATGATTTAATATTATCTAGTATGAATCTAGACTCATATACTTATAATGGAGAAGACTCTTGCACTTTTATGGCTTCCTCACTCATGAAGAATGGATGAAGACAACATATATGATATATGTGGACATCCTATATGTCCAAAGATAAATGTCTCTTGCAATTCCAAGCTCATCTCCATGTAATTATCCTACTTGAATTGCCTTGATTTAGAGAATAAAGTAGACCTTCATTGCATGTCTCCTTGTAGAATATGAAATGCCTCTCCAAATGATGATAATGATGGACATTTTTTGTTTGTCTCTCGTGCATCATTTTCCTGTAATAAAATTATAGCCTGAACTATCTTCAATAAATCGACCATATATATCTTAAGCTTTCAATATCGGATTGAGGTTATTCAAAATGCGTTGGAAAGCTAAGAATTAGAGGAATAAATTTCAAGAAGACTTCAAGACTCAAATCAGCCCTTATCCTATTCAAAAATAATGATCAAATGTCTCCTATTCCAATTTGATGTGATTGTTCATCTCCCTCCATGCACTTTAATGAAGAACATGTTTATTGAATGCAGTGTAATTTTATACAAACTTTCATTTCTTATGCAAATTCATGCATAAGTAAAAGATGGAATAAGGAATAACTCCCTTAGAAATATCCTTGAAGGTCTTCATGATGGTGGAGGCTCCTCCTTCGAGTTAAAATACACCTCCATAAATATGATCTTTGTTTGAACATCCCATATTAAGAATGAATAAGCTTCTTGAAGCTTCTCGAATGTAAACAGCTTGCCTCGATCAAACGGTCTCAATAAGGTTGTAGAAAATAATGTAAGGAACATAGTCGCGCTCACATCACAACAACTCCTAGAAGGAGACACCATTCAACCGAACGGATAAGGAGGGAGACACCACCAATTGAACAGACACCAAGGCTACTATTCGGCCACCTTTTCTAAGGGCAATGTCCCTTGGCCAAACCCTTTTATTTCCTATAAATAGGACATGAATTTTTATTTATAAAACTAATGTGAGGACCTCTAGGCCACCAACCATGATGATGCATTATAAGGCAAAGAAACTCAGGAAAGTTCTTTTCCTTACTTGTGCTACAATTCTAAATTCATTTGAACATGTTTATGCCTTAGAACATAGGTTTTATAAAGTGTTGCATGCTAATATGTGACATATTAGACTATACTACTTATTATATATGTTTAAGTATGTATATATGCTATTAAGTATGTTTTAAGGATTGATTTGATAGTATTTATTATGTTTCTAACTTATTTATAAGTTCATGTATGTTATTGAATAAGTTTGCTAGTGTTTACACCTTGTATTTATATTTCCATTGAGTTTACAATACTTTGATGGATTCTCGTGATACTTACATATAAGAACATAGGAGAACACTAACTCAAGAGAGTGTATGCAACTAAACTCCAGCTCAAGCAAGTGTATGCATCTGAACACCAGCTCAAGTGTATTCTATTCAGCTCAGATGAAGTCCAACGGAGTGCACGCAGCTCACCTTAGCTCGAGGCAGCTTAAAGGCTTAGCTCTAAGCTCAAGTCAACTCCTAACACTCTTAGCTAGCTTTTTTCAGCTCAACTCCATTTCTAACTCAACTCAACTCAAGCTGAAGTGACCTACAGTAACTGAAACTTATCCCTACACGAAGGGAAAGTGTCCTAGGCAAGTGTCATGCATGTGAGACACACATGGCAACCTTGTGCACATGTGTGGGCGTTCAAAGCACTCCAAGCCAAACAAGGCCCTTGTTTTTAAAGGCTAGACATCCAAGGAGATAAAAATGAGTGGTTTTTGTTCAAATTTCAAACATTAAACACATATTTAATGTGTTTTAAATGTCATTTTCGTTCAAAACATGTGGCTAAGAAAGCATGGCTGCCAAAAGGAGTTATTTTCATTCAAATTTAATTTTAAAACTCCTTTAATATTAGTCACACATGTAATTTCGGTTTGGCACTCTTGTTTCTATATATTTGTACTACAAACATTGTAAAAAGATTACACACTTTGAAATAAAGTTATACTTGAGAGTTTTTCTCTTATTTCGTTCTTTTTAGAACTTTTCTGACATTCAAACTTGTTTTTGATTGTCAAATTCTTGATACTTCGGGTTCCTAGATTGCTATCTAGAGGGTCCAAGTCCTTTGATATTAAATATATTCGATTTGGGTTTGCTTAGTATATTGTGCAGGTTCTTTCGAGTTTAGCGTTTCCAACAGATTCCAGCATCATAATTCACCAATTATTGAACGCTTGAATTGCTGCCATGGATGTTTCTTGAAGCATTCATCTTCCTTGTTTCGAGTTTTCTTCAAAACACCATCTTTTTTTTTCTTTAATTTCGTTTTCACCTTTATTCACTAAATTCATCATGAATATAACTTTGTTTTCTTGTTGTTTTTATTATATTCTTGTTGCAGGAGCTTGCTTACAACATTCCTAGATCCGCAACATATGAAGAAAGTTCGTTTCGACAGGTTACATCGTATCATATGGTATCAGAGATTTGGTTCGGATTTGTTGTACTTTTTCTGCAATTTAGTACAAAAGAAAAAATCAAAAAAAATATAAAAAAAGGGTTAAAGTCAAAGTTTGACCAAAAAGTCAAAGTAAAAAAAAAGAAAATTTCAAAAATTTCGAAAATAACAAAAAAATCTGATTCGAATATTGCAATGAAATTGACATTTCCTTTTTCGTCAATTTCCAACCCCTTTTATTTTGTTTCTTCTTTTTCTTCGTTTTATCTTTGTTTGTGTTTCTTTTTAGTAATACATTTGTAACAAGTTTGAAAATGTTGGATTAGTCCTTTAAAGAACTGAAAATAGAGAAATTGTGAGGGAAAAAGGCACTGAGTGTTGTGAGAACAGATGTGAAGACAAAAAGAGCCATTCAAGCACTCTCCCGAGGGAAACACAAGCGTTGAGTGTTACATTTTGAGTACACAATTTTTTTTTGACTGAAACTGAGAGGTTTTTATGTTTGGAGTAAAACACAAGTTAAGTACATAAATAAAAGATATTTATTTTATTTCCTAGTTTATTCCTATAAGGATTCTTTTCCCACGTGGCCTTTGACCTTGACTTTTCGTGTGTTTCCCAGCTCCGATTTCTATGTTGCTTGTCTTAAAACGTCCACCTTTTTTTTCTCTTCAGATCGCCTATCATATCGACATTTACTCTTCAGGTGCTGCCGAGGCGGGTACTAATCTGTATTATAGTTTCGGCTTCCAGCATCCATCTTCTTGTTTGGCAATTCCTATGATGCAGTTTCCTGTCTAAGAAAGAAAACCATCAAATGCATCTGTTTTATGCCAAATAATAGATAAATTAATGAATTGAGTATTGGGATGCTGAAATATGGAAATAAGCAGAATTATCCAATATTGCCATTAAATTTGTCCTTTATTAGCAATAATCAAGTGGGAAATTGGTATAAAGAATAGGACTTTTAGGCACTCGTCACACCCCCAAACTGGAACTATTGCTTGTCCTCAAGCAATGCACAAGATAGATTTTTAAGTAAGGAATTTTAAAGTAATATACCGTCCTGCCTGCCGCGGCAGAATTCCTTTCTTGACTCGGCCTCTTCTAGGTTCTAGGAATTCCTCGGAATTGGACTTTGAGTCTTGGTGAGTGTGTGCGTAGCTATGTCAAAGTTGATTATCTAAGTTCTAATCCTTTTTCTAGCTCAAGACTTCCGACTAATATTTTTCTTCAATTATTTTTCTTTCCTTTTCCCTGTTTGGTATATAAATATATATTGCTATATACTTATATTGCTTGAGCCAGTTTTCGGGCACCTCAAGTGTTAACTACTCTAACTAGAGCCAATTTCGGGAACCTCTAGTAAGTGGGAAAAAGACTAAGTCCTAGAGCTAGTGATAGACACCTCTATGGACTAAACTAGAGCCGGTGATAGGCATCTCTAGTTAAAATCTAAGCCTAAGTCCTTATTGCTTTTCAAAGAAAAGAACTTTTAAAAATCAACTAAGACTAGCAGTGTTTATAGATTTTTCAGGCTCATAGTCTAATCCTAAGTACTAATCCTAAGAGACCTTTCTGATTTCAAGTCTGATGAATGGTGCATACTGCTGTGGCGGCTGGAGAATATATTGCTGCCGAGGCAGTCTCAATAAAATTCAACATACTTAAAAAAAATTGCATAAAACTGTAATTGTTGTAAAGACAAAATTTAAGGCAGTAGTAGGATAATCCGAATAATTTCCATACATGACATATATTTTTATAAGGTAGAAAATAGGATCAATACTCCCCTAGACTCGAGGGATGCATTGTCCTCAATGCATGTATCTGAGCATAAGGCAACAATAAAAGACAAGATAAAAATTAAGAGACAATGAAAAGATAAACCAATATTTATATGTCGCGTCTTGGCCTCTTCAGTATCCTGAGGGTCATCAGTTTGTGTGGAGTTTGTTGAGAAAGAAACTAAAAACTGTCATCATATGTTCTTGGGTGGCCAACCCACCTTCACATTTTTCTGCTGAGGCAACCTTTCTCTGTGGCAACTTGCAGCCGAGACAACCTCCGCCATGGCATTATGCTTCCGAGGCAACCTTCTTGGGCGGGACGACAAGCTCGATTTCAGTGTTGTTTTATATGCTTCATGGCTTCTCCTTCTTGAAATTCCATCCTAAAAAAATAACTCAAACATAATTAAACTTATTTCCTAAAACAAATAACTCAAAAATAATAAAACTAATTTCCTAAGATAGTAGTGCAAGAAAAATAAAAAGGAAAGTTGGAATCGCCAATCCCCGGCAACGGTGCCAAATCTGGTGGAGGTAGAAAGTCCTGCTTTTATGATGAAGCATTCGTTCTTCCACCTTTTTCAGATTGTAGTATTTAAGATGTCGAACCTACATGGATTTACTTATGCAATTTATTCTTCCTGCACAATGAAAAGGTAAAGACACAGGTAATTGAGTTGGATTATAACTAAGAAAACTAATTAAAGCAATAAAGATAAATGATCAAGAAATCAAGGATGGAAAAGTGGGGCAGGTTAGAGTGCTTTGTAGTGTGGGTTCAATTGACTTGTTTTTGTCTCATGCAATTATACAACACGCCCCGGCAGAACTGCAGTTTTATTGCCTCGGCAGTGAAGGATTACGTCCACCGCGACAATCCCTTGCTCTTGGGTGGACTTCTTCAAGGTTCGGCAAAGTGTCCTCTGATGACTTCGCTTATCCCTAAGTCGAAGTACTGTTGACAATTAGTCTTTGATGATACCTCCCGGTGTGAATCAATTATAACCACCAACCAATCTCACACTTCTTTTAGCCGCTGAAACTCTAACCTATCCCTAGGCTGAGTTAGTATTTTCCAGCTAGAAAAATACCGTACTTATTCCTTTCGTGAATCTACATATCCCAATGCTAGATAAATAGATCTCTCACAAACTTCTCTTCCGAGCTTGAATGCAAGAATAATGAATGGCAAAGAATAAGCAAACCTCGATATTTTATTGCATGAAACAAGAAGACAAAGTACAATTTTCTTCCACAACTACTCCACAAACTAACCTAAACCCCAAGGGGGCGATGGAGGAGTTTAGGGTTTTCTATGAACACTTGATTTCGAGATATCTCCTCTCTACATAAGCTATGGTTTATAGAGGCTTGGCCTAGGGCAAACCTTTCCAAAGTAGGAATACAACTTGGAGTAAAACACAAGTTAAGTATATAAATAAAAGATATTTATTTTATTTCCTAGTTTATTCCTATAAGGATTCTTTTCCCACGTGGCCTTTGACCTTGACTTTTCGTGTGTTTCCCAGCTCCGATTTCTATGTTGCTTGTCTTAAAATGTCCACCTTATTTTTCTCTTTAGATTGCCTATCATATCGACATTTGCTCTTCAGGTGCTGCCGCGACCTTCAAGTGCTGCCGAGGCGGGTACTAATCTGCATTCTAGTTTCGGCTTCCAGCATCCATCTTCTTGTTTGGCAATTCCTATGATGCAGTTTCCTGTCTAAGAAAGAAAACCATCAAATGCATCTGTTTTATGCCAAATAATAGATAAATTAATGAATTGAGTATTGGGATGCTGAAATATGGAAATAAGCAGAATTATCCAATATTGCCATTAAATTTATCCTTTATTAGCAACAATCAAGTGAGAAATTGGTATAAAGAATAGGACTTTTAGGCACTCGTCAATAGTGAACACATTGGAATTTAAACCGAGTAAAGTGCTCTAAAATTGTGATTAAGTGGTTTAATAATTTTCAAAAGTTCAAATTTAACTACATGAACTAATGTAGTTTGAATGAATCTCATATTGTGGTTGGTTTGTTGGGTTTAAAGCCTGCATGTCTAATTGGGCTTTCTAGTGAACACGTTTGAATTTTAAGCGACTAAAATGCTCTAAAATTTAAATTAAGTTGTATAATTTGGTTCAGAGACCCATAACTAACTACTTAACTCATGAAATTTGATTCATTCTTATTTTGCGTCCGTATTGTTAGGTTTAATGTATGCATATCTAAATGAGCTTATAATGAACACATTGGAATTTAAACCGAGTGAAGTGCTCTAAAATTTAGATTAAGTGGTTTAATCATATTCAAAATTTCATAATTAACTATTTAAAATCATGTAGTTTGATTGAATCTCATTTTATGGTCGGTTTATTAGATTTAAAGCATGCATGTCTAATTAGGCTCTCTAGTGAACCCGTTTGAATTTTAAGCGACTAAAATACTCTAAAATTGAGATTAAGTTGTATAATTTTGTTCAAAGACCCATACTTAACTATTTGAACTAATGAAATTTGATTCATTCTTATTTTGTGTTTGTTTTGTTAGGTTTAAAGTGAGCATATCTAAATGATCTTTATAGTGAACACATTGGAATTTAAACCGAGTAAAGTGCTCTAAAATTGAGATTAAGTGGTTTAATCATATTCAAAAGCTCATAATTAACTATTTGAACTCTTGTAGTTTGATTGAATCTCATTTTGTGGTCGGTTTATTGGATTTAAAGCATGCATGTCTAATTAGGCTTTCTAGTGACCCGTTCGAATTTAAGAAACTAAAATGCTCTAAAATTGAGATTAAATTGTACAATTTGGTTTAAAGGCTCATAATTAACTATTTGAACTCATGAAATTTGATTTATTCTTATTTTGGATCGGTTTTGTTAGGTTTAAAGAATGGCTATCTAAATGAGCTTTATAATGAACACATTGGAATTTAAAACGATTAAAGTGATCTAAAATTGAGATTAAGTGGTTTAGTCATACTCAAAAGCTCATAATTAACAATTTGAACTCATGTAGTTTGATTTAATCTCGTTTTGTGGTCAGTTTGTTGGATTTAAAGAATGCTTATCTAATTGGGCTTTCTAGTGAACCCGTTTGTATTTTTTTTGAAAGACAGGGCCTCATTAAAAAACCCCTATAGCCAGACACCCCGAGAGGTGCATAGGCCCCTATGGGGAAAAGAGTACCCAAGGTTTTATTGAGAAGAAGAGGAGAACCTCTCCGAGTTTACAGAAGCCGAATAAAATCGGGAAAGTTACAATTAAAAGAACAAGAAGAAAAAGAATGAAAAGCCCTAGTAGCTAAGACATGGGCTACAACATTTGCGCCTCTAGGTACATAACAAATCTTACAATCAGGCAAAGTACCAAGAGTGGATCGGATACGAGACACCAAATGTTGCACAGTGGAAAGATCTTGATGAGGGATGTTGTTAACCTTGCTGGCAATGGAAGCTGAGTTAGTTTCAAAGACCACATGAGTCCAACCATTAGCAACTGCAAACTTTAGACCTTCCAAAATGGCAATAGCCTCAGCAGAAGCGAGGTCCGGGCAAATGAGCTTCATAGAACAACCACCAAGGACAGCGCCTAAGGAATCCCGTGCAATGACGCCAACAACAGCACCTCTTAACACCGGGTCGAATGCGCCATCCGTGTTAATCTTAACGAAACTAGGGTCTGGTTTCGTCCATCTAGCTTGAGCAAAGGTGGGCTCAGCTAGCCGGGAACGAAGATGGGAGGCATCATTAATTGATGTGTAGTCATTAAAAAGTCTTTGTGCATTGGAGACAGTTAACCAAACCGGTTGGAGATGGCCATTATGGACAAAGTCATTTCGGCGATTCCATAAATTCCAAAGGATCGTGATAAGAAGTGAGAATTGATGTAGGGAGAGAAAACCAGCTACTTCAGAAAACCTGTTTGAATTTTAAGCGACTAAAATGCTCTAAAATTGAAATTAAATTTTACAATTTGGTTCAAAGGCTCATATTAACTATTTGAATTCATGAAATTTGATTTATTCTTATTTTGTGTCCGTTTTGTATTTTAAAGTATGCATATCTAAATGAGCTTTATAGTGAACACGTTGGAAGTTGAACCGACTAAAGTGATCTAAATTTGAGATTAAGTGGTTTAATCATATTCAAAAGCTCATAATTAACTACTTAAACTCATGTAGTTTGATTGAATCTCATTTTATTGTAGGTTTGTTGGGTTTAAAGCGTGCATGTCTTATTGGGTTTTTTGGTGAACCCATTTAAATTATAAGAGAGTAAAATTGATACGCTCCAACTCTCCAAAGATGCTTGTAGAGAGAACCTTTGATTGCCCGGACCTTAGAATGCAAGCAAGCCCTGTATCACGCTTGTTTCCTGAACAAAAGAATGTTAAAAGATGCTGGAAATAAGATAAGGATGATTCAAGAAGAGGTTATGGTGTTAGGGTATTGTTTAGATGAAAAGGAAGTTGTTTTGGTGAAGGGAATATGTGGGGGATGTTGATGGTTGATTAGGGAAGGAAATGGAGGTGTTTAAGTGAAGTAAATGATATGGAAGGATAAGTTAAGGTGATACGAGGTAGCCTGTCGAAACGGGCTTTCTTCGTATGTTGCGGATCTAGGAATGTTGTAAGCAAGTTCCTGCAAAAGAAAAACATAAACAGTCAAGTGTTTACACTGATTACCTATATAGGAAATAAGTATAATAATTTGGGCGTTTGAAGAGAACTTTTACATTGTTTACCTACATAGGAAAACAATGAAGTAAAATAAAACGAAAAATGAAAAAGATAAGAAATGGACAGAAGGTTGCTGGATCGAATTGGACACGCTAAACTCGAAAGAACCTGCACAATATACTGAGCAAACCCGAATCGAATCTGTTTAACGTCAAAAGGACTTGGACCCTCTAGATAGCAATCTAGGAACCCAAAGTATCAAGAATTTGACAATCAAAAACAAGTTTGAATGTCAGAAAAGTTCTAAAAAGAACCAAATAAGAGAAAACTCTCAAATATATTTTTTTATTCAAAAGTGTGTGTATGTCCTTGTCTTTACAAAAATTTCAGAATATATAGGAGAATGAAGGAGTTGGCCGAATTTGAATACTTGGTTGAAATTAAATTCAAATGCTTAATAACTTGCATCTAGGCTCCATTCATATCAGCCACATGTTTGGGCTCATAAAACACATTAAACATGTGTTAATTATTTGAATTTGAATGAGAAACCCCTCATCCTTATCCTTTGTTGTCGTCCATCATTCCAAAAGAAGGGCTGTGTTTGGCCTACTCTTACACTGGCACACCTCTGTTTACCTATGTTGGAAAACAGTACAAGAATCCATTTCGTAACTCACTGGTACACCTCTGTTTACCTATACTGGAAAACAGCTCAAGGATCCATTCGTAAAACACAAGGTTGAAACACTTGTAAACTTATTCAAAAACACACAAGAACGTATAAATAAGTTAGAAACATAATAAACACTATCAAACCAAACCTTAAAACATACTTAATAGCATATATACATACTTAAACATATATAATAAGTAGTATAGTCTAATATGTCACATATCAGCATGCAACACATTATAAAGCCTATGTTCTAAGGCACAAACATTATCGAATGAATCTGGAATTGAAGCACAAGTAAGGAAAAGTATTTCCCTGAATTTCTTTACTTTAGAACGAGTAATAGGTCCTTGTGGCAAGACCTCCGGATCATGTTGTGCTTGCATTGATGTGCTCACATCATAAGGGCTGGTGAAGAATGATGGGCGAAAATGGAAGATGGATGGTGTTTATGTGATGTTGGAATGATAGTATTCAAAGGGGAAAAGGTTGAACTTATGTTATAGGAACATAAACCCAATCTAGTTGCAACTCTGAGGGTGGTAGATGCACTTAGACCTCTTGGAAATGTAATTCTTGAAACCTGAAGTATAAAGGATGGAGGGTGACGCCACAAATTAAAGACATGATTTGATAAAGTCGATAAAGTTCTTAAAAGAACAAGAATGAGAGATTAACTCACAAACTAAATAATCTGATTGAAAGTTGTGTCCTCAAATGCCAAAATGGCTACATATTTATAGGAAATGAAAGGGTGTGGACAAGGGACATTTCCCTTTGAAAAGGTGGCGGAATAGTGGCCTTGGTGTCTGTTCAATTGGTGGTGTCTCCCTCTTTAACCGTTCGGTTGAATGGCGTTTCCTTCCAATAATTGTTGTAACTTTTCGGTTTAAAATTCCATCCTGCACAGTCTTCAGTAAATTGGGCATATATCGAGTTTCCGATATCGGATTGATGCGATTCAACATGCGTTGGAAAGATAAGAGATAGTGAAACAACTTTCATGAAGACACCGAAGCCCAATTCTAATTGTATCGTGCCCGAAATTGGAACACAAGTGAACCATCATGAATCTATCCAATGAAGAGTGCTATCTCTTTGTTTTTGGCGCCCAAAACATGTTTCCCTCCATGGTTGGTTGGTTGTGTCTCTTGGGGAGGGAACATGTCCTTCCATGGTTGAGTTGAAGGTTGTAGGGTGAGCTAAGATGAGCTGATTGAGTTGAAAGTGAGCTGACTTGAGCTGAGCTAGCTAGCTAATTTAGCTAGCTGAAAGTTCACCATCTAAGAGTGATGATTTGAGCTGAACGGCTAACCCCCTAGATGAGTGAACTGATCCTTAGGGCCATAATACTCTCCTTAATCCATAAGAGTGCGTAGGAGCTGATCCGAATCCCATATGGATGGAAATTCACCATTTGTCGTTTTGAGCTCATTCTGGATTCGTGAGCTGGAACGAAGCTAGCATCCACTTCATTGTGCTGCCTAGGAGTGTTTGGTACATTTTGGTCCTGATCGAAAGCTGGTAAGTGCCTCAAATAATGATTCTTTGTTTTGAGCTCAAATGGTGGATTTGAGCTAAAACGGAGCTGGCCAATAGTCCCTTAAGTTGTGTTTAACATAACCTGCAAAGAAACAACTTAAACTATTAAGTAGATGTTATTAAACATGTGTTGAATATTAATTATGCATAATATAAGCTAGATAAACATGTGGTTCAATACCAATTACTAAGTTATCAATAGTAATATAAGGACATAAACATTATAGGTATATAATATGAGATAGCAAGCGAGTGTAGCACAAGAATTGAATAAATAAAGAGTATTAAGTAGAACTCCCTGATTAGAATTGTGTGACTTAGGGTATGGGAAGAAATTAAGGTTGGGCGTGCACATATCAAATTGTGAACAAAGATGGACTTAACAAAGCAGAATATGTTTAAAGCATGCATGTCTAATTGGGCTTTCTAGTGAACCTGTTCGAATTTTAAGAGACTAAAATGCTCTAAAATTAAGATTAATTTCTATAATTTGGTTCAAAAGCTCATAATTAACTATTTGACCTCCTGAAATTTGATTTATTCTTATTTTGCGTTCGTTTATTAGGTTTAAAGTGTGCATATCGAAATGATCTTTATAGTGAACACATTGGAATTTAAACTGAGTAAAGTACTCTAAAATTGATATTAAGTGGATTAATCATATTCAAAAGCTTATAATTAACTAATTGAAATCATGTAGTTTGATTGAATCTCATTTTGTGGTTGGTTTGTTAGGTTTAAAGCGTGCATGTCTAATTGGGCTTTCTAATGAACCCGTTCAAATTTTTAGAGACTAAAATGCTCTAAAATTGAGTTTAAGTTGTATAATTTGGTTCAAAAGCCCATAATTAACTATTTGAACTCATGAAATTTGATTTATTCTTATTTTGCGTTTGTTTTATTAGGTTTAAAGTATGCATATCTATATGAGCTTTATAGTGAACACATTGGAATTTAAAACGAGTAAAGTGCTCTAAAATTGAGATTAAGTGGTTTAATCATATTCAAAAGCTCATAATTAACTTGTTGAACTCATGTAGTTTGATTGAATCTCATTTTGTGGTCGGTTTATTCGATTTAAAGCATTCATGTCTAGTTGGGCTTTCTAGTGACTCATTCGAATTTTAAGCGACTAAAATGCACTAAAATTGAGATTAAGTTGTATAATTTGGTTCAAAAGCCCATAATTAACTTTCTGATCTCATGAAATTTGATTTTTTCTTATTTTGCGTCTATTTTGTTAGGTTTAAAGTGTGCATATCTAAATGATCTTTATAGTGATCACATTTGAATTTAAACCGAGTAAAGTGGTCTAAAACTAAGATTAAATATTTTAATCATATTTAAAAGCTCATAATTAACTAATTAAACTCATGTAGTTTGAATGAATCTCATTTTGTGGTTGGTTTGTTGGGTTTAAAGTGTACATGTCTAATCGGGCTTTCTAGTGAACCCGTTCAAATATTAAGTGACTAAAATGCTCTAAAATTGATATTAAATTGTATAATTTGGTTCAAATGCTCATAATTAACTATTTGAACTTATGAAATTTGATTTATTCTTATTTTGCGTCAGTTTTATTAGGTTTAAAGTATGCATATCTAAATGAGCTTTATAATGAACACATTGGAATTTAAACCGAGTAAAGTGCTCTAAAATTGAGATTAAGTGGTTTAATCGTATTCAAAGGCTCATAATAACTAATTGAACTCATGTAGATTGAATGAATCTCATTTTGTGTTTGTTTTGTTGGGTTTAAAGCGTGCATGTCTAATTGGGCTTTCTAGTGAACCCGTTCGAATTTTAAGCAACTAAAATGCTCATAATTAACTATTTGAACTCATGAAATTTAATTTATTCTTATTTTGCGTCTGTTTTGTCAGGTTTAAAGTATGCATATCTGAATGAGCTTTATAGTGAACACATTGGAAGTTGAACCGACTAAAGTGATCTAAAATTGAGATTAAGTGGTTTAATCATATTCAAAAGCTCATAATTAACTGCTTGAACTCATGTAGTTTGATTGAATCTCATTTTGTTGTTGGTTTGTTAGGTTTAAAGCGTGCATGTGTAATTGGGCTTTCTAGTGAACCCGTTTGAATTTTAAGCGAGTAAAATACTTTAAAATTGAAATTAAGTTGTATAATTTGGTTCAAAGTCCATAATTAACTATTTGAACTAATGAAATATGATTCATTCTTATTTTGGATCCATTTTGTTAGGTTTGAAGAATGACTATCTGAATGAGCTTTATTATGAACATATTGTATTTTAAAACGACTAAAGTGATCTAAAATTGAGATTAAGTGGTTTAGTCATATTCAAAAGCTCATAATTAACAATTTGAACTTATTTAGTTTGATTGAATCTTATTGTGTGGTCGGTTTGTTGGATTTAAAGTATGCATGTCCAATTGGGCTTTCTAGTGAAGCCATTTGAATTTTAAGCAACTAAAATGCCCTAACATTGAGATTAAATTGTACAATTTTGTTCAAAGTCCCATAATTAACTATTTGAACTCATGAAATCTGATTTATTATTATTTTGCTGAATTTAAGAGGCCATTCAATTGCTGAATTTAATGCTTTATCAACAGCCCATTAAAGGAGGATGAATGACAACTTAATCAAGTTCATTAGACCAAGGGTTTCTTCATGTGGATGTTGTGTATGTCTACATTCATCCTACGAATGTCCACATTCATCCTTTTAGATCAAACTTTTTCGTTGTCAATTGGAGATAAGATAACCTACAAATTAATAGGCCTTTAACACTTGAATAATGAGTCTTTAATCTCTGTCTAGGCCAACCAATTTATCCTTGTCTTAGACCTATAAATAGACACTCATTCCATTGTAAAAGATACAACTTTTAGCATATATTATAACTTGAGAGTGTTTCTCTGTTATAGTTCTTTTTGAACTTTATTGGCTTGCAAGATTTTCTTGTTGCATTCATCCCTATTTATTTTTTTATATTGTTGGTTCCTAGTTCTTATAACTAGAGGGTCGCAATCCATTAACCTTTCACCCAAGTCACGGTTTAAAAACTCTTAAGGAACGAGTCTTCACTTTTTAGTGTTGGATCATCCTTTGTTTACACCGCACCATTCATTACATTCCTTCTCTTCACTTCCATCATCCATACATCCATATTTTCTATACGACATCCTAAACACAATAACCATCTCATCATCTTTCCATTTCATTATACTATCAATCCATTTCATATCATTTTGTAAGTTCTATTTCAAAATTCCAATTTTTCATTTTTGTTACATACTAGAATCACGATCGATCAATCACATATACAAATTCAGATATTCTACAATCGGATTCCTATCATTAGGTATAAAGTATACATCTAAATGAGCTTTATAGTGAACACATTGGAATTTAAACCGAGTAAAGTGCTCTAAAATTCAGATAAATAGTTTAATCATATTCAAAAGCTCATAATTAACTATTTGAACTTATTTAGTTTGATTGAATCTCATTTTGTGGTCAGTTTGTTGGATTTAAAGCGTGCATGTCTAATTGGGCAAACCCGCTCGAGTTTTAAGCGAATAAAATGCTCTAAAATTGAGATTAAATTGTACAATTTAGTTAAGAGGTCCATAATTAACTATTTGAACTCATGAAATTTGTTTCATTATTATTTTGCGTCTGTTTTGTTAGGTTTATAGTATACATATCTAAATGAGCTTTATAGTGAACACATTAGAATTTAAACCGAGTAAAGTGCTCTAATATTGAGATTAAGTGGTTTAATCATATTCAAAATCTCATAATTAACTATTTTAACTCATGTAGTTTGATTGAATCTCATTTTGTGGTTGGTTTGTTCGGTTTAATGCATGCATGTCGAATTGGGCTTTCTAGTGAACCCGTTTGAATTTTGAGCGACTAAAATGCTCTAAAATTGAGATTACGTTGTATAATTTGGTTCAAAGGCCCATAATTGACTATTTAAACTCATGAAATTTGTTTCATTCTTATATTGCGTCCGTTTTATTAGTTTTAAAGTGTGCATATCAAAATGAGCTTTATAGTGAACACATTGAAATTTAAACCGAGTAAAGTGCTCTAAAATTGAGATTAAGTGGTTTAATTATATTCAAAAGCTCATAATTAACTATTTGAACTCATGTAGTTTGATTGAATCTCATTTTGTGGTCGGTTTATTGGATTTAAAGTGTGCATGTCTAATTGGGCGTTCTAGTGACCCATTCGAATTTTAAGCGACTGAAATGCTCTAAAATTGAGATTAAATTGTACAATTTGGTTCAAAGGACCATAATTAACTATTTGAACTCATAAAATGTGATTTATTCTTATTCTGTGTCCGTTTTGTTAGGTTTAAAGTATGCATTTCTAAATGAGCTTTATAGTGAACACATTGGAATTTAAACTCAGTAAAGTGCTCTAAAATTGAGATTAAGTGGTTTAATCATATTTAGAAGCTCATAATTAACTGCTTGAACTCATGTATTTTGATTGAATCTCATTTTGTTATTGGTTTGTTGGGTTTAAAGCGTGCATGTCTAATTGGGCTTTCTAGTGAATCCGTTTGAATTTTTTGATGGAAAGGACCTCATTAAAAAAAACCTATAGTCAGTCACCTCGAGAGATGAGTAGGCCCCTATGGGGAAAAGAGTAACCTTGGTTTTTTTGAGAAGAAGAGGAAAACCTCTCCGAGTTTATAAAGGCCGAATAAAGTTGGGAAAGATATAACCAAAAGAAGAGGAAATAAAAGAACGCAATGCCCTAATAGCTAAAACATGGGCTATAGCGTTTGTGTCTCTAGGTACGTAAAAGATTTTTGCAATCAGGCATAGTACCAAGAGTGGAGCGGATGCGGGACACCAAATGTCGCACCGTGGAGAGATCTTGGTGATGAGAATTATTAACCTTGTTAGCAATGAAAGCTGTGTCAGTTTCAAAGATCACATTAGTCCAGCTATTAGCATCTACGAATTTTAATCCTTCCAAAATGGCAAGAGCCTTGACAGAAGTTGGATCTGGGCAGAAAATGAGTGGCATAGAACAACCACCGAGGACGGAGCCAGAAGAATTTCGAGCGATGACACCTGCAGCAGCACCCTTTAACACAGGGTCAAAAGCCCCATCTGTGTTAATCTTGACGAAACAAGTATTTGGTTTCGTCCATCTAGATTGAGCAAAAGTAGGCTCGGCTAGCTTGGAGCAGTGATGGGAAGAATCATTGATGACATAAAATATTTAAAGAGAGTTTGGGCATTGGAAACAGTTAACCAAACCGGTTAGATATGGTTGTTATGGACAAAATCATTGTGGCGGTTCCATAAATTCCATAGGAGCGTTATGAGGAAAGAGAATTGATGTAGAGAAAGAAACCCAACAACTTTGGAAAGCCATTGGTGTGGTAAAAAGGGGAGGTGGAGAAAATTCTAGCGGGGAGTCCTTCCAATTGGAGCGCCTCTTTGGCACTGGGACAATCCCTCATAGCTTGAAGGGTGGTTTCAGTAGTCATATTGCAAATCGGGCATACCCCCATACCAAGCTTTGCTTGGAGGAGTTTATGGCCCGTTGGTAATGCATCATGACATAAACGCCATCCAAAGGAACGAACCTTTGGTAGAGTAGGCAATTTATATAGAATTTTCCAAATTTTAAAGGGTTTGTTGATTGGCCCTGGCTGCAACTGCAGGAATTGGTAACTAGACCGTACCGTATAGATGCTAGAGTCATGGGGACCCCAAAGGGTGGTGTCTTTTATGTCAATGGTAATGGGTACATTAAGGATGGTATTGGCATCTTCATGAGAGAAGTATTCTCTTACCTTTGATTTGTCCCATCGGGGTAAGTTAGGCACCATGAAGATACCTACTTGAAGAGGAACTTCGTCATTTACCTCATAATCACCATAAAGGTGCACAGGCTGAGAGTCGTCCCATTTGTCAAAGTGGATCTGAACTTGACTGGATATGCCTGGTCGTTTTAAGAATCCATTGTGAAGCTTAGAGATAGCTATGTTAATTCTTTTCCAGGCAAAAGAAGATTTCCGAGTGTGATCTGATTCAAGGATAGATCCCGTAGGAAAGTACTTGCATTTGTAGACCTGACTTAAGTGGTGAAGATCACGAAAACCTATCCCTCCTACTACTTTCGGCATACAGATGGTGTCCCAAGGTAGCATAAGCCAACCTCGTTTGTCAGCTTTTCCAGACCACCAATATCGGTGTATCAAAGTAGTCATGTCACCAATAATATTTTGTGGTAAAAGGTAGCAAGACATGACATACTGAGGCATGGATTGTATGACTGATTTGATGAAAATTTCTCTACCACTAAAGGAAAGAAGGTGTTTATCCCACTTACTCAGGCGGGCATTCATTTTGTCCTTGGTAAAACCAAAGGTCACAATTTTGTTTTTCCCTATTAAGAGAGGGACTCCTAGATAAATGCCTGAATCATCAACTTCTCGAACGTGAAGGATATCATTAATTTCCGTTCGAAGAAGCGTGGAGGTTTTCTGAGAAAAGAAAATAGTAGACTTTTCAAAGTTGACCGTCTGCCCAGACGAAGTAGCATAAGTGTGTAAAGCATCTTTAAGTCGTTGAGCTTCTATAGCTGTATTCTTGATGAATACAACACAACCATCCACAAAGAGGAGGTGGTTAATGTGAGGCCCATTCCTGCTAGCACAAAGTCCTGGGAGATTACCATTTTCTTGCTCTGCATTGAGTAGTGCTGATAGGCCTTAGGTACATAACAGAAAAAGGAAAGGAGATAGAGGGTCCCCTTACCGCAAATCTTTGTGAGGTTTAAAGGGTCGTGAAAGGGAATCGTTGAAACGTACTTGGAAGGAAACAAAGGATATACATCTCATAAGAAGGGAAACCCAGTGGGAATTAAGACCGAGCTTAAGCATAATTTGCTCAAGGAAAGGCCATTCAACACGGTCGAATGCCTTTTCCATGTCTAGTTTTAAACTAGCACCTTTGGCAAGTGAGGTCTCATTGGTATCTTAGGTGTGGATAAGCTCATGTGCAATGAGAATATTGTCAGTGATGTTCCACCCTTGGACAAAAGCAACTTGATTACCACTTATGCATAAAGGTATAATAGATTTCAAACGATTAACAAGTACTTTCGCAATTGTCTTATAAAGGACTGTGCAAAGGCTAATAGGTCTAAGATGATGTATTGTTGTTTGTTCCCTGATCTTAGGTATGAGCACAATGATAGTACGATTGACCTCTTCCATATTAACCGACCCTCATAAGAGTCTAAGGCATAGGTTTATAAAATCCTGGCCAAGGATCTCCTAATGCTTCCGAAAGAAGCCACTTGGGAAACCATCAACTCCTAGATCTTTCCGGGGGTCAATATCATGGAAAGCAATGGTAATTTTGTCTGTTGTGAAGTCCTTAAGAAGGTCAATATTCATTGATTCAGTTACAATAGTGGGAATGTTATCCATAATGGAAGATGCAGTAGTAGGAGAGGAGGATAAGAAGAGGTTTTGAAAGTAGTCAATAGCAATAGACATGATATCTGTTGTTTGTGTTTGCCATGTATTTTGGTTATTGAAAAGCCCAACAATGTGATTCTTCCTCCGTCGACTATTTGCTCTGGCATGAAAGAAGGAAGTGTTTTTGTCACCGTGTTCTAGCCATTGTGTCTGAGCTCGTTGGGCCCAGTATATTTCTTTCGCGTTTAACAAGCTATCAAGCTTTCTTTTAGCAGAAGCAAAGTTTTGGATGTTTGTATTAGAGAGATGTCGTTTGAGGCACATATTATTGAAATCATTAAGTTGAGTGATACGTTCATAGGATTTAATACGTTTGTTTATTTGCCAAGTAATATGTGCCGATCTTGTTGATGATGCTGAACGGCAAACTTTGATTGTAGGACCTAGGAAGTAAGCAAGTCTCTCGCAAGAAGTGGCCGCAAAATAAAGAATTAAGGATAAAGGATGAAAGGAATAGTTAAGAGACTGATTTGGAAGCGGAAGGATATGTGGTGTTGACAAGGGTGAATGGATGTTTAGAACGATTTGTGATGATGACAAAGGGGCGGGAATGATGATGGAATGAGAGGATATGTAAGGATGGTGATATGGTAAAAGGGAAATAGTACCTTAAAGATACTCAAGGAAGAAACTAGGTTATAGAAAACCTAATCCCAAATCTTATATTGATCTTCAAGGGATGGTGATAAACAGACTTTGACCCTTTTAGTATATTAAACTAAAAGAACCCGAAGTATCAAGATGTATAAAAAGTACTTGATAAGTCGATAAAGTTCTAAGAAGAACTAAACGAGAGAAAATTCTCACAAGTAATTTTATATAATCTGAATGGTGTGTTCACAAAATGAAATCCAAGTCCTATTTATAGTTTTCTAAGGGGTTTGGCCGAAATGGCCTTTAACTATTCGGATAATGTAATACCCTAAACTTGGCCTAGGAGTTAAGGACTAAATTAATGTAATTAGGGCCTAATAAAATCCTAAAATTAGGGACTAAATTGAATGAAATTGAAAATTAGAGGCCAAATTGAAAAAGGACAAAAAAGTGAAAATTCAAGAAAAGAGAGATTGCATGTAAATTTTCAAGGAATTGGAGGCCATGGACACATGTCAAGACCTCCTTTGACCAGCCACCTTGTCCCATAATTAGGTGGATTTTTGTTTGAATTAAATAAATAAGAAAAAGGGGGGAAAATGATGAAATAAAAGTTAGTGGGAGAGAGAAAAATAATACTATTCACTCATCTTCTTCACCCATTTTCCTCTCTTTGGCCGGCCATGAAAGAGTGTTAGGAGAGAAAATTTTCTCTTGCTTGCATGTGAGGTTTTAAGTGAGATTTTGAAGGTTTAAAGCAAGATTCTTGAGTTAGGAAGGTCAATAAGCAAGGTAATGTATTTTACTTCATGAAAACTTAGTTAAAAATGAAATTGAAGGTTGTTAGTTTAGTTTCCATGGCTGAAAATTTAGTATGTTGCTTTTAGTTAGTTTATTTTTAAGTTAGAACTTAAATGGAGGTTGCTGGAAATTGGTATTGTTGTGATTGGTTGAGACTTTGAGCTTGAGGATTTAATTGCATGAATTTTAAAGTTGTAGGGACTGTTTTGTGGTTAAATTTATGAAGGATTTTGATGTTAGGATGCTTAAAATGGTCTTATGTGGACTGATTTGAAGTAAAATGAAGCATGAGAAAGTTTGGTAGTGAATTAAGTGCTAAATGTATTGTTTGGACTGTTTTGCTAGAATTGAGAAATTGATGGACTTAATTGTTATTGTTGAATCTGGAAATTTAATGTTGAATTCATAGGATAATGTTTTAAGAGTGTGGAAATTAAATTGTAGGTGTTTTGATTGAAAAGATGAAGGAAAGAAAGTGTTAGAATTGGTAAAGTGTTTTGGACTAGCTATTAGGTGACATTTTGGTGGCTTCGTTAAGGGATTCTCGTCCATTGCTGCACCCTTGACAAAGCTGCTCCGAAAGGATGAGCCATTCGTTTGGTCAGAGAAACAATAGAGAAGCTTTGATCAGCTCAAGCAAACTCTTACTCATGCCCCTATTCTTATTCAGCCAGAATCAGGGAAGGAGTACACCGTGTATAGTGATGCATCGCAGTTGGGATTAGGATGTGTCTTAATGCAAGAGGGGAAAGTGGTGGCATATGCCTCACGACAGTTGAAACCCCATGAACTTAATTATCCTACTCATGATCTTGAGCTAGCTGCGATTGTTTTTGCACTCAAAATCTGGAGGCATTATTTGTATGGTGAAAGGTGCTACTTGTTCACCGATCACAAAAGCCTCAAGTATCTTCTGACTCAGAAAGATCTTAACTTAAGACAAAGAAGATGGATGGAGCTATTAAAAGATTATGATCTTGTCATCGACTATCATCCCGACAAGGCCAATGTGGTTGCGGATGCTCTTAGTCGCAAACCAATTCTGAGTAAGAAATTGAATTCCTTACTAAATTGAAAGCTTTCCTCCTAAGTAAATGTCTGATTTCCTAAATTTCTTTTGTAGCTCCTAATGCTATTAATGCTCATCTTCGAGTGTATCGAAGGCGAGGGTTCTTGTCAGAACTTCATGTTCAATCTACTTTGATTTCCCGAATCAAAGACCTCCAGCAAACCGATTCTGCACTTCAGGCTATCATGTCAAAGCTTGATTCAAAGGCCAACCAAGACTTTTCTATTCATGAGAATGGCATTCTGTACTTCAGAGATAGAATTTGTGTCCCTAATGACGAAGAATTAAAGAGGGAAATATTGCAAGAAGCCCACCAGAGTTCTTTATCGGTTCACCCTGGATCGGTAAAGATGTACAAAGATCTAAAACCATTGTATTGGTGGCCAAGCATGAAGTCAGCCATTACGGACTTTGTGTCTAAGTGCTTAACGTGTCAGAGAATTAAGGCTGAGCATCAAGTTCCGGCTGGGTTGCTTCAGCCGATTGAAATCCCTCAGTGGAAATGGGAAAAGATCATAATGGACTTTGTGACGGGTCTTCCACTAACTCCGAGAAAGAATGATGTCGTATGGGTAATTGTGGACAGATTCACTAAGTCAGCTCACTTCATCCCGATCAGAGTGAACATGAGTTCAGATATTTTGGCCGATTTGTATATTCGTGAAGTGGTACGTCTGCATGGAATTCCTACTTCTATCATCTCTGATTGAGACTCTAAGTTCACCTCGCGGTTTTGGAGATCTCTACAGGAAGCTTTGGAAACTAGAGTACATTTGAGTACAGCTTTCCATCCTCAGACTGATGGACAATCTGAGAGAGTTATTCAGGTCCTTGAGGATATGTTACGAGCTTGTATTGTGGACTTCGGAAAGAACTGGGAGAAATCTCTACCTCTTGTGGAGTTCTCATATAACAATAGCTACCAAGCTTCCATTCAAATGGCCCCGTTTGAAGCTTTATATGGTAGGAGGTGCAGAACTCCTTTATGTTGGTCCAAGTTGGATGAAAGCAAAGTTTTAGGGCGTCAATTGCTTCGGGAAACTGAAGAGCAAGTCAAGATCATACATGCAAGATTGAAACAGGCCTTCGATAGGCAAAAATCTTATGCGGATCTCAAAAGGAGGGATGTTCAGCATAGTGTGGGAGACAAAGTCTTTCTGAAAGTGTCCCCATGGAAGAAGATCTTTCGGTTCTGGAAGAGAGGCAAGCTTAGCCCTCGTTTCATCGGGCCTTTCGAGGTGATTGAGAGGATTGGTCCCGTGGCTTACCGACTAGCACTCCCTGCTGAATTTGACAGGATCCACAATGTCTTCCATGTCTCAATGCTCAGGAAGTATAGATCTGATCCCTCTCATGTTCTTGAACCTGAAGATGTGGAATTGAATCCAGACTTATCTTACGAAGAGGAACCGATTCAGATTCTTGACCGAGAAATCAGAAGGCTTCAAAATAAGTCTGTTCCTCTCGTGAAAGTTCTTTGGAGAAACCACAAGGTAGAGGAAGATACGTGGGAACCGGAAGCAACCATGAAAGAGCAATACCCACATCTATTCCCTTCAGGTACAAATTCGAGGACGAATTTTCTTTAAGGGGGGGAATTGTAATACCCTAAACTTGGCCTAGGAGTTAAGGACTAAATTAATGTAATTAGGGCCTAATAAAATCCTAAAATTAGGGACTAAATTGAATGAAATTAAAAATTAGAGGCTAAATTGAAAAAGGACCAAAAAGTGAAAAATCAAGAAAAGAGAGATTGCATGTAAATTTTCAAGGAATTGGAGGCCATGGACACATGTCAAGACCTCCTTTGACCAGCCACCTTGTCCCATAATTAGGTGGATTTTTGTTTGAATTAAATAAATAAGAAAAAGGGGGAAAAATGATGAAATAAAAGTTAGTGGGAGAGAGAAAAATAATACTATTCACTCATCTTCTTCACCCATTTTCCTCTCTTTGGCCGGCCATGAAAGAGTGTTAGGAGAGAAAATTTTCTCTTGCTTGCATGTGAGGTTTTAAGTGAGATTTTGAAGGTTTAAAGCAAGATTCTTGAGTTAGGAAGGTCAATAAGCAAGGCAATGTATTTTACTTCATGAAAACTTAGTTAAAAATGAAATTGTAGGTTGTTAGTTTAGTTTCCATGCCTGAAAATTTAGTATGTTGCTTTTAGTTAGTTTATTTTTAAGTTAGAACTTAAATGGAGGTTGCTGGAAATTGGTATTGTTGTGATTGGTTGAGACTTTGAGCTTGAGGATTTAATTGCATGAATTTTAAAGTTGTAGGGACTGTTTTGTGGTTAAATTTATGAAGGATTTTGATGTTAGGATGCTTAAAATGGTCTTATGTGGACTGATTTGAAGTAAAATGAAGCATGAGAAAGTTTGGTAGTGAATTAAGTGCTAAATGTATTGTTTGGACTGTTTTGCTAGAATTGAGAAATTGGTGGACTTAATTGTTATTGTTGAAACTGGAAATTTAATGTTGAATTCATAGGATAATGTTTTAAGAGTGTGGAAATTAAATTGTAGGTCTTTTGGTTGAAAAGATGAAGGAAAGAAAGTGTTATAATTGGTAAAGTGCTTTGGACTAGCTATTAGGTGACATTTTGGTGGCTTCATAAAATGAGCTGATAACTTTGTTGAATTGCATAATTAAAAATGGTTGCATAGGTAAAATGTGCTTAAAAATTGAGCCTACTAAAGTTTACAAGTGTTGGATGAGTTGAATTGGTGATAAGGTTGATGAATTTTGAGCTAAAATTATTGTAGGTGAAATCTGTCCAGAATAGGCCTGTACTGGACAGTAGCTTTGGAAAATTCCCTAGATTAATGTACAAGGAATTTAAGGCTGGAAATGATCAGTCTAGAACTTGGATGAGTCTACTTTAATTAGAAAAAAAAAACTCACCTCGTTTTCCCTTGTAAATTAGGAGATATAAGAGAAACAAAAAGATTGGTCCAGACTGTCCCGAAACAGCATTGCCTTGTCTTTGATCGAAAACTGGTATTGATGGGTTTGTAGGAAAAGTTCAAGCTTTATATGGTTTAAAAGATGGTTTCGTTAGCTTTAAAACGAGGTAAAGTGGGCAAATTTTGGACATGTGGATCAAAAGATAAAAATAGTTTAGTGAGCATTGCACAAACTGTCCTGGAAACTAATCTCACTGTTTTGGTTGTTTTGGAATTCTTAATTATGAAATGTGTGAATTGAATGTATTTTGATATTGTGTATGTGATTTTGTGTGTATTAGAGGTCTCTAAAGAGGTTGATAGTGAAGAGGAGCTGAGGCAAGAGCTTGCCAAAAGAAGGAGCAAGGGGCCAATCATCCATAATCCTTAGGAGTTTTGCTTGGATTGTTTGTGAGTGTGACTTTCTTTGGGGTTGGGACTAGGTCCTAACCCAATTCTGATTTTTGTTGTTTATGATTAAACCGGTATGAAATATGACTTAATATAAACTTGGCTAATCTTTAAGGGAAGAGTGAAATGCTATGAGAACTTGCTTGTTGCCATGTTATTTGTTAGCATGTTGATTGAATATGAATTGCTTGTTAAGTATTTGTTTTGGTTTGTTCATACCCATGCATTGCATATGCCGAGGTATGAATGGCATGCTTAAGCTTGGGATGCAAGGTACGTGTACATGCATTTGTTCCATGCAATTAAAGTTCTGATTTTACTTGTGCTTGGCATGTTTAATGTAATGTATATGAAATGACATGAAATGAAATGAATTCTTATGAGCCTAGGCACAATGGCCTAAGAGGCTTGGTCTATGAGGACCGTGTTATTGAAATGATATTGAATATTGGATTGATATGCTTAAATTGATAATCGACAACCTTGGTAGCTAGTTAGTTAGATAGGAGGGCATGCCTTAGAATCTAGAGCTCATTGTATCGGGTAGGGCTTCGATCCGGGGCAATTGGCCCTTATTGGCGACAGACGGAGGGTACGTTTTTGGTCATTGGCGACAGTAGGAGGGTTTGACCAGCACTATAGGTGCATATTGTGGCGACAGTTGGTTGGAGATTCGATTATCTTCTAGCTAAATACCAAGGTGGTTGTAATGATTTAATTAACTTGAATTTAAATTGCACTATAATTGTTAGTTAAATGCAAGCATGATTACTTGTTATGAAAATGCACTTGCTATTGGCATATTACTTATCGGATTGTCATATATCGAACATTGGATTGTTACATGCATTTGGATTGTCATATAGTGAACATTAAATCGATACATGTAATCGGATTGTCACATGTTGAACCTTGAATTGAATTGTTATACATTGAATTGGTATGTGTACTTGACTTGGTATATGTAAACTTATTGGACTGATATATGCTCGATTGAATTTGGTATATGTGTACTTGAATTTGGTATGTTATGGTATATGTGAACTTAACATGGCATATGATACATGTTTGGATTGTCTTGGATTGTTTTGATTTTCCGTTACCTCACTAAGTACCTTATGTACTTACCCCCGCTCCCTTCGCTCTTCCCAAACATTTCAGGTTGATCGATTAATAGCTCGGTCCCGGATTTTCCGTCGTTCGGATCGGCAAGCTTCACAAGCCAAGTATGATCTTTTTGTATCTCCTAGTGGTGGCTAGTCTTGTTTAGTTAGACCATGCATTTTGATTACTTTAGACGGTTTGTATATAGTGAACCACATTTTGGTAGCTTCGGGCTTAGATTTGTATAACTTAAGAATGATGACATATTTGATACGTTTAATATGTATGTATATTTGTAATGGATTGCATGTTATGGAATGGAATGGAACGAACTATTGATATTGTTATATGGAATGGATAAATGAATTATCGAACTATTGAATGAACAATAGGTTTCGGGAATGTTTAGTAATGAATATAAGTTGCTAAGTGGTTTAAAGGCCTAGTAATAGGAAAAAGTTTTAAATTACCCCTAAAATCGGTACTTTCGGGTTAAGTTAAGTTGGTAAACCATTGTTCGGGCCGGGTCATCGGAGTGCTCAAGGATCGATGACGCCCCTTTCCTACCAGCCCGGGGTGGGGGTGTCACACTTGATTGGTATCAGATCGTTTAGGTTAGGATTCTAGGACTAAAACCGAGTCCGCATGCATCATATAGGATCGAACTATTCCACCTAGGAGTTATATATACAATAATGTGCTTGTGTTTGCTCGATCTAAACTCTTTCTTGTTTGTTTGTCAATTGTAGAATGTCCGATACGAGGTTGGCGGTGGATGACCCGAATCCCGCAGCCTCTTCGACCGACGGAGATAGCGTGGAGATGGGTCAGAACCCTCCGCAACAAGATCCACCTCCTCCGCCCCCTGTTGCTCCTCAACCGGGAACTCCGGCAATGCAATACATTCAACAGGAATGTCTCCTCAGCATGAAGGAGATGTTCGATCAGCTTCTAGTAAATCTGAAGCAGAGCCAGTCTGATGCTCCTGCCACTGATGCACCCAGTTGTGCTCCGATAGATAAGCTTGCTCGGTATCGGGCTTATATATTTGCGGGTGTTAGTGAAGAGAAACCGGAGGATGCAGAGTATTGGTTAGAACGCACCACCCAGATTCTGACCAAGCAGCTACATTTTTGCTCAGATGAGCACAAGCTAGAGTGTGCCATAGCCCTGTTGGCCGATGAAGCTCTAAGTTGGTGGGAAACCACTACATTGACTGCCCCGGCAGAAGTTGTTACATGGAAGTTCTTCGTTGAGGAATTTAAGAAGAAATATATCAGTGAACAATATCTAGCCGAGCGCCGGAAGAAGTTCTTGTATCTGAAACAAGCCAACCGGCCGATCGAGCAGTATGTTGCCGATTTCTGCAAATATTGTAAGTATGGCTCCGAGTATATTAAGACCGAGGAAGAGAAATGCCGGAAATTCACCGATGGTCTTAACGATGAGTTGAGCCCAATGTTCACTGCCCTTGGGATTACCAACTTCCAGAACTTGGTAAATCGGGCCATTGCGACAGAGGCAAAGATGAAAGCTTCCGAGAAACGCAAGGGTGGTAGTTCTTGGAAGGATAAACGAGCCAGAACTGATGATAGGCCTCAGTGGAAGAACAAGAAGTCCAAGCAGACCAAGGAGTCTCCTTCTGGTTATACCTCTGTTCAGAGAGACGGGTACATACCGAAGCCTCAGACGGTATCCAGGCCTACGGCCCCGGTCATTTCTGTGGATAGTACGGGGAATTCTAACAGAGGCACTCAGTATCCTGCTTGCAAGTTCTATCAGAAACATCATCCGGGTCAGTGTAGGACTCAGTAGAATCTGTGCTATTTGTGCGGAGCTTCCGATCACTACATCAGGAACTGTCCTCAGAATCCCAACAAGGTTCCTGCTAGAGCTTCTGCAATGGACAGTGCTTCTCCGTATGTCAGAAACAAGGGTTCCAGACAGGCTCAATCTGGTAGTCAGGGAAAGAATAAGGGACAGCCTTCTAGTGCCACGCACCAGGAATCTCGAGCTCCTGCACGGATCTATCACATCAAAGGAAAGGATGATGAGGAGTCACCGGATGTAATAGTAGGTATAATTGAATTAAATTCGAGTCCTGCATATGCTTTGGTTGATTCTGGGTCTACTCATTCCTTTATTTGCTCTGCTATGGTTGCAAAAGCAAGTCTGAAACCTGAGGTAGTCACTAGGGGTCTTGTAGTGTCAAACCCTATAGGAGGTTTATTGAATATTAATCTTGTTTGTAAGAGCTCCCCTGTTACAATTCGAAATGTCCCTTTCCGGGTTGACTTGTTTGTGCTACGGACATGTGAGTTTGACTTGGTTCTGGGCTTAGACTGGTTGGTTAAGCATGAGGCTTGGATTGATTGCCAAAATCGGAGACTCTACCTTCGGGGTTTGGGTAAGGAGTCTATCTTACTCATTGACAAGAAACCGACATCAGTGTTTGCTGCCATGGTATTACAAGATGAGTATGACTTCGGGTTGCCTACTATTCCGGTTGTATCCGAGTTTGTTGATGTGTTTCCCGAGGAACTCCCTAGTCTTCCTCCGAACAGGGAAGTGGAATTTGGAATTGAGGTCCAGCCTGGGACAAGTCCGGTGTCCATCGCTCCCTATAGAATGGCACCGATAGAGTTGAAAGAGCTAAAGAAGCAACTCCAGGAGCTGCAAGATAAGGGTTTCATTAGACCTAGTTCGTCTCCTTGGGGTGCTCCGGTCCTATTTGTGAAAAAGAAAGATGGCACAATGAGACTTTGTGTTGATTACAGACAGTTGAACAAAGTCACTATCAAGAACAAGTATCCTTTGCCCAGAATTGAGGACCTGTTTGATCAGCTTAAGGATGTTGCAGTGCTCTCAAAGATTGACTTGCGGTCAGGTTACTATCAGATGAGAATAAAGGATGAGGATGTGCCTAAGACAGCTTTCCGGACTCGTTATGGTCATTTCGAGTTCCTTGTGATGCCATTCGGATTGACGAATGCTCCGGCTGCTTTCATGGATCTCATGAACCGTATGTTCAAGCCTTATTTAGACAAGTTTGTTGTGGTTTTCATTGATGATATACTTGTCTACTCCCAGAATAAGGAGGAACATTCTGAGCATCTCTAAATTGTCTTGCAAACTCTCCGAGAACGCCAGTTGTTTGCAAAGTTCTCAAAGTGTGAGTTCTGGCTATCGGAAGTTTCATTCCTTGGCCATGTTATCTCGGCAGAAGGAATCAAAGTGGATGCGAGAAAGATACAGACCATTCTGGATTGGAGGCCTCCGAGGAATATTAGTGAGATCAGAAGTTTTCTCGGTTTGGCTGGATATTACAGACGCTTCGTTAAGGGATTCTCGTCCATTGCTGCACCCTTGACAAAGCTGCTCCGAAAGGATGAGCCATTCGTTTGGTCAGAGAAACAATAGAGAAGCTTTGATCAGCTCAAGCAAACTCTTACTCATGCCCCTATTCTTATTCAGCCAGAATCAGGGAAGGAGTACACCGTGTATAGTGATGCATCGCAGTTGGGATTAGGATGTGTCTTAATGCAAGAGGGGAAAGTGGTGGCATATGCCTCACGACAGTTGAAACCCCATGAACTTAATTATCCTACTCATGATCTTGAGCTAGCTGCGATTGTTTTTGCACTCAAAATCTGGAGGCATTATTTGTATGGTGAAAGGTGCTACTTGTTCACCGATCACAAAAGCCTCAAGTATCTTCTGACTCAGAAAGATCTTAACTTAAGACAAAGAAGATGGATGGAGCTATTAAAAGATTATGATCTTGTCATCGACTATCATCCCGACAAGGCCAATGTGGTTGCGGATGCTCTTAGTCGCAAACCAATTCTGAGTAAGAAATTGAATTCCTTACTAAATTGAAAGCTTTCCTCCTAAGTAAATGTCTGATTTCCTAAATTTCTTTTGTAGCTCCTAATGCTATTAATGCTCATCTTCGAGTGTATCGAAGGCGAGGGTTCTTGTCAGAACTTCATGTTCAATCTACTTTGATTTCCCGAATCAAAGACCTCCAGCAAACCGATTCTGCACTTCAGGCTATCATGTCAAAGCTTGATTCAAAGGCCAACCAAGACTTTTCTATTCATGAGAATGGCATTCTGTACTTCAGAGATAGAATTTGTGTCCCTAATGACGAAGAATTAAAGAGGGAAATATTGCAAGAAGCCCACCAGAGTTCTTTATCGGTTCACCCTGGATCGGTAAAGATGTACAAAGATCTAAAACCATTGTATTGGTGGCCAAGCATGAAGTCAGCCATTACGGACTTTGTGTCTAAGTGCTTAACGTGTCAGAGAATTAAGGCTGAGCATCAAGTTCCGGCTGGGTTGCTTCAGCCGATTGAAATCCCTCAGTGGAAATGGGAAAAGATCATAATGGACTTTGTGACGGGTCTTCCACTAACTCCGAGAAAGAATGATGTCGTATGGGTAATTGTGGACAGATTCACTAAGTCAGCTCACTTCATCCCGATCAGAGTGAACATGAGTTCAGATATTTTGGCCGATTTGTATATTCGTGAAGTGGTACGTCTGCATGGAATTCCTACTTCTATCATCTCTGATTGAGACTCTAAGTTCACCTCGCGGTTTTGGAGATCTCTACAGGAAGCTTTGGAAACTAGAGTACATTTGAGTACAGCTTTCCATCCTCAGACTGATGGACAATCTGAGAGAGTTATTCAGGTCCTTGAGGATATGTTACGAGCTTGTATTGTGGACTTCGGAAAGAACTGGGAGAAATCTCTACCTCTTGTGGAGTTCGCATATAACAATAGCTACCAAGCTTCCATTCAAATGGCCCCGTTTGAAGCTTTATATGGTAGGAGGTGCAGAACTCCTTTATGTTGGTCCAAGTTGGGTGAAAGCAAAGTTTTAGGGCGTCAATTGCTTCGGGAAACTGAAGAGCAAGTCAAGATCATACATGCAAGATTGAAACAGGCCTTCGATAGGCAAAAATCTTATGCGGATCTCAAAAGGAGGGATGTTCAGCATAGTGTGGGAGACAAAGTCTTTCTGAAAGTGTCCCCATGGAAGAAGATCTTTCGGTTCTGGAAGAGAGGCAAGCTTAGCCCTCGTTTCATCGGGCCTTTCGAGGTGATTGAGAGGATTGGTCCCGTGGCTTACCGACTAGCACTCCCTGCTGAATTTGACAGGATCCACAATGTCTTCCATGTCTCAATGCTCAGGAAGTATAGATCTGATCCCTCTCATGTTCTTGAACCTGAAGATGTGGAATTGAATCCAGACTTATCTTACGAAGAGGAACCGATTCAGATTCTTGACCGAGAAATCAGAAGGCTTCAAAATAAGTCTGTTCCTCTCGTGAAAGTTCTTTGGAGAAACCACAAGGTAGAGGAAGATACGTGGGAACCGGAAGCAACCATGAAAGAGCAATACCCACATCTATTCCCTTCAGGTACAAATTCGAGGACGAATTTTCTTTAAGGGGGGGAATTGTAATACCCTAAACTTGGCCTAGGAGTTAAGGACTAAATTAATGTAATTAGGGCCTAATAAAATCCTAAAATTAGGGACTAAATTGAATGAAATTAAAAATTAGAGGCTAAATTGAAAAAGGACCAAAAAGTGAAAAATCAAGAAAAGAGAGATTGCATGTAAATTTTCAAGGAATTGGAGGCCATGGACACATGTCAAGACCTCCTTTGACCAGCCACCTTGTCCCATAATTAGGTGGATTTTTGTTTGAATTAAATAAATAAGAAAAAGGGGGAAAAATGATGAAATAAAAGTTAGTGGGAGAGAGAAAAATAATACTATTCACTCATCTTCTTCACCCATTTTCCTCTCTTTGGCCGGCCATGAAAGAGTGTTAGGAGAGAAAATTTTCTCTTGCTTGCATGTGAGGTTTTAAGTGAGATTTTGAAGGTTTAAAGCAAGATTCTTGAGTTAGGAAGGTCAATAAGCAAGGCAATGTATTTTACTTCATGAAAACTTAGTTAAAAATGAAATTGTAGGTTGTTAGTTTAGTTTCCATGCCTGAAAATTTAGTATGTTGCTTTTAGTTAGTTTATTTTTAAGTTAGAACTTAAATGGAGGTTGCTGGAAATTGGTATTGTTGTGATTGGTTGAGACTTTGAGCTTGAGGATTTAATTGCATGAATTTTAAAGTTGTAGGGACTGTTTTGTGGTTAAATTTATGAAGGATTTTGATGTTAGGATGCTTAAAATGGTCTTATGTGGACTGATTTGAAGTAAAATGAAGCATGAGAAAGTTTGGTAGTGAATTAAGTGCTAAATGTATTGTTTGGACTGTTTTGCTAGAATTGAGAAATTGGTGGACTTAATTGTTATTGTTGAAACTGGAAATTTAATGTTGAATTCATAGGATAATGTTTTAAGAGTGTGGAAATTAAATTGTAGGTCTTTTGGTTGAAAAGATGAAGGAAAGAAAGTGTTATAATTGGTAAAGTGCTTTGGACTAGCTATTAGGTGACATTTTGGTGGCTTCATAAAATGAGCTGATAACTTTGTTGAATTGCATAATTAAAAATGGTTGCATAGGTAAAAATGTGCTTAAAAATTGAGCCTACTAAAGTTTACAAGTGTTGGATGAGTTGAATTGGTGATAAGGTTGATGAATTTTGAGCTAAAATTATTGTAGGTGAAATCTGTCCAGAATAGGCCTGTACTGGACAGTAGCTTTGGAAAATTCCCTAGATTAATGTACAAGGAATTTAAGGCTGGAAATGATCAGTCTAGAACTTGGATGAGTCTACTTTAATTAGAAAAAAAAACCTCACCTCGTTTTCCCTTGTAAATTAGGAGATATAAGAGAAACAAAAAGATTGGTCCAGACTGTCCCGAAACAGCATTGCCTTGTCTTTGATCGAAAACTGGTATTGATGGGTTTGTAGGAAAAGTTCAAGCTTTATATGGTTTAAAAGATGGTTTCGTTAGCTTTAAAACGAGGTAAAGTGGGCAAATTTTGGACATGTGGATCAAAAGATAAAAATAGTTTAGTGAGCATTGCACAAACTGTCCTGGAAACTAATCTCACTGTTTTGGTTGTTTTGGAATTCTTAATTATGAAATGTGTGAATTGAATGTATTTTGATATTGTGTATGTGATTTTGTGTGTATTAGAGGTCTCTAAAGAGGTTGATAGTGAAGAGGAGCTGAGGCAAGAGCTTGCCAAAAGAAGGAGCAAGGGGCCAATCATCCATAATCCTTAGGAGTTTTGCTTGGATTGTTTGTGAGTGTGACTTTCTTTGGGGTTGGGACTAGGTCCTAACCCAATTCTGATTTTTGTTGTTTATGATTAAACCGGTATGAAATATGACTTAATATAAACTTGGCTAATCTTTAAGGGAAGAGTGAAATGCTATGAGAACTTGCTTGTTGCCATGTTATTTGTTAGCATGTTGATTGAATATGAATTGCTTGTTAAGTATTTGTTTTGGTTTGTTCATACCCATGCATTGCATATGCCGAGGTATGAATGGCATGCTTAAGCTTGGGATGCAAGGTACGTGTACATGCATTTGTTCCATGCAATTAAAGTTCTGATTTTACTTGTGCTTGGCATGTTTAATGTAATGTATATGAAATGACATGAAATGAAATGAATTCTTATGAGCCTAGGCACAATGGCCTAAGAGGCTTGGTCTATGAGGACCGTGTTATTGAAATGATATTGAATATTGGATTGATATGCTTAAATTGATAATCGACAACCTTGGTAGCTAGTTAGTTAGATAGGAGGGCATGCCTTAGAATCTAGAGCTCATTGTATCGGGTAGGGCTTCGGTCCGGGGCAATTGGCCCTTATTGGCGACAGACGGAGGGTACGTTTTTGGTCATTGGCGACAGTAGGAGGGTTTGACCAGCACTATAGGTGCATATTGTGGCGACAGTTGGTTGGAGATTCGATTATCTTCTAGCTAAATACCAAGGTGGTTGTAATGATTTAATTAACTTGAATTTAAATTGCACTATAATTGTTAGTTAAATGCAAGCATGATTACTTGTTATGAAAATGCACTTGCTATTGGCATATTACTTATCGGATTGTCATATATCGAACATTGGATTGTTACATGCATTTGGATTGTCATATAGTGAACATTAAATCGATACATGTAATCGGATTGTCACATGTTGAACCTTGAATTGAATTGTTATACATTGAATTGGTATGTGTACTTGACTTGGTATATGTAAACTTATTGGACTGATATATGCTCGATTGAATTTGGTATATGTGTACTTGAATTTGGTATGTTATGGTATATGTGAACTTAACATGGCATATGATACATGTTTGGATTGTCTTGGATTGTTTTGATTTTCCGTTACCTCACTAAGTACCTTATGTACTTACCCCCGCTCCCTTCGCTCTTCCCAAACATTTCAGGTTGATCGATTAATAGCTCGGTCCCGGATTTTCCGTCGTTCGGATCGGCAAGCTTCACAAGCCAAGTATGATCTTTTTGTATCTCCTAGTGGTGGCTAGTCTTGTTTAGTTAGACCATGCATTTTGATTACTTTAGACGGTTTGTATATAGTGAACCACATTTTGGTAGCTTCGGGCTTAGATTTGTATAACTTAAGAATGATGACATATTTGATACGTTTAATATGTATGTATATTTGTAATGGATTGCATGTTATGGAATGGAATGGAACGAACTATTGATATTGTTATATGGAATGGATAAATGAATTATCGAACTATTGAATGAACAATAGGTTTCGGGAATGTTTAGTAATGAATATAAGTTGCTAAGTGGTTTAAAGGCCTAGTAATAGGAAAAAGTTTTAAATTACCCCTAAAATCGGTACTTTCGGGTTAAGTTAAGTTGGTAAACCATTGTTCGGGCCGGGTCATCGGAGTGCTCAAGGATCGATGACGCCCCTTTCCTACCAGCCCGGGGTGGGGGTGTCACACTTGATTGGTATCAGATCGTTTAGGTTAGGATTCTAGGACTAAAACCGAGTCCGCATGCATCATATAGGATCGAACTATTCCACCTAGGAGTTATATATACAATAATGTGCTTGTGTTTGCTCGATCTAAACTCTTTCTTGTTTGTTTGTCAATTGTAGAATGTCCGATACGAGGTTGGCGGTGGATGACCCGAATCCCGCAGCCTCTTCGACCGACGGAGATAGCGTGGAGATGGGTCAGAACCCTCCGCAACAAGATCCACCTCCTCCGCCCCCTGTTGCTCCTCAACCGGGAACTCCGGCAATGCAATACATTCAACAGGAATGTCTCCTCAGCATGAAGGAGATGTTCGATCAGCTTCTAGTAAATCTGAAGCAGAGCCAGTCTGATGCTCCTGCCACTGATGCACCCAGTTGTGCTCCGATAGATAAGCTTGCTCGGTATCGGGCTTATATATTTGCGGGTGTTAGTGAAGAGAAACCGGAGGATGCAGAGTATTGGTTAGAACGCACCACCCAGATTCTGACCAAGCAGCTACATTTTTGCTCAGATGAGCACAAGCTAGAGTGTGCCATAGCCCTGTTGGCCGATGAAGCTCTAAGTTGGTGGGAAACCACTACATTGACTGCCCCGGCAGAAGTTGTTACATGGAAGTTCTTCGTTGAGGAATTTAAGAAGAAATATATCAGTGAACAATATCTAGCCGAGCGCCGGAAGAAGTTCTTGTATCTGAAACAAGCCAACCGGCCGATCGAGCAGTATGTTGCCGATTTCTGCAAATATTGTAAGTATGGCTCCGAGTATATTAAGACCGAGGAAGAGAAATGCCGGAAATTCACCGATGGTCTTAACGATGAGTTGAGCCCAATGTTCACTGCCCTTGGGATTACCAACTTCCAGAACTTGGTAAATCGGGCCATTGCGACAGAGGCAAAGATGAAAGCTTCCGAGAAACGCAAGGGTGGTAGTTCTTGGAAGGATAAACGAGCCAGAACTGATGATAGGCCTCAGTGGAAGAACAAGAAGTCCAAGCAGACCAAGGAGTCTCCTTCTGGTTATACCTCTGTTCAGAGAGACGGGTACATACCGAAGCCTCAGACGGTATCCAGGCCTACGGCCCCGGTCATTTCTGTGGATAGTACGGGGAATTCTAACAGAGGCACTCAGTATCCTGCTTGCAAGTTCTATCAGAAACATCATCCGGGTCAGTGTAGGACTCAGTAGAATCTGTGCTATTTGTGCGGAGCTTCCGATCACTACATCAGGAACTGTCCTCAGAATCCCAACAAGGTTCCTGCTAGAGCTTCTGCAATGGACAGTGCTTCTCCGTATGTCAGAAACAAGGGTTCCAGACAGGCTCAATCTGGTAGTCAGGGAAAGAATAAGGGACAGCCTTCTAGTGCCACGCACCAGGAATCTCGAGCTCCTGCACGGATCTATCACATCAAAGGAAAGGATGATGAGGAGTCACCGGATGTAATAGTAGGTATAATTGAATTAAATTCGAGTCCTGCATATGCTTTGGTTGATTCTGGGTCTACTCATTCCTTTATTTGCTCTGCTATGGTTGCAAAAGCAAGTCTGAAACCTGAGGTAGTCACTAGGGGTCTTGTAGTGTCAAACCCTATAGGAGGTTTATTGAATATTAATCTTGTTTGTAAGAGCTCCCCTGTTACAATTCGAAATGTCCCTTTCCGGGTTGACTTGTTTGTGCTACGGACATGTGAGTTTGACTTGGTTCTGGGCTTAGACTGGTTGGTTAAGCATGAGGCTTGGATTGATTGCCAAAATCGGAGACTCTACCTTCGGGGTTTGGGTAAGGAGTCTATCTTACTCATTGACAAGAAACCGACATCAGTGTTTGCTGCCATGGTATTACAAGATGAGTATGACTTCGGGTTGCCTACTATTCCGGTTGTATCCGAGTTTGTTGATGTGTTTCCCGAGGAACTCCCTAGTCTTCCTCCGAACAGGGAAGTGGAATTTGGAATTGAGGTCCAGCCTGGGACAAGTCCGGTGTCCATCGCTCCCTATAGAATGGCACCGATAGAGTTGAAAGAGCTAAAGAAGCAACTCCAGGAGCTGCAAGATAAGGGTTTCATTAGACCTAGTTCGTCTCCTTGGGGTGCTCCGGTCCTATTTGTGAAAAAGAAAGATGGCACAATGAGACTTTGTGTTGATTACAGACAGTTGAACAAAGTCACTATCAAGAACAAGTATCCTTTGCCCAGAATTGAGGACCTGTTTGATCAGCTTAAGGATGTTGCAGTGCTCTCAAAGATTGACTTGCGGTCAGGTTACTATCAGATGAGAATAAAGGATGAGGATGTGCCTAAGACAGCTTTCCGGACTCGTTATGGTCATTTCGAGTTCCTTGTGATGCCATTCGGATTGACGAATGCTCCGGCTGCTTTCATGGATCTCATGAACCGTATGTTCAAGCCTTATTTAGACAAGTTTGTTGTGGTTTTCATTGATGATATACTTGTCTACTCCCAGAATAAGGAGGAACATTCTGAGCATCTCTAAATTGTCTTGCAAACTCTCCGAGAACGCCAGTTGTTTGCAAAGTTCTCAAAGTGTGAGTTCTGGCTATCGGAAGTTTCATTCCTTGGCCATGTTATCTCGGCAGAAGGAATCAAAGTGGATGCGAGAAAGATACAGACCATTCTGGATTGGAGGCCTCCGAGGAATATTAGTGAGATCAGAAGTTTTCTCGGTTTGGCTGGATATTACAGACGCTTCGTTAAGGGATTCTCGTCCATTGCTGCACCCTTGACAAAGCTGCTCCGAAAGGATGAGCCATTCGTTTGGTCAGAGAAACAATAGAGAAGCTTTGATCAGCTCAAGCAAACTCTTACTCATGCCCCTATTCTTATTCAGCCAGAATCAGGGAAGGAGTACACCGTGTATAGTGATGCATCGCAGTTGGGATTAGGATGTGTCTTAATGCAAGAGGGGAAAGTGGTGGCATATGCCTCACGACAGTTGAAACCCCATGAACTTAATTATCCTACTCATGATCTTGAGCTAGCTGCGATTGTTTTTGCACTCAAAATCTGGAGGCATTATTTGTATGGTGAAAGGTGCTACTTGTTCACCGATCACAAAAGCCTCAAGTATCTTCTGACTCAGAAAGATCTTAACTTAAGACAAAGAAGATGGATGGAGCTATTAAAAGATTATGATCTTGTCATCGACTATCATCCCGACAAGGCCAATGTGGTTGCGGATGCTCTTAGTCGCAAACCAATTCTGAGTAAGAAATTGAATTCCTTACTAAATTGAAAGCTTTCCTCCTAAGTAAATGTCTGATTTCCTAAATTTCTTTTGTAGCTCCTAATGCTATTAATGCTCATCTTCGAGTGTATCGAAGGCGAGGGTTCTTGTCAGAACTTCATGTTCAATCTACTTTGATTTCCCGAATCAAAGACCTCCAGCAAACCGATTCTGCACTTCAGGCTATCATGTCAAAGCTTGATTCAAAGGCCAACCAAGACTTTTCTATTCATGAGAATGGCATTCTGTACTTCAGAGATAGAATTTGTGTCCCTAATGACGAAGAATTAAAGAGGGAAATATTGCAAGAAGCCCACCAGAGTTCTTTATCGGTTCACCCTGGATCGGTAAAGATGTACAAAGATCTAAAACCATTGTATTGGTGGCCAAGCATGAAGTCAGCCATTACGGACTTTGTGTCTAAGTGCTTAACGTGTCAGAGAATTAAGGCTGAGCATCAAGTTCCGGCTGGGTTGCTTCAGCCGATTGAAATCCCTCAGTGGAAATGGGAAAAGATCATAATGGACTTTGTGACGGGTCTTCCACTAACTCCGAGAAAGAATGATGTCGTATGGGTAATTGTGGACAGATTCACTAAGTCAGCTCACTTCATCCCGATCAGAGTGAACATGAGTTCAGATATTTTGGCCGATTTGTATATTCGTGAAGTGGTACGTCTGCATGGAATTCCTACTTCTATCATCTCTGATTGAGACTCTAAGTTCACCTCGCGGTTTTGGAGATCTCTACAGGAAGCTTTGGAAACTAGAGTACATTTGAGTACAGCTTTCCATCCTCAGACTGATGGACAATCTGAGAGAGTTATTCAGGTCCTTGAGGATATGTTACGAGCTTGTATTGTGGACTTCGGAAAGAACTGGGAGAAATCTCTACCTCTTGTGGAGTTCGCATATAACAATAGCTACCAAGCTTCCATTCAAATGGCCCCGTTTGAAGCTTTATATGGTAGGAGGTGCAGAACTCCTTTATGTTGGTCCAAGTTGGGTGAAAGCAAAGTTTTAGGGCGTCAATTGCTTCGGGAAACTGAAGAGCAAGTCAAGATCATACATGCAAGATTGAAACAGGCCTTCGATAGGCAAAAATCTTATGCGGATCTCAAAAGGAGGGATGTTCAGCATAGTGTGGGAGACAAAGTCTTTCTGAAAGTGTCCCCATGGAAGAAGATCTTTCGGTTCTGGAAGAGAGGCAAGCTTAGCCCTCGTTTCATCGGGCCTTTCGAGGTGATTGAGAGGATTGGTCCCGTGGCTTACCGACTAGCACTCCCTGCTGAATTTGACAGGATCCACAATGTCTTCCATGTCTCAATGCTCAGGAAGTATAGATCTGATCCCTCTCATGTTCTTGAACCTGAAGATGTGGAATTGAATCCAGACTTATCTTACGAAGAGGAACCGATTCAGATTCTTGACCGAGAAATCAGAAGGCTTCAAAATAAGTCTGTTCCTCTCGTGAAAGTTCTTTGGAGAAACCACAAGGTAGAGGAAGATACGTGGGAACCGGAAGCAACCATGAAAGAGCAATACCCACATCTATTCCCTTCAGGTACAAATTCGAGGACGAATTTTCTTTAAGGGGGGGAATTGTAATACCCTAAACTTGGCCTAGGAGTTAAGGACTAAATTAATGTAATTAGGGCCTAATAAAATCCTAAAATTAGGGACTAAATTGAATGAAATTAAAAATTAGAGGCTAAATTGAAAAAGGACCAAAAAGTGAAAAATCAAGAAAAGAGAGATTGCATGTAAATTTTCAAGGAATTGGAGGCCATGGACACATGTCAAGACCTCCTTTGACCAGCCACCTTGTCC
Organism: Abelmoschus esculentus; assembly: GCA_035048815.1. Lineage (NCBI taxonomy): Eukaryota > Viridiplantae > Streptophyta > Magnoliopsida > Malvales > Malvaceae > Abelmoschus > Abelmoschus esculentus. Next base: position 5,684,320 of record JAUCBN010000049.1, read on the forward strand.
CATAATTAGGTGGATTTTTGTTTGAATTAAATAAATAAGAAAAAGGGGGAAAAATGATGAAATAAAAGTTAGTGGGAGAGAGAAAAATAATACTATTCACTCATCTTCTTCACCCATTTTCCTCTCTTTGGCCGGCCATGAAAGAGTGTTAGGAGAGAAAATTTTCTCTTGCTTGCATGTGAGGTTTTAAGTGAGATTTTGAAGGTTTAAAGCAAGATTCTTGAGTTAGGAAGGTCAATAAGCAAGGCAATGTATTTTACTTCATGAAAACTTAGTTAAAAATGAAATTGTAGGTTGTTAGTTTAGTTTCCATGCCTGAAAATTTAGTATGTTGCTTTTAGTTAGTTTATTTTTAAGTTAGAACTTAAATGGAGGTTGCTGGAAATTGGTATTGTTGTGATTGGTTGAGACTTTGAGCTTGAGGATTTAATTGCATGAATTTTAAAGTTGTAGGGACTGTTTTGTGGTTAAATTTATGAAGGATTTTGATGTTAGGATGCTTAAAATGGTCTTATGTGGACTGATTTGAAGTAAAATGAAGCATGAGAAAGTTTGGTAGTGAATTAAGTGCTAAATGTATTGTTTGGACTGTTTTGCTAGAATTGAGAAATTGGTGGACTTAATTGTTATTGTTGAAACTGGAAATTTAATGTTGAATTCATAGGATAATGTTTTAAGAGTGTGGAAATTAAATTGTAGGTCTTTTGGTTGAAAAGATGAAGGAAAGAAAGTGTTATAATTGGTAAAGTGCTTTGGACTAGCTATTAGGTGACATTTTGGTGGCTTCATAAAATGAGCTGATAACTTTGTTGAATTGCATAATTAAAAATGGTTGCATAGGTAAAAATGTGCTTAAAAATTGAGCCTACTAAAGTTTACAAGTGTTGGATGAGTTGAATTGGTGATAAGGTTGATGAATTTTGAGCTAAAATTATTGTAGGTGAAATCTGTCCAGAATAGGCCTGTACTGGACAGTAGCTTTGGAAAATTCCCTAGATTAATGTACAAGGAATTTAAGGCTGGAAATGATCAGTCTAGAACTTGGATGAGTCTACTTTAATTAGAAAAAAAAACCTCACCTCGTTTTCCCTTGTAAATTAGGAGATATAAGAGAAACAAAAAGATTGGTCCAGACTGTCCCGAAACAGCATTGCCTTGTCTTTGATCGAAAACTGGTATTGATGGGTTTGTAGGAAAAGTTCAAGCTTTATATGGTTTAAAAGATGGTTTCGTTAGCTTTAAAACGAGGTAAAGTGGGCAAATTTTGGACATGTGGATCAAAAGATAAAAATAGTTTAGTGAGCATTGCACAAACTGTCCTGGAAACTAATCTCACTGTTTTGGTTGTTTTGGAATTCTTAATTATGAAATGTGTGAATTGAATGTATTTTGATATTGTGTATGTGATTTTGTGTGTATTAGAGGTCTCTAAAGAGGTTGATAGTGAAGAGGAGCTGAGGCAAGAGCTTGCCAAAAGAAGGAGCAAGGGGCCAATCATCCATAATCCTTAGGAGTTTTGCTTGGATTGTTTGTGAGTGTGACTTTCTTTGGGGTTGGGACTAGGTCCTAACCCAATTCTGATTTTTGTTGTTTATGATTAAACCGGTATGAAATATGACTTAATATAAACTTGGCTAATCTTTAAGGGAAGAGTGAAATGCTATGAGAACTTGCTTGTTGCCATGTTATTTGTTAGCATGTTGATTGAATATGAATTGCTTGTTAAGTATTTGTTTTGGTTTGTTCATACCCATGCATTGCATATGCCGAGGTATGAATGGCATGCTTAAGCTTGGGATGCAAGGTACGTGTACATGCATTTGTTCCATGCAATTAAAGTTCTGATTTTACTTGTGCTTGGCATGTTTAATGTAATGTATATGAAATGACATGAAATGAAATGAATTCTTATGAGCCTAGGCACAATGGCCTAAGAGGCTTGGTCTATGAGGACCGTGTTATTGAAATGATATTGAATATTGGATTGATATGCTTAAATTGATAATCGACAACCTTGGTAGCTAGTTAGTTAGATAGGAGGGCATGCCTTAGAATCTAGAGCTCATTGTATCGGGTAGGGCTTCGGTCCGGGGCAATTGGCCCTTATTGGCGACAGACGGAGGGTACGTTTTTGGTCATTGGCGACAGTAGGAGGGTTTGACCAGCACTATAGGTGCATATTGTGGCGACAGTTGGTTGGAGATTCGATTATCTTCTAGCTAAATACCAAGGTGGTTGTAATGATTTAATTAACTTGAATTTAAATTGCACTATAATTGTTAGTTAAATGCAAGCATGATTACTTGTTATGAAAATGCACTTGCTATTGGCATATTACTTATCGGATTGTCATATATCGAACATTGGATTGTTACATGCATTTGGATTGTCATATAGTGAACATTAAATCGATACATGTAATCGGATTGTCACATGTTGAACCTTGAATTGAATTGTTATACATTGAATTGGTATGTGTACTTGACTTGGTATATGTAAACTTATTGGACTGATATATGCTCGATTGAATTTGGTATATGTGTACTTGAATTTGGTATGTTATGGTATATGTGAACTTAACATGGCATATGATACATGTTTGGATTGTCTTGGATTGTTTTGATTTTCCGTTACCTCACTAAGTACCTTATGTACTTACCCCCGCTCCCTTCGCTCTTCCCAAACATTTCAGGTTGATCGATTAATAGCTCGGTCCCGGATTTTCCGTCGTTCGGATCGGCAAGCTTCACAAGCCAAGTATGATCTTTTTGTATCTCCTAGTGGTGGCTAGTCTTGTTTAGTTAGACCATGCATTTTGATTACTTTAGACGGTTTGTATATAGTGAACCACATTTTGGTAGCTTCGGGCTTAGATTTGTATAACTTAAGAATGATGACATATTTGATACGTTTAATATGTATGTATATTTGTAATGGATTGCATGTTATGGAATGGAATGGAACGAACTATTGATATTGTTATATGGAATGGATAAATGAATTATCGAACTATTGAATGAACAATAGGTTTCGGGAATGTTTAGTAATGAATATAAGTTGCTAAGTGGTTTAAAGGCCTAGTAATAGGAAAAAGTTTTAAATTACCCCTAAAATCGGTACTTTCGGGTTAAGTTAAGTTGGTAAACCATTGTTCGGGCCGGGTCATCGGAGTGCTCAAGGATCGATGACGCCCCTTTCCTACCAGCCCGGGGTGGGGGTGTCACACTTGATTGGTATCAGATCGTTTAGGTTAGGATTCTAGGACTAAAACCGAGTCCGCATGCATCATATAGGATCGAACTATTCCACCTAGGAGTTATATATACAATAATGTGCTTGTGTTTGCTCGATCTAAACTCTTTCTTGTTTGTTTGTCAATTGTAGAATGTCCGATACGAGGTTGGCGGTGGATGACCCGAATCCCGCAGCCTCTTCGACCGACGGAGATAGCGTGGAGATGGGTCAGAACCCTCCGCAACAAGATCCACCTCCTCCGCCCCCTGTTGCTCCTCAACCGGGAACTCCGGCAATGCAATACATTCAACAGGAATGTCTCCTCAGCATGAAGGAGATGTTCGATCAGCTTCTAGTAAATCTGAAGCAGAGCCAGTCTGATGCTCCTGCCACTGATGCACCCAGTTGTGCTCCGATAGATAAGCTTGCTCGGTATCGGGCTTATATATTTGCGGGTGTTAGTGAAGAGAAACCGGAGGATGCAGAGTATTGGTTAGAACGCACCACCCAGATTCTGACCAAGCAGCTACATTTTTGCTCAGATGAGCACAAGCTAGAGTGTGCCATAGCCCTGTTGGCCGATGAAGCTCTAAGTTGGTGGGAAACCACTACATTGACTGCCCCGGCAGAAGTTGTTACATGGAAGTTCTTCGTTGAGGAATTTAAGAAGAAATATATCAGTGAACAATATCTAGCCGAGCGCCGGAAGAAGTTCTTGTATCTGAAACAAGCCAACCGGCCGATCGAGCAGTATGTTGCCGATTTCTGCAAATATTGTAAGTATGGCTCCGAGTATATTAAGACCGAGGAAGAGAAATGCCGGAAATTCACCGATGGTCTTAACGATGAGTTGAGCCCAATGTTCACTGCCCTTGGGATTACCAACTTCCAGAACTTGGTAAATCGGGCCATTGCGACAGAGGCAAAGATGAAAGCTTCCGAGAAACGCAAGGGTGGTAGTTCTTGGAAGGATAAACGAGCCAGAACTGATGATAGGCCTCAGTGGAAGAACAAGAAGTCCAAGCAGACCAAGGAGTCTCCTTCTGGTTATACCTCTGTTCAGAGAGACGGGTACATACCGAAGCCTCAGACGGTATCCAGGCCTACGGCCCCGGTCATTTCTGTGGATAGTACGGGGAATTCTAACAGAGGCACTCAGTATCCTGCTTGCAAGTTCTATCAGAAACATCATCCGGGTCAGTGTAGGACTCAGTAGAATCTGTGCTATTTGTGCGGAGCTTCCGATCACTACATCAGGAACTGTCCTCAGAATCCCAACAAGGTTCCTGCTAGAGCTTCTGCAATGGACAGTGCTTCTCCGTATGTCAGAAACAAGGGTTCCAGACAGGCTCAATCTGGTAGTCAGGGAAAGAATAAGGGACAGCCTTCTAGTGCCACGCACCAGGAATCTCGAGCTCCTGCATGGATCTATCACATCAAAGGAAAGGATGATGAGGAGTCACCGGATGTAATAGTAGGTATAATTGAATTAAATTCGAGTCCTGCATATGCTTTGGTTGATTCTGGGTCTACTCATTCCTTTATTTGCTCTGCTATGGTTGCAAAAGCAAGTCTGAAACCTGAGGTAGTCACTAGGGGTCTTGTAGTGTCAAACCCTATAGGAGGTTTATTGAATATTAATCTTGTTTGTAAGAGCTCCCCTGTTACAATTCGAAATGTCCCTTTCCGGGTTGACTTGTTTGTGCTACGGACATGTGAGTTTGACTTGGTTCTGGGCTTAGACTGGTTGGTTAAGCATGAGGCTTGGATTGATTGCCAAAATCGGAGACTCTACCTTCGGGGTTTGGGTAAGGAGTCTATCTTACTCATTGACAAGAAACCGACATCAGTGTTTGTTGCCATGGTATTACAAGATGAGTATGACTTCGGGTTGCCTACTATTCCGGTTGTATCCGAGTTTGTTGATGTGTTTCCCGAGGAACTCCCTAGTCTTCCTCCGAACAGGGAAGTGGAATTTGGAATTGAGGTCCAGCCTGGGACAAGTCCGGTGTCCATCGCTCCCTATAGAATGGCACCGATAGAGTTGAAAGAGCTAAAGAAGCAACTCCAGGAGCTGCAAGATAAGGGTTTCATTAGACCTAGTTCGTCTCCTTGGGGTGCTCCGGTCCTATTTGTGAAAAAGAAAGATGGCACAATGAGACTTTGTGTTGATTACAGACAGTTGAACAAAGTCACTATCAAGAACAAGTATCCTTTGCCCAGAATTGAGGACCTGTTTGATCAGCTTAAGGATGTTGCAGTGCTCTCAAAGATTGACTTGCGGTCAGGTTACTATCAGATGAGAATAAAGGATGAGGATGTGCCTAAGACAGCTTTCCGGACTCGTTATGGTCATTTCGAGTTCCTTGTGATGCCATTCGGATTGACGAATGCTCCGGCTGCTTTCATGGATCTCATGAACCGTATGTTCAAGCCTTATTTAGACAAGTTTGTTGTGGTTTTCATTGATGATATACTTGTCTACTCCCAGAATAAGGAGGAACATTCTGAGCATCTCTAAATTGTCTTGCAAACTCTCCGAGAACGCCAGTTGTTTGCAAAGTTCTCAAAGTGTGAGTTCTGGCTATCGGAAGTTTCATTCCTTGGCCATGTTATCTCGGCAGAAGGAATCAAAGTGGATGCGAGAAAGATACAGACCATTCTGGATTGGAGGCCTCCGAGGAATATTAGTGAGATCAGAAGTTTTCTCGGTTTGGCTGGATATTACAGACGCTTCGTTAAGGGATTCTCGTCCATTGCTGCACCCTTGACAAAGCTGCTCCGAAAGGATGAGCCATTCGTTTGGTCAGAGAAACAATAGAGAAGCTTTGATCAGCTCAAGCAAACTCTTACTCATGCCCCTATTCTTATTCAGCCAGAATCAGGGAAGGAGTACACCGTGTATAGTGATGCATCGCAGTTGGGATTAGGATGTGTCTTAATGCAAGAGGGGAAAGTGGTGGCATATGCCTCACGACAGTTGAAACCCCATGAACTTAATTATCCTACTCATGATCTTGAGCTAGCTGCGATTGTTTTTGCACTCAAAATCTGGAGGCATTATTTGTATGGTGAAAGGTGCTACTTGTTCACCGATCACAAAAGCCTCAAGTATCTTCTGACTCAGAAAGATCTTAACTTAAGACAAAGAAGATGGATGGAGCTATTAAAAGATTATGATCTTGTCATCGACTATCATCCCGACAAGGCCAATGTGGTTGCGGATGCTCTTAGTCGCAAACCAATTCTGAGTAAGAAATTGAATTCCTTACTAAATTGAAAGCTTTCCTCCTAAGTAAATGTCTGATTTCCTAAATTTCTTTTGTAGCTCCTAATGCTATTAATGCTCATCTTCGAGTGTATCGAAGGCGAGGGTTCTTGTCAGAACTTCATGTTCAATCTACTTTGATTTCCCGAATCAAAGACCTCCAGCAAACCGATTCTGCACTTCAGGCTATCATGTCAAAGCTTGATTCAAAGGCCAACCAAGACTTTTCTATTCATGAGAATGGCATTCTGTACTTCAGAGATAGAATTTGTGTCCCTAATGACGAAGAATTAAAGAGGGAAATATTGCAAGAAGCCCACCAGAGTTCTTTATCGGTTCACCCTGGATCGGTAAAGATGTACAAAGATCTAAAACCATTGTATTGGTGGCCAAGCATGAAGTCAGCCATTACGGACTTTGTGTCTAAGTGCTTAACGTGTCAGAGAATTAAGGCTGAGCATCAAGTTCCGGCTGGGTTGCTTCAGCCGATTGAAATCCCTCAGTGGAAATGGGAAAAGATCATAATGGACTTTGTGACGGGTCTTCCACTAACTCCGAGAAAGAATGATGTCGTATGGGTAATTGTGGACAGATTCACTAAGTCAGCTCACTTCATCCCGATCAGAGTGAACATGAGTTCAGATATTTTGGCCGATTTGTATATTCGTGAAGTGGTACGTCTGCATGGAATTCCTACTTCTATCATCTCTGATTGAGACTCTAAGTTCACCTCGCGGTTTTGGAGATCTCTACAGGAAGCTTTGGAAACTAGAGTACATTTGAGTACAGCTTTCCATCCTCAGACTGATGGACAATCTGAGAGAGTTATTCAGGTCCTTGAGGATATGTTACGAGCTTGTATTGTGGACTTCGGAAAGAACTGGGAGAAATCTCTACCTCTTGTGGAGTTCGCATATAACAATAGCTACCAAGCTTCCATTCAAATGGCCCCGTTTGAAGCTTTATATGGTAGGAGGTGCAGAACTCCTTTATGTTGGTCCAAGTTGGGTGAAAGCAAAGTTTTAGGGCGTCAATTGCTTCGGGAAACTGAAGAGCAAGTCAAGATCATACATGCAAGATTGAAACAGGCCTTCGATAGGCAAAAATCTTATGCGGATCTCAAAAGGAGGGATGTTCAGCATAGTGTGGGAGACAAAGTCTTTCTGAAAGTGTCCCCATGGAAGAAGATCTTTCGGTTCTGGAAGAGAGGCAAGCTTAGCCCTCGTTTCATCGGGCCTTTCGAGGTGATTGAGAGGATTGGTCCCGTGGCTTACCGACTAGCACTCCCTGCTGAATTTGACAGGATCCACAATGTCTTCCATGTCTCAATGCTCAGGAAGTATAGATCTGATCCCTCTCATGTTCTTGAACCTGAAGATGTGGAATTGAATCCAGACTTATCTTACGAAGAGGAACCGATTCAGATTCTTGACCGAGAAATCAGAAGGCTTCAAAATAAGTCTGTTCCTCTCGTGAAAGTTCTTTGGAGAAACCACAAGGTAGAGGAAGATACGTGGGAACCGGAAGCAACCATGAAAGAGCAATACCCACATCTATTCCCTTCAGGTACAAATTCGAGGACGAATTTTCTTTAAGGGGGGGAATTGTAATACCCTAAACTTGGCCTAGGAGTTAAGGACTAAATTAATGTAATTAGGGCCTAATAAAATCCTAAAATTAGGGACTAAATTGAATGAAATTAAAAATTAGAGGCTAAATTGAAAAAGGACCAAAAAGTGAAAAATCAAGAAAAGAGAGATTGCATGTAAATTTTCAAGGAATTGGAGGCCATGGACACATGTCAAGACCTCCTTTGACCAGCCACCTTGTCCCATAATTAGGTGGATTTTTGTTTGAATTAAATAAATAAGAAAAAGGGGGAAAAATGATGAAATAAAAGTTAGTGGGAGAGAGAAAAATAATACTATTCACTCATCTTCTTCACCCATTTTCCTCTCTTTGGCCGGCCATGAAAGAGTGTTAGGAGAGAAAATTTTCTCTTGCTTGCATGTGAGGTTTTAAGTGAGATTTTGAAGGTTTAAAGCAAGATTCTTGAGTTAGGAAGGTCAATAAGCAAGGCAATGTATTTTACTTCATGAAAACTTAGTTAAAAATGAAATTGTAGGTTGTTAGTTTAGTTTCCATGCCTGAAAATTTAGTATGTTGCTTTTAGTTAGTTTATTTTTAAGTTAGAACTTAAATGGAGGTTGCTGGAAATTGGTATTGTTGTGATTGGTTGAGACTTTGAGCTTGAGGATTTAATTGCATGAATTTTAAAGTTGTAGGGACTGTTTTGTGGTTAAATTTATGAAGGATTTTGATGTTAGGATGCTTAAAATGGTCTTATGTGGACTGATTTGAAGTAAAATGAAGCATGAGAAAGTTTGGTAGTGAATTAAGTGCTAAATGTATTGTTTGGACTGTTTTGCTAGAATTGAGAAATTGGTGGACTTAATTGTTATTGTTGAAACTGGAAATTTAATGTTGAATTCATAGGATAATGTTTTAAGAGTGTGGAAATTAAATTGTAGGTCTTTTGGTTGAAAAGATGAAGGAAAGAAAGTGTTATAATTGGTAAAGTGCTTTGGACTAGCTATTAGGTGACATTTTGGTGGCTTCATAAAATGAGCTGATAACTTTGTTGAATTGCATAATTAAAAATGGTTGCATAGGTAAAAATGTGCTTAAAAATTGAGCCTACTAAAGTTTACAAGTGTTGGATGAGTTGAATTGGTGATAAGGTTGATGAATTTTGAGCTAAAATTATTGTAGGTGAAATCTGTCCAGAATAGGCCTGTACTGGACAGTAGCTTTGGAAAATTCCCTAGATTAATGTACAAGGAATTTAAGGCTGGAAATGATCAGTCTAGAACTTGGATGAGTCTACTTTAATTAGAAAAAAAAACCTCACCTCGTTTTCCCTTGTAAATTAGGAGATATAAGAGAAACAAAAAGATTGGTCCAGACTGTCCCGAAACAGCATTGCCTTGTCTTTGATCGAAAACTGGTATTGATGGGTTTGTAGGAAAAGTTCAAGCTTTATATGGTTTAAAAGATGGTTTCGTTAGCTTTAAAACGAGGTAAAGTGGGCAAATTTTGGACATGTGGATCAAAAGATAAAAATAGTTTAGTGAGCATTGCACAAACTGTCCTGGAAACTAATCTCACTGTTTTGGTTGTTTTGGAATTCTTAATTATGAAATGTGTGAATTGAATGTATTTTGATATTGTGTATGTGATTTTGTGTGTATTAGAGGTCTCTAAAGAGGTTGATAGTGAAGAGGAGCTGAGGCAAGAGCTTGCCAAAAGAAGGAGCAAGGGGCCAATCATCCATAATCCTTAGGAGTTTTGCTTGGATTGTTTGTGAGTGTGACTTTCTTTGGGGTTGGGACTAGGTCCTAACCCAATTCTGATTTTTGTTGTTTATGATTAAACCGGTATGAAATATGACTTAATATAAACTTGGCTAATCTTTAAGGGAAGAGTGAAATGCTATGAGAACTTGCTTGTTGCCATGTTATTTGTTAGCATGTTGATTGAATATGAATTGCTTGTTAAGTATTTGTTTTGGTTTGTTCATACCCATGCATTGCATATGCCGAGGTATGAATGGCATGCTTAAGCTTGGGATGCAAGGTACGTGTACATGCATTTGTTCCATGCAATTAAAGTTCTGATTTTACTTGTGCTTGGCATGTTTAATGTAATGTATATGAAATGACATGAAATGAAATGAATTCTTATGAGCCTAGGCACAATGGCCTAAGAGGCTTGGTCTATGAGGACCGTGTTATTGAAATGATATTGAATATTGGATTGATATGCTTAAATTGATAATCGACAACCTTGGTAGCTAGTTAGTTAGATAGGAGGGCATGCCTTAGAATCTAGAGCTCATTGTATCGGGTAGGGCTTCGGTCCGGGGCAATTGGCCCTTATTGGCGACAGACGGAGGGTACGTTTTTGGTCATTGGCGACAGTAGGAGGGTTTGACCAGCACTATAGGTGCATATTGTGGCGACAGTTGGTTGGAGATTCGATTATCTTCTAGCTAAATACCAAGGTGGTTGTAATGATTTAATTAACTTGAATTTAAATTGCACTATAATTGTTAGTTAAATGCAAGCATGATTACTTGTTATGAAAATGCACTTGCTATTGGCATATTACTTATCGGATTGTCATATATCGAACATTGGATTGTTACATGCATTTGGATTGTCATATAGTGAACATTAAATCGATACATGTAATCGGATTGTCACATGTTGAACCTTGAATTGAATTGTTATACATTGAATTGGTATGTGTACTTGACTTGGTATATGTAAACTTATTGGACTGATATATGCTCGATTGAATTTGGTATATGTGTACTTGAATTTGGTATGTTATGGTATATGTGAACTTAACATGGCATATGATACATGTTTGGATTGTCTTGGATTGTTTTGATTTTCCGTTACCTCACTAAGTACCTTATGTACTTACCCCCGCTCCCTTCGCTCTTCCCAAACATTTCAGGTTGATCGATTAATAGCTCGGTCCCGGATTTTCCGTCGTTCGGATCGGCAAGCTTCACAAGCCAAGTATGATCTTTTTGTATCTCCTAGTGGTGGCTAGTCTTGTTTAGTTAGACCATGCATTTTGATTACTTTAGACGGTTTGTATATAGTGAACCACATTTTGGTAGCTTCGGGCTTAGATTTGTATAACTTAAGAATGATGACATATTTGATACGTTTAATATGTATGTATATTTGTAATGGATTGCATGTTATGGAATGGAATGGAACGAACTATTGATATTGTTATATGGAATGGATAAATGAATTATCGAACTATTGAATGAACAATAGGTTTCGGGAATGTTTAGTAATGAATATAAGTTGCTAAGTGGTTTAAAGGCCTAGTAATAGGAAAAAGTTTTAAATTACCCCTAAAATCGGTACTTTCGGGTTAAGTTAAGTTGGTAAACCATTGTTCGGGCCGGGTCATCGGAGTGCTCAAGGATCGATGACGCCCCTTTCCTACCAGCCCGGGGTGGGGGTGTCACACTTGATTGGTATCAGATCGTTTAGGTTAGGATTCTAGGACTAAAACCGAGTCCGCATGCATCATATAGGATCGAACTATTCCACCTAGGAGTTATATATACAATAATGTGCTTGTGTTTGCTCGATCTAAACTCTTTCTTGTTTGTTTGTCAATTGTAGAATGTCCGATACGAGGTTGGCGGTGGATGACCCGAATCCCGCAGCCTCTTCGACCGACGGAGATAGCGTGGAGATGGGTCAGAACCCTCCGCAACAAGATCCACCTTGATAAGAGGGCTCCTTGTTGAGGACGCCTTCTTGATTGTTTCGGATCTAGGATTGAAGTAAGATGTCTCCTGCAATAAGCATGGCTGCAAATTGGTGTTTAAAAGGGCTGAAAAATTTAGGTAGACAGAATGTAGAAGATGAAGGCTCGGAGAAGTTGACAATGGTGGAACGTTGAAAGTATTGGTTTGGTTATGGCTAGGTTTGGTCTTTGGTGAGGTGACTGGTGAGAAATGAAGTTTCTGACAAGGTTGAAAAATAGGATGCAAGGGGTAGTACGAAAATGAAATAAAAACAAGGAAAAGAAATAAAATGAAACAAACTCCAAGGATGAACTCGAACAATCTGTTGAACGAACCCGAACCTTATCTTGAACTTGCTTCAGACGGACTTGGACCCTTCGATTATCTACAACCGAGAACCCAAAGTATCAAAGGGGTTGACCACGCAAGCAACGAACTTGAGAAGTCAGAAAGTTCTCAAAAGAACCGAAATGAGAGAAATTCTCACAAAAGTAAATTTCATTCAAATTGTCTTTTTTTTTTACATTACAAAGTATACATATATATAGGCTAGTACAAGGGAGTTGGCGCCTAGAATACTTGGCCAGAATTGAATTGGAAGTTTCAGATGAGTGGCTGAAATGTAAGCACAATTAACATGTGTTAATTATGTTAAATGTGGATGAGAAAACTACTCATCCTTATCCTTTGTGGCCGGCTGGTTTTGGAGGGAGGGAAGACTGAATTTCAAACATTTAACACATGTGTTTTATGTGTGAAATTCAAAGGAAATAACTCCTTGTCCTTATCTTACTTTGACGCCAACTTCAAGGAGGGAAATCTTGAAATTTGAATCTGCCACATGCCATGCACATGCACATGCTTGGAATGGATGGTGGACGCCCCTCATGCTGGTCACATGACCATGACACACTCTCCCACGTGGAGGACACCTTTGAGCTATCCCGGGACTCACCAGCTTGAGTTGAGCTAGTAGAGCTGGAGTTGAGCTGAATGGAGCTGAGTTGAGCTGAATTCAGCTAGCTGAAGTGTTGAGGATTAGTTGAGCTGAAACGAGCTGCTAGAAATCCATTGAGCTTTTCCCGAGCTAAGGTGAAGTCCTTCATTTGGTACTCTTCCTTGTGCCTATGAGAAAACAAAAGTTATACCATCATAAGTATTGTAAACTTATTAAAGAAAGTTAAAACAAGCTGAAAAACATAGTTATCATATTGGAAAACATGTAACAAGCTAAAGAAACATGGTAAACATGATTATGAGCTTGTGTTCTTATTGAACTTATTGAAAACACACCTATTTACATGCTTAATAAACACAATACTAGCTTAAGTACTATATAGTTACAAGATGTTACACATCAGTATGTAACATAGTGTAAAGTTTATTCTCTAAGGCATATGCATTATTAAGGGATTCTGAGACTTGTAAACATTTAAGAATAAGAACTTCCCTGAATTGCTTAGCCTTTGATCGAGTGATGGGTCCTGATGGTAAGACCTCCGGATCAGCTGTTTGAGCTTGTGTATCAGCTGTTTGAGCTTGTGTAGATGTGCTCACATCATCCCCCCCTTCTTGAAAAGGATTTGTCCTCAAATCTGCAGAATCATTAAAAGGGGATAAGTCGGAAACATTAAATGTAGCACTTACATTGTATTCACCCGGCAAGTCCAACTTGTAAGCATTGTCGTTCACTTTCTCAACCACTTGAAAAGGACCATCTCCTCGTGGTAACAGCTTGGACCGTCGTTGGGTTGGAAAACGTTCCTTTCGGAAGTGAATCCAAACCCAATCTCCAACATCGAAGGTAACTCGCTTACGTCCTTTGTTCGCTTGCTTCTCGTATTGTTGAGTCCTTCGTTCAAGGTTATCTTTAACCTGTTGATGCAACTTCTTTACATAATCAGCCTTGGATTGTCCGTCCCTATTCGTCACTTGTTCATATGGCAAAGGCAACATATCGAGAGGAGTGATAGGATTAAATCCATAAACAACCTCAAAAGGTGACATTTTAGTAGCAGAATGAACGGCATGGTTATATGCAAATTCAACATGCGGCAAACAATCTTCCCACGTCTTAATATTCTTTTTGATGATGGAACGGAGTAAAGTAGATAAAATACGATTAACAACCTCAGTTTGTCCATCAGTTTGGGGATGACAAGTAGTAGAAAACATAAGTTTCGTACCTAATTTGCTCCAAAGAGTCCTCCAGAAGTGACTCAAGAATTTTACATCCCTGTCAGAAACAATCGACCTAGGAATACCATGTAAACGCACAATTTCCTTAAAGAACAAGTTAGCCACATTAACAGCATCATCGGTCTTATGACACGCAATGAAGTGTGCCATCTTTGAGAACCTGTCAACCACAACAAAGATACTATCTCTACCTGTCCTAGTCCTAGGCAATCCCAACACAAAATCCATAGATATATCAGTCCAGGGGGAGTCGGGAATAGGTAAAGGTAAGTACAAACCGTGTGGTAATACCTTCGACTTTGCTTTCTTACATGTCACGCATCGTTCACACATCCTTTCGACGTCTCGTCGCATCTTTGGCCAGAATAGGTGCTCCTTGAGAATGTGTAACGTCTTGGTGACTCCAAAGTGTCCCATAAGTCCTCCTTCATGAGCTTCTCGAATTAGGACCTCTCGAATTGACCCTTGAGGAATGCAGAGTCTTCCTTCTTTGAAAAGATAATCATCATGTCGATAAAATTTCTCATCTGCACCCTTTTCACACAATGTATATCTTTCTCCAAAATCAGGGTCAGTAGCATATAATTCTTTGATATAGGCAAACCCAATCAAATGAGAGTCTAAGTAATTCAGAAGTGCATACCTACGGGATAAGGCATCTGCTACAACGTTGTCTTTACCTTTCTTATATCGAATGACATAAGGAAAAGATTCTAGAAATTCAACCCACTTAGCATGCCTTTTATTCAACTTATGCTGACCTGTTATGTGCTTCAAAGCTTCGTGATCGGTGTGAATTACGAATTCTTTCGGTAAGAGATAGTGCTGCCATGTTTCAAGAGCTCGAATCAATGCATACATCTCTTTGTCGTACACTGGATAATTCAAGGTAGCACCACTTAACTTCTCGCTGAAATAGGCAATAGGTCGCTTCTCCTGTGATAAAACGGCTCCAATTCCTATTCCTGAAGCATCACACTCAATCTCGAACATTTTATCAAAGTTAGGTAAGGCTAACACTGGGGCCTTAGTCAAATAATCCTTAATTTTCAAGAAGGCTTCTTCCTGTTCATCACCCCAATTGAAGACTGAATTCTTCTTTATAATCCCGGTTAAGGGGGCGGTAATGGAACTGAAATTAGGTACAAACCGACGATAAAAACTAGCTAAACCATGAAAAGATCTAACCTGACTTATTGATGTCGGTCGAGGCCAATCCTGAATCGCCTTCACCTTTTCTGGATCGACTTCCACACCCTGTGCAGTCACGATAAAACCAAGAAAGGTAACCTTATCAGTACAAAACATACATTTCTTCAGATTACCAAATAACCTTTCTTTTCTCAATGTGCCAAGAACATTCCTCAAGTGTTCCTCGTGATCCTGCAAAGACTTGCTGTATATAAGAATGTCATCAAAGTACACAACACAATATTTTCCAATGTAAGATCGTAAAACATGATTCATCAGACGCATAAAGGTGCTAGGTGCGTTAGTTAAACCGAAAGGCATCACTAACCACTCGTACAGACCCAATTTCGTTTTGAAGGCTGTCTTCCATTCGTCGCCTTCTCGCATCCGAATCTGATGATATCCACTCTTTAAATCAATTTTGGAAAATATGGTCGCACCACACAACTCATCTAGCATGTCATCAAGACGAGGAATGGGATGCCTATACTTGATGGTAATCTGATTCACCGCTCGGCAATCAACACACATTCTCCATGTTCCGTCTTTCTTGGGTACTAAAAGCACTGGTACAGCGCACGGACTTAAACTTTCCCGAATGTAACCCTTTTCCATCAACTCGGTGATTTGTTTTTGAAGTTCCTTTGTTTCTTCTGGATTACTTCGATATGCTGGCCGATTTGGAATGGTAGCTCCCGGAATGAAATCAATTTGATGTTCTATACCTCGAATAGGTGGCAACCCACTCGGTGTCTCATCCGGAAACACGTCTTCAAACTCCTGCAAAAGAGACGTAATAGATGTAGGCAAATCATTAGGAATATCAGATAACAAACAATACTCCTTATACATTAAAATAAGTAAAGTTTGTTGAGAGGAAAGACATTTCCTGATATCCTTGCCGCTCGCATATACGTTCGTCTTCTTCCTTTCTGTTTTGACTTCCTCGACATTCTTTCTCAATCGAACCTGATCTTCTTGCACTTGACTCGGTGTCAAAGGTGCTAAGGTGATCTTCTTACCTGCATGTGTAAAAGAATATCGATTTGTAATTCCATCATGCAACGTACCTTTGTCGTATTGCCATGGACGTCCCAAAAGTAGGTGACACGCATCCATTGAGACGACATCACAAAGGATTTCATCTTTATACCTCCCTATGGTAAATGGTACCGAAACTTGTCTAGTAACTCGTACTTCTCCGCCATCATTTAACCATTGAAGACGGTATGGTTTGGGATGCTTCGTCGTCTTTAAGCCTAACTTATCAACCATGAAAGAACTTGCAACATTAGTACAACTACCACCATCAATAATGACAACACATACCTTGTCGTTAATGAGGCATCTAGTATGGAAGATGTTTTCTCGTTGCTGGTCGTCTTGTGTAGGTGTAGCATTTAGACTTCTTTTTATGACAAGTGCTTCACCGGTCATGTATGTATCCAAGGCATCATCCGCATCATCCTTGTCTTCCTCGTGTAAAGGTTCATGTTCTTCATTGTCGGATTCAGACTCAATCTCTCCGTTTTCTAACATCAACATAGTCTTCCGATTAGGACATTGGCTTGCAATATGTCCTCTTCCAAGACACTTAAAGCATTGAATATCCCTTGAGCGTTCTGGACGTTCTGGTTGTGCATTTTGCTTCCCACGCCCAACATCTACAATCGGGGCCTTTGGCTTGCTCGTTTCACCCTTCTCTTTGTTTTGAAACGGTACTTGTTTCCTGAAATTGTTAGAAGGATTGAAAACAGAATTGGAAGGAGGTCTGAAAGAATTATTACCTCGGGATGACGACATCTTTCTTCGTTGCTGCCTCTCAACCTTAATTGCCATTTGCACCATTTCGTCTAATTCGACGTAATGTTGCAATTCAACAGCATTGGCAATGTCGGTGTTCAAACCTGAAAGGAATCGCGCCATGGTTGCTTCTCGGTCTTCCTCAATGTTAGCACGCATCATGGCCATCTCCATGTCTTTAAAATAATCTTCGACGCTTCGATTTCCTTGTTTCAAAGTTTGTAACCTTTGAAATAGGTCTCGATGGTAATGGGATGGTATGAATCTCTTTCTCAAAATTCTTTTCATCTCTGCCCATGTATTGATTGGACCTTCACCGGTTCGTCTTCTACTTAGAATCAATTGATCCCACCAAATTAAGGCATAGTCAACGAACTCCATCGCTGCCAATTGAACCTTCTTCTGGTCAGAATAATTGTAGCAATCAAAGACGTGCTCCACCTTGCTTTCCCACGCAAGATATGCATCCGGATCTGATCGTCCTTGAAAAGGGGGTATGGCAACTTTGATGTTGTTCAAATTGTCATCCAGTTGTGCCTGGTGTTGTACACGCCTCCCATTTGTTCTAGGAGCATTCTGCCTCGGTTCTTGCACTTCTTCAACGTCATCATTGTTGTCATCATGGGAATTGTTTTGAGATCCCTCGATCTTGTCCATTCTCACGTGCAATTGTTCAATCTCTGATTGCACTACTCTTCGGACTTCTCGAAGCATGGCTTGCATCATAAGGCTTGGTTGAACGTCGTTTTGTTGTTGATCATCACGATCTCCATTTGAACCTGCCATTGTTAGTAAAGAACAAACAACACAAAATAAAATAAGGATAAATGGACCTCACAAAGTACACACACAAGATCCTCACAAGTTCACTCCAAAGAAAAATAAAAATGGCACTCCAACACTCGTGTTTCACTCGGGAATACTTGAATGGCTCTTTTGATTCCCCTTCTGATCTCACACACACAAATGCCTTTTACCACTCCTTCTCTCGTTATAAGTTCTTTAGAGGACTAGCGTAGACTTTCTTCAAATCTGTCACAAGTGTTAGTCTTTAACAACAACGGTTAGTGACAATCGAAATGTAAGGTTCTGTCCAAAACAAATTCGGTTAGTGTTAAATGGAAAGAAAAGTGATGTAAAGTAAGGTAAAGGTTAGAAAGAAAGAAAAAGAAAAGAAAAAAAAAAATGGATTACTTACTACAAAGAAACACTTACTACTCTCCTTTCACCGAACAATCAATTCTTCATGCCCGGTTGATTATGGTAGTGTTTGATGCTGTAGAACACATTAAACTTGCATTTTCTTTCATCTTTTCAATACCATGAAGTGCTTTTCTTTCAACTATTGATATTCTGATTTTTTTTTGAATTTTCGAAATTTTTTTTTAACTAGAGTTGACTTTGACTTTTTTTTTTGACTTTTTTTGTTTTTTGATTGTTTTTGCACTCACGAAGATGATTCTTACTTGTAATCCAACCTAGGCTCTGATTACCACATGATAAGAGGGCTCCTTGTTGAGGACGCCTTCTTGATTGTTTCGGATCTAGGATTGAAGTAAGATGTCTCCTGCAATAAGCATGGCTGCAAATTGGTGTTTAAAAGGGCTGAAAAATTTAGGTAGACAGAATGTAGAAGATGAAGGCTCGGAGAAATTGACAATGGTGGAACGTTGAAAGTATTGGTTTGGTTATGGCTAGGTTTGGTCTTTGGTGAGGTGACTGGTGAGAAATGAAGTTTCTGACAAGGTTGAAAAATAGGATGCAAGGGGTAGTACGAAAATGAAATAAAAACAAGGAAAAGAAATAAAATGAAACAAACTCCAAGGATGAACTCGAACAATCTGTTGAACGAACCCGAACCTTATCTTGAACTTGCTTCAGACGGACTTGGACCCTTCGATTATCTACAACCGAGAACCCAAAGTATCAAAGGGGTTGACCACGCAAGCAACGAACTTGAGAAGTCAGAAAGTTCTCAAAAGAACCGAAATGAGAGAAATTCTCACAAAAGTAAATTTCATTCAAATTGTCTTTTTTTTTTACATTACAAAGTATACATATATATAGGCTAGTACAAGGGAGTTGGCGCCTAGAATACTTGGCCAGAATTGAATTGGAAGTTTCAGATGAGTGGCTGAAATGTAAGCACAATTAACATGTGTTAATTATGTTAAATGTGGATGAGAAAACTACTCATCCTTATCCTTTGTGGCCGGCTGGTTTTGGAGGGAGGGAAGACTGAATTTCAAACATTTAACACATGTGTTTTATGTGTGAAATTCAAAGGAAATAACTCCTTGTCCTTATCTTACTTTGACGCCAACTTCAAGGAGGGAAATCTTGAAATTTGAATCTGCCACATGCCATGCACATGCACATGCTTGGAATGGATGGTGGACGCCCCTCATGCTGGTCACATGACCATGACACACTCTCCCACGTGGAGGACACCTTTGAGCTATCCCGGGACTCACCAGCTTGAGTTGAGCTAGTAGAGCTGGAGTTGAGCTGAATGGAGCTGAGTTGAGCTGAATTCAGCTAGCTGAAGTGTTGAGGATTAGTTGAGCTGAAACGAGCTGCTAGAAATCCATTGAGCTTTTCCCGAGCTAAGGTGAAGTCCTTCATTTGGTACTCTTCCTTGTGCCTATGAGAAAACAAAAGTTATACCATCATAAGTATTGTAAACTTATTAAAGAAAGTTAAAACAAGCTGAAAAACATAGTTATCATATTGGAAAACATGTAACAAGCTAAAGAAACATGGTAAACATGATTATGAGCTTGTGTTCTTATTGAACTTATTGAAAACACACCTATTTACATGCTTAATAAACACAATACTAGCTTAAGTACTATATAGTTACAAGATGTTACACATCAGTATGTAACATAGTGTAAAGTTTATTCTCTAAGGCATATGCATTATTAAGGGATTCTGAGACTTGTAAACATTTAAGAATAAGAACTTCCCTGAATTGCTTAGCCTTTGATCGAGTGATGGGTCCTGATGGTAAGACCTCCGGATCAGCTGTTTGAGCTTGTGTATCAGCTGTTTGAGCTTGTGTAGATGTGCTCACATCACACCTCCTCCGCCCCCTGTTGCTCCTCAACCGGGAACTCCGGCAATGCAATACATTCAACAGGAATGTCTCCTCAGCATGAAGGAGATGTTCGATCAGCTTCTAGTAAATCTGAAGCAGAGCCAGTCTGATGCTCCTGCCACTGATGCACCCAGTTGTGCTCCGATAGATAAGCTTGCTCGGTATCGGGCTTATATATTTGCGGGTGTTAGTGAAGAGAAACCGGAGGATGCAGAGTATTGGTTAGAACGCACCACCCAGATTCTGACCAAGCAGCTACATTTTTGCTCAGATGAGCACAAGCTAGAGTGTGCCATAGCCCTGTTGGCCGATGAAGCTCTAAGTTGGTGGGAAACCACTACATTGACTGCCCCGGCAGAAGTTGTTACATGGAAGTTCTTCGTTGAGGAATTTAAGAAGAAATATATCAGTGAACAATATCTAGCCGAGCGCCGGAAGAAGTTCTTGTATCTGAAACAAGCCAACCGGCCGATCGAGCAGTATGTTGCCGATTTCTGCAAATATTGTAAGTATGGCTCCGAGTATATTAAGACCGAGGAAGAGAAATGCCGGAAATTCACCGATGGTCTTAACGATGAGTTGAGCCCAATGTTCACTGCCCTTGGGATTACCAACTTCCAGAACTTGGTAAATCGGGCCATTGCGACAGAGGCAAAGATGAAAGCTTCCGAGAAACGCAAGGGTGGTAGTTCTTGGAAGGATAAACGAGCCAGAACTGATGATAGGCCTCAGTGGAAGAACAAGAAGTCCAAGCAGACCAAGGAGTCTCCTTCTGGTTATACCTCTGTTCAGAGAGACGGGTACATACCGAAGCCTCAGACGGTATCCAGGCCTACGGCCCCGGTCATTTCTGTGGATAGTACGGGGAATTCTAACAGAGGCACTCAGTATCCTGCTTGCAAGTTCTATCAGAAACATCATCCGGGTCAGTGTAGGACTCAGTAGAATCTGTGCTATTTGTGCGGAGCTTCCGATCACTACATCAGGAACTGTCCTCAGAATCCCAACAAGGTTCCTGCTAGAGCTTCTGCAATGGACAGTGCTTCTCCGTATGTCAGAAACAAGGGTTCCAGACAGGCTCAATCTGGTAGTCAGGGAAAGAATAAGGGACAGCCTTCTAGTGCCACGCACCAGGAATCTCGAGCTCCTGCACGGATCTATCACATCAAAGGAAAGGATGATGAGGAGTCACCGGATGTAATAGTAGGTATAATTGAATTAAATTCGAGTCCTGCATATGCTTTGGTTGATTCTGGGTCTACTCATTCCTTTATTTGCTCTGCTATGGTTGCAAAAGCAAGTCTGAAACCTGAGGTAGTCACTAGGGGTCTTGTAGTGTCAAACCCTATAGGAGGTTTATTGAATATTAATCTTGTTTGTAAGAGCTCCCCTGTTACAATTCGAAATGTCCCTTTCCGGGTTGACTTGTTTGTGCTACGGACATGTGAGTTTGACTTGGTTCTGGGCTTAGACTGGTTGGTTAAGCATGAGGCTTGGATTGATTGCCAAAATCGGAGACTCTACCTTCGGGGTTTGGGTAAGGAGTCTATCTTACTCATTGACAAGAAACCGACATCAGTGTTTGCTGCCATGGTATTACAAGATGAGTATGACTTCGGGTTGCCTACTATTCCGGTTGTATCCGAGTTTGTTGATGTGTTTCCCGAGGAACTCCCTAGTCTTCCTCCGAACAGGGAAGTGGAATTTGGAATTGAGGTCCAGCCTGGGACAAGTCCGGTGTCCATCGCTCCCTATAGAATGGCACCGATAGAGTTGAAAGAGCTAAAGAAGCAACTCCAGGAGCTGCAAGATAAGGGTTTCATTAGACCTAGTTCGTCTCCTTGGGGTGCTCCGGTCCTATTTGTGAAAAAGAAAGATGGCACAATGAGACTTTGTGTTGATTACAGACAGTTGAACAAAGTCACTATCAAGAACAAGTATCCTTTGCCCAGAATTGAGGACCTGTTTGATCAGCTTAAGGATGTTGCAGTGCTCTCAAAGATTGACTTGCGGTCAGGTTACTATCAGATGAGAATAAAGGATGAGGATGTGCCTAAGACAGCTTTCCGGACTCGTTATGGTCATTTCGAGTTCCTTGTGATGCCATTCGGATTGACGAATGCTCCGGCTGCTTTCATGGATCTCATGAACCGTATGTTCAAGCCTTATTTAGACAAGTTTGTTGTGGTTTTCATTGATGATATACTTGTCTACTCCCAGAATAAGGAGGAACATTCTGAGCATCTCTAAATTGTCTTGCAAACTCTCCGAGAACGCCAGTTGTTTGCAAAGTTCTCAAAGTGTGAGTTCTGGCTATCGGAAGTTTCATTCCTTGGCCATGTTATCTCGGCAGAAGGAATCAAAGTGGATGCGAGAAAGATACAGACCATTCTGGATTGGAGGCCTCCGAGGAATATTAGTGAGATCAGAAGTTTTCTCGGTTTGGCTGGATATTACAGACGCTTCGTTAAGGGATTCTCGTCCATTGCTGCACCCTTGACAAAGCTGCTCCGAAAGGATGAGCCATTCGTTTGGTCAGAGAAACAATAGAGAAGCTTTGATCAGCTCAAGCAAACTCTTACTCATGCCCCTATTCTTATTCAGCCAGAATCAGGGAAGGAGTACACCGTGTATAGTGATGCATCGCAGTTGGGATTAGGATGTGTCTTAATGCAAGAGGGGAAAGTGGTGGCATATGCCTCACGACAGTTGAAACCCCATGAACTTAATTATCCTACTCATGATCTTGAGCTAGCTGCGATTGTTTTTGCACTCAAAATCTGGAGGCATTATTTGTATGGTGAAAGGTGCTACTTGTTCACCGATCACAAAAGCCTCAAGTATCTTCTGACTCAGAAAGATCTTAACTTAAGACAAAGAAGATGGATGGAGCTATTAAAAGATTATGATCTTGTCATCGACTATCATCCCGACAAGGCCAATGTGGTTGCGGATGCTCTTAGTCGCAAACCAATTCTGAGTAAGAAATTGAATTCCTTACTAAATTGAAAGCTTTCCTCCTAAGTAAATGTCTGATTTCCTAAATTTCTTTTGTAGCTCCTAATGCTATTAATGCTCATCTTCGAGTGTATCGAAGGCGAGGGTTCTTGTCAGAACTTCATGTTCAATCTACTTTGATTTCCCGAATCAAAGACCTCCAGCAAACCGATTCTGCACTTCAGGCTATCATGTCAAAGCTTGATTCAAAGGCCAACCAAGACTTTTCTATTCATGAGAATGGCATTCTGTACTTCAGAGATAGAATTTGTGTCCCTAATGACGAAGAATTAAAGAGGGAAATATTGCAAGAAGCCCACCAGAGTTCTTTATCGGTTCACCCTGGATCGGTAAAGATGTACAAAGATCTAAAACCATTGTATTGGTGGCCAAGCATGAAGTCAGCCATTACGGACTTTGTGTCTAAGTGCTTAACGTGTCAGAGAATTAAGGCTGAGCATCAAGTTCCGGCTGGGTTGCTTCAGCCGATTGAAATCCCTCAGTGGAAATGGGAAAAGATCATAATGGACTTTGTGACGGGTCTTCCACTAACTCCGAGAAAGAATGATGTCGTATGGGTAATTGTGGACAGATTCACTAAGTCAGCTCACTTCATCCCGATCAGAGTGAACATGAGTTCAGATATTTTGGCCGATTTGTATATTCGTGAAGTGGTACGTCTGCATGGAATTCCTACTTCTATCATCTCTGATTGAGACTCTAAGTTCACCTCGCGGTTTTGGAGATCTCTACAGGAAGCTTTGGAAACTAGAGTACATTTGAGTACAGCTTTCCATCCTCAGACTGATGGACAATCTGAGAGAGTTATTCAGGTCCTTGAGGATATGTTACGAGCTTGTATTGTGGACTTCGGAAAGAACTGGGAGAAATCTCTACCTCTTGTGGAGTTCGCATATAACAATAGCTACCAAGCTTCCATTCAAATGGCCCCGTTTGAAGCTTTATATGGTAGGAGGTGCAGAACTCCTTTATGTTGGTCCAAGTTGGGTGAAAGCAAAGTTTTAGGGCGTCAATTGCTTCGGGAAACTGAAGAGCAAGTCAAGATCATACATGCAAGATTGAAACAGGCCTTCGATAGGCAAAAATCTTATGCGGATCTCAAAAGGAGGGATGTTCAGCATAGTGTGGGAGACAAAGTCTTTCTGAAAGTGTCCCCATGGAAGAAGATCTTTCGGTTCTGGAAGAGAGGCAAGCTTAGCCCTCGTTTCATCGGGCCTTTCGAGGTGATTGAGAGGATTGGTCCCGTGGCTTACCGACTAGCACTCCCTGCTGAATTTGACAGGATCCACAATGTCTTCCATGTCTCAATGCTCAGGAAGTATAGATCTGATCCCTCTCATGTTCTTGAACCTGAAGATGTGGAATTGAATCCAGACTTATCTTACGAAGAGGAACCGATTCAGATTCTTGACCGAGAAATCAGAAGGCTTCAAAATAAGTCTGTTCCTCTCGTGAAAGTTCTTTGGAGAAACCACAAGGTAGAGGAAGATACGTGGGAACCGGAAGCAACCATGAAAGAGCAATACCCACATCTATTCCCTTCAGGTACAAATTCGAGGACGAATTTTCTTTAAGGGGGGGAATTGTAATACCCTAAACTTGGCCTAGGAGTTAAGGACTAAATTAATGTAATTAGGGCCTAATAAAATCCTAAAATTAGGGACTAAATTGAATGAAATTAAAAATTAGAGGCTAAATTGAAAAAGGACCAAAAAGTGAAAAATCAAGAAAAGAGAGATTGCATGTAAATTTTCAAGGAATTGGAGGCCATGGACACATGTCAAGACCTCCTTTGACCAGCCACCTTGTCCCATAATTAGGTGGATTTTTGTTTGAATTAAATAAATAAGAAAAAGGGGGAAAAATGATGAAATAAAAGTTAGTGGGAGAGAGAAAAATAATACTATTCACTCATCTTCTTCACCCATTTTCCTCTCTTTGGCCGGCCATGAAAGAGTGTTAGGAGAGAAAATTTTCTCTTGCTTGCATGTGAGGTTTTAAGTGAGATTTTGAAGGTTTAAAGCAAGATTCTTGAGTTAGGAAGGTCAATAAGCAAGGCAATGTATTTTACTTCATGAAAACTTAGTTAAAAATGAAATTGTAGGTTGTTAGTTTAGTTTCCATGCCTGAAAATTTAGTATGTTGCTTTTAGTTAGTTTATTTTTAAGTTAGAACTTAAATGGAGGTTGCTGGAAATTGGTATTGTTGTGATTGGTTGAGACTTTGAGCTTGAGGATTTAATTGCATGAATTTTAAAGTTGTAGGGACTGTTTTGTGGTTAAATTTATGAAGGATTTTGATGTTAGGATGCTTAAAATGGTCTTATGTGGACTGATTTGAAGTAAAATGAAGCATGAGAAAGTTTGGTAGTGAATTAAGTGCTAAATGTATTGTTTGGACTGTTTTGCTAGAATTGAGAAATTGGTGGACTTAATTGTTATTGTTGAAACTGGAAATTTAATGTTGAATTCATAGGATAATGTTTTAAGAGTGTGGAAATTAAATTGTAGGTCTTTTGGTTGAAAAGATGAAGGAAAGAAAGTGTTATAATTGGTAAAGTGCTTTGGACTAGCTATTAGGTGACATTTTGGTGGCTTCATAAAATGAGCTGATAACTTTGTTGAATTGCATAATTAAAAATGGTTGCATAGGTAAAAATGTGCTTAAAAATTGAGCCTACTAAAGTTTACAAGTGTTGGATGAGTTGAATTGGTGATAAGGTTGATGAATTTTGAGCTAAAATTATTGTAGGTGAAATCTGTCCAGAATAGGCCTGTACTGGACAGTAGCTTTGGAAAATTCCCTAGATTAATGTACAAGGAATTTAAGGCTGGAAATGATCAGTCTAGAACTTGGATGAGTCTACTTTAATTAGAAAAAAAAACCTCACCTCGTTTTCCCTTGTAAATTAGGAGATATAAGAGAAACAAAAAGATTGGTCCAGACTGTCCCGAAACAGCATTGCCTTGTCTTTGATCGAAAACTGGTATTGATGGGTTTGTAGGAAAAGTTCAAGCTTTATATGGTTTAAAAGATGGTTTCGTTAGCTTTAAAACGAGGTAAAGTGGGCAAATTTTGGACATGTGGATCAAAAGATAAAAATAGTTTAGTGAGCATTGCACAAACTGTCCTGGAAACTAATCTCACTGTTTTGGTTGTTTTGGAATTCTTAATTATGAAATGTGTGAATTGAATGTATTTTGATATTGTGTATGTGATTTTGTGTGTATTAGAGGTCTCTAAAGAGGTTGATAGTGAAGAGGAGCTGAGGCAAGAGCTTGCCAAAAGAAGGAGCAAGGGGCCAATCATCCATAATCCTTAGGAGTTTTGCTTGGATTGTTTGTGAGTGTGACTTTCTTTGGGGTTGGGACTAGGTCCTAACCCAATTCTGATTTTTGTTGTTTATGATTAAACCGGTATGAAATATGACTTAATATAAACTTGGCTAATCTTTAAGGGAAGAGTGAAATGCTATGAGAACTTGCTTGTTGCCATGTTATTTGTTAGCATGTTGATTGAATATGAATTGCTTGTTAAGTATTTGTTTTGGTTTGTTCATACCCATGCATTGCATATGCCGAGGTATGAATGGCATGCTTAAGCTTGGGATGCAAGGTACGTGTACATGCATTTGTTCCATGCAATTAAAGTTCTGATTTTACTTGTGCTTGGCATGTTTAATGTAATGTATATGAAATGACATGAAATGAAATGAATTCTTATGAGCCTAGGCACAATGGCCTAAGAGGCTTGGTCTATGAGGACCGTGTTATTGAAATGATATTGAATATTGGATTGATATGCTTAAATTGATAATCGACAACCTTGGTAGCTAGTTAGTTAGATAGGAGGGCATGCCTTAGAATCTAGAGCTCATTGTATCGGGTAGGGCTTCGGTCCGGGGCAATTGGCCCTTATTGGCGACAGACGGAGGGTACGTTTTTGGTCATTGGCGACAGTAGGAGGGTTTGACCAGCACTATAGGTGCATATTGTGGCGACAGTTGGTTGGAGATTCGATTATCTTCTAGCTAAATACCAAGGTGGTTGTAATGATTTAATTAACTTGAATTTAAATTGCACTATAATTGTTAGTTAAATGCAAGCATGATTACTTGTTATGAAAATGCACTTGCTATTGGCATATTACTTATCGGATTGTCATATATCGAACATTGGATTGTTACATGCATTTGGATTGTCATATAGTGAACATTAAATCGATACATGTAATCGGATTGTCACATGTTGAACCTTGAATTGAATTGTTATACATTGAATTGGTATGTGTACTTGACTTGGTATATGTAAACTTATTGGACTGATATATGCTCGATTGAATTTGGTATATGTGTACTTGAATTTGGTATGTTATGGTATATGTGAACTTAACATGGCATATGATACATGTTTGGATTGTCTTGGATTGTTTTGATTTTCCGTTACCTCACTAAGTACCTTATGTACTTACCCCCGCTCCCTTCGCTCTTCCCAAACATTTCAGGTTGATCGATTAATAGCTCGGTCCCGGATTTTCCGTCGTTCGGATCGGCAAGCTTCACAAGCCAAGTATGATCTTTTTGTATCTCCTAGTGGTGGCTAGTCTTGTTTAGTTAGACCATGCATTTTGATTACTTTAGACGGTTTGTATATAGTGAACCACATTTTGGTAGCTTCGGGCTTCGATTTGTATAACTTAAGAATGATGACATATTTGATACGTTTAATATGTATGTATATTTGTAATGGATTGCATGTTATGGAATGGAATGGAACGAACTATTGATATTGTTATATGGAATGGATAAATGAATTATCGAACTATTGAATGAACAATAGGTTTCGGGAATGTTTAGTAATGAATATAAGTTGCTAAGTGGTTTAAAGGCCTAGTAATAGGAAAAAGTTTTAAATTACCCCTAAAATCGGTACTTTCGGGTTAAGTTAAGTTGGTAAACCATTGTTCGGGCCGGGTCATCGGAGTGCTCAAGGATCGATGACGCCCCTTTCCTACCAGCCCGGGGTGGGGGTGTCACACTTGATTGGTATCAGATCGTTTAGGTTAGGATTCTAGGACTAAAACCGAGTCCGCATGCATCATATAGGATCGAACTATTCCACCTAGGAGTTATATATACAATAATGTGCTTGTGTTTGCTCGATCTAAACTCTTTCTTGTTTGTTTGTCAATTGTAGAATGTCCGATACGAGGTTGGCGGTGGATGACCCGAATCCCGCAGCCTCTTCGACCGACGGAGATAGCGTGGAGATGGGTCAGAACCCTCCGCAACAAGATCCACCTCCTCCGCCCCCTGTTGCTCCTCAACCGGGAACTCCGGCAATGCAATACATTCAACAGGAATGTCTCCTCAGCATGAAGGAGATGTTCGATCAGCTTCTAGTAAATCTGAAGCAGAGCCAGTCTGATGCTCCTGCCACTGATGCACCCAGTTGTGCTCCGATAGATAAGCTTGCTCGGTATCGGGCTTATATATTTGCGGGTGTTAGTGAAGAGAAACCGGAGGATGCAGAGTATTGGTTAGAACGCACCACCCAGATTCTGACCAAGCAGCTACATTTTTGCTCAGATGAGCACAAGCTAGAGTGTGCCATAGCCCTGTTGGCCGATGAAGCTCTAAGTTGGTGGGAAACCACTACATTGACTGCCCCGGCAGAAGTTGTTACATGGAAGTTCTTCGTTGAGGAATTTAAGAAGAAATATATCAGTGAACAATATCTAGCCGAGCGCCGGAAGAAGTTCTTGTATCTGAAACAAGCCAACCGGCCGATCGAGCAGTATGTTGCCGATTTCTGCAAATATTGTAAGTATGGCTCCGAGTATATTAAGACCGAGGAAGAGAAATGCCGGAAATTCACCGATGGTCTTAACGATGAGTTGAGCCCAATGTTCACTGCCCTTGGGATTACCAACTTCCAGAACTTGGTAAATCGGGCCATTGCGACAGAGGCAAAGATGAAAGCTTCCGAGAAACGCAAGGGTGGTAGTTCTTGGAAGGATAAACGAGCCAGAACTGATGATAGGCCTCAGTGGAAGAACAAGAAGTCCAAGCAGACCAAGGAGTCTCCTTCTGGTTATACCTCTGTTCAGAGAGACGGGTACATACCGAAGCCTCAGACGGTATCCAGGCCTACGGCCCCGGTCATTTCTGTGGATAGTACGGGGAATTCTAACAGAGGCACTCAGTATCCTGCTTGCAAGTTCTATCAGAAACATCATCCGGGTCAGTGTAGGACTCAGTAGAATCTGTGCTATTTGTGCGGAGCTTCCGATCACTACATCAGGAACTGTCCTCAGAATCCCAACAAGGTTCCTGCTAGAGCTTCTGCAATGGACAGTGCTTCTCCGTATGTCAGAAACAAGGGTTCCAGACAGGCTCAATCTGGTAGTCAGGGAAAGAATAAGGGACAGCCTTCTAGTGCCACGCACCAGGAATCTCGAGCTCCTGCACGGATCTATCACATCAAAGGAAAGGATGATGAGGAGTCACCGGATGTAATAGTAGGTATAATTGAATTAAATTCGAGTCCTGCATATGCTTTGGTTGATTCTGGGTCTACTCATTCCTTTATTTGCTCTGCTATGGTTGCAAAAGCAAGTCTGAAACCTGAGGTAGTCACTAGGGGTCTTGTAGTGTCAAACCCTATAGGAGGTTTATTGAATATTAATCTTGTTTGTAAGAGCTCCCCTGTTACAATTCGAAATGTCCCTTTCCGGGTTGACTTGTTTGTGCTACGGACATGTGAGTTTGACTTGGTTCTGGGCTTAGACTGGTTGGTTAAGCATGAGGCTTGGATTGATTGCCAAAATCGGAGACTCTACCTTCGGGGTTTGGGTAAGGAGTCTATCTTACTCATTGACAAGAAACCGACATCAGTGTTTGCTGCCATGGTATTACAAGATGAGTATGACTTCGGGTTGCCTACTATTCCGGTTGTATCCGAGTTTGTTGATGTGTTTCCCGAGGAACTCCCTAGTCTTCCTCCGAACAGGGAAGTGGAATTTGGAATTGAGGTCCAGCCTGGGACAAGTCCGGTGTCCATCGCTCCCTATAGAATGGCACCGATAGAGTTGAAAGAGCTAAAGAAGCAACTCCAGGAGCTGCAAGATAAGGGTTTCATTAGACCTAGTTCGTCTCCTTGGGGTGCTCCGGTCCTATTTGTGAAAAAGAAAGATGGCACAATGAGACTTTGTGTTGATTACAGACAGTTGAACAAAGTCACTATCAAGAACAAGTATCCTTTGCCCAGAATTGAGGACCTGTTTGATCAGCTTAAGGATGTTGCAGTGCTCTCAAAGATTGACTTGCGGTCAGGTTACTATCAGATGAGAATAAAGGATGAGGATGTGCCTAAGACAGCTTTCCGGACTCGTTATGGTCATTTCGAGTTCCTTGTGATGCCATTCGGATTGACGAATGCTCCGGCTGCTTTCATGGATCTCATGAACCGTATGTTCAAGCCTTATTTAGACAAGTTTGTTGTGGTTTTCATTGATGATATACTTGTCTACTCCCAGAATAAGGAGGAACATTCTGAGCATCTCTAAATTGTCTTGCAAACTCTCCGAGAACGCCAGTTGTTTGCAAAGTTCTCAAAGTGTGAGTTCTGGCTATCGGAAGTTTCATTCCTTGGCCATGTTATCTCGGCAGAAGGAATCAAAGTGGATGCGAGAAAGATACAGACCATTCTGGATTGGAGGCCTCCGAGGAATATTAGTGAGATCAGAAGTTTTCTCGGTTTGGCTGGATATTACAGACGCTTCGTTAAGGGATTCTCGTCCATTGCTGCACCCTTGACAAAGCTGCTCCGAAAGGATGAGCCATTCGTTTGGTCAGAGAAACAATAGAGAAGCTTTGATCAGCTCAAGCAAACTCTTACTCATGCCCCTATTCTTATTCAGCCAGAATCAGGGAAGGAGTACACCGTGTATAGTGATGCATCGCAGTTGGGATTAGGATGTGTCTTAATGCAAGAGGGGAAAGTGGTGGCATATGCCTCACGACAGTTGAAACCCCATGAACTTAATTATCCTACTCATGATCTTGAGCTAGCTGCGATTGTTTTTGCACTCAAAATCTGGAGGCATTATTTGTATGGTGAAAGGTGCTACTTGTTCACCGATCACAAAAGCCTCAAGTATCTTCTGACTCAGAAAGATCTTAACTTAAGACAAAGAAGATGGATGGAGCTATTAAAAGATTATGATCTTGTCATCGACTATCATCCCGACAAGGCCAATGTGGTTGCGGATGCTCTTAGTCGCAAACCAATTCTGAGTAAGAAATTGAATTCCTTACTAAATTGAAAGCTTTCCTCCTAAGTAAATGTCTGATTTCCTAAATTTCTTTTGTAGCTCCTAATGCTATTAATGCTCATCTTCGAGTGTATCGAAGGCGAGGGTTCTTGTCAGAACTTCATGTTCAATCTACTTTGATTTCCCGAATCAAAGACCTCCAGCAAACCGATTCTGCACTTCAGGCTATCATGTCAAAGCTTGATTCAAAGGCCAACCAAGACTTTTCTATTCATGAGAATGGCATTCTGTACTTCAGAGATAGAATTTGTGTCCCTAATGACGAAGAATTAAAGAGGGAAATATTGCAAGAAGCCCACCAGAGTTCTTTATCGGTTCACCCTGGATCGGTAAAGATGTACAAAGATCTAAAACCATTGTATTGGTGGCCAAGCATGAAGTCAGCCATTACGGACTTTGTGTCTAAGTGCTTAACGTGTCAGAGAATTAAGGCTGAGCATCAAGTTCCGGCTGGGTTGCTTCAGCCGATTGAAATCCCTCAGTGGAAATGGGAAAAGATCATAATGGACTTTGTGACGGGTCTTCCACTAACTCCGAGAAAGAATGATGTCGTATGGGTAATTGTGGACAGATTCACTAAGTCAGCTCACTTCATCCCGATCAGAGTGAACATGAGTTCAGATATTTTGGCCGATTTGTATATTCGTGAAGTGGTACGTCTGCATGGAATTCCTACTTCTATCATCTCTGATTGAGACTCTAAGTTCACCTCGCGGTTTTGGAGATCTCTACAGGAAGCTTTGGAAACTAGAGTACATTTGAGTACAGCTTTCCATCCTCAGACTGATGGACAATCTGAGAGAGTTATTCAGGTCCTTGAGGATATGTTACGAGCTTGTATTGTGGACTTCGGAAAGAACTGGGAGAAATCTCTACCTCTTGTGGAGTTCGCATATAACAATAGCTACCAAGCTTCCATTCAAATGGCCCCGTTTGAAGCTTTATATGGTAGGAGGTGCAGAACTCCTTTATGTTGGTCCAAGTTGGGTGAAAGCAAAGTTTTAGGGCGTCAATTGCTTCGGGAAACTGAAGAGCAAGTCAAGATCATACATGCAAGATTGAAACAGGCCTTCGATAGGCAAAAATCTTATGCGGATCTCAAAAGGAGGGATGTTCAGCATAGTGTGGGAGACAAAGTCTTTCTGAAAGTGTCCCCATGGAAGAAGATCTTTCGGTTCTGGAAGAGAGGCAAGCTTAGCCCTCGTTTCATCGGGCCTTTCGAGGTGATTGAGAGGATTGGTCCCGTGGCTTACCGACTAGCACTCCCTGCTGAATTTGACAGGATCCACAATGTCTTCCATGTCTCAATGCTCAGGAAGTATAGATCTGATCCCTCTCATGTTCTTGAACCTGAAGATGTGGAATTGAATCCAGACTTATCTTACGAAGAGGAACCGATTCAGATTCTTGACCGAGAAATCAGAAGGCTTCAAAATAAGTCTGTTCCTCTCGTGAAAGTTCTTTGGAGAAACCACAAGGTAGAGGAAGATACGTGGGAACCGGAAGCAACCATGAAAGAGCAATACCCACATCTATTCCCTTCAGGTACAAATTCGAGGACGAATTTTCTTTAAGGGGGGGAATTGTAATACCCTAAACTTGGCCTAGGAGTTAAGGACTAAATTAATGTAATTAGGGCCTAATAAAATCCTAAAATTAGGGACTAAATTGAATGAAATTAAAAATTAGAGGCTAAATTGAAAAAGGACCAAAAAGTGAAAAATCAAGAAAAGAGAGATTGCATGTAAATTTTCAAGGAATTGGAGGCCATGGACACATGTCAAGACCTCCTTTGACCAGCCACCTTGTCCCATAATTAGGTGGATTTTTGTTTGAATTAAATAAATAAGAAAAAGGGGGAAAAATGATGAAATAAAAGTTAGTGGGAGAGAGAAAAATAATACTATTCACTCATCTTCTTCACCCATTTTCCTCTCTTTGGCCGGCCATGAAAGAGTGTTAGGAGAGAAAATTTTCTCTTGCTTGCATGTGAGGTTTTAAGTGAGATTTTGAAGGTTTAAAGCAAGATTCTTGAGTTAGGAAGGTCAATAAGCAAGGCAATGTATTTTACTTCATGAAAACTTAGTTAAAAATGAAATTGTAGGTTGTTAGTTTAGTTTCCATGCCTGAAAATTTAGTATGTTGCTTTTAGTTAGTTTATTTTTAAGTTAGAACTTAAATGGAGGTTGCTGGAAATTGGTATTGTTGTGATTGGTTGAGACTTTGAGCTTGAGGATTTAATTGCATGAATTTTAAAGTTGTAGGGACTGTTTTGTGGTTAAATTTATGAAGGATTTTGATGTTAGGATGCTTAAAATGGTCTTATGTGGACTGATTTGAAGTAAAATGAAGCATGAGAAAGTTTGGTAGTGAATTAAGTGCTAAATGTATTGTTTGGACTGTTTTGCTAGAATTGAGAAATTGGTGGACTTAATTGTTATTGTTGAAACTGGAAATTTAATGTTGAATTCATAGGATAATGTTTTAAGAGTGTGGAAATTAAATTGTAGGTCTTTTGGTTGAAAAGATGAAGGAAAGAAAGTGTTATAATTGGTAAAGTGCTTTGGACTAGCTATTAGGTGACATTTTGGTGGCTTCATAAAATGAGCTGATAACTTTGTTGAATTGCATAATTAAAAATGGTTGCATAGGTAAAATGTGCTTAAAAATTGAGCCTACTAAAGTTTACAAGTGTTGGATGAGTTGAATTGGTGATAAGGTTGATGAATTTTGAGCTAAAATTATTGTAGGTGAAATCTGTCCAGAATAGGCCTGTACTGGACAGTAGCTTTGGAAAATTCCCTAGATTAATGTACAAGGAATTTAAGGCTGGAAATGATCAGTCTAGAACTTGGATGAGTCTACTTTAATTAGAAAAAAAAACCTCACCTCGTTTTCCCTTGTAAATTAGGAGATATAAGAGAAACAAAAAGATTGGTCCAGACTGTCCCGAAACAGCATTGCCTTGTCTTTGATCGAAAACTGGTATTGATGGGTTTGTAGGAAAAGTTCAAGCTTTATATGGTTTAAAAGATGGTTTCGTTAGCTTTAAAACGAGGTAAAGTGGGCAAATTTTGGACATGTGGATCAAAAGATAAAAATAGTTTAGTGAGCATTGCACAAACTGTCCTGGAAACTAATCTCACTGTTTTGGTTGTTTTGGAATTCTTAATTATGAAATGTGTGAATTGAATGTATTTTGATATTGTGTATGTGATTTTGTGTGTATTAGAGGTCTCTAAAGAGGTTGATAGTGAAGAGGAGCTGAGGCAAGAGCTTGCCAAAAGAAGGAGCAAGGGGCCAATCATCCATAATCCTTAGGAGTTTTGCTTGGATTGTTTGTGAGTGTGACTTTCTTTGGGGTTGGGACTAGGTCCTAACCCAATTCTGATTTTTGTTGTTTATGATTAAACCGGTATGAAATATGACTTAATATAAACTTGGCTAATCTTTAAGGGAAGAGTGAAATGCTATGAGAACTTGCTTGTTGCCATGTTATTTGTTAGCATGTTGATTGAATATGAATTGCTTGTTAAGTATTTGTTTTGGTTTGTTCATACCCATGCATTGCATATGCCGAGGTATGAATGGCATGCTTAAGCTTGGGATGCAAGGTACGTGTACATGCATTTGTTCCATGCAATTAAAGTTCTGATTTTACTTGTGCTTGGCATGTTTAATGTAATGTATATGAAATGACATGAAATGAAATGAATTCTTATGAGCCTAGGCACAATGGCCTAAGAGGCTTGGTCTATGAGGACCGTGTTATTGAAATGATATTGAATATTGGATTGATATGCTTAAATTGATAATCGACAACCTTGGTAGCTAGTTAGTTAGATAGGAGGGCATGCCTTAGAATCTAGAGCTCATTGTATCGGGTAGGGCTTCAGTCCGGGGCAATTGGCCCTTATTGGCGACAGACGGAGGGTACGTTTTTGGTCATTGGCGACAGTAGGAGGGTTTGACCAGCACTATAGGTGCATATTGTGGCGACAGTTGGTTGGAGATTCGATTATCTTCTAGCTAAATACCAAGGTGGTTGTAATGATTTAATTAACTTGAATTTAAATTGCACTATAATTGTTAGTTAAATGCAAGCATGATTACTTGTTATGAAAATGCACTTGCTATTGGCATATTACTTATCGGATTGTCATATATCGAACATTGGATTGTTACATGCATTTGGATTGTCATATAGTGAACATTAAATCGATACATGTAATCGGATTGTCACATGTTGAACCTTGAATTGAATTGTTATACATTGAATTGGTATGTGTACTTGACTTGGTATATGTAAACTTATTGGACTGATATATGCTCGATTGAATTTGGTATATGTGTACTTGAATTTGGTATGTTATGGTATATGTGAACTTAACATGGCATATGATACATGTTTGGATTGTCTTGGATTGTTTTGATTTTCCGTTACCTCACTAAGTACCTTATGTACTTACCCCCGCTCCCTTCGCTCTTCCCAAACATTTCAGGTTGATCGATTAATAGCTCGGTCCCGGATTTTCCGTCGTTCGGATCGGCAAGCTTCACAAGCCAAGTATGATCTTTTTGTATCTCCTAGTGGTGGCTAGTCTTGTTTAGTTAGACCATGCATTTTGATTACTTTAGACGGTTTGTATATAGTGAACCACATTTTGGTAGCTTCGGGCTTAGATTTGTATAACTTAAGAATGATGACATATTTGATACGTTTAATATGTATGTATATTTGTAATGGATTGCATGTTATGGAATGGAATGGAACGAACTATTGATATTGTTATATGGAATGGATAAATGAATTATCGAACTATTGAATGAACAATAGGTTTCGGGAATGTTTAGTAATGAATATAAGTTGCTAAGTGGTTTAAAGGCCTAGTAATAGGAAAAAGTTTTAAATTACCCCTAAAATCGGTACTTTCGGGTTAAGTTAAGTTGGTAAACCATTGTTCGGGCCGGGTCATCGGAGTGCTCAAGGATCGATGACGCCCCTTTCCTACCAGCCCGGGGTGGGGGTGTCACACTTGATTGGTATCAGATCGTTTAGGTTAGGATTCTAGGACTAAAACCGAGTCCGCATGCATCATATAGGATCGAACTATTCCACCTAGGAGTTATATATACAATAATGTGCTTGTGTTTGCTCGATCTAAACTCTTTCTTGTTTGTTTGTCAATTGTAGAATGTCCGATACGAGGTTGGCGGTGGATGACCCGAATCCCGCAGCCTCTTCGACCGACGGAGATAGCGTGGAGATGGGTCAGAACCCTCCGCAACAAGATCCACCTCCTCCGCCCCCTGTTGCTCCTCAACCGGGAACTCCGGCAATGCAATACATTCAACAGGAATGTCTCCTCAGCATGAAGGAGATGTTCGATCAGCTTCTAGTAAATCTGAAGCAGAGCCAGTCTGATGCTCCTGCCACTGATGCACCCAGTTGTGCTCCGATAGATAAGCTTGCTCGGTATCGGGCTTATATATTTGCGGGTGTTAGTGAAGAGAAACCGGAGGATGCAGAGTATTGGTTAGAACGCACCACCCAGATTCTGACCAAGCAGCTACATTTTTGCTCAGATGAGCACAAGCTAGAGTGTGCCATAGCCCTGTTGGCCGATGAAGCTCTAAGTTGGTGGGAAACCACTACATTGACTGCCCCGGCAGAAGTTGTTACATGGAAGTTCTTCGTTGAGGAATTTAAGAAGAAATATATCAGTGAACAATATCTAGCCGAGCGCCGGAAGAAGTTCTTGTATCTGAAACAAGCCAACCGGCCGATCGAGCAGTATGTTGCCGATTTCTGCAAATATTGTAAGTATGGCTCCGAGTATATTAAGACCGAGGAAGAGAAATGCCGGAAATTCACCGATGGTCTTAACGATGAGTTGAGCCCAATGTTCACTGCCCTTGGGATTACCAACTTCCAGAACTTGGTAAATCGGGCCATTACGACAGAGGCAAAGATGAAAGCTTCCGAGAAACGCAAGGGTGGTAGTTCTTGGAAGGATAAACGAGCCAGAACTGATGATAGGCCTCAGTGGAAGAACAAGAAGTCCAAGCAGACCAAGGAGTCTCCTTCTGGTTATACCTCTGTTCAGAGAGACGGGTACATACCGAAGCCTCAGACGGTATCCAGGCCTACGGCCCCGGTCATTTCTGTGGATAGTACGGGGAATTCTAACAGAGGCACTCAGTATCCTGCTTGCAAGTTCTATCAGAAACATCATCCGGGTCAGTGTAGGACTCAGTAGAATCTGTGCTATTTGTGCGGAGCTTCCGATCACTACATCAGGAACTGTCCTCAGAATCCCAACAAGGTTCCTGCTAGAGCTTCTGCAATGGACAGTGCTTCTCCGTATGTCAGAAACAAGGGTTCCAGACAGGCTCAATCTGGTAGTCAGGGAAAGAATAAGGGACAGCCTTCTAGTGCCACGCACCAGGAATCTCGAGCTCCTGCACGGATCTATCACATCAAAGGAAAGGATGATGAGGAGTCACCGGATGTAATAGTAGGTATAATTGAATTAAATTCGAGTCCTGCATATGCTTTGGTTGATTCTGGGTCTACTCATTCCTTTATTTGCTCTGCTATGGTTGCAAAAGCAAGTCTGAAACCTGAGGTAGTCACTAGGGGTCTTGTAGTGTCAAACCCTATAGGAGGTTTATTGAATATTAATCTTGTTTGTAAGAGCTCCCCTGTTACAATTCGAAATGTCCCTTTCCGGGTTGACTTGTTTGTGCTACGGACATGTGAGTTTGACTTGGTTCTGGGCTTAGACTGGTTGGTTAAGCATGAGGCTTGGATTGATTGCCAAAATCGGAGACTCTACCTTCGGGGTTTGGGTAAGGAGTCTATCTTACTCATTGACAAGAAACCGACATCAGTGTTTGCTGCCATGGTATTACAAGATGAGTATGACTTCGGGTTGCCTACTATTCCGGTTGTATCCGAGTTTGTTGATGTGTTTCCCGAGGAACTCCCTAGTCTTCCTCCGAACAGGGAAGTGGAATTTGGAATTGAGGTCCAGCCTGGGACAAGTCCGGTGTCCATCGCTCCCTATAGAATGGCACCGATAGAGTTGAAAGAGCTAAAGAAGCAACTCCAGGAGCTGCAAGATAAGGGTTTCATTAGACCTAGTTCGTCTCCTTGGGGTGCTCCGGTCCTATTTGTGAAAAAGAAAGATGGCACAATGAGACTTTGTGTTGATTACAGACAGTTGAACAAAGTCACTATCAAGAACAAGTATCCTTTGCCCAGAATTGAGGACCTGTTTGATCAGCTTAAGGATGTTGCAGTGCTCTCAAAGATTGACTTGCGGTCAGGTTACTATCAGATGAGAATAAAGGATGAGGATGTGCCTAAGACAGCTTTCCGGACTCGTTATGGTCATTTCGAGTTCCTTGTGATGCCATTCGGATTGACGAATGCTCCGGCTGCTTTCATGGATCTCATGAACCGTATGTTCAAGCCTTATTTAGACAAGTTTGTTGTGGTTTTCATTGATGATATACTTGTCTACTCCCAGAATAAGGAGGAACATTCTGAGCATCTCTAAATTGTCTTGCAAACTCTCCGAGAACGCCAGTTGTTTGCAAAGTTCTCAAAGTGTGAGTTCTGGCTATCGGAAGTTTCATTCCTTGGCCATGTTATCTCGGCAGAAGGAATCAAAGTGGATGCGAGAAAGATACAGACCATTCTGGATTGGAGGCCTCCGAGGAATATTAGTGAGATCAGAAGTTTTCTCGGTTTGGCTGGATATTACAGACGCTTCGTTAAGGGATTCTCGTCCATTGCTGCACCCTTGACAAAGCTGCTCCGAAAGGATGAGCCATTCGTTTGGTCAGAGAAACAATAGAGAAGCTTTGATCAGCTCAAGCAAACTCTTACTCATGCCCCTATTCTTATTCAGCCAGAATCAGGGAAGGAGTACACCGTGTATAGTGATGCATCGCAGTTGGGATTAG
Source organism: Abelmoschus esculentus (assembly GCA_035048815.1). NCBI lineage: Eukaryota > Viridiplantae > Streptophyta > Magnoliopsida > Malvales > Malvaceae > Abelmoschus > Abelmoschus esculentus. The sequence goes on from JAUCBN010000049.1 coordinate 5,723,785, forward strand.
GATGTGTCTTAATGCAAGAGGGGAAAGTGGTGGCATATGCCTCACGACAGTTGAAACCCCATGAACTTAATTATCCTACTCATGATCTTGAGCTAGCTGCGATTGTTTTTGCACTCAAAATCTGGAGGCATTATTTGTATGGTGAAAGGTGCTACTTGTTCACCGATCACAAAAGCCTCAAGTATCTTCTGACTCAGAAAGATCTTAACTTAAGACAAAGAAGATGGATGGAGCTATTAAAAGATTATGATCTTGTCATCGACTATCATCCCGACAAGGCCAATGTGGTTGCGGATGCTCTTAGTCGCAAACCAATTCTGAGTAAGAAATTGAATTCCTTACTAAATTGAAAGCTTTCCTCCTAAGTAAATGTCTGATTTCCTAAATTTCTTTTGTAGCTCCTAATGCTATTAATGCTCATCTTCGAGTGTATCGAAGGCGAGGGTTCTTGTCAGAACTTCATGTTCAATCTACTTTGATTTCCCGAATCAAAGACCTCCAGCAAACCGATTCTGCACTTCAGGCTATCATGTCAAAGCTTGATTCAAAGGCCAACCAAGACTTTTCTATTCATGAGAATGGCATTCTGTACTTCAGAGATAGAATTTGTGTCCCTAATGACGAAGAATTAAAGAGGGAAATATTGCAAGAAGCCCACCAGAGTTCTTTATCGGTTCACCCTGGATCGGTAAAGATGTACAAAGATCTAAAACCATTGTATTGGTGGCCAAGCATGAAGTCAGCCATTACGGACTTTGTGTCTAAGTGCTTAACGTGTCAGAGAATTAAGGCTGAGCATCAAGTTCCGGCTGGGTTGCTTCAGCCGATTGAAATCCCTCAGTGGAAATGGGAAAAGATCATAATGGACTTTGTGACGGGTCTTCCACTAACTCCGAGAAAGAATGATGTCGTATGGGTAATTGTGGACAGATTCACTAAGTCAGCTCACTTCATCCCGATCAGAGTGAACATGAGTTCAGATATTTTGGCCGATTTGTATATTCGTGAAGTGGTACGTCTGCATGGAATTCCTACTTCTATCATCTCTGATTGAGACTCTAAGTTCACCTCGCGGTTTTGGAGATCTCTACAGGAAGCTTTGGAAACTAGAGTACATTTGAGTACAGCTTTCCATCCTCAGACTGATGGACAATCTGAGAGAGTTATTCAGGTCCTTGAGGATATGTTACGAGCTTGTATTGTGGACTTCGGAAAGAACTGGGAGAAATCTCTACCTCTTGTGGAGTTCGCATATAACAATAGCTACCAAGCTTCCATTCAAATGGCCCCGTTTGAAGCTTTATATGGTAGGAGGTGCAGAACTCCTTTATGTTGGTCCAAGTTGGGTGAAAGCAAAGTTTTAGGGCGTCAATTGCTTCGGGAAACTGAAGAGCAAGTCAAGATCATACATGCAAGATTGAAACAGGCCTTCGATAGGCAAAAATCTTATGCGGATCTCAAAAGGAGGGATGTTCAGCATAGTGTGGGAGACAAAGTCTTTCTGAAAGTGTCCCCATGGAAGAAGATCTTTCGGTTCTGGAAGAGAGGCAAGCTTAGCCCTCGTTTCATCGGGCCTTTCGAGGTGATTGAGAGGATTGGTCCCGTGGCTTACCGACTAGCACTCCCTGCTGAATTTGACAGGATCCACAATGTCTTCCATGTCTCAATGCTCAGGAAGTATAGATCTGATCCCTCTCATGTTCTTGAACCTGAAGATGTGGAATTGAATCCAGACTTATCTTACGAAGAGGAACCGATTCAGATTCTTGACCGAGAAATCAGAAGGCTTCAAAATAAGTCTGTTCCTCTCGTGAAAGTTCTTTGGAGAAACCACAAGGTAGAGGAAGATACGTGGGAACCGGAAGCAACCATGAAAGAGCAATACCCACATCTATTCCCTTCAGGTACAAATTCGAGGACGAATTTTCTTTAAGGGGGGGAATTGTAATACCCTAAACTTGGCCTAGGAGTTAAGGACTAAATTAATGTAATTAGGGCCTAATAAAATCCTAAAATTAGGGACTAAATTGAATGAAATTAAAAATTAGAGGCTAAATTGAAAAAGGACCAAAAAGTGAAAAATCAAGAAAAGAGAGATTGCATGTAAATTTTCAAGGAATTGGAGGCCATGGACACATGTCAAGACCTCCTTTGACCAGCCACCTTGTCCCATAATTAGGTGGATTTTTGTTTGAATTAAATAAATAAGAAAAAGGGGGAAAAATGATGAAATAAAAGTTAGTGGGAGAGAGAAAAATAATACTATTCACTCATCTTCTTCACCCATTTTCCTCTCTTTGGCCGGCCATGAAAGAGTGTTAGGAGAGAAAATTTTCTCTTGCTTGCATGTGAGGTTTTAAGTGAGATTTTGAAGGTTTAAAGCAAGATTCTTGAGTTAGGAAGGTCAATAAGCAAGGCAATGTATTTTACTTCATGAAAACTTAGTTAAAAATGAAATTGTAGGTTGTTAGTTTAGTTTCCATGCCTGAAAATTTAGTATGTTGCTTTTAGTTAGTTTATTTTTAAGTTAGAACTTAAATGGAGGTTGCTGGAAATTGGTATTGTTGTGATTGGTTGAGACTTTGAGCTTGAGGATTTAATTGCATGAATTTTAAAGTTGTAGGGACTGTTTTGTGGTTAAATTTATGAAGGATTTTGATGTTAGGATGCTTAAAATGGTCTTATGTGGACTGATTTGAAGTAAAATGAAGCATGAGAAAGTTTGGTAGTGAATTAAGTGCTAAATGTATTGTTTGGACTGTTTTGCTAGAATTGAGAAATTGGTGGACTTAATTGTTATTGTTGAAACTGGAAATTTAATGTTGAATTCATAGGATAATGTTTTAAGAGTGTGGAAATTAAATTGTAGGTCTTTTGGTTGAAAAGATGAAGGAAAGAAAGTGTTATAATTGGTAAAGTGCTTTGGACTAGCTATTAGGTGACATTTTGGTGGCTTCATAAAATGAGCTGATAACTTTGTTGAATTGCATAATTAAAAATGGTTGCATAGGTAAAATGTGCTTAAAAATTGAGCCTACTAAAGTTTACAAGTGTTGGATGAGTTGAATTGGTGATAAGGTTGATGAATTTTGAGCTAAAATTATTGTAGGTGAAATCTGTCCAGAATAGGCCTGTACTGGACAGTAGCTTTGGAAAATTCCCTAGATTAATGTACAAGGAATTTAAGGCTGGAAATGATCAGTCTAGAACTTGGATGAGTCTACTTTAATTAGAAAAAAAAACCTCACCTCGTTTTCCCTTGTAAATTAGGAGATATAAGAGAAACAAAAAGATTGGTCCAGACTGTCCCGAAACAGCATTGCCTTGTCTTTGATCGAAAACTGGTATTGATGGGTTTGTAGGAAAAGTTCAAGCTTTATATGGTTTAAAAGATGGTTTCGTTAGCTTTAAAACGAGGTAAAGTGGGCAAATTTTGGACATGTGGATCAAAAGATAAAAATAGTTTAGTGAGCATTGCACAAACTGTCCTGGAAACTAATCTCACTGTTTTGGTTGTTTTGGAATTCTTAATTATGAAATGTGTGAATTGAATGTATTTTGATATTGTGTATGTGATTTTGTGTGTATTAGAGGTCTCTAAAGAGGTTGATAGTGAAGAGGAGCTGAGGCAAGAGCTTGCCAAAAGAAGGAGCAAGGGGCCAATCATCCATAATCCTTAGGAGTTTTGCTTGGATTGTTTGTGAGTGTGACTTTCTTTGGGGTTGGGACTAGGTCCTAACCCAATTCTGATTTTTGTTGTTTATGATTAAACCGGTATGAAATATGACTTAATATAAACTTGGCTAATCTTTAAGGGAAGAGTGAAATGCTATGAGAACTTGCTTGTTGCCATGTTATTTGTTAGCATGTTGATTGAATATGAATTGCTTGTTAAGTATTTGTTTTGGTTTGTTCATACCCATGCATTGCATATGCCGAGGTATGAATGGCATGCTTAAGCTTGGGATGCAAGGTACGTGTACATGCATTTGTTCCATGCAATTAAAGTTCTGATTTTACTTGTGCTTGGCATGTTTAATGTAATGTATATGAAATGACATGAAATGAAATGAATTCTTATGAGCCTAGGCACAATGGCCTAAGAGGCTTGGTCTATGAGGACCGTGTTATTGAAATGATATTGAATATTGGATTGATATGCTTAAATTGATAATCGACAACCTTGGTAGCTAGTTAGTTAGATAGGAGGGCATGCCTTAGAATCTAGAGCTCATTGTATCGGGTAGGGCTTCAGTCCGGGGCAATTGGCCCTTATTGGCGACAGACGGAGGGTACGTTTTTGGTCATTGGCGACAGTAGGAGGGTTTGACCAGCACTATAGGTGCATATTGTGGCGACAGTTGGTTGGAGATTCGATTATCTTCTAGCTAAATACCAAGGTGGTTGTAATGATTTAATTAACTTGAATTTAAATTGCACTATAATTGTTAGTTAAATGCAAGCATGATTACTTGTTATGAAAATGCACTTGCTATTGGCATATTACTTATCGGATTGTCATATATCGAACATTGGATTGTTACATGCATTTGGATTGTCATATAGTGAACATTAAATCGATACATGTAATCGGATTGTCACATGTTGAACCTTGAATTGAATTGTTATACATTGAATTGGTATGTGTACTTGACTTGGTATATGTAAACTTATTGGACTGATATATGCTCGATTGAATTTGGTATATGTGTACTTGAATTTGGTATGTTATGGTATATGTGAACTTAACATGGCATATGATACATGTTTGGATTGTCTTGGATTGTTTTGATTTTCCGTTACCTCACTAAGTACCTTATGTACTTACCCCCGCTCCCTTCGCTCTTCCCAAACATTTCAGGTTGATCGATTAATAGCTCGGTCCCGGATTTTCCGTCGTTCGGATCGGCAAGCTTCACAAGCCAAGTATGATCTTTTTGTATCTCCTAGTGGTGGCTAGTCTTGTTTAGTTAGACCATGCATTTTGATTACTTTAGACGGTTTGTATATAGTGAACCACATTTTGGTAGCTTCGGGCTTAGATTTGTATAACTTAAGAATGATGACATATTTGATACGTTTAATATGTATGTATATTTGTAATGGATTGCATGTTATGGAATGGAATGGAACGAACTATTGATATTGTTATATGGAATGGATAAATGAATTATCGAACTATTGAATGAACAATAGGTTTCGGGAATGTTTAGTAATGAATATAAGTTGCTAAGTGGTTTAAAGGCCTAGTAATAGGAAAAAGTTTTAAATTACCCCTAAAATCGGTACTTTCGGGTTAAGTTAAGTTGGTAAACCATTGTTCGGGCCGGGTCATCGGAGTGCTCAAGGATCGATGACGCCCCTTTCCTACCAGCCCGGGGTGGGGGTGTCACACTTGATTGGTATCAGATCGTTTAGGTTAGGATTCTAGGACTAAAACCGAGTCCGCATGCATCATATAGGATCGAACTATTCCACCTAGGAGTTATATATACAATAATGTGCTTGTGTTTGCTCGATCTAAACTCTTTCTTGTTTGTTTGTCAATTGTAGAATGTCCGATACGAGGTTGGCGGTGGATGACCCGAATCCCGCAGCCTCTTCGACCGACGGAGATAGCGTGGAGATGGGTCAGAACCCTCCGCAACAAGATCCACCTCCTCCGCCCCCTGTTGCTCCTCAACCGGGAACTCCGGCAATGCAATACATTCAACAGGAATGTCTCCTCAGCATGAAGGAGATGTTCGATCAGCTTCTAGTAAATCTGAAGCAGAGCCAGTCTGATGCTCCTGCCACTGATGCACCCAGTTGTGCTCCGATAGATAAGCTTGCTCGGTATCGGGCTTATATATTTGCGGGTGTTAGTGAAGAGAAACCGGAGGATGCAGAGTATTGGTTAGAACGCACCACCCAGATTCTGACCAAGCAGCTACATTTTTGCTCAGATGAGCACAAGCTAGAGTGTGCCATAGCCCTGTTGGCCGATGAAGCTCTAAGTTGGTGGGAAACCACTACATTGACTGCCCCGGCAGAAGTTGTTACATGGAAGTTCTTCGTTGAGGAATTTAAGAAGAAATATATCAGTGAACAATATCTAGCCGAGCGCCGGAAGAAGTTCTTGTATCTGAAACAAGCCAACCGGCCGATCGAGCAGTATGTTGCCGATTTCTGCAAATATTGTAAGTATGGCTCCGAGTATATTAAGACCGAGGAAGAGAAATGCCGGAAATTCACCGATGGTCTTAACGATGAGTTGAGCCCAATGTTCACTGCCCTTGGGATTACCAACTTCCAGAACTTGGTAAATCGGGCCATTACGACAGAGGCAAAGATGAAAGCTTCCGAGAAACGCAAGGGTGGTAGTTCTTGGAAGGATAAACGAGCCAGAACTGATGATAGGCCTCAGTGGAAGAACAAGAAGTCCAAGCAGACCAAGGAGTCTCCTTCTGGTTATACCTCTGTTCAGAGAGACGGGTACATACCGAAGCCTCAGACGGTATCCAGGCCTACGGCCCCGGTCATTTCTGTGGATAGTACGGGGAATTCTAACAGAGGCACTCAGTATCCTGCTTGCAAGTTCTATCAGAAACATCATCCGGGTCAGTGTAGGACTCAGTAGAATCTGTGCTATTTGTGCGGAGCTTCCGATCACTACATCAGGAACTGTCCTCAGAATCCCAACAAGGTTCCTGCTAGAGCTTCTGCAATGGACAGTGCTTCTCCGTATGTCAGAAACAAGGGTTCCAGACAGGCTCAATCTGGTAGTCAGGGAAAGAATAAGGGACAGCCTTCTAGTGCCACGCACCAGGAATCTCGAGCTCCTGCACGGATCTATCACATCAAAGGAAAGGATGATGAGGAGTCACCGGATGTAATAGTAGGTATAATTGAATTAAATTCGAGTCCTGCATATGCTTTGGTTGATTCTGGGTCTACTCATTCCTTTATTTGCTCTGCTATGGTTGCAAAAGCAAGTCTGAAACCTGAGGTAGTCACTAGGGGTCTTGTAGTGTCAAACCCTATAGGAGGTTTATTGAATATTAATCTTGTTTGTAAGAGCTCCCCTGTTACAATTCGAAATGTCCCTTTCCGGGTTGACTTGTTTGTGCTACGGACATGTGAGTTTGACTTGGTTCTGGGCTTAGACTGGTTGGTTAAGCATGAGGCTTGGATTGATTGCCAAAATCGGAGACTCTACCTTCGGGGTTTGGGTAAGGAGTCTATCTTACTCATTGACAAGAAACCGACATCAGTGTTTGCTGCCATGGTATTACAAGATGAGTATGACTTCGGGTTGCCTACTATTCCGGTTGTATCCGAGTTTGTTGATGTGTTTCCCGAGGAACTCCCTAGTCTTCCTCCGAACAGGGAAGTGGAATTTGGAATTGAGGTCCAGCCTGGGACAAGTCCGGTGTCCATCGCTCCCTATAGAATGGCACCGATAGAGTTGAAAGAGCTAAAGAAGCAACTCCAGGAGCTGCAAGATAAGGGTTTCATTAGACCTAGTTCGTCTCCTTGGGGTGCTCCGGTCCTATTTGTGAAAAAGAAAGATGGCACAATGAGACTTTGTGTTGATTACAGACAGTTGAACAAAGTCACTATCAAGAACAAGTATCCTTTGCCCAGAATTGAGGACCTGTTTGATCAGCTTAAGGATGTTGCAGTGCTCTCAAAGATTGACTTGCGGTCAGGTTACTATCAGATGAGAATAAAGGATGAGGATGTGCCTAAGACAGCTTTCCGGACTCGTTATGGTCATTTCGAGTTCCTTGTGATGCCATTCGGATTGACGAATGCTCCGGCTGCTTTCATGGATCTCATGAACCGTATGTTCAAGCCTTATTTAGACAAGTTTGTTGTGGTTTTCATTGATGATATACTTGTCTACTCCCAGAATAAGGAGGAACATTCTGAGCATCTCTAAATTGTCTTGCAAACTCTCCGAGAACGCCAGTTGTTTGCAAAGTTCTCAAAGTGTGAGTTCTGGCTATCGGAAGTTTCATTCCTTGGCCATGTTATCTCGGCAGAAGGAATCAAAGTGGATGCGAGAAAGATACAGACCATTCTGGATTGGAGGCCTCCGAGGAATATTAGTGAGATCAGAAGTTTTCTCGGTTTGGCTGGATATTACAGACGCTTCGTTAAGGGATTCTCGTCCATTGCTGCACCCTTGACAAAGCTGCTCCGAAAGGATGAGCCATTCGTTTGGTCAGAGAAACAATAGAGAAGCTTTGATCAGCTCAAGCAAACTCTTACTCATGCCCCTATTCTTATTCAGCCAGAATCAGGGAAGGAGTACACCGTGTATAGTGATGCATCGCAGTTGGGATTAGGATGTGTCTTAATGCAAGAGGGGAAAGTGGTGGCATATGCCTCACGACAGTTGAAACCCCATGAACTTAATTATCCTACTCATGATCTTGAGCTAGCTGCGATTGTTTTTGCACTCAAAATCTGGAGGCATTATTTGTATGGTGAAAGGTGCTACTTGTTCACCGATCACAAAAGCCTCAAGTATCTTCTGACTCAGAAAGATCTTAACTTAAGACAAAGAAGATGGATGGAGCTATTAAAAGATTATGATCTTGTCATCGACTATCATCCCGACAAGGCCAATGTGGTTGCGGATGCTCTTAGTCGCAAACCAATTCTGAGTAAGAAATTGAATTCCTTACTAAATTGAAAGCTTTCCTCCTAAGTAAATGTCTGATTTCCTAAATTTCTTTTGTAGCTCCTAATGCTATTAATGCTCATCTTCGAGTGTATCGAAGGCGAGGGTTCTTGTCAGAACTTCATGTTCAATCTACTTTGATTTCCCGAATCAAAGACCTCCAGCAAACCGATTCTGCACTTCAGGCTATCATGTCAAAGCTTGATTCAAAGGCCAACCAAGACTTTTCTATTCATGAGAATGGCATTCTGTACTTCAGAGATAGAATTTGTGTCCCTAATGACGAAGAATTAAAGAGGGAAATATTGCAAGAAGCCCACCAGAGTTCTTTATCGGTTCACCCTGGATCGGTAAAGATGTACAAAGATCTAAAACCATTGTATTGGTGGCCAAGCATGAAGTCAGCCATTACGGACTTTGTGTCTAAGTGCTTAACGTGTCAGAGAATTAAGGCTGAGCATCAAGTTCCGGCTGGGTTGCTTCAGCCGATTGAAATCCCTCAGTGGAAATGGGAAAAGATCATAATGGACTTTGTGACGGGTCTTCCACTAACTCCGAGAAAGAATGATGTCGTATGGGTAATTGTGGACAGATTCACTAAGTCAGCTCACTTCATCCCGATCAGAGTGAACATGAGTTCAGATATTTTGGCCGATTTGTATATTCGTGAAGTGGTACGTCTGCATGGAATTCCTACTTCTATCATCTCTGATTGAGACTCTAAGTTCACCTCGCGGTTTTGGAGATCTCTACAGGAAGCTTTGGAAACTAGAGTACATTTGAGTACAGCTTTCCATCCTCAGACTGATGGACAATCTGAGAGAGTTATTCAGGTCCTTGAGGATATGTTACGAGCTTGTATTGTGGACTTCGGAAAGAACTGGGAGAAATCTCTACCTCTTGTGGAGTTCGCATATAACAATAGCTACCAAGCTTCCATTCAAATGGCCCCGTTTGAAGCTTTATATGGTAGGAGGTGCAGAACTCCTTTATGTTGGTCCAAGTTGGGTGAAAGCAAAGTTTTAGGGCGTCAATTGCTTCGGGAAACTGAAGAGCAAGTCAAGATCATACATGCAAGATTGAAACAGGCCTTCGATAGGCAAAAATCTTATGCGGATCTCAAAAGGAGGGATGTTCAGCATAGTGTGGGAGACAAAGTCTTTCTGAAAGTGTCCCCATGGAAGAAGATCTTTCGGTTCTGGAAGAGAGGCAAGCTTAGCCCTCGTTTCATCGGGCCTTTCGAGGTGATTGAGAGGATTGGTCCCGTGGCTTACCGACTAGCACTCCCTGCTGAATTTGACAGGATCCACAATGTCTTCCATGTCTCAATGCTCAGGAAGTATAGATCTGATCCCTCTCATGTTCTTGAACCTGAAGATGTGGAATTGAATCCAGACTTATCTTACGAAGAGGAACCGATTCAGATTCTTGACCGAGAAATCAGAAGGCTTCAAAATAAGTCTGTTCCTCTCGTGAAAGTTCTTTGGAGAAACCACAAGGTAGAGGAAGATACGTGGGAACCGGAAGCAACCATGAAAGAGCAATACCCACATCTATTCCCTTCAGGTACAAATTCGAGGACGAATTTTCTTTAAGGGGGGGAATTGTAATACCCTAAACTTGGCCTAGGAGTTAAGGACTAAATTAATGTAATTAGGGCCTAATAAAATCCTAAAATTAGGGACTAAATTGAATGAAATTAAAAATTAGAGGCTAAATTGAAAAAGGACCAAAAAGTGAAAAATCAAGAAAAGAGAGATTGCATGTAAATTTTCAAGGAATTGGAGGCCATGGACACATGTCAAGACCTCCTTTGACCAGCCACCTTGTCCCATAATTAGGTGGATTTTTGTTTGAATTAAATAAATAAGAAAAAGGGGGAAAAATGATGAAATAAAAGTTAGTGGGAGAGAGAAAAATAATACTATTCACTCATCTTCTTCACCCATTTTCCTCTCTTTGGCCGGCCATGAAAGAGTGTTAGGAGAGAAAATTTTCTCTTGCTTGCATGTGAGGTTTTAAGTGAGATTTTGAAGGTTTAAAGCAAGATTCTTGAGTTAGGAAGGTCAATAAGCAAGGCAATGTATTTTACTTCATGAAAACTTAGTTAAAAATGAAATTGTAGGTTGTTAGTTTAGTTTCCATGCCTGAAAATTTAGTATGTTGCTTTTAGTTAGTTTATTTTTAAGTTAGAACTTAAATGGAGGTTGCTGGAAATTGGTATTGTTGTGATTGGTTGAGACTTTGAGCTTGAGGATTTAATTGCATGAATTTTAAAGTTGTAGGGACTGTTTTGTGGTTAAATTTATGAAGGATTTTGATGTTAGGATGCTTAAAATGGTCTTATGTGGACTGATTTGAAGTAAAATGAAGCATGAGAAAGTTTGGTAGTGAATTAAGTGCTAAATGTATTGTTTGGACTGTTTTGCTAGAATTGAGAAATTGGTGGACTTAATTGTTATTGTTGAAACTGGAAATTTAATGTTGAATTCATAGGATAATGTTTTAAGAGTGTGGAAATTAAATTGTAGGTCTTTTGGTTGAAAAGATGAAGGAAAGAAAGTGTTATAATTGGTAAAGTGCTTTGGACTAGCTATTAGGTGACATTTTGGTGGCTTCATAAAATGAGCTGATAACTTTGTTGAATTGCATAATTAAAAATGGTTGCATAGGTAAAATGTGCTTAAAAATTGAGCCTACTAAAGTTTACAAGTGTTGGATGAGTTGAATTGGTGATAAGGTTGATGAATTTTGAGCTAAAATTATTGTAGGTGAAATCTGTCCAGAATAGGCCTGTACTGGACAGTAGCTTTGGAAAATTCCCTAGATTAATGTACAAGGAATTTAAGGCTGGAAATGATCAGTCTAGAACTTGGATGAGTCTACTTTAATTAGAAAAAAAAACCTCACCTCGTTTTCCCTTGTAAATTAGGAGATATAAGAGAAACAAAAAGATTGGTCCAGACTGTCCCGAAACAGCATTGCCTTGTCTTTGATCGAAAACTGGTATTGATGGGTTTGTAGGAAAAGTTCAAGCTTTATATGGTTTAAAAGATGGTTTCGTTAGCTTTAAAACGAGGTAAAGTGGGCAAATTTTGGACATGTGGATCAAAAGATAAAAATAGTTTAGTGAGCATTGCACAAACTGTCCTGGAAACTAATCTCACTGTTTTGGTTGTTTTGGAATTCTTAATTATGAAATGTGTGAATTGAATGTATTTTGATATTGTGTATGTGATTTTGTGTGTATTAGAGGTCTCTAAAGAGGTTGATAGTGAAGAGGAGCTGAGGCAAGAGCTTGCCAAAAGAAGGAGCAAGGGGCCAATCATCCATAATCCTTAGGAGTTTTGCTTGGATTGTTTGTGAGTGTGACTTTCTTTGGGGTTGGGACTAGGTCCTAACCCAATTCTGATTTTTGTTGTTTATGATTAAACCGGTATGAAATATGACTTAATATAAACTTGGCTAATCTTTAAGGGAAGAGTGAAATGCTATGAGAACTTGCTTGTTGCCATGTTATTTGTTAGCATGTTGATTGAATATGAATTGCTTGTTAAGTATTTGTTTTGGTTTGTTCATACCCATGCATTGCATATGCCGAGGTATGAATGGCATGCTTAAGCTTGGGATGCAAGGTACGTGTACATGCATTTGTTCCATGCAATTAAAGTTCTGATTTTACTTGTGCTTGGCATGTTTAATGTAATGTATATGAAATGACATGAAATGAAATGAATTCTTATGAGCCTAGGCACAATGGCCTAAGAGGCTTGGTCTATGAGGACCGTGTTATTGAAATGATATTGAATATTGGATTGATATGCTTAAATTGATAATCGACAACCTTGGTAGCTAGTTAGTTAGATAGGAGGGCATGCCTTAGAATCTAGAGCTCATTGTATCGGGTAGGGCTTCGGTCCGGGGCAATTGGCCCTTATTGGCGACAGACGGAGGGTACGTTTTTGGTCATTGGCGACAGTAGGAGGGTTTGACCAGCACTATAGGTGCATATTGTGGCGACAGTTGGTTGGAGATTCGATTATCTTCTAGCTAAATACCAAGGTGGTTGTAATGATTTAATTAACTTGAATTTAAATTGCACTATAATTGTTAGTTAAATGCAAGCATGATTACTTGTTATGAAAATGCACTTGCTATTGGCATATTACTTATCGGATTGTCATATATCGAACATTGGATTGTTACATGCATTTGGATTGTCATATAGTGAACATTAAATCGATACATGTAATCGGATTGTCACATGTTGAACCTTGAATTGAATTGTTATACATTGAATTGGTATGTGTACTTGACTTGGTATATGTAAACTTATTGGACTGATATATGCTCGATTGAATTTGGTATATGTGTACTTGAATTTGGTATGTTATGGTATATGTGAACTTAACATGGCATATGATACATGTTTGGATTGTCTTGGATTGTTTTGATTTTCCGTTACCTCACTAAGTACCTTATGTACTTACCCCCGCTCCCTTCGCTCTTCCCAAACATTTCAGGTTGATCGATTAATAGCTCGGTCCCGGATTTTCCGTCGTTCGGATCGGCAAGCTTCACAAGCCAAGTATGATCTTTTTGTATCTCCTAGTGGTGGCTAGTCTTGTTTAGTTAGACCATGCATTTTGATTACTTTAGACGGTTTGTATATAGTGAACCACATTTTGGTAGCTTCGGGCTTAGATTTGTATAACTTAAGAATGATGACATATTTGATACGTTTAATATGTATGTATATTTGTAATGGATTGCATGTTATGGAATGGAATGGAACGAACTATTGATATTGTTATATGGAATGGATAAATGAATTATCGAACTATTGAATGAACAATAGGTTTCGGGAATGTTTAGTAATGAATATAAGTTGCTAAGTGGTTTAAAGGCCTAGTAATAGGAAAAAGTTTTAAATTACCCCTAAAATCGGTACTTTCGGGTTAAGTTAAGTTGGTAAACCATTGTTCGGGCCGGGTCATCGGAGTGCTCAAGGATCGATGACGCCCCTTTCCTACCAGCCCGGGGTGGGGGTGTCACACTTGATTGGTATCAGATCGTTTAGGTTAGGATTCTAGGACTAAAACCGAGTCCGCATGCATCATATAGGATCGAACTATTCCACCTAGGAGTTATATATACAATAATGTGCTTGTGTTTGCTCGATCTAAACTCTTTCTTGTTTGTTTGTCAATTGTAGAATGTCCGATACGAGGTTGGCGGTGGATGACCCGAATCCCGCAGCCTCTTCGACCGACGGAGATAGCGTGGAGATGGGTCAGAACCCTCCGCAACAAGATCCACCTCCTCCGCCCCCTGTTGCTCCTCAACCGGGAACTCCGGCAATGCAATACATTCAACAGGAATGTCTCCTCAGCATGAAGGAGATGTTCGATCAGCTTCTAGTAAATCTGAAGCAGAGCCAGTCTGATGCTCCTGCCACTGATGCACCCAGTTGTGCTCCGATAGATAAGCTTGCTCGGTATCGGGCTTATATATTTGCGGGTGTTAGTGAAGAGAAACCGGAGGATGCAGAGTATTGGTTAGAACGCACCACCCAGATTCTGACCAAGCAGCTACATTTTTGCTCAGATGAGCACAAGCTAGAGTGTGCCATAGCCCTGTTGGCCGATGAAGCTCTAAGTTGGTGGGAAACCACTACATTGACTGCCCCGGCAGAAGTTGTTACATGGAAGTTCTTCGTTGAGGAATTTAAGAAGAAATATATCAGTGAACAATATCTAGCCGAGCGCCGGAAGAAGTTCTTGTATCTGAAACAAGCCAACCGGCCGATCGAGCAGTATGTTGCCGATTTCTGCAAATATTGTAAGTATGGCTCCGAGTATATTAAGACCGAGGAAGAGAAATGCCGGAAATTCACCGATGGTCTTAACGATGAGTTGAGCCCAATGTTCACTGCCCTTGGGATTACCAACTTCCAGAACTTGGTAAATCGGGCCATTACGACAGAGGCAAAGATGAAAGCTTCCGAGAAACGCAAGGGTGGTAGTTCTTGGAAGGATAAACGAGCCAGAACTGATGATAGGCCTCAGTGGAAGAACAAGAAGTCCAAGCAGACCAAGGAGTCTCCTTCTGGTTATACCTCTGTTCAGAGAGACGGGTACATACCGAAGCCTCAGACGGTATCCAGGCCTACGGCCCCGGTCATTTCTGTGGATAGTACGGGGAATTCTAACAGAGGCACTCAGTATCCTGCTTGCAAGTTCTATCAGAAACATCATCCGGGTCAGTGTAGGACTCAGTAGAATCTGTGCTATTTGTGCGGAGCTTCCGATCACTACATCAGGAACTGTCCTCAGAATCCCAACAAGGTTCCTGCTAGAGCTTCTGCAATGGACAGTGCTTCTCCGTATGTCAGAAACAAGGGTTCCAGACAGGCTCAATCTGGTAGTCAGGGAAAGAATAAGGGACAGCCTTCTAGTGCCACGCACCAGGAATCTCGAGCTCCTGCACGGATCTATCACATCAAAGGAAAGGATGATGAGGAGTCACCGGATGTAATAGTAGGTATAATTGAATTAAATTCGAGTCCTGCATATGCTTTGGTTGATTCTGGGTCTACTCATTCCTTTATTTGCTCTGCTATGGTTGCAAAAGCAAGTCTGAAACCTGAGGTAGTCACTAGGGGTCTTGTAGTGTCAAACCCTATAGGAGGTTTATTGAATATTAATCTTGTTTGTAAGAGCTCCCCTGTTACAATTCGAAATGTCCCTTTCCGGGTTGACTTGTTTGTGCTACGGACATGTGAGTTTGACTTGGTTCTGGGCTTAGACTGGTTGGTTAAGCATGAGGCTTGGATTGATTGCCAAAATCGGAGACTCTACCTTCGGGGTTTGGGTAAGGAGTCTATCTTACTCATTGACAAGAAACCGACATCAGTGTTTGCTGCCATGGTATTACAAGATGAGTATGACTTCGGGTTGCCTACTATTCCGGTTGTATCCGAGTTTGTTGATGTGTTTCCCGAGGAACTCCCTAGTCTTCCTCCGAACAGGGAAGTGGAATTTGGAATTGAGGTCCAGCCTGGGACAAGTCCGGTGTCCATCGCTCCCTATAGAATGGCACCGATAGAGTTGAAAGAGCTAAAGAAGCAACTCCAGGAGCTGCAAGATAAGGGTTTCATTAGACCTAGTTCGTCTCCTTGGGGTGCTCCGGTCCTATTTGTGAAAAAGAAAGATGGCACAATGAGACTTTGTGTTGATTACAGACAGTTGAACAAAGTCACTATCAAGAACAAGTATCCTTTGCCCAGAATTGAGGACCTGTTTGATCAGCTTAAGGATGTTGCAGTGCTCTCAAAGATTGACTTGCGGTCAGGTTACTATCAGATGAGAATAAAGGATGAGGATGTGCCTAAGACAGCTTTCCGGACTCGTTATGGTCATTTCGAGTTCCTTGTGATGCCATTCGGATTGACGAATGCTCCGACTGCTTTCATGGATCTCATGAACCGTATGTTCAAGCCTTATTTAGACAAGTTTGTTGTGGTTTTCATTGATGATATACTTGTCTACTCCCAGAATAAGGAGGAACATTCTGAGCATCTCTAAATTGTCTTGCAAACTCTCCGAGAACGCCAGTTGTTTGCAAAGTTCTCAAAGTGTGAGTTCTGGCTATCGGAAGTTTCATTCCTTGGCCATGTTATCTCGGCAGAAGGAATCAAAGTGGATGCGAGAAAGATACAGACCATTCTGGATTGGAGGCCTCCGAGGAATATTAGTGAGATCAGAAGTTTTCTCGGTTTGGCTGGATATTACAGACGCTTCGTTAAGGGATTCTCGTCCATTGCTGCACCCTTGACAAAGCTGCTCCGAAAGGATGAGCCATTCGTTTGGTCAGAGAAACAATAGAGAAGCTTTGATCAGCTCAAGCAAACTCTTACTCATGCCCCTATTCTTATTCAGCCAGAATCAGGGAAGGAGTACACCGTGTATAGTGATGCATCGCAGTTGGGATTAGGATGTGTCTTAATGCAAGAGGGGAAAGTGGTGGCATATGCCTCACGACAGTTGAAACCCCATGAACTTAATTATCCTACTCATGATCTTGAGCTAGCTGCGATTGTTTTTGCACTCAAAATCTGGAGGCATTATTTGTATGGTGAAAGGTGCTACTTGTTCACCGATCACAAAAGCCTCAAGTATCTTCTGACTCAGAAAGATCTTAACTTAAGACAAAGAAGATGGATGGAGCTATTAAAAGATTATGATCTTGTCATCGACTATCATCCCGACAAGGCCAATGTGTTTGCGGATGCTCTTAGTCGCAAACCAATTCTGAGTAAGAAATTGAATTCCTTACTAAATTGAAAGCTTTCCTCCTAAGTAAATGTCTGATTTCCTAAATTTCTTTTGTAGCTCCTAATGCTATTAATGCTCATCTTCGAGTGTATCGAAGGCGAGGGTTCTTGTCAGAACTTCATGTTCAATCTACTTTGATTTCCCGAATCAAAGACCTCCAGCAAACCGATTCTGCACTTCAGGCTATCATGTCAAAGCTTGATTCAAAGGCCAACCAAGACTTTTCTATTCATGAGAATGGCATTCTGTACTTCAGAGATAGAATTTGTGTCCCTAATGACGAAGAATTAAAGAGGGAAATATTGCAAGAAGCCCACCAGAGTTCTTTATCGGTTCACCCTGGATCGGTAAAGATGTACAAAGATCTAAAACCATTGTATTGGTGGCCAAGCATGAAGTCAGCCATTACGGACTTTGTGTCTAAGTGCTTAACGTGTCAGAGAATTAAGGCTGAGCATCAAGTTCCGGCTGGGTTGCTTCAGCCGATTGAAATCCCTCAGTGGAAATGGGAAAAGATCATAATGGACTTTGTGACGGGTCTTCCACTAACTCCGAGAAAGAATGATGTCGTATGGGTAATTGTGGACAGATTCACTAAGTCAGCTCACTTCATCCCGATCAGAGTGAACATGAGTTCAGATATTTTGGCCGATTTGTATATTCGTGAAGTGGTACGTCTGCATGGAATTCCTACTTCTATCATCTCTGATTGAGACTCTAAGTTCACCTCGCGGTTTTGGAGATCTCTACAGGAAGCTTTGGAAACTAGAGTACATTTGAGTACAGCTTTCCATCCTCAGACTGATGGACAATCTGAGAGAGTTATTCAGGTCCTTGAGGATATGTTACGAGCTTGTATTGTGGACTTCGGAAAGAACTGGGAGAAATCTCTACCTCTTGTGGAGTTCGCATATAACAATAGCTACCAAGCTTCCATTCAAATGGCCCCGTTTGAAGCTTTATATGGTAGGAGGTGCAGAACTCCTTTATGTTGGTCCAAGTTGGGTGAAAGCAAAGTTTTAGGGCGTCAATTGCTTCGGGAAACTGAAGAGCAAGTCAAGATCATACATGCAAGATTGAAACAGGCCTTCGATAGGCAAAAATCTTATGCGGATCTCAAAAGGAGGGATGTTCAGCATAGTGTGGGAGACAAAGTCTTTCTGAAAGTGTCCCCATGGAAGAAGATCTTTCGGTTCTGGAAGAGAGGCAAGCTTAGCCCTCGTTTCATCGGGCCTTTCGAGGTGATTGAGAGGATTGGTCCCGTGGCTTACCGACTAGCACTCCCTGCTGAATTTGACAGGATCCACAATGTCTTCCATGTCTCAATGCTCAGGAAGTATAGATCTGATCCCTCTCATGTTCTTGAACCTGAAGATGTGGAATTGAATCCAGACTTATCTTACGAAGAGGAACCGATTCAGATTCTTGACCGAGAAATCAGAAGGCTTCAAAATAAGTCTGTTCCTCTCGTGAAAATTCTTTGGAGAAACCACAAGGTAGAGGAAGATACGTGGGAACCGGAAGCAACCATGAAAGAGCAATACCCACATCTATTCCCTTCAGGTACAAATTCGAGGACGAATTTTCTTTAAGGGGGGGAATTGTAATACCCTAAACTTGGCCTAGGAGTTAAGGACTAAATTAATGTAATTAGGGCCTAATAAAATCCTAAAATTAGGGACTAAATTGAATGAAATTAAAAATTAGAGGCTAAATTGAAAAAGGACCAAAAAGTGAAAAATCAAGAAAAGAGAGATTGCATGTAAATTTTCAAGGAATTGGAGGCCATGGACACATGTCAAGACCTCCTTTGACCAGCCACCTTGTCCCATAATTAGGTGGATTTTTGTTTGAATTAAATAAATAAGAAAAAGGGGGAAAAATGATGAAATAAAAGTTAGTGGGAGAGAGAAAAATAATACTATTCACTCATCTTCTTCACCCATTTTCCTCTCTTTGGCCGGCCATGAAAGAGTGTTAGGAGAGAAAATTTTCTCTTGCTTGCATGTGAGGTTTTAAGTGAGATTTTGAAGGTTTAAAGCAAGATTCTTGAGTTAGGAAGGTCAATAAGCAAGGCAATGTATTTTACTTCATGAAAACTTAGTTAAAAATGAAATTGTAGGTTGTTAGTTTAGTTTCCATGCCTGAAAATTTAGTATGTTGCTTTTAGTTAGTTTATTTTTAAGTTAGAACTTAAATGGAGGTTGCTGGAAATTGGTATTGTTGTGATTGGTTGAGACTTTGAGCTTGAGGATTTAATTGCATGAATTTTAAAGTTGTAGGGACTGTTTTGTGGTTAAATTTATGAAGGATTTTGATGTTAGGATGCTTAAAATGGTCTTATGTGGACTGATTTGAAGTAAAATGAAGCATGAGAAAGTTTGGTAGTGAATTAAGTGCTAAATGTATTGTTTGGACTGTTTTGCTAGAATTGAGAAATTGGTGGACTTAATTGTTATTGTTGAAACTGGAAATTTAATGTTGAATTCATAGGATAATGTTTTAAGAGTGTGGAAATTAAATTGTAGGTCTTTTGGTTGAAAAGATGAAGGAAAGAAAGTGTTATAATTGGTAAAGTGCTTTGGACTAGCTATTAGGTGACATTTTGGTGGCTTCATAAAATGAGCTGATAACTTTGTTGAATTGCATAATTAAAAATGGTTGCATAGGTAAAATGTGCTTAAAAATTGAGCCTACTAAAGTTTACAAGTGTTGGATGAGTTGAATTGGTGATAAGGTTGATGAATTTTGAGCTAAAATTATTGTAGGTGAAATCTGTCCAGAATAGGCCTGTACTGGACAGTAGCTTTGGAAAATTCCCTAGATTAATGTACAAGGAATTTAAGGCTGGAAATGATCAGTCTAGAACTTGGATGAGTCTACTTTAATTAGAAAAAAAAACCTCACCTCGTTTTCCCTTGTAAATTAGGAGATATAAGAGAAACAAAAAGATTGGTCCAGACTGTCCCGAAACAGCATTGCCTTGTCTTTGATCGAAAACTGGTATTGATGGGTTTGTAGGAAAAGTTCAAGCTTTATATGGTTTAAAAGATGGTTTCGTTAGCTTTAAAACGAGGTAAAGTGGGCAAATTTTGGACATGTGGATCAAAAGATAAAAATAGTTTAGTGAGCATTGCACAAACTGTCCTGGAAACTAATCTCACTGTTTTGGTTGTTTTGGAATTCTTAATTATGAAATGTGTGAATTGAATGTATTTTGATATTGTGTATGTGATTTTGTGTGTATTAGAGGTCTCTAAAGAGGTTGATAGTGAAGAGGAGCTGAGGCAAGAGCTTGCCAAAAGAAGGAGCAAGGGGCCAATCATCCATAATCCTTAGGAGTTTTGCTTGGATTGTTTGTGAGTGTGACTTTCTTTGGGGTTGGGACTAGGTCCTAACCCAATTCTGATTTTTGTTGTTTATGATTAAACCGGTATGAAATATGACTTAATATAAACTTGGCTAATCTTTAAGGGAAGAGTGAAATGCTATGAGAACTTGCTTGTTGCCATGTTATTTGTTAGCATGTTGATTGAATATGAATTGCTTGTTAAGTATTTGTTTTGGTTTGTTCATACCCATGCATTGCATATGCCGAGGTATGAATGGCATGCTTAAGCTTGGGATGCAAGGTACGTGTACATGCATTTGTTCCATGCAATTAAAGTTCTGATTTTACTTGTGCTTGGCATGTTTAATGTAATGTATATGAAATGACATGAAATGAAATGAATTCTTATGAGCCTAGGCACAATGGCCTAAGAGGCTTGGTCTATGAGGACCGTGTTATTGAAATGATATTGAATATTGGATTGATATGCTTAAATTGATAATCGACAACCTTGGTAGCTAGTTAGTTAGATAGGAGGGCATGCCTTAGAATCTAGAGCTCATTGTATCGGGTAGGGCTTCGGTCCGGGGCAATTGGCCCTTATTGGCGACAGACGGAGGGTACGTTTTTGGTCATTGGCGACAGTAGGAGGGTTTGACCAGCACTATAGGTGCATATTGTGGCGACAGTTGGTTGGAGATTCGATTATCTTCTAGCTAAATACCAAGGTGGTTGTAATGATTTAATTAACTTGAATTTAAATTGCACTATAATTGTTAGTTAAATGCAAGCATGATTACTTGTTATGAAAATGCACTTGCTATTGGCATATTACTTATCGGATTGTCATATATCGAACATTGGATTGTTACATGCATTTGGATTGTCATATAGTGAACATTAAATCGATACATGTAATAGGATTGTCACATGTTGAACCTTGAATTGAATTGTTATACATTGAATTGGTATGTGTACTTGACTTGGTATATGTAAACTTATTGGACTGATATATGCTCGATTGAATTTGGTATATGTGTACTTGAATTTGGTATGTTATGGTATATGTGAACTTAACATGGCATATGATACATGTTTGGATTGTCTTGGATTGTTTTGATTTTCCGTTACCTCACTAAGTACCTTATGTACTTACCCCCGCTCCCTTCGCTCTTCCCAAACATTTTAGGTTGATCGATTAATAGCTCGGTCCCGGATTTTCCATCGTTCGGATCGGCAAGCTTCACAAGCCAAGTATGATCTTTTTGTATCTCCTAGTGGTGGCTAGTCTAGTTAGACCATGCATTTTGATTACTTTAGACGGTTTGTATATAGTGAACCACATTTTGGTAGCTTCGGGCTTAGATTTGTATAACTTAAGAATGATGACATATTTGATACGTTTAATATGTATGTATATTTGTAATGGATTGCATGTTATGGAATGGAATGGAACGAACTATTGATATTGTTATATGGAATGGATAAATGAATTATCGAACTATTGAATGAACAATAGGTTTCGGGAATGTTTAGTAATGAATATAAGTTGCTAAGTGGTTTAAAGGCCTAGTAATAGGAAAAAGTTTTAAATTACCCCTAAAATCGGTACTTTCGGGTTAAGTTAAGTTGGTAAACCATTGTTCGGGCCGGGTCATCGGAGTGCTCAAGGATCGATGACGCCCCTTTCCTACCAGCCCGGGGTGGGGGTGTCACACTTGATTGGTATCAGATCGTTTAGGTTAGGATTCTAGGACTAAAACCGAGTCCGCATGCATCATATAGGATCGAACTATTCCACCTAGGAGTTATATATACAATAATGTGCTTGTGCTTGCTCGATCTAAACTCATGAAATTTGATTTAACTATAATTAAGATTAAGTGGTTTAATCATAGTCAAAAACTCATAATTAACTTCTTGAACTCATTAGTTTGATTGAATTTCATTTTGTTGTTTGTTTATTAGGTTTAAAGCGTGCATGTCTAATTGGGCATTCTAGTGACCCGTTTGAATTTCAAGTGACTAAAATGCTCTAAAATTGAGATTAAGTTGTAGAATTTGGTACAACGACCCATAATTAACTATTTGAACTCATGAAATTTGATTCATTCTCATTTTGCGTCCGCTTTGTTAGGTTTAAAGTGTGTATATCTAAATAAGCTATATAGTGAACACATTGGAATTTAAACCGAGCAAAGTGCTCTAAAATTGAGATTAAGTGGTTTAATCATATTCAAAAGCTCATAATTAACTATTTGAACTCATGTAGCTTGATTGAATCTCATTTTGTGGTCGGTTTATTGGATTTAAAGCATGCATGTCTAATTAGGCTTTCTAGTGATCCGTTCGAATTTTATGCGACTAAAATGCTCTAAAATTGAGATTAAGTCGTATAATTTGGTTCAAAGGCCCATAATTAACTATTTGAACTCATGAAGTTTGATTTATTCTTTTTTGGCATCCATTTTGTTAGGTTTAAAGTATGCATATCTAAATGAGCTTTATAGTGAACACATTGTAATTTAAACCGAGTAAAGTGCTCTAAAATTTAGATTAAGTGATTTAATCATATTCAAAAGTTCATAATTAACTATTTGAACTCATGTAGTTTGATTGAATCTCATTTTGTGGTCGGTTTGGTTGATTTAAAGTGTGTTTGTCTAATTTGGCTTTCTAGTGTACCCGTTTGAATTTTAAGCGAGTAAAATGCTCTAAAATTGAAATTAAGTTGAATAATTTGGTTCGAAGGCCCATAATTAACTATTTGAACTCATGAAATTTGATTCATTCTTATTTTGCGTCTGTTTTGTTAGGTTTAAAGTTTGCATATCTAAATGAGATTTATAGTAGACAAATTAGAATTTAAACCGAGTAAAGTGCTCTAAAATTTAGATTAAGTGATTTAATCATATTCAAAAGTTCATAATTAATTATTTGAACTCATGTAGTTTGATTGAATCTCATTTTGTGGTCAGTTTGGTTGATTTAAAGTGTGTCTGTCTAATTTGGCTTTCTAGTGTACCCGTTTGAATTTTAAGCGAGTAAAATGCTCTAAAATTGAAATTAAGTTGAATAATTTGGTTCAAAGGCCCATAATTAACTATTTGAACTCATGAAATTTGATTCATTCTTATTTTGCGTCTGTTTTGTTAGGTTTAAAGTGTGCATATATAAATGAGCTTTATAGTAAGCACATTGGAATCTAAACCGAGTAAAGTGCTCTATAATTAAGATTAAGTGGTTTAATCATAGTCAAAAGCTCATAATTAACTTGTTGAACTCATGTAGTTTGATTGAATCTCATTTTGTTGTTTGTTTGTTGGGTTTAAAGCGTGCATGTCTAATTGGGCATTCTAGTGACCCGTTTAAATTTTAAGTGACTAAAATGCTTAAAAATTGAGATTAAGTTGTAGAATTTGGTACAACAACCCATAATTAACTGTTTGAACTCATGTAGTTTGATTGAATCTCATTTTGTGGTCGGTTTGTTGGATTTAAAGCATGCATGTCTAATTAGGCTTTCTAGTGACCCATTCGAATTTTAAGCGACTAAAATGCTCTAAAATTGAGATTAAGTTGTATAATTTGGTACAACGACCCATAATTAACTATTTGAACTCATGAAATTTGATTCATTCTTATTTTGCGTCCGCTTTGTTAGGTTTAAAGTGTGCATATCTAAATGAGCTATAAGTGAACACATTGAAATTTAAACCGAGTAAAGTGCTTTAAAATTAAGATTAAGTTGTTTAATCATATTTAAAAGCTCATAATTAACTATTTGAACTCATGTAGTTTGATTGAATCTCATTTTGTGGTCGGTTTGCTGGATTTAAAGCATGCATGTCTAATTAGGCTTTCTAGTGACCCGTTCGAATTTTAATACGTATTAATTTATGTTGTTTCTTTGCAGATTATGTTAAACACAACTTAAGGGACTATTGGCCAGCTCCGTTTTAGCTCTAATGCACCATTTGAGCTCAAAACCAAGAATCATTGTTTGAGGCACTTACCAGCTTCTGATCAGCACCAAAATGTACCAAACACTCCTAGGCAGCGCAAGGAAGTGGATGTTAGCTTCGTTCCAGCTCACGAATCGATAATGAGCTTAAAATGACAAATAGTGAATTTCCATCCATATGGGATTCGGATCAGCTCCTACGCACTCTTATGGATTAAGGAGAGATGTCCCTAAGGATCAGTTCACTCAGCTAGGGCAGCTCAAATCATCACTCAAAGATGGTGAACTTTCAGCTAGCTAAATCAACTAGCTAGCTTAGCTCAACCCAGCTCAACCTTAGTTCATCCAGCTCATCTTAGCTCACCCTACAACCTTCATCTCAACCATGGAAAGACATGTTCCCTCCCCAAGAGACACAACCGACTAACCATGATATGTGCACGCCTTAGAAAGACAATGACCATGTTCAGATTAATCAAGACCCAAAAGTGCTACCACCAGGTCCTATCACGCGTTCTAAGGCCAAGCAACATAAGGAGGCATATACAATGTATTACATGTTGAAGATATGTATAAGCACCACATGTTTACTTAATTTTAGCTTTTAAATTGTTTCAATAGTTATGTCATTCATTTTGATTCATTATATTATTTTCTTTGCAAGGTATGTTGAACACAGCTTAAGGGACTATTGGCCAGCTCCGTTTTAGCTCAAATGCACCATTTGAGCTCATAACAAAGAATCATTGTTTGAGGCACTTACCAGCTTCCATCACCAAAATGTACCAAACACTCATAGGCAGTGCAATGAAGTGGATGCTAGCTTCGTTCCAGCTCACAAATCCAAATTAAGCTCAAAATGACAAATGGTGAATTTCCATCCATATGGGATTCGGATCAGCTCCTACACACTTTTATGAATTAAGGAGAGTATTATGGCCCTAAGGATCAGTTCACTCAGCTAGGGGGTTAACTGTTCAGCTCAAATCATCACTCAAAGATGGTGAACTTTCAGCTAGCTAAATCAGCTAGCTAGCTCAGCTCAACCCAACTCAACCTTAGTTCATCCAACTCATCTTAGCTCACCCTACAACCTTCAGCTCAACCATGGAAGTACATGTTCTCTCTACAAGAGACACAACCGATCAACCATGGAGGGAAACATGTTTTGGGCGCCAAAACAAAGAGATAGCACTCTTCATTGGGCAGATTCATGATGGTCCACTTGTGTGCCAATTTCGAGCAGGATAAAAGTAGAATTGGGCTTAGGTGTCTTCATGAAAGTTGTTCCTCTATCTCTTATATTTCCATCGCATGAATCCGATATCGGGAACTCGAGATATGTCCAATTTACTAAAGAATGTGCAGGCTAAAATTTTAAACCGAAAAGTTACAACAATTATTGGAAGGAGACACCATTCAACCGAACGGTTAAAGAGGGAGACACCAACAATTGAACAGGCACCAAGGCCACTATTCAGACACCTTTTCAAAGGGAAATGTCCCTTGGCCACACCCTTTCATTTCCTATAAATATGTAGCCATTTTGGAATTTGATAGACAACTTTGAATCAGATTATTTAGTTTGTGAGTTAATTTCTCATTCTTGTTCTTTTAAGAACTTTATCGAATTATCAAATCATCTCTTTGATTTGTGGCGTCACCCTCCATCCTTTATATTTTAGGTTTTTGGAATTACATTTCCAAGAGGTCTAAGTGCATCTACCACCCTCAGAGTTGCAACTAGGTTGGGTTTATGTTCCTATAACATAAGTTCAACCTTTTCCCCATTGAATACTATCATTCCAACATCACATAAACACCATCCATCTTCCATTTTCGTCCACTATTCTTCAGCAGCCCTTAACTTATCCTTCCACATCATTTACTTCACTTAAACAACTCCATTTCCTTCCCTAATCAACCATCAACATCCCACACGCATTCCCTTCACCAAAACAACTTCCTTTTCATCTAAATAATACTCCACACCATATCCCCTTCTTGAATCGTCCTTATCTTATTTACAGCATCATTTAAAATTCATTTGTTTAGGAAACAAGCGTAATACAAGGCTTGCTTGCATTCTAAGGTCCGGGCAATCAAAGCTTCTCTCCACAACAAAAATTGGAGAGTTGGAGCATATCAAGTGGTTTAATCATATTCAACAACTTATAATTAACTGCTTGAACACATTGGAATTTAGACCGAGTAAAGTGCTCTAAAATTGAGATTAAGTGGTTTAATCATATTCAAAAGCTCATAATTAACTATTTGAACTCATGCTGTTTGTTTGAATCTCATTTTGTGGTCGGTTTGTTGGATTTAAAGTGTGTTTGTCTAACTGGGCTTTCTAGTGTACCCGTTTGAATTTTGAGCGAGTAAAATGCTCTAAAATTGAAATTAAGTTGAATAATTTGGTTTAAAGGCCCATAATTAACATTTTGAACTCATGAACTTTGATTCATTCTTGTTTTGCGTCTATTTTGTTAGGTTTAAAGTGTGCATATCTAAATGAGCATTATAGTGAACACATTGGAATTTAAACCGAGTAAAGTGCTCTAAAATTGTGATTAAGTTGTTTAATCATATTCAAAAGCTCATAATTAACTACTTGAACTCATGTAGTTTGAGTGAATCTCATTTTGTGGTAGACTTGTTGGGTTTAAAGCGTGCATTTCAAATTGGGCTTTCTAGTGAACCCGTTTGAATTTTAAGAGACTAAAATGCTCGAAAATTGATATTAAGTTGTATAATTTGGTTCAAAGGCCCATAATTAATTATTTGAACTCATGAAATTTGATTTATTCTTATTTTGTGTCTGTTTTGTTAGGCTCAAAGTATTTATATCTAAATGAGCTTTATAGTGAACA
The DNA here is from genome assembly GCA_035048815.1 of Abelmoschus esculentus. Lineage (NCBI taxonomy): Eukaryota > Viridiplantae > Streptophyta > Magnoliopsida > Malvales > Malvaceae > Abelmoschus > Abelmoschus esculentus. Next base: position 5,750,960 of record JAUCBN010000049.1, read on the forward strand.
CGTTGGAATTTAAACCGAGTAAAGTGCTCTAAAATTGAGATTAAGTGGTTTAATCATATTCAAAAGCTCATAATTAACTATTTGAGCTCATGTAGTTTGATTGAATCTCATTTTGTGGTCGGTTTGTTGAATTAAAGCGTGCGTGCCTAATTGCTCTTTCTTGTGAACTCGTTCGAATTTTAAGACACTAAAATGCTATAAAATTGAGATTAAATTGTACAATTTGGTTCAGAGGCCCATAATTAACTATTTGAACTCTTTTATTTATTCTTATTTTATATCCGCTTTGTTAGGTTTAAAGTGTGCATATCTAAATGAGCTTTATAGTGAACACATTAGAATGTAAACCGAGTAACGTGCTCTAAAATTGAGATTAAGTGGTTTAATCATATTCAAAAGCTCATAATTAACTATTTGAACAGATTTAGTTTGATTGAATCTCATTTTGTGGTCGGTTTGTTGGATTTAAAATGTCCATGTCTAATTAGGCTTTCTAGTGACCCGTTTGAATTTTAAGCGACTAAAATGCCCTAAAATTGAGATTAAATTGTAAAATTTGGTTCAAAGGCCCATAATTAACTATTTGAACTCATAAAATTTGATTTATTCATATTTTGCTTCCATTTTGTTAGGTTTAAAGTATGCATATCTAAGTGAGATTTATACTGAACACATTGGAATTTAGACCGAGTAAAGTGCTCTAAAATTGAGATTAAGTGGTTTAATCATATTCAAAAGATCATAATTAACTATTTGAACTCATGTTGTTTGTTTGAATCTCATTTTGTGGTCGGTTTGTTGGATTTAAAGTGTGTTTGTCTAACTGGGCTTTCTAGTGTACCCGTTTGAATTTTGAGCGAGTAAAATGCTCTAAAATTGAAATTAAGTTGAATAATTTGGTTTAAAGGCCCATAATTAACATTTTGAGCTCATGAACTTTGATTCATTCTTGTTTTGCGTCTATTTTGTTAGGTTTAAAGTGTGCATATCTAAATGAGCATTATAGTGAACACATTGGAATTTAAACCGAGTAAAGTGCTCTAAAATTGTGATTAAGTTGTTTAATCATATTCAAAAGCTCATAATTAACTACTTGAACTCATGTAGTTTGAGTGAATCTCATTTTGTGGTAGACTTGTTGGGTTTAAAGCGTGCATTTCAAATTGGGCTTTCTAGTGAACCCGTTTGAATTTTAAGAGACTAAAATGCTCGAAAATTGATATTAAGTTGTATAATTTGGTTCAAAGGCCCATAATTAATTATTTGAACTCATGAAATTTGATTTATTCTTATTTTGTGTCTGTTTTGTTAGGCTCAAAGTATTTATATCTAAATGAGCTTTATAGTGAACACGTTGGAATTTAAACCGAGTAAAGTGCTCTAAAATTGAGATTAAGTGGTTTAATCATATTCAAAAGCTCATAATTAACTATTTGAGCTCATGTAGTTTGATTGAATCTCATTTTGTGGTCGGTTTGTTGAATTAAAGCGTGCGTGCCTAATTGCTCTTTCTTGTGAACTCGTTCGAATTTTAAGACACTAAAATGCTATAAAATTGAGATTAAATTGTACAATTTGGTTCAGAGGCCCATAATTAACTATTTGAACTCTTTTATTTATTCTTATTTTATATCCGCTTTGTTAGGTTTAAAGTGTGCATATCTAAATGAGCTTTATAGTGAACACATTAGAATGTAAACCGAGTAACGTACTCTAAAATTGAGATTAAGTGGTTTAATCATATTCAAAAGCTCATAATTAACTATTTGAACAGATTTAGTTTGATTGAATCTCATTTTGTGGTCGATTTGTTGGATTTAAAATGTCCATGTCTAATTAGGCTTTCTAGTGACCCGTTTGAATTTTAAGTGACTAAAATGCCCTAAAATTGAGATTAAATTGTAAAATTTGGTTCAAAGGCCCATAATTAACTATTTGAACTCATAAAATTTGATTTATTTATATTTTGCTTCCGTTTTGTTAGGTTTAAAGTATGCATATCTAAGTGAGATTTATACTGAACACATTGGAATTTAGACCGAGTAAAGTGCTCTAAAATTGAGATTAAGTGGTTTAATCATATTCAGAAGCTCATAATTAACCATTTGAAATCATTCACTTTGATTGAATTTTATTTTGTGGTCGGTTTGCTGGATTTAAAGCGTGCATGTCCAATTAGGCTTTCTAGATAACCCGTTCGAATTTTAAGTGACTAAAATGCTCTATAATTGAGATTAAATTGTATAATTTGGTTCAAAGACCCATAATTAACTATTTAAACTCATGAAATTTGTTATATTCTTATTTTGTGTCTGTTTTGATAGGTTTAAAATATACATATCTAAATGAGCTTTATAGCGTACACATTAGAATTTAAACCGAGTAAAGTCCTCTAAAATTTAGTTAAGAGGTTTAATCATATTCAAAATTCCATAATTAACCATTTGAAATCATGTAGTTTGATTGAATCTCATTTTGTGGTCGGCTTGCTGGATTTAAAGCGTGCATGTCTAATTGGGCTTTCTAGATAACCCGTTCGAATTTTAAGTGACTAAAATACTCTATAATTGAGATTAAATTGTATAATTTGGTTCAAAGGCCCATAATAACTATTTAAACTCATGAAATTTGATTTATTCTTATTTTGCGTCTGTTTTTTTAGGTTTAATGTATGAATATCAAAATGAGCTTTACAGTGGAAACATTGTAATTTAAACCGTGTAAAGTGCTCTAAAATTGTGATTAAGTTGTTTAATCATATTCAAAAGCTCAAAATTAACTATTTGAACTCATGTCGTTTGATTGAATCTCTTTATGTGGTCGGATTGTTGAATTAAAGCGTGTGTGTCTAATTGGGTTTTCTATGAACCTGTTTGAATTTTAAGCAACTAAAATGCTCTAATATTGAGATTAAATTGTATAATTTGGTTCAAAGGCCCATAATTAACTATTTGAACTCATAAAATTTGTTTCAATCTTATTTTGTCTCCGCTTTATTAGGTTTAAAGTACACATATCTAAATGAGCTTATAGTGAACACTTTGGAATTTAAATCGAGTAAAGTGCACTAAAATTGAAATTAAATGGTTTAATCATATTCAAAAGCTCATAATTAACTATTTGAACTCATGTAGTTTGATTGAATCTCATTTTGTGTTCGATTTGTTGGACTTAAAGCATGCATGTCTAATTGTGCTTTCTACAGAATCCGTTCGAATTTTAAGCGACTTAAATGCTCTAAAATTGAGATTTAGTTGTACAATTTGGTCCAAAGGCCCATAATTAACTATTTGAACACATGAAATTTGATTTATTCTTATTTTGTGTCCGTTTTGTTCAGTTTAAAGTGTGCTTATATGAATGAGCTTTATAGTAAACACATTGGAATTTAAACCGAGTAAAGTGCTCTAAAATTGTGATTAAGTTGTTTAATCATATTCAAAGCTCATAATTAACTATTTGAACTCATGTCGTTTGATTGAATCTCATTCTGTGGTCGGATTGTTGAATTAAAGCGTGTGTGTCTAATTGGGTTTTCTAGTGAACTCGTTTGTATTTTAAGCCACTAAAATGCTCTATAATTGAGATTAAATTGTATAATTTGGTCCAAAGGCCCATAATTATCTATTTGAACTCATGAAATTTGATTTATTCTTATTTTGTGTTTGTTTTGTTGGGTTTAATGTATGCATATCCAAATGAGCTATATACTGACACATTGGAATTTAAACCGAGTAAAGTGCTCTAAAATTGTGATTAAGTTGTTTAATCATATCCAAAAGCTCATAATTAACTATTTGAACTCATGTAGTTTTATTTAATCTCATTTTGTGGTCGGTTTGTTGAATTAAAGCGTGCGTGTCTAATTGGTCTTTCTAGTGAACTCGTTCGAATTTTAAGACACTAAAATGCTATAAAATTGAGATTAAATTGTACAATTTGGTTAAGAGGCTCATAATTAACTATTTGAACTCATCAAATTTGTTGTATTCTTATTTTGCGTTCATTTTGTTAGGTTTAAAGTGTGCATATCTACATGAGCTATATAGTGAAAACATTGGAATTTAAACCAAGTAAAGTCCTCTAAAATTGAGATTAAGTGGTTTAATCATATTCAAAATCCCCTAATTAACCATGTGAAATCATGTAGTTTGATTGAATCTCATTTTGTGGTCGGTTTGTTGGATTTAAAGCGTGCATGTCTAATTGGGCTTTCTAGTTAACCCATTCGAATTTTAAGAGACTAAAATGCTCTATAATTGAGATTAAATTGTATAATTTGGTTCAAAGGCCCATAATTAACTATTTGAACTCATGAAATTTGATTCATTCGTATTTTGCGTCTGTTTTGTTAGGTTTAAAGTATTCATATCTAAATGAGCTTTATAGTGAAAACATTGTAATTTAAACCGAGTAAACTTCTCTAAAATTGAGATTAAGTGGTTTAATCATATTCAGAAGCTCATAATTAACCATTTGAAATCATTCACTTTGATTGAATTTCACTTTGTGGTCGGTTTGCTGGATTTAAAGCGTGCATGTCTAATTGGGCTTTCTAGATAACCCGTTCGAATTTTAAGTGACTGGTTTCAGTTTGTTGCATCTCTCTCGTTAGTATGCTAACATCTTTTACATTGTTCCATCGTAGTGAAATCATTCTCATTTATATTGCCTTAAAGATTCATGTAAATGCAACTGTTAAGTACTTCATCACTACTTTTGACATTGGCTCGTGCTGTAGATGAAAGAGTTGCATGAAATCAGTTCCAGGAAACACCAAAAATATATCTCAAATGAATATTTGGAACCTAAGTAGTGACAAGCATGGTCGAAGTTTTCAGGCTTTATTTTTTATTGGGTTTGAAGGACCAAACCAATTTTTACGAACTCCTTTGACAGAAATGACTAATTAGATCTATTAGTTTAATTGTTTGATAAACAAAGGATCGTAACCGTGGACTGTGATGAATCATGTATTTATGAACAAATTTTTTTTCTTTATTTATGCCTCATATTTTCTATGCTAAAAAACAATTAAAAATAGATTTTAAATTTTAACTCTAATTTTTATATTTTAAATCTTAATTTTTACATCTTAAAACCGTTTAAATTATGGTGAATCTTATATATCATTTTATTTATTGAAATAAATAAATCATTAATTATCGGTTAATTTACTAATTTTTTATACAATTAATTAATGTAATTAGCTAGTCAAACTAACTATTATACTATGCTATCAGTTAATATAATATATCATCGTCTAATATAATATGTTATTTGCTAGTTGTCGAACAAGATCTATATAATTGATTTTGAGAGTTAATTAAATAGATAGAATGAAATACCTGATTTATAAATTTTAGGTCAAATTCTTGTTATATGGACTGTTCCATTATAGATGCTTTTGTAAATTTAATTTAAGCCCTTACCAACATTTTTCACCTACGTTACCGACTAGAAATATATTCAAATAATTTGTTTTATACGAATATTTTTAGATGCATCAAAGGTTAAAATCATATAAATCTACTATTGGAAAAAGTATATGCATAATACGGTAAAATAAAAATATTGTTTTAGTTGACATTTAAAAAAAATATTAACTATTAATTATGAATAAAGAAAATCGAGTTAAAAGAGTTGTTTTATTTAACAATATTATTTCATCCATATTTTAAAATTAATGAATCGATTATTGATAATTATAAAAAAATAAATTTATTTTTCACCCGTTAAGTCAATCATTTTAGGTTTATTCCGAAGAAATCAATAATATTTTTTTTATTTCTTTTGTCATGCCAACTAGTTATTGACTTATTACTTTGATATATATATATATATATATAATAAGGTGAAATTAGAAAATAATTTTTTATAGTATATTTGAATGGAGATAAATCTTTAATTCAAACAAAAAAAAATGATGATGTTGAAAAATTTTGGGCTCGTGGCAAACAAGAATTTATTTTTCAATCTAAGAGCTCGATCGGAAAGTTAGTAATGCATAGGGTGTATTCAGTTTAATTTCAATTTAATTCGATAAATTATTTTAATAATTATCGATTTTCGGTTTGGTTAACTTTGATTTTTTTCGTATTAATGTTAGTTTTTAAAATTTTATATTTTATTTTAATAAAAATAATTTTATTTTATAACTTTTAAATATGAAAAAGTAAAATTTTAATATATTTTTCATAAATATTTATTAAAAACTCATTTTTTAAATAAAAAATAATAATTAAAAAAATGAATCTATGATATTTGTAAATATAAAAAATCAAATTTGATTCAATTCAGTTAACCACAATTCATAAACTTAAAAATCATAAACCGTCTAAACGCCTCGGTTTAGATCGATTTTACTACTAATCATGCTCGCCCGAGTTGAATATGTGGTAGTGTAAGTTTCTATATAAATAGAAAAAAAACAGAAAATATATATTAAAACCATATAAAACTAATTATAAATCATGGAATGAAGCTTTGAACGAAGGTTGAACGAAGGTTGAACGAAGGATCTAAGCGACAAATAAAATCTATCTTTTTCTTCTTTCCATTTGGAGGAAATTAAAGATGAACTATTAGATGTTGATGCATTCAATTTTTTTTGTTCATTTATCTCATGCTTTCATATTTTATTTCACGTATGAGATCAAAGAGGAGTTATCTTACTTATCTTAGTATTTATTACTTTTATATACTTTATATTAAACTATTTAAGAGTTATACTATTAATTAAGCTATAAAAATGAGTAGTCATTATAACCACATTGTTAAGTTTCAATTTAGATCTAAACTTATATTAAGTTATTTTAAATATTCTCATTATTTTTATTATTATGTTTTTTCATAAGACTTACCTACAACTCAAGGAGTAACTGTTAGTTCGGTGTCAGCTCAGAAGAAGCTAAACGGAAGGTAATGTTAAAAACACAAGGAGCCAACTTCAGAATAGCCTAAAAATGCATGGAACACTCCTAAAGTACGTAAAGGACTAAAGGCTAGCTCCATGTCAGCTCACAAATCCCATATGAGCTCAAATGAAGCATAATTCAAAACGAGATCTTAGGAGATTCGGATTAGCGCCAAAACACTCCTTACACTAGAAGAGAGTATAAGGAAGCTAATGGACCAACACACTCAGCTAAAGGAAGCTTAGATTCAGCTAAACAGGAGTGTCAAGTTTAGCTAGCTAGCTCAGCTCAACCCAGCTCAAGCCTAGCTAATTCAGCTCATTCTATCACCCCCAACTCAACATCATCCGATCACCTAGTGTCACTACCTAGCTACCATGACCCATGGAGGTGCCTACACCCTATCTCGACCATGGAGGGAAGCAATAGACACTTGATCGGCCATGGAGGGAAGCAACATCAAGCACTCTACACGCAATGGGGGAAGCAACGGCTGTAACCCCCTCGACCTGGTCTAGAAACCACATGACTCGAATAAGCTACACGGGGAATACCGAGGTTAATCCGGAGACTCGCCTCGATAAACAAACCTAAAACTTTCTCTTTTCTCTTCTCTAAATGCATAAATTATATTCAATTGCAGTGAAAACAAATAAGGAACGAGTCCTAAAACGTATAGACGTGTTTTAGGGACCAAAAATAATTTTCCAAAAACTAAAGGAGTAATTATGAAATTAGTGTTACCAATCATTAATTAGGTTCATTACATGCTTGAATCTCAAATTTCAGTCCTAAATACATGTTATCCACATATCATATATAACTTACTAGATACATTGCAACCTAGTTAGTAACAATTGATTCAACTCATAAATAGTCATGCTTCATTATCAACAACACTCAAATTCACACAGAGAGATAACAAGAATTAAAGTTCAATGTAACTTTATTGTAACTAAAGGTATACCAATAGGCAATTCAATTCTAGGTCACAAGGCTAACATTATCTCGACTAATCAAAACATATCATCCTGACTAAAGGCGTCATAACCTAATTTTAACATAAGGTTAATGACTTTTAAAACATTCCTACATTAAGCTTTTATTCAAGAAACATCAACATTAAATATCATCAATATGTATAAGCGTACAACTATTTCAAGTCTCGATAGCATAGACAATAATCACTATACGATAAACCCATCCCCATTGCTCTCTCACTACTACTAATGTTACAAAGACATACTTGAGCTTTCACTTGACAGATACTTGGATCCTTACTTCCAATTGTTGCCTTCACATTAGATACTCTGCATTGCAAGGTAAATAAGACGGTATGCATAAGCTTAGTGAGTGTATAAAAACATATTTAAAAACACATTGCAATACATCCCATAATATACCAAAATCAATTTTAAAACAAGTCATGTTCTAAGTAAAAACAATGTCCATGGCTGTCAACGCCACTATTTGAAAAATAGCAAGTATACCATGGCATAAGCCACAAAACCTTTTTAATTAACTTTTGAAAATAGATGCTTTCAATCATCATACAAGACTTACATGCCTAAGGCAAAGCTTCATTCAAACACCTTTCAATTAAAAAATATATTTGCTTAACATTGTATTGGTATTAGTGAACCGTTTAGATTACCACTAAATGTTAGGATAAACGGAAAAACTCGCATGTGGCTTATACTGCTAACATACCCGTGATTGAATAACACAATCCACGATGAATAATATCGGTCCACCTTAGTTTCTGGGATAGCTCGCCATACCTGAATGTGATAAGGTAACTGTTATATCACACAACACTAGGCATCACCTTTAATGCATCACAAAGGAATTTACACACATATAAATTTTAATTATAGTGCACTCACATCCTATTGATCGATCAAATTATCCACATTTCATCATCTTTAATACCAACACTAAAAACAAAACCAATTCTTAAGTTTCGAGTTAAAATAGTGAAATAAATTCATGCATCCCACCAATACATGCATTAAATGCATAAACCGGTAAAAACTAATTTTCTCATGTTTTCAAAATAAAATCGTGGTAGCATCATATAATATAACAAAATTTATAAATATATCTCATGAGAATTAGAACACATGCATAATCACATATGCACAACACAATAAGAGCATGACAAATAACGTTATAAAAACAAGGCATAATATGAGAACCTTTAAGAAAGTAATACTTAAAACTTACTTCCGAGTATAGGGAGCTTTTCACACCTTCCATACGCACCCAAACCTTTGAAAACACATTTAAAACCATTCCAAATGTGCAGCCCTCATAATCTAGTCACTGGTTTACCGAAACTTGCTCGACAAGTCACCCGAAAACATGATTCGACTTTCTGATCTCCATCAAACTTGTTCATCTACCTCTTGACCTAATTCAAGAATCAAAACCAGAGGGTTTAGTGCATTATAACACACCCAAACATCCCTCAATTCGGACCAATACATGGAAGCCCCTAAAAACACCATAAAACCTAACCGAAACTCACCAAAAACCTCTCAAAACACCCCCTAAACCTTATGTTCGGGATTAGATGCTTAAAATAAATCTTAATTACATCTAAATATTTCAAGATTCATGTATTTAGGCATAAAAAACAGCCATGGAAAACCCTTAAACGAAAATCAAGAAAACAATGAAATTTTTATCAAGAAAACCAATTATATTGATTCATGACTTGAAAGATTGTTGCAATCAGCCAAGAACTTAGGAATTTAATTAAAGAACTTTAGGTTTCAGAGTTTTAAATGATTCTCACCTCCAAAATTGATCTAACCTTCTTCCAATGTTTACAAACAAGAAAACCTGTAGAAAAACGAAGAGATTTTGAAGAAGAAAATTATAGATAATTAACCTAACGAAATTTATTTGAAAATAATTGATATTTACCTTTAAAAGATGATGACGAATATGTCTTGGGAAGGAAGAAACCAAAATCTGGAATCATAATTACCAACATCTTTACTCACTGTTTTTGGATCATAATTACATGATTTTGAAGGTGTTAGGATGTTTATAAAGTGTTTTTAATAATCTTGGACTAAAGGTTTAGGGGAAGTTTGATTGGTTTTTAAGGGTTTTCAGTAGAGGTTTTGTTAGGTTTAAGGGGCTGTCCGACTTGTGGTTTGTTGTGTGAGATTGAGAGCACTAAATACTTATTTTTTAATGCTTGAAATAGGAAAACAAATAGGCGATCTTGTTTGAAGTGATTGAGCGAAGTTTCGGTAACTTGTTGCGCAAGGAATCGATTATCGATGAGTGGATTTGAGAGTGGGCTATTTCGGCAGTGTTTTAACTTTGTTTTAAAAGTGCTGGGAGTTTAGGTTAGGGTTGAGAAACCTCCCTATACTCCGAAGTAAGTTTTACATTTTCTCTTGTAAATCAGTTTTCCCATATTATGCTATTTTTCTATGTGTTAGGCATGCTTATTATATAATTGTTCATAAGTATTTATGCTTGTGAATCAATGCTCATGTGAATGTTTTTACATTGATTTTAATGTTTCCTTTGTTAATTTTCAAAATACTTCAATTATGGTTTTTAACGGTTTATGCAAATTTGTGCATGAGATAAAGGATTACATGTGAAATACTTATTGTTTTTAATGTAAAACTTGAGCATTCGGTTTTGTTTTATGTTGGATATTAAGATGATGGGCATGGGATAAGTTAATCAATCAAAATTATGTGAGTGCACTATAAATACAAATTCGTACATGTTTTAAATTCCTTGAGGGATGCATTAGAGGTTAACCTAGTATTGTGTGATATAACTGTAACTTATCACATTTGGTCTGCTCTAGGTAATGCTATAAATTATGCGAACATATGTGCAAGTAAACAAATAAAACAGAGGAAACAGAGGAACACTTTGTAAATACCAAGGCAAAAGCAAGATAAGAGAACAAAGGTAAGTAATATGATATAATGATCATCGATTGATGAGCCTTACTGGGAGTGATTGATGGGGGTTCTTATGGACTTCTTAACCTCACTCCTACGAACAGCTAGCTACTATGTTGTCTATTCACTCGAAAGAGGTTTCTACGGTGCTCCCGCTCTCTTAAGTTAAAGGAACCTGACAATCTAAAATGCCACGGCATCTCCTCTCGGTCTCAACAGTGACATCTATCCTATCGATAAATCATACTCCTTTAAGTCGTTGAAACCCTCACTTAAGTCTCTCTCGAGCACCTAAGGTCAGATTAGGCTTTATTTGCAGTCTAGAACCCATTGCTCACGTAGATCCTCCCTTACTTTCTCTCGAACACTAAGGATCTATGGCTAGGTTTCTCTCGAACACCTAGCGTGCATCTAAACAATGGACACTCTCGTGTTACCTGGTTTACCACCTAACCGAGAGGTTGAGTTTGGTATTGAACTAATAGAGGGATCTGTTGCGTGTAAAAAGTACGCAATTACTGGAAGTGTACATGTCGCAAGTAATAAACTGATAAGTATTATCGAATATCGTCTCCACAGGGATTGATCTACTTAATATGCCTTTTTTTGTCTTCTTGCTCTGTAAAAGAAACAAAATAAAAACACAAATGATTTGGGTTGGAGTAAACTAAATAACTTGAATAATAAAACAAACTAAATAATGAGAAAATAATCAAAATAAGAAGTTGGCCAGGATCCAGTTGTATTGTATTATGGATTTAATTGACTTGTCTCTATCCAATGCAATCACACAACACTGCCTCGGCAGCACTGCAGTTTTACTGCATTGATAGTGATGATGTTCGTCCGCCGCGGCAATCCCTTGCTCTTGGGTAGACTTTACCAAGATTCTGCAAAGTGTCCTTTGATGACTCCGCTTATCCCTAAGTCGAAGTGCTATTGATGACTAATCCTTGATGATACCTCCCGGCGTGAATCAATTATAATCACCAACCAATCCCATACTTCTTTTAGCCGCTGAAACTCTAACCTATCCCTAGGCTGAGTTAGTATTTTCCGAATAGAAAAATACCATACTTATTCATTTCGTGAATCTAACTCTCCCGATATTAGATAAATATGTCTCTCACAAACTTCTCTCCCAAGCTTGAATGCAAGAACAATGAATGGCAAAGAATAAGCAAATCTTGATATTTTATTGCATTGAAACAAGAAAACAAAGTTCAATCTCTTCTCACAAATACTCTACAACTTTCACCTAAGCCTAAAAGAAATTAGAACATAACGAGAAACAAAGAAAACTCTAAATTCTAAGATGAACTCTCTAATTCGACTCTCTAGTATATGATGTGTGTTCTTCTCCTTGGGCGGCTATGGTTTATATAGGCTTGGCCTAGGGCAAACCTTTCCTAAGTAGGAATATAACTTGGAGTAAAACACAAGTCAACTACATAAATAAAATATTTGTTTTATTTCCATGTTTATTCCCACAAGGATTCTTTTCCCGCGTGGCCTTTGACTTTGACCTTCCGTGCGCTTCCCAGCTAAGATCCTTGTGCTGCTTGTCCAGAAACGTCCACCTCATTTTTCTTCTTAGATCGCCTACCATATCAGTACTTGTTCACCAGGTACTGCCGCGACCTCAGGTCCTAACTCGGCATCAATCTCTACCGCGGCACCTGATATTCCTGCAAATGTACAAAGGTGCCATAATGCTTGCATTTTCTATAAATATCATCTTTATAAATCGTAAAAGCAAAATATCTAAATATCTCACATTAAGTACATGCTTTAGTCCAAGTAGGTGTAGATTAAGTGATTATTGTCCATGAAAGGTGTAAAAAGTGATAGTGAATTAAGCACTTATCACACCCCCAAACTCGAACTATTGCTTGTCCTCAAGCAATGCAAACCATCAAATTGTCAAACCTTATTCTCTTTTGGTCTTACGTTTTCATCTATTCTCCCCACCATAACTATGCCTATTCTTAAGCCTTAACCTTTTGGTTACCCAAGGACTTACTCGGAATCAAGCTATAAGATTTTGTGAATGTGTGCGTTTTTGTGGACAAGTTTGATTAAAGGCTTTCTTAGACAAAATCTAAGTTCAAGACAAGTAGACTTGAAATTAATGCTCTCTTCTTAAAACACCAATTACTTAAGCCAATTTCGGGCACCTCAAAGATTGTGTTTTATCAAGGTTACCTCTAGTCAACATTTCCAAAAATCTAAGTCTTTTTCACCTAAGTTCATTAAAAGAATTCCTATAATCCAACAAGTCCCAAAAGTGTTTTTATGATCAATCTTATAGCAAGCTTCTAAGTTTTCTTCCTTAAGTATCCCAAAGTTAAGCCTTCTAAACAGGACCTAACCATGGTAAGGAGAAAGATTTCTATAGCCTCAAAAGAATAAACAAAGGCAATACTGATGTAGAACAGTACAAAAGTATGGGCAATATTTCAAGTAAGGTGGTGGACATAAAAAGAAAATTTCAAAATCAACTTAAATACTTCCTTTCATGGCAAGGCCGCGGCAGTGAATTACCTCGGCAGTGAACCTACACCCCCAAACTCGAACCAAGCATTGTCCTCAATGCTTATGATCATGGCACACAGCATGAAACAAAATATGAAAAAGAACAAGTAAAGATATAAAATCAACATAAAGATTTAGAAATTAAATAGACTCCGAAGAACTGCTAGTGACTATCAGTTTTCGAGGCCTTGCTGCTATGAATGGCTTCACCTTGATTCAACCGTTGTCCATTCACTTTGAATTCATACTCATCCCTTTTTGATTTGATCATTACTGCACCATGTGGATAAACCTGAACAACTTCAAATGGGCCTGACCATCTTGACTTGAGCTCGCCTGGAAACAGTTTGAGCCTGGAATTGAAAAGAAGTACTTGCTGCCCTGGCAGAAATTGCCTCAGCAATAACTTACGGTCATGCCATCTTTTAGTCTTTTCTTTGTAGATCTTGGCATTTTCATAGGTTGTTGCTCTAAATTCTTCTATCTCATTGAGGTCTAGCAATCTTTTCTGCCCAGCCTTCTCCCATTCCATGTTCAAATTTTTCATTGCCCAATAAGCTTTGTGCTCAATTTCCACAGGTAAATGGCATGCTTTTCCAAATACAAGCCTGTATGGAGATGTTCCCAGTGGGGTCTTGTAGACTGTCTTATATGCCCACGGGGCATCGTCGAGACGATGAGACCAATCCTTTCTAGATGGGTTTACCGCTTTTCCAAGTATTTGTTTTAATTCCCTGTTTGATATTTCAGCTTGCCCATTTGTCTGTGGGTGGTAGGCCGTGGCAATTCTGTGTGTGACACCTAGTTTCTTCAGGGCCGCGGCAATAAGTTTGTTGTCGAAGTGTTTACCTTCATCACTAATGATTGCTCTAGGAACTCCAAATCAAGTGAAGATGTTTTTCTTGTGGAATTTCTGCACGGTCTTGGAATCATTGTGTGGTGTAGCAATTGCTTCGACCCATTTTGATACATAATCCACCGCTACTAGGATATAGAGGTTGCCTTGAGATGATGGGAATGGTCCCATGAAATCTATGCCCCAAACATCAAATAATTCTACTTCCAATATGTGTTGCAATGGCATCTCAATATGCCTAGAGATATTGCCCGTTCGTTGGCATCGGTCACAGTTCTTGTAATAAAGTTGAGCATCTTTGAAGAGTGTGGGCCAATAAAGGCCTAATTGAAGCACTTTGGCTGTCGTTCTATTTCCTCTAAAATGACCACCACAAGGTGAATCATGGAATTGCTAGAGCACTTCTTTTTGTTCATATTCTGGAACACATCTTCTTATAACCTGATTTGCACATTGCTTAAACAAAAGAGGGTCGTCCCAGAAATAATGCTTTGCATTATGCTGAAACTTCTTTTTTTCGTTATGGTTAAGGTTATAAGGCAGAACACCACTAGCTAAATAATCTATAAGATCAGCATACCAGGGAGTGGCTGTGACTACGGCAAGGTCTTCTATCAATGTTGCCGAAATATACTCACTTACTGTTGTGGCAGCATAGTTGTAGACTGCCGCGCTTGCTGCCTCGGTAGTGTCTTCTGCTACTACTGAGATTTGTAGGATGTGCTCGTCTGGGAATGTGTCTTGTATTTCTTCTAGTGGGTTGTTATTCTCCCTAGTTTCCAACCTGGAAAGATGATCGGCTACCTAGTTTTCAGTACCTCTTCTATCCTTGATTTCGACGTCAAATTCTTGCAAAAGAAGGATCCATCTAATCAGTCTAGGCTTGGCATCCTTCTTTGAGAATAGGTACTTGATTGCCGAATGGTCAGTGTGGACAGTCACTTTTGTTCTAATGAGGTATGATCGAAACTTGTTAAAGGCAAAGACTACTGCTAGTAATTCCTTCTCTGTGGTGGTATAATTGATCTAGGCATCATTGAGGGTTTTACTAGCATAGTAAATGACATGGAACAAGTTGTTCTTTCTCTGCCCAAGTGCTACCCCGACAACATGATCACTTGCATCACACATTAATTCAAATGGCAGAGACTAATTTGGTGGGACTACAATTGGTGCGGTGATTAGCTTCTCTTTAAGGGTCTCGAATGCTTCAGTGTATTCCTTGTTAAATTCAAATTTTTTGTCTTGTTCAAGCAAGTTACAAAGAGGTTTAGAGATTTTAGAAAAACTAGAAATAAACCTCCTATAAAAACCTGCATGACCCAAGAAGCTTCGGACTCCTTTAACTGAAATTGGTGGAGGCAAATTCTTGATCACGTCTATCTTGGCCTTATCAACTTCGATTCCTGTGATGATATTTTATGGCCCAATACTATGCCTTCATTCACCATAAAGTGGCATTTTTCTCAATTGAGGACTAAATTGGATTCCTCACATCTTTGCAGCACCTTTTCTAAATTGCTGAGGCAATGGGTGAAGCTGTCTCCAAAGACTAAAAAATCATCCATGAATATCTCCGTGAAGTCCTCTATCATGTCGGAAAAAATTGCCATCATGCATCTTTGAAAAGTTGTCGGGGCATTGTAGAGGCCGAACGACATTCTTCTAAATGCATATATCCCATATGGGCAGGTGAAGGTGGTTTTTGCCTGGTCTTCTGGATCTATGACAATCTAATTATAGCCTGAGTAACCATCAAGAAAACAGTAAAATGGCTTACCAGCAAGTCTATCAAGCATTTCATCAATAAATGACAATGGGAAGTGATCCTTCTTTGTTGCCTTATTTAACTTGCGGTAATCCATACAAACCCTCCAACCGGTCATAGTCCTGGTTGGGATCAGCTCATTATTCTCGTTGGTTATGATAGTCATACCACCTTTCTTTGGTACACATTGTAACGGGCTTACCCATGCACTGTCAGAGATAGGGTAGATAATTCCTACATCAAGCCATTTAATTATTTCCTTATGTACTACCTCCTTCATGGCATGGTTAAGTCTCCTTTGGGCCTCAACAGTGGGCTTATGATCTTCCTCTAAAAGGATTTTCTGCATGCAAACTGCTGGGCTTATTCCCTTCAAGTCATCAATTGACCACCCAATTGTCTTCTTGTGCTGCCGTAACATCTCTATCAAGCTTTGTTCCTGTTCTGGCTGCAACTCAGAAGAAATAATTACAGGCATTGTGTGGTTGGTTCCCAAATATGCATACTTTAATTTATTAGGTAGGGGTTTAATTCCATAACCAATGGTTCTTTATTGACCGATTTTTCGTCCTTGCCTGGGTAATCTAAGGGTTCGAAGTACTTACTTGGGAGGTGTGCTGTCCAGTTAGCTTCCTCAACATCTGGTGCTTCGACACTGTCCAAAACTCTGCTATAACAGTCATCAATTGTACTGCCGAGATAGATCTGTGGTTTATTGTCAAGACTGCTGCTAAGGCAATGGTTGCTGAGAGAGGGTATTACGCTATCTGTATTGTAAAGCATCTGACATTCTTCTGGATCATCATGTCTTTTCAGGATTTGGAAAACATTAAGTTTAACTTGTTGGTCGTTAACCCTCATTGTCAATTATCCTTTTTCCACATCGATGAGAGTGTGTCCAGTAGCTAGGAAAGGTCGGCCCAAGATGATTGGTGCATTGTCATCTGCTTCACAATCAAGAGCAAGAAAGTCAGCTGGAAAAATAAATTTATCCACCCTTACCAATATGTCCTCGATCTTTCCTTCAGGTTGCACATATAATCTATCTGCCAATTGGAGCATCACGGTTGTAGGTTTTGCCCTTCCTATTCCAAGCTTTTGGAAGACAGATTTTGGCATCAAATTTATACTTGCTCCAAGGTCACATAAGGCCTTTCCATCATAGTGGTTTCCTATCGCACAAGGTATAGTAAAACATCCAGGATCCATCAATTTAGGAGGCATGCGATTATGAAGCATTGCCATGCATCCTTCAGTTGCAGCCACTGTTTCAAACTCACCAAGCCTTTTTCTTTTAGACACAATGTCTTTTAAGAATTTAGCATAATTCGGCATTTGTTCTATTGCCTCAACAAATGGTAAGTTAATGTGGATTTGCTTCAAGATTTCTAAGAATTTTTTAAATTGATAGTCCTGTTTATGCCTTTTCGAACTTTGTGGGAAAGGTGGTGGTGGTCGCATCTCCTATATTGTCTCATTGGTTTAGAATTTAATACCTGGCACCACTGGTTTTCCTGCTGTCTCGGCCACTTGTCTTGGAACTGCCGATTTTTCTGCCGAGGCAGTATTTTTTTCTGGGATTGCTGTAGCATGATCACTTAGTTCAGCATCCAAGTCCTCTTTATTTGTTTCTTCTTGTTCCACTAGTGGGACTTTGTCTGCTGAGTTTCCTAACATCTCCTTAAGTTGTAGGCCACTCCTAGTAGTAATTGCCTTACATTGCTCATGACCCATTCCCTTAGCAACTTTAGTATTGCTGGGTAATCCTCCTTGTGGTCTAGTGTTCAGATTCTGCGCAAACTGCCCAACCTGAGTTTCTAATGATTTAATTGTTGCCTGTTGATTTTGCAACCTCATCTTAGTTTAGTTTATGAATGCATCAGTTCTTTTAATGAAGTTACTATTCTTCGCCATGTAAGATTCAATTTTCATCATAAATGCCTTAAGAGAATTTTCCAGTGAACTTGTGGGCTACTGCTGATGCATCTGTTGCTATGGCAATGATTGTTGTACCTGCTGCTGCGGCAGATGTTGCATTTGCATTGGTTGTTGAAAACCTGGGGGTTGAGTAGTTGGATTCAGAGCATTGATGGGATTACTACATGAGAATTTCGGATGCCTTTTCCATGATGGGTTGTATGTGTTGGACATCATGTTGTTCCGATTATAGTTTCCAACATAAAGGCTAGATTCCTGATTCTTCATACATTCAGAAGAGCTATGGTTACCTCCACATAAATTATAGAAAGAATCTATTGCCTTAACCTCATGGGTATTATACTGCATTTGCATGTTCTGAACCATCTTAGTAAGAGAGGCCAATTGTGTTGCCACTGAATTGGATGTTTCCAACTCATTTACTGTAGCTTGGCGTCTTACTCCTCCTCGCCTAGATGTAGGGAATTGAAAGTCATTCTTTGCGAGTTTGTTCAAAATCTCTATAGCTTCCTCCGGAGCTTTGTCAAGGAGTGTTCTATTGGCAGAGGTATCTAACATCATCCTTGTTGGGGCATTGGTAGCATTGTAAAACATGGTCACTTGTGTCCACAATGGAAATCCATGTAAAGGACACTTGTGCAGTAGCTCCCAATAGCACTCCCATGCCTCATACATTGGTTCATCATCCGCCTGTCGAAAAGAGGTAATTTCATTACGTATACGATCATATAGATTAGTAGGATTAAACGTGTAATGAAATCACGACATAATTCACTCCAAGATCCAATAGATCCTGCTGGAATGCTATTTAACCAGGTTTTTGCCCTATCCCTCAGTGAATAGGGAAATAATTTCAGTCTCAAAGCATCTTCATGGAC
Source organism: Abelmoschus esculentus (assembly GCA_035048815.1). Taxonomy (NCBI): domain Eukaryota; kingdom Viridiplantae; phylum Streptophyta; class Magnoliopsida; order Malvales; family Malvaceae; genus Abelmoschus; species Abelmoschus esculentus. The sequence continues at coordinate 5,769,796 of JAUCBN010000049.1, forward strand.
TCCTTGGATTTTGAATGAATTACAGATCTCCATGAATGACTTGAGATGTTGTCTGGCATCTTCTATTAAAGACCCACCAAATTGTCCAATAGTATTGAGCATATTGAACATGACAGGTTTCAGTTCAAAGTGGTCTGCTTCAATTTCTGGTGTGACAACTCCAAGATTTAACCCATTCAAATCCTCTTCTAGGAAATCTCTGACAGAGAGCTGCCGCGGCATTGGTGGCGGCGGAAGGCCTCCATTGCCGGCAGGTAAATTCTGTTCAGCTGGATTATCTGCCATAACTTCACGGATTTGTCTTCTCAACCTTTGACGTGTACGTTCAATCTATGGATCCAAATCGTACAAAGGATTGCTTTGGTTTGCCCTGGTCATACACCAATAAAAACCGAAGTAAAATAAAAATAAAAATAAAAATAAAGAAAACAAAAGTGATAAGTATTATCGAATATCGTCTCCACAAGGATTGGTTTACTTAATATTCCTTCTTTTGTCTTCTTGCTCTGTAAAAGAAACAAAATAAAAACACAGATGGTTTAGGTTGGAGTAAACTAAATAACTTGAATAATAAAACAAACTAAATAATGAAAAAATAATCAGAATAAGAATGTGGCCAGGATCCAGTTGTGTTTTATTGTGGATTTAATTGACTTGTCTCTGTCCAATGCAATCACACAACATTGCCTCGGCAGCACTGCAGTTTTACTGCCTCGACAGTGATGATGTTCGTCCGCCGTGGCAATCCCTTGCTCTTGGGTAGGCTTTACCAAAATTCTGCAAAGTGTCCTTTTATGACTTCGCTTATCCCTAAGTCGAAGTGTTGTTGATGACTAATCCTTGATGATACCTCCCGGCGTGAATCAATTATAATCACCAATCAATCCCACACTTGTTTTAGCGGTTGAAACTCTAACCTATCCCTAGGCTGAGTTAGTATTTTCCGAATAGAAAAATACCGTACTTATTCCTTTCGTGAATCTAACTCTCCCGATATTAAATAAATATTTCTCTCACAAACTTCTCTCCCGAGCTTGAATGCAAGAACAATGAATGACAAAGAATAAGCAAATCTTGATATTTTATTGCATTGAAACAAGAAAACAAAGTTCAATCTCTTCTCACAAATACTCTACAACTTTCACCTAAGCCTAAAAGAAATTAGAACATAACGAGAAACAAAGAAAACTCTAAATTCTAAGATGAACTCCCTAATTCGGCTCTTTAGTATATGATATGTGTTCTTCTCCTTGGGTGGCTATGGTTTATATAGGCTTGGCCTAGGGCAAACCTTTCCTAAGTAGGAATATAACTTGGAGTAAAACACAAGTCAAGTACATAAATAAAATATTTATTTTATTTCCAAGTTTATTCCCACAAGGATTCTTTTCCTGTGTAGCCTTTGACTTTGACCTTCCGTGCGCTTCCCAGCTCCGATCCTTGTGTTGCTTGTCTAGAAACGTCCACCTCATTTTTCTCTTCAGATCGCCTACCATATCAGTACTTGTTCACCAGGTACTGCCTCGGCATCAATCTCTGTCGCGGCACTTGATCTTCGTGCAAATGCACAAAGGTGTCGTAAAGCTTGCATTTTCTATAAATATCATCTTTATAAATCGCAAAAGCAAAATATCTAAATATCTCACATTAAGTACATGCTTTAGTCCAAGTAGGTGTAGCTTAAGTGATTATTGTCCATGAAAGGTATAAAAAGTGATAGTGAATTAAGCACTTATCAGGATCCTTACCTGTCTCTATTACTCCTTACCGAATGAAACCTAAAGAGTTAAAAGAGTTGAAATTTTAGTTACAAGAGTTGCTAGATCATGAGTTTATTTGACCGAGTACTTCACCGTGGGGTGCGATGGTCTTATTTGTGAAAAATAAGGATGGTAGAATGCGAATGTGCATAGACTATCATCAGTTGAACAAATTGACAGTGAAGAAAAAGTATCCCTTGCCTAGGATAGATGACTTGTTTGATCAGTTCAGAGGAACTACGTTGTTTTCCAAGATTGATCTTCGGTCTGGGTACTATTAGTTAAGAGCTAAGGATTAGGATATTCCTAACACTGCTTTTAGGACACGATATGGCCATTATGAGATTTTGGTTATGCCTTTTGGTTTGACGAATGCACCAACTACTTTCATTGATATGATGAACCGAGTGTTCCATGAGTTTTTGGATCAGTTCATTATGGTGTTTATTGATGATTTTATCGTGTATTCATGTACCAAGGAAGATCATGATAAGCGTTTGAGAGTTATGTTACAAATGTTGTTGGATAATTAGTTATATGCCTAAGTTGAGCAAGTGTGAGTTTTGGATCAAGGAGGTTGTTTTTCTGGGTCATGTAGTCTCGGCGGAAGGCATAAGGGTTGATCCACAAAAGGTTGAGGCTGTGGTGAGTTGGAAACTGCCTAGATCTATGATAGAGGTACATAGTTTTCTGGGTTTGGAAGGATACTACCGACGTTTTGTGGAGGTTTTTTCTCGGATTGCAAAACCTCTCAACAAGTTGTTGCAAAAAGATGTTAAGGTTGAGTGGATCGAAAAAATAAAAGAGGGTTTTGAGAAGCTAAAGGAGGCGTTATCGCAGGCTCCGATCTTAGTTCAACTGGAATTGAGAAAGGAGTTTACGGTTTATAGTGATGCATCTTATGTTGGTCTTGGATGTGTTTTGATGCAAGAGGAAAGATTGGTAGCTTATGCATCTCGACAATTGAAGGTGCATGAGAAGAACTACCCCACGCATGATATAGAGTTAGCCGCAGTTGTGCTTGCTCTTAAGATATGGAGGCACTATCTTTATTACGAGCGTTGTGTGGTTTACACTGATCATAAGAGTTTGAGGTATTTGATGTCCCAAAAGGATCTTAATCTTAGGCAGCGTCGTTGGCTCGAGTTGCTTAAGGATTATGATTTGACTATTGAGTACAATCCGGGTAAGGCTAATGTTGTTGATTATGCTTTGATTAGGAATGTGGTTATTGAGTTGCATGTCATGTTTGCTAAGCTGAGTTTGTCTGAGGATGGAGGTTTGGTAGTTGAGTTAAAGGTTAAACCATCTTTCGTTGAGTTGATCAAGGAGAAACAGTTGTTAGATAATTCCTTCGTTCCTATTGTTTAGGATATAGTTGAGGGTGTGCCGACGAGGTATAGTTTCTGGGGAGATGGTGTTTTATGTTTCAGGGATCGTGTTGTGGTGCCAAATGATGCTGAGTTGAGACGTATTATCCTTACGGAGGCGCATAGTAGTTCTTTCTCTATGCATCCAAGTAGTACTAAGATGTATCGGGATCTAAAAGGTGAGTTTTTCTAGGTTGGTTTCAAAAAGATGTGGCCGATTTTTTGAGTAAATGCTTAGTGTGTCAGCGGTTAAAGGCTAAAGACTAGGTTCCAACAGTTTTTTTACAACCCTTGAAGGTTTTAGAGTGGAAGTGGGAGAGGATTACTATGGACTCTATGACAGGTTTGCCTTTGACACCGTCCAGGAAGGACTCGATATGGGTAGTTGTGGATAGGTTTACGAAGTGTGCACATTTTATCCCAGTGTATACTAAGTATTCCTTGGATAAGCTGGTTGAACTTTATGTTTCTAGTGTGGTGAGGCTGCATGGAGTGCTAAAATCCATAGTATCTGACAGAGATTCGAGGTTCACGTCAAGGTTTTGGAAGTCTTTGAAGAAGTCCCTTGGTACTAAGTTAAGCTTCAGTACATCTTATCATACGCAGACGGACATACAGTCTAAAAGGGTTATACAGACTTTAGAGGATATGCTGAGGTGTTGTGTTATAGATTTACAGGGTTCTTGAGAGAAACACTTGCCCTTGGTGGAATTTTTATAGAATAACAGTTATCAGGGAAGTATCCAGATGGCACCGTTTGAGGCTTTGTATGGTAGAAGATGTACTTCATTGTGTTGGGTCGAGACTAGTGAGAAGTTTGTGACCTTGCCTAGTGTTCTAGAGGATACTAATGAGAAGTTCAAACTCATTAGTGATTGATAACTCCGCAAAAAGGCTATATTTCAATCATTTTTACTTAAGTTATTGAGTGCCTTTAAGCCCATATAGAAACATTTAGATGCATTTAGGATCATAACATTGTATGTAGTTTCTAGTTATGCCTTGGTATTTTTGGTGTGGCAATAGGTGCTATTTTACGGGGAAGGTCGTGCTTTTGGCTGATGTTATGCAAGTAAAGCAAAGTAGGAAGCAAGGGAAATTTGTCATGGCATTCGCAGAAGGATAGCGATGGAAAAATGCCATGGCAAATTTGGAGACCCCTTGTGCTGCACTAAAAGACAAGAAGATATTTTGAGAGTAGTGCCAACTGGCCACAACCACCATAGTAGGGGACCACTATCACCATGTCAGAAATGCCATCACGTGAACAAGGGTGCAAATGGAATTTCCACCAAACCTTAGGGTTTTCACCCCCTTTTTATAAGGCATGGTGACCTAAGAAAAGATATACCTTTTTGGGAGCTTGGACAAGAAAAATAGAGACCTTTGGAGCTGCTTGCAAAGGAGGAAAGATTCCACCTTTCTTCCCCAACCACCGTCCGAAGGGTCCTCCATTGATAGATCTTGAAGGGAGTGGCGTTCTAGGCACCCAGGAGGGGCTAGCACGCTAAGGCGTCCCATGATGGTTGAAGAGGCCGACAGCTGTGCACACCGAGGATGTCTTCTTTCCTCTTCCTTTGCTTTATTTTTATATCTTTGAGAGGTTATTGTGGATGTTTAAGGATGATGGTTGTGGAAAATACTTATCTTTAACTTTCACACCATCACGTGTTAGCTTTATTTAGGTGGTTGTTTTTATGGATGATTAACTCTTTATTTTTATGAATTTTTAGCATGCTATGTATTTGTGTATTTGCTTTGCTCATTGTTTTTAATTATTTAAGCATTGTAAGAGGCATGAGAGTGTCCCGTGTTTAGGAGCACGCTAGGTGTTCGAGAGAAACCTAGCCATAGATCCTTAGTATCCGAGAGGAACTAAGGGAGGATCTACGTGAGCAATGGGTTCTAGACTGCAAATAGAGTCTAATATGACCTTAGGTACTCGAGAGAGACTTAAGCGAAGATTTCAACGACTAAAAGGAGTGTGCTTTACCGATAGGCTAGATGACAATGCTGAGACCGAGAGGAGATGCCATGGCATTTTAGACTGTCAGGTTCCTTTGACTCGAGAGAGCGAGAATACTTAAGAAACCTCTATTGAGGAAATAGACACCCATAGTATCTAGATGTTTGTAGGAGTAAGGTTAAGAAATCCATAGGAACTCCCACCAATCATTGCCAGGAGAGCTCATCAATCGAGGGTTAGTACAACATATTGCTTACTCATGTTCTTGCATCCTGCTTTTGCCTTGCATTTATAAAGTGTTTCCTCTGTTTTACTTTGTTCTCTTGCAATCACATCTCCACACTTTTCTCACACTGCTTCCATACATCTATCGTGTCATTGCCATCCATTCTATTTTGCCTTGACATATTTTAGTTGCTTGCAGTCTGAAATTGTCATAGTATTTCACCATTACACCTCACCGTACATATCCATTCCTATCTGTTTATATTATTATCCTTATTTTCCTTTTAGTTAGTGACACCTTTTTGCCTTGACAAATTTGACTTACACTTTACCCCAAATCCTCGTGGGAACGATACTTACTCACCCTTTATTACTTGCATGACTGTGTATACTTGCACATATGTGATCCGCATAATTTATAGCATTGCACGAACAATCACCAGTGATTGGTTCAAGGCTGCATCGGATCGTCAAAAGTCTTATGCAGACCTGAAGAGGAAAGAGATAGAGTATGTTGTGGGCGAAAAGGTTTTACTTAAGGTATCTCCGTAGAAGAATGTGATGCGGTTTGGGAAGAAAAGAAAGTTGAGTCCGACGTTTATTGGATTGTTCGAGGTTTTGGAGAGAGTTGGACTAGTGGCTTATCGTCTAAGGTTACCATCCGAACTTGAGAGGATCCATGACGTGTTTCATGTATCGATGCTTCGGAGGTACAGATCGGATCCATCGCATGTTTTGCCTGTGGGAGAAGTTGAGCTTAATCCAGATCTTTTGTATAAAGAGGAGCCAATAGAAATCTTAGCATCAGATTGTAAGGTTCTGCGTGGTAAGACCATCGACTTAGTCAAAGTTCTATGGCGACATCGAGGTGTCGAGGAAGCCACGTGGGAACGAAATTCGGACATAGAAGAACAATTCCCTTATCTGTTTCCACCAGGTAATTTCGAGGACAAAATTTCTTAAGTGGGGGAGAGTTGTAACTCCCCAAAAATGGGCCTAGAAGTAGTGGGCCGGTTTAGCCTTGTTCGGGATAAATGCTTAAAAAATTGGTTTTTAATCGAAATAAATTATGAAAAATATTCTAAAATTTTTATTTAATATAAATTTGACTTTGTTCAAACAAATTTCGAAAATTAACCCTTGAATCCCTAATATTTCTAAATTAGTGAGTAAATTGTAAAAATTGAAAACTTGAGGACAATTTTAAAAACAAAGCCAAAACTTTGAATCTTTAAGGGGATTTGATCTAATTATAATTCTAGTTTATCTAATCTTCCAAGGACCTATTTACTTAACTCAAAACCCAAGTTTTAAATCATAAAACCCAAATTATTTATTTAATAATCCTAAAAACCTTCTTTTATCTCAAAACCTAAACCCTTTTCATTATTTTCGTTTTCCATCTTCCCAAAGGCAGAGAACCACCATCTTTTGAAGGTAAAACCTAAACTTTTCAATTAAAATCGTTTCTTTAATTATCCTTAAAGTTTCTTCTTCAAAAAGTCTAGTTTTTCAATCATGTTCTTCTTCAAAAACCTTGGAAGTTGATTGGATGAAATTTATAGGTTAGGAATCATTAAAACCTCTAAATCCAATATTTCTTTACTGAAAATTCCAAGTTGTTGGCTTGGTAAAAATCATTTTAATCCTTTTCTTTAGAAAAATCGGTTTTTGGGTCAAAAATATACAAATTTCGTTCAAAGGTTTTACTCATTGTTTTTGGATCATAATTACATTATTTTGAAGGTTTTATGATGTTTATAAAGTGTTTTTAATAATTTTGGACTAAAGGTTTAGGAGAAGTTTGCTTGGTTTTTAAGGGTTTTCGGTTAAGGTTTTGCTAGGTTTAAGGGGCTGTCCGACTTGGGGTTTTTGTGTGCTATTGGGAGCAATAAATCCTTATCTTTTAATGCTTGAAACAGGAAAAGAAGTAGGTGATCTCGTTTGAAGTGATCGAGTGTTGTTTCGGTAACTTGTTGCGCAAGGAATCTGTTATCGATGAGTGGATTTTGGAGTGGACTGCTTCAGCAGTGGTTTAACTTTGTTTTCAAACTGCTGGGAGTGTAGGGTAGGTTTGAGAAACCTCCCTATACTCCAAAGTAAGTTTTACGTTTGCTCTCGTAAATCGATTTTCCCATATTATGCTATTTTTCTATGTGCTAGTTACGCTTATTATATAATTGTGCAAATGTATTTATGTATGTGAACAAATGTTCATGTGACTGTTTTTACATTGCTTTTAATGTTTCCTTGTTTTCTTTTCAAAATACTTCAATTATGGTTTTTAATGGTTTATACAAATTTGTGCATGAGATGGAGGAATACATTTGAAATACTTATTGTTTTTAATGTAAAACTTGAGCATTCGGTTTTGTTTTATGTTGGATATTAAGATGATGGGCATGGGATAAATTGATCAATCAATAGGATGTGAGTGAAATATAAATACAAGTTCGTACGTGTTTTAAATTTCTTGAGTGATGCGTTAGAGGTTAGCCAAGTGCTTTGTGATATAACTATTACCTTATCACATTTGGGTATGGCGAACTATCCCGGAGACCAAGGTGGGATCTTTAGATTGTGATAGTCAATTTATGTAAATTGGTGTACGATGTCATTCACATGTTTTCCTTTTATCCCAGCGTTTGGAGGTAAATCCATTCGTGTCACTTAATCAACATGTGAAAAACGCAAGTGTAAATGATTTACTGATTTTTGATGCAAATTCGTGATTTGCATGTGTTTTAATAACGAGCTAGATGATTTTGTGAGCATTGCTAAGTAAAGCATGTAAAACTTGTTTTGTGGCATATGCCATGTGATAAACACTTTCTGATTTTTGAATATATTAGTGGCATGATAGTCACAAGTTGTTTTTTTAAGCATGACTTGACTTTAAATTATTTTATCGTATAATATGGGCAGCATTACAAGTAGTTATAACTTATTTTATAATTCACTCATTAAGCATAAGTTTAACCTCTCTCTCTTCCTTGCAATGTAGATAAAAATGAGACGATCATCCGGGAAAGCAAGAAAGTTAGTAGTGTTATATTTCGTAATTTAGCTCAATTATGTTGCTTTTAAATTTGAATCTTAAGTAGTTTAGGGAGCAATGGTGATGAGGAACCTTATGACATATAAGTTTTGTTATTGAACAATTGGATATTGAGATTTGCGTATTAGTATGTTTGTTTTTTTTATGTTATTGAAGTCTTTGAATTTGATTCACACCTTGATTATGCTTAATCATGTTGAGTTATGACATTTATGAATATTTTTACTGATTAGTGTTATGAGCATGGAACTAGGATGATTGGCATTTAGAAATCTTGTTGAATTATATGATTTATTCCCTATAGGTGAATAAATGCATCTAGGATATGTTTGCCACGTTTTAGGATTGAAACTTGATTAAATTGTTGTTTCTAGGCAAGAGGTTTCAATACCTCTTCATAGGGTATCGATACATAGGCAAAAACACAATATGTTTTTTGAAAATTAAGCATGGGTATCGAAACCACCTGAACTAGTTTCGAAACATTAGCGTGAAAATCACCAGGCGTATCGATATGCTTCACTCTGGTCTTAATACCGATCTTTACAGTAGCAAATGGTATCAGAATGGTTCTTCAGGTGTATCGAAATGCGGGCTTGTCGCGTAGGTCATAATCTGAGTAATCGAAGGTGTTTCGAAACACTTAAGCACCGTTTCGATACCCTTTTAGATTTTACCTTGGTTTCAAAATATTGACTAAGGGTTTCAATACCCCTGACTAAAAAAGTTGGTATAATTCAAAGTGAACTTTCAGACCTTACTTTTTAGTCACTAAACTTTGAATATGAAATTGAACGACTTGTAGACATCGTTTTAAGCAAAAGATTTATGTGCAAGCATGAAATATACTTAATCGAATATTGGTAATCTTAATTTTACCTTTAGAATTTAAATTTCTAGAAAATTATAATTAGGTCCTTAAAGCATATTCTCTTAAATTAGGAATTGATTTCTCTTTAGTTTCTGTTGTGAATAAACTCAGTCCTTGCATGGACATATAGGATCTAATTAATGTATATATAGAAGATAAAAGAAAAGAAAATTTAGGGTAGTTTATTGGGGCGAGTTTCCGGATTAACCTCGATATTCCCCGTGTAGCTCGTTCGAGTTGGGTGGCTTCTAGACCGGGTCGAGGGGGTTCCATCCCTCTTGATTCCTTTCAACCAATGTTTCTCTCGGAGATTCTTATAAATCTTATCCTCACCATGGTGCATAGAATATGGACTATCATGTGCTTCCCATAGAATAACATGTTTTAACTCAAAGTTCCTTGGAACACAGTATACCTTGCTTGTTGGTCTGGGCCGTTTAAGCCTGTTACCCTCATCAGAAGGTGGAGTTCTTTTGGTACTTCTACTTGAAGTAGGACGAACAACTCGTTTAGAAGTCGGTGCAGTATCAAGCCATTCGGCTGCCTCTTGGAAGGCATGGTCATTGGTGAGTTTAGCCTCCAAGTCTTGGAATTTTGGTTCCAGCAAGTTCACCTCCCCATTGTTGTCATTAGTCTTTTGTCGTGTAGTAATATTAGAGCCATGTTCAGGAAAAAACATTTGTAATGGTTGAGGAGGACACCGACGGACGGGTAGTCTACTGGCGACGGTTGGAAGAAGTTGAGGGCCCTTCGAAATAGTCTACAGAGATTCGTTACTTGGAGCAAACTTAATGGTATTAACTGGAGGAGATTGCATAGGAGCTTTACCTTTGTCATTGGTATTGGAGGAGGTTTGGGAGGAAGTTGGCATTGGCTTAGTATTGGAGGGTGCATTGGAAATATAACGGATACGACCTTTTTGTGTAGGTTGTGCATCCTTCTTTTTAGGAACACGGTGAAGCCAGTCGCCATATTAGAGTTGTTCGGGTCGAGCCTCGACCGGGATAGGACAGGATTCCGTGGAATGACCAACCTTACCACATAAGTGACATATGGTAGGAAGATGTTTGTATTGAAGTAGGCGGAACCTTGTGGAGGGCCCCACGCTGATAGCAGCACAACTTCTAATCGGTTTGGAGGCATCAAGTGTTAAACCAACTCCAAGGTATTCAATCATGTTGAAATTAATTTTCCTTGTGTCAATTTTTTTCACTGTTCCAATTAGGGTTCCAAGTGATTCCCCAATATTATGGGCAGATTCCTCCGAAGCAAGAAGGATGGGGGGAATGTTCTAAATGCGCACCCAAATTGATATGTGCATGCCCAACCTTAGTTTCTGTCCATACCTTAATTCACACAATTCCAATCAGGGAGTTATACTTAATCCTCTTTATTTACTCAATTCATGTCCTACACTCGCTTGCTATCTCATATTATATACCTATAATGTTTATTTCCTTATATTACTATTAATAACTTAGTAATTAGTATTGAACCACAGCTTTATATTGCTTATATTATGCATAATTAATATTTAACACATGTTTAGTAACATCATACTTATTAGTTTAAGTTGTTTCTTTGTAGATTATGTTAAACACAGCTTAAGGGACTATTGGACAACTCCGTTTTAGCTCAAATGCACCATTTGAGCTCTAAAAAAAGAATCATTGTTTAAGACACTTACCAGCTTTCGATCAGCACCAAAATGTATCAAACACTCCTAGGCAACGCAATGAAGTGGATGATGATAGCTGCATTCCAGCTCGTGAATCCATAATAAGCTCAAAACGACAAATCGTGAATTTTCATCCATATGGGATTTGGATCAGCTCCTACACACTCTTATGGATTAAGGAGAGTATTATGTCCCTAAGGATCAGTTCACTCAGCTAGGGGGTTATCCGTTCAGCTCAAATCATCACTCAAAGACGGTGAACTTTTAGCTAGCTAAATCAGCTAGCTCAGCTCAACCCAGCTCAACCTTAGTTCATCTTAGCTCACCCTACAACCTTCAGCTCAACCGTGGAAGGACATGTTCCCTCCCCAGGAGACACAACCGACCAACCATGGAGGGAAACATGTTTTGGGCGCCAAAACAAAGAGACAACACTCTTCATTGGGCAGATTCATGATGGTCCACTTGTGTGCCAATTTCGAGCAGGATAAAAGAAGAATTGGGCTTCGGTGTCTTCATAAAAGTTGTTCCTCTATCTCTTATCTTTCCAAATCATGTTGAATCGCATCAATAGGATATCGGGAACTCCAGATATGTTCAATTTACTGAAGACTGTGCAGGCTGGAATTTTAAACCAAAAAGTTACAACAATTATTGGAAGGAGACACCATTCAACCGAACGGTTAAGAAGGGAGACACCAACAATTGAACAGACACCAAGGACACTATTCGGCTACCTTTTCAATGGGAAATATCCCTTGTCTACACCCTTTCATTTCCTATAAATATGTAGCCATATTGGCATTTGAACACACAACTTTGAATCATATTATTTAGTTTGTGAGTTAATCTCTTATTCTTGTTCTTTTAAGAACTTTATCGACTTATCAAATCATCTCTTTGATTTGTGGCGTCACCTTCCATCCTTTATACTTTAGGTTTCTGGAATTACATTTCCAAGAGGTCTAAGTGTATCTACCACCCTCAGAGTTGCAACTAGATTGAGTTTATGTTCCTATAACATAAATTCAACCTTTTCCCCTTTGAATACTATCATTCCAACATCACATAAACACCATCCGTCTTCCATTTTCGTCCACCATTCTTCACCAGCCCTTAAATTATCCTTCCATATCATTTACTTCACTTAAACACCTCAATTTCCTTCCCTAATCAACCATCAATATCCCCCATGCATTCCCTTCACCAAAACAGCTTCCTTTTCGTCTAAACAATACCCCACACCCTAACCCCTTCTTGAATCATCCTTATCTTATTTACAACATCATTTAACATTCTTTTGTTCAGGAAACAAGCATGATACAAGGCTTACTTTCATTCTAAGGTCCGGGTAATCAAACTTCTCTCTACAATAACAATTTGGAGAGTTGGACCGTATCACAAATATTCATTGTTGTAAAGGAATGCTCGTCAATACTGATAGTAGGATACAAGGGCTAGCCATTCTTCCTTATAAGTCCAAGGGCCTCTAGCCAGGATATCATCTTTAATCTCCTCATCTTTAAAACGGATGAGAAACAAACGTGGCTTCAAGACTCTCATAGAGATTAGCTTAGCCGAAGTCCAAATCCCAGTAAAAGATTTAATGATCACCTAGTCATCAATATCCTTTGAGGATCTAAGGTTGCCAAGTAGGGTGGAGTGTGCTTCCTCTTTAGAGGAATCCCAAGAGATACTTGGTTGAAAAATTGTAGCCTGTTCATCTTCGGTGAATTGAAAACTTCATAGTTGTTGGAAGAAAGATTTAGAATCAATGGGTGATTGAACGGGTAAAGTAAAAGGATAGTTGAGAAGAGAGAAAATAAGTGGGCATTGTTGTGGTGGTATTGTGATGAAGGAATTGTGAGGGGAAGAGATGGTTATATATAGGAAAGAGAAGAGAGTTTGAAGTATATAAGGACTATAGTAGCAAAATGTTATAGAATAGGTTATAAGAATTTGATGATAAATAAAAACTTTTTAAAAAAAGGAAAAGGCAGATAAGAAATCAAAAAATAAAGGAGTTTGGAAGTTGAAGGGAAGTGAAACTCCTAATAAAAAAAGTATTATTACGAGTCCTCATTATAATAGGTATAAAAGACTTGTAACTAATATATAAAGGCCGAGAAGAGAACCGTGAAAGGGTGGGATAGGTTAAAACACCATGAAGGGTGTTGGAGAAATCCCTATATAAGGGTGGTATATACAGAAAAATAAGCAAGATGCCATAAAATAAGTAATAGTATAAAAGATAGATAAAATTAAAGAAGATAATAGAGACATAGTATAAGAAACATGATCAAACATGAAGGAAACCAAAGTGAAAAGGAAAAACAATTAATAAAGGCCAAAGGCTCACGTAGTATTTAAACCTTGTGGTAATACCGAATAAACGTGAATGTAGCCAGAAACACCACATCCAAAAACTTTCACCTTCAAAACAAGGTGAGCCGAGACAGGAAGAAATACTTGTGGTGTTGATGTCGATCGCGTGAGTCTTCCTCCATTGATCCAAAACGCCAAGAGGTAGGACTGGGACGAAGCAGTCTATTGCGTGTAAAAAGGATTGCAATTTGTGCAAGTGAACACGTCGCAAGTAATAAAGTGATAAATATCGAGTATCGTCTCCACAGGGATTGGTATACTTTAAGTAAAAACACATATTAATTGGTTGTCTTGAATTAAATGAAAACAACTTGAATAATAAAGAGAAAATAGTGAATGCAAATAAAATCAAATTGAGAGAATGGGTAGGATCTAGTTATGTCGTATTGTGGATTCTATTTATTTGTTTCCGTCTAATGCAACTACACTACCTCGGCGGTGCTACAGTTCTACTGTCTCGACAGTGAAGGGTACGTCCGCCGCGGCAATCCCTTGCTCTTGGGTGGACTTAATCAAGGCTCGGCAAAGTGTCCTTGGATGACCCTGCTTATCCCTAAGTCGAAGTACTATTGATGACTAGTCCTTGATGATACCTCCTGGCGTGAATCAACTATAACTACCAACCAATCTCACACTTCTTTTAGCCACTGAAACTTTAACCTATCCCTAGGCCGAGTTAGTATTTTCCAGCTAGAAAAATACCGTACTTATTCCTTTCGTGAATCTAACTCTCCCGATTCTAGATAAATAGATCTATCACAAACTTGAATGCAAAAACAATGAATGGCAAAGAATAAGCAAACCTTAATATTTTATTGCATGACACAAGAAAACAAATTCAATATCCTCTCACAAATACTCGACAACTTTCACCTAAACCCTAAGAGAATTTAGAACATAGTGAAAAACAAAGAAAACGCTAAAGTCTATTGTGAACTCTCCTCTCTTTTTCTCTTGGACGGCACATCCTTTATATAGGCTAAAATTAGGGCAACATCAGCCTTGGAGAAGAAGTTTAGTAAGTTTGGACGTTTCCTTCCTTGAAAAGGTAAATCTCTTAATTTGTTTTTTTCCATCTTCACACCGTCTTCTCGAACTCCAATTGCTCTGCAAAGTGTCTAGAAAAATCTAGTTTTTTATGCTCTTCACATCGATCACCACTTTGATTCTTTTGGTCTTAAGAAATTCCCCGCCTCGGCAGAATCCATCTACTACCCCGGCGGAGGTCTGACTTTGAGTCTGCTTAGCTTCCATTAGTAGAAACTCCCATCTGTGGCTGGTTCGATCAGGGTCCACGTTTAACTATAAATGCACAAAGATGCCTTAAAGCTTATATTTTCTATAAATTTCATCCTTATTTGTCATGAAGGTAAAACATCCATATATCACACATTAGGCTTATGCATCAGTCCAAATAGGTGTAGATTAAGTAATTATTATCAATGAAAGGTGTAAAAGTGATAGTCTTTTGAGGACTTATCACACCCCCAAACTCGAACTATTGCTTGTCCTCAAGCGATGCAAACCATCAAATTGTCATACCTTATTCTCTATTGGTCTTGTTCGTCTAATCTCCCCACCATGACTATGCCTATTCTAAGTCTTAACCTTCCGGCTACCCAAGGACTTACCCGGAATCGAGCTATAAGATTTTGTGAGTGTGTGAGTTCTTGTGGACAAGTTTGATTAAAGGCTTTCTTAGACAAAATCTAAGTTTAAGACAAATAGATTTGGAATTCTTCTTATAACAACAACAACTTGAGCTAATTTGTGAGTTTTTTTTAAGCATACTAGAGCCAATTTCGGGCACCTCTAGCATGAAGAAGAGTGAGTTCTAGAGCCGGTGATTGGCACCTCTAGTCATCATTCCAGAAATCTAAGCCCTTATCACCTAAGTTCATTAAAAGAATTCCTATAATCACACAAGTCCCAAAAGTGTTTTTAGAGTCAATCCTATAGCAGGCATCTAAGTTTTAGTGCTTAAGCATCCTAAGGTTAATCCTTCTAAACAGGACCTAGCCATGGTAAAGAGAAAGATTTCGTTAGCCTAAGGAGAATAAACTAGGCAATAATGATGTAAAGCAGTGCAAAAGTATGGACAATATTTCAAGTAGGGTGGTAGACGAAAAAAAATTCAAAACAAATTTAAATTGCTTCCTTTCATGGAAGGGTCGCGGCATTGGGTTGCCTCGGCGGTGAATCTACACCCCCAAACTCGAACTGAGCATTGTCCCTAATGCGTAAACATAAGCAAAAGACATGAAACAAATAGGGAGATTATCAAAGGAAAAATAAAAATAGCATAGAGATATAAAACGATTAAAAATCCTCCGAAGAACTGCTGCGGATGAGGAGTTTCCTTGGCCTTGCTGCTGACAATTTAGTTTTTGATCCCTGTGCTGGTGATTGTTGAGTTTTGGCTGTTCTAGGTGGCTGGATTCTGGTAGGTGGCATCTTTTGCAATGGGGCGTTGACTTCTTCTCCTTCTTCCTCGTCCCCAATTTCTTCGGTGGGCATTATTTTTGTCCTGCCCGCATGTTCAGCTTCCATGTCATCCGCTTGGGCAGGCTAAGTGCTGGTCCCGACAGTGAAGTGAGGCTGCTGCATGAAAGAGTCCATCTCCGACGAGAAACTCCTAATGAGTACCGGAGAGCCTTCTGCTCTCCTCTTGGATGGCCTTCTACTGGTAGATGATGCCGCGGTAGGCTCTTGTTGCGGAGATGGGTCGGCGGTGTAGAATGGTTGTGATGGTCCAGTGGCATAGAATGGCCTCGGTTCTCCTAGGGCTGGAGTTGTTTCGGTGTATGGTGTAGCTGTGACAAACATATTGAGAGGAAATTCTGGGAACTGTACCCCTTGGTTGGGGAAGTTAGTGATCATCATCCGAGCTAAGGTATTGTTGAAATCCCTCTGGTACTTTATGTACCTTTGCTGCCTCAAATCCATGGTTGCCATCCTCTAGAGTATCTCCTGGTAAGTATCCACTGTGGTAGTACTGTGGGAAGTAGCAGGTATGCCTGCCGTGTATTGGGCCCCGACAGCGGCATCAGAAGTGCCTGGCATTGGAGTTGCTTGGACTTGTTCTGCCTATGTTATTTGCATGACTTTGTGGCAGAACTCCCTTGTCCATCCGCGCCTGTGGACAATAATCTCATTTGTATCCTCGATTGGGACACCCGCAGCAGTGCAAAGACCCGTGATTAAACATGGAATGTACAATGACCCTTTTTCCTTCCTACCACATTCGTAGATTTCTTGTAGGATCACTCTCCCACATTGATACTTCTTTTGTTGATAATGGATTGGATGAGAACCAATCTCCTCTTATCTACCGCGTTGTTATGGGATGTTGGGATGAGGCGTCGTTTTACGAACATGTTCCACAACTTTACCTCGGGCCTTAGATTTTGTCTTGCCACGGAGCCTTTGTGTGATCCGGTTTCCCACTGTGTGTTAGCATAGCAAAGATCATCTTTGATGAGTTCGTAGTCCTCGTTGCTGATGTCCTCTAGAAACGCTGAATGGTCATTACGAGCAGGTTGGAGGCCATAGAACAAATTGATGGTGTTGGCATCAATTTGAACTGGTCTACCCCGGCAGTGGACATAGAGTGAATCTTCGCTTGGCCCATGCGCGTAAAATTCTACCACAATCGTGGCATTGGCCTGGGCGGGTTGTAAGCAGAAGATTTGTCATTCTTGATATGCTATTTTATCGAACAAGTAATGCTCGATTCCATAGTTCTCCGCATCTGAATGCTAGAATCCATGTTCTTTCCACAATTGCTTTGCAACGAAGGATCTGTTGAAGCGTTCTTCAACAGCGGCGGGAGCGAATCTTTTGTAGGCTGCCATGGGTAGATATAAGTAAAGAGGTTTGTGAAAGTTGTTAAGAAATTTGAGAGAGATAAGCAAAGAATTCTAAGAAATCAAGAATGCAAAACTGAATAGTTCAAAGTGAGAATGTGTTTATATAAGCCTCGGCCTTGTACTGTCGTGTTTAACCCAACTAGTCGTTGGCATTGACTGCCACGGCTAAAATTACTCCAAACTAGCCGTTATGCTGTTCTGCCCGTTGGTAACTGCTGCGGCCCTGACACTGTTCACTGTTGCGGCAGTGGATCTTCTCTTGAATGTCTTCACCTTCAATCTTGATTCCTGTCCTAAATAAAATAAACACCAACAATAAAAGATTAAATAAAATAAGAAGAGAGAAAAAATGCTAAACTAAATCTAATCCTAGAAGTTCAATATAATAAAGATAATAAAATTAAGTCACAATCGGAGTGCGTGCAAGTGCATCTCCTAAGGTGATGGTTTCAATAGTTTTCATATCATGTAGGTCAGAATAGTGCTTCAAGCGTTGGCCATTCCCTTTGAACTCATGCCCATCCCTTTTTGATTTGATCAATACTGCACCATGTGAATAGGCCTGAACAACTTCGAATGGGCCTGACCATCTGGACTTGAGTTTGCCTAGTAACAGTTTGAGCCTGGAAATAAAAAGGAGGATTTTCTGCCTCGGCAGGAACTGCCTCGACAGTAGCTTAGGGTCATGCCATCTTTTAGTCTTTTCTTTGTAGATCTTGGCATTTTCATAGGCTGTTGCTCTGAATTCCTCTATCTCATTGAGGTCTAGCAATCTTTTCTGGCCAGCTTTCTCCCATTCCATGTTTAAATTTTTCACTGCCCAATAAGCTTTGTGCTCAATTTCCACGGGCAAATGGCATGCTTTTCCAAATACAAGCCTGTATGGAGATGTTCCCAAAGGGGTCTTGTATGTTGTACTATATGCCCAAAGGGCATCGTCGAGATGATAAGACCAATCCTTTCGAGATGGGTTGACCACCTTTTCAAGGATTTGCTTTAATTCCATATTTGATATCTCGGCCTGACCATTTGTCTGTGGGTGATAGGCTATTGCAATTCGGTGTGTGATTCCTAATTTCTTCAGGGTTGCAGTAATGAGTTTATTGTCGAAGTGTTTACCTTCATCACTAATTATCGCTCTAGGTACTCCAAATCTGGTGAAAATATTTTTCTTGAGAAATCTCTAAAGAGTCTTGGAATCATTGTGTGGTGTGGCAATAGTTTTGACCCATTTTGATACGTAATCCACTGCTACTAGGATGTAGAGATTCCCTTGAGATGATGGGAATGGTCCCATAAAGTCTATGCCTCAAACATCAAATAGTTCTACTTCCAATATGGGCTGCAATGGCATCTCATTACGTCTAGAGATATTGTCCGTGCGTTGGCATCGATCACAGTGCTTGTAGTAAAGTTGTGCATCTTTGGAAAGTGTGGGCCAATAAAGGCCTGTTTGGAGCACTTTCACTGCTGTTCTATTTCCTCCAAAATGTCCACCACAGGGTGAATCATGGCATTGCTGGAGCACTTCTTTTTGCTCGTCCTCTGGAACACATCTTCTTATAACCTGATCTGCACATTGCTTGAACAAAAGAGGGTCGTCCCAGAAGTATTGCTTCGCATTATGCAGGGACCTCTTTTTTTCATTATGGTTAAGGTTATAAGGCGGAACACCACTAGCTAAGTAATTAACAAGATCAGCATACCAGGGAGTGGCTGTGACTGCGACAATGTCTTCTATCATTGTTGTCGAAATATACTTAGTTACTGCCATGGCAGCACAGTTGTATACTGCCACGGTCTCTGCCTCGGCAGAAGAATCTGCCGAGATTTTCAAGATGTGTTCTTCTGGGAATGTGTCATGTATTTCGTCTAGTGTGTCCGTTTTCTCCCCAACTTCTAATCTGGAAAGATGATCGGCTACCTGGTTTTCCGTACCTTTTCTGTCCTTGATATTTATGTCAAATTCTTGCAAAAGAAGGATCCATCTAATCAGTCTAGGCTTGGCATCCTTTTTTGAGAACAAGTACTTGATTGTTGAATGGTCGGTGTGAACAGTCACTTTTGTTCCAATAAGGTAGGATCGGAACTTATCAATGGCAAAGTCTACTGCTAGTAATTCCTTCTCCGTGGTGGTGTAATTGATCTGGGCAGCATTGAGGGTTTTACTAGCATAGTAAACAACATGGAATAGGTTATTCTTTCTCTGCCCAAGTGCTGCCCCGACAGCATGATCACTGGCATCACACATTATTTCAAAAGGTAGGGCCCAATATGGTGGGACTACAATTGGTGCGATGGTCAACTTTTCTTTGAGGGCTTCGAATGCTTCAATGCATTCCTTGCTAAATTCAAATTTCCTGTCCTGTTCAAGCAAATTACATAAGGGTTTAGAAATTTTTGAAAAATTACAGATAAACCTCCTATAAAAACCTGCATGACCCAAGAAATTTCTAACTCCTTTGACTGAAATCGGTGGGGGAAATTTCTTTATCACATCTATCTTAGCCTTGTCAACTTCGATTCCTTGTGATGAGATTTTGTGGCCCAAAACTATGTCTTCATTCACCATAAAATGGCATTTTTCCCAATTGAGAACTAAATTGGATTCCTCACATCTTTGCAACGAGGCAATGAGTGAAAATGTCTCCAAAAACTAAAAAATCGTCCATGAATATCTCCAGGAAGTATTCTACCATGTCATGAAAAATTGTCATCATGCATCTCTGAAATGTTGTCGGAGCATTACAAAGGCCAAACGACATTCTTCTAAATACATATGTCCCATACGGGCAAGTGAAAGTGGTTTTTGCCTGGTCTTTAGGGTCTATAGAAATCTGATTATAACCTGAATAACCATCAAGAAAATAGTAAAAGGGCTTACCAGCAAGTCTATCAAGCATTTCATCAATGAAAGGCAACGGAAAATGATCCTTCTTTGTTGCCTTATTTAATTTGCGGTAATCCATACAAAACCTCCAATCGGTCACAGTCCTAGTTGGGATCAACTCATTATTTTCATTGGTTATTACCGTCATGCTACCTTTCTTGGGTACACATTGTACCGAGCTTACCCATGCACTATCAGAGATAGGGTAGATGATTCTAGCATCAAGCCATTTGATTATTTCCTTGCGTACTACCTCCTTCATGGCATGGTTAAGTCTCCTTTGGGCCTCAACAGTGGGCTTATGATCCTCCTCTAAAAGGATTTTGTGCATGCAAACGGCTGGGCTTATCCCCTTCAAGTCATCGATTGACCACCCAATTGCCCGCTTGTGCTGTCGCAGCATCTCTATCAAGCTTTGTTCCTGTTCTGGTTGCAACTCAAAAGAAATAATTACGGGCATTGTGTGATTGGTTCCCAGATAAACATACTTTAATTTGTTAGGTAAAGGTTTTAATTCGATCATTAAGGTTTCCTCACTTAAAGTTTTTTCCTCCTTACCTGGATAATTTAGAGGTTCGAAGTACTTACCTGGAGGGTATGCTGTCCAATTAACTTCCTCAATCTCGTGTGTTTCATCTTCATCAGTTTCAGGCACACTGTTCAAAACTCTGTTATAGCAGTCATCAACTGTACTGTCGAGGCAGATCTGTGATATATTGCTGCCACTGCTGCTGAGGCAGTGGTTGTTGAGACAAGGTATTGCACTGTTTGTATCTGTGGTGTGAATTACCTGGCATTCCTCTGGATCATCATGTCTTTTCAGCATTTGGAAAACATTGAGTTTGACTTGCTGATCGTTAACTCTCATTGTCAATTCTCCTTTTTCCACATCAATAAGTGTGCGTCCAGTAGCTAGAAAAGGTCTCCCCAGGATGATCGGTGCATTGTCATCTGCTTCACAATCAAGAACAAGAAAGTCAGCTGGAAAAATAAATTTTGTCCACCCTTACCAATATGTCCTCGATTTTTCCTTCAGTTTGCACATATGATCTGTCTGTCAATTGGAACATCACGGTTGTAAGTTTTGCCCTTCCTATTCCAAGCTTTTGGAAGACAGATTTCGGCATCAAGTTTATACTTGCTCCAAGATCACATAGGGCCTTTCCTTCATAGTGGCTTCCTATTGCACATGATATAGTAAAACATCTAGGATCTTTCAATTTAGGGGGCATACGATTATGAAGCATGGCCATGCATCCTTCGGTTGCGGTAACAGTTTCAAATTCACCAAGCCTTCTTCTTTTGGACACAATATCTTTTAAGAATTTGGCATAGTTTGGCATTTGTTCTATTGCCTCAACTAACGGCAAATTAATTTGTACTTGCTTCAGGAAGTCTAGGAATTTTTTAAATTGATAATCTTGCTTTTGCCTTTTCAGCCTTTGTGGAAAAGGTGCTGGGGGTCGCATTTCCTCTAGTGTTTCATTAGTCTGGAATTTAATTCCTGGTACCACTGGTTCTTCTGCTACCTCGGCCACTCGGCGTGGAACTACCGATTTCTCTGCCAAGGCAGTTCCTGCTGGGATCGATTTGTCTGATGTGGCATGATCACTTAATTCAGCATCTATATCCTTTTTATCTGGTTCTTCTTGTTCCATTATTGGGACTTTGTCTGCCGGACTGCTTGATATCTCCTTCAGTTGTAGGCCACTCCTGGTAGTGATTGCCTTACATTGCTCATGACCCATTCCCCTTGCAACTTCAGTATTGCTGGGTAATCCTCCTTATGGTCGAGTGTTTAGATTTTGTGCAAACTGCCCAACTTGAGTTTTAAGTGTTTTAATGACTGCCTCTTGGTTTGCAACCTCATCTCAGTTCTGTTCTTGAAAGCATCAGTTCTCTTAATGAAGTTACTATTCTCAGCCATGTATGATTCTGTTTTAATCATAAAGGCCTTAAGAGAATTTTCCAATGAACTAGCAGGCTGCTGTTGAGGCATCTGCTGCTGTGGCAGTGGTTGTTGTACCTGCTGTTGCGGTGGATTCAGGGCATTATTAGGATTACTTCATGAGAAATTTGGATGCCTTTTCCATGCCGGATTGTATGTATTGGACATCATGTTGTTGTTTTGGTTGTAATTTCCCACATACAGGCTAGATTCTTGATTCTGCATGCATTCAGAAGAGCTATGGTTACCTCTACCTAAATTACAAGAAGAATCAACTACCTTAACCTCATGGGTATTATTTTGCATTTGCATATTTTGAACCATCTTAGTAAGAGAGGTCAATTGTGTTGTGGCCTGACGTCTCATCCCTCCTCGCCTAGATGTAGGGAATTGAAAGTCATTCTTTGCAAGTTTGTTCAGAATTTCTATTGCTTCCTCCGGTGGTTTGTCAAGAAGTGTCCCATTTGTAGAAGCGTCTAACATCATCCTTGTTGGGGCATTGGTTGCATTGTAAAACATAGTCACTTGTGTCCATAATGGGAATCCATGCAAATGACACCTATGTAATAACTCCCTATATCGCTCTCATGCCTCATACATTAGTTCATCATCTGCCTGTCGAAAAGAAGTAATTTCATTACGTATACGATCATATAGATTAGTAGGATTGAAACGTGTAATGAAATCACGACATATTTCACTCAAAGATCCTATGGATCATGCCGGAATGCTATTTAACCAGGTCTTTGCCCTATCCCTCAGTGAATAGGGAAACAGTTTCAGTCTCAAAGCATCTTCATGGACTCCATGGATTTTGAATGAATTACATATCTCATGAACGATTTGAGGTGTTGCCTGGCATCTTCAGTTACTGACCCACCAAACTGTCCAATGGTATTGAGCATATTAAACATGACAGGTTTTAGCTCAAAGTGGGCCGCTTCGATTTCTGGTGTAACAACAACTGGATTTAACCCATTCAAATCCTCTTCTAGAAAATCCCGAACTGTAAGCTACCGTGGCATTAGTGGTGGCGGAAGTCCTCCATTGCCAACAGGTAAGTTTTGTTCTACCGCGTGATCTGTCATAACTACTCGAATTTGTCTTCTCAACCTTTGGCACGTGCGTTCAATCTTTGGATCTAGCTCGTATACAGGATTGCTTGGGTGTTCTCTGGTTATACACCAGTAAAAACCGAAGTTTAATAAAATTAAGATGCGAGAAAATAAAGATAACAAAATTTTGTTGCCAATCCCCGACAACGACGCCAAAAACTTGTTGCGTGTATAAAGGATTGCACAATTTGTGCAAGTGAACACGTCGCAAGTAATAAAGTGATAAATATCGAGTATCGTCTCCACAGGATTGGTATACTTAATATGTTTCCTTTGCTCTTCTCGCTCTGCAAAAGAAATGAAGTAAAAACACAGATTAATTGGTTGTCTTGAATTAAATGAAAACAACTTAAATAATAAAAAGAAAATAGCGAATGGAAATAAAATCAAATTGAGAATGAGCAGAATCCAGTTATGTCGTATTGTGGATTCTATTGATTTGTTTCCGTCTAATGCAACTACACTACACTGCTTCGGCGGTGCTGCAGTTCTACTGCCTCGACAATGAAGGGTACGTCTGCCGCGACAATCCCTTGCTCTTGGGTGGACTTAATCAAGGTTCGGCAAAGTGTCCTTGGATGACCCCGCTTATCCCTAAGTCGAAGTACTGTTGATGACTAGTCCTTGATGATACCTCCCGGCGTGAATCAACTATAACCACCAACCAATCTCACACTTCTTTTAGCCGCTGAAATTCTAACCTATCCCTAGGCCAAGTTAGTATTTTTCAGCTAGAAAAATATTGTACTTATTCCTTTCATGAATCTAACTCTCCCAATGCTAGATAAATAGATCTCTCACAAACTTCTCTCCCGAGCTTGAATGCAAGAACAATGAATGGTAAAGAATAAGCAAACCTTAATATTTTATTGCATGAAACAAGAAAATAAATTCAATATCCTCTCACAAATACTCGACAACTTTCACCTAAACCCTAAGAGAATTTAGAACATAGTGAAAAACAAAGAAAACGCTAAAGTCTATTGTGAACTCTCATCTCTTTTTCTCTTGGACGGCACATCCTTTATATAGGCTAAAACTAGGGCAATATCAGCCTTGGAGAAGAAGTTTAGTAAGTTTGGACGTTTCTTTCCTTGAAAAGGTAAATCTCTTAATTTGGTTCTTTCCATCTTTACACCGTCTTCTCGAACTCCAATTGCTCTGCAAAGTGTCTAGAAAAATCCAGCATTTTATGCTCTTCACATCGATCACCACTTTGATTTTTTTGGTCTTAAGAAATTCCCCGCCTCGGCAGGATGCATCTGCTGCCCCGACGGAGGTCTGGCTTTGAGTCTGCTTAGCTTCCATCAGTAGAAGCTCCCATCTGTGGTTGGTTCGATCAGGGTCCACGTTTAACTGTAAATGCACAAAGATGCCTTAAAGCTTATATTTTCTATAAATTTCATCCTTATTTGTCATGAAGGTAAAACATCCATATATCACACATTAGGCTTATGCATCAATCCAAATAGGTGTAGATTAAGTAATTATTATCAATGAAAGGTGTAAAAGTGATAGTCTTTTGAGGACTTATCACACCCCCAAACTCGAACTATTGTTTGTCCTCAAGCGATGCAAACCATCAAATTGCCATACCTTATTCTCTATTGGTCTTACTTGTTCGTCTATTCTCCCCACCATGACTATGCCTATTCTAAGTCTTGACCTTTCGGCTACCCAAGGACTTACCCGGAATAGAGCTATAAGATTTTGTGAGTGTGTGAGTTCTTGTGGACAAGTTTGATTACAGGCTTTCGTAGACAAACTCTAAGCTCAAGACAAATAGATTTGGAATTCTTCTTATAACAATAACTACTTGAGCTAATTTGTGAGTTTTTTTTAAGCATACTAGAGCCAATTTCGGGCACCTGTAGCATGAAGAAGAGAGAGTTCTAGAGCCGGTGATTGACACCTCTAGTCATCATTCCATAAATCTAAGTCCTTATCACCTAAGTTCATTAAAAGAATTCTTATAATCACACAAGTCCCAAAAGTGTTTTTAGAGTCAATCCTATAGCAGGCTTCTAAGTTTTAGTGCTTAAGCATCCTAAGGTTAATCCTTCTAAACAGGACCTAGCCATGGTAAAGAGAAAGATTTCGTTAGCTTAAGGAGAATAAACTAGGCAATAATGATGTAAAGCAGTGCAAAAAGTATGGACAATATTTCAAGTAGGGTGGTAGACAAAAAAATTCAAAACAAATTTAAATTGTTTCCTTGCATGGCAGGGCCGCGGCATTGGGTTGCCTCGGCAGTGAATCTACACCCCCAAACTCGAACAGAGCATTGTCCCTAATGCGTAAACATATGCAAAAGACAAGAAACAAATAGGGAGATTATCAAAGGAAAAATAAAAACAGCATAGAGATATAAAACGATTAAAAATCCTCCGAAGAACTGCTGCGGATGAGGAGTTTCCTTGGCCTTGTTGCTGACAGTTTAGTTTTTGATCCCTGTGCTGGTGATTATTGAGTTTTGGCTGTTCTAGGTGGCTGGATTCTGGTAGGTGGCGTCCTTTGCAAAGGGGTGTTGACTTCTTCTCCTTCTTCCTCGTCCCCAATTTCTTCGATGGGCATTATTTTTGTCCCGCCCGCATCTTCAGTTTCCATGTCATCCGCTTGGGCAGGCTGAGTGCTGGGCCCGGCAGTGAAGTGAGGCTGCTGCATGAAAGAGTCCATCTCTGACGAGAAACTCCTAATGAGTACCGGAGAGCCTGCTGCTCTCCTCTTGGATGGCCTTCTACTGGAAGATGATGCCGCGGCAGGCTCTTGTTGCGGAGATGGGCCGGCGGTGTAGAATGGTTGTGATGGTCCAGTGGCATAGAATGGCCTCGGTTCTCCTAGGGCTGAAGTTGTTTCGGTGTATGGTGCAGCTGTGACAAACATATTGGGAGGAAATTCTGGGAATTGCACCCCTTGGTTGGGGAAGTTAGTGATCATCATCCGGGGCTAAGGCATTGTCGAAATCCCCTTGGTACTCCATGTACCTTTGCTGCCTCAAATCCATGGTTGCCTTCCTCTGGAGTATCTCCTGGTAAGTATCCTCTGTGGCAGTACTGTGGGAAGCAGCAAGTATGTCTGTCGTGTATTGGGCCCCGACAGCGGTATCAGTAGTGCCTGGCATTGGAGTTGCTTGGACTGGTTCTGCTTGTGTTATTTGCATGACTTTATGGTAGAACTCCCTTGTCCATCCGCGCCTGTGGACAATAATCTCATTTGTATCCTCGATTGGGACACCCGCGGCAGTGCAAAGACCCGTGATTAAACATGGAAAGTACAATGACCCTTTTTCCTTCCTACCACATTCGTAGACTTCTTGTAGGATCAACTCTCCCACATTGATACTTCTTTTGTTGATAATGGATTGGATGAGAACCAATCTCCTCTTATCTACCGTGCTGGTATGGGATGTTGGGATGAGGCATCGTTTTACGAATGTGTTCCACAACTTTACCTCGGGCCTTAGATTTTGTCTTGCCACGGAGCTTTTGTGTGATCCGGTTTTCCACTGTGTGTTATCATAGCAAAGATCATCTTTGATGAGTTCGTAGTCCTCGTTGTTGATGTCCTCTAGAAACGCTGAATGGTCATTACGAGCATGTTGGAGGCCATAGAACAAATTGATGGTGTTGGCATCAAGTTGAACTGGTCTGCCTCGGCAGTGGACATAGAGTGAATCTTTGCTTGGCCCATGCGCGTAAAGTTCTCTCACAATCGTGGCGTTGGCCTGGGTGGGTTGTAAGCAAAAGATTTGCCATTTTTGATATGCTATTTTATCGAACAAGTAATGATCGATTCCATAGTTCTCCGCAATTGCCTTGCAACGAAGGATCTGTTGAAGCGTTCTTCAACAACGGCGGGTGCGAATCTTTTGTAGGCTGCCATGGGTAGATATAAGTAAAGAGGTTTGTGAAAGTTGTTAAGAAATTTGAGAGAGATATGCAAAGAATTCTAAGAAATCAAGAATGCAAAAGTGAATAGTTCAAAGTGAGAATGTGTTTATATAGGCCTCGGCCTTGTACTACCGTATTTAACCCAACTAGCCGTTGGCATTGACTGTCGCGGCTAAAATTACTCCAAACTAGCCATTATGTTGTTTTGCCCATTGGTAACTGCTACAGCCCTAACACTGTTCACTGCTACGGTATTGGATCTTCTCTTGAATGTCTTCACCTTCAATCTTGATTCCTGTCCTAAATAAAATAAACACCAACAATAAAAGATAAAATAAAATAAGAAGAGAGAAAAAAATGCTAAACTAAATCTAATCCTAGAAGTTCAATAAAATAAAGATAATAAAATTAAGTCACAATCAGAGTGTGTGCAAGTGCATCTCCTAGGGTGATGGTCTCAATAGTCTTCATATCATGTAGGTCAGAATAGTGCTTCAAGCGTTGGCCATTCCCTTTGAACTCATGCCCATCCCTTTGTGATTTGATCAATACTGCACCATGTGATAGGCCTGAACAACTTCGAATGGGCTTGACCATCTGGACTTGAGTTTGCCTAGGAACAGTTTGAGCCTGGAATTAAAAAGGAGGATTTGCTGCCTCGGCAGGAACTACCTTGACAGTAGCTTACGGTCATGCCATCTTTTAGTCTTTTCTTTGTAGATCTTGGCATTTTCATATGCTGCTGCTCTGAATTCCTCTATCTCATTGAGGTCTAGCAATCTTTTCTGGCCAGCTTTCTCCCATTTCATGTTCAAAATTTTCACTGCCCAATAAGCTTTGTGCTCAATTTCCATGGGCAAATGGCATGCTTTTCCAAATACAAGCCTGTATGGAGATGTTCCCAATGGGGTCTTGTATGCTGTCATATATGCCCAAAGAGCATCGTCGAGATGATAAGACCAATCCTTTCGAGATGTGTTGACTACTTTTTCAAGGATTTACTTTAATTCCCTGTTTGATATCTCGGCCTTCCCATTTGTCTGTGGGTGATAGGCTGTTGCAATTCGGTGTGTGATTCCTAATTTCTTCTGGGCTGCGGCAATGAGTCTATTGTCGAAGTGTTTACCTTCATTACTAATTATCGCTCTAGGTACTCCAAATCTGGTGAAGATATTTTTCTTGAGAAATCTCTAAACAGTCTTGGAATCATTGTCTGGTGTGGCAAATCTTCGACCCATTTTGATACGTAATCCACTGCTATTAGGATGTAGAGATTCCCTTGAGATGATGGGAATGGTCCCATAAAGTCTATGCCCCAAACATCAAATAGTTCTACTTCCAATATGGGCTGCAATGGCATCTCATTACGTCTAGAGATATTGCCCGTGCCCTGGCATCGATCACAGTGCTTGTAGTAAATTTGTGCATCTTTGAAAAGTGTGGGCCAATAAAGGTCTGATTGAAGCACTTTCACGGTTGTTTTGTTTCCTCCAAAATGTCCACCACAGGGTGAATCATGGCATTGCTGGAGCACTTCTTTTTGCTCGTCCTCTGGAACACATCTTCTTATAACCTAATCTGCACATTGCTTGAACAAAAGAGGGTCATCCCAGAAGTATTGCTTCGCATTATGCAGGAACCTCTTTTTTTCATTATGGTTAAGGTTATCAGGCGGAACACCACTAGCTAAGTAATTGACAAGATCAACATACCAGGGAGTGGCTGTGACTGCGGCAATGTCTTCTATCATTGTTGCCGAAATATACTTAGTTACTGCCATGGCAGCACAGTTGTATACTGCCACGGTCTCTGCCTCGGTAGATTCTTCTGCCGAGATTTATAGGATGTGTTCATCTGGAAATGTGTCGCGTATTTCGTCTAGTGTGTCCGTTTTCTCCCCAGCTTCTAATCTGGAAAGATGATCGGCTACCTGGTTTTCCGTACCTTTTCTGTCCTTGATATCTATGTCAAATTCTTGCAAAAGAAGGATCCATCTAATCAGTCTAGGCTTGACATCCTTTTTTGAGAACAGGTACTTGATCGCTGAATGGTCGGTGTGGACAGTCACTTTTGTTCCAATAAGGTAGGATCGGAACTTATCAATGGCAAAGACCACTGCTAGTAATTCCTTCTCCGTGGTGGTGTAATTGATCTAGGCATCATTGAGGGTTTTACTAGCATAGTAAATAACATGGAATAGATTATTCTTTCTCTGCCCAAGTGTTGCCCCGACAGCATGATCACTGGCATCACACAATATTTCAAAAGGTAGGGCCCAATCTGGTGGGACTACAATTGGTGCGGTGATCAACTTTTCTTTAAGGGCTTCGAATGCTTCAATGCATTCCTTGCTAAATTCAAATTTCCTGTCCTGTTCAAGCAAATTACATAAGGGTTTAGAAATTTTTGAAAAATTACAGATAAACCTCCTATAAAAACCTGCATGACCCAAGAAACTTCTAACTCCTTTGACTGAAATCGGTGGGGGAAATTTCTTTATCACATCTATCTTAGTCTTGTCAACTTCGATTCCTTGTGATGAGATTTTGTGGCCCCAAAACTATGCCTTCATTCACCATAAAATGGCATTTTTCCCAATTGAGAACTAAATTGGATTCCTCACATCTTTGCAGCACCTTCTCTAAATTACCGAGGCAATGAGTGAAAATGTCTTCAAAAACTAAAAAATCGTCCATGAATATCTTTAGGAAGTCTTCTACCATGTCATGAAAAATTGTCATCATGCATCTCTGAAATGTTGTTGGGGCATTGCAAAGGCCGAACGACATTGTTCTAAATGCATAAGTCCCATACGGGCAAGTGAAGGTGGTTTTTGCCTGGTCTTTAGGGTCTATGGCAATCTGATTATAACCTGAATAACCATCAAGAAAATAGTAAAAGGGCTTACTAGCAAGTCTATCAAGCATTTCATCAATGAAAGACAATGGAAAATGATCCTTCTTTGTTGCCTTATTTAATTTGCGGTAATCCATACAAACCCTCCAACCGGTCACAGTCCTGGTTGGGATCAACTCATTGTTTTCATTGGTTATTACCGTCATGCCACCTTTCTTGGGTACACATTGTACCGTGCTTACCCATGCACTGTCAAAGATAGGGTAGATGATTCCAGCATCAAGCCATTTGATTATTTCCTTGCGTACTACCTCCTTCATGGCATGGTTAAGTCTCCTTTGGGCCTCAACAGTGGGCTTATGATCCTCCTCTAAAAGGATTTTGTGCATGCAAACGGCTGGGCTTATCCCCTTCAAGTCATCGATTGACCACCCAATTGCCCGCTTGTGCTGTCGCAGCATCTCTATCAAGCTTTGTTCCTGTTCTGGCTGCAACTCAAAAGAAATAATTACGGGCATTGTGTGGTTGGTTCCCAAATAAACATACTTTATTTTGTTAGGTAAAGGTTTTAATTCGATCATTAAGGTTTCCTCACTTAAAGTTTTTTCCTCCTTACCTGGATAATTTAGAGGTTTGAAGTACTTACTTGGAGGGTATGTTGTCCAGTTAACTTCCTCAATCTCTTGTGTTTCATCTACATCAGTTTCAGGCACACTATTCAAAACTCTATTATAGAAGTCATCAACTGTACTGTCGAGACAGATCTGTGATATATTGCTGCCACTGCTGCCGAGGCAATGGTTGAGACAAGGTATTGCACTATTTGTATCTGTGGTGTGAATTACCTGGAATTCCTCTGGATCATCATGTCTTTTCAGCATCTGGAAAACATTGAGTTTGACTTGCTGATCGTTAACTCTCATTGTCAATTCTCCTTTTTCCACATCAATAAGTGTGTGTCCAGTAGCTAGAAAAGGTCTCCCCAGGATGATCGGTGCATTTTCATCTGCTTCACAATCAAGAACAAGAAAGTCAGTTGGAAAAATAAATTTGTCCACCCTTACCAATATGTCCTCGATTTTTCTTTCAGGTTGCACATATGATTTGTCTGCCAATTGGAGCATCACGGTTGTAGGTTTTGCCCTTTCTATTCCAAGCTTTTGGAAGACAAATTTTGGCATCAAGTTTATACTTGCTCCAAGATCACATAGGGCCTTTCCTTCATAGTGGCTTCCTATTGCACATGGTATAGTCAAAAATCCAGGATCTTTCAATTTAGGGGGCATACGATTATGAAGCATGGTCATGTATCCTTCGGTTGCGGCAACAGTTTCAAATTCACCAAGCCTTCTTCTTTTGGACACAATATCTTTTAAGAATTTGGCATAGTTTGACATTTGTTCTATTGCCTCAACTAACGGCAAATTAATGTGTACTTGCTTCAGGATGTCTAGGAATTTTTTAAATTGATAATCTTGCTTTTGCCTTTTCAGCCTTTGTGGAAAAGGTGGGGGGGGGTCGCATTTCCTCTAGTGTTTCATTAGTCTGGAATTTAATTCCTGGTACCACTGGTTCTTCTGCTACCTCGGCCACTCGGCGTGGAACTACCGATTTCTCTACCAAGGCAGTTCCTTCTGCTGGGATCGATTTGTCTGTTGTGGCATGATCACTTAATTCAGCATCTATATCCTTTTTATCTAGTTCTTCTTGTTCCATTATTGGGACTTTGTTTGCCGGATTACTTGATATCTCCTTCAGTTGTAAGCCACTCCTGGTAGTGATTGCCTTACATTGCTCATGACCCATTCCCCTTGCAACTTCAGTATTGCTGGGTAATCCTCCTTATGGTCGAGTGTTTAGATTTTGTGCAAACTGCCCAACTTGAGTTTCCAATGTTTTAATGACTGCCTCTTGGTTTGCAACCTCATCTCAGTTCTGTTCTTGAAAGCATCAGTTCTCTTAATGAAGTTACTATTTTCAGCCATGTATGATTCTGTTTTCATCATAAAGGCCTTAAGAGAATTTTCCAATGAACTAGCAGGCTACTGTTAAGGCATCTGCTGCTGTGGTAGTGGTTGTTGTACCTGCGGCGGCGGCGGATTCAGGGCATTATTAGGATTACTCTATGAGAAATTTGGATGCCTTTTCCATGCCGGATTTTATGTACTGGACATCATGTTGTTGTTTCGATTGTAATTTCCCACATACAAGCTAGATTCTTGATTCTGCATGCATTCAGAAGAGCTATGGTTACCTCTGCATAAATTACAAGAAGAATCAACTACCTTGACCTCATGGGTATTATTTTGCATTTGCATATTTTGAACCATCTTAGTAAGAGAGGCCAATTGTGCTGCCACTGAATTTGATGTTTGTAACTCATGTACTGTGGCCTGACGTCTCATCCCTCCTCGCCTAGGGAATTGAAAGTCATTCTTTGCAAGTTTGTTCAGAATTTCTATTGCTTCCTCCGGTGGTTTGTCAAGAAGTGTCCCATTTGTAGAAGCGTCTAACATCATCCTTGTTGGGGCATTGGTTGCATTGTAAAACATAGTCACTTGTGTCCATAATGGGAATCCATGCAAATGACACCTATGTAATAACTCCCTATATCGCTCTCATGCCTCATACATCAGTTCATCATCTGCGTGTCGAAAAGAAGTAATTTCATTACGTATACGATCATATAGATTAGTAGGATTGAAACGTGTAATGAAATCACGACATATTTCACTCAAAGATCCTATGGATCATGCCGGAATGCTATTTAACCAGGTCTTTGCCCTATCCCTCAGTGAATAGGGAAACAGTTTCAGTCTCAAAGCATCTTCATGGACTCCATGGATTTTGAATGAATTACATATCTCATGAATGATTTGAGGTGTTGCCTGGCATCTTCAGTTACTGACCCACCAAATTGTCCAATGGTATTGAGCATATTAAACATGATAGGTTTTAGCTTAAAGTGGGCCGCTACGATTTCTGGTGTAACAACAACTGGATTTAACCCATTCAAATCCTCTTCTAGAACATCCCGAACTGTAAGCTGCCGCGGCATTGGTGGCGACGGAAGTCCTCCATTGCCAATAGGTAAGTTTTGTTCTACCGCGTGATCTGTCATAACTACTCGGATTTGTCTTTTCAACCTTTGGCACGTGCGTTCAATCTCTGGATCTAGCTCGTATACAGGATTGCTTGGGTTTGCTCTGGTCATACACTGGTAAAAACCGAAGTTTAATAAAATTAAGATGCGAGAAAATAAAGATAACAAAATTTAGTTGTTAATCCCCGACAACGGCGCCAAAAACTTGTTGCGTGTAAAAAGGATTGTGCAATTTGTGCAAGTGAACACGTCGCAAGTAATAAAGTGATAAATATCGAGTATCGTCTCCACAGGGATTGGTATACTTAATATGTTTCCATTGCTCTTCTCGCTCTGCAAAAGAAATAAAGTAAAAACACAGATTAATTGGTTGTCTTGAATTAAATGAAAACAACTAGAATAATAAAGAGAAAATAGCGAATGGAAATAAAATCAAATTGAGAGAATGGGCAGGATCCAGTTATGTCGTATTGTGGATTCTATTGATTTGTTTCCATCTAATGCAACTACACTACACTGCCTCGGCGTGCTGCAGTTCTACTGCCTCGACAGTGAAGGGTACGTCCACTGCGGCAATCCCTTGCTCTTGGGTGGACTTAATCAAGGTTCGGCAAAGTGTCCTTGGATGACCCCGCTTATCCCTAAGTCGAAGTACTGTTGATGACTAGTCCTTGATGATATCGCCTGACGTGAGTCAACTATAACCACCAACCAATCTCACACTTCTTTTAGCCGCTGAAACTCTAACCTATCCCTAGGCCGAGCTAGTATTTTCCAGCTAGAAAAATATTGTACTTATTCCTTTCGTGAATCTAACTCTCCCGATGCGAGATAAATAGATCTCTCACAAACTTCTCTCCCGAGCTTGAATGCAAGAACAATGAATGGCAAAGAATAAGCAAACCTTAATATTTTATTGCATGAAACAAGAAAACAAATTCAATATCCTCTCACAAATACTCGACAACTTTCACCTAAACCCTAAAAGAATTTAGAACATAGTGAAAAACAATGAAAACGCTAAAGTCTATTGTGAACTCTCCTCTCTTTTTCTCTTGGACGACACATCCTTTATATAGGCTAAAACTAGAGCAACATCAACCTTGGAGAAGAAGTTTAGTAAGTTTGGACGTTTCTTTCCTTGAAAAGGTAAATCTCTTAATTTGGTTCTTTCCATCTTTACACTGTCTTCTCGAACTCCAATTGCTCTACAAAGTGTCTAAAAAAATCCAGCTTTTTATGCTCTTCACATCGATCACCACTTTGATTTTTTTGGTCTTAAGAAATTCCCCGCCTCGGCAGGATGCATCTGCTGCCCCGACGGAGGTCTGGCTTTGAGTCTACTTAGCTTCCATCAGTAGAAGCTCCCATCTGTGGTTGGTTCGATCAGGGTGCACGTTTAACTGTAAATGCATAAAGATGCTTTAAAGCTTATATTTTCTATAAATTTTATCCTTATTTGTCTTGAAGGTAAAACATCCATATATCACACATTAGGCTTATGCATCAGTCCAAATAGGTGTAGATTAAGTAATTATTATCAATGAAAGGTGTAAACGTGATTGTCTTTTGAGGACTTATCATAGTCCCAAGCGAGACTTACGTGTGTAGTCCTTAACCAAATAGGGCATTGTCGACCATAGTCCAAAGATTGAAAGGAGAAGTGAAGAACCAGGTCTTTTAAAGGCGATGAGAATGAGGCCACTGATTCGATTCCATCAAGAACAACAAATTCAAACAAGATGTTCAGTTCTTGTAGCCAGAGATCCTGACGGCTAAAGAAACGCTGAGCGTGCATATAGTAAAAAAGATAATTAAAATGGGAGGCAATTAAAAGAGAAAGAAGATCAGTAAGATGATAACCTTGTTGTTTCCGGCAGTATTCGAAAAGGAGAAGAGTCGGGATGCGGCCAATAGAAAAGACTTGGAGGCATAACAACCCATTTGAAACGATCTCAATCAAGGTTTGAGGTTTATCGTAAACACTTAACGATATTGCAGACTTTCACCCTTCAAGACTGCTCTCAGGAAACCGAGAGCAGCAGAAAAAAGAATTCGATAGAAGAAGATACCATTGCTTGCCCAGTTTGATTGGATCTTGTCATAGACTCCTTGAATCTACACAAAGGAGAATTTGATCAAGCGAAACATTATTTGAGGGAGGGCTTCTTGCTTGAGTGTGAGTCGTGAAATGGGATCTTGGGTAGCATTCATGACCATTAATCGGTTAGAAAGTAATACACCAAAGAAGGTGTTGGTAAGATTCTTTTGCGAGGAAAGTAGTGATTCAATAGCAGTCTAAGAATTACCATGAATGGAAACCGAGGATGCATAGCTATGATCAAGAAACGTGGAATGGTAGGGAACGAGGAAAACAAGTCCTTTGATCAGTGAAATCGGCAAAAGGGAGTTCTGGATTTACACCATTGAAAGGGATTGTTAAAAAGAAATCAATATTTCAGTAGTTCAACTAAAACTAAAACTCTAATAACAAGAGGCCGAATAGAACTCAAAAGGAATGAAAAAAAAATAAATGAAAGAAGGAAGAAAAAATGTTCTAGTCAAAGTTAGACTTACTAAGATGACATCAAGGCGAATCATGAGTGCATCTGATTTGTTGTTGTTTTCCGGAATCCTTAAAGGTTGAAAAAGAAGGTAAAATCTACAAAGAAAAAAGACCAAAATCTTGGTTAGCCGAACCATTAGATTGCTGGAGTTGTTATTGATTTCCATTAGATCTATGTCAAAGGAGTACCAATAGAACGATGCAGGATTAACAAAAAGATTTAAAAAATTGAGTATAAAATATGAAAAGAGCCAACTTATCATTGATGGTGGATGTTGTGCTTTTGCAACATGGCAGCCAGAAGGATGGAGTGCACGATCGCAAAGAATCCAAAAGGAATAACCTCTTTGTAAGGTTAGTTTGTAGGGTCGGTTGGGCGCTTGAATCCTTCTCTCCTGGAGCGGTGGAGGCTAGTGTGATGGCAGTGATATTGAGAAAGCCAAGGTTGATCTCCTAGAAGGGAGAAAGAGAACGAAAAGAGAAGGGAAGAAGGAGAAGGTGTGAGAGAAAAGAGAGGGGGAGAAGAGAAAGCAAATTTGATTAAGCTATATTTTTTTTTTCAAAAGCCCATAATTAACTATTTTAAATCTTAAAATTTGATTTAAAATCATTTGGTTGTCATTTGTTGGGATTAAAACGTGCATGTCTAAATGGGCTTTATAGAGAATCCGTTCAAATTTTAACTGAATAAAAAGATGAAAAATTGAGATTCTGTTGTATAATTTTAGCGCAAAAGTCCATAATTAACAAATTGAACTCATAAAATTTGATTTAATATCATTTTGCGGTCATTTTAATTGGATTAAAACATGCATTTCTAAATGGGCATTATAGTAAACCCGCTCGAATTTTAACTGAGTAAAAAACTAGAAATTTGAGATTAAACTGTATAATTTTGTTCAAAAACCCATAATAAACTATTTGGAATCATAAAATTTGAATTAATATCATTTGGATGTCGTTTTCTTGGGATTAAAATGTGCCTGTCTAAATGAGCTTTGTAGAAAATCCGTTCAAATTTTAATTAAGTAATAAGATGAAAAATTGAGATTATGTTGTATAATCTTAGTGCAAAAGTCCATAATTAAATATTAGAACTCATAAAATTTTATTTAATATCATTTTGCGGTCATTTTATTGGGATTAAAACGTGCATGTCTAAATGGGCTTTATAGTGAACCTGTTCGAATTTTAACCGAGTAAAAAGCTAGAAATTTGAAATTAAGTTGTATAATTTTGTTCAAAATCCCATAATAAAATATTTGAAATCACAAAATTTGAATTAATATCATTTAGATATTGTTTTGTCGGGATTAAAACGTGCCTGTCTAAATGGGCTTTATAGAGAATCCGTTTGAATTATAACCTAGTAAAAAGCGGAAAAATTGAGATTATGTTGTATAATTAGGTTCAAAAGACCATAATTAAATATTTGAACTCATAAAATTTTATTTAATATCATTTTGTTGTTGTTTTATTGGGATTAAAACGTGCATGTCTAAATAGGCTTTATAGTGAACTCGTTCGAATTTTAACCGAGTAAAAAGCTAGAAATTTGAGATTAAGCTGCATAATTTTGTACAAAAACCCATAAATAAACTATTTGAAAACACAAAATTTTAATTAATATCATTTGGATGTCGTTTTATTGGGATTAAAATGTGCCTGTCTAAATGGGCTTTATAGATAATCCGTTCGAATTTTAACCGAGTTAAAAGCTAAGAAATTGAGATTATGTTATATAAATAGGTGAAAAAGTTCATAATTAACTATTTGAAGTCATAAAATTTGATTTAATATTATTTTCCGGTCATTTTATTGGGATTAAAACGTGCATTTCTAAATGGACTTTATAGTGAACCCGTTCGAATTTTAAACGAGTAAAAAGCTAGAAATTTGAGATTAAGCTGTATAATTTTGTTAAATGCCCATAATAAACTAATTGAAGTCATAAAAATTTATTTAATATCATTTGGTTGTCTTTTTATTGGGATTAAAACGTGTATATCTAAATGAGATTTATAGAGAAGTCGTTCGAATTTTAACAGAGTAAAAAGATGAAAAATTAAGATTATGTTGTATAATTAGGTTCAAAAGTCCATAATTAACTATTTGAACTCATAAAATTTTATTTATTTTCATTTTGCAGTTGTTTTATTGGGATTTAAATGTGCAAGTCTAAATGGGATTTATAGTGAACCCGTTCGAATTTTAACCGAGTAAAAAGCTAGAAATTTGAGATTAAGTTGTATAATTTTGTTCAAATTCCCATAATAAACTATTTAAACTCATAAAATTTTATTTAATATCATTTGGTTGTTGTTTTGTTGGGATTAAAAAGTGCATGTATAAATAAGCTTTATAGAGAATCCGTTCGAATTTTATCCGAGTAAAAAGCTAAAAAATTGAGATTATGTTATATAAATAGGTGAAAAAGTCCATAATTAATTATTTGAGGTCATAAAATTCGATTTAATATCATTTTTTGGTCGATTTATTGGGATTAAAATGTGCTTGTCTAAATGGGCTTTATAGTGAACCCGTTCGAATTTTAACCGAGTAAAAAGCTAGAAATTTGAGATTAAGCTGTATAATTTTTTTCAAATGCCCAAAATAAACTATTTGAACTCATAAAATATTATTTAATATCATTTGGTTGTCGTTTTGTTGGGATTAAAACGAGCATGTCTAAATGGGCTTTATAGAGAAGTCGTTCGAATTTTAACCCAATAAAAAGATGAAAAATTGATATTATGTTGTATAATTTGGTTTAAAAGTCCATAATTAAATATTTGAACTCTCAAAATTTGATTTAATATTATTTGACGGTCGTTTTATATGTATTAAAACATGCATATCTAATTGGGCTTTATAGTGAACTCGTTCTAATTTTAACGAAGTTAAAAGCTAGAAATTTGAGATTAAGCTGTATAATTTTGTTCAAAAACCCATAATAAACTATTTGAACTCATAAAATTTTATTTAATATCATTTGGTTTTTGTTTTTTTGGGACTAAAACGTGCATGTCCAAATGGTCTTTATAGATAATCCATTCAAATTTTAACCGAGTAAAAAGCTGAAAATTGAGATTATGTTGTATAATTAGGTACAAAAATCCATAATTAACTATTT
Organism: Abelmoschus esculentus; assembly: GCA_035048815.1. Lineage (NCBI taxonomy): Eukaryota > Viridiplantae > Streptophyta > Magnoliopsida > Malvales > Malvaceae > Abelmoschus > Abelmoschus esculentus. Next base: position 5,808,479 of record JAUCBN010000049.1, read on the forward strand.
GAACTCATAAAATTTTATTTATTATCATTTTGAGTTCGTTTTGTTGGGATTAAAACGTGCAAGTCTAAATGGGCTTTATAGTGAACCTATTTGAATTTTAACCTAAAAAAATTAGAAATTTGAGATTAAGTTGTATAGTTTTGTTCAAAAACCCATAATAAACTATTTTAAATCATAAAATTTGATTTAATATCATTTGGATGTCATTTTGTTGGGATTAAAATGTGCATATCTAAATTGGCTTTATAGAGAAGTCGTTCAAATTTTAACCGAGTAAAAAGATGAAAAATTGAGATTATGTTGTATAATTAGGTTCAAAAGTCCATAATTAAATATTTGAACTCACAAAATTTGATTTAACATCATTTGGCGGTCATTTTATTGGGATTAAAACATGCATGTCTAACTAGGATTTATAGTGAACTCGTTCGAATTTTAACCGAGTAAAAAGCTAGAAATTTGAGATTAAGCTGTATATTTTTACTCAAAAGCCCATAATAAACTATTTGAACACATAAAATTTTATTAAATATCATTTGATTATCATTTTGTTCGTATTAAAACGTGTATGTCTAAATGGGCTTTATAGAGAATTCGTTCGAATTTTAACAAAGTAAAAAGCTGAAAAATTGAGATTATGATGTATAATTAGGTTCAAAATTCCATAATTAACTATTTGAACTCATAAAATTTTATTTTATTATCATTTTGCGTTCTTTTTATTGGGATTAAAACGTGCAAGTCTAAATGGCATTTACAGTGAACCTATTTGAATTTTAACTGAGTAAAAAAACGAGAAATTTGAGATTAAGCTGTATAATTTTGTTCAAAAACCCATAATAAACTATTTTAAATCATAAAATTTGATTTAATATCATTTGGATGTCGTTTTGTTGGGATTAAAATGTGCATGTCTAAATCGGCTTTATAGAGAAGTCGTTCGAATTATAACCGCGTAAAATGATGAGAAATAGAGATTATGTTGTATAATTAGGTTCAAAAGTCCATACTTAAATATTTAAACTCTCAAAATTTGATTTAACATCATTTTGCGGTCATTTTTTGGGATTAAAATGTGCATGTCTAATTGGGCTTTATAGTGAACTCGTTTGAATTTTAACGAAGTAAAAAGCTAGAAATTTGAGATTAAGATGTATAATTTTGTTCAAAAGCCCATAATAAACTATTTGAACTCATAAAATTTTATTTAATATCATTCGGATTTTGTTTTGATGGGATTAAAACGTGCATGTCTAAATGGGCTTTATAAAGAATTCGTTCGAATTTTAACCGAGTAAAAATCTCAAAAATTGTTATTATGTTTTATAATTAGGTTCAAAATTCCATAATTAACTATTTGAACTCATAAAATTTTATTTATTATCATTTTGCATTCGTTTTATTGGGATTAAAACGTGCAAGTCTAAATGGCTTTATAGTGAACCTATTTTAATTTAATCGAGTAAAAAAACGAGAAATTTGAGATTAAGCTGTATAATTTTGTTCAAAAACCCATATAAACTATCTTAAATCATAAAATTTGATTTAATATAATTTGGATGTCATTTTGTTGGGATTAAAACGTGCATGTCTAAATCGGCTTTATAGAGAATCCGTTCAAATGTTATCCTTGTAAAAAGCTGAAAAATTGAGATTATGTTGTATAATTTGGTTCAAAAGTCTATAATTAAATATTTGAACTCGTAAAATTTTATTTAATATCATTTTGCTGTTGTTTTATTGGGATCAAAACGTGCATGTCTAAATGGGCGTTATAGGGAACCTGTTCGAATTTTAACCGAGAAGAAAGCTAAAAATTTGAGATTAAGATGTATCTTTATGTTCAAAAGCCCATAATTAACAATTTTAACTCTTAAATTTTGATTTAAAATCATTTGGTTATCGTTTTGTTGGGATTTAAAGGTGCATGTCTTAATGGGCTTTATAAAGAATCCGTTCAAATTTCAATCGAGTAAAAAGCTAAAAATTGAGATTATGTTGTATAATTAGGTTTAAAATATCTTAGTTAACTATTTGAACTCATAAAATTTTATTTAATATCATTTTGCTGTTGTTTTATTGGGATTAAAACGTGCATGTCTAAATGGGCTTTATAATGAACCTATTCCAATTTTAACCGAGAATAAAGTTAAAAATTTGAGATTAAGCTGTATCTTTTTGTTCAAAAGCCCATAATTAACAATTTTAAGTCTTAGAATTTGATTTAAAATATTTGGTTATCGTTTTGTTGGGATTTAAATGTGCATGTCTAAATGGGCTTTATATAGACTCTGTTCAAATTTCAACCGAGTAAAAAGCTAAGAAATTGAGATTATGTTGTATAATTAGGTTCAAATTATTATAATTAACTATTTGAACTCATAAAATTTGATTTAATATCATTTTGCGGTTATTTTTTTTGGGATTAAAACGTGCATATCTAAATGGGCTTTATAGTGAACGAGTTCGAATTTTAACCGAGAAAAAAGCTATAGATTTGAGATTAAGCTGTATCTTTTTGTTCAAAAGCCCATAATTAACAATTTCAACCCTTAAAATTCGATTTCAAATCATTTGGTTTTCGTTTTATTGGGATTAAAACATGCATGTCTAAATGGGCTTTATACAGAATCCTTTCGAATTTTAACCGAGTAAAAAGCAGAAAAATTGAGATTTTGTTGTATAATTAGGTTTAAAAGTCCATAATTAACTATTTCAAATCATAAAATTTATTTATTATTATTTTGCGGTCGTTTTAGTTGCATTAAAACGTGCAAGTCTAAATCGACTTTATAGTGAACCCCTTCGAATTTTAGAAAATTTAGATTAAGCTGTATAATTTTATTTAAAAACCCATAATAAACTATTTGATATCATAAAATTTGATTTAATATCATTTAGATGTTATTTTGTTGGGATTAAAACGTGCATGTCTAAATGGGCTTTATAGATAACCCGTTCGAATTTTAACAGAGTAAAAAGCTAAAAATTGAGATTATGTTGTATAATTATGTTCAAATATCCATAATTAACAATTTGAACTCATAAAATTTGATTTAATATCATTTTGCAGTCATTTTATTGGAATTAAAACGTGCAAGTCTAAATTTGATTTATAGTGAACCCATTCGAATTTTAAACGAGTAAAAATCTAGAGATTTGAGATTAAGCTGTACAATTTTTTTCAAAAGCCCATAATAAACTATTTTAACTCATAAAATTTATTTAATATCATTTGGTTATCGTTTTCTTGGGATTAAAATGTGCATGTCTAAATGGGCTTTATAGATAATCCGTTCAAATTTTAACAAAGTAAAAAGCTGAAAAATTGAGATTATGTTGTATAATTAGGATCAAAAGTCCATAATTAACTATTTGAACTCATAAATATTGATTTAATATCTTTTTCTGGTCATTTTATTGGAATTAAAACGTTCAAGTCTAAATGGGCTTTATAGTAAACCCGTTCGAATTTTAATCGAGTAAAAGGCTAGAAATTTCAGATTAAGATATATAATTTTGTTCAAAAGCCCATAATAAACTATTTTAACTCATAAAATTTGATTTAATATCATTTTGTTATCGTTTTGTTGGAATTAAAACATGTAGTCTAAAAGGGTTTTCAAGTGAACCCGTTCAAATTTTAACCAAGTAAAAAGCTAGAAATTTGAGATTAAGATGTATAATTTTGTTCAAATACCCCTAATAAACTATTTCAACTCGTTAATTTTAATTAATATCATTTGGTTGTCGTTTTGTTGGGATTAAAATGTGCATATCAAAATGGGCTTTATACAGAAGTCGTTCGAATTTTAACCGAGTAAAAAGATGAAAAATTGAGATTATGTTGTATAATTAGGTTTAATAGTCTATAATTAAATATTTGAACTCATAAAAATTGATTTAATATCATTTGCGGTCATTTTTTTGGGAATAAAACGTACAAGTCTGAATGGGCTTTATAGTGAACCTGTTCGAATTTTAACCGAGTAAAAAGCTAGAAATTTGAGATTAAGCTGTATAATTTTGTTTAAAAGCCCATAATAAACTATTTGAACTCATAAAATTTTATTAAATATCATTTGATTATCATTTTGTTCGTATTAAAACGTGTATGTCTAAATGGGCTTTATAGAGAATTCGTTCAAATTTTAACAAAGTAAAAAGCTGAAAAATTGAGATTATGATGTATAATTAGGTTCAAAAGTCCATAATTAATTATTTTAACTCATAAAATTTGATTTAATATCATTTTGTGGTCGTTTTATTGGGATTAAAATTTGCAAGTCTAAATGGACTTTATACTAAACTAGTTCAAATTTTAACAAAGTAAAAATCTAGAAATTTGAGATTAAGCTGTATAATTTTGTTCAAAAGCCCATAAAAACCTATTTGAACTCATAAAATTTTATTTAATATCATTAAGTTGTCGTTTTGTTGGGATTAAAATGAGCATGTCTAAATGGGCTTTATAGATAATCCGTTCAAATTTTAACCGAGTAAAAAGCTAAAAAATTGAGATTATGTTGTATAATTAGGTTCAAAAGTCCATAATTAACTATTTGAACTCATAAAATTTGATTTAATATCATTTTGCGGTCGTTTTATTGGAATTAAAACGATCAAGTCTAAATTGGCTTTATCAAGATATGTCCAAATTACTGAAGACTGTGCAGGCTGAAATTTTAAACCGAAAAGTTCCAATAACTCTTGGAAGGAGACACCATTCAACCGAACGGATAAGGAGGGAGACACCACCAATTGAACAGACACCAACGCCACTATTCGGCCACCTTTTCAAAGGGAAATGTCCGTTGGCCACACCCTTTTATTTCCTATAAATAGGACTTGAATTTCATTTGTAAAACACACTATTCAAATTATATAAAATTACTTGTGAGAATTTTCTCTCATTTAGTTCTTCTTAGAACTTTATCGACTTATCAAGTACTTTTATACTTGTGGCGTCAACCCCTTTCTATCCATCTTAGTACTTTGGGTTCTTTTAGTTTAATATACTAAAAGGGTCAAAGTTCGTTTATCACGACCCCTTAAAGATCAATATAGGATTCGGGATTAGTTTTTTATAGCTTAGTTTCTTCCTTGAGTATCTTTAAGATATTATTTCCATTTCATCATTCCTTTTCACCATATCACCATCCTTATATATCATCTCATTCAATTCATCATTCTCATCCTTTATCATCATCACAAAGCGTCCTAAACATCCATTCACCGTTATCAACACCACACATCCTTTAGCTTCTAAATCAGTCCCTAAACTATTCCCTTCATTCATTTCACCTATTCCTTTCATCCATTATCCTTAATTCTTCATTTTTCCAGCTACTTCTTGCGAGAGACTTGCTTCCTTCCTAGGTCCTACAATCAAAGTGTGTCGTTCAGCATCATCAACAAGTTCGGCTTACATCATATGGTAATCAGAGCTTTGGTGGAAGAAGCAAAGTGCAACAAAATGCCCGTTCAAGCAATTGTAAGTAACTAAACTTTGTCATTTTCAATTTTTGAGCAAAAAAACAAAAAAGAAAGAAAGGAGAAAAGTTAGTTCGAACAAAAAAAAGAACAAAAAAAGTCAGTTTCAAAAAAAAGATAAAAGAAAAATCAAATTCAAAAGTACAAGATCAAGGGTGAGAAACCATAGCAACATCATCTTCAACATCAAGCCGAGAAGCCATTTCATCTTCAAGACTTTGATTGTTGTTGAAGGAAGGTTGTAAGTTTTCTTGTCAAGTAAGTAACCCCGTTTTTATTTCTTTTCATTCTAAATCTTTCTTATCATCCGACTTCGTTTCTCTTTTTTTTTTTATAACTAACCATTTTAGTGACGCATAAGCACATTTTACTTGCCTAAGCCTTAAGTAAGTTCTTCTAAGAACTATACACAAGAGAAAAGAGTAGAAAAAGGCGAGAGAGTTGTGAGATCAGAAGAGGACAGTAAAAGCTATTAAGTCCTAGAGTGCAAACACAGAGAAAGAGTATAAGAGAGTAATTTTCCTTGGAGTGAATTAGTGAGGCTTTATTGTGAAACATATTGGGTAAAGATTTTATTTTCATTATTCTAACCATGTCACCATAATCTTGTGATTTTTTTTCCACATGAGGACAAGTTCTCGTTGTGAAAAGAACATTAAGATTAGAAGCGATGAACGAAGAAGACCAACAAAGGGAAAACATTTTCTACACTAGATGCCATGTGAACAAAATGATGTGAGCACATCAATGCAATCACAATATGATCCGGAGGTCTTGCCACAAGGACCTATTACTCGTTCTAAGGCAAAGAAATTCAGGGAAGTACTTTTCCTTGCTTGTGCTTTAATTACAGATTCATTCGATAATGTTTATGCCTTAGAACATAGGCTTTATAATGTGTTGCATGCTGATATGTGACATATTAGACTATACTACTTATATATATGTTTAAGTATGTATATATGCTATTAAGTATGTTTTAAGGTTTGGTTTGATAGTGTTTATTTTGTTTCTAACTTATTTATACGTTCTTGTGTGTTTTTGAATAAGTTTACAAGTGTTTCAACCTTGTGTTTTACGAATGGATCCTTATGCTGTTTTCCAGTATAGGTAAACAGAGGTGTACCAGTGAGTTACGAAATGGATTCTTGTGTTGTTTTCCAGTATAGGTAAACAGAGGTGTACCAGTGAGTTACGAAATGGATTATTGTACTGTTTTCCAATATAGGTAAACAGAGGTGTGCTAGTGTAAGAGCAGGCCAAACACAACCCTCTTTTGGGATGATGGACGACAACAAAGGATAAGGATGAGGGGTTTCTCATTCAAATTCAAACAATTAACACATGTTTAATGTGTTTTATGAGCCCAAACATGTGGCTGATATGAATGGAGCCTAGATGCAAGTTATTAAGCATTTGAATTTAATTTCAGCCAAGTATTCAAATTCGGCCAACTCCTTTCATTCTCCTATATATTCTGAAATTTTTGTAAAGACAAGGTTACACATTTTTGAATAAAAATTATATTTAAGAGTTTTCTCTTATTTGGTTCTTTTTAGAACTTTTCTGACATTCAAACTTATTTTTGATTGTCAAATTCTTGGTACTTTGGGTTCCTAGATCTCTATCTAGAGGGTCCAAGTCCTTTTGACGTTAAACAGATTCAATTCGGGTTTCCTCAGTATATTGTGCAGGTTCTTTCGAGTTTAGCATGTCCAATTCGATCCAGCAACTTTCTTCACCATTGTTGAACGTTCAAGTTGCTGCCATGGATGTTTCTTGAAGCATTCATCTTCCAGTTCGAATATCATTCAAACGTTCAAACTTTTCTGTTCTTTATTTTTTTTTCTCGTTTTTATTTTTCTTTCCATTGTTTTCCTGTCTTGGTAAACAGTGAAAAATCTCGTTCTAGTGTCAACTTTTCTTATCTCTTTCATTTTTCGTTTTATTTTACTTCATTGTTTTCCTATGTAGGTAAACAATGTAAAAATTCTCTTCAAACGCCCAAGTTATTATACTTATTTCCTATATAGGTAATCAATGTAAACACTTGACTATTTATGTTTTTCTTTTGCAGGAACTTACTTACAACATTCCTAGATCCACAACTTACGAAGAAAGTCCATTTCGATAGGCTACCTCGTATCATATGGTAATCAGAGCTTAGGTTCGGATTTGTTGTACTTTTTCTGCAATTTAGTACAAAAGAAAAATACAAAAAAAATAAATTTCGAAAAATTCAAAAAAAAGTCGAAGTCAAAGTTTGACTAAAAAAATCAAAGTCAAAGTCAAAAAATAGAAAAAAAAATTGAAAATAAAAAAAATAAAAAAATCAGATTCAAATATTGCAAAGAAATTGAAAAAAAGAAAGTGTATTCTTATTGTAAAATCAAGATGAATGTACAAGTTCTTCTACTATGTGATTCGAAGTGCTTGGAAATCAACCGAAACGAATTGTCCTTGTTTGTTCAGTGATAGGAGCGTTGTAAAGCACTTCCTTGTAGTAAGAATTACATTTCCATCTTTTTATTTCCTTTTTGCCAATTTCCAGCCCTTTTACTTTTGTTTCTTTTTTTTTTCTTTGTTTTATCTTCGTTTTTCCTTATTTGTGTTTCTTGTTAGTAACACATTTGTAACAGGTTTGAAAACGTTGGTTTAGTCCTTTAAAGAACTGAAAATTGAGAAATTGTAAGGGAAAAAGGCACTGAGTGTTGTGAGAACAGAAGGGGAGACAAAAAGAGCCATTCAAGCATTCTCCCGAATGAAACACGAGTGCTGAGTGTTACATTTTGAGTGCACATTTTTCTTTGGAGTAAAAACCGAGAGGTTTTGTGAGTGTGTAGTGAGGACTTTTATTTTTGTTTTACTTAACTCGTTATTTGTGCTTCTTTTTGTTTTCTTTTGTTTTAATATGACAGGGTCAGATGATCGTAGTCATGGTGGAGACCAGCCACCAGATTTGCAAATGCAGGCTTTTACACGTACTATGCAACGTCTATTAGAGAATGCATTAGAGCCTTTGCAGTCTCGTTTGGACAAGATAGATGGGGGTGGTTTCCAATCTGTCCATATGATGAAAATGACGTTGAACAATCACCACGGATGAATCAACGACCAGGACGTGTAGTTGATGATAATATTTCTAACATAAAAGTTGTTATACCTTCTTTTTAGTGACGTTAAGATCCAGATGCTTATCTGACATGGGAAAGTAAGGTTGAACACGTTTTCGAGTTTTAGAATTACTCGGAACAAAAGAAAGTACGATTAGCAACTTTAGAGTTTGTTGACTATGCACTATTGTGGTGGGATCAATTATTGGTTAGTCGACGACGTACGGGTGAAGGACCAGTGAGAACATGGGACGAAATGAAGAGTATCATGCGGAAACGGTTTGTTCCTTCTCACTATCATCGTGATTTATTTCAGAAATTACAAACTTTGAAACAGGGCAATAGGAGTGTCAAGGACTATTTCAAGGAAATGGAGATGTCCATGATGCGTGCGAACATAGTTGAGGATCGTGAAGCAACTATGGCTCGGTTTATGGCAGGTTTGAATTCTGAAATTTCTAACGTTGTTGAATTGCAGCATTATGTCGAATTGGATGACATGGTGCATATGGCGATGAAAATTGAGCGACAACAACGTAGAAAAGTTTCTACTCGAGGTAATATTACTCCATTTAAATCTTTTACGAATCCATTATATACCCCTAACCATGCTAGGAAACAAGCACCAAAAGCGCCACTTCGGATTCAAGAACGAGGCGAGTCCAGCAAACCAAAGCCTCCCGTTGTTGATAATGGGCGTGGTAAACAAAATGTAGTGGTACAAGAACGATCGAGAGATATTCAAAGTTTTAAGTGCCTTGGTCGAGGACATGTTGCTAGCCAGTGTCCTAATCGTAGGGTTATGTTGATGCGAGATGATGGAGAGATCGAGTCAGATTCTGAAGAAGAACCACATGAGACCCTTGATGAAGATGATAAAGAAGATGTCCTAGAAGTTGCTGAGACTGGTAAGGTAATGGAAATTATGGTTGTTAAACGTAGTCTGAGTGTGCAACAAGTTCAGGATGAACAACAACGCGAAAATATCTTTCACACGCGATGTAAAGTTTAAGATAAGGTATGTGTTGTGATTATTGATAGCGGTAGTTGTACTAATGTTGCCAATTCAGTGATGGTTGACAAGTTAGGTCTCAAGACGACAAAACATCCGAATCCTTACAAATTGCAATGGTTGAATGACGGTGGAGAACTTAAAGTAACAAAACAAGTTGTTATACCGTTTTCGATTGGAAGTTACAAGGACGAGGTCCTTTGTGATGTTGTGTCAATGGATGCTACTCACCTTCTTTTGGGACGCACTTGGCAGTATGACAAGAAGGTTATGCATGATAGTTTTACAAATCGATACTCTTTTATGCATGCAGGTAAAAAGATTACTTTGGCTCCTTTGACACCGAGTCAAGTGATGGAAGATCAAGCAAGCTTGAAAAAGCGTAAGGAAGCTGCAAAGGAGAAGAAAAAGATGAATGTTTATGCAAGCAGTCGAGAAATCAGGAAATGTCTTTCCTCTCACCAATCTTTGTTTATTTTAATGTTTAAAGATTATTGTTTATTGACTGACTTTCCTTCTGATTTGCCTGCATCAATTGTTTCCCTTTTGTAGGAATTTAAGGATGTGTTTCCGGAAGAAACACCGAGGGGATTGCCACCTCTTCGTGGCATTGAGCACCAGATTGACTTTATCCCAGGTGCTACTATTCCAAATCGACCAGCTTATCGAACTAAACCTGAAGAGACAAAAGAGCTTCAAAGATAAGTGACAGAATTGATGGACAAGGGTTATATTCGAGAGAGTCTGAGTCCGTGTGCTGTTAGTGCCAAAGAAAGATGGATCTTGGAGGATGTGCATAGATTGTAGAGCTGTGAATCAGATTACAATTAAGTATCGTCATCCTATTCCTAGACTTGATGATATGTTGGACGAGCTTTGTGGAGCCGTCATCTCCTCCAAAATTGATCTAAAGAGTGGATATCATCAGATTCGCATGCGAGAAGGCGATTAATGGAAGACAACCTTCAAAACGAAGCTAGGTTTGTACGAATGGTTAGTAATGCCTTTTGGCTTAACTGATGCACCTAGTACTTTTATGCGATTGATGAATCATGTTCTGCGATCTTTTATTGGAAAGTTTTGTGTTGTATATTTTGACGATATCTTAATTTATAGCAAGACTTTGCAGGATCATGTAAACATTTGAGAGCTGTTTTGCAGACTTTGCGAGAAGAAAGATTGTTTGGTAACATAGAGAAATGTGTGTTTTGTACTGACAAACTTAAATTTCTTGGTTATATTGTTAGTGCATAGGGTGTTGAAGTAGATCCTGAAAAGATAAAAGCAATTCAAGAATGACCACGACCGACATCGATTACTCAGGTTAGATCTTTTCATTGTTTAGCTAGTTTTTATCGACGGTTTGTTCCTAACTTCAGTTCTATTACCGCACCCTTAACCGGGATTATTAAGAAGAATTCTAACTTCTTATGGGGTAAAGAACAAGAAGATGCCTTTTTGAAAATTAAGGATTGTTTGACGAAGTTACCTGTGTTATCCTTACCTAACTTTGATAAAACTTTTGAAATTGAATGTGATGCTTCTGGAGTTGGTATAGGCGTTGTGTTAATGCAGGAAAAGAGGCCCATTGCATACTTCAGTGAAAAGCTTAGTGGAGCAACATTAAATTATCCAGTCTACGATAAGGAGATGTATGCACTGATTCGGGCATTGGAGACTTGGCAGCATTACTTGTTGCTTAAGGAGTTTGTGGTTCACACTGATCATGAGGCTTTACGATATATCACAGGTCAGCATAAATTGAATAAGCGACATGCTAAATGGGTTGAATTTTTAGAGTCTTTTCCTTATGTTATTCGTTACAAAAAGGGTAAAGATAATGTCGTTGCTGATGCTTTATCACGTAGATATGTGCTTTTGAATTACCTTGATTCACATTTAATTGGATTTGCATATATTCGTGACTTGTATGTTGATGATTCTGATTTTTAGAGATAAGTATAATGCTTGTGAGAAAGGTGCAGTTGGAAAGTTTTACAGGCATGATGGTTATCTTTTCAGAGAAAATAGGATATGCATTCCACAGGGTTCAATGCGTGATATTCTGATCCGTGAAGCACATGAGGGTGGATTGATGGGTCACTTTGGAGTCACCAAGACGTTATAGACATTGAAAGAACATTTATTTTGGCCTAAGATGCGTATAGACGTTGAAAGGTACTGTGAACATTGTGTGACATGTAAGAAAGCAAAATCGAAGGTTTCACCACATGGTATGTACTTACCTTTACCTATTCTTGATTCTCCTTGGACTGATATTTCTATGGATTTTGTTTTGGGATTGCCAAGAACTAGGACAGGTAGAGATAGTATTTTTGTTGTGGTTGATAGGTTCTCTAAGATGGCACATTTTTTTGCATGCCATAAGACCAATGATGTTGTTAATGTGGCTAACTTGTTCTTTAGAGATGTTGAACGTTTGCATGGTATTCCTAGGTCAATTGTTTCTGACAGGGATGTAAAGTTTTTGAGTCACTTCTGGAGGACTCTTTGGAGCAAATTAGGTACGAAACTCATGTTTTCTACTACTTGCCATCCCCAGACTGATGGACAAACTGAGGTTGTTAACAGAGTTTTATCTACTTTACTTCATTCCATCATTAAAAAGAATATAAAGACTTGGGAAGATTGTTTGCCACATGTTGAGTTTGCGTATAATCATGTTGTATATTCTGCTACTAAGATGTCACCATTTGAGGTTGTTTATGGTTTTAACCCTAATACGCCTCTAGATTTGTTACCTTTGCCACAGGAACAAGTGACGAACAGGGACGGTCAAGCAAAAGCAGAATATGTGAAGAAGTTGCATCAACAAGTGAAGGAGAATTTAGAACGAAGGACTCAACAATATGAAAAGCAAGCAAACAAAGGAAGGAAGCGAGTCACCTTCGATGTTGGTGATTGGGTTTGGGTTCATTTTCGAAAAGAACGTTTTCCAGCCCAACGACGGTCAAAGTTGTTACCAAGAGGAGATGGTCCTTTTCAGGTGTTGGCGAAAGTGAATGACAACGCCTACAAGATAGACTTACCGGGCGAGTACACTGTAAGTGCCACATTTAATGTTTCTGATTTAACCCCTTATATGATTCTGCAGATTTGAGGTCAAATCCTTTTCAAGAAGGGGGGAATGACGTGAGCACATCAATGCAAGCACAATATGATCCGGAGGTCTTGCCACAAGGACCTATTACTCGTTCTAAGGCAAAGAAATTCAGGGAAGTACTTTTCCTTACTTGTGCTTTAATTACAGATTCATTCGATAATGTTTACGCCTTAGAACATAGGTTTTGTAATGTGTTGCATGCTGATATGTGACATATTAGACTATACTACTTATTATATATGTTTAAGTATGTTTAAGGTTTGGTTTGATGGTGTTTATTATGTTTCTAACTTATTTATACGTTCTTGTGTGTTTTTGAATAAGTTTACAAGTGTTTCAACCTTGTGTTTTACGAATGGATCCTTGTGCTGCTTTCCAGTATAGGTAAACAAAGGTGTACCAGTGAATTACGAAATTGATTCTTGTGCTGTTTTCCAGTATAGGTAAACAAAGGTGTACCAGTGAGTTACGAAATGGATTCTTGTATTGTTTTCCAATATAGGTAAACAGAGGTGTGCCAGTGTAAGAGCAGGCCAAACACAACCCTCTTTTGGAATGATGGACGGCAACAAAGGATAAGGATGAGGGGTTTCTCATTCAAATTCAAACAATTAACACATGTTTAATGTGTTTTAGGAGCCCAAACATGTGGCTGATATGAATGGAGCCTAGATGCAAGTTATTAAGCATTTGAATTTAATTTCAGCCAAGTATTCAAATTCGGCAAACTCCTTTCATTCTCCTATATATTTTGAAATTTTTGTAAAGACAAGGTTACACATTTTTGAATAAAAATTATATTTGAGAGTTTTCTCTTATTTGGTTCTTTTTAGAACTTTTCTGGCATTCAAACTTATTTTTAATTGTCAAATTCTTGATACTTTGGGTTCCTAGATCTCTATCTAGAGGGTCCAAGTCCTTTTGACGTTAAACAGATTCGATTTGGGTTTGCTCAGTATATTGTGCAAGTTCTTTCGAGTTTAGTGTGTCCAATTCGATCCAGCAACTTTCTTCACCATTGTTGAACGTTCAAGTTGCTGCCATGGATGTTTCTTAAAGCATTCATCTTCCAGTTTGAATATCATTCAAACGTTCAAACTTTTTTGTTCTTTATTTTTTTTCTTGTTTTTATTTTTCTTTCCATTGTTTTCCTATCTTGGTAAACAGTAAAAAATCCCGTTCCAGCGTCAACTTTTCTTATCTCTTTCATTTTTCGTTTTATTTTACTTCATTGTTTTCCTATGTAGGTAAATAATGTAAAAATTCTCTTCAAACGCCCAAGCTATTATACTTATTTCCTATATAGGTAATCAGTGTAAACACTTGACTGTTTATATTTTTCTTTTGCAGGAACTTACTTACAACATTCCTAGATCCGCAACTTACGAAGAAAGTCCGTTTCGACAGGCTACCTCGTATCAACAAAAGTATATTTTCTTTGATAATTGATGGAGGAAGTTGTACCAACCTAGAAAGCACTATGATGGTAGAACGACTCGGTCTCAAAACCACCAAACATCCAAATCTGTATAAACTACAATGATTGCATGATGGAGGAGAATTAGAGGTCAAAAAGCAAGTGAAAGTTTTGTTTCTATTGGAAGATACATAGATGAATTTTTGTGTGACATACTACCTATGAGTGCAAGTCATATTCTTCTAGGGAGACTGTGGCAATACGACAAGAGAGCAGTTCATGATGGATTTACCAATCAGTTCTCATTCATGTTTGAAGGAAGAAAGATCATCCTAAAACCTTTTAGCCCAAGTCAAAGTAAACTGTGACCAGGAATAATTGTCTAAGAGAATTGCAGCATGGGGTGAAAACAAAAAGGGGAAAGAGCAAGTGAAAGAATGTGCGATGGAAGAAGTACATTTTGAAGAAAAAGAAACCACTGGAGTTGAAAATGAAAATGAGGAAGTTAAAATAGTTGGAGTTAAAAATGAAGAGACTAAAAATGAGATTGTGAATGAAGAGTATGCTGGAGTTGAAAATGCGCAAATTGAAAAGGAAGAGTGTGAGAATGAAAGAGAGATTCAAAAGGGAGATAAAGAAAAGAATGAGTGTGAAGAAGAAAAGCAAATTTTATCTAACAATTCTTTTCTTCCTATTTTTGATTTTTTATTTTTACAGGATGACAAAAGGAAGACCCCAAGAGATGTTCCAATTGCATTGTCGATCTTAAAGGAAACTCAACAACCAACACCCATTAAACATCCACCATGGTTTGCTATTTTCATTCATTTTGTTAATAGTTACTCATTCTCTAACTATGATTTCTTTTGTAGCAAATTGATTCACATACTTGGTGTTATCCTACCAAACTACGATGACAAGTTCTTTTGTCATTCTACGGTAGATTGGTGCATCAAAATATGCCATTCCAAGAGAGCTCTATAGTTAAAACTCTTCAAAAAACCATTATAATGATTCGAAGAGTGGAGATGAAAAGTTACATATCTTTTTCAAAGAATATGATGTTTCGAACCGAGAAATGATTTAAAGAACAAGTTTTGTTCTTAAAGGGCATGACGTTGCAAAAGGAGGATTCCAAAGAATTAATGCCTATTTATAGAAGGATGACCCGAGAAGAATAAATACATCACTTGGAAGGAATGAGAATTTGTCCACTCCAACAACAAGGAGGTGTCCATTAAATAACAATCTCGATTTGAGGACAAATCGCCAAAAAGAAGGGGAGAATGATACATTCCTAATCAACACCAATTTTCTCTATGGTTTG
Organism: Abelmoschus esculentus; assembly: GCA_035048815.1. Taxonomy (NCBI): domain Eukaryota; kingdom Viridiplantae; phylum Streptophyta; class Magnoliopsida; order Malvales; family Malvaceae; genus Abelmoschus; species Abelmoschus esculentus. The sequence goes on from JAUCBN010000049.1 coordinate 5,823,965, forward strand.
AGCACATCATTAAAGATCTTCAAGACTGGTTCTAAGGGAGTTCTACCTTACTTTATCTTCTATTATCTAATTTATGCATTCTATAATTTGACAAGCATGCTTTCGCTATATAATTTGACAAGCATACTTTATCCAATTTCCTCTATACCTTACTGATTCTATAATTATTCTAAGTCATCTTATTTTTAATATTAGCAAAACTAAATTATTTCGAACTCATTTTACCTTATTTCAATTCGTTTTAGCTTATACATTGTTTGCTTATTGTTTCAGCTATTTTAAGTAAAGATAATAGTCCTAGGAAGCTTAAAGACATCAAGGGTATCTCAATGTAGCTTGGAAAGACTTATGACAGCTTGGAACAACTCAAGGACGGCTCAAACGCTTAGAATTGCATAGGAGCTAAGGAAGCCTTATTTCAGCTCGTGAACTTAAAGGAACTATGTAGAACCTACTCACGAACTTAAAGGTCTAGCTCAACCAGCTAAAGTCAGCTCCAGAAAGCTCAAATTGGAAGCAAGATTTGAGCTAGCTAAGTCAGCTAGCTAGCTCAGCTCATGGTAGCTCACTCTCAGCTCAATCAACTCATCTTAGCTCACCCTACAACCTTTAGCTCAACCATGGAAGGACACATTCCCTCCCCAAGAGACACAACTGACCAGCCATGGAGGGAAACATGTTTGGGTGCCAAGATCATGGAGGGAAAGCAAGAGGGCGCCAAAACAAAAAGATAGCACTCTTCATTGGACAGATTCGTGATGGTCCACTTGTTTGACATTTTCGAGTAGGATCCAAGTACAAATGGGTTTCTGTGTCTTCATGAAAGTTATTCCTCCATCTCTTATATTTCCAACTCATGTTGAATCACATTAATACGATATATTGAACTCAAGATATGTCCAAATTACTAAAGACTGTGCAGACTGGAATTTTAAACCGAAAAGTTCCAACAACTCTTGGAAGGAGACACCATTCAACCGAACGCTTAAGGAGGGAGACACCACCAATTGAACAGACACCAACGCCACTATTCGGTCACCTTTTCCAAGGGAAATGTCCCTTGGCCACACCCTTTTATTTCTCATAAATAGGACTTGAATTTTCATTTGTAAAACACACTATTCAGATTATATAAAATTACTTGTGAAAATTTTCTCTCGTTTAGTTCTTCTTAGAACTTTATTGACTTATCAAGTACTTTTATGCTTGTGGCATCAATCCCTTTCTATCCATCTTGATGCTTCGGGTTCTTTTAGTTTAATATATTAAAAGGGTCAAAGCTCGTTTATCACCACCCCTAAAAGATCAATATAAGATTCGGGATTAGGTTTTCTATAACGTAGTTTCTTCCTTGAGTATCTTTAAGACACTATTCCATTTCACCATATCACCATCCTTCTATATCATCTCATTCCATTCATCATTCTCATCCTTTATAATCATCACAAAACGTTCTAATCCATTCACCCTTATCAACACCACACATCCTTCCACTTCCAAATTAGTCCCTAAACTATTCCCTTCATTCATTTTACCTATTCCTTTCATCCATTATCCTTAATTCTTCATTTTTACAACCACTTCTTGATAAGACTTCCTTCCTTCCTAGGTCCTACAATCAAAGTGTGTCGTTTAGCATCATCAACAAGTTCGGCCTACATCAGTTTGAACTCATGAAATTTGATTTACTCTTATTTTGCGTCCGTTTTGTTAGGTTTAAAGTGTGCATATCTAAATGAGCTTTATAGTGAACACATTGGAATTTAAACCGAGTAAAGTGCTCTAAAATTGAGATTAAGTGGTTTAATCATATTCAAAAGCTCATAATTAACAACTTGAACTAATGTAGCTTAATTGAATCTCATTTTGCGGTTGGTTTGGTGGGTTTAAAGCATGCATGTCTAATTGGGCTTTCTAGTGAACCCGTTCAAATTTTAAGCGACTAAAATGCTCTAAAATTAAGATTAAGTTGTATAATTTGGTTTAAAAGCCCATAATTAACTATTTGAACTCATGTAATTTGATTTATTCTTATTTTGTGTTGGTTTTGTTAGGTTTAAAGTGTGGATATCTAAATGAGCTTTATAGTGAACACATTGGAATTTAAACCGAGTAAATTGTTCAAAAATAGAGATTAAGTGGTTAAATCATATTTAAATGCTTATAACTAATTATTTGAACTCATGTAGCTTGACTGATTCTCATTTTGTGGTCGGTTTATTGGATTAAAAGCGTGCATGTCTAATTAGGCTTTCTAGTGACCCGTTTGAATTTTAAGCAATTAAAATGCTCTAAAATTGAGATTAATTTGTATAATTTGGTTTAAAAGCCCATAATTAACTATTTGAACTCGTGAAATTTGATTTACTCTTATTTTGCGTTTGTTTTGTTAATTTTAAAGTGTGCATATCTAAATAAGCTTTATAGTGAACACATTGGAATTTAAAGTGAGTAAAGTGCTCCAAAATTGAGATTAAGTGGTTTAATCATATTCAAAAGATTATAATTAACTACTTGAACTCATGTAATTTGAGTGAATCTCATTTTGTGGTTGGTTTGGTGGGTTTAAAGCATGTATGTCTTATTGGGCTTTCTAGTGAACCCGTTCGAATTTTAAGAGACTAAAATGCTCTAAAATTGAGATTAAGTTGTATAATTTGGTTTAAAAGCCCATAATTAACTATTTGAACTCGTGAAATTTGATTTATTCTTATTTTTCGTTCGTTTTGTTAGGTTTAAATTGTGCATATCTAAATGATATTTATAGTGAACACATTGGAATTAAAACCGAGTAAAGTGCTCTAAAATTGAGATTAAGTGATTTAATCATATTCAAAAGCTCATAATTAACTAATCGAAATCATGTAGTTTGATTGAATCTTATTTTATGGTTAGTTTGTTGGTTTAAAGCGTGCATATCTAATTGGGCTTTCTAGTGAACCCGTTCTAATTTTAAGCGACCAAAATACTCTACAATTAAGATTAAGTTGTATAATTTGGTTCAAAGGTCCATAATTAACTACTTTAACTCATGAAATTTGATTTTTTTCCTTATTTTGCGTTCGTTTTATTAGGTTTAAAGTATGCATATCTAAATGAGCTTTATAGTGAACACATTGGAATTTAAACCGAGTAAAGTGCTCTAGATTTGATATTAAGTGATTTAATCATATTAAAAAGCCCATAATTAACTATTTCAAATCATGTAGTTTGATTCAATCTCATTTTGTGGTAGGTTTGTTCGATTTAAAGCGTGGATGTCTAATTGGGATGTTAGTGAACCCGTTAAAAATTAATTGAGTAAAATGCTCCAAAATTGAGATTAAGTTGTATACTTTGTTTCAAAAGCCCTTAATTAACTATTTGAACTCATGAAATTTGATTTACTCTTATTTTGCGTCCGTTTTGTTAGGTTTAAATTTTGCATACCTAAATGAGCTTTATAGTGAACACAATGGGATTTAAACCGAGTAAAGGGCTCTAAAATTAAGATTATGTGGTTTAATCATATTCAAAAGCTCATAAATATCTATCTGAACTCAATTAGTTTGATTGAATCTCATTTTGTGGTCGGTTTGTTGGGTTTAAAGCGTGCATGTCTAATTGGGCTTTCTAGTGAACCCGTTCGAATTTTAAGCGACTAAAATGCTCCAAAATTGAAATTAAGTTGTATAATTTGGTTTAAAGGCCCATAATTAACTACTTGAACTCATGAAATTTGATTCATTCTTATATTGTGTCCGTTTTGTTATGTTTAAAGTGTTCATATCTAAATAAACTTTATAGTGTGAACACATTGGAATTTAAACAGAATAAAGAGCTCTAAATTTGAGATTAAGTGGTTTAATCATATTCAAAAGCTCATAATTAACTAATTGAAATCAAGTAGTTTGATTGAATCTCGTATTGTGTTTGGTTTGTTGGGTTTAAAGCGTGCATGTCTAATTAGGCTTTCTAGTGACCCATTCGAATTTTAAGCGACTAAAATGCTCTAAAGTTTAGATTAAGTTGTATAATTTGGTTCAAAAGCCCATAGTTAACTTTTTGAACTCATGAAATTTGATTTATTCTTACTTTGCGTCCGTTTTATTAGGTTTAAAGTACGCATATCTAAATGAGATTTATAATGAACAAATTGGAATTTAAATTGAGTAAAGTGCTCTAAAATTGAGATTAAGTGGTTTAATCATATTCAAAAGATCATAATTATCTATTTGAACTCATGTAGTTTGATTGAATCTCATTTTGTGACCGTTTTATTGGATTCAAAGCATGCATGTCTAATTTGGCTTTCTAGTGACCCGTTCGAATTTTAAGCAACTAAATTGAAAATAATTTGTATAATTTTGTTCAAAGTCCCATAATTAACTACGTGAACATATGAAATTTGATTCATTCTTATGTTGCATCCGTTTTGTTAGGTTTAAAGTGTGTATATCTAAATTATATTTATAGTGAACACATTGGAATTTAAACCGAGTAAAGTGCTCTAAAATTGAGATTAAATGGTTTAATCATATTCAAAAGCTCATACTTAACTAATTGAAATCATGTAGTTTGATTGAATCTCATTTTGTGGTTGGTTTATTGGGTTTTAAGCATGCATATCTAATTAGGCTTTCTATTTACCCGTTCGAATTTTAAGCGACTAAAATTCTCTAAAATTGTGATTAAGTTGTATAATTTTGTTCTAAAGGCCATAATTAACTTTTTGAACTCATAAAATTTGATTTATTCTTATTTTGCATCCGTTTTATTAGGTTTAAAGTGCGCATATCTAAATGAGCTTTATAGTGAACACATTAGAATTTAAACCGAGTAAAGTGCTCTAAAATTTTAATTAAGTGGTTTAATCATATTCAAAAGCTCATAATTAACTAATTGAACTCATTTAGTTTGGTTGAATCTCATTTTGTGGTTGGTTTGTTGGGTTTAAAGCGTGCATGTCGAATTGGGCTTTCTAGTGAACCCGTTCGAATTTTAATAGACTAAAATTCTCTAAAATTGAGATTAAATTGTATAATTTGGTTCAAATGCCCATAATTAACCTTTTGAACTCATAAAATTTTATTTATTCTTATTTTGCGTCTGTTTTTTTAGGTTTAAAGTGTGCTTATCTAAATGATCTTTATAGTGATCACATTGGAATTTAAATCGAGTAAACTGCTCTAAAATTGTTATTAAGTGGTTTAATTGAATTCAAAAGCTCATAATTAACTACTTGAACTCATGTAGTTTGATTGAATCTCATTTTGTGGTTGGTTTGTTGGGTTTAAAGCGGGCATGTCTAATTGGGCTTTCTAGTGACCCGTTTGAATTTTTTTTGAAAGAAAGGGCCTCATTAAAAAACCCTATAGCCAGTCACCTCGAGAGGTGAGTAGGCCCCTATGGGGAAAAGAGTACCCATGGTTTTATTGAGAAGAAGTGGAGAACCTCTCCGAATTTACAGAAGCCCGAATAAAATCGGGAAAGTTACAATCAAAAGAACATGAAGTAAAAGAACGCAAAGCCCTAGTAGCTAAGACATGGGCTACAACGTTTGTGTCTCTAGGTACATAACAAATCTTACAATCAGGCAAAGTACCAACAGTGGAGCGGATGTGAGACACCAAATGTTGCACGGTGGAAAGATCTTGATCTTGATGATGAATGTTGTTAACCTTGTTGGCAATGGAAGCTGAATCAGTTTCAAAGACCACATGAGTCCAGCCATTAGCAACTGCAAACTTTAGACCTTCCAAAATGGCAAGAGCCTCAGCAGAAGCGGGGTCCGGGCAAATGAGCGACATAGAACAACCACCAAGGACGAAGCTGGAGGAATACCGGGAAATGACGCCAACAACAGCACCTCTTAACACAGGGTCAAAGGCTCCATCTGTGTTAATCTTGACGAAACCAGGGTCCGGTTTCGTCCATCTATCTTGAGCAAAAGTGGGCTCAGCTAGCCGGGAACGTAGATGGGAGGCATCATTAATCGATGTGTAGTCATTAAAAAAGTTTTTGTGCATTGGAAACAACTAACCAAACCGGTTGTAGATGACTATTATGGACAAAGTCATTTCGGCGATTCTATAAATTCCAAAGGATCGTGATAAGAAGTGAAAATTGATGTAAGGAGAGAAAATCAACTACTTCAGAAAGCCACTAGTGGGGGGAGACAAAGGTATTGGAGAAAATTCGTGTAGGAAGCCCTACCAACTAGAGTGCCTCCTTGGCACTAGGACAGTCCCACATAGCATGGAGGGTGGTTTCGATGGTCATGTTACAGATCGGGCATACCCCCGTACCAAGTTTGGCCTGGAGGATTTTATGGCCAGATGAGAGTGCATCATGACATAAACGCCATCCAAAGGTACGAACCTTGGGTAAAGTAGGCAGTTTAGATATAATTTTCCAAAGCTTGGAGGGCCTGTTAACTGGCTAATACGAATCCGGTTGCAGAATATCCGTATTTGTATTTGTGATTGCCCGATCGTGATTCTAGTAAGTAACTAAAATGAAAAATAGGAACTTTAAAATGAAACTTATAAGATGATATGAAATGGATAGATAATATGGTGAAATGGAATGATGATAAGATGGTTGTTGTGCTAAGGATGAAGTATGGAAAATATGGATTTATGGAAGATGGAAGCGAAGAGAAGAAATGTAATTGATGGTGCGGTGTGAACAAAGGAGGAACCAACACTAAAAAGTGAAGACCCGTTCCTTAAGAGTTTTTAAACCGTGACTTGGGTGAAAGGCTAATGGATTGTGACCCTCTAGTTATAAGAACTAGGAACCATCAATATAGAAAGATGAAAAGGGATGAATGCCACAAGAACAATCTTGCAAGCCGATAAAGTTCAAAAAGGACTATAAAAGAGAAACACTCTCAAGTTGTAATATATGCCAAAAGTTGTCCCTTTTACAATGGAATGAATGCCTATTTATAGGTGTAAGACAACAACAAATTGATTGGCCTAAACAAAGATTAAAGACTCATTATTCTAGTGTTAAAGGCCTATTAATTTGTAGGTTATCATATCTCCTATTGACAGCCAAAACGTTTGATCTAGAATGATGAATGTGGACATTCTTAGGATGAATGTAGACATACGTATCATCCACAAGTAGAAACCTTGGGCTGATGGTTGATTAAGTTGTCATTCATCCTCCCTTAAGGGGCTATTGATAAAGCATTGAATTCAACAATTGAATGGTCTCTTGAATTCTTGGAAGAAGCATCTTGTGACTATTCCCGTATTGAATTTCCAGCGTGCACTGTCTTCAATAATTTAATCATATCTTAAACTCCTGATATCGGATTGAGGTGATTCAAAGTGCGTTGGAAAGATAAGGAATAGGGAAATAAGTTTGAAGAAGACCTCAAAACTCAAATATGCTCTTATCCAATCCAAAAATGGCGAACAAGTTGACTGATATTCCTTGAATTCCCTCCTTAAGTGTTGTTTTAATTGCTGCCTTTACTCTCCCTTAAGTGGTGATAATGAAGGCTTTCATTGCATGTCTTTTCTTTCTTGCTTGCTAAAACTGACAACCTTAAAGTGATGTAAAGACTCTCTTGAAAGCCTTGAAACCATTGCTAGAAATAACAGCCTTCAAGTGGTGTAATTGCTCCATTGAATTGCATTGTAACCAATCAACCTTGATGTGTATTCAAGGGTCATTAATTGATGTAAATGCCTTGTCATTCCTGAGAATATGATCATCCAATTGCTCCAAAAGAATATCTTAGCTGAAATATATAAGCAACCATTAGATAACAACTTTATTCACTAAAAATGAAAGTGAATGCATGAAACAAATTTAATGAGCTAGTTTAATTAATGAAACTAGTTACATTGAATGATCTAGTTTAATTAATTAATTCACGCACTAAATGAAATCATAAACATAAGAGAACTAACATGCTTTAAGTGAACTATCATGCATTAATTAAACTAATGAACTTAATTGCACTAACATGCTTAAATGATCATCAAGCATTATTTATTCATGCACACATGCTGAAACTAAATTTAAAAACTTAAGAAAGAACTCATGCAAACTCATGCACAAGTAGGAGGTTGTATTTATTCCCATGGCCTCTTGGAATTTCTTGGTTTTAGCACGAGTTATAGGTCCAATAGAAAATTCTTCTGGTTCATTCTTGGCTGTGATCATATCACTGGCCCTAGCTGTAACTGCAAAAATTGATAACCAGACCGAACCGTGTACATGCTAGAGTCGTGGTGACCCAAAAGGGTGGTGTCGTTTGTGTCATTAATAATGGGTACATTAAGGATGGTGTTGGCGTCTTCGGGGAGAAGTATTCTCTGACTTTCTATTTGTCCCATCGGGGTAAATTAGGCAACATGAAAGTACCTGCTCGAAGAAGGACTTTGTCATTTACCTCATAATCACCATAAAGTTTGACAGGCTGGGAGCCACCCCATTTGTCAAAGTGGATTTGAACTTGGCTGGATATATCTGGGCGTTTGAAAAAGGCATCGCGAAGTTTAGAGATAGCAATGCTAAGGCCTTTCCAAGCAAAAGAAGATCTCTGAGTGTGATCAGATTCGAGGATAGAACCCGATGGGTAATACTAGCATTTGTAGACCTGACTAAGGAGATTATCATGTTCACAAACCAGACGCCAGATTTGTTTGCCTAGTAAAGCAACATTGAAGTGGTGAAGATCGCAAAACCCTATACCTCCTGTTGCTTTTGGCAGACAGAAGGTGTCCCAAGGGAGCATATGCCAACCTCGTTTGTCAGCTTTCCCAGACTACCAATAACGATGTATCGAAGTGGTCATATCATCAATAATGTTTTGGGGTAAAACGTAGCAAGACATAACATACTGTGGTATAGACTGGATGATAGATTTAATAAAAATTTCTCTACCACTAAAGGAGATGAGATGTTTATCCCATTTACTTAGGTGAGCATTCATTTTTTCCCTGCTGAACCCCAAGGCTGCTGTCTTGTTCTTTCCTATTAGGAGAGGGACTCCCAGATAAATACATGGATCATCCACTTCTCTTACATGAAGGATATTAGTGATTTTCGACCGAAGTGACGTGGAAGTTTTCCGAGAAAAGAAAATAGTAGACTTTTCAAAATTCACCGCCTGCCCAGATAAAGTAGCGTAAGTATGTAGAGCATCCTTAAGGCATTGAGCTTCTGTAGTTGTATTCTTAATGAATACGACACAGTCATCAGCAAAAAGGAGGTGGCTGACGCGTGGCCCGTTCCTGCTAGCACAAAGTCTAGAGAGGTTACCATTTGTTTGCTCAGCATTGAGCAAGGTTGAAAGGCCTTGAGTACAGAAAAGAAACAAGAAAGGGGATAGAGGGTCCCCTTTCCGTAACCCTCTATGGGGTTTGAAAGGTCGTGAAAGGGAGTCGTTGATACGTACTTGAAAGGATACTGAGGATACACACCTCATAATAAGGGAAACCCAACTAAAGTTGAATCCTAGACGAATCATAATTTGTTCAAGAAAATGTCATTCAACACGGTCGAAAGCCTTTTCCATGTCGAGTTTTAAGCTAGCACCTTTTGCAAGAGATGTTTCATCAATATTTAAAGTATGGATGAGCTCATGGGCAATAAGGATGTTGTCAGTAATGTTCCTTCCTTGAACAAAAGCAACTTGATTGCCATTGATACATAAGGGTATGATAGATTTTAGACGGTTAACAAGTACTTTCGATACAGTTTTGTAAAGGACTGTGCAAAGGCTAATAGGTTTGAGATGGCGCATTGTAGTGGGGTCGCTGATTTTGGGAATGAGAACAATGATAGTACGATTGACCTCTTCCATATTAACCGACCCTCTCAGGAGTCCGAGGCAGAGGTTTGTAAAGTCCTGGCCAAGGATATCCCAATGCTTCTTGAAGAAATCGCTTGGGAATCCATCAACACCCGAGGCTTTCCTCGGGTCAATATCACGAAAAGCAATGGTAACTTCATCTATTGTGAAATCCTTATTAAGATCATTGTTCATTGTTTCGGTAACAATAGTGGGAATGTTATCCAAGATGGAAGAGGCAATAGTAGGAGAGGAAGACGTAAAAAGGTTTTGAAAGTAAGTAATAGTAGTAGACATGATGTCGTCTGTATGTGTTTGCCATATATTTTGGTTGTCTAGAAGTCCAATAATATGATTCTTCCGCCGTCGGCTATTTGCTCTAGCATGAAAAAAGGAAGTATTTTTATCACCGTGTTCTAACCAGTGTGTCCGAGCTCATTGAGCCTAGTATATTTCTTTCGCATTTAACAAGCTATTAAGCTCACTTTTAGCAGAAATAAAGTTATGGATTTCCGTATCAGAAAGATGGCGTTTGAGTCACATATTAATAAAATCGTTCAGTTGAATGATACGCTCATTGGATTTCATGCGTTTGTTAGTTTTCCAAGTGGCTAGGAATCGTCCAATATCCTGAAGTTTATGAAGTGTCGAGCGAGATTGGTTAGACCAAATCTCTCTAATTCGAGAAAAAACTTACAGCTCATCAGCCCAACAATTCTCATAGCGAAAAAGATTATTAGAGTGTTTGGATCTGAGAGTTTGTGATGGGGCTAGTGTCCATTAAGATATGGCAATGATCAGAACGTGCCTGAAAGAATGATATAGCTTGGCAGTTAGGAAATGTATTAAACCAGGCGGAGTTACCAAGGAATCTATCGATTCGTTCCATAATGGTTTCCGTATTATGTCCAGATCTAGTCCATGTGAACCATCCAAACGTTGGTTTACAGTCAAAAAAATCATTCTTAGCAAGACAATCTCTAAAATTATTAATTTGTGATTGCGCACGACGAATACCGACTTGTTTTTCATTATCATGAAGGATTTCATTAAAGTCCCCCCTAAAAGCCAGGGAAGGGAAGAGGCTGATTAAAGAGTGTTTATTAATTGTCAAGTTTTATATTTGTTTGCAGTTTCGGCGAAATCATGCAAACCGGAGAAATGAAATTGTATTTGTCCAAAAGAAATAATGACATCAATATGACGATCCGAGTAAGAAAGCAAATCTGATACGAGGTAGCCTGTTGAAACGAACTTTCTTCGTAAGCTGTGGATCTAGGAATGTTGTAAGCAAGTTCCTACAAAATAAAAACATAAACAGTCAAGTGTTTACACTGATTACCTATATAGGAAATAAGTATAATAATTTGGGCATTTGAAGAGAATTTTTACATTGTTTACCTACATAGGAAAACAATGAAGTAAAATAAAATAAAAAGTGAAAGAGATAAGAAAAAGGACAGAAAGTTGCTGGATCAAATTGGACACGCTAAACTCGAAAGAACCTGCACAATATACTAAGCAAACCCGAATCGAATCTGTTTAACGTCAAAAGGACTTGGACCCTCTAAATAGAGATCTAGGAACTCAAAGTATCAAGAATTTGACAATCAAAAACAAGTTTGAATGCCAGAAAAGTTCTAAAAAGAACCAAATAAGAGAAAACTCTCAAATATAATTTTTATTCAAAAGTGTTTTCGATTGTCAAATTCTTGATACTTTGGGTACCTAGATCTCTATCTAGAGGGTCCAAGTCCTTTTGACGTTAAACAGATTCGATTCGGGTTTGCTCAATATATTGTGCAGGTTCTTTCGAGTTTAGCGTGTCCAATTCGATCCAGCAACTTTCTGTCCTTTTTCTTATCTCTTTCACTTTTCGTTTTATTTTACTTCATTGTTTTCCTATGTAGGTAAACAATGTAAAAATTCTCTTCAAACGCCCAAATTATTATACTTATTTCCTATATAGGTAATCAGTGTAAACACTTGACTGTTTATGTTTTTATTTTGCAGGAACTTGCTTACAACATTCCTAGATCCGCAACTTACGAAGAAAGTCCGTTTTGACAGGCTACCTCGTATCATATGGTATCAGAGCTTAGGTTCGGATTTGTTGTACTTTTTCTGCAATTTAGTATAAAAGAAAAATACAAAAAAATAAATTTCAAAAAATTCAAAAAAAAAATTCGAAGTCAAAGTTTGACTAAAAAAAGTCAAAGTCAAAAAAATAGAAAAAAATCGAAAATAAAAAAAATTAAAAAAAAAATCAGATTCAAATATTGCAAAGAAATTGAAAAAAAAGAAAGTATATTCCTATTGTAAAATCAAGATGAATGTACATTTCTTCTACTATGTGATTCGAAGTGCTTGGAAATCAACCGAAACGAATTGTTCTTGTTTGTTCGGTGATAGGAGCGTTGTAAAGCACGTCCTTGTAGTAAGAATTACATTTCCATCTTTTTATTTCCTTTTGCCAATTTCCAGCCCTTTTACTTTTGTTTCTTTTTTTTTCTTTGTTTTATCTTCGTTTTTCCTTATTTGTATTTCTTGTTAGTAACACATTTGTAATAGGTTTGAAAACGTTGGCTTAGTCCTTTAAAGAATTGAAAATTGAGAAATTGTGAGGGAAAAAGGCACTGAGTGTTCTGAGAACAGAAGGGGAGACAAAAAGAGCCATTCAAGCATTCTCCCGAGTGAAACACAAGTGCTGAGTGTTACATTTTGAGTGCACATTTTTCTTTGGAGTGAAAACCTAGAGGTTTTGTGAGTGTGCAGTGAGGACTTTTATTTTTGTTTTACTTAACTCGTTATTTGTGCTTCTTTGTGTTTTCTTTTGTTTTAATATGACAGGGTTAGATGATCGTAGTCATGGTGGAGACCAGCCACGAGATTTGCCAATGCAGGCTTTTACACGTACTATGCAACGTCTATTAGAGAATGCATTAGAGCCTTTGCAGTCTCGTTTGGACAAGATAGAAGGGGGTGGTTCCCAATCTGTCCATAATGAGAATCATGATGAAAATGACGTTGAACAATCACTACGGATGAATCAACGACCAAGACGTGTAGTTAATGATAATATTTCTAACATAAAAGTTGCTATACCTTCTTTTCAGGGACGTTCAGATCCAGATGCTTATCTGACATGGGAAAGTAAGGTTGAACACGTTTTCGAGTGTTACAATTACTCGGAACAAAAGAAAGTACGTCTAGCAACTTTGGAGTTTGTTGACTATGCACTGTTGTGGTGGGATCAATTATTGGTTAGTCGACGACGTGCAGGTGAAGGACCAGTGAGAACATGGGACGAAATGAAGCATATCATGCGGAAACGGTTTGTTCCTTCTCACTATCATCGTGATTTATTTCAGAAATTACAAACTTTGAAACAGGGCAATAGGAGTGTCGAGGACTATTTCAAGGAAATGGAGATGTCCATGATGCGTGCGAACATAGTTGAGGATCGTGAAGCAACTATGGCTCGGTTTATGGCAGGTTTGAATTCTGAAATTGCTAACGTTGTTGAGTTGCAGCATTATGTCGAATTGGATGACATGGTGCATATGGCGATGAAAATTGAGCGACAACAACGTAGAAAAGTTTCTACTCGAGGTAATACTACTCCATTTAAATCTTTTACGAATCCATTGTATACCCCTAATCATGCTTGGAAACAAGCACCACAAGCGCCACTTCGGATTCAAGAACAAGGCAAGTCCAGCAAACCAAGGCCTCCCGTTGTTGATAATGGGCGTGGTAAACAAAAAGTAGTGGTACAAGAACGATCGAGAGATATTCAATTTTTTAAGTGCCTTGGTCGAGGACATGTTGCTAGCTAGTGTCCTAATCGTAGGGTTATGTTGATGCGAGATGATGGAGAGATCGAGTCAGATTCTGAAGAAGAAAAACATGAGGATGAAGATGATAAAGAAGATGTCCTAGAAGTTGCTGAGACTGGTAAGGTAATGGAAATTATGGTTGTTAAACGTAGTTTGAGTGTGCAACAGTTTCAGGATGAACAACAACGCAAAAACATCTATCACACGCGATGTAAAGTTCAAGATAAGGTATGTGTTGTGATTATTGATAGCGGTAGTTGTACTAATGTTGCCAGTTCAGTGATGGTTGATAGGTTAGGTCTCAAGACGACAAAACATCTGAATCCTTACAAATTGCAATTGTTGAATGACGGTGGAGAATTTAAAGTAACAAAACAAGTTGTTATACTGTTTTTGATTGGAAGTTACAAGGACGAGGTCCTTTGTGATGTTGTGTCGATGGATGCTACTCACCTTCTTTTGGGACGCCCTTGGCAATATTACAAGAAGGTTATGCATGATGGTTTTCCAAATCGATACTCTTTTATGCGTACAGGTAAAAAGATTACTTTGGCTCCTTTGACACCGAGTCAAGTGGTGGAAGATCAAGCAAGCTTGAAAAAGAGAGGAAGCTGCAAAGGAGAAGAAAAAGATGAATGTTTATGCAAGCAGCCAAGAAATCAGGAAATGTCTTTCCTCTCACCAATCTTTGTTTATTTTAATGTTTAAAGATTATTGTTTATTGACTGACTTTCCTTCTGATTTTCTTGCATCAATTGTTTCCCTTTTGCAGGAATTTAAGGATGTGTTTCCGGAAGAAACACTGAGGGGATTGCCACCTCTTCGTGGCATTGAGCACCAGATTGACTTTATCCCAGGTGTTACTATTCCAAATCGACCAGCTTATCGAACTAACCCTAAAGAGACAAAAGAGCTTCAAAGACAAGTGACAGAATTGATGGACAAGGGTTATATTCGAGAGAGTCTAAGTCCGTGTGCTGTTCCGGTATTGTTAGTGCCGAAGAAAGATGGGTCTTGGAGGATGTGCGTAGATTGTAGAGCTGTGAATCAGATTACAATTAAGTATCGTCATCCTATTCCTAGACTTGATGATATGTTGGACGAGCTTTGTGGAGCCGTCATCTCCTCCAAAATTGATTTAAAGAGTGGATATCATCAGATTCGCATGCGAGAAGGTGATGAATGGAAGACAACCTTCAAAACAAAGCTAGGTTTGTACGAATGGTTAGTAATGCCTTTTGGCTTAACTAGTGCACCTAGTACTTTTATGCGATTGATGAATCATGTTCTGCGATCTTTTATTGGAAAGTTTTGTGTTGTATATTTTGACGATATTTTAATTTATAGCAAGACTTTGCAAGATCATGTAGAACATTTGAGATCTGTTTTGCAGACTTTGCGAGAAGAAAGATTGTTTGGTAACATAGAGAAATGTGTGTTTTGTACTGACAAACTTACATTTCCTGGTTACATTGTTAGTGCACAGGGTGTTGAAGTCGATCCTGAAAAGATAAAGGCAATTCAGGAATGGCCACGACCGACATCGATTACTCAAGTTAGATCTTTTCATGGTTTAGCTAGTTTCTATCGTCGGTTTGTTCCTAACTTCAGTTCTATTACCGCACCCTTAACCGGGATTATTAAGAAGAATTCTAGCTTCTTATGGGGTAAAGAACAAGAAGATGCCTTTTTGAAAATTAAGGATTGTTTGACGAAGTTACCTGTGTTAGCCTTACCTAACTTTGATAAAACTTTTGAAATTGAATGTGATGCTTCTGGAGTTGGTATAGGCGCTGTGTTAATGCAGGAAAAAAGGCCCATTGCATACTTTAGTGAAAAGCTTAGTGGAGCAACATTGAATTATCCAGTCTACGACAAGGAGATGTATGCACTAATTCGGGCATTGGAGACATGGCAACATTACTTGTTGCCTAAGGAGTTTGTGATTCACACTGATCATGAGGCTTTACGATATATCACAGGTCAGCATAAATTGAATAAGCGACATGCTAAATGGGTTGAATTTTTGGAGTCTTTTCCTTATGTCATATGTTAAAAAAAGCGTAAAGATAATGTCGTTGCTGATGCTTTATCACGTAGATATGTGCTTTTAAATTACCTTGATTCACATTTAATTGGATTTGCATATATTCGTTACTTGTATGTTGATGATTCTGATTTTCGAGATAAGTATAATGCTTGTGAGAAAGGTGCAAATGAAAAGTTTTAAAGGCATGATGGTTATCTTTTCAAAGAAAATAGGATATGCATTCCACAGGATTCAATGCGTGATATTCTGATCCGTGAAGCACATGAGGGTGGATTGATGGGTCACTTTGGAGTCACCAAAACGTTACAGACATTGAAAGAACATCTATTTTGGCCTAAGATGCGTAGAGACGTTGAAAGGTACTGTGAACATTGTGTGACATGTAAGAAAGCAAAATCGAAGGTTTCACCACATGGTATGTACTTACCTTTACCTATTCCTGATTCTCCTTGGACTGATATTTCTATGGATTTTGTTTTGGGATTGCCAAGAACTAGGACAGGTAGAGAGAGATAGTATTTTTGTTGTGATTGATAGGTTCTCTAAGATGGCACATTTTATTGCATGCCATAAGACCAATGATGTTGTTAATGTGGCTAACTTGTTCTTTAGAGATGTTGTACGTTTGCATAGTATTCCTAGGTTGATTGTTTCTGACAGGGATGTAAAGTTTTTGAGTCACTTCTGGAGGACTCTTTGGAGCAAATTAGGTACGAAACTCATGTTTTCTACTACTTGCCATCCCCAGACTAATGGACAAACTGAGGTTGTTAACAGAGTTTTATCTACTTTACTTCGTTCCATCATTAAAAAGAATATAAAGACTTGGGAAGATTGTTTGCCACATGTTGAGTTTGCGTATAATCATGTTGTACATTCTGCTACTAAGATGTCACCATTTGAGGTTGTTTATGGTTTTAACCCTATTACGCCTCTAGATTTGTTACCTTTGCCACAGGAACAAGTGACGAACAGGGACGATCAAGCAAAAGCAGAATATGTGAAGAAGTTGCATCAATAGGTGAAGGAGAATTTAGAACGAAGGACTCAACAATATGAAAAGCAAGCAAACAAAGGAAGGAAGCGAGCCACCTTCGATATAGGTGATTGGGTTTGGGTTCATTTTCGAAAAGAACGTTTTCCAACCCAACGATGGTCAAAGTTGTTACCAAGAGGAGATGGTCCTTTTCAGGTGTTGGTGAAAGTGAACGACAACGCCTACAAGATAGACTTACCGGGCGAGTACACTGTAAGTGCCACATTTAATGTTTCTGATTTAACCCCTTATGATGATTCTACAGATTTGAGGTCAAATCCTTTTCAAGAAGGGGGGAATGACGTGAGCACATCAATGCAAGCACAATATGATCCGGAGGTCTTGCCACAAGGACCTATTACTCGTTCTAAGGCAAAGAAATTCAGGGAAGTACTTTTCCTTACTTGTGCTTCAATTCCAAATTCATTCGATAATGTTTATGCCTTAGAACATAGGTTTTATAATGTGTTGCATGCTGATATGTGACATATTAGACTATACTACTTATTATATATGTTTAAGTATGTATATATGCTATTAAGTATGTTTTAAGGTTTGGTTTGATAGTGTTTATTATGTTTCTAACTTATTTATACGTTCTTGTGTGTTTTTGAATAAGTTTACAAGTGTTTCAACCTTCTGTTTTACGAATGGATCCTTGTGCTATTTTCCAGTATAGGTAAACAGAGGTGTACTAGTGAGTTACGAAATGTATTCTTGTACTGTTTTCCAGTATAGGTAAACAGAGGTGTACCAGTGAGTTACGAAATGGATTCTTGTATTGTTTTCCAACATAGGTGATAAGAGGGCTCCTTGTTGAGGACGCCTTCTTGATTGTTTCGGATCTAGGATTGAAGTAAGATGTCTCCTGCAATAAGCATGGCTGCAAATTGGTGTTTAAAAGGGCTGAAAAATTTAGGTAGACAGAATGTAGAAGATGAAGGCTCGGAGAAGTTGACAATGGTGGAACGTTGAAAGTATTGGTTTGGTTATGGCTAGGTTTGGTCTTTGGTGAGGTGACTGGTGAGAAATGAAGTTTCTGACAAGGTTGAAAAATAGGATGCAAGGGGTAGTACGAAAATGAAATAAAAACAAGGAAAAGAAATAAAATGAAACAAACTCCAAGGATGAACTCGAACAATCTGTTGAACGAACCCGAACCTTATCTTGAACTTGCTTCAGACGGACTTGGACCCTTCGATTATCTACAACCGAGAACCCAAAGTATCAAAGGGGTTGACCACGCAAGCAACGAACTTGAGAAGTCAGAAAGTTCTCAAAAGAACCGAAATGAGAGAAATTCTCACAAAAGTAAATTTCATTCAAATTGTCTTTTTTTTTTTTTTACATTACAAAGTATACATATATATAGGCTAGTACAAGGGAGTTGGCGCCTAGAATACTTGGCCAGAATTGAATTGGAAGTTTCAGATGAGTGGCTGAAATGTAAGCACAATTAACATGTGTTAATTATGTTAAATGTGGATGAGAAAACTACTCATCCTTATCCTTTGTGGCCGGCTGGTTTTGGAGGGAGGGAAGACTGAATTTCAAACATTTAACACATGTGTTTTATGTGTGAAATTCAAAGGAAATAACTCCTTGTCCTTATCTTACTTTGACGCCAACTTCAAGGAGGGAAATCTTGAAATTTGAATCTGCCACATGCCATGCACATGCACATGCTTGGAATGGATGGTGGACGCCCCTCATGCTGGTCACATGACCATGACACACTCTCCCACGTGGAGGACACCTTTGAGCTATCCCGGGACTCACCAGCTTGAGTTGAGCTAGTAGAGCTGGAGTTGAGCTGAATGGAGCTGAGTTGAGCTGAATTCAGCTAGCTGAAGTGTTGAGGATTAGTTGAGCTGAAACGAGCTGCTAGAAATCCATTGAGCTTTTCCCGAGCTAAGGTGAAGTCCTTCATTTGGTACTCTTCCTTGTGCCTATGAGAAAACAAAAGTTATACCATCATAAGTATTGTAAACTTATTAAAGAAAGTTAAAACAAGCTGAAAAACATAGTTATCATATTGGAAAACATGTAACAAGCTAAAGAAACATGGTAAACATGATTATGAGCTTGTGTTCTTATTGAACTTATTGAAAACACACCTATTTACATGCTTAATAAACACAATACTAGCTTAAGTACTATATAGTTACAAGATGTTACACATCAGTATGTAACATAGTGTAAAGTTTATTCTCTAAGGCATATGCATTATTAAGGGATTCTGAGACTTGTAAACATTTAAGAATAAGAACTTCCCTGAATTGCTTAGCCTTTGATCGAGTGATGGGTCCTGATGGTAAGACCTCCGGATCAGCTGTTTGAGCTTGTGTAGATGTGCTCACATCATCCCCCCCTTCTTGAAAAGGATTTGTCCTCAAATCTGCAGAATCATTAAAAGGGGATAAGTCGGAAACATTAAATGTAGCACTTACATTGTATTCACCCGGCAAGTCCAACTTGTAAGCATTGTCGTTCACTTTCTCAACCACTTGAAAAGGACCATCTCCTCGTGGTAACAGCTTGGACCGTCGTTGGGTTGGAAAACGTTCCTTTCGGAAGTGAATCCAAACCCAATCTCCAACATCGAAGGTAACTCGCTTACGTCCTTTGTTCGCTTGCTTCTCGTATTGTTGAGTCCTTCGTTCAAGGTTATCTTTAACCTGTTGATGCAACTTCTTTACATAATCAGCCTTGGATTGTCCGTCCCTATTCGTCACTTGTTCATATGGCAAAGGCAACATATCGAGAGGAGTGATAGGATTAAATCCATAAACAACCTCAAAAGGTGACATTTTAGTAGCAGAATGAACGGCATGGTTATATGCAAATTCAACATGCGGCAAACAATCTTCCCACGTCTTAATATTCTTTTTGATGATGGAACGGAGTAAAGTAGATAAAATACGATTAACAACCTCAGTTTGTCCATCAGTTTGGGGATGACAAGTAGTAGAAAACATAAGTTTCGTACCTAATTTGCTCCAAAGAGTCCTCCAGAAGTGACTCAAGAATTTTACATCCCTGTCAGAAACAATCGACCTAGGAATACCATGTAAACGCACAATTTCCTTAAAGAACAAGTTAGCCACATTAACAGCATCATCGGTCTTATGACACGCAATGAAGTGTGCCATCTTTGAGAACCTGTCAACCACAACAAAGATACTATCTCTACCTGTCCTAGTCCTAGGCAATCCCAACACAAAATCCATAGATATATCAGTCCAGGGGGAGTCGGGAATAGGTAAAGGTAAGTACAAACCGTGTGGTAATACCTTCGACTTTGCTTTCTTACATGTCACGCATCGTTCACACATCCTTTCGACGTCTCGTCGCATCTTTGGCCAGAATAGGTGCTCCTTGAGAATGTGTAACGTCTTGGTGACTCCAAAGTGTCCCATAAGTCCTCCTTCATGAGCTTCTCGAATTAGGACCTCTCGAATTGACCCTTGAGGAATGCAGAGTCTTCCTTCTTTGAAAAGATAATCATCATGTCGATAAAATTTCTCATCTGCACCCTTTTCACACAATGTATATCTTTCTCCAAAATCAGGGTCAGTAGCATATAATTCTTTGATATAGGCAAACCCAATCAAATGAGAGTCTAAGTAATTCAGAAGTGCATACCTACGGGATAAGGCATCTGCTACAACGTTGTCTTTACCTTTCTTATATCGAATGACATAAGGAAAAGATTCTAGAAATTCAACCCACTTAGCATGCCTTTTATTCAACTTATGCTGACCTGTTATGTGCTTCAAAGCTTCGTGATCGGTGTGAATTACGAATTCTTTCGGTAAGAGATAGTGCTGCCATGTTTCAAGAGCTCGAATCAATGCATACATCTCTTTGTCGTACACTGGATAATTCAAGGTAGCACCACTTAACTTCTCGCTGAAATAGGCAATAGGTCGCTTCTCCTGTGATAAAACGGCTCCAATTCCTATTCCTGAAGCATCACACTCAATCTCGAACATTTTATCAAAGTTAGGTAAGGCTAACACTGGGGCCTTAGTCAAATAATCCTTAATTTTCAAGAAGGCTTCTTCCTGTTCATTACCCCAATTGAAGACTGAATTCTTCTTTATAATCCCGGTTAAGGGGGCGGTAATGGAACTGAAATTAGGTACAAACCGACGATAAAAACTAGCTAAACCATGAAAAGATCTAACCTGACTTATTGATGTCGGTCGAGGCCAATCCTGAATCGCCTTCACCTTTTCTGGATCGACTTCCACACCCTGTGCAGTCACGATAAAACCAAGAAAGGTAACCTTATCAGTACAAAACATACATTTCTTCAGATTACCAAATAACCTTTCTTTTCTCAATGTGCCAAGAACATTCCTCAAGTGTTCCTCGTGATCCTGCAAAGACTTGCTGTATATAAGAATGTCATCAAAGTACACAACACAATATTTTCCAATGTAAGATCGTAAAACATGATTCATCAGACGCATAAAGGTGCTAGGTGCGTTAGTTAAACCGAAAGGCATCACTAACCACTCGTACAGACCCAATTTCGTTTTGAAGGCTGTCTTCCATTCGTCGCCTTCTCGCATCCGAATCTGATGATATCCACTCTTTAAATCAATTTTGGAAAATATGGTCGCACCACACAACTCATCTAGCATGTCATCAAGACGAGGAATGGGATGCCTATACTTGATGGTAATCTGATTCACCGCTCGGCAATCAACACACATTCTCCATGTTCCGTCTTTCTTGGGTACTAAAAGCACTGGTACAGCGCACGGACTTAAACTTTCCCGAATGTAACCCTTTTCCATCAACTCGGTGATTTGTTTTTGAAGTTCCTTTGTTTCTTCTGGATTACTTCGATATGCTGGCCGATTTGGAATGGTAGCTCCCGGAATGAAATCAATTTGATGTTCTATACCTCGAATAGGTGGCAACCCACTCGGTGTCTCATCCGGAAACACGTCTTCAAACTCCTGCAAAAGAGACGTAATAGATGTAGGCAAATCATTAGGAATATCAGATAACAAACAATACTCCTTATACATTAAAATAAGTAAAGTTTGTTGAGAGGAAAGACATTTCCTGATATCCTTGCCGCTCGCATATACGTTCGTCTTCTTCCTTTCTGTTTTGACTTCCTCGACATTCTTTCTCAATCGAACCTGATCTTCTTGCACTTGACTCGGTGTCAAAGGTGCTAAGGTGATCTTCTTACCTGCATGTGTAAAAGAATATCGATTTGTAATTCCATCATGCAACGTACCTTTGTCGTATTGCCATGGACGTCCCAAAAGTAGGTGACACGCATCCATTGAGACGACATCACAAAGGATTTCATCTTTATACCTCCCTATGGTAAATGGTACCGAAACTTGTCTAGTAACTCGTACTTCTCCGCCATCATTTAACCATTGAAGACGGTATGGTTTGGGATGCTTCTTCGTCTTTAAGCCTAACTTATCAACCATGAAAGAACTTGCAACATTAGTACAACTACCACCATCAATAATGACAACACATACCTTGTCGTTAATGAGGCATCTAGTATGGAAGATGTTTTCTCGTTGCTGGTCGTCTTGTGTAGGTGTAGCATTTAGACTTCTTTTTATGACAAGTGCTTCACCGGTCATGTATGTATCCAAGGCATCATCCGCATCATCCTTGTCTTCCTCGTGTAAAGGTTCATGTTCTTCATTGTCGGATTCAGACTCAATCTCTCCGTTTTCTAACATCAACATAGTCTTCCGATTAGGACATTGGCTTGCAATATGTCCTCTTCCAAGACACTTAAAGCATTGAATATCCCTTGAGCGTTCTGGACGTTCTGGTTGTGCATTTTGCTTCCCACGCCCAACATCTACAATCGGGGCCTTTGGCTTGCTCGTTTCACCCTTCTCTTTGTTTTGAAACGGTACTTGTTTCCTGAAATTGTTAGAAGGATTGAAAACAGAATTGGAAGGAGGTCTGAAAGAATTATTACCTCGGGATGACGACATCTTTCTTCGTTGCTGCCTCTCAACCTTAATTGCCATTTGCACCATTTCGTCTAATTCGACGTAATGTTGCAATTCAACAGCATTGGCAATGTCGGTGTTCAAACCTGAAAGGAATCGCGCCATGGTTGCTTCTCGGTCTTCCTCAATGTTAGCACGCATCATGGCCATCTCCATGTCTTTAAAATAATCTTCGACGCTTCGATTTCCTTGTTTCAAAGTTTGTAACCTTTGAAATAGGTCTCGATGGTAATGGGATGGTACGAATCTCTTTCTCAAAATTCTTTTCATCTCTGCCCATGTATTGATTGGACCTTCACCGGTTCGTCTTCTACTTAGAATCAATTGATCCCACCAAATTAAGGCATAGTCAACGAACTCCATCGCTGCCAATCGAACCTTCTTCTGGTCAGAATAATTGTAGCAATCAAAGACGTGTTCCACCTTGCTTTCCCACGCAAGATATGCATCCGAATCTGATCGTCCTTGAAAAGGGGGTATGGCAACTTTGATGTTGTTCAAATTGTCATCCAGTTGTGCCTGGTGTTGTACACGCCTCCCATTTGTTCTAGGAGCATTCTGCCTCGGTTCTTGCACTTCTTCAACGTCATCATTGTTGTCATCATGGGAATTGTTTTGAGATCCCTCGATCTTGTCCATTCTCACGTGCAATTGTTCAATCTCTGATTGCACTACTCTTCGGACTTCTCGAAGCATGGCTTGCATCATAAGGCTTGGTTGAACGTCGTTTTGTTGTTGATCATCACGATCTCCATTTGAACCTGCCATTGTTAGTAAAGAACAAACAACACAAAATAAAAATAAGGATAAATGGACCTCACAAAGTACACACACAAGATCCTCACAAGTTCACTCCAAAGAAAAATAAAAATGGCACTCCAACACTCGTGTTTCACTCGGGAATACTTGAATGGCTCTTTTGATTCCCCTTCTGATCTCACACACACAAATGCCTTTTACCACTCCTTCTCTCGTTATAAGTTCTTTAGAGGACTAGCGTAGACTTTCTTCAAATCTGTCACAAGTGTTAGTCTTTAACAACAACGGTTAGTGACAATCGAAATGTAAGGTTCTGTCCAAAACAAATTCGGTTAGTGTTAAATGGAAAGAAAAGTGATGTAAAGTAAGGTAAAGGTTAGAAAGAAAGAAAAAGAAAAAAAAAAAAAATGGATTACTTACTACAAAGAAACACTTACTACTCTCCTTTCACCGAACAATCAATTCTTCATGCCCGGTTGATTATGGTAGTGTTTGATGCTGTAGAACACATTAAACTTGCATTTTCTTTCATCTTTTCAATACCATGAAGTGCTTTTCTTTCAACTATTGATATTCTGATTTTTTTTTGAATTTTCGAAATTTTTTTTTTTAACTAGAGTTGACTTTGACTTTTTTTTTTGACTTTTTTTTGTTTTTTGATTGTTTTTGCACTCACGAAGATGATTCTTACTTGTAATCCAACCTGGCTCTGATACCACATGATAAGAGGGCTCCTTGTTGAGGACGCCTTCTTGATTGTTTCGGATCTAGGATTGAAGTAAGATGTCTCCTGCAATAAGCATGGCTGCAAATTGGTGTTTAAAAGGGCTGAAAAATTTAGGTAGACAGAATGTAGAAGATGAAGGCTCGGAGAAGTTGACAATGGTGGAACGTTGAAAGTATTGGTTTGGTTATGGCTAGGTTTGGTCTTTGGTGAGGTGACTGGTGAGAAATGAAGTTTCTGACAAGGTTGAAAAATAGGATGCAAGGGGTAGTACGAAAATGAAATAAAAACAAGGAAAAGAAATAAAATGAAACAAACTCCAAGGATGAACTCGAACAATCTGTTGAACGAACCCGAACCTTATCTTGAACTTGCTTCAGACGGACTTGGACCCTTCGATTATCTACAACCGAGAACCCAAAGTATCAAAGGGGTTGACCACGCAAGCAACGAACTTGAGAAGTCAGAAAGTTCTCAAAAGAACCGAAATGAGAGAAATTCTCACAAAAGTAAATTTCATTCAAATTGTCTTTTTTTTTTTTTTACATTACAAAGTATACATATATATAGGCTAGTACAAGGGAGTTGGCGCCTAGAATACTTGGCCAGAATTGAATTGGAAGTTTCAGATGAGTGGCTGAAATGTAAGCACAATTAACATGTGTTAATTATGTTAAATGTGGATGAGAAAACTACTCATCCTTATCCTTTGTGGCCGGCTGGTTTTGGAGGGAGGGAAGACTGAATTTCAAACATTTAACACATGTGTTTTATGTGTGAAATTCAAAGGAAATAACTCCTTGTCCTTATCTTACTTTGACGCCAACTTCAAGGAGGGAAATCTTGAAATTTGAATCTGCCACATGCCATGCACATGCACATGCTTGGAATGGATGGTGGACGCCCCTCATGCTGGTCACATGACCATGACACACTCTCCCACGTGGAGGACACCTTTGAGCTATCCCGGGACTCACCAGCTTGAGTTGAGCTAGTAGAGCTGGAGTTGAGCTGAATGGAGCTGAGTTGAGCTGAATTCAGCTAGCTGAAGTGTTGAGGATTAGTTGAGCTGAAACGAGCTGCTAGAAATCCATTGAGCTTTTCCCGAGCTAAGGTGAAGTCCTTCATTTGGTACTCTTCCTTGTGCCTATGAGAAAACAAAAGTTATACCATCATAAGTATTGTAAACTTATTAAAGAAAGTTAAAACAAGCTGAAAAACATAGTTATCATATTGGAAAACATGTAACAAGCTAAAGAAACATGGTAAACATGATTATGAGCTTGTGTTCTTATTGAACTTATTGAAAACACACCTATTTACATGCTTAATAAACACAATACTAGCTTAAGTACTATATAGTTACAAGATGTTACACATCAGTATGTAACATAGTGTAAAGTTTATTCTCTAAGGCATATGCATTATTAAGGGATTCTGAGACTTGTAAACATTTAAGAATAAGAACTTCCCTGAATTGCTTAGCCTTTGATCGAGTGATGGGTCCTGATGGTAAGACCTCCGGATCAGCTGTTTGAGCTTGTGTAGATGTGCTCACATCAATAGGTAAACAGAGGTGTGCCAGTGTAAGAGCAGGCCAAACACAACCCTTCTTTTGGAATGATGGACGACAACAAAGGATAAGGATGAGGGTTTTCTC
Source organism: Abelmoschus esculentus (assembly GCA_035048815.1). Taxonomy (NCBI): domain Eukaryota; kingdom Viridiplantae; phylum Streptophyta; class Magnoliopsida; order Malvales; family Malvaceae; genus Abelmoschus; species Abelmoschus esculentus. Next base: position 5,849,846 of record JAUCBN010000049.1, read on the forward strand.
ATTCAAATTCAAACAATTAACACATGTTTAATGTGTTTTATGAGCCCAAACAAGTGGCTGATATGAATGGAGCCTAGATGCAAGTTATTAAGCATTTGAATTTAATTTCAGCCAAGTATTCAAATTCGGCCAACTCCTTCATTCTCCTATATATTCTGAAATTTTTGTAAAGACAAAAAAAAAACACTTTTGAATAAAAATTATATTTGAGAGTTTTCTCTTATTTGGTTCTTTTTAGAACTTTTCTGACATTCAAACTTGTTTTTGATTGTCAAATTCTTGATACTTTGGGTTCCTAGATCTCTATCTAGAGGGTCCAAGTCCTTTTGACGTTAAACAGATTCGATTCGGGTTTGCTCAGTATATTGTGTAGGTTCTTTCGAGTTTAGCGTGTCCAATTCGATCCAACAACTTTCTGTCCTTTTTCTTATCTCTTTCACTTTTCGTTTTATTTTACTTCATTGTTTTCCTATGTAGGTAAACAATATAAAAATTCTCTTCAAACACCCAAATTATTTTACTTATTTCCTATATAGGTAATCAGTGTAAACACTTGACTGTTTATGTTTTTATTTTGCAGGAACTTGCTTACAACATTCCTAGATCCGCAACTTACGAAGAAAATCCGTTTCGACAGGCTACCTCGTATCAAAATCAATAGTAGTTTTATTATTCCAGATAAGAGAAAGCCCTGTACAAGAAGGGCTAGAATCAATGGCTAGGCAACTATGCATGCCTAACTTAACTCGAATACGGTCCATATTGTGTCTATTTAACCTAATTTCACAAAGAAAAAGAAAATCGGCATCATGCTTGGATGCAGCACGTTGTAGAGCAAGAATTGCCCAAGCATTGCCAAGACCCTGACAGTTCGAATTTTAAGCGACTAAAATGCTCTAAAATTGAGATTATGTTGTATAATTTGGTTCAAAAGCCCATAATTAACATTTTGAACTCATGAAATTTGATTTATTCTTATTTTGCGTCCGTTTTTTGAGGTTTAAAGAGTGCATATCTAAATGAGTTTTATAGTGAACACATTGGAATTTAAACCGAGTAAAGTATTCTAAAATTGTGAATAAGTGGTTTAATCATATTCTAAAGCTCATAATTAACTACTTGAGCTCATGTAGTTTGATTGAATCTCATTTTGTGGTTGGTTTGTTGTGTTTAAAGCGTGCATGTCTAATTGAGCTTTCTAGTGAACCCGTTCGAATTTTAAGCGACTAAAATGCTCTAAAATTGAGATTAAGTTGTATAATTTGGTTCAAATGCCCATAATTAACTATTTGAACTCATAAAATTTTATTTATTCTTATTTTGCGTCTGTTTTATTAGGTCTAAATTATGTATATCTAAATGAGATTTATAGTGATCACATTGGAATTTAAATCGAGTAAAGTGCTCTAAAATTGTTATTAAGTGGTTTAATTGAATTCAAAAGTGTGCTTATCTAAACGAGCTTTATAGTGAACACATTGGAATTTAAATCGAGTGAAGTGCTCTAAAATTGTGATTAAGTGGTTTAGTCATATTTAAAAGCTCACAATTAACTACTTGAACTCATATAGTCTGATTGAATCTTATTTTGCGGTTTGATTGTTGGGTTTAAAGCGTGCATGTCTAATTGGGCTTTCTAGTGAACCCGTTTGAACTTTAAGAGACTAAAATGCTCTAAAATTGAGATTAAGTTGTATAATTTGGTTCAAATGCCCATAATTAACTATTTTAACTCATAAAATTTTATTTATTCTTATTTTGCGTCTGTTTTATTAGGTCTAAATTATGTATATCTAAATGAGATTTATAGTGATCACATTGGAATTTAAATCGAGTAAAGTGCTCTAAAATTGTTATTAAGTGGTTTAATTGAATTCAAAAGTGTGCTTATCTAAACGAGCTTTATAGTGACCACATTGGAATTTAAATCGAGTGAAGTGCTCTAAAATTGTGATTAAGTGGTTTAGTCATATTTAAAAGCTCACAATTAACTACTTGAACTCATATAGTCTGATTGAATCTTATTTTGCGGTTTGATTGTTGGGTTTAAAGCGTGCATGTCTAATTGGGCTTTCTAGTGAACCCGTTTGAACTTTAAGAGACTAAAATGCTCTAAGATTGAGATTAAGTTATATAATTTGGTTCAAAGGCCCATAATTAACTATTTTAACTTATAAAATTTTATTTATTCTTATTTTGCGTCTGTTTTATTAGGTCTAAATTATGTATATCTAAATGAGATTTATAGTGATCACATTGGAATTTAAATCGAGTAAAGTGCTCTAAAATTTTTATTAAGTGGTTTAATTGAATTCAAAAGCTCATAATTAACTACTTGAACTCATGTAGTTTGATTGAATCTCATTTTATGGTTGGTTTGTTAGGTTTAAAGCGTGCATGTCTAATTGGGCTTTCTAGTGAACCCGTTCGAATTTTAAGCGACCTAAATGCTCTAAAATTGAGATTAAGTTGTATAATATGGTTCAAAGGCCCATAATTAACTATTTGAACTCATGGAATTTGATTTATTCTTATTTTGAGTCCGTTTTGTTAGGTTTAAAGTGTGCATATCTAAATGATATTTATAGTGAAAACATTGAAATTAAACCGAATAAAGGGCTTTAAAATTAAGATTAAGTGGTTTAATCATATTCAAAAGCTCATAATTAACTACTTGAACTCATTAAGTTTGATTGAATCTCATTATGTGGTTGGTTTGTTGGGTTTAAAGCGTGAATATCTAATTAGGCTTTCTAGTGACCCGTTCGAGTTTCAAGTGACTAAAATGCTCTATAATTGAGAATAAGTTGTATCATTTGGTTAAAAAGCCCATAATTAACTTTTTGAACTCATGAAATTTGATTTTTTTTCTTATTTTGTGTCTGTTTTACTAGGTTTAAAGTTGCACATCTAAATGATCTTTATAGTGAACACATTAGAATTTTAACTGAGTAAAGTGCTCTAAAATTGAGATTAAGTGGTTTGATCATATTCAAAAGCTCATAATTTTCTACTTGAACTCATGTAGTTTGATTGAATCTCATTTTGTGGTTGTTTTATTGGGTTTAAAGCGTGCATGTCTAATTAGGCTTTTTATTTACCCATTTGAATTTTTTTTTTTGAAGGAAAGGGCCTCATTAAAAAAACCCTATAGCCAGTCACCTCGAGAGGTGAGCAAGATCCTATGGGGAAAAGAGTACCCAAGGTTTTATTGAGAAGAAGAGGAGAACCTCTCCGAGTTTACAAAGGCCCGGATAAAGTCGGGAAAGATATAACCAAAAGAACAGGACATAAAAGAACGTAAAGCCCTAGTAGCTAAGACATGGGCTACAGCGTTTGCTTCTCTAGGTACATAACAAATCTTACAATCAGGCAAAGTACTAAGAGTGGAGCGGATGCAGAACACCAAATGTCGCACCGTGGAGAGATCTTGGTGATGCGCATTATTAACCTTGTTGGCAATGGAAGCTGAGTCAGTTTCAATGACCACTTTCGTCCAACCATTGGTCACCGCAAATTTTAAACCTTCCAAAATGGCAAGAGCTTCGGCAGAAGCTGGATTAGGGCAGAATACGAGCGGCATAGAACAACCACCAAGAACGGAGCCAGAAGAATCCCGAGCGATAACACCTGCAGCAGCTGCCTTTAATACAGGGTCAAAGGCACCATCTGTGTTAACCTTGACGAAACCAGGATTCGGTTTCGTCCATCTAGCTTGAGCAAAAATGGGCTCAGCTAGCTGGGAACGTTGATGGGAATTTTCATTGATTGACTTATAATCATTAAAGAGAGTTTGGGTGTTGGAAACAGTCAACCAAACCGGTTGGAGATGGTTGTTATGGACAAAATCATTGCGGCGGTTCCATAAATTCCATAGTAGCGTAATGAGGAAAGAGAATTGATGTAGGAAAAGAAACCCAGCTACTTCGGTAAGCCATTGGTGGGGAGAAGAGGAGGAGGTGTAGAAAGTTCGAGTGGGGAGTCCTGCCAATTGGAGCGCCTCTCTGGCACTAGGACAATCCCTCATAGCATGGATGGTGGTTTCAGTGGTTATATTGCAAATCGGGCATACCCCCGCGCCAAGATTTGCTTGGAGGAGTTTATGGCCCGTTGGTAAAGCATCATGACATAAGCACCATCCAAAGGAACGAACCTTTGGTAGAGTGAGCAGTTTGTAAAGAATTTTCCAAAGTTTAGAAGGCCTATTCATTGGCCCTGGCTGCAACTGTAGGAACTGGTAACCAGACCGTACCATGTAGATGCCAGAGTCATGGTGACCCCAAAGAGTGGTGTCTTTTATGTCATTGATAATGGGAACATTAAGGATGGTATTGGCATCTTCATAGGAAAAGTATTCTCTTACCTTTGACTCGTCCCATCGGGGTAGGTTAGGCACCATGAAGGTACTTGCTCGAAGAGGGACTTCATCATTCACTTCATAATCGCCATAAAGGTGCACAGGCCTAGAGCCGCCCCATTGGTCAAAGTGGATTTGAAGTTGACTAGATATACCTGGCCGTTTGAAGAAACCATCGCGAAGCTTAGAGATAGCTATGCTAATTCCTTTCCAAGCAAAAGAAGATTTTCGATTATGACTAGATTCAAGGACAGAACCTGTGGGATAGTACTTGCATTTGTAGACCTGACTCAAGAGGTTATCAGGTTCACATATTAAACGCCAAATTTGTTTGCCTAGTAAAGCGATATTGAAGTGGTGAAGGTCACGAAAACCTATCCCTCCTGCTGCTTTCGGCATACAGATGGTGTTCCAAGGAAGCATATGCCAACCTCGTTTGTTAGCTTTCCCAGACCACCAATATCGGCGTATCGAAATAGTCATATCATCTATGATGTTTTGTGGTAGAAGGTAGCAAGACATAACATACTCGGGTATAGATTGGATGACTGATTTGATGAAAATTTCTCTGCCACTAAAGGAAAGAAGGTGTTTATCCCACTTACTCAAGCTGGCATTCATTTTGTTCCTGGTAAAACCTAGGGCCGCCGTCTTGTTTTTCCCTATTAAGAGAGGGACTCCCAGATAAATGCCCGGATCATCAACTTCTCTTACGTGAAGGATATCATTAATTTCCGCTCGAAGCGACGTGGGGGGTTTTCAAGAAAAGAAAATAGTAGACTTTTCAAAGTTCACCGCCTGCCCAGACGAAGTAGTATAAGTGTGTAAAGCATCTTTAAGTCGTTGAGCTTCTGTAGCTGTATTCTTGATGAATACAACGCAGTCATCCGCAAAAAGTAGGTGGTTAATGCGAGGCCCATTCCTACTGGCACAAAGTCCTGGGAGATTACCATTTTCTTGCTCAGCATTGAGCAATGCTGATAGGCCTTGGGTACAGAACAAAAAGAGGAAAGGAGAAAGAGGGTCCCCTTGCCGCAAACCTCTGTGAGGTTTAAAAGGTCGTGAAAGGGAATCGTTGACACGTACTTGGAAGGAAACGGATGATATACATCTCATAATAAGAGAAACCCAATGGGTGTTAAAACCAAGCTTAAGCATAACTTGCTCAAGGAAAGGCCATTCAACATGGTCGAATGCCTTTTCCATGTCTAGCTTTAAGCTAGCACCTTTGGCAAGTGAGGTCTCATCGGTATGTAAGGTGTGGATAAGCTCATGTGCAATGAGTATATTGTCAGTGATGTTCCGCCCTTGGACAAAAGCAGCTTGGTTACCGCTTATGCATAGAGGTATGATAGATTTCAGGCGATTAACAAGTACTTTCGCAACTGTCTTGTAAATGACTGTGCAGAGGCTAATAGGTCTAAGATGGCGCATTGTTGTGGGATCGCTGATCTTGAGTATTAGAACAATGATAGTACGATTGACCTCTTCCATATTAACCGACCCTCGTAAGAGTCCAAGGCAAAGGCTTATAAAATCCTGGCCAAAGATCTCCCAATGCTTCTTAAAGAAGCCACTTGGGAAACCATCAACTCCTGGAGCTTTCCGAGGATCGATATCACGAAAAGCAATGGTAACTTCTTTTGCTGTGAAGTCCCTAAGAAGGTCATTATTAATCGGTTCAGTTACAATAGTGGGAATGTTATCCATAATAGAAGATGCAGTAGTAGGAGATGAGGACGAAAAGAGATTTCGAAAGTAGTCAATAGCAGTAGACATGATATTTGTTGTATGTGTTTGTCATATATTCTGGTTATTAAAAATCCCAGCAATGTGATTCTTCTGTCGTCGACTATTTGCTCTGGCATGAAAGAAAGAGGTATTTTTGTCACCATGTGCTAGCCATTGTGTTCGAGCTCGTTGGGCCCAGTATATTTCTTTCGCGTTTAATAAGCTATCAAGCTCGCTTTTAGCAAAAGTAAAGTTTTGAATGTCCGCATCAGAGAGATGTCGTTTGAGGCACATATTAATGAAATCATTAAGTTGAGTGATACGTTCATTGGATTTAATACGTTTGTTTATTTGCCAAGAGGCTAAAAAACGTCCAATGTCCTTAAATTTATCAAGGGTCGAGCGAGAAGGGTTAGACCAAATCTCTCTAATTCGCAATAAGACATCCGGGCTATCAGCCCAACAATTCTCAAAGCGAAAAAGGTTTTTAGAGTGGTTGGGTCGGAGAGCCCGAGGTGGATTAGTATCAAGTAAGATTGGGCAATGGTCAGATCTTGCCTGAAAGAAAGATATAGCTTGGCAGTTAGGAAAGGAATGAAACCAATCAGAATTCCCAAGGAACCTATCAAGTCTTTCCATAATTGTTTCCATGTTGCGTCCAGATCTAGTCCAAGTGAACCATCCTGACGTTGGCTTACAATCAAAAAGGTCATTCTTAGTAAGACAATCTCTGAAATTATTAATTTGTGATCGCGCACGGCGGATACCGCCACGTTTTTCATTATCATAGAGGATTTCATTAAAGTCCCCTCCTAAAAGCCAAGGAAGGGAAGAGGTAGATTGTAGAGTATCTATTAGTTGTCAGGTTTTGTACTTGTTCGCAGTTTCAGCGTAACCATGTAAGCCAGAAAAATGAAATTGTGTTTGACCAAAGGAAATAATAATATCAATATGACGATCCGAATAAGAAAGCAAATCAATAGAACATTTATTATTCCAAATAATAGCAAGCCCCTGTACAAGAAGGGCTGGATTCAACAGTAATGCAACCATGCATTCCTAACTTAGTCCTAATACGGTCCATATTCTATTTGTTTAACCTAGTTTCATAAAGGAAAAGAAAATCGGCATCATACTTTGAGATAGTACGTTGTAAGGCGAGAACTGCCTAGGTGTTGCCAAGACCCTGACAGTTCCAACATAATAGTTTCATGTGACTCGGCGGGGTTGATCACCGTCAACCTCCGCCGAAGAGTTTTTGCCGCTACTCATCCCAGCTCTTTCAGTAGAGGCCTTAGCCGAAAGTCGAGTCCGCTTGGACTTATTAACCTCATCAGAAGGTGGTGTTGGTGTACGTTTGGTACCTCTACTCGAGGTTGGTCTACCAGCTCGTTTGGGGGTTGGTGCAGAGTCCAACCAGTTAGCAGCCGCTTGGAAGTCAGGATCATTAGCAAGATCTCTTTCTAAGTCTTGGACATCCGGTTCCAACAAACTGATATCGTCGGTATCATCTAAAGTCGAAGCCTTCGAAAGTGTGGGAATTTTAGAACCTTGTTCAGGAAAAGCCATTTGTGATGGTTGGGGGGGAGATCGACGAGCGATTAGACGACTAGCAACAGTTGGCAGAAATCGAGGACCTTTTGGGATGTTATGTGGGGAGGCATTACTCAGAGCACACACTTGGTCATTAAGTTGAGATGATTTCTTAGGAGAATTTCCATTCTTACTGATGTCACCTTGGTGGTTTGTTGAAGTTTGAGAGGAAGTTTCCGCACACTGGGCGGTAGAAGAAGCGGAGTTTAAGTAATGAATCCGTCCTTTAAGTGGAGGTTGTGAATCCTTTTTCTTAGGAACAAACTGGAGCCAGTCCCCATATTGCAGTTGTCCAGGTCGTGCCTCAACTGGGATAGAACAAAAATCTATCGAGTGGCCAATTATACCACAACAGTGACATATTGTGGGGAGACGTTCATATTGAAGTGGACAAAACCTATTAGTTGGTCCCCCGCCAATAGCAACACAACGTCTAATTGGCTTAGTAACATCTAGTGTTAAACCGACTCGGAGGTATTCAATCATATTGAAGTCAATTTTCCTAGTATCAATTTTTGTGACTGTTCCAATCAAAGCCCCGAGAGACTCTCTAGTATGATGGGCAGATTCTTCAGACGCAAGGAAGATAGGGGGAATGTTGTAGATACGTACCCAAATATTCATCGTTTGAAAGTGCTGTTCATCTAGGCTTATGTTGGGATTGTATTGCACAAGGGCTAGCCATTCATCCTTGTAAGACCAAGGCCCCCTAGTCAGGATATCATCTTTAACCTTCACATCTTTAAAATGGATGAGAAACATATGTGGTTTTAAAACCCTCATGGAGGTAACCCTAGCCGGAGTCCAAATCCCAGTAAAAACTTTTATGATGACTAGGCCATCTATGTCTTTGGAGGTTCGAAGATTTCCTAATAGTGTAAAGTGTGCCTCCTCTTCGGAGGAATCCCAAGAAATACTGGGTTGAAAAATAGCAGCTTGTTCATCTTCAGTGAATTGAAGATTCTCAAGTTGTTGAGTAAAGGATTTAGAATCCATTGAGAATTGGTTGTTGCGGAGAATAAAAGAAGAGTTGAGAGAAAAGTTGAGAGCAACGATGGCCAAATTCAAAAAAGAATTTTGTTGAGGTGGTAGAGTAGGAGGGCTAAGGATGGTTATATATAGGATGGAAGAGAGAGTTTTAGTTTGAGTTACTATAGGAAAAGAAGAATAAAATCCTTTACAATAGTAAATATGAAGTAGAAAGCAAGCAAGAGTCCTTGCAGGAGAAGTATGATCATAAACAGATTCATAGAAGTAGAAATTAGGAGTCCTTGTAAGGATTGAAGTATGATTCTTGTAAGAAATATATATAGTCCAAAAAGTAATCTGTACCATTGTGGTCGAACACAATGTTACTTTTGACGCAAGATAGAGGTGAAGACGAGAAGGGAAAAAAACGCTAGTAGCATTGGCAAGAGATGGAGGAAAAGAATAAGGTATTGGAATTATACAAGATAACTTGTTTGAATAAAATACACCACAACGGGTGTTGGTTAAAGCCCTTTGCGAGGGTGGTATGTGCGTAAAGATAATATATAAGAAGTAAATTATAGAGTGAAGAGAGTAAACTAACTTGTATAGTTTCGATTCCATTACCCGTTTGAATTTTAAGCACTAAAATGCTCTAAAATTGAGATTAAGTTGTATAATTTGTTCCAAAAGCCCATAATTAACTATTTGAACTCATGCAATTTGATTTATTCTTATTTTGTGTCCGTTTTGTTAGGTTTAAAGTGTGCATATCTAAATGAGCTTTATAATGAACACATTGAAATTTACACCGTGTAAAGTGCTCTAAAATTGAGATTAAGTGGTTTAATCGTATTCAAAAGATCATAATTAACTAATCGAAATCATGTAGTTTATTGAATCTCATTTTGTGGTTGGTTTGTTAGGTTTAAAGCATGCATGTCTAATTGGGCTTTCTAGTGAACAAATTCGAATTTTAACGACTATAATGCTCTAAAATTGAGATTAAGTTGTATAATATGGTTTAAAGGCCCATAATTAACTATTTGAACTCATGAAATTTGATTTATTCTTATTTTGAGTGCGTTTTGTTAATTTAAAGTGTGCATATCTAAATGAGCTTTATAATGAACACATTGAAATTTAAATCGAGTAAAGGGCTCTAAAATTAAGATTAAGTGGTTTAATCATATTCAAAAGCTTATAATTAACTACTTGAACTCATTTAGTTTGATTGAATCTCATTATGTGGTAGTTTGTTGGGTTTAAAGCGTGAATATCTAATTAGGCTTTCTAGTGACCCGTTCGAGTTTCAAGCGACTAAAATGCTCTAAAATTGAGAATAAGTTATATCATTTGGTTCAAAAGCCCATAATTAACTTTTTGAACTCATAAAATTTGATTTTTTTTCTTATTTTGCGTCTGTTTTACTAGGTTTAAAGTTGCACATCTAAATGATCTTTATAGTGAACACATTAGAATTTAAACTGAGTAAAGTGCTCTAAAATTGAGATTAAGTGGTTTGATCATATTCAAAAGCTCATAATTTACTACTTGAACTCATGTAGTTTGATTGAATCTTATTTTAGGGTTGTTTTATTGGGTTTAAAGCGTGCATGTCTAATTAGGCTTTCTATTTACCCGTTTGAATTTTAAGCGACTAAAATGCTCTAAAATTGAGATTAAGTTGTATAATTTGTACCAAAAGCCCATAATTAACTATTTCAACTCATGCAATTTGATTTATTCTTATTTTGTGTTCGTTTTGTTAGGTTTAAAGTGTGCATATCTAAATGAGCTTTATAATGAACACATTGAAATTTAAACCGTGTAAAGTGCTCTAAAATTGAGATTAAGTGGTTTAATCGTATTCAAAAGATCATAATTAACTAATCGAAATCATGTAGTTTATTGAATCTCATTTTGTGGTTGGTTTGTTAGGTTTAAAGCATGCATGTCTAATTGGGCTTTTAGTGAACAAATTCGAATTTTAACGACTATAATGCTCTAAAATTGAGATTAAGTTGTATAATATGGTTTAAAGGCCCATAATTAACTATTTGAACTCATGAAATTTGATTTATTCTTATTTTGAGTCCGTTTTGTTAGGTTTAAAGTGTGCATATCTAAATGATATTTATAGTGAACACCTTGAAATTTAAACCGAGTAAAGGGCTCTAAAATTAAGTTTAAGTGGTTTAATCATATTCAAAAGCTCATAATTAACTACTTGAACTCATTTAGTTTGATTGAATCTCATTATGTGGTTGGTTTGTTGGGTTTAAAGCATGAGTATCCAATTAGGCTTTCTAGTGACCCGTTCGACTTTTAAGCGACTAAAATGCTCTAAAATTGAGAATAAGTTGTATCATTTGGTTCAAAAGGCCATAATTATAGAGTACAAGGATTTGACACATTCAAACAAAGTCTGAATTTTGTCAAGAAAAGTTCAATGAAGAACTGAAATTGAGAGAAAATCTCACAAGTGATTTTTTCATAAAAAATGTCTAACCTTTTACAAGTGATTTTCGTCCATATTTATAGAGTACAAGGGAGCCAATTTGGCCAGAATTGTGTGGCTGGAATTGAAGGGAAAAGGAGTTACAAAGCCTGATTTAAAATCAGTCACAAATTCAAAAAGGGAAGTTAGCCTATTTCAAATACATGGCTGGAAAGAAAAGGCCTCATTTAACACATGTTAAATGTGTTATTTTGAATTCAAACAAGTGAATTTCGTCCACTTATTTGAATAGGAAGTTGGCTGATCATTTGAAATTCAAACAAGGCTCCAATCCTTGTTTTTAACTCCTTCAAGCATGCCGCACATGTGGATGAGGGCTGATGAAGGTGCACGCTGGTGCATGGCAATGGATGGACGTGCATGGTGCATGCATATGTGTGGAATGCCTCAAATTAGCTCACTCTTGCTGCCATCTAGTGTAGAAAATAAGTTGAGCTGAAATTAAGTCATTTAGATGTAGTTGAGCTACTATACTTCTACACCTTTCTTGTTGAGCTGATTTGGAGTTGTTAGTCACAAGTTGAACTAAATTGGAGTGAATTGAGCTGATTTGAGCTGAAGAGGAAGTGGTCACACTCTCCTGAGCTGGAATCGAGCTGGTCTCACTCTCCTGAGCTGGAATCGAGCTAGCTACACTCTCTTGAGCTGGAGATGAGCTGCATAGGCTCACTTGAGCTAGAGATGAGCTGAGTATGCCCACTTGAGCTAGCATTCGCCTAAGTACCTATATCAAAACAAGGCAAACACACATAAAAAGCCTTGTAGTCTTATTTAATCACACAAACGCACTTAAAACATAATGCAAACACACTGAACAATATATATACATAAGTAAACAAACCTATAAGTAAGAAAACACTATGTACATCACATACTAACATGTAAACACTATGTATGTCACATATCAGCATGTAACACATTATAAACACAATTCTCTAAGGCATGGATGTTCTCAAACGAATCAGGAATGTTAGCACAAGTAAGGAAAAGAGCTTCCCTGAATTTCTTTGCCTTAGAACGAGTGATTGGCCCTAATGGTAAGACCTCCAGATCTGCATTCTTGTCATGGCATGATGTGCTCGCATCATTAAGTGGTTTAATCGTATTCAAAAGCTCATAATTAACTACTTGAACTCATGTAGTTTGATTGAATCTCATTTTGTGGTTGGTTTTTTGGGTTTAAAGCGTGCATGTCAAATTAGGCTTTCTATTTACCCGTTCAAATTTTAAGCGACTAAAATGCTCTAAAATTGCGAATAAGTTGAATAATTTGGTTCAAATACCCATAATTAACTTTTTGAACTCATGAAATTTGATTTATTCTTATTTTGCATCCGTTTTATTAGGTTTAAAGTGTGCATATCTAAATGAGCTTTATAGTGAACATATTGGAATTTAAACAGAGTAAAGTGCTTTAAAATTAGATTAAGTGGTTTAAAAAAATCAAAATCTCATAATTAACTATTTGAAATCATGTAGTTTTGATATGTGCACGCCCAACCTTAGTTTCTGGCCATACCTTAAGTCACACAATTTCAATCATGGAGTTGTACTTAATCCTCTTCATTTTCTCAATTCATGTGCTAAACTCACTTGCTATGTCATATTATATACCTATAATGTTTTTTTCCTTAAATTACTATTGATAACTTAGTAAATAGTATTGAACCACAACTTTATCTAGCTTATATTATGCATAATTAATATTCAACACATGTTTAGTAACATCATACTTATTAGTTTAAGTTGTTTCTTTGCAGGTTATGTTAAACATAGCTTAAGGGACTATTGGCCAGCTCCGTTTTAGCTCAAATGCACCATTTGAGCTCAAAACAAAGAATCATTGTTTGAGTCACTTACCAGCTTCCAATCAGCACCAAAATGTACCAAACACTCCTAGGCAGCGCAATGAAGTGGATGTTAGCTTCGTTCCATCTCACCAATCCAGAATGAGCTCAAAATGACAAATGGTGAATTACCATCCATATGGGATTCGGATCAGCTCCTACACACTCTTATGGATTAAGGAGAGTATTATGGCCCTAAGGATCAGTTCACTCAGCTAGGGGGTTAGTCATTCAGCTCAAATCATCACTCAAAGATGGTGAACTTTCAGCTAGCTAAATCAACTAGTTAGCTTAGCTCAACCTTAGTTCATCCAGCTCATCTTAGCTCACTCTACAACCTTCAACTCAACCATGGAAGGACATGTTCCCTCCCCAAGAGACACAACCGACGAACCATGGAGGGAAACATGTTTGGGCGCCAAAACAAAGAGATAACAGTCTTCATTTGGTAGATTCATGATGCTCCACTTGTTTGCCAATTTCTAGCAAGACACAAGTAGAATTGGGTTTCAGTGTCTTCAAGAACGTTGTTCCTCTATCTTTTATCTTTCCAATGCATGTTGAATCGTAATAATACGATATCAGGAACTCGAGATATGTCCAATTTACTGAAGACTGTGCATGCTGGAATTTTAAACCGAAAAGTTCCAACAATTCTTGGAAGGAGACACCATTCAATCGAATGGTTAAGGATGGAGACACCACCAATTGAACAGATATCAAGGCCACTATTCGTCCACCTTTTGAAAGGGAACTGTCCCTTGGCCACACCCTTTCATTCCTTATAAATATGTAGCCATTTTGGCATTTGAACACACAACTTTGAATTAGATTATTTATTTTGTGAGTTAATCTCTCAATCTTGTTCTTTTAAGAACTTTATCGACTTATCAAATCATCTTTTTGATTTGTGGCGTCACCCTCCATCCTTTATAATTTAGATTTCTGGAATTACATTTCCAAGAGGTGTAAGTACACCTACCACCCTCAAAGTTGCAACTAGATTGGGTTTATGTTCCTATAACATAAGTTCAACCAATGCCCCTTTGAATACTATCATTCCATCATCCAATAATCACCATACACCTTCCATTTCGTTCACCATTCTTCACCAACCCTTAACATATCCTTCCATATTTACTTTACTTAAACATCTTCCTTCTCTTCCCTAATCAACCAACAACATCCCCCACGCATTCCCTTCACCAAAACAACTTCTTTTTCATCTAAACTATACCCCACACGATAACCTTTCCTCAAATCATCCTTAACTTATTTCCAACATATTTGAACATTCTTTTGTTCAGGAAACAAGCGTGATACAAGGCTTGCTTACATTCTAAGGTCGGGGCAATCAAAGCTTCTCTCCACAAGCATCTTTGGAGAGTTGGAGCATATCATATGATATCAGAGCAAAGAAAGAATCAAGTAAGCCATATTTAAAATGAAAAATTGAGATTAAGCTGTATAATTTTGTTGAAATGGCCATAATAAACTATTTGAACTCATAAAATTTTATTTAATATTATTTGGTTGTCGTTCTGTTTGGATTAAAACGTGTCTGTCTAAATGGGCTTTATAGAGAATCCGCTCGAATTTTAAGCGAGTAAAAAGCTGAAAATTGAGATTATGTTATATAAATAGGTGCAAAAGTCCTTAATTAACTATTTGAAGTCATAAAATTTGATTTAATATCATTTTGCGGTTGTTTTATTGGGATTAAAATGAACATATCTAAATGGGCTTTATAGTGAACCCGTTCGAATTTTAACAGAGTAAAAAGCTAGAAATTTGATATTAATTTGTATAATTTTGTTCAAATGCCCATAATAATTATTTGAACTCATAAAATTATATTTAATATCATTTGGTTGTCGTTTTGTTGGGATTAAAATGTGCATGTCTAAATAGACTTTATAGAGAAGTCGTTCGAATTATAACCGAGTAAAAAGCTGAAAAATTGAGATTATGTTGTATAATTAGGTTCAAAAGTGCATAATTAAAATATTTGAACTCACAAAATTTGATTTAATATCATTTTCAGGTTGTTTTATTAGGATTAAAGCGTGTATGTCTAACTGGGCTTTATAGTGATCCCGTTTGATTTTTAACCGAGTAAAAAGGTAGAAATTTGAGATTAAGCTGTATAATTTTGTTCAAAAGCCCATAATAAACTATTTGAACTCGTAAAATTTTATTTAATATCATTTGGTTTTCGTTTTGTTGGGATTGAAACGAGCATGTCTAAATGGGCTTTATAGATAATCCGTTCGAATTTTAACCGAATAAAAAGATGAAAAATTGAGATTATGTTGTGTAATTAGGTTCAAAAGTCCATAATTAACTATTTGAACAAATAAAATTTTATTTATTATCATTTTGCGGTCATTTTATTGGGATTAAAACGTGTAAGTCTAAATGGGCTTTATAGGGAACCCGTTCAAATTTTAACCGAGTAAAAACTCTAGAAATTTGACATTAAGCTGTATAATTTTATTCAAATAAACATAATAAACTATTTGAAATCATAAAATTTGATTTAATATCATTTGGATGTTGTTTTGTTGAGAATAAAATGTGCATGTGTAAATGGGCTTTATAGAGAATCCGTTCGAATTTTAACCTAATAAAAAGCTGAAAAATTGAGATTATGTTGTATAATTAGGTTCAAAAGTCCATAATTAAATATTTGAACTCATAAAATTTTATTTAATATCATTTTACGGTCGTTTTATTGGGATTAAAACGTTCATGTCTAAATGGGTTTTATAGTGAACACGTTCGCATTTTAACTAAGTAAAATGCTAGAAATTTGAGATTAAGTTGTATAATTTTGTAAAAAAAATGATAAGAAACTATCTGAAATCATAAAATTTAATTTTATATCATTTGGATGTCGTTTTGTTGGGATTAAAATGTGCATGGTTAAATGGGCTTTATAGAGAATCCGTTCAAATTTTAACTAAGTAAAAATATGAAAAATTCAGATTAAGTTGTATAATTAGGTTTAGAAGACCAGAATTAACTATTTAAACTCATAAAATTTGATTTAATATCATTTTGTGGTCATTTTATTAGGTTTAAAACGTGCATGTATAAATGGGCTTTATAGTGAACCCGTTCGAATTTTAACTGAGTAAAAATCTAGAAATTTGAGATTAAGTTGTATAATTTTGTTCAAATGCCCATAATAAACTATTTGAACTCATAAAATTTTATTTATTATCATTTGGTTGGTGTTTTGATGGGATTAAAACGTGCATGTCTAAATGGGCTTTATAGAGAATTCGTTCGAATTTTAACCGATTAAAAAGCTGAAAAATTGAGATTATGTTGTATAAATAGGTGCAAAAGTACATAATTAACTGTTTTAAAACATAAAATATTATTTAATATCATTTGGAGGTTGTTTTATTGGTATTAAAACGTGCATGTCTAAGTAGGCTTTATAGTGAACCCGTTCGAATTTTAACCGAGTAAAAAGCTAGAAATTTGAGATTAACTTGTATAATTTTGTTCAAATACCAATAATAAACTATTTGAACTCATAAAATTTTATTTTTTATATCATTTGGTTTTCGTTTTGTTGAAATTAAAACGTGCATGTCTAAATGGGCTTTATAGAGAAGTCGTTCGAATTTTAATAGAGATTATGTTGTATAATTAGGTGTAAAAGTCCATAATTTATTATTTGAACTACAAAATTTTATTTAATATCATTTTGTGGTTGTTTTATTGGGATTAAAACGTT
Organism: Abelmoschus esculentus; assembly: GCA_035048815.1. Taxonomy (NCBI): domain Eukaryota; kingdom Viridiplantae; phylum Streptophyta; class Magnoliopsida; order Malvales; family Malvaceae; genus Abelmoschus; species Abelmoschus esculentus. The sequence continues at coordinate 5,866,615 of JAUCBN010000049.1, forward strand.
CAGGTCCAAATGGGCTTTATTGTGAACCCATTCAAATTTTAACCGAGTAAAAAGCAAGAAATTTGAGATTAAGTTGTATAATTTTGTTCAAATGCCCATAATAAACTATTTGAACTCATAAAATTTTATTTAATATCATTTGGTTTTCATTTTTATGGGATTAAAATGTGCATGTCTAAATGAGCTTTATAAAGAATCCATTCGAATTTAACCGAGTAAAAACTGAAAAATTAAGATTATGTTGTATAATTAGGTTCAAAAGTCCATAATTAACTATTTAATCTTATAAAATTTTATTTATTATCATTTCGCGGTCGTTTTATTGGGATTAAAACGTGCAAGTCTAAATGGGCTTTATAGTGAACCCAGTGGAATTTTAATCGAGTAAAAAAAACTAAAAATTTGAGATTAAGCTATATATTTTGTTGAAAAAAACCATACTAAACTATTTGAAATCATAAAGTTCGATTTACTATCATTTGGATGTCGTTTTGTTGAGATTAAAGTGTGCATGTCTAAATGAGCTTTATAGAGAATCCGTTCAAATTTTAACCTAGTAAAATGATGAAAAATTGAGATTATGTTGTATAATTAGGTTCAAAAATCCATAATTAAATATTTGAACTCATAAAATTTTATTTAATATCATTTTGCTGTTGTTTTATTGGGATTAAAACGTGCATGTCTAAATAGGCTTTATAGTGAACTCGTTCGAATTTTAACCGAGTTGATAAGGAGCTTGTTGTGAAGAAACAACATTCCTCGTTCATTCACGGACCTAGGATTGTATCAAGTATTCTTCTGCAGCAAAAACAAAAATGGTGTTGTGTTAGGATGTTAAAAGGCTTAAAATAAAAAGAAAAATCAGAATTGTGTGAGAAAGAAGTTGCTGAAAATTTTTGGACAGATTTGAAGGTTGAAGATGAAGTTCTTCAAGCATTCATCAATGGCAGCAACGTTCTTGAAGTTTGAACAAACTCCAAGGAAGAACTTGAACAATCTACTGATCGAACCCGAACCTTATCTTGAATCTGCTCGAAAATGGACTTGGACCCTTCAATTATCGAACAATTGAGAACCCGAAGTATCATGTAACTTGACAAAAATTCAGAATTCATAGTCAAGGAAAAGTTCTAAAAAGAACCAGGTTTGAGAGAAAATCTGACAAAAAAATTTATTCATCAAAAAGTTTAACCTTGTCTTTACAAAATTATAGAAATATATAGGAATAAAGGAGAAGTTGGCCAAAATTGAATTTGTGACCAATATAATTCACTTGAGCTGGTGTTGAGCCGAGTATGCCCACTTGATCTAAGGTTCTCCCAAGTACCTATATCAGAACAAGGCAAACACATTTAAAAAGCCTTGTAGTCTTATTTTAACCACACAAACACACTTAAAACCAAATACAAACATACTTAACATAGTATATACATAAGTAAACACACATACTAATATATATATATACCTAAATATGTCACATATCAGCATGCAACACATTATAAACAACATATTCTAAGGCATGGACATTCTCAAATGAATCTGAAATGTTAGCGTAAGTAAGGAAAAGAGCTTCCCTATATTTCTTTGCCTTAGAACATGTGATATGTCCTGATGGTAAGACCTCCGGATCAACCTGTTGAACTTGACATGATTTGCTCACATCATCCCCCTTCTTGAAAAGGATTTGACCTCAAATCTGCAGAATCTTCATAAGGGGTTAAATCAGAAACATTAAATGTGGCACTTATAGTGTACTCGCTCGGTAAGTCTATCTTGTAGGCGTTGTCATTCACTTTCGCCAACACCTGAAAAGGATCATCACCTCGCGGTAACAACTTAAACTGCCTTTGGGCTGGAAATCGTTCCTTTCGGAAGTGAACCCAAACCCTATCACCAACATTGATGGTGACTCGCTTTCTTCCCTTGTTTGCTTTCTTTTAGTACTACTGAGTCCTTCGCTCTAAGTTCTCCTTAACCTGTTGATGTATACGCTTCACATAATCTGCTCTCGCTTTTCTATCCTTTCTTATCCCCTGTTCTTGTGGCAAAGGCGACAAATCTAGAGGTGTAATGGGATTAAAACCATAAACAACCTCAAACGGTGACATTTTTGTAGCAGAATGTATAGTATGCTTATAAGCGAATTCAACATGTGGCAAACAATCTTCCCAAGTCCTAATGTTCTTTTTAGTGATAGAACACAACAAAGTAGATAAAACATGATTAACAACCTCAGTTTGTCCATCAGTATAGTCTGTTGTTTGTGTTTGCCATATATTTTGGTTATTGAAAAGCCCAACAATGTGATTCTTCCTCCGTCGACTATTTGCTCTGGCATGAAAGAAGGAAGTGTTTTTGTCACCGTGTTCTAGCCATTGTGTCCGAGCTCGTTGGGCCCAGTATATTTCTTTCGCGTTTAACAAGCTATCAAACTTTCTTTTAGCAGAAGCAAAGTTTTGGATGTTTGTATTAGAGAGATGTCGTTTGAGGCACATATTATTGAAATCATTAAGTTGAGTGATACGTTCATAGGATTTAATACGTTTGTTTATTTACCAAGTAATATGTGCCGATCTTGTTGATGATGCTGAACGGCAAACTTTGATTGTAGGACCTAGGAAGTAAGCAAGTCTCTCGCAAGAAGTGACTGCAAAATAAAGAATTAAGGATAAAGGATGAAAGGAATAGTTAAGGGACTGATTTGGAAGCGGAAGGATATGTGGTGTTGACAAGGGTGAATGGATGTTTAGAACGATTTGTGATGATGACAAAGGGGCGGGAATGATGATGGAATGAGAGGATATGTAAGGATGGTGATATGGTAAAAGGGAAATAGTATCTTAAAGATACTCAAGGAAGAAACTAGGTTATAGAAAACCTAATCCCGAATCTTATATTGATCTTCAAGGGATGGTGATAAACAGACTTTGACCCTTTTAGTATATTAAACTAAAAGAACCCGAAGTATCAAGATGGATAGAAAGGGATTGACGCCACTAGTATAAAAAGTACTTGATAAGTCGATAAAGTTCTAAGAAGAACTAAACGAGAGAAAATTCTCACAAGTAATTTTATATAATCTGAATGGTGTGTTTACAAAATGAATTCCAAGTCCTATTTATAGTTTTCTAAGGGGTTTGGCCGAAATGGCCTTTAACTATTCGGATAACCATTCATTTGAATGGTGTCTCCCTCCAAATCTATTCGAAGAGTTGTAACTTTTTGGTCTAGCCTGCACAGTCTTCAGTAATTGGGTCATATCTCGAGCTCTCGATATCGTAATGATACGATTCAACATGCGTTGGAAAGATAAGAGATATAGGAACAACTTTCAGGAAGACACCGAAACCCAATTCGACTTGTATCCTACTCAAAATTAGCAAACAAGTGGACCATCATGAATCTGTCCAATGAAGAGTGATGCCTCTTTGTTTTGGCATGAAATTCATATTTCCCTCCAAGCAGTGGCGCCCAAACATGTTTCCCTCCATGGATGGTCGGATGTGTCCTTTGGGGAGGGAACATGTCCTTCCATGCTTGAGTTGAAGGTTGTAGGGTGAGCTGAGATGAGCTAATTGAGCTGAGAGTGAGCTGACTTGAGTTGAGCTAGCTAGATGACTTAGCTAGCTCAAATTTTGCTTTCAATTTGAGCTTTCTGGACCTGACTTTAGCTAGTTAAGCTAGGCCTTTAAGTTCGTGAGCTCCTCTTCATAGTCCTTTTAAGTTCACGAGCTGAAATAGTCCTCCATTTGAGCTCATTTGCATTCCTTTGCGTTTCAGTTATTCTTGAGTTGCTACGAGCTACCATAATCCTTTCCAAGCAAAGTTGAGCTACCCTTGATGTCTTTAAGCTTCCTTAGACTATTATCTTTACTTAAAATAACTAAAACAATAAGTAAACAATGTGTAAGCTGAAACAAATTGAAATAAGCTAAAATGAGCTTAAAATAATACAGTTTAGCTAATATTAAGAATACGCTAACTTAGAATAATTATAAAGATGTAGTTATGCAATCACGAAGCATCACTTAAATAGAAAAAGCATGCTTGTCAATATATAGAATGCATAAATTAGATAATAGAAGATAAAGTAAGGTAGAACTCCCTTAGAATCAGTCTGGAAAATAGGTGCCGATTAGGATCATATCACTAAGAGGCTAGAAAATGTCCAATGTCCTTAAATTTATCAAGGGTCGAGCGAGATGTGTTAGACCAAATCTCTCTAATTCGTAATGAAACTTCTGGGCTATCAACCCAACAATTCTCAAAGCGAAAAAGGTTTTTATAATGGTTGAGTCGGAGAGCCCGAGGTGGGTTAGTATCAAGTAAGATTGGGCCGTGGTCAGAACGTGCCTGAAAGAAAGATGTAGCTTGAAAGTTTGGAAAGGAGTTAAACCAAGCAGAATTACCAAGGAATCGATCGATTTTTTCCATAATTGTTTTTGTATTACGTCCAGATCTAGTCCAAGTGAACCATCCTGATGTTGGCTGACAATCAAAAAGATCATTCTTAGTAAGAAAATCTATGAAATTATTAATTTGTGATCACGCTCGACGGGTACCACCTCGTTTTTCATTATCATATAGTATTTCATTAAAATCCCCTCCTAAAAGCCATGGAAGGGGAGAGGCTGATTGTAAAGAATCTATTAGTTGCCAAGTTTTGTATTTGTTTGCAGTTTCAACGAAACCATGTAAACCGGAAAAATGGAATTATGTTTGACCAAAAGAAATAATAACATCAATATGACGATCCGAGTAAGACAACAAATCAATAGAAGTTTTATTATTCCAAATAATAGCAAGCCTTGTATAAGGACTAGATTCAATGGCTATGCATCCATGCATTACTAACTTAATCCTAATACGGTCTATAGGTTGTCTGCTTAACCTAGTTTCACAAAGAAATAGAAAGTCAGCATCATGCTTTGAGATAGCACGTTGTAAAGCGAGAACTGCCTGGGTGTTGCCGAGACCCTGACAGTTCCAACATAATAGTTTCATGTGACTCGGCGGGGTTGATCATTATCAACCGCCGCCAGAGAGTTTTTTGCACTGCTCATCCTAGCTTTTTCATTAGAGCTTTTGTTTGAAGATTGAGGTCGTTTAGGCTTGTGCCCCTCATCTGAAGGTGGCGTTCTTTTTATACCTCTATGTGAAGTAGGACGAGCAAGACTTTTGGGAGTTGGCACATTGTTCAGCCAGTCAGCTGCCTCCTAGAAGTCAGGATCATCGACTAATTCTGCCTCCAAGTCTTGGAGTTCCGGTTCCTACAAGCTGATTTTGCCGGTGTCATCATGGTTCTTTTGTGCTTAGGAAATACCATTTGTAATAGTTGGGGGCACCTACGGGCTTGCAACCTACTAGCAATAGTAGGGAGAGATCAAGGGTCTTTTGAAGTATGTTGGGCGGGATCAGCACCTGGAGCAGACACTTGGTCATTAGTTTGAGTTGATTGCTTAGGAGATTTGCCATTTTATTGATGTCACCCTAGTGGTTTGCTGAAGTTTGAGAAGAAGTTGGTGTACATTGAGGGTTAGAAGGGGCAATGTTTCAATAGCGAATTCGTCCTTTTTGTTTGGTTTATACTTCCTTTTTCTTAGGAACATAGCGGAGCCAGTCTCCATATTGAAGTTGTTCAGGACGAGCCTCGATTGGGATAGAACAAAAATCCGTTGAATGACCAATTTTACCACAACAGTGACATATTGTGGGAAGATGTTTGTATTGAAGTGGGCAAAACCTAGTGGATGGCCCCCACCAATAGCTACACAGCGCCTAATCGGCTTGGATACATCTAGTGTTGTTCCAACTCAGAGGTATTCAATCATATTGAAGTCTATTTTCCTGGTGTCGATTTTTGTTACTGTTCCAATATTGGCCCCAAGGGATTCTCCAGTGTGGTGGGCGGATTCCTCAGAAGCAAAGAGGATAGGGGGAATGTTGTAGATACGTACCCAGATATTCATTGTTTGAAAGGAGTGGTCGTCTAGGCTTATATTGGGATTGTATTGCACAAGGGCTAGGCATTCGTCCTTGTAAATCCAAGGCCTCCTAGCCAGGATATCATCTTTAATCTTTTCATCTTTAAAACAGATGAGAAAGAGATGTGGTTTCAAGATTCTCGTGGAGGCCAATTTTGCCATAGTCCAAATTCCTATAAAGGCTTTAATAATAACCTGGTCGTCAATTTCTTTAGAGGATTGGAGATGTCCCAGTAGGGTGGTTTCTGTTTCTTCTTCAGTGGAGTCCCAAGGTAAACTTGGTTGGAAGATTGCAGATTGTTCTTCATCGTGAATTGGATGTTTCCAAGTTATTGAAGAAAAGTTTTGGAATCCATTGGGTAAGATTGGCGTGCAGAGAGAGAGAGAGAAGAAAGAGGGTATGTGAAAGTAGGGAGTAAGATGGAGAGTTATGAGGGATATGGATGGAGTTATATAGAAAGGGATAGAGAGTTGGAAAACCGCGAGGACTGTAATTAGGAGTTTCAAATTGAGAAGAAGTTGGATTTAGAATATATGACATATTGCATTTAATATGATAAGAAATAGATAATTGAGAATAAGTAGAAGTCTTTAATAGATATGGTTTAGGTGACTTATTGCATTGGATATGAGAACGAATAGATAATTGAGAATAAGTAGAAGTCTTTAATAGGTATGGTTTAGGTGACTTATTGCATTGAATATGAGAAGGAATAGGACTTGGAGAGTAAGTGGAAATCCTTATTAGATATTGATTAGACTTAAAGTATAAGTTGAATTCTTTATGTTCAAAGGATATAAAATACTTCATTCGGATCATAGTTTTGGTGAGATAGAAATAGGATCCAACGTCTTGAAAAAACAAGGCTTTGAATTGGAGTTTCAACCGTTGTTCATCAAGAGGAGTAAAAGTGGTAGAACAAGATGATTTTTTGGACAAAAATACACCAAAGAAGGTGTTGGAGAAATCCCATAGTAAGGGTGGTTTGTATGGAGGGATAACAAGAAGAATAATAGAAACATCACATAAGAAACGTGATTGAAATAGAAGTAATTCAGAATTAAATATAGAAACATATAACATAATATAGTGTTTAACTCTTGTAACATGAACTAAAATACTTGTTGATATAAACATAGAGAACCAAGAAGCGTCCAGCTTTGGTTGTCAAGAAAACTCATGTTGTCTCGACTGCAAATAAAAGGTGAAGCTATGTTACTGCACGCATTCGTCACGGGATATATGGTAGGTAAGCATACACCATAGATGCATGTAGGAGCTCCTGAAAAGAGTGGTATAGATATAAAGAAGTAATTTGTGGGTTGTCTCCGGCTGTTAGCATCCATCGTCCTGCCAATGGTTCAATGTGTCGTTATGGCAAAGAGGAGTCAAGCATCGCTATTATATGGTAAACTAATGGATTCCAAACATGAGAGGCTCCTCCCCCAGGATAGCCGGGTATTTGCCGTAGAGTTCGAATGGATGTTATGTAAAAGTAAGTAAATAATATCATGTTGGAGTGGAAGACTGACCGAGGACGTTGAGGGGCAAACTCGGGCGATAGAACATGCAACCTGATAAGGCTTATGTAAATCATAATGCAGCCAATATATAGGTATTGGATTCGTGTACTTGAAAACAAAGAGCCTGCTCTTGCATCTCAGCGACACAAGCGTAAAGAGGTATAACCCCTGTTCAGATCAAACATATTTTCCAAACAAATTGGAAGATTTCTAAACCAGAAAAACGATTCAAGGTTCAAGAATAGCAAAGAATGAAGAGCAAAATATAGAAAAGAATGAAGAGCAAAATCAATAAAGAATGAAAGGAAAAGGTAATAGAATGGGTGAGTAGTTAAAACTATTAATAAAGATAATCTTACCAAAGATTAGTTTATTTTGGCTTTCAATTCCATCCACGAATGAAACACTAGCCAAACACGAATGAAACGTGGAAGAATGCAGGAGTAAAGACGTGCAAAAATAGACTCGTGGCCCTTGTTGTTTCTTGCTGGATCTAGAATCAGGGAGACTGAGAGAAGCCAAAATTCTTTGAACTATTGATCCATAATTAACTATTTGAACTCCTGAAATTTTATTTATTCTTATTTTATATCCGCTTTGTTAGGTTTAAAGTGTGCATATCTAAATGAGCTTTATAGTGAACACATTGGAATTTAAACCGAGTAACGTGCTCTAAAATTGAGATTAAGTGGTTTAATCATATTCAAAAGCTCATAATTAACTATTTGAACAGATTTAGTTTGATTGAATCTCATTTTGTGGTCGGTTTGTTGGATTTAAAATGTCCATGTCTAATTAGGCTTTCTAGTGACCCGTTTGAATTTTAAGCGACTAAAATGCTCTAAAATTGAGATTAAATTGTAAAATTTGGTTCAAAGGCCCATAATTAACTATTTGAACTCATAAAATTTGATTTATTCATATTTTGCTTCCGTTTTGTTAGGTTTAAAGTATGCATATCTAAGTGAGATTTATACTAAACACATTGGAATTTAAACTGAGTAAAGTGCTCTAAAATTGAGATTAAGTGGTTTAATCATATTCAAAAGCTCATAATTAACTACTTGAACTCATGTTGTTTGTTTGAATCTCATTTTGTGGTCGGGTTGTTGGATTTAAAGTGTGTTTGTCTAACTGGGCTTTCTAGTGTACCCGTTTGAATTTTGAGCGAGTAAAATGCTCTAAAATTGAAATTAAGTTGAATAATTTGGTTTAAAGGCCCATAATTAACATTTTGAACTCATGAAATTTGATTCATTTTGTTTTGCGTCTATTTTGTTAGGTTTAAAGTGTGCATATCTAAATGAGCTTTATAGTGAACACATTGGAATTTAAATCGAGTAAAGTGCTCTAAAATTGTGATTAAGTTGTTTAATCATATTCAAAAGCTCATAATTAACTACTTGAACTCATGTAGTTTGAGTGAATCTCATTTTGTGGTAGACTTGTTGGGTTTAAAGCGTGCAATTCAAATTGAGCTTTCTAGTGAACCTGTTTGAATTTTAAGAGACTAAAATGCTCTAAAATTGATATTAAGTTGTATAATTTGGTTCAAAGGCCCATAATTAACTATTTGAACTCATGAAATTTGATTTATTCTTATTTTGCGTCTGTTTTGTTAGGCTTAAAGTATTTATATCTAAATGAGCTTTATAGTGAACACATTGGAATTTAAACTGAGTAAAGTGCTTTAAAATTGAGATTAAGTGGTTTAATCATATTCAAAAGCTCATAATTAACTATTTGAGCTCATGTAGTTTGATTGAATCACATTTTGTGGTCGGTTTGTTGAATTAAAGCGTCCGTGTCTAATTGGTCTTTCTTGTGAACTCGTTCGAATTTTAAGACACCAAAATGCTATAAAATTGAGATTAAATTGTACAATTTGGTTCAGAGGCCCATAATTAACTATTTGATCTCCTGAAATTTTATTTATTCTTATTTTATATCCGCTTTGTTAGGTTTAAAGTGTGCATATCTAAATGAGCTTTATAGTGAACACATTGGAATTTAAACCGAGTAACGTGCTCTAAAATTGAGATTAAGTGGTTTAATCATATTCAAAAGCTCATAATTAACCATGTGAAATCATGTAGTTTGATTGAATCTCATTTTGTGGTCGGTTTATTGGATTTAAAGCGTGCATGTCTAATTGGGCTTTCTAGATAACCCGTTCGAATTTTAAGTGACTAAAATGCTCTATAATTGAGATTAAATTGTATAATTTGGTTCAAAGACCCATAATTAACTATTTAAAATCATAAAATTTGTTATATTCTTATTTTGTGTCTGTTTTGATAGGTTTAAAGTATACATATCTAAATGAGTTTTATAGCGAACACATTGGAATTTAAACCGAGTAAAGTCCTCTAAAATTTAGTTAAGAGGTTTAATCATATTCAAAATTCCATAATTAACCATTTGAAATCATGTGGTTTGAATGAGCTTATATGAATTTAAACTCATGTGTCCGTTTTGTTCAGTTTAAATTGTGCTTATATGAATGAGCTTTATAGTAAACACATTGGAATTTAAACCGAGTAAAGTGCTCTAAAATTGTGATTAAGTTGTTTAATCATATTCAAAGCTCATAATCAACTATTTGAACTCATGTCGTTTGATTGAATCTCATTCTGTGGTCGAATTGTTGAATTAAAGCGTGTGTGTCTAATTGGGTTTTCTAGTGAACTCGTTCGAATTTTAAGCCACTAAAATGCTCTATAATTGAGATTAAATTGTATAATTTGGTCCAAAGACCCATAATTATCTATATGAACTCATGAAATTTGATTTATTCTTATTTTGTGTTTGTTTTGTTGGGTTTAATGTACGCATATCCAAATGAGCTATATACTAAACACATTGGAATTTAAACCGAGTAAAGTGCTCTAAAATTGTGATTAAGTTGTTTAATCATATCCAAAAGCTCATAATTAACTATTTGAACTCATGTAGTTTTATTTAATCTCATTTTGTGGTCGGTTTGTTGAATTAAAGCGTGCGTGTCTAATTGGTCTTTCTAGTGAACTCGTTCGAATTTTAAGACACTAAAATGCTATAAAATTGAGATTAAATTGTACAATTTGGTTAAGAGGACCATAATTAACTATTTGAACTCATCGAATTTGTTTTATTCTTATTTTGCGTTCGTTTTGTTAGGTTTAAAGTGTGCATATCTACATGGGTTATATAGTGAAAACATTGGAATTTAAACCGAGTAAAGTCCTCTAAAATTGAGATTAAGTGGTTTAATCATATTCAAAATCCCATAATTAACCATGTGAAATCATGTAGTTTGATTGAATCTCATTTTGTGGTCGGTTTGTTGGATTTAAAGCGTCCATGTCTAATTGGGCTTTCTAGTTAACCCATTTGAATTTTAAGAGACTAAAATGCTCTATAATTGAGATTAAATTTTATAATTTGGTTCAAAGGCCCATAATTAACTATTTGAACTCATGAAATTTGATTCATTCGTATTTTGCGTCTGTTTTGTTAGGTTTAAAGTATTCATATCTAAATGAGCTTTATAGTGAAAACATTGTAATTTAAACCAAGTAAACTTCTCTAAAATTGAGATTAAGTGGTTTAATCATATTCAGAAGCTCATAATTAACCATTTGAAATCATTCACTTTGATTGAATTTCATTTTGTGGTCAGTTTGCTGGATTTAAAGCGTGCATGTCTAATTGGGCTTTCTAGATAACCCGTTCGAATTTTAAGTAACTAAAATGCTCTATAATTGAGATTAAATTGTATAATTTGGTTCAAAGACCCATAATTAACTATTTAAACTCATGAAATTTGTTATATTCTTATTTTGTGTCTGTTTTGATAGGTTTAAAGTATACATATCTAAATGAGCTTTATAGCGAACACATTGGAATTTAAGCCGAGTAAAGTCCTCTAAAATTTAGTTAAGAGGTTTAATCATATTCAAAATTCCATAATTAACCATTTGAAATCATGTAGTTTGATTGAATCTCATTTTGTGGTCGGCTTGCTGGATTTAAAGCGTGCATGTCTAATTGGGCTTTCTAGATAACCCGTTCGAATTTTAAGTGACTAAAATACTCTATAATTGAGATTAAATTGTATAATTTGGTTCAAAGGCCCATAATAACTATTTAAACTCATGAAATTTGATTTATTCTTATTTTGCGTCTGTTTTTTTAGGTTTAAAGTATGAATATCAAAATGAGCTTTACAGTGGAAACATTGTAATTTAAACCGTGTAAAGTGCTCTAAAATTGTGATTAAGTTGTTTAATCATATTCAAAAGCTCAAAATTAACTATTTGAACTCATGTCGTTTGATTGAATCTCATTACGTGGTCGGATTGTTGAATTAAAGCGTGTGTGTCTAATTGGGTTTTCTATGAACCCGTTTGAATTTTAAGCAACTAAAATGCTCTAATATTGAGATTAAATTGTATAATTTGGTTCAAAGGCCCATAATTAACTATTTGAACTCATAAAATTTGTTTCAATCTTATTTTGTCTCCGCTTTATTAGGTTTAAAGTACACATATCTAAATGAGCTTATAGTGAACACTTTGGAATTTAAATCGAGTAAAGTGCACTAAAATTGAAATTAAATGGTTTAATCATATTCAAAAGCTCATAATTAATTATTTGAACTCATGTAGTTTGATTGAATCTCATTTTGTGTTCGATTTGTTGGACTTAAAGCATGCATGTCTAATTGTGCTTTCTACAGAATCCGTTCGAATTTTAAGCGACTTAAATGCTCTAAAATTGAGATTTAGTTGTACAATTTGGTCCAAAGGCCCATAATTAACTATTTGAACACATGAAATTTGATTTATTCTTATTTTGTGTCCGTTTTGTTCAGTTTAAAGTGTGCTTATATGAATGAGCTTTATAGTGAACACATTGGAATTTAAACCGAGTAAAGTGGTCTAAAATTGTGATTAAGTTGTTTAATCATATTCAAAGCTCATAATTAACTATTTGAACTCATGTCGTTTGATTGAATCTCATTCTGTGGTCGGATTGTTGAATTAAAGCGTGTGTGTCTAATTGGGTTTTCTAGTGAACTCGTTCGAATTTTAAGCCACTAAAATGCTCTATAATTGAGATTAAATTGTATAATTTGGTCCAAAGGCCCATAATTATCTATTTGAACTCATGAAATTTGATTTATTCTTATTTTGTGTTTGTTTTGTTGGGTTTAATGTATGCATATCCAAATGAGTTATATACTGAACACATTGGAATTTAAACCGAGTAAAGTATTCTAAAATTGTGATTAAGTTGTTTAATCATATCCAAAAGCTCATAATTAACTATTTGAACTCATGTTAGTTTTATTTAATCTCATTTTGTGGTTTGTTTGTTGAATTAAAGCATGCGTGTCTAATTGGGTTTATAGTGAACTCGTTCGAATTTTAAGACTATAAAATGCTCTATAAATGAGATTAAATTGTATAATTTGGACCAAAGGCCCATAATTATCTATTTGAACTCATGTAGTTTGATTGAATCTCATTTTGTGGTCGGTTTGTTGACTTAAAGCGTGCGTGTCTAATTCGGCTTTCTAGTGAACTCGTTCGAATTTTAAGGCACTAAAATGCTCTATAATTGAGATTAAATTGTATAATTTGGTCCAAAGGCCCATAATTATCTATTTGAACTCATGAAATTTGATTTATTCTTATTTTGTGTTTGTTTTGTTAGGTTTAATGTATGCATATCTAAATGAGCTTTATAGTGAAAACATTGGAATTTAAACAGAGTAATGTGCTCCAAAATTTTGATTATGTTGTTTAATCATATTCAAAAGCTCATAATTAACTATTTGAACTCATTTAGTTTGATTGAATCTCATTTTGTGGTCGGTTTATTGGATTTAAAGCATGCATGTCTAATTAGGCTTTCTAGTGACCCGTTCGAATTTTATGGGACTAAAATGCTCTAAAATTGAGATTAAGTTGTATAATTTGGTTCAAAGGCCCATAATTAACTACTTGAACTCATGAAGTTTGATTTATTCTTATTTTGCATCCATTTTGTTAGGTTTAAAGTATGTATATCTAAAGGAGCTTTATAGTGAACACATTGGAATTTAAACCGAGTAAAGCGCTCTAAAATTTAGATTAAGTGATTTAATCATATTCAAAAGTTCATAATAAACTATTTGAACTCATGTAGCTTGATTGAATCTCATTTTGTGGTCGGTTTGGTTGATTTAAAGTGTGTTTGTCTAATTTGGCTTTCTAGTGAACTCGTTCGAATTTTAAGCGACTAAAATGCAATAAAATTGAGATTAAATTGTACAATTATGTTTAGAGGACCATAATTAACTATTTGAACTCATAAAATTTGTTTCATTCTTATTTTGCGTCCGTTTTGTTAGGTTTAAAGTATACATATCTAAATGAGCTTTATAGTGAACACATTGGAATTTAAACCGGGTAAAGTGCTCTAAAATTGAGATTATGATATGTGCACGCCCAACCTTAATTTCTGCCCATACCCTAAGTTACACAATTTTAATTAGGGAGTTCTACTTAATACTCTTTATTTATTCAATTCATGTGCTACACTTGCTTGCTATCTCATATTATATACCTATAATGTTTATGTCCTTATATTACTATTGATAACTTAGTAATTGGTATTGAACCACAGGTTTATCTAGCTTATATTATGCATAATTAATATTCAACACATGTTTAATAACATCTACTTAATAGTTTAAGTTGTTTCTTTGCAGGTTATGTTAAACACAGCTTAAGGGACTATTGGCCAGCTCCGTTTTAGCTCAAATGCACCATTTGAGCTCAAAACAAAGAATCGTTGTTTGAGGCACTTACCAGCTTTCGATCAGCAACAAAATGTACCGAATACTCCTAGGCAGCGCAATGAAGTGAATGATAGCTTCGTTCCAGCTCACGAATCTAGAATGAGCTCAAAACGACAAATGGTGAATTTCGATCCATATGGGATTCGGATCAGCTCCTACGCACTCTTATGGATTGAGGAGAGTATTATGGCCCTAATGATAAGTTCACTCAGCTAGGGGGTTAGCCGTTCAGCTCAAATCATCACTCAAAGACGGTGAACTTTCAGCTAGCTAAATCAGCTAGCTAGCTCAGCTCAACCTTAGTTCATCCAACTCATCTTAGCTCACCCTCCAACCTTCAGCTCAACCATGGAAGGACATGTTCCCTCCCCAAGAGACACAACCGACCAATCATGGAGGGAAACATGTTTTGGGCGCCAAAACAAAGAGATAGCACTCTTCACTGGACAAATTCATGATGGTCTACTTGTGTGCCTATTTCGAGCAGGATACAAGCAGAATTGGACTTTGGTGTCTTGATGAAAGTTGTTCCTTTGTGTCTTATCTTTCCAGCGCATGTTGAATCGCATCAATCCGATATCGGGAACTCGAGATATGTCCAATTTACTGAAGACTGTGCATGCTGGAATTTTAAACCGAAAAGTTACAACAATTATTGGAAGGAGACACCATTCAAACGAACGGTTAAAGAGGGAGACACCACCAATTGAACAGACACCAAGGCCACTATTCGGCCACCCTTTCAAAGGGAAATGTCCATTGTCCACACCCTTTCATTTCCTTTAAATCTGTAGCCATTTTGGCATTTGAATACACAACTTTGAATCAGATTATTTAGTTTGTGAGTTAATTTCTCATGCTTGTTCTTTTAAGAACTTTATCGAATTATCAAATCATCTCTTTGATTTGTGGCGTCACCCTCCATCCTTTATACTTCAGGTTTCTGGAATTACATTTCCAAGAGGTCTAAGTGCATCTACCGCCCTCAGAGTTGCAACTAGATTGGGTTTATGTTCCTATAACATAAGTTCAACCTTTGCCCCTTTGAATAGTATCATTCCAACATCACATAAACACCATCTATCTTCCATTTTCGTCCACCATTATTCACCAGCCCTTAACTTATCCTTCCATATCATTTACTTCACTTAAACACCTCCATTTCCTTAATCAACCATCAACATCCCCACGCATTCCCTTCACCAAAACAACTTCCTTTTCATCTAAACAATACCCTAACACCGTAACCACTTCTTGAATCATCCTTATCTTATTTCCAGCTTCTTTTAAAATTCTTTTGTTTAGGAAACAAGCGTGATACAAGGCTTGCTTGCATTCTAAGGTCCAGGCTATCAAAGCTTCTCTCTACAAGCATCTTTGGAGAGTTGGAGCGTATCAGATTAAGTGGTTTAATCACATTCAAAAGCTCATAATTAACTAATTGAACTCGTTTAGTTTGATTGAATCTCATTTTGTGGTCGGTTTGAAGGATTTAAAGCTTGCATGTCTAATTGGGTTTTCTAGTGAACCCGTTCGAATTTTAAGCGACTAAAATGCTCTATAATTGAGATTAAATTATACAATTTGGTTCAAAGGCCCATAATTAATTATTTGAACTTATGAAATTTGATTTATTCTTATTTTGCGTCCGTTTTGTTAGGTTTAAAGTGTGCATATCTAAACGAGCTTTATAGTGAACACATTGGAATTTAAACCGAGTAAAGTGCTCTAAAATTGTGATTAAGTTGTTTAATCATATTCAAAAGCTCATAATTAACTACTTGAACTCATGTAGTTTGATTGAATCTCATTTTGTGGTTGGTTTGTTAAGTTTAAAGCGTGCATTTCTAATTGGGCTTTCTATTGAACCTGTTTGAATTTTAAGCGACTAAAATGAGATTAAGTTGTATAGTTTGGTTCAAAGGCCCATAATTAACTATTTGAACTCGTGAAATTTATTTCATTCTTATTTTGCGTCCGTTTTATTAGATTAAAGTGTACATATCTAAATGAGCTTTATAGTAGCTAGGACATGGGCTACAACGTTTTCTTCTCTAGGTAAATAATAAATCTTACAATCAGGCAAAGTACCAAGAGTAGAACGAATTCGAGACACTAAAGTTTGCATCGTGGAAAGATCATGATGATGAGTGTTGTTAACTATGTTGGCAATGGATGCAGAATCGGTCTCAAGGATGACATTTGTCCAACCATTATCGACAACAAGATTAAGTCCTTCTAGAATAGCAAGAGCTTCGGCAGAAGCCGGATCGGGGTAGTAGACGAGGGGCAAAGAGCGTTCAACAAGGATGGAACATGAAGAATCCCGAGCGATGACACCTGCAGCAGCTCCCTTTAAAATTGGGTCAAAGGCGCCATCCTTATTAATCTTAACGAAACCGCGGTCCGGTTTCATCCATCTAGCCTGAGCAAAGGTGGGCTCAGCTAGTCGGGACCTTAGATATAGAGCATCATTGGCTGATGTATAATCGTCAAAGAGTTTTTGTGCGTTAGACACAGTCAACCATGGTGGTTGGAGATGATTGTTATGGAAAAAGCCATTACGAAGGTTCCGTAGATTCCATAGAACTGTTATTCGGAAGGAGAATTGGTGCAGCAAAAGCAAAACCAACAATTTCAGAAAGCCACTGGTGGGGGGAGATAGAAGTATTAGACAAAATTCGGCCTGGAAAACCTGCCAAACGGAGAGCCTCCCTAGCACTAGGACAATCCCTTAAAGCATGGAGGGTAGTTTCAATATCCATATTACAAATAGGGCAAACCCTAGTACCGAGATTTGCTTGGAAGATTTTGTGGCCAGACAAGAGAGCATCATGGCTTAACCGCCACCCAAAAGAACGAACCTTAGGCCATGTAGGCAACTTAGAAAGAATTTTCCATAGCCTAGAGGGCCTGTTAACTGGCCCTAGTTGCAGTTGAAGAAATTGATAACCAGAACGCACCGTATAAATGCTAGAGTCGTGATGACCCCAAAGGGTAGTATCTTTCGAATCATTAATAATTGGTACATTAAGAATTGTATTAGAATCTCCGTGAGAGAAATAATCTCTCCCCTTGGATTCATCCCATCGGGGTAGATTAGACACCATAAAAAAACCCACTCGAAGAGGGACTTCCTCATTCACTTAATAATCGCCATAAAGGTGTAATGGCATAGATCCCCCCCAATTGTCGAAGTGGATTTGCTTTAGAAATTTAAACAAGTAAAATGCTTTAAAATTGAGATTAAGTTGTATAGTTTGGTTCAAAGCCCATAATTAACTATTTGAACTCGTGAAATTTGATTTATTCTTATTTTGCAACCATTTTGTTAGTTTTAAAGTATGCATATCAAAATGAGCTTTATAGTGAACACATTGGAATTTAAACAGAGTAAAGTTCTCTAAATTTGAGATTAAGTGGTTTAATCATATTCAAAATCTCATGATTAATAATTCCAACTCATATAGTTTGATTGAATCTCATTTTGTGGTCGGTTTGTTCGATTTAGACCATGCAAGTCTAATTGGGCTTTTTAGTGAACCCTTTAGAAATTTAAACGAGTAAAAAACTATAAAATTGAGATTAAATTGTATAATTTGGTCCAAAGGTCCATAATTAACTATTTGAACTCATGAAATTTTATTTATTCTTATTTTACGAGCGTTTTGTTAGGTTTAAAGTGTGTATATCTAAATGAGCTTTATAGAGAAAACATTTGAATTTAAACCGAGTAAAGTGCTCCAAATTTGAGATTAAGTGGTTTAATCATATTCAAAAGCCCATGATTAACAATTTCAAATCATGTAGTTAGATTCAATCTCATTTTGTGTTCGGTTTGTTCGATTTAAAGCGTGCATGTCTAATTGGGATGTTAGTGAAACTGTTAAAAATTAATCGAGTAAAATGCTCTAAAATTGAGATTAAGTTGTAGAATTTGGTTCAAAGCCCATAATTAACTATTTGAAGTCATGAAATTTGATTTATTCTTATTCTGTGACCTTTTTGTTATGTTTAAATTGTGTATATCGAAATGAGCTTTATAGAGAAAACATTGGAATTTAAACCGACCAAAGTGCTCTAAATTTGAGATTAAGTGGTTTAATCATATTCTAAAGCCCATGATTAACAATTTCAAATCATTTAGTTTGATTCAATCTCATTTTGTGGTCGGTTTATTCGATTTAAAGCGTGCATGTCTAATTAGGCTTTTTAGTGAACCCTTTAGAAATTTAAACGAGTAAAATGCTCTAAAATTGAGATTAAGTTGTATAGTTTGGTTCAAAGCCCATATTTAACTACTTGAACTCATAAAATTTGATTTATTCTTATTTTGCGACCGTTTTGTTAGTTTTAAAGTATGCATATCTAAATAAGCTTCATAGTGAACACAATGAAACTTAAACCGAGTAAAGTGTTCTAAATTTGAGCTTAAGTGGTTTAATCATATTCAAAAGCCCATGATGAACAATTTTAAATCATGTAGTTGAATTCAATCTCATTTTGTGGTCGGTTTGTTCGATTTAGATTGGGCATGTCTAATTGGGCTTTTTAGTGAACCCTTTAGAAATTTAAACGAGTAAAATGCTCTAGAATTGAGATTAAGATGTATAGTTTGGTTTAAAGACCATAATTAACTATTTGAACTCATGATATTTGATTTATTGTTATTTTGCGACCGTTTTGTTAGTTTTAAAGTATGCATATCTAAATGAGCTTTATAGTGAACATATTGGAATTTAAACCGAGTAAAGTGCTCTAAATTTAAGATTAAGTGGTTTAATCATATTCCAAAGTCCATTATTAGCAATTTCAACTCATATAGTTTGATTCAATCTCATTTTATGGTCAGTTTGTTCGATTTAAGGTGTGGATGTCTAATTGGGATTTTAGTGAACCTGTTAAAAATTATTCGAGTAAAATGCTCTAAAATTGAGATTAAGGTGTATAATTTTGTTCAAAGCCCATAATTAACTATTTGAACTCATAAAATTTGATTTATTCTCATTGTGCAATCGTTTTGTTAGGTTTAAAGTGTGTTTATCAAAATGAGCTTTATAGAGAAAACATTGGAATTTAAACCAAGTAAAGTGCTCTAAATTTGAGATTAAGTGGATTAATCATATTCAAAAGCCCATGATTAACAATTTCAAATCATGTAGATTGATTTAATCTCATTTTGTGGTCGGTTTGTTCGATTTAAAGCGTGCATGTCTAATTGGGCTTTTTAGTGAACTCTTTAGAAATTTAAACGAGTAAAATGCTCTAAAATTGAGATTAAGTTGTATAGTTTGGTTCAAAGCCCATAATTAAATATTTGAACACATGAAATTTGATTTATTCTTCTTTCGCGACCGTTTTTGATATGTGTCGATCTTGTTGATGATGTTGAACGACAAACATTGATTGTAGGACCTAGGAAGGAAGCAAGTCTCTCGTAAGAAGTGTCTTTAAAATTAAAGAATTAAGAATAATGGATGAAATTAATAGGTGAATTGGAAATAGTATCTTAAGGATACTCAAGGAAGAAACTAGGTTATAGAAAATCTAATTATGAACCTTATATTGATCTTTAAGGGGTGGTGATAAACGGACCTTGACCCTTTTAGTATACTAAACTAAAAGAACCCGAAGTATCAAGAAGGATAGAAATGGGTTTGACACCACAAGTACAAAAGTACTTGATAAGTTGATAAAGTTCTAAGAAGAACTAAACGAGAGAACAAATGTCACAAGTAATTTTATATAACCTGAATGGTATGTTTACAAAATGAAATCCAAGTCCTATTTATAGTTTTCTAAGGGGTTTGGACGAAATGGTATTTAACTATTCGGTTAACCATTCATTTGAATGGTGACTCCCTTTGAATGGTGACTCCCTCCAAATCTATTTCAATAGTTGTAACTTTTCGGTCCAGCCTGCACAGTCTTCAGTAATTGGGCCATATCTCGAGCTCCCGATATCTAATTGATGCGATTAAACATGCGTTGGAAAGATAAGATATAGTGGAACAACTTTCTTGAAGACACCGAAACCAACTTCGACTTGTATCCTGCTCGAAATTGGCAAAGAAGTGGACCATCATGAATCTGTTCAATGAAAAGTGCTATCTTTTTGTTTTGGCGCCCACTTGCTTTCCCTCCATGACCTTGGCACTCAATGTGGATGATGGACGGACATGATGCTTGGTGAAAGGTAGGTGACCTTCGGGTGTTGAGCTGGGAGTGATAGTTGGAGCTGAGGTAAGCTAATCGAGATGGGAGTGAGCTGGACTGAACTGATCTATGTAGCTGAAAGAGTTAGCTATAGTTTGAAGCTGAAATAAGCTAATCCGAGCTGCCTTTAGCAAAGTGAGCTGGTCCATTAATTTCCTTATACACTCTTCTAGTGTGAGGAGTGTTTTAGAGCTGATCTGAATCTCCTAAGTCCTCTCTTTTAAAAGTATGCATATCTAAATGAGCTTTATAGTGAACATATTGGAATTTAAAGTGAGTAAAGTGCTCTAAATTTGAGCTTAAGTGGTTTAATCATATCCAAAAGCCCATGATTAACAATTTCAAATCATGTAGTTTGATTCAATTTCATTTTGTGGTCAGTTTGTTCGATTTAAAGCGCGCATGTCTAATTGGAATTTTTAGTGAACCCTTTAGGAATTTAAACGAGTAAAATGCTCTAAAATTGAGATTAAGTTGTATAGTTTGGTTCAAATCCCATAATTAACTATTTGAACTCATGAAATTTGATTTATTCTTATTTTGCAACCGTTTTGTTAGTTTTAAAGTATGCATATCTAAATGAGCTTTATAATGAACACATTTGAATTTAAACCGAGTAACGTGCTCTAAAATTGAGATTAAGTGGTTTAATCATATTCAAAAGCCCATAATCAGCAATTTCAACTCATTTAGTTTGACTCAATCACATTTTGTGGTCGGTTTGTTCGATTTAAAGCATCCATGTCTAATTGGGCTTTTTAGTGAACCCTTTAGAAATTTAAACGAGTAAAATGCACTAAATTGAGATTAATTTGTATAATTTGGTTCAAAGCCCATAATTAAACTATTTGAACTCCTAAAAATTGATTTATTCTTATTTTGCGACCGTTCTGTTAGTTTTAAAGTATGCATATCTATCTAAATGAGCTTTATAGTGAACACATTGGAATATAAACCAAGGAAACTGCTCTAAATTTAATATTAAGTGGTTTAATCATATTAAAAAGCCCATAATTAACTATTTCAAATCATGTAGTTTAATTCAATCTCATTTTGTGGCAGGTTTGTTCGATTTAAGGCGTGGATGTCTAATTGGGATTTTAGTGAACCCGTTAGAAATTAATCGAGTAAAATGCTCCAAAATTGAGATTAAGTTGTATACTTTGTTTCAAAAGCCTTTAACTAACTATTTGAACTCGTGAAATTTGATTTATTCTTATTTTGCAACCGTTTTGTTAGGTTTAAAGTATGTATATCTAATGAGTTTTACAGTAAACACAATGGAATTTAAATCGAGTAAACTGCACTAAATTTTTGATTAAATAGTTTAATCATATTCAAAAGCCCATGATTAACAATTTCAACTCATGTAGTTTGACTCAATCACATTTTGTGGTCGGTTTGTTCGATTTAAAGCGTCCATGTCTAATTGGGCTTTCTAGTGAACCCGTTCAAATTTTAAGCGACCTAAATGCTCTAAAATTGAGATTAAGTTGTATAATTTGGTTCAAAGACCATAATTAACTATTTGAACTCATGAAATTTGATTTATTCTTATTTTGCAACCGTTTTGTTAATTTTAAAGTATGCATATCTAAATGAGCTTTATAGTGAACATATTTGAATTTAAACCGAGTTAAGTGCTCTAAATTTGAGATTAGGTGGTTTAATCATATTCAAAAGCCCATAATTAGCAATTTCAACTGATTTAGTTTGACTCAATCACATTTTGTGGTCGGTTTGTTCGATTTAAAGCATCCATGTCTAATTGGGCTTTTTAGTGAACCCTTTAGAAATTTAAACGAGTAAAATGCACTAAATTGAGATTAATTTGTATAATTTGGTTCAAAGCCCATAATTAACTATTTGAACTCCTAAAAATTGATTTATTCTTATTTTGCGACCGTTCTGTTAGTTTTAAAGTATGCATATCTAAATGAGCTTTATAGTGAACACATTGGAATTTAAACCGAGTAAAGTACTCTAAATTTAATATTAAGTGGTTTAAACATATTAAAAAGCCCATAATTAACTATTTCAAGTCATGTAGTTTAATTCAATCTCATTTTGTTTTAGGATTGTTCGATTTAAGGCATGGATTTCTAATTGGGATTTTAGTGAACCCGTTAGAAATTAATTGAGTAAAATGCTCCAAAATTGAGATTAAGTTGTATACTTTGTTTCAAAAGCCTTTAACTAACTATTTGAACTCGTGAAATTTGATTTATTCTTATTTTGCAACCGTTTTGTTAGGTTTAAAGTATGTATATCTAATGAGTTTTACAGTAAACACAATGGAATTTAAATCGAGTAAACTGCACTAAATTTTTGATTAAATAGTTTAATCATATTCAAAAGCCCATGATTAACAATTTCAACTCATGTAGTTTGACTCAATCACATTTTGTGGTCGGTTTGTTCGATTTAAAGCGTCCATGTCTAATTGGGCTTTCTAGTGAACCCGTTCAAATTTTAAGCGACCTAAATGCTCTAAAATTGAGATTAAGTTGTATAATTTGGTTCAAAGACCATAATTAACTATTTGAACTCATGAAATTTGATTTATTCTTATTTTGCAACCGTTTTGTTAATTTTAAAGTATGCATATCTAAATGAGCTTTATAGTGAACATATTTGAATTTAAACCAAGTTAAGTGCTCTAAATTTGAGATTAGGTGGTTTAATCATATTCAAAAGCCCATAATTAGCAATTTCAACTGATTTAGTTTGACTCAATCACATTTTGTGGTCGGTTTGTTCGATTTAAAGCATCCATGTCTAATTGGGCTTTTTAGTGAACCCTTTAGAAATTTAAACGAGTAAAATGCACTAAATTGAGATTAATTTGTATAATTTGGTTCAAAGCCCATAATTAACTATTTGAACTCCTAAAAATTGATTTATTCTTATTTTGCGACCGTTCTGTTAGTTTTAAAGTATGCATATCTAAATGAGCTTTATAGTGAACACATTGGAATTTAAACCGAGTAAAGTACTCTAAATTTAATATTAAGTGGTTTAAACATATTAAAAAGCCCATAATTAACTATTTCAAGTCATGTAGTTTAATTCAATCTCATTTTGTTTTAGGTTTGTTCGATTTAAGGCATGGATTTCTAATTGGGATTTTAGTGAACCCGTTAGAAATTAATTGAGTAAAATGCTCCAAAATTGAGATTAAGTTGTATACTTTGTTTCAAAAGCCTTTAACTAACTATTTGAACTCGTGAAATTTGATTTATTCTTATTTTGCAACCGTTTTGTTAGGTTTAAAGTATGTATATCTAATGAGTTTTACAGTAAACACAATGGAATTTAAATCGAGTAAACTGCACTAAATTTTTGATTAAATAGTTTAATCATATTCAAAAGCCCATGATTAACAATTTCAACTCATGTAGTTTGACTCAATCACATTTTGTGGTCGGTTTGTTCGATTTAAAGCGTCCATGTGTAATTGGACTTTCTAGTGAACCCGTTCGAATTTTAAGCGACCTAAATGCTCTAAAATTGAGATTAAGTTGTATAATTTGGTTCAAAGCCCATAATTAACTATTTGAACTCATGAAATTTGATTTATTCTTATTTTGCAACCGTTTTGTTAGTTTTAAAGTACGCATATCTAAATGAGCTTTATAGTGAACACATTTGAATTTAAACCGAGTAAAGTTCTCTAAATTTGAGATTAGGTGGTTTAATCATATTCAAAAGCCAATAATTAGCAATTTCAACTCATTTAGTTTGAGATTAGGTGGTTTAATCATATTCAAAACCGAGTAAACCCAACAATTTAGAGTCTAAGGTGTTAAGAAGGGCATACCTACATGATAGTGCATCAGCAACAATGTTTTCCTTACCCTTTTTATACTTGATCACATAAGGGAAGGCTTCAAGAAACTCAACCCATTTGGCATGTCTCTTGTTTAGCTTATGTTGACCCTTGATGTGCATTAATGCCTCATGGTCTGTATGGATGATGAATTCTTTAGACCATAGGTAATGCTGCCAAGTTTCCAAAGACCGAATTAGTCTATACATCTCCTTATCGTAGGTCGGATAATTGAGTGTAGCTCCACTCAATATCTCACTAAAGTAGGCTATGGGGCGTCCTTCTTGAGATAAAACTGCTCCAATTCCTAAACCTGAAGCATCACATTCAACCTCAAAAACTTTGTTAAAATCAGGTAAAGTTAACAATGGTGCATTAATTAAACAATCCTTAATCAGGTTAAAGGATTTCTCTTGTTCTTCACCCCAAAAGAAGTTGGAATTCTTTTTAATGACTTCGGTTAAAGGAGCAGCTAAGGTGCTGAAATTAGGTACAAACTGACGATAGAAGCTTGCTAAACCATGGAAGCTTCTAACTTGGCTAATGCTTGTTGGTCTAGGCCATTCTTCAATTGCCTTAACCTTCTCTCTATCAACTTCTAATCCATCTGCACTCACAACAAAACCTAGGAAAACAACCTTTTTACTGCAAAATATGCATTTTTGTAGATTAGCATAAAGTCTTTCATTTCTCAAAACATCTAACACTGACCTTAGATGCTGAACATGTTCATTCAAACTCTTGCTATAGATAAGAATATCATCAAAATACACTACACAAAACTTACCCAAGAATTGTCTAAGGATGTGATTCATTAATCTCATAAAAGTGCTTGGAGCATTAGTTAGACCGAACGGCATAACCAACCACTCATATAACCCTTGTTTAGTCTTGAATGCAGTTTTCCACTCATCCCCTTCTCGCATTCGAATTTGATGGTAACCACTTTTAAGATCAATCTTAGAGAAGACATTAGAACAACTAAGCTCATCTAACATATCATCTAAACGTGGAATATGATGACGATACTTTACCGTTATTTTGTTCACCGTACGACAATCCACACATGCGCCATGTACCATCTTTCTTAGGCACAAGTAGAACAGGTACTGCACAAGGACTAAGGCTCTCTCTAACATAACCCTTTTCCATCAAATCTGAAACTTGCCTTTGTAACTCCTTAGTTTCCTCGGGGTTACATCGGTAAGCTGGTCGTTTAGGAATGATAGCACCAGGAACAAAGTCAATTTGATGCTCTATTCCACGAATTGGAGGCAGTCCACTTGGAATCTCTTCTGGAAATAGGTCTTCATATTCCTGCAACAATGAAACAATAAAAGATGGCAGATTTGGGTCAAGATCGCTAGTGTTTAAAAAACTCTCCTTGTACATAAGTACAAGAACCATCTTTTTCAAAAACAAATTCTTTCTTATCTCTTTTTCTTTAGCAAAAATGCTAACTCTCTTTTTTTCTTCCTTTTCTCTCTCTTTTTTCCACTCGGATGTTACCTCACTCTCCTTTGCTCTTCTCTCACTTTTGATATCGCTCTCGTTGTCTTTTTCAAAGCTTTCTCTTAAATGAAGTTGATCTTTGTGAACTTGCTTTGGTGAAAGTGGGGCTAAAGTGATCTTCCTTTCTTTATGGGTGAAGGTATACCGATTGGCATAACCATCATGTATGACTCTCCTATCAAACTGCCATGGTCTTCCTAACAAGAGATGACCGGCGTGCATTGGCACAACATCACATAACACCTCGTCTTTATACTTGCCAATGGAAAAAGGCACAATAACTTGTTTGATCACTTTAAGTTCTCCTCCATCATTAAGCCACTGCAACTTGTAGGGATGTGGATGCTTGGTAGTTTCTAGGCCAAGTTTATCTACCATTAAAGTACTAGCAACGTTAGTGCAACTACCACCATCGATAATGACAAAGCATACCTTTCCATTAATATGGCAGCGAGTATGGACAATGTTCTCGCATTGCTGATCCCCATCAATTGCTTGCATGCTTAGGCTCCTTTTAACAACAAGGACCTCTCCATCTACAGCATGTTCCAACTCTTTTTCTTCTTCAAATTCTTTTTCATCATCTTCCTCCTCCTCTTGGTCAGTTTCGATCTCTCCATCATCACGAATGAACATAGTGCTGCGGTTAGGGAATTGGCTAGCAATGTGACCTCTCCCCCAAACACTTGAAGCATTGTACATCACGGGATCGAACTGGCATGGCTGGACTCTTTCCCTTGTTGGTTTCAATGATGGGTTTGATATTCTTTGATGGTCCGGCTCGTTCATTAGGAGTAAAGGATGAATTCTTTTTTAAGTTACCTTGCCCCCATTTGGAAGTAGAACCTCCATAGACTCGTGTTGCACCTTTCCTTTTAAGTTGTTTCTCCACCTTCATGGCCATATGAACCATGTCTTCTATTTCCACATAATGTTGCAACTCAACAATGGCTGCAATGTTAGGATCAAGACTAGATAGAAACCTTGCCGTTGTGGCTTCTCGATCCTCATCAATGTTGGCTCGGATCATGGCTACTTCCATCTCTTTATAATAATCCTCAACACTACGATTGTCTTGTGTATGGTTTTGAAGCTTAACAACTCTTTATGGTAGTGAGTTGGAATGAATCTTCTACGCATCACAGCTTTCATCTCATTCCAAGTAGAAATAGGATGTTCACCATTGCGTCTCCTGCTAGATGTCAATTGATCCCACCATATAAGTGCGTAATCCATAAACTCAATGGCTGCGAGTTTTACCTTTTTAAGCTCTGAATAGTTATGGCACTCAAAGATGTGTTCAACCTTCTTTTCCCATGCAAGGTATGCTTCTGGATCCGTTTTCCTTGGAAAGGAGGAATGGTAATCTTGATGTTGCTGAGATTATCATCCACTCTTGGACGTGCTCTTTTGCCTTGTTGTGTCATACTATGTTGGGGTGATTGATCATGTTTATGTACATCATCAACCCCTTCAGGATACTCTTCATTACCATGATAAGCTTGTGAAATTTCAAGTTGGTCAATTCGTTCTAGTAAGGGCTCCAATTGCTGTTGAATCATCTTTGCCATTGCTTGTAGCAATGCTTGGTTTTGCAAATTGGGAACTCCTTCACCATTGTGTCCAGATCTTTGTGACATGATTAGATAAAGAAATGAAACCTCACCAACACAAATCCTCACCTTTCCGCTCCAAAGAAAATGCACTCACACTCGTGTTTCACTCGGGATAGGCTTTTTCCCTTAATGCACACTCTTGCCTTTTACCATTCTTTCTCTCTTTTCTAAGTCCTTAGAGAACTTACTCAAGGCTCAACAAGCTTTCTTTGTGGAATTCGGCTGAAACAAAGTGATTAGGAAAGGAAAAAAAATAGGTAGCAAATGGATGCTAAAAAGATAAAATAGGAATCTGAAGAAAATGTGATAAAAAATACAACCAAACCTCTTTTTACTTTTCAGATACGATCCCTCCCTCTTGAACTTTTTTTTGAGATTTTGGATTTTTTTCTTTTTTTTTGCAATTTTTTTAGATGAATCGAGCAACTTACTGAATCGATGTAGCTTTGATACCAATTGATACGAATCCGGTTGCGGAATATCCGAATTTGTATTTGTGATTGCCCGATCGTGATTCTAGTAAGTAACTAAAATGAAAAATAGAAACTTTGAAATGAAACTTATAAGATGATATGAAATGGATAGATAAAATAGTTAAATGGAATGAGCGCCTATTTATAATATATGTCAAAAGTTGTCCCATTTACAATGAAATGAGCGCCTATTTATAGGTGTAAGACAACAACAAATTGATTGGCCTAGACAAAGATTAAAGACTCATTATTCTAGTGTTAAAGGCCTATTAATTTGTAGGTTATCATATCTCCTATTGACAGCCAAAAAGTTTGATCTAGAAGGATGAATGTGAACATTCTTAGGATGAATGTAGACATACATATCATCCACAAGTAGAAACCCTTGGGCTGATGGTTGATTAAGTTGTCATTCATCCTCCCTTAAGGGGCTGTTATAAAGCATTGAATTCAGCAATTGAATGGTCTCTTGAATTCTTGGAAGAAGCATCTTGTGACTATTCTTGTATTGAATTTCCAGCATGCACTGTCTTCAATAATTTAATCACATCCTAAGCTCCTGATATCAGATTGAGGTAATTCAAAGTGCGTTGGAAAGATAAGGAATAGGGGAATAAGTTTGAAGAAGACCTCAAGACTCAAATATGCTTGTATCCAATCCAAAAATGGTAAACAAGTTGACTGATATTCCTTGAAGTCCCTCCTTAAGTATTGTTTTAATTGCTGCCTTTACTCTCCCTTAAGTGGTGATAATGAAGACTTTTATTGCATGTCTTTTCTTTCTTGCTTGCTGAAACTGACAACCTTAAAGTGATGTAAAGACTCTTTTGAAAGCCTTAAAACCATTGCTGGAAATAACAGCCTTCAAGTGTCTAATTGCTCCATTGAATTGCATTGTAACCAATCAACCTTGATGTGTCTTCAAGGGTCTTTAATTGATGTAAATGCCTTGTCATTCCTGAGAATATGATCAGCCATTTGCTCCAAAAGAATATCTTAGCTGAAATATATAAGCAATCATTAGATAACAACTTTATTCAATAAAAATGAAAGTGAATGCATGAAACAAATTTAATGAGCTAGTTTAATTAATGAAACTAGTTACATTGAATGATCTAGTTTAATTAATTACCTCACGCACTAAATGAACTCATAAACATAAAAGAACTAACATGCTTTAAGTGAACTATCATGCATTAATTAAACTAATGAACTTAATTGCACTAACATGCTTAAATGATCATCAAGCATTATTTATTCATGCACACATGCTGAAACTTAAGAAAGAATTCATGCAAACTCATGCACAAGTAGGAGGTTGTATTGTTCAAACAAAGTTGGTGTTGCATTCTCTAATTTCCAGCCTTGAATAAATAGATTTCCCATGACCTCTTAGAATTTCTTGGTTTTAGCACGAGTCATAGGTCCAATAGGAAATTCTTCTGTTTCATTGTTGGATGTGATCATATCAGTTCTGTTAGTTTTAAAGTATGCATATCTAAATGAGCTTTATAGTGAACACATTGGAATTTAAACCGAGTAAAGTGCTCTAAATTTAATATTAAGTGGTTTAATCATATTAAAAAGCCCATAATTAACTATTTCAAATCATGTAGTTTAATTCAATCTCATTTTATGGTAGGTTTGTACGATTTAAGGCATGGATGTCTAATTGGGATTTTAGTGAACCCGTTAGAAATTAATCGAGTAAAATGCTCTAAAATTGAGATTAAGTTTTATACTTTGTTTCAAAAGCCCATAATTAACTACATGATCTCATGAAATTTGATGTATTCATATTTTGGAACTGTTTTGTTAGGTTTAAAGTATGTATATCTAATGAGTTTTAAACACATTGGAATTTAAACCGAGTAAACTGCACTAAATTTTTTATTAAGTGGTTTAATCATATTCAAAAGCCCATGATTAACAATTTCAACTCATGTAGTTTGACTCAATCACATTTTATGGTCGGCTTGTTCGATTTAAAGCGTCCATGTCTAATTGGGCTTTCTAGTGAACCCGTTCGAATCTTAAGCGACCTAAATGCTCTAAAATTGAGATTAAGTTGTATAATTTGGTTCAAAGCCCATAATTAACTATTTGAACTCATGAAATTTGATTTATTCTTATTTTGCAACCGTTTTATTAGTTTTAAAGTATGCATATCTAAATGAACTTTATAGTGAACACATTTGAATTTAAATCGAGTAAAGTGCTCTAAATTTGAGATTAGGTGGTTTAATCATATTCAAATGCCCAAAATTAGCAATTTCAACTCATTTAGTTTGACTCAATCACATTTTGTGGTCACTTTGTTCGATTTAAAGCATCCATGTCTAATTGGGCTTTTTAGTGAACCCTTTAGAAATTTAAACGAGTAAAATGCTCTAAAATTGAGATTAAGTTGTATAATTTGGTTCAAATCTCATAGTTAACTATTTGAACTCCTAAAAATTGATTTATTCTTACTTTGCGACCGTTCTGTTAGTTTTAAAGTATGCATATCTAAATAAGCTTTATAGTGAACACATTGGAATTTAAAACGAGTAAAGTGCTCTAAATTTTAGATTAAGTGGTTTAATCATATTCAAAAGTGTAACATCCCGAATTTGCCCAATTCAAAGTTCCATTTTTTTGGAAATCCCTAATTTCTGAAACCCTAATAATACGAGGTAGCCTGTCGAAACGGACTTTCTTCGTAAGTTGCGGATCTAGGAATGTTGTAAGCAAGTTCCTGCAAAAGAAAAACATAAACAATCAAGTGTTTACACTGATTACCTATATAGGAAATAAGTATAATAATTTGGGCGTTTGAAGAGAAATTTTACATTGTTTACCTACATAGGAAAACAATGAAGTAAAATAAAACGAAAAGTGAAAGAGATAAGAAAAGGACAAAAAGTTGCTGGATCGAATTGGACACGCTAAACTCGAAAGAACCTGCACAATATACTGAGCAAACCCGAATCGAATCTGTTTAACGTCAAAAGGACTTGGACCCTCTAGATAGCAATCTAGGAACCCGAAGTATCAAGAATTTGACAATCAAAAACAAGTTTGAATGTCAGAAAAGTTCTAAAAAAAACAAATAAGAGAAAAACTCTCAAATATAAATTTTATTCAAAGTGTGTATATCCTTGTCTTTACAAAAATTTCAGAATATATAGGAGAATGAAGGAGTTGGCCGAATTTGAATACTTGGCTGAAATTAAATTCAAATGCTTAATAACTTGCATCTAGGCTCCATTCATATCAGCCACATGTTTGGGCTCATAAAACACATTAAACATGTGTTAATTGTTTGAATTTGAATGAGAAACCCCTTATCCTTATCCTTTGTTGCCGTCCATCATTCCAAAAGAAGAGTTGTGTTTGGCCTGCTCTTACACTGGCACACCTTTGTTTACCTATTTTGGAAAACAGTACAAGAATCCATTTCGTAACTCACTGGTCCACCTCTGTTTACCTATACTGGAAAACAGTACAAGAATCCATTTCGTAACTCACTAGTACACCTCTGTTTACCTATACTGGAAAACACAAGGTTGAAACACTTGTAAACTTATTCAAAAACACACAAGAATGTATAAATAAGTTAGAAACATAATAAACACTATCAAACCAAACCTTAAAACATACTTAATAGCATATATACATACTTAAACATATATAATAAGTAGTATAGTCTAATATGTCACATATCAGCATGCAACACATTATAAAGCCTATGTTCTAAGGCACAAACATTATCGAATGAATCTGGAATTGAAGCACAAGGAAAAGTACTTCCCTGAATTTCTTTGCCTTAGAACGAGTAATAGGTCCTTGTGGCAAGACCTCCGGATCATGTTGTGCTTGCATTGATGTGCTCACATCATTCCCCCCTTCTTGAAAAGGATTTGACCTCAAATCTGCAGAATCATCATAAGGGGTTAAATCAGAAACATTAAATGTGGCACTTACAGTGTACTCGCCCGGTAAGTCTATCTTGTAGGCATTGTCATTCACTTTCACCAACACCTGAAAAGGACCATCTCCTCTTGGTAACAACTTTGACCGTCGTTGGGCTGGAAAACGTTCTTTTCGAAAATGAACCCAAACCCAATCACCAACATCGAAGGTGACTCACTTCCTTCCTTTGTTTGCTTGCTTTTCATATTGTTGAGTCCTTTGTTCTAAATTCTCCTTCACCTGTTGATGCAACTTCTTCACATATTCTGCTTTTGCTTGACCGTCCCTGCTCGTCACTTGTTCTTGTGGCAAAGGTAACAAATCTAGAGGCGTAATAGGGTTAAAACCATAAACAACCTCAAATGGTGACATCTTAGTAGCAGAATATACATCATGATTATACGCAAACTCAACATGTGGCAAACAATCTTCCCAAGTCTTGATATTCTTTTTAATGATGGAACGAAGTAAAGTAGATAAAACTCTGTTAACAACCTCAGTTTGTCCATCAGTCTGGGGATGGCAAGTAGTAGAAAACATGAGTTTCGTACCTAATTTGCTCCAGAGTCCTCCAGAAGTGACTCAAAAACTTTACATCCTTGTCAGAAACAATCGACCTAGGAATACCATGCAAACGTACAACATCTCTAAAGAACAAATTAGCCACATTAACAGCATCATCAGTCTTATGGCATGCAATAAAATGTGCCATTTTAGAGAACCTATCAACCACAACAAAAATACTATCTCTACCTGTCCTAGTTCTTGGCAATCCCAAAACAAAATCCATAGAAATATTAGTCTAAGGAGAATCAGGAATAGGTAAAGGTAAGTACATACCATGTGGTGAAACCTTCGATTTTGCTTTCTTACATGTCACACAATGTTCAGAGTACCTTTCAACGTCTCTACGCATCTTAGGCCAAAATAGATGTTCTTTCAACGTCTGTAACAACTTGGTGACTCCAAAGTGACCCATCAATCCACCCTCATGTGCTTCACGGATCAGAATATCACGCATTGAACCCTTTGGAATGCATATCCTATTTTCTTTGAAAAGATAACCATCATGCCTGTAAAACTTTCCATCTGAACCTTTCTCACAAGCATTATACTTATCTCTGTGATATATCGTAAAGCCTCATGATCAGTGTGAATCACAAACTCCTTAGGCAACAAGTAATGTTGCCAAGTCTCCAATGCCCGAATCAGTGCATACATCTCCTTACCGTAGACTAGATAATTTAATGTTGCTCCACTAAGCTTTTCACTGAAGTATGCAATGGGCCTTTTTTCCTGCATTAACACAACGCCTCTACCAACTCCAGAAGCATCACATTCAATTTCAAAAGTTTTATCAAAGTTAGGTAAGGCTAACACAGGTGACTTCATCAAACAATCCTTAATTTTCAAAAAGGCATCTTCTTGTTCTTTACCCCATAAGAAGTTAGAATTCTTCTTAATAATCCCGGTTAAGGGTGCGGTAATAGAACTGAAGTTAGGAACAAACCGACGATAGAAACTAGCTAAATCATGAAAAGATCTAACTTGAGTAATCGATGTCGGTCGTGGCCATTCTTGAATTGCTTTTATCTTTTCATGATCTACTTCAACACCCTATGCACATTTGTACAAACCTAGCTTCGTTTTGAAGGCTGTCTTCCATTCATCGCCTTCTCGCATGTGAATCTGATGATATCCACTCTTTAGGTCAATTTTGGAGAAGATGACGGCTCCACAAAGCTCGTCCAACATATCATCAAGTCTAGGAATAGGATGACGATACTTAATTGTAATTTGATTCACAGCTCTACAATCTACGCACATCCTCCAAGACCCATCTTTCTTCGGCACTAACAATGCCGGAACAGCACACGGACTTAGACTCTCTCGAATATTAGACTCTCTCGAATATAACCCTTGTCCATCAATTCTGTCACTTGTCTTTGAAGCTCTTTTGTCTCTTCAGGGTTAGTTCGATAAGCTGGTCGATTTGGAATAGTAGCACCTGGGATAAAGTCAATCTGGTGCTCAATGCCACAAAGAGGTGGCAATCCCCTCGGTGTTTCTTCCGGAAACACATCCTTAAATTCCTACAAAAGGGAAACAATTGATGCAAGCAAATCAGAAGGAAAGTCAGTCAATAAACAATAATCTTTAAACATTAAAATAAACAAAGATTGGTGAGAGGAAAGACATTTCCTGATTTCTCGACTGCTTGCATAAACATTCATCTTTTTCTTCTCCTTTGCAGCTTCCTTACTCTTTTTCAAGCTTGCTTGATCTTCCACCACTTGACTCGGTGTCAAAGGAGCCAAAGTAATCTTTTTACCTGCATGCATAAAAGAGTATCGATTTGTAAAACCATCATGCATACCTTCTTGTCATACTGCCAAGGGCGTCCCAAAAGATATTTTCGCGTTGTTGTTCATCCTGAACCTGTTGCACACTCAGACTACGTTTAACAACCATAATTTTCATTACCTTACCAGTCTCAACAACTTCTAGGACATCTTCTTTATCATCTTCATCAAGGGTCTCATGTGGTTCTTCTTCAAAATCTGACTCGATCTCTCCATCATCTCGCATCAACATAACCTTATGATTAGGACACTGGCTAGCAACATGTCCTCGACCAAGGCACTTAAAACATTGAATATCTCTCGATCGTTCTTGTACCACTACTTTTTGTTTACCACGCCCATTATCAACAACGGGAGGCTTTGGTTTGCTGGACTCGCCTTGTTCTTGAATCCGAAGTGGCGCTTGTGGTGCTTGTTTCCTAGCATGGTTAGGGGTATACAATGGATTCGTAAAAGATTTAAATGGAGTAGTATTACCTCGAGTAGAAACTTTTCTACGTTGTTGTCGCTCAATTTTCATCGCCATATGCACCATGTCATCCAATTCGACATAATGTTGCAATTCAACAACGTTAGCAATTTTAGAATTCAAACCTACCATAAACCGAGCCATAGTTGCTTCACGATCCTCAACTATGTTCGCACGCATCATGGACATCTCTATTTCCTTGAAATAGTCCTCGACAGTCCTATTGCCCTGTTTCAAAGTTTGTAATTTCTGAAATAAATCACGATGATAGTGAGAAGGAACAAACTGTTTCCGCATGATATGCTTCATTTCGTCCCATGTTCTCACTGGTCCTTCACCTGCACGTCGTCGACTAACCAGTAATTGATCCCACCACAACAGTGCATAGTCAACAAACTCCAAAGTTGCTAGACGTACTTTCTTTTGTTCCGAGTAATTGTAACACTCGAAAACGTGTTCAACCTTACTTTCTCATGTCAGATAAGCATCTGGATCTAAACGTCCCTGAAAAGAAGGTATAGCAACTTTTATGTTAGAAATATTATCATCAACTACACGTCCTGGTCGTTGATTCATCCGTGGTGATTGTTCAACGTCATTTTCATCATGATTCTCATTATGGACAGATTGGGAACCACCCCCATCTATCTTGTCCAAACGAGACTGCAAAGG
This sequence comes from Abelmoschus esculentus, assembly GCA_035048815.1. NCBI lineage: Eukaryota > Viridiplantae > Streptophyta > Magnoliopsida > Malvales > Malvaceae > Abelmoschus > Abelmoschus esculentus. Next base: position 5,902,059 of record JAUCBN010000049.1, read on the forward strand.
CTCTAATGCATTCTCTAATAGACGTTGCATAGTACGTGTAAAAGCCTGCATTTGCAAATCTGGTGGCTGGTCTCCACCATGACTACGATCATCTGACCCTGTCATATTAAAACAAAAGAAAACACAAAGAAGCACAAATAACGAGTTAAGTAAAACAAAAATAAAAGTCCTCACTGCACACTCACAAAACCTCTCAGTTTTCACTCCAAAGAAAAATGTGCACTCAAAATGTAACACTCAGCGCTCGTGTTTCACTCGGGAGAATGCTTGAATGGCTCTTTTTGTCTCCCCTTCTGTTCTCACAACACTCAGTGCCTTTTTCCCTCACAATTTCTCAATTTTCAGTTCTTTAAAGGACTAAACCAACGTTTTCAAACCTGTTACAAATGTGTTACTAACAAGAAACACAAATAAGGAAAAACGAAGATAAAACAAGGAAAAAAAAGAAACAAAAGTAAAAGGGCTAGAAATTGGCAAAAGGAAATAAAAAGATGGAAATGTAATTCTTACTACAAGGAAGTGCTTTACAACGCTCCTATCACCGAACAAACAAGAACAATTCGTTTCGGTTGATTTACAAGCACTTCGAATCACATAGTAGAACTTGTACATTCATCTTGATTTTAAAATAGGAATACACTTTCTTTTTTTTAGTCAAACTTTGACTTTGACTTTTTTTTGAATTTTTCGAAATTTATTTTTTTTGTATTTTTCTTTTATACTAAATTGCAGAAAAAGTACAACAAATCCGAACTTAAGCTCTGATACCATATGATACGAGGTAGCCTGTCGAAACGAACTTTCTTCGTAAGTTGCGGATCTAGGAATGTTGTAAGCAAGTTCCTGCAAAAGAAAAACATAAACAGTCAAGTGTTTACACTGATTACCTATATAGGAAATAAGTATAATAATTTGGGCATTTGAAGAGAAATTTTACATTGTTTACCTACATAGGAAAACAATGAAGTAAAATAAAACGAAAAGTGAAAGAGATAAGAAAAGGACAGAAAGTTGCTGGATCGAATTGGACACGCTAAACTCGAAAGAACCTGCACAATATACTGAGCAAACCCGAATCGAATCTGTTTAACGTCAAAAGGACTTGGACCCTCTAGATAGCAATCTAGGAATCCGAAGTATCAAGAATTTGACAATAAAAACAAGTTTGAATGTCAGAAAAGTTCTAAAAAGAACCAAATAAGAGAAAAACTCTCAAATATAAATTTTATTCAAAGTGTGTATATCCTTGTCTTTACAAAAATTTCAGAATATATAGGAGAATGAAGGAGTTGGCCGAATTTGAATACTTGGCTGAAATTAAATTCAAATGCTTAATAACTTGCATCTAGGCTCCATTCATATCAGCCACATGTTTGGGCTCATAAAACACATTAAACATGTGTTAATTGTTTGAATTTGAATGAGAAACCCCTTATCCTTATCCTTTGTTGCCGTCCATCATTCCAAAAGAAGGGTTGTGTTTGGCCTGCTCTTACACTGGCACACCTTTGTTTACCTATTTTGGAAAACAGTACAATAATCCATTTCGTAACTCACTAGTCCACCTCTGTTTACCTATACTGGAAAACAGTACAAGAATCCATTTCGTAACTCACTAGTACACCTCTGTTTACCTATACTGGAAAACACAAGGTTGAAACACTTGTAAACTTATTCAAAAACACACAAGAACGTATAAATAAGTTAGAAACATAATAAACACTATCAAACCAAACCTTAAAACGTACTTAATAGCATATATACATACTTAAACATATATAATAAGTAGTATAGTCTAATATGTCACATATCAGCATGCAACACATTATAAAGCCTATGTTCTAAGGCACCAACATTATCGAATGAATCTGGAATTGAAGCACAAGTAAGGAAAAGTACTTCCCTGAATTTCTTTGCCTTAGAACGAGTAATAGGTCCTTGTGGCAAGACCTCCGGATCATGTTGTGCTTGCATTGATGTGCTCACATCACCTAATTAATTGAGAAGTAATTTGAATTTCTTAATGGCTTAATTGTTTGGAAATTGGAATTTATGGACCGGTTTTTAAAACAAAGGAAAACTTGGGTGCTTATTTGTGATCCCAAGAGTGTCCAAGGGATCATGTTGTACTTAAACCTTTTTTAAGGTAAAAATTAAATCCCCCATTCCCAGAACGTGAAATCAGTTCTGATGGGGAATTAAAAATCTGAAACCGCCAATCTCCATTCTCCTTCCCTCTCGCTCGCTCAGATTTCTTTTTTTTTCTCTCCACATGTCCGTTCGAGTCACCGGTTCCCTCCGTTCGCATCTTGCTCAACCTCCATCGTCGCAGTCATTTGCGTTTTGGTGAGAAATCGTTGGAATCCTTGTATCTCCTATCTCGGTTTTGTTTTGTTTTTAAAGGTTGAGACTGAAATTTTGAGTTTGCCTTCTTGTTTCGTAGAGATCCTTCACCGACGCCTCTGCCTTTTTAGTTTTCTGTTGGAGAAGTTTGGGTAAGTTCTTGTTTTCAAGTTTAAGATCTTTTGTTAAAGAGAGTTGTTTGGTTCCTTTGTTGTCGTTGCTGGGATTGAGTGGTATCGTTATGTTGTTGTAGGTTTGTCGTCTTACTGATCCGTCGCCGAAGTTGTCATCGGAGTTGCTGCCGGTGAGCTGCCGCCACCATCGTCGGTTTGGTCGTCGTCGATTTCCTTGTCGCCGGTGAGTTCTGCCGTCGGTCTTGGTGGTGATGTTGCATCATTATTAGGTTTATTATCTTGTTGGGTTAAATTGGTTGGTGGGCTTTTGAAGTGGGAATTATGATGATGGGTGTTGGGCCTGGTGGTGTGTAAGAGTGGTGGGTTGTGTTGTTGGGTTAGTGACTAGGTGTTGAGAGGTGGGCTAGAAATTGAGTGTGTGTTTTATGTAAGTCCATTTGTGGTAGACCCAAAACCGAAATGTATTTGGTATATGGTTTTTGGAATTTTGACCCGACCCATGTTTGACCGAGTTTGACTTGTTGACCACCTTTTAACTTTGACCAACTTTGACTTTTGACCTTTGACCAGTCAATTCAAAGTTGACTTTTGACATTTGACTTTGACTTCTAAGTTGACCAGAGTTGACTTTGATAGTTGACTTTGACTAGAGTTGACTTTGACCAAAAGTTGATTTTTTCGGAAAACCTTTTCCTTGACCTTTTTTGACGTTCTGAGTCTGAATCTGCTATCCGTTTTGTCAAATTCAAACCCGAAAGCCCCGTTTTTAGATTTTTTTCATCTGAATTGTTCTAAGAGTGAAAAGTTTTTATAAGGATTTTTAATTCAGAATCTTCTTCCGTTCAGGTGTTAACGTTTCTGAAGCCTCTGGTGTACCTCCTATTGTTCGTACTGATCAGGCACATTCTTCGAGACCGTCACGTGGGTAAGCTTTCGAATCAGAGTTGTGTTCTAGTTGGTGGCTTAGTATTAGTTTTGAATAGTAATATAGTTATGTAACCTTGTAGGTCCTGATTCTGTTAGACCGGAACGCGAGTTGTGTTATCTCAGAGTTAGAGCTTCAGTTGCTTAAGGTGTGTCTCTTCCTGTGCTACATGTTTTTGTGCCTATACTGTATTATAATATATTCTGTGTGTATCTCTGAAACATTATCTGTACACTACTTGATTTGATATTTGAGATTGTTATCTGTTTATACATGGTATCATCATGCATGGCATGTGCATTCTGTTTTCAAGTCAAGCATATGATTTTCTGAAAAATGCTACTCGTAAGAGTTCTGATTTATGATTTTACAAATCATATCATGTTCTGTCATCGAAAAATATTTTTTTTGGATTTAAAATCAGTAACGTGAGGGAAACCTCCACTCTGGCGAGGATAATTGATAGGAAATGGCAGCGGAAAAAAGATCGAATGCAATAACAAAAGAAAATATTAGAATAAATGGACAATGGTGTAAAGAAGATGATAAAAATAGTAGCAAGCTTATTTGAAAATGGATTGTGGACTTACTGTCAATAGGATGGATTTTGGAATAGATTTATGTCCTAGGAACCCTCTTGATCGCAATTGATCAAGCAAACTCCATGATAGGCTCTAACCGACCCTCCAAGAATTGATTATCTTGGCAACCCGGAGTGTGAAGATGGCTTTTTCCACGAAAACTAGAAGGAAATCGTGTTGAAGACAAACTTCGAAGGCACAAGCAACAATACTTGCAAAAATGTACTCAATAACATTTATTCTCTAAAAGAAATATTCAAATTGTGTGTTTTACAAGAGAATAGGCTGCCTCCTTTTATAGCCTAAAAGAGACAACAAAACACCCTCAGAAATAGTTATTTCATCCCTAAAAATCAGCACATAGATAGCTAATTACAAGGGATCAACAATTATTTAGGAAAATATGAATTAAAACATATGAAAAGTTAAATCAAAAGATATTCATAAAATCAGCACATGGAGCTGATCATTCCATATTTTATTTATTTAATATATAATTTATTTGGGCCTCAAATATGTTTTAAGGCATTTGGGCTTCTTGGACCATCAATGTAGCTTTTTGTCACCCATGTGTTCTTGAAAGCTTGAGGACATAGGATTTCTTCATTCAATGCTTGATTCGTCAAGAAGACTTGCAAACCCTTGTTTACAAAATCTTGGACCGCTGAATATATCTTGTCTTTGAGTTGCCTTGACTTTGTTCTTGTCATCGGGCCATGTGGTAATGTAAGCCCATCAGATGTAAGGGCCTTAATGCATGCATCATTCCCCTCCTCCTTAGAAGGATTCGCCCTCGAATCTAAAACATCAAAAGGAGAAAGATCAGCAACATTAAAAGAGGAACTAACATTATATTCACCTGGAAGGTCAATGCGGTAAGCATTAAATCAGAATGATCTTACTTCCGAAATAGAGGTGGGTGTAGGCCACTCACGAATAGCCTTAACCTTCTCATCATCAACGTGAATACCCTGAGCACTAATTACAAATCCTAGAAAGATGAGTTGATCACTATAAAAAATACACTTGTTAGCATTAGCATATAATCGTTCTCATCGAAGAACATCAAAAGCTGACTTAACATGTAAAATATGATGTTCAAGAGAAGTAGAATAAATCAGAATGTCGTCAAAATAAACGACTACAAATTTACCTATAAACTCCTTTAAAACATGGTTCATCAAGCGCATAAAGGTGCTAGGTGCATTTGTCAAGCCAAAAGGCATGACTAACCATTCGTATAACCCAAACTTCGTTTTGAATGCTGTCTTCCATTCATCTCCTTCTTTCATACGAATTTGATGATATCCGCTCTTCAAATCAATCTTTGTAAAAATACATGCTCCATAAAGTTCATCAAGCATATCATCTAGGCGTGGAATGGGATGTCTATACTTGATGGTAATGCGGTTAATGGGTCGACAATCAACGCACATACGATACGTACCATCTTTTTTTGGTACCAGGAGTACCGGAACAGCACAAGGGCTTAAACTTTCTCTTATGTACCCTTTCTCCAATAAAGCTTCCACTTGTCTTTCCAACTCCTTAGTCTCTTCGGGGTTGCAACGATATGCTGGTCGATTAGGAATGGATGAACCTGGAGTTAGATCAATTTGATGTTCTATTCCTCTCAATGGCGGTAAACCTTTAGGTGGATCATGTAAAACATCGGAATATTCCTGCAATAATGAAACAATCATACTAGGCAAATTCTCATGAGTGTTAGATATAGATAAGCCATATTGCCTAAAATGGATGAGGATGCAAGGTTGTTTTGTGAAATGGGCTTGCCTTACTTCTTTTTCTCTCGCATATATATTTTGAGCCACTCTTTTTTCTCACAGTTAGGTTCACTCACCACCCTTGGGCCATCATGCCTTTGGCTTTTGTTACTAAGGGCCTCTTTCTCAGCCTTTTTTTCATCTTTTGGAGCTCCCACCCCCTCACAAAATTTTTGCATTTTAAGTTGATCCTTGTAGACATCTTTAGGATCCAACGGGGTTAAGGTATATTTCTTCCCATGGTATACTAGAGAATATCGATTCAACTTGCCATGGTGAGTAACATCTCGATCATACTGCCATGGTCGTCCGAGAAGTAAGTGGACAACTTGCATGGGAACTACATCACACCAAACGTCATCACAATAATTCCCCATATTAAAAGTGATCAAGGAACGTCTAGTTACCTTAACTTCAGAACCTTCATTAAGCCATTGAAGATGGTATGGCTTTGGGTGTCGTTGGCAAGGTATATTTAGTGCATCAATAAGAAAACTACTTATAACGTTTGCACAACTTCCGCTATCAATGATGACAGAACAAAGTTTACCTCTTACCATACACCGAGAATGGAAGATATTGGTTTGTTGAACATCAGTTTCTTCTGTGGTTTGAATGCTAAGGGAATGATGAATTACCAAACAATGAGCATCAAGTTCATCACTCTCATAAGGAGCAATGATTTCTTCTTCAGAAACATCATCTTGTTCCTTCTCCGAATCGGATGAAAAATCACCATTATCTCTTATAAACATAATTCTCGAATTTGGACAATCACGAGCATAATGTCCACGTCCTCTACATTTGAAGCATTCAACATCTCTAGCCCGACTTGATCTTTGATTACTTTCATCCACCATGGGTGTTCGGGTCGATTTTGGTCTCTGTTTGGTATTTGCTTCCAGCATTTTTAGCCCTTCTTCCTTTGGTTTCATTTTGGAAGACTCAAACGAAGGCTTAGAACTTTGAAATGGTAAAGGTTGAGATGTACCTTTATCGTGGTGAGAATATTCCCTTTGTCGAAATCTTGTTTTTCTTTGCAGCCGATTTTCAATAGCAATAGCCTTTTGGAGAGCTTCATCAAGATCTAAGTAAGTTTGAAGTTCAAGCACCTCTGAAATATTATCATTAAGACCAACGATAAATCTAGCTAAGGTATCTTCTTCGCCCTCTTGGATGTTTGCTCTTTGTAGTAGAGCCTCCATCTCTTGAAAGTACTCATTGACAGATCTATTTCCTTGTCTCAATCGTTGAAGCCTTTGTTTGCATTCCCTATAATAGTATTGAGGAACAAATCGTTTTCTCATGATTTGTTTAAGCTCATACCATGTATCAATCTCGTGTTCTTCATTGTATCGTCGGGTTCGAACAAATTGAATCCACCAATTCAAAGCATAATCAGAAAACTCCAATGTCACCAAAGGAACTTTCTCTTCTTCGGGACATTTGTAATAGGCAAACAATAGTTCAACCTTGCTCTCCCAATCGCAATATGCATCTGGGTCAAGTTTACCTCTGAATGTAGGAACAGAGAACTTTGGTTTGGCCAAAGAAGGTTTCTCACGAGCGGTTTGTCTAGGTGTATCAAAACGACGGTCGCGAACAGGTAGGCGTCGAGAAGGAAGGTTTTGTCGTAGTGCACGCCTAGTTTGGTGTCCATCACTATCTGTTGAGGAGTTTCCGTCTGTTGGCGCCTCTCGATTAGTATTCATGCTTGCTATGGTTTGGGTGAGAGTTTGTAACACCAAATCATTGTGTGTCAAATCTTGTATTCATTGTTGCAATCAGTTTTGATAAACCATTTACAACGCTTTCAAGATTCGCTGATGTTTGTGGTATATCTTTATCTGTGCTTTTGTTTGACATCTTGAAAACACAATTCTCAAAGCAAATTTAAAGTGGACAAGAAAATAAAAGAAAAAAAAAACAAGAGACCTTACTTATCACTCCAAAAAAAGTAAATGTTAAAGAGGCAAGTGAACTGATCTTGTACGTCTTTAAAACTGTCCTGCCACAATTTCACAACCAATATTTAGTGGAATTTTAACCCTAACAAAGAATCCAAAAGCATTAGGAATCCAAGAAAAGAAAGACACCAAATGAATGTAGTTGCAAGGAGGAAGAAAAGTATACAACTTGATGTTCCTACTAACACAAGAGAAAGAAAGTGTTAGATGATGAATAAGAATCAATAAAAGGTAAAAAAAAAAAAGAACTAATAACTAAGAATAAAAGAAAATAGAAAGAAACCCCCCGAAAAGGCCTAAAATTGAGTAGAAAAATGATCTACTTTTTTCAAAGGGTTCCCAATATCCAAAAATTATGAATTTTTGTGTGGTGACTCCTTAAATGTTGTAGATTTGATCTGGAAAGTTTGAGGACATAGGATTTCTTCATTCAATGCTTGATTCGTCAAGAAGACTTGCAAACCCTTGTTTACAAAATCTTGGACCGCTGAATATATCTTGTCTTTGAGTTGCCTTGACTTTGTTCTTGTCATCGGGCCATGTGGTAATGTAAGCCCATCAGATGTAAGGGCCTTAATGCATGCATCAATAATCATGAGTTTTAAAGTAATTTAATGTTACTCAAACCGAGTAAAGTAAACACATTGGAATTTAAACCGAGTAAAGTGCTCTGAATTTGAGATTAAGTGATTTAATGTTATTCAAAAGCCTATAATTAACAATTTCAACTCATGTAGTTTGATTCAATCTCATTTTGTGGTCGGTTTGTTCGATTTAAAGCATGCATGTCTAATTGGGCTTTTTAGTGAACCCGTTAGAAATTTAAATGAGTAAAATGCTCTAAAATTGAGGTTAAGAGTTATAATTTGGTTCAGAAGCTCATAACTAACTATTTGAAATCATGAAATTTGATTTTTTCTTATTTTGCGACTGTTTTGTTAGTTTTAATGTATTCATATCTAAATGAGCTTTATAGTGAACACATTAAAATTTAAAACGAGTAAAGTGCTCTAAATTTGAGATTAAGTGGTTTAATCATATTCAAAAGCCCATAATTAACAATTTCAACTCATGTAGTTTGATTCAATCTCATTTTGTGGTCAGTTAGTTCGATTTAAAGCGTGCATTTCTTATTGGGAATTTTAGTGAACCCGTTCGAAATTTAAACAAGTAAAACGCTCTAAAATTGAGATTAAGTTTTATAATTTGTTTCAAAGCCCATAATTAACTATTTAAACTCATGAAATTTGATTTATTCTTGTTTTGCAATCGTTTTGTTAGGTTTAAAGTGTGTATATCTAATGAGTTTTAAAGTCAACTTATTGGAATTTAAATGGAGTAAAGTGCTCTAAAATTGAGATTATGTGGTTTATTCATATTGAAAAGCCAATAATTAACTATTTGAACTCATGTAATAATGTGTGCACGCCTCAGAAAGACAATGACCATGTTCAGATTAATCAAGACCAAGAAGTGCTACCACCAAGTCCTTTCACGCTTTCTAATGCCATGTAACTTAAGGAGACATATACTCACAAGTGCATTACAGCCTTTGGAGGTCAAATGGCACTAAAAGGGAAGTTATACAATGTGTTACATGTTGAAGTCATGTAACACATTGAATCAGCGCCACATGTTTACTTAATTTCAGCTTTTAAATTCGTTTCAATAGTTATGTCATTCATTTTGATTCATTATATTTATTTTCTTTGCAAGGTATGTTGAACACAGCTTAAGGGACTATTGGCCAGCTCCATTTTAGCTCAAATGCACCATTTGAGCTCAAAACAAAGAATCATTTCTTGAGGCACCTACCAGCTTTCGATCAGCACCAAAATGTAATAAACAGTCCTAGGCAGCTCAATGAAGTGGATGCTAGCTTCGTTCCACCTCACGAATCCAGAATGAGCTCAAAAACGACAAATGATGAATTTTAGTCCATATGGGATTCGTATCAGCTCCTACACACTCTTATGGATTAAGGAGAGTATTATGGCCCTAAGGATCAGTTCACTCAGCTAGGAGGTTAGCCGTTCAGCTCAAAACATCACTCAAAGTTGGTGAACTTTAAGCTAGCTAAATCAGCTAGCTAGCTCAGCTCAACCCAACCAAAACAAAGAGAAAACACTCTTCATCGGGCAGATTCATGATGGTCCACTTGTTTTCCATTTTCGAGAAGGATCCAAGTAGAAATGGGTTTCGGTGTCTTCATGAAAGTTGTTCCTCTATCTCTTTTCTTTCTAATGCATGTTGAATCCCATCAATCCTATATCGAGAACTCGATATATGTTCAATTTACTGAAGATTGTGCAGGCTGAAATTTTAAACCGAAAAGTTACAACAACTCTTGGAAGGAGGCACCATTCAACCAAATGGTTATGGAGGGAGACACCACCAATTGAAAAGACACCAAGGCCACTATTCGGCCATCTTTTCAAAGGGAAATTTCCCTTGGCCACACCCTTTTATTTCCTATAAATAGGACTTGAATTTTCATTTTGTAACACAACTTTGAATCAGATTATTTATTTTGTGAGTTAATCTCTCAATCCTGTTCTTTTAAGAACTTTATCGATTTATAAAATCATCTCTTTGATTTGTGGCGTCACCCTTCATCCTTTATACTTTAGATTTCTGGAATTACATTTCCAAGAAGTCTAAGTGCACCTACCACCCTCAGAGTTGCAACTAGATTGGGTTTATGTTCCTGTAACAAAAGTTCAACTTTTGCCCCTTTGAATACTATCATTCCAACATCACATAATCACCATCCACCTTCTATTTTCGTCCACCATTCTTCACCAGCCCTTAACATAACCTTTCATTCCATTTACTTCACTTAAACACCTTCATTCTCTTCCCTAATCAACCAGTAACATCCCCCACACATTATCTTCACTAAAATTGCTTCCTTTTCGTCTAAACAATACCCCACACCATAACCTCTTCTTAAATCATCCTTATCTTATTTCTAGCATCTTTTAACATTCTTTTGTTCAGGAAGCAAGCGTGATACAAGGTTTGCTTGTATTCTAAGGTCCGGGTAATCAAAGCTTTAAATTGTTGGAGCATATCATATGGTAATCAGAGCAAAGGAAGAACCAAGTAAGCCTTATTTCTTTTTATTTCAATTCTAATAAAAAAAGAAAAAAAGAAAAGCAAAAACAAAAGAAAATTCACATTGTTCTAGCATATAAAGAATCTAAATTAGATTAAAAAAAAGAGAGAAGAGAAAAGAAATCAGAATTTGCAAAGGGTGAAGAATAAACGTCCAAGCAACCAACTCTGAGAAGTTCCTCAAGTTTCATTGCTCAAGACCAGTTTGTAAGTTGAGTTTTGTGGTAACGTTTCTGTTTTCTTTATTCCTTTTCAATTGAAGGCTTGAAAATTTTTACTATTCAGTCCCTAAACTTTTTTTGTTCTTTTAAACATTTTCTTTCTTTATATTTGCTCACCTAACCTTTGTTTCAGCCCAAACGCCATCATTTTTTATGATATTTGACAAGTTTTGAGTAAGTTCTTCTAAGAACTTGATTTGAGAGATTTGAGAGGTAAAAGGCAAGAGAGTGGTGAGCACAGAAGGGAAAATAAAAGCCAAAATTCCTAGAGTGTAAACACGAGTGAATTGAGTGCCATCTTTCTTTTCCTTGGAGTGACTGTGAGGATTTTTGTGTGTGAGTATTGGTGAGGTTTTCTTTCATTATTTTGTTAACTAACAATGTTTATGGAATCTTGCATTTCTCCATTTACTTCTGGACAGGTTTTGATGATCAAAAGAACATTAAGTGTTCATTCAATAGAAGATAACCAAAGGGGGAACATCTTTCACACCCGTGGCCATGTTAATGGAAAAGTGTGTAGCATAGTCATTGACGGAGGAAGTTGCACAAACATAGCCAACACTATGATGGTGGAAAGGATTGATTTGAGGACCTTTCAACATCCACAGCCTTACAAACTACAATGTCTAAACAATGAAGGTGAGTACAGCGTGTCAAGATAAGTACAAGTGCCAATTTTCATAGGAAGATACAAGAATGAAATCTTGTGTGATGTATTACCCATGAACGCCTGCCATATCATCCTTGGGAGACCTTGGCAATTTGACAAGAAGGCAATGCATGATGGTCACTTAAATCATTATATTTTCAAGTTTGAAGGCCGGAAGATCACGTTGACACCTTTGACACCAAAACAAGTGAGGAATGATCAAGATGCCTTGAAAGAAAGCCTAGCATCATGGAAGAAGCCTCCAAAGAAGGCACTAAGAAGATGACCTTTTATGCTCATGGGAGGGACATTTGGAGGCCCTTTCCACACAATAAAACGTGCTTGTACTTACGTACAAGGAAAGTTGTTTTAGCACTAACACCCTTGAAGGTTTACCTTCAAATATTTCTCAACTTTTGCAGGAATTCAAGGACATGTTCCCTAATGATCTTCCCAGTGGATTACTTCCTGTTAAAAGAATTGAGCACCAGATAGATTTCATGTCTGGGGCCACCATTCCTAATAGGCCTGCTTATAGGAGCAATCCAGAAGAGATCAAGGAGTTACAACGCCAAATAGGGGAACTTATAGAGAAGGGCTATATTAGAGAAAGCTTGAGTCCTTGTGTCGTGCCAGTTTTGTTAGCTCCAAGGAAGGATGGTTCATGGAGGATGTGTGTGGACTATAGGTCTATCAACCAAATCATAGTCAAGTACCGACATCCCATACCTAGATTGGATGATATGTTAGATGAACTCAGTGGGGCTAGCATATTCTCCAAGATTGATCTCAAGAGTGACTATCATCAAATCAGAATGCGAAAAGGGGATGAGTAGAAAACAACCTTCATGATGTGAGCACATCATGTCAAGTTCAATAGGTTGATCCGGAGGTCTTACCATCAGGACCTATCACACGTTCTAAGGCAAAGAAATACAGGGAAGCTCTTTTCCTTACTTGTGCTAACATTTCAAATTCATTTGAGAATGTTCATGCCTTAGAATATGTTGTTTATAATGTGTTGCATGCTGATATGTGACATATTTAGGTATATATATTAGTATATGTGTTTATGTATGTATATACTATGTTAAGTATGTTTGCATTTGGTTTTGAGTGTGTTTGTGTGGTTAAAATAAGATTGCAAGGCTTTTTAGATGTGTTTGCCTTGTTCTGATATAGGTACTTAGGAGAACCTTAGCTCAAGTGGGCATACTCAGCTCATCTCCAGCTCAAGCGAGTGTATGAAACTGAACACCAGCTCAAGCGAGTCTATTCATCTCAGAAGAAGCTCAATTGAGTGCACGCAGCTCACCTTAGCTCAAGGCAGTTCAAAGGCTTAGCTCCCAGCTCCGTTTAGTTCCTTACACTCTCAGCTAGCTCGTTTTAGCTCTACTTAATTTCCAGCTAGCTCAACTCAAGCTAAAGTGATCTACGACAGCTGAAACCTATCCTACACGAAGGGAATGTGTCCTAGGCATGTGCCATGCATGTGGGACACATGTGGCAGCCTTGTGCACATGTGTGGGTATGTAAATGCATTTCCAGCCAAACAAAGCCCTCGTTCTTGAAGACCAAACGCCCAAGGGATAAGAATGGGTGGTTTTGTGTTCAAATTCAAACATTTAACACATGTTAAATGTGTTTTATGTGCCAAATCACTTGGCTGAAATTAAATGAAGCCTTGAGTGGTTTATTTTAGTTATTTTCGTTCAAATATTGGCCACAAAATCAATTTTGGCCAACTTCTCCTTTATTCCTATATATTTCCATAATTTTGTAAAGACAAGGTTAGACTTTTGATGAATAAATTACTTTGTGAGATTTTCTCTCAAACCTGGTTCTTTTTAGAACTTTTCCTTGACTATCAATTCTAAATTGTTGTCAAGTTACTTGATACTTCGGGTTCTCAATTGTTTGATAATTGAAGGGTCCAAGTCCGTTTTTGAGCAGATTCAAGATAAGGTTCGGGTCCGTTCAGTAGATTGTTCGGGTTCTTCCTTGGAGTTTGTTCAAACTTCAAGAATGTTGTTGCCATTGATGAATGCTTGAAGAACTTCTTTCTCCCTCAACCTTCAAATCTGTCCAAAAATTTCCAACTTCTTTCTCCCTCAATTCTGATTTTTTTTCTTTTTATTTTAAGTCTTTTTAACATCCTAACACAACACCATGTTTGTTTTTGCTTCAGAGGAATACTTGCTACAATCCTAAGTCCGTGAATGAACGAGGAATGTTGTTTCTTCACAACCAGCCCCTTATCACTTCAAAACTAAGCAAGGTTTGTATGAGTGGATGGTTATGCCTTTTGGCCTAACCAATGCCCCCAGCACTTTCATGAGAATGATGAATCATGTCTTACGGCCTTACATCGGTAAGTTTTGTGTTGTTTACTTTGATGATATATTGATATATAGCCGCAACTTGAATGACCATGAGCAACATCTAAGGGAAGTTCTTAAAACATTAAAGAAGGAGCACTTATATGCCAATCTGTCAAAATATGTCTTTTGTACTAATGAGTTATCTTTCCTAGGATTTATTGTAAGTTCACAAGGACTAAAGGTAGATCCGAAGAAGATTCAGGTAATACAAGAGTGGCCAAGAGGCCTACCAACATCATTCAAGTGAGGAGTTTTCATGGGTTGACTACTTTTTAACGAAGATTTGTAGCCAACTTTAGTTCTATTACCGCCCCTTAACTGAGATTATTAAGAAAAAATCAATCTTCGAATGGGGTAAAGAGCAAGAGGAGGCATTTCAAGAGATCTAAAGGAAGTTAATCGATGCTCCCTTATTAGCATTACTAGATTTCAAAAAGACCCTTTGAAGTTGAGCGTGATGCGTCTGGATTTGGGATAGGGGTTGTTTTGATGACAAGAAGATGTATGCTCTTATCCAATCCCTTGAAACATGGCAGCATTGTTTATGGCCTAAGGAGTTCGTTATTCATACCGACCATGAAGCTTTGAAGCATATTAAGGGACAACACAAACTTAACAAGAGGCACACAAAGTGGGTTAAATTTCTTGAATCCTTTCCCTATGTCATCCACTAAAAAAAGGGTAAGGACAATGTAGTAGTAGATGCACTCTCAAGAAGGTACGTACTTCTTAATTCATACCTACAGATTGTACTCCCCGTTGCCTATTCCAAGCACACAATGGGAAGATATCTCAATGGATTTCATGCTTGGATTGCCAAGATCCAAGGATGGAAGAGATTCTATCTTTGTGGTAGTAGATCAATTTTCGAAGATGGCTCATTTCATACCTTGTCATAAGACGGATGATGCAACTCATATTGCCAACTTATTCTTCAAAGAGGTAGTTCGTTTACATGGCATACCAAGGACTATCATTTCTGATAGAGACGTCAAGTTTCTTAGCCAATTCTGGAGAACTTTGTGGAGTAAAATAGGTACTAAACTACTTTTCTCGATGACTTTCCACCCACAAACAGATGGTCAAACTAAAGTGGTCAACCGAGTGTTATCTACGCTTCTAAGGTCCATCATCCAAAAGAACACCAAAACGTGGTGATGCATTCACATTTTTGCTCATTTATCTCATGCTTCATCTCATGCATGGGATCAAAGGGCAACTATCTTGCTTATCTTAGTATTTATTACTTATATATACTTTATAGTAAGCTACTTAAGAGTTATATTACTTAAGCTATAAAAATGAATAGATATTATAACCACATTGTTAAGGTTTCAGCTTAGTTCTAAACTCATATTAAGTTATTTTATGTATTCTCATTATTTCCATTATTATGTTTTCATCATAGGACTTACCTACAGTTCAAGGAGTAAATATTAGCTCACTGTTAGCTCAGTCAGCTCAGAATAAGCTAAACGGAAGGCAATGCTAGAAACACAAGGAGCCAACTTCAGAATAGCTTGGAAATACATGAAACACTCCTACATTACTTAAAGGACTAAAGTCTAGCTCCATGTCAGCTCACAAATCCCATATGAGCTCAAATGAAGCATAATTCAAAATGAGGCCTTAGGAGATTCGGGTCAGCTCCAAAACACTCCTCACACTAGAAGAGAGTATACGGAAGCTAATGGATCAACTCACTTTGCTAAAGGCAGATCGGATTAGCTTATTTCAGCTTCAAACTTTAGCTAAGTCTTTCATCTAGATAGCTCAGTTCAATCCAACTCACTCCCAGATCGATTAGCTCACCTCGACTCCAGCTATCACTCCCAGCTCAACACCCGAAGGTCACCTACCCTTCACCAAGCATCATGACCGAACATAATCCACATTGGGCGCCAAGATCATGGAGGGAAAGCAAGTGGGACCCAAAACAAAGAGATAACACTCTTCATTGCGCAGATTCATGATGGTCCACTTGTTTGCCATTTTCGAGCAAGATCCAAGTAGAACTGGATTTCGGTGTCTTCATGAAAGTTGTTCCCCTATCTCTTATCTTTCCAACTCATGTTTATCGCAACAATCTAATATCGGGAGCTCGAGATATGGCCCAATTACTGAAGACTATGCAGGCTGGACTGAGAAGTTACAACTCTTCTAAAAGATTTGGAGGAAGACACTATTCAAATGAATGGTTATCTGAATAGTTAAAGGCCATTTCGTCCAAACCTCTTAGAAAACTATAAATAGGACTTAAATTCATTTTTAAAACACATCTTTGATCAATACAAAAATTCCTTTGTGAGTTTACTCTCAAACTTGTTCTTTTTCGAGCTATATTGACTTATCAAATCTATTATATAGGTTTGTGGTGTCTCCTATCTTTTCATCCATACTTAAGATTCTAGAAACTTATTTCCTAAGGGTCTAAGTCCTATTCCACCCTCAAAGCATACTATAAGTTGGGTTTAGCTTTCATAGCATAAGTTCTACTTTTGTTACCTTTGAATAATATTTCCTCACCACCTTACATACATGGCTTTAACCCTCTTACTCCTTTGGATCTTTTACCCTTTCCACATGAACAGATCCTTAATAAGGATGGAGAGAACAAGGCATAATTTGTCAAGAAGCTTCACCAAAAGGTACAAGAGAACATAGAGCGACGAACTAAGCAATATGAGTACCAAGCCATCAAAGGATGGAAGAATGTCACATTTGAGGTAGGAGATTGGGTGTGAGTTCATTTTCGTAAAGAAAGGTTTTCTAACCAAAGAAAGTCTAAACTACTACCATGGGGAGATGGACCATTTCAAGTAGTAGAAAAGATAAATAACAATGCCTACAAAATTGACCTTCCTAGAGACTACAAGGTGAGTGCTACCAACGTTTCTGATTTATCCCCATATGAAGATAGCAAAGATTTGGGACAAATCACCCAAAAAGAAGGGAGGGATGATGTGTGCATGCCTCAGAAAGACAATTACCATGTTCAGATTAATCAAGACCCAAAAGTGCTACCACTAGGTCCTATCACGCGTTCTAAGGCCAAGCAACTTAAGGAGACATATACTCACAAGTGCATTACATCCTTTGGAGGTCAAATGGCACTAAAAGGGAAGATATAAAATGTATTACATGTTGAAGACATGTAACACATTGAATCAGCACCACATGTTTACTTAATTTCAGCATTTAAATCCGTTTCAATAGTTATGTCATTCATTTTGATTCATTATATTTATTTTCTTTGCAAGGTATGTTAAACACAGCTTAAGGGACTATTGGCCAGCTCCGTTTTAGCTCAAATGCACCATTTGAGCTCAAAACAAAGAATCGTTGTTTGAGGCAATTTTACTAGCTTCCGATCAGCACCAAAATGTAATAAACACTCCTAGGTAGCTCAATGAAGTGGATGCTAGCTTCGTTCCAACTCACGAATCCAGAATGAGCTCAAAAACAACAAATGATGAATTTCAATCCATATGGGATTCGGATCAGCTCCTATACACTCTTATGGATTAAGGAGAGTATTATGACCTTAAGGATAAGTTCAATCAGCTAGGAGGTTAGCCGTTCAGCTCAAAACATCACTCAAAGTTGGTGAACTTTCAGCTAGCTAAATCAGCTAAGTAGCTCAGCTCATCTTAGCTCACTCTACAACCTTCAGCTCAAACATGGAAGGACATGTTCCCTCCCCAAGAGACACAACCAACCAACCATGTAAGAAAACATGTTTGGGCGCCAAAACAAAGAGATAGCACTCTTCATTTAGCAGATTCATGATGGTCCACTTGTTTTCCGTTTTCGAGCAGGATCCAAGTAGAACTGGGTTTCAATGTCTTCATGAAAGTTGTTCCTCTATCTCTTATATTTCCAACGCATGTTGAATTGCATCAATCCTATATCGGGAACTCGAGATATGTCCAATTTACTGAAGACTGTGAAGGCTGAAACTTTAAACCGAAAAGTTCCAATAACTCTTGGAAGGAGGCACCATTCAACTGAACGGTTAAGGAGGGGGACATCACCAATTGAATAGACACCAAGGTCACTATTCAGCCCTCTTTTCAAAGGGAGATGTCCCTTGGCCACACCCTTTTATTTCCTATAAGTAGGACTTGAATTTTTATTTTGTGAGTTAATCTCTCAATCTTGTTCTTTTAAAAACTTTATCGACTTATAAAATCATCTCTTTGATTTGTGGCGTCACCCTCCATCCTTTATACTTTAGATTTATGGAATTACATTTCCAGGAGGTCTAAGTGCACCTACCACCCTCAGAGTTGCAACTAGATTGGGTTTATGTTCCTATAACATAAGTTCAACCTTTGCCCCTTTGAATACTATCATTCCAACATCACATAATCACCATCTACCTTCCATTTTCGTCCACCATTCTTCACCAGCCCTTAACATAACCTTCCATACCATTTACTTCACTTAAACACCTTCATTCTCTTCCCTAATCAACCAACAACATCCCCCACACATTATCTTAACTAAAACCGCTTCCTTTTCGTCTAAACAATACCCCACACCATAACCTCTTCTTAAATCATCCTTATCTTATTTCCAGCATCTTCTAACATTCTTTTGTTCACGAAACAAGCGTGATACAAGGTTTGCTTGCACTCTAAGGTCCGGGCACTCAAAGCTTCTCTCTACAAGCATCTTTGGAGAGTTGGAGCATATCATGTAATATGATTGAATCTCATTTTGTTGTCGGTTTGCTCGATTTAAAGCGTGCATGTCTAATTGGGCTTTTTAGTGAACCCGTTAGAAATTAATCAAGTAAAATGCTCTAAAATTGAGATTAAGTTGTATACTTTGTTTCAAAAGCCCATAATTAACTATTTGATCTCATGAAATTTGATTTATTCTTATTTTGCAACCGTTTTGTTAGATTTAAAGTGTGTATATCTAATGAGTTTTAAAGTAAATACATTGGAATTTAAACCGAGTAAAGTGCTCTGAATATTAGATTAAATGGTTTAATCATAGTCAAAAGCCTATAATTAACAATTCAAATCATGTAGTTTGATTCAATCTCATTTTGTGGTCGGTTTATTCGATTTAAAGCATGCATGTCTAATTGGGCTTTTTAGTGAAACCGTTAGAAATTTAAACAAGTAAAATGTTCTAAAATTGAGATTAAGTTGTATAATTTGGTTCAAAGCCCATAATTAACTATTTGAACTCATGAAATTTGATTTATTCTTATTTTGCGACCATTTTGTTAGGTTTAATGTGTGTATATCTAATGAGTTTTAAAGTAAACACGTTGAAATTTAAACCGAGTAAAGTGCTCTGAATTTGAGATTAAGTGGTTCAATCATATTCAAAAGCCTATAATTAACAATTTCAACTAATGTTGATGTGTGCCGATCTTGTTGAAGATGATGAACAACAAACTTTGATTGTAGGACCTAGGAAGGAAGGAAGTCTCTCGCAAGAATTGGCTGCAAAATAAAGAATTAAGGATAAGGGATGAAAGGAATAGATGCAATGAATGAAAGGAATAGTTTAGGTACTGATTTGGAAGCGAAAGGATATGTGGTGTTGATAAGGGTGAATGGATGTTTAGGACATTTTATGATGATGATAAAGGATAGGAATGGTGAATGGAATAAGATGATATGTAAGGATGGTGATATGGTGAAAAGGAATGGTGAAATGGAAATAGTATCTTAAAGATACTCATGGAAGAAACTAGGTTATGAAAACCTAATCCTGAACCTTATATTTATCTTTAAGGGGTGATGATAAACGAACTTTGACCCTTTTAGTATATTAAACTAAAAGAACACGAAGTATCAATATGGATAGAAAGGGGTCTGACGCCACAAGTACAAAAGTACTTGATAAGTCGATAAAGTTCTAAGAACTAAACGAGAGAAAAATCTCACAAGTAATTTTATATATTCTTAATTGTGATTTTATAAAATGAAATCCAAGTCCTATTTATAGTTTTCTAAGGGGTTTGGCCGAAATGTCATTTAACTATTCGGATAACCATTCATTTGAATGGAGTCTTCCTTCAAATCTAATAGAAGAGTTGTAACTTTTCGGTCCAGCCTGCACAGTCTTCAGTAATTGGGCCATATCTCAAGCTTCCGATATCGGATTAATACGGTTCTACATGAGTTGGAAAGATAAGAGATAGAGGAACAACTTTCATGAAGACACCGAAACCCAATTCGACTTTTATCCTTATCGAAATTGGCAAACAAGTGGACCATCATGGATTTGTTCAATGAAAAGTGCTATCTCTTCGTTTTCGCGCCCACATGCTTTCCCTCCATGATCTCTTGGCACCCAATGTGGATGATGAACGGACATGATGCTTGGTGAAGGGTAGGTAACCTTAGGGTGTTGAGCTGGGAGTGATAGTTGGAGCTGAGGTGAGCTAATCGAGCTGGGAGTGAGCTGGATTGAACTGAGCTATCTAGCTGAAAGACTTAGCTAAAGTGAGCTAGAAACACAAGGAGCCAACTTCAGAATAGCTTTGAAAATGCATGGAACACTCCTATAGTACTTAAAGGACTAAAGTCTATCTCCATGCCAACTCCAAAACACTCCTCACACTAGAAGAGAGTATAAGGAAGCTAATGGGCCAGCTCACTTTGCTAAAGACAGCTCGTATTAGTTTATTTCAGCTTCAAACTTTAGCTAAGTCTTTCAGCTAGATAACTCAGTTTAATCCAGCTCACTCCCAACTCAATTAACTCACCTCAGCTCCAACTATCACTCCCAACTTAACAACCGAAGGTCACCTGCCCTTCACCAAGCATCTTGACCAACCATAATCCACATTGGGCGCCAAGATCATGGAGGGAAAGAAAATGGGCGCCAAAACAAGGAGATAACACTCTTCATTGGGCAGATTCATGATGGTCCAATTGTTTTCCATTTTCAAGCAGGATCCAAGTAGAACTGAGTTTCGGTGTCTTCATGAAAGTTGTTCCCCTATCTCTTATATTTCTAATTCATGTTGAATTGCATCAATCCGATATCGGGAGCTCGAGATATTGCCCAATTACTGAAGACTCTACAGGCTGGACCGAGAAGTTACAACTCTTCTAATATATCTGGAGGGAGACACCATTCAAATGAATGGTTATCCGAATAGTTAAAGGTAATTTCGGCCAAAACTCTTAGAAAACTATAAATAGGACTTAAATTCATTTGTAAAACACATGTTTGATCAATACAAAAATTCCTTTGTGAGTTTACTCTCAAACTTGTTCTTCCTCTCCCTTGAAGGAGATGGATGGCGCCATGGTGAAGAAAACGGTTTCCATATCCAAAAATAAGAAGGAGGAAAAAAGGAGAAGGGGAAGGGAAAGCATGAAGAAGAGAGAGGACGGAAGAGAAAGGGAGAGGAGAGAAAACAAGCACCCAACCCGTTAGGACCCGTTAGAATTTTAAGCGACTAAAATGCTCTAAAACTAAGATTAAGTTGTACAATTTGATTCAAAAGTGCATAATTAACTATTTGAGCTCATGAAATTTGATTTATTCTTATTTTAAGGTCGTTTTGTTCGGTTTAAAGTGTGCATATCTCAATGAGCTTTGTAGTGAACACATTAGAATTTAAACCGAGTAAAGTGCTCTAAAATTGAGATTAAAGGGTTTAATAATATTCAAAAGCCCTAATTAACTATTTGAACTCATTTAATTTGATTGAATCTTATTTTGTGATAGTTTTCTTGGGTTTAAAGCGTGCATATCTATTGGGGCATTTTAGTGAACCCATTAGAATTTTAAGCGACTAAAATGTTCAAAATTGAGTTTAAGATATATAATTTGATTCAAAAGCTCATAATTAACTATTTGAGCTCGTGAAATTTGATTTATCCTTATTTTATGACCGTTTTATTAGGTTTAAAGTGTGCATATCTAAATGGGCTTTATAGTGAACACATTGGAATTTAAACCGAGTAAGGTGTACTAAAATTGAGATTATGTTGTTTAATCATCTCCAAAAGCCCAAACTATTTAAACTCATATAGTTTGATTGAATCTCATTTTGTGGTCAGTTTGTTAGGTTTAAAGCGTGCATGTCTAATTGGGCCTTTTAGTGAACCCGTTAGAATTTAATCGAGTAAAATGCTCTAAGATTGAGATTAAGTTATATAATCTGGTTCAAAAGCTCATAATTAAAAATTTTAAACTCATGAAATTTGATTTATTCTTATTTTGCGGCCATTTTGTTAGGTTTAAAGGGTGCATACGTAAATGAGCTTTATAGTAAAAACATTGGAATTTAAACTGAGTAAAGTGCTCTAAATTTGAGATTAAGTGGTTTAATCATATTCAAAAGCCGATAATTAACTATTTGAGCTAATGTAATTTGATTGAATCTCATTTTTGTAACTGTCTTGTTGGGTTTAAAGCTTTCATATCTAATTGGGCTTTTTAGTAAATCTGTTAGAATTTTTTTCGAAATTAATCTGTTAGAATTTTAAGTCACTAAAATGCTCTAAGATTGATATTACGCTGTACTATTTTGTTCAAAAGCCTATAATCAACTATTTAAACTCGTGAAATTTAATGTATTCTTATTTTGCAGCCATTTTTTTAGGTTTAAATGGTGCATATCTAAATGAGCTTTATAGTGAAAACTTTGGAATTTAAACTGAGTAACGTGCTTTAAAATTGAGATTAAGTGGTTTAATCATATTCAAAAGCCCATAATTAACTATTTGAACTCATGTAGTTTGAATGACTCTCATTTTGTGGTCGGTTTGCTAGGTTTAAAGCATCCATGTCTAAACGGGCTTTTTATTGAAATCGTTAAAATTTTAACGGTGTAAAATGCTCTAAAATTTAGATTAAGTTGTATAATTTGGTTCAAAATCCCATAAGTAAATATTTGAACTCATGAAATTTGATTTGTTCTTATTTTGAGGTTATTTTGTAAGGTTTAAAGTGTGCATATCTAAATAAGTTTTATAGTGAACACATTGGAATTTAAACCGAGTAAAGTGCTCTATATTTGAGATTAAGTGGCTTAATCATATTCAAAAAGCCAATAATTATAACTATTTGAACTCATGTAGATTGATTGAATCTCATGTTGTGGTCGGTTTGTTGTGGGGTTAAAGCGTGCATGTCTAAATGGGTTTTTTTAGTGAACCTGTTAGAATTTAAGCGAGTAATGTGCTCTAAGAATAAGATTGAATCTCATTTTGTAACCGTTTTGTTGGGTTTAAAGTGTGCATACCTAATTAGGCTTTTTAGTGAACCCGTTAGAATTTTAAGCGACTAAAATGCTCTAAAACTGAGATTAAGTTGAATAATTTGATTCAAAAGTCCATAATTAACTATTTGAGCTCATGAAATTTGATTTATTCTTATTTTACAGTCATTTTGTTAGGTTTAAAGTGTGAATATCTAAATGAGCTTTATAGTGAACACATTAGAATTTAAACAAAGTAAAATGCTCTAAAATTGAGATTAAAGGGTTTAATAATATTCAAAAGCCCCTAATTAACTTTTTGAACTCATTTAATTTGATTGAATATCATTTTGTAACCGTTTTGTTGGGTTTAAAGAGTGCATATCTATTTGGGCTTTTTAGTGAACCCATTAGAATTTTAAGCGACTAAAATGCTCAAAAATTGAAATTAAGCTGTATAATTTGATTCAAAAGCTCGTAGTTAACTATTTGAGCTCGTGAAATTTGATTTATTCTTATTTTACGACCGTTTTATTAGGTTTAAAATTGTGCATATCTAAATGAGTTTTATATTGAACACATTGGAATTTAAACCGAGTAAAGTGTATTAAAATTGATATTATGTGGTTTAGTCGTACTCAAAAGTGATTTGAATCTGGTAGTGTGGTCTAAGTCATATATGTTGTTACCTGATCGTAATTCGAGTAAGACCTTTGAATGTTGTTTGTCTTGACAAGTTAGTTGTTGTGGCAATTAGAGATATGTCGTTTCCGTGAGAATTCTGTTGTCGAGACAACTAGTTTTAAGATTTTAATGGATAATATTGAAAACTATGGTAGTAGGAAATACGAATGCGGAAGATAGTAGTGGTGGTGTGGGTTTTGTAGGTTTGACAAGGATGATGGTAGAAATGGAAATGAAGAAGGATATAGTAGAAGAAGCTTGGCGTAGGAACAAGGAAGAACCAACAGTATGAAGAGTGAAGACCCAAATCTTATATGTTCTTAAACCGATGTGGAAGATGATGGATTGTGACCCACTAGTTATATGGAACTAGGAACCAACAATATAATAAAATGAAATGGATAGAAGTGGTAGAAGTGTGGTACGTGACCCACTAGCTATAAGAAGTTAGGAACCAACACGATAAAAAGATGGAATGGATGAAGACTACAAGCCTAACTTGAAGTCGATAGAGTTCTCGCAAGAACAAAGCTGAAAGCAACCTTTCAAAAGAGTTTTCTTATATCTAAAGTGGTGTCATAAAAATGAAAGAAAGATTCCTATTTATAGTGTTCATAGGAACCATATGAAGAGTCTTACAACAAGAGATGAATGTTTCATCATTATGGTGATGAATGCTAATGAATGTTTGTTTTCTCTTCTATCTTTATGTGGATGAATGTTCAAGGTATTAGTGATGAATTTGGACTTAATTTAGGCTTAATATACACATAATTTCGTCCAAATGGTGGAAGGACTCTTGGGCTGCCTTGTCTTGCTCTTTCATGAAAAAAAAAGTTGAAAATGGACACTTGATGTATGTAGACACTTAGGTAGCAAAAGGGGAGTGTTTCTTCCAATTTCATGCTGATCCTCAAGCTATTTAACCTTCTTGAATGTCATAAAATTATGCATTAAGAGGGCCTTCATTGCTTGTCTTCATAACCTTCATTTGTATGAATAAAAATCAGCTTTGAATTGACTTGAATATGTGAATAAAGAAGATCTTTAATGGCTTGTCTCTTGGATGAAGATGAAGGCACTCTTCCTTGCCTCAAACTCATCCAAATCATCATTGCATAAAATTCCCGTAATGAAAATTCCAGTCGGCACTGTCTTTGGTAAATCGAAAATATCTCAAACTTACGATATCAGATTAATGTGATTCAAAAGGCGTTGGAAAGCTAAGATATAGAGGAATAAACTTGAAAGAGACTTCAAGACTAAAATAATCCCAGATCTAGTTAAAAAATGGAGATCAATATAACTTGTATTCTTGAATTTGGTGTGACTATTCATCTCCCTTCATTTACCTAACACAAAGGTAAAATTTATTTATATATTAATTAAAACAAACATGCTTAAAACAATTTAAGAGTTAGTTTAATTAATTAACTAATTCAATGAAAGAACTAGCTTGATCAATGCACTAACTTTGTTAATTGATATGTGCCGATCTTGTTGATGATGTTGAATGACAAACTTTGATTGTAGGACCTAGGAAGGAAGGAAGTCTCTCGCAAGAAGTGGCTGCAAAAATGAAGAATTAAGGATAATGGATGAAAGTAATAGGTGAAATGAATGAAGGGAATAGTTTAGGGGTTGATATGGAAGCGGAAGGATGTGTGGTATTGATAAGGGTGAATGGATGTTTAGGACGTTTTATGATGATGATAAAGGATGAGAATGATGAATGGAATAAGATGATATGTAAGGATGATGATATGATGAAAATGAATGGTGAAATATAAATAGTATCTTAAAGATACTCAATGAAGAAACTAGGTTATAAAAAACGTAATCCTGAACCTTATATTGATCTTTAAGGGGTGGTGATAAATGGACTTTGACCCTTTTAGTATATTAAACTAAAAGAACCCGAATTATCAAGATGGATAGAAAGGGGTTGACGCCACAAGTACAAAAGTACTTGATAAGTCGATAAAGTTCTAAGAAGAACTAAACGAGAGAAAATTCTCATAAAGGATAAAATATATTCTGAATTGTGTGTTTACAAAATGAAATCCAAGTCCTATTTATAGTTTTCTAAGGGGTTTGGCCGAAATGTCATTTACTATTCGGATAACCATTCATTTTAATGGTGTCTCCCTCCAAATATATTAGAAGAGTTGTAACTTTTCGGTCCAACCTGCACAGTCTTTAGTAATTAGTCAATATCTCAAGCTCCTGATATCGGATTGATGCGATTTAACATGTGCTGGAAAGATAAGAGATAGAGGAACAACTTTCATGAAGACAGTAAAACCCAATTCGACTTGTATCCTGCTCGAAATTAGAAAACAAGTGGACCATCATGAATCTATTCAATGAAGAGTGATGCCTCTTTGTTTTGACGTGAAATTCATATTTCCCTCCAAGGAGTGGCATCCAAACATGTTTCCCTCCATGGTTGGTCAGTTGTGTCCCTTTGGGAGGGAACATGTCCTTCCATGGTTGAGCTGAAGGTTGTAGGGTGAGCTGAGATGATGATGTGAGCACATCTATGCAAGCACAATCTGATCCAGAGGTCTTGCCACCAGGACCTATTACTCGTTCTAAAGCAAAGAAATTCACGAAAGTTCTTTTCCTTACTTTTGCTTCAATTCCAGATTTATTTGATAATATTTATGCCTTAGAACATAGGCTTTATAATGTGTTGCATGCTGATATATGACATATTAGGTTATACTACTTATTAAATATGTTTAAGTATGTATATATGCTATTAAGTGTGTTTTAAGGTTTGGCTTGATAATGTATGTAATGTTTTAAACTTAATTATAATTTCATGTGTGTTATTAAATAAATTTACAAGTGCTTATGCCTTGTATTTATGTTTCCATTGAGTATACAATACTTTGATGGATTCTTGTGATGTTTACATATAGGTACATAGGAGAACACCAGCTCAAGAGAGTGTATGCAACTCCACACCAGCTCAAGAGAGTGTATGCAGCTTAACACCAACTCAAGTGAATTATATTCAGCTCAGAAGAAGCTCAATAGAGTGCACACAGCTCACCGTAACTCGAGGTAGCTCAGATGATTAGCTCCCAGCTCCGTTTAGCTCCTTACACACTCAGCTAGCTCGTTTCAGCTCTACTCAGTTTCTAGCTAGCTCAACTCAAGATAAAGTGACCTATGACATCTGAAACCTATCCTACTAGAAGGGAACGTGTCCTAGGCATGTGCCATGCATGTGAGACACACATGGGAGCCTTGTTCACATGTATGGGCGTTCAAGGGAGTGCAAGCCAAACAAGGCCCTTGTTTTTAAGCACTAGGAGGTTATATGGATAAGGCTGAGTGGTTTTTGTTCAAATTCAAACAAATTAGCACATGTTTAATGTGCCAAAACTTGTGGCTAAGATGGTTGGACGCCCACGATAGTTTTAGGAGTTATTTGTTTGAGTTTCAAACAAATAAGCACATGTTTAATGTGTTATTTTTGTTCAAACATGTGTCTATGGATATTAGGAGCCTAGGAGGAGTTATTTTAGCATTTAAATTTTAATTTTCGTTCAAATAATGGCCACATATTTGAATTTTGGCCAACTCCTTTCCTCTCCTATATATTTCCATAATTTTGTAAAGACAAGGTTAGACACTTTGAATAAAAATTATATTTGAGAATTTTTCTCTTATTTGGTTCGTTTTAGAATTTTTCTGACATTCAAACTTGTTTTTTATTGTCACACTCTTGATACTTCGGGTTCCTAGATTGCTATCTAGAGGGTCCAAGTCCTTTGACGTTAAACAGATTCGATTCGGGTTTGCTCAGTAGATTGTGCATGTTCTTTCGAGTTTAGCGTTGCATTTTGATTCCAGCAACAAAATTCACCATTGTTGAATGTTCGAGTTGCTGCGATGGATGTTTCTTGAAGCATTCATCTTCCTTGTTTTGAAATCCATCAAAACGCCATATCTTTTTTATTTTTCTTTTAATTTTCGTTCTTCCCTTTATTCCCTAAATTCATCATGAATATAACTTTCTTTCCTTGTTGTTTTTATGTTGTTCTTGTTGCAGGAACTTGTTTACAACATTCCTAGATCCGCAACATACGAAGAAAGTCCGTTTCGACAAGCTACCTCGTATCAGATGAGCTGATTGAGCTGAGAGTGAGCTGACTTGAACTGAGCTAGCTGAAAGACTTAGCTAAAGTTTGAAGCTAAAATAAGCTAATCCGAGCTACCTTTAGCAAAGTGAGCTGATCCATTAGTTTCCTTATACTCTCTTCTAGTGTGAGGAGAGTTTAGAGCTGATCCGAATCTCCTAAGGCCTCGTTTTGAATTATGCTTCATTTGAGCTCATATGGGTTTTGTGAGCTGACATGGAGCTAGCCTTGAGTCCTTTAAGTACTGTAGGAGTGTTCCATGCATTCCCAAGCTATTCTGAAGTTGTCTCCTTATGTTTCTAGCATTGCCATCCATTTAGCTTTTTCTAAGTTAACGTTAGCTGCTTGAGCTAGGCTTTTAAGTTTGTGAGCTCCTCTACATATTTTCTTTAAGTTCATGAGCTGAAATAAGCCTTCCTTAAGATCCTATGCAATTCCAAGCGTTTGAGCCATCCTTGAGCTGTTCCAAGCTGTCATAAGTCTTCCCAAGCTACGTTGAGCTACCCTTGATGTCTTTAAGCTTCCTCGGACTATTATCAAATAGTTGAAACAATAAGTAAACAATGTATAAGCTGAAACGAATTGAAATAAGCTAAAATGAGCTAGAAACAATGTAGTTTAGTTAATATTAAGAATAAGATGACTTAGAATAAATATAAAGATGTGGTTATGCAATCACGAAACATTACTTAAATAGCAAAAGCATGCTTGTCAATGTATAAATTAGATAATAGAAGATAAAGTAAGGTAGAACTCCCTTAGAACCAGTCTTGAAGAATTTCAATGATGTGATCAAACCATAGAAAAAATAGGCGTCGATTAGGATCATATCATTAATTAACTACATGCATTAATAAACTAATGCTTAAATGCAATACATACATAAATGAACCTAACTAATGTACATGCTTGAATGAAGTAGCATGCTTATTTCTTCATGAAATTTGATATCATGCAACTAATAAAATTTATGTAGATTCATGCACAAGTATAAATCACGCAAATGAATGATAGGAAATAATGCATAAATGAGCAAGTAGATAACGAAATATGGTAGAACTCTCTTTGAATAATTCATGGAAAAAGTCTAAGGTATGACAAGTATATGTGAAATGATGAGTCTAGTTAGGATCACATCGTAAAGCCCATAATTAAACTATTTAAACTCATATTAGTTTGATTGAATCTCATTTTCTAGGTTTAAAGTGTGCATATTTAAATGAGCTTTATAGTAAACATATTGGAATTTAAACCGAGTAAAGTGCTCTAAAATTGAGATTAAGTGGTTTAATTATATTCAAAATCTCATAATTAAATATTTGAACTCATGTAATTTGATTGAATCTCATTTTGTAACCCATTAGAATTTTAAGCGACTAAAATGCTCTAATATTGAGATTACATTGTATTATTTGGTTCAAAAGCCCATAATTAACTACTTGAACTCATGAAATTTGATTTATTCTTCTTTTGCGGCCATTTTGTTAGGTTTAAAGGGTGCATATCTAAATGAGCTTTATAGTGAAAACTTTGGAATTTAAACCGAGTAAAGTGCTCTAAAATTGAGATTAAGTGGTTTAATCATATTCAAAAGCTCATAATTATCTATTTGAACTCATGCAGTTTCATTGACTCTCATTTTTTGGTCTGTTTGTTGGGTTTAAAGCGTACATGTCTAAGTGGGCTTTTTTGTGAAACTGTTAGAATTTTAACGGTGTAAAATTCTCTAAAATTTATATTAAGTTGTATAATTTGGTTCAAAATCCCTTAAGTAATTATTTGAACTCATAAATTTGATTTGTTCTTACTTTGAAGTTGTTTTGTTAGGTTTAAAGTGTACATATCTAAATGAGCTTTATAGTGAACACATTGGAATTTAAACCAAGTAAACTGCTCTATATTTGAGATTAAGTGGATTAATTATACTCAAAAAGCCAATAATTATATCTATTTGAACTCATGTAGTTTGATTAAATCTCATGTTGTGGTTGGTTTGTTGTGGGTTTAAAGTGTGCATGTCTAAATAGATTTTTAGTGAACCCGTTATAATTTAGTCGAGTAAAATGCTCTATGATTGAGATTGAATCTCATTTTGTAACCGTTTTGTTGGGTTTAAAGCGTTGAAGAATGGAGCGGATCATGGACACCAAAGGTTGTAAAGTTGAGAGATCCGGTCCTCCTTGATTGACTTTATTTGCAATGGAAATTGAATCTTTCTCAAAGGTAACATTTGTCCAACCTTTTTGAGATGTAAGTCAAATTTCAGCCTAGATTGCTTGTGCTTCAGCCGAAGCAGCGTCAGGACATCCAATAAGAGGAAGAGATAGTCCTCCCAGATCCCCACCATCCGAGTTACGTGCTACAACACCAATCACAACACTTCTAGAAATAGGATCAAAATCCCCATCCGAGTTAATTTTAATTGATCCAAGACATGGTTTTATCTAAGTTTGGTCATTAAGAAGGGGTTTAATTGGATTGATAGTGGAGGGGGTAATGTTTGCATTTTGATAGTCATGCAATAAAGATTTGTGTTTGCAAAGGTTAACCAGGGTGTTTGAAAATAGTTATTGTGGATCCAATCATTCCTTCTGTTCCAAATATTCAAAAGGATCGTTAGAAAAAGAGAAACGTTCTGGTTGTTAAGTTTAGGAGTTGCAGTCTCCATCCAATGGAGAGACGATGTAAAAGTACCTGATTGGAGTAAAATAGGAAAACCTGCTAATCGAATAGTTTCATGGGCACCAGGACAGTCGCGCAAAGCATGCATCCGGGTTTCTATTGTAGTTGCACAAATTGGGCAGATGCCATTTCCTAGATTAGCATTCAGTAATTTGGATCCCGTAGGAAGAGCATCATGACCTAGTCGCCATCCAAAAGCTCTAACCTTTGGTAAGGCTAGTAGCTTAGAGATGGATTTCAAAATACGTGTCGGTCTATTTAGAGGTCCATGTGGTATTTGTAGGAATAAATAACCCGATCTGACTGAATAAAGTCTGCAATCATTGTTCATCCAAATGGTCGTATCTCTATGGTCATTAATTATAGGGATATTTAAAATAACGTTGACATCCTCTCTATCAAAAAAGGAATGTATTTTAGTCGTATCCCATTGTGGTTGCCTAGGAATCATAAAGTCTCGAGCTCGCTTTGGAAGTTCACTGAAAATTTCATATTCGCCAAAAAGTTTAATAAGAGAGGAGCCTCCCTATAGATCATGGAATATGTTAATCTTGTTATTAATTCCTAGCCTTGTGATAAACCCAGGAAGGAGCTTTTTTAAAGCCGTACGAATGCCCTTCCAAGCAAAAGAAGATTGTTTTGTGGAAGTTGCGTTAAGGATGTTGCCTAATGGATAGTATTTAGCTTGATATACCTGACCAAGTAGGTTAGACGGCTCACAGAGTAGTCTCCAAATTTGTTTTCCTAAAAGAGCAATATTAAAGTTGTGGAGATTGCGAAAGCCCATGCCTTCTGTTGATTTTGGTTAGCATACAACCTCCCAAGGAAGCATGTGTCAACCATTTTTGTTACCTTTCCCTAACCACCAATACCGTCGAATAGAAGTTGTCACATCATTTATGATGTTATGTGGAAGAAGGTAGCATGACATGACATATTGTGGAAGAGATTGTATGACGGATTTTATGAAAACTTCTCGACCACTAAAAGATAGAAGATGTTTATCCCATTTTTAAAGACTCAAGTTAACTTTATCTCTAGTAAAACCTAATGAAATTGTTTTGTTTTTGCCAATCAAGAGTGGGACACCGAGGTAAATACCAGGTCACTAACCTCTTGGACTTGGAGAATATTGTTAACAACGGTTCTTTATGATAGAGTAGCTTTTGGAGAAAAGTAGATTGTTGATTTTTCAAAATTTATCGCTTGTCCGGAAGAGGTGGCAAATTTGTGTAGTGCGTTTTTAAGATGATGAGCTTCACTGGTGTTTTTTTTTTATGAAAACCAAATAATCATCAGCGAAAAGGAGATGGTTTATTTTTGGATCGTGCCGACTGGCACTGAGTCCAAAGTGGTTGCCGTTAGCATGGTCCACATTTAGTATGGCTATTAAACCTTGGGTACAGAAGAGGAAGAGGAATGAAGAAAGCGGGTCTCCTTTTTGGAGACCTCGTTGTGGTATAAAAGATTGAGATAAAGAGTCATTTACACAAACTTGGTAAGATACAGTAGTGACACATTTCATTATATACGTTGCATAATTTGTTGTAAGAAAGGCCATTCAACACAGTCGAAGGCTTTTTCCATGTCTAACTTCAAACTTGCACCTTTAGATAGATGGGAGTCTCCCATATTGAGAGTATGAAGTAGTTCATATGCAATTAGGATATTGTCCGTGATGTTTCTACCTTGAATAAAAGTTGCTTGGTTGTTACTAATACATAATGGTATGAACGTTTTGAGACCGTTGACTAATACCTTAGATATAATTTTGTATATAACAATGCAAAGGCTTATGGGACGAAGTTGTCTCATAGTTGTTGGGATTTTGTTTTTTCGAAATTAGGACTAGAATAGTTTGGTTAACCTCAACCACGCTGATTGTGCCCGAGAGAAGTTCTAGGCATAGTTGTATTATAAACTAACCAAGTGTATCCCAGTGTTGTCGGTAAAAACCACTTGGGAAACCATCGATTCCTGGAGCTTTCCTAGGATCAAAGTGTTTTTGTCTCCATGTTGTAGCCAATTAGTTCTTGAGTGTTGGGACCAATATATTTCATTGTTATGTTGAAGTGCCTGTAGTTCTTTCTTTGCTTCAATGAGGCGGTATTCCTCTGAAGATGGTATTGGATGTTGTAGACTATTATTAATGTATGTGGTTAGATATTGAAGGCGTTCATTTTTTTTCCTTTGAGAATTCTGCCATGAATTTAGATTTTTGTCAATCTTTTTTATTTTGTTTAAGGTGTTTCCATTCATATTGGTCTAAATATCCTTGATTAGATTTTTGCTTTCACCATTGTTGGCCCAACATTCCTCAAAGCAGAAGTTTTTTTTTAAAATTATGTTTTCTAGTAAATGTAGTGGGAGAGGTATGAGTATAATGGAACAGTGATCAGATTTGGATTGGAAATGCGAAGTTATAGAAAAATTAAGATACATATTTAGCCAGTTGGTTGATCCTATGAAATGATCCAAGCGTTTGAAGATAGGTTATGAATCGGGTCCATGTTTAAACCAAGTGAACCATCCTGAGTTAGGTTTACAATCGAAGAGTTCATTTCTAGATAAGCATTCTTGAGAATTGATGATTTGGGATCGAGCACGTCGACATCCTCCTTGTTTTTCATTGTCATGTAGTATTTCATTAAAGTCTCCACCTAAAACCCAAGGGAGGTTGGAGGATGATTTTAAATAATCTATTAATTACCATGTTTTGAATTGATAGTTTGTATTAGCATAACCATGTAAACTGGTAAAGTGAAATTTGTAGTCATCTTGGTTAATAATGCAATCGATATGGCGATCAGAAAATCAGTTTGAATTTTATTATTCCAAAGTAAGGCAACGCCAATACAAGTTGGAATATTTCCTACCGATAAGCATCCTTGCATATCAAGTGATGCACTAAGAGAATTACATCGAGTTTTATTAAGCCTAGTTTCTCATAGAAATAAAACATCAGGTTCATATTTGGTAATTATTTTTTTTAGATTTAGAGCTGCCTTGGCTTTACCAAGGCCTTGGTAGTTCCAACACATGATTTTCATTTGGATCAGCGGGGTTCAGCCGTGTCAATCTCCGCTAGAGTTTTTTCCGCTACTCATCCCAACTTTTTCCATTGAAGTGTGTTTTGGTGTTGGCTTTTGTGCACTGGAGGGGAACATTTCATTCCAGCACGGTTACCTTATGGATTCGCTTCGAGCCAAGCTTCAAAATCGTCAAGTGCAACAATGTTAAGTTCTTTGTCTAGTGCAACAATGCTCCTAACATTTGGGCTGAGGGATGGATATTCAATGTCAGGTAGAGGTAGATTTGACATAACAGTAAGAGGGACAGTCTTGACTCGTATGGCAACGTTGGATTTTCGAGAGATTTCTTTTCCAACATGTTCTTTCATGACTTCTTTGTGTTTGAGCTGCGGAGTTGATGTGTGTGATTTAAAAGGTTGTGTCGTCACGGATGGAGATTGGGTTTGTTGAGCTGCCGTTGGAGGTAATGGTATCTCTTGCGGAGGAATTTCAACTAAAGTGATATCGTTATTGTTGATGTCTTTGTTGGAGGGTTTGGGATCTGTTGCATAATATATAACTATATAGCTAAAATGTTGTGGTAAAAGTAGCGAATAGAGTTTGATATATTACTAGAACTGGTTGGATTTGTTCTTTTTGCCTCATCAACATAACGAATTCGTCCTTTTGGTTTAGGACCATTGTCTTGTGGCTTTTGAGGCACGAAATGTATCCAATCACCGTAAGGAAGTTGTATCGGTTGAGGAAGTGAGCAAGTGTCCAAATCGTGGCCTACCATTCTGTAAGCATAATAGATCGTGGGAAAACGTTCATATTATAACAGGTAGAAACAAGGCTTTGCACCACATCTGATGCATTCACATTTCTTCTCATTTATCTCATACTTTCATACTTTCACTCATAGGATCAAAGGGGAGTTATCTAGCTTATCTTAGTATTTATTACTTTTGTATATTTTATATTAAGCTACTTAAGAGTTATATTACTTAAGCTATAAAAATGAATAGTTATTATAACCACATTGTTAAAGTTTCAACTTAGATCTAAACTTATATTTAGTTATTTTAAGTATTCTCATTATTTTCATTATTATGTTTTCTTCATAGGACTTACCTACAGATCAAGGAGTAAATATTAGCTCGGTGTCAACTCAGTTAGCTCAGACGATGCTAAATGAAAGGCAATTCTACAAATCCCATACGAGCTCAAATGAAGCATAATTCAAAATGAGGTCTTAGAAGATTCAGATCAGCTCCAAAAAACTCTTCACACTAGAAGAGAGTATAAGGAAGCTAATAGACCAGCTCACTTAGCTAAAGGCAACTCGGATTAGCTTAATTCATCTTTAAACTTTAGCTAAGTCTTTCAGCTAGATAGCTCAGCTCAATCCAGCTCACTCCTAGCTCGATTAGCTCACCTCAACTCCAGCTATCACTCCCAGCTCAACACCAGAAGATCACCTACCCTTCACCAAGAATCATGTCCAACCATCATCCACATTGGACTCCAAGATCATGGTGGAAAAGCAAGTGGGCGCCAAAACAAAGAGATAGCATTATTCATTGGGCAAATTCATGATGGTCCATTTGTTTTCCATTTTTGAGCAGGATCTAAGTAGAATTGGGTTTCCTTGTCTTCATAAAATTTGTTTCCCTATCTCTTATCTTTCCAATGCATGTTGAATCGCATCAATCCAATATCGAGAGCTCGAGATATGGCAAAATTACTGAAGACTGTGCGGGCTGGACCGAAAAGTTACAACTTTTCTAATAGATTTGGAGGGAGACAACATTCAAATGAATGGTTATCCGAATAGTTAAATACCATTTCGACCAAGCCTCTTAGAAAAATATAAATAGGACATAAATTCATTTGTAAAACACATCTTTGATCAATACAAAAGATCCATTGTGAGATTACTCTCAAACTTGTTGTTTTTAGAACTATATCGAGTTATCAAATCTATTATATAGGTTTGTGGCATCTCCTATCTTTTTCCATCCATACTCAAGATTCTAGGAACTTATTCTCTAAGGGTCTAAGTTCTATACCACCCTCAAAGCATAGTATAAGTTGGGTTTATGCTTTCATAGAATAAGTTCTACTTTTGTTACCTTTGAATACTATTTCTTTACCGCCTTACATACATTCCATCCTAACCCTTTCATCCATCACCTTAGCCGACTTCCCTAGCCTTCACTATCACCTTTTCCATTTATTTCCCTAACCAAAACATCACCCTACCTTCCCTTACCAATTACACATATAACCTACACTTTCGCAGTCCTCTTTACACCACTTCACCATCTTTTCTTCATCAAACAACAAGGAAAGCATACGAG
This sequence comes from Abelmoschus esculentus, assembly GCA_035048815.1. NCBI lineage: Eukaryota > Viridiplantae > Streptophyta > Magnoliopsida > Malvales > Malvaceae > Abelmoschus > Abelmoschus esculentus. The sequence goes on from JAUCBN010000049.1 coordinate 5,938,245, forward strand.
GATCAAGGCTTGCTTGCAATCACAGTCGGGACAATCAAAGCTTCTCTCTACAACAACAATTGGAGAGTTGGAGCGTATCAACCTCCAATTGTGACATAACACCGAATTGGCTTGGTTATATCCATAATAATACAAATACAGAGATAATCAACCATACTGAGATTGATTTTCCGTGTGTCAGTTTTGAGAACTTTACCATCATTGCGCCTAATGCATTGCCGGTGTCATGTGTTATATCGTCGTTTTCCATAACAATGGATGGTATGCTGTAAACTCGAACCGATATGTTCATGGTTGAAAAGCAATGCTCTTATATGCTCAAGGATGGATCATATTGGGCTAGGGCAAGCCATTCGTTCTTGAAGGTCCAGGGACCGCAAGATAGGATTTTGTCATTCATTGTCTCTACATTAAACTTAATTTGGAAGACATTGTGTTTGAGGACTGAGCTGGAATCAACTTTGGCTTTAGTCCAGATTACAATGAAAGCATTGATGATAGCTTGGTTGTCGATTTGTTTAGAATAGATCAATCGACCTAAGAGGGTGATTTTTGCATCCTCGAGGGAGGAATACCATTTTATTGATGGGGTGAAGACCAAAGATTGTTCTTCGGTAAAGGATAGGTTCCCGATTTGGTTGAGGAATGATTCCATTGCGAAAAATATGATGTAGAAAGCTAGAGAGATTGAAAGAGTTTTGTAAATGGTAGTTGTGGCATGAGAGGTGGGCAACACTCTTTGTTTTATAGGCTTGTGGGGTTTCATTAAAGGTAAGAAAAAAAGTGTTAGTGAGAAAGGAAAGACAAGATATGAATACTTTTAGATATTTTAAGTAGTAAAGTAAAAGAATTATGAGAAGAAAAATTATGAAGGTTGAAGAGAATAAAAATAAATATGGTAAGAGATAACGGAGTATATTGGTAAAAGTAGGTAATAATCTTGGTAAAAGTTTTGTAAAAAGATAAATTGTAATTAAGGTAAGTTGAGGAAAAAGAGTGAAAAAGAGAATATTGGAAAAATGTGGAAATTAATTAGCGTAAATAAGAAAGGTATATGGTAAGAAAAGATATGATTTTTAACTAGGAAATAAGGAAGAGGCGAATGGTAAAAAAAAAAGTAAGTAGAGAAATTAAAGACATTTTGTATGTAAAATATTATAAAAATATTTGGGAGTATTTTGAAGGTTGGAGAATCTAATTTTGTATAATTTAATAATGTTATACGAGATATTAATATTTGGAGAGAAATTGATATTTTTATAGAGTTATTGATGGAGATATGCAAATTTATATTGTTAAAGAAGTTGTTTGGTGTTGGTTGAAAAGATATTTTTTGTATAAATTGATTATTGTAACACCTTATTTTAACCTAATTACTTAGATTAAAAGTTAGGGTTCACACTACGAAAACTTTTTTCCCAAGTTAGGTTTAAACAAAATAAAATTTAAATTTCTAATAATTTATTTAACTGGAAAAGAGAAAATTTAACATTTAAAAATAACTGAAAGTTCAACCCAAAATTAATAAACTTAACAGTTCTGAAAATCCATTAAATGATACTAAATCAAAATTTTAAGAGTTAAAATAGTTAATTATGGCCTTTTGAAAAAAATTATACAACTTAATCTTAAATTCCTAGATTTTTACTCTGTTAGAATTCGAAAGGATTCACTATAAAGCCCATTTAGACATGCACATTTTAATCCAAAAAAACGAACGCAAAATGATATTAAATCAAATTTTATGAGTTCAAATAGTTAATTATGGTCTTTTAAACTAAATTATACAACATAATCTTAATTTTTCATCTTTTTACTTGGATAAAATTTGAACGGATTCTCTATAAAGCCCATTTAGACATGCACGTTTTAATCCCAATAAAACGACCGCGAAATGATACTAAATCAAAATTTAAGATTTCAAATATTAAATATGTTCTTTTGAACCAAATTATACAACATAATCTCAATTTTTCATCTTTTTACTCTAATAAAATTCGAACGGATTCTCTATAAAGCCCATTTAGACATGCACGTTTTAATCCCAACAAAATGATAAACAAATGATAATAAATCAAGTTTTATGAATTCAAATAGTTTATTATGGATTTTTTAACAAAATTATACAGCTTAATCTTAAATTTCTAGCTTTTTACTCGGTTAAAATTTGAATTGGTTCATCATAAAGCCTATTTAGGCTTGCACGTTTTAATCCAAATAAAACGACCGCAAAATGATATTAAATAAAATTTTATAAGTTGAAATAGTTAATTATGTATTTTTGAACCCAATTATAAAACATAATCTCAATTCTTCAGCTTTTTATTTGGTTAAAATTAGAACGGATTCTCTAAAAAGCCCTTTTAGACATGCACATTTTAATACCAACAAAACGACAACCAAAAGATTTTAAATCAAATTTTATAAATTCAAATAGTTTATTATTGCTTTTTTAACAAAATTATACAGCATAATCTGAATTTTCTAGCTTTTTACTCTGTTAAAATTCGAACAGGTTCACTATATAGCCCATTTAGACATGCACGTTTTAATCGCAGTAAAACGAATGCAAAATTGTATTAAATAAAATTTTATGAGTTCAAATAGTTAATTATAGACTTTTAAACCTAATTATAAAGCAAAATCTCAATTTTTTAGCTTTTTACTCTGTTGAATTAGAACATATTCTCTAAAAAGCCCTTTTAAACATGCAAATTTTAATCCCAACAAAACGATAACCAAATGATTTTATATCAAATTTTAAGAGTTAAAATAGTAAATTATGAGCTTTTGAACAAAATTATACAGCTTAATCTCAAAATTTTAACTTTTTACTCGGTTAAAATTTGAACAACTTCTCTATAAAGCCCATTTAGACATGCACGTTTTAATCCCAATAAAACGACCGCAAAATGATACTAAATCAAATTTTATGATTTTAAATATTAATTATGGTCTTTTGAACCAAATTATACAACATAATCTAAAATTATCATCTTTTTACTTTGATAAAATTCGAACGGATTCTCTATAAATCTCATTTAGACATGCACGTTTTAATCCCTACAAAACGACAAACAAATGATGATATATTAAATTTTATGAATTCAAATAACTTATTATTGTTTTTTTAACAAAATTATACAGCTTAATCTGAATTTTATAACTTTTTACTCTATTAAAATTCAAACAGGTTCACTATAAAGCCCATTTAGACATGCACGTTTTAATCCCAATAAAATAAACGGAAAATAATATTAAAAATAAAATTTTAAGAGTTTAAATAGTTAATTATAGACTTTTGAATCTAATTATACAACATAATCTCAATTTTCAGCTTTTTACTTGGTTAAAATTAGAACGGATTCTCTAAAAAGTTCTTTTAGACATGCACTTTTTAATCCCAATAAAACGATAACCAAATGATTTTAGATCAAATTTTAAGAGTTAAAATAGTTAATTTTGAGCTTTTGAACAAAATTATACAGCTTAATCTCAAATTTCTAGCTTTTTACTCGGTTAAAATTTGAACAACTTCTCTATAAAGCCCATTTAGACATGTACGTTTTAATCCCAATAAAACGACCGCAAAATGATACTAAATCAATTTTTATGAGTTCAAATTGTTAATTATGGTCTTTTGAACTAAATTATATAACATAATCTCAATTTTCAGCTTTTTACTTGGTTAAAATTAGAACGAATTCTCTAAAAAGTACTTTTAGACATGCACATTTTAATCCCAACAAAACGACAACCAAATGATTTTAAATCAAATTTTAAGAGTTAAAATAGTTAATTATGGGCTTTTGAACAAAATTATACAGCTTAATCTCAAATTTATAGATTTTTACTTGGTTAAAATTTGAACAACTTCTCTATAAAGCCCATTTAGACATGCACGTTTTAATCCCAATAAAACGACTGCAAAATGATACTAAATCAAATTTCTAGTTTAATAAATTATACAGCTTAATAATACCAAACCAAATGATAATAAATCAAATTTTATGAATTCAAATAGTTTATTATGTTTTTTTAAAAAAATTATACAGCTTTATCTCAAATTTCTAGCTTTTTTACTTGGTTAAAATTTGAACAACTTCTCTATAACGCCCATTTAGACATGCACGTTTTAATCCCAATAAAACAACCACAAAATGATACTAAATCAAATTTTATGAGTTCAAATAGTTAATTATTATCTTTTAAACCAAATTATACATCACAATCTCAAATTTTCATCTTTTTACTCGGATAAAATTTGAACAGATTCCCTGTAAAGCCCTTTTAGAAATGCACATTTTAATCCCAACAAAACGACAACCAAATGATAATAAATCAAATTTAATGAATTCAAATAGTTTATGATGGCTTTTTTAATAAAATTGTACAGCTTAATCTAAGAATTTTAACTTTTTATTCGGTTAAAATTTGAACAATTTCTTTATAAAGCCCATTTAGACATGCACGTTTTAATCCCAATAAAACGACCGCAAAATGATACTAAATCAAATTTTATGATTTTAAATATTAATTATGGTCGTTTGATCCAAATTATACAACATAATCTAAAATTTTCATCTTTTTACTCTGATAAAATTCGAACGGATTCTCTATAAATCTCATTTAGACATGCACGTTTTAATTCCTACAAAACGACAACCAAACGATGATAAATCAAATTTTACGAATTCAAATAGTTTATTATTGCTTTTTTAACAAAATTATACAGCTTAATCTGAATTTTCTAGCTTTTTACTCTATTAAAATTCGAACAGGTTCACTATAAAGCCCATTTAGACATGCACGTTTTAATCCCAATAAAATAAACGCAAAATGATATAAAATAAAATTTTAAGAGTTTAAATAGATTATAGACTTTTGAATCTAATTATACAATATAATCTCAATTTTCAGCTTTTTACTTGGTTAAAATTAGAACGGATTCTCTAAAAAGTTCTTTTAGACATGCACATTTTAATCCCAATAAAACGACAACCATATGATTTTAAATCAAATTTTAAGAGTTAAAATAGTTAATTAAGAGCTTTTGAACAAAATTATACAACTTAATCTCAAATTTCTAGCTTTTTACTCGGTTAAAATTTGAACAACTTCTCTATAAAGCCTATTTAGACATGCACGTTTTATTCCCATTAAAACGACCGCAAAATGATAGTAAATCAAATTTTATGAGTTCAAATTGTTAATTATGGTCTTTTGAACCAAATTATACAACATAATGTGAATTTTTCAGCTTCTTACTTGGTTAAAATTAGAACGGATTCTCTAAAAAGTCCTTTTAGACATGCAATTTTAATCCCAACAAAACGACAACCAAATGATTTTAAATCAAATTTTAAGAGTTAAAATAGTTAATTATGAGCTTTTAAACAAAATTATACAGCTTAATCTCAAATTTCTAGATTTTTACTCGGTTAAATTTGAACAACTTCTCTATAAAGCCCATTTAGACATGCACGTTTTAATCCCAATAAAACGACAACAAAATTATACTAAATCAAATTTCTAGCTTAATAAATTATACAGCTTAATGATACCAAACCAAATGATAATAAATCAAATTTTATGAATTCAAATAGTTTATTATTTTTTTTTAAATTATACAACTTAATCTCAAATTTCTAGCTATTTTACTTGGTTAAAATTTGAACAACTTCTCTATAACGCCATTTAGACATGCGTATTTTAATCCCAATAAAACGACCGCAAAATGATACTAGATCAAATTTTATGAGTTCTAATAGTTAATTATGGTCTTTTAAACCAAATTATACATCATAATCTCAAATTTTCATCTTTTTACTCGGATAAAATTTGAACGGATTCTCTGTAAAGCCCTTTTAGAAATGCACGTTTTAATCCCGACAAAACGTAAACCAAATGATAATAAATCAAATTTAATGAATTCAAATAGTTTATGATGGCTTTTTAACAAAATTTTATAGCTTAATCTCAAATTTCTAGCGTTTTACTCGATTTAAATTTGAACGGGTTCACTATAAAGCCCATTTAGACAAGCACATTTTAATCCCAATAAAATAACTGCAAAATGATATTAAATAAAATTTTATGATTTCAAATAGTTAATTATGGACTTTTGAACCTAATTATACAACATAATCTCAAATTTTCAACTTTCAACATAATCTCAAATAGTTAATTGTTGACTTTGACTACTGGATTTTCCAGAAATAAAATTTGAAACTTTTTTTTTGATATTTGCTTTTTGTTTTGTGTTTTTTTTTGATGCAGAACGTGCTAAATCCAACCTAAGCTCTGATTACCATATGATACGGGGTTTGTTGTGAAGAAACAACATTCCTCATTCATTCACGGACCTAAGATTGTAGCAAGTATTCCTCTGCAGCAAAAACAAACATGGTGTTGTGTTAGGATGTTTAAAAGACTTACAATAAAAAGAAAAATCAGAATTGAGGGAGAAAGAAGTTGCTGGAAATTTTTGGACAGATTTGAAGGTTGAAGATGAAGTTCTTTAAGCATTCATCAATGGGAGCAACGTTCTTGAAGTTTGAACAAACTCCAAGGAAGAACCCGAACAATCTACTAAATGGACCCGAACCTTATCTTGAATCTACTCGTAAACGAACTTGGACCCTTCAATTATCGAACAATTGAGAAACCGAAGTATCAAGTAACTTGACAACAATTCATAATTGATAGTCAAGAAAAAGTTCTAAAAAGAACCAGGTTTGATAGAAAATCTCACAAAAGAATTTATTCATCAAAAGGTCTAACCTTATCTTTACAAAATTAAGGTAATATATAGGAATAAAGGAGAAGTTGGTCAAACTTGAGTTTGTGGCCTTAATTCAAACAAAAATTGAATTTTAAATGCAAAAATAACTCCTCATGAGCTCCTAATATCCTTAGCCACATGTTTTGGCACATTAAACATGTGCTAATTATTTGAAATTTGAACCAAAACCATTCATTCTTATCCAATGTTGTTGTTTGGTCTTCAAAGCAAGGGCCTTGTTTGGCTTGCTTGGTTTTGGACGCCCAAACATGTGGAGAAGGTTGCTATGTGGGTCCCCCATGCATGACACATGCCTAGGACACCTGCTCTTCGTGTACGATAGGTTTCAGCTGCCGTAGGTCACTTCAGCTTGAGTTGAGCTAGCTGGAAATTGAGTAGAGCTGAAACGAGATAGCTGAGAGTGTAAGGAGCTAAACGGAGCTGAATATAATTCACTTGAGCTGGTGTTGAGCCAAGTATGCCCACTTGATCTAAGGTTCTCCTAAGTACCTATATCAGAACAAGGCAAACACATTTAAAAAGCCTTGTAGTCTTATTTTAACCACACAAACACACTTAAAACCAAATACAAACATACTTAACATAGTATATACATAAGTAAACACACATACTAATATATATATATACCTAAATATGTCACATATCAGCATGCAACACATTATAAACAACATATTCTAAGGCATGGACATTCTCAAATGAATCTGAAATGTTAGCGTAAGTAAGGAAAAGAGCTTCCCTATATTTCTTTGCCTTAGAACATGTGATATGTCCTGATGGTAAGACCTCCGGATCAACCTGTTGAACTTGACATGATGTGCTCACATCATTCCCCTTCTTGAAAAGGATTTGACCTCAAATCTGCAGAATCATCATAAGGAGTTAAATCAGAAACATTAAATGTGGCACTTACAGTGTACTTGCCCAGTAAGTCTATCTTGTAGGCGTTGTCATTCACTTTCTCCAACACCTGAGAAGGACCATCTCCTCGCGGTAACAACTTAGACCGCATTTGGGCTGGAAATTATTCCTTTCGGAAGTGAACCCAAACCCAATCACCAACATCGAAGGTGACTCACTTTCTTCCCTTGTTTGCTTGCTTTTCGTACAGCTGGGTCCTTCGCTCTAAGTTCTCCTTAACCTGTTGATGTATACGCTTTACATAATCTGCTCTCGCTTTTTCGTCCTTTCTTATCACCTGTTTTTGTGGTAAAGGCAACAAATCTAGAGGCGTAATAGGATTAAAACCATAAACAACCTCAAACGGTGACATTTTTGTAGAAAATGTATAGCATGATTATAAGCGAATTCAACATGTGGCAAACAATCTTCCTAAGTCCTAATATTCTTTTTAATAATGGAATGCAACAAAGTAGATAAAACACGATTAACAACCTCAGTTTTAAACCCAACAAAACGGATTATGGGCTTTTTACTTGGTTATACAACATAATCTCAATTTCAGCTTTTTACTTTGTTAAAATTAGAACGGATTCTCTAAAAATCCCTTTTACACATGCACGTTTTAATTCCAACAAAATGACAACCAAATGATTTTAAATCAAATTTTAAGAGTTAAAATAGTTAATTATGGGCTTTCGAACAAAATTATACAACTTAATCTCAAGTATCTAGCTTTTTATTCAGTTAAAATTCAAACGGGTTCACTATAAAACCCATTTAGATATGCACGTTTTAATCCCAATAAAATGATCGCAAAATGATATTAAATAAAATTTTATGAGTTCAAATAGTTATTTATGGACTTTTGAACCTAATTATACAACATAATATCAATTTTTCAGCTTTTTACTATGTTAAAATTAGAACGGATTCTCTAAAAAACCCTTTTAGACATGCACGTTTTATTCCCAGCAAAACGATAACCAAATGATTTTAAATCAAATTTTAAGAGTTAAAATTGTTAATTTTGGGCTTTTGAACAAAATTATGCAGCTTAATCTCAAATTTTAGCTTTTTACTCAGTTAAAATTCGAATGAGTTCACTATAAAGCCCATTTAAATATGCACGTTGTAATCCTAATAAAACGATAGCAAAATGATATTAAATAAAATTTTATGAGTTCAAATAGTTAATTATGGTCTTTTGAACCTAATGATACAACTTAATCTCAATTTTTCATCTTTTTACTCGGATAAAATTCGAACGGATTCTCTATAAAGCTCATTTAGACACTCACGTTTTAATCCAAAGAAAACGAAAATAAAATGACAGTAAATCAAATTTTATGAATTCAAATAGTTTATTATGGCTTTTTTAAAAAAATTGTACAGTTTAATCTCAAATATCTTGCTTTTTACTCGGTTAAAATTTGAACTGGTTCACTATAAAACTCATTTACGCTTACACGTTTTAATCCCAAAAAAACGACCGCAAAACAATACTAAATAAAATTTTATGAGTTCAAATAGTTAATGATGGACTTTTGAACCTAATTATGCAACACAATCTCAATTTTTAACTTTTTATTCGGTTAAAATTAGAACGGATTCTCTAAAAAGCCTTTTTAGATATGCACATTTTAATCCCAACAAAACGACAACCAAATAATTTTAAATCATATTTTAAGAGTTAAAATAGTTAATTATGTGCTTTTGAACAAAATTATACAGTTTAATCTCAAATTTCTAGCTTTTTACTCAATTAAAATTCGAACGGGTTCACTATAAAGCCCATTTAGACATGCACATTTTAATCCCAATAAAACGATCATAAGATGATATTAAATAAAATTTTATGATCTCAAATAGTTAATTATGGACTTTTGAACCTTATTATACAACATAATCTCAAATTTTCAACTTTTTACTCGGTTAAAATTAGAACAGATTCTCTAAAAAGCCCTTTTAGACATGCACGTTTTATTCCCAACAAAGCGAAAACCAAATGATTTTAAATCAAATTTTAAGAGTTAAAATAGTTTATTATGGGTTTTTAAACAAAATTATACAACTTAATCTCAAATTTCTAGCTTTTTAAAATTTTATTTAATATCATTTGATTGTCGTTTTGTTGGGATTAAAACGTGCATGTCTAAATGGGCTTTATAGATAATCTGTTCGAATTTTAACCGCGTAAGAAGATGAAAAATTGAGATTTTGTTGTATAATTAGGTTCAAAAGTCTATAATTAAATATTTGAACACATAAAATTTTATTATCATTTTGCGGTCATTTTATTGAGATTAAAACGTGCACTTCTAAATAGGCTTTATCGTGAACCCGTTCAAATTTTAATCGAGTAAAAAAACTAGAAATTTGAGATTAAGCTATATAAATTTGTTCAAATACTCATAATAAGCTATTTGAAATTATATAATTTGATTTAATATCATTTGGATGTCGTTTTGTTGAGATAAAAATGTGTATGTCTAAAAGGGCTTTATAGAGAATCTGTTCGAATTTTAACTTAGTAAAAAGCTAAAAAATTGAGATTATGTTGTATAATTAGGTTCAAAATTCCATTATTAAATATTTGAACTCATAAAATTTTATTTAATATCATTTTGCTGTTGTTTTATTGGGGTTAAAACGTGCATGTCTAAATGAGCTTTATAGTGAACCGTTCGTATTTTAACTGAGTAAAAAGCTAGAAATTTGAGATTAAGTTGTATAATTTTGTTCAAATGCCCATAATAAACTATTTGAACTTATAAAATTTTATTTAATATCGTTTGGTTGTCGTTTTGTTGGGATTAAAACATGCGTATCTAAATGGGCTTTATTGTAACCCCTAAATTTAACCTTAATACTTAGATTAAAAGTTAGAGTTCACACTTCAAAAACTTCTTTCCCAAGTTAGGTTTAAATGAAATAAAACTAAAATTTCTGATAATTTAATAAACCGAAAAATTGAAATTTAACATTTAAAATAACTAAAGGTTCAACCCATATTTGTAATAACATTAACAGTTCTAAAATCCGAATAAAAGACCGATATGAAAGTCCAAAAAAATCACAGTCCAAGTCCAGTACAATAGAAAATAATAACCATAAATAATGGAATAAATCCGGAGTCTGAAACTGTAAAACATACGAAGTAGTTCTGAAACAAGATTCCTCCAAGTACCGTAGCCTAGGTCTGAGAATTTGAAACAAAAACTGTGGGGGTATAAGCTTGGGAGCCTAGTGTGTCTCTAATGTGCAGATAAACATAACTACAGTTCAGAAAAGCATAACACAGAATATAATAGCATAATTTCAGAATAGAATATCACAATACAAAATAGAACAAAATATGTTATGTATGATATGATATGCACCCAACACCGATCACCATCAGAAGAGAAGGTTCTCCTAAACCACTTTAACTCCATCACACCATCAGAAGTGAAGCTCGACCCGAAGGTGGAGTCACTGAACAAAAGTGGTTACTAGACCCGAAGGTGAAGCCACTGAACAGAAGTGGTTACTCGACCCGAAGGTGGAGCCATTGATCAGAAGTAATACTAACCAATAGGTGATATCACTGAACTTCCCCGTACACAATATCCAACCGATACAATGTCATGAACAGTTAACAAAATCAGAACAGATAACAGAGTCGGAATGCATGCCTAGAAGAATAACAGGAGGCATGTATAACAATTTCAAAATCAGATATTCAATTTAATATCACAGAACATGATAATTATTCAATTACTTTAGAAAATCATAGAGATGATGCAATCAACATGGTATACAAAATTAATAGATATACAAAATGTTGCACACAGAATTAAATAGAAAATTATCGGGAGACACACACCTGAAGCAGAACACTTAACACCGATAGTGACATCTACTAGCCTTAGTCCTAGTACTAGGTCTAGCAGGCGTAGAACATACGTGTAACAACAATGTAAAATACCTTACTATGCCACTATACAACAACAAAATACGAAACAGAAAGACCAAAAAACTCACGAGCGTTTCCCGAAGACTGATGAACAAGAGGTCGTCCAGGAGAAGGAGGCAGAAACTCAGGCTCTGAATCCACGTCACTTGAACCAAACAATAACTATTTTAGATTCTGATAAAAACAACTTATAGATAAACATTCAGACTAAAAAGCCTTAAAAACGACACTTCGGGTTCGAATTACGAAAAATGGACTGCGTCATCGAACTCAAGACGTCGAAAAACATGAAGTGGGACTAGGTCAAAAAAGTCAACGTTGACGTCAACATTGGTCAACATTGACGTCAGCAGATGACGTCAGTAGGTCAATGATGACATCAACAAATGACGTCAATAGTGATGTCAGCAGATGACATCAATAGATGACATCAATAGTGACGTTAGTAGGTCGGGTCACAGTTCGGGTCTCGGGTGGTCAACGGGTTGGGAAAGATTTTCTCGAGAAAATCTGGAAAAATCTAAATTCTCCCAGGTTCGATTTCTTCCAAAAATTCTTTTCAGATTTGATTCGAACACTCCTAATTCGATCTAAAACCAATTTAAAACACTCTCATATCCAAAACCGAATAAAAACTATCTCAAAAACCCTTAACACTCGATCCAAACAGAAATCAAATAACTTTCCCTTATCAACATGACAGAACCGAACTGAAACAAAAGAAAAAGGATTCAAAAACTTACCAATACCAGGATTAAGTGTAGAGTAAAACGAACGGGATAAGGACTTCTTTTGATTTGAAATGAATTCGAAGAAAGAATGAAAATGAAAGGGAAAGGCATTAAAGCCAAAATAATTCGAAACGGAAAGAGGAAGAAGACTGTTACCATTTTTAAAATGGTAAAACTACCCTACAAGGGTTTGAACTTTTAAAACCTTTTAATCGAACCCTTAACTTTCCAAGAATTACAATTTGGTCCATAATTTTTAATTTAGGTTTAACAGAAAAATCCTCAATTTCCTAGGGTTACAAATTAGGGATTCAGAAACAATTAGGGTTTTTGAAAAGGGGGAGAATTTGGGGTGTTACAAATAAGGTCTAGAGTGCACTATAAATATTCAAAAGTCGTACGTGTTTAAATTCCTTGTGTGTTGCATTTTGACTTTTAGTCTAATGTTGTGTGATGGGAGTGGTACTGTCACATCTGGCAGATAGGAGTGGTACTGTCACTAGACACCAATGTGATATAATTCATGTTGAGAGTGGTATCAACATGTGCATGCTCTAGTAGTGGTACTAACATGCGATTGCCCGCTTATCTTAATGATTTGGAGTGGTACAAATCGGATCACTAGCGCCAATATAATTTCTGTTTTCTATTTGAAATTGCAAGTGTTATGTGAATTTTAGGCTTTGTTAGGGAATAGCATGTTAGCCTTGTTTTTCTTTGAAAGTATGAAATATCTTTTTAAAAGGAAAATTATCGATATTTTGTGTTGGCTTGTGAGCCATGATTTTTCTTAACACTTTCTGGTTTTATTACCCTCACTAAGCTTCAAGCTTAACCTCTCTCTTTCCTTGCAATGTAGATAAGTAATTTTTGGAAGCAACCGGGAAGCAAAAGCCTTGCACGTGCCTATTTTAGTATTTACTTTAGCTCAAGTATGCTTTTCTTAAATTATGAACCTAGGTAGTTGAGAGCAATGGAATAGAGAACCCTTGAGTTTGGATTCTGTTTTGGACATATCGGAAAAGTTACTTTTGTACACTTGAGATGTTTTGAGATTTGATATATGATAATTTGAAGCATGTTGAACTATGCTCTTTTATGTTTGAATCATATTGTGAACCATGTGTTTTATGTATGAAATTAGGGAACCAAGGATCTAGAGTCAATGTTTGAAGTGTGGTTTATGCCTATAGGGTTTTATATGCATCTAGAGAACCTTAGTTTTTCGGTTAGGGCATGGAACATGTGAAATATGCGTTTTCTGGCAGAGGTTTCGATACCTATTCATAGGGTATCAATACCTAGGCAAAAACATGATGGTTTTCTGGAAAAATTAGCCTAGGTATCGAAACCACATGAACTAGTTTCAAAACGGTTTGATGAAAATAGGTATGTGTTTTGATACACTTGACCCTGGTATCGATACAAAGTTTTACAATTTCAAATCGTATCGATACTAGGTCATGGTTGTATCGAAACACGGACTTGTCTCGCAGGGCATTGGTCGAGTAATGGAAGGTGTATCGAAACATTAAAATCCTGTTTTGATACCCCTTCTTTTCGTCACAAAGGTATCGATACTGGGAGTAGACATTTCAATACCTATGTCAGTTAAAGTCGTTATAAGTTGAAATTTGAGACATAAGCATGTGATGAATTTAATTTAATATCCGTAATATTAATTTCAAAATTAGAGTACAAATTTCTGGAAATTTACAATTAGATACCTAAAACTTGTTCGTTTAAATTAGGAGTCATTTTACATTAATTTCCAATGCAATTGAACCTAGTCCTTTCATGAACATGTAGGATCTAATTAAAGCATCTAGATAAGGTAAAATAATAAAATAGGGTTGTTTATCAGGGCGAGTCTCCGGATTAACCTCGCTATTCCCTGCGTAACTCGTTCGAGTCGGGTGGCGTCTTAACCGGGTCGATGGGGTTACATTTGTTGGTATCAGAGCCTAGGTTTATGAATCATTGGGGTAAGTTGTTGATTGCTTATGATATGTTGAATTGCACGGTGTTTGCTTAGCATATTGATGTGTGATATTGCACAGTGATTGCTTGAATTGTTGATATATGTGTATATGCACGGTGATTATTTTCTTAATGCTGGATAAAGCATGTTACATAGGTTTCCATTGCCCAACTACTTTAGGTTGGTTTCGTAAAATTTGAGCTAGTTGACACTTTGCTTTTGGTTGACTTACTTGGTTTTAAATATTCTTTTGTTTTCATAGAATAAGTAATATAGGACCTCGTAGAGAACTTAGAATGAATACCATATCCATTACTTATGGAAGGAAAGTACGTGAGGAGGAAGAGTTGCCACCTATACCGCCACCTCCTGTTGTACCGCCAAATGAACCGCCAATAGCTCCACTTGCTGTGCCAACTGTCGGTGACATGAATCAGATGGTCCAGGCTATAGAGGGAGCTTTTCAGGCTGCAGTTGCTGGAATGCAGGCCATAGTTTCTCCACCGATAGTTAATCCTGGTTTACCTTTGGAAAGACTCTGTAGTTTGGGAGGAGTCGAGTTTAAGGGAATGTCCCCGAAAGACTCTAAAGGTTGGTTAGAGAGTACTAACTGTATCTTGGTTTAGATGTGTGGTTTAGATGAGAAGAAGCTTGGTTGTTCAGTTGCTTTGCTTTAGGGAGATGCTTATAAGTGGTGGACTACCACTACATATGGTATGGAAGATGATGAGATCACCTGGAGTTTTTCGGAGAGGCTTTCAGACGTAAGTATCTAGGTGTTCGTTATCTGGATAAGAAAAAAAGGGAGTTTATGGCTTTGGTTCAGGGTAGCATGTTTGTGTCTAAGTATGGGGTGAAGTTTGTTAGGCTGAGTCAGTATGCTCCTAAGTTGTTGCCTAGTGAGAGAGCTCGTTGTGAGTGGTTTTGGTTTGGTTAGAGAGGTTAAGACTTATATGTTGGCCACAGATTATACGGACTTTAATGTGTTAGTGGACCGGGCTAAGGATATTGAGCAGAGTTTGGGTTTGAAGTCTGTTGGATCTGGTTTTGGTAAGAGGCCGCTGAAAATGGAAATAATAGGGATAAGTTAAAAAAATACAGAGATGGGTTTTATGGTTGGAACAATCAGTATAGAGGAGGAGAAGCTCTTCGCGGTTTTTAGGGAGGTCAGGCTCGTTCGGCTAAGTGTAATAGATGCGAGAGACGTCATGAGGGTCAATGCTGGGGACCTTCTGGATTTTGTTGGCAATGTGGTGTTGTTTGACACACTAGGAGGGAGTGTCCTCAACTGTTGAGTGGCCACGAGGGCCAAGGTCGTGGAGACGACCAGAACAGAGGCAGAGGTAACTTCCAGCGCAAAGAGGAGAATCAGAGACAACAGCGTCATGACAAGGGTCAGGCAAGATTTTATGCCCATAGGGAGGTCTAGAACGAAACGGATGTGGTTGCAGGTACCTTTTCCTTGCAATCTTTTATGTTTGTTCGCTTTGTTAGATTCTGGATCTACTCACTCTTATATCCTTATTGAGCATGCTAGAGCTTTAGACATACCTATAGAGAACATGAGAGTAGGTATGTGTGTTACTAGTTCTTTTGGTGAGACTGTAGTAGTTAAAAAGGTTTATAGGATATGTCCCTTAGTTGTTCAAGGGCATGTTTTTGTTGTCGATATTATGGAGTTGTCGTTTCAAGGGTTTGATCTTATCTTGGGTATGGAGTGATTAGTGGAACATAGAGTTGTTGTCGACTTTAGGACTAAAAGGGTTTCTTTGAGGTTAGTCGACGAATATGAGTTAATCATGGTTGGGGAAGGTGTTAAATTTCTGGTGAATTTTGTTTCGGCTTTAGAAACTCATAGGTTGTTGTTTAGAGTTTATGATGCGTATTTGGCTTATGTGATGAATCTTGATATGAAAGAGGTTAGGCCATGTTACATACGCACTGTTTGTGACTTTCCTAGAGTTTTCCTGAAGAGTTACCTGGGTTACCACCTAACCAAGAGGTCAAGTTCGGTATTGAGCTAATAGAGGGATCCTTACCTGTCTCTATTACTCCTTATCAGATGGCGCCTAAAAAGTTGAAGAGTTGAAGGTACAGTTGCAAGAGTTGCTGGATCATGGTTTTATCCGACCGAGTACTTCACCGTGGTGTGCACCGGTCTTGTTTGTGAAAAAGAAAGATGGTAGCATAAGGATGTGTCTATATTATCGTCAGTTGAATAAGTTGACGATAAAGAACAAGTATCCCTTGCCTAGGATAGATGACTTATTCGATCAGTTTAGAGGTGCGAAAGTGTTTTCCAAGATTGATCTCTGGTTTGTGTATTATTAGTTGAGGGTTAAGGATCAAGATGTTCCTAAAACTTCTTTTAGGACTCGGTATGGCTATTATGAGTTTTTCGTTATGCCCTTTGGTTTGACGAATGCACTTGTTGCTTTCATGGATATGATGAACAGGGTTTTCCATGAGTTTTTGGATCAGTTTGTGGTAGTGTTTATCGATGATATTCTCGTGTATTCTAGTACCGAGGAAGATCACGATAAGCATCAACGGATTGTTTTGCAGACTTTGTTGAATAATCAGCTTTATGCTAAGTTGAGCAAGTGTGAGTTCTGGATCAAGGAGATTGTTTTTCTTGAACATGTGGTTAAGGTGGAGGGTAATAGAGTTGATCCGCAGAAAGTTGATGTAACCCCCTCGACCCGGTCTAGATGCCACTCGACTCAAACGAGCTACACGGGGAATACCGAGCCTAATCCGGAGGCTAGCCCTGATAAATGACCCTATATTTTTTTTCTTTTAACTTATGTAGATGCTTTAATTGGATCCTACATGATCATGCAAGGACTGAGTTTAATTGTAATGGAAGTTTATTGTGATGTGAGTCCTAATTTAATCGAACAAGTTTTAGGGACCTAATTTTATATTTCTAGAAATATGTACTCTAATTGTGAAAGTAAGATTGCCAATATTAAATTAAGTTCATTAAAAGCTTATGTTTCAAATTTCAGCTGAATACGAGGTCTACAAGTCACTTAATTGATTACTAGATTTTTTGTGAATAAAACGTGAAGATTTTAAATTATTCTACAGCCTATAACGACTTTACGTGACTAGGGTATCGAAACACCCTTCCCCAGTATCGATATTGTCGTAAACTTCAAAGGGGTATCGAAACGGGTATTAAAGGTTTCGGAACACCTACGATGTAACCCCCTAAACCGGCCTATGCGGGAAGCCCGACTAGAGTGTTCACATTGTTTTTATTTATAAAACATATGGCATAAAAATTTATTTAACTTAAGCAAATAAAAGTAAATATTGTCTAATAACTAAATATATAAAATATCACCAAAACATGGTACCTAGAAAATATTGTTCACAAAAAAATTCGTAAAACCAATAGCAAAATAATACGTTCAAATCACCAGTAATACCATATATAAATAGGCACATGTCACCTTAAACGTAAATTGAAAAAAAAGTTTAAAAATGTTACATCAAAGTGTAACTAGATAATGTGTAGATCCTCTAAATGCCAAGTCCGGGATGTCTATCTACGGGTATCTGAAAGGGGAAGAAAACAGGTATGAGGTATGAAGCCCAGTGTGTTCCAACAGTGCAAACAAAATACGGATAAAATTATTAAACAGTACTACAGGAAATTAAATTATGAATATGCATGACAAGCTACCCTCCAACCGAACTCCTGGATACAGTTCCCTCAAACAGTATCTGATACTGGCATTAACCTAAGCCCTTAGGGCGAAGGTACCGACCTAAGGAATTACCTTAAGGAACAGGCGGAATTACCCCGGCGAATGCACGAAAACTGATAACAGGCGAAATTACCCTAACTGAGGTTAGGAACCGTAATCAGGCGGAATTACCAGCTGGATCAACGCTGAACCGAATATTAGATACTACTCATCATCCCAATACTAAAATGGCAGGCATGCGGTAATAACAGGAATCATGAATATTGTAACGGAAATTAAGCAGGCAATATGTATACATAATTCAGGAAATGACAAATATACAGTAAATCATAAAATGATATATCTTAAAGTTCAAAATATGTGTTTATGTAAATCCAAAAAAACATTTATGTGCACATACTTGACTCGTTTAAAACGTAACACAGCAAGATACAGTTATATAGCACACAAGGAACACACCTCAATGGTAGAAACAGACAGGTGATCTACTGGGCGTTCGAGCCTCGCTCTGTAGCAGTATTGGACCAGGTCACGATCGGATCTCGGGATCGGTCAAAGCGGGAGAAACTGGGCTGGGTCGGTACACGATCGGAAGAACTATGGGGTCTTTTGGAACTTCTCGAAAGGAAACTCCGATGGGGTCCTTGCCGGTGTCGATTGTATGCAGGAGCGGAGGGCTTTTGCTCGCCCTTGAACGGTGAACCAGATGGCAACGGTTACGCACCAGATTGACGCCGATGATGGCCAAAATCGGCGAAAAACCGAAAGACCTAGCCCTAACTCCGACGAAAACTTTCGTCCACAACTCTCGACGATTGTGGTGGTCGAAGAGCGCATTGACCGGTGGGTTTTGATCGGGAGGCGACGACGAGCACAGAGACAGTGGCAGTGAAGGCCACTGACAATCGGTGAAGCGGCGATGGCGGTCGGATGATTAAATTGAAAAAGGGATATGTTAGGGTGACCTAGGGCTTATTTTGATTCGAAGAAGAAAGAAAAAAAACAATACTTCTTCCCTTTTTTTTATACTCGAATATCATTCTTTTATCAGAATGGATTCAGGTACAAGATAAGAGTAAAGTGAGGGAGTTCAAAACACAAGAGCTTGATAGCTCAAGTGGTTGGGTAACCGACCAACAACCAGGAGGTTGTGGGTTCAACACCCTACAACCACAATTTCTCCCTTTTTTTATTATTATTTTTAAGTGTTACAACTCCCCCCCTCTAAAAAGAAATTTCATCCTCGAAATTTACCTGAACTGAACAGATGCGGAAACTGTTCTCTCATGGATTCCTCGATCTCCCAAGTGACCTCAGAAGGGCTACGGTTCCTCCACTGAATTTTAACCATAGGGATACGTCTTCTTCTCAGAACTCTTTCGTCAAACTCTAGGATTTGAACGGGTTCCTCCTCATACGACAAGTCTGGACGTAAGTTAACATCCTGAACCTGAATAATATGACTCGGATCCGGATGGTACTGTCTCAACATGGATACATGAAACACATCATGGATACGGCTAAGCTGTGGAGGCAACTCAAGCTGATATGCAACAGGCCCGATTCTCTTAAGAATACGGTATGGTCCAATATATCTCGGACTCAATTTGCCCTTACGCCCAAATCTCAGAACTTTTTTCCAGAGAGAGAATTTTAAGAAAACCTGATCACCAACCTTGAACTCGATATCTTTTCTTCTCCGATCAGTATAAGATTTCTGTCTGGTAAAAGCTTCCTTTAGACGATCCCGGATTAATCTGATAGTCTCCTCAGTTTCCTGAATTAACTCGGGACCCAGAGTTTTCCGATCATACAACTCAGTCCAACAGATAGGGGTACGACACTTACGACCATACAAAGCCTCATAAGGTGCCATACGGATGCTAGCCTGATAGCTGTTATTATAGGCAAACTCTGCCAACGGTAAAAAGTCTTCCCAACTACCCTGGAAGTCTAGAACACAACCCCGTAACATATCCTCTAGGATTTGTATCTCTCTCAAACTGACCATCTGTCTGGGGATGAAAAGACGTACTGAAGTTCAGACGAGTACCCAAAGCAGACTGTAAAGCTTTCCAGAAACGGGAGGTAAACCTCGGATCTCGGTCAGAAATGATGGATAAGGGCACTCCATGCAGTCTGACAATCTCAGAAATATACAATCTAGCCAGCTTCTCCAGAGAATAGGTTATTCGAACAGGAATAAAGGGAGCTGACTTTGTGAGTCTATCCACCACAACCCAGACAGAATCCTTTCTGGACGGGGTCAAAGGTAACCCGGTAACAAAGTCCATCGTGATACGTTCCCATTTCCATTTGGGGATCTTGATGGGTTGCAAGAGACCAGAGGGATGTTGATGCTCTGCTTTCACCTGCTGACATGTCAGGCATCTGGATACATAATCTGAGATATCCTTTTTCATACCTACCCATTGGTACCTCTGTTTCAGATTCTGATACATCTTATTTTTTCCAGGATGCATAGCATAAGGACTACTATGGGCCTCACTGAGAATGGTCTGTCTCAACTCAGCATCGTTGGGTACACAGTAACGACCACTAAAACAAAGAACTTCATCCTGATCAAAAGAATAAATAGAAGTGGATCCTTCCTCCACCTGTTGCATAACAGGAAGTAAAGAATCATCCAACCGCTGCTTGGCCCTAATCTGCTCAGCCAAAGTCGATTTAACCCTCAACTCAGCCAATAGGCTACCATCATCATAAATACTCATCCTGGCGAATAAGGATCTCAGGTCTGATATGGTCTTACGACTCAAAGTGTCCGCCACAACATTGGCTTTTCCTGGATAATACTCAATCTCGCAATAGTAGTCCTTAAGAAGCTCCAACCAACGACGTTGTCTCAGATTAAGCTCCTTCTGGGTAAGAAGGTACTTCAGGCTTTTGTGATCGGTAAAGACGTAACACTTTTCTCCGTAGAGATAGTGTCTCCAGATTTTTAGAGCAAAAAACACAGCTACAAGCTCAAGATCATGGGTAGGATAATTAAGCTCGTGTGGTCTCACCTTACCATCCTGCATCAAGACGCAACCAAGACCAGAATGCGAAGCATCACTGTAAACTGTAAAGTCTTTTCCTGACTCAGGTTGGGTCAAAACTGGAGCTCGAGTCAAAACTGTTTTCAACTGATCAAAACTAGTCTGCTGAGCCTCAGACCACACAAACGGAACATCTTTCCTCAGAAACTTCGTCAAAGGGGCAGCTATAATGGAAAAACCCTCGACAAAGCGTCGATAATACCCAGCTAAGCCCAGAAAACTGCGGATCTCAGAAACATTCTTGGGAGGTGTCCAACTGGTGATAGCATCAATTTTACTCGGGTCCACCTGGATACCTTTAGCCAAAACGACATGCCCGAGAAAAGTCACCTCACTAAGCCAAAACTCGCATTTACTTAGCTTGGCATACAACCGATGTTCCCTGAGAGTCTGCAACACAACTTTTAGATGCCCCACATGCTCGTCCTCTGAGCGAGAGTAAACCAGGATATCATCGATAAACACCACAACGAACTGGTCTATGTAGGGTCGGAAGACACGGTTCATCATATCCATAAAAGCTGCAGAGGCATTGGTTAAACCGAAAGGCTTCACTAAAACCTCGTAGTGACCATACCGGGTGCGGAAAGCAGTCTTACCAATATCAGAGCCCTTAACCTTCAGCTGATAATACCCAGATCGGAGATCAATCTTCGAGAAAACTCTAGCTCCCCGAAATTGATCAAACAAATCATCAATCCTGGGTAAGGGATACTTGTTTTTCACTGTCAACTTGTTTAGCCTTCGGTAATCAATGCACAACCGAAGAGAACCATCCTTCTTCTTAACAAAGAGAACTGGAGCTCCCTAAGGTGAAGAGCTAGGTCAGATGAACCCTCTTTCAAGAAGTTCTTGCAACTGAACCTTCAACACCTTTAACTCTTTTGGAACTTCTCGAAAGGAAACTCAGATGGGGTCCTTACCGGCGTCGATTGGATGCAGGAGCGGAGGGCTTTTGCTCGCCCTTGAACGGTGAACCAGATGGTACCGGTGACGCGCCGTATTGACGCCGATGATGGCCAAAATCGGCGAAAAACTGAAAGACCTAGCCCTAACTCCGACGAAAACTTTCGGCCACAACTCCCGGCGATTGCGGTGGTCGAAGAGCGCATTGACCGGTGGGTTTTGATCGGGAGGCGACGACGAGCACAGAGACAGTGGCGGTGAAGGCCACGGACAACCAGTGAAGCGGCGACGACGGTCGGATGATTAAATTGAAAAAGGGATATGTTAGGGTGACCTAGGGCTTATTTTGATTCGAAGAAGAAAGAAATAAAACAATACTTCTTCCCTTTTTTTGTACTCGAATATCATTCTTTTATCAGAATGGATTCAGGTACAAGATAAGGGTAAAGTGAGGGAGTTCAAAACACAAGAGCTTGATAGCTCAAGTGGTTGGGTAACCAACCAATAACCAAGAGGTTGTGGGTTTAACACCCCACAACCACACTTTCTCCCTTTTTTTTATTATTTTTAAGTGTTACATACGATAACTCAAAAGATTGCCTGTGTAACAAACCCATATTTCGATACACCAGAAGGACCGTTCCGATACCATTTGGAACTATAAAGGTTGGTATCAAAACCTCTTTGGACCGTATCGATACACTTGATGAACTATTACTAATGTTTTGAAACCAGTTCATATGGTTTCGATACCCAAGCTTAATTGCCTAGAAAATCGTTATGTTTTTTTTGCTTAGGTATATATACCCTAACAACAAGTATCGAAATCCCCTGCCCAGAAACAGCTATTTACCCAGTTTTCATGCCTTAACCGAAAAACCAAGGTTCTCTAGATGCATATAAGATCCTATAGGAATAAACCATAATTCAAACATCATCTCTAGATGCATAGTCACCTAATTCCGTACGCGAAACACATAATTCATAAGCTTACTTCAACAATAACGAGCATGGTATATCATACATTAAAATTAACTTATAATGAATCTCAAAATACCTCGTTAACATAAAAACATATAAAATATAATATTGAAGCCAAAATAGCCAAAAACACATAGGTTCACCAAGCAATCTTTTAAGCAATAACAACATTGATAAACATCAATTATCATCCTAACAATATTCTTAACATGTTAACATATCCTCATTGCTCTCTCACTACTACTAATGTTACAAAAAGACATACATGAGCTCATACTTGGCGATTACATAAAATCATTACTTGCCCTTGCTGCCTCAACATCTTTATCCTACATTTCAAGGTAAAATAGAGGGTTAAGCATAAAGCTTAGTGAGGGAATAAATCACATTTAAAACTCATTTGAAAACACCTTGCAATTCAGCACATAAGAAACCGATTTCATCAATTTAAAACTCGTGTCATGCTCTTTATAAAAGAAAACATTCGTGGCTAACAACGTCACTTTTTAAAAACTCAGTAAGTGTCATCAAACCATGGCTTACAATGTCATCATCAAAATCTAGTAAAAATACCTCTTTGAATTTCATGCTTTATAAGTAAAAACACAATCTTACATGCTACTCACATAGCAATGCTTACACCTGTATCTCAATGCATAAGTCTCAAGTCTTACATGCTACAACGTAGCAATGCTCAAATCACATGCATACCAATGCACAAAAACCGTATTAAAACACATGCATAATCTCATATGCAAACAAGTAATTACCATGACACTTACCTTTGAAAAATAAAAACATATATTGGTGCTAGTGATCCGATTTTTACCACTCTAAATCGTTAGGATAAACGGGAAACCGCATGTTAGTACCACTCCTAGAGCATGCGCATGTTGATACCACTCTCAACATGAATTATCTCACCTTGGTGTCTGGTGACAATACCACTCCTATCATCCCGGATGTGACAGTACCACTCCCATTACATAGAATTAGACTAAAAGCCTATTGATCGGTCAAATTATCCCATAAGTTTCATAACTTAACTAGCCAATATATTCTCAAAAATCGATTCTCAAAACTTAATTCAAAACAGAATTCAAATCACATGCATCCCACTTTTCACGCATCACTTGCAAAAAACGATAAAACCACTTTTATCTTATTTTTCAAAACAAAACAGTGGGAACATCGAATGCTTATAAAATCTTTTAAAAAATATTTTCATGAGCATTTAAATACGTGCATAATTACATGTGCACAACAAAACTAGAGCATGAGAATTAACATAATAAAAACACGGCGTAATATAGGAACCTTTAAAAAATAAAAGGTATAACTTACTTCGGAGTATAGGGAGGTTTCTCACACCTTCCCTACACCCGCAAACCTTTGAAAAATCAAGTAAAACACTGCCGAAGCATCCCACTCACCAATAACCGTTACTTGTCCGACAAGTCACCAAAATTTCACTCGATCACTTCAAACTTGATCCTCAACTTCTTGATCTGTTTCAACCATCAAAAAATTAGGATTAAGTGATCCTAATCGCACACAACAAACCCCAAGTTGGACCCCCACTCAACAGCCCTTAAAACTATCAAAACCTTAACCAAAACCTTTCCAAAAACTACCAAACTTCTCCTAAACCTATAGTTTGGGATTAGGGACTTTAAAAACACTTTTTAAACATCCTAAAACATTAAAAATCATCCATTTAGGATCCAAAAATAGTGGGTAAAAATCTTTGAACAAAAATTATAGGTTTTGATCAAAAACCGATTTTTCTTAAACCAAAAGAGTAAAAACGTTTTTACCAAGCCAATAACTTGGTAATTTCAATAAAGAACCTTTTAAAATCAGAGGATTGAATGTTTATTACCTCCAATTTTGACCCAACCAACTTCCATGGTTTTTGAGAAGGAAAACGAGTGAAAAACAAGGTTTTTGAAGAATGAAAAATTATAAATAATTATTAGAACGAAAATTAATGAAAAGAAATCGAGTTTACCTTGAAAAGACGGTCGTTATCTGCCTTGGGAAGAGGAAAAACGAAAATAATAAAATAAGGGTTTAGGATTTTAGGAATTAAATAAAGTGATTTGGGTTATACGTTTTAAAATTTGGGTTTTTAAGTATATAAAATAAGCCCATGGAAGTTTAATTCAATTAGAATTTGGATTGGATCAAATCCCCTTAAAGATTCAAAGTTTAGGCTTAGTTTATAAAATTGTCCTTAAGTTTTCAATTTTTACAAATTAGTCACTAATTTCAAAATTCTACGGATTCAAGGGTAAATTTCGAAATTGATTTGACCTAAGTCAGATATATATTAAATAAGGATTTTAGGATATTTTTCTATGATTTATTTTGATTAAAAATTAAATTTTTAAGTACTTAATCCCAAACTAGGCTAAACCGGCGAAATCGGTTCACTAAACTTCTAAACCCAATTTTGGGGCATTACAACTCTCCCCCACTTAAGAAATTTCGTCATCGAAATTTTTACCGTGAAAAGAGTTAAGGAAAATTGCTCCTTCACAACTTCCTTTCACTCCCACGTGACTTTCCAATCACCATTACTCCAATAAAACACTCTGATGAACACAAGGATCTTACCACAAAGAACCTTTGCTACAAAAAAAACAAGATCCCAACATATATC
The DNA here is from genome assembly GCA_035048815.1 of Abelmoschus esculentus. Classification (NCBI taxonomy): domain Eukaryota; kingdom Viridiplantae; phylum Streptophyta; class Magnoliopsida; order Malvales; family Malvaceae; genus Abelmoschus; species Abelmoschus esculentus. The sequence continues at coordinate 5,963,950 of JAUCBN010000049.1, forward strand.
TCATACAGACAAGATTTAGTCTCATCATAACATCACCTGCGATCAAAACTTGCAACGATATCCAAAACAACGGTACACCAAAAACACCATGGTTCGTCTCAACACTCATTGCATTCTCAAGCCAAAGTAAAAATAATTTTTTTTTCTTATTTGGCGACCTAACCTTTCCTTACTTAAGGTTAGTATCTGAATTTCGAAAAACTTTAAGAGTTCCCAACTACCATTAATAAGCTTAACTTTCTCAAGCATATTATAATATACAAGGCAAAAACCAAAACTTTCCCCCGAGTCTCGCTCAACGCAATATCACATAACAACTTTCACTAACAAAAACCTTAAATGGTACCACTCGAACACCCAACTACGAACACGGCTACAAGAAAACCCTACCAATGGTAACATCTTTACCAAGAACCTAAAAGATTCATGTCACATCACCTTAGCATACCTTTCTAGACCTGGATGACCCACCTACATCAGCCACATGCCTGCTAACAAGAGAACACCCGAAACTCAACTAGAAACCCAACATCTTTCTCAATTACTTTACCATATTAAAACATACTGCTTAACAGTTTCAATCTTCCTCAAAGAAAACACTTTATCTTACTGCCAAGAATCCACATCATAAAATTTACGAAGATTTGTTCACACACTTCTACTTTAGCACCTTTAACGACAACTACACTCTCAAAGAACACTGACTCTCAAGTTGAACTTACCAACAAACAAACATTCACTTTCAATTTATCCACATCCAAAACAAGTCCATCAAACAACAACCACTTACAAACACCTTTCACAACTCCTTACTTCAGATGCATAGCAAAAGACTACCACAAACTTTGATTAAGAAATCATTCTAACTTATAGCACCATACAACACAACCACGTGCCCTATAGAAAACAAAGACAATCATCACACAACTAAATACCCGTCAACACAACCTCAAATGTGCCTCGCACATGTAGTTTCAGCTAACATCCGATAGTAACTTACCTCAGAACATCTTAACTATGGAAAGTTTCACCCACAACTCTGTCACTAGACCAACACTCTTCGATAAACTTAGTCGGGTCAACAATGCTCTTGAATTTACAACACTCTTAACTTACTCCACTAAACCGACACCTATCAAGACATAATCCTTAAGCAACCCAAGTCACACTAAGCATCTCAGATTAACCCATCATGCAACACAAGGTACTTCTAAACCCTTTTGTGACAATACACATCATCATGGTCATCAAAAAATAGTGTTTCATCTAAAGACTAGATCACCATAACCAACTCAACAATGCACCATTAACAACCTGGATGAACTACACACACAATTTTTTCCAAACAACAACTCACTGGCTAGACCATTAAACAATATGACACTATAGTCAACCAACTCTTATTTCACTTAGGTTATTCCAAGCTCAAAATTGTGCCCCTCTAAACTAGCCAAACTCAATGTTATTCCTCCTTCCACTAACCTTAACATTAAACAACAACAACACATGAGAAAATCAAACGTAAATGGAAAACTCAACAAACACAGACCCTCACAACATCTCTTGACGATAAAACAAGTCTATAAGATTGTTTGACCAATAATGGCTACAAACTACCCAACATTCCTCATTACACAATATCTCCATGCAGAGATATTCAAGGATTACATCCGAAACCTCCATAACAACTTGGCCATACCCAAGCAAAACCTGACACAACTCCTTTTGAACATAATATGCAAAAGCTAAGCCAAACGACACAATCACCATCTCTCCAAGTCCACACAAGTCCGTTATGCATCCTTCATTACCTCAAATCTTGTTCCAAAATTATTTATTTCTTTTCCAAAAACCCAACTAGCACTCTCTAAAATAAACACTAGATCAGTTACACACTTGGCCTAACCACCTCATGGTCCATACCAAACAAAAAATACCATGTGGTACTTCCTCCAAACACATCGATTACATAAAAGGTTCGCTCTAAAGAAACACCGCGAAACTCAACCTTCAGTTTTACTAACAACCAACCCCAACTGAAATCAAACTCAAGGCACTCAACCTAGGTTCAACCATCCACAACTCCAATCCCATCTAACCAATCCTTAACAAGAATTACTTCCCAGCCAGAATAGTAACTCGACTCACTACACAACAGGCTCAGCTCCAACAAGAGCATCTTTTAGACACCTTTTTAAACCTACACCTTCTCCCTACAGGATTGATCACAACATGACCTTCATTTTCAAGAGGGAAACGTTTGTAGAGATGGACAATGCATGCATGAGTCCTATATGTCACCCTAGATACCTATACAAGTGCATGCAAATGCAATCTAATGTCATGCTCAAGAATGCATGCATGTCCTAAAATATCTAAAGTATATGCATATAGGTGCTCTTATACTATGCATGATTATCGTCCATACTCACAAACAACATCCTCAACTCCAAAACTTCAACTTTCTACCACTTCAGCATTCAAAACCATAGAACTTAGCACTCAAGAGTACAAAACCACACCATAACTTGAATGTTTCCAACACGTTCGATTCAACTTGCACACAAAGCACTTTGAAATTCACAAAGGCAATCTAAGTGATGTAGTCATCGACTACTCACCAGCACAACAGATTCTTAGACTAAATTGATTTCAAACCACTTTACACCCAAACACGTTCGAGGACCCAGTCGACTTAAGATCGAATATCACAACACCACAATATAAATCTATTTATACTTTTTGATTTCCAAAACTCCTCTATTACCAAGTTTTTGCTTTCTTTTTGGTCCTTATCAAGCAAAATAAAATAGAAAAATAATTTTAACATATAATTTTTTTTTGTAAAACTTGTGAGGCTAGCGCGAAGCAAGTTCCAAGTAGCTCAAGTACAATATAAAACAATTTCCCTAGTAGTAGTTAGAGCAATGGGTACCCCAAAATAAACCCAACAATATATACAGAATCTTCACATAGAACAATCATCAACTATGATTAGCATCACGAATATATAACTATCAAGTGTATTTTCCACAATAGCATTAAACATCATATAAAATCATCACAAAATCTCATGCATTAACCAATGCAATTTCAAACTAGTTTCCCATACTATATGGCATATCAAAAATCACAAATCTCATGAGATGTTTAACTCTAAATCATTTTTAAGACCAACTAACCACAATGTATGCAATATTTAAAATTCTAAACACTTTTCACTTTTATAAATTTTACAGGCAAGACAACCTTAAAACATGGTCAAACAGTAGTCTATGTCACATAATATTCAATTCACTTAGTCAAGAAACTCACGGACACGTTCACATTTACATATAACTAATGTCATAACAAAGAAACAAGATTACATCATGCTTACAAATAATCACCTATATGTAGTAGAATATCTACCTATCTAAATTTAATCATGCTTACAAACACCGTGCTTGAAAAACAAACCCTTAAGTTACTATGTCACAACACAAGTCAATCACATATACTATCACTTTTTACACCTTTTGTTGGCATTAATCATCGAATTTACACCCACTTGAACCAATGCATGTACTTAATGTGATATATTTAGAAGTCATGCTATTAGAGATAATATTTACGGAAAAGGCACGTTTTACTGCATTTTCATATCTGTGCAGGAGAACCAGTGCCGCGGCAACAACAAGGCCAAGGCAGGACCTGATGCTGAGGCAGCAGGTGAGAGCCAGGAAGCAAGACTGTAGGCGATTGGAAGACAAAAATCCAAGGGACGTGTCTGGACTTAAAGCCCATGGATCGGAGCTGGCTAGCATTAGGAAAAGCCCAAGACAAGGCCACGCGGGAAAGCCCCCTTAGCCGAATTAAACTTGGAAATATTTTAATTATGTACTTGACTTGTTCCGTACTCCAAGTTGTATTCTACTTAGGAAAGGTTTGCCCTAGGTCTAGCCTATATAAGACCTAGCCACCCAATGTAACATATACGGGAAAACCTAGAGAGAAAGAGCCGACTTATAATCTTGTTTTCTTTCTCTCCATTATCTTCTAAGCTTCTTTAGGTTTTAGGTGAAGGTTGTTAGTATTTGTGAGAAGAGATTGTACTTTGTTTTTGATTCAATGCAATAAAGTTATCAAGGTTTGCTTATCCTTTGTTATTCCTTGTTCTTGCATTCAAGCCCGGGAGGGAAGTTTGTAAGTAATCCATTTATCTAAGCTCAGGAGAGTTAGATTCACGAAAGGGGTAAGTACGGTGCTTCAATCGCGAAATACTAACTCGGCCTAGGGATAGGTTAAGAGTTTCAACGGCTAAAAGAAGTGTGAGATTGGTTGGTGAGTATAATTGGTTCACGCCGGGAGGTATCATCAAGGACTAGTCATCAACAACACTCTGACTTAGGGATAAGCGGAGTCATTGAAGGACACTTTGCCGAACTTTGGTAAAGTCCACCCACGAGCAAGGGACTGCCGCGGCGGACAAGTATCGTCGCTGCCAAGGCAGTAAACTGCAGTGCTGCCGAGGCAGTGATATACGATTGCATTGAGCAGAGACAAGTCAATCAAATCCACAATACAACGCAACTGGATCCTGACTCATCTCTCTCTATTATTAAATCTCTTTACTTTGCTTAGTTGTTTTAGTTTAATTAAACCAAACTCAATCACTTGTGTTTTATTTTACTTCTTTCTACAGAACAAGAAGACGAAGAAGACATATTAAGTCTACCAGTCCCTGTGGAGACGATAATCCGATAATTATTTATCACTTATTACTTTCGATGTGTCCACTTGCACTAAACGCGCACTTTTGACACGCGACAAGTTTTTGGCGCCGTTGCTGGGGACTGGCAACTAAATTTTGTTTTCTTTATTTTCTTGTTCTTTTTATTTTTATTTTACTTTTGTTTTTCTTGGTGTATGACCAGGGCCAACCCAGCCAACCTCTTATACGAGTTAGATCCAGAGATCGAAAGAACAAGGCTAAGGTTGAGGAGACAAATCCAAGAGGCTATGGCAGATCACCCGACAGGACAAAACTTACCTGCCAGTAATGGAGTTTTACTGCCGCCACCTGGGCCGCGGCAGCTCACTGTTAGAGACTTCCTGGAAGATGACTTAAATGGATTAAACCCAGGAGTCATTACACCGGAGATAGAAGCAGCCCACTTTGAACTGAAACCTGTTATGTTCAATACGCTCAATACTATTGGACAATTTGGTGGGTCTGCAACTGAAGACGCAAGGCAGCACCTTAAATCCTTCATGGAAATTTGCAACTCTTTCAAAATCCAAGGAGTCCATGAAGATGTCTTGCGATTGAAGCTATTCCCCTATTCACTGAGGGATAGGGCGAAAGCTTGTCTGAATAGCATTCCAGCAGGATCTATTGGATCTTGGAGTAAACTTTGCCGTGATTTTATTACTCGTTTTAATCCTACAAACTTATATGATAGAATTCGTAATGAAATCACCTCTTTTCGATAGGCAGATGACGAACCAATGTACGAGGCATGGGAGCGCTACAGAGATTTACTACACAAGTGTCCTTTGCATGGATTTCCCGTATGGACACAAGTGACTATGTTCTACAATGCCACGAATGCCCCGATAAGGATGATGTTAGATGCCTCGACAAACGGAACACTCCTTGATAAAGCACCTGAGGAAGCTATTGAGATACTAAATAAACTCGTGAAAAATGACTTCCAATTTCCGACATCTAGGCGAGGAGGAGTAAGACGCCAAGCCACAATAAATGAATTAGACTCATCGAATTCAGTGGCAACACAATTGGCCTCTCTTACCAAGATGGTGCAAAACCTACAATTACAGCAAAATACCCGTGAGGTTAAGGTAATTGATTCCTATTGTGACTTATGTGGAGGTAACCACAATTCCACTGATTGCATGAATCAAGAAACTGGTATGTATGTTGGGAACTACAACCGCAACAATATTTTTTTCTTTTTTTTTGCAATTTTTTTAGATGAATCGAGCAACTTACTGAATCGATGTAGCTTTGATACCAATTGATACGAATCCGGTTGCGGAATATCCGAATTTGTATTTGTGATTGCCCGATCGTGATTCTAGTAAGTAACTAAAATGAAAAATAGAAACTTTGAAATGAAACTTATAAGATGATATGAAATGGATAGATAAAATAGTTAAATGGAATGAGCGCCTATTTATAATATATGTCAAAAGTTGTCCCATTTACAATGAAATGAGCGCCTATTTATAGGTGTAAGACAACAACAAATTGATTGGCCTAGACAAAGATTAAAGACTCATTATTCTAGTGTTAAAGGCCTATTAATTTGTAGGTTATCATATCTCCTATTGACAGCCAAAAAGTTTGATCTAGAAGGATGAATGTGAACATTCTTAGGATGAATGTAGACATACATATCATCCACAAGTAGAAACCCTTGGGCTGATGGTTGATTAAGTTGTCATTCATCCTCCCTTAAGGGGCTGTTATAAAGCATTGAATTCAGCAATTGAATGGTCTCTTGAATTCTTGGAAGAAGCATCTTGTGACTATTCTTGTATTGAATTTCCAGCATGCACTGTCTTCAATAATTTAATCACATCCTAAGCTCCTGATATCAGATTGAGGTAATTCAAAGTGCGTTGGAAAGATAAGGAATAGGGGAATAAGTTTGAAGAAGACCTCAAGACTCAAATATGCTTGTATCCAATCCAAAAATGGTAAACAAGTTGACTGATATTCCTTGAAGTCCCTCCTTAAGTATTGTTTTAATTGCTGCCTTTACTCTCCCTTAAGTGGTGATAATGAAGACTTTTATTGCATGTCTTTTCTTTCTTGCTTGCTGAAACTGACAACCTTAAAGTGATGTAAAGACTCTTTTGAAAGCCTTAAAACCATTGCTGGAAATAACAGCCTTCAAGTGTCTAATTGCTCCATTGAATTGCATTGTAACCAATCAACCTTGATGTGTCTTCAAGGGTCTTTAATTGATGTAAATGCCTTGTCATTCCTGAGAATATGATCAGCCATTTGCTCCAAAAGAATATCTTAGCTGAAATATATAAGCAATCATTAGATAACAACTTTATTCAATAAAAATGAAAGTGAATGCATGAAACAAATTTAATGAGCTAGTTTAATTAATGAAACTAGTTACATTGAATGATCTAGTTTAATTAATTACCTCACGCACTAAATGAACTCATAAACATAAAAGAACTAACATGCTTTAAGTGAACTATCATGCATTAATTAAACTAATGAACTTAATTGCACTAACATGCTTAAATGATCATCAAGCATTATTTATTCATGCACACATGCTGAAACTTAAGAAAGAATTCATGCAAACTCATGCACAAGTAGGAGGTTGTATTGTTCAAACAAAGTTGGTGTTGCATTCTCTAATTTCCAGCCTTGAATAAATAGATTTCCCATGACCTCTTAGAATTTCTTGGTTTTAGCACGAGTCATAGGTCCAATAGGAAATTCTTCTGTTTCATTGTTGGATGTGATCATATCAGTTCTGTTAGTTTTAAAGTATGCATATCTAAATGAGCTTTATAGTGAACACATTGGAATTTAAACCGAGTAAAGTGCTCTAAATTTAATATTAAGTGGTTTAATCATATTAAAAAGCCCATAATTAACTATTTCAAATCATGTAGTTTAATTCAATCTCATTTTATGGTAGGTTTGTACGATTTAAGGCATGGATGTCTAATTGGGATTTTAGTGAACCCGTTAGAAATTAATCGAGTAAAATGCTCTAAAATTGAGATTAAGTTTTATACTTTGTTTCAAAAGCCCATAATTAACTACATGATCTCATGAAATTTGATGTATTCATATTTTGGAACTGTTTTGTTAGGTTTAAAGTATGTATATCTAATGAGTTTTAAACACATTGGAATTTAAACCGAGTAAACTGCACTAAATTTTTTATTAAGTGGTTTAATCATATTCAAAAGCCCATGATTAACAATTTCAACTCATGTAGTTTGACTCAATCACATTTTATGGTCGGCTTGTTCGATTTAAAGCGTCCATGTCTAATTGGGCTTTCTAGTGAACCCGTTCGAATCTTAAGCGACCTAAATGCTCTAAAATTGAGATTAAGTTGTATAATTTGGTTCAAAGCCCATAATTAACTATTTGAACTCATGAAATTTGATTTATTCTTATTTTGCAACCGTTTTATTAGTTTTAAAGTATGCATATCTAAATGAACTTTATAGTGAACACATTTGAATTTAAATCGAGTAAAGTGCTCTAAATTTGAGATTAGGTGGTTTAATCATATTCAAATGCCCAAAATTAGCAATTTCAACTCATTTAGTTTGACTCAATCACATTTTGTGGTCACTTTGTTCGATTTAAAGCATCCATGTCTAATTGGGCTTTTTAGTGAACCCTTTAGAAATTTAAACGAGTAAAATGCTCTAAAATTGAGATTAAGTTGTATAATTTGGTTCAAATCTCATAGTTAACTATTTGAACTCCTAAAAATTGATTTATTCTTACTTTGCGACCGTTCTGTTAGTTTTAAAGTATGCATATCTAAATAAGCTTTATAGTGAACACATTGGAATTTAAAACGAGTAAAGTGCTCTAAATTTTAGATTAAGTGGTTTAATCATATTCAAAAGTGTAACATCCCGAATTTGCCCAATTCAAAGTTCCATTTTTTTGGAAATCCCTAATTTCTGAAACCCTAATAATACGAGGTAGCCTGTCGAAACGGACTTTCTTCGTAAGTTGCGGATCTAGGAATGTTGTAAGCAAGTTCCTGCAAAAGAAAAACATAAACAATCAAGTGTTTACACTGATTACCTATATAGGAAATAAGTATAATAATTTGGGCGTTTGAAGAGAAATTTTACATTGTTTACCTACATAGGAAAACAATGAAGTAAAATAAAACGAAAAGTGAAAGAGATAAGAAAAGGACAAAAAGTTGCTGGATCGAATTGGACACGCTAAACTCGAAAGAACCTGCACAATATACTGAGCAAACCCGAATCGAATCTGTTTAACGTCAAAAGGACTTGGACCCTCTAGATAGCAATCTAGGAACCCGAAGTATCAAGAATTTGACAATCAAAAACAAGTTTGAATGTCAGAAAAGTTCTAAAAAAAACAAATAAGAGAAAAACTCTCAAATATAAATTTTATTCAAAGTGTGTATATCCTTGTCTTTACAAAAATTTCAGAATATATAGGAGAATGAAGGAGTTGGCCGAATTTGAATACTTGGCTGAAATTAAATTCAAATGCTTAATAACTTGCATCTAGGCTCCATTCATATCAGCCACATGTTTGGGCTCATAAAACACATTAAACATGTGTTAATTGTTTGAATTTGAATGAGAAACCCCTTATCCTTATCCTTTGTTGCCGTCCATCATTCCAAAAGAAGAGTTGTGTTTGGCCTGCTCTTACACTGGCACACCTTTGTTTACCTATTTTGGAAAACAGTACAAGAATCCATTTCGTAACTCACTGGTCCACCTCTGTTTACCTATACTGGAAAACAGTACAAGAATCCATTTCGTAACTCACTAGTACACCTCTGTTTACCTATACTGGAAAACACAAGGTTGAAACACTTGTAAACTTATTCAAAAACACACAAGAATGTATAAATAAGTTAGAAACATAATAAACACTATCAAACCAAACCTTAAAACATACTTAATAGCATATATACATACTTAAACATATATAATAAGTAGTATAGTCTAATATGTCACATATCAGCATGCAACACATTATAAAGCCTATGTTCTAAGGCACAAACATTATCGAATGAATCTGGAATTGAAGCACAAGGAAAAGTACTTCCCTGAATTTCTTTGCCTTAGAACGAGTAATAGGTCCTTGTGGCAAGACCTCCGGATCATGTTGTGCTTGCATTGATGTGCTCACATCATTCCCCCCTTCTTGAAAAGGATTTGACCTCAAATCTGCAGAATCATCATAAGGGGTTAAATCAGAAACATTAAATGTGGCACTTACAGTGTACTCGCCCGGTAAGTCTATCTTGTAGGCATTGTCATTCACTTTCACCAACACCTGAAAAGGACCATCTCCTCTTGGTAACAACTTTGACCGTCGTTGGGCTGGAAAACGTTCTTTTCGAAAATGAACCCAAACCCAATCACCAACATCGAAGGTGACTCACTTCCTTCCTTTGTTTGCTTGCTTTTCATATTGTTGAGTCCTTTGTTCTAAATTCTCCTTCACCTGTTGATGCAACTTCTTCACATATTCTGCTTTTGCTTGACCGTCCCTGCTCGTCACTTGTTCTTGTGGCAAAGGTAACAAATCTAGAGGCGTAATAGGGTTAAAACCATAAACAACCTCAAATGGTGACATCTTAGTAGCAGAATATACATCATGATTATACGCAAACTCAACATGTGGCAAACAATCTTCCCAAGTCTTGATATTCTTTTTAATGATGGAACGAAGTAAAGTAGATAAAACTCTGTTAACAACCTCAGTTTGTCCATCAGTCTGGGGATGGCAAGTAGTAGAAAACATGAGTTTCGTACCTAATTTGCTCCAGAGTCCTCCAGAAGTGACTCAAAAACTTTACATCCTTGTCAGAAACAATCGACCTAGGAATACCATGCAAACGTACAACATCTCTAAAGAACAAATTAGCCACATTAACAGCATCATCAGTCTTATGGCATGCAATAAAATGTGCCATTTTAGAGAACCTATCAACCACAACAAAAATACTATCTCTACCTGTCCTAGTTCTTGGCAATCCCAAAACAAAATCCATAGAAATATTAGTCTAAGGAGAATCAGGAATAGGTAAAGGTAAGTACATACCATGTGGTGAAACCTTCGATTTTGCTTTCTTACATGTCACACAATGTTCAGAGTACCTTTCAACGTCTCTACGCATCTTAGGCCAAAATAGATGTTCTTTCAACGTCTGTAACAACTTGGTGACTCCAAAGTGACCCATCAATCCACCCTCATGTGCTTCACGGATCAGAATATCACGCATTGAACCCTTTGGAATGCATATCCTATTTTCTTTGAAAAGATAACCATCATGCCTGTAAAACTTTCCATCTGAACCTTTCTCACAAGCATTATACTTATCTCTGTGATATATCGTAAAGCCTCATGATCAGTGTGAATCACAAACTCCTTAGGCAACAAGTAATGTTGCCAAGTCTCCAATGCCCGAATCAGTGCATACATCTCCTTACCGTAGACTAGATAATTTAATGTTGCTCCACTAAGCTTTTCACTGAAGTATGCAATGGGCCTTTTTTCCTGCATTAACACAACGCCTCTACCAACTCCAGAAGCATCACATTCAATTTCAAAAGTTTTATCAAAGTTAGGTAAGGCTAACACAGGTGACTTCATCAAACAATCCTTAATTTTCAAAAAGGCATCTTCTTGTTCTTTACCCCATAAGAAGTTAGAATTCTTCTTAATAATCCCGGTTAAGGGTGCGGTAATAGAACTGAAGTTAGGAACAAACCGACGATAGAAACTAGCTAAATCATGAAAAGATCTAACTTGAGTAATCGATGTCGGTCGTGGCCATTCTTGAATTGCTTTTATCTTTTCATGATCTACTTCAACACCCTATGCACATTTGTACAAACCTAGCTTCGTTTTGAAGGCTGTCTTCCATTCATCGCCTTCTCGCATGTGAATCTGATGATATCCACTCTTTAGGTCAATTTTGGAGAAGATGACGGCTCCACAAAGCTCGTCCAACATATCATCAAGTCTAGGAATAGGATGACGATACTTAATTGTAATTTGATTCACAGCTCTACAATCTACGCACATCCTCCAAGACCCATCTTTCTTCGGCACTAACAATGCCGGAACAGCACACGGACTTAGACTCTCTCGAATATTAGACTCTCTCGAATATAACCCTTGTCCATCAATTCTGTCACTTGTCTTTGAAGCTCTTTTGTCTCTTCAGGGTTAGTTCGATAAGCTGGTCGATTTGGAATAGTAGCACCTGGGATAAAGTCAATCTGGTGCTCAATGCCACAAAGAGGTGGCAATCCCCTCGGTGTTTCTTCCGGAAACACATCCTTAAATTCCTACAAAAGGGAAACAATTGATGCAAGCAAATCAGAAGGAAAGTCAGTCAATAAACAATAATCTTTAAACATTAAAATAAACAAAGATTGGTGAGAGGAAAGACATTTCCTGATTTCTCGACTGCTTGCATAAACATTCATCTTTTTCTTCTCCTTTGCAGCTTCCTTACTCTTTTTCAAGCTTGCTTGATCTTCCACCACTTGACTCGGTGTCAAAGGAGCCAAAGTAATCTTTTTACCTGCATGCATAAAAGAGTATCGATTTGTAAAACCATCATGCATACCTTCTTGTCATACTGCCAAGGGCGTCCCAAAAGATATTTTCGCGTTGTTGTTCATCCTGAACCTGTTGCACACTCAGACTACGTTTAACAACCATAATTTTCATTACCTTACCAGTCTCAACAACTTCTAGGACATCTTCTTTATCATCTTCATCAAGGGTCTCATGTGGTTCTTCTTCAAAATCTGACTCGATCTCTCCATCATCTCGCATCAACATAACCTTATGATTAGGACACTGGCTAGCAACATGTCCTCGACCAAGGCACTTAAAACATTGAATATCTCTCGATCGTTCTTGTACCACTACTTTTTGTTTACCACGCCCATTATCAACAACGGGAGGCTTTGGTTTGCTGGACTCGCCTTGTTCTTGAATCCGAAGTGGCGCTTGTGGTGCTTGTTTCCTAGCATGGTTAGGGGTATACAATGGATTCGTAAAAGATTTAAATGGAGTAGTATTACCTCGAGTAGAAACTTTTCTACGTTGTTGTCGCTCAATTTTCATCGCCATATGCACCATGTCATCCAATTCGACATAATGTTGCAATTCAACAACGTTAGCAATTTTAGAATTCAAACCTACCATAAACCGAGCCATAGTTGCTTCACGATCCTCAACTATGTTCGCACGCATCATGGACATCTCTATTTCCTTGAAATAGTCCTCGACAGTCCTATTGCCCTGTTTCAAAGTTTGTAATTTCTGAAATAAATCACGATGATAGTGAGAAGGAACAAACTGTTTCCGCATGATATGCTTCATTTCGTCCCATGTTCTCACTGGTCCTTCACCTGCACGTCGTCGACTAACCAGTAATTGATCCCACCACAACAGTGCATAGTCAACAAACTCCAAAGTTGCTAGACGTACTTTCTTTTGTTCCGAGTAATTGTAACACTCGAAAACGTGTTCAACCTTACTTTCTCATGTCAGATAAGCATCTGGATCTAAACGTCCCTGAAAAGAAGGTATAGCAACTTTTATGTTAGAAATATTATCATCAACTACACGTCCTGGTCGTTGATTCATCCGTGGTGATTGTTCAACGTCATTTTCATCATGATTCTCATTATGGACAGATTGGGAACCACCCCCATCTATCTTGTCCAAACGAGACTGCAAAGGCTCTAATGCATTCTCTAATAGACGTTGCATAGTACGTGTAAAAGCCTGCATTTGCAAATCTGGTGGCTGGTCTCCACCATGACTACGATCATCTGACCCTGTCATATTAAAACAAAAGAAAACACAAAGAAGCACAAATAACGAGTTAAGTAAAACAAAAATAAAAGTCCTCACTGCACACTCACAAAACCTCTCAGTTTTCACTCCAAAGAAAAATGTGCACTCAAAATGTAACACTCAGCGCTCGTGTTTCACTCGGGAGAATGCTTGAATGGCTCTTTTTGTCTCCCCTTCTGTTCTCACAACACTCAGTGCCTTTTTCCCTCACAATTTCTCAATTTTCAGTTCTTTAAAGGACTAAACCAACGTTTTCAAACCTGTTACAAATGTGTTACTAACAAGAAACACAAATAAGGAAAAACGAAGATAAAACAAGGAAAAAAAAGAAACAAAAGTAAAAGGGCTAGAAATTGGCAAAAGGAAATAAAAAGATGGAAATGTAATTCTTACTACAAGGAAGTGCTTTACAACGCTCCTATCACCGAACAAACAAGAACAATTCGTTTCGGTTGATTTACAAGCACTTCGAATCACATAGTAGAACTTGTACATTCATCTTGATTTTAAAATAGGAATACACTTTCTTTTTTTTAGTCAAACTTTGACTTTGACTTTTTTTTGAATTTTTCGAAATTTATTTTTTTTGTATTTTTCTTTTATACTAAATTGCAGAAAAAGTACAACAAATCCGAACTTAAGCTCTGATACCATATGATACGAGGTAGCCTGTCGAAACGAACTTTCTTCGTAAGTTGCGGATCTAGGAATGTTGTAAGCAAGTTCCTGCAAAAGAAAAACATAAACAGTCAAGTGTTTACACTGATTACCTATATAGGAAATAAGTATAATAATTTGGGCATTTGAAGAGAAATTTTACATTGTTTACCTACATAGGAAAACAATGAAGTAAAATAAAACGAAAAGTGAAAGAGATAAGAAAAGGACAGAAAGTTGCTGGATCGAATTGGACACGCTAAACTCGAAAGAACCTGCACAATATACTGAGCAAACCCGAATCGAATCTGTTTAACGTCAAAAGGACTTGGACCCTCTAGATAGCAATCTAGGAATCCGAAGTATCAAGAATTTGACAATAAAAACAAGTTTGAATGTCAGAAAAGTTCTAAAAAGAACCAAATAAGAGAAAAACTCTCAAATATAAATTTTATTCAAAGTGTGTATATCCTTGTCTTTACAAAAATTTCAGAATATATAGGAGAATGAAGGAGTTGGCCGAATTTGAATACTTGGCTGAAATTAAATTCAAATGCTTAATAACTTGCATCTAGGCTCCATTCATATCAGCCACATGTTTGGGCTCATAAAACACATTAAACATGTGTTAATTGTTTGAATTTGAATGAGAAACCCCTTATCCTTATCCTTTGTTGCCGTCCATCATTCCAAAAGAAGGGTTGTGTTTGGCCTGCTCTTACACTGGCACACCTTTGTTTACCTATTTTGGAAAACAGTACAATAATCCATTTCGTAACTCACTAGTCCACCTCTGTTTACCTATACTGGAAAACAGTACAAGAATCCATTTCGTAACTCACTAGTACACCTCTGTTTACCTATACTGGAAAACACAAGGTTGAAACACTTGTAAACTTATTCAAAAACACACAAGAACGTATAAATAAGTTAGAAACATAATAAACACTATCAAACCAAACCTTAAAACGTACTTAATAGCATATATACATACTTAAACATATATAATAAGTAGTATAGTCTAATATGTCACATATCAGCATGCAACACATTATAAAGCCTATGTTCTAAGGCACCAACATTATCGAATGAATCTGGAATTGAAGCACAAGTAAGGAAAAGTACTTCCCTGAATTTCTTTGCCTTAGAACGAGTAATAGGTCCTTGTGGCAAGACCTCCGGATCATGTTGTGCTTGCATTGATGTGCTCACATCACCTAATTAATTGAGAAGTAATTTGAATTTCTTAATGGCTTAATTGTTTGGAAATTGGAATTTATGGACCGGTTTTTAAAACAAAGGAAAACTTGGGTGCTTATTTGTGATCCCAAGAGTGTCCAAGGGATCATGTTGTACTTAAACCTTTTTTAAGGTAAAAATTAAATCCCCCATTCCCAGAACGTGAAATCAGTTCTGATGGGGAATTAAAAATCTGAAACCGCCAATCTCCATTCTCCTTCCCTCTCGCTCGCTCAGATTTCTTTTTTTTTCTCTCCACATGTCCGTTCGAGTCACCGGTTCCCTCCGTTCGCATCTTGCTCAACCTCCATCGTCGCAGTCATTTGCGTTTTGGTGAGAAATCGTTGGAATCCTTGTATCTCCTATCTCGGTTTTGTTTTGTTTTTAAAGGTTGAGACTGAAATTTTGAGTTTGCCTTCTTGTTTCGTAGAGATCCTTCACCGACGCCTCTGCCTTTTTAGTTTTCTGTTGGAGAAGTTTGGGTAAGTTCTTGTTTTCAAGTTTAAGATCTTTTGTTAAAGAGAGTTGTTTGGTTCCTTTGTTGTCGTTGCTGGGATTGAGTGGTATCGTTATGTTGTTGTAGGTTTGTCGTCTTACTGATCCGTCGCCGAAGTTGTCATCGGAGTTGCTGCCGGTGAGCTGCCGCCACCATCGTCGGTTTGGTCGTCGTCGATTTCCTTGTCGCCGGTGAGTTCTGCCGTCGGTCTTGGTGGTGATGTTGCATCATTATTAGGTTTATTATCTTGTTGGGTTAAATTGGTTGGTGGGCTTTTGAAGTGGGAATTATGATGATGGGTGTTGGGCCTGGTGGTGTGTAAGAGTGGTGGGTTGTGTTGTTGGGTTAGTGACTAGGTGTTGAGAGGTGGGCTAGAAATTGAGTGTGTGTTTTATGTAAGTCCATTTGTGGTAGACCCAAAACCGAAATGTATTTGGTATATGGTTTTTGGAATTTTGACCCGACCCATGTTTGACCGAGTTTGACTTGTTGACCACCTTTTAACTTTGACCAACTTTGACTTTTGACCTTTGACCAGTCAATTCAAAGTTGACTTTTGACATTTGACTTTGACTTCTAAGTTGACCAGAGTTGACTTTGATAGTTGACTTTGACTAGAGTTGACTTTGACCAAAAGTTGATTTTTTCGGAAAACCTTTTCCTTGACCTTTTTTGACGTTCTGAGTCTGAATCTGCTATCCGTTTTGTCAAATTCAAACCCGAAAGCCCCGTTTTTAGATTTTTTTCATCTGAATTGTTCTAAGAGTGAAAAGTTTTTATAAGGATTTTTAATTCAGAATCTTCTTCCGTTCAGGTGTTAACGTTTCTGAAGCCTCTGGTGTACCTCCTATTGTTCGTACTGATCAGGCACATTCTTCGAGACCGTCACGTGGGTAAGCTTTCGAATCAGAGTTGTGTTCTAGTTGGTGGCTTAGTATTAGTTTTGAATAGTAATATAGTTATGTAACCTTGTAGGTCCTGATTCTGTTAGACCGGAACGCGAGTTGTGTTATCTCAGAGTTAGAGCTTCAGTTGCTTAAGGTGTGTCTCTTCCTGTGCTACATGTTTTTGTGCCTATACTGTATTATAATATATTCTGTGTGTATCTCTGAAACATTATCTGTACACTACTTGATTTGATATTTGAGATTGTTATCTGTTTATACATGGTATCATCATGCATGGCATGTGCATTCTGTTTTCAAGTCAAGCATATGATTTTCTGAAAAATGCTACTCGTAAGAGTTCTGATTTATGATTTTACAAATCATATCATGTTCTGTCATCGAAAAATATTTTTTTTGGATTTAAAATCAGTAACGTGAGGGAAACCTCCACTCTGGCGAGGATAATTGATAGGAAATGGCAGCGGAAAAAAGATCGAATGCAATAACAAAAGAAAATATTAGAATAAATGGACAATGGTGTAAAGAAGATGATAAAAATAGTAGCAAGCTTATTTGAAAATGGATTGTGGACTTACTGTCAATAGGATGGATTTTGGAATAGATTTATGTCCTAGGAACCCTCTTGATCGCAATTGATCAAGCAAACTCCATGATAGGCTCTAACCGACCCTCCAAGAATTGATTATCTTGGCAACCCGGAGTGTGAAGATGGCTTTTTCCACGAAAACTAGAAGGAAATCGTGTTGAAGACAAACTTCGAAGGCACAAGCAACAATACTTGCAAAAATGTACTCAATAACATTTATTCTCTAAAAGAAATATTCAAATTGTGTGTTTTACAAGAGAATAGGCTGCCTCCTTTTATAGCCTAAAAGAGACAACAAAACACCCTCAGAAATAGTTATTTCATCCCTAAAAATCAGCACATAGATAGCTAATTACAAGGGATCAACAATTATTTAGGAAAATATGAATTAAAACATATGAAAAGTTAAATCAAAAGATATTCATAAAATCAGCACATGGAGCTGATCATTCCATATTTTATTTATTTAATATATAATTTATTTGGGCCTCAAATATGTTTTAAGGCATTTGGGCTTCTTGGACCATCAATGTAGCTTTTTGTCACCCATGTGTTCTTGAAAGCTTGAGGACATAGGATTTCTTCATTCAATGCTTGATTCGTCAAGAAGACTTGCAAACCCTTGTTTACAAAATCTTGGACCGCTGAATATATCTTGTCTTTGAGTTGCCTTGACTTTGTTCTTGTCATCGGGCCATGTGGTAATGTAAGCCCATCAGATGTAAGGGCCTTAATGCATGCATCATTCCCCTCCTCCTTAGAAGGATTCGCCCTCGAATCTAAAACATCAAAAGGAGAAAGATCAGCAACATTAAAAGAGGAACTAACATTATATTCACCTGGAAGGTCAATGCGGTAAGCATTAAATCAGAATGATCTTACTTCCGAAATAGAGGTGGGTGTAGGCCACTCACGAATAGCCTTAACCTTCTCATCATCAACGTGAATACCCTGAGCACTAATTACAAATCCTAGAAAGATGAGTTGATCACTATAAAAAATACACTTGTTAGCATTAGCATATAATCGTTCTCATCGAAGAACATCAAAAGCTGACTTAACATGTAAAATATGATGTTCAAGAGAAGTAGAATAAATCAGAATGTCGTCAAAATAAACGACTACAAATTTACCTATAAACTCCTTTAAAACATGGTTCATCAAGCGCATAAAGGTGCTAGGTGCATTTGTCAAGCCAAAAGGCATGACTAACCATTCGTATAACCCAAACTTCGTTTTGAATGCTGTCTTCCATTCATCTCCTTCTTTCATACGAATTTGATGATATCCGCTCTTCAAATCAATCTTTGTAAAAATACATGCTCCATAAAGTTCATCAAGCATATCATCTAGGCGTGGAATGGGATGTCTATACTTGATGGTAATGCGGTTAATGGGTCGACAATCAACGCACATACGATACGTACCATCTTTTTTTGGTACCAGGAGTACCGGAACAGCACAAGGGCTTAAACTTTCTCTTATGTACCCTTTCTCCAATAAAGCTTCCACTTGTCTTTCCAACTCCTTAGTCTCTTCGGGGTTGCAACGATATGCTGGTCGATTAGGAATGGATGAACCTGGAGTTAGATCAATTTGATGTTCTATTCCTCTCAATGGCGGTAAACCTTTAGGTGGATCATGTAAAACATCGGAATATTCCTGCAATAATGAAACAATCATACTAGGCAAATTCTCATGAGTGTTAGATATAGATAAGCCATATTGCCTAAAATGGATGAGGATGCAAGGTTGTTTTGTGAAATGGGCTTGCCTTACTTCTTTTTCTCTCGCATATATATTTTGAGCCACTCTTTTTTCTCACAGTTAGGTTCACTCACCACCCTTGGGCCATCATGCCTTTGGCTTTTGTTACTAAGGGCCTCTTTCTCAGCCTTTTTTTCATCTTTTGGAGCTCCCACCCCCTCACAAAATTTTTGCATTTTAAGTTGATCCTTGTAGACATCTTTAGGATCCAACGGGGTTAAGGTATATTTCTTCCCATGGTATACTAGAGAATATCGATTCAACTTGCCATGGTGAGTAACATCTCGATCATACTGCCATGGTCGTCCGAGAAGTAAGTGGACAACTTGCATGGGAACTACATCACACCAAACGTCATCACAATAATTCCCCATATTAAAAGTGATCAAGGAACGTCTAGTTACCTTAACTTCAGAACCTTCATTAAGCCATTGAAGATGGTATGGCTTTGGGTGTCGTTGGCAAGGTATATTTAGTGCATCAATAAGAAAACTACTTATAACGTTTGCACAACTTCCGCTATCAATGATGACAGAACAAAGTTTACCTCTTACCATACACCGAGAATGGAAGATATTGGTTTGTTGAACATCAGTTTCTTCTGTGGTTTGAATGCTAAGGGAATGATGAATTACCAAACAATGAGCATCAAGTTCATCACTCTCATAAGGAGCAATGATTTCTTCTTCAGAAACATCATCTTGTTCCTTCTCCGAATCGGATGAAAAATCACCATTATCTCTTATAAACATAATTCTCGAATTTGGACAATCACGAGCATAATGTCCACGTCCTCTACATTTGAAGCATTCAACATCTCTAGCCCGACTTGATCTTTGATTACTTTCATCCACCATGGGTGTTCGGGTCGATTTTGGTCTCTGTTTGGTATTTGCTTCCAGCATTTTTAGCCCTTCTTCCTTTGGTTTCATTTTGGAAGACTCAAACGAAGGCTTAGAACTTTGAAATGGTAAAGGTTGAGATGTACCTTTATCGTGGTGAGAATATTCCCTTTGTCGAAATCTTGTTTTTCTTTGCAGCCGATTTTCAATAGCAATAGCCTTTTGGAGAGCTTCATCAAGATCTAAGTAAGTTTGAAGTTCAAGCACCTCTGAAATATTATCATTAAGACCAACGATAAATCTAGCTAAGGTATCTTCTTCGCCCTCTTGGATGTTTGCTCTTTGTAGTAGAGCCTCCATCTCTTGAAAGTACTCATTGACAGATCTATTTCCTTGTCTCAATCGTTGAAGCCTTTGTTTGCATTCCCTATAATAGTATTGAGGAACAAATCGTTTTCTCATGATTTGTTTAAGCTCATACCATGTATCAATCTCGTGTTCTTCATTGTATCGTCGGGTTCGAACAAATTGAATCCACCAATTCAAAGCATAATCAGAAAACTCCAATGTCACCAAAGGAACTTTCTCTTCTTCGGGACATTTGTAATAGGCAAACAATAGTTCAACCTTGCTCTCCCAATCGCAATATGCATCTGGGTCAAGTTTACCTCTGAATGTAGGAACAGAGAACTTTGGTTTGGCCAAAGAAGGTTTCTCACGAGCGGTTTGTCTAGGTGTATCAAAACGACGGTCGCGAACAGGTAGGCGTCGAGAAGGAAGGTTTTGTCGTAGTGCACGCCTAGTTTGGTGTCCATCACTATCTGTTGAGGAGTTTCCGTCTGTTGGCGCCTCTCGATTAGTATTCATGCTTGCTATGGTTTGGGTGAGAGTTTGTAACACCAAATCATTGTGTGTCAAATCTTGTATTCATTGTTGCAATCAGTTTTGATAAACCATTTACAACGCTTTCAAGATTCGCTGATGTTTGTGGTATATCTTTATCTGTGCTTTTGTTTGACATCTTGAAAACACAATTCTCAAAGCAAATTTAAAGTGGACAAGAAAATAAAAGAAAAAAAAAACAAGAGACCTTACTTATCACTCCAAAAAAAGTAAATGTTAAAGAGGCAAGTGAACTGATCTTGTACGTCTTTAAAACTGTCCTGCCACAATTTCACAACCAATATTTAGTGGAATTTTAACCCTAACAAAGAATCCAAAAGCATTAGGAATCCAAGAAAAGAAAGACACCAAATGAATGTAGTTGCAAGGAGGAAGAAAAGTATACAACTTGATGTTCCTACTAACACAAGAGAAAGAAAGTGTTAGATGATGAATAAGAATCAATAAAAGGTAAAAAAAAAAAAGAACTAATAACTAAGAATAAAAGAAAATAGAAAGAAACCCCCCGAAAAGGCCTAAAATTGAGTAGAAAAATGATCTACTTTTTTCAAAGGGTTCCCAATATCCAAAAATTATGAATTTTTGTGTGGTGACTCCTTAAATGTTGTAGATTTGATCTGGAAAGTTTGAGGACATAGGATTTCTTCATTCAATGCTTGATTCGTCAAGAAGACTTGCAAACCCTTGTTTACAAAATCTTGGACCGCTGAATATATCTTGTCTTTGAGTTGCCTTGACTTTGTTCTTGTCATCGGGCCATGTGGTAATGTAAGCCCATCAGATGTAAGGGCCTTAATGCATGCATCAATAATCATGAGTTTTAAAGTAATTTAATGTTACTCAAACCGAGTAAAGTAAACACATTGGAATTTAAACCGAGTAAAGTGCTCTGAATTTGAGATTAAGTGATTTAATGTTATTCAAAAGCCTATAATTAACAATTTCAACTCATGTAGTTTGATTCAATCTCATTTTGTGGTCGGTTTGTTCGATTTAAAGCATGCATGTCTAATTGGGCTTTTTAGTGAACCCGTTAGAAATTTAAATGAGTAAAATGCTCTAAAATTGAGGTTAAGAGTTATAATTTGGTTCAGAAGCTCATAACTAACTATTTGAAATCATGAAATTTGATTTTTTCTTATTTTGCGACTGTTTTGTTAGTTTTAATGTATTCATATCTAAATGAGCTTTATAGTGAACACATTAAAATTTAAAACGAGTAAAGTGCTCTAAATTTGAGATTAAGTGGTTTAATCATATTCAAAAGCCCATAATTAACAATTTCAACTCATGTAGTTTGATTCAATCTCATTTTGTGGTCAGTTAGTTCGATTTAAAGCGTGCATTTCTTATTGGGAATTTTAGTGAACCCGTTCGAAATTTAAACAAGTAAAACGCTCTAAAATTGAGATTAAGTTTTATAATTTGTTTCAAAGCCCATAATTAACTATTTAAACTCATGAAATTTGATTTATTCTTGTTTTGCAATCGTTTTGTTAGGTTTAAAGTGTGTATATCTAATGAGTTTTAAAGTCAACTTATTGGAATTTAAATGGAGTAAAGTGCTCTAAAATTGAGATTATGTGGTTTATTCATATTGAAAAGCCAATAATTAACTATTTGAACTCATGTAATAATGTGTGCACGCCTCAGAAAGACAATGACCATGTTCAGATTAATCAAGACCAAGAAGTGCTACCACCAAGTCCTTTCACGCTTTCTAATGCCATGTAACTTAAGGAGACATATACTCACAAGTGCATTACAGCCTTTGGAGGTCAAATGGCACTAAAAGGGAAGTTATACAATGTGTTACATGTTGAAGTCATGTAACACATTGAATCAGCGCCACATGTTTACTTAATTTCAGCTTTTAAATTCGTTTCAATAGTTATGTCATTCATTTTGATTCATTATATTTATTTTCTTTGCAAGGTATGTTGAACACAGCTTAAGGGACTATTGGCCAGCTCCATTTTAGCTCAAATGCACCATTTGAGCTCAAAACAAAGAATCATTTCTTGAGGCACCTACCAGCTTTCGATCAGCACCAAAATGTAATAAACAGTCCTAGGCAGCTCAATGAAGTGGATGCTAGCTTCGTTCCACCTCACGAATCCAGAATGAGCTCAAAAACGACAAATGATGAATTTTAGTCCATATGGGATTCGTATCAGCTCCTACACACTCTTATGGATTAAGGAGAGTATTATGGCCCTAAGGATCAGTTCACTCAGCTAGGAGGTTAGCCGTTCAGCTCAAAACATCACTCAAAGTTGGTGAACTTTAAGCTAGCTAAATCAGCTAGCTAGCTCAGCTCAACCCAACCAAAACAAAGAGAAAACACTCTTCATCGGGCAGATTCATGATGGTCCACTTGTTTTCCATTTTCGAGAAGGATCCAAGTAGAAATGGGTTTCGGTGTCTTCATGAAAGTTGTTCCTCTATCTCTTTTCTTTCTAATGCATGTTGAATCCCATCAATCCTATATCGAGAACTCGATATATGTTCAATTTACTGAAGATTGTGCAGGCTGAAATTTTAAACCGAAAAGTTACAACAACTCTTGGAAGGAGGCACCATTCAACCAAATGGTTATGGAGGGAGACACCACCAATTGAAAAGACACCAAGGCCACTATTCGGCCATCTTTTCAAAGGGAAATTTCCCTTGGCCACACCCTTTTATTTCCTATAAATAGGACTTGAATTTTCATTTTGTAACACAACTTTGAATCAGATTATTTATTTTGTGAGTTAATCTCTCAATCCTGTTCTTTTAAGAACTTTATCGATTTATAAAATCATCTCTTTGATTTGTGGCGTCACCCTTCATCCTTTATACTTTAGATTTCTGGAATTACATTTCCAAGAAGTCTAAGTGCACCTACCACCCTCAGAGTTGCAACTAGATTGGGTTTATGTTCCTGTAACAAAAGTTCAACTTTTGCCCCTTTGAATACTATCATTCCAACATCACATAATCACCATCCACCTTCTATTTTCGTCCACCATTCTTCACCAGCCCTTAACATAACCTTTCATTCCATTTACTTCACTTAAACACCTTCATTCTCTTCCCTAATCAACCAGTAACATCCCCCACACATTATCTTCACTAAAATTGCTTCCTTTTCGTCTAAACAATACCCCACACCATAACCTCTTCTTAAATCATCCTTATCTTATTTCTAGCATCTTTTAACATTCTTTTGTTCAGGAAGCAAGCGTGATACAAGGTTTGCTTGTATTCTAAGGTCCGGGTAATCAAAGCTTTAAATTGTTGGAGCATATCATATGGTAATCAGAGCAAAGGAAGAACCAAGTAAGCCTTATTTCTTTTTATTTCAATTCTAATAAAAAAAGAAAAAAAGAAAAGCAAAAACAAAAGAAAATTCACATTGTTCTAGCATATAAAGAATCTAAATTAGATTAAAAAAAAGAGAGAAGAGAAAAGAAATCAGAATTTGCAAAGGGTGAAGAATAAACGTCCAAGCAACCAACTCTGAGAAGTTCCTCAAGTTTCATTGCTCAAGACCAGTTTGTAAGTTGAGTTTTGTGGTAACGTTTCTGTTTTCTTTATTCCTTTTCAATTGAAGGCTTGAAAATTTTTACTATTCAGTCCCTAAACTTTTTTTGTTCTTTTAAACATTTTCTTTCTTTATATTTGCTCACCTAACCTTTGTTTCAGCCCAAACGCCATCATTTTTTATGATATTTGACAAGTTTTGAGTAAGTTCTTCTAAGAACTTGATTTGAGAGATTTGAGAGGTAAAAGGCAAGAGAGTGGTGAGCACAGAAGGGAAAATAAAAGCCAAAATTCCTAGAGTGTAAACACGAGTGAATTGAGTGCCATCTTTCTTTTCCTTGGAGTGACTGTGAGGATTTTTGTGTGTGAGTATTGGTGAGGTTTTCTTTCATTATTTTGTTAACTAACAATGTTTATGGAATCTTGCATTTCTCCATTTACTTCTGGACAGGTTTTGATGATCAAAAGAACATTAAGTGTTCATTCAATAGAAGATAACCAAAGGGGGAACATCTTTCACACCCGTGGCCATGTTAATGGAAAAGTGTGTAGCATAGTCATTGACGGAGGAAGTTGCACAAACATAGCCAACACTATGATGGTGGAAAGGATTGATTTGAGGACCTTTCAACATCCACAGCCTTACAAACTACAATGTCTAAACAATGAAGGTGAGTACAGCGTGTCAAGATAAGTACAAGTGCCAATTTTCATAGGAAGATACAAGAATGAAATCTTGTGTGATGTATTACCCATGAACGCCTGCCATATCATCCTTGGGAGACCTTGGCAATTTGACAAGAAGGCAATGCATGATGGTCACTTAAATCATTATATTTTCAAGTTTGAAGGCCGGAAGATCACGTTGACACCTTTGACACCAAAACAAGTGAGGAATGATCAAGATGCCTTGAAAGAAAGCCTAGCATCATGGAAGAAGCCTCCAAAGAAGGCACTAAGAAGATGACCTTTTATGCTCATGGGAGGGACATTTGGAGGCCCTTTCCACACAATAAAACGTGCTTGTACTTACGTACAAGGAAAGTTGTTTTAGCACTAACACCCTTGAAGGTTTACCTTCAAATATTTCTCAACTTTTGCAGGAATTCAAGGACATGTTCCCTAATGATCTTCCCAGTGGATTACTTCCTGTTAAAAGAATTGAGCACCAGATAGATTTCATGTCTGGGGCCACCATTCCTAATAGGCCTGCTTATAGGAGCAATCCAGAAGAGATCAAGGAGTTACAACGCCAAATAGGGGAACTTATAGAGAAGGGCTATATTAGAGAAAGCTTGAGTCCTTGTGTCGTGCCAGTTTTGTTAGCTCCAAGGAAGGATGGTTCATGGAGGATGTGTGTGGACTATAGGTCTATCAACCAAATCATAGTCAAGTACCGACATCCCATACCTAGATTGGATGATATGTTAGATGAACTCAGTGGGGCTAGCATATTCTCCAAGATTGATCTCAAGAGTGACTATCATCAAATCAGAATGCGAAAAGGGGATGAGTAGAAAACAACCTTCATGATGTGAGCACATCATGTCAAGTTCAATAGGTTGATCCGGAGGTCTTACCATCAGGACCTATCACACGTTCTAAGGCAAAGAAATACAGGGAAGCTCTTTTCCTTACTTGTGCTAACATTTCAAATTCATTTGAGAATGTTCATGCCTTAGAATATGTTGTTTATAATGTGTTGCATGCTGATATGTGACATATTTAGGTATATATATTAGTATATGTGTTTATGTATGTATATACTATGTTAAGTATGTTTGCATTTGGTTTTGAGTGTGTTTGTGTGGTTAAAATAAGATTGCAAGGCTTTTTAGATGTGTTTGCCTTGTTCTGATATAGGTACTTAGGAGAACCTTAGCTCAAGTGGGCATACTCAGCTCATCTCCAGCTCAAGCGAGTGTATGAAACTGAACACCAGCTCAAGCGAGTCTATTCATCTCAGAAGAAGCTCAATTGAGTGCACGCAGCTCACCTTAGCTCAAGGCAGTTCAAAGGCTTAGCTCCCAGCTCCGTTTAGTTCCTTACACTCTCAGCTAGCTCGTTTTAGCTCTACTTAATTTCCAGCTAGCTCAACTCAAGCTAAAGTGATCTACGACAGCTGAAACCTATCCTACACGAAGGGAATGTGTCCTAGGCATGTGCCATGCATGTGGGACACATGTGGCAGCCTTGTGCACATGTGTGGGTATGTAAATGCATTTCCAGCCAAACAAAGCCCTCGTTCTTGAAGACCAAACGCCCAAGGGATAAGAATGGGTGGTTTTGTGTTCAAATTCAAACATTTAACACATGTTAAATGTGTTTTATGTGCCAAATCACTTGGCTGAAATTAAATGAAGCCTTGAGTGGTTTATTTTAGTTATTTTCGTTCAAATATTGGCCACAAAATCAATTTTGGCCAACTTCTCCTTTATTCCTATATATTTCCATAATTTTGTAAAGACAAGGTTAGACTTTTGATGAATAAATTACTTTGTGAGATTTTCTCTCAAACCTGGTTCTTTTTAGAACTTTTCCTTGACTATCAATTCTAAATTGTTGTCAAGTTACTTGATACTTCGGGTTCTCAATTGTTTGATAATTGAAGGGTCCAAGTCCGTTTTTGAGCAGATTCAAGATAAGGTTCGGGTCCGTTCAGTAGATTGTTCGGGTTCTTCCTTGGAGTTTGTTCAAACTTCAAGAATGTTGTTGCCATTGATGAATGCTTGAAGAACTTCTTTCTCCCTCAACCTTCAAATCTGTCCAAAAATTTCCAACTTCTTTCTCCCTCAATTCTGATTTTTTTTCTTTTTATTTTAAGTCTTTTTAACATCCTAACACAACACCATGTTTGTTTTTGCTTCAGAGGAATACTTGCTACAATCCTAAGTCCGTGAATGAACGAGGAATGTTGTTTCTTCACAACCAGCCCCTTATCACTTCAAAACTAAGCAAGGTTTGTATGAGTGGATGGTTATGCCTTTTGGCCTAACCAATGCCCCCAGCACTTTCATGAGAATGATGAATCATGTCTTACGGCCTTACATCGGTAAGTTTTGTGTTGTTTACTTTGATGATATATTGATATATAGCCGCAACTTGAATGACCATGAGCAACATCTAAGGGAAGTTCTTAAAACATTAAAGAAGGAGCACTTATATGCCAATCTGTCAAAATATGTCTTTTGTACTAATGAGTTATCTTTCCTAGGATTTATTGTAAGTTCACAAGGACTAAAGGTAGATCCGAAGAAGATTCAGGTAATACAAGAGTGGCCAAGAGGCCTACCAACATCATTCAAGTGAGGAGTTTTCATGGGTTGACTACTTTTTAACGAAGATTTGTAGCCAACTTTAGTTCTATTACCGCCCCTTAACTGAGATTATTAAGAAAAAATCAATCTTCGAATGGGGTAAAGAGCAAGAGGAGGCATTTCAAGAGATCTAAAGGAAGTTAATCGATGCTCCCTTATTAGCATTACTAGATTTCAAAAAGACCCTTTGAAGTTGAGCGTGATGCGTCTGGATTTGGGATAGGGGTTGTTTTGATGACAAGAAGATGTATGCTCTTATCCAATCCCTTGAAACATGGCAGCATTGTTTATGGCCTAAGGAGTTCGTTATTCATACCGACCATGAAGCTTTGAAGCATATTAAGGGACAACACAAACTTAACAAGAGGCACACAAAGTGGGTTAAATTTCTTGAATCCTTTCCCTATGTCATCCACTAAAAAAAGGGTAAGGACAATGTAGTAGTAGATGCACTCTCAAGAAGGTACGTACTTCTTAATTCATACCTACAGATTGTACTCCCCGTTGCCTATTCCAAGCACACAATGGGAAGATATCTCAATGGATTTCATGCTTGGATTGCCAAGATCCAAGGATGGAAGAGATTCTATCTTTGTGGTAGTAGATCAATTTTCGAAGATGGCTCATTTCATACCTTGTCATAAGACGGATGATGCAACTCATATTGCCAACTTATTCTTCAAAGAGGTAGTTCGTTTACATGGCATACCAAGGACTATCATTTCTGATAGAGACGTCAAGTTTCTTAGCCAATTCTGGAGAACTTTGTGGAGTAAAATAGGTACTAAACTACTTTTCTCGATGACTTTCCACCCACAAACAGATGGTCAAACTAAAGTGGTCAACCGAGTGTTATCTACGCTTCTAAGGTCCATCATCCAAAAGAACACCAAAACGTGGTGATGCATTCACATTTTTGCTCATTTATCTCATGCTTCATCTCATGCATGGGATCAAAGGGCAACTATCTTGCTTATCTTAGTATTTATTACTTATATATACTTTATAGTAAGCTACTTAAGAGTTATATTACTTAAGCTATAAAAATGAATAGATATTATAACCACATTGTTAAGGTTTCAGCTTAGTTCTAAACTCATATTAAGTTATTTTATGTATTCTCATTATTTCCATTATTATGTTTTCATCATAGGACTTACCTACAGTTTAAGGAGTAAATATTAGCTCACTGTTAGCTCAGTCAGCTCAGAATAAGCTAAACGGAAGGCAATGCTAGAAACACAAGGAGCCAACTTCAGAATAGCTTGGAAATACATGAAACACTCCTACATTACTTAAAGGACTAAAGTCTAGCTCCATGTCAGCTCACAAATCCCATATGAGCTCAAATGAAGCATAATTCAAAATGAGGCCTTAGGAGATTCGGGTCAGCTCCAAAACACTCCTCACACTAGAAGAGAGTATACGGAAGCTAATGGATCAACTCACTTTGCTAAAGGCAGATCGGATTAGCTTATTTCAGCTTCAAACTTTAGCTAAGTCTTTCATCTAGATAGCTCAGTTCAATCCAACTCACTCCCAGATCGATTAGCTCACCTCGACTCCAGCTATCACTCCCAGCTCAACACCCGAAGGTCACCTACCCTTCACCAAGCATCATGACCGAACATAATCCACATTGGGCGCCAAGATCATGGAGGGAAAGCAAGTGGGACCCAAAACAAAGAGATAACACTCTTCATTGCGCAGATTCATGATGGTCCACTTGTTTGCCATTTTCGAGCAAGATCCAAGTAGAACTGGATTTCGGTGTCTTCATGAAAGTTGTTCCCCTATCTCTTATCTTTCCAACTCATGTTTATCGCAACAATCTAATATCGGGAGCTCGAGATATGGCCCAATTACTGAAGACTATGCAGGCTGGACTGAGAAGTTACAACTCTTCTAAAAGATTTGGAGGAAGACACTATTCAAATGAATGGTTATCTGAATAGTTAAAGGCCATTTCGTCCAAACCTCTTAGAAAACTATAAATAGGACTTAAATTCATTTTTAAAACACATCTTTGATCAATACAAAAATTCCTTTGTGAGTTTACTCTCAAACTTGTTCTTTTTCGAGCTATATTGACTTATCAAATCTATTATATAGGTTTGTGGTGTCTCCTATCTTTTCATCCATACTTAAGATTCTAGAAACTTATTTCCTAAGGGTCTAAGTCCTATTCCACCCTCAAAGCATACTATAAGTTGGGTTTAGCTTTCATAGCATAAGTTCTACTTTTGTTACCTTTGAATAATATTTCCTCACCACCTTACATACATGGCTTTAACCCTCTTACTCCTTTGGATCTTTTACCCTTTCCACATGAACAGATCCTTAATAAGGATGGAGAGAACAAGGCATAATTTGTCAAGAAGCTTCACCAAAAGGTACAAGAGAACATAGAGCGACGAACTAAGCAATATGAGTACCAAGCCATCAAAGGATGGAAGAATGTCACATTTGAGGTAGGAGATTGGGTGTGAGTTCATTTTCGTAAAGAAAGGTTTTCTAACCAAAGAAAGTCTAAACTACTACCATGGGGAGATGGACCATTTCAAGTAGTAGAAAAGATAAATAACAATGCCTACAAAATTGACCTTCCTAGAGACTACAAGGTGAGTGCTACCAACGTTTCTGATTTATCCCCATATGAAGATAGCAAAGATTTGGGACAAATCACCCAAAAAGAAGGGAGGGATGATGTGTGCATGCCTCAGAAAGACAATTACCATGTTCAGATTAATCAAGACCCAAAAGTGCTACCACTAGGTCCTATCACGCGTTCTAAGGCCAAGCAACTTAAGGAGACATATACTCACAAGTGCATTACATCCTTTGGAGGTCAAATGGCACTAAAAGGGAAGATATAAAATGTATTACATGTTGAAGACATGTAACACATTGAATCAGCACCACATGTTTACTTAATTTCAGCATTTAAATCCGTTTCAATAGTTATGTCATTCATTTTGATTCATTATATTTATTTTCTTTGCAAGGTATGTTAAACACAGCTTAAGGGACTATTGGCCAGCTCCGTTTTAGCTCAAATGCACCATTTGAGCTCAAAACAAAGAATCGTTGTTTGAGGCAATTTTACTAGCTTCCGATCAGCACCAAAATGTAATAAACACTCCTAGGTAGCTCAATGAAGTGGATGCTAGCTTCGTTCCAACTCACGAATCCAGAATGAGCTCAAAAACAACAAATGATGAATTTCAATCCATATGGGATTCGGATCAGCTCCTATACACTCTTATGGATTAAGGAGAGTATTATGACCTTAAGGATAAGTTCAATCAGCTAGGAGGTTAGCCGTTCAGCTCAAAACATCACTCAAAGTTGGTGAACTTTCAGCTAGCTAAATCAGCTAAGTAGCTCAGCTCATCTTAGCTCACTCTACAACCTTCAGCTCAAACATGGAAGGACATGTTCCCTCCCCAAGAGACACAACCAACCAACCATGTAAGAAAACATGTTTGGGCGCCAAAACAAAGAGATAGCACTCTTCATTTAGCAGATTCATGATGGTCCACTTGTTTTCCGTTTTCGAGCAGGATCCAAGTAGAACTGGGTTTCAATGTCTTCATGAAAGTTGTTCCTCTATCTCTTATATTTCCAACGCATGTTGAATTGCATCAATCCTATATCGGGAACTCGAGATATGTCCAATTTACTGAAGACTGTGAAGGCTGAAACTTTAAACCGAAAAGTTCCAATAACTCTTGGAAGGAGGCACCATTCAACTGAACGGTTAAGGAGGGGGACATCACCAATTGAATAGACACCAAGGTCACTATTCAGCCCTCTTTTCAAAGGGAGATGTCCCTTGGCCACACCCTTTTATTTCCTATAAGTAGGACTTGAATTTTTATTTTGTGAGTTAATCTCTCAATCTTGTTCTTTTAAAAACTTTATCGACTTATAAAATCATCTCTTTGATTTGTGGCGTCACCCTCCATCCTTTATACTTTAGATTTATGGAATTACATTTCCAGGAGGTCTAAGTGCACCTACCACCCTCAGAGTTGCAACTAGATTGGGTTTATGTTCCTATAACATAAGTTCAACCTTTGCCCCTTTGAATACTATCATTCCAACATCACATAATCACCATCTACCTTCCATTTTCGTCCACCATTCTTCACCAGCCCTTAACATAACCTTCCATACCATTTACTTCACTTAAACACCTTCATTCTCTTCCCTAATCAACCAACAACATCCCCCACACATTATCTTAACTAAAACCGCTTCCTTTTCGTCTAAACAATACCCCACACCATAACCTCTTCTTAAATCATCCTTATCTTATTTCCAGCATCTTCTAACATTCTTTTGTTCACGAAACAAGCGTGATACAAGGTTTGCTTGCACTCTAAGGTCCGGGCACTCAAAGCTTCTCTCTACAAGCATCTTTGGAGAGTTGGAGCATATCATGTAATATGATTGAATCTCATTTTGTTGTCGGTTTGCTCGATTTAAAGCGTGCATGTCTAATTGGGCTTTTTAGTGAACCCGTTAGAAATTAATCAAGTAAAATGCTCTAAAATTGAGATTAAGTTGTATACTTTGTTTCAAAAGCCCATAATTAACTATTTGATCTCATGAAATTTGATTTATTCTTATTTTGCAACCGTTTTGTTAGATTTAAAGTGTGTATATCTAATGAGTTTTAAAGTAAATACATTGGAATTTAAACCGAGTAAAGTGCTCTGAATATTAGATTAAATGGTTTAATCATAGTCAAAAGCCTATAATTAACAATTCAAATCATGTAGTTTGATTCAATCTCATTTTGTGGTCGGTTTATTCGATTTAAAGCATGCATGTCTAATTGGGCTTTTTAGTGAAACCGTTAGAAATTTAAACAAGTAAAATGTTCTAAAATTGAGATTAAGTTGTATAATTTGGTTCAAAGCCCATAATTAACTATTTGAACTCATGAAATTTGATTTATTCTTATTTTGCGACCATTTTGTTAGGTTTAATGTGTGTATATCTAATGAGTTTTAAAGTAAACACGTTGAAATTTAAACCGAGTAAAGTGCTCTGAATTTGAGATTAAGTGGTTCAATCATATTCAAAAGCCTATAATTAACAATTTCAACTAATGTTGATGTGTGCCGATCTTGTTGAAGATGATGAACAACAAACTTTGATTGTAGGACCTAGGAAGGAAGGAAGTCTCTCGCAAGAATTGGCTGCAAAATAAAGAATTAAGGATAAGGGATGAAAGGAATAGATGCAATGAATGAAAGGAATAGTTTAGGTACTGATTTGGAAGCGAAAGGATATGTGGTGTTGATAAGGGTGAATGGATGTTTAGGACATTTTATGATGATGATAAAGGATAGGAATGGTGAATGGAATAAGATGATATGTAAGGATGGTGATATGGTGAAAAGGAATGGTGAAATGGAAATAGTATCTTAAAGATACTCATGGAAGAAACTAGGTTATGAAAACCTAATCCTGAACCTTATATTTATCTTTAAGGGGTGATGATAAACGAACTTTGACCCTTTTAGTATATTAAACTAAAAGAACACGAAGTATCAATATGGATAGAAAGGGGTCTGACGCCACAAGTACAAAAGTACTTGATAAGTCGATAAAGTTCTAAGAACTAAACGAGAGAAAAATCTCACAAGTAATTTTATATATTCTTAATTGTGATTTTATAAAATGAAATCCAAGTCCTATTTATAGTTTTCTAAGGGGTTTGGCCGAAATGTCATTTAACTATTCGGATAACCATTCATTTGAATGGAGTCTTCCTTCAAATCTAATAGAAGAGTTGTAACTTTTCGGTCCAGCCTGCACAGTCTTCAGTAATTGGGCCATATCTCAAGCTTCCGATATCGGATTAATACGGTTCTACATGAGTTGGAAAGATAAGAGATAGAGGAACAACTTTCATGAAGACACCGAAACCCAATTCGACTTTTATCCTTATCGAAATTGGCAAACAAGTGGACCATCATGGATTTGTTCAATGAAAAGTGCTATCTCTTCGTTTTCGCGCCCACATGCTTTCCCTCCATGATCTCTTGGCACCCAATGTGGATGATGAACGGACATGATGCTTGGTGAAGGGTAGGTAACCTTAGGGTGTTGAGCTGGGAGTGATAGTTGGAGCTGAGGTGAGCTAATCGAGCTGGGAGTGAGCTGGATTGAACTGAGCTATCTAGCTGAAAGACTTAGCTAAAGTGAGCTAGAAACACAAGGAGCCAACTTCAGAATAGCTTTGAAAATGCATGGAACACTCCTATAGTACTTAAAGGACTAAAGTCTATCTCCATGCCAACTCCAAAACACTCCTCACACTAGAAGAGAGTATAAGGAAGCTAATGGGCCAGCTCACTTTGCTAAAGACAGCTCGTATTAGTTTATTTCAGCTTCAAACTTTAGCTAAGTCTTTCAGCTAGATAACTCAGTTTAATCCAGCTCACTCCCAACTCAATTAACTCACCTCAGCTCCAACTATCACTCCCAACTTAACAACCGAAGGTCACCTGCCCTTCACCAAGCATCTTGACCAACCATAATCCACATTGGGCGCCAAGATCATGGAGGGAAAGAAAATGGGCGCCAAAACAAGGAGATAACACTCTTCATTGGGCAGATTCATGATGGTCCAATTGTTTTCCATTTTCAAGCAGGATCCAAGTAGAACTGAGTTTCGGTGTCTTCATGAAAGTTGTTCCCCTATCTCTTATATTTCTAATTCATGTTGAATTGCATCAATCCGATATCGGGAGCTCGAGATATTGCCCAATTACTGAAGACTCTACAGGCTGGACCGAGAAGTTACAACTCTTCTAATATATCTGGAGGGAGACACCATTCAAATGAATGGTTATCCGAATAGTTAAAGGTAATTTCGGCCAAAACTCTTAGAAAACTATAAATAGGACTTAAATTCATTTGTAAAACACATGTTTGATCAATACAAAAATTCCTTTGTGAGTTTACTCTCAAACTTGTTCTTCCTCTCCCTTGAAGGAGATGGATGGCGCCATGGTGAAGAAAACGGTTTCCATATCCAAAAATAAGAAGGAGGAAAAAAGGAGAAGGGGAAGGGAAAGCATGAAGAAGAGAGAGGACGGAAGAGAAAGGGAGAGGAGAGAAAACAAGCACCCAACCCGTTAGGACCCGTTAGAATTTTAAGCGACTAAAATGCTCTAAAACTAAGATTAAGTTGTACAATTTGATTCAAAAGTGCATAATTAACTATTTGAGCTCATGAAATTTGATTTATTCTTATTTTAAGGTCGTTTTGTTCGGTTTAAAGTGTGCATATCTCAATGAGCTTTGTAGTGAACACATTAGAATTTAAACCGAGTAAAGTGCTCTAAAATTGAGATTAAAGGGTTTAATAATATTCAAAAGCCCTAATTAACTATTTGAACTCATTTAATTTGATTGAATCTTATTTTGTGATAGTTTTCTTGGGTTTAAAGCGTGCATATCTATTGGGGCATTTTAGTGAACCCATTAGAATTTTAAGCGACTAAAATGTTCAAAATTGAGTTTAAGATATATAATTTGATTCAAAAGCTCATAATTAACTATTTGAGCTCGTGAAATTTGATTTATCCTTATTTTATGACCGTTTTATTAGGTTTAAAGTGTGCATATCTAAATGGGCTTTATAGTGAACACATTGGAATTTAAACCGAGTAAGGTGTACTAAAATTGAGATTATGTTGTTTAATCATCTCCAAAAGCCCAAACTATTTAAACTCATATAGTTTGATTGAATCTCATTTTGTGGTCAGTTTGTTAGGTTTAAAGCGTGCATGTCTAATTGGGCCTTTTAGTGAACCCGTTAGAATTTAATCGAGTAAAATGCTCTAAGATTGAGATTAAGTTATATAATCTGGTTCAAAAGCTCATAATTAAAAATTTTAAACTCATGAAATTTGATTTATTCTTATTTTGCGGCCATTTTGTTAGGTTTAAAGGGTGCATACGTAAATGAGCTTTATAGTAAAAACATTGGAATTTAAACTGAGTAAAGTGCTCTAAATTTGAGATTAAGTGGTTTAATCATATTCAAAAGCCGATAATTAACTATTTGAGCTAATGTAATTTGATTGAATCTCATTTTTGTAACTGTCTTGTTGGGTTTAAAGCTTTCATATCTAATTGGGCTTTTTAGTAAATCTGTTAGAATTTTTTTCGAAATTAATCTGTTAGAATTTTAAGTCACTAAAATGCTCTAAGATTGATATTACGCTGTACTATTTTGTTCAAAAGCCTATAATCAACTATTTAAACTCGTGAAATTTAATGTATTCTTATTTTGCAGCCATTTTTTTAGGTTTAAATGGTGCATATCTAAATGAGCTTTATAGTGAAAACTTTGGAATTTAAACTGAGTAACGTGCTTTAAAATTGAGATTAAGTGGTTTAATCATATTCAAAAGCCCATAATTAACTATTTGAACTCATGTAGTTTGAATGACTCTCATTTTGTGGTCGGTTTGCTAGGTTTAAAGCATCCATGTCTAAACGGGCTTTTTATTGAAATCGTTAAAATTTTAACGGTGTAAAATGCTCTAAAATTTAGATTAAGTTGTATAATTTGGTTCAAAATCCCATAAGTAAATATTTGAACTCATGAAATTTGATTTGTTCTTATTTTGAGGTTATTTTGTAAGGTTTAAAGTGTGCATATCTAAATAAGTTTTATAGTGAACACATTGGAATTTAAACCGAGTAAAGTGCTCTATATTTGAGATTAAGTGGCTTAATCATATTCAAAAAGCCAATAATTATAACTATTTGAACTCATGTAGATTGATTGAATCTCATGTTGTGGTCGGTTTGTTGTGGGGTTAAAGCGTGCATGTCTAAATGGGTTTTTTTAGTGAACCTGTTAGAATTTAAGCGAGTAATGTGCTCTAAGAATAAGATTGAATCTCATTTTGTAACCGTTTTGTTGGGTTTAAAGTGTGCATACCTAATTAGGCTTTTTAGTGAACCCGTTAGAATTTTAAGCGACTAAAATGCTCTAAAACTGAGATTAAGTTGAATAATTTGATTCAAAAGTCCATAATTAACTATTTGAGCTCATGAAATTTGATTTATTCTTATTTTACAGTCATTTTGTTAGGTTTAAAGTGTGAATATCTAAATGAGCTTTATAGTGAACACATTAGAATTTAAACAAAGTAAAATGCTCTAAAATTGAGATTAAAGGGTTTAATAATATTCAAAAGCCCCTAATTAACTTTTTGAACTCATTTAATTTGATTGAATATCATTTTGTAACCGTTTTGTTGGGTTTAAAGAGTGCATATCTATTTGGGCTTTTTAGTGAACCCATTAGAATTTTAAGCGACTAAAATGCTCAAAAATTGAAATTAAGCTGTATAATTTGATTCAAAAGCTCGTAGTTAACTATTTGAGCTCGTGAAATTTGATTTATTCTTATTTTACGACCGTTTTATTAGGTTTAAAATTGTGCATATCTAAATGAGTTTTATATTGAACACATTGGAATTTAAACCGAGTAAAGTGTATTAAAATTGATATTATGTGGTTTAGTCGTACTCAAAAGTGATTTGAATCTGGTAGTGTGGTCTAAGTCATATATGTTGTTACCTGATCGTAATTCGAGTAAGACCTTTGAATGTTGTTTGTCTTGACAAGTTAGTTGTTGTGGCAATTAGAGATATGTCGTTTCCGTGAGAATTCTGTTGTCGAGACAACTAGTTTTAAGATTTTAATGGATAATATTGAAAACTATGGTAGTAGGAAATACGAATGCGGAAGATAGTAGTGGTGGTGTGGGTTTTGTAGGTTTGACAAGGATGATGGTAGAAATGGAAATGAAGAAGGATATAGTAGAAGAAGCTTGGCGTAGGAACAAGGAAGAACCAACAGTATGAAGAGTGAAGACCCAAATCTTATATGTTCTTAAACCGATGTGGAAGATGATGGATTGTGACCCACTAGTTATATGGAACTAGGAACCAACAATATAATAAAATGAAATGGATAGAAGTGGTAGAAGTGTGGTACGTGACCCACTAGCTATAAGAAGTTAGGAACCAACACGATAAAAAGATGGAATGGATGAAGACTACAAGCCTAACTTGAAGTCGATAGAGTTCTCGCAAGAACAAAGCTGAAAGCAACCTTTCAAAAGAGTTTTCTTATATCTAAAGTGGTGTCATAAAAATGAAAGAAAGATTCCTATTTATAGTGTTCATAGGAACCATATGAAGAGTCTTACAACAAGAGATGAATGTTTCATCATTATGGTGATGAATGCTAATGAATGTTTGTTTTCTCTTCTATCTTTATGTGGATGAATGTTCAAGGTATTAGTGATGAATTTGGACTTAATTTAGGCTTAATATACACATAATTTCGTCCAAATGGTGGAAGGACTCTTGGGCTGCCTTGTCTTGCTCTTTCATGAAAAAAAAAGTTGAAAATGGACACTTGATGTATGTAGACACTTAGGTAGCAAAAGGGGAGTGTTTCTTCCAATTTCATGCTGATCCTCAAGCTATTTAACCTTCTTGAATGTCATAAAATTATGCATTAAGAGGGCCTTCATTGCTTGTCTTCATAACCTTCATTTGTATGAATAAAAATCAGCTTTGAATTGACTTGAATATGTGAATAAAGAAGATCTTTAATGGCTTGTCTCTTGGATGAAGATGAAGGCACTCTTCCTTGCCTCAAACTCATCCAAATCATCATTGCATAAAATTCCCGTAATGAAAATTCCAGTCGGCACTGTCTTTGGTAAATCGAAAATATCTCAAACTTACGATATCAGATTAATGTGATTCAAAAGGCGTTGGAAAGCTAAGATATAGAGGAATAAACTTGAAAGAGACTTCAAGACTAAAATAATCCCAGATCTAGTTAAAAAATGGAGATCAATATAACTTGTATTCTTGAATTTGGTGTGACTATTCATCTCCCTTCATTTACCTAACACAAAGGTAAAATTTATTTATATATTAATTAAAACAAACATGCTTAAAACAATTTAAGAGTTAGTTTAATTAATTAACTAATTCAATGAAAGAACTAGCTTGATCAATGCACTAACTTTGTTAATTGATATGTGCCGATCTTGTTGATGATGTTGAATGACAAACTTTGATTGTAGGACCTAGGAAGGAAGGAAGTCTCTCGCAAGAAGTGGCTGCAAAAATGAAGAATTAAGGATAATGGATGAAAGTAATAGGTGAAATGAATGAAGGGAATAGTTTAGGGGTTGATATGGAAGCGGAAGGATGTGTGGTATTGATAAGGGTGAATGGATGTTTAGGACGTTTTATGATGATGATAAAGGATGAGAATGATGAATGGAATAAGATGATATGTAAGGATGATGATATGATGAAAATGAATGGTGAAATATAAATAGTATCTTAAAGATACTCAATGAAGAAACTAGGTTATAAAAAACGTAATCCTGAACCTTATATTGATCTTTAAGGGGTGGTGATAAATGGACTTTGACCCTTTTAGTATATTAAACTAAAAGAACCCGAATTATCAAGATGGATAGAAAGGGGTTGACGCCACAAGTACAAAAGTACTTGATAAGTCGATAAAGTTCTAAGAAGAACTAAACGAGAGAAAATTCTCATAAAGGATAAAATATATTCTGAATTGTGTGTTTACAAAATGAAATCCAAGTCCTATTTATAGTTTTCTAAGGGGTTTGGCCGAAATGTCATTTACTATTCGGATAACCATTCATTTTAATGGTGTCTCCCTCCAAATATATTAGAAGAGTTGTAACTTTTCGGTCCAACCTGCACAGTCTTTAGTAATTAGTCAATATCTCAAGCTCCTGATATCGGATTGATGCGATTTAACATGTGCTGGAAAGATAAGAGATAGAGGAACAACTTTCATGAAGACAGTAAAACCCAATTCGACTTGTATCCTGCTCGAAATTAGAAAACAAGTGGACCATCATGAATCTATTCAATGAAGAGTGATGCCTCTTTGTTTTGACGTGAAATTCATATTTCCCTCCAAGGAGTGGCATCCAAACATGTTTCCCTCCATGGTTGGTCAGTTGTGTCCCTTTGGGAGGGAACATGTCCTTCCATGGTTGAGCTGAAGGTTGTAGGGTGAGCTGAGATGATGATGTGAGCACATCTATGCAAGCACAATCTGATCCAGAGGTCTTGCCACCAGGACCTATTACTCGTTCTAAAGCAAAGAAATTCACGAAAGTTCTTTTCCTTACTTTTGCTTCAATTCCAGATTTATTTGATAATATTTATGCCTTAGAACATAGGCTTTATAATGTGTTGCATGCTGATATATGACATATTAGGTTATACTACTTATTAAATATGTTTAAGTATGTATATATGCTATTAAGTGTGTTTTAAGGTTTGGCTTGATAATGTATGTAATGTTTTAAACTTAATTATAATTTCATGTGTGTTATTAAATAAATTTACAAGTGCTTATGCCTTGTATTTATGTTTCCATTGAGTATACAATACTTTGATGGATTCTTGTGATGTTTACATATAGGTACATAGGAGAACACCAGCTCAAGAGAGTGTATGCAACTCCACACCAGCTCAAGAGAGTGTATGCAGCTTAACACCAACTCAAGTGAATTATATTCAGCTCAGAAGAAGCTCAATAGAGTGCACACAGCTCACCGTAACTCGAGGTAGCTCAGATGATTAGCTCCCAGCTCCGTTTAGCTCCTTACACACTCAGCTAGCTCGTTTCAGCTCTACTCAGTTTCTAGCTAGCTCAACTCAAGATAAAGTGACCTATGACATCTGAAACCTATCCTACTAGAAGGGAACGTGTCCTAGGCATGTGCCATGCATGTGAGACACACATGGGAGCCTTGTTCACATGTATGGGCGTTCAAGGGAGTGCAAGCCAAACAAGGCCCTTGTTTTTAAGCACTAGGAGGTTATATGGATAAGGCTGAGTGGTTTTTGTTCAAATTCAAACAAATTAGCACATGTTTAATGTGCCAAAACTTGTGGCTAAGATGGTTGGACGCCCACGATAGTTTTAGGAGTTATTTGTTTGAGTTTCAAACAAATAAGCACATGTTTAATGTGTTATTTTTGTTCAAACATGTGTCTATGGATATTAGGAGCCTAGGAGGAGTTATTTTAGCATTTAAATTTTAATTTTCGTTCAAATAATGGCCACATATTTGAATTTTGGCCAACTCCTTTCCTCTCCTATATATTTCCATAATTTTGTAAAGACAAGGTTAGACACTTTGAATAAAAATTATATTTGAGAATTTTTCTCTTATTTGGTTCGTTTTAGAATTTTTCTGACATTCAAACTTGTTTTTTATTGTCACACTCTTGATACTTCGGGTTCCTAGATTGCTATCTAGAGGGTCCAAGTCCTTTGACGTTAAACAGATTCGATTCGGGTTTGCTCAGTAGATTGTGCATGTTCTTTCGAGTTTAGCGTTGCATTTTGATTCCAGCAACAAAATTCACCATTGTTGAATGTTCGAGTTGCTGCGATGGATGTTTCTTGAAGCATTCATCTTCCTTGTTTTGAAATCCATCAAAACGCCATATCTTTTTTATTTTTCTTTTAATTTTCGTTCTTCCCTTTATTCCCTAAATTCATCATGAATATAACTTTCTTTCCTTGTTGTTTTTATGTTGTTCTTGTTGCAGGAACTTGTTTACAACATTCCTAGATCCGCAACATACGAAGAAAGTCCGTTTCGACAAGCTACCTCGTATCAGATGAGCTGATTGAGCTGAGAGTGAGCTGACTTGAACTGAGCTAGCTGAAAGACTTAGCTAAAGTTTGAAGCTAAAATAAGCTAATCCGAGCTACCTTTAGCAAAGTGAGCTGATCCATTAGTTTCCTTATACTCTCTTCTAGTGTGAGGAGAGTTTAGAGCTGATCCGAATCTCCTAAGGCCTCGTTTTGAATTATGCTTCATTTGAGCTCATATGGGTTTTGTGAGCTGACATGGAGCTAGCCTTGAGTCCTTTAAGTACTGTAGGAGTGTTCCATGCATTCCCAAGCTATTCTGAAGTTGTCTCCTTATGTTTCTAGCATTGCCATCCATTTAGCTTTTTCTAAGTTAACGTTAGCTGCTTGAGCTAGGCTTTTAAGTTTGTGAGCTCCTCTACATATTTTCTTTAAGTTCATGAGCTGAAATAAGCCTTCCTTAAGATCCTATGCAATTCCAAGCGTTTGAGCCATCCTTGAGCTGTTCCAAGCTGTCATAAGTCTTCCCAAGCTACGTTGAGCTACCCTTGATGTCTTTAAGCTTCCTCGGACTATTATCAAATAGTTGAAACAATAAGTAAACAATGTATAAGCTGAAACGAATTGAAATAAGCTAAAATGAGCTAGAAACAATGTAGTTTAGTTAATATTAAGAATAAGATGACTTAGAATAAATATAAAGATGTGGTTATGCAATCACGAAACATTACTTAAATAGCAAAAGCATGCTTGTCAATGTATAAATTAGATAATAGAAGATAAAGTAAGGTAGAACTCCCTTAGAACCAGTCTTGAAGAATTTCAATGATGTGATCAAACCATAGAAAAAATAGGCGTCGATTAGGATCATATCATTAATTAACTACATGCATTAATAAACTAATGCTTAAATGCAATACATACATAAATGAACCTAACTAATGTACATGCTTGAATGAAGTAGCATGCTTATTTCTTCATGAAATTTGATATCATGCAACTAATAAAATTTATGTAGATTCATGCACAAGTATAAATCACGCAAATGAATGATAGGAAATAATGCATAAATGAGCAAGTAGATAACGAAATATGGTAGAACTCTCTTTGAATAATTCATGGAAAAAGTCTAAGGTATGACAAGTATATGTGAAATGATGAGTCTAGTTAGGATCACATCGTAAAGCCCATAATTAAACTATTTAAACTCATATTAGTTTGATTGAATCTCATTTTCTAGGTTTAAAGTGTGCATATTTAAATGAGCTTTATAGTAAACATATTGGAATTTAAACCGAGTAAAGTGCTCTAAAATTGAGATTAAGTGGTTTAATTATATTCAAAATCTCATAATTAAATATTTGAACTCATGTAATTTGATTGAATCTCATTTTGTAACCCATTAGAATTTTAAGCGACTAAAATGCTCTAATATTGAGATTACATTGTATTATTTGGTTCAAAAGCCCATAATTAACTACTTGAACTCATGAAATTTGATTTATTCTTCTTTTGCGGCCATTTTGTTAGGTTTAAAGGGTGCATATCTAAATGAGCTTTATAGTGAAAACTTTGGAATTTAAACCGAGTAAAGTGCTCTAAAATTGAGATTAAGTGGTTTAATCATATTCAAAAGCTCATAATTATCTATTTGAACTCATGCAGTTTCATTGACTCTCATTTTTTGGTCTGTTTGTTGGGTTTAAAGCGTACATGTCTAAGTGGGCTTTTTTGTGAAACTGTTAGAATTTTAACGGTGTAAAATTCTCTAAAATTTATATTAAGTTGTATAATTTGGTTCAAAATCCCTTAAGTAATTATTTGAACTCATAAATTTGATTTGTTCTTACTTTGAAGTTGTTTTGTTAGGTTTAAAGTGTACATATCTAAATGAGCTTTATAGTGAACACATTGGAATTTAAACCAAGTAAACTGCTCTATATTTGAGATTAAGTGGATTAATTATACTCAAAAAGCCAATAATTATATCTATTTGAACTCATGTAGTTTGATTAAATCTCATGTTGTGGTTGGTTTGTTGTGGGTTTAAAGTGTGCATGTCTAAATAGATTTTTAGTGAACCCGTTATAATTTAGTCGAGTAAAATGCTCTATGATTGAGATTGAATCTCATTTTGTAACCGTTTTGTTGGGTTTAAAGCGTTGAAGAATGGAGCGGATCATGGACACCAAAGGTTGTAAAGTTGAGAGATCCGGTCCTCCTTGATTGACTTTATTTGCAATGGAAATTGAATCTTTCTCAAAGGTAACATTTGTCCAACCTTTTTGAGATGTAAGTCAAATTTCAGCCTAGATTGCTTGTGCTTCAGCCGAAGCAGCGTCAGGACATCCAATAAGAGGAAGAGATAGTCCTCCCAGATCCCCACCATCCGAGTTACGTGCTACAACACCAATCACAACACTTCTAGAAATAGGATCAAAATCCCCATCCGAGTTAATTTTAATTGATCCAAGACATGGTTTTATCTAAGTTTGGTCATTAAGAAGGGGTTTAATTGGATTGATAGTGGAGGGGGTAATGTTTGCATTTTGATAGTCATGCAATAAAGATTTGTGTTTGCAAAGGTTAACCAGGGTGTTTGAAAATAGTTATTGTGGATCCAATCATTCCTTCTGTTCCAAATATTCAAAAGGATCGTTAGAAAAAGAGAAACGTTCTGGTTGTTAAGTTTAGGAGTTGCAGTCTCCATCCAATGGAGAGACGATGTAAAAGTACCTGATTGGAGTAAAATAGGAAAACCTGCTAATCGAATAGTTTCATGGGCACCAGGACAGTCGCGCAAAGCATGCATCCGGGTTTCTATTGTAGTTGCACAAATTGGGCAGATGCCATTTCCTAGATTAGCATTCAGTAATTTGGATCCCGTAGGAAGAGCATCATGACCTAGTCGCCATCCAAAAGCTCTAACCTTTGGTAAGGCTAGTAGCTTAGAGATGGATTTCAAAATACGTGTCGGTCTATTTAGAGGTCCATGTGGTATTTGTAGGAATAAATAACCCGATCTGAC
Organism: Abelmoschus esculentus; assembly: GCA_035048815.1. Taxonomy (NCBI): domain Eukaryota; kingdom Viridiplantae; phylum Streptophyta; class Magnoliopsida; order Malvales; family Malvaceae; genus Abelmoschus; species Abelmoschus esculentus. The sequence goes on from JAUCBN010000049.1 coordinate 6,008,561, forward strand.
TGAATAAAGTCTGCAATCATTGTTCATCCAAATGGTCGTATCTCTATGGTCATTAATTATAGGGATATTTAAAATAACGTTGACATCCTCTCTATCAAAAAAGGAATGTATTTTAGTCGTATCCCATTGTGGTTGCCTAGGAATCATAAAGTCTCGAGCTCGCTTTGGAAGTTCACTGAAAATTTCATATTCGCCAAAAAGTTTAATAAGAGAGGAGCCTCCCTATAGATCATGGAATATGTTAATCTTGTTATTAATTCCTAGCCTTGTGATAAACCCAGGAAGGAGCTTTTTTAAAGCCGTACGAATGCCCTTCCAAGCAAAAGAAGATTGTTTTGTGGAAGTTGCGTTAAGGATGTTGCCTAATGGATAGTATTTAGCTTGATATACCTGACCAAGTAGGTTAGACGGCTCACAGAGTAGTCTCCAAATTTGTTTTCCTAAAAGAGCAATATTAAAGTTGTGGAGATTGCGAAAGCCCATGCCTTCTGTTGATTTTGGTTAGCATACAACCTCCCAAGGAAGCATGTGTCAACCATTTTTGTTACCTTTCCCTAACCACCAATACCGTCGAATAGAAGTTGTCACATCATTTATGATGTTATGTGGAAGAAGGTAGCATGACATGACATATTGTGGAAGAGATTGTATGACGGATTTTATGAAAACTTCTCGACCACTAAAAGATAGAAGATGTTTATCCCATTTTTAAAGACTCAAGTTAACTTTATCTCTAGTAAAACCTAATGAAATTGTTTTGTTTTTGCCAATCAAGAGTGGGACACCGAGGTAAATACCAGGTCACTAACCTCTTGGACTTGGAGAATATTGTTAACAACGGTTCTTTATGATAGAGTAGCTTTTGGAGAAAAGTAGATTGTTGATTTTTCAAAATTTATCGCTTGTCCGGAAGAGGTGGCAAATTTGTGTAGTGCGTTTTTAAGATGATGAGCTTCACTGGTGTTTTTTTTTTATGAAAACCAAATAATCATCAGCGAAAAGGAGATGGTTTATTTTTGGATCGTGCCGACTGGCACTGAGTCCAAAGTGGTTGCCGTTAGCATGGTCCACATTTAGTATGGCTATTAAACCTTGGGTACAGAAGAGGAAGAGGAATGAAGAAAGCGGGTCTCCTTTTTGGAGACCTCGTTGTGGTATAAAAGATTGAGATAAAGAGTCATTTACACAAACTTGGTAAGATACAGTAGTGACACATTTCATTATATACGTTGCATAATTTGTTGTAAGAAAGGCCATTCAACACAGTCGAAGGCTTTTTCCATGTCTAACTTCAAACTTGCACCTTTAGATAGATGGGAGTCTCCCATATTGAGAGTATGAAGTAGTTCATATGCAATTAGGATATTGTCCGTGATGTTTCTACCTTGAATAAAAGTTGCTTGGTTGTTACTAATACATAATGGTATGAACGTTTTGAGACCGTTGACTAATACCTTAGATATAATTTTGTATATAACAATGCAAAGGCTTATGGGACGAAGTTGTCTCATAGTTGTTGGGATTTTGTTTTTTCGAAATTAGGACTAGAATAGTTTGGTTAACCTCAACCACGCTGATTGTGCCCGAGAGAAGTTCTAGGCATAGTTGTATTATAAACTAACCAAGTGTATCCCAGTGTTGTCGGTAAAAACCACTTGGGAAACCATCGATTCCTGGAGCTTTCCTAGGATCAAAGTGTTTTTGTCTCCATGTTGTAGCCAATTAGTTCTTGAGTGTTGGGACCAATATATTTCATTGTTATGTTGAAGTGCCTGTAGTTCTTTCTTTGCTTCAATGAGGCGGTATTCCTCTGAAGATGGTATTGGATGTTGTAGACTATTATTAATGTATGTGGTTAGATATTGAAGGCGTTCATTTTTTTTCCTTTGAGAATTCTGCCATGAATTTAGATTTTTGTCAATCTTTTTTATTTTGTTTAAGGTGTTTCCATTCATATTGGTCTAAATATCCTTGATTAGATTTTTGCTTTCACCATTGTTGGCCCAACATTCCTCAAAGCAGAAGTTTTTTTTTAAAATTATGTTTTCTAGTAAATGTAGTGGGAGAGGTATGAGTATAATGGAACAGTGATCAGATTTGGATTGGAAATGCGAAGTTATAGAAAAATTAAGATACATATTTAGCCAGTTGGTTGATCCTATGAAATGATCCAAGCGTTTGAAGATAGGTTATGAATCGGGTCCATGTTTAAACCAAGTGAACCATCCTGAGTTAGGTTTACAATCGAAGAGTTCATTTCTAGATAAGCATTCTTGAGAATTGATGATTTGGGATCGAGCACGTCGACATCCTCCTTGTTTTTCATTGTCATGTAGTATTTCATTAAAGTCTCCACCTAAAACCCAAGGGAGGTTGGAGGATGATTTTAAATAATCTATTAATTACCATGTTTTGAATTGATAGTTTGTATTAGCATAACCATGTAAACTGGTAAAGTGAAATTTGTAGTCATCTTGGTTAATAATGCAATCGATATGGCGATCAGAAAATCAGTTTGAATTTTATTATTCCAAAGTAAGGCAACGCCAATACAAGTTGGAATATTTCCTACCGATAAGCATCCTTGCATATCAAGTGATGCACTAAGAGAATTACATCGAGTTTTATTAAGCCTAGTTTCTCATAGAAATAAAACATCAGGTTCATATTTGGTAATTATTTTTTTTAGATTTAGAGCTGCCTTGGCTTTACCAAGGCCTTGGTAGTTCCAACACATGATTTTCATTTGGATCAGCGGGGTTCAGCCGTGTCAATCTCCGCTAGAGTTTTTTCCGCTACTCATCCCAACTTTTTCCATTGAAGTGTGTTTTGGTGTTGGCTTTTGTGCACTGGAGGGGAACATTTCATTCCAGCACGGTTACCTTATGGATTCGCTTCGAGCCAAGCTTCAAAATCGTCAAGTGCAACAATGTTAAGTTCTTTGTCTAGTGCAACAATGCTCCTAACATTTGGGCTGAGGGATGGATATTCAATGTCAGGTAGAGGTAGATTTGACATAACAGTAAGAGGGACAGTCTTGACTCGTATGGCAACGTTGGATTTTCGAGAGATTTCTTTTCCAACATGTTCTTTCATGACTTCTTTGTGTTTGAGCTGCGGAGTTGATGTGTGTGATTTAAAAGGTTGTGTCGTCACGGATGGAGATTGGGTTTGTTGAGCTGCCGTTGGAGGTAATGGTATCTCTTGCGGAGGAATTTCAACTAAAGTGATATCGTTATTGTTGATGTCTTTGTTGGAGGGTTTGGGATCTGTTGCATAATATATAACTATATAGCTAAAATGTTGTGGTAAAAGTAGCGAATAGAGTTTGATATATTACTAGAACTGGTTGGATTTGTTCTTTTTGCCTCATCAACATAACGAATTCGTCCTTTTGGTTTAGGACCATTGTCTTGTGGCTTTTGAGGCACGAAATGTATCCAATCACCGTAAGGAAGTTGTATCGGTTGAGGAAGTGAGCAAGTGTCCAAATCGTGGCCTACCATTCTGTAAGCATAATAGATCGTGGGAAAACGTTCATATTATAACAGGTAGAAACAAGGCTTTGCACCACATCTGATGCATTCACATTTCTTCTCATTTATCTCATACTTTCATACTTTCACTCATAGGATCAAAGGGGAGTTATCTAGCTTATCTTAGTATTTATTACTTTTGTATATTTTATATTAAGCTACTTAAGAGTTATATTACTTAAGCTATAAAAATGAATAGTTATTATAACCACATTGTTAAAGTTTCAACTTAGATCTAAACTTATATTTAGTTATTTTAAGTATTCTCATTATTTTCATTATTATGTTTTCTTCATAGGACTTACCTACAGATCAAGGAGTAAATATTAGCTCGGTGTCAACTCAGTTAGCTCAGACGATGCTAAATGAAAGGCAATTCTACAAATCCCATACGAGCTCAAATGAAGCATAATTCAAAATGAGGTCTTAGAAGATTCAGATCAGCTCCAAAAAACTCTTCACACTAGAAGAGAGTATAAGGAAGCTAATAGACCAGCTCACTTAGCTAAAGGCAACTCGGATTAGCTTAATTCATCTTTAAACTTTAGCTAAGTCTTTCAGCTAGATAGCTCAGCTCAATCCAGCTCACTCCTAGCTCGATTAGCTCACCTCAACTCCAGCTATCACTCCCAGCTCAACACCAGAAGATCACCTACCCTTCACCAAGAATCATGTCCAACCATCATCCACATTGGACTCCAAGATCATGGTGGAAAAGCAAGTGGGCGCCAAAACAAAGAGATAGCATTATTCATTGGGCAAATTCATGATGGTCCATTTGTTTTCCATTTTTGAGCAGGATCTAAGTAGAATTGGGTTTCCTTGTCTTCATAAAATTTGTTTCCCTATCTCTTATCTTTCCAATGCATGTTGAATCGCATCAATCCAATATCGAGAGCTCGAGATATGGCAAAATTACTGAAGACTGTGCGGGCTGGACCGAAAAGTTACAACTTTTCTAATAGATTTGGAGGGAGACAACATTCAAATGAATGGTTATCCGAATAGTTAAATACCATTTCGACCAAGCCTCTTAGAAAAATATAAATAGGACATAAATTCATTTGTAAAACACATCTTTGATCAATACAAAAGATCCATTGTGAGATTACTCTCAAACTTGTTGTTTTTAGAACTATATCGAGTTATCAAATCTATTATATAGGTTTGTGGCATCTCCTATCTTTTTCCATCCATACTCAAGATTCTAGGAACTTATTCTCTAAGGGTCTAAGTTCTATACCACCCTCAAAGCATAGTATAAGTTGGGTTTATGCTTTCATAGAATAAGTTCTACTTTTGTTACCTTTGAATACTATTTCTTTACCGCCTTACATACATTCCATCCTAACCCTTTCATCCATCACCTTAGCCGACTTCCCTAGCCTTCACTATCACCTTTTCCATTTATTTCCCTAACCAAAACATCACCCTACCTTCCCTTACCAATTACACATATAACCTACACTTTCGCAGTCCTCTTTACACCACTTCACCATCTTTTCTTCATCAAACAACAAGGAAAGCATACGAGGATCAAGGCTTGCTTGCAATCACAGTCGGGACAATCAAAGCTTCTCTCTACAACAACAATTGGAGAGTTGGAGCGTATCAACCTCCAATTGTGACATAACACCGAATTGGCTTGGTTATATCCATAATAATACAAATACAGAGATAATCAACCATACTGAGATTGATTTTCCGTGTGTCAGTTTTGAGAACTTTACCATCATTGCGCCTAATGCATTGCCGGTGTCATGTGTTATATCGTCGTTTTCCATAACAATGGATGGTATGCTGTAAACTCGAACCGATATGTTCATGGTTGAAAAGCAATGCTCTTATATGCTCAAGGATGGATCATATTGGGCTAGGGCAAGCCATTCGTTCTTGAAGGTCCAGGGACCGCAAGATAGGATTTTGTCATTCATTGTCTCTACATTAAACTTAATTTGGAAGACATTGTGTTTGAGGACTGAGCTGGAATCAACTTTGGCTTTAGTCCAGATTACAATGAAAGCATTGATGATAGCTTGGTTGTCGATTTGTTTAGAATAGATCAATCGACCTAAGAGGGTGATTTTTGCATCCTCGAGGGAGGAATACCATTTTATTGATGGGGTGAAGACCAAAGATTGTTCTTCGGTAAAGGATAGGTTCCCGATTTGGTTGAGGAATGATTCCATTGCGAAAAATATGATGTAGAAAGCTAGAGAGATTGAAAGAGTTTTGTAAATGGTAGTTGTGGCATGAGAGGTGGGCAACACTCTTTGTTTTATAGGCTTGTGGGGTTTCATTAAAGGTAAGAAAAAAAGTGTTAGTGAGAAAGGAAAGACAAGATATGAATACTTTTAGATATTTTAAGTAGTAAAGTAAAAGAATTATGAGAAGAAAAATTATGAAGGTTGAAGAGAATAAAAATAAATATGGTAAGAGATAACGGAGTATATTGGTAAAAGTAGGTAATAATCTTGGTAAAAGTTTTGTAAAAAGATAAATTGTAATTAAGGTAAGTTGAGGAAAAAGAGTGAAAAAGAGAATATTGGAAAAATGTGGAAATTAATTAGCGTAAATAAGAAAGGTATATGGTAAGAAAAGATATGATTTTTAACTAGGAAATAAGGAAGAGGCGAATGGTAAAAAAAAAAGTAAGTAGAGAAATTAAAGACATTTTGTATGTAAAATATTATAAAAATATTTGGGAGTATTTTGAAGGTTGGAGAATCTAATTTTGTATAATTTAATAATGTTATACGAGATATTAATATTTGGAGAGAAATTGATATTTTTATAGAGTTATTGATGGAGATATGCAAATTTATATTGTTAAAGAAGTTGTTTGGTGTTGGTTGAAAAGATATTTTTTGTATAAATTGATTATTGTAACACCTTATTTTAACCTAATTACTTAGATTAAAAGTTAGGGTTCACACTACGAAAACTTTTTTCCCAAGTTAGGTTTAAACAAAATAAAATTTAAATTTCTAATAATTTATTTAACTGGAAAAGAGAAAATTTAACATTTAAAAATAACTGAAAGTTCAACCCAAAATTAATAAACTTAACAGTTCTGAAAATCCATTAAATGATACTAAATCAAAATTTTAAGAGTTAAAATAGTTAATTATGGCCTTTTGAAAAAAATTATACAACTTAATCTTAAATTCCTAGATTTTTACTCTGTTAGAATTCGAAAGGATTCACTATAAAGCCCATTTAGACATGCACATTTTAATCCAAAAAAACGAACGCAAAATGATATTAAATCAAATTTTATGAGTTCAAATAGTTAATTATGGTCTTTTAAACTAAATTATACAACATAATCTTAATTTTTCATCTTTTTACTTGGATAAAATTTGAACGGATTCTCTATAAAGCCCATTTAGACATGCACGTTTTAATCCCAATAAAACGACCGCGAAATGATACTAAATCAAAATTTAAGATTTCAAATATTAAATATGTTCTTTTGAACCAAATTATACAACATAATCTCAATTTTTCATCTTTTTACTCTAATAAAATTCGAACGGATTCTCTATAAAGCCCATTTAGACATGCACGTTTTAATCCCAACAAAATGATAAACAAATGATAATAAATCAAGTTTTATGAATTCAAATAGTTTATTATGGATTTTTTAACAAAATTATACAGCTTAATCTTAAATTTCTAGCTTTTTACTCGGTTAAAATTTGAATTGGTTCATCATAAAGCCTATTTAGGCTTGCACGTTTTAATCCAAATAAAACGACCGCAAAATGATATTAAATAAAATTTTATAAGTTGAAATAGTTAATTATGTATTTTTGAACCCAATTATAAAACATAATCTCAATTCTTCAGCTTTTTATTTGGTTAAAATTAGAACGGATTCTCTAAAAAGCCCTTTTAGACATGCACATTTTAATACCAACAAAACGACAACCAAAAGATTTTAAATCAAATTTTATAAATTCAAATAGTTTATTATTGCTTTTTTAACAAAATTATACAGCATAATCTGAATTTTCTAGCTTTTTACTCTGTTAAAATTCGAACAGGTTCACTATATAGCCCATTTAGACATGCACGTTTTAATCGCAGTAAAACGAATGCAAAATTGTATTAAATAAAATTTTATGAGTTCAAATAGTTAATTATAGACTTTTAAACCTAATTATAAAGCAAAATCTCAATTTTTTAGCTTTTTACTCTGTTGAATTAGAACATATTCTCTAAAAAGCCCTTTTAAACATGCAAATTTTAATCCCAACAAAACGATAACCAAATGATTTTATATCAAATTTTAAGAGTTAAAATAGTAAATTATGAGCTTTTGAACAAAATTATACAGCTTAATCTCAAAATTTTAACTTTTTACTCGGTTAAAATTTGAACAACTTCTCTATAAAGCCCATTTAGACATGCACGTTTTAATCCCAATAAAACGACCGCAAAATGATACTAAATCAAATTTTATGATTTTAAATATTAATTATGGTCTTTTGAACCAAATTATACAACATAATCTAAAATTATCATCTTTTTACTTTGATAAAATTCGAACGGATTCTCTATAAATCTCATTTAGACATGCACGTTTTAATCCCTACAAAACGACAAACAAATGATGATATATTAAATTTTATGAATTCAAATAACTTATTATTGTTTTTTTAACAAAATTATACAGCTTAATCTGAATTTTATAACTTTTTACTCTATTAAAATTCAAACAGGTTCACTATAAAGCCCATTTAGACATGCACGTTTTAATCCCAATAAAATAAACGGAAAATAATATTAAAAATAAAATTTTAAGAGTTTAAATAGTTAATTATAGACTTTTGAATCTAATTATACAACATAATCTCAATTTTCAGCTTTTTACTTGGTTAAAATTAGAACGGATTCTCTAAAAAGTTCTTTTAGACATGCACTTTTTAATCCCAATAAAACGATAACCAAATGATTTTAGATCAAATTTTAAGAGTTAAAATAGTTAATTTTGAGCTTTTGAACAAAATTATACAGCTTAATCTCAAATTTCTAGCTTTTTACTCGGTTAAAATTTGAACAACTTCTCTATAAAGCCCATTTAGACATGTACGTTTTAATCCCAATAAAACGACCGCAAAATGATACTAAATCAATTTTTATGAGTTCAAATTGTTAATTATGGTCTTTTGAACTAAATTATATAACATAATCTCAATTTTCAGCTTTTTACTTGGTTAAAATTAGAACGAATTCTCTAAAAAGTACTTTTAGACATGCACATTTTAATCCCAACAAAACGACAACCAAATGATTTTAAATCAAATTTTAAGAGTTAAAATAGTTAATTATGGGCTTTTGAACAAAATTATACAGCTTAATCTCAAATTTATAGATTTTTACTTGGTTAAAATTTGAACAACTTCTCTATAAAGCCCATTTAGACATGCACGTTTTAATCCCAATAAAACGACTGCAAAATGATACTAAATCAAATTTCTAGTTTAATAAATTATACAGCTTAATAATACCAAACCAAATGATAATAAATCAAATTTTATGAATTCAAATAGTTTATTATGTTTTTTTAAAAAAATTATACAGCTTTATCTCAAATTTCTAGCTTTTTTACTTGGTTAAAATTTGAACAACTTCTCTATAACGCCCATTTAGACATGCACGTTTTAATCCCAATAAAACAACCACAAAATGATACTAAATCAAATTTTATGAGTTCAAATAGTTAATTATTATCTTTTAAACCAAATTATACATCACAATCTCAAATTTTCATCTTTTTACTCGGATAAAATTTGAACAGATTCCCTGTAAAGCCCTTTTAGAAATGCACATTTTAATCCCAACAAAACGACAACCAAATGATAATAAATCAAATTTAATGAATTCAAATAGTTTATGATGGCTTTTTTAATAAAATTGTACAGCTTAATCTAAGAATTTTAACTTTTTATTCGGTTAAAATTTGAACAATTTCTTTATAAAGCCCATTTAGACATGCACGTTTTAATCCCAATAAAACGACCGCAAAATGATACTAAATCAAATTTTATGATTTTAAATATTAATTATGGTCGTTTGATCCAAATTATACAACATAATCTAAAATTTTCATCTTTTTACTCTGATAAAATTCGAACGGATTCTCTATAAATCTCATTTAGACATGCACGTTTTAATTCCTACAAAACGACAACCAAACGATGATAAATCAAATTTTACGAATTCAAATAGTTTATTATTGCTTTTTTAACAAAATTATACAGCTTAATCTGAATTTTCTAGCTTTTTACTCTATTAAAATTCGAACAGGTTCACTATAAAGCCCATTTAGACATGCACGTTTTAATCCCAATAAAATAAACGCAAAATGATATAAAATAAAATTTTAAGAGTTTAAATAGATTATAGACTTTTGAATCTAATTATACAATATAATCTCAATTTTCAGCTTTTTACTTGGTTAAAATTAGAACGGATTCTCTAAAAAGTTCTTTTAGACATGCACATTTTAATCCCAATAAAACGACAACCATATGATTTTAAATCAAATTTTAAGAGTTAAAATAGTTAATTAAGAGCTTTTGAACAAAATTATACAACTTAATCTCAAATTTCTAGCTTTTTACTCGGTTAAAATTTGAACAACTTCTCTATAAAGCCTATTTAGACATGCACGTTTTATTCCCATTAAAACGACCGCAAAATGATAGTAAATCAAATTTTATGAGTTCAAATTGTTAATTATGGTCTTTTGAACCAAATTATACAACATAATGTGAATTTTTCAGCTTCTTACTTGGTTAAAATTAGAACGGATTCTCTAAAAAGTCCTTTTAGACATGCAATTTTAATCCCAACAAAACGACAACCAAATGATTTTAAATCAAATTTTAAGAGTTAAAATAGTTAATTATGAGCTTTTAAACAAAATTATACAGCTTAATCTCAAATTTCTAGATTTTTACTCGGTTAAATTTGAACAACTTCTCTATAAAGCCCATTTAGACATGCACGTTTTAATCCCAATAAAACGACAACAAAATTATACTAAATCAAATTTCTAGCTTAATAAATTATACAGCTTAATGATACCAAACCAAATGATAATAAATCAAATTTTATGAATTCAAATAGTTTATTATTTTTTTTTAAATTATACAACTTAATCTCAAATTTCTAGCTATTTTACTTGGTTAAAATTTGAACAACTTCTCTATAACGCCATTTAGACATGCGTATTTTAATCCCAATAAAACGACCGCAAAATGATACTAGATCAAATTTTATGAGTTCTAATAGTTAATTATGGTCTTTTAAACCAAATTATACATCATAATCTCAAATTTTCATCTTTTTACTCGGATAAAATTTGAACGGATTCTCTGTAAAGCCCTTTTAGAAATGCACGTTTTAATCCCGACAAAACGTAAACCAAATGATAATAAATCAAATTTAATGAATTCAAATAGTTTATGATGGCTTTTTAACAAAATTTTATAGCTTAATCTCAAATTTCTAGCGTTTTACTCGATTTAAATTTGAACGGGTTCACTATAAAGCCCATTTAGACAAGCACATTTTAATCCCAATAAAATAACTGCAAAATGATATTAAATAAAATTTTATGATTTCAAATAGTTAATTATGGACTTTTGAACCTAATTATACAACATAATCTCAAATTTTCAACTTTCAACATAATCTCAAATAGTTAATTGTTGACTTTGACTACTGGATTTTCCAGAAATAAAATTTGAAACTTTTTTTTTGATATTTGCTTTTTGTTTTGTGTTTTTTTTTGATGCAGAACGTGCTAAATCCAACCTAAGCTCTGATTACCATATGATACGGGGTTTGTTGTGAAGAAACAACATTCCTCATTCATTCACGGACCTAAGATTGTAGCAAGTATTCCTCTGCAGCAAAAACAAACATGGTGTTGTGTTAGGATGTTTAAAAGACTTACAATAAAAAGAAAAATCAGAATTGAGGGAGAAAGAAGTTGCTGGAAATTTTTGGACAGATTTGAAGGTTGAAGATGAAGTTCTTTAAGCATTCATCAATGGGAGCAACGTTCTTGAAGTTTGAACAAACTCCAAGGAAGAACCCGAACAATCTACTAAATGGACCCGAACCTTATCTTGAATCTACTCGTAAACGAACTTGGACCCTTCAATTATCGAACAATTGAGAAACCGAAGTATCAAGTAACTTGACAACAATTCATAATTGATAGTCAAGAAAAAGTTCTAAAAAGAACCAGGTTTGATAGAAAATCTCACAAAAGAATTTATTCATCAAAAGGTCTAACCTTATCTTTACAAAATTAAGGTAATATATAGGAATAAAGGAGAAGTTGGTCAAACTTGAGTTTGTGGCCTTAATTCAAACAAAAATTGAATTTTAAATGCAAAAATAACTCCTCATGAGCTCCTAATATCCTTAGCCACATGTTTTGGCACATTAAACATGTGCTAATTATTTGAAATTTGAACCAAAACCATTCATTCTTATCCAATGTTGTTGTTTGGTCTTCAAAGCAAGGGCCTTGTTTGGCTTGCTTGGTTTTGGACGCCCAAACATGTGGAGAAGGTTGCTATGTGGGTCCCCCATGCATGACACATGCCTAGGACACCTGCTCTTCGTGTACGATAGGTTTCAGCTGCCGTAGGTCACTTCAGCTTGAGTTGAGCTAGCTGGAAATTGAGTAGAGCTGAAACGAGATAGCTGAGAGTGTAAGGAGCTAAACGGAGCTGAATATAATTCACTTGAGCTGGTGTTGAGCCAAGTATGCCCACTTGATCTAAGGTTCTCCTAAGTACCTATATCAGAACAAGGCAAACACATTTAAAAAGCCTTGTAGTCTTATTTTAACCACACAAACACACTTAAAACCAAATACAAACATACTTAACATAGTATATACATAAGTAAACACACATACTAATATATATATATACCTAAATATGTCACATATCAGCATGCAACACATTATAAACAACATATTCTAAGGCATGGACATTCTCAAATGAATCTGAAATGTTAGCGTAAGTAAGGAAAAGAGCTTCCCTATATTTCTTTGCCTTAGAACATGTGATATGTCCTGATGGTAAGACCTCCGGATCAACCTGTTGAACTTGACATGATGTGCTCACATCATTCCCCTTCTTGAAAAGGATTTGACCTCAAATCTGCAGAATCATCATAAGGAGTTAAATCAGAAACATTAAATGTGGCACTTACAGTGTACTTGCCCAGTAAGTCTATCTTGTAGGCGTTGTCATTCACTTTCTCCAACACCTGAGAAGGACCATCTCCTCGCGGTAACAACTTAGACCGCATTTGGGCTGGAAATTATTCCTTTCGGAAGTGAACCCAAACCCAATCACCAACATCGAAGGTGACTCACTTTCTTCCCTTGTTTGCTTGCTTTTCGTACAGCTGGGTCCTTCGCTCTAAGTTCTCCTTAACCTGTTGATGTATACGCTTTACATAATCTGCTCTCGCTTTTTCGTCCTTTCTTATCACCTGTTTTTGTGGTAAAGGCAACAAATCTAGAGGCGTAATAGGATTAAAACCATAAACAACCTCAAACGGTGACATTTTTGTAGAAAATGTATAGCATGATTATAAGCGAATTCAACATGTGGCAAACAATCTTCCTAAGTCCTAATATTCTTTTTAATAATGGAATGCAACAAAGTAGATAAAACACGATTAACAACCTCAGTTTTAAACCCAACAAAACGGATTATGGGCTTTTTACTTGGTTATACAACATAATCTCAATTTCAGCTTTTTACTTTGTTAAAATTAGAACGGATTCTCTAAAAATCCCTTTTACACATGCACGTTTTAATTCCAACAAAATGACAACCAAATGATTTTAAATCAAATTTTAAGAGTTAAAATAGTTAATTATGGGCTTTCGAACAAAATTATACAACTTAATCTCAAGTATCTAGCTTTTTATTCAGTTAAAATTCAAACGGGTTCACTATAAAACCCATTTAGATATGCACGTTTTAATCCCAATAAAATGATCGCAAAATGATATTAAATAAAATTTTATGAGTTCAAATAGTTATTTATGGACTTTTGAACCTAATTATACAACATAATATCAATTTTTCAGCTTTTTACTATGTTAAAATTAGAACGGATTCTCTAAAAAACCCTTTTAGACATGCACGTTTTATTCCCAGCAAAACGATAACCAAATGATTTTAAATCAAATTTTAAGAGTTAAAATTGTTAATTTTGGGCTTTTGAACAAAATTATGCAGCTTAATCTCAAATTTTAGCTTTTTACTCAGTTAAAATTCGAATGAGTTCACTATAAAGCCCATTTAAATATGCACGTTGTAATCCTAATAAAACGATAGCAAAATGATATTAAATAAAATTTTATGAGTTCAAATAGTTAATTATGGTCTTTTGAACCTAATGATACAACTTAATCTCAATTTTTCATCTTTTTACTCGGATAAAATTCGAACGGATTCTCTATAAAGCTCATTTAGACACTCACGTTTTAATCCAAAGAAAACGAAAATAAAATGACAGTAAATCAAATTTTATGAATTCAAATAGTTTATTATGGCTTTTTTAAAAAAATTGTACAGTTTAATCTCAAATATCTTGCTTTTTACTCGGTTAAAATTTGAACTGGTTCACTATAAAACTCATTTACGCTTACACGTTTTAATCCCAAAAAAACGACCGCAAAACAATACTAAATAAAATTTTATGAGTTCAAATAGTTAATGATGGACTTTTGAACCTAATTATGCAACACAATCTCAATTTTTAACTTTTTATTCGGTTAAAATTAGAACGGATTCTCTAAAAAGCCTTTTTAGATATGCACATTTTAATCCCAACAAAACGACAACCAAATAATTTTAAATCATATTTTAAGAGTTAAAATAGTTAATTATGTGCTTTTGAACAAAATTATACAGTTTAATCTCAAATTTCTAGCTTTTTACTCAATTAAAATTCGAACGGGTTCACTATAAAGCCCATTTAGACATGCACATTTTAATCCCAATAAAACGATCATAAGATGATATTAAATAAAATTTTATGATCTCAAATAGTTAATTATGGACTTTTGAACCTTATTATACAACATAATCTCAAATTTTCAACTTTTTACTCGGTTAAAATTAGAACAGATTCTCTAAAAAGCCCTTTTAGACATGCACGTTTTATTCCCAACAAAGCGAAAACCAAATGATTTTAAATCAAATTTTAAGAGTTAAAATAGTTTATTATGGGTTTTTAAACAAAATTATACAACTTAATCTCAAATTTCTAGCTTTTTAAAATTTTATTTAATATCATTTGATTGTCGTTTTGTTGGGATTAAAACGTGCATGTCTAAATGGGCTTTATAGATAATCTGTTCGAATTTTAACCGCGTAAGAAGATGAAAAATTGAGATTTTGTTGTATAATTAGGTTCAAAAGTCTATAATTAAATATTTGAACACATAAAATTTTATTATCATTTTGCGGTCATTTTATTGAGATTAAAACGTGCACTTCTAAATAGGCTTTATCGTGAACCCGTTCAAATTTTAATCGAGTAAAAAAACTAGAAATTTGAGATTAAGCTATATAAATTTGTTCAAATACTCATAATAAGCTATTTGAAATTATATAATTTGATTTAATATCATTTGGATGTCGTTTTGTTGAGATAAAAATGTGTATGTCTAAAAGGGCTTTATAGAGAATCTGTTCGAATTTTAACTTAGTAAAAAGCTAAAAAATTGAGATTATGTTGTATAATTAGGTTCAAAATTCCATTATTAAATATTTGAACTCATAAAATTTTATTTAATATCATTTTGCTGTTGTTTTATTGGGGTTAAAACGTGCATGTCTAAATGAGCTTTATAGTGAACCGTTCGTATTTTAACTGAGTAAAAAGCTAGAAATTTGAGATTAAGTTGTATAATTTTGTTCAAATGCCCATAATAAACTATTTGAACTTATAAAATTTTATTTAATATCGTTTGGTTGTCGTTTTGTTGGGATTAAAACATGCGTATCTAAATGGGCTTTATTGTAACCCCTAAATTTAACCTTAATACTTAGATTAAAAGTTAGAGTTCACACTTCAAAAACTTCTTTCCCAAGTTAGGTTTAAATGAAATAAAACTAAAATTTCTGATAATTTAATAAACCGAAAAATTGAAATTTAACATTTAAAATAACTAAAGGTTCAACCCATATTTGTAATAACATTAACAGTTCTAAAATCCGAATAAAAGACCGATATGAAAGTCCAAAAAAATCACAGTCCAAGTCCAGTACAATAGAAAATAATAACCATAAATAATGGAATAAATCCGGAGTCTGAAACTGTAAAACATACGAAGTAGTTCTGAAACAAGATTCCTCCAAGTACCGTAGCCTAGGTCTGAGAATTTGAAACAAAAACTGTGGGGGTATAAGCTTGGGAGCCTAGTGTGTCTCTAATGTGCAGATAAACATAACTACAGTTCAGAAAAGCATAACACAGAATATAATAGCATAATTTCAGAATAGAATATCACAATACAAAATAGAACAAAATATGTTATGTATGATATGATATGCACCCAACACCGATCACCATCAGAAGAGAAGGTTCTCCTAAACCACTTTAACTCCATCACACCATCAGAAGTGAAGCTCGACCCGAAGGTGGAGTCACTGAACAAAAGTGGTTACTAGACCCGAAGGTGAAGCCACTGAACAGAAGTGGTTACTCGACCCGAAGGTGGAGCCATTGATCAGAAGTAATACTAACCAATAGGTGATATCACTGAACTTCCCCGTACACAATATCCAACCGATACAATGTCATGAACAGTTAACAAAATCAGAACAGATAACAGAGTCGGAATGCATGCCTAGAAGAATAACAGGAGGCATGTATAACAATTTCAAAATCAGATATTCAATTTAATATCACAGAACATGATAATTATTCAATTACTTTAGAAAATCATAGAGATGATGCAATCAACATGGTATACAAAATTAATAGATATACAAAATGTTGCACACAGAATTAAATAGAAAATTATCGGGAGACACACACCTGAAGCAGAACACTTAACACCGATAGTGACATCTACTAGCCTTAGTCCTAGTACTAGGTCTAGCAGGCGTAGAACATACGTGTAACAACAATGTAAAATACCTTACTATGCCACTATACAACAACAAAATACGAAACAGAAAGACCAAAAAACTCACGAGCGTTTCCCGAAGACTGATGAACAAGAGGTCGTCCAGGAGAAGGAGGCAGAAACTCAGGCTCTGAATCCACGTCACTTGAACCAAACAATAACTATTTTAGATTCTGATAAAAACAACTTATAGATAAACATTCAGACTAAAAAGCCTTAAAAACGACACTTCGGGTTCGAATTACGAAAAATGGACTGCGTCATCGAACTCAAGACGTCGAAAAACATGAAGTGGGACTAGGTCAAAAAAGTCAACGTTGACGTCAACATTGGTCAACATTGACGTCAGCAGATGACGTCAGTAGGTCAATGATGACATCAACAAATGACGTCAATAGTGATGTCAGCAGATGACATCAATAGATGACATCAATAGTGACGTTAGTAGGTCGGGTCACAGTTCGGGTCTCGGGTGGTCAACGGGTTGGGAAAGATTTTCTCGAGAAAATCTGGAAAAATCTAAATTCTCCCAGGTTCGATTTCTTCCAAAAATTCTTTTCAGATTTGATTCGAACACTCCTAATTCGATCTAAAACCAATTTAAAACACTCTCATATCCAAAACCGAATAAAAACTATCTCAAAAACCCTTAACACTCGATCCAAACAGAAATCAAATAACTTTCCCTTATCAACATGACAGAACCGAACTGAAACAAAAGAAAAAGGATTCAAAAACTTACCAATACCAGGATTAAGTGTAGAGTAAAACGAACGGGATAAGGACTTCTTTTGATTTGAAATGAATTCGAAGAAAGAATGAAAATGAAAGGGAAAGGCATTAAAGCCAAAATAATTCGAAACGGAAAGAGGAAGAAGACTGTTACCATTTTTAAAATGGTAAAACTACCCTACAAGGGTTTGAACTTTTAAAACCTTTTAATCGAACCCTTAACTTTCCAAGAATTACAATTTGGTCCATAATTTTTAATTTAGGTTTAACAGAAAAATCCTCAATTTCCTAGGGTTACAAATTAGGGATTCAGAAACAATTAGGGTTTTTGAAAAGGGGGAGAATTTGGGGTGTTACAAATAAGGTCTAGAGTGCACTATAAATATTCAAAAGTCGTACGTGTTTAAATTCCTTGTGTGTTGCATTTTGACTTTTAGTCTAATGTTGTGTGATGGGAGTGGTACTGTCACATCTGGCAGATAGGAGTGGTACTGTCACTAGACACCAATGTGATATAATTCATGTTGAGAGTGGTATCAACATGTGCATGCTCTAGTAGTGGTACTAACATGCGATTGCCCGCTTATCTTAATGATTTGGAGTGGTACAAATCGGATCACTAGCGCCAATATAATTTCTGTTTTCTATTTGAAATTGCAAGTGTTATGTGAATTTTAGGCTTTGTTAGGGAATAGCATGTTAGCCTTGTTTTTCTTTGAAAGTATGAAATATCTTTTTAAAAGGAAAATTATCGATATTTTGTGTTGGCTTGTGAGCCATGATTTTTCTTAACACTTTCTGGTTTTATTACCCTCACTAAGCTTCAAGCTTAACCTCTCTCTTTCCTTGCAATGTAGATAAGTAATTTTTGGAAGCAACCGGGAAGCAAAAGCCTTGCACGTGCCTATTTTAGTATTTACTTTAGCTCAAGTATGCTTTTCTTAAATTATGAACCTAGGTAGTTGAGAGCAATGGAATAGAGAACCCTTGAGTTTGGATTCTGTTTTGGACATATCGGAAAAGTTACTTTTGTACACTTGAGATGTTTTGAGATTTGATATATGATAATTTGAAGCATGTTGAACTATGCTCTTTTATGTTTGAATCATATTGTGAACCATGTGTTTTATGTATGAAATTAGGGAACCAAGGATCTAGAGTCAATGTTTGAAGTGTGGTTTATGCCTATAGGGTTTTATATGCATCTAGAGAACCTTAGTTTTTCGGTTAGGGCATGGAACATGTGAAATATGCGTTTTCTGGCAGAGGTTTCGATACCTATTCATAGGGTATCAATACCTAGGCAAAAACATGATGGTTTTCTGGAAAAATTAGCCTAGGTATCGAAACCACATGAACTAGTTTCAAAACGGTTTGATGAAAATAGGTATGTGTTTTGATACACTTGACCCTGGTATCGATACAAAGTTTTACAATTTCAAATCGTATCGATACTAGGTCATGGTTGTATCGAAACACGGACTTGTCTCGCAGGGCATTGGTCGAGTAATGGAAGGTGTATCGAAACATTAAAATCCTGTTTTGATACCCCTTCTTTTCGTCACAAAGGTATCGATACTGGGAGTAGACATTTCAATACCTATGTCAGTTAAAGTCGTTATAAGTTGAAATTTGAGACATAAGCATGTGATGAATTTAATTTAATATCCGTAATATTAATTTCAAAATTAGAGTACAAATTTCTGGAAATTTACAATTAGATACCTAAAACTTGTTCGTTTAAATTAGGAGTCATTTTACATTAATTTCCAATGCAATTGAACCTAGTCCTTTCATGAACATGTAGGATCTAATTAAAGCATCTAGATAAGGTAAAATAATAAAATAGGGTTGTTTATCAGGGCGAGTCTCCGGATTAACCTCGCTATTCCCTGCGTAACTCGTTCGAGTCGGGTGGCGTCTTAACCGGGTCGATGGGGTTACATTTGTTGGTATCAGAGCCTAGGTTTATGAATCATTGGGGTAAGTTGTTGATTGCTTATGATATGTTGAATTGCACGGTGTTTGCTTAGCATATTGATGTGTGATATTGCACAGTGATTGCTTGAATTGTTGATATATGTGTATATGCACGGTGATTATTTTCTTAATGCTGGATAAAGCATGTTACATAGGTTTCCATTGCCCAACTACTTTAGGTTGGTTTCGTAAAATTTGAGCTAGTTGACACTTTGCTTTTGGTTGACTTACTTGGTTTTAAATATTCTTTTGTTTTCATAGAATAAGTAATATAGGACCTCGTAGAGAACTTAGAATGAATACCATATCCATTACTTATGGAAGGAAAGTACGTGAGGAGGAAGAGTTGCCACCTATACCGCCACCTCTTGTTGTACCGCCAAATGAACCGCCAATAGCTCCACTTGCTGTGCCAACTGTCGGTGACATGAATCAGATGGTCCAGGCTATAGAGGGAGCTTTTCAGGCTGCAGTTGCTGGAATGCAGGCCATAGTTTCTCCACCGATAGTTAATCCTGGTTTACCTTTGGAAAGACTCTGTAGTTTGGGAGGAGTCGAGTTTAAGGGAATGTCCCCGAAAGACTCTAAAGGTTGGTTAGAGAGTACTAACTGTATCTTGGTTTAGATGTGTGGTTTAGATGAGAAGAAGCTTGGTTGTTCAGTTGCTTTGCTTTAGGGAGATGCTTATAAGTGGTGGACTACCACTACATATGGTATGGAAGATGATGAGATCACCTGGAGTTTTTCGGAGAGGCTTTCAGACGTAAGTATCTAGGTGTTCGTTATCTGGATAAGAAAAAAAGGGAGTTTATGGCTTTGGTTCAGGGTAGCATGTTTGTGTCTAAGTATGGGGTGAAGTTTGTTAGGCTGAGTCAGTATGCTCCTAAGTTGTTGCCTAGTGAGAGAGCTCGTTGTGAGTGGTTTTGGTTTGGTTAGAGAGGTTAAGACTTATATGTTGGCCACAGATTATACGGACTTTAATGTGTTAGTGGACCGGGCTAAGGATATTGAGCAGAGTTTGGGTTTGAAGTCTGTTGGATCTGGTTTTGGTAAGAGGCCGCTGAAAATGGAAATAATAGGGATAAGTTAAAAAAATACAGAGATGGGTTTTATGGTTGGAACAATCAGTATAGAGGAGGAGAAGCTCTTCGCGGTTTTTAGGGAGGTCAGGCTCGTTCGGCTAAGTGTAATAGATGCGAGAGACGTCATGAGGGTCAATGCTGGGGACCTTCTGGATTTTGTTGGCAATGTGGTGTTGTTTGACACACTAGGAGGGAGTGTCCTCAACTGTTGAGTGGCCACGAGGGCCAAGGTCGTGGAGACGACCAGAACAGAGGCAGAGGTAACTTCCAGCGCAAAGAGGAGAATCAGAGACAACAGCGTCATGACAAGGGTCAGGCAAGATTTTATGCCCATAGGGAGGTCTAGAACGAAACGGATGTGGTTGCAGGTACCTTTTCCTTGCAATCTTTTATGTTTGTTCGCTTTGTTAGATTCTGGATCTACTCACTCTTATATCCTTATTGAGCATGCTAGAGCTTTAGACATACCTATAGAGAACATGAGAGTAGGTATGTGTGTTACTAGTTCTTTTGGTGAGACTGTAGTAGTTAAAAAGGTTTATAGGATATGTCCCTTAGTTGTTCAAGGGCATGTTTTTGTTGTCGATATTATGGAGTTGTCGTTTCAAGGGTTTGATCTTATCTTGGGTATGGAGTGATTAGTGGAACATAGAGTTGTTGTCGACTTTAGGACTAAAAGGGTTTCTTTGAGGTTAGTCGACGAATATGAGTTAATCATGGTTGGGGAAGGTGTTAAATTTCTGGTGAATTTTGTTTCGGCTTTAGAAACTCATAGGTTGTTGTTTAGAGTTTATGATGCGTATTTGGCTTATGTGATGAATCTTGATATGAAAGAGGTTAGGCCATGTTACATACGCACTGTTTGTGACTTTCCTAGAGTTTTCCTGAAGAGTTACCTGGGTTACCACCTAACCAAGAGGTCAAGTTCGGTATTGAGCTAATAGAGGGATCCTTACCTGTCTCTATTACTCCTTATCAGATGGCGCCTAAAAAGTTGAAGAGTTGAAGGTACAGTTGCAAGAGTTGCTGGATCATGGTTTTATCCGACCGAGTACTTCACCGTGGTGTGCACCGGTCTTGTTTGTGAAAAAGAAAGATGGTAGCATAAGGATGTGTCTATATTATCGTCAGTTGAATAAGTTGACGATAAAGAACAAGTATCCCTTGCCTAGGATAGATGACTTATTCGATCAGTTTAGAGGTGCGAAAGTGTTTTCCAAGATTGATCTCTGGTTTGTGTATTATTAGTTGAGGGTTAAGGATCAAGATGTTCCTAAAACTTCTTTTAGGACTCGGTATGGCTATTATGAGTTTTTCGTTATGCCCTTTGGTTTGACGAATGCACTTGTTGCTTTCATGGATATGATGAACAGGGTTTTCCATGAGTTTTTGGATCAGTTTGTGGTAGTGTTTATCGATGATATTCTCGTGTATTCTAGTACCGAGGAAGATCACGATAAGCATCAACGGATTGTTTTGCAGACTTTGTTGAATAATCAGCTTTATGCTAAGTTGAGCAAGTGTGAGTTCTGGATCAAGGAGATTGTTTTTCTTGAACATGTGGTTAAGGTGGAGGGTAATAGAGTTGATCCGCAGAAAGTTGATGTAACCCCCTCGACCCGGTCTAGATGCCACTCGACTCAAACGAGCTACACGGGGAATACCGAGCCTAATCCGGAGGCTAGCCCTGATAAATGACCCTATATTTTTTTTCTTTTAACTTATGTAGATGCTTTAATTGGATCCTACATGATCATGCAAGGACTGAGTTTAATTGTAATGGAAGTTTATTGTGATGTGAGTCCTAATTTAATCGAACAAGTTTTAGGGACCTAATTTTATATTTCTAGAAATATGTACTCTAATTGTGAAAGTAAGATTGCCAATATTAAATTAAGTTCATTAAAAGCTTATGTTTCAAATTTCAGCTGAATACGAGGTCTACAAGTCACTTAATTGATTACTAGATTTTTTGTGAATAAAACGTGAAGATTTTAAATTATTCTACAGCCTATAACGACTTTACGTGACTAGGGTATCGAAACACCCTTCCCCAGTATCGATATTGTCGTAAACTTCAAAGGGGTATCGAAACGGGTATTAAAGGTTTCGGAACACCTACGATGTAACCCCCTAAACCGGCCTATGCGGGAAGCCCGACTAGAGTGTTCACATTGTTTTTATTTATAAAACATATGGCATAAAAATTTATTTAACTTAAGCAAATAAAAGTAAATATTGTCTAATAACTAAATATATAAAATATCACCAAAACATGGTACCTAGAAAATATTGTTCACAAAAAAATTCGTAAAACCAATAGCAAAATAATACGTTCAAATCACCAGTAATACCATATATAAATAGGCACATGTCACCTTAAACGTAAATTGAAAAAAAAGTTTAAAAATGTTACATCAAAGTGTAACTAGATAATGTGTAGATCCTCTAAATGCCAAGTCCGGGATGTCTATCTACGGGTATCTGAAAGGGGAAGAAAACAGGTATGAGGTATGAAGCCCAGTGTGTTCCAACAGTGCAAACAAAATACGGATAAAATTATTAAACAGTACTACAGGAAATTAAATTATGAATATGCATGACAAGCTACCCTCCAACCGAACTCCTGGATACAGTTCCCTCAAACAGTATCTGATACTGGCATTAACCTAAGCCCTTAGGGCGAAGGTACCGACCTAAGGAATTACCTTAAGGAACAGGCGGAATTACCCCGGCGAATGCACGAAAACTGATAACAGGCGAAATTACCCTAACTGAGGTTAGGAACCGTAATCAGGCGGAATTACCAGCTGGATCAACGCTGAACCGAATATTAGATACTACTCATCATCCCAATACTAAAATGGCAGGCATGCGGTAATAACAGGAATCATGAATATTGTAACGGAAATTAAGCAGGCAATATGTATACATAATTCAGGAAATGACAAATATACAGTAAATCATAAAATGATATATCTTAAAGTTCAAAATATGTGTTTATGTAAATCCAAAAAAACATTTATGTGCACATACTTGACTCGTTTAAAACGTAACACAGCAAGATACAGTTATATAGCACACAAGGAACACACCTCAATGGTAGAAACAGACAGGTGATCTACTGGGCGTTCGAGCCTCGCTCTGTAGCAGTATTGGACCAGGTCACGATCGGATCTCGGGATCGGTCAAAGCGGGAGAAACTGGGCTGGGTCGGTACACGATCGGAAGAACTATGGGGTCTTTTGGAACTTCTCGAAAGGAAACTCCGATGGGGTCCTTGCCGGTGTCGATTGTATGCAGGAGCGGAGGGCTTTTGCTCGCCCTTGAACGGTGAACCAGATGGCAACGGTTACGCACCAGATTGACGCCGATGATGGCCAAAATCGGCGAAAAACCGAAAGACCTAGCCCTAACTCCGACGAAAACTTTCGTCCACAACTCTCGACGATTGTGGTGGTCGAAGAGCGCATTGACCGGTGGGTTTTGATCGGGAGGCGACGACGAGCACAGAGACAGTGGCAGTGAAGGCCACTGACAATCGGTGAAGCGGCGATGGCGGTCGGATGATTAAATTGAAAAAGGGATATGTTAGGGTGACCTAGGGCTTATTTTGATTCGAAGAAGAAAGAAAAAAAACAATACTTCTTCCCTTTTTTTTATACTCGAATATCATTCTTTTATCAGAATGGATTCAGGTACAAGATAAGAGTAAAGTGAGGGAGTTCAAAACACAAGAGCTTGATAGCTCAAGTGGTTGGGTAACCGACCAACAACCAGGAGGTTGTGGGTTCAACACCCTACAACCACAATTTCTCCCTTTTTTTATTATTATTTTTAAGTGTTACAACTCCCCCCCTCTAAAAAGAAATTTCATCCTCGAAATTTACCTGAACTGAACAGATGCGGAAACTGTTCTCTCATGGATTCCTCGATCTCCCAAGTGACCTCAGAAGGGCTACGGTTCCTCCACTGAATTTTAACCATAGGGATACGTCTTCTTCTCAGAACTCTTTCGTCAAACTCTAGGATTTGAACGGGTTCCTCCTCATACGACAAGTCTGGACGTAAGTTAACATCCTGAACCTGAATAATATGACTCGGATCCGGATGGTACTGTCTCAACATGGATACATGAAACACATCATGGATACGGCTAAGCTGTGGAGGCAACTCAAGCTGATATGCAACAGGCCCGATTCTCTTAAGAATACGGTATGGTCCAATATATCTCGGACTCAATTTGCCCTTACGCCCAAATCTCAGAACTTTTTTCCAGAGAGAGAATTTTAAGAAAACCTGATCACCAACCTTGAACTCGATATCTTTTCTTCTCCGATCAGTATAAGATTTCTGTCTGGTAAAAGCTTCCTTTAGACGATCCCGGATTAATCTGATAGTCTCCTCAGTTTCCTGAATTAACTCGGGACCCAGAGTTTTCCGATCATACAACTCAGTCCAACAGATAGGGGTACGACACTTACGACCATACAAAGCCTCATAAGGTGCCATACGGATGCTAGCCTGATAGCTGTTATTATAGGCAAACTCTGCCAACGGTAAAAAGTCTTCCCAACTACCCTGGAAGTCTAGAACACAACCCCGTAACATATCCTCTAGGATTTGTATCTCTCTCAAACTGACCATCTGTCTGGGGATGAAAAGACGTACTGAAGTTCAGACGAGTACCCAAAGCAGACTGTAAAGCTTTCCAGAAACGGGAGGTAAACCTCGGATCTCGGTCAGAAATGATGGATAAGGGCACTCCATGCAGTCTGACAATCTCAGAAATATACAATCTAGCCAGCTTCTCCAGAGAATAGGTTATTCGAACAGGAATAAAGGGAGCTGACTTTGTGAGTCTATCCACCACAACCCAGACAGAATCCTTTCTGGACGGGGTCAAAGGTAACCCGGTAACAAAGTCCATCGTGATACGTTCCCATTTCCATTTGGGGATCTTGATGGGTTGCAAGAGACCAGAGGGATGTTGATGCTCTGCTTTCACCTGCTGACATGTCAGGCATCTGGATACATAATCTGAGATATCCTTTTTCATACCTACCCATTGGTACCTCTGTTTCAGATTCTGATACATCTTATCTTTTCCAGGATGCATAGCATAAGGACTACTATGGGCCTCACTGAGAATGGTCTGTCTCAACTCAGCATCGTTGGGTACACAGTAACGACCACTAAAACAAAGAACTTCATCCTGATCAAAAGAATAAATAGAAGTGGATCCTTCCTCCACCTGTTGCATAACAGGAAGTAAAGAATCATCCAACCGCTGCTTGGCCCTAATCTGCTCAGCCAAAGTCGATTTAACCCTCAACTCAGCCAATAGGCTACCATCATCATAAATACTCATCCTGGCGAATAAGGATCTCAGGTCTGATATGGTCTTACGACTCAAAGTGTCCGCCACAACATTGGCTTTTCCTGGATAATACTCAATCTCGCAATAGTAGTCCTTAAGAAGCTCCAACCAACGACGTTGTCTCAGATTAAGCTCCTTCTGGGTAAGAAGGTACTTCAGGCTTTTGTGATCGGTAAAGACGTAACACTTTTCTCCGTAGAGATAGTGTCTCCAGATTTTTAGAGCAAAAAACACAGCTACAAGCTCAAGATCATGGGTAGGATAATTAAGCTCGTGTGGTCTCACCTTACCATCCTGCATCAAGACGCAACCAAGACCAGAATGCGAAGCATCACTGTAAACTGTAAAGTCTTTTCCTGACTCAGGTTGGGTCAAAACTGGAGCTCGAGTCAAAACTGTTTTCAACTGATCAAAACTAGTCTGCTGAGCCTCAGACCACACAAACGGAACATCTTTCCTCAGAAACTTCGTCAAAGGGGCAGCTATAATGGAAAAACCCTCGACAAAGCGTCGATAATACCCAGCTAAGCCCAGAAAACTGCGGATCTCAGAAACATTCTTGGGAGGTGTCCAACTGGTGATAGCATCAATTTTACTCGGGTCCACCTGGATACCTTTAGCCAAAACGACATGCCCGAGAAAAGTCACCTCACTAAGCCAAAACTCGCATTTACTTAGCTTGGCATACAACCGATGTTCCCTGAGAGTCTGCAACACAACTTTTAGATGCCCCACATGCTCGTCCTCTGAGCGAGAGTAAACCAGGATATCATCGATAAACACCACAACGAACTGGTCTATGTAGGGTCGGAAGACACGGTTCATCATATCCATAAAAGCTGCAGAGGCATTGGTTAAACCGAAAGGCTTCACTAAAACCTCGTAGTGACCATACCGGGTGCGGAAAGCAGTCTTACCAATATCAGAGCCCTTAACCTTCAGCTGATAATACCCAGATCGGAGATCAATCTTCGAGAAAACTCTAGCTCCCCGAAATTGATCAAACAAATCATCAATCCTGGGTAAGGGATACTTGTTTTTCACTGTCAACTTGTTTAGCCTTCGGTAATCAATGCACAACCGAAGAGAACCATCCTTCTTCTTAACAAAGAGAACTGGAGCTCCCTAAGGTGAAGAGCTAGGTCAGATGAACCCTCTTTCAAGAAGTTCTTGCAACTGAACCTTCAACACCTTTAACTCTTTTGGAACTTCTCGAAAGGAAACTCAGATGGGGTCCTTACCGGCGTCGATTGGATGCAGGAGCGGAGGGCTTTTGCTCGCCCTTGAACGGTGAACCAGATGGTACCGGTGACGCGCCGTATTGACGCCGATGATGGCCAAAATCGGCGAAAAACTGAAAGACCTAGCCCTAACTCCGACGAAAACTTTCGGCCACAACTCCCGGCGATTGCGGTGGTCGAAGAGCGCATTGACCGGTGGGTTTTGATCGGGAGGCGACGACGAGCACAGAGACAGTGGCGGTGAAGGCCACGGACAACCAGTGAAGCGGCGACGACGGTCGGATGATTAAATTGAAAAAGGGATATGTTAGGGTGACCTAGGGCTTATTTTGATTCGAAGAAGAAAGAAATAAAACAATACTTCTTCCCTTTTTTTGTACTCGAATATCATTCTTTTATCAGAATGGATTCAGGTACAAGATAAGGGTAAAGTGAGGGAGTTCAAAACACAAGAGCTTGATAGCTCAAGTGGTTGGGTAACCAACCAATAACCAAGAGGTTGTGGGTTTAACACCCCACAACCACACTTTCTCCCTTTTTTTTATTATTTTTAAGTGTTACATACGATAACTCAAAAGATTGCCTGTGTAACAAACCCATATTTCGATACACCAGAAGGACCGTTCCGATACCATTTGGAACTATAAAGGTTGGTATCAAAACCTCTTTGGACCGTATCGATACACTTGATGAACTATTACTAATGTTTTGAAACCAGTTCATATGGTTTCGATACCCAAGCTTAATTGCCTAGAAAATCGTTATGTTTTTTTTGCTTAGGTATATATACCCTAACAACAAGTATCGAAATCCCCTGCCCAGAAACAGCTATTTACCCAGTTTTCATGCCTTAACCGAAAAACCAAGGTTCTCTAGATGCATATAAGATCCTATAGGAATAAACCATAATTCAAACATCATCTCTAGATGCATAGTCACCTAATTCCGTACGCGAAACACATAATTCATAAGCTTACTTCAACAATAACGAGCATGGTATATCATACATTAAAATTAACTTATAATGAATCTCAAAATACCTCGTTAACATAAAAACATATAAAATATAATATTGAAGCCAAAATAGCCAAAAACACATAGGTTCACCAAGCAATCTTTTAAGCAATAACAACATTGATAAACATCAATTATCATCCTAACAATATTCTTAACATGTTAACATATCCTCATTGCTCTCTCACTACTACTAATGTTACAAAAAGACATACATGAGCTCATACTTGGCGATTACATAAAATCATTACTTGCCCTTGCTGCCTCAACATCTTTATCCTACATTTCAAGGTAAAATAGAGGGTTAAGCATAAAGCTTAGTGAGGGAATAAATCACATTTAAAACTCATTTGAAAACACCTTGCAATTCAGCACATAAGAAACCGATTTCATCAATTTAAAACTCGTGTCATGCTCTTTATAAAAGAAAACATTCGTGGCTAACAACGTCACTTTTTAAAAACTCAGTAAGTGTCATCAAACCATGGCTTACAATGTCATCATCAAAATCTAGTAAAAATACCTCTTTGAATTTCATGCTTTATAAGTAAAAACACAATCTTACATGCTACTCACATAGCAATGCTTACACCTGTATCTCAATGCATAAGTCTCAAGTCTTACATGCTACAACGTAGCAATGCTCAAATCACATGCATACCAATGCACAAAAACCGTATTAAAACACATGCATAATCTCATATGCAAACAAGTAATTACCATGACACTTACCTTTGAAAAATAAAAACATATATTGGTGCTAGTGATCCGATTTTTACCACTCTAAATCGTTAGGATAAACGGGAAACCGCATGTTAGTACCACTCCTAGAGCATGCGCATGTTGATACCACTCTCAACATGAATTATCTCACCTTGGTGTCTGGTGACAATACCACTCCTATCATCCCGGATGTGACAGTACCACTCCCATTACATAGAATTAGACTAAAAGCCTATTGATCGGTCAAATTATCCCATAAGTTTCATAACTTAACTAGCCAATATATTCTCAAAAATCGATTCTCAAAACTTAATTCAAAACAGAATTCAAATCACATGCATCCCACTTTTCACGCATCACTTGCAAAAAACGATAAAACCACTTTTATCTTATTTTTCAAAACAAAACAGTGGGAACATCGAATGCTTATAAAATCTTTTAAAAAATATTTTCATGAGCATTTAAATACGTGCATAATTACATGTGCACAACAAAACTAGAGCATGAGAATTAACATAATAAAAACACGGCGTAATATAGGAACCTTTAAAAAATAAAAGGTATAACTTACTTCGGAGTATAGGGAGGTTTCTCACACCTTCCCTACACCCGCAAACCTTTGAAAAATCAAGTAAAACACTGCCGAAGCATCCCACTCACCAATAACCGTTACTTGTCCGACAAGTCACCAAAATTTCACTCGATCACTTCAAACTTGATCCTCAACTTCTTGATCTGTTTCAACCATCAAAAAATTAGGATTAAGTGATCCTAATCGCACACAACAAACCCCAAGTTGGACCCCCACTCAACAGCCCTTAAAACTATCAAAACCTTAACCAAAACCTTTCCAAAAACTACCAAACTTCTCCTAAACCTATAGTTTGGGATTAGGGACTTTAAAAACACTTTTTAAACATCCTAAAACATTAAAAATCATCCATTTAGGATCCAAAAATAGTGGGTAAAAATCTTTGAACAAAAATTATAGGTTTTGATCAAAAACCGATTTTTCTTAAACCAAAAGAGTAAAAACGTTTTTACCAAGCCAATAACTTGGTAATTTCAATAAAGAACCTTTTAAAATCAGAGGATTGAATGTTTATTACCTCCAATTTTGACCCAACCAACTTCCATGGTTTTTGAGAAGGAAAACGAGTGAAAAACAAGGTTTTTGAAGAATGAAAAATTATAAATAATTATTAGAACGAAAATTAATGAAAAGAAATCGAGTTTACCTTGAAAAGACGGTCGTTATCTGCCTTGGGAAGAGGAAAAACGAAAATAATAAAATAAGGGTTTAGGATTTTAGGAATTAAATAAAGTGATTTGGGTTATACGTTTTAAAATTTGGGTTTTTAAGTATATAAAATAAGCCCATGGAAGTTTAATTCAATTAGAATTTGGATTGGATCAAATCCCCTTAAAGATTCAAAGTTTAGGCTTAGTTTATAAAATTGTCCTTAAGTTTTCAATTTTTACAAATTAGTCACTAATTTCAAAATTCTACGGATTCAAGGGTAAATTTCGAAATTGATTTGACCTAAGTCAGATATATATTAAATAAGGATTTTAGGATATTTTTCTATGATTTATTTTGATTAAAAATTAAATTTTTAAGTACTTAATCCCAAACTAGGCTAAACCGGCGAAATCGGTTCACTAAACTTCTAAACCCAATTTTGGGGCATTACAACTCTCCCCCACTTAAGAAATTTCGTCATCGAAATTTTTACCGTGAAAAGAGTTAAGGAAAATTGCTCCTTCACAACTTCCTTTCACTCCCACGTGACTTTCCAATCACCATTACTCCAATAAAACACTCTGATGAACACAAGGATCTTACCACAAAGAACCTTTGCTACAAAAAAAACAAGATCCCAACATATATCTCATACAGACAAGATTTAGTCTCATCATAACATCACCTGCGATCAAAACTTGCAACGATATCCAAAACAACGGTACACCAAAAACACCATGGTTCGTCTCAACACTCATTGCATTCTCAAGCCAAAGTAAAAATAATTTTTTTTTCTTATTTGGCGACCTAACCTTTCCTTACTTAAGGTTAGTATCTGAATTTCGAAAAACTTTAAGAGTTCCCAACTACCATTAATAAGCTTAACTTTCTCAAGCATATTATAATATACAAGGCAAAAACCAAAACTTTCCCCCGAGTCTCGCTCAACGCAATATCACATAACAACTTTCACTAACAAAAACCTTAAATGGTACCACTCGAACACCCAACTACGAACACGGCTACAAGAAAACCCTACCAATGGTAACATCTTTACCAAGAACCTAAAAGATTCATGTCACATCACCTTAGCATACCTTTCTAGACCTGGATGACCCACCTACATCAGCCACATGCCTGCTAACAAGAGAACACCCGAAACTCAACTAGAAACCCAACATCTTTCTCAATTACTTTACCATATTAAAACATACTGCTTAACAGTTTCAATCTTCCTCAAAGAAAACACTTTATCTTACTGCCAAGAATCCACATCATAAAATTTACGAAGATTTGTTCACACACTTCTACTTTAGCACCTTTAACGACAACTACACTCTCAAAGAACACTGACTCTCAAGTTGAACTTACCAACAAACAAACATTCACTTTCAATTTATCCACATCCAAAACAAGTCCATCAAACAACAACCACTTACAAACACCTTTCACAACTCCTTACTTCAGATGCATAGCAAAAGACTACCACAAACTTTGATTAAGAAATCATTCTAACTTATAGCACCATACAACACAACCACGTGCCCTATAGAAAACAAAGACAATCATCACACAACTAAATACCCGTCAACACAACCTCAAATGTGCCTCGCACATGTAGTTTCAGCTAACATCCGATAGTAACTTACCTCAGAACATCTTAACTATGGAAAGTTTCACCCACAACTCTGTCACTAGACCAACACTCTTCGATAAACTTAGTCGGGTCAACAATGCTCTTGAATTTACAACACTCTTAACTTACTCCACTAAACCGACACCTATCAAGACATAATCCTTAAGCAACCCAAGTCACACTAAGCATCTCAGATTAACCCATCATGCAACACAAGGTACTTCTAAACCCTTTTGTGACAATACACATCATCATGGTCATCAAAAAATAGTGTTTCATCTAAAGACTAGATCACCATAACCAACTCAACAATGCACCATTAACAACCTGGATGAACTACACACACAATTTTTTCCAAACAACAACTCACTGGCTAGACCATTAAACAATATGACACTATAGTCAACCAACTCTTATTTCACTTAGGTTATTCCAAGCTCAAAATTGTGCCCCTCTAAACTAGCCAAACTCAATGTTATTCCTCCTTCCACTAACCTTAACATTAAACAACAACAACACATGAGAAAATCAAACGTAAATGGAAAACTCAACAAACACAGACCCTCACAACATCTCTTGACGATAAAACAAGTCTATAAGATTGTTTGACCAATAATGGCTACAAACTACCCAACATTCCTCATTACACAATATCTCCATGCAGAGATATTCAAGGATTACATCCGAAACCTCCATAACAACTTGGCCATACCCAAGCAAAACCTGACACAACTCCTTTTGAACATAATATGCAAAAGCTAAGCCAAACGACACAATCACCATCTCTCCAAGTCCACACAAGTCCGTTATGCATCCTTCATTACCTCAAATCTTGTTCCAAAATTATTTATTTCTTTTCCAAAAACCCAACTAGCACTCTCTAAAATAAACACTAGATCAGTTACACACTTGGCCTAACCACCTCATGGTCCATACCAAACAAAAAATACCATGTGGTACTTCCTCCAAACACATCGATTACATAAAAGGTTCGCTCTAAAGAAACACCGCGAAACTCAACCTTCAGTTTTACTAACAACCAACCCCAACTGAAATCAAACTCAAGGCACTCAACCTAGGTTCAACCATCCACAACTCCAATCCCATCTAACCAATCCTTAACAAGAATTACTTCCCAGCCAGAATAGTAACTCGACTCACTACACAACAGGCTCAGCTCCAACAAGAGCATCTTTTAGACACCTTTTTAAACCTACACCTTCTCCCTACAGGATTGATCACAACATGACCTTCATTTTCAAGAGGGAAACGTTTGTAGAGATGGACAATGCATGCATGAGTCCTATATGTCACCCTAGATACCTATACAAGTGCATGCAAATGCAATCTAATGTCATGCTCAAGAATGCATGCATGTCCTAAAATATCTAAAGTATATGCATATAGGTGCTCTTATACTATGCATGATTATCGTCCATACTCACAAACAACATCCTCAACTCCAAAACTTCAACTTTCTACCACTTCAGCATTCAAAACCATAGAACTTAGCACTCAAGAGTACAAAACCACACCATAACTTGAATGTTTCCAACACGTTCGATTCAACTTGCACACAAAGCACTTTGAAATTCACAAAGGCAATCTAAGTGATGTAGTCATCGACTACTCACCAGCACAACAGATTCTTAGACTAAATTGATTTCAAACCACTTTACACCCAAACACGTTCGAGGACCCAGTCGACTTAAGATCGAATATCACAACACCACAATATAAATCTATTTATACTTTTTGATTTCCAAAACTCCTCTATTACCAAGTTTTTGCTTTCTTTTTGGTCCTTATCAAGCAAAATAAAATAGAAAAATAATTTTAACATATAATTTTTTTTTGTAAAACTTGTGAGGCTAGCGCGAAGCAAGTTCCAAGTAGCTCAAGTACAATATAAAACAATTTCCCTAGTAGTAGTTAGAGCAATGGGTACCCCAAAATAAACCCAACAATATATACAGAATCTTCACATAGAACAATCATCAACTATGATTAGCATCACGAATATATAACTATCAAGTGTATTTTCCACAATAGCATTAAACATCATATAAAATCATCACAAAATCTCATGCATTAACCAATGCAATTTCAAACTAGTTTCCCATACTATATGGCATATCAAAAATCACAAATCTCATGAGATGTTTAACTCTAAATCATTTTTAAGACCAACTAACCACAATGTATGCAATATTTAAAATTCTAAACACTTTTCACTTTTATAAATTTTACAGGCAAGACAACCTTAAAACATGGTCAAACAGTAGTCTATGTCACATAATATTCAATTCACTTAGTCAAGAAACTCACGGACACGTTCACATTTACATATAACTAATGTCATAACAAAGAAACAAGATTACATCATGCTTACAAATAATCACCTATATGTAGTAGAATATCTACCTATCTAAATTTAATCATGCTTACAAACACCGTGCTTGAAAAACAAACCCTTAAGTTACTATGTCACAACACAAGTCAATCACATATACTATCACTTTTTACACCTTTTGTTGGCATTAATCATCGAATTTACACCCACTTGAACCAATGCATGTACTTAATGTGATATATTTAGAAGTCATGCTATTAGAGATAATATTTACGGAAAAGGCACGTTTTACTGCATTTTCATATCTGTGCAGGAGAACCAGTGCCGCGGCAACAACAAGGCCAAGGCAGGACCTGATGCTGAGGCAGCAGGTGAGAGCCAGGAAGCAAGACTGTAGGCGATTGGAAGACAAAAATCCAAGGGACGTGTCTGGACTTAAAGCCCATGGATCGGAGCTGGCTAGCATTAGGAAAAGCCCAAGACAAGGCCACGCGGGAAAGCCCCCTTAGCCGAATTAAACTTGGAAATATTTTAATTATGTACTTGACTTGTTCCGTACTCCAAGTTGTATTCTACTTAGGAAAGGTTTGCCCTAGGTCTAGCCTATATAAGACCTAGCCACCCAATGTAACATATACGGGAAAACCTAGAGAGAAAGAGCCGACTTATAATCTTGTTTTCTTTCTCTCCATTATCTTCTAAGCTTCTTTAGGTTTTAGGTGAAGGTTGTTAGTATTTGTGAGAAGAGATTGTACTTTGTTTTTGATTCAATGCAATAAAGTTATCAAGGTTTGCTTATCCTTTGTTATTCCTTGTTCTTGCATTCAAGCCCGGGAGGGAAGTTTGTAAGTAATCCATTTATCTAAGCTCAGGAGAGTTAGATTCACGAAAGGGGTAAGTACGGTGCTTCAATCGCGAAATACTAACTCGGCCTAGGGATAGGTTAAGAGTTTCAACGGCTAAAAGAAGTGTGAGATTGGTTGGTGAGTATAATTGGTTCACGCCGGGAGGTATCATCAAGGACTAGTCATCAACAACACTCTGACTTAGGGATAAGCGGAGTCATTGAAGGACACTTTGCCGAACTTTGGTAAAGTCCACCCACGAGCAAGGGACTGCCGCGGCGGACAAGTATCGTCGCTGCCAAGGCAGTAAACTGCAGTGCTGCCGAGGCAGTGATATACGATTGCATTGAGCAGAGACAAGTCAATCAAATCCACAATACAACGCAACTGGATCCTGACTCATCTCTCTCTATTATTAAATCTCTTTACTTTGCTTAGTTGTTTTAGTTTAATTAAACCAAACTCAATCACTTGTGTTTTATTTTACTTCTTTCTACAGAACAAGAAGACGAAGAAGACATATTAAGTCTACCAGTCCCTGTGGAGACGATAATCCGATAATTATTTATCACTTATTACTTTCGATGTGTCCACTTGCACTAAACGCGCACTTTTGACACGCGACAAGTTTTTGGCGCCGTTGCTGGGGACTGGCAACTAAATTTTGTTTTCTTTATTTTCTTGTTCTTTTTATTTTTATTTTACTTTTGTTTTTCTTGGTGTATGACCAGGGCCAACCCAGCCAACCTCTTATACGAGTTAGATCCAGAGATCGAAAGAACAAGGCTAAGGTTGAGGAGACAAATCCAAGAGGCTATGGCAGATCACCCGACAGGACAAAACTTACCTGCCAGTAATGGAGTTTTACTGCCGCCACCTGGGCCGCGGCAGCTCACTGTTAGAGACTTCCTGGAAGATGACTTAAATGGATTAAACCCAGGAGTCATTACACCGGAGATAGAAGCAGCCCACTTTGAACTGAAACCTGTTATGTTCAATACGCTCAATACTATTGGACAATTTGGTGGGTCTGCAACTGAAGACGCAAGGCAGCACCTTAAATCCTTCATGGAAATTTGCAACTCTTTCAAAATCCAAGGAGTCCATGAAGATGTCTTGCGATTGAAGCTATTCCCCTATTCACTGAGGGATAGGGCGAAAGCTTGTCTGAATAGCATTCCAGCAGGATCTATTGGATCTTGGAGTAAACTTTGCCGTGATTTTATTACTCGTTTTAATCCTACAAACTTATATGATAGAATTCGTAATGAAATCACCTCTTTTCGATAGGCAGATGACGAACCAATGTACGAGGCATGGGAGCGCTACAGAGATTTACTACACAAGTGTCCTTTGCATGGATTTCCCGTATGGACACAAGTGACTATGTTCTACAATGCCACGAATGCCCCGATAAGGATGATGTTAGATGCCTCGACAAACGGAACACTCCTTGATAAAGCACCTGAGGAAGCTATTGAGATACTAAATAAACTCGTGAAAAATGACTTCCAATTTCCGACATCTAGGCGAGGAGGAGTAAGACGCCAAGCCACAATAAATGAATTAGACTCATCGAATTCAGTGGCAACACAATTGGCCTCTCTTACCAAGATGGTGCAAAACCTACAATTACAGCAAAATACCCGTGAGGTTAAGGTAATTGATTCCTATTGTGACTTATGTGGAGGTAACCACAATTCCACTGATTGCATGAATCAAGAAACTGGTATGTATGTTGGGAACTACAACCGCAACAATATGGTGTCCAACACATACAATCCCTCATGGAAGAGGCATCCAAACCTATCATGCAGCAACCCTAACAATGCCTTAAACCTAATCACCCAACCTTTAGGATTTCAGCAACCGATGCAACAATTGTCGCCGTCGTAGACCCAGCAGTCAGTGCCGCCGCCGCAGCTGCAGCAGCAACCGGTAAGTTCATTGGAGAACACGCTTAAGGCCTTTATGATGAAAACGGAGTCTTACATGGCAGAGAACAGTAATTTCATCAAAAGGACAGACGCTTTTATGAATAGAACTGAGATGCGGTTGCAAAATCAAGAAGCGGCGATTAAAACGCTGGAAACCCAGGTTGGGCAGTTTGCTCAAAACATAAACACTAGACCACAAGGAGGGCTACCTAGCAGTACTGAAGTTGCTAAGGTAATGGGCCATGAACAGTGCAAAGCAATTACTACTAGGAGTGGTCTACAGCTGAAGGAAAAGATCCCAGAGAGCCAAATTCAATCAGCAGATCTAGCAAAAGAAGAGGCCAAGCAAACTGATTCTGATAACACTGCCCTGGCAGAGAGCACAGCAGCTCCTAAACAGCCTGCTGAGACAGCGATAACCCTAGTGGTGCCAGGTATTAAATTCCAAACTAAAGAAACCCTGGATGAGATGAGACCACCACCACCCTTTCCACAAAGGTTGAAAAAGCAAAAACAGGACCAACAGTTCAAGAAATTCCTTGATATCTTAAAGCAAGTCCACATTAACATACCGTTCGTAGAGGCAATTGAACAAATGCCTAACTATGCCAAGTTCTTAAAGGACATGGTGTCAAAGAGGAAACGAATAGGTGAATTTGAGACAGTGGCTGCTACCGAGGGATGCATGGCAATGCTGCACAATCGCATACCACCGAAATTAAAAGATCCTGGCTGCTTTATCATACCTTGTGCAATAGGTAAAAATTATGATGGTAAGGCCCTATGCGACCTTGGAGCGAGCATAAATCTAATGCCCAAATCAGTCTTTCAAAAGCTTGGAATAGGACGGGCAAAACCTACAACAGTTATGCTCCAACTAGAGGATCGATCCTATGTGCAACCTGAAGGCAAAATCGAGGACATACTGGTAAGAGTTGATAAGTTTATTTTTCTTGCTGATTTTCTTGTCCTTGATTGTGAAGCAGATGAGAATGCACCGATCATCCTTGGGAGTCCTTTCCTTGCAACTAGACGCACATTAATTGACCTGGAAAAAGGAGAGTTGACAATGCGGGTCAATGACCAATAAGTCAAACTCAATGCATTCCACAACTTAAAAAAATATGATGATCCAGAGGAGTGCAAGGCCATTCACACAAGAGGTACCAAAATTTTCTGCCTTGGTAGAATGCTCGGCAGATTGATTGGTAAAAAGATTAAGCCCAAGGTGGATGGACACACAGCCAAAGGGAGTAGCCCACAACCGATTTACAATTCGGGCCAAAGAGAGAGAATCAACTTGGGAGATGCATTTACATGCTCTCCACCAGTAACATAATCTCCTCCCTTTTCTTTATTAATATATTAGGATTAGTTATTTTATTTTTCGAATTTATTTTTGCTTTAAGTATTTTTTTGTGTGTGTTTAATTTTTATTTAGGACAAGAAGCAAGAATAAAGGAGAAATAGCTCACAGCAGGAACTCTGCGGAGGCAGAAAAACAGTGTCAGGGCCGCAGCAATCTCAACGGGCAGAATAGTGTAACGGCTAGTCTGCCGAGATTCCTGCCGCGACAGAAAAGGAAACGGTAGAAAAAGGAAACAGCTACAAAACGGCTAGTGGATCCAAACGGTCACAAGGCCAAGGCCTATATAAGAAACCCCTTCCTCTTGAACTATTCACCTTTGCATTCTTGTTTTCTTTAGTATTCTTAACAATCTTCCTCTCACATTACTCTCTGCCTACTCACTACTCTTCGTGAACTTCTAGATTCTTTTCAAGAAAACCTCCAAGAAATCATCTCACAATCTTGATGGCAACCTACAAGAGATTTGCCCCAGCCAACGTTGAAGATCGTTTCAACCGATCTTTCATCGCCCGGCAATTATGGGAAGAGCAAGGTTTCCAGCACGCAGACGATGAAAACTACGACATTGAACACTACCTCTTCAACAGAATCAAGTACCAAGAATGGGAAATTTTCTGTCTTCAACCTGCCCAGGCGAATGCTACGATCGTGCGGGAGTTCTATGCACATGGGCCCAGCAAAGATTCCCTATTTGTTCACTGCCGCGGCAGGCAAGGCCAGTTAGATGCCGAGATCATCAACGACTTCTACGACCTCACCCCGAACAGTGATGTTCACGCCGAATTCATGGAAGACATCACTGTCGAGGGCTACGAGCTAATCAAAGACGACCTTTGTTATGCGAATACTCCATGGGAAACCGGTACCCATAGAGGATCCGTAACAAGACAAAGCCTAAAGCCCGAGGCCAAGATGTGGAACACCTTTGTCAAGCGACGACTCATCCCCACGTCCCACAACAGCACGGTAGACTGGAGGCGATTGGTGCTTATCCAATCGATCATCAACAAAAGAACCATCAATGTTGGAGAGATCATCTTACGAGAAATTCACGAGTGCGGTAAGAAAGATAGGGGACCATTATATTTCCCATGTTTGATCACAGGTTTATGTGTTGCCGTAGGTGTACCAATCGAAGACACGGACGAGTACACTCCCCAAAGGCGAGGATGGACCAGGGACTTTTGTCACAAAGTCATGCAGATCACGCAGGTAGAGCCAGTCCAAGCAACGCCCCATCAGTTCACGGCTGATACTACTACCGGGGCCCAGTATACGGCAGACATACCTGATACTGCCCACACCTTTGCCGCAGCAGACCCCTACCAGGAGATTTTACAAAGGATGGCAGTGATGGACCTCAGACAACAAAGATACATGGAGTACCAAAGAGATTTCAACGGCACACTCGCCCAGATGATGCTCCACGCTTTTCCAGACCAAGGGGCACAATTTCCAGAGTTTCCCAGCAACATGTTTGTCACAGCCGCCCCTTACACCGAGTCTACACCAGCTCCGAGAGGACAAAGACCGTTCTTCCATGTAGACCCTCAACCACAGTACCAGGCTGCTGGCCCATCCAGGGCAGCGGATTCTACCGCGGCATCATCTGCCAGCAGAAGACCATCCAAATGGAGGGCAATCTTCAGCACTCCTCCTCGATCCCCAATCATCATGGGCAGTCTATCAGCCGAGATAGATGCCCATGTGCACCAAAGCTCCACCGTCGCCGGACCAAGTACACACCACACCGGAGGAGCCACGGCAATGGAGGGTGGAACGGACATAATGCTGACCGAAGACATGGACGATGTGGAAGAAGGAGAAGAGGTCGAGGCCCCAATGCAACGGACACCACCCACAAGAGTCTAACAGCCCCGGCAAGCAAAAGCGCAACCATCTCCCTCACCAAGAACAAAGCAATCGGTAGCAAGGCCAAGGAGAAAGATTGTTACAAACAACTCTTCGGAGTCGCTTTAGATTTGTCTTTTTCTCATATTTACATATAAATTGCTTTTGCTGTCTTTATATGCTGTTTATTTCATAATTGTGTTGCCCGCCTATTTCTTCAAATATAAAGCATTGAGGACAATGCTTGGTTTGAGTTTGGGGGTGCAGATTCACTGCCAAGGCAGCAATCCACTGCCGAGGCCTATTTCATGCTCCTTGCCTTACTTGAATTAATTGCCTACACTTTTGCAATGCTCATCATCAGTATTGCCTTAGTTTATTCTTTAAGGCTATAGAAATCTTTCTTCTTACCATGATTAGTTTCTGTTAAGAAGGTCTAACCTTAGGATACTCAAGGATGAAAACTTAGAAGCTTACTATAGGAAGAACTTTAAACACTTTTGGGACTTGTTGGATTATAGAAATTCTTTTAATGAACTTAGGTGATAAAGACTTAGATTTTTTGGGAAAGTAACTAGAGGTGCCTATCAATGGCTCTAGAAAGAACTCTTCTTCATGCTAGAGGTGCCCGAAATTGGATCTAGTATGTTTTAAGGAATATTAAAAAAAGAAGGAATTTAGTTAAGGAAAAACACAATCCTTGAGGTGCCCGAAATTGGCTCAAGGATTGGTTAGAAAAGAAGAGAACACTTAACCAAATTCTACTTGTCTTGAACTTAGAGTTTATCTAAGAAAGCCTTTAATCAAACTTGTCCACAAAAACGCACACACTCACAATTCTTATAGTTTGTTTCTAGGTAAACCCTTGGGTAGCCGAAAGGTTAAGGTTTAAGAATAGGCCTAGTTATGGTGGGGAGAATAGATGGACATGTAAGACCAAGAGAGAGTAGAGTTCGGCAAATTGATGGTTTGCATTGCTTGAGGACAAGCAATAGTTCGAGTTTGGGGGTGTGATAAGTGCTCAACACACTATCACTTTTTACACCTTTTGTTGGTATTAATCACCGAATTTACACCCACTTGTACCAATGCATGTACTTAATGTGATATATTTAGAAGTCATGCTATTAGAGATAATATTTACAGAAAATGCATGTTTTACTGCATTTTCATATCTGTGCAGGAGAACCAGTGCCGCGACAACAACAAGGCCGAGGCAGGACCTGATGCCAAGGCAGCAGCTGAGAGCCAGGAAGCAAGACTGTAGGCGATTGGAAGACAAAAATCCAAGGGACATGTCTGGACTTAAAGCCCATGGATCGGAGCTGGCTAGCATTAGGAAAAGCCCAAGACAAGGCCACGCGGGAAAGCCCCCTTAGCCGAATTAAACTTGGAAATATTTTAATTATGTACTTGACTTGTTCTCTACTCCAAGTTGTATTCTACTTAGGAAAGGTTTGCCTTAGGTCTAGCCTATATAAAGACCTAGCCACTCAATGTAACATATACAGGAAAACCTAGAGAGAAAGAGCCGGCTTATAATCTTGTTTTCTTTCTCTCCATTATGTTCTAAGCTTCTTTAGGGTTTAGGTGAAGGTTGTTAGTATTTGTGAGAAGAGATTGTACCTTGTTCTTCCATTCAAGCCCGGGAGGGAAGTTTGTGAGTAATCCATTTATCTAAGCTCGGGAGAGTTAGATTCACGAAAGGGGTAAGTACGGTGTTTCAATCGCGAAATACTAACTCGGCCTAGGGATAGGTTAAGAGTTTCAGTGGCTAAAAGAAGTGTGAGGTTGGTTGGTGAGTATAATTGGTTCACGCCGGGAGGTATCATCAAGGACTAGTCATCAACAACACTCTGACTTAGGGATAAGCGGAGTCACTGAAGGACACTTTGCCGAACTTTGGTAAAGTCCACCCACGAGCAAGGGACTGCCGCGACGGACAAGTATCGTCGCTGCCAAGACAGTAAACTGCAGTGCTGCCGAAGCAGTGATATACGATTGCATTGAGCAGAGACAAGTCAATCAAATCCACAATACAACGCAACTGGATCCTGACCCATCTCTCTCTATTATTAAATCTCTTTACTTTGCTTAGTTGTTTTAGTTTAATTAAATCAAACTCAATCACTTGTGTTTTATTTTACTTCTTTCTACAGAACAAGAAGACGAAGAAGACATATTAAGTCTACCAATCCCTGTGGAGACGATAATCCAATAATTATTTATCACTTATTACTTTCGAGATGTCCACTTGCACTAAACGCGCACTTTTGACACGTGACAATAGCAAACAACGTGCATCTTATACAATAACATAGAATTTTCAAACAATCACCGTACATAAGCAACATTTAAAACAAATGTAACTCTACAACATAACAAACAAAACTTACCAAAAGGTTTCGTAAACCTAAGCTCTGATAATAACAAATGTAACCCCTTTGACTCGGTCTAGATGTCACCCGACTCGAACGAGCTACATGGGGAATACTGAGGCTAATCCGGAGACTTGCCCCGATAATCGACCCTATATATTTTTTTTCTTTTAACTTATCTAGATGCTTTAATTGGATCCTACATGTTCATGCAAGGAATGAGTTCAATTGCAGCGAAAGTTTATTGTGATATGAGTTCTAATTTAATCGAACAAGTTTTAGGGACGTAATTATATATTTCGAAAAATATGTACTCTAATTGTGAAAGTAAGATTTCCAATATTAAATTAAGTTCATTACAAGCTTATGTTTCAAATTTTAGCTTAATACGAGGTCTACAAGTCACTTAATTGATTACTAGATAATTAGTGACTAAAACGTGAAGATTTCAAGTTATTCTACAGCCTATAACGACTTTACCTGACTAGGGTATCGAAACACCCTTCCCCGGTATCGATACTATCGTAAACGATAAAGGGGTATCGAAACGAGTATTAAAGGTTTAGGAACACCTACGATAACTTAAAAGATTGCTTGTATAAACAAACCCGCATTTCGATACACCTGAAGGACAGTTCCATTACCATTTGGAATTGTAAAGGTTCGTATCGAAACCTATTTGGACTGTATCGATACACCCGATGAACTATCACTTCTGTTTCAAAACCAGTTCATGTGGTTTCGATACCCAAGCTTAATTACCCAAAAAATCGTTATGTTTTTTTTTGCCTAGGTATCGATATCCTATGAACAAGTATCGAAACCTCTTGCCCAGAAACAACTATTCACCCAATTTAATGCCTTAACCGAAGAACCAAGGTTCTCTAGATGCATATAAGACCCTATAGGAATAAATCATACTTCAAACATCATCTCTAGATGCATAGTCACCTAATTCCGTACATGAGCACATAATTCATAAGCATAATTCAATAATAACGAGCATGGTATATCATACTTTAAAATTAACATATAATGAATGTCAAAATACCTTATTAACATAAAAGTATATCAAATATCATATTCAAGCCAAAATAGCCAAAAACACATAGGTTCACCAAGCAATCTTTTAAGCAATAACAACGTTGATAAACATCAATTATCATCCTAACAATATTCTTAACATGTTAACCCATCCCCATTGCTCTCTCACTACTACTAATGTTACAAAAAGACATACATGAGCTCATACTTGGCGATTACATAAAATCATTACTTGCCCTTACTACATCAATATCTTTATCCTACATTGTAAGGTAAAAGAGAGAGTTAAGCATAAAGCTTAGTGAGGGAATAAATCACATTTAAAACTAATTTGAAAACACCTTGCAATTCAGCCCATAAGAAACCGATTTCATCAATTTAAAACTCGTGTCATGCTCTTTATAAAAGCAAACGTTCATGGCTAACAATGTCACTTTTTAAAAACTCAGTAAGTGTCATCAAACCATGGCTTACAATGCCATCATCAAAATCTAGTAAAAATACCTCTTTGAATTTCATGCTTTATAAGTAAAAACACAAGTCTTACATGCTACTCACATAACAATGCTTACACATGCATCTCATTGCATAAGTCTCAAGTCTTACATGCTATCAACGTAGCAATGCTCAAATCACATGCATACCAATGCACAAAAACAATATTAAAACACATGCATAATCTCATATGCAAACAAGTAATTACCATGACACTTACCTTTGAAAAATAGAAACATATATTGATGCTAGTGATCCGATTTTTACCACTCCAAATCGTTAGGATAAATAGGCAACCGCATGTTAGTACCACTTCTAGAGCATGCACATGTTGATACCACTCTCAACATGAATTATCTCACCTTGGTGTCCGGTGACAGTACCACTCCTATCAGCCCGGATGTGACAGTACCACTCCCAACACATAGCATTAGACTAAAAACCTAAATGCAGCACACAAGGAATTTACACACGTATGACTTTTGAATATTTATAGTGCACTCTAGTCCCTATTGATCGATCAACTTATCCCATAAGGTTCATCACTTAACTAGCCAATATATTCTCAAAAATCAATTCTCAAAACTTAATTCAAAACAGAATTCAAATCACATG
This sequence comes from Abelmoschus esculentus, assembly GCA_035048815.1. Taxonomy (NCBI): domain Eukaryota; kingdom Viridiplantae; phylum Streptophyta; class Magnoliopsida; order Malvales; family Malvaceae; genus Abelmoschus; species Abelmoschus esculentus. Next base: position 6,053,210 of record JAUCBN010000049.1, read on the forward strand.
AATCTCACTTTTCACGCATCACTTGCAAAACCCGATAAAACCACTTCTATCTTATTTTTCAAAAGAAAACTGTGGGAACATCGAATGCTTATAAAATCTTTTAAAAAACAGTTTCATGAGCATTTATATACTTGCATAATTACATGTATACAACACAATAAGAGCATGACAATTAACATAACAAAAACACGACGTAATATAGGAACCTTTAAGAAAGCAAAAGTTTTAACTTACTTCAGAGTATAGGGAGGTTTCTCACACCTTCCCTACACCCCCAAACCTTTGAAAAATCAAGTAAAACACTGCCGAAGCAGCCCACTCACCAATAATCATTACTTGTCCGACAAGTCACCGAAACTTCACTCGATCACTTCAAACTTGATCCTCAACTTCTTGATTTGTTTTAACCATCAAAAAATAAGGATTTAGTTATCCTAATAGCACACAACAAACCCCAATTCGGACCCCCACTCAACAGCCCTTAAAAACTATCAAAACCTTAATCGAAAACTTTCTGAAAACTACCAAACTTCTCCGAAACCTATAGTCTGGGGTTATGGACCTTAAAAACACTTTGTAAACATACAAAAACATTAAAAATCATTCATTTAGGATCCAAAAATAGTGGGTAAAAATCTTTGAATGAAAATTATAGGTTTTGATCAAAAACCGATTTTTCTTAAACCAATAGAATAAAAACATTTTTACCAAGCCAATAACTTGGTAATCTAAATAAAGAACCTTTTGAAATCACAGGATTGAATTTTTATTACCTCCAATTCTGACCCAACCAACTTCCATGGTTTTTGAAAAGGAAAACGAGTGAAAAACAAGGTTTTTGAAGAATGAAAAATTATAAATAATTATTAGAATGAAAATTAATGAAAAAAAAGTGAGTTTACCTTGAAAAGATTGTCATTCTCTGGCTTGGGAAGAGGAAAAACGTAAATAATAAAAATAAGGGTTTAGGTTTTTAGAAATTAAATAAAGTGATTTGGGTTATTTATTTTCAAATTTGGGTTTTTAAGTATATAAAATAAGACCATGGAAGTTTAATTCAATTAGAATTTGTATTGGATCAAGTCCTCTTAAAGATTCAAAGTTTTGTCTTAGTTTATAAAATTGTCCATAAGTTTTCAATTTTCACAAATTAGTCACTAGTTTCAAAATTCTAGGGATTCTAGGGATTCAAGGGTATATTTTCGAAATTGATTTGACCTAAGTCAAATATATATTAAATAAGGATATTAGGATATTTTTCTATAATTTATTTCGATTAAAAATCAAATTTTTAAGTACTTAATCCCAAACTAGGCAAAACCGGCGAAACCGGTTCACTAAACTTCTAGGCCCAATTTTGGGGCATTACACTTGAGGGTTTTGTGAGTTGGAAACCACCTAGATCTGTGACGGAGGCACGTAGTTTCCTAGGTTTGGCAGGATACTATAGACGGTTTGTGGAGGGTTTTTCCTAGAATTTGTATTGGATCAAGTCCTCTTAAAGATTCAAAGTTTTGTCTTAGTTTATAAAATTGTCCATAAGTTTTCAATTTTCACAAATTAGTCACTAGTTTCAAAATTCTAGGGATTCTAGGGATTCAAGGGTATATTTTCGAAATTGATTTGACCTAAGTCAAATATATATTAAATAAGGATATTAGGATATTTTTCTATAATTTATTTCGATTAAAAATCAAATTTTTAAGTACTTAATCCCGAACTAGGCGAAACCGGTTCACTAAACTTTTAGGCCCAATTTTGGGGCATTACACTTGAGGGTTTTGTGAGTTGGAAACCACCTAGATCTATGACAGAGGCACGTAGTTTCCTGGGTTTGGTAGGATACTATAGACCGTTTGTGGAGGGTTTTTCCTAGATTACAGCACCTTTGACCAAGTTGCTGCAAAAAGATGTAAAGTTTAAGTGGAATAATAAGAGACGAAAGGCTTTTGAGAAGTTAAAGGAATCTTTGACTCAGGCTCTAATCTTGGTTCAACCAGAATCGGGAAAAGAGTTTACGGTTTATAGTGATGCATCATATGTTGGTCTTGGTTCTATTTTGATGCAAGAGGGAAGGGTGGTAGCTAATGCATCTCGTCAGTTGAAGGTGCATGAGAAAAACTACCCTACGCATGATATAGAGTTAGCCGCAGTTGTGTTTGATCTTAAGATATGGAGGCACTATATTTATGGGTAGCGTTTTTGGTTTATACGGATCATAAGAGTTTGAGGTATTTGATGTCCTAGAAGGATCTTAATCTTAGGCAATGTCAGTGGCTCCAGTTGCTTAAGTATTACGATCTAACTATCGAGTACTATCTGGTAAGGCTAATGTTATTGTTGATGCGTTGAGCAGGAAAGTGGTCGTAGAGTTGCGTGCCATATTTGCTAAGCTGAGTGTTTTTGAGGATGGTGGTTTGATAGTTAAGTTGCAAGTTAAACCTTCTCTGATAGAAGTGATCAAGGAGAAACAGTTGATGGATGATACTTTAGTATCTCATATTCAGGATATAGCTGAGGGTGTGCCCACTGAGTATAGTTTCCATGGAGATGATGTTTTGTGTTTCAAAGATCGTGTGGTTGTGCCGAACGATGCTGAGTTGAGACGTACTATCCTAGCGGAGGCGCATAGTAGTCCTTTTTCTATGCATCCGGGTAGTACTAAGATGTACCGAGATCTCAAAGGTGAATATTTCTGGGATGGTCTGAAAAAGGATGTAGCTGAGTATGTGAGTAAATGTTTGGTGTGTCAGCGGGTTAAGGCTAAACATCAGGTTCCATCAGTTTTGTTACAACCGTTGAAAGTTCCAGAGTGGAAGTGGGAAAGTATTACTATGGACTTTGTGTCGGGTTTGCCTTTGACGTCTACTAAGAAGGACTTTATATGGGTAGTTGTGGACAAGTTTACAAAGGGTGCGCACTTTATTCTAGTGCATACTAAGTATACCTTAGATATGTTGGCTGAGCTTTATGTTTCTAGTGTGGTGAGGCTACATGGTGTGCCAAAATCTATAGTATCGGATAGAGATCCGAGGTTTACGTCTAGGTTTTAGAAGTTCACTGCAAAAGGCTCTTGGTACTAAGTTAAGCTTTAGTACATCTAATCATCCGTAGACGGATGAACAATCCGAGAGAATTATCCAGGTTCTGGAAGACATGTTAAGGTGTTGTGTGATAGATTTCCAAGGTTCTTGGGAGAAGTACTTGTCATTGGTTGAGTTCTCTTATAATAACAATTATGAGGCGAGTATCCAGATGGCTCTGTTTGAGGCTTTGTATGGTAGGAGGTGTCATACTCCTTTGTGTTGCACCGAGGCTGGAGATAAGTTTGTGACTCTACCTAGTGTTCTTCAGGATATTAATGATAAGGTTAAACTCATTAGTGATCGGTTGAAGGCTGCATCGGATCGTCAAAAGTATTATGCATATCTGAAAAGGAAAGAGATAGAGTATGCCATCGGCGAGAAAGTTTTCCTAAAGGTATCTCCATGGAAGGTGATGCATTTTGGTAAGAAAGGAAAGTTGATTCCGAGGTTTGTTGGACCGTTTGAGGTGCTGGAAAGAATTGGTCCAGTGGCTTATCGTCTAAGGTTACCGTCCGAGCTCGAGAGGATCAATGATGTATTTCATGTGTCAATAATTCGGAGGTACAGATAGGATCCATCGCATGTATTACTGATAGGTGAAGTTGAGCTTAATCTAGTTTTGTCGTATGACGAAGAGCTGGCAGGAATCTTAGCTTCAAGTTCTAAGGTTCTACGTGGTAAGACCATCGAGTTAGTCAAAGTGCTTTGGCAACATCGAGGTGTCGAGGAAGCCACGTGGAAAAGGAAGTCGGATATGGAAGAACAGTTCCCTTATCTTTTTCCACAAGTTAATTTCGAGGAAGAAATTTCTTAAGTGGGGGAGAGTTGTAACTCCCCAAAAATGGGCTTAGAGGTTAGTGGATCGGTTTAGCCTAGTTCGGGATTAAATACTTAAAAATTGTTTTTAAATCGAAATAAATTGAGGAAAAATATCCTAAAATTCGTATTTAACATATATTTGACTTTGGTCAAATCAATGTTGAAAATTTACCCTTGAATCTCTAGGATTTTGAAAGAAGTGAACATTTTGTAAAAATTAAAAATTTGAGGACAATTTTATAAAACAAGCCAAAATATTGAATCTTTAAGGGGATTTGATCCAATTATAATCCTAACTGGTATAGGCTTTCTAATTTTTAATTAATTAAGCCCAAAATTTTATTTTTATCAAATAACTTAATTAAAACCATTTTTAATAACCCAAACTCAACATATTTTCTAGTTTTCTTTTTCCCTCATTGGAGGCAGTCGTTCAAAAAGTTTTCAAGGTAAAAACTCATCCCTTTTTAATTAATTTCGTTTTCAATAATTACTACAACTTTTCTTCTTCAAATTTTCTTGTTTTCTAGTCGTTTTCTCATTTAAAACCCGAAAAGCGATTGGATCAGTTTTGGAGGTGAGATTTCGTCAATCCTCTAGAACAATAAAGTTCTTTACTAAAATTTCCAAGTTATTGGCTTGGAGAAATCGTTTTAATATTTAATTTCATAGAGATCAGTTTTTCGGCTAAACCCCTCAATTTTCGTTCAAGGGTTTTACTCACTGTTTTTGTGTTATAAATTATTGATTTTGAACATGTTAGTATGTTTATAATGTGGTTTTAAAGTTCTTAATCCCGGACTATAGGCTTAGGTGAAGTTTTGTGTGTTTTGGAATGTTTTCGGTTAAGGTTTTGATAGGTTTTAAGGGCTGTTGTGTAGGGATCCGACTTGAGGGTTTCTTTTATGTTTTTTAGAAGAATTAAAATCCTTGATTTTAATGCTTGAAATAGGAAAAGAGTTAGGAGATCATGTTTGAAGGTGTTTCGTTTCGTATCAGTGGCTTGGTGAGCAAGTAACGGTTTTTGGTGAGTGGTTTATGAGAGTAACTACTTCGGTAGTGTTTTAAACTTGTTTTACAAAGGTTTGGAAGTGTAGGGAAGGTGTGAAAACCTCCCTATACTCGGAAGTAAGTAAACGTTTAAGTTTTTGCAAAGGTTCCCATATTACTCTATGTTTTTACTATGAACTTTGTCATGCTTAGTGTTGATTTTTGCATAAATGTTTATGCATGATGATTTAATGCTCATGTTACTATTTTATAAAGATTTTGACATATATTTGATGCTCCCGTGGTTTTATTTCAGAAACATGAGAAAAGTGGTTTTTACCGGTTTTGGCACGTGGTGCTTAAAATAATGGCATGCATGTGTTTAATTCTGTTTTGAATTAAGTTGAGCGTTGATTTTGTTATACATATTGGCTAGTTAAGTGATGAACCTTATGGGATAAGTTGATCAATCAATAGGGTCTAGAGTGCACTATAAATATTCAAAAGTTATATGTGTTTAAATTCCTTGTGTGTTGCATTTTGGCTTTTAGTCTAATGTTGTGTGATGGGAGTGGTACTGTCACATCCGGACTGATAGAAGTGGTACTGTTACCGGACACCAAGGTGAGATAATTCATGTTGAGAGTGTTATCAACATGTGCATCCTCTGGTAGTGGTACTAACATGCGGTTGCCCGTTTATCCTAACGATTTGGAGTGGTACAAACCGGATCACTAGAGCCAATATAATTTGTGTTTTCTATTTAAAATTACAAGTGTTATGTGAATTTTAGGCTTTTCTAGGGAATAACATGCTAGCCTTGTTTTTATTTGAAAGCATGAGATATCTTTTTAAAAGGAAAATTACAGGTATTTTGTGTTGACTTGTGAGCCATGATTTTTCTTAACACTTGTTGGTTTTATTGTTGGCATTGATGGCCATGATTACATTGTTTTTAAAGAAGCATGACATATTTTTACTTTGATAAGATTGAGTATTTATGGGCTGCATTGTAAGTGATGTTTTTAAATGTTTTATTACCCTCACTAAGCTTCAAGCTTAATCTCTCTCTTTTCTTGCAATGCAGATAAGTAATTGTTAGAAGCAACCAGGAAGCAAAGCCTTGCATGTGCTTATTTTAGTATTTACTTTAGCTCAAGTATGCTTTTCTTAAATTATGAACCTAAGTAGTTGAGAGCAATGAAATAGAGAACCCTTGAGTTTGGATTCTGTTTTGGACATATTGGAAAAGTTACTTTTATATACTTGAGATGTTTTGAGATTTGATATATGACAATTTGAAACATGTTGAACTATGTTCTTTTATGTTTGAATCATATTGTGAACCATGTGTTTTATATATGAAATTAGGCAACAAAGCATCTAGAGTTAATGTTTGAAGTGTGGTTTATGCCTATAGGGTCTTATATGCATCTAGAGAACCTTAATTTTTCGGTTAAGGCATGGAACATGTGAAATCTGCATTTTCTGGCAGAGGTTTCGATACTAATTCATAGGGTATCGATACCTAGGCAAAAACATGATGGGGGTTTCTGGAAAAATTAGCTTAGGTATCGAAACCACATGAACCAGTTTCAAAATGGTTTGATGAAAAATTACGCGGACTTGTCTTGTTAGGGAATTGGTCGAGTAATCAAAGGCGTATCGAAACATTAAAAGCATGTTTCGATACCCCGTCTTGTCTTCACTTAGGTATCGATACTGGGACTAGACGTTTCGATACCTATGTCAGTTAAAGTCGTTATAAGATGAAAGATAACTTAAAATCTTCATGTTTTAGTCACTAAACATCTAGTAATTAATTAAGTGATTTGTAGATCTCGTATTAAGCTAAAATTTGAGACATAAGCATGTAATGAATTTAATTTAATATCCGTAACCTTAATTTCACAATTAGAGTACAAATTTATGGAAATTTACAATTAGATCCCTAAAACTTGTTCTGTTAAATTCGGACTCGTTTTACATTAATTTCCACTATAATTGAACTCAGTCCTTGCATGAATATGTAGGATCTAATTAAAGCATCTAGATAAGATAAAAGAAAAAAAATAGGGTTGTTTATCAAGGCGAGTCTCCGGATTAGCGTCGGTATTCCCCGTGTAACTTATTCGAGTTGGGTGGTGTCTATACCGGGTCGAGGGGGTTACAGTGTCGTTACAATTCAATTGTAGAAAAAAATATAAAAATGTAATTTAACTTTACATCATTGAAAATGAATCTCTCTCGTATTTAAATACATGTATATACAATGGTGGATGCATATAGAAGAGTCGTGTCTATCCCGAATTTTTAAATTTTATGCATTTTATTTTGATTTTTTAAATTTTTATGAATTTAATTCTTATATTTTTAAAAATTTTATAATTGTGTCCGTCATGAAATTTTAAGATTTTTGTGACTTGTGCACTCTAAAAAATATTTTAACTTTTACTCAACCTCACAAATATTTCTAAATTTGTCGCGGTGTATAAACTAATATTGCTTTATATACATTTAACATTCTCAATGACAATAAGAGAGTTGACAAAAGCTGAAGTATTGCTTTTATTTGGATTTTAAGGTTATTTTGCGTTGAACCAAATAAGTGTTCGAATAAAAAAAATTCAAATTTCTTTGTTTATAAGGTATATTTACATTGTCAAAAGGTTAAAAATATGTATGAACAAATATTATATTCTAATATTTTTAGATCATTCAAAAAAATTTACATTGATTCTCTGGTAGAAAAGAAATTTAGAAATACTTATTTAAATAAATCAGTTATTATATTTAATTTAGATGATTTAGTTAATGGTAAGTTTGTATGTGTCCTCACAAATTGATTTGGATGTATGCCCAATTTCCTTAGAATTGTTTTTATTTTAAATATCTAAACGATTTAATCCATGTTTTCATGAATAACCCATTAGTTTTAGATGATGTAGATTGTTTTGAATTAGTCAAATTTTAGGGTAAGAGATTATTTGAAATGTATGTTATTTATAGGGTTAAGCGTTCAAGCAAGTAGAGTAGAGTTAAAAAATTTTGAGTAACTCGAGTTGAGTCAACATATTTTACAACTTAAACTTTTTTTTGAAATTTTTTCGATTCGAGTCGGTTTTAGCAAGTTCGAGTTGATTTGATTTTTTCGAGTTTATATATAAATTTAATTGTACTATTTATAATACTATAGTACATTTTGACGTTAATTTGAACGACTCTCTCTTTACATCTACATATATTTTTTTTAATATTATTTTTAGATGTATAAATAAGATTTTGAATTATTATTATTATCAAATACCTTAAGTACGAATATGTCATTTCATTAAATTATGAGCCTCGTTAAAAACTTTTTTCTTATCTAGAAAAGTTTAAAAGAAGATAAAAAATAATGATAAATTAAATATAATAATATAAATACATAAATTAAAAAAATAAAATAATTAACATAATTTAAATAATATAAAAATAAAAATTATATTGAATAAAATAAAAAATAAATATGGAAAGGACCATATTGTAAAGAAAAGAAAATTAAAATGTAAAAAAAGAAGATATGACTTTACTAAAACTGAAAATACAACTATAGGGACTAAATGTGTAATTAGACCCTAAAATTTTTCAAGTTATTCGATTTTTCGAGTGACTTGAACTTTGGAAATTTGAACTCGAATCGAAATTAAAAAAAAATTTTGAGTTATTCATTACGACTTGAATAATTCAAATAATTCAAATAACTCAACTCGAATAACTCATAATTGAAAAAAAAATCAATTTTTCCAGAGTTAAGGAGTTTTGCTCACTCTTAGTTATTTATAGTGACTTCTTAAAGTATGAATTATTTTACCTTTGGATTATTCAATTTCAAATCGTATTATTTTGAGTTTATGCCAATTTTTATTTGAATCATTTGGGTTTAAATAAATTCAAGTTTAGATTGATTTGGCCGAAGTTTTATATTCAAACTTGTTTTTGATATTCTGATAGTCTAAGGGCGAAGTTAAAAATTACTTTTAATAATAATTATTTTAAGAAAATATGAGTAGACAACAATAGATACACTTATAAATAGGGGCTATAATTAAAAATGTTTATATTTTTAATGCAAACAATATTATAAATCTCCCCTACCTTAATTAATGATTTAATTAATGATTGAAAAAATATCGGATATTTATTATTAATATCTCTATACCTAAAAATTAGGTCTCACCTTTCAAATGACTCTTCGCTCCTTTCAATGATGTGAACCACATATAAACCCTCAGACCTCAACACAACAATGTAACAAGTCTTTGACTTGCATGTTCCAGATGACATATTTAAGTATAATTAGTTTAGTATGTAATAAATAGGCATAAAGATAATTTTAACCCTTAACGTTTATAATTTTTATCATTTTGGCCTTTTTTTTTGGATAAATTTAGTCCTTAACCTATAATTTTTTGAAAAATATCTTATTTTTTTAACTAGCATGTTAACTGGACCGTTAAAAATTTAACGATAATGACATATCATATGCATATGATAATATATTTTAAATGACATGGTATTTAACCTATCAAATACATATATATGGAATATAATTTTATTTCAATATAAAATATAAAACAATTAAAATTCAAATAATATATTAAAAATTAATTAATTCTAAAATAAAAGGCTACTAAACATTCTCAACCCTAACTACGATAGAATCAAAATCCTATCTAACAAAAATATGAACACAAACCGAAAAGGTAGGGCTTTGTAGAGTTGACTACCGATGAATTAAAGGTAAGGGATTTTGATACTAATCAATTGGGTTTTTATTGTATTTAAAATTTAGTATTTTATTAGTTTAATAAAAAAACAGTTGATTAGTATCAAAATATATTATCTTTGATTCACAGATAACAAACTCTACAAAACCCTTTATTTTTGGATTGTGTTCATATTTTTTAAGATAAGATTTTGATTCTATCGGAGTTAGGGTTGGAAATTTTTAGTAGCCTTTTATTTTAGAATTAATTAATTTTTAATATTTTATTTGAATTTTAATTGTTTTATATTAAAATAAAGTTATATTTCATATATATATATATATGTGTATTTGATAGGTTAGATGTTATGTCATTTAAATTATATTATCATATACATATGACATGTCATCATCCTTAAATTTTTAACGGCCTAGTTAACATACTAGTTAAAAAATAAGATATTTGTCAAAAAGATATAGGTTAAGGGCTAAATTTATCCTAAAAAAATAAGGTCTAAAATGATAAAAATTATAAACGTTAAGGGTTAAAATTATCTTTATGCCTAATAAATAATACGAAATGTTATATAAATACTCATAATTTGTATGCATAGGGTTAATGAAAATAAAATATAGGGTAAGTTACACAGATAATCACTATATTATAGAGTTAGTATCGAAACGATCATTATATTTTAAAATATAGGATAAGTTACACATTTATTCTCTGTGTTATTCATACATTTTTATAATTTAGTCTTAATTTTATTATAATAAAATAATATAACGTGCCACCACCTAACTAGAGGAGAAAAATAATCTTACACAAAAATGCCATTATGAAGAGTTGAACTTAAGTAAGCTAGGGAGAAATGGATTTGGCAAACCACTAGACCAAATAACCTTCAATAATATCTATATTTTTCTTTATGTTTTACATATAAGCATACATTTATTTTTTAATTTAATTAACTGAATTAACTAAGTTATTTTATATAATAAATTAAAATTTTAAATAAATTATAGATTAGGGTTTATTTTTTTAAGATTCATTAAAAATTTAAGGTTTAAGGTTTGATTTTTAGATTTTATGATTTATTAAAAAGAATTAAGGTTTATGATTTATGGTTTATAAATTAGGGTTTGGGTTTGATATTTAGGTTTTATAATTTATGGTTTTTACTTTAGGGATTGTGGTTTAGGATTTATTAAATTAATTTTTAGATAAGGGTTGAGGTTTAATATTTAGGGTTTGAGATTTAAGATTCACTAAATATTTTTAGCATTTAGGTTTTAGGGTCTGAATTTTAATGTTTAGGATTCTCTAAATAAATTATAAATTTTAAAATTATAATAAAAAATTATTTAAGATTTAGAGTCTAGGGTTTCAATTTTAGGGTTTAAGGTTTAAGAGTTCTATTATTTTAATTATTATATATAAAATAATTTAATTAATATTTTAATTAAATTAAAAAAATAAATTTATGGTTATATGTAAAACATAAAAAATATAGACAATATTAATGGTTAAATATCAATGTTGGTGTTTGATATCATTAAAGATTATTTGGTTTAGTGTTTTGCCTATTTTATTTTTCTTTAGGTCAACCAAGTTCAACTCTTCTCAATGGCATTCTTGTGTCAGATTTTTTTTTCTTGTTATTAATATCTTTTTAATTTAATTTTAATTTTATTATAATAAAATAAAATAATTATTTAATTAGATAGTAATACTTGTCATCGTCTACTTAAAAAAGAAAAACAAAATTCACCCAAATAAATGCAATGGAGAATTGAATTTAAGACCCCAAGCACAAATGTCCAACGATCAAATCATTGCACCAAGCTAGACCTTATAATATAAATCCCTACAAAAAATATATATTTATTATATTTTTATATTTATTCTTTTCATTTCACACATAATCATAAATATATTCTTTTTAATTTAATTAAAATATTAAATAAATTATTTTATATAATAAATTATAATAAAAAATTATTTAATAAACCCTTTGGCTTTAGAGTTTGAGTTTTTATATTTTTTCTTGGTGACACGTGTCACCATATGATTGGAGGATAAAAATAAATTTAATAAATTAAATATATATAAATATTTTATTTTATTTTTAACTATTATGTCATTAGGACTAATAATATTTTTTATTATAATAAAATTAGGACTAAATTAAAAAAATGTATGAATAATAGTTAATAAATATGTAATTATTCTATTTTATTTTTAATTGTCACGTCATTAGTCAGTTAATTTTTAACGGCCGGGGACTATATTGATCCCATTTTAATAATTGATTGGTTGATTTGACGTTTTTTAAAGAATGATGTCATTTCGATATCAACACCATAATATGATGACTATTTATTATGTAGTTTACCCCAAAATAAAATTATATAACTTGATTTATATATAAAATATTAGATTGATCTCGACTTGACTCAACAAAATAATCAAATAAAATTAAGTTATAAAATAGAAACTTGAATAACTCGAAATTTTTAGTAATTAGTGGATCAATTTTCAAGTTCGAGTTGAGTCTCTCAATTCTGCGTAATATATACGTCACATATGAAAAAATATGAAGAAATATATGTGTTTATCGTACATAATTCTAAAATAATTTAAATTAAAACTAATTAATATACTAACATTATAAAAGTTTACATATAAATTAATATATAAGTTAACATTATTCATTAATATTAGTTTTATATACAAAGAGTACGAACTCAAGCCACTAACAATTTTTTTCAACGAACTCGATAGGTTTAAGTGAATATTATTAAATTAAGTTCATCGGTGTTGTACGACATCCAAATAAACTAAAAAAAATGTTATTTTAATAAGACATCTAATTATAACATAAATGATTTATTTTAAAATTTTAATTAAAATAAAAGCAACACCTACTCCTGAGCATATAAATTGATCTGAGCTTGAAAAACTTTTATGTTGTTATGCATCAACCCTGTGTAAGCTTCTTTTTCCATACCATCTTTATACAATAAATATTCTTTTAAATAATTAAATTAAAATTAAAATTTAAAAATACAATAATAATAAAATTACTGAGACACAAAAGGGAACTTAAGCAATGTCTGTGTAACCGGTGTCCAAAAAGGTAATCGTTGCCAAGCTCACGCTTGCAACAGCAACAAACATCCATTGATTACCCGAACCTTATGACCATCTACTATTGTAGCGTCCTTGCACAACTCATGATACAAGAATGCTAATACAACAGATCCACAACTATAGGTGACAGCTTCCCACGGATACCTCAAAAACTGTAGATATCGTGTATGAACAATATTGCCAGATTTATCTAGCAACAGTATGCCTCCAATCAGTTGAAGAATATAAGCTCGACTGGAATTATAAATGGCACCAACTTAGCTATATTTACTAAGTTGAAAATTACTTTGTAGCCAACTCAATTTTACATGACCTTCTTTCAAATTTGATTTATTCGAAATCTGTCCATGGTAAAATGAGAAAATTGTTTCAAGTGAACCTTTCACACTATCGATGTTGGGGTCACCAGTCAAAAGATTATCAATCAATGGTACCCCGTTTATTGGGAGCCCAATAAGCATGACCACATCTTCAAGTTTGATCGTACATTCTCCACACGACATATGAAACGTATGGGTTTCAAGCCTTCAACGCTCAATCAGATTGGCTATCAACCCGAGTACCAACTTGTACACACAAATGAAGGTATCATAATAAAATCCAAAAACTTTTAACCAGTCGATGATCCGATCGTCTATATGGTTATGGGCCATGTTCAGATGATGCTTAAATATATCCTCATAATCTTATAACACATTAAAAAAATTTAACAAATATTATTATTAACAAAATTAAATTTTTATTAAATAAAATATAAATAAATTGGTACCATCTCAGGAATCGGCAAACTACTAATATATTGATCTTGTAACTGCAAAAGAGGTACTTTCTTAACCATCCTACAAGAAAACAAAAGATAAATATACCAATACTAACCATTTTAATAATTTTACTAATCATTTTAAAATACGAAGCTTTAAAAGAATATTAATCATTTTATTAATTTTACTTAATAATTTTTTTATCTAAGATTTGTACAAATATTCACAAATATTTATAAAATAATTTACAAAAATAGGCTCTAAATTTTTTTACTACATGCAAAACCAAATACTAAATCATAAATAAATAAATAAGTTAATCACTAATTTACAAAACTAATTATTTTTTAAAACTATAAACTATGCAAAAAAAAATAATATTAGTCACTAATTTACAAAACAATAATATCAAAAAAATAAATTATATAAAAAATTTAAACAAAATGAACTAATCACTTACTTTTATAAACAAGATGCATATCAACCACTAAATTAACTAAATCACTAAATCATCAACTATTTTTAAATTTTTACTCTAATAAATTAAATTAAATCACTAAATCAATTATAAATGTAAAAAAAAACTAATGTTAAAATAAAATATTATAACTATAAAGAATTAATTACACATTTTTTTAAATAAAAAATATCGTACTAACACAATATACTCAAATATTTTATTAAAATTTTCTTTCTTTCTTTCTTTCTTCTTCTTCTTCAATTTTTTCTTTTAATTTCAACATCAACAAACCTCTCTTATTTAACACTAACATCATCCATTTTCAACCACACAATTCACCTATTTTTATACCAATTAAAAAACCCTCACTGTCCCTCCACTATCCCTCTACCTCATTGCCCCTCCATTATCAATCTGCTGCATTGTCCACTGCCTAGCCCCTGTATCAGAAAGACTGGCCACAACCTCGTCATTGTTCAAAATTGGGGGAGGATAACCCGTCTTTGAACGAAAAATAATATTTAATTACTTTATTGTTTGAAGACGGACTGGAAGCATTTGATCTTCCATTTTCAACAGTAATTCACAATATACTTAGAAAAAAATATGGTTCAAACAATATATTTTGAATAAAAAACTTTTAATCACAATATTCTTGTAAATTGTTTGCCTTTCATTTTCTTTATATATGAACTATACATATTTAATATTTATGCACTTATATTTATCTTTATAGGACAAGATTTTATTTTTTTGGTTAATATTTTAGGAAAAATATATGGATATGCACATCCTCTTTTCCACTCATTTGGGTAAAAAATAAAAAATTAGACGATTTACGGTAAGGATTAGGGGTGAGTAAAACTCGAATCGAATCGAAAAATCGAATAATTCCACTCAAATCAAGGCAAAAATATTTGATTCTGTAACGACTCGGATTCAGATCCGAGTGTCGGTTTAACCCGATGGGTTTGGGCTTTGGTTTTGGGCCCCGAGTTGAGAGGTTTGGGGCCTTATTGGGCTGCTAGTTTGGTTGGGCTTGAGTGTTGCTGGGTTTGAAAGGTTTTGGTAAGGGGCATTTTGGTCTTTTCTCTTGTTGAGGACATAGAGAGGGGGTTGATTTTCTGCAGAGAAAATCAGAGAGTGAAGTCACCATCCATTTCCTCTTGTTTTTCATCTTTTCTTCCATCAAATCCCCTAGAGAAAGGTAATATCTTTTGGAGTTTAAGTGGAAATCCCGTTTAGGAGCTTGAGGATGAGTTGTAGAATATCCAAGGATCTATAAAACAAGGTAAGAATAGATAGTTTTGGTGGAGGTAAGGTTTTAGTGGGGGTTTAAGGTGCAATTCGGGAATGAGAGTTTTTAAGGGGTTGTTTTGTGGTTCTTGATATTTTCTTAGAGGTGAAAACATCACCAAGCAATGCCTAATTGTTTGTTTAATCTCCTTCTTGTAGAGAAAAAAGTGGAAGCCCCATCTCAAAGGAAAGGCAAGGAGAAAGCTTGAGGAGGGAGAAGGGACACTTTTGCTATGTTTGCTTGAGGTTGGTACTCCCAACTCTTCTCTTCATCGTTCTTGTCATAGTAGAATGCATTTCATGTAAATACATGTATGTGTGCTAGGTTGCATGAGCTTGATAAGCTTTAATGGTGATTTTCGTGTTAAGGTGATTGATGATTGGAATGATGTTAAAACCCTTTAAACATCCTTAAAACTTGATAGGAACACTTTAGGATTGATTAGATCAAGTTTGGGAAGAATCTTTAGAAATTTCTAAGTGTATACCTGCATTTCGTACAGGGGGTATCGATACCGGTGGCCCGTGTATCGATACCCCTAAGGGGAAAATAGGTTAGTGGGATGGGGGTATCAAAACAAGTTTCGATACCAAACCCTCCAGTGGCATCTTCGATTCGATACTCGTATCGAAGCAGACAATCCCCCTTTCGTTGACCTTAAAGTTGGTCAAAGGGTATCGATACTAGTATCAATACCAGTGTTTCAATACTCTCTTTGTATGGGTATCGATATAGGGCGTTTCGATACCCCATTTAGGAGTATCGATACTCCTACGAGACTTTGCCCAAGATAAGTAGAGATTGAGGTTCAATAATTGTATTTAGGAGTCTCGAATAATCTTAAAAGCTATAAATGGATTGTTAAATCAAGATTGATAATTTTTAACCCCGAAAGACTAAGCTATGATGAGTCTTGATGTGAGGGTCCTAGTTGGACCGTTTGCGTGTGGTCGAGTCCTTGTTTGATGGAAATCCGGATATCCAAAAGTGTTGCAACACGTCGAAGGCCATCCGATGTAACATTCCGGGTGATGTATTGAAGACCTTTATTCCGAATGTTGGGCGGCCTCACTCCAAGATGTTCGATGTAACATTTTGAGCATGGGATTGGTTGGGCGGCCTCCATCCCTTATTTTTCGAACATTGGTCGGCCTCATTCGAAGATGTCCGATGTAACATTCCGGGCATAGAATTTGAGGGCGGCCTCAATCCTGAGTGTAGGATCCCGATGCTATGTGGATGCGGGCCTCACTTTGTGTGTTTTGATATGACATGTATATGTTGTGTGCGATAGTATACATTGTTTATGCCATGTGTTAGGCGAGCATGCTAGACCATCATATCATGCACGATATTTATATGTTCTGCTTTACTGCTTATGATATGCATGATTTTGGGCCAAGTTTGGCGTACCCACTGAGCTTTTGTAGCTCAGTGCTCGAAATGTATTTTCGTGCGTAGGTTAGGTGAAGTCGGTTTTTGTGGAGCACCATCGAGGTTTGGATTTCAGCATCGACTTGTGTTAGAGTACAATGATTAGATGTAGTGGGCTAGTACTTTTTCGAACCCTATATGTATTTTTGTAATTTTGTTTATTATTCGAGTCGAATGTTTTCAATGGGTTGTAATATTTTGGAGCTCCTAGTATTTTAAACTATTTCTGGATTTATGTTTTATCCCGAAATGGATTTTATGAAATGATGTTGGACTTGGATTGATTTATTTGTTGGGATTTCAAAAGAAATTTTGAAATACAGGTTTTATGTCGGAGGCCCAATGTAACATCCGGGTCGGGGTATTACATTTAGTGGTATCAGAGCTTAGGTTGAGTCAGTTCTAGGAAGTCCCCGGGGGAGTCTAGTGTGTTATATAGGTGTCAGACAAGTACATGCCCACGAGTCGATATCGTACTTTCTTTAAAGCTGAATTTTCGATGGTGTAATCTTGCTTGTTGTTGTTTGTGCAGAAGTGTTAAGTATGTCGAGACGTGTAAGGGATCAGGAGGAAAGCTGGGATTCTCGTGGAGGAGACTCCGACTATGAGTATGAGCCCGATAAGGAGGTGCCATCGTACGATGCAGTTGGTCAAGGGGCCAACTACATTGCTCAGTTGAACCGTACCCTGCGCAAGATAGTGAGAGCTATACCGAGGCCATCTTCTATGCCTCGTGAGGAACCGATTGAGAGGGTGCGAAGGTAGAGAGCTGTTGACTTCTTTGGTACGGGACAGGATAATCCCGTACAAGCAGATTAGTAGTTGCATGACACAAGGTGGATAATGAGACAAATAAGGTTGAGATCAGAGGACAAGCTATCGTGTGTATTGTCGTTTCTAAAAGGCAATGCTAGAGAGTGGTGGGACACCGTAGAGCAGGGTTGGTATCCTCATCGTCCCAAGTGGGAGTACTTCCTTGAGGAGTTTGAGAGTAAGTATGTGGGTGAGACTTACATCGACACCCTGAGGGAGAGGTTTACCCATCTTGTTCAGGGGAATTGTTCGGTCTTTGCTTATGAGCAGGAGTTTCTTCAATTGAGCCGGTATGCTCCAGAGCTTGCTGCTATATAGAAGATGAGATGTAAGAGGTTCTTGAGAGGTCTGAGGAAAGAGATTTAGACTTATCTCACTACTTCACCGCCTTAGGTGTTCTCAGAGTTGGCTGTCAGTGCCAAGTCGTTAGAGCAAGTTCGATAATTAGAGATTGAGGTTCGATAATTGTATTTAGGAGTCTCGAATAATATTAAAAGCTATAAATGGATTATTAAATTAAGATTGATAATTTTTAACCCCTAAAGACTAAGCTATGATGAGTCTTGATGTGAAGGTCCTAGGTGGACCGTTTGCGTGTGGTCGAGTATGTAAGTTTGAGTTATAAAATGAAAATTCTATAACTTGAATAACTTGACATTTTTAATAATTAAATGATTTATTTTTAAATTGAGATGAGACTCTTAATTTTTTATGATATATATACATTGATATATAAAAATATAAAAAATTATTATTACATATGAATATATATATATATATGTACATATCTTATATGATTAGAGAAAGTCATTTAAATTATAATCAAATCGTACTATAATATGATAAATAATAATAATTAAATATTTATAGAAACTCAAAAACTCGACTCGATTCAACTCGAATTGAATTTCTTAAACTCGAATCAAATAAAAAAATTTCAAATAAAGTTTGAATTGTAAAATTTGACTCGTCAACTAGAATAAATCAAAACTTTTTGACTTAGCTCGACTTGATCGAATACTCACCCATAGTGAAGGAAAGATCTTTTATGACTATAGTATGTAAGGATATTTTATACTTTAGATGCTTTTAAGAATGATATTTAGGGTGCGTTTGGTTCGTGAAAAAAAAACATTAGCAAGGGAATAATCTTTTCTATAATCATATACCCATGTTTATTGGTGACGGCTAAATAGTCCTATGTTTTTCCACCTTTCGCCAAATTGTAGTATTTTAGATGTCTAACCCAAAGGAACTAGATCGACCTCACTTCTTCTTAATCCTGAACTTAATAAAAGTAAGAACTCAAGTAATTGGATGGTTGGGATAACTAAATTAACTAACTAAAAACTAAATAAAGAATAATAATAATTGAAGTGAGGCTAGGTTGAGTGCTTTGTAGAGGGAAATCATGCTGCACTTATTATCCACTTATTAATGCAATGGCTTGACTTGCTGCTTTGGCGGGTCGCAATAAGGATCATCGCAGCTGCCTAGGCGGGGTTATGCCGTGTCGACAACTCAACTTTTCATAGTTCGATAGAGCATCCATGTATGTCTCCTCCTTATCCCTAAGTGATAAGAACTGTTGAAATCCATATCTTGATGATACCTCCCGGTGTGAATCAAGGATGAACAACAACCAAACACATGCGTCCTTTTAGTCGCTGAAATCCTGGGTGGTTTATCTCTAAACCAGATTAGTCAATGCCCTTGAGCAAAGACCGTATTCTCTCGTTTCGTGAGCCTAACTCTCCCGATATTAGACAAATAGGTTTTTCTTTACATACTATCTTACTAAGCTCATATGCAAAGAAGAGTAAACGCCAAGAGAGAATAAACTATGAAAATAAGGCTTGCATTAATAAATATCAAATATAGTACAACTCTCTTCCCCATCTACTCCACAAACAATCTTCACCTCGAAGGGTTTTAGAACATAATGGTGTAGTCGACGGCTTAAGGTTTTTCTATGAGAATCCGACCTCGTGTGTCTACTCCTTAACCTAATGGGTGACTTATATAGGCCAAGCCTAGATTAAAATCTTCCACATAAGGAAAGAGTTCTAAAAGGAAAAGAATACAAATCTTTATTAAACTCTGACACTTTATTCTATTTCCTAAAATAACTCTTTATTCCCGCGTTGATCATTGACTATGGCTTGACTCCTTTTATATGCTTCAACTTTTTTTTCTCTCTTTGTCCGTTATATTCGTCATCTTTTTCTCTTTCTGTCGAGCACCAGTTGTCATCTTCAATCTATTGTCGTGGCGGGTGCTTTATCTGCATGTCAGCTTATTTTTCAGCATCCGTCTTCTTGTTTGGCCTTTCTTACGATGTAGTTTCCTGTCTAAGAAAGAAAACCATCAAAAACATCTGTTTTATGCCAAATAATAGATAAATTCATGATTTAAGTATTTGGATGCTGAAATATGGAAAATAAGCAGAATTATCCAATATTACCCTTAGATCTGTCCTTAATTAGCAATAAACGAGTGGAAAATGGTATAAAAATAGGACTTTTATGCACTTATCAAATACCCCCAAACTCGAACATTTGCTTGTCCTCAAACAATGCAAAAAATAAATTTAAGTAAGGAATTTTAAAGTAATATACCATCCTGCCTACCGCGGCAAAATTCCTTTCTTGACTCGGCCTCTTCTTGGTTATAGGAATTCCTCGGAACTAGACTATGAGTCTTAGTGGGTGTGTGCGTAGCTGTGTCAAAGTTGATTTTCTAAGTTTCTAATCCTTTTCTAGCTCAAGACTTTCGACTAAGATTTTTATTTCATTTTTTTTCTTTCTCCTTAATTCGGTATATATATATATATATTGCTATATACTTACACTGCTTGAGCCGGTTTCGGGCACCTCAAGTGTTTAGCTATTTTCACTAGAGCCAATTTCGGGCACCTTTAGTAAGTTGGAGAAAGATTAAGTCCTAGAGCCAGTGATGGGTACCTCTATGGACTAAACTAGAGCCGATGATAGGCACCTCTAGTTAAAATCTAAGCCTAAGTCCTTATTGTTTTTTCAAAGAAAAGAACTTTTAAAATCAATTAAGACTACCAGTATTTAAATAATTCTAGGCTCATAGTCTAATCTTAAGTACTAATAATATTTTGTAATCATTTGATATTGAACAATAATAAGAAAATACAGAGAAACACATTGTTTTCTCTGAAAAATATTTTTGTTCATCCTATTCAAACAACAAATCCCTAACCACCGATTACATACAAACCATCATCATCCGTTGTATCCGTTGTATCTACGAACAACATGGCCCCTTTCTCACATGGTATCAGAGCCATCAATGATCTTGATGCTGCAACTGCTATTGCCATCTTTAATCTGAAATTGATCAATGGTTTGACTTTTTAGATGCACTTTTTTTTCGCTGCTGTTATTAGATCACACTCGTTCTCTAGCTTCTCCCTCGTGGAAATCTTACATCTCTAGTGAAATATTTACTCGATTAATTTTGTTGGTTCTTTATTTAATGGTTCTATCTTAGCCAATCAAAAAGATAGCAAAAAAGGTTATAGTTTAGCCTTAAAAAAACTATTTGGTTCTATCTTAGCCATCCGTTTCAGAAAATAGGAGAAAAGATTGGAGAAAAGGTTATAGTTTAGCCTTAAAAACTACTTGGTTCTATCTTAGCCATATGTTCCAAAAGATAGATAAAAGGTTATAGTTTAGCCTTAAAAACTATTTGGTTCTATCTTAGCCATCCATCCAAAAAGATAGATGAAAAAGTTATAGTTTAGCTTTGAAAACTAGATAATATTCTTTAAGGATTCTACATCAAAGATCCAACCTGAAAATCTAGTATGTGTAACTATCAGCTTGAGGGGGAGTGTAGTTTTTTTTTTAATCACTTCGTACATCATTCATATCAGATCTTTTAATCAAGAACATCGTGTTGAAGCATCTAAATCAAAGACTCCTAACGAGAACAAAGAGTGTTTTTCTCGAAGAAACAACAAAAGAAAAAAGAATAGGGCATCACATCCAAGATCCAAGCTGGTGCTTTACTACGTTTGTTCACCAGCTTGAGGGGGAGTCTTAGTTATCCAAGAAGTGTTAGAGCTTGAGGAGAAGTCTAAGTTAACGAGAAGTGCTAGAGTTTTTATTTAATATTTAATTAGAGTTTATTCCTAATTAGTAGTTTAGATTTATTAGAAGTCTTATTTAAATTAGGAATAAATATTATTTAAATTAGAGATAAAGTATAATTTTAGTTATATTAAAACTCTATTTTAGCCTATTTAAAGGCTTATTCTGTAATCATTTGATATTGAACAATAATAAGAAAATACAGAGAAACACATTGTTTTCTCTGAAAAATATTTTTGTTCATCCTATTCAAACAATAAATCCCTAACCACCAATTACATACAAACCATCATCATCCGTTGTATCCGTTGTATCTACGACCAGCATGGCCCCTCCTAGGAAACCTTTATGAATTCAAGTCTGGTGAATGGTGCAGACTGCGACGGTGGCTGGAAAATATATTTCTGCCGAGGCAGTTTCAGTAAAATTGAACAGACTTAAAAAAATTGCATTAAATTATAAAAGTTGTTAAGGCAGAAATGAAGGCAGTAATTTGATAATCTGAATACTTTCCATACATGATAGATATTTACATATTACAAAATAGGATCAATACTCCCCCAAACTCTAGTGATGCATTGTCCTCAATGCATGTAAAGAAAAAAGATAAAGATAAAAGAAATCCGATAATAAAAAAAGATATAAAAGAAAAGACTACCACCCTTTTCAAAATGCCGAGGAGGCAAAGGAGTCCTCGGAGTCGCTGTTGATGAGAAGCTTGCGGTAGCTCTTCGGTGTCTGTTTTGATAATGCCTTCAATGGACTGGCAGATTGCTTCTTGGCAGACCGGGGCGGTTGGACTCGTATGGGAGTTGGAATGTTGCTGACCTCCTCCTCGGTGTTTATCTTTATTGGGGAGGTCGTTGTAGCAGAACTAGATGTCTTCCTCTTTCTACCGGTAGAGATGGAAGCAATGTAGTCTTTGACTGCCCACATGTCATCAGAAGAGCTTCTCCACTCTAAAGGACTAGAGTCTTCTGCAATAGCTTGGTGTGTGGAGTCTGCCCTCCTAACTGTTGCTGTTGAATCAGTAGAAAATGGTTTGGTCGCAGCCGCTGCAGTTGTAGCAACAAGAGAGAATGGCACAGACAGTAGCTGCTGGAGCAGGAGCAAGTGGAGGCTACTAGGGCACGAATAGGTCAACTATGAATTCTGGGAAGATAGTCGAACATGCTGAGAATTTTTTGTGGATGGTGGCAATGATTGCGTTGTTGAAGTCCCGAACGTAAGTCATGAAGGCCAATTGCCTTATCTCTATAAGGTGCAGGATTTCCAGAACTCCTTCTGGTGCAGGTGTAGTGCCTGTTGCTGCCGGTTGTTCTACTTCGGCAGATGGCGACTCAACAGCATGAGCAGGTGGAGGCTACTAGGGCACGAAGAGGTTAATTATGAATTCCGGGAAGACAGTCGAACATGCTGAGAATTTTTCGTAGATGGTGGCAATGATTGCGCTATTGAAGTCCCGAACGTAAGTCATGAAGGCCAATTGCCTTATCTCTATCCGGTAGATGGTGCCTCAACAGCGGGAAGGATGAAGGCTTGTGGAACAGCTTCTTCCACTTGAATTCTTTTCATGTAAATCTCCCGTGTCCAACCCTTCCTCTCCGGTGTGAATGTGTCGGATGGCAGCGTTGATACTCTCTCCAGCCTTGCCAAAGCAGTGATTAAACATGTGAAAATGAGTATACCTCTGTCTTTGGCGGCGCATTCAAAGATTTGTTCGCTGATGATGCGGCCGATATCAATATTGCGGTTGTGGATGATTGAATTGATGAATGCTAGTCGTGGCCAATCTACCGTCTGATTATGAGAGGTGGGTAGTAGGTTCCGTGTTATAAAACTGTTCCAAAGCATTGCCTCTGGTCAGAGATCTTTGTGGCTGACAGACCCGCGGTGCTTGCCAGTGTTCCACTCTGCTCTAGGCATGCAGAGTTCGGCCTTCATTGCTTCGTAATCTTCGGCTGTCAAAGCAACAACGAACGTGGCGTGTTCATCAGTCTCAATATGAAGGCCAAAATGGGCATTGATTGGGATATCAGTGATACGGATTGCCCTTCCTTAGAGATAAGAGTAAGGATTTTTTGCCACTGGTCTGTGTGCATAGAATTCCCTTACCCAATCAATGTTTGCTTTCGATGGTTGTTCGGCGAACATCTGCCATCTTTGAAATTTGATTTTGGAAAGGATGAAATTATCTAGCCCAAAATCGTCGTCATCTGTGTAATGAAACCCTTGTTCTTTCCATATCTGTCGATTCTGGAATACACGGTGATATTCATTCTCTACTACCAGTGTTGAGAATCTTTTATAGTTTGCTGCTCCGGTAGGTTTTGTTATTGGTTGGCCATCGATATTTTGTGGAGAAGTGGAGAAGAAATTTGCACAGAGTAACAATACTTAAAAGAAGAGTGAAGGAGGAGAATGTTGCCCGTGTATTCATGGGCGGTAAGCGGCGCGGTGTTTGAGGGAGCAGGGGGCGTGATTATTGCCATTGGCATGCAAGAAACTCAACCCCAGTTGACAGCCATTGGCAGCGGAAAATACATAATTTTTGAATTTGAGCGGCATAATTTTCACCCAGAATTTTCAGCCGTTTGGATCGGGCCGCGAATTCGTTGGACTGATTATTATCTTTAATTCTTCCTTATTAATCCTAAATAACAGAAAATCAAATTAATAGATACTGTGAAAAATATAAAAATTCTGGAAACTAAATTGCAAAAATTAAAATTTAAGTCCTAAAACTGAGAACTAAAAATCTAATTTCTAAAACATAAAAGTAAATTAAGGATAATAGGATAGAAATTAGATTATTGGTGGAGTGTAATGGAATGCATCCCTAGAAATAACCATCTTCCCCTTTTTAGTGGAGGATGATTTGATGATCCAATCAAAGCCTCCTCATCAGGTAGTTTCTTTCGTGTGTGCTTCTGATCAGGGGGTATGATGCTTCAGTAGTGGTTGCCTTGGCAGATCTTGTCCAGGCAGTCCGTTTCTACATCGAAGTTAAATTAAAATTTTACCTCGATTTGTTGACATTCGTCTGGTTCATCAGAATTCCTTAGAGCTTTAAATACATTGATCTTTATTTGTTGGTCATTTACCCGTATAACAAATTCTCCTTTTTTTATATTCGATCAATTTATGCCTGTGGCTAGGAATGACCTTCCCAAGATGATTGGGGCATTTTCATCTACTTCACAATCTAAAATTAAGAAGTCTGCAGGAAATATAAATTTGTCCACTCTTACTAGAATATCTTCAATTTTTCCTTCTGGTTGCACATAAAAGCGGTCTGCCAATTGCAGCATCACCGTAGTTGGTTTCGCTTGCCTGATGCCTAGCTTCTGAAAAACTAACTTAGGCATTAGATTAATGCTAGCACCTAAGTCACACAATGCCTTTCCAACATATTGATCTCCAATAGAGCATGATATGACAAAACTACCAGGATCTTTTCTTTTTGTTGTGGCCTTATTATGCAGCATTGCCACACACCCTTCTGTTGTGGCAACAATTTCAAATTCTCCAATTTTTGTCCTTTTGGATATGATATCCTTAAGGAACTTAGCGTAGTTGGGCATTTTCTTAATTGCCTCCACCAAAGGTATATTAATGTGTACATGTTTAAGGATGTCTAAGAAATTTTTAAACTGTTATTCTTGCTTTTGTTGCTTTAGCCTTTGTGGGAATGGTGGTGATAATCACAGATCCTTGATCTTTTCAGAGAATTGAAATCTTATTTGTGGTGCGGCTACGACATCATCTGCTACAACATCATCGTCGGTAGTGTCTGCTTGTTTCTTTGACTCAGGGTTTCCTTCAATAACCTCTTTTGTAGTTACTGTCTCAGGATTCTTACCTACTGTTCTAGCAGGTATTTCAGGGTCCTTCAGTTTTAATCCACTTCTAGTGGATATGGATTTACACTGTTCATGAGGACCAATTCTAGCAACTTCAGTATCACTAGGTAGACCACCTATAGGTCGGCTTTTCATCTATTGTGTCATTTGTCCTATTGCTATTTCCAGCGTTTTGAGAATAGATTCATTATTTTGCATCCTCATTTCTGCTCTATCCATGAATGTGTCAGCTCTTTGAATGAATTTGTTAGTGTTTGCGATATATGCATCAGTTTGAGCCATGAACGTTTGTAGTGTATTTTCCAAAGTTTGTACGTCTGTCGGTTGTTGCGGTGGTAGCGCCTGCTGTGGCATCTGCTGCTGAGCAGTTCTATTGTTCTGTTGGAATCCAATATTTTGCACTGATTGATGTTGCGAGTTTAGTGCATTGTTGGGGTTACTCCATGAGAAGTTTGGGTGCTTTCTCCCTGCTGGGTTATAATTGTTGGACATTATTTCTATTGAAGTTCCCAACATAGAAATTTGATTCTGGATTCTGCGGGCATGCGTTCGAGTCATGATTGTCACCGCATATTTCACAAAAAACATCGATTGCTTTTACTTCTCGAACATGACTTGGCTTTTGTAGATCTTTTACCATATTTTTTAAGGTTGAAAGTTGAGCTAGGATAGAATCTGAAGAGTCAGAATTTGTCATACCTCGCCTTGTTATGCCTCGTCTAGTGGTTGGATGCTGATAATCATTCTTCACTAACATGTCCAGAATCTCTAGAATCTCATGGGGTAGGCGGTCTAGTAGTGTGCCATTGGCGGAAGCATCAAGCATCATTCTCGTGGGGGTGTTAACTGCATTATAGAAGATTGATACTTGTGTCCACTCTGGCAAACCATGCATGAGGCATTTTCTGTATAATTCTCTGTATCTTTCCCAAGCCTCATACATAGATTCGTCTTCATCTTGCCTGAAGGATGTAATATCGTTTCTTAGTGTATCAGTCATGTTGGTGTAACTGAAGCGGTCAAGAAAGCTTTGGCATAGTTCTGTCCATGAATTCAACGATCTAGGCTGGAGATTGTTTAACCAAAATTTTGCCCTATCCCTCAGTGAATAGGGAAACAATTTTAATTTCAGGATGTCGACAGAGACTCCCGGCAGCCTGAATGAATTAAAAATTTCCAAGAAGGACTTAAGATGTTACCGAACATCTTCATTGACCGATGTCCCAAACTGACCTAGAGTGTTGATCATGTTGAACATGACCGGTTTGAGTTCAAAATGTTCTGCCTCTATATCAAGCATAACTACGAAAGGAGTTAATCCATCCAAATCTTCCTTCAGATAATCACGGACAGTGCGGGCACGCTCCTGTCGAGGAAGATTGGCAGGATCAACAACTACGAACGTGCCTTGGTTGTCTGCTGCGGCGACATTCATACCAGCGTTCCCCTACTGGACAGGTGCTGCGTTCATCCTTTCGTTGAGCCTTTGTCGTAAACGCCTTGCGGTTCTCTCGATTTCAGGATCAAAAGGATAATTCTTTGTAGATGGATTAGACCTGGTCATACAACAGGAAAACCCTGATTAAAGAAAAATAAAAGAAGAAAAAATAAAATAAAGTTTGAAATAAATTTTAATTTTGATTTTCAAAATTAAAGTTTAAAATATAAAAAGTTAAAAAAAGAAAAATAAACACGAAGGCAAATAATTTTGAACAATAAGAACTTTGATCTTGAATTCTGAATCTTAAATTTTATCAATGACATCTATTATAAATTCTTGGTCTTTTGTTAGCATATTGATCACAACTTCTTCTTGTTTAGAAGATTCTGATGTAGTGTGTAATTCATCAATTTGTAATTCTTCTGTTTCTATCGAAGTGTCTTGTTCAGTAGTTGTAGTCTCTAAAAGGATTTCATTAATTTTTTGTTCAATTTCTTCATCTAAGTTTAAGTTATTAATTTTTCTTTTAATCTTACAATATTTTGAAATATGTCTTGTCTTTCCACACCTATAACATTTTATTATTTTATCAAATTTATTATTTGGTTTATGTTGTTTTTTCTCCTTTCTAAATATTTTATATTTTGATTTTTTGTAATATTCGGGGATATGCTTGGTTTTTCTTTTATCTTTCGGGCAACAATTTTTTGAAAAAGAATATTCTTCTTTTATATCAAATTGTTGGCAGAAAGATCCTAATTCCTTTTTTACAAATATATCTTTCTTTCTTAAGTTGCTTTGTAGTTTTAAACCTTGACAAATTTTTAATCTTTCTTTTTGGGTAAAATTAATTAGTTCACCATATGTGAGTTTTTCATAAGGAATTATTCCTGTATAATTTTCTCTGATTTGGTTTCTAACCTTTTCATCTAAAAGATTTGGGAGTCTTGCTAAAAAATTTTCTTTCCAAAAAGGTTTTTAATTATCAGATCTTTGCATGACTCTAGTCATAAAAACATTCTTGTACCATTTGAAATCTGTTAATTTTTTGCATTTTAAGTTTGATAATAATTCTGAATTCCTATCTTTAAGGTGAGATGGGTCACCTATGAAATGTTTAGAAATTGAGAAAATAATGGTTACAAGAGCATCTTGAATTTCTCTTTCATGTTTATCTAAGATAATTCGTCCTTGATCATCTTTCTTAATAGCTTTTAAAATTTCTTCCTGTTGAGCTTTGGTGAGTGCGTGGTCCCACCAACCTTTTAATTGGCCAGTGAACCCAGCAATTAAAAGATTTGATATAGCTTGATCACTAATTAAACCATTTTGATTTTGACTTTTCATAAACATTTGACACCATCTTCATTTGTTGTAATATGCTAAGTATATTGTATTCAGACATACCATCTATAATCCATTTATAAATGGTATTTGCATTATATTTATTTTGGAAGATTGGTTTTTCTTCTATATTTAAATTTGGTGCTGTAATTTTTGGATAATATAGTTTTTTAGATTCTTTCCAATTCATTTTATTGATGTGATAATCTTCGGACGATTGTTCTGAATCGTAATTTTTATTTAGGGTATTTATTGAATGTTGTGTAGGTATAGGAGTGTCAGGAGCTATCAGCTCGGATTCTAATTTATTAAGTCTGTCTTGTATTTCAGATAAAAATATTTTTTGATAATTTTTTAGAATCTCATAAGATGTAAGAATTGGTTCCATAGATTTTTTTTCTTCTTTTATTTTTCTCTTAGAATGAATTTCTACTAGATTTTCAATATAGTCTAATTGTTTTTCTATGGTATGAAGGCTAAGATTTGTATAATTATTTTATTCAACAATCATTTTGATATCTTTTGAAGAAATTTGTTCTCCTGCATCAGGATTTCTCATTCTCAAAGGACTTGCTTTTATAGCTATATGTTTATGAAGCTAGGAAATTTTTGTTAAAGGAGGATGTTGAGATTCAACTTCTCCTCTTCCTGTTTGCCATTTTATACAACTTTTTATTATATTAATTGAAAAATATTCTTCGAACCATGTAAAGAACTTTATATGAATTTTATAAATATTCATAAATTCATAATATTATTGAAGGATTTCATCCTTTTCTCTTTCATGGTCTTTAAAATATTTTTCTCTTTTATTTTTATTTTTATTGAAATAAAAATATTTTCTACACCAATTTTTGTTGATTTCAAAAGGATTTTTTAACACATATATTTTAGAATTTTTATTTCCTCTATTATTAGTCTTAGAAGAATATGTTGGAGACATATTTGGGGAATTTTCGGAGCTCTCAACTTGCCTAGCATAAATAGGTTAAACAATATTTGAGGAACTATCTATTCCTTGTAAATTACTTCTTAATGTGTTTGAGAAAGAAAAAGTAGAGGCTCTAGCTGTCCTAAAATCATTGCTTGATTCTGCAATATTTGATCTTTGAAATGCAGTACTTGTACTTGTCATATCAAATGAATATCTTGGAGGTAATCTTCTTGGTCTATCAAATATTAATTCAACTGTTCTAGTACTATCTTGGGTAATTTCTCTTAGGGAATTATTTCTAATAGGATCTACTTCAATTGGAGGGCTGACTCCTTCTAATTTCCATATGTCAGGAAGGCTAATTTCATGTCACTGAATTGTTTTTTGTATTGTGGTGTGATATCTAGTTGTATCTGTTTCTATTAGGAGGGTTTTCCCTTTTGGACTTTGAATTAAAGCCTTAGTGTTTACTACAGAGTACATTGCTTTGTAATGCAACCTATAAACTAAAATTAAAACTTCATATCCATGAAGCATTTTATAATTATGAGTATGAATTTGGAGAGTTAATGATTTTAAAATATTTTTATCAGTTAAAGAGACCATAAAATTTGGATAAGAAATAAAATGTATTAGTCATGTACAAAGACTTGTTTCTATTGTCCCTAATAAAGAATCATTAAACATAATATGTCTTTGGTCTCTTAAAACCACTAATATGGAGGTATTTTTAGTGGCTTCTACACTAAGAGGTTTGATTCCTACTTGGACAAGTCCAAAATGGAAATACTTATATTTTTTATGTCTAAGTCTTTTAATGGCAGATTCATCTAATAATTGAAAGGTTTGGTACAAAAGGCATTAAAATTTTTAAAAGTTGTTTTCTTATAAATTTGATTTACTAGAACGATTGGAATATTCCAATCATCAATTTTTTGAGAAATATTTTCATAATTTATTTCTTGTTCATTGATTGTTCTAATTGAGGATTGATCAGAATCCTGAGATTGGTTGGAAATACAGTTTGCAGAAGAATTAGTTCTTCTAAGAAATGGAAACATCTTTTTGATTTTAAAATTTCTACAAAGAGGGTTCTACTATCCAAATTCTTTAGATTACTAAGGTTGCCTACAGGTATATTATGACCTTGACATACCTAACCCATGGTTTTATCGGTCACTGTATCAAAACTCAACAATAATAATAATACATTGAAAAAGATAGTTAAACCAGAACTCGGAATTTTAAAACCAAAATTAATGTTTGCATAATCTTAAAATTACCTGTTCCTCCTTGGCTCGGATACCAATTACCTGTTCCCCCGGAAAAGAAAAAGAAAAGAAGAAAAATAAAATAATGGGTGCAAAAATAATTAGCAGTAAAGTTGAATGCGAGTTCCCGGCAACGACGCCAAATTTGGTGACGGCTAAATAATCCTATGCTTTTCCACCTTTCGCTAAATTATAGTATTTTAGATGTCGAACCCATAGGAACTGGATCGACCTCACTATTTCTTAATCCTGCACTTAATAAAAGTAAGAACACAAGTAATTGGATGATTGAGATAACTAAATTAACTAACTAAAAACTAAATAAATAATAATAATAATAATAATAATAATAATAATAATAATTGAAGTGAGGCTATGTTGAGTGCTTTGTAGAGGGGAATCCAGTTGCACTTATTATCCACTTATTAATGCAATGGGTTGACTTGCCGCTTTGGCGGGTCACACTAAGGGTCGTCGCAGCTGCCTAGGCGGGGTTATGCCTTGTCGACAACTCAACTTTTCATAGTTCGACAGAGTATTCTTGTATGTCTCCTCCTTATCCCTAAGCGAAGAGAATTGTTGAAATGCATGTCTTGATGATACCTCCCGGCGTGAATCAAGGATGAACAACAACCAAACACATGCATCATTTTAGTCGTTCAAATCCTAGGTGGTTTGTCTCTAAACCGGATTAGTTGATGCCCTTGAGCAAAGACCGTATTCTCTCATTTCGTGAGCCTAACTCTCCCAATATTAGACAAATAGGTTTTTCTTTATATACTATCTTACCGAGCTCATATGCAAAGAAGAGTAAACGCCAAGAGAGAATAAACTATGAAAATAAGGTTTGCACTAATAAATATCAAATATAATACAACTCTCTTCCCAACTACTCCACAAACAACATTCACCTCGAAGGGGTTTTAGAACATAATGGTGTAGTCAGCGGCTTAAGGTTTTTCTATGAGAATCTGACCTCGTGTGTCTACTCCTTAATCTAATGGGTGACTTATATAGACCAAGCCTAGGTTAAAATCTTCCACATAAGGAAAGAGTTTTAAAAGGAAAAGAATATAAATCTTTATCAAACTCTGATACCTTATTCTATTTCTTAAAATAACTCTTTATTCCCACATTGATCTTTGACCATGGCTTGACTCCTTTTATTTGCTTCAGCTTTTTCTCGCTCTTTGTCTGTTATATTCGTCATCTTTTTCTCTTTCTGTCGAGCACCAGTTGTCATCTTCAATATGCTGTCGCGACATCCAAAATGCTGTCGTGACGGGTGCTTTATCTGTATGTCATCTTCTTTTTCAGCATTCGTCTTCTTGTTTGGCCTTTCTTACGATGTAGTTTCCTATCTAAGAAAGAAAACCATCAAATGCATCTGTTTTATGCCAAATAATAGATAAATTCATGATTTAAGTATTAGGATGCTGAAATAAGAAAAATAAGCAAAAGTATCCAATATTGCCCTTAGATTTGTCCTTAATTAACAATAAACGAGTGAAAAATAGTATAAAAATAGGACTTTTATGCACTTATCATTTATTCCTTAAAAGGGGTAATACTATATTCCAATAGTAGCTTCTTTTCCCCCAAATGGTGCGAATGACATTCGAACCCTATTTTTAGGTATTAGATAATTCCCATCACTTTGAACTAAAATATCCTTAAAATTATATTTTGTATTCAATTAAATCATTATTTTCTATTTCTCTAATAATATTTTTATATATATTTTAATACAATTAATTATATAAACTAAATTATTGTATAATAAAATATATAAAACACACTCATCATTAAAAATAATTTTAATATTATTTCTTTTCTAAAGAATAATGTTTTTTATTTTATACTATAAAAATCTGTATTATTTTATTTTAAATTTTATTATAAATTTTAAATTATAAAGAATGATTTTTGATTTTACAAATCATGCAAATGTGTAGTAAAATATATAAATACAATATTAATAATTAATTATAAATATATTTGATTTAATAGCAAATATGATGATTATTATATAAGTTCATAATGTTATTTTTTTATAGTTTTAAATATAAAATTATAATAAATCTAAATATTGAAATATATAATATAATATAATATTATAACATTAAAAAATAATAACTATATTCAATTATTTTTTAAGTATTTTATAAAAAATATATAAACTAAAAATAATAGAAAAATATTTTTTTAAATTTTTAAGTAAATATTTTTTTAATATTATAAAAGTTTAATTCTTTAAAAAAAGAAAATATATATCGAGGATAATTTTGTAAAACATGCATTCTGATAATCTTATAATCCATCAACCAAATACTATAATTCTACATTCTTATCAATTAAACCAAACAAAGTAATATAACATTCTCAGTAATAATATAAGTAATGAATAATTCTAGGAATCCTATTCCCAGAGATAATATTACATTTTATGAACCAAACGCACCCTTATAAATTATTTAGGTTCCACTAGTGACGTGAGCTTTTTATAATATTATTTTTTATTGATGTTTTAATAATTTAATAGTTAAATTTATCAATATTATTATATTTATCATATATGTAATTGTTTGAATCAATATATTATCTCTATCATATTGATTCAAAGAAATATTTTTATTAATGTATATTTAAAGGTATAAAAATTTGATGCATGATCATTTGTCCCCGGACAAGGGTGTAGATTAATATGACTTGTTCTATTTTTTAGTATTTAATTTTGTAACTATTAGCACGAGCCCACTAAATGGTTAAAATAAATAGTTGGCTAGTTTAAATTTAATCATAATTTTTTTATTAGAGAAGGGATACTAACATGGATCTCATAATTTAATCATAATTTAATATACATGATCCATGAAAATGGAATATTAAGCTCTACCGTCAGATTTTTGAAATATCAATCATAAAAAACTTATGAAAATTGTGCGAGTTTTTTTTTCTTTTACATAATATGTAAATATACACTTCCATAAATTTATATTTGAATAATATTGAATATGAATATTTTATTCTTTTCTAGTATATAGGATTAAAAGTGACCAGACCAATAACGTTGTTTACCCAAATTAAATCAATTATTTTTTCAATTAAAAATAAAAATTAATTACATCATTTATATATAGATTAATATTTTTAAAATACAAAATGGAACCCTACTTTTGTGGTTATGTAATAGTAGGTACTAATGGATGCAATATTGCAGGATAGTTGCAAGTACAAAGCAAGGGCACTGGGAAATAAGGATAAGGCCTTTCATTTTCTTAATATATGAACTATACATTTTTAATATTTATGCTCTAGTATCTATCTTTTTTGGCCAATATTTTGTTACAAGATTTTTTTTGGATAATATTTTAGGACAAGTATATGTAAATGCACATCCTCTTTTCCATTCATCTGTGTCCAAAATGAGGGGGAATTTAGGACCATTTATAGCGGGGATTATGTGGAAAAGGAAAGAATTAATTTTTAAGATTTGAATCTTTTGTAACTATAGTATGTAAGGATATTTTATACTTTAGATGCCTTTAAGAAAGATATTTATAAATTATTTAGGTTCCATCTACCCTAATGAAGTTGAGAAATCATATTGTGGATCCTTTTTACTATATTATTTTTTACTATATTATTTGTGTTTATATCGGTTAAAATTTAGTTTTTTATTTATTTTTTATGTCGTTAATCTATTTATAATTTACTTCTTTGTATTCATCTACTTCTTATTTACATAGCATAAAAAATGAAGATTCATCCTTAAGAAAAAATGATATTTAAAAAAATTAAGTGATTGACTTTTAATGGATGAAATCATGGATAACTCTATAAAAAAGGTTTATGATATAATTTTTCTCATATTAGACATTTTAAGATTTCGAGTTTTGAATTTCAATGGTAACTTATCTCTAGCTTGGTTCTTAAATAGAATGAACCCTCCACTAATCCTTGCTTTTTCTTTAAAAGATTTCATTCCAATTTCACTGTTCTTCCAAACTAAAAGGAATATGATTTTTTTTCTTAAAAAAATAAAATATTTGAGTAAAGAAAAGCATAAAATATTCATATAAAATATTATTCAAATATAAATTTATGGACGTGATATATTTACATATTACGTAAAAATAAAAGAACTTCACACAATTTCATAAGTTTTTCTATGATTGATAATTCAAAAATCTGATAATAGATGTCACAACTTGAATTTTGGGATTTGATGATCGGGTTAACTTGAGGAGCTTAGCTTCATCGTTTGGGCTTATGAGACCTTTTGTGTTAGTTTTGGGTCTTGGGCTTATGTGTTATGAATTATTGTCGAGCCAAAAATATTTTAAGTTAGGGTATTTTGGTAATTTTATATTTGAAGATAAAGAGGTGATAGGGTGTTGGGTTTTCTGTAGAGTATTGGTGGGTGAGGTCATGTGGTAACTTTTCTCTCATCTTCTTACTCTCATATCTAAGAGAGAACTGAGTAAAGATCCAATCTTTGTTGGTTTAGATAAAAATCACGTTTTAGAGGTTGAGGGAGAGTTATAGAACATTAAAGGATTTATAAAACAAGGTAAAGAAAATTGCATTTGGTGGAAGAAGGGTTTTAGTGGGGTTCAAGAGCCAAAAACGGAAAATAATGATATTGAGTTCTTTTCTCAGTTTTGTTGATGTTTTTAGTTCTTAGTATCACCCTGGCAATGTTTAATTGTTGGTTTAACTCCTTGTAGAGAAAGAAGTTGAACGGTCATCAAGAGCTCTTGGGAAGGAGAAAGCTTGAGTTGAGGAAATCTTTGCTTTCAACTTGTTTCGTTCGAGGTTTGTACTCTTCTACTAACTCCCTCGCATCATACATCTTATGAAATTAAGCTTGATGCATATATGGTTGATTGCTTGATTGTTTTGGTAGCATAGGGACCCCTTTAATGGTAACTTTGTGAAGATTTTTGAATTGTTGTAAAATGATTAGAAACACACCATAAACTACCTCAATAACTGGTAGGAACGTATTAGGGATCAACAACTTAGGTTCAGTTGGGGATTTTGGTGATTCCCTAACCCAAACCTGCATTTTCGTGTAGGCGTACCGATACAGGTAGGAGTGTATCGGTACACTAGAGTAGTTTTGAGGGCTAAATGTAAGAGACATATCGGTACGGAAGCTCGTGTATCGATATGCTAGAGTTTGAGTTTGGGGTCCTATAATTCAGGGTAAAGGGTCTCCTAAGGTGCAAAATAAATACTAAAACTGAGAAACTAATATTTTAACCTCGTTTATGGGATAATGGGCTAATTTTTAGTAAATGCTGGGCAATTAAAAGGTGATATTAACACATAGGGTATTGGTAAACTTTATACGTGTTGTGTGGTAGTTTAGGAACCTTGTTATGTGTTGATAGATTTCCTACTGGTTAGATATTATGTGGTAGAATCTAGATACCCTATTATATATATATATATGTATAAGTGTTGCAATACTCGAAGACTACTAAATGAAGGATCCCAATGCTTAGTGGATGCGAGTCTCGTTTGAAGATGCTTGATGGATTTTGATTATCTCTAAAGTATGAGATCCTGATGCTTAGTGGACGCGGGCCATGCTTGTAGTGTAGGATCCCGATGCTTTATGGACACGGGTCTCACTACCTATAATATTATTCTATATCAGATGTTGTGTGGATTTCTCTTGATATGTATATTTTGTGTAATGAAATATACGTGCATGTTATCATGTGTTTTGGTGGATATGATAGCGCCATTATTATCATGTCATGACATCATTCATGTAGCATTATTTTATTTATGATATATGCGATGTGGGTCGAGTGGCGAAGTACCTATTAAGCTTTCGTAGCTTAGCGTTTGGAATGCGTTTTCGTCCGTAGGTATCTAAGTTGAAGCTGAGCTTGGAGGAGCACAATCGAGGGTTGGATTTTCAATGACGACTTTGTGTTAGAGTATATTTACTGTATGTAATGGATCATGTACTTGTTGGACTCCATATGTAATTTGTAACTCTTATTTTATTTGGACTTAAGTCAAATGTTTTTAAAAAGGTTGTATTTATTGGAGCTCCTTTTGCACTATTTTGAATTATCTAGATTTTAGATCATTTGAAATGAATGAACCTTTATTGGATTTAAATGTGTTAAATGAGCTTTTTGAAGCGAAATTTTTTAACATGAATTTCGGGTTGGAGGCCCAATGTGATATCGGGTCGAGGTTGTTATGGTAGAAATTAATATTCATTCACATGGATCATGCATGTTATAATTTAAAATAGACAATTATTTATTTTATGTAAAAATTTTACGATAATTATTTCATATACCGATAATAGAAACTAAAAAAATTCTACAAGCATCTTAGTTTTAGGGTTTTGGGATTTAGGTCTATGAGTTTTGAATTTTGGGATAATGATTGAAATTTATAGTTTAGGGTTATAATTTAGAGTTTATAGATAAAAAACTAAATCCTCACCATATTATCTTAAAAATTAAACCCTAACCTCTAAACCTTAAATTCTAATCATAAACCCTAAATTCTAATCGCTATCTCTAAATTTTAAACCCTTAAATCATACACCCTAAACTAAGACCCTAATAAAACTAAACCACTCATAAAATCTTTCAGTATCCATCGGTGATAGTGTATAAGATAATAATCCAAACTTTTATACCTTTAAATGTACATTAATAAAAACATTACTTTGAATTGACATGATAGATCTAATAATCGATTTGCACATTTACATATATGATAATTACAATAATATTCATAAATTCAACTATTGAATTGTTAAATATCAATTAAAAAATTTAGAGATAGAATTAAGTTATATAGTGTAAAATTCTCTAAGTTTTATACATCTTTTGAATCGTTTGATGACTAAACGGATGACATAGATTATCTCTTTACTTTTTTTTTCAAGTGAAAATCTTCATATAACCAACTATTAATCTAAATCATCTATTTAAATTATCTAACTATCTAAAAAATGTATAAAAAAACTAAACATTACATGTGCACATTATATGTGTATTATCAAATGACTAAAAAACTGAACATATTCTATTTTACACCTAAATCTATTTCCATTCCAAAATTTCAAAAATACACTTAGACTCCTCCAAATATGACAAACATCGAAGATGGTCCACAATAGCTACCTCCCTGAACATAAACCCCTTAAGCGACTAATGTTTTCAGATCACTCAAGTCGCCTAATAATAAGACGTAACCTATTGGATGAAGCTCAGCATCCAGAAGTTTCAACCATGCACGTAACAATAGAATGAGTATAACAAACTTCTGTTGAAGTTTGTTAGTCTGTTATGTTTAGCGCCAATTGCTTTATGCCTTGGTTCTATGTCCTATATAAACTTGTATCAGATACTCTTTGTGATGCAGTTCAATTCAATACATTTCTTGAATATTTCTTCATTTCTTTGTTATGTTTGATATGGTATCAATCACCTCGATCCAGAGGGTTTTCTTCCGCTGACAGTTGGATATTTCGGCAACGAATCAGATCCTGAGCTATGTTGAGTGCAGTTGAGCAACCAGAGGCATCGAGTGGAGGTTCTAAGGTTGGGCAACAATTCTCGAACAAGAAGATCAATGTAGTATTGGATGAAAATAATTTCCTGTTATGGAAGCAACAAGTTCTACTCACCATACGCAGCCACAAGTTGGAGTTCATGCTGTATGGAGAAGCTGAGATTCCACCTAAATTTGTGGTTTCTTCTGATGGATGACAAGAAAAGAATTCAGCGTATGAGGATTATGTTGCTCAAGATAGTGCTGTTGCATATTGGCTCTTGTCGACGATCAGTGTTCATCTTCTTCCTCGGTTTGTAGGAGCCAAAACTACAGCTTAGGTATGGGATAAGGTTGTGCAAATTTTCTCAAATAAGTCTACTACTTCGGTTATGAGTTTGCATTATAAGTTGAGGTCGATTAAGAAAGGTCCAGAAGAGAGTATGATGCTTTATCTTTCTCGAATCAAGGAAGTATGTGATGCTTTAGCTTCTTGCGGTTGCAAAATTTCTAGAGTCGAGCATATTGCCAGCATCTTGAATGGTTTACCTCGCGATTTTCAACCTTTCATGGCAGTTATAACTGCGAAAAAGGAATTACTCTCTATTGAAAGAGTATGTAATATTCTTCTTGATGCTGAAACACAATTGGTTGGGTTTAATTCATCTCATGATTTTATGCCTTTAAGTGTTAATATGGTGAATATAGCTCATGGAAGGCAGGTTGTTCTTTCTGGAGTTCAGATTGTTGCAGTCAATGGATAGGCAAATCAGTTTTATAGGGCTCCTCGCCCTCCTTACAATGCTTCTGGTCGTGCAGTTGGTCGTGATCGAGGAAGATCTCGTATGCAATGTCAACTATGTGGTAAAAATGGTCACACTGTAACTCGATGTTGGTACAGATTTGATCAAGGTTTTTCTGGTGTGGACTCAAGTCAACCAGGTGACATAGGTCAGGCCCAGTTTTCGGTTTATGTGGATGAAGATGAGGGTACAAATGCTGCATTGGCCTTTGGTCAGTCTGCTACGCCTTCTCAGGCACATCTGGTGGCACCAACTCAAGCTGGAACAGATCAATGGGTGGTGGATTCTGGAGCATCACATCATGTGACTCTAGATTCCTCCAATGTGGTGCATGGTTCTTCCTATAAGGGACCAGGTATGTTGGTAGTAGGGAATGGTGTTGGATTATCCATTAACAGAGATGGTTGGTCAAATATTTTAACTTCTTCTAGATCACTTGTTTTAAACAATTTGTTGCATGTACCTCACGTAACTCGTAATCTTCTCTCAATCTCAAAGTTTGCTAGGGATAATCGAGTATACTTTGAGTTTCATACTAAGCATTGCTTGGTTAGTGATGTGAACACTAGACAAGTTCTTCTTGAAGGCAATGAACATGATAGACTGTACCAGTTTGCTATTTCAGTAGATAAAAATAGGCAATATAAGGTTGATGAAGCAAGGGCATATGTGAGCTCATATGAGCTAATGCATAGAAGCCATGAGCATCCTGCTCATGATACTCTAATACAACTTTGTAAGGATACGAATGTACAAATTGAAAGGAATATTAATAAGTTAGACATGTGCGTTGCTTGCAAAATAGGAAAGAGTCACAAGCTTCCATTTCATGATTCTGAAACTGTTTATAATGTACCATTTCAACTGGTTTTTACAGACCTTTGGGGACCAGCTCATGTAGCATCTAAAGGTTTTAAATATTATATATGCTTTTGTTGATGCTTGCACACGATATACCTGGCTGTATCTTCTGAAAGACAAAAGTCAGGCTCTTGAAGCCTTTCAACAATTTCAAGCTTTGATCAAAACTCAGTTTAATGGGACCATCAAGGAGTTACAATCTGATTGGGGAGGAGAGTATCGAAAATTCACACCTGTGCTACTTAAAGAAGGTATTCGACATAGGGTGACATGTCCTCACACCTCAGAACAAAATGGGATAGTGGAACGCAAGCACAAACATTTGATTGAACTCTCTTTAGTGTTGCTGGCACAAGCTTCCTTACCACTTTCTCTGTGGTCTTATGCTGTATCAATGGCAGCATATCTTGTCAACAGGTTACCTACTCGTGTTCTACAAGGGAAATCTCCCTTTGAAGCTCTTCATGGAAGTAAACCAGATTATGAGTTTATTAAAGTGTTTGGGTGCAGGTGTTTTCCTCACCTTATGGATTTTCAACGACACAAGCTTGAATTCAGATCTCAACCATGCACTTTTCTTGGAATTAGTCCTCAACGCAAGGGTTACTTGTGTATGGCCAGCAATGGAAGGATATTTGTATCCAGACATGTGATATTTGATGAAGGTCATTTTCCTTTTGCAGATAAAAAGGATGCTTTACCTCAATATGAAGCTTGTCGAGTGGAGTCTCAACCTTTTTCAGCAAGTTTTAGAAATCATGTTGTACCTGATTCTTCAACTCCAGAAGTCAGGCACGATGCCGCTGATCATGTGACTGCCTCTTCAAGAAATGTTGCTCATGATGATGGTCAATTTATACAACAGTAAAGAAGTCCGTCCAGTAACAGATCTGCAGGACATATCACTTGAAGAAAATAATGATCTAGGATAACAGGAGGATAACCATGATGAATGTATGACTAAGGTACAAAGGGAGCAAGAAGGTCATCATTCAGGGATGGTTTCACAGCACATATCTAGGGAGGTATGTGATATATCAGTTGAAGTATCAGTGTGGGATATGAGACAGGAAGAGTCTCGAGGCGAGTCTGGTGAGGCTCCAAACTCAGCAGATGAGGCTCCAAATTACACAGCAGATGCTGAAACTCGTCAAAGGACAGCATCAAGTAATAGTCATCCTATGATGACTTGGAGTAAAAATGGCATATTCAAGCCTAAAGGACCTAAAGGATATATGGCAAATTACACAAGTGATGATGAACCAGTGAGCATTCAGGAAGCTCTTCAGTCCCCAAATTGGAGAGAAGCAGTTGAAAATGAGTTACAAGCTCTCGAGAAGAATGGTACATGAACAATTGAAGAATTGCCAGAACGAAGAAAAGTGGTTGGTTGTAAGTGATTGTTTAAATTGAAGTGAAACTCAGATGTATCTATTCAACGATATAAAGCTCGTCTTGTAGCTCGTGGATACTCTCAGATGCCTGGTCAAGACTACCAGAAAACTTTTAGACCTGTAGTCAAGACTACAACGTTAAACGTAATGCTTGCTTTGTTTGTGACTAACAACTGGACACTGAGGCAGGTGGATATAAATAATGCATTTCTTAATGGGGACTTAGAGGAGGATGTTTTCATGCAACAACCGCCTGGGTTTAAGAAAGTTGGTGCTAATGGCCAACCATTGGTGTGTAGGTTACGAAAAGCTCTTTATGGGCTCAAGCAGGAACCCAGAAATTGGCACAATAAGCTCAAGGTATATCTGTTGAGCATTGGTTTCGGTGTTCAAAGGCAGATACATCTATATTTGAGGAAGACTGAAGGAAAGAGCACATTTATGCTAGTTTACGTAGATGATATAATACTCACTGGAGACTCTGAAAGTGATATAAATCAAGTGATTACTAGTTGAATGCTGAGTCTGCTCTGAAGGATTTAGGATACTTGCACTATTTCCTGGGCATTGAAGTATGCAGAAGCTCAGGTAAACTGTTTTTGAATCAAAGGAAGTATATAAAGGAGTTGTTAGACAAAGCTGGGATGGATCATGCAAAGGCAACTCCTACGCCTATGTTGCCAGCATCAAAGGTTACCGGGATTGGGGGAAGTGTTGTTTCAGATGCTTACATATATAGAAGTATTGTAGGTGCATTGTTATATGCGTGTCATATTAGGCCAGACATCGTGTTTAGTGTAAACAAGGTGGCTCAGTTTATGCATGAGCCATGTGAAGAACATTGGGTAGCAGTCAAAAGGATTCTTAGATATTTAGCAGGAACACTTGATTATGGTCTGCTGTATACTGCAGGAAGTGCATCGAAAGTGGCTCTCACTGCTTTTGTTGATGCAGACTAGGCTAGAAATCCAGATGATAGGCGATCAATGACAGGCAATTGTGTGTTGTTAGGACACAATATGGTGTCATTTGTTGGATTAAAATTCAATAATAGTGGGCACATATGTATAATTATATTGCTATTATAAAGTTTAACACGTAATTAATTTATCAATTATATTACACGTGTTATAGGTATTAAATTGTCATGGAATTAAAAGTGTAGATACCATAAGGTGTATTTATAATTTGATGAGGGGTAGAGTTCTAAATACTTAATAGTTGGTTATTAAATCAACTATATAAAGGGGTTATGGTCCCCAAGAATTAGGTTAACTTGCATATCTCTTTTCCCCATCTGAGAGTTGTGTGGCAAGAGATAACCTAACTTCTTAGAAGATCAAATCCTCTGGAAAAAATCTATCAATTAATTCAGGTACGTTTCCGCATTCAGTTTATTTATTTTATCGTTCTTGATGATTTGACATGTATAGATCTTGGGTTTATATTCGTATTGAATATATTTTAATTCTAACAAGTGGTATAAGAGCCAGAATTATGTCAAAACATTAAGATTTAA
Organism: Abelmoschus esculentus; assembly: GCA_035048815.1. Classification (NCBI taxonomy): domain Eukaryota; kingdom Viridiplantae; phylum Streptophyta; class Magnoliopsida; order Malvales; family Malvaceae; genus Abelmoschus; species Abelmoschus esculentus. The sequence goes on from JAUCBN010000049.1 coordinate 6,095,861, forward strand.
GTTTTTTGTTTTAAATTCTTTATTGTTTATTGTCGATTTAAAATCTCGGACTTATATGTTTATGGTGATTTAAGTTTTTTTCGACATAAATATTAAGGTTTGGTATTTCACATATTCTTTTCTCGATAATTCTTATATTTCGTGAGAAATCGATATAGTTTTTTTCTCAATCGAGAATATTCATATCGATTTTTGTGAATTTTGTGATTGATTTTGCAATTTGAAATTGCTTACTTTTTTTCAATTTGGAAATTTGTTTTTTCCTTTTATTGTTAGTGCGGGATTAAATAATTTTTAATTCCATTGATTACTCTAGTAATTATCATATATTTTTTTATGTTAATTTTATGTTCTAAATTTCAATGGATTAATTATTATTTTTTCCATAATTAATGAATTTCGGTTACTAACAATTAAACTGTATTTTTAATACACACTGTTATTAATTTAGAAAATATATATTTTATTTAAAATGTATCTTTAATTCTTTTGGATCAAAATTTTAGTTTTGATCATTGGGTATTAAGTTAAACCTTTAGAAATAAATATATATTAAATTCGGTTAGATCAAACTTTTAGTTTTGATCGTTAGTAATAAAGAAAACAAAATTTTATTTGGGCTTTTTCGTGATAAATTTATCATGATTAAAAAAATTTATAATCAGGTTAGATATTAAAGCTTTATATTTGGTTTATGTCTATTAAGTTATTGTAATACCTGAATTTCGTCCGGGTTCGAATATAAAATAAGACCTACGTAAATATAATTAAATAAATAATATTCATAAAAAATAAAATAAATAATAAAAATAAAAAGTAAAATGGATGGTTATCATGGAATTGGTTACCAAATGGAAAGATAAAAATGCAACGATGGGACGGTTCCTGGGAGTTTCAATTGTGGCCATTGGCATATGGATAAAGTGAGTTGGTTACCATTCATGAAAGGGGCACGGTTCCAGGGGAGGAAATGAGAGAGAAGAGGGAGACCGGATTGACTTGACTGAAGGGAAACTAGAGGAGGATTTTTTTGGCTCGGGGGGGGGGGGGGGGGGGGGGTATGGTTCATTGCCACTGAAACTTGGGAAGACAAGCAACTATGCTTATGGATGAAAGCATTTGGATGGTCTTGAAATGCATGATCTTACAATACGAGAGAGGAAGCAAATTGCAGGGAGAGGATGATGAGATGAGGGCAGATAGAGAGAGGAGATCCAATGGAAAAGGGGGATCCATCTTCTTCATCACCAAAAGGCAATTCCCGTGGAGGGGGGACTTCATTTATTCGACAGTTTCCAGGGAAATGAGGTATCTTTTCTATTATCACCAAACCGAGGAGAACAAGGGGGGTTCCATTCGGCAGAGAATGAAAGAAACAATTTGGAGAAGCAATGGACAGTGGAAGAGGATGACCATGATGAGGTAATGATTAGGAAATAATGGCAACAATGATGGGGGCTCATGATGACAAAATGATGGTGGTCAAAATGGTAACCATGATTATAATATAATAGTTTCATAATTTTGGGGAAAGCATGAGATTAGAGGACGAAAAGGTGGCAATTCCATGGCTTGGTTTAGGGGGTCTTCTTTTCTTTTCATTTTCGGAAACTCCACCGAGGATTGGAGATCCATGATGCAACCGCTAAAGCCGCGAAGGATTTCGGCGAACCTACATGCGTGCGGATATTAGATTTGATGATGATTCAGCAGTAGACAATGCCGCAAATTTGTTGAAAGTGACCTGGATTTGTTTCCCACGTGGAGTGGTTATCATGATTGTGGCTTGGCTCTTCGTTCTCTGGTGGCAAGGACTGATGCTGGTGTTAGTGAACAAAAAGGGGAGGTTGAAAGGTAAGAATGTTATTTCTTTTTTTATATATATTAATTACATTTATTTAATTATAATATGGACCTTTTAGTTTTAAATTCTTTTAATTAAATCACTTATATGATGTAATTTGGGCTTTATGCTTTGAAATGAGAATTATTTTGGGCCTTGTCTTTTAATTTATGCTTTAATTTGTTTTTTATTTATTTGTGTGCATATTTTAAGAGCATATAGTTTATTTTGTTTAGGAGATCACTTAATTCACACCTAGTTAATTAAATTAGAGCCTTTTTAGGGTTAATCACTTTAATTAAATAATTAATTTTAATAGGGAGATAATTATAGTAACGATGGCAGGTTAATCATATATCTCAGATACACTAAACGGTCGATGTTTTGACGTACCATGACGTTGACCTAAAGAATGTACTTTGGTATCGAATTGACATGCTATCGAAACCTAGAAAATGACTAATAACTTAGGGTTAGAATTAAATAAAATCAATTACGTAAATATTAGAAACATTAGTAGCATTATTAATTTTGTTAGGTGTCGAGATGGCAGTGTCCGAGCATTCGAATGTTATCATAATACACTTCGTGAAATTAATAATTTAATAGGGTCTAAATATTTAATTAATGGAGCCTCGTAGGTTAGAATTTAAAATTAACCAGATTAATAACCGATCATGCATTTAAAACCTTCTGGGGCAAAACTTATATTTCTTTAAATACGAGTTAAGGTTTCCTATTTAGAGGACGTCTTATTCAAACTCGTATTTAAAAGAAATATATTTTCTTATCCAAAAGGATATTCTTATTCGAATGATATTCATTTGACAATGATGAATTAAAGTAATATTATTATTCGAAATTTTAAAATGTCACGTGTAATTAATAAGGTATCAATCTTGGGCGTTTGTAAGGGTCGTCCTTACACGTAACCGACTTTCGAACCCAAATGTTTTAAAAAGAATCTCTGGTTTGTTTTATGGTGTCTGGCCTAAGTGGCCGGTGGCGACTCCAAATCATTTGACAATTAAAATAATATGTTTTCAAATAAAACCCTGATCGTCATAATTAATAATTAAAAGTGGTAAAAAACTCGATTTTTCAAATTCATTCGCCAGGCTATTTTTCACACTTTCGGTTTTAAAATGGTCGCGACAGTTATAATTGAATAATCTTTTGGCATGTTACTTTTTAAAGTTTACTACTACTTTACGTAGTTAATTAATTGATATTTTTAGTATTTAGTTTTGATCATTTGTTATTATGTATTATAGGATATATATTTGGTATTGATATATTCAATTCGGTTTGATCAAAATTTTATTTTTGATTATTAAATTATTATGATTTTATTAAAGTTTCAAGTAATCATTATATGAATTACTCATTTGTATGATATTTTTTGTATTTTGTTTTTAGTTAAAGATTAAATGTTTTGATCGAATTTAGTTTTGGTAAAAACATATTTAAGGAATTTTTGAAGAACAGTCAAAGATTCCGGCTCTTTGGATTCTGATAGCCCCATTAAGACAACCTTAATTTGGTTTACTTTGACAACTCAAGTGTTATTAGAAATTTCAGCTTTGACTGTTATAAATATTAAGTTTGAATATTGATATATTTATGTTATATATTTTAAGATAAATTAATTGAAGCATTAAGTCATCAAAGTGATCTTTATTGTGGAAATTATTTTATTTTAAAATATAGAAGGTTTTATGCATGTAATTTAGTTTATGCTAATATTAATCGGTCCAAAGGAAGGTTAATAATTAGTAATGTTACATGTGCATCTGTGGTAATAAACATGTGATAATTATTCAGTTTTATATGTGAACAATAAATCGGCCCAAAGGAAGATTTCTGTTTAACATATTCTTATTATCAACGTTTAATTACTACATCAAGATATCATTTATAAGTTAATATTTTTTAGATAAAATATTAATGGAGTGCCTGATATCTTGTGATGAGGTTACCTTTATTCAAATTTATTATTATTTTGGTTATCTTTTACTTTGAGTGAAAGATAAAATTAACATATATATATTAAAACAATTAAATTCATATTTTGGTTTCGGATATCTAATATTTTAATAGATTAATTGAAACATAATGTCACCAAAGTGATCGCTTTTGTGTAGATTAGTTTATTTAAAATATTAAGATAATTACGTGTCTTTGTAATTCATGCGTTTATTAATTAGCCCAAATGAAAATTAATATTTGGCTGAATTACAACGACAACTGTGGCGATAAATGTGTGACAATTATATGGTATTTTATGTGAATAATACGTTAGTCCAAAGATTAATTTATTGTTTGACATAGTTTATTGTCAATGTTTGATTGCTACAACAAGAGTACCGCTTACAATTAATATTACTGTCCAAAGACTTGATATTAATGTTGTGCTTGGTATCTTGAGGGGAACTAACCATTATTTTAAATTTATTGTTTACTTATGGATATTTATGTGAGCTTGTTTATTTACTTATTTTTCTTCTATATTTAGGTAATTTATCTTTATTATAATATCTGTTGAATTCATTCTACACTTATGTTTAGTGAAATTAATTTCAAGGAATAGAAAAGACACTTATATATAGTATTTGGTGGTATAAACATAGAACTTGCACCTCTCATAGCGGTAAGAATTCATAAATAGGATTTTGAGAGGTGAGTTTGTTCAAGTTGCATAAGTCTAATGATCATAAAGTATAATATTTTAGAAACTTTTAGGAGCACAAATCTAAAGAAATTATTCATACTAAGGGTTTTCTTGATAAAATTGAGAAGAAAAAAATACTATTTTTTAAGATTAATATGACATCACTTTTGGTTTACTTGATGTCTATGAAGTATAAGGATCAAGAAAATGCGATAGAGTATATTTTATTACTTCAAAACCTAAGGCACATAAGATCAAACATTATAACGATTGTTTGCTCTTAAAATTTTAGTATAGCTTTATGTACAGTTTAACTAATTCAAAATTAGTTACAATTATTAAAGGAGAAATAAACTTCAAATGAGATTATTTCCCATTGTGTTAAAGAGGAAGAAAAATTGAAGCATTAAAATTGTAAAAATATTCAATCAGTTAGTGCTCATTTAGTTAGTGTCGCTAAGAATAAGGGCAATAAAAAAACAAAAAAAATATATATTAGAATGAAGTTGCTAAGGGTCCTACTCAAAAGGAATAAAAATAAGTTATAAAGTGTTGATTCTTTTGTATAAGCTAGGATACATGTAAAGAAATTAAACTTCAAAAGTAAGCAATTACCTAGATTATTTTGAGTGATCAATGGGCTGTAAAGTTTATGATCCCACAATTAAGATTATTTTAATGAGAGATTTATAATTATTTTTTAGGATGTTGAGTTTGGGGGAGAATAAGGTTAGATACACTGTTGTTAAGGAGGAATTGGATATTAATTTAATTCCTACTATCACTTTTGACGATGTTTAGGTTTTCACTCCTATCATTAATCAAAAAGTGAATCAAGTACATCAGCAAAGCAATGTTCAACAACTCTCATTCAAGATAAGATAATTATTTTTCAGAAGAACAAACTCAACAACTTCAAAAAGTGTCTTTAAAGATATCCATGAAAGGAAAGAGAAATACTATTAAGGATTATTACTTAGTATTTCATCAAGAAAATAAGTATAATAAAGGAATGATAGAAAATAACCTGATCAGTTATTTTTATCAAACCATAAAAGTTTTAACTCTCAAAAGTGGATAGATGTCATTAAAAAAAGAGTATAATTTTATACAAGGCAATAAAGTTTAAAAACTTGTCTCATTACCTTAAGGTACAAACCAATTGGTTGTAAATTAATATTTAAAACCAAGAGGAATGTAAATGATAATGTAGACAAGTATAAGGCATGTCTTGTATCTAAAGGATATACTCTAAAATAAGATATTGATTTTGTGGAGACTTTCTCTCAAGTTTTATTGAAAGGTTCTTTTAAAATAATCTCGACACTTGTTGCTTTTAATCTTGAACTACATAAGATGGATGTTAAGCTTGTGTTTTTCAATGACAATATTGAATAAATTAATTATATGGTCCAATCATTGATTTGTGTCTAATGATACAAAATTAATGATAAGTAAATTAAAGAAATCCATCTATGAGCTTAAAAGTATAACTCTCATTAATAAAATTATAAATTTTATATTGATTATCTCATTTGGTTTTGAGATAAATTTGGTTGAAAATTGTATGTATTACAAGTTCAGTGGGAGTAAACCAAGTGACACTCATATTACTAAAGAAGATAATTTTTTTTTCAGTGCCCTAAAAGTAACCTTGAAATTTATAAAATACAAAAGATTCCATATACATTAGTTATTGAGAATCTAATTTATGCTTAAGTATGTATGCATTTGGATATTGCGTACATTATTAGAATGTTAGACAGATATTTAAGTAAATCTAATATGGATCGTTGGATAGTAGCCAATAAGTTATGAAATATCTTTCGAGAAAAAAAATTACATGCTCACATATCGAAGTTCTGGTAAGTTAGAGATCATCAAGTTTACAAGCTTCGATTCTACTAGAATATTGATGTAAAAGACTCTGTCACATGAGCTGCTAATTATAGATTAAATAGAAAGACCACTTCAGTTATTTTGTGACAATAAATATGCATCATTTATTTTATAAACAATAGGAACACTTTAAAATTTAGTTCCTGGTTGTTAAAGAAAATTCAGAGTGTTTGTGTTTCTATAGAGCATGTTGGTACAAACTCCATAATTGTGCGCTTATTGAGAAACTATCACCCTGGGTCTTTCATGAGCACACTACTCAAGTGGGTGTAATATTATTTAAGTATATTCAGTTTTAGTGAGAGTTTGTTATTTTGATAAATGTTCATTCGTTTTAGACACAATTTCGGTTACTTCAGTTCAAAGTTAATTTCTACAAAAATAAAGTTATTTTAACTTATTAAAGTTTAGGAGGACCAGTTGGAAATAGGCATGTTCGGTTCACATTTACATGTAATTTTCATGCTACGCATCCATGATTGATCTATGTCATTTGATTATGTTTGTATACGTGACCACTGATGGGTCCAATCATGATTGATATGATGAAGACCACTTTGATCCTATATGGATATAATTGATGGACGAGATTATTATAGAATACCTATTATGTGATAGCAAATTTTTGAGCTCATAAGATTATACATTTGTCAGGAAACATATGTTGCCCAAGTGGGAGATTGTTGGATTAAAATTCAATAATAGTGGGCACATATGTATAACTATATTGCTATTATAAAGTTTAACACGTAATTAATTTACCAATTATATTACACGTGTTATAGGTATTAAATTGTCATGGAATTAAAAGTGTAGATACCATAAGGTGTATTTATAATTTGATGAGGGATAGAGTTATAAATACTTAATAGTTGGTTATTAAATTAACTATATAAAGGGGTTATGGTCCCCAAGAATTAGGTTAACTTGCATATCTCTTTTCCCCATCTGAGAGTTGTGTGGCAAGAGATAAGATCTGATTAATAGAGAGAGGTCAGGATCCAGTTGCGTTGTATTGCGGAATTGATTGACTTGTCTCTGTCCAATGCAATTGTATATCACTACCTCGGTAGTACTGTAGATTACTGCCTTGGCAGCAACGATACTTGTCCGCCGCGGCAATCCCTTGCTCGTGGTTTGGACTTTACCAAAGTTCGGCAAAGTGTCCTTGGGTGACTCCGCTTATCCCTAAGTCGAAGTACTGTTGATGACTAATCCTTGATGATACCTCCCGGCGTGAATCAATTATACTCACCAACCAATCTCACACTTCTTTTAGCCGCTGAAACTCTTAACCTATCCCAAGCCCGAGTTAGTATTTCGCGATTGAAACACCGTACTTATCCTTTTCGTGAATCTAACTCTCCCGAATCTAGATAAATAGATTACTCACAAACTTCTCTCCCGAGCTTGAATGCAAGAACAAAGAATGGCAAAGGATAAGCAAACCTTGATAGTTTTATTGCATTGAAACAAAGACAAAGTACAATCTCCTCTCACAAATACTTAACAACCTTCACCTAAATCATAAGAAAGCTTAGAACATAATTTGAGAGAAAGAAAACAATGTGTCTTAAGGTGAACTCTCTATGAATCGGCTCTCTTATTTCCTAAGACGGCTAGGTCTTATATAGGCTTGGACTAGGGCAAACCTTTCCTAAGTAGAATATAACTTGGAGTAGGGAACAAGTCATGTACATAAATAAAATATTTTCAAGTTTATTCCAACTAAGAAGCTTTCCCGCGTGGCCTTATCTTGGGCTTTTCTTCATGCTAACCAGCTCCGATCCATGTGCTGCATGTCCAGAAATGTCCTTTGGATTTTTCTCTTCCGATCGCCTACAGTATTGCTTCTTGTCTTTCTGCTGCTGCCTCGACATCAGGTCCTGCCTCGGCCACGTTGCTGTCGCGGCACTTGTTTCTCCTGCACAGATATAAAAATGCAGTAAAACTTGTCTTTTATGTAAATATCATCTCTATAATAATAACTTCTAAATATATCACATTAAGTACATGCATTGGTCCGAGTGGGTGTAAATTTAGTGATTAATGCCCACAAAAGGTGTAAAAAGTGATAGTGAGTTGAGCACTTATCACACCCCCAAATTCGAACTATTGCTTGTCCTCAAGCAATGCAAACCATCAATTTGCCAAACTCTATTCTCTCTTGGTCTTATGTTTCCATCTATTCTCCCCACCATAACTATGCCTATTCTTTAGACTTAACTTTTTGGCTACCCAAGGGTTTACCTAGAAACAAACTATAAGATTTGGTGAGCGTGTGCATTTTTGTGGACAAGTTTGATTAAAGGCTTTCTTAGATAAACTCTAAGTTCAAGACAAGTAGAATTGGGTTAAGTGTTCTCTTCTTTTCTAAACAACCAATTCTTGAGCCAATTTCGGGCACCTCAAGGATTGTGTTTTTCTTTTCAGAAATTCCTTCTTTCTTTTGATATTCCTTATGGCATACTAGAGCCAATTTCGGGTACCTCTAACATGAAGAAGAGTAATTCCTAGAGCCGGTGATAGGCACCTCTAGTCACTTTCCCAAAAATCTAAGTCTTTATCACCTAAGTTCATTAAAAGAATTCATATAATCAAACAAGTCCCAAAAGTGTTTAAATTTTATCTTATAGTAGGCTTCTAAGTTTTCATCCTTGAGTATCCTAAGGTTAAACCTTCTTAACAGGACCTAATCATGGTAAGGAGAAAGATTTCTATAGCCTTAAAGAATAAACTAAGGCAATACTGATGATAGGCAGTGCAAAAGTATGGGCAATTGATTCAAGTAAGGCGGGGAGTGTAAAAAATTAAAAAAAAATTCACTTAAATACTCCCTTTTCTTGGTAAGGCCTCGGCAGTAGATTGTTGCCTTGACAGTGGCTCTAACCCCCAAACTCGAACCAAGCATTGTCCTCAATGCTTTATATTAGAAGAGAATAGTGGGCAACAAAAATATGAAAGAAATAAGCAGCATATAAAGACACAAGAAGCAAATAATATTGAAAAAATATTAAAGGGATTCCGAAGAGCTGCTTGTAACAATCTTTCTTCGGGGTCGTGCTGCTGATTGCTTTGTTCTTGGTGAGGGCGATGGCTGAGCTTTTCTTGCCGGGGCGTTGGACTCTTATTGGTGGTGTCCGTTGCATTGGAGTATCCACTTTGTTTCTGTGTTTATTGTCGAAAACAAAATATAATCAACAAGTAAATATCCTAAAATAAAAGCAAAATTAAAACTATTCCTAAAAATTGCAGTAAAAAAAATGGAAGGTTAAAGCATTAAGTCTCCATAGGAGTGCGTGCAAAAGCATCTCCTAAGGTGATGGTCTCCATAGTCTTTATGTCATGTGGCCCAGAATAGTGCTTCAAACGTTGGCCATTCACTTTGAATTCATGCCCATACTTTAGTGATTTGATCGTTACTGCTCTATGTGGGAAAGCTCGAACAACTTCAAATGGGCTTGACCATCTAGATTTGAGTTTTCCTGGAAACAGTTTAAGCCTGGAGTTGAAATGGAGAACGTGCTGCCCCGGCAGGAACTGCCTAGGCAGTAACTTACGGTCATGACATCTTTTAGTTTTCTCTTTGTAGATCTTGGCATTCTCATAGGCTGTTGTTCGGAATTCTTCTATCTCATTGAGGTTTAGCAGTCTTTTTCGTCCGACTTTTTCCCAATCCATGTTTAAATTCTTTACTGCTCAATAGGCTTTATGCTCAATTTCTACAGGTAAGTGGCAAGCTTTCCCGAATACAAGCTTATATGGAGATGTTCCCAATAGGGTTTTGAAAGCTGTCCTATAGGCCCATAAAGCATCTTCTAGACGATAAGACCAATCTTTTCGAGATGAATTTACCACCTTTTAAAGGATCTGTTTTAGTTCTTTGTTGGATATTTCAGCTTGCCCATTTGTCTGTGGGTGATAGGCCGTGGCGAGTCTATGGGTGATGCCGAGTTTCTTTAGTGCCGCGGTAATGAGTCTGTTATCAAAGTATTTACCTTCATCACTTATTATTGCTCTAGGGATTCCAAATCTTGTAAAAATATTTTTCTTGAGAAGTTTTTGAACTATCTTGGAATCATTGTGAGGTGTGGCAATTGCTTCAACCCACTTTGATACGTAATCAACTGCTACTAAGATGTAGAGATTGCCTTGAGATGATGGGAATGGTCCCATAAAATCTATGCCCCAAACATCAAACAGTTACACTTCCAATATGGGTTGTAATGGCATCTCATGCCGTCTCGAGATATTGCCCATGCGTTGACATCGATCACAGTTTTTGTAATAGTCGTGGGCATCTTTGTAGAGTGTGAGACAATAGAGGCCTAATTGCAGTGCCTTTGCTGCTGTTCTGTTTCCTCCAAAATGCCCACCGCAAGGTGAATCATGACAGTGCTGGAGTACTGCTTTCTGTTCTTCTTCTGGTACACATCTTCTTATAACCTGATTTGCATAATGTTTAAACAGAAGAGGGTTGTCCCAGAAATAATGCTTTGCATTATACTGAAACCTTTTCTTTTCGTTATAGTTAAGGTTATAGGAGATAATACCACTAGCTAAATAATTAACGAGATCGGCATACCAGGGAGTGGATGTTACTGTAGCAAGGTCTTATGTTAATGTTGCAGAGATGTATTCAGATAATGCCGCGGCAGCATAGTTGTATGCTGTAGTAGTCTCTGTCTCGGCAGTATCCCTTGCAGTTGTCACAATTTGCAATATTTGTTCATTTGGGAATGCATCTTGTATTTCTTCAAGTAGGTTGTTATTTTCTTTGTTCTCCAATCTGGAGAGGTGATCAGCCACCTGATTTTCTGTACCTCTTCTATATTTGATTTCAACATCAAATTCTTGTAGAAGAAGGATCTATCTAATCAGTCTAGGCTTGGCATCCTTCTTTGAGAATAGGTACTTAATTACTGAATGGTCAGTGTGGATAGTAACCCTTGTTCCGATAAGATATGATCGGAATTTGTCAAAAGCAAATACTACTACTAGTAACTCTTTTTCTGTTGTGGTGTAATTGATTTGAGCATCATTAAGCGTTTTACTAGCATAGTAGTTTACATGGAACAAGTTGTTCTTTCTCTACCCAAGTGCTGCCCCGACAACATGATCGCTAGCGTCACACATCAATTCAAAGGGCAAGGACTAATCTGGTGGGATCACTATCGGTGCAGTGATTAGCTTATCCTTGAGAGCTTCGAATGCTTCAGTGCATTCCTCATTGAATTCGAATTTCCTATCTTGTTCAAGCAAGTTGCAAAGAGGTTTAGAAATTTTGGAAAAATTAGAAATAAACCTTCTATAAAAACCTGCATGGCCCAAGAAGCTTCGAACTCCTTTCATAGAAATTAGTGGAGGTAAATTCTTTATCACATCAATCTTGGCTTTATCAACTTCGGTTCCTTGTGATGATATTTTATGGCCCAATACTATGCCTTCATTTACCATAAAGTGACATTTTTCCCAGTTTAGAACTAGATTGGATTCCTCACATCTTTGCAGCACTTTTTCTAGATTACCGAGGCAGTGATCAAAGCTATCTCCAAAGACTGAAAAATCATCCATGAATATCTCTAGGAAGTCCTCTATCATGTCAGAAAAAATTGCCATCATGCATCTCTGAAAGGTTGCCGGGGCATTGCAAAGGCCGAACGACATCCTTCTAAATGCATATGTTTTATATGGGCAGGTGAAAATGGTTTTTGCCTGGTCTTCTGGATCAATGACAATTTGATTGTATCCTGAATAACCATCAAGCAAACAGTAATAAGGTTTACCAGCAAGTCTATCAAGCATTTCATCAATAAATGGTAAAGGAAAGTGATCCTTCTTTGTTGCCTTATTCAACTTGCGATAATCCATACAAACCTTCCAACCGGTCACAGTCCTGGTTGGGATTAGTTCGTTGTTCTCGTTGGTTATGACAGTCATACCACCTTTCTTAGGTACACACTGTACCAGGCTTACCCATGCACTATCAGAGATATGATAGATAATTCTTGCATCAAGCCACTTGATTATTTCCTTACGTACTACCTCCTTCATAGCGTGGTTAAGTCTCCTTTGAGCCTCAACAGTGGGTTTATGGCCTTCCTCTAAAAGGATTTTATGCATACATACTACTGGGCTTATTCCCTTCAAATCATCAATTGACCATCCAATTGCCTTTTTGTGCTGCCGCAGCATCTCTATTAGAGTTTGTTCCTGTTCTGGTAGCAACTTAGAAGAAATAATTACAGGCATCGTGTGGTTGTCTCCCAAATAAGCATATTTTAGTTTTTTCGGTAAGGGTTTTAATTCCGTGACCATTGGTTCTTTACTTACAGATTTTTCATTCTTACCTGGATAATCTAAAGGTTCGAAGTACTTACCTGGAAGGTGTGTTGTCCAGTTAGCTTCCTCATTCTCTGCTGTTTCAACACTGTCTAAAGTTTTGCTGTAGCAGTCATTAGTATCATTACCGAGGCATACCTGTGATGCGTCGTTAAGGCCACTGCCGAGGCAGTGGTTGCTGAGACAAGGTATTATACGATCTTCATCTGTATTATACACTATCTGACATTCTTCTTCCGGCTCATCATGCCTTTTCATAATTTGAAACACATTTAGTTTGACTTGTTGATCATTAATTCTCATTGTCAGCTTTCCCTTTTCCACGTCAGTTAAGGTGCGTCCAGTTGCAAGGAAAGGTCTCCCCAAGATGATCGGTGCATTATCATCTGCTTCACAATCAAGGATAAGAAAATCAGCGGGAAAAATAAATTTATCAACTCTTACCAGTATGTCCTCGATTTTGCCTTCGGGTTACACATATGATCGATCCGCAAGTTGGAGCATAACTGTTGTAGGTTTTTCCCTTCCTATTCCAAGCTTTTGGAAGACAGATTTGGGCATTAGATTGATGCTTGCTCCAAGGTCGCATAGGGCCTTACCTTCATAGTTGTTACCTATCGCACAAGGTATGATAAAGCATCCAGGATCCTTCAGTTTTGGTGGCATACGATTGTGTAGCATTGCCATGCATCCCTCGGTAGCATCCACTGTTTCGAACTCACCTAGTCTTTTTCTTTTAGACACAATGTCTTTTAAGAATTTGGCATAATTAGGCATTTGTTCAATTGCCTCTATGAATGGTAAGTTGATGTGGACTTGCTTTAAAATATCAAGAAATTTCTTGAATTGTTGTTCCTATTTTCGCTTTTTCAATCTTTGTGGGAAGGGTGGTGGTGGTCTCATCTCGTCTAGGGTTTCTTTAGTTTGTAATTTAATACCTGGCACCATTGGGATTGTTGCTGTCTCAGCAGACTGTTCCGGAGCTGCTGAATCCTCTGTTAGGGCAGTGTTATCAGGATCAGTTTGTTCAGCCTCATCTTTTGTTGGGTCTGACGATGGAACTTGACCTGCTAGAGTGTCTGTCTTTTCCTTCAGTTGTAGACCACTCCTAGTAGTAATTGCTTTACACTGTTCATGGCTCATTACCTTAGCAACTTCAGTATTGCTAGGTAGTCCTACTGTGGTCTAGTGTTTATATTTTGAGCAAACTGTCCAACCTGAGTTTCCAATGCCTTAATTGCTGCCTCTTGGTTCTGCAACCTCATCTCAGTCCTATTTATGAATGCATCTGTTCTTTTGATGAAGTTGCTATTCTCTTCCATGTATGACTCAGTTTTCATCATGAATGCTTTTAGAGAATTTTCCAAGGAACTTATAGATTGCTGTTGTATCTGCTGCTGCGACATTGGTTGCTGGACCTGCGGCGGCGGCAGATGTTGCATTGGTTGTTGGAATCCTGGGGGTTGGGTGGTTGGGTTTAAGGCATTGTTAGGATTGCTCCATGATATGTTCGGATGCCTCTTCCCATGAGGGATTGTATGTACTGGACACCATATTGGTTCGGTTATAGTTTCCAACATACATGCCGGTTTCTTGATTCATATAGTCAAAAGAATTGTGGTTACCTCCACATAAATAAAAAAAAAGAACCAATCACCTTAATCTCATGGGTATTTTGTTGTAGTTGCAAATTTTGCACCATCTTAGTAAGAGAGGCCAATTGTGCTGCCACTGAATTTGATGTGTCTAACTCATTCATCGTGGCTTGGCGTCTTACTCCTCCTCGCCTAGATGTAGGGAATTGAAAATCGTTCTTTGCGAGTTTGTTTAGTATCTCAATAGCTTCCTCAGGTGCTTTGTCCAAGAGTGTTCCGTTCGCCGAGGCATCTAACATCATCCTTGTCGGGGCATTCGTGGCATTATAGAACATGGTCACTTTTGTCCATAGGGGAAATCCATGCAACGAACACTTGTGTAGTAACTCCCTGTATCGCTCCCATGCCTCGTACATCGGTTCATCATCTTCTTGTCGGAAAGAAGTGATTTCATTACGAATTCTATCGTATAAATTTGTAGGATTAAAACGTGTAACAAAATCACGACAGAGTTCACTCCAAGATACAATAAATCCTGCTGGAATGCTATTTAACCAGGCTTTTGCCCTATCCCTCAGTGAATAGGGGAATAATTTCAATCTCAAGACATCTTCATGGACTCCTTGGATTTTGAAGGAATTGCATATCTCCGTGAAGGACTTGAGGTGCTGCCTTGCATCTTTAGTCACAGACCCACCAAACTGTCCAATAGTGTTGAGCATATTGAACATGACAGGTTTCAGTTCAAAGTGGGTTGCTTCTATTTCTGGTGTAACGACTCCTGGGTTTAACCCATTTAAATCCTCTTCCAGGAAGTCTATGACAGTTAGCTGCCGCGGCCCTGGTGGCGGCGAAAGACCTCCATTGCCGGCAGGTAAGTTTTTTCCTGCCGGGTGATCTACCATAGCTTCTCGGATTTGTCTCCTCAACCTTTGCTGTGTACGTTCAATCTCTGGGTATAACTCGAACAAAGGGTTGGTTGGGTTGGCCCTGGTCATACACCAAGAAAAAACCAAAGTAAAATAAAAAATAAAAAAAGAAACAAGAAAATAAAGAAAACAAAATTTAGTTGCCAATCCCCGGCAACGGCGCCAAAAACTTGTCGCGTGTCAAAAGTGCGCAATTAGTGCAAGTGAACACATCGCAAGTAATAAAGTGATAAGTATTATCGTGTATCGTCTCCATAGGGATTGGTATACTTAATATGCCTTCTTCTTCTTCTTGTTCTGTAAAAATAAAGACACAAGTAATTTTGCTTTTGATGAAACTAGATAAATTAAAATAAAGAAAACTAAGTAAAAGAGATGAGATCTGATTAATAGAGAGAGGTTAGGATCCAGTTGCGTTGTATTGCCTTGGCAACAACGATACTTGTCCGCTGCGGCAATCCCTTGCTCGTGGTTTGGACTTTATCAAAGTTCGTAAAAAGTGTCCTTGGGTGACTCCGCTTATCCCTAAGTCGAAGTACTGTTGATGACTAGTCCTTGATGATACCTCCCGGCGTGAATCAATTATACTCACCAACCAATCTCACACTTCTTTTAGCCGCTGAAACTCTTAACCTATCCCTAGGTCGAGTTAGTATTTTGCGATTACTCACAAACTTCTCTCCCGAGCTTGAATGCAAGAACAAAGAATGGCAAAGGATAAGCAAACCTTGATAGTTTTATTGCATTGAAACAAAGATAAAGTACAATCTCCTCTCACAAATACTTAACAACCTTCACCTAAACCATAAGAAAGCTTAGAACATAATTTGAGAGAAAGAAAACAATGTGTCTTAGGGTGAACTCTCTATGAATCGGCTCTCCTATTCCCTAAGACGGCTAGGTCTTATATAGGCTTGGCCTAGGGCAAACCTTTCCTAAGTAGAATATAACTTGGAGTAGGGAACAAGTCATGTACATAAATAAAATATTTCCAAGTTTATTCCAACTAAGAAGCTTTCCTGCGTGGCCTTGTCTTGGGCTTTTCTTCATGCTAACCAGCTCCGATCCATGTGCTGCATGTTCAGAAACGTCCCTTGGATTTTTCTCTTCCGATCGCCTACAATATTGCTTCCTTTCTTTCTGCTGCTGCCTCGGCCATGTTGCTGCCGCGACACTTGTTTCTCCTGCACAGATATAAAAATACAGTAAAACTTGCCTTTTCTATAAATATCATCTCTATAATCATAACTTCTAAATATATCACATTAAGTACATACATTGGTCCGAGTGGGTGTAAATTTAATGATTAATGCCCATAAAAGGTGTAAAAAGTGATAGTGAGTTGAGCACTTATCATATAGATCTTGGTTTTATATTCGTATTGAATATATTTTAATTCTAACATCATGGACTTCAAAGAAGTAGAAATCAGTGTCTCGCTCAACATCTGAGGCTGAGTATTGAAGCATTGCAGATGTGGTAGCAGAAGTGACTTGGGTCAAAGCTTTGTTGAGTGATTTGGGGATACAGCAAGAAGAATGTTCTACAATTTGGTCAGATAATACAAGTGCGATAGCTATGAGTGCAAATCCAATTTACCATGCCAAATCCAAACATGTTGAATTAGACATTCATTTCGTTCGGGAAAAAATAGCTGCCAAGCAAGTCCAAGTGAATTATGTTCTTGCTAGCAATCAATTGGCTGATGGTTTTACCAAACCTCTATCAAGAGTGTACTTTGAGGAATTCAGGCAAAGAGTTGGTGTCACCACTGGAGGAAGACATGAAGGAGCAGGGACAATATTGGATGAAGCTTAACTTCCAAAAGTTTCAACCATGCACGTAGCAATAGAATGAGTATAACAAACTTTTGTCGAAGTTTGTTAGTCTGTTATGTTTAGCACCAATTGCTTTATGCCTTGGTTCTATGTCCTATATAAACTTGTATCAGATACTCTTTGTGATGCAGTTCAGTTCAATACATTTCTTGAATATTTCTTCATTTCTTTGTTATGTTTGATATAACCAAACATCTCTGCATAATATCAACATGTCTAATATGTAAGGTTTAATATTCGAAAGTTGGATCTATCTCTATCCATCCATCCATAAGATATCATAAGGTCTTAGACTATTCAGTCATTAGTGTAACAAGGGGCTATAAATATTGACACCTCCAATAAGAGAGACTAAGTTTAAGAATAAACATGATATGTTTGAACAAGACCAATATAAGTGGGTTATACCTATACCCCTCTCTTCCTCCTATTATTTTTTTCACTATGATCACCATATTGTTTATGGTTCTCTGTCTTAAGTCTACAATAGTGAACAATCTGATTCTACCATAACGATTTTAATCTTCGTCTCTACTTCTCTCATTAGTTACTTTTTTCAACAGTATAATTATCATATAATCACAATAACCTATTAAATAAAATATAATTCATGTAAATATTAAAAACTAACAAAAATATTTTATATCAACAAGTAATCCGATAAGGATATTAAGTAAGATTACTGGTAACAACCCGAATTTGGCATCCAAGTGTCAAGTTAACTTGGAATGTTGGGCTCTGACATTTGGGCCTCGTTTGGGCCTCAGGTTGAGTGTTGGGTTAGTTTTGGGCCCTCGTTTTGGGATATCTTTGGCCCAAAGTGATTCTTGAAGGGTTTTTCAGTCTTTTCATCCTTTGAGGACAAAGAGAAGAGGGAAAAGAGGGAGTGTTCTGCAAAGGAGTTATGACAATGAGGTCATCTTCTTCATCCTTTTTCTCCCTTCAACCCTAATTTCAAGGTGGTGACTTTGAGTTCTGAGTTGCGAATCCGTTTTTTGGCTTAAGGGTAAGTTTTAGAGCCTTGGGAGATCTACGTAACGAGAGAAAAATAGAGTGTTCTAAGAAATTTTTGGGTACAGACATGCATTTTCGTGCAGGCGTATCGATACTGGGTGGCCGTAAATTTATACTCTAGAGAGGAAAATAAGGTCTGGGATGCAGGCATTTCAGAATGCCATCCCCATGTTTCGATACCAAATCTTTCGGTAGCAAATCGTTTCGATACCCCATATAGGGAGCATCGAAACGAGTAGGTTTCCCTTTGGTTAATTCGAAGAGGTCGTCTTAGCGTATCAATATGCAAAGGAGGCGTTATCGATACCAAGTTGTTTCGATACCCTCTTTGAAGGCGTATCGATACAGTGGCATTTCGTGAATCGGTTTAGCCTAGTTCCGGATTAAATACTTAAAAAAATTGATTTTTAATCAAAATAAATTATGGAAAATATCATAAAATCCTTTTTAAATACCCCCTATCACATTTAAGAAGTTCAATATTGAATTTTTAAAGTCAAAATTTTAAAACTTTGACCATAGTTATTTTAAATATTTTAATTTATTAAATTTTATAAAATATATATTTTAAACTACTTGATTAGAGGTTTTTAAAATATATTTTTTATATTTTTGTCAATAGTAAATTTAAAGTTATAATGAGTCAAAGTTAAAAAAATTTGACTAAAAAAATGTCAATACTTGACAAAAAAAGTGGGACGGAAGGATTATATACTTGTCTTAGGTCAAATCAATTTCAAAAATTAACCCTTGAATCCTTAAGATTTTAAAATTAGTGACTATTTTGTAAAAATTGAAAACTTGAGGATAATTTTATAAATTAAGCCAAAACTTTGAATCTTTAATGGGCTTTGATCCAATCCTAATCCTATATGATTTAATCCATCCAAGGGCCTATTTTAATAACCCATAATTTTAATTAATAGCCCAAATATCTTAATATTAATCTTAAACACCTATTTTTCATAAAAAAAACTATACTTTTTATATTTCGACTTCTCCTCCTCTTGACATTCAATCTATCATCTTTTCAAATTTAAACACCAATATTTTCAATAAAAATTCTTTTGGTTAATTCTTTATATTTTTCTTCTTCAAAATCTCATTGTTTTTCTTCGGTTTTATTTTTTTTATTAAACCTTAGAAGGGGTTGGATCAATTTTGGAGCTAAGAATCATTCAAACCTCTGAAACATAAAGTTATTTAATTAAATTCTTAAGTTCTTTGCTGATTGAAACAATCTTTAAAGTCTTGAATCAATAAAATCAGTTTTCTTGATAAAAAATCCATTGTTTTCTTGATTTTTGTTCAAGGATTTTACATGGCTATTTTAGATGCCTAAATACATGAATCTTGAAGTGTTTAGATGTAATTAATATGGATTTTAAGTATCTAATCCCGGACATACAATTTAGGTGGTGTTTGGGGAGGTTTTCGATAAATTTCGGTTAGTTTTTATGGTGTTTTTAGGGGCTGCCATGTATTGGTATGACTTGAGGGATGTTTGGGTGCATTTTAATGCGCTAAACCCTCTGGTTTTGGTGCTTGAATCATGTCAAGAGGTAGAGGAACAAGTTTAAGGGAGATCGAAAAGCCGAATAGCATTTTCGGGTGACTTGTCGTACAAGTTTCGGTAAATGGGTGATTGAATTATAAGGGCTGCCAATTTGGCATGGTTTTAAATGTGTTTTCAAAGGTTTGAGGGTGCAAGGAAGGCGTGAAAAACCTCCCTATACTCGGAAGTAAGTTTAAAGTATTGCTTTCTTAAAGGTTCTCATATTATGCCTTGTTTTTACAATGTGAATATACTTGTGCATATGTGAATATACATGTGTTTCAATTCTCATAAGATTTTTTTACAAATTTTTTTATATAAATATGATGTTCCTACGGTTTTGTTTTGAAAATATGAGAAAAGTGGTTTTTACCGATTTATGCTTTTGATGCATATATTAGTGGGATACATGTGAATTACTTACTATTTTTGACTTCAAACTTGAGCATTGATTTTTTTTGTATTGGATATTGAGATGATGTTAATAGGGATAATTCAATCGATCGATAGGATGTGAGTGCACTATAATTATAAAATTCGTATACGTGGATAAATTCCTTAGTGATGAATTAAAGTTATTGCTTTAATTGTGGTATATGTATTCTATTGCATTTATGCGTAACTTATCCCAGAAGCTAAGGTGGGAAACATGATTGGAGTAATCCATCGTGTGCATGAGTTTAACTTATGCGTGGTATGATTTGGCAGTTTAGCCTCATGCGTTGCATTTTTTGGCATTGTGTCTGCATGTGAGTTTCCGTATATCCCAATGATTAGAGGTAAGACTAATCGGATCACTAATACCAATACGAGAAAACGTAAGTGCAATATTTTTACTGATTTTTATTGCAAACAGAGTTTGCAAGTGTTTGAAATTGAGTTCAAACATTTTATAAGCCTCGTTAAGTGAAGCATGTAAGCCTTTTGTTTTTTTGGCTTAGCACCGCGTGATGAAACACTTGTTTATTTTTAGTATTGGTGGCATTGTTAGCCACAAGTGATTATTTTACAGATCATGACTTGATTTTTAAATTGATGAAATCGGTTTAATATGATCTACATTGCAAGGTGTTTTTATACTTTTATTAGTCACTCACTAAGCTTATGCTTACCCTCTCAATTACCTTGCAATGTAGA
Organism: Abelmoschus esculentus; assembly: GCA_035048815.1. Lineage (NCBI taxonomy): Eukaryota > Viridiplantae > Streptophyta > Magnoliopsida > Malvales > Malvaceae > Abelmoschus > Abelmoschus esculentus. The sequence goes on from JAUCBN010000049.1 coordinate 6,116,684, forward strand.
GTAAATAATGTTGAGGTACAAGGAGAAGCAAAGATCCAGATAACTGCCAAGTGAAAGCGCAAGTCTGTCTTTATAACATTAGTAGTAGTTAGAGAGCAATGGGGATGAGTTACCATGTTAAGAATATTGTTATGTTGATGAAACTTGTAGTAGTCGTATGCTTATACATTTTTTATGTTTATCATTATTGGTGTTAGCCTTGTGACTTGGATTTCAATCGTCTAATGGTATACATGTTGGTTATCATGAAGTTAAATTGATGTTGTTCTTATATGTGTTTATGAGATTGTTTAAGTTGAAGCATGCTCTTACGAGTTTGAGTATATTGTTGCTAACTAGGTTGGAATGCATCTAGTAAGTTGTACATGATATGTGGATGATGTTTACTTAGGTGTATATGTATCTAGAAAATATATTGAAATTTGTTCATGATATTAAATGAGTTGTAGATACTAATTTAAGCTAAAATTTGACATGAAAACATGTAATGAACTTAATTAAAGGATGATAACATTAATTTGATAATTAGTTCCTGAATTTCTAGAAATTTACAATTTGGTCCCTGAAGCATATTTGTACGTTTTAGGACTCGTTCCATATTTGTTTCTGTTGCAATTGAATATAATCTATGCATGGACATGTAGGGTCAAAATAAAGCATCTAGATAAAATAAAAAGAAAAAAAATTAGGGTCGTTTATAGGGGCGAGTCTCCGGATTAGCCTCGGTATTCCCCGTGTAGCTCGTTCGAGTCGGGTTTTTCTAAACCGGGTCGAGGGGGTTACAGATACCAAGGCGTTTCAATACCCTCTTTGTAGGCATATCGATACGGTGGCGTTTCGATACTCCATATAGGTGTATCAACCCCCCTAGGAAATTTTTGCCCAAGTTTTTAAGGAATGAGTTTGGGGGTTCAGCTTTAGATTCTTATGGGTGAATTAATCCATATAATGAATATTAAAACTTCGTTTTGGTGAAATTGACTTCGATATAATGAAACATACTTGTGTTGTAGTCTTTAGTTTAGTCGTGGTATATTTTGTTGTCAAGGTCCTAGGTGGATCATCTTGTGTGGTTTAGTCCTTGTGTGATGAAAATCTGAATATCCAAAATAGTGTTGCAACACAAAGAAGGTCATTTGATGTAACATTATGGGTGATGAATTGAAGACCTTTTTGAATGGAGGATCTCGATACTATGTAGATGCAAGCCTCATTCGAAGATGCTTGATGTAACATTCCGAGCATGGGATTTCTAAGATCCCTATGTTGTTTGGACGCGAGCCTCAATTCCTGGATGTAGGATCCCGATGTTGTGTGTACGCAGGCCTCATCCTAGAGTATTGGATCCCAATGTTGTGTAGATACGGGCCCTGCTCGTAGTGTAGGATCTCGATGCTGTGTGGACGCGGGTTTCACTATCTTTTGTTTTGATATTGGTTTGATATGTATATGTTGTGTGTGATAGTATACATCTCAATATGCCATTTGTTTAGGCGATTATAGTAACCTCATCATATCATGCATTATATTACATGTTTTGATTTACTTTATTAATCATATGCATGATGTTGGTCGATTGGCGGTGTACCCACTGAGCTTTTGTAGCTCAGCATTTCGAATTGTGTTTTCGTGCATAGGTTAGGTGAAGACGGAAACGGAGGAGCGCCGTCAAGGTTGTAATTTCAACATTGACTTAGTGTCAGAGTACAAACTATTTATGTACTGGGCTAACACTTGTTGAACCCTATGTATTGTAACTCTTATTTATTTTAGGTCAAATGCTTTTGAATGAATTGTATCTAAATGGAGCTCCGACTATTTTGAATTATTGGTCATATTACAATTTGGATTTAAAATCAATAGTATGTTATGGATTTTAATTGAACTTGGATAAATTTTAAATGGACTTGAAACTAAATTTTTGAGATATGAGTTTAGGAACGAAGGCCTAATGTGACACCGCGTCGAGGGTATTACAACCGTTTTGTTTTATACCTATGATTTCAATAAGGATATTGTAATTATTTTGATTAATTAATTAATTGGAATCTAATAAATTAAGGTTTGATTGGCGCGCCGAAGGTATTACGGTATTAATAAGCCAACATAAAATATAAAAAATTTCCTTGTACTACTTTTAATTGGGTTTTTTTTTTGCAAAAGCAAAGCGACTCCCCCCACCTGCCGGCTGCCGCCACCTAGTTTTTTCTATGGGATTCTTTTGATGAAAGCGTTGATGAAAAAACAATTGGGACAGGATACGACCGTTTTGTTTTATACCTATGATTCCAATAAGGATATTGTAATTATTTTGATTAAAAAATTAATTGGAATCTAATAAATTAAGGTTTGATTGCCACGTGGGATCAATAACTCAACACCAAATGTGTCATGCCACAGACGCTAATCACATGTTGTTCTTTATTTCCACGCATTCGTTATATACTACTTATACATGTACTCAAACAAAAACTCAACGGACATTTCGGAAGTAAATCGTTTGTATTTTTATAATGTCTCTTTCAATGCTTTATTTTAATATAATAATTTTAGAGTTTAGAGTTTAAAGTTTAAAATTTGAGGTTATGTTAAAATTTAAAGAATTAAAGGTATAATTATTTTTAAGGTATAAAATGTAAAGTTTAATATATAAAAATTAATGTTAAGGTTTATAATTTAATTTTTAAATATTTTTTAGTGTAAGACTTAAAAAGTACACAATAAAAAAAAAGAAAATTATTGTCTGTCATTTCCATCAGATTAAATTTTTCTAAATTTAATTCAAATAAAAAATTCAACATATTAAACTTTTTCTAAAATGTGACAAAATATTTGTTAATAAGATTTTGATTTAAACCTTCACATACTAAAGTTTAAGTTTGAATCTAATCACGTATATTTTAATTTTAATTTTAATTTTGTTTTGTGTGATTTTATTTAGAGTTATTTTGGTTTGCGATTAGGTATACGAGTAATTGTTATATGTTGGTGTAGTGAATTTTTTTTTTTACAAAGTATGTTAATTTTAGTGGTTTAAGATAGGGGTGTATTCCGTTCAGTTTAGTTTTTTTTATTAAAATATGAATCGAATCGTAGTCTGCGATTTTTTAAAAAGAAAATCGAAATCAAATGGTATAAAAAAATTAAAAATCGAAAAAAGAATTTTGGGGTTCGATTAAAATCCACGATTTTAACTTTTTAAATTAAAAAACAAAATAAATAAAATATTTATTAAACTTTGATATCAATTTATTTTGTAATTAAGAACATGAAAACATATGTCTTGAGCCCTTAAGAAATCTAAGATTTCAAATAAAAATTAAAAAAATAACAATAATTATGAAACAAACAATATATCTGAAAAATAAATCATAAAAAATATTTATTTAATATACACTCACTCAATGATTCTATATCACCAACCTAAATATATATATATATATATATAGCCTAATATATTGTTTGATTAAAGACAAACTCAAATATTTTATGTCATAAAATAATCATAAATATTAAATATTATAAAAACATATTTGAATTTGAAACACGATATCTAATAATTTAGTATTATAAAATCATATAAGATCAATTTTAAAAATAAATCCAAATATTTCAAGAGACTATCTTTAAAACATATTGGATATGGGTCCTAATATTATTTTTTTTAATTCGGATTAATATGGAATAAATGAGTTTCATATGAAAAACCCGAAACTGAACCGAATTGCAAAATTTGAATTTTTAACCGAAAAAACAGAAAACAATATATAAACACGAACTGAACCGCATAGCTCGATTTGAATCGATTTTTCTGTTTTCTCATTTCATTGCTCACCCCTAGTTCAAGATTTAATTTTTGATTTAAAATTAAGATGTACAATATTTAAGATTTATGGTTAAAATTTAGAGTTTAATGTTAAAATTTGCATACCTAGTCCTACTATCCTAGATCATAACAATAAACCACAAACTCTAAAACTAAAATTTTAACCATAAAGCTTAAGTTTTATCCCTAAATATCACACATAAGCTCTAAACCTTGACTTAGGGTGTGTGAATGAACATAATGTTTGATATTTCGTTCATTTATTAAGCTAAATAAACGAGTATAAACAAAATTTTTATGTTCATTTAATAAATAAATAAATAACATAAATAAAGGTATTTCGGTTCGTTTATGTTCACAAACAATTTATTTATAGGCTTTTTATTTTTAAAATTTTAAATATTGACAAAGGTAAGAATTAAATTAAACATATAGTAAATTTTAGAGTTTAAACTGTAAAGTCTAGAGAAATTAACGAGTAATAGACTATTTTCTCAATTTCATAGCTTTGAAGTTTGTTTTATTTTTTTGTTTAGTTAATATTTCTGAATGTATATATATAAGTGAACATGTCGATGAACATACCCGTTTAAATAATCACAAACGTTAAATGAATATATTTACAATACTAAATAAATGAATATAAACAATTTAAAAAATAAATAAATAAATATAAATATAATATTAAAATTTTAAATAAACATGAACTAAAAATCAATATCTTTAAAAATAAACAAACGATATAAACTTTATCATGTTTGTTTAAACCTGATTTATTTACACGCATACCTAAACTCTAACCTTATACTTTAAATTTCACGCTCTTAAACAAAATGTTTGATTTCCTTGGAAGCATGATGACATGCATAACCATGTTATGAGTTATGTTGGATGAGAATTAAAATGAAGTTATTAATCAAACGCTTCTCTTATTATTTTAAAAATAATATTTTATAATATTTGATATTTTCATAACTAAAAGTAAATAGTCGTTCGAACAATTTATTCAATAAAAAATAATAATTCAAACATTGTTTGATTCAATTCATATTACGTATAATATAAAATCATTATAATTTGTAGGCATGAATTTAGCAATTAATACAAAATTAATTCAATATTAATAATTAAATAATGGTATTAAATTATGTATTAATATGTATCATGTCTCACTCCAAAGGTTTGTTTTTGATGACCTATAAGCTTGCATCATGCTTGCTAGATAGATATTGGTATTAAACTAATGATTACGAATAGAATCATTTACCTAATAGTATATACACACACTCTACTATCATACAATTATAATGTGAGAAAAGCATGCTTAAGTAGCACGCCAAAGATATGGGTTTAGGTCTCGTTTTTTTTTTTTTTTTTTTTTTTTAGCTAAATTAAGATTTTTTAATAGTTAAATTTTTTTTTTTTGATACATTAAGGTTTAGAAACTAAAATAGTAGACAAATTAAAGTTTAGGATTAAATTTTTGAGTTTTTTTTAAGTTTCTTAGATAGAAAAGCTTGTTTGATCCATCGAATGCAATTAAAAATAAAACCTTAATCGATAATTTATATTATTTGTTAAACTCAAATAATTTCCACTATACTATAGACTATACTTCTTTTATACATATCAGATAATTATAGTATTTGTGCACCAAAAGAGAATAAGTCTGTGAACAAACATATTATGATCACAAGAAGTAAAGTTGGTATTCAAGCACAAATTGTATAATGTTGAGGTACATAATACACCTGAAAACATTCATCAAGCATTGAGTATACCTTGTTGAAAAGATGCAGTGTACTCTGAATATAATGTTCTTATGAATAACAATACTTGAAAACTGATTCAACTACCACCAAATTGCAAGGCTATAGGCTCCAAATGATTGTTTAGGGTCAAATTAAATTCAGATGGTATTGTCAACAGATTCAAAGTCAAGCTAGTGACAAAAGGATACTCACAAGTTTCAAGACATGATTTCTTTAAGACACTTAGCTCTGTGATAAAATTTTCACTATTAATGTTATATTTTAAAATGGTTATTCATAACAAATGGCAGGTGCATCAATTGGATGTCAATAATATATTCTTAAAAGGAGACCTTTTTGAGGATGTTTACATGAATCAATTAGAAGGATTTGTTCAATATGACAATAATAGCTCACCTCTTGTGTGTAAGTTGAAGAAAGCCTTATATGGCATAAGACAAAAGCCTCGAAATTGGTTTACAAATATCAAAGATTTTTTGTGCAGATTGGGTTTTCGATCTTCCACAATTGACATATCACTCTTTATCTACATGGATCAAAGTATAGCTCTTTATATTGTGGTTTATGTAGATGATATCTTTATGACAGAAACTTCAGAAGATCATATACAACAAGTAATTAAAGCATTATATGAAAAGTTCTCCTTAAAGGACTTAGGTAATGTGCACTACTTTCTTGGTATTGAGGTCATTCATGTTGATGGTCGCATATTTTCGAGTCAGAGAAAATTCATTGAAGAACTGCTAGTAAAGAAAGACATGCTAAGCTTGCTGACACAATGATTGTAACAACTTCTAAACTTAGCAAATCTAATAGGCAATCATTTAATCCTAAACTTTATCGAAGTACTGTAGGAGTACTATTGTATGTGTACCACACTCGTTCAGATCTCTCATTTTCTGTAAATAAATTGTCATAGTACATGCGACAACCAACTGAAACACATTTTTCTGTTGTTAAGACGGTCCTAAGATATTTGAGAGACACCACAAATTGTGGACTGTGATTTACACCAAGCAACAATTTTTTAAAATCTCTTCAGTCCTTTACAAATACTGACTGGGGAAGTGTTGTAGATGATTGCAGATCGATCTTTGAACATTGTGTGTTTCTTGGAGGTCACTTACTAACATGGTGTTCCAAGAAACAACTATTAGTTTCTAGATCAACTACTGAAGTGGGGTATAGAAGCTTAGTTGATGCAGCATGTGAAATGGTTTGGATACAAGTTCTCTTAAATGACATGAAAGTAAAACTGCAGGGGGCTCTAAGAGTCTGGAGTGACAACACAAGCATAGTGGCCATGGAAGCCAACCTAGTTCTTCATGTCAAAACAAAGCATGTTGAGTTAGACCTATATTTTTAAAGAAAAGGTGATAAGAAACAACTTTAAGTCAACTATATTCCTGCTGCAAGTTAGGTTGTTGAAGCTTTGAAAAAAGCCTTTACCAGCTACAAGGTTTAGTGCTCTTCTATAACAATTGTGTACGCATAACACATATTCAAAGAGTTCTAGGAGGAAAGCAAGCAGGGTGAATATTGGTGTATTACTTAGTTAAAAAGAAGCAAAAATGCAGGTTTTGCTCAGTTGGTACTCATCCCAGCTTATTCATCTACTATCTCATCTGTTTCGGTTAAGTTGGTTTTAACCAACTAACAACCTCTTTCAGGTAAGCTCTTAATAGCCAAACTCGTTTAATAACCACCTTAAATTTATAGTGTCAATTTGATAATCAATACTGAGGCTATATATTAACCCTTAAGGGCACTGCCCTTAGTACCTCTTTTGGCCTACATTTTAACCATATTTATCATCTTCCTTCTTCACATTTTCTTTATTCTTTTCATCAAATTTTTTTGGGCCTAAATACCTTCATAGGTAATTACCTCATCAACTTCTCCATCATGCTATGTTTGTTCACAAACTCATTCTCTGTTGGTGTCACTGTTGTTGCAAGTTTCTTTCACTGGAGTTTCAATCTTCGGTCATTTTAGTTTTGCCGATTGCTTCTCTGATTATTGTTGCATGCATATGTTGTCATTTCTTCCTAATCGAGAGCCTAATATTTTTCAAAGACTTGCTTCATAGAGCCTAATAGTTTTGACTCTATTTTTTGGTTAGATCTTTTATTTTTTTGCGATCTCTGAATGATATCTATTGATTGGTTGTTATTATGATGGAGTGTTGGTCAATGATATCTATTTAGAAGGTATAATTGAGATTTTCTTTCAGCTTTTTCTCTCAATTGGTTGATTTTTTTCCTGAAGTTAAAGAATATCATTGGATTAGTTGTTCAATTCTTCTAAAATTGAAATGTTCGATTGCTAGTTTTAGATGTCGCGTTTATTTGTTTGTGAAGTTTTTCTCATTATTGAATTACATTTGAATAAGTTGTTGGTTTCTAATATGTGTTGAATATCAAACTTGGATTGTCAAACATGATCATAGGCCACAAGTCTATCTTATTTGCAAATGGTGTTAGCTTTACTGATATGAATCTTTTGTCATGTACCACATCTATATGACATGTTGATTCAAGACTTCTAACATTGAGATTCTTAGTTGTTGTTTTCAATTGATTATTGATCTTATATTGTTTGGTTTATTATGTCATTCTCGATTTATTATTGCCAAAATTTATTTTACATTGAATTTAGTTGTTTTTGTTGGTGCTACGATGTCTTGATTGTTTCTAAAATCTAGGGAATATTGAAATTTTGTTTAAGAATAGTGAGTTTTCATTTCTTTATTGTCTATCTACTTAATACACAAGGTGTAAATGAAACTTTGGTTTCACAAAAAAGTTTGGAACATAGAAAATATATGGGGAATGTATAGTATTTAACAACCTTGCATTCCTTAATCAGACATAAAAGGGTATTTTCTTTTCCAAAAATGACTTTAGATTGCATCCGGGAATTTTTAGCTTAACCGTCTTTCTCTCAACAAAAAAAAAGATAGAATAAGTGATGAAGAAAGGTAATAAAGATAAAGGTGCTACAGTAATTGTGATTTGGGTACCAATTGGGTTCAAATGGTGTGTCTTTAAAGGATTTTGGGTCTGAGATAGAATATTTTGTCTATAATTGCCTTGGTTACTATTGCATTTTCATTCTTTAATGCCTTGGTTACAAATTAATTTGACTTTTCATTGGTTTTGTTAATTGAATGTTTTGCATTATATATGGTCGTGTTGATTTGAGTTTGATTTTTTTTTTTTGTAAAAAAAAGGGGTCCAAGACCAGACGGTGATTTATTGCTATAATGGAATATTAGACGTGAATGATATTGGGAAGCACCAGGGTGTTAGAAACTGACATTAAGACCCATTTGAGGATTATGCTTATGATGTACGACTGGTAAGTAAAGAAAGTAAGAATGGAGAATGTTTTCTAATCATGAACAACTCAAATTAAAAAATTATAGATGAATCATCAATGTGTAATTGTGCAGCCAAATTGTCAATCAGCTAATTCATATATCAGCTTAGATTGTGTTTTTCTTTAAGAATCAACTTAATAAATTGAAGAAATATAAAAGCTCAAAGAAGTAGGGTGACTGTTAGACTAATAGCTAGTTAGTTGTTAATTGGTAGTCTATTATTAGAGTCTGTTAGACTATTATAAAATCTATTTTAATTTGGGTTATAAATCCCTAGTCTTTGTATTGAATTAGATAATCTTTGGTTCTTGGTTTTCAACAAAAATCATGTCATATTTTTCATTATAAGTTCACTTCGTCTCCACCATGTCACTATGGCACCATTCTCACAATAACTTTTCATTTCATTTGATTGAAACTAATAATGTTATGTGACATTCACAAGGGTCCAAAATTCAAGGTTAAACTTTACCTTTGCTCTGTATTTTTAGGGGTGTTTAAAATTTCGATTAATAGATCTAATTGATATTTTAAAAGATTGTCAAAAATTTTGAATCTTATATTATTCAAAGTTGTATTTAAGTGAGGGTACTTTTAGTACAATTTTTTTAATGTTCATAGTTGGCTAATCCGACTTTAAATCCAAAATAAAAAATTTAATATCTAACTAATTCTCCCAAAATAGAACAAATTATTTGGAATGTACCAAGCCAAATTATGTTAAGCTAGTGTCACCCAAGATTAATTTATTATTTTTTTCAAATTTCTAATTCAGTAAGTTGACCCATAGAAAACCAACATCTATTTTTAAGGGGTCCTACTTTAACTACACAAAATTTAAGAGAGAATTCATGTGAATATTGTTGTCTAAGAAAAAAAAATTCTAAGAAAATTGTTCCTCCAAGTTTATTTCTTGAAATATTGATGATTCAACATTGGATTGGTAGTCGGAACCTTTAGACTCTGAATTTCAACAAGGAATTTGGATTTTTAAGTGAAGACGGAGCCAAAAGGCTCCGACTTTGACATCTCTACGTGGCCAAGCATATCCTCTTAAAATTGTTCAAAGACGGAGCCAAAATGCTTCGACTTTGGCATATCCATGTGCAATGTAAACACTGTTCAAAGACGGAGCCAAAAGAATCCGACTTCAAACTATGTAAATGATAATGGTAGTGTGCTAGTTCAAGGAAGCATGTATGTCTACATTGTGTAGGTTTCATACATAATAGTTTTATAGGGTTTTAGATTGACCAATTTTTTTGAGGATGAGTATATTTTTTATTTTATTTATTGAATGGTTAGGATTTAATTTTAGGGTATCAATATAGTTTATAAATTAAAGGATAATTGATAAAAGGTGAAGGGGGAAGATAGTTGTAGGTTTAAAAAAAAGAGAATGGAAGATTTTGTGCTGAAGTTTTTTAAATATTTGTAAGTTTTTCGTTTATTTAAGATTTTTAAGAATCGATATTTCTATTTGATATTTAATATTTTTTGTTGTATTTAAGAATCGATATTTCAAGATTTTGTGCTGAAGATTTTGTTGTATTTAAGAATCGATATTTCTATTTGATATATTTCTATTTTTTATATTTTTCAAGATTTTTATTTTAGTTACTTTATTGTATTTTTAGTTTCTATATTAAATGTTGATTTTTTTTAATTTTAATTTAGTTTTTGGTTAGTTGTTATGCTGAATGTTGGTATATCAGATTTATTTGTATGTAGATTTGGATTTTTTTGTATGAAGATTTAAAAAATTTTAAATTTATTTTGAATATGCAAATAAAATAAGGAAAGATAAATTTATGATAATCGTGTATATTACAACGTTAAAATTTTGAAAACATAATCTAGAGTTTTTTTGAATATGAAAACACTACAAAACTGAGATTTACAAAAGATATCATGTTTCGACAATTGAAGGAGAAAATATCAAAGAAGATTAGAGAAAAAGTTCATAATTTGTATTATCGTTGGCTTAACTGTGCAAATCTAGTCAGATATGTTGCAATCAATCTTGAAGATGATGATGATGTTAGAATGATGATTGTAGAGAATGACTCTATGAAGATTCGATTTATTGAGTTATTTGTCGATGTCCATGATATTCCCAACCCATCGATCAATGTCGTTGGAGAATCCTCTCGAGAGTGGACTACATTAATGATATTGATATTCCTAGTGGGAGTTTTGTCACAATTTTGTCTAGTGGGATATCGAATGAATTGATTGAATCTTATCGAGACTTCGAGATATAATTTAGCATACGGACCAACTAGTGATCCGATTGATTATGTTGACGTGGAAAACCTACGAGGTTGCTGGGGAGAAACACTTGTTGATTTTAAGCGAAGATGAAAATATTGATGATCCCAATTTGTTTCCTGATGATGTTGGTGATGCACCTAATTTTGGTGTTAGAGACTTTTTTCGACCGAAGTGGACATGACATTTTATGAACCTCCGGCTCACATGGTTTCATTGGATTTTGATATAACGAGAGTGCCTTAATTTCCATATATGCCCCTATTAAATTCGAGTTAACATGGTCAATTATTGATTGAGCTTCAATTTGATGAAATGGAAGAAGCTACTTTGGCAATGAAAGAGTACAACATATAGAACCATGTTGATTATGTTGTGGTAGAATCTAGTAAGAAAACTTTCTATTCCAAATGTGTAAAGTATGGTCATGAATGCAATTGGAAGATCCGACTGACGAAACTAAAGTAGTGTAATCGTTGGGAGGTCACGAAGTATAATGGAGAACATACATGTTTGCGAACATCCATCGACCAAGAACACAAAAATTATACTCGACTATAATAAGTTATCACGTGAGAAATCTGGTTAAAAACAAATCCAAGGGTTCTCGTTTTAACAATTAAGGCAACCATTGCGCAATTAGAATGTTAAATAAAATACAAGAAAGGGTGACATGTAAGGGATAAGGCCATTGAGTTTTTTTTACTGTGATTATGATAAATCGTACAACGAGATACTGGCTTTACTACTGGAAATGACTCATTTCATCCCAAAAATCATAGTGAGATATCAAACGAAGGATTTATATGACCAACAATGCCAATTTCATCAGGGCTATAAATTTTTGCATCGACGTTTTTGGTCATTCAAACCTTGCATTAAAGGTTTTCCTTATTGCAAGCATATGATCCAAGTCGATGGTATGTGGTTGTATGGTAGATACTCTCATGTATTGTTGATTTCCATTGCAATATTGTGAGAACAATTTATTTCCTATTACATTCGCAATTGTGGAACAAGAAACTGCTGAAGTATGAAATTTATTTTAGACCAATCTATGTGAGCATGTCGACTAAGAAGATGAGGTTTGTATTATATCTGATCAAGATCGAAAAGAATCATAAAGATAAGGGTAACGCAAAAGATGCACGATATGCAACGATCGAGATCTTGAGCATGAAATTTCTTTTTAACCAACCTATGTGAGCATGTCGTCCAAATTCTTGGCCATCAGTGGAGCATGAAAGATGATTACCAAATCCTACTATCCTTTGAACTCCAAATGGCTGAACGATATCGACACATATTTATACTAGTATTGATCTTCATCATAAAGAGAAGAGACAACGGAAAAGATGCACAATATGTAGAGATGAAGACATTCTAGAGCAAACTTCGAGCATAATTTTTTCATTTTTTTGGGTTATTCTGGGGTTCGAGTCTGGAGCAGGTCTAGTCGTCGGATATTCAGGTCAAAACGACGTCGTTTTTGTCCAGGAATATCCTTTCCAAAACAAAATCGTATGGAACCACCCTTATAAGCTATTTTTTGTCTTGAAAAACATTTTGGTCTAGTGTTGTATCAAAAGAAAAAAAATAACATGCTCTCAATTCAATCTCTTCTCCAGTAGAAACTAGGACGCCGGCCACCACCCACCGTTTTGATGTTATTTGATAAGTTCTCAACTCACTATCACTTTTTACACCTTTTATGGGCATTAATCACTGAATTTACACCCACTCGGACCAATGCATGTACTTAATGTGATATATTTAGAAGTTATGAGTATAAAGATGATATTTACAAAAAAGGCAAGTTTTACTGCATTTCTATATCTATGTAGGAGAAACAAGTGCCGCGGCAGCAACATGGCCGAGGCAGGACCTGATGCCGAGGCAGCAGCTGAGAGCCAGAAAGCAATATTGTAAGCGATCGGAAGAGAAAAATCCAAGGGACATTTCTGGACATGAAGCACATGGATCGGAGCTGGTTAGCATGAGGAAACGCCCAAGACAAGGCCACACGGGAAAGCCTCTTAGTTGAATTAAACTTGAAAATATTTTATTTATGTACATGACTTGTTCCCTACTCCAAGTTATATTCTACTTAGGAAAGGTTTGCCCTAGGCCAAGCCTATATAAGACCTAGCCGTCCAATGTATTAGGGATATATACCTAGAGAGCCGATTCATAGAGAGTTTACCCTAAGAATAAATGTTTTCTTTCTCTCAAATTATGTTCTAAGCTTTCTTAGGGTTTAGGTGAAGGTTGTTAAGTATTTGTGAGAGGAGATTGTACTTTGTTCTTTGTTTCAATGCAATAAAACTATCAAGGTTTGCTTATCCTTTGCCATTCTTTGTTCTTGCATTCAAGCTCGGGAGAGAAGTTTGTGAGTAATCCATTTATCTAGACTCGGGAGAGTTAGATTCACGAAAGGGATAAGTACGGTGTTTCAATCACGAAATACTAACTCGGCCTAGGGATATGTTAAGAGTTTCAGCGGCTAAGAGAAGTGTGAGATTGGTTGGTGAGTATAATTGATTCACGCCGGGAGGTATCATCAAGGACTAGTCATCAACAGTACTTCGACTTAGGGATAAGCAGAGTCATCCAAGGACACTTTGCCGAACTTTGGTAAAGTACAACCACGAGCAAGGGATTGCCGCGCGGACAGTATCGTCCCTGCCAAGGCAGTAATCTGCAGTGCTGTCGAGGCAGTGAAATACAATTGCATTGGACAGAGACAAGTCAATCAAATCCACAATACAACGCAACTGGATCCTGACCTCTCTCTCTATTAATCAAATTTCATTCTTTTACTTAGTTGTTTTATTTCAATTTAATTAGTTTCATCCAAACCCAAATTACTTGTGTTTTTATTTTATTTTTTTTTACAGAACAAGAAGACAAAGAAGACATATTAAGTATACCAATCCCTGTCGAGACGATACACGATAATACTTATCACTTTATTACTTGCGATGTGTCCACTTGCACCAATCGCGTACTTTTGACACGCGACAAGTTTTTGGCGCCATTGCCAAGGATTGACAACTAAATTTTGTTTTCTTTATTTTCTTGTTTCTTTTTTATTTTTATTTTACTTTGGTTTTTCTTGGTGTATGACCAGGGCCAACCCAACCAACCCGTTGTACGAGTTAGACCCAGAGATCGAACGTACACGACAAAGGTTGAGGAGACAAATCCAAGAAGCTACGGCAGATCACCCAGCAGGACAAAACTTACCTATCGACAATGGAGGTCTACCTCCGCCACCAGGGCCGCGGCAACTTACTGTCAGAGACTTCCTAGAAGAGGATTTAAATGGGTTAAACCTAGGAGTCGTTACACCAGAGATAGAAGCAGCCCACTTTGAATTGAAACCTGTCATGTTCAATATGCTTAACACTATTAGACAGTTTGGTGAGTCTGTAATTGAAGATGCAAGGCAGCACCTCAAGTCCTTCATGGAGATATACAATTCCTTCAAAATCCAAGGAGTGCATGAAGATGTCTTGAGATTGAAGTTATTCCCCTATTCACTAAGGGATAGGGCGAAAGCCTGGTTAAATAGCATATGGAGCAGGATCTATTGGATCTTGGAGTGAACTCTGTCGTGATTTTATTACACGCTTTAATCCTACAAATTTATATGATAGAATTCGTAATGAAATCACTTCTTTTTCGACAGGCAGATGACGAACCGATGTACGAGGCATGGGAGCGATACAGGGATTTATTGCACTGCACAAGTGTCCCTTGCATGGATTTCCCCTATGGACACAAGTGACCATGTTTTATAATGCCACGAATGCCCCGACAAGGATGATGTTAGATGCCTCGGCAAACGAAACACTCCTTGATAAAGCACCTGAGGAAGCTATTGAGATACTGAATAAACTCGTAAAGAACGATTTTCAATTCCCTACATCTAGGCGAGGAGGAGTAAGACGCCAAGCCACGGTGAATGAGTTAGACACATCAAATTCAGTGGCAGCACAATTGGCCTCTCTTACTAAGATGGTGCAAAATTTGCAATTACAACAAAATACCTGCGAGGTTAGGGTGATTGATTCTTTTTGTGATTTATGTGGCGGTAACCACAATTCCTCTGATTGTATGAATCAAGAAACCGGTATGTATGTTGGAAATTACAACCGAACCAATATGATGTCCAACACATATAATCCCTCATGGAAGAGGCATCCGAACCTATCATGGAGTAATCCTAACAATGCCTTAAACCCAACCACCCAACCCTCAGGATTCCAGCAACCAATGCAACACCTGCCGTAGCAGCATGTCCAACAGTCAATGCCGCCGCAGCAGATGCAGCAGCAATCTGTAAGTTCCTTGGAAAATTCTCTGAAAGCATTCATGATGAAAATTGATTCATACATGGCAGAGAATAGCAACTTCATCAAAAGAACAGATGCATTCATAAATAGGACTGAGATGAGGTTGTAGAACCAAGAGGCAGCAATTAAGGCATTGGAAACTCAGGTTGGGCAGTTTGCTCAAAATATAAACACTAGACCACAAGGAGGACTACCTAGCAATACTAAAGTTGCTAAGGTAATGGGCCATGAACAGTGTAAAGCAATCACTACTAGGAGCGGTCTACAGCTGAAGGAAAAGACAGAAAGTCCAACAGGCCAAGTTCCATCATCAGACCCAGCAAGAGAGGAGGCTGAACAAACTGATCCTGATGACACTCCCCTAGCAGAGAACTCAGCAGCTCTTGAACAGTCTACCGAGACAGCAACAACCCCAGTGGTGCCAGGTATTAAATTCCAAACTAAAGAAACTCTGGATGAGATGAGACCACCACCACCCTTCCCACAAAGGTTGAAAAAGCAAAAACAGGACCATCAATTCAAGAAATTTCTTGATATTTTAAAGCAAGTCCACATCAACTTACCATCCGTAGAGGCAATTGAACAAATGCCTAATTATGCCAAGTTATTAAAAGACATTGTGTCTAAGAGAAAAAGACTAGGTGAGTTCGAAACAGTGGCTGCTACCGAGGGATGCATGGCAATGCTACACAATCGCATGCCACCAAAATTGAAGGACCCTGGATGCTTTATCATACCTTGTGCAATAGGTAATGATTATAAAGGTAAGGCCCTATGCGACCTTGGAGCAAGCATAAATCTAATGCCCAAATCTGTCTTCCAAAAGCTTGGAATAGGAAGGGCAAAACCTACAACAATTATGCTTCAACTTGCAGATCGATCATATGTGCAACCCGAAGGCAAAATCGAGGACATACTGGTAAGAGTTGATAAATTTATTTTTCCCGTTGATTTTCTTGTCCTTGATTGTAAAGCAGATGATAATGCACCGATCATCTTGGGGAGACCTTTCCTTGCAACTGGACGCACCGTAATTGATGTGGAAAAAGGAGAGTTGACAATGAAGGTTAACGACCAACAAGTCAAACTCAATGCATTCCACAACTTCAAAAAATATGATGATCCAAAAGAGTGCAAGGCCATCCACACAATAGACACCAAAACATCCTGCCGTGGCAGCATGCTCGGCAGGTTATTTGGCAAAAAGATCAAGCTCAAAGTAGAAGCAGAACATAAGGAAGGACATAAAGCAAAAGGGAGTGGCCAACATCTGCATTCTAATTTTGGCCAACAAGAGATAAACACCTTAGGAGATGCATTTGCATGCACTCCTCCAGTGACTTAATCTTTTCCCTTTTCTTTTTATATTATTATATTAGGGTTAGTTTAGTTTATATTTATTTTCCATATCAATTTTATGCTTTAAATATTTTTTCCTTGTTTGTGTTTAATTTTTATTTAGGATAATAAAGCAGGAATAACAGAGAAGTAGTTCACAGTAGGAAGTCTGTTGCCGTGGCATCGCACAGTGTCAGAGCCGCAACAATTTCAACGGGCAGAACAGTGTAACGGCTAGTCTGCCGAGATTTCTGCCGCGGCAGAAAAGGAAACGACAGTAAAGACTAACGACTACAAAACGGCTAGTGGTTCAAACGGTCACAAGGCCGAGGCCTATATAAGCAACCCCCTCCTCTTGAACTATTCACTCTTGCTTTCTTGTTTTCTTTAGAATACTCAACAATCTTGCTCTTACAATACTCTCTGCCTACCCTTTTTAAAATTCTCAGAATTCTTCCAAGAAAATCTCCAAGAACTTAATATCTCAAAATCTTTATGGCCACCTACAAGCGCTTTGCCCCAGCCAATGTTGAAGACCGCTTCAACAGGTCTTTCATTGCCCGGCAATTGTGGGAGGAACAAGGGTTCCAACACTCGGATGACAAAAATTATGGAATCGAGCACTATCTGTTCGATAGGATCAAGTACTAAGATTGGGAAATCTTTTGCCTTCAACCTGCCTAGGCAAACGCTACCATCGTGCGGGAATTCTATGCGCACGGGCCCAACAAAGACTCCCTCTTTGTCCACTGCCGAGGCAGGCCTGTCCAGCTTGATGCCGAGACCATCAACCAATTCTACGGCCTCACACCTGACCATGATGTACATGCTGAATTCATGGAGGTTATCACTGCCGAGGATTACGAGTTGATCAAAGACAACCTTTGCTACACGAATACTCCATGGGAAACCGGTGCCCATAGAGGATCTGTAGCAAGGTAGAGCCTAAAGCCCGAGGCCAAGCTTTGGAACACCTTTGTCAAGAGACGCCTCATCCCCACATCCCACAACAGCACGGTGGACCGAAAGCGATTGGTGCTCATCCAATCAATCATCAACAAAAGGAGCATTAACGTTGGAGAGATCATCTTACGCGAAATTTACAAATGCGGTAAGAAGGATAGAAGACCATTATATTTCCCTTGTTTGATCTCTAGTTTGTGTGTTGCTACAGGTGTAACAATAGAAGATACGGACGAATACACTCCCCAAAGGCGTGGATGGACCAGAGACTTTTGCCACAAAGTTATGCAGATCACACAAGCGGAACCAGTCCAAGCAACGCCCCAGCAGTTCACTGGTGATACTGCTGTCGGGGCCCAGTACACGGCAGACATGCCAGACACTGCCCACACCTCTGCCGCAGCAGACCCATACCAGGAGATACTACAAAGGATGGCAGCGATGGATCTTAGGCAACAGAGATACATGGAGTATCAAAGAGACTTTAACGGCACAATAGCCAAAATGATGCTCCATGCCTTTCCAGACGAAGGGGCGAAGTTTCCAGAATTTCCAAGCAACATGTTTGTCACAGCCGCCCCCTATACCAAGACTACACCAGCTCTAGGAGGACCGAGACCGTTCTTCCATGCGGGCCCTTAACCACAGTTTCTGCTGTCGGCCCATCTAGGGCAGCAGACTCTGCCGCAGCATCATCTGCCAGCAGAAGACCATCAAAGCGGAGGGCAATCTTCAGCACTCCACCACGATCCCCCATCATCATGGGTAGTTTATCAGCAGAGATAGATGCCTATGTACATCAAAGCTCAACCGCTGCCGGACCGAGTGCACATCATACCAGGGCAGCCACAGCAAATGAAGGTGGAACGGACATTATGATAACCGAAGAGATTGTCAACGTGGAAGAAGGAGAAGAAGTGGATGCTCCAATGCAACGGACACCACCAACAAGAGTCCAACCATACCGGCAAGCAAAGGCTCATCCATCGCCCTCACCAAGAACGAAGCAATCAGCAGCACGACCCCGTAGAAAAATTGTTACAAGCAGCTCTTCGGAGTCTCTTTAAATTTTTTCATATATTCAATCTTAATTGATGTTTGTTTCTAGATATGCTGCTTATTTCTTTCATATTTTTGTTGCCCACTATTCTCTTCTACTATAAAGCATTGAGGGCAATGCTTGGTTCGAGTTTGGGGGTGCAGAGCCACTACCGAGGCAGCAATCTACTGCCGAGGCCATGCCAAGAAAATGGAGTATTCAAGTGAATTTTTTTTAAAATTTTTTCATGCTCTCCGCCTTACTTGAATCAATTGCCTATACTTTTGCACTGCTTATCATTAGTATTGCCTTAGTTTATTCTTTAAGGCTATAGAAATCTTTCTCCTTACCATGATTAGGTCCTGTTAAGAAGGTTTAACCTTAGGATACTCAAGGATGAAAACTTAGAAGCTTACTATAAGATGAATTTTTCAAACACTTTTGGGACTTGTTGGATTATAGGAATTCTTTTAATGAACTTAGGTGATAAAGACTTAGATATTTGGGAAAATGACTAGAGGTGCCTATCATCGGCTCTAGGAATTACTCTTCTTCATGCTAGAGGTGCCCGAAATTGGCTCTAGTATGCTATAAGGAATATCAAAAAGAAAGAAGGAATTTGTGAAGAGAAAAACACAATCCTTGAGGTGCCCAAAATTGGCTCAAGCATTGGTTGTTTAGAATAGAAGAGAACACTTAACCCAATTCTACTTGTCTTGAACTTAGAGTTTATCTAAGAAAGCCTTTAATCAAACTTGACCATAAAAACGCACACACTCACCAAATCTTATAGTTTGTTTCTAGGTAAACACTTGGGTGGCCGAAAGGTTAAGTCTAAAAGAATAGGCATAGTTATGGTGGGGAGAATAGATGGAAACGTTAGACCAAGAGAGAGTAGAGTTTGGCAAATTGATGGTTTGCATTGCTTGAGGACAAATAATAGTTCGAGTTTGGGGGTGTGATAAGTGCTCAACTCACTATCACTTTTTACACCTTTTATGGGCATTAATCACTGAATTTACACCCACTCGGACCAATGCATGTACTTAATGTGATATCTTTAGAAGTTATGAGTATAAAGATGATATTTACAGAAAAGGCAAGTTTTACTGCATTTCTATATTTGTGCAGGAGAAACAAGTGCCGCGGCAACAACATGGCCGAGGCAGGACCTGATGCCGAGGCAGCAGCTGAGAGCCAGAAAGCAATATTGTAGGCGATCGGAAGAGAAAAATTCAAGGGACGTTTCTGGACATGAAGCACATGGATCGGAGCTGGTTAGCATGAGGAAACGCCCAAGACAAGGCCACGCGGGAAAGCCTCTTAGTTGAATTAAACTTGGAAATATTTTATTTATGTACATGACTTGTTCCCTACTCCAAGTTATATTCTACTTAGGAAAGGTTTGCCCTAGGCCAAGCCTATATAAGACCTAGCCGTCCAATGTATTAGGGATATATACCTAGAGAGCCGATTCATAGAGAGTTTACCCTAAGAATCAATGTTTTCTTTCTCTCAAATTATGTTCTAAGCTTTCTTAGGGTTTAGGTGAAGGTTGTTAAGTATTTGTGAAAGGAGATTGTACTTTGTTCTTTGTTTCAATGCAATAAAACTATCAAGGTTTGCTTATCCTTTGCCATTCTTTGTTCTTGCATTCAAGCTCGGGAGAGAAGTTTGTGAGTAATCCATTTATCTAGACTCGGGAGAGTTAGATTCACGAAAGGGATAAGTACGGTGTTTCAATCGCGAAATACTAACTCGGCCTAGGGATAGGTTAAGAGTTTCAACGGCTAAGAGAAGTGTGAGATTGGTTGGTGAGTATAATTGACTCACGCCGGGAGGTATCATCAAGGACTAGTCATCAACAGTACTTCGACTTAGGGATAAGCAAAGTCATCCAAGGATACTTTGCCGAACTTTGGTAAAGTACAACCACGAGCAAGGGATTGCCGCGGCGGACAATATCGTCGCTGCCAAGGCAGTAATCTGCAGTGTTGTCGAGGCAGTGAAATACAATTGCATTGGACAGAGATAAGTCAATCAAATCCACAATACAACGCAACTGGATCCTGACCTGTCTCTCTCTATTAATCAAATTTCATTCTTTTACTTAGTTGTTTTATTTCAATTTAATTAGTTTCATCCAAAACCCGATTTACTTGTGTTTTTATTTTATTTCTTTTTACAGAACAAGAAGACAAAGAAGACATATTAAGTATACCAATCCCTGTGGAGATGATACACGATAATACTTATCACTTTATTACTTGCGATGTGTCCACTTGCACCAATCTCGCACTTTTGACACGCGACATTATTCAACACGAGGATCGTATATTTGACCTTCGTTTGTGCAAAAAATAGGCTTGGTCTATAATGACACTGATGATGTTATTATCTCTGGAGAGAATTTGACATAGCTACATCGCTGAAGAAGAGGCAAAGTCCGCAAATCTTTATCTATCTACAACACTAATGATGAGATAGAGTATAACATTTGATACAGCTTCAACACTGATGCAGAGGCAAGAGAGAATGTTGAAGGTTTTGAGGTCTAATCTAGATGTAACACGGACGAGAAGATAGTTTCTAACATTTGATCAAACTACAATGTTGATGTTTGATCCAACTGTAGAACTGATGGAGAGACAAAGTCCACAAATCTTGATCCATTTGTAACACTGATGATGAGATAAAATCAGATGGCAAAGGATTTGGTGTCTAACTCAGCTGCAATACTGATGGAGAGACAAGATCCACAAATCTGAGGGTTTTTGTATTGGATTCGGCTATAACATTGACGAGGAAATAAGTCTTGACACTTGATTCCTCTATAACGTTGACAAAGAGGTAGCGATTTGGGTTCGGTTGCATTTTTCCCAAATACACAGGGATCAATGGATTTGACTTATCTTTACCAGTAGCCATTTATTACGTGCTAGTTGTATCATTTCTCTGTGTAAAACTCTCGACCCGGTCTAGATACCACCCGAAAAGAATGAACTACACGGAAAATACCGAGGCTAATTAAGAGAGTCACCCCGATAAACCCTAAAAATTAAAAGACTATTTTTTATATTACCTAGATGGTTTATTTTGATCCTACATGTCCATACATAGATTATATTAAATTGCAGCGAAAACAAATAAGGAAAGAGTCCTAAAATAACAGACATGCTTCGGTGACCAAAATGCAATTTTCCAAAAACTAAAAGACTAATTATGAAATTAGTTTTACCAATCTTTAAATAGATTCATTACATGCTTGGATCTCAAATTTTAGTCCTAAATACACATTATGCACATATCATATACAACTTACTAGATACATTGCAACCTAGTTAGTAACAATTGATTTAACTCATAAATAGTATGCTTCATTATCAACAACACTCAAATTCACACATAGGGATAACAAGAATCAAACTTTAATGTAACTTTATTGTAACTAAAGGTATACAAATAGGCAATTCAATTCTAGGTCACAAGGCTAACATTATCTTGACTAATCAAAACATATCATCCCTGCTAAAGGCATAATAACCTAATTTCAACATAAGGTTCATGACTTTCAAAACATTCCTACATTAAGCTTTTATTCAAGAAACATCAACATTGAATATCATCAATATGTATAAGCATAAAACTATTTCAAGTCTCAATAGCATAGACAATATTCACTATATGATAAACTCATCCTCATTGCTCTCTCACTACTACTAATGTTATAAAGACATACTTGCGCTTTCACTTAGCACTTACATGGATCCTTGCTTTCCTTTTTGTTGCCTCAACTTTATTTACTCTATACTGCAAGTTAATTAATAGGGTAAGCATAAGCTTAGTGAGTGAATAAAAAAAAGTATAAAAACACCTTGAAATGCAGCCCATATTAAACCAATTTCATCAATTTAAAAACCAAGTCATGCTCTATAAAATAATCACTCGTGGCTAACAATGCCACCAATATTAAAAATCAAAAAAGTGTTGCATCATGTGGTTCTAAGCCACAAAAACCAAGGCTTATATGTTTCACTTAACAAGCTTATAAAATGTAAGTCAATGTCAAACACTCTCAAAATCTATTTGCAATAAAACTCAGTAAAAATATTATACTTGCGTTTTCTCGTGTTGATATTAGTGATCCGATTAGTCTTACCTCTAATATTTGGGATAAACGGAAACTCGCATGCAGGCACAATGCCAAGACATGCCACGCATGAGGCTAAACTGCTAACATGCCATATATGAGAGCTAAACCGCTACTCATACCACGTATAAAGGCTAAACCACCTACTCATACCACGTATTAGCTAAACTCATGCATACGATGGATTACTCCAATAATGTTTCCTACCTTAGGTTCTAGGATAAGCTACGCTTAAATGCAATACAACACATATACCATAATTCAAGCAATAACTCTAATGCACCACTAAGGAATTTACCCACGTATACAAATTTTATAATTTAAAAGAGTGCACTAACATCTTATTGATTGATCGACTTATCCCTATTAATATCATCTCAATATTCAACACAAAACGAAACCAATGCTCAAGTTTTAAGTCAAAAAAAGTAAGAAATCCACATGCATCCCACTAACATATGCATTAAATGCATAAACCGGTAAAAACCATTTTTCTCATGTTTTCAAAATAAAACCATGGGAGCATCATATATATATATATAAACCTTTGTAAAAACATCTCTTGAGAATTGAAACACATGCATATTTACATATGCACAGGTATAACACGAGCATGACTAAACATAGTAAAAATGAGGCATAATATGAGAACCTTTAAGAAAGCAATACTTTAAACTTACTTCATAGTATAGGGAAGTTTTTCACGCCTTCCCTAAACCCTCAAACCTTTGAACACACATTTAAAACCCTGACGAATTGGCAGCCCTCATAATCCACTCACCAATTTACTAAAACTTGCTCAACAAGTCACCCAAAAACATGATTCGACTTTCCGATCTCCCTCAAACTTGTTCCTCTACCTTTTGACCTGATTCAAGCATCAAAAAAAGAGGGTTTAGTTCATTATAACACACCCAAACATCCCTCAATTCGGACCAATACATGGAAACCCCTAAAAACACCATAAAACTTAAACGAAACTCACCGAAAACCTCTCCAAACATAGCCTAAACCTTAGGTCCATGTAACCTCTCGACCCAGTATAGACACAACCCGACTCGAACGAGCTACACAGGGAATACCAAGGCTAATCTGGAGACTCGCCTTGATAAACAATCCTAAATTTTAAATGGTTATTTTTTATCTTATCTAGACGCTTCAATTAGATCCTACATGTTCATGCAAAGACTTTATTTATTTGCAGCGGAAACCGATAAGAATCAAGTCTTAATTTAACTAGTTATAAGGACCTAATTATAATTTTCTAGCATTATGAGAACCATTAGTGAAAATTTAAGTTACGAATCCTTAATTAAATCCATTACATGCTTAACTCTAAAATTTCAACTTAAAGTGTGGTTTGTAAGTCATTTAATCGCATACTAGAGGTTTAGGGACTAAAACATAAAGAACCTAAAGTTTGTTTAAGCTTATAACCAACTTATTGGTCAGGGGTATCGGAACACCCTATACCTATTTTGAAACCATAATGCTTCGCCAAGTTGGTACTGAAACCAATATTAAGTGTTTCGATACCCTTTCGATAACTCGCTCGATGCCCTGCTCAACAAGCCCGCGTTTTGATAAAGTAGGGTCCTTGTTCTGGTATGTTTCGTCTCTATAAAAATGAGTTTCAAAACTCGGGATATGCGTATCGATACGCCTGCTTGTGTTCATTAACTTGTATCGAAACGATTACTTACCGTTTCGATACCCAGGCTTATTTTCCAGCTTTTCCTCGTTATTTTTCTAGGTTATCGAAGACTTAAGGTATCGTTTCGATACCACCTGTCCAAAAACTGCAAGATTTGTAGATTTCAAGCATAAAACGTGTTCAACACACTCTAGATGTATAATTTCACCTAAAGGTCCATAAACCACATATCACAACATGTACTCTAGATACAATTCCTCCTATATAGAATAAGTATCACTCAACATGTAAGAGCATTCAATAATATCAACTAAAATCATATGTAATCATAGAAGAAACATAAATTCAAAACCAATTACTTTATTAATCTCAAAAGTACCTAACATGAAGTTCATTTACTAACTCAAAATATCATGAATTCACTCTTCAATAACAAAACCTAATAACCGAGGGATTCCTTAACTCATTAAAAGAATAAATAACATAAGGTTCCTTAGCTCAATTGATCTCAACTCCTAAAAACATGCTTCAACTTTAACAATAAAAAATACACATATAAGAAGAACATTAACATTGAATATCATCAATATGTATGAGTATACAACTATGTCAGGTGTTAATGGCGTAGACAATATTCACAATATGATAACCCATCCCCATTTCTCCCTCACTACTAATAAGGTTATAAAGGCATACTTGAGCTTTCACTTGGCAGTTACCTAGATTCTTGCTTCTCTTTACTGTCTCCACATTAAATACTCTGTATTTCAAGGTAAATGAGAGGGTAAGAATAAGCATAGTGAGTGAATAAAAACATATTTAAAACACCTTACAATGCAACCCATAATATACCAAAATCAATTTTAAAATAAGTCATGATCTAATTAAAAACAATGTCCATGGCCGTCAACACCACTATTTGAAAACAACAAGTGTACCATAGCTCAAGAGGCACAAAATATTTTTAGAAATACCTTTTGAAAACACATGCTTTATAAATAACACAAAACTTACATGCTGCACAAAGTAAAGCTTAAATAAAAACCACTTATTCACATATCAAATACACATGCAAAACTCGTTGCAAGGTATCGTACACTTGCTTTTAAAACATTTTGGTATTAGTGAACCGATTAGACTATCACTAATCGTTAGGATAAATGGAATTACGCATGCAGACATACTTGCCAAGACATGCCAGGTATGGGGCCAATCGCTAACATGCCACATATGAGAGCCATATCGCTACTCATACCACGTATGAGGGCTAAACTGCCTACTCATACCCATGATGGATTACCTCCGATCATGAAATCTCACTTTAGCATCCGGGATAAGCAATTCTTAAATGTAATACAACACATATACCACACTCTAAGCTTCAACTCTAATGCATCACTAAGGCATTTAATACACATATGCATTTTGTAATTTATAGTCCACTCACATCCTATTGATCTATCAACTTATCCACATTAACATCATCTTTAATAAAAATACAAAAAAAAAGACAATGATCAAGTTTCGATTTAAAAATAGTGAAATAAACTCATTCATCCCACCAATACATGCATCAATTGCATAAACTAGTAAAAACTACTTTTATCATGTTTTTAAAACAAAACCGCGGGAGCATTATTCACATATAAAAACTTTGTAAAAATAGTATCATGAGCACTAAAACAAATACATAACCACATACGCATAACACAATAAGAGCATGAAAAATAACATAGTAAAACACGACATAATATGAGAACATTTAAGAAAGCAATACTTTAAAATTATTTTCGAGTATAGAGAGTTTTTTCACACCTTCCCTACACCCCCAAAACTTTGAAAACACATTTAAAACCATGCCAAATTGACAGCCCTCATAATCCACTCACCGATTTACCAAAACTTGCTCGACAAGTTACCCGAAAATGTGATTCGGCTTTCCAATCTCCTTCAAACTTGTTCCTCTACCTCTTGACATGATTCAAGCATCAAAACCAAAGGGTTTATTGAATTAAAACGAACCAAAACTGTAACCCTCCCAAACCAGCCTATGCGGAAAGCCTGACCTAGGTTGGTCACATTGTTTTTTTTAACAATATACCATAAAAATCATATGTCATGTATCGGAATATATTAATCTGATTAACATCATTTAAAATAATATACCATAAAAACCGATAATCTCAAAACATAATACGTTTAAAAACATTGTTCACAAAAATAGTTCACACATTAGTGGCAAAATATAATATGTTTATCCTATCAGTAACAATATATAGGCACATGTCACCCTAACTGAAATCTGGAAGATTTAAACATTACATCAAAATATAATCGGGAAGGTGTAGATCCTCTAAATGCCAAATCTTGGAAGCCTATTTACGGATATCTAAAAGGGGAAAGAAAACGGGTATGAGCTATAGAGCCCAGTGTGTTCCAACAGTGCACACAAATCACAAGAAATATCAATAAAAAGTAATAACAGAAAATTAGGTCATGTATATGCATGATATGCTACCCTCCAACCAAACTCCTAGATACAATTCCCCCGAACAATATCTGATACAGGCATTAACCTAAGTCCGATAGGGCAAAGGTACTGGCCTAAGGAATTACCTTAGGGAACAGGCGGAATTACCCCGGTTGTAGCACAGGAACTAATAACAGGCGAAATTACCTAAACCGAAGCTAGGAACCATAAAAATGCGGAATTACCAGCTGGATCAAGGCTGAACCGAAACTCAGACACTTCACAACATCCCAATCCTAAGGTAATAGGTATGCAGTAATAGAAGGAGTGATGACAACAGTACTAAGAAATAATCAGTCATCATGTATATACCAAATCAGGAAATATCACACAGGATATATCAGGCATACAGTAAAAACAAACTATAATCATACTTAAAGTTTAAAATAAATGTCTATATAAATCCGGGAAAACAGTCATGCGCACGTACTATGTTCGTTTAAAACGGGAAAACAGTACTATACAGTCATATAGCACACAAGAAACACACCTCAAAATGGGCAAAAACAGTCAGGTGTCCTACTGGGCGTTCGAGACTTGCTCTGCAGCAGTACTGGACCCTATAGATACATGATAGAATTTATATTAATACCGGAGTTTAAATACTGAAATGTTTATTCACTAGGTTTTAAATACATACGGGTTACTATCGGATCTCAGGATAGGTCAAAACGGGAGGAGCTAGGCTGGGTCGGTACACGATCGGTAGGACTTTGAGATCCTACAAACAAATAGATATCGATATTAGACCTTATTTAAAACTCTGAACTTAACTTAACTTAGAAGAAAAGTTCGACTCGAGACTTTAAAGTCCAAATTGGGGGCTTTCGGGTTCGAATTTTGAGAAACGGACTTCACGGATGGACTCAAGACGTCGAAAAACATAAAATAGGAGTTTTTGAAAATTTTGACTTTTGGGGTCAAAGTCAACGCTAACGTCACGCTGATGTAAGCATCTCGGTCAACGGTCAACGCTGATGTCATGCTAACGTCACAGTCAATGGGTCGGGTCAGTCAACATGTCGAGTCAGTCAACGAGTCTGGTCAAAGGTTGACCGGTTCGGTCCGGGTTGGATCAGTTCGGGTTGACCGGTTCAAGGCTGGTTTGACTTTGATTGGACCGGTTCGGACCGGTCGGCTTACGGCAGCCATTGACGGTGGCCGGAAATCTCCTGCAGCGGCGCGTGGAGGCCACGCGTGGCCCTAAACGACCGGAAACACTCATACGACTCCAAAAATTCTAGATCTAACACCAAAAAACCATGATTCCAACCAAAACACTGAGAAAACAGACGAGAAAGTTGGATCTTACCAGCTATACCTTAAAACCGAAAGAACTCCAACGAAGGGCTAGCCGGTGACGATCGAAGGTGATGACAGAGGGGTTTTGGTCGTCTGGACACGGTGAGCACAAGGAGGTCGGCGATGCGCTGGAATGGCGTCGATCAGAGGCCAAATCGATGAAGAACAAAAATGGGGTTTAACCCCAGTTCCGGCGAAGCTTTGAGCTTCGATTTTGGGCGTTCGCGACGGCCGATGTGCGCGTGGAAGGGTGGGTTTTGGTCGGGAGACGATGGTGGTTAAGGCGGTGCCGACGGTGACTCTCACGACACGGCGATGATTGAGATTGGGCGGTCGTCGGGATTGGTTCGAAAGGGGGTAGGTGAGGGAGACGAATGGTTTATTTTGGTTCAAAAATAGAGATGAATGTTCCAGATCTGATATTTGTTTTGGTTTCCAATATGATAGGGGGATTTTAAAATTCAAAAGATAATATTATTATTATTATCAGAACTGATATAAGTTAAACTTAGGGCGAGGAGGTTCAAGATACAAGAGCTTGATAGCTCAAGTGGTTGGGGAACCGGTCAAACAAGATGATGGTTGCGGGTTCGAAACCCCACAACCACATTTCTCATCCTTTTATTTTTTATTAACATTTTTAAGGTGTTACAACTCCCCCCTAAAAAGAAATTTCCTCCTCGAAATTTACCTGAACTAAATAGATGTGGGAACTGCTCCCTCCCTCGTAGATTCCTCGATCTCCCAGGTGGACTCTAAAGAACTACGGTTTCTCCACTGAACTTTAACCATAGGGATACACCTTCTTCTCAGAACTCTCTCATCAAACTCCAAGATCTAAACAGGTTCCTCCTCATAGGATAAGTCTGGTCGTAGCTCAACATCCTGAACCTGAATAATGTGACTCGGATCCGGATGGTATTGTCTCAACATAGATACATGAAATACATCATGAATACGACTAAGCTTAGGAGGTAACTCAAGATGATATGCAACAGACCCAACTCTTTTCAAAATACGGTATGGTCTGATATATCTCGGGCTCAACTTGCCCTTACGCCCAAATCTAAGAACTTTCTTCCATGGTGAGACTTTCAAGAAAACTTGATCACCAACCTCAAACTCGATATCCTTTCTTCTCCGGTCGGCATAATATTTCTATCTATCAAAAGCTTCCTTCAGGCGATCTCGGATCAATCTGATAGTCTCCTCAGTTTCCTAGATCAACTCGGGACCCAAAGTTTTCCAATCATACAGCTCGGTCCAACAGATAGGAGTACGACACTTACGACCGTACAAGGCCTCATAAGGTGCCATACGAATGCTAGCCTGGTAATTGCTATTATATGCAAACTCTACCAAAGGTAAGAAATTTTCCCAATTGCCCCGGAAGTCTAGCACACAACCCCGTAACATATCTTTCAGGATTTGTATTACTCTCTCAAACTGACCATCTGTCTGAGATGGAAAGACGTACTGAAATTCAGGCGAGTACCCAAAGCAGACTGTAAAGTTGTCCAGAAACGAGAAGTAAACCTCGTATCTCGGTCAGAAATGATAGACAAGGTCACCCCATGTAATCTGACAATCTCAGAAATATACAGTCTAGCCAGCTTCTCCAGAGAATAAGTAATCCAAACATGAATAAAATGTGCCGACTTTGTGAGTTTATCCGCAATAACCCAGACATAATCCTTCCTAGACGGGGTCAAAGGCAAACCGATAACAAAGTCCATCGTGATTCGTTCCCATTTCCATTCAAGAATCCTGATAGGCTGTAAAAGACCACAAGGATGCTGATATTCTGCTTTCACCTATTAACATGTCAGGCATCTGGATACATAATCTTAGATATCTTTTTTCATACCTACCCAACGGTATCTCTGTTTCAGATTTTGATACATTTTATCTCCTCCAGGATGCATAGCATAAGGATTACTATGAGCCTCGCTGAGAATGGTCTGTCTGAACTCAGGATCGTTGGATACACAGTAACGACCATTAAAACAAAGAACTCCATCCTAATCAAAGGAATAAACAAAAATGGATCCTTGCTCAACTTGTTGTACAACAGGAAGTAAGGAGTCATCCAACCGCTGCTTGGCCCTAATCTGCTCAGCCAATGTCGGTTTAACCTGTAACTCAGCCAATAAGCTACCATCATCATATATACTCATCCTGGCGAACAAGGATCTCAGGTCTGATATGGTCTTACAACTCAAAGCATTTACCATAACATTGGCTTTACCCGGGTGATACTCAATTTCACAGTCATAGTCCTTAAGAAGCTCTAACCAATGACGCTGTCTCAGATTAAGCTTCTTTTGGGTAAGGAGGTACTTCAGGCTCTTATGATCGGTAAAGATAAAACACTTCTCTCCGTAGAGATAGTGTCTCCAAATTTTCAGAGCAAAAACCATGACTGCAAGCTCAAGATCATGGGTAGGATAAATATACTCATGTGGTCTCAACTAGCGTGACGCATAAGCGATCACTTTACCATCCTGCATCAAAACACAACCAAGACCAGAATGTGAAGCATCACTATAAACTGTAAAGTCCTTCCCTAACTCATATTGGGTTAAAACTGGAGCTCGAGTCAAGGCTGTCTTTAACTGATCAAAACTAGACTGATGGGCATCAGACCAAACAAACGGAACATCCTTCCTCAAAAGCTTCGTCAAAGGGGCTGCTATCAAGGAAAAGCCCTTGACAAAGCGTCGATAATACCCAGCTAAGCCCAGAAAACTGCGGATCTCAGACACATTCCTAGGAGGTTTCCAACTAGTGATTGCATCAATTTTACTCGGGTCCACCTGGATACCTTTAGCTGAAACAACATGCCCTAGAAAAGTCACCTCACTAAGCCAAAAATCGCATTTACTTAGCTTGGCATACAACCGAAGCTCACTGAGAGTCTGCAACACAACTCTAAGATGCCACACATGCTCATCCTCTGAGCGAGAGTAAACTAGGATATCATCAATAAACACCACAAGAAACTGATCTATGTAGGGTCAGAAGATACGGTTCATCATATCCATAAAAGCTACAGGGGCATTGGTTAAACTGAAAGGCATCACTAAGAACTCATAGTGGCCATATCTGGTACGGATAACAGTCTTAGCAACATCCGAGCCCCTAATGTTTAACTGGTAATACCCAGATCGAAGATCAATCTTTGAGAAAACTGTGGCTCCCCAGAACTGATCAAAAAGATCATCAATCCTGGGTAAAGGATAATTGTTTTTCACGGTCCGCTTATTCAACTTTTGGTAATCGATACACAACCAAAGGGAACCATCCTTCTTTTTAACAAAGAGAACTGGAGCTCCCCAAGGCGAAGAGCTGGGTCGGATGAACCCTCTGTCAAGCAATTCTTGTAACTGAACCTTCAACTCCTTTAGCTCCTTCGGAGCCATATGATAAGGGGCCATAGAAACTGGTGCTGACCCAAGATAAGTCTCAACCTCTCTTTCTGGAGGGAGACCTGGCAACTCCTCAGGAAAAACATCTGGAAACTCACTAATTATGCGAATTTTTTCGATCTTAGATAAGGACCCTTTTGTGTTAAAGAAACAGGCAATAAAGGTCTCATATCCTTTCTGGATCAACCTGTCAGCAGACAAAACTAATACCAAATTGGACAGATATCCTCGTCGTTCACCAACCAAAACTACAGACCGTCCATTCGAAGTCTTTAAGGTAACCCTTTTGGCCTCACAATCCAGACTGACACGATGCTCGATTAACCAGTCCATTCCCAGAATTAGATCGATCTCCTCTAAAGGAAGTTCCATAAGGTCTTCTAGAAACATTTCCCCTTCCACAACAAGGGGACATCTACTGAAAACCTTATCCACTAATAAAGATTGCCCCATTGGTCTCATAACGGTAACAACACTCTTAGTGTCCTCAACTGAGATCGAAAGGTGTCGAGATACTGACTTAGATATGTAAGAGTGGGTGGAGCCATTTTCAAGCAAAGCAAAGTACGGAACAGAAAAGATGGTAAAGGTACATGCGATAACATCTGGCTCATCTCAATCATCCCTACGTCAGGTGGCATAAACAAGTGCTGGCTGACGAGCCTCAGAAACATATGGCCCACCACCACCACCCTAGTGGCGTCGACCCCTGGTATCGGATCTAACAGAAGACCCAAAAGCTCTACCCTGAAAACATCCCGAAGCGGGTGTCTGAACGAATGCCTACGATCTGGACGGAGTCTAAGAGTGCACAGGGGTCTGAGTCGATGGTCGACTAACAGAAGGTGGGTGAAGGCAATCTCTTAGAAAATGCTCAGAAGATCCACAAAGGAAACAAGCTCCAATCTTCTTCCTACACTCGCCCCTATATATGTTGCCACAATAATCACACGCTGGTACAGATGGGAACCTAGAAGAACTACCCCGGCTAACAGTAGAGTCATGCGGTGTCGCGGGCTAATGATAGGAACCACCTTTCTAACTCATTGTAGATCGAGCTCTCTTATCAGGGTAACTATAAGACTCACCATGGCTGACGTGTCCCCCAGGTCGACCACGGTCCTTCCTACGGTCCCTATCTCTACCCTGCTCTTGGTCCTGATCTCTCATAGTCTGGCTATTAGAAAGCTTCTCCAAATCCTCAACAGTCTTTGCCCAGTTCACCAGGTCCTCAAATATCACATCATGATGCGTGGCTACCTGGACTAGAATACCAATGCGGAGACCCTCAAGAAACTTATCACACTTATCTTTCTATGAATCAACTGAAGGAATTGTCTACTAAGGGTCTCATCAGTCACTGTAGCAGCAGGCTTGAAGCTGGGTGTTGATACCCCTCTAACCGGGGTAGACATATTAATGCCTGCAGCAGGCTAAGGGTTGGGCGGTACGATGGTACTAGCGGAAACAGGTGGGTCCGGAGGAATGATGGGTGGAGGATCACTAATAGACTCCTCTATAGGATCAACAAAATTGGTCGCTCGACCACGCCCTCGGGTGGTTCGGCGAGTTCTAAGGACACTCATATAGTTTAGGAAATCTACAAGGATAAAATTTAGGAGATTAGAATTGGCACCGGAGAACCATACACAATACAAAAAGATATAGGTGACATAGCCTTACAAATATTAATTCATAACAGTTTAACAGAAAACATTTTATTTAGGACCCATCACGGTCCGAGAGTCGTAAAACCAAAGCTCTGATACCAACCAAATTTAATCCTTCCAAAGTAGCCTATGCAGAAAGCCTGACCTAGGGTGGTCACATTTTTTTTAAAACAATATACCATAAAAATCATATGTCATGCATCGGAATATATTAATTTGATTAACATCATTTAAAACAATATACCATAAAAATCGATAATCTCAAAACATAATACGTTTAAAAACATTGTTCACAAAAATAGTTCACACATTAGTGGCAAAATATAATATGTTTATCCCATCAGTAACAATATATAGGTACATGTCACCCTAACTGAAATCCGAAAGATTTAAACATTACATCAAATATAATCGAGAAGGTGTAGATCCTCCAAAAGCCAAATTCGGGAAGCCTATCTACGGATATCTGAGAGGGGAAAGAAAACGAGTATGAGCTATAAAGCCAAGTGTGTTCCAACAGTGCACGCAAATAACAAGAAATATCAATAAACAGTAATAATAGAAAATCAGGTCATGTATATGCATGATATGCTACCCTGCAACCGAACTCCTAGATACAGTTCCCTAGAACAATATCTGATACAAGCATTAACCTAAGCCCAATAGGGCAAAGGTACCGGTCAAAGGAATTACCTTAGGGAACAGGCAAAATTATCCCGGTTGTAGCACGGGAACCGATAATAGGCGGAATTAACCTAACAGAAGCTAGGAACCGTAAACAGGCAGAATTACCAACTGGATCAAGGCTGAACCGAAACTCAGACACTTCACAACATCCCAATCCTAAGGTAACAGGTATGCAGTAATAGCAGGAATAATGAAAACAGTACTAGGAAATAATCAGTCATCATGTATATACCAAATCAGGAAATATCATACAGAATATATCAGGCATACAGTAAAAATAGACTATGATCATACTTAAAGTTCAAAATAAATGTCAATATAAATCCTGGAAAACATTCATGCGCACGTACTATGTTCGTTTAAAATGGGGGAAACAGTAGTATACAGTCCTATAGCACACAAGGAACAAACCTCAAAATGGGCAGAAACAATCAGGTGTCCTACTGGGCGTTAGAGACTCACTCTGCAACAGTATTGGACCCTATAGATACAAGATAGAATTTATATTAATACCGAAGTTTAAATACTGAAATGTTTATTCAATAGGTTTTAAATACATACGGGTTACTATCAGATCTCAGGATAGGTCAAAACGGGAGGAGCTGGGTTGGGTCGGTACACAATCGGGAGGACTTTGAGATCCTACAAACAAACATGTATCGATATTAGACATTAATTAAAACTCTGGACTTAAATTAACTTAGAAGAAAAGTTCGACTCGAGACTTTAAAGTCCAAATTGGAGGCTTTCGGTATCGAATTTTGAGAAACAGACTTACAGATGGATTCAAGACGTCGAAAAACATAAAATAGAGGTTTTTGAAAATTTTGACTTTTGGGGTCAAAGTCAACGCTGACGTCACGCTGACGTCAACATCCAAGTCAACGGTCAACGCTGACGTCATGCTAACATCATGGTCAATGGTAAATTGGTTGGGTCGGTCAACGGGTCAACAGGTCTGGTCAAAGGTTGACTGGTTCAGTTTGGGTTGGACCGGTTCAGTTTGGGTTGACCGGTTCAAGGCTGGTTTGACTTAGGTTGGACTGGTTCGGACCGGTCAGCTCCTGACAACCATCCACGGTGGCCGATAATTGCCTCTGGCGGTGCGTGGAGTCCACGCGTGGCCTTAACCGGCCGGAAACACTCATACGACTCCAAAAATTCCAGATCTAACACCAGAAAACCATGGTTCCAACCAAAACACTAAGAAAACAGACGAGAAAGTTGGATCTTACCAACTATACCTTAAAACCGAAAGAACTCCGATGAAGGGCTAGCCGGCGAAGATCGAAGGTGATTACTTAGGGGTTTTGTTCGTCTAGACACGATGAGCACAAGGAGGTTGGCGACGGGCTAGAACGGCGTCGATCGGAGGCCGAATCGATAAAGAACAGAAATGGGGTTTAACCCCAAGTCCGGCGAAGCTTCGATTCCGGGCGTTTGCGGCGGTCGATGTGCGCGTGGAAGGGTGGGTTTTGGTCGGGACAAAATAATAAAATTTTTATCAAGAAAACTGATTTTATTGATTCAAGACTTTAAAGATTGATGCAATCATCCAAGAACTTAGGGATTTCATTAAATAACTTTATGTTTCATAGTTTTGAATGATTCTCACCTCCAAAATAGATCCAACCCCTTTCAAGGTTTAAAAACAAGTAAAATCGAAGAAAAACGAAGAGGCTTTGAAGAAGAAAAATATAAAAAATTAAACAAATGATTTTTTATTAAAAAATTAAACAAAATATAACGGAGTGGCTTCCCAAAATAGTTGAAGTCAAAATTCTAAAAAAAATAGGTTTATATTTTGATGAAAAATAGGTTTTTAGGATTAATATTAAGTTATTTGGGTTATTAATTAAAATTATGGGTTATGGGTGATTAAAATAGGCCCTTGGAAGGCTTAGATAAACTAGGATTAAAATTTGATCAAATTCCCTTGATGATTCAAATTTTTGGCTTTGTTTATGAAATTTTCCTCAAGTTTTCAATTTTTACAAAGTAGTCACTAATTTCAAAAACTTAGGGATTCAAGGGTCAATTTTGGAAATTGAGTTGAGAAAAGTCAAATATATATTAAATAAAGATTTTAGGATATTTTTCCATAATTTATTTTGAGTTAAAGCTATTTTTTAAGTATTTAATCCCGAATTAGGCTATACTGGCAAAACTAGTTCACTAACTTCTAAGACCATTTTTGTGGCATTACACTCTGGGTACAATCAGTTGGTACCAATCATGAGATTGGATTTGATCATTCAGGAGAATGGATTTCAATGGACATTTAAATGGTCCTTATCGATGCATTTTTCCAAAATACACAAAGATTAACTGATTTGAATTACCTTTACTAGTAGCCGTTTACTTCGGTCTAGTTGTATCATTTCCCTGGGTACAATCAGTTTGTACCAATTATGAGATTGGATTTTAACAAAGAATTTGTTCCTTTTACCATTCTTGAAAATGGATTTCAATAGACATTTGAGTTTTCTTTATCAATGCATTTTTCCTAAATGCACAAGGATTAACGGATTTGATTCGCCTCTACCAATAGCTGTTTACTCCAGGCTATTTGTATCATTTCCTTGTGTACAATCAGTTTGTAACAATCATGATATTTGATTTTCTCAAAGGATTTATGTTCCTATGATCATTCGCGAAAATAAATTTTTACGGACATTTGAATTGCCCTTTATTTCGTTTTTTTCTCCCTTTTTTTCCACTTTCCCTTTCTTGTAGCAAGGTAGAAAAAAATTTATCATTTAAGATTATCTCTGGAATAAATTAGCAAAGAAGGAACATGTCAGGCTTAGTCAGCTTTATCCATCTTGCTACCTTTAGTATTTGTACAACTCTGACGAAGTGATATGATCAAATGTATGTTCGACCCGCACAACTCTGACGATGTGGCATGATCATAAGAGAGTTTTGGTTGGCACAACTCCGACGAAGTGACATGACCAAGTGAGTACGGTCCGCATAACTTTGACAATGTGGCATGATCGAAGAGAGTGTTTTGATTTGCACAACTCTAACGAAGTTACAAGATCAAGAGAGTTCGATCCACACAAACCTGATGATGTGGCAAGATCTCAAGAAAATTGATCCTCACTACACTAATGAACTGGCAAGATCTTAAGAGAAATTTGATCCGTACTACACTAACGAAGTGGAAAAATCTCAAGAGAATTGATCTGTACTACAATGACTAAGTGTCAAGATCTCAAGAGAATTGATCCAAACTATAATGAAGAAGTGATAAGACCTCGAGGAAATTGATACTCACTACACTGACGAAGTGGCACGATCTCGAGAGAATTGATCCGCACTACACTAACAAACTTACAAGATCTCGAGAAAATTGATTTGTACTACAATGAAGAAGTGGAAATATCTCGTGAAAATCGATCCGCACTACACTGACGAAGTGACACGATCTCGAGAAAATTGATCCATACTATACTGAAGAAGTGGCAAGATCTTGAGAAAATTGATCCACACTACACTGATGAAGTGACACAATCTCGAGAAAATTGATCCGCATTACATAGAAGAAGTGGCAAGATCTCAAGAAAATTGATCCATACTACATTGACAAAGTGGCTAGATCTCGAAAATATTGATTCGCACTAAACTGACGAAGTGGCAAGATCTTGAGAAAATTAATCCGCACTACACAGAAGAAGTGGCAAGATCTCGAGAAAATTAATCTTAGTATATTGACAAAATGATAAGATCTCGAGAAAATTGATCCGCACTACACTGACGAAGTGTAAAGATATAGAGAAAATTGATCCGCAATACACAACCAAAGTGGCAAGATCTCGAGAGAATTGATCCGTAATACTCTGATGAAGTGACAAGATCTCGAGGAAATTTGATCTACACTATATTAACGAAGTGGCAAGATCTCGAGGAAATTTGATCCACACTACACTAGTTAAGTTGCAAGATATCGAGAGAATTGATTCGCACTACACTGACGAAGTGGGAAGATCTTGAGGAAAATTGATTCGCATTACACTGACGAAGTGGCAAGATCTCAAGGGAATTTATCCGCACTACTCTGACGAAGTGGCAAGATCTCAAGAAAATTGATTCGCACTACACAGACGAAGTGACAAAATCTCGAGAAAATTGATTCGCATTATATTGACGAAGTGGAACGATGTTTAAAGAATTGATCCGCACTACACTGCCGAAGTGGCAAGATCGCAAGAAAATTTATCCGTACTACACTGACTAAGTGGCAAGATCTCGAGAAAATTAATCCTTACTACACTAACGAATTGAAAAGATCTCGAGAAATTAATCCGAACTACAATGACGAAGTAGAATGATCTCAAGAAAATTGATCTGCACTAAACTAACAAAGAGGGAAGATCTCGATAGAATTGATCCGTAATACTATGACGAAGTGTTAAGATCTCGAGTGAATTGATCCACACTAAAATAACGAAGTGGCAAGATTTTAAGAGAAATTTGACCCGCACTAAATTGATGAAGTGGCAAGATCTCGAGAAAATTTGATCCGCACTACACTAAAGAAGTGGCAAGATCTCGAGAAAATTGATTCGCACTACACTGACGAAATGGGAAGATCTCAAGGAAAATTGATTCGCACTACACTAACGAAGTGGCAAGATCTCGAGGGAATTGATCCGCACTACTCTTACGAAGTGTTAAGATTTAAAGAAAATTGATCCGCACAACACAAACAAAGTGGCAAGATCTCAAGAGAAAATTGATGCGCACTACACCGACGAATTGACAAGATATTGAAGAAATTGATCCTTACTACACTGACAAAGTTGAAAGATCTCAAGATAAAATTGATCTCCACTGCAATGCCGAAATGCCAAGATCTCGAGAAAATTGATCCGTACTACACTAACGAATTGGCAAGATATCGAGAAAATTGATTTGCATTACCCTGACGAAGTGTCGTGATCTCAGGAGGGAATTTTATTTGTGCTACTCTGACGAAAAAACTCAATCTATAGAGGATTTGATCTTCACTACTCTGACGAAGTGGCTTGATCTAGAGAGTTTGATTTGAGCAAGCTTTAGGCTAGTTGTGTCATTAACCTATCATGGATTCAGGAGAATAAGTTATTCTCTATAATTTTTCTTCTGTAAGTATGCTTATTGTGATGAATAAGTTGTTCATTTATTTAATCGCTTGTTGGAGAAGTAAAATATGTAACACTTTTGAAAATAGATTTTGAATGTTATGGTTAGCATGAGTTAAATGGTTTTAGTCTAAATATGTCAGATGAATGCATACATGATCCTAGCATGAAATGAAAAATGAATATGATAATGATTTTGTCCCAAGATTGGCTCAATTAGTTGGCCTGATTTTCTGTTGGAACTCTATTTCAAATGTTGGTCCTTTCCTCTTCAAGAAAAAAATATCTAACCCCATTTTGTTTGTTGGTTGACTATTTTTTTCGAGGTGTTTCTTGGCGAAAAGTCTTTTCCTGAATCGATATTGCTCTTAGTTCATGTATTTTTCTGAATCTTTCAGGAGAAATGTAGACAAATTATCATCTCATTCACAAAGTTTAGGCAGCAAACATTGATAGTTAATAAAAAAACTGGCAAAATATGGTACCTCACATATCTTGCTAACAAGCTTTATAGGACCAGTTTAACGTGACATCATGTGTCTTGGAGGCTTTAAGTGCAAATTCTTCTTGTATCACGGAGCCTTATATCTAGATGGATTCATTTTGTTTTATGTTGCTTCAATCTTGACAAAACCCATAAAGTGGGAATTTTGACCTCGGTGGGTAATACCACCTTCATCCCATAGACTAAAGAAAACCACTTTCATCCCATAGATTAGATATAAGAGGGTTATCTAATCTTACAACTCCCATCTTCATAAGTTTTTCCATGAGTTTCTTGAAATCAACGCAATTCTCAATGGAATTCCCCACAACTCCAGAATGGTTTTCACATTGAACTTCAGGCCATACCATTTTGGGTAAGGAGGTTATACTGAATTTTTATAAAACAGGGAGATTGCATGTGCATTATGCAGATCTGGTATAACTCGTCGTAAGATATGGTGATATGGGTAAATTCCTTCTCTTCTACTTTCGTCTTCTAGTTTGATCTTGCCTTTAAGAAATTTTGGGTATTTGAGGTTGCGAATTTGGTATGTTCAACTATTAGCAATTTTGGATAGCTGACATTATGGAAACCTGTATTGCCGAACTTTTCCTCTTTCTTACTTGCTTTTAACTCAGCTACAAAGTATTGATTGTGGTGCCTTTGTAGGGGCTCTTTAAATTTCTTTAGACTAATATTCTCCTACCTATTGTGGGCTAACTTTTCTCTTATAAGAGCTTATTGTGCCTGTGCATATTTAAATTTCTTCTCCCAGTAACCAACTTTCTTCTTTTCTTCTTGGACTTCCAATTTCTTATCAACAGCGGACTTTTCAAGCCCAACATACCTTATTGATTCACAAAGCTTTTTATGATTGCCTTGTAGATCTCTCAAGCTCTCTTTTGATTTGTTTTCTTTTTCTTTTTCTTAATCTTTCCATTTCTTGTTCCTGGAACTATATCCTAAACTTTAACTACTTTCTTTCTTTTTCCAGCCTCGATATTTGCATCTCCATGTCTGACACATCTTCCTTCAAAATCTTTTTTGGTGATCTTCATTTTTGCTATGAGGATTTCAACCGACACATGGGTCTTGCTGAGGGGCTTATACAAGACTTTTACCATTGCATTTAGGTCATCCTTATATTTTTTTCAGAATCCCTTTCGTCGAACATCTTGGTCATTTTTCCTAGCAGGTCATCCTATGACTGTGAAATATGTGTGTGAGTATCGATATGTATCTTTTCCAACTTACTCTCGATGTTCTACTTGATGTCTTCATATGCTTTCTCAATTTTTGTCAATCTTTCTTCCATGCCTTTGGTTTTACTTTTAGCGAAATGAAGATGTTGTAGCTTAGAATGACTGTAATGGTAATGCCCCTTTGATGTTAGAATCATGGTGGAAAAGATGCAATATGATATGTTTGATGCAACTAAAATGATATAATGTACATGCAAAACACAAATTATATCATTTGTACTACAAAATATTTTACAAAAAGGTGTTGATTTAGTACAAATTTCAAAAAGAAGCTCGTGTTAAAACAAATTTTCTCTATACAAGGTGGGCCTTTTTTTACATGTATTGTTTGGCCTTCACCCTTAAAACCTTGATTTTCCTTAGTAGCTATCCCAGCTTCTTACCCAAATTATATTCTGCTTCAAATTGTAAACTCAAACACTCGACTTGAACAACTAGAGTCTATAGATACTCGGTCACCTCTCAAACTTGCACTAGAGCTTCGTTCATCGTGCGATCTCTATCTATAACCTAATACCAAGTCTGGTCAAGCTGAAACATTCGTTGTTGTTGGAACGGACTATCTCGATCTATACTATCTTGACACCATCAATGAAGCACATCCATTTGCCCCCCATATTCTGAGCGAAGAGACCAAATCGTAACCCTCACACTTATATATGATATGTTGAGGAAAAAACCAACTCGCCTTCCAAATGATATCTCCCTAGCATAAATCCATAAGATAGCTTTCCATTTGTCGTAAGAGATGTTAGCTTGTCTTTGATTAAACGCCAAATCCCTTAGTGACGAATAATTCTCAAAGCAAGCTTGGTATGATTCCCTGTTTGGCTTCTGGAAATGACTATAGAACCAAACCAATAGCAGTTGTGCACAACCAATGAACATTCCTTTTGTACTTTTCTTTCAAGCACTGAGTGATCGAAAGGTTTCGGCCAAGATATCTAGAACAAGAATGAAACCTTTTTCGAGGTGATCGAACAACTCCATAACAGCATCATCAATGTATTCGAGTAATTTCGGGAAAATAAAAAACCCGTAGATAGTCAAGAGAAACATTATGAATTGTTTCTCATGTTTGGTCTCGAATTGACTCAAGTTCCGAATATTTCTCCAAGCATTGCACTTCGTTTCTCCTTTTTCTTTGATTATGGAATTTGCCCATTGTTCGTTCTTACCGGTCAATTTTAACATCCTCTTCTGGAATACCGGTGGATCATGGGATTTGAAATACGCCTTATCCATCTAAAATTTTGAAAATTGAATCAGAGCGGTATATTCTTCTATCGTTGGTACGATATCGACATCTCGCAAAGTAAAACAACTGTAATCAGAATTCCAGAATTAGGGAAGGGCTTGGAACATTGCCTTGTCGATGTTGACGTCCAATAAATAAGGTAGATAATCGTAATTGGGGAAAATTGTTTATTCTCTTCATCCAACAGATCCCAAATGTATTTCAATTCATGTAATTGATTCTGTGTTGATGAGATACGAGTAAAGTATCTAAGTTCTGACTTTTCTCCCTCTAACAAACTGTCTTCATTCTAGTAATGTGACTCTTTGGACCATCTTCGAATTCCAAGGTTGCCTTCCACCATATTGAGAAAATGATTCTGCATGAATGGTCCTTTTTAATGATTGGAATTGTATTAACATATTTTTTTTAAATTAAAAATGAAGTGCAAATAAAAAAACTAAAAACAAAACAACAAAAACAGGAAAATACGTTAGTACTAGAATAGATAATAATAAACAAAATAAAATGAAAATAAAATAAACTACCATGCTTTGTGTTGCATAAATATAGACATGGCATTTATATTGCATAAATAAATAAATTAATGTGAGAATTAAAGAACATAAATAAACATAAATAACCCCTTCACTCTCTCTTTTTCTAAAATATATCCTACATGGTGACTCTCTAAACGGTAGAGGTCCGGCATGGCTTTAGGGCAGGCTTTTATGTTTCATTATATGCGGTGTAGTTCTAAAAGGTACCCGAACGATACTTATTATCCTAATAAGGATAATAAGCATGATTAAGGGGATATGTTTCCCTGAGTCTATTCGGAGACGTAGGTCTCACGAACACAGAGGAAAAGATATCCTGAAAGTAATTCACCATCCTACACAGAGGCGGAACCTCAAGGAGTGATTTTATGCTCCCACATAAACGGACCAAATGTGCCCCAAATGGTACTTACTATCCTACCAAGGATAGTAAGAACGATTCAAGGGGATTTGTTTCTCTAAGTCTATACAGAGACGTAGGTCTCACGAAGACAAAGGGAAAAACATCTCGAAAGAAATTCACCATCCTACATGGAGGCAAAACCTCACGAAGGATTGATTTCATGCTCCTACTTAAGTGGATGGAGCCCGGATCGAGAGCTCATGAAATGAGGGTCCTAAAAAGATCTAAAAAACATATTAGAAAAAATATTAAAATAAATAAAATAAAACATGAATCACAAAATTAAATTAAACTAAATTTATATTTTTTATTCATTAAATAAAAGGTAACCGATTTGAGTCTTGACTCTCAAAAAATTATCCCTAGCAAAGTCGTCAGCTGTAATCACCGAAAAATATTTAGGGAGTCCCCACGAATCTTTTTTGGTGCAAATGAAGAACCAAAATTGGGTCAGTGATAACCATAAGCGGGTTTGATAGTCTGTTACGTGTGAGGAAGGGAACGATCCCCACAATGCCCAAAACTTGGTACATTTCGGTTACGAAATATTATATATGATAGAAAATATAAATTCGATTTTAAGTTTAACGTTGCGATCCAATTTTTAAAAACCTAATATGCAAAAATATAAAATGTTAGATAAACAAGTAACGATAAAAGATAATAATAATAATATATTAATAATATATATAATAATATAATAGTTATAATAAATAAAAAAATGACGAAATTGAAAGAAAAAATTATAAATCTAAAATAATAAAAAAATAGTAACCAAATTAATAAGAAAACAAAATTATAATGCGAAAATAGAAAGGATACTGAATACCAGGGACCAGGAGTGTGATTTCCCCCTCTTCCGGGTAAGGCACGGGTTCGGGCATGGATTTGGGTCAATCTATGGATCTAAGGGCGTGAAACGATGTCGTTTTGGATCATGGATATTGGTACCGAAACGACACCGTTTTGTTCATTCCTATTATACCAATTTTTGCCTCCAAAAATATTCTATTTCAGTGTTATATGAGAAGCAAAAATTGAGAGATCATATCCTCTCAACTTTGTTTTTTCTCTGATCACTAGTGAGTTGCCAGCTACCTTCCGCCACCACGTCGACAACGCAACATTTTTCGATGGTTGAATAAGAAAAAAGAACCCACTTTCTGAGTCTCCTCGTCGCGTAGAACACAAATCCAAGGTCGAATATCAAAAGGAGATGCGTATCAAAATAGATCTAAGAAAGGAGACAAGTCGATTAAAATCTATTACCTTCGACTTTTGTTTCTAGTTTTCGATTCTCTCTTCTATTTTTTTTATTTTTTTCTACTCTTTTGGCTTTTGTGTTATTTGAATGCTCTTGCTTTGAATTTTTTTCTATTCAATTTCCCATAAAAAAC
This sequence comes from Abelmoschus esculentus, assembly GCA_035048815.1. Lineage (NCBI taxonomy): Eukaryota > Viridiplantae > Streptophyta > Magnoliopsida > Malvales > Malvaceae > Abelmoschus > Abelmoschus esculentus. The sequence continues at coordinate 6,161,529 of JAUCBN010000049.1, forward strand.
ATTATAGATTTTGGTTTGGGGTTCATTTAACCCTTGTTTACGTTAAAATATTACAAAAATGAGTCTACAATCTCCTTTAATAGATTTAATTAAATCTCCTTTTGATTTTACAAATGAAATGACGAGGGCAGTGGGACTGTGGAGCAATAAGGTGGGCGACACATGATCCAACGATATCGCATGTGGCGGCTACGTTACATTCGAAACGACGCGCGTGGATGCCATGCGCCAGAGACTAAAGAGCACAAGGATAGTGACGGTGGCAGCTCATGGAGACTAGGGTTATCCTATTTTGTTTTAGGGTTATCATTTCTAGGCATGGGTTGATGATTGTTGGGTTTGGTAATGGTCTCAGGTTTTAATTGAGTAGTGGACTATCATATTTGGTTTGTTGGGCTCTAAGATTTATATTTTAGTTTTGGGTATTGAAAAAAATGAGTTGTAGTGAAATGGGTTATTGAAATAGGTTTATGAAATAGTTCTGTGGGTTAAATGGGTTACTACAAAGAAGATGAAAAATTGCTTCATCTGGAGAAGCTTATGCCAACACAATAGAGAACAATTGCTACTCTATCTCAATGTCGTGAGCTATATGAGAAACTCCTTGATGCTTCTTGTGCTAGAGATGAAAATTATGATCCTGGTGATGATCCTAAGAAATTACGACCAGGACAAATTGATCCTAACCCAGAGTCAAAGCCTACATGTCCAGATCCTGTTGATATGGATGAAGATGAGAAGTAAATGCTTTGTAAAGCTCAAGCGCGGTTAGTTAATACTAGGGGTAAGAAGGCAAAAAGGATAGCTAAGGATAAACAACTTGAAGAGGCCAGGAGGCTTGTATATTTGCAGAAAAGGAGGGAACTTAAGGCTGCTGGAATTGATACAAGGCATCAGAAGAGAAAAAAAAAAAAGGGAATTGATTATAATGCAGAAATTCCTTTTGAGAAGAGGCCTCCTCCAGAATTTTATGATGTTGCAGATGAGGATAGACATGTGGAACAACCTAAGTTCCAAACAACCATTGAAGAACTTGAGGGAAAAAGAAAATTTGATATAGAAACACAATTAAGGAAAAAAAATATTGCAAAAAACAAAATAACACAGAGGCAGGATGCGCCTTCAGTAATATTGCAGGCCTACAAGCTAAATGATCCAAAAACAGTGAGGAAAAGATCCAAACTTATGCTACTAGAACCTCAGATTCCCAATCATGAATTAGAGGAGATTGCAATGATGGAATATGCCAGCTATCTTCTTTCTGGGAGTGAGGAACTAGCTGAAGGGAGTGGTGTTACTTGTTCTGTTCTTGTAAATTCTCCTAGACTCCACGACAAGGAATAACACTTTTACGTACCGCATAAAGAACACCTGCTAGAAAAGGTGATGCTATCATGATTGAAGCTGAAAATTTGGCTAGGTTGAGAGAGTCTCACACACCCTTGTTTGGCGGAGAAAACCCAGAGCTACACCTTTCATATTTCTTAGGGATCACTCCTAAATTAAAGGTCTAAACACCTAATACAATTTTGACTCCTGCAGCAACTCCTGGAATAATACCATCAAATGATGGTTATTCTTTTGGTTTGACCCCCAAGGGAACTCCCATCAGTGATGAGCTCCACATAAACGAAGAGATTAATCTACGGTACAGTGCCAAGCTTGAGCAACGAAGAAAAATTGATGTAAGAAGTAATTTGCGATCTAGACTTGGTAGTCTTCCACAGTCGAAGAATGAGTACAAAATAGTCATTCAACCACCCCTAGAGAAAAATGAAGAATCAGAGAAGAAGATTGAAGAAGACATGTCTAATACAATAACCAGAGAAAGGGTTGAAGAAGAAGCACGACACCAGGAACTACTTAAGAAAATATCAAAAGTGTTGCAGAGGGTGCTTTCAAGACCTTCCAGTGCATCCCTGGAACTAATTAGAGATTCTTTGATAAGGACCGATGGAGATAAAAGTTCCTTTGTTCCTCCTACTCTAATTGAGTAGGCTGATGAAATGATAAGAAAGTAATTTCTTTCATTGTTGGAGCAAGACAATGTCAACTATCCACTTGATGAAAAGGCTAATAAAGGGCTCCAAGTGCTCTAGCAATGTGTTGGGAATAAAAGTAATCAAACTTGAATTTTATTAAAAAATCAATAAATTACAGTAGAAAAAGATAAGAAAGAGAAGAGAATTAGAAACATACGTGATCGAAGATAATAGTTTCACAAATTTAATAACCTCATTCTATTTTCTAGTTTCCTTTTAATAGTCATAATTGTAACCATCAAGCCTTTTCACGTTGGTTTCAAACTCCATTTATCCTTATCATATGTTATTGTTGACTTGGCAGGTGGTTTGAGGTCATAACAATACCCTCGTCTAGAAAAGGAACCTTGTCCTTGAGGTTCAAAGAAGATGTTGAACCTGAATTTTTAAACAATGGTCGTGGAGTGACAAGAAACAAAGCAACATGCATTTTCAATCTAGACTTCAACTTCAACTCCAATTCCTTTAACATCTGTCAACTTGAGTGCTTCCAGAGGCATGCAAACTAAGTTTTTATTATACTTTTATCCATTAACAGTAATCTAAATTTATATGAATCATCACTCTTAAAGAAAAAAATCACACAATTCATCATCCTTAAGTAAACATACTCTATTCCAAATAAAGTGTTAATAACCAGTGTCCAATAGTGATCACCAAAAAGTTCATCATAAATAACACGTGACATGTATTTCGAACGAGAAAATTGAACTTGTAACGTAAAAGAACTCATACTCGATTGCTTATCTAAGTCCTCAATATCATTGAATGGAAAGAAATCCGACATAAGTTTACCATCAGTTGGATTGACTAAACTTGGACTCATCCCTACCTTGCGAAAGACGTCAAGCAGAGAAAATTCAGATAAATTATGAGTCGTTGTCTCAACAACGCTTGAAGTTACTATCAATGATGGATGACCCATAGATGGAGCAATCAATTCGATAATGTTTGATTCTTTTACTACTAACGACAACCCAAGAGGAACATAATTCACTATTGCAGTATTTCGAATAAGATTTTTTTTCAAATACCACTTGATTTTATTTTTGTTTCCTTGAAGATGGTTTCCATTAGCTTGCAACTTCCTCATCCATTGTTGTAGTCAATTTGTCGAACATTTGGTGGACCTTCGTCTCTAATTCATCTTGTTTTACCCCAATTTCTTGAACGTCACTAATTTCACCCTCATTTACTATAATGCCTCAAAAATAGGCATAGAGTTTAGTGATTCAGTTTAGCCGGTTTAGTCTAATTCGGGATTAAATAATTAAAAATTAGTTTTAAATTAAAATAAATTATGTAAAATATCCTAAAATACTTATTTAATATATATTTGACTTATGTCAAATCAATTTTTCAAATTGGCCCTTGAATCACTAAGATTTTGAAAGTAGTGACTATTTTGTAAAAATTGAAAACTTGAGGAAAATTTTATAAAATTAAGCCAAAACTTTGAATCTTTAAGAGGCTTTAATCCAATCTTAATTATAATTTTATTTAAACTACCATGGTCTTATTAAATTAACTCTTAACCAAAAAATTTAATTAATAACCCAAATAACATAAATTAAAACCTATAAACCTTATTTTTATATCAAAACTTAAACCCTTTTTCTAATTTTCATTTTTCTCAAGGAGAACAACCATCTTTTCAAGGTAAATCCACTTTATTTTTAATTAATTTGGTTCGAATAAATATTTATAACTTTTCTTCTTCAAAAATCTTGTTTTTCAATCGTTGTCTTCCTCAAAAACCATGGAAGTTGGTTGGTTCAAAATTGGATGTATGAGATATTCAATCCTCTTATTTTTAAAGGTTCTTTATTGAAATTCACAAGTTATTGGCTTGGTAAAAACGTTTTTAATCCTTTTTTTAGAAAAAATTGATTTTTGATCAAAAGTATACAATTTTCGTTCAAGAGTTTTGATCCACTGTTTTTGGATCCTAAATCTATGATTTTATATGTTTTAGTATGTTTATAACATTTTTTAAAGTCCTTAATCCTGGACTAAAAGTTTTGGAGAAGTTTAGTTGGTTTCGAAAGGTTTTCGGTTATGGTTTTGATGGGTTTTGAGGGATGTTGTGTAGGGATCGACTTGGAGTTTGTTTTGTGCGATTATAAGCACTAAATCCTTAGTTTTTACGTTTTAATTAGGGAAAGAATTTGGTGATCACGTTTGAAAGAGTTTCAGATCGATTCGGTGGCTTGTTGCGCAAGTAATCGGTTATCGGTGAGTGGATTTTAGAGTGGGTTGCTACGGCAGTGTTTTCCTTGTTTTTCAAAAGTTTGGGGGTGTAGGGAAGGTGTGAGAAACCTCCCTATACTCCGAAGTAAGTTTTAAGTTGCTCTCGAAAACGGTTTCCCATAATATGCTTTTTTTTACTATGCTTTGGCATGCTTGTATTATATTAGTACATATGTGACTATGTACGTGTTAGAATGCTCTTGTTACTGTTTTATGTTGATTTTAAATTCTGATACAATTTGTTTTTGAAATAAGCTATAAAAAGGGATTTAACGTTTTTTGCGAGTATGCATGACAAAGTGGGATACTAATATTTTACCTACTGTTTTTGATATAAAAACTTGAGTATTGATTATGTTTTGTGTTGGATATTGATATGATGTTATGGAGATAAGTCGATCGATCGATAGGATGTTAGTGCACTTTTATTATATATAAAATTCGTATAAGTGGGTAAATTCCTTAGTGATGCATTAAAGTTATTGTTTGAATTGTGATATATGTGTTGTATTTCATTTAAACGTAGCTTATCCCGGAAGATAAGGTGGGAAACATGTTTGGATTTGATCTATTCGTGTGCACGAGTTTAGCTTGTGCGTTGTATGAGGAGGTGTTAAAGCCCTCATACATGGTATGGTGACGACATAGTCCCATACATGTCATGATTCGACATTTACGTTTTCATGCGTGTATCTATTTATCCCAACGATTAGAAGTAGACTAATCGGATCACTAATACCAACACGTGAAAACGCAAGTGTTATATTTTATTCTGATTTTAATTGCAAATAGAGTTTGCGAGAGTTTGACTTTATTTTCAAACATTTTATATATAAGCCTTGCTAGATGAAGCATGTAATTCTTGAGTTTTGGTGGATTTGTTCCACGTGATAATGCACTTGTTGAATTTTACCTTTGGTGGTATTGTTAGCCACGTGTGATTTTTTTAAGAGCATGTACTGCTTTTCTTCTAAAATGATTTCAGTATGTTATGGGCCGCATTGCAATTAGTTTAAACTATTTTTATACATCCCTCACTAAGAAATTGCTTAACCATTCCCTTTTTTTTTGCAATGCAGAGAAATAAGTGAAATATTCGTCCGAAGAAGCAATTAGTGCCATATTTTACGCTTTTGATACATTTTTAGCTTGAAGTATGTTATTTTCATTTGAACCTTAGGTAGTAGAGGCAATGGAGCTAGAGACCTTATTCTATATATGATTTACTATTGAATAATGATACTTTTGAGATACATGAATATGCTATGGAGATTATGTCTTTTTGAGTTTGGCATTTATATTTGAGCATATGTTGCTTATGGGATTAATAAAGTATTTGTATTTGAATTTCACATTCTTCTATGTTTATTTATATTTTTATTTGGTATTTTTAGATGTACTCACATGTTGGATGATTCTTATATGAAATAGGTTGAATTACATTTAGAGAACTTGTTAAGACATGTATTCAATGTTCCTTTAGATGAAATTATGTAACTAAACCTTGTTGGACACGTTTTAGGCATGAAACCTGAGTAATTAGTGCTTTTTGGGCAAAGGGTTTCGATACCTCTTCATAGGTTATCAATACTCAGGCAAAAATACGAAGAATTTCTGGAAAATTAAGTCTGGGTATCGAAACCACATGAAATGGTTTCGAAACAGTAGCATGTTTTTTAGCAGGACTATCGATACACTCATCCCGATTTCCGAAACCTAATTTTACAGAAACAAATCGTATCAGAACGGGGGTTCAGCTATATTGAAACGCGAGCTTGTCTCGCGGGTCATCGTCTGAGTATTCGAAGGTGTATCGAAAAACTTGATCACCGTTTCAGTACCTGCTTTAATTTTTCAATGGTATCGAAACAGTGCCAAGGGGTTACGATACCCCTGACAGTTAATGTCGTTAAGAGCTGAAATAAAGTTTGAAACTTTACATTTTAGTCCCCAAACTTGGGGAATGCAATTAGTGACTTGTAGATATTAATTGAATCTAAAAATTTACGTGCAAGTATGACATATACTTAATTAAATATTAGAAACTTAAATTTCATAATTAATCCTTAAATTATAGAAAATTAAAATTAGGTCCTCAAAACTTGTTCCATCAATTTAGAACTCGTTTCTCTTTAGTTTCTGCTGCAAATTGAACTCATTCCTTGCATGAATATGTAGGATCTAATTAAAGCATCTAGATAAGATAAAAAGAAAAAAATTGGTTCGTTTATCGGGGTGAGTCTCCGGATTAGCCTCAGTATTCCCCGTGTAGCTCGTTCGAGTCAGGTGGCGTCTAGACCGGTTCGATGGGGTTATATTTACTATACTGAGATGAGACGCAGTGATATTAGTTGTCTGAGAATTTCTTGGAGCATCTCGCTATTTTGCTTCGTCATTTTTTTATTCGCTTCACATGTTTTGATGATTGTCATCATAATTTCGCCTCTCAATGAAAGCACCAACTTTTGTCAAATAGAGAAAATGAATATGAGACAAAAGAAAGATAAGAGAATAAGAAATCTTGAAATTTCAGTGGTTATCGACGGTTTGCTTTTACAAATTATTTCTATTTATTTGTTTAATTCTTCAGTAATTGATAAAGTCCATTAAAGCCTTGGGTGCTTTCTTCTCCCTCGTAATCCTGCGTAATTCTCGGATTTCTTTAGTAATCATTGTTGGACGGTTAAATCCTTATTCAAGTATACTCTCAATGTCTCTTGTTGTTACCTCAGTTACATCCTTGACATTACCCCCTCCTGGAAGAAAAACCTTGTCCTCAAGGTTTGTAGAGTCAATCCTTGACACAATGTTAGTTCGCAACAACAACAAGGTGGTAATTTGCTGCATAGTTTGACCTTTGCATGGTTTTAGTTGGGAAACATGAAACTGGATGTATACGAGTAGAATCTGGTAAATTCAGTTTGTATGCGACATTACCAATGCGTTTTAGAATTCTGTAGGAAAAAAACAACCATGGTCCAAACTTTTGGTGTTTGCGTCGACATACGAATAATTGTCGATAAGTTTAAAGACGCATATACCCATTCACCTTCTTTTAATTCCAGCTCACGACGGTGTTTATCAGCTTGATTTTTAATTCGACCTTGTGCTTGAACCAAGTTATGTTTCAACACCCTAAGTAATTCATCACGATCCTTTAAAGCTTGATCAACTTGAGAATTCGAAGAACTAGCTTCCAAATAGGAGAGAATGGTGGGAGGTTCTCGCCCATATAGTCCATAGAAAGGTGTTATTCCTGCAACGGTTTGATAGGTTGTGTTATACCAATATTCAGACCACGCTAAGTAATTTTTCCACTGAGATGGATCATCACTGGTCATACAACGAAGATACATATCCAAACAACGATTCAATGCTTCTATTTGATAATTCTTTTGAGGATGGTAAGTTGAACTTAAACACAATTCAGTACCTTGCAATTTGTCCATTTTTGTCCACATGTCGCTAATAAAAATTTTATCCCATTAACTTGCTATTGTTCGCAGTATACCATGAAGCTTCACAACCCCTTTAACTAAAACCTTAGCTACATATTTATTGTCATAATGTAATTGAAGTGCGAAAAAATGTCCATATTTGGTGAGTCTGTCCACCACGACTAAGATTGTCTCTTTCCCATTTGATTTTAGTAGTCCCACAATAAAATCTAATAAGATGTCTTCAAATACTTGGTTCAGTATGGCTAGCAGTTGGAAGCAAACTCTCATTCTTCATGCGTTGACAAACTTAGCACTCTATAACAAACTGTCGAACTGACTTTCGCATACTTGGCCAATAAAAATTTAAAGCCAAACATTGAAATATTCTAGTGATGTCGGCATGTCCCCCAAAATAGGAGCTATAAAATTCCCGCAACAACAAAGATAGAAGTAAAACTTCATTCGGCACTAGAACTTTCCCCCGAAATAACAATAACCCATCTTATTGCGTATAACCAATATACTCATTTCACCCTTCTCGAAGAGCAGTTCAAATTGTTGTGATATTAGAGAATATTGTGCACTGGCTGCACAAATTTCCTCTAAAACTCCAAATAATGGTCGAGAAAAAGCCATAAAAGTCACTTCAGGCTCACGAGAAAGTGTATCCGCAACATTATTAAACTTACCAGGTTTGTAAAGAATTTTAAATTCATAGACAATTAATTCGGCATCCATCGTTGTTCCGATTTTGAATAGTTTGTTGGTTCAATTCTCATAAAGATCGTCTATCAGTGATGATTATAAATATTCGACCCACTAGATATTAATGCTATTTCCTGACACCTTGAGTGATGGCAAACAATTCTCTATTATACGCAGAAGAACCTTGCATTCGAGGGCTAAGTTTTTGACTGAAATATGCGAGAGGTTTACCTTCTTGTTTCAATACAGCCTCTTTGCCTATTCTAGAAGAATCAATTTTATTCTGAAATTCTTTTTCGAACAGTTGTAGGCTAAGAATTGGGGGAGAGCATAGATGATTTTTTAGTTGATCCATGGCTTATTGGGCTTTGGAGTCCATTCAAATACTTGTTCTTTTTTAAGTACATCAGAAATTGGCACCGCCAATTAAGCAAAACCTTTGATAAACTTACGATAATAACCGACAATACCAAAAAAATCCTCGAACATCCTTGAGGGTAGTAGGAATGGTCCAGTTGCAGATAGCTTCGACATTGGATGGATCTAACACGAGACCTTCCCCAGAAAATATATGACCCAAATATTCAACTAATGTCTGTCCAAACGTGCATTTACTACGCTTGGCAACAAACCCATTCTCACGCAATCTCTGCAAAACAAGTCGAACATGACGCAAGTGTTCCTTTCAATGTTGACTGTAAACTAGAATATCATCGATAAAAATTAAAACAAATTTAGGAGATAGGGTTGAAAAAGATCATTCATCGTTTCTTGAAATGTAGAAGGTGCGTTAGTTAATCCAAACGATATTACGAGAAATTTGTAATGTCCTTCATGAGTTCAAAATGCTATTTTGTAAACGTCTTAGCTTTAACTCGAATTTGATGGTAATCAACCAACAAATCTAATTTGGAGAAATAACATGAAGTGCCTAATTCGTCAAATAACTCATCTGCTATGGAAATCGAAATTTATCCTTTATGGTAACTGCGTTCAAGTCCCTGTAAGCAACACAAAACTATCATGTTCTGTCTTTCTTTTGACAAGGAGCACTGGTGAAGAAAATGGACTAGTGCTCTAATGAATCAAGTTATTATTTAACATATGTTGGGCATGACTTTTTACTTTTGCTTTCTGAAAATAAGGATATCGATATGGATGAACATTAATCGGTTTACTCTTGGGCTACAGATGTATTGCATGGTTAGTATCCCGCGAGGGTGGAAGTCCCTTTGAAGGGATAAACACGGTCTTAAATTCAGCTAGTAGTTGTTCCATCTCTATTGAATCCATTATTTGTTTTGTTGTGGGTGTGCATCAATATGTAAGTAGTAACATGCCGCCAAAGCATTAGTGTTGGACATGCGACATAATGAATGAAAATTGATTTGATGAGGGGCAAGACCAGATTCTCCCTGGCAGTGATGTTATGTAGTACCTAAATGAAATTAAAATTGAAGTTTTGCGAAATTCATGGTGACAGGCCCTAGCATAGCCATCCATGCTATCCCTAAAACAATTTTGGTACCTTCTAAATGAAGTACATAGAAGTCAGTGACCAATTTTGTTACCTGAACTGTTAGTTGAAGATCTCTCACACACCCTTCATTTTGTAATTTGTCACCGTTACCCATTAAAAATCTAAAATGAGGTGCTACCATTATGGTTAACCCCAAGAATTTTTCTATACGTGTTTGGATAAAATTATGTGTACTACCACTATCAATCAATATACGCACTGCTCTTCCATAAACCTCGACGGTGACTCGAAGTGTATTTGGTCGCGAAGGCGTTAAAAGAAACCAAAGATTGTTCTCGCCCTGCCTCATTATAGTCATCAGATTTATTCGCAACTACTGTCAGAAGTGATGCCTCTTCCCCACTTTCATCATCAAGGATAAAGAGTTATGGGTCTTTGAATTTTTGGCCTGGAATAAATTTTGCACTGCAGTAGTAACAAAGTCCTCTTTCACAACGTGCTTGAGCCTCCGCTACTGATATTCGACGAGGTTGCATAAGATTCGAACATTGTGACTGAGGTTCTGGTGGAGATGGTCTTCTAGGTTATGTGCGTGGTGGAATTGGTGTAGCACTGATAATAGCGGTGGAAGTTTGGATTCAGAGAAACAACTCATTGATTTTTTTGTTTCACCAAGACAACTTCATGAAAACGAGCCAAAGAAAGAATTTCATTCATTGAAGTGGATCTATGGCTCAAAACTTTATTTTTTATATCTGAATGTAACCCAGACACAAAACATTGTGTAAGAAATTCATCGTATAGATTAGACGTTCTTAGTGTTAAGTCTTCAAAGCGAGATTGATAGTTTTCCACCTTTATGGTTTAAATCAGTTTAGATATTTTCCTTCTGGTGATTCAAGTTCTAATATCGCAAAACTTCTGATGGCTTCGACTAGATAATTCCAACTAGACAATTGTCGTTATCGCTGCATCCAACAAAACCATTTTTTTGCAGTTCATTCCATTCGAAATAAAGCCATAGTGACGTGATGATGATCCTCTGTATCGTAAAACTCAAAAAAAATCATTGATAGAGGCCAACCATTCCTCTGGATCACTCTCATTAAACATTGGTAATTTTACTAAACTGATCTTGGGGAAAAAGGAAAAACAACATCCGAATCTGAACGTAACTTCGCCTTACCTCTATACACCCCACTATCAACAGTGAGTTTGCCTCCTCCAGATGTTGTTGCTGATATTCCTAACTGTGCTGAAATGGTTTTTAGTTGACAAGTCATTTCTTATAGAGTCGACTCAGTGGTTGTGTTCCATTGTTCTTGATTCGTAACGTGTGTTTGCAGTGAAGTGATTACATGCTCATGGCGGGAGGTTGTATCCTGAAGCATTTTAATGGATTCAGTGTTGTTCACCATATTGTTAACGTCAATGAAAGTACCAATTGTTAGGAATGAAGGTAATCAAATTGGAATTCTATTAAAGAATCAGTAAATTACAGTAGAAAAAGATAAGAAAGGGAATAGAATTCGAAACATATGTAGTAGAAAATAACAGTTTCACAAATTTCATAACCTCCCTCTATTTTCTAGTGCCCTTTTAATAGACACAATTGTAACCACCAAGCCTTTTTCATGTTGGTTGCAAACTCCATTCATCCTTATCATATGTTATTGCTGACTTGGCAGGTGGTTTGAGGTTATAACGTAATGGATTTGTTCCTAGTATTGAAGATTTTGAAGAAGATGAAACGAAAGAGGTTTGTGGTGCTATTCATTGATTATGTTACCTTTATTTCACTCTTTTGTATGAAATTACGCTTCCAAACATTCTTAAATTCACAAGACATTATCATCATACTCTACAATTTCTTGTTACCGTAAGAATTTGTCCATTGGTGCTTGTTATAGAGTTGAGTTGAGCTTGTAGTAAACGTTGCCTATCACATATTTTATTTATTAAGAAGTTCAAACCGGATAAAATATCATATGAGAATTGATAAGTGCAAAATTGATCCTCATTTGATTTGACCTACAAATATTTTGATGCCTGTGATTATTGATATCTTATCTTGTTCCACAACATTTAAGGTAAGGTCTTGTACTCTAAATTCTATCTGTTGAACACCAACTACTTTTCACTTTTAAGATTTAATTCTTGTCAACATAATGTCGAGATTTTTTTTCTGTTGATCCTTGAGTTTTTAATAAATGATATGTTTGTAAATGATGACGAGCCTTTTCCAAACTGACAAATTGCCTTCTTTTTCTTGGCAGGCTGATTCCTGGATGAAGGAAGAGGCTGGATATCTACGTATGGCAATGGAACATGAAAATGAATCTCTTGATTATTTTATTGAAACACATAATACTTTCTTAAATGATCTCATGTTCTTCCCTAATCGTCGTGCTTATTGTTAATGCTCTAAAGAGCGTATATTTTATACCTTTTTACTTAAGATTTTGTTTGATTTCAAGTTCATTTGCATTACATTTAGTTACATTTCATTTGCATTTGCATATAGATTAGGTTTTTATTTTATTTTCTCTTTTATTTTAAAAGAAGTTGCCTTGAAGGGTATTTCTCTGGTGGTGGTGTGCAGATTGCTGGGGCAAAAGTTGAAGAACGGAAGAGATGATATAGCATATTCAGTGCTGGATCGGACCTCAAAAATACTATAGCATTTTGGGCGCAACAAACAAAATTACAGAAAAGACAAACCTGCAGCCCACTGTCGTTACGCGTGAATTTCAGGCCAGCTGTATTTCTCCTGCACCCTGTTGCAATTCTCGGCAAAATTTTCAGGGAATATTCCTTGCATCTTTAGGTAATAAAACCCTAGAAGCCTCTTATATATACAATGCCAAGCCTCCTTCTACAAGAATGAAGCAAAAAGGTATTTGAGAGCCAAAAGAAGAGCAAAATAGAAAGTGGAAAAATGAGTGAACTTTAATGAGAGCAACGAGGGAGAAGAAGAAGAAGAAGAAAGGCAGTCATTTTCCTTCATCTTCAACCTCAAGCCGAACCACCATTGTTGGAGAGCTTCAAGCAAGGGATTTGCAAGACATCGGGAGAAGCGACAAGCTAGAAAAGTTTCACGGCAAAAGCGTTTGGGACTTCCTTCCTCTTCACCTTGCTTTACCTCTTTTCTAATTTGTTGAAAATGTATTTCAAAGACGGAAAGTTGAATAGTTTGCTAAACCTAGCCATGAACTAAACTAGTATGGCTTGGGCTTGTTAAGGATGATTTTTATTTTGTGAATGAATGTCTTTACTGTTTTTTTGGTTTTATTTTAGTGTTTTGTTCATGAAAGCTAACACCTTTATTTTTAAACCTTGGTTTGTAAGAGCTCTCGGGAGATTGTCATAGCTAAGGGGTTTGGGTAGCTTAGATGTAGAGATAGACAAAGCTAGACCAACATGAACAATGGGGTTATTGTAGGAACAGAATCCTAACACACCTTAGGTATAAAGGAGAGTTTCAACGACTGAAAAGGGTAGAAATTTATCAACATTAGAAGTGTTAGGGTTGAGACCGGGAGGTAATGCCTTAGCATTTTCGAGTATTAGGCCTTTTGACTAGGGATAGTGGAAACCTTTTTAGTAAACTCTGTCGAACACTTGTTAAACTAGTAGAAGATTAAGTTTTCAAGAGAACAGTGAAATCTTTGCCGTAGTAAGCCTAGCCTGTCTTAAGCTTGAATACTCCTTTGTGTTGCGTTTGTGCAGCTTTATTTATTTCTCCGTTCTCAGTTTTATTTCGCTGTCACATTTTTGTGACAACTTTATTTTGCTACAGCATTTTGGTGACAATTGCAGAATTGTTTTCTCATATGTTTATACAAAGGATTTTCTTATCTTTTGTGTATGTTAACTATCTTTGAAATTACCTACCCAATCCTTGTGGGAACGATCTCACTCACACACTTTATTACTTGTTCGATGTGTATACTTGCACAAGAATCACATATTTTTTAAGCATACGACACGCTCAACACTTATGGTCTATCAAGTGTTGCTGGAAATGCTGAGAAACTTGCAGCCCTGCAGACTCAAATTGACAATGTGAAAAAGAAGATTGATAATGATAACTCGAAGGCAGAAGGCAAGGCATGGAGAAGAAGTATAGTGTTCTCACACAGGGTTATGAGGTACATCATTAAACACTATCATGTTGATTTTATTGAAATTTTTATCATATATGCTATAATCTTTATCCTACAATTTCTGTTATTAGATTTCCTTGAGAACTTTTGTCCTTCATGCTGTGTGTTTTCTTTATGTGTTTGAATCCAATAAGCAATTTTTCTAGTGCTTAATAACATATAAAGAAATCTTTACACGGTATGTTTCTTTAAATGTGACTGAATGGAGCAAACAATTTTGGTAGTGTTTAATAACATTTATAGAAGTCTTTATGTATTCTTTGTGCTTGAATCCAGTAAATTGGGTGCCTTAAGATCTGTGTTTTTGTTTACTTCTGCTTGTTTATTCGATTATCTATTTATTTTGCTTTTGTTTCTACTATCTGATGGGGCTGGAGTCCTGATAAGTTACCTTGTAAAAGCCTTTTTAGCTATTTATTATATTAGAATATAGGTTATCTTGTTTGTTTTAATGTTGAGCTTAGAACTAAATCATTTGGTGATACTTAATGGATGATAGTTGCTTCTAGAAAAATAAAATGTTGAACTCACTATTTTTATTTTACTTGATATTTGAAATGCTGCATCATACTTTTAGTTAGGGATCTTGCTTGAAATTGTAGTTCTTTTTGAACTAAACAATGGGAATTTAATTTATCATAGACGGGCTGCAACTTTTTGGCATCAGATTGATTCGACCGTTAAGCAGATAGATACTGTAGGAACAAAACTAGAGTGTTTCCAAGCATTACAAAAGCAGGAGCAGCTAACAGCATCACACAGGATAAATGGGCTCTGGGAGGAAGTTCAGAAGCAGAAGAATCTTGAACAAACCTTACAAAGACGTTATGGAAATCACTTTGATGAGATGGAAAGAATAAAAAAGCTGATGGATGTATAAAGAGTACATGCACAAAGACGAGGCAATTGAGAAGAATCATGCTCTTGAGCCGTCTGAGGCTGCAACAAGTCAAGATGTTATTCCAAGCTTAGGACTTTCAGAGCCTGCATGTTCCTCCGAGGATGTTGACTCTGCTCTAGATGGCCAACCAAGCCTTAAGGTTGATTTAAGGAAAGAGCATACTCCCATGGACAGGGACGGAGCAAGAATTTGGGATTGATGGGGGTAAAACATAAATATTTAGAAGTATGGGGGAAATTCATAAAAAAATAATTTTTAAAAAAAATTAAATAGAGAGACAAAAATGAAAAAAATCTTCGGGATACTTAGTTTCGTCCTTGCATGAAAACGGAAACAAATGGAAACATGTCTAATAATGTGAATTTGGTTGTGGAAGACAACGTAGATAATAATATCACAAAGACACCAATTAGGGATGATGTAACAAGTTCTAAGGTTGCTTCAGAATCTGTAAACCCTGATGCTGTCTTTACCAAACAGGAAAGCATCAAGAAACACCTGAAGGTGAAGGTTTCACCGATCACATCAAAGTTTACAATTCTTTCATCTTGGGTGGAAATATTGTTGAGAATCAAACTGGAATGGAGGAATAATTGTTCTAGCTCCTAACAAGTCCCAAAATTTATCTAATCATGAGAACCAAAGTCATTAATTCTTCCTCGTTCAACCAATAATATTTGAGGATTGATGGATCTATATCTGCCTTTTTATTTTCACGATAGAGAAAGAAATATCCCATGGATGCAAGTTATATTGGAGCAGAGCATTATCTGTTGTAAGCTTTTGTATCCCTGTATTTTCAAGCTCCAAAGATGTTTGTTTCTCACCAGATAATGTTTAATATTATGATTAGTATGAGATTTCGTGATTATTGTTTGTCATCTAATTTATCCATCTGCATTATATCATTTGTTGTAGTTGTAATCTATAGTATATACATTCTGTAAAAGTTAACCCCAAATTAATTAAGATGACTTTTTATTGATTACAAAGTCATGGGAATTCTATACATTTCAGGGTTAATTAAGTCATGAGAATAAATTAGTAAGGGAAATAAATAGAAAAAATATGAGAAATATGGATGTTTATATTTGACTTTTTAAAGATGTATTATTATAAATTATTTAAATTTTAAATATTAATAATTTTCATATGTATAGTGTTCATATTTTATAATTTTATTTTACTTTCCATGTCCTTTGAGTTTGTATGTTATTTTTTTATTTAGGGACGTAAATGAGATAATACAGATTACGAGTAACTCGAGCTTAAATTAGAGTAAGTTTTTAATGAGCAGAATTGAACTTTTAATATCCGACTCGAAAAGCTCGCGAATTATTCGAACATGTACTAAATTTTTAAACTTATAGTGAACAAAAAATTATGTTGTTAGATAATAATAATAATAATAATAATAATAATAATAATAATAATAAGATTGTAAATGGGACGAGACGAAGCACGAGTTATACAATTCTAACTCATTCAAAGCTTGGCCAACATTCGACTCAGTTAAACTCAACTTCAGTTTAAACTTGACTTGATTCGTAATAAGTTGAATCGAGTGTAACACTACGTAATTCGATTCAATTGACTCAATCACATAGCCTATCGAATTACTTGATGCTTACATAGCCCATCAAGTTACGTTTTCTTATCTGAATCACTATAGCCAAGAATAGGATCTAATTGCACCTAGATCACATAACCAGTGGATACATTAGATGTACTTGATCACATAGTCCATCAAGTTACATTTTCTTATCTGAATCATTATAGCCAAGAATAGGTTCTAACCGTAACCATATCACATAACTCGTGTATACATCAGATATACTCGATCACACAGCCCAAAGTATGCATACCCTTAAATAAGTGCTCATGCACTGACTCTAAGACACACAAATTCTTTAATTAAGATATACAAGATAACACATGTTCCTTGAGCATCCACACATCTCACCAATAGATGAGGAACATCAAGCTAACTCATTACAAATGCCCCAATGTAACCCCCAATTTTATTAACTCAAATTTCTTTATCTCCTTTTGATTTTCTAATATTTTACTTGATTTTATCGTTTCTTACTCAAATTCTTTGATTTTTCATGCTTTTATTAATGGTTGAAGGTGAAATCCGAGATTAGAGGCAAGTATTCATTATTTTTCTCTAATTACATGTTTTTTATTAAAAGTTTCAAGTTAATGACTCTTATACATAATTTTCTAATGTGTTTTAATGATTAATTTGATATGCTTTCGAGTTGAATTTTGATGATTTCTTTAAGAATTTCGTATGGGTATGATTTTATGGATTAGATCTATGTTATGAAAGATTTTTTAAATCAATTAAAGTATTAATTTATGGTTTGAATCAATACAATCCTGAAATTAGGTTTATAGCTTAAGATTTAAGGTGAAATCTTGAAGTTTGTGAGGGGTTTAATGGGTTGTGTTAAGGTTGATGCTATACGGTAAATATTGGAAGGTTTTTGACTGAATCTTGAGTGGGTTTAGGTGTTAATCTCATAGGTTCTTGGCAGGGAATGAATTTGTGTTTGTAAATCGATGTTTAAAGGTTGTATCGGCGTTGTAAATGTGGTTTTTGGATGCCTAGATGATATAAGGTGATGTGAAGAGTTTTTATGTTCTAGGAGTGCACTAATGCCTTTGGTTTTGTTGGCTAAAATAGGCGATAACCTTGGAGATGACCAATAAACGATCGACATTGGCAATAAAGGCTTCGGTGAGTAGATTATGTTTTGATGCACTACGTTGTTTTAAAACAGAGGTTTGGAGAGTGTAGGTTTGGTGTGAAAAACCAATATGCTTAAAAGTAAGTTAACAATTTACATTCTCTTTATCAGTTGCAAATTCCCATGGATTGCATTGTTATGATTATATTGTTGAATGTTATACACTTCTGTCAAATAATTTTAAATTTTTTAAATGCATTGATATATCCCATGAGAATTATGTAGCAAAATGCTTTTGTAGTATTAAGAGTTTTTAAATGATTTGCATGTGTATGTATGAGAATTTGGAATGAAATTGAACTTGATTTGATGCACGTTGAACAACATTTGAACTTGATTTTGAATTGTATATTGGATAAATGATGAGATTAGAAATGTCAGATATATTAATTAATCAATAAAATCTTGAGTGCACTATAAATATTACAAAATTCATATGTGAAAAAAAATCCCTTGAGATGCAATAGGTGTAATGTTATTGCTTTGTGGTAGGGTAATTCTATCACATCTGGACAATGAGGTAGTGTTATCCCGACCGGGATGAAATTTCATGATAAGGTTAGTTCTATCATGTGACTTTGTGGGGGTAGAGCCATCAAGTGCCCGTATATCTGAACATACTTGATTTTATAAGGATATAGTAGTGTCTTCCAACGGATAGAGGTAGTGCTATAATGTGTCACTCGCAAGCTGATATATAAGAATTAGACGTGCCATGATTTTAACGATTTGATTATATTTATAATTGAAAATGAATTATACATGATATTTTGTGCATGAAATTGATAAGTATTGTTAGTTGTTAAGCATGTAAGTCTTGAAGTTTATATTGCATTGAGATGCATGAGATAATGACACATGTTGAGAATGATTTTCTTTGAAAGCATGAATTTTGAATGTATGAAAAATGATGCATGTGTCGTTGTGTCAAATATTCCCTCACTAAGCTTAGTTGGTTACGCTCTATTTTGTTTACACATAATGCAAATTGATATTCAAAGGTTTAGTATTGATAAGAAAGAATCCAAGAGAATAAGCTCAGCTACACAATTTCAATGGGTAGTTACCTCTATTGTAAGGTGTTGTTTAACTATTTGGTATTGTTGTTTTGAATTATAAATGGTCATTTAACTTTGACTGGTTCGGCTTGAAGTTTGGTTATCATATTTATAGCTATTATAGTAGAGATGTATGATGAATGTAGGCTGATGTATGTTAATTCTAGTAATCATGAAATTAGGAATTTATGCATCTAGAGTAACTTGATGTTATGTTCATGTTTTATGTGTGTTGGATAGATAACCACTAATGTTAAAATATTTAATTGTGTTTAATAGGTGATTAATGGTGTTAGGGGCTATTATATGGTTGAAAAAGGTGTTTTTTGTTGTTGTTTATAATGACTTTCGTACTGGAGTATCGGTACCTAAAGGTCAGTATCGGTAAAAGTTGTTTGGATAAAGCAGACGTATCGGTACACCTGCTTCACGTGTCGATACGTTCCTTTAATTTTTTTGCATGCGTACCGATACGAGTCAACGGATTTGAAAATATATTTTTTCTCACAAATCCGTGTATCAATACGGGCTTTAATGAGTACTGGTATAGGTCTCTTACCATATAGATGTATCTATACAAGTAAAGGTTGTATCGGTATGGGTAGCGGATAAGTTTGTTAATGGCTTGAATCAAAGTTTTGTTTTCTTACATTTTAGTCCATAATATTTGTACATGCAATTGTATGAGGTATGAATGTTATTTTAAGCTAAAGTTTTACCAAAAAGCATGTAATAAACTTAATTTCAAGTTGGTAACCTTAATTTCAGTTTAGGTTCTCAAATTTATGAAAAATTACATTTTGATCCTTTTGTATATTTTGTGCAAATCGGGCTTGTTTTGCGATCCGAATCACATGCTAAGCTAGGTAGAGAATGCATATATACCTAAGAACCATAAAGCATCTTGGTAAGATAAAAAAATAGGGTTGTTTATTTATACAAGTTTTTTCGGATTTATCCCGATATTCTCCGTGTAGCTTGTTCGAGTCAGGTTTCGTTTAAACTAAGTCAAGGGGGTTACATTCAAGGCATATCTCTATTAATTATAATTTATTAACTCATATCCGTCTATCTCATTCATAAGATTTTTGTTAGAATATCTTGTTAATCAAAGCAATTCAACTATGTAGGCATCACTTTAACGCACAACAAAGACCTTAACTACCACACGACATCAACCGATCAACCAAAGATCCCTATAGATTAATACTACAAGTAAATCACTAATTCTCAAGTAATTAGTTGTTATTTCATGTACAGTATATTAGTCTCTATTTCTCAATTTTATAGTTCATTTTATGTTTTTAGAGACCATTTAGGCCCTTTACCTTAAATTATAGAATTCCTAAATGCTAACAAAAATTTCTTAGGTAGATTGCTTTACAAGTATTAATACTCCTACATGAGTATCAGCACGCCACACTAGGTACCAATACTCCTACTTGAGTGTCGATACTCAAACGTCATTCAAAAGACACAACCTAAAATCTGTATCAATATGTCAACCCTTCGTATCAATACCTAGTACTAGTAAGCAAAACTCCATACCAATCCTCTTATTCGTACTTGTACACCCCAAAATGTGTACTAGTACTCTAAATCATCATCAACCAATAGAATAGTAGTACTAATACATCTCCTAGCGTAACGATACCGAAACCACTGTAAGAATTCCTTCCAAGCATGGAATACCGATATACGAAAACTCATAACAACACGCCTCGTTATGCCCACCTTTCATACTAAGACATACCGATATGGATCACCTCATACCGGTATACGAGCTCAGATTTCAAATTCTAGAGCTTGAGATTTCACAATCCTAACCCTTAACTTAAATGGTTACGTTTCAAAATATTCCTACAAGTCATTTAAAGTATAATAGATAATTTACTATCAATTTTACTCATTATCAACACATAATCTTTATTTACCTTTTAAAAAGATTTAAATCTTTTAAAACATAAACTTTCCAATCTATAACCATAAATCAAGTAAAGCATTCATTTTACGAGTCTCATGAAATATGAGAGTGAAAAATATATTGATCTTAGCTAAATTGATTTATGAAATGATGCACCCACCAAGCTTTTTTCTCTACTATCCCCGTAAACAAGCTTTTAAGTTCAATGTTCACCAATTTTATGGATATTTACCTTGAAAGATAAATCTTTATATATTGATTAAACTTCTCTTGATCATATGTTTAAGATTATAACTCAACAACAACAAATTCTTTTTTTATGAAGAAGATGTAGAAGTGATGAGGAGACAAGGGTGACTTCCCCTCATTCCATAATGTAGAAAAATTAAAGAAGCCTCGGCCCTTGTTTTTTTCGTAGGGCAAATTTACCCAATTGTTCTTTAAATTTTTTTCTCCAAGAACAAATCTAAAGTTTAAGTCCAACAACATAAAAGCCCATCAAAACAAAAACTAAAGCCTAATATCAACCAATAAAACACGAACATTCAACCTTACATGAAAGTTCAAAACACAGGTCAACGTCCAGTATTGACTCGAAAATTTTGGATTGTTACATTGTGTTGGATTACTTATTAACCGGATATAACTATAATAAAAGGAGATATGGGCCTTTTATATTTTTATAGTTGGTCTTTGAACTGTATAATTTAAAAGGATTTTGGGATTGTTTTTATTTATTTAACATATATCTTTTTATTTATTATTTATAAAAAAAGTATTATATATATATGAACCCGAATAAAATTTAGATATTACATTATTAATATAAACATATAAAATAATATGATATTTTAAAATATATAAAATAAATAATTATCATTGACACTAAAAATTTAACTATGCATAAGATTCAGTTTTAAAAAATAGATTAATTATGATAAAATAATAATGATCATAAAATTTGATCTAATTTAATATGCGAAATTCAAGAAAATTTATTTCCATTTCCTATTTGTTCAATAATTTAAAATAAAATAGATTATAAGTAGATTTAATACTACTCCTTCCGTCCCATAAATAATGTCCCTTATTGACTTTTTAAAAGTCAAATTTTCTAAACTTAAATAATTAGATTTTATAAAATACATATTTAAAATCTATTCTATTAGAGGTTTCTAAAATATATTTTTTCATATTTTTTTATCAATAATAAATTTTAAATAATCATTAGTCAAAGTTCAAAAAGTTTGACCCAAAAAAAGTCAATACGGGACACTATTTTTGGGACAGAGGGAGTATAAGATATGGCATAGTCGATTCAAACAAGTGATTTCAGTGAAAAAGAAAATAATATTCATCTTTAAAGACCTGAATTTAATTTGCTTTGTTTGTAAAGAGTATGTGCATTGTCAGAGGGTTAAGAATTTTGTATAAATATATACTACTTTATAATCATCTTTAAAACTAGTTTAAAAAATATATATTTTTGATTAAATAGATGTATTACATTCTCGCACCGATATTCGAACTCATATGAGATAAAATAATATGAACATAGTTAGTCATTAGGTTAATTAAAAGATCTCATATTACATAATTATTTTAATGCAATAAAAAAAGCTAAAACGCATTAAAATAGTGGAGAAAAGTGAGTTCTTATAGAAGTGGAGCTTAAAGGGTAATTGAATCATAAAAGTAAGGGATCATGATTTAGCTTTATTGATTTCAAAGCTAATATGATTTAAAAAGTAGTTAAATTAAAATCTCTCGAGACAAATGCTTAAATCCATTAATTTTAAAAATACTAATGATTTAAAGAATAAATGAACTAGAAAAAATAAAAAGATCAGAGTTTAATTTATTGATTAAAAATTGAAGAGGGACTTGAAGTATAATTTAACCATAAAAGTTAGGGGCATGACCCGCCATCAATTTAACTGTCACTGATAATATTTTATATAGTTGATATTCAACTCAGAGGTAAAATATTTATTTTATATGAATTTAACTACGATATTTGCTTTAAAAATATAATTATTTTTATTCAATGATAAAATATTTTGCATATTTTTTATGTTAATATTATATATATATATATATGTATATATATAAGTCTTATATCACAAATAAATATTTATTAAATTATATAAAAAATTATTATGTACCTGAAGTATTTTATGATCAAAATAAATACTTAAAATATTTTTTGCTAAAATTGGTATCTAAACTAAATTATTATCAAAATAGATACCTAAAATATATTTTTAATCAATGTACCATGTTAACTTTTAGTATTCTGAATTAAAAAAATATACTTTAGATACCTATTTTGATCAAAACATATTTTATGTACTTATTTTGACTAAAAAATATTTTAGGTGCTAAATGAAAAAGTTGGTATATGTTAGTTGCTTATTTGTGATATAAGCCTATATACATTCGTATCATCTTTATTATCTCAAGAATAAATTATCAAAAGATTAAAAAAATATGAATAAATATTATATTATAACCGCATAAAACTATTAATTTTTTTTAAAATAGGTATTCATGATTTTAATGTTCAAGTGTTATAAAATTTAGGTTTTGGTAACTTTTTTTCTTGGCTACTAGTTTTGGTCTCAGTCTAGGGTGCTTGCCAATTAGGTATCCAGGTGTTACCCTTGTGATTAGAAATTTATCACGGGTGGACTGTGAAAGCTTGGAGGCAAGATAACAAAGAAGATATCTGGCTGGCCCTCCCAAAACTCTTTTCTTTTGCTTGGAGGTTGCAACTAATTCAAGCAATTGTGTTTAACATTCAAAAATTTTCGGGTCGTATCTTTCTTCTTTCCACTAAAGTGATGAAACATATTGAATCACTTTGTGGATCCTTTCTGCGGAAAGGGAGAGTGAAACTGCTCGAGGTGCACGGGTTGGTTGGTTGCAAGTTTGTCACCCAAAGAATGAAAAAGGTTGATAATCGAAGACTTGTACGTGTGGAACATAGCTTGTCTCATGAAGTGTCTGTGGTTGATTCTGATATGTTCTGGCTCGTTATGGGTTGTTTGGGTGAATTAAATACATGCTCAAGGGCTCCACGATATGAGATACTCAAGTTAAAAGCTATCATAGTTGAGTTTGGAAGAAAATCTTGAAACTGAGGTTGCTATGGTTGCAAACAACTGTAAAGTTTCAAAGTAGCTTCATGGGGAGGTTAATATGGAAGGAGCTTCAACAGAAACAAGAAAAGGTCCTTTGGGCTAGGATTGTATGGGGGAGTCCTTTTATCCCTAAATATTCGTTTATTTGTTGGTTAATAGTCTTGGACAGACTGCTTTAGGGGGTGGGGTATGTGGAGATGGTCTTTGGATACTGTGACCTGCAATTTGCACGTAGGGAGTGGACTGACATGCAAGTTTGGATGTAGTTGAGGGGAATGGGCAAGAGCTTGTTGGCAGCCATCTTGAGACTTGTTTGGTGTTGCGTAAATTACTGAGTTCGACAAGAAAGAAACCTGAGATTGCATGGACATGTCCCTCAGACAATTGATGCTCTATTATTTATTTATTTTGCATGTTAAGAAAAATACTAGAAAGAAATCGAAGAGAAATTATATGGTGGGATATTTCGGTTACGTCATCCATGAGACTAACTGATTAAATGCATTCATTAAATTAATTTTTATAATTCATCGTTTCACTTGATAAAAATTATTTTTAAACTTAATTTACTGTAAATATTAGTAAAGATTCACTTGGTAAAAAAAGAGTTAAAAAAATAATTAAATGAATGTATTTGATTGATTAGTTTTAGGGATGACATGGCGAGAATGATCCATTATATAGAGAAATTATATCATGGGTAAGTCCCACCACGTGTCCATGGGACCAATCACTAAAAATCACCCATATCATCATTTTTTTCATGTCATATATTTTTCAAAGTGAATCTTTACTTAAAAAAATATTTTTAAAATGAATTAACAGTAAATGTGAGTGAAGATTCACATTCAAAAATATATAAAATGAAAAAAAAAATGATGATATGAATGGTTTTTAGAGGTTGGTCTCATGAATGACGTGGTAAAACTTACTCATGATATAATTTCTCTATGATATAATTTCTCGAAATTAAGAGGGTATAAAAAAATACAATTTTTTTCTTTTTCTTTTTTTTTTTTGTTAGATAAATGAGGTCTGATTGAATTGTTTAGTTCTTTGTGTAGTATTTGATGGTTGTATTTGAATGATTTTATGATGGTTCATAGTGTGATGAATATATTTATTTATGGTGAATATCTATATATTAAATAAAACTATGATGAGCTTTATTATTAGGGTTTAATACCCATTGGAATTAGGGTTTCTACCTTATGCCTATAAATATAGAGTTATAGAGAAAATATTGTACAACTTTGATAATATAATATAAGTATCTCTTTTTATCTTTCATCTTTGATCCTCTATTTTGTTCTTACTCTTTACTTTATTCACAACACTTAGATTACAAAAGCAACATTTATCCAAAAACAAAATAGATTTTAATGATGTCAAAAAAAATTATATTCTTTTAATATTTATATTTTATAAAAAGTTATTGTACTCTTTTCTATTTGAAAATCATGTTTTTTCCTTTAACTTTACTTCGATTTGAACATTAACTAATAACCTGAAGGCTATAAGAAAAATAATAATTCTTTCTGATCATGCGATTATAATTTTTTTTTATCAATTTGACCCTTAAAAAATTGAGAACATAAATGGTTAAAAAACGATGTTGTTTCATTAATGATATTTCACTTCTTTTTGTAGAATTATTTTACTTATTGTGTAAAACATAAGAAGCATACAAGATCTGTACTTGATGCACTAGAGACACGAGGAATGTTTGAAGGGATACAAAGAAACAAGACAAGCTTAACTTTCACGTTTCAACTTGTTTACAAATCCAACGTTAATTTCACGAACAAAAAAAGAAAAGCATGTGTGCTTGTTGAAGTAGTTTTTGTAATGTTGACAAACTTGAAAATTAAGATTTCATGGACATGTAAGAATAAAATTTCTACGCTACTTTTCTATGTCTTGTACTTATCTAGTTCATAATTTTATATTACGTGTATTAATAATTAGTTTATAAAAAATTTATCGATTGAATTGCGTTAACAAATTCTAACATTTTTTTGTTAGATAATTTTTCGAGAATCATAAAAGATGAGTAGGTTGAAAATAATAAATATAGGAATTTATTTACTTTTGTAACACCCAAAAATGGGCCTAGAAGTTAGTGGGTCGGTTTAGACAGTTTAGCCTAGTTCGGAATTAAATACTTAAAAATTAATTTCTTAATTAAAATAAATTATGAAAAAATATCCTAAAATCATTATTTAGTATATATTTGACTTAGGTCAAATTAATTTTGAAAATTAACCTTTGAATCCCTATGATTTTGAAATTAGTGACTATTTTGTAAAAAATTGAAAACTTGAGGACAATTTCATAAATTAAGCCAAAACTTTGAATCTTTAAGGGGCTTTGATCCAATCCTAATTCTAGATGATCTAATCCCTCCAAGGGTCTATTTTAATAACCCATAACCCATAATTTTAATTAATAGCCCAAATAACTTAATATTAATCCTAAAAACCTAGTTTTATGTCATAAACCTAAACCTATTTTTAAAATTACGACTTTTCAACTTCTTGGCATCCATTCCATCATATTTTCAAAGGTAAACATCAATCTTTTCAATAAAAATTAGTTTGGTTAATTCTTTATAATTTTCTTCTTCGATTTTACTCGAAAAACTCTATTTTCCCATCAAGCTTTAAACCATTCTCCAAGATTTTGGTTTCTTCCTTCCCAAGACATATTCTTCATATTTTCAAGGTAAATATTCATTATTTTTAATAAAATTTCATTGGTTTTTTTCCTATATTTTTCTTCTTCAAATTCTCTTCGTTTTTTCTTCGTTTTTACTTGTTTTTAAACTTTGGAAGTGGTTGGATCAATTTTGAAGGTGAGAATCATTCAAACCTCTGAAACCTAAAGTTCTTTAATGAAATTCCTAAGTTCTTGGCTGATTGAAACAATCTTTAAATTCTTGAATCAATAAAATCGGTTTTCTTGATAAAAATTATATTGTTTTTTTTTTATTTTTGTTCAAGGGTTTTCCATGGTTATTTTTGTTGACTAAATACATGAATCTTGAAGTTTTTAAATGTAATTAATATTGCTTTTAAGTATCTAGTCCCGTACATAAGGTTTAGGTGGTGTTTGGAGAGGTTTTCGGTGAGTTTCGTTTTTTTATGGTGTTTTTAGGGGTTGTCATGTATTGGTCCGGCTTGAGGGATGCTTGGGTGTGTTTTAATGCACTAAACCCATTGATTTTGATGCTTTAATTAGGTCAAGAGGTAGAAGAACAAGTTTGAGGAAGATCGAAAAGCCGAATTGCGTTTTCGGGTGACTTGTCGAGCAAGTTTCGGTAAATCAGTGAGTGGATTATGAGGGTTGCCGATTTGGCATGTTTTTAAATGTGTTTTCAAAGGTTTGGGGGTTTAGGTAAGGTGTGAAAAACCTTCCTATACTCGGAAGTAAGTTTAAAGTTTTGCTTTCTTAAAGGTTCCCATATTATGTCGTTTTTTTACAACGTTATTTGTCATGCTCTTATTGTGTTGTGCATATGTGATTATGCATGTATATAAATGCTCATGAAAATGTTTTTAAAAAAGATTTTATAAGCATTCGATTTTCCCTCGATTTTATTTTGAAAAATAAGATAAAAGTGGTTTTATCGGTTTTTGCAAGTGATGCGTGAAAAGTAGGATACATGTGATTTGAATTCTGTTTTGAATTAAGTTTTGAGCGTTGATTTTTGATAATATATTAGCTAGTTAAGTGATGAACCTTATGGGATAAGTTGATCGGTCAATAGGGTCTAGAGTACACTATAAACATTCAAAAGTCGTACGTGTATAAATTCCTTGTGTGTTGCATTTTGCCTTTTATTCTAATGCTATGTGATGGGAGTAGTACTGTCACATACGGGTTCATCGGAGTAGTATTGTCACCGGACACCAAGGTGAGATAATTCATGTTGAGAGTAGTATCAACATGCGCATGCTCTGGGAGTAGTACTAACATGCGATTGCCCGTTTATCCTAACAATTTGGAGTGGTACAAATCGGATCACTAGCACCAATATATATATGTTTTTACTTTTTAAAGGTAAGTGTCATGGTTTTTACTTGTTGCATATGGGATTATACATGTGAGGTTTTGTGCATTGGTATGCATGTGATTTAAGCATTGCTATGTTGTTAGCATATAAGACTTGAGCTTTATGTATTGAGATGCATGTGTAAGCATTGCTATGTGAGTAGCATGTAAGACTTGTGTTTTAGCTTTTAAAGCTTGTGATTTTAAAAAGGTTTTTACTAAAATTTAATGATGGCATTGTTAGCCATGGTTAGATGACACTTACTGAGTTTTAAAAGTGGCGTTGTTAGCCATGTTTGTTTTGTTTTATAAAGAACATGACATGTTATTTTAAATTGATGAAATTGGTTTAATATGGGCTGCATTGCAAAGTGTTTTTACACTTGTTTTTATTCACTCACTAAGCTTATGCTTACCCTCTTATTTACCTTGCAATGTAGAGTAAATAATGTTTAGGCAGCAAAGGGAAGCAAGGATCCAGGTAACCGCCAAGTGAAAGCTCAAGTATGTCTTTATAATATTAGTAGTAGTGAGAGAACAATGGGGATGGTTTACCATGTTAAGAATTTTGTTATATTGATGAGACTTGTAGTAGTCGTATACTTATACATGTTTTATGTTTATCTATGTTGATATTAGCTTTACGACTTTGACTTGAATTGTCTATTGATATTCCATTAGTTATAATAAAAGTCATATTGGAGTTTGATTCTTGATATCCCTATGTGTGAATTTAAGTGTTGTTGATAATGAAGCATGACTATTTATGAGTCAAATCTATGATGTTGTTATTTAGGTTGGAATGCATCTAGAAATCATGTTGAGTATATTGAGGTGGTTCTTCCGTATGTTATAAGATTGTTGATGTTGAAGCATACTCTTAGGAGTTGAATATATTGTTGCTAACTAGGTTGAATTGCATCTAGATAATATGCCTTGATTTGTGCTTAAAGTGTTTTAGGTGAATTTGCATATAAAGAATGTCATGAAACATTTGGAGGCTGGAAATAGTCCCTAAACTTTGAGCATGCAATTAAATGACTTGTAAATACTATTTTAAGTTGAAATTTGAGATACAAGCATGTAATGAACTTAATTAAATATTGATAACTTTAATTTCATAATTGGTACATAAATTTATAGAAAATTACAATTAGGTCCTTACAACTTGTTGGGTTAAATTATGACTCGTTTCTTATCGATTTTCGCTGCAATTGAACTCAGTCCTTGCATGAACATGTAGGATCTAATTAAAGCATCTAGATAAGATAAAATGAAAATAAAATTTAGGGTTGTTTATCGTGACGAGTCTCCGGATTAGTCTCGATATTCCCCGTGTAACTTGTTCGAGTCGTGTGGTGTCTAGACCGGGTCGAGGGGGTTACAACTTTAGTTGATAAATTCTAAAAAATAACAAAAATGAAAACTGAAATATAAAAAAGTTAAAAAGAGGAAAAAAATCCAAGCCATTGATGATCAAATAGAAAGGGACAAAACAATAAAGACAATGAAAGAAATCTCATATATCTACTCCCATACTGAAATGTAACCAAATAATGTGAATGTTCAATTATCAACAATTTCATTAAACTTAGTAAAGTAAATATACGGCCCCTAAACTTAGTAAAATTATTTTTTGTCATTAAAATTTCAAGAGTTATAAAGTAATTTTTAAACTAATGGAATTGCTAATAAAATGGTCACTATCAATTATAACATAATAATATATTTTAATAAGGACAAAGTCAGAATTTAAGATTAAGGGACAAAATATTAACGTTTGAAAGTGGAAAAATGTACAACTATTCCATTTTAAAAAAAATGTACATTAGAATAGAAGAAAAAAATGTGTGTGAGGGGCAAATACTGTTACCACAAAACAAAGCAAGTTATTAATATGTTAAACACAATTCTGTGAACGAAATAGAAATAAAACATATAAATTAGAAACGTAAAGAAAAAAAAATCTGAAACTTTAACCGAGGCCTGTGCTATCACAGTGTCCTTAAAACAGATTCGTCCCCTCCCGGTGCTGGAGTTACTATGGAACGTCTGTCTCCCAAGATACAACGGTAGAATACAATAAGGAAAGCAACGCTACCTTACTGCAACAACGAACTTTACAGAAGCAGAACACTATCTGGCTATAGGATATTTGTGGGGGGGGGTTCTCAGTGTTTTGAAATATGAACAAAGGGTCTCCTTTTATAGTGTTCATGCAGGGACATGTTTAATTACAGAATTAATCTGTAATTAACAATTCCTGAAGAGTTACAACTCCTAGAAATTAAAATGGTATTTATCAGAGAATTAATCCAAATAAATTGGAGGTTACAACCAGCTGAAGGGTCTGCAACTCCATAAAAGGTGGTTTAATTCTATAATATCTGTTAAAAATAAAGTCAGAAAAGTAGGAAAAAAAATCTGTCATTTTAGAAATCAAGACCAAAGGCCCCAAGGCCGAAGGCCCATCTTTTGACTTTTATAAAAGTCAACTAATGCTAGCCCAAAGTGCCTAGCCTATGGCTAGGCACAACTATGGTGTCTAGTCCAAGCCTTTGACTTATTTCCAATAATAACATGAAGAGCTTTTGTATATAAAGCTTTCCAAATCTAAGTTCCCAACAAATGTGGGATATTCTACTTTTCATTTTATTTTTCCAACATCATGGGTGTTACATTGAGCAACAATTTCTCATTCACCCATTAAACATTTTGAGCATGTAAATATACAAATTTAATCTACTCTTGTTGTAGATTAATAATACACATAGTCCCAATTAATTTTACTAATGGAACCCACTCAAATTTAAGCTCAAATGTCCATGTACCATACCATTTTTCCAACAAATACCTCTATCACTACGTTTCAATAAATTTAAGGATTATTTTTTTGACAAATGTTATTAAATTTTTATTAAATCAATAGAAAATTATAATTACAACGTAATCAAGAAGCAAAATAATTGGATTGAAAAATCAAAAAATTCTTACAACCTAAAAACAAAGAAAAATAAAATTCCTATGAAAATAAGGGTACCGATAAAATTCAGCAGCTTCCTGAAGCTCCTTGTCTCTGTCCAAACGAGACGCATAGTGAAGGAAAAAGGAGTTGTAAGTGATTCAAACTATCTTGCAAAAAGTACCGCTACCCAGGACTGATTTTATCGGCAAACAACCATCAACCGAGTGGGGATAAATCTTTCCAAGTGACCACCGAAAAAACAATAAATCAGAAAACTAGCATCGATTGAATCTCTGTGCGAACAACAACCGATCGCTAGGGTATGCTGCAACATGCTATAAAGACAGACGAATCAAACCCCAAAACAAAAATAAAAACATGTCACAAGGATAGAGAAAAACGTGTCACAAAGACAGAAAAAAGAGATCCTTATTGAAATAAAACAATAAAAAGAAATAGATCCGGTGGTCGACAACCAACAATAAAATTGATTGTCAACCACCGATCAAAGGGAACGATCAAAATGAAAAACTAAAAAAAAGATGAAATTTGAGAATGAAGAACGACGGCTAAGGGATTTGAGAGAGAATTAGATTTTTTTAGCCACCGTATCCAAAAAAAACTAAAATTTTATGATTTAATTTAAGGATTAATTTATAACACTAAAAAAAATTAATATACCAAATAACAATGATTCATTAGGATATATATTCATTTTTTGGCATATTTTTCAATTTTTATTTTAAAATATTGTTTAAAAATACATAATTGTTCCTTAATATTGCTTGTAGAGTTATAAAACCTCCCGCTCCTCCCCTATAATGTATCAAAATGCAAAGCTTAATTAAGTTGATTTATGCAATAATCTTTAAAAGATAATATAAATTTTCCAATAAAAATAAAATCCAAATCTTAATATTTACACTCACTTCCCATTCCAATTTATAAAGAAATATATAATTGAAATACTAAACATGCTTAAAGTACTGAAATCGAACAAATTTTTTTTGTCCTTTATGTATCCTTCTTTATAATAAAAAATACTTCAAATTAAATTTAAAATCCTAACTCTAATTATTACCCTCTAAACCATAAAAAATACACTTACCCCTAATTTCCTAAACACTGTCCACAATCTTAACTTTAAACCTTAAATCCTAAACTTTAAACTCGTTATTTTAAAGTGGGGCATTAATAGAGTTGCAATAAAGAGGAAGACGCACCTATTGAAATCTAATCAACTGGATTTTGAGTTCGAGATCTTGTGTATACAGAAAATTCTCGCCAGGAAACTCACCCACAAAAAACAGGTGTGCGATGTGAATCGACCCGAATTAATCAAGATTAAAACATGAAAAATCGTGAGGAAAACCAAAAATGCTTAAAGTTTTATAATTTCTAAATCTTTAAAGTTGTTGAGCTTAATTTTATTTTTAAAATTTTAATCTTAAACTCGAAATCAATTTTTAAACCAGATATTCATCGCTCTATGCACTACAATTGGACATCAACCAGCATTTAAAAAAATCTTCGCACAAAATAAGAAAAGAGTTTGCAACTTGCAAGATCTTTCCATTAACATTTTTGTATAAATGCATGAAAGTGTAGCCTAAAAATGAAACAACAAAACGCTAAAGAAACATTGGGAGTTGGTCATGTGAATGTTAACTACTTAGGGTAAATTTTGGGTTTTGTTTACATTCCTTTCTTGGTTAATCCTACTGGGAAGCAGCCAACCTATCTAACATGGCTAACCCTAGCTACCTAGATAGCTATTTCTCCTTGGTTCCAACAGCTATGGAAATTTTGGTGAGTCCATTTTATTTTTATTTTCCAATGTGCTACCCGATTTCAAGTTTGAGATTCCAAATGCAGGAATGTGTTTCCTTACTCTAATAGGGAACAATTTTGTTGTCTATTTTTAACAAAGTAGATTTATTAAATTTCCTCACTTGTGACAATCATGGCTATTCTTGATGTAGAATAAGATATTGTAACCTTTTGAGAATCCCAGAAAGTAAAAGTAAAAATGTATGGTAAAGAAGAGACTTTTTCTCCGTTCTCTTCTCCCTAGATCAGCTTTTACCAGAGGAAATGGTTAAATGGTCCTACTCTTGATCATTGTTTAATTTAATAGTGTTGGTAATATTCAATTTTGTAAAAAAATTTTAAGGTTATTTAATTTTATTTTAAATAGAATTAAATTATATTTGGAAATAATTATTTTGTCCTTACTTTTTAACCTATAAATAGTGGATATATTTTCTCATTTGAGATATCCTTAAGCAAGTGTTTGATTTAGAAACATTCTTTTTGGTTTTCTTAAACCTATATTGAGTGTTGTTTTTTGAGTTGAGAGAAGAGCAATACCACCAGAGTTCGCTCCATCTTTCAGGTGTACGAAATTTAGAGAGCCGTGTTAACCTTAGGGGGTCGTTCGTCCATTGTAGCGATTACACACATCGGGGCGAATTCACTTCATAGGCAGTGGTTAATACCATGATACGGTTTGGTTTCAAATAATTATTTTATTATTTTCCAGTTAGTTCTAATGCCTCGTTTTGCAGCAATCTATTTTTCAACAATTTAGAAGCGAAATTCAACACTGCAAATAAGGCGAACGAATTATGTTAACTTCAATACATATGATACTACATGGGATTATTGAGGTATTTATGCTACTACGTAGAGAAAATCAGTTTATATGATTCGGTATTACTATCTCTGATTAAAATTTTAAAATATTTTATTATTTGATGTTCACGGTAATGACCTTGAACACGAGACGGAAAGAAAACTTGAATTATCTTTCTTCTCTAAGCAATTTTATTTGAATGTTATTTTTGATCATCCATGAGAATCAATTAGGTGGATTGTTGTCGAACACCTTGATAGTTTTATCGATCTAGATATTTTTATAGATGACGCCTAAAGAAATAAAAATTTATTTGGAGCATTTTAAAATCTTTTAGCTTGAATCTATATGATATATGATATAAGCATTAAAAAAAATTTGTGATTAATGCTCCATGAAATATATTAATGGCAAGGCATTGTTAAACCGTTTTTAAATTTTTTTTTTAAATAAGATGTCGGTTACGATGCTAACAATAAAAGCAATAAGAGATTTATTTGCTTTTATTAAAATTGAATTGTGTTTCAATTTTTGAAAAAATGTCAGTAAATAAAAATCATGATTGGTTGATATGTGATAATAGGTGAGTTTTAAATACCTTTCAAGATGAATATGTTATCTTTTTTAAATGTGTTTATTTAATAATCATTTAATTTGTAACGGTTTAATTATTTGAATATGTTTTATAACCGTTCAATTATTATGGTAGTAATACATTTTATGATGGTATTTTTAAAATCTTAATAATGTTGTTTTAATACATTACATAAATTATAGATTTTGTGCTAATATAATTTATGTGTGTACTAACAATTAGGTTTGAAAATATAATGTTTAAAAACATTATAATAAACATGTGAAATACGTTTGAAAAGAAGAATATTTTTAATAGATATTCATTTTTTTCTTGTTGTATTAACAATTTCTTGTAAGAAACTTAGACAACATGACAGTGGAAGAAAATGTAAACATCGATAGAATGATTCTCCAAGTCAAATATTCTTATTAAGGAATTATCAATAATATAACATGGTTTCCATAATTTATTAAAATAAAAGGGAGTCTCAGAGTTAAGAGTTTCAATTACTTTTAATAAATTATTTTTGAAAAAATTATTGTTATTAATTATTTACAAAATTAATAAATTAATATTGTTTCTTGTTATAGAATTAACAGAGATTGTTGATTCATGTGATGTTATTTTCACGATAAATTCCAGACTATTTCTGTTTAAAGATGATGATGCAAAGATTAAAGTTGCAGGCATAGTGAGAATGAGCAAATCTATTTGGAATTATGAATCTACCTACAAGGTCAGATTATTTAGATTTGTTACCTGTCAATTCATACTTTATCACATGAATTTATATTCTGCCTTTAAAACTACTCTTAAACTCAGTGAGTATGTTTTAAACTAGTGTGAAGGTTAAGGCTAGAATGAACGACTATTTTAAGTATAGTGAGCCTGACATTAAATTTGCTTAGTAAGATATTGATGTGAATAAAAGTATCAAGCATATGCTTTTTAGAGACCATAATTAAAGAAAAAAAATTATAGATGACTTATCAAAAAATATTATGAAAATGCATGTATAAGATTGGTTTTATGAAAGACTTGGTATTTAAGCGTGCCTAGTGCAACACCTCTCTTTCATGATAACCTACATGGTGCATTGTTCTTTAATGTGCTCACTTTATAAATTAATATTATGACAAATAAGATCTCTTTAAATTAAGTGTAGAAGTTAAAATAATTAAGATTAATTTGGTTGAGTAGAATACTAAATTTAATCATAGTAAATAGAGTATATGATAGTCTCTTCAGAGCTAAAATGTTGAATAAGAAAATGATAGACATTAATTAGTGCTACTAAAAATTTATTGTAGCTATTAAGTTTCTTTAAGCTCTTCTCGAATAAGACGGTCTATCTTAGAAGTTGTGGTGAAATCTCTTGTAACAAACTTGAGACAATTTTCCTGTGAGGAAAATTTTGAAAACTCCTAGTAAACTTTTACATAATATTCCTAATTCCTTAAAATCTTTTATGAGAAATTAGGAAAAATAAAATTCCTTTGAATGAGAAAAGGTCATGAATGACTAGTGATGAGATATAAGGAATTTTATAATCGTTTTGAGATTATGTATATTAATCTAAATGATTAGCAACTTCTCAAAACTTTGAGAATATAATTATGTGTAAACAAGATTTGAATTTGTTAAAAGCATAGTTTTATGGTTAAAACTCATAGCAAACTTACTCTAAGATAAATTGAGTATTTGTTTACACGATTGTCCAAGACACTTATGAATTTATTTCTATCTTAAAATGTTAGAAATGTGAGGGTGTCTTAAAGTGATGATTAAATTTAGAGAAGAACCTAGTAGATCCGCTTATCAAAGGATAAAGACGGAAATTGGTTCTTGGTTCATCAAGGGGGATGGGTTTAAAGCCCATTGGTTGAGGAATTCATGGTGGATAACCAACTTAGTTATCTAAAGTTCAATGTGCTCAAACGAAACCATGAAGAGTACTCATAGTGTACATTTTTACTACCTATCCCTATGATGAGCAATGTACATGCCCAGGTT
Organism: Abelmoschus esculentus; assembly: GCA_035048815.1. Taxonomy (NCBI): domain Eukaryota; kingdom Viridiplantae; phylum Streptophyta; class Magnoliopsida; order Malvales; family Malvaceae; genus Abelmoschus; species Abelmoschus esculentus. Next base: position 6,197,637 of record JAUCBN010000049.1, read on the forward strand.
GAGTTTTATTACTCTTAATAAATTCATAGCGCAAGTTTTGGGTGGTCTTAGTGAGAAAGACTTGATGAATTTACCGATTTTGGTTGAATAACTACTCTTAATAACTATCCTCTCAGTTCTATCGCAAAGGATTGAATGAATTTGCCGCCAGAAAGGATGAGTTTACTTAAAACTCATAATGAATTCAATCACAAGAGTTGGGTTGTTTTACTGAGAAGAACTTATTGAATTCACTGATTAAAGAGGTTGAGTTTTTATTCTTAATGAATTATTATCCTAGAGTTTGGGTGGTTCATTTTATAAATGAACTTGAAGAATTCATCTATTTATATGAGAGGATGAGGTTAAAGAAAAGATCTTAATTATTTTATAGCTTTTATTTAAGTGGTTTATATTGAGGTAAACCTGATGAAATAACCTATGTAAGTGAGAAGGACTAGCCACCTTCTATGGAAAACGTTGTGCCATTTTTCTAGTACACTTACTAGAATCCTGAGGAAAAAGGGTTGTGTATATACATTCGTATATATACTTTGTAGACACATCGAGGACTTCGGTGGATGAAGGTATTAGTTGTGTGTTATGAGTTCACCCCTATCTTAGAAAGTTCCAGTTTCGTTAACTTATCTAAGAGAAGAATTACTCATTCCACTATTAGTGGGCGAATGTTGGTAATGCTCAATTTTGTAAACTTTTTTTAAGGCTATTTAATTCTATTTTAAATAGAATTAAATTAGGCTTGGAAATGACTATTTTGCCCTCACTTTTTAGCCTATAAATAGTGAGCATATTTTTTCATTTGAGTTATCCTTAAGCAAGTGTTTGATTTAGAAACATTCTTTTTGGTTTTCTTAAACCTATATTAAGTATTGTTTTTTGAGTGGAGAGAAGAGCAATACCACCAGAGTTCGCTTCATCTTTCGGGTGTACGAAATTTGGAGAGTCGTGTTAATCGCATGGGGCCGTTCGTCCATTTTAACGATTACATACATTGGGACGAATTCGCTTGTAAGGCAGTAGTTAATACCATGGCACGATTTGGTTTCAAATAATTATTTTATTATTTTTCAGTCAGTTCTAACGCCTCGTTTTATAGCAATCTATTTTTTTCAACAAATAATACAAATTAATTTTGAATGTACAAATTAAGTTTAGACATCACCAAACATACAACCAAAAACCAGTATTGTTTTCTTTTACTTTTGTTCGCATTAAACATTTAAACCCCTATCTACTTTTCTTACACTAGTTTAGTTAGAACTTAAAGTTTTCGACCGCTTTTTGTGGGATCGATTATATTTATTACACTATAACTCCAATAAGTACATAAGTATTTATTTTTTTTATGAATTCGAAACCCATCAACAAACCTTTAAAAATTTTAAACTTAATACCCTTTATTTATTAAAAGACAAATATTTATTAAAAGACAAATATCTACAATTAAGAAACAAAACTACTTTCTAGAATCAGTCTTCGCATTTCATTACCCCTTTGTACTTCGAATAGTTTTCTCCTTCGTCTGGAACCCATTTGCCGGTGGACAGGAACCGATATCAAAAGATTCAACATCCATATTAAGTTGTAATGGGTGTTTGAGTTCCAGGTCAGATTCATGTTTATATTCTGGTTCAATCTTTTGAAAAAACTAATAACGATTATAATAGTATCTATTCTAAAATATAATCTTCACTAATTGATTTTGATCGTTCAATCACTCTGCTGACATCGTTAGTGCTTGAACCCGTGACTTTTAGGAAGAAAACAATAACTGTTTTTTTAACCATTTGAATTAGAGGGCTTATGCTCTGTAATATTTTTTTAATTTTTTCACTTAAGATTATACTATTTTTTCTTTATAAGTGAAGTAAAAAATAAAAGATTTAATAAATAAAATTTTTATTTTAGACTAAAAAATCTTATACGGTTCTTTTTTGCTTATTGATTAACCCATGTTTCATTTTTTTGTGATGTGTATCATAATACAATTCCATTTTAGTGGGTTCAACAAGTCCCGCAAACTTAGCACACTCGACATTTAATTCTTCTGAATGTTTTTTAATATTTTTTTAAATTAAAAAAATATAAAACAAATAAAACTCAAATATAAAATTAAAGTTAAAAAGTAACTTATTAATTGATCTTATTTAAGTAAAATACAAAAAATAAAATAGATTCAGAACATACCAATTTATAAATTCGTTGAACAAATAATTTTGAACCTAAAGTATGCAGAGTTGTCATCTTTTTCCTATTGTTCTTGCTTGCTTGCTTTGCTTTGATCATTTACATAAAATATTTATATGTTTATTTTATTTATATAATAATAAAATATTAATCAAAAGAAAATACATATATATTTTACCTGAAATTTTCATTTTCAAATTGCTTACGCGTGATCTTTTAATCATACATCTCTAGATTAATATTTTGTATATTTAAAAACATAAAATGATTCACCATCGTTTTATTTATTACTTTTTTTTGTATATTAATCATTCAGATATTTGTCAAATTCATCCTACAAAATATTTATTATGAATTTTATATTTTAAAAATATAAATATTAATAAAATACAGATATAATTACATTAATAAAAAATTTAAAAGTGATACTTATATCTAACCTAATTTTTTTAGAACATAGGTGCTTTATCTTAGTTGTTGAAAATAACTTACCTTAATATTCAATAATTAAATTAGTATTATCTCACTTGATATATTTTACGAGTTAAATTGTATTAAACTTTTGAGAACAAAACCGTGGAGTAACATTTTCTGAATTTATCAAAATTATAATAAATAATTGTTACAAAATAAAAAAATAAAAAATAATACTAACAAATGTTGATTATACATGTATTTGAGAGGATATATTTCTGTATTTTTTATAAAGTCAAAAATAATATTGTATTAGAATGGATAAATCCACAAAATTGAATCATTAAAAAATGGCTACAAGACATAGTATAGAAGATTCATTATTTTAAAATAGACTAACAATAAATACAAAGTAAAGTCTACCACTTCGACACCTAAGAAATTATTAACAATTTTGACAATCACTATATATAAAATAAAGAAAATAAAAGGCAAATATTAGAGTAAAATCAAATAATAAGAAAAATAACATTGTAACTCTACCTAAAAATTTATAAATGAAATAATTATAATTATAATTAGACTTGTAAATGAAACAGCTAAAATAAGAAACAAATCCCAACTAAATATTTATAATCACTGACTTTAATTAATTGAAAATAATATTAAAAGGTTATCTATAAATGTTAGCTTATATACAAAAATTAACTTTCAATGAAACTAATATTAAAAGGATCTACATATATTGGAACCGCATAATCAGAAGGGGAAGTAAAAAAATTATAAAAAAAAATATTGACTGATGCTCGACGAGAATTATATTTAGTTGTAAATACTTGAAATTATCATTTCTTATGAAGATGATTCGGAATAAAATAATTATCAATTTGAGTATCAAATTTTTTGATTTGAACTTAAAATTATTTAAAGATGTTTTTTTGAAGGGTGAAATGCTTTCTAAATCATATGAGTTGAAAAAACTTTTACGTGAGCTTGATCTCAATTATATTAATATTGGTGTATGCATGAATAATTGTATATTATATTAAACATAACATGAGCATTTTGATTAATGTTCTAATTGTCAAGTTTCAGCGTGAAAAATCAATTTAAGAAAATATAAAAAATTACTCGTAAAATAATTAAATATTTACCTTTCAAACTTTAAGATTATTTATATCTAAAAATATTAAAGACATGCAGTGATATAGGAAAAAACATGTTAATGGTGATATAATAAGACGTCTGGATAATACAATAACTTGACAAAAGTTTGATAAGAAAATAGATTGATTTGTTTAGATCCACATAATGTACGACATTATCTTATTAGAGATGGATTTAATCCTTTTAAAAATATATGCATTAACTATAGTATGTCACTCTTTGTATGATATGTCAATCTCTAAGTTTGAGGGTTAAATTAAACTACAACTATTTATTTTGAGTGTTTAAATTCATATACATAATATAAATACATAATCATACTTGTCATTAATAGCATCTAAAATTATTATATGAATGAACATTATAGTATTATCTTAAAGCAACTGAGACTTTAGTTGAGTATCGCAAATTGGTAGGAATGAAAGTTTGTATTAGATCCATGATTGTAGCAGCACCACAGCCACCAATATCGATGTTCAAAGAATTTTTGGTTGTTATATATACAATTGGTGTTATAAGTAGTGCTAGTCCGAGAAATATAAAGTTTTTGGGTGTTATTTTGGAGAATTTAATATGCAGAGGACTATTTGGAAGATTCACCCTATAAATGAATTATTAATTATTATTTGATGCATTATCTATATAAAAATAAGTTTTAAGCAGGATAAACTCAAAACTTTATATAAGGGCGTAAACTATAAAAAAATTATAAAAATGTAAGGGACGAAAAATTATAAGAATTTAAAAGGAACAAAATTAAATTATTAATAGAAAGTAAAAAATATATATATATAAAATATATAAAAAATTTAAAATTTTTAAGGGATGTGACTTCCATCACTATCCTTTGTGTTCTTAAGCAATGTCTATCAAAGCTTTGTTAACTAATTAATATGAATAATTTTTCTTATACAACGTCAAAATATATAAATTCTTCTAAGAAAAATTATTACCATGTGTTTAAACGCATTGAAAATCACACTCTCATAAATATTACTCTTTTTTGGGCCAGTAAAACTTAACTCAATTAAAAAATTGAATAATTCAACTTGGCTCAAGGTAAAAATACTCGATTCGTTTTGATTCTGTCACGACCTGGATTCGAATCCGAGTGTCGGGTTAACCCGAGGGGTTGGGCTTAGGTTTTGGGCCCCGGGTTTGAGTGTTAGGCCTTGTTGGGCCTTAGGCTTTTGGGTTTGCTTGAGTTGTTAGTTGGGGGCTTTTTGGTAAATGGACAAATAGAGGACAAGAGGGGTTTTAATTCCCCTGCAGAGAGTGAACTCATCTTTTCTCTCTTTTCTTCTTCTTCTCCATCTTTGTAGCAAAGGAAAGGAAGAGCAAAGTTAAGATTTTTAAGAGTTATGTTAGGATTTTCGTTTTTGTGTTAGAGAAGATGTTGTAGGGCTTGCAAGGATCTATAAAACAAGGTAAGGAAGGGTTAGTTTGGTGGAGGATGAAGGTTTAAGAGGGTTTAAGGTTGATTTCAGGATTGGGTTTTTAGGAAGCTTAAATCCCATCTTTTTGATGTTTTTAAGCTGTAGAATTCATCCCCAATCGTTCTAAATCGTTGTGTATCCTTGCTTTGTAGAGAAAGAGCTTGGGGAGTCTTCCAAAGGCTTGGGAAAGGCAAAGGCTTGAGGTTGTGAAAGAAGAACGAGTTGTTGTTGTTTTTGTTTAAGGTTGGTTCTCTTCCAACTCATAATCATCATGCATATCATGTTTTAAGTTTAAATGCATGTATGTTATTTGGTTTGATATGCTTGGTAAGCTTAGGGTGGACTTTAATGGTGAATCATGAAATTGTTGATGAAACTCTATTGTTAGGGTCTAAACATGCTTAGGAAAGTTCCCTTACAGTCTAGGATCACTTTGGTATTAAATGGATGGATTCGGGTGAGGTTCTAAGTGTTCAAACGGCAAAAACTGCACTTATCGTGTAGGGGGTATCGATACCGGTGGGCCATGTATCGATACCCCTGAGAGAAATTAAGCTACAAGAGTAGGTGTATCGAACCATGGTTCGATACCGGGTTGTCCAGTGGCATAATGGCATCGATGCCAGTTTTGGAACAGGAGGTCTTCTTCTGTTAACTTTTGGAAGGGTCAAAGAGATTCGATACTGGTATCGATACGGTTGTTCTGATACCCCCTTTGGGAGGGTATCGATGCCTGGTGTTTCGATACTATAAGTAGGGGTATCGATACCCCAGGGCAAATTAGTCCAAGTTCTTGTGGAAAAATGGTAAAGTCTCACAATGATATCTTAGAAGTTCTAAAGGCTTGTTTAAACCCTAAAATGAGTATTAACCCGAGGAATAGACACCTAGACCTGTTAAAGAGATAATTGAGTAAAATTGGAGTCTAATGTGTAAACCGGTATGTAAAATCGTTAAGGGTTCGGGTGACCTATTCGAGTCACGTGGCTTACTAGAAACCTTGCTTAGTGTTGATAGGTTGCCTAGAGTATATATATTAAATAATTATGAGATGTAAAACTGATAACCTTGCTTAGTGATGATGGGTTATCGGTAATATTATGCGGAAGACCAGCTAGGACCTTGCTTAGTGCTAATGGGTTCCTTAGCGGATATTGTGGAGTGGCATGCCACGAGACTTGCTTAGTGCTGATGGGTCCCCCCTACTTCTATACTACTATGAGGTGATATGGACACCGATATATATATATATAAGTATATATATATATATATATGAGATATAAATACGAGTTAAGAACTTGAGTTGCTGTGTGGTCTTCTCTTGTCTTGCATATGCTAGGTGCCGATATATGCCATCCCGATATCATGTGTTTAGGCGGTTATGGTAGCGCCATTGTATTTATGCCATGTCATCATACACGTTGCTATGCTTATTCTATGTTATGCATGTTGTGGACCGGTTGGTCGAGTACCCACTGAGCTTTAGTAGCTCAGCGTTCAAAATGTGTTTTCATGTGTAGGTTAAGGGAAGTTGTTCGGAGGAGCATCATCATGGTGGGTTCAGCATCGATATCTGTTGTCAGAGTACTGTTATTAGGCATAGTGGGCATTCGTACTTGTAGGACCCTATATGTGTAATTTGTAACTCTGTTTTATTTATTGTCGAATGTTTTTAAACGGTTGTAATATTTTGGAGATCCGCTACTTTAATTTATTCTGATTTACGTTTTAAATGGATTTGGATTTTATTACATTGTGATGAAATGTGTTTGGACCCAACTTTATGGGCTTTTGGAAAGAAATTTTGAAATACAGGTTTGGGGCCGGAGGCCCGATGTGGCACTGAGTCGAAGGTGTTACAGATTCGACTCAAATTTTTTTTAAATAAGGTTCGAGTTATAAAATAAAAATTCGAATAACATGAGTTTTTTAGTAATTAAACAATTTATTTTTAAGTTCGAGATGAGTCTCTCAATTTTTTATGATATATACCAATATATAAAAATATGAATATATATATATATATTATGATTAGTGAAAGTCATTTAAACTACAATCAGATTGTACTATGATACAATAAATAATTATAATTAAATTTTTATAAGAACTCAAAAATTTTACTCGACTCAAATTTTTTCAACTCGATTCGACTAAATTTTTTTAAAATGAAAGTTCAAATGATAAAATTAAACTCTTCAATTAAAATAACTCAAACACTTTTAACTTGACTCGATCAAACACTCTCTCATCTTTTTGTCTCAAAATTTTTGTTTATTATTAACTTTTTTACATAGTTTTAGAATAGAAATTTGTTTAAAAGATATGTATTATAAAATAATAATTTTACCTTTGAATTTTAAAATTAAATTTATTAAAAAATATAAAAAATATGTTTATTAAAATAATTTTATAATAAAATATTTAAATAGAATAATTTTAAATATTAGATAGATAAATTTTATGAGACAGAAGGATCACAAACATTTAATCCCAACTGGAGACCAAAATATTTGAAAGACAAAAATAATATTCATCATTTATCATCCATGGTTTGTGTAAATACACGCGCTTAAGAAAGTAGAGTTGAAATGCTGAAATATTTGTGGTACAGCCCTTGGGTCACCATCACTGTCAAACTTGTCCTATTTTTGGCAAAACAGCTCCATAATAATTCATTTTCTCACGAACAACTACTTAATAACCACTGGATCTTCAATTCCATCTGCCATTTCTTTCCAATCTCTTCTCCCATTGGTTTATCTCCAGCTCTATTACTTTATCAACAGTGTTCTAACTTCAGTTTGCTTGACCTTTTTCTGTCAAACCAAACAGACCAAAAGAAAGAGAATCTGATCATCTATGATATCATTTTCATATCTTTAAACATAAGTTTTCATAGTTCATGTACCCCATGTAACTGCAGTCTTGTAAGAATTTTCTTGGAGATAACAAATTTTCTCATCAAAAAAGAAAACCCTTTTTTTCTATTTTCTTATTGATTATCATGGAAGACATGCAAGATCTTGGAAAGTATACAAGAATGAAGTGAAAACCCTAAACTGTTCATCAGAAAGCTACAGTCCAAGATAAGTTTTTGTTCTCTCTCTCTGATAATGGACTATCCAAGTCGGATTATAAGTTCAAGCACCATGGCAAATACAGGTACCAGCAGCAACAACAGCAGCATCAGTAGTGCAATGCCTAATTCCAGCACTGCAACCGCAACGGCAACCCCACCGCCGTCGACCACTCCTAGCCGCTACGAGAACCAGAAGCGCAGAGATTGGAACACTTTCTGCCAGTATGTGCGAAACCACAGGCCACCGTTGTCTCTTTCAATGTGTAGCGGTGTCCATGTCCTCGAGTTCCTTAGGTATCTCGACCAATTCGGCAAGACCAAAGTTCATAACAACACTTGCCCTTTCTTTGGCGTCCCTAACCCTCCTGCTCCTTGCCCTTGCCCTCTCCGACAAGCTTGGGGTAGCCTCGATGCACTCATCGGCCGACTCCGTGCTGCCTACGAGGAGCACGGTGGTAGGCCGGAAGGGAACCCTTTTGGAGCTAGAGCTGTGAGGATTTACTTGAGGGAAGTCAGGGATTTTCAGGCCAAAGCTAGAGGAGTTAGCTATGCCAAGAAAAGGAAGAGGCCTAAGCAGAAGGTACCACTAACAGTACCAGCTATTCCATCAGCACAACAATCATCTTCTTCAGCACCACCAGCACTTGCTGCTGATGCCACTTCTGCAAGTGAGTTAACTAAGAAATTCAATCATCATGGTAAAATAAAATTATCAGTACTTGTTAATTTTATGGATTTCTTTTCATATTCGAGCTTCCGCTACTGCAATAGCACTAACCCCACCTTCCGAAACCGGTATTGTCAAAAATAGTAGTCTGTAGTGACTGCAATAGCATATTCATCTCCGCAACTGAGATAAAACACCGCTACTGCAACCATAATTTAAATCCCTCTAGAACCTCTCTGTATTTTTTTCTTTGAAAATTGGGTATCCTTCAAATTGCCCTTTAGGGGGGCAGTTTGTATTGGTATAGTGGCAGCATGATCAGTTACTAGGAGGCAGAGGTGACTGAGAATGAACAGTATCAGAAAGAAAATGATGGCAACAAGATCTTACCATATCTAGTAGGAAAAAAAGAACTCAAATTTAACTTAATTAGTTCGAATATTCTCAATATCTGTAATTTAAGATACTTGCTTGCTTTTCTTGGGATATTTTAAATCACAATTTTTTTGGTTGATCCTAATGGGGACTTCTTTTTCTTTTTCTTACAGCAAGTATTATATAATGGAAGAAGGATAAGGGTTCTTCCCAATCAGCAAATTGTCTGGATGATATGGTTTTAATGGGGTTTTGTTTCCTGTTAAGGTATTTCTCTCTTTCTTCTTCATTAGTCCATCATATTTCAATGGCTTATATAGTTGATCAAAGTATGTTATATATATAATTTGATGGTATAAGCCAATGTCACTACTAGTAGATAAGTATTTAATTTGTAATCTCTATGTTCTTTTTCGTATATTAATACAAAAACTATTTATATATACATCTAGTCCTGTGACAATTTACTCCCTTTTTACTATCAGTAATAAAATATTATTAAAAAATAATTACGAACTTAAATATGAACTATAAAATACATATAAATAATAAATTTATAAATTATCATTGAATTAAATATAAATTCTTACTGTATTAAAGATTACTTTGATTATCATTAGAATATTTTATTCTTAATAAATTACTTTCACTAAATTTAAGAAAAAGATAAAAGCAATAATGTAATACTCACAAATTTTTTAATATAAACATCACCATCAATGCCATTAGACACCAATTAACATTTTTTTTATAATTATAATGTAATTAGAATAGATCTATTGTAAGGCAAAAAGACAAGACCTAGATTCATCTTTCCTAATGTTGGTGACAGCTAAAACAAAACACAAGCACACATGTCATAAAAGTGTTAGGTTTATACAAAATTTTGAGCCAATATAAAGCAGATGGAATAATGGAGGTTTGAAGCCTAATCAAAGGGCTGTATGTATGTTAATCCACTTGGCAGACAAAACTTTTGAACATTATTTAAGGATAATACTTGTTTAATACTAGGCTGATGTCTTGATTGTCTTTTTCTTATATGGAGTATATGAAAAATTACAGTCTGCAAAGAAAATATTACCAAATGCTGATTCATGATGGAAAGCTTTATGCTAATGTGTACCGACGTTGTTCGGATTTATCATTTTTCAAGTATTCATATTTGATATTTATGTGTTACATTTAGATATTAGAATATAACCTAGCTGTTACCCATCTTTCAACTTTGAGAAGGCTGCTTTTCTAGTAAGGCTTAAACACTTTCCATTATATATATGTATGGGATAGTTTTCAATTACTTAACGTTAAAAAGTGTTTTAAGTTATTTTGGAAGGTAGAAATCATTTACCCCTAATCGTTTCTTCTTTATGTTTTCTGTTAAAAAAATTTTAAAAATTAAATTCTAGATCCTAATCCTAATTTTTTATATCTTAAATCTTAAACCCTACACCCTAAACAATACATCTTATCACTAATTCCCTTAACTTTAACCATAATGTTTAATCTTGAACCTTAAACCCTAAACCCACTAATTTAAAATAGAACACCAATAAAAGCACGATTAGGGACAAACGATTTACACCCAATTTTAAACTATTTGATAGGTGTAAATTTATAGCTAAGATCAAAAGTTAAAAACGATGACTGTTAGGATAAAAAAGAGAAGTGGATAATATCAACCATAAATTTACACTCATCCAATGGTTCAAAATAAGTTTAAACTTTTTTTTTTTAATTTTTTATATGGTGTAAATAGATCCTACCCATACTGACCCACTTACACATCGTAAAACTTAAAACTTTTACATATATTTTTTTTTTAAAATTTGAACTAACTAGTTTTAATGATTGAGATTATAACTTTTATATCCATTTTCATTAATCCAAATATATATATATATATAACTTTTAAGTTTTACATTGTCTAACCCCAAGTATTTTTACCTGTTTAGACCCCTAATTTTCAATTCATTTAAACTTTGCCTCCTTATTTTGATTCCTAGCATTGTCATTGTATATATATGGGTTAGGATCCTCTCTTACGTATAACGTAAAACTATGAGTTTTACACGTTATTTAGATTATTGAATGACTGAAATAAGTGGCAAAGATTAACTCCTTACTTTTTTCAAGTGATAGTCTTTACATGTTATACTGTTGTTCTCAACTATTTATTTTATCAATCTAATAATCTAAAAGAGATGTAAAACTTTAAAAAAAAAATTACGATGCGAAAATGGATCCCTCTCTATATATGAGATGCAATGAACCAGTTCATGTTATTCTGTGGTTGAGAAAAACATGGTACTGGAAATGAACCTTTGCGTTTCTGCCAATGAAACTAGTGTCTTAGCTCTGAAAAACTCATCCATTTTTCAGTCAAGAAAATGGTGTGGACCATATCCCACAACATATAAACTGCATGCATGCACCAACTGGAGTAGTCATACATGCTGTGCCAGTTTCAGTCAGTTTATCTAGCACAGAACTCAATAAAGCCTCCACAGTTTTGGCGTGGGGTTAACACAAGCAGCTCTTCTTCAAATTATAATTTCCATTGATTATTCTGCTGTTTTTTTTTACTGCCCAAAATAGCTAAGTAGTACATTATATATATATACATGCCATTTTGGATAGAATTATCTGCATGGAAGGGTGGAGAGGCTAAGATACTCTCGAGCAATACATACATACATACATGGAATTTAGAAACCTTGGTGCTTAGGTTAACATTTATGAATGAAATTGGATTTATGTGTTTTGTTGCGTTTGAGTATGCATGTGAATTATGCGTTTAAAGCACAAGTAGATAGACCAATTATGTTATTCGTTCTTGTGAGGAAGTAATAACTATGTGTGGTGTAAATAAGCCTTTGAATTTTTGAAAAAGATTGGATTATGTATCAGAAATTTTTATATCAAGTCTTTATACTTGAGGTATTGAATCAATTAAGTCAATGAATAGGTAGATTAACTTAATTAATCTCTTTAATCAATTTTAATAATTAATTCTCAAGAGATTATCTTTCCTTTAGATATTTTATCACACGAAACACTGTACTTTTGTCACCTTATAATAAACATTTCGGTAGGTTATTTTTGTAAACTCCAATGTCCCTAAAATACTTAAGGCCACATGTATTAAAAATATATAACCATTGATATTTAATTAATTAGTCGATTACATTTTAGGTATTATAATTTACAAATGTTTATTATAGAGTGATTCTCTCATTTTAATTTATTTTATTTATAATATTAAAATTTAAACCTCTTAATTAAAGGAACTATAATAAATTTAATTGTCATGCATACATAAGTAAACATGTGCCTAGTAGTGAATTCAAATTATTTTTTAAATCTATTTGCCATCGATGCGGCCAAACAACCGTTGTGATCGAAAGTAGGGATGGACATGAAACCCAAATCTGATAGGTTTCGATCTGATTCGATCCGATCGGGTCAGATTTTTTTAAAAAAAATCAGGTTCGGATCGGGTTGGGTTTTTTCAATGGTGGTTTCGGGTCGGGTTCGGTTTTAGGGTGAAAAAAATCCGACCCGACCAACAATGTGAGTGAAACTTACAGTTAAAGGCCAACCCCTTAACGAAAGACCTGATTCAGTCCTGAGGGAAAACAATAGAGGTATACAGGTCAAAAGCAGGACAAAGTTGTCAAAAACGCCACAGAAAATCCAAAATTTTTAAGTGCTAATACAAAGAAACTCCCATGAAAAGATAAAAGAAAATCTAGAACAGCTAGCTAAGATTACCGATTCTATCAGAGTGTAGAGTGTCTTAGCTTCATATAACTGCTAGACACATTTTTGTCACAAATTGTAGCATCTTCATATCAGGTTCAGCTATATACCAAGCTTCATTTTAGGTAGTTACTTGGCTTCCAAACACTGAATGCCAACATTGAAGATCTAACATTTTTGATTGCAATTAATGTACCTTTTCCAGATTAAATCATTTAGGTAATACTAATTTAAATTTTCAGCAACATGTATAAAAGCTAAGATGTATTCTCTGACAATATGCTACCATCCATGACCACTTGAACAGGCATTTTTAACTTTAAAATCTGATCTATATGTATCATATAATAAAATAAAAAAGGAACTATACATTATTAAAGTAGAAAGATGAAACTATATTGTAAAAATTGTTTTCCATTGAGAAAGTCAAGAATCATTACCAGAACCATCCGGTCCTGATTTAGGCCGTAATATTGTCTGTCCATAGATGGACGAGGAATCCATAGGTAAGCTTTTTTTGATTTCCACCCAAATTAACATCACTTTTGATATCCTAGAAATCCAAAAATTGTACAGTTCAAACTAGAGGAAGAAATGCTAAAAGATGAACATGAATAGAAGAAGATACAAATAACATTAACTTATAAAGTTGAAAGCATATAATCTGGAAATTATGGTGGTTATAAAGTTGAAATGCTAAAAGACTGGTTGATGGATGTCCCATCATACCTTCAGAGTGTGGTCGACAGGATTGGGTCCAAGCCACGGTTGAGCTGTGAGGGAGATCGACGATAAAATGATTTAGGGAGAATGAGTTCTCATCGCACAACCCTACGCTTCTCCACTGTAACGGTACTGCAAGTGATGGCCGACGTTGAGATCGGGGTATGATAACAAGCCCACCAGTAACGGTGGTGACGAATACCGCCCTGAAGGTGAGTCTGATTGACGGAGGCAAAGGGAGAGGGAGATCCGAAGATTTTCACTCACTCATTCCAACGCGATAAAAGGGGGCCAGGCTGATAGGGTTAACCAAATAATATATTTGATTTAGACGAAACATACATATAATAAGATAATTTCAGCAGAAACTAGAATAAAAAATAGAACTTAGTTTAGATGGTTAGGAAATCATTCCCCTCGGTCAAGAGTTGCAAATTCGAGACTTCCCATCATCATCATTTTTTATTTTTAACCAATGTTTTTGTGGTGTTTTTGAAAAACGTCACTAAGAAAGATATTTTTAGTGCCTTTTTTCTGGAAAGGCGTCACTAAAACTAATATTCTTGTCGTGTTTAATTTAAAAAACGCCGCTACAGATATGATTATTAGTGGTATTTTTGTAAAACGCTGCTATAACTTATATATAGCGGCGTTTTTAGACAAACGCCACTAAAAACACGTTTTCTTGACGTTTGCTTAAAAAATGCCACAAATAATGCCACTAAAAGCTAAAATTGTTGTAGTGACTCTTTTCTTGTGTTAGTCACTTAACTATTTTTTTTTTATCAAAATCAACATTAAAAATTTATTTTGTTATATTTTGGTCATCGACTGTTAAATATTTAACGAAGACTATGATATGGAATGATTTAATAATAATTTTAGTCCTTGAAATTATTACATCATATCAAATTAATCCAAATAAAAAATAACTCATCAAATATTTTAACTAAACCTCAAATTTTTCATCCCTTTTCTTCTTCTTCTTCTTGCAACACTACTTTAAAACTTAATTTGCAAACTCTCTCTTTATTTTTCTTGTGTCTTTAAACAACTTATTAAGTTTTAGATTATAAAAAATCATTTTAATTTTATAATTTATTCTTTTAAAATCTAAGTTAAAAGAATAGTTTTTTTTTCTTCGAATCTAGATGACATTTTTGTCGAATAATTTCTTTTTTAGCCCAAAGAAGGTTGTGTTTCGGCATCTGAGAAGTCACTGATACTAAATTTGTGTGAAGTTGTAGGAACATCCATATGAAGATTGAAAAGTTGGATTGCTCAATAAAAATTTAAGTGAAACTAAATTTTATTTAATCTCAAGAATATGTGTGAAGTTGTAGGAACATCCATATGAAGATCCATATGAACATCCAAATTTGTGTGAAGTTGTAAGAACATCTATATGAAGATTGAAAATTTTATGTGAATTAATAAATCGAATTTTTATGGATCCGATAAGCATAAAAAATGATAAAAAAAATATATATACTAGTAGTTTGGGAAAAGTCAAAGAAGCTAGATTAGATTTTAAAAGAACAAATCATAAAATTAAAGTGTTTTTCTATAATCTAAAATTTTAATAAATTGTTCAAAGACACAAGAGAAATAAAGAAAAAGTTGACAAATTATTTTTTTATAGTAATGTTGCAAGAGAACAAAAAAAAATTAGGTTTAGTTTAAATATTTGATGAGTTATATTCTATTAGAATTAATTTGATATAATATAATAATTTTAGGGACTAAAATTATTATAAAATTATTAGTAAACCCTGTGATATCACATCTTTGTTAAATATTTAACAACTAATGACTAAAATAATAATGAAATAAAACGTTAACAATGATCTTGATGAAAAAAATAGTTTAGTGACCAACTCAATAAATGAGTGATAGATGGCTATTTATGTAGTTTTTCTTATAGAAAATAATTTAATTAAAATTTTGTTTTAAATATTTATTAATTATATATTGAGTCCTTGTGATCTTTAATCTTTATTAATTAGTTTAATGGTATTCAACAATGTTCATCATTAATGGTGTTCAACAATATTCGACGCACATTATAGACTTATCCTAAAATAATTTATTGAATTAAATGAAAATGAACCAAATATAGCCTTAATATATACTCCCTCCGTCCCACAATTTTTGTCCATTGTTGACTTTTCACGTAGTTTTAGGAAGAAAAAGTTTGTGTAAGAAATATGATATAAAATAATTAAAAGGACAATTTTACCCTTAAAAAGTTAAATTTTGTTTTGTTAAAAAACAAAAAAAAAGATAGAAAAGAAAATATACCTTATAAAAGTTGTTGATTTTTTCAATGAGACATTTTAAGTGAGATAATTTTAAAAGATAAAAAGACACCATATGAGACAGAGGGAGTATTATTTTTCTTGTTTCATTGCCTTGTAATAATAACATTTACTGCTCCTGAGGGGACACACAACGCACAATCTCCTATATACAAAAAAGACCGTACAAGTTGGAGTAAAAAAATCCCCGCAATCTACGGTGAAGGGAAAAGCAGTTGACACGTGCATCAATTAGGTGGAACCTACATCAGTGTGTTCCCACGTGGATGTTTGTACTGCCTGTCTAGAAATAGACAATTCGTTCCCTCGACAGCTATTTCTGCTTCGTGTCCCGCGTTTCCACTCCATCATGAACACGTGGCGTCATATCAACCATGGGATGGACTCATTGTGTCCGTACGAGGTTTTGATTTTCGTTTTGTTTTTCCCTTCCTTCTTTGGGGTCGCCTACTTTTACTATTTATGAAAGAAAGATGTTTACTTTTTTTTTTTTTAATTTTTAATTTTTAATTTTTATTTTTTTTGGTTTTCTCGTTTTAGATTTTTTTGGGATAATTAGTTCATGTGATTTATATTCTTGCGTTGAAAATTTACATTATATCCTTTAATTTTTTGACCCCATGCAGTACCTATACGTGTACTAATACTAAGTTAAGATTTAATAGTAAAAAAATCCATAAATTATAATTTTTAGATAGATATTAAAATATTTTGCCTCAAATTATAAAAAGATTGGGAACATATAAGATTGTCTTTGATATTTTTGAAATCTTATATGAAACTTTAAAATATGTTTTTTTTTTTCATTTAAGATGTCAAGTATTGATTTTTTTAAAAGTTAAAATTTTAAAACTTTGATCATAGTTATTTTAAATATTTTAATTTATTAAATTTTATAAAATATATACATTTTTAAACTACTTGATTAAAGGTTTCTAAAATATATATTTTTAATGTTTCTATCAATAATAGATTTAAAATTATAATGAGTCAAAATTAAAAAAAAAATTGACTAAAAAAAATCAATATTAGATAAATAATGTGGGACGGATAGAATATCTAATTATTTTGAACAAATAATTTAATATTTTATTAATAAATTTTAAAAATACAATTAAACTTTATGAAATACATTATTTTTATTGTTTCGTTAACATAATTTAAAGAAATTAAACTGTGGGTAATTGAGTATGATACAAAATTTGATTTTGATCAATAAATGTATTTTAAAAAAACATTGTATCATTTAATCTTTTACCATTAGATTATAGAAGAATAAATAAAAAATAAACTTATTGTTTTTTATTAAATTCATTAATTTATTAATTCAAATTAAATATTATAAAAACTTATTATAGAATAATTCTCTTAACATACTAAATTAAAATAAATTTTAAATTTAAGAATTCCGAACTAATTAATTGTCCTAAACGATCCGTCATAGTGCTCCTCTAACTGTCGACTCTGTGCATATGAGCCAAAGCAATCGAAATCAAAATGGAAGAAATTCTTGTAATTAGAATAAAAGTATCAAGTATCTTTATAGTAATTTTTTTCTTAACTAGCCTGACTTTAATAATTCACTAGTGTACCATTCGTGTTATTTAAAAAAAAATCATTTACAACCGATAAGTTTTGCTGTAAGAGGTAAAATAATTAATTTCAAAATGTTATTAATCAAATTCTGTTGTGAATAAAATAAAGAACAAGAAGAAAATAGACAAAAGAGAGATAAAGAGAGAGATTTTATTGTATTCTCCAAGTTGAGTTGTGTACAAAGCTTTCTCCAAAAGTCTATATTTATAGGCACGGATGGAAACCCTAATTCCATTGAGTATTAAACCATAATAATAAAGCCCATTAAACCTTCCTATAATACATGGATATTCACCATAAATAAAATATTCTTAACACCCCCTTGAATATCCATGAAGATATTGTGCCTCGTTAAAACTTACTAAGATAAAAACCCTGTGGGAAAAAAATGCTTAGTAAAGGAAAAAAAGTACACATATCTTTAATACACAAAATATGTTGCCTCATTAAAAACTTTTTCCAGGAAAATCCAGTGGGACAAAACCATGGATAAGGAAAAGAGTACAACACGTGTTTTACTCCCCCTCATAAACGCATCAGACAAGATCTCTGACACGACGCAATCAAATATTGTATGTTAACTTCTCAAATGGAGCAGTAGGGAGCGCCTTAGTAAATAGGTATGCCAAATTATCACATTAATGAATTTATTGCACATCAATATCTCCATTCTTTTGTAGATCATGAGTGAAGAAGAATTTTGGTGAGATGTGTTTTGTTCTATCACCCTTTATGTATCCTTCCTTAAGTTGGGCGGTACATGCTGTATTATCCTCATATAAGACTGTCAGAGAAATTTTTCGAGAGAGTAAACCATAATTTTCTCGAATATGTTAGGTTACAGACCTTAACCACACACATTCACGACTAGCCTCATGGATAGCCAAAATCTCAGCATGATTAGAAGAAGTGGCGGTAATAGTTTGTTTCATTGAACGCCAAGAAATTTCTGTACCACTGTATGTAAATACATAACCAGTCTGTGATCGAGCATTATGAGGATCAGATAAGTATCCTGCATCTGCAAAACTGACCAATTCTGTTTTGGATATATTAGGGAAAAATAATTCCATGTCTTTCGTACCTTGAAGATAACGAAATATATGTTTAACCCCATTTCAGTGTCTTCAGGATGGACATAAGCTAAATCTTGCCAACAAATTGATAGCGAATGATATATCAAGTCGTGTGTGACTAGAAAGATACATCAAAGCACCAATAGCACTTAAGTATGGAACTTCTGGACCAAGAATGTCCTCATCCTTCTCTCGAGGACGAAATGGATCTTTGTTGACATCAAGTGACCTAACAATCACGGGGGTGCTCAACGGATGTGCGTTATGCATGTAAAACCTCTTTAGCATTTTTTCTATGTATGTTGATTGATGTACAAGGATTCCATCCTTTAAGTGCTCAATATGTAATCCAAGACAAAATCTTGTTTTTCCGAGATCTTTCATTTCAAATTCTTTCCTTAAATATTCCACTGTTAAAAAGATCTCTTCAGGAGTTTCAATGATATTCAAATCATCAACATACACGGCAATAATGACGAATCTGGAGCTAAACCTCTTAATAAAAATGCACGGGAAAATTGGATCATTCTCATAGCCTTTCGCTAATAAGTATTCACTGAGGCGATTATACCACATGCGCCCAGATTGTTTTAATCCATAAAGGGATCTATTCAATTTAATTGAATAATGTTCTCGACAACCTGAATTAACTGCTTCAGGCAGTTTAAATCCTTCCGGAAGTTTCATATAAATATTATTATCAAGAGGCCCATGAAGATATGCCGTAACAACATACATTAAGCGGAAATGAAGTCTTTCTTTTACTACCAGACTAATCAAAAATCGAAAAGTGGTTGCATCCATCACTGGGGAATATGTTTGCTCATAATCTATTCAAGGTCTTTGTGAAAATCCTTGTGCAACCAAACGAGCTTTATATCTCTCAATTTACCCTTTTTCATTTCTCTTTCTCACAAAGACCTATTTATACCCCACGGGTTTTACACCTTCTGGTGTACGGACTATAAGCCCAAAGACTTCTCTTTTTGAAAGAGATTTGAGTTCTGCTTCAATTGCCTCTTTCCACTTTGGCCAATCATCTCTTTGCTTACATTGTCCAATTGACAATGGTTCATGATCCACATTATCATCCAAAATCTCTAGTGCTATATTGCATGCAAAAGTATTATCAACATCCGTTTTATTTCGGTTCCATTTGTTACCAGACATAACATAATTTATAGAGAACTCATCATTATCAAGTACCTGAGTCATGTCTGATGTCTCTTCTGGAGACCTTTTAATCTCTTCTCTAGATATTTCATGATTCGTTGATTCCATAATTGGACCATCACAGGATATAGCTCCTTTTCTTTTTCGAGGAATCTTATCTTTGGAACCTACTGGTCTACCACGCTTCAAGCGTGCGTTTGACTCATTAGCAACTAGAGTTTGTACTTCTGAGACATCAATTTTAACAGGAGCATTCACAGTTGGAATATGTGACTTAGTCACTATTTTAGGATCAACAAAAGTATCTGCCAATTGATTTGCCAAGTTTTGCAAATGAATTATCCTTTGAACTTCTAGATCACATTGTTGGGTACGTGGATCAAAGTGAGATAACGATAATTCATTCCAACTTATTTCGTTTTCCAGCTGTTTATTTTCTCCCCCTAATGTCGGGAAAACCGATTCATTAAAATGACAATCGACAAATCGAGCTGTAAATAAATTCCCCGTCAAAGGCTCAAGATATTTAATTATCGAGGGGGGATTCAAATCCGACATATATCCCCAATCTCCTTTGAGGACCCATCTTTGTGCGTTGTGGTGGAGCAATCGGAACATAAACCGCACATCCAAAAATTCTAAGATGAGAAATATTTGGTTCCTGACCAAAAACCATTTGTAATGGGGAGAAATTATGATAACTTACTGGCCTGATGCGAATCAGTGATGCCGCATGTAAAATGGCATGCCCCCAAGCAGAAATTGGTAGTTTAGACTTCATCAATAACGGTCTTGCAACTAATTGAAGTCATTTAATAAATGATTTTGCAAGACCATTTTGTGTATGAACATGAGCTATAGGATGTTCAACACTAATTCCAATCGACATGCAAAAATCATCAAAAGCCATAGAAGTAAATTCACCAGCATTATCAAGACGAATTGTCTTTATAAGAGAATCTGGAAAATGAGCTCGTAATTTAATTAATTGAGCAAGTAACCTCGCAAATGCAAAATTGCAGGTCGATAACAAGGATACATTTGACCATCTAGTCGATGCATCAATTAAAACCATAAAATATCTAAATGGTCCACAAGAAGGGTGTATGGGCCCACATAAATCACCTTGTATCCGTTCTAGAAAGTTAATAGATTCATAATCTATTTTAGCTAGTGATGGTCGAGTAATTAATTTGCCTTGAGAGCAAGCATCACATAAAAAGGCATTACTTTGAAGAATCTCTTGGTTCTTCAATGAGTGACCACATGAATTCTCAATAATTCTTCGCATCATAATCGAACCGGGATGACGTAATCGATCGTGCCAAATAATAAAGTTATCAATAAACTTATAGTTTACAATAGCATGTGCTTCAATTGCACTAATTCTTGTGTAGTTCAATCCGGATGACAGTGTATGTAATTTTTCTAGCACTTTCTTATTGCCTTGAGTTATACTCGTAATGTAGAGATATTCAGCATCTCCTTGACTAATACTCTCAATATGATATCCATTTTTGCGAATATCTTTAAAACTTAATAAGTTTCGTTCCGACTTTGGAGAGTATAACACATATTGAATATGGAATAAAGTTCCATTTGGCAATAACATATGCGTTTTCCGGAGCCTTCTATGATATTAGCACTTCCGGATATAGTAATCACATTATTCCCTTGCATTGTTAAATGGGAAAAGAATTTCTTATGCTTAAGTAGTGTATGAGTACTTGCACTGTCTGCTAAGCATAAGTCGTCACCATATTTTGTAGATTGTATTTGTGACGTAATCATATTCTTCAAAGAATAAATAAATAAATGTTACAATAATATTCGAAATAAATAAATAAATAACATCAATGATTTTAATAAAGTAAACATAAATTTTATTCTTGAAAGAAAATACATGATAAAATAAAACATCTTCTTAATAACATAAAGTAAATATGAAATTAATTAAAAGACATCAAATATTTCTCTCAGGGGATATGAGAAAATCATTAACTTCTTTGTTTGTAATGCCATAATTGTCCTGGCCACTGCCAAAAATGCCATAATCATCTTTGTGAAGGCCATAATCATCTTTGTCATCGATATAAACAAAATTTGTTTCAATTCTTTTTCCTTTACCACTTATTGATTGTTGGTAAAGGTCCACAAGATGTTTTGGAGTACGGCAAACACGGGCCCAATGATTTGTGCTGCCACATCGATGACATGTTGATTCCTCTTTCTTGGATTGATCTTTTGCACCATTGTCATCCTTATTGTTCCACTTGCGGTGGGTATAGTTACTTTTAAAACGACCACCTCGCCTATGTCCTCGGCTGTGGCTATGACCACTCCCACGCCCATAGTTATGACCACGATTATTGGTGTAGCCTTTATTTTTTCCACTATAGAATGTCGCATTCGCTTCAGGGAATGGAGCGAAGCCAGTTGAGCGATATTCATGATTATTCATGAGCAACTCATTATTTTGCTCAGCCACAAGAAGACAAGAAATTAACTCAGAATATTTCTTAAAGCCTTTTTCACGATATTGTGTCTGAAGGACAACATTGTTGGCATGAAAAGTGGAGTATGTTTTTTTTAACATATCCTCATCAGTAATATTTTGACCACATAACTTCAATTGTGAAGTAATTCGAAACATAGCAGAGTTATACTCGCTTACTGATTTAAAATCTTGCAATCTCAGCTGCAACCAATCATATCAAGCTTTAGGCAAAATAACGGTTTTCTGGTGGTCATATCGTTCATTTAGATTATTCCAAAGAATAAGAGGATCTTTCACCGTTAAATATTCAGATTTCAACCCCTCATGGAGGTGACGGCGAAGAATTATCATGGCTCTGGCCTTATTTTGAGCAGATTCTGCATTTCCCTCTTTAATAGTATTTCCCAGACCACTTGCATCTAGATGTATTTTGGCATCTAGGATCCAGGATAAATAATTCTTTCCGGAAATATCAAGAGCCGCAAACTCAATTTTTGCAATATTTGTCATTGATATACAGGTAAATCTTTAAAGATACTTGAAATAAAATGTTCTGAGCAAACTCATGCTGATAACGTGTTGTGAATAAAATAAAGAACAAGAAGAAAATAGACAAAAGAGAGAGACAAAGGGAGAGATTTTATTGTATTCTCCAAGTTGAGTTGTGTACAAAGCTTTCTCCAAAAGTCTATATTTATAGGCATGGATTGAAACCCTAATTCTAATGGGTATTAAACCCTAATAATAAAGCTCATTAAACCTTCCTATAATACATGGATATTCACCATAAATAAAATATTCTTAACAAATTCAACAATAATGGCTTCTTTCTAAAACTGGACATGAAAGAATGAAATTGCTTTGAAAAATATTATTGGATCATTTTTCAACCAAGTATACATAAAAATAACTTTGAAATCTAGATCTTCTCTAATCACCATATACATAACCAGTTTAAATAACATGTACAGGAGAAATATAATTAATTTTTAAACAAAACACGTATTCAAAAAATTCAACATTTTTTGTTTCAACAAATGTATTTCGACCAAGTATGTCATTATTCAAAACAAAAAATCTATATACAACACGATGTTCAGTATAATAAGGTGAGATAGATTTTTGGTGTAACAGATGAATGGATTCGTTTAATTTATAAAACAAGAGTTTATATTATTCATTATTTTAGAAATAGTTGGAGCAAACGAGTCATTTTTAAGATATCATTTATTAGAGATGACAATTTAATTTGAAATCGGCGGGTTTTGACCCGATCCTACATGATTGAGGTTGTTTCTCATTAAAAAATCGAATTTGGGTTGGGTCGGGTTATTAAGAAAATTAAATTAGTTGGGTTGGGGTCCTGTTTAGGATGAAAATTTTCCCATATGATCCGACCTAATATATTTATATATTTTTTATATATAATATTAAATATTTTTATTATTTTTTTACGGGTTAGGTTTAGTCATGTATTTTATCAAAATATTCGGGTCAGGATGGGGTCGGATTGTAACACCTCGATCCCGATTCGAAGTGTCACATTCGGGTCACTTAAAACCCGGCTCATCAAAATCTTTTAAAAGCACATGTTCAAATACTTAAAATACCACGTTTCATAAATCCACGTAAATCAAAATAAAATATAATAAGATGTTTACAAAACAAGAGCTCCTTTCAAAATACATTATCCGACTCAAAATAAAATCCAAAGTAAAGATACAGACTCGATATGTGGTAAGGTCCTATGAATACATTTAGTCCTACTAAAGATCAAGTACTGTACTCCTAAAACGGCTCCGGTGCTGGGAAGTCCTTCCTCGATGTTTCCCTCCAAAGCTACCTATCACCTACGCACAGGAAAACCATAATTCCACACGCTGAGCTAATAAGCTCAGTGGTACATCTCAACTCTAGCAATTCATAAGCATCATAAAACGAGCAAGCAAGATAGTATAGTCAAGAGTGCACGGAAAGGCTTCTACATTAAGGTTCATCTCCTATTCTACTTTAGCTAGAGTTCTCAAGTTACTATCTCCTGATATCAACATATATAGACAGAATCACATGCCATACCAGGCTTATCTACTCGGCCTCACATAGCCCATCGAGTTATATCGAGATCACACAGCCTATCGAATTACCTGTACTTTACCCCACTCACACAGCTTTAGGGTATTAAGGTCATTAACCACCGATAACAAGATATACACATACGCATGCAACATCCATAACTACTGGCCAAGCGTAGCCCTACTATACCCGTGCTCACATAGCCGTGGGGTGTTCCCGTGATCACATAGCCATCGGGTTGGACCGTATCTAGATCAATATAGCCACAGATACGTCCGGGACATACTTGGATCAACATAGCCACAAGAAGTCCATCCCTGAGGTCACACAGCCCATCAGGTTACTCGAGTTCACATATCCCATCGAGTTGCTTGATGCTCATACAGCCCATCAAGTTATATTCCTTATCCGGATCAACATAGCCACGAATAGGTTCGAACCGCATCCAGATCACATAGCCCGTGGACACGTCGGACGTACTCGCTCACACAGCCTAAAGTACCTGTCCCCTTAACTAAGTGCCCATGCACTAACTCTAGGATAACCGGATTTCCTTTACCAAGTCATACAAGTAACTCACGCTCCACAAGCATCTATACACAACTTTAAATTGAGACCATCATCTAACTCAGTTAATAACCAAGCCATCTCTCGTAAATAAGGTTACATGCATAAAACCACAAGCCACTTACAAGATCCTCTAAACATTATTGCATTAACCTAAGTTCCTTACCTATATTTATATTTCGATATCCGATCCGCGCATAACAAGGATCCTCACCAAAATACGTTATTATCGATCCACCGTGGATCCCTAGGGAACATGTTGATATTAATTCACTTATCAATTATTAATCTATTCAACATTTCCACGTGTCGTGATACTAAAATCAGTCTATTATTTTATAGTTCATTTTACACTTTTAGAGGCCCATTAAAGCCCTTAACCAGAATTATAGAATCCTTGATTGAACGGGGTAAGTTTTAGACAATTTTACACAGGGATATTGATATGCCCCTTTGGGGTATCGAAACACCCTGTATCGATACTTTACCAAAGAGGGTATCGAAACATCGCATATCGATACAAGTATTGATACGCTTTGACCAACTTCAAGGTCAACCGAAGGGGCCTATCCGCTTCGATACGGGTATCGAATCAGAGATGCCACTGGAGGACTTAGTATCGAAACACGTTTTGATACCCCTGCCCAACTAGCCTATTTTTCCCTCAAGGTACCAATACACTTTCCTCGTGTATCGATACGCCTGCACGAATTTATAGGTTTAAGCCTACAAATCACCAAGAACTCTCACTCAACCTATATGGTTGAATCCCAAATTGTTTCTACAAGTTTAATAAAGTCTATAAGATGATTTCCTACCATTTTTACATCCATTAAACACCTAATATGAATTCTACCATTTCTAGGGTTTTAAACTATCCCAAACACCCCTTTCAAGCATTCAATAACCAACAATCAAGCAAGGCACGAATTTACGAAGCATATGAAGTGGAAGAGTAAAAAATGTACTGACCTCAAGCAACAAACCCGGATTCAAGCTTCTTCCTAGTTTTTCTCACTTTCAAGCTTTGATTTTGAGCTTCATACCTCTCTCCCACCAAACCAAGAGATGATCACCTTGATACGAAGATCTTGAGCTGATGATTAACTTCTCTTTGATGAAGAATCCGAGATTCTTTAAAACAAAGCCAAAGTTTCCATCTTTTCTTTTGGGTTGAGGGTGTTTTGATGAAGATGGTGATGGGGAAAGAAGTAGACAAGGATGGTCTTTTTCTTTTTCCAAGGTGTAGAAAAATTAAAGAACTCTTATCCAACAATTACCCTTTTGCCCTTTACAAAACTCTCTCATCCATCCAAAAGCCCACAACAACCCGAAAGGCCCAAAAAACAAAACCGAGGCCCAACACGATCCAAAACGATCCCGCGAGCTCCACACGAGACCCAACTTGATGATCCATGACCCAAGTCAACGCCCGATGTTGACCTGGAAAAACCGGGTCGTTACACGGATTATAATTTTTATTATGTCGGTTTGAATCAAAAATAAAATATATTAAGGTCAAACTAGGTCGAAACAACTATTTTAATTTTTGAGTCAGGATTACCAAAAATACACCCCACCTAGTTCCATTGCCATCTACTGTTTACCTCCAAAGTCAATATTCTTGTTCTATATAACCTAATCACACTTAAAGAAATTTAATTTTATTTTTTTTCTCCCAACAATGCAACTTAAACTAGATTGATTTACAAATCAAGAACACGCATATCACTTAAGGCAGGAGTTTTTCCATTTTATTTTTTTCTGAAACACACTTTGGACACCAAATTATGACTAAACTAAAATTTGGGTACAAATTTCGTGTATCTGTGAGAGATCATCTTCTATTTTTTCTGTTACAAATTCATAACAAATGTTGTATAAATCAAAACCAACAAATTTATTAAAAAACATAATATTCTTTTAAAATATCTTACAACATTAAGTATGTACCATATTGATCATGTGTGTGTAAAAGATTATAAGCAGGGACGGAGCCAAAATTTAAGGTTGAAGGGGCAAAACATAAATGTTTAGAACTAGGGGGTAAATTCATAAAAAAAATAATTTTAAAAAAATTTAAATAAGAGAATAAAAGTGAAAAAAAATTCTTCGGGGATGGGGCGATTGCCCCACCACCCCTATACAGCTCCATCCTTGATTATAAGTTTAAGAGACTCTAAACCTGAAATATTTTTTTTTCTTTATAGATGAATGAATTAGAAAACAATTAAGAATTGGGGATTAAGTAATGGGTAAGTGTGGGGCGTGGCATTTATAGGTGCGGTTAAAAATGTTTAAGTTTCGAAATTTGTTTAATAACGTAAAATATAAGATTTTGATAATATTTTAGATTATTTTTTATAATTTTTGACAAGTTTCGATACTTTTATATTTTGTTCAAGAATCTAAAATATTATTAAAAAAATAAGTATCAAAACATATTTATAAATTAAAAAATTATTAAAAAAATTATAAAAAATTAATATTTTAAATTTTTGGATAAATTTTAAAATTTATCATTTTAACCGTATCTTAAACTTACGGCGCTTTAGACTCGCCCTAAATTAAGAATCTAAAAATGAAAATGAAATTGAGGGAAAAATGTAATGACTAGTATTACTTTAACTGTTTTGACAGTGACAAAATTAAGATGGTCTTCAAAAGGACAAAGCATTAAAACATGGTGCATGCATGTATGAAATGAATGTACAGATAATATATCTATCAATTTCTTATCGTTTGAAGTAGACCTATGCGGCCCCACGGTATTAATGCAACTTTTATTGTTCTTTGTCGTCAAGGCTTACTAGAGGACACAAGGGTTGGTTTGTATAATTATATAGATTTTTGAAGATAAAAAATTAATTTTTAATATAATTATTGATATTTAATTTAATTTATACTAAATGTCACGGGCCGTTGTTTGGGGTCCAAGACATTGGCATCACATGGTGTGATGTGGCCTGCCCAAGTAATTCCAAGAGCAATGCTGGGCTTGCGAAGACCACCAACGTTGGCCCGATCCAGGGAGAGACTTATCCATCCAAGGTGTGTGAACACTTTGTGTGAACACAGAAGATTCTTTCCATAGTTAGGTGGGAATATTCCCAGAATTATGCTTTGTAAATGGATAAGGTTGTATCATAGCCGTCGGTGTAAAATTGTATAGACCGTAGGATCGAGGGGAGTTCAACTATAAATAGAGGTCTTCCCCACCTCATTTGATGTATCAGAGTATTCCAAGTTTCCAAGGAATAAAGGCATTTTCTCTAAATCTCCAAGTGTGTTTCTTTCTTTGTTCTTTAGTGTTCTTGAACGTTCTTGAGCGTTCTTGAAGAGTTCTTCCTAGCTCATCTCGTTTGATTCGCTTCCGCATAGAATGCTTTGCGTTTGTCGGTGCTTGGGAAGTTTGATCTTCCGTGAAGGGTGAAAAGGCTTACTTAGGCGTTTGTCTAGAGTTATAAAGCCTAAGGCCGCACGTTCTGGATAGAGTTGCCGAGTTCTACGGGTGTGAAAATCTAGGGACGTGACATAAACATTTATAGATTAATTATAAAGATAATTTTTAAGATTAAACCGTTTAGTGAAAAGGAAGTAATGGCTTTGAGATTTTTATTTTATACTAAACATTTATAGATTAATTATATTTAAAAATTAATCTAAATTAAACGGTTTAATTTTAGATTTAGAGTTTTAAATGTTTAGTATTAAAAATTATCTAAAATTAAACCGTTTGCGAAAACATTTTAGTTTAGTGAAAAGGAAGTAATGGCTTTGAGATTTTTATTTTATTTTTTAAAGAGATTTACGTAGAGAATAACGGTAAAAATTATGAAAAATTGTTTTTGATGGTTAAATCGTAGAAGGGTTAAAATTTAGAATCTTTAAGAAGTTATTTGACACTTGTTTATATAAAATCTTTTTTCTTAATTTGAAATTTTTAAAATATTTTTAAAAGATTAAATAAAAGAATTTTATTATAT
Source organism: Abelmoschus esculentus (assembly GCA_035048815.1). NCBI lineage: Eukaryota > Viridiplantae > Streptophyta > Magnoliopsida > Malvales > Malvaceae > Abelmoschus > Abelmoschus esculentus. The sequence continues at coordinate 6,226,733 of JAUCBN010000049.1, forward strand.
AAGTGGTTATTAACCAATTTTTTTAATATAATTAATTTTTTCTCTTAATATTTTTTTTTCAAATTTCCATCAGCCAAATAAATTATAACTTTTCCTCCTAAATCTTGAAGAAAGCATATATTTTCTTTTATCTTTTGATTTCAAGATTATTCCTTAATCTTTCTTATTAAAACCTTCTAATTTTATTGGATTTTGTAAGCAAATTATACAGGGAGAAATTAACCATGAGAGGCGAGGTTTACTTTGTTTTTCTTCTCTAATATAAAGTTGTTTATAAAAATTCTCAAATTTTGATCCTTTACAATTGATTTTTAATGAGTTTTGATGATTACATTGTGGATTTTTAAGTTATAAATTGATGAAATCTCAATTTGGATATGTTGTCTTATGATCTTAGTTGATATAAATCGTGATGATGATGTTTTAAGATTAGATTAATCATAAGAATCTTAAATCTAATTGAATTCCTAATTTTTTAAGTTAGTAATAGTTGGATTTTAAGTTATTTTTGGTGTTTTGAGAATATTGAATGTATAAGGCGTGTATAAACATGTTTTTGGACGTTAATTGATGTTAATAAAATATTAAAATCATTAGCTTATGGACAAATTTCGTTTAGGCGGTTGTTGAAGTAGATTTCAATTGTTTTAGAAGGTTTTTATGGTAATTGGTTGGGTGTTAAAGAAAATTGTTGTTTCTAGGATTATAGATACAAAAGAATAAATCACTCTTTTAATATATGGATTAAAAATGAAAAATCAATCCTACAACAAGTGGCGAGGATTTGGAATTGTTGAACGTTTGATTTCACATAGACGATTGAGGTTTTGTATTGTCTGTGAGTGAGAATATAGTTTACTTCTTTTCAAGGTTTAAAAGTTAATGCTGTGATTTTAGATTAAGCTTGATATATTTCTCTAATTCAGAAGTAAGTATTAGATATTTTGCTCTCCATTTCGTTTGGTAAATTAGTTTTCATGCATATATTTTATGAAATGGTTACCTATTGTTATATGCATGTGTTTGATATCAAATGAAATGCAAATGATCATACGTTGATATTAAATGGATTTAATAAATGATTTATGAAAATGATATTGAGTGATTAATGTACGGTTTAATGCGTTGGAAATTGATTTTAATATTACATGTGTAAAACATTAGAATAACTGATGATTGTTCAAAAGTACTATTTTTAATACCTTTTTATTCATATTATGTTTAGACTTAGGCTCATAATAATTGCATAATTAATTGTTCATGCATGTTTTTATAATTTCCTATGTCGTCATTCTTGATTTCTTAATTTAGTTTGATTTTGTTAAAAAAGATACTTTGGATGTGTAATTTTGTATTTGTAGGATTTATTCTTTGAAGAATAAAAAGAAGATACTGATTTATTGAGATAAATTTCTATTAAATCAAGTTAATTACAAGAAGTAATGGGAGATTTTGGAAGATTTGGATTACCACACAAAATTTGATGAAGGTAAATATTCTAATATGATATGAGTTTTTAAAGAAAAAGATAAAAGATATTTATTATTTCTTTTAATCAATTTATTTTCAAATTAAACTCTTCCATGTTAATAAAGATTTGAAGAGAGATTTATGAGGAGTTTTTAAGGAAAGAGAAAAAAAGATTTATTATCTCTTTAATGACTTTAATTCTAAATCAAACTCTTTCTCATCAACTTTGATCTAATCATCCCCTATAAAAGGAGACTTAACCGCATCCTTGGAAGAAGTCGAGTTGGAGAGAGAGTAATACATATCTTCATCTTTTTCTTTATTGTTTGATTTATGATTGAGTATTATTCTTTGTATATCTTTTAAACCTAACCATGAATTGATGTAAATTGGCTTGGGTTATTATGTTTTGTGGTTATGAGAAACGATTTCATTTTGTTTAAGTAATTAAGTTTTTTTTTTCCAATCAACATTTGTTCATTCTTGGTTCTTAAATTGATTGCGAGTGAATTAGGAGAGGATCTCATGAATTCATCCATTTATCTATTATAAAGAGAGTTAGATTCAAGAAACGAATGAGCATGATTTTTAACCAAGTGGTGAAAACTAATTCGAGTTAGGTATAAGTTATGGATTTTAACGACTAAGAGAAGCACAAGATTAAATATTGTTCACCCTTGATTTACGCAAGGACGTATCATCAAGGAATGCACAATTACTAGAGTTTCACGTTTGGGATAATGAGGAACCATTGAATAACGCTTCGCTGAACTTTGAAGGTAGTTACCTAATTACTCGAGCAATTCCCTCAATCGTAAGCCCGAGCATTCGAAGAACTGAATAGGCAATCCAACTGTGCCCAATTATAGGATCGATTGAGCGACTCGAGCACTCAATTATCAAGACGATTCATTTGATCTTTACTCCACACTCACGATAACCATTCCAACTCTCACCTATTCGATCTTTATCTATCTTTTCTTAATTGTTTATTTTATTTTATTTGTTTAATTAAACTCCAATTATCATTAATTGTGTTTTTATTTATAGTGTAATAACCTAAGGAAAGTGACCCAAACCAATTCCTGTAGAGACGATATCTTTACTATAATATTATTTGCGATGTGTATAATTGCATCATTTGCGTTGAACTCAAATCATACAAGTTTTTGGCGCTGTTTTCGAGGATTGACAATTGGCGTTAGTTGTTTTTATTATTAGATTATTATTTTTAATAACTTCTTTTCTTTTGTTTTTTTAACACAATTTTTTAGGTGTGCTTCAAATTGAAGGATCTTAAAGATACAGAAAGATAGAAAGCGATATATTCGATATTTGATATTGGAAGATTGGAATTGTTCAAATCAAGAATTTTTTACACTTACTGATGATTACCTATATCAACATAGAGTAGCCCAAAGAAAATATATCGTGGAAAAATCATGCACTTGTTGTGGAGAATATCATGTGTTTGAAGATTTCCCTCACAAATCTAGTGCATATGGCTAGATGGAGGACCATAGATGAAACCGACAACAATATCTTTCATGGTATGATCATAATGCTCAAAATTGTTTTTATCATAACAATTTTGTTTTTATAAAAAATATGCCATAGCAATATAGTTCTTTTCAAAAGAAATCAAATTCCTTGGAGGAAACGCTGCAAACATCCTTGACTAGACTTGATAGATTAATAGAGGAGATTAGAGAGCTATCAAAGTCCACGGATGCGAGGATAACCAAGTTGGATGCACCTTTGAGGGATTGAGAAGATCAATTGAGGAGATGCATATATGTCATGGATAACATGCCTCGACAATCAATTCTTAAGGATACTAAAATTCCAAGACTGAATGACAAAGAGTAACACAAAGAAACCTTGATGATGTGTAAGGAACAACTAGAAACATCAAGTCGAGGGCATGTTGATGAGAAAGAATTCTTATCATTGGATGAGCCTAAACAATCAATTGTCACCGTAATTGAAAATCCTAGACAGAGCAATGTCATGACAAAATTCAGTGAAGCTAAGGAGAGTAATACTAGAGCAAATTCTAAGGAGTCTTATTCTTAAGATGTTACAACAATGTTGATGCTGAAGCAAGATTTTGTTGATTACTCTTAACCAAAAATGTCATAACAATTGCATGATTTGATATGAACCCGGTAGTATGGTTCGAGTCATATATGATATTGTCCGATCGTGATTCTAGTAAGAACATATTTCACAAGAATTGTTACGCTATAATTTCATAAACATAAAGCATAAGAATGAAATAAGAATAATAATAAGAAAGTGATGAAATGTGATGAAATAAGAATTGTATGGAATTGTGATGGTTCTAGTGGTTACATGAAATGAATGAAAGTTAGGATATGTAATGGTGGTGGCGTGAGTATGTAACTTTAAGGGATAAATGGATTGTGACCCACTAGTTATATGGAGCTAGGAACCAACAATATAATATGATGGATTCGATGTGGTAGAAGTGTGGCACGTGACCCACTAGCTATAAGGAGCTAGGAACCAACGCGGTAATAAGATGGAATGGATGATGACTACAAGCCTAACTTGAAACCGATAGAGTTCTCGCAAGAACAAAGCAGAAATCAACCTTTCAAAAGAGTTTCCTTATATCTAAAGTGGTCTCCTAAAAATGAAGGAAAGTTTCCTATTTATAGTGTTCATAGGAACCATATGAAGAGTCTTACAACAAGAGATAATGTTTCATCTTTATGGTGATGAATGCTAATGAATGCTTTGTTTTCTGTTCCATCTTTAAGTGGATGAATTTTCAAGGTATTATTGATGAATTTGGACTTAATTTAGGCTTAATATACACATAATTTCGTCCAAATGGTGGAAAGACTCTTGGGCTGCCTTGTCTTGCCTTTCATGGAGAGAAGGGGGTGAAAATGAACACTAGATGTATGTAGACACTTTGGTAGCAAAAGGGGAGTGTCTCATCCAATTCCATGTTGATCCTCAAGCTAATTAACCTTGTTAAATGTCATAATATTATGCATTAAGAGGGCCTTCATTGCTTGTCTTCATGTAGAATACAAATAGCCTCCAAAGATGATGAAGAAGTGACTTGAATGCCTTGATTATTTGCATAATGATGTCCTTCATTTGTATGAATAAAAATCAGCTTTGAATTGACTTGAATATGTGAATAAACAAGACCTTCAATGACTTGTCTCTTGGATGAAGATGAAGGGACTCTTCCTTGGCTCAAACTCATCCAAATCATGCTTGCATAAAATTCCCGTAATGAAAATTCCAGCCTGCACTGTCTTTGGTAAATCGATCATATCTCAAGCTTACGATATTGGATCAAGGTGATTCAAAGTGCGTTGGAAAGATAATAAATAGGGGAATAAGTTTTAAGAAAACTTCAAAACTCATTTCGTCCTAGATCGAACTCAAAAATACCGAACAAGTAGAGTGAATATACAAGACTCCTTGAATTCTCACTTTCAATGTTGTTTTAATCCATGATTTTACTCTCACTTGATTTCTTGAACCCCAAAAGAATTCAAACATGATTTTATTCAGATTTAATGCACCTAATAACACAAAAATATATGTTAAAATAATGCAACTTACATGCAAATTAGAACTTACTTAAATGAACTAGCATGCTTAATGAACATAACATATTTAATAAACTAGCATACATATGAACTATCATGCTTAAATGAACTCATGTTGCAATACATGCTTGAATGAAGTAACATGCTTATTTTTTCATGCAATTTAATTTCATGCAACTAATAAAATTCATGCAAAGTCACGCTCAAGTAAAAATCATGCAAATGAATGATAAGATATAATGCATATATGAGCAAGTAGAGAATGAAGTAAGGTAATACTCCCTTTGAATAATTCATGAAAAAAGTCCAATTATGAAAAGTATATGGGAAATGATGATTCTAGTTAGGATCATATTTGATTACATACTTGATCAACGAGATGATGATACTTTATTAATGGAGTATGAGAAGGTAATGGTTAAACCTTTTGAATTCTTCAAAAAATAACCTCTTCCATTGTAGTTAATTCTTGAGGAACCAAAGTTGCTAGATTTTAAGCCATCCAAAATACATAATGATCATTTGGGAGATGATACTCTATCATTGGTGATTTTCTCTAATATTAAGGTCACGCCAAATTCTCTACTGATGGAGATGTTTGAGAAACCTAAAGTAAATGGTGTGTGAATGCTTAAAGACTTCAAAAAATATCCTTCACTTGACTTACACAAAATTTTGGTAGAAGATTGTCACAAAAATTGGCTTGAGCAGCAATTTTCATGACAATGAAGGCTATATCCAACCATGATGGAGATAGACTAGAATGAGGTAATTAAACGGTTGAATGTTGATATAATTTTTTTCTAATAATATATTCATACCTTCAGGAACAATAACAAAATGGAGGATGTAGATTTACTACAAGATAACATGAAAGAAAGACACCTCAACTATGGTCAAACAAAAGAGAGTATCTGCACGAACATTAACCCAACTCTTTTGGGACAAAATTATCACCCGATGTAGGGTATTGATTTACTATATGAAGTATCATAAAAAACTCTTCTCGTTTTTTATTTAATTTATTTTCATTATCTTTTGATTTCATATTTTATCATTTTTTAATTTCATTATTATCTTCCTTTTGTCCTTTTATTTTTATAGGATAAGAGTTTCACAAAAATAAAGAGTTACCCCTCTTTTTCCCCTTTTGAAATATTAAGTTTTTCTTTTATTATTTTTTTTCTTTTTCTATCAAGAACCACAACCATCATGTCAAAGAATATAAATATTATGCCCATATCGAGTCAAAAGACAATTTCTAACTAGAAAATACCTCATGGGATAGATAATTTTATTCTCATATTTTTAATCTGAATAACCCTTTTGTTTTTGTGTAAGGTAGAGTGATTCTTGTTGATTTCACTGTCATCAATACATACTTTGAACTCTATGTTGAAAAGTATGAGCATGCTAGTTTTTTTTTGGAAAGACGCTAAAAATGAAACTAGCAGATGCAAAGAAGTCCTCTGCTGCAGAAATTACCATGAAAACGAAATATGTTGTGCCAAGTAAACATGTCTCGATAATTATTCATGGAATTTTCGATCTCCTTCCTTATTTGAAAAAGACTTCACAAGAGTTATGATGGAGATCTATCGCAACAACATTATCCATTTTCATGTTTTTCCTGCTACATTACTATTCTCGGTATCTGAATCTGTACCTATGCCTGGTAACATTGTTTAGGCAATTGTTGTCCCACAACAAGATTATAATTGAATCATAAATCCCGCCACACGAGTTCAACCACCACGACTAGGAAAGAAGACCAAGCGAATATCGAAAAGGAAATTCATCATTCAAGGTGACGACCTTTTCAACTAACTTATTTGTATTTAATTTTATTTTTTATGCATTAAGGATAATGTTTTTATCAAGTTTAGGGGGTTTATCATTGTTAATTTTATTTTCATTTGCATTTATTTTTCATGTTTAGTCGCATATATCACTTGCCATGCCATTTACTTGTTAGAACTACAATCAATTTGATGTGCAAATCTATGACTAGCTAATAGTCATGACATGTAGGGTAAAGAACCTAAGAGTTGAGGATTAACATAGAATTTACTTGAATTTTTGCTATGATACTATATATGATTGACACTATTGTGTTTTGTGGCTTGTTGATTGTGTGAGACTTAATGAACATAGTTTATTTAAAATTTGGTTAAATAAAAGTTTCTTGCTATAGGTGTCCGAAACCGACTTTAGTTAAAAAAACATTAAAAAAATCGTTAGAGGTGCATGAAATCGACTCTAGTCGACTGAAAATTAAGATAAAAATTTACATGTCTTGATAGAGGTGCCGAAATTGAATCTAGAAAAACTAAAACTAAATTCCCGATAATTAATTTGCTAAAGACTTATTGTTCATATGAAATCCTATTAGTTGACTTGTACACAACTACGAAAACACACACATACAAGTATTGAAGTGAACTTTTAAGTAATTCTCTGTCTTCTGAAAATCAAAAGGTAGTCAAACTCTTCTTTTTATGATTTTGAGAATCGATATCAAATTGAAAGTATGTTCTTGATGGTGAATGCCTTGGTAGGTGATTGTTAGTTTTTTGCATTGCTTGAGGAAAATCAATAATTCGAATTTGGGTATGTGATGAGTGTTCAAAAGTACTATTTTTATTATCTTTTTTACTCATATTATTGTTATACTTAGGCCCATAATAATTGCATAATTAGTCATTCATGCATGTTTTCATAATTTCCTTTATTGTCATGCTTGATTTCTTAATTTAGTTGATTTTGTGGAAAAAGATACTTTGGATGTGTAATTTCATATTTGTAGGATTTAATTCTTTGAAGAATAAAAAGAAGATAATGATTTATTGAGATAAATTTCCATTAAATCAAGTTAATTACAAGAAGCAATGAGAGATCTTGGAAGATTTGGATTACTACACAGAATTTGATGGAGGTAAATATTCTAATTTGATATGAGTTTTTAAAGAAAATGATAAAAGATATTTATTATTTCTTTTAATCAATTTATTTACAAATTAAACTCCTCCATGTTAATGAAGATTTGAAGAGAGATTTATGAAGAGTTTTTAAGGAAAGAGAAAAAAAGATTTATTATCTTTTTAATGTCTTTAATTCTAATTCAAATTATTTCTCATAAACTTTGACCTAATCACCCCCTGTAAAAGGAGACTTAGACACAACCTTAGAAGAAGTCGAATGGGAGAGAGAGCAACACACATCTTTATTTTTTCTTCATTATTCTATTTAGGCTTTATTTAACAACAAAAATCTCATTATCTAGTGCCAAATCAATCTCATCCTCTTCTTTCTCCTTAGGAATTTCCAATTCATCTTCATGATCAGATTCAATGTCACCATCATCAAACAAAAGCATTTTGTTCCGATTTGGACTTTGACTTGCTACGTTTCCTTTTCCAAGGCACTTGAAACATAGAATATCTCTTGTGCGTTCATGAGTAACCACTTGCTTGTCATGCTCATTATTAGTAACGGGAGGCTTCAATTTACTCGATTTTGGCTTCTCCTTAATCTGAAGTGGTACTTGCTTCCTGGAATTGTTAGGAGTCTATAACGGATTACAATAAGATTTAAATGGAGTATTACCTCGATTTTTTTGACTTTCGACGTTGTTGGCGTTCAAGTTTAATTTCCATGTGAACTATATCGTCTAATTCAACATAATGCTGCAACTCAACAACATTATCAATTTCCTTATTCAACCTTACAATAAAATGTGCCATCGATGCTTCTCGATCTTCAACAATGTTAGCACGCATCATGGACATCTTTATCTCGTTTAAATAATCTTCGATGCTACGATTATCCTATTTCAAATTTTGTAATTTCTAGAATAAATAATGATGGTAATGAGATGGAACAATCCGTTTTCGTATCAATTGCTTCATTTCTTCCCACGTTCTCACTGGGCCTTCACCTGTATGTCTCTAACTAAGTAGTAATTGATCCTACCATATCAAGGCATAGTCGAAAAACTCCATTGCTACTAAATGAACCTTCTTTTGTTTCGAGTAATTTTAACACTAAAAACATGTTCAACTTCGCTTTCCCAAGCCAAATAAGCATCAGGATCTGTTTTTCCCTGAAAAGATGGAATTACAATCTTAAGGTTAGACAAGTTATCGTCAACCAGACATCCTTATCTCAGATTTAATCTAAAAAATTGATCCATATCATTGGATAGATTGGGAACCACCCCCATCTATTCTATCCATTCAAGACTATAAAGACTCCAATTCAACCCTTAAAAACCTTTGAATCTCACGAGTAATGACATGCATTTATAAATTCGGTTATTGTTGGCCTTCTTGATTACTTCCAATAGAACCTCTCATTTTAAATCAAAGGAAACAAGTAGAAAACAATATTAAAGTTTAGTGTAAAATAAAGTAATGGATCTCACAACACACCAAACAAAGTCTCACAGATCGCTCAATGAAAGATCACTCCACAATTGCACTGAACACTCGTGTTTCACTCAGGAGAATACTTGAATGGATCTTTATGTCTCTCCTTCTGTTCTCACCATGAACAATTGCCTTTTTCCACTCGATCTCTCACAATCAGTTCTTTAAAGCAACTAAATCGATCTTTCAAACTTGTTAATTGTGCCAACTTTCAGAGAGAATTAAAAAAATTAAAGAGATAAATGATTAAAACAAAAATAGGGTTGTTAGGTGAAATCAAGACTGGAATGAAAATCAAGGTTGAAAAATGAAAAAAAAAACAAGGATGAAAAAAAGACCGGAGATTAAGAACAAATGAAATAAAGAAACTAGGATGACAAAACGAAAGAAAAATCAACAACTTACTGCATAATATAAGCTTCCTTCATCATTTCAAACAGATCAACACACTTTTTTTTTATTTTGCTATTTTTTTTTCGAATTTAAATTTTTTTGATTTTTATATAAAAAGTCAAACTTTGACTTTGAAAATTAGAAATATCGAACATATTTTTTTTGAATTTTGAAAAATGACTAATTTTATTTAACTTTTACTTTTTTACATTTTGGATTTTTTGGATTTTTTTACTTTTGTTTTGTTTTCTTGATTTCGAGTGCATAATGTGCTAAAAATCCAACCTAGGCTTTGATTACCATATGATAAGGCGTTGCTTGACAAAACAATTATCCTTGATTGTTTACGAATCTAGGATTGTAGTAAGAACTTCCCTACAATTAAACAAAACAAAGAAGCTACTTTTAGAGGTAGAAAAACACGAAATGAAGAAAGGAAACACAAAAGAAACAAGAAAAAAAATTACTAGAATTTTTGGACAGATTTAAAGAAAATGAAAGATGAATGCTTCAAAGTTCATCCATAGCAGCCTTGAGTGCTCGAAAGGGCAGAAACAATGCTAAAGAAATTCTGGAAACTTGAACACCGATGAACTCGAAATAGCTCATGCAATCTATTATGCAAACCCAAATCAAATGAGACAACAAAGTATTTTTCATTCAAAGTATGTAACCTTTTTTCTTAAAAAAGTATGAAAATATATAGAGAAGAGAGAGAGACGAAATTATTATGTGGATAAATTTGAATGACAAATTAAATTTGAAACTTAACTTCCCTTGGGTAGAATGCATTCTTAGCCAAGTATTTTGAATGTTAGGCACCTAATTCAAGAGGCGAGGATGAAATTAACATATTAAACATGTTTTAATTTGTTTAAAATTCAAACAAATAAATCTTTATGCTTATCCTTTCAAGTTGCCGCCTGATTTGAAAAAGAGCGTTGTGTTTGGCCTTTCACATGCACACTCACATGCTTGGAGAGGTGTAAGACGCCCCACATATTTCTCTCATGGTTGTAGGCACTCTTCCACACATAGGATACATTTGAGTTGTCAACTGGAGTTGATCTAGTGGAACTAAAGTTAAGCTAAACAGAGCTGAGTTGAGCTGAAATCAGCTAGCTAAAAGTGTATTGAGATGAGATGAGTTGCATACACTCCTTTGAACTGTAAGTGAACTAGGATTAATTCCTTAAGTTGTTATATATAATGTATTGCAAATACACTTATGAAAATACACTTAGGAGCTAGAATACTTATTGAAAACATTGCAACCTTATTGAAAACATTGAAGTAAGCTGTAAGTGAAAGCATTGCAACCTTATTGAAAACATTGAAGTAAGCTATAAAACAATGATGATGAGTAGAAATAAGAATGCAAATACACTTATGAGCTAGAATACTTATTGAAAACATATAGAACTTATTATATATAATGCACACACTTATATACTTAAAAAATGAATACAAATGTTACACTTTAGTATGTAACACATTATAAAACTTAGCTTTTAAGGCACAAACAATATGAATTGATTCAGAAACTTGTAAATACTTAAAAGAAAAAATTTTCCTGGATTGTTTTGCCTTAAAAAGATTAATGGATCCTAATGGTAAAACCTCCGAATCAACAACCTTTATTGGCATAGATGTGCTCACATCATCTAATAATATTTTAACCATTTTGAAATAATTTTTCTTTATTATTGACATATCTTTTTGAATTCAAAAATTCTCAAAAATATCTGAAATGTTCATATTGTTTACGGTGATGGCGGAAAGACAAGGCTACATTCATGATCTATACAATTTTGCTATTGTTAAAGATCAAACGTTGTTCTATCCTGAGAGATAGATGACCAATGAACTCAAGAACCATATTTGTGACAAAAAATCTATTTTAAGGAAATTAAGTTTGTGCAAGCCTCAACATATTCAAATTCAGTATGATTTAGTTTGAAATTTATTTTATTGTAATAATTATATAATTTCGTTTATTTTATTTTTAATAATATTTTATTTTTCTTCTTTGAATAACAACTTTGATAACATCATACAAATCTATATTATATTTGTATCCTATTTTTTATTCCTTGGAGCTTATGCAAATTTTGATGTGTCAATAAGTTTTTATGTTCTTGTGGTAGAGTTTGTAATGACCCAAATTTCGGAATCCAAGGGTCGGGTTAACTTGAGGCATTTGGGCTTCATCATTTGGGCCTTAGAGACTTTAGTGGGTTGGTTGTTGAGCTTTGGACCTTTTCTACTGGGTTGTTAGTGGGCTAAGACTTGGTAAGTGAGGACTCTTTGGTAATTTTGGGTGTTGTATGACAAAGAGAAGAGGGGTAGAGGGAGTTATGCCTCTGCATAAAGTTTTGGTTGGTGAGGTTACCTTGTTCCTTTCTTCTTCTTCTTTTTCCAATCTAAGTCTTGATTTCAAGGTGCCATTCTTTTTTTGAGTTGTAATCAAGGGAAAGTTATAGAGCTTAAGAGGATATACAAGATAAGGTAAAAATGTTTTAGTTTGGTGGAGGAACGTTTTAGGTTTGGTTGAAGAAGAAAAAACGGGAAAGAGGGGGTAATGTTGAGTTATTATTAGTTTTGTTCAAGTTTTTAGCTTTGGAATCGTCTCTAGAAATATCTAATTGCTGGATTTAACTTCTTTTAGAGAAAGAAGTAGGGGATCCTTCAAGAGGCCTTGGCAAGGAGAAAGCTTGTGGGTGTGAAATTCTTGTTTTCTAGTTGTGTTTGAACGAGGTTAGTAAACTACTAACTCTCAAATTATCATATATCTCATGAAATTAGGTTGCATTGATTGTGTATTGCTTGGTTGGTTTTTGATATCTTTAAAGCCTTTTAATGGTGAATTATGGATTGGAACGATTAATGGCTTAAAATTGCTAGCAATACACTCTAAACTTTTCCAATAACGTGTAGGAATGAATTGGAGTTCAACCATGTAGTTTGGGCAACGGTTCTAGGTGAATTTCAGTCTTAGACCTGTATTTTTGTGCAAGCGTACTGATACGGGTTAGGAGCGTATCGATACTCTAGATTAGATTTGAGGGGTAAATATAGAAGAGGTATCGTTAAGGCAACCCGTGTACCGATACCCCTCGTATATTTCAAATACTAGTAAAGTTTATGGGTATCAGATTTAAATGTGTTAAATGGGCTTTTAAAATGAAATTTTGTATAATGGGTTTTGGGTTAGAGGCTCAATGTGACATTTGGGTCTAGGGTGTTACATTTAATTTTATCAGAGCTTAGGTTTAGTCGGTTCTAAGAAGTCCTTGGGGGAGTCTAGTGTAGTATATAAGTGTCAGATTAGTAAATGCCCATGAGTCGAAGTCTTACTTAAATGCTAAAAATTTTATGGTATGAACTTGTTTTCTTGTTGCATGAGAAATGAATCATGTCAAGAAGAGAAAGAAACAATGATGAAATTTTGTGTTCCCGGTAAGGGAACTATGTTGATGGCTATATTCCCAACATGAACCGTTAGATGATGAAGTTAGACAAAGGACCAACTACTTCTCACAATTGAATCAGTTGTTGCACCGTATTGTGAGAGTTATTCCGAGGCCATATGTTACATCTCATGAAACACCTATTGAGAGGGTGTGAATACAAGAAGTCGTAGAATTCCATGGGATGGTACAAGACAATCTTGTCCAAGAGGATTAGTGGTTGCATGATACTAGTGGGATCTTGAGACAAATGTGGTTAAGGTTAGAGGATAAGTTGTGTATTCTTTCGCTATTAAAGTGTAATGCACCAGAATGGTGGGACACGTTAGATCTTGGATGGTATTCTGACTATCCTACTTTGTATAACATCCTCGAAGAGTTAGAGAATGTGTATGTGGGTGAGACCCATATTGATACCTTGCGGGTTCGGTTCACCCATCTTGTGCAAGGAAACCGATCAGTCCTTGTTTATGAGCAAGAATTCGATGCAATCCAAGAAGTAGAATGGTTATTCAAACATGATTCCAATCTTGGGTGTAGATCGAAGAGTTTGAAGCTTTCAGTTACTGATGGGTCTAAGCTTTTTGTGAAGGGCGAGAGGAATCCATGTTTACCAAATATGGTGTCGGCCATGCCAACTCAGCGGTTAATCCAATAAGGTTGTGAGGATTTCTTAGCTCACATGGTTGATGTGAGGGTTGAGATTCCTTTTTTAGAATTTGTGGACTGTAAGTGAGTTTGTTGATGTATTCCCGAAGGAATTACCCAATTTAACTCCCAACTGTGAGTTAGAGTTTCGTATAGATATGATGTCGGATATGGCACTAGTGTCTATGTTGCCAAATTATATGGCACCAGCGGAGATGAAAGAGTTGAAGCAAAAAATCCAAGAGTTGCTTGAGAGATGCTTTATCCGACTTAGTATGTCGCCTTGGGGAGCGTCCTTTTTTTTTGAAAAACAAGGATGGTTCGATGCAGATGTGTATTGATTATCGTCATCTCAATAAGGTGATGATAAAGAACCATTTTCCCTTTCCTAGAATCGATGACTTATTTGATCAGTTGAGGGGTTCCCGTGTGTTTTCTAAGATCAAATTTAGATCGGGTTATTATTAATTGAAAGTATTGGAAAAATGTAACCCCCTCGACCCGGTCTAAATAAAACTCGACTCGAGCAAGCTATATGGAGAATACCGATGCTAATTCAGAGACTCGCCTAGATAAACGACCTTTATTTTTTTCTTTTAACTTATCTAGATTCTTTCTTTTAATCCCACATGTTCATGCATTGTTAATGTCCATTTATAGTAGAATCGAGAGTGAAATGAGTCCTAATTCGTCCGAACATGCTTTAGGGACCTAATATAAATATCTAAAAAATCAGGGACCAAAAATGAAATTTATGTTTCCAAACTTTAATTAAGTTCATTACATGATTGTATATCAAATTTCATCTCAAAATAATATCTATAACTCATTTAAATTCATATAAAAGTTTCATGGACTAAAACGTAAAAATTTAAACCTTCATTTTCAACCTTTAACTAACATAATAGACATAGTTATCGATACTGCAAGGGGTCGTTTCGATACCATTTGAGACTATTGAAATTGGTACCAAAACCCTTGCTCATCGTTCCGATACGCTTGCTTTGTAAAGGCTTACCCATTTCGAACGGTGGTTCAGCGTATCGATACCCATGCCATTTCTCAGTCGATCCCTTTGCTGCAAACCCGTTTATCGAAATAGCAAGGTTTATTTCGATACCAGCAACACAAAGCAACATATTTAAATGCTTAAAACACTCTTTTTAAACACTCACAACACACCTTAAAGGCATGCCATTCTAATTAAACACTCAAACAGATTATTCTAATGCTTTTAGGATCCCTTTCAAACATCTCTAAATGCATAACAACCTACTTGTCAACATCATATTTTCCCATTCAATTGACAGGCATTCTTTATAACTATCACACATATAAGCGAACATCAAATCAATTTATCATATCAATAACATAATGGCCAATTACATGAATCCATAGGCAATATCAATCCAATGTCACAAAACTAATATACCACTATCAAGTCTCATTGCTCTCAATTACTAAAGGTGCATTTTCAAAACATACTTGAGCTATCAGAAGAAGGCACAACTAGCTCCTTTCTCCTTGGTTGCCCTTTTTAACTATGTATCTGCATTGTAAGGAAAAGTAGAGGGTTAATAACATGCTTAGTGAGAGGCAAAATATAATGAAATCACACCTTGCAAGGAAGCACATAATAAACCATTTTTATTCCTTTAAAAATATGCCATGCTATTTATAATCAACTCATTCATGGCTAAAAATATCACCATTTAAAACTCAATAAGTGTCATCATAACATGGCTAAAAATGCAACTAATTAATCTCAACAAAATGCCTCTTTGATATAACATGCTATACAAGCAAAAGCTTAAGTCTTACATGCTACTCACCTAGCAAAGATTATGTAAAATCTCATGTGCTAACTTGCACAAAAACCATTATGTCATTCATACTCTACATGCAACATAGAAATCATTACACTTGCTTTTAAAAATCAATTATATATTGAAATTAGTGATCCCGATTAGGCTCACCCCTAACCGTTGGGATAAATGGTCACTTGTTAGTTCACCCCAATCAAATAGCATGATTCACTTACCTCCAAGCATGCAATGTCTCACCTTGGTGTCCGGGGTAGCTCACCCCATAACTCGGATGTGATAGGCTCACCTCTACCACACAATATTAGGCTTACCCCATAATGCAACACACAATGAATTTGTCTCATGTACGAATTTTATATTATAGTACACTCACCCTCTATCGATCGATCAGTATATCCCTATAGTTCCATCACTTATTTAGAAAATATATACTCAAAACCAATGCTCAATTCTTTGTCCAAATGCATCACATTATTCACTGCATCTCAATAACTCATGCATCAATCATGCATCATTTTCATAAACCGATGAAGGTCACAATTCTTATACTTTGAAAGAAAAACCACGAGAGCATAATATGCATAGTAAAACCTTTTTAAATCATCTCATTAGCATTAAAACACATGCATTATCTCATATGCACATCAACTATTAGAGCATGAAAAACGTATTAATCATGGGATAAAACCGAACTATATCGAGAGCAACCAATCTCATACTTACTTCCGGATGTAGGGAGGTTTTTCAAACCTTCCATACAACCCCAAACCACTGTGATAAATCACATTACACTTTCCAATAGGTACCTCACTCACCGATTGACTAAACACCTCTTGCAAAATCCACAAAACACATTTTGGCTTGTCCAATCGCCTTCAAATGTGACCTTATCCTTCTTGCCCTATTCCATAAATCAAAAATAGAGGGATATGTTCATCAAAGTGAATTCAATCAACCTTCAACTCGGACCTATACATAGTAGACCCTAAAACACCATAAAACCCAATCGAAACTCAACAAGAATCACTCCAAACACCCCTCAACCCTAAGATACAAGATTAGATACTTTAAAAAAAATCACAATTATATCAAATTACATCAAGATTTATAGATTTAGACATCTAAAACCTACAACTATTAGGTGAATACGAAAATCCTTAGAAAACAAAAAATATCTTCATAAAAGTCAATTTTATCAAATCAAAACATCAAAACATGTTGTAATCAGCCAAACACTTGGGAATTTCAATAAATAATCTAAGAATTCAAACTATTGAATGGTTAACACCTCTAAATTTGATCCAACCTCCTTCTAAGAGTGAAAAACATGTAAAACAATGAAAAAAATATTGAGAAATTTAAGACAAAAAACATAGTATTGAAACCAAAGAGAATTGATTGAAAAAGAATGATGTTTAACTTGAAAATATAAAGAAATCTATGTTTGGTGCAGAGAAAAATGAAGAGAAAAGAAGGAAAATGGGAAGTTACGTAAAATGGGAATTTTTGGTAAAAATGGGTAATGATGGTTAATTGTGTTAATCAAAGCAATTAAAATGTGTTTATATAAAGCCTTTGGAAGGTTAGATCATCTGAGAAAAATGTTGGATCAAATTACCTTAAATAATCTAAGTTTTGACTCAATTACAATTTAGTCACTAAAATAACCCAATTTTTAATTTTTACAAAATAATCACTAGTTTCAAAATATCAAGGACCCAAAGGTCAATTTCCAAAATTCATTTGAAAAAAGTTAAATATAAGTGAAATAAGAATTTTAGAATATTTTTTCATAATTTATTTCCACAAAAAATCGACTTTTAAGAATTTAATCTTGAACTATGTTTAACGGCTAATACGGTTTGACTGAACCTCTAAACCGAACACCAAAACTTCTAGGCTTATTTTTTGTGCGTTACAAAGAAAATGTTTAGAAGACTTCCTTTAGGAAGTGGTATGGGCACTATGAGTTATTGGTGATGTCGTTTGGGCATACCAATGCATTTGTAGCTTTTATGGACTTGATGAATTGTATCTTTCAGTCGTATTTGGATTAGTTTTTGGTGGTGTTTATCAATGAAATCTTGGTGTACTCATGCTTAGATGAGGAGCATGACTATCACCTAAGTGTGGTTCTTCAGGTTTTGAGAGATAAAAGTCTTTATGCCAATTTTAGTAAGTGCGAGTTTTCATTATCGTAAGTGGCGTTTCTTGGCTACATAGTTAAAACGTATGGAATCCATGTAGATCCTCATAAAATTCAAGTTTTGGTGGAATGGAAACCACCGAGGAATGTGTCAAAAGTTCGTAGCTTTCTTGGACTTGTCTGATACTATCGATGGTTTGTTAAGGGTTTTTCTATCATACCCGGTAGTATGGTCCGAGTCATATATGACATTGCCCGATCGTGATTCTAGTAAGAATAGATTTCACAAGAATTGTTACGCTATAATTTCATAAACATATAGCATAAGAATGAAACAATAATAATAATAATAATAATAATAATAATAATAATAAAATGATGGAATAAAAGATATGGTAAAGGTTTGAAGTGTATGGAATTGTGATGGTTCTAGTAGTTATATGAAATGAAGGAAAGTTAGGATATGTAATGGTGGTGATGTGGGTATGTAACTTTAAGGGATAAATGGATTATGACCCACTAGCTATATGGAGCTAGGAACAAACAATATAATATGATGGATTCGATTTGGTAGAAGTGTGGCACGTGAACCACTAGCTATAAGGAGTTCGGATTATCGAAAGTAAAATAAAGAAAATTGAATATTAGAGAGAGATTGGTCAGGATCGAGTTGCGTTGTATTGTGGATTTGATTGACTTGTCTCTGCCCAATGCAATCGTATATCTCTACCTCGGCAGTATTGCAGATTACTGCCTTGGCAACGATAATACTATCCGTCGCGGCAATCACTTGCTCGTGGGTGGACTTTACCAAAGTTTGGCAAAGTGTCCTTGGATGACTCCGCTTATCCCTAAGTCGAAGTACTGTTGATGACTAGTCCTTGATGATACCTCCCGGCGTGAACCAATTATACTCACCAACCAATCTCACATTTCTTTTAGCCGCTAAAGCTCTTAACCTATCCCTAGGCTGTGTTAGTATTTCGCGATTGAAACACCGTACTTACCCCTTTCGTGAATCTAACTCTCCCGAGTCTAGATAAATGGATTACTCACAAACTTCCCTCCCGGGCTTGAGTGCAAGAACAAGGAATAACAAAGGATAAGCAAACCTTGATAATTTTATTGCATTGAAACAAAGACAAAGTGCAATCTCCTCTCACAAATACTAACAACCTTCACCTAAACCCTAAAGAAGCTTAGAACATAATTGAGAGAAAGAAAACAAGTTTATGAATCAGCTCTCTCTCTAGGTATCCTTGTATTACATTGGACGGCTAGGTCTTTATATAGGCTAGACCTAGGGCAAACCTTTTCTAAGTAGAATACAACTTGGAGTAGGGAACAAGTCATGTACATAATTAAAATATTTCAAAGTTTAATTCGACTAAGGGGCTTTCCCGCGTGGCCTTGTCTTGGGCTTTTCCTCATGCTAGCCAGCTCCGATCCATGTGCTTTAAGTCCAGAAACGTCCCTTGGATTTTTCTCGTTTAATCGCCTACAGTCTTGCTTCCTGGTTCTCAGCTGCTGCCTCGGATCAGGTCCTGCCTCGGCCTTGTCGCTGCCGCGGCACTAGTTCTCCTGCACATATATGAAAATGTAGTAAAACGTGCCTTTTCTGTAAATATTATCTCTATAAGAATAACTTCTAAATATATAACATTAAGTACATGCATTGGTCCAAGTGGGTGTAAATTCGGTGATTAATGCCCATAAAAGATGTAAACAGTGATAGTGAGTTGAGCATTTATCATACCCCCAAACTCGAACTATTGCTTGTCCTCAAGCAATGCAAACCATCAATTTGCCAAACTCTACTCTCTCTTGGTCTTATGTTTCCGTCTATTCTCCCCACCATAACTAGGCCTATTCTTAAGCCTTAACCTTTCGGCTACCCAAGGGTTTACCTAGAAACAAACTATAAGAATTGTGAGTGTGTGCGTTTTTGTGGACAAGTTTGATTAAAGGCTTTCTTAGATAAACTCTAAGTTCAAGACAAGTAGAATTGGGTTAAGTGTTCTCTTCTTTTCTAAGCAACCAATCCTTGAGCCAATTTCGGGTACCTCAAGGATTGTGTTTTCTCTTTACTAATTCCTTCTTTCTTTTTGATATTCCTTAAAACATACTAGAGCCAATTTCGGGCACCTCTAACATGAAGAAGAGTAGTTCCTAGAGCCGGTGATAGGAACCTCTAGTTACTTTCCCAAAAATCTAAGTCTTTATCACCTATGTTCATTAAAAGAATTCCTATAATCCAACAAGTCCCAAAAGTGTTTAAAGTTCTCCATATAGTAAGCTTCTAACTTTTCATCCCTAGGTATCCTATGGTCAAACCTTCTTAACAGGACCTAATCATGGTAAGGAGAAAGATTTCTATAGCCTTAAAGAATAAACTAAGGCAATACTGATGATAAGCAGTGCAAAAGTATAGGCATTTAATTCAAGTAAGGCGGGGAGCATAAAATATGAGAAAAAAATCACTGAAATACTCCCTTTTTTTGGCAAGGCCTCGACAGTAGATTGCTGCCTTGGCAGTGAATCTGCACCCCAAACTCAAACCAAGCATTGTCCTCAATGCTTTATATTTGAAGATTATAGAGGCAACAAAAATATGAAAGGAATAAGCAGCATAGAAAGCAAACAACAATTAATATTGAATTATATGAACAAAATTATTAAAGAGACTCCGAAGAGCTGCTTGTAACAACTTTTTTTCTTGGCCTTGCTGCCGATTGCTTTGTTCTTGGTGAGGGCGATGGTTGAGCTTTTGCTTTCCGGGGCGGTTGTACTCTTGTGGGTGGTGTCCGTTGCATTGGGGCCTCCACCTCTTCTCCTTCTTCCACATCGGCCATGTCTTCGGTTAGCATTATGTCCGTTCCACCCTCTATTGTCGTGGCTCCCCCGGTGTGGTGTTACTCGGTCCGGCGACGGTGGAGCTTTGGTGCACATAGGCATCTATCTCAGCTGATAGACTGCCTATGATGATTGGGGATTAGTTTAGTTTATTTGTATTATAGATTTCATTGACTTGTCTCTGTCCAATGCAATCGTATATCACTGCCTCGGCAGCACTACAGATTACTGCCTTGGCAGCGACGATATTGTCCGCCGCAGCAATCCCTTGCTCGTGGGTGGACTTTACCAAAGTTCGGCAAAGTGTCCGTGGATGACTCCGCTTATCCCTAAGTCGAAGTACTGTTGATAACTAGTCCTTGATGATACCTCCCGGCGTGAATCAATTATACTCACCAACCAATCTCACACTTCTTTTAGCCGCTGAAACTCTTAACCTATCCCTAGGTCGAGTTAGTATTTCGCGATTGAAACACCGTACTTACCCCTTTCGTGAATCTAACTCTCCCGAGTCTAGATAAATGGATTACTCACAAACTTCTCTCCCGAGCTTGTATGCAAGAACAAGGAATAACAAAGGATAAGCAAACCTTGATAGTTTTATTGCATTGAAACAGAGACAAAGTACAATCTCCTCTCACAAATACTAACAACCTTCACCTAAACCCTAAGAAAGCTTAGAACATGGTTGAGAGAAAAGAATATAAGAATCGGCTCTCCCTCTAGGTATTGATGTGTAATACATTGGACGGCTAGGTCTTTATATAGGCTTGACCTAGGGCAAACCATTCCTAAGAGGAATACAACTTGGAGTAGGGAACAAGTCATGTACATAATTAAAATATTTCCAAGTTTAATTCAACTAAGAGGCCTTCTCGCGTGGCCTTGTCTTGGGCTTTTCCTCATGCTAGCCAGCTCTGATCCATGTGCTTTATGTCCAAACACATCCCTTGGAATTTTCTCTTCCAATCGCCTACAGTCTTGCTTCCTGGCTCTTCAGCTGCTGCCTCGGCATCCTGCCTCGGCCTTGTTGTTGCCGCGACACTAGTTCTCTTGCACAGATATAAGAATGCAGTAAAACTTGCCTTTTATGTAAATATTATCTCTATAAGCTTAACTTCTAAATATATCACATTAAGTACATGCTTTGGTCCGGGTGGATGTAAATTCGGTGATTAATGCCCATAAAAGGTGTAAAAAGTGATAGTGAGTTGAGCACTTATCACACCCCCAAACTCGAACTATTGCTTGTCCTCAAGCAATGCAAACCATCAATTTGCCGAACTCTACTCTCTCTTGGTCTTACGTTTCCATCTATTCTCCCCACCATAACTATGCCTATTCTTTAGACTTAACCTTTCGGCTACCTAAGGCTTTACCTAGAAACAAACTATAAGAATTGGTGAGTGTGTGCGTTTTTGTAGACAAGTTTGATTAAAGGCTTTCTTAGATAAACTCTAAGTTCAAGACAAGTAGAATTTAGTTAAGTATTCTCTTTTTTTCTAAACAACCAATTCTTGAGCCAATTTCGGGCACCTCAAAGATTGTGTTTTTCTCTTCACTAATTCCTTATTTCTTGTAAATATTCCTTAAAGCATACTAGAACCAATTTCGGGCACCTCTAGCATGAAGAAGAGTACTTCCTAGAGCCGGTGATAGGCACCTATAGTTACTTTCCCAAGAATCTAAGTCTTTATCACCTAAGTTCATTAAAAGAATTCCTATAATCCAACAAGTCCCAAAAGTGTTTAAAAATTCATCTTATAGTAAGCTTCTAAGTTTTCATCCTTAAGTATCCTAAGGTTAAACCTTCTTAACAGGACCTAATCATGGTAAGGAGAAAGATTTCTATAGTCTTAAAGAATAAACTAAGGCAATACTGATGATAAGCAGTGCAAAAGTATAGGCATTTAATTCAAGTAAGGCGGAGAGCATAAAAAAATAATTTTTTTAAAAAAATTCACTTAAGTACTCCCTTTTTCTTGGCATGGTCTCGGCAGTAGGTTGCCGCCTCGGCAGTGAATCTGCACCCCCAAACTCAAACCAAGCATTGTCCTCAATGCTTTAAATTTAGAAGAAATAGCGGGTAACAAAAAATATTAAAGAAATAAGCAGCATATAAAGGAACCAACAACAAATAATATTGAATTATATGAAAAATTAAAGAGACTCCGAAGAGCTGCTTGTAACAATTTTTCTCCTTGGTCTTGCTGCTGATTGTTTCGTTCTTGGTGAAGGCGATGGTTAAGCTTTTGCTTGCCGAGGCGGTTGGACTCTTGTGGGTGGTGTCCGTTGCATCGGAGCTTCCACTTCTTCTCCTTCTTCTACATCGGCCATCTCCTCGGTAATTATTATGTTTGTTCCTCCTTCCGTTGCTGTGGCTGCCTCGGTATGATGTGTACTAGGTCCGACGGTGGTTAAGCTTTGGTGCACATAGGCATCTATATTAGCTGATAAACTGCCCATGATGATTGGGTATCGTGGTGGAGTGCTGAAGACTGCCCTCTGCTTGGATGGTCTTCTGCTGGCAGATGATGTCGCGGCAGAGTCTGCTACCCTAGATGGGCCGGCAGCCTGGTACGGTGGTGGAGGGACCGCGTAGAAGAACGACCTTCGTCCTCCCGGAGCTGGTGTAGTCTCGGTGTAAGGGGCGGCTGTGACAAACATATTGCTTGGAAATTCTGAGAATTACGCCCCTTGGTCTGGAAAAGCGTGGAGCATCATTTGGGCTAATGTGCCATTGAAGTCTCTTTGATACTCCATGTATCTCTGTTGCCTAAGGTCCATCGCTGCCATCCTTTGCAATATCTCCTGGTATGGGTCTGCTGCGGCAGAGGTGTGGACAGTGTTTGGCATGTCTGCCGTGTACTGGGCCTCGGCAATAGTATCAGCAGTGAACTGCTGGGGCGTTGCTTGGACTGACTCCGCCTGCGTGATCTACATTACTTTATGGCAAAAGTCTCTGGTCCATCCTCGCCTTTGGGGAGTGTATTCGTCCGTGTCTTCGATTGGCACACCTGCGGCAATACACAAACTAGTGATCAAACATGAGAAATATAATGGTCTTCTATCCTTCTTACCGCATTCGTGAATTTCACGTAAGATGATCTCTCCAACGTTGATGCTCCTCTTGTTGATGATCGATTGGATGAGCACCAATCGCTTTCGGTCCACCGTGCTGTTGTGGGATGTGGGAATGAGGCGTCGCTTGACAAAGGTATTCCAAAGCTTAGCCTCGGGCTTTAAACTCTGCCTTGCTACCGATCCTCTATGGGCACCGGTTTCCCATGGAGTGTTCGTGTAGCAAAGGTCGTCTTTGATCAACTCGTAGTCCTCGGCAGTGACATCCTCCATGAATTCAGCGTGAACATCATGGGTCGGAGTGAGGCCATAGAAATCGTTGATGGTCTCGGCATCCAACTGGACAGGCCTGCCTCGGTAGTGGACAAAGAGGGAATCTTTGCTGGGCCCGTGCGCATAGAATTCCCGCACGATGGTAGCGTTCGCCTGGGCAGGTTGGAGACAGAAGATTTCCCAATCTTGGTACTTGATTCTGTCGAAGAGATAATGCTCGATGCATTAGTTATCATCATCCGAGTGCTGGAAACCTTGTTCTTCCCACAATTGTCGAGCAATGAAAGACCTATTGAAACGATCTTGAACATTGGCTGGGGCAAATCGCTTGTAAGTTGCCATCAAGATTGTGAGAGATTGATATCATGGAGATTTTCTTGGAGTTTGGAAATTTCACGAAGAATTGTGAGTAGGCAGAGAGTATTGTGAGAGCAAGAATGTTAAGAATTCTAAAGAAAACAAGAAAGCAAGAGTGAATAGTTCAAGAGGAGAGGGTTGCTTATTTAGGCCTCGGCTTTGTGACCGTTTGAATCCACTAGCCGTTTTGTAGCCGTTACTCTTTACTGTCGTTTCCTTTTTTGTCGTGACAGGAATCTCGGCAGACTAGCCATTATACTGTTCTGCCCGTTAAAACTGTTGTGGCTCTGGCACTATTTTCTGCCTCGGCAGAGTTCCTGCTATGAACTATTTCTCCTTTATTCTTGCTTATTCCCCTAAATAAAAATTAAACGCAAACAAGAAAAGTATTTAAAGCAAAAACGAAATAAAAATAAACTAAATTAATCCTAATATAATAATAAAAGAAAAGGGGAGAGGTCATGTTACTGGTGGAGTGCATGCAAATGCATCTACCAAGATTATCCTCTCTTGTTGGCCAGTATTATAAATCAGTTGTTTGCCACTCCCTTTTGCTGTGTTTCCATCCACTTTGAGTTTGATCTTTTTGCCAAATAACCTGCCGAGCATGCTGCCAAGGCAGGATATTTTGGTGTTTGTTATGTGGATGGCCTTGCACTCTTCTGGATCATCATATTTTTTTAAGTTGTGGAATGCATTGAGTTTGACTTGTTGGTCATTAACACTCATTGTCAACTCTCCTTTTCCACATTGATTAAAGTGCGGCCAGTTGTAAGGAAAGGTCTCCCCAAGATGATCGGTGCATTATCATCTGCTTCACAATCAAGGACAAGAAAATCAACAAGAAAAATAAATTTATCAACTCTTACCAGTATGTCCTCGATTTTTCCTTCGGGTTACACATACGATCGATCCGCTAGTTGGAGCATAACTGTTGTAGGTTTTGCCCTTCCTATTCCAAGCTTTTGGAAGACAGACTTGGGCATTAGATTGATGCTTGCTCCAAGGTCGCATAGGGCCTTACCTTCATAGTTCTTACCTATCGCACAAGGTATAATAAAACAGCCAGGATCCTTCAATTTTGGTGGTATGCGATTGTGCAGCATTGCCATGCACCCCTCGATAGCAGCCACTGTTTCGAACTCACCTATTCGTTTCCTCTTAGACACAATGTCTTTTAAGAACTTGGCATAATTAGGCATTTGTTCAATTGCCTCTACGAATGGTATGTTAATGTGGACTTGCTTTAAAATGTCAAGAAATTTCTTGAATTGTTGGTCCTATTTTTGCTTTTTCAACCTTTATGGGAAAGGTGGTGGTGGTCTCATCTCATCCAGGGTTTCTTTAGTTTGGAATTTAATACCTGGCACCACTGGGGTTGTTGCTGTCTCGGCAGGCTGTTCAGGAGCTATTGTGCTCTCTGCCGGGGCAGTGTTATCAGAATCAATTTGCTCAGCCTCCTCTTTTGCTAGAATCTTTTGCTTCAGCTGTAGACCACTCCTGGTAGTGATTGCTTTACATTGTTCATGTCCCATTACCTTAGCAACTTCAGTATTGCTAGGTAGTCCTCCTTGTGGTCTAGTGTTTAAGTTTTGAGCGAACTACCCAACCTGGGTTTCTAGCGTTTTAATAGCCGCTTCTTGATTCTGCAACCTCATCTCAGTTCTATTCATGAAAGCATCTGTCCTTTTGATGAAATTACTGTTATCTGCCATGTATGACTCTGTTTTTATCATAAAGGCTTTAAGAGTGTTCTCCAACGAACTTACCGATTGTTGTTGCATCTGCTGCTGCGGCATTGGCTATTGGACCTTCTGCGGCAGCAGATGTTGCATTGGTTGCTGGAATCCTGAAGGTTGGGTGGTTGGGTTTAAGACATTGTTAGGATTGCTCCATGATAGGTTCGGATGCCTCTTCCATGAGGGATTGTATGTGTTGGACATCATATTGGTTCGGTTGTAATTTCCAACATACATACCGGTTTCTTGATTCATACAATCATAGGAACTGTGGTTACCTCAACATAAATCACAAAAGGAATCAATTACCTTAACCTCACGGGTATTTTGCTGTAATTGCAAGTTTTGCACCATCTTTGTAAGAGAGGCCAATTGTGCTGCCACTGAATTTGATGTGTCTAACTCATTCACCGTGGCTTGGCGTTTTACACCTCCTCGCCTAGATGTAGGAAATTGAAAATCATTTTTTGCGAGTTTGTTCAGTATTTTAATAGCTTCCTCAGGTGCTTTATCAAAGAGTGTTCCATTTGCCGAGGCATCTAACATCATCCTTGTCGGGGCATTCGTGGCATTATAGAACATGGTCACTTGTGTCCATATGGGAAATCCATGCAAAGGACACTTGTGCAGTAACTCCCTGTATCGCTCTCATGCCTCGTACATAGGTTCGTCATCTGCCTGTCGAAAAGAAGTGATTTCATTATGAATTCTATCATATAGATTTGTATGATTAAAACGAGTAATAAAATCACGGGCAGAGTTCACTCCAAGATCTAATAGATCCTGCTGGAATGCTCTTTAACCAAGCTTTCGCCCTATCCTCAGTGAATAGGGGAATAGCTTCAATCTCAAGACATCTTCATGGACTCCTTGGAATTTAAAAGAATTGCATATCTCCATGAAGGACTTGAGATGCTGCCTTGCATCTTCAGTTACAGACCCACCCAACTGTCCAATAGTGTTAAGCATATTGAACATGACAGGTTTTAGTTCAAAGTGGGTTGCTTCTATCTCTGGTGTAACGAATCCTGGGTTTAATCCATTTAAGTCCTCTTCCAGGAAGTCTCTGACAGTGAGCTGCCGCGGCCCTGGTGGCGGCGGAAGACCTCCATTGCCGGCAGGTAAGTTTTGTCCTGCCGGGTGATCTGCCATAGCTTCTTGGATTTGTCTCCTCAACCTTAGCCTTATTCGTTCGATCTCTGGGTCTAACTCGTACAAAGGTTTGGTTGGGTTGGCTCTGGTCATACACCAAGAAAAATCAAAGTAAAATAAAAAGAAAAGGAAAAAGAAACAAGAAAATAAAGAAAACAAAATTTAGTTGCCAATCCCCGGCAACGGCGCCAAAAACTTGTCGCGTGTCAAAAGTGCGCGTTTAGTGCAAGTGGACACATCGCAAGTAATAAATGATAAGTATTTATCGGATTATCGTCTCCACAAGGACTGGTATACTCAATATGTCTTCTTTGTTTTCCTGTTCTGTAGAAATAAAATAAAACACAAGTAGTTTTGGGTTGTGATGGAACTAAAATAAAAAACCAAGTAAAACAAAGAGATTTGAATAGTAGAGAGAGATGTCAGGATCCAGTTGTGTTGTATTGTGGATTTCATTGACTTGTCTCTGTCCAATGCAATCGTATATCACTGCCTCGGCAACACTACAGATTACTGCCTTGGCAGCGACGATACTGTCTGCCGTGGCAATCCCTTGCTCATGGGTGGACTTTACCAAAGTTCGGCAAAGTGTCCGTGGATGACTCCGCTTATCCCTAAGTCGAAGTACTGTTGATGACTAGTCCTTGATAATACCTCCCGACGTGAATCAATTATACTCACCAACCAATCTCACACTTCTTTTAGCCGCTGAAACTCTTAACCTATCCCTAGGCTGAGTTAGTATTTCGCGATTGAAACACCGTACTTACCCCTTTCGTGAATCTAACTCTCCCGAGTCTAGATAAATGGATTACTCACAAACTTATCTCCCGAGCTTGAATGTAAGAACAAGGAATAAAAAAGGATAAGCAAACCTTGATAGTTTTATTGCATTGAAACAAAGACAAAATACAATCTCCTCTCACAAATACTAACAACCTTCACCTAAACCCTAAGAAAGCTTAGAACATGGTTGAGAGAAAAGAATATAAGAATCAACTCTCTCTCTAGGTATTGATGTGTAATACATCGGGAGGCTAGGTCTTTATATAGGCTTCACCTAGGGCAAACCTTTCCTAAGAGGAATACAACTTGGAGTAGGGAACAAGTCATGTACATAATTAAAATATTTCCAAGTTTAATTCAACTAAGAGGCTTTCCCGCGTGGCCTTGTCTTAGGCTTTTCCTCATGCTAGCCAGCTCCGATCCATGTGCTTTATGTCCAGACACGTCCCTTGGATTTTTCTCTTCCAATCGCCTACAGTCTTGCTTCCTGGCTCTTCAGCTGCTGCCTCGGCATCAGGTCCTGCCTCAGCCTTGTTACTGTCGCGGCACTAGTTCTCCTGCATAGATATAAGAATGCAGTAAAACTTGTCTTTTCTATAAATATTATCTCTATAAGCTTAACTTCTAAATATATCACATTAAGTACATGCTTTGGTCCGGGTGGATGTAAATTCGTTGATTAATGCCCATAAAAGGTGTAAAAAGTGATAGTGAGTTGAGCACTTATCACGGATTAAGGTTTTTCTATGAGAATCCGACCTCCTCTTCCTAAACCTAATGGGTGTCTTATATAGGCCAAGCCTAGGTTAATGTCTTCCACATAAGGAAAGAGTTCTAAAAGGAAAAGAATACAAATTTTTATTAAATTCTGACACTTTATTCTATTTCCTAAAATAACTCTTTATTCCCGCATTGACCTTTGACCATGGCTTGACTCCTTTTATCTGCTTCAGCTTTCTCTCGCTCTTTGTCCGTTATATTCGACATCTTTTCCTCTCTCATTTGAGCACCAGTTGTCATCTAAAATCTGCTGTCGCGGCATCTAAAATGCTGCCGTGGTGGGTGCTTTATCTGCATTTCAGGTTCTTTTCCAGCATCCATCTTCTTGTTTGGACATTCCTATGATGTAGTTTTCTGTCTAAGAAAAAAAACCATTAACTGATTTGTTTTATGCAAAACAATAGATAAATTCATGTTTAAGTATTCGGATACTAAAATATAGAAAATAAGCTGAACTATACAATATTGCCCTTAGATTCGTCCTTAATTAGTAATAAACGAGTGGGAAATGGTATAAAAAATAGGACTTTTATGCACTTATCAAATACCCCCAAACTCGAACTATTGTTTCTCCTCAAGAAATGCAAAAGATAAATTTAAGTAGGGAATTTTAAAGTAATATACCGTCTTGCCTGCTGCGGTAGAATTCCTTTCTTGACTCGGCCTCTTCTTGGTTCTAGGAATTCATCGGAACTAGACTATGAGCCTAAAAATCCATAAACACTACTAGTCTTAGTTGATTTTAAAAGTTCTTTTGTTTGAAAAGCAATAAGAACTTAGGCTTAGATTTCAACTAGAGGTGCCTATCACCGGCTCTAGTTTAGTCCATAGAGGTGCCCATCACTGACTCTAGGACTTAGTCTTTTTCCCACTCACTAAAGGTGCTCGAAATTGGCTTTATTGAGAATAGCTAAACACTTGAGGTGCCCGAAACCAGATCAAGAAGTATAAGTATATAACAATATATATTTATATACGAAATTAGGGAGAAACAAAAGAAAAGGAATGAAAGAAAATCTTAGTCGGAAGTCTTGAGCAAGAAAAGGATTATAACTTAGAAAATCAACTTTGACACAGCTACGCACACACCCACAAAGACTCATAGTCTAATCCTAAGTACTAATCCTAAGATACCTTTCTGATTTCAAGTCTGGTGAATGGTGCATATTGTTACGGCGGTTGGAGAATATATTTCTGTCGAGGTAGTTTTAATAAAATTCAACAGAGTTAAAAAAAATTGCATCAAATTATAAAAGCTGTTAAGACATAAATTAAGAAAATAGTAGGATAATCTGAATACTTTCCATTCATGGCAAATATTTACATGTTATAAAATAGGATCAACATTCCCCCAAACTCGAGGGATGCATTGTCCTCAATGCATGTAAAGCAAACAGATAAAGGTTTCTTGGCAGAGCATGGTAGTTGGACTCGGATGAGAGTATGGTCTTGCACCGGTTCATCTTCCGTGTCAATATTGATCGGAGAGGTTATTGTGGCAGAGGTTTCGGCTTTTCTTTTTTTTATTGGTTTGGATGGAGGCAATGTAGTCCTTTGCTGCTTGCATGTAATCAGAGGAATTGCTTCAGTCTAATGGACTGGAGTCTATTGGTGTAGCAGTTCGATGTGTAGAGTATGTCCTCATTGTTGTTGCTGCTGAAGTGGCAAAAAATGGTTCAGTGATAGCAGCAAAAACGGTGGCAATAAGAGATAGTGGCACTGTCGCAGAAGCAATAGATGTTGGGACAGGAGCAATTGGGGGTTGTTGTGGCATGAAGAGGTCGACTGTGAACTCCGGGAATACTGTCAAACAAGTGGGGAATTCTTCTAGGATGGTGGTGATGACGACACTATTGAACTCCCGGATATAAGTCATGAAGGCCAGTTGCCTTCTCTCCAGGCGCTGCAAGATCGTCAGAACACTTTCTGGTGCTGGGTCAGAGCCTGCTGTTGCCTCGGTTGCTTTTTTCGGTTGTGTTGCCTCGATAGTTGGTGGAATGTATGCTTCTAGGATAGCTTCTACAACTTGCATCCTCTTCATATAGACCTCCCTGGTCCATCCTTTTCATTCTGGAGTGAAGGTATCGAAACATAGTTTGGGCACGCGTTCTAAATTACCAAAATATGTAATGAGGTAAGGGAAATATAACATACCTCTTTCCTTTGATGCGCATTTGAATATTTGCTCATTGATTAGGCGGCCGACGTCGATGCGTCGTGTAGAACTAATATTTTGATATAATAATTGAAAAATAGTTTTGGACTAATTTGAAAAGATTTCAAAAATGGTTCTTATGTCCAAACTACTTGAAAATATATTTAAGATGTTTTTGAGAGATATTAAATATGTTTTAAATGATTTAAAGAAACCAAAGAAGTGTTTTTAACCCAGGTGTTTTGATACAGCCATGTTTTCAAAGGCAAAATCACTGTGGAATCGATACCCGTTTCGATACCCTTTCACCACTGTGGGGTTTATTTTCGATACTGTTTCGATACACCCCCAATGGTCATAAAAGATTTTATAAAACCCTCAACGGCTAGGAGCGGTATCGATACTCATTTCGATACTTGTTCTTAAATGCAGATTCAACGACTATTTCCCAAAGTAGGCGTTTCAATACCAGTTTCAGGGGTATCGATACCTCCTGTACCAGAAACAGAAATATGCCTTGAAATCAGCTCCAAACGGCTCCAAAACATCTTCAACGGCTATAAATGGCTAGACCATGATTTGGGATGATAAAAGGAAGCCTCAAGCATTGAGAGAAGACTAATGCTTCACTTGTAACAACATTATGATCAAGAAATTGTCTTAGTGCTTAAATTCCAATCTTTGGGTAGACAAAACACTTGTGAGCTCAATTGTCAATGTATGCTCAAGTGTATTAGGATTGGGTGAGTGCTTAGTTGAAAATAATTAGCCTTATTAGAAGGATTATCAAAGTTTGCTTTGTTTATCTCTTTGTTTGAGAGGATTCCCAAGGTTCAGGTTGTGAACTTTGGATGCTTGATTTGGGTTTGAATCAAGGTTTGTAAGGTTAACCCTTTGCCCTAAAAAGGAAGAGATTCTTAGTGAATTTGGGAAATCCTTAGTGGGAAGCTAAGGTAGTGGATATAGGTGCTTGTTCGAAGGTCGAACCACTCTAAATCATCGTGTTCATTGTCTATTTTCATTGCTTCCTCAACTAACACCCAAATTGCCACTTCTCCACCACTTGACAAGTTTTTAATCGGTTATTCATCGATCCCTCCAAGCCTAACACGTCGATTATGAATGATCGAATGGATGAGCGCTAGCCACGGCCGATCTACGGTTTAATTGTGGGAAGTTGGCATTAAATTCCTTTTGATGAATGTATTCCAAAGTTTTGCCTCCGGTCGTAGGTTACGGCGGCTAACAGATCCGCGATGCTTCCCTGTATTCCACTCTGCTCCAGGCATGCAGAGTTTCGCCTTCATCATCTTGTAGTCGTCGGAAGTTAAGGCAGTGACGAACTCAGCAAGTTCGTCGGTTTCAATGTGTAGCCCAAAATGGTCATTAATGGTGATATACGCTATTAGAATTCCTCTATCGCGAAGATGGGTATACGGGTTTTTCGGTACCGATCTATGAGCATAAAATTTGCGAACCTAGTCGATATTTGCGGTGGCAGCTGTTTGGCAAAATTTTGCTATCGTCAGAAAGAGATTTTCGATAGATGAACGTTTTGATTACTAGATCGTTAGTATCCAATTAATGGAAACCTTGTTCTTCCCATACTTGTCGGTTTTTGAAGTTGCGCTGATATTCCTATTCAACGACCTTTGTTGCAAATCGTCCGTATTTTGCTTCTCCGGCAGTTTCTTGTTGTCGGTTCGCCATTTTGAGTTTGTGGTTAAAAAGAGATGAAATTTGCACAGAGTAACAATAAGGTAAAAAGAAGAGTGAAATGAGATAACTTTGCTCGTGTTTATATAGATGAAGGTGGCACGACGTTTGAGGGAGCAGGGTCATGATCGTTATCCTTAATGTGCAAGAGACACAACTCCCAGCTGGAAACCATTGGCAGCAAAAACAACGCGGATTTTGAATCAGGGCGGTAGAATTCCCGCCTAAAATTTTTTGCCTCTTGGATTGGGCCGCTAATTAATTGGGTTGATTATCTTCCTTTTATTCTTCCTTATTGGTACCTAAATAACTGAAAATGATACTAAAGATTATGGAAAAATATAGAATATTCTGAAAACTAAATTGAAAAAAAATTGAAATTTAATTCCTAAAATTGAAAACTTAAAATTTAATTCCTAAATCATAAAAGTAAAATATGAAGATTAAATGAAATTAGGTTACTAGAGGAGTGCAATTAATTGCATCATCCGGAGTAACCATCTTCCCCCTTTTTAACGGAGGATGATTTGATGATCCAGTGAGAGCCTCCTCATCAGGTGGTTTCTTTCGTGTGTGTTTATGTTCAGGGGGTATGCTGCCTCGGTAGTGGTTGCCTTGGCGGGTCTTATCCAAGTAGTCTGTTTCTGCGTTGAAGTTAAATTCAGATTTCACCTCGATTTGTTGACATTCGTGTGGTTCTTCTAGATGCCTTAGAGGTTTAAACACATTGATCTTAACTTTTTGATCATTCACCCGTATGACCAATTCTCCTTTTTCACAGTCAATCAATGTTTTACCTGTGTCTAGGAACGACCTTCCCAAGATGATTGGGGCATTTTCATCTACTTCACAATCTAAAATTAAGAAGTCAGAAGGAAATATAAATTTTTCCACTCTTACCAAAATATCTTCAAATTTTCCTTCCGGTTGCACATAAGAATGATCTACCAGTTGCAGCATCATCGTGGTTGGTTTTGCCTGCTCGATGCCTAGCTTTTGGAAAATTGAATTAGGCATGAGATTGATGTTGTCACCTAAGTCACACAATGTCTTTCCCACATACTGATCTCCGATAGAACATGGTATGATAAAGCTACCAGGATCTTTCCTTTTCGTTGTGGCCTTATTATGCAGCATTTCCACACAACCTTCTATCGCGGCAACAATTTCAAATTCCCCAATTTTTTCCTCTTGTATATGATATCCTTAAGGATCTTAGCGTAGTTGGGCATTTGCTTAATTGCCTTCACCAAAGTTATATTAATATGTATCAGTTTAAGGATGTCTAAGAACTTCTTAAACAAATATTCTTGCTTTTTTTGCTTCAGCCTTTGTGGGAATGGTGGTGGTAATCACAGATCTTCGATCTTTTCAGAGCATTGAAATCTTATCTATGGTGCGGCTACGGAATCATCTTTTGCCTCAGGGTTTTCTTCAGTAACTTCTTTTGTAGTTAATGTCTCAAGATTCTTAACTAATTTCCTAGCAGGTATTTTAGGGTCCTTCAATTGTAATCCACTTTTGATGGATATGGCTTTACACTGTTCATGCGGACCAATTCTAGCAACTTTAGTATCACTAGGTAGACCTCCTATAGGTCAGCTTTTTATCTGATGTGCCATTTGTCCTACAACTATTTCCAGCATTTTGAGAGCAGATTCATTGTTTTGTATCCTCCTCTCTACTCTATCCATGAATGTGTCGGCTCTTTGAACGAATTTGTTGGTGTTTGCGATATATGCACCAGTCTGAGCCATAAATATTTGCAGCGTATTTTCCAATGTTTGGACGTCTGTCGGTTGCTGTGACAGCAGTGCCTACTGCGGCATCTGCTGCTGAGCAGTTCTATTGTTTACTGGAATCCAGTATTTTGCACTTATTAATGTTGTGGGTTTATCGCGTTATTGGGGTTACTCCATGAGAAGTTTGGATGTTTTCTCCATGTTGGGTTATAATTATTGGACATGTTATTCCTATTGAAATTTCCAAAATAGAAAGTGGACTCTGGATTATGCGGGCATATGTTCGAATCATGATTGTCGCCACATGTTTCACAGAAAATAATGACTGCTTTTACTTCTCGAACATGACTTGGCTTTTGCAGATCCTTTACCATATTTGTCAATGCTAACAGTTGAGCTAGGATAGAATCTAAAGAGTCAGAATTTGTCATACCTCGCCTTGTTATGCCTCGTCTAGTGGTCGGGTGCTGATAACCATTCTTTGCTAACCTATCCAGAATCTCTAGACTCTCATGGGGTGGGCAATCTAAGAGGGTGCCATTTGCGGAAGCATTGAGCATCATTCTTGTGGGAGTTTTTACTGCGTTATATATGATTGATACTTGTGTCCACTTAGGCAAACCATGCATGGGGCATTTTCTGTATAATTCTTTATATCTTTCCCAGGCCTCATACATAGATTCGTCTTCATCTTGCTTGAAGGATGTAATATCGTTTCTCAGCTTATCAGTCATGTTGGTGTAACTGAAGCAGGCAAGGAAGCTTTGGCATAGTTCTCTCCATGAGTTCAACGATCTAGGCTAAAGATTGTTTAAATAGGATTTTGCCCTATCCCTCAGTGAATAAGGAAATAATTTTAATTTCAGGATGTCGGCAGAGACTCATGGCAGCTTAAATGAGTTACAAATTTCCAAGAAGGACTTAAGATGCTACCGAGCATCTTCATTGGCCGATCCCCCAAACTGGCCTAGAGTGTTGATCATGTTGAACATGACCGGTTTAAGCTCGAAGTGTTTTGCCTCAATATTAGGCATAACTACGGCAAGTGTTGATCCATCCAAATCTTCCTCCAGATAATTAAAGACAGTGCACATGCAATCCTGTCTGGGAAGATTGGCAGGACCAACAACTGCAAATGCACCTTAGTTGTCTGTCGCGGCGGTATTCATACTAGTGTTCCCCTGCTAGCCAAGTGTTGCGTTCATCCTTTCGCGGAGCCTTTGTCTTAGACACCTTGCGATTCTCTCGATTTCAGGATCAAAAGGATAATTATCTATAGACGGATTGAACCTGGTCATGCCATAGGAAAACCCTGATTATAAAAGTAAAATAATAATAATAATAATAATAATAATAATAAAGGGGTGCAAAAATAATTAGCAGTAAAGTTGAACGCCAATCCACGGCAACAACGCCAAATTTGGTGAGGGCTTAAGAGTCTGCTTTTCAACCTTTCTCCAAATTGTAGTATTTTAGATTGTCGAATCCACAGGGACTGGATCGACCTCACTATTTCTTAATCCTGCACTTAATAAAAGTAAAAACACAAATCATTGGATGGTTAAGATAACTAAATTAACTAAACTAAAAACTAAATAAAGAATAAGAATAATAATAAATGAATTGAGGCCAGGTTGAGTGCTTTGTAGAGGGGAATCCAGTTGCACTTATTATCCACTTATTAATGCAACGGTGTAGTCGGCGACTTAAGGTTTTTCTATGAGAATCTGATACCTAAACCTAATGGGTGGCTTATATAGGCCAAGCCTAGGTTAAAGTCTTCCACATAAGGAAAGAGTTCTAAGAGGAAAAGAATACAAATTTTTATTAAACTCTGACACTTTATTCTATTTCCTAAAATAACTCTTTATTCCCACGTTGATCTTTGACCATGGCTTGACTCCTTTTATTTGTTTTACCTTTCTCTCGCTCTTTGTCCTTTATATTCGACATCTTTTTCTCTCTCTGTCGAGCACCAATTGTTATCTTCAATCTGCTGCCACGACATCCAAAATGCTGCCATGGCGGGTGCTTTATCTATATTTCAACTTCTTTTCCAGTATCCATCTTCTTGTTTGACCACTCCTATGATGTAGTTTCTGTCGCATGTCAAAAGTGCACGTTTAGTGCAAGTGGACACATCGAAAGTAATAAGTGATAAGTATTTTATCGAGTTATCGTCTCCTCAAGGACCGGTATACTTAATATGCTTTCTTCACCTTCTTGTTCTGTAGAAAAAGTAAAGAACACAAGTGAGTGGATTTGATTTATCGAAACTAAAATAACTAAATAAAAATAAAGAGTTGAAATAGTAGAGAGAGATGGGTTAGGATCCAGTTGCGTCGTATTGTGGAATTGATTGACTTGTCTCTGTCCAATGCAATCGTATATCACTGTCTCGGCAGCACTGCTGTTTACTACCTTGGCAGCGACAATACTGTCTGCCGCGGCAATCCCTTGCTCGTGGGCAGACTCTACCAAAGTTCGGCAAAGTGTCCTTAGATGACTCCACTTATCCCTAATTCAGAGTATTGTTGATGACTAGTCCTTGATGATACCTCCCGGCGTGAACCAATTATACTTACCAACAATCTCACACTTCTTTTAGCCGTTGAAACTCTTAACCTATCCCTAGGCCGAGTTAGTATTTCGCGATTGAAACACCGTACTTACCCCTTTCGTGAATCTAACTCTCCCGAGCTTAGATAAATGGATGATTCACAATATCCTCTCCCGAGCTCAATTGTGAAAATAAGGAATAACAAAGGATAAGCAAACATTGATAACTTTATTGCATTGAATCAAAGACAAAGTACAATCTCCTCTCACAAATACTCGACAAACTTCACCTAATCCTAAGCAGGTTTAGAACATAATGGAGAGGAAAGAAACAAGAATAGAAATCGGCTCTCTCCTTAGGTAATCCGTGTATTTTACATTGGGTGGCTAGGTCCTTATATAGGCTAGACCTAGGGCAAACCTTTCCTAAGTAGAATACAACTTGGAGTAGGGAACAAGTCAAGTACATAATAATAAAAATATTTCCAAGTTTGCTTCGGCTAAGGGGTTTTCCCGCGTGGTCTTTCTTTGGGCTTTTCCTTGCGCTAGCCAGCTCCGATCCATGGGCTTCAATTCCAAACACGTTCCTTGTTTTTTCATCTTTCCATCACCTATAGTCTTGCTTCCTGTCTTTCTGTTGCTGCCTCGGCATCAGGTCCTGCCTCGGCCTTGTCGCTGTCGCGGCACTGGGTCTCCTGCACAGATATGAAAACGCAGTAAAACGTGCCTTTTTCTATAAATATTATCTATATGAGTATAACTTCTAAATATATCACATTAACCACATGCATTGGCCCGAGTGGGTGTATATTTAGTGATGAATGCCCATAAAAGGAGTAAAAAGTGATAGTGTGTTAAGCAATTATCACACCCCCAAACTTGAACTATTGCTTGTCCTCAAGCAATGCAAACCATCAATTTTCCGAACTCTACTCTCTCTTGGTCTTACATGTGCATCTATTCTCCCCACCATAACTAGGCCTATTCTTAAGCCTTAACCATTCGGTTACTCAAGGATTTACCTAGAAACAAACTATAAGAATTGTGAGTGTGTGCGTTTTTGTGGACAAGTTGATTAAAGGCTTTCTTAGATAAACTCTAAGTTCAAGACAAATAGACATTGGTTTAGTGTTCTCTTCTTTTCAAACCCCAAATCTTGAGCCAATTTCGGGCACCTCAAAGACTTGTGTTTTTCTTTTCATTAAATTCCTTCTTTCTTTTTAATATTCCTTAAAACATACTAGAGCCAATTTCGGGCACCTCTAGCATGAAGAAGAGACTTTCTAGAGCCGGTGGTAGGCACCTCTAGTTACTTTCCAAAAATCTAAGTCTTTATCACCTAAGTTCATTAAAAGAATTCCTATAATCCAACAAGTCCCAAAAGTGTTTAAAGTTCTTCCTATAGTAAGCTTCTAAGTTTTCATCCTTAAGCATCCTAAGGTTAAGCCCTCTTAACAGAACCTAAACATGGTAAGGAGAAAGATTTCTATAGCCTTAAAGAATAAACTAAGGCAATACTGATGATGAGCAGTGCAAGAGTGTAGGCAGTAGATTCAAGTAAGGCGGGGAACATAAAAATTTAAAAAAAAATCACTGGAAAACTCCCTTTTTGGCAAGGTCGCGGTAGTAGATTGCTGCCTTGGCAGTGAATCTGCACCCCCAAACTCAAACCAAGCATTGTCCTCAATGCTTTATATTTGAAGAGATAAGCGACAAAACAAAATATGAATATAATAAACAACAAATAGAAACAGTAAAAGCAATTAATATTGAATTAAGGACAAAGAAATTTAAAGCGACTCCGAAGAGCTGCTTGTAACAATTTTCCTCCGTGGCCTTGATGCCAAATGCTTTGTCCTTGGTGAAGACGATGGTTGTGTCTTTGCTTGCCGGGGCGGTTGGACTCAAGTGGCCGGTGTCCTTTGCATTGGTGCCTCTACCTCCTCTCCTTCTTCTACATCAACTATCTCTTCGGTGAACATTACGTCCGTTCCTCCTCCCATTGCTGTTGCTCCTCCGGTGTGGTGAGTACTTGAGCCGGCGGTAGTGGAGCTTTGGTGCACATAGGCATCTATCTCGGCTGAAAGACTGCCCATGACAATTGGTGATCTGGGTGGTGTGCTGAAAACGGCCCTTCACTTGGATGGCCTTCTGCTGGCAGACGAGGCCGTGGCAGAATCTGTTGCCCTAGATGGGCCGGCAGCTTGGTATTGGGGCTGAGGGTCTGCATGGAAGAACGGCCTTGGTCCTCCCGGGGCTGGTGTCGTCTCGGTGTAAGGGGCGGCTGTAACGAACATGTTGCTGGGAAACTCCGGGAATTGTACTCCTTGGTTCGGGAAGGCGTGCAGCAGCATCTGGGCTAGACTGCCATTGAAATCCCTTTGGTACTCCACGTACCTTTGTTGTCGGAGATCCATTGCTGCCATCCGTTGCAAGATCTCCTGGTATGGGTCTGCTGCGGCAGAGGTGTGGGCAGTACCAGGCATGTCTGCCGTGTACTGGGCCCCAGCAGTAGTATCGGCAGTGAACTGCTGCGGCGTTGCTTGGACTAGCTTTGCTTGTGTGATTTGCATGACTTTGTGGCAGAAGTCCCTGGTTCATCCTCGTCGTGGGGGCGTGTATTCGTCCGTTTCTTCAATGGGTACACCTGCAGAAACACATAAACCCGTAATCAAGCAAGGGAAATATAATGGTCCCCTATCTTTCTTACCGCACTCGTGAATTTCCCGAAGGATGATCTCTCCAACGTTGATGGTTCTCTTGTTGATGATGGATTGGATCAGCACCAATCTTTCGCGATCTACCGTGCTATTGTGTGATGTGGGGATGAGCCATCGTTTGACAAAGGTGTTCCACATCTTGGCCTCGGGATTAAGGCTTTGTCTTGTTACGGATCCTCGATGGGTACCGGTTTCCCATGGAGTGTTCGCGTAATAAAGATCATCTTTGATGAGCTAGTAGTCCTCGGCAGTGACGTCCTCCATAAATTCGGTGTGGATGTCACTAGCAGGGGTGAGGCCGTAGAAATTATTGATCGTCTCGGTATCGAGCTGGACTGGCCTGCCGCGGAAGTGAACGAAGAGAGAGTCTTTGATGGGCCCGTGCGCGTAGAACTCCCAGACGATCGT
Source organism: Abelmoschus esculentus (assembly GCA_035048815.1). Classification (NCBI taxonomy): domain Eukaryota; kingdom Viridiplantae; phylum Streptophyta; class Magnoliopsida; order Malvales; family Malvaceae; genus Abelmoschus; species Abelmoschus esculentus. The sequence continues at coordinate 6,267,033 of JAUCBN010000049.1, forward strand.
GGCATTCGCCTGGACAGGTTGGAGACAAAAAATTTCCCAGTTTTTGTACTTAATTCTGTCGAAAAGGTAATGCTCAATACCGTAGTTCTCTTCATCTGCATGCTGGAAACCTTGCTCTTCCCATAGTTGTCGAACGATGAAAGATCGGTTAAAGCGATCTTCAACGTTGGCGGGGGCGAATCGCTTGTATGTTGCCATCAAGATTGAGAGATGTGATTTCTTGGAGTTTTTCTTGAAAAGAATCTGGAGTTTAGCGAAGATTAGTAGCAGAGAGTAATGTGAGAGAGAGATTGTTATGAATACTAAAGAAAACAAGAAAGCAAGAGTGAATAGTTCAAGAGGAAGGAGTTTCTTATATAGGCCTCGGCCTTGTGACCGTTGAAACCACTAGCCATTTGTAACCGTTTCCTTTTTTTGTCGTTTCCTTTTTTTGCCGCGGCAGGAATCTCGACAGACTAGCCGTTACACTATTTTGCCCGTTGAGACTGCTGCGGCCCTGACACTATTTTATTGCCTCGGCAGAGTTCCTGCTGTAAACTATTTCTCCTTTATTCTTACGTTTTATTCTTAAATAGAACACACAAAAGAAAATACTGAAAGCAAAAATAATTAGAGAAAATAAAAATAAACTAACTAATCCTAATATATTAATAAAGAAAAGGGAGTAGATCATGTTACTGGTGGAGAGCATGCAAATGCATCCCCCAAAATTACTCTCTCCCTTTGGCCCAAATTGTGAATCGGTTGTAGGCCACTCTTTTTTTTGTGTGTCCATCCATCTTGGGCTTAATCTTCTTGCTGAATATCCTGCCGAGTAGACTGCCCAGGCAGGATATCTTATTTTCTACTGTGTGGATGGCCTTGCACTCCTCTGGATCATCATATTTTTTTAAGTTGTGGAATGCGTTGAGTTTGACTTGTTGATCATTGACCCGCATTGTCAACTCTCCTTTTTCCACGTCAATTAGAGTCCGTCCAGTTGCAAGGAAAGGTCTCCCAAGGATGATCGGTGCATTGTCATCTGCTTCACAATCAAGGACAAGGAAGTCAGCAAGAAAAATAAACTTATCTACTCTTACCAGTATGTCCTCGATTTTTCCTTCAGGTTGCACATAGGATCGATCCGCTAGTTGGAGCATCACTGTTGTAGGCTTCGCCCTTCCAATTCCAAGCTTTTGGAAGACTGATTTAGGCAGGAGATTTATGATTGCTCCAAGGTCTCATAGGGCCTTACCTTCATAATTCTTACCTATCGCACAAGGTATAGTAAAGCAACCAGGATCTTTTAACTTTGGTGGCATGTGGTTATGCAGCATTGCCATGCATCCCTCGGTAGCAGCCACTGTCTCAAACTCACCTATTCGTTTTCTCTTTGACACCATGTCCTTTAGGAACTTGGCATAGTTCGGCATTTATTCAATAACTTCAACGAACGGTATGTTGATGTGGACTTGCTTCAAGATGTCGAGGAACTTCTTGAATTGTTCGTCCTGTTTTTGCTTTTTTAACCTTTGTGGGAAAGTTGGTGGTGGTCTCATCTCATCCAGGGTTTCTTTAGTTTGAAATTTTATACCTGGCACCACTAGCATTGTTGTTGCCTCGGCAGGCTGCAGTGCTCTCTGCCGAGGTAGTGTTGTCAGCTTCAGTTTGCTCGGACTCTTCTTTTGCTTGATCCGCTGATTGAATTTGGCTTTCTGGGATCTTTTCCTTCAGTTGTAGACCACTCCTAGTAGTGATTGTCTTGCATTGTTCAAGGCTCATTACCTTAGCAACTTCAGTATTGCTAGGTAGGCCTCCTTGTGGTCTAGTGTTTATGCATTGAGCAAACTGCCCAACCTGAGTTTCTAGCGTTTTTATGGCCGCTTCTTGATTTTGCAGCCTCATCTCATTTCTATTCATGAAGGCATCTGTCCTCTTGATGAAATTACTATTTTCTACCATGTATGACTTAGTTTTCATCATGAAGGCCTTTAGCGTGTTCTCCAATGAACTTACCGGTTGCTGCTGCATCTGCGGCGGCGGCATCGACTGCTGGGCTTGCTGCTGCGGCATCGATTACTGAAATCCCAAAGGTTGGGTGATTGGGTTTAAGGCATTGTTTGGGTTGCTCCATGATAGGTTTGGATGCCTCTTCCATGAGGGGTTGTATGTGTTGGACATCACATTGTTGCGGTTGTAGTTCCCAACATACATATCAGTTTCTTGATTCATGCAATCAGAGGAACTGTGGTTACCTCCACATAGGTCACAATATGAATCAATTACCTTGACCTCACGGGTATTTTGTTGTAACTGCAGGTTTTGCACCATCTTGGTAAGAGAGGCCAATTGTGCTGCCACTGAACTTGATGAGTCTAATTCATTTACCGTGGCTTGGCGTCTTACTCCTCCTCGCCTAGATGTAGGAAACTGAAAGTCATTCTTTACGAGTTTATTCAATATTTCAATAGCTTCCTCGGGTGTTTTATCCAAGAGTGTTCCGTTTGCCGAGGCATCTAACATCATCCTTGTCGGGGCATTCGTGGCATTGTAAAACATTGTCACTTGTGTCCATAGGGGAAATCCATGCAAAGGACACTTGTGCAATAGCTCCCTGTAGCGTTCCCATGCCTCGTACATAGGTTCGTCTTCTGCCTGTCGAAAAGAAGTAATTGCATTACGGATTCTATCATATAAATTAGTGGGATTAAAACGAGTAATGAAATCACGGCAAAGTTCACTCCAAGATCCAATAGATCCTGCTGGAATGCTATTTAACCACGCTTTCGCCCTATCCCTCAGTGAATAGGGGAATAGCTTTAATCGCAAGACATCTTCATGGACTCCTTGGATTTTGAAAGAGTTGTAGATTTCCATGAAGGATTTGAGGTGCTGCCTTGCGTCTTCAATTGCAGACCCACCAAATTGTCCAATTGTGTTTAACATATTGAACATAACAGGTTTGAGTTCAAAATGGGCTGCTTCAATCTCCGGTGTAACGACTCCTGGGTTTAATCCGTGTAAGTCCTCTTCCAGGAAGTCTCTGGCAGTGAGCTGCCGCGGCCCAGGTGGCGGCAGAAGTCCTCCATTGCCGGCAGGTAAATTTTGTCCTACCGGGTGTTCTGCCATGGCTCCTTGGATCTGTCTCCTCAACCTTTGCCTTGTTCTTTCGATCTCGGGATCTAACTCGTACAAGGGGTTGGTTGGATTGACCCTGGTCATACACCACGAAAAAAAAAAGTAAAATAAAAATAAAAATAAACAAGAAAATAAAGAAAACAAAATTTAGTTGTCAGTCCCCGGCAATGGCGCCAAAAACTTATCGCGTGTCAAAAGTGCGCGTTTAGTGCAAGTGGACACATCGAAAGTAATAAGTGATAAGTATTTTATCGAGTTATCGTCTCCTCAGGGACCGGTATACTTAATATGCTTTCTTCACCTTCTTGTTCTGTAGAAAAAGTAAAGAACACAAGTGAGTGGATTTGATTTATCGAAACTAAAATAACTAAATAAAAATAAAGAGTTGAAATAGTAGAGAGAGATGGGTTAGGATCCAGTTGCGTCGTATTGTGGAATTGATTGACTTGTCTCTGTCCAATGCAATCGTATATCACTGCCTCGACAGCACTGCAGTTTACTGCCTTGGCAGCGACAATACTGTCTGCCGCGACAATCCCTTGCTCGTAGGCAGACTCTACCAAAGTTCGGCAAAGTGTCCTTGGATGACTCCGCTTATCCCTAAGTCAGAGTGCTGTTGATGACTAGTCCTTGATGATACCTCCCGGTGTGAACCAATTATACTCACCAACAATCTCACACTTCTTTTAGCCGCTGAAACTCTTAACCTATCCCTAGGCCGAGTTAGTATTTCGCGATTGAAACACCATACTTACCTCTTTCGTGAATCTAACTCTCCCGAGCTTAGATAAATGGATAATTCACAATATCCTCTCCCGAGCTCAATTGTGAAAACAAGGAATAACAAAGGATAAGCAAACCTTGATAACTTTATTGCATTGAATCAAAGACAAAGTACAATCTCCTCTCACAAATACTCGACAACCTTCACGTAATCCCTAAGAAGGTTTAGAACATAATGGAGAGGAAAGAAACAAGAATAGAAATCGGCTCTCTCCCTAGGTATTCCGTGTATTGTACATTGGGTGGCTAGGTCCTTATATAGGCTAGACCTAGGGCAAACCTTTCCTAAGTAGAATACAACTTGGAGTAGGGAACAAGTCAAGTAAATAATAATAAAAATATTTTCAAGTTTGCTTCGGCTAAGGGGTTTTCCCGCGTGGTCTTCCTTTGGGCTTTTCCTTGCGCTAGCCAGCTCCGATCCATGGGCTTCAAGTCCAAACACTTTCCTTGGATTTTTATCTTTCCATTGCCTATAGTCTTGCTTCCTGTCTTTCTGTTGCTGCCTCGGCATCAGGTCCTGCCTCGGCCTTGTCGCTGCCGCGACACTAGTTCTCCTGCACAGATATGAAAACACAGTAAAACGTGCCTTTTTTTGTAAATATTATCTATATGAGTATAACTTCTAAATATATCACATTAAGCACATGTATTGGCCCGAATGGGTGTATATTTAGTGATGAATGCCTATAAAAGGAGTAAAAAGTGATAGTGTGTTAAGCACTTATCAGTTTCCTGTCTAAGAAAGAAAACCATCAACTGCATCTGTTTTATGCCAAATAATAGATAAATTCATGTTCAAGTATTCGGATGCTGAAATATGGAAAATAAGCAGAATTATCCAATAATACCCTTGGATCTATCCTTAATTAGCAATAAACGAGTGGGAAAATGGTATAAAAAATAGGATTTTTATGCACTTGTCAAACTTAATGTATGGTTTAGACTCAAGGGAATTTCCGTTTGATGTTTCTGATGAGGTTGTTTAGTGATATCCATTATCAAAAGAGATTGTTCTTGTGATCGTTAAGCTAGATTCGGGTGAAGGTGGGACATCCAATCGGATTTGAGATTAGAAAATTGCTTTGATGGATTTAAGTTTTAGGTTGGGAGCATCCGGGTGGATTCAAACGAATCTGGGTAGTTTAGAATGTTATTTGAGTGAAATCAGAAGTTTCTTGATAATTTTTTGTGTTGTAGAAGCTTGAATCGGAAGGAGAAAAGTTTTTCAAAGAATTTTAGGATGTTTTGGGGTTTTCGGTGAGTTTACCGATGCCGGAAATGGTTACCGGAGTAAAATCGGGAAAGGGTCAGACAAAAGTGGTTGCTGAAAAACTCACCGGTGCAGCGGTTGATGGTGGCATTTTAGATTGAATGGCGTTTGATATGGTGTTTTAGTGGTTGTGTTCATTGTGTTCTTCATTTTCATGAAGAACACGAATGAACACCATCCAAAATAGGAGTGTTTGATCTGAAAAGTAAGAGCTTTCTGGGTTAGGAGTTGTTTATTTGAGAGAGTTTTTGGAATTGAGTCTGGGGCCCGAGTTAGAAGAAGGAAGCAAATGACCGAGTCAACTCGGTTCAGGGGATTTAATGTGCAACAAAATGGAAATTTCTCCCCGTGATCCTTCTAACTTGGACCATAGTGCATTTTGACCCCTATTTCCCTTAATTAAAGCAAAAAACTTTAGATTTCTTCCAATTTCGTCACTAGTACCCTTAATTCGAACCTAGTTTGACCTCAAACTTTAGAGACTCTTCATTTTAGTCACTAAATCATCCTGAATTGAGCACTAGGCTTAGAATTCTTCCAATTTAGTCAATGTTTAAGCCTAATTTGACCCATAAGTTTATAATCTTTTCAGTTAGACCATTAAATTCCTTAATTAGACCTTGTAATTCTTGTTTCTTTCAATTTAACTTCCAATATGTTGTAATTGAGCTCTTATGTCTCTAATGAAAAGTAATTCAACCCTTTGTTTTTATTTAATGCTCTATTTATTTATTTATTTATTTATTTATTCGCTTGCATTTTTTAAAACCATATAGTATATTTGTTTAGAATGACACCTAATTTACACTTAGACAATTAAATTAGAGTCTTTTTAGGGTTAGTCACTTTAATTAAATAATTAATTTAAATAGAGAGATAATTGTAGTAACGATGACATTTTAATCATATACCTCAGATACACTAAGAGATCAGTGTTTTGACGTAACATTATGTTGACCAAGAGAGTGTACTTTGGTATCACATTCGACGTGCCATCGAAACCTAGAAAATGATAAATAATTTAAGGCTATAATTAAAAAAAATTAATTAGGTAAATGATTAGAAACACCAATAGTATTATTAATTTTATTAAGTGTCTAGATGGTAGTGTCCGATCGTTCGGATGTTATCATAGTACACTTGGTAAATTAATAATTTAATAGAATTTTAAATATTTAATTAATGGAGCCTTATAGGTTAGAACTTAAAATCGACAAGATAATAATCGGTCATGCATTCAAACCTTCTGGAGCAGAATTTATATTTCTTTAAATACGAGTTAAGGTTTCCTATTATAGGACGTCTTATTTAAGCTCGTATTTAAAAGAAATATATTTTCTTATCCAAAAGGATATCCTCATTCGAACGATATTCATCTGAAAATGACGAATTAAATGTATATTATTATTTGAAATGTCAAAAATGCCACGTATAATTAATAAGGTACTGATTCCGGGCGCTCGTAAGGGTCGTCCTTACGCTAACCTACTCCCAACCCGAATGTTTTAAAAATGAATATTTGGTTTATTTTATGGTTTCTGACCTACCAAAGTGGCCGGTGGCGACTCTAAGTCATTTTAAATTCAAATAATATGCGTTTTAATAAAACACTATTTTCATAACTAATAATTAAAAACAATAAAATTTTATTTTCCAAAATTCAATTGCCAGATTATTTACACACTCGGTTTTAAAATGGTCGCGACACTTATAAAAAGGATGGGTTAGGATTTGGGTTAGAAAATTTTTTAAAGAAAAAATGATTTTTTAAAAAGATGGTAAAAATATAAAATTTTGAAATTTTGAGGGTAAAATTAGAGATGAAATAATAATTTAGATACTATTTAGGTAATTTATCTTTTTTTATTGTATCAGACAAATTTTCGTTAGTTTAACGGCAACAAACGTCTTAATGACCAAAAGTTTATGTATCAAAAACGAAAGTAACTATATCGGTCGTTTTCAAAATCGATGACCTAATTTGTTCTAAAAATAATAAATATGACTATTTTAATAATTAACATATTATTTTATTAGATTTAACCTTATTTTAAAAAAGGATCTCAATTTTGTTACAAATATTTTTGTGATGTTTGTATGATTTTATGAGTTTATTTTTTAAATTAATTAAAATATTAAATACAAAAATAATTATCTAAATTTAAATGAAATATATTATCTATATTGGAATTTTTTTTTAAATGCATCATTGATGATAATATCTATGTGAAGTGATGGACATGCATTGGTTATGCGTCGGATTTCTTCGCAACAGATATAGTCTTCAACTCCGTTATTTAGATTGGTATTATGCCCAACATGCCCTACCGGGACGGAGCCATCAACATGATGGAGGTGCTTTTTGTCCCTCTCAAATATTTTTTAGTATAATTATATTTAAGTTCATTCTTAGTTTAAATAATAATAAAATAAGATTTTTATCCTCCCTAAATTTTAAATTTAAAGACTTAATAGATATTTGTCCCTCAAAATATTCAATCTTGGTTCCGTCCCTGATACCCTACAAAGTTGGTAGCACACTTGCACGAAAGGAAATTGTTATTTTTCCCACATAATTAATTTTAGGTATTATTTTTTAAAAAATAATTCAAAAATATTATTTATGTAATAAATTGTAGCATAAGTTCAGTCAGAGAAGCAGTTGAACAGTATCTTATAGCAGCTGCTTATTTATCAGAGAACCTCATCATTCATTGTACGATTCGAATCTTTGACCAAAGTCTTGCCTTTTATTTTTCTACAAACAGTCTTGCGCGTAGACTTCACATTTTGGATCAAACTACAATCACCGTCGACACTCAATTTATTATTTATATTTTTATATATAATTAATTTGTTTTTATAAATTTGAATATTATGAATTGAACTAGAACATACTAAATTACTATATTACAAAGAATTCAAAACAAATAAATATTCATCTCCTAGTTTGTTTATTAAACTACTTTACCTGAACAATTTCTGGTGAAGAAAAAACAATCATCTCAAAGCCATCAAGGTTGCCGGGAGGCTGTAGATCAGGGGAATCGGCATCCTTTTGATTCATAACCGCAACATCAGTTATAGGGGTAGTTAAAATAGCCTCATTCCTGTTATTAAATGTGCTTGATTTTTCACCAGATGGTGCCACCCTCAGCGAGGCTTCCGAATGCTCTGTGACAGAATGTTCTTTTGGTCTTTCTGAAACTGGTTTCTCAGATTCATCACCTTCCTCATCAATATGAATTGTACTAGTATCTCGTGGAGCTGAAGGTTTTTTCACTCTACTTGTTACAGCACATACTGCATTATGAGATTACGTGTTTATATGCACATATACAGTAAACACGGAAGTGTAAGGACACAAACTAAAATAGAATAATTTGGAGGTAAAGAATCAAAGGTAGAAGAAGAAATAGAAGAGCCATGGAAGAAGACGGCTACAATGTTCATTGATTTCTCGATAAAAATTAAATAATAGGGAAGGTAAACCTTTTTAAACCCTTACATCAAAACGTTGAGTTTAACTAAATATATAAAAAGAAAGAAAATAATACTCTTAAGACCCAAACAAATCATTATTTATAAAAAGGTCCCTGACAAATCTTCCTACTTGAATTAATCCTTGTCCTCAAGGATTAAAACAAGATCTCTTTTTTCGATGATTAGACCATATATGTCCACATGCTCTTCTCTTTACAAGACTTCCCCGCTCAGCTTTCGATTCATCCAAATCCCTCAAAAGTTCAAATATTTTGCCTTTCATTGCATTGGTAGCACCCAATATTTTATTCTCAAATTGTTGCAGCAAGCTTGGTTGTGATTGAAGAAGATGCTTCTCATTCTCAATAGGGACATCATTGAGCATACAATTAAATGCTATATCCCCTGATAAATATTCTTTTAAGTCTTGCTTCCAAACTCTAAAATTGTTTAATTCAGCATTATCAAACAAGTAACTACAGTTGCTCACTAACGGTTCTTGATGCATAAGTAAAAAGGCAACACTCTTAAGTAAACCTTTGGACAAAGATATTATGTAGAAAGCATCTCTTGTTTTGTTGTTATTTTCCATTAGTAGTAATCTAAAACAGCAAGGATCATACCTCTCAATAAACTTGGTAATGTGTTTTGCTTTCCTTAGGTTCTCATCTTGTCTCAGAAAATTTTCATTGAACACCTCCTTAACCATCATCGATGAATCCAATAATAAAATTTGAGTTTTGTTCTGGAACGATCCCAATAAATTTTTAATTGAATCCTCAAAATCAACCGATTCCATCAATAATAATCTAAATCGATACAAGTCATCAACATTAACAATTTGAAATATGGATCCATCATCACAATAAAATATATGTAGCCATGATTGATGTTGAACTAACCATTCTGCAAATGCAAAGGTACCTGGCCAGAGTAAGTTAGCATTCAATTGGTGAAATGAAAATTCTTGAATAATCAACTCCATTCCAGGAAACTGGTGTTTCCTTTCTACAAAGCCCTGTTGGACATCTGAAGCTTTATCATCAACAGAGATATCTTCATCGTCGGCAAAAAGTGACGGGATCAAGAGTGTTATGTCTATTCTTTCTTTTTTCTTCCCTGAACTTAATCCAATCTTTCCAAATATATCGTGTAAGGAGAATTCAATTGTCCTAGAATCTGTTGCAGGTTTTGTCTCGAATAACTGACCCACAAAAAGAGTTGTGAATAAATCAAAAGACTCTTTATTCGACTCTTCAATCGCACACAAACTCGCCCCAACTTCGATTGATTCCCCATTTAACTCCTCATGAACCCACAGACTTGCTCCAACTTCAATTCGTTCTTTAAACGTTGTGTTTGACACAACTGAAGGCTTTGTACCCAGATTCTCAATTGTTGATACTCTTGTTTCAGTTGAGTCTTTGTTAACCACCATGATCTCATCATCTAACATTTTATCGAATACTTGAACTTCAGTCGTAACATTAAACTGCAAATCAGGTTTTACTATAGCAATTTCTGTCGACTCTTCACCCTTAAAAAATTGAATATCCATCTGACAACATCCGTCATAGATATAACACCCCTGAAGAAATGTTTTAGCAGATATAGAATTTCGACTCTGTCGAAATTGGACTAAAAATTGAAAATCACTAGATTTTGAAAGTGGGACGATCTTCTCCACCAACCCATATGGTGAAAAAACAAGATATAGAGCTTCTGTAGTAATGGAATACAACCTATGATTGACAGTGATCAAGAGGATTCGATTCTGCTCATCAACCTGTCTGTGTGCATTTGAATCTTCACTGAAATCTTTTTGAGGTGTTGTCCCCAAATAACGCTCAAACAAATTCAACACATTCTGTCGAAATTGGTCCCAAATCGGATCTTCGCCCATGGACGACATATCAAATAAAGTGAAAATCTAGGAACAAGGAGAAATGAAAGTAATAGAGTAAATCGAACAAATTAAAGATGGGTATAGCTAATCGAACCTTGCCCTTGTAGCAGTAGATTTTAAATAATAATGGCCAAAATCGAAGGCTCTGATGCTTTTGTAAGGACACAAACTAAAATAGAATAATTTGGAGGTAAAGAAGATAGAAGAATCAAAGGTAGAAGAAGAAATAGAAGAGCCAAGGAAGAAGACGGTTACAATGTTCATTGATTTCTCGATAAAAATGAAATAATAGGGAAGGTAAACCTTTTTAAACCCTTACATCAAAACGTTGAGTTTAACTAAATATATAAAAAGAAAGAAAATAATACTCTAAGACCCAAACAAATCATTATTTATAAAAAGGTCCCTGACAGGAAGTATACATGCATGTATCTACGTACATGCATATGCGCACAAGTCTTTAGAGCTCAAATCACAAGCTTTTTACACTATTACAGATTTGGGATCAACAATTATCCAGAGATCAGACCAATCCAATACCTTTTAAAATGATTATCAAACATTAAATTTGAATCAAATACAAATTTCAATCTTAAGAATAAAATTTACATAGTTCAAACCAATCAAACAATTACTGCTTCTGCACAATTGAAACCTAGTTGAAAACTGCATGATATGCTTTAGGGAATGTCAGAACAAACTCTCCAGCATGCTGAAGACGTTGATAGACAGGTACCCCTTCAGATTTATGGAAGGGGACAGCTGGATGACCTGCATGAAAGAATGACATTCAGGGCATAATTGATAATGTGCAGTAATATTCCAGTAATTAAGCATAACTGGGAAAAGAAGATCTTATGTTGAATCCACAACATTTGCACACTTGTGACATATAAATTTGTTATGCATCCACATGTTGTACCGATACGGATACGGGAGCGGATATAGAGACTAGGACGAAAAACAATAACTTTTAAAATTATAAGGTACGGGTAAGGCAAATATAAAATAAATTTAATTATATATAATTATAATTATAAAAAAATTATTAAACTCCTAAATAAATTAAAAATTAATTATTTTCTTGGAATAAAATAAAAATCAACTATAATTTTTAAAATTATAAGATACAAATATAATAAAAATACAATAAATATAAAATAAAATTATATAATAATATTAAAATAAAATTATATAATAATAAAAATAAAATTACTAATAAAAAAAGTAAAAATAATATTATTTCTTCAATAAAATAGTTTAAAATTAGTAATAAAAACATTAAAAATAAAATTATAAAAAATATTAATAACAAATTAAAAACTACTAATAAACACTAAAAACAAAATATTATAATTGTCAAATGGATGGAGAATTGAACAATATTTTAGTGGGTCCCACCATAAAAAATATTAATTAATAAAAGAAAGATTTCCCCTCCCCGTAAAAATTTGCAATGATCATCTTCTTCAAGTCCCCTCCCACTAAGCTTTCACTATTCATCTTTTTCAAGCTCCTTACTTTAAGCGGCGGATACATGTTTTAAATAGGGTGGGCCCGTGCCCACTCTGAACTTTTTAAAGTTCACATATTTACCTTTAATTTTCTTAATTTTTATGAATCAATCCTTAAGTTTTTTTAATATTTAAGCTTTGTGCCCACCCTGAGAATTCGAAATTTTATATGTGCCCACCCTCAAATAAATTTCTGGATCCGCCACTGCTCACTTCCCAGCCATTTTCACTGGTTAGAGGCGCTCTAACTTGGGATTTCTACACTGGGTACGAGCGTCTAGCACAAATATCATTCCAAAATGTCCCCTTTAATCTCCCAACATATCCAAAAGATTTTCAATCGTACCCCGTTAATCTAGAACGTTCTTGGTACGTCCCCTCGTCATACATATACCGTATTCGTCCTGAAAATATATCTGGTACGTGGGACATCCATGAATCGGTGTACTCGTTCTTCATAGCCATTTACTTTTAAGTGGTCTATTAAGATAGTGAACCAAAGCATCCTAACCTCTCTAAGATGTCTAAACTAGACAAGAGACTAGAGAATTATTTGACAGAGATAATTTTTTCTCTCAAAGTCTCTATTTTCTACATAAATAGACATGAATTTTATTTTTACAAGTTAGGTTAACACAAAATTATCAGAATTATTAGAGCCGAATAGGACTCATGCAGGGGGAAAGAAAGTTTATAGCCATAGAAATCTTACCCAACAAAAAGGATGAGAAGCATATTCCTACATACAACCAAGGAACCAGAACTCTTGAAATATCATTATTTTCATAGTTGAGACACATCCAGAAAGGTTGAGGAAGTTATTCAAGTTTCAGCCAGATTTTATGTACTTCTCACTCGATACAAATGCAACATGACTAGACTTATTAGGAAACCACAACCAAAAATCCCAGTTCCAGGTCATAGCATCATGAATGTATACTATCGCACACAACATATACATATCAACACAAGTCACAAGATAGTGAGGCCCGCGTCCACACAGCATCGGGATCCTACACTACGAGTGAGGTCCGCAACCACACAACATCGGATCCTACACTCAGGGATTGAGTCCCGCACAACATTGAGATCCTCCAAATCCCATGCTCGGAATGTTACATTGAGCATCTTCGAATGAGACCCGCGTCCACACAGCATCAAGATCCTCCATTCGAAATAGTCTTTAATACATCACCCAGAATGTTACATCGAATGAACTTGTTTGTGTTACAGCACTATTCTTGGGTATCCAGATTCCCATCACAGAAGGGTTTATCCTAAGCTAAACAACCAATCATCACATAGCAATGTTCTAGCTATCACAAAGCATCAAAACCATCAAGGATCCCTATGGTTTCTATCATTCAATTAAATCAACCAAAGCTTATCAACTCTTTAGTCCAATTATTCACCTATGGGGTTTAATTTATCAGTTTCTCAATTTTAGTATTTCTTTTGCACCATAAGAGACCCTTAGAACCCATTATCACAAATTATAGAGCCCCCGAACTCAAACACTAATTTTTGGATAGATTGCTCAGCGAGTACCGATATGCCTATATGGGGTATCGATACGCCACCCAGTATTGATACACCCCAAGGCGTATTGATACTTTAAAGCCTTATAAGAGCTTAAGTTGTCTACCCGTACCGATATAGTTCAGCCCCGAATCGGTAACGATTCGTACCAGTATCGATACTCCTATATGGCGTACCGATACATCTACCTATTCTAAACCAATACAAAAATTGTATCGATACGTCCTTGCATAAAGATAACCAAAACGTCTCTGAAATTTGAATTAAGCAAGGGGTATAGATACATGAGATTACCGTATCGATATGCCTACTATCTAAGCCCTTATTTTTCCTCTATAGTACCAATACGCTCCTAACCCGTATCGGTACGCCTGCACAAAATTGCAAGTTTGAACCTGAAATTTACCAAGAACACAACTCAAACCATTTCCATCGATCCCTAAACCATTCGTACACATTATTGAAGTTTTAATTGGTGTGTTTCTATCTAAATTACAATAGTTCATCAACCAATCAAGAAATCACCATTAAAGGCTTCCTAAGCTACCAAACCAATCAAACATGAAAATCACAAGCAATACAACCTAATTTCATGAGATGTATGATGCATTAAGAGTTAGAGGGGTACCAACCTCAAGCCAGAACAGCTACAAACTTCCCCTCAAGCCTTCTCCTTGCCAAGACCCCTTGATGATGATCCAACTTCTTTCTTTACAAAGAGAAGTTAAAACCAACAATTAGACATTGCTTTGGATGATTCAAGAAGCTGAAAACACAAACAAAATCGAAAGAGAAGCTCCACAACACCCTTTTCCCGATTTTGCCTTCTCAATCTCTCCCAAACCTTCCTTCACTAAACCCCAACATATTTATCTTGAAAGATAGATCTCCCCAAGCTTTACACACTTCCCTCAATACTTAAAACGAAATTTGCAACCAAAAACAAAAAGATGTCACCTTGAACTTAGGGTTGGATGGAGAAAAATGGTGGAGAAGAAAGGAACAAGGTGACCTCACTAACATTTACTTTTGCAGAAAACTTTTTCCCTTTCCCTTCTCTTTCTTCATCCAACTATGAAATTACAAAAAAAAACTCTCATAAACCATATTGGGCAAAGACAACCCAACAAACCCAAGCCCAAGCCCAAACCCCAAAAACCAACCCACCACACAAAATCGAGGCCCAAACGAAGCCCAAATGTCGAAGCCCAACATTTCTGGTTTAAACCGATAGTTGGATCCAAAATTTAGGTAATTATAGCAACTAAATTTTATAAAAAAGAATTAAAGTTTTGTATATATTCTACGATGATTAAGAAGCATTTTATTCAAATCTAGTAAAAATAAACTTAAAATATAATAGGAATGGAAAACAAAATAAGAGAACAAATCCCAAAACAATTGATTTAATTAGTTAAAGACAAAAAGAACGTTATTTTAAATTCAATTTATTTTTTATTCAAGCTTTAAAAATTAAAACTCAAGTTAAACTTGAAATTTAAAAAAACTTGAATAACTTAGATTTTTAATTTTTAAATTGACTCCTAGTTATAAACACACCCTATATATATTTATAATTAGTTAACGACTTTCACGCGTTTCGATACCACATGCACCAGAAGCAGAAATTAGCCTTGAAACAAGCTCCAAAAGGCTCCAAATCAATCCCAACGATCACCAACGGCTAGAAGATCATTTGGGATGATAAAAGGAAGCCTTAAGTATCAAGAGAAAACTAATGCTTCAATTGTTACAACACTAAGATGAAGAAATTGTCTTAGAGCTTAATTCTCATCTTTTGGGTAGACAACAATTTTGAGCTTAATGTTTATGTACGATCAAGTGTCTTAGGATTGGGTGAGAGCTTAGTTGCAAACAATTAGCCTTATTAGAAGGATTCAAGTTTGCTTAAGAATTCTCTTTGTGAGTGAATTTCCAAAGTTCGGTTGTGAACTTTGGATGCTTGATTCGGGTACGAATTAAGGTTGTAAGATTATCCCTTTGTTCCTTAAAAGGTTGAATTCTTAGTGAATTGGTTAAAAATCCTTAGCGGGAAGCTAAGGTAGTGGATTTAGTACTTGGTTTAGAAGTCCGAACCAATCTAAAACCTTGTGTTTTATTGTCTATCTTTTTGCTTCCACAACAAACACCCAAATTACCGATTCTCCATCACTTGGCTAAGTAAAATCGGTTGTGCAACAAGCCCCTTCAATCCTAACAATGGGTATCATAGCGAGGCTCAATCGAGAAGGATTAACATCATATTGAGAAGATCCGGTGAGCTTGACCAATTATCTATCAACCAACAATCCATGACTCAATCCATTGACAAGCTACTATTCTTTGATGGGTCCAACTACTCTCAATGGAATATAAGGATGAATTATTTCA
Source organism: Abelmoschus esculentus (assembly GCA_035048815.1). Lineage (NCBI taxonomy): Eukaryota > Viridiplantae > Streptophyta > Magnoliopsida > Malvales > Malvaceae > Abelmoschus > Abelmoschus esculentus. The sequence continues at coordinate 6,283,036 of JAUCBN010000049.1, forward strand.
TCAACTCAAGAGACTACAAGATTTGAGATATAGTGGAATACGGACCATTTATGCCAAAAGGAACGAAGGCGGAATGGAGCGTGGAAGATCGTAAGAAGATGATGATAAATAGCAAGGCTTTGCACATTCTCGTTTGTGAGAATGCCAAGGAAGTTTGGGATAAGCTCAAAGTTACATACGATGGTACTAATGAAGTCAAGGAGACCAAGATTGGACTCCTCAACCAAGAGTATGAGAACTTCAAGATGAATCCGAAAGAGGAAATTTCAAATATGTTTGATCGCTTCTCCACCATCACCAATGGACTTATAGGATATGGAGAAATCATTCCATAAGAAAAGCTTATTTGAAAGCTTATCTATTCCCTTCCCGAGTCATGAGACTCAAAGAAGACCACTGATAAGTCCTTAAAAGACTATCACTTTTATACCTTTCGTGGACAATAATTACTTAATCTACGGCTATTTGGACTGATGCATAAGCCTAATGTGTGATATTTGCATACGGTGCCTTCATGACATATAAGGATGATATTTCTAGAAAATATAAGCTTTAATGCATCTTTGTGCGTTTGCAGGTAAACTTAGACCCTGATCGAACCAGCCACAAATAGGAGCTTCTACTGATGGAAGCTAACCAGACTCAAGCTAGACCTCCGCCAGGGCAGTAGATGCATCCTGCCGAGGCGAGGAATTTCCTGAGATCAAAAGTCAAAGTGGTGATCGATTTGAAGAGCATAAAAAGCTGGATTTTTCTAGACACTTTGTAGAGAAATTGGAGTTCGAGAAGATGGTGTAAAGATGGAAAGTACCAAATTAAGAGATTTACCTTTTCAAGGAAGAAAACGTCCAAACCAACTAAACTTCTTCTCCAAGGCTGATGTTGCCCTAGTTTTAGCCTATATAAAGGATGTGCCGTCCAAGGGAAAGATAGAGGAGAGTTCAAAATAGAATTTAGTGTTTTCTTTGTTTTTCATTATGTTCTAATTCTCTTAGGGTTTAGGTGAAAGTTATCGAGTATTTGTGAGAGGATATTGAACTTTGTTTTCTTGTTTCATGCAATAAAATATTAAGGTTTGCTTATTCTTTGTCATTCATTGTTCTTGCATTCAAGCTCGGGAGAGAAGTTTGTGAGAAATCTATTTATCTAGCATCGGGAGAGTTAGATTCACGAAAGGAATAAGTACGGTATTTTTCTAGCTGGAAAATACTAACTCGACCTAGGGATAGGTTAGAGTTTCAGCGGCTAAAAGAAGTGTGAGATTGGTTGGTGGTTATAGTTGATTCACGCCGGGAGGTATCATCAAGGACTAGTCATCAACACTACTTCGACTTAGGGATAAGCAAGGTCATCTGAGGACACTTTGCCGAACCTTAAACACGTCCACCCAAGAGCAAGGGATTGCCGCGACGGACTTACCCTTCATTGTCGAGGCAGTAAGACTGCAGTACTGTCGAGGTAGTGTTGTGTAATTGCATTAGGCAGAAACAAGTCAATTGAATCCACAATACGACATAACCGGATCCTCCCCATTTTCTCAATCTGATTTCATTCTTGTTTTCTTTTAATTATTCAAGTTATTTTAGTTTCATTCGGAATAATCAAATTAATCTGTGTCTTTATTTTATTTCTTTTACAGAGAAGGAAACATATTAAGTATATCAATCCCTGTGGAGACGATACTCGATATTTATCACTTTATTACTTGCGACGTGTTCACTTGCACTAATTGCGCAACCCTCTTTACACATAACAAGTTTTTGGCACCGTTGTCGGGGATTGGCGATTCCAACTTTCCTTTTTATTTTTCTTGCACTACTATCTTAGGAAATTAGTTTAATTATTTTTGAGTTATTTGTTTTAGGAAATAAGTTTAATTATGTTTGAGTTAATTTTTTTATCTTAGGAAGGAAATTCAAGAAGGATAAGCCATGAAGCACATAAAACAGTCCAAAAATCAAATCCACCGTCCCACCTAACACGCGGCCAAGGTGGTTGGCCACCCAAACGCAAGTGACGGCGGGTTTGTTGTTATCAAACTTCACCTCCCCTATTTTATTTCATACTTCTTCATTATTGTTTTTCAGTGCAGTTTTTAGTTTCTTTCTCAATAAACTCCACACAAACTGATGACCCTCAGGATACAGAAGAGGCCAAGACGCGACATATACAAATTGGTTTATCTTTTCCTCGTCTCTTAATTTTTCTTGTCTTTTATTGTTGCCTTACGTTCAGATGCATGCATTGAGGACAATGCATCCCTCGAGTTTGGGGAGTATTGATCCAATCTTCTGCCTTATAAAAATATCTGTCATGTATGGAAATTATTCGGATTATCCTACTATTGCCTTAAATTTTGTCTTTACAACAATTATAGTTTTATGTAATTTTTTTTAAGTCTGCTAAATTTTATTGAAACTGCCTCGGCAGCAATATATTCTCCAGCCGCCGTAGCAGTATGCACCATTCACCAGACTTGAATTTGGAAGGTCTCTTAGGATTAGTACTTAGGATTAGACTATGAGCCTAAAATCACATAAACACTGCTAGTCTTAGTTGATTTTACAAGTTCTTTTCTTTGAAAAGCAATAAGGACTTAGGCTTAGATTTTAACTAGAAGTGCCTATCACCGGCTCTAGTATAGTTCTTAGAGGTACCCATCACTGGCTCTAGGACTCAACATTTTTCCCACTTACTAGAGGTGCCCGAAATTGGCTCTAGTAAGAGTAGTTAACACTTGAGGTGCCCCAAAACTGGCTCAAGCAGTATAAGTATATAGCAATATATATATTTATATTCCAAACAGGAAAAAAGGAAATAAAAATAATTGAAGAAAAATCTTAGTCGGAAATCTTGAGCTAGAAAAAGGATTAGAACTCAGAGAATCAACTTTGACACAGCTACGCACACACTCACAAAGACTCATAGTCCAGTTCCGAGGAATTCCTAGAACCTAGAAGAGGCCGAGTCAAGAAAGGAATTCTGCCGCGGTAGGCAGGACGGTATATTACTTTAAAATTCCTTACTTAAAAATCTATCTTTTGCATTGCTTGAGGACAAGCAATAGTTCGAGTTTGGGGGTGTGATGAGTACCTAAAAGTCCTCATCTTTTATATCATTTTCCCATTCGATGACTACTAATAAAGATAGATTTAATGGCAATAATGGATAATTCCGCTTATTTTCCATATTTCAGCATCCAAATACTTAATTCATGAATTTATCTATTATTTGGCATAAAACAGGTACGGTTAATGGTTTCTTCTCTTAGACAAGAAACTACCACACAGGTAATGCCAGATAGCATGATGGATGCTGGAAACCAAAGCTGGAATGCAGATTAGTATCCGCCTCGGCAGCGCTTAAAGGCCTCAGCAACACTTGAAGGTCGCGGCAGCATCGGAGGCCGCGGCAGCACCTGAAACATAAAAGTTGATATGATAGGCGATCTGAAGAGAAAAATAAGGTGGACGTTTTAAGACAAGCAGCATAGAAATCGGAGCTGAGGAACACACGGAAAGTCAAGGTCAAAGGCCACACGGGAAAAGAATCCTTATAGGAATAAAACTAGGAAATAAAATAAATATCTTTTATTTATGTACTTAACTTGTGTTTTACTCCAAGTTGTATTCCTACTTTGGAAAGGTTTGCCCTAGGCCAAGCCTATATAAACCATAGCCTATGTAGAGAGGAGACATCTCGAAATCAAGTTTCATAGAAAAACCTTAAACTCCCCCATCGTCCCCTTGGGGTTTAGGTTAGATTATGGAGTAGTTGTGGAAGAAAATTGTACTTTGCTTTCTTGTTTCATGCAATAAAATATCAAGGTTTTCTTATCATTTGCCATTCATTGCTCTTGCATTCAAGCTCGGGAGAGAAGTTTGTAAATAATATATTTATCTAGACTCGGGAGAGTTAGATTCACGAAAGGGATAAGTACGGTATTTCAATCGCGAAATACTAACTCGGCCTAGGGATGGGTTAAGAGTTTCAGCGGCTAAAAGAAGTGTGGGATTGGTTGATGATTATAATTGATTCACGCAGGGAGGTATCATCAAGGATCGATCACCAAAAGTACTTCGACTTAGGGATAAGCAGAGTCATCAAAGGACACTTTGCCGAACGTTGATAAAGTCCACCCAAGAGCAAGGGATTGCCGCGACGGACAAGTATCGTTGCTGCCAAGGCAGTAATCTGCAGTACTGCCGAGGAAGTGATGTACAATTGCATGAGACAGAAACAAGTCAATTGAACCCACACTATGAAGCACTCTAACCTACCCCACTTTTCCATCCTTGGTTTCTTGATCATTTATCTTTATTGTTTTCATTAGTTTCTTTAGTTATAATCCAACTCAATTATCTGTGTTTTTACTTTTCCATTGTACAGGAAGAATAAATTGCGTAAGTAAAGCCAATCCCTGTGGGTTCGACATCTTAAGTACTACAATCTGACAAAAAGTGGAAGGACGAATGCTTCATCATAAAAGCAGGACTTTCTAGCCTCCATCACTCCTTACCGAATGGCACCTAAGGAGTTAAAAGAGTTGAAAGTCCAATTGCAAGAATTGTTGTATCATGGTTTTATCCGACCGAGTACATCACCGTGGGGTACGTCGGTCTTGTTTGTGAAAAAGAAGGATGGTACCATGCGTATGTGCATAGACTATAGGTAGTTGAACAAGTTGATGGTTAAGAACAAGTATCCCTTGCCTAGGATTGATGACTTGTTTGATCAGTTCAGAGACACATCAGTGTTTTCTAAGATTGACCTTCAGTCTGGGTACTATCAGTTGAGAGTTAAGGATCAGGATGTTCCTAAGACTGCTTTTAGGACACGGTATGGCCATTATGAGTTTTTGGTTATGCCCTTTGGTTTTACGAATGCACCAGTTGCTTTTATGGACATGATGAACCGAGTTTTTCATGAGTTTTTGGATCAGTTTGTGGTAGTGTTTATCGATAATATTCTCGTGTATTCTTGTACCGAGGAAGATCATGATAAGCATCTACGAATCGTTTTGTAGACTTTGTTAGATAACAAATTATATGCTAAGTCTAGCAAGTGTGAGTTTTGGATTAAAGAGGTTGTTTTTCTTGGACATGTGGTTTCGGCCGAGGGTATTAGAGTTGATCCGAACAAGGTAGAGGCTGTTTTGAGTTGGAAGTCGCCTAGGTCTGTGACGGAGGTTCGTAGTTTCCTGGGTTTAGCAAGATACTATCGAAGGTTTGTGAAAGGTTTTTATAGGATTGTAGCACCTTTAACCAAGTTGTTGCAAAAAGATGTTAAGTTTGAGTGGACCGATAAGAGACAAGAAGCTTTTGAGAAGTTAAAGGAGGCTTTAACTCAAGCTCCGATCCTAGTTCAACTGGAACCGGGAAAAGAGTTTACGATTTATAGTGATACTTCTTATGTTGGGTTTGGTTGTGTTTTGATGCAAGAAGGAAGGGTGGTAACTTATGCATCTCGTCAGCTAAAGGTGCATGAGAAAAACTACCCTACTCATGAGATTTGGAGGCACTATCTTTATGGGGAGCGTTGTGTGGTTTATACGGATCACAAGAGTTTGAGGTACTTGATGTCCGAAAAGGATCTTAATCTTAGGCAACGTCGATGGCTTGAGTTGCTTAAGGATTATGATCTGACGATCGAGTATCACCCGGGGAAAGCTAATGTTGTGGCAAATGCTATGAGCAGGAAAGTGGTCGTTGAGTTGTGTGCTATGTTTGCTAAGTTGAGTTTGTCTGAGGATGGAGGTTTGATAGTCGAGTTGCAGGTTAAACCTTCTCTAATTGAGACGATCAAGGAGAAGCAGTTGTTAGATGATGCCTTGATATCTCATGTTCAAGATATAGCTGAGGGTGTGCCGACTGAGTATAGTTTTCGAGGTGATGGTGTTTTGTGCTTTAGAGATCGTGTGGTTGTACCGAATGATGCTGAGTTGAGACGTACTATCCTTGAAGAGGCGCACGCATAGTAGTCCTTTTGCTATGCACCCAGGTAGTACTAAGATGTACCGTGATCTGAAAAAAGAGTTTTTCTGGGTTGGTTTGAAAAAGTATGTGGCTGAGTTTGTGAGTAAGTGTTTGGTGTGTTAGTGGGTTAAGGCTGAACATCAGGTTCCGTCAGGTTTGTTGCAACCTTTGAAGATTTCGGAGTGGAAGTGGGAAAGGATTACTATGGACTTTGTGACGGGTTTACCTTTGACACCGTCCAAAAAGGATTCGGTATGGGTTATCGTGGATCGGTTTACGAAGTGTGCACATTTTATTCATGTGCATACTAAGTATTCCTTAGACAAGCTGGATGAGCTTTATGTTTCTAATGTTGTGAGACTGCATGGAGTGCCGAAATCCATAGTATCTGACAGAGATCCGAGGTTCACATCGAGGTTTTGGAAAGCTTTGCAGAAAGCCCTTGGTACTAAGTTGAGTTTTAGTACTTCTTATCATCCGCAGACGGATGGTCAGTCTAAGAGAGTTATTCAGGTGTTGGAGGATATGTTGAGGTGTTGTGTGATAGATTTCCAAGGTTCTTGGGAAAATTACTTGTCGTTGGTTGAGTTCTCTTATAATAATAGTTACCAGGCGAGTATCCAGATGGCTCCGTTTGAGGCTTTGTATGGCAGGAGATGTCGTACTCCGTTGTGCTGGGCCGAGGCGGGTGAGAAGTTTGTGACCTTACCTAGTGTTCTTTAGGATACTAATGAGAAGGTGAAGCTCATTAGTGATAGGCTTAAGGTTTCATCGGACCGTCAAAAGTCTTATGCTGACCTTAAGAGAAAGGAAATAGAGTTTGTTGGTGGTGAAAAAGTTTTTCTTAAGGTTTCTCCTTGGAAGAAAGTGATGTATTTCGGTAAAAATGGGAAGTTGAGTCCGAGGTTTGTTGGACCGTTTGAGGTTTTGGAGAGAGTTGGACCAGTGAAATATCGTCTAAGGTTACCGTCTGAACTTGAGAGGATTCATGATGTGTTTCATGTATCGATGCTTCGGAGGTACAGATTCGATCCATTGCATGTTTTGTCGGTGGGCGAAGTAGAGCTTAATCTAGATCTTTCCTATGATGAAGAGCCTTTGGATATCTTAGCATCAAGTTTTAAAGTTCTATGTGGTAAGACCATCGAGTTATTCAAAGTGCTTTGGCGACATCGAGGTGTCGAGGAAGCCACGTGGGAGAGAAAGTCGAATATGGAAGAGCAGTTCCCTTATCTTTTTCCACCAGTTAATTTCGAGGACGAAATTCCTTAAGTGCGGGAGAGTTGTAACACCACAAAAATGGGCTTAGGAGTTAGAGGGTCGCTTTAGCCAGTTTAGCCTAGTTCGGGATAAAATACTTAATAATTAGTTTTTAATCAAAATAAATTAAGGAAAAATATTCTAAAATCCTTAAATGACATATATTTGACTTTTGTCAAATCAATTTTGGAAATCGACTCTTGAAACCCTAAGATTTTGAAATTAGTGACCGTTTTGTAAAAATTGAAACTTTGAGGACAATTTTATAAAACAAGTCAAAACTTTGAATCTTTAAGGGGCTTTGATCCAATTATAATCCTAGCTGGTCTAGACTTTCCAATTTTTAATTAATTAAGCCCAAAATCTATTTTAACTTAAATAACTTAATTAAACCCAATTTTAAAGTCTTAAAACCCTTTTTAATTAACCTAAATATCACATATTTTTCTAATTTTCGTTTTCCATCATTGGAGGCATCCGTTCATCAAGCTTTCAAGGTAAAAAATCATTCTTTTCAATTAATTTCGTTCCCAATAATTATTACAACTTTTCTTCTTCAAATTTTCTTGTTTTCTCATCGTTTTCTCGTTTTAAAACCCGGAAAGCAATTGGATTAGTTTTGGCGGTGAGATTTCATGAATCCTCTAGAACAATAAAGTTCTTTACTAAAATTCTCAAGTTCTTGGCTTGGAGAAATTGTTTTAATCCTTTAATTTCATAAAAATCGGGTTTTGGTTAAAAATCCCAATTTTCGTTCAAGGGTTTTTACCCACTGTTTTTGGATCCTAAATGGATTATTTTTAATGTGTTAGGATGTTTATAAAGTTTTTTTTAAAATATATAATCCCGGACTATAGGTTTAAGTGAAGTTTGGTGTGTTCCGACAAGTTTTCGGTTTAAGTTTTAATAGGTTTTAAGGGCTGCTGTGTAGGGATTCGACTTGAGGGTTTCTTTTGTGTGTTTTGTAGCATTAAACCCCTTGGTTTTGATGCTTGAAATAGGGCAAGAGTTAGGCGATAGCGTTTGAAGGTGTTTAGGTTCGTTTCGATGGCTTGGCGAGCGAGTAACGGATATCGGTGAGTGGTTTATGAGAGTAGCTGCTTGGGCAGTGTTTTAAACTTATTTTACAAAGGTTTGGGAGTGTAGGGAAGGTGTGAAAACCTCCTTATACTTGGAAGTAAGTAAATTTTAAGTTTTCGCAAAAGGGTTCCCATATTACTCTATGTTTTCACCATGAAATTTGTCATGCTTAGTGTTAATTTTGCATAGATGTTATGCATGATGATTTAATGCTCATGTCACTGTTTTACAATAATATTGATATACAATTTATGCTCCCATGATTTTAATTCAAAAACATATTATTTATGGTTTTACCGGTTTATGCATTTGATGCATGTATTGGTGGGATGTATGAGTTTATTTCATTGTTTTTAACTTGAAACTTGAGCATTGGTTTTTGATAATATATTGGCTAGTTAAGTGATGTATCTATTAGGATAAGTTGATCGATCAATAGGGTCTAGAGTGCACTATAAATATTCAAAAGTCGTACGTGTTAAATTTCTTGTGTGTTGCATTTTGGCTTTTAGTCTTATGCTATGTAATGGAGTGGTACTGTCACACCCGGGTTGATAGGAGTGGTATTGTCACCGGACACAAAGGTGAGATAATTCATGTTGAGAGTGGTACCAACATGCGCATGCTCTGAGATGGTACTAACATGCGGTTGCCCGTTTATCTTAACGATTTGAAGTGGTACAAATCGGATCACTAGCACCAATATAATTTTATGGTTTTTAATTGAAATTGCAAGTATTATGTAGTTGTAGGCTTTGCTAGGTGAGTAGTATGTTAGTCCTGTTTTTGCTTTGAAAGCATAAGATAACTTTAAAGTGTTTTACCGGTATTTTATATTGGCACGTGGGCCATGATTCATGATAATACTTGCTGGTTTTATTGCTGGCAACCATGTGTTTACCTTGTTTTGATGAAAGCGTGACATGTTTTGCTTTTGTTATAATTGAGTATTTATGGGCTGCATTGCAAGTGTTGTTTTAAATGTTTTATTGCCCTCACTAAGCTTTAAGCTTAATCACTCTCTTTTTCCCTTGCAATGTAGATAAGTAATCGTTGGAAGCAATCGGAAAGCAAAGGAGCCAATCGTGCCTATTTTAGTATTTCTTAGCTCAAGTATACGTTTTCTTAAGTTATGAACCTAGGTAGTCGAGAGCAATGGATTAGAGAATTATCGAGTATGGAACTCTGTTTTGGAACCTTTATTATTGAACTTATTATGATTTTGAGTTATGAGAATTATTAAGACTTTTTTTAAAGTATGTGTTGCCATGTTTATTGATGTTGGATTATGCTTATGATATATATATATGCTTTGAATTTGGAATTAGGTGACTACGCATCCAGAATTGATGTTTGAAGTTTGATCTATACCTATAGGGTCCTTTATGCATCTAGAGAACCTTACATTTTCTGTTAAAACTTGCTCGGTTAAGTTAGGACTCATTTCACATCTCTTTCCGCTGCAAATGAACTCATTCCCTGTATGAACATGTAGGATCTAACTAAAGCATTTAGGTAAGATAAAAGAAAAAAAATTAGGGTCGTTTATTGGGGTGAGTCTTCGGATTAGCCTCGGTTTTCCCCGTGTAGCTCGTTCAGGTCGGGTGGCGTCTTGACCGGGCCAAGGGGGTTACATCAATGGTCCAGATCACACTTTGATACCAAAACCAAGTGTGATATACTCCTCAATAACTTGTGTGAGTTTTTCAATAAGGTAAAATTTTAACTTAGCTAACTCATAAATGTTTTCAATAAGGTGACATTTTTCATTCAAAGTGAGAGGATTCATTTAACATCATTGATGATTTCTTGAATGTAGGCAATTGTAGAGGCTAGAGATAAACCCATTTTGACAATGATGAAAATCATTCGAACCAAACTCATCAATAAAATTATTTCCAAAAGGGAGAAAGCTGAAAAATGACCAGGTCCATTATGTCATAAAATTCAAAAGAAGTTGAACATCATTATTGTAGAACTAATATTTTAATATAATAATTGAAAAATAGTTTTGGACTAAATTGAAAATATTTCAAAAATGATTTTATGTCCAAACAACTTGAAAATAAATTTGAGATATTTTCAAAGACTTGTTAATGTGTTTTAAATGTTTTAAAGAAACCAAAGAAGTGATTTTAACCCAGGCGTTCCGATACACCTCCCAGGTGTTTCGATACAGCCATGCTTTTTAAGGCAAATTTGAACAACCGTTTCGATACGGTCTTGACCCGTTTCGATACCTTTTTGCCACTATAAATCTTGGTTTTGATACCCCTTTCGATACACCCCCAACGGTCATTTGAAAACCCCCAACGGCTAATGCCTGTTTCGATACCATAAGCTAAGGATTTTGATACACCTTTTAGGTGTTTCGATATCGGTTCTTAAATGCAGGTTCAACTACTATTTCCCAAAGTAGCTGTATCGATACCATTTTAGGCGTTTCGATACCACCTGTACCAGAAGTAGAAATAAGCCTTGAAATCAGCTCCAAACGGCTCCAAATCAACCTCAACGGTCACCAACGGCTAGAAGATCATTTGGGATGATAAAAGAAAGCCTCAAGAATCAAGAGAAGACTAATGCTTACATTGTAACAACAACATGATGAAATATTTGTCTTAGAGCTTAATTCTCATCTTTTGGGTAGACAACACTTGTGAGCTTAATGTTTATGTATGCTCAAGTGTCTTAGAATTAGATGAGAGCTTAGTTGCAAACAAGTAGCCTTATTAGAAGGATTCAAGTTTTCTTAAGAATTCTCTTTGTGAATGAATTCCCAAAGTTCGGTTGTGAACTTTGGATGCTTGATTTGGGTTGTAGGTTGTAAGGTTATCCCTTTGTTCCTTGAAAGGTTGAATTCTTAGTGAATTGTGAAAATCCTTAGTGGGAAGCTAAGGTAGTGGATGTGGGTGCTTTTTCGAAGGTCGAACCACTATAAATCCTTGTGTTCATTGTCCATTTTCATTGCTTCCACAACAAAAACCCAAATTATCAATTCTTCATTATTTGACGAGTTTAACCGGTTATTCATCGAGCACTTTTAAGCCCAACAATTATCCAATAAGCACACAGGTAAATTTGTATTAAATTTTATTAGTTTAGCAAGCACACAAGTTCACCCTTGTGTTCATGTTTTGATTTCTTTCAAGTGTTGATCTATACGTGCTGGTGGAGAAAATTATCAAGTGCACGCAAGTCTTGGGCATCAACATGTTGTGGATCTTATTCAACATACTTGTTCTTGTAGAAAATGGGATCTCACTGGCATCCCTTGTGCCCATGTAGTTGCAGCCATTCAAGAAAACAATAGAAGTGTTGAAAGTTATGTGAATGAGTGTTATAGTAAGAGCACTCAAATTTTCATATATTCCAACTTGATTTCACCTGTCAAAAGTATTGTACACACATACTTTATTAAAGTTTGTCCTTCGTATAAATAGTTCATTAAATTCTTTATTTTCTCTAATTTTAAATAGGTCCTGAACAGTAGACTATAGTATCTGATATAAAACCAATATTACCACCACTAATTAGGAGACCCCGAAGAAGATCATCTAAAAAAAGAAAAAAAGAGGCTGATGAAATCAACAATTCTAATTTGAGTAAGAAGGAGAAACAAAAAAACTGCACCAAGTGTGGTAAGTTTGATCATATCAGAAGGACATGTAGAGGTGAGATTGATATAATACAATCAATTACAAGACTGAAAGGAATCATCCAATCCATCAACAACTTGAAAATAATCAATAGCAACCAGAAAACAACCAATAGCATCTTGGAAGTCAGCCTTATGTATTCAACAAGCAACAACAACCTCGAAGGCAAAAATTACCAACAAGAAGATGTCACGGACGTTTGTCGTGAAAATGCGGGACCGAGCGAGATGCTTTCTGGTTGTGCTTAATGCTTAGGAGCAGGATAGCAATAAAGGTGTAGTATGTGCCGAACATTCGAGCTATCTTCGAATGGGCGTGCTGATCGCGCACCACATTGGTTGGGAGCTGTCTCCGCTTCCCTGATAAGCCCATGAGAGGGCGAAACCAGTAAGCATCGAAGATGGTAAAGGCTTAAACTCGGGTATGTGGAAGACCTGAGGTGCCGCACGGACGGATGTCCCTGCGCCAAAACTCTGACCCCGTGATAAGTGGTATCAGAGCCTGGTTGTGTGCTAGCTGTGAGATTGCCAAGCGCTTCGTTGCTGCGTTAGCGAGTCGCGTGGACGAGCGAGTGTAGCTCGCACCCTAATGTGATGGGGTGTTCGCAAGTGGGTCCTCTAGAAAGAGATTGAGATGAGGACGGGTAGGCAGGAAGCCGCAGCGAAAGTTCTCTAATTGCCCAGCATCGTAGGGCGAGTTGATGAGGAATTGCACACTAGTTCCTGGCCAATCTAAAGAGAAGGGAAAGAGTTTCTCCCCATGCACGAGGGCAGGCATAAATCAGGTGGGGGAGAATGTCACGAACCGTTTGTCTTGATAACGCGGGACTGAGCGAGATGCTTTCTACTTGTGCTTAATGCTTGGGAGCGGGATAACAATAAAGGTGTAATACGTGCCGAACAATCGAGCTATCTTCGGATGGGCGTGCTGATCGCGCACCATACTGGTCGAGAGCTGTCCCCGCTTCCTTGATGAGCCCATGGGAGGGCGAAACCAGTGAGCATCGGAGATGATAAAGGATTAACCTCGGGTATGTGGGAAACCTGAGGTGTTGCACGGGCGGATGTCCCTGCGCCAAAACTCTGACCCGTGACAAAAAGCTATGCCTCCACCAACTATTGTGAGATGGATGCCTGATGTTGGTTCAAGTCAACAATCATCAGTCTCAATCTCTCCAAATCAAGAATCACAGGCATCAAATAGGGATTGAAGATGTACACTTAAAATTGTCTTATTTTATGAATGACCTAATTTCTAACTTGTTGATGATGTCCATTGCAATGACATCTATTTTGTGAACTATTTTGATTATGCCTAGGTGTTTATTTTTGTTTCATTCACTGTAATTTATACTGTGAAATGGTTGGATTTGGTCATTTTTTATAACTGATTGGATAATTTATCAACTTACAAACTATTGGTGTTAAATTTGTTTATGATGGAATGAAAAATATAAGTTTATTTACTTATTTCATTTCATTGCTCAGACTGAAAATAAATTGTTTCATTTTTCATTGAAAAAATATTACAATAATTGAAGAAGCTTCATCACAAAAATTAAAATGGCATCATATAATAGCTTTACATTCAACTGATCAAAACATTGATTGTTATATGAAATATACCTAAACATACACCCAGAAAACACATTACATTACTTTAACACCCATACATGCTGCACACACATAATCAATACACATAACCATATCATTCTTTCACAAAATCTTATCCTTTCTATTTTTTTCACTTTCTTTAACGGCCCAGAAATTATCAATCTTGAACGTGGGTTGACAGGAGGATCATACCAACTAAAAAACCACAACCCCTTTCATTCTCATAATTTGGACAACGAAAAAACTTTCTACCTGGGTTTTCGTCGATCCAAGCAATGACTAGATCAACTCGTTGATTACAACGACAAATGAGTACTTCAATCTTGCTTTTCAATTTGATTTTCGTCTTCTTATGTAGAGAAATTTAGGGTTAGAAAAAATGATTCTAAGTAAGAGGTAAAGGTAAAAAAAACTTTTATAAGTTTTTAATCTATTTGCAAGTCACGTGGATGACAGGTGAAAAAAAAATCTTCATCAACTGTGATGTCATTTTTTCGTTTAAGTTTAACGACCTTTAATGACGGAGTGACCAAATATTTATATCCCGTAAAGGATAGTGATCTTACTAGTCGTTTTTCAAAAACGGTGACCAAAAGTGTACTGGGGTAAACGAAAGTGACTTCTACGGTAGTTTACCCTTTTTTATGAAATTATCTTTATCGATGAAGAAAAGAAATCAATGATTATATTTGGTCGATGTTAGTTTTAGGTTATTTTTTTTAAAAAAATAGAGCGTAAAGTGCATATTTAAAATGATTTACCGAGTTTTATTTTATGTTATTTTATGAAAAATAAAAATGAATTTTTATTGACTGTAAAATAATTTATTTTTACTGAATTATTTTTTCCGGCAAACACCGAAAAACATTAAATATTTTTTATAAAATAAATTCTGTGAAATAAACCCTATTATTTAAAAGTATTACTATTATTACAGACCTAGTTTTATTCGGGGGATTGTCTGATACCGGTGGCTATATCCTTTCCCCACATGGCCACGTGGATCCCCTTAATCATTTGAATTTTTCTCAGCAAAATCAGTAAACTCTTTTTCATTCTGATGTTACTAAAAATCTCTGTAATTTCTTAGCTGATCTAATTGACTTCATGAATCTCTCTCTTAATTAATTAATTTATTTTTTAATTGTAAATCACTTTGTTTCGTCCCAAATCACTCAATTCCTCGGTTTCCCTGTTTCCATGGAGATCTAGGGTTTCCAATTGTTTCCCAGCTTAAAACCGAAGTTCCTCATTCACATTTTTCAATTACTTACTAAAAAAAAGTTTCTAAGCTCAGATACGCTGGTTTTATTTATTAAAACCTGATTACTTTGATCTGTGCGGAAACTTCGTGTTTGGTTATGCGAAGAAAAGAAAATGGAGGCAGTTGCTGTTGGCGATATGGCGTGCTTGGATCCAGAATTATTGCAGCTCCAGGAGATGTCTCCGTTTGTGCTCAAATCCAATCCTGAATTCACGCAAAATCTTTTCGAACAGTGGCTTTCGCTTCCCGATGCTCACAAGCTGGTACTTTTCCTTATCTAATTTCGAATCTTCGCAGCGTTTGGTTTGATTTGTTTTTTTGTTTTTTTATACCTTGAATTGAAAATGATTATTAGTTATTGGCTTTGCATTTTTCTAGTCAGTTCCTTGCTCGATTATTTGATGGTAAAATATTTATAAAAAAAAAAAAAAAGAAACTTAATTTAAGCGTATATTAAACTATATTTGATGACATTATTTTGATTCTTCATGATTTATTTTAGTTCATTGTAGATATTCGTGTGAACCTTATTTGAAGAGTAAATTTAGGTGGCTTTTGGGAACCTGATTTTAGAATTTGGATTTAAAAGATACTGTAATTTGAGTGATAAAATACTTAGAAATATAACATTGATTATTATTTCTCAAATTTATGGATTTGTTAGATATCTATAATTCTATATAGTAGTGACTTTGGAATTACTAATTTGTTTTTGGATTTGATTAATCCATATTTTTAATACTTTCATCTATATATTATATTGAATCTTAATTGTCTATCCATAATATATGCATTTCACTCTTATCATTGAAATAGCAGATGAAATCCAAATCCAAGTTTTCAAATTCAAATTTCCAAACGGAGAGTTAGGTAATTTAGTTGATTAAATTGATGTGAAAGGAATATTTGACCTCCGGTTGTTGATTTCCCATATATCTTTGTTAATTAGTTTTATGTGCAAATTGGTTATTTGTTGGAAGCTTAGCAGTTGTAACAATATTCTAGGATAGGTTTTTGTATATTCTTGAATGAGAGGAAGCCTATAGTCTCGTTTGTATTTATATATGGAATGTTTACCCTGTCTTTGAAGCAAAATATTTGAATTCATGTGATTTATTAAAATGTCCTCTGAGCCTATGAATGGAGTTGATTTTTGTTTAATTATTTTACTTTGCTAGGTTACATCATTGGTTAATGATGCAAAGGCATGTAATCCCTTGAATGTTACTGGAAATGTTTCCTCTGGAAGCACAGCAACAGGCAATGCTCTGCCTTCCTTGTTTCCTGCTGGCAGTGCTCCTCCTCTTTCACCAAGAAGTGTATCTGGTTCCCCTCGTATAACAAAACAAAGAGCTGGTCCTTCAAACCTAAGTTCTCCACTGAAAGTAGTTAGTGAGCCTGTGAAAGAGTTCATACCTAAGGTTTGGATCTTGTTTATTTGATATATAGTTTTCTTTTCTCGGTTTCTCGGTTGTTTTTTATCTGCTGTATTTTTCTTTCTATTCTGAGATCAGCTATAACTTGTTACATTTGTACTTGAGAACACCTCCAGTTTTACTTCAAAAACGGCCGTCCACCTCCAAATGATATAAAAGAACAATGCAAGTTTCGAATCAATCAGTTCTTCTATGGACATCCGGATGGGCTGCAGCTGCTTGGTAAGATAGATGCATGTGTGCTTTAACACATATTTCTGGAACTCATCTTATATTCATTGTTTACTTTCTATATGTTTCAGAATTCAAATTAGTGACCAAAGAAATCTGCAAACTGCCTTCATTTTTCTCCTCATCACTTTTCAGAAAAATTGATGTTAATAGCACTGGTGTGCTTACAAGGTATACTTCCTTGTTCATATAAGTGGACCAGCTATATTTATATCTCAGATCTATCTTATTATTTTAACTATAAGATATTTATTTAAAAATTATGAGAATTTGGTGCTCTCCATGTTGGGCCTCGTAAGAGTACTATGTGCTATAAATTTAAAGTTTGCTAACAATGATAAATAGGTGAAAATGTTAATTTAGAATCTGACTCCTAATCCTGTATCGCTTCTCCTTGTAATTGCTTTTCAGCTGTGATATCATTTTCTTCTTTTGTATTGTAGCTTTTACTGATTTTTCTCTCTAAATGCTTGCAGAGATGCATTTATTGATTATTGGGTCAATGGCAACATGCTGACCATGGATATAGCAACCCAAGTATATACAATATTAAAGCAATCAGATCTCAAATACCTCACTCAGGTTGTTATGCATTTTCGAGAGCTTAAATCAACTGCAATATCTGTTGAGAGTCTATTAGTATATGTTTAAGCTTAATTTCTTCTGTACTTTCCAATTTAACAGGATGACTTCAAACCAGTGCTCCGAGAACTATTGGCAACTCATCCAGGGTTGGAATTCTTACAGAGTACACCTGAGTTTCAGGAAAGATATGGTTTGTTATTTATCTGTTTGACACCTTTGGCTGTTTTCTCATTTTAATTTTTATTTGGATGCTTTTTCACTTTTTCGATATTTCCCCCTCCTTTTACAATATCGAAGGTATTTGAACATTGTGTGAATTGCTTCCAAACTAATTCGTACATGAAATACTGGAACCACTAAGATCTAAACTTGCAAATCCTGTGAATGCATCTATTTTCGTGGGAAATTCTACTCATGCGGTTCACCCTGGTTCATTGATGAAGTAGTTCTGTTTCTAATATATTTAATCATTTATAATGTCATGTTAAAAACTATTAAAATGAAAATAGCATATTAATAGAGCAGGAATGCAAACTTGTTCTTTGATGAGCTAATGTTGAAATTTGTTCTTCTCTTGATGGAAGAATAAGGTGCATAAAAGCCAGGATTCACATTCTTGTTTAGCTTTCTGGTCACTTATCTTTAATAAAGATTGGCAGTGTACTCATTCTAGTTTTTAGTTTCAATGGCTATGCTTCCATTTTCTAAAATGTGTAGGTTTAAGATGATGAATTTGCACAAGTCGTTCTAATAATTCATCTGTTTTTTTAGTTTAATCCAGAGTAATCTTATATTGTTCTGATTATATTTGGGACTGATTATGGACAATTAACAATCATATGAGAGGGTTTCCATGGAAATGTAGTATATATTGTGACTCAAAGTGAAACTAAAATATCTTACACCAATTCATGCATTACAGCTTAAAGAATATCTGTCTTAGCATTCCACTCTCTCTTCCATCATATATACTGTTTACTGTTGCTCAAACAGTTAGCATAAACTACTACTGTGTTTATCAATTGTTTGCAAGTCTAGATTGCTTCTATCGTTGCCAAATATGTTGCACATTTTTTCTGATGTTACTTGTTAACATAATGTTTGTTTCGCATGGTCAGCTGAAACTGTAATATACAGAATATATTACTACATAAATAGATCTCAGAATGGTCACCTAACACTTTGGGAGTTGAAACGTGGAAACTTGATTGATGCCATGCTACATGCTGATGAGGAAGAGGACATTAATAAAGTTTTGAGGTAGGGACTTGGCTTGGAATAAGTTTATATAATTGCTTTTTGATGCATGCTTAATACATTAGGTTTGATACCGATTATTTTCACATTTCAATCTTTCTGTCTTCTTCTATACTATATTTACAGGTACTTTTCATATGAGCACTTTTACGTGATATACTGCAAGTTTTGGGAGCTGGATACAGATCACGATTTTTTGATTGACAAGGAGAACCTTATCAGATATGGTAACCATGCGCTCACTTACCGGATTGTTGATAGGATATTTTCTCAGGTTTGTCTTGAGTCAGATGTCATTTTCGTTCCTTGGTCCAAACCACTTTCTATATGCAGAAGAAGCTTTTCATTTAATTTAACTTCTTCTATTCCATTTCCTTTTCTATCACTTTTCCTGTTTCATTGATTGACTTAATTTATTCGCAAGTTTGGAACTTGCACTCATGTTATGCTTCCTTATGTCTTAGGTTCCAAGAAAGTTTACCATTAAGTTTGAAGGAAAGATGGGGTATGAAGATTTTGTTTACTTTATCCTTGCAGAGGAGGACAAGTCGTCTGAGCCTAGTCTTGAGTACTGGTATGTTTGTGCTCTTTCTCTGTACAATCAAGGGTATTACGTTGGATTTTGTTCATGGATTATCAATTTTGAAGTTTATCTTCTTAGTGTTTGAAGTAAATATACCTCTACTTATCATAGAAATTCACTTGTTTGAAAAGATCTCAAAAATATTTGAAATGTCTATTTTTCGCATTCCGAGCCAAAAATGCTGACAATATTGTCTGAAGCTACTGATTGGGAAATTAATCTTGCTCAAAGAAAATTTTAAGTGAGGGAGAGAAAAAGCAGTGTGTTTTGAAAGGGTGGAGGTTCTGGATGATCACCTTAAGATTGGAGTTCCAAGTATTTATTGCTATTGGCTAATTTTTCCAATGTGGTTTTTTTCCTTTTGTAGGTTCAAGTGTATAGATTTGGATGGCAATGAGATTCTAACACGTAATGAAATGCAATTCTTTTATGAGGAGCAGTTGCATCGAATGGAATGCATGGGACAGGAAGCCGTGCTCTTTGAGGACATCTTATGTCAAATAATTGACATGATTAAACCTGAGGTTCACCGTTTTATCTTGCTCTCTTTTTATTTTCTCGTCTGTAAATGGTGCCTATTAGTTGGAGTGTGTTCATGGAAAATGAATCATAATACTGATTTTATGCTAAGATCTGGTTGTAATTTTGAACTTAGAGATTTCTGTTGGTATAATACAACTGTCTAGAGGATAGGTTTCTGGCAAATTGAGTTTACTCTCCTCATGCTCCTCTGGAAGTAGGGAATTCATGGATGATGCCTAATAAGGTGTTTAGTGTGATCTAATGAGCTAATTATATTTGTCAGGAAATATGAACATAAATTAGAGATGTTTTCTTTATTTAGATAGGATCCTATAGATCTTTATTAGGATCCTATAGATCATTGTTAGTGATTACAATCCCTAACTTTAAGGGATTTTATTTTATTTAGAATAGTTTATTTCCTAGTTTAATAGTTACCTAAGTTAAGAATGTTGTATATAAAGATGTAAGTTATTGTTCTGAAAAATATAACAGAGAGTTTTCGATAATAAACCTCTCCTTTTGACATGATATCATAGCCTATTTAGCTCTTTTTTGAGTTTGTCAATCTCCATTAAAACATTTTCTTTTAAAATTCCTTCTTGAGTGTTCAGTGAAGGTTCACTGTTAATACAACGAAAGTATGGTCGAGACAGGAGATGTGAGCAGCACCGAGACTATGCAAAGAATCTCGGTGAGTGAAGGGAGCCATTCGAATCAGATAGGTGATCTGCAAAGCATACAAGCTACCTATAGGTTGAATAGAAAAAACTACCCTAAATGGCCTCAGCTTGTTCGTACTTTTTTGAAGGGTAGAGGAAAGTTAAGTCACCTCCTTGGAACTGGGCCTAAGGAGGGAGACCCTCGTTTTGAGGCTTCGGATGAACAAGATTCACTAATCATGTCATGGCTATGGAATTTCATGTTATCAAAGATTAGTGATACTTGTATGTTTCTCACTACAGCCCAAGAGATATGGGAAGTTGTAAAACAAACCTATTCAAAGGTTAAAGATGCTGTCAAATTTATGAGATAAAAACCAAAATCTCATCCACCAAGCAAGGAGACAGATCCATCACAGAATACTCTAACTTGCTACAGAATTTATGGCAAGAGATGGATCACTATCAATGTATTCAAATGAAGTGTAGTGAAGATGCAGCTGTCCTAAAACGGTTTGTTGAAAAAGAAAGAATTTATGATTTTTTTGCTGGACTAAATATTGAGTTTGATGCAGTAAGAGTCTAGATTCTTGGTAAAGAGGAACTACCCTCTCTAAATGAAGCCATTGCAATGATTCGGGCTGAGGAAGGAAGAAGAGGGGTTATGATTAAGAACAATCAAGTGGATAGTTCTGCTCTAGCCACCAGAAGTGCAACTGAAAAAAGATCAAACCTGGAACAACAGGTTTTTAAAGAGAAGCCAAAAGGGTCAAAGATGGTGCACAAAGATTCTTTATGGTTCACCTATTGCTAGAAACCTCGTCATACAAAAGAGAAGTGCTGGAAGCTTCATGGGAGACCACAAACAACAAACAAAAGTTTTTTTTGAGAAAGAGTGACCATCAAGAGGATCATGAAAGGCATATACCACCAAGCAGATGAATGAGGAGGCCCAAGAACAATCCTTTGAGTTCAACAAAGAAGAAATAGAGAAGCTAAAAAGTTTATTGGGATCCCTAGAAAAACCTTCAGGTACATGTAGTCTAGCATTTTCAGGTATATCTTCTTCTCAAAAATCTGAAGTCTCAGATTTTCTTACCCAAAGCTCTTGGGTGATTGACTCAGGAGCAACAGACTATATGACCAATTCTTCTCTCAATTTTATCAATTATATTCTTTGTCCTAGTAATAAAAAGATAACAGTTGCAGATGGAAGTAGGATAACTGTAGCTGGTCAAGGAGATATTATTATAAGTAACACTTTGACACTTAAAAATGTTCTTCATGTGCCTAAATTGTTCTCTAATCTCCTGTCCATCAAAAAAATCATTAAAGACACTAATTGTTGTGTTATCTTTTATCCTACCCAATGTGTTTTTCAGGAACAGGAAACGAGGAGGATGATTGGGCATGCTAAAGAAGAAAATGGATTGCAATCTTGAAAGATCCAGTGGACAAGTCAATATTCCAAATGAGCCTTCTTTTTCTCTTGTGTCAGACTCTAAAACCACTTAAGACTGGATATGGCTTCATCACCTTCGTTTTGGTCATGCTTCATTTAAAGTTTATGTTTCCTTCCTTGTTCAAATCCTTAAATAATGAAGAGTTTCATTGCGACATATGTTAACTTGCCAAAAACAGACGTGTCCATTTTCCCATAAGCAATAAACATGCATCTATACCCTTTTCTCTCATTCATAGTGATGTTTGGGGACCATCCAAAGTTCCAAATATAACTGGGGCTAGGTGGTTTGTTTCATTTATGGATGATTGCACTCGTGTGTCCTGGATATTTCTTCTAAAACAAAAATCTGATGTCAGTTCTACTTTTAAGACCTTTTTCACCATGGTTAGGAATCAATTCGGGGCTGATATAAAGAGGGTTAGGTCGGACAATGCTAAAGACTACTTTAACCAACTCTTATCTTTCTATTTTCAAGAAAAGGCATCATACATGAATCATTTTGTGTGAACACCCCTCAATAGAATGGTGTAGCCGAGAGAAAGAATGGCCAACTCCTTCAAATAACAAGAGCCTTGTTGTTTCAAAGAAATATTCCTAAACACTATTGGGGGAAGCTGTTTTAACTGCCACTTATATTATCAACAGACTACCAACACATGTTCTTGGATCTCAAAGTCCTATTCAAATCCTAAACAGTTTCTACCCTTACTTTAGCCCTTCTTTTCATCTTGAGCCCAAAGTATTTGGTTGTGTTGCCTTTGTTCATATTCATTCTCAGAATAGGGGTAAGTTGGATCCAAGGGCATTGAAATGTATATTCGTAGGTTACTCATCTACTCAGAAAGGGTATAAATGCTACCATTCACCTACACGGAAACATTTCACTTCTGTTGATGTCACCTTTGTTGAAAATGAAGGCTACTTTAATCATCCTTATCTTCAGGAGGAGATTTTGTTCAGGGAAGATAAGGATAGAAATTATTTCCTTCTTTAGCCTATCACCTTGTCTCCACAAAATCAGCCAGAACTTAATCTATCCAACCTGTCCAGAATCATCAGCCTGATCCTGATCCTCTACAATCTGGTGAATATGATTCTCAACCTTCTTTTGACCCACAACAATCTAAACCTACCACACCTAAAGAAGGAATTCAAAATAATACTCGTTCTCTTCAAGTTTACTCGAGGAAAAAGGGACCAATGCATGCTCAATCATCATCCTTGTCTCCTCCACAAACCGAGGTAATTACTGAACCTATCCTTGATTCAGATAATATTGAAAATTCTAATTCTGATTTTGATCATAGGGATTATGAATTCCCTATTGCAATTAGAAAAGGAAAAAGAACTTGTACTACAAAAAAAACTCTTTATTTGTTTATGTCCTACAGAAATTTGTCTCCTAATCATAAAGCCTTCCTTACTAGCCTAAATTTCATCGTCATTCCTAAAACTGTATTTGAGGTTTTAGAAAATGAGAATTGGAAGAATGCTATGAAAATTGAAATGGAAGCACTGGAAAAGAACAAAACGTGGGACTTGGTGAAGTTACCAAAAGGAAATAAAACAGTAGGATGTAGATGGATATTCACAGTGAAGTACAAGTCAGATGGCTCCTTGAACAGATACAAAGCAAGATTGATAGCTAAATGGTATTCTCAAACCTATGAGATAGATTACATTGAAACTGTTGCCCTAGTTGCAAAAATGAATACGGTAAGGATTTTGTTGTCATTGGCTGGAAATCAAGGATGGAGATTACAACAATATGACATCAAGAATGCATTTTTACATGGTGATCTTGAAGAGGGAGTTTACATGGACATCCCACCTGGATTTAGTCCAAATAGTGGAGAGACAGTTTGCAAATTGAAAAAAGCCTTGTACGGACTAAAGCAATCTGCAAGGGCATGGTTTGGGAGGTTCACTAAAGTGATGTTAAAGCTGGGTTACAAACAAAGTCAAGGTGATCACACTTTGTTTGTAAAACATTCTTCAGAAGGAGTTGTTGTCCTAATAGTCTATGTAGATGACATCATAGTCACAGGAGATGATTCGAAAGAAAATGACAACTTAAAGAGGTATTTGATCAAAGAGTTTGAAGTCAAGGTCTCGGAAGAGTAAAATACTTCCTTGGAATTGAGGTTGCATATTCACACCAAGGAATCTTCATATCCCAACAGAAATATACTCTGGATTTGTTGACAGAAACTGGCTAGGGTGCAGACCAGCCGAAATACCAATAGAGGTTAATCACAAGCTTGGAGATGCAACAAAGGATGCAGCTGTGGATAGAGGGTCTTATCAGAGACTTGTGTGAAGACTGATTTATCTATCACACACCAGACTAGACATTACTTATGCAGTTGGGGTTGTGAGCCAATTCATGCACAATCCTAAAGAATCACATCTAAGGGCAGTGAACCAAATTTTACAGTACTTAAAGGGCACACTAGGAAGAGGAGTTTTATTTAAAAAGGAGAAAATCTGTCATTAGAAACCTATACTGATGCAGATTATGCATGGTCCTTGGTTGATAGAAGATCAACATCAGGCTACTGCACCTTGGGAGGAAATTTAGTGACCTGGAGAAGCAAAAAACAGAATGTTGTAGCCAGGTCTAGTGCAGAAGCCGAGTTTAGAGCCATGGCACTTGGAATTTGTGAATTATTGTGGCTAAATATTATCTTGGAGTATTTAAAAGTCATATGAGAAGGTACAATGGAACTATACTGTGACAATAAATTAGCAATTAATATTGCTCACAATCCAGTTCAATATGACAGAACAAAACATGTTGAAGTGGATCGACACTTCATAAAAGAAAAAATTGACAGTGGTCTAATTTGTACTCCCTATGTATCTACTGGTGACCAAGTTGCAGACATACTTATCAAAGGGCTACCTAGGAAGCATTTTCAGAAGCTAACAAACAAGCTGAAGATGGAGAACATCCATTCTCCAGCTTGAGGGAGAGTGTCAGGAAATATGAACATAAATTAGAGATATTTTCTTTATTTAGATAAGATCCTATAGATCCTTGTTAGTGATTACAATCCTTTTGACTTTTTAAGAATGTTGTATATAAAGATGTAAGTTATTGTTCTAAAAATATAACAGAGAGTTTTCGATAATAAACCTCTCCTTTTGACTATATTGTACCATATTTTACAACCCAAATGTTCATTGAATGTTCCTAACCACACACTGTAAATGGAGATAGATTGTTTTACATGTTCAGCAACAGAAGCGTTCTTATATGCAGGATGAGAGATATGTCACATTCCGTGACCTGAAAGGTTCTAAACTCTCGGGAAGTGTTTTCAATATCCTTTTTAATCTTAACAAATTCATGGCCTTTGAGACTCGTGATCCATTCCTCATACGTCAGGTAAATGTGATATTTTAGCTTCTTTAATATTACCATTACCAGAAACTGGAAACCATCATACTTCTATGCAAGTTTTGGATAACAGCCTTGTTTATATTGGAAAAAAAAAAACAGGAGCGTGAGAACCCTACATTGACAGAGTGGGACCGATTTGCACATAGAGAATATATTAGGCTTTCAATGGAAGACGACGTGGAAGATGCCTCTAATGGAAGCGCAGAAGTTTGGGATGAATCGCTTGAGGCTCCCTTCTAAGTTGAATAAGGTAAGCACATTCAGTTCAGGTTGTGTTATTTTGTTTTGTTTTTGTCTTCTTCCGAAAAGAAAAAGAAGAGAAAATTAGATGTATAAAACAATGCAATGCCCAATGCATGCGTGCTCGTTATTTTGCAAGTGCACCAAATCGAAGAATAAAAGCTAAAATGACAGCAAAACATTTATAGTCGAGCAACGAAGAAGTTCATGCTAAATCAACAACAAATGTATGTTCACTACTTATTTGTCTCATAATGTGTCTAATCTCTACAGGTGCTAAGAGAATGGCTCAACACACTTCTATGTTGGGCACCAGAAAGAGAATGTTGCCTTTGATGGGCGAGGAAGATACATTGGAACTCGTTGGAGGAAAACTTTGGGCCTGGTCTTCTGGGACGTACGCTTGCTGCACCAATGAATGATTTCCAGGCCTTTGCATCCTTGATTTGAAAAAAATAAATTGATGAATCATGCAATTGGACCTGGCTGTATCTAAACAATTTTTCATATGAACGAGTTTTGCTGGGAGACTATAATCGAAATCCAGGTATAAGAAAGCTCAGAACATTTTAATATCCTTTCCGTTCTTGATTTCTAAGATACGATCTAAGTTCATATTTTCCTCTTCGGGGTCCAAGTTGGTTCATTTAGTAGTAATTTAGTGGCATGGTTTGAGTGGTAGGATTGTCATGTTAGCTCTCTATTTATGCAAGAATCTTGGTTTGATTGTCTAGAAATTTATTTTACTTCATCATTTAGTAGTTTTATTAATGAATGTTGTATTTATCTGGAACCTAAATTTGCAAATCTATGGGTAATCATTGAACAAAATTTCTCCCTGGATGGAAGGAATGTAGCTATTGATATACTGAAAATTTTTAGTATTTGATCATCCTGATACGAACACCATGTGTATTCAACATGTGTTAATCGTGTTTAAATATGTTGTAGCATGCTTGTTTATAGTGTTTAAAGTTGGGTCCGTTTGTTTGAAGGATTTCATTTTCTAGAAAATATTTTCCTCGTTTTCTTGTGTTTGGCTAGGTAAAAGTAATTAGGGTAAATGTAATTTAAATTACAGTCAACTAAAGAAAAACAAAAGACCCATGTAATTTAACTTATCGAAAGTTTATAGGTAAGTCATTTTTCCAAATCTACTCTTTCCCACAAATTCCTCTATTCTTTATTCTCCTATCTATCGAGATCTTTAATCATCGTCGCTCTTTCAATCAACGATGTTACTTTTTACTATCTTCACCACAAGTAATTGTTCTTACCATCTTCACTCTAGTAGTTACAACACAAATTCAAGATTTTTTTCAGACCTGTTTTCTTCCCTCTTGTTTGGTTGCTTTTTGTCCTTGGGTTTATCCATTCGAGCTTTTGTTGTAACCCCCTAAATCGGCCTATGCGGGAAGCCCGACCAGAAAGATCACATTGATTCTATTTATAAACCATATTGCATGAAAATACATGTTTAACTGAGCGAATAAAGGTAAACATTGTCTAACAATTTAAATTATGTATACGTCACCAAAACAGGGTAGCTGGAAATAATGTTCACAAATAATTTATATTTATAAAACCAATAGCAAAAATAATACTTTTAAAACACAAGTAATATAGTATATATTGGCACATGTCACCTTAACGTAAACTGAGAAAAAGTTAAAGTACGTTACATCAATGTGTAACCAAATAGTTTGTAGATCCTCCAATGCCAAGTTCGGGATGTCTATCTACGAGTATCTGAAAGGGGAAGAAAACAGGTATGAGCTATGAAGCCTAGTGTGTTCCAATAGTGCAACAAAATATAGATAAATTGATTAAACAGTGATACAGAAAAATCAAATCAGGTATATGCATGACAAGCTACCCTCCAACCGAACTCCAGGATACAGTTCCCCCGAACAGTATCTGATACTGGCGTTAACCTAAGCCCTTAAAGCAAAGGTACCGCCCTAAGGGAGTACCTTAGGGAACATGCAAAATTACCCCGGCTAATGCTCGAGAACCGATAACAGGCGGAATTACCCTAACTGAGGTTAGGAACCGTAAACAGACGGAATTACCAGCTAGATCAAGGCTGAACCGGATATTAAATACTACTCATCACCCCAACACTAAGATGGCAGACATGCAGTAATAACAGGAATTTTGATGATAGTAACAGAAGTTAAACAGGCAACATGTATACATAAATCAGGACATACCAGATATACAGTAAATCGTTAAATGTTATGTCTTAAAATTCACAGCAAGAACTTACATAAACCCAAAAAATAGTTATATGCACATACTTGATTTGTTTAAAACACAAAACGGTAAAATACAGTTATTTAGCACACAAGGAACACACCTCAATGGCAGAAACAGACAAGTGATCTACTGAGCGTTCAAGCCTTGCTCTGTAGCAGTACTGGACCCTAAAAAATATAAGATAGAATTTTTATTAATACTGGAGCTAAATATTGAATTGATTATTCAGGGTATTAAAAACATACGGGTCACGATCGGATCTCGGGATCGGTCAAAGCGGGAGGAACTGGGTTGGGTCGGTGCATGATCGGGAGAATTATGGGGTCCTACAAACAAACAGATATAAATTTTAGATCTTAAATAAAACTCTGGACTTAACTTAACTTGGAAGAAAAGTTTGACTCGAGACTTTAAAGTCCAATTTGGAGGCTTTCGGGTTCGAATTTCGAAAAACGGACTTCACGGATGGACTCAGGACGTCGAAAAACATAAAATAGGAGTTTTTAAAAAATTTGACTTTTTGGGTCAAAGTCAACGCTGACGTCAGCAGTCAACGCTGACGTCATGCTGACATCAGCAGTCAACGGTCAGCGCTGACGTCATGGTCGACGGGTCGGGTTGGTCAACGGGTCAACGGGTCGGGTCGGTCAACGGGTCAACGGGTTGGGTTTGACCGGTTCGGTTCAACACTGGTTCGGCTCGGTTTGGCCGGTTCAAGGCCGGTTTGGATCGGGTTTGGGCCGGTTTGGACCGGTCAGTTCACGGTAACCGTCCCTGGTGACCGGAAACCGTTTCCGACGGCGCGTGAAGGCCATGCGCGGCCCTAATCGGCCGGAAAACGCCTCTTAAACCCAGATTTCTCCAGATCTACACCAACAAAACAATAACACAAACCAAAATTTCCAGAAAACACTTCGAAAGGTCGGATATAAACACCCGCTTACCAAAACGCAAAACTTTCTGACGAGAACCTTGCCGGTGACGATCGGAGACGGGCTTGGAGGGCTTTTGATCGCCAGAACACGGTGAACTCAAGGACACCGGTGACGCGTTGCTACGGCGTCAGTGGCGGCCGGAAAAAGCGAACGACTGAAAGGGTTTTAAACCCTAAAATTCTGACGAAGCTTTGAGCTTCGATTCCGGGTAAACGCGGCGGCCGACGAGCGCGTGGTTCAGGGGGTTTTGGTCGGGGCAGGGAGACGGTCAAGGTGGTGGCGGCGGTGTAGGACACGGCGCGGCGGAGGGAGAGATCGGCGACGGTCGGGTTTGGGAGAAAATAAAAAGGTTATTTTTTGGGGGGGGTTCTGAATCTAATAAGGTTTCAAAAGGTATTCTAAATTTTTTTATATACTTATATTATTATTTATTTTATTTTATTTATTTATTTATTATTATTATTATTATTTTAAGAGTGTTACATTTGTTGTGTAAAATTTCTCAAATTTAATCTTTTTTCTATTATTTTTAATAAAAATTTCTCACCATTACCAATGTTTGATATATACAATATTGACATGATATGTTAATTAATATTAGAGTTTTATTTGACTTTGAGGTAATGAATAATTTAATAAAGTTATTTTTTATACTCGCATAGCTATCATTTTATTAGAGCATGAAAAAAGCTAAAACATTATTTCAAGATATATTTAAGTAATATTTGTGTTATCAATTTTGGAGATTTTATTTTATTTGAAAAATTAAATTATTTAACGCGATGCAAAAAGATCTAAATTATTTTTAGGTTTGTTTTATTAAAAACAGATTTTTAAAAATATTTTTAGTAAAATTTACTAAACAGTGAAAAATAATTTATAATTTCATCCAAACATATGAAAATGATTTTTAGAATTAATTTTCTATAAAATATAGTTCATTTTCTAAAAATTATTTTCTATAAAATAGTTTACAGCAAAACAAACAGACCAATGTACCATGTAATGTAGTTCTGTACTAAAATCAGTTGGGACGAGGTTTTTCTAATTTGAGGTGTTTTAAAATGAGGTTAAAAGGAGGCGTATTGAAATTCTTATAAAAATTATATAAATTTTGGTATTAGTTTTTTTATATATACTAAAATTTTTGTAATTTTTGTAAAAAATTCGATATATAACAAAATTTCTATACTTTCAAAAAATTTAATTTTTTTAATAAAAATTTAGTATGTATTAAAATCTTTATAATTTTATAAAAAATTTGATATATATAAAAAAATCAATATTAAAATTTTTATAAAAATTATAAATTTTGTAATTATATTTTATTTAAGTTTTATTTTAAGACGGCTCATCTAAGAATAGAAATTTGTCAGAAACATTTATTGGTAAAAGGTAATTACTGTTTTACTGATGCAGCGTGTTGAGTGAAAGAAAAATATATATTTTTATAAAATTGTACCGGTTGGGTGATTACAGATGAAAATTTGAAGTTGTAGAGGAGGTGATGCCCTCTTTTCTTAAACTGTAGGTTCAATAACGAATCATAAAAACTCTTATTTATATGTGTAAGTCAATGATGCATTGATGCTCATTATCTATTTCTGTGAGTTCATCAAAATATTTTACACAAAAGGTGTGAAGAAAAAAAAGTTAATATTCCTTCAAATATGTTATTAATCTTTTATAAAAACCCAAACAATCTTTATAAAAATCTATATTAATATATAAGCGAAGATAAAAAAAAAAAAAAAATCAATTTTGCAGATTAGTTTGTTAACGGTTTTAATTGTATTAATAAATTATTATAAATTAGTAATTTAATCATATTAGATCATTGATCTTTCTTAATCAAATAGTGTAGAATGATGATAGTTACACGATCTTTAAACTATTATAAAGTTGTTTAAAAATTGTGTTACAAGCCAAACTAAAATTGTGCAGACAATTAAAATTTTGGAGAAACAACTAACGACTTAGATTTATGAAACCTTATTAATAGTAGGAGTGTTTATTGTCTGATATCATATCAATTTTTTTGAATATCCAATTTTTCGGATCAAAAGTATAGTGATTCATATTTGATTCAAAAAATTGGACATGTGAACATTCGAATTGAATAGTTAGATATTTGATTATCTAAAAATATTATTTGATTTAATTATTTTTTAAATTTGAAGGTCGTATTTTTAAAATTTTTAGAATTTTAAATATAATAAATAATAAATTACTAAATATAACAAATTTTGAATCTATAAAAAATTGTTTTTTTAATTTCTTGATGTAATAAATATCAAATTATTAAATATAGCAATATTAATATCTATGAAATATTGTAGAAAAAACTAACGAGTAGGGTTTGTACTAGGGGTGACCAACGAAACCGAAAAAATGATTCAAACTAGGCTATACGATTCGGTTCGAGTTTTACATATTGTGGTTCGGTTTAACATTCAAAATTTATGATTCGGTTTGGTTTTGTTTTTTCATATGAAATTCTTTTATTCTATATCAACCCAAATTAAAAAATATATTATGACCGATATTAAATATATTTTAAAGATAGTCTCCTAAAATATTTGGATTTATTTTTAAAATAATCTTATGAAATATTTATATATGTTTTTATAATTTTAATTGATTAGATATCACGTTTCAAATTTAAATATATTTTTATAATATTTATTTATTGATAAACGACGTAAATAGTCATCGTACTATGGAGTTTGTATCGAAATAACCATCATTTTTTAGAAAGTGACAAATCTACCAATCAACATTTTAAATGGTATCGAAATAACTATCTATCGTTAGAAAATTAATGACGCAGCTAATGGTGTTGTTAATCATTAACGGTTAAGCTAACATGTATTTCCACGTTTTAAAATAAAAACATATTGTTTAATAAAAAAAGTTAGTTTAAACTTTATTTTTTTTCTTTGTTTAAAAAGAAAGCATCTTATCGATGGGCTGTAAAATTTTCTGTGATTTCTATAACATGAATGGATATCTTCACAAGAAAAAAAGACTCACAAATATAAATATTGTAATGGAATTTTTTGTGGGTCTTTTATTTAGTGTGACTATGTTAATAAATTATTAGGATTTTTTTAACTAAAATTGAATCAAATTAAAATACTTTCTATTAGCAGGGGTGAATTCTCAAAATTTTAACCTTGTGGTACATTATGATGGATTTATTGTTAGGAGACCTAAGATCAAATTTACTGAAAAATTGGTGGACTATTTTAATGTTTGAAGTTAATGTAATGGTTGCGTAATTAAGGATTAGTTGTGGAATTAAAATCTTCTGATAATTAACTGTTAATCTATTACAATTAAAACAACTAAAAAATAATATTGATATTATAAAGATGATCAAAAACTTATCTACAAATTACTATAGTTACATTTACATAGAAGAAGTTATAGGTGAATATAAATAGAATTATGCTATTAATATGGATGGTGAATCTAAAGTTAGGATATCTTCTGAGTGTGACTCAGAAGATGAAAAATATATTGTTAAAATTGAGTCAACCATTGATATATATGATTTTTCTGATAGTGAAAACGAAAATATTAATTCAGAAGATGAAATGTGTAATATAAATATTAGGTTGAACAGTTCTGAAATTGAAATTAAAAATAACATTGTACATTCTAACTCAATATACAGTGTAGATGAGTCAAATTCGGTAAAAAAATTAGATTTTTAGAGTTTAAAAATAAGACTGACATATGTAATATAATTAAGATAGGATTGATATTTACATGTAAGACAATCTTTAAATAGACAATTAAGATGTATAGTATCAAGAATAGGTACAGTGTGAAGTTCAATAGAAATGACAATCAAAGGATCCAAGTAACATGCAAGAAATAATGTCCATAAATTGTATAAACAATTTCAATGAATAATGAAGATTCTTGTACAGATTTTTGAAAAATTAGATCATTAAAGGGTGAATATAATTATGTTAGAAAGTTCTTGAACCCTAATATACTTTTTAAGTGACTAGCTTAGAAATACTTCAATCATTTTTATGTTGATCTCACATTTAATATTAGTTCTCTAAAATCTGATGTACACAAAGATTGGGATATCACAGTAGACAAGAATAAGTGTGTTATGACCCTTGAAAAATTGTATGAAAACCATAATTAGCAGTATGCAAAACTGTACGATTACCTCAATGAATTGAGATGTTTTAATCCAGGAGTCGCAATAATTTGTAAGTTAGATGAGAACCGTTTTGAAAGATTTTACATTTATATTCAAGCATTGAATAATGGATTCAAGACAGAATATAGACTTATTATTAGTCTCAATGGATGCCACTTGAAGGGGTATTATCAGGGTCATCTTTTAGCAACTATTCAGATAGGTACAAATGACTCAATTTATCCAACAATATTTATAATTATGAAGAGTAAGAATGAATTATCTTGGTGTTGATTTTTAGAAAGATTAACCAATAATTTAGAGATAAATAATTCTTATAGGTTCAAGTTTATGAATGATAGATAGAAGGTAAGGATAATTTTATTTATTTTTATCAATAAGATTTTGTTATGTGTAAGATCTCATTAAATTTCTTTTATTTTATGTGTGGGGTTAGTGAATGTTGTGTCAGAATTATTTTCCTATTCTAAATATAGAAAATGTGTTAGGCATTTAACAAAACAAATGGATTTATTGAAAAACATTAAAAGATCGATTGTAAAAAATTGTAAAAACAACATATATCAATGAGTTTGAACATATCGTAACTGAGTTGAAGGTATATTACTAAGTCAATTTTTATATATCAATTAATTTTATATGTTAAATAAATTTTCACTTTTGTAGGGTTTATCAGAAACTACATGAAAGTGGTTGACACTTAAAGACTCAAAGATATGGTCAAAGACACTTTTTTGTCACATACAAGTTAAATATACTTCTGAATAATAATTGCAAGTATTTTAATAAGATAAATTAATAAGTATATAAATTTTTTTATGAATTAATTATATATGTTGATACTAATTGTAGTTGTAAATCAATTAATAATCAAGGCTAAAGATAAAACAATCATTATTTTGGTAGAGTCCATTAAAACTAAATTAATGCAAAGATTGACTAAAAGAAAAGATTAGACTGATAATTGGACTAGATTTTTATACCTTAAAATTCAAAAAAAAAAAAAATAGAACATGCAACCATATTAGCACATGGTTATAGCTACTTAGTTGATCTATTTTATTATTTTATACAATTGTGCTTATTATTTATACACTTAATTGGTATATTTTGGTTGTTTTATATAGTTGTTGGTTTATTTATGTTAGTGGACACATATATTAAATTTTATTTGGTCCTTTAAATCAGTATGTAGTTAATTTTCAAACATAGACATGCTTCTACAAAAATAGGAACTAGCGGGTTTATATTTTTTGGTTTATGTATTATTTTTTTAATTTAATTTATAAATGGTTTATGTATTGGTTCTATCCAGGCATTTCATGTGTGAATATTATTTCGTTTATTCTATCACTTTTAGATAGGCTAAAAAAGTATGTAGATCCCTGTTATCATGTGTCAACTCAGAGGACTATTTTATTCTTACTTGGTAAGTCCAATGAGAGGTGAAAAACAATGAACAACTGAATCAATAATGGATCTTATCCTACCACTTATATTTAGAAGGCCTCCAGGAAGATCACACAAGAAGAGAAGAAGAAAGGTTGATAGACTAACAACTCATACCAGTAAAATGTTAAGGAATAAAACCAAGATTTATTGTAAAAAATATAGAGAAAGTGGACACAATATTAGAACATGTAAGAGAGAGGTTGGTACCAATATAACTAGACATAAAATGACTCTAACAACTATCCAAGCCACAAGAACCACCTCATCTTTTACAAAAACTCTCAGAATTTCAAAACTACCAATAAATTTACAAAATGCATAATTATACGCATAATTATATTTTTACTTATCAATAAAATAAAATAAAATAACACTAAACTTATATTTGTTTTGCAGATTAGAAGAGCTAGAACTAACCAAAATATAAGTTAAGGTAAAACCACCCCAATTATAAGTCATGTTAAAACCACTCCTAGAACTACTCTTAAAATCACTCCAAGATCATCTCAATCTTCACAAGTACATATTGTTAGATGGATGTCCACACTCACTTTACATGTAATTCAAGAGAGTAGTGTCAATCAAACTTCTCCAAGGTTGATCCTTGAATGTATTCATACAAGTTTTTAGGGTTGAGACCGTACATTTGACCAAAGTTTTTGTGTATTATCAGTCAAAATTTGAGTTGAGACCATCTAAGTACCATTTTTTTGTGTATTATCAGTCAAATCTTTTTGTGTATTGATCTAACATCATGTGATGTATTGTTCTGACATTCTAAAATGAATTTATTGTGTTAAGATCAATTTGTTTGTCGTAAATTGAATTACGAAAAATGTTTTCATCATTTTTTCAATGTTTGGTTCAAATAAAACAAAATAGTCAATGTAAAATAAATTACAAGTCAATAAAAAAACTCTCTTTATACTTCGTAAAATGACTTACTGAGTTTTTCTCGGTAAGTTATTTTTTCAACCCATTCATTGCTTTCTCTCATCTCACCATCATCGTGGTTTTTTCTTATCAGTGTTCTGTGAACTTGCTATCATGTTTTTAATCCCTTCCTAAACTTAATTAGAAGCATTCAATTCTTCCTAAATTTTTTTAAACTTTTGTATTTTTCTTTATCGCGTTAAACAAAAAAAATTACAGGTACTTCTACTACACTCACCTTATATTTTCTCAAATTTATTTTTTATTCTTGATTTTTTTTTACTTCTTTAATTTATGAGTTATGTTTTATTTTTTTAATTAGAAAAAATTAAAATATTAGATCTGATATTTATCAATTTGAATTCTGATTAATACCTAGATTTTTTATTTTATTGTTTTTGGATTGAATCGTCATTGTTTTGTATTCTCTTTCTTTGAACATAGTTTTTGATTTTTATTTACTTGAATTACACTTTCGGTGAATTTGATTTAGGTAAACATCATTTTTTTTACTTGAGTTTACTATAAAATAAAAAATATCAATGAGTCCCTTAAAATAAAGGATCACATGTAATTCAATGGGATGAAACATTCTAAGTTTACTTGAGTAAACATCTTTTAAGGAAAATATTATCTAGAGGTTTATCTATAAACATTAGCTCCTTTAGTTCTGTAATCACTGGTTGTGTTTGAAGTCTAGGTTTGATTCTACTCTATATTTTACTAAAGAAATGTTGATAAATTAAAGGCCCAATGATAAGTTGATGACTATATTAAATGGTTAACTTTGTAAGGACTTAAAATATTTTGAGTCTATTGAGCTTCGGTTTAAATTTTTCGAGAAAAGTTTTGTTATTAACATTGTGACATAAAATGCTTTAATTCATGATTTATGTGAAACAAGTAAGATACAAAAGGTCATTAAATTTATAAAGAAGATGTCACAAAGGAAGATGATATTGAATAGGGTCTCATACAATCCACTTATTTTGGGATGTTACAAACAGGATAAAATAGCACAAGCTTTAAGGCTAAAAGAAGAGATGTTTAAGTAAGAAATTTTACCTGATATTTACACTTACAATTTGCTTATACATGACATTTCAAGTATGGGAAAAATGAAAGATGTTGTCAAAGTCTGAAATGAAAACAAAATACATGGTATCATATCTAATGTTTCTATATATGTAATCTTGATTGTTTGTTGTTTCTTAACTTATATGTTGCATTTTTTGTTGTTGTTTTTTGATTTGATTATTTGTCGTGACGAAAATTATTTTAGTCGAGTTTGAAAGAAAGAATGATCAACTAGCAAGATTTTTTATACTCACGTGACTATCAATTTGTTAAAACATGAAGAAAAGATAATATTTTATTCCATGATGTATTTAAGTAATACTTGTGTTACCAATTTAGGTAATTTTATTTGATTTACTCCACAGAATACAAAAAGATTTCAACTAGTTTTGATTATTTTCAGGTTTGTTTCTCTAAAAATATGTTTTTAAAATTATTTTTAGTAAAATATACTAAACAACAAAAAATGATTTACATAGTTTCATTCAAGCACATGAAAATGATTTCTATAATCAATTTTCTAAAACATATAGTTAATTTTTCATAACATTTTTTAGAAACAATTTTCAGTGAAACAAACGGACCCTTATTGTGTTTTGGTTTACAAATGTTTTTGGTTTGAACATGTGTTATCATTTTCATTTTATTCGATTCAAAACTCTAAAAATCTTTCTTTCTTTTTTTCTTTCTCCAAAGTAACAACCCTTCTACGAAGACCAACAATAACAATTTTTGATCTATCATTCATTAGTCGATCAAACTAACAAAAAAACTTATATCATCAACCGATTTTTTCATAATTTCTACAACCAAAAAATTTCCTACCTGGATTTTCATCAATCCATCCAATTTTTAGCATTGAACAAGCTCTACAAAAATATAAATAACTCATCTGACGATCCATTATCACTTGAAAATTCAAGACCGTTTTTTTTTTTTTTTTGTAAAATCGTAGAAAGGAATGAATCATGAACAAAATTAGAGGTTAGGATTTCTTTCTTTAAATAGAGAATTATATAATTTTTTTATATTATTTGTTTATGTGCTATTATTACGTGGATAATTATATATCCAACATAGAAATAAATTATACAAATAATGGTCATTTCGACACGCTGTTAATTTCGACACCAACCCGTAGTACGGTGATTATTTATGTAGATTTGCCACTTTTTAAATGGTAAAATAATGATGGTCATTTCGATATCATTTAAAATGTTGACTGGTAGATTTGCCGCTTTTTAAAAAATAATGGTCATTTCAACATAAACCCTATAATATGGTAATTATTTATGTAGTTTACCCTTTATTATTTACGTTTATTTTATGATATTGAATATTTGAGTTTATTTTTAATCAAATAATATATTAGAAAAAATATTTGTATATTTGCTTACTTTTTTTAATTTGAAAAACCTCATTAAAATCATGGGTTTTTAATCGAACCGAACCGTAAAATTCGATTTTTGATTTCTCGTTTTTTGTACAATTCAGTTTTTATTTTGGTTTTCTTTTTAAAAGACCGCAGAATGAAGTTTGTTTCATATTTTGTTAAAAATCAAATCGAATTGAATCGAATACACCCCTACTTTATACAACTTTATTAATAGTCAGGTTGTTCATTGACGGGTATCAAATTGAATCTGTTTTTTGGATATTCGATTTTTTTTGGATTAATGGTATAATGATCCACATTCAATCTCAAAAATTGGATATCCGAATATTTATATATTAGATATTCGGATAGGATAATCGGATATCTGATTATTCAAAAATATTATTTGGTTTAACTATTTTTTAAAAAATTTAAGGTCGTATTTATGAAAACTTTAGAATTTTGAATATAACAAATAACAAATTGTTAAATATAATAAGATATCTGATTATCCAAAAATGAGATTTTAAAATTTTTGAATAATCCAAAACTTAAAATATTGTAATCCGTATTTGATATAAAAAAATTAAAATTGGATCAATTATCTAATTCAAAAATAAAAATTAAATTGAATATTCAAATTTTTATATTAAATTAGATATTTTTAAACTACCTCTAATTAATAGATTAATATTAAATAAATAGAATGAGCTTTATCATAAATAGCATCATATACATAGAGTTTATTAATTACATAACTTCAGTGAAAATGGTAAGAGTTATTTCTACTTTAATTAGATCGAGGGTTTGAACTTTAATTTATAAAAATTAGATTGAATATTTAAATTTTCAAATTAAATTAACTAAATCGAATATTTTTTTATCCCTGACTAATAGATTGTTATTAAATGAATATAATCATATACATAAAGTTTAGAAATTACGTAAGTAAAAATGATCAAAAAGATTTTTACCTTAATTAATGATTGAGAGTTTAAACTTTATTATATTATAAATTACTTTTTGCGTATCAGTAAACAAATCAATGAAATAATTTATTGATTTAAAACTTACGTTAAGCTTTATTATTTTTTTTTTTTTTTGAAAGGGTAGAATTTACTAGATATAACAGTGATAATCGTGTCTCATTAAAAAAATCCTAACCTTAGATAGGAAAAAGAGTACGATGATTATTACTTGAAAATTACAACCACCTTTTAAAAGTAACGTCCTCTCTAACCATTTCCCCTTTAGAGAATCCTAAAATAATAGAAACACAGAAAAATATTACACATGATCAAATACTAGATTTGTAGACTGGTGTTGATAACTAAATCGGCAAGAGTCTCGATATGCCTTTTCTTGCCGACATGTCAGCCGAATTATTTTCTTCCGTAAGTATCCATTTTATGTACCATAAGAAACTGGAATACTCTTTTAAACAAAGGTTTATGAGCTCCTTGAAATTGGCTAGGCAGAGCAAAAGATTGAGTAATCATTTAATAACAATAGAACAATCACTCTCCAAGATCAGTATCTTTTTCTTCACCCAAGTGGAATTCTTGAATTGTTTGCATGCTTCTAAGATCTCTGCGAGGTCGCATCTGTCATCCCTATTGGCAACGAAAATGATAGTAGTGTCATCGAACGCTCATCTCGCAGTATGTCGCCTATTCCTGCTTTGTCGTAGCTTTCCACGATCGTCCCATCGACGCTAAATTTAAGAAATTCATCTTTAGAAGGAATCTAACTCACTAACTAGGATGTCGAATTATAACATTTGAACTCACTAAATTTTTTCGGATCCATTAAAAGCTCATTAATGGAGATAGATTCTTCCGACCACTTGCGGTGCACCAAAAACTTAAACGTTGAATGCATAGATCAAAAAGATACTCACCATTAATTTTAGATCCTTTGAAAACCAGCTCATTTCGGTATAACCAGCTCGACCATAGGATACAAAAGAAGCTCATGAGCCAAACCTTTTAATGAAGTTTGGAAGGAGTCAAGTGCATCCACAAGTCAAATAGGCCTTTGATGGAGTTTGGGAAAACCAGGTTAATCTCCCATATGTTGCACCTTCTTTGCCATATTGATCACATGATAAAACAATGGCAAAACAAGTGATTTATTGATTCTGGGTGTATGTTGAACATTGAGCAAAATGTTGATTTCTAATTCAGGCAATTAAGTTCCAATTTTATAGAGAGTCTTCCGCGAAGAACTTTCCAAGTGAAAGCTTTCACCTTCTGAATAACCAGGCCCGACCATATTAAATCCCACTTGACACCATGTTCGTTGATATGAGGTTGACTTGCAACAGAAAGAGTCTTCACGGAGAATATGCTATTTGAATTCAGACTCCACTTAATTGTATCGGTTATATCCAGGCAAATAGTAACATCAGATAAAACATTAAGGAAATTTTGCCACTGTACAAGCTCTCAGTCCAATGGACTTGTTCGCAAAGGTACCTTTCAGCTCCACATCACTTCAAATAGAACACTAAAATCTGCTACAGCGCCTTGTTTAATTGTTGTCAGTGCATAAATTCTAGGGAAGACATGCCTCAGAGGAGTTGAGTCTATCCATAAATCACTCCAAAATTAATTTTTTCCCATTTTGACAGAAAATCGAACATTGGCTTTGAATATTTCTTCAAATTTCAGAAAGTTTGCGATAACTTTTTTTCCAAATCCACGATTTATTATGTAGACTTAAATTGGACAGCAAAATAGACATTGGATTATTTTTGTATCTTGCTGCAATAATTCGACGCCACAAACTGTTTGGTTCGAATCCGTACCTCTAAATCTATTTTAGCAAAAGCGCTTGATTCTTGAATAAAGGGTCTATTAGACCAAGACCTCCGATTGATTTTGGAAAGCATAAATGTTCCCACTTTATCCAGTGTATTGTTCGATGATCCAGAGAACCCCACAAGAACCCAACAATCAATCTTGAAATTAGCTCACTGATTTTCTTTGGCGTAGGAAAAATAGAGATATAAAATAACGACAGATTAAAAGATAACAGGCCTCACGAGAGTTATGCGACCTCCAAATGATAGTGATTTTGACTTTCAACCGGCTAACTTCAATTTTATCTTTTCCACAATTGGTAACCATATCTTTGCGTCGTTTTTGCAACATCCTAGAGAGAACCCCAAATATTTGCTTGGCAAAGTTTCACTTTTACAGTTAAGGAGCATGGACCAATCTTCCACCAAATTTTGATCAACATTGATATCTGTAATCTTCGATTTGTTTAGATTGAGACTCAGTCCTGAGACAAATTTGAATGCCCTTAAAATCTTGACAATATTGTGAATGCCCATCTCACTTGCTCTACAGAAAATTATAAGATCATCAACAAATTGTATATGAGGCACACATTAATTGTTTGATCCAATTTGGATTCTCGAAAAAAGCCCCGAATCCATTGCCTTGAAGAACAAAGCGCTAAGAGCTTCAGCAATTATATTAAACAAAAATGGGGAAAGTAGACATCCCTGACGAAGACCTAAACTTAATTATTGAGAATAAAATGATCATAAAATCCTTCGATATGCAGATTTCATAAAATGATTACAAAAATACAAACATTTATAAAACTTATTTTTTCCTCTTTGCTAGAAAACTATCAATGAAATAGTAAACAAATTATGAAGAAATGGATGATTTTTTCATTAAAAAAGGAGTAAATTTATACACAAAGTTGATGTGCTCAGCCAACAAACCAGTACACCTTGACAGCATGAAATAACAACCTCCAGCTCACCAAATGACAGCTCATATAATGCCAACAGCACAAGCAACCTGCTAACTAACTTTTAATTAATTTTTTCATTCAATATTCACCCTGCTTGTCCTTTTGTTTCAGCCTTTGTGCTTCCTCATATGTCATTACATTCAATTTATGACGAAATTCAGAGAAGTACATAGTTGATAAAGCTTTCGTTAGACCATCAGCCACTTGATGAGTGGCAGGAACATAATTAATTTGAACCAGCTTAGCTGCAACCTTTTCTTGAACGAAATAAACATCTAAATCCATGTGCTTAGTCTTGGCATGATAAACTGGATTCATGCTCATAGATACAACACTGGAACTGTTATTCCAGACAACTGGGGTGTCACCATGATTCATCCCCATTTCAGTCAAAAGAGATGCAAGCCAAGCCACTTCTGCAACAATTTCTGCAATACTTTTATACTCAGCTTCCATGGTAGACTTGGAAACACTCTTTTGTTTCTTTGATCTCTAGGTAACCAGGCTATTCCCTAGATAAACACACCCACTAGAGGTAGATCTTCTGTCATCGAGGTTACTCCCCTAGTCAATATCTGCAAATGCTACTAAATTAAGAGTTGAATTCCCCGAGTGAAAGACAAGACCATAGTGTAGAGTACCATTCAAGTATCTTAATATTCTCTTTACTGCCTCCCAATGACCTTCACATGGTGCATGCATAAACTGTGCAACCTTGTTGACACAGAAGGTTATATCTGGTCTTGTGTGACATAAATATAACAAGGCTCCAACAATGTTTCGATAACCCTTTGCATCTGATATGGGGCTGCCAGCTTCTTTACTTAATGTAACATTAGGTAACAAAGGAGTTGTTGCTGCTTTGGCTTTATCCATCTTTGACCTTTCCAAGAGTTCAGAAGCATACTTCTTTTGACTTAAGAAGATGCTTCCATCACACCTTTGTACCTCAATACCCAGAAAATAGCTTAAGGCACCTAGGTCTTTGAGACTAAACTTCTTGCTAAGTTTGTCAACTACTTCATCAATTATAGAGGGTGAATGTCCTGTGATCAATATATCATCTACATATACCAAGATGTAGGTATAACTGTTGTTCCTGTTCTGAATAAATAAGGATGAATCAGTTGTGGCTCTACAAAAGCCTATTTGAACCAGGTAAGCTTGTAACTTAGAATACCAATTGCGATGGGCCTGTTTTAAGCCATACAATGCTTTGTTGAGCTTGCATACTAACTTACCCCCATTTTCAGCATATTTTTCAAATCCAATGGGTTGATCCATGTAAACGTCTTCCTCTAAGTCCCCATTTAGGAAGGCATTGTTGACATCAACTTGCCTTAAGCTCCATTTGTTTTCAACTGCAAGTGTAAGAATAACATTGATAGTGGAAAATTTCACTACTGGGCTAAAAGTTTCAATGAAGTCTCTCCCTAGAGGTTGAGAGAAGCCTTTGGCAACCAGCCTGGCTTTATATCTCGAGATACTCCCATCAACATTCCTTTTGATCTTGAATAACCATTTGCACCCAATTGAGCTCCTGTCGTGTGGAAGCATCACCAGTGTCTAAGTATTATTACGTTGAAGAGCTTCATATTCCTCCATTACAACATCTTTCCATTTAGGACAGTGAAGAGCATCAGAAATTGTAAGAGGAAGATCATCACTTACTACAGAATTGTAGTATAACTTTGGTTTATAAATTCCAGACTTGTTTCTGGTCATCATGTGATGAGTATTATGAACCTGTTCTGGAGAGGAGTTGTTGTTGGTGTCTACTAGAGCTATGTGAGGATCAGGCCTATGTTCTTCAGATAGATCACGTTCAGTGTTACCAATGTCTGGAAAGTCAGGCATGCCTGTAGAATCTGGAACTTCAGGAACTTTAGGAACTTCAGTGCCCAGTGATTCTTCTTCATGAGTACTTGTTGGAGGATTATTTGATGTACCA
This sequence comes from Abelmoschus esculentus, assembly GCA_035048815.1. NCBI lineage: Eukaryota > Viridiplantae > Streptophyta > Magnoliopsida > Malvales > Malvaceae > Abelmoschus > Abelmoschus esculentus. The sequence continues at coordinate 6,326,216 of JAUCBN010000049.1, forward strand.
AGTGCGACAGGTGTATTATGAACAAGAGAATCATCTTGAGTGGACACAGGTGGAGTAGGGTTGGACGTAGGGTTGGTAGACTGTGACACACCAGAAGGTGTCCTCATATGGGGCTCTCCAGGTTCAATAGTAGATGTTGGAGGAGACTTAATTGGAGCAGGTGCATGTTGAGAACCAGTAGACAAGTCTTCCACTAAAGGTATCGACTGAGAAACATGCTGACTGGTTGGTGGAGTAGGCTTGGCAGATTGAGAGCTGGTCTTTTCTGAAAAAGGAAAACATGACTCATCAAAGATCACATTGCGAGAAATATAAATTTTACCATCTGAAGCTAGGCAAGAGTAGCCTCTATGGGAGGGACTGTAGCCCAAGAAAACTGATGGAGATGACCTGAATTCCATTTTATGAGTGTGAAAAGGTCGAAGATGAGGATAACATCTGCATCCAAACACTCTTGAAAAGTTATAGTCTAGAGCCTTAGCAAAAAACTTCTCGTGTGGTGAAAGCCCTGCCAAGACTTTGGTAGGCAATCGATTAATCAAATAGACTGCAGTAGTAACAACATGTGACCAGTAGTGCATAGGTATAAAGGCTTGAGCAAGGAGGGTCAAAGTAAGCTCAATGATATGTCAGTGCTTCCTCTCAACAACTCCATTCTGTTGAGAGGTATGAGGGCATGTAATTCGATGCATAATACCTTCTTGAATCAGAAACGTAGACAAGGACCTAAATTCACCTCCCCAGTCGCTTTGAACTTCCTTAATCTTAGCATTAAACTAAGTAGAGACAAGCTTCTGAAAGGAATGAAAGGTAGTAAGAGCTTGAGACTTATGTTTCAAGAGGTAAACCCAAGTGTGCCGAGAGAATGCATCAATGAAGGATACATAGTAAGTAAAGCCTTGAGAGGACACATGTGATAGTCCCCAAAGATCAGTAAACACGAGTTGAAATGGTATCGTATATATGGTTTCAGAAGGCTGGAATGGAAGTCTATGGCTTTTACCCAATTGACATGCAGCACAAACTCTTTCATTCTCATTTCTCAAATTATGAAGGTGAACATCACATTGCTTACAGACAAGAGCAAGAGTCTCCTTTGATGGATGACCCAATCTTTGATGCCAAAGATCATAAACATCAAGAGGTTTAAAAACTAAATTCAACTGAGGTGTGAGCATACAATTATTGAATTGAAAAATAGGCTTAGATGAACTAGAAAAACTATAAAGACCATCAACTTCTTTTCCTTGTAGAAGAATAGCTCCAGTGTCTTCATCTTGTACCAGGCATGTGTGAGCATAAATTCGAGGAAAACCTTGTTATTACTAGCAAGCTTTGACACCGAGAGAAAATTTTTTTACATGAGGAACATGTAGTAATGTATTGAGATACAACATTCGGGAATGTGAAGATAATGTAGACTGACCAATTCTATCAATATTCAAAGCCATACCATTACTGAGAAGAAGTTTACCTGGGCTAGTGTAATCAGCACCATCATCAAGTAAACCAGCTTCAGGTGTGACATGATGAGTGGCCCCTGAGTCCACAAACCACTGACCTGTATTTGCAGTCGCAACAACTGGTTGCATACCTGATCCTGAAGCAACACCACCACGATTCAAACACTCAGTGTTCATAGCACACATATTCACTGTAGGTTGACCTTCCTGGGCTGGAGATTGAACCAAGGATTGAGGACTAACACTAGAGAAAGATTCATCGAAACGATGCCAACACCTGTTGACAATGTGGCCTAATTTACCATAAAGCTGACATTGAAGTCGAGTTCTGGTAAATCGACCTCTGCCTCGCTGAGCTGTTGGTGGGCGAAATGGTCTGGGAGAGGCAACCTGAGGAGAATCATTCATTTAAATAGTGTTGAGGCTTGGAGAAAATAAAGCATGATTATGAAAGCTGTTGAGCTGAGTCTCAGCATCAATAAGCAGTGAAGTAGCAGCCTCTATTGTATAAGGTTCTCGACTTGCTGTGATAATGGCCATAAATGGTTGATATTCCATTGTTAAACCATTAAGAATGGATGCAATTTTCTCCAGGTCAGAGACAGGATTTCTATAGGACGCAAGAGCATCACAAACTTCTTTAACTTGCGAGATGAAGGCACGCATGGAGAGATCACCTTTCTTCAAAGATCGGAGGCGATAATGAAGACTCATTATCGTGGTTGTGGAACGGCTAGCAAAAAACTGAAGTACCATTACCTAGATTTCATTAACAGTGTCAGCCCCAACAAATTGAGAGAGCAAGTTGGTGTTGATGATGGAGAGCAACTATTGGGCCAGTGCACTATCCTGCGCCACAAAGGCCTCATATGCTTCATTAGCAACAATGGTTCCAGTGTCATCGAGAAATGTAGTGGGAGGAGGCTTGAGAGCATCGGTGAGAAGCTTTTCAAGGCGATGGCTCCGAACCGCAAGTAGAATCTGCTGTTTCCATAAAAGAAAGTTGGACTCATCAAGAACGATGTTAACCCTCTTGTTGGTGAATGCTTTGCTCACCTTGGACAGAGAACCACCGGATGTTTCAATATCAGGTAATGGTAAGGACGATTCTAGAGGTAACGCCATGAAAATAAGCTGAAGAAGAGACAAACAAGAAACACTAGAACAGTACACTAACTCGGAAGCAACCTGGCGATTGATACCATGCTGAAAAATTATCAATGGAACAGTAAACAAATCATGAAGAAAGGGATGATTTTTTCATTAACAAATGAGTAAATTTATACACAAAGTTGTTGTGCTCAGCCAACAAACCAATGCACCTTGACAGCATGAAATAACAACCTCCAGCTCACCATATGACAGCTCATATAATGCCAGCAGCACAAACAACCTGCTAACTAACTTTTAATTAATTTTTTCATTCAACACTCTTCATCCTCAAACTATATTTGGTTTTTCAATTTTTCAACATAAGTATGATTTCTTTATATATTCACCCCTAAACATTAATTTTATTGGACCAAAAAAAAACATAAATGACATCCTTATTCTTTCCCTCCCTCCTTATTCTTCTACGGTGGAGAGTTTCGTTAGAAAACTTTTAAGTGATCGAGATTTTTTGATGAAGAATTTAATAAATTTAAATCGTCTAAAGATATTTAAAGACATGAATAATTTATGTTCTTAATTTAGATTCAATCTTATTATTATATTTTTGAAAATGAAAAGTGAGTATTTTAAATTTAAATTTTGATTTATAATTTTTTGAAAATCTTTTAAAAAATTAATGCATATTTGGGTTGAGAAAAATGATGATGAAAATTTTAGTGTAAAAATTGGTTTAAGACGAGGTTGAAGCGCGACAGAATATCATGACTGAAAATTAAATTTTGTTATTGTTCTTGTCTTCGGTTATATATTTTTTCATTGGTCCAAACATTTTAACATCCAATGATTAAAATAATTTTAGTAGGGATGTTAATTGAATAATTTAAGTTTGATTTGATGAATATTCAAATTGATTTAAAATTTAAATTTGAATTCGATTTGACTCGATAAATTTGTTAATAATACATTATTTTTATAATATGTTAGTTTGATGTATTTATGAATTATTACTTTAAAATTTAGATTTTGAAATTACTTCACGCTATTTTAATTATTTTTTGTTAAATTTTTTATTTATATTTATGTTAAATTTTACATAATATTATTAGATTTTACGTGTATTAAAAAACAAACTAAAAATTATATCAAAGTTAACGAGTAACGGATTTTTACCGAACACAACTACAATAAAAATTTATTGAGGTTATTGAGTATTAGGTAAAGAGAGCATGAGTCAAACAATTTTTGAGCTGAGTCAAACACTACTTAATTCTTAATCAATTTGTTCGATAAATACCCCTACATTTTGACATAACTACCAATATTGATCAGTTAATCCAAATCGAGCTTTACATAAATTCATGACAGAGTTATAAAAACATACGAGAAAATAAGCATACTTGAATGAATTTGTGAATTAAATCTTACTATTAGTAGAGAAAATTATCCAATACATATAATTTAATTATTTTAAGGTGTTTATTATAAAAGACTTAAAATGCGTTAAAAATATATACTTTAAAAATTTATATTTAAAATTAAATTTTTAAAAATTTAATTATTTTTTTAAAAAAATAAATTTATATTTAAAATATATACTTTAAAAATTTAAAATTTATTATTTATATTTAAAAGTTAAAATTAAATTTTATTTTAAAAATAGATTTAATCATTAAATAGGTGCTTAATACCTTTCTCTTGTTAGGTGCTTAAATTATTTTTTGGAGAAACTAAATGCCTAACATTACATTCTATAATCAATTTAAAGTTTTTCGTTAATTCTTACCGTTAAAAAAATATGTGTCATCTGAAAATTCTAAAATAATATTAAAAAATAAATAAAGTTACTTAATTTATAGAAAATCTCAAAGTTTTTTGGATTTCACAAAATAACCCCAAATTTCAAAATTTCTAACTCCCAAAATCTAAATCTCAATTTAGGCTAATTTTATATCGATTGTCACGTTGTCGCCTACCATATCAGTCACCAGAACTTTATGACCATTTCTCTCACCATTCTATCGTTAAAAATCAACCGACATCGTGTGAAACATCAAAATTATTGAACTATTCCTTCGAACGATTCACGACGAACGATGTATAGATTAATCGGTGCGGGAAGGACGTTTCATTTTGTTGCCAGCAAGAGCGACCAGATTTAGGAGTCTATGAAGTTTAAGGATTATTTTGAAAATATTTGAAATTGTAAAATATATTTTTATTTTGTTTTATTAATTTTATTTATTTTAAATATAATTTTAAAACTTTGAGAAGAGGATACATATTTTTTAATATAAGAATTAACAAAAGATTTTAATTACGAATACTCTTTTCTTCCAATTAAGTTTAAGAAGATTTTTAATAAGGCTCGTAATTGCATTTTTTTTACATAAAAAATAGACTTTAATTACGGAATAAAACATTAAATAACTAGTTGACAAAAAATAGTTTAGATAACTAATTAAATAAATTAATTTGGATAAGCCTTAAAAATACTTATACTATTATTTAAACAACAAAAAGTTTACTCTTATCAGTGGTATGATAAAAAGGAAATAATATTTGATTTCAAAGACAGAAGACCTTGTTATATTAAAAAGGAAGAAGAAACAGTTTTAAACCCTAAGCCCTTTCTCAAGCGCCTCAGGCTTCATCCTAAAGTAAATTCGATATCTGCAATTTGATTCAGCAGCAGAGATAATGAAGGTGGTTGCTTTAGTCAGCGGTGGCAAAGATAGCTGTTATGCTATGATGAAATGCATCCAATACGGCCACCAGGTTTTTCTGCTCTTTCCCTAGAAACAAACCAACAAAGTTTCAGTTAAAATCTCGAAAGATTTTGGGAATCATAGGGTCTTAAAAGAAAAGGGTACCGAAAAGAAGTACTAGTAGATGTTTCCCCCATAGAGTTTAAAATTCTTGTAGTGTGTATGTGTTTGCAAAATTTTAGAGAAAATGTTGACATTTTTGTTGATGTTTTTATCTAGATTGTTGCTGTGTCTAATTTATTACCAGCTGATGATTCAGTGGATGAGTTGGATAGCTACATGTATCAAACTGTAAGTCTGCCAATTCTTGTCGTTTGATTTCACTTATCTATTTATGTTTGTAAGAAAATGGTAGAAAAATCATACTACAATTGTTTAATGTTAAAAGTTTATAAAATATGCATCTTTGCATGATTTCAGCATGGATACTGAATTCTTCTTCTTTCTGCAGGTAGGGCACCAAATAATTGTAAGCTATGCTGAATGCATGGGAGTTCCATTGTTCCGGAGGAGGATACAAGGAACCACAAGGCAAGCCCTTTAAATGAGTATCATGGTGAAACCATATATCTTATTCAGGGAATTAATGATCTTCACTTTGTAGCAAAATTATGAAAGGGATAAAAATGTTATCTTTGTTCTTCCTTTCATGATTGCTTGGGTTGTTGTGTACTTCAGGCTTTTCCTTATTTTTAGTTACTAGTTCCTTCAAGTTTGTATGATCTGTTAACGGTGTTATTAAGAACTTCAAAGGCTTGCCTATGTAACTCTTTGTGTGGGCATATCATGTGATTGCCAGATTGTACTTAGTATGATGCTTCTAGGCAAGTCATAAATTTCTCTTTCACTGTGTAATGGTTGGGATACAGTATAGAAAATTTGTTAATCCATTTTGTACGTAGCCATATTTATATCATGAAGAAATTTACTTTATGTTTGGTAAAATTGATCTTTCGATAGGCTGCATCTTGGATCAGTTAGTTTTCAGCCAAGCATATGCCCTTTCAACTTGGCAGATACATTATACGCATTTTCTTTTCTGAAGCTTTTGGCGACTATTGTGTAGGCACCAGAAACTTAGCTACCAGAAAACACCGGGTGATGAAGTTGAAGATATGTTTATTCTGTTAAATGAAGTTGAGAAGCAGATGCCTTCTGTCGCAGCAGTTTCTTCTGGTGCAATTGCATCAGATTATCAAAGGCTACGAGTGGAAAGCATTTGTTCAAGGTTAGGGCTTGTTTCTCTGGCATATTTGTGGAAACAAGATCAATCATTGCTTCTCCAAGAAATGGTAATTTTTATTTTGTTAATGTGAGGACTTAATAAAAAATTAGATGATTTGTCTCACATATTATCATCTGTTCTTTCATGTTCAGATAATGAATGGTATTATGGCTATCACGGTCAAGGTATGTAGTATCATTAAATTTATAATTTTTCTAACATTTGTTTAGAACCCCTGTGATGTCTTTTCTTGTGCTATGCAGATTTATTTTCTAGCTATTTCTTTTATGGGATGTTTCATCGTGTGTTTTTTAATTGAAGTATTGTGTGCTTTATACTGGATTATCATGTCATAGGTTGCAGCCATGGGTTTGGACCCTGCAAAGCACTTGGGAAAAGAAATAGCATTCTTGAACACATATCTACATAAATTGAAAGAGTATGCCCGTACTGTTCTTTTAACGTTCTCTCTCTTTCAAATGTATGACATAACTTCTATCATTTAAAGCGTGACTGGAAACTTAGAGTGTTCTTTCCAAACTCTCTTTTTTCAGCTTGTATGGAATAAATGTATGTGGTGAGGGAGGGGAGTACGAAACTCTGACTCTTGACTGCCCACTCTTCCATGTAAGTTTTTCTGTTGAGCGGTGTACTGGCATAAATATATTCCTTATATTTGTCACTTCTCCAATCTCAACCCATCTTTCTTTCATTTTAGTGGTTTCTTTTATTACTTTCCAAAGATTTAATCGGAATTCATATTCTGAGCAAGGGGGTTTGTATCCCAGTTGCATTTAACAAATTCTCCACATATTATTTTTCTATGTGATTATTAAGATTGAAATTTCTCCGAATGCTCGGATTGTGCTTGATGAATTCCAAGTAGTACTGCACTCTTCAGATTCCATAGCTCCAGTTGGAGTGCTGCATCCACTGAAATTTCACTTGGAAAGAAAGGCATCCATCTCAAGTGGTAATGACTAAACCAATGATCTTTGTTGCGAGAATTTCAGTTATGTATCCGAAGTGCGAGGAGAAAACCCAGAGGAATTTAAAGCTCCATGCGGGCCTGTTCCTGAAGTTAGTGACTTCATCAGAGTTTCAAGTTATAAGCTTCACCTCTCTAAATCAGAAAAAAATAATTCATTTTCTATGTGTTGTTGGTTGCAAGGTCCATCAGGACCATCAGCAGGTAAAAAAAAGGATGCTTTGCAGATTTGCTGTTATTATTCCATGCAACATTTTAATTCTTTCTATTCTATGACTGGTTCCAAATACAGCAGTACAATCTGTTTTTGATTACCTTTTGTTTGATAGGCTTGCAGGAAGATCTGAACCTGATCTTTCGGCAAATTGAATTGCAACTTGCAGACTGTGGTTTAGGTTGGGAGCATGTGCTTTATATCCATCTCTACATTTCTGATATGGATCAGTTCATTCTGGCAAATGAGACGTACGTTAGATTTATCACCCAAGACAAATGCCCTTTTGGTGTTCCATCACGAAGTACTATTGAATTGCCTTTAGTTCAAGCAGGTTTAGGGAGAGTGTATATTGAAGTTCTAGTTGCCAATGACCAGAGCAAAAGAGTTTTGCATGTTCAAAGTATTTCATGCTGGGCACCAAGTTGCATTGGACCTTACAGCCAGGTACTCCTAATAATTGCAATTGGTATCAATCAGTAAAGGTTCCTTTTTGAAACATTTTTATACTTGATATATATTTTCCAAAAGAATACTGAAATGATTAGAAGAAATTGTCTGGTTGAATTTTTTTTATGGTGGGGAGTGAAGCAAGTTTTCTTTATGACAAGATATTGAATTGGAAGCCACATGGGGATCTTGAATTATTAAGATCCCATTCATAAATGTTGGAAGATGCCCTTTTCTGGTGTGGACATGCCTGTTATTTCAACCAACTGCATTGGTTCTATCCAAATACAGTCTAGTCAACTTTTAATCCGATCAATTTTATTTTTAGGCAACTCTGCATAAGGAGATACTACATATGGCTGGTCAATTGGGACTTGATCCACCTACAATGACTATTTGTGATGGAGGCTCCACTGCAGAACTTGAACAGGCGCTGCAAAACAGTGAGGCAATAGCAGAATGCTTTAAGTGTTCAATATCTACTTCTGCTATTCTCTTTGTGGTTTACTGCTCGACAAACATTCCATTAGAAGAGAGACCAAAAATCCATGACAAGCTGGATATGTTTGTGAAGCAACGTAAGCTGTCTCATCTGGATAAAGAGACCAATACTGAACTGCTTGATCCTATATTTCTCTATATTCTAGTTCCAGATCTTCCGAAAAGGTAAATAAACCACACTTCTTGTCAACTTTTCGATGAATAATAAAGTACGTTGAGAAGAAAGTTTTCAACTTGAATTTATTTTGCTTTTCTTACTGGATGATTAATTGAAGAAGTAATAGTATGTGTTGCATCCAACAGAAGGGCAGTTCATCATCTTTTGTTTCTTATATTGCAGAGCACTTGTAGAAGTAAAGCCGATTCTTTATGTCCCAGAAATTGCAGAAACACCTGAAGAAACCTCATATGAACTTTCTAGCATGGTGGCACCTAGTTCTTCCGGTTTTCTACCTGCAGATTGGCATGATTCATGTATTCAGAAATGTGTCATTCACGGGAAGATATGTTCAATGGTTTTGTCTATCACAAGTGTAGTGGCTATGAAGATTTGTTCTGATTCTATGAATGCTGATCAGAGCAATGGCAATCATCAGAATTCTCTCACGGATAGCCAAATGAAAAGAATATCTAGATTTTGCATCTATCTTCTTGACAAAACTGTTATCGAAAATGGTTTCTCCTGGAAAGACATTATGGTAAGTTTCTTAGGAAAGTGCTGAATTTTCCATCAAAATTGATTGTAAATTGAGTTATATCCTGTTGAACTTTGGTTAGGAAAATGTTTTCATCAACCATCAGGAAATCTTCATAATGTTAGATTTTGATTATTGAATCCTCTCCATTTGTGTTATTTTTATTCCTCACCTGTTTTCATTATAGTTCCTCACGTCTATTTCCCCCAATTTCCCCCCTAGAGTTTGAGACTCTACATCCCACAAAACCTCCATGTGCCTTTGGAGACAATATCAAGCTTGTTCGAGGATGCATTCAAGGAACTTGATCAGATGAATGACAGTGCAAAAGTAGGCGGGAAACCTATCTTCAATCTTGTTCCAGTCCTAGGTGCCGGAAGATCTGCTGCGTGCACAGAAGATATAATCACCTGTGAGCTGTTTGCTCGGAAATCTTGACCCTCCACTTCACTTGGAAATGGAATCATGTCTTACTACAAGGGATGGATCAGTCATCAAAGAAAATCCATTTTTGAAAGCTAAAACAACCCCACCAGCATGTTTTGCTCTTGGATGAACAGGTAATACTTTTGGTCAATTTATATGTAAGATTTCTTGCCTTTACAAGCATTTCTCTTCGCATTTGAAGGAATCTAAACAAGTCAAATTTAAATGTTAATTTCAAAATTTTATAATACATTCTGATTGAGAATTTCTTGTTTATGTCAACTGTCCTTGTTGCAAAAGCTTTGCTTCAATAAATATAATAACGCTAAAATAATAGAGAACCCCCTGCACTTTACCATCTTATTTAGTCAAGTCCCTATACATTTACTAAATCGAAAATAAGTCCAATAAGCCCTTGACCTTTTGTTTTTGAAAGATGGATATTATTAGAAGATAAAAACCCTATAGTAAGAGCATCGTTAAAAAACCTCCCTAATCCTAATTGGAGGAAAAAAGTGCTCTTACTAGTAGGACATCAAGATAAAGTTCAAGGTTTTACATCTGAATACCACAAACTTACACATTTTAACACCAACCCTAAATGCAAACCATTTCGACCCCATTATGCCATTTTGAAATTATCCGTGATCATAAGAGAATAAGTTGAACTAAGATCAATTCTACCCGTCTATTAAACTTGATCACTCTACTTAAAGTTCTGCAGCCCATCCTTTTTCCATACCAAAGGAACATTCCTCAAAATCCCACTCTTTGCCAATCTATCCGCAGTGTAATTTGTTTCCCTTGACACCAATTGAATAGACCATGAAAAACCTGCACATAGATTCAAGCACTCAGCAATAGTATCTTTAAACACAGTAGGAGCAGACTTTGGATTAGTAATCCAGTCAACACAATTCGAACAATCTGTTTCCAGCAACAACTTGCACGACTTCCACCACCTCGATTGCTTATATAGGAATATTGCTTCTTTCAGAGCTAGTAACTCGGTTGTAGCTGCATCAAAAATACCAACAGATTTAGAAAACATTAAAAGAGTCGAGTTCTCCCAATTTCTAAGTATTCCTCCAATTCCAGCCTTTCCGAAACTCCCCTCCGCAGCCCCATCGACATTAAACTTCAGAGAGTATAAAGGAGGGGTTACCCAAACACATAGCGGTGTATTTACGCACAAACCAAAGGACGGGCTTGTTTAAGAAAAGTGATATAGTTCAAGGCTTTTTAAACAATTTAACCATATAATAGAGAGTGGTGAAATGATTTTCCCAATTGGGGCTAACAATTTGCATGTGGTATGTCTTCATTTCATCAAAATTAGGTTGGCACCCCCAACATCCTCTACTCTAAGCCAAGTCACATCTAGTCTCTCTCAATGAGATTGCTATAGATTTTGTTCTTTCTTGGTAGTTATGAGTTGCTTTCTTGAGGTCCATACTCCATAGTCAAGATTGGAGTCCTGCTTATGGATTTATTATCAGAAACTTGTCATTTTGTATGTGATATGAAAACACAAACTTGAAAGTAGTTCGATAAACACTATACGACACATTTAGTTGAAGTGTTGTGATTCATGCTTAATGGTTTAATATTATGTTCGAATGTATGATCCGCATGGATATCGATAACATAGATTGGGAATGTACCCAACAACACACCATTATTGGGATTCATGCTTAATGGTTTAATATTATGTTTGAATGTATGATCCGCATGGATGTCGATAACATAGATTGGAAATGTACCCTACAACACTCCATTATTGTTCAGTTATAAATTTGTGAAAGTGACATTGGAGAGGACTCATGGTGCTTTTCAGTGAACAGGAAGCAAATGAACAAAATTCCAAAAGGGTTTTGGTGAGCTTTATGTGGGAAATCACAGCTCACATGGTGGAAAAGGGGGACCAATGACAGTTTTAAAGGGCAAACAAATCATGATTGTGTTAAGCAAACCTCCCCAGCCCCACAACACATTCTGAGTTCAGCAAAGCTCTCAGCAGTCAGCAGCACTGAAATCATAAGGACCTCAGCCTCTATAGTTTATCTTTTGGCAGAAATTATGTTAGAATTTGGAATCTGGTCAGATCCGATAGGTCTGCGGTACAACTACTTAATTAATGCTAAAGAAACATGTTTCAAAACTTGTAAAAAAAATAAAAGATGAATTGAAATGTTTTATAAAAAGTAAAACGTTTTAGGTTTTGAGTTTTTTTTTTTAATTTATCGTTTTTTAGCCTTAAATTAGATGATGGTACCATAGACTCGTTGATCATTTAAAAAGTTAAACAAAGTAAAAGAGAGGCAAAATGTTTGGTTCATGTATTGTTGTGTCTCATGGAGTACTTATAGATCACATTTTAAGATTTTATCTTGAAAATTTTGAATTAAATTTTTAGGATATAGAGTAGAAATAAAAAGATGAAATCGATTTTAAATTGAAAAGTGATATATGGTTGTCGCATTAAATCGTTAAAAATTGATTGTAAATAAATATTTTGATGATTATTATGTATGTGTTTTAATAATAGAAGTTAATTAAATGATATAGTTGTTGCATTAAATCAGAATGAATCATAAATATTTTTGTCATGTTGGACAAATTTAAGTCTTACTTATGAGAAATTATATCATGGGTAAGTCTCACTACGTTATCTATGTGACCAATCACTAAAAGCCATTTATTTTATATTTTTTTCATATCATATTTTTCTAAGTGAATCTTCACTCATATTTACTGTTAATTCATTTTAAAAACAATTTTTTAAATGAAGATTCATTTGGAAAAAATATATAACATAGAAAAATTGATGAGATGAGTAATTTTTATTACTTGGTCTCATAGACACGTGATAAGACTTACCCATAATATAATTTCTCGTTACTTTAGTAATTAACGAATGAAACATGGGTTTAGAGTTTACTACCGTTGCGTGAATGGAAATATTTTATATTTAAAAAAATCAGGTCTATCATTTTTTAAATTTTGGAATTTCAGCACGTTATTAACAAATGGGTAAATTACTTTTGGTCAATTGACTTTGCATTATTTTTATTTTGGTTATTTAATTTTAAAGATTTTCAATTTCATCATTGTACTTCTGAATTCCACTCGTTTTAACATTTTGGGTAAATTTATGCAAAAAAGTCAAACTTTTTTCTTAAACCAAGATTTTTGGGCTCCCTTTGATTCACTAGTGTCAGTATTTTCTTCCAAATTTGAATGATAGAAAGTTTGAGAACGAGGCAAAAATAATTAGGCGGTATAGATTGTAAATCAAAACAAAATAAGATCAAAATTTAATTTTTGTTGATTTCGAGTAAAAAAAGGAAAAAAGAGAGGGAAAATGAAACATTTTGGTACCGGTCGCATTATAAACGAAGATAAATTATTGTGAAATAACATTGGAGAAAGATTTTGATCATGAGAAAGGAAATGAATAAAAATGCTAGGAAATTCCTAAAAGTAAGAGTCTCAAGAATACAACATTTTGGTACTAAAGTTAAAACTTAATGTCTGAGAGATCAAAAGAATGAAATTAAAAGGCTTAATGATGGAATTAAATTTTTTAAAGATATATGACCAAAATAGAAATAAGGAGAAATTAAGTGACCGTAAAATATTGGGTTAAAGTAAAAAAAATTATCTTAAAAACTCTTGTTTTTATAATAATTTAAGTAACTCTATTAATAAGCTATGGGTTAAGTTTATTATACAAACAACTACTGTATTTTATATTAAAAATGAATTATATCTATGTGTTGTGAATAAAGTAAAGAACAAGAATAAAATAGGAGAATAAAGATGAGAGACAAAAGGGAGAGAGATTTTATTATATTCTCAAAGTAAGGGTTGTGTACAATGCTATGCCAAAAGTCTATATTTATAGGCATAAGATGGAAACCCTAATTTCAATGGGTATTAAACCCTAATACTAAAGCCCATTAAAGTTTAACTTAATATATGGATATCCACCATGAATAAATATATTCATAACACTCCCCCTTGGATATCCATGAAGATAATGTGCCTCGTTAAAACCTTACTAAGATAAAAACCCTGTGGGAAAAAAATTCTTAGTGAAGGAAAAAGAGTACACACATCTTTGATATGCATAACATGTTGCCTCATTAAAAACCTTACCGGGAAAACCCATTGGGACAAAACCTCGGTTAAGGGGAAAAGAGTGCAACGCGTATTTACTCCCCCTCATGAAAATATCACATAAGATCTTTGAATCTTCATAATTCAACATTGAATACAATCTTCAAATATTAAAGTAGATCATGCACTAGTGGATAAATCTTCCAAATCATTGCTTGAAATGATTCATTGAATATTATTCATCTGAAAATCATGAGGGACGAAACTTGAAGAAATATGTTTCGTTTTATCATATTTGATATATCCACCTTGAGATATAAATTTTGTATTATCTCTGTACAAGATAACTTGCATCTTATCTTGTAAAAAACATTCACATATCTTCAGAATATGTTTAGCCAAACACATATTTCGGTTTTGCCTTATGCATAACAATTATTTTAAAGGTAATGATCTCGTAGCACTTAAAAAAATATTTCTGGACCAGTTAAGATACGATGCTTCCAGATCAAAAAATGTTTATATTGTGCTTTAGACTAAAAATATCATTACCCTTTTCGTGATGCGAAAAAAATCTTCGTTTACAGTAAGAGACTTAACAACAACCATAAATGTGATAAATAGATATGCGTTATGCATGTAAAGTCTCTTTCAATATTTTTCTGTATGTCGATAGATGCACAAGGATTTGAGGAGGTCTCTTCACGAGTCTCAACGATATTCAAATCATCGACATACACAATCAATAAAAATTCAGAGCTAAATCTCTTAATAAAAAAACTCGGGGAAATAATTCATATAGCATTATGCTAATAAGTATTCAATGAGGCGATCATATCAAATACGCCTAAATTGTTTCAAGCCATAAAAAGATATATTCAATATGATTGAATAATGTTCTCGAGAACTTGAATGAACTGCTTATGGCAATCTAAATCTTTCCGGAAGTTTCATGTAAATATTACTATCAAGAGGCTCATTCAAATAGGATGTAACAACACCCATTAGGCAGAAACCGAGTAATTTTATTTAGTCAGACTGATCAAAATCTAAAAGTAGTTGCATCCACCACCGAGAAATATATTTTCCTCATAATCAATTTCATGTCTTTGTGAGAATCCTTGTGCAACCAAATGAGCTTATATCTCATGATTTCCCCTTTTGATTTCTCTTTCTCACGAAGGCTCGTTTATATTCACGAGTTTTACACATTTCAATGTACGGGCTATAGGCCCAAATACTTCTCTTTTCAAAAGAGATTTTAGTTTCGCCTCAATTGCCTCTTTCGTGTTGGCCAATCATTTCTTTGTTTACATTGCCCAATTGACAATGATTCATGATCCATATCATCAAATAAAATCTCTAGTGCTATATTGCATGCAAATATATTAACGATGTCGATTTAATTTCAGTTCCACTTATTATCAGACATGACATAATCTATTGAGATTTCTTTATTATCAGGTACCTGAGTTATGTCAATGTTTCTGTTGGAGACCATTTAATCTCTTCTAGAGATTTTCATAATCATTGATTCCTCAATCAGACCATCATAAAATATAGCTCCTTTTCTTTTTCGATGATCTCTTATCTTTGGAACTTACTTGTCTACTACGCTTTAAGCGTAAGTTAGACTCATTAACAACTAGAGTTTGTCCTTCCATGACATCAAATTTAATCGGAGCATTCATAGCTGGTATACGTGACTTAGTCACTCTTTTAGGGTCAGCAAAATCATCTGGCAATTGATTTGCTAAATGAATTATCCTTTGAACTTATAGTTCACATTGTGTAGTACGTGGATCAAAATGAGAAAAATGATAATTCATTCTAACTTATTTCTTTCCCAGCTATTTATTTTCTCCCCCTAATGTTGGGTAAACTGACTCATTAAAATGATAGTCAGTAAATCGGATTGTAAATAAATCCCCTATCAGAAGCTCTTATATATATTCCCAACAAAACTCATCTTTGTGCGTTGTGGTGGAGCAATTAGAACATATATCGCACACACACAAAAAAAATCTAAGATGAGAAATATTTGGTTCCTGACCAAAAACCATTTGTAATGGGGAGAACTTATGATCATTTGTTGGCTTGATGCGAATTTATGATATTACATGTAAAATTACATGTCATCAACATTATCAAGACTGATTGTCTTTAGAAAATAATCTGGAAAATGTGCTCATAATTTTATCAACTGAGCAAGTAGCCTCGCAAACACCAAGTTGCGGGTTAATAACAAGGATACATATAACCATCTAGTCGATGCATCGATAAAAATCGTATAATATCTAGATGATCTTTTAGAAAGGTGTATGGGCCCATATATTTATCACCTTGTATCCGTTCCAGAAAATTAATAGCACTCTATCTTAGATGTTGATGGTTGTATAATCAAATTGCTTTCATAGCAAGTATCACGTGAAATATTACCATGAAGAAAATCTTAGTTCTTCAATAAATGATCACATGAAAGTGTCAACCAATTTTCGCATCATAATTGAACCGGGATGGTCTAACCGGTCATGCCAAATAAAATTATCAGTAAACATATTGTTTACAATAGCACGAGCTTCAACTTGTACTAAATCTTATGTAGTACAATATGGATGACAGTGCATGTAATTTTGCCAAGATTTCCTTATACTCGTAATATTGAGATAGTCAGCATCCCTTGACTAATATTCTCAATATATTTCTGTAAATATCTTTAAAATACAATAAGTCTCTTTGCGACTTTGACGAGCATAATACACTGTAAATATGAGATAAAGTCTCATTTGGCAATAACATATTTGCTCAACGGGCATAATGCACTGTAAATATGAGATAAAGTCTCATTTAGCAATAACATATTTGCTCTGTCGGAGCTTTCTGTGATATTAGTGCTTCCGGATATAGTACTCATATTATTCCCTTGCATTTAAAATGGGAAAATGTACATAATTATGCACCTTTTAATATGTGCTTTATTTCATTCACTTCGGGGAATGAAAAATATGTGCTTTGTACCATTCACTTCGGGGAATGGAAAATATTAAATATAGCACATTATATCAACTCGTTTATTTATCAAAGATAAGCTCTCAAAAGCTCTTCCGAAGCATTGATATTTCAGTACTTTGAGATATAGTACTCACATTTTCCCTTGTATTTAAATGGGAAAATATTTCTTATGCTTAAGTATAGTATGAGTACTTGCACTGTTTGCTTGGCATAAATAGCCACAATTCATTATAGATTTCATTCCGGAAGTGATAATATTCTTCAAAGGATAAATTAACATAGAATGTAAATAATATATAAAATAAATTAACATAAAGCGTAAATAAATAATATGTAAAATAAATTAATATAAATATATAATAAATAAAACAAAATAAATAAAGATCAATTATTTCTTTTAGATGTTATAAGGGAAATAAAATAAATGGCGAATTATTTTCTTGAAGGACTATGAGAAAAATTATCAATATCCAATTGAGTTGGATCAATAACGCCATTATTTTTGCCACAAAGAAAATCTGATTATATTTTCTTCAATTTATCATTCATGATTATGAATAAAGTCCGTAATGCTTCGGCGTTTGACAAGTACGAGATCAATGGTTTATACCATCACTTTGATAACATAAAGATTTTTAATCTGATCTCTATCATTCTTGGCATCTTTACAATTCCACTTCTTGTGGATATAAGTATTCTCAAAATAATCATCTTATCCATGTCTATTTTATGATCTCAATCATGACCACAATTACTAATGTGGCTTTTATTCATTCCGCTATATAATATCACATTCGCTTCAGGGAATGGAGCGGAGCCTGTTGGGCGATATTCATAATTTTTCATGAGCAACTCATTATTTTGCTCAGCCACAAGAAGGCAAGAAATTAACTTGGAATATTTCTTAAAGCCTTTTTCACGATATTGTGTCTGAAGGACAACATTGTTGGCATGAAAAATGGAGTATGTTTTTTTTTTCTAACATATCCTCATCAATGATACTCTGACACATAATTGAGTTTTATTCATTAACCATATAGTGAATTATCACGTTTGCATTCACTTCAAGGAATGAAACAAATTCAATAATCGCATGGAATAAACATCATGCTTGCATTCACTTCAGGGAATGACATAAATCAAATAATCGCATGGAATAATCATCATGCTTACATTCACTTCATGGAATGTCATAAATCCAATAATCGCATGGAATAATCATCATGCTTGCATTCACTTTAAGGAATGTCATAAATCCAATAATTGCATGGAATAATCATCATGCATGCATTCACTTCAGGGAATGCCTCCCATAAAAATTCTTTGATCAAGACAATTTTCGTAACTTGAACTTGGGAGAAGTCTATAGTCGAGTTTTTCGACATAAAAAAAAATATTGCTTCCAAGCAAATATAAACTTTATAATATTCATACTATTAAATAGTAATTGATCAGCCAATATATATTCAATATATTCAAAGAATAAAAATTTAATCTTCATACGCGGCGTTGTTAAACCAGTCCACAAGGTCCTTTAAAAAGAACCTCCTTTGAGACCAGTAGCCTCGCAGAACGGGATGTCCAGCCAATATACTCGGATTAAATTATTAAAACAAAATATTAATGACATGAAATAAACACATAATATTATTAGACAAAAATAGAAATATTTATATGAAAAAGAGAAAAATCATAATCATCATCGTATATATACTATTTTATAAATTAAATATAAAAGATTAAAAAAGAACATACCGGGTAAATCTTTGAAGAGACTTGAAAATCTTCTGAGCAAACTCGTGCTGATAACGTGTTGTGAATAAAGTAAAGAACAAGAATAAAATAGGAGAATAAAGATGAGAGACAAAAGGGAGAGAGATTTTATTATATTCTCAAAGTAAGGGTTGTGTACAATGCTATGCCAAAAGTCTATATTTATAGGCATAAGATGGAAACCCTAATTTCAATGGGTATTAAACCCTAATACTAAAGCCCATTAAAGTTTAACTTAATATATAGATATCCACCATGAATAAATATATTCATAACACTATGGTGGTTCAGTGGTTAAATTTTTAACGGTTAAAATAAGTTATTTAACCTCAGTAGTTAAAGGAACGGTTATTGTTCTTAAAAGTTACGGGTTCGAGTATCATTAATGCCAATATAGTGATTGAGTACAATGTCTAATGATTGAGAGTACGCTCTAAAACAAATACTACTGTAATCATCATAAATGATTCAAAAAAATTAAAAACAATTTTATTTTTAACCGTTATTTTTAATAAAAATAATTTTATTAGAAATAGCAATTAAAAATTGAATATAAATTATAAAATAAACCTAAAAATAAAAAAAATATATAATTATGATAATGGATAATTTAATCATGTGCCGTTAATAGAAATAATTTTTTTAACGCCTTAATTTTAAAGTTTAGAGATTTAATATTAAATTTAAAATTTTAGGCATTTAAACTAAGAATTTAAAATTTAAGATTTATATGTTAAAATTGAAAAAAATTTAAGGGACGCGACCTTAAAATATTTTAGTCCGGCAAAATTAACGCCGTGAATGGCAGTAAAGATAATTTGAAGCATTTAGATTTTCCAAAACGTCAAGAGAAAAGAAAAAGCGAAAAAGATAAGGGACCCGACCTGAAAATATACAGAAAGTTAATGGGTAGATCGAAAACCAAAAGATTTTCCGGAGAAAGATCTGAGTTAAGCATTTAATTAGGTACAGAACTGAGTCGACTCGTGGCGTGGAGGCGAGTCTTTGTTTCAAAGATTCAGATCGTGAGCCGTCAGATCCTATATCATTCAAATTGACGATAACCGTTCGATTTAACCTTCTCTCTTTTTGAACTTTGACGAAGCCGAACTGGAAGGGAAAGTAAAACCTAATCGATCCGGTCGGGTTTCAGTTAGCTGGATGCTGCACCTGCTTCCTCAGGTTTGGATTTCCTTATTCTTTAATTTTGTTTAATTTTTTTTGTTTGGTTGTCTAGAAAATGAACGAAAATAAACGAGGGAAAGAAGATAGATGCATATTTTTGGTGATTATTTAAAAACACGTGAAATTTAGAGTAAACTAGTGAAAACATTTATGTTTGACTTTCTTTTCTTTTTCTTTTTCCCGCAATTTACTATTTTTGGCTGTTAAAAAAAGCAAAGTTTTGTTGCTTATATGGAAGTTTTACTTATTGAAGCTCTTTTTTTTTTTGTTTATTTCTTGTTTTTTTGTATCTCATTTACAGATTTAAACTCTTGAAGATTTAACTTCTCTGAAAATGGAACGGAGGATAAAGAAACTGAACATCATTTGAGCTAATGTAAAGAAGTTACCAGTTACCACATTGCCGATTATTCTTTTAACTTATGTTAGCAGTGAATCTGCATAACATAGCAAAGCTTAAAAGCCCTAAATCTTAGAAAATTTTGACTCCTTTATTTTAAAGGATAGTGTTTTGTAGAAAATTTTGAGATTAAGCTGGGGGTGGATTTTTTGTTAATTATTATGTTTTCGATGATGGGGGTATTGGAGATGGATGAAAAGGTAGTCTAGTAATATAAATCTAAAGATTGAATCAGGTATAATGGAGGATCTTTCCAAATATGCCCATAGTCCTGCCCATTTAGCAGTTGCCCGCCGTGACTATGCTGGGCTTAGGCGAATTATCTCGACACTCCCTCGGCTTGCCAAAGCTGGTGAGGTTAATACTGAAGCTGAATCCCTTGAGGCTGAGGAACGGGCTGATGCTGTTTCAGCTGTCATAGATCGTCGTGATGTCCCTGGTAGGGAGACTCCGCTGCATTTAGCAGTTCGATTGAGAGATCCAATCTCAGCGGAGATTTTGATGGTGGCTGGAGCAGATTGGAGTCTTCAGAATGAGCAGGGTTGGAGTGCTTTGCAAGAAGCCATTTGCACAAGGGAAGAGGCAATGGCTATGATCATTGCTCGACACTACCAGCCACTTGCCTGGTCAAAATGGTGCCGGAGGCTTCCCAGGATTGTTGCCTCGACAGCTCGTATCCGTGACTTCTACATGGAGATGTCTTTTCATTTTGAAAGTTCAGTCATTCCGTTTATTGGACACATTGCACCATCAGATACCTACCGCATTTGGAAGAGGGGTTCAAATCTCCGTGCTGATATGACACTTGCTGGATTTGATGGGTTCCGTATTCAAAGATCGGACCAAACATTCCTCTTTCTAGGGGAAGGCTATACATCTGAGGATGGGAAACTTTCTCTTCCTCCAGGCTCTTTGATTGTTCTTTCTCATAAGGAAAAAGAAGTTACAAATGCTCTAGAGGGAGCTGGTGCACAACCAACCGAATCAGAAGTTGCTCATGAAGTTCAATTAATGTCTCAAACTAACATGTACAGGCCTGGTATTGATGTCACTCAGGCTGAACTTGTTCCTCATTTGAACTGGAGGCGACAAGAGAGAAGTGAGATGGTTGGAAACTGGAAGGCAAAGATTTTTGATATGCTTCATGTGACAGTCAGTGTGAAGTCAAGGAGGGTTCCAGGTGCAATGACTGATGAAGAGCTTTTTACTGTTGATGATGAAGAAAGGATGGCAAATGGTGGTGAAAATGACGAGTATGGTGATGTATTGACAGCTGATGAAAGGGTGCAGTTGAATTCAGCACTTCGTATGGGAAATTCAGATGGTTTTGATGACGATGAGCATGGAGTTGTGGGCTGCCAAGAAAATGGATCAGGAGGTTCCAATGAAAATTGTGAATTAAATGGTGTTGCTAAGGAGAAGAAGAGCTGGTTTGGCTGGAACAAGAAAGGCTCAAAGAATAGTGATGATCTTGATGATTCAAAGATTGGGAAATTCTCAAATTCGGCTCCCGAAGGTAGCAATCAAAAACAAGCTGATAGTTGTAGATCATCATCCGAATTTCCTAAGGAAGATGCTGCTGATGGCAAGAAGGGTAAAGATAAAAGCATTAAGAAGAAGAAGAAGAAGAAAGGGGGAAATAGTGATGCTAAACTTGAGAGTGAGTACAAGAAGGGTTTGAGACCTGTTTTGTGGTTAACACCAGATTTCCCTTTAAAGACAGAGGAACTCCTGCCTTTACTTGACATATTAGCCAACAAGGTCAAGGCTATAAGGAGATTAAGGGAGCTTTTGACAACTAAGCTGCCTTTGGGCACATTTCCTGTCAAGGTAATTTAAGCTTTATAAAGCCAACGACACAATCATTAATCTTATTTGATGTTAAACATTCAGTTTAGATTTCAATTGTATCCATAAATTATGTTTTTATTTTTATGTCTGAAAATTTCTCTATTTAATTGTTTTTCCTTTTGTGGTTGGAGCAGAGGAAGTTATGATAAAAAAAATACTGAAGTAGAATTCAGGCTTCACAGTTGACTAAGAGTAGTAGTAATGTCCTTCAAATGAAGAGCCATCAATATCTCTAGGCAAGAAGAATACACTAGGTTAGAGAAAATACTCAAATTGCTATGAACACTTTACCGGCTGTATTTTACTTGCTTGTGTCCTGTGATCTAATCACCTCATTTTCTTCACATCAATTCTAACAAACTCAAATGAGTCTATTAGTGGTACGCTTGGTCCTATGGTGCTTAATATCCAATTAAATTTTAGTGTTGAATGGAAATTAACTTGAATAAGGTGAATTGAGGTCCTGTTGTGCTATAGACTGTGAGTTTATTGTTACTTGAGAATTTCTAATATAATGTACATGCATGGCAGAAGTCATTCGTATATTATTAATGGTTTCTGCTTGGAACTCTTAGGACGGTTTCTGGTTGGAACTCTTTGGACGGTTCATATATTATTAATTGTTACTTGAGAATTACTAATATAATGTACATGCTATGTGCATTGTATTGAGGATGCAAAATACCCTATTTCTTCTTTTGCCAGTTCTATTGTCTTTCCTTTGAACACTTTCATCATTAATATTAACCTTGAAAATGGCCCTTATAAAATCTTCATTCTAATGTCCATGTGGAAACTGATGTGCAAGTACAGTAGAAACTAGTGTTGTCTTATGAATGCGACTTGCTTTCTCAACAATTTGTATTGGGTCGGTTTCTGTAAAACAGTTATTTTTGAAAAGCTTTCTATTTAAGTTTTGAAAGAATTCACGTTGATATCTTATACATTCCCTAATCTAGGTTGCCATCCCAATTGTCCCAACTATTCGAGTTCTTGTCACTTTCACTAAATTTGAGGAGCTTCAACCGATGGAGGAGTTCGCAACACCTCCTTCCAGCCCAGTTCATTTCCAGGATGCTAAGTCAAAAGAATCAGAGGGTTCAACATCATGGATTTCATGGATGAGAGGGAATCGCGGTGGCCAATCAAGTGATGGTGATAGTAATCACTATAAGGATGACATTGATCCTTTCCACATACCGTCCGACTATACCTGGGTTGACGCTAGCGAGAAAAAACGTCGCATGAAAGCCAAGAAAGCAAGAAGCAAGAAGCACAAACGGCCTGCCGCAGCGAAAGGTGGGCATGGAGGCCAGCAGGTGAACGAAGAGGTGGAAGAATAGTTACACGTTCCCAGTTGTTTTACCCTTTTAGTGGCATCTACAACCGATTGAGGAGGTAAGGCTCCTCCCTATACCCATCTGACATTTACTATTTGCGATTGGTAATCTGAATGATTGGTAGGGGAATATCTTTGATTAAAGAAGAGCCTTGTCTTTTTCTGTTGTTTTGTTATGTGATGTGAAATTGGAGAGGGACCAAAATATCCTTTTTATTAGCTTTGTTTCAGTTCTGATTTTTATTGGATATTAAATCTCTGTATCTAAGTTCTTGGTCGTCAAAGTTTCATTTTTGTGATTGTTATTCTTTTACCTGTCATTGTTAGTTGTTTTTTTTTCTTGCTCTTTCCCCCACCTTTTGGCTCAATGTAAAGGTAAACTGGTAAAGGATCGACAAGGATTTCGAGCTTGCATCCAGTGATACTCGCTTATAGGTACTCAGATTCGGATGTGTCAGTGTCACAAGCCAGTATGCATCAACACATACTTAGGTAAGTGTCAATCGTCTAAATATTGAAGAGTCTATATAGATGCTCACTCGAAGCTGACAAGAGGTTTGTTCCATTTAATTGCAACTATATCTGCATATGTAGTAAGTGATTTCCTTCATTTAAATACGTGCAAAGAAGCTCAGCATCTTTTGCGAAGTGGCATGTATGAACAAAATTAATAGCTATAGAGTGTTTATCTAACATATACATGGCTATAGTCAATCTCTGGTTCACAGGTTTCTTTCTCTACAAGAACCTTTCCTTATTGACGCTTAAATATCCAGGCGTTACTTTCCCTCCGGTGTTCCTCATGCCATCTATAAGAAAGCACCATGTCGATCCCAATGCACCGACAAAAATGCCCGATTCGACTGCCATCAAGAAATTAACAAGAGTATAGTTCGTGCTGGTTTTCCTTTCATGAGTTGCATCGTATGCACCATCGATATGATACTGACTTGGCGTTTCACATGTGTAGAAGTTCCAATGAGGGTATGATTTCGTTATGTGAATCACTTCCTGAGATTTAGTTGCAGCAGTCTTGATATTAGATAGATGCATATTCATTGTTTTGCTAGTAAAATGGTGAATTAAAAGTTCGGTAAAAACATAAAAATCAGAAGTTACAAATATTAAAATTTTAAAGTATTATAAATCATCGGAAAAGTCTGACTGTTATGTTAAACGTACAGTATTCATTGAATATGTTTTCTATGAAATCATTCTCCTGTTAGAGTAATAATATTTTTTTTTATTATTTTTCTACATCAAACATTAATGAACAATAAACATCAACTTGATATAGAAAATCAAAAGAAAATTTGAGTTTTATTGGTACTCTAATACAATGTTTCAATAAAAATTTGTTACCTTTTAAGGTGTGTACAATTAACCCATAAAGAATCAAAATTTTAAGTGTATAATTATAACAAATCAAAATTCATATAAGCTTAAATTTATATCCGGTTTGATATTTATTTTTAAAGAGTAAACTATAACAGAAGTCGCTCAATTCTAGGTATAGTTATACTTGAATTATTTAATTATAAAATATTATATTTGGATCACTCATTTATGGGTAAAGTTCAATTTAAGTCACTCAATTATTAAAGGTTATATTTGAGTCACTCAAATATAGGTAAGTTTATAATCGGATCACCCCTCATATTTAAAAAAGTACATCAATTTGATCGTTTTTTCTTCTAAATCATTTGTATACACTCATTAACATTAAAGTACTTTATTTGAAATTATTAATTAATCTCATACACGAATTGATAAAAAAAATTAATATGAAAGGTGACTCAAATATAACTGGTGATGGCTTTGGATCTTGAATTAACCTTTCACCTTTTGTCAAGTTGTAATATTTGAGATGTCGAACCCACAGAGACTGGATTACCTACGCTGCACAATAATTCTGAATTCAAGAAAATCTGAAACATGATGCTATGCTGACTGATGCATGACAGAAAATCAGAGGGCCCGATATCAGAAATTATACAGAGTGGAGGTTTCCCTCGCTAGAGTGGAGGTGTCATGACCCGGATTCGGATTCGAGTGTCGGGTTAACCCGAGGGGTTTGGGCCCCGGGTTTAGGTATTTTGGGCCTTGTTGGGCCTTAAGTTTTGGACTCGAGTTGTTATTTTGGGCCTTAGGGGTTGTTTGAGGGACATTTGGGTAATTTGGATTTTGAAAGAAGAGGGGGAAAGGGTTTTTCTCTGCAGAAAGTTGGGTGATATCACCCTTATCCTTGCTTCCCATACTCTTCCTTCACCATCCTCATCACCCATTTGAGAAGTTAAAAGAGCAATCTTTTGAGAGTGTGCTGAGAATCATGTTTGTGGGTTGAAGGAGAAGTTTTTGTGTTTAAGGAGATCTATCCATCAAGGTTTGGTTTGTCAAGTTTGGTGTAAAAAGGGTTTTTGAGGGGTTTTTGGTGTAATCCGAGATTAGTGTGTTTGGGAGCTTCAATCCTCAGTTTTCTAATGTTTTTAAAATCTGAGAATCATCCCCAAATGTATCTAATCTTTTGTTTAATCTCCCTTGTAGAGAAACAAGTTGGAGAGTCCTCTAGGAGCTTGGGAAAAGAGAAATCTTGAAGAAGGGAGGTGGAGCTCGGGTTTGCTGTTTTGCTGTGTTCTTTGCTTAAGGTTGGTTCTCTTCCAACCCTTAATCATTATGCATATCATATCTTTAAGCTCGATGCTTGTTGATGCTTGTTGTGTTGCATGGTAGCTTAAATATGCTTTAATGGTGACTTATGTTTAGGTTGATGAACTTCAGTAAAATTGATGTAAAAATGTTTAGGATCACTCCCTTAAGGTCTAGGATCAATTTGATATTGAATGGATTGATTCGAGTAAGATTCTAAGTGTTCAAAATGCAAAAACTGCACTTATCGTGCAAGAGGTATCGATACCGAAAAGCCGTGTATTGATACCCCTGAGAGAATTTAAGCTACGAGAGTAAGGGTATCAAACCATGGTTCGATACCGAGTTGTCCAGTGGCATAATGGCATCGATGTCAGTATCGGAACAGGAGGCCTTCTTTTGTTGACTTTTGGAAGGGTCAAAGGGGTTCGATACTGGTATCGATACTGGTGTTTCGATACTCTAAGTAAGGGTATCGATACCCCAGGGCAAATTAGCCCAAGTTCTTGTAGAAAAATGGTAAAGTCTCACAATGTTATCTTAGAAGTTCTAAAGACTTGTTTAAACCCTAAAATGAGTATTAACCCAAGGAATAGACACATAGACCTGATAAAGAGATAATTGAATAAAAATTGGAGTCTAATGTGTAAACCGGTATGTGGAACGGTTAAGGGTCGTATGACCTATTCGAGTCACGTGGCTTACTAGGAACCTTGCTTAGTGCTGATGGATTGCCTATGGTATATATTATATAATTATGAGATAATCTGGTAACCTTGCTTAGTGTTGATGGGTTACTAGAGTAATTATTATATGAGATGTAAAACTGATAACCTTGCTTAGTGCTGATGGGTTATCAGTAATATTATGCGGAAGACCAGCTAGGACCTTGCTTAGTGCTGATGGGTTCCTTAGCAGATATTGTGGAGTGGCATGTCACGGGCTTTGCTTAGTGTTGATGGGTCCCTTACTTTTATACTACTATGAGGTGATATGGACACCGATATATATATATATGTATCTATAAGTATATATATGATATATAAATACGAGTTAAGAACTTGAGATGCTGTGTGACCTTCTCTTGTCTTGCATATGCCATGTGCTGATATATGCCATCTTGATATCATGTGTTTAGGCGTTTTTGGTAGCGCCATCGTACTCATGCCATGTCATCATACATGTTGCTATGCTTATTTTATGCTATACATGATGTGGACCGGTTGGTCGAGCACCCACTTAGCTTTAGTAGCTCAACGTTTCGAAATATGTTTTCGTGCGTAGGTTAAGGAAGCTTTCGGAGGAGCATCATCGTGGTGGGTTCAGCATCGACATCTGTTGTCATAGTACTGTTTTTAGGCATAGTGGACATTCGTACTTGTAGGACCCTATATGTGTAATTGATAACTCTGTTTTATTTATTGTCGAATGTTTTAAACGGTTGTAATATTTTGGAGCTCTGTTACTTTAATTTATTCTGATTTACGTTTTAAATAGATTTGGATTTTATACATTGTGATAAAATGGATTTGGACCCAACTTTATGGGCTTTTGGAAAGAAATTTTGAAATACAGGTTTTGGACCGTAGGCCCGATGTGGCACCGGGTCGAGGGTGTTATAGGAGGTTTCCCTCACGTTACTGATTTTAAATCCGAAAATATTTCCAATGACAGAACATGATATGATTCGTAAAATCAGAAATCAGAACTCTTACAAGTAACATTTTTTTAGAAATCAGATGCTTGATTTGAAAACAGAATGCACATGTCATGCATGATGATACCATGTATGAACAGATAAACAGTTTCAAAGATCAAATCAAGCAATGTACAAAAATGTTTCACAGATACACACAAAAAATATCACAATATAGAATAAATACGGAAACATATAGCACAAGAAGAGACACCTTAAGCAACTAAAGCTCTAAATCCGAGGTGGACGCGTCTCGCGTTCCAGTCTAACAGAATCAGGACCTACGAGGTAACATAACATTATTACTATTCAATAATAATACTAAGCCACCAACTAGAACAAAACTAAGATTCGAAAGCTTACTCACGTAATGGTCTCGAAGAACGTGCCCGATCGGTACGAACAACAAGAGGTATACCAGAGGCTTCAGAAACGTTAACACCTGAACGGAAGAATATTCTGTATTATATTCCTCAAAACACCTTTTTCACACTCTAAGAACAATTCAGATGATAAACACTAAAAAGGGGCTTTCAGTTTTGAATTTGACAAAACAGATAACAGATTCGGACTTAGAACGTCAGAAAAAATCAAAGAGAATGTTGTCTGAAAAAGTCAACTTTTGGTCAAAATCAAAGTCAACTTTGACTTGACTGGTCAAAAATCAAC
This sequence comes from Abelmoschus esculentus, assembly GCA_035048815.1. Classification (NCBI taxonomy): domain Eukaryota; kingdom Viridiplantae; phylum Streptophyta; class Magnoliopsida; order Malvales; family Malvaceae; genus Abelmoschus; species Abelmoschus esculentus. The sequence continues at coordinate 6,354,749 of JAUCBN010000049.1, forward strand.
TCTGGTCAACTCAGAAGTCAAAGTCAACTATCAAAAGGCAACTTTGACTTGACTGGTCAAAGGTCAACTCTAGTCAACTCAAAAGTCAAAGTCAATTGTCAAAAGTCAACTTTGACTTGACTGGTCAAAGGTCAAAAATCAAACTTGGTCAAAATTGATCAACAAAGTCAAACTAGACAAAACTCGGGTCAAACAATCAACTACAACTCGGGTCGGGTCAACTTAATCAAAACGAGTTCGATTTTTAATTCGGGTATCACTAGCAATGTGACAAACAATCCCATAGATACTTCTAATGAGAACATACACTTTTGCATCCCTTTGGCAAAGTAAACTTACTGCAACTCAAAACAAATTTTGTCATCGCTTGAAACCAATTCAAAAGTCTTTCGTGCATCGCCCTTTAGTCATATACAACAAGTAATGCATTTCAAGACACAATCTTCCTTTTATGCAAGTAAACAAGCACTCTCTCTGACAATTCAATCTTACTGCATTTGACATAAACATTGACGCCAACTTATATATTGCCAACAACAAAAGCAAAGCTCTCATGACAATTGTAATTCTTGTGAGCTTCTCACCAAAACAATTCGAATATTCAATGGCATAACATTTCTCAATACCAGAATCAAAATCAACAATGACATCAAAACAACCAAAAAGGATGAATTTATTGCGGACAAGGCTTCATAACTTAAACCTTCAAGCTTAACGTGATTCATTCCAGTACATTTCCAAATTATATCCAATGACATAAAACCAATGTCAAAACAATAACTGAATATATTAAACCCTTCTAAATCAACTCATAACTCCATCTTATGTAACATAGTCTTGACAATCCAAAACAAAACAAATGAACATGTTTTTCTTATTCACACCTTTACCCAAACTGAAATCAGAAAAAGGCAGCAATGAAGATGTAAAGATCACTATGAAACAAGGAGGCAAAACTCAAGAAATTCCGATCTCAACCTTTAAAACACAAAACTGAAAGAGATACGATAAACGAAGGCTTACCCAAGATCAATCGACAAAAGAAATGATGATAACGTCAAAATACGGTGGCGATACAAGAACTCCGATAATTTCTCACCCAAAACTCACGAAAAAACATGAGAGGGCAGAACAAGTAAATGATTTTGATGGTAAGGCAAGGGAGATCGCAACCATAAATCTGAGTGTTACTCAGATGATGACAACAGGGTCACTGGAGAACAAAGAATGAAGTACCGATGAGATTGAGAGGGAGATGGGAGAGCACCAGAATGGAGAACGGCAATTCCAAGTTTGAAAGAAAACAAAACTGAAATTTAGGTTTACTTAACAAATATTATGGGTAAATTACAAGGCCAATCCTTTCATTTTTAATGGTTTTCAGAATAAACCCACAATTTAAATATTCTTACAAAAAGGTCACTAACACATTTAATTTAATTCCCAAAAATATTAGGGTTTCAGAAATTAGGGATTTTAGAATTTAAATTTGAATTGGGGCAAAATTCGGGGTGTTACAGCTCACCCCTAGCCTTCTCAATCACAAGTTCCACTATAGATCTCGGTAGTCTATGAACAGTGATTACATTAATAAACGATCTTCATTCTAGAAAACATGGATATAAAATGCTAACTTAGATCCAAACACACCTTCGGTTGTAGCATGAAGCCATGGATAACATATGCCTATAATTTTCTGAATATTCTTTGCCAAATAGTGTTCTTATTTTTGCTTTTGTTTCTGTTGATGTTCCTGAAGCAATGGAGGCCCCCCTTCAACAAAGTAGTCAACATCTTCAAATCTTTCATCACCAGGACCCCATAAACTTGCTCAAAGCCTGGCTTCCCTTTCTTTGTTATAAATTGAATGCAATTTTGACTTTAGGTATGGCAAAACAACCTAGAAAGACAAAGCAAATCAGAGGTTACTACTACATCCAGCAAAGGTGGTTGTTGGGTGGTGGTGGGACTGGTGTTGGAGTTTGTAATTTGTAAATCAGTTCAAACTGTCAATGCCCAAAACTAACTTTCTAAAAAAAAACTTATACAGAAGAACTTCAGTATATTACTTGGTTATAAGGTTTAGAAAACATCTTAATAAGAAAAATAGATGTAGAATTCTACCAAAAATACAACTGAAAGAACCCTTTGATGCTTTTCTAGACTAGAGTGTTTGATCCCATCGCTAGTCTTTCATCGGATGTCAGCCTGTTTTGTTCTTATTTTCGATGTTCTCCTCCATAAGCCATATAGAGACTCAGCAAAAAAAGCATCTGTATAAGAATGTTATATCAGAAAAATTAGTCTCATAGAGCCAAACATAAATCTTACAATTGCACTAACAAAATTAAGTAAAATTTACAACCAAACACTGCAAACAACATATAATGTAAGAAACAAGCTAGAAAGATGAATTCCATAAAGAGCTAAAAATGATAGTTTCTTGTTTACATAAAATGGCCTTATTGATTGTCAAAAAAGTAACCAAAAAAGTTTTTCCTGTATGTTAGAACTAATTGATGGTTCTCTACAACTCATTTTGAACAAGTGAGATCATGGAGCACAGCCAAGCCTTGGAATTTAAGTTCTCCATATCAAATTGAAACAACTAGAATAAACTAAATTACAAAAAGATTCCATACATGACTCTATCTCTGGTTATTCTCTTACACCATACAATTTCAATGTATGAACGGAAAGAACAATAATATATGACATATAAAACAATTTCCAACACCTTCACTACTATCAAAGATTATATTATATTTCACATAAAAGCAACAAAAACAGATCCATAGTTCACAGAGAAACAATAGAATGAACGCATCTCACAAAACAAGTGAAATCAAAGTGAGCATTAAAGTTTAGGACACATGTAATTTGGAAGAAAACTAAAGCTAATACTGTCTAGAATGTGGAAATAGGAATATTCAAATAAATGCCGAGCAAAAATACCTAGAAAAGAGATTTAACTTTTAAAGTAAAAAATGAAAATCATAACATAATTCACCAAAAAAAAAAGAAAAAAATCCTAGCAGAAGAAAACCTGTAGTTCGTAAGCTATGCGTCTCAAGAAGCAACATCAGCAAAGCAAAGAATTCATCTTCATAGTCTAACATCTTATGCAGAATTGGTCTTCTCAATGCCAATACCTATCAATCCACAAATAAACCCCAAAATACTTAATCCACGGTAGCTATAAAAATTGTAATCAATCTACAAACTTTCACCAAACAAATAATAAAAGAATGTATTTTGGAACAAACTGAAGCTTGTTCCCACATTCCCAAGTACTTAACTAAAACAATCAATTTATCTCATTCCAAAAATTCTAAAAACATGGATATGCACAGAAACCCAAGATGGACCCACTAATTGAATAGGCAAATTTTATACAAAAATTAAAGAAATTTGAGAAATCGAGAAGGAAAACTCAAATGGGTGTTTCTTAAATGTATATAAAAAATGCTCCTCTTTTTTTCAGACGGAAATACAAATCGATAGAGGCTGACCCCAATTAAGTGAGGGTTGCATGGAGACTAGCCGGGAGTTGCTGAGTCGCAGCCATTTCAAAGAAGGTGGGACGAGTTCCTTGTCCTCCCACTTGAAACAACATCTTCTTCCGCAGCTTCTTCCCGTGAAACTTTCCTGGTTCGGGTATTTTGAAGAAATTATTATATGAACCCGTTCTACCCCTAGATATGGTCCTAATCAATAAAATTAACATACATTATATATTTTTTTCTATATCATATTTACACATTAACATCATACAAATTATTCACATTAATATCTTTTATTTAAAAAAAATATATTATCAAAGATTTTTAATGTTGTCTTCCTCTTTATTATTAATTTTTTTAATTATTTTTTTAACCCCTAACTCTAACCCTTAAACCCTAAAACATAACCCATCAACCCTAACCCTAAACCATAACCTTAACCCTAAACATAAACCCTAAACCCTAACCTAAACCCTAACTTCAAAGACTAACCTAAACACTAAACATAAACCCTAAACTCTAACTCTAAACCCTAAACCCTAAATCCTAAATATAAACTCTAAACCCTAAATCTATATTAAAAAAATAATTGAGAAAAAATTAAAAAAAAAAATTAAAGAACAAAGAGAAAGATGACATAAGAAATCTTTGATAATATTTTTTTTTATTTTTTAAATCAAAGACATTAAACTAGATGATTTGAACAATGCTTATGTGTAAATATGATATGAAAAAAAATATATGATGTGTCTTAATTTAATTGGTTAGGGATTATATCCTAAATGATAAAACGGGCTCATATAATAATTTCTCCATGAATTGGGAGCTCCAGCAGTTTCCTTTTTCTTTTTAGTTTGAAGAATATTTGATACATGGTTTTTGTCTTTCTAATTTTTGGCAAAAGTATATACCCTCCCCCTATAATGCTATTGATATCAAATTTCACACCTATTACATTCTAAATTCTTAAACTACAAGTAAATTTTTATAAATTAATAAATTTAATATCACATAATTTTATTAATTTAAAAATATTAATTAATTAATAATTTATTAATTTAATTTTTTTTGATTTAACGAATCTACATTATTGGCTTTAGATACCGTATTAAAATGAATATCAATCATCTATTGAATTATTCGTATAAAAATAATAATATTTAGAAATTCAAAGTTTAAAAGAAATTATAATTAGTTTTATTGAAAGTCTTATTGAAGATGAAAGTAAAGATGTTACAATGTCTTGCAATCAATTATGCTAAAGAAAATACTTATAGTGACAATAATTTTTTACAATTTTTTATTGTCCTATGAGAATGAAACACCAAAATTATTTTTAGGTGGTAAGGAAAGTTAGAGATAAAATAAAAGTTAGATTTAAATTTTTAAAAAACAACATCAATAAAATTATATTTTATTAAGTTGTCCTAGTTATATTTGTAATTTTATAAAAGATATGAAATTAAAAGTAACCCCAACGTTTCACCTTTTGGTGACTTTGGTCTTATTATTTTTTATTGCAAACAATCACTTAATATTTTATTTTCGTTCAAAATTCACCCTTGTTAAAATAAAAATCGTTATTTAACTAACGGTTAAACACTCTTCAATAATGTCTACGGACACTAATATTAAAAAATATTATTTTTATTTTTATTTTATATTACTTTTCTATCAATCAAATGGTGTCACTCATGTCCAAGGGAGCTATATCTCTCATAGCTAATAAAAAAAGAATGTAAAAAATTCAAAACAAAGATGAAAATCCAAGTGAATAAAGAGAAGAATGTACTTTATCTACTTGAAAACAATAATCTATAGCTTAACTTTAACACCAATCACAATAAAGAGAAGAATATGGAAATTCAAAACGAAGATGAAATCCTAGAGAAGAAAAAAAATTCAGAATTTAAACAGTTAAGAATCAGAATTAATAACCTCAGATTCTTTAGCTTAACTTTAACACCAATCACAAAATAGTCGACTCAAGCTTACTCCCCAAAGTTACAAACGACACAAAATGCTTAAACACACAAAATAGAAGAAAAAGTAAAGAATTCAAATTTTCTATTTCTTCCAAAGACGAGAAAGAAATACATTATTTGAAAAATAAAAAAAAAACTTTGAAAGTTTAAATATGAAAGACAAGAACACGAGAAAGAAGTAGAGACAATTTGTTGTTGGTTAAGAACCCACAGATAAACAAAGAAATAAAGAAGCACTCTTGCTGCTCTTTACAGGATGAAGACAAGAAAAATAATATCGAGAAAGATGTAGCAGAGAAAGATGTTTCTGTGGTGTGATTTATTCATAGAATTGAACACATATATAGCCTAATAAAATTCTAAAAATAGTCAAGTAAACAAACTTGAACTAAAACTCTAGAAACAAACTTGAACTGAAACTCTAAAAATAGTATGAATCAGGAAAGATTATTAATTCTAAAAATAGAGTTATTCAGAAAAGATTATTAACTAAAAATAGTGTGAATCAAGCAAGGATTATTTGCTCACATTGCTCCCCCTAATCCTAGCTTGATTCTAAATCATGAACACCAAGTTGGTGACGCATAGCGGCTAATTTCACTCCCGTCAATGCTTTGGTCATTGCATCGGCTCGTTGTTCTCCAGTGTTCACAAATTCCACCACAATTTGTCCATTCACAACACATTCTCTGATAAAGTGAAACCTTGTATCTATGTGCTTGCTGCGGCCATGAAACACAGGATTCTTCATGAGAGCTATGGCAGATTTGTTGTCCACAAACAATGTTACTGGCTTTGGCTCCTTTTTGGTTAATTCACTAACAAGGCTTCTTAACCATAAAACTTGACAAGCCGCGACAGTAGCTTCTATGAACTTGGCTTCACAAGATGAGAGTGCCACCGTATTCTGCTTTTGTGAATTCCATGAGACCAAACTTTCATTGAGGTAGAATGCCATTTCACTTGTGCTTTTTCTTCCATCGAGATCACCGGCTAAATCACTGTCAGAGTAGCCAAATATATTAACTTCTTGGGAACTCTTCACATAAGTAAGACCGAAATGAATCGTCCTTCTCAAGTACCTAAGTATTTGCTAGATCACCTTGTGATGCATGATCGTAGGCCTTTCCATATACCTGCTGGCCATTCCAACAGCATATGAGAGATCTGGCCTTGTGTTTAGCATGTATCTAAGACAGCCAATGGTGCGTCTATACTCCGTAGCATCAATTGGAGTTCCTTCCAAGTCTTTGTGCAACTGTGACTTGGGCTCTATGGGGTACTTCGTGGCATTACAGTCTGTCATGCCAAACTAAGGTAAAATTCTTTTGGCATAAGCTGATTGTTTGAGTAAGATTCGACCCTTCTGTTGTTCTACTTCAATCCCTAAGTAGTAAGAGAGTAGACCCAAATCACTCATTTCAAATTCTGTCATCATTTGTTGCTTGAAATTGTTGATCCTTTCGGTGTTACTTCCTGTTACAATGAGGTCGTCAACATATACTCCAACCAACACTCTTCCTTCTCCTTCATTTATTGTGTATACTGCATGTTCTTGAGTGCATTTTCTGAAGCCGATCTCTTTGAGACTCCTAATCAAGTTGAATGTTCCAAGCTCGTGGAGCCTGTCGCAACCCATAGAGGGCCTTTGACAACTTATACACCTTATGCTTCTGGTTTTGTACCTCAAATCCTTCCGGTTGGGTAACATACACTTCTTCTTCCAACTCCCCGTTGAGAAATGCAGACTTCACATCTAAATGATGTACCTCCCAACTTTGATTTGCAGCGAGTACAAGAATGACTCGAACGGTGTCAAGTCTTGCAACAGGCGCGAACACCTCTTCAAAGTCGACACCTTGTTTTTGTACATAGCCTTTAGCGACCAATCTCGCTTTGTGCTTGACAAATTTTCCATATGAGTCTTTTTTCAGTTTGAATACCCATTTTAGGCCAATGGGTTTGTGTCCCGATGAAAGCTCAATTAGACTCCATGTGTTGTTCTTCTCAATGGATTTTAACTCCTTCTCCATTGCTTCAAACCAGTGGGCCTCAATCGCAGCTTCTTGGTAACAAGTCGGCTCTTCAAACACCATTATCATCACCTCATTCTCTTCTTCAATGCCTACCACTTCCTCAGTGTTAGCGTAGATGTCAGCGATAGACCTGAGACAGACTGGTGTGTGCGTTACTTGAGGCGGGGTAGCTTCAAGAATGTTTGGTGAATCCGTGTATGGACTCACTTCTCCTTCTGTGGGTATCTCGGCTTCTGCAAGTGGTGGAACATCTTCGGCCACTGGTTCTACATTTTCAACAACATTAGCCATGTAGGAGTAAAATGCATCCATTATCGTGAACTCCGTAATCTCCTTGCCGTCACTTCCACATTCTTTCCAAGTCCATTCAAGATTTTCTTGAAAAATGACATCTCTGCTAATTTGTAGCTTGTGAAGGTTTGGGTCATATAGACGATGAGCTTTGCATCCTTCTTCTACACCCAAATATACCATTGGTGAGCTTCTGTCATCAAGTTTCTTGAGGTGAGGGGTTGTGTTTTTTACATATGCCACACAACCAAACACTCTCAAGTGTGCGAGATGTGGCTTTCTCCCTATCCATGCTTCAAATGGTGTGCGTTCTCCGAGTGCCTTGGTTGGAAGACGGTTTAGTAAATAGACAGCATGCCTACCCGCCTCTCCCAGAACTTTGCAGGCACATGCGTGCTTTTGAGAAGTGATCTCGTCATCGCCATTACAGTGCGATTACGATGCTCTACAACTCCATTCTGTTGCGGTGAATATGGGAACGAGAGGTGTCGCTCGATTCATTCTTTTTCACAAAATTGAGTAAAATTCGTAGATAAAAACTCACCACCTCGATCCGTCCGGAGTGTTCCAATCTTGTACTTGGTTTTGTTCTCCGTCAAGGATTTGAACTTCTTGAATGCTTGGAATGCATCATTTTTTGCTGCCAACACATATACCCACATCCATCTAGTAAAATCGTCAACGATCAACAGAAAATACCTGTTGCCAGTGAGTGTACTCGGCGAAATTGGCCCACAAATATCAGCGTGAAGGAGTTCTAGCGGCTTCTCCGCTCTAAAGTTTGATTTTTGCGGGAAAGACAATCTTACTTGTTTGGCAATCACACATGCCTCGCAAAACTTGTTCGGTTGGGATATTAGTGGTACACCAACTACCAATTTTTTCTCCCCCCATAAGCTTCAAGTCATGAAAATTGACATGGCCGAGTCTCGCATGCGATAACCATGTTGGGTCTTCTATGTTTGTTAGAAGACAAACTTGCTTGGACGTCTTCAAGGTTATCTTATACAAGCGATTTTGTGTTCGCTTTATTGACATCAAAAGCTTCCCGCTTTTATCAGACACTTTCATGGTATCTCCTACCATTTGCACCTTGTTTCCATCTTCCGTCATTTTTCCAAGACTTATGATGTTACTACAAAGTTTCGGAATGTAGTACATCTCTTGAAGAGCTTTCTGATCGCCATTTTTGCACTCAAACACAACCATTCCTTTTCCCATTATCTGAATAGTTGATCCATCGTCGAACCTCACCTTCCCGGTGATGCCTTCATCCAACTCTCGGAACTTCTCGCGATGGCCAGTCATGTGGTTGCTGGCACCATTGTCAAGGTACCAAACATCTTTACTTTCTTCATTCTTTTCATTGTGGTATATCTCCGGCAACACTCGTTCTTCGCTTAATAGTACAACATCCTCTTTCTCATGTCTAGTGCATGTCCCCTCCTAGGATACGGTCATCATTAACGCAGGCTCTTCATCGGTAGCGCAAGTAAGATAAGCCTCATTGTCACAACCCTTGCTGCGGCACTCCGATGCATAATGACCCATCTTATCACAATTGAAACACTTTATGTGACTTTTGTCACGAGTGCCACTTTCGATGTTGTTTGTGCCTCCTGCACTGTTGTAGCGTGTTGTACCTCGACCGCGACCACGTCCTCGTCCATGCCATTTTCCACGACCATTGTCGTTGGACCCACGCCACTTGTTTCCTAAGTAATTGTCTCCACTATTTCTCTTTTGTCGTGCCTTCCACTCGGCATGAGTAAGTAGAAGTTGTCCTTCAGTTCCACTGGTGTTTCCGCTAAGTCGCGCTGTTCGTTCTTCGTACGCCTTCATTCGTCCTATCGCCTCTTCAAACGGCATGGTTTCGAGATCGTGGAATTGCTCGATCCCAGCGACAATGGGGAAATATTTGTCGGGGACAGAGTCGAGGAGCTTCTTGACCAAAACTGAATCTTCAAGTGTTGCACTTAGGCTAGAGAATTTACTGGTTATTGCGCTAAGTTTTCCGGTGAACTCGTCGGTCGTCTCGGTCTCCTTCATCCGAAGTGCATCAAACTCGCTCTTTAATGTTTGTACTCGTGCCCTTTTCACTCGATCTCTACCCAAGTACCGCGTCTTGAGACTATTCCATAATTCCTTCGTAGTCTTCTTTTTTGCGATTTGTAGAACAACATCTTCGGGAATACACTGCAGAATATATGCACGTGCTTTATTGTCTTTCTTTACGTCCACCTAAGTTTCTTCCGCTGGCTCCACCGCCTCCCATACTCCTTGGGCATCGAGGATTGCCTTTGTCTTTATCGCCCACACCGTATAATTGTGAGGGGTCAGCATCGGATAGAGAATCGACACTCCACCGTTCTCTTTCACAGCTTGTTGTTGGATCGATATTTTTGCGGAACTCGGACGTTACGATGTTAACCTCGCTCTGATACCAAATGTTTGTTAAGAACCCACAGATAAACAAAGAAATAAAGAAGCACTCTTGCTGCTCTTTAAAGGATGAAGACAGGAAAAATAATATAGAGAAAGATGTAGCAGAGAAAGATGTTTCTGCGGTGTGATTTATTCATAGAATTGAACACATATATAGCCTAATAAAATTCTAAAAATAGTCAAGTAAACAAACTTGAACTAAAACTCTAGAAACAAACTTGAACTGAAACTCTAAAAATAATATGAATCAGTAAAGATTATTAATTCTAAAAATAGAGTGAATCAGAAAAGATTATTAACTAAAAATAGTGTGAATCAAGCAAGGATTATTGGCTCACATTTGTAACGTAGAACTAGATTATATAAATATCTTACAAAAAAAGATAATATGATACGGTGGCTAAGACATGAGATATAATTTTCTTGACCTGGATTTAAATTTCGTGGTGGTAGTTTTCCAATTTTATTAATTTTCTACCGATCTAATTGGTAAAAAAGTAATATAAGATAAAAATATAAAAAAATAGAATGTTATATATATTTAAGAAACTCCTGACGTCACCTGCAGCTTGTATTATTGTTGCATGCATCACGTCTATTACAACATGCAGGTTGTATTATTGCTGCATGCATCACGCTCGCGAGAATGCAAAAAAATATTAAAAAAAACTTTTTACTGCTAGAATGTTAAATTAGGGGAAATTATTAAAATATAGACGAACGCTTTTATAAGAGAATTTTTTGTAGGTTTTGTTGTAAAAAACAAAATATTCCCAAATAATCTTATTTTCCTAAGTTTTATTTTTAACCACAATATCTCTTTAATTCTGCCAAATTCAATGTGAATACTCACCCTTAATATTCTAAATTTTATGCAGTCAAATAAAACAGACAATAAAGGAATATTGTCCTTTGAAATTATATTTAAGATAATAGAGTACTTAAGTTTTATTTCGAAAATTATGATAAAATAAACATTATTTAATGAAAAATACTATATACAGGTGGTATTTTAGATTTTTAAATATTTTTTAGGGAAAAAGATCATCTATATAATATTTAATATATTTTTTTATAATGTAAAGTGTTCAATGTATGACAACTTTGGAGAAAAATAATTAAAAAAATATTAAGACATCAATTGTAGGTGATGTCTTTCGCCCATCATTTATTTATCATATATTCTTAAAATTTTTAAATATATATTTTTTATTTTTTAAAATTTAATCGCTAAACACCCAAAACTGTCAAACAATACTATATATAAAAAAACTCATTACGTACATATTTTAACTTATTCCTATAAAATACTATGTAAGCTTATCATATTATCTTTCCGCTCTTAATAAATTCATGCACTACACCAAATTTGATATATAGCGATGTTTTTTTATGATGTTTTTAGATAAAATGCCGTTAAATTTAAACTTATTGTTACGTTTGATAACGAAGTATCACAAAATGACGAATTTTGCATCAATTTTATACAAACGCCGCAATAAAACATGTATATAATGACGTTTATTTTATAAACGCTGTAATAAATATCCTTTAGTGTCCTTTTTAAAAATAAATGCGGCAAAAATATCCTTTAATGACATTTTTAAAAATAAATGTCACAATGATAAAATTCAGCGTTTTAATTTCAATATTATAACTCAGTTTGACTGAGCCCCTCTTCACCCGATTCCAAATCTAGTAAAATCCCTAAATCTTCATCTCTCACTAGTTCTCTCTCTTGCCATTGGTTACCATCACCGTCATCGTCTCAGAAAAAAAACTCCCTTGTCTGATCATCTTTATCATCGTGCTTTTCTCTTGAACTGTTGTAACCCTGCTCTCATCAATAGACAAAGAAGTTCATGAAGAAGAATCTTAAATCTATTTTGAAAAAAACACACGAAGAAGGCTTCTAAGAGTAAGTTTTGTTTTCCTTTTGATAAAATCAAATATGGTTCTAAACGTAAAATTTAAAATTTGAGTTTTTCTGAATATAATTTTTTTGATAAAATTTTATTTGAAATTTGAAATATGATTCTAATCGTCAGTTTTGTATTTTCTCATTTGTTTTTTAGTTTCTGCTTTATTTAGTGTTTCAATTAAACTATATCTAATTTTATTTTAAATTTGAAATATGGTTCTAATTGTCAATATTGTTTCTCTCATTGTGTTTCTCTCTTACTGTTATTGCTATTTAGTTTGTTGTTTTTCACAAATAGTTTCTACTATATTTATTTCACTAAACATTTCTATCATGTTAATTTTACTATATTTATTTCACTAGATAATGATAAGTGACATTCTCACATCTCCATATTTTAGATTTATGAACTTAAGATATATATTTGTTTAACTATAATTTATATGGTATTTCTCTGTGTATATTTGTCTAACTTATGATGTATATTCTCACATAAATGAACCATATAGCATTTTTATTGCTTCTCTGTGTGTGAATAACATCAGCCCCTACAATGATCTTGCTTTGTACTTCGGTTTGAGTTGTTATGGATTAAGTGATATTCGACTGGTTTTAGTTGTTGTTTCTTTAGTGGTTTTGTTTAGCATAAGGAAAAGGAAAAACATATAAGCAATATAAAGACCAGAAGAGACTGTCTTTTATTATTTTTATGTGCAGGGTTTAAATCTTAATATTTCACTAGTTATAAATATATTATTATAGAAAGCTTTGAACATATCGGAATACTACTCTTATTTTGGTTAATATAATGTGACATGCCTGTAATGTTTAAGCAATGTAGGTGATCAAATTGGATCCTGATAAAAGAACATAATGTATCGATGTTAATATGTAGATATATTGTCGAAGATGTTCTTGGTTATGGGACTTTCGGATAGATTACTAAATATTGAATTCCTGAAACAAACAATTTTATTGTTGTAAAGATAATTAAAAACTCACTTGTTTACTACAAGCACTGGTTGAAGTTTCTATTTTGACAACGGTGGTTTTTTTTAAGACTGTATATATCTTTTAAAAATTCTAGTTGTGAAATATCATTTTGCTTTAATTGTTTACTTTTTGCAGATAAACAAAAAATACGATCAAGAAGACAAGTATCACATTGTCCGTATTTTTACAGATAATTATCTTCACCGATGATACTTCTAAAGATGTTTTGCTGTCGGATATTTGTATTGTTATAATTTTTTCTCCAACTTATTTTTCAGTTTATAGATTTAAGACCGATGATTCTGAAGGACTTGACAAGAAATTTTACCTTATTGATGGAGGGATTGCTACAAAAATAAATTCAATTTCTATTGTGTCTTTATACGATAAACTTGACAAAACACTAAAGTTAGATGATAAACTATTAAATGCTCATAATAAATTTATATTTAGAGTTCACGTGATTTTATTTAAGACAGACTTAATAAATTCATTAAATCTAATTTAAAATATTAACTTATTAAATACTTTAAATAATTTCTTAACTTTATTTGAGTAAATAAAATACATAAGTGTAAAAGATTAATCATCTTCTATGAACTCAATTGTTTTCTTAAAGTGCTTACTAGTATCTTAATATATATTGATTAAATTATTGATTTATCATAAAATTTAATTGAAATAAATATTAGTGGTGCGTTATGAATTAATTTATATTTTAATAAATTTTACATTTGTTAATTACTAAGAGAATAATTGTTTATTATTTCAAAATTCAAATCAAACGTATACTAATACTTAACTGCTAGTTTTGCTATTGTTCCTTTTTATTTTCAAAGCCAAGAATCAGCATATTTTCCTTTTTTGATTTTTCCCTATCCACCTCGTCCTTTTTACATTTTTACCCCCTATTTCGCTATAAATATTGTTTGACACGCTGTTTTTTTTTATTTTCTCTTAAAAAGTTATTTATTTAGGGTTTTATTTTTTATTCAGGGTAATGAATATGAAAGTGTTCTTATAATTTTTGGAGATGATGTTTATTTTTTATGTTTATTCATCAATTACACTAATCAAGACAAAATACTTATAAAATAATGATTTTTATCTTATCAAATTTAGTTTATTCTTTTTATCCTTTTTCTCTAATTTTTATTTTTTTAAAAAAATTTATTTAGAGTTTTATTTATTTTTTATTTGATTGTATGAATATGAAAGCACCTCATAACCTTAGGACACTATTTATTTTTGATGTCTATTTATCGATTACACCAAAAAGACAAAATAATTATCAAATAGTGATTTTTATCACAACTAACTTAATTTATTTCCTTTAATTTCTTTATTTTCACTTATTTTTATCAGTATTTTTATTTTAAAAAGAATCATTTATTTAGGGTTTTATTTTTGTTATTCAGGTGTATGAATATAAAAGCACTCTCGTAATATTTGGAGATGTTATTTTTTATATCTATTTATCGATTACACCTATCAAAAAATACTTATAAAATAGTGATTTTTCTCAACAAATTCAAGTTATTTATTGTAAAATTTCTAATATTTCGTTTTACATAATATTTTTTGGATAAATTATACATGTATTCACTCAACTATCATTTTTTTTTTTGTTTTGGTCATCTAACTAAAATTCAAAATTTTCTCTCTTCTTTCTCTGCAACAACACTCCTCTTTCTTTCCTTCTTTACCATTTTTCGTTAATATTGTAATAAAAACTACTGCTACAAAGCAAACATATTAGTAATAACTAGCAAAATAAATAAATACATAAATATAAAATAAATTTATCATTGTATCATGGTAAAAAACTTTGCCTTAGAAGCAATTTCGATTGGATGATGTAATAACATTGATGGATGTTGCCTCCCGAGATTAACAAAATCTTTCAAACCTCGTACACTCGAAGTGAGTAAGTGAATCTCACTTTGTGTTGCTCTCTTCAAAGAAAATATGAATGAACAAATATTTTTGGCGTGTAAAATAATAAACTTAGTTCTCTATTTATAAGATAAAAATAAAGACAAATTGTAAATAAGATAAAATAATTATCATAAAAATCTTAACTGATATCTAATCCGCTATAATGTGGAAATACTATCCCATTAAATGATCTTTAATAGATTTATGGTTAACCACATTAATCAATATTCAATTAAACTAGAAAAGAAATCAAAGAAAAAATTTATTGTTTCCATTGTTCTTTCTTTCCGATGTTATTTCCCTCCTCCTTTTTTTTTGTTATTCGTCCTTGTCCGGTGTTATTTTCTCGTGAAAAAGAAGATGAACCAGAAGAAAAATCATTTTTTCAGGTTATGAAAATTAGCGTGAATAGTTTTTGAAAAAATGCTCACTTTTATCTTTTAATTATATTAATTTAGGTAATGGTCAAATAATCAGTTTAACCCTTTTACTTTTTCACAAACTTTAAATTGACTCTTTAAGTTTTACGTTTAACAAGGAGCGGAGGGAAATGAAATTTCACCCTTATTTTCGATTTCTAATGACTGCTAATAATCAATACAGGAATATACATCAAAATCGTCGACTTTAAGTTACATAAACCATAATATTTATCATTAAAATTCTATCATTCTCCCACTTGGTTTATGTGACGGTTGTAGTGTAATGAAACTTTTAATTGTACACTTTAATTCATTTTCTACATAACACATCATCCATACCTAAATCAAGCTAATTGAATCACGACGGTCATAGACAAATAAATCAATCTGATTCCTTTCATGTATCACGATTAATTTAATCCAATAGTTCTTTAAATCATTCTTTAATTATTAAAAATAATTTAATTCTTAATATATAAAATCTTGTTTCAGGATCTCACTTTGTTATCAAACAAATAATCATGCATGCTTAAATAGATAACAACGATAAATGTACAAGGAAAAAATATAATTTATATCTAATAGTGTCATAACATTAATGAGCATAAAAACTATAATGTATATACCTTACCATAAAACCATACTACAATGTTTCCTCTACCAAAACCATATTGTATACATGTCCTTTAAAAACTTGTATTGGTAGAGCTTTCGTTAATGAATCCGCTATCATTTCATCGGTCCATATATGCTCAATCGACATCGTCTGTTTCTACACCTCCTCTTTTATTGACAAATATTTTTTAAATCCATATGTTTGACTCCTTTGCTATATATTTCATTCTTTGAGAAGAACACTGCTGTGAAGTTGTCATAGTAAATTCTGAGCGGTCTAGATATACTGTCGACAATTCTTTACATCGTGCAACAAACCAAGATCATTCGCAGTTAATAATATATCATCGACATAAAGAACTAGAATTACAAACCTGCTTCCACTAACCTTCATGTAGATAAACTTATCAACAATGTTCTCTACAAATCCATACGATAATATAGATCATTTAATTTTAAGTACCATTGTCTAGAAACTTGTTTTAATCCATAAATTGACTTTCTCAATTTACACACCATGTTTTCCTTTCTGATGACCTCAAAACCCTTAGGTTGAGCTATATATACTTCCTCTTTAAGTTGGCCATTTAGAAAAGCAGTTTTTACATCCATTTGGTGAAGCTCCAAATCATAATGAGCCACCAAAGCCATAACAATTCTCAAATAGTATTTCTTTGATATTGGAGAGAAGGCCTCTTTATAATTAATATCATCCTTCTAAGTAAAACTTTTGACTAAAAGTCTAGCTTTATACCTTTCGATATTACCTTTTGAGTCACACTTGATCTTGAAGACCCACTTACAGCCGACCTTTTTATACCCCGTAGGTAAATCTACAAGTTCCTAGATTTGATTCTTATCCATCGATTATAATTTATCTTTAATGGAATTGAACCATTCGTTTGAATTGTTACTTTCCATGGCTTCTTGAAAAGAGAATGATTCTTTATCAATAATCAAGTCACATTCATGTTCAAGTTAATAAATCATATAATCATCAGAAATAGTAGATCTACGCTCCTTTATAGATCTTCTCAACGTAACTTGTTCTGAATTCACTTGATCATCATGAGTTTATTCATTAGCCGTTATTTCATTTTTAGCGTCAATATCAAGTGGGATTAGATCTCTTACTTCTTCTTCTTGTTGTTCCCGTCTATTTTTACGTTTTAATATTACAGTAGGAATTACAACAACAGTCGTAGACTTTGGTATTGTCTGTTCTACCAAAGTCTCTCTAATATCCATTTTTATTGTTTCATCACTCCCACTAACTCATCCATTTTAAATGAAACGAGCATTTCTAGAATCAATTATTCTTGTGCTATGGTTAGAACAATAGAATTTGTTTCCCTTTGATTTTTTTGGATATCCTAATAAGAATCCACTAACAATTCAAGAATTTAGTTTTCTTTCATATGGATTATACACTCTCATTTCTGTTGGACAACCCCAAACGCGTAAGTGCCTCAAACTAGGTTTCCTTTCTATCCATAGTTCATAAGAAATCTTAAGAATTGACTTACTAGGAACCCTATTGAGTAAGTACACAATTTTCTGTAATGCGTACATGCACAAAGAGAGAGATACAGAGCTGTTACATAACATACTTTTAACATATCTATGATAGTGTGATTATGCCTTTCAGCTACACCATTTTGTTGTGGTGTACTATACATTATGTATTGTGCACATATGCCTTTACTTTTAAGGAATCTCGTAAAAGGGCCATGACATTTCCACCTTCAGTAGTCCTGCCATAATACTCACCACCTCTATCAGATCTGACTACCTTAACCTTTCGATCTATTTGTCTTTCAACTTCAATGATTTTTTTCCAAAATATTCACTACTTGAGACTTTTCAGACAATAGATACATGAAACATTACCTATAATAATAATAATCTATAAAAGTGATGAAATACATTTCATAATTCCATAATGCAATATCAAATGGGCCACCTATGTCGGTGTGTATTAATTCAAGCAATTCTGTAGCTCTAGTGGAAGCTTTCTTCACTATATATTTATATTGCTTACCTTTAATGCAATTTAAGCATACATCATTACAGTTAGTAAAATCCAACTGAGGCAAAATTTCATTCTTTACCAGCCTCATTATCCTTCATTTGAATATATAACCCAATCTTTTATGCCACAGAGACGCATAATATTCATTCAAAGCACTATGTTTCATACCATAATTGCATTCAACATAAAATGGTGAATCAAAAAACTTTTCATCAAGATTGAAACAATATAAATTATCCGATGGGGTTGCGATAGAGAGATTGTGCGAGAAAAGGCCACCGGATTTAGCCCGGTCCAAGAAGGTTCTGAAATGTTTTAGAAGATAACATTATCTATTTGAATTATTTCAAATGATTTATTTAGATATTGTTAAAGAAAATTAGAGATATTATAAGATATCAATGTAATCTCGTCCGTCGATGTAAATCAATTATGACTGTTAGATTGAGGGGAGTTCAACTATAATGGTACCACTATCATAAAAGTACTTATGTTTAAACAAAAAAAAGTTATTATGTCCAATCTTAAATTCAAATCCTAAACAATCCAACTTAGAAATTGAAACTAAATTCCTCGCAATTCAAGAACATAAAGGTAACCTTCTAAATCTAGGTGATTTTCGTTATCCAAGTGTAACGACCCGGATTCTCGTATCCGAGTGTCGGGTTAACCCGTGGTGTTGGGCTTCAGTTTTCGGCCTGGGTTTGTGTAGTTTTGGGCCTTAGTGTTGGGTTGCCTTGAGCCCAAGTGTTAGTTTGAGGGCTTTTTGGTCCTTTCCCTTGTTTAGGACAAGGTAAGGGGGGAGAGATGGTTTGATTTTCTGCAGAGAAAATCTGAGGAGTGAAGTCATCACTCTTTCTCTCTTTTTTTACATCTTTTCTCTCATCAATCTCAAGAGCAAAAGGTAAGATCTTTAGAGTTTTGTGTGGCAATCTCGTTTTGATGCAAGAGAAGAAGTTGTAGGGCTGTTAGAGATCTTTAAAAAGAAGTAAAGATTGGTAGTTTTGGTGAGGATGAAGGTTTAAGTAGGGGTTTAGGGTGCAATCCGGGTTTGAGTTTTGAGGGCTTGGAATCTGAGTTTTTCCTAGTGTTTTAGGATCAAGAAACATCCCAAGACGTTGCTAATCCGTTCTTCATCTTTCTCTTGTAGAGAAAGAAGTTTGTGAGCCATCAACAAGCTTTGGAAGAGGAAAAGCTTGAAGTGGTGTGGAGCTCGGGTTTGTTGCTGTTTAGCTCAAGGTTGGTACTCCCAACTCCTCTAATCATTATGCATTTCATGGTAGAGTGCATAGCATATAGAATCCATGTATGTATGCTTAATTTGCTTGGTTTTATTGAAAGAGGTCTTTAATGGTGAATTTCAGATTTGGGTGTTAGATGAATTGAAATTGATGTTAAAACACTCTAATCATCTCTATAAATGAATGGCAACACTTTAGGATTGATTGACTTGAGTTTGGGAATGATCTCTAGAAATTTCTAAGTGAAACTTGTAGTTTCGTGCAGGTGGTATCGATACCCCTAAGGGAAAATAAGCTGAAGGAGAGGGGGTATGGATACAGGTATCGATACCAAGCCCTCTAGTGGCATATTGGCTTCGATACCGGTATCGAATCCAATAATCCCCCTTTTCATTGACTTTAAAATTGGTCAAAGGGTATCGATGCCAATATCGATACCCATGTTTCGATACCCTCTTTGGGTGGGCATCGATGCAGTGTGTTTCGATACCCCACATAAGGGTATCGATACCCTTGCAAGAACTCGATAAGTTGGTTTCGTTTGAGGTTCGATAAGAGAAATAAGGGTCGAAATGAATCTTATAAATAATTGAATGAATTGTTATCATAAGGTCCTAGGTGGACCGTTTGTGTGTATCGAGTCTTTGTTTGATGGAAATCTGGATATCCAAAAGTGTTGAACACGTCGAAGGCCATCCGATGTAACATGCCGGGTGATGTATTGAAGACTTTTATTTCGAGTGTTGGGCGGCCTCACTCGAAGATGTTCGATGTATCATTCCGAGCATGAGATTGGTTGGGCGGCCTCCATCCCTTTCCGAACGTTGGGCGGCCTCGTTCGAAGATGTTCGATGTAACATTCCAGGCATAGGATTTCAGGGCGGCCTCAATCCTGAGTGTAGGATCCCGATGCTGTGTGGACGCGGGCCTCACTCTTGAGTGTTATTTGTGTTATGACATGTATATGCTGTGTGCGATATTATACATTGTTTATGCCATGTGTTAGGCAAGCATGTTATACCAGCATACCATGCACGATATTTATATGCTATGCTTTACTGCTTATGATATGCATGATTTTTGGCCGAGTTCGGCATACCCACTAAGCTTCTATAGCTCAGCGTTCGAAATGTGTTTTTGTGCGTAGGTTAGGTGAAGCCGGTTTCTGTGGAGCACCATCGAGGTTTGGATTTCAGCATCGACTTTGTTGTGAGAGTACATGTATTTGATGTAGTGGGCTAGTGCTTAGTCGAACCCTATATGTATTTTGTAACTCTGTTTATCATTTGAGTCAAATGTTTAATGTTTTGTAATAATTTGGAGCTCCAGTTACTTCGAAATTATTCGGGCTTATGTTTTAAACTTAAATAGATTTTATGAATCGTATTTTGGACTTGAGTTGGATAATATTATTGGGCTTTTGAAAAAAATTTTGAAATATAGGTTTTGGGCCGGAGACCCAATGTGACATCCGGGTCGAGGTGTTAAAACAAGACTAATCTGTAATTCCAATGCCCTCAATATGTGCATTTGATTTATTTCCCATATAAAGAAAATTTTCATTTCTTGTTATGGGTTGGATCATACTTAATCCATGATAAATACAAGAAGCTTGAGTTATAGCACCACTATCAAACCACCAAATATTTTGAAATACCTCAAATAAATTTGATTTGAAATATACAAAAATATAATGCATACCTTTCTCCTCGAACCAAGTTTTCCTCTTGAGACGATCCCTCTTTAAATGTCCAATTTTATTATAGAAGAAACATTTTTGTACCTTGTGGATTGATCCCACTATTATTTTTATAGGACCCTTTTTCTTCTTATTTGGTTTGCCCTTACTGCTTGTTTTTTGAGAGTAAACCGTAATATAGCAATGTTGGCTTTTCCATATTTCTTTAATCTCGCTTCTTCCTGAATGACTTTAGTCTTTAATTCAGGAAGGGTCCATTTGTTTTTTAGTTTGTTTTAGCTAACCACAAAAGACCCAAAATCAGTAGGAAGCGAGTTGATGATCATTTCTACCATCCATTCCTATCTAACCTTTACTTTCATTTTCTTTAATTTTTCTGATAAATTGACCATGTTAGTGATATGGTCATGCATCAACTTACTCCAATCAAATTTCTTGGTTGTCAGCTCAACCATCAATATGCTAGTCATAGCTGTACTTGCAGCTTCAGTGCTAGAAAACTCTTTAAGATATTGCACAAACTCTTTTGCCACATTTGTGTGAATTAATTGACATATAGTAGAATCCATAGTCATCTTCATGAAGCTCAACAGATTACTGTTTGCATCATCCCAAGCTACATAATAATCCTTATCAACTTGAGAGTTACCCTCTATCAACTCTGATAGTCTATCATTAACCAATGCTTCCCGAAGTCCATAAATTTCAGCATGGAAGTTAACATATTCATACCATTCAACATAGTTGAGTCCATTAAACCCGATTGCATCAATACCACCTATAATTTTTATTTCTGTTGCAAATTTATTTAGCTTACTCATTAAACACTTTAAGTAAAGTTAATAGACTCAGACACAAACTTTAACATTATATTTAAGTTCATCTTTGGATGATTCCTAAACAAAAACAACCATATCATAGCATCAAAAAAATTCATATATATCAGATTACTAAACTAGTTTAAATCAAGTATACAAGTTATCTTTGGATATTCTTATACATTAATCAAACTAGTTAGTATGTCTCTATTATTGCCATATATAGCAGTACGGTCTACCTTTGGGTTACCTCATAGAACTAACAATTCATGATCATAATTGTTCATCCTAATCCTTCGTTGTCATTAAATATAAGGGTGATAAAATGCAGACAAGCAAATAGAAATATGGTTGTATCATGGGGGCTTTGCCCCTGCACCCCCAAAACATTTCGTATTAGTCCAAAAACAATTACAAGACAGATTGTACAGACAGATGCTGGAGTGAAGCTCGCTCGCTCCATCATCTGTCCCTTTTTTAGTATAAAAAGTGTGATTAAACTTTATATCGCCTTTATTGATGAACAATTAAGCATATGTAAATTGTGATTTAATCCTACAAGTCAGGTCACTTTGGTGACTAACAAATTTCTTTTAAAAATTAATTCGTAACTTTAATTAGGTAATGTGAAACCTATAAACCTGGCTTTGATATCAATTGATGATATCTAATCCTATAATTATGTATATGCTATAATGCGGAAATATTATCCCATTGAATGATATTTAATAGATTTATGGGTAACCACGTTAACTAATATTCAATTAAACTAGGAAAAAAATCAAAAAAAAAAATATTGTTCTCCATTATTCTTTGTTTCCGGTGTTATTTACCTCCTCCTTTTTCTTGTTGTTCCTCCTTGATGACATAGGACTGGATCAAGTAGATTCTCTTTTCTCTTGAAAAAGAAGATGAACCAAAAAAAAAATCGTTTTCTCTGGTTATGAAAATTAGTGCGAATAGTTTTTGAAAAAAACTGCTCACTTTTATCTTTTAATTAAACTAATTTAGGTAATGGTCAAATGATCAGTTTAACTCTTTTACTTTTTCACAAACTTTAAATTGACCCTTTAAGTTTTATATTAACAAGGAGCGAAGGAAAAGGTAATTTCACCCTTAATTTTGATTTCTAATCACCGCTAATATCACTATGGGAACATACATTGAAATCGTCGACTTTAAGTTACATAAAACATTAAAATTCTATCATTAACCGCTTTTATAATATTTACTATATTTAGAATAAAATCTTATTTAAAATAAATTTTATTTTATTTTATTTTATTTTATTTTGTATTATCCAACAAATGTTTCATTTCGGGTACACCCAAGTTAGCAAGAATTGTATGTTTTGGTGTGGTTACCTGATTTTTCTTTTTTACATTCGAACTTCAATTTTGCATTTTGTACATGATAAAATTAAGAAAAATATGTAGCAACAATTGTAACTTGAAGTGGTTATCTTGAAAATATTTTTTTTGTTAGCAACCGATTCCAATATACCCACCCAATTATTATTGTGTGATAAGCTACTTGTATGTTTTATACTAATGTGTTCATCAAAATGTAAAGCTGGAGTAGGCAATAGTAGCCGAGTTATCTTGTCAACTAAGATAAATGAACACAAATTTACTATTAGTATACTTATATCAAAGAAAACCGAAAACGTTGATGATGAGGAAGATTCAAACAGTGAAGGCGGAATCCTAGCTGCAGGGACAGAATAGGAGCGTGCCAGGATTCGTAAGTTGGATTTGGTGAATTAATATGGTGAGGGAGAGAGTATGTTTGGATATCTTTTAGATAAATAATGCAGCTAAGTAGGAGGGATTGCAGACTTGATGCATTTGCATTGTGGTCTATACTGACGATGATGAGCCATGCAAGCATGTCTTCCATGTGGAATGCATAGATAAGTGGTTGAAAGTCAATCCTCTGTGTAAAAGAGAGAACGGTGAGAGCAGCAGTGCTTCGCCGTTAACGAAAATGAGAGAGAAGAAGAAGAAATAGAAAAGTGTAGTTGTAGAGGGAAAAGAAGAAAAATGAGAATTTGGAGTTTGACTTAATGTATAAATATTGGGATTAAAAGTGTTATTATTTTAAGATATATTATTTTTTATGTTAATTTTTTAATAATTAGTGATAAAATGATAACGAAACCAAACAAAAATATTAAAATCCGTTTTAAACTAAAAATTAATTGAGAGACTAAAATAATATAATTTGATGATCACAGTTATTGTTATTTTTTCCTAACAAGCAAACTTACATATAGCTTAACAACCCTCACAATTAAGGGTGAGTAAAATTCTACTTAACTCGAAAAAAATTAAATAATTTAATTTTACTCGAGATAAAAATATTTAATTCATTTTAACACGACTTAAAATTTTATATATTCAGCTTGACTAAAAAAATTTTAAAAAAATTGAGTCCTAACATATAAAATCGGTTGATATTTTTATTAAATCATAAATTTAACTTCGATAATATAAAAATATATGCATCATGTTGTCATTTATTAACAAATTAATTACTTTAAAAAAATATTTTATTACTATTATTATAATAATAATTATTCAAATATATCAAATGTAATCAATTTGTTCAATTATAAAATTGATAATTCAATGAAAATAAAAAATGTACATCGTGTTGTTATTTGTTAACAAAATATTTACTTTAATTATTATTATTATTATTATTATTATTATTATTATTATTATAATTAAATATATCAAGTGTAATCAGTTTGCTCAATTATATAATTAATAAAGACTTAAGGATGTTTAAACTAAAATATTTAAGCAATTATTAATATTTTTTATTAAAATGTCATCTTTTTAAACATTCAATTATTAATATTTTTTATTAAAATGTTATCTTTTTAAACATTCAACGACTAAAATATTCATTTTTTAGAATTGAAAAAATTTTAATTTTCAAACATACGAGGACTAAAAATATTTTTTTATAATGGAGGGACTAAATATAATTTTTAAGTATAGTACAAAGATTAAAATAAATTTTAAAGTATACTATAAAACTTAAATATTTATTTTTATAGTAGAGAAATTAAAATGAACTTTTAACAATAGTAGAAATAAAATAACTTTTACTATATGTTACGTTTAGAACTTCATTAACTTTAACTTGCAGTTTTAATCGAATTTCGGATGCTTATCCGATAAAATAAGCCTGAAAATAATCAAACAAAGGTGTTTAGATCCTTTCAAAATCAAAAGAGAACAACGAAGAGAGATGATTCGGAAGAAGAGAACCTAGTGTTGAGAGAATGCTGGTTGTATTCCTGTTGGAGTTAAGACTTTATTTATAGTTGAACTCTGTCACGATCTAATTTCGCATCCAAATTTCGGGTTAATCCAAGGCTTTGAGTTTCGACGATTTGGGCCTTGTTGGGTTTTTAGGCTTATATATGTTGGGTTGATGTTGGGCTTTGGGAGTTTGAGTTGGGGTCTTTGTAACACCCCAAAAAATTTTCCTAATTTTAAACTCTAATTTTAAGATTCTCAATTTTTAAAACCCTAATTTCTTCTTAAGGTTTTTAAATTGATTTTCGAAATTTGAGGGAAAATTTTTGAGATAAGATTATAAAGTTTTAAATTTGAATTTAAAGATTAAAAGTTAAAAGTGATTTGATGACTTTTTGATAAACAATTTGTTTTTAAATTGAATTTTATTTTTATTAAGATTAATTTTTTTATTAAAAGTTTTTCTATAATTAATCTTTTTATTGAAAGTATTATTTTATTCTAGTTATTGTTTTATTAAAACTCTTTATTTAATATTATATATATTATTTAGAGTTTTAGATAAAGAAAAGAAATTTATTTGAAACTATACAACCTTATATTTATTATATTGTTAATGTGATCTAATAGAATTTTAATTCTAATTGAAATTAGTTATTTTTTTCCCCTATAAATACATATTTTGGTTCAGTAGAAAACCCACTATTATTTTTCTTCCATCAAGATTTTCTAAAGCCTATATTTTTCTTGTTTATTTCTGTTCTAGTTCAAGACCATGTTATTCAGTAATTTGAGTCGCTTTGGCTAAGGTGTGTTCTCTTACTTGTGCTATATATGTTTTTTCGAAAAATATAGTTTTTGTGTGACATGCTTAATATTTTATGTTTTGAAAAATAATTGTATTTTGCTAGCATGTCTAATTTTTTGTACTATGACTTTGATTGTGCACTTGTGTTATCATGCATACATGTCATTATGATTTGAGAAATATTGAAGTTTTCAGATTTGAGATTTCACATTTTTAAGAGGAAATATGATTTTTATATCTTGTGAATTGTGTTTTCGAATAAATTGAGATTTCAGACAAATTGTGATTTCAGATTGAATTGTGATTGTTTTCGGATTTTAAATCATGTTACATCATATTGTGTGCATGGGATGGGATTGTGTACGGAGGAAGTCATGGCAGCTTTCCGGAAGCCTAAGACCACCCTGAGATTTTGGTGACATTGTAGGTGAGGGTTTTGGGGAACTCCTCCACTCAGATTGGTGAGTTGTAGTTGGGATTTGTGTTGTGCGTATGATATCATCCATACATCATGATTTGCATTTTTCCAAAATTATATTCTTGACAAAATTATTTATGTGAACCGTATTTTATTTTATTTTTTGAAATATTACTCTTGAAAAATAATTTTATAAACTGTGTTTTTTTTTTGTTTTTTTTGCACCTTAGAGTCACACTAAGCTCTTTAGCTTACCCCCTCTTAGTCTTTCTCTTACAGATCTTTGAACTTTTGGCGATGTGGTACTTGGAGGATCTCAATTTTTATTCAGTTATTCATTATTAAAATGAAACGATGTTTTTTAGTTATTCGGAGTTTTATTTATTATTTTGTAAAGTTTGAGATATTTGAGATATTTATTTATCACTATGGTTTTATTTTAAATTAAAGTATAATTTTTAAAATTGGTTTCTTGAGGGTAAAGTTTTCAAACGTGACTTCCTAGATTCTACCTATTTATTTTAGGTCGGGTTTAAGGGGTTACAATCTTTTTGATAATTGCATAAAAGGATGAAAAAGAAGGAAATGAGGTTTAATGATCCGTAGAGGATTGAGGTCATTCTTTCTCCCGTTTCTTTCTTTCTTCCTCTCCAATTGCAAAAAAAGAAATCTAGTAAAGGTACCATCTTTGTTGTGTTGCTTGAAAATCTTGTTTTGGAGTTGAAAAGGGAGTTTTAGGGATGCTTGTGATCTACCAAACAAGAGAAAGAGGGCTCCAAAAGCTTTGGGAAGGAGAAGGTTGAAAGAAAGAAGGAGAACAAGTTGCAGCTGATTTTTGTTAACGTTGGTACTCTTCCAACTCCCTAAAATCTTGCATCTCATAGAAATAGGTATTGTTGCATGATTGTATGATTGTTTGTGTTCTTAGTTGCTTGAGAACCCCCTTTAATGGTGAATTGGTGAACTTTTGATGAACTTCTGTAAATTGGTTAAAAACACCCTTAAATTCATCCAAATAACGTGTAGGAATAAAGGAGAAATCAACCATATAGGTTGAGGTGGGAATCTTGGTGATTTCTTAATCTAGACCTGTATTTTCGAGCAGGGTACCGATATGGGGTGGTCCCGTATCGGTATGCTAGAGTAGATGAGAGGGTAAAATATAAGGGGTGTATCGATAGCCCATATATCGATACACCCTGCTTAATTCAAATTGTAGAGATATTTTTGGTTATCGATATGCAAGGGCGTACCAATACCACTGTTACATTGGGTTTATCATATAATAGCGTATCGATGCATCCAATAGGTTTATCGATACTAGTTCAGTTCATTATCGGTACAGGGTAAGACTGTATTAGTATGAGTAGGTTTTTTCTTAGTCTATTCTAAGTTGTTTAGCTTAGCATATCTGTATGCGTATGAGGCGTATCGATATTTGGGGCATACTGATACCCCCATATATGTGTATCGGTACTCACTAGGTAATTTGTCCAAAAATTAACACTTTTATTTTTGGGGGTTTATAATTCGGGTAAAAGGGTCTTAAGGGTCTCTTAAGGTGTAAAATGAATACTAAAACTGAGAAACTGATATTTTAACCCGTTTATGAGATAATTGGTTAATCACTTGGTAAAACTGGTGGGTAATTGAATGGTGTTGGAAACCAATAAAGGTATTGGTGGTACCTTGTTTTATGTTGATGGGTTACCTACTGTAATAATATTATGAGGTTGGTCTGGACACTCTCTATATATGATCAAAGTGTTGTAACACTCGAAGATATTCCGAACGTAGGATCCGATGCTTAGTGGACATGAGTTAGTTTTAAGATGCTTGATGGATCATTCCAAGCATGGATGTAGGATCTCGATGCTTAGTGGACGCAAGCCTCATCCTAGAGTATGAGATCCTGATGTTTAGTGGACGCGGGTCCTACTTGTAGTGTATGATCCCGATGCTTAGTGGTCGCAGGTCGCACTACTTATATATATATGACATATGGATTTAAGATGTTGTGTGCACTTCTCTTGATATGCATATGTTATGTGCCGATAATATGCATGCATGATAACTTGTGTTTAGGCGAATATAGTAGTGCACATGTACTCATGCCATGTCATTATTCATGTTACATATGCTTTATTTATGATATGTGCGATGTGGTTCGGGTGGTGGAGTACCCACTGAGCTTCTGTAGTCAACATTTTCGGGATGTGTTTCCGTGTGTAGGTTAGGTGGCGACAAGGAGCGGAGGAGCACCATCGTGGTTGGTTTCAGCATCGACTTGTGTTAGATTACTTTTACTAGATGTAATGGGCTATGTACTTGTAAGACCCTATATGTAAGTGTAACTCTTATTTAACATTGATCGAGTCGAATGTTTTAATGGTTTGTATTGGTTGAAGCTCTAAACTATTTTGATTTACTTGGATTTATGTTTTGGATTGGATTTGAATTTAATGGACTTATTATGGATTTGGACTTGAAATTGTTATTTTAGACTCTTGAAATTTAAATTACATCTAAAGGCCCAATGTAACATCTGGGTCAAGGGTGTTACGAAGCCCCCTATATCTAACGGTAAAATTTAAATTACATCAATAACTAGGATTAGCCTAAATCTCTAAGAATCCCTAAATTTAAGGAGAGGCAAGAAATTATTAATAAAATGAAGAAATTCAATATTATATGGCTGAAATTCCTCCAAGACTTAATCAAACTCGGACTAGACTAGCTCATGCTAATTTGGATAGGCCTAAGATTGTGCAAAGGACATCCTGGGCAATCTGGATCACGCTAGTTGTACCCTGGTATTGATTGGGCTCGGTTACTTGCCCACGGTCTATTAATTTCTTAAATATTTATTATCATTTTATTTTGAAAGTGATACTCTAGTAATACCTAATGTTCTCCAAGACATGAATTTCTTAAATATAACTGATATTTGTTATAGGATTTGAATTTAAAAAAAAAAATCTTCGATGGTCATTGTTTAATGTTGAATTACTAACATAATGTATCATTAAACATTATTATATTTTCTTAAAAGATATTAAATATTTTAAAGATTAAACTTATAACTAAAATCATTTTAAAATAAAAATTAATAATTTTTTTAATTTTTTTATAATATTTTTAATTGATATATTAGAATTAAATATCTTTAAATCTCTTTTATATCAAAAAAAATAATAAACCCAATCCTTTTATTACACTTCTTCCGTCGTTACCGTCATATCTTTAGTCATGGTCATTAGGAACAATCAATGAAGCATTATTGGTGGTGTCACTAAGAGCTTTCAGAACACTCTTATAGAATTGACCAAAGCCCTTGACGTTCGTCTCGGGTTCAGTTCTTAATGAAGACATCAATTTTGTTTGTGTGGCAGCGACGACAATAATAACAGTGAAAGAAAGAAAATAAAAGGGATTTAATTTAAAGGTTTTGATATTAAGGAGATTTTAAAATATTCAATTTTAATATATCAATTAAAAATATTATAAATAAGTATAAAATATTTATGTTGTAACATCCTCGACCTGAATGTCACATTAGACCTCTAGTCCAAAACCCGTATTTCAAAATTTTCGTTTCAAAAACCCAAATACAAGTTCAAATTCAAATCTATAATAGGTCCATAAATTTCAAATCCAATCTAGAACATAAATTTGAGTAAATCAAAATAGTTTGGAGCTTCGTTTAATACAAATCATTAAATTATTCATCTCGATCAAGTTTAAATAAGAGTTACAATTACATATAGGGTCCTACAAGTACATAACTCACTACATTTAGTAAAAGTACTCTAACAACAAGTCGATGCTAAAACCAACCACGATGGCACTCCTTTACTCCTCATCGCCACCTAACCTACACACGAAAACACATCCCGAAAATACTGATCTACAGAAGCGCAGTGACTACTCCACCACTCAATCCACATCGCACATAACATAAATAAAGCATATGTAACATGATTGTTGACATGGCAAGAGTATAATGGCGCTGCCATATTTTTCTAAACACAAGATATCATGCATGCATATTATCAGCATACAACATATGCATATCAGGAGAAGTCAACACAATATCTCATAATCCATGTCTCATATCTATGTAGGGTGTCCAGACCCACCTCATAATAATATAACATTAGATGACACATCAACAGTAAGCAAGGTCCGTGGCATGCCACTCCACATAATAATATAACGCTAGGTAACCCATCAACAATAAGCAATGTCCCTAGCTTGTCTTTCCACATGATAATATAATACTAGGTAACCCATCAACACTAAACAAGATCCTTCGTATATCACACCTCATAATAATATAACTATAGATAACCCATTAACACTAAGCAAAGTTTCTAGTATACCACACAGCTCACATATAACCCCTAATACATTATTGGTTTTTATTGCCATTCAAATACCCACCAATTACCAAGTTATTACCTAACTATCTCATAAACGGGTTAAAATGTTAGTTTTTCAGTTTTAGTATTCTACACCTTAAGAGATCCTTAGGACCCTTTTACCTGAATTATAAAATCCTTAAACAAAAGTGTTAATTTTTGGACAGATTGCCTAGCGAGTACCGATACGCCTATATGGGGTATCGGTACGCCCCCTGTACTAATATTGAATCGAACCAATATCGATACACTTACTTGGTGTATCGATACACCCTTTTATGCCAAAACCCAATGTAATAGTAATATCGATAAGTCTTTGCGTATCGATACCCAAAAACGTTTTTGGAATTTGAATCAAGCAGGTTGTATCAATAAACAGGTTGACGTATCTATATGCCCCTTATATTTCACCCTTCCATCTACTCTAATGTATCGATATGAGACCATATCGTATTGATAACTTTGTTCGAAAATACAAGTTTGGGAGAGAATTCACCAAAATCCACAACCTACATGATGAACTTTCCCTTCATTCCTACACGTTATTGGGATGATTCTAAGTATGATTATGGTCAATTTACAGTAGTTCATCAACAATACACCAATTCACCATTAGAGGGGTTTTTAAGCTATCAAGTACTCAAGCAAAATCAACATACATGTATCAATGTCTAATTCTATGAAATACATGATGCTAGGGAGTTGGGAGGGTACCAACCTTAGCAAAAATCAGTTGCAACCACGCCCTTCCCTCTCTTCAAGCTTTTTTCTTCCCAAGACTCCAAGAGGGCTCTCCAACTTGTTTCTACAAGGGAGGGTTAAACAATGAGTTAGACATGAGAAATATTCTAAGAACATAAAAACACTAGAAAGCTGAGATTGAAGCTCCTAAACACTTTAATCTCGTTCAAGACTCAACCTCAAACCACAATCCTCTTTTCTCCCAAAACGATACATTTTTACCCAGAAAACGTTATTCTCAACAATCCTCTCAAAGTTTTCTCCTTGAACTTATGGGTTTAGAAGTGAAAAGAGGGAAGAATATGGGAGAAACAAGGGGACAATGGATGACTTCAGCCACTCCCCTTTTGTAGGAGAAATTACTCCTCCTTACATTCCTTTTCATCCCATTTAGAAAAGATCTTAGTGCCCCCAACTCAAACTCCCATAGCCCAACAACAACTTAACACATATAAGCTCAAAGCCTCGGGTTAACCCGACCTTCGGATCTGAATTCGGATTGTGACATATTAAATTATATTTTTAATTTTTTAAAATGATTTTAATTTTAAGCCCAATCTTTAAATTTTTTAATTTTTATTAAAAATTTAATTATATTCAATAATATAATGCGTTAGTGGTATTAAATAGTGTACAATATCTATCATAAACCCATCCTTGTATTTATTTTCATTATGCATAAACTTTATCACTATTAATATATTATATATTTAAAAGAAAGGTTTAACCGCTAAATAGGTGTTCAAACTATAACCTTTTGTTCTGCGGTGCCCAAACTATTTTTCGGGTAAAGTAGGTGCCTAACGTTTCATTCCGTAATTCATTTAAGGTTCTCTGTTAATTCTAAAATCATATTTTAAATAAATAAAATTAATAAAACAAAATAAAAATAAAAATATATACTGAAATTTTTAAATATTATTAAAATAGTCCTAAAAATCCATAACCCCCTAAATCTGGTCACTCTTGCCGACGTTGGTAGCGATAAAATGAAGCAACCTTCCCACATCGATCAACCCACACGTTCATCGTCTACCTGCTATTATTCACCGTGAATTGTTCGAAGGAACCATTCTATAATTTTGATGTTTTGCACATTATTTAGGGATGATAATGGATCATAATTTATAAAGTCCAATCCAATTAATAATCGGACTTTAAAAAAAGTCCAAGTCCGAATCCAATTCCAACTACATAAATCTAAATTCAATCCAATAAAATATCTAAAATTCAATCTAAATTCGAAAGTTCAAATCCAATTATTTTTTTAAAGTAACAACTCAAACAAATATCTTTAAATAAAAAAATAATTTTCCTCGAACAAAGATTAATAGCACAAATAAATCTCAACAAATATTACAATCGATTATAAAAAAAAATTAAAGTAACTATTCAAACTATAATTATAAAACTCAACAACAAATAAATTATCCTTACATAAACTACTATCTATTTTCGTCTACTATCATAACTACTTTAGAAATTATAATTATAAAATATTTAATAAATATTACAATCCAATGAAATAAATTAAAAATATAATCAAAATGTTCAACCAATTAACATTTGACATAGAGAAATTATTTCACTAAAGCTCAAGAAAAGTCTATAAAATAAGAGAAAAACATAAATAGAATTATAAAAGATATTAATTATCTAAAATATTATTCGTATATAAATTTAATTAAGATTTTTAATATATATATATATATATATTTAAATCTAAAAATTTTAAGTATTTTTATTTGGATTTATATATGGATCGGAATCATATCATATATGAATTTGGATTGAATTCGGATCGAATCATTGTAATATCCATATCCGATCCACTTTCTATTAGGACTCAAAATTTTTTCTCAGATTCGAATTCGAACTTTTTAATCAGATTTAGATTGAATTTTTTCTTCAGATCAAATTAGATTCAGATTTATTGATCAATTTCTGATGATAAAATGATAAAAAGATAGTCATGAACTTCTGGTGATCGATGTGGTGGTTGAGCCTAAAAGAAACAATACAAAAATTAAGTTTGTTCAATTATGAGCCAGAAATGAGGCTAAATAATAAGGAATTTTGCATAGATTATAGAGGTTAAATTAGAATGATGTATTTTTTTAGTGACACGTCATTGTAATAATCGGAGTTAACGATTCGGTTATTATTCATCAAAGTCCCATTATTGATAATATAAATGACCAAATTTAACTTTTTTTTGAACAAATAACCAAAATCAAACATGTAAACAAAAGTGAGTAACCATATAATTTATCTTAATGATTCAAACATGTATCTATGAATTTTAATAAATAAATTTAAATTTTTTTAATAAATATATTTTTATGTAAAATATTTTACATGCTAAAATATGTTGTAACACCCCGACCCGGATGTCACATTGGGCCTCCAGCCCAAAACCTGTATTTTAACATTTCGGCTCCAAGCCCAAGTAAAAACGGTTCAAATCCAAATAAAATCATAACATATCAAATGTTTCAAATCCAAAAGTGACATGGTCTAATATTTAAAATAACACGGAGCTCCAAATATTACAAAACCATTTAAAACATTGGACTTAAATAATTAAATAGAGTTACAATACATATAGGGTTCGACAAAGTACTAGCCCACTACATCTAATACATGTACTCTGACAACAAAGTCGATGCTGAAATCCAAACCTCGATGGTGCTCCGTAGAAATCTGCTTCACCTAACTTACGCACGAAAACACATTTCGAACGCTGAGCTACAAAAGCTCAGTGGATACGCCGAACTCGGCTCAAAATCATGCATATCATAAGCAGTAAAGCAAGACATGTAAATATCGTGCATGATATGATGGTCTAGCATGATTGCCTAACACATGACATAAACAATGTAAAATATCACACACAACATATACATGTCACATCACAAAATAACACACAAGAGTGAGGCCCGCTTCCACACAGCATCGGGATCCTACACTCAGGATTGAG
Organism: Abelmoschus esculentus; assembly: GCA_035048815.1. Lineage (NCBI taxonomy): Eukaryota > Viridiplantae > Streptophyta > Magnoliopsida > Malvales > Malvaceae > Abelmoschus > Abelmoschus esculentus. Next base: position 6,389,328 of record JAUCBN010000049.1, read on the forward strand.
GCCGCCCTCAAATTCTATGCACGGAATATTACATCGGACATCTTCGAACGAGGCCGCCCAACGTTCGGAAAGAGATGGAGGCCGCCCAACCAATCCCATGCTCGGAATGTTACATCGAACATCTTCGAGTGAGGTCGCCCAACACTCGGAATAAAAGTCTTCAATACATCACCCGGAATGTTACATCGGATGGCCTTCGACGTGTTACAACACTTTTAGAAATCCGGATTTCCATCAAACAAGGACTCAACACACACAAATAATCCACCTAAGATCTTCATATCAAAACATATCAAGACTTCTCAAAACATATCAAGACTTCTCAGAACTTAGTCTTTCGGGGTTTATAACATCAATTTTGTGATAGCAATTCATTTAATTATTTATAAGATTCATTTCGACCCTTAATTCTCTTATCGAACCTCAAACAAAACCAAACTTGTCGAGTTCTCGCAGGGGTATCGATACCCTTATGTGGGGTATCGAAACACACTGCATCGGTACCCACCCAAAGAGGGTATCAAAAAATGGGTATCGATACTGGCATTGATACCCTTTGACCAATTTTAAAGTCAACAAAAAGGGGAACTCCACTTCAATACTAGTATCGAATCTAATATGCCATTGGAGGGCTTGGTATCAATACCTGTATCGATATCCCCTTCCCTTTAGCCTATTTTCTCTCAGGGGTATCGAAACACGGGCCATCGGTATCGATACCACCTACACGAAACTACAAGTTTCACTTAGAAATTTCTAGGGATCATTCCCAAACTCAAACCAATCAATCCTAAAGTGTTCCTACTCATTTCTAGAGATGATTAGAGTGTTTTAACATCAACTTCAAGTCATCTAACACAAATCCAAAATTCACCATTAAAGTTCATTAAGCTTTTGCAACCAACATACACACAAGTATCTATATGAAATGCATTCTACCATGACATGGATGATAAAGAGAAGAGTTGGGAGTACCAACCTTAAGCAAATAACAACCAAAACGAGCTCCACACCTCTTCAAGCTTTTCCCCTTCCTAAGCTTGATGATGGCTCACAAGCCTCTTTCTCTATAAGAGAAAGATGAAGAACGGATTAGACACACCTTGGGGAGATCTTAGAAGCTTAAAACACTTAAAAGAACCAACTTAAACTCTCAAAAACTCAATCCCGAGCTCAACTCAAAACCCCACTTAAACCCTCACCTTCCACCAAACCAACTCATATTTACCTCTTTTTATAGATCAGAAACACCTCTACAACTTACCTTTCACCTCCAAAACGTGATCCTTACTTGAAACTCTAAAGATGACACCTTTTCCTTAGGGATTTGGGTGGGGAAGAAGATGAAGATGAAAAGGAAAAACAAGAGTGACCTCACTCTCTGTTTCTTTGCAGAAAACACCCTAAAACCATTCCTTTCATGCATTTAGGCATTTACAAGAATGCCCCCAGCCTACCACTCAAAAGCCCAACACCACAAGACCCAACAAGGCCCAATACAAACCCGAGGCCCGAAACCACTAAACTTGGGGCCCAAAACTGAAGCCCAACCCCTCGGGTTAACCCGACACTCAGATCCGAATCCGGGTCGTTACATATGTGTTAATTAATTTTTTTTAATAGTTCTTGTCTAGAGAAAAATAAGAAAAATTTTACTCTTAACCGAACCCATGACTTAGAAAAATATCATTCGAAAATTTTAATTATATATTCTAAAAATCTTTAATTATTTCATATTTATTTTAATAAGATTTTTGGGAATTGGATAATTCAAACTAGTTATCGTACAAACGAAATGAAGTGTTTTTCCTAATCATTAGAAGAAATTTTGAGAGTAATTTAATCTTTTTTATTTTATTTTAGAATACATAAGATTTTCACATATATTTGAGAATTTATGGCTAATTTCTATAGTATAAATAAGAGAACGTTAGGTCCAATGATATTTTCCTTCAAATTTTATAAAAGAAATTTTGAGAGTAATTTAATCTTTTTTTTTATTTTAGAATACATAAGATTTTCACATATATTTGAGAATTTATGGCTAATTTCTATAGTATAAATAAGAGAACGTTAGGTCCAATGATATTTTCCTTCAAACTTTATAAAAGAAATATTAAAAAAATAGAAAACATCACTTACACATAATTTCCCTCCAAATTGTCATAATAGCAATCTCTCACATACTATATAATGTTTGATCTAAATTTTAGAATAAATTTAAAATACCTTATTTTCTTAAATAAAAATATCAAATAATCTATAATCCAACGAAACCTTAATCACGGCATCCATCAACTTTCAACATAATAGAAATGAAAAGAGCACAAACTTTATTGTTTTTCGAGAGAGAAAAATCAAATATTCTAAAATTTCCAAAGTTCTGGATATTTTTTCTGTCTCCCTTGCTTACCTTCCAATCCAGGTTGGCGTTGGGGTCTAAATTTGTAACACCCTAAAACCGGGTTAGTAAAATGAATCGAATAAATTGTAAATTTAAATCGAATTACATGTTAATTGTGTTAGATGAGAAGGGACCAAATTGAATTAAATAGAAAATGAGTGGATTGCATGCTAAATTTTCAACTTTCCCCATTTGCCTTTGGACATGAAATTGCTTAAAGGTTTAAGTGAGGGGCAAGAATGACATTACACACATTTAATGAAGATGGGGTTGTCATCTTCCTTTCCCATTTCATCCCATTTCACGTGAAAGACAAAAGGAAAGAGGGAGAGAGAATCTTGTGAGAGAATTGAAAGGAATCCATGGAAGGATAGCTTAAGAGCTTTGCATGGTTAGAAATTTGGGTTAGAAAGTCAAGTCTAACTATATCGGTAAGCTTTTTCTTCTCTAATTAAAATTTATGGGTGTTTAGGCTTTTGGATTTATGATGATTTTATGATATTTTCATGTTAGATTAAGTTCTTAGAAAGCCTAATCTAAGGTTGCTATTGATTTGGTTTTGCTATTGAAGCATGAACAAATTGGTTAGAAGCTTGGAACTTAGGTTTTTACAAAAGTCATATATGTGATGAATGGTTCGAATATTGGATAAAAAAGGGGCATTAGTTGATGATAATTTTATGGTTGAAATGATGGAAATTTGTAAGAATAAGTTTGGAGCATGAATTGGAGCCATGGAATGAAAACTAGTCGAAAATTGCCTAGAATTGCAATTTCGAGTAGCACTTTTGAGAAAATTCACTAGGTCACGTATGAAGGAGTTAGGAGCTGAAATTTTTCATTATAATACTCCCATATATATAGTTTAAGGAAAAATTTACGGAACCTCAATCGGAATTCGATAGAAAAAGATATAAGTGTTTCCGTAAGGGCTGTTCGAACAGTCCCGAATCCGGACAGGTTTGATTCGAATGAAAACTGGTACTGATCGGGAAATAATTAAAATGTGAGGTTAATTTTTACTTGTAGAGGGTCTTCCTAGCTTTCTAACTATATAAAATAAACTCGATTCGGGTAAGAGAGCTAGGAGATATGACCGATTCTTTATAGGGTAGCAAAATTGTCCTTAATGAACAAATGCACATGTTTACATTTGTTAAGTCTAAGATCACTTGGATTAAATGATTGAATGTGTTCTAATGAATTATTATATGAATATGGCTTACTAGAGAATCCGAGAGAAGAAGACAACGAAGAAGAAAGACTCGAATTAGCAAGGAAGAGAGGCAAGGGGATCACTATCTTCAACCCTTGAGAGCTTGGAATCAATAGTGAGTGTGGCAAACCTTAGGGTTAGGACCTAGGGTCCTGACCAACTTTTTGTTTATTTGATTTGATTTTTCATGTAAATGGACTAATCTATATTCGGTAAAAAGGGAAGGAGACTTAGTGTTAAATGACATGTTTGACGATATGAGTTGCTTGCTAGATTGTTAGTACTAGCTTAGCATTTGCATAGCTCGAAAATGCCGAGGTAAGCAACGGAACGCAGCTGCGGATACCAGGTATGTGAACCATACATGAAGTATGTATATAATGAAATGAGCATTGAATTGATAACATGATATGCATGTTTATATGTTTACATGATATGAATAATAGCATGATAGATGCTCTTGTGATTAGCATGTTATAAATACTTGCTCTTGATGATATGAACTTGTTTAATATGAATTGAATGATCAATTGATTAATGAAAATATTATTGAGCCTTGGTCGATAGTTGGTCATAGATAGTACAACATGCCTAGAGTCTGAGCTCATTGTTTAGTGCTACGACACTCCTATTTAGTACTTCGGTACTCTTGTTTGGTACTGTGGGTACCGTGATTTGGTGGTTAGTCACCAATTGTTAGATACCATGGGTATCTCTTGTTAGTACCTTTGTGGTACTCTTGTTAGTGCCTTTGTGGCACTCTTGTTAGTGTCTTCGTGACACTCTTGTTGACTCGCTTACCTTGCCTAACTATACCAAGGCATCACACGAAATAAAATGAAAAGATTGAAATTTAAATGTGAAATTATATGTATGCATATATATTGGCTTATGAAGCATTGGAACTTATTTATGATTTGTTATTGATTATTGAAATGGAACTGTTGCTAGGTGTAGCATTTGAATTGGGAATTGGTTAATGGATATTGAAATTGAATATATGGCTATAAGTAGCCCTTGTTATGAATGCTCCATGAAACTTAAGAAACGAAAAACGACTAATAAGTTATATGCATTGATTTTATGCTAGCTTAAGCATATAGATAATGACATTGAGTTGTATGGTAGAAATGATATTAATGAGAAGCTTGTTAACCATGATATTTAGCTATTGATAAATTTGAATAGTGATTGAACTATTGCCATATTAAACTATTGTCATGAATTAGATTTGGTTGCTTACTTGAAGCATGTTGTATTTGTTATTGTGTTAAGTCTAATATGGTTAGACTAAGGCTGCCTCACTAAGTACCTAGAAAGTACTTACCACTCGTTTGTTTCCTCCTTCCCAAACAACAGGTTTTTGAGTCAAAGAGCTAAATCGGGATTGATTGCAAGCAAGGACATCAAGCAAGTCAAAGTATGGTATTTTATAATTTTGTTAACTCCTAGTTTATGGTGGCATAGTGAGCATATATTGACTAGTTTATACATTTGAGGTTTGCTAATGCTTTGTTTATATATATTGTCATTAAGCTCTTGGTTTTGTAAGCCATAAGGCATGTTGATCATGTTAGGTTAGCCATATATGTTTTGGGATTGGCTTGTGTTTTGCATATGTGGGCAATTATAATATCGATATGGTATGTAAGTGATTATATGGACATAGGAAACATGGAGCTAAATAGGATATCGTGTGAATCATGAGGTATCGTTTTGGTTGTGTTGAATGCCATGGTGAAAGATTCATGACTAAGGGTAGCTTGTATGTAGAATGGTTAAATGGTTAAGGATATTAAAATTTGTAAAGTGCTACTTGCTACCTAAGCAAGTTAAAAGAGTTCCTTAAGGTTTAGATATAATTTGAGATCATATAGATGGTTTATAGTTAGTGTCTAAATACATTAGAAACTTAGAAACCTGCAAATTGGAGCGAGGGTATTGATACCAATTTTATGAGTATCTATACCACCCTTGACAGTAGCGAAATGGCATCGATGCTTGGTTCGATACCAAGCCTTCTTGTGAGCTCCCTGGTTCGATACTGGTATCGAACCAGGCTACCATAGCCTTAAGTCATTGAGTCATCGAGGTAGACCAATATCGATATCTGGTTCGATACTGGAACCTCCAATAACGAAATTGCATCGATACCAGTATCGAACCAGGCTACTCAGCCTTGGTCAACGAGTTAACGCTTGTAACCAGTATCGAACTAGGGTTCGATACCCCTGTTCCGATACCCCTCTATAGGGGGTATCGATACCTCCAGCTACTTTCGGCCTAAATTTTGAGATTAAAGTATGAGAGTCTTACATATTGTTTTAGTGTTTCTATAAGTTAAATTAAAGCTTATATTGAGCCCCAAATGGAAATTGAGTTAAGATTGGAATGATAATTAGATTAGATTCGAAGATCGAATAATAAGGTTAAGAATTAGATGGATGGTGATTATAAAATAAAATAAGTTCGAAATCAATTAATGAGTAAATTGAATTTATAAAAAGTTTTAATTTGCCCTTAAAATTTATTGGTGCAACATGTATTCGAATTGAATTGTCAATAAAATGAACACAATTTCCAAATTTAATTACAAGTATATAAGTCCGATCGACGCCCCATCTCCTAACCCGTGGCGAGGGTGTCACAAAATCTCAATATTCATCGAAAGAAGCTTACGTGACGCTGCTTTACAGGGATGAGTTCACGTTGGGAGTTAGGATAAGGAACAATGAATCATATGGTCGTTTTGGTCTCCGATTAGGACAAGAAGCTTCTTCAGGTAAAAAATTTGCTAGTGGTCCACTTTTATTTTATTTTCCATTTATGTAGTTAAGTACAATTAAAAATTTTAAAAAAAATTTATAATTTATTAAAATGATATCCTTAATTTATATACAAAAGAGGTCTAATATTTTTAAATAAAGTTTGCTCTCTTGTGCACAAACAACTAAAATTTTAATATTTTCACGTTAACGTAAAAACATCTATAATATCTTCATTATGAGCATTTTTTGAAAAGATTATTATTTCTTGAAAAAATTATTATATATGTATTATAATTTTTCAGAAGGTTAGGATTAATTTACATCACGTAAAATTTAAAGAGTTTTATATTATTTTTTAGACCGTTAGATAACGATAATAAATAGTTAAGATTATTTCTTTATTTTTTTTGAAGTGATAATCTTCACATTTTTTCTGTTAATTTCATCTATCCATTTCATTCATTCAATGACCATGAATTAATATAAAACTCTTTAAATTTTACATGATATAACTTGATCTCATTCATTTTCAGAATATATATAACTTATTTTGGTCTCTCTTTTTTTTAAGGGGGGGTCATATATGATTATTGCACATCTCTAGAATCATTTTGTTTTTTTATAGAAAATAATGTTCTTGATAGACAAAAATCATTTTCTCCTTTTAATACCTTTTTATGTCTCAATACAAAAAAATAAGCGTTAATCCTAAATTTTAAATCCTAAACCATAAATTTTAAATTTTAAAATTATATCATACCCCTAAATTTTTTAACCTTAACCTTATATCTTAATTTTTTTTGTGTAAAGATATACATAAAAGCACCAAAAAAGAGTAGATAATATCCTAACAATTACTTACTTCATTATATTTTAAAAACACACACCATAACAGATAAATTACTCGAATCTATGTCTTTTAGAATATTTTTTTTTTCACTGAGACCGATTGATGCAATCTTGCAGTTAAATTAAGACACATCATATATTTCTAACTTATTTTTTTCAACCAATGAATCTTTACTCATATTTTCTATGTCATATAAAAAATATAATTTTTAAAATTTGTATTAATTACATAGTTGATTTGTGGTGAAGTGGATGATTTTCATTGGTTAGGGACCATGGCTGACGTGGTGAGCCGAACCTATGATATAATCTCTCCAAATTTAGAGTCCGAAAGCAGAGAAATAATTACATGAACTCGTTCCACCACCTAGGATATGGTCCCCAACCAATTAAATTAAGACACATCATATATTTTTTCCATATCATATTTACACATAAACATTGTCTAAATCATTCAATTTAATGTCTTTGATTTACAAAAAAAAATATTACCAAAGATTTCTTGTGTCATCTTTCTCTTTGTTCTTTAAAATTTTTTTCAATTATTTTTTTATAGATTTAGGGTTTAAGTTTAGGGGTTAATGTTTAAGATCATGATTTAGGGTTAGATTTAAGGTTTAGGGTTAGGTTTTAGGTTTTAGGGTTAGAGTTAATGTTTATGGTTAGTGATTTAGGGTTTAGAGTTCAAGGTTTAGGGTTTATATGTTATGTTTTAGGGTTTAGGGTTATATTTTAGGGTTTAGAAAAAAAAATAATTAAAAAAATTGAACAATAAAGAGGAATATAACATAAAAAATCTTTGATGATATATATATTTTTTTAAATCGAAGACATTATTGTGAATGATTTGGATGATGCTTATGTGTAAATATGATATGGAAAAAATATATGATGCGTCTTAATTTAATTGATTGACACTATATATTAGGTGATGGAACGGGTTCATGTAATAATTTCTCCCGAAAGCAATGTGCAGCTTCGACATTATATTTCAAGGAATTCATATTTCCAATTTCGGATATTTAAATATCTTACAAATTAATAGATTTTATGTTTAAACCTTTCAAAAATATGTTATATCCAATGCAAAGTTCTCTTCCGTTATCGGTTTGTGTTTTCTTATAATGTCTGTTACGAATTACTTAACTGTTGTCTATTAACTCGGCTGTTGCACTGATTTCAATCTTAAATGTCTTCGTTCATAACTGGTATAACACAACACAAATTGCAGTTTACTTCCAGACCTCAAAACCATTTCAAGTTTAACATCGAATCTGATTTCTTTCTGTTTGAACAATGGCAGAAGCGATTGCTTCGGTGATCTTGGATCAGCTGACTGCAATCACAATCGACAAAGCATGCGAAGCATGGAGTCTAGTTCGAGGTGCGGAGAAAGAGGTCAAAAGGCTTGAAGGCAATTTTAAAGCACTCCAGTTGGAGCTCGAAGGTGCGGAAGAACGAGAGTACCTGGACAAACGGGTGAAACATTGGTTAGACAAGTTCAAAGGCATTTCTTATGACATGGAAGACGTGTTAGATGAGTGGGAAACTGCAGTCCTACAGTTGCAAAGAGATGGGGTTGAATCCAATCGGTCCGGCTCTGTTCGAAAATGGAAGGTATGTCCCTTCATTTCATGCTTTTCTTCCAGTTCCCATATTGTTAGACGTTATGATATTGCTGCCAAAATAAAGGAAATCAATGAAGAAATAGACCAGATTGTTAATGACAAAGTTAGGTTTGAATTAATAAAAAAGGAAGCCAAGCAAACCAAGCAGCGGCTAGAGAGCACTTCTTTTGTTGATGTTTCGGAGTTGATCGGTCGAGATGCAGTAAAAGAAGACATAATAAGCATGTTGCTCTGTGAGGAAAGGAATCAAAATGTTCCTACTATCACCATAGTAGGTATGGGAGGGACAGGGAAAACAGCTCTAGCACAACTAGTTTACAATGATTCTAGAATTCAGGCTCATTTCAGCAAAACAATTTGGGTTTGTGCATCCAATCCCTTTGATCAAACTCAAATTGCTAGAGCAATTCTTGCAGATCTTGACCTTGATGCATTAGTATCCCTCCATACTCCGACGCTACAAAACATTTTACGCATGATCACAGAAAAGCTTAAAGCAATCAAATTCCTTTTTGTTTTTGATGATGTGTGGACAGATCGTGATGATGATTGGGAACCACTAAAAGCTGCTTTTAAATATGGCATGCTTGGGAGTTGTATCCTAGTGACTACTCGAAACGAGTCAGTTGCTAGGCAAATGGAGTCATCTGAAGTTGTTCCTTTAGAACTGTTGTCTGAGAAAGTCTGTTGGTTGATTCTTGCTCAAAAAGCATTTAGCAGAAGAAACCAAATGTGTCGTGAAAATTTGGAAGACATTGGAAGGGAGATTGCAAAGAAGTGTAGAGGTTTACCACTTGCAGCAAAAACTTTAGGAAGTCTCCTGCAAAACAAACAAGGAAGAGAAGAGTGGCAAAATGTTTTGAATAGTGTGATATGGAAATCTGGTTTTGGACAAGAAATTTTTTCACCTCTCTTGTTGAGTTATTATGATCTGCCCTCACCGATACGACAATGTTTATCATATTGTGCAATATTTCCAAACAACTATACGATTAATAAATACGAATTGATCCAGCGTTGGATGGCACAAGGTTATTTGAACTCGAATGACACTGCAAAGAGAGAGTTGAAAGGGGAAGAGTACTTTGAGTACTTATCTGCACGTTCTTTCTTCCAAGATTTTAAGAAAGATGCTTACGGAGGCATCATTTCTTGTAAGATGCATGACATGGTACATGAATTTGTCCAGTTTTTGACAGAAGACAGGTTTGTGATACAAGAGTTGGTTGGAAATTCAACCTTGGACTTATCTTCCAGAAAAGCTCGTCATCTGAGGTTGGTAATTAAAAATTGCAAGTCTTCTCCAATTTGCTTTGGTGGAATAGAAAAATTAAGAACCCTTGTTGTAGCTTCTGATGATAAAACATCTGGTGATGCCCTGCAAGATTTGCTTAGTCGGTCCAAGCTTCTAAGGTTATTAGAGTTCGATTCGTTTCATCTACGCCCCCAAGAAATTGTCCGGGGAATAGAAAATTTGATTCACTTGAGGTACCTTAGTTTAATATCTTGCTCTGGTTTAGAAAATTTACCTGAATCAGTGTGTGACTTGATCAGTTTACAATCTTTGAATCTTCGAGATTGTTTGAATCTTAAGAAGCTGGCAGTAGGAATCAGTAAACTGATTCACTTGAGGCATCTTTGTATTAAGGACTGTCCTCGTCTGACTTACTATCCCAAAGGGATCGGTAATTTAACCGGTCTCGAGACACTAAGTGGTATCCAAATGAGAGGAGATGGACGTGATGGTGATCAACTCAGCATTGGAGATCTGGAAAATCTGGACCTCCTCGGCGGAAATCTCTGTGTCGAACTGATAGGCGATGCAGTAGATTTGAATGATTTCAAGAGAGCCAAGCTTCACAACAAAATTCATTTGAAGAGAATGGAAATATGGATATGTTCTAAAAATATACAGGAAGAAGATGTACTACAAGCTTTAAATCCACCATTAAACTTTCCTGTAGTGCTATTCGATTACCAGAAGTGGTTCGACTCGTACGATGCTTGCTTAAAGAGGTTGAATGTGAGGGAGAATATTAGAGTTGCTCTCATCGTTCAACAAGCAGCTCTTCAGCTTGTAGATTGGGCGGAATTCTTTGGTAAGAAACTTCTTCCTCTACACTAAATAATAACATTTTCTTCTTCAAAGCACCAACAAGTTTTAAGTTTCTTTTCATCTTTTTTACTATTGTTATCGATAATCGAGGATCGTCGATTTTGGCAGAAAGGGGTGAGGATCCGACCGGTCGAAAAGCATGATTAAACCAGGTGACAACAAAGGTTTTGTTTCACCAAGGCCATCTTGATGGTGAAAAAGTAAGCAGAAGGGAAGATATGTTACAGTTTGATGCATTCAAATAATGTGTGTGATTGTCCGAACTCTGTAGGAATTTGTGTTCTTCACTTGTTGCTACGTTTAGATTGTGTTGGGATTTATGGTTTCAATATTTGTGTGATTTTGATTCTTCGTAGAATTTTTTCGTTGGGTCCATTTTGTGTGGGATGAGAGATGACTGAGGTGTTTGCTTGAGGTGTTGGAATTATATAGGATTTTCTTGATTAATTACTTTTTAAAAAGTATTATAAATATATTATTTTAATCAGTATTTATAAGTAGACGGCGACATATTTAAAAATTGTAATGACGTGGAATAGAATGTTTTTTATGTCTCAACTTATGCTTCAGAAAATTTAAATTTAAGGTTTTAGATTAAAGATTAAAGATATAATTTAAGATTAAAATTTAAATTATTGACCATGAGGTATATTTTTAAAATATCTGATTTGGGTTCAATGTTAGAATTGAAGGTTAGAGCATAAGCTTCATTTATTTTTAATGTTGGGGCTTAGAAAGGGATACCAAAAAAGTTAGAGATTTTTTGTCTAATTATATGTATCAATTTTATATATCAATCTATATACTCTATAAAAGTATATCAAATTATTTTTAAAAGTGAATTATAAAATCAACAATCAATTGGTGAAATGAAATGAGTCGTTAGATCTCTTAAGTAAGATCAAAAGTTTGAATATTGATGTTGTGAATAAATTAAATTGGGAAAATTACCTTCATAATGGGTCTTCATAATGGGAAAATTATATGTATCAATTTTATATTGATGTTGTGAATAAATTAAAGCTTGTGAATCATTTTTGTGTCTAAACTATTTTCAGCTCTAAAAAGTACCAAAGTTTTAATTTTGATCATTTTAGGTGCCTAATCATTAATAAAAATTGTTAGCCAATTAAAAATATGACAAGTGATATATTTTAATTTTTAATTAATTTTAAATAAAAAATTAAATTTTTAAAAAAGATAATTTTAAATTTTTACAAAATAATCTGAAATCTCTAACTCAAAATTCAAAATTCCTAAATTACTATCGTTGTCGTTGTTTATTGTCCCATTGAAGGCCACCACGATCACATCTGAACTACCACGATCGTTTCCCCTAATCATCCATCATCGATAATCGACGGTAGTTGTGTTGACAAATTCTTTTTCACGATTTTAGATTCTTTTGATATTAGGAAGTTGATCGACACATCTATCACCGATTATTGGTGATGGGTGATTGAGAGAAACAGTCGTGGTGGTCCGACAACGATAGTCGTGGTCTCCATTGAGGCAGTAAAAACGAGAACAACAATAATTTGAGAATTTGATTTTGGGTTAGGAATTTGAGATTATTTTGTAAAGATTTAAAATTATTTTTTAAAAATTAAGTTAAAAATAAATTAAATTAAATAAAAAAAATAAAAAATATTTTTAATAAAAATATTGGTAGTTAACAATGTTAGGGAAATCAGGTTATTTCTCACATGAACGTAGCTTCAAATCTGAGTTGAAATGTCAAGATTGAAATCACCAAAATTTGCACAGCGGACAAACCCGTCAAACTATTGAATATTGTAATTTAATAAAAAACCCAATATTAAACAACCAAAATAAATAATAGAGAGAACACACAAAATTTACGAGGTTCAACAAATGTTTACTCCTCGAGCACCACCACCAGATGATAACTTCACTATTACCAAAATGGTACAAATAAGAAATTTCTAAGAATTCCTAAATAAAACAAACGAAAGAAGAAAGAACCAAATGAGAGAAATGATTAAGATTTTAGTATGATTGTCCCTATTTATAGGTAAGTCATAGGGACCAACTTATAAATAACCCAAAGTTTAAGGACCAAAAAGTAATTTCCCCATACACCATTTAATATCAAATTAAATGAGTTCATTTAATTTAAATGGATTACGAAACTCTTACCTTTAAAGCCAATTAAATAAATCTTCACCTTGTCTTGAAATTCACCAAGCTTCTCAAATCTTCTTTTAACTCCCCAAATAAAGTTATCTTATGCGGTGCCTCCAAATATGCTCACAAGCACCATACACCCGAAGGTGCTCAAACTCGCAGGATATTAATCAAGTTCAAACAATGATTGAACTTGATTGGTGTTACCACCTTGGTCAACATATTTGTAGGATTTTCTTCTGTCACAATCTTCTAAAGTAAAATCTTTCTTTTTTTAAAGAAAGTGACACCTTACGTCAATGTCCTTGGTTCTTGAATGATAGACTTGATTTTTCGCTTAATGAATAGCATTTTGTCTGCCACAATAAAAACTAATGTGACTTTGAACAACTCTCAAGTCTTTCAACAATTCGTTAAGTCAAATCGCTTCTTTAACAATCTCTGAAATCATCGTATACTCTGCCTCTATAGTAGACAAAGCCACCATAGACTGTAAAGTAGACCTCCAACTCATTAGCGTTTTTGCTAGAGTAAACATATATTCAATATGTAACACCCTCGACCCGGTCTAGACGTCACCCGACTCGAACGAGCTACACAGAAAATATCGAGGCTAATTTAGAGATTCACTCCGATAAACGACCCTAAATTTTAGTGCTACTTTTTTTTATCTTATCTAGATGCTTTAATTTCACCTAAAGAGCCATAAACCACATATCAAAACATGTTCTCTAGATACAATTCTTCCTAGATAGAATAAGTATCACTCAACATGTAATAGCATTCAATAATATTAAGTAACATCATAAGTAATCATAGAAGACACATGAATTCAAAACCAATTGCTTTGTTAACCTCAAACATACCTAATATGCAAGTTTATTTACTAACCTAGAATATCATGAATTCGCTGTTCAATAACATAATCAAAATAACACAATGTTCCATGGCTCATATCAAAACATAAATACTATAAGTTTCTTAGCTCTCAACTACCTAAAAGCATGCTTCAACTTCAACAATCTCAAAAATACATATAAGAACATCATCAACATACTCAACATGACTTCTAAATGCATTCTAACCTAAATAACCACACAATATATTCAACTCAAATTAGTCATGCTTTAGTATCAACATCATTCAAATTCACACATAGGGATATCAAGAATCGATCTTCAATATAACTTTTGTGACACCCTCGCCCTGGGTTAGGAGATGGGGCATCGACCGGACTTACGAACTCGAATTTAAACCGAACTTTGTATTCAAAACTAAGACAATTCGTTTATTTGTATAACATTACAAGTCAATTACGAGTGAATTCCTTTATCAAATATCGGGCCAATTTAAAACTTTTTCAAACTTAAGCTTATTTCACATTTCGGTTATAGATCACCAAATACACAATCTCGATTTTTAGTCACACTTGAGCTCAATTCTAAAACCTTTAACCAAATTTTGTTCGTTTAGCAATCTTTAATATGTTCATACTAACCAATCAAATTAATCTCAGATCCTGAACCAAAAATGACTGGAGGTATCGATACCCCTTATAGAGTGGTATCGAAACAGGGGCATCGAAACATGGTTCGATATGGGTCAACTATGTTGACTTGTTGACTCGTTGACTAGATGCTAGAGTAGCCTGATTTGATACGGGTATCGAATCAGGGAGTTCACTGGAGGGTCTGGTATCGAACCCGGTATCGAATCGGGGTTATCTCACTGACTTGTTGACTTAAGGCTATGGTAGCCTGATTCGATACTGGTATCGAATCGAGGAGCTCACTGGACAAATCGATATCGATACGGGTATCGAACCGACGATTACACTAGACAACTTGGTATCGAACCATATTGCTAAGGCCAAGGGGGTATCGATACCCATGGAATTGGTATCGATACCCCTGCTCAAATTAGCAGGTTTTTAAGTTTCTAATTCACTCAAATCATACCCGAAAGGCTCCTAATTAGCCTCAACCATTTCTAAACTCCATGGAATAGTCTTAAACATATTTTATCAATTTTTCATCATACCAATTCTAATACCTTTTTACCAAAGATCATCCACTCTATCATATGTCATTTAACAAGCTAACTACCCCTTTATTCCATACTCTTACACAATGGCAACCACACAACCTTAACACTACCTTAAGGGTCACATGTTTACCTATTAGCTCATTAGCTTGTTTAGCAAATATTCCAAAGACATGGTATACAAATTAGGGACCAAGACCTCTAAGTGCATAAAGTTAGCATAGATGTGCTTACCATGACAACTAGCCTAAATCCAAATTGGCCTTATGGCTTACATACCATAATCACATAAAGAGGCCATAATATAAACAAACCACAAACCAAGTCTCAAAACGCATAAGCTAATCTAACATGATCGTCATGCCATAAGGATTACATAACAATTGCTCCATGACATTATATACAAACATTAGCCAAATCTCAAATGCATGGAACAAATCAAAACATGACCACTATGCCACCATAAACTAGGAGTTACAAAAGTTACAAAATACCATACTTTGGTTTGCTTGGTTGGTGTCCTTGCTTGGTATCAACTCGGTCTAGCTCCTTGGCTCGATAACCTGTTGTTTTGGGAAGGAGGAAACAAACGGTGGTAAGTACTTATGAAGTACTGAGTGAGGCAGCCCTAAGTCTAACTAATTTAGACATTAAACATATAACAAAATGACATGCTCCAATTAAGCAATCAACCGAGTTCATATTAACATTTCAATCATATGTTTAAAGAGTGTCATGCTTTTCATGCTTATCTTAGTATCATGTTACTATGCCGCTAGCATGCAAACCGAATTCGTAAACCCTATGCTCAATAACAAATTATATTCTAATGCTCAATGACAACTTATATTCAAATGCTCAATGAAATATCATAATCAAATGCTTAATAGCAATCATAACCAAATGCTCAATGGCAAGTCATAAGCAAATGCTCAATGGCAAATCATAATCAAATGCTCAATAGCAATTTCGTATCCAAATTCAAATGCTCCACAAGCAATACATTTACAAATGACTTTCTCACTTTAAACCTTAACTCTCGAATTAGTTTCGGATGATTGCCTTGGCATAGTTAGACTAGGTAAGCGAGTCATCAAAAGTACCACAAAGGCACTGACAGAAGTACCATAAAGGCACTAACAAAAGATACCCACGGTATCTAACAAATGGTGACTAACCACCAATCAAAGGTACCCATAGTACTGAACAGAAGTACCGAAGCACTGGGAAAAAGTACCGAAGTACTAAAAAATGAACTCAGACCCTAGGCATGCCGTACTACCTATGATCAACTATAGACCAAGGCTTGATAAGGATTTCATTATTCTTTTATTCATATTCGATTCATATTATCCAATTGTCATATTACAAAAGCATGGGTTCATAACATGCTATCAAAAAAAGCATTCAGCATGCTATTATCAAATATATATATCATGTGAACATATAAGCATACATATCATGTTACCCACAAAGCAGTATTCTCATGCCATCAATCCAAAATCATTCTATCATGCTACTAACCAAACATGTATATCATGTGCACAAACAGGCTCGTATACCATGATGCCAAAAAAAATATTAATATCATCATAAGCATGCTTCATGCATGATTCACATACCTAGCATCCGTAGCCGCGTGCCATTACTTACCTCGGCATTTCCGAGCTATGCAAATGTACTAAACTAGTTTAACCATCTAGCATACAATCATGGCATCAACCAAGTCATTTAACATTTAATCCTCCTCCCCTTTTTACCAAATATATTTTTAGTCCGATTACATTACAAATCAAATAACAAAAGGGATGGTTAGGACCTAGTCCTAACCTTAAAGTTGCCACACTCACAAATGGTTCAAAGCGATTAAGGGTTGAAGATGGTGATCCCTTTGCCCTTCTTTCTAGCTAGCTCGAGCCTTTGTTACTCTTCGATGTCATCTTCTCTCGGATTTTCTATCAATCATATACACATAGCAATTCATTAGGACATATTCAAATCACTTAATTCAAGTGATTACATGCTTAACAAATATAAATATTCACATTTGTTCATTAGGGACAACTTTGCTACCCAATAAAGAATCGAACATATCTCTTAGTTCATATATCCGATTCATAATTTAATTACCAACCAATTAATACCAGATTTCGTTCGATTCAAACCTGTCCAAATTCGGGACTGCTCGGACAGCCCTTACGGAAAATCCTATAACTTTCTCTACAAAATTCCGATTGAGGTTTCGTAAATTTTCCCTTAAACTAGATATATGGGAGTATTCCAATGCAAAATTTCAGCCCTTAACTCCCTCAAATTCGTCCTAGGGAATTTTTCAAAGATGGCTACTCGAAATTGCATTTCTACTCAAAATCGGCTAACTTTCTTTCTATGTGTTTGGTTCTAATCCTAGCTTATCCTTATAAATTTTCCAGCAACTTAAACATAAAATAAACATCAATTGATCCCCAATTTCATCATATTATCAAATCAATTAACTCACATAATGCATTTACAAAATCCTAAATTCTAGGCTTCTTACTTACTTGCTCAAGCTTCTCAAACTAAACCTAAGCAATTATAATCCTAAAATTAAGTTTCTAACAACCAAACTTTAATTTAGAAGCATCATAGAATAATTCAAAAATTCAAGAACTCATCTCCCAATATTTTGTTTATGGAAAGAAAAGCTTACCGAAACCTTTAGATTCGATCTTCTAATGTAATTATTTAACCATGCAAAGCTTTTGGATCTCCTTCAATGGCTTCTCTAAACCCTCTCTCAAGATTCCCTCTCTTCTACCTTTTTTTTTGTTTCTAACGTGAATGAGGAAGAAGGGAAAGAATTTGGGGCTGATTTTTTCTTGTTTATTAATGGGGTGTGAAAGGACAAATTTGCCCTTTAAGTCATAACTAGACTTAGTTTATTACATGGGGTAGTTTACGGAATTCTCATAATTACTATGCAATGTTCAAGTTTCCCTTTTAATTTAATTTGTTCCATTTCTTTTAATCCCATTAACATGTGATTTGATTTAATCTACGAATCATTCGAATCGTTTTACTAACCTGGTTTTAGGGTGTTACAACTTTATTATAACTAAAAGAGTACCAATAGACAATTTAAATCCAAAGTTACAAGCTAACATCAACTTTGATATTCATCAAATATGTATAAGCCTTTAATAATTTCAAGTCTCAAAAGCATAAAAAATATTCATAATATGATAAACTCATCCTCATTGCTCTCCCACTACTACTAATGTTTATAAAAGGCATACTTGAGCTTTCACTTAAGGTTACCTGGATCCTTGCTTCCTTTTTGCTGCATCAACTTTATTTACTCTGCATTGCAAGGTAATTGAGAGGGTAAACATAAGCTTATTAAGTAAATAAAAACAAGTATAAAAAAATCTTACAATGCAGCCCATATTAAACTGATTTCATCAATTTAAAAATTAAGTCATGCTCTATAAAATAATCACTCGTGCCTAACAATGTCACCAATAGTAAAAATCAACAAGTGTTTCATCACGTGGTGTTAAGCCACAAAAATCAAGGCTTACATGCTTCACTTAGCAAGGCTTATAAAACATTTAAACTCAATGCCAAACACTCGCAAACTCTGTTTGCAATAAAATCAGTAAAAAAACATTACACTTGTGTTTTATCATGTTGGTATTAGTGATCCGATTAGTTTACCTCTAATCTTTGGGATAAACGGAAACTCACATGAAGACATAAATGCCAACTCATGCCACGTATGGGATTATACCGTCACCATACCATGTATGAGGGCTCTATCACCTACTCATACCACGCACAAGCTAAACTCATGCACATGAATGGAATAAATTCAAGCATGTTTCCCACCTTAGCTTCGGGGATAAGCTATGCTTAAATGC
The DNA here is from genome assembly GCA_035048815.1 of Abelmoschus esculentus. Lineage (NCBI taxonomy): Eukaryota > Viridiplantae > Streptophyta > Magnoliopsida > Malvales > Malvaceae > Abelmoschus > Abelmoschus esculentus. The sequence goes on from JAUCBN010000049.1 coordinate 6,408,402, forward strand.
AATACAACACATATACCATAATTCAAGCAATAACTCTAATGCATAACTAAGAAATTTACTCACGTATACGAATTTTGTAATTATAAAGAGTGCACTAACATCCTATCGATCGACTTATCCCTATTAACATCATCTCAATATCCAATAAAAAATGCTTAAATTTTAATTCAAAAATAATAAGTAATCCACATGCATCCCACTAACACATACATCAAATGCATAAACCAGTAAAAAACATTGTTTTTCATGTTTTCAAAACAAAACCGTGAGAGCATCATATGTATATAAAAAACTTTTTAAAAATATTTCATGAGAATTGAAACACATGCATATTCACATATGTATAAATATAACACGAGCATGACTAAACATAGTAAAAACAAGGCATAATAAGGACACTTTTAAGAAAGCAATACCTTAAACTTACTTTCGAGTATAGGGAGTTTTTTCACACCTTCCCTACACCCCTAAACCTTTTAAAATACTTACTGATTTACCGAAACTAGCTCGACAAATCACCCGAAAACGTGATTTGGCTCTCCGATCTCCCTTAAACTTGTTCTTCTACCTCGTGAAATGATTCAAGGATCAAAACTAGAGGGTTTATTGCATTAAAATGCACCCAAACATCCCTCAAGTCGGACCAATACATGGAATCCCCTAAAAACACCATAAAACCTAACCGAAACTCACCCCAAACCTCTCCAAACACCACCTAAACCTTATGTCCGGGATTAAATACTTAAAATTCATCTTAATTAAATCTAAAAACTTTAAGATTCATGTATTTAGGCATAAAAAAACCACATAAAATCCTTGAATGAAAATTAAGAAAATAATGAAATTTTTATCAAGAAAACCGTTTTTATTGATTCAAGACTTCAAACATCGATGCAATCAACCAAGAAATTAGGAATTTCATTAAAGAAATTTAGATTTAATAGGTTTGAATGATTCTCAACTCCAAAATTGATCCAACCCCTTCCAAGGTTTAAAAACAAGTAAAACCAAATAAAAATGAAGAGATTTTGAAGAAGAAAAATATAAAGAATTAAATAAAGGAATTTTTATTTAAAAGATTGGTGTTTAACTTTTAAAATATGATAGAGTGGATTCCAAAAAGAGAATTCGAAATTATAAAAAAAATAGGTTTATATTTTGATGAACAGTAGGTTTTAAGAATAAATATTAAGTTCTCTAGGTTATTAATTAAAATTATGAGTTATTAAAATAGGCCCTTGGAAGGTTTAGATCAACTAGGATTAGGATTGGATCAAAGCACCTTAAAGATTCAAAGTTTTGGCTTAATTTATAAAATTATCCTCAAGTTTTCAATATTTACAAAATAGTCACTAATTTCAAAATTTTAAGGATTAAAGGGTCAATTTTAGAAATTGAGTCAAAAAAAGTTAAAAATATATTAAACAAGAATTTTAGGATATTTTTCCATAATTTATTTTGAGTTAAAACTAACTTATAAGTATTTACTCCCGAACTAGACTATACCGGCAAAATTGGTTCACTAACTTCTAGGCCCATTTTTGGGGCATTACACAATATTTGATCGATGCTTATCCTAATCACTAGCATATTCAAAATCAAAATATCCAACCATAACTTGACCAAGTGCTTTATCTTGTTCAAACATTAAACCAACATCTGCGGTTTGTTGGAGATGCCATAAAATCCATTTCACAGCTTGCCAATATCTTTTTCCAGGATCATGTATGTACCTGCTCACAACTCTAACTGTATGTGAAATATCAGCCTGCATAAACACCATCGCATACATCAAGCTCCTTACTGCATTAGCATAAGGAACTTTGGCCATATATTCTCATTTTTCATCAGTTTTAGGAGTTAACTGAGAACTAAATTTCAAATAAGAAGAAAATAGGGTACTTACATGTTTTATATTGTGATTCAAACCAAAACATTGTAATACCTTTTCAAATATTGTCTCCGAATCAAACAAAGTCTGCCTCTCTCTGTCTGTCTCTACTTATCTCTATGTCGAGAATCTTCTTGGCCTCACCAAGATCCTACATCTCAAACTCTTGACTTAATTGAGCCTTCAATTTGTCAATCTCTTGTTAACTCTTTGAAGCGATCAACATATCATCAACATACAAGAGAAGATAAATGAAAGATCCATCTTTTAGCTTTCGCAAATACACATAATAGTCGTATTTGCTTCTTTTGTACCTCTTCCTCATCATAAAACTATCAAATTGCTTGTACCACTTCCTTAGAGATTGCTTTAATCCATAAAACGATTTGTTCAACTTGCAAACCCATTTATCACCACTAGCATTTTTGTATCCTTTTGGCTGAGTCATATAGATCTCATATTCCAAATCACCATCCAAGAAAGTCGTCTTTACATCGAGTTGAGCTACCTCCAAATTCAACTGTGCTACCAAGTTCAATAATATTCTAATAAAGGAATGCTTCACAACTGGGTAAAACACTTCATGTTGAGCATAGCCTTTAGCTATTATTCATGCCTTGTAGCGAACATATTTCTTATTTGGAAATCCATCTTTCTTTGCAAATACTCACTTACATCTAATTGCCCTTTTACCTTCCGGGAAATACGTCAAATCTCAGGTGTTGTTCTTTTGAAGATTGCATTTCTCCATCTATAGCACTTTTTCACTTGTCACTTTCTAAGCTTTGCATTGCTTCTTGATAAGTGATAGGGATATCATCATCAACAACTAGAAGGGAATATGCCACTGGCCATCATATCTGTAAATCGAGTAGGTCTACGAATTTATCTCTTTGGCCTTCAAACTGCAAGTGGTTCTAGTGTCTACAATGATTTTTGTGTTTGAGCATCTTCATCTTCTGATTTAGCTATTAGAGTTAGAGAATCAATAACATTAATTACTAGGCTAATCATCGTCCGTTGAAGCTCCACCTGTTTTGGAGTAAACTTCACCTGCTGTGGAGTACTACTCGTCTGAAGATCTTCATTTGTTACCTTATTCAATATGACAGAATCATTAAAGTTAACATCTCTACTACAAATTATCTTCTTTGTATCTAAACACCAAAGACGAAATCACTTCACTTCAATCATATTTTTTCACTTTAAGAAAACTTTGAACACTTCATCTTTAAACTTCATTATATAAACCCAAAATTTTCTAGAAAAGTCATCAAAAAAAGTTAAAAAATATTGTTTCCCTCTCAAAAATGTTGTTTTGGAAGGACTCCATACATCTGAGTGAGTATAATCCAAAATACCTTTTATATTATGAATAGTGATGTCAAATTTCGCTCTCTTCTTCTTTCTCAGAACACAATGCTCACAAAAATTTAACTTGCAAACCTTTGCCCTTTCAACAATAATTTTTTTACCAGAATTTGCAATGATTTCTCACTAGCGTGTCTCAACCGTATATGCCATAACATGGTGAATCCAATTTATCTTTCTCAGAAGCTATTGCTCCTATTACAATAACTATACTACCTTTGTAGTAATACAAGTTATTTTTCCTGATACCCTTCATTATCACCAATGCACCAAATGTGACTTTTGAAATTTTATCTCTCATAATAATGACTAAGCCTTTAGATTCTAAGGCTCCCAAAAAGATGAGATTCTTTTCAAACTGGGAACATATCAAACATCAGTCAAAATTCTAATTGATCCATATTGATTCTTTAATCGAATTGAACTTGTCTCAATGGTTTTATAGGCTTTTTCATTGCCCATTTAAACATCTTCTTCATTTAAAAAACTCCAATATCCACTCATCTGAATGAAAACTTGATGGTAAAGCAACTAGTTGTATTTCAGAGTCATTAACATCATGCTCTGCAACACATGCATTCAGAGCAACTTTTCATTTTCTCTTTAGTTTCGGACAACCTTTCCTTCAATGAATTTTCTAATGAAAGAAGGCACATTCATATTTCTCAAGTATGAACTTTGATATTGATCTCCCTCTCCACTTTGATCTTTGGTTTTTCGAACGACACTGCATTATTCTTGTTCTCTATCTTGGTTTTCTTTCTGAGCTCGTAACTATACAAAGTAACAGTTACATCTTTAAAGGATAACTATTCATTTTCATGGAGTAACGTTGTTTCAAGGTGCTTAAATTCATTTGTAAGTGATGACAACAATATTAAAGCCAAATCCTCGTTCTTGAAAATTTCATCTATGTCCAATAAGTCTGACACTAACTCATTAAAGGCAATGATGTTCATTCATATTGGTGCCTGGTTGATAATAAAATTTAAATATTCTTTTCTTCATATGGAGAAGATTCTGAGAGCTTTTTTTTAGGATTTTTTTTCTCGAATACTTCTAGTCCCTAGAAAGACAAGATTGAATCATACCACACATCATACGGTTGATTGTTTTCTAATCATTCTCCATTATATCTACGAGTTTATCTTCTTCAATGGCAACACCCAAACCTTATTGGAATAAAGCATCTAGCACCTCACATTGCCATATGTCGAAATGACCGGATCCATCGAACAACTATACTGAAAAGTTTGCATTTGACATCCTCCTCCTTACCGGTACAGTAAAATAGCTTGATGCCTCATCTAACTCATCTTTTGCCATGAAAATGAACAATATTCAACAAGAATCGGATACTGAGAAAATTACATCATGTAAGCTCCCAGAAAAGAGAGGTTGATACATGGATCACTTAAATATCAAGTTTTTCATAGACGAAACTTTTCTAGACATGCACTATCACAATATCGCACTTTTTTTAAGCAACCGAGATAACCTTCACCGAAGCTCTGATACCAATTATTGAGGAAATCGGGTTATTTCTCACACGAACGTAGCTTCAAATCTGAGTTGAAATGTCAAGATTAAAACCACAAAAATTTGTAAAACGGACAAATCCATCAAACTATTGAATATTGTAATCTAATAAAAAACGCAATATTAAACAATTAAAATAAATAATGAAGAGAACACACAGAATTTACAAGTTTCGAGAAATGTCTACTCCTCGGGTACCACCACCGGATGATAACTTCACTATTACCAAAATGGTACAAACAAATAAAATTCCTAAGAATTTCCAATTACAAAAAACGCAAGAAGAAAGAACCAAATAAGAGAGATAGTTGTGATTTTGGGATGATTCAAAGGGTTATGATTGTCCCTATTTATAAGTAAGTCATAGGGACCAACATACAAATAACCCAAAGTTTAGGGATCAAAAAACAATTTTCTCATACACCATTTAATATCAAATTAAATAGGTTTATTTAATTCTAATTAAATGGCTTATGAAACTCTTACGTTTCAAGCCAATTAACAAACGGTTAAGCATAAAATGACAAAATTAAAATTTTAAACATCTACTTAGAGCTAAAAATACTTTAGACACCAAAAGTATCTACAAGCATAGTTTCAACTTCTATTTAGATATTAAACCTTAAATTGTTCAATGATTTAAATATTGATAGTTATAAAAATATAAAATATGAAAATATCGTTTAAGTTTTTAAAACTAACAAAATTATTCTATATAGATATATAATTTTATTATTTATAGAAACTTGATTTAATAAATGTTTTTAAATAGAGTTTATATAATATTAAAGGAACTATGTTAAGATTAATAGTGATTAAATATATGTTTTCTATTTAATTAAGTTTAGATTTAATTACATTTTCTCTAAGTAAGGCATTGTTACATAAACAGCTGAAAATAAAATTCAATTATCTAAAATTTAATAATTCAAATAACTTAATTTTTAGACCATAAAAAACTCTATTAAATAAAACATCAAACATATTCTAAAATTGAGTTAATTGCAGAATATATCTTCAAATCATGACCCTTATTTTATATTGATTTTTAAACTTTTAAATATTTCGATTTCATCCTCAATTTCTCGTTCTAAATTAATTTAAAACTTTTAAATATCTAATTTAATCTCCTAAACTATGATTTTTATTCTAAATTTATCCATAAAATTTTAAATATTTTAATTTCATTATCAAATTATCAATTCAATAAATTATCAGAAAGCTAACAAAAACCTAAACATGATCAAAACAAAAATGTTTCTTATGCCTACATAAGGGCTTCAAAAATGTTCATACTGTTTTCCTTTTAATTTCACGTTCTATTTAACATACAATCGCATGAATTAATTTGTTGCACAATTTTTTTTTTTAAATTTGATAAAATATGTTACAATTGTTGATGAACCGAAATCATAGATATGTCTGGATTGAATGGAATCGAATACAATCCATTCTAAGAAAAGTCTTAACGTTTAGTCAAAGTCATCAAATAAATAATACAAATGGTTTTTTAATATTTTAATTTGAATAAACTAAGGTAAACTATATTACTCGAACTCCGATCAAATAACAAAGATTTTATAGCCTTAAATCTCATTAATTTTACAAAGCAAATATTATTAATATCAAATATATAATAAATCATGGGAGTTTATTTTTTTTAATTTTAATATTCATGTTAATATCACGCCTGAAAATAGGCAAAGAGCATTAATCCCACATCAGAAAAAAAAAGGGAGGTCTTGAGATATATAAACGGTGGCGTTATACATCCTATCAAACATGTCTTTTAGGAAGAGCGTAATGACCCCGTGACAAGTGGTATCAGAGTGACCCTTTAACTGTCCGATTTCATACCGATCGCCTATGAGAGGGGTAGGCAGGGTGAACAATCTTGACAAGAGGCCAATCATGAGAATGAAATTTCGTGACAACGGCGTCACAAGGTTGAGTGGAGGAGAATGTGACGCCTGAAAATAGACAAGGAGCATTAATCCCACATCGGAAAGGAAAATGAAGGTCTTAGGATATATAAACGATGACGATGCACATCCTACCAAACATGTCTCTTAAAAAGAGGATAATGATTCTGTGACACTAACAATAAAGATATTAGTTTAATACTTCAAATAATTTGAAAATAATTCAAATACTCAATAACTCATTTTATAATCATTACCCATATACATTTAAAAATCATATAATCCAAAGGTTAAAATCTAAAAGTCCACACCTAAACTATATCGTCTAATTTTAATTCTAACCCTTAATCTACGTCTTAACCACTATTAAACTCTTAAAAGCCTGTAATCATTGTCGTCAAACCTCTAAATGTGTCTCCATCCACGTCATATCTATATGTCAACTACTAATCAAAACCTAAACAACTCTAAATCTAGCATCCATCACTTCTGCAGATCCAGCCACTCATCCACCATATCCAACATTCATCAACTCAACTGATAAACTTCAAAAAATAAAATAGAGCATTAAAAGAAGAGCTGAACCTATAAGCTTCATTCATGTATAAAACATTAATCTATATGATAATATATTTTTAGAGATTTAAAGACTATAAAAGAAAAAAAATAAATTAAAAAAATCTTCTTTCTTCTTATATTAGATCTAAAATTTTTGGATAGATTTTGAGAAAAATTTTATATAGATCAAAATTTAATGATATAAATCGAATCATTGTCAATAAACGATGATGGACGGCGAAAAAATGACCAACGACTAAGATTAGACAAAAAATTAAAAATATATATATAAAAAATTGTGTTATAAGCTCAAAACGATTTTTTAAAAAAAAATATATTTAAGCATTTTTCAAAACAAGTCATTTTAGGTTTAATTTGACATTACTTATAAAAAGTGCAGTTGAAAAATGATTTTAAAAAATTAAAGTAGTGTTTGTCATTGATATCAAAAAATGATTTTAAAAAGATAAAATATCTATATTAGACATGATGTTGTAAGGTATAAATGAATTTAAAATATAATTAAAAAATAAATTTTTATTAATGTTATGATTATTACATAAATCAACTTAATTTATAATAAAAATTAAAATTTTTGTAAAATTTAAATTATATACTAACAAAAAAATTAAAAATTAATAATAAATTTAAAATATATTAAAAATAAAATAATTTTATTCTCAATATAAATATTATAAAATATATTTTTTTATAATTATATATGTATAAATATTATTATTATAAGGATAAATAAATAATTTTATTTTTAAACTAGCTTATTTAACTCAAAAATCATAAATTTTAGCTTTTAAGTTTGGATAGAAAAGTTGGATTGAAAATAAAAAATAAAAAATAAAAACCAAAATCTAATAAAAACACTTAAAAGCAAACAAAAACAGACCTTTAGTCCAACTCGTGCGTGTGACTAGAGAAGGATTCATGCTTTTAAAAAAACTAGACAAATAACCTTTTTGGTCCTTCCACATTTGGTTTATGTTTAATTTCATCCTTTTGTGCATTATTTTATTATAGATTGGTTTCCAACTTCTGTCTTCGTTCATTTTAGTCACTATTTTTACTTATTTTAACATTATTAGTATTATTCTAAATAATTTTAATAGTATTATTATAACTATATTATTACTTATCATATATTTCCTTTTATATTAATATTATTATGGTATTATTTATCATACATATATATCAGATTTCAAATCTTTCTTTATGTATTTAATGACAATTGTAAGTCAAGATTTCAATTCGAATCATGAATTACCTAGGTGAATGCCCGTTGGTTTCATTTCTATTGATTGGTTCTGGTGCTATTGTTCTTAATGGGTACAGGCTAATTCGCCGTTTTTTTACCAGCATTTTTTCCCCTGCTATCAAGCTTTACAAATGATGTTCAGGGAATGATCTCGACAATCGGCATATTTAAGTGGAGATGGGGTGGTGAATCCTCTTTGACGAAAGGTGATGTATGTAACTCTTTATCGTCAGAACGATAAAAAATTTTGGGACCTTTTATAATTTATTAAAACGAGACTCTTATTCCATTAAAAATATTATTAAATTTAAATATTTTAGAGATTCTGTACAATTTATTTAAAGACGTATAAGTTTTTTTTTAAAAATACCTTAATAGATAAATATTCTTAGATTATCCTCTTAAACAATAAAATATTAAATATCTAAATATGAAAGATTAAATGTGTAATTATACAAATTATTTTTATTTTAATATTTAAAATAAAATTAAACTAAAAATTTAGGAACAATTTAAATAATTTTTTATTTTTTATTATACCCTTTTACACCCACCTTTTTACTTTATTAGTCGTTCTTTTACCATTTTAATAATTAACCCTATTTTATATTTCAAACGCTTAAAAGAGAAATAAAGTTTGGGAATTGAATCCATGCCTTGAGGATAAAAACACAATGCTTACCTACAAGACTAACTCAATTAATTTTTATCAACTATTATATTTAATACATTCATTATTATCTATCCTATTACTTTTTTCTCCACCGTCGATTATACAACAAATCCATTTAGAAATAAATTTAATAGTAATTCTTATTATGCCTGTTCGTCGATTACTCGAGTGTTGTTTGGAGGCGTTCCAAGCCTGGAAGAGACTCAAGAAAGCACTATTTCACAAAAGTTAAAATTAAAAAATTTAAAGGCTACAAAGCTCCATTAAAGTAAGGTTATAGTTAGGGGTGAGTAAAACTCGACTCGACTCGAAAAACGAATAACTCAATTCGATTCGAGGCAAAAATACTCGACTCGTTTTGACTTAACTCGAAATTTTATAGACTCGACTCAAAAAAAATTTCAAATAAAGTTCGAGTTGTAAAATGGAAATTCGAATAACTCGAAATTTTTAGTAATTAAAGGATTAATTTTTAAGTTTGAGATGAATCTCTCAATTTTTTATGATATATATACATTGCTACATATGAAAAAAAAATCTATATATGCATATCTTATATGATTAGAGAAAATTGTTTAAATTGGAATCAAATCATATTATAACTTGATAAATAATTACAATTAAATATTTATAGGAACTCAAAAACTAGACTCAATTCGACTTGACTCGAATTTCTTAAACTCGATTCGAACGGAAATTTTTTTAAATAAAGTTTGAGTTGTAAAATATGACTCGTCAACTCAAATAATTCGAAATTTTTTGACTCTACTCGACTTGACTCGATCAAATACTCACCCCTAATTGTAGTAATCAATAAATTGATATAGATAGGAAGCACTTTAATATTATTTAAATAAATTTTAAATTCAAAATTTTATATATAAAAAAATTTATAACAAAATTATTTATTAAAATTAAGGATTAACTACAGCAATAATTATTTTTTTCAGTAAAATTTTTTTATCGATTTTTTAAAAATGACTAATAAAATCATTTACGTTTTTTATCTGTAAACTTTTAGTTATTGATACAGTTATTATTATTAAATTTTAACGAGAAATTAATCTGGTATAATAAAAAAATTATCTAGATAAATACCTAAACTAATATTTCACTTTTATTTCATGTTTAATTTAAATTTTAAAATTTCAAAATTTCATTTTTATTATCTTTTCAAAAAATAATCTATCTTCCTCTGAAAGTTCTCCAACTCAAACTCATGTTTCAGCAGCAACTAACGGATAAAACAAGTATTTCAATACAACAATGCATCCAGTTCTGTCAACAGCAACTCACAACAATGTCAAGTTTGATTCTCAATCCAGCAATCAGTTCAGGCAGTTGATGTCTCCACAAAATCCTCAAACAACGTAAGAGAAGCTCGGCTAAAGTATTTCATTTTTATTTAAAAGATGTTTTAACTCTATAATATGCCAGATTCTAATATATTTCATACACACGCTTAAGAACATAGGTATTGTCAGAGATCCACCAATGAAGGTCGAAGGTTTTTCAGAATTAATGGGTGGGGATACCAACTTGAAGCACGAAGGCTAAGAAAATAAACTGACTTCGCCGACCACCACCAAGTAAGTAATTTTCAAAGTAGCGTTATCTGAGCCAAAAAAAATTTCAGCTTACTGAAATATTTTGTATCTTTTGTTGTTAGAAAGATAAGATGTTATGTTTCTATATGCTCTAATTTAAATGCATTTAAATTTTATTTGTGGGTTTAGGGTTTGTGTTTAAGGTTAGAGATTATTTTGGAGAAAGGAAGTTTTTTTTGGAAGATGATAAAAATATAAAGTTTTAAAATTTTAAAGGTTAAATTAAAGATGAAAAAAAGTTAAATAATAGTGCAAGGGCTATCTTGATAGTTTATCCTTTTTTATTATACCATGTTAGTTTCTCTTAAAATTTAAATTAATTAAAATAAAATTTCTAATAAACCGAAAGAAGGAAAAAAGCAAGGTTATAATATTGCTTTCATTGCATGTAAGAAAAAACAAGGGTAAACTACATAAATAATTCATCGATTATACTCTAATTATCTTTTACATTGACTATCATAAGTTATAAATTAGTCATCCGATTTAAAAATTATAACAAATTGGTTCAATGCCATTAAAAAACTAATGGTTGATGACATGACAATTAATATAAATTGATATAATTACATAATTAGCCTTCAAGTTTTATACTTATTTTTATTTGACCTTATTCTAAAAATTGACTCAAATAATTTTAATAATTTATCAATTTAGTTCCTTCTTCAACGCCAAATTGATCATCACCTCGAATCCTCTCATTTCCCACTCTACGACTCAACCCATTTCTTCTTGGTGATCTTTATCTTTTTAAATAAAGTTTTTATCACTAGAAAAAAAATTATGAAAATACAAATTTGAGTTTTGACAAACTCTTTAACTTGAACAGAATAAGGTGGCCCTTCTTCTAAAATTTTTTATTTGGGATCGACGACTGCAACCAAAACTCATATGTATCCACTTTCAATTCCCAACAGCCATGGGAGAATAGTCACCCTGATGAAGGTCTAGAAGCTTGGAAGATCAATTGTAGCAGTTAATTGGTTAAGGAGTTAGGATGTTAGTTATCAGCTTTAGGTAATCTAATGTTGTATAAATAAATGTGTTGTGTAAACTGAGTATTCTCAGAATTCAATATACATTTCTAAAGAGGTTCTTAACATGATATCTTCGTTGGGAACTTGGAGCCATTTTTGAGTTGTGTTTCTATTTTTGTGTTTCTCTTTCTCACTCTTTCTTTTATTTCTTGAGTATCTGGTGTTAAAAGCATAATGTCGTTTACCAACAAAAAGGTCAATGTCGTTCTTAACGAGTTCAATTTTTTCATATGAAAGCAGTGGGTTCTACTAACTGAAGGAATCATCGTCTTGTGTAAACTGAGTATTCTCAGAATTCAATATACATTTCTAAAGAGGTTCTTAACATGATATCTTCGTTGGGAACTTAGAGCCATTTCTGAGTTGTATTTTTATTTTTGTGTTTCTCTTTCTCACTCTTTCTTCTATTTCTTGAGTATCTAGTGCTAGAAGCATAATGTCGTTCACCAACAAAAAGGTCAATGTCGTCCTTAACGAGTTTAATTTTTTCCTATGAAAGCAACGGGTTTTACTAACTGTAAGGAGTCCGTCTTGAAAATTGAAGACTGGTTCTCTTCAACCTTCTTCTGAGATGCTCGCTGGACCTGATGGATCGCAGGTTGCGAATGAAAAATACAAGGATTTTGTTGCACAAGATAATGCACTTGCTTGGTTACTCTCGACCATCAGTTTAACGTTGTTGTCACAACTTGTTAGTGCCGAGACTGTTACTGATGTTTAGAATACAGTCTTGAAAATCTTTTTTCGACGATCTAAAACTTCGTTGATGAGTCTCGACTATAAATTTTGTTTTTAAGAAAGGTGATGTGAGTATTCGAACGTACCTGACCCAAATCAAAGAAGTTTGTGATGTCCTAGTCTCGTGTGAAAATTTGGTTCCAGAAGTTGAATATATCGTGATCATTCTTAATGGGTTACCTAGAGAATATCAACCTTAGATAGCTCTTATCACTTCCAGTAAAGATTCTCATTCTGTGGATAGTGTGAGATCAGTGTTAATGGATGCTGAGTATCAACTAGCTGATTTTGGCAGTCAACATGAAGATGGTATAATGAGTGTTAATATTTCTCAAACACTTGGTGAGCATGCTGGTTCATTTCATGGTGGTTATAACTTTAAGGGTTGAACTGATCCTCAGTTATAGTCTAGTAGATTTTCTGAACGTACAAGGGACCGTTTCAAGTTTTAGTGTCAGTTGTGATGTAAATTGGGACATCTGGTTGACAAGTGTTGGTAAATGTTCGACGAATCATTTTTTGGTGTTACAATTGAATCTTCTGATAAGGTTGCTTTTGATTCAATGAATGTCAACCTAGGTATCTTTGATGATTTTCCAATAATGGAAAATGTTGATTCTACCGAATCAAGCAAATCTGACTGCATCTAAAAGTTCATGGGTAGTTGATTCGGGTACAACACATCATGTGACACCTGAATCTACAAACATGCTTCACTCCTCGTCCTATAATGGTCCAGATAATTTAGTAGTTGGTAATGGTTTTCAATTAAATATAAATAGTAAAGGATGTTTTGTGTTTAATAAAAAAATTTCCTCATGAAAACTGATGTTAAATGAGATGTTGCATGTACCATATATGACAAAGAATCTTCTTTTTATATCCAAGATTGCTAGAAATAATGAAGTGTTACAAATTTGATGTTGAGGTAGATTAAACAAGATCTTGTGGTAAAGTCAATTTGACTGGTGTGGATCTTAGAGCATATGAATTATTTCATAGAAGAGTAGGACACCCAATTCATGATAGCTTGCTTCAAGTTTGTAATATTGTGGATGTAAAACTTGTGAAAGAAATTAATAAAGCTTCTTTGTTTACATGTGTAGCATGTTGAATGGGCAAGAGCCATAAACTGACATTTTTTCTACCCAAACATAATATATTATACCTTTTCAGCTTGTATATATAGATACGTGAGGACCATCCCACATTGTTTTCAATGATTATAAATATTATATATGCATGAACGAGACACAAATGGTTATATCTTTTTCAAAACAAATCACAAGTAGAAGAGATTGTTCAAGTATTTTAAAAAAATAGTCTCTGTGCAATTTGGGTGCTCAATTAAGAAAATCCAAAGTGAATAGGGAGGTGAATATAGAAGGATGTCAAAAAGATTTTCTGAAAGAGTTGTTCACCGTATTACATGTCCATACACATCAGAGAAGAATAATGGGGTGAAAAAGGAAATATTGACATATGATTGAGTTAACTTTGGTGCTATTAGATCAAGACTTACTGCCTTTAAAATTCTGGGCATATTCTGCTTGTACTGCAGTTTATCTAGTTAATAGACTGCCAACATGAGTCTTGTTGGGAAAGTCACCATTTGAAGATTTGTTCAAAAGAAAATTAGATTATGCTAACATGAAGGTGTTTTGGTGTAGGTGTTTCCCTCGCTTAAGGTTGTTTTAGCAGCATAAATTAGAGTTCAGGTCTCAACCTTGTACTTTTCTTGGGTACAATCCAAAAAATCGTGGTTTCTATTTTTTTGCACCTAATGATAAGGTCTATGTTTCACGAAATGTGATATTTGATGAGTTGGTATTTTTATTTGCAGATCAGAAAATAGTGAGTCAAGCCACTGTAACTGGTAGATCGAGTGTCAATCCATCATTTCTTACATCTAAGGGTGAAGGTCAACAAGCTCATACACCAAATCAACATGCTGGAAGGGCTACTGGTGGTCAAGGTGATCCTCCTGAGCATGAAGTTTTTCTTGAGCCAAAAGCTGCTTTTGAGCCTGAAGTTGTTCTTGAAGTTATTCCTGAATATGAAGCTCTTGTACCTGAAGATGATATTCCTTCAGAAGATGTTTTTCCTGTGTTTAGTGAGCAACCTGAGTATATGTTGATGAATCTGGTCATACTGAGCAACATGCACAAAATGAGCCTGAATATCAGCCTGGACAACAACTACATACTTAAGATGTTGGAGACAATATTGACACGAATGTTGATGATAGTATTGTTGGAGGAAACAGAGGTAGAAATATTAATCTTAGTTTAGTATTAAAAACACATGCTATGGTTACACGAAACAGAAATGATATATTCAAACTAAAGGTGTATGTGATAGAAGGAGTAGATGATGAAGAGGATCTTGTTACTATCCAGGAGGCATTAACTTCTACTAAATGGAAAGAAACAACATTTGCTGAGTTCAATGCACTTTGTAACAATAAAACTTGGTCATTGGTGAGTTTACCTGAAGGACGTACACCAGTAGGGTGTAAATGGATATTCAAACTAAAGCAAAATCTAGATGACATTGTTCTTAGACATAAGACACGATTGGTGGCCAAAGATTTTTCGTAAATTCCTAGATAAGACTTTCGAGACACGTTCAGTCCACTGGATAAAATTTCTACCTTGAATGTTTTACTTTCTCTTATTGTGTCTAAGAGGGGATCTTAAGGCAAGTAGATATAAATAAATCCTTTTTAAATGGTGATTTGCTAGAGGATATTTACGTGACTTAATCACGTGGATTTGAAGAGGTTGCAGCTGATGGATTGAACTTGTTTGCAAATTACAGAAAGCCTTGTATGTGCTAAGGCTAGAACCTAGAAAACTGACATGCCAAGTCAAAAGGGTTTTTGCTAGAGTTTGAGTTCAAGAAAACACGAGCAGATGCATCATTGTTTATTCATAGTAAGGAAGTAGTTAAGACACTAATGTTAGTATATGTGGATGATATTATCATCATTGACAAGTCAGATAAAAAAATTGTCATGGTAGTGAAACAATTGGGAGATAGGTTTGCTTTAGAAGATCTTGGAAATTTGAATTTTTTTCTTGGTATACAGGTTACTCGAAAAGAGTAGTCTTTGATATTAAATTAGAGAAAGTATATAGTTGAGTTGCTACAAAGAGCAAACATGTATGGTGCTAGTGGTGTTCCTAAACCTATGGTAAGTTCCTCTGAGTTGACAAGAGAATCTGTCAGTCCCATCTTTGATGCTAGAGAATATAGAATTCTTATAAGAGCATTATTGTATGTGTATCACATAAGACCGAAAATAGTGTTTTATGTGAATAGACTGACACAATTTATGCATGAACTTCGTGGGCAACATCTGGATGATGTAAAGAGGGTGTTGAGGTACCTAAGTGTAACATTAGATAATGAGTTGGTGTTTAGTCCAGCAATGATTGGAGAAGAGTTGATTGTTGAAACGTTTGTTGATGCAGACTGGGGAGGAAACTTTGAGGATAGGACGTCGATAACAGGTTATGCAATATAATTGGGTGGTAACTTGGTGGCATGGACCTAAAAGAAGCAGAAGAAAAATCTATCGATCAATGAAAGAAGCCTGGTATAGGAGAATTGCTGATGTTACTATAGAAGTTACCTGGGTTACAGCTTTGCTTACAGAACTAGGCCATGTACAATAGTCAACTCTTGTGGTGTGGAATGATAATTCAAGTTCTGTGAATTTGAGTGTGAATCCTGTATACCATGAACAAACTAAGCATGTAGAGTTAAATATATATTTTATATGGGAGAAGGTTGTTGCAGGTCAGCTGAAAGTTAACTACATCCCAGCCATTCATCAAGTGGCTGATGGGATAACTAAAGCACTGTCCAGGAAGTATTTTCTTGAGTTTCGGAAGAATATTCGAGTGTTTGACAATGAAGAATTACAAGGTTCGAGAAGCAAGGAGAATGATGAAGTTCTAGAAGCTTGGATGATAAGCTGTAACAATTAATTGGTTAGGGAGTTAAGGAAGTTAGTTGGATAACCATAAGTGGTTAGTATTATTAGCTTTAGGTGATCTAATGTTATATAAATAGAGGTTTTGTGTAAACTAAGTATTCACAGAATTCAATATATATTTCTAAAGAGATTCTTAACACACCTAAATGTTGTGCATTTATATGTTGTATTGTCGAAAGTAAAGGGAACATCATCGGTGACATATAAAACTCATTCCCCAATGACATTATATGTTTCAACATCTCATGGTTAATGTTCTAATTTCATATTAGGATATAAAACAATAAATTGCAATGGAAGAACTAGAATGGGAACCTAAGTTTGAAGATGAAAGGTTTTTAAATACTCGATCGCCTTTGTAAGCATCGAAGCTTTATATATCTCAGTACAGTTTGGTATGAGTTATTTCAGCGAACACATATTTTTGTTGATCTTATCTCTTCGCTTCTATATATATGATCACATAAAATTCAACAGTTTATCAAATTTCACTTTTGGCAACAAATTATTACTTGAGTTTTTATTTTTTTGATTATTGATCTTACCTTTTCAGATAGATTGTAAACTTCTGTTTTTCTCTTTTTCGTATCACCTATGTTTCCTCGACTTGTTCTCTCTGGTTCTTCCATAGTTTTATTCTGTAGAACATATGAAAATCCTATGAATTACACTAGAAAATATATTGTTAAAAATATTTTTTTGATAAATTATACATACTTTACTAAGATCAGTGTTTTTATATGTTCAAAAGATGCAACTACTTTCTCAGGATTTCTCTTAAAACATGGTACAGATTGAGGAAGAAGAAAATCGACTACATCTATTTAGTATAGTTTAGGAAATCAATCCAAGAAGAAGGGCAAAGATGGGTTTGAGTATCAAAGTTCTTCTTAGGCTAGACCAACAACTTTTTTTTTCCACTAGTACCTGTGGATTGTCATAATGTTCTTTTTGCAAGAAGTTACATTCTAGTGAATGTAAGGGAAGAATGGAGCTTGTTTTCGTTGTGGATCTTTTGAACACTATTTCAAAGACTATCATATTTCACGTCTTTCTAAATATATTCTGATTAGTCTCATACTTTAGTACAGACTCTAGGAATGGCAATGGATCGGACTTGGATCGGACTTTATAAAGTCCAATCCAATTAATAACCGGACTTTCAAAAAAATCTAAGTCTAAATCCAAATCCATTCACATAAATCCAAATCCAATCCAATAAAATATCTAAAATCCAAATCCAAAAGTCCAAAACCAATTATTTTTTAGAGTAACAACTTAAATAAATATCTTTAAATAAAAAAAATAAGTTTTATCAAACAAATATTTTAAATTTATAGCACAAACAAATCTCAACAAATAGTATAATTTAATATAAAACAAATTAAAGTAACAACTCAAACTTTTTAAGTATAAAAATTTTAAATATTTTTATTCGGGTTTATATATGGATCGGATTCATATCGGATATGAATTCTGATTGAATTCGGATCGGATCATGGCAATATCCATATCTGATCCACCTCCTATTAGGACTCGGACATTATTTTTTTCTTCGGATTCGAATTTTTTTAATCGAATTTGGATCGAATTTTTTTCTTCGGATCGAATCGGATTTGGATCGAATTCGGATTATATTGTCATTCCTAACAGACTCCTTCAAAGGGTAGAGGTCAGAGTAGATCTTTTGCTTTAGAGGGTTGGTGGTAGAGGTAAGCCTACTTGAGGATCAACTGGATCAAGAGCGACTCAGCCATGATTGGTTTATGCTACCAGGAGACATGAGGATCGGGATGAGCCAAATGTGATTGCTGATACTTTCTCTATTCATGCTTTTTCATATTTTGCAATTCTAGATAATGGATCTACCTATTCGTATGTATCTAGTTTTTTTCCTAGTTATTTGGGAATTCCTTTGGAAGATACTGGTAGTTCGGTCACTGTTCATAGTCCTTTAGGTAATCCAGTTGAGGTTATCAAAGTTTATAAAAATTCTCCCCTCGAGATTCAAGGGGAAATCTTTTTGTCTAATTTGATGTAGTTACCTTTTGGGGAAATCAATTTGATACTCGGTATGGATTGGTTGTCAGCCCACAGAGTAAATATGGATTATGAAAGGAAAAGGGCGACCTTGATGACCACCAATGACTGTGAGGTGATCCTTATTAGTGAGCATAGAGGTTTTTTGTCCAATATTGTCTCGGCTTTGAAAGCCGAAAAGATGATCAGAAAATGATCAGTTGTTTATCTTTCTTATTCCTTGATCTAAGATAGAATGATTCGAGGATGAATAAAATCCAAGTTGTAAGAGACTTTCCAGATATATTTTCGGAAGAATTATCGGATGTACCACCTAAGCGTAAAGAGATTGAATTTGGAATTGTTTTGCATCCAAGGATTACCCTTGTGTTTATGGCACCTTATCGGATGACTCTGAAAGTGCTTAAGGAGTTAAAATTTCAGTTGCAAGAACTTCTTGATAGAAGATTTATTCGACTCAATGTTTCTTTGTGGGGTGACCTGTCTTATTTTTCAAAAAGAAAGATGGGTCACTTCGTCTGTGTATTGATTACCGAAAGTTGAATAAATTGATAGTTAAGAATAAATATTCTTTTTCTCGTATTGATGACCTTTTTGATCTGGTTATTAGCAGCTCAAGATTAAGGATTCTAATGTGTTTAAAACAACCTTTTGAACATGATGAATAAGGTGTTTCAACCTTATTTGGTTCAGTTTATTTTAGTCTTTATAGACGACATTTTAGTTTAATCTAAAACTGAGGTTGAACATAAGGAATATCTCCATGTTATTTTACAAACTCTGAGAGAGAAAAAAACTTTATAAAAAATTCACTAAGTGCGAGTTTTGGCTATCTAAGGTTGTGTGCTTGGGTCATATCGTTTTGGCTAAAGCTATTTAGATCGATACAAAAAAATTGAAGCTATTAAGGATTGGAATCAACCTAAAAATGTTTTAGAGATTTGTAGATATTTGGGTTTGGCTAGGTATTATCGTTGATTTGTCAAGGGTTTCTCTAATATCGCCACACCATTTATTTAGTTTGAGGCTCAGCAATCTAATTTTAAGAAACTTAACTCTATTTTGATCGAAGCATCGATTATGGTAAACCTAAATCAGGTAAACCTTATATTGTGTATAATGATGCTTCATACACCTGTTTGGGTTTTGTTTTAATGCAAGATGGTAAGGTATTGACATATGCTTCTTAAAAGTTGAAACTGCATAAGTGCAACTATCCTACTCATGATCTTGAATTGGCGACCGTGATTTTCGCTCTTAAAATTTTTAAATACTATGTCTACAGAGAGAAATGTTATATTTTCATAGATCATAAAAGCTTAAAGTATCTTCTCACTCATTAGGAGCTTAATCTGAGGTAACGACGTTGATTAGAACCTAAGGACTATGATTGTGAGATTGAATATATTCCGGTTAAGGCCAATGTTGTTACAAATGCCTTGATTCATAATGCTATTTCGGATTTAAATGCTTTGTTCGCTCGAATGAGTTTATTTGAAGATGGTAGTTTGTTGGAAAATTTGTGTGTTGTTCCTAATTTGAATTTTGATATTCGGAATGAACAGTCTAATGATCCTTTCTTTGCCCACAACATTAAAGAAGTTAAAGAGGGTTCTTGTGACACCCTCGCCCTGGGTTAGGAGACGAGAATGTCGAACGGATTTACAAACTTGTAGTTAGATCAAACCATTTATTCATTTCTAGAGCATTTCAATTATTGTATGTTAATTCAAGTTTGACTTATGTATTACAATTCTAAATCTATGTTGTACATATCACAATCGAGGCCAATTTAAAACTTTTTCAAGCTTAAGCTTATCTTACATTTTCGATTATAGTTCACCAATTACACAATCTAGAATTCTAGTCGCAATCGAGCTTAATTTAAAACATTTAACTAGATTCTATTTGATTAGAAATCTTTAATACGTTTCTTATTAACCAATCTAATCTTAATCTCAAAGGTTGAACCAAAATGGCTGGGAGTATCGAAACACCTATATAGTGTATTGAAACAGGAGGTATCGAAACACTCCCTCTGTGTTTCGATACGTTGACTTGTTGACTATTTGACTTAAGGCTAGGATAGCCTGATTCGATACGGGTATCGAATCAGGAAGCTTACTGGAGGTTTGAGTATCGAAGCGAGTATCGAACCAATTTCGCCACTGGAAGTTCTAGTATCGAAACGGAGGCTAGGTGTTCCGAAACACCTGCCATTCATACTTAAGCTTTTCAAGGGGGTATCGATACGCATAGAAATGGTATCGATACCCCTGCACGATTTTGCAGGTTCTAAGGTTCTAATTCACTCAAGTCATACCCAAAAAGGCTCCTACTTAGCCTCACTTCAACCTTAAACATTAAGGGATGATTCTAGCATGTTAGACACCAATAGTGAACTTATCAATTCTAAGTTTTTAATCAAATAATTATCCAAGCCAATATGCATACCATTCATGTTATTTGATCAATTCATTATCTAAGCTAGCACTATGTCATTCCAATTTACCTAAAACATCTAACATAAATATAACATAGCCCTAAGGCTTACATATCAACCCATTTAGCTCTATTTTTTCATATGCCAAATTACTCTAGATGAGGACCATTAAACAATACATGATCATAGTCTCAAAATGCAATAGCTAGCATGATCACACACTTGGCCTTAAGGCTTACATACCAAATAAAAATATAAAAGGCTAACATATACATATCATGAGCCAAATCTCAAATGTATGGAACTAATCAAAATGTGATCACTATGCCACCATAAGCTAGGAGTTAACAGAAATTACCAAGTACCATACTTGGCTTGCTTGTGGTTCTTGCTTGCAATCGAACTCAATCCAGCTCCTTGGCTCGATAACCTGTTATTTTTGGGAAGGAGGAAACAAACGATGGTAAGTACTTATTAGGTACTTAGTGAGGCAACCCTAAGTCTAACCAAATTAGATATAATTCAATAACAAAGATGACATGCTTCAATTAAGCAAATGAATCAATTCATGACAATAGTTCAATCAATATACAAGGTCATCAATTGTCAAGTATAGTGCTTAACATACTTCTCATGTTTATCATGCTTCTCGTGTTTATCATAATTCTAGCATACAATTCAATTTCATAACCTATATGCTCATGCATTAGCTAGCATATAATCGATGCATATAACTCATTAGTCAATTTCCATTTCTCAAGCTTTCATAGACCAATTCATATCAAGGGCTACTTATAGCCATACATTAATTCCAAATGTCATTAGCAATTTCTTATTCAAGTGCTACTCATAGCAACAATTTCATTTCAATACTCTATAGCAAATTCATAACCAAGTTCCAATGCTTCATGAGCAAATACATGTACATATAATTTCACATTTAAGCTTTATTCTTTCAATTTAATTTCGTGTGATGCCTTGGTATAGTTAGACAAGGTAAACGAGTCAATAAGAGTGCCATGAAGGCACTAACAAGAGTACCACAAAGGCACTAACAAGAGTACCACAAAGGCACAACAAGAGATACCCATGGTATCTAACAAATGGTGACTAACCACCAATCAAAGGTGCCCATAGTACCAAACAAGAGTACCGAAGTACTAAACAATGAGCTCAGACTCTTGGCATGCCGTACTACCTATGACCAACTATCGACCAAGGCTCAATATGAGTTTCATTTAATCATCATTCAATTCATATTAATCCAGTTCATATCACCAATAGCAAGTATCCATAACATGTCACCAAAGACATTTACATCATATTAGCAACAAACATGCACATCATGTTATCAAACCAATGCTCATATCATTATATACATGCTTCATGCATCATTCACATACCTGGCATCCCGTAGCCGCGTGCCATAACTTACCTCAACATTTTCGAGCTATGCAAATGTATTAAGCTAGTTCTAGCAATCTAGCAATCAATTCATATTAGCACACAAATCATTTAAATATTAAGCCTCCTTCCCTTTTTACTGAATATAAGGTTAGTCCATTTACATGACAAATCAAATAACAAGAGGGTGGTTAGGACCTAGGTCATAACCCTAAAGTTTGCCACAATCACAAATGGTTCCAAGCAGTCAAGGATTGTAGATGGTGATCCTTTTCCCTTTTTTCCTTGCAAGCTCTTACCTTTGATCTACTTAGTTATCTTCCTTTGGGCTCTCTAGCAAACCATATACACATTGACATTCATTAGAACATGTCAAAGTCACTTAAATTCAAGTGTTCACATGCTTAACAAATGTAAACATTCACATTCGTTCATTAGAGACAGCTTTGCTACCTTTTAGAAAATCGATCGTATCTCCTAGCTCCCATATCCGATTTGGGCTTATTTTATACCTTTAAAAATATAAGAAGGTCCTCTACAATAACAATTTAACATAACATTTTAATTCCTTCCCAATTAGTACCATATTTGGTTTAAAGTCAAGTCTGTCCAGGTTCGGAACTACTCGAACAACCCTTACGAAAAGGCTTATAACTTCCTTTACAAAACTTCAATTGTGGTTCCTTAAATTTTCATGTAAACTAGATACATGAGAATATTCTAATGCAAAATTTCAGCCCTTAATTCCCTCAAATTCTTCCTAGGGAATTTTTCTAAGATGGCTACCCGGAATTGCATTTTCTAGGCAAATAAAGTTATCTTTCATTCCATGGCTCTAATTCATACTCCAATTTGTTCTCATGAATTTTCCAGCACCTTAAACTTGAAATCAACATCATTTAATTCACTTTTTCAGCAAATATTGAATCAATTAACACAAATATATCATTTACATAATACCAATTTCTAAGTTTCCCAACTTACTTGCTCATATTCATGGAACCAAAACCATGTGATTACTAACTTCAAATCAATTTTCTAATCAACCTAATCCAAAAATTTACTCTCCATAAATCATCCTTAACAATTTCTAACATCATACCAAAATGAGGATATCATAGAAATATTCAAAATCCAAAAATTTAACCTTCACTATTTCGGTTATGGAGAGAAGAATTTACCAAGCTAATTGAATCTGATTTCTCACTCAAATTCCCCATCCATGCAAAGTTCTTAACACTCTCAAATGGTTTTTCCCCAAATTTCTCTCAAAGGTTCTTTCTCCCTTCTTTTTTTTTTTTGTTTCTAACGTGAATTAGGGTAGGGGGAAATTAGAAAGATGACAATCATCTTTCATTAAACTTGTGAAATGTTTATCTTACCCTTTTTGAAATAACTAAGTTTAATTTATTACGAAGGGTAGTCTAGAGAATCCATGTATTTATCATGCAACCTTCAGCTTTCTCGTTTAATTCAATTTGGTCACCTTTATTTAGCCCTTTTTTATTTTTATTTTATTTCAATTAAGTCTAATCTTTTAATCTAAATGACATTTGATTCGATTGATCTTTATTTTATTCGAATCATTATTCTAACCCGGTTTTAGGGTGTTATAGTTCTTCTCAGGATTTTTCTATTGATCATGATGATGTCTTATATTTTTGGGGTTGATATTGTATTCTAAGGAATTTTGAGTTGAAACAAGTTATTCTTTGAGAGACTAATGATAGTCCGTATTCTATACACCCTAGTGGGGACAAAATGTATAAGAATCTTCGTGAGAAATAATAGTGAAAAGTTCTTAAGAGGGATGTTATTAGATTTGTGTCCAAATGTTTAACATGTCAAAAAGTAAAAGCAGAGCATCAATGTCTGTCTGGACTTCATCAACATATAGAGATTCCTCAGTGGAAGTGGAGCATGTGAATATGGATTTTTTTCAGGGTCTTCCTTTGAATCTGTCTAGAAAGGATTCTATTTGGGTTATTGTTGATTGATTTACTAATTTCGTGTATTTCATTCTTACTCAAACTAACAACCCAATGAGTAAGTTAGCTCGACTTTATATCTTTGAGATTTTTCGATTACATGGGCTACCTTTATCCATTATTTTTGACCAAGATTCGAGGTTCACATCGAAGGTTTGGGGGTCACTTCATTCTACTTTGGGTACTCGTTTGAACTTCATCACTTCTTATCATCTGCAGACCGATGGTCAGTCTAAGCGGGTGATTCAAATCTTATATGTTGAGAGGGGGTATTCTGGATTTTAGAGACAGTTAGGAGGATTTCCTACCGCTTAGAAAGTTTGCGTAAAATAATAGTTATTAGGTCAGTATTAAGATGACACCCTATAAGGCTCTGTATGGGCGTTAGTGTCACACCCCTATTGTTTTGACTGAGCTTAATGAGCAAAGGTTGTTAGGACCAGATCTTGTACATGAGGCTAAGCAGAATGTTATGTTGATTCAGGATCGTCTTAAAGATACTTTTAACAGACAAAAATCATATGTTGAATTGAGACGTCGAGATCTTGAGTTTGAGGTGGGAGATGAGTTTTTTTTAAAGTATCTCCGTGGAGGAAGGTAATTCAATTCGGTTGTAAAGTTAAGTTGATTCCTCGTTATATCGGACCTTATCGGATGATCCGTCGAATAGGATCTGTGGCTTATCAGCTTGAGTTACCATCAGAGCTAAAGCATATTCATGATGTATTCCATTTTTCTATATTGAGACGTTATCGAGCTGATCTGTCCCATGTTATTTGATTTGAGGATTTCGAGATTCGTCTAGATTTATATTACGAGGAGAAACAAGTTGAGATTCTTGCTCAGGAAAGGAAAACCATTAAGATGGTTAATGTATTATAGCGTAATCGTGGTCACGATAAGGCAACGTGGGAGCTCAAATCTGTGGTAAAGTCCGAGTATCTGCATCTCTTTGATCCAAGTAAATTTCGAGATTGAAATTTCTTGTAAGAATGAGAGAGTTATAACACCCTATTTTCAGCCTACATTAAAAATCCTAAAATCAGTGAAATCCCTAATTTAGAACCCTAATTTTTAGGGATTTTTAATTTAAAACCTCATTGAGATTCAGTGATTCTTCTGAAATTTCAAAATATTATAAGGATATTTTGAAAAGTAGGTTAAATGAGGGACCTTGGTTAGGTAATTTACCTTTTTATGAAATATATATATATATCCCTTATTTTTTTTAAACTATATTTGGTCTAATATTTTTGTTGCCGACATCTCTCTTTTCCTCTTCTCTCTGTTTCAAAGAAACAAATTGTTTTCCCTTCTTCATCCTTCTTGTTCATTGTGAATTTGGGTAGCCTTCTTCTGTTGGTAAGTTATTTGTTGCTTCCCCTTTTTTGTTCGTTTTGTTTCGGTTGATGTGAAAAAGGGAGGGAATTACTTTTTTGAGTCTTTTGTTGGAGGGATTTTTGTTTAAATTTTTTAATCTAAGGAGCTCTGAGTTTGTGTTTGTGTATGTTCGTGGTGTTAAAATCTTGGAATTTCAGAGGGGGAAAAGATTTTGAATTTTGCTCTGTGTTGATCTGGAAATTCCAGTTTTATGAGAAAACCTAGGAATTTCCAGAATTTCCAAGAAAAATCTAGTTTTTCCCGAGAAGACCCATTGACCGACCCAAACCGTTGTCCTACTAACGTCAATGTTGACCAATGTTGATGTCAATGTTGACTTTTTTTTTACCTAAACATGTTTTATGTTTTTTGATATTTTGAGTTCGATAGTGTTGTCCATTTTTTCAAATTTGAACTCGAAGTGTTGTTTTTGAGGCGTTCTTGTATGAGTACTTAATCTGAAGATTTTCAAAAGTGGAATCTAAATTAGTTTATTATTTTGATTCAGGTGATGTTGATTCGAATAAGATATTTTTTTTCTTTCTCCTCCTAGATGACCTAATGTTTCTCAAACTTTGGGACCCATACGTGAGTTATCGAAACTATTTAAATTTGGTAATTCTAGTGTTTTGGCATAGAAGTAGCTACTTATGTGAATTTTATTCGTAGTTTATGCATCTCTACGACCTAGTGCTAGGAATGAGCCTAGTATACGTCATTTTCAATGTTAAGCTTT
The DNA here is from genome assembly GCA_035048815.1 of Abelmoschus esculentus. Lineage (NCBI taxonomy): Eukaryota > Viridiplantae > Streptophyta > Magnoliopsida > Malvales > Malvaceae > Abelmoschus > Abelmoschus esculentus. Next base: position 6,434,999 of record JAUCBN010000049.1, read on the forward strand.
AGCTACCTAAGGTGTGTCTCTTCCCGTACTATATATTTATATATATGTGATTGATGATATTTTATGTATACATTCATCTCTACTATTGTGATTCCGGAATCAATTTTTATGATGACATGCCATGTGATATGTATATCGGAATCGAAAATTATTGTAAACTCGTATTATATTATTTTAGAAATTTTATTCATGCCTTCTGATACTTATAAGGAATGCATCCAGACTCAAAAAATGGATTATGACATTTCATTGGGTTAGGATATATTTATTCGGGGAATTTCAGTGATCTCACCTTCGGGTTTAATATCACTTCAGATCAGTGGCTCTACCTTTGGTTCGAGTTTCCACTTCAGTTGGTGACATTGGAGTTAGAGTGGTTCAGGAAAACCTACTCTTCAGATGGTGTTGTAGATGGGTGCATGGCATTCGGATTTAATATACATTATATATTTATGCATTTTATGATATATGTATATTGTTTGCATATCTGATTACTTGTTGACCTGATTATGATGTTCGAACTTTTGTATTATACATCTGCACTTTAGAGACACACTAAGCTCCTTAGCTTACACACACACCCTTAGCTTCTGTTTCAAATTCTCAGACTTAGACTACGATACTTGAAGGACTCTCGATTCAGAACGATTTATTACTCAATATGATTTTCATACTTCTGAATTTTATACTTATATTTTGGATTACTTTTATTGTAAAGTACTTTTGAGATTTTATTGTTGGATATTGATTTAGATTTTCAGTTTATTTTTTATTTTACTTCCAAACTTTTTTAAATGACTGTGTTTTGATATTAAGGATACTTTTGAGTTTCCAATGTTGTATTAGATTTTTTATTTCGTACCCTAAGAATTATAATTTGAGGGGCAAGTTTCTTTACATGATCCTTGGGATTTAATCTGTGCAATTAGGTTAAATTTAGGGGTTAAACATCAGGCACCGTTCACGGTGGTCGACGAACAAGGTTTCCTAATCGGATACAGGTGGTTCAAGATCAAAGGGTGGTGGTAGTGGTGTTTAGAGGATGAATGTTTTAAAGTTCATTTTGCTCTTGAAGAATAAGGATGAACTTAATCTGGTTAAGTGGTTTAGATCTAGAAAAACATGAAATTCGAGAGGGATCTATTTTTATTAAATCAAATAAGGATTTTGGTTTGAACATGCGAAGAACGAGGAAAGAATAGAAAGATTATATTTATTTTGTTGGGTTTTTTCTGGGTAGGAATTATTAGTCGAGAGAATTTGAGGATAAAAGGGAGAGAGAGTAAAATGAGTTTTGACCGAGGTTAACTCTGTAGAGGTGCTTTTATACCCTGAGTTAAACGGTGCCGTTTTGGCACCGGTTTAAACCCCGGATCCATGTGATTTTATTCGGGTTGACCTAAGATTCGCGCCTTACTTCCTTAGAAATTACTCTCAAGTTCTAAAATGTTTTGATTTAGTCATTAAATTCTCCTGATTCGAACCTAAACCCTTGAAATCTCTTCAATTTAGTCATTGATTATTAAACCTAAACCCTAGGCTTTAAATCCTTTTTATCTTAGTCACTAATTCCTTTAGGTTAAACCTATTAATTCATAATTGATTCAATTTGATCACTAAATACTTATAATTGAGCTTTATAGGTTTGTAATCTTTACCAATTGAGTCCTATTGTAATAAAATGGCATCCTTTTATATTTCTTTAGCCATCAAATTATTTTTTATTATAATTATTTTTCATTTTTATGAGTAAATATGTCACATTAGGTGCATTACTAGATAATTAAGACATGTCTTCAAATAATTAAATGAAGCCTTTATATTAAATTCTTTTAATTAGATCAAATAATTAAGTTAAGATAGATAATTGTAGTAAATTAATAAGAACGTAGTAAGAAATTTAGGGACATGTAATCGAATAATGTCATAATGAAATTTAATGTTATTCGTGGGGTCTTTAAAAGGAGTATTTAGCGTGTATTATTAAACCAGAATGAATTTAATAACTTGAACAAATAATTAAGGCCCAATTAGGACTAGAACTTTAAAATTAGGTGACATTAGTTAATCAAATATTAATTTGAGGCCTCACATTGGCAATACCCTAATGGAACTGGGAATTGTCATATACAAGTTTCGTATTTAGTAATATTCGAATAAAAATAAATTGATATAGCCTTTTAGTTTAGGGACTTAAAAATGAAAAGACCATAATTTGTCATGCATATTTCCTTCCATATAGACGATGTTCTTTTGGAATATAAATAAGGCGCCTTGATGGAACTGAGCGTTTCTATTTTATATTCAAATCAGAAGAATATTTTCTATATGGAAATAATATTTATATTCTAAATATAAGCTTGCTTGGTAATTAAAGAATAAAATATATTTGAATTGTCATTATAAAATTACCAAATATGCCACGTGAAATTTGATGTACCGATAACGAGTGTTTGTGGGGTGCTAACCATTTCTCACGCGTAATCGAATCGAACCCAAATTTTTAAAATTGAATTCCTGGTTTATTTTTTATGGTGTCGACCTACCTAAGTGGCCGATAACGACTCCGAATTATTTTCAAATCTAATAAAAGGGTAAAATCGATTTTTTTAATTAATTCAGAATTAAAAATAACGATTAATTTTCGTAATTAATTAACAAAAAAACATTTTTAATCCTAAAAATCCGAATTTTCAAGATTAAATGAATTAAATGGTAAAAATCCTAATTTTTAAAATTCAGTGGTCTAGTTATTTTTTTATACCCGATTTTAATATATATATATATATATATATATTAGACATAATTAAGAGGCTCAATTTGAACTTAAAAAATATTAACTAATTACTAAAATAATTCAAGTTATTTGAATTTTTATTTTATAATTCAAATTTATTTTACAAAATTGAATCACTTTATAAAATTATAAGTTAAATATTTTTATATTAAATCAAATTAAATATTTTTTTAAATTAAATCAAGTTTTTCTCAAGAGAACGCAAATTGATGTATTAATATTCCATGAATGTGATTTTATTAGGAAAAGTAAAGTTGGTATATATTTTTCTAATTAAAAATATAATGTATTAACTGTTTATTTAAAAATAGTCTTAAAAGGCACTTGAATTATTTTAGCTTTTTAAACAAGATTTTATAATTTTTTTAATTATATAAACTTTTATTTTGTGTTTTTATTCATAAAAATCTTTGATTTTAATCGAATAATATTTTTTTTAACTAATTTGAAATAATATTTCTATGACTTAACTCTTTATATATGCAGAGGTTGGACTTGGAGTAACAATTTTGATTGAGATACCAAACAGTCAACTATTATATTAAAGGTGTTAATTGTATATATTAATTGGGTACTTAGTTGTAAGATTATATTTTTATATAAAAAAATATTTTCCTATACTTTACCTTGTCATATTAGTTATTTCTACTTTCATATCAATATAAAAAGGTTTAGGTGATGAATTTAATGAATATTCGGTAAAAAATAATAATATTTATCTTAAAAGATATATATTTAAATATTTTTTTTATAAAATATATTTATTATCAAAAAATATATAAAAATAAATATTATCTTTTAATTATATTATCTGAATTTAAAAATTAAAAATATATTATTTAAATTAAATACCACTTTTACTATTAATTACAATAACTATAATGAAATGTGCCTTTAAATTTTTTAAATAAAATTATGAGTTCAAATGTTAATACTATAAATAAAATAAATTATTTTTAAGAGGATTACTTTCATAATTTATTTAATTTTTAAATACAGAATTTGATTACATAAGATCTGAAGACACCTGGCAGGCGGCCCAAACTTCAGTGTTGAAGAAGTAGAATTTCAATTGGTCAACTTATCCTAAAGTTAAAGTTGATTGAATTTGACATTTTTTTATAAAATTATTTTTTATTTTACATTTAGCTGGACTTAAAATTAAATAAATGAAAGATTGCAGAAAAAAAGCTACAACAATTTGCACTTTTGCTTTCTACCCTTTTAACAAGAGATGAATTGGAATAAAAAATAAATTTAAAATTATATAAAGATTATGGGAATATATGATATTTAAGATTTAATAAATGTGAATATATGATAATTTTTTTAATTATTGATATCTAATTTATTAATTAATTAATTTATATCAAATGTTATAAAAGTACATTACAAGGAAGACTTTTTCAAGTCAATTTTCTTCCTTCATAATGCAAGAACTCAAGCATTTAACCTTGAGGGATCTAGTGTTTTATCTCACTAAATCAGCTAATTATTGATAATATATGATAGTTTTTTTTTATTCTTTTATGTAAAATTAAAATTTCAGCCGTATTAAAATGATAAAATCCATTTACACAACGTAAAAAATTTTAAATTTTATACGTTTTTGGAACGTTGTATGAGTTAAATGAATGGTTAAAATTAACAACAAGATATATAAAAAATATAACTTAAAAAAAGTAAAAGATTAATTTCAACCATCTATTTTACACATTCAATTATATATAAAAAAACGTATAAAACTCATTGTTATTTATTATGCGTGAAAGTTAACTTATTTTAAAAATTGAATCGAGATTGTTTGAACAATTTATATTTTACATGAACATGAATTATGAAATTGCATTCAAAGTTGATATTACATGAACATGAGTTAGGAATTGAGCTTTTAATCTTGTTTTGGTAGCTGACAAAACCATAGTTTTCAAAGAACAGAAGACATGGAAATTTTACGCTTGATTCCAAATCGTATTCATGCGATATGCAGATATTTTCTATTTTCTCAGCAACCAAACACAATAAAAGGAAAAAAAGAAGATATTTTCTCAGCAACCAAACACAACACACACACACAAAAAAAAAAAAGAGAGAGGTGGATAAGCCAAGCATTAGACTTGCCTAAAGGTTAATATTTCCTCGAGGACATGGTCAATCGTCTTCTTAATTCGTTCCAGAATTCAAAAACTCTTGGCCGAACTGCACGATAATAACAATAATAGCCTTGAAATGTTCCCTCAATTCTGCAGGTAATTCCATGTTCATCGTCTCCTTCTTCTTCATCCAACATGTACCCATTAAAACCCTAAAATAACCCAGAAAGAAAATGAGAAAAAAAGAAAGAAAAAAATTGAGAAGAAGATCTCAACAGCTTAGTAGAGAAGAAGATGAGATACCTGAGAGCCAAAGAAAGAGTAATGTGTACATTTATATTCAATGTATGGACAGATAAAAATAAGTGAATACTTCGTATAATGAACTAAAAATTAAAGGACATCTCATTAATAATAGATTTAATTTTCTTTTGAAAAAAAATTAATTCTAATAGTTAAAAACAATGTATAAAATTATATGCCACATAAAGGATATGTTATCAATAATAAATTTAATATTTTGGATGTAATAATAAATTTAATATTTATAAATAGTATAGTCATAGGCTTAATTCAATTTTTGCACCTTAAATTATACTTTTTTTACAGTTCGGTATATCCAAATTTTTTTTCTGGATGAGAGTGTTTGTACATTAGGGAAATTTGAGGAAGAAGATGATGGGGGTATTTTCAGTATTTCGGGAAAGTATAATTAAATTGTTAAATATTTAATATGTATATTTTATTTAAATATTTAAAAATAATTAAAAAAATATGTATCACATTCTGATTGGTCATGATAATTTTTTATATTACTTTATTTTGAATGAAGCGAATAACGTCAAAAATGAAGCGAATAACGTCAAAAATGTTGGGATTCATGGTTATAATGCTTGAATCCTACATTCTATTTTTATAGGTTGTACGGGAGCAGTTCGGTTGATTTAAAATTCTCTTTGAATTTTAAATATTTAACCGAATAGATTTAATAATAAAATATCCGAGATTTAAATGGATATTTTCGGTTATCAAATCTACTATTTTTGAATAGATATTAATAAAATTATCCGAGATTTCAAATGGATATTATCTGATATTATCCGAGATTTGATTTGATATTATCTGATATTAAATTTAAATTTTAAATCAGATTTTATTTAATTCTCGGACAGATTTGCCCCTGCTTTCAACCTATAAATAAGATGTTTTTCTCTCATTTTTAATCATCCTATTCAGATTTACTTGTGTCTTACTTGAGAGAGTTTGAGAGCATCATTAAAGTTTTTATTCGACTTTGATTCTGACGATCATTTCCTCTACAGTCCACCCTAAACTTTGGGTGTACACTGTTTGGAGGACCGTGCTAACCTTCGGGGGACAACCGCCTAAAGTAGCGAGTACACACATCGGGGTGAATTGTTTCTAAGGCAGTGGCCTCCATACCACGACACGGTCTAATTATCTTTCAGTTCGTTCATTTTATTCTTCCTATCAGTGTTAATGCCCTGTTTTGCAGTCTATTTAACCAACAATTTAGAAACAATTCTAATGCAAAAATAATATTATTGTCAAGCTGGTTTTGGGTTTGTTCAAGCTTGACGTACTTGACGGGTCAATAATCGAAGGTGGTGGTGAAGTTGAATAAGAACCAAAACCCTAAAGATAAGGATATTTATTTATTATTACCGTTAGTAAATTATTTTTGTCACTAACCATATATAATTTTATTTGAATTTTTTAGATTCAAAATATATGTGAAATATCAGTCACGATGAATTTTGGAGTCATGATGCAAGGATAGAAGTTACAGGCATGATCAAAATAGACAAGGTCTACAAGAATTGAATTTCTACTTATAAGGTCAGATTATTTAATTCATGATTTATATTACATGAATTTATATTAAAGCCTTTACCTAGTCTGTAAGCTTAATGAGTATGTTTTAGATTAGTTTGTAAAAGAAGACTAGATAACTTTTTTTAAGTAGAAAATTTATCTTGAGTATGTTTAATATATTTTTTATGTGGAGAATATATATATTAAGCTTATTGGTTCTTTGAAAGACTTAGTATTTAAGTATGTTTTCTGCACCACCTCTCTTTCTAGACCTACCTGGTGCGTTACTATGCTCATTATTCCAATTTATAAAATACTATGACTAAATAAATATTCTATACTTAATGCAGAAGTTAGAATAATAATCTTAATAATCTTTAAAATAAATTTCTTTTAGTCATAGTAGATGAATATTTCTAATGGTCTTTTAAAGGCAATGATCTTGTCTAAAATAAAGAGGAAATGATAGACATTAGTGCTACTAAAAATGCTACTAAAAGATGTTTGTAGCCATTAAATCTCTTTGAGCTCTTTTCTTCAAAGTATTAAGAAGGAAGAAAAGATTTGTCTATCTTAGGAGTGTGCAGAAATATCCATAAAAATTCTCTTTATAAAAAAGATGAAAAGTTTTAGGTTCGATAGAGGTGGTGATTTTGGATCTAATTTTCTTAAAGAGGTATATGAGACGGATGACATAGTACATGAAACTTTTGCCCCTTATTTTCCTCAACAGAATGGTTAGCCGAGAGGAAAAACTGAACTTTAAAAGAGATGATGAATTCATTATTGATAAGTTCTGGGTTAGCCAATAACATATTGGGGGAAGTCATTCTATCGATAAATCTTAAACCGAGTACCTCATAAGAAAATTAGTTTCAACCTCATACGAGCTGTGGAAAGGTTTATGCACCTAACTTGCAATACCTAAAAGTGTGGGGGTGTCTGGCTAAAGTAGATTTGCCTGACTTTAAGAAGTTTACCATCGGTCCTAAAATCGTTGATGTAGTATTTATTGAGTATGCTACCAACAGTGTCGCATGAGATGCTCTAGAGTTTGAATTAGAGCCTAGAAGAAGTAAGAAAAAAATAAAAATATATTTTGGACCAGATTTTGTTACATCCTTTATTTCTGAGATAAATGATTTAGACAACTTATCAGATCTTATAGCTTAAGTTTTCTTGTTGGATGATGATCCTAAAACTTATGAAGAAGCTATGAGATCTATTGACACTAGTTTTGGATAAGAGTTGTTAATGATAAATTAGAGTCAATAATGTCTAAATCATACATGAGAATTGGTAAACTTGCCTAGATAATTTAAACCTATCAGCAACAAATGAGTTTTGACAATTGGGATATCATCTCTGCTCGAACCCCTTTTGACTCTAGCAATCATCTCGTTAAAAATAAAGGAAGTTGTATTTCTCAGGTTGAATATGCTAAAATTATTGAAAGCCTAATGTTCTTAATGAACTATACTCGGCCTGATATTGCCTATGTTATGAGTAGATTGAGTAGATGTACTCATAATCCAAGTAGTGAACATTGAACGACTCTTAGACGCTTACTAAAGTACCTTAAAGGTACAATGGATTGAAAACTTAATTTTGTTGGCTATCCTGTTGCTTTAAAAGGATGTTGTGACGCCAACTAGGTTTCTTATGAGGTAAGCTCTACGAGTGGATATATTTTCACTTTAAGTGAAGCTACAATCTCGTGGAAGTCTGCCAAACAGACTTGTATTGCACGCTCCACCATAGAGTCAGAGTTTATAGCTCTAGACTTAGTTGAGCAAGAAATCGAGTGGCTTAGGAATCTTTTAGCATAGATACCTCTATGGGGAAAATCGAGTCCTCCGATATCTTTATTGTGTGATTCGTAATTTACGATATATATGGCTCTAAATCAAGCTTACAATGGTAAGAAGAGACACATTCGCATAAGGTACGGATATGTGAGGCACCCGATAAAGAACGGAGTACTCGCCTTAGAGTATGTTAAGTCGGAGATGAATTTGATTGATCCTCCTACCAAAGGATTAAGCAGGAAACAAATTCTGGATTCGTCGAGGGGATGAGTCTTAAGCCTATTGGTTGAGTGATTCATGGTGTATACCCAACTTAATTCTCTAAGTTCAATGTGGTCAAACAAACCATGAAACGACTCGTAGTGTACATGTCCATTTACCCAATCTCTATAACGTTTCATGTACATGCCCAGGTTGAGCTTAATGCTCTTAATAAATTCATAACCCAAGTTTGGGTGGTCTTAGTGAGAAAGATTTGATGGATTTACCGATTTTGGTTGAATAACTACTCTTAATAAGTTCTTAGACCTATTGCGAAGGACTAATTGAACTTACCGCTCGAAAGGATGGGTTTTTTAACTCTTAATAAATTCTATCCAAAGAGGTTGAATTATTCTATTGAGAAGAACATTATTGAATTTACCGAACAAGAGCTTGAGTTTTTATTCTTAATGATTTCTTAGCCCAGAGTTTGGGTGGTTCATTTAATATGAACTTGAAGAAAATCACCTTATTTTGTGAGGTTGAGATTTATACAAAGCTCTTAATTATTTCATAGCCCAAATTTGGGTGGTTTATGTAGGAGATAAACTTGATGAAATAACCTATGTAAGTGAGAAGAGTTAGCCGCCTTCTATGAAAAACGATAGGCCGTTTTTCTAGTACACTTACTAAAATCCCGAGGTAAGATGGCTAAATACATGTACTTCATGTATATATACATCTTCACATCGCAGACTGTGGTAGATGAAGAGATTAATTATGTGTTATGAGTTCACCCCGATCTTAGAAAGTTCAAGACTAGTTTCACTTATCTAAGAGGAGGATTACTTATCATCATTACGTGCTAGTTCAAGATTCGTTCACTATGTACTTAAGTAACTAATTTCGTCAGTGCTCGTCTTGTGATAGTCGAACTTTGTGACATCATGAGGATTCCTTCGCATTAGTGGGGGATTGTGGGTATAATGCTTGAATCCCACACTCTGTTTTTATAGGTTATATGGGAGCAGTTCGGTTGATTTAAAATTCTCTTTGAATTTTAAATACTTAACCGAATAGATTTAATAACAAAATATCCAAGATTTAAATGGATATTTTCGGTTATCAAATCTACTATTTTTGGATAGATATTAACAGAATTATCCGAGATTTTAAATGGATATTATCTGATATTATCTAAGATTTGATTTGATATTATCTGGTATTAAATTTAAATTTTAAATCAGATTTTCTTTAATTCTCGGACAGATTTGTCCCTGCTTTCAACCTATAAATAAGATGTTTTTCTCTCATTTTTAATCATCCCATTGAGATTTACTTCTGTCTTACTTGAGAGAGTTTGAGAGCATCATTAGAGTTCCTGTTCGACTTTGATTCCGACGATCATTTCCTCTACAGTCCACTCCAAATTTTGGGTGTACATTGTTTGGAAGACCGTGCTAACCTTCGGGGGACAATCGCCTAAAGTAGTGAGTACACACATCGGGGCGAATTGTTTCTAAGGCAGTGGCCTCCATACCACGACACGTCTAATTATCTTTCAGTTCGTTCATTTTATTCTTCCTGTTAGTGTTAATGCCCTGTTTTGCAGTCTATTTAACCAACATCTTCGTCCTAAAAAATTTTAGATACCAAACTACGAAAAAATGTATAATTTAAAGAAAAAATAATTAAACCTATAAAATATTAACCCTATAAACAGTGGCGGGTGCACCTATATAATAAGATGAGTTCAGGTTTATCCTAAAATTTTTAAAGTCCATACATTTATTTTTAATTTTTTAAAATTTTATGAGTTGATCTGTTAATTCTTTTAATATTTATGAATTGTGTCTACTCTAAATTTTAAAATTTCATGTGTACTTATCCTAAAATATTTTTCTAAATCCACCGCTACCTATAAATATATACATAGTCAATATATTTTACAATAAAATCTCATCAGCAATTAAGTATAGAATTTCAAAACCTTTTTCCAATTATTTATTTATTTACAATTGAGGTATGAATAATGTCCATAGTTCTTGGTAGGTTGGACGGGTGAAAGCATAGCTCAAAGATTAAAAAGTTGTCAATGAAAAAACAAACACAAAGGTCCACTTACATGTGAGGGTCTACTTCACATGTTTTGTATATATCTGGGTGGGTATATTAAAAACAAGATTGTAGTAAGAAAAAATTAAATTAAAGATACTTTGTTTTATAGTAATTTGTAAGGGTGGGAATCTATGATAAACCAGCTAATTCAAGGGTCCATTAACTCAAAAAAAAAATGGTGGTACGTTACTATTGGGCGAGAATACGATATAATAATCTAATTTAAGATTAAAAAATTATATAAATAAAATATTAAAAAATACGAAATTTAAAATATTATTACACAACTTAAAATGTTATACTTTTCATTGTGGATCACAGGTTCTTTAACAAGTTTTGAAATTTGTTCGAAACCAATCAATGACGGAACTTGATAGTAGAGTTTTCGGTAACTTAAACTTTAAAAATTTTAGAAGTTTAAGTTAAAATTTTTAAAAATTTTGAAAGATTAAATTTAGATATTTTTAAAAAAATCTAATAATTTTTTTAATTTGGGAAATTTAATGAGAATTTTAAAAATTATGAAAGTGATTTAATTATTTTTTGAATTAGGGTAATGATTTAATTAAGAATGTACGTAAATTTTGAAGTTTAATATGAAATGCATTTTTGTGGGTTATTTTTTAAATATTAAGGGTCTCAAATATAATATTTTTTAAAAAATTAGTATAGTTACTCAACAGGTCCCAACTAGTGTTACGCCAGTGCACAGAATCTAATTGATATCGAAAGTTATAATATTTCTGTTTTGCAATAACATTTTACGTTCCGAGTATTTTAACATTTTGATTGTTTTTTTAACTTTAAATTAAGATATCACACTAAAAATGAATATAAAACTTTATGTTAAAAAATAAATTTATAAAACTCTAAGAATAAACTTATAAAATTTTAAAAATTATAAAAATAGATTTTTAAATAAAAAAATATTTAATATATTTTTTAAATTTCTAAATTATATATAAATTTTAAATTTGTAAGAAGACGATCCACCCTATCATTCCCTTGCTTAATCCTTATACCGCGAAAAATTATATCATGGGTCAGTTCCACCACATGTCCATGGGACCAACCAATAAAAACTACCCATTTCATTAATTTTTTCATGTCATAATTTTTTCCTAAGTGAATCTTCACTTGGAAAATTACAAAATAATGAGGTTGACAGTTTCTATTGGTTGGTCCATGAATGACGTAATGGGACTGACCCATGATATAGTTTCTCCTACACCGCACTCTAGATTCACTATATTGTTATTTTGCTAACAAGGTCAGTGTACACTACATATATCCGTAAAAAAAATACAATGATTTATTATAAAATTTAAAAGGTGGAAGTCTAGATTAAAAAGTTGAATAAAAAATTTTTGGATCGTCAATAAAAGGATCTTAGGAACAATGATACAAATAGATAAGAAGTATATAGACGAATGGTTTAAGTACTTCTGTTACATATTTACTTATTTAAAATTTGGTAATAATCAATCTTACTTTTAGAAACAATTATAAATCAAATTATAAATTTTTGAAAAGTTAAAATATAATTTTTAATATGAGTAAATTATAAATTTCACAAATGACTTTTCTCTCTTATTTTGATTATTAAAATGTAAAAATTTTAATTTAGTTATTGAATGTTTGAATTACTAGGAATTTATTCACTCCTGCATTAAAAATTTTAAATAATTATCAACGTTATGATATGATAGATGATATCATAACGATTTTATTTTAAAAAATTTATTTTATTTAAAAACATCAATTTAAATCATTATAAAATAAGTTTCTCTTTTGTTTTTCCTTTCTCTTTCTCCTTTTCATTTTATTCGCCTAAATTCTACGTGCGACCGACTGTCGTGTGTTGCCGATAGCGATAACAAATTTCAAAGTTTCCCATCAAATTCATTTCATCTTCTTGAACAAGAATTTAATGTCTATTAAACCAGAAAACACTCCAAACGTCATGAATCAAATGTTGAATGCTACATGGAAGCTTTTGGGCGTAAATGTTACATATATAGTCGATTTATAATGGCAATGTATATGACACTCAAAATGTTGGAATAAAGAACCCCAAATTCTGAACATAAACTATAAAGTGGACATGTACTATACTAAAACAAATAATAATAATTCCATTTTAAATCTGTACTGGATAAATAAAATAATTCATTCATCTGTCCTAAACTAACAAGATGATGCCTTCCAACATAATAATAATAATAATAATAATAATAATAATAATAATAAATAAAATAATAAATAAATAAATTCTACAACCCCAAAATGAAGGCCTGAATATCATCCCAGCTAGAAGCAGTGTAAAGAATTCCAGATTGGCCCTTCCAGGTACAAGGGCTTCTTCCTTCAGCAAATTCCTTCTGTTTCTTAACCAAGCCTGTGAACAATGGGACAAAAGAAACACCATATTGACTCCCCACTCTCCTTAGGCTTGAACTTGCCCCTATCACAATTCCTATATCTGCTTTCAGCAGGCATAGCAAATCGCCCACCGAGTCTCCGATGTAAACACTCAAGTTCTTTCTGTCATTGTTACTGTCTTGTAAGGTATCATTGAAAGCTTGAATCTTGTCGATAGGGGACTGAACTTTCCAAACAATTTCACCTGTGGATATTGATTCTTCAAAACTGAACTCATTTGCATGTATGTTCAGAGCATCTAAATCCCCTGCTTCAACAAACTCTTGGTCAGTATTAACGGTAAAAGGGTAAATTCAGATTTTCAGTTTCTCAAGACAATGAAATAGTTAAATCACACAACACTTGAGAAAGCACTAACAGCAACTGACAAGATGGAAGTAGAAGATGGTGGAAAGAGAGCTACTGAGAGAGAACAAACCTACCTGAAGAAAAAGCTGCCCGGATGAGATCACCACACCAACAATATGACAGAACATGGATATTGGCATTCAGACTATTATTCCGTACGATTTTTTGAAAGAAGCTAATGCAACCATCTTGAAGAATCAGTCTTTGGCCAGCTCGTTTAATATCTTCATGGTTTAGACCCTTGAGCACCCCTGACTCAATCACCCTAGAATTTGCTCTTTTCTCAAAGTCTGAGAGTTGCTCAAGTGCTTTATGCAAAGTTTCATAGTTGAACTCCACTGTAAAACCATGGGAAGTAAAGAATCAATGTAAAGGATTTAATATACATGTTATCCAGACATCTTTTTGAAGAACAGATACATATAGTTAAATACCTTTCTCACAAGGCAAAATGCTTTCTATGCATTGTTCATACTCTTCTGTGTATTGTGTAGAAAGTAGACCCCAGGCATTCCTCAGCTCAGCAGACGACATCCTACCAATTAGACCTGCTGGTTGATTCTGACCAGATTTTGGGGCTGTTACTATTGCTATCTCTGCCAAAATGGCAGATGAATCCACAACCGTACAAGTAAGATCAAAATCAGAAAATATCATAAGATGATCTTTCTCAAGGTCATGCTCCTTAATCAAAGGAGCAATAGTAGGCTGAGTAAGAGGTTGACTATAGAAGAACTCTACTTCAAGTTTCATTGCTTGGTGATAAAGTTTCTCGATGATGTTTAGTTCCTCGCCTGTCAAAGGGACACTAAGTTTGTCCAGCAAGTCTTCGGTTTGCAGTGCTGATGCCTAAATTCAAAGAATCAATCGTTGAGTCATGGGATTTGAAGGGCAACTTATCTAAAGATTTTAACACTGAGACTGTAATCAAGTTGGCTACTACAAACAATGAATGCTATCAATACCATACCTGAAAACTTTCAGAAGAATAATTCTCAATCCACTTTTTGTATGGGTGATCCTGCTCATTCAATTCTAGAAGTGCCTGAAACTCCGTTCCCAAAAAGGCATACAGCCTCATGCAAGGTGTCATGGCCCCTAGAGTGTAAGCTGCAATTTTTGTTTTCTCAAATGGAGTGAATGTTCCTGGAGCTTTTAGTCCTTCAACTTTCCCAGAAGCTGTTGCCAGCAAGAATTCTTTACACTTCAAAGTTGCAGAATTGACAGGGCTCTCTTTAACACCATCAGAACTCCACTCCTGCCGAACTCCAGCATTCAGACAAATAAGTTACCCCTAAGCCCTAACCAGACGAGAACTACGGAGACAAAGCTATGAATACGGATTAATGAATAACTATCTTAGAGAGTAAAAGAAGCTTTATGGTATTGTAAATAGCATAGCAAGGCAGACAGAATGTATTCAATAAAAAAGTATGGTTTATAAGATTTCTTTAACAGATGAGTTAGTGAGCTTAAAATATCAAAATCTAATCCTCATCCAATTGAAACTAGTCATCCATGAAGAGGACTAGATATTTTATGGGACAACCATCTATGTCATCAGAAAGAAAGAAAGAATGAAAGGGATACTGATATCCAAGAAATGTATAAAAAGTCGGGATTAAATTCTATTGAAGACGTTTTCATATGCCAGAATGACCTAAGTTTGGGTTTCCAACTCCAAGAGATCAATATACTAAATAGTTGGTGCTAATGTCTAGTAAATATACAAGCAATGGCAATAAAAGGCAAGATTCATTTTCCTTTTTTCATCTTAACTTTTTCTAATAATTGAGCATGTGGTAGGCAACAGAAAAGAGCCCCATTTACATACCTGTACAAAAGAATTATGCATTTTTAGCTCCTCCAAGACACCCTTCCTTAACTTAGAGATAGCTAATTTTGCATCATCCTCATCAGCATAGTCTTCTGCCGATTCACATCTACAACACAGATTGAAGAAAACTAGAAATCAACTAAGGACCTATGCCTATGTATAAACAGCACAAGGCAATTCTAATTAAAACTAGCTCAGAACACAAAGATATTCCTTTTAATCTAGAACTACATGTCAATTTTAATTTTGGGAACCTACCTACCTCAAGCAATGTAATTACTTTTCCCCAAATAATAACTATAAAACCCTCCGATTAGTTGCTGAGAAAGCCGACACAGAAAATAAAATAAACACCTGAATAATTACTTAAGCAACCAAGTGGCGCTTAGAAATTAAAGTTTCATTTAATTTTCTTTTCCTATACTTTCTCTGCAACCAACACTAGGAAGGGGTTGAAGCTAGCTAATATCAATCTTATAATAAAAAAATCAACGCCCAATCATCGGCAGAGTTCATGAAAATGACTCTAAAATTCCCACATTTTGCAAATCAACAAGAGGATGCAAGGACTATGATCATTTCCATTAAACAGAATATCAACAACGATGCCAGATATGCACCAATTCAGTAATACTAAAAGGTATAAAATTTATGCCGTTTGTTCAATTTTCTTTACATTTCGATTCAATAAAGCTAAACGTCGGCAAAATATAAATCTCCATTTGAGATTTCAATTCTCTTTCATATTATCTTAGCATATACTGTATAGTGGTACCAAACAAGGAAATAAATAAAACAGAAGAAAAGTGCAGGTAAACCCAAAAATGCATTCTACAAAACAAACAAGGACCAAAACGAAAATTCTATCGAAATAACAAAAAAAGAGAGAGAGAAATAAAAAAGGGACTCACACATGAGCAAAGGTTTTGAGGAAGTGTACGTCTTGGGAAATAAAATGACGAAAAGTGTCAATCTTGAGAGACCCAGAAGCCAAACAAAGAGCGAAAGGCGAGTAAAGAGAAAGCATGGATTCTCTACGAAACTTAATCCAGAGCATTGTCCCTAGGCGGTCCTCGGTGGGGAAAACTGCAGCGGCGGACTTTGGCGGGATCTCCATTGGATTCGACAATCTCCGAGTAGGCGGAGGTGGAAACGAGCAGACTCGGCGGGGGGATCGGGCGAGTTTGAAGAGAGTTGTGATAGGGTAGGGAGAGGAAGAAAGGAGCGAGCGCATCAAAGGAAGAGAATGGTGGCGCTGGCAGGTGCTTTTGGAAGTAATGGCGGAGAGTGTGTGCGAAAAGGGAGGGAATGCGTTTTACCTATACTATTCGTTTTTATGTGAAAATAAAAATGGTAAAATACACTGGAGGGGTTACTCGGTAATAAACGCGTCCCATTTTATAAAAAAATTATTAATTAAGTCAAGTTTATGAAAAAAAATATGTTATTCTTATTTTAAAAGTTATAATCTAATCATTTAATTATATATTTTTGATAAATATATTATTTTTTTATATAACAATTCAATCACTTAAATATACAAGTTTGAGAACAAAAAGTCAATTAAAATTTTATAAAAAATAAGTTATTAGATCCTAAAGATGGAAACAAAACGTGATATAATAATAATTTATCTCTAAAACTTATGTATTCTATTATTTTGTTTTTTATTCAAAATAACTTAATAAAATTAACTTTTATATTTTAAAAAATTGACATTATGTCATCTTAATATATCCGCTGACCGCATACTACAGTCTATATTATTATCTGTAACCCGATAATGAATAGATATGAGACTCGTTTTACTATCAGACATCTGGGAGATTAATGGAATGCATGTACATTATGACTTTAATGACGCTTACTAGTAAACAAAGTCATTTCACTAATGAAATTTTTAAATATGTAGAATTGTATTTATTGAATTATTTTGAATTAAGAAATGATTAATAGAATGCATAAGTTTTGGGATTAAATTATTTTAAATTTCAATGTTAAAGAAAGAGTGACTTGTTTTTCATAAGATTTTAATTGAATGACATGTTTGTTTTTAAACCTATAGTTGAGTGACTCAAATTTATTTTTAGATTTATAATATATTTGTTACTAAATTTATAATTGAGTGATTTAATTATTATTATTTTTAGAAGGAAAACATTTATTTATTAAATTTATATTTAAGTGATATGTGGTGTAATTTATCAAATAAAAAATAAAATTATATATATATTTGAATTAATTAAATATATAATTTAGAGAAAGCATGATACGTTTGGGTTATTCTAAAAGCTGGCAGGCTAATAAACGCCTAAAAAACGACGGACTAAAATCAGTCGTAGTATTAAAGGCTTGCTTTTCTGACTGTTAGATTAAAATAAAAAATATATTGGAAACCTTTAACCATCAGGTTAACCGGTTACCACTCTCATAAATTAAAAAAAAAAACGAGCGAGAAACCCCCTTACATCGTCCCGATAACCCGACATTTCAAACCCTTCTTTTCTAATCTTCTTCCTCAATCTTGCTAGAAGCTGCAATTGTTAGTTTAAGTTGAAAGCCTTACACTCCCGACGTTGAAAGGAAGCCCTATTTTCAGGTAAGTTTCCTCTCCTTATTTTTTTTTTTCAAAATCTTTCAAGTGTTGTTTATTTTTTTTGGTTTAGGATTAAGTTATGGTTCCACGTTTCTGAGTTAATTTGTTTGTAATGTTTGTTTTCTAATGTTATAATTTTGATTTTGAGTTAATGGCATAGAGTTTCTATTTTTAGGGTTTTGTATTTTCTTTTTAAAGGAAGCATGATTTTGAGAAATCTTACTTTGTTCTTGTTTTTTTTTAATCTAAAACGTGTTATAGAAGCTGCTTTTATT
Source organism: Abelmoschus esculentus (assembly GCA_035048815.1). Classification (NCBI taxonomy): domain Eukaryota; kingdom Viridiplantae; phylum Streptophyta; class Magnoliopsida; order Malvales; family Malvaceae; genus Abelmoschus; species Abelmoschus esculentus. The sequence continues at coordinate 6,453,350 of JAUCBN010000049.1, forward strand.
TTATGCTTTATTTATGATATCTTAGATGCGTCCAAAAGGATAGTATGTGGAAGAAAGTGACACAGAATCTTGCTCGACTTCATACATTCTAATCTAATCTATATGATCTAATCTAATCATATATAGGAGTTGCTCGACTTCGTCCAAAAGGCCTTTTGACTACTGGAATTATCTGTTTCTTTGGATCGTAAGTTGCCTTATCTTTGAATTTTATTTATTTTTTTCGCTCGAGTTTTCATTTGATGAATGCTTCCTCTGAAAAAAAAGGGATTTGGTGAAAGGGGAGTTACAGGTCTCGGACTTCGATTGATTGATATTTTTTGAGATTCTGAATTTCGGGTTTTTTTCCTTGATGAAAATCATACATTTAATGGTTTTAAACTTGTGTCTCTGGTTTATGCATTTGTTTGGCTATTCTCCATGACAGAGCAATGTATTTAACAGTTTAACTTTACCATAGCTTATGATTTCTCTTTTATATTTTCATTGAACTTGTTTAATTTAGAATTTTTTAGCATATAAAATGGCTGATGCTGGAATAATATATTGTAAAACTAGGTTAGACAACAAGAATGCTTATAAAACCACTGCAAATACATTCTGCGTCACTAATATTTGCAGTATTTTGAAACATTTTTTTTGAAAATTGTTGTGAAATGTTAATACATTTGTAGTGTATGAATTTGTAACTAACCATGAAGCTTTTCATATGGCCTGTGGGTGTTGGGAGACCATGCATTAGTAATGTTGTGAATATCTGTAATCTATATAATGATATTTATAGACCATATCACCTTTTATTCAACTCTATTGATTCTCTACATCTTTGGTTTAAATAATTAAAGAAGTCACGTGTATCGATACGGATATGTAATTAGTCACAAATACTTATATTATCAAATGTCTAGTGTCCAAGTGCTTCTCCTCCAATAAGAGTTGTTGCCTTTAGAGAATTATGAAGAGAATATTTCTCGTGTATTTTATTCATCAACATTATGGGTATATATACAAGTATAAATGTCCTCTAATATGTGAACTAATCTCTTACATTAACTATGTAATATCGTACATTAAAAGCAATCTATAGTAAAACCTAATATTTAGCCTCTACTTATGCAACATCGCCGTTAAGGAAAGCACTAAACTTAACACCAGTATCCCTCATGATATCTAGTGCTAGTTTTACCGCTTCCAGATTATATGTAGAATGTAAGAGTAGATTTACATTGATATTAGGATCAGGTTATTTACTAAACCTAGGAATTTCCTTCTCTCGCGATAGTTGTCTTTACAAACAATTGGGACCTGACCACATAATAGCATCTTTGAAGGCATTTTTGTACAGCACAAAAAAACCTTGTAGGAATTAGGCTGGACCTTGATATCGTTTAATATCTTCCGATCCTTCTCGTTCCAAATACATTTTGCACACATAAAAAACTGCTTCCCTATTTTATTTCTCATTTTGGCCATTTCCATCTTTTGTATACCTTTGTCATGCTAAGATTAGATTCATACATGCATAATCTCTGTTGTTAATGGTGAAATTATAATGGACTATGTATGCAGGTGTTACACGACTGTATATCTTGAAGATAGAAAATATTCTTCCCTTGCTCCGTTTGACGGATTAGCTTTTGTTGCCGGTTGGGCAAGCCTGTTATTCTAAGGATTGTGTTTTTTATAGAAGACCTTATGCTATCACATATGATGCTGGAAAATAATTTCTGTTGTATTTTTCCAGCTTGTTTAGAACAAGAAAATTTAGGCTTTGCTTGATTGGCTGGAAAAATAGGAGGTAGTAGAAAAGTGAGAAGAAAACTAAATCCAGGTCTGTTTAGTAGAAAAAAAATTAAAAAGGTGATCATTTTCTGTAAAATAAATCATTCTAATTTAAAAGGTAAATGTTGAGAGAAATGAGAGAGAGAGTAGTTATTTTAAACATTATTTTGTCAAAGCTTCTTTTCTTTCTTCACATTTTCTTTTTAATTTACCAAACAATGAATAAAATTTTCTTGTAAGGATCATTACACAAATAAATATTAAAATTATTTTGACTTTTTAAATAAGTATCTAAATTATTTTTCGATGAATAAATATATAGCATTTCTTTTTATAATGTAAGATTTTTCCGTCACAACTATTAGTTTTTTAGTTATACGCGATTAATTTGAACCTAATTTCAATTTAATTTGATCGATCATTAAAAGTAAATTATTTAAATTAAAAAATGATTTGGACTTAAAAAAAAAAAAAAAAAATCAAATTAAACTATTGATTATGTAACTCAAAAAACTTATGTTTCATGTACTAAATTCGAAATAAAACAAAATCAAAGGCAATTATAATTCAAATTACTTTACATCAAATTTAACATTCGTATATTAAATATCTAATAAATTTGATTTGAATGTTAAATTAACAAATATTTAAAACATTAAAACATTAAATCATAATATACGGATATTTAATATTCGAATCAAAATATTAAAATATTTTAATATTTGAATCAAAATATCTAATAAATTTGATTCGAATGTGAGAAGTTGTAAGGATTTGTGTGCATACCTTTTTCCTTACGGTTTTCGTAACCATTTGTGTATACGTTGTAGGGATTTGTATACATACACAAATCCTTACCTTTTTTGTACCAATTTATGTATTTTCGTAGTAAATTGTGTATGTACACAAATCCATTGTAACACCCCAAAAACCGATCTAGTCAGAATTATGTCTCGATGATCGAAATTTTGTACCATAAAATAAAAAAAATGTGATATCGAAACCTTTTGTACTCAATTGTTATTAAATGGAACTCCAACTGAGTTTGATTTTGGCTTATGGACATTTTGGAAAGGTTAAAATCTGCTTAGTGACTAAATTGTAAAAAAATTAAAAGTTTGAGAGTAATATTGCAAACTTTGGAAAGTTGAAGAACCATCCCCGTAATTTTACCTTTTTGAGGTGCTAGTCACCTTTTAGGTGTCTGACTTCACTAAGATAGGATAAACTTGTCATAGTATTATGATCAATTTGATGGAGAGGATTTTTTGAATGAAAAGATATAAGAATATTAAATAAATTTTATGGCTTTCCCAACATAGAATGATAGCCTCCTATTGAAGGTAGGGGAGGCACTCCATTATGACCTATAACTGGCCTATTGGAAAGAATAAAGGAGTTGAAGTTGGCTTTTCATACCAAGCTTTTCGAGAGAAAGAAAGAAATTATATCATCTTTTCCATCAAATTTTCTAAGTTGGAAGCAAACACCTCCATTGTTGTCTCCAAGCTTGAGCTCACCAAGCATCTCATTCCTTTTGTAAACATTTGGTTGTTTTGAACACACCAAATTAAAGCTAGAAGGTTGGTGAATAAAACCCCTCTATTTGTTATCAAATTTCATGGATAGTTATGTCTAATTTCAAGGAAAGGTTCTTGAAAGATTGGTCATGGAACCCATGTTTAAGGAGCTTAAGACCATTAAATTAGGCCATCTTCAAGCTTGTCTAAGCCTAAATATTGTTTTAACTCGTTAGAATCTTTAATGAACAATTTTTATGGTTTTGTCTAGTTAAAATCGTAGAGGACTGTTACATGTAGCTACATGTATTGATAAACAATTTAAATATTCAGTTCGTGTATTCCGTGTAATTACCAGTATAGGTAAACAGATCAAGTATTCGGTTATTGGTATAGGTTACCTAAAGTTTATACATGTAAGCTTATATGAGTACTTCTGGTATACTATACGAATAAGAAACTTGTTTTCTTTCAGTTTACCACAAGAATTCCTCATCAATTCCTATTCAAGCTAAGGGCAAAGAAGTTGTCATTCAAGAACCTTAGAAGCTCTCTTTAGCAAGGTGAGTGTAGTAGAGTCATGGGACAAAGCTATGAGCTTTTCCCATCACGTTTCATTGTTTATTATTGACATTTAGCATAACTTTGGTATGGAAAGGTATTGAGACCCATACAAGGCTATGGTAAGCTTGGGTAAGCTTTCTTTGTTGCATTGGTATTGTGAAAGCATTGAATCATCGAAATATTGATCATTGAGCATAACATTGAAACATTGATAATATGATCATTGTTACTGATACTAATATGGATCATTGATTATATTGAAATGTTTAAGCTTGTGATATGGATCATTGGACTCATTGACATGGACCTAAGAGTCACAATCATTGTTGTTGATTTATTAGAACTATGGATAATGTCATTAGAATTGTTTATTGGCCTAAATGTATTGAACCTTGGATTCGAGTGGAAATTGGATACAATTGGCATGCCATAGGATTTATGAGCTCATTGGTACGGGTGGACTACGATCCTTGGGCTACGGCCTATATTTGGCGAGGCGGAGGGATGATTGTGTATTGGTCATTTTGGCAAGGCGGAGGGATTAGACCATTCATTGTATAGGCGAGGCATAGGAAATCCGTGTATCCACTATCTTGATCGATCCAAGGGTTTATAATGACTTATTGATTTCATTGTTATGGAATATGAATCATTGATGCATTGACATTGACATTGAACATTGAACTATTATTAAAAATTATTGAACATTGGCCTAATTGGATCTTATAGTATAAGAGCAAGTTATTTATATGCATTTTATACATTGATGTTGTCATTGACTATCTCACTAGGCAAAGTATGCCTAATGTCTTCATTTTCCATGTTTCAGGTTAAGGATTGAAGAGGAGGTTTTGATCCCTTTTGTCAAGGTTTTGGCAAGTTACAAGAGTCAAAGTATGTAATCTTGTTTTAAATACTCCTAGAATGGTGGCAATATGTTTTGTAAGTCTTAAGAACATATTTTGATATGCTAGTATGCATAAAATAGGTTTGGACTTGTATCTTGTAAAAATGACCCTAAGGAAAATAGTGAAAATAGTTAAACATGCCTAATGTGAACTAAAAGTCAAAATCCTAGTAAATGAATTTAGATTGCTCTAAAATTTGACATGCTAATAGTGTATGCTGTTTGGTAGTTGCTGGTAAAATTTTATAGGATTTGGGGTTCCTCTACTAAGTCTAATCGAGGAAATACCAATTAAAATGTGACATTATAGGTCAAGGTTCTGAAATAGTTCCTATCTGTTTCGATACACTCATTTTGGTCAAACCTGATTACCTCTATAGGTAATCACTTTTCTGTTAGAACCGTTGTTTACCTCTATAGGTAATTACTGTTTCCTTAGTAACCCCGGATTACCACTATAGGTTATTACCTTGTTTGTAAAAGTACTAATTACCTCCATAGGTAATTAGTTATCTCTCAGTTATCACAGTTTACCACCATAGGTAATTACGTTTCTCTTAATAAGCAAAGGAGATTTGTAACTTTAATAATGATAATTAAGTCGAATTGAATTTCCAAAAACGTCATTGGACCACCGAAACCTCCTATAGTAGCATTCTCCGACCCGGTTCGATACCTGGACGGGAAGGGGGTGTTACATCCTTACCCTTAGATGGCCTCCTTTAGCTCATGTTGAGAAGTTGTAAGGATTTGTGTACATACCTTTTCCCTTACGATTTTTGTAACTATTTGTGTATACGTTGTAGGGATTTGTGTACATACACAAATCCTTATCCTTTTTGTACCAATTTATGTATTCTCGTAGTAAATTGTGTATGTACACAAATCCTTACCCTTGGATGTCCTCCTTTATCTCATGGTGAGAAGTTGTAAGGATTTGTGTACATACATTTTTCCTTACGGTTTTCGTAACTATTTGTGTATATGTTGTAGGGATTTGTGTACATACACAAATCCTTATCCTTTTTGTACCAATTTATGTATTCTTGTAGTAAATTGTGTATGTACACAAATCCTTACCCTTAGATGGTCTCCTTTAGCTCATGTTGAAAAATTGTAAGGATTTGTGTATATACCTTTTTCCTTACGGTTTTCGTAACTATTTGTGTATACGTTGTAGGGATTTGTGTACATACACAAATCCTTACCCTTTTTGTACCAATTTATGTATTCTCGTAGTAAATTGTGTATGTACACAAATCCTTACCCTTGGATGTCCTCATTTAGCTCATTGTGAGAAGTTATAAGGATTTGTGTATATACCTTTTTCCTTACGATTTTCGTAACCATTTGTGTATACATTGTAGAGATTTTTGTACATACACAAATCCTTACCATTTTTGTATCAATTTATGTATTCTCTTAGTAAATTGTGTATGTACACAAATCCTTACGTTGTAACATTTTATGTATATACCGTTTTTCTTACAATATTTGTAAGGATTTATGTATATACACAAATCCTTACGTTTGTAACAATTTATGTATATACCGTTTTTCTTACAGTTTTAGTAAAAAATTTTATACATTATTTGTCACTAATTATGTATAAAAATGACCGGGTAAACCAGTTAGTTTTTTTAGCCTTCTTTTAATGGCCTTTTCCTAGAATCACCTTGATACGTATTCTACATACGAACGAAGAAATAATACAAAACTCATCAATTTAAGTGGAAATTATTTAAAAATAAAATAAGTTGGATAATAAATATATTATTAAAAAAAGTTGGTTTATAAATATTTTCATTGGATATGTTTATCAATTTATACGTTTTATTGTTACAAGGATAATGATATATTCCTTTTACGGTTCCATTGATTAGAGTTTCCATGTTTGGTTTATTAGATGATTTACTGGATATGTTAAATCTCTTCCTAAATTAATTTTTCGCATTATTTCTAATCCATAATACTTATCGGACAAATTATATCATAAATTATTATTATCATATTATTTATGAGATGAACCAATCAAACTCATCTATTTCATTATTTTTTATCTTATATTTATATCAAATAAATATTTATTAATATTTACTATAAATTAAATTTAAAAATAGTTTTTATCAAGTGAATCTTCACTTGATAAAAAATGAGATAAAAAAATAATGAAGTGAATGCATTTAATTGGTTGGTCTCATGAATAACGTGGGGAATGACCCATGATATAATTTCTCGTCTCTAGGGGTATGTAAAATATGATTCAACTCCATTTTTTCAATTTTAAAATATGATTTAATTGAATCATTCGTAAAATTTGAGTTCGAATTGAGTTCAAATTTCCATATCAAAAACCAAATTTTACAATTTAGTCATTGACTTCCTTTTTCTTTAATATCTCCCTTCGATTTAAGTTCTATTTTGACCAAATTTGAAACATATATTCATCCTTTATAAAATACCTATTTAGTTTTAATTCATATTTTAAAGATAAAATTTCCTCTTTTTGCACTTTAGTAACTCAATTTTGTATAATTTTTCTAATCTTCGATTCATCCTTCGTTTTAAATTTATTTTGAATAAATTTGAACAGAATACTCCTAAAGTAACCACTGTATAATACCTATTTAGCTTCAATTTAGATTTTTGAAAATATATTTTCTATTTTTAAAATTAACCTCTCAACTTTGTATAATTTTCTTTTTTCTTCAATTTTTTCTTCGTTTTAAATCCATTTTGACCAAATGTGAGCCAAATGCTGCTAAACCACCATAGGATACCTATTTAACTTCAATTTATATATTTTTGGATTTTTTATTTTTCAATTTAACCCTGCAACTTTGTATGATTTACTCATTTCTTCAATACCTCATTCGTTTTAAGTCTATTTTGACCGAATTTTAATCAAATGCTTCTCAACCACCATAGAATATTATAATTTGATATTGTAAATTCTTCCTTCTCGTCAATTCCTTGACTCTTTTATATTCCTATCAATATTCTACCCTTAAAAATTCGTTCTTTAAAAAATATTATAAATATATTTTAAAATTTTAGACGATATTATTTTTTATATAACATTATAAATCTTACTCACATGTAAAAAGGAATATAAAGTAATATATATATATATATCATATGATTAGAGAAATTCGTTTAAATTTGAATTAATATATATTATAACATTATAAATAATTTTATTTACGATTAAATTTGTATAAGAACTTGATAACTTGACTTGACTCGAATTTTATAAACTTGACTCAAATCAGAAAAATTTCAAATAAAGCTCTATTCATAAAATAAGACTCTTCAATTTAAATAACTCAAAATTTTATGATCCTACTCAATCAAATAGACACCCTACTTGTTTTCAAACCTGTATTTTTGCGTAAGAAGAAGGAAAGGTGTATCTACCCATATAGTATAGATTTTGGTACTTGATCATTAAAGAATATGAGTTTTGGATAACAACGTGAGTCAAATTATTTAAGATCGATTGATCGTATGTGTTTGATCACCACATAAGTAGAGTGACTTTAATAAATGATGGCTTATATGAAGTTAGTTTGGGTTAAAGTATCATGCTACCCATGTGGGGCAATCAAGGATTGTAAGAGATGGTGATGAAATGAGTACCTAGCTTCATAAAGTGCCAATACTCAATTTTTTAGTTCAATATTGCTCGGTAAGTATCAAATAACTATGAGTTTTATTGGTTAAGCTTCGTATTGAGTATTAGTTAGTTATAGAAGTACTGAGAAGTATCGTTACTTACATTTAAGTGGGCTTTGTGTGATGGTTGTATTTTAAGTTTAATGGTACCGATGAACCATGTGATCTTGTTGAGAATGTTACAGAGGAAGGTGTATCAAAGTAGAAGATTCTTCTTGTAATGCATAAGAGTCTATGCATGATAAATTTTGAGAGTGATAGTTTGTATCGAACTTTCATCGCGTGTCTTGGGAAACAATGTGTAGTTGTGTTTGGAATAATGATGAGTGTTGAATTTACTTTCATTTGCAAAGTCAAACATGGATGATACGCTCTAACTCTCCAATTTTTGTTGTAGAGAGAAGCTTTGATTGTCCCGACCGTGATTGCAAGCAAGCCTTGATCCTCGTATACTTTCCTTGTTGTTTGATGAAGAGAAGATGGTGAAGTGGTGTAAAGAGGACTGTGGAAATGTAGGTTATATGTGAAATTGGTAAGGGAATGTAGGGTGATGTTTTGTTTATGGAAATAAATGGAAAAGGTGATAGTGAAGGCTAGGGAAGTCAGCTATGGTGATGGACGAAATGGATAGGATGGAATGTAAGGTGGTAAACAAATAGTATTCAAAGGTAACAAAAGTAGAACTTATGCTATGAAAGCATAAACCCAACTTATAGTATGCTTTGAGGGTGGTATAGGACTTATACCCTTAGGAAATAAGTTCCTAGAATCTTAAGTATGGATGAAAAAGATAGGAGACACCACAAACCTATATAATAGATTTGATAAGCCGAGATAGTTCTAAAAAGATGTAGTTTAAGAGTAAACTCACAAAGGAATTTTTGTATTGGTCAAATATGTGTTTTACAAATGAATTTAAGTCCTATTTATAGTTTTCTAAGAGGTTTGGCTGAAATGGTCTTTAACTATTCGGATAACCATTCATTTGAATGATGTCTCCCTCCAAATCTATTAGAAAAGTTGTAACTTCTCGGTCTAGCCTGCACAGTCTTCAGTAATTTGGCCATATCTCGAGCTCCTGATATCGGATTGATGCGATTCAACATGCATTGAAAAGATAAGAGATAGACGAAAAACTTTTATGAAGACACCAAAACCCAAAATATACTTGGATCCTGCTCGAAAATGGCAAACAAGTGGACCATCATGAATCTGCCCAATGAAGAGTGTTATTTCTTTATTTTTCGAACTCACTTGCTTTCCCTCCATGATCTTGGCACCCAATATGGATGATTTTCTGAAATGATTCTTGGTGAAGGGTAGGTGACCTTGGGGTGTTGAGCTGGGAGTGATAGCTAGAGTTGAGGTGAGCTAATCAAGTTGGGAGTGAGCTGGATTGAAATGAGCTATCTAGCTGAAAGACTTAGCTAAAGTTTGAAGCTGAAATAAGCTAATCCGAGCTGCCTTTAGCAAAGTGAGCTGGTCCATTAGCTTCCTTATACTCTCTTCTAGTGTGAGGAGTGTTTTGGAGCTGACCCGGATCTTCTAAGGCCTCATTTTGAACTATGCTTCATTTGAGCTCATATAGGATTTGTGAGCTGATATGGAGCTAGCCTTTAGTCCTTTAAGTGCTGTAAGAGTGTTCCATGCATTTCCAAGCTATTCTGAATTTGGCTCCTTGTGTTTCTAGCATTGCCTTCTGTTTAGCTTCTTTTGAGTTGACTGAGCTGACACCGAGCTAATATTTACTCCTTGAGCAGTACGAAAGTCTTATGAAGAAAACATAATGATGGAAATAATGAGAATACTTAAAATAACTTAATATAAGTTTAGATCTAAGCTGAAACTTAACAATATGGTTATAATGACTATTCATGTTTATAGCTTAATTAATATAACTCCTAAGTAGCTTACTATAAAGTACATAAAAATAATAAATACTAAGAGAAGCAAGATAACTCTACTTTGATCCCATGCGTGAAATGAAGTATGAAAGCATGAGATAAATGAGCAAAAATATGAATGCATCAATGGAGTTTCTCAGAGTTGTTAGAAAGCTTAAATATTCATCGATTGAAGATAAATAGATGAACGAAAATTTTGTAAAGGATTGTGAGTACTTAGTTTTGGATGAGATTTCTTTGAGGGAGGATATATTTCTTAGGTAGGTACCGATTGATATTTTCAGTAATATGAGTTCTAGATGAAAAGTCTGCTCGGTTTGTTTGTGAGTTGAATTGTATGACATTGAGGTGTGTACATGTTATCATTTGACATGAGATTTGGGGTTGATAATAGAACTTTATCTGTTGATGGGATTTATTGCGATTAAAGATCCAACTGAAAGTTTAGTTGACGTGTTATTTTTTACATGTTGACCGAGGTAAAGAGAAATAAATGACAATTTATCGAGTTGAAGTAGTTCTAGTGGTCAAAATCAGATTTTGAAGTCATCGACGTGTTCTCCAACGTTAAGATAACGGGGATGAAGCTAGCCACTACCAGCTGACCATAAGAGAGACCTTCATGTACCTCTACGTACCACCACTGAGGGTGAGTGTGCATCTACCAAATCGGTGCATCATACTACGGTGCACTATGTCATACCGAATAAGGGACCCTAGGGGGCACTTGTACCCCTACCCCACCTGATCTGGCCTCTAAGGTGCACCATATCACCCATGCACCTACTCATATTGGATTTCATTCTTAGGGTGCACCCAACTTATAGTGTATCGCATCATACGGGATCAACTATTTTGACTAGGACGTTGACCAATATTAATCGAGCTATTAACTTTTTTTAGGGGATCTTACTTGAGGGATTCTCGACATTTTGAATCCAATGGCGCAGTCCATTTTACCAAATTCAAACATGGTAAGTTATTTTTACATACTTGACTATGTGAATTTGTATAAAAGATGTATAAAATTAATATATTTTTGTATTTATTGATATACAAATATTGTTTGGGTTTAGATATCGGATCGAATGGATTATTTAGGAAGCTTGAATGAGGATTTTGACAATATCAACTTAAGATTGGTACACCTGAAACTCTAAAATGCTTATGAGTATCGTAAGTATAATTGTATTGCATTTTAGTAGTTGTAAATTAGGAGATGAGTAATAAAAGTATGTAGATACTAACAGTTCGAGGAGTGATAATTATAGATAGGATTGATGAGATTAAGAATGACCAGGTATGCTATGAGCTTTAGAGATTGTATAGAGTTATCCAATTATTCGTATGATTGTCTGATCATATGATGAAGTAAATTATGAATGTTAATAATATAATTATGCCTAAATAAACGTTATAACATGAATTAATGAAAACAATATATGAGATTAACGATATACTTATCCATAACATATTAACAGCTCGGTAATGCAAAATGAACAATATGTTGATGATTATAGTAACAATAGGGGATCCTTGGGATCGCATTGCTTGTATGCCTAGTAGACATCTGATTGATTTAGTCTTGTTGATTGTAGGGATTCAGATACCTAATGAAAAATTATTGTAACATCGTGGCTAGTGATACTAAATGAAGGTTATTAATATTGTATGACTCGGTCCTTATTCAAAAATACTCAAGGGAGTATTCCTAGTATGAGTGTATGTACCGATGCTATGTGATCTAGTCTTACTCAGTGTGTATATTCCGATGCTATGTGACCCAACCTCACTTGAAGTGTATGTTTAGATGCTTTGTGACCCAGTCTCACTCTAGAGTTAATAGTATCGTTGATTATTTTTTCTACTTAATGATGTGATGAGATCGAGTATATTTGAGCTTTGAGGGTCATGTATGATGTTTTTCTATATTTAAGAGCTTGTATTTAGGTGATTAGTGATAGTGCCACATGTTTATTTATCTTTTATTGCTCGTACTAACTTGTATGCTTATATTTATGGTTAACATGAAGTCTAGTAGAGTAGATGTGTACCATTGAGCTTTGTAAGCACAACACTCGGGTTCGTTGTTTCCGTGCATAGGTTGATCGTTGGATTGTGAGACCATGGAACACTATCAGATCAAGATTCTATCTTGCGGTGATCTTCAATGTACTGTAGTTGAGAGTAGTGAGCTATGTATTTATATGACCTTACGTGATGGAATTTGTAGTTATTATTTTATAATTTGTATAAACCATGCTTAATGTTTAATATTGTATTTTAGATGGAGTTCCTTTGTAATGTTTTATCCATTTGATTATATATATACATATGATTTAATTGTTGGTTTTAACTGTTTTGAGAAAATTTTATTGTTTAAAATTTGAATTTGAGACCCAAATGTGACATCTAAATCAAGGATGTTACATATAATATTAAGTTTAAAAAATTTTATACGCTTTTTCAGATTGTTGGATTAAATAAGTTTAATGAGATTTAAACTTTTAAAATTAATGATATTTCACTCTTTAAAAAAATTATCATCTCATTATTATTAATCTCAACCATTGTTTTACTCATCCAACAACATAAATAAAGTTTAAAAAATTAAATTTTAAAATATATCAATAAATCATATCTCTAGTTATTATATTATGCTCTTTGTTTAATGCTTATGGCGTATCAATGAATGAATACAATATTAATTAAGGTATTATAAATGTGATGAACATGGAATTTTTTGGCGCGAAAGCGAGTCTAAAACCAGTACATTATGAGTCTCTCATAAGAACATAAGGGCCTGTAGGAACTAATTCGGTTCCATTATGGTTATCCCACATTTCCAATCCACAATCCACGTCTCTGTAATCCACAATTCATTTGCACAGTTGAGGAGGAGAACGTGTGGGTGATTGTGGCCGGTCAAGGTGATCATGTCATATAGTTGAGTGCATTTTTGTCCAATTGGAGTGATTTTGATGGTAAATCACTCCTATAAATACCCCATTAGTCTACGGTCCCTAAGCATCAAACACAAGAATCACATATTCCATCTAGTGAGTTCTGAGTGCTTAGAAGATCTTGGCGGTTCTAATTATTTTTGTAGCCGAGTTCTTTATTTTTACGGTGGTTCGAGGTGTTACCACGGTGGTCCGACGAGCTCGATGGTGGTGCAACCACATCTCAAGTTGGCATAAGGTCTTGACAATGGTTGGAGGTATTTATTTCGATCCTTTTCCGCTGCGTTTATGCTCGTTTAATGCTTACATTCGGTATGCGAGCCAGGTTAAATCTTTGCCTTGTCATGCTTAATTTTTCTCAAAATTAAAATACCTTTTTGATCTTTAAATTCTGAAATTTTGAGAAAAATTATGTTGCAGAAATTTTATAAGATTAATTTCTAAAATTTATTAATTTATTTTACTTAAATAAATTTTAGAAATTAATATATAGTATGTGCCTAAATTAAGATATGATATAACTTAGTTATATACATAAAATTAGGTACATAAAACTTTAGTACTTATTGCATAAAAGCTTTAGCAATAAAACTATAGAATATGTCTAGGGATCCAAATAATTTATTTAATTAGAGAATTAGCCACAACAACTTTAATTAAATAAAATTATTATAAGGATCTCATAAGGACTAGACATAAAACGTTGCATAATGAACAAGCAACACTTAAATAAAGTTTAGGGTTAATATCTAGCTAAGTGATTTTAATAATTTTATTTAGTTAAAGACTAGCCACAACATCTTTAGTTAAATAAAATTACTAAGGTTAAAAATCACATACAGAATGCTTAGATATTAAATTCCTTAACATCAAGGTAAAAATTATTAGACGAATTTTTATAATTACCCACAAGAGTTATAAAAATGAATTTAATAATTTTTACATAAAGGATAGAAAATATTCTATCAAATGAATCTAATCGAATTAAAAATTTAGCCCCAGGCAATTTTTATGTCACTAGATTCATTATTTTTATAATTTGCATTGGTAAATTATAGCTTATGTTATGCCTCAAATTTATATTAAGCATGTATGTCAATTTATTTTGCAGCATTATTACCTGTGAATATCTCTGATAATAGAGTAGATATCCCTGAATTAACTAGTGAGAACTTTAAGTTCTGGAAGGAAGGTATTCTTCTTCAATTAGGGTGTATGGATATTGACTATGCTATAAGGAAACCTGAGCCACATGTCAGTGACACCAGCAAACAGGCTGATCTTGCTCTATATGAAAAGTGGGAGCGATCTAATCGCTTAAGCATTATGTTCATTAAGAGCAAGGTTCCTGCTGATGTTCGTGGTTCAATTGAGCATTATGAGAATGTCCAAGAGCTATTAAAGGCTATAGAGAAACAATTTCAGACTTCTCAAAAGTCATTAGCCAGCACCTTAATTATGAAGTTCACATCTCTAAGGCTCACTACAGTGAGAGGTGTGCGTGATCACATCAATAAGATGCGTGATTTGGCAGCTCGACTTAAGGCACTTGAGGTTGAAATGTCTGAATCTTTCCTGGTGCACTATATATATTGAACACTCTTCCTCCTCAATACGGGCCATTTAAGATCTCTTATAACACACATAAAGATAAATGGTTTATTGATGATGTTTTGACCATGTGTGATCAAGAAGAGGGTAGGCTCGTATTAGAGATGGGAGAGAGTGCACTGACGGTTACTCAGGGAAAGAATTCAGTCCAAGCCAAGCAAAAGGGGAAGGCTAAAATGCAACCCCAAGCTGACATCAAGAAAGAGTCCACGTGTTTCTTCTGTAAAAAGAAGGGACACATGAAGAAGGACTGTGTCAAGTATAAGGGCTGGCTTGAAAAGAAAGGTAAATCAATCTCACTTGTTTGCTTTGAGTCAAATATGGTTGATGTTAATTATAACACATGGTGGATTGATTCTGGTTCTACAATCCATGTCTCAAATTCCTTACAGGGATTAAAAAACCTGAGGGAACCAGTGGGAGCTGAGCGATACATCTATTCAGGAAACAAGATGCAATCGCATGTGGAAGCTATTGGGACCTGTGAATTAGTGCTTAGTAGTGGCTTTATTTTAATTTTAGAAAAGACTTTCTATATTCCTAATTTTTCAAGAAATTTAATTTCTGTTTCAAGACTTGTACCCTTGGGGTATTGTTTTAATTTTTCGAATATTGGTTTCAATTTATTTTATAAATCAGAAATTATTGGATATGGAATTTTATGCGATGGTCTTTACTCTATTGATTTACAAAATGATGTCACTCATAATGTTATGCACATTCAAACTGGTACCAAGCGTTGTGTTATAAATGAAGATTCCTCTACTTTATGACATCGGAGATTAGGACATATCTCCATTGAAAGGATTAAAAGATTAGTAAATAATGGGGTACTCAATACCTTAGATTTTACTGATTTTGATACTTGTGTAGACTGCATTAAGGGTAAGCAGACTAACAAGTCAAAGAAAGGTGCCAAGAGGAGTTCAACCATATTGGAAATCATCCATTCTGATATTTGTTGCCCAGATATGGATGTGCAAGGTCAGAAATACTTCATCACTTTCATAGACGATTACTCACGATACATGTATCTCTACATGCTTCATCATAAAAGTGAAGCATTAGAAGCCTTTAAGGTTTTCAAGGATGAAGTAGAGAAACAATGCGGTAAGCAAATAAAGATTGTGAGAACGGATAGAGGTGGTGAGTATTATGGTAGATACACAGAAGATGGACAAGCACATGGTCCATTTGCGAAGTTTCTTCAAGACAACGGTATAGTTGCGCAATACACCATGCTAGGCTCGCCTGATCAGAATGGTGTTGCGGAAAGAAGAAACCGAACTTTAATGGACATGGTGCGAAGTATGCTTAGTAGCTCTAAGCTACCTAAGTCTTTATGGGTTGAAGCTCTTAAGACGGCTGTGTATATATTAAACCGGGTCCCAACCAAGGCTATCTCAAAGACACCTTTTGAGTTATTCAAAGGCTAGAAACCGAGTTTGCGACATATACGCGTATGGGGATGCCCGTCTGAAGTGAGAATTTATAACCCACAAGAAAAGAAACTGGACCCAAGGACTATTAGTGGGTATTTCATTGGATATGCCGAAAAGTCCAAAGGTTACAGATTCTATTGTCCATCTAATAGCACTAGAATTGTGGAATCAAGAAATGCAAAATTTCTTGAGAATGACTCAATCAGTGGGAGTGATCTGTCTCGGGATTCAATACCCATAGATCAACCATCCACTTCAAGTGAGAGATTGGTTATCATATATAACACCCCTCAAGCTCAATCGGGTGTTGAACAACCAATCAATGAAGTTCCACAAACTACTGAAAATACTCCAATAGATCAAGGTGTTCAAGAAATTCCAGAAATTATTGAACAATCAGTTGAACAACATGATCCACAAGAGAATGTTGGTTCAACATTAAGAAGATCTATTAGAGAAAGAAAGTCAACAATTTCTAGTGATTATTTTGTGTATTTACAAGAATCTGACTATAATGTTGGAGCTGAAAATGACCCTGAATCATTTTCAAGTGTCATGAGCTGCAACGAATAACATTTATGGTATGATGCTATGAAGGATGAGATGAATTCTATGAAGAGCAACGAAGTTTGGGATCTTGTGTCGTTGCCTGATGGTGTAAAAGCCATCGGATGTAAATGGGTCTTCAAAACAAAAAGAGACTCAAAAGGCAACATAGAGAGATATAAAGCAAGACTCGTTGCTAAAGGATTCACTCAGCGAGAAGGAATCGATTACACTGAGACTTTTAGTCCAGTATCTAAGAAAGATTCCTTACGCATTTTGTTAGCATTAGTAGCTCAATTTGACCTTGAGTTACAACAGATGGATGTGAAAACTGCCTTTCTTAATGGTGATCTAGAGGAAGAGGTATACATGAAACAACCTGAAGGTTTTTCCTCTAGTGATGGTGATCACTTAGTTTGCAAGTTAAAGAAATCTATATATGGATTGAAACAAGCCTCCCGCCAGTGGTATTTAAAATTCCACGAAGTTATCTCTTCATTTGGTTTTGTTGAGAATATCATGGATCAATGTATATACCAGAAGGTCAGTGGGAGTAAAATTTGTTTCCTTATCCTATATGTGGATGACATTTTACTTGCAACGAATGACAGGGGTATGCTACATGAGGTGAAACAATTTCTTTCTAAAAACTTTGATATGAAAGATATGGGTGATGCTTCTTATGTCATTGGCATTAAGATTCATCGTGATAGACATAAAGGTATCTTAGGTCTATCTCAAGAAACCTACATCAACAAAGTTTTAGAAAGGTTTCGGATGAAAGATTGTTCACCTAGTGTTGCTCCTATCGTGAAGGGTGATAAGTTCAATTTGAACCAATCCCCGAAGAACGAATTTGAGAAGGAGCAAATGAAAAACATTCCATATGCTTCTACTGTTGGAAGCCTGATGTATGCTCAAGTCTGTACAAGACCTGACATTGCATTTGCTGTTGGGATGTTGGGACGCTATCAGAGTAATCCAGGTATAGACCACTGGAAAGCTGCAAAGAAAGTTTTGAGATATCTCAAAGGGACAAAAGAATACATGCTTACATATAGACGATCTGACCATTTGGAGGTGATTGGCTACTCCGATTCAGACTTTGCTGGTTGTGTTGATTCACGTAAATCAACATCAGGTTACATATTTATGTTTGCCGGCGGAGCTATATCTTGTAGAAGCATTAAGCAGACTTTGACTGCTACTTCCACTATGGAGGCCGAGTTCGTTTCATGTTTTGAGGCTACCTCACATGGAATATGGTTAAAGAGTTTCATTTCTGGGCTTAGACTTGTGGACTCAATCTCTAGGCTATTAAGGATATATTGTGACAATTTAGCTGCTGTCTTTATGGCTAAGAACAACAGAAGTGGAAGTCGAAGTAAACACATCGACATTAAGTATCTAGCCATAAGGGAACGTGTTAAAGAAAAGAAAGTGGTCATTGAGCACATTAACAATGAGCAGATGTTAGCTGATCCTTTGACTAAGGGCATGCCACCACATAAATTTAAGGATCATGTTGTCACTATGGGACTTGTTCCTACTTTGTAATTTTTCATTGTATGAACAATTCTGTTGAAACTCTAATAAAGTTTGATATTTCTCATTTATGTTGTTTACACATTAAGTTAAATGTTTCGAGAAATATCACTAAAGTTTGGACCTAGAATAAACATTGGGTTTATTCATTAAGTATATGGGCTAAAGCGTTAAAACTTGATGTATTGTGATACATGGAAGATACAACTCAATCATTAGAGGAAATGTCGCCATGATTCATACATTATGTTTTGACTTTAAGTTCTTATGGACAATATGAACCGAGTGGGAGAATGTAGGAACTAATTCGGTTCCATTATGGTTATCCCACATTTCCAATCCACAATCCACGTCTCTGTAATCCACAATTCATTTGCACAGTTGAGGAGGAGAACGTGTGGGTGATTGTGGCCGGTCAAGGTGATCATGTCATATAGTTGAGGGCATTTTTGTCCAATTGGAGTGATTTTGATGGTAAATCACTCCTATAAATACCCCATTAGTCTAAGGTCCCTAAGCATCAAACACAAGAATCACATATTTCATCTAGTGAGTTTTGAGTGCTTAGAAGATCTTGGCGGTTCTAATTATTTTTGTAGCCGAGTTCTTTATTTTTACGGTGGTTCGAGGTGTTACCACGATGGTTCGACGAGCTCAACGGTGGTGCAACCACATCTCAAGTTGGCATAAGGTCTTGACAATGGCTAGAGGTATTTATTTCGATCCTTTTCCGCTGCGTTTATGCTCGTTTAATGCTTACAGGGCCCCCCTAAATGTCACGGTGCAGGCGGTCTAGAAGCTCAGGTAGAGGATCATCGAGAATCAAAAGCGATCTATTAGTGGGGGAATTGGAATTGGAGGTTATCAGAATGAGGCCTCAATCAAGCTACTTTGTTGCATATTGTGTCCGGTTGGCCTCCATCCGATTCTACGAGAAATGACATATGCCGATGAAGATGACCTAAAAACCATAAGTAAATCATAGTACATGGATTTAGGTCTCTTGCTAAGGATCATGTGAGTCACCAAATGCATATCGGTCCGTTGTATAGGGTAATCTATTATGATTTCATCGTAAGTTCATCACATGCGAACAATTGAACAAGGATTTATCCAGGAAAGCAGTGGTATGAGTTTAGACAAAGATCATAGTTCATTCATTGATACGACACTGCCTACGATTATATTTCTATTTATCCTCCTATCTATCCCTGCTCACTTCCCCCACTGGTATGAATTTTATAAGGTCAGACAAGCTTTGAATTGGCTAAAAACACAGATGCAAAATCAAAATGCTATCGGATGACGTTACCGAATTATTTGTCTTTTTCTTTCCCAAGTTGCTTTCAGCACCAAAATGGCACTTGGTTGGTAGCATCCCATTGAAATGGCTTCTTTTGATGTCCAACATGGACGACTCCTAAGCAACAGGGGTCCTTTCTAAGGGTCCTTGTACGATCGTTTCTATTGCATCTGTCCAAAACCTCACTAATTCTACCGAAGCAATAATAATAGTAATAATCAATAAGATTCTATAATCAATTATCATATTTAATAAATAATTATAACGTTTTAACAATTATAACTCATCTTTCTTAATAGTGTTTTCAAAAATTTTCAATAAATTTCGAGATTAACATAATCTAATAAATGAGGTTTATCAAAATTTAGGATCTCTCTTTTTCGGGGGCCCTGTGCGGTCGCTCCTATTGCGCCTGTCCAGAACCCCCACCGCTATGCAGCAACAATGCAAGATCATAATTTTTGGAAGTAGAAAAATCAAAACAGGAACCTAGTCCAAGATCCCAAGAATGAAAAGACGACAATCAACAACCTGAACAACAATGGTGTGTCTCTGAATCTCTCTATCCTACTAAATTTACCCTCCTTCCGTTGCTTCGGTATTCCACTTCCCTTTCGACTTGTTTCCCTCTTTTGGGTTTCCACTTGATCATCCAGTTGATCCCATCCGCCATACATTGAGACTCTCTGAACACCCTTATCAAGTAAACCACCATCTGAATTCAACTATGAGCTATAACTTGTCTTCTCTTCAGCAGTCTTATTCGTCTCTTGTTTTCCTTTCTTTGTTCTCGTGTTATTTGCAGCAGCCCTTGTAAATTGTTCCTTTTTACTCTTGCGCTTGGGGGTGGATTTCCATCTCTTACTCGTCTTTCCCGAAACCTTATCGAACACAAGTGAAAGTGCTGACTACCTCAGTGGGACAACTAATGCCATGATAAAAGCATTTGGTCCGGTTCCAAGCAATAATGATATGAAAATGGCTGGTAGCATCCAGCCAAGAAACACTTGCCTTTTAAGCTATATTGATATTTGTGATCCGATTAGTATTACCTCTAATCGTTGAGATAAACGGACTCTCGTTCGGTCCCTTGAACGAGGTTACATGGAGGTCTATTCCACCATGCCAAACTCACCTTAGTTTTTGGGTTAGTTTTTGTGATCCGATTAGTATTACCGCGCATCATTAGCTCCCCTTAATGCATCACTAAGGAATTTCACACGTACGTATTTTATATATTTAATGCACTGCCATCCTATTGATCGATCAACTTATCCCTCTTAACCATCACATAATAATCCAATACAAAACAAAACCAATGCTCAAGTTTTAAGTCAAAAATAATATTTTAACCACAAGCATCCCACTATTTCATGCATCAATTTCAAAAACCGGTAAAAACCACTTTTCTCATATTTTCAAAACAAAACCGTGGGAGTATCATAAATGTATAAAAACATTTTTAAAATCAATCTTATGAGCATTAAAAACACAAGCATATTCACATATGCACTATACAATATGAGCATGACTAAAACATAGTAAAATCAAGGCATAATATGGGAACCTTTAAGAAAACAATACTTTAAACTTACTTTCGAGTATAAGGTGGTTTTTCACATCTTTCCTACACCCCAAACCTTTGAAAATACATTTAAAACTCTGCCAAATTGGCAACCCTCATAATCCACTCACCGATTTACCGAAACTTGCTTTCAATGCCACATAACAAACATTGGGACTCAAACTCAATATTCATTCTCTCATAGGAATTAATCTATCCAAAGTCGAAAGCCTATCCAATATTGCCATCCAAGTAATCATAGAGTGTTTTGGGACATACAAACCAAACCATCTTTTGTCATGCCACTTTAGGCTCTCCACCCTTAATATCATTCCAAATATTCTTCACACCAATAGCAACAGGATTTATAGATTGGACAAGAGACCTAAATTTCACCAATTTCCACATGAACCATCTAAACTTAGGTTTATAGTCCACAGTCCAATAATCTGCCTCTTTGAACACATACATTTTGATCCAAGCTACCCCAAAAGACCCATCTTCAGACAATAATAAATACAAGTAATAATAAATAAGTAAATAAATAAAGTAAGTAAACAAAGTCCAAAATACGAAAATAAAATCCCAATATACATCAAATTCCCCATATTCTTCATTTTACATTCAAAAGCCCAATTAAAAAAATCCTTAAGGCCCAATCAGTCTAAAGAAACACAAATATACCCTTTTTCTAGCCCAATCCATGCCACGTGGCGAGATGCTACTAGTTCTCCTTCAAGTCACCTGGATTGTTGATGTGGCCGGAATCTCATATAAACGAGAGAGAATACATTAATGAGAAAATCATTAACCATCAGACAATTAGTGCATCATTATTACTACCATAATTGAGATAGAGAAAAGGTAAACTGAGAGGACTCACTAGAAAACTCGAAAGCCACCAAAGAAGACGACCGTTGCTACAATACTTTGCCGGAATGTCGTCAGAGATTGCCGAAATCAACACTGAAAGGTAATTTCGAACCTTCTCTCCTCGTTTTCATACAAAATACAAATATAGTGTTAGATTGAAAGTAGAAATAATGAAACTGAAAACCGGGGTTTATCTATGGTGAACAAAGATATTAAAGGTTGTAGGAGTTGAAAAGGTGAGAGTGTGAGATGGTAGATCTAGGCTTTAGGTGGGGGAGTAGGGTGATTCTGTTGAATCAGTTTTTAGATTCGGGTTTAGGAGAGGATTTGGAAAAACCTAGAAATTTTAGGGATTTTTTCCGTCACGATGCGGCAACCGTGATGGTCGAAGTCAGAAAACAATGGTGGTCGGAGGGTTTTACGGTGACCGACGAACAACTAGGAGCCATTGGTGAGCGGTGGAACAGGATTAGACAGCGGCTGATAGGGCGAACCTTCAACGTGTTCTTGTTGTTCATCATTGTTCGTCCAAGAAGAAGATGAACACTATATATAAACCCATGTTTTCAATTTGTTTGGGGCTGGGATTCTAGTTTGTTAGGTGTTTATTAGAGAGAAGTCAGAGAGAAATAAGGAGAACATAGAGAGATGGGTTATAAAAATGAGTGAAAGTTAAAAAAGAAGGGCTTTTATAATGCTTCCAAAACGTTGCCTTTTTGGAAGAGGGTTGGGTTTACCCGCGAATTGAATTCGGGTTACCAGGGATCCGTATGTTTTAAGGGATTTGGGGAAAATTATGGGTTTGGTCCTTGATTCTTCAAGGCGAGCTACAATTAGGTCCTAGTTTCTCCCAATTTGTGGTCCAAAACTTAAAATTCTTCTCAATTAGGTTATCATTTGAGCTTAATTTGACCCCCCTAATTTAGAAAATTTTCAATTAGGCCATCAAATCCCTTATATTAAGCCTTGTAATTTCCAATTAGATCATTTTAGCCACCTATGATATAATTTGGGCTTTATGCTTTGAAATGAAAATTTGTTTGGGCCTTTACATTTTAATTAATACTTTTATTTAATTGTTCAAATTATTCGTATGCATGTTTTAAATTCATGTAGCATATTTGTATAGAAAAACACCTAATTACACTTAGCTAATTAAATTAGAGCCTTTTTTAGGACTAGTCTCTTAAGTAATTAAATTTTATTAAATAGGGAGATAATTGTAGTAAAGATGGTGTAAATTATATACCTCAGATACACTAAGTGGTCAGTGGTTTGATGTACCATGATGTTGACCAGGAGTGTTCTTTGGTATCACATTCGATGTGCCATCTAAACTTAAAAAAATGATAAATAATTTAAGGTTAGAATTAAATAAAATTAATTAGGCAAATAACTAGTAACACCAATAACATTATTAATTTTACTAAGTGTCGAGATAATAGTATCCAATTGTTTGGATATTATCATAATACACTTGGAAAATTGATAATTTAACCTACTTTAATTATTTAATTAATGTAGCCTAATAGGTTAGAAATTAAAATTGATAAGATAATAATCGGTCATGCATTCAAACCTTCAGGAGCTGAACTCATATTACTTTAAATACGAGTTAAGATTTCGTATTATATGGCGTCTTATTCAAGCATGTATTTAAAAGAAATATATTTTCTTATACAAAAGGATATCCTCATTCGAACGATATTCATCTGATAATGATGAACAAAATTAATATTATTCGAAATGCCAAAATGCCACGTGTAATTAATAAGGTACCGATCTCGGGCACTCGTAAGGGTCGTCCTTACGCGTAACTGACTCCCAAACCCAAATGTTTTAAAAAAAGAATCTCTGGTTTGTTTTACGGTGTCCTGCCTACCTAAGTGGCTGGTGGCGACTCCAAATCATTTTAAAACTAAAATAATACATTTTTTTAAAACCCGATTTTCATAATTAATAATTCAAAACAATAAAATTTGATTTCTAAATATTATTCTTAAGGCTATTTTACACTCAGTTTTAAAATGGTCGCGACAATAGAGATCTTTTACCCCAAGACCTCCCTCATTTTTAAGCCTACAAATAACCTTCCAATCCATACGTACACCCCAACAACCTCATCTTTAACCTTCTAAAAAAACCTCATGCAAAGTTAATCAATTTTCCAAATCACCCCTTTGGAAGAATCACTTGCCTACACCAATAGTTTATTATACTGAAAATTACAATATTAATTAACTTTATGTAATAAAGTTGTATTTTATTTCAAGTTAAATTCCTAACTTTAGAAGAATTTGACCTAGACCAAGCCTAAATAAATAATATACATGTAACCTCTAAAATTTACCTAATTCCTTAGATTAAAAGTTAGGGTTTATTTCATTGTAACTTGATTTGCAAGTTAGGGTTTTTATGAAATTAAATTGATATTCGGAAAATTATTAAGTATTTAACAATTTTAAATACTGAAAAGTTAAACGATTAAAATAAAATATAAAGCTCAACCCATAAATAATAAATATTAATAATTCAGAAAAATCCGAGTAAAAGTCTCAAGTCCTTATTACAAAAATAATATCCAATAAAAGTTTATAATCCGGAAATAAAACTGTAAAACATACGATATTATTAAACTAAATCAGGATCCTCCAAGTACCGTATGATGACTAGGTCTGAGATCTGAAACAGGAAACTGAAAGGGTGTAAGCTAGGGAGCCTAGTGTGTCTCTAGTATGCAAATAAACATGATTACAGAACAGTGAAAATGCAGATGTTATGCAGTATGCATAATATGCACCCTAACTCCAAACACCATCGGAAGAGTAGGTCCCCCCCTGAACCACTCTAACTCCATCACACCAAACAGAAGTGGAACTCAACCCGCAGGTGGTGCCACTGAACAGAAGTGGTATTAAACAGAACCACTGAACAGAAGTGAATTAATCACTAACTTCCTCCGTATAGAAATATTCTACCAGATGCAATGTTAAGTGCAGATATAAAATCAGAATGCATGCCTAATAATCTAATAGGAGGCATACATGAGAATTTTCAGAATCAGAAATATGATGTCAGGATGATGCATGATCATATGGAATTTAACAAAAATTTACACACATGAAATAACAGAATTAACAGAATTAACAGAAGAGAAAACACCTGTACCAGAAGACTCAACGTTGATACTGACGTCTACTGGACTCGGCTCTACCACTAGAATGAGTAGGTGTAAAACCTACGAATAATAATTACATTAGATACCCTACTATGCCATTATACCGAAGAATACACTAAACAGAAATAAACCGATACTCACGTGTAGGTCTCGAATGCTGATGAACGGGTGGTCGTCTAGGAGGATGAGGAGGTAGGTGCTCGGGGTCGGAATCCACGTCACCTGAAGCCAACAGAAATGATTTTAGAAACCACTAAAGATAACTTCCAAATAAGGCATTTGAACTTAAAAGTCCTAAAAACGACACTTCGGGTTTGAATTTTGAAAAACGGACAGCGCCATCGGACTCAGGACGTCGAAAAACATGAAGTGGGACCAGTTCAAAAAAAGTCAACTGCTGACGTCAGCACTGGTCAACGTTGACGTTAGTAGTGAAGTCATCAAGTCAATGCTGACGTCAGCAGTGACATCAGCATATGACATCAACAGTGACTTCAGCAGATGACGTTAGTAGTGACGTCAGCCGGGTTAGGTCATGGGTCGATTTCGGGTCGGACGGGTCGGGTTTTCGGGTTGGACGAGTCTCCAGGAACTTTCCCGAAAAAATCTGGGTTTTCTAGATTTTCCCGGAAAATCTGAGAATTTCCAGAAATTCCGGGAAAACCCAGAAATCCCCCCCAGATTCGATCCTTTCATTTATTTCGATTCTTCAACCCACTCGATCAGCTCAAAACTCGGATTAAAACCCCCTTAAATCACAAATTCGAACACTATAACCATCAAGCACTTAACTGAATTCGAATCAAATAAATCCTTCAACACAAACATAAAACCGAAACCTTTTAAACCGAACTCCAAAACATTTTAAAGGAGAGCAAACAAAACACCAAAACAACACTAATGAACCAAAACAGAATAAACAACAAAAACAACAAAATAAGGACGCGGGACGGGGACTCACAATTGAGAGAAAAGGGACAAAAGCTTGGATGCTTATCAGATTGAGAGAGAAAGAACGGAAAACAACTCTAAATCTGAAAATTGATTGTTTGAATCAACAAAAAGAATAAAAGTAAATAAAGAGAAATTAATCCCCCATGAAACCGACGCGTGAAATCGGGGAAGAAGATAACATTTAAGGAATGGTATAATTACCTGATAAGGGTCAGAGCTTTTCAGAATTTAAAATAACTTTCATAAATAACATAATAACCCCTGAAATCAGAATACCAAATCCCTAATTTCTAGGGTTTCGAATTAGGGATTTGGTTTTTAGAATTGGGAAAGATTTGGGGTGTGACAACTCTTCCCCCCTTACAGAAATTTCGTCCTCGAAATTTACCTGGATCAAAAAGATGTGGATACTGAGCTTTGATAACAGATTTGGGCTCCCACGTAGCCTCGTCATAACCTCGATTACGCCAGAGAACTTTAACCATTTTAATGGTTTTTCTCCGAAGGACTTTCTGATCTTGAGCAATAATCTGAACGGGTTCCTCCTCATAACACAGATATGGACGGATCTCAAACTCCTCAATAGGCAGAACATGAGACGGATCAGCTCAATAGCGTCTCAGTACAGAAACATGAAAGACATCATGGATGCGCCTAAGCTCTGACGGTAACTCAAGCTGGTAAGCTACAGGCCCAACTCATCTGAGAATACGGTAAGGTCCAATATAACGAGGACTGAGTTTGCCCTTACGGCCAAAACGGAGTACCTTCCTCCACGGAGATACTTTCAGAAAAACCTCGTCACCAACCTCAAACTCGAGATCCTTACGCCTCAAATCCGCGTAAGATTTCTGTCTATCAAAAGCGGCCTTAAGCCTATCCTAAATCAACCTGACAGTCTCCTCAGCCTCATGAACAAGATCTGGACCCAACAAACGGTGCTCATTAAGCTCAATCCATCCAATAAGAGTGCGACACTTACGCCCGTACAGAGCCTCATAAGGTGCCATCTTAATACTGGCCTGATAACTGTTATTATACGCGAACTCTGCTAACAGTAAGAAATCCTCCCAACTACCTCTGAAATCCAATATACAACCTCTCAACATATCCTCAAGGATCTGAATCACCTGCTCAGACTGACCATCTGTCTGAGGGTGATAAGCAGTACTGAAGTTCAATCGAGTACCCAGAGCAGAATGCAGAGAATCCCATAACTTAGATGTGAACCTCGGATCCCGGTCAGAAATAATAGACAGAGGCACCCCATGTAACCGAACAATCTCAGAGATGTATAAACGGGTCAACTTACTCAGAGGGTAAGTAATCTTAACCGGAATGAAGTGCACACACTTGGTCAACCGATCAACAATAACCCAAACAGAATCCTTCTTTGACGGAGTCAAAGGTAAACCACTGACAAAATCCATGGTCACACGCTCCCATTTCCACTGAGGAATCTCAATATGCCGCAGAAGCCCAG
Organism: Abelmoschus esculentus; assembly: GCA_035048815.1. Lineage (NCBI taxonomy): Eukaryota > Viridiplantae > Streptophyta > Magnoliopsida > Malvales > Malvaceae > Abelmoschus > Abelmoschus esculentus. The sequence continues at coordinate 6,481,164 of JAUCBN010000049.1, forward strand.
ACGGACGCTGATGTTCTGCTTTGACTTTCTGGCAAGTCAAGCACTTAGATACAAAATTAACCACATCTCGCTTGAGACCCTTCCACCAATATTTTTCCCGAAGGTTCTTGTACATCTTAACACCACCAGGTGCATAGAATACGGACTGTCATGAGCTTCCCGAAGGATAACTTGTTTCAGATCAGAGTTCCTTGGAACACAATATCGACCCCGGAAACATAAAACTCCATCCTGATCGATAGAAAAGTCCTGAGAAGTTTCCTCATTGACGTCAGCAATACGGTGTGCCAAGAAAGGGTCATTGGGCTGTTCAACCCGAATATCAGATATCAGGGTAGGAATCACACGGAGCTCAGCCAACAAACTACCATCCTCAAATAAACTCAGACGAGCAAATAGAGCTATCAGATCAGAAATGGCGTTGCGACTCAGAGCATCAGCAACGACATTAGCTTTACCAGGGTGGTAATCGATCTCACAGTCATAATCCTTTAGAAGCTTCAACCATCGTCGTTGTCTCAAGTTGAGCTCCTTCTGAGTGAGGAGGTAATTCAGACTCTTATGATCTGTGAAGATGAAACACTTCTCTCCATAGAGATAGTGTCTCCAGATTTTCAGAGCAAAAATCACTGCCGCTAACTCCAGATCGTGGGTAGGATAGTTACACTCATGCGGCTTCAACTGACGAGAAGCATAAGCCACTACCTTCCCGTCTTACATCAAAACACAACCCAAACCGGTGTACGAGGCATCACTGTATACTGTATAGGGTTTCCCTGACTCGGGCTGTATCAGAACCGGCGCTTGTGTCAAAACTGATTTAAGTTTCTTAAAACTCTCCTGTTGGGACTCAGACCAGATAAACGGGACATCTTTCCTCAGAAGTTTAGTTAGAGGAGCGGCAATAGACGAAAAGCCCTCCACAAACCTCCAGTAATAACCAGTCAATCCCAGAAAGCTACGGACCTCTACCACATTCTTTGGTTGCTTCCATTCCATAACAGCCTCAATTTTCTTCGGGTCAACCTGAATACCCTTAGCTGAAACCACATGCCCCAGAAAAACAACCTCAGATAGCCAGAACTCACATTTGCTGAACTTAGCATACAACTATTTCTCTCTCAGAGTTTGCAACACAATACGGAGATGTCACTCATGCTCAGCCTCAGACTTAGAATAGACCAGGATATCGTCAATAAAAAACACAACAAACTGATCCAGATATGGTCGAAACACCCTGTTCATCATGTCCATAAATGCAGCAGGGGCATTAGTAAGACCGAAGGGCATAACTAGAAACTCGTAGTGGCCATAACGAGTCCGGAAAGCTATTTTGAATACATCAGAATCCTTAACCTTTAGCTGATAGTAACCAGACCTCAGGTCTATCTTAGAAAACACAGATGCTCCTCAGAATTGGTCAAACAGATCATCAATGTGGGGCAGAGGATACTTGTTCTTGACAGTTAACTTGTTCAACTTTCGGTAATCGATGCAGAGACGAAGTGACCCGTCTTTCTTTTTAACGAACAGAACCGGAGCTCCCCACGGAGAAACACTGGGTCGAATGAAACCTCGATCCAAAAGTTCCTGTAGCTGAACTTTGAGCTCCTTAAGTTCCTTCGGAGCCATCCGATACGGTGCCATAGACACTAAAGTAGTCCCCGGAAGTAACTCAATACCAAACTCCACCTCCTCCCTCTTAGGGGGTACACCCGGTAATTCTTCTGGAAAAACATCCGGAAACTCACATACAACTCGGATCTTATCCATCCCGAAATCAGATTGCCTTGGATCAAGAATGTAGGCAAGGTAGGCCACAGATCCTTTCCTGATCATCTTCTCAGCTTTCAGAGCAGAGACAAGGTTGGACAGAAACCCTCTACGCTCACCGATAAGGGTTACCTCACGGTCATCAGAAGTCCTCAAAGTTGCTCTCTTACGCTCACAGTCCAGATTGACTCGGTGAGCAGACAACCAATCCATCCCCAAAATTAGATCAAATTCCCCAAATGGTAGCTCCATCAGATTAGCCGAAAAGATTTCCCCATGAACCTCAAGAGGACAATTCTTATAAACCTTGGTAACCTCCACAGGGTTACCTACAGGAGTATAAACAGAAACAGAGCTACCCACATCCTTTACAAAAATTTCCAAATAACCCGATACAGAACTAGAAACATAGGAGTGTGTAGACCCATTATCGAGCAGTGCAAATAAAGAGATAGCATGAACAGAAAAAGTACCAGCAATGACATCTGGATCATCTCGGTCCTCATGCCTCCTCGTAGCATAAACCAAGCCGGGTTGGGATCCCCCTGATCTGGCAGCTCCTCTGAACTGACTAGGTCTGCCTCTACTATCAGTACCAGATGCAACAGGTCTACCCTGACCTCTTCCCCCAGTTGGGGCCTGAACAGATGCCTGAGATTGTCCCGTAGCGTAACCAGATTGCGGAGATACTGGACAGTCCCAGAGACGATGATCAAAAGAACCGCATCGAAAGCAAGCTCCGTTCCTCATTCGACACTCTCCGAAATGCCATTTCTTACAGAAAGCACACTGAGGCAACGCTTGGGTACTAGTGGATCCAGCTCCACTAACAGTAGGAACAACAGAAGTAACTGGTCTAGATCGTATAGAACTCTGTGGCTCAAACTCATCACGACCCCTCTTTCGAGACTGAAAATCCTGACTGTGCTGTGCAAATGCTGTAGGCTGTCGTCTACCTCTATCTTGAACCTGAGACTCCAGCTGAACTCTCAAATTCTCATTACGTTCGGCTGTCCTGGCACGCCGAGTGATCATCTTATATTCCGTGTCGTGGTGAGTGGCAACTGTAATTTTCAACGGTACCCGGAGTCTCTTTAGAAATTGATCACACTTCTGTTTCTCGGTAGTAACAATACCAGGGGCATACTGGAGCAGTCGCAGAAACTCAATCTCATAATCATTAACAGACATATCATTCTGTTGCAGGTTCAGACGACACTTAGCTAAATACTCCGGACCCACATATCGATCCTCAAATGCTTGTCTGAAGAACTCCCAATCAATCTTATCCGAAATAGTAACTCTTTCTTCTGCCTCCCACCAGTTCAGGGTTTCTCCCTGAAGCAATGAAACAGCCGCCTTCAGCTTCCTATCAGAGGGGTAATCCATCTCTAGAAACAAACGCTGAAGCTTCTTTAGCCAATACTCTGCATTAGCTGGGTCTATCCCAGTCTTAGCATCGAACATGGTCATCCCAGCAGCCAAAAACTCTGTAGATATAGGTTTCCTAGAACCCTCATTTTGCCACAAATATCTGAGCAACTCCATCTGCATAGTTACAGAGTCCAAACCGACAGTCTCACTATCCCCAGTAGCATACAATCCCTCACTCTGAACCGGTTGGTCAACTTCGGGTTGCTGAGCCTCGGCCTAAACCTCAGGTAAATCCTCCCCTCCTAAGTCATGATCCAAACTCTGATCCTGTGGTGGGTCCACAGGAGGTGAAACATCACTAGCAGAAACGGAAGAACAACCTCGGCCACGGCCTCTATCGGTCGCTAATCGTGTACTTCGACGCGGTGGCATAGTAGAGTATCTACAGAAGGACAGACATAATCCTACATTAGAACCGATACTTGGAGATTTATTCAAAATATTTCAGAAAATTCAAAATATAAGTTAAAACAAGAATCCGGATTTTCAGATAAAATTATCAAAATTATTTTCAAATCAAAATCATTTTGGACCTCACAGTCCGAGGGTTGAACTTGGCTCTGATACCATTAAATGTAACCTCTAAAATTTACCTAATTCCTTAGATTAAAAGTTAGCGTTTACTTTATTGTAACTTGATTTGCAAGTTATGGTTTTTATGAAATTAAATTGATATTCGGAAAATTATTAATTATTTAACAATTTTAAATACTGAAAACTTAAACGATTAAAATAAAATATAAAGTTCAACCCTTAAATAATAAATATTAATAATTCAGAAAAATCTGAGTAAAAGTCCCAAGTCCTTATTACAAAAATAATATCCAATAAAAGTTTATAATCCGGAAATAAAACTTTAAAACATACGATATTATTAAACTGAATCAGGATCCTCCAAGTACCGTACGATGACTAGGTCTGAGATATGAAACAGGAAACTGAAAGGGTGTAAGCTAGGGAGCCTAGTGTGTCTCTAGTATGCAAATAAACATGATTACATAACAGTGAAAATGCAGATGTTATGCAGTATGCATAATATGCACCCCAACTGCGAACACCATCAGAAGAGTAGGTCTCCCCTGAACCACTCTAACTCCATCACACCAAACAGAAGTGGAACTCAACCCGCAGGTGGTGCCACTGAACAGAAATGGTATTAAACAGAACCACTGAACAGAAGTGAATTAATCACTAACTTCCTCCGTACAGAAATATTCTACCAGATGCAATGTTAAGTGCAGATATAAAATCAGAATGCATGCCTAATAATCTAACAAGAGGCATACATGAGAATTTCAGAATCAGAAATATGATGTCAGGATGATGCATGATCATATGGAATTTAACAGAAATTACACACATGGAATAACAAAATTAACAGAATTAACAGAAGAGAACATACATGTACCAGAAGACTCAACGTTGATACTGACGTCTACTGGACTCGGCTCTACCACTAGAATGAGCAGGTGTAGAACCTACGAATAATAATTACATTAGATACCCTACTATGCCACTATACCGAAGAATACACTAAACAGAAATAAACCGATACTCACGTGCAGGTCCCGAATGCTGATGAACAGGTGCTCGTCCAGGAGGAGGAGGAGGTAGGTGCGAGGGATCGGAATCCACGTCACCTGAAGCCAACAGAAATGATTTTAGAAACCACTAAAGATAACTTCCAGATAAGGCATTTGAACTTAAAAGTCCTAAAAACGAAATTTCGGGTTCGAATTTTGAAAAATGGACAGCGCCATCGGACTCAGGACGTCGAAAAACATAGAGTGGGACCAGGTCAGAAAAAGTCAACTGCTGACGTCAGCACTGGTCAATGCTGACGTTAGTAGTGACGTCAGCCGGGTCGGGTCATGGGTCGGTTTCGGGTCGGACGAGTCTCCAGGAACTTTCCCGGGAAAATCTGGAAATTCCAGAAATTCCGGGAAAACCCAAAAATCCCCCCCAGATTCGATCCTTTCATTTATTTCGATTCTTCAACCCACTTGATCGGCTCAAAACTCGGACTAAACCCCCTTAAATCACAAATTCGAACACTATAACCATCATACACTTAACTGAATTCAAATCAAATAAATCCTTCAACACAAGCATAAAACCGAAACCTTTTAAACCGAACTCCAAAACATTCGAAAGGAGAGCAAACAAAACACCAAAACAACACTAATGAACCAAAACAGAATAAACAACAAAAACAACAAAACAAGGACGCGGGAACTTACGGGGACTCACAATTGAGAGAAAAGGGACAAAAGCTTGGATGCTTATCAGATTGAGAGAGAAAGAACGGAAAACAACTCTAAATCTGAAAATTGATTGTTTGAATCAACAAAAAGAATAAAAAGGAAATAAAGAGAAATTAATCCCCCATGAAACCGACGCGTGAAATCGGGGAAGAAGATAACATTTAAGGAATGGTATAATTACCTGATAAGGGTCAAAGCTTTTCAGAATTTAAAATTTAACCCTCAAACTTTCATAAATAACACAATAACCCCTAAAATCAGAATACCAAATCCCTAATTTCTAGGGTTTCGAATTAGGGATTTGGTTTTTAGAATTTGGAAAGATTTGGGGGGTGACAATACATACCCTAGGTAGAGGGCAAGGCATCATCCAATAATCTTGAAATCGAGTAGTCATAGAAACCCTAGTCTTTCTCCATCACTATCAAGTCTTAATTCCCCTTAGGGCTTAGATTATTTTGTAGAATAGTTGTGAGAAGAAGTTTATAATTTGTTTACGTTTTTTTAATTGCAAGTTTGATATTAAAAGTTTGTTTACTCTTGGCGTTTACTATTTCTTACATTAAAGCTTAGGAGAGAAGTTTGTGAGAAAAAATATATTTGTCTAATATCGTGTTAGACTCACGAAATGAGTAAACACAGTTTTTACCCACTTCGGTATAGACTAATTCGGTTTAGGGATAATTTCGAATTTTAGCGACTAAAAGGAACGTAAAATCGGTTGATGTTAATTCTTGATTCACACTAGGAGGTATCATCAAGATGAGACCATTGATAGAACTCCAAATTGGGGATAAGGAGGAGTTAACAAAGGACGTTTTGTCGAACTTTGAGTTGTCAACTTGCCGTTCAAGCATAACCCTGTCGAGGCAGCTAAGACAACCTTTGAGCGACCCCCAAAGGCGACACTTTGACCTTGTATTGCAAAACCGAGACAAACTACATTCTGATTCACACTACGAAGCAATATAATCCGGCCTATCTCTTATCCTTAATTTCTCGATTATTTACTTTGATTACTTTAGTTAAACACCTTAGTTTAATTCCAAAACCAAATCAAATTACTTGTGTCTTTAATTTTCTTTGTATAGGAAGAATAAGTCGCGTAAGTAACATCAATCCTCTTGGGAACGATAATCTTATATAATATAACATGACAAAGTGTATACTTGCACTATAAGAGAATAGGACATTACACGTGCGACAATCAACTATTTTTAAAGTCATGTTAATTTTAGTTTTATCATTTTGTATATAGAACATATGGATTTTTTTAATTCAAATATTTTTGGGGTGTCAAAGTGAAGGGACTTCACTATTGTTTACAACTTTTATAGAGTATTTAAATTGAAAAAAGAAAAATAATATAACTATATATATTCAATTCATTGGCTAATTAGTTTGGATTGGATCTTAAAGAAATTTATTATGAGGGTGACTTTTTAATTTGTTTGTTTTATTCATAATATATTTAGAAAGCATTCCCAATATTTTCATGGTCATCGTATCAAGATATATTTGTACATCAAGAGGTCACCACACATGAGCTCGATTTGGCTTTGTTCTTGAGATCTTTACTTGAAAGGAAAACTCTCATTTTAAATGACCTTATCTAATTCCTAATTTGTCATGTAAAGTTAGTTCAAGATGTTGAAAATTGGATTATGACAATCGAGTTTGTTTTCTGTTTTGATGGTTCATGCAGAGTTTGAGGTACCTGACTTTGAGTTTTGGTCATATTTGGAAACTCAAAGTTCCCCTAGCGTTCAAAGTTTTATCTAGATGGATTATGTAAATTGAATTCCAATGATGTAGTTCCTTTGTAGTAATGGCATTGTGATCACTATGGCTTGCTCATAATGAGAAAATGTTCAAAACTTGGGATAAATGTATGGTGGTTGAATCTCTTACAATGTGTTCTAAGCTTGGGTAAGTTGCAGGCACCGACAAATATTAGCTTTTGGCGTCCTTCTAAGAAAGGCTAGATGACAAAGCTTGCATTTGTGATGTGACGAGGAATAACATTATGTCACACCCCAAGAAATGAGAAAACAACGAGTCAACAAACAAAGAAAGAGAATGTGGGGAAACCCGAGCGACAACTCAGGTCTTTTATTAAATCTAAAAGCTCAAGAAAGAAAAGTTTGATACCTAAGAGCAAAAACAAGATGAAGTAAATAATGAGGTGGGGATTTCATAAAATCCCAGTTAGTTTGGTAAGGATTAGGTCTCCGAATTAGAAGTTTATGTCCTACGTTTTATGTCTGTCTAATTCTTAGTCCACTTTCCTACATTGTGTAAATAAGCTCGGGCTAGGTCATGGCGTTCTTGCCATTTTGTGGAAAACTTATGGATTGTTTGCTTGGGTCCCTCATACTTTTTAGTATCCACGTTAGGTGTGGATGGTTGTTAGTTGACTGCTTCACCCCCTTTGACTTCAAGGGTGATTGGTCTTTATCTAGAAGTTTTGGTTGCTTCAAAGGAACTCTTTCTTGTGGTTGTTTGAGAATTGTCAATGGTTGTAAAAATTCCTTAGGTTCTTTCATTGTGGCCTTGTCTTGCTTGTCAATGAGACAAGCTTTCTCAATGGATTTTGCATTAGGAGTTCCTTCAATGGTTTGCGTGACTCCTCATGCTTGGGCTGAGCCTTTTAGCAATAAACTTGGAAGGGTAGCTCCGTTTTTGGCACAAGCTTCAATTTGTGGTCGACTCCTTTCTTTGGTGAAGGAGTTTTTGGTCAACTCGAGGGATATCCCATCTTGATGTTTAGTTTGAGCTTGTTCCACTTCTATCGAGACTTTTTTTTGGCATGATTGGGTCATTATGCACCACTGTTGCGATTGATGTTGGCACTTCCTTGTGTATCCCTTTGCTGAATTGAATGGAGGACATCACTTTCTCCCTAACCCCAAGAATTCTCTTTACCGATCCATGCATGGGTGTTGAGGGTCAAGTATGTATAAGCAATTTGCAAATCCTAATTCGAGCAAGAAAATCAATACCAATCATAAAGTCGAAATCATCAAGGGGTATTACCTTTATTGATTCCTTGCCAGACCAATAGCTTATCTTGAGTTTGTCTCTTATTGCTACTCCCGTAATTGGAGTCTCCTTGGAATTTATGGTTTTGATAAACTCACTTGCCTTTTTAACAAGAAGGCCAAGCTTCTTGGTAGTTGGTTCTAACATGAACAAGTTTTAGGCACCGATGTCCACTAAGGTATTCAATCTTCTGCCTGTCGCGATGACATCTACGTACATCAAACCTTTTTTCTTGGAATTTTTCTTAATCTACATAGAACTAATGATGGAGTCAAGTTCGACAATTTCCTCTTCGCATTCATCCTCTTGAATGGCTGCAACTTTTTCAAGTTGTGGATAATCCCTCTTCATGTGATTGCCTCCATAATTAAAACAATTAAGTTGAGGACCCTTCTTTTCCCATGGCATTCGGAGTTTAGCATTTTCGTTACATGACTTTTTGGGTTCACTTTTGATATATTCAGACTCCTCTTTTCAGCCATTGTCTTTGTATTTTGGCCTTTGTTTGGAATGCTCTGGCTTTGTGTATTCAAATTCTGCTAGGAAATCGGCGGTGCTTAATGCCTTGGAAAGGTCTTGGATTCCCATGCGGTGTAACTCCATCTTTACCCAACGTTATAAACCGTTTTCGAAGGCAAAAAGGGCATCAACTTCACTCATACTTGAATTTGAAGCCTAAGTTCGGTGAACTTGTTCACATATTCCTGGATTGAACTGTCGTATTTTAATTCGTGAAGTTTTTCCCGGGCTTCTTCCTGGGTATTCTTTGGGTAAAAATGCTCTTTAAACTCATATTGGAATTCTTTCCATGTTTTGATGGGAATCTCTCTATCCTTTGATTGAGAGAACCTATGTCGCCACCATAGGAGTGTGGCATCCACCAAGTAGATGGAGGCAATGCTTACCTTTGTGATTTCATCATCGATGCCCGTGAGCCAAAAATATTGCTCAAAACCCCAAATGAAATTGTCCACTTCTTGGGTGTCCCTTTCCCCTTTGAACTCCTTCATTTTTGGCACATCGATATTAGGCTTAACTATCGTTGCTTCACCCACCATGTCAATTATTACGACATTCTTGTAGAGGGATAACTCGGCATTGAGCTTTTTTATTTACCTTAACAAATCACCCTTACTTGCCTCCATTCCAATTTGAAGGGAAACATCTTGTTGGTCCAATTCCAATTCCTTTGAACCAGATCAACTTTGGATTCCAATTCCTTGAGGTGATCATTGACAATGTCTAAGGATTCCACCAATTCCTTTGATCTGGATTCGAGTCGGTTTACTTTATCCTCAAAAGTTGTCAATCGATATTTCGAGGTAGCCTTCTTTTTGTCCGTTGCTTGGGCCTCAGTTGCCTTTTTTGTTGTCCCAAGCTCCTCTTTCTTGACCATCTCGAGCAATTTACCTTGCTCTAATACCACTTGTCACACCCCTAGAATTCTAGATTCGGGATATGCAGCCTTAGGCGTCTTTTGGGATGATTTGGCGTCTAAGTAAGCCTATCTGATCCAAGCGAGAGGTCTTGGATCCATGCTGAAACGAGAAAATAATGAGTGAACAAAGAAACAAAATATAGGGAAACTCGAGCAATAGCTCGGGTCTTTTATTAAATCCAAAAGCTTAAGAAAACAAAATTTGATGCCTAAGAGCAAAAACAAGATGAAGTAAATAATAAGGTAGGGGTAAGACTCCTTATATACCCCCTATGTTCCTAGTTCTATTTTAACTAGGATTACTAATCCTACAAGGAATAGAACTCCTTGGTCCCTAAGGAGTGGACCCTTATGTGCCTAGTTCTATTCCAACTAGCATTACTAATCCTTCAAGGATTAAGATTCCTTAGTCTCCAAGGCTTGGCCGAATTGGGCCCTAGGGTGCAGAATACTTGGACCTAGGGTGTAACAGACTAGATCCTAATGTGCGGCAGACTTGGCCCTTGGTTCAGGGCGTACTCGGCCCCCGTGGTGTCGGTGTGCTCGGCCTCTTTGGTGCGGGTGTGCTCGACCCTCATAGTGTGAGCGTACTCGACCTTCGTGGTGATGGTGTACTTGACCCCCATGGTACGGACAAACTTGACCCCCATGGTGCCGATGGAATTAACACTCTTGGTGCGGACGGACTTAGCCCTCGTGGTGCAAACGCGCGAGAACCTCATGGTGCTGGCAAATTCGACCCTCGGGTGTACTAAAGGACTGGGCCCTATGGTGTTGACAGTCCCAGTCCTGGCCCCTTGATGTGCGCAAAAATTGGACTCAATATAGCGATCCGTGACAATTATGTTATCCTCGGATGTCTTCATTGAATCGGATTGGTCAAACAAAGCAGGCCTCATCGTGTAATCTGACTTGACATCGTCTACATCATGGATAAATAATACATTGTTGAGGCCCGAGACTCTCTGGAATCTATTCACCCGCTTAGATTGCAATTTGTTGCAATTGGAGAAGTCAAGTTTGTTTATGTTAACAGAAAATATAAAAAAGTCAGGACTTGCAAACTATTTTGCGAAATTTGGTTTAGACCTTGTTGGTCGAATAACTAATTGGTTGTTAAGATGTTATTAGAATTAGTTGAGATTTTAAATTAGTTTGTTAAATCATTTGGTTAAATCATGCTCATTAATCTATCATTAATAAAAAAAAATAGCTCATGCCTCCCTTCTCACAGACCTGAAGTTTTTAAAGCTATATCATAAAAGTAATCAAAGATGACGAAAATAAGCTTTTATATTCATGTAATATAATGAAACTTAATATTCTATTAGAAAAATTAAATAAATATACACTATAATAATCTGATAGTATTCACATTGTCTAGAAGCTGTGATAAAAACTAAAAACATAACAAGTACATAAGATTCTTATTGACGCACATAAATGAAGAACAACAGGTAGCTGTTGTTTATTGATTGAACACATGTTAAGTAAGGGCTGTTATTGTGTTAGAGTCACCAGCCAAGTCCACATCTCAAGCTCCGGTTGCAGTACGTCCTCCGGTCCACGTGACCGACTTTCGGGACACGGCGGCGGCACTTCCCCGATTTGGCACAGGACTTCTTTAGGGTTTTCCCCAGCTCTTTGTACCTGATTGCTTTTAGTTTGATTGCCTCGGCGTGTTGGATCAGCGTTGAGCTCACCAACAATATTGCATGTATCCATAGTATCAAAATCTTCCTCTCCATGCTAATTGCTTTGCTTTGCTTTGTTTTTTTTGTTTGTTTTTTTTTCTCGGAAACAAAATAGATCTGCTGACTCAAAGATTAGTATCAAATTATTGTTATTTTCAAAGACAGGAAACCCAATTCGATACTATCGTTGAATCCCTGTTAGCGCTTCTGTGGGGGAGAAGAGAGTGGGGAGTTTATATCATTGCTTTTCATGTGCAATTATAGTAAAAGTTAACCTAAAATATGGAACATCGGACAATGATTTTACTAAATATTGTGCCTGTTTGAATGTCAAAGACTGGAACAACGGAACTGGGTGTCTTTGGGGACAATGCTTGTGCTTGCTAAAAATAAACGGATGTTATTTGATCAGCAATAACGTATCAAGATATCATCCCAACAAGTATGATGTTCCTTTTATGAGTTAATCTAAGCTTACGTCTCGAAACTATGAATTTTGTTTTTATTTGGTCATTAAATTTTTAAACTTTTTGATTTCATTCTCAAACTATGACTTTTATTTAAATTGTCACCACAAACTTTTAAATATTTTAATTTCATCTAAAACTATAATATTCATTTTAAACTGGTCAGCCATGACAAGGCATTCTGATACTGATGCAACAATGATAAGGATGACTAGTTGTGTGTATTGAAAGGGAGAGAAATCAGTCAGCTTATTCAAGAATGCTCCATATTGTCAAAGGTACAACTACAATAATGCAACTTATCCCGTACCCTTGCAACCATTACCAATGGCTGAGCCTGACACAATATAAACCGAGATCTCTCTTAATTTTATTTAAGGTTTGCCCAACTCTTGTAGCCAAGGTTACAATTATGGTGGTGGTTTATACGTGGAGGAATTAGGCTCATTTTACACAATTGGCACACCACATTTACGACCGACTATTCATGTAGCTCAAGTGATTTTTGACAACATATACTAAACAAGAATATCCACTTTTAAACCTTTGAAAGGCATTATATTTCAACAACAAAAAAAAACTCCTTAGCCAGTGGGATCTTGTAAGGCAAGCACAGACAAAAAAGGAATATCAGAAGAAAAACTCCCACAAAATTTGGATACCGTGTTTCTAGCGTGACAATTTGGCCTCGATTATGAACAAAATTCGGTACAAAAATGTTTTAGGAAGTAACTGAGCCTGAAATTTATGGTTTCTATATTTTCATATATAGGGAGTGCTGTTACACTGATATTATATAAAACCCATTTGAGAATAACAAACACCGACCGATCTGCGCCTTGGAATAAGTTCAGCAGGAGGGCTTCAAATGGTATCGAATTTTCGGTTACTTCCATTCCGCTCTTGAGCCTCAAACAAAGTATACAATAATTAGATCAATCGAGTAGTGTTTTAGCTGCTTGCTGCTTCTCCTTCACTTTCATCACTGTCATCACTGCATTTCCATATTCAGCAAGAAGAGTAAGATAACAAGGGTTTGAAAGAAAATAATTTGGATAAACAAACATGACCAACGTTGCAAGTTGCAACGGAAATAATGAGAGATGGAATATGTATTTGTTAGTCAAGTTTTTTATATATTTTTCAGTCCGGACCTGTGCTCGGGAAACTTTGCGATGCGCCTAGCATCCAAGCCCGTGATATATTTTTGTGCAGCTTGAACTTTTTCAGTACCTACAAAAATGAATTGTTTAGTGGCACAGTTTATTCTTGCTTCTACCAAGTCTAGTTGAGAGGGAGAAAGGGATTTTTTTTAATTTAATTTTAATGCAAAGCTGATGTGCTGAGAAGCAACTAGCTCTTAAACATTGGATTATACAGGAAATATACCCTTTGCCAATTGGAAGCTGTGGAGGGCACATCTTTCTGCAGCAAGTCTAACTGGGGTACTACCATCCTTTAAACATTCAGCAAGGGCAGGGCCGATTAATGAAAGATGCATCATGATAACCGACGGATTTGCCTGTAACAAAGATGACACATTTTTGGGTGCCAAAATATGCTCATCAAAATAACGAAATATGGCAGTTATGCTTTCGACATAAACAGTTAAAGCATGCGTACATACTTTGGAAGCAGCTTTTATAGCAGATAATGCCCTTCTCCTTACTTCACTAGAGTCATCACGCAATGCTGACAGTACGGATGAAAGAACATCCAAAAGTGCTGTGGAGTTAAGGGTGTCTCTTTGAACATGGTAGAGTAAAAGCCTCCCCAATGCCTTGGTTGAAGTTTCACGAAGTGGGAACTATTTACAAGGGTCAGAAATTGGAAAAAGTAAAAATAATAACATAATCAAATCTGCTAGAATTGCAAGACCTTTTCATCTTTCAAGAAGCTTTTGAGCTCGAGTAAAATAGATGGACACTCCAGAGACGTAAAAATGGTGGAAGGATTATGCCTGAGCAAGGAGGAGAATGTGAGAACTGCACCATGACGACCAGCCAAGTCTGAAAAAGAGGACAGTTCTAGAAGTTCTTGAATAAGGTCCGACAGCTCATATTCCTCCATATACTGCAGTACCATTATTTAAAGAAAAGTCAAATACAATTGAAGAAAATCAAAATAGATTCAGAATAAGCAAACTGATCAATAGCACAGCAAATATTGTACACATCATCTAGCTGGTAACACTAGTCACTAGTAAAATTGATGAATTCATCACCAACTAGGGCCAAAAGGATAAAATAAGCCATCATCTAGCATTGTCCGTGAGAATAAATGGCAGCAAAACTGAAAGGATACAAATTGACTTATGGTTCAATCTGCCATGTACCTGCGATATTAAACCCAATATGCTTGAAGAAAACATTCGAACTTGGTCATCATCATGATGAATTAAATCCTTGAGAAGAGTGTATACACGAGTCCTAGTAGCAGGACCCACACTCTTACCGGCATGCTTTACCACACCTTTTAAAGCAGTCAATATGGCCTCCATTACTCCAGAATCAGAAGCCTGAACATCAAATAATTAGTAACTATTATCATTAAGATAATGAGCCACACAGACCAAAAATCAAAAATCACCTGCAAACTAGATAGGAGATCACCAACTAATGGGTCAACCCTGCTACTCAATGCACTCAGCTTACCCAGTGCGAGGGCAGCACTTGAGCGAACAGTCCTGCATTCAAATTCTTGATAAATCAAAAGGCAACAGCAAGCCAAACAAGACAATGAATAGGGCAACATGCTAACATCACATGAGAAGAAAAAAAGCAAATAAAAGGGAGAGATAATCAACACCAGGCAGAACAAAACATGGTAGAATTATAACATAAATAAACATTAGTACTTTTGAGACAGCTACAGATTTCAAAAAAGACCTCGTATTATCCTGCAGACACTTGATAAATGTTGTTTGCAGCTGAGGAAGAAAAGGTTTCAGTGCGATGCCACCCTTTCGGATCATGATGCTCAATGTAGATAAAATTGCACTCGACTTGCCAAGGAAAACGATCACCTATGATTCGGATGAGTGGCCTGCAGTGAAGCAGCAGAAAAAATGGAAGAATAAATACACCAGAGTATAAAACACTGAATAGCAGTCAACAAAGGAAAGAATATGAATTTATCTTAGGGGAAAACGAGACTTTATTTAAGAACTTCAAAGGCCTTTAAATGAGGCTTAGGTGAATCATCAGGGAACCAAGCCAAGCTGAACAATCAGCCATACATTGTTTTGCACACAATCTTGGCTGTTCGTAAGTGCATGAATCTATTTTTGACATCTTTTTAGTTATTTAAACCTGCCAGTTTCTTAGAGTACATACCCAGTTATCGGAATGACAAACTGCTTCAGTGATTGCTCATTAGTCACTTCTATAAGTTCCCCAAGACCTAGGGCTGCTTGCTCTCTTAGATCAGCTGATCCACTAATCAGTCCCTGCAGATACAATCAGGAATAATTTATTAATTCCATCCATATAAACCTGTTAGAGGAAAACAGGTTCACAAAGAAAGTTCCAGACAAGACAGTTTAATAAATTGTATTCAACAAGAATACTCAAACTAGCAATTGCCTTGCAATCTATGCATCATTCCAACTTTCTATGATTTCAACATGCAAAAATAGCAGTACAAGTAAGATGCTGAAGACAAACAGTAATTATTGTAGGATAGAGAGAACACTACACATTTTCTGTATCCATTAGTGGCATATATGATGGTAATTTTTATAGAAATTATTTTCCCAATATTTCTTTCATTCATCAATAATATGCATGAATGAAGAAAGAAATGAGCTTGAAACCTTCAGCCATATAGATGATCAAGAAAGAAATGAGCTTGAAACTGTCCAACATATCCAGGTATCACCATGAGGTGATGATGACACACTCGATAGAAATGAAAAGCAGGAATACCTGAAGAAATATTGGAAGCAACGGCTGAAGCGCTTTTGGAAGAGAGAATCCAGGAATGACAGCAGGACCTCCCTGCAAGTGGATTAAACAAAAGAAAGAGACGTTCGGATTTCTTAGATTTCCACTCAATATCCCCACATCTGATAAACAGCATCTGGGTAGGGAAACAGATAGAACTCACCTTCTTTTTTCTGCGCTCCTTATCTCTTGCTGTAGATACAGCATCACGTACCAACTTTATATATGAAGGAAGCACCACTTTTGGAACTGAGTTGACAACCATTGATAAAGCTTCCCATGCAACCTGTCAAACCAAATATGAGATGCAAGGTAGTGGCTATAAATGAACATCAAACAAAAAATAGCTCATAACATACTGCAACGGTGGAAGAATCTGTATCACTAAGCAAAATTATTAAGGTTGATATCATGCTTGGAGCTTCATCAACTAGATAAAGTTTGCTGTTTTTGAAGAAGTATCCAATCAAATATGATGAACTTCTCCTAATTGATGCCTGAAAGTCACCAAAAGCAAACACATCTGTCAGTTAATCAAATAAGATTAACTTTCTAATTGGTACTTCAACCCACAGTAAGTAAAAAGTATGTGCATGTGTGTGTCAATCAAAGATAGAGAGCCTTAGAGAATATTAACAACATATCAGACGAACCTCACTATCAGCAACTCCTTTAAGAAGCTCTGATATTAATGATTCAATGCCCTCTTCATCAATGACCAAGACCGCTGTTTCTGCAGCTTCCTTAGCCAGAGGTTGAACTTCCTGAAAAATCCACAATGAGCAGGCAGTAAGATGCTACCGAGTTAAAAACTTTTATGTGCTTCACAATTGAATGTGAATATAAAATTCAGAACACATTTGAAATTCACAATGAGAACTGTAGGTTAATACGTGTAATTATGGTATGGGAAGATATTATTGGTTAAGTATGGAAACATATTATGTATCTTTTACTTATGGAAAGTCAACTTTAGTATAATATCTTTAGAAATCATATCTAGGATTGTATCTTTAGTTACATAGAATACTAAGGATTGTATCTTTAGTTACATAGAATACTAAGTTAGTCTTTGTATATAAATATGTACTCTTCCTATGAATAAAATCATGAGAGAATTTCTCACAATTCTACATGGTATCAGTTTAGGTTGATTCTTTTTCTTTTTTTTTTCTTTCTTTTGATTGACTTTGTTTCTTCTCGATAGCAAACGAAATCTCAGAAGTTAACTCTTCCACTATCACTCGTCTTTCTAATTTCACTTTATCCGATACCTCTCTTTCTCCAATCACATCATACAAACTCAATGGCAATAACTACCTTCATTGGTCTCAATCAGTTAGGCTATATATCACTGGGAGAAGAAAATCTTCCTACCTCTCAGACTCAGAGAGCCTATTCTTGATACGTCTGACCCTACTAATTCCAATTGGTTGAGTGAAAATACTATAATTATGTCATGGTTGATTAATTCCATGGTACATGAGATTGGAGAAAACTTTATGCTCTACAAGACTACGACCGAGATCTAGAGTGCAGCCCGCGACACATACTCAAGTGTTGATAACACGTGAATTATTTGATGTTGAGAATCAGATCAAGGATCGTCGACAAGGAGAGATGAATGTTGCTCAGTACTTTGGAGCTCTTACTAAGTGTTGGCAACAACTCGACCTATATGAAGCAAATGAATAGAGATGCAATGTTGATATTAGTTTTTATAACAAATTAAAAATCAGAAGAGGCACTTTCAATTTTTGTCTGGTTTGAATGAAGAATATGATAGTACCAAGAGAAGAATCTTGGCTACAAAGCCTCCTCCACTGGTTCGAGAGGCTTTTTCAAATGTTAGGAAGGAAGAGAGCAAGAGATCATTGATGATGCCACAAGGAGTTTAAGCAGATTCTTCTGCCCTTCTTACACATTCCGCCTTTGGCGGTGTGCAATAAAAGGGAAGACCATGGTGTACACACTGCAAAAAGGTTGGTCACGTGTTGGAAAAATGTTGGAAGCTACATGGAAAACCGACAGATTGGAAACCTTCTACCTCCAGATTTCCGAAGGCAGCCAATCTTGTTTCTACTAAAAATTCGATCAGCAGCTTCAGAATGAACTCTAACAACTTTTTAGTCGTCTCTCCTCCTCAACCCACAACCTTGACAACCATTGAAGGTAAAATTTTCTCTTTCAGACATGTCCATTCCTTAAAGTGGATAGTGGATTCTGGTACCTCTGACCATATGACAAGGAACCCCAAGGTTTTTTAGTCTTTCTACAGCCACAATCCTACTTGCTTCATTAAAATTGTTGATAGTACCTATTAAGACAAGGTTTAATTCGAATCAGTGACAACATGGTTCTTTCGAATGTTCTCTATGTTCCTAGACTGACCTGGAATTTATTACCTATCAGTACATTGATTAAAGATGTTAACTGTGATGTTCATTTTGGAGTTGCTGGTAATGGACTACATCTTTGATGCTTTACCCTTTTCCGATTCCTCTTATTCCAATGGACTTCATTCCTTTGTCATATCTTTTACTTGTGATGTGTGTCAGATGGCTAAACATACTCGTCATACTTATGTTCCTTCCTCCTTCAAACCTACTTCCCCGTTTTTAAATATACACACTGACATTTGGGGCCCTTCTAAAGTCGAAACCCTATCTGGATATAAATGGTTTGTGTCCTTTATAGATGATTTCTCTAGGACCACTTGGACATTCTTAATGAAAGACAAATTCGACAAATTCGATGTTACCCACATCTTTCAGACTTTTTATATCATGGTCTAGAATCAGTTTGCTACCCCAATTAAAGTTGTGAGAAGTGATAACTGTAAATCAGAGTAGAAAAAGTATACTCTGTCGTGTGTTTATTAAGATGAAAAGGAAGTTATATATAGGCTTCCTTGTTACAAGAGACTTAGAGAATAAAGATTAAATAGAATAAATCTCTTATCAATTAAGAGATAAACTAACTAAATAAATAAAACTCCTAAAAGAACTCTCTAAAAGAAATCCTAGAAAATAGGATTCGATAATTCATACTTAATAGGATTCTTATCCTAAAAGATATTCAACACTCCTCCTCAAACTGGTGTATATATGTTGTATATACCCAGCTTGAATAAAAGTTCATCAAAAGTTACTCTAGGAAGGGCTTTGGTGAAGATATCAGCTAGTTGCCTTTTTGTAGGAACATACTGCAAGTTGGCCACTCTTTGGTTGACTTTTTCATAAATAAAATGTTTGTCTATCTCAATGTGCTTCGTTCTATTATGTTGGACCGGGTTTTTAGCTATGCTCATAGCAGACTGACTATCACTGAATAATTCGAACCCTTTTCCATTATCTAGTTCCAGTTCAGACAACACTCTCTTAATCCACATTCCTTCACAAATCCCAAGAGTCATTGCTTTGTACTCAGATTCAGCACTACTCCGAGAAACCACTGCTTGTTTCTTGCTCCTCCATGTGACTAAATTACCCCAAACATAGGTACAATAGCCACTCACTGACCTCCTATCTGTGAGCTCACCTGCCCAGCTAGCATCCGTGTACACTTTCACACCTCTCGATTTTTCCTGAAGATCAATCCAGCCTTGGTGTAAACTTCAAGAACCTCAGAATCTTGTATACAGCCTCCATATGTTCCTCTCTAGGATCACTCATATATTGGCTGACAATGCCAACTGAGTATGCAATATCTGGTCTAGTAAGTGAGAGATAGATCAATTTACCAACTAACCTTTGATAAGTTTCTTTGTTAGTTGGATTTCCTGCTTCTTTGTTTAACTTCAAATTAGGTTCCATAGGTGTTTCGATGGGCTTGCAGCCAATCATCCATGTCTCAGTAAGTAGATCTAAAACATACTTGCGCTGATTAATCAATAATCCCTCCTTGGATCTTGCTACCTCCATACCCAAGAAATACCTCATGGTGCCGAGATCCTTTGTTTCGAATTCTCTTGCCAAGTCTAACTTTAATATCTTTATTTCTTCTTCATTACTACCAGTGATAATAATATCATCTACATAGACAATTGGAAGGGTGATCTTACCATCTGGTGAACTCTTCTTGAAGGGAGTATGGTCTACTTTGAAGCATATAGAGATTTCTTTAGTTTACAAACAGTATCCCTAGTTACCTTTCCCTCTAACCTGGTGGAACCTCCATGTAAACATCTTCTTCGAGGCTTCCATTTAGGAATGCATTCTTTATGTCTAGCTGGTGTAATTTCCAGTCCAAGTTGACAGCTATTGATAGTATCACCCTGATAGTATTGAGTTTTGCAACTGGAGCAAAGGTCTCTTGCTAATCAATGCTATATGTTTGTGAAAAACTTTTAGCTACCAGCCTCGCTTTGTACCTCTCTATGCTCCCATCAGAGTGATATTTGATGGTGAATATCTATCTACATCCTACAGCCTTTTTTTCAACAGGTAATTCTGTCAAATCCCATGTCTCATTTTTCTGCAAAGCCTTTAGTTGCTCTTCCACATCCTTTTTCCAGTCTGGAAATTGAAAGGCTTTTGCCACATTTCTAGGAATTTTTTCATGATTCACACCTACAGTGAATGCCCTGAAATTGGAATGTAATTTCCCATATGCAACATATTTATTTATGGGATGGGTAGTACATTTCCTTACCCCTTTTCTAATGGCAATAGGAAAATCATCCAAATTCACATCAGCAATCTATTGAGATCCTTCATTTCCTTCTCTTTCAATACCAGTAACCTCTGTCTCAGTACAAGAAATCGAATCTGGTGGTTGAGCAATGCTAGGCTGACCACTTTCTTTTGCATTTGTTTTCCTTTTCCTTGAGTAAATCTTAAATTGAGGTGTTATGAGGTTACTGTCATCTATAGAAATATCTTCTATGGAAGGAGGGATTTTATGTGGACTCGGCTGTGGAGATAGGAAGGGTGCTGACTCAATAGGATTTGTGTCTACTGAATTTTTTGCCTTGCTAGTATCATTTTGACCTTGAACAGTAGGTAATTGGACAGTAGATAGCAGACTACTGTTGGAAGGTAATATCAGGCTTGGTTGGGAGGATAATGTAGGTCCTTGAATCGACTAATATTGCTGAAATTCCTGAGGATTCTCCTCCTAAATTTCAGCACTAGAGAAGTAAGGAGTATCTTCAAAGAAGGTTACATCACAGGACACATGTGTTCTTTTGGTGGATGGAGAGTAGCACTTATATCCTTTTTGGCTAGAAGAATAGCCTATAAAAACACATTTGATAGCCCTAGGATCCAGTTTTCCTCTATTAGTATCCTGAACATGGACAAAAGCAATGCACCCAAAGACTTTAAGAGGAAGGTTCGAGTGTAAAGGTTTAAAGTGAGGATAGAGTTGAAAGAGAACCTCTGTGGGAACTTTAAATCCTAAAGGTTTACTTGGCATCCTATTTATAAGGTAGGTGGTTGTAAGAATAGCTACCCCCCATAGGTATTTAGGAACTTTAAATGTAAACATAATGAACCTAGTGACTTCAAGAATGTGTCTGTTTTTGCGTTCGATTATCCCATTCTGTTGAGGAGTATTGACATAAGAAGTAAGGTGAGCAATACCTTTCTCCTTAAAGAAAGAATCATGAGATTTACTTAGATATTCACTCCCATTATCACTCCTTAGAATTTTTATTTTTGCATCAAATTGAGTGATAATGGCCTGATAAAAGTTTCGGAATATGGTTTCAACCTCAGATTTTTCTTTCATTAAAAATACCCATATTGTCCTAGAATAGTCATCTATGAAGGATACAAACCACTTATATCCAGAAATGTTTTTCACAGATGAAGGACCCCAGATATCACTATGTATAGTTGAAAAAGGTGTTGTTGGTGCAAATATAGTTGGGTTATAAGAATTACGAGTATGTTTGGCAAATTGATACATTTCACATGAAAAAAAGAGCAGGATTTTTATTAATAAACAATTTTAGAAACATTCTTGCTAAGTAGAAGAAACTAGGATGACCTAATCTGTAGTGCCATAACAAAATATCACTGCTGGTACTAGCAGGAACTAAAACTTGATTTCTAAGTTGGCTGGATAAGGCAAGACTAGGTGAACTCTCACAGATGTATAAATCTTTATTAAGTCTAGCATTGTCAATCACCCTCTTCGAATCCTGTTCCTGAAACACACAGCCACCAACAGCAAACATAACATTACAATGTGAATCACAAATTAACTTGCTTATTGATAACAAATTACAAGCAAGCTTAGAAACATAAAGCACATTATGCAGCACCAAATTACTATTTATTTTAACTGAACCACTCCCTTTTACACTAGTAAGAGAGCCATTTGCAATTCAAATTGATGCAGGTATATTGTTCTCACCAAAATCCTCTAATAAAGCAACATTGCCTGTCATATGGTCTGTCGCCCGTGAATCTACAATCCACTGAACTGATTTAGTAGAAGAACCAGTACCTGTAGTAGTGTTAGCCTCAGGGACAGATTTTGCTGTCAGATTACTTATAAGTTATTGCAACTCCTCAATTTGTCTCTTGCTGAAACTATTGGAAGATTCTTCCTGAGATGAAAGATCAGCTTCCTTAGGAGATTTAGACTTATTTGACTTCCAATCAGAACGTTTTCCATGTAACTTCCAACAATTATCTATCACATGCCCCACTTTCCTACAATGTTCACACCAAGGCCTATTTCTCCTTTGCTGGTTTTTGAAGTTCGAACTCGTCACCAAGGCTGAAGCTTCTAATTGTGGAGTTGATGGTGTCATTACAAGCCTTCTACTTTCTTCCCTTCTAATATCTGAGAAAACTTCTCGAACCAAAGAAAGTGGTTTAGAGGATAAAATTCTTCCCCTTGCCCCATCAAATTCAACATTCAATCCAGACAAAAACTAAAACACTCTCCTTTAATTCTTCTGTTATAAAAATTCCTATCTTCCTGGCATCTCCAGTCAATATTTTCATAGAGATCAACTTACTGCCAGCACTTATTCAGAGCACCATAGTACTGTATAACCGACATCTCCCCTTGTCGAAGATTCTTAATCTGATTTTCTACTCCAAATAGCTCTGAAGTGTTATCAGCACTAGAGTAGTATCCCTTGCTGCTGTCCAAACCTCTGCTGCAGTCTTATAAAGCATAAAGTCTTCTCCTATTGTTGGAATCATCGAATTTATTAACCATGACATAATCATGGTATTCTCGCTCATCCACGAACTATATCTTGGATCTATTGCATCTGGATTAGCCATGGACTCCGAGAGATAGTCTTCTTTTCTTCTGCCAGTGATAGAGCCTGACAGATTGTGATCAAGCAAGATAATTATGGCCATTCAACTTATAGGTGGTGATAGGAGATAGAGATGAATCAGAAATTTAAAGTTCTGATGGAGATGAGGTATTTGGGGAACTAATTTCAAATGAAGATGGATTTGATGAACCATCTTTCAAGAAAAGATAGATGAAGGAGGAAAAGAACAAGAAAGCAGAGACAAAGAATACTGACTCGGGACTTGAGGATCGTTCTAACCTGATACCATGTAAATCAGAGTAGAAAAAGTATACTCTGTCGTGTGTTTATTAAAGATGAAAAGGAAGTTATATATAGGCTTCCTTGTTACAAGAGACTTAGAGAATAAAAAAGACTAAATATATTAGATCTCTTATCAATTAAGAGATAAACTAAATAAATAAATAAAACTTCTAAAAAAACTCTCTAAAAGAAATCCTAGAAAATAGGATTCTTATCCTAAAAGATATCCAACAATAACGGGAGTGAGTATCTTAGCCAGTCTCTTGGGAACTTTTTTTGAGAAAAGGACATCTTTCATCTTACTTCTTGTGTCAACACACCTCAACAAAATGGTGTGGCTGAGAGGAAGAATAAACATCTTAATGTTACTCGATCTCCCTTATTTGTTGCTAATGTTCCTAGGTATCTTTGGGGAGATGCACTTCCTACAGCAACCTACCTCCTCAATAGAATGCCCAGTAAAACTCTAGAGTTTAAGGTTCCTTCCACAATCCTTCAACAACATTTTCGTCACTTTAAACCTTTCTTCTTTGCCCTTCCTGTAACACTCCAAAAATTATTCCTAATTTTGAAATCTCTAATTAAAAACCCTAGTTTTCATATTCTCAAATTTTGAAACTCTATTTTTTGAGGTTTTTAAATTGATTTCTAAATTCAAGGGAAAGATTTAGGATGAGATTATAAAGTTTTAGAAGTTCAAAATGTGAGTTTAAAGTTTAAAAGTTAAAGTGATGTTTTGAAAATTTTTAAAAGATTAATGACTAACTATGTAATTTATCCTTTTTTAATGTTTTTTTCAATGTGATATAGTTTTTGTTTTTGTCTTTAATATTCAAATAAAATTATTTTATTATTTATTATTATAATATATGTTTTGCAGATTGAGAACTCTTGGATAATTAATTTGTTTTTAAATTAAATTCTATTTTTCATTGAAATCAGATATTTTTATTGGATAACTTTATTTTAATTATTGTTTTATTGAAACTCTTTATTTAGTATTATAGTATATATTATATGAAGTTACTTTCGAAGAAGGAAAATCTTTTTAAAATTCTATAATCTTTTTTATTATTATTTTATCAAATATTTATAGTTTAATAGAATTCTAATTCAAGTTGGAATCAATTATTTTTCTCTATATATACATGTTTTGGTCTAAGAGAAAACCCTATATTATTTTCTTCCATCAAGATTTTTTAAAGCTTATATTTTCATTATTTATTTCTGTTCGAGTTTAAAACCGTGTTATTAGTAAATTTCGTCGCTTTGGCTAAAGTGAGTTTCCTATAATACTAAGATTCTAGGATAAGTATGAAAATATATTATATATCTTTTACTTATGAAAAGTTAACTTTAGTAGAATAAATCATATCCAGGATTGTATTTTTAGTTACCTATGATACTAAGGACTGAATCTTTAGTTACCTAAAATACTAGGTTAGTCTTTGTATATAAATATAAACTCTTCCTATGAATAAAATCAAGAGAGAATTTCTCACAATTCTACAAGAACTACAATGGAGGATGGATTAGGAAAAATGTGTACCATGTCATTACCACCCATAGCAGAAAGTAAAACAGGCAGGATGGTACCGAGGTGATAGTTAAGGCCAGGGCCTGCAACCTCTGCCAGAGCTCCAAGAGCGTGTGCATTGAAAGCACTGTACAGAATTGCAAATTATTAATCACACAGAGATTAAAGCGTATTCTTTCCTTCTTTTCTTGACAAAGAAATCTAACATAAAAGGGTGAAAAACTTACGAAAGGGGGCAATGAACGAGCTTAGGCAATATATGAGGCAAGACAGCAGTAGTTCTGACACTAAAGTTGACGAGAGAAAGCAATTTAGTATTTGACAATTATATGAAACCATGCCAAACAATCAGAAAATTATAGTCTGAAGAGAGCAGGAAAAATAACCTCAAAATTTGTTTGAGACCATCTAGAGCAGTATCAGAAGTTTCATCATCCTCCAAAGCATGTAACAATGTTGGAACAATTTCATCAATTGCTTGCATACCAGCACTCTGTCATGACAATTTATATATCATTCTATCCAAATATACCAATAAAAGCAAGTTCAAGTGACACAAGAGAACAAAATAGTACCTTGTAGAGAGTGCTGAAAGCTAAGCCTGCTGACTCACGAACCTCGGGAGCACTGTTGAAATAAATTGTATGACAAAATAATTTTTTATAAAATTAAGGATAGAGAACAATCGCTTACAAGAACAAGATTAAAACAAACCTATCACAAAGGGCTGTACGAATGGTAGGTATAAGATCATCCATGAAACTCAATAACTGACTCTTTCCAGCACTCGCCATAACTTCACTCAACCCAATGCATACACCCTGTCAACCATGTGAATTTCAGTCACCAAAACAAGTATCATAAATCAACACGTCTACACACAGGACGCTTATGCACACAACAGAACAAATTTTTTGTTACTTGGGCTCATCATTTTTGCTCTCGCACCTTTGTCAACATTACACAATAATGAACAGGGTAAGAGATCTGTCAAATTTGCCACAGTTGCTAATTCATCACCACTAATTGAGTGTAATCGATGCCCCATACAAAAATGGCTCTTTTCGTGGATGAAAATTATTAGTCAATTAATGGTTAGCGGTTTGAAATGACGTGGCAAACCTATATGGCAATGCATATTGACAAAGCAGTGTTGTATAGACAAAGTTTTGACTTGAAAGAATTGACCATCAGTCAAAAACAATTTTATAAAATTATATAAAATAAAAAATATACAACAAAGTTGACTTGAATGAATTGACCATCAGTCAAAAACAATTTTATAAAATTATATAAAATAAAAAATATTTTTATCTACTGACATGGTGGAGGGGCTAGTTTTACTCAAAATTAAACATTGAGGGTTAAATTGCATCAAGAAAAAAATACAGGTCAAAATGACTATTCGGTCAAATGTTAGGGGTACTTTTGGCTTTATGCCTAGAAAGAAATTAGAGATTTTTATAACCCTGATTTCTAAAGTTCCATCATTCTTTCATACTGGTTTGCTCAGAGCCTTGTTTCTCTCAACTGTAGCTGTTTTCCCCATAGCCACATGCACAGACACCCCGCCCAAATCCAAGTTCCATAGATTAAAATTTCAAATTCATAAAAATAACAATCATCCAGTGGCAACGCACTAAAATCACAAATAAAAATGTGAGGAACCTTCATTACACAAACCTATACTGCCCAATCTAACCCATCATTCATGACATCATACCTTCTATAGGAATTTAGAAGTAATTTGAATTGATCAAACTTATCAGAACAGTCGCAACCTAAACTATATCATATAGTTCATATCAAACCAGACTTTTTATAGACACCAATATAATGAAATTAGATTTAGACAAACATTATCTTCAAAAAGGATTTCCGACAGAAAAAAAAATGCACAAAATGATGCCAACAAACATACGACAAAAGAAAGGAAAAGAAAGAAAAAGATACCAAAACACTGTAATGCACCAATATTTCAAATGTTAATCATTATAATAACAGAACTACGGCATTCTCATATATTCAAAACTATTTCTCATAACTCACCCATAAGTGTTGACAATAATTAAATGACCACAATCAATAGTGAATAGAAGGTAAATGTAGCATCAAGAGACGAGGAAAGATTTACTTGTCGTCTACTAGCATCTGGGTTCTTTAGTCCCCGAGATAGAATTGGAATGATCAGAGGAAGTACTCTCTCCCCAAGCTTTCTCACAAGTTCTCCCAGTGCCCTTCCAGCAACCTACATAATCGGTAGATATTTGCAAGTTGTGAACCCTAACATTATCAGTGAGAACGGAGAACAGATCAAAAGCAAACCTGGCGCCTTTCAGAGGATGCCGATGCAAGAGACGTAATTAGAGTATTCATTAAAACAGGCATTATTTCCTTGAGTGTCTTTGGAGTATTTGCCACAATAGTCTTCCATACATGTAATGCAGCCTGAAAATGGAGAATGATTTTTTAAAGTTTATTTACAATAAACTGTAATCAAAATGGTATCATTAGTTCATTTAAATAATTCAATGTAACTTACTAAAATATGGAGAAAATTACCTGGCGCACAGTAATGCTGACATCGGTCCGAACCATATATAATGCAGCGAGCACTTCATTTCTCTTATCCCTTCCTAGAACCTCAATAATAGCACGTCCATGCGCTTCAGTACTTGCACCTTCATCATCACTGCCACCCTCAAGTAAAGCTTTTCCAGAAGTTCCAGCAACCTGGATAGAAACCAGAACATGGAAATCAAATCACTGAGCTCCCAATGCAGCAAGAAAGAGTTGCTTGGATTGGACTGCCAAAGGACCAAGGAGATCAAAAATTTCTGATTTGCCAAGAAATTACATGAAATGCAAACCTTAAACAGGAGATCTCCTAATAGCTCCACAGAGCTTTGTCTAATTCGCCAATTATCATTAAAGATGCCATCTTCAACAGCTGGAAGAAGAAGTGGTAATGACCTGAAGTGAAAGAAGAAAACAGAAAAATCATCATGTTGTCACTAATGGAACACAAGACATTGAAGTTAGACATAAAATTTATCCATCGAAGTTCTATAATCAACGATGGAATTAATGTTTTAAAAATACTAAAGATTAATTAGAAAACAGGAAAAATCCTAATAATTTTCTAGGAAAAGTACAAAATTAATTTTAGAAACAGAAAAAATCCTTACGTTGTTGCATAATGTTCCACTAGGATATGCCCAGCACCTAGAGCTGCATCACGCACAGATTCATTCTCATCTGCCAGACCTATGATAAGATAAACCACCATTAGATTTTATTAATATCCACGCCAAGAATCACTATCAAAGAAGGTTCAGGTAAGAATTTGAAGCATAAGAAAAGATCACAAGTAAAAATATCTACCATCTAAGATAGCAGGCAACACCAGCTGCAAGTAGTTCTGGAATTGAACACCTAATGACCTTGGGAAATACTACGAATTTTTTCAAAGAAAACTGTTAAGAAAATCCAACCAAAAAAATTTCTTTAGGTGAATATAAGATATTAGGTGTGATGAAATTACCTTGAAAAGTGTCAAATATCCATCACGTACGGATGCCTTTTGATGTGAACAGTTCCGAATAATATCAGGAAGTACATTCTCAAAGTACTCGGTACCAAGTGCAGCTAAGACCTGAAAAGAGATGACGAAACCCCATGTTTACTTATTTTTCTTTTTCTGATTGGTGAAAACTAAAAACTATTCCTGAAGAGCAAGCAAGGCACAAGCCTAACAATGCAAGTAGAGAAGCACAGAGAAGCAATATAATAGATAATGGCAATTTCTTCCCCACCAAAAAACTCTAAATCCCTTAAGCAAGAACAGGACAAGCCCCTCCAACTAATACACTGATGAAGAATAAAACTAACATGACATGCAGGAGACGAAGAGGGGGGATAAAAAAACACCTATACAATTAAGTTTAATATTCTTGCAACTTTGAAGGGGGCAAGGAGCAATTATTGAACACGTTGCAACTTTTAGCACGGATATTTTGAAATTCAATAACTGATAAATTCTAACCTCACTCAAGCCTTGAGCAGCCCCAGAGCGCTCAACATTACTATTGTCAGATTTAAGCGTATCAAACAACCACGGGACAAGATCTGGGAAGTTTTCTTCTCCCATTCCTCTTATAAGAGATCCAATGGCTCTAGCTGCAACAGATCGAACTTCTGGAATGGGATCAACAAGTACCTGTTCATATTTTTAACTTCAGGAAGGAGCAACCCAATATAAGGAATCATATCTTTAGGCTCAGTGACTAAGGAACACATATTTCCAACTATTTGGGCTGCTTTCTTTTTGGTATCTGCACTTCTCTCCCTTAACCCTCTATATACTATTGGTACCAACAATGCAAGTGAAGGAGCATCAATTGAATTAATGAACGTTGTCTGCAAAATTCAACACAAGTTTAGAAGGACAAAAGAGAACACTCAAAATTGATAACTTAAGGTTCAGAATCTTACTTGGAGGAGAATATCGAGGGAATATTTTGTGTAGTCATTGGGATCTGTAAGACCCATAAGAAGTGTAGGGACAAGAGAAGCTATTTCAGGGTTCTTTATTACATTCCCAACCTAAAATAACAAGTATATTAGCTGGACATACAAGGACAACCTAAAAGCTTAGGAGAGAGAACAAACTACAACCTGCTGAAGCGCCGTCTGCCCTGATGATTGAACCTTAGGGTGTGTATCTGTTAACACCTACAGTTAACAAACAGAAATAAAAATCCAAAATAAAATTGGTATGAAACCAAGGGTACAATATCAGCCAGAATCTGAAAAAACAAAAATCACTCAGAATCTGAAATCAGCTCTGTCAATTTAGGGACAATTTTTGGAAGGCATTGAGAAAGTTGTTGAGGAGCACAGTAGGCCATGGCACCGAGTAGTTGCACACTACTTTGTTTTGTTCTCCAGGCCTTATCTTCAAGACCCTGGAAATGCAGAATAAAGTATTTACATCAATATTTACTACACCAGAAGGACATCGAAGTTAAAACAGGAATACTTGTTTGTGGCTCATCATAAGTGCGTAACAGTTTATGTCCAGCAAATGCAACTGATATACTCGATCAATAAGAACAGTACATAAGCATCTCCATTCACAATTATTAAGCAATGTCGACACTTAAACATATACTTCAAGCGTTTTACATTTGTGACCATTAAATAAATTACATCAGTAGTTTAAGAAAAAGAGGATAGAAAATACAAGCATCACCTTTAAAAGAGATGGAAGGACAAGCTTCACTCCTTGGGCACTCAGTTGAGACATCATAGCACGAGCAGCACATTCAGCAGCCTCACGAACTGCGATTACTTGATCAGAAAAAGAAACCAATAGCAATGGCAACATCTGAATAACATACCTGATCAAAATCACTTGTAGTAAAAAAATATAGAAAAGGTTGTGGCAGGAGAATCTATCTAAATGATTTTAAAAAAAAAGAAAAAAAGCTTAATGATAGTTGACGTACGGCTCAAACAATCGTCCCAGAGATTCACATAGGCACTCAAATGCCAGTAGAGCTCCTTCGCGAGATTTTGCAGAACTTCTGCATTAGGTAGAGAATGAGAAAAGGAACTACACAAGCCACTAAAATATAACCATGTTCATAACAAATATACACAGCTATGTTGATTTATATGCATAAAACAAGATCTAAAATGGCTGTCAGATTAAAGCAGTCAAAACTGACAGAACAGAAGAGCAATTAAAATTCAGAAAGTCACACCTATCGGCAAAAGCTTCTCGTAACACAGTCACAACACCATATTTCTTCAAAGATGATAAACCAAGCCCCTTGAGCACTCCTGCAAGTCCAAAAGCCGCTCCGCGGCGTTCACCATATTTCTCACTCTTCATCAGCTGATCCAACAGCCTAGAAACAAGTGCTGCTGCGTCTTCCTATACAAGCAATATTAACATAAAATCACTCCTCCCGAGAAGCATCATAGCTCTTCAAGTAGAAATTACCAAGCATAACTGAAAAAATAATAAAAAGCACACAAGCTCTTATTTCTAGACCTTAATAAAACCCATTATTAGCACCAGAAAACACATACTTGCTTTGATCGCATCAAAGGAGATAGGCATGACGAGACAGCTCGCTGAACAGCTTCAGAAGGGGTATTCAACACATCCAACAGCTTCTCTACAACAGCATAGACTTTAGGGTCATCCTGTTAACATAAGTATGGATCTTAGAGCTAAACTAGGATGATGCCATGTTCCTCATATGCTTAGAAAGAAGCAGTAAAACAACACCTTTGCCAAATGTTTTGCTAGGGCTCCCGTAAAAATGACTACACCTTCACGAACCAGATCATATTTTTCTTCATCTGATGCCTATACAAAGAGAAAAATTAGGCACAAATGCGCACAGTTTGTGCAAAACTACATGAAATGAAAATCAATGTACTTCAGCACTTGATCATGCAAGACAGGATCAACAGATACAAAATAATTATAATTTGGAAGAAAGGTTAACCTTCTTATTCAAGTAGTTTTCAAAAATTGGGAATAACAAAGAAACATTATCTCTTCCATGCCTATCAATAATCATTATACCAGCATTAATCATTCTTCCACGAACATCAGCATTAGGATCAGCCTGAAATGCAAAATATTTATAAATTAGTTATTCTGATTTTCTAGTAAAAGATAACTAAAAGTAAAAAACTTGTGCAACTTACTTACAGGAGGCACCATTCCAAGCTTACATGGAGAAGACACTATAATCTAATAATTATTACAAAGAATCAGGAAAGAATACACACCAGTGCTCGTGATATCAGAAATGTCATGACAACAGGAAGGTCTTTTGTTCTTAATACATCAGCTGCAGAATGCAAAGCTAATGCTATTCCTTGCCGACCAAGCCAACCAACATCAAGATTTTCCTCACCAAAACCAGAATCGCGGATATATAAAGAAAATAAAGTAGAAAGGGATTCCTGAAAATATAAACAAAAGAAATCAGATAACAACAATGTACAAGAAAAGTAAAAGGTAAAAATCAACAAACCTGTATAGAATCTGGGTTTTCATCCAACGCAGCAGCTAATGCCTCTGCTGCAGCCAAACGGACATTGTAGTTTATATGAGAAAGTGCTTTGAATATCCCTGAGTAGTCAGTCCCAATGTCATATCCATAGCGATCCCATAAATCTTCTGCAGCTTCAGCAACAGACTGAAAGCATAGAGATAATGAAGAGAATGAATATTCCTATGGAAGCCAAAAACAATCAACTTCAAATATCTAAGTCAAACCTTTTCTGGATCATGTAAAGCAATCCAAATGTTTGTAGCAACTTCAACATTTTGAGGAAGAGTCCGACCAGAAACAGATGGAATGCATTTTACAGCATTTAAGCAAGCCATCCTTACATGAACATCTTTTGCGTACACTCCATATAAAGCCTGTAAGAATAAAATTATTAGACAGATCACATATTTTAAATGAGTACATACTACACAGTAGAAAATAAGTAACTAATTAAGGACATACAGATGCTATTTCATCTGGCTGCAGGCCAAGGCACAACTCATTTAACGCAGGCCCAATTGATGCTTGGTAAGCTGGAACAACGCCTAGTACATGATAGAGAGCCTGCAAAAAAATAAAAAAATGGATGATATAGCAAGACAGATTCATTAAATAACAATAAAAAATATAAATCATAAATCTGTTAGGTTGAAAGTCTGTAACCGATAATATGCGAAGCCTCGGAAGGGGTAGAAGGGGATCCATGTGCATATAAAGAATCCGGAGAACATCATCGTGAAGTCCTGCTTGCTTGGACGATAGTAAAACCCGCTCCATTATCTGATGACGAACATAGACAGATAAATAAATAAATAAATAAATAAATAAAAGAAGCATCAGTGGATGCACTCTGTAACATTTGAAAGTAGGACATCTTACAGGAAAGACAAAAGTAAAGGAATCCACAGGCAGAGGTCCAGATTTACAAGACACAGACAATCCGTCTACTATTCTCTCAAAAAGACCCAATGATGGTCTTTCTTCAGCTACTTCATCCACACTATGAATGAGTTCCAACTGAATACGAACTTCATCAATCACAATTAGACGTAAAGCAGTAGCAATATCAAGGGCCCAATTACATAGGGGATGCACTAAACAATGGGCAAGCTTCACTGATGTATCATAGGCTACATCCCCAACAACGGGGGACCGCAATAATGGATCGACAAACTTAACCTGAAAAATGTAGAAGATCAAAATGCATGACCTGAAGATTAATCCAGACAAATTAGCTGGTGGAAAAAAAATATGAAATTAACAACAAAGGAAAATCAAGCATTCAATGCCACTGAGAGAATAATATAGAAACCAAGTGTCAGTAAATAGCAATAGTCAACAGCTTAATTACCTCTGTAAAATAATTGTAATTGATGCACGAATATAGGCTGTATAACTATAATAAATAGGAGATTTAGGTTACCATATATAGTTCCTAGGATTACTCCATGTAATCAACATCTACATCTAACAAATATTAGCTTTTCTCAGTCATAACCTAAGTGATATGGAGAAATCAGATCATGTTTGTGTCAAATTCACTGGCAAAATCCATGTTGCCTAGGAGTTTCAGTTGGAGACATTTCTCAAGGGTAAGGAGATGTGGGGTCATATAGATGGCAACACCAAAGGAGCTACTGTTGCAGACAAGGCTGCTTGGGTTGCTAAAGATAATCAAATCATAACCTGGATTCTTGTTTCTATGGAGCCACATCTAATTCTTACTTTACGTCCTCGTAAGTTTGCAAAATCCAAGTAGGATTATCTCAAGCAAGTTTATAATCAAGATAACAATGCAAGATGCTTTCAACTTGAGTTAGCTATTGCCAACTATACACAAGGGGATCTATCAGTTCAAGAATACTATTTTGATTTTCTAACTTTGTGGAATGATTATTCAGATCTTGTTACAGCTAAGGTCTTTGCAGAAGGTTTGGAGGCAGTGCAACAAGTACATAAAACTAGTCAAAGAGATCAATTTCTTATGAAATTGCGACCTGAATTTGAATCTGTTCGTGCCTCTCTATTAAATAGAGATCCTATTCCAATTTTGCATATCTGTTTTGGAGAACTCTTGCATGAAGAACAACGTATTAATACTCAGAATTTCATGGAGTAGACTCGTGTTGCTTCTAATATTGTTTCAATTACTTTTGCTGCTCATGGCAAAGGGAAATCGGGACATGAGTAAAACACAGTGCTATAGCTGTAAAAAATTACGGCCATGTTGTACCTCACTGTCTTGAAAAATTTTGCAACCGTCGCATGCAGTCTGGGCACATCATTAAAGAGTGTCCTGCTCGTCCTACTCGCTCCGACAAGGCTTATCATGTTGTTGTTACTTTTGTTGCTACAACAACTCTTGTTGCTGCTCTACAATCTGCAACACCTCCTTTAACTCGAGAATCAGTTCAGGAAATGATTGTGCATGCATTTTCAACAGTTGGACTTCAAGGTATCAGGTCTTTATCTACTTCTTGGATTGTAGACTCGGGTGCCTCTAATCACATGACTAATTCTTCTCATGGATTGAGTAATATCAAAAATTATTGTGGTTCATCTATTCAAACAGCTAATGGTAGTGATATACCTATTGCATCAGTTGGTGATGTATCTTCTTCCTTTAAGGATGTTCTTGTATCACCTAATCTTTCTGTAAATTTAGAATCAGTTGGGCAACTTGTGGACCAAAATTGTGATGTTCACTTTATTCAAAATGGTTGTTTTGTGCAGGATCAGATGTCAGGGCAATTGATAGTGAAGGGGCCTAAGCATGGATTTTTTTACAATTACCTATTCCACGCAGTTTTTCCTCGTCATTTGTCCAAGCTTTACTATGTAATGAGTCTAGAGTGTCTAATAAAGTCTGGCATAAGCGTCTTGGTCATCCTAACTCTAGGATTCTATCATTTGTTGAAATCTGGGCTATTAAATAATAGAGTACATTCTTCTACTATGTTTCTTGATTGTGCAACTTGTAAACTTGATAAAAGTAAAATTTTACCCTTTTCCATCTGAAGGTAGTAAAGCTACATAGCTGTGAAATAATACACAGTGATGTTTAGAGAATTAGTCCTACTATCTCTCATGCTCAATACAAATATATTGTGACTTTTATCGATGATTACAGCAGATATACATGGGTTTATTTTCTGAGACACAAATCAAAAGTTTTTTCTATGTTCAAATTATTTTTAGCTCTAGTTCAAACTCAATTTTTTGCTAATATAAAAATTCTTAGGTCTGATTCAGGAGGGGAATATGTGTCTCATGAGTTCTAATCTTTTCTACAATCTAAAGGAATTATCTCTCAGCCTGGCCGATGTCTGGCTGTCCGATACCTTTTTTCCTGGCGCCTGGTCGCGCCTCGCGTCTCATGCCTCTGAGCGCTTGAGGCGCGCCTTTTAAAACAAAGTCTCAGCATTCTTGTCCTTATAATCCACAAAAGAATGGAGTAGTTGAACGAAAAAATCATCATCTTTTAGATGTTGTTAGGACTTTGCTAATTGAGTCATTTGTTCCTCCTAAATTTTGGGTAGAAGCACTCACCACCACATTCCTCATCAATAGACTTCCTTCCCAAGTTTTGGACTTTGAGTCTCCATATTTTTAAGTTGTATCATCGTCATCCTCATTACACAAATCTTCACGTATTTGGGTGTGTTTGTTTTATGCATTTGCCTCCAACGGAAAGAAATAAGTTCTCTACTCAATCTATTTGTTGTGCTTTCTTAGGGTACAGTGCCACACAAAAAGGTTTTTTTGTCCTATGATCCCAATTCCAATTGGGCTCATGTTTCAAGGAATGTTTTATTTTTTGAAAATCAATGGTTCTTTCATTTGTCTTCATCTCCAAAGTCTTCCTTATAGTTCTTTCCTTCTTTTGATGACACTTCTGCTTCTAATACTCAGGTTGAAAGGTTTAAGTAAGGCATTGTATAGCAACGGAGATCTCTCATGCTAACCTCTTCCACACCTGCCTTGCCAGTTGATCCTTTGCTCGCTCCATATATATTACTGGTCCTCCCGACCGATATGGGTTTCCAACCCTTAAGACGAGTACCTTTACTTCTGCCCTTTCTGCTACTTTGTCTTCTATTTCTATTCCTACTAGTTACTCACAAGCGGTCAAAGAGAAATGTTGGTAGCAAGCCATGCAGGAAGAATTATGTGCTCTTGAAGCTAATAGGACATGGGAAGCTATTGATTTCTTATCGGTGTGACTCTACTTGGCTGCAAATGGGTCTATTCAGTTAAGGTCAAGAATATGGAGTTAATTATGAGGAAACTTTTGCTCTGGTAGCTAAAATGACCATACGCATAATTTTGGCTATCACTGCTTCCCAAAATTGGAATTTGCAACAAATGGACGTGAAGAATGCATTTCTTCACGGAGGTCTCAAGGAATATCTTTATGTGTCCTCCAGCAGGTTAAATTTCTAACTCTACTTCTGCAGTGTGCAAATTGTGTCGCTCCTTGTATGATCTAAAACAGGCGCCACATGCATGGTATGAAAAATTCACTTTTACCTTACTCAAGTTTGTTTTTCTCAAAAGCAAGTTTGATGCATCTTTATTTCTTCGAAAGACTAAGCAGGGTATTGTCATTCTGTTAGTATATGTTGATGACATCATAATTGTGTTACCAAGTTCCTCAAAAATTTGTGTTCAGGAAGTATTGGCAACGCAAATTAAAATTAAGACCAAAGATAGTTCAAGATGCAAAAATGAAAAAAGGACAGGTATTTGGGAGTAGACAAAACCAATGTTGGATCTAGGAAAGAAAAAGGAACGCACCAGGGTAGGTAATT
Source organism: Abelmoschus esculentus (assembly GCA_035048815.1). Taxonomy (NCBI): domain Eukaryota; kingdom Viridiplantae; phylum Streptophyta; class Magnoliopsida; order Malvales; family Malvaceae; genus Abelmoschus; species Abelmoschus esculentus. The sequence goes on from JAUCBN010000049.1 coordinate 6,518,181, forward strand.
GGCTATGTGCAAAAACAGGATTAGCAACCGCCATCTCCCCCATGGCATTCAACATCAAAGATAGATTTTTCTGTATTTCCCGGACCTTCTCACGTATAGATGCCTCCTCTTTAAGAAGTTGCTCTCGTGCTTGCTCTTTTGCAGTCTTCCCTTTATCTATATGTATTAAATGACATACAATATCATGATATTAATCTAGTAATAGAAATCATGAAGCTATAAAGTGAAGGCAAAGTTGACATGCCAGCTTTCTTTGTTGACTTTCCACCATCCTTTTTCCCACCGCCAGCAACTCCTCTACTAGATACCTCCCTCTTTCCATAGTGGTTAGAATTGTTATTATCCTGAGAATAGAACATTAAATAATATAAATGACCGAAAATATATGTAAAAGAGAGCAGCAAATCAAAGAGGACAAAGAGAAAAGTATAGACCTCAATTGGTTTAGTGTTCTTAGAGGTAATTGATTCTGCAACATAAACACCTTGCTCATTGGAAAGAATTCCTTCAGGAGTTCGGAAAATCTACAACAACATATCAAAGATAAAATCAAGCCTTAAAGAAGACAAAAAGAACAAATCAATAAATAAGAACATAAAACTACATAGAACCTAATAGCAAAACAAAGATCTTTTGACATAGTATTCTTCCAACTAATCATAAACGGAGGTTCTATTTTGAAATTAGTATGATTAATTCCATAAAAGCTAATAAAGCATCTTTGAACATCTCATCACTCTCACTCGAAAGATCACCTGCAGGTAACAACATGCTAAAACGGAATTTTAAGGGGGAAACGTCCAAAACATTGTATCCATAATAATTTGTGCAACTTTTGAAGTGAACATCCATTAGGCAAAAGCAAGACTAGTGTTGATTGAGAATGAAGTATACACTGCAGAAACCTTTAGAGAAGAGAAAAAATGGGGACTAATAAAGCCAAGAACATAATGACATTTCAAGGCCCAAAACCAATTAAGATGGAGGGAAGTAAAACTACCAAGCCAGTAAAAATAGAGTGGATAACTTTAGAAGCCACACCTGAATGTCATTCTCTGAAAGCATATCATGGGAATGTCGATCTGGAAGGTTTATAAGATGCTGCAAAGTGAAGGGAGCTCATGTCAATAATCAGAACCCAAGAAAAAAGGAAATTGTCATCGTGTGATTACAAGCAATACCTTCTCAAACTCTGAATATGTATCTTCAGGTGCTATTAACATCAAAGTGCGTAGAGAATATATTGAGGCCTGTTGTTCAAGTAGATTGGCACTCATCAACCCCATTGGTCCAATTAGACTCTACAAAAACACATCCCCAAAAAGGTCAGGATAGACTGTAACCAAAGCATGTATATAGACTATGATGCTAAAAAGGTTAATTTTCCAACCAATAAACTACCATAAATCATATTTCGTTAGAATGTGGATTTTACCTCACATATGTTGCCAACATTAGCAGAGATACTGCCAATCACATCAAAGCCGAGGGATCTCAAACATTTATGGAGCCTCTGCAAATGGGAAGAACGAGAAAACAAGAAAAATTAATCACTAAAGCAGAAAACTTCCATGAAACACAACAATAAAAGAATAGAAAATAAATATACCTGCCACACAACATCACTTTTTGCAGTTCCAACCATGCACGGATGATGAGAGCAGAATATAATTCGTGTAGGAACACTTGGATCTGTAGCTAGAGCTGTGATTGATATAATAGATAGAGCTTTCACTAAGACCTCAACAGAAGGAAGGACATGAAGTTGATTGTCCGGATAACTATCTGCATCACTACAGATATACAGATTTAAACTTCACTCATCAGATAAGATAAAATGCTAAACCAAATTTTGGAGTAAAGAAATAAAGCTTCGGTGATAAGAGAAAAGAATATGCTAATGATAACCCACTGACAAAACCCTAAAATAAAATGAATGGTGACCCAAGTAGGCAAGTAATATCTCCAAAATCAAAATATGAAAATCGCTCCAAGGTATTAAAAACACCAAAACTTGGGAACTGTTTCATTTTGTACCTCATCTTCAAGGCACTTATTTTCTCTCCAACCAGAGACAGAAAGCCGGTGAACTCAATCAAAAGAACTTCTGACAACTGTGGAGCAGCAGCAATAATCTTCTTCGTAGCATCATAAGCTTTTTTCCGAACATTCCAGCTTGAATGGCACATTAAGAAGAGCAATAACTGCATCAATATTCAAAATCGATTTTCAAATTCTGAATTAGTAATTAAAACTGAGAAAATAACAAAAAATTCTTCTTTTTCATTGAAAACTGATCTACCTGTAATAGTAAATTAGCTGAGAAATTCTCCAGCACTCTGCACAAAGCAGGCAACTATTAAATTTAATCATAAACCAAAAAATATATATAGATATTCAAGGAAGTTCATTATGAACGACTAACCTGCAAGAATGTTCCACCAACAGCACTTCAAGAAGATCTACGCATAATGTGCAATCTTCAATTGATAATTTTGCGACCTACATAATGTAGATAGTACAACTTAAAAACAATCCAATCAAAAGAAACCTAAAAAAAGGTTTAACAATGGCTACCATCGTATTTGAAACAAGAGAGGGCTCGTTCTGAGATATCAAGGACCAAATTTTCTCCTTTGCCACATTATCCTCTGGTAACAAACAAAGAACAAGGGATCCAACAAAGATATAAAACCTTCAAACTAGTAGGTTATTATGAACAGAAAGAGATGGTAGGCATTCCAATATGTCAATCATTTACAAGACAAATACCTGCTTTGATATCCACAGCTGCAATCTTCCCAACAATATTTAATGCATATATGCCATCTAAACGTTGCACAGCTTTAGTGAAACCAGTTTTCACAAGTTGAACAAGGGGGCCTAGTAATGATGATATCTGAAAATTTACATTTAAAGTGCTTCAATGCAATGGAACAAGATATTGACTACAAAATAATTAATTATTGAACATCCCTGAAATATAAATAAATAAAGGATGTTAACCTGTAATACGGCATCAGGGTTTTTGGAGATAACTTGTAAACAACGAAGATGACCCCTTCGCAAGGCTTCTTTCTCCTTAAGGCCAGTAGAAAAAAATGACAGTATATCTGGTTGAAGTGCATCAGCAAAACGGGCTGCCCAAGTAGCAATGGCCGATAATATTGCTAGCTTTACCTCTTCATTTCCTGCAACAGATGATGTTCATCTTTTTCAGCATCTAACAATACAGAAGTAGCAATTTTACTAGTAAACAGAAGTGATTGAGAGCCATCAAAGCAAATTACCTTCATCTTTATAACAAGTTAAAAGAAAGCCGCATACAGTGCGAGCGAGGTTGTTGAGATATTTTCCTTCAGGAGCATTAGACAACTCCAACAGGGCATTGATCATACCAATCCTTTGATAAGGAAACGCTAGTCTTCCTTCTGAACCTGCTTGAATGAAAAGTCAAGTAAAAGTTCACGAAAAGACTAGCAAGTAAAGATATGTTGAAGTATCATGCACAGTATAAAGAAATCTATAATTGTCTTCATAAGAGGTGAAGGTCAAACCTCCAAGAACAGCTTTAACCGCATTGAACATTGATTCACAAGCATCTGGATCACTAGACTTTTGGCTTAAGCAACGCACTATAGTCAACGCTGCAACCCTTCTTCCATCTTCTGCATGGCGAGCCTGTGGTAATATAACACAGAGAATTTCCTTCGCATATTTACTTAAATCAAGATCAAGTGAACTTAATAGTATTCCAACCGAGTCCAACACAATCTCAGGGTTGCGTTTCAACATCTTCACTGATGACGGGATCACAATACTTTGGAGATCTTCATGTAAAATATGTGCAAATAATGGACAAAAGGATTCACTAAGGCCCTTAGCTGGCTTTTCCCTTGCATTTAAAACAACTTTAACATAGATGTCAAGAAATATGGGCTGTACAAAGCAAACAACCATGTCAGACCTTCGCCGTAGCTCATTGAATACAAATGAACATTAAACTGAAAAACCATGAAGACTCCCAATAGTCATCAAATAGAATTCCAGCATGAATAATAAATCAGTAATCACAAAAAATCCTACCTTGCTTTTTTCAAATTTAGATGGCACTGCAGAAGAAAATTCCAGTAATAAACATAGCAATTTGGGAGTATCTTTGTATGGAATCCGTGCATCTTTTATTTCTTCTATGTAAATGTTGTACACATCAGGTGACTGTAAATAGAGAGAACAATAAAATCTAATTTCATTTATTGCAATAACCAGCTGGGAAATTTCATCAAAACCAGAAAAAGGTTAGTCATAGAACCTGAGAAAATAAATGCAAAAATGTTTTCCTGCATGCCCTTTGCTCACGGAGATCTCTCTGCATGACAATATGCAGCAAAGATGCCTGAGCTGCAGCCACTCTACACAACGCATTTCGTGAAACTTTCGCAAATTGACTTTTGTTTAAGAGGAGACACGACCACTTGAGTAGACTATGGCATCCCACATGGGATTGAAACTTTGATTGCTTCTCCATTGCCTGAATAAGTGCTGCTGCAAAACTTTTCATGAATGTAACTTCACCTAAAGTCCTCACAATCACATCATTAACAGCTTTTCTTGACCCTCCATCATCATAGATTGGGAAGGTTTTAAATATCATATCGACCAAAAGTGTGGTAAACTCAGGGGACATATCTGTTCAAAAATAGCAACAACACCAAAAACTGATAAGTAGATACAAGTTCTTACAAATAAGTTCATGTTATTCTTGTTTTTTACCAAATACTTGCAGCATTGAGTGCACAATTATTCAGTTATTAAGAACCAGAGAGAAAATACAAACAAGCGCGCGCACAGAGAGAGAGAGAGAGAGAGAGAGAGAGAGAGAGAGAGAGAGAGAAAATACCAAAGCCCAAGGAAACATGTTTCTACCTTTTACATTATTCATGCCTAACATTTTCAAAATGTTTCTGATCTTCTTCATCCAATACAAGTACATGACTACCTTAGGCAATACAAACTATAAATGATTGCCTCATAAAACATTTCTAGTTTTTACAAAGATTTCAACCATTTCAAATCAACCAACTGAAGATTGTGCAGATACCACCAAAAATAGAAATCATGATTCATAGTGGAAAACCTCTAATACTAGCTATAAATCCAATTCACATCCACGAACTACCAAGAATATGAACTCTCTCTTCAACTATTCTCAAAATTTAATCCACTGTACTTCAGCAACCTTCCTCCGGTATTTACTAATGAAACTAAAATTCTCATAAATAACCTTGCTGGCTGAAATGTTATCACTCGCACTAGATACAATTCAGAACACCAATACCAACTCAATCCACCTCCTTGATGATGCACGTTTAACGGGTGCAAACACAAATAATTGACTACCTCATTTAATACAAAACAACAGTAATGCTTAGCATTTAGAGGAACTATTAAAATTTCCAATTCCGTAAACTCAATCTTCTGACATCAAAAACTTCAACAAATCTAAAATGAAATGCCTTTCACTTCCAGTAAATCTAAGAACAAATTTTACAACAGCAGCAACAGAAAAATGAAACAACCATATGAATAAAATCTAACGAATAAAATTAAAAAAAAAAAAGATTTTAAGTGAAGGAGAAGAAGAATAGAATCAGATACCTGAATTGGAGATAATGGGAGGGAGTTCCTCGCGGAAGATCCGGACCCGTTTTTTAGTTGACGCGGTAGAAACTGAGCCGGCGATAGAGATTAGAGAATCCATCGAATAAGAAGCCGCCATGTCTTACCGAAAATAATCCGGGTCCGGGTCGCCGATCAAAAATTCCGGTTATTGGAGCTCCTTTTGTTCTTCAGATCGTAGAAATGGAGGTGGGTTATGTTTTTAGTTAGGGTTTTAGAGGAGTGAAGGCATTAAATTGGTAAACAAGAAATAGATGTAATTGGTGAACAAGGGCTGCTTTGCTGGTATTAGGCTTATTGTTCTCGATCTTCTTTATGGGTTGAGCTAAGATATGCTAGGCCCATAATTTATAATTTTTTAAAAAAAAAATAACAACAAAAATGGAGATTTTACATAAATATTGTATCTTTTCAAATTATTTCTACCAAAACGGTGGTTTGCTGTGCAATTTAAAAGTTAGATTCTTTTCTCGTCTTCAAACAATGATTAAATAAAAAATTAAATATTATTTAAAGTCTTAATATTTTCTATCTGACTTTAAATAGTGATTTTCAAAAATATGTAAATGTTTTTTTGTTATCTCATTGTTCTTAAAAAAAAACTTATGATTTTTTTAAATCATTGTTTGAGATCGGATGAAAAGCACCCCGATTTTGAACAGTGTTTAATTTTTTATTCGATTATTGTTTGAAGACGATGAGAAAAGAATCTGATTTCTAAATTGGACGGTAAATCATTATATTGGTAGAAATAATTCGTGAGGTGTCATATTTTTAAAAGAAAAAAAATAAAGACAATATTTGTATAAAGACTCCAACAAAAATTTTAAACAGAGTTTTGAGTCAAAATTAGAGGTTTAATTATTTTAAAAGTTTGATAAGTTAAATCTGTTAATTTTTACGTTTTATAAATAGAGAATTATAATAGTAAATTGGAATGAAACCTTTCATATTGAAAAAAAATAGTTATATGAATGAATGAATATAAAGGCTATAAAAATTCTTTTGTCTATAATTAAAAAAATATTCTCTAAATAATTTATATTTGAATAATTAATAAAAAGGATATAAATAAAAAAACAATATATAAGTTAATATATATATTATTGATTAATGAATTTATATTAAAAGATATATTTTTATAAATATAAAATTAATATATATATAATAACTAATAGAATTATATTAAAAAATAATTTAATAATAATAATAATATATACATCTTTCAAATATTCTTAGTAGTTATACTAAAACTTTAATTTTTATAATTTACTTAAGACTAATAGGTACAAAATATTAATAATTAATAAATTATTAATAAATATTAATTATAATCATATTTTATGTCACTTTATTTATTTAAATAATTAAAAGTTATTAATTATTAATTAATTTTATCAAATATTTTTATATAATTAATTAATATAATCTATTAATTAAATTAATTAGTATAATTTAATATTTATTATCAATTAATATAATCTCCAGTCGGTTATTAACAATCTGTTAATTAAATATAACTTTTATCTTTGTTTTGTTGCAAGGCCACGCCACCCATTCAAGCACAAAGGTTGATGTGAAATTTAAAAGGGTTGGACGAAGATATAGATCAAAAAGTAATTTTCAAAAAAATAAATTTATTTGAAATATGAGTTGCACTCAAACTCAAGCATTCAAATCGATTGTTTTTTATATTTCTAATATTATATTCTATTTTATCTTTATATATTTTTAATTAGATCTCATTAGAGTTAAATCTATAATGATGTTAATGATATAACTAAATATTAAAAATATGTTAAGATGTGTACAAACAATTTTTATTAGAGATAAAGAATTTGTTCCTAATGTATTTTGAATCCACAATATAAAAGAAGAAAGATACCTAAAAATTTTAAACCATCGACTCTAGAAAATAATTGGATAGAAATCGTAAATGTTATCAAAAAGAAAAAATTTAAAATTATAAAAAAAAATTATAACTATCGTCGTAAATTAAATATAAAATTTGAATATTTTATAATAAAAAATTATAAAGATGTATGTATTTAAAATAATAAAAATCTATAAATATAAGAATTTTAAATATCTCATCATTGTAGGGATTTAAAAACATGTGTAAACCCTCGATCCGATCTAGATTAAACCCGATTGGAACGAGCTATACGGGGAATACCGAGGTTAATACAAAGACTCGTCCCGATAAACGATCTTAGTTTTTTCTTCCCTATATTTTTTTTCTTCTTCTTTTCTAGATGCTTTACTTTGATCTTACATGTTTATGCATAGGTTTTGTTCAATTATAGTGGAAACGGAAGTGTAACGAGTCCTAATTCGATCGAACATGTTTTAGGTACCAAAATGAAAATTTCTAAGAATTCATAGATCAATTGTGAAAATAATGTTACCAACCTTTAATTAAGTTCATTATATGCTTGCATGTCAAATGTTAACTTAAAATAATATCTACAACTCGTTTAATTGCATTTATAAGGTTTATGGACTAAAACGCACATATTCCAAACTTGCAAATTTCATTACCTAACATTAATCGCCTTGGATATCGATACCAAGCTTTGGAGTATCGGTACGCCTACGTGAAACACACCGATATCGGTACTCATTAAAGGTCTTATAGATACACGGTTTTTGATCGAAAAAGTGAAATTTCATAATCGTTTTCCCGTACCGATATGTTAAGTCGTAACGATACGTCGGCCTAATATTATACTACCGTACCGATACATCAATAGCTTTTATTGGCACATCGACCATTATTTCACTCTTGGTATCGGTACACCTAGTACCCATATTGATATGCATGCTTGTATCACGCAGCCCGCACTAATACCAACACCCGATACTGATACCCTACACTAATTTACACAAAAAACAGTCTTTTAAACACCTCTAAATCACTCTCAAACTTGACCAATTCAATCCTAATCATCATTAAACATATTTAGGCACCTAACCTTATCATCTTAGCAACAATCCTCAACATATTCAATATAACTTCTAGATACATAACAACCTAGATAGTAACAATAATTCTTATAGGCACATATATGAGCAAACATCAAACAATACTTCAATTCAATACCATAATCAAAATCACATAGTTAACATAATATCAACTAATCAAATCAAGTCCAAAATCTCAAGACTAACATAAGTTCAACTATCCTATTACTCTCAACTACCTAAAGTTCAAACTTAAAAACATACTTGAGCTAATAATAGAATGACACAAATGGTTTTTTGCTCTTCGGCTGCCCTTCCTTAAACCCCCAAACCTTTGAAAACACAAGTAAAACACTTTAACTTACTTCTGAGTTTAGGGAGGTTTTCACACCTTCCTTACACCACAAACCTTTAAAAACACAAGTAAAACACTATTAGATAAGCAACCCTCATAATTCATTCATCAATTAACTGAAACTTGTCCGTGAAGTCATGAAACACGATTTGGCTTGTCCAATCACCTCCAAATTTGTTCTCCTTTTTCTTGACCAGCTTCAAACATCAAAAACAAAGATTTTAGTGCATTAAGGTGTATCCAAAAAACCTCCAACTCGGACCTATACAAAGCAGCCCCTAAAACACCTTAAAAACAAACTGAAAACTCACCCTAAACCTCTCCAAATCACACTTAAATCTTATGTTTAGGATTAGACACTTAAAAACTATTTTTATTACATCTAAATTCATCAATATTCATATGTTTAGACATCAAAAACACCCAAGTATAACCCTTGTACGAAAATCAAGAAAACAATGAACCAAAAACTATTTATATTAAACCGAAAGATTAAAACGTTATATAATCAGCCAAGAACTTGTGAATTTCAATAAAGAACTTTATAATTTAGAGGTTTGAATGATTCTCACCTCCAAATCTGATCCAACCAATTAAAAAGAGAATTTGAAGAAGAAAACTATAGGAATTAAAAAACATTGAAATTTAATTAAAAAGAATTGATGTTTACCTTGAAAAGATGATGAATCCTCTGCTTTGGAGCAGAGAAGACCCAAAATAAGGAAGAGGGATTTTGATTACTTATGTTAATTTGGATGATTAAATGGTGTTTAAATAGGCCCATAGGAAGGTTAGATCAGCTAGGACTAAGATTGGATCAAAGTCCTTTAAAGATTCAAAGTTTTGGCCAAACTACAATTTAGTTACTAAAACAATCTTGTTTTCAATTTTTACAAAATAGTCACTAGTTTCAAAATCTGAAGGACCTAAGGATTAATTTTTAAAATTTATTTGACCAAAGTCAAATATACATCAAATAATAATTTTAGAATAATTTTCCACAATTTAATTATATCAAAAAATGATTATTACGAATTTAATCCTGAACTAGGTTAAAACGACTAAAATGGTTCGACCAAACCTCTAAACTGGTCATTAAACTTCTAGGCCCAAATTTTGGGGCGTTACAACATGTAACAAGATGGTTTTAGGTCGGATACTGTCAAGTTGGATTAAATTGGATACATGTCAATTTTTGGTTGATTTGATATTTCAACTCGATTCGAGTGAGGTGTATGTTAGTTTCAGGTCGGGTTCATTTTGGGTATGGTTCATTTTAGGTCAGTTTTATTTGAAATTGGAGTCTTTTTAGGTTGGGTCAAAATAGTTTGGTCTAAATTAGTTAATTGACAAGTTAATTCGAATTCAAATGAACTTAGGGTCGGATTTATTTCAAGTTAGGTAATTTCAAGTCGATCCCAATTTAGGTTATTTTAATTTAGTTTCGAATTTGTATTAAGTTTGAGTTTGGTACAAATAGTTATGTAAATTATTTAACGTCTTTCGGCTTTCACGAACACGAATCATATTAAAAATAAATTTTGATAAAAATAAAATTTCAGGGAGTAACATTAAAAAAATATCAACATATTAAAAATCTAAATTAAAAAATTAATAAAGGTCAATTTATAATATAAATAAAATTTTAGGGACTATAATAAATTAAAATATTAAATTAAAATTAAAAAAATGATTAATTACTACAATAATCACTTATATTTCATCAGTATAGAGTTTGTCATAGATTTTCAAAAATGACCAATAAGATACTTACATTTTTGGAGTGTAAACTTTTGATCACTAAATCGTTTGTCGTCGTTAAACAATGACGACCGAGTGATCTCGAAGCAGAAAAAAAAAAGAATTACTTCAATGATCACTTACATTTGTCCCATATATATATTTGTCCCTTAATTTTAAAAATTAAACGTAATGATCACTAATAAAAATATTTATTTTTAATTTCATCCTTAAATTTTTAAAAATTCGTTTCAAATATTTAACATTGCTACTTCTAATAATAAATATACAAAATAATACACACAATAATATACAAAAAAAAATCTAATCCAGGTTTGATTTAAATATTAGATTTAATTTAATTAATAGATTTAATTTAAATACTTGTTTTAAATATTTAATTTAGTTTAATTTCAATATGTGATTCAATTTAAATATTAAATTTAAATATTAGATTTGATTTAAGTATTCAATTTAAATATTTGATTCAATTTAAATACTTGATTTAATTTAAATATTTGAATTAAATTGAATGTTTAATTTAAATATTATATTTATTTTAAACATTTAATTTAAATATTCGATTATTATAAAAATATCCGATTTAAAATTTCGATTTGAATTAAATATAAAATTTAAATATTTAATTAAATATAAAATTTAATTTAAATATTTGATTTAATTTAAATATTCATTTAAATTAAATATTTGATTATTACATAAAATATTCGATTTAAATGTCATTCGTCTCATATACCTCTTTAAGAAATTTAGATCCAAATTCACCACCTCTATCGGACCTAACATTTTTCATCTTTTTCATAAAGAGAATTTTTCATAGAGATTTCTATATACTCCTAAGATAGACAAATCTTTTCTTCCTTTTTAAAATTCTGAAGAAAAGATCTCAAAGAGATTTAATGGCTACAAACATTTTTTAGTAGCATTAATGTCTATCGTTTTCTCTTTATTTTAGACAATATTATTGCCTTTAAAAGACCACTAGAAATATTCATCTACTATGACTAAAAAAAGATATCTTAAATAAATTATTAAGATTATTATTCTAACTTCTGCATTAAGTATAGAATATTTATTTAGTCATAATATTTTATAAATTGGAATAATGAGCATAGTAATGCACCAGGTAGGTCTAGAAAGAGAGGTGGCGCAGAAAGCACACTTAAATACCAAGTCTTTCAAAGAACCTATCCTAGACATGCATTTTTTAAACTATCTCACTACTTTCCAATTAATCTCTTATGAATATTTCTTCATTTATGTCTTTTAAAGTCATGCTTAATATATATTCCCCACTAAAAAAATTATTAAGCATTCTCAAGATGAATTTTCTACTAAAAAAAGGTCATCTAGCCCTCTTTTACAACCTAATCTAACAGATACTCACTAAGCTTACAGATTAGGTAAAGACTTAATATAAATTCATGCATTATAAATCATGAATTAAATAATCTGACCTTATAAGTAGAAACACAATTCATGTAGACCTTGTTTATTTTGATCATGCTTGCGGCTTCAATCCTTGTATCATGATCTCAAAAATTCATCGTGACTGAAATTTCACATATTTTTGAATTTACAAAATTCAAATAAAATTATATATGGTTAGTCATGAAAATAATTTACTAACAGTAATAATAAATAATTAAAATAAAATTCACTGATAGTAAAATATTCTTATCTTTAGGATTTTGGTTCTTATCTTTAGGATTTTGGTTCTTATCTTCAACTTCACCACCACCTTCGATTAGTTGACCTATCGAGTGCGTCAAGCTTGAACAAACCCAAAATCAACTTGACGATAATATCATTTTTGCAATAGAATTGTTTCTAAATTGTTGGTTATATGGACTGCAAAACAGGGCGTTAGCACTGACAGGAAAAATAAAATGAACGAACTGAAAGATAATTAGACCGTGTCGTGGTATGGAGGCCACTGCCTTAGAAACAATTCGCCCCGATGTGTGTACTCGCTACTTTAGGCGGTTGTCCCCCGAAGGTTAGCACGGTCCTCCAAACAATGTACACCCAAAGTTTGGAGTGAACTGTAGAGGAAATGATCGTCTAAACCGGAGTCGAACAAAAGCTTCTCTAAGCTTTTCAAGGAATGCTCTCAAACTCTCTTAAATATGACAGAAGTAAATCTGAATGGGATAATTAAAACTGAGAGAGAGCTCTCTTATTTATAGGCTGGACATGGTGGCATAATCGTCCGAAAATTAAATTTTATCTGATTTTATTTTCAAAATTAAATTTCAAATAATATGATAATAACAGATAAAATCTAATTAAATCTCAGATAATCTGTTAATATCTATATAAAAATAGTAGATTTGATAACCGAAAATATCCATTTAAATCTCGGATATTTTATTATTAAATCTATTCGGTTAAGTATTTAAAATTCAAAGAGAATTTTAAATCAACCGAACTACTCTCATACAACCTATAAAAACAAAGTGTGTGATTCAAGCATTACATATTTCCCACAATCCCCCACTAAAGCGAACGAATCCTCATGATGTCACAAAGTTCGACTATCACTAGACGAGCACTGGCGAGATTAGTTACTTAAGTACATAGTGAACGAATCTTGAACTAGTACGTAGTGATGATGAGTAATCCTCCTCTTAGATAAGTGAAACTAGTCTTGAACTTTCTAAGATCGGGGTGAACTCATAACACATAACTAATCTCTTCATCCACCACAGTCCGCGATGTGAAGATATATATACACGAAGTATATATTTAGCCATCTTACCTCGGGATTTTAGTAAGTGTACTAGAAAAACGACCCATCGTTTTTCATAGAAGGCGGCTAACTCTTCTCACTTACATAGGTTATTTCATCAAGTTTATCTCAACATAAACCACCCAAAATCGGGCTATGAAATAATTAAGAGCTTTGTATAAAGCTCAACCTCACAAGAAAATAAGGTGATTTTCTTCAAGTTCATATTAAACGAACTACCCAAACTCTGGGCTAAGAAATCATTAAGAATAAAAACTCAACCTCTTATTTGGTAAATTCAGTAATGTTCTTCTCAATAGAACAAGTAGAATTTATTAAGAGTTAAAAGTAAACCCATCCTTCCGAGCGGTAAGTTCAAATAGTCCTTCGCAATAGGTCTAAGAACTTATTAAGAATAGTTATTCAACCAAAAATCGGTAAATTCATCAAGTCTTTCTCACTAAGACCACCCAAACTTGGGATATGAATTTATTAAGAGCATTTAATCTCAACCTAGGCATGTACATGAAACATCATAGGGATTGGGTAAATGGACATGTACACTATGAGTCGTTTCATGATTTCGTTTAACCACATTGAACTTAGAGAACTAAGTTTGCTATCCACCATGAATCACTCAACCAATTGGCTTAAGACCCATTCCCCTCGACGAATCTAGAATTTGTTTTTTGCTCAATCCTTTGGTAGGAGGATCAGCCAAATTCATCTCCGACTTAACATAGTCTAAGGCGAGTACTTCGTTCTTTATTAGGTATCTCACATATTCGTACCTTATGTGAATGTGTCTCTTCTTACCATTGTAAGCTTGATTTAGAGCCACATGTATCGCAAATTACGAATCTCACAATAAAGATATCGAAGAAGTCGGTTTTCCCCACAAAGGTATCTTTGCTAAAAGATTCCTTAGCCAATCTATTTCTTGCATAGTTAAGTCTAAAGCTATAAACTCTGACTCTATGGTGGAGCGTGTAATACAAGTCTGATTGGCAGACTTCTACGAGATTACAATTCCACCTAAAGTGAAAACATATCCATTCGTAGAGCTTACCTCATCACTATTAGAAACCTTGTTGGTGTCACAACATCCTTCCAAAAAAAAAGGATAGCCAACAAAATTAAGTTTCCAATCTATAGTACTCGAAGGTACTTTAGTAAGCATCTAAGAGTCATTCAATGTTCACCACTTAGATTATGAGTATATCTACTCAATCTAATCATAACATAGGCAATATCGGGCCGAGTATAGTTCATTAAGAACATTAGGCTTTCAATAATTTTAGCATATTCAACCTGGGAAACACAACTTCCTTTATTTTTAACGAGATGATTGCTATAGTCAAAAGGGGTTCTAGTAGAGATGACATCCCAATTGTCAAAACTCTTTAACATTTTTGAGTGAACCCTATGACTACTAGCGTAGCCTTATATCTCTGGATAGAACTATCTAGCATGAATTTATTCCTAAAAAACTCATTTGTTGCTAATAGGTTTAAATCCTCTAGGCAAGTCTACCAATTCTCATATATGATTTAGACATTATTGACTCTAGTTTATCATTAACAACTCTTCTCCAAAACTAGCATCAATAGATCTCATAGCTTCTTCATAAGTTTTAGGATCATCATCCAATAAGAAAACTTAAGCTATAGAATCTGATAAGTTGTTTAAATCATTTATCTCAGAAATAAAGGAAGTAACAAAATCTGGTCCAAAAAAGGTTTTTTTTCTTACTTCTTTTAGGCTCTAACTCAAACTCTAGAGCATATCATGCAACATTGTTTGTAGCATACTCAATAAATACTACATCAACGATTTTAAGACCGATGGTGGACTTCTTAAAGTCAGACAAATCTACTTTAGCCAGACACCCTCACACTTTTAGGTATTGCAAGTTTGCATAACCTTTCCACAATTCGTATGAGGTTGAGTCTAATTTCTTATGAGGTATTCAGTTTAAGATTTACCGATAGAAAGACTTCCCCCAATATATTATCAGCTAAATCATAACTTATCAACAATGAATTTATCATCTCTTTTAAAGTTCTGTTTTTCCTCTCGGGTATGCCGTTTTGTTGAGGAAAACAAGGGGTAAAAGTTTCATGAACTATGTCATTCGTATCATATACCTCTTTAAGAAATTTAGATTCAAATTCACCACCTCTATCGAACCTAACACTTTTCATCTTTTTCATAAAGAGAATTTTTTCATAGAGATTTCTATACACTCCTAAGATAGACAAATCTTTTCTTCCTTCTTAAAATTCTGAAGAAAAGATCTCAAAGAGATTTAATGGCTACAAACATTTTTTAGTAGCATTAATGTCTATCGTTTTCTCTTTATTTTCAGGTCTGGTCAGTTTTTTACATCCTTAATCAATTATAATGATTCCATTTCCCATAAAATACTAATTAAAATTTTCCTTTTAAAAATAAAAATCCAAAAATAACCAATTAAACTTATTTCCATCCTCCCGCCATCCATTCATCAAATATATTTCCCAATTTCCCATATCAATGGAAAATTTTGTAAACCTTATTTTTTCTCTTTCAATATTCAATGGGAAGAGAAAATTCAAGTATAATTGGCTTATACCTCTTCTCTTTCACATTTTACGATTCATTTGAAATTTCAATTTCTCATATTTCTCACTAACACAATCACAATTGTTTATCAATTGTGGTGCTTGAATCCTATTGAAGTTTGTTCTTAAAATTTTAGGTAAGATCACGTTTTCAATATCTTTTCTCTTATTTTTATATATTTTTAAATTCAAAGTAAGTTTGTTCTTTTATGTTTGTTTAATAAATTTTGGGTATGAATACACAGATTCTTCGTCTTCATCCTTTCAATCATTTCAATTTTGTAACACCCTCGACTCGGTGTCACATCGGGCCTCCGGTCCAAAACCTGTATTTTAAAATTTCTTTCCAAAAGCCCATAAAGTTGGGTCCAAATCCATTTCATCACAATGTAATAAACTCTAAATCCATTTAAAACGTAAATAAGAATAAATTAAAGTAACGGAGCTCCAAAATATTACAATCATTTAAAAACATTCGACAATAAATAAAACAGAGTTACAAATTACACATATAGGGTCCTACAAGTACGAATACCCACTATGCCTAATAATAGTACTCTGACAACAGATGTCGATGCTGAACCCACCACGATGCTCCTCCTCCGAAAGCCTCCTTAACCTACGCACGAAAACACATTTCGAACGCTGAGCTACTAAAGCTCAGTGGGTACTCGACCAACCGGTCCACAACATGCATAGCATGGAATAAGCATAACAACTTCTATGATGACATGGCATGAATACAATGACGCTACCATATCCGCTTAAACACATGGTACCATGATGGCATATATCAGCACATAGTATATGCAAGACAAGAGAAGACCACACAACAACTCAAGCTCTTAACCCGTATTTATATCTCATATATATACTTATATATATATATATATCGGTGTCCATATCACCTCATAGTAGTATAGAAGTAAGGGTACCCATCAGAACTAAGCAAGGCTCGTGGCATGCCACTCCACATAATCCGCTAAGGAACCCATCAGCACTAAGCAAGGTCCTAGCTGGTCTTCCGCATAATATATTACCGATAACCCATCAACACTAAGCAAGGTTATCGGTTTTATTATCATATAATAATTACTCTAGTAACCCATCAACACTAAGCAAGGTTACCAGATTATCTCATAATTATATAATATATACTCTAGGCAACCCATCAACACTAAGCTAGGTTCCTAGTAAGCCACGTGACTCGAATAGGTCACACGAACCCTTAACGGTTCCACATACCGGTTTACTCATTAGACTCCAATTTTATTCAATTATCTTTTTAATAGGTCTAGGTGTCTATTCCTCGGGTTAATACTCATTTTAGGGTTTAAACAAGTCTTTAGAACTTCTAAAATATCATTGTGAGACTTTACCATTTTTCCACAAGAACTTAGGCTAATTTGCCTTGGGGTATCGATACCCCTACTTGGAGTATCGAAACACCAGACATCGATACCCTCCCAAAGGGGGTATCGGAACAACGGTATCGATACCAGTATCGAATCCCTTTGACCCTTTCAAAAGTCAACAGAAGAAGACCTCCTGTTCCGATACTGGCATCAATGCCATTATGCCACTGGATAACTCGGTATCGAACCATGGTTCGATACACCTATTCTTGCAGCTTAAATTCTCTCAGGGGTATCGATACTCGGCCCCCCGGTATCGGTACCCCTTGAAAGATAAGTGCAGTTCTTGCCGTTTGAGCACTTATAACCTTACCCGAATCCATCCATTTAATATCAAAGTGATCCTAGACCGTAAGGGAACTTTCCTAAGCTTGTTTAGGCCTTAATAATAGAGTTTCATCAACCATTTCATGATTCACCATTAAAGTCCACCCTAAGCTTACCAAGCATATCAAGTCAATCAACATACATACATACATTTAAACTTAAAACAAGATATGCATGATAATTATGAGTTGGAAGAGAAACAACCTTAAGCAAGAACATCAACTAAATAGCAAACCCGAGCTCCACCTCCTTCTTCAAGATTTCTCTTTTTCTAAGCTCCTAGAGGGCTCTCCAACTTGTTTCTTTACAAGGGAGATTAAACAAAAGATTAGATATATTTGGGGATGATTCTCAGAATCTAAAAACATTAGAAAACTGTGGATTGAAGCTCCCAAACATCTAATCCCGGATTATACCAAAAACCCCTCAAAAATCCTTTTTACACCAAACTTGACAAACCAAACCTTGATGGATAGATCTCCTTAAGCACAAAAACTTCTCCTTCAACCCACAAACGTGATTCTCAGCATACTCTCAAAAGATTGCTCTTTTAACTTCTCAAATGGGTGATGAGGATGGTGAAGGAAGAGTATGGGAAGCAAGGACAAGGGTGATATCACCCAACTTTCTGTAGAAAAAGAATTAAAACCCCTTCCCCCTCTTCTTCCAAAATCCAAATTACTCAAATGTCCCTCAAACAAACCCCTAAGGCCCAAAACAACAACTCAAGCCCAAAACTTAAGGCCCAACAAGGCCCAAACTACACAAACCTGAGGCCCAAAACCGAAGCCCAAACCTCTCGGGTTAACCCGACACTCGGGTCCGAATCCGGGTCATGACAACTGATATGGTGCGGAAACGGTGTGGTTAATTGAATGGTGGTGTTTGGTTGAAGATGAAGATGGTTTGATGGTGTGGTTAATTGATCGCAATTGATCAAGCAAACTCCATGATAGGCTCTAACCCACCCTCCTAGATGCAATTACCTAGGCAAGCGAGAGTGTGAAGATAGAATCACTAGCAATCTATAGACAAGATTGTGTTGAAACACTTCTAAAATTCACAAGCAAACAATACTTGCAAAAATATACTCAATAAAATTTATTCTCTAAAAGAAATATTCAAATTGTTCATCTTACAAGAGAATAGGCTACCTCCTTTTATAGCCTAAAAGAGCCAGCAAAATCCCTAAGAAATAGCTATTTAATCCCTAAAAATCACCACATTGATAATTTAATAGAAATGAATCCCCTAAAATCATCATGTGCTAATTAAAAGAATACTATGGAATAAATTAAAATACTAATAATTATAGTCAAAGCTTTATAATCCAGCTTTGAATTATTTTATTTTAATTTCTAATTCATCCAAAAGCTTTATATATTAGCTTTTGGGTTGAATTTTACAAAATCCCGTAATAATCCCGTATCTAGTTTTTTGCATGCGTAGTCTTTAGTAAAACGAACATATCTTGAGCTCCCGATGTCCGATTGATGCGTTTCAAGATAAGTTGAAAAGTCAACTGAATGACGGTCAATTTATTAGAAGAACACTCTGCCCAAAAATGCCCGGATCCCATCTGAATATTCATCGCAAGTTAGCTGACTTTCTAGACTTTTCAAAATGATTCAGCTTTCTACCCGATGGGCATTGCTTTAGTCCTCTCATGCATGTATCATTCCCCCACTCCTCAAAAAGATTCGTCCTCGAATATAAACCGGTGATTGGAGGAAATTCATCAAGGTACCGTGGAAGAGAAGTCGTCTTAAAGAATCCTTGTGCTAAGTTTCCTTTTTCAATGTGATTTACAAGTGACTTCTCATTTGCAGCGTCATCATCGTTTTGGTCGAAAGACAAATCATTCTCATTTTTGGGCTCTTTAACCTCTTCTAACTCACTTTCCATACCCCCCCTCACAAAAAGTCTGAATTTCATCAAAGTACATTTGTTTGGGAGAACTAATTTTTTCAAAGTCTACAACTAGGTCTAGCAAACAACTTTTTGTTTCAACACATTTTGCATATTCTTCTTTGTTTGGTTGTTTACTATCACTTTGGACTAGGGATGATTGTTCTTCTTTCGACTTTGTTTTACTAGAGTCTAATATGATATTAACAAGGCTTTGAAAAGATGAAACTTGAGATGTACCTTTATCAAATGAAGTGTATTCCTTTCGATGAGCCTTAAACTTCTGTAATTGATGTTCAAGTCGGAGTGCTTCTTCGAATACATCCATAAGAGTATCATATGGCTGGAATTCATTGTTGGCAATCTCTATATTTAGCCCGAAATAGAATTATTCTATTATGTCATCTTCTTCCTCAAAGATATCTGCCCGATTCATAAGCTCTAGCATGGTGTTGTAGTATTTCTCCACAGACATAGTACCTTGTTTCAATTGTTGAAGTTTTCTCTTGTTGTCACTATAATATCCTGGTGGAATTTATTTATTCCTCATGATCCGCTTCAATTCCCTCCATGAATCAATTTGTCGTTTACGTTGAAATCGTCTATCTTCCACTAATCTATTACACCAACGTGCAGCATGGTTAGTGAATGCACTGATAGCCAATAAACATTTTATCGTATCAGAATATTTATAAAGCATGTCCTCAATCTTGTTCTCCCAATCACAATAAGTATTTGGATCAGAAGTTCCTTTGAAAGAAGGAATTTTGGGCTTTGACATAATCAATGAAGGCTTATTTTGGTAATTAGATCCCAAAATTTCACGAGGCTTGTCTCCAAAAGTATGAAACATCTTGGAAAATTCAACAAGAAAAAAACTCAATCCCAAGGAATCGAATTGAATCTGATACCAAATGATATGGTGCGGAAACGGTGTGGTTAATTGAATGGTGGTGTTTGGTTGAAGATGAAGATGGTTTGATGGTGTAGTGATGGTTGTTGTGTCCTAGGAACCCTCTTGATCGCGATTGATCAAGAAAACTCCATGATAGGCTCTAACCCACCCTCCTAGATGCAATTACCTAGGCAAGCGAGAGTGTGAAGATAGAATCACTAGCAATCTATAGACAAGATTGTGTTGAAACAGTTCTAAAATTCACAAGCAAACAATACTTGCAAAAATATACTCAATAAAATTTATTCTCTAAAAGAAATATTCAAATTGTTCATTTTACAAGAGAATAGACTACCTCCTTTTATAGCCTAAAAGAGCCAGCAAAATCCCTAAGAAATAGCTATTTAATCCCTAAAAATCATCACATTGATAATTTAATAGAAATGAATCCCCTAAAATCATCATATGCTAATTAAAAGGAATACTATGGAATAAATTAAAATACTAGTAATTATAGTCAAAGCTTTATAATCCAGCTTTGAATTATTTTATTTTAATTTCTAATTCATCCAAAAGCTTTATATATTAGCTTTTAGGTTGAATTTTACAAAATCTCGTAATAATCTCGTATCTAGTTTTCTGCATGCGTAGTCTTTAGTAAAATAAACATATCTTGAGCTCCCGATGTCCGATTGATGCGTTTCAAGATACGTTGAAAAGTCAACTGAATGACGGTCAATTTATTAGAAGAACACTCTGCCCAAAAATGCCCGGATCCCATCCGAAAATTCGTCGCAAGTTAGTTGACTTTCTACACTTTTCAAAATGATTCAGCTTTCTGCCCGATGTGCATTGCTTTAGTCCTCTCATGCATGTATCAACAACTCTCCCCTCCTAAAAGAAAATTTCGTCCTCGAAATTTACCTATTAGGAAGAGATGCGGGTACTGAGCCCTCATGTCCTTCTCAATTTCCCACGTAGCCTCTTCAACTCCGTGGTTTCTCCAAAGAACCTTTACCAACGGTATACTCTTGTTCCGTAACTCTTTTACTCATCTATCCAAGATTCCTATTGGTCTCTCCTCGTAAGTCAAATCCTTATTGACTTCGATTTCCTCAAGCTGAACAACATGAGAAGGATCTGAACGATAACGCCTCAACATAGACACGTGGAACACATCATGGATATGTGCTAACTCTGGAGGCAAAGCTAACCGGTAAGCCACTAGTCCCACTCTCTCAAGAACTTCATACGACCCCACATACCTCGGACTCAACTTTCCTTTTCGACCAAACCGGATTATTCCTTTCCAAGGAGATACCTTAAGAAACACCTTTTCCTCCAACTCATACTCGATGTGCTTGCGCTTACGATCCGTAAGCTTTTTGCCGATCAAACGTTGCTTGCAACCTTTCTCTGATGATCTGAACCTTTTCCTCAGTTTCTTTAACAAGCTTGGAACCTACTATCCGTCTCTCATTTAGCTCGGTCCAACACAAAGGTGTCCTACACCTACGCCCATACAAGGCCTCAAAAGGTGCCATCTTTATACTCGACTGATAGTTGTTGTTGTAAGCAAACTCCACAAGCGATAACTGGTCTTCCCAACTCCGAGCAAAGTCAACCACACAACATCTAAGCATATCCTCCAAGATCTGGATAACTCGCTCAGACTGTCCATCGGTCTGAGGATGAAAAACTGTGTTGAAGTGCAACTTGGTATCCAAAGCCTTATGGATAAACCTCCACAACCTCGCTGTGAACCTCGGATCTCTATCCGATATGATCGATGAAGGTACACCATGCAACCTTACGATCTCTTTTATGTACAACTGATCCAACTTTTCCAAACTGAAGTTCATCCTAACCGGTAAAAAGTGAGCCGACTTGGTCAACCGGTCAACAATGACCCACACAACATTATGCTTCCTCAACGTCATTGGTAACCCGGTGGCAAAGTCCATGGTCACACGATCCCACTTCCATTGTGGAATCTAGATAGGATGAAGCAAACTTGAAGGAACCTGATGTTCCACTTTCACAAGCTGACACGCTAAACATCTCGTCACAAACTCGGAAACATCTCTTTTCATACAAGGCCACCAAAAGAAGGGACGAAGATCCTGATACATCTTGTTACTACCCGGATGCACAGAAAATGAACTACGGTGAGCTTCCCTTAAGACACGGTCCCTCAGATCCTCAAGAGCAGGAGCACACAACCGACCTTTTAAGTACAAGAACCCACCATCTCGTACCTCAAAGTTTGACACCTCACCTCGCTGACAAGCCTCAAGCTTAGCTACTAACTCCTCATCTAATGCATGTGCTCTCTTTATCTCCTAAACTAGCGTGGGCTCCACGCGCAACTCTGCCAACAAACCACCATCCTTGGTCATCCTCAACCATGCAAACATGGCTCTCAAGTCCGACATGGACTTTCTACTCAAAGCATTGACGACCACATTCGCCTTACCGGGATGATACTCTATGACACAGTCATAGTCCTTCAGCAACTCTGTCCACCTCCGCTGTCTTAGATTCAACTCTTTCTGGGTAAGCAGATACTTCAAACTCTTGTGATCGGTATAAACATAACATTTCTCCCCATAGAGATAATGCCTCTATATCTTCAACGCGAAGATAACTGCTGCCAACTCGAGATCATGGGTGGGATAGTTCTTTTCATGGGGTTTCAACTGTCTCGAGGCGTAAGCAACCACCTTACCCTCTTGCATGAGCACACAATCTAACCCACTCAAGGAAGCATCACTAAACACCACATAGTCTTTCCGCGATTCCGGTTGCGTCAAGACCGGTGCCTCGGTAAGATAAGCCTTAAGCCGCTCGAATCTTTCTTGTCTTCTCTCGTTCCACACAAACGGAACCCCTTTTTGAAGCAACTTTGTCAACGGTGCTGCTATGATCGAGAAGCCTTTCACAAACCGCCTATAGTATCCGTCAAGTCCAAGAAAACTATGGACTTCCGATACATTCTTTGGTGGTTTCTATTCCACCATAGCTTGGATTTTCTAAGGATCCACGCGGATGCCATCTGCTGCAACGATGTGACCAAAAACTGCCACCTCTAACAACCAGAACTCACACTTATTGAACTTGGCGTACAAACATCTATCCCTCAAAACCTAAAGAACAACTCTTAGGTGGTAGTCATGCTCCTCCTCTGAGCGTGAATACACCAAGATATCGTCGATGAACACCACCATAAACTGGTCTAGATACGGCTGAAAGATCTGGTTCATCAAGTCTATAAGAGTTGCTGGTGTATTCGTGAGCCCAAACGTTATCACTAAAAACTCATAATGCCCGTACCGTGTCCTAAAAGCGGTCTTTTGGACATCCTCTTCCACCACCTTCAACAGGTAGTACCCTGATCGTAGATCGATCTTAGAAAACACACGGGCACCCCTCAACTGATCAAACAAGTCATCGATCCTAGGCAACGGATAACGGTTCTTGATCGTGACTTTGTTGAGCTGACGGTAGTTGATGCACATCCTCATCGATCCGTCCTTCTTTTTAACAAACAACATCGTTGCTCCCCACGGTGACACACTCGGTCTGATAAAGCCTCTTTCTAACAGCTCTTGGATCTGCTGTTTCAACTCTCTCATCTCCGCCTGTGTCCATAGCAAGTGCCATACGATAGGGTGCTATGGACACCGGTGCCGTACCTGACAACACCTCTATACGGAACTCTAACTCGCGATCGGGAGGTAAACCGGGTAACTCCTACGGAAACACATTAGGATACTTGCATACTGTCCTCAAACTCCCTAACTCAGGGCTCTCTACCACGCGAGCCAAGAAAGCCTCACAACTTTGCTGGATCAACCTCTGAGCTGGCAAAGCTGATACAACATTCGATAAACAGTGGTTTCTCTCGTCCTTCACAACAAGCTTAGACCATCCGCAACACGAAGCTTTAAACTCTTTGACCTACACCCAAGACTCGTATCATGCTCGAAAAACCAATCCATCCCTAGGATTGCGTCGAACTCTTGGAAAGGTAAAACCATAAGATCTGTATGAAAGATCGAGCCTTGCACCTATATCGGACACCTCAGATAAACCTTATCCACCAAAACATC
Source organism: Abelmoschus esculentus (assembly GCA_035048815.1). NCBI lineage: Eukaryota > Viridiplantae > Streptophyta > Magnoliopsida > Malvales > Malvaceae > Abelmoschus > Abelmoschus esculentus. Next base: position 6,542,931 of record JAUCBN010000049.1, read on the forward strand.
TAAACCCAACGGACTTGTCACATGAACTCCTATTTCTAACTCTTTAGCTGGCAACCCCCAACACTGAGATATCCCACTACGGTTATAGGAGTGGGTAGACCCCGAGTCCACAAGAGCAACTATGGGAACTAAAAACAAGGTAAACGTACCTGAGATAACATCGGTAGCCGCACAGTCCTCCTGTACCCTCACAGCATACTGCCTAGCCGGTGCTCTCGCCGTGGACTAAAAGGTACCACCCGAGCCATGACTAGCCCCTCCATGGGTAAAACCTCTACCTCTCTGACTATGATAATCGGTCCTCTGAACCTGATCTGATGTCTCCCTGACCTTCTCCGGGCAGTCCTTCACTAGGTGTTCTGATGACCCACAACGGTAACAAGCTCTGACTGCGTTCCAATACTCTCCTTTGTGGCTCCATCCACACTACTGACAAGTCGGAACACCTGAGCTCCTCTAAGAACTCTCCGGGCTCATCATCGGAGATGACGTAGACTGCCTCCTCCTCCTAGCAGACTCAGACCTACGGTTAGATCTTTCACCCTGACTAGAAGCTCCTCTACTCTGATTCCAACGGTTCTTGTTCCTTCCCAAAAAAGACTGAGATTTGTTGGAGTAGCTCTGATTACCTCCACTAGCACCACCCTGACCGAAAAATGAACCATAGGTCAAACCTTGCACCTGCTCTAAGGACTTTGCACTAGCAGTCAACTATGAAAACACTCTAGGTGGAGTAGCGGTGAGATATGTATGGATCTCTTTCCTCAAACCCTTCAAAAACCTCTTGCATCTCATTTTCTCCGTGGCCACCAACTCTGGTGCATACCTACTCAGCTGTAGGAACTCCTGCTTATAAGCGAACACCGAACGGTTACCTTGCACAAGATGGGTAAACCGCTCCCTCAAGGTGTCGATGTGGGCTTCTCCCACATACTTCTTCTCGAACTCATCGAGGAAGTTGTTCCAAGTTGGTCTCTCGGGATTCCAGCCAAGCTCCACTGTTTCCCACCATTCACGTATATTGACTTTCAACAACGACAGAACATATGACATCTTGTCCTCGGATCTCAACCTCATCTGTCTCATGATCCAACGGGTGTCATGTAACCACTAATCAGCTTGCACGGGATTATCTTATCCTATACCATGAAAGTCAACAACTCCTTGCCTATGCATCCTCTCCACTAGTGCCTCTCGAGGAGTAGCAGACGGCCTCGGTATAGCTCTCATGATCCGGTCCAACGCCTGATTCAGCTGCAAGAAGTAGTTGGCCCCTTGACCAACTGCATCATCAGACGATGCCTCCACCGCAGGCACATACTCCTCATCGAAGTCCTCTTGAGAACCCCAACTCTTTTCCATAACTCTGTTCCTCATTGGCATACTTACTGCACACAACAAACAAACGAGGTTACATCATCGAATATTCAGCATCTAAGTAAGTACAACTTCGACTAATGGGCATGTACTTATCTGACACCTATATGACACACTAGACTCCCCCGGGGACTTCCTAGAACCGACTCAACCTAAGCTCTGATAACACTAAATGTAACACCCTCGATCCGGTGCCACATCGGGCCTCCGACCCAAAACATTTTTTAGTAGCATTAATGTCTATCGTTTTCTCTTTATTTTCATGTCGGGTCAGTTTTTTACAGCCTTAATCAATTATAATGATTCCATTTCCCATAAAATACTAATTAAAATTTTCCTTTCAAAAATAAAAATCCAAAAATAACCAATTAAACTTATTTCCGACCTCCTGCCATCCATTCATCAAATATATTTCCCAATTTCCCATATCAATGGAAAATTTTGTAAACCTTATTTTTTTCTCTTTCAATATTCAATGGGAAGAGAAAATTCAAGTATAATTGGCTTATGCCTCTTTTCTTTCACATTTTACGATTCATCTGAAATTTCAATTTCTCATATTTCTCACAAACACAATCACAATTGTTTATCAACTGTGGTGCTTGAATCCTATTGAAGTTTGTTCTTAAAATTTTAGGTAAGATCACGTTTTCAATATCTTTTCTCTTATTTTTATATATTTTCAAATTCAAAGTAAGTTTGTTCTTTTATGTTTGTTTAATAAATTTTGGGTATGAATACACAAATTCTTCGTCTTCATCCTTTCAATCATTTCAATTTTGTAACACCCTCGACTCGGTGCCACATCGGGCCTCCGGTCCAAAACCTGTATTTTAAAATTTCTTTCCAAAAGCCCATAAAGTTGTGTCCAAATCCATTTCATCACAATGTAATAAACTCAAAATCCATTTAAAACGTAAATAAGAATAAATTAAAGTAACGGAGCTCCAAAATATTACAATCATTTAAAAACATTTGACAATAAATAAAACAGAGTTACAAATTACACATATAGGGTACTACAAGTACGAATGCCCACTATGCCTAATAACAGTACTCTGACAACAGATGTCGATGCTGAACCCACCACGATGATGCTCCTCCGAAAGCCTCCTTAACCTCTACGCACGAAAACATATTTTGAACACTGAGCTACTAAAGCTCAGTGGGTACTCGACCAATCGGTCCACAAAATGCATAGCATAGAATAAGCATAGCAACTTGTATGATGACATGGCATGAATACAATGGCGCTACCATATCCGCTTAAACACATGGTACCATGATGGCATATATTAGCACATAGTATATGCAAGACAAGAGAAGACCACACAACAACTAAAGCTCTTAACCCGTATTTATATCTCATATATATACTTATATATATATATACATATATATATATATATCGGTGTCCATATCACCTCATAGTAGTATAGAAGTAAGGGTACCCATCAGCACTAAGCAAGGCTCGTGGCATGCCACTCCACATAATCCGCTAAGGAACCCATCAGCAATAAGCAAGGTCCTAGTTTGTCTTTCGCATAATATATTACCGATAACCCATCAGCACTAAGCAAGGTTATCGGTTTTATTATCATATAATAATTACTCTAGTAACCGATTAACACTAAGCAAGGTTACCAGATTATCTCATAATTATATAATATATACTCTAGGCAACCCATCAGCACTAAGCAAGGTTCCTAGTATGTCACGTGAATCGAATAGGTCACACGAACCCTTAACGGTTCCACATACCGGTTTACACATTAGACTCCAATTTTATTCAATTATCTCTTTAATAGGTCTAGGTGTCTATTCCTCGGGTTAATACTCATTTTAGGGTTTAAACAAGTCTTTAGAACTTCTAAGATATCATTGTGAGACTTTACCATTTTTCCACAAGAACTTAGGCTAATTTGCCCTAGGGTATCGATACCCCTACTTGGAGTATCGAAACACCAGACATCGATACCCTCCCAAAGGGGGTATCGAAACAACGGTATCGATACCAGTATCGAATCCCTTTGACCCTTTCAAAAGTCAATAGAAGAAGACCTCCTGTTCCAATACTGGCATCGATGCCATTATGCCACTAGATAACTTGGTATCGAACCATGGTTCGATACACCTATTCTTGCATCTTAAATTCTCTCAGGGGTATCAATACTCGGCTCCCCGGTATCGATACCCCCTGCACGATAAGTGCAGTTCTTACCGTTTGAACACTTATAACCTTACTCGAATCCATCCATTTAATATCAAAGTGATCCTAGACCGTAAGGGAACTTTCCTAAGCTTGTTTATGCCTTAATAATAGAGTTTCATCAACCATTTCATGATTCACCATTAAAGTCCACCCTAAGCTTACCAAGCATATCAAGTCAATCAACATACATACATTTAAACTTAAAACATGATATGCATGACGATTATGAGTTGGAAGAGAATCAACCTTAAGCAAGAACAACAACAAAACAACAGACTCGAGCTCCACCTCCTTCTTCAAGATTTCTCTTTTTCCAAGCTCCTAGAGGGTTCTCCAACTTGTTTCTCTACAAGGGAGATTAAACAAAAGATCAGATATATTTGGGGATGATTCTCAGAATCTAAAAACATTAGAAAACTGTGGATTGAAGCTCCCAAACATCTAATCCCGGATTACACCAAAACCCCCTCAAAAATCCTTTTTACACCAAACTTGACAAACCAAACCTTGATGGATAGATCTCCTTAAGAACAAAAACTTTTCCTTCAACCCACAAACGTGATTCTCAGCACACTCTCAAAAGATTGCTCTTTTAACTTCTCAAATGGGTGATGAAGATGGGGAAGGAAGTGTATGGAAAGCAAGGACAAAGGTGATATCACCCAACTTTCTGTAGAGAAAGAATTAAAACCCCTTCCCCCTCTTCTTTCAAAATCCAAATTACCCAAATGTCCCTCAAACAAACCCCTAAGGCCCAAAACAACAACTCAAGCCCAAAACTTAAGTCCAACAAGGCCTAAACTACACAAACCCGGGGTCTAAAACCGAAGCCCAAACCCCTCGGGTTAACCCGACACTCGGATCAGAATTCGGGTCATGACATATTTAATTCCAGGTTCAAACATAATCTTAAGGTGAATTTGTTGTTGGGATTTGTTTCTTTTATGGGGTTAACTTTTGATTTTTTTTTGAACAAACTCATCCTGCAATTCATAACATTAGCGACTGCCTTGTCGCCTGGAAAGTATAGTTCAAGGGTAAACAAGGTCGGTTTGAATCAGATGATATATGATCCAACCCTATTATTGGATCCGACAACAACCTCTGCTCTCACTTGAGCAAGCCTGTTGTCTTACAAATGGGGCACCTGTTTTTAGCAATTAGCATTAACCATTGTTTGATTCAGTCTATGTAGAAAATCATGTCCACAATCTAGTATCTAGATATCATCCTTTCCTACGCAACTACAACAAAATAGATTTTTGGCGTTCTTGGAACAAATGTTATAGCGGCTATTTTTAGAAAACAATGCTAAAAATACATATTTAATGGTGTTTTGCCTCACAAATACCATAACAGATTTCTTTTAGTGTGGTTTTAAAATTAAACGCCACAATAAATTTAAACTAAGCGTTTGTAATGTATTTTCCTCGCACTATACCTTCAGCTTTATTACACCACTTTATTCTCTCAAATTAAAATCTTAAACCCTAGCTTAATCCCTTCTTCAATCAACGACATCCCTATATCTCTCTTTTCTCTTTGTTCTACATTCTCCTTGCTTTTCTTTAGATCTCTCAAAATAACTTAAACTCTCACCTTACCATACCTCAAAATCTCTTCTTTTATTTTATCTTGTGTATTGTTTTTGTGTCGTTGCCGCGATTTATATCTCAACACACTGATAGAGGAACAACGATCATAGAACTTTAGTGCATCGCGAACTAAGAAACACAAAGACGCTACCTTAAGGTTGTCTCGCGTCCCCGGGGGGACAATGCGGAGACATCTCGGGGATGTCCCAACTTTATCAGTGACGGTCAAACTTAATCGGGGATAGTCAAACTTTATTGGGGATGCTCCCGAATAAATTTACTTAAAAATAAAATCTTCATCTTCTTCAAATCGAACTAAATTAAAGATCAAAATTAGTTAGAGAATAAATTTTCTTAAATAATGAAAAATAAATTAAAAGTTCAAACATTAGGGTGGGCGAAAATTAAATTATTCGACTCGATTAAAAATTGACACATTTTGATTCAATTCGACTCAAAAAAAATCAAATAAAGTTTTGAGTTATGGAATGAAAATTCAAATAACTCAAAATTTTAGTAATTTGCTTACCAATTTTCATATTCGAGTTGAGTATCAATTTTACATAATATATTATGTACATCACATATGAAAATAAAAAAAGTATATCATATATGCATATAGAATGTCGTTAAAGTTAAAATCAATATGTGCACCGTTTTGCCCTATGTATATATATATAATTAAATTTGTATAGAAACTCAAAAACTCGACTCAAATTTTATAAACTTGACTCGATTTTAAAAAATTTCAAATAAGGTTTAAATTGTAAAATATGACAAAATAATTTTAAATTTTCGTTCAATTTAACCATTTAATTTTAATAATCTTTTAATGTAAGTGTTAGAAAATAATTTAAAAGCATTAGAAGTGAATTTAAATTACTATAATTATAATTATTGTTTGATACAATTATAATTTTAGTTCTTATTATATTATAAATTTTAATAATCTTATAATATATATATTATATTTGTCGTACCTTAGCTGTCCCCGTACCTTATAATTTTAAAAATTGTCTCCCCGTATCCGACCCGTCTCCATACTCATATCTGTATCGGTGCAACTTAGATCACGAAGAACGACGCAAAAGATGCGACGCTGTAGGGAGCACTTGGCTGACCGTACGGTGTTTCTCCAACAATGTCGCCCTCACTTCTATAAACCCAGTGAGCATGGACATACGCATTAATATACCTAGTAGGTCACTTAACCTACCAATTAAAGAGTTATTTTTCCTTAGAAACTCTCGCATCAAGCCACTTTATTAAATGACAAATCATTTTCTTAAACTTAAGCTTCTCAAACGATAAAAAAAATTATATTTTTCATCAATTTTCTTCTTGTTTTATCTCTCTGATCATCTTCAAAATTTGGTTGAATTTCTTTTTGTCGCTCATAATATCACTTCTTTAGTTCTTTCAATTTCACATTTGATTAAATTTTTATTTGTTTATATTATTGTTAAATGGGTATGAGTTTGTCCTGATTTAAAATTTTTTTTCCGGATATTCAATTTTTAGATGTTGATTACTGTGGTATTCTTATTTTAAACAAATTGAATTTAATTTTTAAATTGATATTCAAGGAGGAAAAAATGGGCAAAAAGTAAAAATACATCCACATATGATAATTGAACCTGGTTTTTTCTTTTTCAACCATTTTTCTGTGTTTTAATTGTAAATTGTTGCCTTGAGTATTAACTTGAGTTGTCTTGGTGTAACCAGTAGTACCCCAACTTCCCACGGTTCGCTTTGATTTTTATGGTTTAACATTTATTGAGTATTAGTTATGTTTTAAGTTGGATTAGGAGTATGGTGCTTCAAACTTTTGTTGTATTGCTATTGTTTTTAGTAGCTATAATTATTCACTTGAGATAATTATTTTAAAGTTTTGGCATTGAAATTTTGTTCTGAAATTCATCATTTGGTTAAATAAGTGTACTTATAAGAATTTCATTGCCTTGCGATTTTAGTTGCTCCAAATCATAAAATGTAAAAATTAAAGTAATTCTTTGTATTTTTTATTTTAATTAGACATTACATCTTTATATATACAAATCATGTCTCTAATTTAGGATACTCTAATTATGAAAAGATACTAATCTTAATAGATATGATCTCTTAAAATAAGAAATTGTAATAAAAATAAAATATTTATAGAATCTCTTAACTGAAGGAATGGAAATAAGTTGTATAATCCTACACTCCCCACAAATTGGAGAGTATATATTATATTATCTCACCTTGGATAAGAATGCATCGAGCACTGATTTGGGTAAAGCTTTTGTGAGTACATCTACTAGTTGTTCTTCAGTTGGGATGTATGACAAAAAAGTACCTTATTGATGATTTTTTCCGAAATAAAATGCTTGTCTATTTCAACATGTTTAGTTCTATCATGTTGATCAAGATTTCTAGCAATTTGAATAGTAGAGTGGTTATCACACAAGACCTCAAACTTGTATTCTTGGTTTGCATTTAACTCCTTAAGCAACTTGAGTAACCAAATTCCTTCACAGAATCATATTGCTAAGGCTCGAAATTCTACTTCTACACTAATTCTTGCTTCTCCAGGTCACGAGATTTCTCAAAACAAAAGTACAATAGCCACTAGTTGATCTTCTTTCTGTGAGTTTCCCGTCCAAATAAAATTTATGGAAACCTTCATAGATCTATTTTGAGTTTTTTAAACAATAAACCACGTCCACGGGTTTTCTTTAAGTAACTACGAATTTGGTTAGTTGTTGTCAAGTGTTCCTTGTTAGAGTTGGTTATATGGTAACTCATTACATTTATTGAAAAAGATATATCCGACCTGACTAGTGACAAATATATTAATTTTTTTCAATAACCTCTGAAACTTGTCTTTGTCAACTAGAGAACTTATTTCTTTAAAGAACTTTAGCCAACTCCCATCAGTGTATCTGCTAGTTTACAACCTAACATTTTAACTTCATTTAGTAAATCAAGGACATACTTTCTTTGATTAATCATCAACCTCTTATTTGACCTTGCAACCTATATGGCAAAGAAGTATCTCAACTTCATTAAGTTCTTTGTTTTGAACTCTCTGTTTAGAAGATTCTTCAAAAAAAAATCTCTTCATCATCATCTCTAGTGAATATTATATCGTCTACATAAACAATCAATATAGCCCTTTTTATTTCTTGAAGTTACCTAAATAAAGAGCGTGTGATCGACTATTGATTATCTATATCTATCCTTTAGAATAACTTTAGTAATTACGTCAAACCAAGCTTTAGGGGATTGCTTTAGATCATAAAGCGATCTGTTAAATTTACATACTTTCTGATTTTCTTCAATTGATTTCATACCAAGTGAAATTTTCATATAAACTTCCTCTTCTAACTTTTCATTGAGAAATGCATTTTTGACATCAAGTTAATGTAAGTTCTCATCATTATTGATAACAATACTCGAAAGGAATCGAATAATATTAAGTTTTATCACTGGAGCAAAAATTTCAGTGTAATTAATCTCATAGGTCTATGTAAATTCTTTAGCTACTAGCCTTGTTTTAAATATCTATACATTGTTATCAGAGTTATATTTCACGGAAAAACTCACTTACAATCAATAGGTTTTTTACCCTGAGAAAAATCTGTTATTGACTAGGTTTCATTTTTCTCACGTGCATTAATTTCTTCTTCAACAACCCTTCTCCACTTAAGATGCTTTAGTGCCTCGTCAATAGTTGTAGGAATGTCTTCCTCATTCAAACTTGTTGTAAAGGCTTTAAAATATGATATCAAAGAACTATAAAAAACAAATCTCTAAATAAGATATTTAGTGCATTGTCTAACTCCTTTTTAATAGCATTAAGAAAATCATCAAGATTAAAAGTAATAGAGTCATTGATTCTATTATCTTCATCCTCCATATTGGTAACTAGATTCAAATCCAATTCTCGGTAAGCATCAGATTACAAAATAATCTATGATAAAGTCTTTTTTTCTTTTTGTATAGGTCAAAGTTTCTTTAGGAGGAGTGGTGTTTAAAAAAGATCTAAAGAAATGTAGGTGTGTTTAAAGGAGTTAGAACATGAGATATAGGTGAGAAAAATATATGTGAAGAAACTAAAGTTATTGTAGGGAACAAAGGTGTATTTATGAAGTGATTGGATGAGAAGTTTAGAGGTATAAAATAAAAAATATGAGAAATTATTTGGTGTTGGTGAGAAGTCTAGAAATCATCACATGTCTTCCTTGAATTATAGCCTTGATAAAGTAAGAGTCCTGCTAAAAAAAGGTAAGATCCATGGTTACAAAAAAAAATTCGAGATGGAGTAATAACATTTGTAGACCTTCTTTAGTGAAGAATATCTTAAAAGATCTAGGATCCAACTTAGACATATTAATGGCTGAGATATGAATAAAAATTGTACAACCAAAAATTTGAGATAATATACTAGCAAGAGGCTTAAAATGAAGATAACTCTCTGTAATAACTATTTTTGTCTTACTCTTAACCCCAAAGAGAATCCCCTAAACCATAATATATATATATATATATTAATATCCAAAATATATATAATAAATAAACCATAAATTAAAAAATAAAATTTTATGCATATTAAATAAATAGTCCTTTAAAATATAGAAAAAATATTATTATTAATTAAAATCCAAAAGCCAAAAAAATATTATACATATAATAACAAAAGTCCATTTATATTATACCCATTGGCCCAATCTGCCAAATTCATTAACCAACAGACCATCCTTAAACCCTACACAGTAGCCCAACCGATTAAACTTAATCCAAGTTATCCCTAGACTCAATTACAAACTGTCATGCCCAAATATTCAATCTGCTAGCCCACTACACCAGAACCCAAACTCGGTCATCAAACCAATATCTAGTTCGATCCGAATATCTAACTCGGGTATAGACCCGACTCTTCCTCTCCCCTTAACCGACCCTTCAATTTTTAGAAATTCCATAACATTCTAGAATGGTGATCATTCGGATTCCCAGCGTCCATCCATCTTCCCTATCGGCCAGCATCACTAGACACTCCATCAGCAACAACTTCGACCACGCCAACTCCACCTCATCACCAACAACCACCAAAGTAGTTGGTCCCCTCTCTACTGTAAACCAAGCCAAGAAAAAACAGAAGAGAGTGGTCCCTTCCTCGCGTATGAGTGCCAACACACAGATGCAGACAAAAACAAAGAACAATCAGTAGCCAATTCATTTATTTTATTTTAATATTATGTAAAAAACGACTATATGGCCCAAATAAAAAATATGTAAATCCTAGAAGGGGTATATTCTAAGAAATATCAATACAAGCAAAAAGAAAATCCTAGAGCATTTATTTCTATCATTTTGAATAGCAAAAGAAATAGGGTTTTTTAGGTTTATTTTTCGGCCGAACACCGATTCCCGTCGCCGGTAGCACTTTCGTTTTCATACTTTTCTTTTCCTTTCAACACTTCAACTCCGATTTTAACAAGAGGGGTTTTGTTTCAAAAAGGTTTTCGAAAAAAGGAGGGTTTTGATTTCGATCTTGTGATCTTTGAGTAAAAAAAAGAATTTTGTTTTAAATTCGAGGATTTTCTAGGTTTTAGAAAGAGAAAAATGGTTTTAACTAGAAACAATAGTGAAGTTCTTAATGCTTTTATTTAGTCAATTCTTTTAGTGAATTCTTTTGCTATTAATTTTTTCAAAGTTTCAGCTGGTGATAAAATATGTTATTTTCATGTTACTTATTGTTCTTTATAATAATCTAAGGGTGATATAAATAAAGGAATTGAATGAAGAGTTGTATAGGAAACCTGAATTACAAATTCAAATATTAGAGTTACTCAAGATGACTTACAGTCTCGCAAGTGAGAATATCTCGACTACGCAACCCGAGCCTCGAATAATTCATGATGTTACTCTATTTGAAAATGAGGGTGATAAGGTAATATTATCTGTATAATATTTAATTTCACCATTGTTGAAAATTAAACAATAAAGATATCTAAGAGTTTCAAACATTTAAATTTCCTTATAGCTGGTGGATAGGGTTTTAGGATGAATCTTAAAACATTTTCCTGGGGGCATCAAGATGGAACCCAACAAGCGACTTTCATACAAAACCCTTACAATCTCGGCAAAGATAAGTTTAAACTTGCTTATGCTTTTGTTCTAGTTTGCCTTCCCTTGTTTTAGTAGTTATGAGGGAGGTCATGAGTTCATATATTTTGAGTCAATTATGTTAGAGAATATGTTAGAGAATAAGTAGTTAATCCAAGAAAATGAAATAATAATGAAACAATATAAATTATTATTATTTAAACGAACAGTAAAATAGAACCAAAAGAAATAAATTTCGATCAAACCGAATCTGAAAAATGATAAGTCGGAATCGAGTTGAGGCCTGTACGATCGCAGTTTTCTTAAGACAGATTTTCTGCCACTCATAAGGTGCTTGAGTTTTGATGGTAGTCTATCCCCAAGATACAACAACTAGAGGACCTCCAACAATAGCACAATTGCTGAGTTCCCGAGCTGTCTTTGCCTTTGCTAATCACCGAAAGAAAACAAGAGAGAAAACGTTTTTGAGAGATGATTGAAAACTGAGGAATCAATCTCTTATTTATAATGGAGAATTAGGGCAACAATGATCAGTTAAACGGATTTAAAATTCGAAAAATCAGGGATAATGCTTAATTATCTAGTATTTTAAACTAAATTAAATTCAAATCTAATACTAATAATAGCCATTATTTGCTTTAATATCCGGAGTAGTTTCAACTGCTTTTAATTCTTATTTCATCTGAATACAAACTCTTTTTCTGGATATAAAAAAAAAATTAAGGAAAAAACATTCACAATGGGTAAAATATCCTTTCATAGGCCCATGAAAAGGCTTGACCGGTCCGGATATTCGCGTCGCCCACGTCGTGCGGGTGCGCCCCAACCCGAATAGGATTGGATTCGCACTCCCCCTGCGCGCGAGGCATAGAGTCATCTAAAGTCATTCAATGACCTCTATGTGGGTAGGTGTATATAAACACCTCCCACTCTATTTATCCTACCAATGTGGGATAAGGGGGTTCTACATTCCTTATTTATTCTTGACCTTCCTACTTTGAGCATTAATTTCTCATTCACCACTCAACAATTTTGAGCATATGAGCTACCATTGTAAAGATCTTACGGAGTAGAATAGAAATCAACCATTTCCTTATTCGAAACCTCATCTTTACTCTTTCAAATTATGCTCCAAAGATGGTCATATATCACTGTTTTTCCAACAATCCCCTACATGAGTGAAATTGATGATTTTATCAAAACATTTTGGCACATTGTGGTGGTAGGCTCTACGATTGATAGATGCATAGGATAGGTAGGTTTTCTCCTTTGAACCTTCCCTTTTGAAAGTATATTTACTTTACTAGGTAATCAGTAGACGCGATGTCCTTGAATTATCAGCAGTTGGTGTAAACGGTGACATACTTCATACACCTATCTCTCTGAAAAGAGATTCAACTCTCATGGTTATGCCCTTAAGGCCGTGGACATCTCTTGGTTCTGCAATTGTATGAAAAAACTATGCCCAATAGTCTCCTTTAAGCGGCCCCACTTCACTCTCACATAGGTGACTTATGTTGCTCGGCTCACCGAAACATACAATGGTCATTAAAAGCTTTGCTTAACCTTTACCAAATTCTTGTCACTGTTCACATCATAGGAATGGACTTGGGAGAGGAACCCCCCACAGTGACTACACAGGTCTATGCAATAAGGTTTTCCCTTTGAACTAGATCTTGGGATCTCTAATCAACTAGGTAGGGTTTTTTCCTTCACATAGCGCCTTTATTTTCCATGGGCTTTAGTCTCGTTCCTTTAGATATTTTTTCAACTTTATCTCAATTTAACCCTTAGGTTATTGGATCCACAATGTTATCCTTTGATTTTATCAAATCAATAGCGAAAACTCTATTTGAGATCAGTTGTTTAACGATATTAAAATGATGACTCATATGTCTCAAATTACTGTTGCTCATAAGACTATATGCTCTACCAATAAACATTGTTAGCACATGCTCATGCCATCCATGAGTATCCTCCAAGACAATTTTAAAGTCATTTGACTTTTTCTAGAATTGTCTGGATCTCAAACTCAAATTCTATTATGAATCTAGTTGTACATGTTTATCTTGAGAAACACATGATATAACTTATTCATTCGATGTGAACATATTCACTTATATCGAAGAATATTTATGGAATAATACTTTACAATCTTGAGTATCTCTGAGATATCTCAAAATTCTCACAATTATTATCTAGGGTTTGACCTTAGATTATTTTGTGAATCTACTTAAATTGCTCACAGTGAAAACACTACTTTGTCTAATAAAATACACTTAGATTGTATATGACATTTGCATATTCCATTTCAACAAGTGTTGACTCGTATTTATTTGGAGTTCTGGTTGTACCGGAAACATCCTAGCCAAACTTCTTTTTCCATGTAATGTGAATTTGTCAATATGAGACCTTCAAGTGATTGTTTGATTTGGATACCCAAATTCAAATCTATCAATCTCATATTTTTCATATCAATCTTGAATAGACAGGTCTTAGTCTATTTTGACATACCATCATTTGTCACACTTACTTGTCATCATGACAATATCTATATTTCAACCGTTTGTTAAACATGTGGACTATTTCCCATATCCATAGTTCGTTTTACGAAACTTGGATCAACTTCTCTAGGAAGTGCATTTAAAGAATGAGTCCTTCTTTATTATCAGATTTTCTACAAAAATTGATATTCGTTACTATGTTTCACATAACAAATACAATCCACTTATTTTCATTTTCTTTGGTAATGAAATATTACCTTGGTGTGTGACCCCCCCACATTTTTATGTAGTTGTAGGAAGGCTTTATTTCCTTCTATAACTCATATGGTGCCTTACACTTAGTTGATAGAACAATTCTCCCACATATTAGGCACATTCTGAAGATTTAATTCTTTTAGAAGTTAGCTTCAAAATCATTGTATCTTTGGATGTTGCAACATTACTCAGAGTTTCTCCTCAAATTAATCAATTTGGGTTTCAACATTCTTCTTATAAGGAATAATTTCCTTAATTCATCTTTGCTTTTAAGCAAAATAAAATTGTTCTATCATGAAGGTAATAAATTTTCTTCAAACAATTTCCATCCTATCAATTATTATGACAAATTTTATCATAATATTGATCTCATTTGGAAGTACATAGTCCAAAGACTTATTCATATCTCATAACAATAGAAGCCTTTCCTCATGAAATTTAGCTTCTTGAGATATACCTCCTAATTTGCGGTTTGAAGTCATTTTTGACTTTCAATATATTTGCCCTACCAATATTTTCATAATAATATTTGCTTAGCAAAAGATGATAACAATATTTACCGCATCCTCTCTAGCATTAGAAGGATCTTCTTTTGATCAAGTTCATCATGATCAAAATATATAACATCTTTGTTGTCACATTTTGAAATTCTTCCTCTTGAATTTCACTAATTGTGTAACATGGTCACAACCAAAATATTATAGATTTGTTAATTTTCAGAAATTTAGTCAAAGACTAAAAATCAAAAACAAAAATATAATTTTCAGCTTTTGTTAGACGGTAGGATTTTAGTAAACTAGAACCCTAAAACAAAAGTTCACATGGTTTTAATAGAAAGAACAATATTAAACAATGCACCAGGTAGGTAACTTATGATAAGAGAGGTGGTGCACTAGGCATGCTTAAGAACCAAACTTTTTAAAGAACCAATCCTAGGCATACACATTCAAATTTCCTTTCAATCACCCGTTTATAGAAGTTCTTGAAATCATTCAAGTTTGAGTGATCAATTAAGTCACTGCCTTTGATTCACTATAATTTGGAATCAATGACTAATAATTTCTTAGCACTAACATCTTCCATTTGCAATCCAATGACCCTCAAAATTCTTAAGTCAATTTTAAACATTGTGTATTTCATAACATACATCAGAATAGACTTTGAGAATTTTAACATAAAGAATAACTTTCTTCTATGCTTTGATTCGAGATCTTGGTCGAATCAACATTGTAGAATTAATAACCAATGTTACTTCTACTAACAAATTCTGTTAAAACAGATTTGTTCACTTTGTTTAAAAATGAGATCAAGTAAATACGTTATAACGACATGAATTAAATTCCTGAAAACAAATTTATTTACTGTATCTCAATTTTCAACCTTCACATGAAATAAATTCACTGATTTATTTCAAAGTTAGAACTATGAAAGATTCTCAAGAAAATAAATAATTTATTTCCCTTTACAAAATAGAATCAACACAAGATTCTTATCAAAGAAATAAATTCAATGATTTATTGGGATTAGTAGCACTAAAACCCAAACCAAAAATATCAAAGCAATTTAATTCTTCGAAAAGAATTAATCCTTTGTTTTTAATTTCATTTGATTATTGCTTGGAAGATCAAGTAAATCCTTTAAACTGGTAGGAAATAATTCCAAAACGAATTATTTACAAGATCTTTGTTTCCAAACCAATTAAGACATTCTTTGTGTTTACACTTTCTTAAGGAAAATTATTAATTAAAAATAATAATACAAAGTGTTTCCAAACATAAATAATAATTATCTCAATAATTATTATTTCACATAAAAAGAATATTTCTTTTCATGTCATACAACATTAAGGTCAATATTATTTTTGAAATAAATAAAATTATCTTAAATATAATAATATTAAAATATTATTATCAAATTAACATCATACTTTATGATATTAAAATTACCCTAATACATGCATACATATATTTATTAAATCATTAAGAAATATTACCTTAATAAAATATTCACATATATGATATTATCACAAAAATACCATAAAAATTATTTAAGGAATTCACGATTACCTTAAATTTAAATATATGGTTTTAATATTACCATATTTTATATCAAATAAGCAATTTAAAATTGCTTTATTTGATCAATAGACAATATTTTTGTCTAAAACCAAACATTTATTCCCATGAATAAGTGTTTATCAATACATGCAATCATGTATTCGCATAAGGCAAAAATTAAATTTGCCATATCCATTGTTTCTCTTTTAATAAAGGAAACAACCCGGAATTAATTTATAATTCTAATAAATCGAAAATTAAATTTTTATTTATTTGATTTTGATATTTTACAAAATCCGTAACCTCATTTATTTTTCATGATAATTTTTGTTGAACAGATTTGACCCAATTTGAGATTTTAGCAAACCCGTTTAAGAACGGCAGGATTAATTCCTAAAACAAATTGTTCGCTTTCTCATTTTATTCCGAAGAATAATTCTCCGAACTCGGTTTAATCATCCAAATATACTGTTCGTCTCTATAAAATTTCTCAAAAAAATTATTAGTACGAAATAAAATAATATACATTGTTTCTGAAATAATATTTATTATAATTAATAAATATTACTAACGAAACAAACCAAAAGAAAATGCATTAAAATAAGGCATTTACCACGTTTTACACTGTACATGAAACCAAGGGCTTGCTTTTGATCGCACAATACGTGGGTAGTTCCTCACCGCAAAATTTTGGTTGTGCTTCAGCCGTAGTATTGTTTCGATAGCAATAACCAGTTCGTACTATCCATGAATTGATTCGTGGATTAAATAATCATGAATTCTGTTTTAAGATTATTAGACAATAAGTGATTAATCAAAAAAAAAATAAAATAATAATGAAACAATATAAATTATTATTATTTAAACGAACAGTAAAATAAAACCAAAAGAAATAAATTTTGATCAAACCAAATTTGAAAAATGATAAGTCGAGATCGAGGTGCGGCCTGCACGATCGTAGTTTCCTTAAGATAAATTTTCTGCCACTCCTGATGTGCTTGAGTTTTGATGGTAGTCTGCCTCCCAAGATACAATAACAAGACAACCTCCAACAATAGCACAATTGCTGAGTTCCCGAGCTGTCTTTGCCTTTGTCAATCATCGGAAGAAAATAGGAAAGAAAATGTTTTTGAGAGATGATTGAAAACTGAGGAATCAATCTCATATTTATAGTGGAGAATTAGGGCAACAATGATCAGTTAAACGAATTTAAAATTCAAAAAATCTGGGATAATGCTTAATTATCTAGTATTTTAAATTGAATTAAATTCAAATTTAATACTAATAATAGCCATGATCTGCCCATTATTTGCTTTAATATCCGGAGTAGTTTCAACTGCTTTTAATTCGTATTTCATCTGAATACAATCTCTTTTTCTGGATATAAAAAAATAAATTAAGGAAAAAACATTCACAATGGGTAAAATATCCTTTCATAGGCCCATGAAAAGGCTTGACCGGTCCGGATATTCGCGTTTCCCACGTCGTGTAGGTGCGCCCCAACCCGAATAGGATTAGATTCGCACTCCCCACACATAAGGCACAAAGTCATCTAAAGTCATTCAATGACCTTTATGTGGGTAGGTGTATATAAACATCTACCACTCCATTTATCCTACCAATGTGGGATAAGGGGTTCTACATTCTTTATTTATTCTTGACCTTCCTACTTTGAGCATCAATTTCTCATTCACCACTCAACAATTTTAAGCATATGAACTACCGTTGTAAAGATCTTACGGAGTAGAATAGGAATCAACCATTTCCTTATTCGAAACCTCATCTTTACTCTTTCAAATTATGCTCCAAAGATGGTCATATATCACTGTTTTTTCAACAAATAATACAACCCTGAGAGGATTCTTTATACTCCTATTAGTGAGATTATTGTTCTTGTCATGCATGTTCTTTTTTATTTTTTTTTAATTTTATTATTATTTGATTGGATTATTGATCTTACATGTTTATTGATTTTTTTTCTAGTACATTTTGCACTGCTTTCCAATCACATTTGTTTATTTATTTTTTTCACAGACAAGTTTTGTTGGGATTCAAGTTGATGTTGCTTACCATGGCTTGAAGCCTATAGTGGAGTTTACGACATTTAACTTCTCCATGCAGGTTATAATATGTTGTAAATATAACTTAGAATCTGTCAAAAAACAAATCAAAGATATGTAGTTGAAGTAATATCTTTTTTAAAGTTTAAATTTT
This sequence comes from Abelmoschus esculentus, assembly GCA_035048815.1. Classification (NCBI taxonomy): domain Eukaryota; kingdom Viridiplantae; phylum Streptophyta; class Magnoliopsida; order Malvales; family Malvaceae; genus Abelmoschus; species Abelmoschus esculentus. The sequence goes on from JAUCBN010000049.1 coordinate 6,561,256, forward strand.
AATTTGTTAAGATAGATTTTTAGATTTTAAATTATATTTTTTGTTATCTTTTTGTTAGAAATAACCCTATAAATTAAGCATTTCACATTGAATAAAATCATGCTCCCACACAACCTTTCTTGCTTCTCTTCGTTATTCCTTTTCATACACTTAAAAAATCAATAATTGGTATTATAGAGCTCATTATCTTGAGGGACTGATCAAAAATGAAAGAGACAAGCTTTACAATAACACCATCAGTCTTCAACAGACAAAATTACCAAATATGGTCTATAAGTGTTCACATACAAGCTCTTGACGTCTGGGATGCAATGGAAGAGGATTATGAAATTAATCCGCTTTCGATAAATCCAACAATGATTTAAATAAAGAATCATAGAGAAAAAAAGACAAGAAAGACTAAAGCCAAGTCCTGTCTATTTTTTTTGCGGTTTAATAATTAATTTTCACGAAAATAATGCAATTCAATTCTAATGCAGAAATATGGGAGTATCTTAAAGAACAATATGAAGATAATGAAAGAGCGAAGAACATGAAGGTAATGAATTTATTTTATGAATTTGAAATGAAGAAAAAGGAGTCTGAGTTAGTAAAAGTTATGCTGAAGAACTTGTCAAAATTGCAGACAATGTGAGAATGTTAGATAAAAATTCTCTAATAAAAAAAAATATTGAAAAGATTCTGGTTACACTTCCTAAAAAGTTTAAACCTATAATATCTTCATTGGAAAATACTAAAGATCTTTCAAGTATTACCTTAACTTCCAAGTATTACCTTAAAAGAACTTTTAGCATCATTGCAGACACATAAGGCAAAAGAATTTCATAGAAGGAGCATTTCAAGCCCATAGATACAAGAAGATTTCAAACAACAACAAAAAATAAATAGATCATATTCACCATTTCCTCACTGCAAAAAAAATAATCATCATCAGCAGAATTGTTGGTGGAGACCAGATGTGAACTGCAACAAATGAGGTAGACAAGGACATGTGGAAATGATATATAGAACTCAGTTGCAATAAAATGTGACTAATGTTGCAGCTGAACAATGCGAGGAGGAGGATGAACTCTTTATTAAAACTTGTTTTGTAGATAAAAATACTCTTGAGAGCTGGCTTGTCGATAGTGGTTGCACAAATCACATGAAATATGATCAAGATCTCTTTGTGAAATTTGATTACACGATTATTTTCATAGTTAAAATTGGAAATGGCTAGTATATCCCAGTAACAAGCAACTGGAAAATAGATGTATAAAGCTAAACAGGCTCAAGGCTCATTTCTGATGTTTTATTTGTGCCCGAAATTGATCAAAATTTGTTTAGTATTGGATAACTTATCAAAAAAAGGATTTAAAATCCTGTATGAAGATAAATATTGTTGGATCAAATATGCACAAGGTACAACGATATTCAACTTAAAAATGAAAGGTAAAAGTTTTGCCTTAGATATAATAAAGGATGAGTAAGTTGAGGTTCTTCCCAAGACAAGGATTAAGTTTCAACGAAAAAGACTGAAGGTTACATCTTCTAAGTCAAGGAGGATTGTTGGAAATATGACTTAGAATCTGTCAAAAAATAAATCAAAGATATGCAGTTGGAGCAATATCTTTTTTAAAGTTTAAATTTTAATTTGTTAAGATATATTTCTAGATTTTAAATTATATTTTTATGTTATATTTTTGTTAGAAATAACTCTATAAATTAAACATTTCACATTGAATAAAATCATACTCTCATACAACCTTTCTTGTTTCTCTTTGTTATTTCTTTTCATAAACTTAAAAAACCAAAAGAGTCATACACTTTTTATCAGTTTATTATTTTACAGTATGAACAATTTTTTAAATGACTTCTAAATAAATTGATATGCTTGTCATGGAAGAGAAAGAAGAGATAATTTTTCATAATTTCCCTTTTATTTTAAAGTGCGGTTCATTTAAAATTGATACCATAATGTGTTGTTAAAATCTTTGAAGTTTGTATGTATGAAGCTAGGCTTTCATCATTTTTCCTTTTTTTAGAGTAAAATGGAGTTTCAAGCATTTAATTTAATGATTAGTCATTTAAATTTTATAATGTTGCAGCTAGACTTTCAATATAGTAAAAATATATTTGCTTGATTAATTTTTCTTGGTTATTCTCTAGTGTTATGCTGCATGGTATGCTTGTATTAGATTGAAAGTACTGCACCATACAGTTTTGAAGATGCTCTCCTTTTCGATAGTACTTATATAATTTGAAGAATTTTTTTCTTTCACTCTTCATTTGTTAATGATGTTAAAATTATATATTAAAATTTATTAATTTATTCCATGTTATTATACTTTTTTTACATTTAAATTTTTTTCACTTTAGATTTTAAATTTAAGAATTCAATTTTAATTGTTAATGTTGTTAAATTGTTATGTCATTAGAAATAAAATAATACTAATTTTAAACAAAAATAGTAATTTACAGGGTAAATTTCTACGCTTGTAAAAACATCACTAAAAAAGCAATATATAATAACGTTTTAGGAAAACGTCACCATATCCTATTATTTTCAGTAATGCTTTTCTAAAAAATGCCAACGCAAAATTTAACGACATTTGGAAAGCTTAAACATCACTGGAGATAGTTTTTTTAGTGGCATTCTAAAAATGAAACTGTAGCGAACTTTTTTAATAATAAAAATTAATAATTAATAAAAATAATTAATAATAAGTGTGAGGAAAAGGGATAAGTGTAAAAAAGGTTCATTAGTAGAAATATCGAAAAAATTGAAAATTAAGAAATTAGGTCATGAAAATTAGAATTGAGAATTTAGACCTAAAATTTGGGATTGAAAAATTTAGGGTTGAAAATTAGGGTTCCGATTTTAAAAAGGAATTTGGGGATTTTGAAATCAGGGTTAGGGATTTTAATTTTAAAAAAGGGGATTTGAAATTAGGGATAAAAAAGGTTGGAGTCACCACCGGTCACTTTTGGTAGACCGGACACCGGGAAACCAGAGATTCAAAAAGATTTGGGTTCAAGAGTCGGTTACGATTTAAAACGATATTATCGTTAAAAACCGCCCAAAAATTGACACCTTTATCAAAATTATCGCTTAATTAATTTTAAATTTTCCGGATTAAAGTGACATTTAAATTAAAGTTTGTTTAAAGATTCAAGTTTAATTTTATTTTTACCGTGTATTTACTCGAAGGTAAACACATACACCGCCACCACTACGTTTGGTGTCGGGCCCGTTACGAACCAAATAAAGACGCATTTATTGAATTCATAAATTAAGGTGGTGGGATTCAAGCAAAATAAAATGATACAATATACATAAAATATATGTGCATACAGTAAAAACATAAATGAAATGCATAGAACAAATAAATACAAATGTAACAAAATAAATAAACATGCATGACATATATAATAAAATGCAATATAACAATAAACATTAATAAATAAACAAATAAATAAATATTAAATAAAATAAAAACTTTAAATCTGTAAATAGGACTAAATTATAAAACAAAATAAAGAACTAAGGATTCGGAAAGTAATTTAAACAGGGGGAATGGCCTAGAAATAAATATAAAAACACGGAAGGACCGAAGGCAAATAGACCATTTTTTTAAGAAAGGTTATCACTAAATCGGTGACCGATTTGAAGATATTTGAAAACACCGAGCCCTTAACACGCTATTATGAAACGAGGAAGGGTTTAAAAACTTAAACCAAGACACGGGGGACCCAAAGCAAAATAAATCACTTTTCAAAAGAGATTATGGCCAATTTGTTGACCAAATTAAAAAACAAAGCAAAGATCCAGGGACTCGGGAAGTGGTTTATAGAACACGGAGGGAGTTATAAGGGGATTAAACTATTTTTAAATTAGGGATGGGGTATATAACACAAACAGATTCTCCCCCTTTACCATATTTTTAAATCGAAAGAAAAAATTTCTCCCAACTCTCTCCTCTGTTCTTCAAAGGAAGAAGCCGATAGCCATTCCCCAGAAAACACCACGCCAACCACCGCTAGTGGTGGTCGGCGAGTTTTAAAAAACCTCTTTTCGAAGCAAAAAACAACGAAATCACCTCCCTTTTCGACTTTAAAAACGACTCCTTTATCAAAAATAAGAAATTTTTCTTATTTTAAAAACCAAACGAAGGACCACAACCTTCAACCGAATCAAAAAGGGTGATGGGGTACAACTCTCCTCTTTCAACGGCTCACCACCGAAGGCTTAAGGCCTCATGTGTTTATTGCCGACCGAGAAAGATAATCGAAGAGGGGGGAGCAACAAGCCACAAAGGTAAAACCCTAGAACTATTTTCTAATCGATGTACCGAGGATTTACCTCTGAATTTTTTCTCTTTGTATTGATTCGAATCGTGGGGGAAAAGTCCCTTACATTGTGGTTTTTATTCGGTTTTATAACCGAAAATACATGGGATAAAAAAAGAAGGAAATTGCTCTAGAATTTCTCTGAATATTTGTTGTGTTCTACGGCCTCTGAAATCTCTAAAACTTGTTGGCCGAATTTCTCTGCAATTTTGGCATTTTTTAGCATCGTACGATTTCTGTCATTTTGGGCTGATAATTATGTAAGAAAATTGATGAACGACCGACGAGGAAGCGAAGAGTCTTCGTGCAGAGGAAACGTCAAGCGCGTGCAGGCCACTTGCGCGTGGGAAGTTGGATCAGCGGCGCGTGGCGCGTGCCTGAATCTGAAAGGTTCATCCTTCTTTGCTTGTGACCGTTAGATCAGATCTGATCTAACGGTCACGATGTGGCTGCGCAATGGATAAGAATGGTTAGGGTTTCAGTTGGGTTATCGGGTCAAGGGTTTAGTAATGGGCTTTAAAACCTGGCCAGAAGTAAATATATTAGTATTGAGCTTGTATTTATTATTTATTTGGGTTATAATTGTAAATGGACTGTTTGATATTAAATAAAAACACTTGGGCTGATTTTTTAATTCTGTTGGGTTATTTATTTAAAAATCAGATTTGTTTATCATTATTTATTTATTTATTTAAGTTATATAATAATAATAATAATAATAATAATAATATAAAGATAAAGAAATTAAAAATAATTTAAAACCGGAATAGTAAAATTAAAAGAGTTAATTAATGAATAGAAGAAAGAAGAAAAGAAAAAGAGAATATTATATACATATTTTTTTTGTTTTTCCATAAGTTAGGATAAAAGGTAATATATAAATAAACCAATAGTTTTTTTGTATTATTATTAAAGCATATAATAATATTTTTTTGCATTTTTAATAATGACAAGCCCGTTATTCGATAAGAAACAAAAATTTAAAACCGGGTTTTGCAACCCCGGATGAAATTAGTGATTACAGTTGCCCCTCTTTGTTTATCGTTGTAAAAAAATGATGAAGCAAAGAAAAGAAGTGCTAATTTTATCCGACTTTCCTATTTGAAGAATCTGATCTTAGAGTCCTTTTTCCCCGAATTTGATAGCCCCTTATGTTCCTTGAAATCATGATTAGCCCTGCCACGAATGGTATTTCGACTTTCGTCCACCTGCACATATTAAAAGAGAAATTTCAGAAGCGAACTTTGATTTTCCATTTTAACATTTCGAGCAAATTTGAATATTCTGAGTTGCGAGTCCCTCCTATATGAAACCTTAAGCTCTGAGCTGTTGCAAACGTTGATCCTTCCTATGTATAACCAATCCCTAAAAAGCTTCGAGTCTTTCCTATATAAAAATTTTCACCAAAAGTCTTCGATTGAGTCTCTCCTATATGAAACCCTGAGCTTTGAACTCTGAAAATGTTGATCCCTTCTCCATAGAATCAATATCTTTGAGATGCTTCGAGTCCTTCCTATATAAAACATTTTTTTCTAAAAGTCTTGAATTATGAGTCTCTCCTATATGAAACCCTAAACTCTGAAATGTTGAAGATATTGATTCCTTCTCCATAGAGTCCACCTTAAAAGCTTAGTCTCTTCTCTATAAAACTCGGCAATTATGAGTTACAAGTCTCTTCTATATGAAACCCTTACTCGAATACAGAAAGCGTTGATCCATTCTCCGCAGAATCATCCACCTTGAAAAGCTGAGTCCCTTCTATATAAAACTCAACTTCTAAAATTGTGAGCTACAAGTTCCTTCTCTATGAAACCTTAACTTCAATACTGAAAGCGTCGACCCCTTCTTCATAGAATCATCCACCTTTAAAATCGGGCCTGATGTAAATATATTAATATTGGGTTATTTATTTGGGTTATAATTGTAAATGGACTGTTTGATATTAAATAAAAACACTTGGGCTGATTTTTTAATTATGTTGGGTTATTTATTTAAAAATCATATTTGTTTATAGATGCTTTTAATTTGATCCTACATGTTCATGCATAGACCATATTCAATTGAAGCAGAAATAGAAGAGGAATGAGTCCTAAAACGAACGAACATGCTTCAAGGACCAAAGTGTAATTTTCCATATAAACAAAGGACTATTATAAAATTTATGTTATCAATCTTTAATTAATTTCATTACATTCTTGCATGTCAAATTTTAATTTAAAATAATTTCTATAACTCATTTAATTTCAATTATAAGGTTTAAGGACTCATACGTAAAGAAACTAAACTTATTTTTCAGCCTTAAACCAACTTGACGGATAAGGGTATTGAAACCCCTTGGTCACATTTCGATACTATTGGTCACTACCAAAGATGGTATCGGAACTCCGACCAAGCGTTTTGATACTAGGACTATCTCTCGCTCGATGCCCTGCGTAACAAGCCTGTATTTCGATACAGCTAAGCCCCAGTTCCGACACGATTTAGCACTATCAAAATAGGTATCGGAACCTAGGCCAATCGTATCGATACGCATGCTTTGATTTCAACTATCGTTTCAGAATGAGTTCATACAATATCGATACCCATGCTAAATTTTCACAGATTTTCCTTTGTGTTCGTGTCTGCGTATCGATACCTTATGAAAGCGTTTCGAAATCATCTACTAGAAAGCTGCAGATTTCAAGATTTTCATATCTCAAAGGTTCCAAATATTCCCTAAATGCATTTTTTCTTTAGGATTCAATAAATACATATCATAAACAACTTTCTAGATGCTCAGCAACCTAGATAACAACATTATAACACAAGCTTTTAAAGGCATACTTCAATGTCATATAATTTCAAATTCACTCTTAAATAACATAAATAAAACTTCAAAGAAGCTTCAACATGGTTCTGAAAATACCATTAAGCAATTCATCTCAAGGTCATAAACATAACATAGGTTCAATTATACAATCATAAATAATATCTCAAAACCAACATAAGTTCAACCATCTCATTGCTCTCAACTACCTAAGGTTCAAACTTAATAAAACATACTTGAGCTAAATAAAAGAATGACAAAAACGGCTCTTTACTTCTCGGTCGCTCTTAACACTTATTTCTCTGCATTGCAAGGAAAAAAGAGGGTTAAGCACAAGGCTTAGTGAGGGAATAAAACAATTTAAAACATAACTTGCAATGCAACCCATAATAAACCATTTTGGTCAATTTTAAAACACATCCTGCTCAGTCTCTTTAAAACAAATCGGTCATGGCCATCAATGCCAATAGTAAAACTCAAAAAGTGTTAACAAACATGGCCTACTATGCCACAAAAAATCAGTAAAATACCTCTTTGTAAAACCACATGCTTAACAAAAGTAAAACATATATTGGTGTTAGTGATCCGATTAGTACTACCTCTAATCGTTAGGATAAACAGGCAATCGAATTTTGGTCACTACCTCCAAGCATGCACAACATGGTTACTACCTCCAACATTCAATGTCTCACCTTAGTGTACGGGATGGTTGTACCCCATGGCCCGGATGTGATATTAACTATCTTTACCACACACCATTTGGCTATACCCCATAATGCAACACACAAGGAATTTCTCACGTACGAATTTTGTATATTATAGTGGAGCCTAAACCCTATTTCAAACATTTGAAATATGTTTATTTGGGATCTCATAATACTTTTTCGGTGATTATATATTCTAGTTTAGATTCTAACTAAGAGCTTAGTCTTTTGAATTTATTATCTCAATATAAAAAAGCTTTGGGGTGGGTTATGGCTGATTTGAAGGGCATCGGTCCCACGAAATGCATTCACAAAATTTGAAGGGCATTGTGTGGACTATAGGAAGCTGAAAAAGGTAACAAAGAAAGACCATTTCCCCTTCCTTTTATCGATCAAATGCTGGATCGATTGGCGGGAAAGGTTGCTTTAGCATATGTCAATACAAAAGATTTTATTATCTTTTATGTGTATTAATTACTTTTGAACTTCCCTACCCAATCCTCATTGGAACGATCTCACTCACTCTATTACTTGTTCGATGTGTATACTTGCATGAGATTGAATCATTTTATTAGCAAACACGAAACTCAACAATACATCACTTAACTAGGCAATATATTGTCGAAAACCAATGCTCAAGACTTAATTCAAAACAATATTTAAACTACATGCTTCCCACTATCTCATGTATAATTTGCATAAACCGGTAAAACCACTTTTCTCATGTTTTCAAGACAAAACTATGGGAGCATCATAGGTACGTAAAACCTTTGTAAAAGTATTTCATGTTCATTAAAACACATGCATAAACAATTATGCAAAACATCATACGAGCATGACAATTAACATAGTAAAATACGGTGTAATATGGGAACCTTTAAGAAAGCAAAAATGTTTACTTACTTCAGAGTATAGAGAGGTTTCTCACACCTTCCCTACACTCCCAAACCTTTGAAAACTAAAGTAAAACATTGTAGAAGCAACTCACTCTCATAATCCACTAACCAATAAACCGAAACTTGCTCGCCAAGCCACCGACACGAGTCCGATCACCTTCAAACTTGATCTCTCTCTCAACCTGTTTCAAGCATCAAGAACAGATGGTTTAGTGAATCTAGGTGCACCCAAACATCCTCTAACTCGGACATATACACAACAACCCCTAAAACCATCCTAAAACTTAACCGAAACCCACCAAAAAACTCTTCAAACATCACCTAAACTTTAAGTTCGAAATTAAGTAGTTTAAAGGCATCTTAATTACATCTTATCTCATCAAAAGTCATGTGTTTAGATATCAAAAACACCCAGTCATAACCCTTTTACGAAAATCATGAAAACAATGAACAAAAACTATTTTTTATGAAACTGAAATATTAAAATATTGTATGATCATCCAAGAACTTAGGGATTCAAATGTTTGAATGTTTCTCACCTCCAAATTTGATCCAACCACCTTGGAAGGTTTAAAAGCAAGTAAAAACAATGAAAAACAAGGAGAATTTGAGGAAGAAAACTATAGGAATCAAAACCAACGACTTTTATTTAAAAAGGTTGATGTTTAACTTGAAAGATTATGAAGTCTCTACCTTGGGATAGGAGAAAACGAAAATATGAAGAGGGGAAATATATTTAACGTAAAATTGAGTTTAATATTCAAAATTGGGGAATTTTGATTATTTAGGCTAAAACATGGAATTAAGGTTGTTTATGAAGGCTCTTGGAAGGTTTAGATCATCTAGGAATAGGATTGTATTAAATCCTCTTAAAGATTCAATGTTTTGGCCCAATTTATAATTTTGTCACTTGGTTTTTAATTTTTACAAAATAATCACTAATTTAAAATTTCAAGGATTCAAAGGTCTATTTTCAAAATTTATTTGACCAAAGAAAATTATAACTTAAATTAGAATTTTAGAATATTTTTCAATAATTTAATTTTATCAAAAACTTATTTTTAAGAATTTAATTTCGAATTAAGCTTAAATGACTAAACTAGTTCATTGAACCTCTAAACTGGTCACTAAAATTCTAGGCCCACATTTTGGGTGTTACATTCCTACTTACCTGTGCACAAAAACATATTCCCAACATTGAGCTACAAAAGCTTAGTGGATACACAACCTATCGATTGCGCTTCAAGTGAATTATAACTATGCACATGCTAGATGAGATATGACAATATGATATGAAGTAGTGATGCTACCGTAATCACCTAAACATATGATATGGGTAACCAAAAATCAAAGCATACATGTAAACAATTATGAGTGAGGCCCAATGTCACCCGAAACTAAGAGACCCACCCATGCTCGGAATCTCACACCTTAATGCTTAGAATCTCATCTTTAGTCGGAATCTCACATTGAGTGAGGCTCAGAATCTCACATCGAGCAAAGTCATCATTCATAATCTTAACATTATATGATTTTCAATACTTGAAATCTCACATCGAGTGGGGCTCAGAATCTCACATCGAGCAAAGTCATTATTCGAAATCTCACATTTGATGGATTTCAATATATCACCCAAAATCTCATATTGTATGACCTTCATTGTGTTGCAACACTCACTCACTGGGTATCTGAACCCTACCATACAAAGACTCAAACCACACAATGATCCACCTAGGATCTCTAGACAATAATATTGCAAACTATCACCATAAACCAACCAACACAAGGCAACATCATCATATCAGCATTTAAAACACTCATTCCAGGTTTTATTATTCATTTCCTGGCATAACCCACCCTTAGGAACCATTACCATAATTTATTGAAATCTGATACATGCATGAGAGGGCTAAAGCAATGCACATCGGGCAGAAAACTGAATCCTTTTGAAAAGTTTAGAAAGTCAGCCAACTTGCAATGACTTCTCGGATGGGATCCGAGCATTTCTCGGTAGAGTGTTCTTATAATAAATTTACCGTCATTCAGTTAAATTTTCAACACATCTTGAAACGCATTAATCGGACATCGAAAGCTCAAGATATCTTCGTTTTACTAAACATTGCACATGCAGAAAATTGGATATGGGATTATTACGGGATTTTGTAAAATTCAACCCAAAAGCTAATATATAAAGCTTTTTGATGAATTAGATATTAAAATAAAATAATTCAAAGTTGGATTATAAAGCTTTGACCATAATTATTAGTATTTTAGTTTATTTCATAGGATTTCTTTTAATTAGCATATGATGATTTTAGGGGATTTATTTCTATTAAACTATAATGTGATGATTTTTAGGGATTAAATAGCTATTTCTTAGGGATTTTTCTGGCTCCTTTAGGCTATAAAAGGAAGTAGCATATTCTCTTGTAAGATGAGCAAGTTGAATCTTTCTTTGGACAATAAATGTCATCGTGTATATTTTTTCAAGTATTGTTTGCTCGTGAATTTTAGAAGTGTTTCAACATAATCTTCTCTATAGATTACTAGTGATTCTTTCTTCACACTCTCTCTTGCCTAGGTAATTGCATTTTGGAGGGTGGGTTAGAGCTTATCATGGAGTTTGCTTGATCAATTGCGATCAAGAGGGTTCCTAGGACATAACAACCATCACAACACCATCAAACCATCTTCATCTTTAATTGAATGCCATCATTCCATTAACCACGTCGTATCCGCACCACATCAAACCCCCAAACTCAAAACATAAAAACTTGGACAAATTTCTCTGCCCGTACCGGTATGTACCCCATGAGTACCGATAACCCTCTCGACATACCAATCTACACATCCGTGTACCCATACCAATATTGCATTCAATGTATTTGACCAACAATCAAGGCATTTCGATACGCCTACCTAGCATTCTATTATGTTGTATCGGTACTTATATATTGAGTATTGGTTCCAAGATTGTATCGATACACCCCTTGGTATACCGATACCAAAAATGGTCACTGAATTTGTATTAGTGCATCGGTATCTGTACACCCCCTAGCATTACCAATACCTCTGAGAGGAATCACCCATCTTGAAAGAGGGGTGTACTGATACTCAATCCTGAGTATTGGTACCCGAGCCTAGAAAACACAACCTGGAGCTCAAAAATCCCCTGTTTCGACCTCAAATACAAGTCTATCAATCTAAAAACGTTCTTAAATATTATTGAAAGTATTTAGGTGAGCTTCTGATCATTGTTAACCCATAGCAACGTCCAAATTCAAAGTTACCATTGATGCACCTCAAGCTCTAACCTCAACCAAAACCACTATAAATCAATCAATCAAGCAAATAGGGATGATGCCTGATAAGTACATAATAGTCCTATATTTTATACCCTATTTAACTCACTTATTGCTTATAATTAATATAATTAGATGATAATAATAGACAATTTTGCATATTTTCTATATTTCAGTATCCAAGCTTATATTTTCTAATAAGGCTAATTGTTTGCAACTAAGCTCTCACCCAATCCTAAGACACTTGAACATACATATATATTAAGCTCACAAGTGTTGTCTTCCCAAAAGATGAGAATTAAGCTCTAAGACATTTCTTGAATCATAATGTAGTTACAATGTAAGCATTAGTCTTTTCTTGATGCTTGAGACTTCCTTTTATCATCCCAAATGAGTTTCTAGCCGTTAGTGACCATTGGGATTTATTTGGAGCCGTTTGGAGATGATTTCAAGGTTAATTTATGCTTTTGATGCATGTGATATCCACACGCGTGGTAGCAATTTCGATACTGCCTCTTTGGAAAATAACCGTTGAACTTGCATTTAAGAACTGGTATCGAAACGCCTACAAGGCGTATCGAAACCCTTAGCTCATCGTATCAAAACGCCTACAAAGCCTTTTTCGATATTGCTCCTAGTCGTTGGGGGGTTTATAAAGTCGTTGGAGATTTTCATAAAACCGTTAGAGGTGTATTGAAACACCTAAAATAGGTTTCAATACTTGTGTATCGAAATGAGTGTTTTCTGTATCGAAACCGAAAATCAAAGTGGCAAAATGTATCGGAATGATACAAGATCGTATCAGAAACAACTGTGTAATATTGCCTTTGAAAAGCATAGCGGTATCGAAACACCTAGGAGGTGTATCAAAACACTTGAGTTAAAAACATTTCTTTGGTTTTTTAATCATTTTAAACACTTTTAAAATCTCTCAAAAACCTATTAAATATATTTTTAAGTTGTTTGGACATAAGAACCATTTTTGAAATCTTTTCAAATTAGTATATCTTTGATTTCGGGATATTTGAGTATATCTAAAGTAGGGATATTTGTCTGAACTTCAGGTTCAATCTGATCTGATTTCGGGAATCAAAGATCTTCAGCAATCTGATTCTGAGCTTCAAGCTATTGTGTCAAAGCTTGATCCGAAAGCTAATGTTGAATTCTCCCTCCATTCGAATGTATTGCTCCATTTTTAGACATAGAGTATGTGTTCCGAATAATGAAGAACTGAAACGAGATATCCTACAAGAAGCACACCAAAGTCCTTTCTCGATCCATCCTGGTTCTGTTAAATGTATAAAGATTTGAAATCTTTGTATTGGTGGCCTGGCATGAAAGCAGCCATCATAGACTTTGTATCCCAATGTTTGACGTGTCAGAAAGTTAAGGCTGAGCACCGAGCTCCTACGGGATTGCTTCAGCCTATTGAATTGCCTAAGTGGAAATGGGATCGGGTGACGACGGATTTTGTTATTGGTTTACCTGTCACACCAAGAAAGAATGATGTTATCTAGGTGATTGTTGATAGACTCACCAAGTCTACATATTTCATTCCGGTTCGAAGGAACATGAACTTGGAGACCTTGGCCGAGTTGTATGTCCGTGAGGTGATTCGATTACACGGTGTGCTGACATCCATTATTCTGATAGAGATCCAAACTTCACCTCTCGATTTTAGAAGTCTTTACAAAGGGCTCTCGGAACTAAAGTGCATCTTAGCATTGCTTTCCATCTGCAGTCGGATGGCCAGTCTGAAAGAGTGATACAAGTGTTGGAAGATATGCTACGTGCTTGTGTCATAGACTTCGGAAAGAACTGGGAAAAGTCCCTACCCTTGGTAGAATTTGCATACAACAATAGCTATCAAGCCTCGATTCAGATGGCTCCTTTTGAAGCTCTATATGGGAGGAAATGTAGAACTCCTTTGTGTTGGTCTGAATTGGGAGAGAATAAGGTTTTGGGACCTAAGATGATTCGGGAAACTGAGGAACAGATCCGGGTCATTCACGATCGATTGAGACAAGCCTTCGACAGACAAAAGGCTTATGCAGATTTGAAACGGAGAGACATTCAGTACCATGTGGGAGACAAGGTCTTCCTAAAAGTTTCTCCTTGGAAGAAAGTCTTTAGATTCGGGAAAAAGGGAAAGCTCAACCCTCGGTTCATTGGGCCTTTTGAGGTTATCGAAAGGATTGGCTCGGTGGCCTATCGTCTTGCCCTTCCTAGTGAGTTTGATAAGATACATAATGTCTTTCATGTCTCTATGTTGAGAAAGTATAGATCCGACCCTTCTCATGTTTTGGAACCGAAGGAATTAGAATTGAATCCCGATTTGTCTTATGAAGAAGAACCGGTTCAGATTCTTGAACGAGAAGTAAAGAGGCTTCGAAACAAGAATGTGCCTTTGGTGAAAGTCCTATGGAGAAATCACAAGAAGGAAGAAGCTACTTGGGAGCCCGAAGAAACGATGAGGGCTCAATATCCGCAATTGTTCCCTTCAGGTAAATTCGAGGGCGAATTTCTTTTTAAGGAGGGGAGAATTGTAACACCCTAAAACCGGGTTAAAAGAATGGATCGAATAATTATTAAATTATAAAGAATCATATGCTAATTGAGTTAGAAAAGAGGGACTTAATTGAATTGGATGAGAAATTAAGAGATTGAATGGCAATTGTGAAAATTCCTTAAACTACCCTTAGTAATAAACTAAATCTAGTTATGGCATAAAGAGGCAAACCGGTCATTTCACCTCCATTTAATGAGAAACAAAACCAACTAATTTTCTCTTCTTCCTCCCCATTCTTCACATGAATACCAAAAAAAAGAAGAGAGAAAGTGTTCATGGGAGCTTGAGAAATAGAGCTTCAATTCTTTGCATGGAAGGGCAAATTTATTAGGAAATCATATTCGATTGGCTTGGTAAGCTTTTCTTTCCCTAAATCGAAAATTTTAGGGTTTTAAATTTTGGGGTTTTGATTATTTTAAGATGATTTTAAGTTAATTGGGTAGATAGAAACTCAATTTAAGGATTATGTTGCTTGGGGCTTAGTTATTGAAGCATGAACATTAAGTTAGGAAAACTTGAAATTTCGGGGTTTTGTATATGTCAAATGTGTATTATTTGATCCTGTAGATTGCTGTAAATTGGATTTTGAGGTGTTGATATCATGTTAGAAATGTTGTAAAATTGATAAGAATAAATTTGGATTGGGTTCAAACCCATAGAATGAAGGATTTACCGAAATTGTCTAGAAAATGCTATTCCGGGTAGCACTTTTGAGAAAATTCCTTATGACGGGTTTGAAGGAGTTAGGAGCTGAAATTTTGCAGTAGAGTACTCCCATATACCTAGTTTAAGGCAAAATTTACGGAACCTCGATCGGAATTTTGTAGAGGAAGTTATAAGCTCTTTTGTAAGGGTTGTGCGAACAGTCCCGAAATCCGGACAGGTCTGTTTCGAATGAATTCTGGTACTTATCGGGGAAGAATTAAAATGAAAGGTTAAATTTTCCTTGTATAGGGTCTTCTTATCTTTCTAACGATATAAAATAAGCTCGATTCGGATATGGGATCTAGGAGATATGATCAAATTACGAAAGGGTAGCAAAACTGTCCCTAGTGAACAAATGAGAATATTTACATTTGTTAGGCATGTGGTTATTTAATTTAAGTGATTTGGATATGTCCTAATGAGTTGATATACGAATATGATTTTCTAGAGAATCCGAGAGAAGAGGATATCGAAGAAGAACAAAGGTTCGAGCAAACTCGAAAAAAGGGTAAAGGGATCGCGATCTACAACCCTTGAATAGCTCGGAATCAACGGTGAGTGTGGCAAACCTTAGGGTAGGACCTAGGGTCCTAACCATCCTTGTTTAATTGATTATATTTTCATGTAATGGACTAATCTATATTCGGTAAAAAGGGAAGGAGGCTAATGTTAAATAACTTGTTTGACGATATTAATTGCTTGCTAGCTTAGTGCATTTGCATAGCTCGGAAATGCCGAGGTAAGTAATGGCACGCGGCTACGGATGCTAGGTATGTGAGTCATGCATGAGGCATGTTTATGACAGTTTGATCGTTTGATTGGTAACATGATATATGCTTCTAATTTGTTAGCATGGTATATGCTTTTGATATGTTAGCATGGCATATGCTTTTGGATTTGGTAGCATGACATATATATGCTTTTGATATGTTAGCATGACATATGCTTTTGGATTTGGTAGCATGTTATATATATATGCTTTTGATATGTTAGCATGGCATATGCTTTTGATTGGTAGCATGATATATGCTTTTGATATGTTAGCATGATATATATGCTTTTGGGATAGTAGCATGACATAAATGCTTCAGTTGATAGTAGGTTATGAACAATGTTGTGATAAAGAAACTTGATTAATACAAAGTGAAAGATCAAATGAATACGGAACTCTGGTCGATAGTTGGTCATAGGTAGTACGGCATGCCTAAGGTCTAAGCTCATTTGTTAGTTTGCCCAGTACTTCAGTACTTCTGTTTAGTACTTCGGTACTTCTGTTGGTACTATGAGTACCTTTGTTTGGTGGTTAGTCACCATTTGTAGATACCGTGGGTATCTTTTGTTAGTGCCTTCGTGGCACTTCTGTCAGTACCTTTGTGGTACTTCTGTTGACTCGCTTACCTAGTATAACTATACCAAGGCATCATTTGAAACTAATCTGAAAGATAAAAGATATGATATTGCCATTGGACATTTGACATGTTATTGCCATTGTGCATTTGATATAATATTGCTAGTGAGCATCTGATTATAAGTTGCTATTGAGCATTCGAACATGATTTGCTATTGATCATTCGAACATGATTTGCTATTGAGCATTTGATTATAAGTTGCTATTGAGCATTCGAACATGATTTGCTATTGAGCATTCGAATATGATATTGCTAGTGAGCATCTGATTATAAGTTGCTATTGAGCATTCGAACATGATTTGCTATTGAGCATTCGAACATGATTTGCTATTGAGCATTTGATTATAAGTTGTTATTGCACATCGAAATATGAAATTGTAAATGAGCATATAGTTTGTGAATTTAGTTGCATGTTATTGGCATGATGAAATGATTCATGACAAGCATGGTACATATGAATTATGACAAGCATGATAAATAAGATACATGTTAAGCATGTATACGGTGTTTGTATCGTTATGTGAAATTGATTGATAGCTTACTTGAAGCATGTTGCTTTATTTTGATTAATGTCTAAATGGTTAGACTTAGGGCTTCCTCACTAAGTACTTCGTAAGTACTTTCCACCGTTTGTTTCCTCTTTCCCAAACAACAGGTTCCCGAGCTAAGGAGCTAGATTGAAGTCGATCGAGGGCAAGGACATCGAGCAAGTCAAAGTATGGTATTTTGTAATCTTTGATAACTCCTAGTTTATGGTGGCATAGTGGTCCTAATTTGATGTGTAAGGACATCCATGCATTTGGTGTTTGGCTCATATTTTGTACATGTTGGCTTGATAATTATATTTGGTGTGTAAGCCTTAGGGCCTAGTGTGACTAGGCTAATTATATGCAATTGAGTTTTGGCTTTGGCTTATATAGGTTAGCATTTGCCATATGCATGTGATATGTATGTACTATAATGACATTTGAAACATGGAACCTAATAGGATAACATGAGAATCCTAAAAGTTACCCCATGGATAGGATTAGTTGCATAGTGAAAGTGCATGATAATAAGGCTAACTAATTTGTTAGGTGACATATGATGGTATGCGTGGCCATTTGATGAGAAATAATAGGTTCGGTATAATGAAAGTACATGAACATTAAATTGGTAATGACTTGATCAAATGATAAAAATGGTAAGTGATTATGGTTGCATATCATGTTAAAATTGTCCCATAAGGTTCAGGGATGGTTTGAGACCCTATGGTTTGATGTGATCCTGGTTGACACCAAAATCTTTCAAGCCAAGTTCACATCAAAAGAGACGACAAATTTAAACACTTGTGGCAAAGTCGATGATCTTAACAATTCAAGTTCAAACATGCTTTTTTAGGCCTTGAATTTGAACTTGGAGCCTTGGCCATCTTTTGAACAAAGCAGCATGTTACTAATGCATTTTAATATATGCATTCGAGTGTTAGCTTAGGAATGTGTTGCATGTAGTTGCATGAACATTTAGTTTACATGAGTTGAACTTATTTTGCATATTTAATTTCAGCATTTGCACAAGAATAAATAAGCATGCTAGCTCATTTAAGCATGTTGTTTCATTTAAAGGTTATTTAGATCATTTAAGCATGTTAGTTCATTTAAGTTCGTTAGTTTAATTAATGCATGATAGTTCACTTAAAGCATGTAGGTTTTCTTATTTTTATGAGTTCATTTAGTGTATGAGTTAATTAATTAACTAGATCATTTAATGTAACTAGTTTCATTAATTAAACTAGCTCATTAAATATGTTTCATGCATTCACTTTCATTTTTATTGAATAAGGTTGTTATCTAATGGTTGCTCTTATATATTTCAGCTAGGGTATTCTTTTGGAGTAAATGGCTGATCATATTCTCAGGAATGACAAGGCATTTACATCAATTAAAGTCCCTTGAAGACTCATCAAGGTTGATTGGTTACAATGCAATTCAATGGAGTAATTACACCACTTGAATGTTTTTATTTCCAGCAATGGTTTTAAGGCTTTCAAGAGAGTCTTTACATCACTTAAAGGCTGTCAGTTTCAACTATGTTACAAGGCAATGAAGAGCTACTTAAACACTACTTAAGAGCTACTTTAACATCCCATAAAGCTGATCAGTTTTTTATCAGAGAAGACATGAAATGAAAGCCTTCATAATCACCACTTAAGGGAGAGTAAAGACAAGAATTAAAGCAACACTTAAGGAGGGAGTTCAAGGAATATCAGTCAACCTGTTCGCCATTTTTAGATTGGATACGGGCATATTTGAGTCTTGAGATCTTCTTCAAACTTATTCCCCTATTTCTTAGCTTTCCAATGCACTTTGAATCACCTCAATCCGATATCAGGAGCTTAAGATGTGATTAAATTATTGAAGACAGTGCATGCTGGAAATTCAGTACGGGAATAGTCACAAGATGCTTCTTCAACAAATTCAAGAGGCCATTCAATTGCTGAATTCAATGCTTTATCAACAGCCCATTAAAGGAGGATGAATGAAAACTTAATCAAGTTCATTAGCCCAAGGGTTTCTCCATGTGGATGATATGTATGTCTATATTCATCCTATGGATGTCCACATTCATCCTATGGATGTCCACATTCATCCTATGAATGTTCACATTCATCCTTTTTAGATCAAACTCTTTGGCTGTCAATTGGAGATAGGATAACCTACAAATTAATAGGCTTTTAACACTAGAATAATGAGCCTTTAATCTTTGTCTAGGCCAATCAATTTGTTGTTGCCTTACACCTATAAATAGACACTCATTCCATTGTAAAAGATACAACTTTTGGCATATATTATATCTTGAGAGTGTTTCTCTTTTATAGTTCTTTTTGAACTTTATCGGCTTACAAGATTTTTCTTGTGGCATTCATCCCTTTTCATCTTTTTATATTGCTGGTTCCTAGTTCTTATAACTAGAGGGTCACAATCCATTAGCCTTTCACCCAAGTCACGGTTTAAAAACTCTTAAGGAACGGGTCTTCACTTTTTAGTGTTGGTTCCTCCTTTGTTTACACCGCACCATCAATTACATTTCTTCTCTTCACTTTCATCTTCCATACATACATATTTTCCATACTTCATCCTAAGCACAACAACCATCTTATCATCATTCCATTTCACTATATTATCTATCCATTTCATATCATCTTATAAGTTTCATTTCAAAGTTCCTATTTTTCATTTTAGTTACTTACTAGAATCACGATCACGCAATCACAAATACAAATTCGGATATTCCGCAACCGGATTCGTATCATGGTTGGTCTGTTGGTTAGTGTCTAAGTGCCTTAGAAGTAATAAACCTGCCATTCGAGCAGGGGTATCGATACCATTCTCATGGGTATTGATACCCCCTTTTCTAAGACCCATATGGTCCGGTACCTGGTTCGATGCTAGGACTTCCAGTAGCGAAAAGGCTTCGATACCTGCTTCGATGCCAAGCTTGGCAGTGAGCTTCCTGGTTTGATACCAGTATCGAACAAGGCTACCCAACCTTGGTCAACGAGTCATCGAATAAGACCAATTCGATACCTAGTTCGATACTGTGACCTCCAGTAACGAAATTGCATCGATACCGGTATCGAACCAGGCTACTCTAGTTTTTGTTCAACGAGTCAATGGGTCAACATAGTTGACCGATATCGAATGATGGTTCGATACTCCTATTCCGATACCTCTCTATAAGGGTATCGATATCATAGGCCATTTTTGGAGTCAAACTTGGGACTAAAGTATAGGAATCTCACATCGTGTTTGAGTAACTTATTAAGTTAAATTGAAGTGAGTCTTGAATCTCAAATGGAAACTAAGTTATGATCGGTTATGAGAACAAGTATTAGATGAAATTTGATTGAAAAATAAAAATAAGCTTAAACCAGATTAAATAGTAAGATGAATATAGAAAAGTTTTAAATTAGACCCAAAATTGATAAGTGTTATACGAGATTGATTCGTAATGTAATGCAAATAATTGAAATGTCAACGAAATTATTACAAATTCCGGTCAAATTACAAGTTATAAGTTTGGTCGACGCCCCCGTCTCCTAACACGGGGCGAGGGTGTCACACAGTCCCTGTGGGACGATATCTTAAATGCTATAACTTGACAAGGTGTGTTCTTGCACCATAAAGGTGTAAGACATTCTACGCACTACAAAATATGGTCGTACGAGATTAATAGCTTGGTAAGTTGGAATGCATTACATTGTACAACCATGTCAAAACCAACTTACCAAGCTATTAATCTTGCACCGTATTTTTATTTTCTTTTCTTTTCATATTCTTTTATTTTTTTGTTTCCAATATAATTAGGGTTGTTTCATTGTACGACCATGTCAAAACCATATGCTGAAGATTATCCCTTTGAGCCAAAAATCGAGCGAACAACATGTCGACTTCGCCAAATGATAAGAACAACTATGAATCCACTACCTATCCAGCAAGGAAGCAACACCACCATAAATATCTCCGTCGGAAGCAACGCAACAACATTCACAGTTGCAGACTTAGTTGATCTTCCAGAACCTGAACGAGTAAGAACAACACGTGATTATCTGGAAGAAGATCTGGATGGACTTACTCCTGTAGTGGTCATGCCAAATATAGAAGCCGATCATTTGGACAATTTGGTAGATTAGACATTTTGGACAATTTGGTAGATTAGACAATGAGGATGCTCGCCAGCATCTAAAGTCTTTCCAAGAGATTTGCAATCTTTTAAACTATCAGGAGTATCCGCTGATGTTTTAAAACTCAAGTTGTTCCCCTATTCACTGAGGGATAGGGCAAAATCATAGTTAAACAACTTAAATCAGGCTCGCTCAATTCAAGAACAAAATTGTGTCGTATTTTTTTTCCCATTTTAGCTACACCAACATGACGGATAAACTTAGAAATGATATTACTTCATTCAGGAAAGAGGACGATGAATCTATGTATGAGGTATGACAAAGGTACAAAGAACTATATCTTAAATGCACAATGCATAGATTGCTCGAGTGGAAAAAGGTACAAGGATGATGCTAAACTTAGAAACGATATTACTTCGTTCAGGCAAGAGGACGATGTATCCATGTATAAGGCATGAGAAAGGTATAGAGAACTATATCGTAAATGCACAATGCAAGGATTGCTCGAGTGGACACAATTATCAATCTTTTATAATGTAGTGAACACACCTACAAGAATGATGCAAACGATACTCTCTTGGATGCCCACCGCATGAAAATTTTGAAATTTTGGACAAACTCGCCAAAAATTATTATCACCATTATACAACAAGAAAGGGGAACATCAAGGCGAGGGATGGTAAATCTGGACACTTCAAATTCAATTTTGGCCAAATTATCCGCATTAACAAATATGGTCAAGGATCTGAAAAAGCCCAGTAATGTTTAAGAAGTCAAGGCAATCACCCTATTTTGTGAATTATGTGCTGTGAACCATGATTCAAGTGAATTCTGCTAACGCTCTAAAAAGTGTATATTTTATTCCCTTTTACATAAGGTTTTGTTTGATTTCAAGATCATTTGCATTGCATTTCATTGCATTTATCTGCATTTCATGTGCATTTGCATTTAGATTAGGTTTTTATTTTATTTTATTTTTATTTTTAAAGATGCTGCTTGGAAGGGTATTTTGTTGGTGATTTTGTGCAGATGCTGGAGCAAAGTTGAATAACCGAAAGAGATGTTGTAGCATATTTCTATAGTGTTGGATCGAACTTCAAGGATGCTACAACATTGTGGGCGGACAAAACAGAACGGAAGAAAGGACATACATACAGCCCACTGTCCTCACGCGTTTTCCAAGCCAGCTGCACCTGCTATGCAGGCATTGCACCTCCTCTGCATACGATGCACCTCTGCTTGGCCGGCGTTGCACCACCCCTGTAGACCTACAGTCTACAGTCATCTGCTGCAGCAAATGTCAGGGGATATTCCCTTGGCATCTTTAGGGCACCAAACCCTAGAAGCCTCCTATAAATACAAGGCCAAGCCTCCTTCTACAAACATGCTGAGCGAGATAAGGGAAAAATCAGTAGCTAAAAGAGCCACAAAAGGAGCAAGCTTTAAGGGAGCACGAGGGAGAAGAAAGAAGAAAGGCGACCACTTTCCTTCGTCTTCAACCTCTAGCCAAGCCACCATTGTTGGAGAGCTTCAAGCAAGGGATTTGCGCGACTTCGGGAGGAGCGGCAAGCTAGGAAAAGTGTCACGGCACATGCGTTTGAGACTTCCTTCCTTTTCACTTTGTTTACCTCTTTTCTAAGTTGTTGAATATATATTTCAAAGGACAAAAGTTGAATAGTTTTACTTACCTAGCCATAAACTAAACTAGTATGGCTAAGGCTTGTTTTGGATGATTTTACTTATTTTAATGGATGTTTATTGTTTCCAGTGTTTAACTTTGTGTTTTGTTCAAGAATGCTAACACGTTTTTATCTAAACCTTGGTTTGTAAGAGCACCGGGAGGTAACCATAGCTCAAGGGGTTTGGGAAGCTTAGATCTAGGGATAGGCAAAGCTAGAACAACTTGAACAATGGGGTTGCTGCGGGAGTAGAATCCTAACTTGCCTTAGGGATAAGGTAGAGTTTCAACGACTAAAAGGGTAGCACTTTATCAACATTAAGAGTGTTAGGGTTGAGACCGGGAGGTAATGCCTTAGCATTTTCGAGTGTTAGGACTTCTGACTAGGGATAGTAGAGGCATTTTCAGTAAACTCTGTCGAGCACTAGTAAACCAGTGGAACAGTAGCATTCAGGAGAATAGTGAGATCATAACATAGCAAGCCTAGACTGTCTTAAGCTTGAATATCTTCTCTGTGTTGTGTTTGTGCAGCTTTATTTATTTCTCCAATATCTGTTTTAATTGCTACTGCATTTTCGTGACAATATTTGTTTTGCTCCAGCATCATTGGTGACATATTTATTTTACTAAAGCATTTTGGTGACATTTGCAGAATTGCTTTAGCATATGTCCATACAAAGGATTACTTTATCTTTTGTGTATGTTAACTATTTTTTAAATAACCTACCCAATCCTCATGGGAACGATCTCACTCACACACTTTATTACTTGTTCGATGTGTATACTTGCACATTATTGCACGCAAATCAATTACACATTTTAGCACTTTACCGTGCCCAACAAGTTTTTGGCGTCGTTGTCGGGGATTAAGGCAATAGGCTATTTCAATCATTGTTTTCATACTTTCTATTTTTTTTATTTTTGTTTTGTGTTTTGAGTCTTTTGATTTTGGTTTAATCTTTGTTTTCTTTGTTTTCCTTTATAGTTTTTTTGTTAGTGGATGCCCAGAGTGAACTCTCGAGAATCCCTCGAACCATTTATCCCAAAAATCGAAAGGTATTTTAGACAAAGGAGGCGAGAGCAAAGAAGAAGAAGAACCATGTATCAGGATCCGCAGAATCAAAATGCTAGAGCAATCCCTGCAGCAAATCTTGATGTTGCAGCAAATGTTGTAGCTACAGCAAAACCAAGGGCAATTCGAGATCACCTAACACCGATCTTGGATGACCTTAATTCTGGGATAGTGACACCTGATATACAGGCAGCACACTTTGAGCTCAAACCTGTGATGTTTAATATGCTCAACATGATCGGACAGTTTGGAGGATCTCCGCACGAGGATGCTCGACAACACATCCGTGCTTTCTTGGAGGTTTGCGATTCATTCCACCAACAAGGAGTGCATGAGGATGTGTTGAAGCTCAAGCTATTTCCATACTCTTTGAGAGACCGAGCAAGAGAGTGGCTGAATGGTATTCCAGCCGGTTCTATGGAGTCATGGACAGCTTTGTGCAAAAGCTTTTTGGCAAGGTACAACCCACCCAACATGAACGCACAATTGCAAAATGAGATAGCATCCTTCAGACAAGGGGATGACGAGTCAATGCATGAGTGTTGGGATCGGTATAAAAGCTTCCTGAGAAGGTGTATAAATCACAGTTTTCAAGACTGGACTCAAATCGTGATGTTTTACAATGGATTTAATGCACCCACAAGGATGATGTTAGATGCTTCAGCAAATGGGACACTGCTGGACAAGTTGCCAGAAGAAGCATTTGATATTTTGGATAAAATAGCCAACAATGATTATCAGTTTCCAACTACTAGACTTGGGACAGGACGACGAACTCAAGGAAAGCTGGAGCTCGATGCCAATGATTCAGTCTCAGCGTAACTTTCTGCTATCACAAATATGTTGAAGAACCTTCAACAGCCCAGTGAAGTACGAGATGCTAAGGCATTAAGCTGTGTGCACTGTAGTGGAAACCATTTCAATAAAGACTGCCCAACTCATCTAGAGTTTGCTCATTATGTTGGAAATTTCAACAAAAATTCTAACAACCCCTATTCTAACACGTACAACCCAGAGTGGAGACAACATCCTAATTTTTCGTGGGGCAATCAAGGACAAAATCAAGCTAGCAACTCGAATAGGCAGCAACCCATGGCAACACAACAAGGAGTCCAAGGTTTTCAAGGAAACATGCCATGGCAAAATGAAAATAAGGGAATAGTTCATCACCAAAGTCATAACAATTCGTTGGAAGCTTCGCTGCAAGAATTCATGGCTTCGACCAAGGAGTTCATGACATCAATGAAAGCATTAATGCAGGAGCATTCCACCACCATCGCTAATCAAGGGAATCTGTTGCAAACCCAAGGCGCACTGCTGCAAAGTCACAGCTCTTCGTTGAGAACGCTGGAGACTCAAGTGGGTCAAATTGCTCAAGCATTACAAGCAAGACCGAGAGGCAATTTGTCAAGTGATACTGAAGTCACTAAAAATCATGGTAAAAAGCAATGCAGTGCACTTACCTTGAGGAGTGGATGAAAAATTAACACGGGGGAATAATTCAAAAGAAAAGAGAAAGAAGAAATCCCGATTCAGGAGCAAAAAGATGCTGAACAACAAGAGGAAAAATCTGCTCAAGAAGAAACTGGAGAAAACTTAAATACTGAGGCATTTGGTGAGAAGCTTGTAGATACTGCCGCAAAAGAAGAAACACCATCGCCACCTTTGGAGGACGTAAGACCCCCACCACCATTCCCTCAGCGTTTGAAGCAACACAAAGAGGATCTCCAATTTCAAAAGTTTGTAAGTATGTTGGACCAATTTCATATAAATATTTCATTTTTAGATGCTATTGATCAAATGCCCTCATATGCAAAGTTTTTGAAAGATATTGTTACAAAGAAAATAAAAGCTGAGAATTTTGAAATAGTTGTTATAGCATCTGAGTTCTATTCTAGGAGGATTGAGCTTCCCATAAAGAGGCAAGATCCTAGCAGCTTCATCATTCCATGCTCGATAGGAGACAATTTTGTGGGCAGAGCATTATGCGACCTAGGGTCAAGTGTGAATCTGATGCCCAAAGCAATATTCAAGAAGCTTGGTATAGGGAGTATGCGACCTACCACTGTCATCTTGCAATTGGCGGACCACTCTCATGTCCGACCAAAAGGCAAGGTGGAAGATGTAATAGTAAAAGTGGGTAAGTTTGTGTTCCCTGTGGATTTTCTGATTTTGGATTGTGAAGTGGACCACAAAGCACCCATCATCTTGGGACGACCATTCCTAGCAACAGGTCGGATTCTGATCGACTATGAGAAGGGAGACTTTACAATGCGAGTAGCAGACCAGTCCATGACTATCAATGTCTTCAACACTCTCAAGTACATGGATGAGAATGAAGAATGTCACTGTATAGATGGGATAAATGCTGAAGAAACTGAAGAGATTGCAGATTTTTGCTGTGATAATTATCCGCAAATGAAGGACTTTGCAAAACTGCTGGAGGAGCATAATCAGGATGAAGAAGAAGCTCATCTGGAGCTACAACAAATTGGCTACTACAAGCCAAGACCAGGTATGAAATTTGAATCAATTGATTTCTCTGAATTTATTCCTCCTAAACCATCATTATTACATGCATCATCTCTAGAACTGAAACCACTGCCACCGCATTTAAAGTATGTTTATTTGGGATCTCACAATACTTTGCCAGTGATTATTTCTTCTAGCTTAGATCCTAACCAAGAGCTTAGCCTTGTGAATTTGCTATCGCAATATAAGAAATCTCTAGGGTGGACTATGACCGATTTAAAGGGCATCAGTCCTACGATCTACATGCACAAGATCCTGCTGGAAGAAGGCCACAACAATTCTGTTGAACCCCAAAGACGACTAAACCCAGCAATGAAGAAGGTAGTGATGACGGAGATTATCAAGTGGTTGGATGCAGGGATCATATACCCAATTTTTGACAGTTCATGGGTTAGTCCTGTGCATTGTGTTCCTAAGAAGGGAGGCACGACAGTGATCACTAATGAGGATAACGAGTTGCTCCCGACAAGGACAGTCACAAGCTGACGCATTTGTGTGGACTATAGGAAGCTGAACAAGGCAACAAAGAAGGACCATTTCCCCCTTCCTTTTATCGATCAAATGATGGATCGACTGGCAGGAAAGGCTTACTATTGCTTCCTCGATGGCTATTCTGGGTACAACCAAATTGCTATAGAACCAGAAGACCAGGAGAAGATAACATTCACCTGCCCGTATGGGACTTATGCTTTTCGAAGAATGCCATTTGGGTTATGTAATGCTCCAGCAACTTTTCAACGTTGCATGTTAGCAATATTTTCAAACATGGTTGAAGAATTCTTGGAGGTATTCATGGACGATTTTTCTGTGTCTGGAGAAACATTTGAAAAATGCTTAGGCAACCTGGCCAAAGTATTGAAACGCTATGAAGAAGCTGACCTTGTACTTAATTGGGAGAAGTGCAACTTTATGGTGACCGAAGGTACGGTTTTGGGGCACAAAATTTCAAGCAAAGGAATTGAAGTTGACAAGGCAAAAGTAGAGTTGATAGAGAAGCTACCACCTCCCACAACTGTGAAGGGAATTAGAAGCTTTCTTGGACATGCTGGCTTCTACAGGAGGTTCATCAAGGACTTCTCAAAAATCTCTAAGCCGTTCTGCAATTTGCTACAGCAAAATCAACCCTTTGTCTTCGGTGAAAAATAACACAATGCTTTTACAGAACTGAAGAAGAATCTTACCTCAACTCCAATAGTTATACCACCCGATTGGACTGGGCCATTCGAGTTGATGTGCGACGCAAGTGACTACGCAGTTGGCGTAGCACTAGGTCAAAGATGAGGTAAACTCTTCCATGTTATTTACTATGCAAGTAGAACTCTTGATGATGCTCAAATAAATTATACAACTACTGAGAAAGAGTTACTTGCATTAGTATTTGCCTTCGATAAGTTTAGGGCGTATCTTATAGGAACTAGAGTGATAGTGCACACTGATCATTCTGCCATCAAATACCTAGTGACTAAGAAAGATGCTAAGCCGAGACTTATTAGGTGGATACTTCTGCTACAGGAATTTGATATTGAAATAAAGGATAGAAAAGGCACTGAAAATCAAGTTGCAAAACACTTATCTAGGCTATAAAATCCTGAAAATTTAGGAGAAGATTTTGAAATCGAAGAAAATTTCCCTGATGAGAAAATTTTATATGCTACAACATTACCTTGGTATGCCGACATTGTTAATTTTCTTGTTAGTGGTATTTTGCCTCCTGATTTATCTAGCCAGGGTCGCAAGAAGTTCAAACATGGTGCCAAATTTTTCTATTGGGATGAGCCATATTTGTTCAAGCAATATGCTGACTAATTGCTTCGAAGATGTGTGCCGAAAGAGGAACAGAAAGATATCCTATTCCATTGTCATGCAACATCGTGTGGAGGTCATTTTGGTGGATCAAGGACTGCTGCAAAGGTCCTACAATCTGGATTCTACTAGCCCTCACTCTTCAAAGATGCCCAAGCATTTTACAAGGGATGTGTTAGATGTCAAAGAACCGGTAACATCTCGAGGAGGAATAAAATATCGTTGCAAAATATTTTGGAAATCGAGCTTTTCGATGTTTGGGGAATTGATTTCATGGGACCATTTCCATCATCCTATGGTGATTTATATATCTTGCTAGCAGTGGATTACGTGAGCAAATGGGTAGAAGCGGTGGCAACACCCCGCAATGATTCAAAGACAGTCTTGAAGTTCCTGCACAAGAATATTTTCACAAGGTTTGGAGTCCCAGAGCTATAATCAGTGATGAAGGAACCCACTTCTACAACAAGCTCATTGCTAAGGCATTAAAAAGCTATGGAGTCAGGCATAAAATTGCTACAGCATATCACCCGCAAACGAATAGCCAAGCTGAAATCTCCAATAGAGAAATAAAGCAAATCTTAGAGAAGACTATCAACATAAAGAAAAAAGACTGGTCTCCAAAGCTAGATGAAGCTTTGTGGGGCGCATAGGACAGCTTACAAGACTCATTTAGGGATGTCCCCATTCAAACTTGTTTATGGGAAAGCATGTCATTTGCCCGTGGAACTTGAGCACAAAGCTTATTGGGCCATCAAAAAGCTCAATATGGATTTCAAGGCAGCTGGAGAGAACAGTCTTTTGGAGCTAAATGAAATGGATGAGTTCCGATCCCATGCTTATGAGAATGCTAGGATCTACAAAGAAAAAACAAAGAGGTGGCATGAAAAACATCTTTTGCCACGACATTTCTTAGAGGGCCAACAAGTGTTACTCTACAACTCAAGACTTAAACTTTTTCCTGGAAAGTTAAAGTCTCGATGGTCTGGACCATTCCTGATACATAAGGTTTATCCTTATGGAGCTGTGGAGATTAGAACTCTTGAGGGAGATCAAATCTTCAAGGTCAATGGTCAAAGGCTGAAGATCTATAATGGAGCTCCGATTGTGCGTGACAAGGACGACCCCAATCTGCAAAATGCTTAAGCATTTCTACCCCTCTCTTTTATTTTGCTTTGGCATTTAAATTTCAGTTTGAATAAAAAGTAGATGTTTTAGGTTTCTTTTAAGATGCTTTTATTTTTAGTTTGTCCATATTCAACTTTTGATCTTTGGAGGTATCTCTGAGGCCAGGACTATCCAAGTGAGCAACAAGGATTTTGACCTTAACTCACCCAGAGTTGAGGAGACTCCTATTGATCCTTTTAATGCCCATATCCCTTGCCGTAAGGTCAAGCGGACAGCCGGACGTCATGCTTCCTTTGCGGAAAAGGAGGATCAAATTCCAATTGTCGTAGTAGAACGAGCCAGAGACGGACCAAGAACAGTCAAAAGCAGAAGTTACGCACACAGATCTATCACCACCTGAGCAGCCTACGAAAAGAATCAAGCGCATGGCAACAAGGAAAACTAGACCTTCTAACAAGTAAGCATCTTTGCCTTTTTCTTTTTCTTTTTGCATATAGTTTTATTCTCATAGCATTGAAGAGAATGCTAACCTCAAGTTTGGGGGTAGCAAATTCTTCGCTTTAGCATTTTCATTTCATTTTGCATACATATGAATTTGCTATAGCATTAGATTCAATTCAAGACAGCTTTTAGGTTAGAATAAATGATATCCGATGAAGAGAACTTTAATGCTTTTGAACTGAATCATAGAACATATTGAGAATAAATTGAACTGAATTAGGACTTGATGTTTTGGAATTTTATTGACACGATTGTATGTTTTCTATGCTTGAGTGGTAGGAACTTTCTAGAGAACTTAGAATCTATGCCTTAGTTCGAAAAAAAAGAAGAAAAGAACTCTTTTTTGCTATAGTATATAAATAAGTAAAAAAAAGAGAAAAAAATGAATAAATGCTTTAGCATAAAATTGTAGAAGGACGTTCCTCTATGCAATGTTAGCTTGAGCAAAAAATTGAACATAAATAAAAAATTGCTACAGCATATGAGCGAATGAAAATTGTCACGGGATGACTCTACCTACTGACTCGGGGGTGAGATGTTTGCTCCATACTCACCTAGAGTTAAGGAAGGTAGTTGTGATGAGCTGACACCCTTCGAACCAGTTAAAAAGAACAAAGCAAGGGAGTAAATTTTTAGGAACTAGGGTATAGTGAATAAGGAAAACTAGAATTTTTCTAACATTTAAGCATAGGCTAGATACAATCCAGCACACACAAGCAAAGTATCCTGTCTTAGTTCAAGTTCTTGGAAGTTCTCAATATCATGTAGATTGCTATAGCATTTATATTTTGAGGACTGATGTTTTTGCCTGAACTGCTGTCAATGATTGAAAGTAATGTCATTAGCATTTTTATATGTCATTGCTTGAGGACAAGAAATATCTTAAGTTTGAGGGTGTGTTAACGCTCTAAAAAGCGTATATTTTATACCCTTTTACTTAAGGTTTTGTTTAATTTCAAGATCATTTGCATTGCACTTCATTGCATTTATCTGCATTTCATGTGCATTTGCATTTAGATTATATTTTTATTTTATTTTATTTTTATTTTTAAAGATGTTGCTTGGAAGGGTATTTTGTTAGTGATTTTGTGCAGATGTTGGAGCAAAGTTGAATAACTGGAAGAGATGCTGTAGCATATTTCTATAGTGTTGGATCGAACTTCAAGGATGATACAACATTATGGGCGGACAAAACAGAACGGAAGAAAGGACATACATGCAGCCCACTGTCCTCACGCGTTTTCTAGGCCAACTGCACCTGCTATGTAGGCATTGCACCTCCTCTGCATACGATGCACCTCTACTTGGCAGGCGTTGCACCACCCCAGCAGACCTACAGTCTACTGCCATCTGCTGCAGCAAATGTCAGGGGATATTCCCTTGGCATCTTTAGGGCACTAAACCCTAGAAGCCTCCTATAAATACAAGATCAAGCCTCCTTCTACAAACATGCCGAGCGAGATAAGGGAAAAATCAGTAGCTAAAAGAGCCATCAAAGGAGCGAGCTTTAAGGGAGAATGGGGGAGAAGAAAAAAGAAAGGCGGCCACTTTCCTTCGTCTTCAACCTCTAGCCAAGCCACCATTATTGGAGAGCTTCAAGCAAGGGATTTGTGCGACTTCGGGAGGAGCGACAAGCTAGGAAAAGTGTCACGGCACATGCGTTTGATTCTTACTTCCTCTTCACTTTGTTTACCTCTTTTCTAAGTTGTTGAACATGTATTTCAAAGGACGAAAGTTGAATAATTTTTCTTACCTAGCCATGAACTAAACTAGTATGGCTAAGGCTTGTTTTGGATGATTTTACTTGTTTTAATAGATGTTTATTGTTTCCAGTGTTTAACTTTGTGTTTTGTTCAAGAATGCTAACACATTTTTATCTAAACCTTGGTTTGTAAGAGCACCGGGAGGTAGCCATAGCTCAAGGGGTTTGGAAAGCTTAGATCTAGGGATAGGCAAAGCTAGACCAACTTGAACAATGGGGTTGCTGCGGGAGCAGAATCCTAACTTGCCTTAGGGATAAGGTAGAGTTTCAACGACTAAAAGGGGTAGCACTTTATCAACATTAGGAGTGTTAGGGTTGAGACCGAGAGGTAATGCCTTAGCATTTTCGAGTGTTAGGACTTCTGACTAGGGATAATATAGGCATTTTCAGTAAACTCTGTCGAGCACTAGTAAACCAGTGGAACAGTAGCATTCAGGAGAACAGTGAGATCATACCATAGCAAGCCTAGCCTGTCTTAAGCTTGAATATCTTCTCTGTGTTGTGTTTGTGCAGCTTTATTTATTCTCCAATATTTGTTTTAATTGCTACTACATTTTTGTGACAATCTTTGTTTTGCTCCAACATCATTGGTGACATATTTATTTTGCTAAAGCATTTTGGTGACATTTGCAGAATTGCTTTAGCATATATCCATACAAAGGATTACTTTATCTTTTGTGTATGTTAACTATTTTTGAAATAACCTACCCAATCCTCGTGGGAACGATCTCACTCACACAATTTATTACTTGTTCGATGTGTATAGTTGCACATTATTGCACATAAATCAATCACACATTTTAGCACTTCAGCGTGCCCAACAAGTTCCCCTAAAATCTAGAATCCAAATTCTATGTTGACAACTTTAACAGAAATAACATATCAAATACATACAATCCAACATGGAGGAAGTATCCGAACTTCTCATGGAGCAACCCCAACAATTCACTTAATCTGCAATAGCAGAATATGCAACCTGCATGATTCTAGCAGAATATCATATCATCCCAACAGTAGTTGCCACAATAGCAAGCTATGTCGCAGTAGTAACCCTAAGACATAAGAACTCTGGAAAATACTTTGAACATATTCATGGCTCAAATTGGTGACTATATATCCAACATGTATAAATTTATTCAACGAGCCGATATTTTCATAGACAGGAAAAGGATGAGGATGCAGAACATTGAAACAACTATAAAAACACTAGAAACTCAACTAGGGCAATTCACACAGATTTTGAGTACACAACCAATAGGATGTCTACCAAGCGATATTGGAGTCGCAAGAACAGGTCTACCAAGTGATATTGACATATCAGCCAGGGTAGCAGGACAGAAACCTGAGACAAAAGACAAAGAGGATTCCAATGCTAAGAAAACCAAGAAGAAACCAGTAGATGCAAAACTCAAAGATGATATTGATGCCACAGTAGAAGATGTCGAGGCAACACCACATATCAGATTCTTTAGTAAAGGCAATTAAACAAATGCCCAATTATGTCAAGTTCCTCAAAGACATTATCTCAAAGAGGACAAGGATATGGGAGTTGAAACTACCATTGTGATAGAGGGATGCGTGACAATGCTGCACAACCGAGCCACAACAAAGAGAAAAGATCCTGATAGTTTTATGATACCATGTTTTATAGGGGATCAATATGTTGGCAAGTCATTATGTGACTTAGGTGCAAGCATAAATTTGATGCCTAAGTCAGTTTTCTAAAGTTGGCCATTGGAAAAGCAAAGCCAACAACAGTAATGTTGCAACTGACAAGCCGTTCTTATGTACAACCCAAAAGCAAAATAGAAGATATTCTGGTAAGAGTGAATAAATTTATATTTCTTGCTGACTTTCTTATCTTGTATTGTGAAGCATATAAGAATGCCTCAATCATCTTAGGAAGACTATTCTTGGCAACATGAAGAACATTGATCGAATGTAAAAGAAGAGAATTGGTTATTCGATTCAATAACCAATAGTAAAGATCAATATTTTCAAAGCACTCAAGCATTCCGAGGAAGTAGATGAATCCCAGCAAATTCAAGCCAAAGCTGAATTTAAATTTGATGCTGAGACCATGTGCTTAGACAAAGCCCGCCAAGGCAGCTCCTACTAAGGCGGCACTAACTCAACCAGTCAAGAGTCAATTCCAATGGATGTTGCTGCATAAAGGCAGACTAGAAAAAAAAACACCGGATGAGGATTTATCAACAGATTGACCAAAGAAAAAGAGAATGATCGCTTCAGGAGAAGCAATTAATTGCACTCCTCTAGTAACCTAATTATTTTATTTTCAAAGTTTTATTTTTTTAGGACTTAGAATTTTTTTTTGTATTTTATTGTTAAATCTTATTAATTTAATTTGTTTTATTTAGTTTTTGTTATTTTAGGTAAGAAAAACTAAGAAAGCTAATGGAGACTTAAAAAATCGGCCCAATTCACGCAACCAATTATTCACCTCAATTATCACGCAGAAACATAAATTTTTGGTGGGATTTTTCCTGTCAGGTTCAAAATCCGCCCAGATTTCAACGCCAACATGTCACAGCGGGCAAAACATCTTCAACATGCCACCGCATGAATGATTACACTGCTTCTCCCAAGAGACACACGATTTCATCTTTATAAATATCCTTCTTCCCTCAATCACCAGTTTTCAATCTTTATTTGTTTTCAATTCTTCATCTTTAAGATATCTTCTTCTCCACCAACCCACACCAACCCAATGGCTCTGTAATAACCATTTTTGCATGAGTTAACCAAATCCCTAAACTAAACCCTAAATCAAAATCCGCAACCCTAAACTAAAACCCTTAAACCATATTGTATATATATTTATAATAAATAAAAATATATTAAAAAATTAAAAAAATATATTATTTATATTAAATAAAGTCTATATTACAAATCATGTCATATCATAAATTACCCAACCCAAATACATTAACAACCTACCAATACACTAGCCCATTAAAAATTCATACCCATTTACAATGACCTAATCTGTCAAACCCATTAATTAACACCCCCAACCCAATTCTAATTACAAAACCTGCAACCCACATCTCCTAAGCCCAATCTCAATCCACTTATACAATTACAACCCGAATCCTTTACCTATCTGTCCTACCCAGCTGTAATAACTCAAAATTTGAATACCCATGAACCAATTCATAACCTGGATGTTAACCCGACTCTTCCTCTTCCTTTGAGACCCTTCAACTTCTGGAAATTCTATAACCCTCTGGAATAATGACCCCTCAGCTTCCTTGCATCTATCCGGCTACCAATCATGATCGGCCACTTTCTGGCCACATCCACGCCATGTTAGAGCCATGTCAACGCCAACAGTACCACCCAGAAGGCCAGCTCAGTATCAATTTTTCACCAGCAACAGGCCAAAACAAAGGACAAGCAATAGTCCTCTCTCTACTCTCCTACATGCCAGCAAGAATGAAATCAAAAATTAGAAACAAACAAATCCAGCAAGGAATTAGGACATGTCAACAATATTTTCTTTTATTCAATGTAAAATCGGCAATAAAGCCTGAATCAAACCATGTAAAATGCAGATAGGAATTTCACAAGAAAAATCAATAAAAAAGCAACAGATTCCAAAGCATGTTTCCTTTTTATTTTGAAACGAAATAGTAAACGATTAGGGTTTTCAAAGTTACCTTTTGGAAGATTCAGCCGGTTCTAGTCGCCAGTTTGCTTTCATCTTCCTTTTTGGTTTGAGTCTCCAATCTTCAAAGCTCTCAAAAGGGTTCGAAAGACCCCGATTTCAGTGTAAAAGAAGGTTTTTTGGTTTTATTTTCGAATAAAAATGAATATAGAATAAATGAAGTTTTCAGATCTGAGTTTTCGAACAAAAAAAAATTGTTTTAAATTCGCCGGCCGCCACCAGCGGCGGCCTTGACGGAGGTCGATTTCTGGGTTCATGGGTTAGGGTTCTTAAAAATTTTAGAGCGTTTTTTGTTTTTCTGTTTTGAACGAAAATGAGGAGAAGGGGAAATAAGGTTTATTTTGGCCGGTGAGCTTTGATATATATGCAAAGAGTAAAAGTACGTCGTTTTAGCCCTTGACCCGCGTGGTAACCCGTATCCGGGAGAGGATCCGCGTATTATGGTCAATGGACTAATTATAGAACCAATCCTTGTAGTTCTAGGACGTTTGGCTTCCAGACACAGGGAAATCATGATTCTAGCCCCCAGATTTTATTTTTCGTTTCAATTTCATCCATTATCATTTTTTTTTCTTATAATTTAGCCAGTGATTTTATTTTATTTTCCTTTTTATTATTTTATTTAAATTTTTATTTTATTTGCGATGATTATCATGTAATTAATGGCATTTGATTCCCATAAAAATGTTTGATTGTTTTTATAATTCTTTCCTTATTATTTTTTTACGCATTTTATTATTGCTTTTTAAAATTCTAATAAATATGGTATATTTTTATTGATATTATAATTTTATTTCCTTTTTATTTTTTTTTACTTTTGGACCCTTTAATTATCATTTATAGTAAATTTAACCATTTTTAATTTTCCTTTCTTTTATATTTCACTTAGTTACTGCTTTGAATATATTAAATTAAGGTTAATTTTTCCAATAATTATTTTATTTTATTTATTCTCTTTACATACTTATATTTCCATTAGATTTTTATTTCTATTTTTAACTTTTTTTTTTCATATATTATATATCGTACTAATATGTTGTATTTTGTATTTATAATATATGCATTGTTATGTATACCACACCATATTTGTTAATATATCATATTTATTAATTTTAAATGTCACTATTTTGTTTCCATCATTTTGACTAATTATATATTATTTTTTTCCTTTGATTATTTTCTTTCCATCGTTTTATTTAATACCATGACTTTCTATTTACTTTATATATATATATATATTAATTTATTATGTATTAATTATGGTTACATATTGTATATAGTTTTCATTATATATTAATATATTGTATCTTTACATTACACATTATTATGTATATTATATTATTATTTATATTATATGATATATTATATTAGATATATTACAATATTTTTTATACATTATTTGTTTATTTCATTTATTCATTCTAACATTTAACACCTAACATCTAACATTTAATTTATCGTATTTACTTTCTTGCAATTTACTTTACCATATTTATTTTTCATATTTAAATTATACAATTTAATTTCTTGTTTTATTCTTTCCTTGAAATTTATATTGTTTTATTTATTTATTCATGCTTGTATATATTTTTCTCAACATGTAACACCTAACCTAATTTAATTCAATTAATAACAAATGCAGTATCTCAATATTCGGTCGTAGCGAGTCCGACACCAGGCGTAATGGTGGCGGTTCGGTCACTTACCTTCGAATAATGAGGTCTTTAAAATATATTTGCATTCTTAAACGGATAATAAATTAATAAAAATGCGAACTTGTAAATTTTCAATTCGATCAATTATATTCGATTAGGTACCAAATTTTTGGAGTTGTGGAGTATTTTTATGCCCTATCCATAACTGACTCCCGAACCCATTTTTTTAGAATCTTTGGTTTTAACGGTGTACGGTCTACCAAAGTGACCGGTGACAATTCTATTCTTTTATTCAAAATAAATTTCAATTTTCTTTCAAATAAATTCTCATATTTATCATTTCCAAAAACCCTTTATTTTTAAATCTTTTAAACCCTAATTTTCTAATTTAAATCTAATGTCTAAAATCCCCATTTTTAAACCTAATTTTTTAACCAAATCCCCAATCCACCAATTCTAAACTCTCATTTATAATAAATCTTCAATTCACCAATTTTATCCCAAATCTCTAAATTTTCAAATAATACCCTAATTTCACAAACAAATAATTTTTTTAATGACCCTGATTTTTACTCTACCTCATCATTTTCAACTTTATACTTTTAAATTTTTAGAGGAGGGTCGTTACATGCTCATAAGCAACGATCTTTCGACTTTATTACCGCTGATGAAGGTCCACAATTTTAACAGTTTGCCACAGTAGCAATAAAAAAAGAGTATTTCAGCAACTTCAAAGGCCAACAACTGTGGAAGAATAGGCTTCCACTACATAGATGCTAACGATTTGGGAATTGAAAACTTCATCCTCTCGAAGATTACATTTCAGAAGTGGAAAAATTTCATAAAACAACCTGTGCAGGCAATTGTCGACTAGGTACGAGAGTTTTACGCCCACTTTCCCAACCTGAACAACCCATAAATCTACTTCTGAGGCAGAGGGATCCCCTTCGCAATCGTAACAATTAATAACTTTTTCGGCCTACAC
This sequence comes from Abelmoschus esculentus, assembly GCA_035048815.1. Classification (NCBI taxonomy): domain Eukaryota; kingdom Viridiplantae; phylum Streptophyta; class Magnoliopsida; order Malvales; family Malvaceae; genus Abelmoschus; species Abelmoschus esculentus. The sequence goes on from JAUCBN010000049.1 coordinate 6,599,443, forward strand.
ATCACAGAAGACGAACATGCCGCCTTTGTCGTTGCCGCAAAAAATGATGATTACAATGGGATAAAGGAGTAACTCTATGTTCCAGGAACTTAGTGGAATAACGGTAAGAACAAAGAAACGATAAACTACCGAGACCTCCGCCATGAGGCAAAGCTTTGGAATACATTCGTGAAACAATTTCTGCCGCCAACCTACCATAATTAGATTGTGGACAAATCCTGTTTGACCTGATCTACTCAATCATCCATAATCGACGAATAGACGTCGACAAAATCATCAACAAGCAAATATTTGAGTGTTCTACCAAAGACAAGGGATGTTATACTTTCCTTGCCTCATCACAAACCTCTACCATTTGGAAAGAGTCCCTATGTTGCCAATAGACCTGTACACGCCGACAAAAAAAAGTGGACAAGAGAAACATACATGAAAAGAATACAAATTGAGGACGTTGTTGCTCAAGCATTCGCCGACCCCACCGCAACAAAAGAGTACGCTGCAGCAGAAGAACAAGCCAACACTGTCGAAGCAGCAGCAGGAGGAGACATGCTACAGTTGTTGTAGCGAATGGAGAGAATGAAACTAACATTCATGGGATATGTCAGGGACTTCACTATAGTAGTCATCGCTACAATCTAAGAAAATTTCTTGATTCCTCAATCGTTTTCCCATAATTCACGATTGAACTGACTGTGCCACAACCGCCTCCAACAACAAAGCTAGCAACACTTACACCATCAACATTTGCCTTTGCGACTATCCTATTACAGATTTCTCCCATTGCCATCATTGTTGCATCTACAACAACGCCACTCACAGCCACAACTGAGTCAATGATAATTTCTGAAGATGAAATCCACCATTAGAGGAGACACCTTAGAAGACTCCAATCCGTTCGACTGGAGCACTTCATCTAGGAAAAAGGAGTCTTTGCTGAGGGAAACACTTTTAGCAGATTCAATCTAAGAAAGAAGAGGAAGGCATCTTCCATAACAACAATCATCATCGACTCCGAGGAGGAAGTCGAGTAGTAGAGGCCAACTCCCACCAGAGTCCAACCCCAAGGTAAACCAAAAATCCTGTTGCCAGCCCGCTTAGAGTAGCCTAGCCTCCACCAAAAAACCATCGAAAACTGGTCATCGATAGTGACTCAGCATATTCATTCGAATCTCCTTCGATATAAGGTAGTAACTTTATTTTCTTTTACCTTTCTTTTTGTATTTTCTTTTTATTTTATTTTTCAGTTATCTTTTTATCTCTCTTATGTACACGTTTTCATGCATTGAGGATAATACATCCCTTGAGTTTTTGGTTTTATTAGTTCACTTTGGTAATATGTAAAATATCTGTAATATATGAAATTTGCAGTCTTATCTAGTATTTGCCTTCTATTCTGTTAATTATACCTTTGCTGTAAAAAAATATTTTATGAAGTACACTACCTAGGCAGCAATATGCAATCCAGCCCGCCGTAGCAGATTGTACCCTTCAACAGTCTTGAAATCAGAAGGTATCCAAGGAATAGTACTTAGGATTAGACTATGTGCCTAGAAAATATAAACAATGTTGGAATTAGTCTATTTTAGGACTTGTTTTCTTTAAAAAGCAATAGAGACTTGGACTTTAGATTATAACTAGAATTGTTATCACCGGCTCCAGTATAGTCTTTAGAGGTGCCCATCACAGGCTCTAAGACTTAGTAGTTTTACCATTTACTAGAGGTGACCGAAATTGGCTCTAGTAATCGAAGATCAACACTTGAGGTGTCTGAAACTGAATCAAGCATTATAAATATATATTCATATATAGTTTAGGGAAAAAAGGGAAAATAAAAATCTAATTCGGGAGTCTTGAGCTAGAAAAAGGATTAGAACTCAGAAAATCATCTTTGTTATAGCTACGCACACACTCACAAGACTATAGTCCAATTTTGAGGAAATCCTAGAACCCGAAGAGGCAAAGCAAAGAAAGGAGCTCCGCCGCGATAGTCTAGAGTGCATATTATCATAAAAATTCTGAACTTAGATTATATTACATTGCTTAAGAACAAACAACAATTCGAGTTTGGGGTATGATAAGTACATAATAGTCCTATATTTTATATCCTATTTTACTCACCTATTACTTGTAATTAATAGAATTAGATGGTAATAATATACAATTTTACGTATTTTCTATATTTCAACATCCAATCACTTAAATACTATTTTTATACAATATTTGGTACAAAATATGTACAGTTATCGTTTTTTTTCTTAGATAGGAATTATACCGCTAAAGACACTAGATATTACTAAGAGATGTTGAATGAAGGAAGATGTAGATCGAATGAGATACAAAGTAACACCCGCCAAGGCAACAACTTAGTTGTCACGCCAAAACTGCAACGAATGTATATGGAGTGCGATAGAAAGAGAATAAAGAGCTGAAGTAGTTGATACAAGCGAGAGAAGAAACAGAAAAAGGAAAGCAAGCGAGCCATGGTCAAAGCTACGATATTGAAGAGTCCAATAAGAGTAAAACTAGAAAATAAAATAAATGTCTTGTATTTAATATTAAAGTTGTATTTTATTCCAATAAGTACTCTTACTCTTGGGAGTTTTTGACCTAGGCATAGCTTATATATACCGAACCCTAGCCATAGAAGAAAACATCGATTAGAATTCAAGAGGCTTTCTTCTCTTACCCTAGCCACCATCTTTATACATTATGTTCTAAATCTTCCATAGTCTTAGGTTATTTTTTGGAATAGCTATGGAAGAAGATTGTATAATTATTTGAATCTTATTAATGCAAGTTTTATAATTCATAGTTTATTCACTCTTGGTTCATACTCTTTCTTGCATACGATCTCAGAAGATAAGTTTGTGTGGAAAAAATATATTTGTCTAGACTAGGGATAGTTAGGCTCACGAAACGAGTGAATACGGTCTTTACTCTTGAGTATTGGCTAATTAGGCTTAGGGATAAGTTTGGGTTTTAGCGACTAAAAAGAGCGTATCATCGGTTGTTGTTCATCCTTGATTCACGCTGGGAGTTATTATCAAGACATGGTCATCAATAACACTCCGAATTAGGGATAAAGAGGAAACAATAAAGGATTTTGAGCTATGAGTTGTTGATTTGTCGTCAAAGCATAACCCCTACCGATGTAGCTAAGGCAACCCTTCAGTGACCTGTCAAGGCGACACTTCGATTTACAATTGTATTCTACACTACGAAGCAATTTAACTTGGCTTCCTTATCATCTCTTGAATTCAATTTATTTATTGCTTTAGTTAATTTTAGTTTAATCATAATTCAACCAAATTATTTGTGTCTTTATTTTTCTATAGTGCAGGAACGATAAGTTGCGTAAGTATCCAGTCCTAGTGGGATCGATATCTTAAATACGATAATTTGGTAAGGTGTACGCTTGCACCATAAAGGTGTAGGACTTCCTACGCACCACATTGTACATGAAAAACACGATATTTGAAAGTTTACTAACCTCTAAGCAAATTGATAGGACCCTAAAATGATCTCTTTAGGCCTTCTCTTTGCCTAAGCTTCTTGATGGTTCTCCTCGCTTTCACACTACAAGGAAATATTACCAAGGGATTACTATTCTATTGAAACGATTTTAGGAATCTAAATATGAAATTCTAACCATCCTAGGGCTTCCCCAAACTTATTCTTGTTCAACCACAAACCCCATTCAAAAACTCTACTTCCACCATATTCAACCATACATACCTTGTTAGATAGATCCCCTTGAGCTGAACAAACTTCCCTTAACAAGCCAAACATGATTTCACACTCTAAAACTCAAAACCTTACCTTTGATAATGGTGTTTGAGGGAGAAATGGCTTGAAAAAGAAGATGAAGATAATATAAAGAGGGGGTGAGATCACAATTTGTACAAAATGCATAAACTAAACCTTTCTCCCCTTCCCTTTTTGTCCATTTTTGTGAATTACCAAACTAACCCAAGCTATCATTCACCAACCAAGCCCAAACTAAAACCCTTAAGCCTAACAAAGTTTACAAGTTCCAAACATGAGGTCCATTATTTCGGGTTAACCCGATATCTGAGTTTTGAAACTAGAGTCATGACAAATTGGAAGTATATTAGTCAAAGACTCGAACAACATGAGAATAACATTAATCATATGACTAACATGAACGTTTGGAGTTAATTAAGAGAGATTAAAAATTAATCAAACACTTGATAAAGATTTACAACAAGGAATTTTAAAGGAGAAAGAATGTTGAAGGTAAGTTTTAATAAGAATATAATAAGTGTTATAAAATATTTTGCTAAAATTAATTTAACTTTTCAAAGATATAGTGAGAAACTTGACAAAGAGAATAATAAATTTTTTGGGTTAATTGAAATGATTATTGAATTTGATTTTCCAATGCAAAACCATATTAAACATATTCAAAATAAAAATATTCATTGTCATTATCCTGGTCATAAAATAAATTAATGTCTTTAATAATCTTGAATGTACTACTAAAGTGAGCTATTAAGAACAAATATCTCTAATAATACGATGTGTAAATATTTCAAGAAACAAAATAAAAATATAAAAATACTTTTTAGAGTTCTTAAAAATGGATGATACATATGAATTGGGGCTTTTTAATGAATTAGTAAATACATTACAGTCTCTTGAGTTAAATGTTAATGATATGAGGGGTCAAGGATGTGATAATAGTTCTAATATAAAATAAAAACACCAATATGTTTAAAAGAGATTGTTTGAAATAAATCCTAGAGTTTTATATATGTTATACACTTGCTACAATCTTAATCTTTCTCTTTATCATATTACACATTCTTATGATAAAGCTATTACATTTTTTGGAATTGTGTAACGTATGCATTCATTGTTTGTAAGTTTTACCAAAAGGTAGAAAATTTTATGTGATAATATTCTGAAAATTGTAAATTTTTTATCTGATATTCGATAAAAAAATCGAATTAAAAGTATTAAAACTATTAAATGTCATGCTCTTAAAATAAGGTTAGCTTTATTACAATTATATGAATTTTGTAATAATGATGCTAAAACAAAAAGTTTGGCTAGTGCCCTTCAAAGTTTTAATTTTTTAGATTAGTTATTTAGTATGCTATTTTATTTACTATTAAATTACAATCTAAATAAATGTGCATTGATACTATCATAAAGAAGTGTGAAGGTGTATGTCATATTTTAAAAATTATAGAAGTGATGGATTTGAATTTAGTCCTACTCAATGCTTCGAAAGTAACTTTAAAATTATTAAAAATATATATAAAAAATCATATACATAAACTATTAAGAATTTAATTTATGCTAAAAATATGTATGTGTTTAGTTATTATGTATATTGTTGGAATATTAGATAAATATTTAAAAATTTTAGTATAGACTATTTGATAGTAACTAATAGATTTATGAGATATCTTTAGAGAAAAAAATTATGCTCACATATAAAAGTTTTGGTGAGTTAAAGAATATCATGTTTATAAACACCGATTTTATTAAAATATTGATATAAAAATATAAAATAATTTATCACAGGAGTTGTTAATTCTATCAGAATTGAAGTACATAAATTTTAAATTCCTAATTGTTAAAGAAAATTTAGAGTGGTCATGTGTCTATAAAACATGTTGGTATAAATTTTATAATTATGCATTTACCAAAAAAAATTAACACTCTATATCTTTTATAATCATACTACTTATGAGAGATATAATGTTATTTAAGGATATTTAGAGCATCGATAAATTCTAGTACATTGTATAAAATTTATTATTCTAATAATTTGTTATGGTAAATTTTGAATTAGATTTTATATTTAGTTGTAGTTTAACTCTAACGTAAAATATTTTTATTTTTATTTTTATTTAATTTTGTTGTTGGAAAACTGATTAATCTATCATTTCCTTAAGGATGGAGGAGTTTAGTAGGTTGAGGACAAGTGTTTTTTGTCAGCCTAAACAGCGAGAAATTATATTATGGGTAAGTCTTATCACGTCATCTATGTGATCAACCATTAAAAATCATCTATATCATTATTTTTTTCATGTCATATTTTCTTAAGTGAATCTTCACACATATTTATTGTTAATTTATTTTAAACATAGTTTTTCCAAGTAAAAATTCACTTGAAAAAATATATGATATTGAAAAAATGATAAAATGGGTGATTTTTAATGGTTGGTCTCATGGACACATTATGGGACTTACCCATAATATAATTTCTCCTAAACAGCCCAACAGATTCTTTACATGTGTCAAAACTAGTTCCCTCGACTCTAATTAAACTGCCACCATAAGTTATTTGGTTACCTTTTAAACCCCCAACAAACTCAAAAAATTGAAGTTGATCAAGCCAAAACAAACGGTAGGGGTGTGCATTCGGTTAATTCTATCGGTGGCCGAATTATTAGGCTTGAAAGAGCTCAATGGACAATCGATTAACTTAGCCAAGTGATGAAAAATATTAATTTGGATGATTTGTGGTGGAAGCAAAAATTAAAACAATAAACACAAAGAATTTAGATTGATTCAGACTTCTAAATCAAGTCCAACATCCACTACCTTAGTTTCCCACTAAGTATTTCTATAATTCACTAAGAATTCAATCTTTTGAGGAACAAAGGGACCTTGATTCACAAACCGAATCAAGCATCCAAAGTTCACAACCAAACTTTGAGAATTCACTCACAAAGATAATTATAAACAAACTTGTAATCTTTCTAATAAGGTTAATTGTTTGTAACTAAACTCTCACTCAATCCTAAGAAACTTGAGCATACATATACATTAAGCTCACAAATGTTGTCTACCCAAAATATGAGAATTAAGCTCTAAGACATTTCTTGAATTATATTGTTATTACAAGGTAAGCATTAGTCTTCTCTTGATGCTTGAGACTTCCTTTTATCATCCCAAATGAGCTTCTAATCGTTGATGACCGTTGAGGTTGATTTAGATCCATTTTTAGCTGATTTCAAGGCTAATTTTTGCTTTTGCTGCATGCGGTATCGAAATGTGTGATAGCCGTTTCGATACTGCCTCTTTGGGAAATAATTGTTGAACCTGTATTTAAGAATCGGTATCGAAACGCCTACAAGGCGTATCAAAAGCCTTAGCTCATGGTACTGCTCCTAGCCGTTGGAGGATTTTATAAAATCGTTAGGGATTTTCATAAAACCGTTAGAGGTGTATCGAAACACCTAAAATAGGTTTCAATATTGGTGTATCAAAACGGGTTTTTTCTGTATCGAAATCAAAAATCACAGTGGAAAAACATATCAAAAAGGTCCAAGATTGTATAGAAACAACTGTGTAATTTTGCCTTTGAAAAGCATAGAAGTATCAAAACACCTAGGAGGTGTATCGAAACACCTGGGTTAAAAATACTTCTTTGGTTTTTTTAAATCATTTTAAACACCTTTAAAATATCTCAAAAACCTCTTAAATATATTTTTTAATTGTTTGGACATAAGAACCATTTCTGAAATCTTATCAAATTAGTTCAAAACTATTTTTTAATTATTATATTAAAATATTAGTTCTACACGAACCGATTTAACCAAAACCAAATTAACCGGAATTTTTAAAATCTTAATCGTTAACCGAACCGAATTACCTTTAACTGAATTAACCGAGCTGAAATCATTTCGGTTAATTAGCCGAATTAACCAAAATTTAATATAAATTTTGGTTAAATTACATAATAGATCACTAAATTATGCTAAAATAATTTTTTAGCCACTAAACTTTTATTTTATGCTAATTTAATAAAAATTTAGTAACCATTTTATAATATAGAAAATTTAATGAATATTTTATAATTTTTTAAAAGTTAAAGAACTATATATATATATATAAATAATAATTAATATATAATAATTTCGATTAATTCGGCTAATTAACAGATTTTGAACCGAATTAACCAATAACCGAATTTTCAAAAAAATAATTGTTAACCGAATTTATCAAAAATTAACCGATCGAATTAATCGAAATAATTTTAATTCGGTCGATTAATTTGATTAAAACCGAATAATGCACACCCCTATCAAACCGCAACATACCATACATGGAGAAATCAAGGAAAGGTTACATGAGAGGGAAAGAGATCCAGAAAACGTCAAGTTTAAATACAGAGGCGCAAGGCAAAGGACTTGGGGCAAATGGGAGGTTGAGATTCACGAACCGAATCGACAGTAGGCTTTGGCTCCGTACTTTCAGCACATCTTTTGAAGCTGCATTGACTCATGATGCAGCAGATGGGAAACTATACAGTTGATCGGCTAAACTCAACCTACCTCAGTCACCAACACCAAGTTTAAGGGTGTGTTTTTAGCAGAGTTTAGCTTTTCAAACTAGTTTTTCTATTCAAAAACTTCTATAAACAACTAAAAAAACACTAAATATGGGATACCTTTGAGTGTAAATTTTTTTTTGTCTTTTTCCTAGACTGACTTTTTAAACCATAAGTTTGGAAAAGCTATATTTTTAGCTTTTACAAAACCTTGATTTAGGGCCAAACCATGATTTTCCACCCCCAATAAAAAACAAAACCTGAGTTTGAGTTCATCTCAAAGTAGTGAAGAGAGTGGCGAGTAGAGGAGATGAACAACAAAAAAATATTACATGAATCATGTTCACCACGTTATTCGTGGACACAATCAATTAGATTTACCCATCTCAATTTTTTTAAGGTGAATTATCACATCTATCCTACATGTGATTAGTGGATGGTTAGTTATTGGAAAATATTTAAAGATGAACGGTTCTAATTATTTGGACCATGGATGACATGGTGAACAAGGTTCACCTAATAATCTCTCGATGAACAGTAGTGAGTTGGAGGGGTCTTAGTGAAGATGGAGGACTGAGAAGCACGGGTACAATATTTTTATATTGTTTCAAATACCTGAAATATTTTAGGGACGAGTACAGAACGAGTAGGATTATAGGACGTATTGAGGACGTCTCACATTAATAAGATATAAATGAATTCGACCGGAGACAGTTGAGATATTTTTTAGGATGTTTGGAAACGATACATGATTTTCATGAGTATCCTTATAGTCATTTTACAGGTGAGAAACTCATGAATTTCGACATAAATTCTGATAACAGTCTCACCAACACATCTATAACGATCAATAAGTTTTTAAAACTATTAGATATAATGTAAAACAAAGAAAAAGAAACGACGAAAAAGATAAATGCATAATTTTTTTTACAATTATTCATCTCGAGAGGTCTAATAAATTCTAATAAATATTTTAATTTTTTTATTTATTTCTATCATTTTATTTTATTTTAATTTTTTTTTAAAAGTTTTATGATTCATTAATGTACTTATAATAATAATAATAATAATAATAATAATAATAATAATAATAATAATAATAATATAAACACTTTTACTTTTTACTTTAATCATGAATATTTTATAATAAAAGTACGATTATTTTTACTTTAATATTTTGTTTTTACTAGTTTTTTAGATGTTATTACTATAAATAAATTATTATATATTATTATATATTTGTCGTGTTGTAATATTAAAAATTATCTTATTTTTGTATTTGTATTCGTTTTTGTATCTGTAACGATACAACATAGATTGAGGGAAGTCGTAGATTGGCCTGAGTTTTCATTGGAGAATCATTTCTTTGAACTGGGTGGTATTGATGTTATGATGGGCCATGAGTTTAGGGATAATTAGATTGGTAAGGCTGTATATTCGGTTAATTTTGATCGGTGATCAAATCGAATTAGTTATAAATGAATTAATTAAAAAATTTAAAATTTTAACTGTTAACCGAACCAATTTTATTTCGATTCAAGAAATTTAAAAAATAATTTATTATATATTAAAAACAATTTATTATTTTTATCAATAAAAAAATTAATAAAATAATTAAATAAACATTAATTATAACTAGCGTTAGATCTAAACACGAAAAATAAAAAATTGTTATAAAGTATAAAAAGGAAATTTTAAAACTTCATTATAAAATACTGAGATTTATTAACAAAAAAACACAAAATAAAAAAATAGAAGAGAACACAAAAAAAATATATTAAAAAAAAACTTAAGTGACAAAATAAAATGTGAATACACCGAAATATCAGTTCTCTTCGGATGAATCTTTACTGGATCAAAGAATTGAGGTCCAAGAACAGTGGAGATTGTGGTTGGGCTTTTTCCCACTAAAACAAGATGATGGTTCGCCATTTCTCCTACACTATATCTCAATACAATAAAACCAAAACATTTTTGGGACAAACCCCAAAATTCTGTCTTAAAATGTATAAATCTTTTTTTTTTTCCAAATTGGAATAACACATGCTTATATTTTTTAAATAATCTAAAGTTTGTTATAAAATTATATATGTTTATATATTCTTAATATTTTTAATAACATACATATCTTTTAAACAGAGTGATAGAACTCAAATCTCTTAAAATAAACATCAGACGTTTTTCTATTAATACTACTAGTTGGATTTCACATGCATACAATTTTAATTGGATATGATCATCTAACAGTGACATCCATAATAATCAACAACCTCCACCCTTAACAAATCATTTTTTGTTTCATAAAATTTAATTTTCTGTTAAAAACCCATATTTTTGTTTGGAACAAACAAAACATTGATAATCTTTTGTCAATTAGCTGTCCCTGGTTCTTAAAACAATCAGATCTGTCCACTTGAAAACAATATCTAACCAGAAAAGAAACATAAACACAAAACTTAAGACGAGTGTTGTTTTCATTTGCAATAACCTTCAAGAATTTATTGTACTTTGTTTCAGTTTAGATATTTTGTTTTATTTTTGTAATTAAAATGCCATGTTTAGTTTGTGGTTAACATCAACAAGGTCTTAATATTTATGTGCGCTATAATTGCACCTTTTTCTATTTATAAAATAAAGAAATTTAATAATCATTATTAAAGAGGAAATCCAAGAGAGAAAGACATTATATTAAAGGATTATGTCAGCACCGAATATTATGTGTAGGGTACTTTCTTAATTTAATAAAACTTTGTTTCATTAGAGATGGGGATTGATCAACTAAAAACTTTTTCCTAGTATGTATATTAGTTTCTTTCGACACGTGTGGTACATACTTACATATGTTTATTAAAAAAATATCAATAACTAATAATTAAAATGCAATATTTGAGATCAATACTTAATATTTTATTAAATTTTTAATTTAACCCTTAGATTTAATTTTGAAAAATTAATATCATACTTATAAGGTAAAATTTGGGAATAATCCAATCTAAAATTAAATTTTAGAATATAAGTGATGTTCAACTATATTTTGAATTTTAGGTCAATTTCTATAGTGTAGGTAGGAGAATGTTATATGCACATGACGTTGTTTCTTTAGATTTTAAAAAAATATATTAATAAAATGGATAATGCCACTAGCAGGGAGGAATGTTCATTGTTGAACCGGATCGGATTCAATTTTTTTTGGATATTCGGGTTTTCGGATCGATAATATAGTGATTCGTATTCAATCTAGAAAAAAGAGGATATCCATATATTCGAATATCGAGTATTTGGAATCCGATTATCCGATAATATAATTTGATTAAACTAATTTTTTAAGTTTGAAGGTTATATTTATTAAAATTTTGAATTTTCGAATATAATAAACAACAAATTACTAAATACAACAAGATTCACATTTATAAAAGTTTCAATTTTTAAGTTTTTGAATATAAAAAATACTAAATTATTAAATATAACAAGATTAATATTAATGAAAATTTAAATTTTCAGATTTTCGAATAATCTAAAACTTAAAATATTGTGATTCATATTTAACAATATCATGGTATATTACTTACTTTATTGTTAGTATTAATAACTAATAATTACTATGCAACATTTTATTAGTATCATGCCTATACATCAATTATTTTTGTTCCGTTTTTTTTTTTGTTGCTATAAAAGATGATATAAATGATTTTGATCACTCATTTGTTGACAAGTGATTATTGAAGATAGAAAAAAAAAGACTATTATTTTCGTATCTTCAATAATGATATCTTTAAAAACTTCTCTATTTACTTAAAGATTAATAAAAAATCAAGGATAATTTCTTAAATTTTAATTCAACCTTTAATTTTTTAAATTAACTATTTATTTAAAAATATACAAAAGTATATCGATCAATGATTGACATTTACCATTGTATTTTTTTATTTCATGTAATCTTAATTTATTTATTATATACTTTGAATCTGTCTTTTTCAACACCCATTCCCGGTTCCATGATAGTGGTTGTCGTCTCTCTAAACCGGTTGCAAACCCCTTGTCGATTTCTTATTGTGTCCTTAAGACCTTACAAATCCTAATCATTGTAAATAAATGGGTAAACTACACGGATAGTCACCATATTAAGGGGTTGATATCGATCTGACCACAATGCTTCAAAAAAAAATCAAATACACCAGTAAACTATTAATTTGATATTAAAATAACCATCTGATGTTATTTTAATATAAAATAATATAATTATTTAATTACACATTTTTATGGAATAATTACACATTTAGTCCTTGTTATTCATACATTTTTATAATTTAGTTATAATTTTATTATAATAAAATAATATAATTATTTAATTAGGTGGTGACAGGATGATATTATTTATATATTTTTAATTTATTAAATTTATTTTTCTCCTCCAATTAGGTAGTGACACGCGTCACCACCTAATTAAAGAAGAAAAATGAAAACCCCCACCGAACTACTGTGCCAAGCACAATCTATTGATATAAAGTACTAACATTTCCTATATATGTATTGTCTGCAATAATTGTTTCTTTATTTTAAATATTCAAATAAAAATTTTGGATATTCAAATAAAAATATTCGAATAAAAAATATACGAATATTCGAATAAAACATTTAAATATTTTTAAATCCAAATATTTGAATAAAATATATTTTGGTTTTAAATTTTTGAATAAAAAATATTCGGATATTAGAATAAAAATATTCGTATAATAAATATTCGAATACTTATGATTTTTATTCGTATGTTTGAATAAAAATATTTATGATTTATTCATTAAAAATGAATTTTTAAATCCTAAATTCGGATAAAAACTATAAATATTCGAATATTTGGATTTAAAAATATTCAAATAAAATATTCGGATTTAAAAATATTCGAATAATTTTTTTTGGATATTCGAATAATAAATATACAAATAAAAATATTCGTATAATAAATATTCGAACAAAAATCATAAATATTTGAATATTTAGATTTAAAAATATTCGAATAAAATATTTAAAACTTTTAATTTATTATATAATAATTTAACCATTATTTTTAATTAAATTAAAACTAATTAAATATAAAGGAACAAATATGAGAAACAATAATTATATAAAAGTGATAGTGTTTTTTGTCCAAACATTCTACTTGGCTTAGTGGTTAAGCCACTTGAAATCTTTCCTTTGGTCCCAAGTTTGAACCCTCTTGCAAGTAGGTTTGTGGAATTTTGTTTTTCTCTTTAATTTGGTGGACGTGGTGACTAGTGTTACTACCTAATTAAATAATTATATTATTTTATTATAATAAAATTAGGACTAAATTATAAAAATGTTTGAATAACAGAGAGTAAATGTGTAATTATTCCATTTTAGTTTTAACGGCCACGTCATTAGTCCGTTACTTCCTTAACGGCAGATAGCTATTTTAATACCAAATTAATAGTTTGTCGGTGTATTTGATTCTTTTTAAAGCATTGTGATCAGATCGATACTAACCACATAGTATGGTGACTATCTGTGTAGTTTACCCTAAATAAATATCGTCGTTGCAGCCAAAGCTCGCCGGTGACCTTTAATTGGAAATCAATCATTTCTTCATTAATTCCTGCGTTCTAGGGTATTGATTTCCCACCAAATATAGCTGGCTTCAAGATTTTCTTCAATTTAAATAAGTAAAAAATAAATCGATTTAGGTTTTCGAATAAGGTATTCAATTTTCAAAGATTTTTTAAAATCAAGAGGTTAAGCTTTGAAAAATCGGGATGCTTTGCTTGGGATTAATGAAGCATCCCGATTCCATTCGGTGTTTTGCCATCACTTGAATGCCATAAGCTTTATTACAATTTTTTGTATCGTATCTTTTTATTGAAATAGTTTTTATTAAGTGAAGATTCACCTGATAAAAAGATAAGATAAAAAAATTAATAAAATAGATATATTTAATTGGTTGACCCTATAAATAATAGGACGTAAATGACCTATAATATAATTTCTCATTATATATGAGATTTACTATTAATGTATTATAATCAAATTTTAGGTATAATTTTAAGTCTTTAACAACAGAAATTCACATGTTATCATTTTATACATTTTTCTCCATAATTTTTTATATTATAATATTAAATTGAGAATATTCTTTTAGTAGTGAAAAAAAAAGAAAGAAACGAACACAAAACTGATAGAATCATAAAATGGTACTTTAGATGATTTTTTCTTAAACATGTAGAAGAGTCACGAGTTGAACATAAATAAAGATAATATTGAATATTATAATAAAAATTTTAATAAATAGGTTCATGTTAATAATCGATTTTTTTCTATAAAATTTTAATAAATATTTGATTTTAAAAAATAAATCTAAGGGTTAAATTTAAAGATGAATAAAATATTGAAAACTAATTTTAGCATTAACCCTTAAGAAAAAATATTTTTTTAAAAAATAAAATAGATGTACGTGTCAACAGATGAGTTGTTACAATCGTCCACGTCATCCTTTATGATAGAAAAGTACAAAATCACAAACGAAATAAAAGTTTATGCATAAAACTAAGAATGAAAAAAAACAATTGCACTAAACTGATAAATTAGACATGATTCATGTACCAACATGATATTTTACCTCAAATCATGCATTGTTCTAAAGATAAAAAAATTTAGTATATAATTTACACTTGGGGTGTTTGAAATAAAATATTTCAATGAGTAAAAGAATTATTTATATTATTATTATAATATTTTATAAGTAAAGATAAACGGATAATTTTATATTAGGGATATAAAAAAATTAAAATTTACTAGAAAAATTAGGAATGCGAGATTAATTCTTCAACGGTAAGTATAAATAAAATGCTTAAATTATATAAAAACTTTATTTTTTTAAAAAAATACAATCTCTTTTAACATCTTAGAAAGATCTCTATTTATGTATAATGAAATAACTTGCTCATCATGATTTAGTATCTCTGCCTATTGTCATATTTGATGTTAAGATATATTCGAGGTCAGCTTGGTATTTTTGAAAAATATGATGAAAAATATTTTTTAGATTGTTTGATTTAAAAACAATAAAAAAATAGAGAAAAAAAGAGATGATTTTAGGGAGTGTAAGGGGTGCTCTTAGTGGATCTAAAATTTATAATCTAAGAGAATACGATAGAAAAAAATGAACATCTTGATCAATTAACTAAATGTAATTGTTCTATCAAAAATACTTTTAAGTACATAAAATATCTATTTTAGATATTATTTTTGAAAAATATAAAAAAATAAAATAAAAACAAAAACAAACGAGCAATTTGTAAAAAAAAATAGATTTTAAAAAATATTTTTTAAATTAAATTAATTTGTTAACCTAAAAAATTTTATGTTCTATATTATTTTTGGCCCAAAAACATTTTTAACTGCATAAATACTTTTGTAAAGCATTGCAAAACAGAGTCTTAAATACTAAAAACATTAAAAATAAAAGATTGTAGATCAAATTTTAAAAAACATTTTTAATTCTAAAAACACTTTTAAAAAGTTTTGAAAACGTAAGAGGTGAAACATGTGGACAAAAGCAGGGAATAATCATTAAAAATGTAATAAGTTTGGCTGAATTTTTTTTTTTTTTTATTTTGAATCGATTGAGACTAGCTTGCATATAAATTGAAAAATGTATCTATGAATTTAATTAAATGAAAAACACGTTTGTACAAGAAAAATAAATCATCTAAACTACATTACGGTCCAATTTGACCCATGAATTATACATCTAGTTTTTATTTACTTTTCCCTCTTAGAAGTTAAGGGGTGGCGATGGAGCCGGGCAAAGATAATTTTGTATTTTGTTTTTAATATTTGTGAATAATATTTTAGAGAATCTTTATTAAACGGTTTAGAGGTTTGTTCTTCTACATATCTATTTTTTACGGGTTTATGTGATTTTCGGTTAATCTACAAAACAAAAAAATAAAACAAAACTTATTTCATTAAAAAAATCAATAATAAGTTTCTAAAATTACAATTATAAATAATAAATTTAATTTTACCAACATCAAATAAATCATATTAAAACTATAAAATATGACTAAAATATTAATTATTGAAACATGATAATTTACACTATTTTTAAATGAAAATACGTAACTAATAATCTAAAAGTCTAAATCATGGTTTGTTTGTTATAAAAAAAATTAGTTTTGTCAATCTTTCTAACCATATAAATTACATCATCTAATTTTATTCGTATAATTTATAACGAATTTCTGTAGTTATTGTCCTTGTTTTTTAAAAGGCATAAAGATAATTTTCACCCTTAACGTTTATAATTTTTGTCATTTTGGCCCATATTCTTTTTTTTTGGATAATTTAGCCATTGACCTATGTTTTTTTAACAAATAACTCATTTTTTAACTACCGTGATAGTTAAACCGTTAAAAATTTAATAATGATAACATGTCATATATATGTGATAATATATTTTAAATGACATAGAATCTAACCCTATTAAATATATACATATATATAATATAATTTTATTTTAATATAAAATATAAAACAATTAAAATTTAAATAAAATATTAAAAATTAATTAAATCCAAAACAAAAATTTACTAAATATTCTCAACCCTAACTAAACTAAAATATCTTTATAAAACCCTAAAACTCCGATTTAGATTAAAACTAAAATACCTAAATTCTAAACTAAAATAATAAAAATTTAATTGATTATTATCAAAATCCTTTATCTTTGATTCACCGGTAACAAACTATACAAAACCCTTTCTTTTCAGATTATATTCATACTTTTTTAGATAAAACTTTGATTTTACTATAATTAAGGTTAAGAATGTTTAGTAGCTTTTTGTTTTAGATTTAATTAATTTTTAATGAACAAAAAAATAATTTTTAATATTTTATTTGAATTTTAATTGTTTTATATTTTTAGATTGGAATAAAATTATATTCCGCGTGTATGTATTTGATATACTAGATGTTAAATCATTTAAAATATATTATTACATATACATGACATGTCATCATTATTAAATTTTTAATGGTTCAGTTATCATGGTAGTTAAAAATTGAGTTATTTGTTAAAAAGACAGAGGTCAAGAGCTAAATTTATCCCAAAAAAAGAATGTGGGCCAAAACGATAAAAATTATAAACGTTAAGGGTGAAAATGATCTTTATGCCTTTTTAAAACAACTTATAATCTTTTCTTTCAACCTTTGCTCACTAAAAAATAATAATTTTTAATATATATCTCAAAATTAAAAACTACTTATTTTAAATAAATCTAGACTTATGTATGATTATAGAAATATAAATTCACTTCTTGATTTATCTTGTAGAATTTTTTTGTGATTTTTAAAGTCATTGTTATAACTATTTTCTTATATATATGCTCCCAAATTTTTATGACCTTTCAACAATTAATTATTTATATTTTACAATCCAATTTTGTAAAATATTGAGAATCTCTATGAATATTTTTGATATCTTCAATAATTTGTATGTGTATAGTTCGATTATTCCAATGGTTTAAATATAACAATTTCTGTCCAAATCCTCATTTGAGCTTAGGTGATAAAACTCTCATTCATGTCCCTATAGGTGAAGATTTTGATTATTATTTATACCTTCTCGTTGGAATCCTCATAATTTTCAATTATTCCTCACTTGATTGTTCATACACCAAAATTAAATCTAAAATTTTTATATCTTATGATGGATGAAAACTTGTGGTTGTAGGAGAATGATGATGGCAGAATTGAATAGTAGGGACAATGTATATCCATGCTTTTCCAGGAATTTAAGAGCCTGAAAATGGGGTTGGAAGTAATAATAGTTGTTTAAATTAGTAGGCATTTTTTGGTGGAGCTATTTTTTCCAGCTAAGTAGTAAGGCCTCACATATATATAAAATTATAAAATTATTATTTAACACATTAACAGTGAAAGATTTTTACCTGAGCCTTATTTATTTGAAATATTAATTGAAAAACATGTCTGTAAATTAAGATCGTTTAAGAAGAAAAAACTCTACTATTAACGTATTGAATAATTATTTATATCTAATTTTTCTCATTTAGTGGACCAAATATGGCTTTTTTGTAGGCCAATTTGTTTGAGATGTATATTTGGTAATTGAGTGCTAAATTTGTTGATGCTTATGTTTAGTATTTCAAATTCTATTCTTTGCCTTTATTTTTTATTTTCAAAGAATTGACACTTAAACTTATGTTAGTTCATTAATAATATCATAATATCTCACAAGTCACCAACACAAAATTAATGATGATTAAGTGATTTTAATGAACTATTGTCTTTTTCCGGACATTCTTTATCATGATTTGCTTTGATCAAAGACAAATGATCGCAAAAATTATTTTTTTTTCCTTTTTCAATTTAGAAAAAAAAACATGTTAAAGTTGTTGTAATTAAGTCACAACCCTTTTTTAAAAGAAACTTTGATGTAATATTATTTTAATTTTCATTTATATTGATCACACGACAACTTCAACAAGGTGGCCTATAGAAAAATAATCTTTAATCAAATTTTAATATTATATTTTTGGTGTTAAAAGGTAAATATACCGCATGATTTTTTAATAAAAATTTTTGTTTCAGAAAGTAGAAGAAAAATTCACCAATTTAAAAATAGAATAGAAAAAAAAAAATAAAGGGTTCACTAGACATAAAAAAACAATGTCAGTCATGTAGTGAAATCTTATAGGTTAATGTAGTTGTTGGGTGAATATCGATGAAGATCTATCTGCAGAGAATTAAACTGTCCATGTCACATGAACTTATCCCACTTGCAATGTAGGGTAAGAGCCATAGGGAGATTCAAATCCCAAGTAATTAAACCCTAAATTTGTGGTCTCTACTATTGTAAATTCACCATGTAAAATTGCATTCTATTCCTATTGAAGTGTTGTATATATTATTTTTTTCCCTCCCCGTATCTAAAATCTTGTCTCGATTATTTTAAATTGATTTGTGTCGTACATTTGATCTTTTATATGACTTTTAATAGGAATTTTTGGTATACACAATATTCGAACTTTAGATTTATTTAAGCGATATTAAATTGCTTTTCATTTAAATCAACTGGTTGATTAATATTATTAAATAATATATTTTAAAGGGAAGAAATAAGTTAACCATGTAAAATAGAAGCTTGAAATTTGTAGCAAATCTAACCCAATCATCATTTTTTGCAAGCCTTGAAACACGTAATTATAATTATAAATTTAGACCATTGCCATTGCCATTGCCATTGCCAGACACACCTACCTGTACTGTATTGCCATTGTGTGTGTAGGCCATGTTTTTCATCTTTGACGACAATCCCTACCCTATATATAACCACACCCTAACTCTTTGATTTATAAACCAAGACCAAATCTCCATTAATAAACAAGTAACTCATTCTCCTTCCGGCTATGGCGAGCTCGATTGTTCTCGTTTCTTGGATGGTTTTAGGCCTTGTACTGGCAACTTCAACTTCTCAAGTTGAAGCTGCCAGGGCATTCTTTGTATTCGGCGATTCACTGGTTGACAACGGAAACAACAACTTCCTAGCAACCACTGCACGAGCTGATTCACCGCCTTACGGAATTGATACCCCGAGCCGTCGTCCCACTGGCCGTTTCTCAAACGGCAAAAACATTCCTGATTTCATCAGTTGGGGTTTCCCTTCTTCCTACCTTATATTTTTTTCTCTTCATATTTCATGTTAATTCAACTAAGAATTTGTGTGTTTATATGTCAGGTGAAGCACTTGGTTCAGTGCCGACATTGCCGTACTTGAGTCCAGAGCTCAAGGGTGATAGGCTGCTTGTTGGGGCCAACTTTGCTTCAGCCGGCATTGGAATCCTCAATGACACCGGCGTCCAATTCGTAAACCCTGAAATCTCTTCTCGGTCTTTATGATTCGAATCTCCACCTTTCTCCATTGAAAATATGTCTCAAAGTCCATGTTTTCTTTAACATTTCAAGCCAATTTTGACTTGTTTTTTTCGTTTTCCAATGGCATGTTGACAGATCAACATTATCAGAATGTACAAGCAATTGAAGTACTTCGAACAATACCAGACCCGGTTGACCGACCTCGTCGGGTACGACGAAGTGAAACGGATCGTAAACGATGCGCTCGTGCTCATTACTGTCGGCGGCAACGATTTCGTCAACAACTACTACTTGGTTCCATTCTCTCCGAGATCTCGCCAATTTAGTCTACCGGATTATGTTCGATATCTCATCTTCGAGTACAGGAAACTTCTAATGGTAACTTTTCCCGACATTGTGTCACATTAACATGAATGTTAGTTGGAGATTTGTTCTTACAAACTATGTTGCAGAGACTATATGATCTAGGAGCCCGGAAGGTTCTGGTGACCGGGTCCGGACCGATGGGTTGTGTTCCGGCAGAATTAGCCATGAGGAGCCCAAGTGGTCAGTGTGCCCCCGAATTGCAACGAGCAGCGGCCTTGTATAATCCACAATTGGTTGACATGATACATGAGCTCAATAACCAATATGGTGCAAATATTTTCATTGCTGCTAATACACAACAGCAAACCACTGATTTCATTAATGACCCTGCAGCCTATGGTAAGTAAATCCACAATTCAATATTAAAAAATGTAATACGACGAATAATATTTTTTTAAAAAAAATATTAAATGAATAACTAAATTAATTCATAAATTTATATAAAAAGAGGAATATTAACAATTAAGAGCAATGAATGAGGCATTGATTAAAAGAAATAGAGATGGGGACAAGGATGAACAACAAAAATGTGTGACATTTTGTTGACCTAATTAAAAAAGAACCCAAATTTTATTTATTACAACAACCTACCCCCACGTTCAATTCAGTTCACTGTTAAATTATGATGAAAGCTACCAAAGATATTTTTGATTTTGCCCCAAACTTTGGAATCCATTATTTTTAGTACCCATTTTAGTACATGGATATCTTACATGTTTTCTTTGCAGGATTTACGACATCGAAAATAGCTTGTTGTGGACAAGGACCCTACAACGGCTTGGGGTTATGTACCGTTTTATCGAATTTGTGTCCAAACCGAGACGAATTCGCTTTTTGGGATCCATTCCATCCATCGGAGAAGGCTAACGAGATAATAGTGAATATGATCTTGAGTGGTTCAACAGATTACATGAAACCCATGAACCTTAGCTCCCTCTTGGCTTTGGACACCAAAACCAATTAGTTAAGTAGTTATCATTGTACTAAGGATATGTGTCACCTTGTGTTAAACCATTGTTGTTTGTTTGCTAGGCATGGATGCATTTAATGATTTTGATTATTATGTTGTGGTGGTTTGAATAAATTGCAATTATGTAGTGTCTTGATTTGTTTTCGAGTAAATAAGTAGTCATCCCCTCATTTTTATCTGTTAATCTCTTAACTTTAAATCATGTTTGTTTATCATTCAATATTTTTATTTAAAAGTTGTTCTTAACAAGATATTAATTCATGTATAATTAGGATAAGTTTATCACGTGCGTTGCACATCGATCACCGCTGAACACCACTAATATTTAATACCGCGAGACATCATTAAATTTTTTAATAAAAATTAATTATCTTATGGACTAGACTTATAATTAAAATTATTTTAAAAGAAAATTAAAAATTATATTAGAAGTAAATTTTCTAAAATCTCCTTAATATCAAAACCTTAAACCTAATCCCTATTTCCTTTTTGTCGCTGTCGTCCTCCGACGCTATCGTCACAAATGCTTAAGGTAAAGGGTTTTATTATTAAGGAGATTTTGGGAATTTTAATTATAATATATCAATTCAAATATTCTAAAAAATATAAAAGGTTTATTAAATCAAAATTTTTATTTTATTTTAAAATAAATTGAATTATAAATTTATTTCTTAAGGTTTTTAATATTTATTAAAATATTTAATGGTGTTGAACGGTATTTAGCGGTGTGCGACATTCGTTATAGAAATTTCCATATAATTAATTAAATCAATTTATATCGGCATATATCTATCAATTATTAATATTATTTTAAAATTTAAAACATTTATACTATTTTTAATTTGAGCCAAAATACCAATTGTGATATTTTAAAATTTAATATATCTCTCGATTATTAATACACATTTACATTCTATTTCATCATTAATTAATAACAACTAAAAAACTATGAAAACTAATTTCTTAAATAAAATAGTCCATTTAAATAAAATTGTAAAACTAGTGTTTTGATATAATAATTGAAAAAAAGTTTTGGACTAAATTGAAAAGATTTGGTTCTTATGTCCAAACAACTTGAAAATATATTTAAGAGGTTTTTTGAGAGATTTTAAAGGTGTTCAAAATGATTTAAAGAAGCTAAAGAACAATTTTTAACTCAGGTGTTTCGATACACCTCATAGGTGTTTCGATACCGTTAAGCTTTTCAAAGACAAAAGTACAGAGATGTTTCAATACGGTCTATGACCGTTTCGATATAGTTTGCCACTGTCACAACCGAGTTTCGAAAATCGGAGTCGGGTTAAACCGAGGTTGTGGGCATCGTGTTGGGTTTGTTGGGCCTTGTTGGGCTTAGAGTTAGTTGGGCTATGGTTGGGTTGAGATGAGGAGGCCTTGGGGTTTTTTTGGTAATTGGTTAAAAAAATGAAAAAGGTTTTTTGGGGCATTTATTTTTTGCATGTTGTAGAAAATGTGAGATCATCCCCTTAAACCCTCTTTTCTTCATCCTTTTGTCATTTCAAGAAACCACTAAAGGTAAGGTTTTTAAGGTTTAGTTGGTAGAATCTCGTTTTATGAAAGAAGAAGCTTTTGTTTAGCTTCATGAGATCTTTCTAGCAAGGTAAGTTTGGTTTAAAATGGTGGAGGTAAGGTTTTAGTGGGGGTTTTTGTGGAAGAACGAGATTAGTTCTGGGGAAGGTTTTAGAGTGATTTTAAGGTTGTTTTAGCTTCCTTAAATCACCTAGATAGTGTAGTAATCGTTTGGTCATCTTCCTTGTAGTTGGAGAGCAAGGAGAACCATCAAGGTGCTTGGGCAAAGAGAAGGTTTGAGGGCTGGTTGTGAAGCTTCTTCAGCTCGTTTTGGAGGTTGGTACACTTCCAAATCCTTTGCATTTTCAAGTGCATCATCATTTAAGCATGTTTGTTTGATTGTATCATGGTTTGGCTAGGATAGAGCCTTTGCATGCTTTAATGGTGTCTTAATTTATGGTTGACGAAAATGAGTAAAATTTATTAGAAACTCACATAAACAACTTCAATAATGTGTAGGAATAATTTGAGATCGAATGGATTAATTTTGGTTAAGGTTCTTAGAAATTTAAAGTTTCAAACCTGAAATTCGTGCAAGGGGTATCGATACCCCTGGTATGGGTATCGATACCATAGAGAGGAAAATAAGATAATTAAGGCAGGCATATCGAAATGCCTTGCCCGTGTTTTGGAACGAAACCTTCCAGTGGTGTTTTGGATTCGATACCTGTATCGAAACAGGGGTATCGGAATACGAGCGATAGCGTTTCGATACCCCTTATATGAGTTTAAAGCGTACTTTTCTAATTGGGCCTTACAGTAAAACTGATAAAATTTTAACTAAGTAAAATTCTCTAAAATTGAGATTAACCTGTATAATTAGATTCAGAAGCCTATAATTAAATATTTGAACTCATAAAATTTGAATTAATCTTATTTTATAACCATTTTGTTTGGTTTAAAGCGTGCATTGCTAATTAGGCTTTATAGTAAAACCGTTGAAATTTTAACTAAGTAAAATGTTATAAAATTAAGATTAACCGATATAATTAGATTCATAAGCCTATAACTAAATATTTGAACTCATAAAATTTGAACTCATAAAATTTGAATTAATCTCATTTTATGACCATTTTTTTGGGTTTAAAGCGTGCATTGCTAATTGGGCTTTACAATAAAACCGTTGAAATTTTAACTGAGTAAAATATTCTAAAATTAAGATTAACCTGCATAATCAGATTTAAAAGCCTATAATTAAATATTTAAATTCCTAAAATTTTAATTAATTTAATTTTTTGACCCTTTTATTGGGTTTAAAGCATACTTTTCTAATTGGGCTTTACAATAAAATTGATGAAATTTTAACTGAGTAAAATACTCTAAAATTGAGATTAACATGTATAATTAGATTCAGAAGCGTATAATAAAATATTTGAACTCATAAAATTTGAATTAATCTAATTTTGTGACCGTTTTGTTGGGTTTAAAGCGTGCATTGCTAATTGGGATTTACAGTAAAACCGTTGAAATTTTAACTGAATAAAATGTTATAAAATTCAGATTAACCTGTATAATTAGATTAAGAAGCCTATAATTAAAAATTTGAACTCATAAAATTTGAATTAATCTCATTTTATGACCATTTTGTTGGGTTTAAAGTGTGCATTGCTAATCGGGCTTTACAGTAAAACCGTTGAAGTTTTAACTAAGTAAAATGTTATAAAATTAAGATTAACCCTATAATTAAATATTTAAACTCATAAAATTTGAATTAATCTCATTTTATGACCGTTTTGTTGGGTTTAAAGCGTGCATTGCTAATTGGGATTTATAGTAAAATCGTTGAAATTTTAACTGAGTAAAATGTTATAAAATTAAGATTAACCTGTATAATTAGATTCAGAAGCATATATTTAAATATTGGAACTCATAAAATTTAAATTAATATCATTTTGTGACCGTTTTGTTGGGTTTAAAGCATACTATTTAAATTTGGCTTTACAGTAAAACCGATGAAATTTTAACTGAGTAAAATTCTCTAAAATTGAGATTAACCTGTATAATTAGATTCAAAAGCCTATAATTATATATTTGAACTTATAAAATTTAAATTAGTCTTATTTTATGACTATTTTGTTTGGTTTAAAGCGTGCATCGCTAATTGGGCTTTACTGTAAAATCATTGAAATTTTAACTAAGTAAAATGTTATAAAATTAAGATTAACCGGTATAATTAGATTCATAAGTCTTTAACTAAATATTTGAACTCATAAAATTTGAATTAATCTTATTTTATGATCATTTTGTTGGGTTTAAAGCGTGTATTGCTAATTGGGCTTTACAATAAAACCGTTGAAATTTTAACTGAGTAAAATGTTCTAAAATTAAGATTAACCTGTACAATAAGATTTAAAAGCCTATAATTAAATATTTTAATTCCTAAAATTTTAATTAATCTAATATTTTGACCGTTTTATTGGGTTTAAAGCATACTTTTCAAATTGGGCTTTATAGTAAAACCGATGAAATTTTAACTGAGTAGAATTCTCTAAAATTGAGATTAACCTATATAATTAGATTCAGAAGCCTATAATTAAATATTTGAACTCATAAAATTTGAATTAATCTCATTTTATGACCGTTTTGTTGGGTTTAAAGCGTGCATTGCTAATTGGGCTTTATAGTAAAACCGTTGAAATTTTATCTTATTAAAATGTTCTAAAATTAAGATTAACCTTTATAATCAGATTTAAAAGCCTATAATTAAATATTTGAATTCCTAAAATTTTAATTATTCAAATTTTTTGATAGTTTTATTGTGTTTAAAGTGTACTTTTCTAATTGGGCATTACAGTAAAATCGTTGAAATTTTAACTAAGTAAAATATTATGAAATTAAGATTAACCTGTATAATTAAATATTTAAACTCATAAAATTTGAATTAATCTTATTTTAAGACCATTTTGTTTGGTTTAAAGCATGCATTGCTAATTGGGCTTTATAGTAAAACCGTTGAAATTTTAACTAAGTAAAATGTTATAAAATTAAGATTAACCGGTATAATTAGATTCATAAGCCTATAACTAAATATTTGAACTCATAAAATTTGAATTTTTCTCATTTTATGACCATGTTGTTGGGTTTAAAGCGTGCATTGCTAATTGGCTTTACAGTAAAACCGTTAAAATTTTAACTGAATAAAATGTTCTAAAATTAAGATTAACCTGTATAATAAGATTTAAAAGCCTATAATTAAATATTTGAATTCCTAAAATTTTAATTAATTTAATTTTTTGACCGTTTTATTAGGTTTAAAGCGTACTTTACAAATTGGGCTTTATAGTAAAACTGATGAAATTTTAACGGAGTAAAATTGTCTAAAATTCAGATTAACCTATATAATTAGATTCAGAAGCCTATAATTAAATATTTGAACTCATAAAATTTGAATTAATATCATTTTATGACTGTTTTGTTGGGTTTAAAGCGTGCATTGTTAATTGGGCTTTACAGTAAAATCGTTGAAATTTTAACTAAGTAAAATATTCTAAAATTAAGATTAACCTGTATAATCAGATTTAAAAGCCTAAAATTAAATATTTGAATTCCTAAAATTTTAATTAATCAAATTTTTTGACCGTTATATTGGTTTGAAGCGTACTTTTCTAATTAGGCTTTACAGTAAAACTGATGAAATTTTAACTGAGTAAAATTCTCTAAAATTGAGATTAATCTATATAATTAGATTCATAAGCCTATAATTAAATATTTGAACTCATAAAATTTGAATTAATCTCATTTTATGACCATTTTGTTGGGTTTAAAGCGTGCATTGCTAATTGGGCTTTATAGTAAAATCGTTAAAATTTTAACTGAGTAAAATATTCTAAAATTAAGATTAACCTGTATAATCAGATTTAAAAGCCTAAAATTAAATATTTGAATTCCTAAAATTTTAATTAATCAAATTTTTTGACCGTTATATTGGTTTAAAGCGCACTTTTCTAATTAGGCTTTACAGTAAAACTGATGAAATTTTAACTGAGTAAAATTCTCTAAAATTGAGATTAATCTATATAATTAGATTCAGAAGCCTATAATTAAATATTTGAACTCATAAAATTTGAATTAATCTCATTTTATGACCGTTTTGTTGGTTTTAAAGCGTGCATTGCTAATTGGGCTTTATAGTAAAATCGTTGAAATTTTAACTGAGTAAAATGTTCTAAAATTAAAATTAACTTGTATAATCAAATTTAAAAGCCTATAATTAAATATTTGAATTCCTAAAATTTTAATTATTCCAATTTTTTGATAGTTTTATTGGGTTTAAAGTGTACTTTTCTAATTGGGCATTATAGTAAAACCGATGAAATTTTAACTAAGTAAAATGTTATAAAATTAAGATTAACTTGTATAATTAGATTCAGAAGCCTATAATTAAATATTTGAACTTATAAAATTTGAATTAATCTTATTTTATGACCGTTTTGTTAGGTTTACAACGTGCATTGCTAATTGGGCTTTACAGTAAAACCGTTGAAATTTTAACTGAGTAAAATGTTATAAAATTAAGATTAACTTGTATAATTTGATTCAGAATCGTATATTTAAATATTTGAACTCATAAAATTTAAATTAATCTTATTTTGTGACCGTTTTTTTTGGTTTAAAGCGTACCTTTTAAATTTGGCTTTACAGTTAGGGGTGTAAATGAACAAGGTGTTCGACGAGCTACTCGTGAACCGTTTGTATAATGTTCGTTTATTAAGTTAAATAAACGAGTATAAACAGATATTTTATGTTCGATTAATAAACGAACGAACACGAACATAAGTGCGTTCGGCTCGTTTATGTTCACGAACAAACTCGTTTATGTTCGTTTATAAGCTCGTTTATATACTCGTTTATCAGCTCGTTTATAGGATTGTTTATGTTCGTTTATATACTTGTTTATAAGTTCGTTTATTAGCTCGTTTATGTTCTTTAATAATCCTAAATTCAAAGTATATAAACGAGCATGTTCACGAACGTTAAACTGATATGTTCGTAAACGCTAAACAAACATGTTCATGAACACTAAAAAAACATGTTCGTGAACGCTAAATAGACAAGTTGATGAATATATACAAACGAACTCGTTCACGAACGCTTAACGAACATGTTCACGAACGCTTAACGAACACGTTCACGAACATATAAACGAACACGTTCATGAACGTTAAACGAACACGTTCGTGAACGTTAAACGAACCGAGCCCGAACATAACAAAAAATAAACGAACCAAGCTCGAACATACCATTAAAAATTTAAACGAACATGAACAGAGTTTGAAAACCTTCAAAAATAAATAAACGAACACGGACATACCCTTGTTCGTTCAAGCTCGGTTCGTTTACACCCCTATTTACAGTAAAAACAATGAAATTTTAACTGAGTAAAATGCTCTAAAATTGAGATTAACCTATATTATTAGATTCAGAAGACTATAATTAAATATTTGAACTCATAAAATTTGAATTAATCTCATTTTCTGATCGTTTTGTTGGGTTTAAAGTGTGCATTGCTAATTGGGCTTTACAGTAAAACCATTGAATTTTTAACTGAGTAAAAGATAATAAAATTAAGATTAACATGTAAAATTAGATTAAGAAGTTGTCGCGTGTCAAAAGTGCGCGTTTAGTGCAAGTGGACACATCGAAAGTAATAAGTGATAAGCATTTATCGGATTATCGTCTCCACAGGGACTGTTAGACTTAATATGTCTTCTTCGTCTTCTTGTTCTGTGGAAAGAAGTAAAATAAAACACAAGTGATTGAGTTTGATTTAACTAAACTAAAATAACTAAGCAAAGTAAAGAGATTGAATATTAGAGAGAGATGGGTCAGGATCCAGTTGCGTTGTATTGTGGATTTTATTGACTTGTCTCTGCTCAATGCATTTGTGTATCACTGCCTCGGCAGCACTGCAGATTACTGCCTTGGCAGCGACGATACTGTCCGCCGCGGCAATCCCTTGCTCGTGGGTAGACTTTACCAAATTTCGGCAAAGTGTCCTTGAATGACTCCGCTTATCCCTAAGTCAGAGTGCTGTTGATGACTAGTCCTTGATGATACCTCCCGGCGTGAACCAATTATACTCACCAACCAATCTCACACTTCTTTTAGCCGCTGAAACTCTTAACCTATCCCTAGGCCGAGTTAGTATTTCGTGATTGAAACACCGTACTTACCCCTTTCGTGAATCTAACTCTCCCGAGTCTAGATAAATGGATTACTCACAAACTTCCCTCCCGAGCTTGAATGCAAGAACTAGGAATAACAAAGGATAAGCAAACCTTGATAATTTTATTGCATTGAAACAAAGACAAAGTACAATCTCCTATCACATATACTAAACAACCTTCACCTAAACCCTAAAGAAGCTTAGAACATGATTGAGAGAAAGAAAACAAGTTTATGAGTCGTCTCTCTCTCTCTAGGTATTCCGTATATGTTACATTGGATGGCTAGGTCTTTATATAGGCTAGACCTAGGGCAAACCTTTCCTAAGTAGAATACAACTTGGAGTAGGGAACAAGTCATGTACATAATTAAAATATTTCCAAGTTTAATTCCGCTAAGGGGGCTTTCCCGCGTGGCCTTGTCTTGGGCTTTTCCTTATGCTATACAGCTCCGATCCATGGGCTTTATGTCCAGACACGTCCTTTGGATTTTTATCTTCCCATCGCCTACAGTTTGCTTCTTGACTCTCAGCTGCTGTCTCGGCATCAGGTCCTGCCTCGGCCTTGTCGCTTCCGCGGCACTGGTTCTCCTACACAGATATGAAAATGCAGTAAAACATGCCTTTTCTGTAAATATTATCTTTATTAGCATAACTTCTAAATATATCACATTAAGTACATGCATTGGTTCAAGTGAGTGTAAATTCGGTGATTAATGCCAACTAAAGGTGTAAAAAGTGATAGTGAGTTGAGCACTTATCACACCCCCAAACTCGAACTATTGTTTGTCCTCAAGCAATGCAAACCATCAATTTGCCGAACTCCACTCTCTCTTGGTTTTCCATGTCCATCTATTCTCCCCACCATAACTAGGCCTATTCTTAAGCCTTAACCTTTTTGGCTACCCAAGGGTTTACCTAGAAACAAACTATAAGAAATGTGAGTGTGTGCGTTTTTGTGGACAAGTTTGATTAAAGGCTTTCTTAGATAAACTCTAAGTTCAAGACAAGTAGAATTGGGTTAAGTGTTCTCTTCTTTTCTAAACAACCAATTCTTGAGCCAATTTCGGGCACCTCAAGGATTGTGTTTTTCCTTCACTAATTCTTTCTTTCTTTTTGATATTCCTTAAAGCATACTAGAGCCAATTTCGGGCACCTCTAGCATGAAGAAGGGTACTTCCTAGAGCCGGTGATAGACACCTCTAGTTACTTTCCCAAAAATCTAAGTCTTTATCACCTAAGTTCATTAAAAGAATTCCTATAATCCAACAAGTCCCAAAAGTGTTTAGATTTCTTCCTATAGTAAGCTTCTAAGTTTTCATCCATAAGTATCCTTAGGTTAAACCTTCTTAACAGGACCTAATCATGGTAAGGAGAAAGATTTCTATAGCCTTAAAGAATAAACTAAGGCAATACTGATGATAAGCAGCACAAAAGTGTAGGCAGTTAATTCAAGTAAGGCGGGGAGCATGAAAATTAAAAAAAAATCACTAGAATACTCCCTTTTTTTTTTGGCAAGGCCTCGGCAGTAGATTGCTGCCTTGGCAGTGAATCTACACCCCCAAACTCAAACCAAGCATTGTCCTCAATGCTTTATATTCGAAGATAAGAGCGGGCAACAAAATATATATAAAAAAATAAGCATCATATAAAGGCAGCAAACAACAATTAATATTGAATTATATGAACAAAATTATTAAAGAGACTCCGAAGAGCTGCTTGTAACAATTTTTCTCCTTGGCCTTGCTGCCGATTGCCTTGTTCTTGGTGAGGGCGATGGTTGAGCTTTTGCTTGCCGGGGCGGTTGGACTCTTGTGGGTGGTGTCTGTTGCATTGGGGCCTCCACCTCTTCTCCTTCTTCCACATCAACCATCTCTTCGGTTATCATTATGTCCGTTCCTCCTCCCATTGCCGTGGCTCCCCCGGTGTGGTGTGTGCTCAGTCTGGCGGCGGTGGAGCTTTGGTGTACATAGGCATCTATCTCAACTGATAGACTGCCCATGATGATTGGGGATCGGGGTGAAGTGCTGAAGACTGCCCTCCGTTTGGATGGTCTTCTGCTGGCAGATGATGCCGCGGCAGAATCTGCTGCCCTGGATGGGCCAGCAGCATGGTACTGTGGTGAAGGGTCCGCATGGAAGAACGACCTTGGTCCTCCCGGAGCTGGTGTAGTCTCGGTGTAAGGGGTGGCTGTGACAAACATATTGCTGGTAAACTCTAGAAATTGCGCCCCTTGGTCTGGAAAAGCGTGGAGCATCATCTGGGCGAGTGTGCCGTTGAAATCTCTTTGGTACTCCATGTACCTCTGTTGCCTGAGGTCCATCGCTA
Organism: Abelmoschus esculentus; assembly: GCA_035048815.1. NCBI lineage: Eukaryota > Viridiplantae > Streptophyta > Magnoliopsida > Malvales > Malvaceae > Abelmoschus > Abelmoschus esculentus. The sequence goes on from JAUCBN010000049.1 coordinate 6,631,078, forward strand.
TCATCCTTTGCAAAAATCTCCTGGTACGGGTCTGCTGCGGCAGAGGTGTGGGCAGTATCAGGTATTCTGCCGTGTACTGGGCCCCGACAGTAGTATCAGCCATGAACTGCTTGGGCGTTGCTTGGACTGGCTCGACCTGCGTGATCTGCATGACTTTGTGACAAAAGTCCCTGGTCCATCCTCGCCTTTGGGGAGTGTATTCGTCCGTATCTTCGATTGGCACACCTGCGGCAACACACAAACCTGTGATCAAACATGGGAAATATAATGGTCCCCTATCTTTCTTACCGCATTCGTGAATTTCACGTAGGATGATCTCTCCAACATTGATGGTCCTTTTGTTGATGATCGATTGGATGAGCACCAATCGCCTCCGGTCCACCGTTCTATTGTGGGATATGGGGATGAGGCATCGCTTGACAAAGGTATTACACATCTTGGCCTCAGGCTTTAGGCTCTGTGTCGCGTGTCAAAAGTGCGCGTTTAGTGCAAGTGGACACATCGAAAGTAATAAGTGATAAGTATTTTATCGAGTTATCGTCGCCTCAGGGACCAATATACTTAATATGCTTTCTTCACCTTCTTGTTCTGTAGAAAAGTAAAGAACACAAGTGAGTTGATTTATCTAAACTAAAATAACTAAATAAAAATAAAGAGTTGAAATAATAGAGAGAGATGGGCTAGGATCCAGTTGCGTCGTATCGTGGATTTGATTGACTTGTCTCTGTCCAATGCAATTGTATATCACTGCCTTGGCACCACTGCAGTTTACTGCCTTGGCAGCGACAATACTGTCTGCCGCGGCAATCCCTTGCTCGTGGGTAGACTTTACCAAAGTTCGGCAAAGTGTCCTTGGATGACTCCGCTTATCCCTAAGTCAGAGTGCTGTTGATGACTAGTCCTTGATGATACCTCCCGGCGTGAACCAATTATACTCACCAACCAATCTCACACTTCTTTTAGCCGCTGAAACTCTTAATCTATCCCTAGGCCGAGTTAGTATTTCACGATTGAAACACCGTACTTACCCCTTTCGTGAATCTAACTCTCCCGAGCTTAGATAAATGGATGATTCACAATATCCTCTCCCGAGCTCAATTGCGAAAACAAGGAATAACAAAGGATAAGCAAACCTTGATAACTTTATTGCATTGAATCAAAGACAAAGTACAATCTCTTCTTACATATACTCGACAACCTTCACCTAATCCCTAAGAAGGTTTAGAACATAATGGAGAGGAAGAAGACAAGTATAGAAATCGGCTCTCTCCCTAAGTATTCTGTGTTTTGTACATTGGGTGGCTAGGTCCTTATATAGGCTAGACCTAGGGCAAACCTTTCCTAAGTAGAATACAACTTGGAGTAGGGAACAAGTCAAGTACATAATAATAAAAAATATTTCCAAGTTTGATTCGGCTAAGGGGTTTTCCCGCGTGGTCTTCCTTTGGGCTTTTCCTTGTGCTAGCCAGCTCCGATCCATGGGCTTCAAGTCCAGACACGTTCCTTGGATTTTTATCTTTCCATCGCCTATAGTCTTGCTTCCTATCTTTCTGCTGCTGCCTCGGCATCAAGTCCTGCCTCGGCCTTGTCGCTGCCGCGGCACTAGTTCTCCTGCACAGATATGAAAACGCAGTAAAACGTGCCTTTTTCTGTAAATATTATCTATATGAGTATAACTTATAAATATATCACATTAAGCACATGCATTGGTTCGAGTGGGTGTATATTTGATGAGTAATGCCCATAAAAGGAGTAAAAAGTGATTGTGTGTTGAGCACTTATCACTCTGCCTTGTTACGGATCCTCTATGGGTACCGGTTTCCCATGGAGTATTTACGTAACAAAGGTCGTCTTTGATTAACTCATAGTCCTCGGTAGTGATGTCTTCCAAGAATTCGGTGTGAACATCACTGTTCGGGGTGAGGCCGTAGAAATCGTTGATGGTCTCGGCATCTAACTGGACTGGCCTGCCGCGGCAGTGAACAAAGAGGGAATCTTTGCTAGGCCCGTGCGCATAGAATTCTCGCACGATTGTAGCATTCGCTTGGGTAGGTTGAAGACAGAAAATTTCCCAATCTTGGTACTTGAGTCTGTCAAAGAGATAGTGCTCGATGCCGTAGTTTTCATCATCCGAATGCTGGAAACCTTGCTTTTCCCATAATTGCCGGGCGATGAAAGATCGGTTGAAACGATCTTTAACGTTGGCCTGGGAAAATCTCTTCTAAGTTGCCATCAAGATTGTGAGATGATTTCTTGGAGGTTTTCTTGAAAATATCTGGGAATTTCACGAAGAATTGTGAGTAGGCAGAGAGTAATGTGAGAGAAAGATTGTTATGAATTCTAAAGAAAACAAGAAAGCAAGAGTGAATAGTTCAAGAGGAAGGGGTTTCTTATATAGGCCTCGGCCTTGTGACCGTTTGGATTCACTAGCCGTTTTGTAGCCGTTACTCCTTACTGTCGTTTCCTTTTCTACCGCGGCAAGAATCTCGGCAGACTAGTCGTTACACTGTTCTGCTGCGGTTCTGACACTGTTTTCTGCCTCGGCAGAATTCTTGCTGTGAGCTATTTCTCCTTTATTCTTGTTTATTATCCTAAATAAAAATTAAACACACAAAAAGGAAAATACTTAAAGCAAAAACAAATTCGAAAAATAGAAATAAGAATAAACTAAACTAGTCCTAATATAATATAATAAGGAAAAAGGGAGGAGATCATATTACTGGTGGAGAGCATGCAAATGCATCTCCCAAGATGATTCTCTTTTGTTGGCCCGGATTGTAAATCGGTTGTGGGCCACTCCTTTTTGCTGTGTGTCCATCCACTTTGGGCTTAATCTTTTTACCAACTAATCTGCCGAGCATTCTGCCAAGGCAGGAGATTTTGGTACTTCCTGTGTGAATTGCCTTGCACTCCTCTGGATCATCATATTTGTTTAAGTTGTGGAATGCATTGAGTTTGACTTGTTGGTCATTGACCCGCATTGTCAACTCTCCTTTTTCCACGTCAATTAGGGTGCGTCCATTTGCAAGGAAAGGTCTCCCAAGGATGATCGGTGCATTGTCATCTGCTTCACAATCAATGACAAGAAAATCAGCAGGAAAAATAAACTTATCAACTCTTACCAGTATGTCCTCGATTTTGCCTTCAAGTTGCACATAGGATCGATCCGCTAGTTGGAGCATAACTGTTGTAGGTTTTGCCCTTCCTATTCCAAGCTTTTGGAAGACAGACTTGGGAATTAGATTGATGCTTGCTCCAAGGTCGCACAGGGCCTTACCTTCATAGTTCTTGCCTATCGCACAAGGTATGATAAAACAGCCAAGATCCTTCAACTTCGGTGGCATGCGATTGTGTAGCATTGCCATGCATCCCTCGGTAGCAGCCACTGTTTCAAACTCACCTATTCGTTTCCTCTTGGACACCATGTCTTTTAAGAACTTGGCATAATTGGGCAGTTGTTCAATTGCCTCTACGAATGGTATGTTGATGTGTACTTGCTTTAAGATGTCAAGAAATTTCTTGAATTGCTGGTCCTGTTTTTGCTTTTTCAACCTATGTGGGAAAGGTGGTGGTGGTCTCATCTCATCCAGGGTTTCTTTAGTTTGAAATTTGATACCTGGCACCACTAGGGTTGTTACTGTCTCGGCAGGCTGTTCAGGAGCTGATGTGCTTTCTGCCGGGGCAGTGTTATCAGAATCAGTTTGCTCATCTTCCTCTTTTGCTGGATTCGCTGATTGAAATTGGCTCTCTGGGATCTTTTCCTTCAGCTGTAGACCACTCCTAGTAGTGATAGCTTTGCACTGTTCATGGCCCATTACCTTAGCAACTTCAGTATTGCTAGGTAGTCCTCCTTATGGTCTAGTGTTTATGTTTTGAGCAAACTGCCCAACCTGGGTTTCTAGCGTTTTAATGGTCGCTTCTTGATTTTGTAACCTCATCTCAGTTCTATTCATAAAAGCATCTGTCCTTTTGATGAAATTACTGTTCTCTGCCATGTATGACTCTGTTTTCATCATAAAGGCTTTAAGAGTGTTCTCCAATGAACTTACCGATTGCTGCTGCATCTGCTGCTGCGGCAGATGTTGCACCGGTTGCTGAAATCCTGAAGGTTGGGTGGTTGGGTTTAAGGCATTGTTCGGATTGCTCCATGATAGATTTGGATGCCTCTTCCATGAGGGGTTGTATGTGTTGGACATCATATTGTTGCGGTTGTAGTTTCCAACATACATACCGGTTTCTTGATTCATGCAATCAGAGGAACTATGGTTACCTCCACATAAGTCACAATAAGAATCAATTACCTTAACCTCACGGGTATTTTGTTGTAATTGTAGGTTTTGCACCATCTTTGTAAGAGAGGCCAATTGTGCTGCCACTGAATTTGATGTGTCTAATTCATTTACCGTGGCCTGGCGTCTTACTCCTCGCCTAGATGTAGGAAATTGAAAATCATTTTTCGCGAGTTTGTTTAGTATCTCGATAGCTTCCTCAGGTGCTTTATCAAGGAGTGTTTCGTTCGCCGAGGCATCTAACATCATCCTTGTCGGGGCATTCGTGGCATTATAGAACATTGTCACTTGTGTCCATAGGGGAAACCCATGCAAAGGACACTTGTGCAGTAACTCCCTGTAGCACTCTCATGCCTCGTACATTGGTTCGTCATCTGCCTGTCGAAAAGAAGTGATTTCATTACGAATTCTATCATATAGGTTTGTAGGGTTAAAACGAGTAATAAAATCACGGCAGAGTTCACTCCAAGATCCAATAGATCCTGCTGGAATGCTATTCAGCCAAGCTTTCGCCCTATCCCTCAATGAATAGGGGAATAGCTTCAATCGCAAGACATCTTCATGGACTCCTTGGATTTTCGAAGAGTTGCAAATTTCCATGAAGGACTTAAGGTGCTGCCTTGCGTCTTCAGTTGCAGACCCACCAAATTTTCCAATAGTGTTAAGCATATTGAACATAACAAGTTTCAGTTCAAAGTGGGCTACTTCTATCTCTGGTGTAACAACTCTTGAGTTTAATCCATTTAAGTCTTCCTCCAGGAAGTCTCTGACAGTGAGTTACCGCGGCCCAGGTGGCGGCGGAAGACCTCCATTACCGGCAGGTAAATTTTGTCCTACCGGGTGATCTGCCATAGCCTCTTGGATTTGTCTCCTCAACCTTAGCCTTGTTCGTTCGATCTCTGGATCTAACTCGTATAAAGGGTTGGGTTGGCCCTGGTCATACACCAAGAAAAACAAAAGTAAAATAAAAATAAAAAGAAACAAAAAAAATAAATAAATAAAGAAAACAAAATTTAATTGTCAGTCCTCGGCAACGGCGCCAAAAACTTGTCGCGTGCCAAAAGTGCGCGTTTAGTGCAAGTGGACACATCGAAAGTAATAAGTGATAAACATTTATCGGATTATCGTCTCTACAGGGACTGGTAGACTTAATATGTCTTCTTCGTCTTCTTGTTTTGTAGAAAGAAGTAAAATAAAACACAAGTGATTGAGTTTGGTTTAACTAAACTAAAATAACTAAGCAAAGCAAAGAGATTGAATATTAGAGAGAGATGGGTCAGGATCAAGTTGCGTTGTATTGTGGATTTTATTGACTTGTCTCTGCTCAATGCATTTGTGTATCACTGCCTCGGCAGCACTGCAGATTACTGCCTTGGCAGCGACGATACTGTCCGCCGCGGTAATCCCTTGCTCGTGGGTAGACTTTACCAAAGTTCGGCAAAGTGTCCTTGAATGACTCCGCTTATCCCTAAGTTAGAGTGCTGTTGATGACTAGTCCTTGATGATACCTCCCGGCGTGAACCAATTATACTCACCAACCAATCTTACACTTCTTTTAGCCGCTGAAACTCTTAACCTATCTCTAAGCCGAGTTAGTATTTCGCGATTGAAACACCGTACTTACCCCTTTCGTGAATCTAACCCTCCCGAGTCTAGATAAATGGATTACTCACAAACTTCCGTCCCGGGATTGAATGCAAGAACAAGGAATAACAAAGGATAAGCAAACCTTGATAATTTTATTGCATTGAAACAAAGACAAAGTACAATCTCCTCTCACATATACTAAACAACCTTCACCTAAACCCTAAAGAAGCTTAGAACATGATTGAGAGAAAGAAAACAAGTTTATGAGTCGTCTCTCTCTCTCTAGGTATTCCGTATATGTTACATTGGATGGCTAGGTCTTTATATAGGCTAGACCTAGGGCAAACCTTTCCTAAGTAGAATACAACTTGGAGTAGGGAACAAGTCATGTACATAATTAAAATATTTCCAAGTTTAATTCCACTAAGGGGGCTTTCCCGCGTGGCCTTGTCTTGGGCTTTTCCTTATGCTAGCCAACTCCAATCCATGGGCTTTATGTCCAGACACGTCCTTTGGATTTTTATCTTCCCATCGCCTACAGTTTGCTTCTTGACTCTCAACTGCTGCCTCGGCATCAGGTCCTGCCTCGGCCTTGTCGCTGTCGCGGCACATGTTCTCCTGCACAGATATGAAAATGCAGTAAAACGTGCTTTTTTTGTAAATATTATCTTTATTAGCATAACTTCTAAATATATCACATTAAGTACATGCATTGGTTCAAGTGGGTGTAAATTCGGTGATTAATGCCAACTAAAGGTGTAAAAAGTGATAGTAAGTTGAGCACTTATCAGAAGCCTATATTTAAATATTGGAACTCATAAAATTTAAATTAATCTCATTTTGTGACCGTTTTGTTTGGTTTAAAGCATACTTTTTAAATTTGGCTTACAGTAAAAACGATGAAATTTTAACTGAGTAGAATACTCTAAAATTGAGATTAACCTATATAATTAGATTCAGAAGCCTATAATAAAATATTTGAACTCATAAAATTTGAATTAATCTCATTTTGTGACCGTTTTGTTGGGTTTAAAGCGTGCATTGTTAATTGGGCTTTACAGTAAAACCATTGAAATTTTAACTGAGTAAAATGTTCTAAAATTAAGATTAACCTGTATAATCAGATTTAAAAATATATTAAAATTAAAATGTTCTAAATTGTTTTAAAATCTTCTCCATTCTTTTGTTTTGGTTCGTCTTTGTTTCTCCTCTCATCGTGGTTTTTCTCGGGAAATCAAAGATAATGGTTGGGTTATCTTCATCATCGTTCACTGCCTTTTTCATGGTTCTAGGATCAACTTGGTTCTCTTTTTGGTTTATCTTTTCCGGTGGTGTTCTTGTCGTGCCGACTTGGTGGTGAGTTGTTTTAAGTTTAGGTTTTGTTTAGATGGTGATTATTTTCGGTTTTATTTTGTTGTATAAGTTTTGATCTTGGATTCGTAATATGTAGGGTGTGTGAAGAGTAAGTGTTCATCTGTGTGGAGTCGCCGGAGTTGTCGCCGGTTTCCTTGCTGCCGCCGTCAAGGGCTGTGAAAACCTTAGTTTCCTTGTATGCTCTTTTGTGAGTGGGCTGATGTGTAGTTTAGGTTTTGTTAATGGGCTTGGTGGTGTATGTAGATGGTCTTGTGAAGTGGGCTAGTAGTTGGGTTAAGTTATTGTGGGAATTATTTGGGTGAGCCCAAATTATTCTTTTGGTTTAATTTATTGGTGTGATTTAAATTGAAGACCAAATCGATTTTGACCCGCTTTGACTGTTTGACCAAATTGACTGACCCGTTTGACCTGTTGACTAGCTTTGACCTTAATTAAGTTTGACCTTGACCATACCTTGACATTCTTTGACTTTGGACCTTGGACTTTGTATTTTGACCTTTGATCAGTCAAAGTTGACTTTGACTAGTTAAAGTCAAAGTTGACTTTGACTAGTTGACTTTGACCAAAAGTTGACTTTTGCGGAAAACCTTCTCCTTGACCTTTTTCGACGTTTTAAGTCCGAATCCACTGCCCATTTTGTCAAATTGAAATCCGAAAGTATTGTTTTAGTGTTTTTCTTCTGAAATGTTCTTAGAGTCTAAAAAGTTGTTTCTGAGGAATTTAATTCGGAATATTTCTTCCGTTCAGGTGTTAACGTCTCTGAAGCCTCTGGGTTACTGATAAGTGATCAACTCACTATCACTTTTTACACATTTCATAGACAATAATCACTAAATCTACATCTACTTGGACCAATGCATGTGCTTAATGTGAGATAATTAGATATTCTACTTTTGTAACATATAAAGATGATACTTATAGAAAAGGCAAGTTTTACTTCACTTTTGTGTCTGTGCAGGAAAACCTATTGCCGCGACAGCGACTGAGGCCGAAGCAGGACCTGATGCCGAGGCAGCAGCTGAAGGACAAGTAGCGATATTGTAGGCAAGTTGAAGAGAAAAATGAGCTGGACCTTTCTGGACAAGCAACACATGGATCGAAGCTGGGTAGCACATGGAAAGCCCAAGTCAAAGGCCACGCGGGAAAAGCATCCTAGTTGGAATAAACTTGGAAATATTTTATTTATGGACTTAACTTGTGTCCTACTCCAAGTTGTATTCCTACTTAGGAAAGGTTTGCCCTAGACCAAGCCTATATAAGCCATAGCCGTCTAAAGAAGGGGAGAGAGAGGAGATTTTGGCACAAAGCACTTAGCATCATAGAGAAACGACTTCATCTTAGATTTTAGAATTCTCTTTTACTTTTTATTATGTTCTAAGTTTCTTTAGGCTTAGGTGAAAGTTGTAGAGTATTAGTGAGAAGCGATTGACTTTTGTTTCTTGTTTTAATGCAATAAAATATCAAGGTTTGCTTATTCCTTGTCATTCCTTGTTCTTGCATACAAGCTCGAGAGAGAAGTTTGTGAGTAATCCATTTATCTAATATCGAGAGAGTTAGATTCACGAAAGGAATAAGTACAGTGTTTCAATCGGGAAACACTAACTCGGCCTAGAGATAGGTTAAAAGTTTCAACGGCTAAAAGAAGTGTGGGATTGGTTGGTGATTATAATTGAATCACGCCAAGAGGTATCATCAAGGACTGGTCATCAACAGTACTTCGACTTAGAGATAAGCGGAGTCATCAAAGGACACTTTGCCAAACTTTGGTAAAGTCTACCCAAGAGCAAGAGATTACCGCGGCGGACTAGCATCATCGTTGTCGAGGCAATAATCTGCAGTACTGCCAAGGCAGTGTTGTGCGATTGCATTGGACAGAAACAAGTCAATTGAATCCACTATATAACACAACTGGATCCTAGCCACTTCTTTAATCTGTTTATTCTCTTTTTATTTAGTTTTCTTTATTTAGTTTCATCAACCCCAATTTGCTTGTGTCTTTATTTTATTCCTTTTTCAGAGCAAGAAGACAAAAGAAGACATATTAAGTAGACCAATCCCTATGGAGACGATATCTGATATGCTTATCACTTTATTACTTGTGCAGTGTTCACTTGCACAATTTGCGCACTTTTAACATGCAACAGTTACCTTCAGTTGTTTGGACCGATCGAGCACGTTCTTCGATACCGTCACGTGAGTAAGCTTTCAATTCAGAGTTTTGTTATAGTTGGTGGCTTAGTATTAGTATTGAATAGTAATTCAGCTATGTTACCTCGTAGGTCTTGTTTCTGCTAGACCAGAATGCGAGACTCGTCCACCTTAGAGTTAGAGCTTCAGTTGCTTAAGATGTGTCTTTTCCTGTGCTATATGTTTCTGTGTTTATTCTATATTATATTATTTTTTGTGTGTATTTGTGAAACATTTTTGTACATTGCTTGATTTGATCTGTGAAATTGTTTATCTGTTCATACATGTATCATCATGCATGGCATGTGCATTCTGTTTTCAAATCAAGCATCTGATTTCTAGAAAAATGTTACTCGTAAGAGTTCTGACTTACAATTTTACGAATCATATCATGATCTGTCATCGAAAATATTTTTGGATTTAAAATCAGTAATGTGAGGGAAACCTCCACTCTAGCGAGGGAAACCTCCACTCTAGCAAGGATAATCCTCCACTCAGTATGATTTCTGATATCGTGCCCTCTAATTTTCTGTCATGCATCAGTCATCATAACATCATGATTCCGATTTTATTGAATTCAGAAATATTTTCAAAAACTGTTTAGAAACTTTTTAGAAATATAAATATGATTTTGTTTGTGACTGTTTGCACTTTACAGATACACTATGCTCTTTAGCTTACACCCTTTTAGTCTGCTTTTCAGATCCTCAGACCTGTATTGGCAAAATGGTACTTGGAGCATCTCGCACATTATTTGGATAATTATTATTCAGTATGATCCTTTAATTATTTCAGTTTAATGTTTTAATCTGTTATGGAATATGTTATATTTTTGGACTATAAGATATTTTTACTTGGACTTATTGGATGCATGTTTTATGAAATTATTTAAGATGTTTTATAAGATATTCAGACTTTGTTTTAAGCAATTGAATTTTTATAATTTAAATTCCCAATTCGTTTTCCCAATTTGTCAAAGTAACCCTAATTTTGAAATTATTTAACCTAAATTACTTACTTGAAGGGAAAGTTTTAATAACTTGATTCGTAAGTTTTAATCTAAGAAATTAGTTCGGAATTGGGGGTTACATAATCTCATTTTATGACCGTTTTGTTGGGTTTACAACGTGCATTGCTAATTGGGGTTTACAGTAAAATCGTTGAAATTTTAACTGAGTAAAATGTTATAAAATTAAGATTAACCTGTATAATTAGATTCAGAAGCCTATATTTAAATATTTGAACTCATAAAATTTAAATTAATCTCATTTTGTCACCGTTTTGTTTGGTTTAAATCATACTTTTTAAATTTGGCTTTATAGTAAAAACGATGAAATTTTAACTGAGTAAAATGCTGTAAAATTGAGATTAACCTATATTATTAGATTCATAAGCCTATAAATAAATATTTGAACTCATAAAATTTAAATTAATCTCATTTTATGATCGTTTTGTTGGGTTTAAAGCGTGCATTGCTAATTGGGCTTTACAGTAAAACCGTTGAATTTTTAACTGAGTAAAATGTTATAAAATTAAGATTAACATGTATAATTAGATTCAGAAGCCTATATTTAAATATTTGAACTCATAAAATTTAAATTAATCTCATTTTGTCACCGTTTTGTTTGGTTTAAATCATACTTTTTAAATTTGGCTTTATAGTAAAAACGATGAAATTTTAACTGAGTAAAATGCTCTAAAATTGAGATTAACCTATATTATTAGATTCATAAGCCTATAAATAAATATTTGAACTCATAAAATTTAAATTAATCTCATTTTATGACCGTTTTGTTGGGTTTACAACGTGCATTGCTAATTGGGGTTTACAGTAAAACCGTTGAATTTTTAACTGAGTAAAAGGTAATAAAATTAAGATTAACATGTAAAATTAGATTCAGAAGCCTATATTTAAATATTGGAACTCATAAAATTTAAATTAATCTTATTTTGTGACCGTTTTGTTTGGTTTAAAGCGTACTTTTTAAATTTGGCTTTACAGTAAAAACGATGAAATTTTAATTGAGTAGAATGCTCTAAAATTGAGATTAGCCTGTATAATTAGATTCAGAAGCCTATAATAAAATATTTGAACTCATAAAATTTGAATTAATCTCATTTTGCGACCGTTTTATTGGGTTTAAAGCGTGCATTGCTAATTGGGCTTTATAGTAAAACTATTGAAATTTTAACTGAGTAAAATGTTTTAAAATTAAGATTAACCTGTATAATCAAATTTAAAAATAAATTAAAATTAAAATGTTCTAAATTGTTCTAAAATCTTCTTCATTCTTTTGTTTCGGTTCGTCTTTGTTTCTCCTCTCATCGTGGTTCTTCTCGGGAAATCAAAGATAGTGGTTGGGTTATCTCCATCATCGTTCACTGCCTTTTTCATGGTTCTAGGATCAACTTGGTTCTCTTTTCGGTTTATCTTTTCCGGTGGTGTTCTTGTCGTGCCGACTTGGTGGTGAGTTGTTTTAAGTTTAGGTTTTGTTTAGATGGTGATTATTTTTGGTTTTATTTTGTTGTATAAGTTTTGATCTTGGATTCGGAATATGTAGGGTGTGTGAAGAGTAAGTGTTCATTTGTGTGGAGTCGCCGGAGTTGTCGCCAGTGAGATCTGCGCCGCCGGTTTCCTTGCTGTCGCCGTCAAGGGTTGTGGAATCCCTAGTTTCCTTGAATGCTCTTTTGTGAGTGTGTTGATGTGTAGTTTAGGTTTTGTTAATGGGCTTGGTGGTGTGTATAGATGGTCTTGTGAAGTGGGCTAGTAGTTGGGTTAAGTTATTGTGGGAATTATTTGGGTGAGCACAAATTATTCTTTTGGTTTAATTTGTTGGTGTGACTTAAATTGAAGACCAAACCGATTTTGACCCGCTTTGACTATTTGACCAAATTGACCGACTCGATTGACCCGTTGACTAACTTTGACCTTGATTAAGTTTGACCTTGACCATACCTTGACCTTGTTTAACTTTGGACCTTGGACTTTGACTTTTGACATTTGACCAGTCAAAGTTGACTTTGACTTCTGAGTTGACCAAAGTTGACTTTTGACCAGTTAAAGTCAAAGTTAACTTTGACCAAATGACTTTGACCAAAAGTTGACTTTTTCGGAAAACCTTCTCCTTGACCTTTTTCGACGTTTTAAGTCCGAATCCACTACCCATTTTGTCAAACTCAAACCCGAAAGTATTGTTTTAGTGTTTTTCTTCTGAAATGTTCTTAGAGTCTAAAAAGTTATTTCTGAGGAATTTAATTCGAAATATTTCTTCTGTTCAGGTGTTAACGTCTTTAAAGCCTCTGGGTTACCATTAGTTGTTTGGACCGATCAGGCACGTTTTTCGAGACTATCACGTGAGTAAGCTTTCGGTTCAGAGTTTTGTTATAGTTGGTGGCTTAGTATTAGTATTGAATAGTAATTCAGCTATATTATCTCGTAGGTCCTGTTTCAGCTAGACCGGAACGCGAGACTCGTCCACCTCAGAGTTAGAGCTTCAGTTGCTTAAGATGTGTCTCTTCCTATGCTATATGTTTCTGTGTTTATTCTATATTATATTATTTTCTGTGTGTATCTGTGAAACATTTTTGTACATTGTTTGATTTGATCTGTGAAATTGCTTATTTGTCAATACATGTATCATCATGCATGGCATTTGCATTCTGTTTTCAAATCAAGCATCTGATTTCTAGAAAAATGTTACTCGTAAGAATTCTGACTTACGATTTTACGAATCATATCATGATCTGTCATTGAAAATATTTTCTGGATTTAAAATCAGTAATGTGAGGGAAACCTCCACTCTAGCGAGGGAAACCTCCACTCTAGCAAGGATAATCCTCCACTCAGTATGATTTCTGATATCGTGCCCTCTAATTTTCTGTCATGCATCAGTCATCATAGCATCATGATTCCGATTTTATTGAATTCAGAAATATTTTCAGAAACTTTTTAAAAACTTTTCAGAAATATAAATATGATTTTGTTTGTGACTGTTTTAGTTTCTGTCGTGCCCTCTAATATTCTACAGTTTCTGTCATGCATCAGACACACTAAGCTCTTTAGCTTACACCCTTTTAGTCTGCTTTTCAGATCCTCAGATTTGTATTGGCGAATTGGTACTTGGAGCATCTCGCACATTATTCAGATAGTTATTATTCAGTATGATCCTTTAATTATTTTTGTTTAATGTTTTAATCTGTTATAGAATATGTTATATTTCTGGACTATAACATATTTTCACTTGGACTTTATTGGATGCATGTTTTATGAAATTATTTAAGATGTTTTATAAGATATTCAGACTTTGTTTTAAGGAATTGAATTTGTATAATTTAATTTCCCAATTCGTTTTCCCAATTTGTCAGAGTAACCCTAATTTTGAAATTATTTAACCTAAATTACTTACTTGAGGGGAAAGTTTTAGTAACTTGATTCCTAAGTTTTGATCTAAGAAATTAGGTAGGAATTGGGGGTTACATAATCTCATTTTATGACCATTTTATTGGATTTACAACGTGCATTGCTAGTTGGGCTTTATAGTAAAACCGTTGAAATTTTAACTGAGTAAAATGTTATAAAATTAAGATTAACCTGTATAATTAAATTCAGAAGCCTATATTTAAATATTTGAACTCATAAAATTTAAATTAACCTCATTTTGTCACCGTTTTGTTTGGATTAAAGCGTACTTTTTAAATTTGGCTTTACAGTAAAAACGATAAAATTTTAACTGAGTAAAATGCTCTAAAATTGAGATTAACCTATATTATTAGATTCAGAAGCCTATAATTAAATATTTGAACTCATAAAATTTGAATTAATCTCATTTTATGATCGTTTTGTTGGGTTTAAAGCGTGCATTGCTAATTGAGCTTTACAGTAAAACCGTTGAATTTTTAACTGAGTAAAAGGTAATAAAATTAAGATTAACATGTAAAATTAGATTCAGAAGCCTATATTTAAATATTGGAACAAATAAATTTTAAATTAATCTCATTTTGTGACCGTTTTGTTTGGTTTAAAGCGTACTTTTTAAATTTGGCTTTACAGTAAAAACGATGAAAATTTCACTGAGTAGAATGCTCTAAAATTGAGATTAACCTGTATAATTATATTAAGAAGACTATAATGAAATATTTGAACTCATAAAATTTGAATTAATCTAATTTTTTGACTGTTTTGTTGGGTTTAAAGTATGCATTGCTAATTGAGCTTTATAGTAAAACCGTTGAAATTTTAACTGAGTAAAATGTTCTGAAATTAAGATTAACCTGTATAATCAGATTTAATAGCCTATAATTAAATATTTGAATTCCTAAAATTTTAATTATTCAAATTTTTTAACAGTTTTATTGGGTTTACAACGGGCTTTTCTAATTGGTCTTTACAGTAAAATCGATGAAATTTTAACCGAGTGAAATTTTCTAAAATTGAGATTAACCTGTATAATTAGGTTCAAAAGCCTATAATAAAATATTTGAACTCATAAAATTTGAATTAATATCATTTTGTGACCGTTTTGTTGTATTTAAAGCGTGCATTGCTAATTGGGTTTTACAGTAAAAGCATTGAAATTTTAACCGAGTAAAATGTTATAAAATTAAGATTAACCTGTATAATTAGATTCAGAAGCCTATATTTAAATATTTGAATTCATAAAATTTAAATTAATCTCATTTTGTGACCTATTTGTTTGGTTTATAGTGTTCTTTTTAAATTTGGCTTTACAGTAAAACCGATGAAATTTTAACTAAGTAAAATGCTCTAAAATTGAGATTAACCTGTAAAATTAGATTCAAAAGTCTATAATTAAATATTTGAAAACATAAAACTTGAATTAATCTCATTTTATGAACATTTTGTTGGGTTTAAAGCGTGCATTTCTAATTCGCCTTTATAGTAAAACCGTTGAAATTTTAACTAAGTAAAATGTTATGAAATTATGATTAACATGTATAAACATATTTAAATGCCTATAATTAAATATTTGAATTTCTAAAATTTGAATTAATCTAACTTATTGACCGTTTAGTTGGGTTTGAAGCGTACTTTTCTAATTGGGCTTTACAGTAAAACCGATGAAATTTTAACTGAGTAAAATACTCTAAAATTGAGATTAACCTGTATAATTAGATTTATAAGCCTTTAATTAAATATTTGAGCTCATAAAATTCGAATTAATCTCATTTTATGATCATTTTGTTGGATTTAAAACGTGCATTGCTAATTGGGTTTTATAGTAAAATCGTTGAAATTTTAACTGAGTCAAATGTTCTAAAATTAAGATTAACCTGTACAATTAGATTCAGAAGCCTATATTTAAATACTTGAACTCATAAAATTTAAATTAATCTCAATTTTGTGACCGTTTTGTTGGGTTTAAAGCATACTTTTTAAAATGGCTTTACAGTAAAACTGGTGAAATTTTAACTGAGTAAAATGCTCTAAAATTGAGATTATCCTGTATAATTAGATTCAAAAGCCTATAATTAAGTATTTGAACTCATAAAATTTAAATTAATCTCATTTTATGACCTTTTTTTGGGTCTAAAGCGTGCATATCTAATTGGGCTTTAAAGTAAAATCGTTGAAATTTTAACCGAGTAAAATGTTATAAAATTAAGATTAACATGTATAATTAGATTCTGAATCCTATAATTAAATACTTGAATTCCTAAAATTTGAATTAATCTAATTTATTGACCGTTTAATTGGGTTTAAAGCGTACTTTCTAATTGGACTTTACAGTAAAACCGATGAAATTTTAATTGAGTAAAATGCTCTAAAATTGAGATTAACCTGTACAATTAGATTCAAAAGCCTATAATTAAATATTTGAACTCATAAAATTTGAATTAATCTCATTTTATGATCGTTTTGTTGGGTTTAAAGCGTGCATTTCTAATTCGGCTTTATAGCAAATCCTTTAAAATTTTAACCAAGTAAAATGTTATAAAATTAAGTTTAACCTGTATAATCAGATTTAAATGACTATAATTAAATATTTGAATTCCTAAAATTTGAATTAATCTAATTTATTGACCGGTTAGTTGGGTTTAAAGCGTACTTTTCTAATTGGGCTTTACAGTAAAATCGATGAAATTTTAATTGAGTAAAATGTTATAAAATTGATATTAACCTATATAATTAGATTTAGAAGCCTTTAATTAAATATTTGAACTCATAAAATTTGAATTAATCTATTTTTATGACCGTTTTGTTGGGTTTAAAGCGTGCATTGCTAATTGGGTTTTATAGTAAAATCATTGAAATTTTAACCGAGTAAAATGTTCTAAAATTAAGCTTAACCTGTATAATCAGATTTAAAAGCCTATAATTAAATATTTGAATTCCTAAAATTTTAATTAATCTAATTTTTTGACCGTTTAGTTGGGTTTAAAGCGTACTTTTCTAGTTGGGCTTTACAGAAAAACCGGTGAAATTTTAACTGAGTAAAATGTTATAAAATTAAGATTAAATGTACAATTAGATTCAGAAGCCTATATTTAAATATTTGAACTCATAAAATTTAAATTAATCTCAATTTTGTGACCGTTTTGTTGGGTTTAAAGAATACTTTTTAAAATGGCTTTAAAGTAAAACCGATAAAATTTTAACTGAGTAAAATGCTCTAAAATTTAGATTATCTTGTATAATTAGATTCAAAAGCCTATAATTAAGTATTTGAACTCATAAATTTTGAATTAATCTCATTTTATGACAGTTTTTTGGGTTTAAAGCTTGCATTTCTAATTGGGCTTTAAAGTAAAATCATTGAAAATTTAACCGAGTAAAATGTTATAAAATTAAGATTAACCTGTATAATTAGATTCAGAAGCCTATAATTAAATATTTGAATTCCTAAAATTTGAATTAATCTAATTTATTGATCGTTTAGTTGGGTTTAAAGCGTACTTTTCTAATTGGGAATTATAGTAAATCCTATGAAATTTTAATTGAGTAAAATATTATAAAATTGAAATTAACCTGTATAATTAGATTTAGAAGCCTATAATTAAATATTTGAACTCATAAAATTTGAATTAATCTCATTTTATGACCGTTTTGTTGGGTTTAAAGCGTGCATTGTTAATTGGGCTTTAAAATAAAACCGTTGAAATTTTAACTGAGTAAAATATTCTAAAATTAAGATTAACCTGCATAATCAGATTTAAAAGCCTATAATTAAATATTTAAATTCCTAAAATTTTAATTAATTTAATTTTTTGACCGTTTTATTGGGTTTAAAGTGTACTATTTAATTAGGTTGTACAGTGAAACTGATGAAATTTTAACTGAGTAAAATGTTCTAAAATTGAGATTAACCTGTATATTAAGATTTATAAGCCTTTAATTAAATATTTGAACTCATAAAATTTGAATTAATCTCATTTTATGACCGTTTTGTTCGGTTTTAAGCGTGCATTTCTAATGGAGCTTTACAGTAAAATCGTTGAAATTTTAAGTGAGTAAAATTTTCTAAAATTATGATTAACCTGTATAATCAGATTTAAAAGCCTATAATTAAATATTTCAATTCCTAAAATTTTAATTAATCTAATTTTTGACCGTTTTATTATGTTTTACAGTAAAACCAATGAAATTTTAATTGAGTAAAATACTCTAAAATTAAGATTAACCTGTATAATTAGATTCAGAAGCCTATAATTAAATATTTGAACTCATAAAATTTAAATTAATATCATATTGCGACCATTTTGTTGGGTTTAAAGCGTAATTTTTAAATTGGGCTTTACTGTAAAACCGTTGAAATATTAAATATATGAATTCCAAAAATTTTAATTAATCTAAATTTTTGACCATTTTATTGAGTTTAAAAAGTACTTTTTAAATTGGGCTTTACAGTAAACCATTAAATTTTAACTGAGTAAAATGTTATAAAACTTAGATTAACCTGTATAATTAGATTCATAAGCCTATATTTAAATATTTGAACTCATAAAATTTAAATTAATCTCATTTTGTGACCGTTTTGTTGGGTTTAAAGTATACTTTTTAAATTAGGTTGTATAGTAAAACCAATGAAATTTTAACTGAGTAAAATGCTCTAAAATTGAGATTAACCTGTATATTTAGATTCAGAAGTCTGTAATTAAATATTTGAAATCATAAAATTTGAATTAATCTCATTTTATGACCGTTTTGTTGGGTTTAAAGCGTGCATTGTTAATTGGGCTTTACAATAAAACCGTTAAAATTTTAACTGAGTAAAATGTTATAAAATTAAGATTAACCTGTACAATGAGATTCATAAGCCTATATTTAAATATTTGAACTCATAAAATTTAAATTAATCTCATTTTGAGACCGTTTAGTTGGGTTTAAAGCATGCATTTCTAATTGGGTTTTACAGTAAAATCGTTGAAATTTTAACTGAGTAAAATGTTCTAAAATTATGATTAACATGTATAATCAAATTTAAAAGCCTATAATTAAATATTTCAATTCCTAAAATTTTAATTAATCTAATTTTTTGACCGTTTTATTGGGTTTTACAGTAAAACCAATGAAATTTTAATTGAGTAAAATACTCTAAAATTAAGATTAACCTATATAGTTAGATTCAGAAGCCTGTAATTAAATATTTGAACTCAAAAAATTTAAATTAATATCATTTTGCAACCGTTGAAATTTTAACTGAGTAAAATGTTATAAAATTAATATTAACATGTATAATTAGATTCAGAAGCCTATATTTAAATATTTGAACTCATAAAATTTAAATTAATCTCATTTATTGACAATTTAGTTGAGTTTAAAGCGTACTTTTCTAATTAGGGATTACAGTAAAACCAATGAAATCTTAACAGAGTAAAATACTATAAAATTGAAATTAACCTGTATAATTAGATTCAGAAGCCTATGATTAAATATTTAAACTTATAAAATTTGAATTAATCTCATTTTATGACCGTTTTGTTGGGTTTAAAGCATAATTTTTAAATTGGGCTTTACTGTAAAATAATTGAAATTTTAACTGAGTAAATTGTTGCAAAATTAAGATTAACCTGTATAATTAGATTCAAGAGCCTATATTTAAATATTTGAACTCATAAAAATTATTAAATTAATCTCATTTTTTTGACTGTTTTGTTGGGTTTAAAGTATACTTTTTAAATTAGGTTGTACTTTTTAAAATTGAAATTAACCTGTATAATTAGATTCAGAAGCCTATAACTAAATATTTGAACTCATAAAATTTGAATTAATATCATTTTGGGACCGTTTGATTGGGTTTAAAGTGTACTTTTCTAATTGGGCTATACTGTAAAATCGATGAAATTTTAACTGTGTAAAATGTTCTAAAATTAAGATTAACCTGTATAATAGGATTTAAAAGCATGTAATTAAATATTTGAATTCCTAAAATTTTAATTAATCTAATTTTTTGACTGTTTCATTGGGTTTAAAGGTTACTTTTCTAATTGGGCTTTACGGTAAAACCGATGAATTTTATCTGGGTAAAATATTCTAAAATTGAGATTAACCTGTATAATTAGATTCAGACGCCTATAATTAAATATTTGAACTCATAAAATTTGAATTATTCTCATTTTTTAACCGTTTTGTTGGGTTTAAAGCATGCATTTGTAATTGGGCTTTTACAGTAAAATCGATGAAATTTTAACTGATTAAAAAGCTCTAAAACTGAGATTAACCTGTATAATTAGATTTATAAGCCTATAATTAAATATTTGAACTCATAAAATTTGAATTAATATCATTTTGGGACTGTTTTGTTGGGTTTAAAGCGTGCATTGCTAATTGGGCTTTACAGTATAACCGTTGAAATTTAACTATGTAAAATGTTCTATGATGAGTGCATAAAAGTCCTATTTTTAATATCATTTTCCCATTCAGTATTTACTATTAAAGGACAAAATTAAGGGCATTAATGGATATTTCTGTATATTTTCCATACTTCAGCATCCAAACATATAATTCATGAATTCATCTAATAATTGACATAAAACAGATGCAATTGATAGTTTTCTTTCTTAGAGAGGAAACTACATATAAAGATAGCCAATTGAGAAGACAAATGTTGAAGTGTAGATGGAGCACCCGCCAAGGCAACACTTTTGAGGCCGCGGCAACAGAAGCAAAGATGACAACCAATGCTCGATAGAAAGAGAAAAAGATGTTGATCTTAACGGACAAAGAGCGAAAGAAAGACAGATCCGAATTACAGAGTCAAGCCTTGGTCAAAGTCACGTGCAGGAAAGAAGAGATATTTTAGGAAATAAGAATTAATTGTTATAGTTTAATTAGTAATTATACTTCTCTCCTCTTTAGAACTCTTTCCTTTCATGGAAAGCTTTAACCTAGGGCTTGGCCTATATAAGGCACACATTAGGCTTAGTCAAAAGGCAAGGAGTTTACCCTAGAAAATACTTTCAGCCGCCGACTACATCATGTTCTAAACTTCTTCGGAGGTTTAGGTTGTTTGTAGAGTAGTTGGAGAAGATGGTTTTATTATGTTAGATATTTATTAATGCAAAACTTATTTCATAGTTTATTCTCTCTTGGCGTTTACTCTTCTTTGCATATGAGCTCGAGATGATAAGTATGTGAAGAAAAATCTATTTGTCTAATATCGGGAGAGTTAGGCTCACGAAACGAGAGAATATGGTCTTTGCTCATGGGCATTGACTAATCCGGTTGAGAGATTAACCGCCCAGGATTTCAGCGACTAACAAGAGACATGTTTTTGGTTGTTGTCCGCCCTTGATTCACGCCGGGAGGTATCATCAAGACGTGAGTTTCAACAGTTCTCTTCACTTAGGGATAAGGAAGAAGACATACAAGGATGCTCTGTCGAACTATGGAATGTTGAATTGTCGACAAAGCATAACCTCGCCTAGGCAGCTGCGACGACCCTTTGTGCGACCCGCCGAGGCGGCAGTTCAACCCATTGCATTAATAAGTGGATACTTAATACAACTTGATTTTCCTCTACGAAGCACTCAACTTAGCCTCACTTCATTATCTTTATTTCTTCAATAATTAGTTTAGTTTTAATAGTTAATTTAGTAATCTAAAACCCAACAATTACTTGTGTTTTTACTTTTTATAGTGCAGCCGTAAGAGGTAGTGAAGTCGACACAGTCCATGTGGGTTCGACAACCTAAAGTATTACAATCTAACAAAGGTGGAAAAACAAAGGACTTCCGAGCCTCCATCAGATTTGGCGCCGTTGCCGGGGACTGACGCTCAATTTTACTATCAATTATTTATGCTCCTTTTTCTTTTCTTTTTAATTTTACTTTTAATTTTTTAATTTACTAGGATTGTTTTGTGTATGATCAGGTCTAATCCATCGATAGAACAATATCCGTACGATCCTGAAATTGAAAGGACCGCAAGGCGCTTACGACAAGGGATACGCAAAAGGATGAACATAGCACCTGGCGAGCAGAACAACGTTGGCATGAATGCCGCTGCGACAGACAACCAAGGAGCATTTGCAGTTGTTGATCCGGCCAATCCACCTCAACAAGAGCATGTACGAACAGTTTGTGATTATTTAGAGGAAGATTTGGATGGATTGACTCCTGCCGTTGTGATGCCTAATATAGAATGCAGAACATTTTGAATTAAAGTCGGTCATGTTCAACATGATCAAAACTCTAGGCCAAATTGGAGGATCGACCAACGAAGACGCTCGGCAGCACCTTAAGTCGTTTTTGGAAATCTGCAATTCGTTTAAACTACCGGGGGTTTCTACCGACATATTAAAGTTAAAATTGTTCCCCTATTCACTGAGGGATAGGGCAAAATCTTGGTTAAACAACCTCCAACCTGGATCGTTGAACTCATGGACTGAGCTTTGCCGAAGTTTCCTTGCCCGATTCAGTTATACCAATATGACTGATAAGCTAAGAAACGACAACACACCATTCAGGCAAGATGAAGACGAATCAATGTATGAGGTCTGAGAAAGATATAGTGAGTTATATAGAAAATGCCCCATGCATGGTTTACCCGAGTGGACTCAAGTATCAATCTTCTACAATGCAGTAAATACCCCTACGAGGATGATGCTTGATGCCTCCGCAAACGGTACCCTCTTAGACCGTCCACCCCATGAGAGCTTAGAAATTATGGATAGGTTAGCAAATAATGATTATCAACACCCGACCACCAGAAGAGGAATAAATAGCGAGGTATGACAAGCTCTGACTCTTCAGATTCTATCCTAGCTCAATTGTCAGCTTTGACAAACATGGTTAAGGATCTGCAAAAGCCGAGTCACGTTTGAGAAGTTAAGGCAGTCACTGTTCTTTGTGAAACATGTGGCGATAAACATGATACAAGCGCATGCCCGCAAGATCCAGAATCTTCCTTTTATGTTGGAAATTTCAATAGAAACAATATGTCCAATAATTATAACCCAACATGGAGGAAACATCCAAACTTCTTATGGAGTAATCCTACACTGCACTTAACCCGTAACATTAATCAATGCAATCTACTAGATTCCAGCAAAACAGATTTGCTCAGTAGCAGATGCCGCAGCAGGCATTGCCACCGCCGCAGCAAACAATAGATGTCCAAACCCTGGAAAACACACTACATACATTCATGGATCAGACTGGCGCTTATATTGCGAACACCAATAAGTTCATTCAAAGAGCCGATACTTTCATGGACAGGACAGAGATGAGAATGCAAAACAATGAAGTTGCTCTCAAGACGCTGGAAACTATAGTAGGACAGATGACACAACAGATGAAAAGCCGACCTATAGGGAGTCTGCCTAGCGATACTGAAGTCGCTAGAACTGGTCCTCATGAACAATGCAAGACGATATCCACTAGGAGTGGATTACAACTAAAGGACCCTGAAATACCTGCTTAGAGAGTAGGTAAGAACAATGAGACAATAGCACCTCAAGTAGCTACTAATGAAATACCCAAGGTAAAGGAACCAGCAGACACTGCCGACGATACTGCCACAGCAGATGATGCCGTCACCGCACCACAGATAAGATTCCAATGCAATGAAAGAATTGAAGATTTGCAGCTACCACCACCTTTCCCACAAAGGTTGAAACAGCAAAAGCAAGAACATCAATTTAAGAAATTTCTGGACATTCTTAAATAGGTACACATAAATATACCTTTAGTGGAGGCGATTAAATAAATGCCCAACTACGCCAAGTTCCTTAAGGATATTATATCAAAAAGGATAAAAATAGGGGAATTTGAGACGGTTGCCACGACAGAAGGGTGTGTGGCAATGCTACACAACAAGGCCACGGCCAAAAGAAAAGATCCTGGTAGCTTCACTATACCATGCTCTATCGGTGATCAATACATGGGTAAGGCACTATGTGACTTAGGCACTAGCATAAATCTCATGTCTAAGTCAGTATTCCAAAAGTTAGGCATCGGGCAGGCTAAACCAACAACAGTGATGCTGCAACTGGCAAACCGCTCTTACGTGCAACCGGAAGGAAAAATTGAAGATATTCTGATAAGAGTGGATAAATTTATATTTCCTGCTGACTTCTTAATTCTTGATTTTGAAGCAGATGAACATGCTCCGATCATATTGGGAAGGTCATTCCTAGCCACGGGCAGAACATTGATCGATTGTGAGAAAGGCGAATTGGTCATAAGGGTCAATGACCAACAAGTAAAGCTCAATGTATTGAAAACTTTGAAACATCCAGACGAATTATAAGACCTCGATACTGAACCAGACTCTTTAAACGAAGCCCGCCAAGGCAGTGATATTGAATGCCACGGCCACTGTTTTTATGGAAAACCATGCATAGACAATCAAGATACAGAGATACAAGAAAAGCAAACGGAAGAAGGTAATTGGGTGCACACACATCCAGGTAAGTATTTTGAATCACTCGATTATACTTTAAGTGGAAGCAAGAAACATAAACCATCTATAGAACAACCTCCGGAATTGGAACTAAAACCACTACCTGAGCAATTAAAATATGTTTATTTGAGATCAAATGATACTCTACCAGTAATTATTTCTTCTAAGCTACAGCCTGAACAGGAAAAGCGGCTTATTGACATGCTATGGCAGCATACAAAGGCTGGATGGACAATTGTAGATCTAAAGGAAATCAGTCCATCAGTGTGCATGCATAAAATATTATTGGAAGAAGATCATAAACCCACAATTGATGCGCAGAGAAGATTAAATCATGCAATGAAGGAAGTGGTCAGAAAAGAAATTATAAAATGGCTCGACACAGGAATTATCTACCCCATATCCGACAGCACATGGGTAAGTCCAGTACAATGTGTTCCAAAAAAGGGTGGAATGACAGTAATCTCAAACGAGAATAATGAATTAATTCCAACAAGAACGGTAACCGGGTGGAGAGTATGTATGGATTATCGAAAACTCAATCAAGCAACAAGAAAGGATCACTTCCCTTTACCATTCATTGACCAAATGCTTGATAGGTTAGCTGGTAAACCATACTATTGTTTCTTAGATGGATATTCAGGATACAATCAGATTGCCATAGCTCCCAAGACCAAGCCAAAACAACATTCACATGCCCATACGGAACATATGCATTCAAAAGGATGCCATTTGGACTCTGTAACGCACCCGCCACTTTTCAACGGTGCATGATGGCAATTTTTTCCGACATGATTGAAGAACACCTTGAAATCTTTATGGATGATTTCTCTGTGTTCGGAGATGATTTTGATAACTGTCTTAGCAACTTGGAAAAAGTTCTACAAAGATGTAAAGACACGAACCTAATATTTTAAATTGGGAAAAATGTCATTTCATGGTTGATGAAGGAATAGTGCTCGGCCACAAGATCTCCTGCCACGGCATCAAAGTTGACAAGGCCAAAATAGAAGTAATAGAAAAATTGCCGCCACCAACATCGGTCAAGGGCATACGCAGTTTCCTTGGACATGCGGGTTTCTATCGACGTTTTATTGAGGATTTTTCTAAAATAACCAAACCCTTATCCTCACTGCTGGAACAAAATAAACCATTTGTTTTTTATGAAGCATGTGTAAAAGCCTTCAAAACATTGAAACTGAAACTCATATCAGCACCTGTAGTGGTTCCACCTGACTGGAATGAACCATTCGAACTGATGTGCGACACAAGTGATTATGCTGTCGGGGCAGTACTTGGGCAAGGAAAGAACAAGACTTTCCATGTCATACACTATGCAAGCAAAACCTTGAATGATGCCCAAATCAATTACACCACAATAGAGAAAGAACTGTTAGCAGTAATTTTTGCATTCGCTAAGTTTCGATCATATCTCATCGGCAGCAAGGTAATTGTACATACAAATCACTCTGCTATAAAATATTTGTTGTCCAAAAAAGATGCAAAACCTCGTTTAATACGATGGATACTACTACTACAAGAATTTGAAGTCAAAATAAAGGATAGAAAGGGAATGGAAAACCCAGTGGCAAATCACCTATCACGCCTAGAAGGAGACAAGGCAATAAAATCAGAACAAGAAATCAAAGATACTTTCCCTGACGAACAAATACTGGCTACCACGACGGTTGTATGGAAAGTATTAGCAGAAGATCCTAAACTCACGATAGACAAGATCGCGAACATAATATCTGATTACATCCACCACTCTACCTTGGCCGCAACTATAACACCCTGGTATGCTGATATTGTTAATTATATCACTAGTGGCATTCTCCCTCATCACCTTAACCATAAAGGAAAGAAAAGATTCAAATATGATGCGAGGCATTACCTTTGGGACGACCCCCTTCTGTTTAAACAATGTGCAGATCAAATCATAAGGCGGTGCATCCCGGAAGAGGAACAAGAAAGTGTGTTAACACAATGTCATGCATCTCCCTATGGCAGACATTTCGGCGGCAACAGAATGACAGCCAAGGTACTGCAATCAGGATTATATTGGCCAACCCTATATAAAGATGCACATGAATATTGACAAAGATGTGATCGATGCCAAAGGATGGGAAACATATCCAGACGAAACGAGACACCTCTTCAAAACATTCTAGAAGTAAAATTGTTCGATGTATGGGGAATTGACTTCATGGGACCTTTCCCATCATCACATGGTAACCTCTACATATTATTGGCAGTAGATTATGTATCAAAATGGGTAGAAGCAATCGCGACAACAAAGAATGACGCCAAAACAGTGCAAAAATTCTTAAAGAAAAATATCTTAACCCAATTTGGTATACCCCGTGCAATCATAAGTGATGAAGGGAAAATTTTCGACAATAGACAAATTGCCACAGCGTACCGCCCACAAACGAACGGCCAAGCAGAAGTGTCGAATAGAGAACTCAAGACAATACTAGAAAAAGTGGTCAATCCAATCCTAAAAGACTGGTCCACTCGATTAGATGATGCACTCCGGGCATATAGAATGGCATTCAAAACGCCATTGAAAATGTCCCGTACCAACTAGTCTATGGTAAATCCTGCCATCTGCCAGTAGAAATAGAACAGAAAGCATATTGCGCAATACGAATGGTCAACATAGATTGGGAAAAAACAGGGCAGAAGAGATTATTGGATCTTAATGAAATTGAGGAGTTCAGTACCTCCACATATGAGAATGCTAGAATATATAAAGACAAAACAAAAAGATGGCATGATCAGAAACTACTGGCACGACAAATACTACCTGGGCAGCAAGTCTTACTCTACAATTCGTGACTAAAGTTTTTCCTTGGAAAATTAAAGTCTAGGTGGTCCGGACCATTTGAAGTTGTTCAAACACATTCTCAAGGGACTGTTACAATTAGATCACCACAAGATGGACATGAATTCCAAGTTAATGGACAACGCCTCGAACCATACAAAGGATTGAATTTCGGGAACTCAAAGAAATAGTGATATTAGGAGACGACTTCGAGTCCTCCTCTACTTAGCTCTAATCTCTTTCCTTCTTTTTAATTACAATTATATTAAGTTTAGGCATAATTTATTTTTTTTAGGACTTCTCTAACCACCCCGATCTGCCAAGAATAAAACTGTCAGTCCACAGCCGGCAGCCACCTAGCAACCACCAAAAAGCCGTCGAAAGCTCCTCATCGACAGTGATTCCGAGGACTCCTTTGCCTCCTCGACATTCTGAAAAGGGCGGTAGTCTTTCTTATATCTTTTGTTTTTAATTTCAACTTTCTTTCTACTTTTCATGCATTAAGGACAATGCATCCCTTGAGTGTGGGGAAGCATTGATCCCTTTCTGTAATATGTAAATACATCTGCCATGTATGGAAAGTATTTAGATTATCGTATTATTGCTTTATTTTATGTCCTTATAATCTTACAATTTACTGAATTTTTTTTAAGTCTGCTGAATTTTATTGAAACTGCCGAGGCAGCAATATATTCTCCAGCCGCCGCCACAGTCTGCACCATTCACCAAACTTGAACTCGGAAAGGTATACTAGGTTTAGTACTTAGGATTAGACTATGAGCCTGAAAAAATATTTAACACTGCTAATCTTAGTTGATTTTATAAGTTCTTTTCTTTGAAAAGCAATAAGGACTTAGGCTTAGATTTTAACTAGAGGTGTTTATCACCGGCTCTAGTTAATCCATAGAGGTGCCTATCATTGGCTCTAGGACTTAGTCTTTTTCCCATTTACTAGAGGTGCTCGAAATTGGCTCGAGTAAGAATAGCTAAACATTTGAGGTGCACGAAACCGGCTCAAGCAGTATAAGTATATATAGCAATATATATTTATATACCAATTTAGGGAGAAAGAAAGAAAAGAATTAAAGAAAAATCTTAGTCGGAAGTCTTGAGCTAGAGAAAGGATTAGAACTTAGAAAATCAGTTTCGACATAGCTACGCACACACTCACTAAGACTCATAGTCCAGTTGCGAGGAATAGGCCGAGTCAAGAAAGGATTTATGCCGCGGCAGGCAGGACGGTATATTCCCTTAAAATTCCTTACTTAAAAATTATCTTTTGCATTGCTTGAGGACAAGAAATAGTTCGAGTGTGGGGGTGTGATGAGTGCATAAAATTTCTATTTTTAATACCATTTTCCCACTCGATATTTACTAATAAAGGACAAAATTAAGGGCATTAATAGATATTTATGTATATTTTCCATACTTCAGCATCCAAACATATAATTCATGAATTCATCTAATAATTGGCATAAAAAAGATGCAATTGATAGTTTTCTTTCTTAGATAGGAAACTATATATAAAGATGGCCAATTGAGAAGATAGATGCTGAAGTGTAGATGGAGCACCCGCCAAGGCAGCACTTTTAAGGCGGCGGCAGCAGAAGCAAAGATGAAAACCAATACTCGACAGAAAGAGAAAAAGATGATGATCTTAACAGACAAAGAGCGAAAGAAAGACAGAGCCAAATTACAGAGTCAAGCCTTGGTCAAAGTCACGTGCGGGAAAGAAGAGATATTTTAGGAAATAAGAATTAATTGTTATAGTTTAATTAGTAATTATACTTCTCTCCTCTTTAGAACTCTTTCCTTTCATGGAAAGCTTTAACCTAGGGCTTGGCCTATATAAGGCACACATTAGGCTTAGTCAAAAGGCAAGGAGTTTACCCTAGAAAATACTTTCAGCCGCCGACTACATCATGTTCTAAACTTCTTCGAAGGTTTAGGTTGTTTGTGGAGTAGTTGGAGAAGATGGTTGTATTATGTTAGATATTTATTAATGCAAAACTTATTTCATAGTTTATTCTCTCTTGGCGTTTACTCTTCTTTGCATATGAGCTCAATATGATAAATATGTGAAGAAAAATCTATTTGTCTAATATCGGGAGAGTAAGGCTCACGAAACGAGAGAATACGGTCTTTGCTCATGGGCATTGACTAATCCGGTTGAGAGATTAACCGTCCAGGATTTCAGCGACTAACAAGATGCATGTTTTTGGTTGTTGTCCGCCCTTGATTCACGCCGAGAGGTATCATCAAGACGTGGGTTTCAATAGTTCTCTTCGCTTAGGGATAAGGAAGAAGACATACAAGGATGCTCTATCGAACTATAGAATGTTGAATTGTCGACAAGGCATAACCCCGCCTAGGCAGCTGCGGCGACCCTTTGTGCGACCCGCCGAGGCGGCAGTTCAACCCATTGCATTAATAAGTGGATACTTAATTCAACTTGATTTTCCTCTACGAAGCAGTCAACTTAGCCTCACTTCATTATCTTTATTTCTTCAATAATTAGTTTAGTTTTAATAGTTAATTTAGTAAACTCAAACCCAACAATTACTTGTGTTTTTACTTTTTATAGTGCAGCTGTAAGAGGTAGTGAAGTCGACACAGTCCCTATGGGGTCGACAACATAAAGTATTACAATCTGACAAAGGTGGAAAAACAAAGGACTTCCGAGCCTCCATCATTCTAAAATTAAGATTAACCTGTATAATAGGATTTAAAAGCCTGTAATTAAATATTTGAATTCCAAAATTTTTAATTAATCAAATTTTTTAACCATTTTATTGGGTTTAAAGTGTACTTTTCTAATTGGGCTTTACAGTAAAACCGATGAATTTTATCTAAGTAAAATATTCTAAAATTGAGATTAACCTATATAATTAAATATGTGAACTCATAAAATTTGAATTAATCTCATTTTGTGTCCGTTTTGTTGGGTTTAAAGCGTGCATTGCTAATTGGGCTGTACAATAAAATCACTGAAATTTTAACTGAGTAAAATATTCTAAAATTAACATTAACTAGTATAATTAGATTCAAAAGCCTATAACTAAATATTTGAACTCATAAAATTTGAATAAATTTCATTTTGGATCGTTTTGTTGGGTTTAAAGCGTGCATTGCTAATTGAGCTTTACAGTAAAACTGATGAAATTTTAACTGAGTAAAATGCTCTAAAACTGATATTAGCCTGTATAATTAGATTCAGAAGCCTATAATTAAATATTTGAACTTATAAAATATAAATTAATCTCATTTTGTGTCCGTTTTGTTGGGTTTAAAGCATGCATTTCTAATTGGGCTTTACAGTAAAACAGTTGAAATTTTAACAGAGTAAAATGCTCTAAAACTGAGATTAAGTTGTATAATCAGATTCAAAAGCCTATAATTAAAAATTTGATATCGTAAAATTTGAATTAATCCTTTTTTTGACCGTTTTGTTGGGTTTAAAGAGTACTTTTCTAATTGGGCTTTATAGTAAAATCGATGAAATTTTAACTGTGTAAAATGCTCTAAAATTGAGATTAACCTTTATAAGCAGAATCAAAAGCCTATAATGAAATATTTGAATTCCTAAAATTTGAATGAATCTAATTTTTTGACCATTTTATTGGGTTTAAAGCGTACTTTTCTAATTGGTCTTTACGGTAAAACCATTGATTTTTTTTTTGACGGAAACTGAATAAAATACTCTAAAATTGAGATTAAACTGTATAAGTAGATTCAGAAGCCTATAATTAAATATTTGAACTCATAAAATTTGAATTAATCTCATTTTGTGACCGTTTTGTTGGTTTTAAAGCGTGCATTGCTAATTGGGCTTTACAGTAAAACCGTTGAAATTTTAACTAAGTAAAAAGTTCTAAAATTAAGATTAACCTATATAATTAGATTCAAAAGCCTATAATTAAATATTTTAATTCCTAAAATTTGAATTTATCTCATTTTGTGACCGTTTAGTTGGATTTAAAGAGTACTTTTCTAATTGGGCTTTATAGTAAAATGATGAAATTTTAACTAAGTAAAATGCTCTAAAACTGAGATTAACCTGTATAATTAGATTCAGAAGTCTATAATTAAATATTTGAACTTATTATATTATTCTCATTTTGTGACCGTTTTGTTGGGTTTAAAGCATGCATTTCTAATAGGGCTTTACAGTAAAACCATTGAAATATTAACTGAGTAAAATGCTCTAAATTTTTGATATACTAGTATAATTAGATTCAGAAGCCTGTAATTAAATATTTGAACTCATAAAATTTGAATTAATCTCATTTTGTGTCCGTTTTGTTGGGTTTAAAGCGTGCATTTCTAATTGGGCTTTATAGTAAAACTATTGAAATTTTAAATGGGTAAAATTCTCTAAAACTGAGATTAAGTTGTATAATCAGATTCAAAATCCTATAATTAAAAATTTGAATTCCTAAAATTTGAATTAATTTTTTTTACCATTTTGTTGGGTTTATTAAAGTGTAGTTTTCTAATTAGGCTTTATAGTAAAATCGATGAAAATTTAACTGAGTAAAATACTCTAAAATTGAGAATAACCTGTATAATCATATTCAAAATCCATTAATTAAATATTTGAACTCATAAATTTTGAATTAATCTCATTTTATGGACGTTTTGTTGGGTTTAACGCGTGCATTGCAAATTGGGCTTTACAGTAAAACCGATGAAATTTTAACTGAGTAAAATGCTTTAAAACTGAGATTAACCTGTATAATTAGATTCAGAAGCCTATAATTAAATATTTGAACTCATAAAATTTGATTTAATATCATTTTGGGACCGTTTTGTTGGGTTTAAAGCGTGTATTGCTAATTAGGATTTACAGTAAAACCGTTGAAATTTTAACTGAGTAAAATGTTCTAAAATTAACATTAACCTGTAAAATTAGATTCAAAAGCCTATAATTATATATTTGAATTCCTAAAATTTGAATTAATCTAATTTTTGACTGGTTTTTTGGGTTTAAAACGTACTTTCCTAATTGGGCTTTATAGTAAAGCCGATGAAATTTTAACTAAGTAAAATGCTCTAAAACTGAGATTAGACTGTATAATTAGATTCAGAAGCCTATAATTAAATATTTGAACTCATAAAATTTGAATTAATATCATTTTTTGACCGTTTTGTTGGGTTTAAAGCTTGCATTTCTAATTGGGCTATACAGTAAAACCATTGAAATCTTAACTGAGTAAAATGCTCAAAATTTTGATTTACTAGTATAATTAGATTCAGAAGCCTATAATTAAATATTTGAACTAATAAAATTTGAATTAATCTCATTTTGCATCCGTTTTGTTGGGTTTAAAGTGTGCATTGCAAATTGGGCTTTACAGTAAAACCGATGAAATTTTAATTGAGTAAAATGCTCTAAAACTGAGATTAAGTTGTATAATCAGATTCAAAAGCCTATAATTAAAAATTTGAAATCGTAAAATTTGAATTAATCTTTCTTTTGACCATTTTGTTGGGTTTAAAGAGTTTTTTTCTAATTGGGCTTTATAGTAAAATCGATGAAATTTTAACTGCGTAAAATGCCCTAAAATTGAGATTAACCTATATAAGCAGATTCAAAAGCCTATAATGAAATATTTGAATTCCTAAAATTTTAATTAATCTAATTTTTTGACCGTTTTATTCGGTTTAAAGCGTACTTTTCTAGTTGGTTTTTACGATAAAACCAATGAAATTTTAACTGAGTAAAATACTCTAAAATTGAGATTAAACAATATAAGTAGATTCAGAAGCCTGTATATTAAATATTTGAACTCATAAAATTTGAATTAATCTCATTTTGTGACCGTTTTGTTGGTTTTAAAGCGTGCATTGCTAATTGGGCTTTGCAGTAAAACAGTTGAAATTTCAACTAATTAAAAAGTTCTAAAATTAAGATTAACATGTATAATTAGATTCAAAAGCCTATAATTAAATATGTTAATTCCTAAAATTTGAATTAATCTTATTTTTTGATCGTTTTGTTGTGTTTAAAGCGTACTTTTGTAATTGGGCTTTATAGTAAAACCAGTTAAATTTTAATTGAGTAAATGCTCTAATTTTGAGATTAACCTGTATAATTAGATTTAGAAGACTATAATTAAATATTTAAACTCATAAATTTTGAATTAATCTCATTTTGTGTCCGTTTTTTTTTGTTTTAAAGCGTGCATTTCTAATTGGGCTTTATAGTAAAACCGTTGAAATTTTAACTGAGTAAAATGTTCTAAAATTAAGTTTAACCTGTGTAATTAGCTTCATTAGCCTGTAATTAAATATTTGAATTCCTAAAATTTGAATTTATCTCATTTTGTGACCGTTTTGTTGGGTTTAAAGAGTACTTTTCTAATTGGGCTTTATAGTAAAACCGATGAAATTTTAACTGAATAAAATTCTCTAAAACTGATATTAGCCTGTATAAATAGATTCAGAAGCCTATAATTAAATATTTGAACTCATAAAATTTAGATTATTCTCATTTTGTGACCGTTTTGTTGGGTTTAAAGCATGCATTTCTAATAGGGCTTTACAGTAAAACCATTGAAATATTAATTGAGTAAAATGCTCTAAATTTTTGATTTACTAGTATAATTAGATTCAGAAGCCTGTAATTAAATATTTAAACTCATAAAATTTGAATTAATCTCATTTTGTGTCCGTTTTGTTGGGTTTAAAGTTTGTATTACTAATTGGGCTTAACGGTAAAACCAATGAAATTTTAATTGAGTAAAATACTCTAAAATTGAGATTAACCTTTATAATTAGATTCAGAAGCCTATAATTAAATATTTGAACACATAAAATTTGAATTAATCTCATTTTCTGACCATTTTTTTGGGTTTAAAACGTGCATCGCTAATTAGGCTTTATAGTAAAACCTTTGAAATTTAAACCAAGTAAAATATTCTAACATTAACATTAACCTGAAAAATTAGATTCAAAAGCCTATAATTAAATATTTGAATTCCTAAAATTTGAATTAATCTGATTTTTTGACCGTTTTGTTGGGTTTAAAGCATACTTTTATAATTGGGCTTTACAGTAAAACCGATGAAATTTTAACTGAGTAAAATTCTCTAAAACTGAGATTAGCCTGTAAAATTAGATTTAGAAGTCTATAATTAAATATTTGAACTCATAAAATTTGAGTTAATATCATTTTGGGACCGTTTTGTTGGGTTTAAAGCGTGCATTGCTAATTGGGATTTACAGTAAAACCGTTGAAATTTTAATTGAGAAAAATGTTCTAAAATTAACATTGACCTGTAAAATTAGATTCAAAAGCCTATAATTAAATATTTGAAATCCTAAAATTTGAATTAATCTAATTTTTGACCGTTTTGTTGGGTTTAAAGTGTAGTTTACTAATAGGCTTTACAGTAAAACCGATGAAATTTTAACTAAGTAAAATGCTCTAAAATTGAGATTAGCCTGTATAATTAGATTCAGAAGCCTATAATTAAATATTTGAACTCATAAAATTTGAATTAATATCATTTTGTGACTATTTTGTTGGGTTTAAAGATTGCATTGCAAATTGGGCTTTACAGTAAAACCATTGAAATATTAACTGAGTAAAATGCTCTAAATTTTTTATTTACTAGTATAATTAGTTTTAGAAGCCTGTAATTGAATATTTGAACTCATAAAATTTGAATTAATCTCATTTTGTGTCCGTTTTGTTGGGTTTAAAGCGTGCATTTTGATAAGTCCTCAAAAGACTATCACTTTTACACATTTCATTGATAATAATTACTTAATCTGCACCTATTTGGACTGATGCATAAGCCTAATGCGTGATATATGGATGTTTTACCTTCATGAAAAATAAGGATGAAATTTATAGAAAATATAAGCTTTAAGGCATCTTTGTGGATTTACAGTCAAACGTGAACCCTGATCGAACCAGCCACAGATGGGAGCTTCTACTGATGGAAGCTAAGCAGACTCAAAGCCAGACCTCCGTCGGGGCAGCAGATGCATCCTGCCGAGGTGGGGAATTTTTTAAGACCAAAAAAATCAAAGGGGTGATCGATATGAAGAGCATAGAAAGCTGGATTTTTCTATACACTTTGCAGAGCAATTGGAGTTCGAGAAAATGGTGTAAAGATGGAAAGAACAAAATTAAGAGATTTACCTTTTCAAGGAAGGAAATGTCCAAACTTACTAAACTTCTTCTCCAAGGTTGATGTTGCCCTAGTTTTAGCCTATATAAAGGATGTGTCGTCCAAGAGAAAAAGAGAGGAGAGTTCACAATAGACTTTAGCGTTTTCTTTGTTTTTCAATATATTCTAAATTCTCTTAGGGTTTAGTTGAAAGTTGTCGAGTATTATGAGAGGATATTGAATTTGGTTTTTTGTTTCATGCAATAAAATATTAAGGTTTGTGTATTCTTTGCCATTCATTGTTCTTGCATTCAAGCTCGGGAGAGAAGTTTGTGAGAGATCTATTTATCTAGCATCGGGAGAGTTAGATTCACGAAAGAAATAAGTACGGTATTTTTCTAGCTGGAAAATACTAACTCTGCCTAGGGATAGGTTAGAGTTTCAGCGGCTAAAAGAAGTGTGATATTGGTTGGTGGTTATAGTTTATGCACGCTGGGAGTTATCATCAAGGACTAAACAAGCATGATATATCATACTTTAAAATTAACCTATAATAGATCTCAAAATACCTCGTTAACATAAAAGTGTATCATTTATAGTATTCAAGTAAAAATATCCAAAAACACATAGATTCACTAAGCCATATCTTAAGCAATAACAATGTTGATAAACATCGAATATATATAAGCATACGACTACAATAAGTCTTATCATCATATCAATAATCTTAACATGATAATCCATCCCCATTGCTCTCTCACTACTACTAATGTTATAAATACATACTTGAGCTTTCACTTGACGGTTACCTGGATCCTTGCTTCCCTTCGTTGCCTCAACATTATTTACTCTGCATTGCAAGGTAAATGAGAGGGTAAGCATAAGCTTAGTGAGTGAATAAAAACAAGTATAAAACATCTTGCAATGCAGCCCATACTAAACCAATTTCATCGATTTAAAAACATGTCATGCTCTTTATAAAACAAAACAAACATGGCGAACAACGCCAATTTTAAAACTCAGTAAGTGTCATTAAATCATGGTTAACATTGCCATCATTAAAATTTAGTAACAACCACTTTGAAATCACATGCTTTAAAAGCTAAAACACAAGTCTTACATGCTACTCACATAACAATGCTCATATCACATGCATACCAATGCATAAAACCTCGCATGCATAATCTCATATACAACAAGTAGAAACCATGACACTTACCTTTAAAAAGTAAAAACATATATTGGTGCTAGTGATCTGATTTGTACTACTCTAAATCGTTAGGATAAACGGGCAACCGCATGTTAGTACTACTCTTAGCATGCGCATGTTGATACTACTCTCAACATGAATTATCTCACCTTGGTGTCCGGTGACAGTACTACTCCGATCAACCCGTATGTGACAGTACTACTCCCGTCACATAGCATTAGAATAAAAGGCAAAATGCAACACACAAGGAATTTATACACATACGACTTTTGAATGTTTATAGTGCACTCTAGACCATATTGATCGATCAACTTATCCCATAAGGTTCATCACTTAACTAGCCAATATATTATCAAAAAATCAATGCTCAAAACTTAATTCAAAATAGAATTCAAATCACATGTATCCCACTTTTCACGCATCACTTGCAAAAACTGCTAAAACCACTTTTATCTTATTTTTTAAAACAAAACTGTGGGAACATTGAATACATATAAAATCTCTTTAAAAACAGTTTCATGAGCATTTATATACATGCATAATCACATATGCACAACATAACAAGAGCATGACAAATAACGTTGTAAAAACAAGGCATAATATGAGAACTTTTAAGAAAGCAAAACTTTAAACTTACTTCTGAGTATAGGGAGGTTTTTCACACCTTTCCTACACCCCCAAACCTTTGAAAACATATTTAAAAACATGCCAAATTGGCAGCCCTCATAATCCACTCACCAATAACCGTTTCTTGTCCGACAAGTCACCGATTCGATCCAAAACTTCTTCAAACGTGATTACCAACTTCTTGTCCTGTTTCAACCATCAAAAACTAAGGATTTAGTGCTCCTAATCACATACAACAAACCCCAAGTCAGACCCCCACACAACAACCCTTAAAACCTATCAAAACCTTAATCGAAAACTTTCCGAAAACTACCAAACTTCTCCTAAACCTATAGTCCGGGATTAGGGAATTTAAAAACAAATTATAAATATCCTATCATGATTAAAATCAACAATTTAAGACCCAAAAGTAATGAGTAAAACTCTTGAACGATAAATTATATGTTTTGATCAAAAACCGTTTTTTCTTAAACCAAAAGAGTAAAAACGTTTTTATCAAGCCAATAACTTGGGAATTTCAATAAAGAACCTTTTAAAATCAAAGGATTGAATGTTTCTCACCTCCAATTCTGATCCAACCAACTTTCATGGCTTTTAAGAAGAAAAACGAGTGAAAAACAATGTTTTTGAAGAAGGAAAAATTATAAATAATTATTAGAACGAAAATTAATGAAAAGAAATCAGTTTTACCTTGAAAAGACGGCCGTTCTCAGCCTTGGGAAGAAGGAAAACGAAAATAATAAAATAAGGGTTTAGGTTTTGATATAAAATAGGTTTTTAGGAATTAAATATAGTAATTTGGGTTATTAATTAAAATTTTGGGTTAAGTGTTATTTAAATAAGCCCATGGAAGTTTAAATCAATTATAATTTGGATTGGATTAAAGCCCCTTAAAGATTCAAAGTTTTGGCTTAGTTTATAAAATTGTCCTTAAGTTTTCAATTTTTACAAAATAGTCACTAGTTCCAAAATTCTAAAGATTCAAGGGTCCATTTTCAAAATTAAGTTGAAAAAAAGTCAATTTTATATTAAATAAGGAATTTAGGATATTTTTCCATAATTTATTTCGATTAAAAAATAAATTTTTAAGTACTTAATCCGAACTAGACCAAACCGGCTAAACCGACCCACTAACTTCTAAGCCCAATTTTGGGGTGTTACTCTCCCCCATTTAAGAAATTTCGTCCTCGAAATTTTCACCGTAAAAAGAGTTAAGGAAACTACTTCTTCACAACTTCCTTTCACTACCTCGTGACTTTCCATTCACCATTACGCCACTAAAACACTCTGATCAACACAAAGATCTTACCACAAAGGACCTTTGCTATCAAAAACTGAGATCCCAACATACATCTTATAAAGATAAGATTTAGTTTCATCATAACATCACCTGTCATCAAAACTTGCGACGATACCCCTGAACAACGATACACCAAAAACACCATGGTTCGTCTCAACACTCATTGCATACTCAAGCCAAAGTAAAACCCTTTTTCTTTTCTAGCAACCCAACCTTTCCTTACTTAAGGTTAGCATTCGACTTCCAGAAAACTGCAAGAGCTCTCATCTACCACTAACAAGTTTAACTTTCTCAAGCATAGTTCTAATATACAAGGCAAAAACCAAAACTTTCCACCGAGCCCCGCTCAACGTAATATCACATAACAAGTTTCACCAACAAAAACTTAACAACGGTAACATCTTTACCCAAAACCCATAAGATTCATGTCACAACATCTTAACATACCTTTCCAGACCTGGATAACTCACTCATACCAGTTACATGTCTATTAACGAGAGATCACCCATAAACTCAATTGGAAGTCCATAATATGTCTCAAAACCTTATCACATTAGAACATACTACTCACCAACTCCAACCGTTCTCAAAGAAAACACTATCCTTTAACTGCTAAGAAACCACGTCACAAAACTTACGGAAATTTATTAACACACCTCTACTTTAGCACCTTAGACGACAACAACTTCCTCAAAGAACATTGACTCTCAAGTTCAATTTACCAGCAAAACAAACATTCACTTCAATTCATCCTCATCCAAAAACAAGTCCATCAAACAACAACCGCTTACAAACTCCTTTCACAACTTCTTACTTCTAGATGCATAGCAAAATACTACCACAAACTTTGACTAAGAAACCATTCTAACTTATGGCACCATACAACATAACCACATAGGCATAAAAGACAACCAACACCACGGCTAAAGCCCAACAACACAACCTCAACCGTGTGCCCTGCACACACGGCTCCACCAAACATCCGATAACAACTTACCTCAGAATATCTTATCCAAGAAAAGTCTCACCTACAACTCTATCACTAGACCAACATATTTTGATAAACTTAACCGTGCCAACACTTCTCTTGACTTCACAACACTCTTAACTTATGCTACTAAACCGACACCTGCCAAGATATAACTCTTAAGCAACCCAAGTCACGCTAAGCATCTCAGATTCAACCCATCATGCAACACAAGGCACTTCTAACCCTTTTGTGTCAATACACAACATCATCCTTATCCAAAAGACAATGTCTCATCTAAAGACTATATCACAATCTCCAACTCAGCAACGCACCATTAACAACCTTGATGAACTACACACAACTTTTCCCAAACAATAACTCACTAGCTGGACCATTAAACAGCACGACACTATAGTCAATCAACTCTTATTTCACTTAGATTATTCCAAGCTCAAACTTGTGTCTCTCTAACCTAGCCAAACTTAATGTTACTCCTCCGTCCACTAACCTTAACATACTTCTTAACATTAAGCAACAACAACACAGGAGAAAAATCAACCTTAAATAGAAAACTCAACAAACACAACCGCTTGCAACACCTCTTGACGATAAAAGGAGTCTATAGAATTGTTTGACCAATAATGGCTACAAACTACCCAATGTTCCTCATTACACAACATCTACATGCAGAGATATTCAAGGATTACATATGAAACCTCCTTAACAACCTGACCATACCCAAGCAAAACCTGACACGACTCCTTATGAACCCAACATGCAAAAGCTAAGTCAAACGACACAACCACCACCTCTCAAGGTCCACACAAGTCCGTTATGCATCCTTCATCACCTTAAATCGTTTTCCAAAATTTTATTTCTTTTCCAAAAACCCAACTAGTACTTTCTAAAACAAACACTAGATCAGTTACACACTTGACCTAACCACCTCCTAAACCATACCAAACAGAAAATGCGAAGTAGTAACTTTAGTAATCATGATGATAACACAACTTCTCCTACACAAATTGAACCTTCGCCAAAGGAACCTTACAAAACTCAACCTTCTGTTTCACTAACAACCAACCCCAACTCTCCCATCAACTAAAGGCATTTATCCTCGGTTTAACCATTCACAACTTTAACCCATCTAGCCAATCCTTAACAATAATTATTTCCCAACTAGAAAAGTAACTCAACTCAATACACAACAAGCTCAGCTCCAACAAGAGCATCCTTCAGACACCTCTTTAAACTTACACATTCTCCCTACAGGATTGATCACAATATAACTTTCATTTTCAAGAGGAAAACGTTTGTAGATATGGACAATGTATGCACGAGTTCTATATGTCACCCTAGATGCCTATGCAAGTTCATGCAAATGCAATCTAATGTCATGCTCAAGAATGCATGCATGTCCTAAGATGTCTAATATGTATGCATGTAGGTGCTCCTATACTATGCATGATTATTGTCCATAGTCACAAACAACATCCTCCACTCCGGAACTTCAACTTTCTATCTCTTCAACGTCCAGAACCATAGAAACTTGGCACTCAAGAGTACACAACCACACTATAACCCGAACGTTTCTAACACATTCGATTCACCTCGCTCATAAAGCACTTTGAAACTCCCAAAGGCACTTTAGTGATTTAGTCTCTTACTACTCACCAGTACAACATATTCTCAGACTAAACTGATTCAAAACCACTTTACATTCAAACACAATCGAGGACCCAGTTAACTCAAGATCGGATATCACAATACCACAACACGAATCTAACTACACTTTCTGATCTCCACAACTCCTCTATTACCAAGTTTTAGCTTTCTTTTCGGTCCCATATCAAGCACAATAAAATAGAAAAATAATTTTAACATGCAAAAATACTTTTGCAGAACTTGTGAGGCCAACGCGAAGCAAGTTCCAAGTAGCTCAAGTACAATATAAAACAATTTTCTAGTAGTAGTTAGAGCAATGGGTACCCAAAAATAAACCCCAACAATATATACTCAATCATCAATTACAATTAGCATCAAGAACATATAACCATATAATGTATTTTCCACAATAGCATTAAGCATCATATAAAACCATCACAAAATCTCATGCTTTAACCAATGCAAATTCAAACTAGTTTTTCATACTTTATGGCATATCAAAAACCACAAATCTCATGAGATGTTTAACTTATAAATCATTTTTAAGACCAACTGACCATAATGTATGCAATATTTAAAATTCTAAACACTTTTCACTTTTATGAATTTCACATGCAAGATAATCTTAAAACATGGTCAAATAGTAGTTTAAGTCACATAATATTCAATTCACTTAGTCAAGAAATTCACGGACATGTTCACATTTAAATATAACTAATGTCATAATAATGAAACAAGATTTCATCATGCTTACAAATAATCACCTATATGTAGTAGAATATCTACCTATCAAAATTTAATCATGCTTGCAAAACAAACCCTTAAGTTACTTTGTCATAACACAATTCAATCACATATACCATACACCGTGCGTCTCAAACAATAACATAAAATTTTCAAACAATCATCGTATATAAGCAACATTAAAAACAAATTTAACTTTACAACATACCAAACAAAACTTTCCAAAAGGATTCGTAAACCTAAGCTCTGATACCAAAAAAATGTAACCCCCTTGACCCGGTCTAGACGCCACCCGACTCGAACGAGCTCCACAGGGAATATCGCGGCTAATCCGGAGACTCGCCCCGATAAACAACCCTAAAAAAATTATCTTTTATCTTTTCTAAATGCTTTAATTAGATCCTACATGTTCATGCAAGGACTGAGTTCATTTGCAGCGGAAAGAGATGTGAAGTGAGTCCTAATTTAACCGAACAAGAAGGTTCTCTAGATGCATATAAAACCCTATAGGCGTAATCCACACTTCGAATATCATCCCTAGATGCAAAGTCACCTAGTTCTACACTCAAAACACATAATTTAAGCATACATCAACAATAACAAGCATGATATATCATACTTTAAAATTAACCTATAATAGATCTCAAAATACCTCGTTAACATAAAAGTGTATCATTTATAGTATTCAAGTTAGAATATCCAAAACACATAGATTCACTAAGCCATATCTTAAGCAATAACAATGTTGATAAACATCGAATATATATAAGCATACGACTACAATAAGTCTTATCATCATATCAATAATCTTAACATGATAATCCATCCCCATTGCTCTCTCACTACTACTAATGTTATAAAAACATACTTGAGCTTTCACTTGACGGTTACCTGGATCCTTGCTTCCCTTCGTTGCCCCAACATTATTTACTCTGCATTGCAAGGTAAATGAGAGGGTAAGCATAAGCTTAGTGAGTGAATAAAAACAAGTATAAAAACACCTTGCAATGCAGCCCATACTAAACCAGTTTCATCGATTTAAAAACATGTCATGCTTTTTATAAAACAAAACAAACATGGCTAACAGCGCCAATTTTAAAACTCAGTAAGTGTCATTAAATCATGGCTAACAATGCCATCATTAAAATTTAGTAACAACCACTTTGAAATCACATGCTTTAAAAGCTAAAACACAAGTCTTACATGCTACTCACATAACAATGCTCATATCACATGCATACCAATGCATAAAACCTCGTATGCATAATCTCATGTGCAACAAGTAGAAACCATGACACTTACCTTTAAAAAGTAAAAACATATATTGGTGCTAGTGATCCGATTTGTACTACTCCAAATCGTTAGGATAAACGGGCAACCGCATGTTAGTACTACTCCCAGAGCATGCGCATGTTGATACTACTCTCAACATGAATTATCTCACCTTGGTGTCCGGTGACAGTACTACTCCGATCAACCCGTATGTGACAGTACTACTCCCGTCACATAGCATTAGAATAAAAGGCAAAATGCAACACACAAGGAATTTATACACGTACGACTTTTTAATGTTTATAGTGCACTCTAGACACTATTGATCGATCAACTTATCCCATAAGGTTCATCACTTAACTAGCCAATATATTATCAAAAAATCAATGCTCAAAACTTAATTCAAAATAGAATTCAAATCACATGTATCTCACTTTTCACGCATCACTTGCAAAATCTGCTAAAACCACTTTTATCTTATTTTTCAAAACAAAACTGTGGGAACATTGAATGCATATAAAATCTCTTTAAAAACAGTTTCATGAGCATTTATATACATGCATAATCACATATGCACAGCATAACAAGAGCATGACAAATAACGTTGTAAAACCAAGGCGTAATATGGGAACTTTTAAGAAAGCAAAACTTTAAACTTACTTCTAAGTATAGGGAGGTTTTTCACACCTTCCCTACACCCCCAAACCTTTGAAAACATATTTAAAAACATGTCAAATCGGCAGCCCTCATAATCCACTCACCAATAACCGTTTCTTGTCCGACAAGTCACCGATTCGATCCAAAACTTGTTCAAACGTGATTACCAACTTCTTGTCCTGTTTCAACCATCAAAAACTAAGGATTTAGTGCTCCTAATCACATACAACAAACCCCAAGTCGGACCCCCACACAACAGCCCTTAAAACCTATCAAAACCTTAACCGAAAACTTTCCGAAAACTACCAAACTTCTCCTAAACCTATAGTCCGGGATTAGGGAATTTAAAAACAAATTATAGATATCCTATCATTATTAAAATCAACAATTTAAGACCCAAAAGTAATGAGTAAAACTCTTGAACGATAAATTATATGTTTTGATCAAAAACCGTTTTTTCTTAAACCAAAAGAGTAAAAACGTTTTTACCAAGCCAATAACTTGGGAATTTCAATAAAGAGCCTTTTAAAATCAAAGGATTGAATGTTTCTCACGTCCAATTCTGATCCAACCAACTTTCATGGCTTTTAAGAAGAAAAACGAGTGAAAAACAATGTTTTTAAAGAAGGAAAAATTATAAATAATTATTAGAACGAAAATTATTGAAAAGAAATCAGTTTTACCTTAAAAAGACGGCCGTTCTCAGCCTTGGGAAGAAGGAAAACGAAAATAATAAAATAAGGGTTTAGGTTTTGATATAAAATAGGTTTTTAGGAATTAAATATAGTAATTTGGGTTATTAATTAAAATTTTAGGTTAAGTGTTATTTAAATAAGCCCAAGGAAGTTTAAATCAATTATAATTTGGATTGGATCAAAGCCCCTTAAAGATTCAAAGTTTTGACTTAGTTTATAAAATTGTCCTTAAGTTTTCAATTTTTACAAAATAGTCATTAGTTTTAAAATTCTAAAGATTCAAGGGTCCATTTTCGAAATTAAGTTGAAAAAAGACAATTTTATATTAAATAAGGATTTTAGGAT
Source organism: Abelmoschus esculentus (assembly GCA_035048815.1). Lineage (NCBI taxonomy): Eukaryota > Viridiplantae > Streptophyta > Magnoliopsida > Malvales > Malvaceae > Abelmoschus > Abelmoschus esculentus. The sequence goes on from JAUCBN010000049.1 coordinate 6,675,810, forward strand.
ATTTTTCAATAATTTATTTTGATTAAAAAAATAAATTTTTAAGTACTTAATCCCGAACTAGACCAAACTGGCTAAACCGACCCACTAACTTCTAAGCCCAATTTTGGGGTGTTACATTTACAGTAAATCCGATGAAATTTTAACTAAGTAAAATGCTTTAAAACTGAGATTAACCTGTATAATTAGATTTAGAAGCCTACAATTAAATATTTGAACTCATAAAATTTAAGTTAATATCATTTTGGGACCGTTTTGTTGGGTTTAAAGCGTGCATTGCTAATTGAGATTTACAGTAAAACCGTTGAAATTATAACTGAGAAAAATGTTCTAAAATTAACATTAACCAGTAAAATTAGATTCAAAAATCTATAACTAAATATTTGAATTCCTAAAATTTGAATTAATCTAATTTTTGACCGTTTTGTTGGGTTTAAAGTGTGTATTGCTAATTGGGCTTAACAGTAAAACCAATGAAATTTTAATTGAGTAAAATACTCTAAAATTGAGATTAACCTTTATAATTAGATTCAGAAGCCTATAATTAAATATTTGAACACATAAAATTTGAATTAATCTCATTTTCTGACCGTTTTGTTGGGTTTAAAACGTGCATCGCTAATTGGGCTTTATAGTAAAACCGTTGAAATTTAAACCGAGTAAAATATTCTAACATTAACATTAACCTATAAAATTAGATTCAAAAGCCTATAATTAAATATTTGAATTCCTAAATTTTGATTTAATCTAATTTTTTGACCGTTTTGTTAGGTTTAAAGTTTGTATTTTTCTAATTGGGCTTTACAATAAAACTGATAAAATTTTAACTGAGTAAAATGCTCTAAAACTGAGATTAGCCTATAAAATTAGATTTAGAAGCCTATAATTAAATATTTGAACTCATAAAATTTGAATTAATATCATTTTGTGACTGTTTTGTTGTGTTTAAAGCGTGCATTGCTAATTGGGCTTTACAGTAAGATCGTTGATATTTAAACTGAGTAAAATGTTCTAAAATTAACATTAACCTATAAAATTAGATTTAAAAGCCTATATTTAAATACTTGAATTCCTAAAATTTGAATTAATCTAATTTTTTGACCTTTTTGTTGGGTTTAAAGCGTACTTTTCTAATTGGGCTTTACAATAAATCCGATGAAATTTTAACTGAGTAAAATGCTTTAAAACTGAGATTAACCTGTATAATTAGATTTAGAAGCCTACAATTAAATATTTGAACTCATAAAATTTAAGTTAATATCATTTTGGGACCATTTTGTTGGGTTTAAAGCGTGCATTGCTAATTGGGATATCAATACCTCAATATGTTATGTCTTTCTACCTTCTACCACAAAACATTATTGATGACATGACCGCTTCGATACACTGATATTGGTGGTCTGGAAAAGCTAACAAACGAGGTTCGCATATGCTCCCTTGGGACACTGTTTGTCTGTCGAAAGCAGCCGGAGGTATAGGTTTTCGCGATCTACACCACTTCAATGTTGCTTTACTAGGCAAACAAATCTGGCATTTGATTTGTGAACCTAACAATCTCCTTAGTCAGGTCTACAAATGTAAGTATTACCCATCGGGTTCTATCCTTGAATCTGAATGCACTCGGAGGTCTTCCTTTGCATGGAAAGGTCTTAACATAGTGATCTCTAAACTTCGCAACGGTTTCTTCAAACGGACAGACATGTCTAGTCAAATTCAGATCCACTTTGAGAAATGGGGAGGCTCTCAGCCTATACACCTTTATGGCGATTATGAGGTGAATGACGAAGTACATCTTCGTGCAGGTACATTCATGCTACCTAACATGACCCGGTGGGATGAACTAAAGGTAAGAGAATACTTCTCCCATGAAGATGTTAACACCATTCTTAATGTATCCATTATTAATGACACAAAGGACACCACTCTTTGGGGTCACCATGACTCTGGCATATATTCAGTTCGGTCGGGGTACCAATTTTTGCAACTACAACTAGAACCAGTTAACAGGACCTCTAAGCTTTGGAAAATTCTTTCTAAACTACCCACCTTACCTAAGGTTCGTTCCTTCGGATGGCGGCTTTGTCATGATGCAATCCCATCTGGCCATAAATTCCTTCAAGCCAATCTTGGTAAAGGAGTTTGTCCACTTTGCAACATGACCATTGAAACCACCCTCCATGCGGTAAGGGACTGTCCACTTTGCAACATGACCATTACAACAGTTAATGATGCTTTCCATCTACGTTCCCGGCTAGTTGAGCCCACTTTTGCTCAAGCTAGATGGACGAAACCGGCTTCTGGTTTTGTCAAAATTAACATAGTGGGGCCTTTGACCCAGTGTTAAGGGGCGCTGCTGCAGGCGTCATTGCTCGAGACTCTTTAGGTTCTGTTCTCGGTGGATGCTCTATGCCTCTTGTCTGTCTAGATCCAGCTTTTGCCGAGGATCTTGCTATTCTGGAAGGTTTAAGACTTGCTGTTGCCAATGGCTGGAAAAATGTAATTATTGAAACAGATTCTGATTCCATTGCCAACAAAGTTAACAACACTCATCACCAAGATCTTTCCACAGTGCGACATTTGGTGTCTTGCATCCGCTCCACTCTTGGTACTCTGCCTGATTGTAAAATTTGTTATGTACCAAGAGACGCAAACGTTGTGGCCCATGTCTTAGCTACTAGGGCTTTGCGTTCTTCTATTTCTTGCTCTTTTGATTGTAACTTTCCTGACTTTATTCGGGCTTCTGTAAACCTGGATAGGTTCTCCTCTTCTACTCAATAAAACCATGGGTACTCTTTTCCCCATAGGGGCTTACTCACTTTTCGGGGTGACTGGCTATATAGGGGTTTTTAAATGAGGCCCTTTCCCTTCAAAAAAAATTTTCTAACGGATTCACTTAAAAGCCCAATTAGACATGCATGTTATAAATCGAACAAACCCATCACAAAATGAGACTGAATCAAACAACATGAGTTGAAATTGTTAATTAAGGGCTTGTGAATATGATTAAACCTCTTAATCTCAAATTGTGATCACTTTACTTGGTTTAAATTCCAATATGTTCACTATAAAGCTCATTTAAATATGCATACTTTAAGCATAACAAAACGGTCGCAAAATTAGAATAAATCAAATCTCATGTGTTCAAATTGTTAATTATGAGCTTTTAAAACAAAATATACAACTTTATCTTAATTGCAGAGCATCTTATTCGGTTAAAATTATAACAGATTCACCAAAAAGTCCAATTAGACATACACGCTTTAAATCGAAAAAACCGACTACAAAATGAGATTGAATCAAACTAAATGAGTTGAAATTGTTAATTATGGGCCTTTGACTATGATTAAGCCACTTAATCTCAAATTTAGAGCACTTTACTTGGTTTAAATTCCAATCTGTTTATTGTAAAACTAAGTAGATATACAAACTTTAAACCAAACAAAATTGTCGCAAAAATAAACATGAATGAAATTTAATGAGTTCAAATAGTTAATTATTGGCTTTTTAACGAAATTATCAACTTAATATTAAGTTTAGAGCATTTTACTCATTTAAATTTCTAACGGGTTGACTAAAAAGCCCAATTAGTCATGCACGCTTTAAATCGAACAAACCGACTACAAAATGAGATTCAATCAAACTACATGAGTTCAAATTCTGAATTAGGGGCTTTTGAATATGATTAAACCACTTAATCTCATATTTAGAGCACTTTACTTGGTTTAAATTCCAATACGTTCACTATAAAGCTCATTCAGATATGCATACTTTAAACCTGACAAAATCGTCGCAAAATAAGAACAAATCAAGTTTAATGAATTATAATAGTTCATTACGGTTTTCTGAACCAAATTATACAACATAATCTAAATTCTAGAACATTTTACTCGTTTAAATTTCTAATGGATTCACTAAAAAGCCCAATTAGACATGCATGCTATAAATCGAGCAAACCTATCACAAAATGAGATTGAATCAAACTACAAGAGTTGAAAATTTTAATTATGGGCTTGTGAATATGATTAAACCTCTAAATCTCAAATTGTGATCACTTGGTTTAAATTCCAATGTGTTCACTATAAAGCTCATTTAGATATGCATACTTTAAGCATAACAAAACGGTCGCAAAATTAGAATAAATCAAATCTCATGTGTTCAAATTGTTAATTATGGGCTTTTAAAACAAAATATACAACTTAATCTCAATTGTAGAGAATCTTATTCGGTTAAAATTATAACAGATTCAATAAAAAGCCCAATTAGACATGCACGCTTTAAATCGAACAAACCGACTACAAAATGAGATTGAATCAAACTAAATGAGCTGAAATTGTTAATTATGGGCCTTTGACTATGATTAAACCACTTAATCTCAAATTTAGAGCACTTTACTTGGTTTAAATTCCAATGTGTTTATTGTTAATCTTAGTAGATATACACACTTTAAACCAAACAAAATTGTCGCAAAATAAACATAAATCAAATTTAATGAATTCAAATAGTTAATTATGAGCTTTTAACGAAATTATCAACTTAATATTAAGTTTTAGAGCATTTTACTCGTTTAAATTTCTAACAGGTTCACTAAAAAGCCCAATTAGTCATGCATGCTTTAAATCGAACAAACCGACCACAAAATGAGATTCAATCAAACTACATGAATTCAAATTGTGAATTAGGGGCTTTTGAATATGATTAAACCACTTAATCTTAGATTTAGAGCCCTTTACTCGGTTTAAATTCCAATGCGTTCACTATAAAGCTCATTCAGATATGCATACTTTAAACCTGACAAAACCGTAGCAAAATAAGACTAAATCAAATTTAATGATTTTAAATAGTTCATTACGGTCTTCTGAACCAAATTATACAACATAATCTAAATTCTAGAACATTTTACTCGTTTAAACTTCTAACACGTTCACTAAAAAAGCCAAATTAGACATGCATGCTTTAAATCGAACAAACCCATCACAAAATGATATTGAATCAAACTACATGAGTTGAAATTGTTAATTGTGGGCTTGTGAATATGATTAAACCTCTTAATCTCAAATTGTGATCACTTTACTTGGTTTAAATTCCAATGTGTTCTCTATAAAGCTCATTTAGATATGCATACTTTAAGCATAACAAAACGGTCGCAAAATTAGAATAAATCAAATCTCATGTGTTCAAATTGTTAATTATGGGCTTTTAAAACAAAATATTCAACTTAATCTCAATTGTAGAGCATCTTATTCGGTTAAAATTATAACAGGTTCGCTAAATTTCCCAATTAGACATGCACGCTTTAAATCGAACAAACCGACTACAAAATGATATTGCATCAAACTAAATGAGTTGAAATTGTTAATTATGGGCCTTTGACTATGATTAAACCACTTAATCTCAAATTTAGAGAACTTTACTTGGTTTGAATTCTAATGTGTTTATTGTAAAACTCAGTAGATATACACACTTTAAACCAAATAAAACTGTCACAAAATAAATATAAATCAAATTTAATGAGTTCAAATAGTTAATTATGGGCTTTTAACGATATTATCAACTTAATATTAAGTTTTAGAGCATTGTACTCGTTTAAATTTCTAACGGGTTGACTAAAAAGCCCAATTAGTCATGCACGCTTTAAATCGAACAAACCGACCACAAAATGAGATTCAATCAAAATACATGAGTTCAAATTCTGAATTAGGGGCTTTTGAATATGATTAAACCACTTAATTTCAGATTTAGAGCCCTTTACTCGGTTTAAATTCCAATGCGTTCACTATAAAGCTCATTTAGATATGCATACTTTAAACCTGACAAAATCGTCGCAAAATAAGAACAAATCAAGTTTAATGAATTATAATAGTTCATTACGGTTTTCTGAACCAAATTATACAACATAATCTAAATTCTAGAACATTTTACTCGTTTAAATTTCTAATGGATTCACTAAAAAGCCCAATTAGACATGCATGCTATAAATCGAATAAACCCATCACAAAATGAGACTGAATCAAACTACAAGAGTTGAAAATTTTAATTATGGGCTTGTGAATATGATTAAACCTCTTAATCTCAAATTGTGATCACTTTACTTGGTTTAAATTCCAATGTGTTCACTATAAAGCTCATTTAGATATGCATACTTTAAGCATAACAAAACGGTCGCAAAATTAGAATAAATCAAATCTCATGTGTTCAAATTGTTAATTATGGGCTTTTAAAACAAAATATACAACTTAATCTCAATTGTAGAGCATCTTATTCGGTTAAAATTATAACAGATTCAATAAAAAGCCCAATTAGACATGCACGCTTTAAATCGAACAAACCGACTACAAAATGAGATTGAATCAAACTAAATGAGTTGAAATTGTTAATTATGGGCCTTTGACTATGATTAAACCACTTAATCTCAAATTTAGAGCACTTTACTTGGTTTAAATTCCAATGTGTTTATTGTTAATCTTAGTAGATATACACACTTTAAACCAAACAAAACTGCCGCAAAATAAACATAAATCAAATTTAATGAATTTAAATAGTTAATTATGAGCTTTTAACGAAATTATCAACTTAATATTAAGTTTTAGAGCATTTTACTCGTTTAAATTTCTAACGGGTTCACTAAAAAGCCCAATTAGTCATGCACGCTTTAAATCGAACAAACCGACCACAAAATGAGATTCAATCAAACTACATGAATTCAAATTGTGAATTAGGGGCTTTTGAATATGATTAAACCACTTAATCTTAGATTTAGAGCCCTTTACTCGGTTTAAATTCCAATGCGTTCACTATAAAGCTCATTCAGATATGCATACTTTAAACCTGACAAAACTGTAGCAAAATAAGATTAAATCAAATTTAATGATTTTAAATAGTTCATTACGGTCTTCTGAACTAAATTATACAACATAATCTAAATTCTAGAACATTTTACTTGTTTAAACTTCTAACAAGTTCACTAAAAAAGCCAAATTAGACATGCATGCTTTAAATCGAACAAACCCATCACAAAATGATATTGAATCAAACTACATGAGTTGAAATTGTTAATTGTGGGCTTGTGAATATGATTAAACCTCTTAATCTCAAATTGTGATCACTTTACTTGGTTTAAATTCCAATGTGTTCACTATAAAGCTCATTTAGATATGCATACTTTAAGCATAACAAAACGGTCGCAAAATTAGAATAAATCAAATCTCATGTGTTCAAATTGTTAATTATGGGCTTTTAAAACAAAATATCCAACTTAATCTCAATTGTAGAGCATCTTATTCGGTTAAAATTATAACAGGTTCGCTAAATTTCCCAATTAGATATGCACGCTTTAAATCGAACAAACCGACTACAAAATGATATTGAATCAAACTAAATGAGTTGAAATTGTTAATTATGGGCCTTTGACTATGATTAAACCACTTAATCTCAAATTTACAACACTTTACTTGGTTTAAATTCCAATGTGTTTATTGTAAAACTCAGTAGATATACACACTTTAAACCAAACAAAACTGTCACAAAATAAACATAAATCAAATTTAATGAGTTCAAATAGTTAATTATGGGCTTTTAACGAAATTATCAACTTAATATTAAGTTTTAGAGCATTTTACTCGTTTAAATTTCTAACGGGTTCACTAAAAAGCCCAATTAGTCATGCACGCTTTAAATCGAACAAACCAACCACAAAATGAGATTCAATCAAACTACAAGAATTCAAATTGTGAATTAGGGGCTTTTGAATATGATTAAACCACTTAATCTTAGATTTAGAGCACTTTACTCAGTTTAAATTCCAATGCGTTCACTATAAAGCTCATTCAGATATGCATACTTTAAACCTGACAAAACTGTCGCATAATAAGAATAAATCAAATTTAATGATTTCAAATAGTTCATTACGGTCTTCTGTACCAAATTATACAACATAATCTAAATTCTAGAACATTTTACTCATTTAAATTTCTAACCTCACTTGCCAAAGGTTGTAGCTTAAAGCTAGACATGGAAAAGGCATTCGACCGTGTTGAATGACCTTTCCTTGAGCAAATTATGCTTAAGCTCGATTTTCATACCCACTGGGTTTCTCTAATTATGTATATGCTTGGTTTCCTTCCAAGTACTTGTCAACGATTTCCTTTCAGTGCCCTTTAAACCTCATAGAGGTTTCCGACAAGGGGACCCTTTATCTCCTTTCCTTTTTCTATTCTGTACCCAAGGCCTATCAACCCTGCTCATTGCTGAGCATGAAAATGGTAACCTCCCAAGTCTCCGTGCTAGCAGGAATGGGCCTCGCATTAACCACCTCCTTTTTGCGGATGACTGCATTGTATTCATCAAGAATACAGCTACAAAGGGAAAACTCCGACGCCGCTTCGAGCGGAAATTAATGATATCCTTCACGTAAGAGAAGCTGATGATCCAGGCATTTATCTGGGAGTCCCTCTCTTAATAGGGAAAAACAAGACTGTAACTTTGGGTTTTACCAGAGACAAAATGATTGAATGCCTGAGTAAATGGGATAAACACCTTCTTTCCTTTAGCGGTAGAGAAATTTTCATAAAATCCGTCATCCAATTTGTGCCCCAGTATGTTATGTCTTGCTACCTCCTATCACAAAACATTATTGATGATATGACTACTTCAATATGTCGATATTGGTGGTCTGGGAAAACAGACAAACGAGGTTGGCATATGCTTCCTTGGGACACCATCTGTATGCCGAAAGTAGCAGGAGGATAGGTTTTCGTGACCTTCACCACTTCAATGTCGCTTTACTTCTCAAAGAGAGAAGTGATATGCTCCAACTCTCCAAAGATGTTAATTATGGGCCTTTGACTATGATTAAGCCACTTAATCTTAAATTTAGAGCACTTTACTTGGTTTAAATTCTAATATTTTTATTGTAAAACTTAGTAGATATACACACTAATACGCTCCAACTCTCCAAAGATGCTTGTAGAGAGAAGCTTTAATTGTCCGGACCTTAGAATGCAAGCAAGCCTTATATCACGCTTGTTTCCTAAACAAAAGAATGTTAAAAGATGCTGGAAATAAGATAAGGATAATTCAAGAAGAGGTTATTGTGTTAGGGTATTGTTTAGATGAAAAGGAAGCTGTTTTGGTGAAGGGAATGCGTGGGGGATGTTGATGGTTGATTAAGGAAGGAAATGGAGGTGCTTAAGTGAAGTAAATGATATGGAAGGATAAGTTAAGGGCTGGTGAAGAATGATGGACGAAAATGGAAGATGGATGGTGTTTATGTGATGTTGGAATGATAGTATTCAAATGGGAAAAGGTTGAACTTATGTTATAGGAACATAAACCCAATCTAGTTGCAACTCTGAGGGTGGTAGATGCACTTAGACCTCTTGGAAATGTAATTCCAGAAACCTAAAGTATAAAAGATGGAGGGTGACGCCACAAATCAAAGAGATGATTTGATAAGTCGATAAAGTTCTTAAAGGAACAAGAATGAGAGATTAACTCACAAACTAAATAATCTGATTCAAAGTTGTCTATTCAAATGCCAAAATGGCTACATATTTATAGGAAATGAAAGGGTGTGGACAAGGGACATTTACCTTTGAAAGGGCGGCCGAATAGTGGCCTTGGTGTCTGTTCAATTGTTGGTGTCTCCCTCTTTAACCGTTCGTTTGAATGGTGTCTCCTTCCAATAATTGTTGTAACTTTTCGGTTTAAAATTCCAGCCTGCATAGTCTTCAGTAAATTGGACATATCTAGAGTTCCCCGTATCGGATTGATGCGATTCAACATGCGCTGGAAATATAAGAGACAGAGGAACAACTTTAATGAAGACACCAAAGTCCAATTCTGCTTGTATCCTGCTCGAAATCAGCACACTATTGGACCATCATGAATCTGTCCAATGAAGAGTGCTATCTCTTTGTTTTGGCGCCCAAAACATGTTTCCCTCCATGGTTGGTCGGTTGTGTCTCTTGTGGAGGGAAAATTTCCTTCCATGGTTGAGCTGAAGGTTGGAGGGTGAGCTAAGATGAGCTGGATGAACTAAGGTTGAGCTGAGCTAGCTAGCTGAAAGTTCACCGTCTTTGAGTGATGATTTGAGCTGAACGGCTAACCCCCTAGTTGAGTGAACTTATCCTTAGGGTCATAATACTCTCCTCAATCCATAAGAGTGTGTAGGAGCTGATCCGAATCCCATATGGATCGAAATTCACCATTGGAGCTGCTCGGAAGCTGGTAAGTACCTCAAACAACGATTCTTTGTTTTGAGCTCAAATGGTGCATTTGAGCTAAAACGAAGCTGGCCAATAGTCCCTTAAGCTGTGTTTAACATAACCTACAAAGAAACAACTTAAACTATAAAGTAGATGTTATTAAACATGTGTTGAATATTAATTATGCATAATATAAGCTAGATAAACTTGTGGTTTGATACCAATTACTAAGTTATCGATAGTAATATAAGGACATAAACATTATAGGTATATAATATGAGATAGCAAGCGAGTGTAGCACATGAATTGAATAAATAAAGAATATTAAGTAGAACTCCCTGATTGGAATTATGTGACTTAGGGTATGGGCAGAAATTAAGGTTGGGCATGCACATATCATCCCCTCCTTCTTTTGGGCGATTTGTCCTCAAATCGAACCCCTTGGTGTTGGAATCTCCCTTAGCAATGGGAATGATATGGTTTTGCCGTGCATGGCCGTCTAACTCCTCCTTGAGTTTCTGAAAAGAAGATGATAACGTTTTGGCTTCTTTTGGGTTAGAAAATTCAGAAGTGAACACGGGATGTGTCAAAAGACATTCCCTAATCAACTTGATGCTGTCAGACGCCTTTTCTTCCTTAGGTCTTCTTTCTTTAAGCTTGGTTTGGATCTTCTCTTGTTTCCAAGCCTCCACACTTTGTTTCATCAGAATCTGGTCACTTTGCACTTGTTTTGGCGTCATAGGTGCGAGTACTATATTCTTGCCTCCATGCTTGAAGATGAACTGATTGGTGTAACAATCATGCATCGTTCTTCGATCATATTGCCATGGCCTTCCAAGTAAAATGTGACTTGCGTACATAGGAACTACGTCGCACAAAACCTCATCCTTATATGAACCAATAGAGAAAGGGACAAGAACCTGTTTGGTGACCTTTAATTCCCCCGAATCATTGAGCCATTGGAGTTTATATGGGGCTGGATGCTTTAAAGTTTTGAGGCCGAGTTTATCCACCATAAGAGTGCTGGCCACATTGGTGCAACTTCCACCACCGATTATCATAAAACACACTTTGTTGTTAACATAACACCTAGTGTGAAATATGTTCTCTCATTTCTCCTCTTCTTTTGCCATTTGGGTGTTTAAAAGCTTTTTAACAATCATAAGTTGTCCTTCAACGGTAGGGGTGAATTCTTCTTCTTCCTCTTGCTCAGATTCTTCCAAAATTTCTTTTTCATTATCCGATGCAATCTCTCCATTTTCCAGCAACAACATAGTGTTTTTATTTGGGCATTGGCTAGTAATATGGCCATGCCCTAAGCACTTGAAACATTTGATCTCTCGGGATCGTGTGGACACTTCTTATTGCTTTCCTCGAACATTCTCCACCGTAGGCTTGGTTTTGGACGTTTCAACCTGTTCTTTGCCTTGTAAAGGATTATTTCTCCGAGGTGTGTTTGGACTCCATTTAGGGACTGCATTAGTGACGCCTCTAGAAGATGATCTCTTGCGTTGCTGCCTCTCGATTTTAATAGCCATATGCACCATGTCTTCAATTTCAATGTAGTGTTGTATTTCCACTACATCAGCAATATCTTCGTTTAATCCAGACAAGAAACTTGCCATGGTGGCTTCACGGTATTCATCCACACTTGCTCGGATCATGGCTATCTCCATCTCTTTTTAGTAGTCTTCCACGCTTCTACTTCCTTGTTTAAGATTCTGCAACTTATAATAGAGATCATGGTGATAATGAGTAGGCACAAAATGTTTTCTCAGAATACCTTTCATTTCTCTCCAAGTGTTGATAGGTCGTTCACCATTGCGTCTCCTTGTTGATCTTAGTTGATCCCACCATACAAGTGATTATTCAACAAATTCTAAGGCAGCCATGCACACCTTCTTTTGCTCGGAATAGTTATAGCATTCGAAAATGTGTTCCACTTTGCTCTCCCAATCCAAATATGCCTCCGGGTCTGATTTTCCTTGAAAAGGATGTTAACTCGGATGTTCCCAAAATTGTCATCCAATTGTCCATGGTTCCTTGCATTGCTCTGGACAGAAATGACATCTTCTCCGTCACTCTCTTCTTCTTTCTCATGTTGCATGGGATGCCTTCTATGATTCTGTCCATCTTGGCCCCTTGTACGCCCTCCACTGGACTCCTCAATACGGTCCATTCGCTCATGAATTGGTTCTAACTCAGCACGTAAGAGCTTTTGCATTTCCCTTATTAGAGCTTGTGTTTGGAGGTTCTGGGCTGGTCGTTCTTCCCGATTGTTTTCATCTGAGTGCTGCGACATATTGTTAGTATGAATAAATGAAACAAAAGTTTAAGGACCTCACCAATTCACACACACAAAATCCTCACGGTCACTCCAAGGAAAGAAATATGGCACTCAATTCACTCGTGTTTACACTCTGGGAATTCTGGCTTTTATTTCCCCTTTTGTGCTCACCACTCTCTTGCCTTTTACCTCTCAAATCTCTCAAATCAAGTTCTTAGAAGAACTTACTCAAAACTTGTCAAATATCCTAAGAAATGATGGCGTTTGGGCTGAAACAAAGGTTAGGTGTGCAAATAGAAAGAAGGAAAAAGTTTAAAAGAAGAAACAAAAAAAAATTAGGGATTGAATGGTAAAAGAAAATTTTCAAAGACTAAAAGAAACAAAAACGTTACCACAAAACTCAACTTACAAACTGGTCTTGAGCAATCAAACTTGAGGACCTTTTCGGAGTTGGTTGCTTGGACGTTTGTACTTGAATCTTCACCCTTTGCAAATTCTGATTTCTTTTCTCTTCTCTTTTTTTAATCTAATTCAGATTCCTTATATGCTGGAACAATTTGAATTCTTTTTTTTTCTTTTTTTCTTTTCTTTTCATTCTCCTTTTTTTATTAGAATTGAAATAATAAGAAATAGGGCTTACTTGATTCTTCCTTTGCTCTGATTACCATATGATACGCTCCAACTCTCCAAAGATGCTTGTAGAGAGAAGCTTTGATTTCCCGGACCTTAGAATGCAAGCAAGCCATGTATCACGCTTGTTTCCTGAACAAAAGAATGTTAAAAGATGCTGGAAATAAGATAAGGATGATTCAAGAAGAGGTTATGGTGTTAGGGTATTGTTTAGATGAAAAGGAAGCTGTTTTGGTGAAGGGAATACGTGGGGGGATATTGATGGTTGATTAAGGAAGGAAATGGAGGTGTTTAAGTGAAGTAAATGATATGGAAGGATAAGTTAAGGGATGGTGAAAAATGGTGGACGAAAATGGAAGATGGATGGTGTTTATGTGATGTTGGAATGATAGTATTCAAATGGGCAAAGGTTGAACTTATGTTATAGGAACATAAACCCAATCTAGTTGCAACTCTGAGGGTGGTAGATGCACTTAGACCTCTTAGAAATGTAATTCCTGAAACCTGAAGTATAAAGGATGGAGAGTGATGCCACAAATCAAAGAGATGGTTTGATAAGTCGATAAAGTTCTTAAAAGAACAAGAATGAGAGATTAACTCACAAACTAAATAATCTGATTCAAAGTTGTCTATTCAAATGCCAAAATGGCTACATATTTATAGGAAATGAAAGGGTGTGGACAAGGGACATTTACCTTTGAAAGGGCGTCCGAATAGTGGCCTTGGTGTCTGTTCAATTGTTGGTGTCTCCCTCTTTAACCGTTCGTTTGAATGGTGTCTCCTTCCAATAATTGTTGTAACTTTTCGGTTTAAAATTCCAGCATGCACAGTCTTCAGTAAATTGGACATATCTCGAGTTCCCCGTATCGGATTGATGCGATTCAACATGCTCTGGAAAGATAAGAGACAGTGGAACAACTTTAATGAAGACACCAAAGTCCAATTCTGCTTGTATCCTGCTCGAAATCAGCACACTATTGGACCATCATGAATCTGTCCAATGAAGAGTGCTATCTCTTTGTTTTGGCGCCCAAAACATGTTTCCCTCCATGGTTGGTCGGTTGTGTCTCTTGTGGAGGGAAAATTTCCTTCCATGGTTGAGCTGAAGGTTGGAGGGTGAGCTAAGATGAGCTGGATGAACTAAGGTTGAGCTGAGCTAGCTAGCTGAAAGTTCACCGTCTTTGAGTGATGATTTGAGCTGAACGGCTGACCCCCTAGCTGAGTGAACTTATCCTTAGGGCCATAATACTCTCCTCAATCCATAAGAGTGTGTAGGAGCTGATCCGAATCCCATATGGATCGAAATTCACCATTTGTGGTTTGAGCTCATTCTAGATTTGTGAGCTGGAACGAAGCTAGCATTCACTTCATTGCGCTGCCTAGGAGTGTTTGGTACATTTTGGGGCTGATCGGAAGCTGGTAAGTGCCTCAAACAACTATTCTTTGTTTTGAGCTCAAATGGTGCATTTGAGCTAAAACGGAGCTGGCCAATAGTCCCTTAAGCTGTGTTTAACATAACCTGCAAAGAAACAACTTAAACTATAAAGAGATGTTATTAAACATGTTTTGAATATTAATTATGCATAATATAAGCTAGATAAACCTGTGGTTTGATACCAATTACTAAGTTATCAATAGTAATATAAGGACATAAACATTATAGGTATATAATATGAGATAGCAAGCGAGTGTAGCACATGAATTGAATAAATAAAGAGTATTAAGTAGAACTCCCTGATTGGAATTGTGTGACTTAGTGTATGGGTAGAAATTAAGGTTGGGAGTGCACATATCATGAAATCTTACAAGGGTCGGTTAATATGGAAGAGGTCAATCGTACTATCATTATTCTTATACCTAAGATCAGCGAACCCACAACAATGCGTCATCTCAGGCCTATTAGCCTTTGTACCGTCCTTTACAAGACAGTTGCGAAAGTTCTTGTTAATCGACTAAAGTTTTATTATACCTCTATGCATAAGAGGAAATCAAGCTGCTTTTGTTCAAGGGCGGAACGTTACTGATAATATTCTCATTGCCCATGAGCTTATCCACACTTTAAATACCAATGAGACCTCGCTTACCAAAGGTGCTAGCTTAAAGCTCGACATGAAAAAGGCATTCGACCGTGTTGAATGGCCTTTCCTTGAACAAATTATGCTTAGGATAGGTTTTAACACCCACTTGGTTTCCCTTACTATGAGGTGTATTTCCTCAGTTTCCTTCTAAGTATGTGTCAACGATTCCCTTTCACAGCCCTTCAAACCCCATAGAGGTTTAAGGCAAGGGGACCCTCTATCTCCTTTCCTTTTTCTTTTCTGTACCCAAGGCCTTTCAGCATTGCTCAATGCTGAGCACACAAATGGTAATCTACCTGGGCTTTGTGCTAGCAGGAATGGGCCACGCATTAACCACCTCCTTTTCGCGGATGACTGTGTTGTATTCATTAAGAATACAACTATAGAAGCCCATCGCCTTAAGCATGCTCTACATACTTAAGCTACTTCGTCTAGGGAGGTGGTGAACTTTGAAAAATCTACTATTTTTTTCCCGAAAAACCCACACGTCGCTTGGATCGGAAATTAATGATATCCTTCATGTGAGAGAAGTTGATGATCTAGGTATTTATCTGGGAGTCCCTCTCTTAATAGGGAAGAACAAGACAACGACCTTGGGGTTTACCAGGGAAAAAATGAATGCTCACATGAGTAAATGGGATAAACATCTCCTTTCCTTTATGGTAGAGAAATATTCATCAAATCAGTTATACAATCTATGCCTCAACATGTTATGTCTTGCTACTTTTTACCCCAAAACATTATTGATGACATGACCACTTCAATACGCCGATATTAGGGGTCTGGCAAAGCTGATGATACGAGGTAGCCTGTCGAAACGGACTTTCTTCGTAAGTTGCGGATCTAGGAATGTTGTAAGCAAGTTCCTGCAAAAGAAAAACATAAACAGTCAAGTGTTTACATTGATTACCTATATAGGAAATAAGTATAATAATTTGGGCGTTTGAAGAGAAAATTTACATTGTTTACCTACATAAGAAAACAATGAAGTAAAATAAAACGAAAAGTGAAAGAGATAAGAAAAGGACAGAAAGTTGCTGGATCGAATTGGACACGCTAAACTCGAAAGAACCTGCACAATATACTGAGCAAACCCGAATCGAATCTTTTTAACGTCAAAAGGACTTGGACCCTCTAGATAGCAATCTAGGAACCCGAAGTATCAAGAATTTGACAATCAAAAACAAGTTTGAATGTCAGAAAAGTTCTAAAAAGAACCAAATAAGAGAAAAACTCTCAAATATAAATTTTATTCAAAGTGTGTGTATCCTTGTCTTTACAAAAATTTCAGAATATATAGGAGAATGAAGGAGTTGGCCGAATTTGAATACTTGGCTGAAATTAAATTCAAATGCTTAATAACTTGCATCTAGGCTCCATTCATATCAGCCATATGTTTGGGCTCATAAAACACATTAAACATGTGTTAATTGTTTGAATTTGAGTGAGAAACCCCTCATCCTTATCCTTTGTTGCCGTCCATCATTCCAAAAGAAGGGTTGTGTTTGGCCTGCTCTTACACTGGCACACCTCTGTTTACCTATGTTGGAAAATAGTACAAGAATCCATTTCGTAACTCACTGGTACACCTCTGTTTACCTATACTGGAAAACAGTACAAGAATCCATTTCGTAACTCACTGGTACACCTCTGTTTACCTATACTGGAAAACAGCACAAGGATCCATTCGTAAAACACAAGGTTGAAAAACTTGTAAACTTATTCAAAAACACACAAGAACGTATAAATAAGTTAGAAACATAATAAACACTATCAAACCAAACCTTAAAACATACTTAATAGCATATATACATACTTAAACATATATAATAAGTAGTATAGTCTAATATGTCACATATCAGCATGCAACACATTATAAAGCCTATGTTCTAAGGCACAAACATTATCGAATGAATCTGGAATTGAAGCACAAGTAAGGAAAAGTACTTCCCTGAATTTCTTTGCCTTAGAACGAGTAATAGGTCCTTGTGGCAAGACCTCTGGATCATGTTGTGCTTGCATTGATGTGCTCACATCATTCCCCCCTTCTTGAAACGGATTTGACCTCAAATCTGCAGAATCATCATAAGGGGTTAAATCAGGAACATTAAATGTGGCACTTACAGTGTACTCGCCCGGTAAGTCTATCTTGTAGGCGTTGTCATTCACTTTTGCCAACACCTGAAAAGGACCATCTCCTCTTGGTAACAACTTTGACCGTCGTTGGGCTGGAAAACGTTCTTTTCGAAAATGAACCCAAACCCAATCACCAACATCGAAGTGACTCGCTTCCTTCCTTTGTTTGCTTGCTTTTCATATTGTTGAGTCCTTCGTTCTAAATTCTCCTTCACCTGTTGATGCAGCTTCTTCACATATTCTGCTTTTGCTTGACCGTCCCTGTTCGTCACTTGTTCCTGTGGCAAAGGTAACAAATCTAGAGGCGTAATAAGGTTAAAACCATAAACAACCTCAAATGGTGACATCTTAGTAGCAGAATGTACAACATGATTATACGCAAACTCAACATGCGGCAAACAATCTTCCCAAGTCTTTATATTCTTTTTAATGATGGAACGAAGTAAAGTAGATAAAACTCTATTAACAACCTCAGTTTGTCCATCAGTCTGGGGATGACAAGTAGTAGAAAACATGAGTTTCGTACCTAATTTGCTCCAAAGAGTCCTCCAGAAGTGACTCAAGAACTTTACATCCCTGTCAGAAACAATCGACCTAGGAATACCATGCAAACGTACAACATCTCTAAAGAACAAGTTAGCCACATTAACAGCATCATCGGTCTTATGGCATGCAATAAAATGTGCCATCTTAGAGAACCTATCAACCACAACAAAAATACTATCTCTACCTGTCCTAGTTCTTGGCAATCCCAAAACAAAATCCATAGAAATATCAGTCCAAGGAGAATCAGGAATAGGTAAAGGTAAGTACATACCATGTGGTGAAACCTTCGATTTTGCTTTCTTACATGTCATACAATGTTCACAGTACCTTTCAACGTCTCTACGCATCTTAGGCCAAAATAGATGTTCTTTCAATGTCTGTAACGTCTTAGTGACTCTAAAGTGACCCATCAATCCACCCTCATGTGCTTCACGGATCAGAATATCACGCATTGAACCCTTTGGAATGCATATCCTATTTTCTTTGAAAAGATAACCATCATGCCTGTAAAACTTTCCATCTGCACCTTTCTCACAAGCATTATACTTATCTCTAAAATCAGAATCATCAACATACAAGTCACGAATATATGCAAATCCAATTGAATGTGAATCGAGGTAATTTAAAAGCACATATCTACGTGATAAAGCATCAGCAACGACATTATCTTTACCCTTTTTGTAACGTATGACATAAGGAAAAGACTCCAAAAATTCAACCCATTTAGCATGTTGATTATTCAATTTATGCTGACCTATGATATATCGTAAAGCCTCATGATCAGTGTGAATCACAAACTCCTTAGGCAACAAGTAATGTTGCCATGTCTCCAATGCCCGAATCAGTGCATACATCTCCTTGTCGTAGACTGGATAATTCAATGTTGCTCCACTAAGCTTTTCACTAAAGTATGCAATGGGACTTTTTTCCTGCATTAACACAACGCCTATACCAACTCCAGAAGCATCACATTCAATTTCAAAAGTTTTATCAAAGTTAGGTAAGGCTAACACAGGTGACTTCGTCAAACAATCCTTAATTTTCGAAAAGGCATCTTCTTGTTCTTTAACCCATAAGAAGCTAGAATTCTTCTTAATAATCCCGGTTAAGGGTGCGGTAATAGAACTGAAGTTAGGAACAAACCGACGATAGAAACTAGCTAAACCATGAAAAGATCTAACCTGAGTAATCGATGTCGGTCGTGGCCATTCCTGAATTGCCTTTATCTTTTCAGGATCGACTTCAACACCCTGTGCACTAACAATGTAACCAAGAAATGTAAGTTTGTTAGTACAAAACACACATTTCTCTATGTTACCAAATAATCTTTCTTCTCGCAAAGTCTGCAAAACAGCTCTCAAATGTTCTACATGGTCCTGCAAAGTCTTGCTATAAATTAAAATATCATCAAAATAGACAACACAAAACTTTCCAATAAAAGATCGCAGAACATGATTCATCAATCGCATAAAAGTACTAGGTGCATTAGTTAAGCCAAAAGGCATTACTAACCATTCGTACAAACCTAGCTTTGTTTTGAAGGCTATCTTCCATTCATCGCCTTCTCGCATGCGAATCTGATGATATCCACTCTTTAGGTCAATTTTGGAGAAGATGACAGTTCCACAAAGCTCGTCCAACATATCATCAAGTCTAGGAATAGGATGACGATACTTAATTGTAATTTGATTCACAACTCTACAATCTACGCATATCCTCCAAAACCCATCTTTCTTCGGCACTAACAATACCGGAACAACACACGGACTTAGACTCTCTCGAATATAACCCTTGTCCATCAATTCTGTCACTTGTCTTTGAAGCTCTTTTGTCTCTTCAGGGTTAGTTCGATAAGCTGGTCGATTTGGAATAGTAGCACCTGGGATAAAGTCAATCTGGTGTTCAATGCCACGAAGAGCTGGCAATCCCCTCGGTGTTTCTTTCGAAAACACATCCTTAAATTCCTGCAAAAGGGAGACAATTGATGCAGGCAAATCAAAAGGAAAGTCAGTCAATAAACAATAATCTTTAAACACTAAAATAAACAAAGATTGGTGAGAGGAAAGACATTTCCTGATTTCTCGATTGCATGCATAAACATTCATCTTTTTCTTCTCCTTTGCAGCTTCCTTACTCTTTTTCAAGCTTGCTTGATCTTCCACCACTTGACTCGGTGTCAAAGGAGCCAAAGTAATCTTTTTACCTGCATGCATAAAAGAGTATCGATTTGTAAAACCATCATGCATAACCTTCTTGTCATACTGCCAAGGGCGTCCCAAAAGAAGGTGAGTAGCATCCATCGACACAACATCACAAAGGACCTCGTCCTTGTAACTTCCAATCGAAAACGGTATAACAACTTGTTTTGTTACTTTAAGTTCTCCATCGTCATTCAACCATTGCAATTTGTAAGGATTCAGATGTTTTGTCGTCTTGAGACCTAACCTGTCAACCATCATTGAACTGGCAACATTAGTACAACTACCGCCATCAATAATCACAACACATACCTTATCTTGAACTTTACATCGCGTGTGAAAGATATTTTCGCGTTGTTGTTCATCCTGAACCTGTTCCACACTCAGACTACGTTTAACAACCATAATTTCCATTACCTTACCAGTCTCAGCAACTTCTAGGACATCTTCTTTATCATCTCCATCAAGGGTCTCATGTGGCTCTTCTTCAGAATCTGACTCGATCTCTCCATCATCTCGCATCAACATAACCTTATGATTAGGACACTGGCTAGCAACATGTCCTCGACCAAGGCACTTAAAACATTGAATATCTCTCGATCGTTCTTGTACCACTACTTTTGGTTTACCACGCCCATTATCAACAATGGGAGGCTTTGGTTTGCTGGACTCTCCATGTTCTTGAATCCGAAGTGGCGCTTGTGGTGCTTGTTTCCTAGCATGGTTAGGGGTATACAATGGATTCGTAAAAGATTTAAATGGAGTAGTATTACCTCGAGTAGAAACTTTTCTACGTTGTTGTCGCTCAATTTTCATCGCCATATGCACCATGTCATCCAATTCGACATAATGCTGCAATTCAACAACGTTAGCAATTTCAGAATTCAAACCTGCCATAAACCGAGCCATAGTTGCTTCACGATCCTCAACTATGTTCGCACGCATCATGGACATCTCCATTTCCTTGAAATAGTCCTCGACACTCCTATTGCCCTGTTTCAAAGTTTGTAATTTCTGAAATAAATCACGATGATAGTGAGAAGGAACAAACCGTTTCCGCATGATATGCTTCATTTCGTCCAATGTTCTCATTGGTCCTTCACCCGCACGTCGTCGACTAACCAGTAATTGATCCCACCACAACAGTGCATAGTCAACAAACTCCAAAGTTGCTAGACGTACTTTCTTTTGTTACGAGTAATTGTAACACTCGAAAATGTGTTCAACCTTACTTTCCCATGTCAGATAAGCATCTGGATCTGAACGTCCCTGAAAAGAAGGTATAGCAACTTTTATGTTAGAAATATTATCATCAACTACACGTCCTGGTCGTTGATTCATCCGCGGTGATTGTTCAACGTCATTTTCATCATGATTCTCATTATGGACAGATTGGGAACCACCCCTATCTATCTTGTCCAAATGAGACTGCAAAGGCTCTAATGCATTCTCTAATAGACGTTGCATAGTAAGTGTAAAAGCCTGCATTTGCAAATCTGGTGGCTGGTCTCCACCATGAATACGATCATCTGACCCCGTCATATTAAAACAAAAGAAAACACAAAGAAGCACAAATAACGAGTTAAGTAAAACAAAAATAAAAGTCCTCACTGCACACTCACAAAACCTCTCGGTTTTCACTCCAAAGAAAAATGTGCACTCAAAATGTAACACTCAGCACTC
The DNA here is from genome assembly GCA_035048815.1 of Abelmoschus esculentus. Classification (NCBI taxonomy): domain Eukaryota; kingdom Viridiplantae; phylum Streptophyta; class Magnoliopsida; order Malvales; family Malvaceae; genus Abelmoschus; species Abelmoschus esculentus. Next base: position 6,697,567 of record JAUCBN010000049.1, read on the forward strand.
GTGTTTCACTTGGGAGAATGCTTGAATGGCTCTTTTTGTCTCCCCTTCTGTTCTCACAACACTCAGTGCCTTTTTCCCTCACAATTTCTCAATTTTCAGTTCTTTAAAGGACTAAACCAACGTTTTCAAACCTGTTACAAATGTGTTACTAACAAGAAACACAAATAAGGAAAAACGAAGATAAAACAAAGAAAAAAAAAGAAACAAAAGTAAAAGGGCTGGAAATTGGCAAAAGGAAATAAAAAGATGGAAATGTAATTCTTACTACAAGGAAGTGCTTCACAACGCTCCTATCACCGAACAAACAAGAACAATTCGTTTCGGTTGATTTCCAGGCACTCCGAATCACATAGTAGAAGAACTTATACATTCATTTAGATTTTACAATAGGAATACACTTTCTTTTTTTCAATTTCTTTGCAATATTTGAATCTAATTTTTTTTTTATTTTTTTATTTTTGATTTTTTTTCTATTTTTTAGACTTTGACTTTTTTTTAGTCAAACTTTTACTTCGACATTTTTTTTGAATTTTTCAAATTTTTTTTGTATTTTTATTTTATACTAAATTGCAGAAAAAGTACAACAAATTCGAACCTAAGCTCTGATACCATATGATACGAGGTAGCCTGTCGAAACGGACTTTCTTCGTAAGTTGCGAATCTAGGAATATTTTAAGCAAGTTCCTGCAAAAGAAAAACATAAACAGTCAAGTGTTTACACTGATTACCTATATAGGAAATAAGTATAATAATTTGGGCGTTTGAAGAGAAAATTTACATTGTTTATCTACATAAGAAAACAATGAAGTAAAATAAAACGAAAAGTGAAAGAGATAAGAAAAGGACATAAAGTTGCTGGATCGAATTAGACACGCTAAACTCAAAAGAACCTGCATAATATACTGAGCAAACCCGAATCGAATCTGTTTAACGTCAAAAGGACTTGGACCCTCTAGATAGCAATCTAGGAACCCAAAGTATCAAGAATTTGACAATCAAAAACAAGTTTGAATGTCAGAAAAGTTCTAAAAAGAACCAAATAAGAGAAAAACTCTCAAATATAAATTTTATTCAAAGTGTGTGTATCCTTGTCTTTACAAAAATTTCAGAATATATAGGAGAATGAAGGAGTTGGCCGAATTTGAATACTTGGCTGAAATTAAATTCAAATGCTTAATAACTTGCATCTAGGCTCCATTCATATCAGCCACATGTTTGGGCTCATAAAACACATTAAACATGTGTTAATTGTTTGAATTTGAATGAGAAACCCCTTATCCTTATCCTTTGTTGCCGTCCATCATTCCAAAAGAAGGGTTGTGTTTGACCTGCTCTTACACTGGCACACCTCTGTTTACCTATGTTGGAAAACAGTACAAGAATCCATTTCGTAACTCACTGGTACACCTCTGTTTACCTATACTGGAAAACAGTACAAGAATCCATTTCGTAACTCACTGGTACACCTTTGTTTACCTATACTGGAAAACAGCACAAGGATCCATTCGTAAAACACAAGGTTGAAACACTTGTAAACTTATTCAAAAACACACAAGAACATATAAATAAGTTAGAAACATAATAAACACTATCAAACCAAACCTTAAAACATACTTAATAGCATATATACATACTTAAACATATATAATAAGTAGTATAGTCTAATATGTCACATATCAGCATGCAACACATTATAAAGCCTATGTTCTAAGGCACAAACATTATCGAATGAATCTGGAATTGAAGCACAAGTAAGGAAAAGTACTTCCCTGAATTTCTTTGCCTTAGAACGAGTAATAGGTCCTTGTGGCAAGACCTCCGGATCATGTTGTGCTTGCATTGATGTGCTCACATCAGCTGACAAACGTGGTTGGCATATGCTCTCATGGGACACTGTTTGTCTGTCGAAAGCATCAGGAGGTATAGGATTTCGTGATCTTCACCACTTCAATGTTGCTTTCCTAGGCAAGCAAATCTGGCGTTTGGTTTGTGAACCTGATAATCTCCTTAGTCAAGTCTATAAATGCAAATATTACCCATCGGGCTCAATCCTTGAATCTGATCACTCTCGAAGATCTTCTTTTGCCTGGAAAGGTCTTAGCATAGCTATCTCTAAACTTCACAATGGTTTCTTCAAAAGGCCAGGAATGTCTAGTCAAATCCAGATCCACTTTGACAAATGGGGAGGCTCTCAGCCTGTACATCTTTATGGTGATTATGAAGTAAATGACGAAGTTCCTCTTCGAGCAAGTACCTTCATGGTGCCCAACCTACCCGATGAGACGAATCAAAAGTAAGAGAATACTTCTCCCACGAAGACGCCAACTCCATCATTAATGTACCCATTATTAATGACACAAAAGACACCACCCTTTAGGGTCACCATGACTCTGGCATGTACATGGTTCGGTCTAGTTACCAATTTTTGAAGTTACAGCCAGGGCCAGTTAACAGGCCATCCAAGCTTTGGAAAATTATATCTAAACTACCTACTCTACCCAAGGTTCGTACCTTTGGATGGCGTTTATGTCATGATACACTCCCATATGGCCATAAAATCCTCTAGGCCAATCTTGGTACGGGAGTATGCCCGATCTGTAACATGACCATCGAAACCACCTTCCATGCTATACGGGACTGTCCTAGTGCCAAGGAGGCACTCCAGTTAGCAGGGCTTCCTACACGAATTTTCTCCAATACCTTTGTCTCCCCCCACCAGTGGCTTTATGAAGTAGCTGGTTTTTTCTCCTTACATCAATTTTCACTCCTTATCACGATCCTTTGGAATTTATGGAATCGTCGAAATGACTTTGTCCATAATAGCCATCTCCAACCGGTTTGGTTAACTGTTTCCAATGCACAAAAACTTTTTAAGGACTATACATCAATTAATGATGCCTCCCATCTACGTTCCGGCTAGCTGAGCCCACTTTTGCTCAAGCTAGATGGACGAAACCGGACCCTGGTTTCGTCAAGATTAACACGGATGGCGCATTTGACCCCGTGTTAAGGGGTACTGCTACTGGCGTCATTTCCCGGGATTCCTCTAACGTCGTCCTTGGTGATTGTTCTATACCGCTCATTTTCTCGGACCCCGCTTCTGTTGAGGCTCTTGCCATTTTGGAAGGTCTAAAGTTTGTTGTTTCTAATGGTTGGACTCATGTGGTCTTTGAAACTGATTCAGCTTCCATTGCCAACAAGGTTAACAACACCCATCATCAAGATCTTTCTACAGTGCAACATTTGATGTCTCGCATCCGCTCCACTCTTGGTACTTTGTTTGATTGTAAGATTTGTTATGTACCAAGAAACGCAAACGTTGTAGCCCATGTCTTAGCTACTAGGGCTTTGCGTTCTTTTATTGCCTGTTCTTTTGATTGTAACTTTCCCAATTATATTTGGCCTTCTGTAAATTCGAAGATATTCTCCTATTTTTCTCAATAAAACCATGGGTACTCTTTTCCCAATAGGGTCCTACTCTTTTCAATCAAGCTACATGAGTTCAAATTGTGAATTAGGGGCTTTTGAATATGATTAAACCACTTAATCTCAAATTTAGAGCACTTTACTCGGTTTAAAATCCAATGTGTTCACTATAAAGCTCATTCAGATATGCATACTTTAAACCTAACAAAACGGTCGCAAAATAATAATAATCAAATTTAATGAGTTCAAATGGTTCATTATGGTCTTCTGAACCAAATTATACAACATAATCTAAATTCTAGAACATTTTACTTGGTTAAATTTCTAAAGGGTTCACTAAAAGTCCAATTAGACATGCATGCTTTAAATCGAACAAACCCATCACAAAATGAGATTGAATCAAACTACATGAGTTGAAATTGTTAATTGTGGGCTTTTGAATATGATTAAACCTCTTAATCTCAAATTGTGATCAATTTACTTGGTTTAAATTCCAATGTGTTCTCTATAAAGCTCATTTAGATATGGATACTTTAAGCATAACAAAATGGTCGCAAAATTAGAATAAATCAAATTTCATGTGCTCAAATTGTTAATTATGAGTTTTTAAAACAAAGAATAAAACTTAATCTCAATTGTAGAGCATCTTATTCGGTTAAAATTAAAACAGATTCACTAAAAAGCCCAATTAGACATGCACGCTTTAAATCGAAAAACCGACTACAAAATGAGATTGAATCAAACTAAATGAGTTGAAATTGTTAATTATGGGCCTTTGACTATGATTAAACCACTTAATCTCAAATTTAGTGCACTTTACTCGGTTTAAATTCCAATGTGTTTATTGTAAAACTCAGTTGATATACACACTTTAAACCTAACAAAACTGTCGCAAAATTAATATAAATCAAATTTAATGAGTTCAAATAGTTAATTATGGGATTTTAACGAAATTATCAACTTAATATTAAGTTTTAGAGCATTTTACTCGTTTAAATGTCTAACGGGTTCACTACAAAGCCCAATTAGTCATGCACGCTTTAAATCGAACAAACCGACCACAAAATGAGATTCAATCAAACTACACGAGTTCAAATTGTGAATTAGGGGCTTTTGAATATGATTAAACCACTTAATCTAAAATTTAGAGCACTTTACTCGGTTTAAATTCTAATGTATTCACTATAAAGCTCATTCAAATATGCATACTTTAAACCTAACAAAACGGTCACAAAATAAGAATAAATCAAATTTAATGAGTTCAAATGGCTCATTATGGTCTTCTGAACCAAATTCTACAACATAATCTAAAATCTAGAACATTTTACTCGATTAAATTTCTAACGGGTTCACTAAAAAGCCCAATTAGACATGCATGCTTTAAATCGAACAAACCCATCACAAAATGAGATTGAACCAAACTACATGAGTTGAAAATGTTAATTGTGGGCTTTTGAATATGATTAAACCTCTTAATCTCAAATTGTGATCACTTTACTTGGTTTAAATTCCAATGTGTTCGCTATAAAGCTCATTTAGATATGCATACTTTAAGCATAACAAAATGGTCGCAAAATTAGAATAAATCAAATTTCATGTGTTAAAATTGTTAATTATGGGTTTTTAAAACAAAGTATAAAACTTAATCTCAATTGTAGAGCATCTTATTCGGTTAAAATTATAACAAATTCACTAAAAATCCCAATTAGACATGCACACTTTAAATCGAAAAACCGACTACAAAATGAGATTGAATCAAATTAATTGAGTTGAAGTTATTAATTATGGGCCTTTAACTATGATTAAACCACTTAATCTCAAATTTAGAGCACTTTACTCGTTTTAAATTCCAATGTGTTTACTGTAAAACTCAGTTGATATACATACTTTAAACCTAACAAAACTGTCGCAAAATTAATATAAATCAAATTTAATGAGTTCAAATAGTTAATAATGGGCTTTTAACGAAATTATCAACTTAATATTATGTTTTAGAGCATTTTACTCGTTTAAATTTCTAACGGGTTCACTACAAAGCCCAATTAGTCATTCACGCTTTAAATCTAACAAACCGACCACAAAATGAGATTCAATCAAACTACACGAGTTCAAATTGTGAATTAGGGGATTTTGAATATGATTAAACCACTTAATCTAAAATTTAGAGCACTTTACCCGGTTTAAATTCTAATGTATTCACTATAAAGCTCATTCAGATATGCATACTTTAAACCTAACAAAACGGTCGTAAAATAAGAATAAATCAAATTTAATGAGTTCAAATGACTCATTATGATCTTCTGAACCAAATTATACAACATAATCTAAATTCTAGAACATTTTACTCGGTTAAATTTCTAACAGATTCACTAAAAAGCCCAATAAGACATGCATGCTTTTAATCGAACAAACTCATTACAAAGTGCGATTGAATCAAACTACATGAGTTGAAATTGTTAATTGTGGGCTTTTGAAAATGATTAAACCTCTTAATCTCAAATTGTGATCACTTTACTTGGTTTAAATTCCAATGTGTTCGATATAAAGCTCATTTAGAAATGTATACTTTAAGCATAACAAAATGGTCGCAAAATTAGAATAAATCAAATTTCATGTGTTCAAATTTTTAATTATGGGTTTTTAAAACAAAGTATACAACTTAATCTCAATTGTAGAGCATCTTATTCGGTTAAAATTATAACAGATTCACTAAAAAGCCCAATTAGACATGCACGCTTTAAATCGAAAAACCGACTACAAAATGAGATTGAATCAAACTAAATGAATTGAAATTGTTAATTATGGGCCTCTGACTTAATCTCAAATTTAGAGCACTTTACTCGGTTTAAATTCTAATGTGTTTATTGTAAAACTCAGTTGATGTACACACTTTAAACCTAACAAAACTGTCGCAAAAATAATATAAATCAAATTTAATCAGTTTAAATAGTTAATTATGGGCTTTTAATGAAATTATCAACTTAATATAAAGTTTTAGAGCATTTTACTCGTTTAAATTTCTAACAGGTTCACTAAAAAGCCAAATTAGTCATGCACGCTTTAAATCGAACAAACCGACCACAAAATGAGATTCAATCAAACTACATGAGTTCAAATTGTGAATTAGGGGCTTTTGAATATGATTAAACCACTTAATCTCAAATTTAAAGCACTTTACTCGGTTTAAATTCAAATGTGTTCACTATAAAGCTCATTCAGATATACATACTTTAAACCTAACAAAACGGTCACAAAATAAGAATAAATCAAATTTAATGAGTTCAAATGGTTCATTATGGTCTTCTGAACCAAATTATACAACATAATTTAAATTCTAGAACATTTTACTCGGATAAATTTCTAAGGGGTTCACTAAAAAGACTAATTAGAAATGCATGCTTTAAATCGAACAAACCGATTACAAAATGAGATTGAATCAAACTACATGAGCTGAAATTGTTAATTGTGGACTTTTGAAAATGATTAAACCTCTTAATCTCAAATTGTGATCACTTTACTTGGTTTAAATTTCAATGTGTTCACTATAAAGCACATTTAGATATGCATACTTTAAGCATAACAAAATGGTCGCAAATTTAGAATAAATCAAATTTCATGTGTTCAAATTATTAATTATGGGCTTTTAAAACAAAGTATACAACTTAATCTCAATTGTAGAGCATTTTATTCGGTTAAAAAAGCCAATTAGACATGCATGCTTTAAATCGAACAAACCGACTATAAAATGAGATTGAATCGAACTAAATGAGTTGAAATTCTTAATTATGGGCCTTTGACTATGATTAAACCACTTAATCTTAAATTTAGAGCACTTTACTTGGTTTAAATTTTAATGTGTTTATTGTAAAACTTAGTAGATATACACACTTTAAACTTAACAAAACTGTCGCAAAATAAATATAAATCAAATTTAATGAGTTCAAATAGTTAATTATGGGCTTTTAACGATATTATCAACTTAATATTAAGTTTTAGAGCATTTTACTCGTTTAAATTTCTAACGGGTTCACTAAAAAGCCCAATTGATGTGAGCACATCTATGCAAGCACAATCTGATCCGGAGATCTTGCCACCAGGACCTATTACTCGTTCTAAGGCAAAGAAATTCAGGGAAGTTCTTTTCCTTACTTGTGCTTCAATTCCAGATTCATTCGATAATGTTTATGCCTTAGAACATAGGCTTTATAATGTGTTGCATGCTGATATGTGACATGTTAGACTATACTACTTATTAAATATGTTTAAGTATGTATATATGCTATTAAGTGTGTTTTAAGGATTGATTTGATAGTGTTTGTAAGGTTTTAAACTTATTTATAACTTCATGTGTGTTATTAAATAAATTTACAAGTGTTTATGCCTTGTATTTATGTTTCCATTGAGTATACAATACTTTGATGGATTCTTGTGATGTTTACATATAGCTACATAGGAGAACACCAACTCAAGAGACTGTATGCAGCTCAACACCAATTCAAGTGAATTATATTCAGCTCATAAGAAGCTTAATGGAGTATACGCAGCTCACCTTAGCTCAAGGCAACTCAGATGCTTAGCTCCCAGCTCCGTTTAGCTCCTTACACTCTCAGCTAGATCGTTTCAGCTCTACTCAATTTCCAATTAGCTCAACTCAAGCTGAAGTGACCTACGACATCTGAAACCTATCCTACTCGAAGGGAAGGTGACCTAGGCATGTGCCATGTATGTGAGACACACATGAGAGCCTTGTGCACATGTGTGGGCGTTCAAGGGAGTGCAAGCCAAACCAGGCCCTTACTTTTAAGCACTAGGAGGCTATATGGATAAGGCTGTGTGGTTTTTGTTCAAATTCAAACAAATTAGCACATGTTTAATGTGCCAAAACTTGTGGCTAAGATGGTTGGACGCCCAAGATAGTTTTAGGAGTTATTTGTTTGAATTTTAAACAAATAAACACATGTTTAATGTGTTATTTTCGTTCAAACATGTAGCTAAGGATATTAGGAGCCTAGGAGGAATTATTTTAGCATTTAAATTTCAATTTTCGTTCAAATAATGGCCACATATTTGAATTTTGGCCAACTCCTTTCCTCTCCTATATATTTCTTTACTTTGTAAACAAAAGGTTACACACTTTGAATAAAATTTATATTTGAGAGTTTTTCTCTTATTTGGTTCCTTTTAGAACTTTTCTGACATTCAAACTTGTTTTTTATTATCAAATTCTTGATACTTTGGGTTCCTAGATAGCTATCTAGAGGGTCCAAGTCCTTTGACGTTAAACAGATTTGATTCGGGTTTTCTCAGTATATTGTGCAGGTTCTTTCGAGTTTAGCGTTTTCAATTGATTCCAGCATCATAATTCACCATTGTTGAACGCTCGAAGTGCTACCATGGATGTTTCTTGAAGCATTCATCTTCCTTGTTTCGAGTTTTCTTCAAAACACCATCTCTTCCTTATTTTCTTTTAATTTTCGTTTTCCCCTTTATTCCCTAAATTAATCATGAATATAACTTTGTTTCCTTGTTGTTTTTATATTGTTCTTGTTGCAGGAACATGCTTACAACATTCCTAGATCCATAACATACGAAGAAAGTTTGTTTCAACAGGCTACATCGTATCATATGGTAATCAGAGCTTTGGTTTGGATTTGTTGTACTTTTTCTGCAATTTAGTACAAAAGAAAGCATAAGAAATTTAAAAATAAAAAATAAAAAAAGTCAAAGTTTGACCAAAAAGTCAAAGTGAAAGTCAAAAAATGAGAAAAATTCGAGAAAAAAATCGAAAAAAAATCAGATTCGAATATTGAAAGGAAATTGAAAAAAAAGGAATTTGTGTTTCTATTGTTGAAATCATGATGAATGTACAAGTTCTTGTACTATGTGATTCGAAGTGCTTGAAAATCAACCGAAACGAATTATTTTTGTTTGCTCGGTGATAGGAGCGTTGTAAAGCACTTCTTTGTAGTAAGAATTACATGTCTGTCTTTTCATTGCATATTCTTCAATTTCTAGCCTTTTCTTCTTTTGTTTTCATTTTCTTCATTTAAATCTGTATTTTTCCTTAATTGTGTTTCTTGTTAGTAACACATTGGTAACAGGTTTGAAAACGTTGGATTAGTCCTTTAAAGAACTAAAAATAGAGAAATTATGAGGGAAAAAGGCACTGAGTGTTGTGAGAATAGAAGGGAAGACAAAAAGAGCCATTCAAGCATTCTCCCGATTGAAACAGGAGCGCTGAGTGTTACATTTTGAGTGCACATTTCTTTGGAGTGAAAACGAGAGGTTTTGTGAGTGTACAATGAGGACTTTTTACTTTCGTTTTTACTTAACCCTTTTAATTGTATTTTTTGTATGTTTTCTTTTGTGTTAATATGACAGGATCAGATCATCGTAGTCATGGTGGAGACCTGCCACCAGATTTGCAAATGCAGGCTTTTACAAGTACTATGTAACGTCTATTAGAGAATGTATTAGAGCCTCTACAATCTCGTTTGGACAAGATAGATGGGGGTGGTTTCCAATCTGTCCATAATGAGAATCATGATGAAAACGACGTTGAATAATCACCACGGATGAATCAACGACCAGGACGTGCAGTTGATGATAATATTTATAATATAAAAGTTGCTATACCTTCTTTTCAGGGACATTTAGATCCAAATGCTTATCTGACATGGGAAAGTACGGTTGAACACGTTTTTGAGTGTTACAATTACTCGAAACAAAAGAAAGTACGACTAGCAACTTTTGTGTTTGTTGACTATGCACTGTTGTGGTGGGATCAATTATTGGTTAGTCGACGACGTACGGGTGAAGGACCAGTGAGAACATGGGACGAAATGAAACATATCATGCGGAAATGGTTTGTTCCTTCTCACTATCATCGTTATTTATTTCAGAAATTACAAACTTTGAAACAGGGCAATAGGAGCGTCGAGGACTATTTCAATGAAATTATCAACTTAATATTAAGTTTTAGAGCATTTTACTCGTTTAAATAGTTAATTATGGGCTTTTAACGAAACTATCAACATAATATTAAGTTTTAGAGCATTTTACTCGTTTAATTTTCTAACGGGTTCACTAAAAAGCCCAATTAGTCATGCACGCTTTAAATCGAACAAACCGACCACAAAATAAGATTCAATCAAACTACATGAGTTCAAATTGTTAATTTGGGGCTTCTCAATATGATTAAACCACTTAATCTCATATTTAGAGCACTTTACTCGGTTTAAATTCCAATATGTTCACTATAAAGCTCATTAAGATATGCATACTTTAAGCATAACAAAACGGCCGCAAAATTATAATAAATCAAATTTCATGAGTTCAAATTGTTAATAATGGGCTTTTAAAACAAAGTATACAACTTATCTCAATTGTAGAGCATTTTATTCGGTTAAAATTATAACAGATTTAGTAAAAAGCCCAATTAGATATGCACGCTTTAAATCGAACAAACCGACTACAAAATGAGATTGAATCAAACTAAATGAGTTGAAATTGTTAATTATGGGCCTTTGACTATGATTAAACCACTTAATCTAAAATTCAGAGCACTTTACTCGGTTTAAATTCCAATGTGTTCACTATAAAGCTCATACAGATATGCATACTTTAAACCTAACAAAATGGTCGCAAAATAAATATAAATCAAATTTAATGAGTTCAAATACTTAATTAAGGGATTTTAACGATGTTATCAACTTAACATTAAGTTTTAGAGCATTTTACTCGTTTAAATTTCTAACGGGTTCACTAAAAAGCCCAATTAGTCATGTACGCTTTAAATCGAACAAACCGATCACAAAATGAGATTCAATCAAACTACATGAGTTCAAATTGTGAATTAGGGGCTTTTGAATATGATTAAACCATTTAATCTCAAATTTAGAGCACTTTACTTGGTTTAAATTCCAATGTGTTCACTATAAAACACATTCAGATATGCATACTTTAAACCTAACACAATGGCCGCAAAATAAGAATAAATAAAATTTAAAGAGTTCAAATAGTTAATTACGTTGTTCTGAGTCAAATTATACAACATAATCTAAATTCTAGAACATTTTACTCGATTAAATTTCTAACGGGTTCACTAAAAAGCCCAATTAGACATGCATGCTTTAAATCGAACAAACCCATCACAAAATGAGATTGAATCAAACTACATGAGTTGAAATTGTTAATTATGAGCTTTTGAATATGATTAAACCTCTTAATCTCAAATTGTGATCACTTTACTTGGTTTAAATTCCAATGAGTTCACTATAAAGCTCATTTAGATATGCATACTCTAAGCATAACAAAACGGTCGCAAAATTAGAATAAATCAAATTTCATGAGTTCAAATTGTTAATTATGGGCTTTTAAAACAAAGTATACAACTTAATCTCAATTGTAGAGTATTTTATTGGGTTAAAATTATAATAGATTCACTAAAAAGCCCAATTAGAGATGCACACTTTAAATCGAACAAACCGACTACAAAATGGGACTGAATCAAACTAAATGAGTTGAAATTGTTAATTATTGGCCTTTTGACTATGATTAATCCATTTAATCTCAAATTTAGAGCACTTTACTTGGTTTAAATTCCAATGTGTTTATTGTAAAACTCAGTAGGTATACACACTTTAAACCTAACAAAACTGTCGCAAAATAAATATAAATCAAATTTAATGAGTTCAAATAGTTAATTATGGGCTTTTAACGAAATTATCAACCTAATATTAAGTTTTAGAGCATTTTACTCGTTTAAATTTCTAACGGTTTTTGTTTTGAAGGAAAGTGCCTCATTAAAAAAAAACCTATAGCCAGTCACCCCGAGAGGTGAGTAGGCCCCTATGGGGAAAAGAGTACCCATGATTTTATTGAGAAGAAGAGGAAAACCTCTCCGACTTTACAAAGGCCCGAATAAAGTCGGGAAAAATATAACAAAAAAAGGACATAAAAGAACGCAAAGCTCTAGTAGCTAAGACATAGGCTACAGCGTTTGCGTCTCTAGGTACATAACAAATCGTACAATCAGGCAAAGTACCAAGAGTGGAACGGATGCGAGACACGAAATGTCGCACCGTTGAGAGATCGTGGTGATGAGCATTATTAACCTTGTTTGCAATGGAGGTTGAGTCAGTTTCAATGATCACGTTAGCCCACCCATTGGTAACCGCGAATTTTAAACCTTCCAAAATGGCGAGAGCTTCGGTAGAAGCTGGATCCGGATAGAAAACGAGCGGCATAGAACAACCACCAAGGTCGGAGCCAGAAGAATCCCGAGCGATGACGCTTGCAGCTGCACCCTTTAACACCGGGTCAAAAGCACCATCTGTTAACCTTGACGAAACCAGGATTCGGTTTCATCCATCTAGCTTGAGCAAAAGTGGGCTCGGCTAGCTGGGAGCGTTGATGGGAAGTATCATGGATTGATGTATAATCATTAAAGAGAGTTTGGGAGTTGGAAACAATTAACCCAACCGGTTGAAGGTGGTTGTTATGGACAAAATCATTGCAGCGGTTCCATAAATTCCATAGTAGCGTTACGAGGAAAGAGAATTGATGTAGTGAAAGAAACCCAGCAACCTCGGTAAGCCATTGGTGGGGAGAAAAAGAGGAAGTGGAGAAAATTCGAGCGGGGAGTCCTGGCAATTGGAGAGCCTCTTTGGCACTAGGACAATCCCTCATAGCATGGATGGTGGTTTCAGTAGTCATATTGCAAATCGGGCAAACCCCCGTACCAAGATTTGCTTGGAGGAGTTTATGGCCTGTTGGTAAAGCATCATGACATAAACGCCATCCAAAGGAACGGACCTTTGGTAGAGTGGGCAGTTTGTATAGAATTTTCCAAAGCTTAGAGGGCCTATTAATTGGCTCTGGCTGTAATTGCAAAAATTGGTAACGAGACCGTACCGTATAGATGCCAGAGTCATGGTGACCCCAAAGGGTGGTATCTTTGTTGTCATTGATAATGGATACATTAAGGATGGTATTGGCATCTTCATAGGAGAAGTAATCTCTTACCTTCGGTTCGTCCCATCAGGGTAGGTTAGGCACCATGAAGGTACCTGCTCGAAGGGGGACTTCGTCATTCACCTTATAATCACCATAGAGGTGCACAGGTTGAGAGTCGCCCCATTTGTCAAAGTGAATTTGAAGTTGACTGGATATGCCTGGTCGTTTGAAGAAACCATTGTGAAGCTTAGAGATAGCTATGCTAATTCCTTTCCAGGCAAAAGATGATTTCCGATTGTGATCAGATTCTAGGATAGAGCTTATGGGATAGTACTTGCATTTGTAGACTTGACTTAAGAGGTTATTAGGTTCACAGATTAGACGCCAGATTTGTTTACCTAGTAAAGAGACATTGAAGTGGTGAAGGTCACGAAAACCTATCCCTCCTGCTGCTTTCGGCATACAGATGGTGTCCCAAGGAAGCATATGCCAACCACGTTTGTCTGCTTTCCCAGATCACCAATATCGGCGTATCGAAGTAGTCATATCATCAATAATGTTTTGTGGTAGGAGGTAGCAAGACATAACATATTGGGGGGTAGATTGGATGACGGATTTTATGAAAATTTCTCTACCGCTAAAGGAAAGAAGGTGTTTATCCCATTTACTCAAGCAGGCATTCATTTTGTCTCTAGTAAAACCCAAAGTTGCAGTCTTGTTTTTCCCTATCAAAAAAATTTTCTAACGGGTTCACTAAAAAGCCCAATTAGTCATGCATGCTTCAAATCGAACAAACCGACCACAAAATGAGATTCAATCAAACTACATGAGTTCAAATTATGAATTAGGGTTTTTTAATATGATTAAACCACTTAATCTCAAATTTAGAGCACTTTACTCTGTTTAAATTCCAATGTGTTCACTATAAAACTCATTCAAATATGCATACTTTAAACCTAACAAAATGGTCGCAAAGTAAGAATAAAACAAATTTAATGAGTTCAAATAGTTAATTACGGTCTTCTAAACCAAATTATACAACATAATCTAAATTCTAGAATATTTTACTCGGTTAAATTTCTTACGGGTTTGTAAGTGGTAATCACATATTCCAAGCCTGTCAAGCAAGAGGCCTAATTGCATGGTATAAGGCAAAGCCTTGTCAAACTCCTTGAAAGAGAAAGCAGCCGATGCCCAAGCACAAGGCTCGGGCAAAAATAAAATAAACTTGGGTCCATGAGAAAGAGATGACGGCAGTAGTACATTGTCTACGTACTTGGCGACACCATATACTTGGGTCCAAGTTCTTCGTTTACACCGACAACGCTGCCAACAGTTACTTCTTGACCCAAAGAAGTTATCTCCCAAGCAAGTCCGTTAGCAAGAGTTCCTTGCCGAATTCGACTTCACCATGGAATACACTCCAGGAAAAGCCAACTCGGTTGCGGATGCTCTAAGCCGAAGGTCATGTTAGCACACCAAAAGGAGAACTAATCCCACGCATCAAGGAAGGGTTGTCTCACGACCCAACAACCAAGATGCTCCTCAACTACACCAAGAAAGGAAAAACACAAAGGTTCTGTAGCGAAGGGGATCTATTATATTCTCAAGGACACCGACTATATGTGCCGCAATTTGGAGAATTGCGCAAGGAAATCTTGAAAGAATGACATGACTCCAAGTGGGCCGGCTATCCCGGAATAGACCGCATATTAGCACTCGTTAAGGAACAAGACTGTTGCGAAAGTTCTTTTTAATCGTCTAAAGTCTATCATATCTCTATGCATAAGTGGTAATCAAGCTGTTTTTGTTCAAGGACGGAATATTACTGACAATATTCTAATTGCTCACGAGCTTATCCACACCTTAAATACCGATGAGACCTCGTTGGCAAAAGGTGCTAGCTTAAAACTTGACATGGAAAAGGCCTTCGACCGTGTTGAGTGGCCTTTTCTTGAACAAATTATGTTTGGCTAGGTTTTAACACCCATTGGGTTTCTCTCATTATGAGATGTATATTCTAGGTTACATTCCAAGTATGTGTCAATGATTCTCTTTCATGACCCTTCAAACCCCATAAAGGGTTACGATAAGGGGACCCTCTCTCTCCCTTCCTTTTTGTTTTTTGCACCCAAGGACTTTCAGCATTGCTCAATGCTGAGCAAGCTAGTGGTAACCTACCTGGTCTCTATGCTAGCAGGAATGGGCCACGTGTGAACCATCTTCTTTTTGCTGATGATTGTGTTGTTTTCATTAAGAATACAACTACAGAAGCTCAATGCCTTAAGAATGCTTTGCATACTTATGCTACCTCATCTGGTCAGGCGGTGAAATTTGAAAAGTTGACTATCTTCTTTTCCCAGAAAACTTCCATGTCGCTTAGAGCAAAAATTAATGATATCCTTCATGTAAGAGAAGTTAACGATCCAGGTATTTATCTGGGAGTCCCCCTCTTAATAGGGAAGAACAAGACAGCGGCCTTGGGTTTCACCAGGGGAAAATGAATGCTCGCTTGAGTAAATGGGATAAACACCTTTTATCCTTTAGTGGTAGAGAAATTTTTATTAAATCAATGATACAATCAATACCTCAGTATGTTATGTCTTGCTACCTTCTACCACAAAACATTATTGATGACATGACCGCTTCGATACGCCGATACTGGTGGTTTGGCAAATCTGACAAACGAGGTTGGCATATGCTCCCTTGGGATACTATCTGTCTGCCGAAAGCAGCAGGAGGTATAGGATTTCGCGATCTACACCACTTCAATGTTGCTTTACTAGGCAAACAAATCTGGCATTTGATTTGTGAACCTAACAATCTCCTTAGTCAAGTCTACAAATGTAAGTATTTCCCATCGGGTTCTATCCTTGAATCTGATCACACTCGGAGATCTTCTTTTGCCTGGAAAGGTCTTAGCATAGCTATCTCTAAACTTCGCAATGGTTTGTTCAAACGTCCAGGCATGTCTAGTCAAATTCAGATCCACTTTCATAAATGGGGAGGCTCTCAGCCTATACAACTTTATGGTGATTATGAGGTGAATGACGAAGTACCTCTTCGTGCAGGTACTTTCATGCTACCTAACATGACCCGGTGGGATGATCCAAAGGTAAGAGAATACTTCTCCCATGAAGATGCTAACACCATTCTTAATGTACCCATTATTAATGACACTAAGGACACCACTCTTTGGGGTCACCATGACTCTGGCATATATTCGGTTCGATCGGGATACCAATTTTTGCAACTACAACTAGGGCCTGTTAATAGGCCTTCTAAGCTTTGGAAAATTCTTTCTAAACTACCCACCTTACCTAAGGTCCGCTCCTTTGGATGGCGACTATGTCATGATGCAATCCCATCTGGCCATAAAATCCTTTAGGCCAATCTTGGCACGGGAGTTTGTCCACTTTGCAACATGGCCATTGAAACCACCTTCCATGCGGTGAGGGACTATCCTAGTGCCAAGGAGGCACTCCAGTTGGCAGGGCTTCCTACTCGAATTTTCTCTATCACGCATATTTCCACCAACCAGTGGCTCTCTGAAGTTGCTAGTTTCCTTTCTTTACATCAATTTTCTTTCCTTATTACAATCCTTTGGAATTTATGGAAACGCCGTAACGATTTCGTCCATAACAACCATCTCCAACCGGCTTGGTTAGTTGTTTCCAATGTGCAAAGAATTCTCAATGACTATACATCATTTAATGATGCTTCCCATCTACGTTGCCGGCTAGCTGAGCCCACCTTCGCTCAAGCTAGATGGAAGAAACCGGCTCCTGGTTTCGTCAAAATTAACACAGATGGGGCCTTTGACCCAGTGTTAAGGGGTGCTGATGCAGGCGTCATAGCTCGAGACTCTTCTGGTTCTGTTCTCGGTGGATGCTCTATGCCTCTTGTTTGTCCAAATTCAGCTTCTACCGAGGCTCTTACTATTTTGGAAGGTTTAATATTTGCTGTTGCCAATGGCTGGACTAATGTGGTTATTGAAACTGATTCTGCTTCCATTGCCAACAAAGTTGATAACACCCATCACCAAGATCTTTCCACAGTGCAACATTTGGTGTCTCGCATCCGATCCACTCTTGGTACTGTACCGAATTGTAAGATTTGTTATGTACCTAGAGACGCAAACGTTGTAGCCCATCTTTTAGCTACTAGGGCTTTGCGTTCTTTTATACCTTTGTCTTTTGACTGTATCTTTCCCGATTTCATTCGGGCTTCTATAAACTCGGAGAGGTTCTCCCCTTCTGCTCAATAAAACCATGGGTACTCTTTTCCCCATAGGGGCCTACTCACCTCTCGGGGTGACTGGCTATAGGCTTTTTTAATGAGGCCCTTTCCTTCAAAAAAATTTTCTAACGGGTTCACTAAAAAGCCCAATTAGACATGCATGCTTTAAATCGAACAAACCCATCACAAAATGAGATTGAATCAAACTACATGAGTTGAAATTGTTAATTATGGGCTTTTAAATTTGATTAAACCTCTTAATCTCAAATTGTGATCACTTTACTTGGTTTAAATTCCAATGTGTTCAATATAAACGAAATTATCAACTTAATATTAAATTTTAGAGCATTTTACTCGTTTAAATAGTGATGTGAGCACATCAATGCAATCACAATATGATCCGGAGGTCTTGCCACAAGGACCTATTACTCGTTCAAAGACAAAGAAATTTAGGGAAGTACTTTTCCTTACTTGTGCTTCAATTCCAGATTCATTCGATAATGTTTGTGCCTTAGAACATAGGCTTTATAATGTGTTGCATGCTGATATGTGACATATTAGACTATACTACTTATTATATATGTTTAAGTATGTATATACGCTAATAAGTATGTTTTAAGGTTTGGTTTGATAGTGTTTATTATGTTTCTAACTTATTTATACGTTCTTGTGTGTTTTTGAATAAGTTTACAAGTGTTTCAACCTTGTGTTTTACGAATGGATCCTTGTGTTGTTTTCCAGTATAGGTAAACAGAGGTGTACCAGTGAGTTACGAAATGGATTCTTGTACTGTTTTCCAGTATAGGTAAACAGAGGTGTACCAGTGAGTTACGAAATGGATTCTTGTACTGTTTTCCAACATAGGTAAACAGAGGTGTGCCAGTGTAAGAGCAAGCCAAACACAACCCTTCTTTTGGAATGATGGACGGCAACAAAGGATAAGGATGAGGGGTTTCTCATTCAAATTCAAACAATTAACACATGTTTAATGTGTTTTATGAGCCCAAACATGTGGCTGATATGAATGGAGCCTAGATGCAAGTTATTAAGCATTTGAATTTAATTTCAGCCAAGTATTCAAATTCGGCCAACTCCTTCATTCTCCTATATATTCTGAAATTTTTGTAAAGACAAGGATACACACACTTTGAATAAAATTTATATTTGAGAGTTTTTCTCATATTTGGTTCTTTTTAGAACTTTTCTGACATTCAAACTTGTTTTTGATTGTCAAATTCTTGATATTTCGGGTTCCTAGATTACTATCTAGAGGGTCCAAGTCCTTTTGACATTAAACAGATTCGATTCGGGTTTGCTCAGTATATTGTGTAGGTTCTTTTGAGTTTAGTGTGTCCAATTCGATCCAGCAACTTTTTGTCCTTTTCTTATCTCTTTTACTTTTCGTTTTATTTTACTTCATTGTTTTCCTATGTAGGAACTTGCTTACAACATTCCTAGATCCGCAACTTACGAAGAAAGTCCCGGCAACGGAACCATATGATACGAGGTAGCCTGTCAAATTTAATGAGTTCAAATAGTTAATTAAGGTCTTCTGAACCAAATTATACAACATAATATAAATTCTAAAACATTTTACTCGGTTAAATTTCTAACGGGTTCACTAAAAAGCCTAATTAGACATGCATGCTTTAAATCAAACAAACCCATCACAAAATGAGATTGAATCAAACTACATGAGTTGAAAATGTTAATTATGGGCTTTTAAATATGATTAAACCTCTTAATCTCAAATTGTGATCACTTTACTTGGTTTAAATTCTAATGTGTTCACTATAAACGAAATTATCAACTTAATATTAAGTTTTAGTGCATTTTACTCGTTTAATTTTCTAACGGGTTCACTAAAAAGCCCAATTAATCATGCACGCTTTAAATCGAACAAACCGACCTCAAAATGAGATTCAGTCAAACTACATGAGTTCAAATTGTGAATTTAGGGCTTTTCAATATGATTAAACCACTTAATCTCAAATTTAGAGCACTTTACTCGGTTTAAATTCCAATGTGTTCACTATAAATGATATGTACACGCCCAACCTTAGTTTCTATCCAAACCTTAAGTCACACAATTCCAATCAAGAAGTTCGACTTAATACTCTTTATTTACTCAATTCATGTGCTACACTCGCTTGCTATCTCATAATATATACCTATAATATTTATTTCCTTATATTACTATTGATAACTCAGTAATAGTATTGAACCACAGCTTTATTTAGCTTATATTATGCATAATTAATATTCAACACATGTTTAGTAACATCATACTTATAGATATGAGCACGACTACGATCCTTACATTATTTTTTGCAACCTTTTAGAGACCGTTTGACGGAGGCAAGTTGTTTACATTCGATAAGCTTCAAGAAGCTTATTGTTCCTTAATCTTGGATGTTCAAACTATGGTCAGATCTATAAAGGTGTATTTCAACCCGAGGGAAGAACCTCCACTATCATCGAAGATCTTCAAGGCTAAGAGAGTTCTTCCTTATTTCATCTTTTAGATATTCATGTCAATATATGCATTTGAGTGCTAGCTTAGGAGTTTGTTGCATGTAGTTGCATGAGCATTAATAAGTTTGTATGTTCAAGAATGCATGATAGTTCATTTAATATGTTAGCTCATTTAAGCATGATAGTTCATAAGCATGCTAATTCATTGAAAATGTTATGTTCATTAAGCATGCTAGATTATTTAAGTTCTAATTTGCATAGAATTTGCATTATTTTAACATATATTTTTGTGTTATTAGGTACAATAAGTCTGAATAAAGATATGTTTGAAGTCTTTTGGGATTCAAGAAATCAAGTGAGAATAAAGGCATCAATTAAAACAATACTTAAAGATGGAATTCAAGGAGTCTTATATATTCAGTCAACTTGATCGACATATTTGAGTTGGATCTAGGCGTAAATGAGTTTTTAAGCCTTCTTAAAACTTGTTCCCCTATTTCTTATCTTTCCAACTCACTTTGAATCACATTGAACCGATATCGGGAGCTTGAGATATGGTTATTTTACCGAAGACAGAGCAAGCTGGAATTTTATTACGAAAAATGCTTGCAAGGATGAGCTTGAACCAAGGAGAGATCTTTTATATTCAGCAAGAGAGACAAGCAATTGAATGACATCTTTATTCATACAAAAAAGGAGTTCAAGGTCTTCTTTTTCATCCATTTTGTGAGACTATTCAAATTCTACAATAAGACACACATTGAAGAGCTTCTTTATTCATACCATTATGACATTCAAGGAGGACAAATGACTTGTAGATAAGCATGGAATTCAATGAGACACTCTCCCTTGGACAAATACATGTCTACATTTATCCTAATATTGTCCACATTCATCCTACATGTTCTATAAACTATTCAACTACCAATGAAGATGGAAGAACACAAGCCTTAATGTCTTGTCATCATTGTCATGTTTATTTGTTAGATTTTTTTATCTTGTTTTTCTATAAATAGTCCCTAGCATTTCATTTGTAAAAAAACAACTTTTGATTCTAATACACTTTTGTGTGAGAATTTTATCTCTTTGTTCTTCATTGAACTTATCCGACTTATCAAGGAATTCTCCTTACGGCGTCATTCCTTATTTCCATATACCAAGGTTCCTAGTTTTCTAACTAGAGGGTCACGGTCTTTCGTTTATGAACATTATAGGAAACGGGTCTTCACTTTTATATAGTTTTGGTTCCTTCCTCGTTCCTATAAACATCCAATAGGATTCGGGTCGGCATTCTCTATAGTGTCGGTTCTTTCCTAGTTACTTATCATCAATACCTTTCCCTATTTACACATATACTTTCACCATCATCTTCTATTCATCTTATTACATTTTCATCAAATCACTAAATTAGCTTTCGCAATCATATCAATTTTATCATCAAGAACCCTTTTGAATTCATTTCATCATATTATGAATTACTTACTACGTTCACGATCGGGCAACTAGTGAATTCCGAAAACTCACGTAACCGGGATCATATCATTTGGCATCAAAGCTAAGTCGAACAAGTAAGTATCATCTTTCATTTTCTTGAAAGACAAAAAAAGCTCAAAAAATTAAAAAAAATAGTCAAAAAGAAAAAAGAGTTTGGCAAAAAAGAGAGAAAGAATATTGCATCATTTGGCATCATTTATTATCAATTTGATTTTTGATTTTCAGCATCATTTGTGTTCTACACTGCCCTTCTATTTTAGCATCATTTGGTTTCATTTTTTTGCTATCATATTACCCTACATCTACCACCATACCCAACTTTAATTTAAGCCGATTCCACAAGGAAAAATATTTGATGAAGTCGATCTAGTTCCTTCAAAAACTTAGGGAGAAAACGAGTGGTAAAAGGCAAGAGTGTACATCAACGGTAAAAGCCATTCTGAGTGAAACACGAGTGGAGTAGTATTTTTTTTGGAGTGAAATAGTGAGATTCTGATTTGTGAGGATTTTTTTAAATCTTTGTTTCTTTATGTCTTAAGATTTCAATCGTGAGATGAATAGATTGTTCCAAAAGCATTTTGACCCAATCACAAAGAAGTTGGATCGAATAATTGAAAGACGTTCTTGTTCAAAACCTCCTCCATCGAAGGTTAAAAGGAAAGAAAAGTTGCGAAATGACGTTCGACCTTGTTCTGAATCGACACCCAATTCGAGCGACAAATCTTGCAAGAAGGATTTCAATTTTTGAACAAGAAACAATGTCAAAAGTTCAACACAAAGTGAGACAAGAATTTCTACATATTGCAATCTAGAAAGTCTAGCTCGTCTCAAGAGTGTTTGGACAATTTTGTCAAAGAAGCATGATTTCAAGAGCAACTAGAAAAAGAATTTGTTGCAAAAAAGAGAGAGAAACGAGAGTGGCAAAAGACATTAAGAGTGAAGAAAAAGATTTTTTTTGAAAAATAAGAGAAAAGAGATTTTCAAAGAAAAACAAAGTGAAAGTGAAAAAGAATTTCAAAAAGAGGATGAGAGTGAAAACAATGAGTTTGGAAAAGAAATTATTTGTGTAGAAGAGAAAGAGAGTCAAATTTCATTTTACACTAACTTTAATCATTCTTCTTTTATTCTTGATTTTTCATTGTCACAGGATTACAAAATGATAAATTCAAGAGAAATCCGATGTTACCGGTGTTCAGGAAGAGGACACATCCCGAGCCAATGTCCTAACCATAGCACCATGATTCCTAAAGGAACAAGAAGATTTATCAACATAGATGATTCAGGAAAAGAGGATAAAAGAAATAAAAATTGAAAAGCCACCACATGGAGTTCAAAAGGACTTTTTCTCCATCTATGGAAAAGATTTCTTCTTACTTGGCGATGAAGAGCATATTCCCAAAGATGCTTTCAATTTAGGGATGAACCATTCTCAAGGGAAAGGAACTAATTTGAAGTATTCAACCTATGGCAAAGGATCTTTCTTGTTTTGCAATGAAGTTCGTTCTTTTATCGATATTTTTGATTCGAGGACGAATCAACTTAAAGAGGGAGGGAATGATGTGAGCACGAATACGATCCTTACATTATTTTCTGCAACCTTTCAGAGACCGTTTGACGGAGGCAAGTTGTTTACATGCGATAAGCTTCAAGAAGCTTATTGTTCCTTAATCTTGGATGTTCAAACTAAGGTCAGATCTATGAAGGTTTATTTCAACCCGAAGGAAGAACCTCCACCATCATCGAAGATCATCAAGGCTAAGGGAGTTCTTCCTTATTTCATCTTTTAGATATTCATGTCAATATATGCATTTGAGTGCTAGCTTAGGAGTTTGTTGCATGTAGTTGCATGAGCATTAATAAGTTTGTATGTTCAAGAATGCATGATAGTTCATTTAATATATTAGCTCATTTAAGTATGATAGTTCATACGGATGCTAGTTCATTGAAAATGTTATGTTCATTAAGCATGCTAGTTTATTTAAGTTCTAATTTGCGTAGAATTTGCATTATTTTAACATATATTTTTGTGTTATTAGGTGCAATAAGTCTGAATAAATATATGTTTGAAGTCTTTGGGATTCAAGAAATCAAGTGAGAGTAAAGGCATCAATTAAAACAATACTTAAAGATGGAATTCAAGGAGTCTTATATATTCAGTCAACTTGATCGACATATTTGAGTTGGATCTAGGCGTAAATGAGTTTTAAGCCTTCTTAAAACTTGTTCCCCTATTTCTTATCTTTCCAACTCACTTTGAATCACATTGATCCGATACCGGGAGCTTGAGATATGGTTATTTTACCGAAGACAGAGCAAGTTGGAATTTTATTACGGAAAATGCATCCAAGGATGAGCTTGAACGAAGGAGACATCTTTCATATTCAGCAAGAGAGACAAGCAATTGAATGAAATCTTTATTCATACAAAAAAGGAGTTCAAGGTCTTCTTTTTCATCCATTTTGTGAGACTATTCAAATTCCACAATAAGACACACATTAAAGAGCTTCTTTATTCATACCAATATGACATTCAAGGAGGATAAATGACTTGTAGATGAGCATGAAATTTAATGAGACACTCTCCCTTGGACAAATGCATGTCTACATTTATCCTAGTGTTGTCCACATTCATCCTACATGTTCTATAAACTATTCAGCTATCAAAGAAGATGGAAGAACACAAGCCTTAATGTCTTGTCATCATTGTCATGTTTATTTGTTAGACTTTTTTTATTTTGTTTTTCTATAAATAATCCCTAGCATTTCATTTGTAAAAAAAAACAACTTTTGATTCTAATACACTTTTGTGTGAGAGTTTTATCTTTTTGTTCTTCATTGAACTTATCTAACTTATCAAGGAATTCTCCTTGTGGCGTCATTCCTTATTTTCATATACCAAGGTTCCTAGTTTTCTAACTAGAGAGTCACAGTCTTTCGTTTATGAACATTATAGGAAACGGGTCTTCACTTTTATATTGTTTTGGTTCCTTCCTCATTCCTCTAAACATCCAATAGGATTCAGGTCGGCATTCTCTATAGTGTCGGTTCTTTCCTGGTTACTTATCTTCAATACCTTTCCCTATTTATACATACACTTTCACCATCATCTTCTATTCATCATATTACGTTTTCATCAAATCACTAAATTAGCTTCTGTAATTATATCAATTCTATCATCAGGAACCCTTTTGAATTCATTTCATCACGTTATGAATTACTTACTACGTTCATGATCGGGCAACTAGTGAATTCCGAAAACTCACGTAACCGGGATCGTATCACTTATTAGTATAAGTTGTTTCTTTGTTGATTATGTTAAACACAACTTAAGGGACTATTGGCCAGCTCTGTTTTAGCTCAAATGCACCATTTGAACTCAAAACAAAGAATCATTGTTTGAGGCACTTACCATCTTCCGATTAGCACCAAAAATATACCAAACACTCCTAGGCAACATAATGAAGTGGATGTTAGCTTCGTTCCAGCTCACGAATCCATAATGAGCTCAAAACAACAAATAGTAAATTTCCATCCATATGAGATTCGGATCAGCTCCTACACACTCTTATGGATTAAGGAGAGTATTATGGCCCTAAGGATCAGTTCACTCAGCTAGGGGGTTAGCCGTTCATCTCAAATCATCACTCAAAGATGGTGAACTTTCAGTTAGCTATATCAACTAGCTAGCTCAGCTCAACCCAGCACAACCTTAGTTCAATCAGCTCATCTTAGCTCACCCTACAACCTTCAGCTCAACCATGGAAGGACATGTTCCCTCCCTAAAAGACACAATCGACCAACCATGGAGGGAAACATGTCTGGGCGCAAAAATAAAGAGATAGCACTCTTCATTGGGATGATTCATGATGGTCCACTTGTGTTCCAATTTCTAGCAGGATAAAAGTAGAATTGGTCTTCTCCGTCTTCATGAAATTTGTCCCTCTATCTCTTATCTTTCCAACAAATGTTTAATCGCATCAATCCGATATCGGGAACTCGAGATATGTTCAGTTTACTGAAGACTGTGCAGGCTGGAAATTTAAACCGAAAAGTTACAACAATTATTGGAAGGAGACACCACCAATTGAATAGACACGAAGGCCACTATTCGGCCACCTTTTAAAAGGGAAATGTTCCTTGGCCACACCCTTTCATTCCCTATAAATATGTAGCCATTTTGGCATTTGAAGACAAAACTTTGAATCAGATTATTTAGTTTGTGAGTTAATCTCTCATTCTTGTTCTTTTAAGAACTTTATCGACTTATCAAATCATCTCTTTGATTTGTGGCGTCACCCTCCATCCTTTATACTTTAGGTTTCTGGAATTATATTTCCAAGAGGTCTAAGTGCATCTACCACCCTCAGAGTTGCAACTAGATTGGGTTTATGTTCCCCTATAACATAAGTTCAACCTTTGCCCCTTTGAATACTATCATTCCAACATGATAAGAATCCGGTTGCGGAATATCCGAATTTGTATTTGTGATTGCCCGATCGTGATTCTAGTAAGTAACTAAAATGAAAAATAGGAACTTTGAAATGAAACTTATAAGATGATATGAAATGGATAGATAATATAGTGAAATAGAATGATGATAAGATGGTTGTTGTGCTTAGGATGAAGTATGGAAAATATGTATGTATGGAAGATGGAAGTGAAGAGAAGAAATGTAATTGATGGTGCGGTGTAAACAAAGGAGGAACCAACACTAAAAAGTGAAGACCCGTTCCTTAAGAGTTTTTAAACCGTGACTTGGGTGAAAGGCTAATGGATTGTGACCCTCTAGTTATAAGAACTAGGAACCAGCAATATAAAAAGACAAAAAGGGATGAATGCCACAAGAACAATCTTGCAAGCCGATAAAGTTCAAAAAGAACTATAAAAGAGAAACACTCTCATGTTATAATATATGCCAAAATTTCTATCTTTTACAATGAAATGAGTGCCTATTTGGTATAAGGCAACAACAAATTGATTGGCCTAGACAAAGATTAAAGGCTCATTATTCTTGTGTTAAAGGCCTATTAATTTGTAGGTTATCCTATCTCCATTTGACAGCCAAAGAGTTTGATCTAACAAAGATGAATGTGGACATTCGTAGGATGAATGTAGACATACATATCATCCACATGGAGAAACCCTTGGGATAATGAACTTGATTAAGTTGTCATTCATCCTCCTTTAATGGGCTGTTGATAAAGCATTGAATTCAGCAATTGAATGGCCTCTTGAATTTGTTGAAGAAGCATCTTGTGACTATTCCCGTACTGAATTTTCAGCATGCACTGTCTTCACTAATTTAATCATATCTTAAGCTCCTGATATCGGATTGAGGTGATTCAAAGTGCGTTGGAAAGATAAGGAATAGGGGAATAAGTTTGAAGAAGACCTAAAGACTCAAATATGCCCGTATCCAATACAAAAATGTCGAACAAGTTGACTGATATTACTTGAACTCCCTCCTTAAGTGTTGCTTTAATTCTTGCCTTTACTCTCCCTTAAGTGGTGATAATGAAGGCTTTCATTGCATGTCTTCTCTGATAAAAACTGATCAGATTTATGGTGTGTTAAAGTACCTCTTAAGTAGTGTTTAAGTAGCTCTTTAAGTGGTGCATTTAGGAGCTCTTCAATGCCTTGTAACATTGTTGAAACTGACAGTCTTTATGTGATGTAAATATCCCTTGAATGCCTTGAAAACTGATCAGCCATCATGGTGTCTTCAAGTGTCTTCAATTGTTGGTAAATGACTTGTCATTCTTGTAAAAAAATGATCAGCCATTTGATCCCAATTGAGTACCCTAGCTGAAAATATATGAGCATCCATTAGATAACATTTTTATTCAATAAAGTAGATGCTTGGAAGAAACTTAATGAGCTAGTTAAATTAAATGAACCAGTTTAATTGAATGAACTAACTCACTTAATGAAATAACAAACATCAATAAGCTCTCAGACTTTAAATGAACTAACATGCATAAACTGACATGCATTAATTAAACTAACAAGATTAAAAGAACTAACATGCTTAAATATTCAAAACAAACATAAGTGAAACAATATGTTTAAATGAACAATAAGCCTTATTTTATTCATGATAAAAAATGCAGAAATTAAATATGCAAAATAATGTAAACTCATGCAAGCTAAAATGCTCATGCAACTACATGCAACACACTCCTAAGCTAGCACTCAAATGCATGTATTAAAAAGCAAAAGTAACATGTTGCATTTGTTCAAAAGATGGCCAAGGCTCCAAGTTCAAATTCAAGGCTTGAAAAGGCATATTTGAACTTGAATTGTTTAGATCCTCGATTCGGGAATAAGTGTTTAAATTTGTCGGCTCTTTTGATGTCAACTTGGCTTGAAGGATTTTGGTGTCAGCCAGGATCACATCATCCCCCCCTTCTTGAAAGCGATTTGTCCCCAAATCGATGCTTGCTATAAATGGGAACAACTTTGACTTCCGTCGGACTGGAAACTTCTTCACTCGCCTTTTGAACCAAAACCACTCTCCGGGTTCAAAGATTTTTTACTTATTCTTCATGTGAAATCTGTTCTCATCATGCTTGACTTTCTTCTCTTTGTTTCCTTGCATTTTTCGATGTAGAGCTTTCATTGATTTAAGCTTTCTTTGATCATCTACAATCTCAACAAGATTAGTAGGAAAAGAAAACAAAAATGGGTGGTTAGAAAACTCAAATGTGCTATGGTTTAGAAATTGTGGGTGGTAACACATTGATAGTGTTGAAGGGTTGCACGAAAAATAATCCTCCCACTTCTTCATGCTCTTCCTAATGATCGCTCTTGATTGGGCAGACAATTCACGTTTCACATACTTGCTAACCATACGAAGGTTGCAAAATGATTGGAAATCTAGATAGAGATCTAGGTACCCAAAGTATCAAGAATTTGACAATCAAAAACAAGTTTGAATGTTAGAAAAGTTCTAAAAAGAACCAAATAAGAGAAAATTCTCAAATATAATTTTTATTCAAAAATGTGAAACCTTGTCTTTACAAAAATTTTAGAATATATAGGAGAATGAAGGAGTTGGCCGAATTTGAATACTTGGCTGAAATTAAATTCAAATGCTTAATAACTTGCATCTAGGCTCCATTCATATCAGCCACATGTTTGGGCTCATAAAACACATTAAACATGTGTTAATTGTTTGAATTTGAATGAGAAACCCCTCATCCTTATCCTTTGTTGTCGTCCATCATTCCAAAAGAGGGTTGTGTTTGGCCTGCTCTTACACTGGCACACCTGTGTTTACCTATGTTGGAAAACAGTACAAGAATCCATTTCGTAACTCACTGGTACACCTCTGTTTACCTATACTGGAAAATAGTACAAGAATCCATTTCGTAACTCACTGGTACACCTCTGTTTACCTATACTGGAAAACAGCACAAGGATCCATTCGTAAAACACAAGGTTGAAACACTTGTAAACTTATTCAAAAACACACAAGAACGTATAAATAAGTTAGAAACATAATAAACACTATCAAACCAAACCTTAAAACATACTTAATAGCATATATACGTACTTAAACATATATAATAAGTAGTATAGTCTAATATGTCACATATCAGCATGCAACACATTATAAAGCCTATGTTCTAAGGCACAAACATTATCGAATGAATCTGGAATTGAAGCACAAGTAAGGAAAAGTACTTCCCTGAATTTCTTTGCCTTAGAACGAGTAATAGGTCCTTGTGGCAAGACCTCCGAATCATATTGTGCTTGCATTGATGTGCTTACATCAATCAAACTACATGAGTTCACATTGTGAATTTGGGGCTTTTCAATATGATTAAACCACTTAATCTCAAATTTAGAGCACTTTACTCGGTTTAAATTCCAATGTGTTCACTATAAATCTCTATCAGATATGCATACTTTAAACCTAACAAAACGGTCGCAAAATAAGAATAAATTAAATTTAATGAGTTCAAATAGTTAAGTACGGTCTTCTGAACCAAATTATACAACATAATCTAAATTTTAGAACATTTTACTAGATTAATTTTTTAATGGGTTCCATAAAAAGCTCAATTAGACATGCATGCTTTAAATCGAAAAAACCCATCACAAAATGAGATTGAATCAAACTACATGAGTTGAAATTGTTAATTATGGGCTTTTGAATATGATTAAACCACTTAATCTCAAATTGTGATCACTTTACTTTGTTTAAATTCCAACGTGTTCACTATAAAGCTCATTTATATATGCGCACTTTAAACCTACCAAAACGGTTGCAAATTAAGGATAAATCAAATTTAATGAGTTTAAATAGTTAATTATGGGCTTTTAAAATAAAGTATACAACTTAATATCAATTTTAGAGCATTTTATTCGGTTAAAATTATAACAGATTCACTAAAGAGCGCAATTAGATATACACGCTTTAAACCTAACAAACCTATAAAAAAATGAGATTAAATCATACTACATGAATTCAAATAGTTAATTATAGGCTTTTGAATATGATTTAGCCACTTAATCTCAAATTCAGAACACTTTATTCGGTTTAAATTCCAATCTGTTTACTATAAAACTCAGTAGATATACACACTTTTAGACCTGAGAAAACGTTCACAAAATAAGTATAAATCAAATTTCATGAGTTCAAATAGTTAATTATGGGCTTTGAACCAAATTATACAACTTAATCTCAATTTTAGAGTATTTTACTCGATTAAATTTCTAACGGGTTCACTAAAAAGCCCAATTAGACATGCACGCTTTAAATCGAACAAACTGACCACAAAATGAGATTAAATCAAACTAAATGAGTTGATACTGTTAATTATAGGCTTTTGAATTTGATTAAACCACTTAATCTCAAATTTAGAGCACTTTACTCGGTTTAAATTCCATTGTGTTTACGTTAAAACTCATTAGATATACACACTTTAAACTAACAAAACGGTCACAAAATAAGTATAAATCAAATTTCATGAGTTCAAATAGTTAATTCAAGTCTTTTGAAAAAAGTATACAACTTAATCTCAATTTTAGAGCATTTTATTTGGATAAAATTATAACAGATTCACTAAAATACCCAATTAGACATGCACGCTTTAAACCCAACAAACCGGCCACAAAATGAGACTCAATCATACTGCATGAGTTCAAATAGTTAATTATAGGCTTTAGAATATGGTTAAACCACTTAATCTCAAATTCATAGCAGTTTACTCTATTTAAATTCCAATGTGTTTACTATAAAACTCATTAGATATACACACTTTAAACTTAACAAAACGGTCGCAAAATAAGTATATATCAAATTTCATCAGTTCAAATAGTTAATTATGGTTTCTGGACCAAATTATAAAACATAATCTCAATTTTAGACTATTTTACTCGTTTAAATTTCTAATGGGTGTCATCAAAAAAAATTTCTAATGGGTAGTTAATCCAATTTCATGTGTTACACACCTTTTGGGTGTTGCTTTCTTTCTCTCCTCTCCCCTTCTCCCTCGCCCTCTCCCCCCTTCTTCATGTTGTCTTTCTTCTTTGCCGCCTTCACCTTCCCCCTCCACCGATCGTCCATTGCTACCCCTCCCTTGATCGGTCGACTTTCACCATCATCACTTTCAAGAGAGAAAGAAGCAATGCCGACGTCATCAAATACTATAAGGTATAACAAGTCTACAATTTTTTCTTTTCTCGCTATCTTTCTAATTCGGCTATCTTATATCTTATTCTTTTTGAGACCATACTCTCCAGATCTCTTCATATTCAATCAAACCAGTTTTTATTTGAGGATTATCTTTTAAATATCCTCGTTGTTCATTGGAGATCTTTTGCTCCTTTGGCGAGACTGGTAATTTCTTTATCGTTGGGAAGAACCCTAAGAGTTTTTCATCTGAGTTTCATTGTTCTTGTCAAATTCAGATGGCTTATTCCACTCAATCCATATGGACTTCCAGTCAATTTTCAGATTCATCTTAGACGCTTTTCGAAGTGTTTCACAGTAATAATCTCTTTACCACGTTTCTCAACTTATTGTCGTTCTATCATTCCTTCTTGTTTCAGCAAGATCACAGGTAATAAATCTTGGAATCTTCTCTTATCAATACAATTGCTTTATCTCCTTTTGTCGCATATTTACTACCCTTACACAAGGATTTTACCAACGCCATAATTGGTGTGTTAATTTCAATCTGGTTATGCCTCTTGTGGCTAACCAGGGTTACGATACATGCACTCATCCATACTTATACTAAAGAAAGCTTGATTTACCGTTTTCCTGGGCAGTTGGACCACCAAACGATTCCCAATGTCGGTGATCAGGTTGATTGGTCTTGGATTCACGATACCTTCTCCAACCTTTGGTTTGGAAGACTATTGATCACTCTTTATTGGCCATCAGAGTCTTTGTGCACACTGGTATGTGGTAGTGAAAATCTGTGGGCTTTTAGCACTGCTTGGTTCTTAAGCCGAATTACACAATCTGGGCATTGGAGAGAGATTCATGTTCCATTGTCTGTAAAGTTTATTATTCGCTTACATTTAAACCTCCTAAGTATTCTAGTTCAACTTACCCTTTTCCTTTCCTTCTTGCTATTCATATTTTTGATCATGTTGCTGCCCTTGCTAGGGACCCCTACCAACACATCGCATTGTGCTCTTTCTCTATTATGGCTCAAACTCGATAATGTCTTTTCTCTGCATGGTTGCACTATTACCTTCCAATCAACAGATGGATCTCGTTTTGATCCCCCTATACATTGGAGTTGCTGGATGAACCTTATGCGAAGGTTCTCCTGTTGCTCTTTGCTTGAAAACACCCTTTGCTACACACCCGTTTTGATAGTATTGGGGCTGAATGTTCCCTTTCTAACTGGGATGTTTACTCAACATATCAACCATCGGAAACTCGTGTTCTGGTCATGGATGCAACTCTCGGCCCATACTCCTTTGGTATATATTCCCGGTCACACCCTCCCGGTTGCAACACTATGTCAAGCCCACATATACTACAATGAATCCAAAATCTTACAACATATTGGTCGTACAAAACCCTTCGAAGCCTGTTATTGATACATGTATGAGAGAGATAAAATTACTTATTTTGGAAAAGAAGTTGAAATTGTTCGATTCAAGCAACAAGGTCCAAAACAATCCATGCATAGGAGGTGCAAAACAATGCATTGTTGATACGAAACTGAAACTATTTTTCAAGCCTGAAGCATCAGCCAACATGCAACGACTTTTCGGATAGGATATGGGCATTTTTGGGAAGAGTTGACTTCTAATAAATTAACCGTCATTCAGTTACCTTTTCAACTCATCTTGAAACAAATCAATCGGACATCAGAAGCTCAAGATATATTTGTTTTACTGAAGATTGTGCATGCAGAAAACTAGATACAGGATTTTGTAAAATTCACCTCAAAAGCTAATATATAAAGCTTTTTGATGAATTATATATTAAAATAAAATAATTCAAATTTGGATTATAAATCTTTGACCATAATTATTAGTATTTTAATTTATTACATAGGATTTCTTTTAATTAGCTTATGTTGATTTTAGGGGATTCATTTATATTAAGTTATCAATGTGATGATTTTTAGGGATTAAATAGCTATTTCTTAGGGATTTTGCTGGTCCTTTAGGTTATAAAAGGAGGTAACCTATTCTCTTGTAAGATGAACAATTTGAATATTTCTTTTGGAGAATAAATTTTATTGAGTATATTTTTGCAAGTATTGTTTGCTTGTGAATTTTAGAAGTGTTTCAACACAATCTTCTCAATAGATTACTGGTGATTCTTTCTTCACATTCTCGCTTGCCTAGGTAATTGCATCTAGGAGGGTGGGTTAGAGCCTATCATAGAGTTTGCTTGATCAATCGCGATCAAGAGGGTTCCTAGGACACAACAACCATCACTACACCATCAAATCTTCTTCATCTTCAACCAACACCACCATTTCATTAACCACGTCGATTCCATGCCACATCAATTATCCTACTATTTTGGATCTCTTAAGAAGTGCGGTTTCTCTCCAATTCTTTATTTACACTCCTCTTTTCTATAAATATATTGATAGAGCATAACCAGGATTGTTTTCTTTCTCTCTCTCTCTCGATCGGCCATTACGACTGCCTCTCACCCATCTCCGTGGATGATACCCTTCAAACCATGCACATGTTACGGATCTCAAAACTAGACTCTTCACTAACCATTGTTGGTTTTGCTGTCTTTCAAAAGACCTATATGATGATTTCTTGGTCTCCAAGCCACAAGTTTCAACCTATGATTCTACCCGTCGATGATCAAGTAGGTTGGTCTTGGATTCGCGATAAGTTGGATGTTGTGGAAGTCGTTTGGTTATCAAGTAGTCTCCAGGGTTGTTCGTCTCTCAACATATCTTTCTTGGCCATCGAAGATTCAATGCACGCTGGTCCGTGACAGTACCAAGTTGGATGTTGTGGAAGTCACTTGGCTCTCAAGTCACTGTACGCAGGTACGTCTATCTGCTTCCTCTTTTCAAAATCTTCTCCATGCCTCTTTTTACATTAATGTTTTTTTTTGTTCATTTTTCTATCTAGTTTTTCCCATGATCATTTTACTTTATACGATTATTTTGGTGTACTAAGTTTTTCCTCTCACATCTTGTATGATGGTTTTGTATCGAATAGTTTATCTTGTTCACTTACCATCACTTTTCAGGGTGTCCTCACACTACCATAGTGGCCGGTTATGGCATACATTGTATTCTTCTTTATGATGCAAGAAACAATAAATCTCCTTTGTTTTCATCACACGACGTATAATTTCTTTATTTTCTCTTTGTGTATACCATCCTTTTCAAGGAAGCTTACTAACACCTTTATTGGTGTAAACTTGATGTGATCCAAGACAACACCAAACTTCCTGGGGCCTTGCTTATATCAGGGAAGAAATCACAAGATTTAAACACTTGTGGCAAAGTCGATGATCTTAACAATTCAAGTTCAAACATGCTTTCTCAAGCCTTGAGTTTGAACTTGGAGCCTTGGCCATCTTTTGAACAAATGCAGCATGTTACTTTTACATTTTAATACATGCATTTGAGTGCTAGCTTAGGAGTGTGTTGCATGTAGTTGCATGAGCATTTAGGTTGCATGAGTTATATTATTTTTCATATTTAATTTCTGCATTTTTTATCATGAATAAATAAGGCTTATTGTTCATTTAAAAATATTGTTTCATTTATGTTTGTTTAGAACATTTAAGCATGTTAGTTCTTTTAAGCTTGTTAGTTTGATTAATGCATGTCAGTTTATGCATGTTACTTCATTAAGTGAGTTAGTTCATTTAATTAATCTGGTTCATTTAATTTAACTAGATCATTAATTTTCTTTCAAGCATTTACTTTATTGAACAAAGATGTTATCTAATGGATGCTCATATATTTTCAGCTAGGGTATTCATTTTGGATCAAATGGCTGATCATTTTCTACAAGAATGACAAGTCATTTTCCACCAATTGAAGACACTTGAAGACATCATGATGGCTGATCAGTTTCAAGACATTCAAGGGAGATTTACACCACTTAAAGACTATCAGTTTCAGCAAGAAAGCAAGGCATTGAAGAGCTCCTAAATACACCACTTAAAGAGGCACTTAAATACCACTTAAGAGCTACTTAATCCTCCATAAAGCTGATCATTTTTTTTCCAGAGAAGACATGCAATGAAAGCCTTCATTATCACCACTTTAGGGAGAGTAAAGGCAAGAATTAAAGCAACACTTAAGGAGGGAGTTCAAGGAATATTAGTTAACTTGTTCGCCATTTTTGGATTGGATACGGGCATATTTGAGTCTTTAGGTCTTCTTAAAACTTATTCCCCTTTTTCTTAGCTTTCCAACGCACTTTTAATCACCTCAATCCGATATCAGGAGCTTAATATATGATTAAATTAGTGAAGACAGTGCATGCTGGAATTTTGTACGGGAATAGTCACAAGATGCTTGTTCAACAAATTCAAGAGGCCATTCAATTGCTGAATTCAATGCTTTATCAACAGCCTATTAAAGGAGGATGTATGAAAACTTAATCAAGTTCATTAGCCCAAGGTTTTCTCTATGTGGATGATATATATGTCTACATTCTTCCTATGAATGTCCACATTCATCCTTTTTAGATCAAACCTTTTGGCTCTCAATTGGAGATAGGATAACCTACAAATTAATAGGCCTTTAACACTAGAATAATGAGTCTTTAATCTTTGTCTAGGTCAATCAACTTGTTGTTGTCTTACACCTATAAATAGACACTCAGTCCATTGTAAAAATAGAACTTTTGGCATATATTACAACTTTAGAGTGTTTCTCTTTTATAGTTCATTTTGAACTTTATCGGCTTGCAAGATTGTTCTTGTGGCATTCATCCCTATTCATTTTTCTTATATTGCTGGTTCCTAGTTCTTATAACTAGAGGGTCACAATCTATTAACCTTTCACCCAAGTCACGGTTTAAAAAATCTTAAGGAACGGGTCTTCACTTTTTAGTGTTGGTTCCTCCTTTGTTTACACCGCACCATTCATTACATTCCTTCTCTTCACTTCCATCATCCATACATGCATATTTTCCTTACATCATCCTAAGAACAATAACAATCTTATCATCATTCCATTTCACCATATTATCTATCAACTACCTATCACCTTGTAAGTTTCATTTTAAAATTCCTATATCTAATTTCAGTTACTTACTAGAATCACGATCGGGCCATCACAAATACAAATTCGGCTATTCTGCAACCGGATTTGTATCAAAACTTGTCCAACAATGTTACTGGATCTATTTATATCATTACCAACTCTTCTTATTTATTAAGGAACTCTACTTACTCTCCAACTCCTATTTCTTCTCTTATCCAAATCAATATATCATCTCAAAAGACTTATATTCCAATCCTTATGAGGAACCCTCACTTTTCTTTTTATAAGTTTATTCGTTGTAATATTTCTTTTCCAAAGAATTTCACTTTCTTTCAACTTCCTAATTGCTTTTATCAAAGACTCTTTTCTCATAATCTTTTTGTAACTCAAACTCTCTCTTCCCTCCTATATATATCCATCCTTTGCTCTCATTATTCTCCACCTCAAAACGTTTCTACTGCATTATCGAACTATCCTTTCGCTTCTTTTACCCATTCCTACACCCTCTACAACCAATTACCAATGGATTCTAAGTCTTTTCTTCAACAACTTGACAATTTTCAATTCACTGAAGACAAACTACTATTTTTCAACCCAGTATTTCTTGGGATTCTTCCGAGAAGGAAGCACACTCCACCCTATTAGGGAGCCTTCGATCCTCAAAAGAAATAGACGACCAGGTGATCATAAAAGCTTTTACCAGAATTTGGACTCTAGCTAAAGTTGTCTCCATGAGAGTTTTGAAACCACATCTATTTCTCTTCCGGTTTAAAGATGAGAAGATTAAAGATGATATCCTGGCCATGGGGCCTTGGTGATATGAGGTAGCCTGTCGAAACGAACTTTCTTCGTTTGTTACGGATCTAGGAATGTTGTAAGCAAGTTCCTGCAACAAGAAAAACCTAAACAATCAAGATTTTGCACTAATTACCTATATACAAAATAAGTATAATAACTTGAGTGTTTGAAGAGAATATTTAAACTGTTTACCGATGTAGGAAAATAATGAAGAAAAAAAATAAAACGAAAATGAAAGAAAGAAAGATAAGTTGGGCGTTTGAATGGACTTTTACATTGTTCACCTATATAGGAAAACAATGTAGAAAACAATACGAAAATGAAAGAAAGAAAAGTAAAGATGAGCGTTTTGAATGATGTTCAAAACTGGAAGATGAATGCTTCAAGAAACATCCATGGCATCAACTCGAACATTCAACAATGTCAAGGATAAGTTGCTGGATCGAAATGGAACGTTAAACTCAAAAGAACCTACACAATTTACTGAGCAAACCCGAATCGAATCTGTTTAACGTCAAAGGACTTGGACCCTCTAGATAGCGATCTAGGAACACGAAGTATCAAGTTTTGACAATCAAAACAAGTTTGAAAGTCAAAAAAGTTCTAAAAAGAACCAAGTAAGAGAAAGTCTCGCAAATATAATTTTTATTTCAAAGTGTCCAACCTTGTCTTTACAAAAATTAGAGAATATATAGGAGAATGAAGGAGTTGGCCTAATTTGAATACATGGCTGAAATTAAAGGGAAAAAATGTATTCAAATGCTTAATAACTTCATCTAGGCACCATACATATCAGCCACATGTTTGGGCTCATAAAACACATTAAACACACGTTAATTGTTTGAATTTTGAATGAGAAACCACTCATCCTTATCCTTTGTTATCATCTATCATTCCAAAAGAGGGATGTGTTTGGCTTGCTCTTACGCGCCTATGTATAGAAAAGAAGGTTGTGTTTGGCTTTAACACTCACTAACCCACCTCTGATTACCTATAAAGGAAATCAGTACAAAAATCCATCAAAGTATTGTAAACTCAATGAAAACGTAAATACAAGGTGTAATCACTTGCAAACATATTCAATAACACACATGAACTTATAAATAAATTAAAAACATAACAAACACTATCAAACCAATCTCTAAAACATACTTAAACATATGTAATAAGTAATATAGTCTAATATGTCACATATCAACATGTAACACATTATAAAGCCTATCTTCTAAGGCATAAACACTTGCAAATGAATCTGGAATTGTAGCCCAAGGAAAAGAACTTCCCTGAATTTTTTTCCTTAGAACGAGTAATAGGTCCTGTTGGCAAAACCTCTAGATCAAACCATGCTTGTATAGATGTGCTCACATCACTTGGACTTATAAGGATGAATGGCTAGCCCTTGTGCAATACAATCCCAACATAAGTCTAGACGAACACCCCTTTCAAATGATTAATATTTGGGTACGTATCTATAACATTCCCCCTATCCTCCTTGCTTTTGAGGAATCTGCCCATCACACTAGAGAGTCCCTTGGGGCCTTCATTGGAACAATCAAAAAAATTGACACCAGGAAAATTGACTTCAGTATGATTGAATACCTTCGAGTCGGATTGACACTAGATGCATCCAAGCCGATTAGGCGCTGTGTTGCTACTAGTGGTGGGCCATCCACTAGGTTTTGCCTACTACAATACGAACGTCTTCCCACAATATGTCATTTTTGTGGTAAAGTTGGTCATTCAACGGATTTTTGTTCTATCCAGTTGAGGCTCGTCCTGAACAACTACAATATGGCGACTGGCTTCACTATGTTCCTAAGAAAAAGAATGCACAACCTACACAAAAAGGATGGATTCGTTATTTAAACATTGTCACTTCAAACACTCAGTGTACGCCAACTTCTTCTCAAACTTTAGCAAACCACCAGGATGATGTCAATAAGAATGGTATATCTCCTAAGCAATCACCTCAAAATAAACGACCAAGTCTTTGCTCCAGGTATTGAATCCACCCAGAATACTTGAAAGGGCCCTAGCTCTCTCCCTATTGTTGCTAGTAGGCTACAAGCCAGTAGATACATGCAACCATTACAAATGGTCTTCCCATATCAT
Source organism: Abelmoschus esculentus (assembly GCA_035048815.1). Lineage (NCBI taxonomy): Eukaryota > Viridiplantae > Streptophyta > Magnoliopsida > Malvales > Malvaceae > Abelmoschus > Abelmoschus esculentus. The sequence goes on from JAUCBN010000049.1 coordinate 6,736,748, forward strand.
AGCTCTAACATTACTACAAGACCAAAGAACCATGAAAACCCTGGCAAAATCAGCTTGATGGAACCAGAACTCCAATATTTGGAGGCAGAATTAGCCGATGATCCTGACTTCCAGGAGGCAACTAACTGGCTGGACAATGCGCCAACTCCTAAACGACTCACTCGTCCTACTTCAAGTAGAGGCACAAAAAGAATGCCACCTTCTAATGAGGACCACAAGCCTAAACGACCTCGATCTTCAAATAAAAAAGCTAGGATGAGAAGCGCAAAAAACTCTCCAGCGGAGGTTGATGATGATCAACCCCGCCGAGTTACATGAAACTACTATGTTGGAACTGTTAGGGTCTTGGCAACACCTAGGCAGTTCATGCTTTACAACGTGTTGTCTCAAAGCATGATGCCAATTTTCTATTTCTTTGTGAAACTAGGTTAAACAAATATATTATGGACCGTATTAGGATTAAGTTAGGAATGCATGGTCGCATAGCCATGGAATCCAGTCCTTCTTGTACAGGGCTTGCTATTATTTGGAATAATAAAATCTCTATTAATTTGCTTTCTTGCTCGGATCGTCATATTGATGTTATTATTTCTTTTGGGCAAACTCAAATACATTTCTCTGGTTTACATGGTTTTGTTGAAACTATAAACAAATACAAAACTTGGCAACTAATAGATACCTTACAATCAGCCTCTTCCCTTCCATGGCTGTTAGGAGGGGACTTTAATGAAATCCTATATGATAATGAAAAACGAGGTGGTACTCGTCGTGCGTGATCACAAATTAATAACTTCAGAGATTGTCTTAATAAGAACGATCTTTTTTATTGTAAGCCAACGTCAAGATGGTTCACTTGGACTAGATTTGGACGTAATACGGAAACAATTATGGAAAGAATCAGTCGATTCCTTGGTAATTTTGCCTAGTTTAACTCTTTTCTTAACTTCCAAGCTATATCTTTATTTCAGGCATGCTTTGACCACTGCCCTATCTGATGTGATCCTGGCTGACACCAAAATCCTTCAAGCCAAGTTGACATCAAAAGAGCCGACAAATTTAAACACTTATTCCCGAATCGAGGATCTAAATAATTCAAGTTCAAATATGCCTTTTCAAGCCTTGAATTTGAACTTGGAGCCTTGGCCATCTTTTGAACAAATGCAGCATGTTACTTTTGCTTTTTAATACATGCATTTGAGTGCTAGCTTAGGAGTGTGTTTCATGTAGTTGCATGAACAATTAGCTTGCATGAGTTTACATTATTTTGCATATTTAATTTCTGCATTTTTTATCTTGAAAAAATAAGGCTTATTGTTCATTTAAACATATTGTTTCATTTATGTTTGTTTAGAACATTTAAGCATGTTAGTTCTTTTAAGCTTGTTAGTTTAATTAATGCATGTCAGTTTATGCATGTTAGTTCATTTAAAGTCTAAGAGCTTATTGATGTTTGTTAGTTCATTAAGTGAGTTAGTTCATTCAATTAAACTGGTTCATTTAATTTAACTAGCTCATTAATTTTCTTCCAAGCATTTACTTTATTGAATAAAAATGTTATCTAATGGATGCTCATATATTTTCAGCTAGGGTATTCATTTTGGATCAAATGGCTGATCATTTTGTACAAGAATGACAAGTCATTTACCACCAATTGAAGACACTTGAAGACACCATGATGGCTGATCAGTTTTCAAGGCATTCAAGGGATATTTACATCACATAAAGACTGTCAGTTTCAACAATGTTACAAGGCATTGAAGAGCTCCTAAATGCACCACTTAAAGAGCTACTTAAACACTACTTAAGAGGTACTTTAACACACCATAAATCTGATCATTTTTTATCAGAGAAGACATGCAATGAAAGCCTTCATTATCACCACTTAAGGGAGAGTAAAGGCAAGAATTAAAGCAACACTTAAGGAGGGAGTTCAAGTAATATCAGTCAACTTGTTCGACATTTTTGTATTGGATACGGGCATATTTGAGTCTTTAGGTCTTCTTCAAACTTATTCCCCTATTCCTTATCTTTCCAACGCACTTTGAATCACCTCAATCCGATATCAGGAGCTTAAGATATGATTAAATTAGTGAAGACAGTGCATGCTGAAAATTCAGTACGGGAATAGTCACAAGATGCTTCTTCAACAAATTCAAGAGGCCATTCAATTGCTGAATTCAATGCTTTATCAACAGCCCATTAAAGGAGGATGAATGACAACTTAATCAAGTTCATTATCCCAAGGGTTTCTCCATGTGGATGATATGTATGTCTACATTCATCCTACGAATGTCCACATTCATCTTTTTTAGATCAAACTCTTTGGCTGTCAAATGGAGATAGGATAACCTACATGCAATAAAAGTCTTCATTATCACCACTTAAGGGAGAGTAAAGGCAGCAATTAAAACAATACTTAAGGAGGGAGTTCAAGGAATATCATTCAACTTGTTCGCCATTTTTGGATTGGATACAGGCATATTTGAGTCTTGAGGTCTTCTTCAAACTTATTCCCCTATTTCGTAGCTTTCCAACGCACTTTGAATCACCTCAATCCGATATCAGGAGATTAAGATATGATTAAATTAGTGAAGATAGTGCATGTTGGAAATTTAGTACAGGAATAGTCACAAGATGCTTGTTCAACAAATTCAAGAGGCCATTCAATTGCTGAATTCAATGCTTTATCAGCAGCCTATTAAAGGAGGATGAATGAAAACTTAATCAAGTTCATTAGACCAAGGGTTTCTCCATGTGGATGATATGTATGTCTACATTCATCCTATGAATGTCCACATTCATCATTTTTAAATCAAACTTGTTGGCTGTCAATTGGAGATAGGATAACCTACAAATTAATAGGCCTTTAACACTAGAATAATGAGCCTTTAATCTTTGTTTAGGCCAATCAATTTGTTGTTGCCTTATACGTATAAATAGGCACCCATTCCATTGTAAAAGATAGAACTTTTGGCATATATTACAACTTGAGAGTGTTTCTCTTTTATAGTTCTTTATGAACTTTATCGGCTTGTAAGATTGTTCTTGTGGCATTCATCCCTTTTCATCTTTTTAAATTGTTGGTTCCTAGTTCTTATAACTAGAGGGTCACAAACCATTAACCTTTCACCCAAGTCACGGTTTAAAAACTCTTAAGGAACGGGTCTTCACTTTTTAGTGTTGGTTCCTCCTTTGTTTACACCGCACCATTCATTACATTCCTTCTTTTCACTTCCATCTTCCATACATCTATATTTTCCATACTTCTATAATTTTCATACTTCATCCTAAGCACAACAACCATCTTATCATCATTCCATTTCACCATATTATCTATCCATTTTATATCATCTTATAAGTTTCATTTCAAAGTTCCTATTTTTCATTTTAGTTTCTTACTAGAATCACGATAGTGCAATCACAAATACAAATTCGGATATTCCGCAACCGGATTCGTATCATTTACTCAGTTTAAACTCCAACGTGTTCTTTATAAAGCTCATTTAGATATGCGCACTTTAAACCTAACAAAACAGTTGCAAAATCAGAATACATCAAATTTAATGAGTTCTAATAGTTAACTATTGGATTTTGTAATAAAGTATACAACTTAATCTCAATTTTAGAGAATTTTATTTGGTTAAAATTATAACAGATTCACTAAAAAGCCCAATTAGACATGCACGCTTTAAATCAGACAAGCCGACCACAAAATGAGATTGAATCAAACTACATGAGTTAAAATTGTTAATTATAAGCTTTTGAATATGATTAAACCACTTAATCTAAAATTTAGAGCACTTTACTCGGTTTAAATTCCAATGTGTTCACTATAAAGCTCATTTAGATATGCATACTTTAAACCTAACAAAATGGTCACAAAATAAGAATAATTCAAATTTCATGAGTTCAAATAGTTAATGATGTGAGCACATCAATGCAAGCACAACATGATCCGGAGGTCTTGCCACAAGGACCTATTACTCGTTCTAAGGCAAAGAAATTCAGGGAAGTACTTTTCCTTACTTATGCTTCAATTCCAGATTCATTCGATAATGTTTGTGCCTTAGAACATAGGCTTTATAATGTGTTGCATGCTGATATGTGACATATTAGACTATACTACTTATTATATATGTTTAAGTATGTATATATGCTATTAAGTATGTTTTAAGGTTTGGTTTGATAGTGTTTATTATGTTTCTAACTTATTTATACGTTCTTGTGTGTTTTTGAATAAGTTTACAAGTGTTTCAACCTTGTGTTTTACGAATGGATCCTTGTGCTGTTTTCCAGTATAAGTAAACAGAGGTGTACCAGTGAGTTATGAAATGGATTCTTGTACTGTTTTCCAGTATAGGTAAACAGAGGTGTACCAGTGAGTTACGAAATGGATTCTTGTACTCTTTTCCAACATAGGTAAACAGAGGTGTGCCAGTGTAAGAGCAGGCCAAACACAACCCTTCTTTTGGAATGATGGACGGCAACAAAGGATAAGGATGAGGGGTTTCTCATTCAAATTCAAACAATTAACACATGTTTAATGTGTTTTATGAGCCCAAACATGTGGCTGATATGAATGGAGCCTAGATGCAAGTTATTAAGCATTTGAATTTAATTTCAGCCAAGTATTCAAATTCGGCCAACTCCTTCATTCTCCTATATATTCTGAAATATTTGTAAAGACAAGGATACACACACTTTGAATAAAATTTATATTTGAGAGTTTTTCTCTTATTTGGTTCTTTTTAGAACTTTTCTGACATTCAAACTTGTTTTTGATTGTCAAATTCTTGATACTTCGGGTTCCTAGATTGCTATCTAGAGGGTCCAAGTCCTTTTGACGTTAAACAAATTCGATTCGGGTTTGCTCAGTATATTGTGCAGGTTCTTTCGAGTTTAGCGTGTCCAATTCGATCCAGCAACTTTCTGTCCTTTTCTTATCTCTTTCACTTTTCGTTTTATTTTACTTCATTGTTTTCTTATGTAGGTAAACAATGTAAATTTTCTCTTCAAACGCCCAAATTATTATACTTATTTCCTATATACGTAATCAGTGTAAACACTTGACTGTTTATGTTTTTCTTTTGCAGGAACTTGCTTACAACATTCCTAGATCCGCAACTTACGAAGAAAGTCCGTTTCGACAGGCTACCTCATATTAGTTAATTATTTGCTTCTCAACAAAATTATACAACATAATCTCAATTTTAGAATATTTTACTCGTTTAAATTTCTAATGGGTTCACTAAAAAGCCCAATTAGACATGCACGCTTTAAATCAAACAAAACGATCACAAAATGAGATTGAATCAAACTATATGAGTTGAAATAAAAAATTATGGGCTTTCGAATATGATTAAAACTCTTAATCTAAAATTTAGAGCACTTTACTCGATTTAAATTCTAATGTGTTCACTATAAAGCTCATTTAGATATGCGCACTTTAAACCTAAAAAATCGGTTCAAAAATAAGAATTAATCAAATTTCATGAGTTCAAATAGTTAACTATGGGATTTTGAAACAAAGTATACAACTTAATCTCAATTTTAGAGCATTTTATTTGGATAAAATTATAACAGATTCAGTAAAGAGCCCAATTAGACATGTATGCTTTAAACCCAACAAACCGACCACAAAATGAGATTCAATTATACTACATGAGTTCAAATAGTTAATTATAGGCATTAGAATATGATTAAACCACTTAATCTCAAATTCAGAGCACTTTACTCTGTTTAAATTCCAATGTGTTTACCATAAAACTCAATAAATATACACACTTTAAACTTAACAAAACGGTCGCAAAATAAGTATAAATCAAATTTCATCAGTTCAAATAGTTAATTATGGGCTTTGAAACAAATTATACAACTTAATCTCAATTTTAGATCATTTTACCCGTTTAAATTTCTAACGGGTTCATTAAAAAGCCCAATTAGACATGAACGATTTAAATAGAACAAACGGACCACAAAATGAGATTGAATCAAACTACATGAGTTGAAATTGTAATTATGGGCTTTTGAATATGATTAAACCTCTTAATCGCAAATTGTGATCACTTTACTTGGTTTAAATTCCAATGTGTTCACTGTAAAACTCATTTAGATATGGATACTTTAAGCATACAAAATGGTCGCAAAATTAGAATAAATCAAATTTCATCAGTTCAAATAGTTAATTATGGGCTTTGAACCAAATTATACAACTTAATCTCAATTTTAGAACATTTTACTCGTTTAAATTTCTAACGGGTTCACTAAAAAGCCCAATTAGACATGCACACTTTAAGTTGAACAAACCGACCACAAAATGAGATTGAATCAAACTATATGCGTTGAAATTGTAATTATGGACTTTTGAATATTATTAAACGTCTTAATCTCAAATTGAGATCACTTTACTCTGTTTAAATTCCAATGCACTATAAAACTCAGTAGATATACACATATTAAACCTAACAAAACGGTCTCAAAATAAGTATAAATCAAATTTCATCAGTTCAAATAGTTAATTATGGGCTTTGAACCAAATTATACAACTTAATCTCAATTTTAGAACATTTTACTCGTTTAAATTTCTAAAGAGTTCCTGGGTACTCTTTTCTCCATAGGGGCCTGCACACCTCTTGAGGTGACTGGCTATAGGGTCTTTTTAATGAGGCCCTTTCTCTCAAAAAAATTTCTAAAGGGTTCACTAAAAAGCCCAATTAGATATGCACACTTTAAATCGAACAAACCGACAACAAAATGAGATTGAATCAAACTACATGAGTTGAAATTGTAATTATGGGCTTTTGAATATTATTAAACCATTGAATCTCAAATTGAGATCACTTTACTCTATTTAAATTCTAATGTGTTCACTATAAAACTCAGTAGATATACACACTTTAAATCTAATAAAAAAGTATCAAAATAAGTATAAATCAAATTTTATCAGTTCAAATAGTTAATTATGGGCTTTGAACCAAATTATACAACTTAATCTCAATTTTAAAACATTTTACTCGTTTAAATTTCTAACAGGTTCACTAAAAAACCCAATTAGACATGCACGTTTTAAATCGACGACCCTGGTATTTATTTGGGGGTTCCACTCCTAATTGGGAAGAATAAGACAACAGCTTTGGGTTTTACCAAAGACAAAATGAATGCTCGTCTTAGCAAATGGCATAAGCACTTTCTCTCCTTTAGTGGTAGAAAATTTTTCATCAAATCTGTCATACAGTCAATGCCACAATATGTCTTGTCTTGTTACTTGCTACACCAAAACATTATCGATGATATGACTACTTCAATGCGCCGTTACTGGTGGTCAGGGAAAGCTGATAAACGAGGATGGCATATGCTTCCATGGGACATTGTTTGTCTACCGAAAGCAGCCAGAGGTATAGGGTTTTGCGATCTACACTATTTCAACATTGGTTTACTTGGTAAGCAAATTTGGAGACTAATTTGTGAGCCTGATAATCTTCTTAGTCAGGTCTACAAGTGCAAATATTATCCATCGAGTTCTGTGCTCGAATCCAATTCCACTCGAAGATCTTTCTTTCCTTGGAAAGGTCTTAGTATAGCTATATCTAAACTTGGAAATGGTTACTTTAAATGGCCAGGTATGTCAAGTTAGATACAAATCCACTTCGACAATTGGGGAGGATCTAAGCCATTACACCTTTATGGCGATTATGAAGTGAATGAGGAATTCCCTCTTCGAGAGTTTTTTTTTTATGCTGTCTAATATACCCCGATAGGATAAATCTAAGGTGGGAGATTATTTCTATCACGAAGATGCTAATACAATCCTTAATGTACCAATTATTAATGACACGAAAGATACTACCCTTTGGGGTCATCACGACTCTGGCATCTATACGGTATGTTCTAGTTATCAATTTCTTCAACTACAACTAGGGCCGGTTAACAGGCCCTCTAGGCTACGGAAAATTCTCTCTAAGTTGCCTACGTTGCCTAAGGTTCGCTCATCTGGGTGGCGGTCAAGCCATGATGGTCTCCTGTCTGGCCACAAAATCCTCCAAGAAAATCTCGGTATTGGGGTTTGCCAATTTATAATACGGATATTGAAACTACACTCCATGCTTTAAGGGGTTATCCTAGAGCTAGGGAGGCTTTCCGTTTGGCAGGTTTTCCAGGCCAAATTTTGTCTAATACTCCTATCTCCCCCCACCAGTGGCTTTCTAAAATTGCTAGTTTTCCCTCATTACACCAAGTCTCCTTCCTGATAATAGTTCTATGGAATTTATGGAACCGTTGTAATGACTTTGTCCATAACAATCATCTCCAACCACCATGGTTGATATGATCACATACAACGATGAACTAGAAGAATTTCCTATTGGACCTATGACTCGTGCTAAAACCAAGAAATTCCAAGAGGCCATGGGAAATCTATTTATTCAAGGCTGGGAATTAGAGAATGCAACACCAACTTTGATGGAACAATACAACCTCCTACTTGTGCATGAGTTTGCATGAGTTCTTTCTTAAGTTTTTAAATTTAGTTTCAGCATGTGTGCATGAATAAATAATGCTTGATGATCATCTAAGCATGTTAGTGCAATTAAGTTCATTAGTTTAATTAATGCATGATAGTTCACTTAAAGCATGTTAGTTCTCTTATGTTTATGACTTAATTTAGTGCGTGAGTTAATTAATTAAACTAGATCATTCAATCTAACTAGTTTCATTAATTAAACTAGTTCATTAAATTTGTTTCATGCATTCACTTTCATTTTTATTGAATAAAGTTGTTATCTAATGGTTGTTTATATATTTCAGCTAAGATATTCTTTTGGAGCAAATGGCTGATCATATTCTCAGGAATGACAAGGCATTTACATCAATTAAAGACCCTTGAAAACACATCAAGGTTGATTGATTACAATGCAATTCAATGGAGCAATTACACCACTTGAAGGTTATTATTTCCAGCAATGGTTTTAAGGCTTTCAAGAGAGTCTTTACATCACTTTAAGACTTCCAGTTTCAGCAAGAAAGAAAGAAAAAACATGCAATAAAAGTCTTCATTATCACCACTTAAGGGAGAGTAAAGGCAGCAATTAAAACAATACTTAAGGAGGGAATTCAAGGAATATCAGTCAACTTGTTCGCCATTTTTGGATTGGTTACGAGCATATTTGAGTCTTTAGGTCTGCTTCAAACTTATTCCCCTATTCCTTATCTTTCCAACGCACTTTGAATCACCTCAATCCGATATCAGGAGCTTAAGATATGATTAAATTATTGAAGATAGTGCATGTTGGAAATTCAATACGAGAATAGTCACAAGATGCTTCTTCCAAGAATTCAAGAGACCATTCAATTGCTGAATTCAATGCTTTATAACAGCCCCTTAAGTGAGGATGAATGACAACTTAATCAACCACCAGCCTAAGGGTTTCTACTTGTAGATGATATGTATGTCTACATTCATCCTAAGAATGTCCACATTCATCCTTCTAGATCAAACTTTTTGGCTGTCAATAGGAGATATGATAACCTACAAATTAATAGGCCTTTAACACTAGAATAATGAGTCTTTAATCTTTGTCTAGGCCAATCAATTTGTTGTTGTCTTACACCTATAAATAGGCACTCATTTCATTGTAAAAGGGACAACTTTTGGCATATATTATAACTTGAGAGTGTTTCTCTTTTATAGTTCTTTTTGAACTTTATCGGCTTGCAAGATTGTTCTTGTGGCATTCATCCCTTTTCATCTTTTTATATTCCTGGTTCCTAGTTCTTATAACTAGAGGGTCACAATCCATTAGCCTTTCACCTAAGTCACGGTTTAAAAACTCTTAAGGAACGGGTCTTCACTTTTTAGTGTTGGTTCCTCCTTTGTTTACACCGCACCATCAATTACATTTCTTCTCTTCACTTCCATCTTCCATACATACATATTTTCCATACTTCATCCTAAGCACAACAACCATCTTATCATCATTCCATTTCACTATATTATCTATCCATTTCATATCATCTTATAAGTTTCATTTCAAAGTTCCTATTTTTCATTTTAGTTACTTACTAGAATCACGATCGAGCAATCACAAATACAAATTCGGATATTCCGCAACTGGATTCGTATCAATGGTTGACTGTATCCAACGCACAAAAAAATTTCGACGATTATACATCAACCAATGATGCTCTCCATCTAAGGACCCGATTAGCTAAGCCCACCTTTGCTCATGCTAGATGGACGAAACCGGACCACGGTTTCGTTAAGGTTAACACGAATGGCGCCTATGACCCAATTTTAAAGGGAGCTGCTGCAGGTGTCATCGCTCGGGATTCTTCAGGTTCCGTCCTTGGTGGACGCTCTATGCCCCTTGCCTACTACCCAGATCTGGCTTCTGCCGAAGCTCTTGTCATTCTAGAAGGACTTAATCTTGTTGTCGATAATGGTTGGACTAATGTCATCCTTGAGACTGATTCTACATCCATTGCCAACAAAGTTAACAACACTCATCATCACGATCATTCCACGGTGAAAACTTTAGTGTCTCGAATTCGTTCAACTCTTGGTACTTTACCTGATGATAACTCCACAAAAGGCTATATTTTAGGCCTTTTTACTTAAGTTATTGATTGTCCTTAGGCTCATATAGGTTCATTTAGTTGCATTTAGGCTCATATCATTGCATGTAGTTTTGTAGTTATGCCTTGGCATTTTTATGTGGTAATGGGTGTTATTTCATGAGGAAGGTAGTTCTTTTTAGTTGTGTTGTGTAGGTAAAGCAAAAATGGAAGTTGACGCAATTTGTCATGGCATTCGCAGAAGGATAGCGATGGAAAAATGCAATGGCAAAGCTGGAGGACTCCTGTGCTAAGCTAGACGACAAGAAGATATTTTGATAAGAGTGCTTGTTGGTGCCATTACAGCCGGCCGGGACCGTTATAGCCTAGCCACAACCACCTCGGTAGGGGACCACATCCAATATAGCCTGATTGCGAGCCACCTTTGTAGGGGACCACTGTCACTACTGCCAGCTCTGCAGAAATGCCATCACGTGAAAGGGGGCAAGAATGGAATTTTCATATCTTTTAGGGTTTTTCACCCCTTTTAAGGCACGGTGACCTACAAGAAAAAAGGGAGGCCTTTTGAGGAACAAGAAACACAGAAAAAGAGGCACCTTTGGAGTGGTTTGCGGTGGTGGAAAGCTCCCACCTTTCTCCTCCAAACTCCGGCCGAAGGGACCTCCGTTGATAAAGCTCGAAGGGAATGGTGTGCTAAGCACCCGAGAGGGGCTAGCACACCAAGGCGTCTCGTGGTGGTTGAAGAAACTAGCGGCTTGTGCACATCGAGGGTGTGTTCTAGTCCTCCTTCTTTTGCTTTATTTTTCATATTTTGATGAGGATGATTGTTGAAGGTTTCAGATTTATGTGGATCATATTTCTTTAATATTTTGCACCACCATGTGAGCTTTGTTTAGGTGGTTAAACTTGTGGATAATTATCTTTTGCTTTTATTAATATATTGCCTTCTATGTGTTTGTATATTTGCTTTACTCATTGTTGATAATCATTTAGGAATTGTAAGAGTCACGGAAGTGTCCCGAGTTTAGGTGCATGATAGAGCACTCGGAAGAGGCGTAGCTATAGATCCTTAGATCATCCGGAAGGAGCTAAGGGAGGATCTATGTGAGCAATGGGTTCTAGACTGAAAATAGAGCCTAATCTAAGCCTAGAGCACTCGAAAGAGGCGTAGGTGAGGGTTTCAACGACTAAAAGGAGTAAGCTTTATCGATAGACTAGTGCTACTCGCGTGACAGGAGATGCCATGGCATTTTAGTTTGTCAGGTTCCTATGACTCGGAAGAACGGGAACACTTTAGAAACCTCTGTCGAGTAGATATACACCATAGTTTCTTTATGTTCGTAGGAGTGAGGGTAAAAAGTCCATAGAGGTCACCACCAGTCATTCCTGACAGAGTTCGTCAATAGAGGGATAGTACAACATATTGTTTAAATGCGTTCTTGCATCCTGCTTTTGCCTCCACATTTACAAACTGCTTTCTTTATTTTACTTGTTATCTTGTAATCACACTGCTATACACTCCACACACCACTTCCATACATCTACCCTGCCATCACCATCCATTCCATTTTGTCGTGGCATATTTTAGTTAGTTGCATTCTAGAATTGCCACAGCATTTCTACATAACACCTCACCGCACATATCCATTTTCTCTTGTTTATATCTTTTCCTTTGTTTTTCCATTTAGTTAGTGACAACTTTTTCCTTGACAAAATTACCTTGCACTTTACCTGAGATCCTCGTGGGAACGATACTCACTCACCCTATTATTACTTGTATGACTGTGTATACTTGCACATACATGTGTGTTTACATCATCATTTATAGCACTACACAGAAACACACCAAGTTTTTGGCGCCGTTGCCGTGGATCTATTAAGAGTAAAGTTGGTTATTTTTATCTTGGCATTTTTTTTTGCTTAGTTATTTTTTTAGTTCAGTTTTACTTGTTTCTTTTGTTTTTCTTTTCAGGTCATTCTCAGTGCATGTCCAGAAGGTCTACTGAAGGACCTCTCGATCCTATAGTGCCTAAAATTGAGCATTTGTTTCGTCAAAGAAGGCGTAATCAGCGTAGAGCTATGGACCCACCAGCAATGCAGAACCCAGTAGTTCAAAATGCCGAGGCAAATCAACATGTTGCTGCACCTCGACCGAGAGCTATTAGGGACCATTTAAATCCTATCTTGGATGATGTTAATCCTGGCATCATGGCACCAAAAATTACAGCTACACATTTTGAACTCAAGCCTGTCATGTTCAATATGCTTAATTCTATTGGGCAATTTGGAGGGATGGCACACGAAGACACAAGGCAACATATTAGAGAATTTTTAGAAGTTTGTGATTCTTTTCGTCAACAAGGAGTTCATGAGGATGTCTTGAAGCTCAAGTTATTCCCATATTCCCTGTGTGGCCGAGTAAGGGCATGGTTGAGTAGAGTACCATCTGGATCGATGGAGTCATGGGCTGATCTATGCAAGAGCTTTTTGCTGCGGTATAATCCTTCGAATCTCAATACTTAGCTTAGGAATGACATAGCTTCTTTTCGACAAGGTGATGACGAGTCGATGTATTAATGATGGGATTGATACAAGTGATTGCTTCGCAAGTGTACAAATCATGGATTTCAAGATTGGACTCAAGTTGTAATGTTCTTCAACAGAGTCAATGCACCTACTAGGATGATGCTAGATGCCTCGACAAATGGAACTTTGTTAGACAAATCACCCGAGGAGGCATTTGACATACTTGATAGAATTGCCAATAATGACTATCAATTTCCTTCACAAGACTTGGAACCAGGAGGAAGGCACAAGGAACGTTCGAGCTTGATGCTAAAGATTCATTAGCCACCCAACTCTCAGTTATCACCAACATGTTGAAGAGCATACAACGTTCCAACGAGGTGAAGGAAGTGAAGATGGCCAGTTCAGCATGTTTATTATGCCATGGCAATCATCATGAAAGCGAGTGCCCAGGAAACCATGAGACAACTAATTATGTGAGGAACTTCAACAGGAGCAACAACAATCCTTACTCTAACACCTATAATCCAGGATGGCGACAGCATCCAAATTTTTTGTGGGGAAATCAAGGATCCAGCAATCCTAATCCCCAGTGCAGAATCAGAATGAGCTGCAAAATTTCTAGTCGAATATGCCCTGGAATAATCAGAACAAGGGGGCTGCATCATCATCTAATACCAGTTCTTTGGAGGCAACTATGCAAGATTTTATTCTAAGTACGAAGACTATGCTTCAAGAGCATACAACTAGTATCAAGAACCAAGGAACTCTATTGCAAAGCCACAATGCTTCGTTGCGAAATCTGGAGAGTTAGGTTGGCCAAATTGCCACGGCATTACAAGAGCGCCAACCTGGACGTCTACCGAGTGACACTGAAGTCACTAAGACACATGATAAAGAGCAATGTAGCGCGATCACACTAAGGAGTGGCAAGTAGATTAATCAAGAAGATAAGTTTGGGGGGAAGAAGTCTGAGTATTCCCTACCCGAACCTGTGCAAGAAGAAAAGCCTGAGCAAATTCTCGAGGAAAAGGACCAAGAGGAAGGTTTGACAAAGAAACCTACCGATGGAGCGAGCAGAAATGCCACGGCAAAATAAATTCCTACACCAGCAGTGGAAGAAGTTAGACCCCCCACCCTTTCCCCAGAGGCTGAAGAAGCACAATGACGAAATTCAATTCAAAAAGTTTGTGGATAAATTGGATCATTTATACATAAATGTCCCACTCTTGGAGGCAATTGACCAGATGCCTACCTACGCTAAATTTCTCAAGGAGATAGTTACAAAGAAGCGTAAAGTGGAGAAGTTCGAGACAATTGTCACGGCAAAAGAGTATTGCTCTACTTTGAGTAAACTACCATCGAAGAAGAAAGATCCAGGAAGCTTCATTATCCCATGTGCTATTGAAGAAAAATTCATTGGGAAAGCAATCTGTGATCTTGGATCATGTGTAAATCTGATGACCAAGTCTATTTTCGTGAAGCTTGGCATGGGAGATGCGAGACCCACATCCGTCATATTACAGCTAGCCGATCGTTCCCATGTGAGACCCGAGGGGAAGATCGAAGATGTCATAGTGAGGGTGGACAAGTTTGTGTTTCCAGTCGACTTCCTCATACTTGATTTCGAGGCTGATGCAAATACACCCATTATCTTAGGAAGACCTTTCCTAGCAACCGGTCGCATTCTCATTGATTGTGAGAAGGGTGAGCTCACAATGTGTGTAGCAAATCAAAGACTAACCGTGAACATCAACAACTCTCTCAAGTACATGAATGATTCTGAGGAATGCCAGAGCATTTTTGAAGCAGACTCAGAGCTATCAAGGGAAGTTGATCATAGAAGAGGAAGAGGAAGCTAATGAATCTTCATTGGAGGAACACTAATCTAGTCTACTGATAGCAAGAAATCATTTGAGCTTCGAACCTCTTGACTACGAGGAATTCAGTCCTCTTAAGCCTTCGTTACTCAATGCACCAAAGCTGGAGCTAAAGATTTTGCCACAACATTTGAAATATGCTTATCTGGGTGAAGACGAGACCCTTCCTGTTATTATTTCTACGAATCTAAATTCTGATCAAGAGAGAAGTCTACTTGTTGTTTTGTCACAGCATAAACGAGCAATAGGATGGACCATGGCGGATTTAAAGGGGATTAGTCCTACTATCTGTATGCATAAGATACTTCTGGAAGAATGCCATGGCAAATCCATAGAGCCATAGCGTAGACTCAACCCCATTATGAAGCAAGTTGTTATGAAGGAGATTCTTAAATGGCTTGATACTGGAGTTATTTACCCAATATCGGACAGTTCATCGGTGAGCCCTGTTCAATGTGTACCCAAGAAAAGAGGCACAACCGTGGTGAGCAATGAAGATAATGAGCTATTGCCGACGCGCGTAGTGACCGGATGAAGGATTTGTATGGACTATCGCAAGCTCAATAAGGCTACGAAGAAGGACCACTTTCCTCTACCCTTCATCGACCAAATGTTGGATCGCTTGGCGGGTAAAGCTTTCTATTGTTTCTTGGATGGATATTCGGGGTATAACCAAATAGCCATAGCACCGGAGGACCAAGAGAAGACCACTTTCACTTGTCCTTATGGCACTTATGCTTTCCGGAGGATGCCCTTTGGATTGTGTAATACCTCGACAACTTTCCAACGCTGTATGCAAGCTATCTTTTCTGATATGGTTGAGGATTATCTAGAAATATTCATGGATGATTTCTCTATTTCTGGAGACAATTTCCAGAATTGTCTTGGCAATTTAGCAAAGGTCCTGAAGCGATGTGAAGAAGCTGACCTTGTGCTGAATTGGGAGAAATGTCATTTCATGGTGACAGAAGGTATTGTGTTGGGCCATAAAATCTCACACGAAGGCATTGAGGTAGACAAATCTAAGATCCAGGTGATCGAGAAGCTATCACCACCAACAAATGTCAAGGGCATAAGAAGTTTCCTTGGACACGCGGGATTCTATCGGAGATTCATCAAGGACTTCTCGAAGATCTCCAAGCCCTTGTGCATGTTGTTACAGCTGAACCAGCCTTTTGTGTTCAATCAAAAATGTCTTAGCACTTTCACAGAGCTGAAGCAAAGCCTGATCACTGCACCAATTGTTGTTCCCCAAGATTGGACTTTACCGTTCGAGCTGATGTGCAATGCGAGCGATTACGCCGTGGGAGAAGTTTTGGGGCAACGTCGAGGTAAAATTTTTCATGTTGTTTATTATGCTAGCCGTACTTTAAATGATGCACAACTAAACTATCCTACCATAGAGAAAGAGCTACTTGCCGTGGTATTTGCATTTGACAAGTTTAGGTCATACTTGATAGGCACTAAGGTCACTGTTCACACCAATCACTCAGCAATTAAGTACTTAGTGACTAAAAAGGATGCCAAACCTAGGCTTATTTGATGGATACTGCTGTTGCAAGAATTTGACCTAAAAGTGGTAGATAGGAAGGGACCGAGAACCAAGTTGCTGATCATCTTTCTAGGCTTGAAGTTAAGCTGGAATGTCATGACAAAATTGAAATACATGATGAATTCCATGATGAGAAAATTCTTTATGCCACGACAATTCCACGGTATGCTGACCTTGTAAATTTTCTTGTTAGTAGTGTTTTGCCTTTTGATATGACTAGCCAGGGAAGGAAGAGATTTAGACATGACATGCGGTTCTATTTCTGGGATGAGCCGTATCTGTTCAAGCGTTGTGCCGATCAAATTATCCGAAGATGTGTGTCGAAAGAGGAGCAAAGAGCTATTCTGCATCACTGTCACACATGCCCGTGTGGTGGACACTTAGGAGGTATGAGGACTGCTGCTAAGGTCCTCCAATAAGGTATTTTTATTGTCCTACCTTATTCAAAGATGTCCAAGCATTTTACCAAGCCTGCGATCGATGTCAAAGAACTGGGAACATCTCCGGACGTCATGAAATGCCATGACAAAATATTTTGGAGATAGAGTTGTTTGACGTGTGGGGCATAGACTTTATAGGACCATTACCATCTTCATATGGAGATCAGTATATCCTTTTGGCAGTGGACTATGTGTCCAAGTGGATAGAAGTCATTGCGACGCCAATGATTCAAAGACCGTGCTTAAGTTTCTTCATAAGCACATTTTCACAAGATTTGGCACGCCAAGGGATATCATTAGTGATGAAGGCACCCACTTTGACAACAAGTTGATTGCCAAGGCATTGCAAAGATACGGGGTGCGACACGAAATTGCCACAGCATATCATCCCCAAACTAATGGGCAAGCCGAGGTTTCCAACCGTGAAATTAAGCAAATTTTGGAAAAAGTGGTGTATCCAAGAAGGAAGGATTGGTCACCAAAGCTTGACGAAGTGTTATGGGCATACCGAACAGCTTTCAAAAACCCCTAGGTATGTCTCCATTTAAGTTAGTCTATGGCAAGGCATGTCACCTCCCGGTTGAGCTAGATCATAAGGCATATTGGGCAATCAAGAAGCTCAACTTTGATGTCGAGTTAGCTGGTGAAAGAAGACTTCTAGAATTGAATGAGATGGAGGAATTCAAGACCCAAGCTTATAAGAATACTAAACTCTACAAGGAGCGAACCAAACGATGGCATGATCAAGCGATTTTGTCACGGCATTTTTATGCGAGACAACAAGTGCTCCTATTCAACTCAAGGTTGAAGATCTTCCTTGGGAATCTTAAATCGAGGTGGTCCGGGCCATTTGAAATACACCATGTGTATCCCCATGGAGCTGTAGACATCAAGGACATTGATAGCGGGAGAATTTTCAAAGTCAATGGCCAGCGCCTGAAGATGCCTGACATGATGGATAAACCTACTACATATCTTATAGATGCCTGACATGCTGAAATGTCCTAGCATTTTCAGATTACTCCTGTTCATAAATAAATTGCTTTTAAGTTTGTTTTATTCGCTTTACTGTGCTTAATTGTTTTAATCTTTTCTTTTAATGTTTTTAGGTTAAGTATACACCCTTGAAGGCTGGCGACTGAAGGAGAAAAGTTGGAACACTACCTTGAAAGTTTTGGGCGGTAAAAAGACAAAAAGGGGGGAGTTTTTCACTTTTTATTATTTTCTTTTGAAATTTGAAAACCACTCTCTCTCTCCTTTTTTTAATTTTCTGACACCTACCCAATCAACCCCCTCCACACGTTTTATTCCCACCTCCCCACTAACAAAATAAAGGTCTCACCTTTATTACTTTCCCTTCTCTCTTTCTCTCCATCTTCCTCTTCATCTACCCCAACCTCCATAGCCAAAAAACACCCACACCATTAACAAAGCTTCAAGCTTTTATAATTTCTCTCCTCTCTTTCAACCTAAAGATGGTACAAACTAGACCCCTAGGATCCGCACCACCACCTCCTACCATTTTTGTGGACGATGCGGCGGAAGAGAGGTTTAAAATCTAAAAAACAGAAGACTTTTCTTTGAACTTCGCTTTAACCTCTCCGACGAGTTGGGTTCTGAGGTGAAGGATGTGGTGGCGCGCCACCATTGGGAGCAGTTTGCATGGCTCCGTCAATGCCACACTGGTGCGTGAGTTTTATGTTAATATTCACAACCCTGACCAGAAATCTGTATATGTCCGGGGCAAAAACATCTACTTCACAAACACGGCTATCAACCGCTTCTTCAAAATCCCTCAAGGAGTGGACAAACACGCTAAGAAAGAAGAAAAGGCTAACTATGAAACATATTAAGGAGTGAAGGAGGATCTTTGTCTGCCCGAGACTGAGTGGAATGGTCAACAAGCATCGAGACGAACGGAGAACCACGAGTGTTTGCTTCCCAACGCCCGGTTGTGGAACCACTTTATGCGATATAAGCTGATACCCACCTCGCATCACACTACTGTGAGTTTACCTAGACTTATGCTGATACATTCTATTCTCTTTGGCTGCCCAATAGGCATAGGAAGGATAATTGTGCATGAGACGCATGCTTGTTGGAAATGACCCAAGAGCCCCCTCATATTCCCAAACTTGATTACTGCACTGTGTCGGAAGAAGGATGTTCCGGAAGATTATTTTGATGAAATTTTAGAAGGAATGAAAGGTTTATCTACTGAAAAGGTGACTGCTCTTATGGGCAACATAGAAGAGCATCCAGAGGCATCTCATGCTGCTTCGGCTAAAGGAAAAAGCCCGATGGAAAAAGATAATGCACTAGAGCTATCCAAAAATGCCATGGCAAAACTTGATGACTTGTCAAGAGATCTAAAGGAATTTTTCAAGTACACAAAGCAAAGAGACAAGGTCATCCAAGTCTACCTGGCAGAGCTACTTCCTCCACTAGATCAAGAATTCCCTGCATTCCCAGTCTATACTACCCACTGCATTCGACGTTTACGGCTACCCCAACTCCGACTAGGCCAGCTGCACCTGATCTAAATCAGGTACCATCCCCAGCTGATCCGTCCAAAGAAGTTAGGCCCATGGAACTGGAAACCGAGGAGCAAGCTCAAGAAGCCTAGTCACCTGCACGAGAACAAGTTCCAGAGAATGCCACGGCATTTTCAGAGGAGCAAGCCCAGTCACAAGATCAACCAGACCCTTCTGCTGCAAAGGAACATGAAGCCAGTTTTATCTCTTCACTATTTGAAGATCCGCCCGCCCAGCCAACAGAACCTGAAGAACCACAACCAGCAGCCCCACAAGAGGAATCACAAATGTCCTCTCCTAAGAGGAAGAAATCTAAACGTCGTCTTAAGATGTCGGCCGGGAGACAATCAATCCCACTACCAGCTGCTGAAAAATCAAGATCACGGGGAGCAGATGATGAGTCTGATCCTGAAGTTAGTCCACCCCCGTCGAAGAGACGAGCCTCGCGCTGAATTGCCACCGCAACACCACCAGCATAGCCAAGGTACATTACATTTCATTTCATTTCATTGCATTTTACTGAGTTTTTTTTAGTTGCATTGAGGACAATGTCTAACTCAAGTTTGGGGGAGGTGTAGTTCTCTACTTCATTTGCATGTGCATGATAGCAGTAGTTGTAGAATTATGCCATGACATTCGTGCAAGTTTTAGGATAAGTTTATAGGATTATAGTTAATGATGCCCGATGATGATATTCTTTATATGGCCAATGCTTGAATTGAATATGCATGACTTGAGATGTGGATAGAACTTGTTTTAGGACTTGGTGGTTTGTGTTTATTTTTTCGGTTACACGAGTGTATGTCTTCCATGCTTAGGAAAGTTAGGAAATTTTATAGAATGAAAACTTAAATAGTCTGCATGTTTTAATGAATCCACTTGTTAATAGACAACCCCCATTAGTTAGTATTAAAAGTTTTAAATAAATGCTTGGACATATCTGTAGAGGGATACTCCGTTGTGCCATAGCATATCCATGTGCATATGAGTTACTGAAAGAGTCACAGAGTGATGCTACAGTTTTAACTTGTCATGGCAGTGCCTGGATACTGCGTTTAAATAAATGGCAGCCATGACATGAGTAGAAGGTAGTGTGACAGGCTGGCTCCTCTTGTACCAGTATGTCTTGCATATATGTTTGTATAAAAAAATATAAAAAAATGAAAAAATGAATATATATATATAGTTATAAATGGGGAGTAGTAAATTGTGCTTAAATATGAACAAACATGTTGGCTAGGATAGTCAACATTCCTTAGAATTTTTCTAACTTAACTAAGCATAGATTAGATACACTCACTCATGTACACACACACTCACATTCGACCTTGTCCTAGGGTAGCGTTCTTGAAAATTCCTCGAGTCTTATATGTTTATGTCATGACATTTTCTGAGGGCTGAAACTCTGACCATCTGTTTGCCTAGTTCTTGAACATTGTCATGACATTTATTCTCTCCTACCTGCTATCCATTGCTTGAGGACAAGCAATAGCTTAAGTTTGGGGGGTGATAACTCCGCATAAAGGCTATATTTTAGGCCTTTTTACTTAAGTTATTGATTGTCCTTAGGCTCATATAGGTTCATTTAGTTGCATTTAGGCTCATATCATTGCATGTAGTTTTGTAGTTATGCCTTGGCATTTTTATGTGGTAATGGGTGCTATTTCATGAGGAAGGTATTTCAGTTGTGTTGTGCAGGTAAAGCAAAAATGGAAGTTGAGGCAATTTGTCATAGCATTCGCAGAAGGATAGCGATGGGAAAATGCCATGACCAAGTTGGAAGACTCTTGTGCTGAGCTAGACGACAAGAAGATATTTTGATAAGAGTGCCAACTGGTGCCATTACAATTGGCCGGGACCATTACAGCTTGGCTACAGCCACCTCGGTAGGGGACCACAACCAATATAGCCTGATTGTGAGCCACCTCAGTAGGGGACCACTGTCATCACTGTTACCATTGCAGAAATGCCATCACGTGAAAGGGGACAGGAATGGAATTTTCATATCTTTTAGGTTTTTTCACCCCTTTTAAGGTACGTTGACCTACAAGAAAAAGGTAGGCCTTTCGAGGAACAAGAAACACAGAAAAAGAGGCACCTTTGGAGTGGTTTGCGGCGGTGGAAAGCTCCCACCTTGCTCCTCCAAACTCCGACCGAAGGGACCTCCGTTGGTAGAGCTCGAAGGGAATGGTGTGCTAAGCACCCGAGAGGGGCTAGCACACCAAGGCGTCTCGTGGTGGTTGAAGAAACCGGCGGCCTGTGCACACCGAGGGTGTCTTCTAGTCCTTCTTTTGCTTTATTTTTCATATTTTGATGAGGATGATTGTTCAATGTTTAAGATTTATGTGGATGATATTTCTTTAACATTTCGCACCACCATGTGAGCTTTGTTTAGGTGGTTAAACCTGTGGATGATTATCTTTTGCTTTTATTAATATATCTCCTTCTATGTGTTTGTATATTTGCTTTGCTCATTGTTGATAATTATTTAGGTATTGTAAGAGGCACAAAAGTGTCCCGTGTTTAGGTGCATGCTAGAGCACTCGGAAAAGGCGTAGCTATAGATCCTTAGATCATCCGGAAGGAGCTAAGGGAGAATCTACGTGAGCAATGGGTTTTAGACTGAAAATAGAGCCTAATCTAAGCCTAGAGCACTCGGAAGAGGTGTAGATGAGGGTTTTAACGACTAAAAGGAGTAAGCTTTATCGATAGACTAGTGCTGCTCGAGTGACACGAGATGCCATAGCATTTTAGTTTGTCAAGTTCCTATGACTCGGAAGAGCGGGAACACTTTAGAAACCTCTATTGAGTAGATATACACCATAGTTGCTTTATGTTCGTAAGAGTGAGGGTAAGAAGTCCATAGGAGTCACCACCAGTCATTCCCGAGAGAGTTCGTCAATAGAGGGATAGTACAACAAATTGTTTAAACGTGTTCCTGCATCCTGCTTTTGCCTCCACATTTACAAACTGCTTTCTTTATTTTACTTGTTATCTTGCAATCA
The DNA here is from genome assembly GCA_035048815.1 of Abelmoschus esculentus. Classification (NCBI taxonomy): domain Eukaryota; kingdom Viridiplantae; phylum Streptophyta; class Magnoliopsida; order Malvales; family Malvaceae; genus Abelmoschus; species Abelmoschus esculentus. The sequence continues at coordinate 6,759,254 of JAUCBN010000049.1, forward strand.
CACTGCTATACCACACCACTTCCATACATCTACCCTGCCATCACCATCCATTCCATTTTGCCGTGGCATATTTTAGTTAGTTGCATTCTAGAATTGCCACAGCATTTCTACATAACACCTCACCGCACATATCCATTTTCTCTTGTTTATATCTTTTCCTTTGTTTTTCCATTTAGTTAGTGACAACTTTTTCCTTGACAAAATTACCTTGCACTTTACCTGAGATCCTCGTGGGAACGATACTCACTCACCCTATTATTACTTGTATGACTATGTATACTTGCACATACATGTGTGTTTACATCATTATTTATAGCACTACACTGAAACACATCACCTGATTGTAACTTTCATTTATAGCACTACTAGGTCTTTGCGTTCTTTTCTTTGTTTCTCTTTTGATTGTAAGATTTGTAACTTTCTCTTGAGGTGACTAACTATAGTTTTTTTTTAATGAGGCCCTTTCCTTCAAAAAAAATTTCTAAAGGGTTCACTAAAAAGCCCAATTAGACATGTACGCTTTAAAAGAAACAAACCGACCACAAAATAGATTGAACTGAAATTGTTAATTATGGGCTTTTGAATATGATTAAACCACTTAATCTAAAATTCAGAGCACTTTACTCGGTTTAAATTCCAATGTGTTCGCTATAAAGCTCATATAGATATGCATACTTTAAACCTAACAAAATGGTCACAAAATAAGAATAAATCAAATTTCAAGAGTTCAAATAGTTAATTATTTGCTTCTAAACCAAAATTATACAACATAACCTCAATTTTAGAACATTTTACTCGTTTAAATTTCTAATGGTTCACTAAAAAGCCTAATTAGACATGCACGCTTTAAATCGAACAAACCGACCATAAAATGAGATTGAATCAAACTACATGAGTTGAAATTGTTAATTATGGGCTTTTGAATATGATAAAAACTCTCAATCTAAAATTTAGAGCACTTTACTCGGTTTAAATTCTAATGTGTTCACTATAAAGCTCATTTAGATATGCGCACTTTAAACATAAAAAATCGGTTGCAAAATAAGAATAAATCAAATTTCATGAGTTCAAATAGTTAATCATGGGATTTTGGAACAAAGTATACAAGTTAATCTCAATTTTAGAGCATTTTATTCGGATAAAATTATAACAGATTCAGTAAAGAGCCCAATTAAACATGCATGCTTTAAACCCAACAAACCGACTACAAAATGAGATTCAATCATACTACATGAGTTCAAATAGTTAATTATAGGCATTAGAATATGATTAAAACACTTAAACTCAAATTCAGAGCACTTTACTCTGTTTAAATTCCAATGTGTTTACTATAAAACACAGTAGATATACACACTTTAAACATAACAAAACGATCACAAAATAAGTATAAATGAAATTTCATCAGCTCAAATATTTAATTATGGGCTTTGAACCAAATTATACAACATAATCTCAATTTTAGATCATTTTACTCGTTTAAATTTCTAACGGTTCACTAAAAAGCTCAATTAGAATGCACGCTTTAAATCGAACAAATCGACAACAAAATGAGATTGAATCAAACTACATGAGTTGAAATTGAAATTATGGGCTTTTGAATATTATTAAACCACAGAACCTCAAATTGAGATCAATTTACTTTGTTTAAATTCCAATGTGTTCACTATAAACCTTAGTAGATATACACATTTTAAACCTAAAAAAATAGTCGCAAAATAAGTATAAGTCAAATTTCATCAGTTCAAATAGTTAATTATGGGCTTTGAATAAAATTATACAACTTAATCTCAATTTTAAAACATTTTACTCGTTTAAATTTCTAACGGGTTCACTTAAAAGTCGAATTAGACATGAACACTTTAAATCGAACAAACGGACCACAAAATGAGATTGAATCAAACTACATGAATTGAAATTTTAAACACCTGCTTTTGAATATTATTAAACCACTTAATCTCAAATTGAGATCACTTTACTTTGTTTAAATTCCAATGTGTTCACTATAAAATTATGTAGATATGCACACTTTAAGCCTAACAAAACGGTCGCAAAATAAGTATAAATCAAATTTCATTAGTTCAAATAGTTAATTATGGGCTTTGAAAAAAATTATACAACTTAATCTCAATTTTAGAACATTTTACTCGTTTAAATTTTTAACGGGTTCACTTAAAAGCCCAATTAGATATGCATGCTTTAAATCGAACAAACCGACCACAAAATGAGATTGAATCAAACTACATGAGTTGAAATTGTAATTATGGGCTTTTGAATATTATTAAACCACTTAATCTCAAATTGAGATCACTTTACTCTGTTTAAATTCCAATATTTTCACTATAAAACTCAGTAGATATACACAATATAAACCTAACAAAACTCTCGCAAAATACGTATAAATCAAATTTCATCAATTCAAATAGTTAATTCTGGGCTTTGAACCAAATTATTCAACTTAATCTTAATTTTAGAACATTTTACTCGTTAGCCCAATTAGAGAAGCACGCATTAAATCGAACAAACAGACAACAAAATAAGATTGAATTAAACTACATGAGTTGAAATTGTAATTATGGGATTTTGAATATTATTAAACCATTGAATCTCAAATTGAGATCACTTTACTCTGTTAAAATTCCAATGTGTTCATTATAAAACTTAGTAGATATACAAACTTTAAACCAAACAAAATAGTCGCAAAATAAGTATAAATCAAATTTCATTAGTTCAAAAAGTTAATTATGGACTTTGAAGAAAATTATAAAACTTAATCTCAATTTTAGAACATTTTACACGTTTAAATTTCTAACGGGTTCACTTAAAAGCCCAATTAGACTTGCATGATTTAAATCGAACAAATGGACCACAATATGAGATTGAATCAAACTACATGAGTTGAAATTGTAATTATGGGCTTTTGAATATTATTAAACCACTTAATATCCAATTGAGATCACTTTACTTTGTACAAATTCCAAAGTGTTCACTATAAAACTATGTAGATATGCACACTTTAAACCTAACAAAACGGTCGCAAAATAAGCATAAATCAAATTTCATCAGTTCAAATAGTTAATTATGGACTTTGAATCAAATTATACAACTTAATCTCAATTTTAGAACATTTTACTCATTTAAATTTCTAACGGGTTCACTAAAAAACCCAATTAGACATGCACGCTTTAAATCGAACTAATCGACCACAAAATGAGATTGAATCAAACTACATGAGTTGAAATTTTAATTATGGGCTTTTGAATATTTTTAAACCACTTAATCTCAAATTGAGATCACTTTACATTGTTTAAATTCCAATGCATTCACTATAAAAACTCAGTAGATATACACACTTTAAACCTAACAAAACGGTCGAAAAATAAGTACAAATCAAATTTCATCAGTTCAAATAGTTAATTATGGGCTTTGAACCAAATTATACATCTTAATCTCAATTTTAGAAATTTTAATCGTTTAGAATTCTAACGGGTTCACTAAAAAGCCCAATTAGACATGCACGCTTTAAATCGAACAAACCGACTACAAAATGAGATTGAATCAAACTACATGAGTTGAAATTGTAATTATGGGCTTTTCAATATTATTAAACCACTGAATCACAAATTGAGGTCACTTTCCTCTATTTAAATTCCAATGTGTTCACTATAAAACTCAGTAGATATACACACTTTAAACCTAACAAAAAAGTTGCAAAATAAGTATAAATCAAATTCCATCACTTCAAATAGTTAATTATGGTCTTTGAACCAAATTATACAACTTAATCTCAATTTTAGAACATTTTACTTGTTTAAATTTCTAACGGGTTCACTAAAAAGCCCAATTAGACATTCACGCTTTAAATCGAACAAACCGACCAGAAAAAGAGATTAAATCAAACTGCATGAGATTAAATTGTAATTATAGGCTTTTGAATATTATTAAACCACTTAATCTCAAATGAGATCACTTTGCTCTATTTAAATTACAATACGTTCACTATAAAACGTAGTAGATATACACACTTTAAAACTAACAAAACGGTCGTAAAATAAGTATAATTCAAATGTCATCAGTTCAAATAGTTAATTATGGGCTTTGAACCAAATTATACAACTTAATCTCAAATTTAGAACATTTTACTGGTTTAGAATTCTAACGGGTTCACTAAAAAGCCCAATTAGACATGCACGCTTTAAATCGAACAAACCGACCCCAAAATGAGATTGAATCAAACTGCATGAGTTTAAATTGTAATTATGGGCTTTTGAATATTAATAAACCACTGAATCTCAATTTGAGATCACTTTCCTCTGTTTAAATTCCAATATGTTCACTATAAAACTAAGTAGATATACACACTTTAAACCTAACAGAAAAGTCACAAAATAAATATAAATCAAATTTCATCAGTTCAAATAATTAATTATGGGCTTTGAACCAAATTATACAACTTAATCTTAATTTTAGAACATTTTACTCGTTTAAATTTCTAACGGGTTCACTAAAAATCCCAATTAGACATGCACGCTTTAAATCGAACAAACCGACCACAAAATGAGATTAAATCAAATTACATGAGTTGAAATTGTGGTTATAGTCTTTTGAATATTATTAAACCACTTAATCTCAAATTGAGATCACTTTACTCTGTTTAAATTCTAATGCGTTCACTATAAAACTCAGTAGATATACACACTTTAAACCTAACAAAAAAGTCGCAAAATAAGTATAAATCAAATTTCATCAGTTCAAATAGTTAATTATGGGCTTTGAACTAAATTATACAACTTAATCTAAAATTTAGAATATTTTACTGGTTTAGAATTCTAATGGGTTCACTAAAAAGCCCAATTAGACATGCACGCTTTAAATCGAACAAAACGACCACAAAATGAGTTTGAATCAAACTGCATGAGTTGAAATTGTAATTATAGTCTTTTGAATATTATTAAACCACTTAATCTCAAATGAGATCACTTTACTCTGTTTAAATTACAATACGTTCACTATAAAACGTAGTAGATATACACACTTTAAAACTAACAAAATGGTCGCAAAATAAGTATAAATCAAATATAATCAGTTCAAATAATTAATTATGGGCTTTGAACCAAATTATACAACTTAATCTCAAATTTAGAACATTTTACTGGTTTAGAATTCTAACGGGTTCACTAAAAAGCCCAATTAGGCATGCAAGCTTTAATTCGAGCAAACCGACCACAAAATGAGATTGAATCAAACTAAATGAGTTTAAATTGTAATTATGGGCTTTTGAATATTATTAAACCACTGAATCTCAATTTGAGATCACTTTCCTCTGTTTAAATTCCAATATGTTCACTTTAAAACTCAGTAGATATACACACTTTAAACCTAACAAAAAAGTCACAAAATAAGTATAAATCAAATTTCATCAGTTCAAATAGTTAATTATGGGATTTAAACCAAATTATACAACTTAATCTCAATTTTAGAACATTTTACTCGTTTAAATTTTTAAAGGGTTCACTGAAAAGCCCAATTAGACATTGATACGAATCCGGTTGCGGAATATCCGAATTTGTATTTGTGATTGCTCGATCATGATTCTAGTAAGTAACTAAAATGAAAAATAGGAACTTTGAAATGAAACTTATAAGATGATATGAAATGAATAGATAATATAGTTAAATTGAATGATGATAAGATGGTTGTTGTGCTTAGGATGAAGTATGGAAAATATGGATGTATGGAAGATGGAAGTGAAGAGAAGAAATGAAATTGATGGTGCGGTGTAAACAAAGGAGGAACCAACACTAAAAAGTGAAGACTCACTCCTTAAGAGTTTTTAAACTGTGACTTGGGTGAAAGGCTAATGGGTTGTGACCCTCTAGTTATAAGAACTAGAAACCAGCAATATAAAAAGATGAAAAAGGATGAATGTCACAAGAACAATCTTGCAAGCCGATAAAGTTCAAAAAGAACTATAAAAGAGAAACACTCCCAAGTTATAATATATGCCAAAAGTTGTCCCTTTTACAATGAAATGAGTGCCTATTTATAGGTGTAAGACAACAAAAAATTGATTGGCCTAGACAAAGATTAAAGACTCAATATTCTAGTGTTAAAGGCCTATTAATTTGTAGGTTATCATATCGACTATTGACAGCTAGAAAGTTTGATCTAGAAGGATGAATGTGGACATTCTTAGGATGAATGTAGACATATATATCATCCACAAGTAGAAACCCTTGGGCTGATGGTTGATTAGGTTGTCAATCATCCTCACTTAAGGGGCTGTTATAAAGCATTGAATTCAGCAATTGAATGGTCTCTTGAATTCTTGGAAGAAGCATCTTGTGACTATTCCCGTATTGAATTTCCAGCATGCACTGTCTTCAATAATTTAATCATATCTTAAGCTCCTGATATCGGATTGAGGTGATTCAAAGTGTGTTGGAAATATAAGGAATATGGGAATAAGTTTGAAGCAGACCTCAAGACTCAAATATGCTCGTATCCAATCCAAAAATGGCGAACAAGTTGACTGATATTCCTTGAATTCCCTCCTTAAGTATTGTTTTAATTGCTGCCTTTACTCTCCCTTAAGTGGTGATAATGAAGACTTTTATTGCATGTCTTTTCTTTCTTTCTTGCTGAAACGGATAGCCCTAAAGTGATGTAAAACTCTCTTGAAAGCCTTAAAACCATTGCTAGAAATAACAACCTTCAAGTGGTGTAATTGCTCCATTGAATTTCATTGTAACCAATCAACCTTGATGTGTCTTCAATTGATGTAAATGCCTTGTCATTCCTGAGAATATGATCAGCCATTTGCTCCAAAAGAATATCTTAGCTGAAATATATAAGCAACCATTAGATAACAACTTTATTCAATAAAAATGAAAGTGAATGCATGAAACAAATTTAATGAGCTAGTTTAATTAATGAAACTAGTTACATTAAATGATCTAGTTTAATTAATTAACTCACGCACTAAATTAACTCATAAAGATAAGAGAACTAACATGCTTTAAGTGAACTATCATGCATTAATTAAACTAATGAACTTAATTGCACTAACATGCTTAAATGATCATCAAGCATTATTTATTCATGCACACATGCTGAAACTAAATTTAAAAAACTTAAAGAAAGAACTCATGCAAACTCATGCACAAGTAGGAGGTTGTATTATTCCAACAAAGTTGGTGTTGCATTCTCTAATTTTCAGCCTTGAATAAATAGATTTCCCATGGCCTCTTGGAATTTCTTAGTTTTAGCACGAGTCATAGGTCCAATAGGAAATTCTTCTGGTTCATTGTTGGATGTGTTCATATCATTCCCTCCCTCTTGAGAGCGATTTGTCCCCAAATCGTCACCTACATCAAATGGAGATAAATCATCCACATTAAATGTTGCACTGACATTAAACTCACCTGGGAGGTCTAATTGATAGACATTATCATTGATACGCTTGATCACTTGAAAAGGACCATCCCCTCTAGGCATCAATTTTGACTTGCGTTGGGCTGGGAATCTTTCTTTTCTCATGTGCAGCCAAACCTAATCTCCCGACTCAAATGTAATTCGTTTACGTCCCTTGTTAGCTTGTTGCTCATATTGCCTAGTTCTCTTTTCAATATTGTCTCGCACTTGTTGATGGAGTTTCTTGACAAATTCAGACTTGTTTCTTCCATCTTTATTCACAATTTGATCAGCGGGCAAAGGTAATAAATCCAATGGAGTTAAGGGATTGAAACCATACACTATTTCAAATGTTGACATTTTAGCGGCAGAATGAATGGATCGGTTGTAAGCAAACTCCACATGTGGCAAGCTTTCCTCCCAAGACCTCAAATTCTTTTTGATGATTATCCTCAAAAACATGGATAACACCCGGTTCATAACTTTAGTTTGACCATCTGTTTGTGGATGGCAAGTTTTGGAAAACAACAACTTGGTTCCAATCCTGCTCCATAATGTTCTCCAAAAATGACTTAAGAACTTCACATTTCGATCAGATACGATAGTTCTTGGAACACCATCCAATCTCATGATTTCCCTGAAAAATAAATTAGCAACATGTGAAGCATCATTAGTCTTATTACAAGGAATAAAATGAACCATTTTAGAGAATCGATCCACTACTACAAAGATGGAATCTTTGTTATTCTTTGTACGTGGCATTAGGAATAGGTAGTGGGGTATATAGGCCATGGGGCATGACTTTTGACTTGGCCTTTCTACATGTGATACAACGCTCACATAGCCTCTCAACATCTCATTTCATCTTTGGCCAATACAAGTGCTCTTGAAGCATGTTCAACGTCTTTGCTACTCCAAAATGTCCCATTAATCCACCACCATGTGCTTCCTTGAGGAGCAACTCTCGAATGGATCCTTGTGGAATGCAAAGCTTCCCTTCCTTGAATAGGTATCCATCATCTCTATAAAACTTATCATGTGCACCTTTCTCACAGATTTTGTATACTTCACCAAAATCATGGTCAGACTCATATAATTCCTTAATGAACGCAAAACTCTTGCTATAGATAAGAATATCATCAAAATACACTACACAAAACTTACCCAAGAATTGTCTAAGGATGTGATTCATTAATCTCATAAAAGTTCTTGGTGCATTAGTTAGACCGAACGGCATAACCAACCACTCATATAATCCTTGTTTAGTCTTGAATGCAGTTTTCCACTCATCCCCTTCTCGCATTCGAATTTGATGGTAACCACTTTTAAGATCAATCTTAGAGGAGACATTAGAACCACTAAGCTCATCTAACATATCATCTAAACGTGGAATAGGACGACGATACTTTACCGTTATTTTGTTCACCGCACGACAGTCCACACACATGCGCCATGTACCATCTTTCTTAGGCACAAGTAGAACAGGTACTGCACAAGGACTAAGGCTCTCTCTAACATAACCCTTTTCCATCAAATCTGAAACTTGCCTTTGTAACTCCTTAGTTTCCTCGGGGTTACATCGGTAAGCTGGTCGGTTAGGAATGATAGCACCAGGAGCAAAGTCAATTTGATGCTCTATTCCATGAATTGGAGGCAGTCCACTTGGAATCTCTTCTGGAAATAGGTCTTCATATTCCTGCAACAATGAAACAATAAAAGATGGCAGATTTGGGTCAAGATCGTTAGTGCTTAAAAAACTCTCCTTGTACATAAGTACAAGAACCATCTTTTCCGAAAAGAAATTCTTTCTTATCTCTTTTTCTTTAGCAAAAATGCTAACTCTTTTTTTTTCTTCTTTTTTTCTCTCTTTTTTCCGCTCGGATGTTACCTCACTCTCCTTTGCTCTTCTCTCACTTTTGATATCACTCTCTTTGGCTTTTTCAAAGCTTTATCTTAAATGAAGTTGATCTTTGTGAACTTGCTTTGGTGAAAGTGGGGCTAAAGTGATCTTCCTTGCTTCATGGGTGAAGGTATACCGATTGGTATAACCATCATGTATGACTCTCCTATCAAACTGCCATGTTCTTCCTAACAAGAGATGACCGGCGTGTGATAAGTGCTCAACTCACTATCACTTTCTACACCTTTTATGGGCATTAATCATTGAATTTACACCCACTCGGACTAATGCATGTACTTAATGTGATATATTTAGAAGTTATGAGTATAAAGATGATATTTATAGAAAAGGCAAGTTTTACTGCATTTTTATATCTGTGCAGGAGAAACAAGTGCCGAGGCAGCAACATGGCCGAGGCAAGACCTGATGCCGAGGTAGCAGCTGAGAGCCAGGAAGCAATACTGTAGGCGATCGGAAGAGAAAAATCCAAGGGACGTTTCTGGACATGAAGAAAATGGATCGGAGCTGGTTAGCATGAGGAAAAACCCAAGACAAGGCCACGCGGGAAAGCCTCTTAGTTGAATTAAACTTGGAAATATTTTATTTATGTACATGACTTGTTCCCTACTCCAAGTTATATTCTACTTAGGAAAGGTTTGCCCTAAGCCAAGCCTATATAAGACCTAGTCGTCCAATGTATTAGGGATATACCTAGAGAGAGTCGATTCATAGAGAGTTTTCCCTAAGATTCAATATTTTCTTTCTCTCAAATTATGTTCTAAGCTTTCTTAGGGTTTAGGTGAAGGTTGTTTAGTATTTGTGAGAGGATATTGTACTTTGTTCTTTGTTTCAATGCAATAAAACTATCAAGGTTTGCTTATCCTTTGCCATTCTTTGTTCTTACATTCAAGCTCGGGAGAGAAGTTTGTGAGTAATCCATTTATCTAGACTCGGGAGAGTTAGATTCACGAAAGGGATAAGTACGGTGTTTCAATCGCGAAATACTAACTCGGCCTAGGAATAGGTTAAGAGTTTCAGCGGCTAAAAGAAGTGTGAGATTGGTTGGTGAGTATAATTGATTCACGCCGGGAGGTATCATTAAGGACTAGTCATCAATAGTACTTCGACTTAGGGATAAGCGGAGTCAACCAAGGACACTTTGCCGAAATTTGGTAAAGTCCAACCACGAGCAAGGGATTGCCGCGGCGGACAGTATCGTCGCTGCCAAGGCAGTAATCTGCAGTACTGCAGAGGCAGTGATATACAATTGCATTGGACAGAGACAAGTCAATCGAATCCACAATACAACGCAACTGGATCCTGACCTCTCTCTCTATTAATCAAATCTCATTCCTTTACTTAGTTGTTTTATTTCAATTCATTTAGTTTCATTAAAACCCAAATTACTTGTGTTTTTATTTTATTTCTTTTTACAGAACAAGAAGACGAAGAAGACATATTAAGTATATCAATCCCTGAGGAGACGATACACAATAATATTTATCACTTTATTACTTGCGATGTGTCCACTTGCACTAATCGCGTACTTTTGACACGCGACAAGTTTTTGGCGCCGCTGCCTGGGATTGGCAACTAAATTTTGTTTTCTTTATTTTCTTGTTTCTTTTCTTTTTATTTTTTACCTTTGTTTTTCTTGGTGTATGACCAGGGCCAATCCAACCAAACCTTTGTACGAGTTAGACCAAGAGATCGAACGTACACGGCAAAGGTTGAGGAGACAAATCCAAGAAGCTATGGTTTATATAGGCTTGGCCTAGGGCAAACCTTTTCAAAGTAGGAATACATCTTGGAGTAAAATACAAGTTAAGTACATAAATAAAAGATATTTATTTTATTTCCTAGTTTATTCCTATAAGGATTCTTTTCCTACGTGGCCTTTGACCTTGACTTTCCGAGTGTTCCTCAGCTCCGATTTCTATGCTGCTTGTCTTAAAACGTCCACCTTTTTTCTCTTCAGACCGCCTATCATATCAACTTTTATGTTCCAGGTGCTGCCGCGACCTCCGATGCTGCCGCGGCCTTCAAGTGCTGCCGAGGCGGGTACTAATCTGCATTCCAGCTTTGGTTTTCAGCATCCATCATGCTATCTGGCATTACCTATGTGGTAGTTTCCTGTCTAAGAGAAGAAACCATTAACTGTACTTGTTTTATGCCAAATAATACATAAATTCATGAATTGAGTATTGGGATGCTGAAATATGGAAAATAAGCGGAATTATTCATTATTGCCATTAAATCTGTCTTTATTAGTAGTCATCGAATGAGAAAATGATATAAAAGATGAGGACTTTTAGGTACTCATCACCGGCAATGAAGGTCTACCGCCGCCACCAGGGCCGCGGCAGCTTACTGTTAGAGACATCCTGGAAGAGGATTTAAATGGATTAAGCCCAGGAGTCGTTACACCAGAGATAGAAGCAGCCCACTTTGAACTCAAACTGTTCAATATGCTTAACACTATTGGACAGTTTGGTGGGTCTGTAACTGAAGATGCAAGGCAGCACCTCAAGTCCTTCATGGAGATATGCAATTCCTTTAAAATCCAAGGAGTCCATGAAGATGTCTTGAGATTGAAGTTATTCCCCTATTCACTGAGGGATAGGGCGAAAGCCTGGTTAAATAGCATTCCAGCAAGATCTATTGGATCTTGGAGTGAACTTTGTCGTGATTTTATTACACGTTTTAATCCTACAAATTTATATGATAGAATTCGTAATGAAATCACTTCTTTTCGACAGGTAGATGACGAACCGATGTACGAGGCATGGGAACGATACAGGGAGTTACTGCACAAGTGTCCTTTGCATGGATTTCCCCTGTGGACAAAAGTGACCATGTTCTATAATGCCACGAATGCCCCGACAAGGATGATGTTAGATGCCTCGGCAAATGGAACACTCCTCGATAAAGCACCTGAGGAAGCTATTGAGATACTGAACAAACTCACAAAGAACGATTTTCAATTCCCTCCATCTAGGCGAGGAGGAGTAAGATGCCAAACCACGGTGAATGTGTTAGACACATCAAATTCAGTGGCAGCACAATTGGCCTCTCTCACCAAGATGGTGCAAAATTTACAACTACAACAAAATACCCGTGAGGTTAAGGTGATTGATTCTTTTTGTGATTTATGTGGAGGAAACCACAATTCATCTGATTGCATGAATCAAGAAACCGATATGTATGTTGGAAACTATAACCGAACCAATATGATGTCTAACACATACAATCCCTCATGGAAGAGGCATCCGAACCTATCATGGAGCAATCCTAACAATGCCTTAAATCCAACCACCCAACCCTCAGGATTCCAGCAACCAATGCAACATCTGCCGCCGCCGCAGGTCCAACAGCCAATACCGCAGCAGCAGATGCAGCAGCAATCAGTAAGTTCGTTGGAGAACACTCTCAAAGCCTTTATGATGAAAACAAAATCATACATGGCAGAGAACAGTAATTTCATCAAAAGGATATATGCTTTCATGAATAGGATTGAGATGAGGTTGCAGAATCAAGAAGAAACTATTAAAACTTTAGAAACTCAGGTTGGGCAATTTGCTCAAAATATAAACACTAGACCACAAGGAGGACTACCCAACAATACTGAAGTTGCTAAGGTAATGGGTCATGAACAGTGTAAAGCAATCACTACCAGGAGTGGTCTACAACTGAAGGAAAAGACAGACATTCCAGCAGGTCAAGTTCCATCATCAGACCCAACAAAAGAGGAAGCTGAACAAACCGACCCTGATAACACTGCCCCGACAGAAAGTGCTGCAGCTCCTGAACAATCTGCTGAGACAGCAACAACCCCAGTGGTGCCAGGTATTAAATTCCAAACTAAAGAAACTCTGGACGAGATGAGACCACCACCACCCTTCCCACAAAGGTTAAAAAAGCAAAAACAGGACCATCAATTCAAGAAATTTCTTGATATTCTAAAGCAAGTCCACATTAACTTACCATTCGTAGAGGCAATTGAACAAATGCCTAATTATGCCAAGTTCTTAAATGACATTGTGTCTAAGAGAAAAAGAATAGGTGAGTTCGAAACAGTGGCTGCTACCGAAGGGTGCATGGAAATGCTACACAATCGCATGCCACCAAAATTAAAGGATCCTGGATGCTTTATCATACCTTGTGCAATAGGTAATAACTATGAAGGTAAGGCCCTATGCGACCTTGGAGCAAGTATCAATCTAATGCCCAAATCTGTCTTCCAAAAGCTTGGAATAGGAAGGGCAAAACCTACAACAGTTATGCTCCAACTTGCGGATCGATCATATGTGCAACCCGAAGGCAAAATCGAGGACATACTGGTAAGAGTGGATAAATTTATTTTTCCCGCTGATTTTCTTGTCCTTGATTGTGAAGCAGGTGCACCGATCATCTTGGGGAGACCTTTCCTTGCAACCAGATGCACCTTAATTGATGTGGAAAAAGGAGAGTTGACAATGAGAATTAATGATCAACAAGTCAACTTAAATGTGTTTCAATTGATGAAAAGGCATGATGAGCTGGAAGAAGAATGTCAGATGCTGCATAATACAGATGAAGATCGTATAATACCTTGTCTCAGCAACCAGTGCCTCGGCAGTGATCTTAATGACACATCACAGGTATGTCTCGGCAGTAATACAGATGACTGTTACAGTAGTACTTTGAACAGTGTTGAAAAAGCAGAGAATGAGGAAGCTAACTAGACAGCACACCTCCCAGGTAAGTATTTCCGAACCTTTAGATTATACAGGTAAGAATGAACAATATGTAAGTAAAGAACCATTGATCACGTAATTAAAACCCTTACCGGAAAAACTAAAATATGCTTATTTGGGAGACAACCACACGATGCCTGTAATTATTTCTTCTAAGTTTCTACTAGAACAGGAACAAACCCTAATAGAGATGCTGCGGCAGCACAAAAAGGCAATTGGGTGGTCAATTGATGATTTGAAGGGAATAAGCCCAGGAGTATGTATGCATAAAATCCTTTTAGAGGAAGACCATAAATCCACTGTTGAGGCTCAAAGGAGACTTAACCACGCTATGAAGGAGGTAGTACGTAAGGAAATAATCAAGTGGCTTGATGCAGGAATTATCTATCCTATCTCTGATAGTGCATGGGTAAGCCCAGTACAATGTGTACCTAAGAAAGGTGGTATGACTATCATAACCAACGAGAACAACGAACTAATCCCAACCAGGACCGTGACCGATTGGAGGGTTTGTATGCATTATCGCAAGTTGAATAAGGCAACAAAGAATGATCACTTCCCTTTACCATTTATTGATGAAATGCTTGATAGACTTGCTGGTAAACCTTATTACTGTTTTCTTGATGGTTATTCAGGATACAATCAAATTGTCATTGATCCAGAAGACCAGGCAAAAACCACTTTCACATGCCCATATGGAACACATGCATTTAGAAGGATACCGTTCGGCCTGTGCAATGCCCCAACAACCTTTTAGAGATGCATGATGGCGATTTTTTCTGACATGATAGAGGACTTCCTAGAGATATTCATGGATGATTTTTCAGTCTTTGGAGATAGTTTTGATCACTGCCTCGGCAATCTAGAAAAAGTGCTGCAAAGATGTGAGAAATCCAATCTAGTCCTAAACTGGGAAAAATGCCACTTTATGGTAAATGAAGGCATAGTATTGGGCCACAAAATATCATCACAAGGAATCGAAGTTCATAAAGCCAAGATCGATGTGATCAAGAATTTACCTCCACCAATTTCTATGAAAGGAGTTCGAAGCTTCTTGGGCCATGTAGGTTTTTATAGAATGTTTTTCTAATTTTTCCAAAATTTCTAAACCTCTTTGCAACTTGCTTGAACAAGATAGGAAATTCGAATTCAATGAGGAATGCACTGAAGCATTCGAAACCCTCAAGGAGAAGCTAATCACTGCACCGATAGTGATCCCACCAGATTGGTCCTTGCCATTTGAATTGATGTGTGATGCTAGCGATCATGCTGTCGAGGCAGCACTTGGGCAGAGAAAGAACAACCTGTTCCATGTGATCTACTATGCTAGTAAAACACTTAATGATACCCAAATCAATTACACCACAACAGAAAAAGAATTACTAGCAGTAGTATTTGCTTTTGACAAATTCTGATCATATCTTATCGGAACAAAGGTTACTTTCCACACTGACCATATTCGGTAATTAAATACCTATTCTCAAAGAAGGATGACAAGCCTAGACTGATTAGATGGATCCTACTTCTATAAGAATTTGATGTTGAAATCAAAGATAGAAGAGGTACAGAAAATCAGGTGGCCGATCACCTCTCTAGATTGGAGAGCAGAGAAAATAACCACTCACTTGAAGAAATACAAGATGCATTCCCAGATGAACAAATATTGCAAATTGCGACAACTGCAAGAGATACTGCCGAGATAGAGACTACAACAGTATACAACTATGCTGCCGCGGCATGATCTGAATACATCTCTGCAACATTAACAGAAGACCTTGCTGTAGTAAAATCCACCCCCTAGTATGCCGATCTTGTTAATTATTTAGTTAGTGGTATTATCCCTTATAACCTTAACTATAACGAAAAGAAGAGGTTTCAGCATAATGCAAAGCATTATTTCTGGGACGACCCTCTTCTATTTAAACATTGTATAGATCAGGTTATAAGAAGATGTGTACCAGAAGAAGAATAGAAAGCAGTACTCCAGCACTGTCATGATTCACCTTGCGGTGGGCATTTTGAAGGAAACAGAACAGCAGCAAAGGTGATCCAATCAAGCCTCTATTGACCCACGTTCTACAAAGAAGCCCACGACTATTACAAGAACTGTGACTGATGCCAACGCACAGGCAATATCTCGAGATGGCATGAGATGCCATTACAACCCATATTGGAAGCGGAACTGTTTGATGTTTGGGGCATAGATTTCATGAGACCATTCCCATCATCCCAAGCCAATCTCTACATCTTAGTAGCAGGGGATTACGTATCAAAGTGGGTCGAAGCAATTGCCACACCTCACAATGATTCCAAGACAATTCAAAAATTTCTCAAGAAAAATATTTTTACAAGATTTGGAATCCCTAGAGCAATAATAAGTGATGAAAGAAAACACTTTGATAACAGACTCATTGCCGCGGCACTAAAGAAACTCGGCATCACCCACAAACTTGCTACAGCCTACTATCCACAGACAAATGGACAAGTTGAAATATCAAACAAGGAATTAAAACAGATCCTTGAAAAGGTGGTAAATCCATCTCGAAAGGATTGGTTTTATCGTCTAGACGATGCTTTATGGGCCTATAGGACAACCTTCAAAACCCCATTAGGAACATCTCCATATAGGCTTGTATTTGGGAAAGCTTGCCACTTACCTGTAGAAATTGAGCATAAAGCCTACTGGGCAGTAAAAAACTTAAACATGGAGTGGGAAAAAGCTGGCCAGAAAAGACTGCTAGACCTTAATGAGATAGAAGAATTCCGAACAACAGCCTATGAGAATGCCAAGATCTATAAAGAGAAAACTAAAAGATGGCATGACTGTAAATAACTGCCTAGGCAGTTCCTGCCGGGGCAGCACGTTCTCCTTTTCAACTCCAGGCTCAAACTGTTTCCAGGAAAACTCAAATCAAGATGGTCAGGCCCATTTGAAGTTGTTCGAGTTTTCCCACATGGAGCAGTAACGATCAAATCACTAAAGGATGGGCATGAATTCAAAGTGAATGGCCAACGTTTGAAGCACTATTCTGGGCCACATGACATAAAGACTATGGAGACCATCACCTTAGGAGATGCATTTGCACGCACTCCTATGGAGACTTAATGTTTCGATCTTCCATTTTATTTTACTGCAATTTTTAGAAATAGTTTTAATTTCGCTTTTATTTTAGGTTAATTAATACTTGTTGATTATATTTTGTTTTTGACAATAAGCACAGAGACGAAGTAGAAGGTCCAATGCAATGGACACCACCAACAAGAGTCCAACCGCCCCGGCAAGCAAAAGCTCAGCCATCGCCCTCACCTAGAACGAAGCAATCAGCAGCAAGACCACGAAGAAAAATTGTTACAAGCAGCTCTTCAGAGTCTCTTTAAAATTTTTTTTTCATATAATTCAATATTATTTGCTGATGGTTTCTTTATCTGCTGCTTATTTCTTTCATATTCTTTTTGTTTCCCGCTATTTCTTCTAATATATAGCATTGAGGGCAATGCTTGGTTCGAGTTTGGGGGTGCAGAGCTATTGCCGAGGCAGCAATCTACTACCAAGGCCATGCCAAGAAAAGGGAGTATTTAAGTGAATTTTTAAATTTTTTTCATGCTTCCCGCCTTACTTGAATCAATTGCCTATACTTTTGCACTGCTTATCATCAGTATTGCCTTAGCTTATTCTTTAAGGCTATAGAAATCTTTCTCCTTACCATGATTAGGTCCTGTTAAGAAGGTTTAACCTTAGGATACTTAAGGATGAAAACTTAGAAGCTTATTATAAGATGAATTTTTAAACATTTTTGGGACTTGTTGGATTATAGGAATTCTTTTAATGAACTTAGGAGATAAAGACTTAGATGTTTGGGAAAGTAACTAGAGGTGCCTATCACCGGCTCTAGGAAGTACTCTTCTTCATGCTAGAGGTGCCCGAAATTGGCTCTAGTATGCTATGAGGAATATCAAAAAGAAACAAGGAATTAGTGATGAAAAAAAACACAATCCTTGAGGTGCGCGAAATTGGCTCAAGAATTGGTTGTTTAGAAAAGAAGAGAACACTTAACCCAATTCTACTTGTCTTGAACTTAGAGTTTATCTAAGAAAGCCTTTAATCAAACTTATCCACAAAAACGCACACACTCACCAATTTTTATAGTTTGTTTCTAGGTAAACCCTTGGGTAGCCGAAAGGTTAAGTCTAAAGAATAGGCATAGTTATGGTGGGGAGAATAGATGGAAATGTAAGACCAAGAGAGAGTAGAGTTTGGAAAATTGATGGTTTGCATTGCTTGAGGACAAGCAATAGTTCGAGTTTGGGGGTGTGATAAGTGCTCAACTCACTATCACTTTCTACACCTTTTATGGGCATTAATCACTGAATTTACACCCACTCGGACCAATGCATGTACTTAATGTGATATATTTAGAAGTTATTAGTATAAAGATGATATTTACAGAAAAGGCAAGTTTTACTGCATTTTTATATTTGTGCAGGAGAAACAAGTGCCTCGGCAGCAACATGGCCGAGGCAAGACCTGATGCCGAGGAAGCAGTTGAGAGCCAGGAAGCAATACTGTAGGCGATCGGAAGAGAAAAATCCAAGGTACATTTCTGGACATGAAGCACATGGATCGAAGCTGGTTAGCATGAGGAAAAGCCCAAGACAAGGCCACACGGTAAAGCCTCTTAGTTGAATTAAACTTTGAAATATTTTATTTATGTACATGACTTGTTCCCTACTCCAAGTTATATTCTACTTAGGAAAGGTTTTCCCTAGGCCAAGCCTATATAAGACCTAGTCATCCAATGTATGAGGGATATACCTGCACAATATACTGAGCAAACCCGAATCGAATCTGTTTAACGTCAAAAGGACTTGGACCCTCTAGATAGCAATCTAGGAACCCGAAGTATCAAGAATTTGACAATCAAAAACAAGTTTGAATGTCAGAAAAGTTCTAAAAAGAACCAAATAGGAGAAAAACTCTCAAATATAAATTTTATTCAAAGTGTGTATATCCTTGTCTTTACAAAAATTTCAGAATATATAGGAGAATGAAGGAGTTGGCCGAATTTGAATACTTGACTGAAATTAAATTCAAATGCTTAATAACTTGCATCTAGGCTCCATTCATATCAGCCACATGTTTGGGCTCATAAAACACATTAAACATGTGTTAATTGTTTGAATTTGAATGAGAAACCCCTCATCCTTATCCTTTGTTGCCGTCCATCATTCCAAAAGAAGGGTTGTGTTTGGCCTGCTCTTACACTGGCACACCTCTGTTTACCTATGTTGGAAAACAATACAAGAATCCATTTCGTAACTCACTGGTACACCTCTGTTTACCTATACTGGAAAACAGCACAAGGATCCATTCGTAAAACACAAGGTTGAAACACTTGTAAACTTATTCAAAAATACACAAGAACGTATAAATAAGTTAGAAACATAATAAACACTATCAAACCAAACCTTAAAACATACTTAATAGCATATATACATACTTAAACATATATAATAAGTAGTATAGTCTAATATGTCACATATCAGCATGCAACATATTATAAAGCCTATGTTCTAAGGCACAAACATTATCGAATGAATCTGGAATTGAAGCACAAGTAAGGAAAAGTACTTCCCTGAATTTCTTTGCCTTAGAACGAGTAATAGGTCCTTGTGGCAAGACCTCCGGATCATGTTGTGCTTGCATTGATGTGCTCACATCATATACAATTGCATTGGACAGAGACAAGTCAATCGAATCCACAATACAACGCAACTGGATCCTGACCTCTCTCTATTAATCAAATCTCATTCTTTTACTTAGTTGTTTTATTTCAATTCGTTTAGTTTCATCAAAACCCAAATTACTTGTGTTTTTATTTTATTTCTTTTTACAGAACAAGAAGATGAAGAAGACATATTAAGTATACCAATCCCTGAGGAGACGATAGACGATAATACTTATAACTTTATTACTTGCGATGTGTCCACTTACACTAATCGCGCACTTTTGACACGCGACAGCGTGCATTGGCACAATATCACATAACACCTCGTCTTTATACTTGCCAATGGAAAAAGGCACAATAACTTGTTTGATCACTTTAAGTTCTCCTTCATCATTAAGCCACTACAACTTGTAGGGATGTGGATGCTTGGTAGTTTCTAGGCCAAGTTTATCTACCATTAATGTACTAGCAACGTTAGTGAAACTACCACCATCGATAATGACAAAGCATACCTTTCCATTAATATGGCAGCGAGTATGGAAAATGTTCTCGCGTTGCTGATCCCCATCAATTGCTTGCATGCTTAGGCTCCTTTTAACAACAAGGACCTCTCCACCTACGACATGTTCCAACTCTTCTTCTTCTTCAAATTCTTTTTCATCATCTTCCTCCTCCTCTTGGTCAGTTTCGATCTCTCCATCATCAAGAATGAACATAATGTTGCGGTTAGGGCATTGGCTAGCAATGTGACCTCTCCCCAAACACTTGAAGCATTGTACATCACGGGATCGAACTGGCATGGCTGGACTCTTTCCCTTGTTGGTTTCGGTGATGGGTTTGATATTCTTTGATGGTCCGGCTCGTTCATTAGGAGTAAAGGATGGATTCTTTTTTAAGTTATCTTTCCCCCATTTGGAAGTAGAACCTCCATAGACTCGTGTTGCACCTTTCCTTTTAAGTTGTTTCTCCAACTTCATGGCCATATGAACCATGTCTTCTATTTCCACATAATGTTGCAACTCAACAATGGTTGCAATGTTAGGATCAAGACCAGATAGAAACCTTGCCATTGTGGCTTCTCGATCCTTATCAATGTTGGCTCGGATCATGGCTACTTCCATCTCTTTATAATAATCCTCAACACTATGATTGCCTTGTGTAAGGTTTTGAAGCTTGTTAAACAACTCTCTATGGTAGTGAGTTGGAATGAATCTTCTACGCATCACAGCTTTCATCTCATTCCAAGTAGAAATAGGATGTTCACCATTGTGTCTCCTACTAGATGTCAATTGATCCCACCATATAAGTGCGTAATCCATAAACTCAATGGCTGCGAGTTTTACTTTTTTAAGCTCTGAATAGTTATGGCACTCAAAGATGTGTTCAACCTTCTTTTCCCATGCAAGGTATGCTTCTGGATCCGTTCTTCCTTGGAAAGGAGGAATGATAATCTTGATGTTGCTGAGATTATCATCCACTCTTGGACGTGCTCTTTGGCCTTGTTGTGCCATACTATGTTGGGATGATTGATCATGTTCATGTACATCATCAACCCCTTCAGGATACTCTTCATTACCATGATAAGCTTGTGAAATTTCAAGTTGGTCAATTCGTTCTAATAAGGGCTCCAATTGCTGTTGAATCATCTTTGCCATTGCTTGTAGCAATGCTTGGTTTTGCAAATTGGGAACTCCTTCACCACTGTGACAAGATCTTTGTGACATGATTAGATAAAAAAATTAAACCTCACCAACACAAATCCTCACCTTTCCACTCCAAAGAAAATGCACTCACACTCGGGTTTCAATCGGGATAGGCTTTTTCCCTTAATGCACACTCTTGCCTTTTACCACTCTTTCTCTCTTTTCTAAGTCCTTAGAGAACATACTCAAGGCTCAACAAGCTTTCTTTGTGGAATTCGGCTAAAACAAAGTGGTTAGGAAAGGAAAAAAATAGGTAGCAAACGGATGCTAAAAAGATAAAATAGGAATCTGAAGAAAATGTGATAACAGCCAAACCTCTTTTTACTTTTAAGATACGATCCCACCCTCTTGAACTATTTTTTTGAGATTTTGGATTTTTTTTTCAATTTTTTTCTTTTTTTCAATTTTTTTGGAGATGAATCGAACAACTTACTGAATCGATGTAGCTCTAATACCAATTGATACGAATCTGGTTGCGGAATATCCGAATTTGTATTTGTGATTGCCCGATCGTGATTCTATTAAGTAACTAAAATGAAAAATAGGAACTTTGAAATGAAACTTATAAGATGATATGAAATGGATAGATAATATAGTTAAATAGAATGATGATAAGATGGTTGTTGTGCTTAAAATGAAGTATGGAAAATATGTATGTATGGAAGATGGAAGTGAAGAGAAGAAATGAAATTGATGGTGTGGTGTAAACAAAGGAGGAACAAACACTAAAAAGTGAAGACCCGCTCCTTAAGAGTTTTTAAACCGTGACTTAGGTGAAAGGCTAATGGATTGTGACCCTCTAGTTATAAGAACTAGGAACCAGCAATATAAAAAGATGAAAAGGGATGAATGCCACAAGAACAATCTTGCAAGCCGATAAAGTTCAAAAAGAACTATAAAAGAGAAACACTCTCAAGTTATAATATATGCCAAAAGTTGTCCCTTTTACAATGAAATGAGTGCCTATTTATAGGTGTAAGACAACAACAAATTGATTGGCCTAGAAAAAGATTAAAGACTCATTATTCTAGTGTTAAAGGCCTATTAATTTGTAGGTTATCATATATCCTATTGACATCCAGAAAGTTTGATCTAGAAGGATGAATGTGGACATTCTTAGGATGAATGTAGACATATATATCATCCACAAGTAGAAACCCTTGGGCTGATGGTTGATTAGGTTGTCAATCATCCTCACTTAAGGGGCTGTTATAAAGCATTGAATTCAGCAATTGAATGGTCTCTTGAATTCTTGGAAGAAGCATCTTGTGACTATTCGCGTATTGAATTTCCAGCACACACTGTCTTCAATAATTTAATCATATCTTAAGCTCCTGATATAGGATTGAGGTGATTCAAAGTGCATTGCAAATATAAGGAATATGGGAATAAGTTTGAAGAAGACCTCAAGACTCAAATATGCTCGTATCCAATCCAAAAATGGCGAACAAGTTGACTGATATTCCTTGAATTCCCTCCTTAAGTATTGTTTTAATTGTTTCCTTTACTCTCCCTTAAGTGGTGATAATGAAAACTTTTATTGCATGTATTTTCTTTCTTTCTTGCTGAAACTGACAGCCTTAAAGTGATGTAAAGACTCTCTTGAAAGCCTTAAAACCATTGCTGGAAATAACAACCTTCAAGTGGTGTAATTGTTCCATTGAATTGCATTGTAATTAATCAACCTTGATGTGTCTTCAAGGGTCTTTAATTGATGTAAATGCCTTGTCATTCCTGAGAATGTGATCAGCCATTTTCTCTAAAAGAATATCTTAGCTGAAAAATATAAGCAACCATTAGATAACAACTTTATTCAATAAAAATGAAAGTGAATGCATGAAACAAACTTAATGAGCTAGTTTAATTAATGAAACTATTTACATTGAATTATCTAGTTTAATTAATTAACTCACGCACTAAATTAACTCATAAACATAAGAGAACTAACATGCTTTAAGTGAACTATCATGCATTAATTAAACTAATGAACTTAATTGCACTAACATGCTTAAATGATCATCAAGCACTATTTATTCATGCACACATGTTGAAACTAAATTTAAAAAACTTAAGAAAGAACTCATGCAAACTCATGCACAAGTAGGAGGTTGTATTGTTCCAACAAAGTTGGTGTTGCATTCTGTAATTTCCAGCCTTGAATAAATAGATTTCCCATGGCCTCTTGGAATTTCTTGATTTTAGCACGAGTCATAGGTCCAATAGGAAATTCTTTTCGTTCATTGTTGGATGTGATCATATCAGACATGCACGCTTTAAATCGAACAAACCGACCATAAAATGAGATTAAATCAAACTACATGGGTTGAAATTGTGGTTATAGTCTTTTGAATATTATTAAACCACTTAATTTCAAATTGAGATCACTTTACTCTGTTTAAATTCTAATACGTTCACTATAAAACTTAGTAGATATACACACTTTAAACCTAACAAAAAAGTCACAAAATAAGTATAAATCAAATTTTATCAGTTCAAATAGTTAATTATGGGCTTTGAGCCAAATTATAAAAGTTAATCTCAATTTTAGAACATTTTACTCGTTCAAATTTATAATGAGTTCAGTAAAAATCCCAATTAGACATGCACGCTTTAAATTGAACAAACCGACAACAAAATGAGATTGAATCAAACTACATGAGTTGAAATTGTAATTATGGGCTTTTGAATATTATTAAACCATTGAATCTTAAATTGAGATCACTTTACTCTATTTAAATTCTAATGTGTTCACTATAAAACTCAGTAGATACACACACGTTAAACCTAACAAAAAAGTCGCAAAATAAGTATAAATCAAATTTCATCAGTTCAAATAGTTAATTATGGGCTTTGAGCCAAATTATACAAGTTAATCTCAATTTTAGAACATTTTACTTGTTTAAATTTCTAACGGGTTCACTTAAAAGCCCAATTAGACATGCCCGATTTAAATCGAACTAACTGACCACAAAATGAGATTGAATCAAACTACATGTGTTGAGATCGTTAATTATGGGCTTTTGAATATGATTAAACCACTTAATCTAAAATTTAGAACACTTTACTCGGTTTAAATTCCAATGTTTTCACTCTAAAGCTCATTTATACATGGGCACTTTAAACCTAACAAAACGGTTGCAAACTAAGTTTAAATCAAATTTCATGAATTTAAATAGTTAATTATGAGATTTTTGAAATAAAGTATAGAACTTAATCTCAATTTTTGAGTATTTTATTCGATTTAAATTATAACAGATTCACTAAAAAGCCCAATTAGACATGCATGCTTTAAACCCAACAAATCGACCACAAAATGAGATTTAATCATACTACTTGAGTTCAAATAGTTAATTATAGGCTTTAGAATATGATTAATCCACTTAATCACAAATTCAGAGAACTTTACTCTGTTTGAATTCCAATGTGTTTACTATAAATCTCAGTAGATATACACACATTAAACCTAACAAAATGGTTGCAAAAGAACATTTTACCCGTTTAAATTTCTAACGAGTTCACTAAAAAGCCCAATTAGACATGCACACTTTAAGTTATTAATTACGGGATTTTGAATATTATTAAACCACTTAATCTCAAATTGATATCAATTTACTCGGTTTATACTCCAATGTGTTCTCTATAAACTCATTTAGATATGACCAATTTAAACCTAAAAAAACGGTTGCAAAATAAGAATAAACCAAATTTAATGAGTTCTAATAGTTAACTATTGGATTTTGAAACAAAGTATACAACTTAACCTCAGTTTTAGAGCAATTTATTCGGTTAAAATTATAACAGATTCACTAAAAAGCCCAATTAGACATGCACGCTTTAAATCGAACAAATCTACCACAAAATGAGATTGAATCAAACTACCTGAGTTGAAATTGTTAATTATGGGCTTTAGAATATGATTAAACCACTTAATCTCAAATTCAGAGCACTTTACCCTGTTTAAGTTCCAATGTGTTTACTATAAAACTCAGTAGATATACACACTTTAAACCTAACAAAACGGTCGCAAAATAAGTATAAATCAAACTTCATCAGTTCAAATAGTTAATTATAGGCTTTGAGCCAAATTATACAACTTAATTTCAATTTTAGTGCATTTTACTCGTTTAAATTTCTAAAAGGTTCACTTAAAAGCCCAATTAGACATGCACGCTTTAAATCGAACAAACCGACCACAAAATGAGATTAAATCAAACTACATGTGTTGAAATTGTTAATTATGGGATTCTGAATATGATTAAACCACTTAATCTCAAAGTCAGAGCACTTTACCCTGTTTAAATTCCAATGTATTTACTATAAAACTTAATAGATATGCACACTTTAAACATAACAAAACGGTCGCAAAATAAGTATAAATTAAATTTCATCAATTCAATAGTTAATTATCGGCTTTGAGCCAAATTATGCAATATAATCTTAATTTTATAGCATTTTACTCGTTTAAAATTCTAACGAGTTCAACAAAAAGCCCATTTAGACATGCACGCTTCAAATTGAACAAACGGACCACAAAATGAGATTGAATCAAACTACATGAGTTGAAAATGTAATTATGGGTTTTTGAATATTATTAAACCACTTAATCTCAAATTGAGATCGCTTTACTCGGTTTAAATTCCAATGTGTTCACTATAAACCTTATTTTGATCTGCGCACTTTAAACCTAACAAAACGGTTGCAAAATAAGAATAAATCAAATTTTATGAATCCAAATAGTTAATTATGGGATTTTTAAACAAAGTATAGAACTTAATCTAAATTTTAGAACATTTTATTCGGTTAAAATTAATATAGATTCACTAAAAAGCCAAATTAGACATGCACGCTTTAAACCCAACAAACCGACCACAAAATGAGATTTAATCATACTACATAAGTCAAATAGTTAATTATAGGCTTTAGAATATGATTACACCACTTAATCTCAAATTCAGAGCACTTTACTTTATTTAAACAAAGTGTAGGTTGTATGTGTAATTGGTAAGGGAATGTGGGGTGATGTTTTGGTTAGGAAAATAAATGGAAAAGGTGATAGTGAAGGCTGGGGAAGTCAACTATGGTGATGGACGAAATGGATAGGATGGAATGTATTTAAGGCGGTAAAGAAATAGTATTCAAAGGTAACAAAGTAGAACTTATTCTATGAAAGCATAAACCCAGCTTATAGTATGCTTTGAGGGTGGTATAGGACTTAGACCCTTAGGAAATAAGTTCCTAGAATCTTAAGTATGGATGGAAAAGATAGGAGACGCCACAAACCTATATAATAGATTTGATAAGTCAATATAGCTCTAAAAAGAACAAGTTTGAGAGTAAACTCACAAAAGAATTTTTATATTGATCAAAGATGTCTTTTACAAATGAATTTAAGTCCTATTTATAGTTTTCTAAGAGGTTTGACCGAAATAGCCTCTAACTATTCGGATAACCATTCATTTGAATGGTGTCTCCCTCCAAATCTATTAGAATAGTTGTAACTTTTTGGTCTAGCCTGCACAATCTTCAGTAATTGGGCCATATCTCCAACTCCCGATATCGGATTGATGCGATTCAACATGCATTGAAAATATAAGAGATAGGGGAACAACTTTCATGAAGACACCGAAACCCAGTTCTACTTGTATCCTGCTAAAAAATGGCAAAGAAGTGTACCATCATGAATTTGTCCAATAAAAAGTGCTACCTCTTTGTTTTGGTGCCCACTTGCTTTCCCTCCATGATCTTGGCGCCCAATGTGGATGATGGACGGACATGATGCTTGGTGAAGGGTAGGTGACCTTCGAGTGTTGAGCTGGGAGTGATAGCTAGAGTTGAGGTGAACTAATCGAGCTGGGAGTGAGCTGGATTGAACTGAGCTAACTAGCTGAAAGACTTAGCTAAAGTTTGAAGCTGAAATAAGCTAATCCGAGCTGCCTTTAGCAAAATGAGTTGGTCCATTAGCTTCCTTATACTCTCTTCTAGTGTGAGGAGTGTTTTGTAGCTGATCCGACTCTCCTAAGGCCTCGTTTTGAATTATGCTTCATTTGAGCTCATATGGGATTTGTGAGCTGACATGGAGCTAGCCTTTAGTCCTTTAAGTACTGTACGAGTGTTTCATACATTTCCAAGCTATTCTGACGTTGGCTCCTTGTATTTATAGCATTGCCTTCTGTTTAGCTTCTTCTGAGCTGACTAAGCTGACACCGAGCAAATACTTACTCCTTGAGTTGTTGGTAAGTCCTATGAAGAAAACATAATAACGGAAATAATGAGAATACTTAAAATAACTTAATAGGAGTTTAGAATTAAGCTGAAACTTAATAATGTGGTTATAATGACTATTCATGTTTATAACTTAATTAATATAACTCTTAAGTATCTTACTATAAATTATATAAAAGTAATAAATACTAAGATAAGTAAGATAACTCCCCATTGATCCCATGCGTGAAATGAAGTATAAAAGCATGAGATAAATGAGCAGAAATGTGCACGCATCAAACTTAATTTCCATTTTAGAGCATTTTACCCGTGTATATTTATCACTGGTTCACTAAAAAGCCCAGTTAGACATGCACGCTTTAAATCGAACAAACCGACCACAAAATGAGATTGAATCAAACTACATGAGTTGAAATTGTTAATTATGGGATTTAGAATACGATTAAAGCACTTAATCTCAAATTAAGAGCACTTTACCCTGTTTAAATTTCAATGTTTTTACTATAAAACTCAGTAGATATACACACTTTAAACCTAACAAAAAGGTCGTAAAATAAGTATAAATCAAATTTCATCAATTTAAATAGTTAATTATGGGCTTTGAGCCCAATTATACAACATAATCTCAATTTTAGAGCATTTTAATCGTTTAAATTTCTAACGGGTTCAATAAAAAGCCCAATTAGACATGTACGCTTTAAATCCAACAAACGGACCACAAAATGAGTTTGAATCAAACTACATGTGTTAAAATTGTTAATTATGGGCTTTTGAATATGATTAAACCACTTAATCTAAAATTTAGAGCACTTTACTAGGTTTAAATTCCAATGTGTTCACTATGAAATTTATTTAGATATGCATACTTTAAACCTAACAAAATTGTCGCAAAATAAGAATAAATCAAATTTCATGAGTTCATATAGTTAATTATGGGCTTCTAAACCAAATTATACAATATAATCTCCATTTTAGAACATTTTACTTGTTTAAATTTCTAACGGGTTCACTAAAAAACCCAATTACACATGCATGGTTTAGATCGAACAAACCGACCACAAAATGAGATTGAATCAAACTACATGAGTTGAAATAGTTAATTATGGGCATTAGAATATGATTAAAGCACTTAATGATACGAGGTAGCCTGTCGAAACGGACTTTCTTCGTAAGTTGTGGATCTAGGAATGTTGTAAGCAAGTTCCTACAAAAGAAAAACATAAACAGTCAAGTATTTACATTGATTACCTATATAGGAAATAAGTATAATAATTTGGGAGTTTGAAGAGAAATTTTACATTGTTTACCTACATAGGAAAACAATGAAGTAAAATAAAACGAAAAATGAAAGAGATGAGAAAAGGACAAAAAGTTGCTGGATCGAATTGGACACGCTAAACTCGAAAGAACCTGCACAACATACTAAGCAAACCCGAATCGAATCTTTTTAACGTCAAAAGGACTTGGACCCTCTAGATAGAGATCTAGGAACCCAAAGTATCAAGAATTTGACAATCAAACAAGTTTGAATGTCAGAAAAGTTCTAAAAAGTACCAAATAAGAGAAAACTCTCAAATATAATTTTTATTCAAAAATGTGTGTGTATCCTTGTCTTTACAAAAATTTCAGAATATATAGGAGAATGAAGGAGTTGGCCGAATTTGAATACTTGGCTGAAATTAAATTCAAATGCTTAATAACTTGCATCTAGGCTCCATTCATATCAGCCACATGTTTGGGCTCATAAAACACATTAAACATGTGTTAATTGTTTGAATTTGAATGAGAAACCCCTCATCCTTATCCTTTGTTGTCGTCCATCATTCCAAAAGAAGGGTTGTGTTTGGCCTGCTCTTACACTGGCACACCTCTGTTTACCTATGTTGGAAAACAGTACAAGAATCCATTTCGTAACTCACTGGTACACCTCTGTTTACCTATACTGGAAAACAGCACAAGGATCCATTCGTAAAACACAAGATTGAAACACTTGTAAACTTATTCAAAAACACACAAGAACGTATAAATAAGTTAGAAACATAATAAACACTATCAAACCAAACCTTAAAACATACTTAATAGCATATATACATACTTAAACATATATAATAAGTAGTATAGTCTAATATGTCACATATCAACATGCAACACATTATAAAGCCTATGTTCTAAGGCACAAACATTATCGAATGAATCTTGAATTGAAGCACAAGTAAGGAAAAGTACTTCCCTGAATTTCTTTGCCTTAGAACGAGTAATAGGTCCTTGTGGCAAGACCTCCGGATCATGTTGTGCTTGCATTGATGTGCTCACATCACTTAATCTCAAATTCAGAGCACTTTACCCTATTTAAATTCCAATGTTTTTAATATAAAACTCAGTAGATATACACACTTTAAACCTAACAAAACGGTCGCAAAATAAGTATAAATCAAATTTCATTAGTTCAAATAGTTAATTATGGCTTTGAGCCAAATTATACAACATAATCTCAATTTTAGAGCATTTTACTTGTTTAAATTTCTAACGGGTTCAATAAAAAGCCCAATTAGACCGCTTTAAATCCAACAAACAGACCACAAAATAAGATTGAATCAAACTACATGTTTAATTATGGACTTTTGAATATGATTAAACCACTTAATCTAAAATTTAGAGCACTTTACTAGGTTTAAATTCCAATGTGTTCACTATGAAATTCATTTAGATATGCATACTTTAAACCTAACAAAATGGTCGCAAAATAAGAATAAATCAAATTTCATGAGTTCATATAGTTAATTATGGGCTTCTGAACCAAATTATACAACATAATCTCAATTTTAGAACATTTTACTCGTTTAAATTTCTAACGGGTTCACTAAAAAGCCCAATTACACATGCACGCTTTAAATCGAACAAACCGACCACAAAATGAGATTGAATCAAACTACATGAGTTGAAATTGTTAATTATGGTCTTTATAATATGATTAAACCACTTAATCTAAAATTTAAAGCACTTTTCTCGGTTTAAAGTCCAATGTGTTCACTGTAAAGCTCATTTATGTATGTGCACTTTAAACCTAAAAAAAAGGTTGCAAAATAAGAATAAAACAAATTTCATGAGTTCAAATAGTTAATTATAAGATTTTAAAATAAAGTATAGAACTTAATCTAAATTTTAGAGCATTTTATTCGATTAAAATTATAACAGATTTACTAAAAAGCCCAATTAGACATGCATGTTTTAAACCCAACAAACGGACCACAAAATGAGATTCAATCATACTACATGAGTTCAAATAGTTAATTATAGGCTTTAGAATATGATTAAACCACTTAATCGCAAATTCAGAGTACTTTACTCTGTTTAATTTCTAATGTGTTTACTATAAAACTCAGTAAATATTCACACTTTAAACCTAACAAAAGAGTCTGAAAATAAGTATAAATAAAATTCCATCAGTTCAAATAGTTAATTATGGGAATTGAATCAAATTATACAACATAATCTCAATTTTAGAGCATTTTACTCGTTTAAATTTCTATCGGGTTCACTAAAAAGCCCAGTTAGACATGAACGATTAAAATTGAACAAACCGACCACAAAATGAGATCGAATTAAACTACATGAGTTGAAATTGTAATTATGGGCTTTTGAATATTATTAAGCCACTTAATCTCAAATAGAGATCACTTTACTTTGTTTAAATTCCAATGTGTTCACTATAAAACTCAGTAGATATACATACTTTAAACCTAACAAAACTGTCGCAAAATAAGTATAAATCAAATTTCATCAGTTCAAATAGTTAATTATGGTCTTTGAACCAAATTATACAACTTAATCTCAATTTTAGAACATTTTTCTCGTTTAAATTTCTAACGGGTTCACTAAAAAGCCCAATTAGACATGCACGCTTTAAATCGAACAAACGAACCACAAAATGAGATTGAATGAAACAACATGGGTTGAAATTGTAATTATGGACTTTTGAATATTATTAAACCACCTAATCTCAAATTGGGATCACTTTACTTTGTTTAAATTCCAATGTGTTCACTATAAAGCTCAGTAGATATACGCACTTTAAACCTAACAAAATGGTCGTAAAATAAGTATAAATCAAATTTCATTAGTTCAAATAGTTAATTATGAGCTTTGAACCAAATTATACAACTTATCTCAATTTTAGAACAATTTAGTCGTTTAAATTTCTAACGGGTTCACTTAAAAGTCCAATTATACATGCACGCTTTAAATCGAACAAACCGACCATAAAATGAGATTGAATTAAACTACATGAGTTGAAATTGTAATTATGGGCTTTTGAATATTATTAAACCACTTAATCTCAATGATATGATCACATCCAACGATGAACTAGAAGAATTTCCTATTGGACCTATGACTCGTGCTAAAACCAAGAAATTCCAAGAGGCCATGAGAAATCTATTTATTCAAGGCTGGAAATTAGAGAATGCAACACCAACTTTGTTGGAACAATACAACCTCGTACTTGTGCATGAGTTTGCATGAGTTCTTTCTTAAGTTTTTAAATTTAGTTTCAGCATGTGTGCATGAATAAATAATGCTTGATGATCATCTAAGCATGTTAGAGCAATTAAGTTCATTAGTTTAATTAATGCATGATAGTTCACTTAAAGCATGTTAGTTCTCTTATGTTTATGAGTTATTTTAGTGCGTGAGTTAATTAATTAAACTAGATCATTCAATGTACCTAGTTTTATTAATTAAACTAGCTCATTAAATTTGCTTCATGCATTCACTTTCATTTTTATTGAATAAAGTTGTTATCTAATGGTTGCTTATATATTTTAGCTAAGATATTCTTTTGGAGCAAATGGCTGATCATATTCTCAGGAATGACAAGGCATTTACATCAATTAAAGACCCTTGAAAACACATCAAGGTTGATTGATTAAAATGCAATTCAATGGAGCAATTACACCACTTGAAGGTTGTTATTTCCAGCAATGGTTTAAGGCTTTCAAGAGAGTCTTTACATCACTTTAAGGCTGTCAGTTTCAACAAGCAAGAAAGAAAAGATATGCAATAAAAGTCTTCATTATCACCACTTAAGGGAGAGTAAAGGCAGCAATTAAAACAATACTTAAGGAGGGAATTCAAGGAATATCAGTCAACTTGTTTGCCATTTTTGGATTGGTTACGAGCATATTTGAGTCTTGAGGTCTTCTTCAAACTTATTCCCCTATTCCGTATCTTTCCAACGCACTTTTAATCACCTCAATCCGATATCAGGAGCTTAAGATATGATTAAATTATTGAAGACAGTGCATGCTGGAAATTCAATACGGGAATAGTCACAAGATGCTTCTTCCAAGAATTCAAGAGACCATTCAATTGCTGAATTCAATGCTTTATAACAGCCCCTTAAGTGAGGATGAATGACAACTTAATCAACCACCAGCCTAAGGGTTTCTACTTGTAGATGATATGTATGTCTACATTCATCCTAAGAATGTCCACATTCATCCTTCTAGATCAAACTTTTTGGCTGTCAATAGGAGATATGATAACCTACAAATTAATAGGCCTTTAACACTAGAATAATGAGTCTTTAATCTTTGTCTAGGCCAATCAATTTGTTTTTGTCTTACACCTATAAATAGGCACTCATTTCATTGTAAAAGGGACAACTTTTGGCATATATTATAACTTGAGAGTGTTTCTCTTTTATAGTTCTTTTTGAACTTTATCGGCTTGCAAGATTGTTCTTGTGGCATTCATCCCTTTTCATCTTTTTATATTGCTGGTTCCTAGTTCTTATAACTAGAGGGTCACAATCCATTAGCCTTTCACCCAAGTCACGGTTTAAAAACTTTTAAGGAACGGGTCTTCACTTTTTAGTGTTGGTTCCTCCTTTGTTTACACCGCACCATCAATTACATTTCTTCTCTTCACTTCCATCTTCCATACATACATATTTTCATACTTCATCATAAGCACAATAACCATCTTATCATCATTACATTTCACTATATTATCTATCCATTTCATCTCATCTTATAAGTTTCATTTCAAAGTTCCTATTTTTCATTTTAGTTACTTACTAAAATCACGATCGGGCAATCACAAATACAAATTCGGATATTCTGCAACCGGATTCATATTAATTGGTATCAGAGCTACATCAATTCAGTAAGTTGTTCGATTCATCTCCAAAAAAATTGAAAAAAAAGGAAAAAAAGGAAAAAAATCCAAAATCTCAAAAAAAAAGTTCAAGAGGGAGGGATCGTATCTTAAAAGTAAAAAGAGGTTTGGTTATATTTTTTATCATATTTTCTTCAGATTCCTATTTTATCTTTTTAGCATCCGTTTGCTACCTATTTTTTTTCTTTCCTAACCACTTTGTTTCAGCCGAATTCCACAAAGAAAGCTTGTTGAGCTTTGCGTAAGTTCTCTAAGGACTTAGAAAAGAGAGATAGAGTGGTAAAAGGCAAGAGTGTGCATTAAGGGAAAAAGCCTATCCCGAGTGAAACACGAGTGTGAGTGCATTTTCTTTGGAGTGGAAAGGTGAGGATTTGTGTTGGTGAGGTTTAATTTTTTTTCTAATCATGTCACAAAGATCTGGTCACAGTGGTGAAGGAGTTCCCAATTTGCAAAACCAAGCATTGCTACAAGCAATGGCAAAGATGATTCAACAGCAATTGGAGCCCTTATTAGAACGAATTGACCAACTTGAAATTTCACAAGCTTATCATGGTAATGAAGAGTATCCTGAAGGGGTTGATGATGTACATGAACATGATCAATCATCCCAACATAGTATGGCACAACAAGGCCAAAGAGCACGTCCAAGAGTGGATGATAATCTCAGCAACATCAAGATTACCGTTCCTCCTTTCCAAGGAAGAACGGATCCAGAAGCATACCTTGCATGGGAAAAGAAGGTTGAACACATCTTTGAGTGCCATAACTATTCAGAGCTTAAAAAGGTAAAACTCGCAGCCATTGAGTTTATGGATTACGCACTTATATGGTGGGATCAATTGCATCTAGGAGGAGACGCAATGGTGAACATCCTATTTCTACTTGGAATGAGATGAAAGATGTGATGTGTAGAAGATTCATTCCAACTCACTACCATAGAGAGTTGTTTAACCAGCTTCAAAACCTTACACAAGGCAATCGTAGTGTTGAGGATTATTATAAAGAGATGGAAGTAGCCATGATCCGAGCCAACATTGATGAGGATCAAGAAGCCACAACGGAAAGGTTTCTATCTAGCCTTGACCCTAACATTGCAGCCATTGTTGAGTTGCAACATTACGTGGAAATAGAAGACATGGTTCATATGGCCATGAAGGTGGAGAAACAACTTAAAAGGAAAGGTGCAACACGAGTCTATGGAGGTTCTACTTCCAAATGGGGGCAAGGTAACTTAAAAAAGAATCCATCCTTTACTCCTAATGAACGAGCAGGACCATCAAAGAATATCAAACCCATCACCGAAACCAACAAGGGAAAGAGTCCAGCCATGCCAGTTCGATCCCGTGATGTACAATGCTTCAAGTGTTTGGGGAGAGGTCACATTGCTAGCCAATGCCCTAACCGCAACACTATGTTCATCCGTGATGATGGAGAGATCGAAACTGACCAAGAGGAGGAGGAAGATGATGAAAAAGAATTTGAAGAAGAAGAGTTGGAACATGCTGTAGATGAAGAGGTCCTTGTTGTTAAAAGGAGCCTAAGCATGCAAGCAATTGATGGGGATCAGCAACGCGATAACATTTTCCATACTCGTTGCCATATTAATGGAAAGGTATGCTTTGTCATTATCGATGGTGGTAGTTGCACTAACGTTGCTAGTACTTTAATGGTAGATAAACTTGGCCTAGAAATTACCAAGCATCCACATCCCTACAAGTTGTAGTGGCTTAATGATGGAGGAGAACTTAAAGTGATCAAACAAGTTATTGTGCCTTTTTCCATTGGCAAGTATAAAGACGAGGTGTTATGTGATGTTGTGCCAATGCACGCCTGTCATCTCTTGTTAGGAAGACCATGGCAGTTTGATAGGAGAGTCATACATGATGGTTATACCAATCGGTATACCTTCACCCATGAAGCAAGGAAGATCACTTTAGCCCCACTTTCACCAAAGCAAGTTCACAAAGATCAACTTCATTTAAGAGAAAGCTTTGAAAAAAGCCAAAGAGAGTGATATCAAAATTGAGAGAAGAGCAAAGGAGAGTGAGGTAACATCCGAGTGGAAAAAAGAGAGAGAAAAAGAAGAAAAAAAGAGAGTTAGCATTTTTGCTAAAGAAAAAGAGATAAGAAAGAATTTGTTTTCGGAAAAGATGGTTCTTGTACTTATGTACAAGGAGAGTTTTTTAAGCACTAACGATCTTGACCCAAATCTTTCATCGTTTATTGTTTCATTGTTGTAGGAATATGAAGACCTATTTCCAGAAGAGATTCCAAGTGGATTGCCTCCAATTCGTGGAATAGAGCATCAAATTGACTTTGTTCCTGGTGCTATCATTCCTAACCGACCAGCTTACCGATGTAACCCCGAGGAAACTAAGGAGTTACAAAGGCAAGTTTCAGATTTGATGGAAAAGGGTTATATTACAGAGAGCCTTAGTCCTTGTGCAGTACCTGTTCTACTTGTGCCTAAGAAAGATGGTACATGGCGCATGTGTGTGGACTGTCGTGCGGTGAACAAAATAACGGTAAAGTATCGTCATCCTATTCCACGTTTAGATGATATGTTAGATGAGCTTAGTGGTTCTAATGTCTTCTCTAAGATTGATCTTAAAAGTGGTTACCATCAAATTCGAATGCGAGAAGGGGATGAGTGGAAAACTGCATTCAAGACTAAACAAGGATTATATGAGTGGTTGGTTATGCCGTTCGGTCTAACTAATGCACCAAGCACTTTTATGAGATTAATGAATCACATCCTTAGACAATTCTTGGGTAAGTTTTGTGTAGTGTATTTTGATGATATTCTTATCTATAGCAAGAGCTTGAATGAACATGTTCAGCATCTAAGGTTAGTGTTAGATGTTTTGAGGAATGAAAGACTTTATGCTAATCCACAAAAATGCATATTTTGCACTGAAAAGGTTGTTTTCCTAGGTTTTGTTGTGAGTGTAGCTGGATTAGAAGTTGATAGAGAGAAGGTTAAGGCAATTGAAGAATGGCCTAGACCAACAAGCATTAGCCAGGTTAGAAGCTTTCATGGTTTAGCAAGCTTCTATCGTCGGTTTGTACCTAATTTCAACACCTTAGTTGCTCCTTTAACCTGAGTCATTAAAAAGAATTCCAATTTCTTTTGGGGTGAAGAACAAGAGAAATCCTTTAACCTGATTAAGGATTGTTTAATTAATGCGCCATTGTTAACTTTACCTGATTTTAACAAAGTTTTTGAGGTTGAATGTTCAGGTTTCGGAATTGGAGCAGTTTTATCTCAAGAAGGACGCTCCATAGCCTACTTTAGTGAGAAATTGAGTGGAGCTACACTCAATTATCCGACCTATGATAAGGAGATGTATGCACTAATTCGGGCTTTGGAAACTTGGCAGCATTACCTATGGTCTAAAGAATTCATCATCCATATAGAGCATGAGGCATTAAAGCACATCAAGGGTCAACATAAGCTAAACAAGAGACATGCCAAATGGGTTGAGTTTCTTGAAGCCTTCCCTTATGTGATCAAGTATAAAAAGGGTATGGAAAACATTATTGCTGATGCACTATCACGTAGGTATGCCCTTCTTAACACCTTAGACTCTAAATTGTTGGGTTTTGCTTTCATTAAGGAATTATATGAGTCTGACCATGATTTTGGTGAAGTATACAAAATCTGTGAGAAAGGTGCACATGATAAGTTTTATAGAGATGATGGATACCTATTCAAGGAAGAGAAGCATTGCATCCCACAAGGATCCATTCGAGAGTTGCTCCTCAAGGAAGCACATGGTGGAGGACTAATGGGACATTTTGGAGTAGCAAAGACGTTGAACATGCTTCAAGAGCACTTGTATTGGCCAAAGATGAAACGAGATGTTGAGAGACTATGTGAGCGTTGTATCACATGTAGAAAGGCCAAGTCAAAAGTCATGCCCCATGGCCTATATACCCCACTACCTATTCCTAATGCACCTTGGGTAGACATATCCATGGATTTTGTACTTGGACTGCCATGTACAAAGAATAACAAAGATTCCATCTTTGTAGTAGTGGATCGATTCTCTAAAATGGCTCATTTTATTCCTTGTAATAAGACTAAGGATGCTTCACATGTTGCTAATTTATTTTTTTGGGGAAATCATGAGATTGCATGGTGTTCCAAGAACTATCGTATCTGATCGAGATGTGAAGTTCTTAAGCCATTTTTGGAGAACATTATGGAGCAGGATTGGAACCAAGTTATTGTTTTCCACAACTTGCCATCCAGAAATAGATGGTCAAACTGAAGTGGTGAACCGGGTGTTATCCATGTTGTTGAGGATAATTATCAAAAAGAATTTGAGGACTTGAGAGGAAAGCTTACCACATGTGGAGTTTGCTTACAACCGATCCATTCATTCTGCCACTAAAATGTCACCATTCGAAATAGTGTATGGTTTCAATCCCTTAACTCCATTGGATTTATTACCTTTGCCCGCTGATCAAATTGTGAATAAAGATGGAAGAAACAAGTCTGAATTTGTCAAGAAACTCCATCAACAAGTGCGGGACAATATTGAAAAGAGAACTAGGAAATATGAGTAACAAGCTAACAAGGGACGTAAACGAATTACATTTGAGCCGGGAGATTGGGTTTGGCTGCACATGAGAAAAGAAAGATTTCCAGCCCAACGTAAATCAAAATTGATGCCTAGAGGGGATGGTCCTTTTCAAGTGATCAAGCGTATCAATGATAATTCCTATCAATTAGACCTCCCAGGTGAGTTTAATGTCAGTGCAACATTTAGTGTGGCTGATTTATCTCCATTTGATGTAGGTAACGATTTGGGGACAAATCGCTCTCAAGAGGGAGGGAATGATATGATCACATCCAACGATGAACTAGAAGAATTTCCTATTGGACCTATGACTCGTGCTAAAACCAAGAAATTCCAAGAGGCCATGGGAAATCTATTTATTCAAGGCTGGAAATTAGAGAATGCAACACCAACTTTGTTGGAACAATACAACCTCCTACTTGTGCATGAGTTTGCATGAGTTCTTTCTTAAGTTTTTATATTTAGTTTCAGCATGTGTGCATGAATAAATAATGCTTGATGATCATCTAAGCATGTTAGTGCAATTAAGTTCATTAGTTTAATTAATGCATGATAGTTCACGTAAAGCATGTTAGTTCTCTTATGTTTATGAGTTAATTTAGTGCGAGAGTTAATTAATTAAACTAGATCATTCAATGTACCTAGTTTCATTAATTAAACTAGATCATTAAATTTGTTTCATGCATTCACTTTCATTTTTATTGAATAAAGTTGTTATCTAATGGTTGCTTATATATTTCAGCTAAGATATTCTTTTGGAGCAAATGGCTGATCATATTCTCAGGAATGACAAGGCATTTACATCAATTAAAGACCCTTGAAAACACATCAAGGTTGATTGATTACAATGCAATTCAATGGAGCAATTACACCACTTGAAGGTTGTTATTTCCAGCAATGGTTTTAAGGCTTTGAAGATAGTCTTTACATCACTTTAAGGCTGTCAGTTTCAGCAAGCAAGAAAGAAAAGACATGCAATAAAAGTCTTCATTATCACCACTTAAGGGAGAGTAAAGACAACAATTAAAACAATACTTAAGGAGAGAATTCAAGGAATATCAGTCAACCTGTTCGCCATTTTTGGATTGGTTACGAGCATATTTGAGTCTTGAGGTCTTCTTCAAACTTATTCCCATATTCCTTATCTTTCCAACGCACTTTGAATCACCTCAATCCGATATCAGGAGCTTAAGATATGACTAAATTATTGAAGATAGTGCATGCTGGAAATTCAATACGGGAATAGTCACAAGATGCTTCTTCCAAGAATTCAAGAGACCATTCAATTGCTGAATTCAATGCTTTATAACAGCCCCTTAAGTGAGGATGAATGACAACTTAATCAACCACCAGCCTAAGGGTTTCTACTTGTAGATGATATGTATGACTACATTCATCCTAAGAATGTCCACATTCATCCTTCTAGATCAAACTTTTTGGCTGTCAATAGGAGATATGATAACCTACAAATTAATAGGCCTTTAACACTAGAATAATGAGTCTTTAATCTTTGTCTAGGCCAATCATTTTGTTGTTGTCTTACACCTATAAATAGGCACTCATTTCATTGTAAAAGGGACAACTTTTGGCATATATTATAACTTGAGAGTGTTTCTCTTTTATAGTTCTTTTTGAACTTTATCGGCTTGCAAGATTGTTCTTGTGGCATTCATCCCTTTTCATCTTTTTATATTGCTGGTTCCTAGTTCTTATAACTAGAGGGTCACAATCCATTAGCCTTTCACCCAAGTCACGGTGGTTCCTCCTTTGTTTACACCGCACCATCAATTACATTTCTTCTCTTCACTTCCATCTTCCATACATACATATTTTTCATACTTCATCCTAAGCACAACAACCATCTTATCATCATTCCATTTCACTATATTATCTATCCATTTCATATCATCGTATAAGCTTCATTTCAAAGTTCCTATTTTTCATTTTAGTTACTTACTAGAATCAGGATCGGGCAATCACAAATACAAATTCGGATATTCCGCAATCGGATTCGTATCACTCAAATTGAGATCACTTTACTCAGTTTAAATTCCAATGTGTTCACTATAAAACTCAATAGATATACACACTTTAAACCTAAAAAAAGGTCGCAAAATAAGTATAAATCGAATTTCATTAGTTTAAATAGTTAATTATGGGCTTTGGACCAAATTATACAACTTAATCTCAATTTTAGAACACTTTACTCATTTAAATTTCTAAGGGATTCACTTAAAAGCACAATTAGACATGCTCGCTTTAAATCGAACAAACGGACCACAAAATGAGATTCAACCAAGCTACATGAGTTGAAATTGTAATTATGGGCTTTTGAATATTATTAAACCACTTAATCTCAAATTTATATCTCTTTACTCTATTTAAATTCCAATTTGTTCACTACAAAATTCTGTAGATATACAGACTTTAAACCTAACAAAACGGTCACAAAATAAGTATAAATCAAATTTCATCAGTTCAAATAGTTAATTATGGTTTTTGAACCAAATTATACAACTTAATCTCAATATTAGAGCATTTTACTCGTTTAAATTTCTAACGGGTTTGTGCTTGTTTCTCTTCTCTCCTTTCCCTTTCTCTCTCACCCATTCTTTCTTCTCTTATCCCCTTCGTTTTCCCTTTTCTCCTTTTTGTTATGGAGATCAACATTGGCTTCTTCCTCACCATTACCATCACACCAGCCCCCACCATTTTGGGAGAGAAGGTTTCAAGCACTCCACCGTCTCCACCATCTAAGATAAGTTGGAATTTTTCTTTGTTTTTACTCAATTCTTTTGTTCCTTTTGTCATAAATCGCTGCGAGTCACTTTTAGTTTTCTCTAATGAGATTCTTGCAACGTTATTTTTGTTATTGTTTGGCATTGTTCTAGCGAAATTCAAGTTCTAACTCAATGATCTTATGGATCGACTTTTTTACATCTCTTATCATCTTTTTTCCTCTTGTTCCATGTTTTATAGTTTGGTATTTTATCAAGGTATCGTTTTGTGGAAATCTTTGAATCTACGTATGTTAGATTCAAGGATTTGGTTGGTCTTTGACATGGATTATTCCTGATCTGTTATTTGTATTTATTCTTTATTATTTTTTATGAATCTAATACATCTCTTTCATTTGTAATCATCATTTATTCCAACCCTTATTCGGGTATATCACCAACACATACCTTTGTGTCAATTACCAGCACTTGCCTCCGGTCGTTGTTAATGAAGATCAGGCCTTGATCGGTCAAATTCTACCATATCTCGCCACATCCTCTTTTGGGAGAGGAAGGAACAATCACAATGTTTGACAATCCATATACGTATATTCGATCCATCTATTCTACATTAATCTCTTTTAGCTTGTTCTGTTTCTCATATTTTTCTTGCTATAAGCCTTGTCTTCTTGTTTGTGCCATCATCTTTTCTTGTTGTTTCTTTTTTTTTTCTTGTTTTATCTACCAATTTTCTTTTTGGATGAACAAGCTTTCCGAATACTTGTTATTGTATCCTCTTGAAGCCCAGTACACTGGATCCTATATGGATGAATTTTGGGACTCAGAAACATTTGGATCTTGGGAGGAATTCTCCAATATTTCCCTTGAACCGATAACAATAAATTTCAACATGTCATCGATCAAGAACTTGCTTCTCTTGCTCGGTTGGAGGCCAAGATTAACGCCTTTCTGATACAAATCCGGTTGCGGAATTTCCGAATTTGTATATGTGATTGCCCGATCGTGATTCTAGTAATTGAAATGAAAAGAAATAGAACTTACAAGATGATATGAAATGGATAGATAGTATGGTGAAATGGAATGATGATAAGATTGTTATTGTATTTAGGATGACGTATGGAAAATATGAATATATGAAAGATGGAAGTGAAGAGAAGGAATGTAATTGATGGTGCGGTGTAAAGAAAGGAGGAACCAACAATAAAAAGTGAAGACTCATTCCTTAAGAGTTTTTAAACCGTGACTTGGGTGAAAGGTTAATGGATTGTGACCCTCTAGTTATAAGAACTAGGAACCAACAATATAAAGGGATGAATGCCACAAGAACAATCTTGCAAGCCAATAAAGTTCAAAAAGAACTATAAAAGAGAAACACTCTCAAGTTGTAATATATGCCAAAAGTTGTATCCTTTACAATGGAATGAGTGCCTATTTATAGGTGTAAGGAAACAACAAATTGATTGGCCTAGACAAAGATTAAAGGCTTGTTATTCTAGTGTTAAAGGCCTATTAATTTATAGGTTATCCTATCTCCAATTGACAACCAACATGTTTGATCTAAAAGGATAAATGTGGACATTCGTAGGATGAATGTAGACATACATGTCATCCACATGGAGAAACCCTTGGTCTAATGAACTTGACTAAGTTTTCATTCATCCTCCTTTAATGGTCTGTTGACAAAGCATTGAATTCAGCAATTGAATGGTCTCTCGAATTTTCGGAACAAGCATCTTGTGACTATTCCCGTATTGAATTTCCAGCATGCATTGTCTTCAATAATTTAATCATATCTTAAGCTCCTGATATCAGATTGAGGTGATTAAAAGTGCGTTAGAAAGCTGAGAAATAGGGGAATAAGTTTGAAGCATATCTCAAGACTCAAATATTCCCGTATTCGATCCAAAAGTGGCGAACAAGTTGATTGATATTCCTTGAATTCCCTCCTTAAGTATCGTTTCAATTCTTGCCTTTACTCTCCCTTAAATGGTGATAATGAAGGCTTTCATTGCATGAATTCTCTGATAAAAACTGATCAGCTTTATGGGGTGTTAAAGTAGCTCTTAAGTAGAATTTAAGTAGCTCTTTAAGTGGTGTATTTAGGAGCTCTTCAATGCTTTGTAACATTGTTGAAACTGACAGCCTTTAAGTGGTGTAAATCTCCCTTGAATGTCTTGAAACTGATCAGCCATCATGGTGTCTTCAAGTGTCTTCAATTGGTGGTAAATGACTTGTCATTCTTGTAGAAAATGATCAGCCATTTGATCCCATATGAGTACCCTAGCTCAAAATATATTAGCAACCATTAGATGATAACTTTATTCAATAAAAGTGAATGCATGTAACAGATTTAATGAGCTTAGTTTAATTAATGAAACTAGTAACATTGAATGATCTAGTTTAATTAATTAACTCACAAACTAAATGAACTCATAAACATAAGAAAACTAACATGCTTTAAGTGAACTATCATGCATTAATTAAAGTAATGAACTTAATGGAACTAACATGTTTAAATGAACATCAATCATTATTTATTCATGCACACATGCTGAAATTAAATTTAAAAACTAAAAAAAAAACTCATGCAAAATCATGCACAAGTAGGAGGTTGTATTGTTCCAACAAAGTTGGTGCTGCATCCTCTAATTTCCAGCCTTGAATAAATAGATTTCCCATGGCCTCTTGGAATTTCTTGGTTTTAGCACGAGTCATAGGTCCAATAGGAAATTCTTCTGATTCATCGTTGGTTGTGATCATATCACTTTCGGCCTAAATCGCATCTTAGTTACCATGGTGTTCATTCAACCGGTAGCCACTAACATGGTAAGGTTCTTGATCCTTTTCTTTTTACTATTTCTACATATTATA
This sequence comes from Abelmoschus esculentus, assembly GCA_035048815.1. Taxonomy (NCBI): domain Eukaryota; kingdom Viridiplantae; phylum Streptophyta; class Magnoliopsida; order Malvales; family Malvaceae; genus Abelmoschus; species Abelmoschus esculentus. The sequence goes on from JAUCBN010000049.1 coordinate 6,803,323, forward strand.
GCTAATCTTGAAGTCTTTACCTTGATCTTGCTATTCAATATTGTTATATGCTTGCAAGGGATCTCTCCCATCACTCATTTTTGTGTTTTTTACCGATTTGAATCTTTGGTTTCTTGGTCCAATGACAAAACACTCCGAATGGAGAAGATATAATTGTTCTTGGCTTTGTTTTTAGAATTATTTACATCTTTCTTGACAACTTTGATAACCTTTTGGATCACAAGCATGCCATAATGATTATTAAGCATCTTTTACCTAGTTCTTTATACCATGCTTCTTCTATTTTCTTAGTTAAATCCATGAATATACCACCCTCAAAAATGGATCTTAACAACACCTCTCATGGTGTACTGCTCTCAAGCAAGTATAGTTGTTTTATTATTATCCTCTTTCTTGAATTACATTGGATTCAACTAAAAATAGGAGCCTTAATGGCTCCCGTGCTAATCTTGTTTTATTCTATCCTTATCAATCATTATACTTCTTCCTATTATCTTATGTTGTTTGGAACATCTATACATCACATTAAAGACTTAACCACTATAAGGAATACAACTCTATACCATTTTTCATTTAATGTCCTATTATACTCTATTCCTCTTATTTTCTTTGCTAACTTCATGTACATTCCACCCTTACAATGAGATTTTACCAACATTTCTCTTGGTGTAAAACAAAGAATAGGAACCTTGTTGGTCTCATTACTAATTTTATTTATATCACGTTTCCTCCGTGAACCAACAAACAAAATCTTGGCTCTTACCTTTCTCTTGGTAATCCTAAGTACTTGGTTTAGGACTATAGATGCTAGGTTTATTTTTTGCTTTCTTTATAATTCTATTGTGTATTTTATACAATGTTTGTCTTGATCTCTTTATTATTTCTATATACATACGACCCTTGCTAAGGGACTCCTCTAAAACCTTTCATGGTGTGTCATTATGTAACGAGTTAAGTCGTACTATTAACATCCTCTCTTTTGAGGTACAACGGATGCAATTAAGACCCAGAGTTCTAATAGCTCCATTCTTGCTTTCTTTGTCTTACTCCATCCTTTTTGCTCATAAAGAAACGTCAAATTATTACAACAAGAACTTAACATGGCACCACCCATTACCATCCTTGTCGTCTTTTTGGTGGTCGGCGTTGGCATTGCACTCGAGATTCTCTAGGACCGAAAATATAATCCATCTTGGGTCTCTTATATTGGTTAGACATCTCTATGTTATTGTTCACAACTTTCTTTCTATTTTGTTATTCATCCTTTACCTACTTCACCATATTGTTTTCTTTCTCATTACACCACCCTTGATAGGGATCTTAACCAACACATCTGATTGTGTATTTTCTCAAATATTAAAACTATACCAAATTGAATCTTTGTACTTTTTCTCCATCAATAAAAAAGTATTGAAAGGGACATGGGTTTTCAAAGTTCCCAGGTTCCTCTATTTGGTTTTACTAAGCGGTACGATTGTATTTGAATGCCATCTTGCCTTTATATCTATTATTTGTTGCATTCTGCTATTATCTCTCACATATTGGTGTTTACAAACCCGTTCAAAGCTCTCCATCAACAATCCACAATTGCTTGGCAACCATGCAAATGAGAATTTTCTCTTGCATAGAAGCTGTTGGGCATGATCATCCGACTTGATACTTAATCCTTGGAAGGGATCATTCATTTTTAATCTTCTTACCTCTATTGTAAGTAATATTACTTACTATTAAACTCTCTAAGAGTCTTTGTTACTTATGAAGGTTTTCTGTCGCTCTTCTTGTTCATCTATTGCCCATTTAACCATATTGTTTTATTTTTTTTATTATACTATACTTGTTACGGATCTTATCAAACTCAACTCATTGTGTATCTTCTCATCTCAATCCCTTAAACTCTACCATGTTGAAGCTTGTCATATAGATATCCAACCCTTGGGTAGGGATCTTTCCAACACCTTTTATGGTGTATTCTTATCAAACAAATCTACTTGTTCTTTTAAACTATTACTCTTCATGAGAAGTCTAGATGATATGACGTTATGCTACTTCGTTGAACCTAATCCATCAGAAAAAAGTATGCAAGATTTTAATCTTCCTACTTTGACACAATTTCATACAAAGATTCCACCATCTAATGATGGAAGAAGTTCTAAATGTCCCCGATCTACATCAAAATATTCATATGAGAAAGCTGGGATGAGCAACGGAAAAAACTCTCCGGCGAAGGTTAACGGTGATCAACCCCGCCAAGCGAAATGAAAATATTATGTTGGAACTGTCAAGGTCTCGACAATACCCAGGCAGTTCTTGCTCTACAACGTGCTGCCTCCAAGCATGATGTCGATTTTCTTTTTCTTTGTGAAACTAGGTTAAACAAACACAATATGGACCGTATTCGGATTAAGTTAGGAATGCATGGTTGCATAGCCATTGAATCCAGCCCTTCTTGTACAGGGCTTGCTGTTATTTGGAATAATAAAACTTCTATTGATTTGCTTTCTTACTCGGATCGTCATATTGATGTTATTATTTCTTTAAGACAAACACAATTTCATTTTTCTGGTTTACATGGTTTTGCTGAAACTGCAAATAAATACAAAACTTGGCAATTAATAGACACTTTACAATCAACCTCTTCCCTTCCATGGCTTTTAGGGGAGGACTTTAATGAAATCCTATATGATAATGAAAAACGAGGCAGTACCCGTCGTGCGCAATCGCAAATTAATAATTTCAGAGATTGTCTTACTAAGAATGATCTTTTTGATTGTAAGCCAACATCAGGATGGTTCACTTGGATTAGATCTGGACGTAATACGGAAATAATTATGGAAAGAATCGATAGATTCCTTGGTAATTCTTCCTGGTTTAACTCATTTCCTAACATCCTAGCTATATCTTTCTTTCAAGGACCATTGCCCTATCTTAATGGATACTAACCCATCTCGGGCTCTCAGATCTAAACACTCTAAAAATCTTTTTCGCTATGACAATTCCTGGACTGATAGCCCGGAAGTGTCGACTCGAATTAGAGAGATTTGGTCTAATCATTCTCTCTCGACCCTTGATAAATTTAAGGACATTGGATGATTTCTAGCCTCTTGGCAAACAAAAAAAACGTATTAAATCCAATGAACGTATCACTCAACTTAATGATTTCATTAATATGTGCCTCAAATGACATCTATCTGATACGGACATCCAAAACTTTATTTCAGCTAAAAGTGATCTTGATAGCTTGCTAAATGCGAAAGAAATATATTGGGCTCAACAAACTCGGACACACTGGTTAGAACACGGAGACAAAAATACTTCTTTTTTTATGCCAGAGCAAATAGTTGACGGCGGAAGAATCATATTGTTGGGCTTCTTAACAACCAGAATATATGGCAAATGCATACAAAAGACATCATGACTACTGCTATTGACTATTTTCGAAACCTCTTTTCTTCCTCCTCCCCTACTATTGGTTCTTCCATTTTTTGAAAACATTCCCACTATTGTCACTAAAACAATGAATCATGACCTTCTTAAGGACTTCACAGCAGATGAAGTTACCATTACTTTTCGTGATATTGACCCACGGAAAGTTCAGGAGTTATGGATTCCCAAGTGGCTTCTTTAGGAAGCATTGGGATATCCTTGGTCAGGATTTTATAAATCTTTGCCTTGGACTCTTACGAGGGTCGGTTAATATGGAAGAGGTTAATCGTACTATCATTGTTCTTATACCCAAGATAAGCAACCCCACAACAATGCATCATCTCAGACCTATTATGCTTTGCACAATCCTCTACAAGACAGTTGCGAAAGTACTTGTTAATCGATTGAAATCTATTATACCATTGTGTATAAGTGGCAATCAAGCAGCTTTTGTTCAAGGGCGGAACATTACTGATAATATTCTCATTTCCCATGAGCTTATTCACACCTTAAATACCTATGAGACCTCACTTGCCAAAGGTGCTAGCTTAAAGCTTGACATGGAGAAGGCCTTTGACCGTGTTGAATGACCTTTCCTTGAACAAATTATGCTTCGTCTAGGTTTTAACACCCATTGAGTTTCCCTTATTATGAGATGTATATCCTCAGTTTCCTTCCAAGTACGTGTCAATGATTCTCTTTCATGGCCCTTCAAACCCCATAGAGGTTTACGGCAAGGGGACCCTTTATTTCCTTTCCTTTTTCTTTTATGTACCCAAGGCCTTTCATCATTGCTCAATGTTGAGCAAGCGAATGGTAATCTACCTGGGCTTTGTGCTAGCAGGAATGGGCCACGCATTAACCTCCTCCTTTTCGCGGATGATTGTGTTCTGTTCATTAAGAATACAACAACAAAAGTTCAACGCCTTAAGAATGCTCTACATACTTATACTACTTCGTCTAGGCAGGCGGTGAACTTTGAAAAGTCTACTATTTTCTTTTCTCGGAAAACATCTACGTCGCTTCGATCGGAAATTAATAATATCCTTCACGTAAGAGAAGTTGATGATCCAGGCATTTATCTGGGTGTCCCTCTCTTAATAGGGAAGAACAAGACAACGACCTTGGGGTTTACTAGGGAAAAAATGAATGCTCGCCTGAGTAACTGTGATAAACACCTTCTATCCTTTAGTGGTAGAGAAATATTCATCAAATCAGTCATACAATCTATGCATCAGTATGTTATGTCTTGATACCTTTTACCCCAAAACATTATTGACGACATGACCACTTCGATACGCCGATATTGGTGGTCTAGCAAAACTGACAAACGAGGTTGGCATATGCTCCCTTGGGACATTGTCTGACTGCCGAAAGCAGCAGGAGGTATAGGATTTCGTGATCTACGCCACTTCAATGTTGCTTTACTAGGCAAACAAATTTGGCGTTTAGTTTGTGAACCTGATAATCTCCTTAGTCAGGTTTACAAATGCAAGTATTGCCCATCGGGTTCAATCCTTGAATCTGATCACTCTCGAAGATCTTCTTTTGCCTGGAAAGGTCTAAGTATAGCTATCTCTAAACTTTGCAATGGTTTCTTCAAAAGGCCAGGCATGTTCAGTTAAATACAAATCCAGTTTAACAAATGGGGAGGCTCTCAGCCTGTACATCTTTACGGTGATTATGAGGTAAATGACGAAGTTCCTCTTCGAGTAAGTACCTTCATAGTGCCTAACCTACCCCGATGGGAAGAATTAAAAGTAAGAGAATACTTACTCCATGAAGACGCCAACACCAACCTTAATGTACCTATTATTAATGACACAAAAGGCACCACCCTTTGGGGTCACCATGACTCTGGCATCTATACGGTACAATCCGGTTACCAATTTCTGCAGTTGCAGCCAGGGCCAATTAATAGGCCCTCTAAACTTTGGAAAATTCTATCTAAACTGCCTACTTTACCCAAGGTTCGTTCCTTTGGATGGCGTTTATGTCATGATGCACTACCTTCTGGCCACAAAATCCTCCAGGCCAATCTTGGTACGGGTGTATGCCCGATTTGCATTATGGCCATTGAAACCACCCTTCATGCCATGAGGGATTGTCCCAGTGCCAAGGAGGCTCTCTAGTTAGCAGGACTCCCTACTCAAATCTTCTCTAATACCTTTATTCCCCCACCAGTGGCTTTCTGAAATTGTTGGTTTTCTATCCCTACATCATTTTTCATTCCTGATTACGATCCTTTGGAATTTATGAAACCGCCGTAATAACTTTGTCCATAACAACCATCTCCAACCGGTCTAGTTAATTGTTTCCAATGCACAAAAACTTTTTAATGACTATACATCAGCTAATGATGATTCCAACCTACGCTCCCAACTAGCTGAGCCCACTTTTTCTCAAGCTAGATGGACGAAACCAGACCTAGTTTCGTCAAGATTAACACGTATGACGCCTTTGACCCTGTGTTAAAGGGTGTTGCTGCAAGCGTCATCGCTTGGGATTCTTTTAGCTCTGTCCTTGGTGGTTGTTCTATTCCACTCGTTTTCTGCCCAGATCCAGCTTCTGTTGAGGCTCTTGCTATCTTGGAAGCTTTAAAATTAGCGGTTGCTAATGGCTGGACTAACTTGATCATTGAAACTGATTCAGCTTCCATCGCCAACAAGGTTAACAACGCTCATCACCAAGATCTTTCCATAGTGCAACATTTGATGTCTCGCATCCGCTCCACTCTTGGTACTTTGCCTGATTGTAATATTTGTTATGTACCTAGAGCCGCAAACGTTGTAGCTCATGTCTTAGCTACTAGGGCTTTGCGTTCTTTTATTTCTTGTTCTTTTGATTGTAACTTTCTCGATTATATTCTAGCTTCTATAAATTCGGAGAGGTTCTCCTCTTCTTCTCAATAAAACCATGGGAACTCTTTTCCCCATAGGGGATACTCATCTCTCGAGATGAGTGGCTATAGGAGGTTTTTAATGAGGCCCTTTCTTTCAAAAAAAATTTTCTAACGGGTTCACTTAAAAGCCCAATTAAACATGCATGCTTTAAATCGAACAAACAGACCACAAAATGAGATTGAATCAAACTACATGTGTTGAAATTGTTAATTATGGACTTATGAATATGATAAAACCACTTAATCTAAAATTTAGAGCACTTTACTCAGTGTAAATTCCAATGTGTTCACTATAAAGCTCAATTATATATGTGTACTTTAAACCTAACAAAACGGTTGCAAAATAGGAATAAATAAAATTTCATGAGTTCAAATAGTTAATTATGAGATTTTGAAATAAAGTATAGAACTTAATCTCAATTTTAGAGCATTTTATTCAATTAAAATTATAACAGATTCACTAAAAAGCCCAGTTAGACAAACATGCTTTAAACTCAACAAACCGACCACAAAATGAGATTCAATCGTACTACATGAGTTCAGATAGTTAATTATAGGCTTTAGAATATGATTAAACCAGTTAATCGCAAATTCAGAGTACTTTACTCTATTTGAATTCCAATGTGTTTATTATAAAACTTAGTAGATATACATACTTTAAACCTAACAATACAATCACAAAATAAGTATAAATCAAATTTCATCAGTTCAAATAGTTAATTATGGGCTTTGAACCAAATTATACAACATAATCTCAATTTTAAGACATTTTACTCGTTTAAATTTCTAACGGGTTCACTAAAAAGCCCAATTAGATATGTATGCTTTCCACAGAATAAGATTGAATCAAACTACATGAGTTGAAATTGTTAATTATGGGCTTTTGAATATTATTAAACTACTTAATCTCAAATTGAGATCGCTTTACTCGGTTTAAATTTCAATGTGTTCACTAGAAAGCTCATTTAGATATGTGCACTTTAAACCTAACAAAACGGTTGCAAAATAAGAATAAATCAAATTTCATCAGTTCAAAAAGTTAATTATGGGATTTGAACCAAATTATACAACTTAATCTCAAATTTAGAGCATTTTACTCGTTTAAATTTCTAATGGGTTCACTAAAAGCACGCTTTAAGTCGATCAAACCGACCACAAAATGAGATTGAATCAAACTACATGAGTTGAAATTGTTAATTATGGGCTTTTGAATACGATTAAGCCACTTAATCTAAAATTTTAAGCACTTTACTCGGTTTAAATTCCAATGCGTTTGTAATCACTAATTTTATCCGAGGTAAACTCGTTTATTTTTATTTTTGACTTAATAATGGGCTTTAGGTAATTTTAGCATTAATGACAAAAAATTAAAAAAATATATAATAATGGGTTTATTTTTCAATATTTATTTAGTTCTTTTTATTTATTAAAAATATATTTAAAAAATCAAAAAGATTATGTACATATATATTAAACTAAAAATTTTTCACCAAAAACATTATAAACTATTACTTATTTAATTTACCTTGATCTAATTTTATTTTTGTTTACTATGTCCTATTTCGATATTATTTTCATTAGTATTATGTTTGTGCTAAACCCAGTTTTAATTTTCGTGTTAATTTCAAATAACAGACTTTAAATTCCTATTTTGTTGTCATGAAAATCCAAAAAATTATATTAGTATATATTTTAAATATATATATTTATTTTCTTTAGCTTTATAAAAAGCATATATATATATGTATATATATATATGTATATATATATATATATACATATATATATATATATAATGTTAGATATTAGGCTACTTTTATTTCCATTTGGTATTACCATAATTATATTTATTATTAAAATTAAAAATCAAAAAAGGAAAAACAAAAAACGTAATTAATTTGTTTTGTATATAAAAGTTAAAGAATTATATGTTATCTTTTTTCTTTCTATTTTTTTATTGTTATAAATATTATTATACATAGCAGATTATAATAACCCAAACCATAATAAAAACCCAACCTTTGAAATAAACAACAGTCCATTTATTAATATTTACGCAGTCCAAAGTTACAACCCAATAAATAAATTAAACCCACTAATAATAAGTCCAGTATGATAAAATATATATTACAAGCCCAGAATAATTACAAACCCGGTTTTAATTTTACACAAAGACCATTACATGACCCGAGCCCATAACCGGTTAACATGAAACCCTAATGCCTCTCTTTATCCCTTGCATAGCTTGATCTCCACCATCAGATCTGTATAAGATCTAACGGGCCAAAACGAAGAAAGGAGAAGCTTCTGGACTCATCACGCGCCCACGCGCGCCCTCTGAGCTTCTTCACGCGCGCGTTCATCCCACGTGCTGGACTATTTGAATACCTAGCAGTCTGTTCGCCTTCCGCCGTCGCCGGTCGTCCCTCGTCCTTCTCCGATCGTAACTCGCACAAGAAAAACAAAGAAAAAATGTCAGATTTCAGAACCGTTCTCACCTACATGTTAGATTCGTACAAGGACAACCATAAGAATGGATTTCAACCAACAATTTTTAAAGAATATTAGAGGCCAAAATGACGATAATTTCAGAGAAATTCAGAGGGCTACATGACAAAAATTCAAGCAAACCAATAGCAATCTTAAGATATTTGATACCATGTATTATTCGGTTATAAAAGGAACCAAAAGCAATGTAATAGGGGTTCCCCCATACCATTCGAAAGCAATCAAAAAATATTTTGAGGTAACCTAACCTCCTTATTTCGCATTCAATAAAAAGAAATAGTTAGGGTTATACTTTTTTCTCACCTTCGAAATAGTCAGAGTTCCATCTTCTCTTTGAAATCGACGATAAACATAGGGGCTTCAAGCCTTCAGGGGTGAGTCGATCGGGAAGAGGAATGGTCGATCTTCAGGAAAGTTTTTTTTAAGAGTTTTTCTCTTTTTCTCTTCGGTTTCTTTCGAAAATAGGGTTTCTTGGTTCGCTTTTATCGAATCTAAGGGCTTAGATAAGGATCAGGCTTCAAAAAAAATTTTTTGCGGTTGTTTTTTATTCGCCAGTCACCGCCAGCGGTGGTCGGAATCTGGACAACATGACAGAGGAGTGGCCGGTTTCTAGGTTCATGTTCCTTTTTGTTTTTTTCCAGAAGAACACACATGTGCTCTTAATTTTTCTGGAAACCCAAATGAAGAACATGGGATTTGTTTAAAGGGGTCCGGTTTGATTTGTTTTGTGTTTTATAGTAGTGGGCAAAATAAAAATGGGCTTATTACGCTGATTAATCCCCTCCGTCCCAAAATAATCACTCTCTTAGTCCCAATAGTTTTAACCCGTATTTTAATTCCGTCATTAATTTCAGTTATAACCTCTTTTAATTTTGGTTTATTTATTACAGGTACCTCCGTGCTTTTACATTTATTTTCAATCCCTTCCTCATCTTATAATAATGTTTCGAGGGTTTAAATATTTTCAAACTATTTTGACTTAACCCCTGTTCGAGTTAAAATGCTTTATTTTTGTCTTTTAATTTCTTTTCCTATGCAATTGAATCCTTTTTTATTCATTTATGTTGTTTATTTATTTAGATTCATGTTTTTTTTATTTGCGTAAGTTGATTTATTATGTTTTTAGTTTATTATGCCATATTTTTATATTTATGCATTTTATTTTGTTGTTCCTATACTTGTATTTATTTGTATCATGCATTTTTTTTATTTATGCTTGTTTTTATTTATTATTTTTGTATATATTGTTTATATTTATATTTGCTTAAGTGACGCCTCACTATGTAATAAGCCTAATAAATAAGTCTTTATTCGGTCGTAACGGGTCCGACACCAGGCGTATTGGTGGTTGTGTATGCGTTTACCTTCGGATAAAGATACAGTAAACATAAAATTGAATTCGAATGTTTAAACAGGTCATAATTCAAATGCCACTTTAATTCGGAAAATTTAAAATTAATTAAGCAGTTATTTGTAAAGGTGCCAATTTTGGGCGGTTTTAAAATGCTAACACCATTTTTAATCGTAACCAACTCTCGAACCCAAATCATTTCGAATCTCTGGTTGATGCGTTCACATTTCTGCTCATTTATCTCATGCTTTCATACTTCATTTCACGCATGGGATCAAAGGGGAGTTATCTTACTGATCTTAGTATTTATTACTTTTATATACTTTATAGTAAGATATTTAAGAGTTATATTAATTAAGTTATAAACATAAATAGTCATTATAACCACATTATTAAGTTTCAACTTAATTCTAAACTCATATTAAGTTATTTTAAGTATTCTCATTATTTCCATTATTATGTTTTCTTCATAGGACATACGTACAGCTCAAGGAGTAAGTATTAGCTCGGTGTCAGCTCAAAAGAAGCTAAACGAAAGGCAATGATAGAAACACAAGGAGCCAACTTCAGAATAGCTTGGGAATTCATGGAACACTCCTACAATACTTAAAGGACTAAAGGCTAGCTCCATGTCAGCTCACAAATCCTAAATGAGCTCAAATGAAGCATAATTCAAAATGATGCCTTAGCAGATTCAGATCAGCTCCAAAATGCTCCTCACACTAGAAGAGAGTATAAGGAAGCTAATGGACCAGCTCACTTTGCTAAAGGTATCTCGAATTAGCTTATTTCAGCTTCAAACTTTAGCTAAGTCTTTCAGCTAGCTAGCTCATCTCATCTCACCCTACAAGCTTTAGCTCAACCATGGAAGGACATGTTCCCTCCTCAAGGGACACAACCGACCATCCATGGAGGGAAACATGTTTGGGCGCCACTCGTTGGAGGGAAATTTGAATTTCACGCCAAAACAAAGAGGCATCACTCTTCATTGGTCAGATTCATGATGGTCTACTTGTTTGCCAATTTCGAGCAGGATACAAGTCGAATTGGGTTTTAGTGTCTGCATGAAAGTTGTTCCTCTATCTCTTATCTTTCAAGCACATTCCGAATCGCATCAATACGATATCGGGAGCTCGAGATATGGCCCAATTACTGAAGACTGTGCAGGCTGGACCAAAAAGTTACAACTCTTCTAATAGATTTGGAGGGAGACGCCATTCAAATGAATGGTTATCCGAATAGTTAAATGCCATTTCGTACAAACACCTTAAAAAACTATAAATAGGACTTGGATTTCATTTTGTAAACACACCATTCAGATTATATAAAATTACTTGTGAGATTTTTCTCTCGTTTAGTTCTTAGAACATTATCGACTTATCAAGTACTTATATACTTGTGGCATCAACCCCTTTCTATCCATCTTGATACTTCAGGTTCTTTTAGTTTAATATACTAAAAGGGTTGATATGATCACAACCAACAATGAATCAGAAGAATTTCCTATTGGACCTTTGACTCGTGCTAAAACCAAGAAATTCCAAGAGGCCATGGGAAATCTATTTATTCAAGGCTGGAAATTAGAGAATGCAGCACCAACTTTGTTGGAACAATATAACCTCCTACATGTGCATTAGTTTTCATGAGTTCTTTCTTAAGTTTTTAAATTTAATTTCAGCATGTGTGCATGAATAAATAATGCTTGATGTTCATTTAAGCATGTTAGTTCAATTAAGTTCATTAGTTTAATTAATGCATGATAATTCACTTAAAGCATGTTAGTTTTCTTATGTTTATGAGTTCATTTAGTTTGTGAGTTAATTAATTAAACTAGATCATTCAATGTTACTAGTTTCATTCAACTCTTAAGGAAAGAGTCTTCACATTTTAGTGTTGGTTCCTCCTTTGTTTACACCGCACCATCAATTACATTCCTTCTCTTCACTTTCATCATCCATACATCCATATTTTCCATACGTCATTTCAAAATTCCTATTTTTCATTTTAGTTACTTACTAGAATCACGATCGGACAATCACATATACAAATTTGGATATTCCGTAACTGGATTCGTATTAATTGGTATCAGAGTTATATAAATTCAGTAAGTTGTTAGATTCATATCCAAAAAAATGAAAAAAAATGAAAATTTTTTCCATAATCTCAAAAAGAAGGTCCAAGAAGGAGGGATCGTATCTTAAAACTATACAAAAAGGTTTAGTTGTATTTTTTATCACAATTTCTTCATATTCCTATTTTATCTATTTTTTACCATGCGTTTGCTACCAATTTCTTGTTTTCCTTTCCTAACCACTTTGTTTCAGCCGAATTCCACAAAGAAAGCTTGATGAGCCTTGAGTAAGTTCTCTAAGTACTTAGAAAAGAGAGCAAGAGTGCTAAAAGGCAAGAGTGTGCATTAAGGGGAAAAGCCTATCCCGAGTGAAAAACGAGTGTGAGTGCATTTTCTTTATAGTGGAAAGGTGAGGACTTGTGTTGGTAAAGTTTAATTTTTTTATCTAATTATGTCACAAAGATCTGGTCACAGTGGTGGAGTTCCCAATTTGCAAAACCAAGCATTGCTACAAGTAATGGCAAAGATGATTCAACAACAATTGGAGCCCTTATTAGAACGAATTGACCAACTTGAAATTTCACAAGCTTGTCATGGTAATGAGGAGTATCCTAAAGGGGTTGATGATGTGCATGAACATGATCAATCATCCCAACATAGTATGGCACAATAAGGCCAAAGAGCACATCCAAGAGTGGATGATAATCTCAGCAACATCAAGATTACCATTCCTCCTTTAAGGAAGAACGTATCCAGAAGCATACCTTGCATGGGAAAAGAAGGTTGAACACATCTTTGAGTGTCATAACTATTCAGAGCTTAAAAAGATAAAACTCGTAGCCATTGAGTTTATGGATCGCACTTATATGGTGGGATCAATTGACATCTAGTAGGAGACGCAATGGTGAACATCCTATTTCTACTTGGAATGAGATGAAAGTTGTGCTGCGTAGAAGATTCATTCCAACTCACTACCATAGAGAGTTGTTTAACCAGCTTCAAAACCTTACACAAGGCAATCGTAGTGTTGAGGATTATTATAAAGAGATGGAAGTAGCCATGATCCGAGCTAACATTGATGAGGATGAAGAAGCCACAATGGAAAGGTTTCTATCTGGTCTTGATCCTAACATTGTAGACATTGTTGAGTTGCAACATTATGTGGAAATAGAAGACATGGTTCATATGGCCATGAAGGTGGAGAAACAACTCAAAAAGAATCCATCCTTTACTCCTAATGACCGAGCTGGACCATCAAAGAATATCAAACCCATCACCAAAACCAGCAAGGGAAAGAGTCTAACCATGCTAGTTCGATCTTGTTATGTACAATGCTTCAAGTGTTTGGGGAGAGGTCATATTGCTAGCCAATGCCCTAACCGCAACACTATGTTCATCCATGATGATGGAGAGATCGAAACTGACCAAGAGGAGGAGGAAGATGATGAAAAACAATTTGAAAAAGAAGAAGAAGAGTTGCAACATGTTGGAGATGGAAATGTCCTTGTTGTTAAAAGGAGCCTAAGCATGAAAGCAATTGAGGGGCATCAACAATGCGAGAACATTTTCCATACTCGCTGCCATATTAATGGAAAGGTATGCTTTGTCATATCGATGGTGGTAGTTGCACTAACGTTGCTAGTACTTTAATGGTAGATAAAATTGGCCTAGAAACAACCAAGCATCCACATCCCTACAAGTTGCAGTGGCTTAATGATGGAGGAGAACTTAAAGTGATCAAACAAGTTATTGTGCCTTTTTCCATTGACAAGTATAAAGATGAGGTGTTATGTGATGTTGTGCCAATGCACGCCGGTCATCTCTTTTTAGGAAGACCATGGCAGTTCGATAGGAGAGTCATACATGATGGTTATACCAATCGATATACCTTCACCCAAGAAGCAAGGAAGATCACTCTAGCCCCACTTTCACCAAAGCAAGTTCACAAAGATCAACTTCATTTAAGAGAAAGCTTTGAAAAAGCCAAAGAGAGTGATATCAAAATTGAGAGAAGAGCAAAGGAGAGTAAGGTAACATCTGAGCGGAAAAAAGAGAGTTAACATTTTTGCTAAAGAAAAAGGGATAAGAAAGAATTTGTTTTCGGAAAAGATGGTTCTTGTACTTATGTACAAGGAGAGTTATTTAAGCACTAACGATCTTGACCCAAATCTGACATCTTTTATTGTTTCATTGTTGCAGGAATATAAAGACCTATTTCCAAAAGAGATTCCAAGTGGACTGCCTCCAATTCTTGGAATAGAGCATCCAATTGACCAGCTTATCGATGTAACCCCGAGGAAACTAAGGAGTTACAAAGGCAAGTTTCAGATTTGATGGAAAAGGGTTATGTTAGAGAGAGCTTTAGTCCTTGTGCAGTACCTGTTCTACTTGTGCCTAGGAAAGATGGTACATGGCGCATGTGTGTGGACTGTCGTGCGGTGAACAAAATAACGGTAAAGTATCGTCATCCTATTCCACGTTTAGATGATATGTTAGATGAGCTTAGTGGTTCTAATGTCTTCTCTAAGATTGATCTTAAAAGTGGTTACCATCAAATCCGAATGCGAGAAGGGGATGAGTGGAAAACTGCATTCAAGACTAAACAAGGATTATATGAGTGGTTGGTTATGCCGTTTGGTATAACTAATGCACCAAGCACTTTCATGAGATTAATGAATCACATCCTTAGACAATTCTTGGGTAAGTTTTGTGTAGTGTATTTTGATGATATTCTTATCTATAGCAAGAGCTTGAATGAACATGTTCAGCATCTAAGGTTAGTGTTAGATGTTTTGAGGAATGAAAGACTTTATGCTAATCCACAAAAATGCATATTTTGCACTGAAAAGGTTGTTTTCCTAGGTTTTGTTGTGAGTGTAGATGGATTAAAAGTTGATAGAGAGAAGGTTAAGGCAATTGAAGAATGACCTAGACCAACAAACATTAGCCAAGTTAGAAGCTTCCATTGTTTAGCTAGCTTCTATCGTCGGTTTGTGCCTAATTTCAGCACCTTAGCTGCTCCTTTAACCGGAGTCATTAAAAAGAATTCCAACTTCTTTTGGGGGAAGAGTAAGAGAAACCCTTTAACCTAATTAAGGATTGTTTAATTAATGCACCATTGTTAACTTTACCTGATTTTAACAAAGTTTTTGAAGTTGAATGTGATGCTTCAGGTTTGGGAATTGAAGCAGTTTTATCTCAAGCAGGACGCCCCATAGCCTACTTTAGTGAGAAATTGAGTGGAGCTACACTCAATTATCCGACCTATATAAGGATATGTATGCATTAATTTGGGCCTTGGAAACTTCGCAGCATTACCTATGGTCTAAAGAATTCATCATCTATACAAGCCATGAGGCATTAAAGCACATTAAGGGTCGGCATAAGCTAAACAAGAGACATGCCAAATGGATTGAGTTTCTTGAAGCCTTCCCTTACGTGATCAAGTATAAAAAGGGTAAGGAAAACATTGTTGTTGATGCACTATCACGTAGGTATGCCCTTCTTAACACCTTAGGCTCTAAATTGTTGGATTTTGCTTTCATTAAGGAATTATATGAGTCTGACCATGATTTTGGTGTAGTATACAAAATCTGAGTGAAAGGTGCACATGATAAGTTTTATAGGGACGATGGATACCTATTCAAGGAAGGGACGCTTTGCGTCCCACAAGGATCCATTCGAGAATTGCTCCTCAAGGAAGCACATGTGGGAGGACTAATGCGACATTTTGGAGTAGCGAAGACGTTGAACATACTTCAAGAGCACTTGTATTGGCCAAGGATGAAACGAGATGTTCAGAGGCTATGTGAGCATTATATCACATGTGGAAAGGCCAAGTCAAAAGTCATGCCCCATGGCCTATATACCCCACTACCTATTAATGCACCTTGGGTAGACATATCCATGGATTTTGTACTTATGCTGCCACGTACAAAGAATAACAAAGATTCCATCTTTGTAGTAGTGGATCGATTCTCTAAAATGGCTCATTTTAGTCCTTGTAATAAGACTAATGATGTTTCACATATTGCTAATTTATTTTTCAGGGAAATCATGAGATTGCATGGTGTTCCAAGAACTATCGTATCTGATCGAGATGTGAAGTTCTTAAGCTATTTTTGGAGAACATTATGGAGCAGGATTGGAACAAAGTTATTGTTTTCCACAACTTGCCATCCACAAACAGATGGTCAAACTGAAGTGGTGAACCGGGTGTTATCCATGTTGTTGAGGATAATCATCAAAAAGAATTTGAGGACTTGGGAGGAAAGCTTGCCACATGTGGTGTTTGCTTAAAACCGATCCATTCATTCTGCCACTAAAATGTCGCCATTCGAAATAGTGTATGGTTTCAATCCCTTGACTCCATTGGATTTATTACCTTTGCCTACTGATCAAACAATGAATAAAGATGGAAGAAACAAGTCTGAATTTGTCAAGAAACTCCATCAACAACTGCGAGAGAATATTGAAAAGAGAACTAGGCAATATGAGTAACAAGCTAACAAGGGACGTAAACGAATTACATTTGAGCCGGTAGATTGGGTTTGGCTACACATGAGGAAAGAAAGATTTCCAGCCCAACACAAATCAAAATTGATGCCTAGAGGGGATGGTCCTTTTCAAGTGATCAAGCGTGTCAATGATAATGCCTATCAATTAGACCTCCAGGTGAGTTTAATGTCAGTGCAACATTCAATGTGACTGATTTATCTCCATTTGATGTAGGTCACGATTTGGGGACAAATCGCTCTCAAGAGGGAGGGAATGATATGATCACAATCAAAAATGAATCAGAATAATTTCCTAGTGGACATATGACTCATGCTAAAACCAAGAAATTCCAAGAGGCCATGGGAAATCTATTTATTCAAGGTTGGAAATTAGAGAATGCAGCACCAACTTTGTTAGAACAATATAACCTCCTACTTGTGCATGAGTTTGCATGAGTTCTTTCTTAAGTTTTTAAATTTAATTTTAGCATGTGTGCATGAATAAATATTGTTTGATGTTCATTTAAGCATATTAGTTCAATTAACTTCATTAGTTTAATTAATGCATGATAGTTCACTTGAAGCATGTTAGTTTTCTTAAGTTTATGAGTTCATTTAGTGTGTGAGTTAATTAATTATATTAGATCATTCAATGTAACTAGTTCCATTAATTAAACTATCTCATTAAATCTGTTTCATGCATTCACTTTTATTGAATAAAGTTGTCATCTAATGGTTGCTTATATATTTTCAGCTAGAGAGTTACTCATTTGAGATCAAATGGCTGATCATTTTCTACAAGAATGACAAGACATTTACCACCAATTGAAGATACTTGAAGACACCATGATGGCTGATCAGTTTCAAGACCTTCAAGGGAGATTTACACCACTTAAAGGCTGTCAGTTTTAGCAAGAAAGCAAGGCATTGAAGAGCTCCTAAATACACCACTTAAAGAGGCACTTAAATACCACTTAAGAGCTACTTAATCCTCCATAAAGCTGATCATTTTTTTATCAGAGAAGACATGAAATGAAGCCTTCATTAGCACCACTTAAGGGAGAGTAAAGGCAAGAATTAAAGCAACACTTAAGGAGGGAGTTCAAGGAATATCAGTAAACTTTTTCACCATTTTTGGATTGGATAAGGGAATATTTGAGTCTTGAGATCTGCTTCAAACATATTCCCCAATTTCTAAGCTTTCCAACGCACTTTTAATCACCTCGATCCGATATCAGGAGCTTAAGATATGATTAAATTAGTGAAGATAGTGCATGCTACAAATTCAGTACGGGAATAGTCACAAGATGCTTGTTCAACAAATTCAAGAGGCCATTCAATTGATGAATTCAATGCTTTATCAACAACCCATTAAAGGAGGATGAACGAAAACTTAATCAAGTTCATTAGCCCAAGGGTTTCTCCATGTGGATGATATGTATGTCTACATTCATCCTACGAATGTCCACATTCATCCTTTATAGATTAAACTTTTTTGGTTGTCAATTGGAGATAGGATAACCTACAAATTAATAGGCCTTTGACACTAGAATAAAGAGCCTTTAATCTTTGTCTAAGCCAATCAATTTGTTGTTGCCTTACACCTATAAATAGGCACTCATTCCATTGTAAAAGATAGAACTTTTGGCTTATATTACAACTTGAGAGTGTTTCTCTTTTATAGTTCTTTTTGAACTTTATCGGCTTGCAAGATTTTTCTTGTGGCATTCATCCCTATTCATTTTTTTCTATTGCTGGTTCCTAGTTCTTATAACTAGAGGGTCACAATCCATTAACCTTTCTCCCAAGTAACGGTAAAACTCTTAAGGAACGAGTCTTCACTTTTTAGTGTTGGTTCCTCCTTTGTTTACACCGCACCATCAATTACATTCCTTCTCTTCACTTTCATCATCCATACATCCATATTTTTCATATGTCATTTTAAAATTCCTATTTTTCACTTCAGTTACTTACTAGAATCACGATCGGGCACCCCCTTACATATCATCTTATTCCTTTCAATTTCACCATATTAATGTTTTCTATAACCTAGTTTCTTCCTTGAGTATCTTTAAGATACTATTTCAATTTCACCATTCCTTTTCACCATATCACCATCCTTACATATCATCTTATTCCTTTCACCATTCCCATCATTTGTCATCAACACAAAACGTTCGAAACATCCATTCACCCTTATCAACACCACGTATCCTTCTGCTTCCAAATCAGACCCTAAACTATTCCTTTCACCTATTCCTTTCACCCCTTATCCTTAATTCTTTATCTTGCATCCACTTCTTGCGAGAGACTTGCTTCCTTCCTAGGTCCTACAATCAAAGTTTGTCGTTTAACATCATCAACAAGATCGACAAACATCATATGGTAATCAGAGCTTTGGTGGAAGAAGCAAAGTGCAACAAAAATCCCGTTCATGCAATTTTAAGTGACTAAACTTTGTCATTTTCAATTTTTGAGCAAAAAAAAAGAAAAGTCAGTTCGAAAAAGAACGAGAAAAGTTAGTTTCAAAAAAAGAGAAAAGAAAAATCAGATTCAGAAGTACAAGATCAAGGGTGAGAAAGCATAGCAACATCATCTTCAACATCAAGCCGAGAAGCCATTTCATCTTCAAGACTTTGATTGTTGGTGAAGGAAGGTTGTAAGTTTTCTTGTCAAGTAAATAACCTCGTTTTCATTTTTTTCATTCTAAACCTTTCTTTTCATCCTATTTCCTTTCTTTTTCTTTTAAACTAACAATTTCAACGACGCACAAGTACATTTTACTTGCCTAAGTCTTGTGTAAGTTCTTCTAAGAAATATACACGAGAGAAAAGAGTGGAAAAAGGCAAGAGAGTTGTGAGATCAAAAGAGGACAGCAAAAGCCATTAAGTCCTAGAGTGCAAACATGAGTGATTTGAGTAACAACTTCTTTTCCTTGGAGTGACCGTAAGGATTTATTTTAGTGTGTTGTGAGGTTTATATATATATATATATATTTCTTTCTTTCTTTCTTTTATTTTCACTAACCATGTCCCATAATTCTTACAACAATCCATCATCCTTGGGAAAAAGAGAAAATAAGTTCCAAGACATGCTAGATGATCAACAATGAACAAACATCTTTCAGACACGGTGCCATGTAAATGACAAAGTGTGCTTTGTTATCATAGATAGTGGAAGTTGTATAAACATTGCTAGCACTTATTTGGTGGAGAAGTTAAGACTCAAGATGATCAATCATTCCAGCCCCTATTATTTGCAATGGTTAAACGATGAAGAATCATTCTTGGTCAAAGAACAAGTATTTGTGCCTTTCTGAATTGGAAGATACAATATGAAATTCCGTGTGACATAATGCCTATGAATACAAGTCATCTCCTTCTATGACGACCATGGAAATTCGATAAGCGGGCCACCCATGATGGATTCACCAATCGATTTTCATTTTCCTTTGAAGGCAGAAATATCACCTTAGCACCTTTATCTCCACAACAAGTGAAGGAAGATCAAATGCAATTGAAAAAGAACATTGAAGCCGTGAAAGGAATTGAGAAAATTGAAGAAAAAGAAGTGGACGTTAGAATGGTTGGACTTAAAAATAAAAGAATGGTTGGAGTTGAAAATAAAAGAATGGTTGATAAAAATGATGGAGTTGAAAATGAGATTATTGAAAAGAATATGGATGAAAAAGAAGAGAAGGAAGAAACATGTAATTTATCTAACCCTACATTTTCTCCCATTACTTCTTTTGTTTTGTAGGACAATCCACGGGACACAACTTTTCAAACAAATGATTCAAGAATCATGCCTTTTGGAGAACTAAAGGACGTGTCCTTTAAAGAACCAATAGCCAGGACTTTTGGAGACTCATCAAACAAGTCTTTTGATTTTTCAAGAGTTGTGCCAGTAGAAGTTCCAAAAGTTGCAACCATTGACATTCTAAGTGTATTGTCAATCTTGAAGAGAATTTAGCAACCAACGCCCTTAAAATACCCACCATGGTTTGTTATTTCCATATTTTTTTAATAACTTCTTATTTTCTGACTATGGTGTATTTTGCAGCAAAGGAATTATCATAACAACCTATGATAACAAATTCCTTTTTCGTTTTGAGATAATTTGGTGGAACAGAATCAAACTTTCTAAGGAAATTAAGTGAGCAATATCCACCTGCTCAAGGGACATCATTTGGAAAGGTACAAAGCTTAAAAGTGTTGAAAAGATATGTACATCCAGAAAAGGGAATGATGATTCATGTCAAAGTGTGGTTCAATTCTTTACCAAAAGACACTTTGCAAATACTTATTTCAAGAGATGTGATGGTTCGAGCCAAAGGAAAAATCTATACACCAACAGTTGTGATGCTTCAGAACGACACATCCAAAAGACAAGTATCTACACCAAGGAGTATGAAGATTCAAAGAGGTACGAGAGAAGGTTTCAAAGGGAACGTGTTGTGAATGACTATCTCAAAAAAGGATACTTGAAAATGACCATTTTGGAGGATTCTACATCAAGCAAAAGTTTCATCAACTTGTTCCATCTCAAGCAATTGATCGCCCCTGCATCTAGGAATTATTCATTGGAAAACCCTTTCGATTTGAGGACAAATCGCCTAAAAGAAGGGGGATGATACGTTCACATTTCTACTCATTTATCTCATGCTTTCATACTTCATTTCACGCATGGGATCAAAGGGGAGTTATATTACCGATCTTAGTATTTATTACTTTTATATACTTTATAGTAAGATACTTAAGAGTTATATTAATTAAGTTATAAACATGAATAGTCATTATAACCACATTATTAAGTTTCATCATAATTCTAAACTCATATTAAGTTATTTTAAGTATTCTCATTATTTCCATTATCATGTTTTCTTCATAGGAAATATCATGTTTAAACTTGAATTGTTAAGATCATTGACTTTGCCACAAGTGTTTAAATCTTGTGACTTCTTCTCTGATATGAGCAAGGCCCCAAGAAGTTTGGTGGTGGCTTGCATCAAATCATAATATTATTTCCGATCGTTTTGTAGGGTTCAGAGCGTGCATGTCTAAATGGGATTTATAGTGAACCCGTTCGAATTTTAACCGAGTAAAAAGCTCAAAATTTTAACTTTTTTTACCCATAAAATTTGATTTAATATCATTTTCGATCGTTTTGTAGGGTTTAGAACGTGTATGTCTAAATGGGCTTTATAGTGAACTCGTTCGAATTTTAACTGAGTAAAAAAGCTCAAATTTTAAGTTTAAGCAGTATAATTTGGTTCAAAAGCCCATAATTAACGTTTTAACCAAAAAATGGATTTAATATCATTTTGATCGTTTTGTAGGGTTTAGAGCGTGCATGTCTAAATGAGATTTATAGTGAACCCGTTCGAATTTTAACCAAGTAAAAAGCTCAAAATTTGAGATTAAGTTGTATAATTAGGTTCAAAAGCCTATAATTAATAATTTGAACTCATAAATTTTGATTTAATATCATTTTCGATCATTTTATAGGGTTCAGAGCGTGCATGTCTAAATGGGCTTTAAAGTGAACCCGTTCAAATTTTAACCGAGTAAAAATCTCAAAATTTGAGTTTAAGCTGTATAATTAGGTTCAAAAGACCATAATTAACTTTTTTTTACCAATAATATTTGATTTAATATTATTTTCGATCGTTTTGTAGGGTTCAGAGTATGCATGTCTAAATGGGCTTTGTAGTGAACACGTTCAAATTTTAACCGAGTAAAAAGCTAACAATATGAGTTTAAGCTGTATAATTAGGTTTAAATGCCCATAATTTACAATTTGAACTCATAAAATTTGATTTAATATCATTTTCGATCGTTTTGTAGGGTTTAGAGCGTGCATGTCTAAATGGGCTTTATAGTGAACCCGTTCGAATTTTAACCGAGTAAAAAGCTCAAAATTTGAGTTTAAGCTATATAATTTTCTTGAAA
Organism: Abelmoschus esculentus; assembly: GCA_035048815.1. Classification (NCBI taxonomy): domain Eukaryota; kingdom Viridiplantae; phylum Streptophyta; class Magnoliopsida; order Malvales; family Malvaceae; genus Abelmoschus; species Abelmoschus esculentus. Next base: position 6,826,025 of record JAUCBN010000049.1, read on the forward strand.
AGAACATAATTAACTTTTTTTCCCATAAAATTTTATTGAATATCATTTTCGATCGTTTTGTAGGGTTTAGAGCGTGCATGTCGAAATGGGTTTTATTGTGAACTCGTTCGATTTTTAACCGAGTAAAAAGCTCAAAATTTGAGTTTAAGTCGTACAATTAGGTTCAAAATACCATAATTAACTTTGTTTACCCATAAAATTTGATTTAATATCATTTTCGATCGTTTTGTAGGGTTCATAACTTGTATGTCTAAATGGGCTTTATAGTAAACCCGTTCGAATTTTAACTGAGTTAAAAGCTCAAAATTTGAGTTTAAGCCATATTATTTGGTTCAAAAGCCCATAATTAACTTTTTAACCCCAAAAATTGGATTTAATATTTTTTTGATCATTTTGTAGGATTCATAGCGTGCATCTGTAAATGGGCTTTATAGTGAACCCGTTCGAATTTTAACCGAGCAAAAAGCTCATCATTTGAGATTAGCCTGTATAATTAGGTTCAAAATCACGTAATTGAAGTTTTTTACCCCAAAAATGGATTTAATATCATTTTCGATTGTTTTGTAGGATTCAGAGCGTGCATGTCTATATGGGCTTTATAGTGAACCCGTTCAAATTTTTTTGAAGGAAAGGGCCTCATTAAAAAAACCCTATAGCCAAAAAACCCCGAGAGGTGAGTAGGCCCCTATTGGGAAAAGAGTACCCATTGTATTATTGAAAAGAATTGGAGAACCTCTTTGAGTTTACAGTAGCCCGAATAAAGTCGAGAAAGTTACAATGTCAAGTAGCATAAGTGGTGTTGGTAAAACCTTTAACAAGGGTGGTATATTCATGTAAATGTCAAGTAGCATAAAAAAAGAAACAAAACTTTGATAGCTGGATTGTAATTGTGCATAGGTTATGCTTGGTAGAATGTATATTAAGGAAAGATAGTGCGAAATTAAGGACCCAATAACACAAAGGAACAAAAAAGATACAACAACAAAAGAAAAAAGAAAAGAGAAAAAGGATCATTAAAAAAATTGAAAGAGTAAAAAAAACAAATCAATAGAGATATTATTAAACCAAATAAAGGGAAGCCTCGTAAACAAAGCCCTAAAAACAAAGGCTGCCATGCATTCCTAACTTGATCCTAAAGAAGATCAAAAAGCTAATAAACATAGAAAACACAAAAAGAAAAAACAGAAAAACGACATCAAGCTTAGAGAAAGCACGTTGCAAAGCATGAACTGTTTGAGCGTTGCCAGGGCCCGGACAGTTCCAGCGGAAGTTTATCATTTGGCTCGGCAGGGTTGGTTAGAGTCAAATTTTAACCGAGTAAAAAGCTCAAAAATTAAGTTTAAGTTGTATAATTAGGCTCAAAAGACAATAATTAACTTCTTTTACCAATAATATTTTATTTAATATTATTTTCGAACATTTTGTAGGGTTCAGAGCATGCATGTCTGAATGGGCTTTATAGTGAACACGTTCGAATTTTTTTTTTGAAAGAAAGGGCCTCATTAAAAAACCCTATAGCCAGTCACCTCAAGAGGTGAGTAGGCCCCTATGGGGAAAAGAGTACCCATGATATTATTGAGAAGAAGAGGAGAATCTCTCCGAGTTTACAGAAACCCGAATAAAATCGGGAAAGTTACAATCAAAAAACAAGGAAGAAAAAGAACGCAAAGCCCTAGTAGCTAAGACATGGGCTACAACGTTTGCGTCTCTAGGTACATAACAAATCTTACAATCAGGCAAAGTACCAAGAGTGGAGCGAATGCGAGACACCAAATGTTGCACAGTGGAAAGATCCTGATGATTGATGTTGTTAACCTTGTTGGCAATAGAAGCAGAATCAGTTTCAAAGACCACATGAGTCCAGCCATTGTCAACTGCAAACTTTAGACCTTCCAAAACGGCAAGAGCTTTAGCAGAAGCGGGGTCCGGGCAAATGAAACACGTTCGAATTTTAACTGAGTAAAAAGCTCACAATATGAGTTTAAGCTGTATAATTAGGTTCAAATGCCCATAATTAACAAAGTGAACTCATAAAATTTGATTGAATATCATTTTCGATCATTTTGTAGGGTTCAGAGCGTGCATGTCTAAATTGGCTTTATAGTGAATCCGTTTGAATTTTAACAGAGTAAAACGTTCAAATTTTGAGTTTAAGCTGTATAATTTGGTTCAAAAGCCCAGAATTAACGTTTTTAACCAAAAAAATGGATTTAATATCATTTTCGATCGTTTTGTAGGGTTTAGAGCGTGCATGTCTAAATGGGCTTTATAGTGAACTCGTTCAAATTTTAACCGAGTAAAAAGCTCAAAATTTAAGATTAAGCTGTACAATTAGGTTCAAAATCCCATAATTGATGTTTTTACCCAAAAAACGGATGTAATATCATTTTCGATCATTTTGTAGGATTCAGAGCGTGCATGTCTAAATGGGCTTTATAGTGAACCCGTTCAAATTTTAACCGAGTAAAAAGCTCAAAATTTGAGTTTAAGCTTTATAATTAGGTTCAAAATACCATAATTAACTTTTTTTACCCATAACATTTGATTTAATATCATTTTCGATCTTTTTGTAGGATTTAGAGCGTGCATGTCTAAATGGGCTTTATAGCGAACCCATTCGATTTTTAACCAAGTAAAAGGCTAAATTTTGAGTTTAAGCTTTATAATTAGGTTCAAAATACCATAATTAACTTTTTTTACCCATAAAATTTGATTTAATATCATTTTCGATCGTTTTATAGGGTTTAGAATAGTATGTCTAAATGGGCTTTATACTGAACCCGTTCGAATTTTAACTGAGTAAAAAGCTCAAAATTTGAGTTTAAGCTATGTAATTTGGCTCAAGAGCCCATAATTAATGTTTTTTACCCAAAAAATGGATTTAATATAATTTTCGATCGTTTTGTAGGGTTTAGAGCGTGCATGTCTAAATGGGGTTTATAGTGAACCCGTTCGAATTTTAACCGAGTAAAAAGCTTAAAATTTGAGTTTAAGCAGTATAATTTGGTTTAAAAGCCCATAATTAATGTTTTTAACTAAAAATTGGATTTAATATCATTTTCGATCGTTTTGTAGGGTTTAGAGCGTGCATGTCTAAATGGGCTTTATAGTGAACTCGTTCAAATTTTAACCGAGTAAAAAGCTCAAAATTTGAGTTTAAGCTGTATAATTTGGTTCAAGAGCCCATAATTAATTTTTTTACCCAAAAAATGGATTTAGTATCATTTTCGATCGTTTTGTAGGGTTTAGAACGTGTATGTCTAAATAGCTTTATAGTGAACCTGTTCGAATTTTAACTGAGTAAAAAGCTCAAATTTTGAGTTTAAGCTGTATAATTTGGTTCAAAAGCCCATAATTAATGTTTTTAACTAAAAAATGGATTTAATATCATTTTCGATCATTTTGTAGGGTTTAGAGCGTGCATGTCTAAGTGGGCTTTATTGTGAACTCGTTCAAATTTTAACCGAGTAAAAAGCTCAAAATTTGAGTTTAAGCTGTATAATTTGGTTCAATATACCATAAAAAATGGATTTAATATCATTTTCGATCGTTTTGTAGGGTTTAGAGTGAGCATGTCTAAATGAGATTTATAATGAAACGTTCGTATTTTAACCGAGTAAAAAGCTCAAAATTTGAAATTGAGTTGTATAATTAGGTTCAAAAGCCCATAATTAATAATTTGAACTCATAAAATTTGTTTTAACATCCTTTCCGATCACTTTATAGGGTTTAGAGCGTGCATGTTTAAATGAGCTTTAAAGTGAACCCGTTCAAATTTTAATTGAGTAAAAAGATCAAAATTTGAGTTTAAGTTATACAATTAGGTTCAAAAGACCATAATTAACTTTTTTCCAATAATATTTGATTTAATATTATTTTCGATCGTTTTGTAGGGTTTAGAGTGTGCATGTCTAAATGGCCATTATAGTGAACGTGTTCGAATTTTAACCGTGTATAAAGCTCACAATATGAGTATAAGCTGTATAATTAGGTTCAAATGCCCATAATTAACAATTTGAACTCATAAAATTTGATTTATTATCATTTTCGATCGTTTTGTAGGGTTCAGAGTGTGCATGTCTAAATGGGCTTTATAGTGAACCTGTTCGAATTTTAATTGAGTAAAAAGCTCAAAATTTGAGTTTAAGTTATATAATTAGGTTCAAAAGACCATAATTAACTTTTTTTACCCAAAAAATTTGATTTAATATCATTTTCGATCGTTTTGAAGGGTTTAGAGCGTGCATGTCTAAATGGGCTTTATAGTGAACTCGTTCAAATTTTAACCGAGTAAAAAGCTCAAAATTTGAGTTTAAGTTGTATAATTTGGTTCAAGAGCCCATAATTAATGTTTTTTACCCAAAAAATGGATTTCATATCATTTTCGATCGTTTTGTAGGATTTAGAGCGTGCATGTCTAAATGGGGTTTATAGTGAACCCGTTCGAATTTTAACCGAGTAAAATGCTCAAATTTTGAGTTTAAGTTGTATAATTTGATTTAAAAGCCCATAATTAATGTATTTAAGTAAAAATTGGATTTAATATCATTTTCGATCGTTTTGTAGGGTTTAAAGCGTGCATGTCTAAATGGGGTTTATAGTGAACCCGTTCGAATTTTAACCGAGTAAAAAGCTCAAATTTTGAGTTTACATTGTATAATTTGGTTTAAAAGCCCATAATTAATGTAATTAACTAAATAATGGATTTAATATCATTTTCGATCGTTTTGTAGGGTTTAAAGCGTGCATGTCTAAATGGGCTTTATAGTGAACTCGTTCAAATTTTAACCGAGTAAAAAGCTTAAAATTTGAGATTAAGCTGTATAATTAGGTTTAAAATCCAATAATTAACAATTTGAACTCATAAAATTTGATTTAATATCATTTCCTATCATTTTTTAGGGTTAAGAGCGTGTATGTCTAAATGGGCTTTATATTGAACCCATTTTAATTTTAACCGAGTAAAAAGCTCAAAATTTGAGTTTAAGCTGTTTAATTTGGTTCAAAAGCCCATAATTAACTTTTTTACCAAAAAATTTGGATATAATATCATTATTGATCGTTTTGTAGGATTTAGAGCTTGCATCTCTAAATGATGTTTATAGTGAACCCGTTTGAATTTTAACGGAGTAAAAAGCTCAAAATTTGAGATTAAGCTGTATAATTAGGTTTAAAATCACATAATTGACATTTTTACCCAAAAAATTGGATTTAATATCATTTTTGATCGTTTTATAGGACTTAGAGCGTGCATGTCGAAATGGACTTTATAGTGAAACCGTTCTAATTTTAACCAAGTAAAAAACTCAAAATTTGAGTTTAAGCTGTATAATTATGTTCAAAACACCATAATTAACTATTTTACCCGAAAAATTGGATTTAATATCAATTTCAATTCTTTTGTAGGGTTTAAAGAGTGCATGTCTAAATGGGCTTTATAGTGAACCCGTTCGATTTTTAACCGAGTAAAAAGCTCAAAATTTGATTTTAAGTCGAATATTTAGGTTCAAATACCATAATTATCTTTTTTTTACCCATAAAATTTAATTTAATATCATTTTCGATCATTTTGTAGAGTTTAGAGTGTGCATGTCTAAATTGGCCCTATAATGAATCTGTTCGATTTTTAACCGAGTAAAAAGCTCAAAATTTGAGTTTAAGTCGTATAATTAGGTTCAAAGACCATAACTAACTTTTTTACCCATAAAATTTTATTTAATATCATTCTCGATCGTTTTGTAGGGTTTAGAGTGTGCATGTCTAAGTGGGCTTTATAGTGAACCCGTTCGAATTTTAACCGAGTAAAAAGCTCAAAATTTGAGTTTAAGCTGTATAATTTGGTTCAAAAGCCCATAATGAACTTTTTTACCCAAAAAAATTGATTTAATATTATTTTATATTGTTTTGTAGGATTCAGAGCGTGCATGTCTAATTGGGATTTATAGTGAACCCGTTAAAATTTTAACTGAGTAAAAAAGTTCGAAATTTGCGATTAAGATGTATAATTAGGTTCAAAATCCCATAATTGACATTTTTTACCCAAAAAATGGATTTAATATCATTTTTGATCGTTTTGTAGGACTTAGAGTGTGCATGTCTAAAAGGGCCTTATAGTGAACCTGTTCGATTTTTAACCGAGTAATAAGCTCAAAATTTGAATTTAAGCCATATAATTAGCTTCAAAAGACCATAATTAACTTTTTTTACCCATAAAATTTGATTTAATATCATTTTCGATCATTTTGAAGGGTTTAGAGTGTGCATGTCTAAATGGGCTTTATAAATGAACCCGTTTGATTTTTTTTTTTGAAGGGAAAGGGCCTCATTAAAAAACCCCTATAGCCAGTCACCCCGAAAAGTTAGTAGGCCACTATGGGGAAAAGAGTACCCATGGTTTTATTGAGTAGAAGAGAAGAACCTCTCCAGGTTTACAGAAGCCCGAATAAAGTCGGGAAAGTTACAATCAAAGGAGCAAGAAATAAAAGAACGCAAAGCCCTAGTAGTTAAGACATGGGCTACAACGTTTGCGTCTCTAGGTACATAACAAATTTTTCAATCATGCAGAGTACCAAGAGTGGAGCAGATGCAAGACACCAAATGTTGCACTGTGGAAAGATCTTGGTGATGAGTGTTGTTAACTTTGTTGGCAATGGAAGCAGAATCTGTTTCAATAATTACATTAGTTGAGCCATTGGCAACAACAAGTCTTAAACCTACCAGAAGAGTCTCGAGCAATGACGCCTGCAGCAGCGCCCCTTAACACTGGGTCAAAGGCCCCATCTGTGTTAATTTTGACGAAACTAGAAGCCGGTTTCGTCCATCTAGCTTGAGCGAAAGTGGGCTCAGCTAGCCGGTAACGTAGATGGGAAGCAACATTAACTATTGTATAGTCATTAAAAAAATTTTCGCATTTGAAACAACTAACCAAGTTGGTTGTAGATGATTGTTATGGTCAAATTCGTTACGGCGGTTCCATAAATTCCCAAGGACCGTAATAAGGAAAGAAAATTGATGTAAAGAAAGGAAACTAGCAACTTCGGAGAGCCACTGGTTAGTGGAAGTATGCGTGTTGGAGAAAATTCGAGTAGGAAGTCCTCCCAACTAGAGCGCCTCCTTGGCACTAGGACAGTCCCTTACCGCATGGAGGGTGGTTTCAATGGCCATGTTGCAAAGTGGACAAACTCCTGTACCAAGATTGGCCTGAAGGAATTTATGGCCAGATGGGATTGCATCGTGACAAAGCCGCCATCCAAAGGAACGGACCTTAGGTAAGGTGGGTAGTATAGAAATAATTTTCCAAAGCTTAGAGGGCCTGTTAACTGGCCCTAGTTGTAGTTGCAAAAATTGGTACCCCGACCGAACCGAATATATGCCAGAGTCATGGTGAATGGGTACATTAAGAATGGTATTAGCATCTTCATGGGAGAAGTATTCTCTTACCTTTAGTTCATCTCACCGGGTCATGTTAGGTAGCATGAATGTACCTGCACGAAGAGGTACTTCGTCATTCACCTCATAATCACCATAAAGGTGTATAGGCTGAAGCCTCCCCACGAGGTAGCCTGTCGAAACGGACTTTCTTCTTAAGTTGCGGATCTAGGAATGTTGTAAGCAAGTTCCTGCAATGCCCGTTTACCTATACTGGAAAACAGTACAAGAATCCATTTCGTAACTCACTGGTACACCTCTGTTTACCTATACTGGAAAACAGCACAAGGATCCATTCGTAAAACACAAGGTTGAAATACTTGTAAACTTATTCAAAAACATACAAGAACGTATAAATAAGTTAGAAACAGAATAAACACTATCAAACCAAACCTTAAAACATACTTAATAGCATATATACATACTTAAACATATATAATAAGTAGTATAGTCTAATATGTCACATATCAGCATGCAACACATTATAAAGCCTATGTTCTAAGGCGCAAACATTATCGAATGAATCTGGAATTGAAGCACAAGTAAGGAAAAGTACTTCCCTGAATTTCTTTGCCTTAGAACGAGTAATAGGTCCTTGTGGCAAGACCTCCGAATCATGTTGTGCTTGCATTGATGTGCTCACATCATTTCCCCCTTCTTGAAAAGGATTTGACCTCAAATCCGGTAAGTCTATCTTGTAGGCGTTGTCATTCACTTTCGCCAACACTTGAAAAGGACCATCTCCTCTTGGTAACAACTTTGACCGTCGTTGGGATGAAAAACGTTCTTTTCGAAAATGAACCCAAACCCAATCACCAACATCGAAGGTGACTCGCTTCCTTCCTTTGTTTGCTTGTTTTTCATATTGTTGAGTCCTTCGTTCTAAATTCTCCTTCACCTGTTGATGCAACTTCAACTTCTTCACATATTCTGCTTTTGCTTGACCGTCCCTGTTCGTCACTTCTTCCTGTGGCAAAGGTAACAAATCTAGAGGCGTAATAGGGTTAAAACCACAAACAACCTCAAATGGTGACATCTTAGTAGTAGAATGTACAGCATGATTATACGCAAACTCAACATGTGGCAAACAATCTTCCCAAGTCTTGATATTCTTTTTAATGATGGAACGAAGTAAAGTAGATAAAACTCTGTTAACAACCTCAGTTTGTCCATCAGTCTGGGGATGGCAAGTAGTAGAAAACATGAGTTTCGTACCTAATTTGCTCCAAAGAGTCCTCCAGAAGTGACTCAAAAACTTTACATCCCTGTCAGAAACAATCAACCTAGGAATACCATGCAAACGTACAACATCTCTAAAGAACAAGTTAGCCACATTAACAGCATCATCAGTCTTATGGCATGCAATAAAATGTGCCATTTTAGAGAACCTATCAACCACAACAAAAATACTATCTCTACCTGTCCTAGTTCTTGGCAATCCCAAAACAAAATCCATAGAAATATCAGTCCAAGGAGAATCAGGAATAGGTAAAGGTAAGTACATACAATGTGGTGAAACCTTCGATTTTGCTTTCTTACATGTCACACAATGTTCACAGTACCTTTCAACGTCTCTATGCATCTTAGGCCAAAATAGATGTTCTTTCAATGTCTGTAACGTCTTGGTGACTCCAAAGTGACCCATCAATCCACCCTCATGTGCTTCACGGATCAGAATATCACGCATTGAACCCTGTGGAATGCATATCCTATTTTCTTTGAAAAGATAACCATCATGCCTGTAAAACTTTCCATCTGCACCTTTTTCACAAGCATTATACTTATCTCTAAAATCAGAATCATCAACATACAAGTCACAAATATATGCAAATCCAATTAAATGTGAATCAAGGTAATTTAAAAGCACATATCTATGTGATAAAGCATCAGCAACGACATTATCTTCACCCTTTTTGTAACGTATGACATAAGGAAAAGACTCCAAAAATTCAACCCATTTAGCATGTCGCTTATTCAATTTATGCTGACCTGTGATATATCGTAAAGCCTCATGATCAGTGTGAATCACAAACTCCTTAGGCAACAAGTAATGTTGCCATGTCTCCAATGCCCAAATCAGTGCATGCATCTCCTTATCGTAGACTGGATAATTCAATGTTGCTCCACTAAGCTTTTCACTGAAGTATGCAATGGGCCTTTTTTCTTGCATTAACACAGCGCCTATACCAACTCCAGAAGCATCACATTCAATTTCAAAAGTTTTATCAAAGTTAGGTAAGTCTAACACAGGTGACTTCGTCAAACAATCCTTAATTTTCAAAAAGGCATCTTCTTGTTCTTTACCCTATAAGAAGTTAGAATTCTTCTTAATAATCCCGGTTAAGGGTGCGGTAATAGAACTGAAGTTAGGAACAAACCGACGATAGAAACTAGCTAAACCATGAAAACATCTAACCTGAGTAATCGATGTCGGTCGTGACCATTCCTGAATTGCCTTTATCTTTTCAGGATCGACTTTCAACACCCTATGCACTAACAATGTAACCAAGAAATGTAAGTTTGTCAGTACAAAACACACATTTCTCTATGTTACCAAACAATCTTTCTTCTCGCAAAGTCTGCAAAACAGCTCTCAAATGTTCTACATGATCCTACAAAGTCTTGCTATAAATTAAAATATCGTCAAAATATACAACACAAAACTTTCCAATAAAAGATCGCAGAACATGATTCATCAATCGCATAAAAGTACTAGGTGCATTAGTTAAGCCAAAAGGCATTACTAACCATTCGTACAAACCTAGCTTTGTTTTGAAGGCTGTCTTCCATTCATCGCCTTCTCGTATGCGAATCTAATGATATCCACTCTTTAGATCAATTTTGGAGAAGATGACGGCTCCACAAAGCTCGTCCAACATATCATCAAGTCTAGGAATAGGATGACGATACTTAATTGTAATTTGATTCACAACTCTACAATCTACGCACATCCTCCAAAACCCATCTTTCTTCGGCACTAACAATACCGGAACAACACACGGACTTAGACTCTCTCGAATATAACCCTTGTCCATCAATTCTGTCACTTGTCTTTGAAGCTCTTTTGTCTCTTCAGGGCTAGTTCGATAAGCTGGTCGATTTGGAATAGTAGCACCTGGGATAAAGTCAATCTGGTGCTCAATGCCACGAAGAGGTGGCAATCCCCTCGGTGTTTCTTCCGGAAACACATCCTTAAATTCCTGCAAAAGGAAAACAGTTGATGCAGGCAAATCAGAAGGAAAGTCAGTCAATAAACAATAATCTTTAAACATTAAAATAAACAAAGATTGGTGAGAGGAAAGACATTTCCTGATTTCTCGACTGCTTGCATAAACATTCATCTTTTTCTTCTCCTTTGCAGCTTACTTACTCTTTTTCAAGCTTGCTTGATCTTGCACCATTTGACTCAGTGTCAAAGGAGCCAAAGTAATCTTTTTACCTGCATGCATAAAAGAGTATCGATTTGTAAAACCATCATGCATAACCTTCTTGTCATACTGCCAAGGGCATCCCAAAATAAGGTGAGTAGCATCCATTGACACAACATCACAAAGGACCTCGTCCTTGTAACTTCCAATCGAAAATGGTATAACAACTTGTTTTGTTACTTTAAGTTCTCCACCATCATTCAACCATTGCAATTTGTAAGGATTCGGATGTTTTGTCGTCTTGAGACCTAACCTGTCAACCACCACTGAGTTGGCAACATTAGTACAACTACCGCTATCAATAATCACAACACATACCTTATCTTGAACTTTACATCGCGTGTGAAAGATATTTTCGCGTTGTTGTTCATCCTGAACCTGTTGCACACTCAGACTACGTTTAACAACCATAATTTCCATTACCTTACCAGACTCAGCAACTTCTAGGACATCTTTTTTATCATCTTCATCAAGGGTCTCATGTGGTTCTTCTTCAGAATCTGACTCGATCTCTCCATCATCTCGCATCAACATAACTCTACGATTAGGACACTGGCTAGCAACATGTCCTCGACCAAGGCACTTAAAACATTGAATATCTCTTGATCGTTCTTGTACCCTTACTTTTTGTTTACCACGCCCATTATCAACAACGGGAGGCTTTGGTTTGCTGGACTCGCCTTGTTCTTGAATCCGAAGTGGCGCTTGTGGTGCTTGTTTCCTAGCATGGTTAGGGGTATGCAATGGATTCGTAAAAGATTTAAATGGAGTAGTATTACCTCGAGTAGAAACTTTTCTACGTTGTTGTCGCTCAATTTTCATCTCCATATGCACCATGTCATCCAATTCAACATAATGCTGCAATTCAACAACGTTAGCAATTTCAGAATTCAAACCTGCCATAAACCGAGCCATAGTTGCTTCACGATCCTCAACTATGTTCGCACGCATCATGGACATCTCCATTTCCTTGAAATAGTCCTCGACACTTCTATTGCCCTGTTTCAAAGTTTATAATTTCTGAAATAAATCACGATGATAGTGAGAAGGAACAAACCGTTTTCGCATGATATGCTTCATTTCGTCCCATGTTCTCACTGGTCCTTCACCCGCACGTCGTCGACTAACCAGTAATTGATCCCACCACAACAATGCATAGTCAACAAACTCCAAAGTTGCTAGACGTACTTTCTTCTGTTCCGAGTAATTGTAACACTCGAAAACGTGTTCAACCTTACTTTTCCATGTCAGATAAGCATCTGGATCTGAACGTCCCTGAAAAGAAGGTATAGCAACTTTTATGTTAGAAATATTATCATCAACTACACGTCTTGGTCGTTGATTCATCTGCGGTGATTGTTCAACGTCATTTTCATCATGATTCTCATTATGGACAGATTGGGAACCACCCTCATCTATCTTGTCCAAACGAGACTACAAAGGCTCTAATGCATTCTCTAATAGACGTTGCATAGTACGTGTAAAAGCCTGCATTTGCAAATCTGGTGGCTGGTCTCCACCATGACTACGATCATTTGACCCTGTCATATTAAAACAAAAGAAAACACAAAGAAGCACAAATAACAAGTTAAGAAAAAACAAAAATAAAAGTCCTCACTGCACACTCGCAAAACCTCTCGGTTTTCACTCCAAAAAAAAATGTGCACTCAAAATGTAACACTCAGCGCTCGTGTTTCACTCGGGAGAATGCTTGAATGGCTCTTTTTGTCTCCCCTTATGTTCTCACAACACTCAGTGCCTTTTTCCCTCATAATTTCTCAATTTTCAGTTCTTTAAAGGACTAAACCAACGTTTTCAAACATGTTACAAATGTGTTACTAACAAGAAACACAAATAAGGAAAAACGAAGATAAAACAAAGAAAAAAAAAGAAACAAAAGTAAAAGGGCTGGAAATTGGCAAAAGGAAATAAAAAGATGGAAATGTAATTCTTACTACAAGGAAGTGCTTTACTACGCTCCTATCACCGAACAAACAAGAACAATTCGTTTCGGTTGATTTCCAAGCACTTCGAATTACATAGTAGAAGAACTTGTACATTCATCTTGATTTTTCAATAGGAATACACTTTCTTTTTTTCAATTTCTTTGCAATATTCGAATATGATTTTTTTTTATTTTTTTTATTTTCGATTTTTTTTCTATTTTTTTGACTTTGACTTTTTTTAGTCAAACTTTGACTTCGACTTTTTTTTTGAATTTTTCAAAATTTATTTTTTTATATTTTTCTTTTATACTAAATTGCAGAAAAAGTACAACAAATCCGAACCTAAGCTCTGATACCATATGATACGAGTTAGCCTGTCGAAACGGGCTTTCTTCGTAAGTTACGGATCTAGGAATGTTGTAAGCAAGTTCCTGCAAAAGAAAAACATAAACAGTCAAGTGTTTACACTGATTACCTATAGAGGAAATAAGTATAATAATTTGGGCGTTTGAAGAGAAATTTTACATTGTTTACCTACATAGGAAAACAATGAAGTAAAATAAAAAGAAAAATGAAAGAGATAAGAAAAGGACAGAAAGTTGCTAGACCGAATTGGACACGCTAAACTCGAAAGAACCTGCACAATATACTGAGCAAACCCGAATCGAATCTGTTTAACGTCAAAAGGACTTGGACCCTCTAGATAGCAATCTAGGAACCCGAAGTATCAAGAATTTGACAATCAAAAACAAGTTTGAATGTAAGAAAAGTTCAAAAAAGAACCAAATAAGAGAAAAACTCTCAAATATAAATTTTATTCAAAGTGTATGTATCCTTGTCTTTAGAAAAATTTCAGAATATATAAGAGAATGAAGGAGTTGGCCGAATTTAAATACTTGGCTGAAATTAAATTCAAATGCTTAATAACTTGCATCTAGGCTTTATTCATATCAGCCACATGTTTGGGCTCATAAAACACATTAAACATGTGTTAATTGTTTGAATTTGAATGAGAAACCCCTCATCCTTATCCTTTGTTGCCGTTCATCATTCCAAAAGAAGGGTTGTGTTTGGCCTGCTCTTACACTGGCACACCTCTGTTTACCTATGTTGGAAAACAATACAAGAATCCATTTTGTAACTCACTGGTACACCTCTGTTTACCTATACTGGAAAACAGTACAAGAATTCATTTCGTAACTCACTGGTACACCTCTGTTTACCTATACTGGAAAACAGTACAAGAATCCATTTCGTAACTCACTGGTACACCTCTGTTTACCTATACTGGAAAACAGCACAAGGATCCATTCGTAAAACACAAGGTTGAAATACTTGTAAACTTATTCAAAAACATACAAGAACGTATAAATAAGTTAGAAACAGAATAAACACTATCAAACCAAACCTTAAAACATACTTAATAGCATATATACATACTTAAACATATATAATAAGTAGTATAGTCTAATATGTCACATATCAGCATGCAACACATTATAAAGCCTATGTTCTAAGGCGCAAACATTATCGAATGAGTCTGGAATTGAAGCACAAGTAAGGAAAAGTACTTCCCTGAATTTCTTTGCCTTAGAACGAGTAATAGGTCCTTGTGGCAAGACCTCCAGATCATGTTGTGCTTGCATTGATGTGCTCACATCATAGTGTCCCAAGGGAGCATATGCCAACCTCGTTTGTCAGCTTTCCCAGACCACCAATATCGGCGTATCGAAGCGGTCATGTCATCAATAATGTTTTGTGGTAGAAGGTAGCAAGCCATAACATATTGAGGCATTGATTGTATGACTGATTTAATAAAAATTTCTCTACCACTAAATGATAAAAGGTGTTTATCCCATTTACTCAAGCGAGCATTCTTTTTTTCCCTGGTAAACCCCAAGGTCGTTGTCTTGTTCTTCCCTATTAAGAGGGGGACTCCAAGATAAATACCTGGATCGTAAACTTCTCTTACATGAACGATATCATTAATTTCTGCTCTAAGCGACATGGAAGTTTTCCGGGAAAAGAAAATAATAGACTTTTCAAAGTTCTCTGCTTGACCAGATGAGGTAGCATAAGTATGCAGAGCATTCTTAAGACATTGAGCTTCTGTAGTTGTATTCTTAATGAATACAACACAGTCATCAGCAAAAAGAAGATGGTTCACACGTGGCCCATTCCTGCTAGCACAGAGACCAGATAGGTCACCACTAGCTTGCTCAGCATTGAGCAATGTTGAAAGTCCTTGGGTACAGAAGAGAAAAAGGAAGGGAGATAGCGGGTCCCCTCGTCGTAACCCTCTATAGGGTTTGAAGGGCCGTGAAAGAGAATCGTTGACACGTACTTGGAACGTAACTGAGGATATACATCTCATAAGGAGAGAAACCCAATGGTTGTTAAAACCTAGTCGAAGCATAATTTGCTCAAGAAAAGGCCATTCAACTCGGTCGAAGGCCTTTTCCATGTCAAGTTTTAAGCTAGCGCCTTTTGCCAACAAGGTCTCATCGGTATTTAAAGTGTGCATAAGCTCATGAGCAATTAGAATATTGTCAGTAATATTCCGTCCTTGAAGAAAAGCAGCTTGATTACCACTTATGCATAGAGGTATGATAGATTTTAGACGATTAACAAGAACTTTCGCGACAGTCTTGTAAAAGACTGTGTAGAGGCTAATAGGTTTGAGATGACGCATTGTTGTGGGTCGCTGTTCTTGGGTATAAGAAAAATAATTGTACGATTTACCTCTTCCATATTAATCGACCCTCGTAAGAATCCAAGGTAGAGGTTTATAAAATCAGGGCCAAGGATGTCCCAATGCTTCCTAAAGAAACCACTTGGGAATTCATCTTCTCCTGGTGCTTTCCATGGGTCAATATCTCGAAAAGCAATGTAACTTCATCTACCGTGAAGTCCTTGAGAAGATCATTATTCATCGGTTCAGTAACAATGGTGGAATGTTTTCCAAAATGGAAGATGCAATAGTGGGAAAGCAGGAAGAGAAGAGGTGTTGAAAATAGTCAATAACAATAGTCATAATGTTATTTGTATGCGTATGTCATACATTCTGGTTGTTAAAAAGCCCAACAATATTATTCTTCCGCCATCGACTATTTGCTCGGGCATGAAAGAAAGAAGTATATTTGTCACCGTATTCTAACCATTGTATACGAGCTCGTTGAGGCAAGTATATTTCTTTCGCATTTAGTAAGCTATCAAGATCACTTTTAGCGGAAATAAAGTTTTGGATGTCCGCATCAGAGAGGTGTCGTTTGAGACACATATTAATGAAGTCGTTAAGTTGCGTAATCCGTTCATTGGATTTGATACGTTTATTTCTTTGCCAAGAGGATAGAAATCGTCTAATGTCATCAAGTTTAGCTAAAGAGGATCGAGAATGGTTAGACCAAATTTCACTAATTCGAGAGGATACCCGGACTATCAGCCCAGCAATTTTCAAAGCGAAAAAGGTTGTTAGAGTGGTTGGGTCGGGGAACTCGAGTTGGATTAGTATCCAGTAGGATAGGGCAGTGGTCAAAGCGAGCCTGAAAGAAAAAAGTAGCTTGGATGTTTGGAAAAGAGTTAAACCAGGCAGAATTACCAAGAAAACGATCAATTCATTCCATAATCAATTCTGCATGAAGCCCAGATCTAGTCTAAGTGAACCATCCGGATGATGGCTTGCAATCAAAGAGATCATTCCTTGAGAGACAATCTCTGAAATTATTAATTTGTGATCTCACACGACGGATACCGCCTCTTTTTTCATTATCACAGAGAATTTCATTAAAGTCCCCTCCTAAAAGCCATGGAAGGGAAGAGGCAGATTGTAAAGAATCTATTAGTTGCCAAGTTTTATATTTGTTCGCAGTTTCAGCGAACCCATGTAAGCCTGAAAAATGGAACTATGATTGCCCAATGGATATAGTAACATCAATGTGTCGATCCGAGTAAGAAAGCAAATTAATGGTAGCTTTAGTGTTCCAAAGAAGAGCTAGCCCTGTACAAAAAGGGCTAGAGTCAATAGTTATGCAACCTTGCATTCCTAATTTAATTCTAATACGGTCCATATTGTATTTGTTTAACCTAGTTTCACAAAGGAACAAACAATCGGCATCATGCTTGGAGGTAGCACGTTGAAGAGCAAGAACTGCCTGGGTGTTGCCAAGACCCTAACAGTTCCAAGATAATAGTTTCATTTTGCTCGGCGGGGTTGAACCAAGTCAACCACCACCGAAGAGTTTTTAATGCTGCTCATCCCATCTATTTTAGTAATCGTATTGGCCAAAGTACGAAGCCAATTTTTGGTGTCTCTCCTTTGAGTAAGATGAAAACCTAGAATCAAAATAGACATTACACTAGGAAAGGTGATAGTAAAAACCCAAGGAAAGGTTGGTATATCATAAAAAACATAGTAAAAGATAGATAGTGTGCTTGTTGATATGCATGTGAATGGAGCTAACCAATCATCTTGGGAAATATAAAAGTAACCTGCAGGAGGTCCATGATAAGCAATTTTGGTCGCTTTGGAAAGATCCCTTTTCAAGATAGGCCAAGATCCAGATTGATAGCCAAAAGTCAACGGTCTTACAGGATTAAAAAAAATAAACCTAGTAAAGGTTAGACCAAGTTCGAAAGGAATACCTCGCTGGGTTGAGAGTAAGACACCATAAATGGTGTTGGTAAAAACCCTTAACAAGGGTGGTATATTCATGTAAATGACAACTAGCATAGGAAAGATACAAAAAGAAGCAAAATTTTGATATCTAGAATGTAATTGTTCGTGGATTATGCTTGGTAGGATGTATATCAAAGGAAGATAGTGCATAATTAAGGAAACCAATATCACTAAAATATAAGAAAGATACAACAACAAAATAAAATAGAGGAAAGAAAAAGGAACTTTAAAATAAGAGAAAGAATAAAAAAACAAAGCAATAAAGATATTATAAATCCAAATAAAAGAAAGCTTCGTAAAAAAAGGCCTAAAAACAAAGCTTAACCAGCCACGCATCCCTAACTTGATCCCAAAGAAGACCAAAAAACTGATAAGCCTAGAAAAAAGAAAAACAAAAAACAAAAAAACGGCATCATGGAATACATCCTTCACCTAAACCCTAAGAAAGTTTAGAACATAATGGAAATAAAGAAAACTCTAAAAATCTATGGAGAACTCTTTTCTCTCGTCCGTTGTGTGTCTTTTTTCCTTGGACGGCTATGGTTTATATAGGCTTGGCTTAGGGCAAACCTTTCCTAAGTAGGAATACAACTTGGAGTAAAACACAAGTGAAGTACATAAATAAAATATTTGTTTTATTTCCAAGTTTATTCCCACAAGGTTTCTTTTCCCGCGTGGCCTTTGACTTGGGCTTTCTACTCGCTTCTCAGCTCCGATCCTTGTGCTGCTTGTCCAGAAACGTCCACCTCATTTTTCTTTTCAGTTCGCCTACAATATTAGTACTTGTCCTTCAGCTGTTGCCGCGGCCTCAGGTTCTGCTTCGGTCTCAGTTACTGTCGCGACAGTAGATATTCTTGCAATTGCATAAAAGGTGTCGTAAAGCCTGGATTTTATATAAATATCATCTTTATAAATCACAAAAGCAAAATATCTAAATATCTCACATTAAGTACATAATTTAGTCCAAGTAGGTGTAGATTAAGTGATTATTGTCCATGAAAGGTGTAAAAAGCGATAGTGAATTAAGCACTTATCACACCCCCAAACTCGAACTATTGCTTGTCCTCAAGCAATGCAAACCATCAAATTCCCAAACCTTATTCTCTTTTGGTCTTACGTTTTCATCTATTCTCCCCACCATAACTATGCCTATTCTCAAGCCTTAACCTTTCGGTTACCCAAGGACTTACTCGGAATCAAACTATAAGATTTTGTGAGTGTGTGTGTTTTTGTGGACAAGTTTGATTAAAGGCTTTCTTAGACAAACTCTAAGTTCAAGACAAATAGACTTTAGAATTTTTGATTTCTTCCTATAGTATCAACACTTGAGCCAATTTTAGGCACCTCAAGGGTTGTGTTTTATTACTAGCAAAGAGAAATATTTTTTTAGCATATACTAGAGCCAATTTCGGGCACCTGTAGTTATCATTCCATAAATCCAAGTCTTTATCACCTAAGTTCATTAAAAGAATTCCTAAAATCACACAAGCCCCAAAAGTGATCTTAAAATCAACCTTATAGCAAGCTTCTAAGTTTTCTTCCTTAAGTATCCTAAAGTTAAGCCTTCTAAACAGGACCTAACCATGGTAAGGAGAAAGATTTCTATAGCCTTAAAAGAATAAACTAAGGCAATACTGATGTAGAGCAGTGCAAAAGTATGGACAATATTTCAAGTAAGGTGGTGGACATAAAAAAAAATTAAAAACAACTTAAATACTTCCTTTCATGGCAAGGCCGCGGCTGTGAATTGCCTCGGCAGTGAACCTACACCCCCAAACTCGAGCCAAGCATTGTCCTCAATGCTTATATCAATGGCACATAGCAGGAGACAAAATATGAAAATGAACAAGTAAAGCAGTAAAGATATAAAATCAGCAGAAAAATTTAGAAACTAAATGGACTCCGAAGAGCTGCTAGTGATTATCAGCTTTCGTGGCCTTGCTGCTGACTGCTTCATTTTTGGTGATGGTGATGGCTGAGTTTTGGCTTGTCGGGGCGGCTGAACTCTTATAGGTGTTGTTCGTTGCATTAGAGCGTTTCCTTCTTCTTCTTCGGCAATTTCTTCAGTGACCATTATGTCTGTCCCGCCTTCATCTTCCACATTTATTGGGTCTGCTTCGGGAAGTATAATGGCCCCTTCTCCTTCCGGCCAAACTCATAAATTTCTTGGAGGATCAGCTCCCCCACATTGATGTTGCGTTTGTTGATTATCGATTGGATAAGAACCAACCTCCGCTTATCTACGGTGTTGTTGTGGGATGTGGGTATGAGTCTTCGCTTGACAAATGTGTTCCACAGCTTGGCTTCAGGCTTGAAATTTTGCCTTGCGATGGAGCCACGGTGGGAACCGGTTTCCCAATTAGTGTTGGCATAGCAAAGGTCGTCTTTGATAAGTTCATAATCTTCATTGCTGATATCCTCCATAAATTCAGAATGAATATCCCGATCAGGGTGGAGTCCATAGAATAAATTAATGGTATCAACATCAACCTAGACTGGCCTGCCCCGGCAGTGAACATACAGGGAGTTTTGGCTCGGACCGTGATCATAAAATTCATGTACAACTGTGGCATTGGCTTGGGCTGGCTGCAAGCAGAATAATTGACATTGCTGATAAGCTATTTTATCGAACAAATAATGCTCGATGCCATAGTTCTCTTCATCCGAATGCTGAAAGCCTTTCTTTTCCCATAATTACCGAGCAACAAAGGATCGGTTGAAACGTTCGGCCACAGCAGCAGGAGCAAATCTGTTGTAGGTTGCCAGTGAGAGTTGTGAGAATTTGAGAGAAAACAGTTGAAAGCAAAAAGAAATAGAGAGTTCTTAAGGAAGCAAGAATGCAGGAGTGAATAGTTCAAAGGGAGGAAGTGTTTATATAGGCCTCGGCCTTGGGCTAGCCGTTGGCATTAACTGCCGCGGCCCTAGAATCTCGCCAGACTAGCCGTTAGGCTATTTCTGCTCATTGGATTGCTGCGGCCCTGACACTATGCTCTATGGCAGAGTGCAGACTGCCTTCACTTTGCATCTTGATTCTTGTCCTAAAATAAAAACAAAACTTTAACATTAATTATAATAATTAGAAAAATTTATTAAAACGAGAAATTATAAAAACTATTAAACTAAAACTAATCCTAAAAATGCAGAAAAATAAAACCAAATAATGAAATCAGTTCACAATAGGAGTGCATGCAAGTGCATCTCCTAATGTGATGGTCTCCATAAGCCTTATGTCATGTGTTCTAGAATAATGCTTCAAACGTTGGCCATTCACTTTGAACTCGTGCCCATCTTTTTGTGATTTTATCGTGACTGCTCCATGTGGGTAAGCTTGAACAACATCAAATGGGCCTGACCATCTGGACTTGAGTTTTCCTAGGAACAGTTTGAGCCTGGAATTGAAAAGAAGGACTTGCTTCCCCGGCAGGAACTGTTTCGACAGTAACTTATGATCATGCCATCGTTTAGTCTTTTCTTTGTAGATCTTAGTATTTTCATAGGCTGCTACTCGGAATTCTTCAATCTCATTAAGGTTTAACAGTCTTTTCTGGCCAGCTTTCTCCCATTCCATGTTCAGATTTTTGACTGCCCAGTATGCTTTATGCTCAATCTCCACGGGCAAATGGCATGCTTTTCCAAATACAAGCCTGTATGGGGATGTTCCCAATGGGGTCTTGTAGGCTGTTTTATATGCCCACAGGGCATCATCTAGATGATGAGACCAAATCCTTTCGAGATAGGTTGACCACCTTTTCAAGGATTTGTTTCAACTCCCTGTTTGATATTTCAGCCTGCCCATTTGTTTGTGGATGATACGCTGTGGCAATTCGGTGTGTGATGCCTAACTTCTTTAGGGTTGCGGCAATGAGTCTATTGTCAAAGTGTTTACCTTCATCACTGATTATTGCTCTGGGTACTCCAAATCTGGTAAAGATATTTTTCTTGAGAAATTTTTGAACCATCTTGGAGTCATTATGTGGTGTGGCAATTGCTTCAACCCATTTTGATACGTAATCCACTACTACAAGGATATAGAGATTGCCTTGAGATGATGGGAATGGTCCCATAAAGTCTATGCCCCAGACATCAAACAATTCTACTTCCATTATAGGCTGCAATGGCATCTCATTACGTCTAGAGATGTTGCCCGTACGTTGGGATCGATCACAGTACTTGTAATAAAGTTGGGCATCCTTAAAAAGTGTGGGCCAATAGAGGCCTGATTGAAGCACTTTGGTTTTGTTCTATTCCATCCAAAGTGTCCTCCACAAGGTGAATCATGGCAGTGCCGGAGCACTTCTTGTTGCTCTTCCTCGGGAACACATCTTCTTATAACCTGATCTGCACATTGCTTAAACAAAAGAGGGTCGTCCCAGAAATAGTGCTTTGCATTATGCTAAAACCTCTTTTTTTCGTTATAATTCAGGTTATAAGGTAGAACACCACTAGTTAAATAATTAACAAGATCAGCATACCAGGGAGTGGTTGTGACTACGGCAAGGTCTTCTATCAATGTGACCGAAATATATTCACTTACTGCTGTGGCAGCACAGTTGTATACTGTCGCGCTTGCTACCGCGGCAGTGTCTTTTGCTACTGCTGAAATTTGCAGGATGTGCTCGTCTGGGAATGCGTCTTGTATTTCTTCTAGTGGCATGTTTTTCTCCCCAGCTTCTAATATGGAAAGATGGTCGACTACCTGGTTTTCCGTACCTCTCCTATCCTTAATTTCTATATCAAATTCCTGCAAAAGAAGAATCCATCTAATCAGTCTTGGTTTGGCATCCTTCTTTGAGAAAAGGTACTTGATTGCCGAATGGTCTGTGTGGACAGACACTTTTGTTCTGATAAGGTAGGATCGAAACTTATCAAAGGCAAAAACTACTGCTAGTAATTCCTTCTCCGTGGTGGTGTAATTAATCTGGGCCTCATTAAGGGTTTTACTAGCATAGTTGATAACATGGAATATATTGTTCTTTCTCTGCCCAAGTGTTGCCCCGACAGCATGATCACTAGCATCACACATTATTTCAAAGGGCAAGGCCCAATCTGGGGGGACTACGATTGGTGCAATGATCAGCTTCTCTTTGAGGGTCTCGAATGCTTCAATACATTCCTCACTAAATTCAAATTTCTTGTCCTGTTCAAGTAAAGCACAAAGAGGTTTAGAAATTTTTGAAAAATTAGCAATAAACCTCCTATAAAAACCTGCGTGACCCAAGAAGCTTCTGACTCCCTTGACTGAAATTGGTGGAGCCAATTTCTTTATCACATCTATCTTGGCCTTGTCAACTTCTATGCCTTGTGATGAGATTTTGTGACCCAAAACAATACCTTCCTTGACCATAAAGTGACATTTTTCCCAGTTGAGTACTAAGTTAGATTCTTCATATCTTTGTAGCACCTTTTCTAAATTACCGAGGCAATGATTGAAGTTATCTCCAAAGACTGAAAAATCATCCATGAATATCTCCAGGAAGTCTTCCACCATGTCGTGAAAAATTACCATCATGCATCGCTGAAAGGTTGCCGGGGCATTACAAAGGCCGAATGACATTCTTCTAAATGCATATGTTTGGCAACTAAAGGTAATTTTTGCCTGGTCCTTAGGGTCTATGGAAATCTGGCTATAACCTGAATAACCATCAAGAAAACAGTAAAAAGGTTTTCCGGCGACTCTATCAAGCATTTCATCAATGAAGGGCAACGGAAAATGATCCTTCTTAGTTGCTTTATTTAACTTGCGATAATCCATACAAACCTTCCAACCGGTCACAGTCCTAGTTGGGATTAGCTCATTGTTTTCATTGGTTATCACAGTCATGCCTCCTTTCTTAGGTATACATTGTACCGGGCTTACCCATGCACTGTCAGAGATAGGGTAGATGATACCAGCATCAAGCCATTTGATTATCTCCTTACGTACTACCTCCTTCATGGCAAGGTTCAATCTCCTTTGGGCCTCAATAGTAGGTTTATGATCTTCCTCTAACAGGATTTTGTGCATGCAAACTGCTGAGATTATTCCTTTCAAGTCATCAATTGACCACCCAATTGCCTTCTTGTGCTGCCGCAACATCTCTATCAAGCATTGTTCCTGTTCTGGCTGCAACTCAGAAGAAATAATTACGGGCATTGTGTGGTTGGGTCCCAAATAAACATACTTTAACTTATCCGATAAAGGTTTTAATTCAATCTTTAATGGTTCCTCATTCGAATATTTTTCATCCTTACTTGGATAATTTAGAGGTTTGAAGTACTTACCTGGGAGGTGTACTGTCCAATTAACTTCCTACGACTCTTGTGTCTCAACTGCATCAGCTTCAGGCACACTGTTCAATACACTACTGTAGCATTCGTCCACTGTACTGCCAAGGCAACACTGTGAAGAATTATTGTCACTGCTATCGAGGCAGTGTTTGCTGAGGCAAGGTATTGCACTGTCCGCATCTTTAGTGCAAATCACCTAGCACTCTTCTGGATCATCATGTCTTTTCAAAATCTGGAAAACATTGAGTGTGACTTTCTGGTCATTGACCCGCATTGTTAATTCTCCTTTTTCCACATCAATAAGGGTGCATCCAATAGCTAGGAAAGGTCTTCCCAGGATGATCGGTGCATTGTCGTCTGCTTCACAATCAAGAACAAGAAAGTCAGCTGGAAAAATAAATTTATCCACTCTTACCAATATGTCCTCGATTTTTCCTTCCGATTGCACATACGATCTATCTGCCAATTGAAGCATTACGGTTGTAGGTTTTGCCCTTCTTATTCCAAGCTTTTGAAATACATATTTTGGCATCAAGTTGATGCTTGCTCCCAAGTCACACAAGGCCTTTCCTTCGTAGTGGCTTCCTATCGCACATGGTATAGTGAAACAGTCAGGATCTTCCAATTTAGGGGGCATGCGATTATGAAGCATGGCCATGCATCCTTCGGTTGCGGCAACAATTTCAAATTCACCAAGCCTTCTTCTTTTGGAAACAATGTCTTTTAAGAATTTGGCATAGTTTGACATTTTTTCTATTGCCTCAACTAATGGCAAATTTATGTGCACTTGCTTTAGGATGTCTAAGAACTTTTTAAATTGATAATCGTGCTTCTGTCTTTTAAACCTCTGTGGAAAAAGGTGGTGGTGGTCGCATTTCCTCTAGTGTCTCATTAGTTTGGAATTTAATACCTGGTACCACTGGTGTTGTTGCTACCTCGGCCACTTGGCGTGGAATTGCCGATTTCTCTACCGGGGCAGTGCCTTCTACTAGGATCGACTTATCTGTTGTGGCATGATCACTTAATGCAGTATCTATGTCCTCTTTATCTGATTCTTCTTGTTCCCTTGTTGGGACTTTGTCCGGACTGCTTGAAATCTCCTTAAGTTGTAAGCAACTCCTAGTAGTGATTGCCTTACATTGCTCATGGCTTTTTTTCCTTGCAACTTCAGTATTGCTAGGTAATCCTCCTTGAGGTCTAGTGTTCAAACTTTGAGCGAACTGCTCAACTTGAGTTTCCAATGTTTTAATGGCTGCCTCTTGATTTTGCAACCTCATCTCAGTTCTACTTATGAAAGCATCGGTTCTCTTGATGAAGTTACTATTCTCAGCCATATATGATTCGGTTTTCATCATAATGGCCTTAAGAGAATTTTCCAATGAACTTGTAGGCTGCTGTCGCAACATCTGCTGCTGCGGCAGTGGCTGCTGCGGAGGGTGTTGCATTGGCATTGATTACTGAAAACCTGAGGGTTGAGTAGTCGGATTTAAAGCATTATTGGGATTGCTCCATCAAAAATTTGGGTGTCTTTTCCATGTTGGATTGTAGGTGTTGGACATCATGTTGTTGTTCCGATTATAGTTTCCCACATAAAGGCTAGATTCCTGATTCTGCATGCACTCAGAAGAGCTATGGTTACCTCCACATAAATCACACGAAGAATCTATTACCTTAACCTCATGGGTATTATGTTGCATTTGCATATTTTGGACCATCTTAGTGAGAGTTGTCAATTGTGCTGCCACTGAATTGGATGTTTCTAATTCATGTACTGTTGCCCGACGTCTCATCACTCCTCGCCTAGATGTAGGGAATTGAAAGTCATTCTTTGCAAGTTTGTTTAAAATTTCTATATCTTCCTCTGGTGGTTTGTCAAGGAGTGTCCCATTATCAGAGGCGTCTAACATCATTCTTGTTGGGGCATTGGTTGCATTGTAAAACATGGTCACTTGTGTCCACAATGGGAATCCATGCAAAGGATATTTGTGCAGTAACTCCCTATAGCGCTCCCATGCCTCATACATTGGTTCATCATCTGCCTGTCGAAAAGAAGTAATTTCATTACGTATACGATCATATAAATTAGTACTATTAAAACGTGTAATGAAATC
This sequence comes from Abelmoschus esculentus, assembly GCA_035048815.1. Lineage (NCBI taxonomy): Eukaryota > Viridiplantae > Streptophyta > Magnoliopsida > Malvales > Malvaceae > Abelmoschus > Abelmoschus esculentus. The sequence continues at coordinate 6,851,880 of JAUCBN010000049.1, forward strand.
ACGACAGAGTTCACTCCAAGATCCAATAGATCCTGCTGGAATGCTATTCAACCAAGCTTTCGCCCTATCCCTCAGTGAATAGGGGAATAGCTTTAATCGCAAGACATCTTCATGGACTCCTTGGATTTTGAAAGAGTTGCAAATCCCCATGAAGGACTTGAGGTGCTGCCTTGCGTCTTCAGTTGCAGACCCCCCAAATTGTCCAATTGTATTTAACATATTGAACATAACAGGTTTTAGTTCAAAACGGGCTGCTTCAATCTCCGGTGTCACAACTCTTGGGTTTAATCCATTTAAGTCCTCCTCCAGGAAGTCTCTGACAGTGAGTTGCCGCGGCCCAGGTGGCGGCGGAAGTCCTCCATTGTCCTGCCGGGTGATCTGCCATGGCTCCTTGGATCTGTCTCCTCAACCGTTGCCTTGTTCTTTCGATCTCTAGATCTAACTCGTACAAGGGGTTGGTTCGATTTGCCCTGATCATACACCACGAAAAACAAAAGTAAAATAAAAATAAAAATAAACAAGAAAATAAGGAAAACAAAATTTAGTTGCCAGTCCCCGGCAACGGCGCCAAAAACTTGTCGCGTGTCAAAAGTGCGCGTTTAGTGCAAGTGGACACATCGAAAGTAATAAGTGATAAGTATTATCGGATTATCGTCTCCTCAGGGACGGGTAGACTTAATATGCTTCCTTTACTTTCTTGTTCTGTAGAAAAGTAAAAACACAAGTGATTTGAGTTGGTTTATCTAAACTAAAATAACTAAATCAAAGTAAAGAGTTGGAATAATAGAGAGAGATGGGTCAAGATCCAGTTGTGTTGTATTGTGGATTTGATTGACTTGTCTCTTGCTCAATGCAATCGTATATCACTGCCTCGACAGCACAGCAATTTACTGCCTTGGCAGCGACAATACTGTCTGCCGCGGCAATCCCTTGCTCGTGGGTAGACTTTACCAAAGTTCGGCAAAGTGTCCTTGAATGACTCCGCTTATCCCTAAATCAGAGTGTTGTTGATGACTAGTCCTTGATGATACCTCTCGGCGTGAACCAATTATACTCACCAACCAATCTCACACTTCTTTTAGCCGCTGAAACTCTTAACCTATCCCTACGCCGAGTTAGTATTTCGCGATTGAAACATCGTACTTATCCCTTTCGTGAATCTAACTCTCCCGAGCTTAGATAAATGGATGACTCACAATCTCCTCTCCCGAGCTTGAATGCGAGAACAAGGAATAACAAAGGATAAGCGAACCTTGATAATTTTATTGCATTGAATCAAAAACAAAGTACAATCTCCTCTCACATATACTCGCCAACCTTCACCTAATCCCTAAGAAGGTTTAACCTTTCCTAAGTAGAATTCAACTTGGAGTAGGGAACAAGTCAAGTACATAATTAAAATATTTCCAAGTTTGATTCGGCTAAGGGGCTTTCCCGCGTGGTCTTTTGTTGGGCTTTTCCTCATGCTAGCCAGCTCCGATTCATGGGCTTTGAGTCCAGACACGTCCCTTGGATTTTTATCTTTCCATCGCCTACAGTCTTGCTTCCTGTCTTTTTGCTGCTGCCTCGGCATCAGGTCCTACCTCGGCACTGGTTCTCCTGCACAGATATAAAAATGCAGTAAAACGTGCATTTTCTGTAAATATTATCTTTATGAGCTGAACTTCTAAATATATCACATTGAGTTCATGCATTGGTCCAAGTGGGTGTATATTTGGTGATTAATGCCCATAAAAGAAGTAAAAAGTGATAGTGTGTTGAGCACTTATCAGTAGGATTCATAGCATGCAAGTCTAAATGGTCTTTATAGTGAATCCGATCGAATTTTTACCTAGTAAAAAGCTCAAAATTTGAGTTTAAGCTGTATAATTTGGTTCAAAAGCCCATAATTAACGTTTTTTATCCAAAAATAGATTTAATATCATTTTCGATCATTTTGTAGGATTCAGAGTAGGGGTGAGCAAAACTCGACTCGACTCGAAAAAATCGAATTTCTCGACTCGAATCGAGATGAAAAACTCAACTCGTTTTAACTCGATTCAAAATTTCAAAGAAGGTCATTATTCATCGGTTCAGTAACCATGGTACGAATGTTGTCCAAAATGGAAGATGCAATAGTGGGAGAACAAGATGAGAAGAGGTTTTGAAAATAGTCAATAGCAATATTCGTAATGTCATTTGTATGCGTATGCCATACATTCTGGTTGTTAAAAAGTCCAACAATATTATTCTGTAGCCGTCGCCTATTTGCTCGGGCATGAAAAAAAGAAGTATTTTTATCACCGTGTTCTAACCATTGTATACGAGCTCGCTGAGCCCAGTATATTTCTTTCGCATTTAGTAAACTATCAAGCTCGCTTTTAGCGGAAATAAAGTCTTGGATGTCCGCATCAGAGAGATGTCGTTTGAGACACATATTGATGAAGTCATTAAGCTGCGTAATCCGTTCATTTGATTTGATACGTTTATTCCTTTGCCAAGAGGATAGAAAACGTCTAATATCCTCAAGTTTAGCTAAAGATGAACGAGAATGGTTAGACCAAATGGCACTAATTCGAGAGGAAACTTTCGGACTATCAGCCCAACAGTTTTCATAAAGAAAGAGGTTGTTAAAGTGGCTGGGTCGGATAACTCGAATTGGATTAGTATCCAATAGGATAGGGCAGTGGTCAGAGCGAGCCTGAAAGAAAGAAGAAGCTTGGAAGTTTGGAAAATAGTTGAACCAGGCAGAATTGGCAAGAAAACGATCAATTCGTTCCATAATCAATTCTGCATGACGCCCAGATCTAGTCCAAGTGAACCATCTGGACGATGGCTTGCAATCAAAGAGGCCATTCCTTGAGAGACAATCTCTGAAATTATTAATTTGTGATCTCGCACGACGGATACCGCCTCGTTTTTCATTATCACAGAGAATTTCATTAAAATCCCCTCCTAAAAGCTAAGGAAGGGAAGAGGCAGATTGTAAGGAATCTATCAATTGCCAAGTTTTATATTTATTCGCAGTCTCAGCAAACCCATGTAAGCCTGAAAAATGGAACTGTGACTTCCCAATGGATATAGTAACACCAATATGTTGATCCGAGTAAGAGAACAAATTAATGGTAGTTTTAGTGTTCCAAAGGAGAGCTAACCCTGTACAAGAAGGGCTAGAGTCAATAGTTATGCAACCTTGCATTCCTAATTTAATCCTAATACGGTCCATATAGTGTTTGTTTAATCTAGTTTCACAAAGGAACAAGCAGTCAACATCATGCTTGGAGGTAGCATGTTGAAGAGCAAGAACTGCCTGGGTGTTGCCAATATCCTGACAGTTCCAACATAATAGTTTCATTTTGCTCGGCGGGGTTGAACCACGTCAACCACCGCTGAAGAGTTTTTAATGTTGCTCATCCCAGCTATTTTAGTGATGGTAATGGTCAAAGTATGAACCCAATTTTTGATGTTTGTAGGCCGAAAACCTTGAATCAAAATAGACATTACACCAGAACAGGTGATAGTAAAAGCCCAAGGAAAGGTTGATATATTGTGAAAAACATAGTAAAAAATAGATAGTGTGCTTGTTGGTGTGCATGTGATTGGAGATAACCAGTTATCCTGGTAAATATAAAAGTAACCTGTAGGAGGCCCAAATCTAGATTGATAGCCAAGATTTAAAGGTCTTGTGGGATTAAAACAAATGACACTAGTAAAAGTTAGGCCAAATTCCAAAGAAATACCTCGTTGGGTTGAGAGTAAGACACCATAAATGGTGTTAGTAAAAACCCTTAACAAGGGTGGTATATTTATATAAGTGGCAAATAAAATAGAAAAGGTACAAAAGGAAGCAAAATTTTGATATCTAGAATGTAAATGTTCATCGATTATGCTAAGTAGGGTGATTATCAAAGGAAGATATAGCAGAAAAAATGAAAACAACAATAAAGAAACAATAAAAGGAAAAAGAGAATACAAAAACAAGGCAATAAAGATATTATTAAACCAAATAAAAGAAAGCTTCAAAGCAAAAACCCTAAAAACAAAGCTAAAACAACCACGCATTCCTAACTTGGTCGTAAAAAAGATCAAAAAGAAGATAAGCCTAGAAAAAAGAAAAAACAGGAAAACGGCTTCATGCTTATGGATGGCACGTTGCAAAGCTTGAACTGTCTGGGTGTTGCCATAACCCGGACAGTTCCAACAGAAGCTTATCATTTGGCTCGGCGGGGTTGATCTGAATCAACCTCCGCCGGAGAGATTTTTGCGTTGCTCATCCCAGCTTTCTCAATAGGTACTTTGCTAGTCGCTCGAAGCCGTTTAAGTCTGGTATTCTCATCTGAAGGTGGAGTTCTCTTAGTACCTCTACTTGAGGTAGGTCATACAATTCGCTTGGGGGTTGGTGCAGTGTCAAGCCAATAAGCTACCTCCTGGAAGTCTTGGTCATTGGCGAGATCATTCTCCAAATCTTGGAGTTCAGGTTCCAGAAGGCTCACCTCCCCGGTGATGTTATGGGCTGTTTTCCGAGTAGTATTATGAGAGCTTAGGTCGGGTGCAACCATTTGCAATGGTTGTGGAGGACAACGACGAGCAGATAGTTTACTAGCAACTGTTGGAAGGATTCTGGGTCCAGGCGGGATAATATGCGAGGGAGTATTACTTGTAATAGTAGATTCAATATCATCAGCCGAAGGGGGTGCCATAGGGGCTTTACCTTTCCCATTGGTATTGGAAGGAGAAGACGGCATCGGGGCTTTGTCTTTGTTATTTGTGTTGGAGGTTTGGGAGGATGTTGGTGTTGGATGAGCAATGGTATCGTTGGCAATATAACGGATGTGGCCTCTTTGTGTAGGTTTTACATCCTTCTTTTTAGGAACATGTCGTAGCCAATCACCGTATAGGAAATGCTCAGGCCGTGAATCTACCGGGATAGAACAAAAATCCACGGAGTGACCAATTCTGCCACAACAGTGACAAATTGTAGGGAGACGTTCATATTGAAGCAGACAGAACCTTGTAGAGGGCCCCCCACCTATGGCAACACAACGCTTAATAGGTTGCGTAACATCCAGTGTCAATCCAACCCGCAGGTAGTCAACCATGTTGAAATCGATTTTCCTAGTGTCGAATTTTGTTACTGTTTCAATTATGGACCCTAGTGATTTGCCAATATTATTAGCAGATTCCTCCGATGCAAGGAAGATATGCGGAATGTTGTATATGCGCACCCAAATATTCATCTTTGTAAAGGCATGTTCATCAAGGTTGATAGTAGGAATGTATTGGGTGAGAGCAAGCCATTCATCCTTGTAAGTCCAAGGTCCCTTAGCCAGTATATCGTCCTTGATCTTCGCATCGTTGAAGCGTATGAGGAACAGATGTGGTTTCATAATTCGTATAGAAACAAGTTTGGCCATGGTCCAGATGCCAATAAAAGCTTTGACAATCACCTGATCGTCTATCTCTTTGGAGGATACAAGATTTCCAAGAAGGGAGGAATGTGCTTCTTCTTCAGAAGAATTCCAAGAAATACTTGGTTGGAAGATTGTTGCCTGCTCATCAGCAGTAAATTGAAGGTTTCCGAGTTGTTGGAGGAAGGTTTTGGAATCCATTGGTAAAAGGTTGGTAAAAGAAAAGGAATAAGTAAGAGAGAAAGACAAAGAAAGGCACGTGAAGAATGTTGGATGTCGCGTGTCAAAAGTGCGCGTTTAGTGCAAGTGGACACATCGCAAGTAATAAGTGATAAGTATTTTATCGAGTTATCGTCTCCTCAGGGACCGGTATACTTAATATGCTTCCTTCACCTTCTTGTTCTGTAGAAAAAGTAAAGAACACAAGTGAGTTGATTTGATTTATCTAAACTAAAATAACTAAATAAAAATAACGAGTTGAAATAGTAGAGAGAGATGGGATAGGATCCAGTTGCGTCGTATTGTGGATTTGATTGACTTGTCTCTGTATGCAATCGTATATCACTGTCTCGGCAGCACTGTAGTTTACTGCCTCGGCAGCGACAATATTGTCTGCCGCGGCAATCCCTTGCTCGTGGGCAGACTTTATCAAAGTTCAGCAAAGTGTGCTTGGATGACTCCGCTTATCCCTAAGTCAGAGTGCTGTTGATGACTAGTACTTGATGATACCTCCCGGCGTGAACCAATTATACTCACCAACCAATCTCACACTTCTTTTAGCCGCTGAAACTCTTAACCTATCCCTAGGCCGAGTTAGTATTTCGCGATTGAAACACCGTACTTACCCCTTTCGTGAATCTAACTCTCCCGAGCTTAGATAAATGGATGATTCACAATATCCTTTCCCGAGCTCAATTGTGAAAACAAAGAATAACAAAGGATAAGCAAACCTTGATAACTTTATTGCATTTGAATCAATGACAAAGTACAATCTACTCTCACAAATACTCGACACCCTTCACCTAATCCCTAAGAAGGTTTAGAACATAGTGGAGAGAAAAGAAACAAGAGTAGAAATCGGCTCTCTCCCTAGGTATTTCGTATATTGTACATTGGGTGGCTAGGTCCTTATATAGGCTAGACCTAGGGCAAACCTTTCCTAAGTAGAATACAACTTGGAATAGGGAACAAGTCAAGTACATAATAATAATAATATATTTCCAAGTTTGCTTTGGCTAAGGGGTTTTCCCGCGTGGTCTTCCTTTGGGCTTTCCCTTGTGCTAGCCAGCTCCGATCCATGGGCCTCAAGTCCAGACACGTTCCTTGGATTTTTGTCTTTCCATCGCCTATAGTCTTGCTTCTTGTCTTTCTGCTGCTGCCTCGGCATCAGGTCCTGCCTTGGCCTTCTCCCTGCCGCGGCAATGGTTCTCCTGCACAGATATGAAAACGCAGTAAAACGTGCCTTTTTCTGTAAATATTATCTATATAAGTATAACTTCTAAATATATCACATTAAGCACATGCATTGGTCCGAGTGGGTGTGTATTTGATGATTAATGCCCATAAAAGGAGTAAAAAGTGATAGTGTGTTGAGCACTTATCACACCCCAAACTCGAACTATTTCTTGTCCTCAAGCAATGCAAACCATCAATTTGCCGAACTCTACTCTCTCTTAGTCTTACATGTCCATCTATTCTCCCCACCATAACTAGGCCTATTCTTAAGCCTTAACCACTCGGTTACCCAAGGGTTTACCTAGAAACAAACTATAAGAAATGTGAGTGTGTGCGTTTTTTGTGGACGAGTTGATTAAAGGCTTTCTTAGATAAACTCTAAGTTCAAGACAAGTAGAATTTGGTTAAGTGTTCTCTTCTTATCAAACACCAAATCTTGAGCCAATTTCGGGAACCTCAAAGACTTGTGTTTTTCTTTTTACTAAATTCCTTCTTTCGTTTTAATATTCCTTAAAACATACTAGAGCCAATTTCGGGCACCTCTAGCATGAAGAAATGATTTTTCTAGAGCCGGTGATAGGCACCTCTAGTTACTTTCCAAAAATCTAAGTCTTTATCACCTAAGTTCATTAAAAGAATTCCTATAATCCAACAAGTCCCAAAAGTGTTTAAAGTTTAAAGTTCTTCCTATAGTAAGCTTCTAAGTTTTCATCCTTAAGCATCCTAAGGTTAAGCCCTCTTGACAGAACCTAAACATGGTAAGGAGAAAGATTTCTATAGCCTTAAAGAATAAACTAAGGCAATACTGATGATAAGCAGTGCAAAAGTGTAGGCAGTAAATTCAAGTAAGGCGGGGAGCATAAAAATTATAAAAAAATCACTGGAATACTCCCTTTTTTGCAAGGCCGCGGCAGTAGATTGCTGCCTTGGCAGTGAATTTGCACCCCCAAACTCAAACCAAGCATTGTCCTCAATGCTTTATATTTGAAGAGATAAGCGGCAAAACAAAATATGAATATAAAACAACAAATAGAAACAGTAAAAGCAATTTATATTGAATTAAGGACAAAGAATTTAAAGCGACTCCGAAGAGCTGCTTGTAACAATTTTCCTCCGTGGCCTTGATGCCAAATGCTTTGTCCTTGATGAAGGCGATGGTTGCGTCTTTGCTTGCTGGGGCGGTTGGACTTGAGTGGGTGGTGTCCTTTGCATTGGAGCCTCTACCTCCTCTCGTTCTTCTACATCAGCCATCTCTTCGGTGAGCATTACGTCCGTTCCTCCTCCCATTGTTGTTGCTCCTCCGGTGTGCTGTGTGCTTGGGCCGGCGATAGTGGAGCTTTGGTGTACGTAGGCATCTATCTCGGCGGATAGACTGCCCATGATTATTGGTGATCTGGGTGGTGTGCTGAAAACGGCCCTTCGCTTGGATGGCCTTCTGCTGACAGACGAGGCCGCGGCAGAATTTGCTGCCCTAGATGGGCCGGTAGCCTAGTATTGGGGCTGAGGGTCTGCATGGAAGAACGACATTCGGTCCTCCCGGGGCTGGTGTAGTCTCGGTGTAAGGGGCGGCTGTAACGAACATGTTGCTTGGGAACTCCGGGAATTATACTCCTTGGTCCGGAAGGCGTGCAACATCATCTGGGCTAGGGTGCCATTGAAATCCCTTTGGTACTCCATGTACCTTTGTTTTCAAAGATCCATTGCTTCCATCCTCTGCAAGATCTCTTGGTACGGGTCTGCTGCGGCAGAGGTGTGGGCAGTACCAGGCATGTCTGTCGTGTACTGGGCCCCGACAGTAGTATCAGCAGTGAACTGCTGCGGCATTGCTTGGACCGGCTCTGCTTGAGTGATCTGCATGACTTTGTGACAGAAATCCCTGGTCCATCCTCGTCGTGGGGGCGTGTATTCACCTGTTTCTTCGATGGGTACACCTGCAGAAACACATAAACCCGTAATCAAGCAAGGGAAATACAATGGTCCCCTATCTTTCTTACCGCACTCGTGAATTTCCCTTAGGATAATCTCGCCAACATTGATGGTCCTCTTGTTGATGATGGATTGGATAAGCACCAATCTCTTGTGATCCACCGTGCTATTGTGTGATGTGGGGATGAGCCGTCGTTTGACAAAGGTGTTCCACATCTTGGCCTCCGGCTTTAGGCTTTGTCTTGTTACGGATCCTCGATGGGTACCGGTTTCCCATGGGATGTTCCCGTAACAAAGAAGATCTTTAATGAGTTCATAGTCCACGGCAGTGATATCTTCCAAGAATTCGGCGTGGATATCACTGTCTGAGGTGAGGCCGTAGAAATTGTTAATTGTTTCGGCATCGAGCTGGACTGGTCTGCCGCGACAGTGAACGAATAGGGAGTCTTTGTTGGGCCCATGAGCGTAGAACTCTCGCACGATCGTGGCGTTTGCCTGGGCAGGTTGGAGACAAAAAATTTCCTAATTCTGGTATTTAATTCTGTCATATAGGTAGTGCTCAATGTCGTAGTTCTCTTCGTCCGCATGCTGGAAACCTTGCTCTTCCTAAAGTTGCCTAGCGATGAAATATCGGTTGAATCGATCTTCAACGTTGGCTGGGGCGAATCTTTTGTATGTTGCCATCAAGATTGAGAGATGTGAAAACAAAGAATAACAAAGGATAAGCAAACCTTGATAACTTTATTGCATTTGAATCAAAGACAAAGTACAATCTCCTCTCACAAATACTCGACACCCTTCACCTAATCCCTAAGAAGGTTTAGAACATAGTGGAGAGGAAAGAAACAAGAGTAGAAATCGGCTCTCTCCCTAGGTATTTCGTATATTGTACATTGGGTGGCTAGGTCCTTATATAGGCTAGACCTAGGGCAAACCTTTCCTAAGTAGAATACAACTTGGAGTAGGGAACAAGTCAAGTACATAATAATAATATATTTCCAAGTTTGCTTCGACTAAGGGGTTTTCCCGCGTGGTCTTCCTTTGGGCTTTTCCTTGTGCTAGCCATCTCTGATCCATGGGCCTCAAGTCCAGACACGTTCCTTGGATTTTTGTCTTTCCATCGCCTATAGTCTTGCTTCTTGTCTTTCTGCTGCTGCCTCGGCATCAGGTCTTGCCTCGGCCTTGTCCCTGCCGCGGCAATGGTTCTCCTGCACAGATATGAAAACGCAGTAAAACGTGCCTTTTTTCTATAAATATTATCTATATAAGTATAACTTCTAAATATATCACATTAAGCACATGCATTGGTCCGAGTGGGTGTGTATTTGATGATTAATGCCCATAAAAGGAGTAAAAAGTGATAGTGTGTTGAGCACTTATCATTGGAGATGAAAAAATATGATGGGAATAGGTTGGTATATATAGGATGGAGAGAGTTTGAGTTATAGAGGGAATATAATTAAAATAAATACGAAAATATAAAAAAGAAATAAGAGAAATAATATTATATTGAATATAAGAATTATTATGAGAAACTTTTGGTATTTGAGAATGAGTAGAAATCATAAGGAGAGACATTGTAAGTAATGTATTAGTATTAGGAGTCTGCAATGTACTTAGTATAAAAGTCTTGTAATTGATATATAGCATTTGATAAGTGATTTGTACCGTTAAAACCGTATCGACAATATGGAACCGTGGAAGGAAGGTTTAGATGATATAGTACACCATAAAAGGTGTTGGATAAGTCCCTAGACAAGGGTGGCATAGAAAGGTTAATGTAAAGAGAGTTAATAAAGAACAGGCAAGACCAGTAAAAGAAGAACAAAAAGGTAATATGTAAAACAAAAGTATTAGAATCAAATAGCATAATAAGAGGCCATGTGATTTTGTAGTTAAAGGATACACCCATAAGGGCGTTGGAGAGCTCCCTGTGAAAGGGTGAATAAAGGAAAATAACTAAATCAGGTTTAAAGAGGTGAAAATAAAAGGAAACAAAAAAAATATAGATGAACGTTGCAAACATCATAGATAAACCAGTAAAATCAAAAGCAAATAAATCATGAACAATATATCCATTCTTAGGGAAGTCGACGAATATTGAAAAGGTTGCATTCAAACAGGGAGCATGCATAAGATCAAAAACAGTTCCTTTAGCATGTTTGAATGCTAGACTTACAGAGGAAGAGGAGCCAACAGCCATGACTCCAACGTTGTGAACGCCATGCACGTACAAGAGCTTCGAACCATGCAACCAGATAGGCCTTAGAGAAAGCGCAATTCTGTCGAAGTAAAAGAATCGTTGACTCGCAGTCCACAATATTGTACTGTTATCCCGTCGGTGAGAGTGATGTTTGGCGTGTGTGCCTGTAGTAGAAACAAGGGAATCCAGAACTACAAAGTGTAAGAGCAAGGAGGCAGAAACCTCGTGAGGGGAGTTGGCCGTTCTTAGCCCTTGATTAACACTGAAAAGAGTTAGAGTAAAACAAAATAGTGAATGAATGAATAGATGAACCATAGGCATTGTTAATAAGGATAATAACATTATCGAAAAGTTTAAGTCGAAGTTGAATTCCTCCCAAGAGTGAAATGCTGACCGAAATTCTAGAGACAACATAATCTCTTTGAACGCAAAGAAACGTGAAGACAGATAAAGAACCAAAATCCAAGCGTGGTTCTTGAAGGATTGATATGCAGTACCAACAAGTCCTGTGATGAATGGAACAAAGGAGACTGAAAGAGAACCGAAGGCCATGAGTTGTAGAAGTAGTGATTGACGCAGATACCATGAAATAGAAATCCAGTTAATCAAAATAGATTTGTCAACAGGATGCTGAAACCGGTTATGGATGAGATGGGAGAAGATTGAAAAACCAGAAACACAACCGAAGTGTGGATAAGAGAAACGTCTAAAAATAATAAGTAAATTAAGAAAACCAAGGGGGAGCCGAAGATACCTCATTGGAGTCGGAGTTGTATTGGCTGTTACTTCCTCTCCCAAGCCTGGGGATAATGCAAAACGGGCGGTGGCAAAGGCAAAAGAAGTGAATTGATCTATTACTGCCAGATCTTGAAGATGGAAGGTGGAGCCGAATAACAGTTCCAAAAGCGCCAGAATGCCACTGGAACGTGAATTCTGGATACAGGTTGGAGAGGGAGAAAATAATAGGAAAAAAACACAATGAAATGTGTTGGTTATACACCCAAAATAGGGTTGGTAAAGAGGATGGTTGCTATTGTAGAGTATAAAACAAAAACCATATGTCGAAAGCAATGGTGAAGATCGGTACATCATTATGGAATCCAGAAAAAGTATGAAAGAGAGTAAGGAATAAGATAAACGATCCATGTCAACCAAAGAGGCAACCCGTTCGAATTTTAATCGAGTAAAAAGCTCAAAATTTGAGATTAAGCTGTATAATTAGGTTCAAAATCACATAATTGACGTTTTTTACCCAAAAAATGGATTTAATATCATTTTCGATCGTTTTGTAGGATTTAGAGCGTGCATGTCTTAATGGTCTTTATAGTGAACCCGTTCGAATTTTAATTGAGTAAAAAGCTCAAAATTTGAGTTTAAGCTGTATAATTAGGTTCAAAAGACCATAATTAACTTTTTTACCCAAAAAATTTGATTTAATATCATTTTCGATCGTTTTTGTACGGTTCAAAGCGTGCATGTCTAAATGGGCTTTATAGGGAACCTGTTCAAATTTTAACCGAGTAAAAAGCTCAAAATTTGAGTTTAAGCTGTATAATTAGGTTCAAAAGACCATAATTAACTTTTTTACCCAAAAACTTAGATTTAATATCATTTTCGATTGTTTTTGTACGGTTCAAAGTGTGCATGTCTAAATGGGCTTTATAGGAAACTCGTTCCACTTTAACCGAGTAAAAAGCTCAAACTTTGAGATTAAGTTGTATAATTAGGGTCAAAATCCCATAATTGACAATTTCAACTTATAAAATTTGATTTAATATCATTTCCAATCATTGTATAGGGTTTAGAGCGTACATGTCTAAATGGGCTTTATAGTGAACCCGTTCAAATTTTAACCGAGTAAAAAGCTCAAAATTTGAGTTTAAGCTATATCATTAGCTATAGAAGAACATAATTATCTTTTTTTACCTATAAAATTTGATTTAAAATCATTTTCGATCGTTTTGTAAGGTTTAGAGCGTGCATGTTTGAACGGGCTTTATAGTGAACCCGTTCGAATTTTAACCATGTAAAAACCTCAAAATTTGAGTTTAAGTCGTATAATTAGGTTCAAAAGACCGTAATTAACGTTTTTACCCAAAAAATTAGATTTAATATCTTTTTTGATCGTTTTGTAGGATTCAGAGCGTCCATATCTAAATGGGCTTTATAGTGCACCCGTTCGTATTTTAACCGAGTAAAAAGCTCAAAATTTGAGATTAAGTTGTATAACTAGGTTCAATAATTGACGTTTTTTACCCAAAAATGGATTTAATATCATTTTCGATCGTTTTGTAGGATTCAGAGCGTGCATGTCTAAATGGGCTTTATAGTGAACCCATTCAAATTTTAACCGAGTAAAAATCTCAAAATTTGAGTTTAAGCTGTATAATTAGGTTCAAAAGACCATAATTAACTTTTTTACCCAAAAAATTGGATTTAATATCATTTTCGATCGTTTTTGTACGGTTCAAAGCGTGCATGTCTAAATGGGCTTTATAGGAAACTAATTCCACTTTAACCGAGTAAAAAGCTCACGCTTTGAGATTAAGCTGTATAATTAGGGTCAAAATCCCATAATTGACAATTTGAACTCATAAAATTTGATTTAATATCATTTTCGATAATTTTATAGGATTTAGAGCGTACATGTCTAAATGGGCTATAAGTGAACCCTTTAGAATTTTAACCGAGTAAAAAGCTCAAAATTTGAGTTTAAGCAGTATAATTTGGTTCAAAATTCCATAATTAATGTTTTTTACCCAAAAAATGGATTTAATATAATTTTCGATCGTTTTGTAGGTTTAGAGAGTGCATGTTTAAATGGGCTTTATAGTGAACCCGTTCGAATTTTAACCGAATAAAAACCTCAAAATATGAGTTTAAGCTGTATAATTAGGTTCAAAATCTCATAATTGACGATTTGAACTCATAAAATTTGATTTAATATCATTTTCGATCATTTTATAGGTTTAGAGAGTGCATGTCTAAATGGGCTTTATAATGAACCCGTTCGAATTTTAACCGAGTTAAAAGCTCAAAATTTGAGATTAAGCTGTATAATTAGGTTCAAAATCACATAATTAACATTTTTACCCAAAAAATGGATTTAATATCATTTTTGATCGTTTTATAGGATTCAGAGCGTGCATGTCTAAATGGGCTTTATTGTGAACCCGTTCGAATTTTAACCGAGTAAAAAGCTTAAAATTTGAGATTAAGCTGTATAGTTAGGTTCAAAATCACATAATTGACGTTTTTTACCCAAAAATGGATTTAATGTCATTTTCAATCGGTTTGTAGGATTTAGAGCGTACATGTGTAAATGGGCTTTATAGTGAACCCGTTCGAATTTTAACCGAGTAAAAAGCTTAAAATTTGAATTTAAGCTGTATAATTAGGTTCAACCGACCATAATTAACTTTTTTACCCAAAAAAATTGATTTAGTATCATTTTCGATCATCTTGTAGGGTTCAAAGCGTGCATGTCTAACTGGGCTTTATAGGGAACCTGTTCCACTTTTAACCGAGTAAAATGCTCAAACTTTGAGATTAAGCTGTATAATTAGGGTCAAAATCCCATAATTAACAAGTTGAACTCATAAAATTTGATTTAATATCATTTCTGATCATTGTATAGGGTTTAGAGCGTGCATGTCTAAATGGGCTTTATAGTGAACCCGTTCAAATTTTAACCGAGTAGAAAGCTCAAAATTTGAGTTTAATCTATATAATTAGCTTCAAAAGAACATAATTATCTTTTTTTTACCCATAAAATTTGATTTAAAATCATTTTCGATCGTTTTATCGGGTTTAGAGTGTGCAGGTCTGAACAGGCTTTATAGTAAACCCGTTCGAATTGTAACCAAGTAAAAACCTCAAAATTTGAGTTTAAGTCGTATAATTAGGTTCAAAAGACCGTAATTAACTTTTTTGCCCAAAAAATTAGATTTAATATCATTTTCGATCGTTTTGTAGGATTCAGAGCGTGCATGTCTAAATGGGCTTTATAGCGAACCCGTTCAAATTTTTTTTTTTGAAGGGAAAGGGCCTTATTAGAAAACCCCTATGGCCAGGGTAGGCCCCTATGGGGAAAAGAGTGCCCAAAGTTTTATTGAGAAGAAGAGGAGAACCACTCCAGGTTTACAGAAGCCCGAATAAAGTCGGGAAAGTTACAATCAAAAGAGCAAGAAACAAAAGAATGCAAAGCCCTAGTAGCTAAGACATGGGCTACAATGTTTGCATCTCTAGGTACATAACAGATTTTACAATCAGGCAGGGTACCAAGAGTGGAACGGATGCAAGACACCAAATGTCGTACTGTTGAAAGATCTTGGCGTTGAGTGTTGTTAACTTTGTTGGCAATGGAAGCAGAATCTGTTTCAAGAATTACATTAGTCCAGCCATTGGCAACAACAAGTTTTAAGCCTTCCAGAATAGCAAGAGCCTCGGCAGAAGCTGGATCTGGACAAACAAGAGGCATAGAACATCCTCCAAGAACAGAACTAGAAGAGTCACGAGCAATGACGCCTGCAGCAGCACCCTTTAACACTGGGTCAAAGGCCCCGTCTGTGTTAATTTTGACGAAACCAGACTCTGGTTTCGTCCATCTAGCTTGAGCAAAGGTGGGCTCAGCTAGCTGGGATCTTAGTTTGGAGGCATCATTAACTGTTGTATAGTCCTTAAAGATTTTTTTCGCATTGGAAACAACTAACCAAGCTGGCTGGAGATGATTGTTATGGACAAAGTCATTTCGGCCGTTCCATAAATTCCAAAGGATCGTAATAAGGAGAGAAAATTGATGTAAAGAAAGGAAACTAGCAACTTCAGAGAGCCACTGGTTAATGGATGTAGTATGCGTGGAGGAGAAAATTCAAGTAGGGAACCCTGCTAACAGGAGCGCCTCCTTGGTACTAGGACATTCCCTCATCGCATGGAGGGTGGTTTCAATGGCCAAATTGCAAAGAGGACAAACTCCTATACTAAGATTGGCCTGAAGGAGTTTATGGCCAGTTGGGATTGCATCATGACAAAGCCGCCATCCAAAGGAATGGACCTTAGGCAATGAGGGTAGTTTAGATAAAATTTTCCAAAGCTTATAGGGTCTATTGACCGGCCCTAGCTGTAGTTGCAAAAATTGGTACCCCGACCGGACCGAATATATGCCAGAGTCATGGTGACCCCAAAGAGTGGTGTCCTTAGTGCCATTTATAATGGGTACATTAAGAATGGTGTTAGCATCTTCAAAGGAGAAATATTCTCTTACCTTTAATTCATTCCACTGAGTCGTGTTAGGAATCATGAAGGTACCTGCACGAAGAGGTACTTCGTCATTGAATTCATAATCACCATAAAGGTGTATAGGTTGAGAGCCTCCCCAATTCTCAAAGTGGATCTGAATTTGACTAGATATGCTTGGCCGTTTAAAGAAACCATGGCGAAGTTTAGAGATAGCTATACTAAGACCTTTCCAGGCAAAGGAAGACCTCCGAGTGTGTACAGATTCAAGGATAGAACCCGACGGGTAATACTTACATTTATAGACCTAGCTAAGGAGATTGTTTGGTTCACAAATCAAACGCCAGATTTGTTTGCCCAGTAAGGCAATATTGAAGTGGTGTAGATCGCGAAAACCTATACCTCCTACTGCTTTCGGCAAACAGATAGTGTCCCAAGGGAGCATATGCCAACCTCGTTTGTCAGCTTTTCCCGACCACCAATATCGATGTATCGAGGCAGTCATGTCATCAATGATATTTTGTGGTAGGAGGTAACACGACATAACATATTGAGGTATTGATTGTATGACTGATTTAATAAAAATTTCTCTACCACTAAAGGATAAGAGGTGTTTATCCCATTTACTCAAGCGAGCATTCATTTTTTCCCTGGTAAAACCCAAGGTTGTTGTCCTGTTTTTCCCTATTAGGAGGGGAACTCCAAGATAAACACCTGGATCGTCAACTTCTCGTACGTGGAGGATATCATTAATTTCCGTTCTAAGTGACATGGAAGTTTTCCGAGAAAAGAAAATAGTAGACTTTTCAAAGTTCACTGCTTGACCAGAGGAGGTAGCATAAGTATGTGGAGTATTCTTAAGGTGTTGAGCTTCTGTAGTTGTATTTTTAATGAAAACAACACAGTCATCAGCAAAAAGAAGATGGTTTATGCGTGGCCCATTCCTACTAGCACAAAGGCCTGGTAGGTTACCATTAGCTTGCTCAGCATTAAGCAAAGCTGAAAGTCCTTGGGTACAGAAGAGGAAAAGGAAGGGCGATAGCGGATCCCCTTGTCGTAACCCTCTATGGGGTTTGAAAGGCCTTGAAAGAGAGTCATTGACACGTACTTGGAACGTCACTGAAGATATACATCTCATAATGAGAGAAACCCAAGTGTTGTTAAAACCTAGGCGAAGCATAATTTTTTTAAGAAAAGGCCATTCAACACGGTCGAATGCCTTTTCCATGTCAAGTTTTAAACTAGCGCCTTTTGCTAACGAGGTCTCATCAGTGTTTAAAGTATGAATAAGCTCATAAGCAATTAGAATATTGTCGGTAATATTCCGCCCTTGAACAAAAGCAGCTTGATTACCACTTATGCATAGAGGTATGATAGATTTTAGACGATTAACAAGAACTTTCGCGACAGTCTTGTATAAGACTGTGCAAAGACTAATAGGTCTGAGATGGCGCAATGTTGTGGGTTCACTGATCTTGGTTATAAGAACAATAATTGTACGATTGACTTCTTCCATATTAATCGACCCACGTAAGAGTCCAAGGCAGAGGTTTATAAAATCAGGGCCAAGGATGTCCCAATGCTTTCTAAAGAAACTACTAGGGAATCCATCAACTCCCGGAGCTTTCCGTGGGTCGATATCTTGAAAAGTAGTGGTAACCTCATCTACCGTGAAGTCCTTGAGAAGGTCATTATTCATCGGTTCAGTAACAATGGTAGGAATGTTGTCCAAAATGGAAGATGCAATGGTGGGAGAACAAGATGAGAAGAGGTTTTGAAAATAGTCAATAACAATATTCATAATGTCATTTGTATGTGTGTGCCATACATTCTGGTTATTAAAAAGTCCAGCAATACTATTCTTCCGCCGGCGACAATTTGCTCGGGCATGAAAGAAAGAAGTATTTTTGTCACCGTGTTCTAACCATTGTATACGAGCTCGTTGAGCCCAATATAATTCTTTTACGTTTAGTAAACTATCAAGTTCACTTTTAGCAGAAATAAGGTTTTGGATGTCCCCGTTAGAGAGGTGTCGTTTGAGACACATATTAATGAAGCTAGTAAGCTGCGTAATCCGTTCATTGGATTTGATACGTTTATTCCTTTGCCAAGAGGATAGAAAACGTCTAATATCCTCAAGTTTAGCTAAAGGTGATCGAGAATGGTTAGACCAAATGTCATTAATTCGAGAGGACACTTCCGGACTATCAGCCCAACAATTTTCAAAACGAAAAAGGTTGTTAAAGTGGTTGGGTCGGATAATTCGAGCTGGATTAGTATCCAATAGGATAGGGCAGTGGTCAGAGCGAGCCTGAAAGAAAGAAATAGCTTGAAAGTTTGGAAAAGAGTAGAACAAGGCAGAATTGGCAAGGAAGCGATCAATTCGTTCCATAATCAATTCTGCATGACGCCCAGATCTGGTCCAAGTGAACCATCCGGACGATGGCTTGCAATCAAAAAGACCATTCCTTGAGAGACAATCTCTGAAATTGTTAACTTGTGATCTAGCACGTCGGATACCGCCTCGTTTTTCATTATCGCAGAGTATTTCATTGAAGTCCCCTCCTAAAAGCCAAGGAAGGGAAGAGGCAAATTGTAAGGAATCTATCAATTGCCAAGTTTTATATTTGTTCGCAGTCTCAGCGAATCCATGTAAGCCTGAAAAATGGAAGTGTGATTGTCCAATGGATATAGTAACATCAATATGTCGATTAGAGTAAGAAAGCAAATTAATGGTAGGTTTAGTGTTCCAAAGAAGAGCTAGCCCTGTACAAAAAGGGCTAGATTCAATAGTTATGCAACCTTGCATTCCAAATTTAGTTCTAATACGGTCCATATTATGTTTGTTTAATCTAGTTTCACAAAGGAACAGGCAATCGACATCATGCTTGGAGGAAGCACGTTGAAGAGCAAGAACTGTCTGAGTGTTGCCAAGACCCTGACAGTTCCAACATAATAGTTTCATTTTGCTCGGCGGGGTTGAACCAAGTCAACCACCGCCGAAGAGTTTTTAACGCTGCTCATCCCAGCTATTTTAGGAATGGTACTGGTCAAAGTACATAGCCAATTTTTGATGTCTGTAGGTCGAAAACTTTGAAACAAAACAAACATTACACCAGGAAAGATAGATAGTGTGCTTGTCTGTATGCATGCGATTGGAGCTAACCATTCATCTTGAAAAATATAAAAGTAGCCTGTAGGAGGCCCAAATCCAGATTGAGAGCCAAGAGTTAACTCGTTCAAATTTTAACCAAGTAAAAAGCTCAAAATTTGAGTTTAAGCTGTATAATTAGGTTCAAAAGACCATAATTAACTTTTTTACCCCAAAAATTGGATGTAATATCATTTTCGATCATTTTTGTACGGTTCAAAGCGTGCATGTCTAAATGGGCTTTATAGGGAACCCGTTCCACTTTTAACCGAGTAAAATGCTCAAACTTTGAGATTAAGCTGTATAATTAGGGTCAAAATCCCATAATTAAAAATTTGAACTCATAAAATTTGATTTAATATCATTTTCGATCATTGTATAGGGTTTAGAGCGTGCATGTCTAAATGGGCTTTATAGTGAACCCGTTCAAATTTTAACCGAATAAAAACCACAAAATATGAGTTTAAGCTGTATAATTAGGTTCAAAATCTCATAATTGAGGATTTGAACTCATAAAATTTGATTTAGTATCATTTTTGATCATTTTATAGGTTTAGAGAGTGCATGTCTAAATGGGCTTTATAATGAACCCGTTCAAATTTTAACCGAGTAAAAAGCTCAAAATTTGAGTTTAAGCTATATAATTAGGTTCAAAAGAACATAATTAACTTCTTTCACCCATAAAATTTGATTTCATATCATTTCTGATCGTTTTGTAGGGTTCAGAGCGTGCATGTCTAAATGGGCTTTAGAGTGAACGCGTTCGAATTGTAACCGAGTAAAAATCTCAAAATTTAAGATTAAGCTGTGTAATTAGGTTCAAAATCAAATAATTGACGCTTTTACACAAAAAATGGATTTAATATCATTTTCGATTGTTTTGTAGGATTTAGAGCATGCATATATAAAAATTCTTTATAGTGAACCCGTTCGAATTTTAACCAAGTAAAAAGCCCAAAATTTGTGTTTAAGCTGTATAATTTGGTTCAAAATCCCATAATTAATGTTTTTTACCCTAAATAATGGATTTAATATATTTTTCGATCGTTTTGTAGGGTTTAGAGCGTGCATGTCTAAATGGGATTTATAGTGAATCTGTTCGAATTTTAACCTAGTAAAAAGCTCAAAATTTGAGTTTAAGCTGTATAAATTTGTTCAAAAGCCCATAATTAACTTTTTAATGCCCCCAAAGTTGGATTTAATGTCATTTTCGATCGTTTTATAGGGTTTAGAGCGTGCATGTCTAAATGGGCTTTATAGTGAACCCGTTCGAATTTAAACCGAGTAAAAAGCTCAAAATATGAGTTTAAGCTGTATAATTAGGTTCAAAATCCCATAATTGACGATTTGAACTCATAAAATTTGATTTAATATCATTTCCGATCATTTTATAGGTTTAGAGTGTGCATGTCTAAATGGGCTTTATAGTGAACCGGTTCGAATTTTAACCGAGTAAGAAGCTCAAAATTTGAGATTAAGCTGTATAATTAGGTTCAAAATCACATAATTAACGTTTTTTACCCAAAAATGGATTTAATATCATTTTCGATAGTTTTATAGGATACAGAGCGTGCATGTCTAAATGGGCTTTATTGTGAACCCGTTCGAATTTTAGTTTAAGCTGTATAATTAGGTTCAAAAGACCGTAATTAACTTTTTTACCCAAAAAATTGGATTTAATATCATTTTTGATCGTTTTGTAGGATTTAGAGCGTGCATGTCTAATTGGGCTTTATAATGAACCCATTCGAATTTTAACCGATTAAAAAGCTAAAAATTTGAGTTTAAGCTGTATAATTAGGTTCAAAAGACCATAATTAACTTTTTTACCCAAAAAATTGGATTTACTATCATTTTCGAACGTTTTGTAGGGTTCAGAGCATGCATGTCAAAATGGGATTTATAGTGAACATGTTCGAATTTTAACCGATTAAAAAACTCAAAATTTGAGTTTAAGCCGTATAATTAGGTTCAAAAGACCATAATTAACTTTTTTTTTAAAAAAAATTGGATTTACTATCATTTTCGAACGTTTTGTAGAGTTCAGAGCATGCATGTTAAAATGGGATTTTATAGTGAACCCGTTTGAATTTTAACCGAGTAAAAAGTTCAAAATTTGACTTTAAGCTGTATAATTTGGTTCAAAAGACCATAATTAACTTCTTTCACCCATAAAATTTAATTTAATATCATTTTTGATCGTTTTGTAGGGTTCAGAGCGTGCATGTCTAAATGGGCTTTATAGTGAACCCGTTAGAATTGTAACTAAGTAAAAAGCTCAAAATTTAAGATTAAGCTGTATAATTAGGTTGAAAATCCAATAATTGACGTTTTTACTCAAAAAATGGATTTAATATCATTTTCGATCGTTTTGTAGGATTCACAGTGTGCATGTCTAAATGGGCTTTATAGTGAACCCATTCGAATTTTAACTAAGTAAAAAGCTCAAAATTTGAGTTTGAGCTGTATATTTTGGTTCAAAAGCCATAATTAAAGTTATTTACCCAAAAAATGGATTTCATATCTTTTTCGATCGTTTTGTAGGATTCAGAGTGTGCATGTCTAAATGGACTTTATAGTGAACCTGTTCGAATTTTAACTGAGTAAAAAGATCAAAATTTGAGTTTAAGCTGTATAATTAGCTTCAAAAGACCATAAATATCTTTCTTTTACCTATAAAATTTGATTTAAAATCATTTTCGATCATTTTGTAGGGTTTAGAGCATGCATGTCTGAACTGGCTTTATAGTGAACCCGTTCGAATTTTAACCAAGTAAAACCCTCAAAATTTGAGTTTAAGTCGTATAATTAGGTTCAAAAGACCGTACTTAACTTTTTTTCCCAAAAGATTAGATTTAATATCATTTTTGATCCTTTTGTAGGATTCAGAGCGTGCATGTATAAATGGGCTTAATAATGAACCTGTTCGAATTTTAAACGAGTAAAAAGCTCAAAATTTGAGATTAAGCTGTATAATTAGGATCAAAATCACATAATTGACGGTTTTTACCAAAAATATGGATTTAATATCATTTTTGATCGTTTTGTAGATTTCAGAGCGTGCATGTCTAAATGGGCTTTGTAGTGAACTCGTTCGAATTATAATCGAGTAAAAAGCTCAAAATTTGAGTTTAAGCTATATAATTTGGTTTAAAAGATCCTAATTAACTTTTCTACCCAAAAAAATTGGATTTAGTATCATTTTCGATCATTTTGTAGAGTTTAGCGCATGCATGTCTAAATGGGCTTTATAGGGAACCCGTTCAACTTTTAACCGAGTAAAAAGCTCAAACTTTGAGATTAAGCTGTATAATTAGGTTCAAAATCCAATAATTGACAATTTGAACTCTTAAAATTTGATTTAATATCATTTTCGATCACTTTATATGGTTTAGAGCGTGCATGTCTAAATGGGCTTTGTAGTGAACCCGTTCGAATTTTATCCGAGTAAAAGGCTCAAAATTTGAGTTTAAGCAGTATAATTTGGTTCAAAAGCCCACAATTAACTTTTTTTTATACAAAAAAATAGATTTAATATCATTTTCGATCGTTTTGTAGGGTTCAGAGCGTGCATGTCTAATTGGGATTTATAGCGAACTCGTTCAAATTTTAACCGGTAAAAAGATCAAAATTTGAGTTTAAGCTGTATAATTAGGTTCAAAAGAAAACAATTAACTTTTTTTACCCATAAAATTTGATTTAGTATCATTTTCGATCATTTTGTAGGGTTCAGAGCGTTCATGTCTAAATGGGCTTTATAGCGAACCCGCTTGATTTTTTTTTGACGGAAAAAGTGCCTCGTTAAAAAAACCCTAACACTTCCAACCCAAAAGAGGGTTAGAAGCCCCTATGGGGAAAAGAGTACCCTTAGAATTTTACTGATTAAGAGAGTTAAATCTCTCGGAGTTTACAAATGCACTTATAATATCGGGCATGCCAGAATCAAAGTGAAGATTACATAAGAGATCCGACAATTAACTAAACCCCCCATGGTGGTGCGAATCGTGGACACCAAAGGCTGTAAAGTTGAGAGATCTGGTGCACCATGTTTGACTTTATTTGCAATGGAGGCTGAATCTATCTCAAAGGTAATATTTGTCCAGCCTTTTTGAGATGCAAGTTGAAGTCCAGCTAGGATTGCATGTGCTTCAGCTGAAGTAGCATTAGGACATCCAACAAGAGGAAGAGAAATTCTCCTCAAAACCACACTGTCCGAGTTATGTGCTACAAAACCAATCACATCACTTCCAGAAATGGGATCAGAAGCCCCATCTGGGTTTATTTTAATAGGACCAGGACAAGGTTTTTGCCAAGTTTGGTCTTGAAGAACGAGTCCATGTGGATTGCTAGTAGGGGCGGTAATGTTAGCATTTTTGTAGTCATTTAATAAAGATTAGGCATTTGCAAAGGTTTACCAAGGTGGTTGGAAATGGTTATTGTGAATCCAGTCATTTCTTCTGTTCAAAATATTCCAAAGAATTGTTAGATAAAGTGCAAATTCCTGTTTGGTAAGTTTAGCGGCTGCAGTCTCCATCCAGTGGAGGGACGATGTAAAAGTACCTGATTGGATTAAAGTAGGAAAACCTGCTAAGCGAATAATTTCATGTGCATCAAGACAATCGCGCAAAGCATGCATCGGAGTTTCAATCGTAGTGGAACAAAATGGGCAGATGCCATTACAAAGATTAGCGTTCAGTAATTTGGATCCAGTAGGAAGAGCATCATGACCTAACCTCCATCCAAAGGCTCTGACCTTTGGTAATGCTTGTAGTTCGGAGACGGCTTTCCAGATACATGTCGGTCTATTTAGAGGTCCTTGTGGTTTTTGAAGGAATAAATATCCCAATCTAACAGAATAAATTCCGCAATCATTGTTCATCCATATGGTCGTATCTATGTGTTCATTAATGATAGGGATGTTTAAAATAACATTGGCATCCTATCTATCAAAGAAGGAACGTATTTTAGGCTCATCCCATTGGGGTTGTCCTGGAATCATAAAATCTCGAGCTCGCATTGGAATTTCACTGGAGATTTCACATTCGCCAAAAAGTTGAATAGGGGAGGAACCTCTCCAGAGATCATGGAATATATTGATATTACTATTAATTCATGGCCTTGTAACAAAACCATGAAGGAGCTTTTTCAGAGCCGTACAGATGCCCTTCCAAGCAAAAGAATATTATTTTTGTCGAAGTTGCGTCGAGGATGTTACTATATGGGTATTATTTAGCTTGATAAACTTTATCAAGGAGGTTAGATGGTTCACAGAGTAGTCGCCATATTTGTTTTCCTAAAAGAGCAATATTAAAGTTGTGAGATCGCGAAAGCCCATGCCTCCTGCAGATTTTGGTTGACATACAACCTCCCAAGGGAGCATGTGCCATCCATTTTTGTTACCTTTTCCTGACCACCAATAGCGTCGAATAGAAGTGGTCATATCATCGATAATGTTGTGGGGAAGAAGGTAGCATGACATGACATATTTTGGAAGAGATTGAATGACGGATTTTATGAAGACCTCTCTACCACTAAAGGATAATAGATGTTTATCCCACTTTGAGATACTCGAGTTAACTTTATCTCTGGTAAATCCTAATTTGTTTTGTTTTTGCCAATCAAGAGTGGGACACCAAGGTAAATTTCAGGGTCACTAACCTCTTAGACTTGGAGAATATTGTTGACATCAGTTCTTTGTGATAAAGTAGTTTTGGGGGAAAATAAATTGTTTTCTCAAAATTTATCGCTTGGCCAAAAGAGGTAACATATTTGTGTAGTGTGTTTTTAAGATGGTTAGCTTCAGTGGTGGTGTTTTTTATGAAAACTAAACAATCATCAGCGAAAAGGAGATGGTTGATTTTTGGGCCATGCGGACTAGCACTGAGACCAGGTAGGTTACCGTTAGCATGTTCCGCATTTAGTATTGCTGATAAACCTTGGGTGCAGAAGAGAAATAGAAATGGAGAAAATCGGCCACCTTGTCGGAGACCTCGTTGTGGCCTAAAAGATTGAGATAGAGAGTCATTAACATGAACTTGGTAGGAGACAGTTGTGACACATCTCATTATAGTAGAAATCCATGTATCATTGAAACCCATGCGTTGCATAATTTGTTGTAAGAAATGCCATTCAACTCGGTCGAAAGCTTTTTCTATATCTAACTTTAGACTAGTACCTTTAGATAGATGGGAGTCTCCCATGTTGAGAGTATGAAATAGTTCATGTGCAATTAGGATATTATCGGTGATGTTTCTACCTTGTATAAAAGCCGCTTGGTTGTTGCTAATACATAATGGTATGACGGTTTTGAAACGGTTGACTAAGACCTTAGCTACAATTTTGTATAGAACAATGCAAAGGCTTATTGGACAAAGTTGTCTCATCGTCGTTGGGTTTTGCTTTTTCGGAATGAGGACAAGAATTATACGATTGACCTCAACCATGCTGGCTGTACCTGAGAGGAGATCAAGGCATAATCGTATTATATCCTGGCTAAGTGTATCCCAATTGTAATCACTAATTTTATCCGGTTCTAAACCTGATTTTAATTTTTATTTCATTCGAATAACGAGCTTGTCATTATTAAAAAATTAAATAAAAAATATTATATTTATTTATATACTATGTTTTGAAAAAAGGAAAAATCAAAAAATATTACTATTATATTAATATCTATGGTTATTCAAATGTATATGTATATATTTTAAATATTTCTTACATTCTAAAAAAATATTAATTAAAATTGAAAATATTAAATGTATTATTTTCTTATATTTTCATACATATATTTTGTTTTGTTTTATTATTATATATTAATAATGTTTTTTTATTATTATTATTTTCGTTTTTTTATATATTGTTATTATTATTTTATTATTATAATATTCATTATTATTATTATTATATTGTATATATCAGATTTATATAAGTTAAATAAAATCCCAAAATAAAATAATCAAGCCCAAATTTTATTAATATTAACAACCCATTTACATTTTAAAAATAAATGAATCCATTACACCAAGCCCACTTCCTTAGCCCATCTACTAATTACACCAGAAACCCTAATAGCTAACCATATTTTTCTCTTATGCGCAGCCCAATCTGGGCCGTTGGATCAAGATCTGATCCAACGACTCAGATCAAAGGAAGAAGCGGTTGCTGGTCTCCCAACACGCCAACGCGCCGGCGATCTGGTTCCTCCATGCACGCGTCTCCAGCACGCGCCAACCTTTCGGATGCCATCAGTCCATTCATCTCCTCGCTGGTGGCCGCTCCGATGACCCTCCGATTGGTCCCCTCAACACTCTGGCGGTCGTACATACACAAAAAAACAAAGAAATGTCAGATCTCTTGCAGAGAAAACACGAATATACCACAATTCCAGAGATTTGTACAAGCATTCGGCCAACCAATCTGCAGCAATCAGAGCCAAAAACAATAGGGAACAATTCGACAGAAAATCAGAGGCCATACACACCAAATTTCAGCAAATAATCAGAAGCATATCAGAGGCGAATAAAAGCAAGAAATATTAGTGAACCAATAGGGATTTTAGGCTTCATTTTTCCCTTTTAAGTTTTCATGTATTTTCGATCGGTTATAAAAGAAAACCGAATCAATCTTTGTAAAGGGTTCCCCCTCTCCATTTGGAATCAATAGAAAGCAAGTTACAGAGGTATAACCTCTCTTTTTCGATTTTGCATGCATGTACAATAAAGTGGGGTGTTCCATTTTTACCATCTTTTGAGTCGATTGAGTCTCCTTCCTCTTCCCGACGCTTCTCCGGTGATAAGCCGCAGCCTTTGTGCCATTGGTGAATCGAGAACGCAAGAGTGAGGAGGCTTCACTTTTGTTTCGGTTTTCAAAGAAAAAAATTTCAAAATCTTATTTTTTTACTTGAAGAAACGTTTTTGGGTTCGGTTCTTGTAAGATAGAGGCTTAAATCGGGTTTAGGGTTTCAAAAAGTTTGTTTTTACCGGTTTTGGCTTTGCCATCCACCGCTCGCGGTGGCCGGAATCTGGAAAGTGGGGCGATCTTCTCGGTTTTATGAAGAACACCCAAGGTGTTCTTGTTTTTCTAGGCAAGGTCTGAGAAAATAGAGAGAAATTCTCTCTTTTGGCTTCATTTTCGGTTGAAAAACTAAGACAGGTAGGAGGTTTAATTTTTTTAATTATGTTTTATAGTGGGCTTTAAAATAAAAACGGGCTTATTATGTTTTTAAGTCCCTCCGTGTGAGGAAAACTACGCTCCCGGTCCCTTGAATTTCAAGACGTTTTATGATTTCGTCCCTAATTTCTGTTATAAACGCTTTTAATAAGAGTTTATTTGCTTTTTGGTCCCTCTGTGTCTCGTTAATCACTCCCACAGCCCTTCCTCACTTCAAAATAGCGTTCGGAGGGCTTCGATGTTTTTAAATCTTTTTATTTTGGTCCTTTCCAAAATTAAAGTTAATTATTTAATTTTATTTCACATATTCATGTATTTTATTTGCATTGTATATACATATGCATTTTTCTATGCACTTTTTTATCCTTTTTAATTATTGCCTTTTATTTTATGGTTTTGTTTATTTTTATTTTATGCTTTATGTACATGTCATTATATTGTTGCATACATGTAGTTTATTTTATTATTTCTATTTATGTTTTATTATGGTATTACATTTGTTTATGTATGTTTATTTAGCTTGTTTATTTATTTGTTACATATTTTGTTTACTTTGTACGTATTTTGTTTCATAATGCATATTTTATTTATATAACATGTTTTATTTACGCTTTTCATTTAAGATGTTATGCATGCTTTTGGTTATATTTACATTCTAGTTTATTGTTTATCATTTATAGTTTGTCATTTATATGTGCATATTTATCTTGTTATTTTTTTTTATGTCACATATGCATCTTCTATGCGTTTTACTTTTTGTACATGTATGTTTTTTTTATATATATTATTCATGTGTTATTTTGCTTTTGCATCACACCTTATCATTTAATGAACCTAATTAAATACATCTTTATTCGGTCGTAACGGGCCCGACACCAAATGTAGTGATGACGGCGTGAGCGTTTACCTTCGGATGAAGACACGGTAAAATAAAATTAAATCCGAATTTTTAAACAAATCTCAATTTAAATGCCACTTTTAATCAAGAAAATCCAAAATTAATTAAGCGATAATTTGATAAAGGTGCAAATTTTTGGACGGTTTTAAACGCTAATCCCATTTTAAATCGTAACCGACTCTCGAACCCAAATCTTTTCGAATCTCTGGTTTTTCGGTGTCCGGTCTACCAAGAGTGACCGGTGGCGACTCCAATTTTTTTTAAGAACCCTAATTTCAAAATTCCTTTTTTTAAATTTTAAATCCTTAACCCTAATTTTCAAAATTTCCCCTTTCGGGATTAAAATTCCTAATTTTCAAATTAAACCCTAATTTTAAATTTTCGAGTCCTAATTTTCAATTTTTTCGATGTTTCCACTAGTGACCCCCTTTCTTTTTCACTCCTTCTCCCCCTTTTATTTCACCTTTTTATCCTACCTTACACTTAATTTTTAATATTTAATTTTAATAATAATTTATTTTTAGCGGAAGGGTCGCTAAACCAATGTTGTCGGTAAAAACCGCTTGGAAAACCATCGATCCCTGGAGCTTTCCTAGGATCAATATCCCAAAAAGCATTAATAACTTCTTCTTGTGTGAAAGATCAATTTAAATTTTCATTCATTGTTGGTGTGATTATAGTTAGAATATTATCAAGGATATCAGCGGAAGGAGTGAGATTTGATGTAGAAAAAAGATTTTGGAAATAATCTTTAGCAATTGCTAGAATGTTGGAATCATCCGTATGCCAGGTGTTGGAGTTATCGAAGAGACCTTGAATAGTGTTTTTCTTACGACTCTCATTGGCTCGTGCATGTAAAAAATAAGTGTTTTTGTCTCCATGAAGTAGCCAGTTAGTTCTTGAGCGTTGGACCCAGTATATTTCATTTTTATGTTGAAGTGCATGTAGTTCTTTCTTTGCTTCAATGATGTGTTGTTCCTCTGAAGGTGGTATTGGATGTAGTAGACTATTGTTAATGTATGTAGTTAGATATTGAAGGCGTTCATTAGTTTTTTTCCTTTGACGATTCTGCCATAAATTTAGATGATTACCAATCTTTTGTATTTTGTTTAAGGTGTTCCCATTCGTATTGGTCCAGATATCCTTGATTAGGTTTTTATTTTCATCATTGTTGGCCCAACATTCCTCAAAGCGGAAAGTTTTCTTGAAATTCCGTTTTCTAGCATATGTAATAGGAGAGGTGTTGAGCATAATGGAGCAGTGGTCAGATTTGGATTGGAAATGCGAGGATATAGTCAAAATCCCAAAATTGAAATTTTTTACCCCAAACAATGGATTTAATATCATTTTCGATTGTTTTGTAGGGTTCAGAGCGTGCATGTCTAAATGGGATTTATAGTGAACCCATTCGAATTTTACCTGAATAAAAAGCTCAAAATTTGAGATAAAACTGTATAATTACGTTCAAAAGCGCATAATTAATAATTTGAAATCTTAAAATTTGATTTACTAACATTTCCGATCATTTTATAGGGTTCCGAGCGTGCATGTCTAAAGAGGCTTTATAGTGAACTAGTTCAAATTTTAATCGAGTAAAAAGCTCAAAATTTGTGTTTAAACTATATAATTAGCCTCAAAAGACCATAATTAACCTTTTACTCATAAAATTTGATTTAATATCATTTTCAATCGCTTTGTAGGGTTTAGAGCGTGCATGTCTAATTACGCTTTATAGTGAACCTGATCGATTTTTAACCAAGTAAAAAGCTCAAAATTTGAGTTTAAGCTGTATTATTAGGTTCAAAAGACCATAATAAACTTTTTTTATGCATAAAATTGGATTTAATATCATTTTGTATCGTTTTGTAGGGATCAGAGCGTGCATGTCTAAATGGGCTTTAGAGTGATCCTGTTCGAATTTTAATCGAGTAAAAAGTTCAAAATTTGAGTTTAAGCTATATAATTTGGTTCAAAAGCCCATAATTAACTTTTTTTGCCCCAAAAATTGGATTCAAAATCATTTTTGATTTTTGTAGGTTTAAAGCGTGCATGTCTAAATGAGCTTCATATTAATCCCGTTCGAATTTTACCCGAGTAAAAAGCTCAAAATTTGAGTTTAAGATGTATAATTTGGTTCAAAAGCCCATAATTAACTTTTTTACCCAAAAAATTGGATTTAATATCATTTTCGATCATTTTGTAGGGTTTAGAGCGTGCATGTCTAAATAGGCTTTATAGTGAATCCGTTCGAATTTTAACCAAGTAAAAAGCTCAAAATTTGTGTTTAAGCTGTATAATTAGGTTCAAAAGACCATAATTAACTTTTTTACCCATAAAATTTGATTTAATATCATTTTCGATCATTTTGTAGGGTTCAGAACGTGTGTGTTTAAATGAGCTTTATAGTGAACCCGTTCAAATTTTAACTGAGTAAAAAGCTCAAAATTTGAGTTTAAGTAGTATAATTTGGTTCAAAATTCCATAATAAACAATTTGAACTCATAAAATTTGATTTAATACCATTTATGATCATTTTATATGATTCAGAGCGTGCATGTTTAAATGGGCTTTACAGTGAACCCGTTCGAATTTTAACCGAGTAAAAAGCTCAAAATTTGAGTTTAAGTTGTATAATTTGGTTCAAAAGCCCACAATTAACTTTTTTTACCCAAAAATTGAATTTAATATCATTTCCGATCATTTTATAGGGTTTAGAGCGTGCATGTCTAAATGGGTTTTATAGTGAACCCATTTGAATTTTCACCGAGTAAAACGCTAAAAAAAATTGAGTTTAAGTTGTATAATTAGGTTCAAAAGACCATAATTAACTTTTTTTTACCCATAAAATTTGATTCAATATCATTTTCGATCGTTTTGTAGGGTTTAGAGCGTGCATGTCTAAATGGGCTTTATAGCGAACCTGTTCGAATTTTAATCGAGTAAAAAGTTCAAAATTTGAGTTTAAGCTGTATAATTTGGTTCAAAAGACCAAAATTAACTTTTTTACACAAAAAATTGGATTTAATATCATTTTCGATCTTTTTGTAGGGTTTAGAGCGTGCATGTCTAAATGGGCTTTATAGTGAACCCGTTCGAATTTTAATCGAGTAAGAAGCTCAAAATTTGAGATTAAGCTGTATAATTAGTGTCAAAATCCCATAATTGACAATTTGAACTCATAAAATTTGATTTAATATCATTTCCGATCATTGTATAGGGTTTAGAGAGTGCATGTCTAATTGGGCTTTATAGTGTACCCGTTCAAATTCTAACCGAGTAAAAAGCTCAAAATTTGAGTTTAAGCTATATAATTAGCTTCAAAAGAACATAATTAACTTTTTTTACCCAAAAAATTTGATTTAATATCTTTTTCGATCATTTTGTAGGGTTTAGAACGTGCATGTCTCAATGGGCTTTATAGTGAACCCGTTCAATTTTTAACCGAGGAAAAAGCAAAAAGTTTGAGATTAAGTTGTATAATTAGGTTCAAAATCTAATAATCAACAATTTGAACTCATAAAATTTGATTTAATATCATTTCTGACCATTTTACAAGATTCAGAGCGTGCATGTCTAAATGGGCTTTGTAGTGAACCGTTCGAATTTTGACTGAGTAAAAAGTTCAAAATTTGAGTTTAAGCTATATAATTTATTTCAAAAGCCCATAATTAACTTTTTTTTCACAAAAATTGGATTTAATATCATTTTCGATCATTTTGTAGGTTTTAGATCGTGCATCTCTAAATGAGCTTTATAGTGAATCCGTTCGAATTTTATCCTAGTAAAAAGCTCAAAATTTCAGT
Source organism: Abelmoschus esculentus (assembly GCA_035048815.1). Classification (NCBI taxonomy): domain Eukaryota; kingdom Viridiplantae; phylum Streptophyta; class Magnoliopsida; order Malvales; family Malvaceae; genus Abelmoschus; species Abelmoschus esculentus. Next base: position 6,884,107 of record JAUCBN010000049.1, read on the forward strand.
TTAAGTTGTATAATTTGGTTCAAAAGTCCATAATTAACGTTTTTTTACCCAAATTGGATTTAATATCATTTTCGATCGTTTTGTACGATTCATAGCGTGCATGTCTAAATGGTCTTTATAGTGAATCTGTTCGAATTTCAACCAAGTAAAAAGCTCAAAATTTGAGTTTATGCTGTATAATTTGGATCAAAAGCCGATAATTAAAATTTTTTACCCAAAAATGGATTTAATATCACTTTCGATCATTTTGTAGGATTCAGAGCGTGCATATCTAAATGGGCTTTATAGTGAACCCGTTCGAATTTTAACCATGTAAAAAGCTCAAAATTTGAGTTTAAGTTGTATACTTTGGTTCAAAAGCCCACAATTAACTTTTTTTACCCAAAAATGTAGATTTAATATAATTTTCGATCATTTTATAGGTTCAGAGAGTGCATGTCGAAATGGGCTTTATAGTGAACCCATTTGAATTTTAACTGAGTAAAAAGCTAAAAAATTGAGTTTAAGATGTATAATTAGGTTCAAAAGACCATAATTAACTCTTTTTTTACCCATAAAATTTGATTCAATATCATTTCCGATCGTTTTGTAGGGTTCAGAACGTCCAAGTCTAATTGGGCTTTATAGTGAACCCGTTCGAATTTTAATCCATTAAAAAGCTCAAAATTCGATTTTAAGCTATATAATTTGGTTCAAAAGCCCATAATTAACTTTTTTACACATAAAATTTGATTTAATTTCATTTCGATCAATTTGTAGGGTTTAGAACGTGTGTCTAAATGGGCTTTATAGTGAACCCGTTCGAATTTTAACTGAGTAAAAAACCTAAAATTTGAGATTAAGCTGTATAATTAGGTTCAAAATCCAATAATTGACAATTTGAACACATAAAATTTGATTTAATATTATTTCCGATCATTTTATAGGGTTTAGAGCGTGCATTTCTAAATGGGCTATATAGTGAATCCGTTCAAATTTTAACCTAGTAAAAAGCTCAAATTTGACTTTAAGTTGTTTAATTTGGTTCAAAAGCCCATAATTAACGTTTTTTTACCCAAAATGGATTTAATATCATTTTCGATCGTTTTGTATGATTCAGAGCGTTCATGTTTTTATGGTCTTTATAGTGAATTTGTTCGAATTTTAACCGAGCAAAGAGCTCAAAATTTGAGTTTAAGTTGTATAATTTGGTTCAAAAGCCTATAATTAACGTTTTTTACCCAAAAATGGATTTAATACCATTTTCGATCATTTTCGATCATGTCTACATGGTCTTTAAAGTGAACCTGTTCAAATTTTAACCAATTAAAAAGCTCAAAATTTCAGTTTAAGTTGTATAATTTGGTTCAAAAGCCCACAATTAACTTTTTTTACCCAAAAAATTGGATTTAATATCATTTTCGATCATTTTATAGGGTTCAGGGTGTGCATGTCTAAAAATTTGAGTTTAACTTGTATAATTATGTTCAAAAGACCATAATTAACTTTTTTTACCCATAAAATTTGATTCAATATCATTTCCGATCGTTTTGTAGGGTTTAGAGCATGCATGTCTAAATGGGCTTAATAGCGAACCCGTTCGAATTTTAATCGAGTAAAAAGCTCAAAATTTGAGTTTAAGTTGTATACTTTGGTTCAAAAGCCCACAATTAACTTTCTTTACCCAAAAATGTAGATTTAATATAATTTCCGATCATTTTATAGGGTTCAGAGAGTGCATGTCTAAATGGGCTTTATAGTGAACCCGTTTGAATTTTAACTGAGTAAAAAGCTAAAAAATTGAGTTTAAGATGTATAATTAGGTTCAAAAGACCATAATTAACATTTTTTTACCCATAAAATTTGATTCAATATCATTTCCGATCATTTTGTAGGGTTCAGAACGTGCATGTCTAATTGGGCTTTATAGCGAACCCGTTCGAATTTTAATCGAGTAAAAAGCTCAAAATTCGATTTTAAGCTATATAATTTGGTTCAAAAGCCCATAATTAACTTTTTTACACATAAAATTTGATTTAATTTCATTTTCGATCAATTTGTAGGGTTTAGAACGTGTGTCTAAATGGGCTTTATAGTGAACCCGTTCGAATTTTAACTGAGTAAAAAACTTAAAATTTGAGATTAAGCTGTATAATTAGGTTCAAAATCCAATAATTGACAATTTAAAATCATAAAATTTGATTTAATATTATTTCCGATCATTTTATAGGGTTTAGAGCATGCATGTCTAAATGGGCTTTAAAGTGAACCTATTCTTATTTTAACCGAGTAAAAAGCTCAAAATTTGAGTTTAAGTTGTATAATTTGGTTCAAAAGCCCATAATTAACTTTTTTACCAAAAAAATTGGATTTAATATCATTTTTGACCGTTTTGCAGGGTTTAGAGCGTGCATGTCTAAATGGGCTATATAGTAAACCCGTTCGAATTTTAACCGAGTAAAAAGCTCAAAATTTGAGATTAAGCTGCATAATTAGGTTCAAAATCTAATAATTAACAAGTTGAACTCATAAAATTTGATTTAAATCATTTCTGATCATTGTATAGGGTTAAAGCGTGCATGTCTAAATGGGCTTTATAGTGAACCCGTTTGAATTTTAACTGAGTAAAAAGCTAAAAAAATTGATTTTAAGATGTATAATTAGGTTCAAAAGACCATAATTAACATTTTTTTACCCATAAAATTTGATTCAATATCATTTCCGATCGTTTTGTAGGGTTCAGAACGTGCATGTCTAATTGGGCTTTATAGCGAACCCGTTCGAATTTTAATCGAGTAAAAAGCTCAAAATTCAATTTTAAGCTATATAATTTGGTTCAAAAGCCCGTAATTAACTTTTTTACACATAAAATTTGATTTAATTTCATTTTCGATCAATTTGTAGGTTTAGAACGTGTGTCTAAATGGGTTTTATAGTGAACCCGTTCGAATTTTAACTGAGTAAAAAACTTAAAATTTGAGATTAAGCTGTATAATTAGGTTCAAAATCCAATAATTGACAATTTGAAATCATAAAATTTGATTTAATATTATTTCCGATCATTTTATAGGGTTTAGAGCATGCATTTCTAAATGGCCTTTAAAATGAACCTATTATTATTTTAACCGAGTAAAAAGCTCAAAATTTGAGTTTAAGTTGTATAATTTGGTTCAAAAGCCCATAATTAACTTTTTTACCAAAAAATTGGATTTAATATCATTTTCGACCTTTTTGTAGGGTTTAGAGCGTGCATGTCTAAATGGGCTATATAGTGAACCCGTTCGAATTTTAACCGAGTAAAAAGCTCAAAATTTGAGATTAAGCTGCATAATTAGGTTCAAAATCTAATAATTAACAAGTTGAACTCATAAAATTTGATTTAATATCATTTCTGATCATTGTATAGGGTTTAAAGCGTGCATGTCTAAATGGGCTTTATAGTGAACCCGTTCAAATTTTAACCGAGTAAAAAGCTCAAAATTTGAGTTTAAGCTATATAATTAGCTTCAAAAGAACATAATTATCTTTTTTCGCAAAAAAATGGATTCAATATCATTTTCGATCGTTTTAGGTTTTAGAGCGTGCATTTCTAAATGGGCTTTATAGTGAATACGTTCAATTTTTAACCTAGTAAAAAGCTCAAAAATTTACTTTAAGTTGTATAATTTGGTTCAAAAGCCCATAATTAACGTTTTTTTACCCAAAATGGATTTAATATCATTTTCAATCGTTTTGTAGGATTCAGAGCGTTCATGTTTTTATGGTCTTTATAGTGAATGCGTTCAAATTTTAACTGAGTAAAAAGCTCAAAATTTGAGTTTAAGTTGTATAATTTGGTTCAAAAGCCCATAATTAACGTTTTTTACCCAAAAATGGATTTAATACCATTTTCGATCATTTTCAATCATGTCTAAATGGTCTTTAAAGTGAACCCGTTCAAATTTTAACCGAGTAAAAAGCTCAAAATATCAGTTTAAGTTGTATAATTTGGTTCAAAAGCCCACAATTAACTTTTTTTACCCAAAAAATTGGATTTAATATCACTCCTGATCATTTTATAGGGTTCAGGGTGTGCATGTCTAAATGGGCTTTAAAGTGAACCTATTCTTATTTTAACCGAGTAAAAATCTCAAAATTTGAGTTTAAGCTGAATAATTTGTTCAAACACCCATAATTAAATTTTTTACCCAAAAAATTGGATTTAATATCATTTTTGATCGTTTTGTAGGGTTTAGAGCGTGCATGTCAAAATGGGATTTATAGTGAACCCGTTCGAATTTAAATCGAGTAAAAAGCTCAAAATTTGAGATTAAGCTGCATAAATAGGTTCAAAATCTAATAATTAACAATTTGAAATCATAAAATTTGATTTAATATCATTTCTGATCATTTTATAAGATTCAGAACGTGCATGTCTAATTGGGCTTTATAGCGAACCCGTTCGAATTTTAATCGAGTAAAAAGCTCAAAATTCAATTTTAAGCTATATAATTTGGTTCAAAAGCCCGTAATTAACTTTTTTACACATAAAATTTGATTTAATTTCATTTTCGATCAATTTGTAGGTTTAGAACGTGTGTCTAAATGGGTTTTATAGTGAACCCGTTCGAATTTTAACTGAGTAAAAAACTTAAAATTTGAGATTAAGCTGTATAATTAGGTTCAAAATCCAATAATTGACAATTTGAAATCATAAAATTTGATTTAATATTATTTCCGATCATTTTATAGGGTTTAGAGCATGCATTTCTAAATGGCCTTTAAAATGAACCTATTATTATTTTAACCGAGTAAAAAGCTCAAAATTTGAGTTTAAGTTGTATAATTTGGTTCAAAAGCCCATAATTAACTTTTTTACCAAAAAATTGGATTTAATATCATTTTCGACCTTTTTGTAGGGTTTAGAGCGTGCATGTCTAAAAGGGCTATATAGTGAACCCGTTCGAATTTTAACCGAGTAAAAAGCTCAAAATTTGAGATTAAGTTGCATAATTAGGTTCAAAATCTAATAATTAACAAGTTGAACTCATAAAATTTGATTTAATATCATTTCTGATCATTGTATAGGGTTTAAAGCGTGCATGTCTAAATGGGCTTTATAGTGAACCCGTTCAAATTTTAACCGAGTAAAAAGCTCAAATTTGAGTTTAAGCTATATAATTAGCTTCAAAAGAACATAATTATCTTTTTTCGCAAAAAAATGGATTCAATATCATTTTCGATCGTTTTAGGTTTTAGAGCGTGCATTTCTAAATGGGCTTTATAGTGAATACGTTCAATTTTTAACCTAGTAAAAAGCTCAAAAATTTACTTTAAGTTGTATAATTTGGTTCAAAAGCCCATAATTAACGTTTTTTACCCAAAATGGATTTAATATCATTTTCAATCGTTTTGTAGGATTCAGAGCGTTCATGTTTTTATGGTCTTTATAGTGAATGCGTTCAAATTTTAACCGAGTAAAAAGCTCAAAATTTGAGTTTAAGTTGTATAATTTGGTTCAAAAGCCCATAATTAACGTTTTTTACCCAAAAATGGATTTAATACCATTTTCGATCATTTTCAATCATGTCTAAATGGTCTTTAAAGTGAACCCGTTCAAATTTTAACCGAGTAAAAAGCTCAAAATTTCAGTTTAAGTTGTATAATTTGGTTCAAAAGCCCAAAATTAACTTTTTTTACCCAAAAAATTGGATTTAATATCATTCCTGATCATTTTATAGGGTTAAGGGTGTGCATGTCTAAATGGGCTTTAAAGTGAACCTATTCTTATTTTAACCGAGTAAAAATCTCAAAATTTGAGTTTAAGCTGAATAATTTTGTTCAAACACCCATAATTAAATTTTTTACCCAAAAAATTGGATTTAATATCATTTTTGATCGTTTTGTAGGGTTTAGAGCGTGCATGTCAAAATGGGATTTATAGTGAACCCGTTCGAATTTAAATCGAGTAAAAAGCTCAAAATTTGAGATTAAGCTGCATAAATAGGTTCAAAATCTAATAATTAACAATTTGAAATCATAAAATTTGATTTAATATCATTTCTGATCATTTTATAAGATTCAGAGCGTGCATGTCTAAATGGGCTTTATAGTGAACCCGTTCGAATTTTAACCGAGTAAAAAGCTCAATATTTGAGTTTAAGCTGTACAATTTGGTTTAAAAGCCCATAATTAACCTTTTCTTGCCCAAAAAGTTGCATTTAATATCATTTTTGATCGTTTTGTACGTTTAGAGCTTGCATGTCTAAATGGGCTTTATAGTGAACCCGTTCGAATTTTAACCGAGTAAAAAGCTCAAAATATGAGTTTAAGCTGTATAATTAGGTTCAAAATCCCATAATTGACGATTTGAACTCATAAAATTTGATTTAATATCATTTTCGATCGTTTTGTAGGATTTAGAGCATGCATGTCTAAATGGGCTTTATAGTGAACCCGTTCGAATTCTAACCGAGTAAAAATCTCAAAATTTGAGTTTAAGCTGTATAATTAGGTTCAAAAGACCATAATTAACTTCTTTCACCCATAAAATTTGATTTAAAATCTTTTTCGGTCGTTTTGTAGGGTTTAGAGCGTTGCATATCTCATTATAGTAGAAATCCATGTATCACTGAAACCCATGCGTTGCATAATTTGTTGTAAGAAAGGTCATTCAACTCGGTCGAAAGCTTTTTCCATATCTAACTTTAGACTAGTACCTTTAGATAGATGGGAGTCTCCCATGTTGAGAGTATGAAGTAGTTCATGTGCAATTAGGATATTATCGGTGATGTTTCTACCTTGTATAAAAGCTGCTTGGTTGTTGCTAATACATAATGGTATAACGGTTTTGAAACGGTTGACTAAGACCTTAGCTACAATTTTGTATAGAACAATGCAAAGGCTTATTGGAAAAAGTTGTCTCATCGTCGTTGGGTTTTGTTTTTTCAGAATGAGGACAAGAATTATACGATTAACCTCAACCATGCTCGCTGTACCTGAGAGGAGATCAAGGCATAATCGTATTATATCCTGGCTAAGTGTATCCCAATTGTAATCACTAATTTTATCCGGGTCTAAACCTGATTTTAATTTTTATTTCATTCATATAACGAGCTTGTCATTATTAAAAAATTAAATACAAAAATATTATATTTATTTATATACTATGTTTTGAAAAAAAGAAAAATCAAAAAATATTACTATTATATTAATATCTATGGTTATTTAAATGTATATGTATATATTTTAAATATTTCTTACATTCTAAAAAAATATTAATTAAAATTGAAAATATTTAATGTATTATTTTCTTAGATTTTCATACATATATTTTGTTTTGTTTTGTTTTATTATTATATATTAGTAATGTTTTATTATTATTATTATTTTCATTTTTTTATATATTATTATTATTTTATTATTAGTATTATATTCATTATTATTATTATATTGTATATATCAGATTTATATAAGTTAAATAAAAACCCAAACTAAAATAATCAAGCCCAAATTTTATTAATATTAACAACCCATTTACATTTTAAAAATAAATGAATCCATTACACCAAGCCCACTTTCTTAGCCCATCTGCTAATTACACCAGAAACCCTAATAGCTAACCATATTTTTCTCTTATGCGCAGCCCAATCTGGGCAATTGGATCAAGATCTGGTCCAACGGCTCAGATCAAAGGAAGAAGAGGCTGCTGGTCTCCCAACGCGCCCACGCGCCAGCGATCTGGTTCCTCCATGCGCGCGTCTCCAGCACGCGCCAACCTTTCGGATGCCATCAGTACATTCATCTCCTCGCCGGTGGCTGCTCCGATGACCCTCCGATTGGTCCCCTCAGCACTCCGGCGGTCGTACATACACAAATAAAACAAAGAAATGTCAGATCTCTTGTAGAGAAAACACAAATATACCACAATTCCAGAGATTTGTACAAGCATTCGGCCAACCAATCTGCAGCAATCATAGGCAAAAACAATAGGGAAAAATTCGACAGAAAATCAGAGGCCATAAACACCAAATTCCAGCAAATAATCAAAAGCATAATAGAGGCGAATAAAAACAAGAAATATCAGTGAACCAATAGGGATTTTAGGCTTCATTTTTCCCTTTTAATTTTTCATGTATTTCTGATCAGTTATAAAAGAAAACCGAATCAATCTTTGTAAAGGGTTCCCCCTCTCCATTTGGAATCAATAGAAAGCAAGTTACAGAGGTATAACCTCTCTTTTTTGGTTTTGCATGCATGTACAATAAAGTGGGGGGTTTTGTTTTTACCATCTTTTGAGTCGATCGAGTCTCCTTCCTCTTCCCGACGCTTCTCCGGTGATAAGCCGCGTCCTCCGTGCCATTGGTGAACCGAGAACGCAAGAGTGAGGAGGCTTCACTTTTGTTTCGGTTTTCAAAGAAAAAAGATTTTCAAAATCTTATTTTTTACTTGAAGAAACGTTTTTGGGTTCGGTTCTTGTAAGATAGAGGCTTAAATCGGGTTTAGGGTTTCAAAAAGGGTTTCGAAAAGTTTGTTTTTATCGGTTTTGGCTTCGCCGTCCACCGCTCGCGGTGGCCGGAATCTGGAAAGTGTGGCGATCTTCTAGGTTTTATGAAGAACACCCAAGGTGTTCTTTTTTTTCTAGGCAAGGTTTGAGAAAACAAAGAGAAATTCTCTCTTTTGGCTTCATTTTCGGTTGAAAAACTGAGAAAGGGGGGAGATCTAATTTTTTTAATTATGTTTTATAGTGGGCTTTAAAATAAAAACGGGCTCATTACGTTTTTAAGTCCCTTCGTGTGAGAAAAACTACGCTCCCGGTCCCTTGAATTTCAAGACGCTTTATGATTTCGTCCCCAATTTTTATTATAAACGCTTTTAATAAGAGTTTATTTGCTTTTTGGTCCCTCCGTGTCTCGTTAATCACTCCCGCAGTCCTTCCTCACTTCAAAATAGCGTTTGGAGGGCTTCGATGTTTTTAAATCTTTTTATTTTGGTCCTTTCCAGAATTAAAGTTAATTATTTAATTTTATTTCACATATTCATGTATTTTATTTGCATTGTATATACATATGCATTTTTCTATGCACTTTTTTATACTTTTTAATTATTGCCTTTTATTTTATGGTTTTGTTTATTTTTATTTTATGCTTTATGTACATGTCATTATATTGTTGCATACATGTAGTTTATTTTATTATTTCTTTTTATGTTTTATTATGGTATTACATTTGTTTATGTATGTTTATTTAGCTTATTTATTTATTTGCTACATATTTTGTTACTTTGTACGTATTTTGTTTCATAATGCATATTTCATTTATATAACATGTTTTATTTACGCTTTTCATTTATGATGTTATGCATGCTTTTGGTTATATGTACATTCTAGTTTATTGTTTATCATTTATAGTTTGTCATTTATATGTGCATATTAATCTTGTTATTTTTTTTATGTCACATATGTATCTTTTATGAGTTTTACTTTTTGTACATGTATGTTTTTTTATATATATTATTCATGTGTTATTTTGCTTTTGCATCACACCTTATCATTTAATGAACCTAATTAAATACATCTTTATTCGGTCGTAACGGGACCGACACCAAACGTAGTGGTGACAGCGTGAGCGTTTACCTTCGGATAAAGACACGGTAAAATAAAATTAAATCCAAATTTTTAAACAAATCTCAATTTAAATGCCACTTTTAATTCAGAAAATCCAAATTAATTAAGCGATAATTTGATAAAGGTGCCAATTTTTGGACGGTTTTAAACGCTAATCCCGTTTTAAATCATAACCGACTCTCGAACCCAAATCTTTTCGAATCTCTGGTTGTTCGTTGTCTGGTCTACCAAGAGTTACCAGTGGCGACTCCAATTTTTTTTAAGAACCCTAATTTCAAATTTCCTTTTTTAAATTTTAAATCCTTAACCCTAATTTTCAAAATTTCCCCTTTCGGGATTAAAATTCCTAATTTTCAAATTAAACCCTAATTTTAAATTTTCAAGACCTAATTTTCAATTTTTTCGATGTTTCCACTAGTAACCCCCTTTCTTTTTCACTCCTTCTCCCCCTTTTATTTCACCTTTTTACCCCTACCTTACACTTAATTTTAATATTTAATTTTAATAATAATTTATTTCTAGCGGAAGGGTCGCTACACCAATGTTGTCCGTAAAAACCGCTTGGAAAACCATCGATCCTTGGAGCTTTCCTAGGATCAATATCCCAAAAAGCATTAACAACTTCTTCTTGTGTGAAAGATCGATTTAAATTTTTATTCATTGTTGGTGTGATTATAGTTGGAATATTATCAAGGATATTAGCGGAAGGAGTGGGATTTGATGTAGAAAAAAGATTTTGGAAATAATCTTTAGCAATTGCTAGAATGTTGGAATCATCCGTATGCCAGGTGTTGGAGTTATCGAAAAGACCTTGAATAGTGTTTTTCTTAGGACTCTCATTGGCTCATGCATGGAAAAAAGAAGTGTTTTTGTCTCCATGAAGTAGCCAGTTAGTTCTTGAGCGTTGGGCCCAGTATATTTCTTTTTTATGTTGAAGTGCATGCAGTTCTTTCTTTGCTTCAATGATGCGTTGTTCCTCTGAAGGTGGTATTGGATATTGTAGACTATTGTTAATGTATGTAGTTAGATATTGAAGGCGTTCATTAGTTTTTTTCCTTTGACGATTCTGCCATGAATTTAGACGGTTGTCAATCTTTTGTATTTTTTTAAGGTGTTGCCATTCGTATTGGTCCAGATATCCTTGATTAGGTATTTATTTTCATCATTGTTGGCCCAACATTTCTCAAAGTGGAAAGTTTTCCTGAAATTCCGTTTTCTTGCATATGTAATAGGAGAGGTGTTGAGCATAATGGAGCAGTGGTCAGATTTGGATTGAAAATGCGAGGATATAGTCAAAATCCCAAAATTGAAATTTTTTACCCAAAACAATGGATTTAATATCATTTTCGATCGTTTTGTAAGGTTCAGAGCGTGCATGTCTAAATGGGATTTATAGTGAACCCACCGAATTTTAACCGAATAAAAAGCTCAAAATTTGAGATAAAACTGTATAATTAGGTTCAAAAGCCCATAATTAATAATTTGAAATCTTAAAATTTGATTTAATATCATTTCCGATCATTTTATAGGGTTCCGAGCGTGCATGTCTAAAAAGGTTTTATAGTGAACTTGTTCAAATTTTAATCGAGTAAAAAGCTCAAAATTTGTGTTTAAACTATACAATTAACCTCAAACGACCATAATTAATCTTTTACTCATAAAATTTGATTTAATATCATTTTCAATCGTTTTGTAGGGTTTAGAGCGTGCATGTCTAATTGGGCTTTATAGTGAACCCGATCGGTTTTTAACCAAGTAAAAAGCTCAAAATTTGAGTTTAAGCTGTATTATTAGGTTAAAAAGACCATAATTAACATTTTTGACGCATAAAATTGGATTTAATATCATTTTCGATCGTTTTGTAGGGATCAGAGCGTGCATGTCTGAATGGGCTTTATAGTGATCCTGTTCGAATTTTAATCTAGTAAAATGTTCAAAATTTGAGTTTAAGCTATATAATTTGGTGTAAAAGCCCATAATTAACTTTTTTTGCCCAAAAAGTTGAATTCAAAATCATTTTTGATCATTTGTAGGGTTTAAAGCGTGCATGTCTAAATGGGCTTTATACTGATCCGTTCGAATTTTAACCTAGTAAAAAGCTCAAAATTTGAGTTTAAGCTGTATAATTTGGTTCAAAAGCCCATAATTAACTTTTTTACCCAAAAAATTGGATTTATTATCATTTTCGATCGTTTTGTAGGGTTCATGGCATGTATGTCTAAATGGGATTTATAGTGAATTTGTTCGAATTTTAACCAAGTAAAAACCTCAAAATTTGTGTTTAAGCTGTATAATTAGGTTCAAAAGACCATAATTAACTTTTTTACCCATAAAATTTGATTTAATATCATTTTCGATCATTTTGTAGGGTTCAGAACATGTGTGTTTAAATGGGCTTTATAGTGAACCCGTTCAAATTTTAATTGAGTAAAAAGCTCAAAATTTGAGATTAAGTTGTATAATTAGGTTCAAAATCCAATAATTGATAATTTGAACTCATAAAATTTGATTTAATATAATTTCCGATCATTTTATAGGGTTTAGAGCATGCATGTCTAAATGGACTTTAAAGTGAACCCGTTCTTATTTTAACCGAGTAAGAAGCTCAAAATTTGAGTTTAAGATGTATAATTTGGTTCAAAAGCCCATAGTTAACTTTTTTTTCCAAAAAATTGGATTTAATATCATTTTTGATCGTTTTGTAGGGTTTAGAGCGTGCATGTCTAAATGGGCTTTATAGTGAACCTGTTCGAATTTTTACCAAGTAAAATGCTCAAAATTTGAGATTAAAGTGTATAATTAGGTTCAAAATCTAATAATTAACAATTTAAACTTATAAAATTTGATTTAATATCATTTCTGATCATTTTATAAGATTCAGAGCGTGCATGTCTAAATGGGCTTTATAGTGAACCCGTTCGAATTTTAACCGAGTAAAAAGCTAAAAATTTGAGTTTAAGCTCTATAATTTGTTTCAAAAGCCCATAATTAACTTTTTTGCCCAAAAAACTAGATTCAATATCATTTTCGATCATTTTGTAGGGTTTAGAGCGTGCATGTCTAAATGGGCTTTATAGTGTACCCGTTCGAATTTTAACCTAGTAAAAACATCAAAATCTGAGTTTAACTTGCATAATTTGGTTCAAAAGCCCATAATTAACGTTTTTTTACCCAAAATGAATTTAATATCATTTTTGATCATTTTATAGGATTCAGAGCGTGCATGTCTAAATGGGCTTTATAGTGAACCCGTTGAATTTAACCGAGTAAAAAGCTCAAAATTTAAGTTTAAGTTGTATAATTTGGTTCAAAAGCCCACAATTAACTTTTTTTTACCCAAAAAATTGAATTTAATATCATTTCCGATCATTTTATAGGGTTTAGAGCGTGCATGTCTAAATGGGCTTTATAGTGAATCCGTTCGAATTTTAACCGAGTAAAAAGCTAAAAAAATTGTGTTTAAGTTGTATAATTAGGTTCAAAAGACCATAATTAACTTTTTTTTACGCATAAAATTTGATTCAATATCATTTTCGATCGTTTTGTAGGGTTCAGAGAGTGCATGTCTAAATGGACTTTATAGAGAACCCGTTCGAATTTTAATCTAGTAAAAAGCTCAAAATTTGAGTTTAAGCTATATAATTAGCTTCAAAATACCATAATTATCTTTTTTTTTACCCATAAAAATTGATTTAAAATCATTTTCGATCGTTTTGTAGGGTTTAAAGCGTGCATGTCTAAATGGGCTTTATAGTGAACCCCTTCAAATTTTAACCAAGTAAAAAGCAAAAAATTTGAGATTAAGCTATATAATTAGGGTCAAAATCCCATAATTGACAATTTGAACTCATAAAATTTGATTTAATATCATTTCCGATCATTTTATAGGGTTTAGAGCGTGCATGTCTAAATGGACTTTATAGTGAACCCGTTCGAATTTTTACCAAGTAAAATGCTCAAAATTTGAGATTAAGTTGTATAATTAGGTTCAAAATCTAATAATTAACAATTTAAATTTATAAAATATTATTTAATATAATTTCTGATCTTTTTATAAGATTCAGAGCGTGCATGTTTAAATGGGCTTTATAGTGAACCAGTTCGAATTTTAACCGAGTAAAAAGCAAAAAATTTGAGATTAAGTTGTATAATTAGGTTCAAAATCTAATAATTAATAATTTGAACTCAAAAAATTTGATTTAATATCATTTCTGACCATTTTATAAGATTCAGAGCGTGCATGTCCAAATGGGCTTTATAGTGTGAACCCGTTCGAATTTTAACTGAGTAAAAAGTTCAAAATTTGAGTTTAAGCTGTATAATTTGTTTCAAAAGCCCATAATTAACTTTTCTCAAAACATTGGATTCAATACCATTTTCGATCATTTTGTAGGTTTTAGATCGTGCATGTCTAAATGGGCTTTATAGTGAATCCGTTCGAATTATAATCAAGTATAAAGCTCAAAATTCGATTTTAAGCTGTATAATTTGGTTCAAAAGACCATAATTAACTTTTTTACACATAAAATTTGATTTAATTTCATTTTCGATCATTTTGTAGGGTTTAGAACGTGTGTCTAAATGGGCTATATAGTGAACCCGTTCGAATTTTAACTTAGTAAAAAACTTAAAATTTGAGATTAAGCTGTACAATTAGGTTCAAAATCCAATAATTGACAATTTGAACTCATAAAATTTGATTTAATATTATTTTAGATCATTTTATAGGGTTTAGAGCATGCATTTCTAAATGGCCTTTAAAGTGAACTCGTTCTTATTTCAACCGAGTAAAAAGCTCAAAATTTAATTTTAAGTTGTATAATTTGGTTCAAAAGCGCATAATTAACTTTTTTACTCAAAAAATTGGATTTAATATCATTTTCAACCGTTTTGTAGGGTTTAGAGCGTGCATGTTTAAATGGGCTTTATAGTGAACCCGTTCGAATTTTAACCGAGTAAAAAGCTAAAAATTTGAGTTTAACTTGTATAATTAGGTTCAAAATACCATAATTAACTTTTCTACCCATAAAACTTGATTCAATATCATTTCCGATCGTTTTGTAGGGTTCAGAGCATGCATGTCTAAATGAGCTTTATAGCGAACCCGTTCGAATTTTAAACAAATAAAAGATCAAAATTTGAGTTTAAGATGTATAATTTGGTTCAAAAGCCCATAATTAACTTTTTTTACCCAAAAAATTGGATTTAATATCATTTTCGATCGTTTTGTAGGGTTTAGAGCGTGCATGTCTAAATAGGCTTTATAGTGAATCTGTTCGAATTTTAACCTAGTAAAAAGCTCAAATTTGAGTTTAAGCTGTATCATTTGGTTCAAAAGCCCATAATTAACAATTTGAACTCATAAAATTTGATTTAATATCATTTCTGATCATTTTATAAGATACAGAGCGTGCATGTCTAAATGGGCTTTATAGTGAACCCGTTCGAATTTTAACTGAGTAAAAAGGTCAAAATTTGAGATTAAGCTGTATAATTAGGTTCGAAATCCAATAGTTGATAATTTGAACTCATGAAATTTTATTTAGAAAATTTCCAATCATTTTATAGGGTTTAGAGCATGCAAGTCTAAATAGGCTTTAAAGTGAACTTGTACAAATTTTAACCGAGTAAAAAGCTCAAAATTTGTGTTTAAGCTGTATAATTTTGTTCAAAAGCCCATAATTAACTTTTTTTACCCCAAAAATTGGATTCAATATCATTTTCGATCGTTTTGTAGGGTTTAGAGCGTGCATGTCCAAATGGGCTTTATAGTGAACCCGTTCGAATTTTAATCAAATAAAAAGCTCAAAATTTTAGATTAAGCTGTATAATTAGGTTCAAAATATAATAATTAAGAATTTGAACTCATAAAATTTGATTTAATATCATTTTTGATCATTTTATAAAATTCAGAGCGTGCATGTCTAAACGGGCTTTATAGTGAACCCGTTAGAATTTTAACCCGGTAAAAAGTTAAAAATTTGAGTTTAAGCTGTATAATTTGTTTCAAAAACCCATAATTAACTTTTTTTCTCAAAAAATTGGATTCAATATCATTTTCGATCATTTTGTAGGGTTTAGAGTGTGCATGTCTAAATGGCTTTATAGTGAATCCGTTTGAATTTTAACCTAGTAAAAAGCTCAAAATTTGAGTTTATGCTGTATAATTTGATTTAAAAGCCTATAATTAACGTTTTTTTATCCAAAATGGATTTAATATCATTTTCAATCGTTTTGTAGGATTCAAAGCGTGCATGTCTAAATGGTCTTTATAGTGAATCCGTTCGAATATTAACCTAGTAAAAAGCTCAAAATTTGAGTTTAAGCTGTATAATTTGGTTCAAAAGCCCATAATTAACGGGTTTTTTTACCCAAAATGGATTTAATATCATTTTTAATCATTTTGTAGGATTCAGAGCGTGCATGTCTAAATGGTTTTTTTAGTGAACCCTTTCGAATTTTTTTTTGAAGGGAAAGGGCCTCATTAAAAAAACCCTATGGCCAGGGTAGGCCCCTATGGGGAAAAGAGTTCCCAAAGTTTTATTGAGAAGAAGAGGAGAATCTCTCCAGGTTTACAGAAGCCCGAATAAAGTCGGGAAAACTACAATCAAAAGAGCAAGAAACAAAATAACGCAAAGCCCTAGTAGCTAAGACATGGGATACAATGTTTGCATCTTTAGGTACATAACAGATTTTACAATCAGGCAGGGTACCAAGAGTGGAATGGATGCAAGACACCAAATGTCGTACTGTTGAAAGATCTTGGCGTTGAGTGTTGTTAACTTTGTTGGCAATGGAAGCAGAATTTGTTTCAAGAATTACATTAGTCCAGCCATTGGTAACAACAAGTTTTAAGCCTTCCAGAATAGCAAGAGCCTCGGCAGAAGCTGGATCTGGACAAACAAGAGGCATAGAACATCCTCCAAGAACAGAACCAGAAGAGTCACGAGCAATGGCGCCTGCAGTAGCACCCTTTAACACTGGGTCAAAGGCCCCGTCTGTGTTAATTTTGACGAAACCAGACTCTGGTTTCGTCCATCTAGCTTGAGTGAAGGTGGGCTTAGCTAGCTGGGATCTTAGTTTGGAGGCATCATTAACTGTTGTATAGTCCTTAAAGATTTTTTCCGCATTGGAAACAACTAACCAAGCTGGCTGGAGATGATTGTTATGGAAAAAGTCATTTCGGCGGTTCCATAAATTCCAAAGGATCGTAATAAGGAGAGAAAATTGATATAAAGAAAGGAAACTAGCAACTTCAGAGAGCCACTGGTTGATGGATGTAGTATGCGTGGAGGAGAAAATTCGAGTAGGGAACCCTGCTAACAAGAGCGCCTCCTTGGTACTAGGACATTCCCTCATCGCATGGAGGGTGGTTTCAATGGCCAAATTGCAAAGAGGACAAACTCCTGTACTAAGATTGGCCTGAAGGATTTCATGGCCAGTTGGGATTGCATCATGACAAAGCCGCCATCCAAAGGAACGGACCTTAGGTAATGAGGGTAGTTTAGATAAAATTTTCCAAATATTGGTACCCCAAAGAGTCATGGTGACCCCGACCGGACCTAGCTGTAGTTGCAAAAATTGGTACCCCGACCGGACCAAATATATGCCAGAGTCATGGTGACCCCAAAGAGTGGTGTCCTTAGTGTCATTTATAATGGGTACATTAAGAATGGTGTTAGCATCTTCAAAGGAGAAATATTCTCGTACCTTTAATTCATTCCACTGAGTCGTGTTAGGAATCATGAAGGTACCTGCACGAAGAAGTACTTCGTCATTCAATTCATAATCACCATAAAGGTGTATAGGTTGAGAGCCTCCCCAATTCTCAAAGTGGATCTGAATTTGACTAGATATGTCTGGCCGTTTAAAGAAACCATGGCGAAGTTTAGAGATAGCTATACTAAGACCTTTCCAGGCAAAGGAAGACCTCCGAGTGTGTACAGATTCAAGGATAGAACCCGACGGGTAATACTTACATTTATAGACCTGGCTAAGGAGATTGTTTGGTTCACAAATCAAACGGCAGATTTGTTTGCCCAGTAAGACAATATTGAAGTGGTGTAGATCGCGAAAACCTATACCTCCTACTGCTTTCGGCAGACAGATAGTGTCCCAAGGGAGCATATGCCAACCTCATTTGTCAGCTTTTCCCGACCACCAATATCGGCGTATCGAGGCAGTCATGTCATTAATGATATTTTGTGGTAGGAGGTAACACGACATAACATATTGAGGTATTGATTGTTTGACTGATTTAATAAAATTTCTCTACCACTAAAGGATAAGAGGTGTTTATCCCATTTACTTAAGCGAGCATTCATTTTTTCCCTGGTAAAACCCAAGGTTGTTGTCCTGTTTTTCCCTATTAGGAGGGGAACTCCAAGATAAACACCTGGATTGTCAACTTCTCGTACGTGGAGGATATCATTAATTTCCGTTCTAAGTGACATGGAAGTTTTCCGAGAAAAGAAAATAGTAGACTTTTCAAAGTTCACTGCTTGACCAGAGGAGGTAGCATAAGTATGCAGAGTATTCTTAAGGTGTTGAGCTTCTGTAGTTGTATTTTTAATGAAAACAACACAGTCATCAGCAAAAAGAAGATGGTTTATGCGTGGCCCATTCCTACTAGCACAAAGGCCTGGTAGGTTACTATTAGCTTGCTCAACATTAAGCAAAGATGAAAGTCCTTGGGTACAAAAGAGGAAAAGGAAGGGAGATAGCGGATCCCCTTGTCGTAACCCTCTATGGGGTTTGAAAGGCCTTGAAAGAGAGTCATTGACACGTACTTGGGACGTCACTGAAGATATACATCTCATAATGAGAGAAACCCAAGTGTTGTTAAAACCTACGCGAAGCATAATTTGTTTAAGAAAAGGCCATTCAACACGGTCGAATGCCTTTTCCATGTCAAGTTTTAAACTAGCGCCTTTTGCTAACGAGGTCTCATCAGTGTTTAAAGTATGAATAAGCTCATGAGCAATTAGAATATTGTCGGTAATATTCCGCCCTTGAACAAAAGCAGCTTGATTACCACTTATGCATAGAGGTATGATAGATTTTAGACGATTAACAAGAATTTTCGCGACAGTCTTGTATAAGACTGTGCAGAGACTAATAGGTCTGAGATGGTGCATTGTTGTGGGTTCACTGATCTTGGGTATAAGAACAATAATTGTACGATTGACTTCTTCCATATTAATCGACCCACGTAAGAGTCCAAGGCAGAGGTTTATAAAATCAGGGCCAAGGATGTCCCAATGCTTTCTAAAGAAACTACTAGGGAATCCATCAACTCCCGGAGCTTTCCGTGGGTCGATATCTCGAAAAGCAGTGGTAACCTCATCTACCGTGAGTCCTTGAGAAGGTCATTATTCATCGGTTCAGTAACAATGGTAGGAATGTTGTCCAAAATGGAAGATGCAATGGTGGGAGAACAAGATGAGAAGAGGTTTTGAAAATAGTCAATAGCAATATTCATAATGTCATTTGTATGTGTGTGCCATACATTCTGGTTATTAAAAAGTCCAGCAATACTATTCTTCCGCCGGCGACAATTTGCTCGGCATGAAAGAAAGAAGTATTTTTGTCACCGTGTTCTAACCATTGTATACGAGTTCGTTGAGCCCAATATAATTCTTTTACGTTTAGTAAACTATCAAGTTCACTTTTAGCAGAAATAAGGTTTTGGATGTCCCCGTCAGAGAGGTGTCGTTTGAGACACATATTAATGAAGTCAGTAAGTTGCGTAATCCGTTCATTGGATTTGATACTGGTCAAAGTACATAGCCAATTTTTGATGTCTGTAGGTCGAAAACTTTGAAACAAAACAAACATTACACCAGGAAAGATAGATAGTGTGCTTGTCTGTATGCATGCGATTGGAGCTAACCATTCATCTTGAAAAATATAAAAGTAGCCTGTAGGAGGCCCAAATCCAGATTGAGAGCCAAGAGTTAACGGTCTTGTGGGATGTAAAAAAATAGTACTAATTAAAGTTAGACCAAATTCCAGAGGGATACCTCGCTGGTTTGAGAGAAAGACACCAAAAATGGTGTTAGTAAAAGCCCTTAAAAAGGGTGGTATATACATATGAGCGGTACAAAAAAAGACAAGACTTTGATGTTTAAAAAATAAATTGTTGTGGATCATTCGTGGTAGGATGTATATCACTGGAAAATAATGCAGAAAAAAGGAATAAGAAAGATACCACAACAAAAAGAGATAAGGGAAAAAAATAAAAAGATAGAGATAATAACAACACAAGGTAAAAAAGATATTATTTATCCAAATAAAAGAAAGCTTCGAATCAAAAACCCTAAAAACAAAGCTAAAGCAGCCACACATGCCTAACTCGATCTTAAAGAGGATCAAAAAACTGGAAAGCCTAGAAAAAAGAAAAACAGAAAAACGACTTCAGACTTAGGGATAACACGTTGCAATGTATGAACTGTCTGGGCGTTGTCAGTACCCAGACAGTTCCAACAGGAGATTATCATTTGGCTCGGCGGGGTTGATCTGAGTCAACCTCCGCCGGAGAGTTTTTTGCGCTGCTCATCCCAGCTTTCTCAACAGGCACTTTGCTAGTCGCTCGAGGTCGTTTAAGCCTGGTATTCTCGTCTGAAGGTGGGGTTCTCTTAGTACCTCTACTAGAAGTAGGTCGTACAATTCGCTTGGGGGTTGGTGCAGTATCAAGCCAATCAGCTACCTCCTGGAAGTCTTAGTCATTGGCTAGATCATCCACCAAATCTTGGAGTTCAGGGTCCAAAAGGCTCACTTCCCCAGAGTTGTTATGGGCTGTTTGTCGGGTAGTAATATGAGTGCTTAAGTCAGGAGAGACCACTTGCAATGGTTGTGGAGGACAACAACGAGCAGATAGTTTACTGGCGACCGTCGGAAGGAGCCTGGGTCCTTGTGGGATAATATGCGAGGGAGCATTACTTGGAACAGTAGCCTCAATATCATTAGCCAAAGGAGGTGCCATAGGGGCTTTACCTTTTTCATTGGTATTGGGTGGAGACGACGGCATTGAGGCTTTGTCTTTGTTATTTGTGTTGGAGGTCTGGGAGGATGTAGTTGTCGGGTGAGCAATGGTATCATTGGCAATATAACGAATACAACCTCTTTGTGTAGGTTGCACTTCCCTCTTTTTAGGAACATATCGTAGCCAATCACCATATAGGAGTTGCTCAGGCCGTGAATCGACCGGAATAGTACAAAAATCCAGGGAGTGACCAATTCTTCCACAATAGTGACAAATTGTAGGGAGTCGTTCATATTGAAGCAGGCAGAACCTAGTAGAGGCTCCCCCGCCAATGGCAACACAACGCTTAATAGGTTGTGTAACGTCGAGTGTCAATCCGACCCGCAAGTAGTCAACCATGTTGAAGTCGATTTTCCTAGTGTCGATTTTTGTTATTGTTCCAATTATGGACCCTAGTGATTCGCCAATATTATTAGCAGATTCCTCCGAAACAAGGAAGATGTGTGGGATGTTGTATATGCGTACCCAAATATTCATCTTTGTAAAGGCATGTTCATCAAGATTGATAGTAGGATTGTACTGAGTGAGAGCAAGCCATTCCTCCTTGTAAGTCCAAGGTCCCCTGGCCAGGATATCATCCTTGATCTTCTCATCTTTGAAGCGGATGAGAAACAGATGTGGTTTCAAGATTCGCATAGAAACTAGCTTGGCCATAGTCCAGATTCCAGTAAATGCTTTGACGATCACCTGATCATCTATCTCTTTGGAGGAGATAAGATTCCCTAATAGGGTGGATTGTGCTTCCTCTACAGATGAATCCCAAGAGAAACTTGGCTAGAAGATAGCTGCCTGCTCATCAGCAGTAAATTGAAGATTGTTGAGTTGTTGGAGGAAAGCCTTGGAATCCATTGGTAATAGGTTGGTAAGAGTAAAGGAACAATTGAGAGAAAAAAAGAGAGAGAGACGTGTGGAGAATATGAGAGGTACCCTTTCGAATTTTAACCGAGTAAAAAGCTCAAAATTTGAGTTTAAGTTGTATAATTTGGTTCAAAAGACCACAATTAACTTTTTTCCCCAAAAAATTGGATTTAATATCATTTACGATCATTTTATAGGGTTAAGAGAGTGCATGTCTAAATGGGCTTTATAGTGAACCCGTTTGAATTTTAACCAAGTAAAAAGTAAAAAATTTGAGTTTAAGCTGTATAATTAGGTTCAAAACACAATAATTAACTTTTTTTACCAATAAAATTTGATTCAAAATCATTTTCGATCGTTTTGTAGGGTTCAGAGCATGCATGTCTAAATGGGCTTTATAGCGAACCCGTTCGAATTTTAATCGAATAAAAAGATCAAAATTTGTGTTTAAGATATATAATTTTGTTCAAAACCCATAATTAACTTTTTTTACCCAAAAAATTGGATTTAATATCATTTTTGATCGTTTTGTAGGGTTTAGAGCGTGCATGTCTAAATGTGCTTTATAGTGAATCCATTCGAATTTTAACTGAGTAAAAAGCTAAAAATTTGAGTTTAAGCTGTATAATTAGGTTCAAAAGACCATAATTAACTTTTTTACCCATAAAATTTGATTCAATATCATTTTCGATCATTTTGTAGTGTTCAGAACGTGTGTGTCTAAATGGGCTTTATAGTGAACCCGTTCGAATTTTAACTTACTAAAAAGCTCAAAATTTGAATTTAAGCTGTATAATTTGGTTCAAAACCCATAATTAAATTTTTATATCCAAAAAATTGGATTTAATATCATTTTCGATCGTTTTGTAGGGTTTAGAGCGTGCATGTCTAAATAGGCTTTATAGTGAATCTGTTCGAATTTTAACCTAGTAAAAAGCTCAAATTTGAGTTTAAGTTGTATAATTTGGTTCAAAAGCCCATAATTAACAATTTGAACTCATAAAATTTGATTTAATATCATTTTTGATCATTTTATAAGATTCAGAGCGTGCATGTCTAAATGGGCTTTATAATGAACCCGTTCGAATTTTAACCGAGTAAAAAGATCAAAATTTCAGATTAAGGTGTATAATTAGGTTCAAAATCCAATAGTCGATAATTTGAACTCATAAAATTTGATTTAGAAAATTTCCGATCATTTTATAGGGTTTAGAGCATGCAAGTCTAAATGGGCTTTAAAGTGAACTTGTTCAAATTTTAACCGAGTAAAAAGCTCAAAATTTGAGTTTAAGCTGTATAATTTTGTTCAAAAGCCCATAATTAACTTTTTTTACCCCAAAAATTGGATTTAATACCATTTTTGATCGTTTTGTAGGGTTTAGAGCGTGCATGTCCAAATGGGCTTTATAGTGAACCCGTTCAAATTTTAATCAAATAAAAAGCTCAAAATTTGAGATTAAGTTGTATAATTAGGTTCAAAATATAATAATTAAGAATTTGAACTCATAAAATTTGATTTAATATCATTTTTGATCATTTTATAAAATTCAGAGCGTGCATGTCTAAATGGGCTTTATAGTGAACCCGTTAGAATTTTAACCTAGTAAAAAGTTAAAAATTTGAGTTTAAGCTATATAATTTGTTTCAAAAACCCATAGTTAACTTTTTTTTCTCAAAAAATTGGATTCAATATCATTTTCGATCATTTTGTAGGGTTTAGAGCGTGCATGTCTAAATGGCTTTATAGTGAATCCGTTTGAATTTTAACGTAGGAAAAAGCTCAAAATTTGAGTTTAAGCTGTATAATTTGGTAAAAGCCTATAATTAACGTTTTTTTTTATCCAAAATGGATTTAATATCATTTTCAATCGTTTTGTAA
The DNA here is from genome assembly GCA_035048815.1 of Abelmoschus esculentus. NCBI lineage: Eukaryota > Viridiplantae > Streptophyta > Magnoliopsida > Malvales > Malvaceae > Abelmoschus > Abelmoschus esculentus. The sequence goes on from JAUCBN010000049.1 coordinate 6,907,471, forward strand.
GATTCAAAGCGTGCATGTCTAAATGATCTTTATAGTGAATCCGTTCGAATATTAACCTAGTAAAAAGCTCAAAATTTGAGTTTAAGCTGTATAATTTTGTTCAAAAGCCCGTAATTAACGTTTTTTTACCCAAAATGGATTTAATATCATTTTCAATCATTTTGTAGGATTCAGAGCGTGCATGTCTAAATGGGCTTTTTAGTGAACCCTTTCGAATTTTAACCGAGTAAAAAGCTCAAAATTTGAGTTTAAGTTGTATATTTTTGTTCAAAAGCCCACAATTAACTTTTTTCCCCAAAAAATTGGATTTAATATCATTTACAATCATTTTATAGGGTTAAGAGAGTGCATGTCTAAATGGGCTTTATAGTGAACCCGTTTGAATTTTAACCAAGTAAAAAGTTAAAAATTTGAGTTTAAGTTGTATAATTAGGTTCAAAATACCATAATTAACTTTTTTTACCTATAAAATTTGATTCAATATCATTTACGATCGTTTTGTAGGGTTCAGAGCATGCATGTCTAAATGGGCTTTATAGCGAACCCGTTCGAATTTTAAATGAGTATAAAGCTCAAAATTTGAGTTTAAGCTGTATAATTTGGTTTAAAAACTCATAATTAACTTTTTTATCCAAAATATTGGAGTTAATATCATTTTTGATCGTTTTGTAGGGTTTAGAGCGTGCATGTCTAAATGGGCTTTATAGTGAACCCGTTCGATTTTTTTTTGAAGGAAAGGGCTTCATTAAAAAAACCCTATAGCCAGTAACCTCGAGAGGTGAGTAGGCCCCTATGGGGAAAAGAGTACCCATGGTTTTATTGAGAAAAAGAGGAGAACCTCTCCAAGTTTACAGATGCCCGAATAAAATCGGGAAAGTTACAATCAAAAGAGAAAGAAAAGAACTGAAAGCCCTAGTAGCTAGGACATGGGCTACAACATTTGCTTCTCTAGGTACATAACAAACCTTACAATCGGGAAAAGTACCAAGAGTATAACGAATTCGAGACACTAAAGATTGCACCGTGGAAAGATCGTGATGATGAGTGTTGTTAACTTTGTTGGCAATGGATGCAGAATCAGTCTCAAGGATGACATTAGTGCAACCAGTATCGACAACAAGATTAGGTCCTTCTAGAATGGCAAGAGCTTCGGCATAAGCCGGATCTGTGCAGTAGGCGAGGGGAATAGAGCATCCACCAAGGACGGCACCTGAAGAATCCCGAGCGATGACACCTATAGCAGCTCCCTTTAAAATTAGGTCAAAGGCACCATCCGTGTTAACCTTAACGAAACCGCAATTTGGTTTCGTCCATCTAGCCTGAGCAAAGGTGGGCTCAGCTAATCGGGACCTTAGATGGAGAGCATCATTGACTGATTTATAATCGTCGAAGAGTTTTTGTGCATTGGAAACAGACAACCATGGTGGTTGGATATGATTGTTATGGAAAAAGTCATTACAACAGTTCCATAGATTCCATAGAACTATTATCAGGAAGGATAATTGGTGAAACGAAAGAAAACCAGCAATTTTAGAAAGCCACTGGTGGGGGAAGATAGAAGTATTAGAGAAAATTCGGCATGGAAAACCTACCAAACAGAGAGCCCCCCTAGCACTAGGACAATCTCTTAAAGCATGGAGGGTAGTTTCAATATCCGTATTACAAATTGGGCAAACCCCAATACCGAGATTTTCTTGAAGGATTTTGTGGCCAGACGGGAGAGCATCATGGCTTAGCCGCCACCCAAAGGAATGAACCTTAGGCAACGTAGGCAACTTAGAAAGAATTTTCCATAGCCTAGAGCGCCTGTTAACCGGCCCTAGTTGCAGTTGAAGAAATTGATAACCAGAACGCACCGTATAGATACCAGAGTCGTGATGACCCCAAAGGATAGTATCTTTCGTATCATTAATAATTCGTACATTAATGATTGTATTATCATTTTCGTGAGAGAAATAATCTCTCACCTTGGATTCATTCCATCGGGGTAGATTAGACAGCATAAAAAAACCCGCTCGAAGAGGGACTTCCTCATTCACTTCATAATCGCCATAAAGGTGTAATGGCTTAGATCTTCCCCAATTGTCGAAATGGATTTGTATTTGACTTGACATACTTGGCCGTTTAAAGAAACCATTTCCATGTTTACAGATAGCTATATTAAGACCTTTCCAAGCAAAGGAAGATCTTCGAGTGGAATCGGATTCGAGCATAGAACCCGATGGATAATATTTGCACTTGTAGACCTGACTAAGAAGATTATCAGGCTCACAAATTAGTCTCCAAATTTGCTTACCAAGTAAAGCAATGCTGAAATGGTGTAGATCGTGAAACCCTATACCTTCGGCTGCTTTCGGCAGATAGACAATGTCCCATGGAAACATATGCCATCCTCGTTTATCGGCTTTCCCTGACCACCAGTAGCGGCGTATCGAAGTAGTCATATCATCGATAATGTTTTGGGGTAGAAGGTAACAAGACATGACATATTGTGGCATTGATTATATGACAAATTTGATGAAAGTTTCTCTACCGCTAAAGGAGAGCAAGTGCTTGTCCCATTTGCTAAGACGGACGTTCATTTTATCTCTAGTAAAACCTAGAGCTGCTGTCTTATTCTTCCCAATTAGAAGTGGAACTCCCAGATAAATACCAAGGTCATCGACCTCTCTTACATGGAGAATATTATTGATTTCTGAACGAAGGGAAGTGGAGGTTTTACGTGAAAAATAAATTGTAGATTTTTCAAAATTCACTGCTTGACCAAACGAAGTTGCATAAGTATGCAGAGCGTCCTTTAGGTGTTGAGCTTCTGTTGTCATTTCTTAATGAACACCACACAATCATCTTCAAAGAGGAGGTGATTTATACGGGGGTCATTCCTACTAGCACAAAGGCCAGGGAGGTTGCCAATTGCTTTCTTAGCATTGAGTAATGCTGAAAGACCTTGAGTACAAAAAAGAAATAAGAAAGGCGAAAGGGGATCCCCTTGTCGAAGCCCTCTCTGAGGTCTAAAAGGTCGTGAAAGAGAATCATTGACAAGTACTTGAAAAGACACGGAAGAGACACAATTCATAATAAGAGAGACCCAGTTGGCATTAAAGCCTACACGGAGCATAATTTGTTCTAGAAAAGGCCATTCGACACGGTCGAAAGCCTTCTCCATGTCCAGCTTTAAACTAACGCCTTTGTCAAGGGATGTCTCGTTAGTATTCAACATGTGGATAAGCTCGTGGGCTATGGGAATATTGTCGGTTATGTTCCTACCTTGAACAAAGGCCGCTTGATTACCGCTTATACATAAGGGAATGATGGATTTTAAACGATTAACAAGCACTTTGGCAACAGTCTTATAGATAACTATGCAAAGGCTAATAGGTTTGAGATGTCGCATAGTTGTGGGATCGCTAATTTTGGGTATAAGAACGATGATAGTATGATTGACCTCTTTCAGGTTAACAGACCCACTTAGGAGTCTAAGACAGAGGTTTATAAAGTCCTGGCCAAGGACATCCCAATGCTTCCTAAAGAAACCACTCGGAAATCCATCAACCCCGGGGCTTTCCCCGGATCAATATCATGAAAAGCAACTATAATTTCGTCTACTGTGAATTCCTTAATGAGGTCATTGTTAATGGTCTCAGAAACAATATTTGGAATGTTTTCCGAAACGGAAGATGCAATACTAGGAGAAGAGGATCAGAAGAGAGTCTGGAAGTAATCAATGACAATAGCCATGATATCTTCCGTATGTGTTTGCCAGATGTTCGCATTGTTGAAAAGCCCAGTAATATAGTTTTTTTGCCGACGAGTGTTTGCTCTTGCATGGAGAAAGGAATTATTTTTGTCACCATGTTCTAGCCAGGTGGTGCGGGCTCGTTGTGCCCAATAGATTTCTTTTGCGTTAAGCAAGCTATCAAGCTCGTTTTTTGCAGAAATAAAATTATTGATATCAGCATCTGAAAATTGTCGCTTGAGGCACGTAAAGTCAGTTAACTGGTTAATACGTTCATTCGACTTGATACGTTGGTTTGTTTGCCAAGATTCGAGAAAATGCCTAATTTCATGAAGTTTAACAATGGTCGTGCTAGATGGGTTAGACCAAATCTCTCTAACCCGGGAAGAGACTTCTGGGTTATCAGCCTAGCAATTCTCATAGCGGAAGAGGTTCCTAGAAGCTTTCGATCCGATTGAACGGGAAGGACTAGTTTCCAGTAAAATGGGACAATGATCAGATCGGGCTTGAAAGAATGACGTAGCTTGGAAGTTAGGAAAGAAATTAAACCAAGAGGAGTTAACAAGGAATCTATCGATTCTTTCCATAATGGTTTCAGTATTTGGTCCAGATCTAGTCCAAGTGAATCATCCAGATTTTGGTTTACAATCGAATAGATCATTTTGCAAAAGACAATCTTTAAAATTATTAATTTGTGATCTTGCCCGACGGAAACCGCCTTGCTTTTCATGGTCGTGCAGAATTTCATTAAAATCTCCCCCTAAGAGCCATGGACGGGAAGAAGCTGATTGTAATGTGTCTATTAGTTGTCAAGTTTTATATTTGTTTGTCGTTTCAACAAAACCGTGTACACCAGAAAAATGGAATTGCAATTGACCAAAATGTATAATGACATCAATATGACGACTCGAGTAAGAAATCAAATCAATAGTAGTTATATTATTCCAAATAATAGCAAGCCCTATCCGTTCGATTTTTAACCGAGTAAAAAGCTCAAAATTTGAGATTAAGTTGTATAATTAGGGTCAAAATCCCATAATTGACAATTTGAACTCATAAAATTTGATTTAATATCATTTCTGATCATTTTATAGGGGTTTAGAGCGTGTATGTCTAAATGGGCTTTATAGTGAACCCGTTCGAATTTTAACCGAGTAAAAAGCTCAAAATTTGAGTTTAAGTAGTATAATTTGAATCAAAAGCCCATAATTAACTTTTTTTTACACAAAAAATTAGATTTAATATCATTTTCGATCATTTTGTAGGGTTCAGAGCATGCATGCGTAAATGGGATTTATAGTGAACCCGTTCGAATTTTAACCGAGTAAAAAGCTCAAAATTTGAGATTAAGCTATATAATTTGGTTCAAAAGCGCATAATTAATAATTTGAAATCTTGATTTAATATCATTTCTGTAACCCCTAAAATTAACCTAATTTCTTAGATTACAAGTTAGGGTTTACGTTATTAAATCTTGATTCACAAGTTAGGGTTTTATAAATAAAATAATAATATTCAGATAAATTATTAAATAAATAATTAATAATTTAAAATACTGAAAATAAAATTCAACAATTAAAATATCAAGTTCAACCCATAAATAATAAATAGTCCAAAACCAAATATTTAATAACAATTCAGAAAATCCGAGAAAAAGTCCCAAGTCCTTATTACAAAAATATTATCCAATAAAAGTTTATAATCCGGTAATAAAACTGTAAAACATACGAAATTATTAAACTGACTCAGGATCCTCCAAGTACCGTACGTAGACTAGGTTTGAGATTTGAAACAAGAAACTGAAAGGGTGTAAGCTAGGGAGCCTAGTGTGTCTCTAGTGTACAGATAACAAGATTACAGAACAGTGTATGCAGATGTTATGAAGTATGCATGATATGCACCCCAACTCCGAACACCATCAGAAGAGTAGGTTCCCCCCTGAACCACTCTAACTCCATCACACCAACAGAAGTGGAACTCGACCCGCAGGTGGAGCCACTGAACAGAAGTGGTATTATACAGAACCACTGAACAGAAGTGAATAAATCACTAACTTCCTCCGAACAATAATCTAACTATATGTAATGTCATATGCAGATACAAAGTCAGAATGCAAGCCATAAATTCTAGCAGGAGGCATGCATAATTATCAGGATCAGAAATGTAACTTATTAACAGAACATGGCATAATAATATATGTACATGCTTATATATGACAGAAACTGTATACACAAAAGTTATCGGAATTTACAGAAGAAAACACACCTGAAGTAGAAGGTCAACGCCTAGAACGATGTCTACTGGACTCGGCTCTACCACTAGAACGAGCGGGTGTAGAACCTACGATTAACATAATTTTAGACACACTATTATGCCACTAACAGATAAGTACACGTAACAGAAATAAAACGAAACAAACGTGCTGGTCCCGAGGACTGATGAACAGGAGGTCGTCCAGGAGGAGGAGGAGGTAGGTACTCGGGGTCCGAATCCACGTCACCTGAAGCAAACAGAAACGATTTCAGAACCCACTAAAGATGACTTCCAAATAAGACATTCGAACATAAAAGCCCTAAAAACCACACTTCGGGTTCGAATTTTGAAAAACGGACAGCGCCAACGGACTCAGGACGTCAAAAAACATAAAGTGGGACCGAGTCGGAAAAAGTCAACGCTGACATCAGCACGGTTAACGCTGACGTCAGCAGATGATGTCAACAATGACGTCAGCAGATGACGTCAATAGATGACGTCAGCCGGGTCGGGTCATGGGTCGGTTCGGGTCAGGCCAGGTTCGGGTCGGGTCGGGTCAGGCTTAGGTTTGGACCGGGACGGTTTGGGTCGGCTTGGTGTTGGACCGAGTTCAGGCGGTTCTTGGATTTTCCCAGAATTTTCCCGGGAAAATCTGAAGAATCCCAGATTTTCCAGGAAAATCTAGAAATTTTCTAGATCTCCCCAGGCTTAAATCCAGCAAAAAGATCGACCCTCTCCCCTCTTCAGATTCGACTAAAAACAGAAATAAATACACTTCTAAAACCATATTCGATTCAACAAATAAACCAAACTTTATTTCTCCCAAAACCGATTAAACCAAAAAATTCAATAAACACCCCCCCATATTCGAACAAAACCAGAACTAAAACACTTGATTCTACTAACAAAACAGATTCGAAATAACTCCATACTCTCCTAACAATTTTACTAAACCGAAACATGAAGGGATCGAAAGCTTACCAAACAATTCGGAAGCCACAAAAGAAATTGATTCAAACAACACCCAAAGAAACTCGGTTGATGGAGAGACCAAGAAAGGAAGGCTCGGTTAATTTTTGGTTTAATTCAGAATATCAAAGGAATGATTCAACAAATTAAAATGGAAAGAAAAGGAGAAAATTAATCTCTCCCATTAAGGCCGAAGCATAAAGAAGGAAACAAAAATCTGGAATTTTTAACAAGGGTAAAATTAACCCTCAAGCTTCCAGAAATTCCAATTTAACCACCAAAATTAGAATTAAAAAAAATCCCTAATTTTCTAGGGTTTCAAATTAGGGATTTGGAAATCAGATTGGGGGAAAATTTGGGTGTTACAATTTCCGATCATTTTATAGGGTTCCGAGCGTGCATGTCTAAAAAGGCTTTATAGTGAACCCGTTCAAATTTTAATCGAGTAAGAAGCTCAAAATTTGTGTTTAAGCTAAATAATTAGCTTCAAAATACCATAATTAACTTTTTTACCCATAAAATTTGATTTAATATCATTTTCAATCGTTTTGTAGGGTTTAGAGTGTGCATGTCTAATTGGTCTTTATAGAGAACCCGTTCGATTTTTAACCGAGTAAAAAGCACAAATTTTGAATTTACGCTTTATAATTAGGTTCAAAAGACCATAATTAACTTTTTTAAGCGTAAAATTGGATTCAATATCATTTCCGATCGTTTTGTAGGGATCAGAGTGTGCATGTCTAAATAGGCTTTCTAGTGATCCTGTTCGAATTTTAATCGAGTAAAAAGCTAAAAATTTGAGTTTAAGCTGTATAATTTGGTTCAAAAGCCCATAATTAACTTTTTTTACCCCAAAAAATTGGATTTAATATCATTTTCAATCATTTTGTAGGGTTCAGAGTGTGCATGTCTAAATGGGCTTTATAGTGAATCCGTTCAAATTTTAACCGAGTAAAAAGCTCAAAATTTGAGTTTAAGCTGTATAATTAGGTTCAAAAGACCATAATTAACTTTTTTTACCTATAAAATTTGATTTAATATCATTTTCGATCGTTTTGAAAGGACCAGAGCGTGCATGTCTAAATGGGCTTTATAGTGAACCCGTTCAAATTTTAACCGAGTAAAAAGCTCAAAATTTCATTTTAAGTTGTATAGTTTGGTTCAAAAGAGCATAATTAACTTTTTTTACCCAAAAAATTGGATTTAATATAATTTTCGATCGTTTTGTAGAGTTTAGAACGTGCATGTCTAAATGAGCTTTATAGGGAACCCGTTCAAATTTTAAGCAAGTAAAAAGGTCAAAATTTGAGATTAAGTTGTATAATTAACTTCAAAAACCCATAATTGACAATTTTAACTCTTAAAATTTGATTTAATATCATTTTCGATCATTTTATAGGGTTCAGAGCGTGCATGTCTAAAAAGGCTTTAGAGTGAACCCGTTCGAAATTTAACCAAGTAAAAAGTTCAAAATTTGAGTTTAAGCTGTATAATTTGGTTCAAAAGACCATAATTAACTTTTTTTATCCTTAAAATTGGAATTAATATTATTTTTGATCGTTTTGTACGGTTTAGAGTTGCATGTTTAAATGGGCTTTGTAGTGAATCAGTTTTTATTTTAAGAGAGTAAAAATCTCAAAATTTGAGTTTAAGCTGTAAAATTAGGTTCAAAAGCCCATAATTAACTTTGTTTATCCAAAAAATTGGATTTAATATCATTTTTGATCGTTTTGTAGGGTTTAGAGCGTGCATGTCTAAATGGACTTTATAGTGAATCCGTTCGAATTTTAACCGAGTAAAAAGCTCAAAATTTGAGTTTAAGCTGTATAATTACGTTCAAAAGACCAAAATTAACTTTTTTTACGTATAAAATTGGATTTAATATCATTTCCGATCGTTTTGTAGGATCAGAGCGTGCATGTCTAAGTGGGCTTTATTGTGATCCGGTTCGAATTTTAACCGAGTAAAAAGCTCAAAATTTGAGTTTAATCTGTATAATTCGGTTCTAAAGACCATATTTAAATTTTTTTGCCCAAAAAATTGGATTCAATATCAATTTCGATCATTTTCTAGGGTTTAGAGAGTGCATGTCTAAATGGGCTTTATAGTGAATCCGTTTGAATTTTAACCGAGGAAAAAGCTCAAAATTTGATTTTAAGATGTATAATTTGGTTCAAAAGACCATAAGTAACTTTTTTTACCCAAAAAATTATATTTAATATAATTTTCGATCGTTTTGTTGGGTTTAGAACATCCATATCTAAATGAGCTTTATAGGGAACCGGTTCAAATTTTAGGCCAGTAAAAAGCTGAAAATTTGAGATTAAGTTGTATAATTAAGTTCAAAAGCCCATAATTGACAATTTGAACTCTTAAAATTTGATTTAATATCATTTTCGATCATTTTATAGGGTTCAGAGCGTGCATGTCTAATAAGGCTTTACAGTGAACCCGTTCGAAATTTAACCGAGTAAAAATTTCAAAATTTGAGTTTAAGTTGTATAAATAGGTTCAAGAGACCATAATTAACTTTTTTACCTATAAAATTTGATTTAATATTATTTTCGATTGTTTTGTAGGGTTTAGCGCGTGCATATCTAAATGGGCTTTATAGTGAACCCGTTTGAATTTTAAGCGAGTAAAAATCTAAAAATTTGAGTTTAAGCTGTATAAGTTGGTTCAAAAGCCCATAATTAATTTTTTATCCAAAAAATTGGATTTAATATCATTCGTTTTGTAGGGTTGAGAGCATGCATGTCTAAATTGGCTTCATAGTGAATCCGTTCGAATTTTAACCGAGTAAAAAGCTCAAAATTTGATTTTAAGCTGTATAATTAGGTTCAAAAGACCATAATTAACTTTTTTTACCCTTAAAATTGATTTAATATTATTTTCGATCGTTTTGTAGGGTTTAGAGCGTGCATGTCTAAATGGGCTTTATAATGAACCCGTTCGAATTTTAAGCAAGTAAAAAGCTCAAAATTTGAGTTTAAGTTGTATAATTAAGTTCAAAAGCCCATAATTGACAATTTGAAATCTTAAAATTTAATTTAATATCATTTTTGATATTTTATATGGTTCAGAGCGTGCATGTCTAAAAAGGTTTTATTGTGAACCCGTTCGAAGTTTAACCGAGTAAAACGTTCAAAATTTGAGTTTAAGCTGTATAATTAGGTTCAAAAGACCATAATTAAATTTTTTTACCCACAAAATTTGATTTAATATTATTTTCGATTGTTTTGTAGGGTTTAGAGCGTGCATGTCTAAATAGGCTTTATAGTAAACCCGTTCGAATTTTAAGCGAGTAAAAATCTCAAAATTTGAGTTTAAGCTGTAGAAGTTGGTTCAAAAGCCCATAATTAACTTTTTTTTATCCAAAAAATTAGATTTAATATCATTTTTGATCGTTTTGTAAGGTTTAGAGCGTGCATGTATAAATGGGCTTAATAGTGAATCCGTTCGAATTTTAACCGAGTAAAAAGCTCAAAATTTGAGTTTAAGCTATATAATTAGGTTCAAAAGACCATAATTAACTTTTTTTACGCATAAAATTGGATTTAATATCATTTCCGATCATTTTGTAGGTTTGAGAGGTGCATGTCTAAATGGGCTTTATAGTGAACACGTTTGAATTTTAACCGAGTAAAAAGCTCAAAATTTGAGATTAAGCTATATAATTAGATTCAAAAGCCCATAATTAAAAATTTGAAATCATGATTTAATATCATTTCCGATCATTTTATATGGTTCTAAACGTGCATGTCTAAAAAAGGCTTTATAGTGAACCCGTTCAAATTTTAATCGTGTAAAAAACTCAAAATTTATGTTTAAGCTATATAATTAGCTTCAAAAGACCGTAATTAACTTTTTTACCCATAAAATTTGATTAAATATCATTTTCAATCATTTTGTTGTGTTTAGAGAGTGCTTGTGTCAATGGGCTTTATATTGAACCCGTTCGATTTTTAACCGAGTAAAAAGCTCAAAATATGAGTTTAAGTTGTATAATTAGGTTCAAAATACCATAATTAAGTTTTTTTACGGATAAAATTGGATTCAATATCATTTCCGATCGTTTTGTAGGGATCAGAGCGTGCATGTCTAAATGGGGTTTATAATGAACCCCTTCGAATTTTAAGCGAGTAAAAATCTCAAAATTTGACTTTAAGTTGTATAATATGGTTCAGAAGTCCATAATTAAATTTTTTTATCCAAAAAATTGGATTTAATAACATTTTCGATCGTTTTGTAGGGTTTAGAGTGTGCGTGTCTAAATGGGCTTTATAATGAATCCCTTCAAATTTTAACCGAGTAAAAAGTTCAAAATTTGAGTTTAAGCTGTATAATTTGGTTCAAAAGCCCATAATTAACTCTTTTTACCCAAAAAAATTGGATTTAATATCATTTTCGATCATTTTGTAGGGTTCAGAGTGTGCATGTCTAAATGGGCTTTATAGTGAATCCGTTCAAATTTTAACAAAGTAAAAAGCTCAAAATTTGAGTTTAAGTTGTATAATTTGGTTCAAAATCCCATAATTAACTTTTTTTACCCAAAAAATTGGATTTAATATCATTTTCGATCATTTTGTAGGATTTAGAGTGTGCATGTTTAAATGGGCTTTATAGTGAATTCGTTCAAATTTTAACCGAGTAAAAAGCTCAAAATTTGAGTTTAAGCTGTGTAATTAGGTTCAAAAGATCATAGTTAACTTTTTTTATCTATAAAATTTGATTTAATATCATTTCCGATCGTTTTGTAGGGATCAAAGCGTGCATGTCTAAATGGGCTTTATAGTGATCCCGTTCGAATTTTAACCGAGTAAAAAACTCAAAATTTGAGTTTAAGTTGTATAATTTGGTTCAAAAGCCCATAATTAACTTTTTTTCCCAAAAAATTGGATTCAATATTGATAAGTGCTCAACTCACTATCAATTTTTACACCTTTTATGGGCATTAATCATCAAATCTACACCTACTTGGACCAATGCATATACTTAATGTGATATATTTAGAGGTTATGCTTATAAAGATGATATTTACAGAAAAAGCAAGTTTTACTGGATTTTTACATCTGTGCAGGAAGAAGTATTGCCGTGGCAGCAAACTGGGGCCGAGGCAAGACCTGATGCCGAGGCAGCAGAAGACGAGTGACGATATTGTGGGCAAGCTGAGGAGAAAAATGAGGAGAACGTTGATGGACAAGAAGTCTAAGGATCGGAGCTGGATAGTACGAGGAAAGCCAAAGACAAGGGCACGCGGGAAAGCCTCCTATTTGGAATAAACTTGAAAATATTTTATTTATGTACATGACTTGTTCCCTACTCCATGTTGTATTCTACTTAGGAAAGGTTTGCCCAAGCCTATATAATCCCTAGCCATCCAAGAGGAGGGAGAGGAGAGTTTTCGGCACAAAGAGCTTAGACCTAGCAGACTTCATCTTTTAGAGTTTTCTTTTTTTCACATTATGTTCTAATTTTCTCTAGGCTTAGGTGAAGGTTTTAGCGTATTAGTGTGAGGAGATTGAACCTTGTTTCTTGTTTCAATGCAGTAAAGTATCGAAGTTTGCTTATTCTTTGTCATTCTTTGTTCTTGCATTCAAGCTCAAGAGAGAAGTTTGTGAGTAATCCATTTATCTAATATCGAGAGAGTTAGATTCACGAAAGGTATAAGTACGGTGTTTCAATCGGGAAACACTAACTCAGCCTAGAGATAGGTTAAGAGTTTTAGCGGCTAAAAGAGGTGTGGGATTGGTTGGTGATTATAATTGATTCACGTCGAGAGGTATCATCAAGGACTGGTCATCAACAATATCATTTTTGATCGTTTTTTAGGGTTCAGAGCGTGCATGTCTAAATGGGCTTTCTAGTGAACGCGTTCGAATTTTAACCGATTAAAAAGCTCAAAATTTGAGTTTAAGCTGTATAATTAGGATCAAATGCCCATAAAATATCTTTTTATACCCAAAAAATTTGATTTAATATCATTTTTGATCGTTTTTTAGGGTTCATAGCGTGCATGTCTAAATGGGCTTTCTAGTGAACCCGTTCGAATTTTAACCGAGTCAAAAGTTTAAAATTTTAGTTTAAGCTGTATAATAAGGTTCAAACGCCCATAATTAACTTTTTGTACCCAAAAAATTTGATTTAATATCATTTTTGATCGTTTTTTAGGGTTCAGAGCGTGCATGTCTAGATGGGCTTTCTAGTGAACCCGTTAGAATTTTAACCGATTAAAAAGCTCAAAATTTGAGTTTAAGTTGTATAATTTGGTTTAAATGCCCATAATTAACTTTTTGTACCCAAAAAATTTGATTTAATATCTTTTTTGATCATTTTTTAGGGTTTAGAGCATGCATGTCTAAATGGGCTTTCTAGTTAACCCGTTCGAATTTTAACCGATTAAAAAGCTCAAAATTTGAGTTTAAGTTGTATAATAAGGTTCAAAAGCCCATAATTAACTTTTTGTACCCAAAAAATTTGATTTAATATCATTTTTGATCGTTTTTTAGGGTTCAGAGCGTGCATGTCTAAATGGGCTTTCTAGTGAACCCATTCGAATTTTAACCGATTAAAAAGCTCAAAATTTGAGTTTAAACTGTATAATTTGGTTCAAATGCCCATAATTAACTTTTTGTACCCAAAAAATTTTATTTAATATCATTTTTATCGTTTTTTAGGGTTCAGAGCGTTCATGTCTAAATGGGCTTTCTAGTGAACCCGTTCGAATTTTAACCGATTACAAAGATCAAAATTTTAATTTAAGCTATATAATTATTTTCAAATACCCATAAATTATCTTTTTGTATCCAAAAAATATGATTTAATATCATTTTTGATCGTTTTTAGGGTTCATAGCTTGCATGTCTAAATGGGCATTCTAGTGAACCCGTTCGAATTTTAACCGAGTCAACAGTTCAAAATTTTAGTTTAAGATGTATACTAAGGTTCAAAAGCCCATAATTAACTTTTTTTACCCAAAAAAATTGATTTAATATCATTTTCGATCGTTTTTTAGAGTTCATAGCGTACATGTCTAAATGGGCTTTCTAGTGAACCCGTTCGAATTTTAAGCAACTAAAAAGCTCAAAATTTAGTTTAAGCTGTATAATTTGGTTCAAATACCCATAATTAACTTTTTTCACCCAAAAAATTTGATTTAATATCATTTTCGATCGTTTTTTAGGTTTCATAACGTGTATGTCTAAATGGGCTTTCTAGTGAACCCGTTCGAATTTTAACCGAGTCAAAAGTTCAAAATTTTAGTTTAAGCTGTATAATAAGGTTCAAAATCCCATAATTAACTTTTTTTTACCCAAAAAATTTGATTTAATATCTTTTTTGATCATTTTTTAGGGTTCATAACGTGCATGTCTAAATGGGCTTTCTAGTGAACCCGTTCGAATTTTAACCGATCAAAACTTTAAAATTTTAGTTTAAGCTGTATAATAAGGTTCAAAATCCCATAATAAACTTTTTTTACACAAAAAATTTGATTTAGTATCATTTTCGATCGTTTTTTAAGGTTCATAGCGTGTATGTCTAAATGGGCTTTCTAGTAAACCCGTTTGAATTTTAACGAGTCAAAAGTTTAAAATTTTAGTTTAAGCTGTATAATAATGTTCAAAATCCGATAATTAATTTTTTTTACCCAAAAAATTTGATTTAATATCATTTTCCATCGTTTTTTAAGGTTCAGAGCGTGCATGTCTAAATGGGCTTTCTAGTGAACCCGTTCGAATTTTAACCAATTAAAAAGCTCAGAATTTGAGTTTAAGTTGTATAATTTGGTTCAAATGCCCACAATTAACTTTTTGTACCCAAAAAATTTGATTTAATTTCATTTACGATCGTTTTTTAGGGTTCATAGCGTGCAGGTCTAAATGGGCTTTCTAGTGAACCCGTTCGAATTTTAACCGAGTCAAAAGTTCAAAATTTTAGTTTAAGCCGTATAATAAGGTTCAAAAGCCCATAATTAACTTTTTGTACCCAAAAAATTTGATTTAATATCATTTTCGATCGTTTTTAGGGTTCATACCGTGCATGTCTAAATGGGCTTTCTAGTGAACCCGTTCGAATTTTAATCGAGTCAAAAGTTCAAAATTTTAGTTTAAGCTGAATAATAAGTTTCAAAAGTCCATAATTAACTTTTTATACCCAAAAAATTTGATTTAATATCATTTTTTATCCTTTTTAGGGTTTAGAGCGTGCATGTCTAAATGGGCATTCTAGTGAACCCATTCTAATTTTAACCAAGTCAAAAGTTCAAAATTTTAGTTTAAGCTGTATAATAATGTTCAAAATCCGATAATTAATTTTTTTTTACCCAAAAAATTTGATTTAATATCATTTTCCATCATTTTTTAAGGTTTAGAGGGTGCATGTCTAAATGGGCTTTCTAGTGAACCCGTTCGAATTTTAACCAATTAAAAAGCTCAGAATTTGAGTTTAAGTTGTATAATTTTGTTCAAATACCCATAATTAACATTTTGTACCCAAAAAATTTGATCTAATATCATTTTTGATCGTTTTTTAGGGTTCATAGCGTGCATGTCTAAATGGGCTTTCTAGTGATCCCGTTCGAATTTTAACCGAGTCAAAAGTTCAAAATTTTACTTTAAGCCGTATAATAAGGTTCAAAAGCCCATAATTAACTTTTTGTACCCAAAAAATTTGATTTAATATCATTTTCGATCGTTTTTAGGGTTCATACCGTGCATGTCTAAATGGGCTTTCTAGTGAACCCGTTCGAATTTTAATCGAGTCAAAAGTTCAAAATTTTAGTTTAAGCTGTATAATAAGTTTCAAAAGCCTATAATTAACTTTTTGTACCCAAAAATTTTAATTTAATATCATTTTTGATCCATTTTAGGGTTCAGAGCGTGCATGTCTAAATGGGCTTTCTAGTGAACCCATTCGAATTTTAACCAGGTCAAATGTTCAAAATTTTAGTTTAAGCCATATAATAAGGTTCAAAAGCCCATAATTAACTTTTTTTACCCAAAAAATTTGATTTAATATCATTTTCGATCGTTTTTATGGTTCATACCGTGCATGTCTAAATGGGCTTTCTGGTAAACCCGTTCGAATTTTAACCGAGTCAAAAGTTCAAAATTTTAGTTTAAGCTGTATAATAAGGTTCAAAAGCCCATAATTAACTTTTTTTTACACAAAAAAATTGATTTAATATCATTTTCGATAGTTTTTTAGGGTTCATAGCGTGCATGTCTAAATGGGCTTTCTAGTAAACGCGTTCGAATTATAACCGAGTCAAAAGTTCAAAATTTTAGTTTAAGCTGTATAATAAGGTTCAAAAGCCCATAATTAACTTTTTTTACCCAAAAAATTTGATTTAATATCATTTTTGATCGTTTTTTAGGGTTCATAGCGTTCATGTCTGAATGGACTTTCTAGTGAACCCGTTCGAATTTTAACCGAGTCAAAAGTTCAAAATATTAGTTTAAGCTGTATAACAAGGTTCAAAAGCCCATAATTAACTTTTTTACCCAAAAAAGTTGATTTAATATCATTTTCGATCGGTTTTTAGGGTTCATAGCGTGCATGTCTAAATGGGCTTTCTAGTAAACGCGTTCGCATTTTAACCGAGTCAAAAGTTCAAAATTTTAGTTTAAGCCGTATAATAAGGTTCAAAAGCCCATAATTAACGTTTTTGACCGAAAAAATTTGATTTAAAATCATTTTCGATCTTTTTTAGGGTTCATAACGTGCATGTCTAAATGGGCTTTCTAGTTAACCCGTTGGAATTTTAACCGAGTCAAAAGTTCAAAACTTTAGTTTAAGCTATATGATAAGGTTCAAAAGCACATAATTAAATTTTTTACCCAAAAAAGTTGATTTAATATCATTTTCGATCGTTTTTTAGGGTTCATAGCGTGAATGTCTAAATGGGCTTTCTAGTAAACGCGTTCGCATTTTAACCGAGTCAAAAGGTCAAAATTTTAGTTTAAGCCGTATAATAAGGTTCAAAAGCCCATAATTAACGTTTTTGACCGAAAAAATTTGATTTAAAATCATTTTTGATCTTTTTTATGGTTCATAACGTGCATGTCTAAATGGGCTTTCTAGTTAACCCGTTCGAATTTTAACCGAGTCAAAAGTTCAAAACTTTAGTTTAAGCTGTATAATAAGGTTCAAAAGCCCATAATTAAATTTTTTTACACAGAAAAATTGATTTAATATCATTTTCGATCGTTTTTTAGGGTTCATAGCGTGCATGTCTAAACGGGCTTTCTAATAAACGCGTTCGAATTTTAACCGAGTCAAAAGTTCAAAATATTAGTTTAAGCCGTATAATAAGGTTCAAAAGCCCATAATTAACGTTTTTGACCGAAAAAATTTGATTTAATATCATTTTCGATCTTTTTTAGGGTTCATAACATGCATGTCTAAATGGGCTTTCTAGTAAACCCGTTCGAATTTTAACCGAGTCAAAAGTTCAAAATATTAGTTTAAGCTGTATAATAAGGTTCAAAAGCCCATAATTAACTTTTTTACCCAAAAAATTTGATTTAATATCATTTTCGATCGTTTTTTAGGGTTCATAGCGTTCATGTCTAAATGGACTTTCTAGTAAATGCGTTTGAATTTTAACCGAGTCAAAAGTTCAAAACATTGGTTTAAGCTGTATAATAAGGTTCAAAAGCCCATAATTAAATTTTTTTACCCAAAAAATTTGATCTAATATCATTTTCGATCATTTTTTAGGGTTCATAGCGTGCATGTCTAAATGGGCTTTCAAGTAAACGCGTTCGAATTTTAACCGAGTCAAAAGTTCAAAATTTTAGTTTAAGTTGTATAATAAGGTTAAAAATCCCATAATTAACTTTTTTTACACAAAAAAATCATTTTCGATCGTTTTTTAGAGTTCATAGCGTGCATGTCTAAATGGGCTTTCTAGTAAACCCGTTCGAATTTTAACCGAGTCAAAAGTTCAAAACTTTAGTTTAAGCTGTATAATAAGGTTCAAAAGCCCATAATTAAATTTTTTTACCCAAAAAATTTGATCTAATATCATTTTCGATCGTTTTTTAGGGTTCATAGCGTGCATGTCTAAATGGGCTTTCTAGTGAACCCGTTCGAATTTTAACCGAGTCAAAAGTTCAAAACTTTAGTTTAAGCTGTATAATAAGGTTCAAAAGCCCATAATTAACTTTTTTTACCCAAAAAATTTGATTTAATATCTTTTTCGATCGTTTTTTAGGGTTCATAACGGGCATGTCTAAATGGGCTTTCTGGTGAACCCGTTCGAATTTTAACCGAGTCAAAACTTCAAAATTTTAGTTTAAGCCGTATAATAAGGTTCAAAAGCCCATAATTAACTTTTTTTCCCAAAAAATTTGATTTAATTTCATTTTCGATCGTTTTTTAGGGTTCATAGGGTTCATGTCTAAATGGACTTTCTAGTGAACCCGTTCAAATTTTAACCAAGTCAAAAGTTCAAAATATTAGTTTAAGCTGTATAATAAGGTTCAAAAGCCCATAATTAACTTTTTTACCCAAAAAATTGATTTAATATCATTTTCGATCGTTTTTTAGGGTTCATAGTGTGCATGTCTAAATGGGCTTTCTATTGAACCCGTTCGAATTTTAACCGAGTCAAAAGTTCAAAATTTTAGTTTAAGCTGTATAATTAGGTTCAAAAGCCCATAATTAACTTTTTTACCCAAAAAAAGTTGATTTAATATCATTTTCGATCGTTTTTTAGAGTTCATAGCGTGCATGTCTAAATGGGCTTTCTGGTGAACCCGTTCGAATTTTAACCGAGTCAAAAGTTCAAAACTTTAGTTTAAGCTGTATAATAAGGTTCAAAAGCCCATAATTAACTTTTTTTACCCAAAAAATTTGATTTAATATCTTTTCCGATCGTTTTTTAGGGTTCATAACGGGAATGTCTAAATGGGCTTTCTGGTGAACCCGTTCGAATTTTAACCGAGTCAAAACTTCAAAATTTTAGTTTAAGCCGTATAATAAGGTTCAAAAGCCCATAATTAACGTTTTTGACCGAAAAAATTTGATTTAATATCATTTTCGATCGTTTTTTAGGGTTCATAGTGTTCATGTCTAAATGGACATTCTAGTGAACCCGTTCGAATTTTAACCGAGTCAAAAGTTCAAAATATTAGTTTAAGCTGTATAATAAGGTTCAAAAGCCCATAATTAAATTTTTACCCAAAAAAGTTGATTTAATATAATTTTCGATCGTTTTTTAGGGTTCATAGTGTGCATGTCTAAATGGGCTTTCTAGTGAATCGTTCGAATTTTAACCGAGACAAAAGTTCAAAATTTTAGTTTAAGCTGTATAATTAGGTTCAAAAGCCCATAATTAACTTTTTTAACCAAAAAAAGTTGATTTAATATCATTTTCGATCGTTTTTTAGAGTTCATAGCGTGCATGTCTAAATGGGCTTTCTGGTGAACCCGTTCGAATTTTAACCGAGTCAAAAGTTCAAAACTTTAGTTTAAGCTGTATAATAAGGTTCAAAAGCCCATAATTAACTTTTTTTACCCAAAAAATTTGATTTAATATCTTTTCCGATCGTTTTTTAGGGTTCATAACGGGCATGTCTAAATGGGCTTTCTGGTGAACCCGTTCGAATTTTAACCGAGTCAAAACTTCAAAATTTTAGTTTAAGCCGTATAATAAGGTTCAAAAGCCCATAATTAACTTTTTACCCAAAAAAGTTGATTTAATATCATTTTCGATCATTTTTTAGTGTTCATAGTGTGCATGTCTAAATGGACTTTCTAGTGAACCCGTTCGAATTTTAACCGAGACAAAAGTTCAAAATTTTAGTTTAAGCTGTATAATAAGGTTCAAAAGCCCATAATTAACTTTTTTTCCCAAAAAATTTGATTTAATTTCATTTTCGATCGTTTTTTAGAGTTCATACCGTGCATGTCTAAATGGGCTTTCTAGTAAACGCGTTCGAATTTTAACCGAGTTAAAAGTTCAAAACTTTAGTTTAAGCTGTATGATAAGGTTCAGAAGCCCGTAATTAACTTTTTTTACCCAAAAAATTTGATTTAATATCTTTTTCGATCGTTTTTTAGGGTTCATAACGGGCATGTCTAAATGGGCTTCTAGTGAACCCGTTCGAATTTTAACCGAGCCAAAACATCAAAATTTTAGTTTAAGCCGTATAATAAGGTCCAAAATCCCATAATTAACTTTTTTTACCCAAAAAATTTGATCTAATATCATTTTCGATCGTTTTTTGGGTTCATACCGTGCATGTCTAAATGGGCTTTCTAGTGAACCCGTTCGAATTTTAACCGAGTCAAAAGTTCAAAATTTTAGTTTAAGCTGTATAATAAGGTTCAAAAGCCCATAGTTAACTTTTTTTACCCAAAAAATTTGATTTAATTTCATTTTCGATCGTTTTTTAGGGTTCATAGCGTGTATGTCTAAATGGGCTTTCTAGTGAACCCGTTTGAATTTTAATCGAGTCAAAAGTTCAAAATTTTAGTTTAAGCTGTATAAAAAGGTTCAAAAGCCCATAATTAACTTTTTTGACCTAAAAATTTGATTTAATATCTTTTTCGATCGTTTTTTAGGGTTCATAGCATGCATGTCTAAATGGGATTTCTAGTGAACCCGTTCGAATTTTAACCGAGTCAAAAGTTAAAAATTTTAGTTTAATCTGTATACTAAGGTTCAAAAGCCCATAATTAACTTTTTTAACCCAAAAAATTTGATTTAATATCATTTTCGATCGTTTTTTAGGGTTCATAGCGTTCATGTCTAAATGGGCTTTCTAGTGAACCTGTTCGAATTTTAACCGAGTCAAAAGTTCAAAATTTTAGTTTAAGCTGTATAATAAGGTTCACAAGGCCATAATTAACTTTTTTTACCCAAAAAATTTGATTTAATTTCACTTTCGATCTTTTCTAGGTTTCATAGCGTGTATGTCTAAATGGGCTTTCTAGTGAACCCGTTGCAATTTTAACCTACTAAAAGTTCAAAATTTTAGTTTAAGCTGTTAAATAAGGTTCAAAAGCCCATAATTAACTTTTTTTACCCAAAAAGTTTGATTTAATATCTTTTTCGATCGTTTTTTAGGGTTCATAACGGGAATGTCTAAATGGGCTTTCTAGTGAACCCGTTCGAATTTTAACCGAGTCAAAACTTCAAAATTTTAGTTTAAGCCGTATAATAAGGTTCGAAATCCCATAATTAACTTTTTGTACCCAAAAAATTTGATTTAATTTCATTTTCGATCGTTTTTAGGGTTCATATCGTGCATGTCTAAGTGGGCTTTCTAGTGAAGCCGTTCGAATTTTAACCGAGTCAAAAGTTCAAAATTTTAGTTTAAGCTGTATAATAAGTTTGAAAAGCCCATAATTAACTTTTTGTACCCAAAAAATTTGATTTAATATCATTTTCTATCCTTTTTAGGGTTTAGAGCGTGCATGTCTAAATGGGCTTTCTAGTGAACCCGTTCGAATTTTAACTGAGTCAAAAGTTCAAAATTTTAGTTTAAGCCGTATAATAAGGTTCAAAAGCCCATAATTAACGTTTTTGACCGAAAAAATTTGATTTAATATCATTTTCGATCTTTTTTAGGGCTCACACAGTGCATGTCTAAATGGGCTTTCTAGTGAACATGTTCGAATTTTAACCGAGTCAAAAGTTCAAAATTTTAGTTTAAGCTGTTAAATAAGGTTCAAAAGCCCATAATTAACTTTTTTTACCCCAAAAATTTGATTTAATATCATTTTCGATCTTTTTTAGGGTTCATACCGTGCATGTCTAAATAGGCTTTCTAGTGAACCCGTTCGAATTTTAACCGAGTCAAAAGTTCAAAATTTTAGTTTAAGCTGTATAATAAGGATCAAAAGCCCATAATTAACTTTTTTCCCAAAAAATTTGATTTAATTTCATTTTCGATCGTTTTTTAGGTTTCATAGCGTGTATGTCTAAATGGGCTTTCTAGTGAACCCGTTCGAATTTTAACCGAGTCAAAAGTTCAAAATTTTAGTTTAAGCCGTATAATAAGGATCAAAAGCCCATAATTAACTTTTTTTACCCAAAAAATTTCATTTAATTTCATTTTCGATCATTTTTTAGGTTTCATAGCGTGTATGTCTAAATGGGCTTTCTAGTGAACCCGTTCGAATTTTAACCGAGTCAAAAGTTCAAAATTTTAGTTTAAGCTGTATAATAAGGTTCAAAAGCACATAATTAACTTTTTTTACCCAAAAAAGTTGATTTAATATCTTTTTCGATCGTTTTTTAGGGTTCATAGCGTTCATGTCTAAATGGACTTTCTAGTGAACCCGTTCGAATTTTAACCGAGTCAAAAGTTCAAAATATTAGTTTAAGCTGTATAATAAGGTTCAAAAGCCCATAATTTACTTTTTTACCCAAAAAAGTTGATTTAATATCTTTTTCAATCGTTTTTTAGGGTTCATAGCGTGCATGTCTAAATGGGCTTTCTAGTTAACCCGTTCGAATTTTAACCGAGTTAAAAGTTCAAAATTTTAGTTTAAGCTGTATAATAAGGTTCAAAAGCCCATAATTAACTTTTTTCACCCAAAAAAGTTGATTTAATATCTTTTTCGATCGTTTTTTAGGGTTCATAGCGTGCATGTCTAAATGGGCTTTCTAGTTAACCCGTTCGAATTTTAACCGAGTTAAAAGTTCAAAACTTTAGTTTAAGCTGTATGATAAGGTTCAAAAGCCCGTAATTAACTTTTTTTACCCAAAAAATTTGATTTAATATCTTTTTCGATCGTTTTTTAGGGTTCATAACGGGCATGTCTAAATGGGTTTCTAGTGAACCCGTTCGAATTTTAACCGAGTCAAAAGTTCAAAATTTTAGTTTAAGCTGTATAATTAGGTTCAAAAGCCCATAATTAACTTTTTTACCCAAAAAAAGTTGATTTAATATCATTTTCGATCGTTTTTTAGAGTTCATAGCGTGCATGTCTAAATGGGCTTTCTGGTGAACCCGTTCGAATTTTAACCGAGTCAAAAGTTCAAAATTTTAGTTTAAGCTGTATAATAAGGTTCAAAAGCCCATAGTTAACTTTTTTTACCCAAAAAATTTGATTTAATATCATTTTCGATCGTTTTTTAGGGTTCATAGCGTTCTTGTCTAAATGGGCTTTCTAGTGAACCTGTTCGAATTTTAACCGAGTCAAAAGTTCAAAATTTTAGTTTAAGCTATATAATAAGGTTCAAAAGGCCATAATTAACTTTTTTTACCCAAAAAATTTGATTTAATTTCATTTTCGATCTTTTTTAGGTTTCATAGCGTGTATGTCTAAATGGGCTTTCTAGTGAACCCGTTGCAATTTTAACCTACTAAAAGTTCAAAATTTTAGTTTAAGCTGTTAAATAAGGTTCAAAAGCCCATCATTAACTTTTTTTACCCAAAAAGTTTGATTTAATATCTTTTTCGATCGTTTTTTAGGGTTCATAACGGGAATGTCTAAATGGGCTTTCTAGTGAACCCGTTCGAATTTTAACCGAGTCAAAACTTCAAAATTTTAGTTTAAGCCGTATAATAAGGTTCGAAATCCCATAATTAACTTTTTGTACCCAAAAAATTTGATTTAATTTCATTTTCGATCGTTTTTAGGGTTCATACCGTGCATGTCTAAGTGGGCTTTCTAGTGAAGCCGTTCGAATTTTAATCGAGTCAAAAGTTCAAAATTTTAGTTTAAGCTGTATAATAAGTTTGAAAAGCCCATAATTAACTTTTTGTACCCAAAAAATTTGATTTAATATCATTTTCTATCCTTTTTAGGGTTTAGAGCGTGCATGTCTAAATGGGCTTTCTAGTGAACCCGTTCGAATTTTAACCGAGTCAAAAGTTCAAAACTTTAGTTTAAGCCGTATAATAAGGTTCAAAAGCCCATAATTAACGTTTTTGACCGAAAAAATTTGATTTAATATCATTTTTGATCTTTTTTAGGGCTCACACCGTGCATGTCTAAATGGGCTTTCTAGTGAACATGTTCGAATTTTAACCGAGTCAAAAGTTCAAAACTTTAGTTTAAGCTGTATGATAAGGTTCAGAAGCCCATAATTAACTTTTTTTACCCAAAAAATTTGATTTAATATCTTTTTCAATCGTTTTTTAGGGTTCATAACCGGCATGTCTAAATGGGCTTTGTAGTGAACTCGTTCGAATTTTAACCGAGCCAAAACATCAAAATTTTAGTTTAAGCCGTATAATAAGGTCCAAAATCCCATAATTAAATTTTTTTACCCAAAAAATTTGATCTAATATCATTTTCGATCGTTTTTAGGGTTCATCCCGTGCATGTCTAAATGGGCTTTCTAGTGAAGCCGTTCGAATTTTAACCGAGTCAAAAGTTCAAAATTTTAGTTTAAGCTGTATAATAAGGTTCAAAAGCCCATAGTTAACTTTTTTTACCCAAAAAATTTGATTTAATTTCATTTTCGATCGTTTTTTAGGGTTCATAGCGTGTATGTCTAAATGGACTTTCTAGTGAACCCGTTCGAATTTTAACCGAGTCAAAAGTTCAAAATTTTAGTTTAAGCCGTATAATAAGGTTTAAAAGCCCATAATTAACGTTTTTGACCTAAAAATTTGATTTAATATCTTTTTCGATCGTTTTTTAGGGTTCATAGCATGCATGTCTAAATGGGCTTTCTAGTGAACCCGTTCGAATTTTAACCGAGTCAAAAGTTCAAAATTTTAGTTTAATCTGTATACTAAGGTTCAAAAGCCCATAATTAACTTTTTTAACCCAAAAAATTTGATTTAATATCATTTTCGATCATTTTTTAGGGTTCATAGCGTTCATGTCTAAATGGGCTTTCTAGTGAACCTGTTCGAATTTTAACCGAGTCAAAAGTTCAAAATTTTAGTTTAAGCTGTATTATAAGGTTCGAAAGGCCATAATTAACTTTTTTTACCCAAAAAATTTGATTTAATTTCATTTTCGATCTTTTTTAGGTTTCATAGCGTGCATGTCTAAATGGGCTTTCTAGTGAACCCGTTGCAATTTTAACCTACTAAAAGTTCAAAATTTTAGTTTAAGCTGTATACTAAGGTTCAAAAGCCCATAATTAACTTTTTGTACCCAAAAAATTTGATTTAATATCATTTTCGATCGTTTTTTAGGGTTCATAGCGTTCATGTCTAAATGGGCTTCCTAGTGAACCCGTTCGAATTTTAACCGAGTCAAAAGTTCAAAACTTTAGTTTAAGCTGTATAATAAGGTTCAAAAGCCCATGATTAACTTTTTTTACCCAAAAAATTTGCTTTAATATATTTTTCGATCGTTTTTTAGGGTTCATAACGGGAATGTCTAAATGGGCTTTCTGGTGAACCCGTTCGAATTTTAACCGAGTCAAAACTTCAAAATTTTAGTTTAAGCCGTATAATAAGGTTCAAAAGCCCATAATTAACATTTTGGACCGAAACAATTTGATTTAATATCATTTTCGATCTTCTTTAGGGTTCATACCGTGCATGTCTAAATGGGCTTCCTAGTGAACCCGTTCGAATTTTAAACGAGTCAAAAGTTCAAAATTTTAGTTTAAGCTGTATAATAAGCTTCAAAAGCCCATAATTAACTTTTTGTACCCAAAAAATTTGATTTAATATCATTTTCCACCCTTTTTAGGGTTCAGAGCGTGCATGTCTAAATGGGCTTTCTAGTGAACCCGTTCGAATTTTAACCAAGTCAAAAGTTCAAAACTTTAGTTTAAGCTGTATAATAAGGTTCAACAGCCCATAATTAACTTTTTTTACCCAAAAAATTTCATTTAATATCTTTTTCGATCGTTTTTTAGGGTTCATAACGGGCATGTCTAAATGGGCTTTCTGGTGAACCCGTTCATATTTTAACCGACTAAAAGTTCAAAATTTTAGTTTAAGCTGTATAATAAGGCTCAAAAGCCCATAATTAACTTTTTTTTACACAAAAAAATTGATTTAATATCATTTTCTATCTTTTTTTAGGGTTAATAGCGTGCATGTCTAAATGGGCTTTCTGGTGAACCCGTTCGAATTTTATCCGAGTCAAAAGCTCAAAATTTTGGTGTAAACTGTATAAAAAGGTTCAAAAGCCCATAATTAACTTTTTTAACCAAAAAATTTGATTTAATATCATTTTCGATCGTTTTTTAGGGTTCATAGCGTTCATGTCTAAATAGGCTTTCTAGTGAACCCGTTCGAATTTTAACCGAGTCAAAAGTTCAAAATTTTAGTTTAATCTGTATAATAAGGTTCAAAAGCGCATAATTAACTTTTTGAACCCAAAAAATTAGATTTAATATCATTTTCTATCCTTTTTAGGGTTTAGAGCGTGGATGTCTAAATGGGCTTTCTAGTGAACCCGTTTGAATTTTAACCGAGTCAAAAGTTCAAAATTTTAGTTTAAGCCGTATAATAAGGTTCAAAAGCCCATAATTAACGTTTTTGACCGAAATAATTTGATTTAATATCATTTTCGATCTTTTTTAGGGTTCATACCGTGCATGTCTAAATGGGCTTTCTAGTGAACCCGTTCGAATTTTAACCGAGTCAAAAGTTCAAAATTTTAGTTTAAGCTGTATAATGTGGTTCAAAAGCCCATAATTAACTTTTTTTTACCCAAAAAATTTGATTTAATTTCATTTTCAATCGTTTTTTAGGTTTTATAGCGTGTATGTCTAAATGGGCTTTCTAGTGAACCCGTTCGAATTTTAACCGACTCAAAAGTTCAAAATTTTAGTTTAAGCTGTATAATAAGGTTCAAAAGCCCATAATTAAATTTTTTACCCAAAAAATTTGATCTAATATCATTTTCGATCGTTTTTTAGGGTTCATAGCGTGCATGTCTAAATGGGCTTTCTAGTAAACCCGTTCAAATTTTAACCGAGTCAAAAGTTCAAAATATTAGTTTAAGGTGTATAATAATGTTCAAAAGCCCATAATTAACTTTTTTTACCCAAAAAATTTGATTTAGTATCATTTTCGATTATTTTTTAGGGTTCATAGCGTGCATGTCTAATTGGGCTTTCTAGTAAACCCGTTCGAATTTTAACCGACTCAAAAGTTAAAAATTTTAATTTAAGCTGTATAATAAGGTTCAAAATCCCATAATTAACCTTTTTTTACACAAAAAATTTGATTTAATATCATTTTCCAACGTTTTTTAGGGTTCATAGTGTGCATGTCTAAATGGGCTTTCTAGTGAACCCGTTCGAATTTTAACCGAGTCAAAAGTTCAAAATTTTAGTTTAATCTGTATAATAAGGTTCAAAAGCCCATAATTAACTTTTTTAACCCAAAAAATTTGATTTAATATCATTTTCGATCGTTTTTTAGGGTTCATAGCGTTCATGTCTAAATGGGCTTTCTAGTGAACCCGTTCGAATTTTAACCGAGTCAAAAGTTCAAAATTTTAGTTTGAGCTGTATAATAAGGTTCAAAAGGCCATAATTAACTTTTTTTACCCAAAAAATTTGATTTAATTTCATTTTCGATCTTTTTTAGGTTTCATAGCGTGTGTGCCTAAATGGGCTTTCTAGTGAACCCGTTCAAATTTTAACCTACTAAAAGTTCAAAATTTTAGTTTAAGCTGTTAAATAAGGTTCAAAAGCCCATAATTAACTTTTTTTACCCAAAAAGTTCGATTTAATATCTTTTTCGATCGTTTTTTAAGGTTCATAACGGGAATGTCTAAATGGGCTTTCTAGTGAACCCGTTCGAATTTTAACCGAGTCAAAACTTCAAAATTTTAGTTTAAGCCGTATAATAAGGTTCGAAATCCCATAATTAACTTTTTGTACCCAAAAAATTTGATTTAATATCATTTTCGATCGTTTTTAGGGTTTATACCGTACATGTCTAAATGGGCTTTCTAGTGAACCCGTTCGAATTTTAACTGAGTCAAAAGTTCAAAATTTTAGTTTAAGCTGTATAATAAGTTTCAAAAGCCCATAATTAACTTTTTGAACCCAAAAAATTAGATTTAATATCATTTTCTATCCTTTTTAGGTTTTAGAGCGTGGATGTCTAAATGGGCTTTCTAGTGAACCCGTTTGAATTTTAACCGAGTCAAAAGTTCAAAATTTTAGTTTAAGCCGTATAATAAGGTTCAAAAGCCCATAATTAACGTTTTTGACCGAAATAATTTGATTTAATATCATTTTCGATCTTTTTTAGGGTTCATACCGTGCATGTCTAAATGGGCTTTCTAGTGAACCCGTTCGAATTTTAACCGAGTCAAAAGTTCAAAATTTTAGTTTAAGCTGTATAATGTGGTTCAAAAGCCCATAATTAACTTTTTTTTACCCAAAAAATTTGATTTAATTTCATTTTCGATCGTTTTTTAGGTTTTATAGCGTGTATGTCTAAATGGGCTTTCTAGTGAACCCGTTCGAATTTTAACCGACTCAAAAGTTCAAAATTTTAGTTTAAGCTGTATAATAAGGTTCAAAAGCCCATAATTAAACTTTTTTACCCAAAAAATTTGATCTAATATCATTTTCGATCGTTTTTTAGGGTTCATAGCGTGCATGTCTAAATGGGCTTTCTAGTAAACCCGTTCAAATTTTAACCGAGTCAAAAGTTCAAAATATTAGTTTAAGGTGTATAATAATGTTCAAAAGCCCATAATTAACTTTTTTTACCCAAAAAATTTGATTTAGTATCATTTTCGATTATTTTTTAGGGTTCATAGCGTGCATTTCTAATTGGGCTTTCTAGTAAACCCGTTCGAATTTTAACCGAGTCAAAAGTTAAAAATTTTAATTTAAGCTGTATAATAAGGTTCAAAATCCCATAATTAACCTTTTTTTACACAAAAAATTTGATTTAATATCATTTTCCAACGTTTTTTAGGGTTCATAGTGTGCATGTCTAAATGGGCTTTTTAGTGAAACCGTTCGAATTTTAACCGCGTCAAAAGTTCAAAATTTTAGTTTAATCTGTATAATAAGGTTCAAACGCCCATAATTAACTTTTTTTACCCAAAAAATTTGATTTAATATCATTTTCGATCGTTTTTTAGGGTTCATAGCGTTCATGTCTAAATGGACTTTCTAGTGAACCCGTTCGAATTTTAACCGAGTCAAAAGTTCAAAATATTAGTTTAAGCTGTATAATAAGGTTCAAAAGCCCATAATTTACTTTTTTACCCAAAAAAGTTGATTTAATATAATTTTCGATCGTTTTTTAGGGTTCATAGCGTGCATGTCTAAATGGGCTTTCTAGTAAACGCGTTCGAATAACCGAGTCAAAAGTTCAAAATTTAAGTTTAAGCTGTATAATAAGGTTTAAAATCCCATAATCAACTTTTTTTACACAAAAAATTTGATTTAATATCATTTTCCATCGTTTTTTAGGGTTCATAGCGTGCATGTCTAAATGGGCTTTCTAGTGAACCCGTTCGAATTTTAACCGAGTTAAAAGTTCAAAATTTTAATTTAAGCTGTACAAGAAGTTTCAAAAGCCCATAATTAACTTTTTTTACCCAAAAAATTTGATTTAATATCTTTTTCGATCGTTTTTTAGGGTTCATAACGTGCTTGTCTAAATGGGCTTTCTAGTTAACTCGTTCGAATTTTAACCGAGTCAAAAGTTCAAAATTTTAGTTTAAGCTGTATAAGAAGTTTCAAAAGCCCATAATTAACTTTTTGTACCCAAAAAATTTGATTTAATATCATTTTCCATCCTTTTTAGGGTTTAGAGCGTGCATGTCTAAATGGGCTTTCTAGTGAACCCGTTCGAATTTTAACCGAGTCGAAAGTTAAAAATTTTAGTTTAAGCCGTATAATAAGGTTCAAAAGCCCATAATTAACGTTTTTGACCGAAAAAATTTGATTCAATATCATTTTTGATCATTTTTTAGGGTTCATACCATGCCTGTCTAAATGGGCTTTCTAGTGAACACGTTCGAATTTTAACCGACTCAAAAGTTCAAAATTTTAGTTCAAGCTGTATAATAATGTTCGAAATCCCATAATTAACTATTTTTACCCAAAAAATTTCATTTAATATCTTTTTCGATCGTTTTTTAGGGTTCATACCGTGCATGTCTAAATGGGCTTTCTAGTTAACTCGTTCGTATTTTAACCGAGTCGAAACTTCAAAATTTTAGTTTAAGCTATATAAGAAGTTTCAAAAGCCCATAATTAACTTTTTGTTCCCAAAAAATTTGATTTAATATCATTTTCCATCCATTTTAGGGTTTAGAGCGTGCATGTCTAAATGGGCTTTCTAGTGAACCCGTTCGAATTTTAACCGAGTCAAAAGTTCAAAATATTAGTTTAAGCTGTATAATAAGGTTCAAAAGCCCATAATTTACTTTTTTACCCAAAAAAGTTGATTTAATATCATTTTCGATCGTTTTTTAGGGTTCATAGCGTGCATGTCTAAATGGGCTTTCTAGTAAACCCGTTCAAATTTTAACCGAGTCAAAAGTTCAAAATATTAGTTTAAGGTGTATAATAATGTTCAAAAGCCCATAATTAACTTTTTTTACCCAAAAAATTTGATTTAGTATCATTTTCGATTATTTTTTAGGGTTCATAGCGTGCATGTCTAATTGGGCTTTCTAGTAAACCCGTTCGAATTTTAACCGACTCAAAAGTTAAAAATTTTAATTTAAGCTGTATAATAAGGTTCAAAATCCCATAATTAACCTTTTTTTACACAAAA
Organism: Abelmoschus esculentus; assembly: GCA_035048815.1. Taxonomy (NCBI): domain Eukaryota; kingdom Viridiplantae; phylum Streptophyta; class Magnoliopsida; order Malvales; family Malvaceae; genus Abelmoschus; species Abelmoschus esculentus. The sequence goes on from JAUCBN010000049.1 coordinate 6,938,074, forward strand.
AATTTGATTTAATATCATTTTCCAACGTTTTTTAGGGTTCATAGTGTGCATGTCTAAATGGGCTTTCTAGTGAACCCGTTCGAATTTTAACCGAGTCAAAAGTTCAAAATTTTAGTTTAATCTGTATAATAAGGTTCAAAAGCCCATAATTAACTTTTTTAACCCAAAAAATTTGATTTAATATCATTTTTGATCGTTTTTTAGGGTTCATAGCGTTCATGTCTAAATGGGCTTTCTAGTGAACCCGTTCGAATTTTAACCGAGTCAAAAGTTCAAAATTTTAGTTTGAGCTGTATAATAAGGTTCAAAAGGCCATAATTAACTTTTTTTACCCAAAAAATTTGATTTAATTTCATTTTCGATCTTTTTTAGGTTTCATAGCGTGTGTGCCTAAATGGGCTTTCTAGTGAACCCGTTCAAATTTTAACCTACTAAAAGTTCAAAATTTTAGTTTAAGCTGTTAAATAAGGTTCAAAAGCCCATAATTAACTTTTTTTACCCAAAAAGTTCGATTTAATATCTTTTTCGATCGTTTTTTAAGGTTCATAACGGGAATGTCTAAATGGGCTTTTTAGTGAACCCGTTCGAATTTTAACCGAGTCAAAACTTCAAAATTTTAGTTTAAGCCGTATAATAAGGTTCGAAATCCCATAATTAACTTTTTGTACCCAAAAAATTTGATTTAATATCATTTTCGATCGTTTTTAGGGTTTATACCGTGCATGTCTAAATGGGCTTTCTAGTGAACCCGTTCGAATTTTAACTGAGTCAAAAGTTCAAAATTTTAGTTTAAGCTGTATAATAAGTTTCAAAAGCCCATAATTAACTTTTTGAACCCAAAAAATTAGATTTAATATCATTTTCTATCCTTTTTAGGTTTTAGAGCGTGGATGTCTAAATGGGCTTTCTAGTGAACCCGTTTGAATTTTAACCGAGTCAAAAGTTCAAAATTTTAGTTTAAGCCGTATAATAAGGTTCAAAAGCCCATAATTAACGTTTTTGACCGAAATAATTTGATTTAATATCATTTTCTATCTTTTTTAGGGTTCATACCGTGCATGTCTAAATGGGCTTTCTAGTGAACCCGTTCGAATTTTAACCGAGTCAAAAGTTCAAAATTTTAGTTTAAGCTGTATAATGTGGTTCAAAAGCCCATAATTAACTTTTTTTTACCCAAAAAATTTGATTTAATTTCATTTTCGATCGTTTTTTAGGTTTTATAGCGTGTATGTCTAAATGGGCTTTCTAGTGAACCCGTTCGAATTTTAACCGACTCAAAAGTTCAAAATTTTAGTTTAAGCTGTATAATAAGGTTCAAAAGCCCATAATTAAACTTTTTTACCCAAAAAATTTGATCTAATATCATTTTCGATCGTTTTTTAGGGTTCATAGCGTGCATGTCTAAATGGGCTTTCTAGTAAACCCGTTCAAATTTTAACCGAGTCAAAAGTTCAAAATATTAGTTTAAGGTGTATAATAATGTTCAAAAGCCCATAATTAACTTTTTTTACCCAAAAAATTTGATTTAGTATCATTTTCGATTATTTTTTAGGGTTCATAGCGTGCATGTCTAATTGGGCTTTCTAGTAAACCCGTTCGAATTTTAACCGAGTCAAAAGTTAAAAATTTTAATTTAAGCTGTATAATAAGGTTCAAAATCCCATAATTAACCTTTTTTTACACAAAAAATTTGATTTAATATCATTTTCCAACGTTTTTTAGGGTTCATAGTGTGCATGTCTAAATGGGCTTTTTAGTGAAACCGTTCGAATTTTAACCGCGTCAAAAGTTTAAAATTTTAGTTTAATCTGTATAATAAGGTTCAAAAGCCCATAATTAACTTTTTTTACCCAAAAAATTTGATTTAATATCATTTTCGATCGTTTTTTAGGGTTCATAGCGTTCATGTCTAAATGGACTTTCTAGTGAACCCGTTCGAATTTTAACCGAGTCAAAAGTTCAAAATATTAGTTTAAGCTGTATAATAAGGTTCAAAAGCCCATAATTTACTTTTTTACCCAAAAAAGTTGATTTAATATAATTTTCGATCGTTTTTTAGGGTTCATAGCGTGCATGTCTAAATGGGCTTTCTAGTAAACGCGTTCGAATAACCGAGTCAAAAGTTCAAAATTTAAGTTTAAGCTGTATAATAAGGTTTAAAATCCCATAATCAACTTTTTTTACACAAAAAATTTGATTTAATATCATTTTCCATCGTTTTTTAGGGTTCATAGCGTGCATGTCTAAATGGGCTTTCTAGTGAACCCGTTCGAATTTTAACCGAGTTAAAAGTTCAAAATTTTAATTTAAGCTGTACAAGAAGTTTCAAAAGCCCATAATTAACTTTTTTTACCCAAAAAATTTGATTTAATATCTTTTTCGATCGTTTTTTAGGGTTCATAACGTGCTTGTCTAAATGGGCTTTCTAGTTAACTCGTTCGAATTTTAACCGAGTCAAAAGTTCAAAATTTTAGTTTAAGCTGTATAAGAAGTTTCAAAAGCCCATAATTAACTTTTTTTACCCAAAAAATTTGATTTAATATCATTTTCCATCCTTTTTAGGGTTTAGAGCGTGCATGTCTAAATGGGCTTTCTAGTGAACCCGTTCGAATTTTAACCGAGTCGAAAGTTAAAAATTTTAGTTTAAGCCGTATAATAAGGTTCAAAAGCCCATAATTAACGTTTTTGACCGAAAAAATTTGATTCAATATCATTTTTGATCATTTTTTAGGGTTCATACCATGCCTGTCTAAATGGGCTTTCTAGTGAACACGTTCGAATTTTAACCGACTCAAAAGTTCAAAATTTTAGTTCAAGCTGTATAATAATGTTCGAAATCCCATAATTAACTATTTTTACCCAAAAAATTTCATTTAATATCTTTTTCGATCGTTTTTTAGGGTTCATACCGTGCATGTCTAAATGGGCTTTCTAGTTAACTCGTTCGTATTTTAACCGGGTCGAAACTTCAAAATTTTAGTTTAAGCTATATAAGAAGTTTCAAAAGCCCATAATTAACTTTTTGTTCCCAAAAAATTTGATTTAATATCATTTTCCATCCATTTTAGGGTTTAGAGCGTGCATGTCTAAATGGGCTTTCTAGTGAACCCGTTCGAATTTTAACCGAGTCAAAAGTTCAAAATTTTAGTTTAAGCCGTATAATAAGGTTCAAAAGCCCATAATTAACTTTTTTTACCCAAAAAATTTGATTTAATTTCATTTTCGGTCGTTTTTTAGGTTTCATAGCGTGTATGTCTAAATGGGCTTTCTAGTGAACCCGTTCAAATTTTAACCGACTAAAAGTTCAAAATTGTAGTTTAAGCTGTATAATAAGGTTCAAAAGCCCATAATTAACTTTTTTACCCAAAAAATTTGATTTAATATCTTTTTCGATCGTTTTTTAGGGTTCATAACGGGCATGTCTAAATCGGCTTTCTCGTGAACTCGTTCGAATTTTAACCGAGTCAAAACTTCAAAATTTTAGTTTAAGCCGTATAATAAGGTTCGAAATCCCATAATTAACTTTTTGTACCCAAAAAATTTGATTTAATATCATTTTCGATCGTTTTTAGGGTTCATACCGTGCATGTCTAAATGGGCTTTCTAGTGAAGCCGTTCGAATTTTAACCGAGTCAAAAGTTCAAAATTTTAGTTTAAGCTGTATAATATGTTTCAAAAGCCCATAATTAACTTTTTGTACCCAAGAAATTTGATTTAATATCATTTTCCATCATTTTTAGGGTTTAGAGCGTGGATGTCTAAATGGGCTTTCTAGTGAACCCGTTTGAATTTTAACCGAGTCAAAAGTTCAAAATTTTAGTTTAAGCCGTATAATAAGGTTCAAAAGCCCATAATTAACGTTTTTGACCGAAATAATTTGATTTAATATCATTTTCGATCTTTTTTAGGGTTCATACCGTGCATGTCTAAATGGGCTTTCTAGTGAACCCGTTCGAATTTTAACCGAGTCAAAAGTTCAAAATTTTAGTTTAAGCTGTATAATGTGGTTCAAAAGCCCATAATTAACTTTTTTTTACCCAAAAAATTTGATTTAATTTCATTTTCGATCGTTTTTTAGGTTTTATAGCGTGTATGTCTAAATGGGCTTTCTAGTGAACCCGTTCGAATTTTAACCGACTCAAAAGTTCAAAATTTTAGTTTAAGCTGTATAATAAGGTTCAAAAGCCCATAATTAAACTTTTTTACCCAAAAAATTTGATCTAATATCATTTTCGATCGTTTTTTAGGGTTCATAGCGTGCATGTCTAAATGGGCTTTCTAGTAAACCCGTTCAAATTTTAACCGAGTCAAAAGTTCAAAATATTAGTTTAAGGTGTATAATAATGTTCAAAAGCCCATAATTAACTTTTTTTACCCAAAAAATTTGATTTAGTATCATTTTCGATTATTTTTTAGGGTTCATAGCGTGCATGTCTAATTGGGCTTTCTAGTAAACCCGTTCGAATTTTAACCGAGTCAAAAGTTAAAAATTTTAATTTAAGCTGTATAATAAGGTTCAAAATCCCATAATTAACCTTTTTTACACAAAAAATTTGATTTAATATCATTTTCCAACGTTTTTTAGGGTTCATAGTGTGCATGTCTAAATGGGCTTTTTAGTGAACCCGTTCGAATTTTAACCGCGTCAAAAGTTCAAAATTTTAGTTTAATCTGTATAATAAGGTTCAAAAGCCCATAATTAACTTTTTTTACCCAAAAAATTTGATTTAATATCATTTTCGATCGTTTTTTAGGGTTCATAGCGTTCATGTCTAAATGGACTTTTTAGTGAACCCGTTCGAATTTTAACCGAGTCAAAAGTTCAAAATATTAGTTTAAGCTGTATAATAAGGTTCAAAAGCCCATAATTTACTTTTTTACCCAAAAAAGTTGATTTAATATCATTTTCGATCGTTTTTTAGGGTTCATAGCGTGCATGTCTAAATGGGCTTTCTAGTAAACGCGTTCGAATAACCGAGTCAAAAGTTCAAAATTTAAGTTTAAGCTGTATAATAAGGTTTAAAATCCCATAATCAACTTTTTTTACACAAAAAATTTGATTTAATATCATTTTCCATCGTTTTTTAGGGTTCATAGCGTGCATGTCTAAATGGGCTTTCTAGTGAACCCGTTCGAATTTTAACCGAGTTAAAAGTTCAAAATTTTAATTTAAGCTGTACAAGAAGTTTCAAAAGCCCATAATTAACTTTTTTTACCCAAAAAATTTGATTTAATATCTTTTTCGATCGTTTTTTAGGGTTCATAACGTGCTTGTCTAAATGGGCTTTCTAGTTAACTCGTTCGAATTTTAACCGAGTCAAAAGTTCAAAATTTTAGTTTAAGCTGTATAAGAAGTTTCAAAAGCCCATAATTAACTTTTTGTACCCAAAAAATTTGATTTAATATCATTTTCCATCCTTTTTAGGGTTTAGAGCGTGCATGTCTAAATGGGCTTTCTAGTGAACCCGTTCGAATTTTAACCGAGTCGAAAGTTAAAAATTTTAGTTTAAGCCGTATAATAAGGTTCAAAAGCCCATAATTAACGTTTTTGACCGAAAAAATTTGATTCAATATCAATTTTGATCATTTTTTAGGGTTCATACCATGCCTGTCTAAATGGGCTTTCTAGTGAACACGTTCGAATTTTAACCGAATCAAAAGTTCAAAATTTTAGTTCAAGCTGTATAATAATGTTCGAAATCCCATAATTAACTATTTTTACCCAAAAAATTTAATTTAATATCTTTTTCGATCGTTTTTTAGGGTTCATACCGTGCATGTCTAAATGGGCTTTCTAGTTAACTCGTTCGTATTTTAACCGAGTCGAAACTTCAAAATTTTAGTTTAAGCTATATAAGAAGTTTCAAAAGCCCATAATTAACTTTTTGTTCCCAAAAAATTTGATTTAATATCATTTTCCATCTATTTTAGGGTTTAGAGCGTGCATGTCTAAATGGGCTTTCTAGTGAACCCGTTCGAATTTTAACCGAGTCAAAAGTTCAAAATTTTAGTTTAAGCCGTATAATAAGGTTCAAAAGCCCATAATTAACTTTTTTTACCCAAAAAATTTGATTTAATTTCATTTTCGGTCGTTTTTTAGGTTTCATAGCGTGTATGTCTAAATGGGCTTTCTAGTGAACCCGTTCAAATTTTAACCGACTAAAAGTTCAAAATTGTAGTTTAAGCTGTATAATAAGGTTCAAAAGCCCATAATTAACTTTTTTACCCAAAAAATTTGATTTAATATCTTTTTCGATCGTTTTTTAGGGTTCATAACGGGCATGTCTAAATAGGCTTTCTCGTGAACTCGTTCGAATTTTAACCGAGTCAAAACTTCAAAATTTTAGTTTAAGCCGTATAATAAGGTTCGAAATCCCATAATTAACTTTTTGTACCCAAAAAATTTGATTTAATATCATTTTCGATCGTTTTTAGGGTTCATACCGTGCATGTCTAAATGGGCTTTCTAGTGAAGCCGTTCGAATTTTAACCGAGTCCAAAGTTCAAAATTTTAGTTTAAGCTGTATAATAAGGTTCAAAAGCCCATAATTAACGTTTTTGACCGAAAAAATTTGATTCAATATCAATTTTGATCATTTTTTAGGGTTCATACCATGCCTGTCTAAATGGGCTTTCTAGTGAACACGTTCGAATTTTAACCGAATCAAAAGTTCAAAATTTTAGTTTAAGCTGTATAATAAGGTTCAAAAGCTCATAATTAACTTTTTTTATCCAAAAAATTTGATTTAATATCTTTCTCGATCGTTTTTTAGGGTTCATAACGGGCATGTCTAAATGGGCTTTCTGGTGAACCCGTTCGAATTTTAACCGAGTCAAAACTTCAAAATTTTAGTTTAAGCCGTATAATAAGGTTCGAAAGCCCATAATTAACTTTTTGTTCCCAAAAAATTTGATTTAATATTATTTTCCATCCATTTTAGGGTTTAGAGCGTGCATGTCTAAATGGGCTTTCTAGTGAACCCATTCGAATTTTAACCGAGTCAAAAGTTCAAAATTTTAGTTTAAGCTGTATAATAAGGTTCAAAAGCCCATAATTAACTTTTTTTACACAAAAAATATGATTTAATTTCATTTTCGGTCGTTTTTTAGGTTTCATAGCATGTATGTCTAAATGGGCTTTCTAGTAAACCCGTTCAAATTTTAACCGACTAAAAGTTCAAAATTGTAGTTTAAGCTGTATAATAAGGTTCAAAAGCCCGTAATTAACTTTTTTACCCAAAAAATTTGATTTAATATCTTTTTCGATCGTTTTTTAGGGTTCATAACGGGCATGTCTAAATCGGCTTTCTCGTGAACTCGTTCGAATTTTAACCGAGTCAAAACTTCAAAATTTTAGTTTAAGCCGTATAATAAGGTTCGAAATCCCATAATTAACTTTTTGTACCCAAAAAATTTGATTTAATATCATTTTCGATCGTTTTTAGGGTTCATACCGTGCATGTCTAAATGGGCTTTCTAGTGAAGCCGTTCGAATTTTAACCGAGTCAAAAGTTCAAAATTTTAGTTTAAGCTGTATAATATGTTTCAAAAGCCCATAATTAACTTTTTGTACCCAAAAAATTTGATTTAATATCATTTTCCATCATTTTTAGGGTTTAGAGCGTGCATGTCTAAATAGGCTTTCTAGTGAACCCGTTCGAATTTTAACTGAGTCAAAAGTTCAAAATTTTAGTTTAAGCCGTATAATAAGGTTCAAAAGCCCATAATTAACGTTTTTGACCAAAAAAATTTGATTTAATATCATTTTCGATCTTTTTTAGGGTTCATACCGTGCATGTCTAAATGGGCTTTCTAGTGAGCCCGTTCGAATTTTAACCGAGTCAAAAGTTCAAAATTTTAGTTTAAGCTGTATAATAAGGTTCAAAAGCCCATAATTAACTTTTTTTACCCAAAAAATTTGATTTAATATCTTTTCCGATCGTTTTTTAGGGTTCATAACGGGCATGTCTAAATGGGCTTTCTTGTGAACCCGTTCGAATTTTAACCGAGTCAAAACTTCAGAATTTTAGTTTAAGCCGTATAATAAGGTTCCAAAGCCCATAATTAACTTTTTGTTCCCAAAAAATTTGATTTAATATTATTTTCCATCCATTTTAGGGTTTAGAGCGTGCATGTCTAAATGGGCTTTCTAGTGAACCCATTCGAATTTTAACCGAGTCAAAAGTTCAAAATTTTAGTTTAAGCTGTATAATAAGGTTCAAAAGCCCATAATTAACTTTTTTTACACAAAAAATATGATTTAATTTCATTTTCGGTCGTTTTTTAGGTTTCATAGCATGTATGTCTAAATGGGCTTTCTAGTAAACCCGTTCAAATTTTAACCGACTAAAAGTTCAAAATTGTAGTTTAAGCTGTATAATAAGGTTCAAAAGCCCGTAATTAACTTTTTTACCCAAAAAATTTGATTTAATATCTTTTTCGATCGTTTTTTAGGGTTCATAACGGGCATGTCTAAATCGGCTTTCTCGTGAACTCGTTCGAATTTTAACCGAGTCAAAACTTCAAAATTTTAGTTTAAGCCGTATAATAAGGTTGGAAATCCCATAATTAACTTTTTGTACCCAAAAAATTTGATTTAATATCATTTTCGATCGTTTTTAGGGTTCATACCGTGCATGTCAAAATGGGCTTTCTAGTGAAGCAGTTCGAATTTTAACCGAGTCAAAAGTTCAAAATTTTAGTTTAAGCTGTATAATATGTTTCAAAAGCCCATAATTAACTTTTTGTACCCAAAAAATTTGATTTAATATCATTTTCCATCATTTTTAGGGTTTAGAGCGTGCATGTCTAAATAGGCTTTCTAGTGAACCCGTTCGAATTTTAACTGAGTCAAAAGTTCAAAATTTTAGTTTAAGCCGTATAATAAGGTTCAAAAGCCCATAATTAACGTTTTTGACCAAAAAAATTTGATTTAATATCATTTTCGATCTTTTTTAGGGTTCATACCGTGCATGTCTAAATGGGCTTTCTAGTGAGCCCGTTCGAATTTTAACCGAGTCAAAAGTTCGAAATTTTAGTTTAAGCTGTATAATAAGGTTCAAAAGCCCATAATTAACTTTTTTTACCCAAAAAATTTGATTTAATATCTTTTCCGATCGTTTTTTAGGGTTCATAACGGGCATGTCTAAATGGGCTTTCTGGTGAACCCGTTCGAATTTTAACCGAGTCAAAACTTCAGAATTTTAGTTTAAGCCGTATAATAAGGTTCCAAAGCCCATAATTAACTTTTTGTTCCCAAAAAATTTGATTTAATATCATTTTCCATCTATTTGAGGGTTTAGAGCGTGCAAGTCTAAATGGGCTTTCTAGTGAACCCGTTCGAATTTTAACCGAGTCAAAAGTTCAAAATTTTAGTTTAAGCCGTATAATAAGGTTCAAAAGCCCATAATTAACGTTTTTGACCGAAAAAATTTGATTTAATATCATTTTCGATCGTTTTTTAGGGTTCATACCGTGCATGTCTAAACGGGCTTTCTAGTGAACCCGTTCGAATTTTAACCGAGTCAAAAGTTCAAAATTTTAGTTTAAGCTGTATAATAAGAATCAAAAGCCCACAATTAACTTTTTTTACCCAAAAAATTTGATTTAATTTCATTTTCGATCGTTTTTTAGGTTTCATAGCGTGTATGTCTAAATGGGCTTTCTAGTGAACCCGTTCGAATTTTAACCGACTAAAAGTTCAAAATTGTAGTTTAAGCTGTATAATAAGGTTCAAAAGCCCATAATTAACTTTTTTACCCAAAAAATTTGATTTAATATCTTTTTCGATCGTTTTTTAGGGTTCATAACGGGCATGTCTAAATCGGCTTTCTCGTGAACTCGTTCGAATTTTAACCGAGTCAAAACTTCAAAATTTTAGTTTAAGCCGTATAATAAGGTTCGTAATCCCATAATTAACTTTTTGTACCCAAAAAATTTGATTTAAAATCATTTTCGATCGTTTTTAGGGTTCATACCGTGCATGTCTAAATGGGCTTTCTAGTGAAGCCGTTCGAATTTTAACCGAGTCAAAAGTTCAAAATTTTAGTTTAAGTTGTATAATATGTTTCAAAAGCCCATAATTAACTTTTTGTACCCAAAAAATTTGATTTAATATCATTTTCCATCATTTTTAGGGTTTAGAGCGTGCATGCCTAAATAGGCTTTCTAGTGAACCCGTTCGAATTTTAACCGAGTCAAAAGTTCAAAGTTTTAGTTTAAGCCGTATAATAAGGTTCAAAAGCCCATAATTAACGTTTTTGACCGAAAAAATTTGATTTAATATCATTTTCGATCTTTTTTAGGGTTCATACCGTGCATGTCTAAATGGGCTTTCTAGTGAGCCCGTTCGAATTTTAACCGAGTTAAAAGTTCAAAATTTTAGTTTAAGCTGTATAATAAGGTTCAAAAGCCCATAATTAACTTTTTTTACCCAAAAAATTTGATTTAATATCTTTTTCGATCGTTTTTTAGGGTTCGTAACGGGCATGTCTAAATGGGCTTTCTGGTGAACCCGTTCGAATTTTAACCGAGTCAAAACTTCAGAATTTTAGTTTAAGCCGTATAATAAGGTTCCAAAGCCCATAATTAACTTTTTGTTCCCAAAAAATTTGATTTAATATCATTTTCCATCTATTTGAGGGTTTAGAGCGTGCATGTCTAAATGGGCTTTCTAGTGAACCCGTTCGAATTTTAACCGAGTCAAAAGTTCAAAATTTTAGTTTAAGCCGTATAATAAGGTTCAAAAGCCCATAATTAACGTTTTTGACCGAAAAAATTTGATTTAATATCATTTTCGATCGTTTTTTAGGGTTCATACCGTGCATGTCTAAATGGGCTTTCTAGTGAACCCGTTCGAATTTTAACCGAGTCAAAAGTTCAAAATTTTAGTTTAAGCTGTATAATAAGGTTCAAAAGCCCACAATTAACTTTTTTTACCCAAAAAATTTGATTTAATTTCATTTTCGATCGTTTTTTAGGTTTCATAGCGTGTATGTCTAAATGGGCTTTCTAGTGAACCGGTTCGAATTTTAACCGACTAAAAGTTCAAAATTTTAGTTTAAGCTGTATAATAAGGTTCAAAAGCCCATAATTAACTTTTTTTACCCAAAAAATTTGATTTAATTTCATTTTCGATCCTTTTTAGGGTTCATAACGGGCATGTCTAAATGTGCTTTCTAGTGAACCCGTTCGAATTCTAACCGAGTCAAAACTTCAAAATTTTAGTTTAAGCCGTATAATAAGGTTCGAAATCCAATAATTAACTTTTTGTACCCAAAAAATTTGATTTAATATCATTTTCGATCGTTTTTAGGGTTCATACCGTGCATGTCTACATGGGCTTTCTAGTGAACCCGTTCGAATTTTAACCGAGTCAAAAGTTCAAAATTTTAATTTAAGCTGTATAATATGTTTCAAAAGCCCATAATTAACTTTTTGTACCCAAAAAATTTGATTTAATATCATTTTCCATCCTTTTTAGGGTTCAGAGCGTGCATGTCTAAATGGGCTTTCTAGTGAACCCGTTTTAATTTTAAACGAGTCAAAACTTTTTAGGTTTTTTACCCACAATTAACTTTTTGTACCCACAATTAACTTTTTTTACCCAAAAAATTTGATTTAATTTCATTTTCGATCGTTTTTTAGGTTTCATAGCGTGTATGTCTAAATGGGCTTTCTAGTGAACCGGTTCGAATTTTAACCGACTCAAAGTTCAAAATTTTAGTTTAAGCTGTATAATAAGGCTCAAAAGCCCATAATTAACTTTTTTTACCCAAAAAATTCGATTTAATATCTTTTTCGATCGTTTTTTAAGGTTCATAACGGGCATGTCTAAATGGGCTTTCTCGTGAACCCGTTCGAATTTTAACCGAGTCAAAACTTCAAAATTTTAGTTTAAGCCGTATAATAAGGTTCAAAATCCCATAATTAACTTTTTGTACCCAAAAAATTTGATTTAATATCATTTTCGATCGTTTTTAGGGTTTATACCGTGCATGTCTAAATGGGCTTTCTAGTGAACCTATTCGAATTTTAACTGAGTCAAAAGTTCAAAATTTTAGTTTAAGGTGTATAATAAGTTTCAAAAGCCCATAATTAACTTTTTGAACCCAAAAAATTTGATTTAATATCATTTTCTATCCTTTTTAGGTTTCATAGCGTGCATGTCTAAATGGGCTTTCTAGTGAACCCGTTCGAATTTTAACCGAGTTAAAAGTTCAAAATTTTAATTTAAGCTGTATAAGAAGTTTCAAAAGCCCATAATTAACTTTTTTTACCCAAAAAATTTGATTTAATATCTTTTTCGATCGTTTTTTAGGGTTCATAACGTGCTTATCTAAATGGGCTTTCTAGTTAACTCGTTCGAATTTTAACCGAGTCAAAAGTTCAAAATTTTAGTTTAAGCTGTATAACAAATTTCAAAATCCCATAATTAACTTTTTGTACCCAAAAAATTTGATTTAATATCATTTTCGATCGTTTTTTAGGGTTCATAGCGTTCATGTCTAAATGGGCTTTCTAGTGAACCCATTCGAATTTTAACCGAGTCAAAAGTTCAAAATTTTAGTTTAAGCTGTATAATGTGGTTCAAAAGACCATAATTAACTTTTTTTTACCCAAAAAATTTGATTTAATTTCATTTTCGATTGTTTTTTAGGTTTTATAGCGTGTATGTCAAAATGGGCTTTCTAGTGAACCCATTCGAATTTTAACCGACTCAAAAGTTCAAAATTTTAGTTTAAGCTGTATAATAAGGTTCAAAAGCCCATAATTAAACTTTTTTACCCAAAAAATTTGATCTAATATCATTTTCGATCGTTTTTTAGGGTTCATAGCGTGCATGTCTAAATGGGCTTTCTAGTAAACCCGTTCAAATTTTAACCGAGTCAAAAGTTCAAAATATTAGTTTAAGGTGTATAATAATGTTCAAAAGCCCATAATTAACTTTTTTTACCCAAAAAATTTGATTTAGTATCATTTTCGATTACTTTTTTAGGGTTCATAGCGTGCATGTCTAAATGGGCTTTCTAGTAAACTCGTTCGAATTTTAACCGAGTCAAAAGTTCAAAATTTTAATTTAAGCTGTATAATAAGGTTTAAAATCGCATAATTAACTTTTTTTTACACAAAAAATTTGATTTAATATCATTTTCCAACGTTTTTTAGGGTTCATAGTGTGCATGTCTAAATGGGCTTTCTTTTGAACCCGTTCGAATTTTAACCGAGTCAAAAGTTCAAAATTTTAGTTTAAGCTGTATAATTAGGTTCAAAAGCCCATAATTAACTTTTTTACCTAAAAAAAGTTGATTTAATATCATTTTCGTTCGTTTTTTAGAGTTCATAGCGTGCATGTCTAAATGGGCTTTCTAGTAAACGCGTTCGAATTTTAACCGAGTCAAAAGTTCAAAACTTTAGTTTAAGCTGTATAATAAGGTTCAAAAGCCCATAATTAACTTTTTTTCCCAAAAAATTTGATTTAATATCATTTTCGATCGTTTTTTAGAGTTCATAGCGTGCATGTCTAAATGGGCTTTCTGGTGAACCCGTTCGAATTTTAACCGAGTCAAAAGTTCAAAATTTTAGTTTAAGCCGTATAATAAGGTTCGAAATCCCATGATTAACTTATTGAACCCAAAAAATTTGATTTAATATCATTTTCGATCGTTTTTAGGGTTCATACCGTGCATGTCTAAATGGGCTTTCTAGTGAAGCCGTTCGAATTTTAACCGAGTCAAAAGTTCAAAATTTTAGTTTAAGCTGTATAATATGTTTCAAAAGCCCATAATTAACTTTTTGTACCCAAAAAATTTAATTTAATATCATTTTCCATCCTTTTTAGGGTTTAGAGCGTGCATGTCTAAATGGGCTTTCTAGTGAACCCGTTCGAATTTTAACCGAGTCAAAAGTTCAAAATTTTAGTTTAAGCCGTATAATAAGGTCAAAAGCACATAATTAACGTTTTTGACTGAAAAAATTTGATTTAATATCATTTTCGATCTTTTTTAGGGTTCATACCGTGCATGTCTAAATGGGCTTTCTAGTGAGCCCGTTCGAATTTTAACCGAGTCAAAAGTTCAAAATTTTAGTGTAAGCTGTATAATAAGGTTCAAAAGCCCATAATTAACTTTTTTTACCCAAAAAATTTGATTTAATAACTTTTTCGATCGTTTTTTAGGGTTCATAACGTGCATGTCTAAATGGGCTTTCTAGTTAACTCGTTCGTATTTTAACCGAGTCAAAAGTTCAAAATTTTAGTTTAAGCTGTATAAGAAGTTTCAAAAGCCCATAATAAACTTTTTGTACCCAAAAAATTTGATTTAACATCATTTTCCATCCTTTTTAGGGTTTAGAGCGTGCATGTCTAAATGGGCTTTCTAGTGAACCCGTTCGAATTTTAACCGAGTCGAAAGTTCAAAATTTTAGTTTAAGCCGTATAATAAGGTTCAAAAGCCCTTAATTAACGTTTTTGACCGAAAAAATTTGATTCAATATCATTTTCGATCGTTTTTTAGGTTTCATACCGTGCATGTCTAAATGGGCTTTCTAGTGAACCTGTTCGAATTTTAACCAACTCAAAAGTTCAAAATTTTAGTTCAAGCTGTATAATAAGGTTCAAAAGCCCATAAATAACTTTTTTTACCCAAAAAATTTGATTTAATATCTTTTTCGATCGTTTTTTAAGGTTCATAACGGGATGTCTAAATGGGCTTTCTCGTGAACCCGTTCGAATTTTAACCGAGTCAAAAGTTAAAAATTTTAGTTTAAGCCGTATAATAAGGTTCAAAACCCATAATTAACGTTTTTGACCGAAAAAATTTGATTTAACATCATTTTTGATCGTTTTTTAGGGTTCATACCGTGCATGTCTAAATGGGCTCTCTAATGAACGCGTTCGAATTTTAACCGAGTAAAAAGTTCAAAATTTTAGTTTAAGCTGTACAATAAGGTTCAAAAGACCATAATTAACTTTTTTTACCCAAAAAATTTGATTTAATTTCATTTTCGATCTTTTCTTAGGTTTCATAGCGTGTTTGTCTAAATGGGCTTTCTAGTGAACACGTTCGAATTTTAACCGACTAAAAGTTCAAAATTTTAGTTTAAGTTGTATAATAAGGTTCAAAAGCCCATAATTAACTTTTTTTACCCAAAAAATTTGATTTAATATCTTTTTCGATCGTTTTTTAGGGTTCATAACGTGCATGTTTAAATGGGCTTTCTAGTGAACCCATTCGAATTTTAACCGAGTCAAAAGTTCAAAATTTTAGTTTAAGCTGTATAATGTGGTTCAAAAGCCCATAATTAAATTTTTTTTACCCAAAAAATTTGATTTAATTTCATTTTCGATCGTTTTTTAGGTTTTATAGCGTGTATATCAAAATGGGCTTTCTAGTGAACCCATTCGAATTTTAACCGACTCAAAAGTTCAAAATTTTAGTTTAAGCTGTATAATAAGGTTCAAAAGCCCATAATTAAACTTTTTTACCCAAAAAATTTGATCTAATATCATTTTCGATCGTTTTTTATGGTTCATAGCGTGCATGTCTAAATGGGCTTTCTAGTAAACCCGTTCAAATTTTAACCGAGTCAAAAGTTCAAAATATTAGTTTAAGCTGTATAATAAGGTTTAAAATCGCATAATTAACTTTTTTTTACACAAAAAATTTGATTTAATATCATTTTCCAACGTTTTTTAGGGTTCATAGTGTGCATGTCTAAATGGGCTTTTTAGTGAACCCGTTCGAATTTTAACCGAGTCAAAAGTTCAAAATTTTAGTTTAATCTGTATAATAAGGTTCAAAAGCCCATAATTAACTTTTTTTACCCAAAAAATTTGATTTAATATCATTTTCGATCGTTTTTTAGGGTTCATACCGTGCATGTCTAAATGGGCTTTCTAGTGAACCCGTTCGAATTTTAACCGAGTCAAAAGTTCAAAAATTTAGTTTAAGCTATATAATAAGGTTCAAAATCCCATAATTAACTTTTTTTACCCAAAAAATTTGTTTTAATATATTTTTCGATCGTTTTTTAGGGTTCATAACGTGCTTGTCTAAATGGGCTTTCTAGTTAACTCGTTCGAATTTTAACCGAGTCAAAAGTTCAAAATTTTAGTTTAAGCTGTATAAGAAGTTTCAAAAGCCCATAATTAACTTTTTGTTCCCAAAAAATTTGATTTAATATCATTTTCCATCCATTTTAGGGTTTAGAGCGTGCATGTCTAAATGGGCTTTCTAGTGAACCCGTTCGAATTTTAACCGAGTCAAAAGTTCAAAATTTTAGTTTAAGCTGTATAATAAGGTTCAAAAGCCCATAATTAACTTTTTTTACCCAAAAAATTTGATTTAATTTCATTTTCGGTCATTTTTTAGGTTTCATAGCGTTTATGTCTAAATGGGCTTTCTAGTGAACCCGTTCAAATTTTAACCGACTAAAAGTTCAAAATTGTAGTTTAAGCTGTATAATAAGGTTCAAAAGCCCATAATTAACTTTTTTTACCCAAAAAATTTGATTTAATATCTTTTTCGATCGTTTTTTAGGGTTCATAACGGGCATGTCTAAATGGGCTTTCTCATGAACTCGTTCGAATTTTAACCGAGTCAAAACTTCAAAATTTTAGTTTAAGCCGTATAATAAGGTTCAAAATCCCATAATTAACTTTTTGTACCCAAAAAATTTGATTTAATATCATTTTCGATCGTTTTTAGGGTTCATACCGTGCATGTCTAAATGGGCTTTCTAGTGAAGCCGTTCGAATTTTAACCGAGTCAAAAGTTCAAAATTTTAGTTTAAGCTGTATAATATGTTTCAAAAGCCCATAATTAACTTTTTGTACCCAAAAAATTTGATTTAATATCATTTTCCATCATTTTTAGGGTTTAGAGCGTGCATGTCTAAATGGGCTTTCTAGTGAACCCGTTCGAATTTTAACCGATTCAAAAGATCAAAATTTTAGTTTAAGCAGTATAATAAGGTTCAAAAGCCCATAATTAACGTTTTTGACTGAAAAAATTTGATTTAATATCATTTTCGATCTTTTTTAGGGTTCATACCGTGCATGTCTAAATGGGCTTTCTAGTGAGCCCGTTCGAATTTTAACCGAGCCAAAAGTTCAAAATTTTAGTTTAAGCTGTATAATAAGGTTCAAAAGCCCATAATTAACTTTTTTTACCCAAAAAATTTGATTTAATAACTTTTTCGATCGTTTTTTAGGGTTCATAACGTGCATGTCTAAATGGGCTTTCTAGTTAACTCGTTCGTATTTTAACCGAGTCAAAAGTTCAAAATTTTAGTTTAAGCTGTATAAGAAGTTTCAAAAGCCCATAATAAACTTTTTGTACCCAAAAATTTTGATTTAATATCATTTTCCATCCTTTTTAGGGTTTAGAGCGTGCATGTCTAAATGGGCTTTCTAGTGAATCCGTTCGAATTTTAACCGAGTCGAAAGTTAAAATTTTTAGTTTAAGCCGTATAATAAGGTTCAAAAGCCCTTAATTCACGTTTTTGACCGAAAAAAATTTGATTCAATATCATTTTCGATCGTTTTTTAGGGTTCATACCGTGCATGTCTAAATGGGCTTTCTAGTGAACCTGTTCGAATTTTAACCAACTCAAAAGTTCAAAATTTTAGTTCAAGCTGTATAATAAGGTTCAAAAGCCCATAATTAACTTTTTTTACCCAAAAAATTTGATTTAATATCTTTTTCGATCGTTTTTTAAGGTTCATAACGGGCATGTCTAAATGGGCTTTCTCGTGAACCCGTTCGAATTTTAACCGAGTCAAAACTTCAAAATTTTAGTTTAAGCCGTATAATAAGGTTCGAAATCCCATGATTAACTTTTTGTACCCAAAAAATTTGATTTAATATCATTTTCGATCGTTTTTAGGGTTCATACCGTGCATGTCTAAATGGGCTTTCTAGTGAAGCCGTTCGAATTTTAACCGAGTCAAAAGTTCAAAATTTTAGTTTAAGCCGTATAATAAGGTTCAAAAGCCCATAATTAACGTTTTTGACTGAAAAAATTTGATTTAATATCATTTTCGATCTTTTTTAGGGTTCATACCGTGCATGTCTAAATGGGATTTCTAGTGAGCCCGTTCGAATTTTAACCGAGTCAAAAGTTCAAAATTTTAGTGTAAGCTGTATAATAAGGTTCAAAAGCCCATAATTAACTTTTTTTACCCAAAAAATTTGATTTAATAACTTTTTCGATCGTTTTTTAGGGTTCATAACGTGCATGTCTAAATGGGCTTTCTAGTTAACTCGTTCGTATTTTAACCGAGTCAAAAGTGCAAAATTTTAGTTTAAGCTGTATAAGAAGTTTCAAAAGCCCATAATAAACTTTTTGTACCCAAAAAATTTGATTTAATATCATTTTCCATCCTTTTTAGGGTTTAGAGCGTGCATGTCTAAATGGGCTTCCTAGTGAACCCGTTCGAATTTTAACCGAGTCGACAGTTAAAAATTTTAGTTTAAGCAGTATAATAAGGTTCAAAAGCCCTTAATTAACGTTTTTGACCGAAAAAATTTGATTCAATATCATTTTCGATCGTTTTTTAGGTTTCATACCGTGCATGTCTAAATGGGCTTTCTAGTGAACCTGTTCGAATTTTAACCAACTCAAAAGTTCAAAATTTTAGTTCAAGCTGTATAATAAGGTTCAAAATCCCATAAATAACTTTTTTTACCCAAAAAATTTTATTTAATATCTTTTTCGATCGTTTTTTAAGGTTCATAACGGGCATGTCTAAATGGGCTTTCTCGTGAACCCGTTCAAATTTTAACCGAGTCAAAAGTTAAAAATTTTAGTTTAAGCCGTATAATAAGGTTCAAAATCTCATAATTAACGTTTTTGACCGAAAAAATTTGATTTAACATCATGTTTGATCGTTTTTTAGGGTTCATACCGTGCATGTCTAAATGGGTTTTCTAGTGAACGCGTTCGAATTTTAACCGAGTAAAAAGTTCAAAATTTTAGTTTAAGCTGTACAATAAGGTTCAAAAGACCATAATTAACTTTTTTTACCCAAGAAATTTGATTTAATTTCATTTTCGATCTTTTCTTAGGTTTCATAGCGTGTTTGTCTAAATGGGCTTTCTAGTGAACACGTTCGAATTTTAACCGACTAAAAGTTCAAAATTTTAGTTTAAGTTGTATAATAAGGTTTAAAAGCCCATAATTTACTTTTTTTACCCAAAAAATTTGATATAATATCTTTTTCGATCGTTTTTTAGGGTTCATAACGGGCATGTCTAAATGGGCTTTCTTGTGAACCCGTTCGAATTTTAACCGAGTCAAAACTTCAAAATTTTAGTTTAAGTTGTATAATAAGGTTCAAAAGCCCATAATTAACTTTTCTTACCCAAAAAATTTGATTTAATATCATTTTCGATCGTTTCTTAGGTTTCATAGCGTGTTTGTCTAAATGGGCTTTCTAGTGAACCCGTTCGAATTTTAACCGACTAAAAGTTCAATTTTTTAGTTTAAGCTATATACTAAGGTTCAAAAGCCGATAATTAACTTTTTTTACCCAAAAAATTTGATTTAATATCTTTTTCGATCGTTTTTTAGGGTTCATAGCGTGCATGTCTAAATGGGCTTTCTAGTAAACGCGTGCGAATTTTAACCGAGTCAAAACTTCAAAATTTTAGTTTAAGCCGTATAATAAGGTTCAAAAGCCCATAATTAACGTTTTTGACCGAAAAAATTTGATTTAATATCATTTTCGATTGTTTTTTAGGGTTCATACCGTGCATGTCTAAATGGGCTTTCTAGTGAACCCGTTCGAATTTTAACCGAGTCAAAAGTTCAAAAATTTAGTTTAAGATATATAATAAGGTTCAAAATCCCATAATTAACTTTTTTTACCCAAAAAATTTGTTTTAATATATTTTTCGATCGTTTTTTAGGGTTCATAACGTGTTTGTCTAAATGGGCTTTCTAGTTAACTCGTTCGAATTTTAACCGAGTCAAAAGTTCAAAATTTTAGTTTAAGCTGTATAAGAAGTTTCAAAAGCCCATAATTAACTTTTTGTTCCCAAAAAATTTGATTTAATATCATTTTCCATCCATTTTAGGGTTTAGAGCTTGCATGTCTAAATGGGCTTTCTAGTGAACCCGTTCGAATTTTAACCGAGTCAAAAGTTCAAAATTTTAGTTTAAGCTGTATAATAAGGTTCAAAATCCCATAATTAACTTTTTTTACCCAAAAAATTTGATTTAATTTCATTTTCGATCGTTTCTTAGGTTTCATAGCGTGTTTGTCTAAATAGGCTTTCTAGTGAACCCGTTCGAATTTTAATCGAGTCAAAACTTCAAAATTTTAGTTTAAGCTGTATAATAAGGTTCAAAAGCCCATAATTAACTTTTTTTACCCAAAAAATTTGATTTAATTTCATTTTCGGTCGTTTTTTAGGTTTCATAGCGTGTATGTCTAAATGGGCTTTCTAGTGAACCCGTTCAAATTTTAACCGACTAAAAGTTCAAAATTTTAGTTTAAGCTGTATAATAAGGCTCAAAAGCCCATAATTAACTTCTTTTACCCAAAAAATTTGATTTAATATCTTTTTCGATCGTTTTTTAGGGTTCATAACGGGCATGTCTAAATGGGCTTTCTCGTGAACCCGTTCGAATTTTAACCGAGTCAAAACTTCAAAATTTTAGTTTAAGCCGTATAATAAGGTTCGAAATCCCATAATTAACTTTTTGTACCCAAAAAATTTGATTTAATATCATTTTCGATCGTTTTTAGGGTTCATTCCATGCTTGTCTAAATGGGCTTTCTAGTGAAGCCGTTCGAATTTTAACCGAGTTAAAAGTTCAAAATTTTATTTTAAGTTGTATAATAAGTTTCAAAAGCCCATAATTAACTTTTTGTACCCAAAAAATTTGATTTAATATCATTTTCCATCCTTTTTAGGGTTCAGAGCGTGCATGTCTAAATGGGCTTTCTAGTGAACCCGTTCGAATTTTAACCGAGTCAAAAGTTCAAAATTTTAGTTTAAGCCGTATAATAAGGTTCAAAAGCCCATAATTAACGTTTTTGACCGAAAAAATTTGATTTAATATCATTTTCGATCTTTTTTAGGGTTCATACCGTGCATGTCTAAATGGGCTTTCTAGTGAGCCCGTTCGAATTTTAACCGAGTCAAAAGTTCAAAATTTTAGTTTAAGCTGTATAATAAGTTTCAAAAGCCCATAATTAACTTTTTTTACCCAAAAAATTTGGTCTAATATATTTTTTGATCGTTTTTTTAGATTCATAACGTGCATGTCTAAATGGGCTTTCTAGTTAACTCGTTCGAATTTAACAGAGTCAAAAGTTCAAAATTTTAGTTTAAGCTGTATAAGAAGTTTCAAAAGCCCATAATTAACTTTTTGTACCCAAAAAATTTGATTTAATATCATTTTCGATCGTTTTTAGGGTTCATACCGTGCATGTCTAAATGGGCTTTCTAGTGAACCCGTTCGAATTTTAACCGAGTCAAAAGTTCAAAATTTTAGTTTAAACTGTATAATATGTTTCAAAAGCCCATAATTAACTTTTTGAACCCAAAAAATTTGATTTAATATCATTTTCCATCCTTTTTAGGGTTCAGAGCGTGCATGTCTAAATGGGCTTTCTAGTGAACCCGTTCGAATTTTAACCGAGTCAAAAGTTTAAAATTTTAGTTTAAGCTGTATAATAAGGTTCAAAAGCCCATAATTAACTTTTTTTACCCAAAAAAAATTGATTTAATTTCATTTTCGGTCGTTTTTTAGGTTTCATAGCGTGTATGTCTACGTGGGCTTTCTAGTGAACCCGTTCGAATTTTAACAGACTAAAAGTTCAAAATTTTAGTTTAAGCTGTATAATAAGGTTCAAAAGCCCATAATTAACTTTTTTTACCCAAAAAATTTGATTTAATATCTTTTTCGATCGTTTTTTAGGGTTCATAACGTGCATGTCTAAATGGGCTTTAGTGAACCCGTTCGAATTTTAACCGACTCAAAAGTTCAAAATTTTAGTTTAAGCCGTATAATAAGGTTCAAAACCCCATAATTAACTTTTTTTACCCAAAAAATTTGATTTAATTTTATTTTTGATCGTTTTTTAGGGTTCATACCGTGCATGTCTAAATGGGCTTTCTAGTGAACCCATTCGAATTTTAACCGAGTCAAAAGTTCAAAATTTTAGTTTAAGCTGTATAATAAGGTTCGGAAGCCCGTAATTAACTTTTGTTACCCCAAAAATTTGATTTAATATCATTTTCGATCATTTTTTAGGGTTCATAGCGTTCATGTCTAAATGGGCTTTCTAGTGAACCCGTTCGAATTTTAATCGATTAAAAAGCTTAGAATTTGAGTTTAAGTTGTATAATTTGGTTCAAATGACCATAATTAACTTTTGGTACCCAAAAAATTTGATTTAATATCATTTTCGACCATTTTTAAGGGTTCAGAGCGTGCATGTCTAAATGGGCTTTCTAGTGAACCCGTTCATATTTTAAACGAGTCAAAACTTCAAAATTTTAGTTTAAGCCTTATAATAAGGTTCAAAAGCCCATAATTAACTTTTTGTACCCAAAAAATTTGATTTAATATCATTTTCGATCGTTTTTTAGGGTTCATAACGTGCATGTCTAAATGGGCTTTAGTGAACCCGTTCGAATTTTAACCGACTCAAAAGTTCAAAATTTTAGTTTAAGCCGTATAATAAGGTTCAAAACCCCATAATTAACTTTTTTTACCCAAAAAATTTGATTTAATTTTATTTTTGATCGTTTTTTAGGGTTCATACCGTGCATGTCTAAATGGGCTTTCTAGTGAACCCATTCGAATTTTAACCGAGTCAAAAGTTCAAAATTTTAGTTTAAGCTGTATAATAAGGTTCGGAAGCCCGTAATTAACTTTTGTTACCCAAAAAATTTGATTTAATATCATTTTCGATCATTTTTTAGGGTTCATAGCGTTAATGTCTAAATGGGCTTTCTAGTGAACCCGTTCGAATTTTAATCGATTAAAAAGCTTAGAATTTGAGTTTAAGTTGTATAATTTGGTTCAAATGCCCATAATTAACTTTTGGTACCCAAAAAATTTGATTTAATATCATTTTCGACCATTTTTAAGGGTTCAGAGCGTGCATGTCTAAATGGGCTTTCTAGTGAACCCGTTCATATTTTAAACGAGTCAAAACTTCAAAATTTTAGTTTAAGCCTTATAATAAGGTTCAAAAGCCCATAATTAACTTTTTGTACCCAAAAAATTTGATTTAATATCATTTTCGATCGTTTTTAGGGTTCATACCCTGCATTTCTAAATGGGCTTTCTAGTTTACCCGTTCGAATTTTAACCGAGTCAAAACTTTAAAACTTTAGTTTAAGCTGTATAATAAGGTTCAAAAGCCCATAATTAAATTTTTTTACCCAAAAAATTTGATTTAATATAATTTTCGATCGTTTTTTAGGGTTCAGAGCATGCATGTCTAAATGGGCTTTCTAGTGAACCCGTTCGAATTTTAACCGAGTCAAAAGTTCAAAATTTTAGTTTAAGCTGTATAATAAGGTTCAAAAGCCCATAATTAACTTTTTGTACCCAAAAAATTTTATTTAATATCATTTTCGACCATTTTTAAGTTTTCAGAGCGTGCATGTCTAAATGGGCTTTCTAGTGAACCCGTTCGAATTTTAACCGACTAAAAGTTCAAAATTTTAGTTTAAGCCGTATAATAAGGTTCAAAAGCCCATAATTAACTTTTTTTACCCAAAAAATTTGATTTAATATCTTTTTCGATCGTTTTTTAGGGTTCATAACGCGCATGTCTAAATGTGCTTTCTAGTGAACCCGTTCGAATTTTAACCGTGTCAAAAGTTCAAAATTTTAGTTTAATCTGTATACTAAGGTTCAAAACCCCATAATTAACTTTTTTTACCCAAAAAATTTGATTTAATTTTATTTTTGATCGTTTTTTAGGGTTCATACCGTGCATCTCTAAATGGGCTTTCTAGTGAACCCATTCGAATTTTAACCGAGTCAAAAGTTTAAAATTTTAGTTTAAGCTGTATAATAAGGTTCAAAAGCCCGTAATTAACTTTTTTTACCCAAAAAAATTGATTTAATATCTTTTTCGATCATTTTTTAGGATTCATAACGTGCATGTCTAAATGGGCTTTCTAGTAAACCCGTTCAAATTTTAATCGAGTCAAAAGTTCAAAATTTTAGTTTAAGCTGTATAATAAGGTTCAGAAGCCCGTAATTAACTTTTGTTACCCAAAAAATTTGATTTAATATCATTTTCGATCATTTTTTAGGGTTCATAGCGTTCATGTCTAAATGGGCTTTCTAGTGAACCCGTTCGAATTTTAATCGATTAAAAAGCTTAGAATTTGAGTTTAAGTTGTATAATTTGGTTCAAATGCCCATAATTAACTTTTTGTACCCAAAAAATTTGATTTAATATCATTTTTGACCATTTTTAAGGGTTCAGAGCGTGCATGTCTAAATGGGCTTTCTAGTGAACCCGTTTAAATTTTAAACGAGTCAAAAGTTCAAAATTTTAGTTTAAGCTGTATAATAAGTTTCAAAAGCCCATAATTAACTTTTTTTACCCAAAAAATTTGGTCTAATATATTTTTTGATCGTTTTTTTAGATTCATAACGTGCATGTCTAAATGGGCTTTCTAGTTAACTCGTTCGAATTTAACAGAGTCAAAAGTTCAAAATTTTAGTTTAAGCTGTATAAGAAGTTTCAAAAGCCCATAATTAACTTTTTGTACCCAAAAAATTTGATTTAATATCATTTTCGATCGTTTTTAGGGTTCATACCGTGCATGTCTAAATGGGCTTTCTAGTGAACCCGTTCGAATTTTAACCGAGTCAAAAGTTCAAAATTTTAGTTTAAACTGTATAATATGTTTCAAAAGCCCATAATTAACTTTTTGAACCCAAAAAATTTGATTTAATATCATTTTCCATCCTTTTTAGGGTTCAGAGCGTGCATGTCTAAATGGGCTTTCTAGTGAACCCGTTCGAATTTTAACCGAGTCAAAAGTTTAAAATTTTAGTTTAAGCTGTATAATAAGGTTCAAAAGCCCATAATTAACTTTTTTTACCCAAAAAAAATTGATTTAATTTCATTTTCGGTCGTTTTTTAGGTTTCATAGCGTGTATGTCTACGTGGGCTTTCTAGTGAACCCGTTCGAATTTTAACAGACTAAAAGTTCAAAATTTTAGTTTAAGCTGTATAATAAGGTTCAAAAGCCCATAATTAACTTTTTTTACCCAAAAAATTTGATTTAATATCTTTTTCGATCGTTTTTTAGGGTTCATAACGTGCATGTCTAAATGGGCTTTAGTGAACCCGTTCGAATTTTAACCGACTCAAAAGTTCAAAATTTTAGTTTAAGCCGTATAATAAGGTTCAAAACCCCATAATTAACTTTTTTTACCCAAAAAATTTGATTTAATTTTATTTTTGATCGTTTTTTAGGGTTCATACCGTGCATGTCTAAATGGGCTTTCTAGTGAACCCATTCGAATTTTAACCGAGTCAAAAGTTCAAAATTTTAGTTTAAGCTGTATAATAAAGTTCGGAAGCCCGTAATTAACTTTTGTTACCCCAAAAATTTGATTTAATATCATTTTCGATCATTTTTTAGGGTTCATAGCGTTCATGTCTAAATGGGCTTTCTAGTGAACCCGTTCGAATTTTAATCGATTAAAAAGCTTAGAATTTGAGTTTAAGTTGTATAATTTGGTTCAAATGACCATAATTAACTTTTGGTACCCAAAAAATTTGATTTAATATCATTTTCGACCATTTTTAAGGGTTCAGAGCGTGCATGTCTAAATGGGCTTTCTAGTGAACCCGTTCATATTTTAAACGAGTCAAAACTTCAAAATTTTAGTTTGAGCCTTATAATAAGGTTCAAAAGCCCATAATTAACTTTTTGTACCCAAAAAATTTGATTTAATATCATTTTCGATCGTTTTTTAGGGTTCATAACGTGCATGTCTAAATGGGCTTTAGTGAACCCGTTCGAATTTTAACCGACTCAAAAGTTCAAAATTTTAGTTTAAGCCGTATAATAAGGTTCAAAACCCCATAATTAACTTTTTTTACCCAAAAAATTTGATTTAATTTTATTTTTGATCGTTTTTTAGGGTTCATACCGTGCATGTCTAAATGGGCTTTCTAGTGAACCCATTCGAATTTTAACCGAGTCAAAAGTTCAAAATTTTAGTTTAAGCTGTATAATAAGGTTCGGAAGCCCGTAATTAACTTTTGTTACCCAAAAAATTTGATTTAATATCATTTTCGATCATTTTTTAGGGTTCATAGCGTTAATGTCTAAATGGGCTTTCTAGTGAACCCGTTCGAATTTTAATCGATTAAAAAGCTTAGAATTTGAGTTTAAGTTGTATAATTTGGTTCAAATGCCCATAATTAACTTTTGGTACCCAAAAAATTTGATTTAATATCATTTTCGACCATTTTTAAGGGTTCAGAGCGTGCATGTCTAAATGGGCTTTCTAGTGAACCCGTTCATATTTTAAACGAGTCAAAACTTCAAAATTTTAGTTTAAGCCTTATAATAAGGTTCAAAAGCCCATAATTAACTTTTTGTACCCAAAAAATTTGATTTAATATCATTTTCGATCGTTTTTAGGGTTCATACCCTGCATTTCTAAATGGGCTTTCTAGTTTACCCGTTCGAATTTTAACCGAGTCAAAACTTTAAAACTTTAGTTTAAGCTGTATAATAAGGTTCAAAAGCCCATAATTAAATTTTTTTACCCAAAAAATTTGATTTAATATAATTTTCGATCGTTTTTTAGGGTTCAGAGCATGCATGTCTAAATGGGCTTTCTAGTGAACCCGTTCGAATTTTAACCGAGTCAAAAGTTCAAAATTTTAGTTTAAGCTGTATAATAAGGTTCAAAAGCCCATAATTAACTTTTTGTACCCAAAAAATTTTATTTAATATCATTTTCGACCATTTTTAAGTTTTCAGAGCGTGCATGTCTAAATGGGCTTTCTAGTGAACCCGTTCGAATTTTAACCGACTAAAAGTTCAAAATTTTAGTTTAAGCCGTATAATAAGGTTCAAAAGCCCATAATTAACTTTTTTTACCCAAAAAATTTGATTTAATATCTTTTTCGATCGTTTTTTAGGGTTCATAACGCGCATGTCTAAATGTGCTTTCTAGTGAACCCGTTCGAATTTTAACCGTGTCAAAAGTTCAAAATTTTAGTTTAATCTGTATACTAAGGTTCAAAACCCCATAATTAACTTTTTTTACCCAAAAAATTTGATTTAATTTTATTTTTGATCGTTTTTTAGGGTTCATACCGTGCATCTCTAAATGGGCTTTCTAGTGAACCCATTCGAATTTTAACCGAGTCAAAAGTTTAAAATTTTAGTTTAAGCTGTATAATAAGGTTCAAAAGCCCGTAATTAACTTTTTTTACCCAAAAAAATTGATTTAATATCTTTTTCGATCATTTTTTAGGATTCATAACGTGCATGTCTAAATGGGCTTTCTAGTAAACCCGTTCAAATTTTAATCGAGTCAAAAGTTCAAAATTTTAGTTTAAGCTGTATAATAAGGTTCAGAAGCCCGTAATTAACTTTTGTTACCCAAAAAATTTGATTTAATATCATTTTCGATCATTTTTTAGGGTTCATAGCGTTCATGTCTAAATGGGCTTTCTAGTGAACCCGTTCGAATTTTAATCGATTAAAAAGCTTAGAATTTGAGTTTAAGTTGTATAATTTGGTTCAAATGCCCATAATTAACTTTTTGTACCCAAAAAATTTGATTTAATATCATTTTTGACCATTTTTAAGGGTTCAGAGCGTGCATGTCTAAATGGGCTTTCTAGTGAACCCGTTTAAATTTTAAACGAGTCAAAACTTCAAAATTTTAGTTTAAGCCGTATAATAAGGTTCAAAAGCCCATAATTAACTTTTTGTACCCAAAAAATTTGATTTAATATCATTTTCGATCGTTTTTAGGGTTCATACCCTGCATTTCTAAATGGGCTTTCTAGTTTACCCGTTCGAATTTTAACCGAGTCAAAACTTCAAAACTTTAGTTTAAGCTGTATAATAAGGTTCAAAAGCCCATAATTAAATTTTTTTACCCAAAAAATTTGATTTAATATCATTTTCGATCGTTTTTTAGGGTTCAGAGCGTGCATGTCTAAATGGGCTTTCTAGTGAACCCGTTCGAATTTTAACCGAGTAAAAAGTTCAAAATTTTAGTTTAAGCCGTATAATAAGGTTCAAAAGCCCATAATTAACTTTTTTTACCCAAAAAATTTGATTTAATTTCATTTTTGATCGTTTTTTAGGTTTCATAGCGTGTATGTCTAAATGGGCTTTCTAGTGAACCCGTTCGAATTTTAACCGACTAAAAGTTCAAAATTTTAGTTTAAGCTGTATAATAAGGTTCAAAAGCCCATAATTAACTTTTTTTTACACAAAAAATTTGATTTAATATCATTTTCCATCTTTTTTTAAGGTTCATAGCGTGCATGTCTAAATGGGCTTTCTAGTAAACCCGTTTGGAATTTTAACCGAGTCAAAAGTTCAAAATTTTAGTTTAAGCTGTATAATAAGGATCAAAGCCCATAATTAAATTTTTATACCCAAAAAATTTGATTTAATATCATTTTCGATCGTTTTTTAGGGTTCATAGCGTGCATGTCTAAATGGGCTTTCTAGTAAACCCGTTCGAATTTTTACCGAGTCAAAAGTTCAAAATTTTAGTTTAAGCTGTATAATATGGTTCAAAATCCCATAATTAACTTTTTTTACACAAAAAATTTGATTTAATATCATTTTCCATCTTTTTTTAGGGTTCTTAGCGTGCATGTCTAAATGGGCTTTCTAGTGAACCCGTTCAAATTTTAACCGAGTCAAAAGTTCAAAATTTTAGTTTAAGCCGTATAATAAGGTTCAAAAGCCCATAATTAACGTTTTTTACCCAAAAAATTCGATTTAATATCATTTTCCATCGATTTTTAAGGTTTAGAGTGTGCATGTCTAAATAGGCTTTCTAGTGAACCCGTTCGAATTTTAACCGATTAAAAAGCTCAAAATTTGAGTTTAAGTTGTATAATTTGGTTCAAATGCCCATAATTAATTTTTCGTACCCAAAAAATTTGATTTAATATCATTTTGGATATTTTTTAGGGTTCACAGCGTGCATGTCTAAATGGGCTTTCTAGTGAACCCGTTCGAATTTTAACCGAGTCAAAAGTTCAAATTTTAGTTTAAGCTGTATAATAAGGTTCAAAAGTCCATAATTAACTTTTTGTACCCAAAAAATTTGATTTAATATCATTTTCCATCCTTTTTAGGGTTCATAGCGTGCATGTCTAAATGGGCTTTCTAGTGAAGCCGTTCGAATTTTAACCGAGTCAAAAGTTCAAAATTTTAGTTTAAGCCAAATAATAAGGTTAAAAAGCACATAATTAACGTTTTTACCCAAAAAATTTGATTTAATATCATTTTCCATCGTTTTTTAAGGTTCATAGCGTGCATGTCTAAATAGGCTTTCTAGTGAACCCGTTCGAATTTTAAAAGATTAAAAAGCTCAGAATTTGAGTTTAAGTTGTATTATTTGGTTCAAATACCCATAATTAACTTTTTGTACCCAAAAAATTTGATTTAAAATCATTTTGGATCATTTTTTCGGGTTCATAGCGTGCATGTCTAAATGGGCTTTCTAGTGAACCCGTTCGAATTTTATCCGAGTCAAAAGTTCAAAATTTTAGTTTAAGCTGTATAATAAGGTTTAAAAGCCCATAATTAACTTTTTTTACCCAAAAAATCTGATTTAATTTCAGTTTTGATCGTTTTTTAGGGTTCATAGCGTGCTTGTCTAAATGGGCTTTCTAGTGAACCCGTTGGATTTTTAACCGAGTCAAAAGTTCAAAATTTTAGTTTAAGCTGTATAATAAGGTTCAAAAGCCCATAATTAACTTTTTTTACCCAATAAATTTGATTTAATTTCATTTTTGATCGTTTTTTAGGTTTCATAGCGTGTATGTCTAAATGGGCTTTCTAGTGAACCCGTTCGAATTTTAACCGACTAAATGTTCAAAATTTTAGTTTAAGCTGTATAATAAGGTTCAAAAGCACATAATTAACTTTTTGTACCCAAAAAATTTGATTTAATATCATTTTCCATCCTTTTTAGGGTTCAGAGCGTGCATGTCTAAATGGGCTTTCTAGTGAACCCGTTCGAATTTTAACCGAGTCAAAAGTTCAAAATATTAGTTTAAGGTGTATAATAATGTTCAAAAGCCGATAATTAACTTTTTTACCCAAAAAATTCGATTTAATATCATTTTCGATCGTTTTTTAGGGTTCATAGCGTGCATGTCTAAATGGCCTTTCTAGTAAACCCGTTCGAATTTTAACCGAGTCAAAAGTTCAAAATTTTAATTTAAGCTATATAATAAGGTTCAAAATCGCATTATTAACCTTTTTTGCACAAAAAATTTGATTTAATATCATTTTCCATCTTTTTTAGGGTTCATAGCGTGCATGTCTAAATGGGCTTTTTAGTGAACCCGTTCGAATTTTAACCGAGTCAAAAGTTCAAAATTTTAGTTTAATCTGTATAATAAGGTTCAAAAGCCCATAATTAACTTTTTTTACCCAAAAAATTTGATTTAATATCATTTTCGATCGTTTTTTAGGGTTCATAGCGTTCATGTCTAAATGGACTTTCTAGTGAAACCGTTCGAATTTTAACAGAGTCAAAAGTTCAAAATATTAGTTTAAGCTGTATAATAAGTTTCAAAAGCCCATAATTAACTTTTTTTACCCAAAAAATTCGATTTAATATCATTTTCGATCGTTTTTTAGGGTTCATAGCGTGCATGTCTAAATGGTCTTTCTAGTAAACCCGTTCGAATTTTAACCGAGTCAAAAGTTCAAAATTTTAATTTAAGCTATATAATATGGTTCAAAATCGCATTATTAACCTTTTTTGCACAAAAAATTTGATTTAATATCATTTTCCATCTTTTTTAGGGTTCATAGCGTGCATGTCTAAATGGGCTTTTTAGTGAACCCGTTCGAATTTTAACCGAGTCAAAAGTTCAAAATTTTAGTTTAATCTGTATAATAAGGTTCAAAAGCCCATAATTAACTTTTTTTACCCAAAAAATTTGATTTAATATCATTTTCGATCGTTTTTTAGGGTTCATAGCGTTCATGTCTAAATGGACTTTCTAGTGAAACCGTTCGAATTTTAACCGAGTCAAAAGTTCAAAATATTAGTTTAAGCTGTATAATAAGTTTCAAAAGCACATAATTAACTTTTTTACCCAAAAAAGTTGATTTAATATCATTATCGATCGTTTTTTAGGGTTCATAGCGTGCATGTCTAAATGGGCTTTCTAGTAAACGCGTTCGAATTTTAACCGAGTCAAAAGTTCAAAATTTTAGTTTAAGCTGTATAATAAGTTTTAAAATCCCATAATTAACTTTTTTTACACAAAAAATTTGATTTAATATCATTTTCCATCATATTTTAGGGTTCATAGCGTGCATGTCTAAATGAGCTTTCTAGTGAACCCGTTCGAATTTTAACCGAGTCAAAAGTTCAAAATTTTAGTTTAAGTTGTATAATAAGGTTCAAAAGCCCATAATTAACTTTTTTTACCCAAAAAATTTGATTTAATATCTTTTTTGATCCTTTTTTGAGGTTCATAACGTGCATGTCTAAATGGGCTTTCTAGTGAACCCGTTCGAATTTTAACCAAGTCAAAACTTCAAAATTTTAGTCTAAGCTGTATAATAAGGTTCAAAATCCCATAATTAAATTTTTTTACACAAAAAATTTGATTTAATATCATTTTCTATCGTCTTTTAGGGTTCATAAATGGGCTTTCTAGTGAACCTGTTCGAATTTTAACCGAGTCGAAAGTTCAAAATTTTAGTTTAAGCATTATAATAAGGCTCAAAATCCCATAATTAACTTTTTTTATCTAAAAAAATTTGATCTAATATCATTTTCCATCATATTTAGGCTTCATAGTGAGCATGTCTAAATGGCTTTCTAGTGAACCCGTTCGAATTTTAACCGAGTCAAAAGTTCAAAATTTTAGTTTAAGCTGTATAATAAGGTTCAAAAGCCCATAATTAACTTTTTTTACCCAAAAAAATTTGATTTAATATCATTCTCGATCGTTTTTTAGGGTTCATAGCGTGCATGTCTAAATAGGCTTTCTAGTAAACGCGTTCGAATTTTAACCGAGTCAAAAGTTCAAAATTTTAGTTTAAGCTGTATAATAAGGTTCAAAAGCCCATAATTAACTTTTTTTACCCAAAAAATTTGATTTAATATCATTTTCGATCGTTTTTTAGGGTTCATAGCGTGCATGTCTAAATGGTCTTTCTAGTGAACCCGTTCGAATTTTAACCGAGTCAAAAGTTCAAAATATTAGTTTAAGCTGTATAATAAGGTCCAAAAGCCTATAATTAACTTTTTTTACCCAAAAAATTTGATTTAATATCATTTTCCATCGTTTTTTAGTGTTCAGAGCGTGCATGTCTAAATGGGCTTTCTAGTCAACCCGTTCGAATTTTACCGATTAAAAAGCTCAGAATTTGAGTTTAAGTTGTATAATTTGGTTCAAATGCCCGTAATTAACTTTTTTTACCAAAAAAATTTGATTTAATATCAGTTTCGATCGTTTTTTAGGGTTCATAGCGTGCATGTCAAATTGGGCTTTCTAGTGAACCCGTTCGAATTTTAACCGAGTCAAAAGTTTAAAATTTTAGTTCAAGCTGTATTATAAGGTTCAAAAGACCATAATTAACATTTTTTACCCAAAAAATTTGATTTAATATCATGTCCATCGTTTTTTAGTGTTTAGAGCATGTATGTCTAAATGGGCTTTCTAGTGAACCCGTTCGAATTTTAACCGATTAAAAAGTTCAGAATTTGAGTTTAAGCTGTATAATTTGGTTCAAATGCCCATAATTAACTTTTCGTACCCAAAAAATTTTATTTAATATCATTTTAGATCGTTTCTTAGGGTTCATAGCGTGCATGTCTAAATGGGCATTCTAGTGAACCCGTTCGAATTTTAACTGATTCAAAAGTTCAAAATATTAGTTTAAGCTGTATAATAAGGTTCAAAAGCTCATAATTAACTTTTTTATCCAAAAAATTGATTTAATATCATTTTCGATATTTTTTAGGGTTCATAGCGTGCATGTCTAAATGGGCTTTCTAGTAAACTCGTTCAAATTTTAACCGAGTCAAAAGTTCAAAATTTTAGTTTAATCTATATAAAAAGGTTCAAAAGCCCATGATTAACTTTTTTTAACCAAAAAATTTGATTTAATATCATTTTCCATCGTTTTTTAGGGTTCATAGCGTGCATGTCTAAATGGGCTTTCTACTGAACCCGTTCGAATTTTAACAGAGTTAAAAGTTCAAAATATTAGTTTAAGTTGTAGAATAAGGTTCAAAATCCCATAATTAATTTTTTTTACCCAAAAAATCTGATTTAAAATCATTTTCGATCGTTTTTTAGGGTTCCGAGCATGCATGTCTAAATGGGCTTTTTAGTGAACCCGTTCGAATTTTAACCGATTAAAAAGCTCAGAATTTGAGTTTAAGTTGTATAATTTGGTTCAAATGACCATAATTAACTTTTTTTATCCAAAAAAATTTGATTTAATATCATTTTCGATCGTTTTTTAGGGTTCATAGCGTGCATGTCTAAATGGGCTTTCTAGTGAACCCATTCGAATTTTAACCGAGTCAAAAGTTCAAAATTTTTGTTTAAGCCGTATAATAAGGTTCAAAATCCCATAATTAACTTTTTTTACCCAAAAAATTTGATTTAATATTATTTTCGATCCTTTTTTAGAGTTCATAGCGTGTATGTCTAAATGGGCTTTCTAGTGAACCCGTTCCAATTTTAACCGAGTCAAAAGTTCAAAATTTTAGTTTAAGCCGTACAATAAGGTTCAAAAGCCCATAATTAACTTTTTTTACCCAAAAAATTTGATTTAATATCATTTTCGATCATTTTTTAGGTTTCATAGCGTGCATGTTTAAATGGGCTTTCTAGTGAACCCGTTTGAATTTTAACCGAGTCAAAAGTTCAAAATTTTACTTTAAGCTGTATAATAAGTTTCAAAATCCCATAATTAACTTTTTTACCCAAAAAATTTTATTTAATATCATTTTCGATCGTATTTTAGGGTTCATAGCGTGCATGTCTAAATGGGCTTTCTGGTGAACCCGTTCGAATTTTAACCGATTAAAAAGCTCATAATTTGACTTTAAGCTGTATAATTTGGTTCAAATGCTCATAATTAACTTTTTTTTACCCAAAAAATTTTATTTAATATCATTTTCAATCGGTTTTTAGGGTTCAGAGCATGCATGTCTAAATGGGCTTTCTAGTGAACCCGTTCGAATTTTAACCGATTAAAAAGCTCAGAATTTGAGTTTAAGTTGTATAATTTGGTTCAAATGACCATAATTAACTTTTTTCATCCAAAAAAATTTGATTTAATATCATTTTCGATCGTTTTTTAGGGTTCATAGCGTGCATGTCTAAATTGGCTTTCTAGTGAACCCATTCGAATTTTAACCGAGTCAAAAGTTCAAAATTTTAGTTTAAGCCGTATAATAATCTTCAAAAGCCCATAATTAACTTTTTTTACACAAAATGTGCTTTCTAGGGTTCAATCGTTTTTTAGGGTTCATAGCATGCATGTCTAAATGTGCTTTCTAGTGAACCCGTTCGAATTTTAACCGAGTCAAAAGTTCAAAATTTTAGTTTAAGCTGTATAATAAGGTTCAAAAGTCCATAATTAACTTTTTTTACCCAAAAAATTTTATTTAATATCATTTTCGATCGTTTTTTAGGTTTCATAACGTGTATGTCTAAATGGGCTTTCTAGTGAACCCGTTCTAATTTTAACCGAGTCAAAAGTTCAAAATATTAGTTTAAGCTGTATAATAAGGTCCAAAAGCCTATAATTAACTTTTTTTACCCAAAAAATTTGATTTAATATCATTTTTCATCGTTTTTTAGTGTTCAGAGCGTGCATGTCTAAATGGGCTTTCTAGTGAAACCGTTCGAATTTTACCGATTAAAAAGCTCAGAATTTGAGTTTAAGTTGTATAATTTGGTTCAAATGCCCATAATTAACTTTTTTTACCCAAAAAATTTGATTTAATATCAGTTTCGATCGTTTTTTAGGGTTCATAGCGTGCATGTCAAATTGGGCTTTCTAGTGAACCCGTTCGAATTTTAACCGAGTCAAAAGTTTAAAATTTTAGTTTAAGATGTATTATAAGGTTCAAAAGCCCATAATTAACATTTTTTACCCAAAAAATTCGATTTAATATCATTTCCATCGTTTTTTAGTGTTTAGAGCATGTATGTCTAAATGGGCTTTCTAGTGAACCCGTTTGAATTTTAACCGATTAAAATGCTCAGAATTTGAGTTTAAGCTGTATAATTTGGTTCAAATGCCCATAATTAACTTTTCGTACCCAAAAAATTTGATTTAATATCATTTTGGATCGTTTTTTAGGGTTCGTAGCGTGCATGTCTAAATGGGCTTTCTAGTGAACCTGTTCGAATTTACTTACTTGTCGGCTAAGAAACCCATGAAAGTTTTGTCGACCACCCAACATCCGATGTTGAGAACGTAGTGAACATAGCTGGAAAAACCACATCCAAATTCGAAACTGTCTAGAGCAAGTCAACCAAGCATGAATGAGAGGCCAACCACCATAAAAAGTGGTGGCAATAGACCACTGGAGAATAAGTTCCAATTTCGAAACAAGATTAATAAATGAAAGTATACA
The DNA here is from genome assembly GCA_035048815.1 of Abelmoschus esculentus. NCBI lineage: Eukaryota > Viridiplantae > Streptophyta > Magnoliopsida > Malvales > Malvaceae > Abelmoschus > Abelmoschus esculentus. The sequence continues at coordinate 6,973,921 of JAUCBN010000049.1, forward strand.
AAAACAAAGTAAAGAAGAACTAAACGAATAGAACTCGAAAGAGGTAGAAAAACAATTCTGCCAAGGCTCGTTAACAAGCAAAGGGTTGTCCCCGAACCAAGATGACTTGGTGAAACATGGATTCTTAGGGGTGCGATTAGGTGAGCAAAAAAGGAGTCGAAGATGGCCGCCGAAGATGGCCGCCGAAAACGGCTGCGAGAAACCGAACAGCTCGGTTCTGTAATGTGCCACACGGAGTGCACCAACTTGAGGAGCCCATAGATTCGATCCGTAGACTTGCCGGGGAAGCATCGCAAACTGCGGTCGAGAGGGAGTCAGATTTGTAGAGTAAGTTCATTCCAGGGAAATAACCACGAAAGCATGGATAAGAGATCCCACCAAGGAGTCGATATTAACCAAGGTTATGAAGGATCTAAGGATCGATGTGTGGTATGGGACAAGGTCAGTACAACCCACATCAAAACTTCGTTGAAGATACTCTATTGGTTTAGAGAAGAAAACAAAGCCCCACCGAAACCAGGAAACGAATCTCCGGTTAGACGTACATAAGCTAGCTAGAGCCATTTGGAAGCATCACAAACAACTAAGCTAAATCGTCTATAATCAAGAATTAAAGATAGAAGAAGGCATATATTAAAGATTAACAGTAGAGAGCAAGATAATTGAGAAAGAAGTAGGAACATTAAATGTAATAGATATATCATACTTGTAGGATAGTTTGGTTCAGAGTCTAACTCCAAATAGATTGGCTTGCCATCCTCTTTCAGCAGAGAGTCGTAGCGAATGTAAATTGCGTAAAATACAGTTTTTGTTGGGCACCAACCAATGTTCTCGACTGAAAAAACGGAAGAGAGGTAAGAAAAAACTTGATTGGAATCGATTAGATTGTAATAAACACATAAGAATGTGTTGGTAATATACCCTGAGACGGTTTGGGAAGAAGTAGGGCAAAAGTTGATAGTAATGGAAACGAGCAGACAAATATGAGGAAAGAGAGAGATCATGAAACGTACTGGGTCAAGCTCATGCATCTCCTCCTCCAAATCGGGAAAGATGACGCTACACAAATATAGATCTGAGACTTTTGATAATAATAAAGTAAGAGTCCAAGATTTCCAAGAAAGCAGATCTTGAAGAGCAATAGGACCAGAACCGTGAAGTGGGACGTTAATGGAGGAATACTTCTTCCACAAATGGCCAAAAATTTGTTTCTCCATGCAAGTTGAAGCCTCTGGTGAAAAACGCGAGGCTGAGTGATCCAGAATGCAAACCAAAATTGAACCACTCGAGATGTGGATGATGCCACTGAAATAGGGCCTCCACACGTTTGAGATTCTCAGAATAAAGGATGGCTTAAAAACAAAAACAGTGGCGAAGTAGACCAGATCTGGAATAACAAGCACATTGTCTTTCATAATTCTTGGGAAATAAAGGAAGAAAAAGAACGTATGGCAGGAAACGAAAAAGATATAAAAATAAATACAAAAGAGTATCCAACTTATCTCAAAGGATTTGAGTAGATTGGTTGTTGAACATTCCTCTCCCAAGGTTGCCGTTGGTGCCACGGTGGTGAAGAAAGCGGTCTCTAGAACGTGGAAAAGCAAAAGAGAAGAAGTAGACATGGGCGGAAGGAGAGGGTGAGGGAGGGGAATTCAACAACAACCCGTTCGAATTTTAACCGAGCAAAAAACTCAAAATTTGAGTTTAAGTCGTATAATTAGGTTCAAAAGACTATAGCTAAATTTTTTACCCAAAAAATTAGATTTAATACCATTTTTTGATCGGTTTGTAGGATCCAGAGCGTGCATGTCTAAATGGGCTTTATAGTGAACCCGTTCGAATTTTAACCGTGTAAAAAGCTCAATATTTGAGTTTAAGCTGTATAATTAGGTTCAAAATACCATAATAAATTTTTTTACCAAAAAAATTGGATTTAATATCATTTTCGAAGGTTTTATAGGGTTCAGAGCGTGCATGTCTAAATGGGCTTTATAGTGAACCCGTTCAACTTTTAACTGGGTAAAAAGCTCAAAATTTGAGATTAAGTTGTATAATTAGGTTCGAAATCCCATAATTGACGTTTTTTATCCAAAAAATGGATTTAAAATCTTTTTTGATCGTTTTGTAGGATTCAGAGCATGCACGTCTAAATGGTCTTTATAGTGAATCCGTTCGAATTTTAACCAAGTTTGATTTAATATTATTTACCCAAAAAGTTTGATTTAATATTATTTTATATTGTTTTGTAAGATTCATAGCGTGCATGTCTAATTGGGCTTTATAGTGAACCCGTTCAAATTTTAACCGAGTAAAAAAGCTCAAAATTTGAGATTAAGCTATATAATTAGATTCAAAATCCCATAATTGACATTTTTTAACCAAAAAATGTATTTAATATCATTTTCGATCGTTTTGTAGGATTCAGAGCGTGCATGTCTAAAAGGGCCTTATAGTGAAACCGTTTGAATTTTAACCGAGTAAAAAGCTCAAAATTTGAGTTTAAGCTTTATAATTAGGTTTAAAAGACTATAATTAACTTTTTTACCAAAAAAATTGGATTTAATAACATTTTTTATCGTTTTGCAGGGTTTAGAGCGTGTATGTCTAAATGGGCTTTATTGTGAACCCGTTCGAATTTTAACCGAGTAAAAAGCTTATAATTTGAGATTAAGCTATATAATTAGGTTCAAAATCCCATAATTGACGTTTTTACCCAAAAAATGGATTTAATATCATTTTCGATCGTTTTGTAGGATTCAGATCGTGCATGTATAAATGAGTTTTATAGTTAACCCGTTCGAATTGTAACCGAGTAAAAAGCTCAAAATTTGAGATTAAGTTGTATAATTAGGTTCAAAATCCAACAATTAACAATTTGAACTCATAAAATTTGATTTAATATCATTTCCGATCATTTTATAAGGTTTAGAGCATGTATGTCTAAATAGGCTTTACAGTGAATCTGTTCGAATTTTAACCGAGTAAAAAGCACAAAATTCGAGTTTAAGCTGTCTAATTTGGTTCAAAAGCCCATAATTAACTTTTTTTTACCAAAAATTTTATTTAATATCATTTTCGATCGTATTGTAGAGTTCAGAGCGTGCATGTCCAAATGGACTTTATAGTGAACCCGTTCGAATTTTAACCGAGTAAAAAGCTCAAAATTTGAGTTTATGTCGTATAATTAAGTTCAAAAGACCATAATTAACTTTTTTACCCAAAAAATTAGATTTAATATCATTTTCGATTGTTTTGTAGAGTTCAGAGCGTTCATGTCTAATTGGGCTTTATAGTGAACCTATTCAACATTTAACTGAGTAAAAAGCTCAAAATTTGAGATTAAGCTGTATAATTATGTTCAAAATCCCATAATTGACGTTTTTACCCAAAAATGGATTTAATATCATTTTTGATCGTTTTGTATGATTCAGAGCATGCATGTTTAAATGGGCTTTATAGTGAACCCGTTCGAATTTTAACCAAGTAAGAAAGCTCAAAATTTTAGATTAAGCTATATAATTAGGTTCAAAATCTCATAATTAACGTTTTTTACCCAAGAAATTGGATTTAATATCATTTTCGATCGTTTTGTAGGGTTTAGAGCATGCTTGTCTAAATGGGCTTCATAGTGAACCGGTTCGAATTTTAACCGTGTAAAAAGCTCAAAATTTTAGTTTAAGCTATATAATTAGGTTCAGAAGACCATAGTTAACTTTCTTTACCCATAAAATTTAATTTAAAATCATTTCTGATCGTTTTGTAGGGTTTAGAGCGTGCTTGTCTAAATGGGCTTTATAGTAAACCCGTTCGAATTTTAACCGAGTAAAAAGCTCAAAATTTGAGTATAAGTTGTACAATTTGGTTCAAAAGACCATAATTAACACTTTGAACTAATAAAATTTGATTTAATATCATTTTTGAACGATTTATAGGATTCAGTGCGTGCATGTCTAAAAGGGCTTTATAGTGACCCCGTTCGAATTTTAACCGAGTAAAAAGCTCAAAATTTGAGTTTAAGCTATATAATTAGCTTCAAAAGACCATAATTAACTTTTTTACCCATAAAATTTGATTTAAGATCATTTTCGATCGATTTATAGGGTTTAGAGTGTGCATGTATAAATGGGCTATATAGTGAACCCGTTCGATTTTTAACCGAGTAAAAATCTAAAAAATTGAGTTTAAGTCGTATAATTAGGTTAAGAAGAATATAATTAACTTTTTTACCCATGTAGATAATTGTATACATGTATAGATACATGTAGATGTCTCTAGAATAGTATAGGTTATTGTTGATATTTATGGAGGTGAAATATTAGCCGTCAGATCAAAATAATCTTAGCCGTCCATTAGGGACTTGAGGGCCTATAAATAGGACCATCAACCTCATTTTTAACCATCAAGCAAAAGTGTAAGCATTAAGCCTTGTAAAGCTCAAGAAAGTGTTCACTTCTTGCCTTCTCAATTCTCTTAGCTTTCTAGTCCTTGAGTCGTCCAAATTAAGGCTTGTTAGCATAAATCGGGAGTGCTAACGCCGCACGGATAGTTCGGGAAAGATTAAGTCCGTGACAATATGCCAACCTCATTCGTCAGCTTTGCCAGACCACCAATATCGGCGTATCGAAGCGTTCTTGTCATCAATAATGTTTTATGGTAGAAGGTAGCAAGACATAACATACTGAGGTATTAATTGTATGACTGATTTAATAAAAATTTCTCTACCACTAAAGGATAAAAGGTGTTTATCCCATTTACTCAAGCGAGCATTCATTTTTTCCCTGGTAACACCCAAGGTCGCTGTCTTGTTCTTCCCTATTAAGAGGGGGACTCCCAGATAAATACCTAGATCGTCAACTTCTCTTACATGAAGGATATCATTAATTTCTTCTCAAAGCGACATGGGAGTTTTCCGAGAAAAGAAAATAGTAGACTTTTCAAAGTTCATCGCCTGACCGGATGAGGTAGCATAAGTATGCAGAGCATTCTTAAGGCGTTGAGCTTCTGTAGTTGTATTCTTAATGAATACAACATAGTCATCAGCAAAAACAAGATGGTTCACGCGTGGCCTATTCTGGCTAGCAAAGAGTCCAGGTAGGTTACCACTAGCTTGCTCATCATTGAGCAATGCTCAAAGTCCTTGGGTACAAAAAAGAAAAAGGAAGGGAGATAGAGGGTCCCCTTGTCGTAACCCTTAATGGGTTTTGAAGGGCCGTGAAAGAGAATCGTTGACACGTACTTGGAATGTAACTAGGGATATACATCTCATAATGAGGGAAACCCAATGGGTGTTAAAACCTAGCCGAAGCATAACTTGTTCAAGGAAAGGCCATTCAACATGGTCGAAGGCCTTTTCCATGTCAAATTTTAAGCTAGCACCTTTTGCCAACGAGGTCTCATCGGTATTTAAAGTGTGGATAAGCTCGTGGGCGATTAGAATATTGTTAGTAATATTCCGTCCTTGAACAAAAGCAACTTGATTACCACTTATGCATAGAGGTATGATAGACTTTAGACAATTAACAAGAACTTTCACAACAGTCTTGTAGATGACTGTGCAGAGGCTAATAGGTCTGAGCTGACGCATTGTTGTGGGGTCGCTGATCTTGGGTATAAGAACAATAATTATACGATTGACCTCTTACATATTAATCGGCCCTCGTAAGATTCCAAGGCAGAGGTTTATAAAATCATGGCCAAGGATGTCCCAATGCTTCCTAAAGAAACCACTTGGGAATCCATCTACTCATGGAGCTTTTCGTGGGTCAATATCACGAAAAACAATGGTAACTTCATCTGCTGTGAAGTCCTTGAGAAGGTCATTATTCATCGGTTCAGTGACAATAGTTGGAATGTTTTCCAAAATGAAAGATGCAATATTAGGGGAGCAGGTTGAATAGAGGTTTTGAAAATAGTCAACAACGATAGTCATGATGTCATTTGTATGCGTTTGCCATATATTCTGGTTGTTAAAAAGCCCAGCAATATTATTCTTCCGCCGTCGACCATTTGCTCGGGCATGAAAGAAGGAAGTATTTTTGTCACCGTGTTCTAACCATTGTGTCCGGGCACATTGAGCCCAGTATATTTCTTTTGCATTTAGTAAGCTATCAAGCTCACTTTTAGCAGAAATAAAGTTTTGGATGTCCGCATCAAAGAGATGTCGTTTGAGACACATATTAATGAAGTCATTAAGCTGCGTAATGCGTTCATTGGATTTGATACGTTTATTCCTTTGGCAAGAGGATAGAAATCATAGAATGTCCTCAAGTTTAGCTAAAGGTGAATTTGAATGGTTAGACCAAATCTCACTAATTCGAGAGGACACTTCCGGACTATCAGCCCAGTAGTTCTCAAAGCGAAAAAGGTTGTTAGAGTGGTTGGATCGGAGAGCTCAAGTTGGATTAGTATCCAATAAGATAGGGCAGTGGTCAGAGCGAGCCTGAAAGAAAGATGTAGCTTGGAAGTTTGGAAAGGAGTTAAACCAGGTCGAATTGTCAAGAAAAAGATCAATTCGTTCCATAATTGTTTCTGCATTACGCCCGGATCTAGTCCAAGTGAACCATCCAGACGATGGCTTGCAATCAAAGAGATCATTCTTAGAAAGACAATCTCTAAAATTATTAATTTGCGATCGTGCACGACGGATACCACCTCGTTTTTCATTATCACAGAGTATTTCATTAAAGTCCCCTCCTAAAAGCCATGGAAGGGAAGAGGCAGATTGTAAAGAATCTATCAGTTGCCAAGTTTTATACTTGTTCGCAGTTTCAGCGAACCCATGTAAGCCTGAAAAACGGAACTAGGAATGTCCAATGGATATAGTTACATCAACATGACGATCCGAGTAAGAAAGCAAATTAATGGTAGCTTTAGAGTTCCAAAGAAAAGCTAGCCCTGTACAGGAAGGGCTAGAGTCAATAGTTATGCAACCTTGCATTCCTAATTTAATCCTAATACGGTCCATATTGTGTTTGTTTAACCTAGTTTCACAAAGGAACAAACAATCGACATCATACTTTGTGGTAGCACGTTGAAGAGCAAGAACTGCCTGGGTGTTGCCAAGACGCTAACAGTTCCAACATAGTAGTTTCATTTTCCTCGGCGGGGTTGAACATCGTCAACCACCGTAGGAGAGTTTTTAACGCTGCTCATCCAAGCAACACAGCAGCCTGTTCATCATCTTTAGACGTAAAATTCCATATTTTTCGGAATAAAATTTGTTTTGAATCCATATTTAATTGGTAGGTGGAAGGTAAAGGGATAATTAGGAAAAGAGAAGAATGATGGGCGAGTGATTGATAGTAGAGCTGAAAAGATATGAGAGGAATAAGTGGTTATGTATAGGAATGAATGGAGAGGTTGAGATATACAAGGAATGTAAGAACAGTTCAGTATAGAAAAGATTGAGGGGTTTGAGAATAAGTGAAAAGTTTTTTAAAGTATAAATAGTAGATAAAAAAATCAAAAGTAAGAGGGATAGCAGTCCTTATGGAAGGGGAAATAAAGTAGAAGAAAAAATAGAGAGATGGAGAGTTGAAAGGATTATAAAGTTGAGAATGAACAGCAGACCGTATTGAGAATGGAATGAAAGACTCATTGGGTTGAAAAATATAAAAATGACTAAAAGTCACGTCAAAGTGTATATTATGAAGGTTATCTATAAAAGGTCCATGATAAGTAAATTTGGTCGATAGTAATGTACCAAGAGAGGTTTTGGAAAAATCCCTTTGCAAGTGTAAACTCCTCCCAAAGTGAATCAAGAAACTAACCGGAAGGAAGTCGAAGAGAAGAAAGCTAGGCCCAGTTCCAGATTGGTAGCCAAAAGTGAAAGTTCTTGTGGGATTAAAACAAATAAACCTAGTAAAAGTTAGACCAAGTCCCAAAGGAATACTTCGATGGGTTGAGAATAAGACACCATAAATGGTGTTTGTAAAAACCCTTATCAAGAGTGGTATATTCATGTAATTGACAACTAGCATAGGAAAAGTATAAAAAGAAGCAAAACTTCGATAGCTAGATTGTAAGTGTTCGTGGATTATGCTTGGTAGAATGTATATCAAAGGAAGATAGTGCAGAAGTAAGGAACCCCTTAACACAAATATATCAAAAAGATACAACAACATAAGAAAATAGAAAAACGAAATAGGAACTGCAAAAAAACAGAAAGAGTAAAAAAACAAAGCAATAAAGGTATTATTAATCCAAATAAAAGAAAGCCTCGTAAAAAAGGGATAAAAACAAAGGCTATGCAGCCACGTATTCCTAACTTGATCCTAAGGAAGACCAACAAACTGATAAACCTAGAAAAAAGAAAAAGAAAAAGAAGAAAAACGACATCTTACATTGAGACAGCACGTAGCAAAGCATGAACTGTTTGGCGTTGCCAAGACCCGGACAGTTCCAACGGAAGTTTATCATTTGGCTCGGCGGGGTTGATCAGAGTCAACCTCCGCCGGAGAGTTTTTTGCGCTGCTCATCCCAGCTTTCTCAACAGGTACTTTGCTAGTCGCTCGAGGCCATTTAAGACTAGTATTCTCATCTGAAGGTGGAGTTCTCTTAGTGCATCTACTTGAAGTAGGGTAGACAATTCGCTTAGGGGTCGGTGCAGTATCTAGCCAATCGGCTTCCTCCTGGAAGTCTTGGTCATTGGCTAGATCAGCCTCCAAATCTTGGAGTTTATGTTCCAGTAGGCTCACCTCCCCAGTTTTGTCATGGGACTTTTGCCGGGTAGTAATATGAGAGCTTTGATTAGGAGAAATCATTTGCAATGGTTGTGGTGGACAACGACGAGTAGATAGTTTACTCGCAACCACTAGGAGTAGTCTGGGTCCATGTGGGATATTATGCGAGGGTTCGTTACTTGGAACAGAATCAATTTCATTAACCGGAGGAGGTACCATAGGGTCTTTACCTTTCCCATTGGTATTGGAGGGAGAAAACGACATAGGGGCTTTGTCTTTGTTATTTGTATTGGAGGTTTGGAAGGATGTTGGTGTCGGTTGAGCATTGGATTCATTGGCAATATAACGAATGCGACCTCTTTGTGTAGGTTGTGCATCCTTCTTTTTAGGAACATATCGTAGCCAATCGCCATATAGGAATTGCTTAGGCCATGATTCGACCGGGATAGGACAAAATTCCAAGGAGTGACCAACTTTGCCACAACAATGACAAATTGTAGGGAGACGTTCATATTGAAGTAGGCAGAACCTTGTAGAGGGCCCCCACCAATGGCAACATAGTGCTTAATAGGTTGTGTAACATCCAGCGTCAAACCGACCCGCAGGTAGTCAACCATGTTGAAGTCGATTTTCTTAGTGTCGATTTTTGTTACTGTTCCAATTATGGACCCTAGTGATTCTCCAATACTATTAGCAGATTCCTCCGATGCAAGAAAAATGTATGGAATGTTGTAGATACGCACCCAAATATTCATCTTTGTAAAGGCATGTTCATCAAGGTTGATATTAGGATTGTACTGAGTTAGAGCAAGCCATTCATCCTTGTAAGTCCAAGGCCCCCTGGCCAAGATATCATCCTTGATATTCGCATCTTTGAAACGGATGAGAAACAGATGTGGTTTCAAAATTCGCATAGAGACAAGCTTGGCCATGGTCCAGATACCAGTAAAAGCTTTGACAATCACCTGATCATCTATCTCTTTGGAGGATACAAGATTTCCTAGAAGGGAGGAATGTGCTTCCTCTTTAGAGAAATCCCAAGAGATACTTGGTTGAAAGATAGTTGCCTGCTCATCAGCAGTAAATTGAAAATTTCTGAGTTGTTTGAGGAAGGTCTTGGAATCCATTGGTAAGAGGTTGGTAAAAGAAAAGGAACAATTGAGAGAGAAAAATAAAGATAGGCGCGTGAAGAATGTTGGAGATGAAGAAATATGAGAGGGATGGGTGGATATATATAGGTGAGAAAGAGTTTGAATTATACAGGGAATACAATTAAAGTATTTTCGAAAAGATAAGTTATAAATAAGAAAGTTAATATTATAAGGAATATATAAATTATTAAATTGTAGATGAAAAGAAGTAAGAATAAATAACTTATCGCATTCGATATGAGAAAGTTTAGGTATTTGAAAATAAATAGAAGTCATTAAGAGATGTACTTTAAGTGATGTATTATATTGGGTATGAGTAGAAATAGGATGAAGAAAACACTTTTTAAAAAGGAAATAGGGGATAAGAGATCTAAGAGAAAAAGAGTTAGGAGAATGTAAGCAAAAAATATAGGAAATAGAAGAGAGGTTGAGGTATATAAGGATTATAGTAATAAAATATTATGGAATATGTTATAGAAAGTTGATGATAAAGAAAAAACTTTTTAATAAAGAAAAAGTTGATAAGGAATCCAGAAATAAAGGACTCAGGGAGTTCAAGGAATGTGGTCATCCGAATAAAAAAATTAGTATTAGGAGTCCTCGAAGTACTTACTATAAAAGGCTTGTAATTAATATATAACACTTGAAAAGTGATCTATACCAACAAAGCCGAGTTGGCAATATAGAACCGTGGAGGGTTTAGATAATAAAATACACCATAAAGGGTGTTGGAAAAATCCCTATACAAGGGTGGTATAGAAAGATTGTGTATATTGTATAATCCAACAAATAGTAAATCCATGGTATGAACCCAATAGTGGTTTGTTGCAGAAGGAAAGAGAGTACTAGTAATCTTGATTGATATGGGATAAACAAATATGATAGTATAACATTTAAAACTAAAGCACTCAAACAAATAAAAAGCAAAATCAGGACCAGAACCAAGAAAAGCATATCTGATCCTAGGTGTGCCAATGGAAGTTGTAGAGATTGCAGACGAACATTGAGTGAATAGAAGTACCTTGTCAATTCCAAGGAAAAAATTTACCAAGGAAATATTGATGTGAGGTACAACGTGCCCGGTTGAAAGCAAAACTAAGCTTTCTATAATCATAAATCTGTTTAACAAAAAAAAAAGGCATGAAATTGTAATCCAAGCAAAAGAACAAATAGTCCTGCGTCGGGAGAACCGTTTATCAAGCGTGGCAGCAGAAGAGACAAGAAACCCCAGTATTAAGACAGACTACAAAGGCAAGAAGGTGTAATCCTTATTCAAGGCAATTGAAACAATCATAGTTGGCTCTAGCTGATCACTGTAGCTAGACTTCGAGTCAGAGTGCAACTCCTCCCTTAATTGAAACTCTAACCAAGAGTTTGACTGCAATAAAATCTCCTCCAGGAAATAATTGTTGTTTATGGCGTAAATATATGTACCACTAAGTTCTAGAACAAAGTTCAAAACCGTCCAGTGAAACATCGGTTTACTTAGAAACCAAGGCCAGAAGGCCATGAACCAGTGTAACGTTCTATTGTGCAGTAACCAGTGATTAATATGGATAGGAATTTCTATACAGGATGGTAGGTTGGCATTGGTGGCCATGGAAAGTAAAACAAATCTTGAAATATTTGTTGGTAGATGCATATAAAGGGAGTTTTTATTCATCGTATATTTTGCTATATCGGAGAGACAGGATCATTGAATATGGAGGAGTTAAATAGCGATCGATAACCAACAAAAAACAACAATGCTTGAGGAGCATCGACATAGAAAAAACAGAAAAAACAAACTGGGGGAAGATCGGATATACCTCATTGGAGTCGAAAATATGATGGTGATTGTTTCTTCCTTTCCCGAATGTGGAGGTGGAGCAAGATAGCCGATTAGAACATCAGCGGAGGTGGATCAATGGCGAAGAAGGTGACAGCTGTGGAGGCAAAGATCATGAAGGGGAAGGAGGGAGAGAAAAAAAGAAAGGAAAGGAAGAACTAAACCATAACTCGTTCGAATTTTAACCAAATAAAAAGCTCAAAATTTGAGTTTAAGTCGTATAATTAGGTTCAAAAGACCATAATTAACTTTTTTACCCAAAAAATGGGATTTAATATCAATTTTGATCGTTTGTAGGATTCAGAGCGTGCATGTCTAAATGGGCTTTATAGTGAACCCGTTTGAATTTTAACCGAGTAAAAAGCTCAAAATTTGAGTTTAATCTGTATAATTAGGTTCAAAAGACCAAAATTAACTTTTTTACCCAAAAAATTGGATTTAATATCATTTTCGATCGTTTTGTAGGGTTCAGAGCGTGCATGTCTAAAAGGGCTTTATAGTGAACCCGTTCAACTTTTAACCGAGTAAAAAGCTCAAAATTTGAGATTAAGCTTTATAATTAGGTTCAAAATCCCATAATTGACTTACCCAAAAAATACATTTAATATCATTTTCGATCTTTTTATAGGATTCAGAGCATGCATGTCTAAATGGGCTTTATAGTGAACCCGTTTGAATTTTAACCGAGTAAAAAGCTCAAAATTTGAGACTAAGCTGTATAATTAGGTTCAAAAGACAAAAATTAACTTTTTTACCCAAAAAATTGGATTTAATATCATTTTTGATCGTTTTGTAGGGTTCAGAGCGTGCATGTCTAAAAGGGCTTTATAGTGAACCCGTTCAACTTTTAACTGAGTAAAAAGCTCAAAATTTGAGATTAAGCTGTATAATTAGGATCAAAATCCCATAATTGACTTACCCAAAAAATGCATTTAATATCATTTTCGATCGTTTTGTAGGATTCAGAGCATGCATGTCTAAATGGGCTTTATAGTGAACCCGTTCGAATTTTAACCGAGTAAAAAGCTCAAAATTTGAGATTAAGCTGTATAATTAGGTTCAAAATCCCATAATTAACAATTTGAACTCATAAAATTTGATTTTATATCATTTCCGTCATTTTATAGGGTTCAAAGCGTGCATGTCTAAATGGGTTTTATAGTGAACACGTTCTAATTTTAACCGAGTAAAAAGCTCAAAATTTTAGTTTAAGCTGTGCAATTAGGTTCAAAAGACCATAATTAACTTTTTTAACCCATAAAATTTGATTTAATATCATTTTTGATCGTTTTGTAGTGTTCAGAACATGCATGTCTAAATGGGCTTTATAGTGAACCGGTTCGAATTTTAACGGAGTAAAAAGCTCTAAATTTGAGTTTAAGCTGTATAATTTGGTTCAAAATCCCTTAATTAACTTTTTTTACCCATAAAATTTGATTTAATATCATTTCCGATCATTTTGTAGGGTTCAAAACGTGCATGTCTAAATGGGCTTTATAGTGAACCCGTTCAAATTTTAAAAAGCTCAAAATTTGAGTTTAAGCTATATTATTACTTTTAAAATACCATAATTAACTTTTTTTACCCATAAAATTTGATTTAAGATCATTTTCGATCGTTTTGAAGGGTTTAGAGTGTGTATGTCTAAGTGGGCTTTATAGTGAACTCGTTTGAATTTTAACCGAGTAAAAAGCTCAAAATTCGAGTTTAAGCTGTATAATTTGGTTCAAAAGAATATAATTAACTTTTTTTACCCATAAAATTTGATTTAATATCATTGTCGATCTTTTTGTAGGGTTCAAAACGTGCATGTCTAAATGGGCTTTATAGTGAACCCGTTCGAATTTTAACGGAGTAAAAAGATCAAAATTTGAGTTTAAGCTGTAGAATTTGGTTCAAAATCCGATAATTAACTTTTTTTACCCATAAAATTTGATTTAATATCATTTCCGATCGTTTTGTAGGGTTCAAAGCGTGCATGTCTAAATGGGCTTCATAGTGAACCCGTTCAAATTTTAACCTAGTAAAAATCTCAAAATTTGAGATTAAACTGTATAATTAGGTTCAAAATCCCATAATTGACGTTTTTTACCCCCAAAATGGATTTAATTTAATTTCCAATAGTTTTGTAGGGTTCAGAGTGTGCAGGTCTAAATGGGCTTTATAGTGAACCCATTCGAATTGTAACCGAGTAAAAAGCTCAAAATTTGAGTTTAAGCTGTATAATTAGGTTCAAAGGACCATAATTAATTTTTTTACCCATAAAATTTGATTTAATATCATTTTCGATCATTTTGTAGGGTTCAGATCGTGTATGTCTAAATGGGCTTTATAGTGAACCCATTCGAATTTTATCCAAGTAAATAGCTCAAAATTTGAGTTTAAGCTATATAATTTGGTTCAAAAGCTCTTAAATAATGTTTTTTACCGAAAAAATGGATTTAATATCATTTTCGATCGTTTTGTATGGTTCAAAACGTGTATGTTTAAATGGGCTTTATAGTGAACCCGTTCGAATTTTAACAGAGTAAAAAGCTTAAAATTAGAGTTTAAGCTGTATAATTTGGTTCTAAAGCCTATAATTAATGTTTTTTACCCAAAAAATAGATTTAATATCATTTTCGATCGTTTTATAGGGTTTAGAGCGTGCATGTCAAAATGGGATTTATAGTGAACCCGTTCAAATTTTAACCTAGTAGAAAGCTCAAAATTTGAGATTAAGTTGTATAATTATGATCAAAATACCATAATTAACAATTTCAAATCATAAAATTTGATTTAATATCATTTCCGATCATTTTATAGGGTTCAGAGCGTGCATGTATAAATGGGTTTTATAGTGAACCCGTTCAAATTTTAACCGAATAAAAAGCTCAAAAATTGAGTTTAAGCTATATAATTAGGTTCAAAAGACCATAATTAACTATTTTTACCCATAAAATTTGATTTAATATCATTTATGATCGTTTTGTAGAGTTTAGAGCGTGCATGTCTAAATGGTCTCTATACTGAACCCGTTCGAATTTTAACAGAGTAAAAAGCTCAAAATTTGAGTATAAGTTGTATAATTTGTTTTAAAAGCCCATAATTAACAATTTGAACTAATAAAATTTGATTTAATATTATTTTCGATCGTTTTGTAGGATTCAGAGCGTGCATGTCTAAAAGGGCTTTATAGTGAACTTGTTCGAATTTTTTTTTTGAAAGAAAGGGCCTCATTAAAAAACCCTATAGCCAGTCACCTCAAGAGGTGAGTAGGCCCCTACGGGGAAAATAATACTCATGGTTTTATTGAGAACAAGAGGAGAACCTCTCCGAATTTATAGAAGCCCGAATAAAATCGGGAAAGTTACAATCAAAAGAACAAGAGGTAAAGGAACGCAAAGCCCTAGTAGCTAAGACATGGGCTACAACGTTTGCGTCTCTAGGTACATAAAAAATCTTACAATCAAGCAAAGTACCAAGAGTGGAGCAGATGCGGGACACCAAATGTTGTACGGTGGAAAGATCTTGATGATGGATGTTGTTAACCTTGTTGGCAATGGAAGCTGAATCAGTTTCAAACACCACGTGAGTCCATCCATTAGCAACTGCAAACTTTAGACCTTCTAAAACCGCAAGAGCCTCAGTAGAAGTGGGGTCTGGGCAAATGAGCGATGTTGAACAACCACCCAGGACGACACCGGAGGAGTCCCTTGCAATGACTCCAGCAGCAGCACCTCTTAACACGGGATCAAAGGCACCATCCGTATTAATCTTGACAAAACCCAGGTCCGGTTTCGTCCATCTAGCTTGAGCAAAAGTGGGCTCAGCTAGTCGGGAACGTAGATGGGAGGCATGATTAATTGATGTGTAGTCATTAAAAAGTTTTTGTGCATTGGAAACAGTTAACCAAACCGGTTGGAGATGGCTATTATGGACAAAGTCATTTCGGCGATTCCATAAATTCCAAAGTATCATGATGAGAAAAGAAAATTGATGTAAGGAGAGAAAACCAGCAACTTCAGAGAGCCATTGGTGGGGGGAGACAAAGGTATTGGTGAAAATTCGTGTAGGAACTGGAGTGCCTCCTTGTCACTAGGACAATCCCGCATAGCATGGAGGGTGGACAACTCGTTTAGGAGTTGGTGCATTATCAAGCCAATCAGCAGCCTCCTGGAATGCTTGGTCATTATCAAGATCGGCCTCCAAGTCTTGGAGTTCGGGGTCCAGCAAGCTCACCTCCCCGGTGTCGTCAGTAGTCGTTTGCCTTGAAGTAACATTAGACCCATGATCAGGAAAAACCATTTGCAATGGTGGAAGAGGACACCGACGAGCGGATAATCTACTGGCGATGGTTGGAAGAAGTCGAGGGCCTTTCGGAATAGTTTGTGACAAGTCATTGCTTGGCGCAAGCTCATGGTCATTAACTGGAGGAGATGGCATAGGAGCTTTACCTTTGTCAATGGCTTTACCTTTGTCAGTGGAATTTGAAGTTTGGGAAGAAGTTGGAGTTGGCTTAGCATCAAAAGAGGCGTTGGTAATATAGCGGATACGACATTTCTGCGAAGGTTGGGCATCCTTCTTTTTGGGAATATGGCGAAGCCAGTCACCATATTGGAGGGCTCGGGTCGAGCCTCGACCGGAATAGGACAGAAGTCCGTGGAATGGCCAACTGTACCGCAAACAAGACATATGGTAGGAAGACGTTCATATTGAAGCATATAGAACCTTTTAGAAGGACCCCCACCAATGGCAACACGTCGCCTGATTGGTTTAGTGGCATCAATAGTTACCCCAATTCGGAGATAGTCAATCATATTGAAATCGATTTTCCTTGTATCAATTTTTGTTACCGTTCCTATTATGGCCCCAAGTGATTCTCCAGTGTTATGGGTTGATTCCTCAGAAGCAAGAAGGACGGGGGGGATGTTATAGATACGTACCCAAATATTCATTGTTGTAAAAGAATGTTCATCAAGACTGATAGCAGGATTGTATTGGACAAGAGCTAACCATTCATCCTTGTAAGTCCAAGGTCCCCTGGCTAGGGTATCCTCCTTAGTATTCTCATCTTTAAAACGGATGAGGAAAAGATGTGGCTTCAAAATTCGTATTGAAATTAGCTTTGATGGAGTCCATGTTCCAGTGAAGGCTTTGACAATCATCTGGTCATCTATTTCCTTAGATGTTCTAAGATTTCCTAGCAAGGAGGATTGTGTCTCCTCTTCGGAGGAAACCCAAGAGTCACTTGGTTGAAAAACAACGGCCTGTTCATCATCAGTGAACTGGAAATTCTTAAGTTGTTGAAGGAAGGATTTGGAATCCATTGATAGTTGGTTGATGAAAGAAAAGGAATAGTTGAGAGCAAAGTAAAGAAGTTGACTTATGATAGGTAGTGTGGATGAGGAGATATGGGAGGGATGGGAGATTATATATAGGGGTGAGTACAGAATTTGAATTCTAGAAGGATTATGAGAACAGTTCACTATGGAAAGGGTTGTCGGAATTTCATAAGGAATGAAATACTTATCAATACAAAAAGAATGAGAAGATAATGTTAAAAGGTAAATGGGAATTAGAGGAGTATAAGGATTAAAAGAAAAGAATCCTTGAAGATAGTAAGGAGGAGAAGTTTTGTAACAAGCAAACTCTTGTGGAGAGAGGGTAGGAAACCTTATAAGGGTTGGAGTAGAAGTCGTATAAATAGTATATATGGTCCAAGAAGGAGGCAACGCCAATGTTGTTAAAAGGCTGGTAGAGAAACGTGAGAGGTTCGAATTGTGATTACGCCACGAGGCTTGCATCGCAAGATAGGGTTTGAAATAGAAAAAATCAGATACACCAAGAAAGGTGTTGGAGAAAAGTACACCAAAGAAGGTGTTTGAATAGCCCCTTAGAAGGGGTGGTTTTTGAAGATGGATAAACACAAAGAATAGTAGAAGCACAACAAAAGAAAAAAATTGGAGTAAAGATAGAGCAAAATTAAACATAGTAGCAATTATATAGTGTTTAATTCTTATGTGAATAGTGAATTTACTTACTTGTCGGCTAAGAAACCCATGAAAGTTTTGTCGACCACCCAACATCTGATGTTGAGAATGTAGTGAACATAGCTGGCAAAACCACATCCAAATTTGAAATTGTCTAGAGCAAGTCAACTGAGCATGAATGAGAGGCCAACCACCATAAAAAGTGGTGGCAATAGACCACTGGAGAATAAGCTCCAATTTCGAAACAAGATTAATAAATGAAAGTATACAGAAACAAAGTAAAGAAGAACTAAACGAATAGAACTCGAAAAAGGTAGAAAAACAATTCTGCCAAGGCTCGTTAACAAGCAAAGGGTTGTCCCCGAACCAAGATGACTTGGTGAAACATGGATTCTTAGGGGTGCGATTAGGTGAGCAAAAAAGGAGTCGAAGATGGCCGCCGAAGACGGCTGCGAGAAACCGAACAGCTCGGTTCTGTAATGTGCCACATGGAGTGCACCAACTTGAGGAGCCCATAGATTCGATCCGTAGACTTGCCGGGGAAGCATCGCAAACTGCGGTCATTCTTGAGGGAGTCGGATTTGTAGAGTAAGTTCGTTCCAGGGAAATAACAACGAAAGCATGGATAAGAGATCCCACCAAGGAGTCGATATTAACCAAGGTTATGAAGGATCTAAGGATCGATGTGTGGTATGGGACAAGGTCAGTACAACCCACATCAAAACTTCGTTGAAGATACTCTATTGGTTTAGAGAAGAAAACAAAGCCCCACCGAAACCAGGAAACGAATCTCCGGTTAAACGCACATAAGCTAGTTAGAGCCGTTTGGAAGCATCACAAACAACTAAGCTAAATCGTCTATAATCAAGAATTAAAGATAGAAGAAGGTATATATTAAAGATTAACAGTAGAGAGCAAGAAAGTTGAGAAAGAAGTAAGAACATTAAATGTAATAGATATATCATACTTGTAGGATAGTTTGGTTCAGAGTCTAACTCCAAATAGATTGGCTTGCCATCCTCTTTCAGCAGAGAGTCGTAGCCACTGTAAATTGCGTAAAACACAGTTTCTGCTGGGCACCAACCAATGTTCTTGACTGAAAGAACGGAAGAGAGGTAAGAAAAAACTTGATTGGAATCGATTAGATTGTAATAAACACATAAGAATGTGTTGGTAATATACCCTGAGACGGTTTGGGAAGAAGTAGGGCGAAAGTTGATAGTGATGGAAACGAGAAGACAAATATGAGGAAAGAGAGAGATCATGAAACGTACTGGGTCAAGCTCATGCATCTCCTCCTCCAAATCGGGAAAGATGACGCTACACAAATATAGATCTGAGACTTTTGATAATAATAAAATAAGAGTCCAAGATTTCCAAGAAAGCAGATCTTGAAGAGCAATAGGACCAGAATCGTGAAGTGGGACGTTAATGGAGGAATACTTCTTCCACAAATGGCCAAAAATTTGTTTCTCCATGCAAGTCGAAGCCTCTGGTGAATAACGCGAGGCTGAGTGATCCAAAATGCAAACCAAAATTGAACCACTCGAGATGTGGATGATGCCACTGAAATAGGGTGATGTGAGCACATCAATGTAAGCACAACATGATCCGGAGGTCTTGCCACAAGGACCTATTACTCGTTCTAAGGCAAAGAAATTCAGGGAAGTACTTTTCCTTACTTCTGCTTCAATTCCAGATTCATTCGATAATGTTTGTGGCTTAGAACATAGGCTTTATAATGTGTTGCATGCTGATATGTGACATATTAGACTATACTACTTATTATATATGTTTAAGTATGTATATATGCTATTAAGTATGTTTTAAGGTTTGGTTTGATAGTGTTTATTATGTTTCTAACTTATTTATACGTTCTTGTGTGTTTTTGAATAAGTTTACAAGTGTTTCAACCATGTGTTTTACGAATGGATCCTTGTGCTGTTTTCCAGTATAGGTAAACAGAGGTGTACCAGTGATTTACGAAATGGATTCTTGTACTGTTTTCCAACATAGGTAAACAGAGATGTGCCAGTGTAAGAGCAGGCCAAACACAACCCTTCTTTTGGAATGATGGACGGCAACAAAGGATAAGGATGAGGGGTTTCTCATTCAAATTCAAACAATTAACACATGTTTAATGTGTTTTATGAGCCCAAACATGTGGCTGATATGAATGGAGCCTAGATGCAAGTTATTAAGCATTTGAATTTAATTTCAGCCAAGTATTCAAATTCGGCCAACTCCTTCATTCTCCTATATATTCTGATTTTTGTAAAGACAAGGATACACACACTTTGAATAAAATTTATATTTGAGAGTTTTTCTCAAAAACTGGATTTAATATAATTTTCGATCCTTTTATAGTGTTTAGAGCGTGCATGTCTAAATGGGATTTATAGTGAATCTGTTCGAATTTTAACCGAGTAAAAAGCTCAGAATTTGAGTTTAAGATGTATAATTTCGTTCAAAAGCCCATAATTAACCTTTTCTGGCCCAAAAAGTTGGATTTAATATCATTTTCGATCGTTTTGTAGGTTTAGAGCTTGCACGTCTAAATGGGCTTAAAATTAACCTTTTCTGGCTCAAAATTTGAGCTTAAGCTGTATAATTAGGTTCAAAAGAACATAATTAACTTCTTTCACCCATAAAATTTGATTTAATATCATTTCCGATCGATTTGTAGGGTTCAGAGCATGCATGTCTAAGTGGGCTTTATAGTGAACCCGTTCGAATTTTAACGGAGTAAAAAGCTTAAAATTTAGGATTAAGCTGTATAATTAGGTTCAAAATCCAATAATTGACGTTTTTACACAAAAAAAGGATTTAATATCATTTTTGATCGTTTTGTAGTATTCCGAGTGTGCATGTCTAAATGGGATTTATCGTGAACCCGTTCGAATTTTAACCGAGTAAAAAGCTCCAAATTTGAGTTTGAGTTGTATAATTTGGTTAAAAAGCCCATAATTAACGTTATTTACCTAAAAATGGATTTAATATCATTTTCGATCGTTTTGTAGTATTCAGAGTATGCATGTCTAAATGGACTTTATAGTGAACCTGTTCGAATTTTAACCGAGTGAAAAGCGCAAAATTTGAGTTTAAGCTATATAATTAGCTTTAAAAGACCATAATTATCTTTTTTACCCACAAAATTTGACTTAAAATCATTTTCGATCGTTTTGTAGGGTTTAGAGCGTGCATGTCTGAACGGGCTTTATATTGAACCCGTTTGAATTTTAACCCAGTAAAATCCTCAAAATTTGAGTTTAAGTCGTATAATTAGGTTCAAAAGACCGTAATTTACTTTTTTTCCCAAAAAATTAGATTTACTATCATTTTTTATCGTTTTGTAGGATTCAGAGTGTGCATATCTAAATGGGCTTTATAGTGAAACCGTTCGAATTTTAACCGAGTAAAAAGCTCAAAATTTGAGATTAAGCTTTATAGTTAGATTCAAAATCACATAATTGACGTTTTTTACCCAAAAAATGGATTTAATATCATTTTCGATCATTTTGTAGGGTTCACAGCGTGCATGTCTAAATTGACTTTATAGTGAACCCGTTTGAATTTTAACCGAGTAAAAAGCTTAAAATTTGTGTTTAAGCTGTATATTTAGGTTCAACAGACCATAATTAACTTTTTTAACCAAAAAATTTGATTTAATATCATTTTCGATCGTTTTGTAGGGTTCAAAGAGTGCATGTCTAACTGGGCTTTATAGGGAACCCGTTCCACTTTTAACCGAGTAACAAGCTCAAACTTTGAGATTAAGCTGTATAATTAGGGTCAAAATTCCATAATTGACAATTTGAACTCATAAAATTTGATTTAATATCATTTCTGATCATTGTATAGGGTTTAGAGCGTGCATGTCTAAATGGGCTTTATAGTGAACCCGTTCAAATTTTAACTGAGTAAAAAGCTCAAATTTGAGTTTAAGCTATATAATTAGCTTCAAAAGAACATAATTATCTTTTTTTACCCATAAAATTTGATTTAAAATCATTTTCGATCGTTTTGTAGGGTTTAGAGCGTGTATGTCTGAACGAGCTTTATAGTGAACCCGTTCGATTTTTAACCAAGAAAAAACCTCAAAATTTGAGTTTAAGTTGTATAATTAGGTTCAAAAGACCGTAATTAAATTTTTTGCCCCAAAAAATAGATTTAATATCATTTTTTATCGTTTTGTAGGATTTAGAGCGTGCAAATCTAAATGGGCTTTATGGTGAACCCGTTCGAATTTTTTTGAAGGGAAAGGGCCTCATTAAAAAACCCCTATAGCGAGTCACCCCGAGGGGTGAGTAGGCCCCTATGGGGAAAAGAGTACCCATGGTTTTATTGAGAGGAAGAGGAGAACCTCTCCAGGTTTACAGAAGCCCGAATAAAGTCGGGGTAGTTAAAATCAAAAGTGCAAGAAACAAAAGAACGCAAAGCCCAAGTAGCTAAAACATGGGCCATAATGTTTGCGTCTCTAGGTACATAACAAATTTTACAATCAGGCAGAGTACCAAGAGAGGAACGGATGCAAGATACCAAATGTCGCACTGTGGAAAGATCTTGTTGATGAATGTTGTTCACTTTGTTGGAAATGGAAGCAGAATCTGTTTCAAGAATTACATTAGTCCAACCATTGGCAACAACAAGTTTTAAACCTTCTAGAATAGCAAGAGCCTCGGCAGATGCTGAGTTTGGACAAACAAGAGGCATAGAGCATCCACCGAGAACAGAACCAGAAGAGTCACGAGCAATGACGCCTACAGCACCGCCCCTCAATAATGGGTCAAAAGCCCCATCCGTGTTAATTTTGACGAAACCAGACGCCGGTTTCGTCCATCTAGCTTGAGTGAAGGTGGGCTCAGCTAGCCGGGATCGTAGATGGGAAACATCATTAACTGTTGTATAGTCCTTAAGAATTTTTTCCGCATTGGAAACAACTAACCAAGCTGGTTGGAGATTATTGTTATGGACAAAGTCATTACGGCGGTTCCATAAATTCCAAAGGATTGTAATATGGAAAGAAAATTGATGTAAAGAAAGGAAACTAGCAACTTCAGAGAGCCACTGGTTAGTGGAGATAGTATGCGTGTAGGAGAAAATTCGTGTAGGAAGCCTTGCCAACAGTAGCGCCTCCTTGGTACTAGGACAATCCCTCATCGCATGGAGAGTGGTTTCAATGGCCATGTTGCAAAGTGCACAAACTCCTGTACCAAGATTGGCCTGAAGGAGTTTATGGCCAGTTGGGATTGCATTATGACAAAGCCGCCATCCAAAGGATCGAACCTTAGGTAAGGAGGGTAGTTTGGATAGAATTTTCCAAATCTTAGAGGGTCTATTGATTGGCCCTAGTTGTAGCTGCAAAAATTGGTACCCCGACCGGACTGAATATATACCTGAGTCATGGTGACCCCAAAGAGTGGTGTCCTTAGTGTCATTAATAATGGGTACATTAAGAATGGTGTTAGAATCTTCAAAGGAGAAATATTCTCTTACCTTTAAATCATTCCATCTAGTCGTGTTAGGTATCATGAAGGTACATGCACGAAGAGGTACTTCGTCATTCAACTCGTAATCACCATAAAGGTGTATAGGCTGAGAGCCTCCCCAATTCTCAAGGTGAATCTGAATTTGACTAGATATATCTGGCTATTTAAAGAAGTCATGGAGAAGCTTAGAAATAGCTATGCTAAGACCTTTCCAGGCAAAGGAAGACCTCCGAGTGTGTTCAGCTTCAAGGATAGAACCCGACGGGTAATACTTACATTTATAGACCTGACTAAGGAGATTGTTTGGTTCACAAATCAAGCGCCAGATTTGTTTGCCCAGTAAAGCAATATTGAAGTGGTGTAGATCGCGAAAACCTATACCTCCTACTACTTTCGGCTGACAGACAGTGTCCCAAGGGAGCAAATGCCAACCTCGTTTGTCAGCTTTTCCAGACCACCAATATCGACGTATTGAAGCAGTCATGTCATCAATGATGTTTTGTGGTAGAAGGTAGCAAGACATAACATACTGAGGTATTGATTGTATGATTGATTTAATGAAAATTTCTCTGCCACTAAAGGATAAAAGGTGTTTATCCCATTTACTCAAGCGAGCATTCATTTTTTCCCTGGTAAACCCCAAGGTTGTTGTCTTGTTTTTCCCTATTAGGAGGGGGACTCCAAGATAAACACCTGGATCGTTAACTTCTCGAACGCGAAGGATATCATTAATTTCCGCTATAAGCGACATGGAAGTTTTCCAGGAAAAGAAAATAGTAGACTTTTCAAAGTTCACTGCTTGACCAGAGGAGGTGGCATAAGTATGCAGAGCATTCTTAAGGTGTTGAGCTTCTGTAGTTGTATTTTTAATGAATACAACACAGTCATCAGCAAAAAGAAGATGGTTCACGCGTGGCCCATTCCTACTAGCACAAAGACCAGGTAGGTTACCACTAACTTGGTCAACATTAAGCAAAGATGAAAGTCCTTGGGTGCAGAAGAGAAAAAGGAAGGGAGATAGCGGGTCCCCTTGTCGTAACCCTCTATGGGGTTTGAATAGCCGTGAAAGAGAATCGTTGACACGTACTTGGAATGTCACGGAGGATATACATCTCATAATGAGAGAAACCCAAAGGTTGTTAAAACCTAGGCGAAGCATAATTTGTTCAAGAAAAGGCCATTCAACACGGTCGAAGGCCTTTTCCATATCAAGTTTTAAGCTAGCGCCTTTTGCCAATGAGGTCTCGTCTGTGTTTAAAGTATGGATAAGCTCATGAGCGATTAGAATATTGTCAGTAATATTTCGTCATTGAAGAAAAGCATCTTGATTACCACTTATGCATAGAGGTATGATAGATTTTAGACGATTAACAAGAACTTTCGCGACAGTCTTGTATAAGACTGTGCAGAGACTAATAGGTCTGAGATGACGCATTATTGTGGGTTCACTGATCTTGGGTATAAGAACAATAATTGTACGATTGACCTCTTCCATATTAATCGACCCTCGTAAGAGTCCAAGGCAGAGGTTTATAAAATCAGGGCCAAGGATATCCCAACGCTTTCTAAAGAAACCACTTGGGAAACCATCAACTCCCGGAGCTTTCCGTGGGTCAATATCTCGAAAAGCAATGGTAACTTCTTCTATCGTGAAGTCCTTAAGAAGGTCATTATTCATCGGTTCAGTAACCATAGTACGAATGTTATCCAAAATGGAAGATGCAATAGTGGGAGAACAAGATGAGAAGAGGTTTTGAAAATAGTCAATAGCAATATTCGTAATGTCATTTGTATGCGTATGCCATACATTCTAGTTGTTAAAAAGTCCAACAATATTATTTTGTAGCCGTCGCCTATTTGCTCGGGCATGAAAAAAAGAAGTATTTTTGTCACCGTGTTCTAACCATTGTATACGAGCTCGCTGAGCCCAGTATATTTCTTTCGCATTTAGTAAACTATCAAGCTCGCTTTTAGCGGAAATAAAGTCTTGGATGTCCGCATCAGAGAGATATCGTTTGAGACACATATTGATGAAGTCATTAAGCTGCGTAATCCGTTCATTTGATTTGATACGTTTATTCCTTTGCCAAGAGGATAGAAAACGTCTAATATCCTCAAGTTTAGCTAAAGATGAACGAGAATGGTTAGACCAAATGGCACTAATTCGAAAGGAAACTTCCGGACTATCAGCCCAACAGTTTTCATAAAGAAAGAGGTTGTTAAAGTGGCTGGGTCGGATAACTCGAACTGGATTAGTATCCAATAGGATAGGGCAGTGGTCAGAGCGAGCCTGAAAGAAAGAAGAAGCTTGGAAGTTTGGAAAATAGTTGAACCAGGCAGAATTGCCAAGAAAACGATCAATTCGTTCCATAATCAATTCTGCATGACGCCCAAATCTAGTCCAAGTGAACCATCTGAACGATGGCTTGCAATCAAAGAGGCCATTCCTTGAGAGACAATCTCTGAAATTATTAATTTGTGATCTCGCACGACGGATACCGCCTCGTTTTTCATTATCACAGAGAATTTCATTAAAATCCCCTCCTAAAAGCTAAGGAAGGGAAGAGGCAGATTGTAAGGAATCTATCAATTGCCAAGTTTTATATTTATTCGCAGTCTCAGCAAACCCATGTAAGCCTGAAAAATGGAACTGTGACTGCCCAATGGATATAGTAACATCAATATGTCGATCCGAGTAAGAGAGCAAATTAATGGTAGTTTTAGTGTTCCAAAGGAGAGCTAACCCTGTACAAGAAGGGCTAGAGTCAATAGTTATGCAACCTTGCATTCCTAATTTAATCCTAATACGGTCCATATAGTGTTTGTTTAATCTAGTTTCACAAAGGAACAAGCAGTCAGCATCATGCTTGGAGGTAGCATGTTGAAGAGCAAGAACTTCCTAGGTGTTGCCAAGATCCTGACAGTTCCAACATAATAGTTTCATTTTGCTCGGCGGGGTTGAACCACGTCAACCACCGCTGAAGAGTTTTTCATGCTGCTCATCCCAGCTATTTTAGTGATGGTAATGGTCAAAGTATGAACCCAATTTTTGATGTTTGTAGGCCGAAAACCTTGAATCAAAATAGACATTACACCAGGAAAGGTGATAGTAAAAGCTCAAGGAAAGGTTGATATATCGTGAAAAACATAGTAAAAAATAGATAGTGTGCTTGTTGGTGTGCATGTGATTGGAGATAACCAGTTATCCTGGTAAATATAAAAGTAACCTATAGGAGGCCCAAATCTAGATTGATAGCCAAGATTTAAAGGTCTTGTGGGATTAAAACAAATGACACTAGTAAAAGTTAGGCCAAATTCCAGAGAAATACCTCGTTGGGTTGAGAGTAAGACACCATAAATGGTGTTAGTAAAAACCCTTAACAAGGGTGGTATATTTATATAAGTGGCAAATAAAATAGAAAAGGTACAAAAGGAAGCAAAATTTTGATATCTAGAATGTAAATATTCATGGATTATGCTAAGTAGGGTGATTATCAAAGGAAGATATAGCAGAAAAAATGAAAACAACAATAAAGAAACAATAAAAAGAAAAAGAGAATAAAAAAACAAGGCAATAAAGATATTATTAAACCAAATAAAAGAAAGCTTCAAAGCAAAAACCCTAAAAACAAAGCTAAAGCAGCCACGCATTCCTAACTTGGTCATAAAAAAGATCAAAAAGAAGATAAGCCTAGAAAAAAGAAAAAACAGGAAAACAGCTTCATGCTTATGGATGGCACGTTGCAAAGCTTGAACTGTCTGGGTGTTGCCATAACCCGGACAGTTCCAACAGAAGCTTATCATTTGGCTCGGCGGGGTTGATCTGAAACAACCTCCGCCGGAGAGTTTTTTGCGTTGCTCATCCCAGCTTTCTCAATAGGTACTTTGCTAGTCGCTTGAAGTCGTTTAAGTCTGGTATTCTCATCTGAAGGTGGAGTTCTCTTAGTACCTCTACTTGAGGTAGGTCATACAATTCGCTTGGGGGTTGGTGCAGTGTCAAGCCAATAAGCTACCTCCTAAAAGTCTTGGTCATTGGCGAGATCATTCTCCAAATCTTGGAGTTCAAGTTCCAGAAGGCTCACCTCCCCAGTGATGTTATGGGTTGTTTTCCGAGTAGTAATATGAGAGCTTAGGTCGGGTGCAACCATTTGCAATGGTTGTGGAGGACAACGACGAACAGATAGTTTACTAGCAACCGTTGGAAGGATTCTGGGTCCAGGCGGGATAATATGCGAGGGAGTATTACTTGGAATAGTAGATTCAATATCATCAACCGAAGGGGGTGCCATAGGGGCTTTACCTTTCCCATTGGTATTGGAAGGAGAAGACGACATCGGGGCTTTGTCTTTGTTATTTGTGTTGGAGGTTTGGGAGGATGTTGGTGTTGGATGAGCAATGGTATCGTTGGCAATATAACGGATGCGACCTCTTTGTGTAGGTTTTACATCCTTCTTTTTAGGAACATGTCGTAGCCAATCACCGTATAGGAAATGCTCAGGCCGTGAATCTACCGGGATAGAACAAAAATCCACGGAGTGACCAATTCTGCCACAACAGTGACAAATTGTAGGGAGATGTTCATATTGAAGCAGACAGAACCTTGTAGAGGGCCCCCCACCTATGGCAACACAACGCTTAATAGGTTGCGTAACATCCAGTGTCAATCCAACCCGCAGGTAGTCAACCATGTTGAAATCGATTTTCCTAGTGTCGATTTTTGTTACTGTTTCAATTATGGACCCTAGTGATTCGCCAATATTATTAGCAGATTCCTCCGATGCAAGGAAGATATGCGGAATGTTGTATATGCGCACCCAAATATTCATCTTTGTAAAGGCATGTTCATCAAGGTTGATAGTAGGAATGTATTGGGTGAGAGCAAGCCATTCATCCTTGTAAGTCCAAGGTCCCTTAGCCAGTATATCGTCCTTGATCTTCGCATCCTTGAAGCGTATGAGGAACAGATGTGGTTTCATAATTCGTATAGAAACAAGTTTGGCCATGGTCCAGATGCCAATAAAAGCTTTGACAATCACCTGATCGTCTATCTCTTTGGAGGATACAAGATTTCCAAGAAGGGAGGAATGTGCTTCTTCTTCAGAAGAATCCCAAGAAATACTTGGTTGGAAGATTGTTGCCTGCTCATCAGCAGTAAATTGAAGGTTTCCGAGTTGTTGGAGGAAGGTTTTGGAATCCATTGGTAAAAGGTTGGTAAAAGAAAAGGAATAAGTAAGAGAGAAAGACAAAGAAAGGCGCGTGAAGAATGTTGGATGTCGCGTGTCAAAAGTGCGCGTTTAGTGCAAGTGGACACATCGCAAGTAATAAGTGATAAGTATTTTATCAAGTTATCGTCTCCTCAGGGACCGGTATACTTAATATGCTTCCTTCACCTTCTTGTTCTGTAGAAAAAGTAAAGAACACAAGTGAGTTTATTTGATTTATCTAAAATAAAATAACTAAATAAAAATAACGAGTTGAAATAGTAGAGAGAGATGGGCTAGGATCCAGTTGCGTCGTATTGTGGATTTGATTGACTTGTCTCTGTCTAATGCAATCGTATATCACTGTCTCGGCAGCACTGCAGTTTACTGCCTCGGCAGCGACAATATTGTCTGCCGCAGCAATCCCTTGCTCGTGGGCAGACTTTATCAAAGTTCGGCAAAGTGTCCTTGGATGACTCCGCTTATCCCTAAGTCAGAGTGTTGTTGATGACTAGTACTTGATGATACCTCCCGGCGTGAACCAATTATACTCACCAACCAATCTCACACTTCTTTTAGCCGCTGAAACTCTTAACCTATCCCTAGGCCGAGTTAGTATTTCGCGATTGAAACACCGTACTTACCCCTTTCGTGAATCTAACTCTCCTGAGCTTAGATAAATGGATGATTCACAATATCCACTCCCGAGCTCAATTGTGAAAACAAAGAATAATAAAGGATAAGCAAACCTTGATAACTTTATTGTATTTGAATCAAAGACAAAGTACAATCTCCTCTCACAAATACTCGACACCCTTCACCTAATCCCTAAGAAGGTTTAGAACATAGTGGAGAGGAAAGAAACAAGAGTAGAAATCGGCTCTCTTCCTAGGTATTTCGTATATTGTACATTGGGTGGCTAGGTCCTTATATAGGCTAGACCTAGGGCAAACCTTTCCTAAGTAGAATACAACTTGGAATAGGGAACAAGTCAAGTACATAATAATAATATTTCCAAGTTTGCTTTGGCTAAGGGGTTTTCCCGCGTGGTCTTCCTTTGGGCTTTCCCTTGTGCTAGCCAGCTCCGATCCATGGGCCTCAAATCCAGACACGTTCCTCGGATTTTTGTCTTTCCATCGCCTATAGTCTTGCTTCCTGTCTTTCTGTTGTTGCCTCGGCATCAGGTCCTGCCTCGGCCTTCTCCCTGCCGCGGCAATGGTTCTCCTGCACAGATATGAAAACGCAGTAAAACGTGCCTTTTTTTGTAAATATTATCTATATAAGTATAACTTCTAAATATATCACATTAAGCACATGCATTGGTCTGAGTGGGTGTGTATTTGATGATTAATGCCCATAAAAGGAGTAAAAAGTGATAGTGTGTTGAGCACTTATCACACCCAAAATCTGGATACAGGTTGGAGAGGGAGAAAATAATAGGAAAAAAACACAATGAAATGTGTTGGTTATACACCCAAAATAGGGTTGGTAAAGAGGATGGTTGCTATTGTAGAGTATAAAACAAAAACTATATGTCGAAAGCAATGGTGAAGATCGGTACATCATTATGGAATCCAAAAAAAGTATGAAAGAGAGTAGGGAATAAGATAAACGATCCATGTCAACCAAAGAGGCAACCCGTTCGAATTTTAATCGAGTAAAAAGCTCAAAATTTGAGATTAAGCTGTATAATTAGGTTCAAAATCACATAATTGACGTTTTTTACCCAAAAAATGGATTTAATATCATTTTCGATTTTGTACGATTTAGAGCGTGCATGTCTTAATGGTCTCTATAGTGAACCCGTTCGAATTTTAACTGAGTAAAAAGCTCAAAATTTGAGTTTAAGCTATATAATTAGGTTCAAAAGACCATAACTAACTTTTTTACCCAAAGAATTGGATTTAATATCATTTTTGATCGTTTTTGTACGGTTCAAAGCGTGCATGTCTAAATGGGCTTTATAGGGAACCTGTTCAAATTTTAACCGAGTAAAAAGCTCAAAATTTGAGTTTAAGCTGTATAATTAGGTTCAAAAGACCATAATTAACTTTTTTACCCAAAAAATTAGATTTCATATCATTTTCGATTGTTTTTGTACGGTTCAAAGCGTGCATGTCTAAATGGGCTTTATAGGAAACTCGTTCCACTTTAACCGAGTAAAAAGCTCAAACTTTGAGATTAAGTTGTATAATTAGGGTCAAAATCCCATAATTGACAATTTCAACTCATAAAATTTGATTTAATATCATTTCCAATCATTGTATAAGGTTTAGAGCGTACATGTCTAAATGGGCTTTATAGTGAACCCGTTCAAATTTTAACCGAGTAAAAAGCTCAAAATTTGAGTTTAAGCTATATAATTAGCTATAGAAGAACATAATTATCTTCTTTTACCTATAAAATTTGATTTAAAATCAGTTTCGATCGTTTTGTAGGGTTTAGAGCATGCATGTCTGAACGGGCTTTCTAGTGAACCCGTTCGAATTTTAACCAAGTAAAACCCTCAAAATTTGAGTTTAAGTCGTATAATTAGGTTCAAAAGACCGTAATTAACGTTTTTACCCAAAAAATTAGATTTAATATCTTTTTTGATCGTTTTGTAGGATTCAGAGCGTGCATATCTAAATGGGCTTTATAGTGCACCCGTTCGTATTTTAACCGAGTAAAAAGCTCAAAATTGGAGATTAAGTTGTATAACTAGGTTCAAAATCACATAATTGACGTTTTTTACCCAAAAATGGATTTAATATCATTTTCGATCGTTTTGTAGGATTCAGAGCGTGTATGTCTAAATGGGCTTTATAGTGAACCCGTCCAAATTTTAACCGAGTAAAAATCTCAAAATTTGAGTTTAAGCTGTATAATTAGGTTCAAAAGACCATAATTAACTGTTTTACCCAAAAAGTTGGATTTAATATCATTTTCGATCATTTTTGTACGGTTCAAAGCGTGCATGTCTAAATTGGCTTTATAGGAAACTCATTCCTCTTTAACCGAGTAAAAAGCTCACACTTTGAGATTAAGCTGTATAATTAGGGTCAAAATCCCATAATTGACAATTTGAACTCATAAAATTTGATTTAATATCATTTTCGATAATTTTATAGGATTTAGAGCGTACATGTCTAAATGGGCTATAAGTGAACCCTTTAGAATTTTAACCGAGTAAAAAGCTCAAAATTTGAGTTTAAGCAGTATAATTTGGTTCAAAATTTCATAATTAATGTTTTTTACCCAAAAAATGGATTTAATATAATTTTCGATCGTTTTGTAGGTTTAGAGAGTGCATGTCTAAATGGGCTTTGTAGTGAATCCGTTCGAATTTTAACCGAATAAAAACCTCAAAATATGAGTTTAAGTTGTATAATTAGGTTCAAAATCTCATAATTGACGATTTGAACTCATAAAATTTGATTTAATATCATTTTCGATCATTTTATAGGTTTAGAGAGTGCATGTCTAAATGGGCTTTATAATGAACCCGTTCGAATTTTAACCGAGTAAAAAGCTCAAAATTTGAGTTTAAGCTGTATAATTAGGTTCAAAAGACCATAATTAACTTCTTTCACCCATAAAATTTGATTTTCTATCATTTCTGATCGTTTTGTAGGGTTCAGAGCGTGCATGTCTAAATGGGCTTTAGAGTGAACCCGTTCGAATTGTATAATTAGGTTCAAAATCAAATAATTGATGTTTTTACACAAAAAATGGATTTAATATCATTTTCGATTGTTTTGTAGGATTTAGAGCATGCATATCTAAAAAGGCTTTATAGTGAACCCGTTCGAATTTTAACCGAGTAAAAAGCCCAAAATTTGAGTTTAAGCTGTATAATTTGGTTCAAAATCCCATAATTAATGTTTTTTACCCAAAAAAATGGATTTAATTTAATTTTTGATTGTTTTGTAGGGTTTAGAGCGTGCATGTCTAAATGGGCTTTATTGTAAACCTGTTCGAATTTTAACCGAGTAAAAAGCTCAAAATTTGAGTTTAAGCTGTATAATTAGATTCAAAATCCCATAATTGACGATTTGAACTCATAAAATTTGATTTTATATCACTTCCGATTATTTTAGAGGTTTAGAGTGTGCATGTCTAAATGGGCTTTATAGTGAACCCGTTCGAATTTTAACCGAGTAAAAAGCTCAAAATTTGAAATTAAGCTGTATAATTAGGTTCAAAATCACATAATTAACATTTTTACCCAAAAAATGGATTTAATATCATTTTTGATCGTTTTATAGGATTCAGAGCGTGAATGTCTAAATGGGCTTTATTGTGAACCCGTTCGAATTTTAACCGAGTAGAAAGCTCAAAATTTGAGATTAAACTGTATAGTTAGGTTCAAAATCACATAATTGACGTTTTTTACCCAAAAATGGATTTAATGTCATTTTCAATCGGTTTGTAGGATTTAGAGCGTACATGTGTAAATGGGCTTTATAGTGAACCCGTTCGAATTTTAACCGAGTAAAAAGCTTAAAATTTGAATTTAAGCTGTATAATTAGGTTCAACCGACCATAATTAACTTTTTTACCCAAAAAAATTGATTTAGTATCATTTTCGATCGTTTTGTAGTGTTCAAAGCGTGCATGTCTAACTGGGCTTTATAGGGAACCCGTTCCACTTTTAACCGAATAAAATGCTCAAACTTTGAGATTAAGCTGTATAATTAGGGTCAAAATCCCATAATTAACAAGTTGAACTCATAAAATTTGATTTAATATCATTTCTGATCATTGTATAGGGTTTAGAGCGTGCATGTCTAAATGGGCTTTATAATGAACCCGTTCAAATTTTAACCGAGTAGAAAGCTCAAAATTTGAGTTTAATCTATATAATTAGCTTCAAAAGAACATAATTATCTTTTTTTTTACCCATAAAATTTGATTTAAAATCATTTTCGATCGTTTTATCGGGTTTAGAGCGTGCAGGTCTGAACAGGCTTTATAGTAAACCCGTTCGAATTGTAACCAAGTAAAAACCTCAAAATTTGAGTTTAAGTCGTATAATTAGGTTCGAAAGACCGTAATTAACTTTTTGCCCAAAAAATTAGTTTTAATATCATTTTTGATCATTTTGTAGGATTCAGAGCCTGCATGTCTAAATGGGCTTTATAGTGAACCCGTTCGAATTTTAACTGAGTAAAAAGCTCAAAATTTGAGATTAAGTTGTATAATTAGGTTCAAAATAACATAATTGACATTTTTTACCCAAAAATGGATTTAATATCATTTTCGATCGTTTTGTAGGATTCAGAGCGTGCATGTCTAAATGGGCTTTATAGCGAACCCGTTCAAATTTTTTTTTTGAAGTGAAAGGGCCTCATTAGAAAACCCCAATGGCCAGGGTAGGCCCCTATGGGGAAAAGAGTGCCCAAAGTTTTATTGAGAAGAAGAGGAGAACCTCTCCAGGTTTACAGAAGCCGGAATAAAGTCGGGAAAGTTACAATCAAAAGAGCAAGAAACAAAAGAATGCAAAGCCCTAGTAGCTAAGACATGGGCTACAATGTTTGCATCTCTAGGTACATAACAGATTTTACAATCAGGCAGGGTACCAAGAGTGGAACGGATGCAAGACACCAAATGTCGTACTGTTGAAAGATCTTGGCGTTGAGTGTTGTTAACTTTGTTGGCAATGGAAGCAGAATCTGTTTCAAGAATTACATTAGTCCAGCCATTGGCAACAACAAGTTTTAAGCCTTCCAGAATAGAAAGAGCCTCGGCAGAAGCTGGATCTGGACAAACAAGAGGCATAGAACATCCTCCAAGAACAGAACCAGAAGAGTCACGAGCAATGACGCCTGCAGCAGCACCCTTTAACACTGGGTCAAAGGCCCCGTCTGTGTTAATTTTGACGAAACCAGACTCTGGTTTTGTCCATCTAGCTTGAGCAAAGGTGGGCTCAGCTAGCTGGGATCTTAGTTTGGAGGCATCATTAACTGTTGTATAGTCCTTAAAGATTTTTTCCGCATTGGAAACAACTAACCAAGCTGGCTGGAGATGATTATTATGGACAAAGTCATTTCGGCGGTTCCATAAATTCCAAAGGATCGTAATAAGGAGAGAAAATTGATGTAAAGAAAGGAAACTAGCAACTTCAGAGAGCCACTGGTTAATGGATGTAGTATGCGTGGAGGAGAAAAATCGAGTAGGGAATCCTGCTAACAGGAGCGCCTCCTTGGTACTAGGACATTCCCTCATCGCATGGAGGGTGGTTTCAATGGCCAAATTGCAAAGAGGACAAACTCCTGTACTAAGATTGGCCTGAAGGAGTTTATGGCCAGTTGGGATTGCATCATGACAAAGCCGCCATCAAAAGGAACGGACCTTAGGCAATGAGGGTAGTTTAGATAAAATTTTCCAAAGCTTAGAGGCTCTATTGACCGGCCCTAGCTGTAGTTTCAAAAATTGGTACCCCGACCGGACCGAATATATGCCAGAGTCATGGTGACCCCAAAGAGTGGTGTCCTTAGTGTCATTTATAATGGGTACATTAAGAATGGTGTTAGCATCTTCAAAGGAGAAATATTCTCTTACCTTTAATTCATTCCACTGAGTCATGTCAGGAATCATGAAGGTACCTGCACGAAGAGGTACTTCGTCATTCAATTCATAATCACCATAAAGGTGTATAGGTTGAGAGCCTCCCCAATTCTCAAAGTGGATCTGAATTTGACTAGATATGCCTGGCCGTTTAAAGAAACCATGGCGAAGTTTAGAGATAGCTATACTAAGACCTTTCCAGGCAAAGGAAGACCTCCGAGTGTGTACAGATTCAAGGATAGAACCCGACGGGTAATACTTACATTTATAGACCTGGCTAAGGAGATTGTTTGGTTCACAAATCAAACGCCAGATTTGTTTGCCCAGTAAGGCAATATTGAAGTGGTGTAGATCGCGAAAACCTATACCTCCTACTGCTTTCGGCAGACAGACAGTGTCCCAAGGGAGCATATGCCAACCTCGTTTGTCAGCTTTTGCCGACCACCAATATCGATGTATCGAGGCAGTTATGTCATCAATGATATTTTGTGGTAGGAGGTAACACGACATAACATATTGAGGTATTGATTATATGACTGATTAATAAAAATTTCTCTACCACTAAAGGATAAGAGGTGTTTATCCCATTTACTCAAGCGAGGATTCATTTTTTCCCTGGTAAAACCCAAGGTTGTTGTCTTGTTTTTCCCTATTAGGAGGGGAACTCCAAGATAAACACCTGGATCGTCAACTTCTCGTACGTGGAGGATATCATTAATTTCCATTCTAAGTGACATGGAAGTTTTCTGAGAAAAGAAAATAGTAGACTTTTCAAAGTTCACTGCTTGACCAGAGGAGGTAGCATAAGTATGCGGAGTATTCTTAAGGTGTTGAGCTTCTGTAGTTGTATTTTTAATGAAAACAACATAGTCATCAGCAAAAAGAAGATGGTTTATGCGTGGCCCATTCCTACTAGCACAAAGGCCTGGTAGGTTACCATTAGCTTGCTCAGCATTAAGCAAAGCTGAAAGTCCTTGGGTACAGAAGAGGAAAAGGAAGGGGGATAGCGGATCCCCCTGTCGTAACCCTCTATGGGGTTTGAAAGGCCTTGAAAGAGAGTCATTGACACGTACTTGGAACGTCACTGAAGATATACATCTCATAATGAGAGAAACCCAAGTGTTGTTAAAACCTAGGCGAAGCATAATTTGTTTAAGAAAAGGCCATTCAACACGGTCGAATGCCTTTTCCATGTCAAGTTTTAAACTAGCGCCTTTTGCTAACGAGGTCTCATCAGTGTTTAAAGTATGAATAAGCTCATGAGCAATTAGAATATTGTCGGTAATATTCCGCCCTTGAACAAAAGCAACTTGATTACCACTTATGCATAGAGGTATGATAGATTTTAGACGATTAACAAGAACTTTCGCGATAGTCTTGTATAAGACTGTGCAGAGACTAATAGGTCTGAGATGGCGCAATGTTCTGGGTTCACTGATCTTGGCTATAAGAAAAATAATTGTACGATTGACTTCTTCCATATTAATCGACCCACGTAAGAGTCCAAGGCAGAGGTTTATAAAATCAGGGCCAAGGATGTCCCAATGCTTTCTAAAGAAACTACTAGGGAATCAATCAACTCCCGGAGCTTTCCGTGGGTCGATATCTCGAAAAGCAGTGGTAACCTCATCTACCGTGAAGTCCTTGAGAAGGTCATTATTCATCGGTTCAGTAACAATGGTAGGAATGTTGTCCAAAATGGAAGATGCAATGGTGGGAGAACAAGATGAGAATAGGTTTTGAAAATGGGCGTGCATGTCTAAATGGGCTTTATTGTGAACCCGTTCGAATTTTAGTTTAAGTTGTATAATTAGGTTCAAAAGACCGTAATTAACTTTTTTACCCAAAAAATTAGATTTAATATCATTTTTGATCGTTTTGTAGGATTTAGAGCGTGCATGTCTAATTGGGCTTTATAGTGAACCCGTTCGAATTTTAACCGATTAAAAAGCTGAAAATTTGAGTTTAAGCTGTATAATTAGGTTCAAAAGACCATAATTCACTTTTTTACCCAAAAAATTGGATTTACTATCATTTTCGAACGTTTTATAGGGTTCAGAGCATGCATGTCAAAATGGGATTTATAGTGAACATGTTCGAATTTTAACCGATTAAAAAGCTCAAAATTTGAGTTTAAGCTGTATAATTAGGTTCAAAAGACCATAATTCACTTTTTTACCCAAAAAATTGGATTTACTATCATTTTCGAACGTTTTGTAGGGTTCAGAGCATGCATGTCAAAATGGGATTTATAGTGAACATGTTCGAATTTTAACCGATTAAAAAGCTCAAAATTTGAGTTTAAGCTGTATAATTAGGTTCAAAAGACCATAATTAACTTTTTTAAAAAAAAATTGGATTTACTATCATTATCGAACGTTTTGTAGAGTTCAGAGCATGCATGTTAAAATGGGATTTATAGTGAACCCGTTTGAATTTTAACCGAGTAAAAAGTTCAAAATTTGACTTTAAGCTGTATAATTTGGTTCAAAAGACCATAATTAACTTCTTTCACCCATAAAATTTAATTTAATATCATTTTTGATCGTTTTGTAGGGTTCAGAGCGTGCATGTCTAAATGGGCTTTATAGTGAACCCGTTAGAATTGTAACTAAGTAAAAAGCTCAAAATTTAAGATTAAGCTGTATAATTAGGTTGAAAATCCAATAATTGACGTTTTTACTCAAAAAATGGATTTAATATCATTTTCGATCGTTTTGTATTATTCACGGTGTGCATGTCTAAATGGGCTTTATAGTGAACCCGTTCGAATTTTAACTAAGTAAAAAGCTCAAAATTTGAGTTTGAGCTGTAGAATTTGGTTCAAAAGCCATAATTAAAGTTATTTACCCAAAAAATGGATTTCATATCTTTTTCGATCCTTTTGTAGGATTCAGAGTGTGCATGTCTAAATGGATTTTATAGTGAACCTATTCGAATTTTAACTGAGTAAAAAGATCAAAATTTGAGTTTAAGCTGTATAATTAGCTTCAAAAGACCATAATTATCTTTTTTTTACCGATAAAATTTGATTTAAAATCATTTTCGATCATTTTGTAGGGTTTAGAGCATGCATGTCTGAACGGGCTTTATACTGAACCCGTTCGAATTTTAACCAAGTAAAAACCTCAAAATTTGAGTTTAAGTCGTATAATTAGGTTCAAAAGACCGTAATTAACTTTTTTTCCCAAAAGATTAGATTTAATATCATTTTTGATCCTTTTGTAAGATTCAGAGCGTGCATGTATAAATGGGCTTTATAATGAACCCGTTCGAATTTTAAACGAGTAAAAAGCTCAAAATTTGAGATTAAGCTGTATAATTAGGATCAAAATCACATAATTGACGTTTTTTACCAAAAATATGGATTTAATATCATTTTCGATCGTTTTGTAGGTTTCAGAGCGTGCATGTCTAAATGGGCTTTGTAGTGAACTCGTTCGAATTTTAATCAAGTAAAAAGCTCAAAATTTGAGTTTAAGCTGTATAATTTGGTTCAAAAGATCATAATTAACTTTTTTACCCAAAAAAATTGGATTTAGTATCATTTTCGATCATTTTGTAGGGTTTAGCGCATGCATGTCTAAATGGGCTTTATAGGGTTCAGAGCATTCATGTCTAAATGGGCTTTATAGCAAACCCGCTTGATTTTTTTTTGACAGAAAAAGTGCCTCGTTAAAAAAACCCTAACACTTCCAACCCAAAAGAGGGTTAGAAGCCCCTATGGGGAAAAGAGTACCCTTAGAATTTTACTGATTAAGAGAGTTAAATCTCTCGGAGTTTACAAATGCACTTATAATATCGGGCATGCCAGAATCAAAGTGAAGATTACATAAGAGATCCGAGAATTAACTAAACCCCTCATGGTGGTGCGAATCGTGGACACCAAAGGCTGTAAAGTTGAGAGATCTGGTGCACCATGTTTGACTTTATTTGCAATGAAGGCTGAATCTATCTCAAAGGTAATATTTGTCCAGCCTTTCTGAGATGCAAGTTGAAGTCCAGCTAGGATTGCATGTGCTTCATCTAAAGTAGCATTACGACATCCAACAAGAGGAAGAGAAATTCTCCCCAAAACCACAATGTCCGAGTTATGTTCTACAAAACCAATCACACCACTTCCAGAAATGGGATCAGAAGCCCCATCTGGGTTTATTTTAATAGGACCAGGACAAGGTTTTTGCCAAGTTTGGTCTTGAAGAACGAGTCCATGTGGATTGCTAGTAGGGGCGGTAATGTTAGCATTTTGGTAGTCATTCAATAAAGATTAGGCATTTGCAAAGGTTTACCAAGGTGGTTGGAAATGGTTATTGTGAATCCAGTCATTTCTTCTGTTCCAAATATTCCAAAGAATTGTTAGATAAAGTGCAAATTCCTGTTTGGTAAGTTTAGCGGCTGCAGTCTCCATCCAGTGGAGGGACGATGTAAAAGTACCTGATTGGATTAAAGTAGGAAAACCTGCTAAGCGAATAGTTTCATGTGCATTAGGACAATCGCGCAAAGCATGCATCGGAGTTTCAATCATAGTGGAACAAAATGGGCAGATGCCATTACAAAGATTAGCGTTCAGTAATTTGGATCCAGTAGGAAGAGCATCATGACCTAACCTCCATCCAAAGGCTCTAACCTTTGGTAATGCTTGTAGTTTGGAGACGGCTTTCCAGATACGTGTCGGTCTATTTAGAGGTCCTTGTGGTTTTTGAAGGAATAAATATCCCAATCTAACAGAATAAATTCCGCAATCATTGTTCATCCATATGGTCGTATCTATGTGTTCATTAATGATAGGGATGTTTAAAATAGCATTGGCATCCTATCTATCAAAGAAGGAACGTATTTTAGGCTCATCCCATTGGGGTTGTCCTGGAATCATAAAATCTCGAGCTCGCATTGGAATTTCACTGGAGATTTCACATTCGCCAAAATGTTGAATAGGGGAGGAACCTCTCCAGAGATCATGGAATATATTGCTATTACTATTAATTCATGGCCTTGTAACAAAACCATGAAGGAGCTTTTTCAGAGCCGTACAGATGCCCTTCCAAGAAAAAGAATATTATTTTTGTCGAAGTTGCGTCGAGGATGTTACTATATGGGTAGTATTTAGCTTGATAAACTTTATCAAGGAGGTTATATGGTTCACAGAGTAGTCGCCATATTTGTTTTTCTAAAAGAGCAATATTAAAGTTGTGAGATCGCGAAAGCCCATGCCTCCTGCAGATTTTGGTTGACATACAACCTCCCAAGGGAGCATATGCCATCCATTTTTGTTACCTTTTCCTGACCACCAATAGCGTCGAATAGAAGTGGTCATATCATCGATAATGTTGTGGGGAAGAAGGTAGCATGACATGACATATTTTGGAAGAGATTGAATGACGGATTTTATGAAGACCTCTCTACCACTAAAGGATAATAGATGTTTATCCCACTTTGAGAGACTCGAGTTAACTTTATCTCTGGTAAATCCTAATGAAGTTGGAGAATATTGTTGACATCAATTCTTTGTGATAAAGTAGTTTTGGGGGAAAAATAAATTGTTGATTTCTCAAAATTTATCGCTTGGCCAAAAGAGGTAGCATATTTGTGTAGTGCGTTTTTAAGATGGTTAGCTTCAGTGGTGTTGTTTTTTATGAAAACTAAACAATCATCAGCGAAAAGGAGATGGTTGATTTTTGGGCCATGCGGACTAGCACTGAGACCAGGTAGG
The DNA here is from genome assembly GCA_035048815.1 of Abelmoschus esculentus. Classification (NCBI taxonomy): domain Eukaryota; kingdom Viridiplantae; phylum Streptophyta; class Magnoliopsida; order Malvales; family Malvaceae; genus Abelmoschus; species Abelmoschus esculentus. The sequence goes on from JAUCBN010000049.1 coordinate 7,014,502, forward strand.
TTACCGTTAGCATGTTCCGCATTTAGTATTGTTGATAAACCTTGGGTGCAGAAGAGAAATAGAAATGGAGAAAATCGGCCACCTTGTCAGAGACCTCGTTGTGGCCTAAAAGATTGAGATAGAGAGTCATTAACACGAACTTGGTAGGAGACAATAGTGACACATCTCATTATAGTAGAAATCCATGTATCATTGAAACCCATGCGTTGCATAATTTGTTGTAAAAAATGCCATTCAACTCGGTTGAAAGCTTTTTCCATATCTAACTTTAGACTAGTACCTTTAGATAAATGGGAGTCTCCCATGTTGAGAGTATGAAATAGTTCATGTGCAATTAGTATATTATCGGTGATGTTTCTACCTTGTATAAAAGTCGCTTGGTTGTTGCTAATACATAATGGTATGACGGTTTTGAAACGGTTGACTAAGACCTTAGCTACAATTTTGTATAGAACAATGCAAAGGCTTATTCGACAAAGTTGTCTCATCGTCGTTGGGTTTTGCTTTTTCGGAATGAGGACAAGAATTATACGATTGACCTCAACCATGCTGGTTGTACCTGAGAGGAGATCAAGGCATAATCGTATTATATCCTGGCTAAGTGTATCCCAATTGTAATCACTAATTTTATCCGGTTCTAAACCTGATTTTAATTTTTATTTCATTCGAATAACGAGCTTGTCATTATTAAAAAATTAAATACAAAAATATTATATTTATTTATATACTATGTTTTGAAAAAAAGAAAAATCAAAAAATATTACTATTATATTAATATCTATGGTTATTTAAATGTATATGTATATATTTTAAATATTTCTTCTTACATTCTAAAAAAAATATTAATTAAAATTGAAAATATTAAATGTATTATTTTCTTAGATTTTCATACATATATTTTGTTTTGTTTTGTTTTATTATTATATATTAGTAATGTTTTATTATTATTATTATTTTCGTTTTTTTATATATTATTATTATTATTTTATTATTATAATATTCATTATTATTATTATTATATTGTATATATCAGATTTATATAAGTTAAATAAAATCCCAAAATAAAATAATCAAGCCCAAATTTTATTAATATTAACAACCCATTTACATTTTAAAAATAAATGAATCCATTACACCAAGCCCACTTCCTTAGCCCATCTGCTAATTACACCAGAAACCCTAATAGCTAACCATATTTTTCTCTTATGCGCAGCCCAATCTGGGCCGTTGGATCAAGATCTGATCCAACGACTTAGATCAAAGGAAGAAGCGGTTGTTGGTCTCCCAACACGCCCACGCGCCGGCGATCTGGTTCCTCCATGCACGCGTCTCCAGCACGCGCCAACCTTTCGGATGCCATCAGTCCATTCATCTCCTCGCCGGTGGCCGCTCCGATGACCCTCCGATTGGTCCCCTCAACACTCTGGCGGTCGTACATACACAAAAACAAAGAAATGTCAGATCTCTTGCAGAGAAAACACGAATATACCACAATTCCAGAGATTTGTACAAGCATTCGGCCAACCAATCTGCAGCAATCAGAGCCAAAAACAATAGAGAACAATTCGACAGAAAATCAGAGGCCATACACACCAAATTTCAGCAAATAATCAGAAGCATATCAAAGGCGAATAAAAGCAAGAAATATTAGTGAACCAATAGGGATTTTAGGCTTCATTTTTCCCTTTTAATTTTTCATGTATTTCCGATCGGTTATAAAAGAAAACCGAATCAATCTTTGTAAAGGGTTCCCCCTCTCCATTTGGAATCAATAGAAAGCAAGTTACAGAGGTATAACCTCTCTTTTTCGATTTTGCATGCATGTACAATAAAGTGGGGGGTTCCATTTTTACCATCTTTTGAGTCGATCGAGTCTCCTTCCTCTTCCCGACGCTTCTCCGGTGATAAGCCGCAGCCTCTGTGCCATTGGTGAACCGAGAACGCAAGAGTGAGGAGGCTTCACTTTTGTTTCGGTTTTCAAAGAAATATTTTTTTCAAAATCTTATTTTTTTACTTGAAGAAACGTTTTTGGGTTCGGTTCTTGTAAGATAGAGGCTTAAATCGGGTTTAGGGTTTCAAAAAGGGTTTGAAAAAGTTTGTTTTTATCAGTTTAGGGTTTAGGGTTTAGGGTTCATGTTTTTCTAGGCAAGGTCTAAGAAAACAGAGAGAAATTCTCTCTTTTGGCTTCATTTTCGGTTGAAAAACTGAGAAAGGTAGGAGGTTTAATTTTTTTAATTATGTTTTATAGTGGGCTTTAAAATAAAAACGGGCTTATTATGTTTTTAAGTCCCTCCGTGTGAGGAAAACTACGCTCCCGGTCCCTTGAATTTCAAGACGTTTTATGATTTCGTCCCCAATTTCTGTTATAAACGCTTTTAATAAGAGTTTATTTGCTTTTTGGTCCCTCCGTGTCTCGTTAATCACTCCCGCAACCCTTCCTCACTTCAAAATAGCGTTTGGAGGGCTTCGATGTTTTTAAATCTTTTTATTTTGGTCCTTTCCAGAATTAAAGTTAATTATTTAATTTTATTTCACATATTCATGTATTTTATTTGCATTGTATAAACATATGCATTTTTCTATGCACTTTTTTATGTTTTTTAATTATTGCCTTTTATTTTATGGTTTTGTTTATTTTTATTTTATGCTTTATGTACATGTCATTATATTGTTGCATACATGTAGTTTATTTTATTATTTCTATTTATGTTTTATTATGGTATTACATTTGTTTATGTATGTTTATTTAGCTTGTTTATTTATTTGTTACATATTTTGTTTACTTTGTACGTATTTTGTTTCATAATGCATATTTTATTTATATAACATGTTTTATTTACGCTTTTCATTTAAGATGTTATGCATGCTTTTGGTTATATTTACATTCTAGTTTATTGTTTATCATTTATAGTTTGTCATTTATATGTGCATATTTATCTTGTTATTTTTTTATGTCACATATGCATCTTTTATACGTTTTACTTTTTGTACATGTATGTTTTTTTTATATATATTATTCATGTGTTATTTTGCTTTTGCATCACACCTTATCATTTAATGAACCTAATTAAATACATCTTTATTCGGTCGTAACGGGCCCGACACCAAATGTAGTGATGACGGCGTGAGCGTTTACCATCGGATAAAGACACGGTAAAATAAAATTAAATCCGAATTTTTAAACAAATCTCAATTTAAATGCCACTTTTAATCAAGAAAATCCAAAATTAATTAAGCGATAATTTGATAAAGGTGCAAATTTTTGGACGGTTTTAAACGCTAATCCCATTTTAAATCCTAACCGACTCTCGAACCCAAATCTTTTCGAATCTTTGGTTTTTCGGTGTCCGGTCTACCAAGAGTGACCGGTGGCGACTCCAATTTTTTTTAAGAACCCTAATTTCAAAATTCCTTTTTTTAAATTTTAAATCCTTTACCCCAATTTTCAAAATTTCCCCTTTCGGGATTAAAATTCCTAATTTTCAAATTAAACCCTAATTTTAAATTTTCGAGTCCTAATTTTCAATTATTTCGATGTTTCCACTAGTAACCCCCTTTCTTTTTCACTCCTTCTCCCCCTTTTATTTCACCTTTTTATCCTACCTTACACTTAATTTTTAATATTTAATTTTAATAATAATTTATTTTTAGCGGAAGGGTCGCTAAACCAATGTTGTCGGTAAAAACCGCTTGGAAAACCATTGATCCCTGGAACTTTCCTAGGATCAATATCCCAAAAAGCATTAATAATTTCTTCTTGTGTGAAAGATCAATTTAAATTTTCATTCACTGTTGGTGTGATTATAGTTAGAATATTATCAAGGATATCAGCGGAAGGAGTGAGATTTGATGTAGAAAAAAGATTTTGGAAATAATCTTTAGCAATTGCTAGAATGTTGGAATCATCCGTTTGCCAGGTGTTGGAGTTATCGAAGAGACCTTGAATAGTGTTTTTCTTACGACTCTCATTGGCTCGTGCATGTAAAAAATAAGTGTTTTTGTCTCCATGAAGTAGCCAGTTAGTTCTTGAGCGTTGGACCTAGTATATTTCATTTTTATGTTGAAGTGCATGTAGTTCTTTCTTTGCTTCAATGATGTGTTGTTCCTCTAAAGGTGGTATTGGATGTAGTAGACTATTGTTAATGTATGTAGTTAGATATTGAAGGCGTTCATTAGTTTTTTTCCTTTGACGATTCTGCCATGAATTTAGATGATTACCAATCTTTTGTATTTTGTTTAAGGTGTTCCCATTCGTATTGGTCCAGATATCCTTGATTAGGTTTTTATTTTCATCATTGTTGGCCCAACATTCCTCAAAGCGGAAAGTTTTGTTGAAATTCTGTTTTCTAGCATATGTAATAGGAGAGGTGTTGAGCATAATGGAGCAGTGGTCAGATTTGGATTGGAAATGCGAGGATATAGTCAAAATCCCAAAATTGAAATTTTTTACCCAAAACAATGGATTTAATATCATTTTCGATCGTTTTGTAGGGTTCAGAGCGTGCATGTCTAAATGGGATTTATAGTGAACCCATTCGAATTTTAACTGAATAAAAAGCTCAAAATTTGAGATAAAACTGTATAATTACGTTCAAAAGCCCATAATTAATAATTTGAAATCTTAAAATTTGATTTACTAACATTTCCGATCATTTTATAGGGTTCCGAGCGTGCATGTCTAAAAATGCTTTATAGTGAACTTGTTCAAATTTTAATCGAGTAAAAAGCTCAAAATTTGTGTTTAAACTATATAATTAGCCTCAAAAGACCATAATTAACCTTTTACTCATAAAATTTGATTTAATATCATTTTCAATCACTTTGTAGGGTTTAGAGCGTGCATGTCTAATTACGCTTCATAGTGAACCCGATCGATTTTTAACCAAGTAAAAAGCTCAAAATTTGAGTTTAAGCTGTATTATTAGGTTCAAAAGACCATAATAAACTTTTTTTACGCATAAAATTGGATTTAATTTCATTTTCTATCGTTTTGTAGGGATCAGAGCGTGCATGTCTAAATGGGCTTTAGAGTGATCCTGTTCGAATTTTAATCGAGTAAAAAGTTCAAAATTTGAGTTTAAGCTATATATTTTGGTTCAAAAGCCCATAATTAACTTTTTTTGCCCCAAAAATTGGATTCAAAATCATTTTTGATTTTTGTAGGTTTAAAGCGTGCATGTGTAAATGAGCTTTATATTAATCCCGTTCGAATTTTACCTGAGTAAAAAGCTCAAAATTTGAGTTTAAGATGTATAATTTGGTTCAAAAGCCCATAATTAACTTTTTTACCCAAAAAATTGGATTTAATATCATTTTCGATCATTTTGTAGGGTTTAGAGCGTGCATGTCTAAATAGGCTTTATAGTGAATCCGTTCGAATTTTAACCAAGTAAAAAGCTCAAAATTTGTGTTTAAGCTGTATAATTAGGTTCAAAAGACCATAATTAACTTTTTTTACCCATAAAATTTGATTTGATATCATTTTCTATCATTTTGTAGGGTTCAGAACGTGTGTGTTTAAATGAGCTTTATAGTGAACCCGTTCAAATTTGAACTGAGTAAAAAGCTCAAAATTTGAGTTTAAGTAGTATAATTTGGTTCAAAATTCCATAGTTAACAATTTGAACTCATAAAATTTGATTTAATACCATTTATGATAATTTTATATGATTCAGAGCGTGCATGTTTAAATCGGCTTTACAGTGAACCCGTTCGAATTTTAACTGAGTAAAAAGCTCAAAATTTGAGATTAAGCTGTATAATTAGGTTCAAAATCCAATAATTTACAATTTGAACTCATAAAATTTGATTTAATATCATTTTTGATCATTTTATAGGATTCAGAGCGTGCATGTCTAAATGGGCTTTGTAGTGAACCCGTTCGAATTTTAACCGAGTAAAAAGCTCAAAATTTGAGTTTAAGTTGTATAATTTGGTTCAAAAGCCCACAATTAACTTTTTTTACCCAAAAATTGAATTTAATATCATTTCCGATCATTTTATAGGGTTTAGAGCGTGCATGTCTAAATGGGCTTTATAGTGAACCCGTTTGAATTTTCACCGAGTAAAAAGCTAAAAAAATTGAGTTTAAGTTGTATAATTAGGTTCAAAAGACCATAATTAACTTTTTTTTACCCATAAAATTTGATTCAATATCATTTTCGATCGTTTTGTAGGGTTTAGAGCGTGCATGTCTAAATGGGCTTTATAGCGAACCTGTTCGAATTTTGATCGAGTAAAAAGTTCAAAATATGAGTTTAAGCTGTATAATTTGGTTCAAAAGACCAAAATTAACTTTTTTACACAAAAAATTGGATTTAATATCATTTTCGATCTTTTTGTAGGGTTTAGAGCGTGCATGTCTAAATGGGCTTTATAGTGAACCCGTTCGAATTTTAATCGAGTAAGAAGCTCAAAATTTGAGATTAAGCTATATAATTAGGGTAAAAATCCCATAATTGACAATTTTAACTCAGAAAATTTGATTTAATATCATTTCCGATCATTGTATAGGGTTTAGAGCGTGCATGTCTAAATGGGCTTTATAGTGTACCCGTTCAAATTTTAACCGAGTAAAAAGCTCAAAATTTGAGTTTAAGCTATATAATTAGTGAACCCGTTCGAATTTTAACTGAGTAAAAAACTTAAAATTTGAGATTAAGCTGTATAATTAGGTTCAAAATCCAATAATTGACAATTTGAACTCATAAAATTTGATTTAATATTATTTCCGATCATTTTATAGGGTTTAGAGCGTGCATTTCTAAATGGGCTTTATAGTGAATCCGTTCAAATTTTAACCTAGTAAAAAGCTCAAATTTGACTTTAAGTTGTTTAATTTGGTTCAAAAGCCCATAATTAACGTTTTTTTACCCAAAATGGATTTAATATCATTTTCGATCATTTTGTAGGATTCAGAGCGTTCATGTTTTATGGTTTTTATAGTGAATCTGTTCGAATTTTAACCAAGCAAAGAGCTCAAAATTTGAGTTTAAGTTGTATAATTTGGTTCAAAAGCCCATAATTAACGCTTTTTACCCAAAAATGGATTTAATACCATTTTCGATCATTTTTGATCATGTCTAAATGGTCTTTAAAGTGAACCCGTTCAAATTTTAACCGATTAAAAAGCTCAAAATTTCAGTTTAAGTTGTATAATTTGGTTCAAAAGCCCACAATTAACTTTTTTTACCCAAAAAATTGGATTTAATATCATTCCTGATCATTTTATAGGTTTCAGGGTGTGCATGTCTAAATGGGCTTTAAAGTGAACCTATTCTTATTTTAACCGAGTAAAAAGCTCAAAATTTGAGTTTAAGTTGTATAATTTGGTTCAAAAGCCCATAATTAACTTTTTTACACATAAAATTTGATTTAATTTCATTTTCGATCAATTTGTAGGTTTAGAACGTGTGTCTAAATGGGCTTTATAGTGAATCGGTTCGAATTTTAACTGAGTAAAAAACTTAAAATTTGAGATTAAGCTGTATAATTAGGTTCAAAATCCAATAATTGACAATTTGAAATCATAAAATTTGATTTAATATTATTTCCGATCATTTTATAGGGTTTAGAGCATGCATGTCTAAATGGCCTTTAAAGTGAACCTATTCTTATTTTAACCGAGTAAAAAGCTCAAAATTTGAGTTTAAGTTGTATAATTTGGTTCAAAATCCCATAATTAACTTTTTTACCAAAAAATTGGATTTAATATCATTTTCGACCTTTTTGTAGGGTTTAGAGCGTGGATGTCTAAATGGGCTATATAGTGAACCCGTTCGAATTTTAACCGAGTAAAAAGCTTAAAATTTGATATTAAGCTGCATAATTAGGTTCAAAATCTAATAATTAAAAAGTTGAACTCATAAAATTTGATTTAATATCATTTCTGATCATTGTATAGGGTTTAAAGCGTGTATGTCTAAATGGGCTTTATAGTGAACCCGTTCAAATTTTAACCGAGTAAAAAGCTCAAAATTTGAGTTTAAGCTATATAATTAGCTTCAAAAGAACATAATTATCTTTTTTCGCAAAAAAATGGATTCAATATCATTTTCAATCATTTTAGGTTTTAGAGCGTGCATTTCTAAATGGGCTTTATAGTGAATACGTTCAATTTTTAACCTAGTAAAAAGCTCAAAAATTTACTTTAAGTTGTATAATTTGGTTCAAAAGCCCATAATTACCGTTTTTTTACCCAAAATGGATTTAATATCATTTTCAATCGTTTTGTAGGATTCAGAGCGTTCATGTTTTTATGGTCTTTATAGTGAATGCGTTCAAATTTTAACCGTGTAAAAAGCTCAAAATTTGAGTTTAAGTTGTATAATTTGGTTCAAAAGCCCATAATTAACATTTTTTACCCAAAAATGGATTTAATACCATTTTCGATCATTTTCGATCATGTCTAAATGGTCTTTAAAGTGAACCCGTTCAAATTTTCACCGATTAAAAAGCTCAAAATTTCAGTTTAAGTTGTATAATTTGGTTCAAAAGCCCACAATTAACTTTTTTTACCCAAAAAATTGGATTTAATATTGTTCCTGATCATTTTATAGGTTTCAGGGTGTGCATGTGTAAATGGGCTTTAAAGTGAACCTATTCTTATTTTAACCGAGTAAAAAGCTCAAAATTTGAGTTTAAGTTGTATAATATGGTTCAAAAGCCCATAATTAACTTTTTTACCAAAAAATTGGATTTAATATCATTTTCGACCGTTTTGTAGGGTTTAGAGCGTGCATGTCTAAATGGCCTATATAGTGAACCCGTTCGAATTTTAACCGAGTGAAAAGCTCAAAATTTGAGATTAAGCTGCATAATTACGTTCAAAATCTAATAATTAACAAGTTGAACTCATAAAATTTGATTTAATATCATTTCTGATCATTTTATAGGGTTTAAAGCGTGCATGTCTAAATGGGCTTTATAGTGAACCCGTTCAAATTTTAACAGAGTAAAAAGCTCAAAATTTGAGTTTAAGCTATATAATTAGCTTCAAAAGAACATAATTATCTTTTTTCGCAAAAAAATGGATTCAATATCATTTTCGATCATTTTAGGTTTTAGAGCGTGCATTTCTAAATGGGCTTTATAGTGAATACGTCCAATTTTTAACCTAGTAAAAAGCTCAAAAATTTACTCTAAGTTGTATAATTTGGTTCAAAAGCCCATAATTAACGTTTTTTTACCCAAAATGGATTCAATATCATTTCCGATCGTTGTGTAGGGTTGAGAACGTGCATGTCTAATTGGGCTTTATAGCGAACCGTTCGAATTTTAATCGAGTAAAAAGCTAAAAATTCGATTTTAAGCTATATAATTTGGTTCAAAATCCCATAATTAACTTTTTTACACATAAAATTTGATTTAATTTCATTTTCGATCAATTTGTAGGTTTAGAACGTGTGTCTAAATGGGCTTTATAGTGAACCGGTTCGAATTTTAACTGAGTAAAAAACTTAAAATTTGAGATTAAGCTGTATAATTAGGTTCAAAATCCAATAATTGACAATTTGAAATCATAAAATTTGATTTAATATTATTTCCGATCATTTTATAGGGTTTAGAGCATGCATGTCTAAATGGCCTTTAAAGTGAACCTATTCTTATTTTAACTGAGTAAAAAGCTCAAAATTTGAGTTTAAGTTGTATAATTTGGTTCAAAAGCCCATATTTAACTTTTTTACCAAAAAATTGGATTTAATATCATTTTCGACCATTTTGTAGGGTTTAGAGCGTGCATATCTAAATGCGCTATATAGTGAACCCGTTCGAATTTTAACCGAGTAAAAAGCTCAAAATTTGATATTAAGCTGCATAATTAGGTTCAAAATCTAATAATTAACAAGTTGAACTCATAAAATTTGATTTAATATCATTTCTGATCATTGTATAGGGTTTAAAGCGTGCATGTCTAAATGGGCTTTATAGTGAACCCGTTCAAATTTTAACCGAGTAAAAAGCTCAAAATTTGAGTTTAAGCTATATAATTAGCTTCAAAACAACATAATTATCTTCTTTCGCAAAAAAATGGATTCAATATCATTTTCGATCATTTTAGGTTTTAGAGCGTGCATTTCTAAATGGGCTTTATAGTGAATACGTTCAATTTTTAACCTAGTAAAAAGCTCAAAAATTTACTTTAAGTTGTATAATTTGGTTCAAAAGCCCATAATTACCGTTTTTTTACCCAAAATGGATTTAATATCATTTTCAATCGTTTTGTAGGATTCAGAGCGTTCATGTTTATAGTGAATGCGTTCAAATTTTAACCGAGTAAAAAGCTCAAAATTTGAGTTTAAGTTGTATAATTTGGTTCAAAAGCCCATAATTAACGTTTTTTACCCAAAAATAGATTTAATACCATTTTCGATCATGTCTAAATGGTCTTTAAAGTGAAACCGTTCAAATTTTAACTGAGTAAAAAGCTCAAAATTTCAGTTTAAGTTGTATAATTTGGTTCAAAAGCCCACAATTAACTTTTTTTACCCAAAAAATTGGATTTAATATCGTTCCTGATCATTTTATAGGGTTCAGGGTGTGCATGTCTAAATGGGCTTTATAGTGAACACGTTCGAATTTTAACCGAGTAAAAAGCTAAAAATTTGAGTTTAACTTGTATAATTTGGTTCAAAAGACCATAATTAACTTTTTTTACATATAATATTTGATTCAATATCATTTCCGATCATTTTGTAGGGTTTAGAGCGTGCATGTCTAAATGGGCTTAATAGCGAACCCGTTCGAATTTTAATCGAATAAAAAATCAAAATTTGAGTTTAAGATGTATAGTTTGGTTCAAAAGCCCATAATTAACTTTTATGTAGCCAAAGAATTGGATTTAATATCATTTTCGATCGTTTTGTAGGGTTTAGAGTGTGCATGTCTAAATGTGCTTTCTAGTGAATCCGTTCGAATTTTAATTGAGTAAAAAGCTTAAAATTTGAGTTTAAGCTGTATAATTAGGTTCAAAAGACCATAATTAACTTTTTTACCCATAAAATTTGATTCAATATCATTTTCGATCATTTTGTAGGGTTCAGAACGTGTGTGTCTAAATGGGCTTTATAGTGAACCCGTTCGAATTTTAACTTACTAAAAAGCTCAAAATTTGAGTTTAAGCTGTATAATTTGGTTCAAAAGCCCATCATTAAATTTTTTTACCCAAAAAATTGGATTTAATATCATTTACGATCGTTTTGTAGGGTTTAGAGCGTGCATGTCTAAATAGGCTTTATAGTGAATTTGTTCAAAATTTAACATAGTAAAAAGCTCAAAATTTGAGTTTAAGCTGTATAATTTGGTTCAAAAGCCCATAATTAACAATTTGAACTCATAAAATTTGATTTAATATCATTTATGATCATTTTTTATGATTCAGAGCATTCATGTCTAAATGGGCTTTATAGTGAACCCATTCGAATTTTAGCTGAGTCAAAAGCTCAAAATTTTAGATTAAGCTATATAATTATGTTCAAAATCCAATAATTGACAATTTGAACTTGTTCTAATTTTAACCGAGTAAAAATCTCAAAATTTGAGTTTAAGCTGAATAATTTTGTTCAAACACCCATAATTAAATTTTTTATCCAAAAAATTGGATTTAATATCATTTTTGATCGTTTTGTAGGGTTTAGAGCGTGCATGTCAAAATGGGATTTATAGTGAACCCGTTCGAATTTAAATCGAGTAAAAAGCTCAAAATTTGAGATTAAGCTGCATAAATAGGTTCAAAATCTAATAATTAACAATTTGAAATCATAAAATTTGATTTAATATCATTTCTGATCATTTTATAAGATTCAGAGCGTGCATGTCTAAATGGGCTTTATAGTGAACCCGTTCGAATTTTAACCGAGTAAAAAGCTCAATATTTGAGTTTAAGCTGTACAATTTGGTTTAAAAGCCCATAATTAACCTTTTCTTGCCCAAAAAGTTGCATTTAATATCATTTTTGATCGTTTTGTAGGTTTAGAGCTTGCATGTCTAAATGGGCTTTATAGTGAACCCGTTAGAATTTTAACCGAGTAAAAAGCTCAAAATATGAGTTTAAGCTGTATAATTAGGTTCAAAATCCCATAATTGACGATTTGAACTCATAAAATTTGATTTAATATCATTTTCGATCGTTTTGTAGGATTTAGAGCGTGCATGTCTAAATGAGCTTTATAGTGAACCCGTTCGAATTCTAACCGAGTAAAAATCTCAAAATTTGAGTTTAAGCTGTATAATTAGGTTCAAAAGACCATAATTAACTTCTTTCACCCATAAAATTTGATTTAAAATCTTTTCCGATCGTTTTGTAGGGTTCAGAGCGTGCAAGTCTAAATGGGCTTTATAGTGAATCCATTCGAATTGTAACCGAGTAAAAAACTCAAAATTTAATATTAAGTTGTATAATTAGGTTCAAAATCTAATAATTGACATTTTTACACAAGAAATGGATTTAATATCATTTTCGATCATTTTGTAGGATTCAGAGCATGCATATGTAAAAAGGCTTTCTAGTGAACCCGTTCGAATTTTGACCGAGTAAAAAGCTCAATTTGAGTTTAAGCTGTATAATTTGGTTAAAAATCCCATAATTAATGTTTTTTAACCAAAAAATGGATTTAATATAATTTTCGATTGTTTTATAGGGTTTAGAGCGTGCATGTCTATATGGGATTTATAGTGAATCTGTTCGAATTTTAACCGAGTAAAAAGCTCAAAATTTGAGTTTAAGATATATAATTTGATTAAAAAGCCCATAATTAACCTTTTCTTGCCCAAAATGTTGGATTTAATATCATTTTCGATCGTTTTGTAGGATTCAGAGCTCGCATGTCTAAACGGGTTTTATAGTGAACCCTTTCGAATTTTAACCGAGTAAAAAGCTCAAAATTTGAGTTTAAGCTGTATAATTAGGTTCAAAATACCATAATTAACTTTTTTCACCCATAAAATTTGATTTAATATCATTTTCGATCAATTTGTAGGGTTCAGAGCGTGCATGTCTAAATGGGCTTTATAGTGAACCCGTTCGAATTTTAACAGAGTAAAAAGCTCAAAATTTAAGATTATTCTGTATAATTAGGTTCAAAATCCAATAATTTACGTTTTTACACAAAAAATTGTTTTAATATCATTTTCGATCGTTTTATAGGATTCAGAGTGTGCATGTCCAATGGGCTTTATAGTGAACCCGTTCGAATTTTAATCGAGTAAAAAGCTCCAAATTTGAGTTTGAGCTGTATAATTTGGTTCAAAATCCCATAATTAGCGCTATTTACCCAAAAATGTATTTAATATAATTTTCGATCGTTTTGTAGGATTCAGAGTGTGCTCTCTAAATGGACTCTATATTGAACCCGTTCGAATTTTAACCGAGTAAAAAGCTCAAAATTTGAGTTTAAGCTATATAATTAGCTTCAAAAGACCATAATTATCATTTTTTACCCATAAAAATTGATTTAAAATCATTTTCGATCGTTTTGTAGGGTTTAGAGCGTGCATGTCTAAATGGGTTTTATAGTGAGCCCGTTCGAATTTTAACCAAGTAAAAACCTCAAAATTTGAGTTTAAGTCAAATAATTAGGTTCAAAAGACCGTAATTAACTTTTCCCCAAAAAATTAGATTTAATATCATTTTTGATCGTTTTGTAGGATTCAGAGCATGCATATCTAAATGGGCTTTATAGTGAACCCGTTCGAATTTTAACCGAGTAAAAAGCTCAAAATTTGAGATTAAGCTGTATAATTAGGTTCAAAATCCCATAATTGACGATTTGAACTCATAAAATTTGATTTAATATCATTTCCTATCATTTTATAGGTATAGAGTGTGCATGTCTAAATGGGCTTTATAATGAACCCTTTCGAATTTTAACCGAGTTAAAAGCTCAAAATTTAAGTTTAAGCTGTATAATTAGGTTCAAAAGACCATAATTAACATCTTTCACGCATATAATTTGATTTAATTTCATTTCCGACCGTTTTGTAGGGTTCAGAGCGTGCATGTCTAAATGGGCTTTTTAGTGAACCCGTTCGAATTTTAACCGAGTAAAAAGCTCAAAATTTAAGATTATTTTGTATAATTAGGTTCAAAATCCAATAATTTACGTTTTCACACAAAAAATTGATTTAATATCATTTTTGATCGTTTTGTAGGATTTAGAGTGTGCATGTCCAATGGGCTTTATAGTGAACCCGTTCAAATTTAACCGAGTAAAAAGCTCCAAATTTGAGTTTGAGCTGTATAATTTAGTTCAAAATCCCATAATTAACGTTATTTACCCCAAAAATGGATTTAATATCATTTTCGATCGTTTTGTACGTTTCAGAGTGTGCATGTCTAAATGGACTTTATATTGAACCCGTTCGAATTTTAACTGAGTAAAAAGCTCAAAATTTGAGTTTGAGTTGTATAATTTGGTTCAAAATCCCATAATTAGCGCTATTTACCCAAAAATGGATTTAATATCATTTTCGATCGTTTTGTAGGATTCAGAGTGTGCTCTCTAAATGGACTCTATATTGAACCCGTTCGAATTTTAACCGAGTAAAAAGCTCAAAATTTGAGTTTAAGCTATATAATTAGCTTCAAAATACCATAATTAGCTTTTTTTACCATAAAATTTGATTTAAAATCATTTTCGATCGTTTTGTAGGGTTTAGAGCGTGCATGTCTGAACGGGCTTTATAGTGAACCCGTTTGAATTTTAACCAAATAAAAACCTCAAAATTTGAGTTTAAGTCGTATAATTAGGTTCAAAAGACCGTAATTTACTTTTTTGCCCATAAAATTTGATTTAAAATCATTTTTGATCGTTTTGTAGGATTTAGAGCGTGCATGTCTAAATGGGCTTTATAGTGAATCTGTTCGAATTTTAACAGATTAAAAAGCTCAAAATTTGAGTTTAAGCTGTATAATTAGGTTCAAAAGACCATAATTAACTTTTTTACCCAAAAAATTGGATTTACTATCATTTTCGAACGTTTTGTAGGGTTTAGAGCGTGCATGTCAAAATGGGATATATTGTGAACATGTTCGAATTTTAACCGATTAATAAGCTCAAAGTTTGAGTTTAAGCTGTATAATTAGGTTCAAAAGACCATAATTAACTTTTTTTTAAAAAAAAATTGGATTTACTATCATTTTCGAATGTTTTGTAGAGTTCAGAGCGTGCATGTCAAAATGGGATTTATAGTGAACCCGTTTGAATTTTAACCGAGTAAAAAGCTCAAAATTTAAGTTTAAGCTGTATAATTTGGTTCAAAAGACCATAATTAACTTCTTTCACCCATAAAATTTTATTTAGTATCATTTTCGATCGTTTTGTAGGGTTTAGAGCGTGCATGTATAAATGGGCTTTATAGTGAACCCGTTCGAATTGTAACCAAGTAAAAAGTTCAAAATTTAAGATTAAGCTGTATAATTAGGTTCAAAATCAAATAATTGACGTTTTTACACAAAAATTGGATTTAATATCATTTTCGATCGTTTTGTAGGATTCACAGTGTGCATGTCTAAATGGGCTTTATAGTGAGCCCATTCAAATTTTAACCGAGTAAAATGCTCAAAATTTGAGTTTGAGCTGTATAATTTGGTTCAAAAGCCCATAACTAAAGTTATTTACCCAAAAAATGGATTTAATATCTTTTTTGATCGTTTTGTAGGATTTAGAGTGTGCATGTCTAAATGGACTTTATAGTGAATCCATTCGAATTTTAACCGAGTAAAAAGCTCAAAATTTGAGTTTAAGCTATATAATTAGCTTCAAAAGACCATAATTATCTTTTTTTACCCATAAAATTTAATTTAAAATTATTTTCGATCGTTTTGTAGGGTTTAGAGCGTGCATGTCTGAACGAGCTTTATAGTGAACCTGTTCGAATTTTAACCAAGTAAAACCCTCAAAATTTGAGTTTAAGTCGTATAGTTAGGTTCAAAAGACCGTAATTTACTTTTTTGCCCAAAAGATTAGATTTATTATCATTTTTTATCCTTTTGTAGGATTCAGAGCGTGCATGTATAAATGGGCTTTATAATGAACCCGTTCGAATTTTAAACGAGTAAAAAGCTCAAAATTTGAGATTAAGCTGTATAATTAGGTTCAAAATCACATAACTGATGTTTTTTACCCAAAATATGGATTTAATATCATTTTCGATTGTTTAGTAGGTTTTAGAGCGTGCATGTCTAAATGGGCTTTGTAGTGAACCCGTTCGAATTTTAACTGAGTAAAAAGCTCAAAATTTGAGTTTAAGTTATATAATTTGGTTTAAAAGATCATAATTAACTTTTTTACCCAAAAAATTGGATTTAATATCATTTTCGATCATTTTGTAGGGTTCAGCGCGTGCATGTCTAAATGGGCTTTATAGGGAACCCGTTCAACTTTTAACCGAGTGAAAAGGTTAAACTTTGAGATTAAGCCATATAATTAGGGTCAAAATCCCATAATTGACAATTTGAACTCTTATAATTTGATTTAATATCATTTTCGATCATTTTATAGGGTTTAGAGAGTGCATGTCTAAATGGGCTTTATTGTGAACCCGTTCGAATTTTTTCCGAGTAAAAAGCTCAAAATTTGAGTTTAAGCAGTATAATTTGGTTCAAAAGCCCATAATTAACTTTTTTTTATACAAAAAAATTTATTTAATATCATTTTCGATCGTTTTGTAGGGTTAAGAGCGTGTATATCTAAATGGGATTTATAGCGAACCCGTTCAAATTTTAACCGGTAAAATGCTCAAAATTTGAGTTTAAGCTGTATAATTTGGTTCAAAAGACAATAATTATCTTTTTTACCCATAAAATTTGATTTAATATCATTTCCGATCATTTTGTAGGGTTCAGAGCGTTCATGTCTAAATGGGCTTTATAGCGAACCCGCTCAATGTTTTTTTGACGAAAAAAGGGCCTCGTTAAAAAAACCCTAACACTTCCAACCCAAAAGAGGGTTAGAAGCCCCTATGGGGAAAAGAGTACCCTTAGAATTTTACTGATTAAGAGAGTTAAATCTCTTAGAGTTTACAAAAGCCCTTATAATATCGGGCATGTCAGAATCAAAGTGAAGATTACATAAGAGATCCGACAATTAACTAAACCCCCCATGGTGGTGCGAATCGTGGAACCAAAGGATGTAAAGTTGAGAGATCTGGTGCACCCTGGTTGACTTTATTTGCAATGGAGGTTGAATCTATCTCAAAGGTAATATTTGTCCAGCCTTTCTGAGATGCAAGTTGAAGTCCAGCTAGGATTGCTTGTGCTTCAACCGAAGCAGCATTAGGACATCCAACAAGAGGAAGAGAAATTCTTCCCAAAACTACATTGTCCGAGTTATGTGCTACAACACCAATCGCATCACTTCTAGAAATGGGATCAGAAGCCCCATCTGGGTTTATTTTAATAGGTCCAGGACAAGGTTTTTGCCAAGTTTGGTCTTGAAGAACGGGTCCATGTGGATTGAGCATTTTGGTAGTCTATTCATTCAATTAGGTATTTGCAAAGGTTAACCAAGGTGGTTGGAAATGGTTATTGTGAATCCAGTCATTTCTTCTGTTCCAAATATTCCAAAGAATTGTTAGAAAAAGTGCAAATTCTTGTTTGGTAAGTTTAGCGGCTGCAGTCTCCATCTAGTGGAGGGACGATGTAAAAGTACCTGATTGGATTAAAGTAAGAAAACCTGCTAAGCGAATAGTTTCATGTGCATCAGGACAATCGCGCAAAGCATGCATCGGCGTTTCAATCGTAGTGGAACAAAATGGGCAGATGCCATTACAAAGATTAGTGTTCACTAATTTGGATCCAGTAGGAAGAGCATCATGACCTAACCTCCATCCAAAGGCTCTGACCTTTGGTAATGCTTGTAGTTTGGATACGGCTTCCCAGATACGTGTCGGTCTATTTAGAGGTCCTTGTGGATTTTGAAGGAATAAATATCCCAATCTAACAGAATAAATTCCACAATCATTGTTCATCCATAAGGTCGTATCTATGTGTTCATTAATGATAGGGATGTTTAAAATAGCATTGGCATCCTATCTATCAAAGAAGGAACGTATTTTAGGCTCATCCCATTGGGGTTGTCCTAGAATCATAAAATCTCGAGCTCGCATTGGAATTTCACTGGAGATTTCATATTCGCCAAAAAGTTGAATAGGGGAGGAACCTCCCCAGAGATCATGGAATATATTGATATTACTATTAATTCATGGCCTTGTAACAAAACCATGAAGGAGCTTTTTCAGAGCCGTACAGATGCCCTTCCAAGCAAAAGAATATTAGTTTTGTCGAAGTTGCGTCGAAGATGTTACTAGATGGGTAGTATTTAGCTTGATAAACTTTACCAAGGAGGTTAAATGGTTCACAGAGTAGTCGCCATATTTGTTTTCCTAATAGAGCAATATTAAAGTTGTGGAGATCGCGAAAGCCCATGCCTCCTGCAGATTTTGGTCGACATACGACCTCCCAAGGGAGCATGTGTCATCCATTTTTGTTACCTTTTCCTGACCACCAATAGCGTCGAATAGAAGTGGTCATATCATCGATAATGTTGTGTGGAAGAAGGTAGCATGACATGACATATTTTGGAAGAGATTGAATGACGAATTTTATGAAGACCTCTCTACCACTAAAGGATAATAGATGTTTATCCACTTTGAGAGACTCGAGTTAACTTTATCTCTGGTAAATCCTAATGAAGTTGTTTTGTTTTTGCCAATCAAGAGTGGGACACCAAGGTAAATTTCAGGGTCACTAACCTCTAGGACTTGGAGAATATTGTTGACATCAGTTCTTTGTGATAAAGTAGTTTTGGGGGAAAAATAAATTGTTGATTTCTCAAAATTTATCGCTTGGCCAGAAGAGGTAGCATATTTGTGTAGTGCGTTTTTAAGATGGTTAGCTTCAGTGGTGTTGTTTTTTATGAAAACTAAACAATCATCAGCGAAAAGGAGATGGTTGATTTTTGGGCCATGCGGACTAGCACTGAGACCAGGTAGGTTACTGTTAGCATGTTTCGCATTTAGTATTGCTGATAAACCTTGGGTGCAGAAGAGAAATAGAAATGGAGAAAGTGGGTCTCCTTGTTGGAGACCTCGTTGTGGCCTAAAAGATTGAGATAGAGAGTCATTAACACGAACTTGGTAGGAGACAGTAGTGACACATCTCATTATAGTAGAAATCCATGTATCATTGAAATCCATGCGTTGCATAATTTGTTGTAAGAAAGGCCATTCAACTCGGTCGAAAGCTTTTTCCATATCTAACTTTAGACTAGTACCTTTAGATAGATGGGAGTCTCCCATGTTGAGAGTATGAAGTAGTTCATGTGCAATTAGGATATTATCGGTGATGTTTCTACCTTGTATAAAAGCCGCTTGGTTGTTGCTAATACATAATGGTATAACGGTTTTGAAACGGTTGACTAAGACCTTAGCTACAATTTTGTATAGAACAATGCAAAGGCTTATTGGAAAAAGTTGTCTCATCGTCGTTGGGTTTTGTTTTTTCAGAATGAGCACAATAATTATACGATTAACCTCAACCATGCTGGCTGTACCTGAGAGGAGATCAAGGCATAATCGTATTATATCCTGGCTAACTGTATCCCAATTGTAATCACTAATTTTATCCGGGTCTAAACCTGATTTTAATTTTTATTTCATTCATATAACGAGCTTGTCATTATTAAAAAATTAAATACAAAAATATTATATTTATTTATATACTATGTTTGGAAAAAAAGAAAAATCAAAAAATATTACTATTATATTAATATCTATGGTTATTTAAATGTATATGTATATATTTTAAATATTTCTTACATTCTAAAAGAAATATTAATTAAAATTGAAAATATTAAATGTATTATTTTCTTAGATTTTCATACATATATTTTGTTTTGTTTTGTTTTATTATTATATATTAGTAATGTTTTATTATTATTATTATTTTCGTTTTTTTATATATTATTATTATTATTTTATTATTAGTATTATATTAATTATTAGTATTATATTGTATATATCAGATTTATATAAGTTAAATAAAAACCCAAACTAAAATAATCAAGCCCAAATTTTATTAATATTAACAACCCATTTACATTTTAAAAATAAATGAATCCATTACACCAAGCCCACTTCCTTAGCCCATCTGCTAATTACACCAGAAACCCTAATAGCTAACCATATTTTTCTCTTATGCGCAGCCCAATCTGGGCCGTTGGATCAAGATCTGATTCAACGGCTCAGATCAAAGGAAGAAGCGGCTGCTGGTCTCCCAACACGCCCACGCGCCAGCGATCTGGTTCCTCCATGCGCGCGTCTCCAGCACGCGCCAACCTTTCGGATGCCATCAGTCCATTCATCTCCTCGCCGGTGGCCGCTCCGATGACCCTACGATTGGTCCCCTCAGCACTCCGGCCAAATATACCACAATTCCAGAGATTTGTACAAGCATTCGGCCAACCAAGCTGCAGCAATCATAGCCAAAAACAATAGGGAACAATTCGACAGAAAATCAGAGGCCATACACACCAAATTCCAGCAAATAATCAAAAGCATAATAGAGGCGAATAAAAACAAGAAATATCAGTGAACCAATAGGGATTTTAGGCTTCATTTTTCCCTTTTAATTTTTCATGTATTTCTGATCAGTTATAAAAGAAAACCGAATCAATCTTTGTAAAGGGTTCCCCCTCTCCATTAGGAATCAATAGAAAGCAAGTTACAGAGGTATAACCTCTCTTTTTTGGTTTTGCATGCATGTACAATAAAGTGGGGCGTTTCGTTTTTACCATCTTTTGAGTCGATCGAGTCTCCTTCCTCTTCCCGACGCTTCTCCGGTGATAAGCCGCGGCCTCCGTGCCATTGGTGAACCGAGAACGCAAGAGTGAGGAGGCTTCACTTTTGTTTCGGTTTTCAAAGAAAAAAGATTTTCAAAATCTTATTTTTTACTTGAAGAAACGTTTTTGGGTTCGGTTCTTGTAAGATAGAGGCTTAAATCGGGTTTAGGGTTTCAAAAAGGGTTTTATGAAGAACACCCAAGATGTTCTTTTTTTTCTAGGCAAGGTCTGAGAAAACAGAGAGAAATTCTCTCTTTTGGCTTCATTTTCGGTTGAAAAATTGAGAAAGGGGGGAGGTCTAATTTTTTTAATTATGTTTTATAGTGGGCTTTAAAATAAAAACGGGCTCATTACGTTTTTAAGTCCCTCCGTGTGAGAAAAACTACGCTCCCGGTCCCTTGAATTTCAAGACGCTTTATGATTTCGTCCCCAATTTCTGTTATAAACGCTTTTAATAAGAGTTTATTTGCTTTTTGGTCCCTCCGTGTCTCGTTAATCACTCCCGCAGTCCTTCCTCACTTTAAAATAGCGGTTGGAGGGCTTCGATGTTTTTAAATCTTTTTATTTTGGTCCTTTCCAGAATTAAAGTTAATTATTTAATTTTATTTCACATATTCATGTATTTTATTTGCATTGTATATACATATGCATTTTTCTATGCATTTTTTTATACTTTTTAATTATTGCCTTTTTTTATGGTTTTGTTTATTTTTATTTTATGCTTTATGTACATGTCATTATATTGTTGCACACATGTAGTTTATTTTATTATTTCTTTTTCTGTTTTATTATGGTATTACATTTGTTTATGTATGTTTATTTAGCTTCTTTATTTATTTATTACATATTTTGTTACTTTGTACGTATTTTGTTTCATAATGCATATTTCATTTATATAACATGTTTTATTTACGCTTTTCATTTATGATGTTATGCATGCTTTTGGTTATATGTACATTCTAGTTTATTGTTTATCATTTATAGTTTGTCATTTATATGTGAATATTAATCTTGTTATTTTTTTATGTCACATATGTATCTTTTATGCGTTTTACTTTTTGTACATGTATGTTTTTTTATATATATTATTCATGTGTTATTTTGCTTTTGCATCACACCTTATCATTTAATGAACCTAATTAAATACATCTTTATTCAGTCGTAATGGGACCGACACCAAACGTAGTGGTGACGGCGTGAGCGTTTACCTTCGGATAAAGACACGGTAAAATAAAATTAAATCCAAATTTTTAAACAAATCTCAATTTAAATGCCACTTTTAATTCAGAAAATCCAAATTAATTAAGCGATAATTTGATAAAGGTGCAAATTTTTGGGCGGTTTTAAACGCTAATCCCGTTTTAAATCATAACCGACTCTCGAACCCAAATCTTTTCGAATCTCTGGTTTTTCGGTGTCTGGTCTACCAAGAGTTACCAGTGGCGACTCCAATGTTTTTTAAGAACCCTAATTTCAAAATTCCTTTTTTAAATTTTAAATCCTTAACCCTAATTTTCAAAATTTCCCCTTTCGGGTTTAAAATTCCTAATTTTCAAATTAAACCCTAATTTTAAATTTTCAAGACCTAATTTTCAATTTTTTCGATGTTTCCACTAGTAACCCCCTTTCTTTTTCACTCCTTCTCCCCCTTTTATTTCACCTTTTTACCCCTACCTTACACTTAATTTTAATATTTAATTTTAATAATAATTTATTTCTAGCGGAAGGGTCGCTACACCAATGTTGTCGGTAAAAACCGCTTGGAAAACCATCGATCCCTGGAGCTTTCTTAGGATCAATATCCCAAAAAGCATTAATAACTTCTTGTTGTGTGAAAGATCGATTTAAATTTTCATTCATTGTTGGTGTGATTATAGTTGGAATATTATCAAGGATATTAGCGGAAGGAGTGGGATTTGATGTAGAAAAAAGATTTTGGAAATAATCTTTAGCAATTGCTAGAATGTTGGAATCATCCGTATGCCAGGTGTTGGAGTTATCGAAGAGACCTTGAATAGTGTTTTTCTTATGACTCTCATTGGCTCATGCATGGAAAAAAGAAGTGTTTTTGTCTCCATGAAGTAGCCAGTTAGTTCTTGAGCGTTGGGCCCAGTATATTTCATTTTTATGTTGAAGTGCATGTAGTTCTTTCTTTGCTTCAATGATGCGTTGTTCCTCTGAAGGTGGTATTGGATATTGTAGACTATTGTTAATGTATGTAGTTAGATATTGAAGGCGTTCATTAGTTTTTTTCCTTTGACGATTCTGCCATGAATTTAGACGGTTGCCAATCTTTTGTATTTTTTTAAGGTGTTGCTATTCGTATTGGTTCAGATATCCTTGATTAGGTATTTATTTTCATCATTGTTGGCCCAACATTTCTCAAAGCGGAAAGTTTTCTTGAAATTCCGTTTTCTTGCATATGTAATAGGAGAGGTGTTGAGCATAATGGAGCAGTGGTCAGATTTGGATTGAAAATGCGAGGATATAGTCAAAATCCCAAAATTGAAATTTTTTACCCAAAACAATGGATTTAATATCATTTTCGATCGTTTTGTAAGGTTCAGAGTGTGCATGTCTAAATGGGATTTATAGTGAACCCACCGAATTTTAACCGAATAAAAAGCTCAAAATTTGAGATAAAACTGTATAATTAGGTTCAAAAGCCCATAATTAATAATTTGAAATCTTAAAATTTGATTTAATATCATTTCCGATCATTTTATAGGGTTCCGAGCGTGCATGTCTAAAAAGGTTTTATAGTGAACTTGTTCAAATTTTAATCGAGTAAAAAGCTCAAAATTTGTGTTTAAACTATACAATTAACCTCAAACGACCATAATTAATCTTTCACTCATAAAATTTCATTTAATATCATTTTCAATCGTTTTGTAGGGTTTAGAGCGTGCATGTCTAATTGGGCTTTATAGTGAACCCGATCGATTTTTAACCAAGTAAAAAGCTCAAAATTTGAGTTTAAGCTGTATTATTAGGTTAAAAAGACCATAATTAACTTTTTTTACGCATAAAATTGGATTTAATATCATTTTCGATCGTTTTGTAGGGATCAGAACGTGCTTGTCTAAATGGGCTTCATAGTGATCCTGTTCGAATTTTAATCGAGTAAAAAGTTCAAAATTTGAGTTTAAGCTATATAATTTGGTGCAAAAGCCCATAATTAACTTTTTTTGCCCAAAAAGTTGAATTCAAAATCATTTTTGATCATTTGTAGGGTTTAAAGCGTGCATGTCTAAATGGGCTTTATACTGATCCGTTCGAATTTTAACCTAGTAAAAAGCTCAAAACTTGAGTTTAAGCTGTATAATTTGGTTCAAAAGCCCATAATTAACTTTTTTACCCAAAAAATTGGATTTATTATCATTTTCGATCGTTTTGTAGGGTTCTTAGCAAGTATGTCTAAATGGGATTTATAGTGAATCCGTTCGAATTTTAACCAAGTAAAAAGCTCAAAATTTGTGTTTAAGCTGTATAATTAGGTTCAAAAGACCATAATTAACTTTTTTACCCATAAAATTTGATTTAATATCATTTTCGATCGTTTTGTAGGGTTCAGAACGTGTGTGTTTAAATGGGCTTTATAGTGAACCCGTTCAAATTTTAACTTAGTAAAAAGCTCAAAATTTGAGATTAAGTTGTATAATTAGGTTCAAAATCCAATAATTGATAATTTGAACTCATAAAATTTGATTTAATATAATTTCCGATCATTTTATAGGGTTTAGAGCATGCATGTCTAAATGGACTTTAAAGTGAACCCGTTCTTATTTTAACCGAGTAAGAAGCTCAAAATTTAAGTTTAAGATGTATAATTTGGTTCAAAAGCCCATAGATAACTTTTTTTCCAAAAAATTGGATTTAATATCATTTTTGATCGTTTTGTAGGGTTTAGAGCGTGCATGTCTAAATGGGCTTTATAGTGAACCCGTTCGAATTTTTACCAAGTAAAATGCTCAAAATTTGAGATTAAACTGTATAATTAGGTTCAAAATCTAATAATTAACAATTTAAACTTATAAAATTTGATTTAATATCATTTCTGATCATTTTATAAGATTCAGAGCGTGCATGTCTAAATGGGCTTTATAGTGAACCCGTTCGAATTTTAACCGAGTAAAAAGCTCAGAATTTGAGTTTAAGCTCTATAATTTATTTCAAAAGCCCATAATTAACTTTTTTGCCCAAAAAACTGGATTGAATATCATTTTCTATCATTTTGTAGGGTTTAGAGCGTGCATGTCTAAATGGGCTTTATAGTGTATCCGTTCGAATTTTAAACTAGTAAAAACAACAAAATTTGAGTTTAAGCTGCATAATTTGGTTCAAAAGCCCATAGTTAACGTTTTTTTACCCAAAATGAATTTAATATCATTTCGATCATTTTATAGGATTCAGAGCGTGCATGTCTAAATGGGCATTATAGTGAACCCGTTGAATTTTAACCGAGTAAAAAGCTCAATTTAAGTTTAAGTTGTATAATTTGGTTCAAAAGCCCACAATTAACTTTTTTTACCCAAAAAATTAAATTTAATATCATTTCCGATCATTTTATAGGGTTTAGAGCGTGCATGTCTAAATGGGCTTTATAGTGAACCTGTTCGAATTTTAACCGAGTGAAAAGCTAAAAAAATTGTGTTTAAGTTGTATAATTAGGTTCAAAAGACCATAATTAACTTTTTTTACGCATAAAATTTGATTCAATATCATTTTCGATCGTTTTGTATGGTTCAGAGAGTGCATGTCTAAATGGACTTTATAGAGAACCCGTTCGAATTTTAATCTAGTAAAAAGCTCAAAATTTGAGTTTAAGCTATATAATTAGCTTCAAGAGACCATAATTATCATTTTTTTACCCACAAAAATTGATTTAAAATCATTTACGATCGTTTTGTAGGGTTTAAAGCGTGCATGTCTAAATGGGCTTTATAGTGAACCCCTTCAAATTTTAACCAAGTAAAAAGCAAAAAATTTGAGATTAAGCTATATAATTAGGGTCAAAATCCCATAATTGACAACTTGAACTCATAAAATTTGATTTAATATCATTTCCGATCATTTTATAGGGTTTAGAGCGTGCATGTCTAAATGGACTTTATAGGGAACCCGTTCGAATTTTTACCAAGTAAAATGCTCAAAATTTGAGATTAAGTTGTATAATTAGGTTCAAAATCTAATAATTAACAATTTAAACTTATAAAATATTATTTAATATCATTTCTGATCTTTTTATAAGATTCAAAGCGTGCATGTTTAAATTTGCTTTATAGTGAACCAGTTCGAATTTTAACCGAGTAAAAGGCAAAAAATTTGAGATTAAGTTGTATAATTAGGTTCAAAATCTAATAATTAACAATTTGAACTCATAAAATTTGATTTAATATCATTTCTGACCATTTTATAAGATTCAGAGCGTGCATGTCCAAATGGGCTTTATAATGTGAACCCGTTCGAATTTTAACTGAGTAAAAAGTTCAAAATTTGAGTTTAAGCTGTATAATTTGTTTCAAAAGCCCATAATTAGCTTTTCTCAAAAAATTGGATTCAATACCATTTTCGATCATTTTGTAGGTTTTAGATCGTGCATGTCTAAATGGGCTTTATAGTGAATCCGTTCGAATTATAATCAAGCATAAAGCTCAAAATTCGATTTTAAGCTGTATAATTTGGTTCAAAAGCCCATAATTAACTTTTTTTACACATAAAATTTGATTTAATTTCATTTTCAATCATTTTGTAGGGTTTAGAACGTGTGTCTAAATGGGTTATATAGTGAACCCGTTAGAATTTTAACTTTGTAAAAAACTTAAAATTTGAGATCAAGCTGTACAATTAGGTTCAAAATCCAATAATTGACAATTTGAACTCATAAAATTTGATTTAATATTATTTTAGATCATTTTATAGGGTTTAGAGCATGCATGTCTAAATGGCCTTTAAAGTGAACTCGTTCTTATTTTAACCGAGTAAAAAGCTCAAAATTTGATTTTAAGTTGTATAATTTGGTTCAAAAGCCCATAATTAACTTTTTTACTCAAAAAATTGGATTTAATATCATTTTCAACCGTTTTGTAGGGTTTAGAGCGTGCATGTTTAAATGGGCTTTATAGTGAACCCGTTCGAATTTTAACCGAGTAAAAATCTAAAAATTTGAGTTTAACTTGTATAATTAGGTTCAAAATACAATAATTAAATTTTCTACCCATAAAATTTGATTCAATATCATTTCCGATCGTTTTGTAGGGTTCAGAGCATGCATGTCTAAATGAGCTTTATAGCGAACCGGTTCGAATTTTAATCGAATAAAAAGATCAAAATTTGAGTTTAAGATGTATAA
Organism: Abelmoschus esculentus; assembly: GCA_035048815.1. NCBI lineage: Eukaryota > Viridiplantae > Streptophyta > Magnoliopsida > Malvales > Malvaceae > Abelmoschus > Abelmoschus esculentus. The sequence goes on from JAUCBN010000049.1 coordinate 7,041,691, forward strand.
TTTGGTTCAAAAGCCCATAATTAACTTTTTTTTACCCAAAAAATTGGATTTAATATCATTTTCGATCGTTTTGTATGGTTTAGAGCGTGCATGTCTAAATAGGCTTTATAGTGAATCTGTTCGAATTTTAACCTAGTAAAAAGCTCAAATTTGAGTTTAAGCTGTATCATTTGGTTCAAAAGCCCATAATTAACAATTTGAACTCATAAAATTTGATTTAATATCATTTCTGATCATTTTATAAGATATAGAGCGTGCATGTCTAAATGGGCTTTATAGTGAACCCGTTCGAATTTTAACTAGGTAAAAAGGTCAAAATTTGAGATTAAGCTGTATAATTAGGTTCGAAATCCAATAGTTGATAATTTGAACTCATAAAATTTGATTTAGAAAATTTCCAATCATTTTATAGGGTTTAGAACATGCAGGTCTAAATGGGCTTTAAAGTGAACTTGTTCAAATTTTAACCGAGTAAAAAGCTCAAAATTTGTGTTTAAGCTGTATAATTTTGTTCAAAAGCCCATAATTAACTTTTTTTACCCCAAAAATTTGATTCAATATCATTTTCGATCGTTTTGTAGGGTTTAGAGCGTGCATGTCCAAATGGGCTTTATAGTGAACCCGTTCGAATTTTAATCAAATAAAAAGTTCAAAATTTGACATTAAGCTGTATAATTAGGTTCAAAATATAATAATTAAGAATTTGAACTCATAAAATTTGATTTAATATCATTTCTGATCATTTTACAAAATTCAGAGCGTGCATGTCTAAATGGGCTTTATAGTGAACCCGTTAGAATTTTAACCGAGTAAAAAGTTAAAAATTTGAGTTTAAGCTGTATAATTTGTTTCAAAAACCCATAATTAACTTTTTTTCTCAAAAAATTGGATTCAATATCATTTTCGATCATTTTGTAGGGTTTAGAGTGTGAATGTCTAAATGGCTTTATAGTGAATCCGTTTGAATTTTAACCTAGTAAAAAGCTCAAAATTTGAGTTTATGCTGTATAATTTGGTTTAAAAGCCTATAATTAACGTTTTTTTATCGAAAATGGATTTAATATCATTTTCAATCGTTTTGTAAGATTCAAAGCGTGCATGTCTAAATGGTCTTTATAGTGAATCCGTTCGAATATTAACCTAGTAAAAAGATCAAAATTTGAGTTTAAGCTGTATAATTTGGTTCAAAAGCCCATAATTAACGTTTTTTTTTACCCAAAATGGATTTAATATTATTTTCAATCATTTTGTAGGATTCAGAGCGTGCATGTCTAAATGGGCTTTTTAGTGAACCCTTTCGAATTTTAACTGAGTAAAAATCTCAAAATTTGAGTTTAAGTTGTATATTTTTGTTCAAAAGCCCACAATTAACTTTTTTCCCCAAAAAATTGGATTTAATATCATTTACGATCATTTTATAGGGTTAAGAGAGTGCATGTCTAAATGGGCTTTATAGTGAACCCGTTTGAATTTTAACCAAGTAAAAAGTTAAAAATTTGAGTTTAAGTTGTATAATTAGGTTCAAAATACCATAATTAACTTTTTTTACCTATAAAATTTGATTCAATATCATTTCCGATCGTTTTGTAGGGTTTAGAGCATGCATGTCTAAATGGGCTTTATAGCGAACCCATTCGAATTTTAAATGAGTATAAAGCTCAAAATTTGAGTTTAAGTTGTATAATTTGGTTTAAAAGCTCATAATTAACTTTTTTATCCAAAATATTGGATTTAATATCATTTTTGATCGTTTTGTAGGGTTTAGAGCGTGCATGTCTAAATGGGCTTTATAGTGAACCCGTTTGATTTTTTTTTGAAGGAAAGGGCTTCATTAAAAAAACCTTATAGCCAGTAACCTCGAGAGGTGAGTAGGCCCCTGTGGGGAAAAGAGTACCCATGGTTTTATTGAGAAAAAGAGGAGAACCTCTCCAAGTTTACAGATGCCCGAATAAAATCGGTAAAGTTACAATCAAAAGAGAAAGAAAGAAAAGAACTAAAAGCCCTAGTAGCTAGGACATGGGCTACAACATTTTCTTCTCTAGGTACATAACAAACCTTACAATCAGGAAAAGTACCAAGAGTATAACGAATTCGAGACACTAAAGATTGCACCGTGGAAAGATCGTGATGATGAGTGTTGTTAACTTTGTTGGCAATGGGTGCAGAATCAGTCTCAAGGATGACATTAGTGCAACCATTATCGACAACAAGATTAGGTCCTTCTAGAATGGCAAGAGCTTCGGCATAAGCCGGATCTGTGCAGTAGGCGAGGGGCATAGAGCGTCCACCAAGGACGGCACCTGAAGAATCCCGAGTGATGACACCTGTAGCAGCTCCCTTTAAAATTAGGTCAAAGGCACCATCCGTGTTAACCTTAACGAAACCGCAATTTGGTTTCGTCCATCTAGCCTGAGCAAAGGTGGGCTCAACTAATCGGGACCTTAGATGGAGAGCATCATTGACTGATTTATAATCGTCAAAGTGTTTTTGTGCATTGGAAACAGACAACCATGGTGGTTGGATATGATTGTTATGGACAAAGTCATTACAACAGTTCCATAGATTCCATAGAACTATTATCAGGAAGGATAATTGGTGAAACGAAAGAAAACCAGCAATTTTAGAAAGCCACTGGTGGGGGAAGATAGAAGTATTAGAGAAAATTCGGCATGAAAAACCTGCCAAACAGAGAGCCTCCCTAGCACTAGGACAATCTCTTAAAGCATGGAGGGTAGTTTCAATATCCGTATTACAAATTGGGCAAACCCCAATACCGAGATTTTCTTGGAGGATTTTGTGGCCAGACGGGAGAGCATCATGGCTTAGCCGCCACCCAAAGGAATGAACCTTAGGCAACGTAGGCAACTTAGAAAGAATTTTCCAAAGCCTAGAGCGCCTGTTAACCGGCCCTAGTTGCAGTTGAAGAAATTGATAACCAGAACGCACCGTATAGATACCAGAGTCGTGATGACCCCAAAGGATAGTATCTTTCGTATCATTAATAATTCGTACATTAATGATTGTATTATCATGTTCGTGAGAGAAATAATCTCTCACCTTGGATTCATTCCATCGGTGTAGATTAGACTGCATAAAAAAACCCGCTCGAAGAGGGACTTCCTCATTCACTTCATAATCGCCATAAAGGTGTAATGGCTTAGATCTTCCCCAATTGTTGAAATGGATTTGTATTTGACTTGACATACCTGGCCGTTTAAAGAAACCATTTCCATGTTTAGAGATAGCTATATTAAGACCTTTCCAAGCAAAGGAAGATCTTCGAGTGGAATCAGATTCGAGCATAGAACCCGATGGATAATATTTGCACTTGTAGACCTGACTAAGAAGATTATCAGGCTCACAAATTAGTCTCCAAATTTGCTTACCAAATAAAGCAATGCTGAAATGGTGTAGATCGTGAAACCCTATACCTTCGGCTGCTTTCGGCAGATAGACAATGTCCCATGGAAACATATGTAATCCTCGTTTATCGGCTTTCCCTAACCACCAGTAGCGGCGTATCGAAGTAGTCATATCATCGATAATGTTTTGGGGTAGAAGGTAACAAGACATGACATATTGTGGCATTGATTATATGACAGATTTGATGAAAGTTTCTCTACCGCTAAAGGAGAGCAAGTGCTTGTTCCATTTGCTAAGACGGACGTTCATTTTATCTCTAGTAAAACCTAGAGCTGCTGTCTTATTCTTCCCAATTAGAAGTGGAACTCCTAGATAAATACCAAGGTCATCGACCTCTCTTACATGGAGAATATTATTGATTTTTGAATGAAGGGAAGTGGAGGTTTTACGTGAAAAATAAATTGTAGATTTTTCAAAATTCACTGCTTGACCAGACGAAGTTGCATAAGTATGCAGAGCGTCCTTTAGGTGTTGAGCTTCTGTTGTCATTTCTTAATGAACACCACATAATCATCTTCAAAGAGGAGGTGATTTATACGGGGGCCATTCCTACTAGCACAAAGGCCAGGGAGGTTGCCAATTGCTTTCTCAGCATTGAGTAATGCTGAAAGACCTTGAGTACAAAAAAGAAATAAGAAAGGCGAAAGGGGATCCCCTTGTCGAAGCCCTCTCTGAGGTCTAAAAGGTCGTGAAAGAGAATCATTGACAAGTACTTGAAAAGACACGGAAGAGACACAATTCATAATAAAAGAGACCCAGTTGGCATTAAAGCCTACACGGAGCATAATTTGTTCTAGAAAAGGCCATTCGACACGGTCGAAAGCCTTCTCCATGTCCAGCTTTAAACTAGCGCCTTTGGCAAGGGATGTCTCGTTAGTATTCAACGTGTGGATAAGCTCGTGGGCTATGGGAATATTGTCGGTTATGTTCCTACCTTGAACAAAGGCCGCTTGATTAACGCTTATACATAAGGGAATGATGGATTTTAAACGATTAACAAGCACTTTGGCAACAGTCTTATAGATAACTATGCAAAGGCTAATAGGTTTGAGATGTCGCATAGTTGTGGGATCGCTAATTTTGGGTATAAGAACGATGATAGTACGATTGACCTCTTTCAGGTTAACAGACCCACTTAGGAGTCTAAGACAGAGGTTTATAAAGTCCTGGCCAAGGACATCCCAGTGCTTCCTAAAGAAACCACTCGGAAATCCATCAACCCCCGGGGCTTTCCCCGGATCAATATCACGAAAAGCAACTATAATTTCGTCTACTGTGAATTCCTTAATGAGGTCATTGTTAATGGTCTCAGAAACAATATTTGGAATGTTTTCCAAAACAGAAGATGCAATACTAGGAGAAGAGGATCAGAAGAGAGTCTGGAAGTAATCAATGACAATAGCCATGATATCTTCCGTATGCGTTTGCCAGATGTTCGCATTATTGAAAAGCCCAGTAATATAGTTTTTTTGCCGGCGAGTGTTTACTCTTGCATGGAGAAAGGAATTATTTTTGTCACCATGTTCTAGCCAGGTGGTGCGGGCTCGTTGTGCCCAATAGATTTCTTTTGCGTTAAGCAAGCTATCAAGCTTGTTTTTTGCAGAAATAAAATTATTGATATCAGCATCTGAAAATTGTCGCTTGAGGCACGTAAAGTCAGTTAACTAGTTAATACGTTCATTCGACTTGATACGTTGGTTTGTTTGCCAAGATTCGAGAAAATACCTAATTTCATGAAGTTTAACAATGGTCGTGCTAGATGGGTTAGACCAAATCTCTCTAACCCGGGAAGAGACTTCTGGGTTATCAGCCTAGCAATTCTCATAGCAGAAGAGGTTCCTAGAAGCTTTCGATCCGATTGCACGGGAAGGACTAGTTTCCAGTAAAATGGGACAATGATTAGATCGGGCTTGAAAGAATGACGTAGCTTGGAAGTTAGGAAAGAAATTAAACCAAGAGGAGTTAACAAGGAATCTATCGATTCTTTCCATAATGGTTTCAATATTTGGTCCAGATCTAGTCCAAGTGAATCATCCAGATTTTGGTTTACAATCGAATAGATCATTTTGCAAAAGACAATCTTTAAAATTATTAATTTGTGATCTTGCCCGACGGAAACCGCCTTGCTTTTCATGATCGTGCAGAATTTCATTAAAATCTCCCCCTAAGAGCCATGGACGGGAAGAAGCTGATTGTAATGTGTCTATTAGTTGTCAAGTTTCATATTTGTTTGTCGTTTCAACAAAACCGTGTACACCAGAAAAATGGAATTGCAATTGACCTAAATGTATAATGACATCAATATGACGACTCGAGTAAGAAATCAAATCAATAGTAGTTATATTATTCCAAATAATAGCAAGCCCTATCCGTTTGATTTTTAACCAAGTAAAAAGCTCAAAATTTGAGATTAAGTTGTATAATTAGGGTCAAAATCCCATAATTGACAAATTGAACTCATAAAATTTGATTTAATATCATTTCTGATCATTTTATAGGGGTTTAGAGCGTGTATGCCTAAATGGGCTCTATAGTGAACCCGTTCGAATTTTAACCGAGTAAAAAGCTCAAAATTTGAGTTTAAGTAGTATAATTTGAATCAAAAGCCCATAATTAACTTTTTTTTACACAAAAAATTAGATTTAATATCATTTTTGATCATTTTGTAGGGTTCAGAGCATGCATGCGTAAATGGGATTTATAGTGAACCCGTTCGAATTTTAACCGAGTAAAAAGCTCAAAATTTGAGATTAAGCTATATAATTAGGTTCAAAAGCGCATAATTAATAATTTGAAATCTTGATTTAATATCATTTCTGTAACCCCTAAAATTAACTTAATTTCTTAGATTACAAGTTAGGGTTTACGTTATTAAATCTTGATTCACAAGTTAGGGTTTTATAAATAAAATAATAATATTCAGATAAATTATTAAATAAATAATTAATAATTTAAAATACTGAAAATAAAATTCAACAATTAAAATATCAAGTTCAACCCATAAATAATAAATAGTCCAAAACCAAATATTTAATAACAATTCAGAAAATCCGAGAAAAAGTCCCAAGTCCTTATTACAAAAATATTATCCAATAAAAGTTTATAATCCGGTAATAAAACTGTAAAACATATGAAATTATTAAACTGACTCAGGATCCTCCAAGTACCGTACGTGGACTAGGTTTGAGATCTGAAACAAGAAACTGAAAGGGTGTAAGCTAGGGAGCCTAATGTGTCTCTAGTGTACAGATAACAAGATTACAGAACAGTGTATGCAGATGTTATGAAGTATGCATGATATGCACCCCACCTCCGAACACCATCAGAAGAGTAGGTTCCCCCCTAAACCACTCTAACTCCATCACACCAACAAAAGTGGAACTCGACCCGCAGGTGGAGCCACTAAACAGAAGTGGTATTATACAGAACCACTGAACAGAAGTGAATAAATCACTAACTTCCTCCGAACAATAATCTAACTATATGTAATGTCATATGCAGATACAAAGTCAGAATGCAAGCCATAAATTCTAGCAGGAGGCATGCATAATTATCATGATCAAAAATGTAACTTATTAACAGAACATGGCATAATAATATATGTACATGCTTATATATGACAGAAACTGTATACACAAAAGTTATCGGAATTTACAGAAGAAAACACACCTGAAGTAGAAGGTCAACGCCTAGAACGATGTCTACTGGACTCGGCTCTACCACTAGAACGAGCGGGTGTAGAACCTACGATTAACATAATTTTAGACACACTATTATGCCACTAACAAATAAGTACACGTAACAGAAATAAAACGAAACAAACGTGCTGGTCCCGAGGACTGATGAACAGGAGGTCGTCCAGGAGGAGAAAGAGGTAGGTACTCGGGGTCGGAATCCACGTCACCTGAAGCAAACAGAAACGATTTTAGAACCCACTAAAGATGACTTCCAAATAAGACATTCGAACATAAAAGCCCTAAAAACCACACTTCGGGTTCGAATTTTGAAAAACGGACAGCGCCAACGGACTCAGGACGTCGAAAAACATAAAGTGGGACCGGGTCGGAAAAAGTCAACGCTGACATCAGCACGGTTAACGCTGACGTCAGCATATGACGTCATCAGGTCAATGCTGACGTCAGTAGTGACGTCAATAGATGACGTCAGCAGTGACGTCAGCAGATGTTGTCAGCAATGACGTCAGCAGATGACGTCAGCAGTGACGTCAATAGATGACATCAGTAGTGACATCAGCAGTGACGTCAGCAGTGACGTCAGCAGTGACGTCAGCAGATGACGTCAATAGATGACGTCAGTAGTGACGTCAGCCGGGTCGGGTCATGGGTCGGTTCGGGTTAGGCCAGGTTCAGGTCGGGTCGGGTCAGGTCAGGCTTAGGTTTGGACCGGGACGGTTTGGGTCGGCTTGGTGTTGGACCGGGTTCAGGCGGTTCTTGGATTTTCCCAGAATTTTCTCGGGAAAATCTAAAAAATCCTAGATTTTCCAGGAAAATCTAGAAATTTTCCAGATCTCCCCAGGCTTAAATCCAGCAAAAAGATCGACCCTCTCCCCTCTTCAGATTCGACTAAAAACAGAAATAAATACACTTCTAAAACCAGATTCGATTCAACAAATAAGCCAAACTTTATTTCTCCTAAAACCGATTAAACCAAAAACTTCAATACCCCCCCCATATTCGAACAAAACCAGAACTAAAACACTTGATTCTACTAACAAAACAAATTCGAAATAACTCCATACTCTCCTAACAATTTTACTGAACCGAAACATGAAGGTATCGAAAGCTTACCAAATAATTCGGAAGCCACAAAAGAAACTGATTCAAACAACACCCAAAGAAACTTGGTTGATGGAGAGACCAAGAAAGGAAGGCTCGGTTAATTTTTGGTTTAATTCAGAATATCAAAGGAATGATTCAACAAATTAAAATGGAAACAAAAAGAGAAAATTAATCTCTCCCATTAAGGCCGAATCATAAAGAAGGAAACAAAAATCTGGAATATTTAACAAGGGTAAAATTAACCCTCAAGCTTTTAGAAATTCCAATTTAACCACCAAAATCAGAATTTAAAAAAATCCCTAATTTTCTAGGGTTTCAAATTAGGGATTTGGAAATCAGATTGGGGGAAAAATTGGGTGTTACAATTTCCGATCATTTTATAGGGTTCCGAGCGTGCATGTCTAAAAAGGCTTTATAGTGAACCCGTTCAAATTTTAATCGAGTAAAAAGCTCAAAATTTGTGTTTAAGCTAAATAATTAGCTTCAAAATACCATAATTAACTTTTTTACCTATAAAATTTGATTTAATATCATTTTCAATCGTTTTGTAGGGTTTAGAGTGTGCATGTCTAATTGGGCTTTATAGAGAACCCGTTCGATTTTTAACCGAGTAAAAAGCTCAAATTTTGAATTTATGCTGTATAATTAGGTTCAAAAGACCATAATTAACTTTTTTAAGCGTAAAATTGGATTCAATATCATTTCCGATCATTTTGTAGGGATCAGAGCGTGCATGTCTAAATGGGCTTTATAGTGATCCTGTTCGAATTTTAATCGAGTAAAAAGCTAAAAATTTGAGTTTAAGCTGTATAATTTTGTTCAAAAGCCCATAATTAACTTTTTTTACCCCAAAAAATTGGATTTAATATCATTTTCAATCATTTTGTAGGGTTCAGAGTGTGCATGTCTAAATGGGCTTTATAATGAATCCGTTCAAATTTTAACCGAGTAAAAAGCTCAAAATTTGAGTTTAAGCTGTATAATTAGGTTCAAAAGACCATAATTAACTTTTTTTACCTATAAAATTTGATTTAATATCATTTCCGATCGTTTTGAAAGGACCAGAGCGTGCATGTCTAAATGGGCTTTATAGTGATCCCGTTCAAATTTTAACCGAGTAAAAAGCTCAAAATTTCATTTTAAGTTGTATAATTTGGTTCAAAAGAGCATAATTAACTTTTTTTACCCAAAAAATTGGATTTAATATAATTTTTGATCATTTTGTAGAGTTTAGAACGTGCATGTCTAAATGAGCTTTATAGGGAACCCGTTCAAATTTTAAGCAAGTAAAAAGGTCGAAATTTGAGATTAAGTTGTATAATTAACTTCAAAAGCCCATACTTGACAATTTTAACTCTTAAAATTTGATTTAATATCATTTTCGATCATTTTATAGGGTTCAGAGCGTGCATGTCTAAAAAGGCTTTATAGTGAACCCGTTCGAAATTTAACCAAGTAAAAAGTTCAAAATTTGAGTTTAAGCTGTATAATTTGGTTCAAAAGACCACAATTAACTTTTTTTACCCTTAAAATTGGAATTAATATTATTTTTGATCGTTTTGTACGGTTTAGAGTTGCATGTTTAAATGGGCTTTATAGTGAATCAGTTTTTATTTTAAGAGAGTAAAAATCTCAAAATTTGAGTTTAAGCTATAAAATTAGGTTCAAAAGCCCATAATTAACTTTGTTTATCCAAAAAATTGGATTTAATATCATTTTTGATCGTTTTGTAGGGTTTAGAGCGTGCATGTCTAAATGGACTTTATAGTGAATCCGTTCGAATTTTAACCGAGTAAAAAGCTCAAAATTTGAGTTTAAGCTGTATAATTACATTCAAAAGACCAAAATTAACTTTTTTTTACGTATAAAATTGGATTTAATATCATTTCCGATCGTTTTGTAGGATCAGAGCGTGCATGTCTAAGTGGGCTTTATTGTGATCCAGTTCGAATTTTAACCGAGTAAAAAGCTCAAAATTTGATTTTAATATGTATAATTCGGTTCTAAAGACCATATTTAAATTTTTTTGCCCAAAAAATTGGATTCAATATCAATTTCGATCATTTTCTAGGGTTTAGAGAGTGCATGTCTAAATGGGCTTTATAGTGAATCCGTTTGAATTTTAACCGAGTAAAAAGCTCAAAGTTTGATTTTAAGATATATAATTTGGTTAAAAGACCATAAGTAACTTTTTCTACCCAAAAAATTATATTTAATATAATTTTCGATCGTTTTGTTGGGTTTAGAACATGCACGTCTAAATGAGCTTTATAGGGAACCGGTTCAAATTTTAGGCCAGTAAAAAGCTCAAAATTTGAGATTAAGTTGTATAATTAAGTTCAAAAGCCCATAATTGACAATTTGAACTCTTAAAATTTGATTTAATATCATTTTCGATCATTTTATAGGGTTCAGAGCGTGCATGTCTAATAAGGCTTTACAGTGAACCCGTTCGAAATTTAACCGAGTAAAAATTTCAAAATTTGAGTTTAAGTTGTATAAATAGGTTCAAGAGACCATAATTAACTTTTTTTTACCTATAAAATTTGATTTAATATTATTTTCGATTGTTTTGTAGGGTTTAGCGCGTGCCAATCTAAATGGGCTTTATAGTGAACCCGTCTGAATTTTAAGCGAGTAAAAATCTAAAAATTTGAGTTTAAGCTGTATAAGTTGGTTCAAAAGCCCATAATTAATTTTTTATCCAAAAAATTGGATTTAATATCATTCGTTTTGTAGGGTTGAGAGCGTGCACGTCTAAATTGGCTTCATAGTGAATCCGTTCGAATTTTAACCGAGTAAAAAGCTCAAAATTTGATTTTAAGCTGTATAATTAGGTTTAAAAGACCATAATTAACTTTTTTTACCCTTAAAATTGATTTAATATTATTTTCGATCGTTTTGTAGGGTTTAAAGCGTGCATGTCTAAATGGGCTTTATAATGAACTCGTTCGAATTTTAAGCAAGTAAAAATTTCAAAATTTGAGTTTAAGTTGTATAAATAGGTTCAAGAGACCATAATTAACTTTTTTTTACCTATAAAATTTGATTTAATATTATTTTCGATTGTTTTGTAGGGTTTAGCGCGTGCCTATCTAAATGGGCTTTATAGTGAACCCGTCTGAATTTTAAGCGAGTAAAAATCTAAAAATTTGAGTTTAAGCTGTATAAGTTGGTTCAAAAGCCCATAATTAATTTTTTATCCAAAAAATTGGATTTAATATCATTCGTTTTGTAGGGTTGAGAGCGTGCACGTCTAAATTGGCTTCATAGTGAATCCGTTCGAATTTTAACCGAATAAAAATCTCAAAATTTGATTTTAAGCTGTATAATTAGGTTTAAAAGACCATAATTAACCCTTAAAATTGATTTAATATTATTTTCGATCGTTTTGTAGGTTTAAAGCGTGCATGTCTAAATGGGCTTTATAATGAACTCGTTTGAATTTTAAGCAAGTAAAAAGCTCAAAATTTGAGTTTAAGTTGTATAATTAAGTTCAAAAGCCCATAATTGACAATTTGAACTCTTAAAATTTAATTTAATATCATTTTTGATATTTTGTATGGTTCAGAGCGTGCATGTCTAAAAAGGCTTTATTGTGAACCCGTTCGAAGTTTAACCGAGTAAAAAGTTCAAAATTTGAGTTTAAGCTGTATAATTAGGTTCAAAAGACCATAATTAAATTTTTTTACCCACAAAATTTGATTTAATATTATTTTCGATTGTTTTGTAGGGTTAAGAGCGTGCATATCTAAATAGGCTTTATAGTAAACCCGTTCGAATTTTAAGCGAGTAAAAATCTCAAAATTTGAGTTTAAGATGTAGAAGTTGGTTCAAAAGCCCATAATTAACTTTTCTTATCCAAAAAATTAGATTTAATATCATTTTTGATCGTTTTGTAGGGTTTAGAGCGTGCATGTATAAATGGGCTTAATAGTGAATCCGTTCGAATTTTAACCGAGTAAAAAGCTCAAAATTTGAGTTTAAGCTATATAATTAGGTTCAAAAGACCATAATTAACTTTTTTTACGCATAAAATTGGATTTAATATCATTTCCGATCATTTTGTAGGTTTGAGAGGTGCATGTCTAAATGGGCTTTATAGTGAACCCGTTTGAATTTTAACCGAGTAAAAGGCTCAAAATTTGAGATTAAGCTATATAATTAGATTCAAAAGCCCATAATTAAAAATTTGAAATCTTGATTTAATATCATTTCCAATCATTTTATATGGTTCCGAACGTGCATGTCTAAAAAAGGCTTTATAGTGAACCCGTTCAAATTTTAATCGTGTAAAAAACTCAAAATTTATGTTTAAGCTATATAATTAGCTTCAAAAGACCATAATTAACTTTTTTACCCATAAAATTTGATTAAATATCATTTTCAATCGTTTTGTTGTGTTTAGAGAGTGCTTGTCTCAATGGGCTTTATATTGAACCCGTTCGATTTTTAACCGAGTAAAAAGCTCAAAATATGAGTTTAAGTTGTATAATTAGGTTCAAAGACCATAATTAAGTTTTTTTACGCATAAAATTGGATTCAATATCATTTTCGATCGTTTTGTAGGGATCAGAGCGTGCATGTCTAAATGGGGTTTATAATGAACCCCTTCGAATTTTAAGCGAGTAAAAATCTCAAAATTTGACTTTAAGTTGTATAATATAGTTCAGAAGTCCATAATTAACTTTTTTTATCCAAAAAATTGGATTTAATAACATTTTCGATCGTTTTGTAGGGTTTAGAGTGTGCGTGTCTAAATGGGCTTTATAATGAATCCGTTCAAATTTTAACCGAGTAAAAAGTTCAAAATTTGAGTTTAAGCTGTATAATTTGGTTCAAAAGCCCATAATTAACTCTTTTTACCCAAAAAAATTGGATTTAATATCATTTTCGATCATTTTGTAGGGTTCAGAGTGTGCATGTCTAAATGGGCTTTATAGTGAATCCGTTCAAATTTTAACAGAGTAAAAAGCTCAAAATTTGAGTTTAAGTTGTATAATTTGGTTCAAAATCCCATAATTAACTTTTTTTACCCAAAAAATTGGATTTAATATCATTTTCGATCATTTTGTAGAATTAAGAGTGTGCATGTTTAAATGGGCTTTATAGTGAATTCGTTCAAATTTTAACCGAGTAAAAAGCTCAAAATTTGAGTTTAAGCTGTATAATTAGGTTCAAAAGACCATAATTAACTTTTTTTATCTATAAAATTTGATTTAATATCATTTCTGATCGTTTTGTAGGGATCAAAGCGTGCATGTCTAAATGGGCTTTATAGTGATCCCGTTCGAATTTTAACCGAGTAAAGAACTCAAAATTTGAGTTTAAGCTGTATAATTTGGTTCAAAAGCCCATAATTAACTTTTTTTCCCAAAAAATTGGATTCAATATTGATAAGTGCTCAACTCACTATCACTTTTTACACCTTTTATGGGCATTAATCATCAAATCTACACCTACTTGGACCAATGCATATACTTAATGTGATATATTTAGAGGTTATGCTTATAAGGATGATATTTACAGAAAAAGCAAGTTTTACTGGATTTTTACATCTGTGCAGGAAGAAGTATTGCCGTGGCAGCAAACTGGGGCCGAGGCAGGACCTGATGCCGAGGCAGCAGAAGACGAGTGACGATATTGTGGGCAAGCTGAGGAGAAAAATGAGGAGAACGTTGATGGACAAGAAGTCTAAGGATCGGAGCTGGATAGCACGAGGAAAGCCCAAGGCAAGGGCACGCGGGAAAGCCTCCTATTTGGAATAAACTTGAAAATATTTTATTTATGTACATGACTTGTTCCCTACTCCATGTTGTATTCTACTTAGGAAAGGTTTGCCCAAGCCTATATAATCCCTAGCCATCCAAGAGGAGGGAGAGGAGAGTTTTCGGCACAAAGAGCTTAGACCTAGCCGACTTCATCTTTTAGAGTTTTCTTTTCATCACATTATGTTCTAATTTTCTCTAGGCTTAGGTGAAGGTTGTAGCGTATTAGTGTGAGGAGATTGAACCTTGTTTCTTGTTTCAATGTAGTAAAGTATCGAAGTTTGCTTATTCTTTGCCATTCTTTGTTCTTGCATTCAAGCTCGAGAGAGAAGTTTGTGAGTAATCCATTTATCTAATATCGAGAGAGTTAGATTCACGAAAGGTATAAGTACGGTGTTTTAATCGGGAAACACTAACTCGGCCTAGAGATAGGTTAAGAGTTTTAGCGGCTAAAAGAGGTGTGGGATTGGTTGGTGATTATAATTGATTCACGCCGAGAGGTATCATCAAGGACTGGTCATCAACAATACTTCGACTTAGAGATAAGCGGAGGCATTAAAGGACACTCTGCCGAACTTTGACAAAGTCTACCCAAGAGCAAGAGATTGCCGCGGCAGACAAGCATCATCGTTGTCGAGGCAGTAAACTGCAGTACTGCCGAGGCAGTGTTGTGCGATTGCATTGGACAGAAACAAGTCAATTGAATCCACTATACAACAGAACTGGATCTTGGCCACTTTCTTTATCTGATTTTCTCTTTTTATTTAGTTCTCTTTATTTAGTTTCATCAAACCCCAATTTACTTGTGTCTTTATTTTATTTCTTTTTACAGAGAAAGAAGACAAAAAGGGCATATTAAGTAGACCAATCCCTGTGGAGACGATATCTGATATACTTATCACTTTATTACTTGCGACGTGTTTACTTGCACTAATTGTGCATAATTGACACGCATCAAATATCATTTTCGATCATTTTGTAGGGTTTAGAGTGTGCATGTCTAAATAGGCTTTATAGTGATCCCGTTGGAATTTTAACCGAGTAAAAAGCTCAAAATTTGATTTTAAGCTGTATAATTTGGTTCAAAAGCCCATAATTAACTTTTTTTACCCAAAAAATTGGATCGAATATAATTTTTGATCGTTTTGTAGGTTTTAGAACGTGCATGTCTAAATGAGTTTTATAGGGAACCCGTTCAAATTTTTAGCGAGTAAAAAGCTCAAAGTTTGAGATTAAGTTGTATAATTAAGTTCAAAAGCCCACAATTTACAATTTCAACTCTTAAAATTTGATTTAATATCATTTTTGATCATTTTATAGGGTTCAGAGCGTGCATGTCTAAAAAGGCTTTATAGTGAACTTGCTCGAAATTTAACCGAGTAAAAAGTTCAAAATATGAGTTTAAGCTGTATAATTAGGTTCAAAAGACCATAATTAACTTGTTTTACCCATAAAATTTGATTTAATATTATTTTCGATCATTTTATAGGGTTTAGAGTGTGCATATCTAAATGGGCTTTCTAGTGAACCCATTCGAATTTTAACCGATTAAAAAGCTCAAAAATTGAGTTTAAGCTGTATAATTTGGTTCAAATGCCCATAATTAACTTTTTCTACCCAAAAAATTTGATTTAATATCATTTTTGATCGTTTTTTAGGGTTTAGAGCGTGCATGTCTAAATGGGCTTTCTAGTGAACCAGTTCGAATTTTAACCGATTAAAAAGCTCAAAATTTGAGTTTAAGCTGTATAATTTGGTTCAAATGCCCATAATTAACTTTTTGTACCCAGAAAATTTGATTTAATATCATTTTTGATCGTTTTTTACGGTTCAAAGCGTGCATGTCTAAATGGGCTTTCTAGTGAACACGTTCGAATTTTAACCGATTAAAAAGCTCAAAATTTTACTTTAAGCTATATAATTAGGTTCAAATGCCCAAAAATTATCTTTTTGTATCCAAAAAATTTGATTTAAAATCATTTTTGATCGGGTTTTAGGGTTCACAACGTGCATGTCTAAATGGGCAATATAGTGAACCCGTTCTAATTTTAACCGAGTCAATAGTTAAAAATTTTAGTTTAAGTTGTATAATAAGGTTCAAAAGCCCATAATTAACTTTTTTGATCCAAAAAATTTAATTTAATATCATTTTCGATCGTTTTTTAGGGTTCATAGGGTGCATGCCTAAGTGGGCTTTCTAGTGAACCCGTTCGAATTTTAACCGAGTCAACAGTTTAAAATTTTAGTTTAAGCTGTATAATAAGGTTCAAAAGCCCATAATTAACTTTTTTTATCCAAAAAATTTGATTTACTATCATTTTTGATCGTTTTTAGGGTTCATAGCGTGCATGTCTAAATGGGCTTTCTAGTGAACCCGTTCGAATTTTAACCTATTAAAAAGCTCAAAATTTGAGTTTAAGCTATATAATTTTGTTCAAATGCCCATAATTAACTTTTTTTAACCAAAAAATTTGATTTACTATCATTTTCGAATGTTTTTTAAGGTTCAGAGTGTGCATGTCTAAATGGGCTTCCTAGTGAACCCGTTCGAATTTTAACCGATTAAAAAGCTCAAAATTTGAGTTTAAGCTGTATAATTTGGTTCAAATGCCCATAATTAACTTTTTGTACAAAAAAAATTGATTTAATATCATTTTTGATCGTTTTTTAGGGTTTAGAGCGTGCATGTCTAAATGGGCTTTCTAGAGAACCCGTTCGAATTTTAACCGATTAAAAAGCTCAAAATTTTAGTTTAAGCTGTATAATTTGGTTCAAATGCCCATTACTAACTTTTTGTACCCAAAAAATTTGATTCAATATCATTTTCGATCGTCTTTTAGGGTTCATAGGGTGCATGTCTAAATGGGCATTCTAGTGAACCCATTCGAATTTTAACCGAGTCAACAGTTTAAAATTTTAGTTAAAGCTGTATAGTAAGGTTCAAAAGCCCATAATTAACTTTTTTACCCAAAAAAATTGATTTAATATCATTTTCGATCGTTTTTTAGGGTTTAGAGCGTGCAAGTCTAAATGGGCCTTCTAGTGAACCCGTTCGAATTTTAACCGATTAAAAAGCTCAAAATTTGAGTTTAAGATGTATAATTTGGTTCAAATGCCCATAATTACCTTTTTGTACCCAAAAAAATTTGATTTAATATCATTTTGATCGTTTTTTAGGGTTCAGAGCGTGCATGTCTAAATGGGCTTTCTAGTGAACCCGTTCGAATTTTAACCGATTACAAAGCTCAAAATTTAGTTTAAGTTGCAGAATTTGGTTCAAATGCCCATAATTAACTTTTTGTACCCAAAAAATTTGATTTAATATCATTTTCGATCGTTTTTTAGGGTTCATAGCGTGCATGTCTAAATGGGCATTATAGTGAACCCGTTCGAATTTTAACCGAGTCAAAAGTTTAAAATTTTAGTTTAAGCTATATAATATGGTTCAAACGCCCATAATTAACTTTTTGTACCCAAAAAATTTGATTTAATATCATTTTTGATCGTTTTTTAGGGTTCAGAGCGTGCATGTCTAGATGGGCTTTCTAGTGAACCCGTTCGAATTTTAACCGCGTCAAAAGTTCAAAATTTTAGTTTAAGCCGTATAATAAGGATCAATAGCCCATAATTAACGTTTTTGACCGAAAAAATTTGATTTAATATCATTTTCGATCTTTCTTAGGGTTCATACCGTGCATGTCTAAATGGGCTTTCTAGTGAACCCGTTCGAATTTTAACCGAGTCAAAAGTTCAAGACTTTAGTTTAAGCTGTATAATAAGGTTCAAAAGCCCATAATTAACTTTTTTACCCAAAAAATTTGATTTAATATCATTTTCGATCGTATTTTAGGGTTCATACCGTGCATATCTAAATGGGCTTTCTAGTGAACCCGTTAGAATTTTAACCGATTAAAAAGCTCAAAATTTGAGTTTAAGCTGTATAATTTGGTTCAAATGCCCATAATTAACTTTTTGTACCCAAAAAATTTGATTTAATATCATTTTCGATCGTTTTTTAGGGTTCTGAGCGTGCATGTCTAAATGGGCTTTCTAGTGAACCCGTTCGAATTTTAACCGATTTAAAAGCTCAAAATTTGAGTTTAAGCTGTATAATTTTGTTCAAATGCCCATAATTAACTTTTTGTACCCAAAAAATTTGATTTAATATCATTTTTGATCGTTTTTTAGGGTTCAGAGCGTGCATGTCTAAATGGGCTTTCTAGTGAACCCGTTCGAATTTTAACCGATTAAAAAGCTCAAAATTTTACTTTAAGCTATATAATTAGGTTCAAATGCCCAAAAATTATCTTTTTGTATCCAAAAAATTTGATTTAAAATCATTTTTGATCGGGTTTTAGGGTTCATAGCGTGCATGTCTAAATGGGCAATATAGTGAGCCCGTTCTAATTTTAACCGAGTCAATAGTTAAAAATTTTAGTTTAAGTTGTATAATAAGGTTCAAAAGCCCATAATTAACTTTTTTTATCCAAAAAATTTAATTTAATATTATTTTCGATCGTTTTTTAGGGTTCATAGGGTGTATGCCTAAGTGGGCTTTCTAGTGAACCCGTTCGAATTTTAACCGAGTCAACAGTTTAAAATTCTAGTTTAAGCTGTATAATAAGGTTCAAAAGCCCATAATTAACTTTTTTTATCCAAAAAATTTGATTTACTATCATTTTTGATCGTTTTTTAGGGTTCATAGCGTGCATGTCTAAATGGGCTTTCTAGTGAACCCGTTCGAATTTTAACCTATTAAAAAGCTCAAAATTTGAGTTTAAGCTATATAATTTTGTTCAAATGCCCATAATTAACTTTTTTTATCCAAAAAATTTGATTTACTATCATTTTCGATCGTTTTTTAGGGTTCAGAGTGTGCATGTCTAAATGGGCTTCCTAGTGAACCCGTTCGAATTTTAACCGATTAAAAAGCTCAAAATTTGAGTTTAAGCTGTATAATTTTGTTCAAATGCCCATAATTAACTTTCTGTACAAAAAAAATTGATTTAATATCATTTTTGATCGTTTTTTAGGGTTTAGAGCGTGCATGTCTAAATGGGCTTTCTAGTGAACCCGTTCGAATTTTAACCTATTAAAAAGCTCAAAATTTGAGTTTAAGCTATATAATTTTTTTCAAATGCCCATAATTAACTTTTTTTATCCAAAAAATTTGATTTATAATCATTTTCGATCGTTTTTTAGGGTTCAGAGTGTGCATGTCTAAATGGGCTTCCTAGTGAACCCGTTCGAATTTTAACCGATTAAAAAGCTCAAAATTTGAGTTTATGCTATATAATTTTGTTCAAATGCCCATAATTAACTTTCTGTACAAAAAAAATTGATTTAATATCATTTTTGATCGTTTTTTAGGGTTTAGAGCGTGCATGTCTAAATGGGCTTTCTAGTGATCCCGTTCGAATTTTAACCGATTAAAAAGCTCAAAATTTTAGTTTAAGCTGTATAATTTAGTTCAAATGCCCATTACTAACTTTTTGTACCCAAAAAATTTGATTTAATATCATTTTCGATCGTTTTTTAGGTTCATAGCGTGCATGTCTAAATGGGCTTTCTAGTGAACCCGTTCGAATTTTAACTGATTAAATAGCTAAAAATTTGATTTTAAGATTTATAATTAGATTCAAATTCCCGTTCGAATTTTAGTTCATAGGGTGCATGTCTAAATTGGCATTTTAGTGAACCCGTTCGAATTTTAAACGGGTCAAATGTTCAAAATTTTAGTTTAAGCTGTATAATAAGGTTCAAAAGCCCATAATTAACCTTTTTTTACCCAAAAAAATATATTTACTATCAGTTTCGATCGTTTTTTAGGGTTCAAAGCGTGCATGTCTAAATGGGCTTTCTAGTGAACCCGTTCAAATTTTAACCGAGTGAAAAGTTCAAAATTTTATTTTAAGCTGTATAATAAGGTTCAAAAGCCTATAATTAACTTTTTTTACCCAAAAAATTTGATTTAATATCATTTTCTATCGTTTTTTAGGCTTTAGAGCGTGCATGTCAAATTAGGCTTTGTAGTGAACCCGTTCGAATTTTAACCGATTAAAAAGCTCAAAATTTGAGTTTAAGCTGTATAATTAGGATCAAATGCCCATAAAATATCTTTTTATACCCAAAAAAATTTGATTTAATATCATTTTTGATCGTTTTTTAGGGTTCAGAGCGTGCATGTCTAAATGGGCTTTCTAGTGAACCCGTTCGAATTTTAACCGATTACAAAGCTCAAAATTTAGTTTAAGTTGCAGAATTTGGTTCAAATACCCATAATTAACTTTTTGTACCCAAAAATTTGATTTAATATCATTTTCGATCATTTTTTAGGGTTCATAGCGTGCATGTCTAAATGGGCATTCTAGTGAACCTGTTCGAATTTTAACCGAGTCAAAAGTTTAAAATTTTAGTTTAAGCTATATAATATGGTTCAAACGCCCATAATTAACTTTTTGTACCCAAAAAATTTGATTTAATATCATTTTTGATCGTTTTTTAGGGTTCAGAGCGTGCATGTCTAGATGGGCTTTCTAGTGAACCCGTTCGAATTTTAACCGCGTCAAAAGTTCAAAATTTTAGTTTAAGCCGTATAATAAGGTTCAATAGCCCATAATTAACGTTTTTGACCGAAAAAATTTGATTTAATATCATTTTCGATCTTTTTTAGGGTTCATACCGTGCATGTCTAAATGGGCTTTCTAGTGAACCCGTTCGAATTTTAACCGAGTCAAAAGTTCAAGACTTTAGTTTAAGCTGTATAATAAGGTTCAAAAGCCCATAATTAACTTTTTTACCCAAAAAATTTGATTTAATATCATTTTCGATCCTATTTTAGGGTTCATACCGTGCATATCTAAATGGGCTTTCTAGTGAACCCATTAGAATTTTAACCGATTAAAAAGCTCAAAATTTGAGTTTAAGTTGTATAATTTAGTTCAAATGCCCATAATTAACTTTTTGTACCCAAAAAATTTGATTTAATATCATTTTCGATCGTTTTTTAGGGTTCTGAGCGTGTATGTCTAAATGGGCTTTCTAGTGAACTCGTTCGAATTTTAACCGATTAAAAAGCTCAAAATTTGAGTTTAAGCTTTATAACAAGGTTCAAATGCCCATAAAGTATCTTTTTGTACCCAAAAAATTTGATTTAACATCATTTTCGATCGTTTTTTAGGGTTCATAGCTTGTATGTCTAAATGGGCTTTCTAGTGAACCCGTTCGAATTTTAACCTATTAAAAAGCTCAAAATTTGAGTTTAAGCTGTATAATTTTGTTCAAATTCCCATAAAGTATCTTTTTGTACCCAAAAAATTTTATTTAATATTATTTTCGATCGTTTTTTAGGGTTCATAGCGTGCATGTCTAATTGGGCTTTCTACTGAACCCGTTCGAATTTTAACCGAATCAAAATTTCAAAATTTTAGTTTAAGCTGTATAATAAGGTTCAAAAGCCCATAATTAACTTTTTTATTCCAAAAAATTTGATTTAATATCATTTTCGATCGTTTTTTAGGAATCATAGCGTGCATGTCTAAATGGGCTTTCTAGTGAACCCGTTCGAATTTTAACCGCGTCAAAAGTTCAAAATTTTAGTTTAAGCTGTATAATAAGGTTCAAAAGCCCATAATTAACTTTTTTACCCAAAAAATTTAATTTAATATCATTTTCGATCGTATTTTAGGGTTCATACCGTGCATGTCTAAATGGGCTTTCTAGTGAACCCGTTCGAATATTAACCGAGTCAAAAGTTCAAAATTTTAGTTGAAGCTGTATAATAAGGTTCAAAACCCATAATTAACTTTTTTACCCAAAAAATTTGATTTAATATCATTTTCGATCGTTTTTTGGGGTTCGGAGAGTGCATGTTTAAATTGGCTTTCTAGAGAAGCCGTTCGAATTTTAACCGATTAAAAAGATCAAAATATGAGTTTAAGCTTTATAATTAGGTTCAAATGCCCATAAAGTATCTTTTTGTACCCAAAAAATTTGATTTAATATCATTTTCGTTTGTTTTTTAGGGTTCATTGCGTGCATGTCTAACTGGGCTTTCTAGTGAACCCGTTCGAATTCTAACCACGTCAAAAGTTTAAAATTTTAGTTTAAGCTGTATAATAAGGTTCAAAAGCCCATAATTAACTTTTTGTACCCAAAAAATTTGATTTAATATCATTTTCGATCGTTTTTTAGGGTTCAGAGTGTGCATGTCTAAATGAGCTTCCTAGTGAACCCGTTGGAATTTTAACCGATTAAAAAGCTCAAAATTTGAGTTTAAGCTGTATAATTTTGTTCAAATGCCCATAATTAACTTTCTGTACAAAAAAATTGATTTAATATGATTTTTGATCGTTTTTTAGGGTTTAGAGCGTGCATGTCTAAATGGGCTTTCTAGTCAACCCGTTCGAATTTTAACCGATTAAAAAGCTCAAAATTTGAGCTTAAGCTGTATAATAAGGTTCAAAAGCCCATAATTAACTTTTAGTACCCAAAAAATTTGATTTAATATCATTTTTGATCGTTTTTTAGGGTTCAGAGCGTGCATGTCTAAATGGGCTTTCTAGTGAACCCATTCGAATTTTAACCAATTAAAAAGCTCAAAATTTGAGTTTAAGATGTATAATTTGGTTCAAATGCCCATATTTAACTTTTTGTACCCAAAAAATTTGATTTACTATCATTTTCGATCGTTTTTTAGGGTTCAGAGCGTGTATGTCTAAATGAGCTTTCTAGTGAAGCCGTTCTAATTTTAACCCATTAAAAAGCTCAAAATTTGAGTTTAAGCTATATAATTAAGATCAAATGCCCATAAAATATCTTTTTATACCCAAAAAATTTGATTTAATATCATTTTTGATCGTTTTTAGGGTTTATAGCATGCATGTCTAAATGGGATTTCTAGTGAACCCGTTCGAATTTTAACCGAGTCAAAAGTTTAAAATTTTAGTTTAAGCTGTATAATAAGGTTCAAAAGCCCATAATTAACTTTTTGTACCCAAAAAATTTGATTTAATATCATTTTTGATCGTTCTTTAGGGTTTAGAGCGTGCATGTCTAAATGGGCTTTCTAGTTAACCCGTTCGAATTTTAACCGATTAAAAAGCTCAAAATTTGAGTTTAAGCTGTCTAATAAGGTTCAAAAGCCCATAATTAACTTTTTGTACCCAAAAAATTTTATTTAATATCATTTTTGATCGTTTTTTAGGGTTTAGATCGTGCATGTCTAAATGGGCTTTCTAGTGAACCCATTCGAATTTTAACCGATTAAAAAGCTCAAAATTTGAGTTTAAGCTGTATAATTTGGTTCAAATGCCCATAATTAACTTTTTGTACCCAAAAAATTTGATTTAATATCATTTTTTATCGTTTTTTAGGGTTCAGAGCGTTCATGTCTAAATGGGCTTTCTTGTGAACCCGTTCGAATTTTAACCGATTACAAAGCTCAAAATTTTAATTTAAGCTATATAATTAGGTTCAAATGCGCATAAAGTATCTTTTTGTACCCAAAAAATTTGATTTAATATCATTTTCGATCGTTTTTTAGGTTCATAGCGTGCATGTCTAAATGGGCTTTCTAGTGAACCCGTTCGAATTTTAACCGAGTCAAAAGTTTAAAATTTTAGTTTAAGCTGTACAATAAGGTTCAAAAGCCCATAATTAACTTTTTGTACCCAAAAAATTTGATTTAATATCATTTTCGATCGTTTTTTAGGGTTCAGAGCGTGTATGTCTAAATGGTCTTTCTAGTGAACCCATTCGAATTTTAACCGATTAAAAAGCTCAAAATTTGAGTTTAAGTTGTATAATAAGGTACAAAAGCCCATAATTAACTTTTTGTACCCAAAAAATTTGATTTAATATCATTTTTGATTGTTTTTTAGGGTTCAGATCATGCATGTCTAAATGGGCTTTCTAGTGAACCCATTCGAATTTTAACCTATTAAAAAGCTCAAAATTTGTGTTTAAGTTGTATAATTTGATTCAAATGTCCATAATTAACTTTCTGTACCCAAAAAATTTGATTTAATATCATTTTCGAACGTTTTTTAGGGTTTAGAGCGTGCATGTCTAAATGGGCTTTCTAGTGAACCCGTTCGAATTTTAACCGATTTAAAAGCTCAAAATTTGAGTTTAAGCTGTATAATTTTGTTCAAATGCCCATAATTAACTTTTTGTACCCAAAAAATTTGATATAATATCATTTTGATCGTTGTTTAGGGTTCAGAGTGTGCATGTCTAAATGGGCTTTCTAGAGAAGCCGTTTGAAGTTTAACCGATTAAAAATTTCAAAATTTAGTTTAACTTATATAATTTGGTTCAAATGCCCATAATTAACTTTTTATACCCAAAAAATTTGATTTAATATCATTTTCGATCATTTTTTAGGGTTCAAAGCGTGCATATTTAATCGGTCTTTCTAGAGAAGCCGTTCGAATTTTAACCGATTAAAAAGATCAAAATTTGGGTTTAAGCTTTATAATTAGGTTCAAATGCGCATAGAGTATCTTTTTGTCCCCAAAAAATTTGATTTAATATCATTTTCGATCGTTTTTTAGGTTCATAGCGTGCATGTCTAAATTGGCTTTCTAGTGAACCCGTTCGAATTTTAACCGAGTCAAAAGTTTAAATTTTTAGTTTAAGCTGTATAATAAGGTTCAAAAGCCGATAATTAACTTTTTTTACCCAAAAAATTTGATTTAATATCATTTTTGATCGTTTTTTAGGGTTTAGATCGTGCATGTCTAAATGGGCTTTCTAGTGAACCCATTCGAATTTTAACCGATTAAAAAGCTCAAAATTTGAGTTTAAGCTGTATAATTTGGTTCAAATGCCCATAATTAACTTTTTGTACCCAAAAAATTTGATTTAATATCATTTTTTATCGTTTTTTAGGGTTCAGAGCGTTCATGTCTAAATGGGTTTTATAGTGAACCCGTTCGAATTTTAACCGATAAAAAACGTAAAAATTTTAATTTAAGCTATATAATTAGGTTCAAATGCGCATAAAGTATCTTTTTGTACCCAAAAAATTTGATTTAATATCATTTTCGATCATTTTTTAGGTTCATAGCGTGCATGTCTAAATGGGCTTTCTAGTGAACCCGTTCGAATTTTAACCGAGTCAAAAGTTTAAAATTTTAGTTTAAGCTGTACAATAAGGTTCAAAAGCCCATAATTAACTTTTTGTACCCAAAAAATTTGATTTAATATCATTTTCGATCGTTTTTTAGGGTTCAGAGCGTGTATGTCTAAATGGTCTTTCTAGTGAACCCATTCGAATTTTAACCGATTAAAAAGCTCAAAATTTGAGTTTAAGTTGTATAATAAGGTACAAAAGCCCATAATTAACTTTTTGTACCCAAAAAATTTGATTTAATATCATTTTTGATCATTTTTTAGGGTTCAGATCATGCATGTCTAAATGGGCTTTCTAGTGAACCCATTCGAATTTTAACCTATTAAAAAGCTCAAAATTTGTGTTTAAGCTTTATAATTTGATTCAAATGTCCATAATTAACTTTCTGTACCCAAAAAATTTGATTTAATATCATTTTCGAACGTTTTTTAGGGTTTAGAGCGTGCATGTCTAAATGGGCTTTCTAGTGAACCCGTTCGAATTTTAACCGATTTAAAAGCTCAAAATTTGAGTTTAAGCTGTATAATTTTGTTCAAATGCCCATAATTAACTTTTTGTACCCAAAAAATTTGATATAATATCATTGTGATCATTTTTTAGGGTTCAGAGTGTGCATGTCTAAATGGGCTTTCTAGAGAAGCCGTTTGAAGTTTAACCGATTAAAAATTTCAAAATTTAGTTTAACTTATATAATTTGGTTCAAATGCCCATAATTAACTTTTTATACCCAAAAAATTTGATTTAATATCATTTTCGATCATTTTTTAGGGTTCAAAGCGTGCATATCTAATCGGTCTTTCTAGAGAAGCCGTTCGAATTTTAACCGATTAAAAAGATCAAAATTTGAGTTTAAGCTTTATAATTAGGTTCAAATGCGCATAAAGTATCTTTTTGTCCCCAAAAAATTTGATTTAATATCATTTTCGATCGTTTTTTAGGTTCATAGCGTGCATGTCTAAATTGGCTTTCTAGTGAACCCGTTCGAATTTTAACCGAGTCAAAAGTTTAAATTTTTAGTTTAAGCTGTATAATAAGGTTCAAAAGCCCATAATTAACTTTTTGTACCCAAAAAATTTGATTTAATATCATTTTTGATCGTTTTTTAGGGTTTAGATCGTGCATGTCTAAATGGGCTTTCTAGTGAACCCATTCGAATTTTAACCGATTAAAAAGCTCAAAATTTGAGTTTAAGCTGTATAATTTGGTTCAAATGCCCATAATTAATTTTTTGTACCCAAAAAATTTGATTTAATATCATTTTTTATCGTTTTTTAGGGTTCAGAGCGTTCATGTCTAAATGGGCTTTCTAGTGAAACCGTTCGAATTTTACCGATTAAAAAGCTCAGAATTTGAGTTTAAGTTGTATAATTTGGTTCAAATGCCCATAATTAACTTTTTTTACCCAAAAAATTTGATTTAATATCAGTTTCGATCGTTTTTTAGGGTTCATAGCGTGCATGTCAAATTGGGCTTTCTAGTGAACCCGTTCGAATTTTAACCGAGTCAAAAGTTTAAAATTTATTTTAAGCTGTACAATAAGGTTAAAAAGCCCATAATTAACTTTTTGTACCCAAAAAATTTGATTTAATATCATTTTCGATCGTTTTTTAGGGTTCAGAGCGTGTATGTCTAAATGGTCTTTCTAGTGAACCCATTCGAATTTTAACCGATTAAAAAGCTAAAAATTTGAGTTTAAGCTGTATAATAAGGTACAAAAGCCCATAACTAACTTTTTGTACCCAAAAAATTTGATTTAATATCATTTTTGATCATTTTTTAGGGTTCAGATCGTGCATGTCTAAATGGGCTTTCTAGTGAACCCATTCGAATTTTAACCGATTAAAAAGCTCAAAATTTGAGTTTAAGCTGTATAATTTGGTTCAAATACCCATAATTAACTTTTTGTACCCAAAAAATTTGATTTAATATCATTTTTTATCGTTTTTTAGGGTTTAGAGCGTTCATGTCTAAATGGGCTTTCTAGTGAACCCGTTCGAATTTTAAGCAACTAAAAAGCTCAAAATTTAGTTTAAGCTGTATAATTTGGTTCCAATGCCCATAATTAACTTTTTGTACCCAAAAAATTTGATTTAGTACCATTTTCAATCCTTTTTTAGGGTTCAGAGCGTGTATATCTAAGTGGTCTTTCTAGTGAAGCCCTTCGAATTTTAACCGATTAAAGAGCTCAAAATTTGAGTTTCAGCTGTATAATTAGGATCAAATGCCCATAAAATATCTTTTTATACCCAAAAAATTTTATTTAATATCATTTTTTATCGTTTTTTAGGGTTCATAGTGTACATGTCTAAATGGGATTTCTAGTGAACCCGTTCGAATTTTAACCGATTAAAAAGCTCAAAATTTAGTTTAAGCTATATAATTTGGTTCAAATGCCTTTAATTAACTTTTTGTACCCAAAAAATTTGATTTAATATCATTTTCGATTGTTTTTTAGGGTTCATAGCGTGCATGTCTAAATGGGCTTTCTAGTGAACCCGTTCGAATTTTAATCGAGTCAAAAGTTCAAAATTTTAGTTTAAGCTGTATAATAAGTTTCAAAAGCCCATAATTAACTTTTTGTACCCAAAAAATTTGATTTAATATCATTTTTGATCCTTTTTAGGGTTCATAGCGTGCATGTCTAAATGGGCATTCTAGTGAACCCGTTTGAATTTTAACCGAGTCAACAGTTCAAAATTTTAGTTTAAGCTGTATAATATGGTTCAAAAGCCCATAATTAACTTTTTTTACCCAAAAAAATTAATTTAATATCATTTTAGATAGTTTTTTAGAGTTCATAGCGTACATGTCTAAATGGGCTTTCTAGTGAACCCGTTCGAATTTTAAGCAACTAAAAAGCTCAAAATTTAGTTTAAGCTGTATAATTTGGTTCAAATGCCCATAATTAACTTTTTGTACCCCAAAAATTTGACTTAATACCATTTTCGATCGTTTTTTAGGGTTCAGAGCGTGTATGTCTAAGTGGGCTTTCTAGTGAAGCCGTTCGAATTTTAACCGATTAGAAACCTCAAAATTTGAGTTTAAGCTGTATAATTAGGATCAAATGCCCATAAAATATCTTTTTATACCCAAAAAATTTTATTTAATATCATTTTTTATCGTTTTTTAGGGTTCACAGCGTGCATGTCTAAATGGGATTTCTAGTGAACCCGTTCGAATTTTAACCGATTAAAAAGCTCAAAATTTAGTTTAAGCTATATAATTTGGTTCAAATACCCATAATTAACTTTTTATACCCAAAAAATTTGATTTAATATCATTTTCGATCGTTCCTTAGGGTTCAGAGCGTGCATGTCTAAATGGGCTTTCTAGTGAACCCGTTCGAATTTTAACCGATTAAAAAGATCAAAATTTGAGTTTAAGCTATATAATTTGATTCAAATGTCCATAATTAACTTTTTGTACCTAAAAAATTTGAATTAATATCATTTTTGATCATTTTTTAGGGTTCAGAGCGTGCATGTCTAAATGGGATTTCTAGGGAAGCCGTTCGAATTTTAACCGATTAAAAAGCTCAAAATTTAATTTAAGCTATATAATTTGGTTCAAATGCCCATAATTAACTTTTTATACCCAAAAAATTTGATTTAATATCATTTTTGATCGTTCTTTAGCGTTCAGAGCGTGCATGTCTAAATGGGCTTTCTAGTGAACCCGTTCGAATTTTAACCGATTAAAAAGATCAAAATTTGAGTTTAAGGTATATAATTTGATTCAAATGTCCATAATTAACTTTCTGTACCCAAAAAAATTGATTCAATATCATTTTCGAACTTTTTTAGGGTTTAGAGCGTGCATGTCTAAATGGGCTTTCTAGTGAACCCGTTCGAATTTTAACCGATTACAAAGCTCAAAATTTTAATTTAAGCTATATAATTATTTTCAAATGCCCATAAATTATCTATTTGTATCCAAAAAATTTGATTTAATATCATTTTTGATCGTTTTTAGGGTTCATAGCGTGCATGTCTAAATGGGCATTCTAGTGAACCCGTTTGAATTTTAACCGAGTCAACAGTTCAAAATTTAGTTTAAGCTGTATAATAAGGTTCAAAAGCCCATAATTAACTTTTTTTACCCAAAAAAATTGATTTAATAACATTTTCGATCCTTTTTTAGAGTTCATAGCGTACATGTCTAAATGGGCTTTCTAGTGAACCCGTTCGAATTTTAAGCAACTACAAAGCTCAAAATTTAGTTTAAGCTGTATAATTTGGTTCAAATGCCCATAATTAACTTTTTGTACCCAAAAAATTTGATTTAATACCATTTTTGATCGTTTTTTAGGGTTCAGAGCGTGTATGTCTAAGTGGGCTTTCTAGTGAAACCGTTCGAATTTTAACCGATTAAAAAGCTCAAAATTTGAGTTTCAGCTGTATAATTAGGATCAAATGCCCATAAAATATCTTTTTATACCCAAAAAATTTTATTTAATATCATTTTTTATCGTTTTTTAGGGTTCATAGCGTGCATGTCTAAATGGGATTTCTAGTGAACCCGTTCGAATTTTAACCGATTAAAAAGCTCAAAATTTAGTTTAAGCTATATAATTTGGTTCAAATGCCCATAATTAACTTTTTATACCCAAAAAATTTGATTTAATATCATTTTCGATCGTTCCTTAGGGTTTAGAGCGTGCAAGTCTAAATGGGCTTTCTATTGAACCCGTTCGAATTTTAACCCATTTAAAAGCTCAAAATTTGAGTTTAAGCTGTATAATTTTGTTCAAATGCCCATAATTAACTTTTTGTACCCAAAAAATTTGATTTAATATCATTTTGATCATTTTTTAGGGTTCAGAGCCTGCATGTCTAAATGGGCTTTCTAGAGAAGCCGTTTGAAGTTTAACCGATTAAAAAGTTCAAAATTTAGTTTAAGCTATATAATTTGGTTCAAATGCCCATAATTAACTTTTTATACCCAAAAAATTTGATTTAATATTATTTTCGATCGTTTTTTAGGGTTCAAAGCGTGCATATCCAAATGGTCTTTCTAGAGAAGCCGTTCGAATTTTAACCGATTAAAAGGATCAAAATTTGAGTTTAAGCTTTATAATTAGGTTCAAATGCGCATAAAGTATCGTTTTGTACCCAAAAATTTTGATTTAATATCATTTTCGATCGTTTTTTAGGTTCATAGCGTTCATGTCTAAATGGGCTCTCTAGTGAACCCGTTCGAATTTTAACCGAGTCAAAAGTTTAAAATTTTAGTTTAAGCTGTACAATAAGGTTCAAAAGCCCATAATTAACTTTTTGTACCCAAAAAATTTGATTTAAAATCATTTTCGATCGTTTTTTAGGGTTCAGAGCGTGTATGTCTAAATGGTCTTTCTAGTGAATCCATTCGAATTTTAACCGATTAAAAAGCTCAAAATTTGAGTTTAAGCTGTATAATAAGGTACAAAATCCCATAATTAACTTTTTGTACCCAAAAAATTTGATTTAATATCATTTTTGATCATTTTTTAGGGTTCAGATCGTGCATGTCTAAATGGGCTTTCTAGTGAACCCATTCGAATTTTAACCGATTAAAAAGCTCAAAATTTGAGTTTAAGCTGAATAATTTGATTCAAATGTCCATAATTAACTTTCTGTACCCAAAAAATTTGATTTAATATCATTTTCGAACGTTTTTTAGGGTTTAGAGCGTGCATGTCTAAATGGGCTTTCTAGTGAACCCGTTCGAATTTTAACCGATTTAAAAGCTCAAAATTTGAGTTTAAGCTGTATAATTTTGTTCAAATGCCCATAATTAACTTTTTGTACCCAAAAAATTTGATATAATATCATTTTGATCGTTTTTTAGGGTTCAGAGTGTGCATGTCTAAATGGGCTTTCGAGAGAAGCCGTTTGAAGTTTAACCGATTAAAAAATTCAAAATTTAGTTTAAGTTATATAATTTGGTTCAAATGCCCATAATTAACTTTTTATACCCAAAAAATTTGATTTAATATCATTTTCGATCGTTTTTTAGGGTTCAAAGCGTGCATATCTAAATGGTCTTTCTAGAGAAGCCGTTCGAATTTTAACCGATTAAAAAGATCAAAATTTGAGTTTAAGCTTTATAATTAGGTTCAAATGCGCATAAAGTATCTTTTTGTACCCAAAAAATTTGATTTAATATCATTTTCGATCGTTTTTTAGGTTCATAGCGTTCATGTCTAAATGGGCTCTCTAGTGAACCCGTTCGAATTTTAACCGAGTCAAAAGTTTAAAATTTTAGTTTAAGCTGTATAATAAGGTTCAAAAGCCCATAATTAACTTTTTGTACCCAAAAAATTTGATTTAATATCATTTTCGATCGTTTTTTAGGGTTCAGAGCGTGTATGTCTAAATGGTCTTTCTAGTGAACCCATTCGAATTTTAACCGATTAAAAAGCTCAAAATTTGAGTTTAAGCTGTATAATAAGGTTCAAAAGCCCATAATTAACTTTTTGTACCCAAAAAATTTGATTTAATATCATTTTTGATCGTTTTTTAGGGTTCAGATCGTGCATGTCTAAATGGGCTTTCTAGTGAACCCATTCGAATTTTAACCGATTATAAAGCTCAAAATTTGAGTTTAAGCTGTATAATTTGGTTCAAATGCCCATAATTAACTTTTTGTACCCAAAAAATTTGATTTAATATCATTTTTTATCGTTTTTTAAGGTTCAGAGCGTTCATGTCTAAATGGGCTTTCTAGTGAACCCGTTCGAATTTTAACCGATTACAAAGCTCAAAATTTTAATTTAAGCTATATAATTATTTTCAAATGCCCATAAATTATCTTTTTGTATCCAAAAAATTTGATTTAATATCATTTTTGATCGTTTTTAGGGTTCATAGCGTGCATGTCTAAATGGGCATTCTACTGAACCCGTTCGAATTTTAACCGAGTCAACAGTTCAAAATTTTAGTTTAAGCTGTATAATAAGGTTCAAAAGCCCATAATTAACTTTTTTTACCCAAAAAAATTGATTTAATAACATTTTCGATCCTTTTTTAGAGTTCATAGCGTACATGTCTAAATGGGCTTTCTAGTGAACCCGTTCGAATTTTAAGCAACTAAAAAGCTCAAAATTTAGTTTAAGCTGTATAATTTGGTTCAAATGCCCATAATTAACATTTTGTACCCAAAAAATTTGATTTAATACCATTTTCGATCGTTTTTTAGGGTTCAGAGCGTGTATGTCTAAGTGGGCTTTCTAGTGAAACCGTTCGAATTTTAACCGATTAAAAAGCTCAAAATTTGAGTTTCAGCTGTATAATTAGGATCAAATGCCCATAAAATATCTTTTTATACCCAAAAAATTTTATTTAATATCATTTTTTATCGTTTTTTAGGGTTCATAGTGTACATGTCTAAATGGGATTTCTAGTGAACCCGTTCGAATTTTAACCGATTAAAAAGCTCAAAATTTAGCTTAAGCTATATAATTTGGTTCAAATGCCCATAATTAACTTTTTGTACCCAAAAAATTTGATTTAATAGCATTTTCGATCGTTTTTTAGGGTTCAGAGCGTGCATGTCTAAATGGGCTTTCTAGTGAACCCGTTCGAATTTTAATCGAGTCAAAAGTTCAAAATTTTAGTTTAAGCTGTATAATAAGTTTCAAAAGCCCATAATTAACTTTTTGTACCCAAAAAATTTGATTTAATATCATTTTTGATCCTTTTTAGGGTTCAGAGCGTGCATGTCTAAATGGGCATTCTAGTGAACCCGTTCGAATTTTAACCGAGTCAACAGTTCAAAATTTTAGTTTAAGATGTATAATAAGGTTCAAAAGCCCAGAATTAACTTTTTTTACCCAAAAAAATAGATTTAATATCATTTTAGATAGTTTTTTAGGGTTCATACCGTGCATGTCTAAATGGGCTTTCTAGTGAACCTGTTCGAATTTTAACCGAGTCAAAAGTTCAAAATTTTAGTTTAAGCTTTATAATAAGGTTCAAAGGCCCATAATTAACTTTTTTTAACCAAAAAATATGATTTAATATCATTTACGATCGTTTTTTAGGGTTCATAGCGTGCATGTCTAAATGGGCTTTCTAGTGAACCCGTTCGAATTTTAACCGAGTCAAAAGTTCAAAATTTGAGTTTAAGCTGTATAATAAGGTTCAAAAGCCCATAATTAACTTTTTTACCCCAAAAATTTGATTTAATATCATTTTCGATCGTTTTTTAGGTTTCATAGCGTGCATGTCTAAATGGGCTTTCTAGTGAACGCGTTCGTATTTTAACTGATTAAAAATCTCAAAATTTGAGTTTAAGCTGTATAACTTCGTTCAAATGCCCATAATTAACTTTTTGTACCCAATAAAATTGATTTAATATCATTTTTGATCTTTTTTAGGGTTAAGAGCGTGCATGTCTAACTGGGCTTTCTAGTGAACCCGTTCGAGCTTTAACCGATTAAAAAGCTCAAAGTTTGAGTTTAAGCTGTATAATTTGGTTAAAATGCCATAATTAACTTTTTTTACCCAAAAAATTTGAATTAATATCATTTTCGATCATTTTTAGGGTTCAGAGCATGCATGCCTAAATGGTCTTTCTAGAGAACCCGTTCGAATTTAACTGATTAAAAAGCTCAGAATTTGAGTTTAAGCTGTATGATTTGGTTCAAATGCCCATAAAGTATCTTTTTGTACCCAATAAATTTTATTTAATATCATTTTCGATCGTTTTTTAAGGTTCATAGCATGCATGTCTAAATGGGCTTTCTAGTGAACCCGTCCGAATTTTTTCCGAGTCAAAAGTTCAAAATTTAAGTTTAAGCTATATAATAAGGTTCAAAAGCCCATAATTAACTTTTTTTACCCAAAAAATTTGATTCAATATCATTTTCGATCGTTTTTTAGGTTTCATAGCGTGCATGTCTAAATGGGCTTTCTAGTGAAGGCGTTCGTATTTTAACCGATTAAAAATCTCAAAATTTGAGTTTAAGCTGTATAACTTCGTTCAAATGCCCATAATTAACTTTTTGTACCCAATAAAATTGATTTAATATCATTTTCGATCATTTTTAGGGTTTAGAGCATGCATGTCTAAATGGTCTTTCTAGTGAACCCGTTCGAATTTAACTGATTAAAAAGCTCAAAATTTGAGTTTAAGCTATATGATTTGGTTCAAATGCCCATAAAGTATCTTTTTGTACCCAATAAATTTGATTTAATCTCATTTTCGATCGTTTTTTAGGGTTCATAGCGTGCATGTCTAAATGGGCTTTCTAGTGAACCCGTTCGAATTTTAACTCAGTCAAAAGTTCAAAATTTTAGTTTAAGATGGATAATAAGGTTCAAAAGCCCATAATTACCTGTTTTACCCGAAACATAAGATTTAATATCATTTTCGAACCTTTTTAGGGTTCATAACGTGTATGTCTAAATGGGGTTTCTAGTGAACCCGTTCGAATTTTGACCGAGTCAAAAGTTCAAAATTTTAGTTTAAGTTGTATAATAAGTTTCAAAAGCCCATAATTAACTTTTTGTACCCAAAAAATTTGATTTAATATCATTTTTGATCCTTTTTAGGGTTCAGAGCGTGCATGTCTAATTGGGCTTTCTAGTGAACCCATTCGAATTTTAACCAAGTCAAAAGTTCAAAATTTTAGTTTAAGCCGTATAATAAGGTTCAAAACCCCATAATTAACTTTTTTTACCCAAATTTAATATCATTTTCGATCGTTTTTTAGGGTTCATAGCATGCATGTCTAAATGGGCTTTCTAGTAAACTTGTTCGAATTTTATCCGAGTCAAAAGTTCAAAATTTAAGTTTAATCTGTATAATAAGGTTCAAAAACCAATAATTAAATTTTTTTTACCCAAAAAATTTGATTTAATATCATTTTCCATTGTTTTATAAGGTTCAGAGCGTGCATGTCTAAATGGGCATTCTAGTGAACCCGTTCGAATTTTAACCGAGTCAAAAATTCAAAGTTTTAGTTTAAGCTATATAATAAGATTCAAAAGCCCACAATTAACTTTTTGTACCCAAAAAATTTGATTTAATATCATTTTCGATCGTTTTTTAGGGTTCATAGCGTGCATGTCTAAATGGGCTTTCTAGTGAACCCGTTCGAATTTTAACCGAGTCAAAAGTTCAAAATTTTAGTTTAAGATGTATAATAAGGTTCAAAAGCCCATAATTAACTTTTTTTACCCAAATTTAATATCATTTTCGATCGTTTTTTAGGGTTCATAGCGTGCATGTCTAAATGGGCTTTCTAGTGAACCCGTTCGAATTTTAAACGAGTCAGAAGTTCAAAATTTTAGTTTAAGATGTATAATAAGGTTCGAAAGCCCATAATTAACTTTTTTTACCCAAAAAATTTGATTTAATATCTTTTTTGATCTTTTTTTAGGGTTCATAACGTGCATGTCTAAATGGGCTTTCTAGTGAACCCGTTCGAATTTGAACTGGTCAAAACTTCAAAATTTTAGTTTAAGCAGTATAATAAGGTTCAAAATCCCATAATTAACTTTTTTTACACAAAAAATTTGATTTAATATCATTTTCCATCGTTTTTTAGGGTTCATAGCGTGCATGTCTAAATGGGCTTTCTAGTGAACCCGTTCAAATTTTAACCGAGACAAAAGTTCAAAATTTTAGTTTAAGCTGTATAATAAGGTTCAAAACCCATAATTAACTTTTTTTACTCAAAAAATCTGATTTAATATCATTTTCGATCGTTTTTTAGGTTTCATAGCGTGTACGTCTAAATGGGCTTTCTCGTGAACCTGTTCGAATTTTAACCGAGTCAAAAGTTCAAAATTTTAGTTTAATCTGTATAATAAGGTTCAAAATCCGATAATTAAATTTTTTTTACCCAAAAAATTTGATTTAATATCATTTTCCATTGTTTTTTAAGGTTCAGAGCGTGCTTGTCTAAATGGGCTTTCGAGTGAACCCGTTCGAATTTTAACCGATTAAAAAGTTCAAAATTTTACTTTAAGCCGTATAATAAGGTTCAAAAGCCCATAATTAACTTTTTGTAACTAAAAAATTTGATTTAATATCATTTTCGATCATTTTTAGGGTTCATACCGTGCATGTCTAAATGGGCTTTCTAGTGAACCCGTTCGAATTTCAATCGAGTCAAAAGTTCAAAGTTTTAGTTTAAGCTGTATAGTAACTTTCGAAAGCCCATAATTTACTTTTTGTACCCAAAAAATTTGATTTAATATCATTTTTGATCCTTTTTAGGGTTCAGAGCGTGCATGTCTAAAAGGGCTTTCTAGAGAACCCATTCGAATTTTAACCAAGTCAAAAGATCAAAATTTTAGTTTAAGCCGTATAATAAGGTTCAAAAGCCCATAATTAACTTTTTTTACCCAAAAAATTTGATTTAATATCATTTTCGATCGTTTTTTAGGGTTCATACCGTGCATGTCTAAATAGGCTTTCTAGTGAACCGGTTCGAATTTTAACCGAGTTAATAGTTCAAAATTTTAGTTTAAGCTGTATAATAAGGTTCAAAAGCCCATAATTAAATTTTTTTAACCAAAAAATTTGATTTAATATCTTTTTCGATCGTTTTTTAGGATTCATAACGTGCATGTCTAAATGGGCTTTCTAGTAAACCCGTTTGAATTTTAACCGAGTCAAAAGTTCAAAGTTTTAGTTTAAGCAGTTTAATAAGGTTCAAAAGCCCATAATTAACTTTTTTTACCCAAATTTAATATCATTTTCGATCGTTTTTTAGGGTTCATAGCGTGCATGTCTAAATGGGCTTTCTAGTAAACTTGTTCGAATTTTATCCGAGTCAAAAGTTCAAAATTTTAGTTTAATCTGTATAATAAGGTTCAAAAACCAATAATTAATTTTTTTTACCCAAAAAATTTTATTTAATATCATTTTCCATCGATTTTTAAGGTTCAGAGTGTGCATGTCTAAATGGGCTTTCTAGTGAACCCGTTCGAATTTTAACCAATTAAAAAGCTCAGAATTTGAGTTTAAGTTGTATAATAAGGTTCAAAAGCCCATAATTAACGTTTTTGACCGAAAAAATTTGATTTAATATCATTTTCGATCGTTTTTAGGGTTCATACCGTGCATGTCTAAATGGGCTTTCTAGTGAACCCGTTCGAATTTTAACCGAGTCAAAAGTTCAAAATTTTAGTTTAAGCTGTATAATAAGGTTCAAAAGCCCATAATTAACTTTTTTTACCCAAAAAATTTGATTTAATTGCATTTTCGGTCGTTTTTTAGGTTTCATAGCGTGTATGTCTAAATGGGCTTTCTAGTGAACCCGTTTCAATCTTAACTGACTAAAAGTTCAAAATTTTAATTTAAGCTGCATAATAAGGTTCAAAATCGCATAATTAACTTTTTTTACGCAAAAAAATTTGATTTAATATCTTTTTCGATCGTTTTTTAGGGTTCATAACGTGCATGTCTGAATGGGGTTTCTAGTGAACCCGTTCGATTTTTAACCGAGTCAAAACTTCAAAATTTTAGTTTAGCCGTATAATAAGGTTCAAAAGCCCATAATTAACTTTTTTTACACAAAAAATTTGATTTAATATCATTTTCCATCGTTTTTTAGGGTTCATAGCGTGCATGTCTAAATGGGCTTTCTAGTGAACCCGTTCAAATTTTAACCGAGACAAAAGTTCAAAATTTTAGTTTAAGCTGTATAATAAGGTTCAAAACCCATAATTAACTTTTTTTACTCAAAAAATCTGATTTAATATCATTTTCGATCGTTTTTTTAGGTTTCATAGCGTGTACGTCTAAATGGGCTTTCTCGTGAACCCGTTCGAATTTTAACCGAGTCAAAAGTTCAAAATTTTAGTTTAATCTGTATAATAAGGTTCAAAATCCGATAATTAAATTTTTTTTACCCAAAAAATTTGATTTAATATCATTTTCCATTGTTTTTTAAGGTTCAGAGCGTGCTTGTCTAAATGGGCTTTCGAGTGAACCCGTTCGAATTTTAACCGATTAAAAAGTTCAAAATTTTACTTTAAGCCGTATAATAAGGTTCAAAAGCCCATAATTAACTTTTTGTAACTAAAAAATTTGATTTAATATCATTTTCGATCATTTTTAGGGTTCATACCGTGCATGTCTAAATGGGCTTTCTAGTGAACCCGTTCGAATTTCAATCGAGTCAAAAGTTCAAAGTTTTAGTTTAAGCTGTATAGTAACTTTCGAAAGCCCATAATTTACTTTTTGTACCCAAAAAATTTGATTTAATATCATTTTTGATCCTTTTTAGGGTTCAGAGCGTGCATGTCTAAAAGGGCTTTCTAGAGAACCCATTCGAATTTTAACCAAGTCAAAAGATCAAAATTTTAGTTTAAGCCGTATAATAAGGTTCAAAAGCCCATAATTAACTTTTTTTACCCAAAAAATTTGATTTAATATCATTTTCGATCGTTTTTTAGGGTTCATACCGTGCATGTCTAAATAGGCTTTCTAGTGAACCGGTTCGAATTTTAACCGAGTTAATAGTTCAAAATTTTAGTTTAAGCTGTATAATAAGGTTCAAAAGCCCATAATTAAATTTTTTTAACCAAAAAATTTGATTTAATATCTTTTTCGATCGTTTTTTAGGATTCATAACGTGCATGTCTAAATGGGCTTTCTAGTAAACCCGTTTGAATTTTAACCGAGTCAAAAGTTCAAAGTTTTAGTTTAAGCAGTTTAATAAGGTTCAAAAGCCCATAATTAACTTTTTTTACCCAAATTTAATATCATTTTCGATCGTTTTTTAGGGTTCATAGCGTGCATGTCTAAATGGGCTTTCTAGTAAACTTGTTCGAATTTTATCCGAGTCAAAAGTTCAAAATTTTAGTTTAATCTGTATAATAAGGTTCAAAAACCAATAATTAATTTTTTTTACCCAAAAAATTTTATTTAATATCATTTTCCATCGATTTTTAAGGTTCAGAGTGTGCATGTCTAAATGGGCTTTCTAGTGAACCCGTTCGAATTTTAACCAATTAAAAAGC
The DNA here is from genome assembly GCA_035048815.1 of Abelmoschus esculentus. Classification (NCBI taxonomy): domain Eukaryota; kingdom Viridiplantae; phylum Streptophyta; class Magnoliopsida; order Malvales; family Malvaceae; genus Abelmoschus; species Abelmoschus esculentus. Next base: position 7,080,776 of record JAUCBN010000049.1, read on the forward strand.
TCAGAATTTGAGTTTAAGTTGTATAATAAGGTTCAAAAGCCCATAATTAACGTTTTTGACCGAAAAAATTTGATTTAATATCATTTTCGATCGTTTTTAGGGTTCATACCGTGCATGTCTAAATGGGCTTTCTAGTGAACCCGTTCGAATTTTAACCGAGTCAAAAGTTCAAAATTTTAGTTTAAGCTGTATAATAAGGTTCAAAAGCCCATAATTAACTTTTTTTACCCAAAAAATTTGATTTAATTGCATTTTCGGTCGTTTTTTAGGTTTCATAGCGTGTATGTCTAAATGGGCTTTCTAGTGAACCCGTTTCAATCTTAACTGACTAAAAGTTCAAAATTTTAATTTAAGCTGCATAATAAGGTTCAAAATCGCATAATTAACTTTTTTTACGCAAAAAAATTTGATTTAATATCTTTTTCGATCGTTTTTTAGGGTTCATAACGTGCATGTCTGAATGGGGTTTCTAGTGAACCCGTTCGATTTTTAACCGAGTCAAAACTTCAAAATTTTAGTTTAGCCGTATAATAAGGTTCAAAAGCCCATAATTAACTTTTTTTACACAAAAAATTTGATTTAATATCATTTTCCATTGTTTTTTAGGGTTCATAGCGTGCATGTCTAAATGGTATTTCTAGTGAACCCGTTCGAATTTTAACCGAGACAAAACTTCAAAATTTAGTTTAAGCTGTATAATAAGGTTCAAAAGCCCATAATTAACTTTTTTTACCCAAAAAATTTGATTTAATATCATTTTCGATCGTTTTTTAGGTTTCATAGCGTGTATGTCGGAATGGGCTTTCTAGTGAACCCTTTCGATTTTTAAGCGAGTCAAAAGTTCAAAATTTTACTTTAACATGTATAATAAGGTTCAAAAGCCCATAATTAACTTTTTTTACCTAAAAAATTTGATTTAATGTCATTTTCGATCGTTTTTTAGGTTTCATAACGTGTATGTCTAAATGGGCTTTCTAGTGAACCCGTTCGAATTTTAATCGAGTCAAAAGTTCAAAGTTTTAGTTTAAGCTGTATAATAACTTTCGAAAGCCCATAATTAACTTTTTGTGCCAAAAAAATTTGATTTAATATCATTTACGATCGTTTTTTAGGGTTCATAGCGTGCATGTCTAAATGGGCTTTCTAGTGAACCCGTTCGAATTTTAACCGACTCAAAAGTTCAAAATTTTAGTTTAAGCTGTATAGTAAGGTTCAAAAGCCCATAATTAACTTTTTTTACCCAAAAAATTTGATTTAATATCTTTTTTGATCATTTTTTAGGGTTCATAACGTGCATGTCTAAATGGGCTTTCTAGTGAACCCGTTCGAATTTTAACCGACTCAAAAGTTCAAAATTTTAGTTTAAGCTGTATAGTAAGGTTCAAAAGCCCATAATTAACTTTTTTTACCCAAAAAATTTGATTTAATATCTTTTTTGATCATTTTTTAGGGTTCATAACGTGCATGTCTAAATGGGCTTTCTAGTGAACCCGTTCGAATTTTAACGAGTCAAAAGTTCAAAATTTTAGTTTAAGCTGTATAATAATGTTCAAAATCCGATAATTAATTTTTTTTACCCAAAAAATTTTATTTAACATCATTTTCCATCGATTTTTAAGGTTCAGAGTGTGCATGTCTAAATGGGCTTTCTAGTGAACCCGTTCGAATTTTAACCAATTAAAAAGCTCAGAATTTGAGTTTAAGTTGTATAATAAGGTTCAAAAGCCCATAATTAACGTTTTTGACCGAAAAAATTTGATTTAATATCATTTTCGATCGTTTTTAGGGTTCATAACGTGCATGTCTAAATGGGCTTTCTAGTGAACCCGTTCGAATTTTAACCGAGTCAAAAGTTCAAAATTTTAGTTTAAGCTGTATAATAAGGTTCAAAAGCCCATAATTAACTTTTTTTACCCAAAAAATTTGATTTAATTGCATTTTCGGTCGTTTTTTAGGTTTCATAGCGTGTATGTCTAAATGGGCTTTCTAGTGAACCCGTTTCAATCTTAACTGACTAAAAGTTCAAAATTTTAATTTAAGCTGCATAATAAGGTTCAAAATCGCATAATTAACTTTTTTTACGCAAAAAAATTTGATTTAATATCTTTTTCGATCGTTTTTTAGGGTTCATAACGTGCATGTCTGAATGGGGTTTCTAGTGAACCCGTTCGATTTTTAACCGAGTCAAAACTTCAAAATTTTAGTTTAGCCGTATAATAAGGTTCAAAAGCCCATAATTAACTTTTTTTACACAAAAAATTTGATTTAATATCATTTTCCATTGTTTTTTAGGGTTCATAGCGTGCATGTCTAAATGGTATTTCTAGTGAACCCGTTCGAATTTTAACCGAGACAAAACTTCAAAATTTAGTTTAAGCTGTATAATAAGGTTCAAAAGCCCATAATTAACTTTTTTTACCCAAAAAATTTGATTTAATATCATTTTCGATCGTTTTTTAGGTTTCATAGCGTGTATGTCGGAATGGGCTTTCTAGTGAACCCTTTCGATTTTTAAGCGAGTCAAAAGTTCAAAATTTTACTTTAACATGTATAATAAGGTTCAAAAGCCCATAATTAACTTTTTTTACCTAAAAAATTTGATTTAATGTCATTTTCGATCGTTTTTTAGGTTTCATAACGTGTATGTCTAAATGGGCTTTCTAGTGAACCCGTTCGAATTTTAATCGAGTCAAAAGTTCAAAGTTTTAGTTTAAGCTGTATAATAACTTTCGAAAGCCCATAATTAACTTTTTGTGCCAAAAAAATTTGATTTAATATCATTTACGATCGTTTTTTAGGGTTCATAGCGTGCATGTCTAAATGGGCTTTCTAGTGAACCCGTTCGAATTTTAACCGACTCAAAAGTTCAAAATTTTAGTTTAAGCTGTATAGTAAGGTTCAAAAGCCCATAATTAACTTTTTTTACCCAAAAAATTTGATTTAATATCTTTTTTGATCATTTTTTAGGGTTCATAACGTGCATGTCTAAATGGGCTTTCTAGTGAACCCGTTCGAATTTTAACCGACTCAAAAGTTCAAAATTTTAGTTTAAGCTGTATAGTAAGGTTCAAAAGCCCATAATTAACTTTTTTTACCCAAAAAATTTGATTTAATATCTTTTTTGATCATTTTTTAGGGTTCATAACGTGCATGTCTAAATGGGCTTTCTAGTGAACCCGTTCGAATTTTAACGAGTCAAAAGTTCAAAATTTTAGTTTAAGCTGTATAATAATGTTCAAAATCCGATAATTAATTTTTTTTACCCAAAAAATTTTATTTAACATCATTTTCCATCGATTTTTAAGGTTCAGAGTGTGCATGTCTAAATGGGCTTTCTAGTGAACCCGTTCGAATTTTAACCAATTAAAAAGCTCAGAATTTGAGTTTAAGTTGTATAATAAGGTTCAAAAGCCCATAATTAACGTTTTTCACCGAAAAAATTTGATTTAATATCATTTTCGATCGTTTTTAGGGTTCATACCGTGCATGTCTAAATGGGCTTTCTAGTGAACCCGTTCGAATTTTAACCGAGTCAAAAGTTCAAAATTTTAGTTTAAGTTGTATAATAAGGTTCAAAAGCCCATAATTAACTTTTTTTACCCAAAAAATTTGATTTAATTGCATTTTCGGTCGTTTTTTAGGTTTCATAGCGTGTATGTCTAAATGGGCTTTCTAGTGAACCCGTTTCAATTTTAACTGACTAAAAGTTCAAAATTTTAATTTAAGCTGCATAATAAGGTTCAAAATCGCATAATTAACTTTTTTTACGCAAAAAAATTTGATTTAATATCTTTTTCGATCGTTTTTTAGGGTTCATAACGTGCATGTCTGAATGGGGTTTCTAGTGAACCCGTTCGATTTTTAACCGAGTCAAAACTTCAAAATTTTAGTTTAGCCGTATAATAAGGTTCAAAAGCCCATAATTAACTTTTTTTACACAAAAAATTTGATTTAATATCATTTTCCATTGTTTTTTAGGGTTCATAGCGTGCATGTCTAAATGGGATTTCTAGTGAACCCGTTCGAATTTTAACCGAGACAAAACTTCAAAATTTAGTTTAAGCTGTATAATAAGGTTCAAAAGCCCATAATTAACTTTTTTTACCCAAAAAATTTGATTTAATATCATTTTCGATCGTTTTTTAGGTTTCATAGCGTGTATGTCGGAATGGGCTTTCTAGTGAACCCGTTCGAATTTTAACCGACTCAAAAGTTCAAAATTTAGTTTAAGCTGTATAATAAGGTTCAAAAGCCCATAATTAACTTTTTGTGCCAAAAAAATTTGATTTAATATCATTTTTGATCATTTTTTAGGGTTCATAACGTGCATGTCTAAATGGGCTTTCTAGTGAACCCGTTCGAATTTTAACCGACTCAAAAGTTCAAAATTTTAGTTTAATCTGTATAATAAGGTTCAAAAACCAATAATTAATTTTTTTTACCCAAAAAATTTTATTTAATATCATTTTCCATCGATTTTTAAGGTTCAGAGTGTGCATGTCTAAATGGGCTTTCTAGTGAACCCGTTCGAATTTTAACCAATTAAAAAGCTCAGAATTTGAGTTTAAGTTGTATAATAAGGTTCAAAAGCCCATAATTAACGTTTTTGACCGAAAAAATTTGATTTAATATCATTTTCGATCGTTTTTAGGGTTCATACCGTGCATGTCTAAATGGGCTTTCTAGTGAACCCGTTCGAATTTTAACCGAGTCAAAAGTTCAAAATTTTAGTTTAAGCTGTATAATAAGGTTCAAAAGCCCATAATTAACTTTTTTTACCCAAAAAATTTGATTTAATTGCATTTTCGGTCGTTTTTTAGGTTTCATAGCGTGTATGTCTAAATGGGCTTTCTAGTGAACCCGTTTCAATCTTAACTGACTAAAAGTTCAAAATTTTAATTTAAGCTGCATAATAAGGTTCAAAATCGCATAATTAACTTTTTTTACGCAAAAAAATTTGATTTAATATCTTTTTCGATCGTTTTTTAGGGTTCATAACGTGCATGTCTGAATGGGGTTTCTAGTGAACCCGTTCGATTTTTAACCGAGTCAAAACTTCAAAATTTTAGTTTAGCCGTATAATAAGGTTCAAAAGCCCATAATTAACTTTTTTTACACAAAAAATTTGATTTAATATCATTTTCCATTGTTTTTTAGGGTTCATAGCGTGCATGTCTAAATGGTATTTCTAGTGAACCCGTTCGAATTTTAACCGAGACAAAACTTCAAAATTTAGTTTAAGCTGTATAATAAGGTTCAAAAGCCCATAATTAACTTTTTTTACCCAAAAAATTTGATTTAATATCATTTTCGATCGTTTTTTAGGTTTCATAGCGTGTATGTCGGAATGGGCTTTCTAGTGAACCCTTTCGATTTTTAAGCGAGTCAAAAGTTCAAAATTTTACTTTAACATGTATAATAAGGTTCAAAAGCCCATAATTAACTTTTTTTACCTAAAAAATTTGATTTAATGTCATTTTCGATTGTTTTTTAGGTTTCATAACGTGTATGTCTAAATGGGCTTTCTAGTGAACCCGTTCGAATTTTAATCGAGTCAAAAGTTCAAAGTTTTAGTTTAAGCTGTATAATAACTTTCGAAAGCCCATAATTAACTTTTTGTGCCAAAAAAATTTGATTTAATATCATTTACGATCGTTTTTTAGGGTTCATAGCGTGCATGTCTAAATGGGCTTTCTAGTGAACCCGTTCGAATTTTAACCGACTCAAAAGTTCAAAATTTTAGTTTAAGCTGTATAGTAAGGTTCAAAAGCCCATAATTAACTTTTTTTACCCAAAAAATTTGATTTAATATCTTTTTTGATCATTTTTTAGGGTTCATAACGTGCATGTCTAAATGGGCTTTCTAGTGAACCCGTTCGAATTTTAACCGACTCAAAAGTTCAAAATTTTAGTTTAAGCTGTATAGTAAGGTTCAAAAGCCCATAATTAACTTTTTTTACCCAAAAAATTTGATTTAATATCTTTTTTGATCATTTTTTAGGGTTCATAACGTGCATGTCTAAATGGGCTTTCTAGTGAACCCGTTCGAATTTTAACGAGTCAAAAGTTCAAAATTTTAGTTTAAGCTGTATAATAATGTTCAAAATCCGATAATTAATTTTTTTTACCCAAAAAATTTTATTTAACATCATTTTCCATCGATTTTTAAGGTTCAGAGTGTGCATGTCTAAATGGGCTTTCTAGTGAACCCGTTCGAATTTTAACCAATTAAAAAGCTCAGAATTTGAGTTTAAGTTGTATAATAAGGTTCAAAAGCCCATAATTAACGTTTTTCACCGAAAAAATTTGATTTAATATCATTTTCGATCGTTTTTAGGGTTCATACCGTGCATGTCTAAATGGGCTTTCTAGTGAACCCGTTCGAATTTTAACCGAGTCAAAAGTTCAAAATTTTAGTTTAAGTTGTATAATAAGGTTCAAAAGCCCATAATTAACTTTTTTTACCCAAAAAATTTGATTTAATTGCATTTTCGGTCGTTTTTTAGGTTTCATAGCGTGTATGTCTAAATGGGCTTTCTAGTGAACCCGTTTCAATTTTAACTGACTAAAAGTTCAAAATTTTAATTTAAGCTGCATAATAAGGTTCAAAATCGCATAATTAACTTTTTTTACGCAAAAAAATTTGATTTAATATCTTTTTCGATCGTTTTTTAGGGTTCATAACGTGCATGTCTGAATGGGGTTTCTAGTGAACCCGTTCGATTTTTAACCGAGTCAAAACTTCAAAATTTTAGTTTAGCCGTATAATAAGGTTCAAAAGCCCATAATTAACTTTTTTTACACAAAAAATTTGATTTAATATCATTTTCCATTGTTTTTTAGGGTTCATAGCGTGCATGTCTAAATGGGATTTCTAGTGAACCCGTTCGAATTTTAACCGAGACAAAACTTCAAAATTTAGTTTAAGCTGTATAATAAGGTTCAAAAGCCCATAATTAACTTTTTTTACCCAAAAAATTTGATTTAATATCATTTTCGATCGTTTTTTAGGTTTCATAGCGTGTATGTCGGAATGGGCTTTCTAGTGAACCCGTTCGAATTTTAACCGACTCAAAAGTTCAAAATTTAGTTTAAGCTGTATAATAAGGTTCAAAAGCCCATAATTAACTTTTTGTGCCAAAAAAATTTGATTTAATATCATTTTTGATCATTTTTTAGGGTTCATAACGTGCATGTCTAAATGGGCTTTCTAGTGAACCCGTTCGAATTTTAACCGACTCAAAAGTTCAAAATTTTAGTTTAAGCTGTATAGTAAGGTTCAAAAGCCCATAATTAACTTTTTTTACCCAAAAAATTTGATTTAATATCTTTTTTGATCATTTTTTAGGGTTCATAACGTGCATGTCTAAATGGGCTTTCTAATGAACCCGTTCGAATTTTAACGAGTCAAAAGTTCAAAATTTTAGTTTAAGCTGTATAATAACGTTCAAAATCCGATAATTAATTTTTTTTACCCAAAAAATTTGATTTAATATCATTTTCCATCGTTTTTTAAGGTTCAGAGCGTGCACGTCTAAATGGGCTTTCTAGTGAACCCGTTCGAATTTTAACCAATTAAAAAGCTCAGAATTTGAGTTTAAGTTGTATAATTTGGTTCAAATGCCCATAATTAACTTTTTGTACCCAAAAAATTTGATTTAATATCATTTACGATCGTTTTTAGGGCTCATAGCGTGCATGTCTAAATGGGCTTTCTAGTGAACCCGTTCGAATTTTAACCGAGTCAAAAGTTCAAAATTTTACTTTAAGCCGTATAATAAGGTTCAAAAGCCCATAATTAACTTTTTGTACCCAAAAAATTTGATTTAATATCATTTTCGATCGTTTTTAGGGTTCAGAGCGTGCATGTCTAAATGGGCTTTCTAGTGAACCCATTCGAATTTTAACCAAGTCAAAAGTTCAAAATTTTAGTTTAAGCTGTATAATAAGGTTCAAAAGCCCATAATTAACTTTTTTTACCCAAAAAATTTGATTTAATATCTTTTTCGATCGTTTTTAGGGTTCATAACGTGCATGTCTAAATGGGCTTTCTAGTGAACCCGTTCGAATTTTAACTGAGTCAAAAGTTCAAAATTTTAGTTTAGCCGTATAATAAGGTTCAAAGGCCCATAATTAACTTTTTGTACCCAAAAAATTTGATTTAATATCATTTTCGATCGGTTTTAGGGTTCATACCGTGCATGTCTAAATGGGCTTTCTAGTGAACCTGTTCGAATTTTAATCGAGTCAAAAGTTCAAAATTTTAGTTTAAGCTGTATAAAAAGTTTCAAAAGCCCATAATTAACTTTTTGTACCCAAAAAATTTGATTTAATATCATTTTTGATCCTTTTTAGGGTTAAGAGCGTGCATGTCTAAATGGGCTTTCTAGTGAACCCATTCGAATTTTAACCAAGTCAAAAGTTCAAAATTTTAGTTTAAGCCGTATAATAAGGTTCAAAAGCCCATAATTAACTTTTTTTTCCAAAAAAATTTGATTTAATATCATTTTCGATCGTTTTTTAGGGTTCATACCGTGCATGTCTAAATGGGCTTTCTAGTGAACCCGTTCGAATTTTAACCGAGTCAAAAGTTCAAAATTTTGGTTTAAGCTGTATAATAAGGTTCAAAAGCCCATAATTAACTTATTTTACCCAAAAAATTTGATTTAATATCATTTTCGACCATTTTTTAGGTTTCATAGCGTGTATGTCTAAATGGGCTTTCTAGTGAACCCGTTCGAATTTTAACCGAGTCAAAAGTTCAAAATTTTAGTTTAAGCTGTATAATAAGGTTCAAAAGCCCATAATTAACTTTTTTTTACCAAAAAAATTTGATTTAATATCTTTTTTGATCGTTTTTTAGGGTTCATAACGAGCATGTCGAAATGGGCTTTCTAGTGAACCCGTTCGAATTTTAACTCGTCAAAACATCAAAATTTTAGTTTAAGTTGTATAATAAGGTTCAAAATCCCATAATTAACTTTTTTTCCGCAAAAAATTTGATTTAATATCATTTACGATCGTTTTTTAGGGTTCATACCGTGCATGTCTAAATGGGCTTTCTAGTGAACCCGTTCGAATTTTAACCGAGTCAAAAGTTCAAAATTTTAGTTTAAGCCGTATAATAAGGTTCAAAAGCCCATAATTAACTTTTTTTACCCAAAAAATCTGATTTAATATCATTTTCGATCGTTTTTTAGGTTTCATAGCGTGTATGTCTAAATGGGTTTTCTAGTGAACCCGTTCGATTTTTAACCGAGTCAAAAGTTCAAAATTTTAGTTTAAGTTGTATTATAAGGTTCAAAAGCCCATAATTAAATTTTTTTACCCAAAAAATTTTATTTAATATCTTTTACGATCGTTTTTTAGGATTCATAACGTGCATGTCTAAATGGGCTTTCTAGTAAACCCGTTCGAATTTAACCGAGTCAAAGGTTCAATGTTTTACTTTAAGCTGTATAATAAGGTTCAAAATCCCATAATTAACTTTTTTTACCCAAATTTAATATCATTTTCGATTGTTTTTTAGGGTTCATAGCGTGCATGTCTAAATGGGCTTTCTAGTAAACCCGTTCGAATTTTAACCGAGCCAAAAGTTCAAAATTTTAGTTTAAGCTGTATAATAAGGTTCAAAAGCCCATTATTAACATTTTTTACACAAAAAATTTGATTTAATATCATTTTCCATCGTTTTTTTAGGGTTCATAGCGTGCATGTCTAAATGGACTTTCTAGTGAACCCGTTCGAATTTTAACCGAGTCAAAAGTTCAAAATTTTAGTTTAAGCTGTATAATAAGGTTCAAAAGCCCATAATTAACTTTTTTTACCCAAAAAATTTGATTTAATATCATTTTCGATCGTTTTTTAGGTTTCATAGCGTGTATGTCTAAATGGGCTTTCTAGTGAACTCGTTCGACTTTTAACCGAGTCAAAAGTTTAAAATTTTAGTTTAAGCTGTATAATAAGGTTCAAAAGCCCATAATTAAATTTTTTTACCCAAAAAATTTGATTCAATATCTTTTTTCGATCGTTTTTTAGGGTTCATAGCGTGCATGTCTAAATAGACTTTCTAGTGAACGCGTTCGAATTTTAACCGAGTCAAAAGTTCAAAATTTTAGTTTAAGCTGTATAATAAGGTTCAAAAGCCCATAATTAACTTTTTTTACCCAAAAAATTTGATTTAATATCATTTTCGATCTTTTTTAGGTTTCATAGCGTGTATGTCTAAATGGGCTTTCTAGTGAACTCGTTCGATTTTTAACCGAGTCAAAAGTTTAAAATTTTAGATTAAGCTGTATAATAAGGTTCAAAAGCCCATAATTAAATTTTTTTACCCAAAAAATTTGATTTAATATCATTTTCCATTGTTTTTTAAGGTTCAGAGCGTGCTTGTCTAAATGGGCTTTCTAGTGAACCCGTTCGAATTTTAACCGATTAAAAAGCTCAGAATTTGAGTTTAAGTTGTATAATTTGGTTCAAATGCCCATAATTAACTTTTTGTACCCAAAAAATTTGATTTAATATCATTTACGATCGTTTTTTAGGGTTCATAGCGTGCATGTCTAAATGGGCTTTCTAGTGAACCCGTTCGAATTTTAACCGAGTCAAAAGTTCAAAATTTTAGTTTAAGCTGTATAATAAGGTTCAAAAGCCCATAATTAACTTTTTTTACACAAAAAATTTGATTGAATATCATTTTCGATCGTTTTTTAGGGTTCATAGCGTGCATGTCTAAATGGGCTTTCTAGTAAACCCGTTCGAATTTTAACGAGTCAAAAGTTTAAAATTTTAGTTTAAGCTGTATAATAATATTCAAAAACCGATAATTAATTTTTTTACCCGAAAAATTTGATTTAATATCATTTTCCATCGTTTTTTAAGGTTCAGAGCGTGCATGTCTAAATGGGCTTTCTAGTGAACCCGTTCGAATTTTAACTGATTAAAAAGCTCAGAATTTGAGTTTAAGCTGTATAATAAGGTTCAAAAGCCCATAATTAAATTTTTTTACCCAAAAAATTTGATTTAATATCTTTTTTGATCGTTTTTTAGGGTTCATAACGTGCATGTCTAAATGGGCTTTCTAGTGAACCCGTTCGAATTTTAACCGAGTAAAAAGTTCAAAATTTTACTTTAATCTGTATAATAAGGTTCAAAAGCCCATAATTAACTTTTTTTACCCAAAAAATTTGATTTAATTTCATTTTCGATCGTTTTTTAGGTTTCATAGCGTGTATGTCTAAATGGGCTTTCTAGTGAACCCGTTCGAATTTTAACCGACTAAAAGTTCAAAATTTTAGTTTAAGCTGTATAATAAGGTTCAAAAGCCCATAATTAACTTTTTTTTCCCAAAAAATTTGATTTAATATCTTTTTCGATCGTTTTTTAGGGTTCATAACGTGCATGTCTAAATGGGCTTTCTAATGAACTCGTTCGAATTTTAACCGAGTTAAAACTTCAAAATTTTAGTTTAGCCGTATAATAAGGTTCAAAAGCCCATAATTAACGTTTTTGACTGAAAAAATTTGATTTAATATCATTTTCGATCGTTTTTAGGGTTCATACCGTGCATGTCTAAATGGGCTTTCTAGTGGACCCGTTCGAATTTTAACCGAGTCAAAAGTTCAAAATTTTAGTTTAAGCTGTATAATAAGGTTCAAAAGCCTATAATTAACTTGTTTTACCCAAAAAATTTGATTTAATATCTTTTTTGATCATTTTTTAGGGTTCATAACGTGCATGTCTAAATGGGCTTTATAGTGAACCCGTTCGAATTTTAACCGAGTCCAACTTCAAAATTTTAGTTTAGCCGTATAATAAGGTTCCAAAGCCCATAATTAACTTTTTTACCCAAAAAAGTTGATTTAATATCATTTTCGATCGTTTTTTAGGGTTCATAGCGTGCATGTCTAAATGGGCTTTCTAGTAAACGCGTTCGAATTTTAACCGAGTCAAAACTTCAAAATTTTAGTTTAAGCCGTATAATAAGATTCGAAATCCCATAATTAACTTTTTGTACCCAAAAAATTTGATTTAATATAATTTTCGATCGTTTTTAGGGTTCATACCGTGCATGTCTAAATGGGCTTTCTAGTAAGCCCGTTCAAATTTTAACCGAGTCAAAAGTTCAAAATTTTAGTTTAAGCTGTATAATAAGGTTCAAAAGCCCATAATTAACTTTTTTTACCCAAAAAATTTGATTTAATATCTTTTTCGATCGTTTTTTAGGGTTCGTAACATGCATGTCTAAATGGGCTTTCTAGTGAACCCGTTCGAATTTTAACCGAGTCAAAAGTTCAAAATTTTAGTTTAGCCGTATAATAAGGTTCAAAAGCCCATAATTAACGTTTTTGACCAAAAAAATTTAATTTAATATCCTTTTTGATCGTTTTTAGGGTTCATATCGTGCATGTTTAAATGGGCCTTCTAGTGAACCCGTTCGAATTTTAACCGAGTCAAAAGTTCAAAATTTTAGTTTAAGCTGTATAATAAGGTTCAAAAGCCCATAATTAACTTTTTTTACCCAAAAAATTTGACTTAATTTCATTTTCGGTCGTTTTTTAGGTTTCATAGCGTGTATGTCTAAATGGGCTTTCTAGTGAACCCGTTTGAATTTTAACTAACTAAAAGTTCAAAATTTTAATTTAAGCTGTATAATAAGGTTCAAAATCGCATAATTAACTTTTTTTACACAAAAAATTTGATTTAATATCTTTTTCTATCGTTTTTTAGGGTTCATAGTGTGCATGTCTAAATGGGCTTTTTAATGAACCCGTTCGAATTTTAACCGAGTAAAAAGTTCAAAATTTTAGTTTAATCTGTATAATAAGGTTCAAAAGCCCATAATTAACTTTTTTTACCCAAAAAATTTGATTTAATTTCATTTTCGATCGTTTTTTTGGTTTCATAGCGAGTATGTCTAAATGGGCTTTCTAGTGAACCCGTTCGAATTTTAACCGACTAAAAGTTCAAAATTTTAGTTTAGCCGTATAATAAGGTTCAAAAGCCCATAATTAACGTTTTGGACTGAAAAAATTTGATTTAATATCATTTTCGATCGTTTTTAGGTTTCATATCGTGCATGTCTAAATGGGCATTCTAGTGAACCCGTTCGAATTTTAACCGAGTCAAAAGTTCAAAATTTTAGTTTAGCCGTATAATAAGGTTCAAAAGCCCATAATTAACGTTTTTGACCGAAGAAATTTGATTTAATATCATTTTCGATCGTTTGTAGGGTTCATATCGTGCATGACTAAATGGGCTTTCTAGTGAACCCGTTCGAATTTTAACCGAGTCGAAAGTTCAAAACTTTAGTTTAAACTGTATAATAAGGTTCAAAAGCCCATAATTAAATTTTTTTACCCAAAAATTTGATTTAATATCTTTTTTGATCGTTTTTTAGGGTTCATAACGTGCATGTCTAAATGGGCTTTCTAGTTAACCCGTTCGAATTTTAACCGAGTCGAAAGTTCAAAACTTTAGTTTAAGCTGTATAATAAGGATCAAAAGCCCATAATTAAATTTTTTTTACCCAAAAAATTTGATCTAATATCATTTTCAATCGTTTTTTAGGGTTCATAGCGTGCATGTCTAAATGGGCTTTCTAGTAAACCCGTTCGAATTTTAACCGAGTCAAAAGTTCAAAATTTTAGCTTAAGCTGTATAATAAGGTTCAAAATCCCATAATTAACTTTTTTTTACACAAAAAAATTGATTTAATATCATTTTCCATCTTTTTATAGGGTTCATAGCGTGCATTTCTAAATGGGCTTTCTAGTGAACCCGTTCGAATTTTAACCAATTAAAAAGCTCAGAATTTGAGTTTAAGTTGTATAATAAGGTTCAAAAGCCCATAATTAACGTTTTTGACCGAAAAAATTTGATTTAATATCATTTTCGATCGTTTTTAGGGTTCATATCGTGCATGACTAAATGGGCTTTCTAGTGAGCCCGTTCGAATTTTAACCGAGTCAAAAGTTCAAAACTTTAGTTTAAGCTGTATAATAAGGTTCAAAAGCTCATAATTAAATTTTTTTACCCAAAAAATTTGATCTAATATCATTTTTGATCGTTTTTAGGGTTCATAGCGTGCATGTCTAAATGGGCTTTCTAGTAAACCCGTTCGAATTTTAACCGAGTCAAAAGTTCAAAATTTTAGTTTAAGCTGTATAATAAGGTTCAAAATCCCATAATTAACTTTTTTACACAAAAAAATTGATTTAATATCATTTTCCATCTTTTTTTAGGGTTCATAGCGTGCATGTCTAAATGGGCTTTCTGGTGAACCCGTTCGAATTTTATCCGAGTCAAAAGCTCAAAATTTTAGTTTAATCTGTATAAAAAGGTTCAAAAGCCCATAATTAACTTTTTTAACCAAAAAATTTGATTTAATATCATTTTCGATCGTTTTTTAGGGTTCATAGTGTTCATGTCTAAATGGACTTTCTAGTGAACCCGTTCGAATTTTAACCGAGTCAAAAGTTCAAAATATTAGTTTAAGCTGTATAATAAGGTTCAAAAGCCCATAATTAACTTTTTTACCCAAAAAATTTGATTTAATATCATTTTCGATCGTTTTTTAGAGTTCATAGCTTGCATGTCTAAATGGGCTTTCTAGTAAACGCGTTCGAATTTTAACCGAGTCAAAAGTTCAAAATTATAGTTTAAGCTGTATAATAAGGTTCAAAATCCCATAATTAATTTTTTTTACACAAAAAATTTGATTTAATATCATTTTCCATCGTTTTTTAGGGTTCATAGCGTGCATGTCTAAATGGGCTTTCTAGTGAACCCGTTCGAATTTTAACCGAGTCAAAAGTTCAAAATTTTAGTTTAAGCTGTATAATAAGGTTCAAAAGGACAGAATTAACTTTTTTTACACAAAAAATTTGATTTAATATCATTTTCCATCATTTTTTAGGGTTCATAGCATGCATGTCTAAATGGGCTTTCTAGTGAGCCCGTTCGAATTTTAACCGAGTCAAAAGTTCAAAATTTTAGCTTAAGCTGTATAATAAGGTTCAAAATCCCATAATTAACTTTTTTTTACACAAAAAAATTGATTTAATATCATTTTCCATCTTTTTATAGGGTTCATAGCGTGCATTTCTAAATGGGCTTTCTAGTGAACCCGTTCGAATTTTAACCAATTAAAAAGCTCAGAATTTGAGTTTAAGTTGTATAATAAGGTTCAAAAGCCCATAATTAACGTTTTTGACCGAAAAAATTTGATTTAATATCATTTTCGATCGTTTTTAGGGTTCATATCGTGCATGACTAAATGGGCTTTCTAGTGAGCCCGTTCGAATTTTAACCGAGTCAAAAGTTCAAAATTTTAGTTTAAGCTGTATAGTAAGGTTCAAAAGCCCATAATTAACTTTTTTTACCCAAAATATTTGATTTAATATCTTTTTCGATCGTTTTTAGGGTTCATAACGTGCATGTCTAAATGGGCTTTCTAGTGAACCCGTTCGAATTTTAACCGAGTCAAAACTTCAAAATTTTAGTTTAGCCGTATAATAAGGTTCAAAAGCCCATAATTAACATTTTTAACCAAAAAATTTGATTTAATATCATTTTCGATCATTTTTTAGGGTTCATAGCGTTCATGTCTAAATGGACTTTCTAGTGAACCCGTTCGAATTTTAACCGATTCAAAAGTTCAAAATATTAGTTTAAGCTTTATAATAAGGTTCAAAATCCCATAATTAACTTTTTTACCCAAAAAATTTGATTTAATATCATTTTCGATCGTTTTTTAGAGTTCATAGCGTGCATGTCTAAATGGGCTTTCTAGTGAACCCGTTCGAATTTTAACAGAGTCAAAAGTTCAAAATTTCAGTTTAAGCTGTATAATAAGTTTCAAAAGCCCATAATTAACTTTTTGTACCCAAAAAATTTGATTTAATATCATTTTCTATCCTTTTTAGGGTTTAGAGCGTGCATGTCTAAATGGGCTTTCTAGTGAACCCGTTAGAATTTTAACCAAGTCAAAAGTTCAAAATTTTAGTTTAAGCCGTATAATAAGGTTCAAAATCCCATAATTAACGTTTTTGACCGAAAAAATTGATTTAATATCATTTTCGATCTTTTTTAGGGTTCATACAGTGCATGTCTAAATGGGCTTTCTAGTGAACTCGTTCGAATTTTAACCGAGTCAAAAGTTCAAAATTTTAGTTTAAGCTGTATAATAAGGTTCAAAAGCCCATAATTAACTTTTTTACCCAAAAAATTTGATTTAATTTCATCTTCGATCGTTTTTTAGGCTTCATAGCGTGTATGTCTAAATGGGCTTTCTAGAGAACCCGTTCGAATTTTAACCGACTAAAAGTTCAAAATTTTAGTTTAAGCTATATAATAAGGTTCAAAAGCCCATAATTAACTTTTTTTTACCCAAAAATTTGATTTAATATCTTTCTCGATCGTTTTTTAGGGTTCATAACGTGCATGTCTAAATGGGCTTTCTAGTTAACCCGTTCGAATTTTAACCGAGTCAAAAGTTCAAAACTTTAGTTTAAGCTGTATAATAAGGTTCAAAAGCTCATAATTAAATTTTTTTACCCAAAAAATTTGATCTAATATCATTTTTGATCGTTTTTAGGGTTCATAGCGTGCATGTCTAAATGGGCTTTCTAGTAAACCCGTTCGAATTTTAACCGAGTCAAAAGTTCAAAATTTTAGTTTAAGCTGTATAATAAGGTTCAAAAGGACAGAATTAACTTTTTTTACACAAAAAATTTGATTTAATATCATTTTCCATCATTTTTTAGGGTTCATAGCATGCATGTCTAAATGGGCTTTCTAGTGAGCCCGTTCGAATTTTAACCGAGTCAAAAGTTCAAAATTTTAGCTTAAGCTGTATAATAAGGTTCAAAATCCCATAATTAACTTTTTTTTACACAAAAAAATTGATTTAATATCATTTTCCATCTTTTTATAGGGTTCATAGCGTGCATTTCTAAATGGGCTTTCTAGTGAACCCGTTCGAATTTTAACCAATTAAAAAGCTCAGAATTTGAGTTTAAGTTGTATAATAAGGTTCAAAAGCCCATAATTAACGTTTTTGACCGAAAAAATTTGATTTAATATCATTTTCGATCGTTTTTAGGGTTCATATCGTGCATGACTAAATGGGCTTTCTAGTGAGCCCGTTCGAATTTTAACCGAGTCAAAAGTTCAAAATTTTAGTTTAAGCTGTATAGTAAGGTTCAAAAGCCCATAATTAACTTTTTTTACCCAAAATATTTGATTTAATATCTTTTTCGATCGTTTTTAGGGTTCATAACGTGCATGTCTAAATGGGCTTTCTAGTGAACCCGTTCGAATTTTAACCGAGTCAAAACTTCAAAATTTTAGTTTAGCCGTATAATAAGGTTCAAAAGCCCATAATTAACATTTTTAACCAAAAAATTTGATTTAATATCATTTTCGATCATTTTTTAGGGTTCATAGCGTTCATGTCTAAATGGACTTTCTAGTGAACCCGTTCGAATTTTAACCGATTCAAAAGTTCAAAATATTAGTTTAAGCTTTATAATAAGGTTCAAAATCCCATAATTAACTTTTTTACCCAAAAAATTTGATTTAATATCATTTTCGATCGTTTTTTAGAGTTCATAGCGTGCATGTCTAAATGGGCTTTCTAGTGAACCCGTTCGAATTTTAACAGAGTCAAAAGTTCAAAATTTCAGTTTAAGCTGTATAATAAGTTTCAAAAGCCCATAATTAACTTTTTGTACCCAAAAAATTTGATTTAATATCATTTTCTATCCTTTTTAGGGTTTAGAGCGTGCATGTCTAAATGGGCTTTCTAGTGAACCCGTTAGAATTTTAACCAAGTCAAAAGTTCAAAATTTTAGTTTAAGCCGTATAATAAGGTTCAAAATCCCATAATTAACGTTTTTGACCGAAAAAATTGATTTAATATCATTTTCGATCTTTTTTAGGGTTCATACAGTGCATGTCTAAATGGGCTTTCTAGTGAACTCGTTCGAATTTTAACCGAGTCAAAAGTTCAAAATTTTAGTTTAAGCTGTATAATAAGGTTCAAAAGCCCATAATTAACTTTTTTACCCAAAAAATTTGATTTAATTTCATCTTCGATCGTTTTTTAGGCTTCATAGCGTGTATGTCTAAATGGGCTTTCTAGAGAACCCGTTCGAATTTTAACCGACTAAAAGTTCAAAATTTTAGTTTAAGCTATATAATAAGGTTCAAAAGCCCATAATTAACTTTTTTTTACCCAAAAATTTGATTTAATATCTTTCTCGATCGTTTTTTAGGGTTCATAACGTGCATGTCTAAATGGGCTTTCTAGTTAACCCGTTCGAATTTTAACCGAGTCAAAAGTTCAAAACTTTAGTTTAAGCTGTATAATAAGGTTCAAAAGCTCATAATTAAATTTTTTTACCCAAAAAATTTGATCTAATATCATTTTTGATCGTTTTTAGGGTTCATAGCGTGCATGTCTAAATGGGCTTTCTAGTAAACCCGTTCGAATTTTAACCGAGTCAAAAGTTCAAAATTTTAGTTTAGCCGTATAATAAGGTTCAAAAGCCCATAATTAACGTTTTTGACCGAAGAAATTTGATTTAATATCATTTTCGATCGTTTGTAGGGTTCATATCGTGCATGACTAAATGGGCTTTCTAGTGAACCCGTTCGAATTTTAACCGAGTCGAAAGTTCAAAACTTTAGTTTAAACTGTATAATAAGGTTCAAAAGCCCATAATTAAATTTTTTTACCCAAAAATTTGATTTAATATCTTTTTTGATCGTTTTTTAGGGTTCATAACGTGCATGTCTAAATGGGCTTTCTAGTTAACCCGTTCGAATTTTAACCGAGTCGAAAGTTCAAAACTTTAGTTTAAGCTGTATAATAAGGATCAAAAGCCCATAATTAAATTTTTTTTACCCAAAAAATTTGATCTAATATCATTTTCAATCGTTTTTTAGGGTTCATAGCGTGCATGTCTAAATGGGCTTTCTAGTAAACCCGTTCGAATTTTAACCGAGTCAAAAGTTCAAAATTTTAGCTTAAGCTGTATAATAAGGTTCAAAATCCCATAATTAACTTTTTTTTACACAAAAAAATTGATTTAATATCATTTTCCATCTTTTTATAGGGTTCATAGCGTGCATTTCTAAATGGGCTTTCTAGTGAACCCGTTCGAATTTTAACCAATTAAAAAGCTCAGAATTTGAGTTTAAGTTGTATAATAAGGTTCAAAAGCCCATAATTAACGTTTTTGACCGAAAAAATTTGATTTAATATCATTTTCGATCGTTTTTAGGGTTCATATCGTGCATGACTAAATGGGCTTTCTAGTGAGCCCGTTCGAATTTTAACCGAGTCAAAAGTTCAAAACTTTAGTTTAAGCTGTATAATAAGGTTCAAAAGCTCATAATTAAATTTTTTTACCCAAAAAATTTGATCTAATATCATTTTTGATCGTTTTTAGGGTTCATAGCGTGCATGTCTAAATGGGCTTTCTAGTAAACCCGTTCGAATTTTAACCGAGTCAAAAGTTCAAAATTTTAGTTTAAGCTGTATAATAAGGTTCAAAATCCCATAATTAACTTTTTTACACAAAAAAATTGATTTAATATCATTTTCCATCTTTTTTTAGGGTTCATAGCGTGCATGTCTAAATGGGCTTTCTGGTGAACCCGTTCGAATTTTATCCGAGTCAAAAGCTCAAAATTTTAGTTTAATCTGTATAAAAAGGTTCAAAAGCCCATAATTAACTTTTTTAACCAAAAAATTTGATTTAATATCATTTTCGATCGTTTTTTAGGGTTCATAGTGTTCATGTCTAAATGGACTTTCTAGTGAACCCGTTCGAATTTTAACCGAGTCAAAAGTTCAAAATATTAGTTTAAGCTGTATAATAAGGTTCAAAAGCCCATAATTAACTTTTTTACCCAAAAAATTTGATTTAATATCATTTTCGATCGTTTTTTAGAGTTCATAGCTTGCATGTCTAAATGGGCTTTCTAGTAAACGCGTTCGAATTTTAACCGAGTCAAAAGTTCAAAATTATAGTTTAAGCTGTATAATAAGGTTCAAAATCCCATAATTAATTTTTTTTACACAAAAAATTTGATTTAATATCATTTTCCATCGTTTTTTAGGGTTCATAGCGTGCATGTCTAAATGGGCTTTCTAGTGAACCCGTTCGAATTTTAACCGAGTCAAAAGTTCAAAATTTTAGTTTAAGCTGTATAATAAGGTTCAAAAGGACAGAATTAACTTTTTTTACACAAAAAATTTGATTTAATATCATTTTCCATCATTTTTTAGGGTTCATAGCATGCATGTCTAAATGGGCTTTCTAGTGAGCCCGTTCGAATTTTAACCGAGTCAAAAGTTCAAAATTTTAGCTTAAGCTGTATAATAAGGTTCAAAATCCCATAATTAACTTTTTTTTACACAAAAAAATTGATTTAATATCATTTTCCATCTTTTTATAGGGTTCATAGCGTGCATTTCTAAATGGGCTTTCTAGTGAACCCGTTCGAATTTTAACCAATTAAAAAGCTCAGAATTTGAGTTTAAGTTGTATAATAAGGTTCAAAAGCCCATAATTAACGTTTTTGACCGAAAAAATTTGATTTAATATCATTTTCGATCGTTTTTAGGGTTCATATCGTGCATGACTAAATGGGCTTTCTAGTGAGCCCGTTCGAATTTTAACCGAGTCAAAAGTTCAAAATTTTAGTTTAAGCTGTATAGTAAGGTTCAAAAGCCCATAATTAACTTTTTTTACCCAAAATATTTGATTTAATATCTTTTTCGATCGTTTTTAGGGTTCATAACGTGCATGTCTAAATGGGCTTTCTAGTGAACCCGTTCGAATTTTAACCGAGTCAAAACTTCAAAATTTTAGTTTAGCCGTATAATAAGGTTCAAAAGCCCATAATTAACATTTTTAACCAAAAAATTTGATTTAATATCATTTTCGATCATTTTTTTAGGGTTCATAGCGTTCATGTCTAAATGGACTTTCTAGTGAACCCGTTCGAATTTTAACCGATTCAAAAGTTCAAAATATTAGTTTAAGCTTTATAATAAGGTTCAAAATCCCATAATTAACTTTTTTACCCAAAAAATTTGATTTAATATCATTTTCGATCGTTTTTTAGAGTTCATAGCGTGCATGTCTAAATGGGCTTTCTAGTGAACCCGTTCGAATTTTAACAGAGTCAAAAGTTCAAAATTTCAGTTTAAGCTGTATAATAAGTTTCAAAAGCCCATAATTAACTTTTTGTACCCAAAAAATTTGATTTAATATCATTTTCTATCCTTTTTAGGGTTTAGAGCGTGCATGTCTAAATGGGCTTTCTAGTGAACCCGTTAGAATTTTAACCAAGTCAAAAGTTCAAAATTTTAGTTTAAGCCGTATAATAAGGTTCAAAATCCCATAATTAACGTTTTTGACCGAAAAAATTGATTTAATATCATTTTCGATCTTTTTTAGGGTTCATACAGTGCATGTCTAAATGGGCTTTCTAGTGAACTCGTTCGAATTTTAACCGAGTCAAAAGTTCAAAATTTTAGTTTAAGCTGTATAATAAGGTTCAAAAGCCCATAATTAACTTTTTTACCCAAAAAATTTGATTTAATTTCATCTTCGATCGTTTTTTAGGCTTCATAGCATGTATGTCTAAATGGGCTTTCTAGAGAACCCGTTCGAATTTTAACCGACTAAAAGTTCAAAATTTTAGTTTAAGCTATATAATAAGGTTCAAAAGCCCATAATTAACTTTTTTTTACCCAAAAATTTGATTTAATATCTTTCTCGATCGTTTTTTAGGGTTCATAACGTGCATGTCTAAATGGGCTTTCTAGTTAACCCGTTCGAATTTTAACCGAGTCAAAAGTTCAAAACTTTAGTTTAAGCTGTATAATAAGGTTCAAAAGCTCATAATTAAATTTTTTTACCCAAAAAATTTGATCTAATATCATTTTTGATCGTTTTTAGGGTTCATAGCGTGCATGTCTAAATGGGCTTTCTAGTAAACCCGTTCGAATTTTAACCGAGTCAAAAGTTCAAAATTTTAGTTTAAGCTGTATAATAAGGTTCAAAATCCCATAATTAACTTTTTTACACAAAAAAATTGATTTAATATCATTTTCCATCTTTTTTTAGGGTTCATAGCGTGCATGTCTAAATGGGCTTTCTGGTGAACCCGTTCGAATTTTATCCGAGTCAAAAGCTCAAAATTTTAGTTTAATCTGTATAAAAAGGTTCAAAAGCCCATAATTAACTTTTTTAACCAAAAAATTTGATTTAATATCATTTTCGATCGTTTTTTAGGGTTCATAGTGTTCATGTCTAAATGGACTTTCTAGTGAACCCGTTCGAATTTTAACCGAGTCAAAAGTTCAAAATATTAGTTTAAGCTGTATAATAAGGTTCAAAAGCCCATAATTAACTTTTTTACCCAAAAAATTTGATTTAATATCATTTTCGATCGTTTTTTAGAGTTCATAGCTTGCATGTCTAAATGGGCTTTCTAGTAAACGCGTTCGAATTTTAACCGAGTCAAAAGTTCAAAATTATAGTTTAAGCTGTATAATAAGGTTCAAAATCCCATAATTAATTTTTTTTACACAAAAAATTTGATTTAATATCATTTTCCATCGTTTTTTAGGGTTCATAGCGTGCATGTCTAAATGGGCTTTCTAGTGAACCCGTTCGAATTTTAACCGAGTCAAAAGTTCAAAATTTTAGTTTAAGCTGTATAATAAGGTTCAAAAGGACAGAATTAACTTTTTTTACACAAAAAATTTGATTTAATATCATTTTCCATCATTTTTTAGGGTTCATAGCATGCATGTC
The DNA here is from genome assembly GCA_035048815.1 of Abelmoschus esculentus. Lineage (NCBI taxonomy): Eukaryota > Viridiplantae > Streptophyta > Magnoliopsida > Malvales > Malvaceae > Abelmoschus > Abelmoschus esculentus. The sequence goes on from JAUCBN010000049.1 coordinate 7,103,617, forward strand.
TAAATGGGCTTTCTAGTGAACCCGTTCGAATTTTAACCGAGTCAAAAGTTCAAAATTTTAGCTTAAGCTGTATAATAAGGTTCAAAATCCCATAATTAACTTTTTTTTACACAAAAAAATTGATTTAATATCATTTTCCATCTTTTTATAGGGTTCATAGCGTGCATTTCTAAATGGGCTTTCTAGTGAACCCGTTCGAATTTTAACCAATTAAAAAGCTCAGAATTTGAGTTTAAGTTGTATAATAAGGTTCAAAAGCCCATAATTAACGTTTTTGACCGAAAAAATTTGATTTAATATCATTTTCGATCGTTTTTAGGGTTCATATCGTGCATGACTAAATGGGCTTTCTAGTGAGCCCGTTCGAATTTTAACCGAGTCAAAAGTTCAAAATTTTAGTTTAAGCTGTATAGTAAGGTTCAAAAGCCCATAATTAACTTTTTTTACCCAAAATATTTGATTTAATATCTTTTTCGATCGTTTTTAGGGTTCATAACGTGCATGTCTAAATGGGCTTTCTAGTGAACCCGTTCGAATTTTAACCGAGTCAAAACTTCAAAATTTTAGTTTAGCCGTATAATAAGGTTCAAAAGCCCATAATTAACATTTTTAACCAAAAAATTTGATTTAATATCATTTTCGATCATTTTTTAGGGTGCATAGCGTTCATGTCTAAATGGACTTTCTAGTGAACCCGTTCGAATTTTAACCGAGTTAAAAGTTCAAAATATTAGTTTAAGCTTTATAATAAGGTTCAAAATCCCATAATTAACTTTTTTACCCAAAAAAGTTGATTTAATATCATTTTCGATCGTTTTTTAGAGTTCATAGCGTGCATGTCTAAATGGGCTTTCTAGTGAACCCGTTCGAATTTTAACCGAGTCAAAAGTTCAAAATTTTAGTTTAAGCTGTATGATAAGGTTCAGAAGCCCATAATTAACTTTTTGTACCAAAAAAATTTGATTTAATATCATTTTCGATCGTTTTTTAGGGTTGATAACGGGCATGTCTAAATGGGCTTTCTAGTGAACCTGTTCGAATTTTAACCGAGTCAAAACTTCAAAATTTTAGTTTAAGCCGTATAATAAGGTTCAAAATCCCATAATTAACTTTTTGTACCCAAAAAATTTGATTTAATATCATTTTCGATCGTTTTTTAGGGTTCATAGCGTGCATGTCTAAATGGGCTTTCTAGTAAACCCGTTCGAATTTTAACCGAATCAAAAGTTCAAAATTTTAGTTTAAGCTGTATAATAAGGTTCAAAATCCCATAATTAACTTTTTTTACACAAAAAAATTGATTTAATATCATTTTCCATCTTTTTTTAGGGTTCATAGCGTGCATGTCTAAATGGGCTTTCTGGTGAACCCGTTCGAATTTTATCCGAGTCAAAAGCTCAAAATTTTAGTTTAATCTGTACAAAAAGGTTCAAAAGCCCATAATTAACTTTTTTAACCAAAAATATGATTTAATATCTTTTTCGATCGTTTTTTAGGGTTCATAACGTGCATGTCTAAATGGGCTTTCTAGTTAACCCGTTCGAATTTTAACTGAGTCAAAAGTTCAAAACTTTAGTTTAAGCCGTATAATAAGGTTCAAAAGCCCATAATTAAATTTTTTTACCCAAAAAATTTGATCTAATATCATTTTCGATCGTTTTTTAGGGTTCATAGCGTGCATGTCTATATGGGGTTTCTAGTGAACCCGTTCGAATTTTGACCGAGTCAAAAGTTCAAAATTTTAGTTTAAGCTGTATAAGAAGGTTCAAAAGCCAATAATTAACTTTTTTTACCCAAAAAATTTGATTTAATTTCATTTTCAGTCGTTTTTTCTCCAAAAAATTTGATCTAATATAATTTTCGATCGTTTTTTAGGGTTCATACCGTGCATGTCGAAACGGGCTTTCTAGTGAACCCTTTCAAATTTTAACCAGGTCAAAAGTTCAAAATTTTAGTTTAAGCTGTATAATAAGGTTCAAAAGCCCATAATTCACTTTTTTTACCCAAAAAATTTGATTTAATTTCATTTTCGGTCGTTTTTTAGGTTTCATAGCGTGTATGTCTAAATGGGCTTTCTAGTGAACCCGTTCGAATTTTAACCGACTAAAAGTTGAAAATTTTAGTTTAAGCTATATAATAAGGTTCAAAAGCCCATAATTAACTTTTCTTACCCAAAAATATGATTTAATATCTTTTTCGATCGTTTTTTAGGGTTCATAACGTGCATGTCTAAATGGGCTTTCTAGTTAACCCGTTCGAATTTTAACTGAGTCAAAAGTTCAAAACTTTAGTTTAAGCCGTATAATAAGGTTCAAAAGCCCATAATTAAATTTTTTTACCCAAAAAATTTGATCTAATATCATTTTCGATCGTTTTTTAGGGTTCATAGCGTGCATGTCTATATGGGGTTTCTAGTGAACCCGTTCGAATTTTGACCGAGTCAAAAGTTCAAAATTTTAGTTTAAGCTGTATAAGAAGGTTCAAAAGCCAATAATTAACTTTTTTTACCCAAAAAATTTGATTTAATTTCATTTTCAGTCGTTTTTTCTCCAAAAAATTTGATCTAATATAATTTTCGATCGTTTTTTAGGGTTCATACCGTGCATGTCGAAACGGGCTTTCTAGTGAACCCTTTCAAATTTTAACCAGGTCAAAAGTTCAAAATTTTAGTTTAAGCTGTATAATAAGGTTCAAAAGCCCATAATTCACTTTTTTTACCCAAAAAATTTGATTTAATTTCATTTTCGGTCGTTTTTTAGGTTTCATAGCGTGTATGTCTAAATGGGCTTTCTAGTGAACCCGTTCGAATTTTAACCGACTAAAAGTTGAAAATTTTAGTTTAAGCTATATAATAAGGTTCAAAAGCCCATAATTAACTTTTCTTACCCAAAAATATGATTTAATATCTTTTTCGATCGTTTTTTAGGGTTCATAACGTGCATGTCTAAATGGGCTTTCTAGTAAACCCGTTCGAATTTTAACTGAGTCAAAAGTTCAAAACTTTAGTTTAAGCCGTATAATAAGGTTCAAAAGCCCATAATTAAATTTTTTTACCCAAAAAATTTAATCTAATATCATTTTCGATCGTTTTTTAGGGTTCATAGCGTGCATGTCTATATGGGGTTTCTAGTGAACCCGTTCGAATTTTGACCGAGTCAAAAGTTCAAAATTTTAGTTTAAGCTGTATAAGAAGGTTCAAAAGCCAATAATTAACTTTTTTTACCCAAAAAATTTGATTTAATTTCATTTTCAGTCGTTTTTTAGATTTCGTAGCGCGTATGTCTAAATGGGCTTTCTAGTGAACCCGTTCGAATTTTAACCGAGTCAAAAGTTCAAAATATTAGTTTAAGCTGTATAATAAGGTTCAAAAGCCCATAATTAACTTTTTTACAAAAAAAAGTTGATTTAATATAATTTTCGATCGTTTTTTAGGGTTCATAGCGTGCATTTCTAAATGGGCTTTCTAGTAAACGCGTTCGAATTTTAACCGAGTCAAAAGTTCAAAATTTTAGTTTAAGCTGTATAATAAGGTTTAAAATCCCATACTTAACTTTTTTTACACAAAAAATTTGATTTAATATCGTTTTCCATCGTTTTTTAGGGTTCATAGCGTTCATGTCTAAATGGGCTTTCTAGTGAACCCGTTCGAATTTTAACCGAGTCAAAACATCAAAATTTTAGTTTAAGCCGTATAATAAGGTTCGAAATCCCATAATTAACTTTTTGTACCCAAAAAATTTGATTTAATTTCATTTTCGATCGTTTTTAGGGTTCATACCGTGCATGTCTAAATGGGCTTTCTAGTGAACCCGTTCGAATTTTAGCCGAGTCAAAAGTTCAAAATTTTAGTTTAAGCTGTATAATAAGTTTCAAAAGCCCATAATTAACTTTTTGTACCCAAAAAATTTGATTTAATATCATTTTCTATCCTTTTTAGGGTTTAGAGCGTGCATGTCTAAATGGGTTTTCTAGTGAACCCGTTCGAATTTTAACCGAGTCAAAAGTTCAAAATTTTAGTTTAAGCTGTATAATAAGTTTCAAAAGCCCATAATTAACTTTTTGTACCCAAAAAATTTGATTTAATATCATTTTCGATCGTTTTTTAGGGTTCATACCGTGCATGTCTAAGTGGGCTTTCTAGTGAACCCGTTCGAATTTTAACCGAGTCAAAAGTTCAAAATTTTATTTTAAGCTGTATAATAAGGTTCAAAACCCATAATTAACTTTTTTTACCCAAAAAATTTGATTTAATTTCATTTTCGATCGTTTTTTAGGTTTCATAGCGTGTATGTCTAAATGGGCTTTCTAGTGAACCCGTTCGAATTTTAACCAACTCAAAAGTTCAAAATTTTAGTTTAAGCTGTATAATAAGTTTCAAAAGCCCATAATTAACTTTTTGTACCCAAAAAATTTGATTTAATATCATTTTCTATCCTTTTTAGGGTTTAGAGCTTGCATGTCTAAATGGGCTTTGTAGTGAACCCCTTCGAATTTTAACCAACTCAAAAGTTCAAAATTTTAGTTTAAGCTGTATAATAAGGTTCAAAAGCCCATAATTAACTTTTTTTACCCAAAAAATTTGATTTAATATCTTTTTCGATCGTTTTTTAGGGTTCATAACGCGCATGTCTAAATGGGCTTTCTAGTTAACCCGTTCGAATTTTAACCGAGTCAAAAGTTCAAAATTTTAGTTTAAGCCGTATAATAGGGTTCGAAATCCCATAATTAACTTTTTGTACCCAAAAAATTTGATGTAATATCTTTTTCGATCGTTTTTAGGGTTCATACCGTGCATGTCTAAATGGGCTTTCTAGTGAACCCGTTCGAATTTTAACCGAGTCAAAAGTTCAAAATTTTAGTTTAAGCTGTATAATAAGGTTCAAAAGCCCATAATTAACTTTTTGTACCCAAAAAATTTGATTTAATATCATTTTCTATCCTTTTTAGGGTTTAGAGCGTGCATGTCTAAATGGGCTTTCTAGTGAACCCGTTCGAATTTTTACCGAGTCAAAAGTTCAAAATTTTAGTTTAAGCCGTATAATAAGGTTCAAAAGCCATAATTAACGTTTTTGACCGAAAAAATTTGATTTAATATCATTTTTGATCTTTTTTAGGGTTCATACCGTGCATGTCTAAATGGGCTTTCTAGTGAACCCGTTCGAATTTTAACCGAGTCAAAAGTTCAAAATTTTAGTTTAAGCCGTATAATAAGGTTCGAAATCCTATAATTAACTTTTTGTACCCAAAAAATTTGATTTAATATCATTTTCTATCCTTTTTAGGGTTTAGAGCGTGCATGTCTAAATGGGCTTTCTAGTGAACCCGTTCGAATTTTTACCGAGTCAAAAGTTCAAAATTTTAGTTTAGGCCGTATAATAAGGTTCAAAAGCCATAATTAACGTTTTTGACCGAAAAAATTTGATTTAATATCATTTTTGATCTTTTTTAGGGTTCATACCGTGCATCTCTAAATGGGCTTTCTAGTGAACCCGTTCGAATTTTAACCGAGTCAAAAGTTCAAAATTTTAGTTTAAGCTGTATAATAAGTTTCAAAAGCCCATAATTAACTTTTTGTACCCAAAAAATTTGATTTAATATCATTTTCGATCGTTTTTTAGGGTTCATACCGTGCATGTCTAAGTGGGCTTTCTAGTGAACCCGTTCGAATTTTAACCGAGTCAAAAGTTCACAATTTTAGTTTAAGTTGTATAATAAGGTTCAAAAGCCCATAATTAACTTTTTTTACCCAAAAAATTTGATTTAATTTCATTTTCGATCGTTTTTTAGGTTTCATAGCGTGTATGTCTAAATGGGCTTTCTAGTGAATCCCTTCGAATTTTAACCAACTCAAAAGTTCAAAATTTTAGTTTAAGCTGTATAATAAGGTTCAAAAGCCCATAATTAACTTTTTTTACCCAAAAATTTGATTTAATATCTTTTTCGATCGTTTTTTAGGGTTCATAACGCGCATGTCTAAATGGGCTTTCTAGTTAACCCGTTCGAATTTTAACCGAGTCAAAAGTTCAAAATTTTAGTTTAAGCCGTATAATAAGGTTCGAAATCCCATAATTAACTTTTTGTACCCAAAAAATTTGATTTAATATCATTTTCGATCGTTTTTAGGGTTCATACCGTGCATGTCTAAATGGGCTTTCTAGTGAACCCGTTCGAATTTTAACCGAGTCAAAAGTTCAAAATTTTAGTTTAAGCCGTATAATAGGGTTCGAAATCCCATAATTAACTTTTTGTACCCAAAAAATTTGATTTAATATCATTTTCGATCGTTTTTAGGGTTCATACCGTGCATGTCTAAATGGGCTTTCTAGTGAACCCGTTCGAATTTTAACCGAGTCAAAAGTTCAAAATTTTAGTTTAAGCTGTATAATAAGTTTCAAAAGCCCATAATTAACTTTTTGTACCCAAAAAATTTGATTTAATATCATTTTCGATCGTTTTTTAGGTTTCATACCGTGCATGTCTAAGTGGGCTTTCTAGTGAACCCGTTCGAATTTTAACCGAGTCAAAAGTTCAAAATTTTAGTTTAAGCTGTATAATAAGATTCAAAAGCCCATAATTAACTTTTTTTACCCAAAAAATTTGAATTAATATCTTTTTCTATCGTTTTTAGGGTTCATAGCGTGCATGTCTAAATGGGCTTTCTAGTGAACCCGTTCGAATTTTAACCGAGTCAAAAGTTCAAAATTTTAGTTTAAGCTGTATAATAAGTTTCAAAAGCCCATAATTAACTTTTTGTACCCCAAAAATTTGATTTAATATCATTTTCTATCCGTTTTAGGGTTTAGAGCGTGCATGTCTAAATGGGCTTTCTAGTGAACCCGTTCGAATTTTAACCGAGTCAAAAGTGCAAAATTTTAGATTAAGCTGTATAATAAGTTTCAAAAGCCCATAATTAACTTTTTGTACCCAAAAAATTTGATTTAATATCATTTTCGATCGTTTTTTAGGGTTCATACCGTGCATGTCTAAGTGGGCTTTCTAGTGAACCCGTTCGAATTTTAACCGAGTCAAAAGTTCAAAATTTTAGTTTAAGCTGTATAATAAGGTTCAAAAGCCCATAATTAACTTTTTTTACCCAAAAAATTTGATTTAATTTCATTTTCGATCGTTTTTTAGGTTTCATAGCGTGTATGTCTAAATGGGCTTTCTAGTGAACCCCTTCGAATTTTAACCAACTCAAAAGTTCAAAATTTTAGTTTAAGCTGTATAATAAGGTTCAAAAGCCCATAATTAACTTGTTTTACCCAAAAAATTTGATTTAATATCTTTTTCGATCGGTTTTTAGGGTTCATAACGCGCATGTCTAAATGGGCTTTCTAGTTAACCCGTTCGAATTTTAACCGAGTCAAAAGTTCAAAATTTTAGTTTAAGCCGTATAATAGGGTTCGAAATCCCATAATTAACTTTTTGTACCCAAAAAATTTGATGTAATATCATTTTCGATCGTTTTTAGGGTTCATACCGTGCATGTCTAAATGGGCTTTCTAGTGAACCCGTTCGAATTTTAACCGAGTCAAAAGTTCAAAATTTTAGTTTAAGCTGTATAATAAGGTTCAAAAGCCCATAATTAACTTTTTGTACCCAAAAAATTTGATTTAAAATCATTTTCTATCCTTTTTAGGGTTTAGAGCGTGCATGTCTAAATGGGCTTTCTAGTGAACCCGTTCGAATTTTTACCGAGTCAAAAGTTCAAAATTTTAGTTTAAGCCGTATAATAAGGTTCAAAAGCCATAATTAACGTTTTTGACCGAAAAAATTTGATTTAATATCATTTTTGATCTTTTTTAGGGTTCATACCGTGCATGTCTAAATGGGCTTTCTAGTGAACCCGTTCGAATTTTAACCGAGTCAAAAGTTCAAAATTTTAGTTTAAGCCGTATAATAAGGTTCGAAATCCTATAATTAACTTTTTGTACCCAAAAAATTTGATTTAATATCATTTTCTATCCTTTTTAGGGTTTAGAGCGTGCATGTCTAAATGGGCTTTCTAGTGAACCCGTTCGAATTTTTACCGAGTCAAAAGTTCAAAATTTTAGTTTAAGCCGTATAATAAGGTTCAAAAGCCATAATTAACGTTTTTGACCGAAAAAATTTGATTTAATATCATTTTTGATCTTTTTTAGGGTTCATACCGTGCATCTCTAAATGGGCTTTCTAGTGAACCCGTTCGAATTTTAACCGAGTCAAAAGTTCAAAATTTTAGTTTAAGCTGTATAATAAGTTTCAAAAGCCCATAATTAACTTTTTGTACCCAAAAAATTTGATTTAATATCATTTTCGATCGTTTTTTAGGGTTCATACCGTGCATGTCTAAGTGGGCTTTCTAGTGAACCCGTTCGAATTTTAACCGAGTCAAAAGTTCACAATTTTAGTTTAAGTTGTATAATAAGGTTCAAAAGCCCATAATTAACTTTTTTTACCCAAAAAATTTGATTTAATTTCATTTTCGATCGTTTTTTAGGTTTCATAGCGTGTATGTCTAAATGGGCTTTCTAGTGAACCCCTTCGAATTTTAACCAACTCAAAAGTTCAAAATTTTAGTTTAAGCTGTATAATAAGGTTCAAAAGCCCATAATTAACTTTTTTTACCCAAAAATTTGATTTAATATCTTTTTCGATCGTTTTTTAGGGTTCATAACGCGCATGTCTAAATGGGCTTTCTAGTTAACCCGTTCGAATTTTAACCGAGTCAAAAGTTCAAAATTTTAGTTTAAGCCGTATAATAAGGTTCGAAATCCCATAATTAACTTTTTGTACCCAAAAAATTTGATTTAATATCATTTTCGATCGTTTTTAGGGTTCATACCGTGCATGTCTAAATGGGCTTTCTAGTGAACCCGTTCGAATTTTAACCGAGTCAAAAGTTCAAAATTTTAGTTTAAGCTGTATAATAAGTTTCAAAAGCCCATAATTAACTTTTTGTACCCAAAAAATTTGATTTAATATCATTTTCGATCATTTTTTAGGGTTCATACCGTGCATGTCTAATTGGGCTTTCTAGTGAACCCGTTCGAATTTTAACCGAGTCAAAAGTTCAAAATTTTAGTTTAAGCTGTATAATAAGGTTCAAAAGCCCATAATTAACTTTTTTTACCCAAAAAATTTGATTTAATTTCATTTTCGATCGTTTTTTAGGTTTCATGGCTTGTATGTCTAAATGGGCTTTCTAGTGAACCCCTTCGAATTTTAACCAACTCAAAAGTTCAAAATTTTAGTTTAAGCTGTATAATAAGGTTCAAAAGCCCATAATTAACTTTTTTTACCCAAAAACTTTGATTTAATATCTTTTTCGATCGTTTTTTAGGGTTCATAACGCGCATGTCTAAATGGGCTTTCTAGTTAACCCGTTCGAATTTTAATCGAGTCAAAAGTTCAAAATTTTAGTTTAAGCCGTATAATAGGGTTCGAAATCCCATAATTAACTTTTTGTACCCAAAAAATTTGATTTAATATCATTTTCGAACGTTTTTAGGGTTCATACCGTGCATGTCTAAATGGGCTTTCTAGTGAACCCGTTCGAATTTTAACCGAGTCAAAAGTTCAAAATTTTAGTTTAAGCTGTATAATAAGTTTCAAAAGCCCATAATTAACTTTTTGTACCCAAAAAATTTGATTTAATATCATTTTCTATCCGTTTTAGGGTTTAGAGCGTGCATGTCTAAATGGGCTTTCTAGTGAACCCGTTCGAATTTTAACCGAGTCAAAAGTGCAAAATTTTAGATTAAGCTGTATAATAAGTTTCAAAAGCCCATAATTAACTTTTTGTACCCAAAAAATTTGATTTAATATCATTTTCGATCGTTTTTTAGGGTTCATACCGTGCATGTCTAAGTGGGCTTTCTAGTGAACCCGTTCGAATTTTAACCGAGTCAAAAGTTCAAAATTTTAGTTTAAGCTGTATAATAAGGTTCAAAAGCCCATAATTAACTTTTTTTACCCAAAAAATTTGATTTAATTTCATTTTCGATCGTTTTTTAGGTTTCATAGCGTGTATGTCTAAATGGGCTTTCTAGTGAACCCCTTCGAATTTTAACCAACTCAAAAGTTCAAAATTTTAGTTTAAGCTGTATAATAAGGTTCAAAAGCCTATAATTAACTTGTTTTACCCAAAAAATTTGATTTAATATCTTTTTCGATCGGTTTTTAGGGTTCATAACGCGCATGTCTAAATGGGCTTTCTAGTTAACCCGTTCGAATTTTAACCGAGTCAAAAGTTCAAAATTTTAGTTTAAGTCGTATAATAGGGTTCGAAATCCCATAATTAACTTTTTGTACCCAAAAAATTTGATGTAATATCATTTTCGATCGTTTTTAGGGTTCATACCGTGCATGTCTAAATGGGCTTTCTAGTGAACCCGTTCGAATTTTAACCGAGTCAAAAGTTCAAAATTTTAGTTTAAGCTGTATAATAAGGTTCAAAAGCCCATAATTAACTTTTTGTACCCAAAAAATTTGATTTAATATCATTTTCTATCCTTTTTAGGGTTTAGAGCGTGCATGTCTAAATGGGCTTTCTAGTGAACCCGTTCGAATTTTTACCGAGTCAAAAGTTCAAAATTTTAGTTTAAGCCGTATAATAAGGTTCAAAAGCCATAATTAACGTTTTTGACCGAAAAAATTTGATTTAATATCATTTTTGATCTTTTTTAGGGTTCATACCGTGCATGTCTAAATGGGCTTTCTAGTGAACCCGTTCGAATTTTAACCGAGTCAAAAGTTCAAAATTTTAGTTTAAGCCGTATAATAAGGTTCGAAATCCCATAATTAACTTTTTGTACCCAAAAAATTTGATTTAATTTCATTTTCGATCGTTTTTTAGGTTTCATAGCGTGTATGTCTAAATGGGCTTTCTAGTGAACCCCTTCGAATTTTAACCAACTCAAAAGTTCAAAATTTTAGTTTAAGCTGTATAATAAGGTTCAAAAGCCCATAATTAACTTGTTTTACCCAAAAAATTTGATTTAATATCTTTTTCGATCGGTTTTTAGGGTTCATAACGCGCATGTCTAAATGGGCTTTCTAGTTAACCCGTTCGAATTTTAACCGAGTCAAAAGTTCAAAATTTTAGTTTAAGTCGTATAATAGGGTTCGAAATCCCATAATTAACTTTTTGTACCCAAAAAATTTGATGTAATATCATTTTCGATCGTTTTTAGGGTTCATACCGTGCATGTCTAAATGGGCTTTCTAGTGAACCCGTTCGAATTTTAACCGAGTCAAAAGTTCAAAATTTTAGTTTAAGCTGTATAATAAGGTTCAAAAGCCCATAATTAACTTTTTGTACCCAAAAAATTTGATTTAATATCATTTTCTATCCTTTTTAGGGTTTAGAGCGTGCATGTCTAAATGGGCTTTCTAGTGAACCCGTTCGAATTTTTACCGAGTCAAAAGTTCAAAATTTTAGTTTAAGCCGTATAATAAGGTTCAAAAGCCATAATTAACGTTTTTGACCGAAAAAATTTGATTTAATATCATTTTTGATCTTTTTTAGGGTTCATACCGTGCATGTCTAAATGGGCTTTCTAGTGAACCCGTTCGAATTTTAACCGAGTCAAAAGTTCAAAATTTTAGTTTAAGCCGTATAATAAGGTTCGAAATCCCATAATTAACTTTTTGTACCCAAAAAATTTGATTTAATTTCATTTTCGATCGTTTTTTAGGTTTCATAGCGTGTATGTCTAAATGGGCTTTCTAGTGAACCCCTTCGAATTTTAACCAACTCAAAAGTTCAAAATTTTAGTTTAAGCTGTATAATAAGGTTCAAAAGCCCATAATTAACTTGTTTTACCCAAAAAATTTGATTTAATATCTTTTTCGATCGGTTTTTAGGGTTCATAACGCGCATGTCTAAATGGGCTTTCTAGTTAACCCGTTCGAATTTTAACCGAGTCAAAAGTTCAAAATTTTAGTTTAAGTCGTATAATAGGGTTCGAAATCCCATAATTAACTTTTTGTACCCAAAAAATTTGATGTAATATCATTTTCGATCGTTTTTAGGGTTCATACCGTGCATGTCTAAATGGGCTTTCTAGTGAACCCGTTCGAATTTTAACCGAGTCAAAAGTTCAAAATTTTAGTTTAAGCTGTATAATAAGGTTCAAAAGCCCATAATTAACTTTTTGTACCCAAAAAATTTGATTTAATATCATTTTCTATCCTTTTTAGGGTTTAGAGCGTGCATGTCTAAATGGGCTTTCTAGTGAACCCGTTCGAATTTTTACCGAGTCAAAAGTTCAAAATTTTAGTTTAAGCCGTATAATAAGGTTCAAAAGCCATAATTAACGTTTTTGACCGAAAAAATTTGATTTAATATCATTTTTGATCTTTTTTAGGGTTCATACCGTGCATGTCTAAATGGGCTTTCTAGTGAACCCGTTCGAATTTTAACCGAGTAAAAAGTTCAAAATTTTAGTTTAAGCCGTATAATAAGGTTCGAAATCCCATAATTAACTTTTTGTACCCAAAAAATTTGATTTAATATCATTTTCGATCGTTTTTAGGGTTCATACCGTGCATGTCTAAATGGGCTTTCTAGTGAACCCGTTCGAATTTTAACCGAGTGAAAAGTTCAAAATTTTAGTTTAAGCTGTATAATAAGTTTCAAAAGCCCATAATTAACTTTTTGTACCCAAAAAATTTGATTTAACATCATTTTCGATCGTTTTTTAGGGTTCATACCGTGCATGTCTAATTGGGCTTTCTAGTGAACCCGTTCGAATTTTAACCGAGTCAAAAGTTCAAAATTTTAGTTTAAGCTGTATAATAAGGTTCAAAAGCCCATAATTAATTTTTTTACCCAAAAAATTTGATTTAATATCTTTTTCGATCGGTTTTTAGGGTTCATAACGCGCATGTCTAAATGGGCTTTCTAGTTAACCCGTTCGAATTTTAACCGAGTCAAAAGTTCAAAATTTTAGTTTAAGCCGTATAATAGGGTTCGAAATCCCATAATTAACTTTTTGTACCCAAAAAATTTGATGTAATATCATTTTCGATCGTTTTTAGGGTTCATACCGTGCATGTCTAAATGGGCTTTCTAGTGAACCCGTTCGAATTTTAACCGAGTCAAAAGTTCAAAATTTTAGTTTAAGCTGTATAATAAGTTTCAAAAGCCCATAATTAACTTTTTGTACCCAAAAAATTTGATTTAATATCATTTTCTATCCTTTTTAGGGTTTAGAGCGTGCATGTCTAAATGGGCTTTCTAGTGAACCCGTTCGAATTTTAACCGAGTCAAAAGTGCAAAATTTTAGTTTAAGCTGTATAATAAGTTTCAAAAGCCCATAATTAACTTTTTGTACCCAAAAAATTTGATTTAATATCATTTTCTATCCTTTTTAGGGTTTAGAGCTTGCATGTCTAAATGGGCTTTGTAGTGAACCCGTTCGAATTTTAACCGAATCAAAAGTTCAAAATTTTAGTTTAAGCCGTATAATAAGGTTCAAAAGCCCATAATTAACGTTTTTGACCGAAAAAATTTGATTTAATATCATTTTCGATCGTTTTTTAGGGTTCATACCGTGCATGTCTAAGTGGGCTTTCTAGTGAACCCGTTCGAATTTTAACCGAGTCAAAAGTTCAAAATTTTAGTTTAAGCTGTATAATAAGGTTCAAAAGCCCATAATTAACTTTTTTTACCCAAAAAATTTGATTTAATTTCATTTCGGTCGTTTTTTAGATTTCATAGCGTGCATGTCTAAATGGGCTTTCTAGTAAACCCGTTCGAATTTTAACCAACTCAAAAGTTCAAAATTTTAGTTTAAGCTGTATAATAAGGTTCAAAATCCCATAATTAACTTTTTTTTACACAAAAAAATTGATTTAATATCATTTTCCATCTTTTTTTAGGGTTCATAGCGTGCATGTCTAAATGGGCTTTCTAGTGAACCCGTTCGAATTTTATCCGAGTCAAAAGTTCAAAATTTTAGTTTAATCTGTACAAAAAGGTTCAAAAGCCCATAATTAACTTTTTTAACCAAAAAATTTGATTTAATATCATTTTTGATCCTTTTTTTACGGTTCATAGCGTGCATGTCTAAATGGGCTTTCTAGGGAACCAGTTCGAATTTTAACCGAGTCAAAAGTTCAAAATATTTGTTTAAGGTGTATAATAATGTTCAAAAGGCCATAATTAACTTTTTTTACCCAAAAAATTTGATTTAATATCATTTTCGATCGTTTTTTAGGGTTCATAGCGTGCATGATTAAATAGGCTTTCTAGTAAACCCGTTCGAATTTTAACCGAGTCAAAAGTTCAAAATTTTAGTTTAAGCCGTATAATAAGGTTCGAAATCCCATAATTAACTTTTTGTACCCAAAAAATTTGATTTAATATCATTTTCGATCGTTTTTAGGGTTCATACCGTGCATGTCTAAATGGGCTTTCTAGAGAACCCGTTCGAATTTTAACCGAGTCAAAAGTTCAAAATTTTAGTTTAAGCTGTATAATAAGTTTCAAAAGCCCATAATTAACTTTTTGTACCCAAAAAATTTGATTTAATATCATTTTCTATCCTTTTTAGGGTTTAGAGCGTGCATGTCTAAATGGGCTTTCTAGTGAACCCGTTCGAATTTTAACCGAGTCAAAAGTTCAAAATTTTAGTTTAAGCCGTATAATAAGGTTTAAAACCCATAATTAACGTTTTTGACCGAAAAAATTTGATTTAATATCATTTTTGATCTTTTTTAGGGTTCATAGCGTGCATGTCTAAATGGGCTTTCTAGTGAACCCGTTCGAATTTTAACCGACTCAAAAGTGCAAAATTTTAGTTTAAGCTGTATAATAAGTTTCAAAAGCCCATAATTAACTTTTTGTACCCAAAAAATTTGATTTAATATCATTTTGTATCCTTTTTAGGGTTTAGAGCTTGCATGTCTAAATGGGCTTTGTAGTGAACCCGTTCGAATTTTAACCGAATCAAAAGTTCAAAATTTTAGTTTAAGCCGTATAATAAGGTTCAAAAGCCCATAATTAACGTTTTTGACCGAAAAAATTTGATTTAATATCATTTTCGATCGTTTTTTAGGGTTCATACCGTGCATGTCTAAGTGGGCTTTCTAGTGAACCCGTTCGAATTTTAACCGAGTCAAAAGTTCAAAATTTTAGTTTAAGCTGTATAATAAGGTTCAAAAGCCCATAATTAACTTTTTTTACCCAAAAAATTTGATTTAATTTCATTTTCGGTCGTTTTTTAGGTTTCATAGCCTGTATGTCTAAATGGGTTTTCTAGTGAACCGATTCGAATTTTAACCGAGTCAAAAGTTCAAAATTTTAGTTTAAGCTGTATAATAAGGTTCAAAAGCCCATAATTAACTTTTTTTACCCAAAAAATTTGATTTAATATCATTTTCGATCGTTTTTTAGGGTTCATAGCGTGCATGTCTAAACGGGCTTTCTAGTGAACCCGTTCGAATTTTATCCGAGTCAAAAGTTCAAAATTTTAGTTTAATCTGTACAAAAAGGTTCAAAAGCCCATAATTAACTTTTTTAACCAAAAAATTTGATTTAATATCATTTTCGATCGTTTTTTATGGTTTATGGTTTAGGGTTTAGGGTTAACCCGTTCGAATTTTAACCGAGTCAAAAGTTCAAAATATTAGTTTAAGCTGTATAATAAGGTTTAAAAGCCCATAATTAACTTTTTTTACCCAAAAAATTTGATTTAATTTCATTTTCGGTC
Source organism: Abelmoschus esculentus (assembly GCA_035048815.1). Lineage (NCBI taxonomy): Eukaryota > Viridiplantae > Streptophyta > Magnoliopsida > Malvales > Malvaceae > Abelmoschus > Abelmoschus esculentus. The sequence continues at coordinate 7,119,315 of JAUCBN010000049.1, forward strand.
GTTTTTTAGATTTCATAACGGGCATGTCTAAATGGGCTTTCTGGTGAACCCGTTCGAATTTTAACCGAGTCAAAACTTCAAAATTTTAGTTTAAGCCGTATAATAAGGTTAGAAATCCCATAATTGACTTTTTGTGCCCAAAAAATTTGATTTAAAATCATTTTCGATCGTTTGTAGGGTTCATACCGTGCTTGTCTAAATGGGCTTTCTAGTAAACCCGTTCGAATTTTAACCGAGTCAAAAGTTCAAAATTTTAGTTTAAGCTGTATAATAAGTTTCAAAAGCCCATAATTAACTTTTTGTACCCAAAAATTTGATTTAATATCATTTTCTATCCTTTTTAGGGTTTAGAGCTTGCATGTCTAAATGGGCTTTCTAGTGAACCCGTTCGAATTTTAACCGAGTCAAAAGTTCAAAATTTTAGTTTAAGCCGTATAATAAGGTTCAAAAGCCCATAATTAACGTTTTTGACCGAGAAAATTTGATTTAATATCATTTTCGATCGTTTTTTAGGGTTCATACCGTGCATCTCTAAATGGGCTTTCTAGGGAACCAGTTCGAATTTTAACCGAGTCAAAAGTTCAAAATATTTGTTTAAGGTGTATAATAATGTTCAAAAGCCCATAATTAACTTTTTTTACCCAAAAAATTTGATTTAATATCATTTTCGATCGTTTTTTAGGGTTCATAGCGTGCATGATTAAATAGGCTTTCTAGTAAACCCGTTCGAATTTTAACCGAGTCAAAACTTCAAAATTTTAGTTTAAGCCGTATAATAAGGTTCAAAAGCCCATAATTAACTTTTTGTACGCAAAAAATTTTATTTAATATCATTTTCCATCGTTTTTTAGGGTTCAGAGCGTGCTTCTCGAAATGGGCTTTCTAGTGAACCCGTTCGAATTTTAACCGAGTCAAAACGTCAAAATTTTAGTTTAATCTTTATAATAAGGTTCAAAAGCCCATAATTAACTTTTTTTACCCAAAAAATTTGATTTAATTTCATTTTCGATCGTTTTTGAGGGTTCATAGCGTGTATGTCTAAATGGGCTTTCTAGTGAACCCGTTCGAATTTTAACCGACTCAAAAGTTCAAAATTTTAGTTTAAGCTGTATAATAAAGTTCAAAAGCCCATAATTAACTTTTTTTACCCAAAAAATTTGATTTAATTTCATTTTCGATCGTTTTTTAGGTTTCATAGCCTGGATGTCTAAATGGGTTTTCTAGCGAACCGATTCGAATATTAACCGAGTCAAAAGTTCAAAATTTTAGTTTAAGCTGTATAATAAGGTTCAAAAGCCCATAATTAACTTTTTTTACCCAAAAAATTTGATTTAATATCATTTTCGATCGTTTTTTAGGGTTCATAGCGTGCATGTCTAAACGGGCTTTCTAGTAAACCAGTTCGAATTTTAACAGAGTCAAAAGTTCAAAATTTTAGTTTAAGCTGTATAATAAGGTTCAAAAGGCCATAATTAACTTTTTTTACCCAAAAAATTTGATTTAATTTCATTTTCGATCGTTTTTTAGGTTTCATAGCGTGTATGTCTAAATGGGCTTTCTAGTGAACCCGTTCGAATTTTAACCGACTAAAAGTTCAAAATTTTAATTTAAGCTGTATAATAAGGTTCAAAAGCCTTTAATCAAATTTTTTTACCCAAAAAATTTGATCTAATATCATTTTCGATCGTTTTTTAGGGTTCATAGCGTGCATGTCTAAATGGGCTTTCTAGTAAACCCGTTCGAATTTTAAGAGAGTCAAAAGTTTAAAATTTTAGTTTAAGCTGTATAATAAGGTTCAAAATCCCATCATTAACTTTTTTTTACACAAAAAAATTGATTTAATATCATTTTCCATATTTTTTTAAGCTTCATAGCGTGCATGTCTAAATGGGCTTTCTAGTAAACCCGTTCGAATTTTATGTCAGTCAAAAGCTCAAAATTTTAGTTTAATCTATATAAAAAGCTTCAAAAGCCCATAATTAACGTTTTTTACCCAAAAAATTTGATATAATATCATTTTCGATCGTTTTTAGGGTCAAAGCGTGCATGTCTAAATGGGCTTTCTAGTGAACCCGTTCGAATTTTAACCGAGTCAAAAGTTCAAAATTTTAGTTTAAGCTGTATAATAAGGTTCAAAAGCCCATAATTAACTTTTTTTACCCAAAAAATTTGATTTAATTTCATTTTCGATCGTTTTTTAGGTTTCATAGCGTGTATGTCTAAATGGGCTTTCTAGTGAACCCGTTCGAATTTTAACCGACTCAAAAGTTCAAAATTTTAATTTAAGCTGTATAATAAGGTTCAAAAGCCCATAATTAACTTTTTTTACCCAAAAAATTTGATTTAATATCATTTTCGATCGTTTTTTAGGGTTCATAGCGTGCATGATTAAATAGGCTTTCTAGTAAACCCGTTCGAATTTTAACCGAGTCAAAACTTCAAAATTTTAGTTTAAGCCGTATAATAAGGTTCAAAAGCCCATAATTAACTTTTTGTACCCAAAAAATTTGATTTAATATCATTTTCGATCCTTTTTAGGGTTCAGAGCGTGCATGTCTAAATGGGCTTTTTAGTGAACCCGTTCGAATTTTAAGCCGTATAATAAGGTTCAAAAGCCCATAATTAACGTTTTTTACCCAAAAAATTTGATTTAATATCATTTTCGATCGTTTTTTAGGGTCATAGCGAGCATGTCTAAATGGGCTTTCTAGTGAACCGATTCGAATTTTAAACGAGTCAAAAGTTCAAAATTTTAGTTTAAGCTATATAATAAAGTTCAAAAGCCCATAATTAACTTTTTTTACCCAAAAAATTTGATTTAATATCTTTTTCGATCGTTTTTTAGGATTCATAACGTGCATGTCTAAATGGGCTATCTAGTGAGCTCGTTCGAATTTTAACCGAGTCAAAAGTTCAAAATTTTAGTTTAAGCTGTTTAATAAGGTTCAGAAGCCCATAATTAACTTTTTTTACCCAAAAAATTTGATTTAATATCATTTTCGATCGTTTTTTAGGGTTCATAGCGTGCATGTCTAAATGGGTTTTCTAGTAAACCCGTTCGAATTTTAACCGAGTCAAAAGTTCAAAATTTTAGTTTAAGCTGTATAATAAGGTTCAGAAGCCCATAATTAACTTTTTTTACCCAAAAAATTTTATTTAATATCATTTTCGATCGTTTTTTAGGGTTCATACCGTGCATGTCTAAATGGGCTTTCTAGTGAACCCATTCGAATTTTAACCGAGTCAAAAGTTCAAAATTTTAGTTTAAGCTGTATAATAAGGTTCAAAAGCCTATAATTAACTTTATGTACCCAAAAAGTTTGATTTAATATCTTTTTCGATCGTTTTTTAGGATTCATAACGTGCATGTCTAAATAGGCTTTCTAGTAAACCCGTTCGAATTTTAACCGAGTAAAAAGTTCAAAATTTTAGTTTAAGCTGTATAATTAGGTTCAGAAGCCCATAATTAACTTTTTTTGCCCAAAAAATTTTATTTAATATCATTTTCGATCGTTTTTTAGGGTTCATAGCGTGCATGTCTAAATGGGCTTTCTAGAAAACCCGTTCGAATTTTAACCGAGTCAAAAGTTCAAAATTTTAGTTTAAGCTATATAATAAGATTCAGAAGCCCATAATTAACTTTTTTTACCCAAAAAATTTGATTTAATATCTTTTTCGATCGTTTTTTAGGATTCATCACGCGCATGTCTAAATGGGCTATCTAGTGAGCTCGTTCGAATTTTAACCGAGTCAAAAGTTCAAAATTTTAGTTTAAGCTGTTTAATAAGGTTCAGAAGCCCATAATTAACTTTTTTTACCCAAAAAATTTGATTTAATATCATTTTCGATCGTTTTTTAGGGTTCATAGCGTGTATGTCTAAATGGGTTTTCTAGTAAACCCGTTCGAATTTTAACCGAGTCAAAAGTTCCAAATTTTAGTTTAAGTTGTATAATAAGGTTCAGAAGCCCATAATTAACTTTTTTTACCCAAAAAATTTTATTTAATATCATTTTCGATCGTTTTTTAGGGTTCATACCGTGCATGTCTAAATGGGCTTTCTAGTGAACCCATTCGAATTTTAACCGAGTCAAAAGTTCAAAATTTTAGTTTAAGCTGTATAATAAGGTTCAAAAGCCTATAATTAACTTTATGTACCCAAAAAATTTGATTTAATATCTTTTTCGATCGTTTTTTAGGATTCATAACGTGCATGTCTAAATAGGCTTTCTAGTAAACCCGTTCGAATTTTAACCGAGTAAAAAGTTCAAAATTTTAGTTTAATCTGTACAAAAAGGTTCAAAAGCCCATAATTAACTTTTTTAACCAAAAAATTTGATTTAATATCATTTTTGATCCTTTTTTTACGGTTCATAGCGTGCATGTCTAAATGGGCTTTCTAGAAAACCCGTTCGAATTTTAACCGAGTCAAAAGTTCAAAATTTTAGTTTAAGCTATATAATAAGATTCAGAAGCCCATAATTAACTTTTTTTACCCAAAAAATTTGATTTAATATCTTTTTCGATCGTTTTTTAGGATTCATCACGCGCATGTCTAAATGGGCTATCTAGTGAGCTCGTTCGAATTTTAACCGAGTCAAAAGTTCAAAATTTTAGTTTAAGCTGTTTAATAAGGTTCAGAAGCCCATAATTAACTTTTTTTACCCAAAAAATTTGATTTAATATCATTTTCGATCGTTTTTTAGGGTTCATACCGTGCATGTCTAAATGGGCTTTCTAGTGAACCCATTCGAATTTTAACCGAGTCAAAAGTTCAAAATTTTAGTTTAAGTTGTATAATAAGGTTCAGAAGCCCATAATTAACTTTTTTTACCCAAAAAATTTTATTTAATATCATTTTCGATCGTTTTTTAGGGTTCATACCGTGCATGTCTAAATGGGCTTTCTAGTGAACCCATTCGAATTTTAACCGAGTCAAAAGTTCAAAATTTTAGTTTAAGCTGTTTAATAAGGTTCAGAAGCCCATAATTAACTTTTTTTACCCAAAAAATTTGATTTAATATCATTTTCGATCGTTTTTTAGGGTTCATAGCGTGCATGTCTAAATGGGTTTTCTAGTAAACCCGTTCGAATTTTAACCGAGTCAAAAGTTCAAAATTTTAGTTTAAGCTGTATAATAAGGTTCAGAAGCCCATAATTAACTTTTTTTACACAAAAAATTTTATTTAATATCATTTTCGATCGTTTTTTAGGGTTCATACCGTGCATGTCTAAATGGGCTTTCTAGTGAACCCATTCGAATTTTAACCGAGTCAAAAGTTCAAAATTTTAGTTTAAGCTGTATAATAAGGTTCAAACGCCTATAATTAACTTTATGTACCCAAAAAATTTGATTTAATATCTTTTTCGATCGTTTTTTAGGATTCATAACGTGCATGTCTAAATAGGCTTTCTAGTAAACCCGTTCGAATTTTAACCGAGTAAAAAGTTCAAAATTTTAGTTTAAGCTGTATAATTAGGTTCAGAAGCCCATAATTAACTTTTTTTACCCAAAAAATTTTATTTAATATCATTTTCGATCGTTTTTTAGGGTTCATAGCGTGCATGTCTAAATGGGCTTTCTAGAAAACCCGTTCGAATTTTAACCGAGTCAAAAGTTCAAAATTTTAGTTTAATCTATATAATAAGATTCAGAAGCCCATAATTAACTTTTTTTACCCAAAAAATTTGATTTAATATCTTTTTCGATCGTTTTTTAGGATTCATCACGTGCATGTCTAAATGGGCTTTCTAGTAAACCCGTTCAAATTTTAACCGAGTCAAAAGTTCAAAATTTTAGTTTAAGCTGCATACTAGGGTTCAGAAGCCCACAATTAACTTTTGTTACCCAAAAAATTTGATTTAATATCATTTTAGATCATTTTTTAGGGTTCATAGTGTGCATGTCTAAATGGGCTTTCTAGGAAACCCATTTGAATTTTAACCGAGTCAAAAGTTCAAAATTTTAGATTAAGCTGAATAATAAGGTTCAAAATCTCATAATTAACTTTTTTTACCCAAAAAATTTGATTTAATATCATTTTCCATCGTTTTTTAAGGTTCAGAGCGTGCATGTCTAAATAGGCTTTCTAGTGAACCCGTTCAAATTTTAACCGATTAAAAAGCTTAGAATTTGAGTTTAAGTTGTATAATTTGGTTCAAATGCCCATAATTAACTTTTTGTACCTAAAAAATTTGATTTAATATCATTTTCGATCGTTTTTTAGTGCTCAGAGCGTGCATGTCTAAATGGGCTTTCTAGTGAACCCGTTCGAATTTTAACCGAGTCAAAAATTCGAAATTTCAGTTTAAGCTGTATAATATGGTTCAAAAGCCCATAATTATCCTTTTTTACATAAAAAATTTGAATTAGTATCTTTTTCGATCGTTTTTTAGGGTTTAGAGCGTGCATGTCTAAATGGGATTTCTAGTGAACCCATTCGAATTTTAACCGATTAAAAAGTTCAGAATTTGAGTTTAAGTTGTATAATTTGGTTCAAATGCCCATAATTAACTTTTCGTACCCAAAAAATTTGATTTAATATCATTTTGGATCATTTATTAGGGTTCATAGCGTGCATGTCTAAATGGGCTTTCTAGTGAACCCGTTCGAATTTTAACCGAGTCAAAAGTTCAAAATTTTAGTTTAAGCTTTATAATAAGGTTCAAAAGCCCATAATTAACTTTTTTTACCCAAAAAATTTGATTTAATTTAATTTTTGATCGTTTTTTAGGTTTCATAGCGTGTATGTCTAAATGGGCTTTCTGGTGAACGCGTTCGAATTTTAACCGAGTCAAAAGTACAAAATTTTAGTTTAAGCCATATAATGAGGTTCAAAAGCCCATAATTAACGTTTTTTACCCAAAAAATTTGATTTAATATCATTTTCCATCGTTTTTTATGTTTCAGAGCGTGCATGTCTAAATAGGCTTTCTAGTGAACCCGTTCGAATTTTAACCGATTAAAAAGCTCAGAATTTGAGTTTAAGTTGTATAATTTTGTTCAAATGCCCATAATTAACTTTTTATACCCAAAAAATTTGATTGAATATCATTTTCGCTCATTTTTTAGGGTTCAGAGCGTGCATGTCTAAATGGGCTTTCTAGTGAACCCGTTCAAATTTTAACCGAGTCAAAAATTCAAAATTTTAGTTTAGGCTGTATAATAAGGTTCAAAAGCCCATAATTAACCTTTTTTACCCAAAAAATTTGAATTAATATCTTTTTCTATCGTTTTTTAGGGTTTAGAGCGTGCATGTCTAAATGGGCTTTCTAGTGAACCCATTCAAATTTTAACCAATTAAACAGTTCAGAATTTGTGTTTAAGTTGTATAATTTGGTTCAAATGCCCATAATTAACTTTTCCTACCCAAAAAATTTGATTTAATATCATTTTGGATCATTTTTTAGGGTTCATAGCGTGCATGTCTAAATGGGCTTTCTAGTTAACCCGTTCGAATTTTAACCGAGTCAAAACTTCAAAACTTTAGTTTAAGCTGTATAATAAGGTTCAAAGCCCATAACTAAATTTTTTTACCCAAAAAATTTGATTTAATATCATTTTTGATTGCTTTTTAGGGTTCATAGCGTGCATGTCTAAATGGGCTTTCTAGTGAACCCGTTCGAATTTTAACCGAGTCAAAAGTTCAAAATTTTAGTTTAAGCCGTATAATAAGGTTCAAAAGCCCATAATTAACGTTTTTTACCCAAAAAAATTGATTTAATATCATTTTCCATCGTTTTTTAAGGTTCAGAGCGTGCATGTCTGAATAGGCTTTCTAGTGAACCCGTTGGAATTTTAACAGTGTCAAAACTTCAAAATTTTAGTTTAAGCCTATTAATAAGGTTCAAAATCCCGTAATTAACTTTTTGTGCCAAAAAAATTTGATTTAATATCATTTTCAATCGTTTTTAGGGTTCAAACCGTGCATGTCTAAATGGGCGTTCTAGTGAACCCGATCGAATTTTAACCGAGTCAGAAGTTCAAAATTTTAGTTTAAGCTGTATAATAAGTTTCAAAAGCCCATAATTAACTTTTTGTACCCAAAAAATTTGATTTAATATCATTTTCGATCATTTTTTAGGGTACAGAGCGTGCATGTCTAAATGGCCTTTCTAGTGAACCCGTTCAAATTTTAACCGAGTCGAAAATTCAAAATTTTAGTTTAAACTGTATAATAAGGTTCAAAAGCCCATAATTAACCTTTTTTACCCAAAAAATTTGAATTAATATCCTTTTCGATCGTTTTTTAGGGTTTAGAGCGTGCATGTCTAAATGGGCTTTCTAGTGAACACGTTCGAATTTTAACCGAGTCAAAAGTACAAAATTTTAGTTTAAGCCATATAATGAGGTTCAAAAGCCCATAATTAACGTTTTTTACCCAAAAAATTTGATTTAATATCATTTTCCATCGTTTTTTAAGTTTCAGAGCGTGCATGTCTAAATAGGCTTTCTAGTGAACCCGTTCGAATTTTAACCGATTAAAAAGCTCAGAATTTGAGTTTAAGTTGTATAATTTTGTTCAAATGCCCATAATTAACTTTTTATACCCAAAAAATTTGATTGAATATCATTTTCGCTCATTTTTTAGGGTTCAGAGCGTGCATGTCTAAATGGGCTTTCTAGTGAACCCGTTCAAATTTTAACCGAGTCAAAAATTCAAAATTTTAGTTTAGGCTGTATAATAAGGTTCAAAAGCCCATAATTAACCTTTTTTACCCAAAAAATTTGAATTAATATCTTTTTCTATCGTTTTTTAGGGTTTAGAGCGTGCATGTCTAAATGGGCTTTCTAGTGAACCCATTCAAATTTTAACCAATTAAACAGTTCAGAATTTGTGTTTAAGTTGTATAATTTGGTTCAAATGCCCATAATTAACTTTTCCTACCCAAAAAATTTGATTTAATATCATTTTGGATCATTTTTTAGGGTTCATAGCGTGCATGTCTAAATGGGCTTTCTAGTTAACCCGTTCGAATTTTAACCGAGTCAAAACTTCAAAACTTTAGTTTAAGCTGTATAATAAGGTTCAAAGCCCATAACTAAATTTTTTTACCCAAAAAATTTGATTTAATATCATTTTTGATTGCTTTTTAGGGTTCATAGCGTGCATGTCTAAATGGGCTTTCTAGTGAACCCGTTCGAATTTTAACCGAGTCAAAAGTTCAAAATTTTAGTTTAAGCCGTATAATAAGGTTCAAAAGCCCATAATTAACGTTTTTTACCCAAAAAAATTGATTTAATATCATTTTCCATCGTTTTTTAAGGTTCAGAGCGTGCATGTCTGAATAGGCTTTCTAGTGAACCCGTTGGAATTTTAACAGTGTCAAAACTTCAAAATTTTAGTTTAAGCCTATTAATAAGGTTCAAAATCCCGTAATTAACTTTTTGTGCCAAAAAAATTTGATTTAATATCATTTTCAATCGTTTTTAGGGTTCAAACCGTGCATGTCTAAATGGGCGTTCTAGTGAACCCGATCGAATTTTAACCGAGTCAGAAGTTCAAAATTTTAGTTTAAGCTGTATAATAAGTTTCAAAAGCCCATAATTAACTTTTTGTACCCAAAAAATTTGATTTAATATCATTTTCGATCATTTTTTAGGGTACAGAGCGTGCATGTCTAAATGGCCTTTCTAGTGAACCCGTTCAAATTTTAACCGAGTCGAAAATTCAAAATTTTAGTTTAAACTGTATAATAAGGTTCAAAAGCCCATAATTAGCCTTTTTTACCCAAAAAATTTGAATTAATATCCTTTTCGATCGTTTTTTAGGGTTTAGAGCGTGCATGTCTAAATGGGCTTTCTAGTGAACACGTTCGAATTTTAACCGAGTCAAAAGTTCAAAATTTTAGTTTAAGCCGTATAATAAGGTTTAAAATCCCATAATTAACGTTTTTTACCCAAAAAATTTGATTTAATATCTTTTTCCATCGTTTTTTAAGGTTCAGAGCGTGCATGTCTAAATAGGCTTTCTAGTGAACCCGTTCGAATTTTAACCGATTAAAAAGCTCAGAATTTGAGTTTAAGTTGTATAATTTGGTTCAAATGCCCATAATTAACTTTTTGTACCCAAAAATTTTGATTTAATATCATTTTCGATCATTTTTTAGGGTTCAGAGCGTGCATGTCTAAATGGGCTTTCTAGTGAACCCGTTCAAGTTTTAACCGAGTCAAAAATTCAAAATTTTAGTTTAAGCTGTATAATAAGGTTCAAAAGCCCATAATTAACTTTTTTTACCCAAAAAATTTGATTTTATTTCATTTTTGATCATTTTTTAGGTTTCATAGCGTGTATGTCTAAATGAGCTTTCTAGTGAACCCGTTCGAATTTGACCCGACTAAAAGTTCAAAATTTTAGTTTAAGCTGTATAATAAGGTTCAAAAGCCCATAATTAACTTTTTTTACCCAAAAAATTTGATTTAATATCTTTTTCGATCGTTTTTTAGGGTTCATAACAGGCATGTCTAAATGGGCTTTCTAGTGAACCCGTTGGAATTTTAACAGAGTCAAAACTTCAAAATTTTAGTTTAAGCCTATTAATAAGGTTCAAAATCCCATAATTAACTTTTTGTACCAAAAAAATTTGATTTAATATAATTTTCAATCGTTTTTAGGGTTCAAACCGTGCATGTCTAAATGGGCGTTCTAGTGAACCCGATCGAATTTTAACCGACTAAAAGTTCAAAATTTTAGTTTAAGCTGTATAATAAGGTTCAAAAGCCCATATTTAACTTTTTTTACCCAAAAAATTTGATTTAATATCTTTTTCGATCGTTTTTTAGGGTTCATAACAGGCATGTCTAAATGGGCTTTCTAGTGAACCCGTTGGAATTTTAACAGAGTCAAAACTTCAAAATTTTAGTTTAAGCCTATTAATAAGGTTCAAAATCCCATAGTTAACTTTTTGTACCAAAAAAATTTGATTTAATATCATTTTCAATCGTTTTTAGGGTTCAAACCGTGCATGTCTAAATGGGCGTTCTAGTGAACCCGATCGAATTTTAACCGAGTAAGAAGTTCAAAGTTTTAGTTTAAGCTGTATAATACGTTTCGAAAGCCCATAATTAACTTTTTGTACCCAAAAAATTTGATTTAATATCATTTTCGATCGTTTTTTAGGGTTCATACCGTGCATGTCTAATTGGGCTTTCTAGTGAACCCGTTCGAATTTTAACCGAGTCAAAAGTTCAAAATTTTAGTTTAAGCTGTATAATAAGGTTCAAAAGCCCATAATTAATTTTTTTACCCAAAAAATTTGATTTAATATCTTTTTCGATCGTTTTTTAGGGTTTAGAGCGTGCATGTCTAAATGGGCTTTCTAGTGAACCTATTCGAATTTTAATAGATTAAAAAGTTCAAAATTTTATTTTAAGTTGTATAATTTGGTTCAAATGCCCATAATTAACTTTTCGTACCCAAAAAATTTTATTTAATATCATTTTGGATCATTTCTTAGGGTTCATAGCGTGCATGTCTAAATGGGCTTTCTAGTGAACCCGTTCGAATTTTAACCGAGTAAAAAGTTCAAAATTTTAGTTTAAGCTGTATAATAAGGTTGAAAAGTCCATAATTAACTTTTTCTACCCAAAAAATTTGATTTAATTTCATATTTGATCGTTTTTTAGGTTGCATAGCGTGTATGTCTAAATGGGCTTTCTAGTGAACCCGTTCGAATTTTAACCGACTAAAAGTTCAAAATTTTAGATTAAGCTGTATAATAAGGTTCAAGAGCCCATAATTAACTTTTTTTTACACAAAAAATTTGATTTAATATAATTTTCCATCTTTTTTTAGGGTTTATAGCGTGCATGTCTATATGGGCTTTCTAGTGAACCCGTTAGGAATTTTAACCGAGTCAAAAGTTCAAATTTTTAATTTAAGCTGTATAATAAGGTTCAAAGCCCATAATTAAATTTTTATACCCAAAAAATTTGATTTAATATCATTTTCGATCGTTTTTTAGGGTTCATAGCGTGCATGTCTAAATGGGCTTTCTAGTAAACCCGTTCGAATTTTAACCGAGTCAAAAGTTCAAAATTTTAGTTTAAGCTGTATAATAAGGTTCAAAATCCCATAATTAACTTTTTTTACACAAAAAATTTGATTTAATATCATTTTCCATCTTTTTTTAGGGTTCATAGCGTGCATGTCTAAATAGGCTTTCTAGTGAACCCGTTCGAATTTTAACCAATTAAAAAGCTCAGAATTTGAGTTTAAGTTGTATAATTTGGTTCAAATGCCCATAATTAACTTTTTGTACCCAAAAAATTTGATTGAATATCATTTTCGATCATTTTTAGGGTTCAGAGCGTGCATCTTTAAATGGGCTTTCTAGTGAACCCGTTCAAATTTTAACCGAGTCAAAAATTCAAAATTTTAGTTTAAGATGTATAATAAGGTTCAAAAGCCCATAATTAACCTTTTTTACCCAAAAAATTTGAATTAATATCTTTTTCGATCGTTTTTTAGGGTTTAGAGCGTGCATGTCTAAATGGGCTTTCTAGTGAACCCATTCGAATTTTAACAGATTAAAAAGTTCAAAATTTTATTTTAAGTTGTATAATTTGGTTCAAATGCCCATAATTAACTTTTTGTACCCAAAAAATTTGATTTAATATCATTTTGGATCATTTTTTAGGGTTCATAGCGTGCATGTCTAAATGGGCTTTCTAGTGAACCCGTTCGAATTTTAACCGAGTAAAAAGTTCAAAATTTTAGTTTAAGCTGTATAATAAGGTTGAAAAGTCCATAATTAACTTTTTCTACCCAAAAAATTTGATTTAATTTCATATTTGATCGTTTTTTAGGTTGCATAGCGTGTATGTCTAAATGGGCTTTCTAGTGAACCCGTTCGAATTTTAACCGACTAAAAGTTTAAAATTTTAGATTAAGCTGTATAATAAGGTTCAAGAGCCCATAATTAACTTTTTTTTACACAAAAAATTTGATTTAATATAATTTTCCATCTTTTTTTAGGGTTTATAGCGTGCATGTCTATATGGGCTTTCTAGTGAACCGGTTAGGAATTTTAACCGAGTCAAAAGTTCAAAATTTTAATTTAAGCTGTATAATAAGGTTCAAAGCCCATAATTAAATTTTTATACCCAAAAAATTTGATTTAATATCATTTTCGATCGTTTTTTAGGGTTCATAGCGTGCATGTCTAAATGGGCTTTCTAGTAAACCCGTTCGAATTTTAACCGAGTCAAAAGTTCAAAATTTTAGTTTAAGTTGTATAATAAGGTTCAAAATCCCATAATTAACTTTTTTTTACACAAAAAATTTGATTTAATATCATTTTCCATCTTTTTTTAGGGTTCATAGCGTGCATGTCTAAATAGGCTTTCTAGTGAACCCGTTCGAATTTTAACCGATTAAAAAGCTCAGAATTTGAGTTTAAGTTGTATAATTTGGTTCAAATGCCCATAATTAACTTTTTGTACCCAAAAAATTTGATTTAATATCATTTTCGATCATTTTTAGGGTTCAGAGCGTGCATCTTTAAATGGGCTTTCTAGTGAACCCGTTCAAATTTTAACCGAGTCAAAAATTCAAAAATTTAGTTTAAGCTGTATAATAAGGTTCAAAAGCCCATAATTAACCTTTTTTACCCCAAAAATTTGAATTAATATCTTTTTCGATCGTTTTTTAGGGTTTAGAGCATGCATGTCTAAATGGGCTTTCTAGTGAACCCATTCGAATTTTAACCGATTAAAAAGTTCAGAATTTGAGTTTAAGATGTATAATTTGGTTCAAATGCCCATAATTAACTTTTCGTACCCAAAAAATTTGATTTAATATCATTTTGGATCATTTTTTAGGGTTCACAGCGTGCATGTCTATATGGGCTTTCGAGTGAACCTGTTCGAATTTTAACCGAGTCAAAAGTTCAAAATTTTAGTTTAAGCTGTATAATAAGGTTCAAAAGTCCATAATTTACTTTTTGTACCCAAAAAATTTGATTTAATATCATTTTCCATCCTTTTTAGGGTTCAGAGCGTGCATGTCTAAATGGGCTTTCTAGTGAACCCGTTCGAATTTTAACCGAGTCAAAAGTTCAAACTTTTAGTTTAAGCCGTATAATATGGTTCAAAAGCCCATAATTAACGTTTTTACCCAAAAAATTTGATTTAATATCATTTTCGATCATTTTTTAGGGTTCATAGCGTGCATGTCTAAGTGGGCTTTCTAGTAAACCCTTTCGAATTTTAACCGAGTCAAAAGTTCAAAATTTTAGTTTAAGCTGTATAATAAGGTTCAAAAGTCCATAATTAACTTTTTTTACCCAAAAAATTTGATTTAATTTCATTTTTGATCGTTCTTTAGGTTTAATAGCGTGTATGTCTAAATGGGCTTTCTAGTGAACCCGTTCGAATTTTAACCGACTAAAAGTTCAAAATTTTAGTTTAAGCTGTATAATAAGGTTCAAAAGCCCATAATTAACTTTTTTTACCCAAAAAATTTGATTTAATATCATTTTGGATATTTTTTAGGGTTCATAGCGTGCATCTCTAAATGGGCTTTCTAGTGAACCCGTTCGAATTTTAACCGAGTCAAAAATTCAAAAATTTAGTTTAAGCTGTATAATAAGGTTCAAAAGCCCATAATTAACCTTTTTTACCCAAAAAATTTGAATTAATATCTTTTTCGATCGTTTTTTAGGGTTTAGAGCATGCATGTCTAAATGGGCTTTCTAGTGAACCCATTCGAATTTTAACCGATTAAAAAGTTCAAAATTTGAGTTTGAGTTGTATAATTTGGTTCAAATGCCCATAATTAACTTTTCGTACCCAAAAAATTTGATTTAATATCATTTTGGATCATTTTTTAGAGTTCACAGCGTGCATGTCTAAATGGGCTTTCTAGTGAACCCGTTCGAATTTTAACCGAGTCAAAAGTTAAAAATTTTAGTTTAAGCTGTATAATAAGGTTCAAAAGTCCATAATTAACTTTTTTTACCCAAAAAATTTGATTTAATTTCATTTTTGATCGTTCTTTAGGTTTCATAGCGTGTATGTCTAAATGGGCTTTCTAGTGAACCCGTTCGAATTTTAACCCACTAAAAGTTCAAAATTTTAGTTTAAGCTGTATAATAAGGCTCAAAAGCACAATATTAACTTTTTTTACCCAAAAAATTTGATTTAATATCATTTTGGATATTTTTTAGGGTTCATAGCGTGCATGTCTAAATGGGCTTTCTAGTGAACCCGTTCGAATTTTAACCGAGTCAAAAGTTCAAAATTTTAGTTTAAGCTGTATAATAAGGTTCAAAAGTCCATAATTAACTTTTTTTACCCAAAAAATTTGATTTAATTTCATTTTTGATCGTTCTTTAGGTTTCATAGCGTGTATGTCTAAATGGGCTTTCTAGTGAACCCGTTCGAATTTTAACCGACTAAAAGTTCAAAATTTTAGTTTAAGCTGTATAATAAGGCTCAAAAGCACAATATTAACTTTTTTTACCCAAAAAATTTGATTTAATATCATTTTGGATATTTTTTAGGGTTCATAGCGTGCATGTCTAAATGGGCTTTCTAGTGAACCCGTTCGAATTTTAACCGAGTCAAAAGTTCAAAATTTTAGTCTAAGCTGTATGATAAGGTTCAAAAGTCCATAATTAACTTTTTTTACCCAAAAAATTTGATTTAATTTCATTTTTGGTCGTTCTTTAGGTTTCATAGCGTGTATGTCTAAATGGGCTTTCTAGTGAACCCGTTCGAATTTTAACCGACTAAAAGTTCAAAATTTTAGTTTAAGCTGTATAATATGGTTCAAAAGCCCATAATTAACTTTTTTTACCCAAAAAATTTGATTTAATATCTTTTTCGATCGTTTTTTAGGGTTCATAACGTGCATGTCTAAATGGGCTTTCTAGTGAACCCGTTGGAATTTTAACCGAGTCAAAAGTTCAAAATTTTAGTTTAAGCCGTATAATAAGGTTCAAAATCCCATAATTAACTTTTTGTACCAAAAAAATTAGATTTAATATCATTTTAAATCGTTTTTAGGGTTCATACCGTGCATGTCTAAATGGGCTTTCTAGTGAACCCGTTCAAATTTTAACCGAGTCAAAAATTCAAAATTTTAGTTTAAGCTGTATAATAAGGTTCAAAAGCTCATAATTAACCTTTTTTACCCAAAAAATTTGAATTAATATCTTTTTCGATCGTTTTTTAGGGTTTAGAGCGTGCATGTCTAAATGGGCTTTCTAGTGAACCCGTTCGAATTTTATCCGAGTCAAAAGCTCAAAATTTTAGTTTAATCTGTATAAAAAGGTTCAAAAGCATATAATTAACTTTTTTAACCAAAAAATTTGATTTAATATCATTTTCGATCGTTTTTTAGGGTTCACAGCGTGCGTGTCTAAATGGGCTTTCTTGTGAACCAGTTCGAATTTCAACCGAGTCAAAAGTTCAAAATTTTAGTTTAAGATGTATAATAAGGTTCAAAATCCCATAATTAACTTTTTTTACCCAAAAAATTTGATTTAATATCATTTTTGATCGTTTTTTAGGGTTCATAGCGTGCATGTCTAAATGGGCTTTCTAGTAAACCCGTTCGAATTTTAACAGAGTCAAAAGTTCAAAATTTTAGTTTAAGCTGTATAATAGGGTTCAAAAGCCCATAATTAACTTTTTTTACCAAAATAATTTGATTTAATATCATTTTCGATTGTTTTTTAGGGTTCATAGCGTGCATGTCTAAATGGGCTTTCTAGTAAACCCGTTCGAATTTTAACAGAGTCAAAAGTTCAAAATTTTAGTTTAAGTTGTATAATAAGGTTCAAAATCACATATTAACTTTTTTTTACACAAAAAATTTGATTTAGTATCATTTCCATCTTTTTTTAGTTTTCATAGCGTGCATGTCTAAATGGGCTTTCTAGTGAACCCGTTCGAATTTTATCCGAGTCAAAAGCTCAAAATTTTAGTTTAATCTGTATAAAAAGGTTCAAAAGCATATAATTAACTTTTTTAACCAAAAAATTTGATTTAATATCATTTTCGATCGTTTTTTAGGGTTCATAGCGTGCATGTCTAAATGGGCTTTCTAGTGAACCCGTTCGAATTTTAACCGAGTCAAAAGTTCAAAATATTAGTTTAAGGTGTATAATAATGTTCAAAAGCCCATAATTAACTTTTTTTACCCAAAAAATTTGATTTAATATCTTTTTAGATCATTTTTTAGGGTTCATAACGTGCATGTCTAAATGGGCTTTCTAGTGAACCCGTTCGAATTTTAACCGACTCAAAAGTTCAAAATTTTAGTTTAAGCTGTATAATAAGGTTCAAAAGCCCATAATTAACTATTTTTACCCAAAAAATTTGATCTAACATCATTTTCGATCGTTTTTTAGGTTTCATATCGTGTATGTCTAAATGGGCTTTCTAGTGAACCCGTTTGAATTTTAACCGAGTCAAAAGTTCAAAGTTTTAGTTTAAGCTGTATAATAAGGTTCAAAAGCCCATAATTAACTTTTTTACCCAAAAAATTTGATTTAATATCATTTTCGATCGTTTTTTAGGGTTCAGAGCGTGCATGTCTAAATGGGCTTTCTAGTAAACCCGTTCGAGTTTTAACCGAGTCAAAAGTTCAAAATTTTAGTTTAAGCTGTATAATAAGGTTCAAAATCACATAATTAACTTTTTTTTACTCAAAAAATTTGATTTAATATCATTTTCCATCTTTCTTTAGGGTTCATAGCGTGCATGTCTAAATGGGCTTTCTAGTGAACCCGTTCGAATTTTATCCGAGTCAAAAGCTCAAAATTTTAGTTTAATCTGTATAAAAATGCTCAAAAGCATATAATTAACTTTTTTAACCAAAAAATTTGATTTAATATCATTTTCGATAGTTTTTTAGGGTTCATAGCGTGCATGTCTAAATGGGCTTTTTAGTGAACCCGTTCGAATTTTAACCGAGTTAAAAGTTCAAAATTTTAGTTTAAGCTGTATAATAAGGTTCAAAATCACATAATTAACTTTTTTTTACACAAAAAATTTGATTTAGCATCTTTTCCATCTTTCTTTAGGGTTCATAGCGTGCATGTCTAAATGGGCTTTCTAGTGAACCCGTTCGAATTTTATCCGAGTCAAAAGCTCAAAATTTTAGTTTAATCTGTATAAAAAGGTTCAAAAGCATATAATTAACTTTTTTAACCAAAAAATTTGATTTAATATCATTTTCGATCGTTTTTTAGGGTTCATAGCGCGCATGTCTAAATGGGCTTTCTAATGAACCCGTTCGAATTTTAACCGAGTCAAAAGTTCAAAATATTAGTTTAAGTTGTATAATAATGTTTAAAAGCCCATAATTAACTTTTTTTACCCAAAAAATTTGATTTAATATCATTTTCTATCATTTTTTAGGGTTCATAGCGTGCATGTCTAAATGGGCTTTCTAGTGAACCTGTTTGAATTTTAACCGATTAAAAAGCTCAGAATTTGAGTTTAAGTTGTATAATTTGGTTCAAATGACCATAATTAACTTTTTTTATCCAAAAAAATTTAATTTAATATCATTTTTGATCGTTTTTTAGGGTTCAGAGTGTGCATGTGTAAATTGGCTTTCTAGTGAACCCGTTCGAATTTTAACCGAGTCAAAAGTTCAAACTTTTAGTTTAAGTTGTATAATAAGGTTTAAAAGCCCATAATTAACTTTTTTTACCCAAAAAATTTGATTTAATATATTTTTTGATCGTTTTTTAGGGTTCATAACGTGCATGTCTAAATGGGCTTTCTAGTGAACCCGTTCGAATTTTAACCGACTCAAAAGTTCAAAATGTTAGTTTAAGCTGTATAAAAAGGTTCAAAAGCCCATAATTAACTATTTTTACCCAAAAAATTTGATCTAATATTGTTTTCGATCGTTTTTTAGGTTTCATATCGTGTATGTCTAAATGGGCTTTGTAGTGAACCCGTTCGAATTTTAACCGAGTCAAAAGTTCAAAGTTTTAGTTTAAGTTGTATAATAAGGTTCAAAAGCCCATAATTAACTTTTTTACCCAAAAAATTTGATTTAATATCATTTTCGATCGTTTTTTAGGGTTCAGAGCGTGCATGTCTAAATGGGCTTTCTAGTAAACCCGTTCGAGTTTTAACCGAGTCAAAAGTTCAAAATTTTAGTTTAAGCTGTATAATAAGGTTCAAAATCACATAATTAACTTTTTTTTACACAAAAAATTTGATTTAATATCATTTTCCATCTTTCTTTAGGGTTCATAGCGTGCATGTCTAAATGGGCTTTCTAGTGAACCCGTTCGAATTTTATCCGAGTCAAAAGCTCAAAATTTTAGTTTAATCTGTATAAAAAGGTGCAAAAACATATAATTAACTTTTTTAACCAAAAAATTTGATTTAATATCATTTTCGATCGTTTTTTAGGGTTCATAGCGTGCATGTCTAAATGGGATTTTTAGTGAACCCGTTCGAATTTTAACCGAGTCAAAAGTTCAAAATTTTAGTTTAAGCTGTATAATAAGGTTCAAAATCCCATCATTAACTTTTTTTTACACAAAAAATTTGATTTAGTATCATTTCCATCTTTTTTTAGTATTCATAGCGTGCATGTCTAAATGGGCTTTCTAGTGAACCCGTTCGAATTTTATCCGAGTCAAAAGCTCAAAATTTTAGTTTAATCTGTATAAAAAGGTTCAAAAGCATATAATTAACTTTTTTAACCAAAAAATTTGATTTAATATCATTTTCGATCGTTTTTTAGGGTTCATAGCGTGCATGTCTAAATGGGATTTTTAGTGAACCCGTTCGAATTTTAACCGAGTCAAAAGTTCAAAATTTTAGTTTAAGCTGTATAATAAGGTTCAAAATCCCATCATTAACTTTTTTTTACACAAAAAATTTGATTTAGTATCATTTCCATCTTTTTTTAGTATTCATAGCGTGCATGTCTAAATGGGCTTTCTAGTGAACCCGTTCAAATTTTATCCGAGTCAAAAGCTCAAAATTTTAGTTTAATCTGTATAAAAAGGTTCAAAAGCATATAATTAACTTTTTTAACCAAAAAATTTGATTTAATATCATTTTCGATCGTTTTTTAGGGTTCATAGCGTGCATGTCTAAATGGGCTTTCTAGTGAACCCGTTCGAATTTTAACCGAGTCGAAAGTTCAAAATATTAGTTTAAGGTGTATAATAATGTTCAAAAGCCCATAATTAACTTTTTTTACCCAAAAAATTTGATTTAATATCATTTTCGATCATTTTTTAGGGTTCATAGCGTGCATGTCTAAATGGGCTTTCTAGTGAACCTGTTCGAATTTTAACCGATTAAAAAGCTCAAAATTTGAGCTTAAGTTGTATAATTTGGTTCAAATGACCATAATTAACTTTTTTTATCCAAAAAAATTTAATTTAATATCATTTTTGATCGTTTTTTAGGGTTCAGAGTGTGCATGTGTTAATTGGCTTTCTAGTGAACCCGTTCGAATTTTAACCGAGTCAAAAGTTCAAAATTTTAGTTTAAGTTGTATAATAAGGTTCAAAAGCCCATAATTAACTTTTTTTTACCCAAAAAATTTGATGTAATATCTCTTTTGATCGTTTTTTAGGGTTCATAACGTGCATGTCTAAATGGGCTTTCTAGTGAACCCGTGCGAATTTTAACCGAGTCAAAAGTTCAAAATGTTAGCTTAAGCTGTATAAAAAGGTTCAAAAGCCCATAATTAACTATTTGTACCCAAAAAATTTGATCTAATATCCTTTTCGATCGTTTTTTAGGTTTCATATCGTGTATGTCTAAATCGGCTTTCTAGTGAACCCGTTCGAATTTTAACTGAGTCAAAAGTTCAAAATTTTAGTTTAAGCTGTAGAATAAGGTTCAAAAGCCCATAATTAACTTTTTTACACAAAAAATTTGATTTAATATATTTTTTGATCGTTTTTTAGGGTTCATAACGTGCATGTCTAAATGGGCTTTCTAGTGAACCCGTTCGAATTTTAACCGAGTCAAAAGTTCAAAACTTTAGTTTAAGCTGTATAATAAGATTCAAAATCCCATAATTAACTTTTTTTTAACAAAAAAATTTGATTTATTATCTTTTACGATCGCTTTTTAGGGTTCATAACGTGCATGTCTAAATGGGCATTCTAGTGAACCCGTTTGAATTTTAACCGAGTCAAAAGTTCAAAATTTTAGTTTAAGCTGTATAATAAGCTTCAAAAGCCCATAATTAACTTTTTTACCCAAAAAAATTTGATCTAATATCATTTTCAATTGTTTTTTAGGTTTCATAGCGTGTATGTCTAATTGGGCTTTCTAGTGAACCCGTTCGAATTTTAACCGAGTCAAAAGTTCAAAATTTCAGTTTAAGGTGTATAATAAGGTTCAAAAGCCCATAATTAACTTTTTTACCCAAAAAATTTGATTTAATATCTTTTTTGATCGTTTTTTTGAGTTCATAACATGCATGTCTAAATGGGCTTTCTAGTGAACCCGTTCGAATTTTAACCGAGTAAAAGTTTAAAATTTTAGTTTAAGCTGTATAGTAAGGTTCAAAAGCCCATAATTAACTTTTTTTACTCAAAAAATTTTATTTAATATCATTTTCCATCGTTTTTTAAGGTTCATAGCGTGCATGTCTAAATGGGCTTTCTAGTGAACCCGTTCGAATTTTAACCGAGTCAAAAGTTCAAAATTTTAGTTTAAGCTGTATAATAAGGTTCAAAAGCCCATAATTAACTTTTTTTAACAAAAAAATTTGATTTATTATCTTTTTCGATCGTTTTTTAGGGTTCATAACGTGCATGTCCAAATGGGCTTTCTAGTGAACCCGTTTGAATTTTAACCGAGTCAAAAGATCAAAATTTTAGTTTAAGCTGTATAATAAGGTTCAAAATCCCATAATTAACTTTTTTTACATAAAAAATTTGATTTAATATCAATTCCATCATTTTTTAGGGTTCATAGCGTGCATGTCTAAATGGGCTTTCTATTGAACCCGTTCGAAATTTAACCGAGTCAAAAGTTCAAAATGTTAGTTTAAGCTGTATAAAAAGGTTCGAAATCCCATAATTAACTTTTTGTACCCAAAAAATTTGATTTAATATCATTTTCGATCGTCTTTAGGGTTCATAGCGTGCATGTCTAAATGGGCTTTCTAGTAAACCCGTTCGAATTTTAACCGAGTTAAAAGTTCAAAATTTTAGTTTAAGCTGTATAATAAGGTTCAAAATCCCATAATTAACTTTTTTTTACACAAAAAATTTGATTTAGTATCATTTCCATCTTTTTTTAGTATTCATAGCGTGCATGTCTAAATGGGCTTTCTAGTGAACCCGTTCGAATTTTATCCGAGTCAAAAGCTCAAAATTTTAGTTTAATCTGTATAAAAAGGTTCAAAAGCATATAATTAACCTTTTTAACCAAAAAATTTGATTTAATATCATTTTCGATCGTTTTTTAGGGTTCATAGCGTGCATGTCTAAATGGGCTTTCTAGTGAACCCGTTCGAATTTTAACCGAGTCAAAAGTTCAAAATATTAGTTTAAGCTATATAATAAGGTTCAAAAGCCCATAATTAACTTTTTTTACCCAAAAAATTTGATTTAGTATCATTTTCCATCGTTTTTTAGGGTTCATAGCGTGCAAGTCTAAATGGGCTTCCTAGTGAACCCGTTCGAATTTTAACCGAGTCAAAAGTTCAAAATTTTAGTTTAAGCTTTATAATAAGGTTCAAAAGCCCATAATTAACTTTTTTCACCCAAAAAATTTTATTTAATATCATTTTCCATCGTTTTTTAGGGTTCAGAGCGTGCATGTCTAAATGGGCTTTCTAGTGAACCCGTTCGAATTTTAACCGATTAAAAAGCTCAGAATTTGAGTTTAAGTTGTATAATTTGGTTCAAATTCCCGTAATTAACTTTTTGTACCCAAAAAATTTGATTTAATATCATTTTCGATCGTTTTTTAGGGTTCGGAGCGTGCATGTCTAAATGGGCTTTCTAGTGAACCCGTTCGAATTTTAACCGAGTCCAAAGTTCAAAATTTTAGTTTAAGCTGTATAATAAGGTTCAAAAGCCCATAATTAACTTTTTTTACCCAAAAAATTTGATTTAATATCATTTTCCATCGTTTTTTAGGGTTTAGAGCGTGCATTTCTAAATGGGCTTTCTAGTGAACCCGTTCGAATTTTAACCGATTAAAAAGCTCAGAATTTGAGTTTAAGCTGTATAATTTAGTTCAAATTCCCATAATTAACTTTTTGTACCAAAAAAATTTGATTTAATATCATTTTTGATCGTTTTTTAGGGTTCATAACGTGCATGTCTAAATGGGCTTTCTAGTGAACCCGTTTGAATTTTAACCGAGTCAAAAGTTCAAAATTTTAGTTTAAGCTGTATAATAAGGTTCAAAATCCCATAATTAACTTTTTTTACAAAAAAAATTTGATTTAATATCATTTCCATCATTTTGTAGGGTTCATAGCGTGCATGTCTAAATGGGCTTTCTAGTGAACCCGTTCGAATTTTAATCGAGTCAAAAGTTCAAAATTTTAGTTTAAGCTGTATAATAAGGTTCAAAAGCCTATAATTAACTATTTTTACCCAAAAAATTTGATCTAATATCATTTTTGATCGTTTTTTAGGTTTCATATCGTGTATGTCTAAATGGGCTTTCTAGTAAACCCGTTTGAATTTTAACCGAGTCAAAAGTTCAAAGTTTTAGTTTAAGCTGTATAATAAGGTTCAAAAGCCCATAATTAACTTTTTTACCCAAAAAATTTGATTTAATATCATTTTCGATCATTTTTTAGGGTTCAGAGCGTGTATGTCTAAATGGGCTTTCTAGTGAACCCGTTCGAATTTTAACCGATTAAAAAGTTCAGAATTTGAGTTTAAGTTGTATAATTTGGTTCAAATGCCCATAATTTACTTTTTATACCCAAAAAATTTGATTTAATATCATTTTTGATCGTTTTTTAGGGTTCAGAGCGTGCATGTCTAAATGAGCTTTCTAGTGAACCCGTTCGAATTTTAACCGAGTAAAAATTTCAAAATTTTAATTCAAGCTGTATAATAAGGTTCAAAATCGCATAATTAACTTTTTCTAGACAAAAAATTTGATTTAATATCATTTTCCATCGTTTTTTAGGGTTCATAGCGTGCATGTCTAAATGGGCTTTTTAGTGAACCCGTTCGAATTTTAACCGAGTCAAAAGTTCAAAATTTTAGTTTAAGCTGTATAATAAGGTTCAAAATCCCATAATTAACTTTTTTTACAAAAAAAATTTGATTTAATATCATTTCCATCATTTTGTAGGGTTCATAGCGTGCATGTCTAAATGGGCTTTCTAGTGAACCCGTTCGAATTTTAATCGAGTCAAAAGTTCAAAATTTTAGTTTAAGCTGTATAATAAGGTTCAAAAGCCCATAATTAACTATTTTTACCCAAAAAATTTGATCTAATATCATTTTTGATCGTTTTTTAGGTTTCATATCGTGTAAGTCTAAATGGGCTTTCCAGTGAACCCGTTTGAATTTTAACCGAGTCAAAAGTTCAAAGTTTTAGTTTAAGCTGTATAATAAGGTTCAAAAGCCCATAATTAACTTTTTTACCCAAAAAATTTGATTTAATATCATTTTCGATCGTTTTTTAGGGTTCAGAGCGTGTATGTCTAAATGGGCTTTCTAGTAAACCTGTTCGAGTTTTAACCGAGTCAAAAGTTCAAAATTTTAGTTTAAGCTGTATAATAAGGTTCAAAATCACATAATTAACTTTTTTTTACACAAAAAATTTGATTTAATATCATTTTCCATCTTTTTTTAGGGTTCATAGGGTGCATGTCTAAATGGGCTTTCTAGTAAACCCGTTCAAATTTTAACTGAGTAAAAATTTCAAAATTTTAATTCAAGCTGTATAATAAGGTTCAAAATCGCATAATTAACTTTTTCTACTCAAAAAATTTGATTTAATATCATTTTCCATCGTTTTTTAGGGTTCATAGCGTGCATGTCTAAATGGGCTTTTTAGTGAACCCGTTCGAATTTTAACCGAGTCAAAAGTTCAAAATTTTAGTTTAAGCTGTATAATAAGGTTCAAAATCCCATAATTAACTTTTTTTACATAAAAAATTTGATTTAATATCATTTCCATCATTTTTTAGGGTTCATAGCGTGCATGTCTAAATGGGTTTTCTATTGAACACGTTCGAATTTTAACCGAGTCAAAAGTTCAAAATGTTAGTTTAAGTTGTATAAAAAGGTTCAAAAGCCCATAATTAACTATTTTTACCCCTAAAATTTGATTTAATATCATTTACGATCGTTTTTAGGGTTCATAGCGTGCATGTCTAAATGGGCTTTCTAGTAAACCCGTTCGAATTTTAACCGAGTCAAAAGTTCAAAATTTTAGTTTAAGCTGTATAATAAGGTTCAAAATCCCATAATTAACTTTTTTTACACAAAAAATTTGATTTAGTATCATTTCCATCTTTTTCTAGTGTTCATAGCGTGCATGTCTAAATGGGCTTTCTAGTGAACCCGTTCGAATTTTATCCGAGTCAAAAGCTCAAAATTTTAGTTTAATCTGTATAAAAAGGTTCAAAAGCATATAATTAACTTTTTTAACCAAAAAATTTGATTTAATATCATTGTCGATCGTTTTTTAGGGTTCATAGCGTGCATGTCTAAATGGGCTTTCTAGTGAACCCGTTCGAATTTTAATCGAGTCAAAAGTTCATAATTTTAGTTTAAGCTGTATAATAAGGTTCAAAAGCCCATAATTAACTATTTTTACCCAAAAAATTTGATCTAATATCATTTTTTATCGTTTTTTAGGTTTCATATCGTGTATGTCTAAATGGGCTTTCTAGTGAACCCGTTTGAATTTTAACCGAGTCAAAAGCTCAAAATTTTAGTTTAATCTGTATAAAAAGGTTCAAAAGCATATAATTAACTTTTTTAACCAAAAAATTTGATTTAATATCAATTTCGATCGTTTTTTAGGGTTCATACCGTGCATGTCTAAATGGGCTTTCTAGTAAACCCGTTCAAATTTTAACCGAGTAAAAATTTCAAAATTTTAATTCAAGCTGTATAATAAGGTTCAAAATCGCATAATTAACTTTTTCTACACAAAAAATTTGATTTAATATCATTTTCCATCGTTTTTTAGGGTTCATAGCGTGCATGTCTAAATGGGCTTTTTAGTGAACCCGTTCGAATTTTAACCGAGTCAAAAGTTCAAAATTTTAGTTTAAGCTGTATAATAAGGTTGAAAATCCCATAATTAACTTTTTCTACATAAAAAATTTGATTTAATATCAATTCCATCATTTTTAGGGTTCATAACGTGCATGTCTAAATGGGTTTTCTATTGAACCCGTTCGAATTTTAACCGAGTCCAAAGTTCAAAATTTTAGTTTAAGCTGTATAATAAGGTTCAAAAGCCCATAATTAACTTTTTTTACCCAAAAAATTTGATTTAATATCATTTTCCATCGTTTTTTAGGGTTTAGAGCGTGCATTTCTAAATGGGCTTTCTAGTGAACCCGTTCGAATTTTAACCGATTAAAAAGCTCAGAATTTGAGTTTAAGCTGTATAATTTAGTTCAAATTCCCATAATTAACTTTTTGTACCAAAAAATTTTGATTTAATATCATTTTTGATCGTTTTTTAGGGTTCATAACGTGCATGTCTAAATGGGCTTTCTAGTGAACCCGTTTGAATTTTAACCGAGTCAAAAGTTCAAAATTTTAGTTTAAGCTGTATAAAAAGGTTCAAAAGCATATAATTAACTTTTTTAACCAAAAAATTTGATTTAATATCATTGTCGATCGTTTTTTAGGGTTCATAGCGTGCATGTCTAAATGGGCTTTCTAGTGAACCCGTTCAAATTTTAATCGAGTCAAAAGTTCAAAATTTTAGTTTAAGCTGTATAATAAGGTTCAAAAGCCTATAATTAACTATTTTTACCCAAAAAATTTGATCTAATATCATTTTTGATCGTTTTTTAGGTTTCATATCGTGTATGTCTAAATGGGCTTTCTAGTGAACCCGTTTGAATTTTAACCGAGTCAAAAGTTCAAAGTTTTAGTTTAAGCTGTATAATAAGGTTCAAAAGCCCATAATTAACTTTTTTACCCAAAAAATTTGATTTAATATCATTTTCGATCGTTTTTTAGGGTTCAGAGCGTGTATGTCTAAATGGGCTTTCTAGTAAACCCGTTCGAGTTTTAACCGAGTCAAAAGTTCAAAATTTTAGTTTAAGCTGTATAATAAGGTTCAAAATCACATAATTAACTTTTTTTTACACAAAAAATTTGATTTAATATCATTTTCCATCTTTTTTTAGGGTTCATAGGCTGCATGTCTAAATGGGCTTTCTAGTAAACCCGTTCAAATTTTAACCGAGTAAAAATTTCAAAATTTTAATTCAAGCTGTATAATAAGGTTCAAAATCGCATAATTAACTTTTTCTAGACAAAAAATTTGATTTAATATCATTTTCCATCGTTTTTTAGGGTTCATAGCGTGCATGTCTAATTGGGCTTTTTAGTGAACCCGTTCGAATTTTAACCGAGTCAAAAGTTCAAAATTTTAGTTTAAGCTGTATAATAAGGTTCAAAATCCCATAATTAACTTTTTTTACAAAAAAAATTTGATTTAATATCATTTCCATCATTTTGTAGGGTTCATAGCGTGCATGTCTAAATGGGCTTTCTAGTGAACCCGTTCGAATTTTAATCGAGTCAAAAGTTCAAAATTTTAGTTTAAGCTGTATAATAAGGTTCAAAAGCCCATAATTAACTATTTTTACCCAAAAAATTTGATCTAATATCATTTTTGATCGTTTTTTAGGTTTCATATCGTGTAAGTCTAAATGGGCTTTCCAGTGAACCCGTTTGAATTTTAACCGAGTCAAAAGTTCAAAGTTTTAGTTTAAGCTGTATAATAAGGTTCAAAAGCCCATAATTAACTTTTTTACCCAAAAAATTTGATTTAATATCATTTTCGATCGTTTTTTAGGGTTCAGAGCGTGTATGTCTAAATGGGCTTTCTAGTAAACCTGTTCGAGTTTTAACCGAGTCAAAAGTTCAAAATTTTAGTTTAAGCTGTATAATAAGGTTCAAAATCACATAATTAACTTTTTTTTACACAAAAAATTTGATTTAATATCATTTTCCATCTTTTTTTAGGGTTCATAGGGTGCATGTCTAAATGGGCTTTCTAGTAAACCCGTTCAAATTTTAACTGAGTAAAAATTTCAAAATTTTAATTCAAGCTGTATAATAAGGTTCAAAATCGCATAATTAACTTTTTCTACTCAAAAAATTTGATTTAATATCATTTTCCATCGTTTTTTAGGGTTCATAGCGTGCATGTCTAAATGGGCTTTTTAGTGAACCCGTTCGAATTTTAACCGAGTCAAAAGTTCAAAATTTTAGTTTAAGCTGTATAATAAGGTTCAAAATCCCATAATTAACTTTTTTTACATAAAAAATTTGATTTAATATCATTTCCATCATTTTTTAGGGTTCATAGCGTGCATGTCTAAATGGGTTTTCTATTGAACACGTTCGAATTTTAACCGAGTCAAAAGTTCAAAATGTTAGTTTAAGTTGTATAAAAAGGTTCAAAAGCCCATAATTAACTATTTTTACCCCTAAAATTTGATTTAATATCATTTACGATCGTTTTTAGGGTTCATAGCGTGCATGTCTAAATGGGCTTTCTAGTAAACCCGTTCGAATTTTAACCGAGTCAAAAGTTCAAAATTTTAGTTTAAGCTGTATAATAAGGTTCAAAATCCCATAATTAACTTTTTTTACACAAAAAATTTGATTTAGTATCATTTCCATCTTTTTCTAGTGTTCATAGCGTGCATGTCTAAATGGGCTTTCTAGTGAACCCGTTCGAATTTTATCCGAGTCAAAAGCTCAAAATTTTAGTTTAATCTGTATAAAAAGGTTCAAAAGCATATAATTAACTTTTTTAACCAAAAAATTTGATTTAATATCATTGTCGATCGTTTTTTAGGGTTCATAGCGTGCATGTCTAAATGGGCTTTCTAGTGAACCCGTTCGAATTTTAATCGAGTCAAAAGTTCATAATTTTAGTTTAAGCTGTATAATAAGGTTCAAAAGCCCATAATTAACTATTTTTACCCAAAAAATTTGATCTAATATCATTTTTTATCGTTTTTTAGGTTTCATATCGTGTATGTCTAAATGGGCTTTCTAGTGAACCCGTTTGAATTTTAACCGAGTCAAAAGCTCAAAATTTTAGTTTAATCTGTATAAAAAGGTTCAAAAGCATATAATTAACTTTTTTAACCAAAAAATTTGATTTAATATCAATTTCGATCGTTTTTTAGGGTTCATACCGTGCATGTCTAAATGGGCTTTCTAGTAAACCCGTTCAAATTTTAACCGAGTAAAAATTTCAAAATTTTAATTCAAGCTGTATAATAAGGTTCAAAATCGCATAATTAACTTTTTCTACACAAAAAATTTGATTTAATATCATTTTCCATCGTTTTTTAGGGTTCATAGCGTGCATGTCTAAATGGGCTTTTTAGTGAACCCGTTCGAATTTTAACCGAGTCAAAAGTTCAAAATTTTAGTTTAAGCTGTATAATAAGGTTGAAAATCCCATAATTAACTTTTTTTACATAAAAAATTTGATTTAATATCAATTCCATCATTTTTAGGGTTCATAACGTGCATGTCTAAATGGGTTTTCTATTGAACCCGTTCGAATTTTAACCGAGTCAAAAGTTCAAAATGTTAGTTTAAGCTGTATAATAAGGTTCAAAAGCCCATAATTAACTTTTTTTACCCAAAAAATTTGATTTAATATCATTTTCTATCATTTTTTAGGGTTCATAGCGTGCATGTCTAAATGGTCTTTTTAGTGAACTCGTTCGAATTTTAACCGAGTCAAAAGTTCAAAATATTAGTTTAAGCTGTATAATAAGGTCCAAAAGCCTATAATTAACTTTTTTTCCCAAAAAATTTGATTTAATATCATTTTCCATCGTTTTTTAGTGTTCAGAGCGTACATGTCTAAATGGGCTTTCTAGTGAACCCGTTCGAATTTTACCGATTAAAAAGCTCAGAATTTGAGTTTAAGTTGTTTAATTTGGTTCAAATGCCCATAATTAACTTTTTTTTACCCAAAAAATTTGATTTAATATCAGTTTCGATCGTTTTTTAGGGTTTATAGCGTGCATGTCAAATTGGGCTTTCTAGTGAACCCGTTCGAATTTTAACCGAGTCAATAGTTTGAAATTTTAGTTTAAGCTGTATTATAAGGTACAAAAGCTCATAATTAACATTTTTTACCTAAAAAATTTGATTTAACATCATTTCCATCGCATTTTAGTGTTTAGAGCATGTATGTCTAAATGGGCTTTCTAGTGAACCCGTTCGAATTTTAACCGATTAAAAAGCTCAGAATTTGAGTTTAAGCTGTATAATTTGGTTCAAATGCCCATAATTAACTTTTTATACCCAAAAAATTTGATTTAATATTATTTTGGATCGTTTCTTAGGGTTCATAGCGTGCATGTCTAAATGGGTTTTCTAGTGAACCCGTTCGAATTTTAACCGAGTCAAAAGTTCAAAATATTAGTATAAGCTGTATAATAAGGTTCAAAAGCACTTAATTAACTTTTTTTACACAAAAAAAATTTATTTAATATCATTTTCCATCGTTTTTAGGGTTCATAGCGTGCATGTATAAATGGGCTTTCTAGCGAACCCATTCGAATTTTAACCGAGTCAAAAGTTAAAAATTGTAGTTTAATCTATATAAAAATGTTCAAAAGCCCATAATTAACTTTTTTTAACCAAAAAATTTGATTTAATATCATTTTTCATCGTTTTTTAGGGTTCATAGCGTGCATGTCTAAATGGGCTTTCTACTGAACCCGTTCGAATTTTAACCGAGTCAAAAGTTCAAAATTTTAGTTTAAGCCGTATAATAAGGTTCAAAATCCCCTAATTAACTTTTTTTACCCAAAAAATTTGATTTAATATTATTTTCGATCCTTTTTTAGGGTTCATAGCGTGTATGTCTAAATGGGCTTTCTAGTGAACCCGTTCCAATTTTAACCGAGTCAAAAGTTCAAAATTTTAGTTTAAGCCGTATAATAAGGTTCAAAATCCCCTAATTAACTTTTTTTCCCAAAAAATTTGATTTAATATTATTTTCAATCCTTTTTTAGGGTTCATAGCGTGTATGTCTAAATGGGCTTTCTAGTGAACCCGTTCGAATTTTAACCGAGTCAAAAGTTCAAAATTTTAGTTTAAGCTGTATAGTAAGTTTCAAAAGCCCATAATTAACTTTTTTACCCAAAAAATTTGATTTAATATCATTTTCCATAGTTTTTTAGTGTTCAGAGCGTGCATGTCTGGATGGGCTTTCTAGTGAACCCGTTCGAATTTTAACCGATTAAAAAGCTTAGAATTTGAGTTTAAGCTGTATAATTTGGTTCAAATGCCCATAATTAACTTTTTTTACACAAAAAGTTTGATTTATTATCATTTTCGATCGTTTTTAGGGTTCATAGCGTGCACGTCTAAATGGGCTTTCTAGTGATCCCGTTCGAATTTTAACCGAGTCAAAAGTTCAAAATTTTAGTTTAAGTTGTATAAAAAGGTTTAAAAGCCCATAATTAACTTTTTTTTACCCAAAAAAATTGATTTAATGTCATTTTCGATCATTTTTTAGGGTTCATACCGTGCATGTCTAAATGGGCTTTCTAGTGAACCCATTTGAATTTTAACCGAGTCAAAAGTTCAAAGTTTTAGTTTAAGCTGTATAATAAGGTTCAAAAGCCCATAATTACCTTTTTTTACCCAAAAAATTTTATTTAATATCATTTTCGATCGTTTTTTAGTGTTCATAGCGTTCATGTCTAAATGAGCTTTCTGGTGAACCCGTTCGAATTTTAACCGATTAAAAAGCTCAGAATTTGAGTTTAGGCTGTATAATTTAGTTCAAATGCTCATAATTAACTTTTTTTTACCCAAAAAATTTTATTTAATATCATTTTCGATCGTTTTTAGGGTTCATAGTGTGCATGTCTAAATGGGCTTTCTAGTGAACCCGTTAGAATTTTAACCGAGTCAAAAGTTCAAAATTTTAGTTTAAGCTGTATAATAAGGTTCAAAAGCCCATAATTAACTTTTTTTACCCAAAAAATTTGATTTAATATCATTTTCGATCGCTTTTTAGGTTTCATAGCGTGCATGTCTAAGTGGGCTTTCTAGTGAACCCGTTCGAATTTTAACCGAGTCAAAAGTTTAAAATTTTAGTTTAAGTTGTATAATAAGGTTCAAAAGCCCATAATTAACTATTTTTACCCAAAAAATTTGATCTAATATCATTTTTTATCGTTTTTTAGGTTTCATATCGTGTATGTCTAAATGGGCTTTCTAGTGAACCCGTTTGAATTTTAACCGAGTCAAAAGCTCAAAATTTTAGTTTAATCTGTATAAAAAGGTTCAAAAGCATATAATTAACTTTTTTAACCAAAAAATTTGATTTAATATCAATTTCGATCGTTTTTTAGGGTTCATACCGTGCATGTCTAAATGGGCTTTCTAGTAAACCCGTTCAAATTTTAACCGAGTAAAAATTTCAAAATTTTAATTCAAGCTGTATAATAAGGTTCAAAATCGCATAATTAACTTTTTCTACACAAAAAATTTGATTTAATATCATTTTCCATCGTTTTTTAGGGTTCATAGCGTGCATGTCTAAATGGGCTTTTTAGTGAACCCGTTCGAATTTTAACCGAGTCAAAAGTTCAAAATTTTAGTTTAAGCTGTATAATAAGGTTGAAAATCCCATAATTAACTTTTTTTACATAAAAAATTTGATTTAATATCAATTCCATCATTTTTAGGGTTCATAACGTGCATGTCTAAATGGGTTTTCTATTGAACCCGTTCGAATTTTAACCGAGTCAAAAGTTCAAAATGTTAGTTTAAGCTGTATAATAAGGTTCAAAAGCCCATAATTAACTTTTTTTACCCAAAAAATTTGATTTAATATCATTTTCTATCATTTTTTAGGGTTCATAGCGTGCATGTCTAAATGGTCTTTTTAGTGAACTCGTTCGAATTTTAACCGAGTCAAAAGTTCAAAATATTAGTTTAAGCTGTATAATAAGGTCCAAAAGCCTATAATTAACTTTTTTTCCCAAAAAATTTGATTTAATATCATTTTCCATCGTTTTTTAGTGTTCAGAGCGTACATGTCTAAATGGGCTTTCTAGTGAACCCGTTCGAATTTTACCGATTAAAAAGCTCAGAATTTGAGTTTAAGTTGTTTAATTTGGTTCAAATGCCCATAATTAACTTTTTTTTACCCAAAAAATTTGATTTAATATCAGTTTCGATCGTTTTTTAGGGTTTATAGCGTGCATGTCAAATTGGGCTTTCTAGTGAACCCGTTCGAATTTTAACCGAGTCAATAGTTTGAAATTTTAGTTTAAGCTGTATTATAAGGTACAAAAGCTCATAATTAACATTTTTTACCTAAAAAATTTGATTTAACATCATTTCCATCGCATTTTAGTGTTTAGAGCATGTATGTCTAAATGGGCTTTCTAGTGAACCCGTTCGAATTTTAACCGATTAAAAAGCTCAGAATTTGAGTTTAAGCTGTATAATTTGGTTCAAATGCCCATAATTAACTTTTTATACCCAAAAAATTTGATTTAATATTATTTTGGATCGTTTCTTAGGGTTCATAGCGTGCATGTCTAAATGGGTTTTCTAGTGAACCCGTTCGAATTTTAACCGAGTCAAAAGTTCAAAATATTAGTATAAGCTGTATAATAAGGTTCAAAAGCACTTAATTAACTTTTTTTACACAAAAAAAATTTATTTAATATCATTTTCCATCGTTTTTAGGGTTCATAGCGTGCATGTATAAATGGGCTTTCTAGCGAACCCATTCGAATTTTAACCGAGTCAAAAGTTAAAAATTGTAGTTTAATCTATATAAAAATGTTCAAAAGCCCATAATTAACTTTTTTTAACCAAAAAATTTGATTTAATATCATTTTTCATCGTTTTTTAGGGTTCATAGCGTGCATGTCTAAATGGGCTTTCTACTGAACCCGTTCGAATTTTAACCGAGTCAAAAGTTCAAAATTTTAGTTTAAGCCGTATAATAAGGTTCAAAATCCCCTAATTAACTTTTTTTACCCAAAAAATTTGATTTAATATTATTTTCGATCCTTTTTTAGGGTTCATAGCGTGTATGTCTAAATGGGCTTTCTAGTGAACCCGTTCCAATTTTAACCGAGTCAAAAGTTCAAAATTTTAGTTTAAGCCGTATAATAAGGTTCAAAATCCCCTAATTAACTTTTTTTCCCAAAAAATTTGATTTAATATTATTTTCAATCCTTTTTTAGGGTTCATAGCGTGTATGTCTAAATGGGCTTTCTAGTGAACCCGTTCGAATTTTAACCGAGTCAAAAGTTCAAAATTTTAGTTTAAGCTGTATAGTAAGTTTCAAAAGCCCATAATTAACTTTTTTACCCAAAAAATTTGATTTAATATCATTTTCCATAGTTTTTTAGTGTTCAGAGCGTGCATGTCTGGATGGGCTTTCTAGTGAACCCGTTCGAATTTTAACCGATTAAAAAGCTTAGAATTTGAGTTTAAGCTGTATAATTTGGTTCAAATGCCCATAATTAACTTTTTTTACACAAAAAGTTTGATTTATTATCATTTTCGATCGTTTTTAGGGTTCATAGCGTGCACGTCTAAATGGGCTTTCTAGTGATCCCGTTCGAATTTTAACCGAGTCAAAAGTTCAAAATTTTAGTTTAAGTTGTATAAAAAGGTTTAAAAGCCCATAATTAACTTTTTTTTACCCAAAAAAATTGATTTAATGTCATTTTCGATCATTTTTTAGGGTTCATACCGTGCATGTCTAAATGGGCTTTCTAGTGAACCCATTTGAATTTTAACCGAGTCAAAAGTTCAAAGTTTTAGTTTAAGCTGTATAATAAGGTTCAAAAGCCCATAATTACCTTTTTTTACCCAAAAAATTTTATTTAATATCATTTTCGATCGTTTTTTAGTGTTCATAGCGTTCATGTCTAAATGAGCTTTCTGGTGAACCCGTTCGAATTTTAACCGATTAAAAAGCTCAGAATTTGAGTTTAGGCTGTATAATTTAGTTCAAATGCTCATAATTAACTTTTTTTTACCCAAAAAATTTTATTTAATATCATTTTCGATCGTTTTTAGGGTTCATAGTGTGCATGTCTAAATGGGCTTTCTAGTGAACCCGTTAGAATTTTAACCGAGTCAAAAGTTCAAAATTTTAGTTTAAGCTGTATAATAAGGTTCAAAAGCCCATAATTAACTTTTTTTACCCAAAAAATTTGATTTAATATCATTTTCGATCGCTTTTTAGGTTTCATAGCGTGCATGTCTAAGTGGGCTTTCTAGTGAACCCGTTCGAATTTTAACCGAGTCAAAAGTTTAAAATTTTAGTTTAAGTTGTATAATAAGGTTCAAAAGCCCATAATTAACTTTTTTTACACAAAAAATTTGATTTAATATCATTTTCAATCGTTTTTTAGGGTTCATAGCGTGCATGTCTAAATGGGCTTTCTAGTGAACCCGTTCGAATTTTAACCGAGGAAAAGTTCAAAATTTTAGTTTAAGCCGTATAATAAGGTTCAAAATCCCCTAATTAACTTTTTTTACCCAAAAAATTTGATTTAATATTATTTTCGATCCGTTTTTAGGGTTCATAGCGTGTATGTCTAAATGGGCTTTCTAGTGAACCCGTTCGAATTTTAACCGAATCAAAAGTTTAAAATTTTAGTTTAAGCTGTATAATAAGGTTCAAAAGCCCATAATTAACTTTTTTTACCCAAAAAATTTGATTTAATATCATTTTCGATCGCTTTTTAGGTTTCATAGCGTGCATGTCTAAGTGGGCTTTCTAGTGAACCCGTTCGAATTTTAACCGAGTCAAAAGTTCAAAATTTTAGTTTAAGCCGTATAATAAGGTTCAAAAGCCAATAATTAACTTTTTTTACCTAAAAAAATTGATTTAATATCATTTTCGATCATTTTTTAGGGTTCATAGCGTGCATGTTTAAATGGGCTTTCTAGTGAACCCGTTCGAATTTTAACCGAGTCAAAAGTTTAAAATTTTACATTAAGCTGTATAATAAGTTTCAAAAGCCCATAATTAACTTTTTTACCCAAAAAATTTGATTTAATATCATTTTCCATAGTTTTTTAGTGTTCAGAGCTTGCATGTCTAGATGGGCTTTCTAGTGAACCCGTTCGAATTTTAACCGATTAAAAAGCTTAGAATTTGAGTTTAAGCTGTATAATTTGGTTCAAATGCCCATAATTAACTTTTTTTACACAAAATGTTTGATTCCAATAGGTCAAAAATGGGTTTGTGCCGCAGGTGTTGAACGATCTACTCTACACAGGTGTGGGCTTACAAGGCTAGGGCTCATAAACCTTTTCTTTCATTCATCAATAGGGCCCTGGTCGGTCACTTTCCGGGTCGGGATCGATAAGTAGAAGTCATAAAAAATAAATTTCTCTTCTCACCTCAGATCAAGAGCTTGTCAAGCTGGCCTATATATAATATAAAGAAAAAGATTCGTTGTCTTTTAACCGGCTGTTCTTCTTTGTCAACGCTACTAAGGACCTATGGGTTCGCCTACTTGACTTATGAAAGATAATGAGAATGGCTTATTCAAAAAGGAAAAGGCGCTACTATACAAGACATTAGTAGAAGTAAGAGGCTGAGTTAGCCTAGCCTACTAATGTCTTGTATAGTAGGGTATAGTATAGTAGGCGTGCATGTCTAAATGGGCTTTCTAGTGATCCCGTTCGAATTTTAACCGAGTCAAAAGTTCAAAATTTTAGTTTAAGTTGTATAATAAGGTTTAAAAGCCCATAATTAACTTTTTTTTACCCAAAAAATTGATTTAATGTCATTTTCGATAATTTTTTAGGGTTCATACCGTGCATGTCTAAATGGGCTTTCTAGTGAACCCATTCGAATTTTAACCGAGTCAAAAGTTCAAAGTTTTAGTTTAAGCTGTATAATAAGGTTCAAAAGCCCATAATTACCTTTTTTTACCCAAAAAATTTTATTTAATATCATTTTCGATCGTTTTTTAGTGTTCATAGCGTTCGTGTCTAAATGGGCTTTCTGGTGAACCCGTTCGAATTTTAACCGATTAAAAAGCTCAGAATTTGAGTTTAAGCTGTATAATTTAGTTCAAATACTCATAATTAACTTTTTCTACCCAAAAAATTTTATTTAATATCATTTTCGATCGTTTTTTAGGGTTCATAGTGTGCATGTCTAAATGGGCTTTCTAGTGAACCCGTTAGAATTTTAACCGAGTCAAAAGTTCAAAATTTTAGTTTAAGCTGTATAATAAGGTTCAAAAGCCCATAATTAACTTTTTTTACCCAAAAAATTTGATTTAATATCATTTCCGATCGTTTTTTAGGTTTCATAGCGTGCATGTCTAAGTGGGCTTTCTAGTGAACCCGTTCGAATTTTAACCGAGTCAAAAGTTTAAAATTTTAGTTTAAGTTGTATAATAAGGTTCAAAAGCCCATAATTAACTTTTTTTACACAAAAAATTTGATTTAATATCATTTTCAATCGTTTTTTAGGGTTCATAGCGTGCATGTCTAAATGGGCTTTCTAGTGAACCCGTTCGAATTTTAACCGAGTAAAAGTTCAAAATTTTAGTTTAAGCTGTATAGTAAGGTTCAAAAGGCCATAATTAACTTTTTTTACCCAAAAAATTTGATTTAATATCATTTTCCATCGTTTTTCAGGTTTCATAGCGTGTATGTCTAAATGGGCTTTCTAGTGAACCCGTTTGAATTTTAACCGATTAAAAAGCTCGGAATTTGAGTTTAAGCTGTATAATTTGGTTTAAATGCCCATAATTAACTTTTTTTACCCAAAAATTTAATATCAGTTTCGATCGTTTTTTAGGGTTCATAGCGTGCATGTCAAATTGGGCTTTCTAGTGAACCCGTTCGAATTTTAACCGAGTTAAAAGTTTAAAATTTTAGTTTAAGCTGTATTATATGGTTCAAAAGCCCATAATTAACATTTTTTACCCAAAAAATTTGATTTAATATCATTTCCATCGTTTTTTAGTGTTTAGAGCATGTATGTCTAAATGGGCTTTCTAGTGAACCCGTTCGAATTTTAACCGAGTCAAAAGTTCAAAATTTTAGTTTAAGCCGTATAATAAGGTTCAAAATCCCCTAATTAACTTTTTTTACCCAAAAAATTTGATTTAATATCATTTTGGATCGTTTTTTAGGGTTCATAGCGTGCATTTTTAAATGGGCTTTCTAGTTAACCCGTTCGAATTTTAACCGAGTCAAAAGTTCAAAACTTTAGTTTAAGCTGTATAATAAGATTCAAAAGCCCATAATTAAATTTTTTTACCCCAAAAATTTGATTTAATATCATTTTCCATCGTTTTTCAGGGTTCATAGCGTGCATGTCTAAATGGGCTTTCTAGTGAACCCGTTCGAATTTTAAACGAGTCAAAAGTTCAAAATTTTAGTTTAAGTTGTATAATAAGATTCAAAAGCTCATAATTAAGTTTTTTTACCCAAAAAATTTGATTTAATATCATTTTCGATCGTTTTTAGGTTTTGTTGCGTGTCAAAAGTGCGCGTTTAGTGCAAGTGGACACATCGAAAGTAAAAAGTGATAAATATTTTATCGAGTTATCGTCTCCTCAGGGGCCGGTATAGTTAATATGCTTTCTTCACCTTCTTGTTCTGTAGAGAAGTAAAAACACAAGTAATTGGAGTTGATTTATCTAAACTAAAATAACTAAATAAAAATGAAGAGTTGAAATAATAGAGAGAGATGGGCTAGGATCCAGTTGCGTCGTATTGTGGATTTGATTGACTTGTCTCTGTCCAATGCAATCGTATGTCACTGCCTTGGCAGCATTGCAGTTTACTGCCTTGGCAGCGACAATACTGTCTGCCGCGGCAATCCCTTGCTCATGGGTAGACTTTACCAAAGTTCGCCAAAGTGTCCTTGGATGACTCCGCTTATCCCTAAGTCAGAGTGCTGTTGATGACTAGTCCTTGATGATACCTCCCGGCGTGAACCAATTATACTCACCAACCAATCTCACACTTCTTTTAGCCACTGAAACTCTTAACCTATCCCTAGGCTGAGTTAGTATTTCGCGATTGAAACACCGTACCTACCCCTTTCGTGAATCTAACTCTCCCGAGCTTAGATAAATGGATGATTCACAATATCCTCTCCCGAGCTCAATTGTGAAAACAATGAATAACAAAGGATAAGCAAACCTTGATAACTTTATTGCGTTGAATCAAAGACAAAGTACAATCTCCTCTCATAAATACTCGACAACCTTCACCTAATCCCTAAGAAGGTTTAGAACATAATAGAGAAGAAGAAAACAAGAATAGTAATCGGTTTTCTCCCTAGGTATTCCGTGTTTCATACATTGGGTGACTAGGTCTTTATATAGGCTAGAGCTAGGGCAAACCTTTCCTAAGTAGAATACAACATGGAGTAGGGAACAAGTCAAGTACATAATAATAAAAATATTTCCATGTTTGATTCGGCTAAGGGGGCTTTCCCGCGTGGTCTTTCCTTGGGCTTTTCCTTGTGCTAGCCAGCTCCGATCCATGGGCTTCAAGTCCAGACACGTTCCTTGGATTTTTATCTTTCCATCGCCTAAAGTCTTGTTTCCTGTCTTTCTACTGCTGCCTGGGCATCAGGTCCTGCCTCAGCCTTGCCGCTGCCGCGGCACTGGTTCTCCTGCACAGATAAGAAAATGCAGTAAAACGAGCCTTTTTCTGTAAATATTATCTATATGGGTATAACTTCTAAATATATCACATTGAGTACATGCATTGGTCCGAGTGGGTGTATATTTGGTGATTAATGCCCATAAAAGGAGAAAAAAATGATAGTGTGTCGAGCACTTATCAGGTTTCATAGCGTGTATGTCTAAATGGGCTTTCTAGTGAACCCGTTCGAATTTTAACCGAGTCAAAAGTTCAAAATTTTAGTTTAAGCTGTATAATAAGGTTCAAAAGCCCATAATTAACTTTTTTTAACCAAAAAATTTGATTTAATATCTTTTTCGATCGTTTTTTAGGGTTCATAAAGTGCATGTCTAAATGGGCTTCCTAGTGAACCCGTTCGAATTTTAACCGAGTCAAAAGTTCAAAATTTTAGTTTAAGATGTATAATAAGGTTCAAAACCCCATAATTAACTTTTTTAACCCAAAAAATTTGATTTAATATCTTTTTTGATCGTTTTTTAGGGTTCATAACGTGCATGTCTAAATGGGCTTTCTAGTGAACCCGTTCGAATTTTAACCGAGTCAAAAGTTCAAAATTTTAGTTTAAGATGTATAATAAGGTTCAAAATCCCATAATTAACTTTTTTTACCCAAAAAATTTGATTTAATATCATTTTCGATTGTTTTTAGGGTTCATGGCGTGCATGTCTAAATGGGCTTTCTAGTGAACCCGTTCGAATTTTAACCGAGTCAGAAGTTCAAAATTTTAGTTTAAGATGTATAATAAGGTTCCAAAGCCCATAATTAACTTTTTTTACCCAAAAAATTTTATTTAATATTATTTTTTATTGTTTTTTAGGATTCTTAGCGTTCATGTCTAAATGGGCTTTCTGGTGAACCCGTTCGAATTTTAACCGAGTCAAAAGTTCAAAATATTAGTTTAAGTTGTATAACAAGGTCCAAAAGCCTATAATTAACTTTTTTTACCCAAAAAATTTGATTTAATATCATTTTCCATCGTTTTTTAGTGTTCAGAGCGTGCATGTCTAAATGGGTTTTCTAGTGAACCAGTTCGAATTTTACCGATTAAAAAGCTCAGAATTTGAGTTTAAGTTATATAATTTGGTTCAAATTCCCATAATTAACTTTTTTTACCCAAAAAATTTGATTTAATATCAGTTTCGATCGTTTTTTAGGGTTCATAGCGTGCATGTCAAATTGTGCTTTCAGGTGAACCCGTTCGAATTTTAACCGAGTCAAAAGTTCAAAATTTTAGTTTAAGTTGTATAAAAAGGTTTAAAAGCCCATAATTAACTTTTTTTTACCCAAAAAAATTGATTTAATGTCATTTTCGATCATTTTTTAGGGTTCATACCGTGCATGTCTAAATGGGTTTTCTAGTGAACCCATTCGAATTTTAACCGAGTCAAAAGTTCAAAGTTTTAGTTTAAGCTGTATAATAAGGTTCAAAAGCCCATAATTACCTTTTTTTACCCAAAAAATTTTATTTAATATCATTTTCGATCGTTTTTTAGTGTTCATAGCGTTCATGTCTAAATGAGCTCTCTGGTGAACCCGTTCGAATTTTAACCGATTAAAAAGCTCAGAATTTGAGTTTAGGCTGTATAATTTAGTTCAAATGCTCATAATTAACTTTTTTTTACCCAAAAAATTTTATTTAATATCATTTTCGATCGTTTTTAGGGTTCATAGTGTGCAAGTCTAAATGGGCTTTCTAGTGAACCCGTTAGAATTTTAACCGAGTCAAAAGTTCAAAATTTTAGTTTAAGCCGTATAATAAGGTTTAAAAGCCCATAATTAACTTTTTTTACCCAAAAAATTTGATTTAATATCATTTTTGATCATTTTTTAGGTTTCATAGCGTGCATGTTTAAATGGGCTTTCTAGTGAACCCGTTCGAATTTTAACCGAGTCAAAAGTTTAAAATTTTACATTAAGCTGTATAATAAGTTTCAAAAGCCCATAATTAACTTTTTTACCCAAAAAATTTGATTTAATATCATTTTCCATAGTTTTTTAGTGTTCAGAGCGTGCATGTCTAGATGGGCTTTCTAGTGAACCCGTTCGAATTTTAACCGATTAAAAAGCTTAGAATTTGAGTTTAAGCTGTATAATTTGGTTCAAATGCCCATAATTAACTTTTTTTACCCAAAAAGATTGATTTAATATCATTTTCGATCGTTTTTAGGGTTCAGAGCGTGCATGTGTAAATGGGCTTTCTAGTGATCCCGTTCGAATTTTAACCGAGTCAAAAGTTCAAAATTTTAGTTTAAGCTGTATAATAAGGTTTAAAAGCCCATAATTACCTTTTTTTACCCAAAAAATTTTATTTAATATCATTTTCGATCATTTTTTAGGGTTCATAGCGTTCATGTCTAAATGGGCTTTCTGGTGAACCCGTTCGAATTTTAACCGATTAAAAAGCTCAGAATTTGAGTTTAAGCTGTATAATTTGGTTCAAATGCTCATAATTAACTTTTTTTTACCCAAAAAATTTTATTTAATATCATTTTCGATCGTTTTTTAGGGTTCATAGTGTGCATGTCTAAATTGGCTTTCTAGTGAACCCGTTACAATTTTAACCGAGTCAAAAGTTCAAAATTTTAGTTTAAGCTGTATAATAAGGTTCAAAAGCCCATAATTAACTTTTTTTACCCAAAAAATTTGATTTAATATCATTTTCGATCGTTTTTTAGGTTTCATAGCGTGTATGTCTAAATGGGCTTTCTAGTGAACCCGTTCGAATTTTAACTGAGTCAAAAGTTTAAAATTTTAGTTTAAGTTGTATAATAAGGTTCAAAAGCCTATAATTAACTTTTTTTACACAAAAAAAATTATTTAATATCATTTTCGATCATTTTTTAGGGTTCATAGCGTGCATGTCTAAAAAGGCTTTCTAGTAAACTCGTTCGAATTTTAACCGAGTCAAAATTTCAAAATTTTAGTTTAATCTATATAAAAAGGTTCAAAAGCCCATAATTAACTTTTTTTATCCAAAAAATTTGATTTAATATCATTTTCCATCGTTTTTAAGTGTTCATAGCGTTCACGTCTAAATGGGCTTTCTAGTGAACCCGTTCGAATTTTAACCGATTAAAAAGCTTAGAATTTGAGTTTAAGCTGTATAATATGCTTCAAATGCCCATAATTAACTTTTTTTACCCAAAAAGTTTTATTTAATATCATTTTCGATCGTTTTTAGGGTTCAGAGCGTGCATGTCTAAATGGGCTTTCTAGTGATCCCGTTCGAATTTTAACCAAGTCAAAAGTTCAAAATTTTAGTTTAAGCTGTATAATAAGGTTTAAAAGCCCATAATTACCTTTTTTTACCCAAAAAATTTTATTTAATATCATTTTCGATCATTTTTTAGGGTTCATAGCGTTCATGTCTAAATGGGCTTTCTGGTGAACCCGTTCGAATTTTAACCGATTAAAAAGCTTAGAATTTGAGTTTAGGCTGTATAATTTAGTTCAAATGCTCATAATTAACTTTTTTTTACC
Organism: Abelmoschus esculentus; assembly: GCA_035048815.1. Lineage (NCBI taxonomy): Eukaryota > Viridiplantae > Streptophyta > Magnoliopsida > Malvales > Malvaceae > Abelmoschus > Abelmoschus esculentus. The sequence continues at coordinate 7,162,645 of JAUCBN010000049.1, forward strand.
CAAAAAATTTTATTTAATATCATTTTCGATCGTTTTTAGGGTTCATAGTGTGCATGTCTAAATGGGCTTTCTAGTGAACCCGTTAGAATTTTAACCGAGTCAAAAGTTCAAAATTTTAGTTTAAGCTGTATAATAAGGTTTAAAAGCCCATAATTAACTTTTTTTACCCAAAAAATTTGATTCAATATCATTTTCGATCGTTTTTTAGGTTTCATAGCGTGTATGTCTAAATGGGCTTTCTAGTGAACCCGTTCGAATTTTAACCGAGTCAAAAGTTTAAAATTTTAGTTTAAGTTGTATAATAAGGTTCAAAATCCCATAATTAACTTTTTTTACACAAAAAAAAATTATTTAATATCATTTTCCATCGTTTTTAGGGTTCATAGCGTGCATGTCTAAATGGGCTTTCTAGTGAACCCATTCGAATTTTAACCGAGTCAAAAGTTTAAAATTTTAGTTTAAGCTGTATTATAAGGTTCAAAAGCCCATAATTAACATTTTTTACCCAAAAAATTTGATTTAATATCATTTCCATCATTTTTTAGTGTTTAGAGCATGTATGTTTAAATGGGCTTTCTAGTGAACCCGTTTGAATTTTAACCGATTAAAAAGCTCGGAATTTGAGTTTAAGCTGTATAATTTGGTTCAAATGCCCATAATTAACTTTTCGTACCCAAAAAATTTGATTTAATATCATTTTGGATCGTTTTTAGGGTTCATAGCGTGCATGTCTAAATGGGCTTTCTAGTGAACCTGTTCAAATTTTAACCGAGTCAAATGTTCAAAATATTAGTTTAAGCTGTATAATAAGGTTCAAAAGCCCATAATTAACATTTTTATCCAAAAAAATTGATTTAATATCATTTTCGATCGTTTTTTAGGGTTCATAGCGTGCATGTCTAAATAGGCTTTCTAGTAAACTCGTTCGAATTTTAACCGAGTCAAAATTTCAAAATTTTAGTTTAATCTATATAAAAAGGTTCAAAAGCCCATAATTAACTTTTTTTAACCAAAAAATTTGATTTAATATCATTTTCCATCGTTTTTAAGTGTTCATAGCGTTCACGTCTAAATGGGCTTTCTGGTGAACCCGTTCGAATTTTAACCGATTAAAAAGCTCAGAATTTGAGTTTAAGCTGTTTTATTTGTTTCAAATGCTCATAATTAACTTTTTTTACCCAAAAAAATTTATTTAATATCATTTTCGATCTTTTTTAGGGTTGATAGTGTGCATGTCTAAATGGGCTTACTAGTGAACCCGTTAGAATTTTAACCGAGTCAAAAGTTCAAAATTTTAGTTTAAGATGTATAATAAGGTTCAAAAGCCCATAATTAACTTTTTTTACCCAAAAAATTTGATTTAATATCATTTTCGATCGTTTTTTAGGTTTTATAGCGTGTATGTCTAAATGGGCTTTCTAGTGAACCCGTTCGAATTTTAACCGAGTGAAAAGTTTAAAATTTTAGTTTAAGCTGTATAATAAGATTCAAAAGCTCATAATTAACTTTTTTTAACCAAAAAATTTGATTTAATATCATTTTCCATCGTTTTTTAGGGTTCATAGGGTTCATGTCTAAATGGGCTTTCTGGTGAACCCGTTCGAATTTTAACCGATTAAAAAGCTCAGAATTTGAGTTTAAGTTGTATTATTTGGTTCAAATGCTCATAATTAACTTTTTTTACCCAAAAAAATTTATTTAATATCATTTTCGATCGTTTTTTAGGGTTCATACCGTGCATGTCTAAATGGGATTTCTAGTGAACCCGTTCGAATTTTAACCGAGTAAAAAGTTCAATATTTTAGTTTAAGTTGTATAATAAGGTTCAAAAGCCCATAGTTACCTTTTTTTACCCAAAAAATTGGATTCAATATCATTTTCAATCATTTTTTAGGATTCATAACGTGCATGTCTAAATGGGCTTTCTAGTGAACCCGTTCGAATTTTAACCGAGTCAAAAGTTCAAAATTTTAGTTTAAGCTGTATAATAAGGTTCAAAAGACCACAATTAAATTTTTTATCCAAAAAATTTGATTTAATATCATTTTCCATCGCTTTTTGGGGTTCATACCGTGCATGTCTAAATGGGCTTTCTAGTGAACCTGTTCGAATTTTAACCGAGTAAAAAGTTCAAAATTTTAGTTTAAGCTGTATAATAAGGTTCAAAAGCCCATAATTAACTTTTTTACCCAAAAAATTTGATTTAAAATATCTTTTTCGATCGTTTTTTAGGGTTCGTAACGTGCATGTCTAAATGGGCTTTCTGGTGAACCCATTCAAATTTTAACAGAGTCAAAAATTCAAAATTTTAGTTTAAGCTGTATAATAAGTTTCAAAATCCCATAATTAACATTTTGTACCCAAAAAATTTGATTTAATATCATTTTCGTTCGTTTTTTAGGTTTCATAGCGTGTATGTCTAAATGGGTTTTCTAGTGAACCCGTTCGAATTTTAACAGATTAAAAACCTCAGAATTTGAGTTTAAGTTGAATAATTTGGTTCAAATGCCTATAATTAACTTTTTTTACCCAAAAAATTTGATTTAAAATATCTTTTTCGATCGTTTTTATGGTTCGTAACGTGCATGTCTAAACTGGCTTTCTGGTAAACCCATTCAAATTTTAATAGAGTCAAAAATTCAAAATTTTAGTTTAAGATGTATAATAAGGTTCAAAAGCCCATAATTAACTTTTTATACCCAAAAAATTTGATTCAATATCATTTTCGATCATTTTTAGGGTTCAGAGCGTGCATGTCTAAATGGGCTTTCTAGTGAACCCGTTCGAATTTTAACCGATTAAAAAGCTCAGAATTTGAGTTTAAGGTGTATAATTTGGTTCAAATGCCCATAATTAACTTTTTGACCCCAAAAAATTTGATTTAATATCATTTTCGATTGTTTTTAGGGTTCATGGCGTGCATTTCTAAATGGGCTTTCTAGTGAACCCGTTCGAATTTTAGCCGAGTCAGAAGTTCAAAATTTTAGTTTAAGATGTATAATAAGGTTCCAAAGCCCATAATTAACTTTTTTTACCCAAAAAATTTTATTTAATATAATTTTTTATTGTTTTTTAGGATTCTTAGCGTTCATGTCTAAATGGGCTTTCTGGTGAACCCGTTCGAATTTTAACCGATTAAGAAGCTCAAAATTTGAGTTTAAGCTGTATAATTTGGTTCAAATGCCCATAACAAACTTTTTGTACCCAAAAAATTTGATTTAATATCATTTTCGATCGTTTTTTAGGGTTCATAGTGTGCATGTCAAAATGGGCTTTCTAGTGAACCCGTTCGAATTTTAACCGAGTCAAAAGTTCAAAATTTTAGTTTAAGCTGTACAATAAGGTTCAAAAGCCCATAATTAACTTTTTTTACCCAAACAATATGATTTAATATCATTTTCGTTCGTTTTTTAGGTATCATAGCGTGTATGTCTAAATGGGTTTTCTAGTGAACCCGTTCGAATTTTAACCGATTAAAAACCTCAGAATTTGAGTTTAAGTTGTATAATTTGGTTCAAATGCCCATAATTAACTTTTTGTACCCAAAAAATTTGATTTAAAATATCTTTTTCGATCGTTTTTTAGGGTTCGTGACGTGCATGTCTAAATGGGCTTTTCTGGTGAACCCATTCAAATTTTAACAGAGTCCAAAATTCAAAATTTTAGTTTAAGCTGTATAATAATGTTCAAAAGCCCATAATTAACTTTTTTTACCCAAAAAATTTGATTTAATATCATTTTCGATCATTTTTTAGGGTTCATACCGTGCATGTCTAAATGGGCTTTCTAGTGAACCCATTCGAATTTTAACCGAGTTGAAACTTCAAAATTTTAGTTTAAGCAGTATAATAAGTTTCAAAAGCCCATAATTTACTTTCTTTTACCCAAAAAAATTGATTTAATATCATTTTCAATCTTTTTTACGGTTCATAGTGTGCATGTCTAAATGGGCTTTCTAGTGAACCCGTTCGAATTTTAACCGAGTCAAAAGTTCAAAATTTTAGTTTAAGCTGTATAATAAGGTTCAAAAGCCCATAATTAACTTTTTTTACCCAAAAAATTTGATTTAATATCATTTTCGATCATTTTTTAGGGTTCATATCGTGTATGTCTAAATGGGCTTTCTAGTGAACCCGTTCGAATTTTAACCGAGTCAAAACTTCAAAATTTTAGTTTAAGCTGTATAATAAGGTTCAAAAGCCCATAATTAACTTTTTTTACCCAAAAAATTTGATTCAATATCATTTTCGATCGTTTTTAGGGTTCAGGGCGTGCATGTCTAAATGGGCTTTCTAGTGAACCCGTTCCAATTTTACCGATTAAAAAGCTCAGAATTTGAGTTTAAGTTGTATAATTTGATTCAAATGCCCATAATTAAATTTTTTTACCAAAAAAATTTGATTTAATATCAGTTTCGATCGTTTTTTAGGGTTCATAGCGTGCATGTGAAATTGGGCTTTCTAGTGAACCCTTTCGAATTTTAACCGAGTGAAAAGTTTAAAATTTTAGTTTAAGATGTATAATAAGGTTCAAAATCCCATAATTAACTTTTTTTACCCAAAAAATTTGATTTAATATCATTTTCCATCGTTTTTCAGTGTTCAGAGCATGTATGTCTAAATGGGCTTTCTAGTGAACCTGTTCGAATTTTAACCGAGTCAGAAGTTCAAAATTTTAGTTTAAGATGTATAATAAGGTTCCAAAGCCCATAATTAACTTTTTTTACCCAAAAAATTTTATTTAATATCATTTTTTATTGTTTTTTAGGATTCTTAGCGTTCATGTCTAAATGGGCTTTCTGGTGAACCCGTTCGAATTTTAACCGAGTCAAAAGTTCAAAATATTAGTTTAAGTTGTATAATAAGGTCCAAAAGCCGATAATTAACTTTTTTTTACCCAAAAAATTTGATTTAATATCATTTTCCATCGTTTTTTAGTGTTCAGAGCGTGCATGTCTAAATCGGTTTTCTAGTGAACCCGTTCGAATTTTACCGATTAAAAAGCTCAGAATTTGAGTTTAAGTTGTATAATTTGGTTCAAATTCCCATAATTAACTTTTTTTACCCAAAAAATTTGATTTAATATCAGTTTCGATCGTTTTTTAGGGTTCATAGCGTGCATGTCAAATTGTGCTTTCTAGTGAACCCGTTTGAATTTTAACCGAGTCAAAAGTTCAAAATTTTAGTTTAAGTTGTATAAAAAGGTTTAAAAGCCCATAATTAACTTTTTTTTACCCAAAAAAATTGATTTAATGTCATTTTCGATCATTTTTCAGGGTTCATACCGTGCACGTCTAAATGGGTTTTCTAGTGAACCCATTCGAATTTTAACCGAGTCAAAAGTTCAAAGTTTTAGTTTAAGCTGTATAATAAGGTTCAAAAGCCCATAATTACCTTTTTTTACCCAAAAAATTTTATTTAATATCATTTTCGATCGTTTTTTAGTGTTCATAGCGTTCATGTCTAAATGAGCTCTCTGGTGAACCCGTTCGAATTTTAACCGATTAAAAAGCTCAGAATTTGAGTTTAGGCTGTATAATTTAGTTCAAATGCTCATAATTAACTTTTTTTTACCCAAAAAATTTTATTTAATATCATTTTCGATCGTTTTTAGGGTTCATAGTGTGCATGTCTAAATGGGCTTTCTAGTGAACCCGTTCGAATTTTAACCGAGTCATAAGTTCAAAATTTTAGTTTAAGATGTATAATAAGGTTCCAAAGCCCATAATTAACTTTTCTACACAAAAAATTTGATTTAATATCATTTTGAATCGTTTTTTAGGGTTCATATCGTGCATGTCTAAATGGGCTTTCTAGTGAACCCGTTCGAATTTTAAGCGACTCAAAAGTTCAAAATATTAGTTTAAGCTGTATAATAAGGTTCAAAAGCCTATAATTAACTTTTTTATCAAAAAAATTTGATTTAATATCATTTTCCATCGTTTTTTAGTGTTTAGAGCGTGCATGTCTAAATGGGCTTTCTAGTGAACCCGTTCGAATTTTACAGATTAAAAAGCTCAGTATTTGAGTTTAGGATGTATAATTTGGTTCAAATGCCCATAATTAACATTTTTTACCAAAAAAATTTGATTTAATATCAGTTTCGATCGTTTTTTAGGGTTCATAGCGTGCATGTCAAATTGGGCTTTCTAGTGAACCCGTTCGAATTTTAACCGAGTGAAAAGTTTAAAATTTTAGTTTAAGTTGTATAATAAGGTTCAAAAGCCCATAAATAACTTTTTTTACACAAAAAATTTGATTTAATATCAGTTAAAATCTTTTTCGATCGTTTTTAGGGTTCGTAACGTGCATGTCTAAATGGGCTTTCTGGTAAACCCATTCAAATTTTAATAGAGTCAAAAATTCAAAATTTTATTTTAAACTGTATAATAAGGTTCAAAAGCCCATAATTAACTTTTTTTACCCAAAAAATTTGATTCAATATCATTTTCGATCGTTTTTAGGGTTCAGAGCGTGCATGTCTAAATGGGCTTTCTAGTGAACCCGTTCGAATTTTAACCGATTAAAAAGCTCAAAATTTGAGTTTAAGCTGTATAATTTGGTTCAAATGCCCATAATTAACTTTTTTTACCCAAAAAATTTGATTTAATATCATTTTCGATCGTTTTTTAGGGTTCAAAGCGTGCATTTCTAAATGGGCTTTCTAGTGAACCCGTTCGAATTTTAACCGATTAAAAAGCTCAGAATTTGAGTTTAAGCTGTATAAATTGTTTCAAATCCCATAATTAACTTTTTTTACCCAAAAAATTTGATTTAATATCATTTTCGATCATTTTTTAGGGTTCATACCGTGCATGTCTAAATGGGCTTTCTAGTGAACCCATTCGAATTTTAACCGAGTTAAAACTTCAAAATTTTAGTTTAAGCAGTATAATAAGTTTCAAAAGCCCATAATTTACTTTTTTTACCCAAAAAAATTGATTTAATATCTTTTTCGATCGTTTTTTAGGGTTCATAGCGTGCATGTCTAAATGGGCTTTCTAGTGAACTGTTCTAATTTTAACCGAGTCAAAAGCTCAAAATTTTCGTTTAAGATGTATAATAAGGTTCAAAAGCGCATAATTTACTTTTTTAGCCAAAAAATTTGATTTAATATCATTTTCGATCTTTTTTAGGGTTCATAGCGTGCATGTCTAAATGGGCTTTCTAGTGAACCCGTTCGAATTTTAACCAAATCAAAAGTTCAAAATTTTAGTTTAAGCCGTATAATAAGGTTCAAAAGCCCATAATTAACTTTTTTTTATCCAAAAAATTTGATTTAATATCATTTTCAATCTTTTTTACGTTTCATAGCGTGCATGTCTAAATGGGCTGTCTAGTGAACCCGTTCGAATTTTAACCGAGTCAAAAGTTCAAAATTTTAGTTTAAGCTGTATAATAAGGTTCAAAAGCCCATAATTAACTTTTTTTACCCAAAAAATTTGATTTAATATCATTTTCGATCATTTTTAGGGTTCATACCGTGCATGTCTAAATGGGCTTTCTAGTGAACCCATTCGAATTTTAACCGAGTTAAAACTTCAAAATTTTAGTTTAAGCAGTATAATAAGTTTCAAAAGCCCATAATTTACTTTTTTTACCTAAAAAAATTGATTAAATACCATTTTCAATCTTTTTTACGGTTCATAGCGTGCATGTCTAAATGGGCTTTCTAGTGAACCCGTTCGAATTTTAACAGAGTCAAAAGTTCAAAATTTTAGTTTAAGCTGTATAATAAGGTCCAAAAGCCCATAATTAACTTTTTTTACCCAAAAAATTTTATTTAATATCATTTTTGATCGTTTTTTAGGATTCATAGCGTTCATGTCTAAATGGGCTTTCTGGTGAACCCGTTAGAATTTTAACCGATTAAAAAGCTCAGAATTTGAGTTTAAGCTGTATAATTTAGTTCAAATGCCCATAATTAATTTTTTGTACCCAAAAAATTTGATTTAATATCATTTCGACCGTTTTTTAGGGTTCATAGTGTGCATGTCTAAATGGGCTTTCTAGTGAACCCGTTCGAATTTTAAACGAGTCAAAAGTTCAACATTTTAGTTTTAGCTGTATAATAAGGTTCAAAAGCCCATAATTAACTTTTTTTGCCCAAAAAATTTTATTTCATATCATTTTCTATCTTTTTTAGGTTTCATAGCGTGTATGTCTAAATGGGCTTTCAAGTGAACCCGTTCGAATTTTAACCGAGTCAAAAGTTTAAAATTTTAGTTTAAGTTGTATAATAAGGTTCAAAAGCCCATAATTTACTTTTTGTACGCAAAAATTTGATTTAATATCATTTTTTATCGTTTTTTAGGGTTCAGAGCGTACATGTCTAAATGGGCTTTCTAGTGAACCCGTTCGAATTTTAACCGAGTCAAAAGTTCAAAATTTTAGTTTAAGCTTTATAATAAGGTTCAAAAGCCCATAATTTAGTTTTTTTACCTAAAAAAATTGATTAAATACCATTTTCAATATTTTTTACGGTTCATAGCGTGCATGTCTAAATGGGCTTTCTAGTGAACCCGTTCGAATTTTAACAGAGTCAAAAGTTCAAAATTTTAGTTTAAGCTGTATAATAAGGTCCAAAAGCCCATAATTAACTTTTTTTACCCAAAAAATTTTATTTAATATCATTTTTGATCGTTTTTTAGGATTCATAGCGTTCATGTCTAAATGGGCTTTCTGGTGAACCCGTTAGAATTTTAACCGATTAAAAAGCTCAGAATTTGAGTTTAAGCTGTATAATTTGGTTCAAATGCCCATAATTAATTTTTTGTACCCAAAAAATTTGATTTAATATCATTTCGACCGTTTTTTAGGGTTCATAGTGTGCATGTCTAAATGGGCTTTCTAGTGAACCCGTTCGAATTTTAAACGAGTCAAAAGTTCAACATTTTAGTTTTAGCTGTATAATAAGGTTCAAAAGCCCATAATTAACTTTTTTTACCCAAAAAATTTTATTTCATATCATTTTCTATCTTTTTTAGGTTTCATAGCGTGTATGTCTAAATGGGCTTTCAAGTGAACCCGTTCGAATTTTAACCGAGTCAAAAGTTTAAAATTTTAGTTTAAGTTGTATAATAAGGTTCAAAAGCCCATAATTTACTTTTTGTACGCAAAAATTTGATTTAATATCATTTTTTATCGTTTTTTAGGGTTCAGAGCGTACATGTCTAAATGGGCTTTCTAGTGAACCCGTTCGAATTTTAACCGAGTCAAAAGTTCAAAATTTTAGTTTAAGCTTTATAATAAGGTTCAAAAGCCCATAATTAACTTTTTTTTACCCAAAAAATTTGATTTAATATCATTTTCCATCGTTTTTTAGGGTTTAGAGCGTGCATGTCTAAATGGGCTTTCTAGTGAACCTGTTCGAATTTTAACCGATTAAAAAGCTCAGAATTTGAGTTTAAGCTGTATCATTTGATTCAAATTCCCATAATTAACTTTTTGTACCCAAAAAAATTTGATTTAACATCATTTTCGATCGTTTTTTAGGGTTTAGAGCGTGCATGTCTAAATGGGCTTTCTAGTGAACCCGTTCGAATTTTAACCGAGTCAAAAGCTCAGAATTTGAGTTTAAGCTGTATAATAAGGTTCAAAAGCCCATAATTACCTTTTTTTACACAAAAAAATTTATTTAATATCATTTTCCATCGTTTTTAAGGTTCATAGCGTGCATGTCTAAATGGGCTTTCTAGTGAACCCATTCGAATTTTAAACGATTAACTCAGAATTTGAGTTTAAGCTGTATAATTTGGTTCAAATGCCTATAATTAACTTTTTGATCTCAAAAAATTTGATTTAATATCATTTTCGATCGTTTTTTAGGGTTCATAGCGTGTATGTCTAAATGGTCTTTCTAGTGAACCCGTTCAAATTTTAACCGACTCAAAAGTTCAAAATTTTAGTTTAAGCTGTATAATAAGGTTCAAAAGTCTATAATTAACTTTTTTTACCCAAAAAATTTGATTTAATATCATTTTCGATCATTTTTTAGGGTTCATAACGTGCATGTCTAAATGGGCTTTCTAGTGAACCCATTCGAATTTTAACCGATTAAAAAGCTCAGAATTTGAGTTTAAGCTGTATAATTTGGTTCAAATGCCTATAATTAACTTTTTGTACTCAAAAAATTTGATTTAATATCATTTTCGATCGTTTTTTAGGGTTCATAGCGTGTATGTCTAAATGGGCTTTCTAGTGAACCTGTTCGAATTTTAACCGACTCAAAAGTTCAAAATTTTAGTTTAAGCTGTATAATAAGGTTCAAAAGCCCATAATTAACTTTTTTTTACCCAAAAAATTTGATTTAATATCATTTTCGATCATTTTTTAGGGTTCATAACTTGCATGTCTAAATGGGCTTTCTAGTGAACCCGTTCGAATTTTAACCGATTAAAAAGCTCAGAATTTGAGTTTAAGCTATATAATTTGGTTTAAGTACCCATAATTAACTTTTTGTACCCAAGATATTTGATTTAATATCATTTTCGATCATTTTTTAGGGTTCAGAGCGTGCATGTCTAAGTGGGCTTTCCAGTGAACCCGATCGAATTTTAACCGAGTTAAAAGTTCAAAATTTTAATTTAAGCTGTATTATAAGGTTCAAAAGCCTATAATTAACTTTTTTTACACAAAAAATTCGATTTAATATCATTTTCGATCGTTTTTTACGGTTCATAACGTGCATGTCTAAATGGGCTTTCTAGTGAACCCGTTCGAATTTTAACCGATTAAAAAGTTCAGAATTTGAGTTTAAGTTGTATAATTTGGTTCAAATGCCCATAATTTACTTTTTATACCCAAAAAATTTGATTTAATATCATTTTTGATCGTTTTTTAGGGTTCAGAGCGTGCATGTCTAAATGAGCTTTCTAGTGAACCCGTTCGAATTTTAACCGAGTCAAAAGTTCAAAATTTTAGTTTAAGCTTTATAATAAGGTTCAAAAGCCCATAATTAACTTTTTGTACCCAAAAAATTTGATTTAATATCATTTTTGATCGTTTTTTAGGGTTCAGAGCGTGCATGTCTAAATGGGCTTTCTAGTGAACCCGTTCGAATTTTAACCGATTAAAAAGCTCAGAATTTGAGTTTAAGCTGTATCATTTGATTCAAATTCCCATAATTAACTTTTTGTACCCAAAAAAATTTGATTTAACATCATTTTCGATCGTTTTTTAGGGTTTAGAGCGTGCATGTCTAAATGGGCTTTGTAGTGAACCCGTTCGAATTTTAACCGAGTCAAAAGCTCAGAATTTGAGTTTAAGCTGTATAATAAGGTTCAAAAGCCCATAATTACCTTTTTTTACACAAAAAAATTTATTTAATATCATTTTCCATCGTTTTTAAGGTTCATAGCGTGCATGTCTAAATGGGCTTTCTAGTGAACCCATTCGAATTTTAAACGATTAACTCAGAATTTGAGTTTAAGCTGTATAATTTGGTTCAAATGCCTATAATTAACTTTTTGAACTCAAAAAATTTGATTTAATATCATTTTCGATCGTTTTTTAGGGTTCATAGCGTGTATGTCTAAATGGTCTTTCTAGTGAACCCGTTCAAATTTTAACCGACTCAAAAGTTCAAAATTTTAGTTTAAGCTGTATAATAAGGTTCAAAAGCCTATAATTAACTTTTTTTACCCAAAAAATTTGATTTAATATCATTTTCGATCATTTTTTAGGGTTCATAACGTGCATGTCTAAATGGGCTTTCTAGTGAACCCATTCGAATTTTAACCGATTAAAAAGCTCAGAATTTGAGTTTAAGCTGTATAATTTGGTTCAAATGCCTATAATTAACTTTTTGTACTCAAAAAATTTGATTTAATATCATTTTCGATCGTTTTTTAGGGTTCATAGCGTGTATGTCTAAATGGGCTTTCTAGTGAACCTGTTCGAATTTTAACCGACTCAAAAGTTCAAAATTTTAGTTTAAGCTGTATAATAAGGTTCAAAAGCCCATAATTAACTTTTTTTTACCCAAAAAATTTTATTTAATATCATTTTCGATCATTTTTTAGGGTTCATAACTTGCATGTCTAAATGGGCTTTCTAGTGAACCCGTTCGAATTTTAACCGATTAAAAAGCTCAGAATTTGAGTTTAAGCTGTATAATTTGGTTTAAGTGCCCATAATTAACTTTTTGTACCCAAGATATTTGATTTAATATCATTTTCGATCATTTTTTAGGGTTCAGAGTGTGCATGTCTAAGTGGGCTTTCTAGTGAACCCGATCGAATTTTAACCGAGTTAAAAGTTCAAAATTTTAATTTAAGCTGTATTATAAGGTTCAAAAGCCTATAATTAACTTTTTTTACACAAAAAATTCGATTTAATATCATTTTCGATCGTTTTTTACGGTTCATAACGTGCATGTCTAAATGGGCTTTCTAGTGAACCCGTTCGAATTTTAACCGATTAAAAAGTTCAGAATTTGAGTTTAAGTTGTATAATTTGGTTCAAATGCCCATAGTTTACTTTTTATACCCAAAAAATTTGATTTAATATCATTTTTGATCGTTTTTTAGGGTTCAGAGCGTGCATGTCTAAATGAGCTTTCTAGTGAACCCGTTCGAATTTTAACCGACTCAAAAGTTCAAAATTTTAGTTTTATCTTTATAATAAGGTTCAAAAGCCCATAATTAAGTTTTTTCACCCAAAAAATTTGATTTAATATCATTTTCCATCGTCTTTTAGGGTTTAGAGCGTGCATGTCTAAATGGGCTTTCTAGTGAACCCGTTCAAATTTTAACCAATTAAAAAGCTCAGAATTTGAGTTTAAGCTGTATAATTTGGTTCAAATTCCCGTAATTAACTTTTTGTACCCAAAAAATTTGATTTAATATCATTTTTTATCGTTTTTTAGGGTTCAGAGCGTGCATGTCTAAATGGGCTTTCTAGTGAACCCGTTCGAATTTTAACTGAGTCAAAAGTTCAAAATTTTAGTTTAAGCTGTATAATATGGTTCAAAAGCCCATAATTAACTTTTTTTTACCCAAAAAATTTGATTTAATATCATTTTCCATCGTTTTCTAGGGTTAAGAGCGTGCAAGTCTAAATGGGCTTTCTAGTGAACCCGTTCGAATTTTAACCGATTAAAAAGCTCAGAATTTGAGTTTAAGCTGTATAATTTGGTTCAAATGCCTATAATTAACTTTTTGTACTCAAAAAATTTGATTTAATATCATTTTCGATCGTTTTTTAGGGTTCATAGTGTGTATGTCTAAATGGGCTTTCTAATGAACCCGTTCGAATTTTAACCGACTCAAAAGTTCAAAATTTTAGTTTAAGCTATATAATAAGGTTCAAAAGCCCATAATTAACTTTTTTTACCCAAAAAATTTGATTTAATATCATTTTCCATCGTTTTTCAGTGTTCAGAGCATGTATGTCTAAATGGGCTTTCTAGTGAACCCGTTCGAATTTTAACCGATTAAAAAGCTCAGAATTTGAGTTTAAGCTGTATATTTTGGTTCAAATCCCCGTAATTAACTTTTTGTACCCAAAAAATTTGATTTAATATCATTTTTGATCGTTTTTTAGGGTTCGGAGCGTGCATGTCTAAATGTGCTTTCTAGTAAACCCGTTCGAATTTCTACCGAGTCAAAAGTTCAAAGTTTTAGTTTAAGCTTTATAATAAGGTTCAAAAGCCCATAATTAACTTTTTTCACCCAAAAAATTTGATTTAATATCATTTTCCATCGTTTTTTAGGGTTTAGAGCGTGCATGTCTAAATGGGCTTTCTAGTTAACCCGTTCGAATTTTAACCGATTAAAAAGCTCAGAATTTGAGTTTAAGCTTTATAATTTGGTTCAAATGCCCATAATTAACTTTTTGTACCCAAAAAATTTGATTTAATATCATTTTCGATCGTTTTTTAGGGTTTAGAGCGTGCATGTTTAAGTGGGCTTTCTAGTGAACCCGATCGAATTTTAACCGAGTTAAAAGTTCAAAATTTTAGTTTAAGCTGTATTATAAGGTTCAAAAGCCCATAATTAACTTTTTTTACACAAAAAATTTGATTTAATATCATTTTCGATCGTTTTTTAGGTTTCATAACGTGCATGTCTAAATGGGATTTCTAGTGAATCCGTTCGAATTTTAACCGATTAAAAAGCTCAGAATTTGAGTTTAAGCTTTATAATTTGGTTCAAATGCCCATAATTAACTTTTTGTACCCAAAAAATTTGATTTAATATCATTTTCGATCATTTTTTAGGGTTTAGAGCGTGCATGTCTAAGTGGGCTTTCTAGTGAACCCGATCGAATTTTAACCGAGTCAAAAGTTCAAAATTTTAGTTTAAGCTGTATAATAAGGTTCAAAAGCCCATAATTAACTTTTTTTACCCAAAAAATTTGATTTAATATCATTTTCCATCGTTATTTAGGGTTAAGAGCGTGCAAGTCTAAATGGGCTTTCTAGTTAACCCGTTCGAATTTTAACCGATTAAAAAGCTCAGAATTTGAGTTTAAGCTGTATAATTTAGTTCAAATGCCGTAATTAACTTTTCGTACCCAAAAAATTTGATTTCATATCATTTTCGATCGTTTTTTAGGGTTCGGAGCGTGCATGTCAAAATGGGCTTTCTAGTGAACCCGTTCGAATTTTAACCGAGTCAAAAGTTCAAAATTTTAGTTTAAGCTTTATAATAAGGTTCAAAAGCTCATAATTAACTTTTTTTACCCAAAAAATTTGATTTAATATCATTCTCCATCGTTTTTTTAGGGTTCATAACATGCATGTCTAAATGGGCTTTCTAGTGAACCCGTTCGAATTTTAACCGATTAAAAAGCTCAGAATTTGAGTTTAAGCTGTATAATAATGTTCAAATGCCCGTAATTAACTTTTTGTACCCAAAAAATTTGATTAAATATCATTTTCGATCATTTTTTAGGGTTCGGAGCGTGCATGTCTAAATGGGCTTTATAGTGAACCCGTTCGAATTTTAAATGAGTCAAAAGTTCAAAATTTTAGTTTAAGCTTTATAATAAGGTTCAAAAGCCCATAATTAACTTTTTTCACCCAAAAAATTTGATTTAATATCATTTTCCATCGTTTTTTAGGGTTCAGAGCGTGCATGTCTAAATAGGCTTTCTAGTGAACCCGTTTGAATTTTAACCGATTAAAAAGCTCAGAATTTGAGTTTAAGCTGTATAATTTGGTTCAAATGCCCGTAATTAACTTTTTGTACCCAAAAAATTTGATTAAATATCATTTTCGATCGTTTTTTAGGGTTCGGAGCGTGCATGTCAAAATGGGCTTTCTAGTGAACCCGTTCGAATTTTAACCGAGTCAAAAGTTCAAAATTTTAGTTTAAGCTTTATAATAAGGTTCAAAAGCCCATAATTAACTTTTTTAGCCAAAAAATTTGATTTAATATCCTTTTCCATCGTTTTTTAGGGTTCATAACATGCATGTCTAAATGGGCTTTCTAGTGAACCCGTTCGAATTTGAACCGATTAAAAAGCTCAGAATTTGAGTTTAAGCTTTATAATTTGGTTCAAATGCCCATAATTAACTTTTTGTTCCCAAAAAATTTGATTTAATATCATTTTCGATAGTTTTTTAAGGTTTAGAGCGTGCATGTCTAAGTGGGGTTTCTAGTGAACCCGATCGAATTTTAACCGAGTTAAAAGTTCAAAATTTTAGTTTAAGCTGTATTATAAGGTTCAAAAGCCCATAATTAACTTTTTTTACACAAAAAAATTGATTTAATATCATTTTCGATCGTTTTTTAGGGTTCATAACGTGCATGTCTAAATGGGATTTCTAGTGAATCCGTTCGAATTTTAACCGATTAAAAAGCTCAGAATTTGAGTTTAAGCTGTATAATTTGGTTCAAATGCCCGTAATTAACTTTTTGTACCCAAAAAATTTGATTTAATATCATTTTCGATCGTTTTTTAGGGTTCGGAGAGTGCATGTCTAAATGGGCTTTCTAGTGAACCCGTTCGAATTTTAAACGAGTCAAAAGTTCAAAATTTTAGTTGAAGCTTTATAATAAGGTTCAAAAGCCCATAATTAACTTTTTTTAGCCAAAAAATTTGATTTAATATCCTTTTCCGTCGTTTTTTAGTGTTCAGAGCGTGCATGTCTAAATGGGCTTTCTAGTGAACCCGTTCGAATTTTAACCGATTAAAAAGTTCAGAATTTGAGTTTAAGCTGTATAATTTAGTTCAAATGCCTATAATTAACTTTTTGTACTCAAAAAATTTGATTTAATATCATTTTCGATTTTTTTTTAGGGTTCATTGCGTGTATGTCTAAATGGGCTTTCTAGTGAACCCGTTCGAATTTTAACCGACTCAAAAGTTCAAAATTTTAGTTTAAGCTTTATAATAAGGTTCAAAAGCCCATAATTAACTTTTTTCACCCAAAAAATTTGATTTAATATCATTTTCCATCGTTTTTTAGGGTTCAGAGCGTGCATGTCTAAATGGGCTTTCTAGTGAACCCGTTCGAATTTTAACCGATTAAAAAGCTCAGAATTTGAGTTTAAGCTGTATAATTTGGTTCAAATGCCCGTAATTAAGTTTTTGTACCCAAAAAATTTGATTAAATATCATTTTCGATCATTTTTTAGGGTTCGGAGCGTGCTTGTCTAAATGGGCTTTATAGTGAACCCGTTCGAATTTTAAATGAGTCAAAAGTTCAAAATTTTAGTTTAAGCTTTATAATAAGGTTCAAAAGCCCATAATTAACTTTTTTTAGCCAAAAAATTTGATTTAATATCCTTTTCCATCGTTTTTTATGGTTCAGAGCGTGCATTTCTAAATGGGCTTTCTAGTGAACCCGTTCGAATTTTAACTGATTAAAAAGTTCAGATTTTGAGTTTAAGCTGTATAATTTAGTTCAAATGCCCGTAATTAACTTTTTGTACACAAAAAATTTGATTTAATATCATTTTTGATTGTTTTTTAGGGTTCAGAGCGTGCATGTCTAAATTGGCTTTCTTGTGAACCCGTTCGAATTTTAACTTAGTCAAAAGTTCAAAATTATAGTTTAAGCTGTATAATATGGTTCAAAAGCCCATAATTAACTTTTTTCACCCAAAAAATTTGATTTAATATCATTTTCCAACGTTTTTTAGGGTTCAGAGCGTGCATGTCTAAATGGGCTTTCTAGTGAACCCGTTCGAATTTTAACCGATTAAAAAGTTCAGAATTTGAGTTTAAGCTGTATAATTTGGTTCAAATGCCTATAATTAACTTTTTGTACTCAAAAAATTTGATTTAAGATCATTTTCGATCGTTTTTTAGGGTTCATAGTGTGTATGTCTAAATGGGCTTTCTAATGAACCCGTTCGAATTTTAACCGACTCAAAAGTTCAAAATTTTAGTTTAAGATATATAATAAGGTTCAAAAGCACATAATTAACATTTTTTACCCAAAAAATTTGATTTAATATCATTTTCGATCATTTTTTAGGGTTCATAACGTGCATGTCTAAATGGGCTTTCTAGTGAACCTGTTCGAATTTTAACCGATTAAAAAGCTCAGAATTTGAGTTTAAGCTGTATAATTTGGTTCAAATCCCCGTAATTAACTTTTTGTACCCAAAAAATTTGATTTAATATCATTTTTGATCGTTTTTTAGGGTTCGGAGCGTGCATGTCTAAATGGGCTTTCTAGTGAACCCGTTCGAATTTCTACCGAGTCAAAAGTTCAAAGTTTTAGTTTAAGCTTTATAATAAGGTTCAAAAGCCCATAATTAACTTTTTTCACCCAAAAAATTTGATTTAATATCATTTTCATCGTTTTTTAGGGTTTAGAGCGTGCATGTCTTAAATGGGCTTTCTAGCTAACCCGTTCAAATTTTAAGCGATTAAAAAGCTCAGAATTTGAGTTTAAGCTGTATAATTTGGTTCAAATGCCTATAATTAACTTTTCGTACCCAAAAAATTTGATTTAATATCATTTTCGATCGTTTTTTAGGGTTTAGAGCGTGCATGTCTAAGTGGGCTTTCTAGTGAACCCGATCGAATTTTAACTGAGTTAAAAGTTCAAAATTTTAGTTTAAGCTGTATTATAAGGTTCAAAAGCCCATAATTAACTTTTTTTACCCAAAAAATTTGATTTAATATCATTTTCGATCGTTTTTTAGGTTTCATAACGTGCATGTCTAAATGGGATTTCTAGTCAATCCGTTCAAATTTTAACCGATTAAAAAGCTCAGAATTTGAGTTTAAGCTGTATAATTTGGTTCAAATGCCCATAATTAACTTTTTGTACCCAAAAAATTTGATTTAATATCATTTTCGATCGTTTTTTAGGGTTCAGAGCATGCATGTCTAAGTGGGCTTTCTAGTGAACCCGATCGAATTTTAACCGAGTCAAAAGTTAAAATTTTAGTTTAAGCTGTATAATAAGGTTCAAAAGCCCATAATTAACTTTTTTTACCCAAAAAATTTGATTTAATATCATTTTCCATCGTTATTTAGGGTTAAGAGCGTGCAAGTCTAAATGAGCTTTCTAGTTAACCCGTTCGAATTTTAACCGATTAAAAAGCTCAGAATTTGAGTTTAATCTGTATAATTTGGTTCAAAGGCCTATAATTAACTTTTTATACTCAAAAAATTTGATTTAATATTATTTTTGATCGTTTTTTAGGGTTCAGAGCGTGCATATCTAAATGGGCTTTGTAGTGAACCCGTTCAAATTTTAACCGAGTCAAAAGTTCAAAATTTTAGTTTAACCTTTATAATAAGGTTCAAAAGCCCATAATTAACTTTTTTTACCCAAAAAATTTGATTTAATATCATTTTCGATCGTTTTTTAGGGTTCAGAGCATGCATGTCTAAGTGGGCTTTCTAGTGAACCCGATCGAATTTTAACCGAGTCAAAAGTTAAAATTTTAGTTTAAGCTGTATAATAAGGTTCAAAAGCCCATAATTAACTTTTTTTACCCAAAAAATTTGATTTAATATCATTTTCCATCGTTATTTAGGGTTAAGAGCGTGCAAGTCTAAATGAGCTTTCTAGTTAACCCGTTCGAATTTTAACCGATTAAAAAGCTCAGAATTTGAGTTTAATCTGTATAATTTGGTTCAAAGGCCTATAATTAACTTTTTATACTCAAAAAATTTGATTTAATATTATTTTTGATCGTTTTTTAGGGTTCAGAGCGTGCATATCTAAATGGGCTTTGTAGTGAACCCGTTCGAATTTTAACCGAGTCAAAAGTTAAAATTTTAGTTTAACCTTTATAATAAGGTTCAAAAGCCCATAATTAACTTTTTTTACCCAAAAAATTTGATTTAATATCATTTTCGATCGTTATTTAGGGTTAAGAGCGTGCAAGTCTAAATGAGCTTTCTAGTTAACCCGTTCGAATTTGAACCGATTAAAAAGCTCAGAATTTGAGTTTAAGCTTTATAATTTGGTTCAAATTCCCATAATTAACTTTTTGTTACCAAAAAATTTGATTTAATATCATTTTCGATCGTTTTTTAGGGTTTAGAGTGTGCATGTCTAAGTGGGCTTTCTAGTGAACCCGATCGAATTTTAAACGAGTCAAAAGTTCAAAATTTTAGTTTAAGCTGTATAATAAGGTTCAAAAGCCCATAATTAACTTTTTTTCCCAAAAAATTTGATTTAATATCATTTTCGATCGTTTTTAGGGTTTAGAGCGTGCATGTCTAAATGAGCTTTCTAGTGAACCCGTTCGAATTTTAACCAAGTCAAAAGTTCAAAATTTTAGTTTAAGCTTTATAATAAGGTTCAAAAGCCCATAATTAACTTTTTTTTACACAAAAAAATTGATTTAATATCATTTTCGATCGTTTTTAGTGTTCAGAGCGTGCATGTCTAAATGGGCTTTCTAGTGAACCCGTTCGAATTTTAACCGATTAAAAAGCTCAGAATTTGAGTTTAAGCTGTATAATTTGGTTCAAATGCCCGTAATTAACTTTTTGTACCCAAAAAATTTGATTTAATATCATTTTCGATCGTTTTTTAGGGTTCATTGCGTGTATGTCTAAATGGGCTTTCTAGTGAACCCGTTCGAATTTTAACCGACTCAAAAGTTCAAAATTTTAGTTTAAGCTTTATAATAAGGTTCAAAAGCCCATAATTAACTTTTTTCACCCAAAAAATTTGATTTAATATCATTTTCCATCGTTTTTTAGGGTTCAGAGCGTGCATGTCTAAATGGGCTTTCTAGTGAACCCGTTCGAATTTTAACCGATTAAAAAGTTAAAATTTGAGTTTAAGCTGTATAATTTAGTTCAAATGCCTATAATTAACTTTTTGTACTCAAAAAATTTGATTTAATATCATTTTCGATCATTTTTTAGGGTTCATTGCGTCTATGTCTAAATGGGTTTTCTAGTGAACCCGTTCGAATTTTAACCGACTCAAAAGTTCAAAATTTTAGTTTAAGCTTTATAATAAGGTTCAAAAGCCTATAATTAACTTTTTGTACTCAAAAAATTTGATTTAATATCATTTTCCATCGTTTTTTTAGGGTTCATAACATGCGTGTCTAAATGGACTTTCTAGTGAACCCGTTCGAATTTGAACCGATTAAAAAGCTCAGAATTTGAGTTTAAGCTTTATAATTTGGTTCAAATGCCCATAATTAACTTTTTGTACTCAAAAAATTTGATTTAAGATCATTTTCGATAGTTTTTTAGGGTTCATTGCGTGTATGTCTAAATGGGCTTTCTAGTGAACCCGTTCGAATTTTAACCGACTCAAAAGTTCAAAATTTTAGTTTAAGCTTTATAATAAGGTTCAAAAGCCCATAATTAACTTTTTTCACCCAAAAAATTTGATTTAATATCATTTTCCATCGTTTTTTAGGGTTCAGAGCATGCATGTCTAAATGGGCTTTCTAGTGAACCTGTTCGAATTTTAACGGAGTTAAATGTTCAAAATTTTAGTTTAAGCTGTATAATAATGTTCAAAAGCCCATAATTAACTTTTTTCACCCAAAAAATTTGATTTAATATCATTTTCCATCGTTTTTTAGGGTTCAGAGCGTGCATGTCTAAATGGGCTTTCTAGTGAACCCGTTCGAATTTTAACCGATTAAAAAGCTCAGAATTTGAGTTTAAGCTGTATAATTTGGTTCAAATGCCCGTAATTAACTTTTTGTACCCAAAAAATTTGATTAAATATCATTTTTGATCGTTTTTTAGGGTTGAGAGCGTGCATGTCTAAATGGGCTTTCTAGTGAACCCGTTCGAATTTTAACTTAGTCAAAAGTTCAAAATTTTAGTTTAAGTTGTATAATATGGTTCAAAAGCCCATAATTAATTTTTTTTACCCAAAAAATTTGATTTAATATCATTTTCCATCGTTTTCTAGGGTTAGGAGCGTGCAAGTCTAAATGGGCTTTCTAGTGAACCCGTTCGAATTTTAACCAATTAAAAAGCTCAGAATTTGAGTTTAAG
The DNA here is from genome assembly GCA_035048815.1 of Abelmoschus esculentus. Classification (NCBI taxonomy): domain Eukaryota; kingdom Viridiplantae; phylum Streptophyta; class Magnoliopsida; order Malvales; family Malvaceae; genus Abelmoschus; species Abelmoschus esculentus. Next base: position 7,184,043 of record JAUCBN010000049.1, read on the forward strand.
CTGTATAATTTGGTTCAAATGCCTATAATTAACTTTTTGTACTCAAAAAATTTGATTTAATATCATTTTCGATCGTTTTTTAGTGTTCATAGCGTGTATGTCTAAATGGGCTTTCTAATGAACCCGTTCGAATTTTAACCGACTCAAAAGTTCAAAATTTTAGTTTAAGCTATATAATAAGGTTCAAAAGCCCATAATTAACGTTTTTTACCCAAAAAATTTGATTGAATATCATTTTCGATCATTTTTTAGGGTTCATAACGTGCATGTCTAAATGGGCTTTCTAGTGAACCTGTTCGAATTTCAACCGATTAAAAAGCTCAGAATTTGAGTTTAAGCTGTATAATTTGGTTCAAATCCCCATAATTAACTTTTTTTACCCAAAAAATTTGATTTAATATCATTTTTGATCGTTTTTTAGGGTTCGGAGCGTGCATGTCTAAATGGGCTTTCTAGTGAACCCGTTCGAATTTCTACCGAGTCAAAAGTTCAAAGTTTTAGTTTAAGCTTTATAATAAGGTTCAAAAGCCCATAATTAACTTTTTTCACCCAAAAAATTTGATTTAATATCATTTTCCATCGTTTTTTAGGGTTTAGAGCGTGCATGTCTAAATCGGCTTTCTAGTGAACCCGTTCAAATTTTAACCGATTAAAAAGCGCAGAATTTGAGTTTAAGCTGTATAATTTGGTTCAAATACCCATAATTAACTTTTTGTACCCAAAAAATTTGATTTAATATCATTTTCGATCGTTTTTTAGGGTTCAGAGCGTGCATGTCTAAGTGGGCTTTCTAGTGAACCCGATCGAATTTTAACCGAGTTAAAAGTTCAAAATTTTAGTTTAAGCTGTATTATAAGGTTCAAAAGCCCATAATTAACTTTTTTTACACAAAAAATTTGATTTAATATCATTTTCGATCGTTTTTAGGGTTCAAAACGTTCATGTCTAAATGGGCTTTCTAGTGAACCCGTTCGAATTTTAACCGATTAAAAAGCTTAGAATTTTAGTTTAAGCTGTATAATTTGGTTCAAATGCCCGTAATTAACTTTTTTACCCAAAAAATTTGATTTAATATCATTTTCGATCATTTTTTAGGGTTCGGAGCGTGCATGTCTAAATGGGCTTTCTAGTGAACCTGTTCGAATTTCAACCGAGTTAAAAGTTCAAATTTTAGTTTAAGCTTTATAATATGGTTCAAAAGCCAATAATTAACTTTTTTTACCCTAAAAATTTGATTTAATATCATTTTCCATCATTTTTTAGGGTTGAGAGCGTGCATGTCTAAATCGGCTTTCTAGTGCACCCGTTCAAATTTTAACCGATTAAAAAGCTCAGAATTTGAGTTTAATCTGTATAATTTGGTTCAAATGCCCATAATTAACTTTTTGTACCCAAAAAATTTGATTTAATATCATTTTCGATCTTTTTTAGGGTACAGAGCGTGCATGTCTAAGTGGGCTTTCTAGTGAACCCGATCGAATTTCAACCGAGTCAAAAGCTCAGAATTTGAGTTTAATCTGTATAATAAGGTTCAAAAGACCTTAATTAACTTTGTTTACACAAAATTTTTTTATTTAATATCATTTTCCATCGTTTTTAGGGTTCATAGCGTGCATGTCTAAATGGGCTTTCTAGTGAACCCGTTCGAATTTTAACCGATTAAAAAGCTAAGAATTTGAGCTTAAGCTGTATAATTTTGTTCAAATACCCATAATTAACTTTTTGTACCCAAAAAATTTGATTTAATATCATTTTCGATCGTTTTTTAGGGTTCGGAGCGTGCATGTCTAAATGGGCTTTCTAGTGAACCCGATCGAATTTTAACCGAGTTAAAAGTTCAAAATTTTAGTTTAAGCTGTATTATAAGGTTCAAAAGCACATAATTAACTTTTTTTACGCAAAAAATTTGATTTAATATCATTTTCGATCGTTTTTTAGGGTTCATAACGTGCATGTCTAAATGGGCTTTCTAGTGATCCCGTTTGAATTTTAACCTATTAAAAAGCTTAGAATTTTAGTTTGAGCTGTATAATTTGGTTCAAATGCCCATAATTTACTTTTTGTACCCAAAAAATTTGATTTAATATCATTTTGGATCGTTTTTAGGATTCAGAGCGTGCATGTCTAAATAAGCTTTCTAGCGAACCCGTTTGAATTTTAACCGAGTCAAAAGTTCAAAATTTTAGTTTAAGCTTTATAATAAGGTTCAAAAGCACATAATTAACTTTTTTTACCCAAAAAAATTGATTTAATATCATTTTCCATCGTTTTTTAGGGTTCATAACGTGCATGTCTAAATGGGCTTTCTAGTGAACCCGTTCGAATTTTAACCGATTAAAAAGCTTAAAATTTGAGTTTAAGCTGTATAATTTGGTTCAAATGCCCATAATTAACTTTTTGTACCCAAAAAATTTGATTTAATATCATTTTTGATCGTTTTTAGGGTTCAGAGCGTGCATGTCTAAATGGGCTTTCTAGTGAACCCGTTCGAATTTTAATCGATTAAAAAGCTTAAAATTTGAGTTTAAGCTGTATAATTTGGTTCAAAAGCCCATAATTAACTTTTTGTACCCAAAAAATTTGATCTAATATCATTTTCGATCGTTTTTTAGGATTCAGAGCGTGCATGTCTAAGTGGGCTTTCTAGTGAACCCATTCGAATTTTAACCGATTAAAAAGCTCAGAATTTGAGTTTAAGCTGTATAATTTGGTTCAAATGCCTATAATTAACTTTTTGTACTAAAAAAATTTGATTTAATATCATTTTCGATCGTTTTTTAGGGTTCATAGCGTGCATGTCTAAATGGGCTTTCTAGTGAACCCGATCGAATTTTAACAGAGTCAAAAGTTCAAAATTTGAGTTTAAGCTGTATAATTTGGTTCAAATGCCTATAATTAACTTTTTGTACTCAAAAAAATTGATTTAATATCATTTTCAATCGTTTTTTAGGGTTCATAGCGTGTATGTCTAAATGGGCTTTCTAGTGAACCCGTTCGAATTTTATCCTACTCAAAAGTTCAAAATTTTAGTTTAAGCTGTATAATAAGGTTCAAAAGCCCATAATTAACTTTTTGTACCCAAAAAATTTGATTTAATATCATTTTCGATCATTTCTTAGGGTTCATAACGTGCATGTCTAAATGGGTTTTCTAGTTAACCCGTTCGAATTTTAACCGATTAAAAAGCTCAGAATTTGAGTTTAAGCTGTATAATTTGGTTCAAATGCCCATAATTAACTTTTTGTACCCAAAAAATTTGATTTAATATCATTTTTGATCGTTTTTAGGGTTCAGAGCGTGCATGTCTAAATGGGCTTTCTAGTGAACCCGTTCGAATTTTAACTGAGTCAAAGGTTCAAAATTTTAGTTTAAGCTGTATTATAAGGTTCAAAAGCCCATAATTAACTTTTTTTACACAAAAAATTTGATTGAATATCATTTTCGATCGTTTTTTAGGGTTCATAATGTGCATGTCTAAATGGGCTTTCTAGTGAACCCGTTCGAATTTTAACCGAGCCAAAGGTTCAAAATATTAGTTTAAGCTTTATAATAAGGTTCAAAAGCCCATAATTAACTTTTTTTACCCAAAAAAATTGATTTAATATCATTTTCCATCGTTTTTTAAGGTTCAGAGCGTGCATGTCTAAATGGGCTTTCTAGTGAACCCGTTCGAATTTTAACTGATTAAAAAGCTTAGAATTTGAGTTTAAGCTGTATAATTTGGTTCAAAAGCCCATAATTAACTTTTTGTACCCAAAAAATTTGATTTAATATCATTTTCTATCGTTTTTTAGGATTCAGAGCGTGCATGTCTAAGTGGGCTTTCTAGTGAACCCGATCGAATTTTAACCGAGTTAAAAGTTCAAAATTTTAGTTTAAGCTGTATTATAAGGTTCAAAAGCCCATAATTAACTTTTTTTACACAAAAAATTTGATTGAATATCATTTTCGATCGTTTTTTAGGGTTCATAACGTGCATGTCTAAATGGGCTTTCTAGTGAACACGTTCGAATTTTAACCTACTCAAAAGTTCAAAATTTTAGTTTAAGCTTTATAATAAGGTTCAAAAGCCCATAATTAAGTTTTTGTACCAAAAAAATTTGATTTAATATCATTTTTGATTATTTTTTAGGGTTCATAACGTGCATGTCTAAATGGGTTTTCTAGTGAACCCGTTCGAATTTTAACCGATTAAAAAGCTCAGAATTTGAGTTTAAGCTGTATAATTTGGTTCAAATGCCCATAATTAACTTTTTGTACCCAAAAAATTTGATTTAATATCATTTTCGATCGTTTTTTAGGGTTCGGAGCGTGCATGTCTAAATGGGCTTTCTAGTGAACCCGTTCGAATTTTAACCGAGTCAAAGTTTAAAATTTTAGTTTAAGCTTTATAATAAGGTTCAAAAGCCCATAATTAACTTTTTTACCCAAAAAATTTGATTTAATATCATTTTCCATCGTTTTTTAGGGTTCAGAGCGTGCATTTCTAAATGGGCATTCTAGTGAACCCGTTCGAGTTTTAACCGATTAAAAAGCTTAGAATTTGAGTTTAAGCTGTATAATTTGGTTCAAATGCCCATAATTAACTTTTTGAACCCAAAAAATTTGATTTAATATCATTTTTGATCGTTTTTTAGGGTTCAGAGCGTGCATGTCTAAATGGGCTTTCTTGTGAACCCGTTCGAATTTTAACCGAGTCAAAAGCTCAGAATTTGAGTTTAAGCTGTATATTAAGGTTCAAAAGCCCATAATTAACTTTTTTTACACAAAAAATTTTATTTAATATCATTTTCCATCGTTTTTTAGGGTTCATAGCGAGCATGTCTAAATGGGCTTTCTAGTGAACCCATTCGAATTTTAACCGATTAAAAAGATCAGAATTTGAGTTTAAGCTGTATAATTTGGTTCAAATGCCTATAATTAACTTTTTGTACTCAAAAAATTTGATTTAATATCATTTTCGATCATTTTTTAGGGTTCATAGCGTGCATGTCTAAATGGGCTTTCTAGTGAACCCGATCGAATTTTAATAGAGTCAAAAGTTCAAAATTTGAGTTTAAGCTGTATAATTTGGTTCAAATGCCTGTAATTAACTTTTTGTACTCAAAAAATTTGATTTAATATCATTTTCAATCGTTTTTTAGGGTTCATAGCGTGTATGTCTAAATGGGCTTTCTAGTGAACCCGTTCAAATTTTAACCTACTCAAAAGTTCAAAATTTTAGTTTAAGCTGTATAATAAGGTTCAAAAGCCCATAATTAACTTTTTGTACCCAAAAAATTTGATTTAATATCATTTTCGATCATTTTTTAGGGTTCATAACGTGCATGTCTAAATGGGTTTTCTAGTGAACCCGTTCGAATTTTAACCGATTAAAAAGCTCAGAATTTGAGTTTAAGCTGTATAATTTGGTTCAAATACCCATAATTAACTTTTTGTACCCAAAAAATTTGATTTAATATCATTTTCGATCGTTTTTTAGGGTTCAGAGCGTGCATGTCTAAATGGGCTTTCTTGTGAACCCGTTCGAATTTTAACCGAGTCAAAAGCTCAGAATTTGAGTTTAAGCTTTATATTAAGGTTCAAAAGCCCATAATTAACTTTTTTTACACAAAAAATTTGATTTAATATCATTTTCAATCGTTTTGTAGGGTTCGGAGCGTGTATGTCTAAATGGGCTTTCTAGTGAACCCGTTCGAATTTTAACCGAGTCAAAGTTTAAAATTTTAGTTTAAGCTTTATAATAAGGTTCAAAAGCCCATAATTAACTTTTTTATCTAATAAATTTGATTTAATATCATTTTCCATCGTTTTTTAGGGTTCAGAGCGTGCATTTCTAAATGGGCTTTCTAGTGAACCCGTTCGAATTTTAACCGATTAAAAAGCTCAGAATTTGAGTTTAAGCTGTATAATTTGGTTCAAATGCCCATAATTAACTTTTTGTACCCAAAAAATTTGATTTAATATCATTTTTGATCATTTTTTAGGGTTCAGAGCGTGCATGTCTAAATGGGCTTTCTTGTGAACTCGTTCGAATTTTAACCGAGTCAAAAGCTCAGAATTTGAGTTTAAGCTTTATATTAAGGTTCAAAAGCCCATAATTAACTTTTTTTACACAAAAAATTTTATTTAATATCATTTTCCATCGTTTTTTAGGGTTCATAGCGAGCATGTCTAAATGGGCTTTCTAGTGAACCCATTCGAATTTTAACCGATTAAAAAGATCAGAATTTTAGTTTAAGCTGTATAATTTGGTTCAAATACCCATAATTAACTTTTTGTACCCAAAAAATTTTATTTAATATCATTTTCGATCATTTTTTAGGGTTTATAACGTGCATGTCTAAATGGGTTTTCTAGTGAACCCGTTCGAATTTTAACCGATTAAAAAGCTCAGAATTTGAGTTTAAGCTGTATAATTTGGTTCAAATGCCCATAATTAACTTTTTGTACCCAAAAAATTTGATTTAATATCATTTTCGATCGTTTTTTAGGGTTCGGAGCGTGTATGTCTAAATGGGCTTTCTAGTGAACCCGTTCGAATTTTAACCGAGTCAAAGTTTAAAATTTTAGTTTAAGCTGTATAATAAGGTTGAAAAGCCCATAATTAACTTTTTGTACCCAAAAAATTTGATTTAATATCATTTTCGATCATTTTTTAGGGTTCATAACGTGCATGTCTAAATGGGTTTTCTAGTGAACCCGTTCGAATTTTAACCGATTAAAAAGCTCAGAATTTGAGTTTAAGCTGTATAATTTGGTTCAAATACCCATAATTAACTTTTTGTACCCAAAAAATTTGATTTAATATCATTTTCGATCGTTTTTTAGGGTTCGGAGCGTGTATGTCTAAATGGGCTTTCTAGTGAACCCGTTCGAATTTTAACCGAGTCAAAGTTTAAAATTTTAGTTTAAGCTTCATAATAAGGTTCAAAAGCCCATAATTAACTTTTTTACCCAAAAAATTTGATTTAATATCATTTTCCATCGTTTTTTAGGGTTCAGAGCGTGCATTTCTAAATGGGCTTTCTAGTGAACCCGTTCGAATTTTAACCGATTAAAAAGCTCAGAATTTGAGTTTAAGCTGTATAATTTGGTTCAAATGCCCATAATTAACTTTTTGTACTCAAAAACTTTGATTTAATATCATTTTTGATCGTTTTTTAGGGTTCAGAGCGTGCATGTTTAAATGGGCTTTCTTGTGAACCCGTTCGAATTTTAACCGAGTCAAAAGCTCAGAATTTGAGTTTAAGCTGTATATTAAGGTTCAAAAGCCCATAATTAACTTTTTTTACACAAAAAATTTTATTTAATATCATTTTCCATCGTTTTTTAGGGTTCATAGCGAGCATGTCTAAATGGGCTTTCTAGTGAACCCATTCGAATTTTAATCGATTAAAAAGCTCAGAATTTGAGTTTAAGCTGTATAATTTGGTTCAAATGCCTATAATTAACTTTTTGTACTCGAAAAATTTGATTTAATATCATTTTCGATCGTTTTTTAGCGTTCATAGCGTGCATGTCTAAATGGGCTTTCTAGTGAACCCGATCGAATTTTAACAGAGTCAAAAGTTCAAAATTTGAGTTTAAGCTGTATAATTTGGTTCAAATGCCTATAATTAACTTTTTGTACTCAAAAAAATTTGATTTAATATCATTTTCAATCGTTTTGTAGGGTTCGGAGCGTGTATGTCTAAATGGGCTTTCTAGTGAACCCGTTCGAATTTTAACCGAGTCAAAGTTTAAAATTTTAGTTTAAGCTTTATAATAAGGTTCAAAAGCCCATAATTAACTTTTTTATCTAATAAATTTGATTTAATATCATTTTCCATCGTTTTTTAGGGTTCAGAGCGTGCATTTCTAAATGAGCTTTCTAGTGAACCCGTTCGAATTTTAACCGATTAAAAAGCTCAGAATTTGAGTTTAAGCTGTATAATTTGGTTCAAATGCCCATAATTAACTTTTTGTACCCAAAAAATTTGATTTAATATCATTTTTGATCATTTTTTAGGGTTCAGAGCGTGCATGTCTAAATGGGCTTTCTTGTGAACTCGTTCGAATTTTAACCGAGTCAAAAGCTCAGAATTTGAGTTTAAGCTTTATATTAAGGTTCAAAAGCCCATAATTAACTTTTTTTACATAAAAAATTTTATTTAATATCATTTTCCATCGTTTTTTAGGGTTCATAGCGAGCATGTCTAAATGGGCTTTCTAGTGAACCCATTCGAATTTTAACCGATTAAAAAGATCAGAATTTTAGTTTAAGCTGTATAATTTGGTTCAAATACCCATAATTAACTTTTTGTACCCAAAAAATTTGATTTAATATCATTTTCGATCATTTTTTAGGGTTTATAACGTGCATGTCTAAATGGGTTTTCTAGTGAACCCGTTCGAATTTTAACCGATTAAAAAGCTCAGAATTTGAGTTTAAGCTGTATAATTTGGTTCAAATGCCCATAATTAACTTTTTGTACCCAAAAAATTTGATTTAATATCATTTTCGATCGTTTTTTAGGGTTCGGAGCGTGTATGTCTAAATGGGCTTTCTAGTGAACCCGTTCGAATTTTAACCGAGTCAAAGTTTAAAATTTTAGTTTAAGCTGTATAATAAGGTTGAAAAGCCCATAATTAACTTTTTGTACCCAAAAAATTTGATTTAATATCATTTTCGATCATTTTTTAGGGTTCATAACGTGCATGTCTAAATGGGTTTTCTAGTGAACCCGTTCGAATTTTAACCGATTAAAAAGCTCAGAATTTGAGTTTAAGCTGTATAATTTGGTTCAAATACCCATAATTAACTTTTTGTACCCAAAAAATTTGATTTAATATCATTTTCGATCGTTTTTTAGGGTTCGGAGCGTGTATGTCTAAATGGGCTTTCTAGTGAACCCGTTCGAATTTTAACCGAGTCAAAGTTTAAAATTTTAGTTTAAGCTTTATAATAAGGTTCAAAAGCCCATAATTAACTTTTTTACCCAAAAAATTTGATTTAATATCATTTTCCATCGTTTTTTAGGGTTCAGAGCGTGCATTTCTAAATGGGCTTTCTAGTGAACCCGTTCGAATTTTAACCGATTAAAAAGCTCAGAATTTGAGTTTAAGCTGTATAATTTGGTTCAAATGCCCATAATTAACTTTTTGTACTCAAAAACTTTGATTTAATATCATTTTTGATCGTTTTTTAGGGTTCAGAGCGTGCATGTTTAAATGGGCTTTCTTGTGAACCCGTTCGAATTTTAACCGAGTCAAAAGCTCAGAATTTGAGTTTAAGCTGTATATTAAGGTTCAAAAGCCCATAATTAACTTTTTTTACACAAAAAATTTTATTTAATATCATTTTCCATCGTTTTTTAGGGTTCATAGCGAGCATGTCTAAATGGGCTTTCTAGTGAACCCATTCGAATTTTAATCGATTAAAAAGCTCAGAATTTGAGTTTAAGCTGTATAATTTGGTTCAAATGCCTATAATTAACTTTTTGTACTCGAAAAATTTGATTTAATATCATTTTCGATCGTTTTTTAGCGTTCATAGCGTGCATGTCTAAATGGGCTTTCTAGTGAACCCGATCGAATTTTAACAGAGTCAAAAGTTCAAAATTTGAGTTTAAGCTGTATAATTTGGTTCAAATGCCTATAATTAACTTTTTGTACTCAAAAAAATTTGATTTAATATCATTTTCAATCGTTTTGTAGGGTTCGGAGCGTGTATGTCTAAATGGGCTTTCTAGTGAACCCGTTCGAATTTTAACCGAGTCAAAGTTTAAAATTTTAGTTTAAGCTTTATAATAAGGTTCAAAAGCCCATAATTAACTTTTTTATCTAATAAATTTGATTTAATATCATTTTCCATCGTTTTTTAGGGTTTAGAGCGTGCATTTCTAAATGGGCTTTCTAGTGAACCCGTTCGAATTTTAACCGATTAAAAAGCTCAGAATTTGAGTTTAAGCTGTATAATTTGGTTCAAATGCCCATAATTAACTTTTTGTACCCAAAAAATTTGATTTAATATCATTTTTGATCATTTTTTAGGGTTCAGAGCGTGCATGTCTAAATGGGCTTTCTTGTGAACCCGTTCGAATTTTAACCGAGTCAAAAGCTCAGAATTTGAGTTTAAGTTTTATATTAAGGTTCAAAAGCCCACAATTAACTTTTTTTACACAAAAAATTTTATTTAATATCATTTTCCATCGTTTTTTAGGGTTCATAGCGAGCATGTCTAAATGGGCTTCCTAGTGAACCCATTCGAATTTTAACCGATTAAAAAGATCAGAATTTTAGTTTAAGCTGTATAATTTGGTTCAAATGCCTATAATTAACTTTTTGTACTCAAAAAATTTGATTTAATATCATTTTCGATCGTTTTTTAGGGTACATAGCGTGCATGTCTAAATGGGCTTTCTAGTGAACCCGTTCGAATTTTAACCGATTAAAAAGCTCAGAATTTGAGTTTAAGCTGTATAATTTGGTTAAAATGCCCATAATTAACTTTTTGTACCCAAAAAATTTGATCTAGTATCATTTTCGATCGTTTTTTAAGGTTCAGAGCGTCCATGTCTAAGTGGGCTTTCTAGTGAACCTCGATCGAATTTTAACCGAGTCAAAAGTTCAAAATTTTAGTTTAAGTTGTATAATTGATAAGTCCTCAACACACTATCACTTTCTACTCCTTTTATCGGCATTTATCACCAAATATTCACCCACTTGAACCAATGCATGTGCTTAATATGATATATTTAGAAGTTATACTTAAATATATACTATTTACAGAAAAAGGCACGTTTTACTACGTTTTCATATCTGTGCAGGAGAACCAGTGCCGCGGCAGAGACAAGGCCGAGGCAGGACCTGATGCCGAGGCAGCAGCAGGAAGACAGGAAACAAATTGATAGGCGATGGAAAGACAAAAATCCAAGGAACGTGTCTGGACTTGAAGCCCATGATTCGGAGCTGGCTAGCGCAAGGAAAAGCCCAAAGGAAGACCACGCAGGAAAGCCCCCTTAGCCAAATTCAAACTTGGAAATATAATATTATTATGTACTTGACTTGTTCCCTACTCCAAGTTGTATTCTACTTAGGAAAGGTTTGCCCTAGGTCTAGCCTATATAAAGACCTAGCCACCCAATATATCATATATCAAAATACCTAGGGAGAGCCGACTTCTACTCTTGTTTCTTTCCTCTCCATCATGTTCTAAAACCTTCATAGGGTTTAGGTGAAGGTTGTGGAGTATTTCTGAGAGGAGATTGTACTTTATCTTTCATTCAATGCAATAAGAATTATCAAGGTTTGCTTATCCTTTGTTATTCCTTGTTCTTGCATTCAAGCCCGGGAGGGAAGTTTGTAATTGATCCATTTATCTAAGCTCGGGAGAGCTAGATTCACGAAAGGGGTAAGTACGGTGTTTCAATCGCGAAATATTAACTCGGCCTAGGGATAGGTTAAGAGTTTCAACGGCTAAAAGAAGTGTGAGATTGATTGGTGAGTATAATTGGTTCACGTCGGGAGGTATCATCATGGACTAGTCATCAACAACACTCTGACTTAGGGATAAGCGGAGTCATTCAAGGACACTTTGCCGAACTTTGGTAAAGTCAGCCCACGAGCAAGGGATTGCCGCGGCAGACAGCGTTATCGCTGCCCAGGCAGTAAACTACAGTGCTGCCGAGGCAGAGATATGCGATTGCATTGGATAAAGACAAGTCAATCAAGTCCACAATACAATACAACTGGATCCTGACCCATCTTTCTCTTTGATATTTCGACACTTTTATTTTTATTCAATTATTTTAGTTTAATAAATCACACTCATTCACTTGTGTTTTTATTTTTCTACAGAGCAAGAAGATAAAGAAGACATATTGAGTATACCAGTCCCTGAGGAGACGATAACTCGATAAATACTTATCACTTATTACTTGCGATGTGTCCACTTGCACTAAACGCACATTTTTGACACGCGACAAGTTTTTGGCGCCGTTGCCGGGGACTGACAACTAAATTTTGTTTTCTTTATTTTCTTGTTTTTAGTTATTTTTACTAACATATTTTTTTCTTTTTCTTTAAAAATTATAGGTGTGTTTCAAGTGAAGGATTTTCAAGATGCAAGGAGAAAGAAAGAAAAACATTCGGGAGTTGATGTTGGAAGATATGAATCGAGCTAATCAAGAATTTCCTAGATTACATGATGATTATCTATGCTAACATAGAGCAACCCAACAAGTTTATGCCTGGGCAAATTTTTGTTTTAATTGCGGAGATGATCATTTGGTTAACAACTGCCCAAGCAATACTGGAGCATATGGCCACATAGAGGACCATAGATGGAACCAACAACAAAATCCTTCATGGTATGATCAAAACACTCAAAATTTTTACCATGACAATTTTGTTGATGTTACAGCTATGCCATGGCAATATAATTCTTCTCAAGAGTATCCAAATTCATTGGAGGAAACATTGAAAGCATCAATGGCTAGAATTGAAGAATTTAGGACAGAACAATCAAGGCTATTGGATGCACATATAGCTAGATTGGATGCACCCTTGAAGGATTCAGAAGAACAATTGCAGAAATCCATATATGCCATGGATGAGTCTCCTGAAATAATTGTCGCGGCAGAAGAGAAGCCTGAACAGGGCAATGTCACGATACCACTCAACGAGGCCGATGAGAGTAATGCTCTAGAAAATTCTGAGGAGTCTGATTCCCAGGATGTTACAGCAGCAATGATGCTGAAAACGGAAGCTGAGGATTACTCTCACTCACAGCTGCAGGGGCAGTTACACGACGACATGCTTGATCAACAAGATGGCAATGTCGTGATAATGGAATATGAGATGGTAACGAATACGATATAATTATTTGGAAGATGATATTTTATCTATGACAATTCCATCTAATATTAGTTCCAAGACAAAGTCTTTATTGATGGAGATTACTGAGAAGCATAAGAAACAATGTGGGTTGATCCTTGAAGACTTCAAGAAAGATGATTCTTCACTTGACTTACACCGAATTTTGGCAAAAGATTGCCACGACAATTGGCTATCACAGCAATTGCCACGGCAATGAAGGCTACATCCAACTATGATGGAAGGTAACGACAAGGAGGTAATTAAGTGGTTGTATGTTGATATAATTTTTTCTAACAAATTATTTTTGCCTTCAGGAATAATATCAAGTCGGAAGATAGGCATGGGCTACAAAAGAACACAAAGGGAAGACACCTCCACCATGATAGCACAAATGGGAGTATCCGTACCCGCATTAGCCCATATCTTCTCGAGTAGAATTGTCACTCGATGTAGGGTGCAGATGGACTATAAGAAATATCGGAAACGATCCACCATAAGTTTTCTTTATATTCTTATTTTATATTAATTTTCTCTTTTATTTTATTTGGTATTTTCATGAATTTTCTTTATGGTATTTAGGAATAATTATCTTCTCATTATTTGAATGTTTCTTTATTGATGCTTATCTTTTTAGGTTAGAATAATAAGCAAGAATAAAGGAAAAATAGTTCACAGCAGGAACTCTGCCGAGGCAATAAAATAGTGTCAGAGCCGCAGCAGTCTCAACGGGCAGAAAAGTGTAACGGCTAGTCTGCCGAGATCCCTGCCGCGGCAGAAAAGGAAACGGCAAAAAGAGGAAACGGTTACAACGACTAGTAATCTCAACGGTTACAAGGCCGAGGCCTATATAAGAAACTCCTTCCTCTTGAACTATTCACTCTTACTTTCTTTAGTATCCTTGACAATCCCTCTCTCAATTACTCTCTGCATACTAATCCCTTATGATTTTCCAGTTTCCCTTCAAGAAAACCTCCAAGAACCAAATTCTCTCTTTCTTGATGGCAACCTACAAAAGATTCGCCCCAGCCAACGTTGAAGAACGATTCAATCGATTATTCATCGCGAGGCAACTTTGGGAAGAACAAGGGTTCCAGCACGCGGACGAAGAGAATTATGGTATCGAACACTACTTGTTCGACAGAATCAAGTACCAAAATTGGGAAGTATTCTGTTTGCAACCTGCCCAGGCAAACGCCACGATCGTGCGGGAGTTTTACGCTCATGGGCCCAGCAAAGACTCTCTCTTTGTCCACTGCCGCGGCAGGCCAGTGCAACTCGATGCCGAAACAATCAACAGCTTTTACGGCCTCACCCCAACAAGCGATCTCCATGCGGACTTCTTTGAAGATATCACTGCCGAGGACTATGAACTGATCAAAGACGATCTTTGTTATGCGAACACTCCATGGGAAATCGGTACCCATCGGGGTTCCGTAACAAGACAAAGTTTGAAGCCGGAGGCCAAGATATGGAACACCTTCGTCGAACGACGCCTCATCCCAACATCACATAATAGCACGGTGGATCGAAAGAGATTAGTGTTAATCCAATCCATCATCAACAAAAGGACCATCAACGTTGGAGAAATTATCCTACGAGAGATTCACGAGTGCGGTAAGAAAGATCGAGGACCATTGTATTTCCCTTGCTTGATTACGGGTTTATGTGTTTCTGCAGGTGTGCCTATTGAAGAAACCGATGAATACACACCCCCAAGAAGAGGATGGACCAGGGAAATCTGCCACAAAGTCATGCAAATCACACAAGCAGAGCCTGTCTAGGCAAGACCGCAACAGTTCACTGCCGATACTGCTGCCGAGGCCCAGTACACGTCAGATATGCCTGGTACTGCCTATACCTCTGCCGCAGCAGACCCGTATCAAGAAATCTTGCAGCGCATAGCCGCGATGGATCTTCGACAACAACGGTACATGGAGTACCAACGGGACTTCAATGGCACGCTCGCCCAAATGATGATGCGCGCATTCCCGGACCAAGGTGTCCAATTCCCGGAGTTCCCAAGCAATATGTTCGTGACTACACCAGCCCCAGGAGGACCGCAGACCATTCTTCCATCTGGACCCTCAGCCCCAATACCAGGCTGTCGGACCATCTAAGCCAGCAGATTCTGCCGCGGCCTCATCTGTCAGCCGAAGCCCATCCAAGCGTAGAGCCGTTTTCAGCACTCCACCAAGATTGCCAATTATCATGGGCAGTCTATCCGCCGAGATAGATGCTTATGTACACCAAGGCTCTACTGCCGCCGGCCCAAGCACACACCACACCGGAGGAGCAACTTCAATGGGAGGAGGAACGGACGTGATGATAACTGAAGAGATGGCGGATGTTGAAGAAGGAGAAGAAGTAGAAGCCCCGATGCATAGGACCCCACCCACTCGAGTCCAGCCGCCGAGGCAAGCGAAGGCGCAACCATCGTCCTCCCCAAGGACAAAGCACATGGCATCTAGGCAACGGAGAAAAATTGTTACGAGCAACTCTTCGGAGTCGCTCTAAAATTCTTTGTCCTTTATTTCTATATTCAATTGCTTTTACTATCTTTCATTGCTACATATAATTCATATTCTGTTTTGCCGCTTATTCCTTCCAAATATAAAAGCATTGAGGACAATGCTTGGTTTGAGTTTGGGGGTGCAGATTCACTGCCAAGGCAAAAATCTACTGTCGAGGCCTTGCCAAAAAGGGAGTATTCCAGTGATTTTTTTTTTATTTTTATGCTCTCCGCCTTACTTGAATTAACTGCCTACACTCTTGCAGTGCCCATCATCAGTATTGCCTTAGTTTATTCTTTAAGGCTATAGAAATCTTTCTCCTTACCATGTTTAGGTTCTGTTAAGAGGGCTTAACCTTAGGATGCTTAAGGATGAAAACTTAGAAGCTACTATAGGAAGAACTTTAAACACTTTTGGGGACTTATGGATTATAGGAATTCTTTTAATGAACTTAGGTGAAAAAGACTTAGATTTTTGGGAAAAGTAACTAGTGGTGCCTACCACCGGCTCTAGAAAATCTCTTCTTCATGCTAGATGTGCCCGAAATTGGCTCTAATATGTATTAAGGAATATCAAAAAGAAAAGACAAAAAAAAATTTAGTGAAAAGAAAAACACAAGTCTTTAAGGTGCCCGAAACCGGCTCAAGATTTGGGGTTTGGAAAATAAGAGAAGACTTAACCAATGTCTATTTGTCTTGAACTTAGAGTTTATCTAAGAAAGCCTTTAATCAACTTGTCCACAAAAAGCACACACTCACAATCCTAGAGTTTGTTTCGAGGTAAGTTCTTAGGTAGCCGAATGGTTAAGGCTCAAGGATAGGCCTAGCTATGGTGGGGAGAATAGATGGACATGTAAGACCAAGAGAGAATAGAGTTTGGCAAATTGATGGTTTGCATTGCTTGAGGACAAGCAATAGTTCGAGTTTGGGGGTGTGATAAGTGCTCAACACACTATCACTTTCTACTCCTTTTATCGGCATTTATCACCAAATATTCACCCACTTGAACCAATGCATGTGTTTAATGTGATATATTTAGAAGTTATACTTAAATAGATACTATTTACAAAAAAAGGCACGTTTTACTACGTTTTCATATCTGTGCAGGAGAACCAGTGCCGCGACAGAGACAAGGCCGAGGCAGGACCTGAGGCCGAGGTAGCAGCTGGAAGACAGGAAGCAAATTGATAGGTGATGGAAAGACAAAAATCCAAGGAACGTGTCTGGGCTTGAAGCCCATGATTCGGAGCTGGCTAGCGCAAGGAAAAGCCCAAAGGAAGACCACGCGGGAAAGCCCCTTAGCCGAATTCAAACTTGGAAATATAATATTATTATGTACTTGACTTGTTCCCTACTCCAAGTTGTATTCTACTTAGGAAAGGTTTGCCCTAGGTCTAACCTATATAAAGACCTAGCCACCCAATATATCATATATCGAAATACCTAGGGAGAGTCGACTTCTACTCTTGTTTCTTTCCTCTCCATCATGTTCTAAAACCTTCATAGGGTTTAGGTGAAGGTTGTGGAGTATTTCTGAGAGGAGATTGTACTTTATCTTTCATTCAATGCAATAAGAATTATCAAGGTTTGCTTATCCTTTGTTATTCCTTGTTCTTGCATTCAAGCCCGGGAGGGAAGTTTGTAAGTGATCCATTTATCTAAGCTCGGGAGAGCTAGATTCACGAAAGGGGTAAGTACGGTGTTTCAATCGCGAAATACTAACTCGGCCTAGGATAGGTTAAGAGTTTCAGCGGCTAAAAGAAGTGTGAGATTGGTTGGTGAGTATAATTGGTTCACGCCGGGAGGTATCATCAAGGACTAGTCATCAACAACACTCTGACTTAGGGATAAGCGGAGTCATTCAAGGACACTTTGCCGAACTTTGGTAAAGTCTGCCCACGAGCAAAGGATTGTCGCGGCAGACAGCGTTATCGCTGCCCAGGCAGTAAACTGCAGTGCTGCCGAGGCAGAGATATGCGATTGCATTGGATAAAGACAAGTCAATCAATTCCACAATACAATACAACTGGATTCTGGCCCATCTTTCTCTCTGATATTTCGACACTTTTATTTTATTCAATTACTTTAGTTTAATAAATCACACCCATTCACTTGTGTTTTTATTTTTCTACAGAGCAAGAAGATAAAGAAGACATATTGAGTATACCAGTCCCTGAGGAGACGATAACTCGATAAATACTTATCACTTATTACTTGCGATATGTCCACTTGCACTAAACGCACATTTTTGACTCGCGACAATAATAAGGTTCAAAAGCACATAATTAACTTTTTTTTACCCAAAAAATTTGATCTAATATAATTTTCCATCGTTTTTTAGGGTTCAGAGCGTGCATGTCTAAATGGGCTTTCTAGTGAACCCGTTCGAATTTTAACCGATTAAAACGCTCAGAATTTGAGTTTAAGCTGTAGAATTTGGTTCAAATGCCCATAATTAACTTTTTGTACCCAAAAAATTTGATTTAATATCATTTTCGATCGTTTTTTAGGGTTCGGAGCGTGCATGTCTAAATGGGCTTTCTAGTAAACCCGTTCGAATTTTAACCGAGTCTAAAGTTCAAAATTTTAGTTAAAGCTTTATAATAAGGTTCAAAAGCGCATAATTAACTTTTTTCCCAAAAAATTTGATTTAATATCATTTTCCATCGTTTTTTAGGGTTCAGAGCGTGCATTTCTAAATGGGCTTTCTACTGAACCCGTTCGAATTTTAACCGATTAAAAAGCTTAGAATTCGAGTTTAAGCTGTATAATTTGGTTCAAATTCCCATAATTAACTTTTTGTTCCCAAAAAATTTGATTTAATATCATTTTTTATCGTTTTTTAGGGTTCATAACGTGCATGTCTAAATGGGCTTTCTAGTGAACCTGTTCGAATTTCAACCGATCAAAAAGCTCAGAATTTGTGTTTAAGCTGTATAATTTGGTTCAAATGCCCATAATTAACTTTTTGTACCCAAAAAATTTGATTTAATATCATTTTCGATCGTTTTTTAGGGTTTAGAGCGTGCATGTCTAAATGGACTTTCTAGTGAACCCTTTCGAATTTTAACCGAGTCAAAATTTCAAAATTTTAGTTTAAGCTTTATAATAAGGTTCAAAAGCACATAATTAACTTTTTTTACCTAAAAAATTTGATTTAATATCATTTTCCATCGTTTTTTAGGGTTCAGAGCGTGCATGTCTAAATGGGCTTTCTAGTGAACCCGTTCGAATTTTAACCGATTAAAAAGCTCAGAATTTGAGTTTAAACTGTATAATTTTGTTCAAATGCCCATAATTAACTTTTTGTACCCAAAAAATTTGATTTAATATCATTTTCGATCGTTTTTTAGGGTTCGTAACGTGCATGTCTAAATGGGCTTTCTAGTGAACCCGTTCGAATTTTAACCAAGTCAAAAGTTCAAAATTTTAGTTTAAGCTTTATAATAAGGTTCAAAAGCCCATAATTAACTTTTTTTACCCAAAAAATTTGATTTAATATCATTTTCCATCGTTTTTTATGGTTCAGAGGGTGCATTTCTAAATGGGCTTTCTAGTGAACCCGTTCGAATTTTAACCGAGTCAAAAGTTCAAAATTTTAGTTTAATCTTTATAATAAGGTTCAAAACCCCATAATTAACTTTTTTTACCCAAAAAATTTGATTTAATATCATTTTCCATCATTTTTTAGAGTTCAGAGCGTGCATTTCTAAATGGGCTTTCTAGTGAACCCGTTCGAATTTTAACCGATTAAAAAGCTCAGAATTTGAGTTCAAGCTGTATAATTTGGTTCAAATGCCCATAATTAACTTTTTGTACCCAAAAAATTTTATTTAATATCATTTTCGATCGTTTTTTAGGGTTCGTAGCGTGCATGTCTAAATGGGATTTCTAGTGAACCCGTTCGAATTTTAACCGAGTCAAAAGTTCAAAATTTTAGTTTAAGCTTTATAATAAGGTTCAAAAGCCCATAATTAACTTTTTTTACCCAAAAAATTTGATTTAATATCATTTTCCATCGTTTTTTAGGGTTCAGAGCGTGCATTTCTAAATGGGCTTTCTAGTGAACCCGTTCGAATTTTAACCGATTAAAAAGCTCAAAATTTGAGTTTAAGCTGTATACTTTCGTTCAAATGCCCATAATTAACTTTTTGTATCCAAAAAAATTTGATTTAATATCATTTTCGATCGTTTTTTAGGGTTCGTAGCGTGCATGTCTAAATGGGATTTCTAGTGAACCCGTTCGAATTTTAACCGAGTCAAAAGTTCAAAATTTTAGTTTAAGCTTTATAATAAGGTTCAAAAGCCCATAATTAACTTTTTTTACACAAAAAATTTGATTTAATATCATTTTCGATCGTTTTTTAGGGTTCAGAGCGTGCATGTCTAAGTGGGCTTTCTAGTGAACCCGATCAAATTTTAACCGAGTTAAAAGTTCAAAATTTTTGTTTAAGCTGTATTATAAGGTTCAAAAGCCCATAATTAACTTTTTTTACACAAAAAATTTGATTTAATATCATTTTCGATCGTTTTTTAGGGTTCATAACGTGCCTGTCTAAATAGGCTTTCTAGTGAACCCGTTCGAATTTTAACCGATTAAAAAGCTCAGAATTTGTGTTTAAGCTGTATAATTTGGTTCAAATGCCCATAATTAACTTTTTGTACCCAAAAAATTTGATTTAATATCATTTTTGATCGTTTTTTAGGGTTCAGAGCGTGCATGTCTATGTGGGCTTTCTAGTGAACCCGATCGAATTTTAACCGAGTTAAAAGTTCAAAATTTTAGTTTAAGCTGTATTATAAGGTTCGAAAGCCCATAATTAACTTTTTTTACACAAAAAATTTGATTTAATATCATTTTCGATCGTTTTTTAGGGTTCATAACATGCCTGTCTAAATGGTCTTTCTAGTGAACCCGTTCGAATTTTAACCGATTAAAAAGCTCAGAATTTGTGTTTAAGCTGTATAATTTGGTTCAAATGCCCATAATTAACTTTTTGTACCCAAAAAGTTCAAAATTGATTTAATATCATTTTCCATCGTTTTTTATGGTTCAGAGGGTGCATTTCTAAATGGGCTTTCTAGTGAACCCGTTCGAATTTTAACCGAGTCAAAAGTTCAAAATTTTAGTTTAATCTTTATAATAAGGTTCAAAAGCCCATAATTAACTTTTTTTACCCAAAAAATTTGATTTAATATCATTTTCCATCGTTTTTTAGAGTTCAGAGCGTGCATTTCTAAATGGGCTTTCTAGTGAACCCGTTCGAATTTTAACCGATTAAAAAGCTCAGAATTTGAATTCGAGCTGTATAATTGGGTTCAAATGCCCATAATTAACTTTTTGTACCCAAAAAATTTTATTTAATATCATTTTCGATCGTTTTTTAGGGTTCGTAGCGTGCATGTCTAAATGGGCTTTCTAGTGAACCCGTTTGAATTTTAACCGAGTCAAAAGTTCAAAATTTTAGTTTAAGGTTTATAATAAGGTTCAAAAGCCCATAATTAACTTTTTTTACCCAAAAAATTTGATTTAATATCATTTTCCATCGTTTTTTAGGGTTCAGAGCGTGCATTTCTAAATGGGCTTTCTAGTGAACCCGTTCGAATTTTAACCGAGTCAAAAGTTCAAAATTTTAGTTTAAGCTGTATAATTTCGTTCAAATGCCCATAATTAACTTTTTGTATCCAAAAAATTTGATTTAGTATCATTTTCGATCGTTTTTTAGGGTTCGTAGCGTGCATGTCTAAATGGGATTTCTAGTGAACCCGTTCGAATTTTAACTGAGTCAAAAGTTCAAAATTTTAGTTTAAGCTGTATAATAAGGTTCAAAAGCCCATAATTAACTTTTTGTACCCAAAAAATCTGATTTAATATCATTTTTTGATCGTTTTTTAGGGTTTAGAGCGTGTATGTCTAAATGGGCTTTCTAGTGAACCCGTTCGAATTTTAACCGATTAAAAAGCTCTGAATTTGAGTTTAAGCTGTATAACTTGGTAAAAATGCCCACAATTAACTTTTTGTACCCAAAAAATTTGATTTAATATCATTTTCGATCGTTTTTTAGGGTTCACAGCGTGCATGTCTAAATGGGCTTTCTAGTGAACCCGATCGAATTTTAACAGAGTCAAAAGTTCAAAATTTTAGTTTAAGTTGTATAATAAGGTTCAAAAGCCCATAATTAACTTTTTTTACCCAAAAAATTTGATTTAATATCATTTTCCATCGTTTTTTAGGGTTCAGAGCGTGCATGTCTAAGTGGCCTTTCTAGTAAACCCGTACGAATTTTAACCGATTAAAAACCTCAGAATTTGAGTTTCAGCTGTATAATTTGGTTCAAATGCCCATAATTAACATTTTGTACCCAAAAAATTTGATTTAATATCATTTTCCATCGATTTTTATGGTTCAGAGCGTGCATGTCTAAATGGGCTTTCTAGTGAACCCGTTCGAATTTTAACCGAGCCAAAATTTCAAAATTTTAGTTTAAGCTTTATAATAAGGTTCAAAAGCCCATAATTAACTTTTTTTTACACAAAAAATTTGATTTAATATCATTTTCGATCGTTTTTTAGGGTTCGTAACGTGCATGTCTAAATGGGCTTTCTAGTGAACGCGTTCGAATTTTAACCGATTAAAAAGCTCAGAATTTGAGTTTCAGCTGTATAATTTGGTTCAAATGCCCATAATTAACTTTTTGTACCCAAAAAATTTGATTTAATATAATTTTTGATCGTTTTTTAGGATACAGAGCGTGCATGTCTAAATGGGCTTTCTAGTGAACCCGTTCGAATTTTAACCGAGTCAAAAGTTCAAAATTTTAGTTTAAGCTTTATAATAAGTTTCAAAAGCACATAATTAACTTTTTTTACCAAAAAAATTGATTTAATATCATTTTCCATCGTTTTTTAGGGTTTAGAGCGTGCATGTCTAAATGGGCTTTCTGGTGAACCCGTTCGAATTTTAACCGATTAAAAAGCTCAAAATTTGAGTTTAGGCTATATAATTTGGTTCAAATGCCCATAATTAACTTTTTGTACCCAAAAAATTTGATTTAATATCATTTTCGATCGTTTTTTAGGGTTCAGAGCGTGCATGTCTAAATGGGCTTTCTAGTGAACCCGTTCGAATTTTAACCGATTAAAAAGCTCAGAATTTGAGTTTAAGCTGTATAATTTTGTTCAAATGCCCATAATTAACTTTTTGTACCCAAAAAATATGATTTAATATCATTTTCGATCATTTTTTAGGGTTTAGAGCGTGCAAGTCTAAATGGGCCTTCTAGTGAACCCGTTCGAATTTTAACCGAGTCAAAAGTTCAAAATTTTAGTTTAAGCTTTATAATAAGGTTCAAAAGCCCTTAATTAACATTTTTTACACAAAAAATTGATTTAATATCATTTTCGATCGTTTTTTATGGTTCAAAGCGTGCATGTCTAAATGGGCTTTCTACTGAACCCGTTCGAATTTTAACCGATTAAAAAGCTCAGAATTTGAGTTTAAGCTGTATAATTTGGTTCAAATACCCATAATTAACTTTTTCTACCCAAAAAATTTGATTTAATATCATTTTCGATCGTTTCTAAGGGTTCGGAATGTGCATGTCTAAATTGGCTTTCTAGTGAACCCGTTCGAATTTTAACCGATTAAAAAGCTCAGAATTTTAGTTTAAGCTGTATAATTTTGTTCAAATGCCCATAATTCAGTTTTTGTACCCAAAAAAATTTGATTAAATATCATTTTCGATGGTTTTTTAGGGTTCAGAGCGTGCATTTTTAAATGGGCTTTCTAGTGAGCCCGTTCGAATTTCAACCGATTAAAAAGCTCAGAATTTGAGTTTTAGCTCAGTAACTTGGTAAAAATGCCCATAATTAACTTTTTGTACCCAAAAAATTTGATTTAATATCATTTTCGATCGTTTTTTAGGGTTTATAACGTGCATGTCTAAATGGGGTTTCTAGTGAACCCGTTCGAATTTCAACCAATTAAAAAGCCCAGAATTTGAGTTTAAGCTGTATAATTTGGTTCAAATGCCCATAATTAACTTTTTGTACCTAAAAATTTGATTTAATATCATTTTCGATCGTTTTTTAGGGTTCAGAGCATGCATGTCTCAATGGGCTTTCTAGTAAACCCATTCGAATTTTAACCGAGTCAAAAGTTCAAAATTTTAGTTTAAGCTTGATAATAAGGTTCAAAAGCCCATAATTAACTTTTTTACCCAAAAAATTTCAGTTAATACCATTTTCCATCGTTTTTTAGGGTTTAGAGCGTGTATTTCTAAATGGGCTTTCTAGTGAACCCGTTCGAATTTTAATCGATTAAAAAGCTCAGAATTTGAGTTTAAGCTGTATAATTTGGTTCAAATGCCCATAATTAACTTTTTTTACCCAAAAAATTTGATTTAATATCATTTTCCATCGTTTTTTAGGGTTTAGAGCGTGCATTTTTAAATGGGCTTTCTAGTGAACCCGTTCGAATTTTAACCGATTAAAAAGCTCAAAATTTGAGTTTAAGCTGTATAATTTCGTTCAAATGCCCATAATTAACTTTTTGTATCCAAAAAATTTGATTTAATATCATTTTCGATCGTTTTTTAGGGTTCGTAGCGTGCATGTCTAAATGGAATTTCTAGTGAACCCGTTCGAATTTTAACCTAGTCAAAAGTTCAAAATTTTAGTTTAAGCTTTATAATAAGGTTCAAAAGCCCATAATTAACTTTTTGTACCCAAAAAATTTGATTTAATATTATTTTCGATCATTTTTAGGGTTCATAGCGTTTATGTCTAAATGGGATTTCTAGTGAACCCGTACGAATTTGAAAAGATTAAAAAGCTCAGAATTTGAGTTTAAGCTGTATAATTTTGTTCAAATGCCCATAATTAACTTTTTATACCCAAAAAATTTGATTTAATATCATTTCCGATCGTTTTTTAGGGTTCATAGCGTGCATGTCTAAATGTGCTTTCCAGTGAACCCGATCGAATTTTAACCGACTCAAAACTTCAGAATTTGAGTTTAAGCTGTATAATAAGGTTCAAAATCCCATAATTAACTTTTTTTTACACAAAAAATTTGATTTAATATCATTTTCCATCGTTTTTTAGGGTTCATAGCGTGCATGTCTAAATGGGCTTTCTAGTGAAACCGTTCGAATTTTAACCGATTAACTCAGAATTTGAGTTTAAGCTGTATAATTTGGTTCAAATGCCCATAAGTAACTTTTTGTACTAAAAAAATTTGATTTAATATCATTTTCGATCATTTTTTAGGGCTCAGAGCGTGAATGTCTAAATGGACTTTCTAGTGAACCCGTTCGAATTTTAACAGACTGAAAAGTTCAAAATTTTAGTTTAAGCTATATACTAAGGTTCAAAAGCCCATAATTAACTTTTTTTACCCAAAAAATTTGATTTAATATCATTTTCTATCGTTTTTTAGGGTTTATAACGTGCATGTCAAATGAGCTTTCTAGTGAACCCGTTCGAATTTTAACCTATTAAAAAGCTCAGAATTGAGTTTAAGCTGTAGAATTTGGTTAAAATGCCCATAATTAACTTTTTGTACCCAAAAAATTTGATTTAATATCATTTTCGATCGTTTTTTAGAGTTCAAAGCGTGCATGTCTCAATGGGCTTTCTAGTGAACCCGTTCGAATTTTAACCGACTCAAAAGTTCAAAATTTTAGTTTAAGCTGTATAATAACGTTCAAATGACCATAATTAACTTTTTTTACCCAAAAAATTTGATTTAATATGATTTTCAATTGTTTTTTAGTGTTCATAACGTGCATGTCTAAATGAGCTGTCTCGTGAACCTGTTAGAATTTTAAGCGATTAAAAACCTCAGAGTTTGAGTTTAAGCTGTACAATTTGGTTTAAATGCCCATAATTAACTTTTTGTACTCAAAAAATTTGATTTAATATCATTTTCGATCGTTTTTTAGGGTTCAGAGCGTGCATGTCTAAATGGCTTTCTAGTGAACCCGTTCGAATTTTAACCGAGTCAAAATTTCAAAATTTTAGTTTAAGCTTTATAATAAGGTTCAAAAGCCCATAATTAACTTTTTTTACACAAAAAAATTGATTTAATATCATTTTCGATCGTTTTTTAGGGTTCAGAGCGTGCATGTCTAAATGGGCTTTCTAGTGAACCCATTCGAATTTTAACCGATTAAAAAGCTCAGAATTTGAGTTTAAGCTGTATAATTTGGTTCAAATACCCATAATTAACTTTTTCTACCCAAAAAATTTGATTTAATATCATTTTCAATCGTTTCTAAGGGTTCGGAGTGTGCATGTCTAAATTGGCTTTCTAGTGAACCCGTTCGAATTTTAACCGAGTCAAAAGTTCAAAATTTTAGTTTAAGCTTTATAATAAGGTTAAAAAGCACATAATTAACTTTTTTTACCCAAAAAATTTAATTTAATATCATTTTCTATCGTTTTTTATGGTTCAGAGCATTCATTTCTAAGTGGGCTTTCTAGTGAACCCGTTCGAATTTTAACCGATTAAAAAGCTCAGAATTTGAGTTTAAGCTGTATAATTTGGTTCAAATGCCCATAATTAACTTTTTGTACCCAAAAAATTTGATTAAATATCATTTTCGATGGTTTTTTAGGGTTCAGAGCGTGCATTTTTAAATGGGCTTTCTAGTGAACCCGTTCGAATTTTAACCGATTAAAAAGCTCAGAATTTGAGTTTCAGCTGTATAATTTGGTTCAAATGCCCATAATTAACTTTTTGTACCCAAAAAATTTGATTTAATATAGTTTTTGATCGTTTTTTAGGATACAGAGCGTGCATGTCTAAATGGGCTTTCTAGTGAACCCGTTCGAATTTTAACCGAGACAAAAGTTCAAAATTTTAGTTTAAGCTTTATAATAAGTTTCAAAAGCACATAATTAACTTTTTTTACCAAAAAAATTGATTTAATATCATTTTCCATCGTTTTTTAGGGTTTAGAGCGTGCATGTCTAAATGGGCTTTCTAGTGAACCCGTTCGAATTTTAACCGATTAAAAAGCTCAGAATTTGAGTTTAAGCTGTATAATTTGGTTCAAATACCCATAATTAACTTTTTGTACTCAAAAAAATTTATTTAGTATCATTTTCGATCGTTTTTTAGGGTTCGGAGCGTGCATGTCTAAATGGGCTTTCTAGTAAACCCGTTCGAATTTTAACCGAGTCTAAAGTTCAAAATTTTAGTTAAAGCTTTATAATAAGGTTCAAAAGCCCATAATTAACTTTTTTACCCAAAAAAATTGATTTAATATCATTTTTCATCGTTTTTTAGGGTTCAGAGCGTGCATTTCTAAATGGGGTTTCTAGTGAACCCGTTCGAATTTTAACCGATTAAAAAGCTCAGAATTTGAGTTTAAGCTATATAATTTGGTTCAAATGCCCATAATTAACTATTTGTACCCAAAAAATTTAATTTAATATCATTTTCGATCGTTTTTTAGGGTTCGTAGCGTGCATGTCTAAATGGGCTTTCTAGTGAACCCGTTCGAATTTTAACCGAGTCAAAAGTTCAAAATTTTAGTTTAAGCTTTATAATAAGGTTCAAAAGCCCATAATTAACTTTTTTTACACAAAAAAATTAATTTAATATCATTTTCGATCGTTTTTTAGGGTTCAGAGCGTACATGTCTAAATGGGCTTTCTAGTGAACCCGTTCGAATTTTAACCGATTAAAAAGCTCAGAATTTGAGTTTCAGCTGTATAATTTGGTTCAAATGCCCATAATTAACTTTTTGTACCCAAAAAATTTGATTTAATATAGTTTTTGATCGTTTTTTAGGATACAGAGCGTGCATGTCTAAATGGGCTTTCTAGTGAACCCGTTCGAATTTTAACCGAGACAAAAGTTCAAAATTTTAGTTTAAGCTTTATAATAAGTTTCAAAAGCACATAATTAACTTTTTTTACCAAAAAAATTGATTTAATATCATTTTCCATCGTTTTTTAGGGTTTAGAGCGTGCATGTCTAAATGGGCTTTCTAGTGAACCCGTTCGAATTTTAACCGATTAAAAAGCTCAGAATTTGAGTTTAAGCTGTATAATTTGGTTCAAATACCCATAATTAACTTTTTGTACTCAAAAAAATTTATTTAGTATCATTTTCGATCGTTTTTTAGGGTTCGGAGCGTGCATGTCTAAATGGGCTTTCTAGTAAACCCGTTCGAATTTTAACCGAGTCTAAAGTTCAAAATTTTAGTTAAAGCTTTATAATAAGGTTCAAAAGCCCATAATTAACTTTTTTACCCAAAAAAATTGATTTAATATCATTTTTCATCGTTTTTTAGGGTTCAGAGCGTGCATTTCTAAATGGGGTTTCTAGTGAACCCGTTCGAATTTTAACCGATTAAAAAGCTCAGAATTTGAGTTTAAGCTATATAATTTGGTTCAAATGCCCATAATTAACTATTTGTACCCAAAAAATTTAATTTAATATCATTTTCGATCGTTTTTTAGGGTTCGTAGCGTGCATGTCTAAATGGGCTTTCTAGTGAACCCGTTCGAATTTTAACCGAGTCAAAAGTTCAAAATTTTAGTTTAAGCTTTATAATAAGGTTCAAAAGCCCATAATTAACTTTTTTTACACAAAAAAATTAATTTAATATCATTTTCGATCGTTTTTTAGGGTTCAGAGCGTACATGTCTAAATGGGCTTTCTAGTGAACCCGTTCGAATTTTAACCGATTAAAAAGCTCAGAATTTGAGTTTAAGCTGTATAATTTGGTTCAAATACCCATAATTAACTTTTTCTACCCAAAAAATTTGATTTAATATCATTTTCAATCGTTTCTAAGGGTTCGGAGTGTGCATGTCTAAATTGGCTTTCTAGTGAACCCGTTCGAATTTTAACCGAGTCAAAAGTTCAAAATTTTAGTTTAAGCTTTATAATAAGGTTAAAAAGCACATAATTAACTTTTTTTACCCAAAAAATTTAATTTAATATCATTTTCTATCGTTTTTTATGGTTCAGAGCATTCATTTCTAAGTGGGCTTTCTAGTGAACCCGTTCGAATTTTAACCGATTAAAAAGCTCAGAATTTGAGTTTAAGCTGTATAATTTGGTTCAAATGCCCATAATTAACTTTTTGTACCCAAAAAATTTGATTAAATATCATTTTCGATGGTTTTTTAGGGTTCAGAGCGTGCATTTTTAAATGGGCTTTCTAGTGAACCCGTTCGAATTTTAACCGATTAAAAAGCTCAGAATTTGAGTTTCAGCTGTATAATTTGGTTCAAATGCCCATAATTAACTTTTTGTACCCAAAAAATTTGATTTAATATAGTTTTTGATCGTTTTTTAGGATACAGAGCGTGCATGTCTAAATGGGCTTTCTAGTGAACCCGTTCGAATTTTAACCGAGACAAAAGTTCAAAATTTTAGTTTAAGCTTTATAATAAGTTTCAAAAGCACATAATTAACTTTTTTTACCAAAAAAATTGATTTAATATCATTTTCCATCGTTTTTTAGGGTTTAGAGCGTGCATGTCTAAATGGGCTTTCTAGTGAACCCGTTCGAATTTTAACCGATTAAAAAGCTCAGAATTTGAGTTTAAGCTGTATAATTTGGTTCAAATACCCATAATTAACTTTTTGTACTCAAAAAAATTTATTTAGTATCATTTTCGATCGTTTTTTAGGGTTCGGAGCGTGCATGTCTAAATGGGCTTTCTAGTAAACCCGTTCGAATTTTAACCGAGTCTAAAGTTCAAAATTTTAGTTAAAGCTTTATAATAAGGTTCAAAAGCCCATAATTAACTTTTTTACCCAAAAAAATTGATTTAATATCATTTTTCATCGTTTTTTAGGGTTCAGAGCGTGCATTTCTAAATGGGGTTTCTAGTGAACCCGTTCGAATTTTAACCGATTAAAAAGCTCAGAATTTGAGTTTAAGCTATATAATTTGGTTCAAATGCCCATAATTAACTATTTGTACCCAAAAAATTTAATTTAATATCATTTTCGATCGTTTTTTAGGGTTCGTAGCGTGCATGTCTAAATGGGCTTTCTAGTGAACCCGTTCGAATTTTAACCGAGTCAAAAGTTCAAAATTTTAGTTTAAGCTTTATAATAAGGTTAAAAAGCACATAATTAACTTTTTTTACCCAAAAAATTTAATTTAATATCATTTTCTATCGTTTTTTATGGTTCAGAGCATTCATTTCTAAGTGGGCTTTCTAGTGAACCCGTTCGAATTTTAACCGATTAAAAAGCTCAGAATTTGAGTTTAAGCTGTATAATTTGGTTCAAATGCCCATAATTAACTTTTTTTACCCAAAAAATTTAATTTAATATCATTTTCTATCGTTTTTTATGGTTCAGAGCATTCATTTCTAAGTGGGCTTTCTAGTGAACCCGTTCGAATTTTAACCGATTAAAAAGCTCAGAATTTGAGTTTAAGCTGTATAATTTGGTTCAAATGCCCATAATTAACTTTTTGTACCCAAAAAATTTGATTAAATATCATTTTCGATGGTTTTTTAGGGTTCAGAGCGTGCATTTTTAAATGGGCTTTCTAGTGAACCCGTTCGAATTTTAACCGATTAAAAAGCTCAGAATTTGAGTTTCAGCTGTATAATTTGGTTCAAATGCCCATAATTAACTTTTTGTACCCAAAAAATTTGATTTAATATAGTTTTTGATCGTTTTTTAGGATACAGAGCGTGCATGTCTAAATGGGCTTTCTAGTGAACCCGTTCGAATTTTAACCGAGACAAAAGTTCAAAATTTTAGTTTAAGCTTTATAATAAGTTTCAAAAGCACATAATTAACTTTTTTTACCAAAAAAATTGATTTAATATCATTTTCCATCGTTTTTTAGGGTTTAGAGCGTGCATGTCTAAATGGGCTTTCTAGTGAACCCGTTCGAATTTTAACCGATTAAAAAGCTCAGAATTTGAGTTTAAGCTGTATAATTTGGTTCAAATACCCATAATTAACTTTTTGTACTCAAAAAAATTTATTTAGTATCATTTTCGATCGTTTTTTAGGGTTCGGAGCGTGCATGTCTAAATGGGCTTTCTAGTAAACCCGTTCGAATTTTAACCGAGTCTAAAGTTCAAAATTTTAGTTAAAGCTTTATAATAAGGTTCAAAAGCCCATAATTAACTTTTTTACCCAAAAAAATTGATTTAATATCATTTTTCATCGTTTTTTAGGGTTCAGAGCGTGCATTTCTAAATGGGGTTTCTAGTGAACCCGTTCGAATTTTAACCGATTAAAAAGCTCAGAATTTGAGTTTAAGCTATATAATTTGGTTCAAATGCCCATAATTAACTATTTGTACCCAAAAAATTTAATTTAATATCATTTTCGATCGTTTTTTAGGGTTCGTAGCGTGCATGTCTAAATGGGCTTTCTAGTGAACCCGTTCGAATTTTAACCGAGTCAAAAGTTCAAAATTTTAGTTTAAGCTTTATAATAAGGTTCAAAAGCCCATAATTAACTTTTTTTACACAAAAAAATTAATTTAATATCATTTTCGATCGTTTTTTAGGGTTCAGAGCGTACATGTCTAAATGGGCTTTCTAGTGAACCCGTTCGAATTTTAACCGATTAAAAAGCTCAGAATTTGAGTTTAAGCTGTATAATTTGGTTCAAATACCCATAATTAACTTTTTCTACCCAAAAAATTTGATTTAATATCATTTTCAATCGTTTCTAAGGGTTCGGAGTGTGCATGTCTAAATTGGCTTTCTAGTGAACCCGTTCGAATTTTAACCGAGTCAAAAGTTCAAAATTTTAGTTTAAGCTTTATAATAAGGTTAAAAAGCACATAATTAACTTTTTTTACCCAAAAAATTTAATTTAATATCATTTTCTATCGTTTTTTATGGTTCAGAGCATTCATTTCTAAATGGGCTTTCTAGTGAACCCGTTCGAATTTTAACCGATTAAAAAGCTCAGAATTTGAGTTTAAGCTGTATAATTTGGTTCAAATGCCCATAATTAACTTTTTGTACCCAAAAAATTTGATTAAATATCATTTTCGATGGTTTTTTAGGGTTCAGAGCGTGCATTTTTAAATGGGCTTTCTAGTGAGCCCGTTCGAATTTCAACCGATTAAAAAGCTCAGAATTTGAGTTTAAGCTCAGTAACTTGGTAAAAATGCCCATAATTAACTTTTTGTACCCAAAAAATTTGATTTAATATCATTTTCGATCGTTTTTTAGGGTTCATAACGTGCATGTCTAAATGGGGTTTCTAGTGAACCCGTTCGAATTTTAACAGACTAAAAAGCCCAGAATTTGAGTTTAAGCTGTATAATTTGGTTCAAATGCCCATAATTAACTTTTTGTACCTAAAAATTTGATTTAATATCATTTTCGATCGTTTTTTACGGTTCAGAGCATACAGGTCTCAATGGGCTTTCTAGTGAACCCGTTCGAATTTTAAACGAGTCAAAAGCTCAGAATTTGAGTTTAAGCTGTATAATAAGGTTCAAAAGCCCATAATTAACTTTTTTTTACACAAAAAATTTGATTTAATTTTATTTTCCATCGTTTTTTAGGGTTCAGAGCGTGCATTTTTAAATGGGCTTTCTAGTGAACCCGTTCGAATTTTAACCGATTAAAAAGCTCAAAATTTGAGTTTAAGCTGTATAATTTCGTTCAAATGCCCATAATTAACTTTTTGTATCCAAAAAATTTGATTTAATATCATTTTCGATCGTTTTTTAGGGTTCGTAGCGTGCATGTCTAAATGGGATTTCTAGTGAACCCGTTCGAATTTTAACCTAGTCAAAAGTTCAAAATTTTAGTTTAAGCTTTATAATAAGGTTCAAAAGCCCATAATTAACTTTTTGTACCCAAAAAATTTGATTTAATATCATTTTCGATCATTTTTAGGGTTCATAGCGTTTATGTTTAAATGGGATTTCTAGTGAACCCGTACGAATTTTAAAAGATTAAAAAGCTCCGAATTTGAGTTTAAGCTGTATAATTTTGTTCAAATGCCCATAATTAACTTTTTATACCCAAAAAATTTGATTTAATATCATTTCCGATCGTTTTTTAGGGTTCATAGCGTGCATGTCTAAATGTGCTTTCCAGTGAACCCGATCGAATTTTAACCGACTCAAAACTTCAGAATTTGAGTTTAAGCTGTATAATAAGGTTCAAAATCCCATAATTAACTTTTTTTTACACAAAAAATTTGATTTAATATCATTTTCCATCGTTTTTTAGGGTTCATAGCGTGCATGTCTAAATGGGCTTTCTAGTGAAACCGTTCGAATTTTAACCGATTAACTCAGAATTTGAGTTTAAGCTGTATAATTTGGTTCAAATGCCCATAAGTAACTTTTTGTACTAAAAAAATTTGATTTAATATCATTTTCGATCATTTTTTAGGGCTCAGAGCGTGAATGTCTAAATGGACTTTCTAGTGAACCCGTTCGAATTTTAACAGACTGAAAAGTTCAAAATTTTAGTTTAAGCTATATACTAAGGTTCAAAAGCCCATAATTAACTTTTTTTACCCAAAAAATTTGATTTAATATCATTTTCTATCGTTTTTTAGGGTTTATAACGTGCATGTCAAATGAGCTTTCTAGTGAACCCGTTCGAATTTTAACCTATTAAAAAGCTCAGAATTGAGTTTAAGCTGTAGAATTTGGTTAAAATGCCCATAATTAACTTTTTGTACCCAAAAAATTTGATTTAATATCATTTTCGATCGTTTTTTAGAGTTCAAAGCGTGCATGTCTCAATGGGCTTTCTAGTGAACTCGTTCGAATTTTAACCGACTCAAAAGTTCAAAATTTTAGTTTAAGCTGTATAATAACGTTCAAATGACCATAATTAACTTTTTTTACCCAAAAAATTTGATTTAATATGATTTTCAATTGTTTTTTAGTGTTCATAACGTGCATGTCTAAATGAGCTGTCTCGTGAACCTGTTAGAATTTTAAGCGATTAAAAACCTCAGAATTTGAGTTTAAGCTGTACAATTTGGTTTAAATGCCCATAATTAACTTTTTGTACTCAAAAAATTTGATTTAATATCATTTTCGATCGTTTTTTAGGGTTCAGAGCGTGCATGTCTAAATGGGCTTTCTAGTGAACCCGTTCGAATTTTAACCGAGTCAAAATTTCAAAATTTTAGTTTAAGCTTTATAATAAGGTTCAAAAGCCCATAATTAACTTTTTTTACACAAAAAAATTGATTTAATATCATTTTCGATCGTTTTTTAGGGTTCAGAGCGTGCATGTCTAAATGGGCTTTCTAGTGAACCCATTCGAATTTTAACCGATTAAAAAGCTCAGAATTTGAGTTTAAGCTGTATAATTTGGTTCAAATACCCATAATTAACTTTTTCTACCCAAAAAATTTGATTTAATATCATTTTCAATCGTTTCTAAGGGTTCGGAGTGTGCATGTCTAAATTGGCTTTCTAGTGAACCCGTTCGAATTTTAACCGAGTCAAAAGTTCAAAATTTTAGTTTAAGCTTTATAATAAGGTTAAAAAGCACATAATTAACTTTTTTTACCCAAAAAATTTAATTTAATATCATTTTCTATCGTTTTTTATGGTTCAGAGCATTCATTTCTAAATGGGCTTTCTAGTGAACCCGTTCGAATTTTAACCGATTAAAAAGCTCAGAATTTGAGTTTAAGCTGTATAATTTGGTTCAAATGCCCATAATTAACTTTTTGTACCCAAAAAATTTGATTAAATATCATTTTCGATGGTTTTTTAGGGTTCAGAGCGTGCATTTTTAAATGGGCTTTCTAGTGAGCCCGTTCGAATTTCAACCGATTAAAAAGCTCAGAATTTGAGTTTAAGCTCAGTAACTTGGTAAAAATGCCCATAATTAACTTTTTGTACCCAAAAAATTTGATTTAATATCATTTTCGATCGTTTTTTAGGGTTCATAACGTGCATGTCTAAATGGGGTTTCTAGTGAACCCGTTCGAATTTTAACAGACTAAAAAGCCCAGAATTTGAGTTTAAGCTGTATAATTTGGTTCAAATGCCCATAATTAACTTTTTGTACCTAAAAATTTGATTTAATATCATTTTCGATCGTTTTTTACGGTTCAGAGCATACAGGTCTCAATGGGCTTTCTAGTGAACCCGTTCGAATTTTAAACGAGTCAAAAGCTCAGAATTTGAGTTTAAGCTGTATAATAAGTTTCAAAAGCCCATAATTAACTTTTTTTTACACAAAAAATTTGATTTAATTTTATTTTCCATCGTTTTTTAGGGTTCAGAGCGTGCATTTTTAAATGGGCTTTCTAGTGAACCCGTTCGAATTTTAACCGATTAAAAAGCTCAAAATTTGAGTTTAAGCTGTATAATTTCGTTCAAATGCCCATAATTAACTTTTTGTATCCAAAAAATTTGATTTAATATCATTTTCGATCGTTTTTTAGGGTTCGTAGCGTGCATGTCTAAATGGGATTTCTAGTGAACCCGTTCGAATTTTAACCTAGTCAAAAGTTCAAAATTTTAGTTTAAGCTTTATAATAAGGTTCAAAAGCCCATAATTAACTTTTTGTACCCAAAAAATTTGATTTAATATCATTTTCGATCATTTTTAGGGTTCATAGCGTTTATGTCTAAATGGGATTTCTAGTGAACCCGTACGAATTTTAAAAGATTAAAAAGCTCAGAATTTGAGTTTAAGCTGTATAATTTTGTTCAAATGCCCATAATTAACTTTTTATACCCAAAAAATTTGATTTAATATCATTTCCGATCGTTTTTTAGGGTTCATAGCGTGCATGTCTAAATGTGCTTTCCAGTGAACCCGATCGAATTTTAACCGACTCAAAACTTCAGAATTTGAGTTTAAGCTGTATAATAAGGTTCAAAATCCCATAATTAACTTTTTTTTACACAAAAAATTTGATTTAATATCATTTTCCATCGTTTTTTAGGGTTCATAGCGTGCATGTCTAAATGGGCTTTCTAGTGAAACCGTTCGAATTTTAACCGATTAACTCAGAATTTGAGTTTAAGCTGTATAATTTGGTTCAAATGCCCATAAGTAACTTTTTGTACTAAAAAAATTTGATTTAATATCATTTTCGATCATTTTTTAGGGCTCAGAGCGTGAATGTCTAAATGGACTTTCTAGTGAACCCGTTCGAATTTTAACAGACTGAAAAGTTCAAAATTTTAGTTTAAGCTATATACTAAGGTTCAAAAGCCCATAATTAACTTTTTTTACCCAAAAAATTTGATTTAATATCATTTTCTATCGTTTTTTAGGGTTTATAACGTGCATGTCAAATGAGCTTTCTAGTGAACCCGTTCGAATTTTAACCTATTAAAAAGCTCAGAATTGAGTTTAAGCTGTAGAATTTGGTTAAAATGCCCATAATTAACTTTTTGTACCCAAAAAATTTGATTTAATATCATTTTCGATCGTTTTTTAGAGTTCAAAGCGTGCATGTCTCAATGGGCTTTCTAGTGAACCCGTTCGAATTTTAACCGACTCAAAAGTTCAAAATTTTAGTTTAAGCTGTATAATAACGTTCAAATGACCATAATTAACTTTTTTTACCCAAAAAATTTGATTTAATATGATTTTCAATTGTTTTTTAGTGTTCATAACGTGCATGTCTAAATGAGCTGTCTCGTGAACCTGTTAGAATTTTAAGCGATTAAAAACCTCAGAGTTTGAGTTTAAGCTGTACAATTTGGTTTAAATGCCCATAATTAACTTTTTGTACTCAAAAAATTTGATTTAATATCATTTTCGATCGTTTTTTAGGGTTCAGAGCGTGCATGTCTAAATGGGCTTTCTAGTGAACCCGTTCGAATTTTAACCGAGTCAAAATTTCAAAATTTTAGTTTAAGCTTTATAATAAGGTTCAAAAGCCCATAATTAACTTTTTTTACACAAAAAAATTGATTTAATATCATTTTCGATCGTTTTTTAGGGTTCAGAGCGTGCATGTCTAAATGGGCTTTCTAGTGAACCCATTCTAATTTTAACCGATTAAAAAGCTCAGAATTTGAGTTTAAGCTGTATAATTTGGTTCAAATACCCATAATTAACTTTTTCTACCCAAAAAATTTGATTTAATATCATTTTCAATCGTTTCTAAGGGTTCGGAGTGTGCATGTCTAAATTGGCTTTCTAGTGAACCCGTTCGAATTTTAACCGAGTCAAAAGTTCAAAATTTTAGTTTAAGCTTTATAATAAGGTTAAAAAGCACATAATTAACTTTTTTTACCCAAAAAATTTAACTTAATATCATTTTCTATCGTTTTTTATGGTTCAGAGCATTCATTTCTAAGTGGGCTTTCTAGTGAACCCGTTCGAATTTTAACCGATTAAAAAGCTCAGAATTTGAGTTTAAGCTGTATAATTTGGTTCAAATGCCCATAATTAACTTTTTGTACCCAAAAAATTTGATTAAATATCATTTTCGATGGTTTTTTAGGGTTCAGAGCGTGCATTTTTAAATGGGCTTTCTAGTGAACCCGTTCGAATTTTAACCGATTAAAAAGCTCAGAATTTGAGTTTCAGCTGTATAATTTGGTTCAAATGCCCATAATTAACTTTTTGTACCCAAAAAATTTGATTTAATATAGTTTTTGATCGTTTTTTAGGATACAGAGCGTGCATGTCTAAATGGGCTTTCTAGTGAACCCGTTCGAATTTTAACCGAGACAAAAGTTCAAAATTTTAGTTTAAGCTTTATAATAAGTTTCAAAAGCACATAATTAACTTTTTTTACCAAAAAAATTGATTTAATATCATTTTCCATCGTTTTTTAGGGTTTAGAGCGTGCATGTCTAAATGGGCTTTCTAGTGAACCCGTTCGAATTTTAACCGATTAAAAAGCTTAGAATTTGAGTTTAAGCTGTATAATTTGGTTCAAATACCCATAATTAACTTTTTGTACTCAAAAAAATTTATTTAATATCATTTTCGATCGTTTTTTAGGGTTCGGAGCGTGCATGTCTAAATGGGCTTTCTAGTAAACCCGTTCGAATTTTAACCGAGTCTAAAGTTCAAAATTTTAGTTAAAGCTTTATAATAAGGTTCAAAAGCCCATAATTAACTTTTTTACCCAAAAAAATTGATTTAATATCATTTTTCATCGTTTTTTAGGGTTCAGAGCGTGCATTTCTAAATGGGGTTTCTAGTGAACCCGTTCGAATTTTAACCGATTAAAAAGCTCAGAATTTGAGTTTAAGCTATATAATTTGGTTCAAATGCCCATAATTAACTATTTGTACCCAAAAAATTTAATTTAATATCATTTTCGATCGTTTTTTAGGGTTCGTAGCGTGCATGTCTAAATGGGCTTTCTAGTGAACCCGTTCGAATTTTAACCGAGTCAAAAGTTCAAAATTTTAGTTTAAGCTTTATAATAAGGTTCAAAAGCCCATAATTAACTTTTTTTACACAAAAAAATTAATTTAATATCATTTTCGATCGTTTTTTAGGGTTGAGAGCGTGCATGTCTAAATGGGCTTTCTAGTGAACCCGTTCGAATTTTAACCGATTAAAAAGCTCAGAATTTGAGTTTAAGCTGTATAATTTGGTTCAAATACCCATAATTAACTTTTTCTACCCAAAAAATTTGATTTAATATCATTTTCAATCGTTTCTAAGGGTTCGGAGTGTGCATGTCTAAATTGGCTTTCTAGTGAACCCGTTCGAATTTTAACCGAGTCAAAAGTTCAAAATTTTAGTTTAAGCTTTATAATAAGGTTAAAAAGCACATAATTACTTTTTTTACCCAAAAAATTTAATTTAATATCATTTTCTATCGTTTTTTATGGTTCAGAGCATTCATTTCTAAATGGGCTTTCTAGTGAACCCGTTCGAATTTTAACCGATTAAAAAGCTCAGAATTTGAGTTTAAGCTGTATAATTTGGTTCAAATGCCCATAATTAACTTTTTGTACCCAAAAAATTTGATTAAATATCATTTTCGATGGTTTTTTAGGGTTCAGAGCGTGCATTTTTAAATGGGCTTTCTAGTGAGCCCGTTCGAATTTCAACCGATTAAAAAGCTCAGAATTTGAGTTTAAGCTCAGTAACTTGGTAAAAATGCCCATAATTAACTTTTTGTACCCAAAAAATTTGATTTAATATCATTTTCGATCGTTTTTTAGGGTTCATAACGTGCATGTCTAAATGGGGTTTCTAGTGAACCCGTTCGAATTTTAACAGACTAAAAAGCCCAGAATTTGAGTTTAAGCTGTATAATTTGGTTCAAATGCCCATAATTAACTTTTTGTACCTAAAAATTTGATTTAATATCATTTTCGATCGTTTTTTACGGTTCAGAGCATACAGGTCTCAATGGGCTTTCTAGTGAACCCGTTCGAATTTTAAACGAGTCAAAAGCTCAGAATTTGAGTTTAAGCTGTATAATAAGGTTCAAAAGCCCATAATTAACTTTTTTTTACACAAAAAATTTGATTTAATTTTATTTTCCATCGTTTTTTAGGGTTCAGAGCGTGTATGTCTAAATGGGCTTTCTAGTGAAACCGTTCGAATTTTAACCGAGTCAAAAGTTCAAAATTTTAGTTTAAGCTGTATAATAAGGGTCAAAAGCCTATAATTAACTTATTTACCAAAAAAAATTGATTAAATATCATTTTCGATGGTTTTTTAGGGCTCAGAGCGTGCATTTTTAAATGGGCTTTCTAGTGAGCCCGTTCGAATTTTAACCGATTAAAAAGCTCTGAATTTGAGTTTAAGTTGTATAACTTGGTAAAAATGCCCACAATTAACTTTTTGTACCCAAAAAATTTGATTTAATATCATTTTCGATAGTTTTTTAGGGTTCAGAGCGTGCGTGTCTAAATGGGCTTTCTAGTGAACCAGTTCAAATTTTAACCGAGGCAAAATTTCAAAATTTTAGTTTAAGTTTATAATAAGGTTCAAAAGCCCATAATTAACTTTTTTTACACAAAAAATTTGATTTAATATAATTTTCGATCGTTTTTTAGGGTTCATAACGTGCATGTCTAAATGGGCTTTCTAGTGAACCCATTCGAATTTTAAGCGATTAAAAAGCTCAGAATTTGAGTTTAAGATGTATAATTTGGTTAAAATGCCCATAATTAACTTTTTGTACCCAAAAAATTTGATCTAATATCATTTTTGATCGTTTTTTAGGGTTTAGAGCGTGCATGTCTAAATGGCTTTCTAGTGAACCCGTTCGAATTTTAACCGAGTTAAAAGTTCAAAATTTTAGTTTAAGCTTTATAATAAGGTTCAGAATCCCATAATTAACTTTTTTTACACAAAAAATTTGATTTAATATCATTTTCGATCGTTTTTTAGGGTTCAGAGCGTGCATGTCTAAGTGGGCTTTCTAGTGAACCCGATCGAATTTTAACCGAGTTAAAAGTTCAAAATTTTAGTTTAAGCTGTATTATAAGGTTCAAAAGCCCATAATTAATTTTTTTTACACAAAAAATTTGATTTAATATCATTTTCGATCGTTTTTTAGGGTTCATAACGTGCATGTCTAAATGGGCTTTCTAGTGAACCCGTTCGAATTTTAACCGATTAAAAAGCTCAGAATTTGAGTTTCAGCTGTATAATTTGGTTCAAATGCCCATAATTAACTTTTTGTACCCAAAAATTTTTATTTAATATCATTTTTGATCATTTTTTAGGGTACAAAGCGTGCATGTCTAAATGGGCTTTCTAGTGAACCCGTTCGAATTTTAACCGAGTCAAAAGTTCAAAATTTTATTTTAAGCTTTATAATAAGTTTCAAAAGCCCATAATTAACTTTTTTTACCCAAAAAATTTGATTTAATATCATTTTCGATCGTTTTTTAGGGTTCATAACGTGCATGTCTAAATGGGCTTTCTAGTGAACCCGTTCGAATTTTAAAAGATTAAAAAGCTCAGAATTTGAGTTTAAGCTGTACAATTTGGTTCAAATACCCATAATTAACTTTTTGTACCCAAAAAATCTGATTTAATATCATTTTTGATAGTTTTTTAGGGTTCAGAGTGTGTATGTCTAAATGGGCTTTCTAGTGAACCCGTTCGAATTTTAAAAGATTAAAAAGCTCAGAATTTGAGTTTAAGCTATATAATTTGGTTCAAATGCCCATAATTAACTTTATGTACCCATAAAATTTGATTTAATATCATTTTCGATCGTTTCTTAGGGTTCAGAGAGGGCATGTCTAAATGGGCTTTCTAGTGAACCCGTTCGAATTTTAACCGACTCAAAAGTTCAAAATTTTAGTTTAAGTTTATAATAAGGTTCAAAAGCCCATAATTAACTTTTTTTACACAAAAAATTTGATTTAATATAATTTTCGATCGTTTTTTAGGGTTGAGAGCGTGCATGTCTAAATGGGCTTTCTAGTGAACCCATTCGAATTTTCACCGATTAAAAAGCTCAGAATTTGAGTTTAAGATGTATAATTTGCTTAAAATGCCCATAATTAACTTTTTGTACCCAAAAAATTTGATCTAATATCATTTTCGATCGTTTTTTAGGGTTTAGAGCGTGCATGTCTAAATGGCTTTCTAGTGAACCCGTTCGAATTTTAACCGAGTTAAAAGTTCAAAATTTTAGTTTAAGCTTTATAATAAGGTTCAAAATCCCATAATTAACTTTTTTTACCCAAAAAATTTGATTTAATATCATTTTCGATCGTTTTTTAGGGTTCATAACGTGCATGTCTAAATGGGCTTTCTACTGAACCCGATCGAATTTTAACCAACTCAAATGTTCAAAATTTTAGTTTAAGCTGTATAATAAGGTTCAAAAGCCCATAATTAACTTTTTTTACCCAAAAAATTTGATTTAATATCATTTTCGATCGTTTTTTAGGGTTCAGAGCGTGCATGTCTAAATGGGCTTTCGAGTGAACCCATTCGAATTTTAACCGAGTCAAAAGTTCAAAATTTTAGTTTAAGCTGTATAATAAGGTTCAAAAGCCTATAATTAACTTTTTTACCAAAAAAAATTGATTAAATATCATTTTCGATGTTTTTTTAGGGTTTAGAGCGTGCATTTTTAAATGGGCTTTCTAATGAGCCCGTTCGAATTTTAACCGATTAAAAAGCTCAGAATTTGAGTTTAAGCTGTATAATTGGGTACAAATGCCCATAATTAACTTTTTGTACCCAAAAAATTTAATTTAATATCATTTTTGATCTTTTTTTGGGTTCATGGCGTGTATGTCTAAATGGGCTTTGTAGTGAACA
Source organism: Abelmoschus esculentus (assembly GCA_035048815.1). Classification (NCBI taxonomy): domain Eukaryota; kingdom Viridiplantae; phylum Streptophyta; class Magnoliopsida; order Malvales; family Malvaceae; genus Abelmoschus; species Abelmoschus esculentus. The sequence continues at coordinate 7,225,591 of JAUCBN010000049.1, forward strand.
CGTTCGAATTTTAAGTGAGTCAAAAGCTCAGAATTTGAGTTTAAGCTGTATAATAAGGTTCAAAAGCCCATAATTAACATTTTCTACCCAAAAAATTTGATTTAATATCATTTTCCATCGTTTTTTATGGTTCATAGCGTGCATGTCGAAATGGGCTTTCTAGTGAACCCGTTCGAATTTTAACCGATTAACTCAGAATTTGAGTTTAAGCTGTATAATTTGGTTCAAATGCCCATAATTAACTTTTTGTACCCAAAAAAATTGATTTAATATCATTTTCGATCATTTTTTAGGGTTCATAGTGTGTATGTCTAAATGGGCTTTCTAGTGAACCCGTACGAATTTTAAAAGATTAAAAAGCTCAGAATTTGAGTTTAAGCTGTATAATTTGGTTCAAATGCCCATAATTAACTTTTTGTACCCAAAAAATTTGATTTAATATCATTTTCGATCGTTTTTTAGGGTTTAGAGCGTGCATGTCTCAATGGGCTTTCAAGTGAACCCGTTCGAATTTTAACCGAGTCAAAAGCTCAGAATTTGAGTTTAAGCTGTATAATAAGGTTCAAAATCCCATAATTAACTTTTTTTACACAAAAAATTTTATTTAATATCATTTTCCATCGTTTTTTAGGCTTCATAGCGTGCATGTCTAAATGGGCTTTCTAGTGAACCCGTTCGAATTTTAACCGATTAACTCAGAATTTGAGTTTAAGCTGTATAATTTGGTTCAAATGCCCATAATTAACTTTTTGTACCCAAAAAATTTGATTTAATATCATTTTCGATCGTTTTTTAGGGTTTAGAGCGTGCATGTCTAAATGGGCTTTCTAGTGAACCCGTTCGAATTTTAACAGACTCAAAAGTTCAAAATTTTAGTTTAAGCTATATACTAAGGTTCAAAAGCCCATAATTAACTTTTTTTTACCCAAAAAATTTGATTTAATATCATTTTCTATCGTTTTTTAGGGTTTATAACGTGCATGTCAAATGAGCTTTCTAGTGAACCCGTTCGAATTTTAACCTATTAAAAAGCTCAGAATTGAGTTTAAGCTGTAGAATTTGGTTAAAATGCCCATAATTAACTTTTTGTACCCAAAAAATTTGATTTAATATCATTTTTGATCGTTTTTTAGAGTTCAAAGCGTGTATGTCTCAATGGGCTTTCTAGTGAACCCGTTCGAATTTTAACCGAGTCAAAAGTTCAAAATTTTCGTTTACGCTGTATAATAAGGTTCAAAAGACCATAATTAACTTTTTTTACCCAAAAAATTTGATTTAATATCATTTTCGATCGTTTTTTAGGGCTCAGAACGTGCATGACTAAATGGCCTTTCTAGTGAACCCGTTCGAATTTTAACCGATTAAAATGCTCAGAATTTGAGTTTAAGCTGTATAATTTGGTTCAAATGCCCATAATTAACTTTTTGTACCCAAAAAATTTTATTTAATATCATTTTTGATCATTTTTTAGGGTACAAAGCGTGCATGTCTAAATGGGCTTTCTAGTGAACCCGTTCGAATTTTAACCGTGTCAAAAGTTCAAAATTTTATTTTAAGCTTTATAATAAGTTTCAAAAGCCCATAATTAACTTTTTTTACCCAAAAAATTTGATTTAATATCATTTTCGATCATTTTTTAGGGTTCATAACGTGCATGTCTAAATGGGCTTTCTACTGAACCCGATCGAATTTTAACCAACTCAAAAGTTCAAAATTTTAGTTTAAGCTGTATAATAAGGTTCAAAAGCCCATAATTAACTTTTTTTACCCAAAAAATTTGATTTAATATCATTTTCGATCGTTTTTTAGGGTTCAGAGCGTGCATGTCTAAATGGGCTTTCCAGTGAACCCGTTCGAATTTTAACCGAGTCAAAAGTTTAAAATTTTAGTTTAAGCTGTATAATAAGGTTCAAAAGCCTATAATTAACTTTTTTACCAAAAAAAATTGATTAAATATCATTTTCGATGGTTTTTTAGGGTTAAGAGCGTGCATTTTTAAATGGGCTTTCTAGTGAGCCCGTTCGAATTTTAACCGATTAAAAAGCTCAGAATTTGAGTTTAAGCTGTATAATTGGGTACAAATGCCCATAATTAACTTTTTGTACCCAAAAAATTTAATTTAATATCATTTTTGATCTTTTTTTGGGTCCATGGCGTGTATGTCTAAATGGGCTTTGTAGTGAACACGTTCGAATTTTAAGTGAGTCAAAAGCTCAGAATTTGAGTTTAAGCTGTATAATAAGGTTCAAAAGCCCATAATTAACATTTTCTACCCAAAAAATTTGATTTAATATCATTTTCCATCGTTTTTTATGGTTCATAGCGTGCATGTCGAAATGGGCTTTCTAGTGAACCCGTTCGAATTTTAACCGATTAACTCAGAATTTGAGTTTAAGCTGTATAATTTGGTTCAAATGCCCATAATTAACTTTTTGTACCCAAAAAAATTGATTTAATATCATTTTCGATCATTTTTTAGGGTTCATAGTGTGTATGTCTAAATGGGCTTTCTAGTGAACCCGTACGAATTTTAAAAGATTAAAAAGCTTAGAATTTGAGTTTAAGCTGTATAATTTGGTTCAAATGCCCATAATTAACTTTTTGTACCCAAAAAATTTGATTTAATATCATTTTCGATCGTTTTTTAGGGTTTAGAGCGTGCATGTCTAAATGGGCTTTCAAGTGAACCCGTTCGAATTTTAACCGAGTGAAAAGCTCAGAATTTGAGTTTAAGCTGTATAATAAGGTTCAAAATCCCATAATAAACTTTTTTTACACAAAAAATTTTATTTAATATCATTTTCCATCGTTTTTTAGGCTTCATAACGTGCATGTCTAAATGGCCTTTCTGGTGAACCCGTTCGAATTTTAACCGATTAACTCAGAATTTGAGTTTAAGCTGTATAATTTGGTTCAAATGCCCATAATTAACTTTTTGTACCAAAATAATTTGATTCAATATCATTTTCGATCATTTTTTAGGGCTCAGAGCGTGAATGTCTAAATGGGCTTTCTAGTGAACCCGTTCGAATTTTAACAGACTCAAAAGTTCAAAATTTTAGTTTAAGCTATATACTAAGGTTCAAAAGCCCATAATTAACTTTTTTTACCCAAAAAATTTGATTTAATATCATTTTCTATCGTTTTTTAGGGTTTATAACGTGCATGTCAAATTAGCTTTCTAGTGAACCCGTTCGAATTTAACCTATTAAAAAGCTCAGAATTGAGTTTAAGCTGTAGAATTTGGTTAAAATGCCCATAATTAACTTTTTGTACCCAAAAAATTTGATTTAATATCATTTTCGATCGTTTTTTAGAGTTCAAAGCCTGCATGTCTCAATGGCCTTTCTAGTGAACCCGTTCGAATTTTAACCGAGTCAAAAGCTCAAAATTTGAGTTTAAGGTGTATAATAAGGTTCAAAAGCCCATAATTATCTTTTTTTTACACAAAAAATTTGATTTAATATCATTTTCCATCGTTTTTTAGGGTTTAGAGCGTGCATGCCTAAACCGGCTTTCTAGTGAACCCGATCAAATTTTAACCGAGTTAAAAGTTCAAAATTTTAGTTTAAGCTGTATAATAAGGTTCAAAAGCCCTTAATTAACTTTTTGTACCCAAAAAATTTGATTTAATATCATTTTCGATCGTTTTGTAGGGTTTATAACGTGCATGTCTAAATGGGCTTTCTAGTGAACCCGTTCGAATTTTAACCGATTAAAAAGCTTAGAATTTGAGTTTAAGCTGTACAATTTGGTTCAAATGCCCATAATTAACTTTTTGTACCCAAAAAATCTGATTTAATATCATTTTTGATAGTTTTTTAGGGTTCAGAGTGTGTATGTCTAAATGGGCTTTCTAGTGAACCCGTTCGAATTTTAAAAGATTAAAAAGCTCAGAATTTTTGTTTAAGTTATATAATTTGGTTCAAATGCCCATAATTAACTTTATGTACCCAAAAAATTTGATTTAATATCATTTTCGATCGTTTCTTAGGGTTCAGAGAGGGCATGTCTAAATGGGCTTTCTAGTGAACCCGTTCGAATTTTAACCGACTCAAAAGATCAAAATTTTAGTTTAAGCTGTATAATAAGGTTCAAAAGCCCATAATTAACTTTTTTTACCCAAAAAATTTGATTTAATATCATTTTCCATCGTTTTTTAGGGTTCAGAACGTGCATGCCTAAATGGCCTTTCTAGTGAACCCGTTCGAATTTTAACCGATTAAAATGCTCAGAATTTGAGTTTAAGCAGTATAATTTGGTTCAAACGCCCATAATTAACTTTTTGTACCCAAAAAATTTGATATAATATCATTTTCGATCGTTTTGTAGGGTTCAGAGCGTGCATATCTCAATGGCCTTTCTAGTGAACCCGTTCGAATTTTAACCGAGTCAAAAGCTAAAAATTTGAGTTTAAGGTGTATAATAAGGTTCAAAAGCCCATAATTATCTTTTTTTTTACACAAAAAATTTGATTTAATATCATTTTCCATCGTTTTTTAGGGTTTAGAGCGTGCATGCCTAAACGGGCTTTCTAGTGAACCCGATCAAATTTTAACCGAGTTAAAAGTTCAAAATTTTAGTTTAAGCTGTATAATAAGGTTCAAAAGCCTATAATTAACTTTTTGTACCCAAAAAATTTGATTTAATATCATTTTCGATCGTTTTGTAGGGTTTATAACGTGCATGTCTAAATGGGCTTTCTAGTGAACCCGTTCGAATTTTAACCGATTAAAAAGCTTAGAATTTGAGTTTAAGCTGTACAATTTGGTTCAAATACCCATAATTAACTTTTTGTACCCAAAAAATCTGATTTAATATCATTTTTGATAGTTTTTTAGGGTTCAGAGTGTGTATGTCTAAATGGGCTTTCTAGTGAACCCGTTCGAATTTTAAAAGAATAAAAAGCTCAGAATTTGAGTTTAAGCTATATAATTTGGTTCAAATGCCCATAATTAACTTTATGTACCCAAAAAATTTGATTTAATATCATTTTCAATCGTTTCTTAGGGTTCAGAGAGGGCATGTCTAAATGGGCTTTCTAGTGAACCCGTTCGAATTTTAACCGACTCAAAAGATCAAAATTTTAGTTTAAGCTGTATAATAAGGTTCAAAAGCCCATAATTAACTTTTTTTACCCAAAAAATTTGATTTAATATCATTTTCCATCGTTTTTTAGGGTTCAGAACGTGCATGCCTAAATGGCCTTTCTAGTGAACCCGTTCGAATTTTAACCGATTAAAATGCTCAGAATTTGAGTTTAAGCTGTATAATTTGGTTCAAATGCCCATAATTAACTTTTTGTACCCAAAAAATTTGATTTAATATCATTTTCGATCATTTTTTAGGGTTCACTGCGTGTATGTCTAAATGGGATTTCTAGTGAACCCGTTCGAATTTTAACTGAGTGAAATGTTCAAAATTTTAGTTTAAGCTGTATAATAAGGTTCAAAATCCCATAATTAACTTTTTGTACTCAAAAAATTTGATTTAATATCATTTTCCATCGTTTTTAGGGTTCATTGCGTGCATGTCTAAATGGGCTTTCTAGTGAACCCGTTCGAATTTTAACCGATTAAAAAGCTCAGAATTTGAGTTTAAGTTGTATAATTTGGTTCAAATGCCCATAATTAACTTTTTGTACCCAAAAAATTTGATTTAATATCATTTTCGATCATTTTTTAGGGCTCAGAGCGTGAATGTCTAAATGGGCTTTCTAGTGAACCCGTTCGAATTTTAACAGACTCAAAAGTTCAAAATTTTAGTTTAAGCTATATACTAAGGTTCAAAAGCCCATAATTAACTTTTTTTACCCAAAAAATTTGATTTAATATCATTTTCTATCGTTTTTTAGGGTTCAGAACGTGCATGCCTAAATGGGCTTTCTAGTGAACCCGTTCAAATTTTAACCGATTAAAAAGCTCAGAATTTGAGTTTAAGCTGTATAATTTGGTTCAAATGCCCATAATTAACTTTTTTTACCCAAAAAATTTGATTTAATATCATTTTCCATCGTTTTTTAGGGTTCAGAACGTGCATGCCTAAATGGCCTTTCTAGTGAACCCGTTCGAATTTTAACCGATTAAAATGCTCAAAATTTGAGTTTAAGCTGTATAATTTGGTTCAAATGCCAATAATTAACTTTTTGTACCCAAAAAATTTGATTTAATATCATTTTCGATCGTTTTGTAGGGTTCAGAGCGTGCATATCTCAATGGCCTTTCTAGTGAACCCGTTCGAATTTTAACCGAGTCAAAAGCTCAAAATTTGAGTTTAAGGTGTATAATAAGGTTCAAAAGCCCATAATTATCTTTTTTTTTACACAAAAAATTTGATTTAATATCATTTTCCATCGTTTTTTAGGGTTTAGAGCGTGCATGCCTAAACGGGCTTTCTAGTGAACCCGATCAAATTTTAACCGAGTTAAAAGTTCAAAATTTTAGTTTAAGCTGTATAATAAGGTTCAAAAGCCTATAATTAACTTTTTGTACCCAAAAAATTTGATTTAATATCATTTTCGATCGTTTTGTAGGGTTTATAACGTGCATGTCTAAATGGGCTTTCTAGTGAACCCGTTCGAATTTTAACCGATTAAAAAGCTTAGAATTTGAGTTTAAGCTGTACAATTTGGTTCAAATACCCATAATTAACTTTTTGTACCCAAAAAATCTGATTTAATATCATTTTTGATAGTTTTTTAGGGTTCAGAGTGTGTATGTCTAAATGGGCTTTCTAGTGAACCCGTTCGAATTTTAAAAGATTAAAAAGCTCAGAATTTGAGTTTAAGCTATATAATTTGGTTCAAATGCCCATAATTAACTTTATGTACCCATAAAATTTGATTTAATATCATTTTCGATCGTTTCTTAGGGTTCAGAGAGGGCATGTCTAAATGGGCTTTCTAGTGAACCCGTTCGAATTTTAACCGACTCAAAAGATCAAAATTTTAGTTTAAGCTGTATAATAAGGTTCAAAAGACCATAATTAACTTTTTTTACCCAAAAAATTTGATTTAATATCATTTTCGATCGTTTTTTAGTGTTCATAACGTGCATGTCTAAATGAGCTTTCAAGTGAACCCGTTCGAATTTTAACCGATTAAAAAGCTCAGAATTTGAGTTTAAGCTGTAGAATTTGATTCAAATGCCCATAATTAACTTTTTGTACCCAAAAAATTTGATTTAATATCATTTTCGATCGTTTTTTAGGGTTCAAAGCGTGCATGTCTAAATGGACTTTCTAGTGAACCCGTTCGAATTTTAACCGAGTGAAAAGTTCAAAATTTTAGTTTAAGCTGTATAATAAGGTTCAAAAGACCATAATTAACTTTTTGTACCCAAAAAATTTGATTTAATATCATTTTCGATCGTTTTGTAGGGTTTATAACGTGCATGTCTAAATGGGCTTTCTAGTGAACCCGTTCGAATTTTAACCGATTAAAAAGCTCAGAATTTGAGTTTAAGCTGTAGAATTTGATTCAAATGCCCATAATTAACTTTTTGTACCCAAAAAATTTGATTTAATATCATTTTCCATCGTTTTTTAGGGTTCATTGCGTGCATGTCTAAATGGGCTTTCTAGTGAACCCGTTCGAATTTTAACCGATTAAAAAGCTCAGAATTTGAGTTTAAGCTGTATAATTTGGTTCAAATTCCCATAATTAACTTTTTGTACCAAAAAAATTTGATTTAATATCATTTTCGATCATTTTTTAGGGCTCAGAGCGTGAATGTCTAAACGGGCTTTCTAGTGAACCCGTTCGAATTTTAACAGACTCAAAAGTTCAAAATTTTAGTTTAAGCTATATACTAAGGTTCAAAAGCCCATAATTAACTTTTTTTACCCAAAAAATCTGATTTAATATCATTTTCTATCGTTTTTTAGGGTTTATAACGTGCATGTCAAATGAGCTTTCTAGTGAACCCGTTCGAATTTTAACCTATTAAAAAGCTCAGAATTGAGTTTAAGCTGTAGAATTTGGTTAAAATGCCCATAATTAACTTTTTGTACCCAAAAAATTTGATTTAATATCATTTTCGATCGTTTTTTAGAGTTCAAAGCGTGCATGTCCCAATGGGCTTTCTAGTGAACCCGTTCGAATTTTAACCGAGTCAAAAGTTCAAAATTTTAGTTTACGCTGTATAATAAGGTTCAAAAGCCCATAATTAACTTTTTTCACCCAAAAAATTTGATTTAATATCATTTTCCATCGTTTTTTAGGGTTCAGAACGTGCATGCCTAAATGGCCTTTCTAGTGAACCCGTTCGAATTTTAACCGATTAAAATGATCAGAATTTGAGTTTAAGCTGTATAATTTGGTTCAAATGCCCATAATTAACTTTTTGTACCCAAAAAATTTGATTTAATATCATTTTCGATCGTTTTGTAGGGTTCAGAGCGTGCATGTCTCAATGGCCTTTCTAGTGAACCCGTTCGAATTTTAACCGAGTCAAAAGCTAAAAATTTGAGTTTAAGGTGTATAATAAGGTTCAAAAGCCCATAATTATCTTTTTTTTACACAAAAAATTTATTTAATATCATTTTCCATCGTTTTTTAGGGTTTAGAGCGTGCATGCCTAAACGGGCTTTCTAGTGAGTTTAAGCTGTATAATAAGGTTCAAAATTCCATAATTAACTTTTTTTACACAAAATATTTGATTTAATATCATTTTCCATCGTTTTTTAGGGTTCATAGCATGCATGTCTAAATGGGCTTTCTAGTGAACCCGAACGAATTTTAACCGACTCAAAAGTTCAAAATTTTAGTTTAAGATGTATAATAAGGTTCAAAAGCCTATAATTAACTTTTTTACCAAAAAATTTGATTAAATATCATTTTGATCGTTTTTTAGGGTTCAGAGCGTGCATTTTTAAATGGGCTTTCTAGTGAGCCTGTTCGAATTTTAACCGATTAAAAAGTTCAGAATTTGAGTTTAAGCTGTATAATTTGGTTCAAATGCCCATAATTAACTTTTTCTACCCCAAAAATTTGATTTAATATCATTTTCGATCATTTTTAGGGTTCATAGCGTGTATGTCTAAATGGGCTTTCTAGTGAACCCGTTCGAATTTTAAAAGATTAAAAAGCTCAGAATTTGAGTTTAAGCTGTATGATTTGGTTTAAATATCCATAATTAACTTTTTGTACCCAAAAAATTTGATTTAATATCATTTTCGATCGTTTTTTAGGGTTCAGAGCGTGCATGTCTAAATGGGCTTTCTAGTGAACCCGTTCGAATTTTAACCGAGTCAAAAGCACAGAATTTGAGTTTAAGCTGTATAATAAGGTTCAAAATCCCATAATTAACTTTTTTTTACACAAAAAATTTGATTTAATATCATTTTCCATCGTTTTTTAGGGTTCATAACGTGCATGTCTAAATGGGCTTTCTAGTGAACCCGTTCGAATTTTAACCGATTAACTCAGAATTTGAGTTTAAGCTGTATAATTTGGTTCAAATACCCATAATTAACTTTTTGTACTCAAAAAATTTGATTTAATATCATTTTCGATCATTTTTTAGGGTTCACTGCGTGTATGTCTAAATGGGATTTCTAGTGAACCCGTTCGAATTTTAACTGAGTCAAATGTTCAAAATTTTAGTTTAAGCTGTATAATAAGGTTCAAAATCCCATAATTAACTTTTTGTACTCAAAAAATTTGATTTAATATCATTTTCCATCGTTTTTTAGGGTTCATTGCGTGCATGTCTAAATGGGCTTTCTAGTGAACCCGTTCGAAATTTAACCGATTAAAAAGCTCAGAATTTTTGTTTAAGCTGTATAATTTGGTTCAAATGCCCATAATTAACTTTTGTACCCAAAAAATTTGATTTAATATCATTTCCGATCGTTTTTTAGGGTTTAGAGCATGCATGTCTAAATGGGCTTTCTAGTGAACCCGATCGAATTTTAACCGAGTTAAAAGTTCAAAATTTTAGTTTAAGCTGTATTATAAGGTTCAAAAGCCCATAATTAATTTTTTTTACACAAAAAAATGGATTTAATATCATTTTCGATCGTTTTTTAGTGTTCATAACGTGCATGTCTAAATGAGCTTTCTAGTGAACCCGTTCGAATTTTAATCGATTAAAAAGATTAGAATTTGAGTTTAAGCTATAGAATTTGGTTCAAATGCCCATAATTAACTTTTTGTACCCAAAAAATTTGATTTAATATCATTTTCGATCGTTTTTTAGGGTTCAGAGCGTGCATGTCTAAACGGGCTTTCTAGTGAACCCGATCATATTTTAACCGAGTTAAAAGTTCAAAATTTTAGTTTAAGCTGTATAATAAGGTTCAAAAGCCCATAATTAACTTTTTGTACCCAAAAAATTTGATTTAATATCATTTTCGATCGTTTTTTAGGGTTCAGAACGTGCATGCCTAAATGGGCTTTCTAGTGAACCCGTTCAAATTTTAACCGATTAAAAAGCTCAGAATTTGAGTTTAAGCTGTATAATTTGGTTCAAATGCCTATAATTAACTTTTTCTACCCAAAAAATTTGATTAAATATCATTTTCGATCATTTTTAGGGTTCATAGCGTGTATGTCTAAATGGGCTTTCTAGTGAACCCGTTGAAATTTTAACCGATTAAAAAGCTCAGAATTTGAGTTTAAGCTGTATAATTTGGTTCAAATGCCCATTATTAACTTTTTGTACATAAAAAATTTGATTAAATATCATTTTCGATCATTTTTAGGGTTCATAGCGTGTATTTCTAAATGGGCTTTCTAGTGAACCCGTTGGAATTTTAACCGATTAAAAAGCTCAGAATTTGAGTTTAAGCTGTATAATTTGGTTCAAATGCCCATAATTAACTTTTTGTACCCAAAAAATTTGATTTTATATCATTTTCGATCGTTTTTTAGGGTTTAGAGCGTGCATGTCTAAATGGGCTTTTTAGTGAACCCGTTCGAATTTTAACCGACTCAAAAGTTCAAAATTTTAGTTTAAGCTGTCTAATAAGGTTCAAAAGCCGATAATTAACTTTTTTTACCCAAAAAATTTAATTTAATATCATTTTCGATCGTTTTTTAGGGTTCATAACGTGCACGTCTAAATGGGCTTACTAGTAAACCCGATCGAATTTTAACCGACTCAAAAGTTCAAAATTTTAGTTTAAGCTGTATAGCAAGGTTCAAAAGCCCATAATTAACTTTTTTTACCAAAAAAATTTGATTTAAAATCATTTTCGATCGTTTTTTAGGGTTCAGAGCGTGCATCTCTAAATGGGCTTTCTAGTGAACCCATTCGAATTTTAACTGATTAACTCAGAATTTGAGTTTAAGCTGTATAATTTTGTTCAAATGCCCATAATTAACTTTTTGTACCCAAAAAATTTGATTTAATATCATTTCCGATCGTTTTTTAGGGTTCATAGCGTGCATGTCTAAATGTGCTTTCTAGTGAACCCGATCGAATTTTAACCGACTCAAAAGTTCAGAATTTGAGTTTAAGCTGTATAATAAGGTTCAAAATCCCATAATTAACTTTTTTTTACACAAAAAAATTGATTTAATATCATTTTCCATCGTTTTTTAGGGTTCATAGGGTGCATGTCTAAATGGGCTTTCTAGTGAAACCGTTCGAATTTTAACCGATTAACTCAAAATTTGAGTTTAAGCTGTATAATTTGGTTCAAATGCCCATAATTAACTTTTTGTACTCAAAAAATTTGATTTAATATCATTTTCGATCATTTTTTAGGGTTCATGGTGTGTATGTCTAAATGGGATTTCTAGTGAACCCATTCCAATTTTAACTGAGTCAAATGTTCAAAATTTTATTTTAAGCTGTATAATAAGGTTCAAAATCTCATAATTAACTTTTTGTACTCAAAAAATTTGATTTAATATCATTTTCCATCGTTTTTTAGGGTTCATAGCGTGCATGTCTAAATGGGTTTTCTAGTGAACCTGTTCGAATTTTAACCGATTAAAAAGCTCAGAATTTGAGTTTAAGCTGTATAAATTGGTTCAAATGCCCATAATTAACTTTTTGTACCCAAAAAATTTGATTTAATATCATTTTCGATCATTTTTTAGGGTTCATAGCGTGCATGTCTAAATGGGCTTTCTAGTGAACCCGTTCGAATTTTAATCGAGTCAAAAGCTCGGAATTTGAGTTTAAGCTGTATAATAAAGTTCAAAAGCCCATAATTAACTTTTTTTACACAAAAAATTTGATTTAATATCATTTTCCATCGTTTTTTAGGGTTCATAGCGTGCATGTCTAAATGGGCTTTCTAGTGAAACCGTTCGAATTTTAACCGATTAACTCAGAATTTGAGTTTAAGCTGTATAATTTGGTTCAAATGCCCATAAGTAACTTTTTGTACTAAAAAAATTTGATTTAATATCATTTTCGATCATTTTTTAGGGCTCAGAGCGTGAATGTCTAAATGGGCTTTCTAGTGAACCCGTTCGAATTTTAACAGACTCAAAAGTTCAAAATTTTAGTTTAAGCTATATACTAAGGTTCAAAAGCCCATAATTAACTTTTTTTACCCAAAAAATTTGATTTAATATCATTTTCTATCGTTTTTTAGGGTTTATAACGTGCATGTCAAATGAGCTTTCTAGTGAACCCGTTCGGATTTTAACCTATTAAAAAGCTCAGAATTGAGTTTAAGCTGTAGAATTTGGTTAAAATGCCCATAATTAACTTTTTGTACCCAAAAAATTTGATTTAATATCATTTTCGATCGTTTTTTAGAGTTCAAAGCGTGCATGTCTCAATGGGCTTTCTAGTGAACCCGTTCGAATTTTAACCGAGTCAAAAGTTCAAAATTTTAGTTTAAGCTGTATAATAACGTTCAAATGACCATAATTAACTTTTTTTACCCAAAAAATTTGATTTAATATGATTTTCAATCGTTTTTTAGTGTTCATAACGTGCATGTCTAAATGAGCTTTCTCGTGAACCTGTTTGAATTTTAACCGATTAAAAACCTCAGAATTTGAGTTTAAGCTGTACAATTTGGTTTAAATGCCCATAATTAACTTTTTGTACTCAAAAAATTTGATTTAATATCATTTTCGATCGTTTTTTAGGGTTCAGAGCGTGCATGTCTAAATGGGCTTTCTAGTGAACCCGTTCGATTTTTAACCGAGTCAAAATTTCAAAATTTTAGTTTAAGCTTTATAATAAGGTTCAAAAGCCCATAATTAACTTTTTTTACACAAAAAATTTGATTTAATATCATTTTCGATCGTTTTTTAGGGTTCGTAACGTGCATGTCTAAATGGGCTTTCTAGTGAACCCGTTCGAATTTTAACCGATTAAAAAGCTCAGAATTTGAGTTTCAGCTGTATAATTTGGTTCAAATGCCCATAATTAACTTTTTGTACCCAAAAAATTTGATTTAATATAATTTTTGATCGTTTTTTAGCATACAGAGCGTGCATGTCTAAATGGGCTTTCTAGTGAACCCGTTCGAATTTTAACCGAGTCAAAAGTTCAAAATTTTAGTTTAAGCTTTATAATAAGTTTCAAAAGCACATAATTAACTTTTTTTACCAAAAAAATTGATTTAATATCATTTTCAATCGTTTTTTAGGGTTTAGAGCGTGCATGTCTAAATGGGATTTCTAGTGAACCCGTTCAAATTTTAACCGATTAAAAAGCTCAAAATTTGAGTTTAAGCTGTATAATTTGGTTCAAATGCCCATAATTAACTTTTTGTACCCAAAAAATTTGATTTAATATCATTTTCGATCGTTTTTTAGGGTTCAGAGCGTGCATGTCTAAATGGGCTTCCTAGTGAACCCGTTCGAATTTTAACCGATTAAAAAGCTCAGAATTTGAGTTTAAGCTGTATAATTTTGTTCAAATGCCCATAATTAACTTTTTGTACCCAAAAAAATTGATTTAATATCATTTTCGATCGTTTTTTAGGGTTCAGAGCGTGCAAGTCTAAATGGGCTTTCTAGTGAACCCGTTCGAATTTTAACCGAGTCAAAAGCTCACAATTTGAGTTTAAGCTGTATAATAAGGTTCAAAAGCCCATAATTAACTTTTTTTACACAAAAAATTTGATTTAATATCATTTTCCATCGTTTTTTAGGGTTCGTAGCGTGCATGTCTAAATGGGCTTTCTATTGAACCCGTTTGAATTTTAACCGATTAACTCAGAATTTGAGTTTAAGCTGTATAATTTGGTTCAAATGCCCATAATTAACTTTTTGTTCTCAAAAAATTTTATTTAATATCATTTTCGATCGTTTTTTAGGGTTCGGAGCGTGCATGTCTAAATGGGCTTTCTAGTAAACCCGTTCGAATTTTAACCGAGTCTAAAGTTCAAAATTTTAGTTAAAGCTTTATAATAAGGTTCAAAAGCCCATAATTAACTTTTTTACCCAAAAAATTGATTTAATATCATTTTCCATCGTTTTTTAGGGTTCAGAGCGTGCATTTCTAAATGGGGTTTCTAGTGAACCCGTTCGAATTTTAACCGATTAAAAAGCTCAGAATTTGAGTTTAAGCTGTATAATTTGGTTCAAATGCCCATTATTAACTACTTGTACCCAAAAAATTTAATTTAATATCATTTTCGATCGTTTTTTAGGGTTCGTAGCGTGCATGTCTAAATGGGCTTTCTAGTGAACCCGTTCGAATTTTAACGGAGTCAAAAGATCTAAATTTTACTTTAAGCTTTATAATAAGGTTAAAAAGCACATAATTAACTTTTTTTACCTAAAAAATTTGATTTAATATCATTTTCCATCGTTTTTTAGGGTTCGTAGCGTCCATGTCTAAATGGGCTTTCTAGTGAACCCGTTCAAATTTTAACCGATTAACTCAGAATTTGAGTTTAAGCTGTATAATTTGGTTCAAATGCCCATAATTAACTTTTTTTACACAAAAAATTTGATTTAATATCATTTTCGATCATTTTTTAGGGTTCATAACGTGCATGTCTAAATAGGCTTTCTAGTGAACCCGTTCGAATTTTAACCGAGTCAAAAGCTCAGAATTTGAGTTTAAGCTTTATAATAAGGTTAAAAAGCACATAATTAACTTTTTTTACCTAAAAAATATGATTTAATATCATTTTCCATCGTTTTTTAGGGTTCAGAGCGTGCATGTCTAAATGGGCTTTCTAGTGAACCCGTTTGAATTTTAACCGATTAAAAAGCTCAAAATTTGAGTTTAAGCTGTATAATTTGGTTCAAATGCCCATAATTAACATTTTGTACCTAAAAAATTTGATTAAATATCATTTTCGATGGTTTTTTAGGGTTTAGAGCGTGCATTTTTAAATGTGCTTTCTAGTGAGCCCGTTCGAATTTCAACCGATTAAAAAGCTCAGAATTTGAGTTTAAGCTCAGTAACTTGGTAAAAATGCCCATAATTAACTTTTTGTATCCAAAAAATTTGATTTAATATCATTTTCGATCGTTTTTTAGGGTTCATAACGTGCATGTCTAAATGGGGTTTCTAGTGAACCCATTCGAATTTTAACCGATTAAAAAGCCCAGAATTTGAGTTTAAGCTGTATAATTTGGTTCAAATGCCCATAATTAACTTTTTGTACCTAAAAATTTGATTTAATATCATTTTCGATCGTTTTTTAGGGTTCAGAGCATGCATATCTCAATGGGCTTTCTAGTGAACCCATTCGAATTTTAACCGAGTCAAAAGCTCAGAATTTGAGTTTAAGCTGTATAATAAGGTTCAAAAGCCCATAATTAACCTTTTTTTACACAAAAAATTTGATTTAATTTCATTTTCCATCGTTTTTTAGGGTTCACAGCGTGTATGTCTAAATGGGATTTCTAGTGAAACCGTTCGAATTTTAACCGAGTCAAAAGTTCAAAATTTTAGTTTAAGCTGTATAATAAGGGTCAAAAGCCTATAATTAACTTATTTACCAAAAAAATTTGATTAAATATCATTTTCGATGGTTTTTTAGGGCTCAGAGCGTGCATTTTTAAATGGGCTTTCTAGTGAGCCCGTTTGAATTTTAACCGATTAAAAAGCCCTGAATTTGAGTTTAAGTTGTATAACTTTGTAAAAATGCCCACAATTAACTTTTTGTACCCAAAAAATTTGATTTAATATCATTTTCGATCGTTTTGTAGGGTTCATAACGTGCATGTCTAAATGGGCTTTCTAGTGAACCCGTTCGAATTTTAACAGATTAAAAAGCTCAGAATTTGTGTTTCAGCTGTATAATTTGGTTCAAATGCCCATAATTAACTTTTTGTACCCAAAAAATTTGATTTAATATAATTTTTGATCGTTTTTTAGGATATAGAGCGTGCATGTCTAAATGGGCTTTTCAGTGAACCCGTTCAAATTTTAACCGAGTCAAAAGTTCAAAATTTTAGTTTAAGCTTTATAATAAGTTTCAAAAGCACATAATTAACTTTTTTTACCAAAAAAAATTGATTTAATATCATTTTTCATCGTTTTTTAGGGTTCAGAGCGTGCATGTCTAAATGGGCTTTCTAGTGAACCCGTTCGAATTTTAACCTATTAAAAAGCCCAGAATTTGAGTTTAAGTTGTATAATTTGGTTCAAATGCCCATAATTAACTTTTTGTACCTAAAAATTTGATTTAAAATCATTTTCGATCGTTTTTTAGGGTTCAGAGCATGCATATCTCAATGGGCTTTCTAGTGAACCCGTTCGAATTTTAACCGAGTCAAAAGCTCAGAATTTGAGTTTAAGCTGTATAATAAGGTTCAAAAGCCCATAATTAACTTTTTTTACACAAAAAATTTGATTTAATATCATTTTTGATCTTTTTTAGGGTTCATGGCGTGTGTGTCTAAATGGGCTTTGTAGTGAACCCTTTCGAATTTTAACCGACTCAAAAGTTCAAAATTTTAGTTTAAGATGTATAATAAGGTTCAAAAGCCCGTTCAAATTTTAACCGATTAAAAAGCTCAGAATTTGAGTTTAAGCTGTGTAATTTGGTTCAAATGCCCATAATTAACTTTTTTTACCCAAAATATTTGATTTAATATCATTTTCGATTGTTTTTTAGGGTTCATAGCGTGCATGTCTAAATGGGCTTTCTAGTGAACCCGTTCGAATTTTAACCGACTCAAAAGTTCAAAATTTTAGTTTAAGCTGTATAATAAGGTTCAGAAGCCCATAATTAATTTTTTTTACCCAAAAAATTTGATTTAATATCATTTTCGATCGTTTTTTAGGGTTTAGAGCGTGCATGTCTAAATGGGCTTTCTAGTGAGGCCGTTCGAATTTTAACCGATTAAAAAGCTCAGAATTTGAGTTTAAGCTGTATAATTTGGTTCAAATGCCCATAATTAACTTTTTTTACCCCAAAACTTTGATTTAATATCATTTTCGATCATTTTTAGGGTTCATAGCGTTTATGTCTAAATGGGCTTTCTAGTGAACCCGTACGAATTTTAAAAGATTAAAAAGCTCAAAATTTGAGTTTAAGCTGTATAATTTGGTTCAAATGCCCATAATTAACTTTTTGTACCCAAAAAATTTGATTTAATATCATTTTCCATCGTTTATTCTGGATCATAGCGTGCATGTCTAAATGGGCTTTCTAATGAACCCGTTCGAATTTTAACCGATTAACTCAGAATTTGAGTTTAAACTGTATAATTTGGTTCAAATGCCCATAATTAACTTTTTGTACTAAAAAAATTTGATTTAATATCATTTTCGATCGTTTTTTAGGGTTCATAGAGTGTATGTCTAAATGGGCTTTCTAGTGAACCCGTTCGAATTTTAACCGTGTTAAAAGTTCAAAATTTTAGTTTGAGCTGTATAATAAGGTTCAAAAGACTATAATTAACTTTTTTTACCCAAAAAATTTGATTTAATGTCATTTTCGATCGTTTTTTAATGTTCATAACGTGCTTGTCTAAATGAGCTTTCTAGTGAACCTGTTCGAATTTTAACAGATTAAAAAGCTCAGAATTTGAGTTTAAGCTGTAGAATTTGGTTCAAATGCCCATAATTAACTTTTTGTACCCAAAAAATTTGATTTAATAAGATTTTCGATAGTTTTTTAGGGTTCAGAGCGTGCATGTCTAAATGGGCTTTCTAGTGAACCAGTTCAAATTTTAACCGAGGCAAAATTTCAAAATTTTAGTTTAAGTTTATAATAAGGTTTAAAAGCCCATAATTAACTTTTTTTACCCAAAAAATTTGATTTAATATCACTTTCGATCGTTTTTTAGGGTTCAGAGCGTGAATGTCTAAATGGGCTTTCTATTGAACCCGTTCGAATTTTAACCGATTAAAAAGCTCAGAATTTGAGTTTAAGCTGTATAATTTTTGTTCAAATGCCCATAATTAACTTTTTGTACCCAAAAAAATTGATTTAATATGATTATCGATCGTTTTTAGGGTTTAGAGCGTGCAAGTCTAAATGAGCTTTCTAGTGAACCCGTTCGAATTTTAACCGTGTCAAAAGCTCAGAATTTGAGTTTAAGCTATATAATAAGGTTCAAAAGCCCATAATTAACTTTTCTTACACAAAAAATTTGATTTAATATCATTTTTGATCTTTTTTAGGGTTCATGGCGTGTGTGTCTAAATGGGCTTTGTAGTGAACCCGTTCGAATTTTAACCGACTCAAAAGTTCAAAATTTTAGTTTAAGATGTATAATAAGGTTCAAAAGCCCGTTCAAATTTTAACCGATTAAAAAGCTCAGAATTTGAGTTTAAGCTGTGTAATTTGGTTCAAAAGCCCATAATTAACTTTTTGTACCCAAAAAATTTGATTTAATATCATTTTCGATCATTTTTTAGGGTTCATAACGTGTATGTCTAAATGGGCTTTCTAGTGAGCCCGTTCAAATTTTAACCGATTAAAAAGCTCAGAATTTGAGTTTAAGCTGTATAATTTGGTTCAAATGCCAATAATTAACTTTTTTTACCCAAAAAATTTGATTCAATATCATTTTCGATCGTTTTTTAGGGTTTAGAGCGTGCATGTCTAAATGGGCTTTCTAGTGAGGCCGTTCGAATTTTCACCGATTAAAAAGCTCAGAATTTGAGTTTAAGCTGTATAATTTGGTTCAAATGCCCATAATTAACTTTTTTTACCCCAAAACTTTGATTTAATATCATTTTCGATCATTTTTAGGGTTCATAGCGTTTATGTCTAAATGGGCTTTCTAGTGAACCCGTACGAATTTTAAAAGATTAAAAAGATCAGAATTTGAGTTTAAGCTGTATAATTTGGTTCAAATGCCCATAATTAACTTTCTGTACCCAAAAAATTTGATTTAGTATCATTTTCGATTGTTTTTTAGGGTTCATAGCGTGCATGTCTAAATGGGCTTTCTAGTGAACCCGATCGAATTTCAACCGACTCAAAAGTTCAAAATTTTAGTTTAAGCTGTATAATAAGTTTCAAATTCCCATAATTAACTTTTTGTACCCAAAAAATCTGATTTAATATCATTTTTGATCATTTTTTAGGTTTTAGAGCGTGTATGTCTAAATGGGCTTTCTAGTGAACCCGTTCGAATTTTAACCGAGTCAAAAGCTCAAAATTTGAGTTTAAGCTGTATAATAAGGTTCAAAAGCCCATAATTAACTTTTTTTTACACAAAAAATTTGATTTAATATCATTTTCCATCGTTTTTTAGGGTTTAGAGCGTGCATGCCTAAACGGGCTTTCTAGTGAACCCGATCAAATTTTAACCGAGTTAAAAGTTCAAAATTTTAGTTTAAGCTGTCTAATAAGGTTCAAAAGCCCATAATTAACTTTTTTTACCCAAAAAATTTGATTTAATATCATTTTCGATCGTTTTGTAGGGTTTATAACGTGCATGTCTAAATGGGCTTTTTAGTGAACCCGTTCGAATTTTAACCGATTAAAAAGCTTAGAATTTGAGTTTAAGTTGTACAATTTGGTTCAAATGCCCATAATTAACTTTTTGTACCCAAAAAATATGATTTAATATCATTTTCGATCGTTTCTTAGGGTTCAGAGAGGGCATGTCTAAATGGGCTTTCTAGTGAACCCGTTCGAATTTTAACCGACTCAAAAGATCAAAATTTTAGTTTAAGCTGTATAATAAGGTTCAAAAGACCATAATTAACTTTTTTTACCCAAAAAATTTGATTTAATATCATTTTCGATCGTTTTTTAGTGTTCATAACGTGCATGTCTAAATGAGCTTTCTAGTGAACCCGTTCGAATTTTAAAAGATTAAAAAGCTCAGAATTTGAGTTTAAGCTGTAGAATTTGGTTCAAATGCCCATAATTAACTTTTTGTACCCAAAAAATTTGATTTAATATCATTTTCGATCGTTTTTTAGGCTTCAAAGCGTGCATGTCTAAATGGACTTTCTAGTGAACCCGTTCGAATTTTAACCGAGTGAAAAGTTCAAAATTTTAGTTTAAGCTGTATAATAAGGTTCAAAAGACTATAATTAACTTTTTATACCCAAAAAAATTGATTTAATATCATTTTCCATCGTTTTTTAGGGTTCAGAACGTGTATGCCTAAATGGGCTTTCTAGTGAACCCGTTTAAATTTTAACCGATTAAAAAGCTCAGAATTTGAGTTTAAGCTGTATAATTTGGTTCAAATGCGTAGAATTAAATTTTTCTACCCAAAAAATTTGATTAAATATCATTTTTGATCATTTTTAGGGTTCATAGCGTGTATGTCTAAATGGGCTTTCTAGTGAACCCGTTTGAATTTTAACCGATTAAAAAGCTCAGAATTTGAGTATAAGCTGTATAATTTGGTTCAAATGCCCATAATTAACTTTTTGTACCCAAAAAAATTGATTTAATATCATTTTCGATCGTTTTTAGGGTTTAGAGCGTGCATGTCTAAATGGGCTTTTTAGTGAACCCGTTCGAATTTTAACCGAGTCAAAAGCTCAGAATTTGAGATTAAGCTGTATAATAAGGTTCAAAATTCCATAATTAACTTTTTTTACACAAAATATTTGATTTAATATCATTTTCCATCGTTTTTTAGGGTTCATAGCGTGCATGTCTAAATGGGCTTTCTAGTGAACCCGAACGAATTTTAACCGACTCAAAAGTTCAAAATTTTAGTTTAAGATGTATAATAAGGTTCAAAAGCCTATAATTAACTTTTTTACCAAAAAAATTTGATTAAATATCATTTTGATCGTTTTTTAGGGTTCAGAGCGTGCATTTTTAAATGGGCTTTCTAGTGAGCCTGTTCGAATTTTAACCGATTAAAAAGTTCAGAATTTGATTTTAAGCTGTATAATTTGGTTCAAATGCCCATAATTAACTTTTTCTACCCAAAAAATTTGATTTAATATCATTTTCGATCATTTTTAGGGTTCATAGCGTGTATGTCTAAATGGGCTTTCTAGTGAACCCGTTCGAATTTTAAAAGATTAAAAAGCTCAGAATTTGAGTTTAAGCTGTATGATTTGGTTTAAATGCCCATAATTAACTTTTTGTACCCAAAAAATTTGATTTAATATCATTTTCTATCGTTTTTAGGGTTCAGAGCGTGCTTGTCTAAATGGGCTTTCTAGTGAACCCGTTCGAATTTTAACCGAGTCAAAAGCACAGAATTTGAGTTTAAGCTGTATAATAAGGTTCAAAATCCCATAATTAACTTTTTTTTACACAAAAAATTTGATTTAATATCATTTTCTATCGTTTTTTAGGGTTCATAACGTGCATGTCTAAATGGGCTTTCTAGTGAACCCGTTCGAATTTTAACCGATTAACTCAGAATTTGAGTTTAAGCTGTATAATTTGGTTCAAATACCCATAATTAACTTTTTGTACTCAAAAAATTTGATTTAATATCATTTTCGATCATTTTTTAAGGTTCACTGCGTGTATGTCTAAATGGGATTTCTAGTGAACCCGTTCGAATTTTAACTGAGTCAAATGTTCAAAATTTTAGTTTAAGCTGTATAATAAGGTTCAAAATCCCATAATTAACTTTTTGTACTCAAAAAATTTGATTTAATATCATTTTCCATCATTTTTTAGGGTTCATAGCGTGCATGTCTAAATGGGCTTTCTAGTGAACCCGTTCGAATTTTAACCGATTAAAAAGCTCAGAATTTGAGTTTAAGCTGTATAATTTGGTTCAAATGCCCATAATTAACTTTTTGTACCCAAAAAATTTGATTCAATATCATTTTCGATCGTTTTTTAGGGTTCATAGCGTGCATGTCTAAATGGGCTTTCTAGTGAACCCGAACGAATTTCAACCGACTCAAAAGTTCAAAATTTTAGTTTAAGCTGTATAATAAGTTTCAAATGCCCATAATTAACTTTTTGTACCCAAAAAATCTGATTTAATATCATTTTTGATCGTTTTTTAGGTTTTAGAGCGTGTATGTCTAAATGGGCTTTCTAGTGAACCCGTTCGAATTTTAAAAGATTAAAAAGCTCAGAATTTGAGTTTAAGCTGTATAATTTGGTTCAAATGCCCATAATAAACTTTTTGTACCAAAAAAATTTGATTTAATATCATTTTCGATTGTTTTTTGGGTTCATAGCGTGCATGTCTAAATGGGCTTTCTAGTGAACCCGTTCGAATTTTAACCGACTCAAAAGTTCAGAATTTGAGTTTAAGCTGTATAATTTGGTTCAAATGCCCATAATTAACTTTTTGTACCCAAAAAATTTGATTTAATATCATTTTCGATCGTTTTTTAGGGTTCAGAGCGTGCATGTCTCAATGGCCTTTCTAGTGAACCCGTTCGAATTTTAACCGAGTCAAAAGCTCAAAATTTGAGTTTAAGCTGTATAATAAGGTTCAAAAGCCCATAATTAACTTTTTTTTACACAAAAAATTTGATTTAATATCATTTTCCATCGTTTATTCTGGATCATAGCGTGCATGTCTAAATGGGCTTTCTAATGAACCCGTTCGAATTTTAACCGATTAACTCAGAATTTGAGTTTAAACTGTATAATTTGGTTCAAATGCCCATAATTAACTTTTTGTACTAAAAAAATTTGATTTAATATCATTTTCGATCGTTTTTTAGGGTTCATAGAGTGTATGTCTAAATGGGCTTTCTAGTGAACCCGTTCGAATTTTAACCGTGTTAAAAGTTCAAAATTTTAGTTTGAGCTGTATAATAAGGTTCAAAAGACTATAATTAACTTTTTTTACCCAAAAAATTTGATTTAATGTCATTTTCGATCGTTTTTTAATGTTCATAACGTGCTTGTCTAAATGAGCTTTCTAGTGAACCTGTTCGAATTTTAACAGATTAAAAAGCTCAGAATTTGAATTTAAGCTGTAGAATTTGGTTCAAATGCCCATAATTAACTTTTTGTACCCAAAAAATTTGATTTAATAAGATTTTCGATAGTTTTTTAGGGTTCAGAGCGTGCATGTCTAAATGGGCTTTCTAGTGAACCAGTTCAAATTTTAACCGAGGCAAAATTTCAAAATTTTAGTTTAAGTTTATAATAAGGTTTAAAAGCCCATAATTAACTTTTTTTACCCAAAAAATTTGATTTAATATCACTTTCGATCGTTTTTTAGGGTTCAGAGCGTGAATGTCTAAATGGGCTTTCTATTGAACCCGTTCGAATTTTAACCGATTAAAAAGCTCAGAATTTGAGTTTAAGCTGTATAATTTTTGTTCAAATGCCCATAATTAACTTTTTGTACCCAAAAAAATTGATTTAATATGATTATCGATCGTTTTTAGGGTTTAGAGCGTGCAAGTCTAAATGAGCTTTCTAGTGAACCCGTTCGAATTTTAACCGTGTCAAAAGCTTAGAATTTGAGTTTAAGCTATATAATAAGGTTCAAAAGCCCATAATTAACTTTTTTTACACAAAAAATTTGATTTAATATCATTTTTGATCTTTTTTAGGGTTCATGGCGTGTGTGTCTAAATGGGCTTTGTAGTGAACCCGTTCGAATTTTAACCGACTCAAAAGTTCAAAATTTTAGTTTAAGATGTATAATAAGGTTCAAAAGCCCGTTCAAATTTTAACCGATTAAAAAGCTCAGAATTTGAGTTTAAGCTGTGTAATTTGGTTCAAATGCCCATAATTAACTTTTTTTACCCAAAAAATTCGATTTAATATCATTTTCGATTGTTTTTTAGGGTTCATAGCGTGCATGTCTAAATGGGCTTTCTAGTGAACCCGTTCGAATTTTAACCGACTCAAAAGTTCAAAATTTTAGTTTAAGCTGTATAATAAGGTTCAGAAGCCCATAATTATTTTTTTTTACCCAAAAAATTTGATTTAATATCATTTTCGATCGTTTTTTAGGGTTTAGAGCGTGCATGTCTAAATGGGCTTTCTAGTGAGGCCGTTCGAATTTTAACCGATTAAAAAGCTCAGAATTTGAGTTTAAGCTGTATAATTTGGTTCAAATGCCCATAATTAACTTTTTTTTACACAAAAAATTTGATTTAATATCATTTTCCATCGTTTATTCTGGATCATAGCGTGCATGTCTAAATGGGCTTTCTAATGAACCCGTTCGAATTTTAACCGATTAACTCAGAATTTGAGTTTAAACTGTATAATTTGGTTCAAATGCCCATAATTAACTTTTTGTACTAAAAAAATTTGATTTAATATCATTTTCGATCGTTTTTTAGGGTTCATAGAGTGTATGTCTAAATGGGCTTTCTAGTGAACCCGTTCGAATTTTAACCGTGTTAAAAGTTCAAAATTTTAGTTTGAGCTGTATAATAAGGTTCAAAAGACTATAATTAACTTTTTTTACCCAAAAAAATTGATTTAATGTCATTTTCGATCGTTTTTTAATGTTCATAACGTGCTTGTCTAAATGAGCTTTCTAGTGAACCTGTTCGAATTTTAACAGATTAAAAAGCTCAGAATTTGAGTTTAAGCTGTAGAATTTGGTTCAAATGCCCATAATTAACTTTTTGTACCCAAAAAATTTGATTTAATAAGATTTTCGATAGTTTTTTAGGGTTCAGAGCGTGCATGTCTAAATGGGCTTTCTAGTGAACCAGTTCAAATTTTAACCGAGGCAAAATTTCAAAATTTTAGTTTAAGTTTATAATAAGGTTTAAAAGCCCATAATTAACTTTTTTTACCCAAAAAATTTGATTTAATATCACTTTCGATCGTTTTTTAGGGTTCAGAGCGTGAATGTCTAAATGGGCTTTCTATTGAACCCGTTCGAATTTTAACCGATTAAAAAGCTCAGAATTTGAGTTTAAGCTGTATAATTTTTGTTCAAATGCCCATAATTAACTTTTTGTACCCAAAAAAATTGATTTAATATGATTATCGATCGTTTTTAGGGTTTAGAGCGTGCAAGTCTAAATGAGCTTTCTAGTGAACCCGTTCGAATTTTAACCGTGTCAAAAGCTCAGAATTTGAGTTTAAGCTATATAATAAGGTTCAAAAGCCCATAATTAACTTTTTTTACACAAAAAATTTGATTTAATATCATTTTTGATCTTTTTTAGGGTTCATGGCGTGTGTGTCTAAATGGGCTTTGTAGTGAACCCGTTCGAATTTTAACCGACTCAAAAGTTCAAAATTTTAGTTTAAGATGTATAATAAGGTTCAAAAGCCCGTTCAAATTTTAACCGATTAAAAAGCTCAGAATTTGAGTTTAAGCTGTGTAATTTGGTTCAAATGCCCATAATTAACTTTTTTTACCCAAAAAATTCGATTTAATATCATTTTCGATTGTTTTTTAGGGTTCATAGCGTGCATGTCTAAATGGGCTTTCTAGTGAACCCGTTCGAATTTTAACCGACTCAAAAGTTCAAAATTTTAGTTTAAGCTGTATAATAAGGTTCAGAAGCCCATAATTAATTTTTTTTACCCAAAAAATTTGATTTAATATCATTTTCGATCGTTTTTTAGGGTTTAGAGCGTGCATGTCTAAATGGGCTTTCTAGTGAGGCCGTTCGAATTTTAACCGATTAAAAAGCTCAGAATTTGAGTTTAAGCTGTATAATTTGGTTCAAATGCCCATAATTAACTTTTTTTACCCCAAAACTTTGATTTAATATCATTTTCGATCATTTTTAGGGTTCATAGCGTTTATGTCTAAATGGGCTTTCTAGTGAACCCGTACGAATTTTAAAAGATTAAAAAGCTCAGAATTTGAGTTTAAGCTGTATAATTTGGTTCAAATGCCCATAATTAACTTTTTGTACCCAAAAAATTTGATTTAGTATCATTTTTGATTGTTTTTTAGGGTTCATAGCGTGCATGTCTAAATGGGCTTTCTAGTGAACCCGATCGAATTTCAACCGACTCAAAAGTTCAAAATTTTAGTTTAAGCTGTATAATTTGGTTCAAATGCCCATAATTAACTTTTTCTACCCAAAAAATTTGATTTAATATCATTTTCGGTCATTTTTAGGGTTCATAGTGTTTATGTCTAAATGGGCTTTCTAGCGAACCCGTTCGAATTTTAAAAGATTAAAAAGCTCAAAATTTGAGTTTAAGCTGTATAATTTGGTTCAAATGCCCATAATTAACTTTTTGTACCCAAAAAATTTGATTTAATATCATTTTCCATCGTTTATTCTGGATCATAGCGTGCATGTCTAAATGGGCTTTCTAATGAACCCGTTCGAATTTTAACCGATTAACTCAGAATTTGAGTTTAAACTGTATAATTTGGTTCAAATACCCATAATTAACTTTTTGTATTAAAAAAATTTGATTTAATATCATTTTCGATCGTTTTTTAGCGTTCATAGAGTGTATGTCCAAATGGGCTTTCTAGTGAACCCGTTCGAATTTTAACCGTGTTAAAAGTTCAAAATTTTAGTTTGAGCTGTATAATAAGGTTCAAAAGACTATAATTAACTTTTTTTACCCAAAAAATTTGATTTAATGTCATTTTCGATCGTTTTTTAATGTTCATAATGTGCTTGTCTAAATGAGCTTTCTAGTGAACCTGTTCGAATTTTAACAGATTAAAAAGCTCAGAATTTGAGTTTAAGCTGTAGAATTTGGTTCAAATGCCCATAATTAACTTTTTGTACCCAAAAAATTTGATTTAATAAGATTTTCGATAGTTTTTTAGGGTTCAAAGCGTGCATGTCTAAATGGGCTTTCTAGTGAACCAGTTCAAATTTTAACCGAGGCAAAATTTCAAAATTTTAGTTTAAGTTTATAATAAGGTTTAAAAGCCCGTAATTAACTTTTTTACCCAAAAAATTTGATTTAATATCATTTTCGATCGTTTTTTAGGGTTCAGAGCGTGAATGTCTAAATGGGCTTTCTATTGAACCCGTTCGAATTTTAACCGATTAAAAAGCTCAGAATTTGAGTTTAAGCTGTATAATTTTTGTTCAAATGCCCATAATTAACTTTTTGTACCCAAAAAAATTGATTTAATATGATTATCGATCGTTTTTAGGGTTCAGAGCGTGCAAGTCTAAATGAGCTTTCTAGTGAACTCGTTCGAATTTTAACCGAGTCAAAAGCTCAGAATTTGAGTTTAAGCTGTATAATAAGGTTCAAAAGCCCATAATTAACTTTTTTTACACAAAAAATTTGATTTAATATCATTTTTGATCTTTTTGAGGGTTCATGGCGTGTATGTCTAAATGGGCTTTGTAGTGAACCCGTTCGAATTTTAACCAACTCAAAAGTTCAAAATTTTAGTTTAAGCTGTATAATAAGGTTCAAAAGCCCATAATTAACTTTTTGTACCCAAAAAATTTGATTTAATATCATTTTCGATCATTTTTTAGGGTTCATAACGTGTATGTCTAAATGGGCTTTCTAGTGAGCCCGTTCAAATTTTAACCGATTAAAAAGCTCAGAATTTGAGTTTAAGCTGTATAATTTGGTTCAAATGCCCATAATTAACTTTTTTTACCCAAAAAATTTGATTTAATATCATTTTCGATCGTTTTTTAGGGTTTAGAGCGTGCATGTCTAAATGGGCTTTCTAGTGAGGCCGTTCGAATTTTAACCGATTAAAAAGCTCAGAATTTGAGTTTAAGCTGTATAATTTGGTTCAAATGCCCATAATTAACTTTTTTTACCCCAAAACTTTGATTTAATATCATTTTCGATCATTTTTAGGGTTCATAGCGTTTATGTCTAAATGGGCTTTCTAGTGAACCCGTACGAATTTTAAAAGATTAAAAAGATCAGAATTTGAGTTTAAGCTGTATAATTTGGTTCAAATGCCCATAATTAACTTTCTGTACCCAAAAAATTTGATTTAGTATCATTTTCGATTGTTTTTTAGGGTTCATAGCGTGCATGTCTAAATGGGCTTTCTAGTGAACCCGATCGAATTTCAACCGACTCAAAAGTTCAAAATTTTAGTTTAAGCTGTATAATAAGTTTCAAATTCCCATAATTAACTTTTTGTACCCAAAAAATCTGATTTAATATCATTTTTGATCATTTTTTAGGTTTTAGAGCGTGTATGTCTAAATGGGCTTTCTAGTGAACCCGTTCGAATTTTAACCGAGTCAAAAGCTCAAAATTTGAGTTTAAGCTGTATAATAAGGTTCAAAAGCCCATAATTAACTTTTTTTTACACAAAAAATTTGATTTAATATCATTTTCCATCGTTTTTTAGGGTTTAGAGCATGCATGCCTAAACGGGCTTTCTAGTGAACCCGATCAAATTTTAACCGAGTTAAAAGTTCAAAATTTTAGTTTAAGCTGTCTAATAAGGTTCAAAAGCCCATAATTAACTTTTTTTACCCAAAAAATTTGATTTAATATCATTTTCGATCGTTTTGTAGGGTTTATAACGTGCATGTCTAAATGGGCTTTCTAGTGAACCCGTTCGAATTTTAACCGATTAAAAAGCTTAGAATTTGAGTTTAAGTTGTACAATTTGGTTCAAATGCCCATAATTAACTTTTTGTACCCAAAAAATATGATTTAATATCATTTTCGATCGTTTCTTAGGGTTCAGAGAGGGCATGTCTAAATGGGCTTTCTAGTGAACCCGTTCGAATTTTAACCGACTCAAAAGATCAAAATTTTAGTTTAAGCTGTATAATAAGGTTCAAAAGACCATAATTAACTTTTTTTACCCAAAAAATTTGATTTAATATCATTTTCGATCGTTTTTTAGTGTTCATAACGTGCATGTCTAAATGAGCTTTCTAGTGAACCCGTTCGAATTTTAAAAGATTAAAAAGCTCAGAATTTGAGTTTAAGCTGTAGAATTTGGTTCAAATGCCCATAATTAACTTTTTGTACCCAAAAAATTTGATTTAATATCATTTTCGATCGTTTTTTAGGCTTCAAAGCGTGCATGTCTAAATGGACTTTCTAGTGAACCCGTTCGAATTTTAACCGAGTGAAAAGTTCAAAATTTTAGTTTAAGCTGTATAATAAGGTTCAAAAGACTATAATTAACTTTTTATACCCAAAAAAATTGATTTAATATCATTTTCCATCGTTTTTTAGGGTTCAGAACGTGTATGCCTAAATGGGCTTTCTAGTGAACCCGTTTAAATTTTAACCGATTAAAAAGCTCAGAATTTGAGTTTAAGCTGTATAATTTGGTTCAAATGCGTAGAATTAAATTTTTCTACCCAAAAAATTTGATTAAATATCATTTTTGATCATTTTTAGGGTTCATAGCGTGTATGTCTAAATGGGCTTTCTAGTGAACCCGTTTGAATTTTAACCGATTAAAAAGCTCAGAATTTGAGTATAAGCTGTATAATTTGGTTCAAATGCCCATAATTAACTTTTTGTACCCAAAAAAATTGATTTAATATCATTTTCGATCGTTTTTAGGGTTTAGAGCGTGCATGTCTAAATGGGCTTTTTAGTGAACCCGTTCGAATTTTAACCGAGTCAAAAGCTCAGAATTTGAGATTAAGCTGTATAATAAGGTTCAAAATTCCATAATTAACTTTTTTTACACAAAATATTTGATTTAATATCATTTTCCATCGTTTTTTAGGGTTCATAGCGTGCATGTCTAAATGGGCTTTCTAGTGAACCCGAACGAATTTTAACCGACTCAAAAGTTCAAAATTTTAGTTTAAGATGTATAATAAGGTTCAAAAGCCTATAATTAACTTTTTTACCAAAAAAATTTGATTAAATATCATTTTGATCGTTTTTTAGGGTTCAGAGCGTGCATTTTTAAATGGGCTTTCTAGTGAGCCTGTTCGAATTTTAACCGATTAAAAAGTTCAGAATTTGATTTTAAGCTGTATAATTTGGTTCAAATGCCCATAATTAACTTTTTCTACCCAAAAAATTTGATTTAATATCATTTTCGATCATTTTTAGGGTTCATAGCGTGTATGTCTAAATGGGCTTTCTAGTGAACCCGTTCGAATTTTAAAAGATTAAAAAGCTCAGAATTTGAGTTTAAGCTGTATGATTTGGTTTAAATGCCCATAATTAACTTTTTGTACCCAAAAAATTTGATTTAATATCATTTTCTATCGTTTTTAGGGTTCAGAGCGTGCTTGTCTAAATGGGCTTTCTAGTGAACCCGTTCGAATTTTAACCGAGTCAAAAGCACAGAATTTGAGTTTAAGCTGTATAATAAGGTTCAAAATCCCATAATTAACTTTTTTTTACACAAAAAATTTGATTTAATATCATTTTCTATCGTTTTTTAGGGTTCATAACGTGCATGTCTAAATGGGCTTTCTAGTGAACCCGATCGAATTTTAACCGAGTCAAAAGCTCAGAATTTGAGATTAAGCTGTATAATAAGGTTCAAAATTCCATAATTAACTTTTTTTACACAAAATATTTGATTTAATATCATTTTCCATCGTTTTTTAGGGTTCATAGCGTGCATGTCTAAATGGGCTTTCTAGTGAACCCGAACGAATTTTAACCGACTCAAAAGTTCAAAATTTTAGTTTAAGATGTATAATAAGGTTCAAAAGCCTATAATTAACTTTTTTACCAAAAAAATTTGATTAAATATCATTTTGATCGTTTTTTAGGGTTCAGAGCGTGCATTTTTAAATGGGCTTTCTAGTGAGCCTGTTCGAATTTTAACCGATTAAAAAGTTCAGAATTTGAGTTTAAGCTGTATAATTTGGTTCAAAAGACCATAATTAACTTTTTTTACCCAAAAAATTTGATTTAATATCATTTTCGATCGTTTTTTAGTGTTCATAACGTGCATGTCTAAATGAGCTTTCTAGTGAACCCGTTCGAATTTTAAAAGATTAAAAAGCTCAGAATTTGAGTTTAAGCTGTAGAATTTGGTTCAAATGCCCATAATTAACTTTTTGTACCCAAAAAATTTGATTTAATATCATTTTCGATCGTTTTTTAGGCTTCAAAGCGTGCATGTCTAAATGGACTTTCTAGTGAACCCGTTCGAATTTTAACCGAGTGAAAAGTTCAAAATTTTAGTTTAAGCTGTATAATAAGGTTCAAAAGACTATAATTAACTTTTTATACCCAAAAAAATTGATTTAATATCATTTTCCATCGTTTTTTAGGGTTCAGAACGTGTATGCCTAAATGGGCTTTCTAGTGAACCCGTTTAAATTTTAACCGATTAAAAAGCTCAGAATTTGAGTTTAAGCTGTATAATTTGGTTCAAATGCGTAGAATTAAATTTTTCTACCCAAAAAATTTGATTAAATATCATTTTTGATCATTTTTAGGGTTCATAGCGTGTATGTCTAAATGGGCTTTCTAGTGAACCCGTTTGAATTTTAACCGATTAAAAAGCTCAGAATTTGAGTATAAGCTGTATAATTTGGTTCAAATGCCCATAATTAACTTTTTGTACCCAAAAAAATTGATTTAATATCATTTTCGATCGTTTTTAGGGTTTAGAGCGTGCATGTCTAAATGGGCTTTTTAGTGAACCCGTTCGAATTTTAACCGAGTCAAAAGCTCAGAATTTGAGATTAAGCTGTATAATAAGGTTCAAAATTCCATAATTAACTTTTTTTACACAAAATATTTGATTTAATATCATTTTCCATCGTTTTTTAGGGTTCATAGCGTGCATGTCTAAATGGGCTTTCTAGTGAACCCGAACGAATTTTAACCGACTCAAAAGTTCAAAATTTTAGTTTAAGATGTATAATAAGGTTCAAAAGCCTATAATTAACTTTTTTACCAAAAAAATTTGATTAAATATCATTTTGATCGTTTTTTAGGGTTCAGAGCGTGCATTTTTAAATGGGCTTTCTAGTGAGCCTGTTCGAATTTTAACCGATTAAAAAGTTCAGAATTTGAGTTTAAGCTGTATAATTTGGTTCAAATGCCCATAATTAACTTTTTCTACCCAAAAAATTTGATTTAATATCATTTTCGATCATTTTTAGGGTTCATAGCGTGTATGTCTAAATGGGCTTTCTAGTGAACCCGTTCGAATTTTAAAAGATTAAAAAGCTCAGAATTTGAGTTTAAGCTGTATGATTTGGTTTAAATGCCCATAATTAACTTTTTGTACCCAAAAAATTTGATTTAATATCATTTTCTATCGTTTTTAGGGTTCAGAGCGTGCTTGTCTAAATGGGCTTTCTAGTGAACCCGTTCGAATTTTAACCGAGTCAAAAGCACAGAATTTGAGTTTAAGCTGTATAATAAGGTTCAAAATCCCATAATTAACTTTTTTTTACACAAAAAATTTGATTTAATATCATTTTCTATCGTTTTTTAGGGTTCATAACGTGCATGTCTAAATGGGCTTTCTAGTGAACCCGTTCGAATTTTAACCGATTAACTCAGAATTTGAGTTTAAGCTGTATAATTTGGTTCAAATACCCATAATTAACTTTTTGTACTCAAAAAATTTGATTTAATATCATTTTCGATCATTTTTTAAGGTTCACTGCGTGCATGTCTAAACGGGCTTTCTAGTGAACCCGATCATATTTTAACCGAGTTAAAAGTTCAAAATTTTAGTTTAAGCTGTATAATAAGGTTCAAAAGCCCATAATTAACTTTTTGTACTCAAAAAATTTGATTTAATATCATTTTCCATCGTTTTTTAGGGTTCATAGCGTGCATGTCTAAATGGGGTTTCTAGTGAACCCGTTCGAATTTTAACCGATTAAAAAGCTCAGAATTTGAGTTTAAGCTGTATAATTTGGTTCAAATGCCCATAATTAACTTTTTGTACCCAAAAAATTTGATTTAATATCATTTTCGATCATTTTTTAGGGTTCATAGCGTGCATGTCTAAATGGGCTTTCTAGTGAACCCGTTCGAATTTTAACCGAGTCAAAAGCTCAGAATTTGAGTTTAAGCTGTATAATAAGGTTCAAAAGCCCATAATTAACTTTTTTTTACACAAAAAATTTGATTTAATATCATTTTCCATCGTTTTTTAGGGTTCATAGCGTGCATGTCTAAATGGGCTTTCTAGTGAAACCGTTCGAATTTTAACCGATTAACTCAGAATTTGAGTTTAAGGTGTATAATTTGGTTCAAATGCCCATAAGTAACTTTTTGTACTCAAAAAATTTGATTTAATATCATTTTCGATCATTTTTTAGGGTTCATGGCGTGTATGTCTAAATGGGATTTCTAGTGAACCCATTCCAATTTTAAGTGAGTCAAATGTTCAAAATTTTATTTTAAGCTTTATAATAAGGTTCAAAATCCCATAATTAACTTTTTGTACTCAAAAAATTTGATTTAATATCATTTTCCATCGTTTTTTAGGGTTCATAGCGTGCATGTCTAAATGGGCTTTCTAGTGAACCTGTTCGAATTTTAACCGATTAAAAAGCTCAGAATTTGAGTTTAAGCTGTATAATTTGGTTCAAATGCCCATAATTAACTTTTTGTACCCAAAAAATTTGATTTAATATCATTTTCGATCGTTTTTTAGGGTTTAGAGCGTGCATGTCTAAATGGGCTTTTTAGTGAACCCGTTCGAATTTTAACCGTGTCAAAAGCTCAGAATTTGAGTTTAAGCTGTATAATAAGGTTCAAAATTCCATAATTAACTTTTTTTTACACAATAAATTTGATTTAATATCATTTTCCATCGTTTTTTAGGGTTTATAGCGTTCATGTCTGAATGGGCTTTCTAGTGAAACCGTTCGAATTTTAACCGATTAACTCAGAATTTGAGTTTAAGCTGTATAATTTTGTTCAAATACCCATAATTAACTTTTTTTACCCAAAAAATTTGATTTAATATCATTTTCGATCGTTTTTTAGGGTTCATAGCGTTCATGTCTAAAAGGGCTTTCTAGTGAACCCGATCGAATTTTAACCGACTCAAAAGTTCAAAATTTTAGTTTAAGCTGTCTAATAAGGTTCAAAAGCCCATAATTAACTTTTTTTACCCAAAAAATTTGATTTAATATCATTTTCGATCGTTTTTTAGGGTTCATAACGTGCATGTCTAAATGGGCTTTCTAGTAAACCCGATCGAATTTTAACCGACTCAAAAGTTCAAAATTTTAGTTTAAGCTGTATAGCAAGGTTCAAAAGCCCAAAATTAACTTTTTTTACCCAAAAAATTTGATTTAAAATCATTTTCGATCGTTTTTTAGGGTTCAGAGCGTGCATCTCTAAATGGGCTTTCCAGTGAACCCATTCGAATTTTAACCGATTAAAAAGCTCAGAATTTGAGTTTAAGCTGTATAATTTGGTTCAAATGCCCATAATTAACTTTTTGTACTCAAAAAATTTGATTTAATATCATTTTCGATAATTTTTTGAGGTTTAGAGCGTGTGTGTCTAAATGGGCTTTCTAGTGAACCCGTTCGAATTTTAACCGACTAAAAAGCTCAGAATTTGAGTTTAAGCTGTGTAATTTGGTTCAAATGCCCATAATTAACTTTTTATACCCAAAAGATTTGATTTAATATCATTTTCGATCATTTTTAGGGTTCCTAGTGTGTATGTCTAAATGGGCTTTCTAGTGAACCCGTTTGAATTTTAAAAGATTATAAAGCTCAGAATTTGAGTTTAAGCTGTATGATTTGGTTTAAATGCCCATAATTAACTTTTTGTACCCAAAAAATATGATTTAATATTATTTTCGATCGTTTTTTAGGGTTTAGAGCGTGCATTTTTAAATGGGCTTTCTAGTGAACCCGTTCGAATTTTAACCGAGTCAAAAGCTCAGAATTTGAGTTTAAGCTGTATAATAAGGTTCAAAATTCTATAATTAACTTTTTTTTACACAAAAAATTTGATTTAATATCATTTTCCATCGTTTTTTAGGGTTTAGAGCGTGCATTTCTAAATGGGCTTTCTAGTGAACCCGTTCGAATTTTAACCGATTAAAAAGCTCAGAATTTGAGTTTAAGCTGTATAATTTTGTTCAAATGCCCATAATTAACTTTTTTTACCCAAAAAATTTGATTTAATATCATTTTCGATCGTTTTTTAGGGTTCATAGCGTGCATGTCTAAATGGGCTTTCTAGTGAACCCGATCGAATTTTAACCGACTCAAAAGTTCAAAATTTTAGTTTAAGCTGTCTAATAAGGTTCAAAAGCCCATAATTAACTTTTTTTACCCAAAAAATTTGATTTAATATCATTTTCGATCGTTTTTTAGGGTTCATAACGTGCATGTCTAAATGGGCTTTCTAGTAAACCCGATAAAATTTTAACCGACTCAAAAGTTCAAAATTTTAGTTTAAGCTGTATAGCAATGTTCAAAAGCCCATAATTAACTTTTTCTACCCAAAAGATTTGATTTAATATCATTTTCGATCATTTTTAGGGTTCATAGCTAGTATGTCTAAATGGGCTTTCTAGTGAACCCGTTTGAATTTTAAAAGATTAAAAAGCTCAGAATTTGAGTTTAAGCTGTATGATTTGGTTTAAATGCCCATAATTAACTTTTTGTACCCAAAAAATATGATTTAATATCATTTTCGATCGTTTTTTAGGGTTCAGAGCGTGCATTTTTAAATGGGCTTTCTAGTGAACCCGTTCGAATTTTAACCGAGTCAAAAGCTCAGAATTTGAGTTTAAGCTGTATAATAAGGTTCAAAAGCCCATAATTAACTTTTTTTACCCAAAAACTTTGATGTAATATCATTTTCCATCGTTTTTTAGGGTTCAGAGCGTGCATGTCTAAATGGGCTTTCTAGTGAACCCGTTCGAATTTTAACCGATTAAAAAGCTCAGAATTTGAGTTTAAGCTGTGTAATTTGGTTCAAATGCCCATAATTAACTTTTTATACCCAAAAGATTTGATTTAATATCATTTTTCATCATTTTTAGGGTTCATAGCGTGTATGTCTAAATGGGCTTTCTAGTGAACCCTTTTGAATTTTAAAAGATTAAAAAGCTCAGAATTTAAGTTTAAGCTGTATGATTTGGTTTAAATGCCCATAATTAACTTTTTGTACCCAAAAAATATGATTTAATATCATTTTCGATCGTTTTTTAGGGTTCAGAGCGTGCATATTTAAATGGGTTTTCTAGTGAACCCGTTCGAATTTTAACCTAGTCAAAAGCTTAGAATTTGAGTTTAAGCTGTATAATAAGGTTCAAAAGACCATAATTAACTTTTTTTACCCAAAAAATTTGATTTAATATCATTTTCGATCGTTTTTTAGTGTTCTTAACGTGCATGTCTAAATGAGCTTTCTAGTGAACCCGTTCGAATTTTAACCGATTAAAAAGCTCAGAATTTGAGTTTAAGCTGTAGAATTTGGTTCAAATGCCCATAATTAACTTTTTGTACCCAAAAAATTTGATTTAATATCATTTTCGATCGTTTTTTAGGGTTCAAAGCGTGCATGTCTAAATGGACTTTCTAGTGAACCCGTTCGAATTTTAACCGAGTGAAAAGTTCAAAATTTTAGTTTAAGCTGTATAATTTGGTTCAAATGTCCATAATTAACTTTTTGTACCCAAAAAAATTTGATTTAATATCATTTTCGATCGTTTTTTAGGGTTCAGAGCGTGCATGTCTAAATGGGCTTTCTAGTGAACACGTTCGAATTTTAACCGATTAAAAAGCTCAGAATTTGAGTTTAAGCTGTATAATTTGGTTCAAATGCCCATAATTAACTTTTTGTACCCAAAAACATTGATTTAATATCATTTTCCAGCGTTTTTTAGGGTTCAGAGCATGCAATTCTAAATGGGCTTTCTAGTGAACTCGATCAAATTTTAACCGAGTCAAAAGTTCAAAATTTTAGTTTAAGCTGTATAATAAGGTTCAAAAGACCATAATTAACTTTTTTTACCCAAAAAATTTGATTTAATATCATTTTCGATCGTTTTTTAGGGTTCATAACGTGCATGTCTAAATGGACTTTCTAGTGAACCCGTTCGAATTTTAACCGACTCAAAAGCTCAGAATTTCAGTTTAAGCTGTATAATTTGGTTCAAATGTCCATAATTAACTTTTTGTACCCAAAAAAATTTGATTTAATATCATTTTCGATCGTTTTTTAGGGTTCAGAGCGTGCATGTCTAAATGGGCTTTCTAGTGAACACGTTCGAATTTTAACCGATTAAAAAGCTCAGAATTTGAGTTTAAGCTGTATAATTTGGTTCAAATGCCCATAATTAACTTTTTTTACCCAAAAACTTTGATTTAATATCATTTTCCATCGTTTTTTAGGGTTCAGAGCATGCAATTCTAAATGGGCTTTCTAGTGAACTCGATCAAATTTTAACCGAGTCAAAAGTTCAAAATTTTATTTTAAGCTGTATAATAAGGTTCAAAAGACCATAATTAACTTTTTTTACCCAAAAAATTTGATTCAATATCATTTTCGATCGTTTTTTAGTGTTCATAACGTGCATGTCTAAATGAACTTTCTAGTGAACCTGTTCGAATTTTAACCGATTAAAAAGCTCAGAATTGAGTTTAAGTTGTAGAATTTGGTTCAAATGCCCATAATTAACTTTTTGTACCCAAAAAATTTGATTTAATATCATTTTCGATCGTTTTTTAGGGTTCAGAGCGTTCATGTCTAAATGGACTTTCTAGTGAACCCGTTCGAATTTTAACCGACTCAAAAGTTCAAAATTTTAGTTTAAGCTGTATAATAAGTTTCAAAAGCCTATAACTAACTTTTTATACCCAAAAAATTTGATTTAATATCATTTTCCATCGTTTTTTAGGGTTTAGAACGTGCATGCCTAAATGGGCTTTCTAGTGAACCCGTTCGAATTTTAACCGATTAACTCAGAATTTGAGTTTAAGCTGTATAATTTGGTTCAAATGCCCATAATTAACTTTTTGTACTCAAAAAATTTGATTTAATATCATTTTCGATCATTTTTAGGGTTCATGGCGTGTATGTCTAAATGGGATTTCTAGTGAACCCGTTCGAATTTTAACCGATTAAAAAGCTCAGAATTTGAGTTTAAGCTATATAATTTGGTTCAAATGCCCATAATTAACTTTTTGTACCCAAAAAATTTGATTTAATATCATTTTCGATCGATTTTTAAGGTTTAGAGCGTGCATTTTTAAATGGGCTTTCTAGTGAACCCGTTCGAATTTTAACCGAGTCAAAAGCTCAGAATTTGAGTTTAAGCTGTATAATAAGGTTCAAAAGCCCATAATTAACTTTTTTTTACCCAAAAACTTTAATGTAATATCATTTTCCATCGTTTTTTAGGGTTCAGAGCGTGCATGTCTCAATGGGCTTTCTAGTGAACCCGTTCGAATTTTAACCGAGTCAAAAGCTCAGAATTTGAGTTTAAGCTGTATAATTTGGTTCAAATGTCCATAATTAATTTTTGTACCCAAAAAAATTTGATTTAATATCATTTTCCATCGTTTTTTAGGGTTCATAGCGTGCATGTCTATATGGGTTTTCTAGTGAACCCGTTCGAATTTTAACCGAGTCAAAAGCTCAGAATTTGAGTTTAAGCTGTATAATAACCTTCAAAATCCCATAATTAACTTTTTTTACACAAAAAAATTGATTTAATATCATTTTCCATCGTTTTTTAGGGTTCATAGCGTGCATGTCTTAATGGGCTTTCTAGTGAAACCATTCGAATTTTAACCGATTAACTCAGAATTTGAGTTTAAGCTATATAATTTTGTTCAAATGCCCATAATTAACTTTTTGTACCCAAAAAATTTGATTTAATATCATTTTCGATCGTTTTTTAGGGTTAATAGCGTGCATATCTAAATGGGCTTTCTAGTGAACCCGATCGAATTTTAACCGACTCAAAAGTTTAAAATTTTAGTTTAAGCTGTATAATAAGGTTCAAAAGCCCATAATTAACTTTTTTTACCCAAAAAATTTGATTCAATATCATTATCGATCGTTTTTTAGGGTTTATAACGTGCATGTCTATATGGTCTTTCTAGTGGACCCGATCGAATTTTAACCGAGTCAAAAGTTCAAAATTTTAGTTTAAGCTGTATAATAAGGTTCAAAAGCCCATAATTCATTTTTTTTACCCAAAAAATTTGATTTAATATCATTTTTGATCGTTTTTTAGGGTTTAGAGCGTGCATCTCTAAATGGGCTTTCCAGTGAACCCATTCGAATTTTAAATGGGCTTTCTAGTGAACCCGTTCGAATTTTAAAAGATTAAAAAGCTCATAATTTGAGTTTAAGCTGTACAATTTGGTTTAGATGCCCGTAATTAACTTTTTGTACCCAAAAAATTGATTTAATATCATTTTCGATCGTTTTTTAGGGTTCAGAGCGTGCATGTCTAAATGGGATTTCTAGTGAACCCGTTCGAATTTTAACCGAGTCAAAACCTCAGAATTTGAGTTTAAGCTGTATAATAAGGTTCAGAATCCAATAATTAACTTTTTTTTACACAAAAAATTTGATTTAATATCATTTTCCATCGTTTTTTAGGGTTCATAGCGTGCATGTCTAAATGGGCTTTCTAGTTAACCCGTTCGAATTTTAACCGATTAACTCAGAATTTGAGTTTAAGCTGTATAATTTGGTTCAAATACCCATAATTAACTTTTTGTACTCAAAAAATTTGATTTAATATTATTTTCGATCATTTTTTAGGGTTCATGGCGTGTATGTCTAAATGGGATTTCTAGTGAACCCGTTCGAATTTTAGTTTAAGCTGTATAATAAGGTTCAAAATCCCGTAATTAACTTTTTGTACTCAAAAAAATTTGATTTAACCGAGTCAAAAGCTTAGAATTTGAGTTTAAGCTGTATAATAAGGTTCAAAATCCCATAATTAACTTTTTTTACATAAAAAATTTGGTTTAATATCTTTTTCCATCGTTTTTTAGGGTTCATAGCGTGCATGTCTAATTGGGCTTTCTAGTGAACCCGTTCGAATTTTAACCGATTAAAAAGCTTAGAATTTGAGTTTAAGCTGTATAATTTGGTTCAAATGCCCATAATTAACTTTTTGTACTCAAAAAATTTGATTTAATATCATTTTCCATTGTTTTTAGGGTTCATAGCGTGCATGTCTAAATGGGCTTTCTAGTGAACCCGTTCGAATTTTAACCGATTAAAAAGCTCAGAATTTGAGTTTAAGCTGTATAATTTGGTTCAAATGCCCATAATTAACTTTTTGTACCCAAAAAATTTGATTTAATATCATTTTCGATCGTTTTTTAAGGTTTAGAGCGTGCATGTCTAAATGTGCTTTCTAGTGAACCCTTTCGAATTTTAATAACTCAGAATTTGAGTTTAAGCTGTATAATTTTGTTCAAACGGCCATAATTAACTTTTTGTACCCAAAAAAATTTGATTTAATATCATTTTCGATCGTTTTTTAGGGTTTAGAGCGTGCATGTCTAAATGGACTTTCTAGTGAACCCGTTCGAATTTTAACAGAGTCAAAAGCTCAGAATTTGAGTTTAAGTTGTATAATAAGGTTCAAAAGCCCATAATTAACTTTTTTTTACACAAAAAATTTGATTAAATATCATTTTCGATCATTCTTTAGGGTTCAGAGCGTGCACTTTTAAATGGGCTTTCTAGTGAGCCCGTTCAAATTTTAACCGATTAAAATGTTCAGAATTTGAGTTTAAGCTGTATAATTTTGTTCAAATGCCCATAATTAACTTTTTCTCCCCAAAAAATTTGATTTAATATCATTTTCGATCATTTTTAGGGTTCATAGCGTGTATGTCTAAATGGGCTTTCTAGTGAACTCGTTCGAATTTTAAAAGATTAAAAAGCTCAGAATTTGAGTTTAAGCTGTATAATTTGGTTTAAATTTCCATAATTAACTTTTTGTACCCAAAAAAATTTATTTAATATCATTTTCGATCGTTTTTTAGGGTTCAGAGCGTGCATGTCTAAATGGGCTTTCTAGTGAACCCGTTCGAATTTTAACCGAGTCAAAAGCTCAGAATTTGAGTTTAAGCTGTACAATAAGGTTGAAAAGCCCATAATTAACTTTTTTTTACACAAAAAATTTGATTTAATATCATTTTCCATCGCTTTTTAGGGTTCATAGCGTGCATGTCTATATGGGCTTTCTAGTGAACACGTTCGAATTTTAACCGAGTCAAAAGCTCAGAATTGGAGTTTAAGCTGTATAATAAGGTCCAAAATCCCATAATTAACTTTTTTTACACAAAAAATTTGATTTAATATCATTTTCGATCGTTTTTTAGGGTTCAAAACGTGCATGTCTAAATGGGCTTTCTAGTGAACCTGTTCGAATTTTAACCGATTAAAAAGCTCAGAATTTGAGTTTAAGCTGTATAATATGGTTCAAATGTCCATAATTAACTTTTTGTACTCAAAAAATTTGATTTAATATCATTTTCGATCGTTTTATAGGGTTCATAGCGTGCATGTCTAAATGGGCTTTCTAGTGAACCCGATCAAATTTTAACCGACTCAAAAGTTCAAAATTTTAGTTTAAGCTGTATAATAAGGTTCAAAAGACCATAATTAACTTTTTTTACCCAAAAAATTTGATTTAATATCAGTTTCGATCATTTTTTAGTGTTCATAACGTGCATGTCTAAATGAGCTTTCTAGTGAACCCGTTCGAATTTTAACCGATTAAAAAGCTCAGAATTTGAGTTTAAGCTGT
This sequence comes from Abelmoschus esculentus, assembly GCA_035048815.1. Taxonomy (NCBI): domain Eukaryota; kingdom Viridiplantae; phylum Streptophyta; class Magnoliopsida; order Malvales; family Malvaceae; genus Abelmoschus; species Abelmoschus esculentus. The sequence continues at coordinate 7,267,409 of JAUCBN010000049.1, forward strand.
AGAATTTGGTTCAAATGACCATAATTAACTTTTTGTACCCAAAAAATTTGATTTAATATCATTTTCGATCGTTTTTTAGGGTTCAGAGCGTGCGTGTCTACATGGGCTTTCTAGTGAACCCGTTCGAATTTTAACCGACTCAAAAGTTCAAAATTTTAGTTTAAGCTGTATAATAATGTTCAAAAGCCCATAATTAACTTTTTTTACCCAAAAAAAATTTGATTTAATATCATTTTCGATCGTTTTTTAGGGTTCATAACGTGCATGTCTAAAACAACTTTCTAGTGAACCTGTTCGAATTTTAACCGATTAAAAAGCTCAGAATTGAGTTTATGTTGTAGAATTTGGTTCAAATGCCCATAATTAACTTTTTGTACCCAAAAAATTTGATTTAATATCATTTTCGATCGTTTTTTAGGGTTTAGAGCGTGCATGTCTAAATGGGCTTTCTAGTGAACCCGTTCGAATTTTAACCGAGTCAAAAGCTCAGAATTTGAGTTTAAGCTGTATAATAAGGTTCAAAATTCTATAATTAACTTTTTTTACACAAAAAATTTGATTTAATATCATTTTCGATCGTTTTTTAGGGTTCATAGCGTGCATGTCTAAATGGGCTTTCTAGTGAACCCATTCGAATTTTAACCGATTAACTCAGAATTTGAGTTTAAGCTGTATAATTTTGTTGAAATGCCCATAATTAACTTTTAGTACCCAAAAAATTTGATTTAATATCATTTTCGATCGTTTTTAGGGTTAAAAGCGTGCATATCTAAATGGGCTTTCTAGTGAACCCGTTCGAATTTTAACCGACTCAAAAGTTCAAAATTTTAGTTTAAGCTGTATAATAAGTTTCAAAATCCCATAATTAACTTTTTGTACTCAAAAAATTTGATTTAATATCATTTTCCATCGATTTTAGGGTTCATAGCGTGCATGTCTAAATGGGCTTTCTAGTGTACCCGTTCGAATTTTAACCGACTCAAAAGTTCAAAATTTTAGTTTAAGCTGTATAATAAGGTTCAAAAGCCCATAATTAACTTTTTTTACCCAAAAAATTGATTTAATATCATTTTCGATCGTTTTTTAGGGTTCATAACGTGCATGTCTAAATGAGCTTTCTAGTGAACCCGTTCGAATTTTAACCGATTAAAAAGCTCAGAATTTGAGTTTGAGCTGTATAATTTGGTTCAAATGCCCATAATTAAGTTTTTGTACCCAAAAAATCTGATTTAATATCATTTTTGATCGTTTTTTAGGGTTCAGAGCGTGTATGTCTAAATGGGCTTTCTAGTGAAGTCGTTCGAATTTTAACCGATTAAAAAGCTTAGAATTTGAGTTTAAGCTGTATAATTTTGTTCAAATGCCCATAATTAACTTTTTGTACCCAAAAAATTTGATTTAATATCATTTTCGATCGTTTTTTAGGGTTCAGAGCGTGGATGTCTAAATGGGCTTTCTAGTGAACCCGTTCGAATTTTAACCGATTAACTCAGAATTTGAGTTTAAGCTGTATAATTTGGTTCAAATGCCCATGATTAACTTTTTGTACTCAAAAAATTTGATTTAATATCATTTTCAATCATTTTTTAGGGTTCATAGCGTGCATGTCTAAATGGGCTTTCTAGTGTACCCGTTCGAATTTTAACCGACTCAAAAGTTCAAAATTTTAGTTTAAACTGTATAATAAGGTTCAAAAGCCCGTAATTAACTTTTTTTACCCAAAAAATTGATTTAATATCATTTTCGATCGTTTTTTAGGGTTTAAAGCTGTATAATTTGGTTCAAATGCCCATAATTAAGTTTTTCTACCCAAAAAATTTGATTTAATATCATTTTCGTTCATTTTTAGGATTCATAGCGTGTATGTCTAAATGGTCTTTCTAGTGAACCCGTTCGAATTTTAAAAGATTAAAAAGCTCAGAATTTGAGTTTAAGCTGTATAATTTGGTTTAAATGCCCATAATTAACTTTTTGTACCCAAAAAATTTGAATTAATATCATTTTCGATCGTTTTTTAGGGTTCATAGCGTGCATGTCTAAATGGGCTTTCTAGTGAACCCGTTCGAATTTTAACCGAGTCAAAAGCTCAGAATTTGAGTTTAAGCTGTATAATAAGGTTCAAAATCCCATAATTAACTTTTTTTAACACAAAAAATTTGATTTAATATCATTTTCCATCGTTTTTTAGGGTTCATAGCGTGCATGTCTAAATGGGCTTTCTAGTGAACCCGTTCGAATTTTAACCGAGTCGAAAGCTCAGAATTTGAGTTTAAGCTGTATAATTTGGTTCAAATGCCCATAATTAACTTTTTGTACTCAAAAAATTTGATTTAATATCATTTTCGATCATTTTTTAGGGTTCATGGAGTGTATGTCTAAATAGGATTTCTAGTGAACCCGTTCGAATTTTAACTGAGCCAAATGTTCAAAATTTTAGTTTAAGCTGTATAATAAGGTTCAAAATCCCATAATTAACTTTTTGTACTCAAAAAATTTGATTTAATATCATTTTCCATCGTTTTTAGGGTTCATAGCGTGCATGTCTAAATGGGCTTTCTAGTGAACCCGTTCGAATTTTAACCGATTAAAAAGCTCAGAATTTGAGTTTAAGCTGTATAATTTTGTTCAAATGCCCATAATTAACTTTTTGTACCCAAAAAATTTGATTTAATATCATTTTCGATCGTTTTTAAGGGTTCAGAGCGTGGATGTCTAAATGGGCTTTCTAGTGAACCCGTTCGAATTTTAACCGATTAACTCAGAATTTGAGTTTAAGCTGTATAATTTGGTTCAAATGCCCATGATTAACTTTTTGTACTCAAAAAATTTGATTTAATATCATTTTCAATCATTTTTTAGGGTTCATAGCGTGCATGTCTAAATGGGCTTTCTAGTGTACCCGTTCGAATTTTAACCGACTCAAAAGTTCAAAATTTTAGTTTAAACTGTATAATAAGGTTCAAAAGCCCGTAATTAACTTTTTTTACCCAAAAAATTGATTTAATATCATTTTCGATCGTTTTTTAGGGTTTAAAGCTGTATAATTTGGTTCAAATGCCCATAATTAAGTTTTTCTACCCAAAAAATTTGATTTAATATCATTTTCGTTCATTTTTAGGATTCATAGCGTGTATGTCTAAATGGTCTTTCTAGTGAACCCGTTCGAATTTTAAAAGATTAAAAAGCTCAGAATTTGAGTTTAAGCTGTATAATTTGGTTTAAATGCCCATAATTATCTTTTTGTACGCAAAAAATTTGAATTAATATCATTTTCGATCGTTTTTTAGGGTTCATAGCGTGCATGTCTAAATGGGATTTCTAGTGAACCCGTTCGAATTTTAACCGAGTCAAAAGCTCAGAATTTGAGTTTAAGCTGTATAATAAGGTTCAAAATCCCATAATTAACTTTTTTTAACACAAAAAATTTGATTTAATATCATTTTCCATCGTTTTTTAGGGTTCATAGCGTGCATGTCTAAATGGGCTTTCTAGTGAACCCGTTCGAATTTTAACCGAGTCGAAAGCTCAGAATTTGAGTTTAAGCTGTATAATTTGGTTCAAATGCCCATAATTAACTTTTTGTACTCAAAAAATTTGATTTAATATCATTTTCGATCATTTTTTAGGGTTCATGGAGTGTATGTCTAAATAGGATTTCTAGTGAACCCGTTCGAATTTTAACTGAGCCAAATGTTCAAAATTTTAGTTTAAGCTGTATAATAAGGTTCAAAATCCCATAATTAACTTTTTGTACTCAAAAAATTTGATTTAATATCATTTTCCATCGTTTTTAGGGTTCATAGCGTGCATGTCTAAATGGGCTTTCTAGTGAACCCGTTCGAATTTTAACCGATTAAAAAGCTCAGAATTTGAGTTTAAGCTATATAATTTGGTTCAAATGCCCATAATTAACTTTTTGTACCCAAAAAATTTGATTTAATATCATTTTCGGTCGTTTTTTAGGGTTTAGAGCATGCATGTCTAAATGTGCTTTCTAGTGAACCCGTTCGAATTTTAACCGAGTCAAAAGCTCAGAATTTGAGTTTAAGCTGTATAATAAGGTTCAAAAGCCTATAATTAACTTTTTTACCAAAAAAATTTGATTAAATATCATTTTCGATCGTTTTTTAGGGTTCAGAGCGTGCATTTTTAAATGGGCTTTCTAGTGAGCCCGATCGAATTTTAACCGACTCAAAAGTTCAAAATTTTAGTTTAAGCTGTACAATTTGGTTCAAATGCCCATAATTAACTTTTTGTACCCAAAAAATTTGATTTAATATCATTTTCGATCGTTTTTTAGGGTTCAGAGCGTGCATGTCTCAATGGGCTTTCTAGTGAACCCGTTCGAATTTTAACCGAGTCAAAAGCTCAGAATCTGAGTTTAAGCTGTATAATAAGGTTCAAAATCCCATAATTACCTTTTTTTTACACAAAAAATTTGATTTAATATCATTTTCCATCGTTTTTTAGGGTTCATAGCGTGCATCTCTAAATGGGCTTTCTAGTGAACCCGTTCGAATTTTAACCGATTAACTCAGAATTTGAGTTTAACCTGTATAATTTGGTTCAAATGCCTATAATTAACTTTCTGTACTCAAAAAATTTCATTCAATATCATTTTCGATCATTTTTTAGGGTTCATGGCGTGTATGTCTAAATGGGATTTCTAGTGAACCCGTTCGAATTTTAACTGAGTCAAATGTTCAAAATTTTAGTTTAAGCTGTATAATAAGGTTCAAAATCCCATAATTAACTTTTTGTACTCAAAAAATTTGATTTAATATCATTTTCCATCGTTTTTAGGGTTCATAGCGTGCATGTCTAAATGGGCTTTCTAGTGAACCCGTTCGAATTTTAACCGACTCAAAAGTTCAAAATTTTAGTTTAAGCTGTAAAATAAGGTTCAAAAGCCCATAATTAACTTTTTCACCCAAAAAATTGATTTAATAACATTTTCGATCGTTTTTTAGGGTTCATAACGTGCAAGTCTAAATGAGCTTTCTAGTGAACCCGTTCCAATTTTAACCGATTAAAAAGCTCAGAATTGAGTTTAAGCTGTAGAATTTGGTTCAAATGCCCATACTTAACTTTTTGTACCCAAAAATTTGATTTAATATCATTTTCGATCGTTTTTTAGGGTTCAGAGTGTGGATGTCTAAATGGACTTTCTAGTGAACCCGATCGAATTTTAACCGAGTCAAAAGTTCAAAATTTTAGTTTAAGCTGTATAATAAGGTTCAAAATCCCATAATTAACTTTTTGTACTCAAAAAATTTGATTTAATATCATTTTCCATCGTTTTTAGTGTTCATAGCGTGCATGTCTAAATGGGCTTTCTAGTGAACCCGTTCGAATTTTAACCGATTAAAAAGCTCAGAATTTGAGTTTAAGCTGTATAATTTGGTTCAAATGCCCATAATTAACTTTTTGTATTCAAAAAATTTGATTTAATATCATTTTCGTTAGTTTTTTAGGGTTTAGAGCGTGCATGTCTCAATGGGCTTTCTAGTGAACCCGTTCGAATTTTAACCGATTAAAAAGCTCAGAATTTGAGTTTAAGCTGTATAATTTGGTTCAAATGCCCATAATTAACTTTTTGTACCCAAAAAATTTGATTTAATATCATTTTCGATCGTTTTTAAGGGTTTAGAGCGTGCATGTCTCAATGGGCTTTCTAGTGAACCCGTTCGAATTTTAACCGATTAACTCAGAATTTGAGTTTAAGCTGTATAATTTGGTTCAAATGCCCATAATTAACTTTTTGTACTCAAAAAATTTGATTTAATACCATTTTCGATCATTTTTTAGGGTTCATGGCGTGTATGTCTAAATGGGATTTCTAGTGAACCCGTTCGAATTTTAACTGAGTAAAATGTTCAAAATTTTAGATTAAGCTGTATAATAAGGTTCAAAATCCCATAATTAACTTTTTGTACTTAAAAAATTTGATTTAATATCATTTTCCTTCGTTTTTAGGGTTCATAGCATGCATGTCTAAATGGGCTTTCTAGTGAACCCGTTTGAATTTTAACAGATTAAAAAGCTCAGAATTTGAGTTTAATCTGTATAATTTGGTTCAAATGCCCATAATTAACTTTTTGTACCCAAAAAATTTGGTTTAATATCATTTTCGATCGTTTTTTAGGGTTCAGAGCATACATGTCTAAATGGGCTTTCTAGTGAACCCGTTCGAATTTTAACCGAGTCAAAAGCTTAGAATTTGAGTTTAAGCTGTATAATAAGGTTCAAAATCCCATAATTAACTTTTTTTACACAAAAAATTTGATTTAATATCATTTTCCATCGTTTTTTAGGGTTCATAGCGTGCATGTCTAAATGGGCTGTCTAGTGAACCCGATAAAATTTTAACCGACTGAAAAGTTCAAAATTTTAGTTTAAGGTGTATAATTTGGCTCAAATGCCCATAATTAACTTTTTGTACCCAAAAAATTTGATTTAATATCATTTTCGATCGTTTTTTAGGGTTCAGAGCGTGCATTTTTAAATGGGCTTTCTAGTGAGCCCGATCGAATTTTAACCGACTCAAAAGTTCAAAATTTTAGTTTAAGCTGTACAATTTGGTTCAAATGCCCATAATTAACTTTTTGTACCCAAAAAATTTGATTTAATATCATTTTCGATCGTTTTTTAGGGTTCAGAGTGTGGATGTCTAAATGGACTTTCTAGTGAACCCGATCGAATTTTAACCGAGTCAAAAGTTCAAAATTTTAGTTTAAGCTGTATAATAAGGTTCAAAATCCCATAATTAACTTTTTGTACTCAAAAAATTTGATTTAATATCATTTTCCATCGTTTTTAGTGTTCATAGCGTGCATGTCTAAATGGGCTTTCTAGTGAACCCGTTCGAATTTTAACCGATTAAAAAGCCCACAATTTGAGTTTAAGCTGTATAATTTGGTTCAAATGCCCATAATTAACTTTTTGTATTCAAAAAATTTGATTTAATATCATTTTCGATCGTTTTTTAGGGTTCAGAGCGTGCATGTCTCAATGGGCTTTCTAGTGAACCCGTTCGAATTTTAACCGATTAAAAAGCTCAGAATTTGAGTTTAAGCTGTATAATTTGGTTTAAATGCCCATAATTAACTTTTTGTACCCAAAAAATTTGATTTAATATCATTTTCGATCGTTTATAAGGGTATAGAGCGTGCATGTCTCAATGGGCTTTCTAGTGAACCCGTTCGAATTTTAACCGATTAACTCAGAATTTAAGTTTAAGCTGTATAATTTGGTTCAAATGCCCATAATTAACTTTTTGTACTCAAAAAATTTGATTTAATACCATTTTCGATCATTTTTTAGGGTTCATGGCGTGTATGTCTAAATGGGATTTCTAGTGAACCCGTTCGAATTTTAACTGAGTAAAATGTTCAAAATTTTAGTTTAAGCTGTATAATAAGGTTCAAAATCCCATAATTAACTTTTTGTACTTAAAAAATTTGATTTAATATCATTTTCCATCGTTTTTAGGGTTCATAGCATGCATGTCTAAATGGGCTTTCTAGTGAACCCGTTTGAATTTTAACAGATTAAAAAGCTCAGAATTTGAGTTTAATCTGTATAATTTGGTTCAAATGCCCATAATTAACTTTTTGTACCCAAAAAATTTGGTTTAATATCATTTTCGATCGTTTTTTAGGGTTCAGAGCATACATGTCTAAATGGGCTTTCTAGTGAACCCGTTCGAATTTTAACCGAGTCAAAAGCTCAGAATTTGAGTTTAAGCTGTATAATAAGGTTCAAAATCCCATAATTAACTTTTTTTACACAAAAAATTTGATTTAATATCATTTTCCATCGTTTTTTAGGGTTCATAGCGTGCATGTCTAAATGGGCTTTCTAGTGAACCCGATCGAATTTTAACCGACTGAAAAGTTCAAAATTTTAGTTTAAGGTGTATAATTTGGTTCAAATGCCCATAATTAACTTTTTGTACCCAAAAAATTTGATTTAATATCATTTTCGATCGTTTTTTAGGGTTCAGAGCGTGCATGTCTCAATGGGCTTTCTAGTGAACCCGTTCGAATTTTAACCGAGTCAAAAGCTCAGAATTTGAGTTTAAGCTGTATAATTTGGTTCAAATGCCCATAATTAACTTTTTCTACCCAAAAAATTTGATTTAATATCATTTTCGATCGTTTTTTAAGGTTTAGAACGTGCATGTCTCAATGGGCTTTCTAGTGAACCCGTTCGAATTTTAACCGATTAACTCAGAATTTGAGTTTAAGCTGTATAATTTGGTTCAAATGCCCACAATTAACTTTTTGTACTCAAAAAATTTGATTCAATATCATTTTCGATCATTTTTTAGGGTTCATGGCGTGTATGTCTAAATGGGATTTCTAGTGAACCCGTTCGAATTTTAACTGAGTCAAATGTTCAAAATTTTAGTTTAAGCTGTATAATAAGGTTCAAAATCCCATAATTAACTTTTTGTACTCAAAAAATTTGATTTAATATCATTTTCCATCGTTTTTAGGGTTCATAGCGTGCATGTCTAAATGGGCTTTCTAGTGAACCCGTTCGAATTTTAACCGACTCAAAAGTTCAAAATTTTAGTTTAAGCAGTAAAATAAGGTTCAAAAGCCCATAATTAACTTTTTCACCCAAAAAATTGATTTAATAACATTTTCGATCGTTTTTTAGGGTTCATAACGTGCAAGTCTAAATGAGCTTTCTAGTGAACCCGTTCGAATTTTAACCGATTAAAAAGGTCAGAATTGAGTTTAAGCTGTAGAATTTGGTTCAAATGCCCATACTTAACTTTTTGTACCCAAAAAATTTGATTTAATATCATTTTCGATCGTTTTTTAGGGTTCAGAGTGTGGATGTCTAAATGGGCTTTCTAGTGAACCCGATCGAATTTTAACCGAGTCAAAAGTTCAAAATTTTAGTTTAAGCTGTATAATAAGGTTGAAAATCCCATAATTAACTTTTTGTACTCAAAAAATTTGATTTAATATCATTTTCCATCGTTTTTAGTGTTCATAGCGTGCATGTCTAAATGGGCTTTCTAGTGAACCCGTTCGAATTTTAACCGATTAAAAATCTCAACATTTGAGTTTAAGCTGTATAATTTGGTTCAAATGCCCATAATTAACTTTTTGTATTCAAAAAATTTGATTTAATATCATTTTCGATCGTTTTTTAGGGTTCAGAGCGTGCATGTCTCAATGGGCTTTCTAGTGAACCCGTTCGAATTTTAACCGATTAAAAAGCTCAGAATTTGAGTTTAAGCTGTATAATTTGGTTCAAATGCCCATAATTAACTTTTTGTACCCAAAAAATTTGATTTAATATCATTTTCGATCGTTTTTAAGGGTTTAGAGCGTGCATGTCTCAATGGGCTTCCTAGTGAACCCGTTCGAATTTTAACCGATTAACTCAGAATTTGAGTTTAAGCTGTATAATTTGGTTCAAATGCCCATAATTAACTTTTTGTACTCAAAAAATTTGATTTAATACCATTTTCGATCATTTTTTAGGGTTCATTGCGTGTATGTCTAAATGGGATTTCTAGTGAACCCGTTCGAATTTTAACTGAGTCAAAAGTTCAAAATTTTAGTTTAAGCTGTATAATAAGGTTCAAAAGCCCATAATTAACTTTTTCACCCAAAAAATTGATTTAATATCATTTTCGATCGTTTTTTAGGGTTCATAACGTGCAAGTCTAAATGAGCTTTCTAGTGAACCCGTTCGAATTTTAACCGATTAAAAAGCTCAGAATTGAGTTTAAGCTGTAGAATTTGGTTCAAATACCCATACTTAACTTTTTGTACCCAAAAAATTTGATTTAATATCATTTTCGATCGTTTTTTAGGGTTCAGAGTGTGGATGTCTAAATGGACTTTCTAGTGAACCCGATCGAATTTTAACCGAGTCAAAAGTTCAAAATTTTAGTTTAAGCTGTATAATAAGGTTCAAAAGCCCATAATTAACTTTTTTTACCCAAAAAATTTGATTTAATATCATTTTCCATCGTTTTTTAGGGTTCATAACGTGCATGCCTAAATGGGCTTTCTAGTGAACCCGATCGAATTTTAACCGATTAAAAAGCTCAGAATTTGAGTTTAAGCTGTATAATTTGGTTCAAATGCCCATAATTAACTTTTTGTATTCAAAAAATTTGATTTAATATCATTTTCCATCGTTTTTTAGGGTTCAGAGCGTGCATGTCTCAATGGGCTTTCTAGTGAACCCGTTCGAATTTTAACCGATTAAAAAGCTCAGAATTTGAGTTTAAGCTGTATAATTTGGTTCAAATGCCCATAATTAACTTTTTGTACCCAAAAAATTTGATTTAATATCCTTTTCGATCGTTTTTAAGGGTTTAGAGCGTGCATGTCTCAATGGGCTTCCTAGTGAACCCGTTCGAATTTTAACCGATTAACTCAGAATTTGAGTTTAAGCTGTATAATTTGGTTCAAATGCCCATAATTAACTTTTTGTACTCAAAAAATTTGATTTAATACCATTTTCGATCATTTTTTAGGGTTCATGGCGTGTATGTCTAAATAGGATTTCTAGTGAACCCGTTCGAATTTTAACTGAGTAAAATGTTCCAAATTTTAGTTTAAGCTGTATAATAAGGTTCAAAATCCCATAATTAACTTTTTGTACTCAAAAAATTTGATTTAATATCATTTTCCATCGTTTTTAGGGTTCATAGCATGCATGTCTAAATGGGCTTTCTAGTGAACCCGTTTGAATTTTAACAGATTAAAAAGCTCAGAATTTGAGTTTAAGCTGTATAATTTGGTTCAAATGCCCATAATTAACTTTTTGTATTCAAAAAATTTGATTTAATATCATTTTCGATCGTTTTTTAGGGTTCAGAGCGTGCATGTCTAAATGGGCTTTCTAGTGAACCCGTTCGAATTTTAACCGAGTCAAAAGCTTAGAATTTGAGTTTAAGCTGTATAATAAGGTTCAAAATCCCATAATTAACTTTTTTTACACAAAAAATTTGATTTAATATCATTTTCCATCGTTTTTTAGGGTTCATAGCGTGCATGTCTAAATGGGCTTTCTAGTGAACCCGATCGAATTTTAACCGACTGAAAAGTTCAAAATTTTAGTTTAAGGTGTATAATTTGGTTCAAATGCCCATAATTAACTTTTTGTACGCAAAAAATTTGATTTAATATCATTTTCGATCGTTTTTTAGGGTTCAGAGCGTGCATGTCTCAATGGGCTTTCTAGTGAACCCGTTCGAATTTTAACCGAGTCAAAAGCTTAGAATTTGAGTTTAAGCTGTATAATTTGGTTCAAATGCCCATAATTAACTTTTTCTACCCAAAAATTTTGATTTAATATCATTTTCGATCGTTTTTTAGGGTTTAGAACGTGCATGTCTCAATGGGCTTTCTAGTGAACCCGTTCGAATTTTAACCGATTAACTCAGAATTTGAGTTTAAGCTGTATAATTTGGTTCAAATGCCCACAATTAACTTTTTGTACTCAAAAAATTTGATTCAATATCATTTTCGATCATTTTTTAGGGTTCATGGCGTGTATGTCTAAATGGGATTTCTAGTGAACCCGTTCGAATTTTAACTGAGTCAAATGTTCAAAATTTTAGTTTAAGCTGTATAATAAGGTTCAAAATCCCATAATTAACTTTTTGTACTCAAAAAATTTGATTTAATATCATTTTCCATCGTTTTTAGGGTTCATAGCGTGCATGTCTAAATGGGCTTTCTAGTGAACCCGTTCGAATTTTAACCGACTCAAAAGTTCAAAATTTTAGTTTAAGCTGTATAATAAGGTTCAAAAGCCCATAATTAACTTTTTCACCCAAAAAATTGATTTAATATCATTTTCGATCGTTTTTTAGGGTTCATAACGTGCAAGTCTAAATGAGCTTTCTAGTGAACCCGTTCGAATTTTAACCGATTAAAAAGCTCAGAATTGAGTTTAAGCTGTAGAATTTGGTGCAAATACCCATACTTAACTTTCTGTACCCAAAAAGTTTGATTTAATATCATTTTCGATCGTTTTTTAGGGTTCAGAGTGTGGATGTCTAAATGGACTTTCTAGTGAACCCGATCGAATTTTAACCGAGTCAAAAGTTCAAAATTTTAGTTTAAGCTGTATAATAAGGTTCAAAAGCCCATAATTAACTTTTTTTACCCAAAAAATTTGATTTAATATCATTTTCCATCGTTTTTTTAGGGTTCATAACGTGCATGCCTAAATGGGCTTTCTAGTGAACCCGATCGAATTTTAACCGATTAAAAAGCTCAGAATTTGAGTTTAAGCTGTATAATTTGGTTCAAATGCCCATAATTAACTTTTTGTATTCAAAAAATTTGATTTAATATCATTTTCGATCGTTTTTTAGGGTTCAGAGCGTGCATGTCTCAATGGGGTTTCTAGTGAACCCGTTCGAATTTTAACCGATTAAAAAGCTCAGAATTTGAGTTTAAGCTGTATAATTTGGTTCAAATGCCCATAATTAACTTTTTGTACCCAAAAAATTTGATTTAATATCATTTTCGATCGTTTTTAAGGGTTTAGAGCGTGCATGTCTCAATGGGCTTCCTGGTGAACCCGTTCGAATTTTAACCGATTAACTCAGAATTTGAGTTTAAGCTGTATAATTTGGTTCAAATGCCCATAATTAACTTTTTGTACTCAAAAAATTTGATTTAATACCATTTTCGATCATTTTTTAGGGTTCATGGCGTGTATGTCTAAATGGGATTTCTAGTGAACCCGTTCGAATTTTAACTGAGTAAAATGTTCAAAATTTTAGTTTAAGCTGTATAATAAGGTTCAAAATCCCATAATTAACTTTTTGTACTCAAAAAATTTGATTTAATATCATTTTCCATCGTTTTTAGGGTTCATAGCATGCATGTCTAAATGGGCTTTCTAGTGAACCCGTTTGAATTTTAACAGATTAAAAAGCTCAGAATTTGAGTTTAAGCTATATAATTTGGTTCAAATGCCCATAATTAACTTTTTGTACCCAAAAAATTTGGTTTAATATCATTTTCGATCGTTTTTTAGGGTTCAGAGCATACATGTCTAAATGGGCTTTCTAGTGAACCCGTTCGAGTTTTAACCGAGTCAAAAGCTTAGAATTTGAGTTTAAGCTGTATAATAAGGTTCAAAATCCCATAATTAACTTTTTTTACACAAAAAATTTGATTTAATATCATTTTCCATCGTTTTTTAGGGTTCATAGCGTGCATGTCTAAATGGGCTTTCTAGTGAACCCGATCGAATTTTAACCGACTGAAAAGTTCAAAATTTTAGTTTAAGCTGTATAATTTGGTTCAAATGCCCATAATTAACTTTTTGTACCCAAAAAATTTGATTTAATATCATTTTCGATCGTTTTTTAGGGTTCAGAGCGTGCATGTCTCAATGGGCTTTCTAGTGAACCCGTTCGAATTTTAACCGAGTCAAAAGCTCAGAATTTGAGTTTAAGCTGTATAATTTGGTTCAAATGCCCATAATTAACTTTTTCTACCCAAAAAATTTGATTTAATATCATTTTCGATCGTTTTTTAGGGTTTAGAACGTGCATGTCTCAATGGGCTTTCTAGTGAACCCGTTCGAATTTTAACCGATTAACTCAGAATTTGAGTTTAAGCTGTATAATTTGGTTCAAATGCCCATAATTAACTTTTTGTACTCAAAAAATTTGATTCAATATCATTTTCGATCATTTTTTAGGGTTCATGGCGTGTATGTCTAAATGGGATTTCTAGTGAACCCGTTCGAATTTTAACTGAGTCAAATGTTCAAAATTTTAGTTTAAGCTGTATAATAAGGTTCAAAATCCCATAATTAACTTTTTGTACTCAAAAAATTTGATTTAATATCATTTTCCATCGTTTTTAGGGTTCATAGCGTGCATGTCTAAATGGGCTTTCTAGTGAACCTGTTCGAATTTTAACCGACTCAAAAGTTCAAAATTTTAGTTTAAGCTGTATAATAAGGTTCAAAACCCCATAATTAACTTTTTCACCCAAAAAATTGATTTAATATCATTTTCGATCGTTTTTTAGGGTTCATAACGTGCAAGTCTAAATGAGCTTTCTAGTGAACCCGTTCGAATTTTAACCGATTAAAAAGCTCAGAATTGAGTTTAAGCTGTAGAATTTGGTTCAAATACCCATACTTAACTTTTTGTACCCAAAAAATTTGATTTAATATCATTTTCGATCGTTTTTTAGGGTTCAGAGTGTGGATGTCTAAATGGACTTTCTAGTGAACCCGATCGAATTTTAACCGAGTCAAAAGTTCAAAATTTTAGTTTAAGCTGTATAATAAGGTTCAGAAGCCCATAATTAACTTTTTTTACCCAAAAAATTTGATTTAATATCATTTTCCATCGTTTTTTAGGGTTCATAACGTGCATGTCTAAATGAGCTTTCTAGTGAACCCGTTCGAATTTTAACCGATTAAAAAGCTCAGAATTTGAGTTTAAGCTGTAGAATTTGGTTCAAATGCCCATAATTAACTTTTTGTAACCAAAAAATTTGATTTAATATCATTTTCGATCGTTTTTTAGGTTTCAGAGCGTGCATGTCTAGATGGGCTTTCTAGTGAACCCGTTCGAATTTTAACCGACTCAAAAGTTCAAAATTTTAGTTTAAGCTGTATAATAAGGTTCAGAAGCCCATAATTAACTTTTTTTACACAAAAAATTTGATTTAATATCATTTTCGATCATTTTTTAGGGTTCAGAGCGTGCATGTCTAAATGGGCTTTCTAGTGAACCCGTTCGAATTTTAACCGATTAAGAAGCTCAGAATTTGAGTTTAAGCTGTATAATTTGGTTCAAATGCCTATAATTAACTTTTTGTACCCAAAAAATTTGATTTAATATAATTTTCGATCGTTTTTTAGGGTTCAGAGCGTGCATGTCTAAATGGGCTTTCTAGTGAACCTGTTCGAATTTTAACCGAGTCAAAAGCTCAGAATTTGAGTTTAAGCTGTATAATAAGGTTCAAAATCCCATAATTAACTTTTTTTACACAAAGAATTTGATTTAATATCATTTTCCATCATTTTTTACGGTTCATAGCGTGCATGTCTAAATGGGCTTTCTAGTGAACCTGTTCGAATTTTAACCGATTAACTCTGAATTTGAGTTTAAGCTGTATAATTTGGTTCAAATGCCCATAATTAACTTTTTGTACTCAAAAAATTTGATTTAATATCATTTTCGATCGTTTTTTAGGGTTCATAGCGTGTATGTCTAAATGGGCTTTCTAGTGAACACGTTCGAATTTTAACCTACTCAAAAGTTCAAAATTTTAGTTTAAGCTGTATAATAAGGTTCAAAAGACCATAATTAACTTTTTGTACCCAAAAAAATTGATTTAATATCATTTTCGATCGTTTTTTAGGGTTCAGAGCGTGCATGTCTAAATGGGCTTTCTAGTGAACCTGTTCGAATTTTAACCGAGTCAAAAGCTCAGAATTTGAGTTTAAGCTGTATAATAAGGTTCAAAATCCCATAATTAACTTTTTTTACACAAAGAATTTGATTTAATATCATTTTCCATCGTTTTTTAGGGTTCATAACGTGCATGTCTAAATGAGCTTTCTAGTGAACCCGTTCGAATTTTAACCGATTAAAAAGCTCAGAATTTGAATTTAAGCAGTAGAATTTGGTTCAAATGCCCATTATTAACTTTTTGTATCCAAAAAATTTGATTTAATATCATTTTCGATCGTTTTTTAGGGTCCAGAGCGTGCATGTCTAGATGGGCTTTCTTGTGAACCCGTTCGAATTTTAACCGACTCAAAAGTTCAAAATTTTAGTTTAAACTGTATAATAAGGTTCAGAAGCCCATAATTAACTTTTTTTTACACAAAAAAATTGATTTAATATCATTTTCCATCGTTTTTTAGGGTTCATAGCGTGCATGTCTAAATGGGCTTTTTAGTGAACCCGATCGAATTTTAACCGACTCAAAAGTTCAAAATTTTAGTTTAAGCTGTATAATAAGGTTCAAAAACCTATAATAACTTTTTTACCAAAAAAATTTGATTAAATATCATTTTCGATCGTTTTTTAGGGTTTACAGCGTGCATTTTTAAATGGGCTTTCTAGTGAGCCCGTTCGAACTTTAACCGATTAAAAACTTCAGAATTTGAGTTTAAGCTGTATAATTTGGTTCAAATGCCCATAATTAAGTTTTTCTACCCAAAAAATTTGATTTAATATCATTTTCGTTCATTTTTCGGGTTCATAGCGTGTATGTCTAAATGGGCTTTCTAGTGAACCCGTTCGAATTTTAAAAGACTAAAAAGCTCAGAATTTGAGTTTAAGCTGTGTAATTTGGTTCAAATGCCCATAATTTACTTTTTGTACCCAAAAAATTTGATTTAATATCATTTTCGATCGTTTTTTAGGGTTCAGAGCGTGCATGTCTAAATGGGCTTTCTAGTGAACCCGTTCGAATTTTAACCGATTAACTCAGAATTTAAGTTTAAGCTGTATAATTTGGTTCAAATGCCCATAATTAACTTTTTGTACTAAAAAAATTTGATTTAATATCATTTTCGATCATTTTTTAAAGTTCATGGCGTGTATGTCTAAATGGGATTTCTAGTGAACCCGTTCGAATTTTAACCGACTCAAAAGTTCAAAATTTTAGTTTAAGCTGTATAATAAGGTTCAAAAGACCATAATTAACTTTTTTTACCCAAAAAAATTGATTTAATATCGTTTTCGATCGTTTTTTAGTGTTCATAACGTGCATGTCTAAATGAGCTTTCTAGTGAACCCTTTCGAATTTTAACCGACTCAAAAGTTCAAAATTTGAGTTTAAGCTGTATAATAAGGTTCAAAAGCCCATAATTAACTTTTTTTACCCAAAAAATTTGATTGAAAATCATTTTCGATCGTTTTTAGGGTTCCGAGCATGCATGTCTAAATGGGCTTTCTAGTGAACCCGTTCGAATTTTAACCGAATCAAAAGCTCAGAATTTGAGTTTAAGCTGTATAATTTGGTTCAAATGCCCATAATTAACTTTTTGTACTCAAAAAATTTGATTTAATATCGTTTTCGATCGTTTTATAGGGTTCATAGCGTGCATGTCTAAATGGGCTTTCTAGTGAACCCGATTGAATTTTAACCGACTCAAAAGTTCAAAATTTTAGTTTAAGCTGTATAATAAGGTTCAAAAGCCCATAATTAAATTTTTTTACCCAAAAAATTGATTTAATATCATTTTCCATCGTTTTTTAGAGTTCATAACGTGCATGTCTAAATGAGCTTTCTAGTGAACCCGTTCGAATTTTAACCGATTAAAAAGCTCAGAATTGAGTTTAAGCTGTAGAATTCGGTTCAAATGCCCATACTTAACTTTTTGTACCCAAAAAATTTGATTTAATATCATTTTTGATCGTTTTTTAGGGTTCAGAGCGTGGATGTCTAAATGGACTTTCTAGTGAACCCGATCGAATTTTAACCGAGTCAAAAGTTCAAAATTTTAGTTTAAGCTGTATAATAAGGTTCAAAAGCCCATAATTAACTTTTTTTACACAAAAAATTTGATTTAATATCATTTTCCATCGTTTTTTAGGGTTCATAACGTGCATGCCAAAATGGGCTTTCTAGTGAACCCGTTCAAATTTTAACCGACTAACTCAGAGTTTGAGTTTAAGTTGTATAATTTTGTTCAAATGCCCATAATTAACTTTTTGTACTCAAAAAATTTGATTTAATATTATTTTTGAACGTTTTTTAGGGTTCATAGCGTGTATGTCTAAATGGGCTTTCTAGTGTACCCGTTCGAATTTTAACCGACTCAAAAGTTCAAAAATTTAGTTTAAGCTGTATAATAAGGTTCAAAAGCCCATAATTAACTTTTTTTACCCAAAAAATTGATTTAATATCATTTTCGATCGTTTTTTAGGGTTCATAACGTCAATGTCTAAATGAGCTTTCTAGTGAACCCGTTCGAATTTTAACCGATTAAAAAGCTCAGAATTGAGTTTAAGCTGTAGAATTTGGTTTAAATGCCCATAATTAACTTTTTGTACCCAAAAAATTTGATTTAATATCATTTTCGATCTTTTTTTAGGGTTCAGAGCGTGCATGTCTAAATGGGCTTTCTAGTGAAACCGTTCGAATTTTAACCGAGTCAAAAGCTCAGAATTTGAGTTTAAGCTGTATAATAAGGCTCAAAATCCCATAATTAACTTTTTTTACACAAAAAATTTGATTTAATATCATTTTCTATCGTTTTTTAGGGTTCATAGCGTGCATGTCTAAATAAGCTTTCTAGTGAACCTGTTCGAATTTTAACCGATTAAAAAGCTCAGAATTGAGTTTAAGCTGTATAATAAGGTTCAAAATCCCATAATTAACTTTTTTTACACAAAAAATTTGATTTAATATCATTTTCCATCGTTTTTTAGGGTTCATAGCGTGCATGTCTAAATGGGCTTTCTAGTGAACCCGTTCGAATTTTAACCGACTCAAAAGTTCAAAATTTTAGTTTAAGCTGTATAATAAGGTTCAAAAGCCCATAATTAAATTTTTTTACCCAAAAAATTGATTTAATATCATTTTCGATCGTTTTTTAGAGTTCATAACGTGCATGTCTAAATGAGCTTTCTAGTGAACCCGTTCGAATTTTAACCGATTAAAAAGCTCAGAATTGAGTTTAAGCTGTAGAATTCGGTTCAAATGCCCATACTTAACTTTTTGTACCCAAAAAATTTGATTTAATATCATTTTTGATCGTTTTTTAGGGTTCAGAGCGTGGATGTCTAAATGGACTTTCTAGTGAACCCGATCGAATTTTAACCGAGTCAAAAGTTCAAAATTTTAGTTTAAGCTGTATAATAAGGTTCAAAAGCCCATAATTAACTTTTTTTACACAAAAAATTTGATTTAATATCATTTTCCATCGTTTTTTAGGGTTCATAACGTGCATGCCAAAATGGGCTTTCTAGTGAACCCGTTCAAATTTTAACCGACTAACTCAGAGTTTGAGTTTAAGTTGTATAATTTTGTTCAAATGCCCATAATTAACTTTTTGTACTCAAAAAAATTGATTTAATATTATTTTTGAACGTTTTTTAGGGTTCATAGCGTGTATGTCTAAATGGGCTTTCTAGTGTACCCGTTCGAATTTTAACCGACTCAAAAGTTCAAAAATTTAGTTTAAGCTGTATAATAAGGTTCAAAAGCCCATAATTAACTTTTTTTACCCAAAAAATTGATTTAATATCATTTTCGATCGTTTTTTAGGGTTCATAACGTCAATGTCTAAATGAGCTTTCTAGTGAACCCGTTCGAATTTTAACCGATTAAAAAGCTCAGAATTGAGTTTAAGCTGTAGAATTTGATTTAAATGCCCATAATTAACTTTTTGTACCCAAAAAATTTGATTTAATATCATTTTCGATCTTTTTTTAGGGTTCAGAGCGTGCATGTCTAAATGGGCTTTCTAGTGAAACCGTTCGACTTTTAACCGAGTCAAAAGCTCAGAATTTGAGTTTAAGCTGTATAATAAGGCTCAAAATCCCATAATTAACTTTTTTTACACAAAAAATTTGATTTAATATCATTTTCTATCGTTTTTTAGGGTTCATAGCGTGCATGTCTAAATGAGCTTTCTAGTGAACCTGTTCGAATTTTAACCGATTAAAAAGCTCAGAATTGAGTTTAAGCTGTATAATAAGGTTCAAAATCCCATAATTAACTTTTTTTACACAAAAAATTTGATTTAATATCATTTTCCATCGTTTTTTAGGGTTCATAGCGTGCATGTCTAAATGGGCTTTCTAGTGAACCCGTTCGAATTTTAACCGATTAACTCAGAATTTGAGTTTAAGCTGTATAATTTGATTCAAATGCCCATAATTAACTTTTTGTACTCAAAAAAATTGATTTAATATCATTTTCGATCGTTTTTTAGGGTTCATAGCGTGTATTTCTAAATGGGCTTTCTAGTGAACCCGTTCGAATTTTAACCGTGTCAAAAGTTCAAAATTTTAGTTTAAGCAATATAATAAGGTTCAAAAGCCCATAATTAACTTTTTGTACCCAAAAAATTTGATTTAATATCATTTTCGATCGTTTTTTAGGGTTCATAACGTGCATGTGTAAATGGGCTTTCTAGTGAACCCGTTCGAATTTTGACCGACTCAAAAGTTCAAAATTTTAGTTTAAGCTGTATAATAAGGTTCAAAAGCCCATAATTAAATTTTTTTACCCAAAAAATTTGATTTAATATCATTTTCCATCGTTTTTTAGGGTTCAGAGCGTGTATGTCTAAATGAGCTTTCTAGTGAACCCGTTCGAATTTTAACCGATTAAAAAGCTCAGAATTGAGTTTAAGCTGTAGAATTCGGTTCAAATGCCCATACTTAACTTTTTGTACCCAAAAAATTTGATTTAATATCATTTTTGATCGTTTTTTAGGGTTCAGAGCGTGGATGTCTAAATGGACTTTCTAGTGAACCCGATCGAATTTTAACCGAGTCAAAAGTTCAAAATTTTAGTTTAAGCTGTATAATAAGGTTCAAAAGCCCATAATTAACTTTTTTTACACAAAAAATTTGATTTAATATCATTTTCCATCGTTTTTTAGGGTTCATAACGTGCATGCCAAAATGGGTTTTCTAGTGAACCCGTTCAAATTTTAACCGACTAACTCAGAGTTTGAGTTTAAGTTGTATAATTTTGTTCAAATGCCCATAATTAACTTTTTGTACTCAAAAAATTTGATTTAATATTATTTTTGAACGTTTTTTAGGGTTCATAGCGTGTATGTCTAAATGGGCTTTCTAGTGTACCCGTTCGAATTTTAACCGACTCAAAAGTTCAAAAATTTAGTTTAAGCTGTATAATAAGGTTCAAAAGCCCATAATTAACTTTTTTTACCCAAAAAATTGATTTAATATCATTTTCGATCGTTTTTTAGGGTTCATAACGTCAATGTCTAAATGAGCTTTCTAGTGAACCCGTTCGAATTTTAACCGATTAAAAAGCTCAGAATTGAGTTTAAGCTGTAGAATTTGGTTTAAATGCCCATAATTAACTTTTTGTACCCAAAAAATTTGATTTAATATCATTTTCGATCTTTTTTTAGGGTTCAGAGCGTGCATGTCTAAATGGGCTTTCTAGTGAAACCGTTCGAATTTTAACCGAGTCAAAAGCTCAGAATTTGAGTTTAAGCTGTATAATAAGGCTCAAAATCCCATAATTAACTTTTTTTACACAAAAAATTTGATTTAATATCATTTTCTATCGTTTTTTAGGGTTCATAGCGTGCATGTCTAAATGAGCTTTCTAGTGAACCTGTTCGAATTTTAACCGATTAAAAAGCTCAGAATTGAGTTTAAGCTGTATAATAAGGTTCAAAATCCCATAATTAACTTTTTTTACACAAAAAATTTGATTTAATATCATTTTCCATCGTTTTTTAGGGTTCATAGCGTGCATGTCTAAATGGGCTTTCTAGTGAACCCGTTCGAATTTTAACCGATTAACTCAGAATTTGAGTTTAAGCTGTATAATTTGATTCAAATGCCCATAATTAACTTTTTGTACTCAAAAAAATTGATTTAATATCATTTTCGATCGTTTTTTAGGGTTCATAGCGTGTATTTCTAAATGGGCTTTCTAGTGAACCCGTTCGAATTTTAACCGTGTCAAAAGTTCAAAATTTTAGTTTAAGCAATATAATAAGGTTCAAAAGCCCATAATTAACTTTTTGTACCCAAAAAATTTGATTTAATATCATTTTCGATCGTTTTTTAGGGTTCATAACGTGCATGTGTAAATGGGCTTTCTAGTGAACCCGTTCGAATTTTGACCGACTCAAAAGTTCAA
Source organism: Abelmoschus esculentus (assembly GCA_035048815.1). Taxonomy (NCBI): domain Eukaryota; kingdom Viridiplantae; phylum Streptophyta; class Magnoliopsida; order Malvales; family Malvaceae; genus Abelmoschus; species Abelmoschus esculentus. The sequence goes on from JAUCBN010000049.1 coordinate 7,289,251, forward strand.
AATTTTAGTTTAAGCTGTATAATAAGGTTCAAAAGCCCATAATTAAATTTTTTTACCCAAAAAATTTGATTTAATATCATTTTCCATCGTTTTTTAGGGTTCAGAGCGTGTATTTCTAAATGAGCTTTCTAGTGAACCCGTTCGAATTTTAACCGATTAAAAAGCTCAGAATTGAGTTTAAGCTGTAGAATTCGGTTCAAATGCCCATACTTAACTTTTTGTACCCAAAAAATTTGATTTAATATCATTTTTGATCGTTTTTTAGGGTTCAGAGCGTGGATGTCTAAATGGACTTTCTAGTGAACCCGATCGAATTTTAACCGAGTCAAAAGTTCAAAATTTTAGTTTAAGCTGTATAATAAGGTTCAAAAGCCCATAATTAACTTTTTTTACACAAAAAATTTGATTTAATATCATTTTCCATCGTTTTTTAGGGTTCATAACGTGCATGCCAAAATGGGCTTTCTAGTGAACCCGTTCAAATTTTAACCGACTAACTCAGAGTTTGAGTTTAAGTTGTATAATTTTGTTCAAATGCCCATAATTAACTTTTTGTACTCAAAAAATTTGATTTAATATTATTTTTGAACGTTTTTTAGGGTTCATAGCGTGTATGTCTAAATGGGCTTTCTAGTGTACCCGTTCGAATTTTAACCGACTCAAAAGTTCAAAAATTTAGTTTAAGCTGTATAATAAGGTTCAAAAGCCCATAATTAACTTTTTTTACCCAAAAAATTGATTTAATATCATTTTCGATCGTTTTTTAGGGTTCATAACGTCAATGTCTAAATGAGCTTTCTAGTGAACCCGTTCGAATTTTAACCGATTAAAAAGCTCAGAATTGAGTTTAAGCTGTAGAATTTGGTTTAAATGCCCATAATTAACTTTTTGTACACAAAAAATTTGATTTAATATCATTTTCGATCTTTTTTTAGGGTTCAGAGCGTGCATGTCTAAATGGGCTTTCTAGTGAAACCGTTCGAATTTTAACCGAGTCAAAAGCTCAGAATTTGAGTTTAAGCTGTATAATAAGGCTCAAAATCCCATAATTAACTTTTTTTACACAAAAAATTTGATTTAATATCATTTTCTATCGTTTTTTAGGGTTCATAGCGTGCATGTCTAAATGAGCTTTCTAGTGAACCTGTTCGAATTTTAACCGATTAAAAAGCTCAGAATTGAGTTTAAGCTGTATAATAAGGTTCAAAATCCCATAATTAACTTTTTTTACACAAAAAATTTGATTTAATATCATTTTCCATCGTTTTTTAGGGTTCATAGCGTGCATGTCTAAATGGGCTTTCTAGTGAACCCGTTCGAATTTTAACCGATTAACTCAGAATTTGAGTTTAAGCTGTATAATTTGATTCAAATGCCCATAATTAACTTTTTGTACTCAAAAAAATTGATTTAATATCATTTTCGATCGTTTTTTAGGGTTCATAGCGTGTATTTCTAAATGGGCTTTCTAGTGAACCCGTTCGAATTTTAACCGTGTCAAAAGTTCAAAATTTTAGTTTAAGCAATATAATAAGGTTCAAAAGCCCATAATTAACTTTTTGTACCCAAAAAATTTGATTTAATATCATTTTCGATCGTTTTTTAGGGTTCATAACGTGCATGTGTAAATGGGCTTTCTAGTGAACCCGTTCGAATTTTGACCGACTCAAAAGTTCAAAATTTTAGTTTAAGCTGTATAATAAGGTTCAAAAGCCCATAATTAAATTTTTTTACCCAAAAAATTTGATTTAATATCATTTTCCATCGTTTTTTAGGGTTCAGAGCGTGTATGTCTAAATGAGCTTTCTAGTGAACCCGTTCGAATTTTAACCGATTAAAAAGCTCAGAATTGAGTTTAAGCTGTAGAATTCGGTTCAAATGCCCATACTTAACTTTTTGTACCCAAAAAATTTGATTTAATATCATTTTTGATCGTTTTTTAGGGTTCAGAGCGTGGATGTCTAAATGGACTTTCTAGTGAACCCGATCGAATTTTAACCGAGTCAAAAGTTCAAAATTTTAGTTTAAGCTGTATAATAAGGTTCAAAAGCCCATAATTAACTTTTTTTACACAAAAAATTTGATTTAATATCATTTTCCATCGTTTTTTAGGGTTCATAACGTGCATGCCAAAATGGGCTTTCTAGTGAACCCGTTCAAATTTTAACCGACTAACTCAGAGTTTGAGTTTAAGTTGTATAATTTTGTTCAAATGCCCATAATTAACTTTTTGTACTCAAAAAATTTGATTTAATATTATTTTTGAACGTTTTTTAGGGTTCATAGCGTGTATGTCTAAATGGGCTTTCTAGTGTACCCGTTCGAATTTTAACCGACTCAAAAGTTCAAAAATTTAGTTTAAGCTGTATAATAAGGTTCAAAAGCCCATAATTAACTTTTTTTACCCAAAAAATTGATTTAATATCATTTTCGATCGTTTTTTAGGGTTCATAACGTCAATGTCTAAATGAGCTTTCTAGTGAACCCGTTCGAATTTTAACCGATTAAAAAGCTCAGAATTGAGTTTAAGCTGTAGAATTTGGTTTAAATGCCCATAATTAACTTTTTGTACCCAAAAAATTTGATTTAATATCATTTTCGATCTTTTTTTAGGGTTCAGAGCGTGCATGTCTAAATGGGCTTTCTAGTGAAACCGTTCGAATTTTAACCGAGTCAAAAGCTCAGAATTTGAGTTTAAGCTGTATAATAAGGCTCAAAATCCCATAATTAACTTTTTTTACACAAAAAATTTGATTTAATATCATTTTCTATCGTTTTTTAGGGTTCATAGCGTGCATGTCTAAATGAGCTTTCTAGTGAACCTGTTCGAATTTTAACCGATTAAAAAGCTCAGAATTGAGTTTAAGCTGTATAATAAGGTTCAAAATCCCATAATTAACTTTTTTTACACAAAAAATTTGATTTAATATCATTTTCCATCATTTTTTAGGGTTCATAGCGTGCATGTCTAAATGGGCTTTCTAGTGAACCCGTTCGAATTTTAACCGATTAACTCAGAATTTGAGTTTAAGCTGTATAATTTGATTCAAATGCCCATAATTAACTTTTTGTACACAAAAAAATTGATTTAATATCATTTTCGATCGTTTTTTAGGGTTCATAGCGTGTATTTCTAAATGGGCTTTCTAGTGAACCCGTTCGAATTTTAACCGTGTCAAAAGTTCAAAATTTTAGTTTAAGCAATATAATAAGGTTCAAAAGCCCATAATTAACTTTTTGTACCCAAAAAATTTGATTTAATATCATTTTCGATCGTTTTTTAGGGTTCATAACGTGCATGTGTAAATGGGCTTTCTAGTGAACCCGTTCGAATTTTGACCGACTCAAAAGTTCAAAATTTTAGTTTAAGCTGTATAATAAGGTTCAAAAGCCCATAATTAAATTTTTTTACCCAAAAAATTTGATTTAATATCATTTTCCATCGTTTTTTAGGGTTCAGAGCGTGTATGTCGAAATGGGATTTCTAGTGAACCCGTTCGAATTTTAACCGATTAAAAAGCCCAGAATTTGAGTTTAAGCTGTATAATTTGGTTCAAATGCCCATAATTAACTTTTTGTACCCAAAATGTTTGATTTAATATCATTTTTGATCGTTTTTTAGGGTTCAGAGCGTGGATGTCTAAATGGACTTTCTAGTGAACCCGATCGAATTTTAACCGAGTCAAAAGTTCAAAATTTTATTTTAAGTTGTATAATAAGGTTCAAAAGCCCATAATTAACTTTTTTTACACAAAAAATTTGATTTAATATCATTTTCCATCGTTTTTTAGGGTTCATAACGTGCATGCCAAAATGGGCTTTCTAGTGAACCCGTTCAAATTTCAACCGATTAAAAAGCTTAGAATTTGAGTTTAAGCTGTATAATTTGGTTCAAATGCCCATAATTAACTTTTTGTACCCAAAAAATTTGATTTAATATCATTTTCGATCGTTTTTTAGGGTTCAGAGCATGCATGTCTAAATGGGCTTTCTAGTGAACCCGTTCGAAATTTAACCGAGTCAAAAGCTCAGAATTTGACTTTAGGCTGTATAATAAGGTTCAAAATCCCATAATTAACTTTTTTACACAAAAAATTTTATTTAATATCATTTTCCATCGTTTTTTAGGGTTCATAGCCTGCATGTCTAAATGGGCTTTCTAGTGAACCCGTTCAAATTTTAACCGACTAACTCAGAGTTTGATTTTAAGTTGTATAATTTTGTTCAAATGCCCATAATTAACTTTTTGTACTCAAAAAATTTGATTTAATATTATTTTTGAACGTTTTTAGGGTTCATAGCGTGTATGTCTAAATGGGCTTTCTAGTGTACCCGTTCGAATTTTAACCGACTCAAAAGTTCAAAAATTTAGTTTAAGCTGTATAATAAGGTTCAAAAGCCCATAATTAACTTTTTTTACCCAAAAAATTGATTTAATATCATTTTTGATCGTTTTTTAGGGTTCATAACGTCAATGTCTAAATGAGCTTTCTAGTGAACCCGTTCGAATTTTAACCGATTAAAAAGCTCAGAATTGAGTTTAAGCTGTAGAATTTGATTTAAATGCCCATAATTAACTTTTTGTACCCAAAAAATTTGATTTAATATCATTTTCGATCTTTTTTTAGGGTTCAGAGCGTGCATGTCTAAATGGGCTTTCTAGTGAAACCGTTCGAATTTTAACCGAGTCAAAAGCTCAGAATTTGAGTTTAAGCTGTATAATAAGGTTCAAAATCCCATAATTAACTTTTTTTACACAAACAATTTGATTTAATATCATTTTCCATCGTTTTTTAGGGTTCATAGCGTGCATGTCTAAATGAGCTTTCTAGTGAACCTGTTCGAATTTTAACCGATTAAAAAGCTCAGAATTGAGTTTAAGCTGTATAATAAGGTTCAAAATCCCATAATTAACTTTTTTTACACAAAAAAATTTGATTTAATATCATTTTCCATCGTTTTTTAGGGTTCATAGCGTGCATGTCTAAATGGGCTTTCTAGTCAACCCGTTCGAATTTTAACCGATTAACTCAGAACTTGAGTTTAAGCTGTATAATTTGATTCAAATGCCCATAATTAACTTTTTGTACTCAAAAAATTTGATTTAATATCATTTTCGATCGTTTTTTAGGGTTCATAGCGTGTATTTCTAAATGGGCTTTCTAGTGAACCCGTTCGAATTTTAACCGTGTCAAAAGTTCAAAATTTTAGTTTAAGCAATATAATAAGGTTCAAAAGCCCATAATTAACTTTTTGTACCCAAAAAATTTGATTTAATATCAATTTCGATCGTTTTTTAGGGTTCATAACGTGCATGTGTAAATGGGCTTTCTAGTGAACCCGTTCGAATTTTGACCGACTCAAAAGTTCAAAATTTTAGTTTAAGCTGTATAATAAGGTTCAAAAGCCCATAATTAACTTTTTTTACCCAAAAAATTTGATTTAATATCATTTTCCATCGTTTTTTAGGGTTTATAACCTGCATGTCTAAATGAGCTTTCTAGTGAACCTGTTCGAATTTTAACCGATTAAAATGCTCAGAATTGAGTTTAAGCTGTAGAATTTGGTTCAAATGCCCATAATTAACTCTTTGTACCCAAAAATTGATTTAATATCATTTTCGATCGTTTTTTACGGTTCAGAGCGTCCATGTCTAAATGGACTTTCTAGTGAACCCGTTCGAATTTTAACTGATTAAAAAGCTCAGAATTTTAGTTTAAGCTGTATTATTTGGTTCAAATAGCCATAATTAACTTTTTGTACCCAAAAAATCTGATTTAATATCATTTTTGATCGTTTTTTAGGGTTCAGAGCGTGTATGTCTAAATGGGCTTTCTAGTGAACCCGTTCGAATTTTAAAAGATTAAAAAGCTCAGAATTTGAGTTTAAGCTGTATAATTTGGTTCAAATGCCCATAATTAACTTTTTGTACCCAAAATATTTGATTTAATATCATTTTCGATCGGTTTTTAGGGTTCATAGCGTTCATGTCTAAATAGGCTTTCTAGCGAACCCGATCGAATTTTAACCGAGTCAAAAGTTCAAAATTTTAGTTTAAGCTGTATAATAAGGTTCAAAAGCCTATAATTAACTTTTTTACCAAAAAAATTTGATTAAATAGCATTTTCGATGGTTTTTTAGGGTTCAGAGCGTGCATTTTTAAATGGGCCTTCTAGTGAGCCCGTTCGAATTTTAACCGATTAAAAAGTTCAAAATTTTAGTTTAAGCTGTATAATAAGGTTCGAAAGCCCATAATTAACTTTTTTTGCCCAAAAAATTTGATTTAATATCATTTTCGATCATTTTTTAGGGTTCATAACGTGCATGTCTAAATGAGCTTTCTAGTGAACCCGTTCGAATTTTAACCGATTAAAATGCTCAGAATTGAGTTTAAGCTGTAGAATTTTGTTCAAATACCCATAATTAACTTTTTGTACCCAAAAAAATTGATTTAATATCATTTTTGATCGTTTTTTAGGGTTCAGAGCGTGCATGACTAAATGGACTTTCTAGTGAACCCGTTCGAATTTTAACCGAGTCAAAAGTTCAAAATTTTAGTTAAAGCTATATAATAAGGTTCAAAAGCCCATAATTAACTTTTTTTACCCAAAAAATTTGATTTAATATCATTTTCCAACGTTTTTTAGAGTTCAGAAAGTGCATGCCTAAATGGGCTTTCTAGTGAACCCGTTCGAATTTTAAAAGATTAAAAAGCTCAAAATTTGAGTTTAAGCTGTAGAATTTGGTTCAAATGCCCAGAATTAACTTTTTGTACCCAAAAAAATTGATTTAATATCATTTTTATCGTTTTTTAGGGTTCAAAGCGTGCATGTCTAAATGGACTTTCTTGTGAACCCGTTCGAATTTTAAAAGATTAAAAAGCTGAGAATTTGAGTTTAAGCTGTAGAATTTGGTTCAAATGCCCATAATTAACTTTTTGTACCCAAAAAAATTGATTTAATATCATTTTCGATTTTTTTTTAGGGTTCAGAGCGTGCATGTCTAAATGGACTTTCTAGTGAACCTGTTCGAATTTTAACCGAGTCAAAAGTTCAAAATTTTAGTTTAAGCTGTATAATAAGGTTCAAAAGCCTATAATTAACTTTTTTACCAAAAAAATTTGATTAAATATCATTTTCGATGGTTTTTTAGGTTTCGGAGTGTGCATTTTTAAATGGGCTTTCTATTGAGCCCGTTCGAATTTTAACCGATTAAAAAGCTCAAAATTTGAGTTTAAGCTGTATAATTTGGTAAAAATTCCCATAATTAACTTTTTGTACCCAAAAAATTTGATTTAATATCATTTTCGATCGTTTTTTAGGGTTTATAACGTGCATGTCTAAATGGGCTTTCTAGTGAACCCGTTCGAATTTTAACCGATTAAAAAACTCAGAATTTGAGTTTAAGCTGTATAATTTGGTTCAAATGCCCATAATTAACTTTTTGTACCCAAAAAATCTGATTTAATATCATTTTTGATCGTTTTTTAGGGTTCATAGCGTGCATGTCTAAATAGGCTTTCTAGTGAAACCGATCGAATTTTAACCGAGTCAAAAGTTCAAAATTTTAGTTTAAGCTGTACAATAAGGTTCCAAAGCCCATAATTAACTTTTTTTACCCAAAAAATTTGATTTAATATCATTTTCCATCGTTTTTTAGGGTTCAGAGCGTGCATGTGTAAATGGGCTTTCTAGTGAGCCCGTTTGAATTTTAACCGATTAAAATGCTCAGAATTTTAGTTTAAGCTGTATAATTTGGTTCAAATGGCCATAATTAACTTTTTGTACCCAAAAATTGATTTAATATCATTTTCGATCGTTTTTTACGGTTCAGAGCGTCCATGTCTAAATGGACTTTCTAGTGAACCCGTTCGAATTTTAACCGATTAAAAAGCTCAGAATTTTAGTTTAAGCTGTATTATTTGGTTCAAATAGCCATAATTAACTTTTTGTACCCAAAAAATCTGATTTAATATCATTTTTGATCGTTTTTTAGGGTTCAGAGCGTGTATGTCTAAATGGGCTTTCTAGTGAACCCGTTCGAATTTTAAAAGATTAAAAAGCTCAGAATTTGAGTTTAAGCTGTATAATTTGGTTCAAATGCCCATAATTAACTTTTTGTACCCAAAATATTTGATTTAATATCATTTTCGATCGGTTTTTAGGGTTCATAGCGTTCATGTCTAAATAGGCTTTCTAGCGAACCCGATCGAATTTTAACCGAGTCAAAAGTTCAAAATTTTAGTTTAAGCTGTATAATAAGGTTCAAAAGCCTATAATTAACTTTTTTACCAAAAAAATTTGATTAAATAGCATTTTCGATGGTTTTTTAGGGTTCAGAGCGTGCATTTTTAAATGGGCCTTCTAGTGAGCCCGTTCGAATTTTAACCGATTAAAAAGTTCAAAATTTTAGTTTAAGCTGTATAATAAGGTTCGAAAGCCCATAATTAACTTTTTTTGCCCAAAAAATTTGATTTAATATCATTTTCGATCATTTTTTAGGGTTCATAACGTGCATGTCTAAATGAGCTTTCTAGTGAACCCGTTCGAATTTTAACCGATTAAAATGCTCAGAATTGAGTTTAAGCTGTAGAATTTTGTTCAAATACCCATAATTAACTTTTTGTACCCAAAAAAATTGATTTAATATCATTTTTGATCGTTTTTTAGGGTTCAGAGCGTGCATGACTAAATGGACTTTCTAGTGAACCCGTTCGAATTTTAACCGAGTCAAAAGTTCAAAATTTTAGTTAAAGCTATATAATAAGGTTCAAAAGCCCATAATTAACTTTTTTTACCCAAAAAATTTGATTTAATATCATTTTCCAACGTTTTTTAGAGTTCAGAAAGTGCATGCCTAAATGGGCTTTCTAGTGAACCCGTTCGAATTTTAAAAGATTAAAAAGCTCAAAATTTGAGTTTAAGCTGTAGAATTTGGTTCAAATGCCCAGAATTAACTTTTTGTACCCAAAAAAATTGATTTAATATCATTTTTATCGTTTTTTAGGGTTCAAAGCGTGCATGTCTAAATGGACTTTCTTGTGAACCCGTTCGAATTTTAAAAGATTAAAAAGCTGAGAATTTGAGTTTAAGCTGTAGAATTTGGTTCAAATGCCCATAATTAACTTTTTGTACCCAAAAAAATTGATTTAATATCATTTTCGATTTTTTTTTAGGGTTCAGAGCGTGCATGTCTAAATGGACTTTCTAGTGAACCTGTTCGAATTTTAACCGAGTCAAAAGTTCAAAATTTTAGTTTAAGCTGTATAATAAGGTTCAAAAGCCTATAATTAACTTTTTTACCAAAAAAATTTGATTAAATATCATTTTCGATGGTTTTTTAGGTTTCGGAGTGTGCATTTTTAAATGGGCTTTCTATTGAGCCCGTTCGAATTTTAACCGATTAAAAAGCTCAAAATTTGAGTTTAAGCTGTATAATTTGGTAAAAATTCCCATAATTAACTTTTTGTACCCAAAAAATTTGATTTAATATCATTTTCGATCGTTTTTTAGGGTTTATAACGTGCATGTCTAAATGGGCTTTCTAGTGAACCCGTTCGAATTTTAACCGATTAAAAAACTCAGAATTTGAGTTTAAGCTGTATAATTTGGTTCAAATGCCCATAATTAACTTTTTGTACCCAAAAAATCTGATTTAATATCATTTTTGATCGTTTTTTAGGGTTCATAGCGTGCATGTCTAAATAGGCTTTCTAGTGAAACCGATCGAATTTTAACCGAGTCAAAAGTTCAAAATTTTAGTTTAAGCTGTACAATAAGGTTCCAAAGCCCATAATTAACTTTTTTTACCCAAAAAATTTGATTTAATATCATTTTCCATCGTTTTTTAGGGTTCAGAGCGTGCATGTGTAAATGGGCTTTCTAGTGAGCCCGTTTGAATTTTAACCGATTAAAATGCTCAGAATTTTAGTTTAAGCTGTATAATTTGGTTCAAATGGCCATAATTAACTTTTTGTACCCAAAAATTGATTTAATATCATTTTCGATCGTTTTTTACGGTTCAGAGCGTCCATGTCTAAATGGACTTTCTAGTGAACCCGTTCGAATTTTAACCGATTAAAAAGCTCAGAATTTTAGTTTAAGCTGTATTATTTGGTTCAAATAGCCATAATTAACTTTTTGTACCCAAAAAATCTGATTTAATATCATTTTTGATCGTTTTTTAGGGTTCAGAGCGTGTATGTCTAAATGGGCTTTCTAGTGAACCCGTTCGAATTTTAAAAGATTAAAAAGCTCAGAATTTGAGTTTAAGCTGTATAATTTGGTTCAAATGCCCATAATTAACTTTTTGTACCCAAAATATTTGATTTAATATCATTTTCGATCGGTTTTTAGGGTTCATAGCGTTCATGTCTAAATAGGCTTTCTAGCGAACCCGATCGAATTTTAACCGAGTCAAAAGTTCAAAATTTTAGTTTAAGCTGTATAATAAGGTTCAAAAGCCTATAATTAACTTTTTTACCAAAAAAATTTGATTAAATAGCATTTTCGATGGTTTTTTAGGGTTCAGAGCGTGCATTTTTAAATGGGCCTTCTAGTGAGCCCGTTCGAATTTTAACCGATTAAAAAGTTCAAAATTTTAGTTTAAGCTGTATAATAAGGTTCGAAAGCCCATAATTAACTTTTTTTGCCCAAAAAATTTGATTTAATATCATTTTCGATCATTTTTTAGGGTTCATAACGTGCATGTCTAAATGAGCTTTCTAGTGAACCCGTTCGAATTTTAACCGATTAAAATGCTCAGAATTGAGTTTAAGCTGTAGAATTTTGTTCAAATACCCATAATTAACTTTTTGTACCCAAAAAAATTGATTTAATATCATTTTTGATCGTTTTTTAGGGTTCAGAGCGTGCATGACTAAATGGACTTTCTAGTGAACCCGTTCGAATTTTAACCGAGTCAAAAGTTCAAAATTTTAGTTAAAGCTATATAATAAGGTTCAAAAGCCCATAATTAACTTTTTTTACCCAAAAAATTTGATTTAATATCATTTTCCAACGTTTTTTAGAGTTCAGAAAGTGCATGCCTAAATGGGCTTTCTAGTGAACCCGTTCGAATTTTAAAAGATTAAAAAGCTCAAAATTTGAGTTTAAGCTGTAGAATTTGGTTCAAATGCCCAGAATTAACTTTTTGTACCCAAAAAAATTGATTTAATATCATTTTTATCGTTTTTTAGGGTTCAAAGCGTGCATGTCTAAATGGACTTTCTTGTGAACCCGTTCGAATTTTAAAAGATTAAAAAGCTGAGAATTTGAGTTTAAGCTGTAGAATTTGGTTCAAATGCCCATAATTAACTTTTTGTACCCAAAAAAATTGATTTAATATCATTTTCGATTTTTTTTTAGGGTTCAGAGCGTGCATGTCTAAATGGACTTTCTAGTGAACCTGTTCGAATTTTAACCGAGTCAAAAGTTCAAAATTTTAGTTTAAGCTGTATAATAAGGTTCAAAAGCCTATAATTAACTTTTTTACCAAAAAAATTTGATTAAATATCATTTTCGATGGTTTTTTAGGTTTCGGAGTGTGCATTTTTAAATGGGCTTTCTATTGAGCCCGTTCGAATTTTAACCGATTAAAAAGCTCAAAATTTGAGTTTAAGCTGTATAATTTGGTAAAAATTCCCATAATTAACTTTTTGTACCCAAAAAATTTGATTTAATATCATTTTCGATCGTTTTTTAGGGTTTATAACGTGCATGTCTAAATGGGCTTTCTAGTGAACCCGTTCGAATTTTAACCGATTAAAAAACTCAGAATTTGAGTTTAAGCTGTATAATTTGGTTCAAATGCCCATAATTAACTTTTTGTACCCAAAAAATCTGATTTAATATCATTTTTGATCGTTTTTTAGGGTTCATAGCGTGCATGTCTAAATAGGCTTTCTAGTGAAACCGATCGAATTTTAACCGAGTCAAAAGTTCAAAATTTTAGTTTAAGCTGTACAATAAGGTTCCAAAGCCCATAATTAACTTTTTTTACCCAAAAAATTTGATTTAATATCATTTTCCATCGTTTTTTAGGGTTCAGAGCGTGCATGTGTAAATGGGCTTTCTAGTGAGCCCGTTTGAATTTTAACCGATTAAAATGCTCAGAATTTTAGTTTAAGCTGTATAATTTGGTTCAAATGGCCATAATTAACTTTTTGTACCCAAAAAATTTGATTTAATATCATTTTCGATCGTTTTTAGGGTTCAGAGCGTGCATGTCTCAATGGGCTTTCTAGTGAACCCGTTCGAATTTTAACCGAGTCAAAAGCTCAGAATTTGAATTTAAGCTGTATAATAAGGTTCAAAAGCCCATAATTAACTTTTTTTACACAAAAAATTTGATTTAATATCATTTTCCATCGTTTTTTAGGGTTCAGAGCGTGTATGTCTAAATAGGCTTTCTAGTGAACCCGTTCGAATTTTAACCGAGTCAAAAGTTCAAAATTTTAGTTTAAGCTGTATAATAAGGTTCAAAAGCCTATAATTAACTTTTTTACCAAAAAAATTTGATTAAATATTATTTTCGATGGTTTTTTAGGTTTCAGAGCGTGCATTTTTAAATGGGCTTTCTAGTGAACCCGTTCGAATTTTAACCGATTAAAAAGCTCAGAATTTGAGTTTAAGCTGTATAATTTGGTTCAAACGCCCATAATTAACTTTTTGTACCCAAAAAATTTGATTTGATATCATTTTCGATCGTTTTATAGGGTTCATAGCGTGCATGTCTAAATGGGCTTTCCAGTGAACCCGATCGAATTTTAACCGACTCAAAAGTTCAAAATTTTACTTTAAGCTATATAATAAGGTTCAAAAGCCCATAATTAACTTTTTTTACCCAAAAAATTTGATTTAATATCATTTTCGATCGTTTTTTAGGGTTCATAACGTGCATGTCTAAATGGGCTTTCTAGTGAACCCGATCGAATTTTAACCGACTTAAAAGATCAAAATTTTAGTTTAAGCTGTATAATTAGGTTCAAAAGCCCATAATTAACTTTTTTTACCCAAAAAATTTGATTTAATATCATTTTCGATCTTTTTTTAGGGTTCATAACGTGTATGTCTAAGTGGGCTTTCAAGTGAACCCGATCGAATTTTAACCGACTTAAAAGATCAAAATTTTAGTTTAAGCTGTATAATAAGGTTCAAAAGCCCATAATTAACTTTTTTTACCCAAAAAAATTCATTTAATATGATTTTCGATCTTTTTTTAGGGTTCATAACGTGCATGTCTAAATTGGCTTTCTAGTGAACAACGTTCGAATTTTAACCGAGTCAAAAGTTCAAAATTTTAGTTTAAGCTGTATAGTAAGGTTCAAAAGCCTATAATTAACTTTTTTACCAAAAAAATTTGGTTAAATATCATTTTCGATCGTTTTTTAGGGTTCGAAGCGTGCATTTTTAAATGGGCTTTCTAGTGAGCCGGTTCGAATTTTAACCGATTAGAAAGCTCAGAATTTGAGTTTAAGCTGTATAATTTGGTTCAAATGCCCATAATTAACTTTTTGTACCCAAAAAATTTGATTTAATATCATTTTCGATCTTTTTTTAGGGTTCAGAGCGTGCATGTCTCAATGGGCTTTCTAGTGAACCTGTTCGAATTTTAACTGAGTCAAAAACTGAGAATTTGAGTTTAAGCTGTATAATAAGGTTCAAAAGCCCATAATTAACTTTTTTTACACAAAAAATTTGATTTAATATCATTTTCCATCGTTTTTTAGGGTTCAGAGTGTGTATGTCTAAATAGGCTTTCTAGTGAACCCGTTCGAATTTTAACCGAGTCAAAAGTTCAAAATTTTAGTTTAAGCTGTATAATAAGGTTCAAAAGCCTATAATTAACTTTTTTACCAAAAAAATTTGATTAAATATCATTTTCCATGGTTTTTTAGGTTTTAGAGCGTGCATTTTTAAATGGGCTTTCTAGTTAGCCCGTTCGAATTTTAACCGATTAAAAAGATCAAAATTTGAGTTTAAGCTGTATAATTTGGTAAAAATGCCCATAATTAACTTTTTGTACCCAAAAAATTTGATTTAAGATCATTTTCGATCGTTTTTTAGGGTTCATAACGTGCATGTCTAAATGGGCTTTCTAGTGAACTCGTTCGAATTTTAACCGATTAAAATGCTCAGAATTTGAGTTTAAGCTGTATAATTTGGTTCAAATGCCCATAATTAACTTTTTGTACCCAAAAAATTTGATTTAATATGATTTTCGATCTTTTTTTAGGGTTCATAACGTGCATGTCTAAATGGGCTTTCTAGTGAACCCGTTCGAATTTTAACCGAGTCAAAAGTTCAAAATTTTAGTTTAAGCTGTATAGTAAGGTTCAAAAGCCTATAATTAACTTTTTTACCAAAAAAATTTGGTTAAATATCATTTTCGATCATTTTTTAGGGTTCGAAGCGTGCATTTTTAAATGGGCTTTCTAGTGAGCCGGTTCGAATTTTAACCGATTAAAAAGCTCAGAATTTGAGTTTAAGCTGTATAATTAGGTTCAAATGCCCATAATTAACTTTTTGTACCCAAAAAATTTGATTTAATATCATTTTCCATCGTTTTTTAGGGTTCAGAGCGTGCATGTCTAAATGGGCTTTCTAGTGAACCCGTTCGAATTTTAACCGATTAAAAATCTCAGAATTTGAGTTTAAGCTGTATAATTTGGTTCAAATGCCCATAATTAAATTTTTGTACCCAAAAAATCTGATTTAATATCATTTTTGATCGTTTTTTAGGGTTTAGAGCGTGTATGTCTAAATGGGCTTTCTAGTGAACCCGTTCGAATTTTAACCGATTAAAAAGCTCAGAATTTGAGTTTAAGCTGTATATTTTGGTTCAAATGCCCATGATTAACTTTTTGTACCCAAAAAATTTGATTTAATATCATTTTCGATCGTTTTTTAGGGTTAATAGCGTGCATGTCTAAATAGGCTTTCTAGTGAACCCGATCGAATTTTAACTGAGTCAAAAGTTCAAAATTTTAGTTTAAGCTGTATAATAAGGTTCAAAAGCCCATAATTAACTTTTTTACCAAAAAATTTGATTTAATATCATTTTCCATCGTTTTTTAGGGTTTAGAGCGTGCATGTCTAAATGGGCTTTCTAGTGAACCCGTTCGAATTTTAACCGATTAAAAAGCTCAGAATTTGAGTTTAAGCTGTATAATTTGGTTCAAATGCCCATAATTAACTTTTTGTACCCAAAAAATTTGATTTGATATCATTTTCGATCGTTTTATAGGGTTCATAGCGTGCATGTCTAAATGGGCTTTCTAGTGAACCCGATCGAATTTTAACCGACTCAAAAGTTCCAAATTTTAGTTTAAGCTATATAATAAGGTTCAAAAGCCCATAATTAACTTTTTTTACCCAAAAAATTTGATTTAATGTCATTTTCGATCGTTTTTTAGGGTTCATAACGTGCATGTCTAAATGGGCTTTCTAGTGAATCCGATCGAATTTTAACCGACTTAAAAGATCAAAATTTTAGTTTAAGCTGTATAATTAGGTTCAAAAGCCCATAATTAACTTTTTTTACCCAAAAAATTTGATTTAATATGATTTTCGATCTTTTTTAGGGTTCATAACGTGCATGTCTAAATGGGCTTTCTAGTGAACCTGATCGAATTTTAACCGACTTAAAAGATCAAAATTTTAGTTTAAGCTGTGTAATTGGGTTCAAAAGCCCATAATTAACTTTTTTTACCCAAAAAATTTGATTTAATATGATTTTCGATCTTTTTTTAGGGTTCATAACGTGCATGTCTAAGTGGGCTTTCAAGTGAACCCGATCGAATTTTAACCGACTTAAAAGATCAAAATTTTAGTTTAAGCTGTATAATAAGGTTCAAAAGCCCATAATTAACTTTTTTTACCCAAAAAATTTCATTTAATATGATTTTCGATCTTTTTTTAGGGTTCATAACGTGCATGTCTAAATGGGCTTTTTAGTGAACAACGTTCGAATTTTAACCGAGTCAAAAGTTCAAAATTTTAGTTTAAGCTGTATAGTAAGGTTCAAAAGCCTACAATTAACTTTTTTACCAAAGAAATTTGGTTAAATATCATTTTCGATCGTTTTTTAGGGTTCGAAGCGTGCATTTTTAAATGGGCTTTCTAGTGAGCCGGTTCGAATTTTAACCGATTAAAAAGCTCAGAATTTGAGTTTAAGCTGTATAATTTGGTTCAAATGCCCATAATTAACTTTTTGTACCCAAAAAATTTGATTTAAAATCATTTTCGATCTTTTTTTAGGGTTCATAACGTGCATGTCTAAGTGGGCTTTCAAGTGAACCCGATCGAATTTTAACCGACTTAAAAGATCAAAATTTTAGTTTAAGCTGTATAATAAGGTTCAAAAGCCCATAATTAACTTTTTTTACCCAAAAAATTTCATTTAATATGATTTTCGATCTTTTTTTAGGGTTCATAACGTGCATGTCTAAATGGGCTTTTTAGTGAACAACGTTCGAATTTTAACCGAGTCAAAAGTTCAAAATTTTAGTTTAAGCTGTATAGTAAGGTTCAAAAGCCTATAATTAACTTTTTTACCAAAGAAATTTGGTTAAATATCATTTTCGATCGTTTTTTAGGGTTCGAAGCGTGCATTTTTAAATGGGCTTTCTAGTGAGCCGGTTCGAATTTTAACCGATTAAAAAGCTCAGAATTTGAGTTTAAGCTGTATAATTTGGTTCAAATGCCCATAATTAACTTTTTGTACCCAAAAAATTTGATTTAATATCATTTTCCATCGTTTTTTAGGGTTCAGAGCGTGCATGTCTAAATGGGCTTTCTAGTGAACCCGTTCGAATTTTAACCGATTAAGAAGCTCAGAATTTGAGTTTAAGCTGTATAATTTGGTTCAAATGCCCATAATTAAATTTTTGTACCCAAAAAAACTGATTTAATATCATTTTTGATCGTTTTTTAGGGTTTAGAGCGTGTATGTCTAAATGGGCTTTCTAGTGAACCCGTTCGAATTTTAGCCGATTAAAAAGCTCAAAATTTGAGTTTAAGCTGTATAATTTGGCAAAAATGCCCATAATTAACTTTTTGTACCCAAAAAATCTGATTTAATATCATTTTTGATCGTTTTTTAGGGTTTATAACGTGCATGTCTAAATGGGCTTTCTAGTGAACCCGTTCCAATTTTAACCGATTAAAAAGCTTAGAATTTGAGTTGAAGCTGTATAATTTGGTTCAAATGCCCATAATTAACTTTTTGTACCCAAAAAATTTGATTTGATATCATTTTCGATCGTTTTATAGGGTTCATAGCGTGCATGTCTAAATGGGCTTTCTAGTGAACCCGATCGAATTTTAACCGACTCAAAAGTTCAAAATTTTAGTTTAAGCTGTATAATAAGGTTCAAAAGCCCATAATTAACTTTTTTTACCCAAAAAATTTGATTTAATATCATTTTCGATCGTTTTTTAGGGTTTATAACGTGCATGTCTAAATGGGCTTTCTAGTAAACCCCATCGAATTTTAACCGACTTAAAAGATCAAAATTTTAGTTTAAGCTGTATAATAAGGTTCAAAAGCCCATAATTAACTTTTTTTACCCAAAAAATTTCATTTAATATGATTTTCGATCTTTTTTTAGGGTTCATAACGTGCATGTCTAAATGGGCTTTCTAGTGAACCCGTTCGAATTTTAACCGAGTCAAAAGTTCAAAATTTTAGTTTAAGCTGTATAGTAAGGTTCAAAAGCCTATAATTAACTTTTTTACCAAAAAAATTTGGTTAAATATCATTTTCGATCGTTTTTTAGGGTTCGAAGCGTGCATTTTTAAATGGGCTTTCTAGTGAGCCGGTTCGAATTTTAACCGATTAAAAAGCTCAGAATTTGAGTTTAAGTTGTATAATTTGGTTCAAATGCCCATAATTAACTTTTTGTACCCAAAAAATTTGATTTAATATCATTTTCGATCTTTTTTAGGGTTCAGAGCGTGCATGTCTCAATGGGCTTTCTAGTGAACCTGTTCGAATATTAACCGAGTCAAAAGCTCAGATTTGAGTTTAAGCTGTATAATAAGGTTCAAAAGCCCATAATTAACGTTTTTTACACAAAAAATTTGATTCAATATCATTTTCCATCGTTTTTTAGGGTTCAGAGCGTGTATGTCTAAATGGGTTTTCTAGTGAACCCGTTCGAATTTTAGCCGAGTCAAAAATTCAAAATTTTAGTTTAAGCTGTATAATAAGGTTCAAAAGCCTATAATTAACTTTTTTAGGGTTCGGAGCGTGCATTTTTAAATGGGCTTTCTAGTGAGCCCGTTCGAATTTTTACCGATTAAAAAGCTCAAAATTTGAGTTTAAGCTGTATAATTTGGTAAAAATGCCCATAATTAACTTTTTGTGCCCAAAAAATTTGATTTAATATCATTTTCGATCGTTTTTTAGGGTTCATAACGTGCATGTCTAAATGGGCTTTCTAGTGAACCCGTTCGAATTTTAACCGATTAAAAAGCTCAGAATTTGAGTTTAAGCTGTATCATTTTGTTCAAATGCCCATAATTAACTTTTTGTACCCAAAAAATCAAATTTAATATCATTTTTGATCGTTTTTTAGGGTTCAAAGCGTGTATGTCTAAATGGGCTTTCTAGTGAACCCGTTCAAATTTTAAAAGATTAAAAAGCTCAGAATTTGAGTTTAAGATGTATAATTTGGTTCAAATGCCCATAATTAACTTTTTGTACCCAAAAAAATTGATTTAATATGATTTTTTATCGTTTTTTAGGGTTTAGAGCGTGTATGTCTAAATGGGCTTTCTAGTGAACCCATTCGAATTTTAAAAGATTAAAAAGCTCAGAATTTGAGTTTAAGCTGTATAATTTGGTTCAAATGCCCATAATTAACTTTTTGTACCCAAAAAATTTGATTTAATATCATTTTCGATCGTTTTTTAGGGTTCAGAGCGTGCATGTCTAAATAGGCTTTCTAGTGAACCCGATCGAATTTTAACCGAGTCAAAAGTTCAAAATTTTAGTTTAAGCTGTATAATAAGGTTCAAATGCCCATAATTAACTCTTTGTACCCAAAAATTGATTTAATATCATTTTCGATCGTTTTTTACGGTTCATAATGTGCATGTCTAAATGGACTTTCTAGTGAACCCATTCGAATTTTAACCGATTAACTCAGAATTTGAGTTTAAGCTGTATAATTTGGTTCAAATGCCCATAATTAACTTTTTGTACTCAAAAAATTTGATTTAATATCATTTTTGATCGTTTTTAGGGTTCATAGCGTGTTTGTCTAAATGGGCTTTCCAGCGAACCCGTTCGAATTTTAACCGAGTCAAAAGTTCAAAATTTTGGTTTAAGCTGTATAATAAGGTTCAATAGCCTACAATTAACTTTTTTACAAAAAAAATTTGATTTAATATCATTTTCGATCGTTTTTTAGTGTTCATAACGTGCATGTCTAAATGAGCTTTCTAGTGAACCTGTTCGAATTTTAACCGATTAAAAAGCTCAGAATTTGAGTTTAAGCCGTATAATTTGGTTCAAATGCCCATAATTAACTTTTTGTACCCAAAAAATTTGATTTAATATCATTTTCCATCGTTTTTTAGGGTTCAGAGGGTGCATGTCTAAATGGGCTTTCTAGTGAACCCGTTCGAATTTTAACCGAGTCAAAAGCTCAGAATTTGAGTTTAAGCTGTACAATTTGGTTCAAAAGCCCATAATTAACTTTTTTTACCCAAAAAATTTGATTTAATATCATTTTCCATCATTTTTTAGGGTTCAGAGTGTGCATGTCGAAATGGGCTTTCTAGTGAACCCGTTCGAATTTTAATCGATTAAAAAGCTCAGAATTTGAGTTTAAGTTGTATAATTTGGTTCAAATGCCCATAATTAACTTTTTGTACCCAAAAAATTTGATTTAACATAATTTTCGATCTTTTTTAGGGTTCAGAGCGTGCATGTCGAAATGGGCTTTCTAGTGAACCTGTTCGAATTTTAACCGAGTCAAAAGCTCAGAATTTGAGTTTAAGCTGTATAATAAGGTTCAAAAGCCCATAATTAAATTTTTTTACACAAAAAATTTGATTCAATATCATTTTCCATCGTTTTTTAGGGTTCAGAGCGTGTATGTCTAAATGGGCTTTCTAGTGAACCCGTTCGAATTTTAACCGATTAAAAATCTCAGAATTTGAGTTTAAGCTGTATAATTTGGTTCAAATGCCCATAATTAACTTTTTATACCCAAAAAATTTGATTTAATATCATTTTTGATCGTTTTTTAGGGTTCATAGCGTGTATGTCTAAATGGGCTTTCTAGTGACCCCATTCGAATTTTAAGCGACTCAAAAGTTCAAAATTTTAGTTTAAGCTGTATAATAAGGTTCAAAAGCCCATAATTAACTTTTTTTACCCAAAAAATTTGATTTAATATCATTTTCGATCGTTTTTTATGGTTCAGAGCGTGCATGTCTCAATGGACTTTCTAGTGAATCCGTTCGAATTTTAACCGAGTCAAAAGCTCAGAATTTGAGTTTAAGCTGTATAACAAGGTTCAAAATCCCATAATTACCTTTTTTTACACAAAAAATTTGATTTAATATCATTTTCCATCGTTTTTTAGGGTTCATAGCGGGAATGTCTAAATGGGCTTTCTAGTGAACCCGTTCGAATTTTAACCGAGTCAAAAGTTCAAAATTTTTGTTTAAGCTGTATAATAAGGTTCAAAAGCCCGTAGTTAACTTTTTTTACCCAAAAATTTTGATTTAATATCATTTTCGATCGTTTTTTAGGGTTCATAGCATGTATGTCTAAATGGGCTTTCCAGTGAACCCGTTCGAATTTTAACCGATTAAAAAGCTCAAAATTTGAGTTTAAGCTGTATAATTTGGTTCAAATGCCCATAATTAACTTTTTCTACCCAAAAAATTTGATTTAATATCATTTTCGATCATTTTTAGGGTTCATAGCGTGTATGTCTAAATGGGCTTTCTAGAGAACCCGTTCAAATTTTAACTTAGTCAAATGTTCAAAATTTTAGTTTAAGCTGTATAATAAGGTTCAAAATTCCATAATTAACTTTTTTTACCCAAAAAATTTGATTTAATATCATTTTCCATCGTTTTTTAGGGTTCATAACGTGCATGTCTAAATGGGCTTTCTAGTGAACCCATTCGAATTTTAACCGATTAACTCAGAATTTGAGTTTAAGCTGTATAATTTGGTTCAAATGCACATAATTAACTTTTTGTACTCAAAAAATTTGATTTAATATCATTTTTGATCGTTTTTAGGGTTCATAGCGTGTTTGTCTAAATGGGCTTTCCAGCGAACCCGTTCGAATTTTAACCGAGTCAAAAGTTCAAAATTTTGGTTTAAGCTGTATAATAAGGTTCAAAAGCCCGTAGTTAACTTTTTTTACCCAAAAATTTTGATTTAATATCATTTTCGATCGTTTTTTAGGGTTCATAGCATGTATGTCTAAATGGGCTTTCCAGTGAACCCGTTCGAATTTTAACCGATTAAAAAGCTCAAAATTTGAGTTTAAGCTGTATAATTTGGTTCAAATGCCCATAATTAACTTTTTCTACCCAAAAAATTTGATTTAATATCATTTTCG
Organism: Abelmoschus esculentus; assembly: GCA_035048815.1. Taxonomy (NCBI): domain Eukaryota; kingdom Viridiplantae; phylum Streptophyta; class Magnoliopsida; order Malvales; family Malvaceae; genus Abelmoschus; species Abelmoschus esculentus. The sequence goes on from JAUCBN010000049.1 coordinate 7,310,846, forward strand.
ATCATTTTTAGGGTTCATAGCGTGTATGTCTAAATGGGCTTTCTAGTGAACCCGTTCAAATTTTAACTTAGTCAAATGTTCAAAATTTTAGTTTAAGCTGTATAATAAGGTTCAAAATTCCATAATTAACTTTTTTTACCCAAAAAATTTGATTTAATATCATTTTCCATCGTTTTTTAGGGTTCATAACGTGCATGTCTAAATGGGCTTTCTAGTGAACCCATTCGAATTTTAACCGATTAACTCAGAATTTGAGTTTAAGCTGTATAATTTGGTTCAAATGCACATAATTAACTTTTTGTACTCAAAAAATTTGATTTAATATCATTTTTGATCGTTTTTAGGGTTCATAGCGTGTTTGTCTAAATGGGCTTTCCAGCGAACCCGTTCGAATTTTAACCGAGTCAAAAGTTCAAAATTTTGGTTTAAGCTGTATAATAAGGTTCAATAGCCTACAATTAACTTTTTTACCAAAAAAATTTGATTTAATATCATTTTCGATCGTTTTTTAGTGTTCATAACGTGCATGTCTAAATGAGCTTTCTAGTGAACCTGTTCGAATTTTAACCGATTAAAAAGCTCAGAATTTGAGTTTAAGTTGTATAATTTGGTACAAATGCCCATAATTAACTTTTTGTACCCAAAAAATTTGATTTAATATCATTTTTGATCTTTTTTAGGGTTCATGGCGTGTATGTCTAAATGGGCTTTCTAGTGAACCCGTTCGAATTTTAACTGAGTGAAATGTTCAAAATTTTAGTTTAAGCTGTATAATAAGGTTCAAAATCCCATAATTAACTTTTTTTACCCAAAAAAATTGATTTAATATCATTTTCCATCGTTTTTTAGGGTTCATAGCGTGCATGTCTAAATGGGCTTTCTAGTGAACCCGTTCGAATTTTAACCGAGTCAAAAGCTCAGAATTTGAGTTTAAGCTGTATAATAAGGTTCAAAATACCATAATTAACTTTTTTTACACAAAAAATTTGATTTAATATCATTTTCCATCGTTTTTTAGGGTTCATAACGTGCATGTCTAAATGGGCTTTCTAACGAACCCGATCGAATTTTAACCGACTTAAAAGTTCAAAATTTTAGTTTAAGCTGTATAATAAGGTTCAAAAGCCTATAATTAACATTTTTACCAAAAAAACTTGGTTAAATATCATTTTCGATCGTTTTTTAGTGTTCAGAGCGTGCATTTTTAAATGGGCTTTCTAGTGAGCCCCTTCGAATTTTAACCGATTAAAAAGCTCAGAATTTGAGTTTAAGCTGTATAATTTGGTACAAATGCCCATAATTAACTTTTTGTACCCAAAAAATTTGATTTAATATCATTTTCGATCGTTTTTTAGGGTTCATGGCGTGTATGTCTAAATGGGCTTTCTAGTGATCCCGTTCGAATTTTAACTAAGTCAAATGTTCAAAATTTTAGTTTAAGCTGTATAATAAGGTTCAAAATCCCATAATTAACTTTTTGTACTCAAAAAATTTGATTTAATATCATTTTCCATCGTTTTTTAGGGATCATAACGTGCATGTCTAAATGGGCTTTCTAGTGAACCCTGTTGAATTTTAACCGACCCAAAAGTTCAAAATTTTAGTTTAAGATGTATAATAAGGTTCAAAAGCCCATAATTAACTTTTTTACCACAGAAATTTGATTTAATATAATTTTCGATCGTTTTTAGGGTTCATACCGCGCATGTCTAAATGGGCTTTCTAGTGAACCTGATCGAATTTTAACCGACTCAAAAGTTCAAAATTTTAGTTTATGCTGTATAATAAGTTTCAAAAGCCTATAATTAACTTTTTTACCAAAAAAATTTGATTACATATCATTTTCGATCGTTTTTTAGGGTTCAGAGCGTGCTTTTTTAAAAGGGCTTTCTAGTGAGCCCGTTCGAATTTTAACCGATTAAAAAGCTCAGAATTTGAGTTTAAGCTGTATAATTTGGTACAAATGCCCATAATTAACTTTTTGTACCCAAAAAATTTGATTTAATATCATTTTTGATCGTTTTTTAGGGTTCAGAGCGTGCATGTCTAAATGGGTTTCTAGTGGTCCCGTTCGAATTTTAACTGAGTCAAATGTTCAAAATTTTAGTTTAAGCTGTATAATAAGGTTCAAAATCCCATAATTAACTTTTTTTACACAAAAAATTTGATTTTATATCATTTTCCATCGTTTTTTAGGGTTCATAGCGTGCATGTCTAAATGGGCTTTCTAGTGAACCCGTTCGAATTTTAACCGATTAACTCAGAATTTGAATTTAAGATGTATAATTTGGCTCAAATGCCCATAATTAACTTTTTGTACTCAAAAAATTTGATTCAATATCATTTTTGATCGTTTTTTAGGGTTCATAGCGTGTATGTCTAAATGGGCTTTCTAGTGAACCCGTTCGAATTTTAACCGACTCAAAAGTTCAAAATTTTAGTTTAAGCTGTATAATAAGGTTCAAAAGCCCATAATTAACTTTTTTTTCCCAAAAAATCTAATTTAATATCGTTTTTTAGGGTTCGTAACGTGCATGTCTCAATGGGCTTTCTAGTGAACCGTTCGAATTTTAACCGATTAAAAAGCTCAGAATTTGAGTTTAATCTGTATAATTTGGTTCAAATGCCCATATTTAACTTTTTGTACCCAAAAAATCTGATTTACTATCATTTTTGATCGTTTTTTAGGGTTCAGAGCGTGCATGTCTAAATAGGCTTTCCAGTGAACCCGTTCGAATTTTAACTGAGTCAAAAGTTCAAAATTTTAGTTTAAGCTGTATAATAAGGTTCAAAAGCCTATAATTAACTTTTTTACCAAAAAAATTTGATTAAATATCATTTTCGATGGTTTTTTAGGGTTCATAGCGTGCATGTGTAAATGGGCTTTCTAGTGAACCCGTTCGAATTTTAACCGATTAACTCAAAATTTGAGTTTAAGCTGTATAATTTGGTTCAAAAGCCTATAATTAACTTTTTTACGAAAAGAATTTGATTAATTATCATTTTCGATCGTTTTTTAGGGTTCATAACGTGCATGTCTAAATGGGCTTTCTAGTGAACCCGTTCGAATTTTAACCGAGTAAAAAGTTCAAAATTTTAGTTTAAGCTGTGTAATAAGGTTCAAAAGCCTAAAATTAACTTTTTTACTAAAAGAATTTGATTAAATATCATTTTCGATCGTTTTTTAGGGTTCTTAACGTGCATGTCTAAATGGGCTTTCTAGTGAACCCGATCGAATTTTAACCGACTCAAAAGTTCAAAATTTTAGTTTATGCTGTATAATAAGGTTCAAACGCCTATAATTAACTTTTTTACCCAAAAAATTTGATTAGATATCATTTTCGATCGTTTTTTAGGGTTCAGAGCATGCATTTTTAAAAGGGCTTTCTAGTGAGCCCGTTCGAATTTTAACCAATTAAAAAGCTCAGAATTTGAGTTTAAGCTGTATAATTTGGTACAAATGCCCATAATTAACTTTTTGTACCCAAAAAATTTGATTTAATATCATTTTTGATCGTTTTTTAGGGTTCATGGCGTGTATGTCTAAATGGGCTTTCTAGTGATCCCGTTCGAATTTTAACTGAGTCAAAAGTTCAAAATTTTAGTTTAAGCTGTATAATAAGGTTCAAAATCCCATAATTAACTTTTTTTACTCAAAAAATTTGATTTAATATCATTTTCCATCGTTTTTTAGGGTTCATAGCGTGCATGTCTAAATGGGCTTTCTAGTGAACCCGTTCGAATTTTAACCGATTAACTCAAAATTTGAGTTTAAGATGTATAATTTGGTTCAAATGCCCATAATTAACTTTTTGTACTCAAAAGAATTTGATTAAATATCATTTTCGATCGTTTTTTAGGGTTCATAATGTGCATGTCTAAATGGGCTTTCTAGTGAACCCGATCGAATTTTAACCGACTCAAAAGTTCAAAATTTTAGTTTATGCTGTATAATAAGGTTCAAAAGCCTATAATTAACTTTTTTACCAAAAAAATTTGATTACATATCATTTTTGATCGTTTTTTAGGGTTTAGAGCGTGCATTTTTAAAAGGGCTTTCTAGTGAGCCCGTTCGAATTTTAACCGATTAAAAAGCTCAGAATTTGAGTTTAAGCTGTATAATTTGGTACAAATGCCCATAATTAACTTTTTGTACCCAAAAAATTTGATTTAATATCATTTTCCATCGTTTTTTAGGGTTCATAGCGTGCATGTCTAAATAGGATTTCTAGTGAACCCGTTCGAATTTTAACTGAGTCAAATGTTCAAAATTTTAGTTTAAGCTGTATAATAAGGTTCAAAATCCCATAATTAACTTTTTGTACCCAAAAAATTTGATTTAATATCAATTTCGATCGTTTTTTAGGGTTCATAACGTGCATGCCTAAATGGGCTTTCTAGTGAACCCGTTCGAATTTTAACCGAGTCAAAAGTTCAAAATTTTAGTTTAAGCTGTATAATAAGGTTCAAAAGCCTATAATTAACTTTTTTACCAAAAAAATTTGATTAAATATCATTTTCGATGGTTTTTTAGGGTTCATAGCGTGCATGTGTAAATGGGCTTTCTAGTGAACCCGTTCGAATTTTAACCGATTAACTCAAAATTTGAGTTTAAGCTGTATAATTTGGTTCAAAAGCCTATAATTAACTTTTTTACGAAAAGAATTTGATTAATTATCATTTTCGATCGTTTTATAGGGTTCACAACGTGCATGTCTAAATGGGCTATCTAGTGAACCCGTTCGAATTTTAACCGAGTAAAAAGTTCAAAATTTTAGTTTAAGCTGTGTAATAAGGTTCAAAAGCCTAAAATTAACTTTTTTACTAAAAGAATTTGATTAAATATCATTTTCGATCGTTTTTTAGGGTTCTTAACGTGCATGTCTAAATGGGCTTTCTAGTGAACCCGATCGAATTTTAACCGACTCAAAAGTTCAAAATTTTAGTTTATGCTGTATAATAAGGTTCAAACGCCTATAATTAACTTTTTTACCCAAAAAATTTGATTAGATATCATTTTCGATCGTTTTTTAGGGTTCAGAGCATGCATTTTTAAAAGGGCTTTCTAGTGAGCCCGTTCGAATTTTAACCAATTAAAAAGCTCAGAATTTGAGTTTAAGCTGTATAATTTGGTACAAATGCCCATAATTAACTTTTTGTACCCAAAAAATTTGATTTAATATCATTTTTGATCGTTTTTTAGGGTTCATGGCGTGTATGTCTAAATGGGCTTTCTAGTGATCCCGTTCGAATTTTAACTGAGTCAAAAGTTCAAAATTTTAGTTTAAGTTGTATAATAAGGTTCAAAATCCCATAATTAACTTTTTTTACTCAAAAAATTTGATTTAATATCATTTTCCATCGTTTTTTAGGGATCATACCGTGCATGTCTAAATGGGCTTTCTAGTGAACCCATTCGAATTTTAACCGAGTCAAAAGCTCAGAATTTGAGTTTAAGCTGTATAATAAGGTTCAAAATCCCATAATTAACTTTTTTTTACACAAAAAATTTGATTTAATATCTTTTTCCATCGTTTTTTAGGGTTCATAGCGTGCATGTCTAAACGGGATTTCCAGTGAACCCGTTCGAATTTTAACCGATTAACTCAGAATTTGAGTTTAAGATGTATAATTTGGTTCAAATGCCCATAATTAACTTTTTGTACTCAAAAAATTTGATTTAATATCATTTTTGATCGTTTTTAGGGTTCATAGCGTGTATGTCTAAAGGGGCTTTCTAGTGAACCCGTTCGAATTTTAACCGACTCAAAAGTTCAAAATTTTAGTTTAAGCTGTATAATAAGGTTCAAAAGCCCATAATTAACTTTTTTTTCCCAAAAAATCTGATTTAATATCGTTTTTTAGGGTTCATAACGTGCATGTCTAAATGGGCTTTCTAGTGAACCGTTCGAATTTTAACCGATTAAAAAGCCCAGAATTTGAGTTTAATCTGTATAATTTGGTTCAAATGCCCATATTTAACTTTTTGTACCCAAAAAATCTGATTTAATATCATTTTTGATCGTTTTTTAGGGTTCAGAGCGTGCATGTCTAAATAGGCTTTCCAGTGAACCCGTTCGAATTTTAACCGAGTCAAATGTTCAAAATTTTAGTTTAAGCTATATAATAAGGTTCAAAAGCCTATAATTAACTTTTTTACCAAAAAAAATTGATTAAATATCATTTTCGATCATTTTTTAGGGTTCAGAGCATGCATGTCTTAATGGGCTTTCTAGTGAACTCGTTCGAATTTTAACCGATTAAAAAGCTCAGAATTTTAGTTTAAGTTGTATAATTTGGTTCCAATGCCCATAATTAACTTTTTGTACCCAAAGAATTTGAGTTAATATCATTTTTGATCGTTTTTTAGGGTTCATGGCGTGTATGTAGGCTTTCTAGTGAACCCGTTCGAATTTTAACCGAGTCAAAAGTTCAAAATTTGAGTTTAAGCTGTATAATAAGGTTCAAAAGCCTATAATTAACTTTTTTACTAAAAGAATTTGATTAAATATCATTTTCGATCGTTTTTTAGGGTTCATAACGTGCATGTCTAAATGGGCTTTCTAGTGAACCCGTTCGAATTTTAACCGAGTCGAAAGTTCAAAATTTTAGTTTAAGCTGTATAATAAGGTTCAAAAGCCTATAATTAACTTTTTTACCAAAAAAATTTGATTACATATCATTTTCGATCGTTTTTTAGGGTTCAGAGCGTGCATTTTTAAAAGGGCTTTCTAGTGAGCCCGTTCGAATTTTAACCGATTAAAAAGCTCAGAATTTGAGTTTAAGCTGTATAATTTGGTACAAATGCCCATAATTAACTTTTTGTACCCAAAAAATTTGATTTAATATCATTTTTGATCGTTTTTTAGGTTCATGGCGTGTATGTCTAAATGGGCTTTCTAGTGATCCCGTTCGAATTTTAACTGAGTCAAAAGTTCAAAATTTTAGTTTAAGCTGTATAATAAGGTTCAAAATCCCATAATTAACTTTTTGTACTCAAAAAATTTGATTTAATATCATTTTCCATCGTTTTTTAGGGATCATACCGTGCATGTCTAAATGGGCTTTCTAGTAAACCCGTTCAAATTTTAACCGAGTCAAAAGCTCAGAATTTGAGTTTAAGTTGTATAATAAGGTTCAAAATCCCATAATTAACTTTTTTTACACAAAAAATTTGATTTAATCTCATTTTCCATCGTTTTTTAGGGTTCATAGCGTGCATGTCTAAATGGGCTTTCTAGTGAACCCGTTCGAATTTTAACCGATTAACTCAGAATTTGAGTTTAAGATGTATAATTTGGTTCAAATGCCCACAATTAACTTTTTGTACTCAAAAAATTTGATTTAATATCATTTTTGATCGTTTTTTAGGGTTCATAGCGTGTATGTCTAAATGGGCTTTCTAGTGAACCCGTTCGAATTTTAACCGACTCAATAGTTCAAAATTTTAGTTTAAGCTGTATAATAAGGTTCAAAAGCCCATAATTAACTTTTTTTTCCCAAAAAATCTGATTTAATATCATTTTTTATCGTTTTTTAGGGTTCATAACGTGCATGTCTAAATGGGCTTTATAGTGAACCCGTTCGAATTTTAACCGATTAAAAAGCTCAGAATTTGAGTTTAAGCTTTATAATTTGGTTCAAATACCCATAATTAACTTTTTGTACCCAAAAAATCTGATTTAATATCATTTTTGATCCTTTTTTAGGGTTTAGAGCGTGCATGTCTAAATGGGCTTTCTAGTGAACCCGTTCGAATTTTAACCGAGTCAAAAGTTCAAAATTTTAGTTTAAGATGTATAATAAGGTTCAAAAGCCTATAATTAACTTTTTTACCAAAAAAATTTGATTAAATATCATTTTCGATCATTTTTTAGGGTTTAGAGCGTGCATGTCTAAATGGGCTTTCTAGTGAACTCGTTCGAATTTTAACCGATTAAAAAGCTCGGAATTTGAGTTTAAGCTATACAATTTGGTACAAATGCCCATAATTAACTTTTTGTACCCAAAAAATTTGATATAATACCATTTTCGATCATTTTTAGGGCTCATAGCGTGTATGTCTAAATGGGCTTTCTAGTGAACCAGTTCGAATTTTAACAGATTAAAAAGCTCAAAATTTGAGTTTAAGTTGTATAATTTGGTTCAAATGCCCATAATTAACTTTTTGTACCCAAAAAATTTGATTTAATATCATTTTCGATCGTTTTTTAGGGTTCAGAGCGTGCATGTCTAAATGGGCTTTCTAGTGAACCCGATCGAATTTTAATTGAGTTAAAAGTTCAAAATTTTAGTTTAAGCTGTATTATAAGGTTCAAAAGCCCATAATTAACTTTTTTTACACAAAAAATTTGATTAAATATCATTTTCGATCGTTTTTTAGGGTTCATAACGTGCATGTCTAAATGGGCTTTCTAGTAAACCCGTTCGAATTTTAACCGAGTCAAAAGTTCAAAATTTTAGTTTAAGCTTTATAATAAGGTTCAAAAGCCCATAATTAACTTTTTTTACCCAAAAAATTTGATTTAATATTATTTTCCATCGTTTTTTAGGGTTTAGAGCGTGCATGTCTAAATGGGCTTTCTAGTGAACTTGTTCAAATTTTAACTGATTAAAAAGCTCAGAATTTGAGTTTAAGCTTTATAATTTTGTTCAAATGCCCATAATTAACTTTTTGTACCCAAAAAAGTTGATTTAATATCATTTTCGATCGTTTTTTAGGGTTCAGAGCGTGCATGTCTAAATGGGCTTTCTAGTGAACCCGATCAAATTTTAACCGAGTTGAAAGTTCAAAATTTTAGTTTAAGCTGTACTATAAGGTTCAAAAGCCATAATTAACTTTTTTTACCCAAAAAATTTGATTTAATATCATTTTCGATCATTTTTAGGGTTTATAGCGTGTATGTCTAAATGGGCTTTCTAGAGAACCCGTTCGAATTTTAAAAGATTAAAAAGCAAAGAATTTGAGTTTAAGCTGTATAATTTGGTTCAAATGCCCATAATTAACTTTTTCTACACAAAAAATTTGATTTAATATCATTTTCGATCGTTTTTTAGGGTTCATTGCGTGCACGTCTAAACGGGTTTTCTAGTGAACCCGATCAAATTTTAACCGAGTTAAAATTTCAAAATTTTAGTTTAAGCTGTATTATAAGGTTCAAAAGCCCATAATTAACTTTTTTTACACAAAAAAATTTATTTCATATCATTTTCGATCGTTTTTTAGGGTTCATAACGTGCATGTCTAAATGCCTTTCTAGTGAACCCGTTCGAATTTTAACCGAGTCAAAAGTTCAAAATTTTAGTTTAAGCTTTATAATAAGGTTCAAAAGCCCATAATTAACTTTTTTTACCCAAAAAATTTGATTTAATATCATTTTTCATCGTTTTTTATGGTTCTGAGCATGCATGTCTTAATGGGCTTTCTAGTGAACCCAATCGAATTTTAACCGATTAAAAAGCTCGGAATTGGAGTTTAAGCTGTATAATTTGGTTCAAAAGCCCATAATTAACTTTTTGTACCCAAAAAATTTGATTTAATATCATTTTCGATCATTTTTTAGGGTTCTGAGCGTGCATGTCTAAATGGGCTTTCTAGTGAACCCGTTCGAATTTTAACCGAGTCAAAAGTTCAAAATTTTAGTTTAAGCTTTATAATAAGGTACAAAAGACAATAATTAACTTTTTTTACACAAAAAATTTGATTTAATATCATTTTCCATCAATTTTTAGGGTTCATAGCGTGCATGTCTAAATGGGCTTTCTAGTGAACCAGTTCGAATTTTACCAAAGTCAAAAGCTCAGAATTTGAGTTTAAGCTGTATAATAAGGTTCAAAATACCATAATTAACTTTTTTTACACAAAAAATTTGATTTAATATCATTTTCCATCGTTTTTTAAGGTTCATAGCGTGCATGTCTAAATGGGCTTTCTAGTGAACCCGTTCGAATTTTAACAGATTAAAGAGCTCAGAATTTGAGTTTAAGCTGTATAATTTGGTTCAAATGCCCATAATTAACTTTTTGTTCTCAAAATTTTTTATTAAATATCATTTTCGATCGTTTTTTAGTGTTCATAGCTTGTATGTCTAAATGGGCTTTCTAGTGAACCCGTTCGAATTTTAACCGACTCGAAAGTTCAAAATTTTTGTTTAAGCTGTATAATAAGGTTCAAAAGCCCATAATTAACTTTTTTTGCCCAAAAAATTTGATTTAATATTATTTTCGATCGTTTTTTAGGGTTCATAACGTGCATGTCTAAATGGGCTTTCTAGTGAACCTTTCGAATTTTAACCGATTAAAAAGCTCAGAATTTGAGTTTAATCTGTATAATTTGGTTCAAATGCCCATGTTTAACTTTTTGTACCCAAAAAATCTGATTTAATATCATTTTTGATCGTTTTTTAGGGTTCATAGCGTGCATGTCTAAATGTCCTTTCTAGTGAACCCGTTCGAATTTTAACCGATTAAAAAGCTTAGAATTTTAGCTTAAGCTGTATAATTTGGTACAAATGCCCATAATTAACTTTTTGTACCCAAAAAATTTGATTTAATATTAGTTTCGATCGTTTTTTAGGGTTTAGAGCGTGCATTTCTAAATGGGCTTTCTAGTGAGCCCGTTCGAATTTTAACCGATTAAAATGCTCCGAATTTGAGTTTAATCTGTATAATTTGGTACAAATGCCCATAATTAACTTTTTGTACCCAAAAAATTTGATTTAATATCATTTTCGATCGTTTTTCAGGGTTCATAGCGTGCATGTCTAAATGGGCTTTCTAGTGAACCCGATCGAATTTTAACCGACTCAAAAGTTCAAAATTTTATTTTAAGCTGTATAATAAGGTTCAAAAGCCCATAATTAACTTTTTTTACCCAAAAAAATTTGATTTAATACGATTTTCGATCATTTTTAGGGCTCATAGCGTGTATGTCTAAATGGGCTTTCTAGTGAACCAGTTCGAATTTTAACAGATTAAAAAGCTCAGAATTTGAGTTTAAGTTGTATAATTTGGTTCAAATGCCCATAATTAACTTTTTGTACCCAAAAAATTTGATTTAATATCATTTTCGATCGTTTTTTAGGGTTCAGAGCGTGCATGTCTAAATGGGCTTTCTAGTGAACCCGATCGAATTTTAATTGAGTTAAAAGTTCAAAATTTTAGTTTAAGCTGTATTATAAGGTTCAAAAGCCCATAATTAACTTTTTTTACACAAAAAATTTGATTAAATATCATTTTCGATCGTTTTTTAGGGTTCATAACGTGCATGTCTAAATGGGCTTTCTAGTAAACCCGTTCGAATTTTAACCGAGTCAAAAGTTCAAAATTTTAGTTTAAGCTTTATAATAAGGTTCAAAAGCCCATAATTAACTTTTTTTACCCAAAAAATTTGATTTAATATTATTTTCCATCGTTTTTTAGGGTTTAGAGCGTGCATGTCTAAATGGGCTTTCTAGTGAACTTGTTCAAATTTTAACTGATTAAAAAGCTCAGAATTTGAGTTTAAGCTTTATAATTTTGTTCAAATACCCATAATTAACTTTTTGTACCCAAAAAAGTTGATTTAATATCATTTTCGATCGTTTTTTAGGGTTCAGAGCGTGCATGTCTAAACGGGCTTTCTAGTGAACCCGATCAAATTTTAACCGAGTTGAAAGTTCAAAATTTTAGTTTAAGCTGTACTATAAGGTTCAAAAGCCATAATTAACTTTTTTTACCCAAAAAATTTGATTTAATATCATTTTCGATCATTTTTAGGTTTTATAGCGTGTATGTCTAAATGGGCTTTCTAGTGAACCCATTCGAATTTTAACCGATTAAAAAGCTCAGAATTTGAGTTTAAGCTGTATAATTTGGTTCAAATGCCCATAATTAACTTTTTGTACCCAAAAAATTTGATTTAATATCATTTTCGATCGTTTCTTAGGGTTCAGAGCGTGCATGTCTAAATGGGCTTTCTAGTGAACCCGTTCGAATTTGAACCGAGTCAAAAGTTCAAAATTTTAGTTTGAGCTGTATAATAAGGTTCAAAAGCCCATAATTAACTTTTTTACCAAAAAAATTTGATTTAATATCATCTTCGATCGTTTTTTAAGGTTCAGAGCGTGCATGTCTAAATGGGCTTTCTAGTGAACCCGTTCGAATTTTAAACGATTAAAAAGCTCAGAATTTGAGTTTAAGCTGTATAATTTGGTTCAAATGCCCATAATTAACTTTTTGTACCCAAAAAATTTGATTTGATATCATTTTCGATCGTTTTATAGGGTTCATAGCGTGCATGTCTAAATGGGCTTTCTAGCGAACCCGTTCGAATTTTAACAGATTAAAAAGCTCAGAATTTAAGTTTAAGCTGTATAATTTGGTTCAAATACCCATAATTAACTTTTTGTACTCGAAAAATTTGATTTAACATCATTTTCTATAGTTTTTTAGGGTTCATAGCGTGCATGTCTAAATGGGCTTTCTATGAACCCGATCTAATTTTAACTGAGTCAAAAGTTCAAAATTTTAGTTTAAGCTGTATAATAAGGTTCAAAAGCCCATAATTAAATTTTTTTACCCAAAAAATTTGATTTAATATCATTTTCGATCGTTTTTTAGGGTTCATAGCGTGCATGTCTAAATGGCCTTTCTAGTGAACCCGTTCGAATTTTAACCGATTAAAAAGCTTAGAATTTTAGTTTAAGCTGTATAATTTGGTACAAATGCCCATAATTAACTTTTTGTACCCAAAAAATTTGATTTAATATCAGTTTCGATAGTTTTTTAGGGTTTATAGCGTGCATGTCTAAATGGGCTTTCTAGTGAACCCGTTCGAATTTTAATCGACTCAAAAGTTCAAAATTTTAGTTTAAGCTGTATAATAAGGTTCAAAAGCCCATAATTAACTTTTTTTACGGAAAAAAATTTGATTTAATATCATTTTCGATCTTTTTTAGGGTTCATAGCATGCATGTCTAAATAGGCTTTCTAGTGAACCCATTCGAATTTTAACCGATTAAAAAGCTCAGAATTTGAGTTTAAGCTGTATAATTTGGTTCAAATGCCCATAACTAACTTTTTGTACCCAAAAAATTTGATTTAATATCATTTTCAATCGTTTCTTAGGGTTCAGAGCGTGCATGTCTAAATGAGCTTTCTAGTGAACCCGTTCGAATTTTAACCGATTAAAAAGCTCAGAATTTTAGTTTAAGCTGTATAATTTGGTTCAAATGCCCATAATTAACTTTTTGTACCCAAAAAAATTGATTTAATATCATTTTCGATCGTTTTTTAGGGTTCGTAGTGTGCATGTCTAAATGGGCTTTCTAGTGAACCCGTTCGAATCTTAACCGTGTCAAAAGTTCAAAATTTTAGTTTGAGCTGTATAATAAGGTTAAAAAGCCCATAGTTAACTATTTTACCCAAAAAAATTGATTTAATATCATTTTCGATCGTTTTTTAGGGTTCATAGCGTGCATGTCTAAATGGCCTTTCTAGTGAACCCGTTCGAATTTTAACCGATTAAAAATTCAAAATTTGAGTTTAAGCTATATAATTTGGTACAAATGCCCGTAATTAACTTTTGTACCCAAAAAATTTGATTTAATATCATTTTCGATCGTTTTTTAGGGTTTGTAGCGTGCATGTCTAAATGGGCTTTCTAGTGAACCCATTCGAATTTTAACCGAGTCAAAAGTTCAAAATTTTAGTTTGAGCTGCATAATAAGGTTCCAAATCCGATAATTAACTTTTTTTACACAAAAAATTTGATTTAATATCATTTTTGATTGTTTTTTAGGGTTCATAGCGTGCATGTCTAAAGTCGCTTTCTATGAACCCGATCTAATTTTAACTGAGTCAAAAGTTCAAAATTTTAGTTTAAGCTGTATAATAAGGTTCAAAAGCCCATAATTAAATTTTTTTACCCAAAAAATTTGATTTAATATCATTTTCGATCGTTTTTTAGGGTTCATAGCGTGCATGTCTAAATGGGCTTTCTATGAACCCGATCTAATTTTAACTGAGTCAAAAGTTCAAAATTTTAGTTTAAGCTGTATAATAAGGTTCAAAAGCCCATAATTAAATTTTTTTACCCAAAAAATTTGATTTAATATCATTTTCGATCGTTTTTTAGGGTTCATAGCGTGCATGTCTAAATGGCCTTTCTAGTGAACCCGTTCGAATTTTAACCGATTAAAAAGCTCAGAATTTTAGTTTAAGACGTATAGTTTGGTACAAATGCCGATAATTAACTTTTTGTACCCAAAAAATTTTATTTAATATCAGTTTCGATAGTTTTTTTGGGTTCATAGCGTGCATGTCTAAATGGGCTTTCTAGTGAACCCGATCGAATTTTAACCTACTCAAAAGTTCAAAATTTTAGTTTAAGCTGTATAATAAGGTTCAAAAGCCCATAATTAACTTTTTGTACCCAAAAAATTTGATTTAATATCAGTTTTGATCGTTTTTTGGGGTTCAGAGCGTGTATATCTAAATGGGCTTTCTAGTGAACCCGTTTGAATTTTAACCGATTAAAAAGCTCAAAATTTGAGTTTAAGCTGTATAATTTGGTTCAAATGCCCATAATTAACTTTTTGTACCCAAAAAATTTGATTTAATATCATTTTAGATCGTTTTTTAGGGTTCTGAGCGTGCATGTCTAAATGGGCTTTCTAGTGAACCCGTTCGAATTTTAACCGATTAAAAAGCTCAGAATTTAAGTTTAAGCTCTATAATTTGGTTCAAATACCCATAATTAACTTTTTGTACTCGAAAAATTTGATTTAATATCATTTTCGATCGTTTTTTAGGGTTCATAGCGTGCATGTCTAAATGGGCTTTCTATTGAACCCGTTCGAATTTTAACCGACTCAAAAGTTCAAAATTTTAGTTTAAGCTGTATAATAAGGTTCAAAAGCCCATAATTAACTTTTTTTACGCAAAAAAAAATTGATTTAATATCATTTTCGATCTTTTTTAGGGTTCATAGCATGCATGTCTAAATGGGCTTTCTAGTGAACCCGTTCGAATTTTAACCGAGTCAAAAGTTCAAAATTTTAGTTTAAGCTGTATAATAAGGTTCAAAAGCCCATAATTAACATTTTTACCCCAAAAATTTGATTTAATATCATTTTCGATCGTTTTTTAGGGTTCAGAGCGTGCATGTCAAAAAGGGTTTTCTAGTGAACCCGTTCGAATTTTAACCGATTAAAAAGCTCAGAATTTGAGTTTCAGTTGTATAATTTGGAACAAATGACCATAATTATCTTTTTGTACCCAAAAAATTTGATTTACTATCGTTTTTGATCATTTTTTAGGGTTCATAGCGTGTATGTCTAAATGGGCTTTCTAGTGAACCTGTTCGAATTTTAACCGAGTCAAAAGTTCAAAATTTTAGTTTAAGCTATATAATAAGGTCCCAAATCCCATAATTTACTTTTTTTAGACAAAAAATTTGATTTAATATCATTTTCCATCGTTTTTTAGGGTTCATAGCGTGCATGTCTAAATGGCCTCTCTAGTGAACCCGTTCGAATTTTAACCTATTAAAAATTCAAAATTTGAGTTTAAGCTATATAATTTGGTACAAATGCCCGTAATTAACTTTTTTTACTAAAAAATTTGATTTAATATCATTTTTGATCTTTTTTAGGGTTCGTAGCGTGCATATCTAAATGGGCTTTCTAGTGAACCCGTTCGAATTTTAACCGAGTCAAAAGTTCAAAATTTTAGTTTGAGCTTTAAAATAAGGTTCAAAATCCCATAATTAACTTTTTTTTTACACAAAAAATTTGATTTAATATCATTTTCGGTCGTTTTTTAGGGTTTAGAGCGTGCATGTCTAAATGGGCTTTCTAGTGAACCCGATCTAATTTTAACCGAGTCAAAAGTTCAAAATTTTAGTTTAAGCAGTATAGTAAGGTTCAAAATCCCATAATTAACTTTTTTTACCCAAAAAATTTGATTTAATATTATTTTCCATCGTTTTTTAGGGTTTAGAGCGTGCATGTCTAAATGGGCTTTCTAGTTAACCCGTTCGAATTTTAACCGATTAAAAAGCTCAGAATTTTAGTTTAAGCTGTATAATTTGGTTCAAATGCCCATAATTAACTTTTTGTACCCAAAGAATTTGATTTAATATCATTTTCGATCGTTTTTTAGGGTTCATAGCGTGCATGTCTAAATGGGCTTTCTAGTGAACCCGTTCGAATTTTAACCGAGTCAAAAGTTCAAAATTTTAGTTTGAGCTGTATAATAAAGTTCAAAAGCCCATAATTAACTTTTTTACCCAAAAAAATTGATTTAATATCATTTTCGATCGTTTTTTAGGGTTCATAGCGTGCATGTCTAAATGGGCTAGTGAACCCGTTCGAATTTTACCCATTAAAAAGCTCAGAATTTGAGTTTAAGCTGTATAATTTGTACAAATGCCCATAATTAACTTTTTGTACCCGAAAAATTTGATTTAATATCATTTTCGATCATTTTTAGGGTTCATAGCGTGTAAGTCTAAATGGGCTTTCTATTGAACCCGTTCGAATTTTAACAGATTAAAAAGCTCAAAATTTGATTTTAAGCTGTATAATTTGGTTCAAATGCCCATAATTAACTTTTTGTACCCAAAAAATTTGATTCAATATCATTTTCGATCGTTTTTAGGGTTTATAGCGTGTATGTGTCTAAATGGGCTTTCTAGTGAACCCGTTCGAACTTTAACCGAGTCAAAAGTTCAAAATTTTAGTTTAAGCTTTATAATAAGGTTCCAAATCCCATAATTTACTTTTTTTACACAAAAAAATTGATTTAATATCATTTTTCATCGTTTTTTAGGGTTCATAGCGTGCATGTCTAAATGGGCTTTCTAGTGAACCCGTCCGAATTTTAACCGATTAAAAAGCTCAGAATTTGAGTTTAAGCTGTATAATTTGGTTCAAATGCCCATAATTAACTTTTTTTACTGAAAAAATTTGATTTAATATCATTTTCGATCGTTTTTTAGGGTTCATAGCGTGCATGTCTAAATGGGCTTTCTAGTGAACCCGTTCGAATTTTAACCGAGTCAAAAGTTCAAAATTTTATTTTAAGTTGTATAACAAGCTTCAAAAGCCCATAATTAAATTTTTTTACCTAAAAAATTTGATTTAATATTATTTTCCATCGTTTTTTAGGGTTCAGAGCGTGCATGTCTAAATGGGCTTTTAGTGAACCTGTTCGAATTTTAACCGATTAAAAAGCTCAGAATTTTAGTTTAAGCTGTATAGTTTGGTTCAAATTCCCATAATTAACTTTTTGTACTCAACAAACTTTATTTAATATCATTTTCGATTGTTTTTTAGGGTTCATAGCGTGTATGTCTAAATGGGCTTTCTAGTGAACCCGTTCGAATTTTAACCGACTCAAAAGTTCAAAATTTTAGTTTAAGCTGTATAATAAGGTTCAAAAGCCTATAATTAACTTTTTTACCAAAAAAATTGATTTAATATCATTTTCGATCGTTTTTTAGGGTTTAGAGCGTGCATGTCTAAATGGGCTTTTTAGTGAACCCGTTCGAATTTTAACCGAGTCAAAAGTTCAAAATTTTAGTTTGAGCTGTATAATAAGGTTCAAAAGCCCATAATTAACTTTTTTACCCAAAAAATTTGATTTAATATCATTTTCGATCGTTTTTTAGTGTTCATAGCGTGCATGTCTAAACGGCTTTTCTAGTGAACCCGTTCGAATTTTTAACCGAATCAAAAGTTCAAAATTTTAGTTTTAGCTGTATAATAAGGTTCAAAAGCCCATAATTAACTTTTTTTACCCAAAATTTGAGTTTAATCTGTATAATTAGGTTCAAATGACAATAATTAACTATTTTTACCCAAACAATTTGATTTAATATCGTTTTCGATCGTTTTTTAGGGTTTAGAGCGTGCTTGTCTAAATGCGCTTTCTAGTGAACCCGTTCGAATTTTAACCGATTCACTCAAAATTTGAGTTTAAGCTGTATAATTTGGTTCAAATGCCCATAATTAACTATTTTTACCCAAAAAATTTGATTTAATATCATTTTCGATCGTTTTTTAGGGTTCAAAGCGTGCATATCTAAATGGGCATTCTAGTGAACGCGTTAGAATTTTAACCGAGTCAAAAGTTCAAAATTTTAGTTCAAGCTGTATAAATGGGATTTCAGTCTAAAAATTTTAGTTCAAGCTGTATAAATTTTAGTTCGAATTTTACCCAAAATTAATTGTTTTTTTTACCCAAAAAATTTGATTTAATATCATTTTCGATCGCATTTCAGTGTTCAGAGTGTGCATGTCTAAATGGGATTTCTAGTGAACCCATTCGAATTTTAACCGATTAAAAAGCTCAAAATTTGAGTTTAAGTTGTTTAATTAGGTTCAAATGTCCATAATTAACTTTTTGTACCCAAAAAAATTTGATTTAATATCATTTTCGATCGTGTTTTGGGTTTAGAGCGTGCATTTCTAAAAGGGCTCTCTAGTGAACCCTTTCATATTTTAACCGAATTAAAAGTTCAAAATTTTATTATAAGCTGTATAATTAGGTTCAAAAGCCCATAATTAACTTCTTTTTACCCAAAAAAATTTGATTTAAAATCATTTTCAAACGCATTTTAGTGGTTAGAGCGTGCATGTGTAAATGGGATTTCTAGTGAACCCATTCGAATTCTAACCGATTAAAAACCTCAAAAATTGAGTTTAAGCTGTATAATTAGGTTCAAATGTCCATAATTAACTTTTTGTACCTAAAAAATTTCATTCCAATTCATTTTCGATCGTTTTTTAGGGTTTAGAGCGTGCATGTCTAAATGGGCTTTCTAGTGAACCCGTCCGAATTTTGACCGATTAAAAAGCTCAATATTTTAGTTTAAGTTGTATAATTAGGTTCAAATACACATAATTAACTTTTTGTACCCAAAAAATTTGACTTAAAATCATTTTCGATCGTTTTTTACGGTTCAGAGCGTGCATGTCTAAATGGGCTTTCTAGTGAACCTATTCGAATTTTAACCGAGTAAAAATTTCAAAATTTTAGTTTAAGCTGTATAATTAGGTTGACAAGCCCATAATTAACTTTTTGTACCCCAAAAAATTTGATTTAAAATCATTTTCGATCGTTTTTAGGGTTTAGAGAGTATGTCTAAATGGGTTTCTAGTGAACCCGTTTGAATTTTAACCGATTAAAATACTCAAAATTTGAGTTTAAACTGTATAATTAGGTTCAAAAGACCATAATTAAGTTTTTTTTACCCAAAAAATTTGATTTAAATATCATTTTCGATCGTTTTTTATGGTTCAGAGCGTACATGTCTAAATGGGCTTCCTAGTGAACCCGTTCGAATTTTATCCGATTAAAAAGCTCAAAATTTGAGTTTAAGCTGTATAATTATGTTCAAATGCCCATAATTAACTTTTTGTACCCAAAAAATTTGATTTAATATCATTTTCGATCGTTTTTTAGGATTTAGAGCGTGCATGTCTAAATGGGCTTTCTAGTGAACCCGTTCGAATTTTAACAAGTCAAAAGTTCAAAATTTTAGTTTAAGATGTATAATTAGGTTCTAAATACCATAATTAAATTTTTTCTACCCAAAAAAATTTGATTTAATATAATTTTTGATCGTTTTTAGGGTTTAGAGCGTGCATGTCTAAATGGGCTTTCTAGTAAACCCGTTCGAATTTTAACCGCTTAAAAAGTTCAAAATTTTATTTTAAGCTATATAATTAGGTTAAAAATCCCATAATTAACTTTTTTACCCTAAAAAATTGACTTAATATAATTTTTGATCGTTTTTTAAGGTCTAGAGCGTGCATGTCTAAATGGGCTTTCTAGTAAACCCGTTCAAATTTTAACCGCTTAAAAAGTTCAAAATTTTATTTTAAGCTATATAATTAGGTTAAAAATCCCATAATTAACTTTTTTACCCTAAAAAATTGACTTAATATAATTTTTGATCGTTTTTTAAGGTTTAGAGCGTGCATGCTAAATGGGCGTTATAGTTAATCCGTTCGAATTTTAACCGAGTTAAAAGTTCAAAATTTTATTTTAAGCTGTATAATTAGGTTCAAAACTGATTTAATATCATTTTCGATCATTTTTTAAGGTTCAGAGCGTGCATGTCTAAATGAGCTTCCTAGTGAACCCGTTCGAATTTTAACCGATTAAAAAGCTCAAAATTTGAGTTTAAGCTGTATAATTAGGTTCAAGCCCATAATTAACTTTTTATACCCAAAAAATTGGATTTGATATCATTTTCGATCGTTTTTTAAGGCTCATAGCGTGCATGTCTAAGTAGGCTTTTTAGTGAACCCGTTCAAGTTTTAACCGATTAAAAAGCTAAAAATTTGAGTTTAAGCTGTATAATTAGGTTCAAATGCCCATAATTAACTTTGTGTACCCAAAAAATTTGATTTAATATCACTTTCGATCGTTTTTTAGAGTTTAGAACGTGCATGTCTCTAAATGGGCTTCCTAGTGAACCCGTTCAAATTTTAACCGCTTAAAAAGCTCAAAATTTGAGTTTAATCTGTATAATTAGGTTCAAGCTCATAATTAACTTTTTGTACCCAAAAAATTTAATTTAATATCATTTTCGATCGTTTTTTAGTGTTCAGAGCGTGCATGTCTAAATGGGCGTTCTAGTGAACCTGTTTGAATTTTAACCGATTAAAATACTCAAAATTTGAGTTTAAGCTTTATAATTAGGTTCAAATAACCATAATTAACTTTTTTTACCCAAACAATTTGATTTAATATCATTTTCGATCATTTTTAGGGTTTAGAGCATGCATGTCTAAATGGGCTTTCTAGTGAACCCATTTGAATTTTAACAGAATAAAAAGCTCAAAATTTGATTTTAAGCTTTATAATTAGGTTCAAATGCCCATAATTAACTTTCTGTACCCAAAAAATTTGATTGAATATCATTTTCGATCTTTTTTAGGGTTTAGAGCGTGCATGCCTAAATCAGCTATCAAGTGAACCCGTTCGAATTTTAACCGACTTAAAAGTTCAAAATTTTACATTAAGATGTATAATTAGGTTCAAAAGCCCATAATTATGTTTTTTTTCCAAAAAATTTGATTTAATATCATTTTCGATCGCATTTTAGTGTTCAAAGCGTGTATGTGTAAATGGGATTTCTAGTGAACCCATTCGAGTTTTAACCGATTAAGATACTCAAATTTTGAGTTTAAGCTGTATAATTAGGTTCCAATGACCATAATTAACTTTTTTACCCAATCAATTTGATTCAATATCATTTTTGATCGTTTATTAGGGTTTAGAGCGTGCATGTCTAAATGGGCTTTCTAGTGAACCCGTTCGAATTTTAACCGAGTAAAAAGCTGAAAATTTGTGATTAAGCTTTATAATTAGGTTCACAAGTCCATAATTAACAATTTTGTACCCAAAAAATTTGATTTAATATCATATTTGATTGTTTCTTAGGTTTTTGAGCGTTTATGTCTAAATGGGCTTTCTAGTGAACCCGTCCAAATTTTAACCGATTAAAAAGCTTAAAATTTTGGTTTAAGTTGTATAATTAGGTTCAAATGCCCATAATTAACTTTTTTTACCCTAAAAATTTGGTTTAATATCATTTTTATCGTTTTTTAGGGTTTAGAGCATGCATGTCTAAATTGGCTTTTTAGTGAACCCGTTCAAATTTTAACCGATTAAAAAGCTAAAAATTTGAGTTTAAGTTGTATAATTAGGTTCAAATACCCATAATTAACTTTTTGTACCCACAAAATTTGATTTAATATCATTTTCGATCGTTCTTTAGAGTTTAGAGCGTGCATGTCTAAATGGGTTTTCTAGTGAACGCATTAGAATTTTAACGGATAAAAAAGCTCAAAATTTCAGTTTAAGTTGTATAATTAGGTTCAAATGCCCATAATTAACTTTGTGTACCCAAAAAATTGATTTAATATCATTTTCAATCGTTTTTTGGAGTTTAGAGCGTGCATGTCTAAATGGGTTTTCTAGTGAACCCGTTCGAATTTTAACTTAGTAAAAAGTTCAAAATTTTAGTTTATACTTTATAATTAGGTACAAAATCCCATAATTAACTTTTTGTACCCAAAAAATTTGATTCAATATCATTTTTGATCCTTTTTAGGGTTCAGAGCGTGCACGTCTGAATGGGCTTTCTAGTGAACCCGTTCGAATTTTTACCGAGTAAGAAGCTCAAAATTTGATTTTAAGCTGTATAATTAGTTTTGAAAGCCCATAATTAACTTTTTGTACACAAAAAATTTGATATAATATCATTTTCGATCTTTTCTTATGGTTAAGAGCGTACATGTCTAAATGAGCTTACTAGTGAACCTGTTCAAATTTTAACCTAGTAAAAAGCTCAAAATTTGTTTTTAAGTTGTATAATTAGGTTCAAAAGCCTATTAACTTTTTGTACGCAAAAATTATGATTTAAAATCATTTCCAATCATTTTTTAGGGTTTAGAGCGTACATGTCTAAATGGGCTATCTACTGAACCCGTTCGAATTTTAATAGACTCAAAAATTCAAAATTTTAGTTTAAGCTATATGATTAGTTTCAAAATCCCATAATTAACTTTTTGTACCCAAAAATTTTGATTTAATATCATTTTCGATCGTTTTTTAGGGTTTAGAGCTTGTATGTCTAAATGGGCTTTCTAGAGAACCCGTTCGAATTTTAACCTAGTAAAAAGTTCAAAATTTTAGTTTAAGCTGTATAATTAGGTTCAAAATCTCATAATTAATTTTTTCTATCCAAAAAATTTGATCTAATATCATTTTTGATCGTTTTTTAGGGTTTAGGGTGTGCATATCTAAATGGGCTTTCCAGTGAACCCGTTCGAATTTTAACCGAGTAAAAAGTTCAAAATTCTAGTAAACTCTTTCGAATTTTAACCGAGTAAGAAGAATTTTAGTTTAAGCTTTATAATTAGGCTCAAAAGCCCATAATTAACTTTTTGTACTCAAAAAAATTGATTTAATATCATTTTTGATCGTTTTTTAGGGTTAAGAGCGTATATGTCTTAATAGGCTTTCTATTGAACCCGTTCGACTTTTAACCGAGTAAAAAGAATTTTAGTTTATGCAGTATAATTAGATTCTAAATACCATAATTAACTTTTTGTACCCAAAAAATTTAATTTAATATCATTTTCGATCGTTTTTAAGGTTTAGAGCGTGCATGTCTAAATGGGCTTTCTAGTGAACCTGTTCGAATTTTAACCGAGTAAAAAGTTCAAAATTTTAGTTTAAGATGTATAACCGGGTTCAAAAGCCCATAATTAACTTTGTGTACCTAAAAAAATTGATTTGATATCATTTTCGATCGTTTTTTAGGGTTCAGAGCGTGCATATCTAAATGGGCTTTCTAGTGAACCTGTTCAAATTTTAACCGTGTAAAAAGAATTTTAGTTTAAGTTGTATAATTAGATTTAAAAGCAGATAATTAACTTTTATACCCATAAGTTTGATTTAATATCATTTTTTATCGTTTTTAGGGTTTAGAACGTGCATGTCTAAATGTGCTTTCTAGTTAACCCGTTCGAATTTTAACGGAGTCAAAAGTTCAAAATTTGAGTTTAAGCTGTATAATTAGGCTCAAAATCCCATAATTAACTTTTTGTACACAAAAAATTTGACTTAATATCATTTTCGATCGTTTTTTAGAGTTTAGAGCTTACATGTCTAAATGGGTTTTCTAGTGTACTCGTTCCAATTTTAACCTAGTAAAAATTTCAAATTTTAGTTTAAGCTGTATTATTAGGTTCAAAAGCTCATAATTATATTTTTGTACCAAAAAATTTGATTTAATATCATTTTCGATCGTTTTTTAGGGTTAAGAGCGTGCATGTCTAAATGGGTTTTCTAGTGAACCCGTTAAAATTTCAGCCGAATAAAATGCACAAAGTTTGTGTTTAAGCTATATAATTAGGTTCAAATGCCCATAATTAACTTTTTTTACCCAAAAAATTTGATTTAATATCATTTTCGATCGTTTTTTAGGTTTTAGAGCATGCATGTCTAAATGGGCTTTCTAGTGAACCCGTTAAAATTTTAGCCAAGTAAAAAGCTCAAAATTTGTGTTTAAGCTGTATAATTAAGTTCAAATGCCCATAATTAACTTTTTATACCCAAAAAATTTGATTTAACATCATTTTCGATCGTTTTTTAAGGTTTAGAGCGTGCATGTCTAAATGGGCTTTCTGGTGAACCTGTTCGAATTTTAACCGATTAAAAAGCTTAAAATTTGAGGTTAAGTTGTATAATTAGCTTCAAAAGCCCATAATTATCTTTTTTTACCCAAAAAATTGATTTAGTATTATTTTCGATCGTTTTTAGGGTTCATAGCGTGCATGTCTAAATGGGCTTTCTAGTGAACCCGTTCGAATTTTAATCGAGTAAAAAGTTCAAAGTTTTAGTTTAAGCTGTATAATTAGGTTAAAAAGCCCATAATTAACTTTTTCTATCAAAAAAAATGTTCTAAAATCATTTTTGATCGTTTTTTAGGGTTCAGGGCGTGCTTGTCTTAATGGGCTTTCTAGTGAACCCGTTCGAATTTTAACCGATTAAAAAGTTTAAAATTTTAGTTTAAGGTGTATAATTAGGTTCAAAACCCCATAATTAACTTTTTTGTACCCAAAAAATTTGATTTAATATAATTTTCTATCTTTTTTTAGGGTTTAGAGATTGCATGTCTAAATGGGCTTTCTAGTGAACCCTTTCGAATTTTTATTTTTTGAATAAGCTAACAGTGATTACAAGTAGTATCTGTTTTAGAATATAATCTCCACCATTTGACATTGATTGCTCAATCACTCTGCTGGCATCGCTGGTACTCGAAACCACTTGGGCTAGAGGGTTCGTGCACCCTTTCGAATTTTAACCGAGTAAAAAGCTCAAAATTTTAGTTTAAGTTGTATAATTAGGTTCAAAAGCCCATAATTTAATTTTTGTACCCAAAAAATTGATTTAATATAATTTTTGATCATTTTTTAGGGTTCAGAGCTTGTATGTTTGAATGTTTTTTCTAGTGAACCCGTTCGAATTTTAACCGAGTAAAATTCTCAAAATTTTATTTTAAGCTGTATAATTAGCTTCAGAATCCCATAATTAACTTTTTGTACACAAAAAATTTGATTTAATATCATTTTCGATCATTTTTTATGGTTCAGAGCGTGCATCTCTAAATGGGCTTTCTAGTGAACCTGTTTGAATTTTAACCGAGTAAAAAGCTCAAAATTTGTTTTTAAGCTGTATAATTAGGTTCAAAAGCCCATAATTAACTTTTTTTACCCAAAAAATCTGATTTAATATCATTTCCAATCGTTTTTTAGGGTTCAGAGCGTGAATGTCTAAATAGGCTATCTAGTGAACCCATTCGAATTTTTAACCGAGAAAAAAATTCAAAATTTTAGTTTAAGCTGTATGATTTGGTTCAAAAGCCCATAATTAACTTTTTTTCCCAAAAATTTTGATTTAATATCATTTTCGATCATTTTTTAGGGTTCAGAGCGTGCATGTCTAATAGGGCTTTCTAATGAACCCGTTCGAATTTTAACCGAGTAAAAAGCTCCAAATTTGAGTTTAAGCTGTATAATTAGGTTCAAAAGCCCATAATTAATTTTTTTTGTAACATACCAAGAATGGTCCTAGGTATTATCAAGGTCGAATCAAGGGTTCGGTTGAACTAGTCAAGCCAATTAGCCAAAATCCGGAAATTAATTTTTATAAGTGGTTTTCAAAGGAAATAAAATATGGAAAAATACTCTAAAATTATTATTTGGACTCTATTTGAGTTTGGTAAACTCAATTTTGTAAAATTACAGTATGAACCTTGACATTTTGAAAATAGTGACTATTTTGTAAAAATGACAATTTTAGTGACTAAAATGTAAATGGGTCAAAACTTAAAATCTTTAAGGGGCTATTTATCCAATCTTTCTCAACAGATATTTTTCTCATTTTTCACCAAAATCACAATTTCTTGTAACTTCACATTTTCTCTCAACTTCTCCTAATTTTCTTGGTTTCCAATCAGAATTCTATTCAATTTTATCAAGGTAAATCACATATTTTTGATTTAATTTCGTTCATATTATTTTCTCCTTATTTCTCTCCAATTTCCTTACACTTTACAGCTTGTTTTTCATGGGTTTTTCAATTGGAAGGAGGTTGGATCTTGTTTGGAGTTAAGAAACCATTCAAACCTCTGAACTTTGAGTTCTTTATTGAAATTCCCAAGTGTTTGATCCATTGCATTGAGTTCTTGATTTGTTTTATGGTTTTAATTGATGATTTTCGGTTTTTATCGGTTAATTTTTATTGAAATGATGCAATCCCGTAATAAGGTGATACCTGATGGTTTTTAATGGGTAAATCAATGAATTTTGGTGTGTTTTAACATGGAATTAATGGTTCTTGTATGGGTAAACTCGGATCTTAAGTTTCGGTGGTTTTATTTGGCTTAGATCTTCGGTTTATGGCTTGTTTAGGTGGCTGAATGTTTTATGCTTGTTTAGGATGGTTATATCATGGTTCTTGGTTGTGTTTTGATGTTGATAAGTTGTGATTTTCGTTGGCTAAGGGCTGGAGGTCGTTCGGATAAGTTTCGGATGTGTTTTCGGTTTTCTTAAGTGTAGTTTTTGGGGCTGCTTGTTTGGAAAGTGTGGGAGGTTGATTGAATGCATTAATATCCATTAGTACCTCTGTTTTGATATGTTAAAAAAGGTCAAGGTGTTGAGCTAAGTGTTGAAGGTGTTTCGGAAAAGGCGAGAATGTCGGTTGGCTTCGGCAAGCTAGTTTTGGACAAGTGGTGAGTGGGCAGCAGTATCGGCAAGGTTTTACTTGTTTTATCAAAGGTTTGGGAGTATAGGGATGGTGTGAAAAACCTCCCCACACTCGGAAGTAAGTTAAATGGTTTCTCTCTCTTAACGGTTCCCATATCGTTCCATAATTGTCATATTTTAGACATGCTCTTAATGTAGTTTTTACATATGTGATTTATGCATGAGAAATGATAAGTGCTTTGTCCAAAGGATGTTTTCATTATGGTCCATTGATATCGGATATGTTTTGACAATTGAATACATCATGAGTTTTATTAATTTCTATACTTTGGTAACATATCCAATGATTGGTAATGTTGCATTGGTTTTATGAAAGATGCATATGAAGGAATAGTTTCCAATGCATGAATTGAATTTGGAAATGATACATGCATGTGTTAGCTGCTGTATATGCATGGTTAATGATGGTTTCCATGACTTTTAAAGCATGAGAATGATTTGGATTAAAGTATGGTTATTTCCCTTTTCCCGAATAAAGCCGTTGAGTATGATTTGGTTCATCTTGTTGAACATATAGTGAGTGCATTGTAAAACAGCAAGCTACCATGCATAATGAGTATGATATTGGCTTGGTGACACTATTTAAGACCACGAATACAAATGACATGTCATTAGGATTAGGTGCACTATAAAGATTATGAGAATAATGATGTTGCCTACACGTAAACAAGAGTGACTTTTTATCCGACCGTGCATATAGTTGACCCATACGTAAACAAGGGTGACTTTGTGTCCGACCGTGCGTAGTGGGGGTAACATGTATACAAGGGTGACTTCGTGTCCAACCGATGCATGTTGAGACCAAGTGTCTCTAGATAAGGAATAAGGAATCCGTGTATTCGATGGGTATAAGATTTTAACAAAGTTAGTCACTTAGTTGCCAATATGCATGAATTATGATTGAGACTTTTGTGTATTGTAAAGCATGAGATTGTGGAACATGTTGATTTAGAATTGTATAGAAAATGTAATGTTTTAAAATCAGAAGTTTCACAAGCATGTGTTCTTGATTAAACTTTGTACAAGGATATAAGCATGAGAGAATAGCTTAAGCGTTGCTATATGTTTAGCATGTAAGACTTGTACCTTGAACATTATTGAGTACTTGATATAAGCTTTGCTAGGTGAATAGCATATAAGACTTGTGATGGTGCATAGAGATGCATATGTATTAAAAAGGGTCATAAGTTTAATGGTAGTTTTAAAAGCATGAAAGCATTGAGAGTTTTAGCTTTGTAATACATGAAATGAATGTTACTTGATAAAGAAGTTATTTCGATTTTACAAACCATATTTGAGATACTTTTAGTGAGCATGATATGGCATGATTTAAAGAGTTTATTGATGGACTTATGGGCTGCATCGTAAAGGTGTTTTCTTTATATTTTACCCCTCACTAAGCTTATGCTTACCCTCTCTTTTAGCTTACAATGCAGAGACATTAATCGAGACGGCCAAGGAAAGCAAGGTTCCAAGTGTATGTTGATGAATAGCTCAAGTATGTGTTCTAAAATGTAGTAGTAGTAAAAGAGCAATGGGGTATAGTTACATTGTTGTAAGAATTGGCTTTTGATTTGTAAACGTTGCTTTGATTATTTGAACTTGAGTATGTAGTGGATGTTTAAGTTGCTCTTGGTGCCTAGGAATTATGCATATAGTTAACGGTGATCATTGGTGGTGTTTTGAATGAGTTAGATCTACTTAAAAAGGACTGATTTTATGTTTCTGAGCATAAAGTTTCAAAACCTTAGGGAAAGTTTCGGAACCTTTATCAAATAGTTTCGAAACTTCCAGGAAGGTTTCGAAACCTTGCGGGCTAGTTGGATATTAGAACATTACTGAAATGAAAGTTTCAAAACTTTCAAGGAAAAGTTTCGAAACCTTTTCCATAAAGTTTCGAAACCTTTAATGAAGGTTTCGAAACCTTTGATTGGTTATTAGTTGATACTTGTCGGATTTGCATTTTAGTCCCGGATATCTTTCTATGTTTAATTATGGTAGCTACAAATATTATTTTGAGTTGAAATTCACCTTGATGCATAAAGTTGACTTAATTTCAAGTTGGCTAACTTAAATCAGAGGTAGTCCCTAGAAATTAAAAGTTTTACATTTTGTTTCTTAGTTAGTGAAGCATGTAATTGATGATGTTAGAATGCTCCGTTTGGTCTGAAATTTATCATGAGAGTTCTATGCATATTTAATTGAAATTTGATGGAATGAATTTCTACCTTGTCAAAAGAATTTAAAATATTCACGTTTTAGTCCTTAAGTTGCTCATGTGTTAATTGAGTGCTCATTTGAGATCAAATTGCCTCCGTTCTTGTTTTGCATGAAATCGAAACACATAGGAACATAATTATGCCTTTAGATAAGATAAAGAAAAATATATATAACGGTTTTCAGGTTCGTTTATCGAATCGAGCCTTCACGGGTTTGGTTCAGTATTCCCCGTGTGACCCATTAGAGCCGGTTCCGTCTAGGCTGGGCTAAGGGGGTTACATTTTTACCTAAAAAATTTGATTTAATATCATTTCCAATCGTTTTTTAGGGTTCAGAGCGTGCATGTCTAAATGGGCTATCTAGTGAATCCGTTCGAATTTTAACTGAGTCAAAAATTCAAAATTTTAGTTTAACCTATATAATTAGGTTCAAAAGCCCATAATTAATTTTTTTACCCAAAAAAAATTAGTTAATATCATTTTTGATCTTTTTTAGGGTTTAGAGCATACACGTCTAAATGGGCTTTCTAATGAACCCCTTGGAATTTCAACTGAGTAAAAAGCTCAAAATTTGAGTTAAGATGTAAAATTAGGTTCAAAATCCTATAATTAACTTTTTATACCCAAAAAATTTGATTTAATATCGTTAAACCAATGAATCGGTCCAAGCGTTCGAAGATAGGTTGTGAGTTGATTCCATGTTTAAACCATGTGAACCAACCCGAGTTAGGTTTACAATCAAAGAGTTCATTTCGAGATAAACATTGTTGAACATTAATAATTTGGGAGCGTGCACGTTGGCATCCTCCTTGTTTTTCATTGTCATGAAGAATTTCATTAAAGTCCCCACCTAGTAACCATGGGAGGTTTGAGGATGATTTTAAGGAATCTATTAATTGTCATGTTTTGTATTTATAGTTTGTATTAGCATAACCATGCAACCCAGTGAAATGGAATTTGGAATTGTCATGGCTAATAATACAATCAATATGACTATCGGAGTAAGAAAGTAAATCACTTTGAATTTTATTAGTCCAAAGTAAGGCTAGGCCAGTACAAGGTGAACTATTTTCTAACGATATGCATCCTTGCGTATCAAGTGATGCACTAAGAGAATTACATCGAGATTTATTAAGTCTAGTTTCACATAGAAATAAAACATCGGGTTCATATTTGGTAATTATTTTTTTGATATTTTGAACTGCCTGGACCTTACCAAGGCCTTGGCAGTTCCAACACATGATTTTCATTTGGTTCGGCGGGGTTGAGCCGTGTCAACCTCCGTCGCAGAGTTTTTTTCGCTGCTCATCCCAGCTTTATCAAAAAGAGCATGTTTTGGTTTCTTTTGGTATTGAATTCATGCATTGGAAGGGATCGTTTCTTTCCAGCACGAAAAAGTAAAGAAAAGATATAAACACTTTTAGTTATTGTAAGTAATAAAGTAAAATTAGTTTGGTAAGAAGAGATATATAAGTTGAAAAGAATAAAATTAAATATGGTAATGGATATTGGAGTATAATGGTAAGAATAGGTAAGAATCTTATTAATAGTTATGTAACAAGGTAAATTGTAATTAAAGTAAGTGGATGAAAGAAAATGAATTAGAGTATATGTAAAAGGTATGTGGAAATTAATTAGCATAAAACAAAAAGGTATATAGGAAGAAAATATATGAATTTTGATAAGAGAAGGTAAATGATAAAAAAAGTATGAAAATGTATGAGAAATTTTTGTAAAATAATATTTTTTAGGTATAGTTAGAAATGTTTTGAATATTTGAGAATCTACTTTTTTTGAATTCAAAATTTTTGTAAAAAAATAAGTATTAGATACTGAGATTTGGAGTAAATTTGGTAAATTTATATTATTATTGGTGGAAAATTTTAATTTTTTGTGTGTAAAAAGATTGTAGTTTATTGTTGGTTGAGTTACGTCTATTTTTGATATTGAAATTTTTGATATTGAAATTTTATATGAGATTAGTGGATCTTTGTATACTTTGACAGTAATTTTGTTTGTCATGTTTTCTAGCATTATTTTCTTCCTTACGGTTGATTGTATGGGTTTAATGGATGAAATCCAAGAATGGGTTGGTATGATAAATTTTAACTTCTATAAGATACCATTAAGTGGTTGGGTAATTTTGAGTTCCCAATAATGGGTTGGTTTAGTAAGATTGTATATGATATGAAATTTATTTATTAGGTACAAATATTTAATTGTTTTTGGAAATATTGGTAGAGGTGCAAGAAAAGAGAAAAAGGGATTGGAGTTACTTAGCATATAAGGAAAGAAGAAAGGACAAAGAAGGTTAAAAAGATAAGAATTTTATTTGGGGAACAATGAAAAGGTAAGCGGTAAAGAGGTAATACAAGATTGGATAAAAGTTTAGTAAGTTATAGTTGTTGGAAATGCATGACAGTTTTTTGTAAAGGTAATTGTAAATCAATTGATTTTGCAGTGAGTTTGACAATTTTGTAAATTTATTTGTGAATATGGTAAAATTATAATGTAGTAATCGTAATTGTATTAAAATTGGTATTAATGAGTTTGAGGAGATTTGTAATATTATTTTCGGTGTTGGTTTTAAGAAAGAATATTGAAAAGATGTGAATGAAATTAGATAATAAGATAGTTTTTGAGAATATATGTTGAAAAGAATAAAAATATATATGATAAGAGATAATATAGTATAATGGTAAAAAGAGGTAAGAATTTTTGTAATAGTTGTGTATAAAGATAAATTATAAAAGATATGAAAATTAATTAGATAATTAGAAAAAGCTATATAGTAAAAAAGGTACAAGAGTATATGAAAGATATTTACTAAAAGAAAATTTTTTGTTATTATTGGAAATGTTATTAATGAGATAAAAAAATATAAAAGGTAATGGAGATTAATTAGGATATGACAGAAAAGTAAATGATTAGGAAAGGGTAAAAAGATTTGAAATTTATTTAAGATATAAAGAAAAGTAAACGGTAAAGAAGGTAATAAAGTATTTTAGAAGTTTTTAGTAATTTATATTTTTTTTGGGTATTTTTAGAAGTTTTTTGAAACTTTGAATAGATATTTTTAAAATTTTTTTGAAGATTTGAATGTCTACTTTATTGTAAATCAAATTTTTTGGAAAAAGGTAAGTAGAAAGGATTGAAATTTGGTGTAAATTTGGTAAGTTTACATTAGTATATATGGTTCAGAGCGTGCATGTCTTAATGGGATTTCTAGTGAACCCGTTCGAATATTAACCGAGTAAAAAGTTCAAAATTTTAGTTTAAGCTGTATAATTAGGTTCAAAATTCCATAATTAACTTTTTGTACCCAAAAAATTTGATTTAAAATTATTTTCGATCTTTTTTTTAGGGTTTAGTGCGTGTATGTCTAAATGGCCTCTCTATTGAACCCGTTCGAATTTTAACCGAGTAAAAAGCTAAAAATTTGAGATTAAGCTGTATAATTAAATTCAAAAGCCCATAATTAACATTTAGTACCCAAAAAATTTGATTCAATATCATTTTCGATCATTTTTTACGGTTCGGAGCGTGCATGTCTTAATGGTCTTTCTAGTGAACCCGTTCGAATTTTAGCCAAGTAAAAACCTCAAAATTTTAGTTTAAGCTGTATAATTAGGTTCAAAAGCCTGTAATTAACTTTTTGTACCCAAAAAATTTGATTTAATATCATTTTCGACCGTTTTTTAGGGTTCAAAGCGTGCATGTCTAAATGGGCTTTCTATTGAAACCGTTCGAATTTTAACGGAGTAAAAATCTCAAAATTTGAGTTTAAGCTATATAATTAGGTTCAAAAAACCCATAATTAACTTTTAGTACCCAAAAAATTTGATTTAATATCATTTTCGATTGTTTTTTGTGGTTTAGAGCGTGCATGTCTTAATGGGCTTTCTAGTGAACCTTTTCAAATTTTAACCGAGTAAAAAGCTCAAAATTTTAGTTTAAGCTGTATAATTAGCTTCAAAAGCACATAATTAACTTTTAGTACACAAAAAATTTGATTTAATATCATTTTCGATCGTTTTTTATGGTTCAGAGCGTGCATGTCTTAAAGGGCTTTCTAGTGAACCTGTTCGAATTTTAACCGAGTAAAAAGCTCAAAATTTAAGTTTAAGTTGTATAATTAGGTTCAAAAGCCCATAATTAACTTTTTATTTCCAAAAAATTTGATTTAATATCATTTTCGATATCGTTTTTTACGGTTCAGAGCTTGCATGTCTAAATGGGCTATCTAGTGAACCCGTTCAAATTTTAACCGAGTAAAAAGCTCAAAATTTAATTTTAAGCTGTATAATTAGGTTCAAAGCCCATAATTAACTTTTATACACAAAAAATTGATTTAATATCCTTTTCGATCGTTTTTTAAGGTTTAGAGCGTGCATATCTAAATGGGTTTTCTAGTGAAACAGTTCGAATTTTAACCTACTAAGAAATTCAAATTTTGAGTTTAAGCTATATAATTAGGATCAAAATCCCATAATTAACTTTTTGTACCCAAAAAATTTGATTTAATATCATTTTCGATTCTTTTTTATGGTTTAGAGCATGCATGTCTTAATTGGCTTTCTAGTGAAACCGTTCGAATTTTAACCAAGTAAAAAGCTCAAAATTTGAGTTTAAGTTGTGTAATTAAATTCAAAAGCCCATAATTAACTTTTAGTACCCAAAAAATTTGATTTAATATCATTTTCGAACGTTTTTTATGGTTCAGAGTGTGCAGGTCTTAATGGGCTTTCTAGTGAACCCGTTCGAATTTTAGCCGATTAAAAAGTTAAAAATTAGATTTTAAGCTGTATAATTAGGTTCAAAAGCCCGTAATTAACTTTTAGTACCCAAAAAATTTGATTTAAAATCATTTTCGATCGTTTTTTAGGGTTTAGTGCGTGTATGTCTAAATGGGCTTTCTAGTGAACCCGTTCGATTTTAGACGAGTAAAAAGCTCAAAATTTGATTTTAAGCTATATAATTAGGTTCAAAAGCCCATAATTAACTTTTTGTACCCAAAAAATTTGATTTAAGATCATTTTTGGTCGTTTTTTGTGGTTCAGAGAGTGCATGACTTAATGGGCTTTAACCGAGTAAAAAGCTCAAAATTTTAGTTTAAGCTGTATAATTAGGTTCAAAAGCACATAATTAACTTTTAGTACACAAAAAATTTGATTTAATATCATTTTCGATCGTTTTTTATGGTTCAGAGCGTGCATGTCTTAATGGGCTTTCTAGTGAACCTGTTCGAATTTTAACCGAGTAAAAAGCTCAAAATTTAAGTTTAAGTTGTATAATTAGGTTCAAAAGCTCATAATTAACTTTTTATTCCCAAAAAAATTGATTTAATATCATTTTCGATATCGTTTTTTGGGGTTAAGAGCTTGCATGTCTAAATGGGCTATCTAGTGAACCCGTTTGAATTTTAACCGAGTAAGAAGCTCAAAATTTAATTTTATGCTGTATAATTAGGTTCAAAGCCCATAATTAACTTTTATACTTAAAAAAATTGATTTAATATCCTTTTCGATCGTTTTTTAAGGATTAGAGCGTGCATATCTAAATGGGCTTTCTAGTGAACCCGTTCGATTTTAGCCGAGTAAAAAGTTCAAAATTTTAGTTTAAGCTGTATAATTAGGTTCAAAATACCATAGTTAACTTTTTGTACCAAAAAAATTTGATTTAAAATCATTTTCGATCTTTTTTAGGGTTTAGTGCGTGCATGTCTAAATGGCCTCTCTATTGAACCCGTTTGAATTTTAACCGAGTAAAAAGCTCAAAATTTGAGATTAAGCTGTATAATTAAATTCAAAAGCCCATAATTAACTTTTAGTACCCAAAAAATTTGATTCAATATCATTTTCGATCGTTTTTTACGGTTCGGAGCGTGCATGTCTTAATGGGCTTTCTAGTGAACCCGTTCGAATTTTAGCCAAGTAAAAAGCTCAAAATTTTAGTTTAAGATGTATAATTAGGTTCAAAAGCCTATAATTAACTTTTTGTACCCAAAATATTTGATTTAATATCATTTTCGATCGTTTTTTAGGGTTCAAAGCGTGCATGTCTAAATGGGCTTTCTATTGAAACCGTTCGAATTTTAACCGAGTAAAAAGCTCAAAATTTGAGTTTAAGCTGTATAATTAAGTTCAAAAGCCCATCATTAACTTTTAGTAACCAAAAAATTTGATTTAATATCATTTTCGATTGTTTTTTATGGTTCAGAGCGTGCATGTCTTAATGGGCTTTCTAGTGAACCTTTTCAAATTTTAACCGAGTAAAAAGCTCAAAATTTTAGTTTAAGCTGTATAATTAGGTTCTAAAGCACATAATTAACTTTTAGTACACAAAAAATTTGATTTAATATCATTTTCGATCGTTTTTTATGGTTCAGAGCGTGCATGTCTTAATGGGCTTTCTAGTGAACCTGTTCGAATTTTAACCGAGTAAAAAGCTCAAAATTTAAGTTTAAGTTGTATAATTAGGTTCAAAAGCCCATAATTAACTTTTATACACAAAAAAATTGATTTAATATCCTTTTCGATCGTTTTTTAAGGTTTAGAGCATGCATATCTAAATGGGTTTTCTAGTGAAACCATTCGAATTTTAACCTACTAAGAAATTCAAATTTTGAGTTTAAGCTATATATTTAGGATCAAAATCCCATAATTAACTTTTTGTACCCAAAAAATTCGATTTAATATCATTTTCGATCGTTTTTTATGGTTTAGAGCATGCATGTCTTAATTGGCTTTCTAGTGAAACCGTTCGAATTTTAACCGAGTAAAAAGCCCAAAATTTGAGTTTAAGTTGTGTAATTAAATTCAAAAGCCCATAATTAACTTTTAGTACCCAAAAAATTTGACTTAATATCATTTTTGATCATTTTTTATGGTTCAGAGTGTGCATGTCTTAACGGGCTTTTTAGTGAACCCGTTCGAATTTTAGCCAAGTAAAAAGCTTAAAATTTTAGTTTAAGCAGTATAATTAGGTTCAAAAGCCCATAATTAACTTTTTGTACACAAAAAATTTCATTTAATATCATTTTTCGATCGTTTTTTATGGTTTAGAGCATGCATATGTTTAAATAGGCATTCTAGTGAACCAGTTCGAATTTAGACCAAGTAAAAAACTCAAAATTTGATTTTAAGTTGTATAATTAGGTTCAAAAGCCCATAATTAACTTTTTATACCCAAAAAATTTGATTTAATATCATTTTCGATCGTTTTTTAGGGTTCAAAGCGTGCATGTCTAAATGGGCTTTCTATTGAACTCGTTCGAATTTTAACCGAGTAAAAATCTCAAAATTTTATTTTAAGCTATATAATTAAGTTCAAAAGCCCATAATTAACCTTTTGTACCCAAAAATTTTGATTTAATATCATTTTCGATCATTTTTTAGGTTCATAGCGTGAATGTCTAAATAAGCTTTCTAGTGAACCCGTTCGAATTTTAACCGAGTAAAAAGCTCAAAATTTTAGTTTAAGTTGTATAATTAGGTTCAAAAGCCCATAATTAACTTTTTGCACCTAGAAAAATTGATTTAATATCATTTTTTAGGGTTCATAGCATGCATGTCTAAATAGGCTTTCTAGTGAACCCGTTCGAATTTTAACCGAGTGAAAAGCTCAAAATATTAGTTTAAGTTGTATAATTAGGTTCAGAAGCACATAATTAACTTTTTGCACCCAAAAAATTTGAATTAATATCATTTTCGATCGTTCTTTAGGGTTCAGAGCGTGCATGTCTAAATGGGCTTTCTAGTGAACCCTTTAAAATTTTAACCGAGTAAAAAGCTCAAAATTTTAGTTTAAGCTGTATAATTAGGTTCAAAAGCACATAATTAACTTTTAGTACCTAAAAAATTTGATTTAATATCATTTTCGATCGTTTTTTATGGTTCAGAGCGTGCATGTCTAAATGGGCTTTCTAGTGAACCCGTTGGAATTTTTTTTGAGGGGAAAGGGCCTCATTAAAAAAACCCGATAGCTAGTCACCCCGAAGAGTGGGTAGGCCCCTACGGGGAAAAGAGTGCCCATGGTTTTATCGTGAAGAAGAGGAAAACCTCTCTAGATTTACAGAAGCCCGAATAAAGTCGGGAAAGTTACAATCGAAAGTGTAAGAAACAAAAGAACGCAAAGCCCTAGTAGCTAAGACATGGGCTACATTGTTTGCATTTCTAGGTACATAACAGATTTTACAATCAGGCAGAGTACCAAGAGTGGAACAGATGCAGGACACCAAATGTCGCACTGTTGAAAGATCTTGGTGCTGAATGATGTTAACTTTGTTGGCAATGGAAGCAGAATCTGTTTCAAGAATTACATTAGTCCAGCCATTGGCAACAACAAGTTTTAAGCCTTCCAGAATAGCAAGAGGCTCGGCAGAAGCTGGATCTGGACAAAAAAGAGGCATAGAGCATCCATCGAGAACAGAATCGGAAGCGTCTCGAGAAATGATGCCAGCAGCAGCACCCTTTAACATTGGGTCAAAGGCCCCATCTGTGTTAATTTTGACGAATCCAGACACCGGTTTCGTCCATCAAGATTGAGCGAAGGTAGGCTCAGCTAGCCGGGATCGTAAATGGGAAGCATCATTTACTATTGTATAGTCCTGAAAGATTTTTTCCGCATTGGAAACAACTAACCAAGCTGGTTGGAGATGATTGTTATGGACAAAGTCATTATGTCGGTTCCATAAATTCCAGAGGATCGTAATAAGGAGAGAAAATTGATGTAAATATAGGAAACTGGCAACTTCAGAGAGCCATTGGTTAGTGGATGTAGTATGCGAGGACGAGAAAATTCGAGCAGGGAGCCTTGCTAATAGTAATGCCTCCTTGGTACTAGAACAGTCCCTCATCGCATGGAGGGTGGTTTCAATGGCCATATACCCGTTCGAATTTTAACCGAGTAAAAAGCTCAAAATTTAAGTTTAAGCTGTATAATTAGGTTCAAAAGCCCATAATTAACTTTTATACCCAAAAAATTTGATTTAATATCATTTTCGATCGTTTTTTAGGGTTCAGAGCTTGCATGTCTAAATGGGCTATCTAGGGAACCCGTTTGAATTTTAACCGAGTAAAAAGCTCAAAATTTGATTTTAAGTTGTATAATTAGGTTCAAAAGACCATAATTAACTTTTTATACCCAAAAAATTTGATTTAATATCATTTTCGATCATTTTTTAGGGTTCAGAGCTTACATGTCTAAATGGGCTTTCCAGTGTACCCGTTCAAATTTTAACCGAGTAAAAAGCTCAAAAATTGAGTTTAAGCTGTATAATTAGGTTCAAAGCCAATAATTAATTTTTATACCCAAAAAAATTTATTTAATAACATTTTTAAATAGTTTTTTAGGGATCAGAGCGTGCATGTCATAATGGACATTCTAGTGAACCCGTTCGAATATTAACCGAGTAAAAAGATCAAAATTTCATTTTAAGCTATATAATTAGGTTCAAAAGCCCATAATTAACTTTTTGTACCCAAAAAATTTGATTTAAGATCATTTTTGGTCGTTTTTTAGGGTTCAGAGCGTGCATGTCTTAATGGGATTTCTAGTGAACCCGTTCGAATTTTAACCTAGTAAAAAGTTGAAAATTTTAGTTTAAGCTGTATAATTAGGTTCAAAATACCATAATTAACTTTTTTTACCCAAAAAATATGATTTAAAATCATTTTCGATCGTTTTTTAGGGTTTAGTGCGTGCATGTCTAAATGGGCTCTCTATTGAACCCGTTCGAATTTTAACCGAGTAAAAAGTTAAAAATTAGAGTTTAAGCTGTATAATTAGGTTCAAAAGCCCGTAATTAACTTTTAGTATCCAAAAAATTTAATTTAATATCATTTTCGATCTTTTTTAGGGTTTAGTGCGTGCATGCCTAAATGGGCTTTCTAGTAAACCCGTTCGAATTTTAACCGAGTAAAAAGCTCAAAATTTGATTCTAAGTTGTATAATTAGATTCAAAAGCCCATAATTAACTTTTTTTTACCCAAAAAATTTGATTTAAGATCATTTTTGGTCGTTTTTTAGGGTTTAGAGCGTGCATGTCTTAATGGGATTTCTAGTGAACACGTTCGAATTTTAACCTAGTAAAAAGTTCAAATTTTGAGTTCTGTATAATTAGGTTGAAAAGCCCATAATTAACTTTTTGTACACAAAAAATTTGATTTAATATCATCTTCTATCGTTTTTTAGGGTTGAAAGCGTGCATGTCTTAATGGGCTTTCTAGTGAACCCGTTCGAATTTTAACAGAGTAAAAAGTTCAAAATTTTAGTTTAAGCTATATAATTAGGTTCAAAATACCATAATTAACTTTTTGTACCCAAAAAATTTGATTTAATATGATTTTCGATCGTTTTTTAGGGTTCAGAGCATGCATGTCTTAATAGGCTTTCTAGCGAACCCGTTCGAATTTTAACCGAGTAAAAAGTTAAAAATTGGATTTTAAGCTGTATAATTAGGTTCAAAAGCCCGTAATTAACTTTTTGTACCCAAGAAATTTGATTTAATATCATTTTCGATCGTTTTTTAGGCTTTAGTGCATGCATGTCTAAATGGGCTTTCTACTGAACCCGTTCGATTTTAGCCGAGTAAAAAGCTCAAAATTTGATTTTAAGCTATATAATTAGGTTCAAAAGCCCATAATTAACTTTTTGTACCTAAAAAATTTGATTTAAGGTCATTTTTGGTCGTTTTTTAGGGTTTAGAGCGCGCATGTCTTAATGGGATTTCTAGTGAACCCGTCCGATTTTAGCCGAGTAAAAAGCTCAAAATTTGATTTTAAGCTATATAATTAGGTTCAAAAGACCATAATTAACTTTTTGTACCCAAAAAATTTGATTTAAGAACATTTTTGGTCGTTTTTTAGGGTTTAGAGCGTGCATGTCTTAATGGGATTTCTAGTTAACCCGTTTGAATTTTAACCTAGTAAAAAGTTCAAAGTTTTAGTTTAAGCTGTATAATTAGGTTCAAAAGACCATAATTAACTTTTTGAACCCAAAAAATTTGATTTAATATCATTTTCGATCGTTTTTTAGGGTTCAGAGCGTGCATGTCTTAATGGGCTTTCTAGTGAACCCGTTCGAATTTTAACCGAGTAAAAAGTTCAAAATTTTAGTTTAAGCTATATAATTAGGTTCAAAATACCATAATAAACTTTTTGTACCCAAAAAATTTGATTTAGAAGCATTTTCGATCGTTTTTTAGGGTTTAGTGCGTACATGTCTAAATAGGCTCTCTATTGAACCCGTTCGATTTTTAACCCAGTAAAAAGTTCAATGTTTGAGTTTACGTTTTATACTTTGGTTTAAAAGCACATAATTAACTTTTAGTACCCAAAAAATTCGATTTAATATCATTTTCAATCATTTTTTATGGTTCAGAGCATGCATGTCTAAATGGGCTTTCTAGTGAACCCGTTCGAATTTTAACCGAGTAAAAAACTCAAAATTTTATTTTAAGTTGTATAATTAGGTCAAAAGCCCATAATTAACTTTTTGCACCCAGAAAAATTGATTTAATATCATTTTTTAGGGTTCATATCATGCATGTCTAAATAGGCTTTCTAGTGAACCCGTTCGAATTTTAACCGAGTAAAAAGCTCAAAATATTAGTTTAAGTTGAATAATTAGGTTCAGAAGCACATAATTAACTTTTTGCAGCCAAAAAACTTGAATTAATATCATTTTCGATCGTTCTTTAGGGTTCAGAGCGTGCATGTCTAAATGGGCTTTCTAGTGAACCCTTTAAAATTTTAACCGAGTAAAAAGCTCAAAATTTTAGTTTAAGCTGTATAATTAGGTTCAAAAGAACATAATTAACTTTTAGTACCTAAAAAATTTGATTTAATATCATTTTCGATTGTTTTTTATGGTTCAGAGCGTGCATGTCTAAATGGGCTTTCTAGTGAACCCGTTCGAATTTATTTTTTTTTTTAGTGGAAAGGGCCTCATTAAAAAAACCGTATAGCCAGTCACCCCGAAGAGTGGGTAGGCCCCTATGGGGAAAAGGGTGCCTATGGTTTTATTGTGAAGAAGAGGAGAATCTCTCTAGGTTTACAGAAGCCCGAATAAAGTCGGGAAAGTTGCAATCAAAAGTGCAAGAAACAAAAGAACGCAAAGCCCTAGTAGCTAAGACATGGGCTACAATGTTTGCATTTCTAGGTACATAACATATTTTACAATCAAGCAGAGTACCAAGAGTGGAACGGATACAGGACACCAAATGTCGCACTGTTGAAAGATCTTGGTGCTGAATGCTGTTAACTTTGTTGGCAATGGAAGCAGAATCTGTTTCAAGAATTACATTAGTCCAGCCATTGGCAACAACAAGTTCTAAGCCTTCCAGAATAGCAAGAGCCTCGGCAGAAGCTGGATCTGGACAAAAAAGAGGCATAGAGCATCCATCGAGAACAGAATCGGAAGCGTCTCGAGAAATGATGCCAGTAGCAGCACCCTTTAACATTGGGTCAAAGGCCTCATCTGTGTTAATTTTGACGAATCCAGACGCCGGTTTCGTCCATCTAGATTGAGCGAAGGTAGGCTCAGCTAGCCAGGATCGTAAATGGGAAGCATCATTTACTATTGTATAGTCCTGAAAGATTTTTTCTGCATTGAAAACAACTAACCAAGCTGGTTGGAGATGATTGTTATGGACAAAGTCATTACGTCGGTTCCATAAATTCCAGAGGATCGTAATAAGAAGAGAAAATTGATGTAAGGATAGGAAACTGTCAACTTCAGAGAGCCATTGGTTAGTGGATGTAGTATGCGAGGACGAGAAAATTCGAGCAGGGAGCCCTGCTAATAGAAGTGCCTCCTTGGTACTAGAACAGTCCCTCATCGCATGGAGGGTGGTTTCAATGGCCATGTACCCGTTCGAATTTTAACCGAGTAAAAAGCTCAAAATTTAAGTCTAAGCTGTAGAATTAGGTTCAAAAGCCCATAATTAACTTTTATACCCAAAAAATTTGATTTAATATCATTTTCGATCGTTTTTTAGGGTTCAGAGCTTGCATGTCTAAATGGGCTATCTAGTGAACCCGTTTGAATTTTAACCGAGTAAAAAGCTCAAAATTTGATTTTAAGCTGTATAATTAGGTTCAAAGCCCATAATTAACTTTTTATAACCAAAAAATTTGATTTAATATCATTTTCGATAGTTTTTTATGGTTCAGAGCGTGCATGTCTTAATGGGCTTTCTAGTGAACCCGTTCGAATATTAACCGAGTAAAAAGTTAAAAATTTTAGTTTAAGCTGTATAATTAGGTTCAAAAGACCATAATTAGCTTTTTATACCCAAAAAATTTGATTTAATATCATTTTCGATCATTTTTTAGGGTTCAGAGCTTACATGTCTAAATGGGCTTTCTAGGGTACCCGTTCGAATTTTAAACGAGTAAAAAGCTCAAAATTTGAGTTTAAGCTGTATAATTAGGTTCAAAGACCATAATTAACTTTTTATACCCAAAAATATTTATTTAATAACATTTTCGATAGTTTTTTAGGGTTCAGAGCGTGCATGTCTTAATGGGCATTCTAGTGAACCCGTTCGAATATTAACCGAGTAAAAAGCTCAAAATTTCATTTTAAGCTATATAATTAGGTTCAAAAGCCCATAATTAACTTTTTGTACCCAAAAAATTTGATTTAAGATCATTTTTGGTCGTTTTTTAGGGTTCAGAGCGTGCATGTCTTAATGGGATATCTAGTGAACCCGTTCGAATTTTAACCTAGTAAAAAGTTTAAAATTTAAGTTTAAGCTGTATAATTAGGTTCAAAAGCCCATAATTAACATTTTGTACCCAAAAAATTTGATTTAATATCATTTTCGATCGTTTTTTATGGTTCAGAGCGTGCATGTCTTAATGGGCTTTCTAGTGAACCCGTTCGAATTTTAACCAAGTAAAAAGTTGAAAATTTTAGTTTAAGCTGTATAATTAGGTTCAAAATACCACAATTAACTTTTTGTTCCCAAAAAATTTGATTTAATATCATTTTCCATCGTTTTTTAGGGATCATACCGTGCATGTCTAAATGGGCTTTCTAGTGAACTCGTTCGAATTTTAACCGAGTAAAAAGTTAAAAATTAGAGTTTAAGCTGTATAATTAGGTTCAAAAGCCCGTAATTAACTTTTAGTATCCAAAAAATTTGATTTAATATCATTTTCGATCGTTTTTTAGGGTTTAGTGCGTGCATGTCTAAATGGGCTTTCTAGTGAACCCGTTCGAATTTAACCGAGTAAAAAGCTGAAAATTTTATTTTAAGCTATATAATTAGGTTCAAAAGCCCATAATTAACTTTTTTTACCCAAAAAATTTGATTTAAGATCATTTTTGGTCGTTTTTTAGGGTTTAGAGCGTGCATGTTTTAATGGGATTTCTAGTGAACACGTTCGAATTTTAACCTAGTAACAATTTCAAATTTTGAGTTTAAGCTGTATAATTAGGTTGAAAAGCCCATTATTAAATTTTTGTACACAAAAAATTTGATTTAATATCATCTTCTATCGTTTTTTAGGGTTGAGAGCGTGCATGTCTTAATGGGCTTTGTAGTGAAACAGTTCAAATTTTAACCAAGTAAAAAGTTCAAAATTTTAGTTTAAGCTGTATATTTAGGTTCAAAATACCATAATTAAATTTTTGTACCCAAAAAATTTGATTTAATATGATTTTCGATCGTTTTTTAGGGTTCAGAGCGTGCATGTCTTAATAGGCTTTCTAGCGAACCCGTTCGAATTTTAACCGAGTAAAAAGTTAAAAATTAGATTTTAAGCTGTATAATTAGGTTCAAAAGCCCATAATTAACATTTAGTACCCAAAGAATTTGATTTAATATCATTTTCGATCGTTTTTTAGGGTTTAGTGCGTGCATGTCTAAATGGGCTTTCTTGTGAACCCGTTCGATTTTAGGCTAGTAAAAAGCTCAAAATTTGATTTTAAGCTATATAATTAGGTTCAAAAGCCCATAATTAACTTTTTGTACCCAAAAAATTTGATTTAAGATCATTTTTGGTCGTTTTTTAGGGTTCAGAGCGCGCATGTCTTAATGGGATTTCTAGTGAACCCGTTCGATTTTAGACAAGTAAAAAGCTCAAAATTTGTTTTTGAGCTATATAATTAGGTTCAAAAGACCATAATTAACTTTTTGTACCCAAAAATTTTGATTTAAGATCATTTTTGGTCGTTTTTTAGGGTTTAGAGCGTGCATGTTTTAATGGTATTTCTAGTTAACCCGTTCGAATTTTAACCTAGTAAAAAGTTCAAAGTTTTAGTTTAAGCTTAATAATTAGGTTCAAAAGACCATAATTAACTTTTTGAGCCCAAAAAATTTGATTTAATATCATTTTCGATCGTTTTTTATTGTTCAGAGTGTGCATGTCTTAATGGGCTTTCTAGTGAACCCGTTCGAATTTTAACCGGGTAAAAAGTTTAAAATTTTAGTTTAAGCTATATAATTAGGTTCAAAATACCATAATTCACTTTTTGTACCCAAAAAATTTGATTTAAAAGCATTTTCGATCGTTTTTTAGGGCTTAGTGCGTACATGTCTAAATGGGCTCTCTATTGAACTCGTTCGATTTTTAACCCAGTAAAAAGTTCAATGTTTGAGTTTACGTTTTATAATTTAGTTCAAAAGCCCATAATTAACTTTT
The DNA here is from genome assembly GCA_035048815.1 of Abelmoschus esculentus. Taxonomy (NCBI): domain Eukaryota; kingdom Viridiplantae; phylum Streptophyta; class Magnoliopsida; order Malvales; family Malvaceae; genus Abelmoschus; species Abelmoschus esculentus. The sequence goes on from JAUCBN010000049.1 coordinate 7,355,552, forward strand.
AGTACCCAAAAAATTCGATTTAATATCATTTTCGATCATTTTTTATGGTTTAGAGCGTGCATGTCTAAATGGGCTTTCTAGTGAACCCGTTCGAATTTTAACCGAGTAAAAAGCTCAAAATTTGATTTTAAGCTATATAATTAGGTTCAAAGCCCATAATTAACTTTCTGTACCCAAAAAAATTGATTTAAGATCATTTTTGGTCATTTTTTAGGGTTCAGAGCGTGCATGTCTTAATGGGATTTCTAGTGAACACGTTCGAATTTTTACCTAGTAAAAAGTTCTAAATTTGAGTTTAAGCTGTATAATTAGGTTCAAAAGCCCATAATTAACTTTTTGTACCCAAAAAATTTGATTTAATATCATTTTCGATCGTTTTTTAGGGTTCAAAGCGTGCATGTCTTAATGGGCTTTCTAGTGAACCCGTTCGAATTTTGACCGAGTAAAAGGCTCAAAATTTTAGTTTAAGCTGTATAATTAGGTTCAAAATACCATAATTTACTTTTTTGTACCCAAAAAATTTGATTTAATATCATTTTCGATCTTTTTTTAGGGTTTAATGTGTGGATGTCTAAATGGGCTCTCTATTGAATCCGTTCGAATTTTAACCGAGTAAAAAGTTCAAAGTTTGAGTTTACGTTTTATAATTAGGTTCAAAAGCCCATAATTAACTTTTAGTAACCAAAAAATTCGATTTAATATCATTTTCGATCATTTTTTATGGTTCAGAGCGTGCATGTCTAAATGGGCTTTCTAGTGAACCCGTTCGAATTTTAACCTAGTAAAAAGCTTAAAATTTGAGTTTAAGCTGTATAATTAGGTTCAATAGCCCATAATAAAATTGTTATACACAAAAAAATTTGATTTAATATCATTTTCGATCGTTTTTTAGGGTTTAGAGCTTGCATGTCTAAATGGGCTTTCTAGTGATCCCGTTCGAATTTTAACCGAGTAAAAAGCCCAAAATTCGAGTTTAAGCAGTATAATTAGGTTCAAAACCCATAATTAACTTTTTTTACCCAAAAAATTTGATTTAATATCATTTTTGATCGTTTTTTAGGGTTCAGAGCGTGCATGTCTTAATGGGCTTTCTAGTGAACCCGTTCGAATATTAACCGAGTAAAAAGTTAAAAATTTTAGTTTAAGCTGTATAATTAGGTTCAAAAGACCATAATTAACATTTTTGTTTTTGTGCCAGTAGTTTATACAGTTGCCAATCGTTTTCTAGCAAATGTAATGAGAGAGGTGTCAAGCATTATAGAATAGTGGTCAGATTTGTTTTGGAAATGCGAAGTTATAGTATAATTGGGATATATATTTATCCAGTTGGTTGATCCAATGAATCGGTCTAATCGTTCAAAGATAGGTTGTGAGTTGGGTCTATGTTTGAACCATGTTAACCATCCTGAGTTAGGTTTACAATCGAAGAGTTCGTTTCTAGATAAACATTCTTGAAAATTAATGATTTGGGATCGTACGCGACGACATCCACCTTGTTTTTCATTGTCATGTAGTATTTCATTAAAGTCTCCACCTAAAAGCCAAGGGAGGTTGGAGGATGATTTTAAAGAATCTATTAATTGCCATGTTTTAAATTTATGGTTTGTATTAGCATAACCATGTAAACCGGTAAAGTGATTTGGAGTCGTCATGGTTAATAATGCAATCGATAAGTCATTCAGAATAAGAGAGTAAATCAGTTTGAATTTTATTATTCCAAAGTATGGAAAGGCCAATACAACTTGGATTATTTCGTACCGATAAGCATCCTTTCATATCAAGTGATGCACTAAGAGAATTACATCGAGTTTTATTTAGTCTAGTTTCGTAAAGAAATAAAATATCAGACTCATATTTGGTAATTATTTTTTTGAGATTTAGAACTGTCTATGCTTTACCAAGGCTTTGGCAGTTCCAACACATGATTTTCATTTGGATCTGCGGGGTTGAGCCATGTCAACCTCCGCCGTAGAGTTTTTTCGCTGCTAATCCCTGCCTTTTCCAATGGAATGTGTTTTGGTTTCTTTTGGTGTATGTAAAATATTTTAGATATATTTGAAAGTATTTTTAAAGGTGGAGAATCTAATTTTGTATAATTTGATAATATTATATGGGATATTGACATTTAGAGAGATGTTGGTAATTTGATATTATTATTGGTTAATATATGTAATTTTAGATAGTTGAAAAGGTTGTGGTTCAGTGTTGGTTGAAAATTGGATTTTCAAAGAGAGAATGAGATTTGATTAGAAGATAATTTTATGATAAGAAGGTGACATAGTTTAGATATAGAAAATTGTGAGAAAAAATATGCGTATATAATTGTTGGTTGTTTATGGAATTGGGAAATATTAGTGGTATTCGTGTGTTTTAATGTTACGGTCTTTCTTATAGTTGGTTGTGTGAGATAAGAGGATGGAACCCAAGAGCGGGTTGGGCTGAAGAAAATAGGATTGTATAAGATATTATTAGTTGGTTGGATCATTGAGAGTACCCAATAATGGGTTGGTATGAATAAGTTGTATGTAATGGAGAAATCATTAAAATAGAGATTTATAGTATGGACCCAATAATGGTTTGGTATGAGAAAATTAGATGTATTCGAGAAAGTAAAAGAAAATTGAATATTGAATATTGAACATTGAATATTTTTAGAGATTTTAAGTAATAAAGTAAAAGTAATATTGTAAGAAGAAATATGTGAGTTGAAAAGAGTAAGGCTACATAGGCATGGAAAGGAAAAAATGAGCGTAATGATAAAAATAGTTAAGAAAATTGTTGGTAGTAGTGTAAAGAGATAAAATGTAATTAGGGTAAGTGGGAGAAAGAGAATGAAAGGAATAAAAAAAGTATATGTGTAAATTAATTAGCATAAAAGATAAATGTATATGGTAAAAAAGATATGATATTTAATTATGGTAGGGGGAGAGTATAAACAATAAAAAAGATTATGGTTTTTAAATATTGGTAAGTAATATAATTTAGGTGAATTTGAAAATGTTTTAAATATTTGAGAATCTATTTTCCTTGATTTTAGAATTTTTGTAAATAGGTAGGTGTGAGGTATTGTGATTGAGAGTGATTTTGGTAGATTTATAATATTATTAATGGAAATTTTTAAATTTTGATAAGTAAAAAAGGTGTAGTTTTTTGTTAATCGTGAAATGAAAATTTTATATAATTTGATAAAATTATTTTTGAATATAAAGCCATATGATGGTGGATTTATTTGAAGTACCCTGAGTCGGATTGGTATAGATATGTTGAAATTGGTCATTGTACCATAAAATAGTTGGAACATGGTAATTACCCATGAGAGGGTTGGTGTGCAGGTAATGTGAATGGTCACTAAGACATTTAAAAATGGAAACAAACATGAGAGATTAAAAGATGAAGAATTTGAATTGTGGTAGAGGAAAGTATTTGATACGATAAGAAGTAAAGGAGTATGATGGTAAAAATAGGCAAGAATCTTATTAATATTTATGTAAAAAGATGAATTGTAAGTAAGGTAAGTGGATCAGGGAGATTGAAAAAGAGAGTATTGAAAAATATGTGAAAACTAATTAGTGTAAAAAAGAAAGATATATGGTAATAAAAGATATGATATTTAATTAGAAAATAATGTAGTATGTAATTATAATTAGTTATATTTGGAAATATTTTGAAAATTGGGAAAACTAATTTTGTATAATTTAATAATATTATATAAAATATTGATATTTGATAATAAAAATTATGAAGGTTGAAAAAAATAAAATTCGATATAGTGAGAGATAATGAAGTGTAATGGTAAAAGTTTTGTAGAAAGATAAATTGTGGTTAAGGGAATTTGAGAAAAATATTGAAAAAGAGAATATTGGAAAGGAATGTTGAAATTAATTAGCGTAAATAAGAAATGTATTTGGTAAGAAAAGATACGATTTTTTATTAGGAAATAAGGAGGAGGTGAATGGTAAAAAAGGTTGGTAGAGAAATTAAAGAAATTTTTTATGTAAAAAGTTATAGAAAAAATTGAGAATAATTTGAAAGTTAGAGAATCTAGTGTTAAAGAAGTTATTGTTTGGTAATTTTATGAGAATAATTTGAAAGTTAGAGAATAAATTGAGAATAATTTTTTATGAGATATTGATATTTGAAGAGAGATTGGTAATTTTATAGAGTTATTGATGGAGATATGTAAATTTTTATTGTTAAAGAAGTTGTTGTCTGGTGTTGGTTGAGAAAATATTTTTTGATATTTTTTATATAGATTCATCATAATGTTGTTTGGTATAATATTTTGATTTGGGTACGTAGAAAAAATGTAGAAATAAATTTTGTTAATTGGAGTTGTGGTCTTTTTTGGGAAATAAGGAATTATTGTGGGTTGAATTACAAGTCCATGAGGTGGTGGATTTATTTTAGATACCTTTGATCGGGTTGGTACATAAATAAAGTAATTGGTCATCATACCCCTAAACCCTAAACATGGTTGGAGCATGGTAGTTACCCATAAAAGGGTTATAAAATAGGCAATAACCTTATTAATAATTATGTAAAAGGAGAAATTGTAATTAAGATAAGTGGATGTAAGAGAGTAAAAAAGAGAATATGAGAAAGGTATGTGAAAATGAAATAGCATAAAGAAAAGAGATATATGGTAAAAAAAGATATGATTTTTAATTATGGTAGTAGGAGAAGATAATCGATAAAAAAATATTATGTTTTTTTTTTAAAAATAGTAAGTAATATATTTTAGGTAAATTTGGAGATGTTTTGAGTATTTGAGAAATTATTTTCCTTGAGTTTAAGATTTTTGTAAATAGATAAGTGTGAAAAAGTAAACGATTAGAAAAGGGGAAAAATATTTGAAATTTATTTAGGATATAATGAAAAGGTAAACGATAGGAAAGGTAATAAATTATTTTAGAAGATTTTAGTAAGTTATATTTTTTGGGTATTTTTGAAAGATTGTGAAGCTTTGAATAGATATTTTTCGAATTTTTTTGAAGATTTGAATATATATTTTTTTGTAATTCAAAAATTTTGAAAAAGGGTAAGTAGAAAGGATTGAGATTTGGTGTGAATATGGTAATTTTATATTAGTATATGTATAGATTTTTAATTTCAGGTGAGAATGATAACTATAATATAATATTAAAATATTTAGTGAAAATATTATATATTTTTGGTAAGATTGAATCATAGTTCGTATTGGAAAAATGGTTTTGAAGATGACAGTTATAAAAACCGTGGAGTATAGAAGTATGATGAAATTGTATATTGTCATAATGCCAAAAATTGGTATATTCGTAAGATGGTGTATCCCATGACGGGTTGGTATGATATTCGTATACTTGGATGTTGAAATAGTTTTAAGTGATTTAATGCTTTTAGCATATAATACCCAAAATAGGGTTGGTATGTAGTTTATATAGGCAGAAAAATAACCATGGAATGGTTTGTATAGAATATTAGACAAGATTAAAAGAATAAAACATAATGGTATAACTTGTGTTAATAAAGACGTAATAAAACACTTATCATAAAGAGTTTTTGGGTGGGAGAAGAACCAAATTAGTAGTGAGTGTAATGAAATGTGATTTTTTGAAACAAAAATAATTGATAAAGAAGGAAAAGAAGAAACAATAATAGGAGAAATGGACATAGAAAAAATTAAAAAGCTAAAGATAATGTTGGTACCTTTTGATGTGAAGAACGATATTGAAAGACTAATACAAACTCGGTATAGAAATGGTTGGAAACATCCGTAGGAGAGTCCTTCCACGGCAAGATAAGACACCGAAGAGAAATAATAGAAAAATAATGAAATAGAGAAGGGATGATGATGCCAAAAAAATTATTCAAGTATGCATACCAAACCCTTGGAGCGATCGTAGATCGAATCCAAAATTTCCAAAAGAGACAATCTTTACTAGAAAAAAATATGTAAGCATAGAAAATACTTACTCGAAAGGTGATGACAATAGGGATGAACCACTACTTCCCCAATTTGGATCTAGATTGGCTAAAACCTTGTTTCTTCATACAACCCGACAGCAATGGAGTAGGGAGAGTCCAAGCTTTCCAAGAATAAAGACCATGAGAAGAAACAAAGTAAACATTGAAACAATAAATAAAAGGATGATAAAAATTGTAAAACAATAGTGAAATAAAAAACCAACTTATCTTGATTGGTTGATTCGGGTGGATGCTTGACTCTTCCTCTCCCCAAAAGGAGAAGGGTTGCGCCATGTTAGAGATCATGAAGATAAACTCCATTAAGGAGAAGGGGAAAACAAAGAGAAGGAAAAGAGACGGCATAAAGAGAGGAGGGTGAGAGAGAAAGGGAGAGGAGAGAAAACAAGCTTCACCACCCGTTCGAATTTTAACCGAATAAAAAGCTCTAAAATTTAGTTTAAGCTGAATAATTAGGTTCAAAAGCCCATAATTAACTTTTATACAAAAAATTTTTGTTATAATATCATTTTCAATCATTTTTTAGGGTTTAGAGCGTGCATGTTTAAATGGGATTTCTAGTGAACTCGTCGAATTTTAACCGAGTAAAATTCTCAATTTTTGAGTTTAAGATGTATAATTAGGTTCAAAAGCCCATAATTAACTTTTATACCCAAAAAAATTGATTTAATATCATTTCGATCATTTTTTAGGGTTCAGAGCGTGCATGTCTAATTGGGCTTTCTAGTGAACCCGTTCGAATTTTAACCGAGTAAAAAAGTTCCAAATTTGAGTTTAAGCTGTATAATTAGGTTCAAAAGCCCATAATTAACTTTTTGTACCCAAAAAATTTGATTTAATATCATTTTTGATCGTTTTTAGGGTTTAGAGCGTGCATGTTTAAATGGGCTTTCTAGTGTACCCGTTCGAATTTTAACCGAATAAAATGCTCAAAAATTTAGTTTAACCTGTATAATTAGGATAAAAGCCCATAATTAACTTTTATACCCAAAAATTTAATTTAATATCATTTTCGATCGTTTTTAGAGCATGCATGTCTAAATGGGCTTTCTAGTCAACTTGTTCGAATTTTAACAGAGTAAAAAGCTCAAAATTTGAGTTTATGTTGTATAATTAGATTCAAAAGCCCATAATTAACTTTTTATACCCAAAAAACTTAATTTAATATCATTTTCGATCGTTTTCTAGGGTTAAAAGCGTGCATATCTAAATGAGCTTTCTAGTGAACCCGTTCGAATTTTAACCGAATAAAATGCTCAAAATTTTAGTTTAACCTGTATAATTAGGATAAAAAGCCGATAATTAAGTTTTATACCCAAAAAATTTGATTTAATAACATTTTCTATCATTTTTTAGGGTTTAGAGCGTGCATGTCTTAATGGGCTTTCTAGTGAACCCATTCAAATTTTAACTGAGTAAAAATCTCAAATTTTGAGTTTAAGCTTTATAATTAGCTTCAAAAGCCCATAATTAACTTTTTATACCCAAAAAGTTTGATTTAATATCATTTTTGATCGTTTTTTAGGGTTCAGAGCGTGCATGTCTAAATGGGCTTTATAATGAACCCGTTCGAATTTTAAACGAATAAATGCTCAAAATTTTTGTTTAACCTGTATAATTAGGATAAAAAGCCCATAATTAACTTTTACACCCAAAAAATTTGATTTAATAACATTTTCGATCGTTTTTCAGGGTCTAGAGCATGCATTTCTAAATGGGCATTCCACTAAACTTGTTCGAATTTTAACCGAGTAAAAAGCTCAATATTTGAGTTTAAGCTGTATAATTAGGTTCAAAAGCTCATATTAAACTTTTTATACCCAAAAAATTTGATTTAATATCATTTTCGATCATTTTTTAGGGTTCAGAGCGTGCTTGTCTAAATGCGCTTCCTAGTGAACCCGTTCGAATTTTAACCAAGTAAAAAAGTTCCAAATTTGAGTTTAAGCTTTATAATTAGCTTCAAAATCCCATAATTAACTTTTTATACCCAAAAAATTTGATTTAATATCATTTTCGATCGTTTTTAGGGTTTAGAGCGTGCATGTCTAAATGGGCTTTCTAGTGAACCCGTTCGAATTTTAACCGAATAAAATGCTCAAAATTTTTGTTTAACCTTTATAATTAGGATAAAAAGCCCATAATTAACTTTTACACCCAAAAAATTTGATTTAATAACATTTTCGATCGTTTTTTAGGGTTTAGAGCATGCATTTCTAAATGGGCTTTCCACTAAACCTGTTCGAATTTTAACCGAGTAAAAAGCTCAAAATTTGAGTTTAAGCTATATAATTAGGTTCAAAAGCTCATATTAAACTTTTTATACCCAAAAAATTTGATTTAATATCATTTTCGATCGTTTTTTAGAGTTTAGAGCGTGCATGTCTAATTGGGCTTTCTAGTGAAACAGTTCAAATTTTAACCGAGTAAAAAGTTCCAAATTTGAGTTTAAGCTATATAATTACGTTCAAAAGCCCATAAATAACTTTTTGTACCCAAAAAATTTGATTTAATATCATTTTCGATCGTTTTTTAGGGTTTAGAGCGTGTATGTCTAAAATGGGCTCTGTAGTGAACCCGTTCGAATTTTAACCGAGTAAAAAGCTCAAAATTTAATTTTAAGATGTATAATTAGGTTCAAAAGCCCATAATTAACTTTTTATACCCAAAAATTTGATTTAATATCATTTTCGTTCGTTTTTTAGGGTTTAGAGCGTGCATGTCTAAATGGGCTTTCTACTCAACCCGTTCAAATTTTAACCGAATAAAAAGCTCAAAATTTTAGGTTAAGCTTAATAATTAGGTTCAAAAGCCCATAATTAACTTTTTATACCCAAAAAATTTTATTTAATATCATTTTTGATCGTATTTTAGGGTTTAGAGCGTACATGTCTAAATGGGCTTTCAAGTGAAACAATTCAAATTTTAACCGAGTAAAGAGTTCAAAATTTGAATTTAAGCTGTATAATTAGCTTCCAAAGCCTATAATTAACTTTTTATACCTAAAATATTTGATTTAATATAATTTTTGATCGTTTTTTAGGGTTTTAAGCGTACATGTCTAAATGGGCTTTCTAGTGAACCCGTTCCAATTTTAACAGAGTAAAAAGTTCAAAATTTGAGTTTAAGCTGTATAAATAGCTTCAAAACCCCAACATTAACTTTTTATACCTAAAAATTTTGATTTAATATCATTTTCAATCGTTTTTTAGGGTTTAGAGCGTACATGTCTAAATGCGCGTTCTAGTGAACCCGTTCGAATTTTAACCAAGTAAAAAGTTCCGAATTTGAGTTTAAGATGTATAATTAGTTTCAAAAGCCCAGAATTAACTTTTGGTAACCAAAAAATTTGATTTAATATCATTTTCGATATTTTTTAGGGTTTAGTGCGTGCATGTCTAAATGGGCTTTCTAGTGAACCTTTTCGAATTTTAACCAAGTAAAAAGCTCAAAATTTGAGTGTAAGCTATATAATTAGGTTAAAAAGACCATAATTAACTTTTTGCACCCAAAAAATTTGATTTAATATCATTTTCAATCGTTTTTTAGGGTTTAGAGTGTGCATGTGTAAATGGGCTTTTCTAGTGAACCTTCCAAATTTTAATCGAGTAAAAAGCTCGAAATTTTAGTTTAAGCTTTATAATTAGGTTCAAAAGCCCATAATTAACTTTTATACCCAAAAAAATTTGATTTAATATCTTTTTCTATCGTTTTTTAGGGTTTAGAGCGTGCGTGTCTAAATGGCTTTCTAGTGAACACGTTTGAATTTTAACCGAGTAAAAAGCTCAAAATTTGAGTTTAAGATGTATAGTTAGGTTCAAAAGCCCATATTAAAATTTTTATACCAAAAAAAAAATTTGATTTAATATCTTTTTCGACCGTTTTTTATGGTTTAGAGCGTGCATGTCCAAATGGGCTTTCTAGTGAACCCGTTCGAATTTTAACCGAGTAAAAAAGTTCCAAATTTGAGTTTAAGCTTTATAATTAGCTTCAAAATCCCATAATTAACTTTTTAAACCCAAAAAATTTGATTTACTATCATTTTCGATCGTTTTTAGGGTTTAGAGCATACATGTCTAAATGGGCTTTCTAGTGAACCCGTTCGAATTTTAACTGAATAAAATGCTCAAAATTTTAGTTTAAACTGTATAATTAGGATAAAAAGCCCATAATTACCTTTTATTCCCAAAAAATTTGATTTAATAACATTTTCTATGTTTTTTAGGGTTTAGAGCGTGCGTGCATAAATGGCTTTCTAGTGAACACGTTCGAATTTTAACCGAGTAAAAAGCTCAAAATTTGAGTTTAAAATGTATAATTAGGTTCAAAAGCCCATATTAAACTTTTTATACCCAAAAATTTGATTTATTATCATTTTCGATCGTTTTTTAGGGTTTAGAGCGTGCTTGTCTATATGAGCCTTCTAGTGAACCCGTTCGAATTTTAACCGAGTAAAAAAGTTCCAAATTTGAGTTTAAGCTTTATAATTAGCTTCAAAAGCCCATAATTAAATTTTTATACCCAAAAAATTCGATTTAATATCATTTTCGATCGTTTTTTAGGGTTTAGAGCGTGCATGTCTAAATGGGCTTTCTAGTGAACCCGTTCGAATTTTAACCGAAGAAAATTCTCAAAATTTTAATTTAACATGTATAATTAGGATAAAAAGCCCATAATTACCTTTTATTCCCAAAAAATTTGATTTAATAACATTTTCTACCGTTTTTTAGGGTTTAGAGCGTGCATTTCTAAACGGGCTTTCCACTAAACCTGTTCAAATTTTAACCGAGTAAAAAGCTCAAAATTTGAGTTTAAGCTTGATAATTAGGTTCAATAGACCATATTAAACTTTTTATACCCAAAAAGTTTGATTTAATATCATTTTCGATCGTTTTTTAGAGTTTAGAGCGTGCATGTCTAATTGGGCTTTCTAGTGAAACAATTCAAATTTTAACCGAGTAAAAAGTTTCAAATTTGAGTTTAAGCTGTATAATTAGGTTCAAAAGCCCATAATTAACTTTTTGCAGCCAAAAAATTGATTTAATATCATTTTCGATCGTTTTTTAGGGTATAGAGCATGCATGTCTAAATGGGCTTTCTAGTGAAGCCGTTCAAATTTTAACGGAGTAAAAAGTTCCAAATTTGAGTCTAAGCTATATAAATAGCTTCAAAACACAAAAATTAACTTTTTATACCCAAAAAATTTGATTTAATATCATTTTCGATCGTTTTTTAGGGTTCATAGCGTAGAAATCTAAATGGGCTTTCTAGTGAACCCGTTCGAATTTTAACAAAGTAAAAAGTTCCGAATTTGAGTTTAAGTTGTATAATTAGGTTCAAAAGCCCATAATTAAATTTTGGTACCCAAAAAATTTGATTTAATATCTTTTTCGATTGTTTTTTAGGGTTTAGTGCGTTCGTGTCGTAATGGGCTTTCTAGTGAACACGTTAGAATTTTAACCGAGTAAAAAGCTCAAAATTTGAGTTTCAGCTGTATAATTTGGTTCAAAAGCCTATAATTAACTTTTTATACCCAAAAAATTTGATTTAATATCATTTTCGATCGTTTTTTAGGGTTTAGAGCATGCATGTCTAAATGAGCTTTCTAGTGAACCCATTCGAATTTTAATCGAGTAAAAAATTCAAAATTTTAGTTTAAGCTGTATAATTAGGTTCAAAAGCCCATAATTAACTTTTTGAACCCAAATTTTTTTATCTAATATCATTTTCGATCGATTTTTAGGGTTTAGTGCGTGCATGTCTAAATGGGCTTTCTAGTGAACCCGTTGAATTTTAACCGAGTAAATAGCTCAAAATTTTGTTTAAGCTGTATAATTAGGTTCAAAAGCCCATAATTAACTTTTTGCACCCAAAAAATTTGATTTAATATCTTTTTCAATCGTTTTTTAGGGTTCAGAGCGTGCATGTCTAAATGTGCTTTCTAGTAAACCCGTTCGAATTTTATACGTGTAAAAAATTCAAAATTTGAGTTTAAGCTGTATAATTAGGTTCTAAAGCCCATCATTTTCGATCGTTTTTAGGGTTCAGAGCGTGCATGTCTAAAGGGGCTTTCTAGTGAACCAGTTCGAATTTAAACGAGTAAAAAATTCAAAATTTGATTTTAAGCTTTATCATTATGTTCAAAAGCCCATATTTAACTTTTTGCACCCAAAAAATTTGAATTAATATCATTTTCGATTGTTTTTTAGTTTTCAGAGCGTGCATGTCTAAATGTGCTTTCTAGTGAACCCAATCAAATTTTAACCGAGTAAAAAGCTCAAAAATTGATTTTAAACTGTATAATTAGGTTCAAAAGCCCTTAATTAACTTTTGGTACCCAAAAAATTTGATTTAATATCATTTTCGATCGTTTTTATGGTTCTGAGCTTGCATGTCTAAATGGGCTCTCTAGTGAACCCGTTCGAACTTTATCCGAGTAAAAAGCTCAAAATTTAAGTTTAAGTTATATAATTAGGTTCAAAAGCCCATAATTAACTTTTTGTACCCAAAAAATTTGATTTAATAATATTTTCGATCGTTTTTTAGGGTTTAGAGCGTGCATTTCTAAACGGGCTTTCCACTAAACCTGTTCAAATTTTAACCGAGTAAAAAGCTCAAAATTTGAGTTTAAGCTTTATAATTAGGTTCAATAGACCATATTAAACTTTTTATACCCAAAAAATTTGATTTAATATCATTTTCGATCGTTTTTTAGAGTTTAGAGCGTGCATGTCTAATTGGGCTTTCTAGTGAAACAATTCAAATTTTAACCGAGTAAAAAGTTTCAAATTTGAGTTTAAGCTGTATAATTAGGTTCAAAAGCCCATAATTAACTTTTTGCAGCCAAAAAAATTGATTTAATATCATTTTCGATCGTTTTTAGGGTACAGAACATGCATGTCTAAATGGGCTTTCTAGTGAAGCCGTTCAAATTTTAACGGAGTAAAAAGTTCCAAATTTGAGTTTAAGCTATATAAATAGCTTCAAAAGACCAAAATTAACTTTTTATACCCAAAAAATTTGATTTAATATCATTTTCGATCGTTTTTTAGGGTTCAGAGCGTAGATGTCTAAATGGGCTTTCTAGTGAACCCGCTCAAATTTTAACAAAGTAAAAAGTTTCAAATTTGAGTTTAAGCTATATAATTATGTTAAAAAGACTATAATTATCTTTTTGTACCCAAAAAAATTGATTTAATATCATTTTTGATCGTTTGTTAGGTTTTAGAGTGTGCATTTCTAAATGGACTTTTCTAGTGAACCTTTTCAAATTTTAATCGAGTAAAAAGCTCAAAATTTTAGTTTAAGCTGTATAATTAGGTTCAAAAGCCCATAATTAACTTTTATACCCAAAAAATTTAATTTGATATCTTTTTCGATCGTTTTTTTGGGTTTAGAGCGTTCGTGTCGTAATGGGCTTTCTAGTGAACACCTTCGAATTTTAACCGAGTAAAAAGCTCAAAATTTGAGTTTAAGCTGTATAACTTGGTTCAAAAGCCCACAATTAACTTTTTATACCCAAAAAATTTGATTTAATATCATTTTCGAACCTTTTTTAGGGCTTAGAGCATGCATGTCTAAATGAGCTTTCTAGTGAACCCATTCAATTTTAATCGAGTAAAAAATTCAAAATTTTAGTTTAAGCTGTATAATTAGGTTCAAAAGCCCATAATTAACTTTTTGAACCCAAAATTTTTTATCTAATATCATTTTCGATCTATTTTTAGGGTTTAGTGCGTGCATGTCTAAATGGGCTTTCTTGTGAACCCGTTGAATTTTAACCGAGTATAAATCTCAAAATTTTGTTTAAGCTGCATAATTAGGTTCAAAAGCCCATAATTTACTTTTTTTATCGTTTTGATTTAATATCTTTTTCTATCGTTTTTTAGGGTTCAGAGCGTGTTTGTCTAAATGTGCTTTCTAGTAAACCCGTTCGAATTTTATCTGTGTAAAAAATTCAAAATTTGAGTTTAAGCTGTATAATTAAGTTCAAAAGCCCATAATTTACTTTTTTTACCTAGAAAAATTGATTTAATATCATTTCCGATCGTTTTTAGGGTTCAGAGCGTGCATGTCTAAATGGACTTTCTAGTGAACCAGTTCGAATTTTAACCGAGTAAAAAATTCAAAATTTGATTGTAAGCTTTATCATTATGTTCAAAAGCACATAATTAACTTTTTGCACCCAAAAAATTTGATTTAATATCATTTTCGATCGTTTTTTTGGGTTCAGAGCGTGCATGTCTAAATGTGCTTTCTAGTGAACCCAATCGAATTTTAACCGAGTAAAAAGCTCAAATATTGATTTTAAATTGTATAATTAGGTTCAAAAGCCCTTAATTAACTTTTGGTACCCAAAAAATTTGATTTAATATCATTTTCGATCGTTTTTATGGTTCAGAGCTTGCATGTCTAAATGGGCTCTCTAGTGAACCCGTTCGAATTTTATCCGAGTAAAAAGCTCAAAATTTAAGTTTAAGTTGTATAATTAGGTTCAAAAGCCCGTAATTAACTTTTTGTATCTAAAAAATTTGATTTAATATCATTTTCGATCGTTTTTTAGGGTTCAGAGCATGCATGTCTAAATGGGCTTTCTAGAGAACCCGTTCGAATTTTAGCCGAGTAAAAAGCTCAAAATTTAATTTTAAGATGTATAATTAGGTTCAAAAGCCCATAATTAACTTTTTATACCCAAAAATTTGATTTAATATCATTTTCGTTCGTTTTTTAGGGTTTAGAGCGTGCATGTCTAAATGGGCTTTCTACTCAACCCGTTCAAATTTTAACCGAATAAAAAGCTCAAAATTTTAGGTTAAGCTTAATAATTAGGTTCAAAAGCCCATAATTAACTTTTTATACCCAAAAAATTTTATTTAATATCATTTTTGATCGTATTTTAGGGTTTAGAGCGTACATGTCTAAATGGGCTTTCAAGTGAAACAATTCAAATTTTAACCGAGTAAAGAGTTCAAAATTTGAATTTAAGCTGTATAATTAGCTTCCAAAGCCTATAATTAACTTTTTATACCTAAAATATTTGATTTAATATAATTTTTGATCGTTTTTTAGGGTTTTAAGCGTACATGTCTAAATGGGCTTTCTAGTGAACCCGTTCCAATTTTAACAGAGTAAAAAGTTCAAAATTTGAGTTTAAGCTGTATAAATAGCTTCAAAACCCCAACATTAACTTTTTATACCTAAAAATTTTGATTTAATATCATTTTCAATCGTTTTTTAGGGTTTAGAGCGTACATGTCTAAATGCGCGTTCTAGTGAACCCGTTCGAATTTTAACCAAGTAAAAAGTTCCGAATTTGAGTTTAAGATGTATAATTAGTTTCAAAAGCCCAGAATTAACTTTTGGTAACCAAAAAATTTGATTTAATATCATTTTCGATATTTTTTAGGGTTTAGTGCGTGCATGTCTAAATGGGCTTTCTAGTGAACCTTTTCGAATTTTAACCAAGTAAAAAGCTCAAAATTTGAGTGTAAGCTATATAATTAGGTTAAAAAGACCATAATTAACTTTTTGTACCCAAAAAATTTGATTTAATATCATTTTCAATCGTTTTTTAGGGTTTAGAGTGTGCATGTGTAAATGGGCTTTTCTAGTGAACCTTCCAAATTTTAATCGAGTAAAAAGCTCGAAATTTTAGTTTAAGCTTTATAATTAGGTTCAAAAGCCCATAATTAACTTTTATACCCAAAAAAATTTGATTTAATATCTTTTTCTATCGTTTTTTAGGGTTTAGAGCGTGCGTGTCTAAATGGCTTTCTAGTGAACACGTTTGAATTTTAACCGAGTAAAAAGCTCAAAATTTGAGTTTAAGATGTATAGTTAGGTTCAAAAGCCCATATTAAAATTTTTATACCAAAAAAAAAATTTGATTTAATATCTTTTTCGACCGTTTTTTATGGTTTAGAGCGTGCATGTCCAAATGGGCTTTCTAGTGAACCCGTTCGAATTTTAACCGAGTAAAAAAGTTCCAAATTTGAGTTTAAGCTTTATAATTAGCTTCAAAATCCCATAATTAACTTTTTAAACCCAAAAAATTTGATTTACTATCATTTTCGATCGTTTTTAGGGTTTAGAGCATACATGTCTAAATGGGCTTTCTAGTGAACCCGTTCGAATTTTAACTGAATAAAATGCTCAAAATTTTAGTTTAAACTGTATAATTAGGATAAAAAGCCCATAATTACCTTTTATTCCCAAAAAATTTGATTTAATAACATTTTCTATGTTTTTTAGGGTTTAGAGCGTGCGTGCATAAATGGCTTTCTAGTGAACACGTTCGAATTTTAACCGAGTAAAAAGCTCAAAATTTGAGTTTAAAATGTATAATTAGGTTCAAAAGCCCATATTAAACTTTTTATACCCAAAAATTTGATTTATTATCATTTTCGATCGTTTTTTAGGGTTTAGAGCGTGCTTGTCTATATGAGCCTTCTAGTGAACCCGTTCGAATTTTAACCGAGTAAAAAAGTTCCAAATTTGAGTTTAAGCTTTATAATTAGCTTCAAAAGCCCATAATTAAATTTTTATACCCAAAAAATTCGATTTAATATCATTTTCGATCGTTTTTTAGGGTTTAGAGCGTGCATGTCTAAATGGGCTTTCTAGTGAACCCGTTCGAATTTTAACCGAAGAAAATTCTCAAAATTTTAATTTAACATGTATAATTAGGATAAAAAGCCCATAATTACCTTTTATTCCCAAAAAATTTGATTTAATAACATTTTCTACCGTTTTTTAGGGTTTAGAGCGTGCATTTCTAAACGGGCTTTCCACTAAACCTGTTCAAATTTTAACCGAGTAAAAAGCTCAAAATTTGAGTTTAAGCTTGATAATTAGGTTCAATAGACCATATTAAACTTTTTATACCCAAAAAGTTTGATTTAATATCATTTTCGATCGTTTTTTAGAGTTTAGAGCGTGCATGTCTAATTGGGCTTTCTAGTGAAACAATTCAAATTTTAACCGAGTAAAAAGTTTCAAATTTGAGTTTAAGCTGTATAATTAGGTTCAAAAGCCCATAATTAACTTTTTGCAGCCAAAAAATTGATTTAATATCATTTTCGATCGTTTTTTAGGGTATAGAGCATGCATGTCTAAATGGGCTTTCTAGTGAAGCCGTTCAAATTTTAACGGAGTAAAAAGTTCCAAATTTGAGTCTAAGCTATATAAATAGCTTCAAAACACAAAAATTAACTTTTTATACCCAAAAAATTTGATTTAATATCATTTTCGATCGTTTTTTAGGGTTCATAGCGTAGAAATCTAAATGGGCTTTCTAGTGAACCCGTTCGAATTTTAACAAAGTAAAAAGTTCCGAATTTGAGTTTAAGTTGTATAATTAGGTTCAAAAGCCCATAATTAAATTTTGGTACCCAAAAAATTTGATTTAATATCTTTTTCGATTGTTTTTTAGGGTTTAGTGCGTTCGTGTCGTAATGGGCTTTCTAGTGAACACGTTAGAATTTTAACCGAGTAAAAAGCTCAAAATTTGAGTTTCAGCTGTATAATTTGGTTCAAAAGCCTATAATTAACTTTTTATACCCAAAAAATTTGATTTAATATCATTTTCGATCGTTTTTTAGGGTTTAGAGCATGCATGTCTAAATGAGCTTTCTAGTGAACCCATTCGAATTTTAATCGAGTAAAAAATTCAAAATTTTAGTTTAAGCTGTATAATTAGGTTCAAAAGCCCATAATTAACTTTTTGAACCCAAATTTTTTTATCTAATATCATTTTCGATCGATTTTTAGGGTTTAGTGCGTGCATGTCTAAATGGGCTTTCTAGTGAACCCGTTGAATTTTAACCGAGTAAATAGCTCAAAATTTTGTTTAAGCTGTATAATTAGGTTCAAAAGCCCATAATTAACTTTTTGCACCCAAAAAATTTGATTTAATATCTTTTTCAATCGTTTTTTAGGGTTCAGAGCGTGCATGTCTAAATGTGCTTTCTAGTAAACCCGTTCGAATTTTATACGTGTAAAAAATTCAAAATTTGAGTTTAAGCTGTATAATTAGGTTCTAAAGCCCATCATTTTCGATCGTTTTTAGGGTTCAGAGCGTGCATGTCTAAAGGGGCTTTCTAGTGAACCAGTTCGAATTTAAACGAGTAAAAAATTCAAAATTTGATTTTAAGCTTTATCATTATGTTCAAAAGCCCATATTTAACTTTTTGCACCCAAAAAATTTGAATTAATATCATTTTCGATTGTTTTTTAGTTTTCAGAGCGTGCATGTCTAAATGTGCTTTCTAGTGAACCCAATCAAATTTTAACCGAGTAAAAAGCTCAAAAATTGATTTTAAACTGTATAATTAGGTTCAAAAGCCCTTAATTAACTTTTGGTACCCAAAAAATTTGATTTAATATCATTTTCGATCGTTTTTATGGTTCTGAGCTTGCATGTCTAAATGGGCTCTCTAGTGAACCCGTTCGAACTTTATCCGAGTAAAAAGCTCAAAATTTAAGTTTAAGTTATATAATTAGGTTCAAAAGCCCATAATTAACTTTTTGTACCCAAAAAATTTGATTTAATAATATTTTCGATCGTTTTTTAGGGTTTAGAGCGTGCATTTCTAAACGGGCTTTCCACTAAACCTGTTCAAATTTTAACCGAGTAAAAAGCTCAAAATTTGAGTTTAAGCTTTATAATTAGGTTCAATAGACCATATTAAACTTTTTATACCCAAAAAATTTGATTTAATATCATTTTCGATCGTTTTTTAGAGTTTAGAGCGTGCATGTCTAATTGGGCTTTCTAGTGAAACAATTCAAATTTTAACCGAGTAAAAAGTTTCAAATTTGAGTTTAAGCTGTATAATTAGGTTCAAAAGCCCATAATTAACTTTTTGCAGCCAAAAAAATTGATTTAATATCATTTTCGATCGTTTTTAGGGTACAGAACATGCATGTCTAAATGGGCTTTCTAGTGAAGCCGTTCAAATTTTAACGGAGTAAAAAGTTCCAAATTTGAGTTTAAGCTATATAAATAGCTTCAAAAGACCAAAATTAACTTTTTATACCCAAAAAATTTGATTTAATATCATTTTCGATCGTTTTTTAGGGTTCAGAGCGTAGATGTCTAAATGGGCTTTCTAGTGAACCCGCTCGAATTTTAACAAAGTAAAAAGTTTCGAATTTGAGTTTAAGCTATATAATTATGTTAAAAAGACTATAATTATCTTTTTGTACCCAAAAAAATTGATTTAATATCATTTTTGATCGTTTGTTAGGTTTTAGAGTGTGCATTTCTAAATGGACTTTTCTAGTGAACCTTTTCAAATTTTAATCGAGTAAAAAGCTCAAAATTTTAGTTTAAGCTGTATAATTAGGTTCAAAAGCCCATAATTAACTTTTATACCCAAAAAATTTAATTTGATATCTTTTTCGATCGTTTTTTTGGGTTTAGAGCGTTCGTGTCGTAATGGGCTTTCTAGTGAACACCTTCGAATTTTAACCGAGTAAAAAGCTCAAAATTTGAGTTTAAGCTGTATAACTTGGTTCAAAAGCCCACAATTAACTTTTTATACCCAAAAAATTTGATTTAATATCATTTTCGAACCTTTTTTAGGGCTTAGAGCATGCATGTCTAAATGAGCTTTCTAGTGAACCCATTCAATTTTAATCGAGTAAAAAATTCAAAATTTTAGTTTAAGCTGTATAATTAGGTTCAAAAGCCCATAATTAACTTTTTGAACCCAAAATTTTTTATCTAATATCATTTTCGATCTATTTTTAGGGTTTAGTGCGTGCATGTCTAAATGGGCTTTCTTGTGAACCCGTTGAATTTTAACCGAGTATAAATCTCAAAATTTTGTTTAAGCTGCATAATTAGGTTCAAAAGCCCATAATTTACTTTTTTTATCGTTTTGATTTAATATCTTTTTCTATCGTTTTTTAGGGTTCAGAGCGTGTTTGTCTAAATGTGCTTTCTAGTAAACCCGTTCGAATTTTATCTGTGTAAAAAATTCAAAATTTGAGTTTAAGCTGTATAATTAAGTTCAAAAGCCCATAATTTACTTTTTTTACCTAGAAAAATTGATTTAATATCATTTCCGATCGTTTTTAGGGTTCAGAGCGTGCATGTCTAAATGGACTTTCTAGTGAACCAGTTCGAATTTTAACCGAGTAAAAAATTCAAAATTTGATTGTAAGCTTTATCATTATGTTCAAAAGCACATAATTAACTTTTTGCACCCAAAAAATTTGATTTAATATCATTTTCGATCGTTTTTTTGGGTTCAGAGCGTGCATGTCTAAATGTGCTTTCTAGTGAACCCAATCGAATTTTAACCGAGTAAAAAGCTCAAAAATTGATTTTAAATTGTATAATTAGGTTCAAAAGCCCTTAATTAACTTTTGGTACCCAAAAAATTTGATTTAATATCATTTTCGATCGTTTTTATGGTTCAGAGCTTGCATGTCTAAATGGGCTCTCTAGTGAACCCGTTCGAATTTTATCCGAGTAAAAAGCTCAAAATTTAAGTTTAAGTTGTATAATTAGGTTCAAAAGCCCGTAATTAACTTTTTGTATCTAAAAAATTTGATTTAATATCATTTTCGATCGTTTTTTAGGGTTCAGAGCATGCATGTCTAAATGGGCTTTCTAGAGAACCCGTTCGAATTTTAGCCGAGTAATAAGCTCAAAATTTTAGTTTAAGCTATATAATTAGGTTTAAAAGCCCATAATTAACTTTTTGTACCCAAAAAATTTGATTTAATATGATTTTCGTTCGTTTTTTAGGGTTAAGAGCGTTCACGTCTAAATGGGTTTTCTAGAGAACCCGTTCGAATTTTAACGAAGTAAAAAGTTCAAAATTTGAGTTTAATCTGTATACTTAGGTTCAAAAACCCATAATTAACTTTTTGTACCCAAAAAATTTGATTTAATATCATTTTCGATCGTTTTTTGGGTTTAGAGCGTGTATTTCTAAACGAGCTTTGTAGTGAACCCCATCGAATTTTAACCGAGTAAAAAGCTCAAAATTTTAGTTTACGTTGTATAATTAGATTTAAAAGCCCATAATTAACTTTATTCACCCAAAAAATTTGATTTAATATCATTTTCGATATTTCTTTAGGGTTCAGTGCGTGCATGTCTAAATGTGCTTTCTAATGAACCATTTCGAATTTTAACCGACTAAAAAGTTCAAAATTTTAGTTTAAGTAGTGTAATTAGGTTCAAAAGCCCATAATTACCTTTTTGTACACAAAAAATTTGATTTAATATCATTTTCGATCATTTTTAGGGTTCAGAGTGTGCATGTCTAAATGGGCTTTCTAATGAACCCGTTCGAATTTTAACAAAGTAAAAAATTCAAAATTTGAGTTTAAGCTGTATTATTAGGTTCAAAATCCCATAATTAAATTTTTGTACCCAAAAAATTTGATTTAATATCATTTTCGATCATTTTTTGTTTGAGAGTGTGCATGTCTAAATGGGCTTTATAGTGAACCCGTTCGAATTTTAACCGAGTAAAAAGCTCAAAAATTGATTTTAAATTGTATAATTAGGTTCAAAAGTCCGAAATTAACTTTTTGTACCCAAAAAATTTGATTTAATATCATTTTCGATCTTTTTTTATGGTCTAGAGCGTGCATGTCTAAATGGGCTTTCTAGTGAACTCGTTCGAATTTTGACCAAGTAAAAAGCTCAAAAATTGAGTTTAAGCTGTATAATTAGGCTCAAAAGTCCATAATTAACTTTTTGTACCCAAAAAATTTGATTTTATTTCATTTTCGATCGATTTTTAGGGTTTAGTGCGTGTATGTCTAAATAGGCTTTCTAGTGAACCCGTTCGAATTTTAACCGAATAAAAAGTTTAAAATTTTAGTTTAAGTTGAATAATTAGGTTCAAAAGCCCATAATTAACTTTTATACCCAAAAATTTGATTTAATATCATTTTCGATCGTTTTTTAGGGTTTAGAGCGTGCATGTCTAAATGGCCTTTCTAGTGAACCCGTTTGAATTTTTTTGACGAAAAAGGACCTCGTTAAAAACACCCTAACACTTCCATCCCAAAAGAGGGTTGGAAGCCCCTATGGGGAAAAGAGTACCCCTAGAATTTTATTGAGAAGGAGAGTTAAATCTCTCATAGTTTACAGAAGCCCTTATAGTATTCGTCCAACCGTTCTGAGATGCAAGTCGAAGTCCAGTTAGGATTGCTTGTGCTTCAGCCGAGGCAGCGTCAGGGCATCCAACAAGAGGAAGAGAAATTCCTCCCAAAACCACACCGTCCGAGTTACGTGCTACAACACCAATTGTAGCACTTCCATAGATGGGATCAAAATCTCCATCCGAGTTTATTTTAATAGAGCCAGTGCCTGGTTTTTTCCAAGTTTGGTTTTGAAGAATGGGCTTTCTAGTGAAACCGTTTGAATTTTAACCGAGTAAAAAGCTCAAAATTTGAGTTTAAGCTGTATAATGAGGTTCAAAAGCCCATAATTTACTTTTTATACCCAAAAAATTTGATTTAATATCATTTTCGATCGTATTTTAGGGATTAGAGCATACATGTCTAAATGGGCTTTCTAGAGAACCAGTTCAAATTTTAACCGAGTAAAATGTTCAAAATTTGAGTTTAAGCTGTATAATTAGGTTCAAAAGACCATGATTAACTTTTTATACCTGAAAAATTTGATTTAATATAATTTTTGATCGACTTTTAGGGTTTAGAGCATGCATGTCTAAATGGGTTTTCTAGTGAACCCGTTCGAATTTTAACCGAATAAATGCTCAAAATTTTAGTTTAACCTGTATAATTAGGCTAAAAAGCCCATAATTAACTTTTATACCCAAAAAATTTGATTTAATATCATTTTCGAACGTTTTCTAGGGTTTAGAGCATGCATGTCTAAATGGGCTTTCCACTGAACCCGTTCGAATTTTAACCGAGTAAAAAGCTCAAAATTTGAGTTTAAGCTGTATAATTAGGTTCAAAAACCATAATTAACTTTTTTACCCAAAAAATTTGATATAATATCATTTTCGATCATTTTTTAGGGTTTAGAGCGTACATGTCTAAATGGGCTTTCTAGTGAGCCAGTTCAAATTTTAACCGAGTAAAAAGTTCAAAATTTGAGTTTAAGCTTTATAATTAGGTTCAAAAGCCCATAATTAACTTTTATACCAAAAAAAAATGATTTAATATCTTTTTCGATCATTTTTTAGGTTTTAGAGCGTGCATGTCTAAATGGGCTTTCTAGTGGACCCGTTCGATAAAATTTGAACTCAAATTTTTAAACAAATCTCAATTTTAAATGTCACTTTAAATCCAAAAAAATCAAAAATTAATTAAGCGGTAATTTGATAAAGGTGCCAATTTTTGGGCGGTTTTAAACACTAATCTCGTATTTAATCGTAACCGACTCTTGGACCCTAATTTATTCAAATCTCTGGTTTTTACGGTGTCCGGTCTACCAAAGTGACCGGTGGCGACTCCCTTTTGTTTTTAAATAACTTCTCAATTAATTTTCAAATTGTTTTCTAATATTTCTAACCGAGTTAAACCCATTTTTAAATCTTTCCAATTATTTTCATAAATCCTTAATTTCAAAATCTCTTCTTAATCCCTAAAACCCTAATTCTAACCTAATTTTCAAATTTCCCCTTTTAAAACTAAAATTTTCCTTTCCAATCAACATTTCAATTTAACCCCTAATTTTCTAATTTTGAGCCAATTTTTCCTCTAGCGACCTTTTATTTTCAAACTCGATTTTAAAAAGGGACGCTATAGTTGGCGACTTCGCTGGGGACGTTTTTTTAAAACTAACAAGTCAAGCCTTGTTTTCAAACTACCGCTTAGTTAATTTTGGAAGTTGTGGAGTAAAGTGGCAATTAAATTCTTATTTGATTATCAATTCGAGTTTTCAACACATTCATACCCATCTCTAAGTGGGGGGATAGCGAAAGGGTCCCCCTAAATTGAACTCGATTGAGATGAGCCTATAATGGGTGACGATCGGGGGCCTTGCTACTCTTAGAAGAGGACAACGAGGACAATTTAGGTACCTCGTAGAACCAAAACAGCATTTAGAGAATTTAGTAAACCTACCCTATTAGAGCCATGCGATTAACCTAGGTTCTTTTAGACAAGATAAATAAGGTTGCTTTGCTTTGTTTCATTAGCTCATTTATTGTTTCGCACTAACCTTTTCGTGTGTGTTTTCTTTTATTTGCACAAACATTCCATGTTCAAAGATGTTGATCTAAGTGGTTTGTCCAATTAGAGCCTCTCATTTTTGTTAGGAAAAAAATAGAAAAATAAGAAAAAATAAGGGAAAGTAGGAAAATTAGAAAGAAAAAGAATAATAGAAATTTGAGAGCTGAAGAAAAGAAGAAAAAAGAGAAGAATTAAAAATATAAAGAAAATGAAGCAAAAAAAAAACAAATAAAAAGAAAGAAGATAAAAAATAGAAATTGAGAGATTAAAAAAGAGAGAGAGAAGAGAAAATAAGAGAAATAGAAATAAAAAAATAATAATAAAACTAAGAAAGAAAAAAATTGAGAGAAAAAGAAAAAAAAAGAGAGGAAAATAGAAATAAAAAATATAAGAAAGAGAGATTAGAAGAAAGAGAGAAAAAAAAAGAGAGAAAAAATAAAAAGAAAAATGAAAAGAAAAAAAATCGAGAGAAAAGAGAAAAAAAGAAAGAAGAAAGAAGAGAAAAGAGATGAAATAAATAGAGAAAAAAAATAAAAGACAAAAAAGGAAAGAAAATAAAGAAAAAGAAAATAGAAAAGGGGGCATTAAGATCTCTTAAGCGATGAAAGTTGCTCAAAAGGCGATCACTAGCGTGATCAATACCTTTAATTACATTCATGCATATATCTCATGCATCTCATAGCATATATCATGCATTAATTAATTAAACAATAAGGTTAATTATAGGATCTCATGTCCTTAATCAGAGGTTTCGTGCTTGCACCTTACCAACACCGAGAGGGACTAATGGAAGAATATTTTGCCAAGTTGGAAGCTGATCTTAAGGAGCAATTAGAGCGTACCCAAAAAGAATTATCAGATTCAATGATCAAGTCTCAACAAGACATGATGAAAGAAATTGCTCAATTGATGGGACTAAAAGACCAACAAAGAAAATGCTTTGTTGAAGACCTCTCATTTTCTCCTATTTTTGTCGCCAACACCAGGTGTGATTTTCACTAATGTAGAAAATGTTGGGGACGACATTACAGATTTCGATGAGCTAGAAAAATTAAAGGTTGATTTTTTGAAGCAATTAGAAGAAGCCAAGAATGAGTTTGAAGAGAAGATCCAGATAAAAGAGGATGAAGAACAATGGTACGGGTTGAATGCTAGTGAGCTTAGTCTGGTTTCAGTCTTAGAGATCTCATATAAGTTCAAGACTCTAGAATTTGAGAAGTTTGACGGGACGACTTGCCTTATCGCACATATAACTATGTTTTGCCGAAAAATGGCAGGCTTTACCAGCAATGAGAAGTTGTTAATTCATTGCTTCCAAGATAGTGTGGTGGGATCCGCTACAAGGTGGTACAATCAGTTAACCCGTGCTCAAATTACATCATGGAAGGATCTAGCCAAAGCCTTCGTAGACCAGTATAAGCACGTAACCGATATGATCCCAAGTCGGCTCATGCTACAAGGGATGTAACAAGGGCATGACGAAAGTCTTCGAAAGTATGCCCAAAGCTGGCGTGATATTGCAACACAAGTGCAACCTCCACTCAATGAAAATGAGCTTGCTCAAATGTTTGTGGATACATTAAAAGGAGTGTTGTACGATCACTTGATAAGCCACCCTCTCACTAGTTTTGCGGAATTGGTTATGACCGGAGAACGCATCGAGTATGCCATCAAAAAGGGAAAGATAAAGAACCCTTATAGCATGGTTTCTCAAAAAGAAGAAGATTCTTCTTTCTTTGCGGTGGGTTCTCACTCAACCAACCAACCTCAAGGTCGTCCCTACACCCAGTCTTCAAGATATACAAAAACTACAAAGGTGCTTCATTCGATTCCTATGACCTACACCGAGTTACTCCCAATACTCGTTGAGAAAAAACTTTTGACTCCTGTGCAATCCAAGCCAAATGATCATCCTTACACTGAAGGATATGATGTCAACGCCATATGTGACTATCATATGGGGAGCACAGGACACACAACAGAGAATTGTGGAGCTTTGAAGAGCAAGGTTCAAGGACTGATTGAGGCTGGTATCCTGAAGTTTTAAGAGAGAGTAGAGGACATGAGCTCAGGGGAGATTCTAATCTCCAAATTTGGATGTTCATTTTGCATCTCCTTGCATTTTAAGTTTTTCTTTTAAAGTAGTGCATCAAATTAACTTTGCTACTGTTTGCCCAAAAGTAGCAAATACCTTTCTTTGTAAGGGCTTATGTTATGTTTTTTACTATTTCAATGAAAGAGTGCATATTTTTATTAAACATATGAATTTCCCTTCTTCCCTTTGGGGTTCCATGGGTGTCGCATGCTTGTTGTGACGTGGATTCAGAAATTATTGGAATGTTGTGATCACGATGAAGTATGGTTCCTTGTTCAACAGCTCTGGTCAGTAACACACGAGAAATGTGACTACTATTCCTTCAGTGATGTTTAATGATAAGAAAATCTCCTAGAAAAAGCCCAATGAAATTAGGCAATCTTGAGAATTTCCCCTAAGCATAAGGATTGCATCTAGAGAAAAAAGAAAGAAAAAAGGAAAAAAGAAAAGGAAAAAAAAAGAAGAGAGAAGAGAAAAAGAAAGGGGAGAACAAATATTAAATAAAAAGAGTGTGGAAGTTTTCGAATAGATCGAGCAAATATTCAAAGGACACTCCGCTGAAGTAATCGGCTTGTTAAAATAATAATACATATCAAATATGTTGCTTCATGAGTGATGGTAATATTTTCAAACTCATGACTATGCTGAGTAACTCGGAGTTTTTTTGTATGCTCCATCATGACCTTCGAGACAAAGGACTGTGATGAGTTGATTTCCCCGAAAGAAAAAGGAAAAGAAAAAAGAAAAATAAAGAAATAGAAAAATAACAAAAGTAATAGAAAAAGAGAGAGAAAAAGAAAAAGAAAAAGAAAGACAAATAGGAAAGAAAAAAATATTCATATAATTAGATATAATCTGAAGCACATCGAGTTCTCGAGAAAATACTCTTGTATTATGCTAATGGGGCAAGTACAAAGAGTTTGAATATATAAGAGGAGAAAGATATTAAGAACTAGGAGTAGTTTTCGAATAGATCGAGCAAATACGATAATCATGTGGATGAACCGAGAAATCTGAAGGGAATTCCAAAACTTCAAATATCGCCACAGCCTCCAAAGGATGAGAATCGAATTTCAGAGATTGAATCTAAGGCACTCTCGCATTTGATATCCAAGGAACCCATGTTTATATTCTTCTTTTCTTTTCTAATTTTTGGGTTTGACAAAAATATGTATAGATATTTTTCTAATAGCAAACATTTTTTAAAATAAAAGATTTTTGTTCAAAAGGATTTACAAAACGCAAGGTCGTTGATGCAAATGATCATCTCTGTTATGGCCCGAGAAGAAGGGGAAATGTATGATATGATGTGTCTCTTGAGAAAGACCATTTTGATTGTCAAATAGTACATTTTGAGAATTTAGGTCCGCAAAAATAAGCAAAGATTACTCGAACCTGTTGGGGTCACAGTTTTGAACAGAAATAAACATCGAGCCTTTTAAGGGGGCACAAAGATAGTCGATCGGATGGCCCAAAGATAGAATACAAGAAAATAACCACAATGAACATGTCAAAGATAGGCTTTAAGTGGTATAAGCCTGAATATGAGATTGCAAGTTGCTGAGAATAACTGAATTCAGAGACAAATGTTTCAAGTGTTTCGTAGTCAACCAAGAGAAAGATATTGAATTATAATAGATGAGAGATTTTGTTCTGATTGGCAGAAGATGAGGATCCAGCGAGGATGAAAGCCCGAGGAATTTAATATTTTTTGAAAATAGAAAGCGAGGGTTTATCCTCTGAAAAAAGAATAAAAAGAAAAATAACATTCATGCATCATTTAGATTAAATATTCATGCATCACGAGCATTCTAATTCATGCCATCATTGCATTTTTGCTTATTTTCAAACAGGAATATTGAAGATTGATCAAAGATTTGATCTATAGTTCCATGAGAAGAGAGATGGATCTCAACAAAGAATCCAAAGTCCTTCCAACCCCTGGTTATTTGGGGCAACGAGCATTTT
The DNA here is from genome assembly GCA_035048815.1 of Abelmoschus esculentus. Taxonomy (NCBI): domain Eukaryota; kingdom Viridiplantae; phylum Streptophyta; class Magnoliopsida; order Malvales; family Malvaceae; genus Abelmoschus; species Abelmoschus esculentus. The sequence goes on from JAUCBN010000049.1 coordinate 7,383,753, forward strand.
TTGCGCCAAGACGATCAAATATCAAGACACCCAAATGAGATATTTAGGTATTCTCTAAGCGAGATACCACTTTTATGAGATATTCAGGTATTCTTTAAGCAAGATACCACTTTACATTTGAACCTCAAACTTGATCCTTTCTTAAAGATGTTTTTCTTAAAACACAAATTTCTTAATTTGATCCTTTCTTAAGGATGCTTTTCTTAAAGCTCAAATCTCTTGATTTGATCCCTCCTTAAGGATGTGTTTCTCAAAACAAATTTCTTAATTTGATCCTTTCTTAAGGATGCTTTTCTTAAAGTTCAAATTTCTAATTTGATCCTTTCTTAAGGATGCTTTTCTTAAAGCTCAAATCTCTTGATTTGATCCTTTCATAAGGATGTTTTCTCAAAACAAACTTCTTAGTTTGATCCTTTCTTAAGGATGTTTTTCTTAAACTCAAATATCTTGATTTGATCCTTTCTTAAGGATGTTTTCTCAAAACAAACTTCTTAGTTTGATCCTTTCTTAGGGATGCTTTTCTTAAAGCTCAAATCTCTTGATTTGATCCTTTCTTAAGGATGTTTTTCTTAAAACAAATTTCTTAATTTGATCCTTCCTTAAGGATGCTTTTCTTAAAGAAAATTTCTTTGTTTGATCCTTTCTTAAGGATGTTTTTCTTAAAAATCAAACTTCTTAGTCTAATCATTTCTTAAGGATGTCCTCAAAACAAATTTCACAATTTGATCCTTCCTTAAGGATATTTGAAACCCAAATTTATTAATTTTATCCTTCCTCAAGGATGTTTTTCTCGAAACAAATTTCTTAATTTTATCCTTTCTTAAGGATATTTTTCTTAAAACTCGAATTTCTTAATTTGATCCTTCCTCAAGGATGTTTTAATTAAAACTCAAATTTCTTAATTTGATCCTTTGTTAACGATATTTTAATTAAAACTCGAATTTCTTAATTTGATCCTTCCTCAATGATACTTTAAAAAAGAAAAAGAAAGAACAAAAAAAAGAGAGAAAGAAAAGAAAGAAAAAAACAATAAGAAACAATAAAAAAATGATGATGAAAAAATGAATAAAAAATGTGTGAAAAAGCGATCAGAAATCGATACGCCATATTGGGTTCCTCAACCTCAAAGAACCAATGTTTCTATGAAGAGCCTCTAGGCAAGACATCACTTCCCACCACGGCACACCAATCAATTCAGAGCTTAAAGTTTCATAGAGGGGAGACCCACAGCTCAAAATCTTTTAATTTGCTCAAAATATCTAAATAAGGGAATCAAAGTTTGCTTCTGAAAATTTTATTTTTGACATGTGCAGGTGGCCTCAAGATGAAATATCGTTCTCGGAAGAGTTAATCAGGGTTCAAAGAACAAGAGAGCTATCGGATTTGTGGAAAAAGGGCTTTCATATCACAGTTTTCGAACAGGAAAGTCGGATAAAATTAGTGCTTTTTTGTCTTTGCTTCATCATTGTTTTACAACGATAAGCAAAGAGGGGCAACTATAATCACTAATTTTATCCAGGTTTAAACCTGATTTTAACATTTATTTCGTTCGAATAACGGGCTTGTAAGTGTTAATCAAAAAAGCAAAAAAATTACCATATGTACTATATTAATTTTCCTTTTAATTGCGTTTCCTTTTAATTGTGTTTCCATTTCGATTTTGTCTAGTTTAAAAAAAAAAGAGATAAAAAATACTAGATTATCCTATTATGTATATGTTATTAAAACCAATAATCAAAAACTTGTCATAATATATATTTTTGTTAATTTTATTTATGTTCAATACTTAAAAAAAAGTTCTAAAAATTATATTAGCCTTTAATTTTATATATTTGGTTATCTACTATTACTATTATTATTATTTACATATTTTTATTAATATTATTTTCTTTATTATTATTATTTATTAATATTAAGTATTGTTTATAAATAAATAAAACACATAAGTAAAAATCCACAAACAATTTAAATTTATAAGTCCAATATTAATTAAATAAAGTCCAATACAAATATTAAAGCCCGAACCCATATTAACAACCCATTTCACTAAATATATTACAAAGCCTATCTGTTTTTATTACAAGCCCAAAACCTACTAAGCCCGAATCGGTTACAAAGCAAAAACCCTAGACTAATTAACCCATCTATCTTATGCGCAGCCCAATCTGGGCCGTTGGATCTAATCTTGATCCAACAGCTCAGATCAAAGAAAGAGAGCCGATTGGAATCACCCACGCGCCCACGCGCCGGCTGTTGGGCTCTCCACGCCCGCGTGAGCTTCACGCGCAAGACTCTTCGACTGCCACAAACGCTTCTTCAATTCCTCCGGTCGGCGTCCGTTCGCCGGTGGTCTTCTCCCCCGCTCCGCAAGCCACGCATGCATAAGAAACAAAGAGATCAGATTCGTACAACATCAAGGGAACCAAAAAACAGAGAAGGCCAACAAACATCAGAGGAGACCATTCGACAATCACAGAGGCCACAACCAACAAATATTTCAAAAATCTCAAAAGCAAATACCAATCTCAAAGAGCAAACCAATAAGAAATTTTAGAGATCATTTTTCTTTTCTTATTCCTTGTATTTTCTCGGTTATAAGAATCGATTTGAACACAATTGTAAGGGATCTCTCCCAACCTTTGAAATCAATAGACAAGAAATTTTCAGAGGTAGAAATAAACCTCTCTTCCATTATCGTATAGAAAAATAGGAGTTCCTTTTTTTACCTTCTTTGTTTTTTGGAGTTGCGCCTTTTCGAATCCCAACTCCGACAAGGATCCTAACGCTCACGAGCTGTGTTGGTGAGTCGAGAAGGGAGTGAGGCCTCATTCCTTTTAGGGTGCGGTTTCGGGTTTTCAAGAAAGACCCTTTTAAGCGGTTTTAGGGTGCGGTTTTGGTAAAAATAAGTTTTAAAATCAAAAAAGGGTTCGGAAACTTTCGCTTTTGGTTGGTTTTGAAGTCGCCGGCCACCGTGGGTGGTGTCCGGATTCTAAAAAACTCGCCAGGATCTGGGCTTACACGGTGGAGTTCTTCAAACAATGAAGAACACCTTCATGTTCTGGGTTTTGTTGAAGAACAGAGAAAAGCTTCCTTTCTCTTTGGGTTTTCGAACGGAAAATGAGGGGAGGGATGATTTTAATTTTCTGTTTAACTTTTATACCCAAGTCCCTCATTTAAAAACGGTTTAATAACTTTTTAAGAGCCTTCGTGTTTCTGTTCTTACTTCCCTGGTCCCCGAGACTTTGTTTTGTTTTGCAATTTCATCACAAATTTGATAATAATTTCATTTTAAGATTGGTTTATTTATTTTCTAAGTCCCTCCGTGTTTTGTAGCTAGTTTTCGAGCCCTTCCCCTTGGGTAAATCATCCCGAGGTCCTCATTACTTTTCAAAAGCCTTCAATTTGGTCACTAATTTATTATAATCGTCACATTCAAAAAGGGTTTATTCGGTTCAGGCCCCTCCGCGTCTTGGTTTAAGCTTTTAGACCCATCCGCTATGTTAAATTCGCTTCGGGGTCCTAGTATGTTTTCAAATCGTTTTAATCTGGACACTACTTTTATTTCGTTTTGGTCCATGCCAGTAGCTTTTTTATTATCTTGGTTTATTTTATTTTATTTTATTTATTTATTTATTTATTCTTATTGCTCATGCATGTTATTTTATTTTTGTGTGTGAATTTTATATATTGTAACATATATTCTATTTAGCTATGTCTTCATTTTGATTATTTATTTGTACATATATGTAACTTGCATCGTATATTTTTATTTTGCTTGCATGTTCATTTATTCATAATATTTGCTTTTTAACATATCATGTATTTCCATCATGCATTATTGATTATGATTTATTTAATGTTTTATATATACATGTTTAGCTTTATTTATCTTTCATGAGCATGTATTTATTTATTTGTTTATGTGTTTATATTTGTTTTCATTTTCACATCCTATGTTTATTATTCATGATTTTGTATCTTGCATATATTATAATGTTCGTTTTGTTTTGCTTAAGTGACACCTAATTAATTAATGAGCCTAAGTAATTATGTCTTTATTCGGTCGTAACGAGCCCATCACCAAACGTAGTGGAGGCGATGTATGCATTTACCTTCGGATAAAGACACGGTAAAATAAAATTTGAACTCAAATTTTTAAACAAATCTCAATTTTAAATGTCACTTTAAATCCAAAAAAAATCAAAAATTAATTAAGCGGTAATTTGATAAAGGTGCCAATTTTTGGGCGGTTTTAAACACTAATCCCGTTTTTAATCGTAACCGACTCTCGGACCCTAATTTATTCAAATCTCTGGTTTTTACGATGTCTGGTCCCCCAAAGTGACCGCTGGCGACTCTCTTTTGTTTTTAATTAGCTTTTCAATTAATTTTCAAATTGTTTTCTAATATTTCTAACCGAGTTAAACCCATTTTTAAATTTTTTCAATTATTTTCATAAAATCCCTAATTTCAAAATCTCTTCTTAATCCCTAAAACCCTAATTTTAACATAATTTTAAATTTCCCCTTTTCAAACTAAAATTTCCCTTTCCAATCAACATTTAATTTAACCCCTAATTTTCTAATTTTAACCCAATTTTTTCACTAGAGACCTTTTATTTCCAAACTCGATTTTAAAAAGGGTCCCTACAAAGCTGTATAATTAGGTTCAAAAGACCATAATTAAATTTTTACACCCAAAAAATTTGATTTAATATCATTTTCAATTATTTTTAAGGGTTCAGAGCGTGCAAGTCTAAATGGGCTTTTTAGTGAACCCGTTCGAATTTTAACCAAGTAAAAAGCTCAAAATTTGATTTTAAGATGTATAATTAGGTTCGAAAGCCCATAATTAACTTTTGGTACCAAAAAATTGATTAAATATCATTTTCGATCGTTCTTTAGGGTTTAGTGCCTGCATGTCTAAATGGGCTTTCTAGTGAATCTGTTCGAATTTTAACACGAGTAAAAGGCTCAAATTTTGAGTTTAAGCTGTATAATTAGGTTCAAAAGCCCATAATTAACTTTTTATACCTAAAAACTAGATTTAATATTATTTTTGATCGTTTTTTAGGGTTCAAAGCGTGCATGTCTAAATGGGCTTTTTAGTGAACCCGTTAGAATTTTAACCGAGTAAAAAGCTCAAAATTTGAGTTTAAGCTGTATAATTAGGTTCACAAGCCCATAATTAAATTTTTCCACCCAAAAAATTTGATTTCATATCATTTTCGATCATTTTTTATGGTTTAGATCGTGCATGTTTAAATGGGCTTTTTAGTGAACCCATTCGAATTTTAACCGAGTAAAAAGCTCAAATTTTGATTTTAAGCTGTATAATTAGGTTCAAAAGCCCATAATTAACTTTTTTTACCCAAAAAAATTTGATTTAAAATTATTTTCAATCGTTTTTTAGGGTTTAGTGCGTGCATGTCTAAATGGGTTTTCTAGTGAACCCGTTCGAATTTTAACCGAGTAAAAAGCTCAAAATTTGAGTTTAAGATGTATAATTAGGTTCAAAAGCCCATAATTAACTTTTTATACCCAAAAACTTGATTTAATATTATTTTCGATCGTTTTTTAGGGTTCAAAGCGTGCATGTCTAAATGGGCTTTTTAGTGAACCCGTTCGAATTTTAACCGAGTAAAAAGCTCAAAATTTTAGTTTACATTGTATAATTAGTTTCAAAAGCCCATAATTAAATTTTTGCACCCAAATAATTTGATTTAATATCATTTTCAATCGTTTTTTAGGTTTTAGAGCGTGCATGTCAAAATGGGCTTTCAAGTGAACCCATTCGAATTTTAACCGAGTAAAATGCTCAAATTTTGATTTTAAGCTATATAATTAGGTTCAAAAGCCCATAATTAACTTTTTTTACCCAAAAAAATTTGATTTAAAATTATTTTCAATCGTTTTTTAGGGTTTAGTGCGTGCATGTCTAAATGGGTTTTCTAGTGAACCCGTTCAAATTTTAATCGAGTAAAAAGCTCAAAGTTTGAGTTTAAGCTATATAATTAGATTAAAAAACCCATAATTAACTTTTTATACCCAAAAAATTTGATTTAATATTATTTTCGATCGTTTTTTAGGGTTCAGAGCGTGCATGTCTAAATGGGCTTTCTAGTGAACCTGTTCGAATTTTAACCGAGTAAAAAGCTCAAAATTTTAGTTTAAGTTGTATAATTACGTTCAAAAGCCCATAATTAACTTTTAGTAACCAAAAAATTTGATTTAATATCATTTTCAATCGCTTTTTATGGTTCAGAAAGTGCATGTCTAAATGGGCTTTCTAGTGAACCCGTTTGAATTTTAACCGAGTAAAAAGCTCAAAATTTTATTTTACGTTGTATAATTAGGTTCAAAAGCCCATAATTTACTTTTTGCACCCAAAAAATTTGATTTAATATCATTTTCGATCGTTGTTTAGGGTTTAGTGCGTGAATGTCTAAATGGTCTTTCTAGAGAACCCGTTCGAATTTTAACCGAGTAAAAATCTCAAATTTTTAGTTTAAGCTGTATAATTAGGTTCAAAAGTCAATAATTAAATTTTTGTACCCAAAAAATTTGATTTAATATCATTTTTGATCGTTTTTTAGGGTTCAGAGTGTGCATGTCTAAATGGTTTTTCTAGTGAACCAGTTCAAATTTTAACCGAGTAAAATGCTCAAAATTTGAGTTTAAGCTGTATAATTAGGTTCAAAAGCCCATAATTAACTTTTTGCACCCGAAAAATTTGATTTAATATCATTTTTGATCTTTTTTATGGTTCAGAGCGTGCATGTCTAAATGGGCTTTCTAGTGAACCCATTCAAATTTTAACCGAGTAAAAAGCTCAGAATTTGATTTTAAGCTGTATAATTAGGTTTAAAAGCCCATAATTAACTTTTTGCACCCAAAAAAAATTTGATTTAATATCATTTTCGACCGTTCTTTAAGGTTTTGTGCGTGCATGTCTAAATGCGCTTTCTAGTGCACCCGTTCGAATTTTAACCAAGTAAAAAGCTCAAAATTTGAGTTTAAGCTGTATAATTAGGTTCAAAATCCCATAATTAACTTTTTATACCCCAAAAGTTTTTATTTAATATCATTTTTGATCGTTTTTAAGGGTTAAGATCGTGTATGTCTAAATGGGCTGTCTAGTGAACCCATTCGAATTTTAACCGAGTAAAAAATTCAAAATTTTAGTTTAAGTTGTATAATTAGGTTCAAAAGCCCATAATTAACTTTTTGTAAGCAAAAAATTTGATTTAATATCATTTTCGATCGTTCTTTAGGGTTCATAGCGTGCATGTCTAAATGGGCTTTCTAATGAACCATTACGAATTTAAACAGAGTAAAAAGCTCAAAATTTTAGTTTAAGTTGTATAATTAGGTTCAAAATCCTAGAATTAACTATTAGTACCTAATAAATTTGATTTCATATCATTTTCAATCATTTTTTATGGTACAGAGCATGTGTGTCTAAATGAGCTTTCTAGCGAACCCGTTCGAATTTTAACCGATTAAAAAGCTCAGAATTTGAGTTTAAGCTGTAGAATTTGGTTCAAATGCCCATAATTAATTTTTTGTACCCAAAAAATTTGATTTAATATCATTTTCAATCATTTTTTATGGTTTAGAGCATGCATGTCTAAATGGGCTTTCCAGTGAACCCGTTCGAAATTTAACAGAGTAAAAAGCTCAAAATTTGAGTTTAAGTTGTATAATTGGGTTCAAAAGCCCATAATTAGCTTTTTGTACCCAAAAAATTTGATTTAATATCATTTTCGATCGTTTTTAGGGTTTAGTGCGTGTATGTCTAAATGGGCTTTCTAGTGAACCCGTTCGAATTTTAACTGAGTAAAAAGCTCAAAATTTGAGTTTATGCTGTATAATTAGGTTCAAAACCCATAATTAACTTTTTATACCCAAAAAATTTGATTTAATATCATTTTCAATCCTTTTTTAGGGTTAGAGTGTGCATGTCTAAATGGGCTTTCTAGTGAACCTGTTCGAATTTTAATCGAGTAAAACGCTCAAAATTTGATTTTAAGCTGTGTAATTAGGTTCAAAATCCCATAATTAAATTTTTGTACCCCACAAATTTGATTTAATATCATTTTCGATGTTTTTTTATGGTTTAGAGTGGCTTGTCTCAATGGGCTTTCTATTGAATCCGTTCGAATTTTAACCGAGTAAAAATCTCAATATTTTAGTTTACGCCGTATAATTATGTTCCAAAGCCCATAATTAACTTTTTGTAACCAATAAATTTGATTTAATATCATTTTCGATCGTTTTTTATGGTACAGAGCATGCATGTCTAAATGGATTTTTTAGTGAACCTGTTCGAATTTTAACCGAGTAAAAAGCTCAAAATTTTAGTTTAAGCTGTATAATTAGGTTCAAAAGCCTATAATTAACTTTTAGTACCCAAAAAATTTGATTTAATATCATTTCCGATCGTTTTTTATGGTTCAGAGCGTGCATGTCTAAATGGGCTTTCTAGTGAACCCATTCGAATTTTAACCAATTAAAAAGCTCAAAATTTGATTTTAAGCTGTATAATTAGGTTCAAAATCCCATAATTAACTTTTTGAACCCAATTAATTTGATTTAATATCATTTTCGATCGTTCTTCAGGTTCAGTGCGTGCATGTCTAAATGGGCTTTCTAGTGAACCCGTTCGAATTTTAAGCTAGTAAAAATATCAAAATTTTTGTTGAAGCTGTATAATTAGGTTAAAAAGCCAATAATTAAATTTTTGTACCCAAAAAATTTGATTTAATTTCATTTTCGATCGTTTTTTTAGGATTCTGAGTGTGCATGTCTAAATATGCTTTCTAGTGAACCAGTTCGAATTTTAACCGCGTAAAAAGCTCAAATTTTGATTTTAAATTGTATAATTAGGTTCAAAAACCTGTAATTAACTTTTTGTACCCAAAAAATTTGATTTAATATCATTTTCGATCTTTTTTTATGGTTTATAGAGCGTGCATGTCTAAATGGGCTTTCTAGTGAACCCGTTCGAATTTTAACCAAGTAAAAAGCTGAAAAATTGAGTTTAAGCTGTGTAATTAGGTTCAAAATCCCATAATTAACTTTGTATACCCAAATTTTTTTATGTAACATCATTTTTGATCGTTTTTAAGGGTTTAGAGCGTGTATATCTAAATGGGCTTTCTAGTGAACCCGTTCGAATTTTAACCGAGTAAAAAATTCAAAATTTGAGTTTAAGCTGTATAATTATGTTCAAAAGCCCATAATTAACTTTTTACAACCCAAAAATTTGATTTAATATCATTTTCGATCGTTCTTTAGGGTTTAAAGCGTGCATGTCTAAATGGGCTTTCTAATGAACCATTTCAAATTTTAACCGAGTAAAAAGCTCAAAATTTTAGTTTAAGCTGTATAATTAGGTTCAAAAGCCCAAAATTAACTATTAGTACCCAAAAAATTTGATTTAATATCATTTTCGTTCATTTGTTATGGTTTAGAGCATGCATGTCTAAATGGGTTTTCTAGTGAAACCGTTTGAATTTTAACCGAGTAAAAAGGTCAAAATTTTAGTTTAAGCTGTATAATTAGGTTCGAAAGCCCATAATTAACTTTTAGTACCCAAAAAAATTGATTTAATATCATTTTCAATCGTTTTTTATGGTTTAGAGCGTGCATGTCTAAATGGGCTTTCTAGTGAACCCATTCGAATTTTAACCGAGTAAAAAGCTCAAAATTTTATTTTAAGCTATATAATTAGGTTCAAAAGCCCATAATTAACTTTTTGTACGCAAAAAATTTGATTTAATATCATTTTCGATCGTTTTTAGGGTTTAGTGCGTGTATGTCTAAATGGGCTTTCTATTGAACCCGTTCGAATTTTAATCGAGTAAAAAGCTCAAAATTTGTGTTTAAGCTATATAATTAGTTTCAAAAGCCCATAATTAACTTTTTGCACGCAAAAAATTTGATTTAATATCATTTTCAATCATTTTTTATGGTTCAGATCGTGCATTTCTAAATGGGCTTTCTCGTGAACCCTTTCGAATTTTAACCGAGTAAAAAGCTCAAAATTTTAGCTTAAGTTGTAGAATTAGGTTCAAGAGCCCATAATTAACTTTTTGTACCCAAAAAATTTGATTTAATATCATTTTCGATCGCTTTTTAGGGTTCAGAGCGTGCATGTCTAAATGGGCTTTCTAGTGAACCTGTTCGAATTTTAACCGAGTAAAAAGCTCAAAATTTTAGTTTAAGTTGTATAATTAGGTTCAAAAGCCCATAATTAACTTTTAGTACCCGAAAAATTTCATTTAATATCATTTTCGATCGTTTTTTAGGGTTTATTGCGTGCATGTCTAAATGAGCTTTCTAGTGAACCCGTTCGATTTTTTTGGACGAAAAAGGGCCTCATTAAAAAAACCTAACACTTCCAAACCCAACAAGGGTTAGAAGCCCTTATGGGGAAAGGAGTACCCCTAGAATTTTTTTGAGAAGGAGAGTTAAATCTCTCATTGTTTACAAAAGCCTTTATAAAATCGGGCAAATCCGAATCAAAGTGAAGATTACATAAAGTTCGCATGGCCCTAAAAGCAAGAGTATGGGCTACATTATTGGCCCCTCTAGGTACATAAGCGATCCGACAATTTACTAAACTTTTCATGGTGTTACAAATCTTGGACACCAAAGGTTGTAAAGTTGAGAGATCTGGTCCACCCAGGTTGACTTTATTTGCAATGGAGGAAGAATCTATCTCAAAGGTAATATTCTTCCAACCTTTCTGAGATGCAAGTTAAAGTCCAGCTAGGATAGCTTATGCTTTAGCCGAAGCAGCGTCAAGGCATCCAACAAGAGGAAGAGAAATTTCTCCCAAAACCACACCGTCCGAGTTACGTGCTACAACACCAATTGTAGCACTTCTAGAGATGGGGTCAAAAGCCCCATCCGAGTTTATTTTAATAGAGCTAGTGCCTAGTTTTTGCCAAAGAAGATTGTTTTGTCGAAGTAGCATCGAGGAATATGTTAATCTTGCTATTTATTCCTGGCCTTGTAACAAAACCAGGAAGGAGCTTTTTCAGGGCCGTACAGATTCCCTTCCAAGCAAAAGAAGATTGTTTTGTCGAAGTAGCATCGAGGATGTTGCAAGATGGGTAGTATTTAGCTTGATATACCTATCCAAGGAGGTTAGATGGTTCACAGATTAGTCTCCATAATTGTTTTCCTAACAGAGCGATATTAAAGTTGTGGAGATCGCGAAAGCGCATGTCCCCTACTGATTTTTGTTGGCATACAACCTCCCAAGGAAGCATGTGCCAGCCATTTTTGTTACCTTTTCCTGACAACCAGTATCGGCGAATAGAAGTGGTCATGTCATCGATAATACTATGTGGAAGAAGGTAGCATGACATGACATATTATGGAAGAGATTGAATGATAGATTTTATGAATATTTCTCTACCACTAAAAGATAATAGATGTTTATCCCATTTGAAGAGACTGACGTTAATTTTATCTCTGGTAAAACCTAACGAAGCTGTTTTGTTTTTTCCAATCAAGAGAGGGACACCCAAGTAAATACCAGGGTCACTAACCTCTTGGACTTGGAGAATATTGTTAACAGCTGCACTTTGAGATAGATTAGTTTTTGGGGAAAATTAGATTGTCGATTTTTCAAAATTAATCGCTTGACTTGAAGAGGTAGCATATTTGTGTAAAACATTTTTGAGATGATTAGCTTCAGTGGTGTTGTTTTTTATGAAGACCAAGCAATCATCAGCAAAAAGGAGATGGTTTACTTTTGGGCTGTGCCGACTAGAACTGAGTCTAGGGAGGTTGTCGTTAGCATGTTCAACATTTAGTATAGCTGTTAATCCTTGGGTGTAGAAGAGGAAGAGGAATGGAGAACATGGGTCTCCTTGTCGTAGACCTCGTTTTGGTTTAAAAGATTGTGATAAAGAGTCGTTTACACGGGCTTGGTACGAAACGGTAGTGACACATTTCATTATACTAGAAATCCAAGTGTCGTTGAAACCCATACGTTGCATAATTTTTTGTAAGAAAGGTCATTCAACACGATCGAAGGATTTTTCCATGTCTAGCTTTAGACTTGCACCTTTAGACAGGTAGGAGTCTCCTGTATTGAGAGTGTGAAGTATTTCATGTGCAATTTGAATATTGTCCGTGATGTTTCTAGCTTGAATAAAAGTCGCTTGGTTGTTACGAATACATCGAGGTATGAATGTTTTGAGATGGTTGACTAAAACTTTAGATACAATTTTGTATATAACAGTGCAAAGGCTTATTGGACGAAGTTGCCTCATTGTCGTTGGGTTTTGTTTTTTTGAGATTAGGACAAGAATAGTTTGGTTGACCTCATCCATGATGGTTGTACCCGAGAGAAGATCAAGGCATAGTCGTATTATGTCCTTACCAAGTGTATCCCATTGTTGTCGGTAAAAACCACTTGGAAAACCATTGATCCCTAGAGCTTTCCTAGGATCAATATCACGAAAAGCATTAATAACTTCTTCTTCTGTGTAAGGTCTATTTAAATTTTCATTCATTTGTGGTGTAATTATAGTTGGAATTTATCAAGGATATCAGTCGAAGAAGTTGGATTGCATGTAGAGAAAAGGTTTTGGAAATAGTCTATAGCAATTGATAGAATGTTGGATTCTTCCGTGTGCCAAGTGTTGGGATTATCAAAGAGGCCTTGAATAGTGTTTTTCTTACGATGTCCATTGGCTCGTGCATGGAAGAAAGAAGTATTTTTGTCTCCATGTTGTAGCCAGTTAGTTCTAGAGCGTTAAGCCCAGTATATTTCATTGTTAAGTTGAAGGGCTTGTAGTTCTTTATTTGCTTCAATGAGGCGGTGTTCCTCAGAAGATGGTATTGGATATTTTAGACTATTATTAATATATGTAGTTAGATATTGAAGGCGTTCATTTGTTTTTTCCTTTGAGAATTCTGCCATGAGTTTAGACGGTTGCCAATCTTTTGTATTTTGTTTAGTGTGTTCCCATTCGTATTGGTCCAAATATCCTTGATTAGGTTTTTGCTTTCATCATTGTTGGCCCAACATTACTCAAAACGGATGGTTTTCTTAAAATTCTGTTTTCTAGCATATGTAGTGGAAGAGGTGTCGATAATACTGGAACAGTGATCAGATTTGGATTGGAAATGCGAGGTTATAGTATAATTTGGATACATGTTTATCCAATTGGTTGAACCAATGAATCGATCCAAGCGTTCGAAGATAGGTTATGAGTTGGGTCCATGTTTAAACTATGTGAACCAACCCGAGTTAAGTTTACAATCGAAGAGTTCATTTCGAGATAAACATTCTAGAAAATTAATAATTTGGAAGCGTGCACGTCGGCATCCTCCTTGTTTTTTATTGTCATTTAGAATTTCATTAAAGTCCCCACCTAGTAACCATGGGAGGTTTGAGGATGATTTTAAGGAATCTATTAATTGCCATGTTTTGTATTTATAGTTTGTATTAGCATAACCATGTAACCCAGTGAAATGGAATTTGGAATTGTCATGGCTAATAATACAATCGATATGACAATCGGAGTAAGAAAGTAAATCATTTTGAATTTTATTAGTCCAAAGTAAGGCTAGGCCAGTACAAGTTGGACTATTTTCTACCGATACGCATCCTTGCATATCAAGTGATGCACTAAGAGAATTACATCGAGGTTTATTAAGTCTAGTTTCACATAGAAATAAAACATCAGGTTCATATTTGGTAATTATTTTTTTGAGATTTTGAACTGCCTGGGCCTTACCAAGGCCTTGGTAGTTCCAACACATGATTTTCATTTGGTTCGGCAGGGTTGAGCCATGTCAATCTGCCGCAGAGTTTTTTTCGCTGCTCATCCCTGCTTTATCAAAAAGAGCATGTTTTGGTTTCTTTTGGTGTTGAATTTCATGCATTGGAGGGGATCGTTTCTGTCCAGCACGAAAAAGGGAAGAAAAGATTTAAACACTTTTAGTTATTTTAAGTAATAAAGAAAAATTAGTTTGGTAAGAAGAGATATTGATAAGTGCTCAACACACTATCATTTTTTACTCCTCTTATGGGCATTAATTACCAAATATACACCCACTTGGACCAATGCATGCACTCAATGTGATATATTTAGAAGTATGCTCATATAGATAATGTTTACGAAAAAAGGCACGTTTTACTGCGTTTTCATATCTTTGCAGGAGAATCAGTGCCGCGGCAGAGACAAGGCCGAGGCAGCAGCAAAAAGACATGAAGCAAGATTATAGGCGATGGAAAGACAAAAGTCCTAGGAACATGTCTGGACTTGAAGCCCATGAATCGGAGCTGGCTAGCAGAAGGAAAAGCCCAAAGGAAGACTATGCGGAAAAACCCCTTTAGCCGAATACAAACTTGGAAATATATTTTATTATGTACTTAACTTGTTTCCTACTCCAAGTTGTATTCTACTTAGGAAAGGTTGTAGAGTATTTGTGAGAGGAGATTGTACTTTGTCTTTCGTTCAATGCAATAAAGATTATCAAGGTTTGCTTATCCTTTGTTATTCCTTGTTCCACAATTGAGCTCGGGAGAGGATATTGTGATCATCCATTTATCTAATCTAAGCTCGGGAGAGTTAGATTCACGAAAGGGGTAAGTACGGTGTTTCAATAGCGAAACACTAACTCGGCCTAGGGATAGGTTAAGAGTTTCAGCGGCTAAAAGAAGTGTGAGATTGGTTGGTGAGTATAATTGGTTCACGCCGGGAGGTATCATCAAGGACTAGTCATCAACAGCACTCTGACTTAGGGATAAGCGGAGTCATTCAAGGACACTTTGCAGAACTTTGGTAAAGTCTGCCCACGAGCAAGGGATTGCCGCGGCAGACAGTGTTATCGCTGCCCAAGCAGTAAAACTCCAGTGCTGCCGAGACAGTGATATACGATTGCATTGGACGGAGACAAGTCAATCAATTCCACAATACAACGCAACTGGATCCTAGCCCATCTCTCTCTACTATTTCAATCTTTTACTTTTATTTTAGTTATTTTAGTTTAGATAAATCAAATTAACTTATTTGTGTCTTTATCTTTCTACAAAACAAGGACGTGAAGAAAGCATATTAAGTATATCGGTCCCTGAGGAGATGATAACTCGATAATATACTTATCACTTATTACTTGTGATGTGTCCACTTGCACTGAACGCGCAATTTTGACACGCGACAAGTTTTTGGCGCCGTTGCCGGGGACTAACAACTAAATTTTGTTTTCTTTATTTTCTTGTTTATTTTTATTTTTATTTTACTTTTGTTTTTCTTGGTGTATGACGAAGGCCAATCCAAACAACCCCTTGTACGAATTAGATCCAGAAATTGAAAGAACAAGGCAAAGGTTGAGGAGACAGATCCAAGGAGCCATGGCAGATCACCCGGCAGGACAAAACTTACCTGCCGGCAATGCAGGACTTCCGCCGCCACCTGGGCCGCGGCAGCTCACTGTCAAGGACTTCCTAGAAGAGGACTTAAACGGATTAAACCCAAGAGTCGTCACACCGAAAATTGAAGCAGCCCATTTTGAACTCAAACCCGTTATGTTCAATATGTTAAATACAATTGGACAATTTGGTGGGTCTGCAACTGAAGACGCAAGGCAGCACCTCAAATCCTTCATGGAAATCTGCAACTCTTTTAAAATCCAAGGAGTCCATGAAGATGTCTTGCGATTAAAGCTATTCCCCTATTCACTGAGGGATAGGGTGAAAGCTTGGTTAAATAGCATTCCAGCAGGATCTATTGGTTCTTGGAGTGAACTTTGTCGTGATTTCATTACTCGCTTTAATCCTACTAATCTATATGATAGAATACGTAATGAAATTACTTCTTTTCGACAGGCTGAAGATGAACCAATGTACGAGGCATGGGAACGCTACAGAGAGCTATTGCACAAGTGTCCACTACATGGATTTCCCTTATGAACACAAGTGACAATGTTTTACAATGCCACGAATGCCCCGACAAGGATGATGTTAGATGCCTCGGCAAACGGAACACTCCTGGACAAAGCACCTGAGGAAGCTATTGAAATATTAAACAAACTCGCAAAGAATGACTTTCAGTTTCCTACATCTAGGCGAGGAGGAGTAAGACGCCAAGCCACAGTACATGAATTAGATTCATCAAGTTCAGTGGCAGCACAATTGGCCTCTCTTACCAAGATAGTGCAAAACCTACAGTTACAACACAATACCCGTGAGGTTAAGGTAATTGATTCATACTGTGATCTATGTGGAGGAAACCACAGTTCCGCTGACTGCATGAATCAAGAAACTGGTATGTATGTTGGGAACTACAACCGCAACAATGTGATGTCCAACACATACAACCCCTCATGGAAGAGGCATCCGAACCTATCATGGAGTAACCCAAACAATGGCTTAAACACAATCACCCAACCATCGGGATTTCAGCAGCCGATGCCGCAGCAGCAAGTCCAACAGCCGATGCAGCAGCAGCAAATGCAGCAGCAACCGGTAAGTTCATTGGAAAACATGCTAAAGGCCTTTATGATGAAAACTGAGTCATACATGGCGGAAAATAGTAATTTCATCAAGAGGACAGATGCCTTCATGAATAGGACTAAGATGCGGCTGCAAAATCAAGAAGCAGACATAAAAACGCTGGAAACTCAGGTTGGGCAGTTTGCTCAATGCATAAACACTAGACCAAAAGGAGGACTACCTAGCAATACTGAAGTTGCTAAGGTAATAAGCCATGAACAGTGCAAAGCAATCACTACTAGGAGTGGTCTACAGTTGAAGGAGAAGATCCCAGAGAGAAACCCAATCAGCAGATCAAGCAAGAGAAGAGGCTGAGCAAACTGAAGCTTACAACACTGCCCCGGCAGAGAGCACTACAGCTCCTGAGCAGCCTGCCGAGGCAGCAACAATTCCAGTGGTGCCAGGTATAAAACTTCAAACTAAAGAAACCCTGGATGAAATGAGACCACCACCACCTTTCCCGCAAAGGTTGAAAAAGCAAAAACAGGACCATCAATTCAAGAAGTTCCTCGACATCTTGAAGCAAGTCCACATCAACATACCATTCGTTGAAGCTATTGAACAAATGTCGAACTATGCGACCTTGGAGCAAGCATAGACCTTATGCCTAAATCATTCTTCCAAAAGCTTGGAATTGGAAGGCCGAAGCCTACAACAGTGATGCTCCAACTCGCGGATAGATCTTATGTGCAACCTGAAGGCAAAATCGAGGACATACTGGTAAGAGTTGACAAGTTTATTTTTCCTGCCGACTTCCTTGTCCTTGATTGTGAAGCAGATGAAAATGCACCGATCATCCTTGAGAGACCCTTTCTAGCAACTGGACGCACATTAATTGACGTGGAAAAAGGAGAGTTGACTATGCAGGTCAATGACCAACAAGTCAAAGTCAACGCATTCCACAACTTAAAGAAGTATGATGATCCAGAGGAATGCAAGGCCATCCACAGAGTAGACAATAAGATATCCTACCTGGGCAGTCTGCTCGACAGAATGTTCGGCAAGAAAATCAAGCCCAAGATGGATGGACAGACAGCACAAAGGAGTGGCCTACAACCGATTCATAAATTGGGCCTAAGGGAGAAAATAATTCTGGGAGATGCATTTGCATGTTCTCCACCAGTAACCTAACCCCTCCCTTTTTCTTTAAATAGTATATTAGGATTAGCAGTTTATTTTTATTTTTCTAATTATTTTCGTTTTCAGTATTTTTCTTTTGTGTGTTTTATTTAGGAATAAAAAGCAAAGATAAGGGAAAAATAGTTCACAGCAGGAACTCTGCCGAGGTAATAAAATAGTGTCAGGGCCGCAGCAGTCCCAACGGGTAGAACAGTGTAACGGCTAGTCTGCCGAGATTCCTGCCGCGGCAGAAAAGGAAACGGTTACAACGACTTGTGATCTCAACAGTCACAAGGCTGAGGCCTATATAATAAACTCCTTCCTCTTGAACTATTCACTCTTACTTTCTTGCTTTCTTTAGTATTCTTAACAATCTCTCTCTCAATTACTCTCTGCCTTCTACAATCTCCAGATTCTCTTCAAGAAAAACCTCCAAGAACTCACATATCTCTATCTTGAAGGCTTCATACAAAAGATTCTCCCCAGCCAACGTTAAAGATCGATTCAACCGATCTTTCATCGCTAGGCAACTTTGGGAAGAACAAGGTTTCCAACATGCAGACGAAGAAAATTACAGCATTGAGCACTACCTTTATGATAGAATTAAGTACCAAAATTGGAAAATTTTCTGTCTGCAACCCGCCCAGGCGAACGTCACGATTGTGCGGGAGTTCTACACTCATGGGCCCATCAAAGACTCCCTATTTGTTCACTGTCGCGGCCGGCCGGTCCAGCTTGATGCCGAGACGATCAACAACTTCTACGGCCTCACCCCAGATAGTGATATCCATGTCGAATTCTTGGAAAATATCACTGCCGAGGACTATGAACTCATCAAAGACGATCTTTGTTACGGAAACACTCCATGGGAAACCGATACCCATCGAGGCTCCGTAACAAGACAAAGCTTGAAGCCGGAGGCCAAGATGTGGAACACCTTCATCAAACGACGCCTCATCCCAACATCACACAATAGCACGGAGGATCGCAAGAGATTGGTGCTTATACAATCCATCATCAACAAGAGGACCATCAACGTTGGAGAAATCATCCTACGGGAAATTCACGAGTGCGGTAAGAAAGATAGAGGACCCTTGTATTTCCCTTGCTTGATTACGGGTTTATGTGTTTCTGTAGGTGTACCTATTGAAGAAACGGATGAATATACACCCCCAAGACGAGGATGGACCAGGGACTTCTGCCACAAATTCATGCAGATCACACAAGCAGAACCTATCCAGGCAACGCCGCAGCAGTTCACTGCCGATACTGCTGCCGGGGCCCAGTACACGACAGACATGCCTGGTACTGCCCACACCTCTGCCACAGCAGACCCATACCAAGAAATCTTGCAACGAATTGCCGCAATGGATCTTCGACAACAACGGTACATGGAGTACCAACGGGACTTCAACGACACTCTAGCCCAGATGATGTTGCACGCCTTCCCGGACCAAGGCGTACAATTCCCGGAGTTCCCAAGCAACATGTTCATCACCGTCACACCCTACACAGAGACTACACCAGCCCCGGGAGGACCACGACCATTCTTCCATCCGGACCCTCAGCCCCAATACCAGGCTGCCAGCCCATCTAGGGCAGCAGATTCTGCCGCGGCCTCGTCTGTCAGTAGAAGGCCATCCAAGCGGAGGGCCGTCTTCAGCACTCCACCCAGATCGCCAATTATCATGGGTAGTCTATCCATGGAGATAGATGCATATGTGCACCAAAGTTCAATTGCCTCCGGCCCAAGTACACACCACACCGGAGGAACTACTGCGATGGGAGGAGGAACGAACATGATGATAACAGAAGAGATGGTGGATGTTGAAGAAGGAAAAGAAGTAGAAGCCCCGGTGCAAAGGACCCCACCCACTCGAGTCCAGCCGCCGAGGCAAGCAAAGGCGCAACCATCACCCTCCCCAAGGACAAAGCATTTGGCATCAAGGCCACGGAGGAAAATAGTTACAAGCAGTTTCTCGGAGTCGCTTTAAATTTTCTTTGTCCATTAAATCAATATTAATTGCTTTTACTGTTTTTACTTGCTGCGCATAATTCATATTCTGTTTTGTCGTTTATTCCTTCGAAATATAAAGCATTGAGGATAATGCTTGGTTTGAGTTTGGGGGTGCAGATTCACTGCCAAGGCAGCAATCTACTGCCGCAGCCTTGCCAAAAAGGGAGTATTCCAGTGATTTTTTATAAATTTTTATGCTCCCCGCCTTACTTGAATTAACTGCCTACACTCTTGCACTGCTCATCATCAGTATTACCTTAGTTTATTCTTTAAGGCTATAGAAATCTTTCTCCTTACCATGTTTAGGTTCTGTTAAGAGGGCTTCATCTTAGGATGCTTAAGGATGAAAACTTTGAAGCTTACTATAGGTAGAACTTTAAACTTTAAACACTTTTGGGACTTGTTGGATTATAGGAATTCTTTTAATGAACTTAGGTGATAAAGACTTAGATCTTTGGAAAGTAACTAGAGGTGCCTACCACCGGCTCTAGAAAGTCTCTTCTTGATACTAGAGGTGCCCGAAATTGGCTCTAGTATGTGTTAAGGAATATTAAAAAGAAAGAAGGATTTTAGTGAAAAGAAAAACACAAGTCTTTGAGGTGCCCGAAACCGGCTCAAGATTTGGGGTTTGAAAAAGAAGAGAACACTTAACCAATATCTATTTGTCTTAAACTTAGAGTTTATCTAAGAAAGCCTTTAATCAACTTGTCCACAAAAACACACACACTCACAACTCCTATAGTTTGTTTCTAGGTAAATCCTTGAGTAACCGAATGGTTAAGGCTAAAGAATAGGCCTAGTTATGGTGGGGAGAATAGATGGACATGTAAGACCAAGAGAGAGTAAAGTTCGGCAAATTGATAGTTTGCATTGCTTGAGGACAAGCAATAGTTCGAGTTTGGGGGTGTGATAAGTGCTCAACACACTATAACTTTTTACTCCTTTTATGGGCATTAATTACCAAATATACACCCACTTGGACCAATGCATGCACCAATATGATATATTTAGAAGTATGCTCATATAGATAATATTTACGAAAAAAGGCACGTTTTACTGTGTTTTCATATCTGTGCCACGGCAGAGACAAGGCTGAGGCAGCAGCAGAAAGACAGGAAGCAAGATTATAGGCGATGGAAAGACAAAAATCCAAGGAACGTGTCTGGACTTGAAGCCCATGAATCGGAGCTGGCTAGCACAAGGAAAAGCCCAAAGGAAGACTATGCGGAAAACCCCCTTTAGCCTAATACAAACTTGGAAATATATTTTATTATGTACTTAACTTGTTTCCTACTCCAAGTTGTATTCTACTTAGGAAAGGTTTGCCCTAGGTCTAGCCTATATAAAGACCTAGCCACCCAATGTAATAAACAACGAAATACCTAGGGAGAGAGCCGACTTCTACTCTTGTTTCTTTCCTCTCCATCATGTTCTAAACCTTCTTAGGGATTAGGTGAAGGTTGTAGAGTATTTGTGAGAGGAGATTGTACTTTGTCTTTCATTCAATGCAATAAAGATTATCAAGGTTTGCTTATCCTTTGTTATTCCTTGTTTCACAATTGAGATCGGGAGAGGATATTGTGATCATCCATTTATCTAAGCTCGGGAGAGTTAGATTCACGAAAGGGGTAAGTACGGTGTTTCAATAGCGAAACACTAACTCGGCCTAGGGATAGGTTAAGAGTTTCAGCGGCTAAAAGAAGTGTGAGATTGGTTGGTGAGTATAATTGGTTCACGCCGGGAGGTATCATCAAGGACTAGTCATCAATAGCACTCTGACTTAGGGATAAGCGGAGTCATTCAAGGACACTTTGCCAAACTTTGGTAAAGTCTGCCCACGAGCAAGAGATTGCCGCGGCAGACAGTGTTATCGCTGCCCAGGCAGTAAAACTGCAGTGCTGCCGAGGCAGTGATATACAATTGCATTGGACGGAGACAAGTCAATCAATTCCACAATACAACGCAACTGGATCCTAGCCCATCTCTCTCTACTATTTCAATCTTTTACTTTTATTTTAGTTATTTTAGTTTAGATAAATCAAATCAACTTATTTGTGTCTTTATCTTTCTACAAAACAAGGAGATGAAGAAAACATATTAAGTATACCGGTCCCTGAAGAGACGATAACTCGATAATATACTTATCACTTATTACTTGCAATGTGTCCACTTGCACTGAACGCGCACTTTTGACACGCGACAGATATATAGGTTGAAAAGAATAAAATTAAATATGGTAATGGATATTGGAGTATAATGGTAAGAATAGGTAAGAATCTTATTAATAGTTATGTAACAAGGTAACTTGTAATTAAAGTAAGTGGAGGAAAGAAAATGAATTAGAGTATATGTAAAAGGTATGTAGAAATTAATTAGCATAATACAAAAAGTATATAGGAAGAAAATATATGAATTATCATAGGAGAAGATAAATGATAAAAAAGGTATGAAAATGTATGAGAAATTTTTGTAAAATAATATTTTTTTAGGTATAGTTAGAAATGTTTTGAATATTTGAGAATCAACTTTTTTTGAATTCAAGATTTTTGTAGAAAGATAATTATTAGATACTGAGATTTGAAGTAAATTTGGTAAATTTATATTATTATTGGTGGAAAATTTTAATTTTTGGTGTGTAAAAAGATTGTAGTTTATTGTTGGTTGAGTTACGTCTATTTTAGATATTGAAATTTTATATGATATTAGTGGATCTTTGTATACTTTGACAGTAATTTTGTTTGTCATGTTTTCTAGCATTATTTTCTTCCTTACGGTTGATTGTATGGGTTTAATGGATGAAATCCAAGAATGGGTTGGTATGATAAATTTGAACTTCGATAAGATACCATTAAGTGGTTGGGTAATTTTGAGTTCCCAATAATGGGTTGGTTTAGTAAGATTGTATATGATATGAAATTTATTTATTAGGTACAAATATTTAATTGTTTTTGGAAATATTGGTAGAGGTGCAAGAAAAGAGAAAAAGGGATTGAAGTTAATTAGCATATAAGGAAAGAAGAAAGGACAAAGAAGGTTAAAAAAGATAAGAATTTTATTTGGGGAACAATGAAAAGGTAAGCGGTAAAGAGGTAATACAAGATTGGATAAAAGTTTAGTAAGTTATAGTTGTTGGAAATGTATGACAGTTTTTTGTAAAGGTAATTGTAAATCAATTGATTTTGCAGTGAGTTTGACAATTTTGTAAATTTATTTGTGAATATGGTAAAATTATAATGTAGTAATCGTAATTGTATTAAAATTGGTATTAATGAGTTTGAAGAGATTTGTAATATTATTTTCGGTGTTGGTTTTAAGAAAGAATGTTGAAAAGATGTGAATGAAATTAGATAATAAGATAGTTTTTGAGAATATATGTTGAAAAGAATAAAAATATATATGATAAGAGATAATATAGTATAATGGTAAAAAGAGGTAAGAATTTTTGTAATAGTTGTGAATAAAGATAAATTATAAAAGATATGAAAATTAATTAGCATATAAACAAAAGTTAAATTGTAAAAAAGGTAAGAAAAGATATGAAAATTAATTAGATAATTAGAAAAGGCTATATGGTAAAAAAGGTACAAGAGTATATGAAGTATATTTACTTTTGTTATTATTGGAAATGTTATTAATGAGATAAAAAAAATATAAAAGGTAATGGAGATTAATTAGAATATGAGAAAAAAGTAAATGATTGGGAAAGGGGAAAAAGATTTGAAATTTATTTAAGATATAAAGAAAAGGTAAACGGTAAAGAAGGTAATAAAGTATTTTATAATTTTTTAGTAATTTATATTTTTTTTGGTATTTTTGAAAGTTTTTTTGAAACTTTGAATAGATATTTTTGAAATTTTTTGAAGATTTGAATGTTTACTTTTTTGTAAATCAAAATTTTTGAAAAAGGGTAAGTAGAAAGGATTGAGATTTGCTGTAAATTTGGTTAGTTTACATTAGTATATGTGGACATATTTAATTTTAGGTGAGAATAAATACGGGGAAAGAAAATTGAATGGTGGTTGTAAAGGGTCAATGGAAAAAATATTTTTATAAAAATATGAGGTAAATATATGGAGAGAGATTGTAAGAAATAGCTAGAGATTTTTTTATGGGAAAATAAGATATAAGAATTATTTATGGAGAAATTATGATTTACGATTTTAAAGGTAATAATGAAGATATTATGAAAAATTTGATGGTAAGTTTTAACAAATTGATTTGAAAAATTAGTTTTAAAATACCAATATTGCAGTAGAGATGATTGTAAAAAATTCCAAGTTGCCAGGTGGGATTGAAGTAAAGAAATTAGTATTCGAAATTTTTTTATAGAAGGTGTGTAAATTGAAGGGAAATAGATAATATGGATATTAATTGGTATATGAAATTTTAAATAATTTAAAAAAATGAAAGAGATGTTATTTAATCTATTTTTTTGAAAGATTTGAATTTGATGAAAATTGTTTCCTTGAGCATATAGTGGACTTGAGGAAATGTTTTGGAAATCCAAAAATGTTCCAATTTACTCCTCCTTTCCAGCAAATTATGGTGTAATTAGTCCATGGTGTCATGTGATTTAAAACTATGAAGAAAAAGATTTTTATAATTGTAAATAGAAAATTTAAATGGTAAGTGAGATTTATCTTATGTACCAATTGATTATACTCTTGAAAAATAACATAGGTTCCAAAAATTCATTTTTTTCGAAGATTTGAAAAAGGGGAAATCCATGTTGCCATGTGGATTAAATTCAAGAGAATGAATATCATATTTTTGAGAGGATCGAAAAGGATGATGTGAAAAATTTTAACCGAAATTAAATAGGTGGACATAATATTTGATTGGAGATTATTATTAATTTCTAGAAAATAAATTGGAAATACTTCATAGGTCCAAATAAGCCAATATTTACTTGAGAATGACCATGGATTATTCCATGTTGTCATATAGTTTAAAGGTAAGAAAATAATGATTTGATTAAAATTAGATGAAGGTAGGAAATTAAAACTTAATTGTAATTTTAAAGTCCATGTTACCATGTAAGTCCTATTAGTTTTTGGTAGATTCAAGATAAAAAATGTTTGAAAATAAGAACATTTATAGTATGAGATAAAATAATAAGTTTTTGACATTGGTACTTTAGTTATGAATCCAAATTTACTAATTTTTATTGTTTGAATGATCGTAAGCATTTGTGGTATAGGATTGTACCTATCGATGGATGTCGTTAGGCTTGTATCGTAAAATTCCCGATTAATGGGTGGTATGATGACCAAAAGGTCATTTGGATATGAGCAATTGCATTCATAATATGATGGTAATTCCAAAATAATTTTTTTGTTAACAAGCAAGAAAACTAAAAGGTAAGTGATGGCATGTAACTTTGAGATACAATGATGGTAAAGAAGATAAATTAATAACCATTGAAAATCTAAATATAAGGAATTTGTTCCTACAAATTTACAAGTTTTAAAAACGTAGAATATATCACGGATGAAATCTATGGTAAAAAAGACATACCTTTTGGAAAATTGTCGCGGTGTGTGTGATTCTTCCTCTCTCGCATTGATGAAGGTAGTGGGGTTGTTGGTAATTGATTGGTTGAAACGTTTGTCATGATTTGGTGATGAAACAAATCTGAAAAAGAGGCTACACCACCATCCCTTGACGATAACAAGGGTGATCACCAACAAACCGGAAAACTCTGCAGCGGCGATGGCAACGACAACGATGGTAGCAACGACAACGATGGTAGCAACGACGGCGAAGATGATCGTCAGCGAGTTGAGCAGAAGCAAAGGGAAAAGCAACAAGGAAGGAGAAACCATGATGGAGGGAGGGAAGGAAAAGAGAAAGGGGGAGAGGGATGGAAAAGAGAGGAGAGAAAAACACACTCGTTCGAATTTTTACCCGTTCGAATTTTAACCGAGTAAAAAGCTCAAAATTTTAGTTTAAGATGTATAATTAGGTTCAAAAGCCCATAATAAACTTTTAGTACCCAAAAAATTTTATTTAATATCATTTTCAAACGTTTTTTACGGTTCAGAGCGTGCATGTCTAAATGGGCTTTCTAGTGAACCCATTCAAATTTTAACGGAGTAAAAAGCAAAAAATTTGATTTTAAGATGTATAATTAGGTTCAAAATCCCATAATTAACTTTTTATACCCAAAAAAATTTTTTTAATATCATTTTCGATCGTTTTTTAAGGTTTAGTGCATGCATGTCTAAATGGGCTTTCTAGTGAACCCGTTCAAATTTTAACTGAGTAAAAAGCTAAAAATTTGAGTTTAAGATGTATAATTAGGTTCAAAATCCCATAATTAACTTTTTATACCCAAAAAATTTGATATAATATCATTTTCGATCGTTTTTAAATGTTTAGACCGTGCATGTCTAAATGGGCTTTCTAGTGAACCCGTTCGAATTTTAACCGAGTAAAAAGCTCAAAACTTTAGTTTATGTTGTATAATTAGGTTCAAAAACCCATAATTAACTTTTTGCACCCGAAAAATTTGATTTAATATCATTTTCGATCGTTTTTTATGGTTCAGAGCATTCATGTCTAAATGGGCTCTCTAATGAACCCATTCATATTTTAACCGAGTAAAAAGCTTAAAATTTGATTTTAGGCTGTATAATTAGGAACAAAAGCACATAATTAACTTTTTGCACCCAAAAAATTTGATTGAATTTCATTTTTGATCATTTTTTAGGGTTTAGTGCGTGCACGTCTAAATGGGCTTTCTAGTGAATTTGTTCGAATTTTAACCGACTAAAAAGCTCAAAATTTGAGATTAAGCTGTATAATTAGGTTCAAGAGCCCATAATTAACTTTTAGTACCCAAAAAATTTGATTTAATATCATTTTCGAACGCTTTTTTCGGGTTTAGTGCGTGTATGTCTAAATGGGCTTTCTAATGAACCCGTTCGAATTTTAACCGAGTAAAAAGCTCAAAATTTGATTTTAAGCTGTATAATTAGGTTCAAAAGCCCATAATTAACTTTTTATACCCAAAAAATTTGATTTAATATCATTTTCGATCGTTTTTAAGGGTTTAGAGAGTGCATGTCTAAATGAGCTTTTTAGTGAACCCGTTCGATTTTTAACCAAGTAAAAATTCAAAATTTGAGTTTAAGATGTATAATTTGGTTCAAAAGCCCATAATTAACTTTTAGTACCCAAAAATTTGATTCAATATCTTTTTCGATCTTTTTTTGGGTTTAGTGCGTGCATGTGTAAATGGGCTTTCTAGTGAACCCGTTCGAATTTTAACCGAGTAAAAAGCTCAAACTTTGATTTTAAGCTGTATAATTTGGCTCAAAAGCCCGTAATTAACTTTTTGTACCCAAAAAATTTGATTTAATTTCATTTTCAATCGTTTTTTAGGTTTTAGTGCGTGCATGTCTAAATGGGCTTTCTAGTGAATCAGTTCAAATTTTAACCAACTAAAAACCTCAAAATTTGAGTTTAAGCTGTATAATTAGGTTCAGAAGCCCATAATTTACTTTTTTATAGCCAAAATATTTGATTTAATATCATTTTCCATCGTTTTTTAGGTTTTAGTCCGTGTATATCTAAATGGACTTTCTGCGTTTGAATTTTAACCGAGTAAAAGCCCAAAATTTGAGATTAAGCTGTATAATTAGGTTCAAAAGCCCATAAATAACTTTTTATACTCAAAAAAATTGATTTAATATAATTTTCGATCGTTTTTTGGGTTTAGAGTGTGCATGTCTAAAGGGGCTTTCTAGTGAACCCGTTCGAATTTTAACCGAGTAAAAAGCTCAAAATTTTAGTTTAAGTTGTATAATTAGGTTCAAAAGCCCATAATTAACTTTTAGTACCCAAAAAATTTGATTTAATATCATTTGCAATCGCTTTTTTGGGTTTAGTGCATGCATGTATAAATGGAATTTCTAGTGAACCTATTCGAATCTTAACCAAGTAAAAAGCTCAAAATTTGATTTTAAGCTGTATAATTAGGCTCGAAAGCCCATAATTAACTTTTTGCACCCAAAAAATTTGATTGAATTTCATTTTTGATCATTTTTTAGGGTTTAGTGCGTGCATGTCTAAATAGGCTTTCTAGTGAATTTGTTCGAATTTTAACCGACTAAAAAGCTCAAAATTTGAGTTTAAGCTGTATAATTAGGTTCAAAAGCCCATAATTTACTTTTTATACCCAAAAAATTTGATTTAATATCATTTTCGATCGTTTTTTAGGGTTTAGCACGTGTATGTCTAAATGGGCTTTCTAATGAAACCGTTCGAATTTTAACCGAGTAAAAAGCTCAAAATTTTAGTTTAAGTTGTATAATTAGGTTCAAAAGCCCAAAATTAACTTTTAGCACCCGAAAAATTTGATATAATATCATTTTCGATCGTTTTTTTGGGTTTAGTGCGCGTATGTCTAAATGGGCTTTCTAATGAACCCATTCGAATTTTAACCGAGTAAAAAGCCCTTAATTAACTTTTTTACCCCAAAAATATGATTTAATATCATTTTTAATCGTTTTTTAGGGTTTAGTGCATGCATGTCTAAATGGGCTTTCTTGTGAACCCGTTTGAATTTTAACCGAGTAAAAAGCCCAAAATTTGCGATTAAGCTGTATAATTAGGTTCAAGAGCCCATAATTAACTTTTTAGGGTTCAAACCCTAAACCTATTCGAATTTTAACCAAGTAAAAAGCTCAAAATTCGATTTTTTAGCTATATAATTAGGTTCAAAATTCCATAATTAACTTTTTGTACCCAAAATATTTGAGTTAATATCATTTTTGATCGTTCTTTAGGATTTACTGCGTGCATGTCTAAATGGGCTTTCTGGTGAACCCGTTCGAATTTTAACCGAGTACAAATCTCAAAATTTGATTTTAAGCTGTATAATTAGGTTCAAAAGCCCATAATTAACTTTTTGCACCCGAAAAATTTGATTGAATTTCATTTTCGATCGTTTTTTAGGGTTCAGAGCGTGCATGTCTAAATGGGCTTTCTAGTGAACCCGTTCGAATTTTAACCGAGTAAAAAGCTCAAAATTAGATTTTAAGTTGTATAATTAGGTTCAAAAGCCCATAATTAACTTTTTGTAACGAAAAAATTTGATATAATATCATTTTCGATCATCATTTAGGGTTTAGTGCGTGAATGTCTAAATGGGCTTTCTAGTGAACCCGTTCGAATTTTAACCGAGTAAAGATCTCAAAATTTGAGTTTAAGCTGTATAATTAGGTTCAAAAGCCCATAATTAACTATTTATACCCAAAAAACTTGATTTAATATAATTTCGATCGTTTTTTAGGGTTCAAAGCGTGCATGTCTAAATGGGCTTTTTAGTGAACCTGTTCGAACTTTAACCGAGTAAAAAGCTCAAAATTCGATTTTAAGCTGTATAATTAGGTTCAAAATTCCATAATTAACTTTTTGTACCCAAAATATTTGAATTAATATCATTTTTGATCGTTCTTTAGGGTTTACTACGTGCATGTCTAAATTGGTTTTCTAGTGAACCCGTTCTAATTTTAACCGAGTACAAATCTCAAAATTTGATTTTAAGCTGTATAATTAGGTTCAAAAGCCCATAATTAACTTTTTGCACCCGAAAAATTTGATTGAATTTCATTTTCGATCGTTTTTAGGGTTCAGAGCGTGCATGTCTAAATGGGCTTTCTAGTGAACCCGTTCGAATTTTAACCGAGTAAAAAGCTCAAAATTTGATTTTAAGCTGTATAATTAGGTTCAAAAGCCCATAATTAACTTTTTATACCCAAAAAATTAGATTTAAAATCATTTTCGATCTGTTTTAAGGGTTTAGAGAGTGAATATTTGAATGCGCTTTCTAGTGAACCCGTTCGAATTTTAACCGAGTAAAAAGCCCGATATTTTAGTTTAAGTTGTATAATTAGGTTCAAAAGCCCATAATTAACTTTTAGTACCCAAAAAATGGATTTAATATCATTTTCTATCTTTCTTTGTATTTAGTGCGTGCATGTGTAAATGGGCTTTCTAGTGAACCCGTTCGAATTTTAACCGAGTAAAAAGTTCGAACTTTGATTTTAAGCTGTATAATTTTTCTCAAAAGCCCGTAATTAACTTTTTTTACCCAAAAAATTTGATTTAATTTCATTTTCGATCGTTTTATAGGGTTTAGTGCGTGCATGTCTAAATGGGCTTTCTAGTGAATCCGTTCGAATTTTAACCAACTAAAAAGCTCAAAATTTGTGTTTAAGCTGTATAATTAGGTTCAAAAGCCCATAATTTACTTTTTTATACCCAAAAAATTTGATTTAATATCATTTTCGATCGTTTTTTAGGGTTTAGTACGTGTATATCTAAATGGACTTTCTGGTGAACCCGTTTGAAATTTAACCGAGTAAAAGCCCAAAATTTGATATTAAGCTGTATAATTAGGTTCAAAAGCCCATAATTAACTTTTTATACCCAAAAAAATTTGATTTAATATCATTGTCGATCGTTTTTAAGCTTTTAAAGAGTGCATGTCTAAACGAGCTTTCTAGTGAATCCGTTCGATTTTTAACCAAGTAAAAATTCAAAATTTGAGTTTAAGCAGTATAATTTGATTTAAAAGCCCATAATTAACTTTTTGTTCCCAGAAAAATTGATTTAATAATAATTTCGATCGTTTTTCGGGTTTAGAGTGTGCAAGTCTAAATGGGCTTTCTAGTGAACCCGTTCGAATTTTAACCGAGTAAAAAGCTCAAAATTTTAGTTTAAGTTGTATAAATAGAATCAAAAGCCCATAATTAACTTTTAGTACCCAAAAAAATTGATTTAATATCATTTTCAATCGTTTTTTGGGTATAGTGCGTGCATGTATAAATGGGCTTTCTAGTGAACCCATTCGAATTTTAACCAAGTAAAAAGCTCAAAATTTGATTTTAAGCTGTATAATTAGGCTTAAAAGCCCATAATTAACTTTTTGCACCAAAAAAAATTGATTGAATTTCATTTTTGATCATTTTTTAGGGTTTAGGGCGTGCATGTCTAAATGGGCTTTCTAGTGAATTTATTCGAATTTTAACCGACTAAAAAGCTCAAAATTTGAGTTTAAGCTGTATAATTAGGTTCAAAAGCCCATAATTTACTTTTTATACCCCAAAAATTGATTTAATATCATTTTCGATCGTTTTTTTGGGTTTAGTGCGTGTATGTCTAAATGGGCTTTCTAATGATCCCGTTCGAATTTTAACCTAAGTAAAAAGCTCAAAATTTTAGTTTAAGTTGTATAATTAGGTTCAAAAGCCCATAATTAACTTTTATCACCCCGAAAAATTTCATTTAATATCATTTTCGATCGTTTTTTGGGTTTAGTGCGTGTATGTCTAAATGGGCTTTCTAATGAACCCATTCGAATTTTAACCGAGTAAAAAGCTCAAAATTCTATTTTGGTCTGTATAATTAGGTTCAAAAGCCCATAATTAACTTTTTTACCCCAAAAATATGATCTAATATTATTTTCAATCGTTTTTTAGGGTTTAGTGCGTGCATGTCTAAATGGGCTTTCTAGTGAACCCGTTCTAATTTTAACCGGGTAAAAAGCTCAAAATTTGATTTTAAGATGTATAATTAGGTTCAAAAGCCCATAATTAACTTTTTATACCAAAAAAATTGATTTAATATAATTTTTGATTGTTTTTAAGAGTTTAGAGAGTGCGTGTCTAAATGGACTTTCTAGTGAACCCGTTCGAATTTTAACCGAGTAAAAAGCTCAATATTTTAGTTTAAGTTGTATAATTAGGTTCAAAAGCCCATAATTAACTTTTAGCATCCGAAAAATTTGTTTTAATATCATTTTCGATCGTTTTTTTTGGTTTAGTGCGTGCATGTCTGAATGTGCTTTCTAGTGAACCCG
Source organism: Abelmoschus esculentus (assembly GCA_035048815.1). NCBI lineage: Eukaryota > Viridiplantae > Streptophyta > Magnoliopsida > Malvales > Malvaceae > Abelmoschus > Abelmoschus esculentus. The sequence continues at coordinate 7,415,282 of JAUCBN010000049.1, forward strand.
TTCGAATTTTAACCGAGTCAAAAGCTCAAAATTTGATTTTAAGATGTATAATTAGGTTCAAAAGTCAATAATTAACTTTTTATACCCAAAAAATTGATTTAATATCATTTTCGATTGTTTTTAAGAGTTTAGAGAGTGCATGTCTAAATTGGCTTTCTATTGAACTCGTTCGAATTTTAACCGTGTAAAAATTCAAAATTTAGGGTGTGCATGTCTAAATGGGCTTTCTAGTGATCCCCTTCGAATTTTAACCGAGTAAAAAGCTCAAAATTTTAGTTTAAGTTGTATAGTTAGGTTCAAAAGCCCATAATTAACTTTTAGTACCCAAAAAATTTGATTTAATATCATTTTCGATTGTTTTTTTGGGTTTAGTGCGTGTATGTCTAAATGGGCTTTCTAATGAACCCATTCGAATTTTAACCGAGTAAAAAGCTAAAAATTCGATTTTAAGCTGTATATTTAGGTTCAAAAGCCCATAATTTACTTTTTTATACCCAAAAAATTTGATTTAATATCATTTTCGATAGTTTTTTAGGGTTTAGTGAGTGTATGTCTAAACGGACTTTCTGGTGAACCGGTTTGAATTTTAACCTAGTAAAAAGCCCAAAATTTGCGATTAAGCTGTATAATTAGGTTCAAGAGCCCATAATTAACTTTTTATACCCAAAAAAATTTGATTTAACATCATTTTCGATCCTTTAGGGTTAGAGCGAGCATGTTTAAATGGGCTTTCTAGTGAACCCGTTCGAATTCTAATAGTGTAAAAAGCTCAAAATTTGACTTTAAGTTGTGTAATTAAGTTCAAAATCCCATAATTAACTTTTTGTAACGAAAAAATTTGATATAATATCATTTTCGATCATCTTTTAGGGTTTAGTGCGTGAATGTCTAAATGGGCTTTCTAGTGAACCCGTTCGAATATTAACCGAGTAAAAAGCTCAAAATTTGAGTTTAAGCTGTATAATTAGGTTCAAAAGCCCATAATTAACTTTTTATACCCAAAAAATTTGATTTAATATCATTTTCGATCGTTTTTAAGGGTTTAGAGCGTGCATGTCTAAATGGGCTTTCTAATGAACCCGTTCGAATTTTAACATAGTAAAAAGCTCAAAATTTGATTTTAAGTTGTATAATTAGGTTCAAAATTCCATAATTAACTTTTTGTACTCAAAAGATTTGAATTAATATAATTTTTGATCGTTCTTTAGGGTTTAGTGCGTCCATGTCTGAATGGGCTTTCTAGTGAACCCGTTCGAATTTTAATCGAGTAAAAATCTCAAAATTTGATTTTAAGCTGTATAATTAGGTTCAAAAGCCTATAATTAACTTTTTGCACCCGAAAAATTTGATTTAATATCATTTTCGATCGTTTTTTAGGGTTCAGAGCGTGCATGTCTAAATGGGCTTTCTAGTGAACCCGTTCAAATTTTAACCGAGTAAAAAGCTCAAAATTTGATTTTAAGATGTATAATTAGGTTCAAAAGCCCATAATTAACTTTTTATACCCAAAAAATTGGATTTAATATCATTTTAGATCGTTTTTAAGGGTTTAGAGAGATCATGTCTAAATGGGCTTTCTAGTGAACCCGTTCGAATTTTAACCGAGTAAAAAGCTCAAACTTTGATTTTAAGCTATATAATTTGGCTCAAAAGCCCGTAATTAAATTTTTGTACCCAAAAAATTTGATTTAATTTCATTTTCGATCGTTTTTTAGTGTTTAGTGCGTGCATGTCTAAATGTGCTTTCTAGTGAATCCGTTCGAATTTTAACCAATGATAAGTGCTCAACACACTATCACTTTTTACTCCTTTTATGGGCTTTAATCATCACATATACACCCACTCGGACCAATGCATGTGCTTAATGTGATATATTTAGAAGTTATACTTATATAGATAATATTTACAGAAAAAGGCACTTTTTACTGCGTTTTCATATCTGTGCAGGAGAACCAGTGCCGCGGCAGCGATAAAGCCGAGGCAGGACCTGATGCCGAGGCAGCAGCAGAAAGACAGGAAGCAAGACTAGAGGCGATGGAAAGATAAAAATCCAAGGAACGTGTCTGGACTTGAAGCCCATAGATCGGAGTTGGCTACCCAAAGGAAGACCACGCGGGAAAACCCCTTAGCCGAAGCAAACTTGGAAATATTTTTATTATTATGAACTTGACTTGTTCCCTACTCCAAGTTGTATTCTAGTTAGGAAAGGTTTGCCCTAGGTCTAGCCTATATAAAGACCTAGCCACCCAATGTACAATACAGGGAATACCTAGGGAGAGAGCCGATTTCTAATCCTGTTTTCTTCTCCTCTATTATGTTCTAAACCTTCTTAGGGATTAGGTGAAGGTTGTCGAGTATTTGTGAGAGGAGATTGTACTTTGTCTTTGATTCAATGCAATAAAGTTATCAAGGTTTGATTATCCTTTGTTATTCCTTGTTTTCACAATTGAGCTCGGGAGAGGATATTGTGAATCATCCATTTATCTAAGCTCGGGAGAGTTAGATTCACGAAAGGGGTAAGTACGGTGTTTCAATCACGAAATATTAACTCGGCCTAGGGATAGGTTAAGAGTGTCAGCGGCTAAAAGGAGTGTGAGATTGCTTGGTGAGTATAATTGGTTCACGCCAGGAGGTATCATCAAGGACTAGTCATCAACAGCACTCTGACTTAGGGATAAGCGGAGTCATCCAAGGACACTTTGCCGAACTTTGGTAAAGTCTACCCACGAGCAAGGGATTGCCGCGGCAGACAGTATTGTCGCGGTCAAGGCAGTAAACTGCAATACTACCGAGGCAGTGATATACAATTGCATTGGATAGAGACAAGTCAATCAAATCCACAATCCGACGCAACTGGATCCTAACCCATCTCTCTCTATTATTTCAACCTTTTATTTTTATTTAGTTATTTTAGTTTAGATAAATCAAATCAACTCACTTGTGTTCTTTACTTTTCTACAGAACAAGAAGGTGAAGAAAGCATATTAAGTATACCGATCCCTGAGGAGACGATAACTCGATAAAATACTTATCACTTATTACTTTCGATGTGTCCACTTGCACTGAACGCGCACTTTTGACACGCGACAAGTTTTTGGCGTCGTTGCCGAGGACTGACAACTAAATTTTGTTTTCTTTATTTTCTTGTTTATTTTTATTTTACTTTTGTTTTTGGTGGTGTATGACCAGGGTCAATCTAACCAACCCCTTGTACGATTTAGATCCAGAGATCGAAAGAACAAGGCAATGGTTGAGGAGACAGATCCAAGGAGCCATGGCAGAACACTCGGCAGGACAAAACTTACCTGTCGGCAATGGAGGACTTCTGCCGCCACCTGGGCCGCGGCAGCTCACTGTTAGAGACTTCCTGGAGGAGAACTTAAATGGATTAAACCCAGGAGTCGTTACACCGGAGATTGAAGCAGCCCATTTTGAACTAAAACCTGTTATGTTCAATATGTTAAATACAATTGGACAATTTGGTGGGTCTGCAACTGAAGATGCAAGGAAGCACCTCAAGTCCTTCATGGAAATCTGCAACTCTTTCAAAATCCAAGGAGTCCATGAAGATGTCTTGCGATTGAAGCTATTCCCCTATTCACTGAGGGATAGGGCGAAAGCTACGTTAAATAGCATTCTAGCAGGATCTATTGGATCTTGGAGTGAACTTTGCCGTGATTTCATTACTCGTTTTAATCCCACTAATTTATATGATAGAATCCGTAATGAAATTACTTCTTTTTGACAGGCAGAAGACGAACCAATGTACGAGGCATAGGAACGCTACAGGGAGCTATTGCACAAGTTTCCTTTGCATAGATTTCCCCTATGGACACAAGTGACAATGTTTTACAATGCCACGAATGCCCCGACAAGGATGATGTTAGATGCCTTGGCAAACGAAACACTCCTGGATAAAGCACCTGAGGAAGCTATTGAAATATTGAATAAACTCGCAAAGAATGACTTTCAGTTTCCTACATCTAGGCGAGGAGGAGTAAGACGCCAAGCCACGGTAAATGAATTAGACACATCAACTTCAGTGGCAGCACAATTGGCCTCTCTTACCAAGATGGTGCAGAGCCTACAGTTACAACAAAATACCCGTGAGGTTAAGGTAATTGATTCATATTGTGACTTATGTGGAGGTAACCATAGTTCCTCTGATTGCATGAATCAAGAAACTGGTATGTATGTTGGGAACTACAATCGCAACAATGTGATGTCCAACACGTACAACCCCTCATGGAAGAGGCATCCAAACCTATCATGGAGCAACCCAAACAATGCCTTAAACCCAATCACCCAACCTTCGGGATATCAGAAACCGATGTCGCAGCAGCAAGCCCAGCAGTCAATGCCGCCGCCGCAGATGCAGCAGCAACCGGTAAGTTCATTGGAGAACACGCTAAAGGCCTTCATGATGAAACTGAGTCATACATGGTAGAGAATAGCAATTTCATCAAGAGGACAGATGCCTTCATGAATAGAATTGAGATGAGGTTGCAAAATCAAGAAGCGACCATTAAAACACTGGAAACTCAGGTTGGGCAGTTTGCTCAATGCATAAACACTAGACCACAAGGAGGTCTACCTAGCAATACTGAAGTTGCTAAGGTAATGGGCCATGAACAGTGCAAAGCAATCACTACTAGGAGTGGTCTACAATTGAAGCAGAAGTTCCCAGAAAGCCAAAACCAATCAGTTGATCTAGCAAAAGAAAAGGTCGAGCAAACTGAAGCTGATAACACTACCCCGGCAGAAAGCATTGCAGCTCCTGAGCAGCCTGCCGAGGCAGCAACAACTCCAGTGGTGCCAGGTATCAAATTTCAAACTAAAGAAACCCTGGATGAGATGAGACCACCACCACCTTTCTCATAAAGGTTGAAAAAGCAAAAACAGGACCAGCAATTCAAGAAGTTCCTCGACATCTTGAAGCAAGTCCACATCAACATACCTTTCCTTGAAGCTATTGAACAAATGCAGAACTATGCCAAGTTCCTAAAGGACATGGTGTCAAAGAGAAAACGAATAGGTGAGTTTGAGACAGTGGCTGCTACCGAGGGATGCATGGCAATGCTGCATAATCGCATGCCACCAAAGTTAAAAGATCCTGGTTGCTTTACTATACCTTGTGCAATAGGTAAGGATTATGAAGGTAAGGCCCTATGCGACCTTGGAGCAAGCATAAATCTCATGCCAAAATCAGTTTTTCAAAAGCTTGGAATTGGAAGGGCGAAGCCTACAACAGTGATGCTCCAATTAGCGAATCGATCCTATGTGCAACCTGAAGGCAAAATCGAGGACATACTGGTAAGAGTAGATAAGTTTATTTTTCCTGCTGACTTCCTTGTCCTTGATTGTGAAGCAGATGACAATGCACCGATCATCCTTGGGAGACCTTTCCTTGCAACTAGACGTACTCTGATTGACGTGGAAAAAGGAGAGTTGACAGTGCGGGTCAATGACCAACAAGTCAAACTCAATGCATTCCACAACTTAAAAAAATATGATGATCCAGAGGAGTGCAAGGCCATCCACACAGTAGACACTAAAGTATCCTGCCTTGGCCGTCTGCTCGGCAGGATATTCGGCAAGAAGATTAAACCCAATGTGGATGGACACACAGAAAAAAGAGTGGCCCACAACTGATTCACAATTTGGGCCTAAGGGAGAGAATAATTTTGGGAGATGCATTTGCATGCTCTCCACCAGTAACATGATCTCCTCCCTTTTCTTTATTAATATATTAGGATTAGTTAGTTTATTTTTATTATTCTTATTTTTCTCTAATTATTTTTTCTTTAAGTATTTTTTCTTTTGTGTGTTTTATTTAGGAATAAAAGGCAAGAATAAAGGAGAAACAGTTCACAGTAGGAACTCTGCCGAGGCAATAAAATAGTGTTAGGGCCGCAGCAGTCCCAACGGGCAGAACAACTAGTGGCTTCAACGGTCACTAGGCCGAGGCCTATATAAGAAACTCCTTCCTCTTGAACTATTCACTCTTGCTTTCTTGTTTTCTTTAGTATTCATAACAATCTCTCTCTCTCTCATTCTCTCTGCCTACTAATCTTCGCTAAACTCCAGATTCTTTTCAAGAAAAACTCCAACAAATCACATCTCTCAATCTTGATGGCAACATACAAGCGATTCGCCCCCGCCAACGTTGAAGATCGCTTCAACCGATCTTTCATCGCTCGGCAACTATGAGAAGAGCAAGGTTTCCAGCATGCAGATGAAGAAAACTACGGTATTGAGCACTACCTCTTCGACAGAATTAAGTACCAAAACTGGGAAATTTTCTGTCTCCAACCTGCGCAGGTGAATGCCACGATCGTCCGGGAGTTCTACGCGCACGGGCCCAGCAAAGACTCCCTCTTCGTTCATTACCGCGGCAGGCCAGTCCATCTCGATGCTGAGACAATCAATAATTTCTACGGCCTCACCCCTAACAGTGACATCCACGCCGAATTCATGGAGGACGTCACTGTTGAGGACTACGAGCTCATCAAAGATGATCTTTGTTACGCGAACACCCCATGGGAATCCGGTACCCATGGAGGATCCGTAACAAGAAAAAGTCTAAAACCCGAGGCCAAGATGTTGAACACCTTTGTCAAACGACGGCTCATCCCCACATCACACAATAGCACGGTAGATTGCAAAAGATTGGTGCTGACCCAATCCATCATCAACAAGAGAACCATCAACGTTGGAGAGATCATCCTTCGGGAAATTCACGAGTGCGGTAAGAAAGATAGGGGACCATTGTATTTCTCTTGTTGATCACGGGTTTATGTGTTGCCGCAGGTGTGCCCATCGAAGAGACGGACGAATACACGCCCCCACGAGGAGGATGGACCAAGGACTTCTGTCATAAAGTCATGCAGATCACACAAGCAGAGCCTGTCCAAGCAACGCCACAACAGTTCACTGTCGATACTACTGTCGGGGCCCAGTACACGGCAGACATACCGAGTACTGCCCACACCTCTGCCGCAGCAGACCCATACCAGGAGATCTTGCAACGAATGACAGCAATGGACCTCAGACAACAAAGGTACATGGAGTACCAAAGGGATTTTAATGGCACTCTAGCCCAGATGATGATGCACGCCTTCCCGAACCAAGGAGTACAATTTCCGGAGTTTCCCAGCAACATGTTCATTACAGCTGCCCCTTACACTGAGACTACACCAGCCCCAGGAGGACCAAGGTCGTTCTTCCATGCAGCCCCTCAGCCCCAATACCAGGCTGCCGGCCCATCTAGAGCAGCGGATTCTACCGCGGCCTCGTCTGCCAGTAGAAGGCCATCCAAGCGGAGGGCCGTTTTCAGCACTCCACCCAGATCACCAATTATCATGGGCAGTCTATCAGCTGAGATAGATGCCTACGTGCACCAAAGCTCCACTGCCGCCGGCCCAAGTACCGACCACATTGGAGGAGCAACAACAATGGGAGGAGGAACGGACGTAATGCTAACCGAAGAGATGGCTGATGTAGAAGAAGGAGAGGAGGTAGAGTCCCCAATGCAATGGACACCGCCCACACGAGTCCAACCACCCCGGCAAGCAAAGGCACAACCATCGCCTTCACCAAGGACAAAGCATTTGGCATCAAGGCCAAGGAGGAAAATTGTTACAAGCAGCTCTTCGGAGTCGCTTTAAATTTCTTTGTCCTTAATTCAATATTACTTGCTTTTATTGTTTCTATTTGATGTTTATTATATTCATATTTTGTTTTGCCGCTTACTTCTTAAAAAATATAAAGCATTGAGGACAATGCTTGGTTTGAGTTTGGGGGTGCAGATTCACTGCCAAGGCAGCAAACTACTGCCGCGGCCTTGCCATTGCCAAAAAGGGAGTTTTCTAGTGATTTTTTTTAAATTTTTATGCTCCCCGCCTTACTTGAATTAACTGCCTACACTTTTGCACTGCTTATCATCAGTATAGCCTTAGTTTATTCTTTAAGGCTATAGAAATCTTTCTCCTTACCATGTTTAGGTTCTGTTAAGAGGGCTTAACCTTAGGATGCTTAAGGATGAAAACTTAGAAGCTTACTATAGGAAGAACTTTAAACATTTTTGGGACTTGTTGGATTATAGGAATTCTTTTAATGAACTTAGGTGATAAAGACTTAGATTTTTGGAAAGTAACTAGAGGTGCCTACCACCGGCTCTAGAAAGTCTCTTCTTCATGCTAGAGGTGCCCGAAATTGGCTCTAGTATGTTTTAAGGAATATTAAAAAGAAAGAAGGAATTTAGTGAAAAGAAAAACACAAGTCTTTGAGGTGCCCGAAATTGGCTCAAGATTTGGTGTTTGAAAAGAAGAAGAACACTTAACCAATGTCTATTTGTCTTGAACTTAGAGTTTATCTAAGAAAGCCTTTAATAAACTTGTCCACAAAAACGCACACACTCACAATTCTTATAGTTTGTTTCTAGGTAAACCCTTGGGTAACCGAATGGGTAAGGCTTAAGAATAGGCCTAGTTATGGTGGGGAGAATAGATGGACATGTAAGACCAAGAGAGAGTTTAGTTCGGCAAATTGATGGTTTGCATTGCTTGAGGACAAGCAATAGTTCGAGTTTGGGGGTGTGATAAGTGCTCAACACACTATCACTTTTTACTCCTTTTATGGGCATTAATCATCAAATATACATCCACTCGGACCAATGCATGTGCTTAATGTGATATATTTAGAAGTTATACTTATATAGATAATATTTACAGAAAAAGGCATGTTTTACTGCGTTTTCATATCTGTGCAGGAGAACCAGTGTCGCGGCAGCGACAAGGCCGAGGCAGGACCTGATGCCGAGGCAGCAGCAGAAAGACAGAAAACAAGACTATAGGAGATGGAAAGATAAAATTCCAAGGAACGTGTCTGGACTTGAAACCCATGGATCGAAGTTGGCTAGCACAAGGAAAAGCCCAAAGGAAGACCACGCGGGAAAACCCCTTAGCCGAAGTAAACTTGGAAATATTTTTATTATTATGAACTTGACTTGTTCCCTACTCCAAGTTGTATTCTACTTAGGAAAGATTTGCCCTAGGTCTAGCCTATATAAAGACCTAGCCACCCAATGTACAATACACGGAATACCTAGGGAGAGAGCCGATTTCTGTTCCTGTTTTGTTCTCCTCCATTATGTTCTAAACCTTCTTAGGGATTAGGTGAAGGTTGTCGAGTATTTGTGAGAGGAGATTGTACTTTGTCTTTGATTCAATGCAATAAAGTTATCAAGGTTTGCTTATCCTTTGTTATTCCTTGTTTTCACAATTGAGCTCGAGAGAGGATATTGTGAATCATCCATTATCTAAGCTTGAGAGGAGATTGTACTTTTGACACGCGACAACAAACTAAAAAGCTCAAAATTTGAGTTTAAGCTGTATAATTAGGTTCAAAAGCCCATATTTTACTTTTTTATACCCAAAAAATTTGATTTAATATCATTTTCAATCGTTTTTTAGGGTTTAGTACGTGTATATCTAAATGGACTTCCTGGTGAACCCGTTTGAATTTTAATCGAGTAAAAGCCCAAAATTTGAGATTAAGCTGTATAATTAGGTTCAAAAGCCCATAATTAACTTTTTATACCCAAAAAATTTGATTTAATATCATTTTTGATTGTTTTTAAGGGTTTAGAGAGTACATGTCTAAATGAGCTTTCTAGTGAACCCGTTCGATTTTTAACCACGTAAAAATTCAAAATTAGAGTTTAAGCAGTATAATTTGGTTTAAAAGCCCATAATTAACTTTTTGTACCCAAAACAAATTGATTTAATAATAATTTCGATCGTTTTTTGGGTTTAGAGTGTGCATGTCTAAATGGGCTTTCTAGTGAACCCGTTCGAATTTTAACCGAGTAAAAAGCTCAAAATTTTAGTTTAAGTTGTATAAATAGGATCAAAAGCCCATAATTAACTTTTAGTACCCAAAAAAATTGATTTAATATCATTTTCAATCGTTTTTTTGGGTATAGTGCGTGCATGTATAAATGGGCTTTCTAGTGAACCCATTCGAATTTTAACCAAGTTAAAATCTCAAAATTTGATTTTAAGTTGTGTAATTAGGCTCAAAAGCCGATAATTAACTTTTTGCACCCAAAAAATTTGATTGAATTTCATTTTTGATCATCTTTTAGGGTTTAGTGCGTGCATGTCTAAATGGGCTTTCTAGTGAATTTGTTCGAATTTTAACCAACTAAAAAGCTCAAAATTTGAGTTTAAGCTGTATAATTAGGTTCAAAAGCCATTAATTTACTTTTATACCCAAAAAATTTGATTTAATATCATTTTCGGTCGTTTTTTAGGGTTTAGTGCATGTATGTCTAAATGGGCTTTCAAATGAACCCGTTCGAATTTTAACCGAGGAAAAAGCTTAAAATTTTAGTTTAAGTTGTATAATTAGGTTCAAAAGCCCATAATTAACTTTTAGCACCCCGAAAAATTTGATTTAATATCATTTTCGATCGTTTTTTTGGGTTTAGTGCGTGTATTTCTAAATGGGCTTTCTAATGAACTCATTCGAATTTTAACCGAGTAAAAAGCTCAAAATTTGATTTTGGTCTATATAATTAGGTTCAAAAGCCCATAATTAAATTTTTTTACCCCCAAAATATGATTTAATATTATTTTCAATCGTTTTTTAGGGTTTAGTGCGTGCATGTCTAAATGGGCTTTCTAGTGAACCCGTTCGAATTTTAACCGAGTAAAAATCTCAAAATTTGATTTTAAGATGTATACTTAGGTTCAAAAGCCCATAATTAACTTTTTATACCCAAAAAAATTGATTTAATATCATTTTCAATTGTTTTTAAGAGTTTAGAGAATACATGTCTAAATGGGCTTTCTAGTGAACCCATGTCGAATTTTAAACGAGTAAAAATTCAAAATTTGAGTTTAAGCTATATAGTTTGGTTTAAAAGCCCATAATTAACTTTTTGTACCCAAAAAAATTGCTTTAATATCATTTTCGATCGTTTTTGGGGTTTAGGGTGTGCATGTCTAAATGGGCTTTCTAGTGAACCCGTTCGAATTTTAACCGAGTAAAAAGCTCAAAATTTTAATTTAAGTTGTATAATTAGGTTCAAAAGCCCATAATTAACTTTTAGTACCCAAAAAATTTGATTTAATACATTTTCGATCGTTTTTTTGGGTTTAGTGCGTGTATGTCTAATTTGGCTTTCTAATAAACCCATTCGAATTTTAACCGAGTAAAAAGCTCAAAATTCGATTTTAAGCTGTATAATTAGGCTCAAAAGCCCATAATTAACTTTTTGCACCCCAAAAGATTTGATTTAATTTTATTTTCGATCGTTTTTTAGAGAGTGCATGTCTAAATGGGCTTTCTAGAGAACCCATTTCGAATTTTGACCGAGTAAAAATTCAAAATTTGAGTTTAAGCTGTATAATTTGGTTTAAAAGCCCATAATTAACTTTTTGTACCCAAAAAATTTGATTTAATATCATTTTCGATTGTTTTTAAGAGTTTATGAATGCATCTCTAAAGGAGTTTTCTAGTGAACCCGTTCGAATTTTACCCGAGTAAAAATTCAAAATTTGATTTTAAGCTGTATAATTAGTCTCAAAAGACCATAATTAACTTTTTGTACCCAAAAAATTTGATTTAATTTTATTTTCGATCGTTTTTTAGGGTTTAGTGCGTCCATGTCTAAATGAGCTTTCTAGTGAATCCGTTCGAATTTTAGCCGACTAAAAAGCTCAAAATTTGGTTTAAGTTGTTTAATTAGGTTCAAAAGCCCATAATTAACTTTTTTATACCAAAAAATTTGATTTAATATCATTTTCGATCATTTTTTAGGGTTTAGTGCGTGTATGTCTAAATGGACTTTTTGGTGAATTTGTTCGAATTTTAACCGAGTAAAATGCCCAAAATATGCGATTAAGCTGTATAATTAGGTTCAAGAGCCTACAATTAACTTCTTATACCCAAAAAATTTGATTTAACATCATTTTCGATCCTTTTTTAGGGTTAGAGCGAGCATGTCTAGATGGGCTTTCTCGTGAACCCGTTCAAATTTTAACTGAGTAAAAAGCCCAAAATTTGATTTTAAGCTGTGTAATTAGGTTCAAAATCCCATAATTAACCTTTTGTAATGAAAAAATTTGATATAATATCATTTTCGATCATCTTTTAGGGTTTAGTGCGTGAATGTCTAAATGGGGTTTCTAGTGAAACCGTTCGAATTTTAACCGAGTAGAAAGCTCAAAATTTGAGTTTAAGCTGTATAATTAGGTTCAAAAGCCCATAATTAACTTTTTTATAGACAAAAAATTTGATTTAATATCATTTTCGATTGTTTTTTAGGGTTTAGTGCGTGTATATCTAAATGGACTTTCTGGTGAACCCGTTTGAATTTTAACCGAGTAAAAGCCCAAAATTTGAGATTGAGCTGTATAATTAGGTTCAAAAGCCCATAATTAAATTTTTATACCCAAAAAAATTTGATTTAATATCATTTTCGATCGTTTTTAAGGGTTTAGAGAGTGCATATCTAAATGAGCTTTCTAGTGAACTCGTTCGATTTTTAACCACGTAAAAATTCAAAATTTGAGTTTAAGCTGTATAATTTGGTTTAAAAGCCCATAATTAACTTTTTGTACCCAAAAAATTGATTTAATATCAATTTCGATCGTTTTTTGGGTTTAGAGTGTGCATGTCTAAATGGGCTTTCTAGTGAACTCGTTCGAATTTTAACCGAGTAAAAAGCTCAAAATTTTAATTTAAGTTGTATAATTAGGTTCAAAATCCCATAATTAACTTTTTGTACCCAAAAAGTTTGATTGAATTTCATTTTCGATCGTTTTTTGGGGTTTAGTGCGTGCATGTCTAAATGGGCTTTCTAGTGAATTTGTTCGAATTTTAACCGACTAAAAAGCTCAAAATTTGAGTTTAAGCTATATAATTAGGTTCAAAAGCCCATAATTTACTTTTTATACCCCAAAAATTGATTTAATATCAATTTCAAACGTTTTTTGGGTTTAGAGTGTGCATGTCTAAATGGGCTTTCTAGTGAACTCGTTCGAATTTTCACCGAGTAAAAAGCTCAAAATTTTAGTTTAAGTTGTGTAATTTGGTTCAAAAGCCCATAATTAACTTTTAGTACCCAAAAAATTTGATTTAATATCATTTTCAATCGTTTTTTGTGGTATAATGCGTGCATGTATAAATGGGCTTTCTAGAGAACCCATTCGAATTTTAACCAAGTAAAAAGTTCAAAATTTGATTTTAAGTTGTATAATTAGGCTCAAAAGCCCATAATTAACTTTTTGCACGCAAAAAATTTGATTGAATTTCATTTTTGATCATTTTTTAGGGTTTAGTGCGTGCATGTCTAAATGGGCTTTCTAGTGAATTTGTTCGAATTTTAACCGACTAAAAAGCTCAAAATTTGAGTTTAATCTGTATAATTAGGTTCAAAAGCCCATAATTTACTTTTTATACCCAAAAAATTTGATTTAATATCATTTTCGATCGTTTTTTAGGGTTTAGTGCGTGTATGTCTAAATGGGCTTTCTATTGAACCCGTTCGAATTTTAACAGAGTAAAAAGCTCAAAATTTTAGTTTAAGTTGTATAATTAGGTTCAAAAGCCCATAATAACTTTTAGAACCCCGAAAAATTTGATTTAATATGATTTTCGATAGTTTTTTTGGGTTTAGAGCGTGTATGTCTAAATGGGCTTTCTAATGAACCCATTCGAATTTTAACCGAGTAAAAAGCTCAAAATTTGATTTTGGTCTATATAATTAGGTTCAAAAGCCCATAATTAACTTTTTTACCCCAAAATATGATTTAATATCATTTTCAGTCGTTTTTTTAGGGTTTAGTGCGTGCATGTCTAAATGGGCTTTCTAGTGAACCCGTTCAAATTTTAACCGAGTAAAAAGCTCAAAATTTGATTTTAAGATGTATAATTAGGTTAAAAAGCTCATAATTAGCTTTTTATACCCAAAAAATTGATTTAATATCATTTTCGATTGTTTTTAAGAGTTTAGAGAGTGCATGTCTAAATTGGCTTTCTATTGAACCCGTTCGAATTTTAACCGAGTAAAAATTCAAAATTTGAGTTTAAGCTATATAATTTGGTTTAAAAGCTCATAATTAACTTTTTGTACCCAAAAAAATTGATTTAATATCATTTTCGATCGTTTTTGGGGTTTAGGGTGTGCATGTCTAAATGGGCTTTCTAGTGAACCCGTTCGAATTTTAACCGAGTAAAAAGCTCAAAATTTGATTTTAAGCTGTATAATTAGGCTCAAAAGCCCATAATTAACTTTTTATACCCAAAAAGTTTGATTGAATTTCATTTTCGATCGTTTTTTGGGGTTTAGTGCATGCATGTATAAATGGGCTTTCTAGTGAATTTGTTTGAATTTTAACCGACTAAAAAGCTAAAAATTTGATTTTAAGCTGTACAATTAGGTTCAAAAGCCTGTAATTTACTTTTTATACCCAAAAAATTTGATTTAATATCATTTTCGATCGTTTTTAAGAGTTTAGAGAGTGCATGTCTAAATTGGCTTTCTATTGAACCCGTTCGAATTTTAACCGAGTAAAAATTCAAAATTTGAGTTTAAGCTATATAATTTGGTTTAAAAGCTCATAATTAACTTTTTGTACCCAAAAAAATTGATTTAATATCATTTTCGATCGTTTTTTGGTTTAGGGTGTGCATGTCTAAATGGGCTTTCTAGTGAACCCGTTCGAATTTTAACCGAGTAAAAAGCTCAAAATTTGATTTTAAGCTGTATAATTAGGCTCAAAAGCCCATAATTAACTTTTTATACCCAAAAAATTTGATTTAATATTATTTTCGATCGTTTTTAAGGGTTTAGAGCGTGCATGTCTAAGTGGGCTTTCTAGTGAACCCGTTCGAATTTTAACCGAGTAAAAAGCTCAAAACTTGATTTTAAGCTGCATAATTAGGTTCAAAATTCCATAATTAACTTTTTGCACCCGAAAAATTTGATTTAATATCATTTTCGATCGTTTTTTAGGGTCCAGAGCGTGCATGTCTAAATGGGCTTTCTAGTGAACCCGTTCGAATTTTCACTGAGTAAAAAGCTCAAAATTTGATTTTAAGCTGTATAATTCGGCTTAAAAGCCCGTAATTATCTTTTTGTACCCAAAAAATTTGATTTAATTTCATTTTCAATCTTTTTTAGGGTTTAGTGCGTGCATGTCTAAATGGGCTTTCTAGTGAACCCGTTCGAATTTTTACCGAGTAAAAAGCCCAAAATTTGATTTTAAGCTGTGTAATTAGGTTCAAAATCCCATAATTAACTTTTTGTAACGAAAAAATTTGATATAATATCATTTTCGATCATCTTTTAGGGTTTAGTACGTGAATGTCTAAATGGCCTTTCTAGTGAACCCGTTCGAAATTTAACCAAGTAAAAAGCTCAAAATTTGAGTTTAAGCTGTCTAATTAGGTTCAAAAGCCCATAATTGACTTTTTAAACCCAAAAAATTTGATTTAATATCATTTTCGATCGTTTTTAAGGGTTTAGAGCGTGCATGTCTAAATGGTCTTTCTAGTGAACACGTTCGAATTTTAACCTAGTAAAAAGCTCAAAATTTGATTTTCAGCTACATAATTAGGTTCAAAATTCCATAATTAACTTTTTGCACCCGAAAAATTTGATTTAATATCATTTTCGATCGTTTTTTAGGGTTCACAGCGTGCATGTGTAAATGGGCTTTCTAGTGAACCTATTCGAATTTTCACCGAGTAAAAAGCTCAAAATTTGATTTTAAGCTGTATAATTAGGTTCAAAAGCGCATAATTAACTTTTTATTCCCGAAAAATTTGATTTAATATCATTTTCAATCGTTTTTTAGGGTTCAGAGCGTGCATGTCTAAATGGGCTTTCTAGTCAAGCCGTTCGAATTTTCACCGAGTAAAAAGCTCAAAATTTGAGTTTAAGCTGTATAATTAGGTTCAAAAGCCCATAATTTATTTTTTATACCCAAAAAATTTGATTTAATATCATTTTTGATCGTTTTTTAGGGTTTAGTGTGTGTATATCTAAATGGGCTTTCTAGTGAACCCATTCTAATTTTAACCTAGTAAAAAGCTCAAAATTTTAGTTTAAGTTGTATAATTAGGTTCAAAAGCCCATAATTAACTTTTAGTACCCAAAAAATTTGATTTAATACATTTTCGATGGTTTTTTTGGGTTTAGTGCGTGCATTAGTAAATGGGCTTTCTAGTGAACCCGTTCGAATTTTAACCGAGTAAAAAGTTGAAAAATCGATTTCGGTATGTATAATTAGGTTCAAAAGCCCATAATTAACTTTTTTACCCCAAAAATATCATTTAATATCATTTTCAATCATTTTTTAGGGTTTAGTGCGTGTATGTCTAAATGGGCTTTCTAGTTAACTCGTTCGAATTTTAACCGAGTAAAAAGCTCAAAATTTGATTTTAAGACGTACAATTAGGTTCAAAAGCCCATAATTAACTTTTTATACCCAAAAAAATTGATTTAATATCATTTTTGATTGATTTTAAGAGTTTAGAGAGTGCATGTCTAAGTTGGCTTTCTAATGAACTCGTTCGAATTTTAACCGAGTAAAAATTCAAAATTTGAATTTAAGCTGTATAATTAGGTTCAAAAGCTCATAATTTACTTTTTATACCCAAAAAAATTGATTTAATATCATTTTCGATCGTTTTTTAGGGTTTAGTGCGTCTATGTCTAAATGGGCTTTGTAGTGAACCCATTCTAATTTTAACCGAGTAAAAAGCTCAAAATTTTAGTTTAAGTTGTATAATTAGGTTCAAAAGCCAATAATTAACTTTTAGTACCCAAAAAATTTGATTTAATACATTTTCGATGGTTTTTTTGGGTTTAGTGCGTGCATTAGTAAATGGGCTTTCTAGTGAACCCGTTCGAATTTTAACGGAGTAAAAAGTTGAAAATTTGATTTGAAGCTGTATAATTAGGCTCAAAAGCCCAAAATTAAGTTTTTGTACCCAAAAAGTTTGACTGAATTTCATTTTCGATCGTTTTTTAGGGTTTAGTGCGTGCATGTATAAATGGGCTTTCTAGTGAATTTGTTCGAATTTTAACCGAGTAAAAATTCAACATTTGAGTTTAAGTTGTATAATTAGGTTCAAAAGCCCAAAATTAACTTTTTGTACCCAAAAAGTTTGATTGAATTTCATTTTCGATCATTTTTTAGGGTTTAGTGCGTGCATGTATAAATGGGCTTTCTAGTGAATTTGTTCGAATTTTAACCGACTAAAAAGCTCAAAATTTGATTTTAAGCTGTATAATTAGGTTCAAAAGCCCATAATAACTTTTAGAACCCCGAAAAATTTGATTTAATATCATTTTCGATAGTTTTTTTTGGGTTTAGTGCGTGTATGTCTAAATGGGCTTTCTAATGAACCCATTCGAATTTTAACCGAGTAAAAAGCTCAAAATTTGATTTTGGTCTATATAATTAGGTTCAAAAGCCCATAATTAACTTTTTATACCCAAAAAATTTGATTTAATATCATTTTTGATCGTTTTTAGGGTTTAGTGCGTGTATGTCTAAATGGGCTTTCTAGTGAACCCATTCTAATTTTAACCGAGTGAAAAGCTCAAAATTTCAGTTTAAGTTGTATAATTAGGTTCAAAAGCCCATAATTAACTTTTTGCACCCGAAAAATTTGATTTAGTATCATTTTCGATCGTTTTTTATGGTTCAGAGCGTGCATGTCTAAATGGGCTTTCTAGTGAACCCGTTCGAATTTTAACCGAGTAAAAAGTTGAAAATTTGATTTTAAGCTGTATAATTAGGCTCAAAAGCCCAAAATTATGTTTTTGTACCCAAAAAGTTTGATTGAATTTCATTTTCGATAGTTTTTTAGGGTTTAGTGCGTGCATGTATAAATGGGCTTTCTAGTGAATTTGTTCGAATTTTAACCGAGTAAAAATTCAACATTTGAGTTTAAGTTGTATAATTAGGTTCAAAAGCCCAAAATTAACTTTTTGTACCCAAAAAGTTTGATTGAATTTCATTTTCGATCATTTTTTAGGGTTTAGTGCGTGCATGTATAAATGGGCTTTCTAGTGAATTTGTTCGAATTTTAACCGACTAAAAAGCTCAAAATTTGATTTTAAGCTGTATAATTAGGTTCAAAAGCCCATAATAACTTTTAGAACCCCGAAAAATTTGATTTAATATCATTTTCGATAGTTTTTTTTGGGTTTAGTGCGTGTATGTCTAAATGGGCTTTCTAATGAACCCATTCGAATTTTAACCGAGTAAAAAGCTCAAAATTTGATTTTGGTCTATATAATTAGGTTCAAAAGCCCATAATTAACTTTTTATACCCAAAAAATTTGATTTAATATCATTTTTGATCGTTTTTAGGGTTTAGTGCGTGTATGTCTAAATGGGCTTTCTAGTGAACCCGTTCTAATTTTAACCGAGTGAAAAGCTCAAAATTTCAGTTTAAGTTGTATAATTAGGTTCAAAAGCCCGTAATTAACTTTTAGTACCCAAAAAATTTGATTTAATATATTTTCGATGGCTTTTTTGGGTTTAGTGCGTGCATGTATAAATGGGTTTTCTAGTGAACCCGTTCGATTTTTAACCGAGTAAAAAGCTCAAAATTTGATTTTAAGCTTTTTAATTAGGCTCAAAAGCCCATAATTAACTTTTTTTACCCCAAAAATATGATTTAATATCATTTTCAATCGTTTTTTAGGGTTTAGTGCGTGCATGTCTAAATAGGCTTTCTAGTGAACCCGTTCGAATTTTAACCGAGTAAAATGCTCAAAATTTGAGTTTAAGGTGTATAATTAGGTTTAAAAGCGCATAATTAACATTTTGTACCCAAAAAATTGATTTAATATCATTTTCCATGGTTTTTTGGGTTTAGTGTGTGTATGTCTAAATGGGCTTTCTAATTAACCCGTTAGAATTTTAACCAAGTAAAAAGCTCAAAATTTTAGTTTAAGTTGTATAATTAGGTTCAAAAGCCCATAATTAACTTTTAGAACCCCGAAAATTTTGATTTAATATCATTTTCGATCGTTTTTTGGGTTTAGTGCGTGTATGTCTAAATGGGCTTTCTAATGAACTCATTCGAATTTTAACCGAGTAAAAAGCTCAAAATTCGATTTTGGTCTGTAGAATTAGTTTCAAAAGCCCATAATTAACTTTTTTACCCCAAAAATATGATTTAATATCATTTTCAATCGTTTTTTAGGGTTTAGTGCGTGTATGTCTAAATGGGCTTTCTAGTGAACTCGTTCGAATTTTAATCGAGTAAAAAGCTCAAAATTTGATTTTAAGATGTATAATTAGGTTCAAAAGCCCATAATTAACTTTTTATACCCAAAAAAATTGATTTAATATCATTTTAGATTGTTTTTAAGAGTTTAGAGAGTGCATGTCTAAATGGGCTTTCTAGTGAACCCGTTCGAATTTTAACCGAGTAAAAATTCAAAATTTGAGTTTAAGCTGTATAATTTGGTTTAAAAGCTCATAATTAAATTTTTTTACCCAAAAAAATTGATTTAATATCATTTTTGATAGTTTTTTGGGTTTAGGGTGTGCATGTCTAAATGGGCTTTCTAGTGAACCTGTTCGAATTTTAACCAACTAAAAAGCTCAAAATTTTAGTTTAAGTTGTATAATTAGGTTCAGAAGCCCATAATTAACTTTTAGTACCCAAAAAATTTGATTTAATACATTTTCGATCATTTTTTTGGGT
The DNA here is from genome assembly GCA_035048815.1 of Abelmoschus esculentus. NCBI lineage: Eukaryota > Viridiplantae > Streptophyta > Magnoliopsida > Malvales > Malvaceae > Abelmoschus > Abelmoschus esculentus. The sequence continues at coordinate 7,435,028 of JAUCBN010000049.1, forward strand.
TTAGTGCGTGCATGTATAAATGGGCTTTCTAGTGAACCCGTTCGAATTTTAACCGAGTAAAAAGCTCAAAATTTTTGTTTAAGTTGTATAATTAGGTTCAAAAGCCCATAAATAACTTTTAGTACCCAAAAAATTTGATTTAATATCATTTTCGATCGTTTTTTTGGGTTTAGTGCGTGAATGTCTAAATGGGCTTTCTAGTGAATCCGTTCGAATCTTAACGGAGTAAAAGGCTCAAAATTTGAGTTTAAGCTGTATAATTAGGTTCAAAAGCCCATAATAAACATTTTATACCCAAGAAAATTTGAATTAATATCATTTTCGATCATTCTTTAGGGTTTAGTGCGTGCACGTCTAAATGGACTTTCTAGTGAACCCGTTTGAATTTTAACCGTGTAAAAACCTCAATATTTTAGTTTACGTTGTATAATTAGGTTCAAAAGCCCATAATTAACTTTTTGCACCCGAAAAATTTGATTTAGTATCATTTTCGATCGTTTTTTATGGTTCAGAGCGTGCATGTCTAAATGGGCTTTCTAGTGAACCCGTTCGAATTTTAACCGAGTAAAAAGCTAAAAATTTGATTTTAAGCTGTATAATTAGGCTCAAAAGCCCATAATTAACTGTTTGTACCCAAAAAGTTTGATTGAATTTCATTTTCGATCGTTTTTTGGGGTTTAGTGCGTGCATGTATAAATGGGCTTTCTAGTGAATTTGTTTGAATTTTAACCGACTAAAAAGCTAAAAATTTGATTTTAAGCTGTACAATTAGGTTCAAAAGCCCGTAATTTACTTTTTATACCCAAAAAATTTGATTTAATATCATTTTCGATCGTTTTTAAGAGTTTAGAGAGTGCATGTCTAAATTGGCTTTCTATTGAACCCGTTCGAATTTTAACCGAGTAAAAATTCAAAATTTGAGTTTAAGCTTTATAATTTGTTTTAAAAGCCCATAATTAACTTTTTATACCAAAAAAATTTGATTTAATATCATTTTCGATCGTTTTTAAGGGTTTAGAACATGCATGTTAAAATGGTTTTTCTAGTGAACCCGTTTGAATTTTAACTTAGTAAAAAGCCCAAAATTTGATTTTAAGCTGTATAATTAGGTTCAAAATTCCATAATTATCTTTTTTTTACCCAAAAGATTTGAATTAATATCATTTTCGATCGTTCTTTAGGGTTTAGTGCGTGCACGTCTAAATGGGCTTTCTAGTGAATCCATTCGAATTTTAACCGAGTAGAAGGCTCAAAATTTGAGTTTAAGCTGTATAATTAGGTTCACAAGCCCATAATAAACTTTTTATACCCAAAAAAATTGATTTAATATCATTTTCGATCGTTTTTTAGGTTCAGAGCGTGCATGTCTAAATGGGCTTATAGTGAACGCGTTCGAATTTTAACCGTGTAAAAACCTCAAAATTTTAGTTTACATTGTTTAATTAGGTTCAAAAGCCCATAATTAACATTTTGCACCCGAAAAATTTGATTTAATATCATTTTCGATCGTTTTTTTATGGTTCAGCGCGTGCATGTCTAAATGGTTTTTCTAGTGAACCTGTTCGTATTTTAACTTAGTAAAAAGCTCAAAATTTGATTTTAAGCTGTATAATTAGGTTCAAAATTCCATAATTAACTTTTTTTACCCAAAAAATTTGATTTAATATCATTTTCGATCGTTTTTAAGGGTTTAGAGAGTGCATGTCTAAATGAGCTTTCTAGTGATCCCGTTCGAATTTTAACCGAGTAAAAATTCAAAATTTGAGTTTAAGGTGTATAATTAGGTTGAAAAGCCCATAATTAACTTTTTGTACCCAAAAAATTTGATTTAATATCATTTTCGATCGTTTTTTGGGGTTTAGTGCATGCTTGTGTAAATGGGCTTTCTAGTGAACTCGTTCGAATTTTAACCGAGTAAAAAGCTCAAAATTTGAGATTAATCTGTATAATTAGGTTCAAAAGCCCATAATTAACTTTTTATACCAAAAAAATTTGATTTAATATCATTTTTGATCCTTTTTTAGGGTTAGAGCGTGCATGTCTAAATGGCTTTCTAGTGAATCCGTTCGAATTTTAACCGAGTAAAATCCTCAAAATTTGATTTTTAGCTGTGTAATTAAGTTCAAAATCCCATAATTAACTTTTTTACCCAAAAAATTTAAAATAATATCATTTTCGATCATTTTTTAGGGTTTAGTGCTTGCATGTCTAAATGGGCTTTCTAGTGATCCCATTCGAATTTTAACCGAGTAAAAAGCTCAAAATTTGAATTTAACCTGTATTTTTAGATTCAAAAGCCCATAATTAACTTTTTATACCCAAAAAATTTGATTTAATATCATTTTCGATCGTTTTTATGGGTTTAGAACATGCATGTCTAAATGGTTTTTCTAGTCAACCCGTTTGAATTTTAACTTAGTAAAAAGCTCAAAATTTGATTTTAAGCTGTATAATTAGGTTCAAAATTCCATAATTAACTTTTTGTACCCAAAAGATTTTAATTAATATAATTTTCGATCATCCTTTAAGGTTTATGCGTGTACGTCTAGATGGACTTTCTAGTGAATCCGTTCGAATTTTAACCGAGTAAATAGCTCAAAATTTGAGTTTAAGCTGTATAATTAGGTTCAAAAGCCCATAATTAACTTTTTATTCCCAAAAAAATTGATTTAATATCATTTTGACCGTTTTTAAGGGTTTAGAGAATGCATGTCTAAATGGGCTTTCTAGTGAACACGTTTGAATTTTAACCAATTCAAAATTCAAAATTTGAGTTTAAGCTGTATTATTAGGTTCAAAAGCCCATAATAAACATTTTATACCCAAAAAAATTGATTTAATATCATTTTCGATCGTTTTTAGGGTTCAGAGCGTGCATGTCTAAATGGGCTTTCTAGTGAACCCGTTCGAATTTTAACCGTGTAAAAACCTAAAAATTTTAGTTTACGTTGTATAATTAGGTTCAAAAGCCCATAATTAACTTTTTGTACCCAAAAAATTTGATTTAACATCATTTTCGATCGTTTTTTGGGTTTAGAGTGTGCATGCCTAAATGGGCTTTCCAGTTAACCCGTTCAAATTTTAACAGAGTAAAAAGCTCAAAATTTGATTTTAAGCTGTATAATTAGGTTTAAAAGCCCATAACTTACTTTTTATACCCAAAAATTGATTTAATATCATTTTCGATCATTTTTTAGGGTTTAGTGTATGTAGGTCTAAATGGGCTTTCTAGTGAACCCGTTCGAATCTTAACCGAGTAAAAAGCTCAAAATTTAAGATTAAGCTATATAATTAGGTTCAAAAGCCCATAATTAACTTTTTATACGCAAAAAATTTGATTTAACATCATTTTCGATCGTTTTTAAGGGTTTAGAGGATGCATGTCTAAATGGTTTTTCTAGTGAACCCGTTTGAATTTTAAATTAGTAAAAAGCTCAAAATTTAATTTTAAGCTGTATAATTAGGTTCAAAATTTTATAATTAACTTTTTGTACCCAAAAAATTTGAATTAATATCATTTTCGATCGTTCTTTACGGTTTATTGCGTGCACGTCTAAATTGGCTTTCTAGTGAACCTGTTCGAATTTTAACCGAGTAAAAAGCTCAAAATTTGAGTTTAACCTTTATTTTTAGATTCAAAAGCCCATAATTAACTTTTTATACCCAAAAAATTTGATTTAATATCATTTTCGATCGTTTTTAAGGGTTTAGAGCATGCATGTTTAAATGGTTTTTCTAGTGAACCCGTTTGAATTTTAAATGAGTAAAAAGCTCAAAATTTGATTTTAAGCTGTATAATTAGGTTCAAAATTCCATAAATAATTTTTTGTACCCAAAAAATTTGAATTAATATCATTTTCGATCATTCTTTAGGGTTTAGTGCGTGCACGTCTAAATGGACTTTCTAGTGAACCCGTTTGAATTTTAACCGTGTAAAAACCTCAATATTTTAGTTTACGTTGTATAATTAGGTTCAAAAGCCCATAATTAACTTTTTCAACCTAAAAAATTTGATTTAATATCATTTTCGATCGTTTTTTAGGGTTTAGTGCGTGCATGTCTAAATGGGCTTTCTTGTGAACCCGTTCGAGTTTTAACCGAGTAAAAAGCTCAAAATTTAAGATTAAGCAGTATAATTAGGTTCAAAAGCCCATAATTAACTTTTTATAACCAAAAAATTTGATTTAATATCATTTTCGATCCTTTTTTTGGTTTTAGTGCGTGGATGTCTAAATGGGCTTTCTAGTGAACCAATTCGAATTTTAACCGAGTAAAAAGCTCAAAATTTAAGATTAAGCTGTATAATTAGGTTCAAAATCCCATAGTTAACTTTTTATACCCAAAATTTTTTATTTAATATCATTTTCGATCCTTTTTTTGGTTTTAGTGCGTGGATGTCTAAATGGGCTTTCTTGTGAACCCGTTCGAGTTTTAACCGAGTAAAAAGCTCAAAATTTAAGATTAAGCAGTATAATTAGATTCAAAAGCCCATAATTAACTTTTTATAACCAAAAAATTTGATTTAATATCATTTTCGATCCTTTTTTTGGTTTTCGTGCGTGGATGTGTAAATGGGCTTTCTAGAGAACCCGTTCGAATTTTAACCGACTAAAAAGCTCAAAAATTGATTTTAAGCTGTGTAATTAGGTTCAAAATCCCATAATTAACTTTTTGTACCCAAAAAATTTAATATAATATCATTTTCGATCATTTTTTAGGGTTTAGTGCTTGCATGTCTAAATGGGCTTTCTAGTGAACCCGTTCGAATTTTAACCGAGTAAAAATCTCAAAATTTGAATTTAACCTATATTTTTACATTCAAAAGCCCATAATTAACTTTTTATACCCAAAAAATTTGATTTAATATCATTTTCGATCGTTTTTAAGGGTTTAGAACATGCATGTCTAAATGGTTTTTCTAGTGAACCCGTTTGAATTTTAACTTAGTAAAAAGCTTAAAATTTGATTTTAAGCTGTATAATTAGGTTCAAAATTCCATAATTAACTTTTTTTACCCAAAAGATTTGAATTAATATCTTTTTCGATCGTTCTTTAGGGTTTAGTGCGTGCACGTTTAAATGGGCTTTCTAGTGAATCCATTCGAATTTTAACCGAGTAGAAGGCTCAAAATTTGAGTGTAAGCTGTATAATTAGGTTCACAAGCCCATGATAAACTTTTTATACCCAAAAAAATTGATTTAATATCATTTTTGATCGTTTTTTAGGTTTAGAGCGTGCATGTCTAAATGGGCTTATAGTGAACGCGTTCGAATTTTAACCGTGTAAAAAGCTCAAAATTTGAATTTAACCTGTATTTTTAGATTCAAAAGCCCATAATTAACTTTTTATACCCAAAAAATTTGATTTAATATCATTTTCGATCGTTTTATGGGTTTAGAACATGCATGTCTAAATGGTTTTTCTAGTGAACCCGTTTGAATTTTAACTTAGTAAAAAGCTCAAAATTTGATTTTAAGCTGTATAATTAGGTTCAAAATTCCATAATTAACTTTTTTTACCCAAAAAATTTGATTTAATATCATTTTCGATCGTTTTTACGGGTTTAGAGAGTGCATGTCTAAACGGGCTTTCTAGTGAACCCGTTCAAATTTTAACCGAGTAAAAAGCTCAAAATTTTAGTTTAAGTTGTATAAGTAGGTTCAAAAGCCCATAATTAACTTTTTATACCAAAAAAATTTGATTTAATATCATTTTCGATCGTTTTTAAGGGTTTAGAACATGCATGTCTAAATGGTTTTTCTAGTGAACCCGTTTGAATTTTAACTTAGTAAAAAGCTCAAAATTTGATTTTAAGCTGTATAATTAGGTTCAAAATTCCATAATTAACTTTTTTTACCCAAAAGATTTGAATTAATATCATTTTCGATCGTTCTTTAGAGTTTAGTGCGTGCATGTCTAAATGGGCTTTCTAGTGAATCCATTCGAATTTTAACCGAGTAGAAGGCTCAAAATTTGAGTTTAAGCTGTATAATTAAGTTCACAAGCCCATAATAAACTTTTTATACCCAAAAAAATTGATTTAATATCATTTTCGATCGTTTTTTACGTTTAGAGCGTGCATGTCTAAATGGGCTTATAGTGAACGCGTTCGAATTTTAACCGTGTAAAAACCTCAAAATTTTAGTTTACATTGTATAATTAGGTTCAAAAGCCCATAATTAACATTTTGCACCCGAAAAATTTGATTTAATATCATTTTCGATCGTTTTTTATGGTTCAGCGCGTGCATGTCTAAATGGTTTTTCTAGTGAACCCGTTCGTATTTTAACTTAGTAAAAAGCTCAAAATTTTATTTTAAGCTGTATAATTAGGTTCAAAATTCCATAATTAACTTTTTTTACCCAAAAAATTTGATTTAATATCATTTTCTATCGTTTTTAAGGGTTTAGAGAGTGCATGTCTAAATGAGCTTTCTAGTGATCCCGTTCGAATTTTAACCGAGTAAAAATTCAAAATTTGAGTTTAAGCTGTATAATTAGGTTGAAAAGCCCATAATTAACTTTTTGTACCCAAAAAATTTGATTTAATATCATTTTCGATCGTTTTTTGGGGTTTAGTGCGTGCATGTGTAAATGGGCTTTCTAGTGAACTCGTTCGAATTTTAACCGAGTAAAAAGCTCAAAATTTTAGTTTAAGTTGTATAAGTAGGTTCAAAAGCCCATAATTAACTTTTTATACCAAAAAAATTTGATTTAATATCATTTTCGATTGTTTTTAAGGGTTTAGAACATGCATGTCTAAATGGTTTTTCTAGTGAACCCGTTTGAATTTTAACTTAGTAAAAAGCTCAAAATTTGATTTTAAGCTGTATAATTAGGTTCAAAATTCCATAATTAACTTTTTTTTACCCAAAAAGTTTGATTTAATATCATTTTCGATCGTTTTTAAGGGTTTAGAGAGTGCGTGTCTAAATGGGCTTTCTAGTGAACCCGTTCGAATTTTAACCGAGTAAAAATTCAAAATTTGAGTTTAAGCTGTATAATTAGGTTGAAAAGCCCATAATTAACTTTTTGTACCCAAAAAATTTGATTTAACATCATTTTCGATCGTTTTTTGGGTTTAGAGTGTGCATGCCTAAACGGGCTTTCTAGTGAACCCGTTCAAATTTTCACCGAGTAAAAAGCTCAAAATTTTAGTTTAAGTTGTATAAGTAGGTTCAAAAGCCCATAATTAACTTTTTATACCAAAAAAATTTGATTTAATATCATTTTCGATTGTTTTTAAGGGTTTAGAACATGCATGTCTAAATGGTTTTTCTAGTGAACCCGTTTGAATTTTAACTTAGTAAAAAGCTCAAAATTTGATTTTAAGCTGTATAATTAGGTTCAAAATTCCATAATTAACTTTTTTTTACCCAAAAAGTTTGATTTAATATCATTTTCGATCGTTTTTAAGGGTTTAGAGAGTGCGTGTCTAAATGGGCTTTCTAGTGAACCCGTTCGAATTTTAACCGAGTAAAAATTCAAAATTTGAGTTTAAGCTGTATAATTAGGTTGAAAAGCCCATAATTAACTTTTTGTACCCAAAAAATTTGATTTAACATCATTTTCGATCGTTTTTTGGGTTTAGAGTGTGCATGCCTAAACGGGCTTTCTAGTGAACCCGTTCAAATTTTAACCGAGTAAAAAGCTCAAAATTTTAGTTTAAGTTGTATAAGTAGGTTCAAAAGCCCATAATTAACTTTTTATACCAAAAAAATTTGATTTAATATCATTTTCGATTGTTTTTAAGGGTTTAGAACATGCATGTCTAAATGGTTTTTCTAGTGAACCCGTTTGAATTTTAACTTAGTAAAAAGCTCAAAATTTGATTTTAAGCTGTATAATTAGGTTCAAAATTCCATAATTAACTTTTTTTACCCAAAAGATTTGAATTAATATCATTTTCGATCGTTCTTTAGGGTTTAGTGCGTGCATGTCTAAATGGGCTTTCTAGTGAAACCATTCGAATTTTAACCGAGTAGAAGGCTCAAAATTTGTGTTTAAGCTGTATAATTAGGTTCACAAGCCCATAATAAACTTTTTATACCCAAAAAAATTGATTTAATATCATTTTCAATCGTTTTTTAGGTTCAGAGCGTGCATGTCTAAATGGGCTTATAGTGAACGCGTTCGAATTTTAACCGTGTAAAAACCTTAAAATTTTAGTTTACGTTGTATAATTAGGTTCAAAATCCCATAATTAACTTTTTGCACCCGAAAAATTTGATTTAATATCATTTTCGATCGTTTTTTATGGTTCAGAGCGTGTATGTCTAAATGGGCTTTCTAGTGAACCCGTTCGAATTTTAACCAAGTAAAAAACTCAAAATTTGATTTTAAGATGTATAATTAGGTTGTAAAGCCCATAATTAACTTTTTATACCCAAAAAATTTGATTTAATATAATTTTCGATCGTTTTTAAGGGTTTAGAGAGTGCATGTCTAAATGGGCTTTCTAGTGAACCCGTTTGAATTTTAACCGAGTAAAAATTCAAAATTTGAGTTTAAGCTGTATAATTAGGTTTAAAAGCCCATAATTAACTTTTTGTACCTAAAAAATTTGATTTAACATCATTTTCGATCCTTTTTTGGGTTTAGTGCGTGCATGTGCAAATGGGCTTTCTAGTGAACCCGTTCGAATTTTAACCGACTAAAAAGCTCGAAAATTGATTTTAAACTGTGTAATCAGGTTCAAAATCCCATAATTAACTTTTTGTACCCAAAAAATTTAATATAATATCATTTTCGATCATTTTTTAGGGTTTATTGCTTGCATGTCTAAATGGGCTTTCTAGAGAACCCGTTCGAATTTTAACCGAGTAAAAAGCTCAAAAATTTGAGTTTAAGTTGTACAATTAGGTTCAAAATCCCATAATTAACTTTTTATACCCAAAAAATTTGATTTAATATCTTTTTCGATCCTTTTTTTAGGTTTAGTGCGTGCATGTGCAAATGGGATTTCTAGTGAACCCGTTCTAATTTTAACCGACTAAAAAGCTCAAAAATTTATTTTAAACTGTGTAATTAAGTTCAAAATCCCATAATTAACTTTTTCTACCCAAAAAATTTAATATAATATAACTTTCGATCATTTTTTAGGGTTTAGTGCTTTCATGTCTAAATGGGCTATCTAGTGATCCCGTTCGAATTTTAACCGAGTAAAAAGCTCAAAATTTGAATTTAACCTGTATTTTTAGATTCAAAAGCTCATAATTAAATTTTTATACCCAAAAAATTTGATTTAATATCATTTTCGATCGTTTTTAAGGGTTTAGAACATGCATGCATGTCTAAATGGTTTTTCTAGTGAACCCGTTTGAATTTTAACTTAGTAAAAAGCTCAAAATTTGATTTTAAGCTGTATAATTAGGTTCAAAATTCCATAATTAACTTTTTGTACCCAAAAAATTTGAATTAATATCATTTTCGATCGTTCTTTAGGGTTTAGTGCGTGCACATCTAAATGGGCTTTCTAGTGAACCAATTCGAATTTTAACCGAGTAAAAAGCTCAAAATTTAAGATTAAGCTGTATTATTAGGTCCAAAATCCCATAGTTAACTTTTTACACCCAAAAATTTTTATTTAATATCATTTTCGATCCTTTTTTTGGGTTTAGTGCGTGCATGTGTAAATGGGCTTTCTAGTAAACCCGTTCGAATTTTAACCGACTAAAAAGCTCAAAAATTGATTTTAAACTGTGTAATTAGGTTCAAAATCCCATAATTAACTTTTTATACCCAAAAAATTGATTTAATATCATTTTCGATCGTTTTTTAGGGTTCAGAGCGTACATGTCTAAATGGTTTTTCTAGTGAACCCGTTTGAATTTTAACTTAGTAAAAAGCTCAAAATTTGATTTTAAGCTGTATAATTAGTTTCAAAATTCCATAATTAACTTTTTGTACCCAAAAAATTTGAATTAATATCATTTTCGATCGTTCTTTAGGGTTTAGTGCGTGCACATCTAAATGGGCTTTCTAGTGAACCAATTCGAATTTTAACCGAGTAAAAAGCTCAAAATTTAAGATTAAGCTGTATAATTAGGTTCAAAATCCCATAGTTAACTTTTTATACCCAAAATTTTTTATTTAATATCATTTTCGATCCTTTTTTTGGGTTTAGTGCGTGCATGTGTAAATGGGCTTTCTAGTGAACCCGTTCGAATTTTAACCGACTAAAAAGCTCAAAATTGATTTTAAACTGTGTAATTAGGTTCAAAATCCCATAATTAACTTTTTGTACCCAAAAAATTTAATATAATATCATTTTCGATCATTTTTTAGGGTTTAGTGCTTGCATGTCTAAATGGGCTATCTAGTGATCCCGTTCGAATTTTAACCGAGTAAAAAGCTCAAAATTTGAATTTAACCTGTATTTTTAGATTCAAAAGCTCATAATTAAATTTTTATACCCAAAAAATTTGATTTAATATCATTTTCGATCGTTTTTAAGGGTTTAGAACATGCATGCATGTCTAAATGGTTTTTCTAGTGAACCCGTTTGAATTTTAACATAGTAAAAAGCTCAAAATTTGATTTTAAGCTGTATAATTAGGTTCAAAATTCCATAATTAACTTTTTGTACCCAAAAAATTTGAATTAATATCATTTTCGATCGTTCTTTAGGGTTTAGTGCGTGCACATCTAAATGGGCTTTCTAGTGAACCAATTCGAATTTTAACCGAGTAAAAAGCTCAAAATTTAAGATTAAGCTGTATTATTAGGTCCAAAATCCCATAGTTAACTTTTTACACCCAAAAATTTTTATTTAATATCATTTTCGATCCTTTTTTTGGGTTTAGTGCGTGCATGTGTAAATGGGCTTTCTAGTAAACCCGTTCGAATTTTAACCGACTAAAAAGCTCAAAAATTGATTTTAAACTGTGTAATTAGGTTCAAAATCCCATAATTAACTTTTTATACCCAAAAAATTGATTTAATATCATTTTCGATCGTTTTTTAGGGTTCAGAGCGTACATGTCTAAATGGTTTTTCTAGTGAACCCGTTTGAATTTTAACTTAGTAAAAAGCTCAAAATTTGATTTTAAGCTGTATAATTAGTTTCAAAATTCCATAATTAACTTTTTGTACCCAAAAAATTTGAATTAATATCATTTTCGATCGTTCTTTAGGGTTTAGTGCGTGCACATCTAAATGGGCTTTCTAGTGAACCAATTCGAATTTTAACCGAGTAAAAAGCTCAAAATTTAAGATTAAGCTGTATAATTAGGTTCAAAATCCCATAGTTAACTTTTTATACCCAAAATTTTTTATTTAATATCATTTTCGATCCTTTTTTTGGGTTTAGTGCGTGCATGTGTAAATGGGCTTTCTAGTGAACCCGTTCGAATTTTAACCGACTAAAAAGCTCAAAAATTGATTTTAAACTGTGTAATTAGGTTCAAAATCCCATAATTAACTTTTTGTACCCAAAAAATTTAATATAATATCATTTTCGATCATTTTTTAAGGTTTATCGCTTGCATGTCTAAATGGGCTTTCTAGTGAACCCGTTCGAATTTTAACCGAGTAAAAAGCTCAAAATTTGAGTTTAACCTGTATTTTTAGATTTAAAAGCCCATAATTAACTTTTTATACCCAAAAATTTGATTTAGTATCATTTTCGATCATTTTTAACGGTTTAGAACATGCATGTCTAAATGGTTTTCCTAGTGAACCCGTTTGAATTTTAACTTAGTAAAAAGCTCAAAATTTGATTTTAAGCTGTATAATTAGGTTCAAAATTCCATAATTAACTTTTTGTACCCAAAAAATTTGAATTAATATCATTTTCTATCGTTCTTTAGGGTTTAGTGTGTGCACGTCTAAATGGGCTTTCTAGTGAATCCGTTCGAATTTTAACCGAGTAAAAGGCTCAAAATTTGAGTATAAGTTGTATAATTAGGTTCAAAAGCCCATAATAAACTTTTTCTACCCAAAAAATTGATATAATATCATTTTCGATCGTTTTTAAGGGTTCAGAGCGTGCATGTCTAAAGGGATTTCTAGTGAACCCATTCGAATTTTAACCGTTTAAAAACCTCAAAATTTTAGTTTACGTTGTATAATTAGGTTCAAAAGCCCATAATTAACTTTTTGCACCCGAAAAATTTGATTTAATATCATTTTCGATCGTTTTTTATGGTTCAGAGCGTGTATGTCTAAATGGGCTTTCTAGTGAACCCGTTCGAATTTTAACCAAGTAAAAAGCTCAAAATTTGATTTTAAGCTGTATAATTAGGTTGAAAAGCCGATAATTAACTTTTTATACCCAAAAAATTTGGTTTAATATCATTTTCGATCGTTTTTAAGGGTTTAGAGAGTGCATGTCTAAATGGGCTTTCTAGTGAACCCGTTCGAATCTTAACCGAGTAAAAATTCAAAATTTGAGTTTAAACTGTATAATTAGGTTGAAAAGCCCATAACTAGCTTTTTGTACCCAAAAAATTTGATTTAACATCATTTTCGATCGTTTTTTGGGTTTAGAGTGTGCATGCCTAAACGGGCTTTCTAATGAACCCGTTCAAATTTTAACCGAGTAAAAAGCTCAAAATTTTAGTTTAAGTTGTAGAATTCGGTTCAAAAGCCCATAATTAACTTTTAGTACACAAAAAATTTGATTTAATATCATTTTCAATCGTTTTTTGGGGTTTAGTGCGTGCATGTGTAAATGAGCTTTCTAGTGAACTCGTTCGAATTTTGACTGAGTAAAAAGCTCAAAATTTGAGATTAAGCTGTATAATTAGGTTCAAAAGCCCATAATTAACTTTTTATACCAAAAAAAATTGATTTAATATCATTTTTGATCCTTTTTTAGGGTTAGAGCGTGCATGTCTAAATGGCTTTCTAGTGAACCCGTTCGAATTTTAACCGAGTAAAATCCTCAAAATTTGATTTTTAGCTGTGTAATTAGGTTCAAAATCTCATAATTAACTTTTTGTACCCAGAAAATTTGATATAATATCATTTCGATCATTTTTTAGGGTTTAGTGCGTGCATGTCTAAATGGGCTTTGTAGTGAACCCGTTCGAATTTTTTTTTGACGAAAAAAGGGCCTCGTTAAAACCCCCCTAACACTTCCAACCCAAAAAAGGGTTGGAAGACCCTTTGGGGAAAAGAGTACCCCTAGAATTTTATTGAGAAGGAGAGTTAAATCTCTCATAGTTTACAAAAGCCCTTATAAAATCAGGCATATCGGAGTCAAAGTAAAGATTACATAAAGTACGCATGGGCCTAGAGGCAAGAGTATGGGCTACATTATTGGCCCCTCTAGGAACATAAGTGATCCGACAATTTACTAAACTTTCCATGATGGTGCGGATCGTTGACATCAAAGGTTGCAAAGTTGAGAGATCTGATCCTCCCTGGTTGACTTTATTTGCAATGGAAGCTGAGTCTGTCTCAAAGGTAATATTCGTCCAACCTTTTTGAGATGCTAGTCGAAGTCCAGCTAGGATTGCTTGTGCTTCGGCCGAAGCAGCGTCAGGGCATCCAACAAGAGGAAGAAAAAGTCCTCCCAAAACCACACCGTCTGCCTTACGTGCTACAACACCAATTGCAGCAGTTCCAGTGATGGGATCAGAAGCCCCATCCGAGTTTATTTTAATAGAGCCAATGCCTGGTTTTTTCTATGTTTGGTTTTGAAAAGTGGGTCTATGTGAGTTACCAGTTGAGGAGTAAATGTTTGCATTTTGATAGTCATTCAATAAGGATTTGGCATTTTCCAGGGTCAACCATGGTGGTTGAAGATGTTTATTATGGATCCAATCATTTTTTCTATTCCAAATATTCCATAGTATTGTTAGAAAAAGAGCAAACTCCTGGTTGCTGAGTTTAGACCCTGCAGTCTCCATCCAGTGTAGTGACGATGTAAAATTTTCGGATTGGATTAAAGTAGGGAAACCTGCTAAACGAATAGTTTCATAAGCATCAGGACAGTCGCGTAGAGCATGCATCGGAGTTTCAATTGTAGTTCCACAAATTGGACAAAAGCCATTTCCTAGGTTAGCCTTCAGTAATTTCGATCCCGTAGGAAGAGCATCATGACCTAGTCGCCATCCAAAGGCTCTAACCTTTGGTAAAGCTGGTAGCTTAGAAACGGTTTTCCAAATGCGTGTAGGTCTATTTAGAGGTCCATGTGGTTTTTGTAAGAATAAATAACCTGATCTAACAAAATAAAGTCCACAGTCATTGTTCATCCATATGGTTGTATCTCGATGGTCATTAATGATAGGGATGTTCATAATAGCGTTGGCATCCTCTCTATCAAAGAAGGAACGTATTTTAGACTCATCCCATTGTGGTTGCCCAGGAATCATAAAATCCCTAGCTCGTTTTGGAATTTCACTGGAAATTTCATATTCGCCAAAAAGTTGAACCGGAGAGGAGCCTCCCCATAGATCGTGGAATATGTTAATCTTGCTATTTATTCCTGGCCTTGTTACAAAACTAGGAAGGAGTTTTTTCAGGGCCGTACAGATGCCCTTCCAAGCAAAGGAAGATTGTTTTGTTGATGTAGCATCGAGGATGTTGCCTGAAGGGTAGTATTTAGCTTGATATACCTGGCCAAGGAGGTTAGATGGTTCACAGAGTAGTCTCCATATTTGTTTTCCTAACAGAGCGATATTAAAGTTGTGGAGGTTAGCATGACATGATATATTGTGGAAGAGATTGAATGACAGATTTTATGAATATCTCTCTACTGTTAAAAGATAATAGATGTTTATCCCATTTGGAGAGGCTTGCGTTAACTTTATCTCTGGTAAATCCTAACGAAGCTGTTTTGTTTTTCCCAATCAATAGAGGGACACCCAAGTAAATTCCAGGGTCACTAACCTCTTGGACTTGGGGAATATTGTTTATAGCTGATCTTTGAGATAGTGTAGTTTTTGGGGAAAAGTAGATAGTATATTTTTCAAAATTAATAGCTTGACCTGAGGAGGCAGCATATTTGTGTAGAGCATTTTTGAGATGATTAACTTCAGTGGTGTTGTTTTTTATGAAGACCAAGCAATCATCAGCGAAAAGGAGATGGTTTATTTTTGGGCCGTGCCGGCTAGCATTGAGTCCAAGTAGGTTGCCGTTAGCATTTTGAGCATTTAGTATAGTTGTTAATCCTTGAGTGCAGAAGAGGAAGAGGAATGGAGAGAGTGGGTTATCTTGTCGGAGACCTCATTGTGGTTTAAAAGGTTGAGATAAAGAGTCGTTTACGCGGACTTGGTATGAAACGGTAGTGACACATTTCATTATAGTAGAGATTCATGTGTTGTTGAAACCCATACATTGCATAATTTGTTGTAAGAAAGGCCATTCCACACGATCGAAAGCTTTTTCCATGTCTAGCTTCAGACTTGGACCTTTAGATAGGTGGCAATCTCCCTTATTGAGAGTGTGAAGTAGTTCATGTGCAATTAGGATATTGTCTGTGATGTTTCTACCTTGAATAAAAGATGCTTGGTTGTTACTAATACATAGAGGTATGAATGTTTTGAGACGGTTGACTAAAACTTTAGATACAATTTTGTATATAACAGTGCAAAGGCTTATTGGACGAAGTTGCCTCATTGTCGTTGGGTTTTGTTTTTTCGGGATTAGGACAAGAATAGTTTGGTTGACCTCAGCCATGTTGGTTGTACCCGAGAGTAGATCAAGGCATAGTTGTATTATGTCCTTGCCAAGTGTATCCCAGTGTTGTCGGTAAAAACTACTTGGAAAACCATCGATCCCTGGAGCTTTTCTAGGATCTATATCACGAAAAGCATTTACAATTTCTTCTTCTGTATAAGGTTTATTTAGATTTTCATTCATTTGTGGTGTAATTGTAGTTGGAATGTTATCAAGGATATCAGTCGAAGGAGTTGGATTGGAAGTAGAGAAAAGGTTTTGGAAATAGTTTGTAGCAATTGATGGAATGTTGGATTCTTCCGTGTGCCAAGTGTTGGAATTATCAAAGAGGCCTTGAATAGTGTTTTTCTTGCGACGTCCATTAGCTCGTGCATGAAACAAGGAAGTATTTTTATCTCCATGTTTTAGCCAGTTAGTTCTAGAGCGTTGGGCCCAATATATTCGTTGTTATGTTGAAGTACTTGCAGTTCTTTTTTTGCTTCAAAGAGGCGGTGTTCCTCAGAAGATGGTATTGGTTGTTTTAGACTATTATTAATGTATGTTGTTTGATATTGAAGGCGTTCATTTGCTTTTTTCCTTTGAGAATTTTGCCATGAATTTAATCGGTTTCCAATCTTTTGTATTTGGTTTAGGGTGTTCCCATTCGTGTTGGTCCAAATATCTTTGATTAGGTTTTTGCTTTCATCGTTGGTGGCCCAACATTCCTCAAAGCGAAATGTTTTCTTAAAATTTCGTTTTCTAGTAAAAGTTGGGGGATAGGTATCAAGCATAATAGAACAATGGTCAGATTTGGAATGGAAATGAGAGGTTATGGTGTAATTAGGATACATATTTATCCAGTTGATTGACCCATTGAAATGATCCAAACGTTCGAAGATTGGTTGTGAGTTGGGTCCATGTTTGAACCAAGTGAACCATCCTGAGTTAGGTTTACAATCAAAGAGTTCATTTCTAGATAAACATTCTTGAAAGTTGATGATTTGGGATCTTGCACGACGACATTCTCCTTGTTTTTCGTTGTCATGTATTATTTCATTAAAGTCTCCACCTAAAAGCCATGGGAGGTTGGAGGATGATTTTAAAGAATCTATTAATTGCCATGTTTTGAATTTATGATTTGTATTAGCATAACCATGTAAACCGGTAAAGTGGAATTTGGAGTCATCAAGATTAATGATGCAATCGATATGGCGATCAGAGTAAGAAAGTAAATCAGTTTGAATTTTATTATTCCAAAGTAAGGCGAGGCCAGTAAAAGTTGGACTATGTTCTACCGATAAGCATCCTTGCATATCAAGTGATGCACTAAGAGAATTACATTTAGTTTTATTTAGTCTAGTTTCACATAGAAATAAGACATCAAGATCATAATTGGTAATTATTTTTTTGAGATTTAGAACTGCCTGGGCTTTACCAAGGCCTTGGCAGTTCCAACACATGATTTTCATTTCGATCGACGGGGTTGAGCCATGTCAACCTCCGCCGCAGAGTTTTTTTCGCTGCTCAACCCAGCTTTTTCCATAGATGTGTGCTTTGGTTTCTTTTGGTTTTGTCTTTCATGCGAAGAAAAAATGTGAAGGTCGAAGAGAATAAAATTAGATATGGAAAGAAAAAATGAAATAAGATTGTTAAAGTAGGTAATAATCATGGTAAAATTATTATAAATAGGTAAATTATAATTAAGGTAATTTGATGAAAGGGTTTGAATAGAATTATATGGAAAAGGGATGTGGAAATTAATTCTCGTGAACAGAAAAGGTATATGGTAAAAAAAGATATGAATTTTAATTAGGAAAAAAGGACAAAGTGAATGGTAAAAAAGGTAAGAAAAGATATGAAAAAAGTTGATAAGGTTATGTCTTTTAAAAGATTTTGGAAATATTTTGAAAATTTGGGAATATAGTTTTATATAGATTAATAATTTTGTAAAAAGGTAAGTTTGACATATTGAAGTTTGAACAGAAGTTGGTAATTTTATATCAATGTAATTAGAGTAGGTAAAATTAGATATGGGAAGGGATTTAAAATGTTTATATGAAAAAGGTATATACAATATAGTTGAAAAAGTTATAAATTTTTTAAGAGGTATTATTATCTTTTCAATATAGTGTAAATTTAAGTAGGTGATGTATATTTTTGATATTGTTATTTGTAAAATTATAGTAAGTGGAGAAGGTGAGATGTTTATTATAATATTTTGAATTTGGTACATAGAAAATATATGAAATTGAATTTTGTAAATTGTTGTTGTAGCCTTTTTAGGGAAGATTTGATTGATGTATAAATAATGTATTTGTTCAATATACCATAAAATGGTTGGAACGTGGTAAATACCCACAAAAGGGTTGGTATAAAGTAGACAAGAATCATAGTAATAGTTATGTAAAAAAGTAAATTGTAGTTAAGGTAAGTAGAGGTGAGAGAATGAATAGGGGGATATAGAAAAAGTGTGTGAAAATTTACTAGTATATAAAAGAAAGATATATAGTAAGAAAAGGTATGACTTTTAATTATAGTAGAAGGAGAAAATAAACGATAAAAAAGGTTTGGAAATGTGATAAATTTTTTTGTTAAGGAATATTTTTTGTGTATATTTGGAAAAGTTTTAAATATTTTAGAATCTATTTTTCTTAGTTTCAAGAATTTTCTAAATTGGTAGATATGAGATATTGAGAGTTTGAGTGATTTTTATAGATTTATAGTATTATGTTGGTTTGTAAGAAAGTTGTAGTTTCTCTTTGATTGGGTTGCGTCTATTTTAGATATTGAATTTTGTGATATGGAAATTTTATACGAAGTCAGCGGATCTTTGTATAATTTGAGAGTAATATAGTATGTCATGTTTATTATGGGAGTAGTGGATGAAACCCAAGAATGGGTTACAATGAAAGATTTGAAGTTGTATAGGGTACCATTAAAAGATTGGATCGCAGTGAGTACCAAATAAAGGGTTGTAATGATGAGGTTGCAAATGTTTGAAATTCCATTAAAAGGTGGGGTTATGGTTTGAGACCAAGAGAGAGTTGGTCTGGTAAGGTTATAAAAGGCCCAAGGGCCATAAAAATATTGGATGTTGTCATAAAAATAATGGATGTTGTCATAACATGGTAAAAATGATGTAATTTTGAATATAATTAAGACCTTGGTCAAACAACTTAATAAATGTAAAATGGGTTGAGGTAAATGAGAAAGCGAGGATGCATATAGAAATATTGATGGAGTTAAATAGAAAACCGTTGAAGAGATGAGATTGGAAAGAATGAAAATGGTATTTGGTAAAACTATAAAGTTGAAAAGGCTAAAATTATGGGAGAAAAATTTTGAGTTTGGGATAGAGGTTTGAAAACTAGTTTGGTATGTGGTAATAATTTTATTAATCAGTCTCAAAATAGAAAAACCGAGTTGGTATTGTTTATAGTGATGGTTCTTTAAAGGCACGATGAAAGATAATATGAAGCAAAAAAAAAGATTGTATAAATCTAGGAAATATTACTCGAGAGTTTATTAATTTGATAATATTGTCATTGTGTACAGAACCATAAAGTAGTGTTGTATTAAATATAGAGAGTGATAATGGAGTATAATGGTAAAAATAGGTAATAATCGTGGTAAAAGTATTGTAAAAAGATGAAATCTGATTAAGGAAAGTTGAGGACAAAGATTGAAAAAGAGAGTATTGGAAAAGAATGTGGAAATTGATTAGTGTAAATAAGAAAGGTATATGGTAAGGAAAGATACGATTTTTAATTAGAAAAGAAGAGAGAGGTGAATGGTAAAAAGGGTAGGTAGAGAATTTAAAGAATTTTTTTATGTAAAATATTATAGAAAATTTTAAGAATAATTTGAGAGTTGTAGAATCTAGTTTTGTATAATTTAATAATGTTATATGATATATTGAAATTTGGAGAGAGATTGATAATTTTATAGTGTTATTGATGGAGATATGTAAATTTTTATTGTCGAAGAAGTTGTTTGGTGTTGGTTGAGAAGAGATATTTTGATATTTTTTATATAGATTGATCATAATTTTGTTTGTTATAATATTTAGATTTGTGTATGTAGAAAAAATATGGTAAAAAATTTTAGTAATTGGTGTTGTATTATTTTTTGGGAAATAAGGAATTAGTATGGGTTGTATTACGAGTCCATGAGATGGTGGATTTATTTTAGGTACCCTTGATTGGGTTGATTTATAAATAATATAATTTGTCAATTTACCATAAGATGGTTGAACCACGGTAAATACCCACAAAAGGGTTGGTATAAAATAGGCAATATAAACCGATTAATAGTTATGTAAAGAGATAAAGAGTAATTTATGTAATTGGAGGAAGGAGAGTGAAAAAAGTAATATAGGAAAGGTGTGTGAAAGTTAAAAAGCATAAAGAGGAGAGAGATATGGAAAGAAAAGCTGTGTGTTTTAATTATGGTTGGAGGAGAAGGCAATCGGTAAGAAATTTTTAGAAAGTTATGAAAAAAATTTGTTAAGTAGTATTTTTTAGATGTATTCCGAAAATTTTTGAATATTTGAAAATCTATATGTTTTGACAACAAGATTTTTTTAAAAAGGTAATAATCGTGTGTTGGAATTTTTAATAAATTTGGTAAATTTATATTATTATTTTTGGAAAACTTTTGTATTTGATATGTAAAAATATTGTAAATAGTTAGTGGTTGGTTTATGTCGATTTTAGATATTGAGATTTGTGATATGAAAATTTTATATGAGAACGAAAGATTTTTGTAAAATTTGATAGTATTTTTTGCCATTATTTCGAGTATTATGTTTTTCCTTATAATTAATTGTTTGGGTTTGGTGGATGGAACCCAAGAATAAGTTAGAAAAGGGAAGTTGAAATTGTATAGTATACCATTAATTGGTTGATTTATAGTGAGTAACCAATAATGGGTTTGAATAATGGTGTTGTTTAAAATTGAGTCAATTGATATGGTAGAATTACCATTGAAAACAAAACCATATGATGGTGGAATCATTTGAAGTACCCTAAAAAGGGTTGGTATAAACATGTTGAAATTGGTCATAGTTTCATAAAAAGGATGGAGCATTGTGAGTACCCATAAATGGGTTGGCATGAAGATATTGTAAGTGGTCAAAGAGACATAAAAAGTGGAAGGAAACATAAAAGATTAGAAAAGATAAAAAAGTAGAGAACGTAAAATACTGGTAAGAAAAAGGTTAATAGAGAAACAAGTGAACAAATAGATAATCGAAAAGGAGAATACAAACTAATAGTAAAATTCGATAAAGCAAAGAGTAAAAAAATAAAGGCAAGAGAAATACCTTTGAATGATGAGATCAACAAAGGGTTGAAGGATGTAATATAGAGATAAGATAGAGATAAGAACCAAGTTTCTTTCTTAGTCAAAACTTGAAAATTGAAATCTCCTAGATAAAAGACAATGTAATACCTTTGAGAGACAAAGTAATTCTCATCCATAAGGATCTTGCAAGAAGTGAAAAAATAAGATTCAAAACGGACAGCTCTTTGTGAAAACGAATGAAGCCGATCAAGATGATGCTTATCAACACCATAAAACCAACGATCAACGGAGTGCAAATTATACCATTGAAGATTGATTAATCTTTCTCCAAAGATAACATCGTAAAAGTCTTCAAACTTAGAGTTTTCATTGAAAAAGAATGTAAAGAAAAAAAGATTTGATATAACATAAGAAAACAAGATTTGAACCAAGAACTTGTGATAAGAGTATGAAACACACCGAAACATTAGAAGAGAAGATAAAGAAGAACAAAACAAACAAGGATACCACCAAATATATCGATGTAAAGATGATTCAAATTGATCCATGGTTGGATATTTTTAACGGTTTGGTGAAAACAATAACTCAAACAATGTAAAACAAACAAAAACATGGATCTTCAAGCAAGATCCATGAATCATCCGGATAGTTAGATGGAAGAAAAATACAAAATAAAAATTCAAAACATACCTTTGTGGTTTAATAGTTGTTGTGATTTTTCCTTCCTCTCCCAACGATGGAGATGTGATGCAGATTGGTAAAGATCGTCCAAATAAAGGTTCTCTTAGCAACAGCGGAAGAACAACGGTGGAAGAGGTGAGCGGCTGAGGAAGGAAGGATCATGAAGGAGGAGAGAGGACACCAGTTCGAATTTTAACCGAGTAAAAAGCTCAAAATTTGAGTTTAAGCTGTATAATTAGGTTCAAAAGCCCATAATTAACTTTTTATACCCAAAAATTTTGATTTAATATCATTTTCGATCGTTTTTAAGGATTTAGAGCGTGCATGTCTAAATGGGCTTTCTAATGAACCCGTTCGAATTTTAACCGAGTAAAAAATTCAAAGTTTGATTTTAAGCTGTATAATTAGGTTTAAAAACTCATAATTAACTTTTTCTACCCAAAAAATTTGATTTAATATCATTTTCGATCGTTTTTTTTGGTTTAGAGTGTGCATATCTAAATGGGCTTTCTAGTGAACCCGTTCGAATTTTAACCTAGTAAAAAGCTCAAAATTTTAGCTTACGTTGTATTAATATGTTCAAAAGCCCATAACTAACTTTTTGCACCCAAAAAATTTGATTTAATATCAGTTTCGATCTTTCTTTAGGGTTTAGTGCGTGCATGTCTAAATAGGCTTTCTAGTGAACCCATTCGAATTTTAACCGAGTAAAAAACTCAAAATTTTAGTTTAAGCTGTATAATTAGGTTCAAAAGCCCATAATTAACATTTTGTACCCAAAAAATTTGATTTAATATCATTTTTGATCATTTTTTATGGTTTAGAGCGTGCATGTCTAAATGGGCTTTCTAGTGAACCCGTTCGAATTTTAACCGAGTAAAAAGCTCAAAATTTGAGTTTAAGCTGTATAATTGTAACCCCCTTAGCCCTGCCTAGACGAAAACGACACTAACAGGTTACACGGGGAATACCGAGCTAAACCTGTAAAGGTTTAACCCGATAAACAATCCTATTTTTTTCTTTTATCTTATCTAAATGTTTCACTTAAGTCCTACATGTTCATACATAGCTTGTGTCTACAACTTATTTAATTTCATTTACAAGATTCAGGGACTAAAACGTAAATCTCTTAAATTCTATTGTCAAGGTAGAAATTCATTCCATCAAAGTTCAATTAAACATATAAATAGCAGTCATGATAAATTTTAGACCAATCAGAGCGTTCTAACATCATCAATTTCATACAGAGCATTCTAAGTTTTGACCCAATTACATTTTAGTCACTAAAATAGTCATTTTTACAAAATAGTCACTATTTTCCAAAATGTCAAGGTTCATAGTGTAATTTTACAAAATTGAGTTTACCAAATTCAAATAGAATCCAAATGAGAATTTTAGACTATTTTTCCACATTTTATTTCCTTTGAAAACCATTTATAAAAATTATATTCCTAGATTTAGGTTATTTGGCTTGATCGGTTCAACCAAACCGTTGATCCGACCTTGATAACATCTAAGCCCATTTTTGGGATGTTAAAATAATTAGGTTCAAAATCCCATAATTAACTTTTTATACCCAAATTTTTTTATTTAATATCATTTTTAGCGTTTTTAAGGGTTTAGAGCGTGCATGTCTAAATGGACTTTCTTGTAACATTCCAGTTTTGGGTCTAGAAGTTTGAGGGTTAGTTAGGGAAGTTCGATTCGGGTCGAATCGGATTTCTTAGGTTCGTTATTCCGGGTAAATTAAAATAATAATATTTTAATCGGACAAGTAATAAATTTGTGGGAAGGTTTTAAAAATGTTAAAATGGTATTTTAAAGTTAAAGGAATATTATTTGAGCCTTAATTTGATTTTATTAAGCCTAATTTTATACTAGTGACTAAATTGTAAATTTTGGAGAAGTTTAGGGGTTTAATTTGTAATTTTCGGAAAATTGGATTTTTTTATGACTAAATTGAAGAGTAAGCCAAAGCTTAGAATCCTTAGAGGGTCATTATTCCAAATTTCTTTAAATAGAGATTAATTCACCAAAAATTAGTTTTAATGGGTGGTTATTTCATTTTCCATTTTCTCTCAAATTTTCTCATTTTTCTCTCCAAATTTTCTCATCCTGAGAGGGTCACTCATATCGAAATGGGCTTACTAGTGAACCCGTTCGAATTTTAACCAAGTAAAAAGCTCAAAAATTGATTTTAAATTGTATAATTAGGTTCAAAAGCCCATAATTAACTTTTTGTACCAAAAAAATTGATTTAATATCATTTTCGATCATTTTTAGGGTTCATAGCGTGCATGTCTAAATGGTCTTTCTAGTGAACCCGTTCGAATTTTAACCGAGTAAAAAGCTCGAAATTTTAGTTTACATTGTATAATTAGGTTCAAAAGCCCATAATTAACTTTTTGCACCCAATAAATTTGATTTAATATCATTTTCGATAGTTCTTTAGGGTTCAGAGCATGCTTGTCTAAATGGGCTTTCTACTGAACCCTTTCGAATTTTAAGTGAGTAAAAAGCACAAAATTTTAGTTTAAGCTGTATAATTAGGTTCAAAAGCCCATAATTAACTTTTATTACCCCAAAAAATTGATTTAATATCATTTTCAATCGTTTTTATGGTTCAGAGCATGCATGTCTAAATGGGCTTTCAAGTGAACCCGTTCGAATTCTAATCGAGTGAAAAGTTCAAAATTGGAGTTTAAGTTGAATAATTAGGTTCAAAAGACCATAATTACCTTTTTGTACCCAAAAAATTTGATTTAATATCATTTTCGATCGTTTTTTGGGTTCAGAGCGTGCATGTCTAAATAGGCTTTCTAGTGAACCCGGTCGAATTTTAACCGAGTAAAAAGCTCAAAATTTTAGTTTACGTTGTATAATTAGGTTCAAAAGCCGATAATTAACTTTATACACCCAAGAAATTTGATTTAATATCATTTTTGATCGTTCTTTAGGGTTTTGAGTGTGCATGTCTAAATGGGCTTTCTAGTGAACCCATTCGAATTTTCACCGAGTAAAAAACTCAAAATTTTAGTTTAAGCTGTATAATTAGGTTCAAAAGCCCATAATTAACTTTTTGTACCCAAAAAATTTGATTTAATATCATTTTTGATCATTTTTTAGGGTTCAGAGCGTGCATATCTAAATGGGCCTTCTAGAGAACCCTTTCAAGTTTTAACCGTGTAAAAAGCTCTAAATTTTAGTTTAAGCTGTATAATTAGGTTCAAAAGCCCATAATTAACTTTTAGTACCCAAAATATTTAATTTAATATTATTTTTAACCGTTTTTTATGGTTCAGAGCGTGTATGTCTAAATGGGCTTTCTATTGAACCCGTTCGAATTTTAATCGAGTAAAAAGCTCAAAATTTGAGTTTAAGCTGTATAATTAGGTTCGAAAGCCCATAATTAACTTTTAGTACCCAAAAAATTTAATTTAATATCATTTTTAACCGTTTTTTATGGTTCAGAGCGTGTATGTCTAAATGGGCTTTCTAGTGAACCCGTTCGAATTTTAATCGAGTAAAAATCTCCAAATTTGATTTTAAGATGTATAATTAGGTTCAAAGGCCCACAATTAACTATTTTTACCCAAAAAATTTCATTTAATATCATTTTCGATCTTTTTAAGGGTTCAGAGGATGCATGTCAAAATGGGCTTTCTAGTGAACCCGTTCGAATTTTAACCGATTAAAAAATTCAAAACTTGATTTTAAGATGTATAATTAGGTTCAAAAGCCCATAATTAACTTTTTGTACCCAAAAAATTTGATTTAATATCATTTTCGATCGTTTTTTGGGTTCAGAGCGTGCATGTCTAAATAGGCTTTCTAGTGAACCCGATCGAATTTTAAAAAAAGTAAAAAGCTCAAAATTTTAGTTTACGTTGTATAATTAGGTTCAAAAGCCGATAATTAACTTTTTGCGCCCAAAAAATTTGATTTAATATCATTTTTGATCGTTCTTTAGGGTTTTGAGTGTGCATGTCTAAATGGGCTTTCTAGTGAACCCATTCGAATTTTCACCGAGTAAAAAGCTTAAAATTTTAGTTTAAGCAATATAATTAGATTCAAAAGCCCATAATTAACTTTTTGTACAAAAAAAATTGATTTAATATCATTTTTGATCGTTTTTTAAGGTTTAGAGCGTGCATATCTAAATGGGCCTTCTAGTGAACCCGTTCGAATTTTAACCGAGTAAAAAGCTCAAAATTTTATTTTAAGCTGTATAGTTAGGTTCAAGAGCCCATAATTAGCTTTTAGTACCCAAAAAATTTAATTTAATATCATTTTAATCGTTTTTATGGTTCAGAGCGTGTATGCCTAAAAATAGGCTTTCTTGTGAACCCGTTCGGATTTTAACCGAGTAAAAAGCACAAAATCTTAGTTTAAGCTGTATAATTAGGTTCAAAAACCCATAATTACCTTTTATACCCAAAATTTTTTATTTAATATCATTTTTTATCTTTTTTAGGGTTTAGAGCGTGCTTGTCTAAATGGGCTTCCTGGTGAGCCCATTCGAATTTTAACCGAGTAAAAAGATCAAAATTTGAGTTTAAGTTGTATAATTAGGTTGAAAAGCCCATAATTAACTTTTTTAACCCAAAAAATTTGATTTAATATCATTTTCGATCTTTTTTAGGGTTCAAAGCGTGCATGTCTCAATGGGCTTTCTAGAGAACCCTGTCGAATTTTAGCTGAGTAAAAAGCTCAAAATTTTAGTTTAAGCTGTATAATTAGGTTCAAAAGCCCATAATTAACTTTTTGCACCCAAAAAATTTGATTTAATATCATTTTCGATCGTTCTTTAGGGTTCAGAGCTTGCATGTCTAAATGGGATTTCTAGTGAACCCTTTCAAATTTTAACCGAGTAAATAATTCAAAATTTTAGTTTAAGCTTTATAATTATGTTAAAAAGACCATAATTAACTTTTTCTACCCAAAAAATTTGATTTAATATCATTTTTGATGGTTTTTTGGTTCAGAGCGTGCATGTCTAAATGGTCTTTCGAGTGAACCCGTTTGAATTTTAACCGAGTAAAAATAATTTTATTTTAAGATGTATACTTAGATTCAAAAGCCATAATTAAATTCTTGAACAGAAAAATTTTGATTTAATATCATTTTCGATCGTTTTTTAGGGTTCGGAGCGTGTATGTCAAAATGGGCTTTCTTATGAACCCTTTCGAATTTTAATCGAGTAAAAAGCTTAAAATTTTGGTTTAAGCTGTATAATTAGGTTCAAAAGCCCATAATTAACTTTTTGTACCCAAAAAATTTGATTCAATATCATTTTCGATCGTTTTTTGGGTTCAAAGCGTGCATGTCTAAATAGGCTTTCTAGTGAACCCGATCGAATTTTAACCGAGTAAAAAGCTCAAAATTTTAGTTTACGTTATATAATTAGGTTCAAAAGCAGATAATTAACTTTTTACACCCAAGAAATTTGATTTAATATCATTTTTGATCGTTCTTTAGGGTTTTGAGTGTGCATGTCTAAATGGGCTTTCTAGTGAACACATTCGAATTTTCACCGAGTAAAAAACTCAAAATTTTAGTTTAAGCTGTATAATTAGGTTCAAAAGCCCATAATTAACTTTTAGTACCCAAAATATTTAATTTAATATTATTTTTAACCGTTTTTTATGGTTCAGAGCGTGTATGTCTAAATGGGCTTTCTATTGAACCCGTTCGAATTTTAATCGAGTAAAAAGCTCAAAATTTGAGTTTAAGCTGTATAATTAGGTTCGAAAGCCCATAATTAACTTTTAGTACCCAAAAAATTTAATTTAATATCATTTTTAACCGTTTTTTATGGTTCAGAGCGTGTATGTCTAAATGGGCTTTCTATTGAACCCGTTCGAATTTTAATTGAGTAAAAAGCTCAAAATTTGAGTTTAAGCTGTATAATTAGGTTCAAAAGCCCATAATTAAATTTTTATACCCAAAAAAGAATGATTTAATATCATTTTCGATCATTTTTTAGGGTTCAGACCGTGCATATCTAAATGGGCCTTCTAGTGAACCCGTTCAATTTTAACCGAGTAAAAAGCTCAAAATTTTAGTTTTAGTTGTATAATTAGGTTCAAAAGCCCATAATTAATTTTTAGTATCCAAAAAATTTAATTAAATATCATTTTTAACCGTTTTTTATGGTTCAGAGCGTGTATGTCTAAATGGGCTTTCTAGTGAACCCGTTCGAATTTTAATCGAGTAAAAATCTCCAAATTTGATTTTAAGATGTATAATTAGGTTCAAAGGCCCACAATTAACTATTTTTACCCAAAAAATTTCATTTAATATCATTTTCGATCTTTTTAAGGGTTCAGAGGATGCATGTCAAAATGGGCTTTCTAGTGAACCCGTTCGAATTTTAACCGATTAAAAAATTCAAAACATGATTTTAAGCTGTATAATTAGGTTCAAAAGCCCATAATTAACTTTTTGTACCCAAAAAATTTGATTTAATGTCATTTTTGATCGTTTTTTGGGTTTAGAGCATGCATGTCTAAATAGGCTTTCTAGTGAACCCGATCGAATTTTAACCGAGTAAAAAGCTCAAAATTTTAGTTTACGTTGTATAATTAGGTTCAAAAGCCGATAATTAACTTTTTACACCCAAGAAATTTGATTTAATATCATTTTTGATCGTTCTTTAGGGTTTTGAGTGTGCATATCTAAATGGGCTTTCTAGTGAACCCATTCAAATTTTAACCGAGTAAAAAGCTCAAAATTTTAGTTTAAGCAATATAATTAGATTCAAAAGCCCATAATTAACTTTTTGTACAAAAAAAATTGATTTAATATCATTTTCGATCGTTTTTTAAGGTTTAGAACGTGCATGTCTAAATGGGCTTTCTAGTGAACCCGTTCGAATTTTAACCGAGTAAAAAATTCAAAATTTGAGTTTAAGCTGTATAATTAGGTTCAAAAGCCCATAATTAAATTTTTATACCCAAAAAACATGATTTAATATCATTTTTGATCATTTTTTAGGGTTCAGAGCGTGCATATCTAAATGGGCCTTCTAGAGAACCCTTTCAAGTTTTAACCGTGTAAAAAGCTCCAAAGTTTAGTTTAAGCTGTATAATTAGGTTCAAAAGCCCATAATTAACTTTTAGTACCCAAAATATTTAATTTAATATTATTTTTAACCGTTTTTTATGGTTCAGAGCGTGTATGTCTAAATGGGCTTTCTATTGAACCCGTTCGAATTTTAATCGAGTAAAAAGCTCAAAATTTGAGTTTAAGCTGTATAATTAGGTTCGAAAGCCCATAATTAACTTTTAGTACCCAAAAAATTTAATTTAATATCATTTTTAACCGTTTTTTATGGTTCAGAGCGTGTATGTCTAAATGGGCTTTCTATTGAACCCGTTCGAATTTTAATTGAGTAAAAAGCTCAAAATTTGAGTTTAAGCTGTATAATTAGGTTCAAAAGCCCATAATTAAATTTTTATACCCAAAAAAGAATGATTTAATATCATTTTCGATCATTTTTTAGGGTTCAGACCGTGCATATCTAAATGGGCCTTCTAGTGAACCCGTTCAATTTTAACCGAGTAAAAAGCTCAAAATTTTAGTTTTAGTTGTATAATTAGGTTCAAAAGCCCATAATTAATTTTTAGTATCCAAAAAATTTAATTAAATATCATTTTTAACCGTTTTTTATGGTTCAGAGCGTGTATGTCTAAATGGGCTTTCTAGTGAACCCGTTCGAATTTTAATCGAGTAAAAATCTCCAAATTTTATTTTAAGATGTATAATTAGGTTCAAAGGCCCACAATTAACTATTTTTACCCAAAAAATTTCATTTAATATCATTTTCGATCTTTTTAAGGGTTCAGAGGATGCATGTCAAAATGGGCTTTCTAGTGAACCCGTTCGAATTTTAACCGATTAAAAAATTCAAAACTTGATTTTAAGCTGTATAATTAGGTTCAAAAGCCCATAATTAACTTTTTGTACCCAAAATATTTGATTTAATATCATTTTTGATCGTTTTTTGGGTTTAGAGCATGCATGTCTAAATAGGCTTTCTAGTGAACCCGATCGAATTTTAACCGAGTAAAAAGCTCAAAATTTTAGTTTACGTTGTATAATTAGGTTCAAAAGCCGATAATTAACTTTTTACACCCAAGAAATTTGATTTAATATCATTTTTGATCGTTCTTTAGGGTTTTGAGTGTGCATATCTAAATGGGCTTTCTAGTGAACCCATTCAAATTTTAACTGAGTAAAAAGCTCAAAATTTTAGTTTAAGCAATATAATTAGATTCAAAAGCCCATAATTAACTTTTTGTACAAAAAAAATTGATTTAATATCATTTTCGATCGTTTTTTAAGGTTTAGAACGTGCATGTCTAAATGGGCTTTCTAGTGAACCCGTTCGAATTTTAACCGAGTAAAAAATTCAAAATTTGAGTTTAAGCTGTATAATTAGGTTCAAAAGCCCATAATTAAATTTTTATACCCAAAAAACATGATTTAATATCATTTTTGATCATTTTTTAGGGTTCAGAGCGTGCATATCTAAATGGGCCTTCTAGAGAACCCTTTCAAGTTTTAACCGTGTAAAAAGCTCCAAAGTTTAGTTTAAGCTGTATAATTAGGTTCAAAAGCCCATAATTAACTTTTAGTACCCAAAATATTTAATTTAATATTATTTTTAACCGTTTTTTATGGTTCAGAGCGTGTATGTCTAAATGGGCTTTCTATTGAACCCGTTCGAATTTTAATCGAGTAAAAAGCTCAAAATTTGAGTTTAAGCTGTATAATTAGGTTCGAAAGCCCATAATTAACTTTTAGTACCCAAAAAATTTAATTTAATATCATTTTTAACCGTTTTTTATGGTTCAGAGCGTGTATGTCTAAATGGGCTTTCTATTGAACCCGTTCGAATTTTAATTGAGTAAAAAGCTCAAAATTTGAGTTTAAGCTGTATAATTAGGTTCAAAAGCCCATAATTAAATTTTTATACCCAAAAAAGAATGATTTAATATCATTTTCGATCATTTTTTAGGGTTCAGACCGTGCATATCTAAATGGGCCTTCTAGTGAACCCGTTCAATTTTAACCGAGTAAAAAGCTCAAAATTTTAGTTTTAGTTGTATAATTAGGTTCAAAAGCCCATAATTAATTTTTAGTATCCAAAAAATTTAATTAAATATCATTTTTAACCGTTTTTTATGGTTCAGAGCGTGTATGTCTAAATGGGCTTTCTAGTGAACCCGTTCGAATTTTAATCGAGTAAAAATCTCCAAATTTTATTTTAAGATGTATAATTAGGTTCAAAGGCCCACAATTAACTATTTTTACCCAAAAAATTTCATTTAATATCATTTTCGATCTTTTTAAGGGTTCAGAGGATGCATGTCAAAATGGGCTTTCTAGTGAACCCGTTCGAATTTTAACCGATTAAAAAATTCAAAACTTGATTTTAAGCTGTATAATTAGGTTCAAAAGCCCATAATTAACTTTTTGTTCCCAAAAAATTTGATTTAATATCATTTTTGATCGTTTTTTGGGTTTAGAGCATGCATGTCTAAATAGGCTTTCTAGTGAACCCGATCGAATTTTAACCGAGTAAAAAGCTCAAAATTTTAGTTTACATTGTATAATTAGGTTCAAAAGCCGATAATTAACTTTTTACACCCAAGAAATTTGATTTAATATCATTTTTGATCGTTCTTTAGGGTTTTGAGTGTGCATATCTAAATGGGCTTTCTAGTGAACCCATTCAAATTTTAACCGAGTAAAAAGCTCAAAATTTTAGTTTAAGCAATATAATTAGATTCAAAAGCCCATAATTAACTTTTTGTACAAAAAAAATTGATTTAATATCATTTTCGATCGTTTTTTAAGGTTTAGAACGTGCATGTCTAAATGGGCTTTCTAGTGAACCCGTTCGAATTTTCACCGAGTAAAAAATTCAAAATTTGAGTTTAAGCTGTATAATTAGGTTCAAAAGCCCATAATGAAATTTTTATACCCAAAAAACATGATTTAATATCATTTTTGATCATTTTTTAGGGTTCAGAGCGTGCATATCTAAATGGGCCTTTTAGAGAACCCTTTCAAGTTTTAACCGTGTAAAAAGCTCCAAAGTTTAGTTTAAGCTGTATAATTAGGTTCAAAAGCCCATAATTAACTTTTAGTACCCAAAATATTTAATTTAATATTATTTTTAATCGTTTTTTATGGTTCAGAGCGTGTATGTCTAAATGGGCTTTCTATTGAACCCGTTCGAATTTTAATTGAGTAAAAAGCTCAAAATTTGAGTTTAAGCTGTATAATTAGGTTCAAAAGCCCATAATTAAATTTTTATACCCAAAAATGAATGATTTAATATCATTTTCGATCATTTTTTAGGGTTCAGACCGTGCATATCTAAATGGGCCTTCTAGTGAACCCGTTCAATTTTAACCGAGTAAAAAGCTCAAAATTTTAGTTTTAGTTGTATAATTAGGTTCAAAAGCCCATAATTAATTTTTAGTACCCAAAAAATTTAATTAAATATCATTTTTAACCGTTTTTTATGGTTCAGAGCGTGTATGTCTAAATGGGCTTTCTAGTGAACCCGTTCGAATTTTAATCGAGTAAAAATCTCCAAATTTGATTTTAAGATGTATAATTAGGTTCAAAGGCCCACAATTAACTATTTTTACCCAAAAAATTTCATTTAATATCATTTTCGATCTTTTTAAGGGTTCAGAGGATGCATGTCAAAATGGGCTTTCTAGTGAACCCGTTCGAATTTTAACCGATTAAAAAATTAAAAATTTGATTTTAAGCTGTATAATTAGGTTCAAAAGCCCATAATTAACTTTTTGTACCCAAAAAATTTGATTTAATATCATTTTTGATCGTTTTTTGGGTTCAGAGCATGCATGTCTAAATAGGCTTTCTAGTGAACCCGATCGAATTTTAACCGAGTAAAAAGCTCAAAATTTTAGTTTACGTTGTATAATTAGGTTCAAAAGCCGATAATTAACTTTTTACACCCAAGAAATTTGATTTAATATCATTTTTGATCGTTCTTTAGGGTTTTGAGTGTGCATATCTAAATGGGCTTTCTAGTGAACCCATTCGAATTTTAACCGAGTAAAAAGCTCAAAATTTTAGTTTAAGCAATATAATTAGATTCAAAAGCCCATAATTAACTTTTTGTATAAAAAAAATTGATATAATATCATTTTCGATCGCTTTTTAAGGTTTAGAACGTGCATGTCTAAATGGGCTTTCTAGTGAACCCGTTCGAATTTTAACCGAGTAAAAAATTCAAAATTTGAGTTTAAGCTGTATAATTAGGTTCAAAAGCCCATAATTAAATTTTTATACCCAAAAAACATGATTTAATATCATTTTTGATCATTTTTTAGGGTTCAGAGCGTGCATATCTAAATTGGCCTTCTAGAGAACCCTTTCAAGTTTTAACCGTGTAAAAAGCTCCAAAGTTTAGTTTAAGCTGTATAATTAGGTTCAAAAGCCCATAATTAACTTTTAGTACCCAAAATATTTAATTTAATATTATTTTTAACCGTTTTTTATGGTTCAGAGCGTGTATGTCTAAATGGGCTTTCTATTGAACCCGTTCGAATTTTAATTGACTAAAAAGCTCAAAATTTGAGTTTAAGCTGTATAATTAGGTTCAAAAGCCCATAATTAAATTTTTATACCCAAAAAAGAATGATTTAATATCATTTTCGATCATTTTTTAGGGTTCAGACCGTGCATATCTAAATGGGCCTTCTAGTGAACCCGTTCAATTTTAACCGAGTAAAAAGCTCAAAATTTTAGTTTTAGCTGTATAATTAGGTTCAAAAGCCCATAATTAATTTTTTGCACCCCAAAAATTTGATTCAATATCATTTTTAACTGTTTTTTTATGGTTCAGAGCGTGTATGTCTAAATGGACTTTCTAATGAATCCGTTCGAATTTTAATCGAGTAAAAAGCTCAAAATTTGAGTTTAAGCTGTATAATTAGGTTCGAAAGCCCATAATTAACTTTTAGTACCCAAAAAATTTAATTTAATATCATTTTTAACCGTTTTTTATGGTTCAGAGCGTGTATGTCTAAATGGGCTTTCTAGTGAACCCGTTCGAATTTTAATCGAGTAAAAATCTCCAAATTTGATTTTAAGATGTATAATTAGGTTTAAAGGCCCACAATTAACTATTTTTACCCAAAAAATTTCATTTAATATCATTTTCGATCTTTTTAAGGGTTCAGAGGATGCATGTCAAAATGGGCTTTCTAGTAAACCCGTTCGAATTTTAACCGATTAAAAAATTAAAAATTTGATTTTAAGCTGTATAATTAGGTTCAAAAGCCCATAATTAACTTTTTGTACCCAAAAAATTTGATTTAATATCATTTTTGATCGTTTTTTGGGTTCAGAGCGTGCATGTCTAAATAGGCTTTCTAGTGAACCCGATTGAATTTTAACCGAGTAAAAAGCTCAAAATTTTAGTTTACGTTGTATAATTAGGTTCAAAAGCCGATAATTAACTTTTTGCACCCAAAAACTTTGATTTAATATCATTTTTTATCGTTCTTTAGGGTTTTGAGTGTGCATGTCTAAATGGGCTTTCTAGTGAACCCATTCGAATTTTAACCGAGTAAAAAGCTCAAAATTTTAGTTTAAACAATATAATTAGATTCAAAAGCCCATAATTAACTTTTTGTACAAAAAAAATTGATTTAATATCATTTTCGATCGTTTTTTAAGGTTTAGAACGTGCATGTCTAAATGGGCTTTCTAGTGAACCCGTTCGAATTTTAACCGAGTAAAAAATTCAAAATTTGAGTTTAAATTGTATAATTAGGTTCGAAAGCGCATAATTAACTTTTAGTACCCAAAAAATTTAATCTAATATCATTTTTAACCGTTTTTTATGGTTTAGAGCGTGTATGTCTAAATGGGCTTTCTAGTGAACCCGTTCGAATTTTAATCGAGTAAAAATCTCCAAATTTGATTTTAAGATGTATAATTAGGTTCAAAGGCCCACAATTAACTATTTTTACCCAAAAAATTTCATTTAATATCATTTTCGATCTTTTTAAGGGTTCAGAGGATGCATGTCAAAATGGGCTTTCTAGTGAACCCGTTCGAATTTTAACCGATTAAAAAATTAAAAATTTGATTTTAAGCTGTATAATTAGGTTCAAAAGCCCATAATTAACTTTTTGTACCCAAAAAATTTGATTTAATATCATTTTCGATCGTTTTTTGGGTTCAGAGCGTGCATGTCTAAATAGGCTTTTTAGTGAACCCGATCGAATTTTAAAAAAAGTAAAACCTCAAAATTTTAGTTTACGTTGTATAATTAGGTTCAAAAGCCGATAATTAACTTTTTGCGCCCAAAAAATTTGATTTAATATCATTTTTGATCGTTCTTTAGGGTTTTGAGTGTGCATGTCTAAATGGGCTTTCTAGTGAACCCATTCGAATTTTCACCGAGTAAAAAGCTTAAAATTTTAGTTTAAGCAATATAATTAGATTCAAAAGCCCATAATTAACTTTTTGTACAAAAAAAATTGATTTAATATCATTTTTGATCGTTTTTTAAGGTTTAGAGCGTGCATATCTAAATGGGCCTTCTAGTGAACCCGTTCGAATTTTAACCGAGTAAAAAGCTCAAAATTTTATTTTAAGCTGTATAGTTAGGTTCAAGAGCCCATAATTAGCTTTTAGTACCCAAAAAATTTAATTTAATATCATTTTAATCGTTTTTATGGTTCAGAGCGTGTATGCCTAAAAATAGGCTTTCTTGTGAACCCGTTCGGATTTTAACCGAGTAAAAAGCACAAAATCTTAGTTTAAGCTGTATAATTAGGTTCAAAACCCCATAATTACCTTTTATACCCAAAATTTTTTATTTAATATCATTTTTTATCGTTTTTTAGGGTTTAGAGCCTGCATGTCTAAATGGGCTTCCTGGTGAGCCCATTCGAATTTTAACCGAGTAAAAAGATCAAAATTTGAGTTTAAGTTGTATAATTAGGTTCAAAAGCCCATAATTAACTTTTTTTACCCAAAAAATTTGATTTAATATCATTTTCGATCTTTTTTAGTGTTCAAAGCGTGCATGTCTCAATGGGCTTTCTAGAGAACCCTGTCGAATTTTAGCTGAGTAAAAAGCTCAAAATTTTAGTTTAGGCTGTATAATTAGGTTCAAAAGCCCATAATTAACTTTTTGCACCAAAAAAATTTTATTTAATATCATTTTCGATCGTTCTTTAGGGTTCAGAGCTTGCATGTCTAAATGGGCTTTCTAGTGAACCCTTTCAAATTTTAACCGAGTAAATAATTCAAAATTTTAGTTTAAGCTTTATAATTAGGTTAAAAAGACCATAATTAACTTTTTCTACCCAAAAAGTTTGATTTAATATCATTTTCGATCGTTTTTTGGTTCAGAGCGTGCATGTCTAAATGGTCTTTCGAGTGAACCCGTTTGAATTTTAACCGAGTAAAAATAATTTTATTTTAAGATGTATACTTAGATTCAAAAGCCATGATTAAATTTTTGAACAGAAAAATTTTGATTTGATATAATTTTCGATCGTTTTTTAGGGTTCGGAGCGTGCATGTCTAAATGGGCTTTCTTATGAACCCTTTCGAAATTTAATCGAGTAAAAAGCTCAAAATTTTAGTTTAAGCTGTATAATTAGGTTCAAAAGCCCATAATTAACTTTTAGTACCCAAAAAAATTGATTTAATATCATTTTCGATCGTTTTTTAGGGTTCAGAGCGTGCATGTCTAAATGGCCTTTCAAGTGAACCCGTTCGAATTCTAATCGAGTGAAAAGTTCAAAATTGGAGTTTAAGTTGAATAATTAGGTTCAAAAGACCATAATTAACTTTATGTACCCAAAAAATTTGATTTAATATCATTTTCCATCGTTTTTTAGGGTTCAAAGCGTGCATGTCTAAATGGGCTTTCTAGTGAAACCGTTCGAATTTAACAGAGTAAAAAGCTCAAAATTTTAGTTTAAGATGTATAATTAGGTTCAAAAGCCTATAATTAACTTTTATACCCAAAATTTTTTATTTAATATCATTTTTTATCATTTTTTAGGGTTTAGAGCGTGCATATCCAAATAGGTTTACTAGTGAACCCCGTTCGAATTTTAATCGAGTAAAAAGCTCAAAAATTGATTTTAAATTGTATAATTAGTTTCAAAAGCCCATAATTAACTTTTTGTACCCAAAAAAATTGATTTAATATTATTTTCGATACTTTTTAGGGTCCAGAGCGTGCATGTCTAAATGGTCTTTCGAGTGAACCCGTTCGAATTTTAACTGAGTAAAAATAATTTTAGTTTAAGCTTTATACTTAGATTCAAAAGCCATAATTAACTTTTTGAACACAAAAATTTTGATTTAATATCATTTTCGATCGCTTTTTAGGTTTCGGAGCGTGCATGTCTAAATGGGCTTTCTAGTGAAACCGTTCGAATTTTAACCGAGTAAAAAGCTCAAAATTTTATTTTAAGCTGTATAATTAGGTTCAAAAGTCCATAATTAGCTTTTAGTACCCAAAAAATTTAATTGAATATCATTTTTAATCGTTTTTATGGTTCAGAGCGTGTATGTCTAAATAGGCTTTCTTGTGAACCCGTTCTAATTTTAACCGAGTAAAAGGCTCAAAAATTGATTTTAAATTGTATAATTAGGTTCAAAAGCCCATAATTAACTTTTTGTTCCCAAAAAATTTGATTTAATATTATTTTCGATTGTTTTTTAGGGTTCAGAGCGTGCATGTCTAAATGGTCTTTCTAGTGAACCCGTTCGAATTTTAACCGAGTAAAAAGCTCAAAATTTTAGTTTATATTGTATAATTAGGTTCAAAACCCCATAATTAACTTTTTGTACCCAAAAAATTTGATTTAATATTATTTTTGATCATTTTTTAGGATTCAAAGCGTGCATATCTAAATGGGCTTACTAGTGAACCCATTCGAATTTTAACCGAGTAAAAAGAATTTTAGTTTAAGCTCTATAATTAGATTCAAAAGCCCATAATTAACTTTTTGTACCCAAAAAATTTGATTTAATATTATTTTCGAGTGAACCCGATCGAATTTTAACCGAGTTTTTTTGGGGTTTAGGGCGTGCATGTCTGAATGGTCTTTCGAGTGAACCCGATCGAATTTTAACCGAGTAAAAAGAATTTTAGTTTAAGCTGTATAATTAGATTTAAAAGCGCATAATTAACTTTTTGAACACAAAAATTTTGATTTAATATCATTTTCCATCGTTTTTTAGGGTTCAAAGCGTGCATGTCTAAATGGGCTTTCAAGTGAACCCGTTCGAATTTTAACAGAGTAAAAAGCTCAAAATTTGATTTTAAGATGCATAATTAGGTTCAAAAGCCCGTAATTAACTTTTTGTACCCAAAAAATTTGATTTAATATAATTTTCGATCCTTTTTTAGGGTTCAAAGCGTGCATGTCTAAATGGGCTTTCTAGTGAACCCGTTCGAATTTTAGCCGAGTAAAAAGCTCAAAATTTTAGTTTAAGCTGTATAATTAGGTTCAAAATCCCGTAATTAACTTGTTGTACCCAAAAAATTTTATTTAATATCATTTTCGATCGTTTTTTAGGGTTTAGAGCGTGCATATCTAAATGGGTTTACTAGTGAACCCATTCGAATTTTAACCGAGTAAAAAGCTCAAAAATTGATTTGAAATTGTATAATTAGGCTCAAAATCCCATAATTAACTTTTTGTACCCAAAAAATTTAATTTAATATTATTTTCGATAGTTTTTTAGGGTTCAGAGCGTGTATGTCTAAATGATCTTTCGAGTGAACCCGTTCGAATTTTAACCGAATAAAAAGAATTTTAGTTTAAGCTGTATAATTAGAGTCAAAAGCCCATAATTAACTTTTTGAACACAAAAATTTTGATTTAATATCATTTTCGATCGTTTTTTAGGGTTCAGAGGATGCATGTCTAAATGGGCTTTCTAGTGAACCCTTTCGAATTTTTTTTGACGGAAAAAGGGCCTCGTTAAAAAAACCCTAACACTTCCATCCCAAAAGAGGGATGGAAGCCCCTTTGGGGAAAAGAGTACCCCTAGAATTTTATTGAGAAGGAGAGTTAAATCTCTCATAGTTTACAAATGCCCTTATAAAATCAGGCATATCGGAGTCAAAGTGAAGATCACATAAAGTACGCATGGCCCTAGAAGCAAGAGTATGGGCTACATTATTGTCCCCTTAGGTACATAAGCGATCCGACAATTTACTAAACTTTCCATGGTGGTGCGGATCGTGGACACCAAAGGTTGTAAAGTTGACAGATCTGGTTGACTTTAATAGCAATGGAGGCTGAATCTATCTCAAGGGTAATATTCGTCCAACCTTTCTGAGATGCAAGTCGAAGTCCAGCTAGGATTACTTGTGCTTCAGCCGAGGCAGCGTCAGGGCATCTAACAAGAGGAAGAGAAATTCCTCCCAAAACCACACCGTCCGAGTTACGTGCTACAACACCAATTGCAGCACTTCCGGAGATGGGATCAAAAGCCCCATCTGAGTTTATTTTAATAGAGCTAGTGCCTGGTTTTTTCCAAGTTTGGTTTTGAAGAATGGGTCTATGTGGGTTACTAGTAGAAGAGCAAATGTTTGCATTTTGATAGTCATTCAATAAGGATTTGGCATTTTTCTAGGGTTAACCATGGTGGTTGGAGATGGTTATTATGGATCCAATCATTTCGTCTATTCCAAATATTCCATAGTATCGTTAGAAAAAGAGCAAACTCCTGGTTGTTGAGTTTAGACCCTGCAGTCTCCATCCAATGAAGTGACGATGTAAAATTTCCTGATTGGATTAAAGTAGGGAAACCTGCTAAACGAATAGTTTCATAAGCATCAGGACAGTCACGTAGAGCATGCATCGAAGTTTCAATTGTAGTTGCACAAATTGGACAAATGCCATTTCCTAGGTTAGCATTCAGTAATTTGGATCATGTAGGAAGAGCATCGTGACCTAGTCGCCATCCAAAGGCTCTAACCTTTGGTAAAGCTGGTAGCTTAGAAATGGTTTTCCAAATGCGTGTAGGTCTATTTAGAGGTCATTGTTCATCCATATGGTTGTATCTCGATGGTCAGTAATTATAGGGATGTTTAGAATAGCGTTGGCATTCTCTCTATCAAAAAAGGAACGTATTTTAGGCTCATCCCATTGTGGTTGCCCAGGAATCATAAAATCCCGAGCTCGTTTTGGAATTTCACTGGAAATTTCATATTCGCCAAAAAGTTCAACCGGAGAGGAGCATCCCCATAGATCATGGAATATGTTAATCTTGCTATTTATTCCTGGTCTTGTAACAAAACCAGGAAGAAGTTTTTCTAGATTCGTACAGATGCCCTTCCAAGCAAAAGAAGATTGTTTTGTCGAAGTAGCATCGAGGATGTTGCCAGAAGGGTAGTATTTAGCTTGATATACCTGGCCAAGGAGGTTAGATGGTTCACAGAGTAGTCTCCATATTTGTTTTCCTAACAGAGCGATATTAAATTTATGGAGGTCGCGAAAGCCCATGCCCCCTACTAATTTTGGTTGGCATACAATCTCCCAA
This sequence comes from Abelmoschus esculentus, assembly GCA_035048815.1. Lineage (NCBI taxonomy): Eukaryota > Viridiplantae > Streptophyta > Magnoliopsida > Malvales > Malvaceae > Abelmoschus > Abelmoschus esculentus. The sequence goes on from JAUCBN010000049.1 coordinate 7,475,203, forward strand.
GGAAGCATGTGCCAACCATTTTTGCTACCTTTTCCTGACCACCAGTATCGACGAATAGAAAGGGTCATGTCATCGATAATATTATGTGGAAGAAGATAGCATGACAAGACATATTGTGGAAGAGATTGAATGACAGATTTTATGAATACCTCTCTACCGCTAAAAGATAATAGGTGTTTATCCCATTTGGAGAGACTTGCGTTAACTTTATCTCTGGTAAATCCTAACGAAGCTGTTTTATTTTTTCCAATTAAGAGAGGGACACCCAGGTAAATACCAGGGTCACTAACCTCTTGGACTTGGAGAATATTGTTAACAACTACTCTTTGAGATAAAGTAGTTTTTGGGGAAAAGTAGATTGTAGATTTTTTAAAATTAATAGCTTGACCTGAGGAGGTAGCATATTGGTGTAGAGCATTTTTGAGATGATTAGCTTCAGTGGTGTTGTTTTTTATGAAGACCAAGCAATCATCAGCGAAAGGAGATGGTTTATTTTTGGGCCATGCCGACTAGCACTGAGTCCAGGGAGGTTGCCATTGGCATTTTGAGCATTTAGTATAGTTGTTAATCCTTGGGTGCAGAATAGGAAGAGTAATGGAGAGAGAGGGTCTCCTTGTCACAGACCTCGTTGTGGTTTAAAAGATTGAGATAAAGAATCGTTTACACGGACTTGGTATGAAACGGTAGTGATACATTTCATTATCGTAGAAATCCATGTGTTGTTGAAACTCATACGTTGCATAATTTGTTGTAAGAAAGGTCATTCCACACGATCGAAGGCTTTTTCCATGTCTAGCTTCAAATTTGCACCTTTAGAGAGGTGGGAATCTCCCGTATTGAGGGTGTGAAGTAGTTCATGTGCAATTAGGATATTGTTCATGATGTTTCTACCTTGAATAAAAGCTGCTTGGTTGTTACTAATACATAGAGGTATGAATGTTTTGAGACGATTGACTAAAACTTTAGATACAATTTTGTATATAACAATGCAAAGGCTTATTGGACGAAGTTGCCTCATTGTCGTTGGATTTTGTTTGTTCGGGATTAGGACAAGAATAGTTTGATTGACCTCAGCCATGTTCGTTGCACTCGAGAGCAGATCAAGGCATAGTCGTATTATGTCCTTACCAAGTGTATCCCAATGTTGTCGGTAAAAACTACTTGGAAAACCATCGATCCCTGGAGCTTTCCTAGGATCTATATCACGAAAAGCATTTATAACTTCTTTTTCTGTGTAAGGTTTATTTAAATTTTCATTCATTTGTGGTGTGATTGTAGTTGGAATGTTATCAAGGATATCAGTCGAAGGAGTTGGATTGGATGTAGAGAAAAGGTTTTGGAAATATTCTGTAGCAATTGATAGAATGTTGGATTCTTCCGTGTGCCAAGTGTTGGAATTATCAAAGACACCTTGAATAGTGTTTTTCTTGCGACGTCCATTGGCTCGGGAGTGGAAGAAAGAAGTATTTTTGTCTCCATGTTTTAGCCAGTTAGTTCTAGAGCGTTGGGCCCAATATATTTCGTTGTTATGTTGAAGTACTTGCAGTTCTTTTTTGCTTCAATGAGGCGATGCTCCTTAGAGGATGCTATTGGTTGTCTTGGACTATTATTAATGTATGTGGTTAAGTATTGAAGGCGTTCATTTTTTTTCCTTTGAGAATTCTGCCAAGAGTTTAGACGGTTGCCAATCTTATGTATTTTGTTTAAGGTATTCTCATTCGTATTGGTCCAAATATCCATGATTAGGTTTTTGCTTTCATCATTGTTGGCCCAACATTCCTCAAATCGGAATTTTTTCTTAAAATTTTGTTTTCTAGCAAATGTAATGGGAGAGGTGTCAAGCATTATAGAACAGTGGTCAGATTTGGATTGGATATGCGAGGTTATAGTATAATTTGGATACATGTTTATCCAATTGGTTGAACCAATGAATCGATCCAAGCGTTCGAAGATAGGTTGTGAGTTGGGTCCATGTTTGAACCATGTTTACCATCCTGAGTTAGGTTTGCAATCGAAGAGTTCGTTTCTAGATAAACATTCTTGAAAATTAATAATTTGGGATCGTGTGCGACGACGTCCTCCTTGTTTTTCATTGTCATGTTGTATTTCATTAAAGTCTCCACCTAAAAGCCATGGGAGGTTGGAGGATTATTTTAAAGAATCTATTGATTGCCATGTTTTAAATTTATGGATTGTATTAGCATAACCATGTAAGCTGATAAAGTGAAATTTGGAGTCATCATGGTTAATAATGCAATCGATATGGCGATCAGAATAAGAGAGTAAATCGGTTTGAATTTTATTATTCCATAGTAGGGCAAGGCCAGTACAAGTTGGACTATTTCCTACCGATAAGCATCCTTGCATATCAAGTGATGCACTAAGAGAATTACATTGAGTTTTATTTAGTCTAGTTTCGCAAAGAAATAAAATATCAGGCTCATATTTGGTGATTATTTTTTTAGATTTAGAACTGCCTGGGCTTTACCAAGGCCTTGGCAGTTCCAACACATGAATTTCATTTGGATCGGCGGGGTTGAGCCATGTGAACCTCCGCCGCAGAGTTTTTTTCGCTGCTCATCCCAGCTTTTTCCATTGGAGTGTATTTTGTTTTCTTTTGGTGTTTGTAAAATTTTTTAGATATATTTAAAAGTATTTTGAAAGGTGGAGAGACTAATTTTTTATAATTTGATAATATTATTTGGGATAGTGACATTTGGAGAGAAGTTGGTAATTTGATATTATTATTGGTTAATATTTTTAATTTTAGATAGATGAAAAGGTTGTGGTTCAGTGTTGGGTGGGTGGAACTTGGATTTTGAAAGAGAGAATGAGAATTGATTAGAAGATAATTTTATGATAATAAGGTGGCATAGTTTAGATATAGAAAATTGTGAGAAAAAATATGCGTATATAATTGTTGGTTGTTTATGAAATTGGGAAAAATTAGTGGTATTTGTGTGTTCTAATGTTACGGTCTTTCTTATGATTGGTTGTGTGAGATAAGTGGAAGGAACTCAATTGCTGGCTAGGCTGAAGAAAATAGAATTGTATAAGATATCATTAAATGGTTGGATCATTGAGAGTACCCAATAATGGGTTGGTATGAATGAGTTGTATGTGATGGAGAAATGATTAAAATAGGGAGCCATAGTATGGACCCAATACTGGTTTGGTATGAGAAAATTAGATGTATTTGAGAAAGTAGAAGAAAATTGAATATTGAATATTGAACATTGAGTATTTTTAGAGATTTTAAGTAATAAAGTAAAAGTAATATTGGAAAAAGAGATGTGGGTTGAAAAGAGTAAAAATAGGCATGGAAATGAAAAAAAGGAGCGTAATGATAAAAATAGTTAAGAAAATTGTTGGTTGTTGTGTAAAGAGATAAATTCTAATTGGGGTAAGTGGGAGAAAGAGAATGAAAAAAATAAAGAAATAATATGTGTAAATTAATTAGCATAAAATATAAAGGTATATGATAAAAAAAGATATGGTATTTAATTATGGTAGGGGAGAGTATAAACGATAAAAAATATTATGGTTTTTAAATATTTGTAAGTAATATAATTTAGGTGAATTTGAAAATGTTTTGAATATTTGAGAATCTATTTTCCTTGATTTCAGGATTTTTGTAAATAGGTAAGTGTGAGATATTGAGATTGGGAGTGATTTTGGTAGATTTATAATATTATTGATGGAAATTTTTAAATTTTTGTAAGTAAAAAAGGTGTAATTTTTTGTTGACTGTGAAATGAAAATTTTATATAATTTGATAAAATTACTGTTGAATACAAATCCATATGATGGTGGAATTATCTGAAGTACCTTGAGTCGGAATGGTATAGATATGTTGAAATTGGTCATTGTACCATAAAATGGTTGGAACATGATAATTACCCATGATAGGGTTGGTGTGCAAATAATGTGAATGGTCTATAAGACATTTAAAAGTGAAAACAAACATGAGAGATTAAAAGATGAAGAATTTGAATTGTGGTAGAGGAAAGTATTTGATACGGTAAGAAGTAAAGGAGTAAGATGGTAAAAGTAGGCAAGAATCTTATTAATATTTATATAAAAAGATGAATTGTATAATTAGGAGTAAGTGGATGAAGGAGATTGAAAAATATAGTATTGAAAAAAATATGTGAAAATTAATTAGTGTAGAAAAGAAGGATATATGGTAATAAAGGATATGATATTTAATTAGGAAATAATGTAGTATGTAATAATAATTAGATATATTTGGAAATATTTTGAAAGTCAGAGAAACTAATTTTGTATAATTTAATAATATTATATAAATTATTGATATTTGGTAATAAAAATTATGAAGGTTGAAAATAATAAATTTAGGTATGGTAAGAGATAATGGGGTGTAATGGTAAAAATAGGTAATAATCCTGGTAAAAATTTTGTAGAAAGATAAATTGTGATTAAGGGAAGTTGAGGAAAAAGATTGAAAAAGAGAATATTGGAAAGGAATGTGGAAATTAATTAGCCTAAATAAGAAAGGTATTTGCTAAGATAAGATATGGTTTTTTATTAGGAAATAAGGTGGAGGTGAATGGTAAAAAAAGTAAGGTAGAAAAATTAAGGAAATTTTTTATGTAAAAAATTATAGAAATATTTGGGAGTATTTTGAAAGTTAGAGAATCTAATATTATATGAGTTATTGATATTTGGAGAGAAAATGGTAATTTTATAGAGTTATAGATGGAGATATGTAAATTTATATTGTTGAAGAAGTTGTTATTTGGTGTTGGTTGAGAATATATTTTTTGATATTTTTTATATAGATTAATCAGGATCTTGTTTGATATAATATTTTTAGTTGTGTACGTAGAAAAAATATAGCAATAAGTTTTGTTAAATGGTGTTGTAGTCTTTTTTTTGAAAATAAGGAATTAGTGTGGGTTTTACTGCAAGTCCATGAGATGGTGGATTTATTTTGGGTACATTTGATTGGGTTGGGTTATGAATAATGTAATTGGTCAATGTACCACAACATGGTTGGAGCATGGTAAAAACCCATAAAAGGGTTGTTATAAAATAGGCAAAAAATTTGTTAATAATTATGTAAAAAGAGAAATTGTATTTAAGGTTAGTGGAGGAAAGAGAATGAAAAATAGAATATGGGAAAGGTGTGTTGAAATTAAATCGCATAAAAATGAAAGGTATTTGGTAAGTAAATATATGATTTTTAATTGTGGTAGGAGGAAGAAGGAATTGATAAAATATGTTTGGAAAAGTATGAAAAATTTTTGTTAGATAATATTTTTTAGTTGTATTTGGAGAAGTTTTGAATATTTGAGAATCTATTTGGTTTGAAAACAAGATTTTTGTGAAAAAGAAATTATAGGATATTGAGATTTTTAAAGAATTTGGTAAATTTATAGAATTATTTGAGAAAAAAATTATTTTTTGATAAGTAAAAGGATTATATTTTTGAATAATGGCGTTGTTTAAGAATGAATCTATTAATAGATTAAATTTTCCGTTAAAAACAAAATCATTAGGTGGTGAAATCATTTGAGGTACCCTGAAAAGGGTTGGTATAGCCATGTTAAAATTGATCATAGTACCATAAAATGGTTGGAGCATGATAAGTACCCATAAGAGGGTTGGTATGAAGATATTGTGAATGGTTAATAAGACATATAGAGGTGCAAACAAACAAAGAAGATTAAAATTTGTCAAGACGTAAGCTACAAAAAATATTTGTTCGAAGAAGATCAATAGAAAAGCAAATAAACATAAATATAAACAGATTGGAAGAGACATACTAATAGTAAAAGTCGATAAAGGAAAGGCAAGAGGAATACATTTTGGACTCAAGATCAACAAAAATATGGAGAAAGAAACATGGTGACAAGTTGTAAACTTACATAATAAAGATTTAATGGTCCTTATCGACATTTTTAAGCATAGATCTTGGAGAGATGTGGTATTTAACAAAATAAGTTCTAAACATGATAAAACAATGTTAAAAGGATGAAAAAGATGTTTCGTTTATAAAGATTCAAAACAAAATAAGATGGTCCTCATCCATGTCTTCTTGTCCCTTTCCTTTTCTTCTTTTTCTCCACGGCTTGGAGACCATCTTTGTCTTCTTCACCACCATGGCGTCACCGGAAACCTCAGGAGAGGAGGCTTCAACAACCGATCTGTTCAAATCCATTGAGATAAGTTTGCTATATTTTTGTATTTATTTTTATATCTTTTTTTGTACTTGCCATTGTTTCTTTTTCGTTTTTTGTTTTATAAGAAGGTTTATGGAAGCCATTGTCTTTGTTGATCTGAATCTTCTACGTTTTGATTTTTTTGTGTTTAAGATCTATTTCATTCTATGGATCAATGGGATTATAGCAACCACCAAATTTTCTTTTGGTTCTACTCAAGAATCTTTTTCCTGGAAATCTTGGACTCTTCCAATGATTATTTCAATTGTTTGGATGTTTATTTTTACATAAGCGTTTTGGCTTCACGTCTTTCTACAACACCTGCGCCCTCTGAGAGAGGGGGAATTTGGAATCCATCCCTATCTTTAGATCAAAGGTATCATCCTTTTCTCTTTTCTATTTATATTTTCTTTCTTTCAAATTTGTTTTCTCTTTTTATTATTGTACCCTTTCGAATTTTAATCGAGTAAAATGCTCAAAATTTTAGTTTAAGCTGTATAATTAGGTTCAAAACCCATAATTAACTTTTATACCCAAAAAATTTTATTTAATATCATTTTCGATCGTTTTTTTACGGTTTAGAGCGTGCATATCTAAATGGGCTTTCTACTCAGCCCTTTCGAATTTTAACCGAGTAAAAAGCTCAAAATTTTAGTTTAAGCTGTGTAATTAAGTTCAAAAGCCCATAATTAACTTTTAGTACCCAAAAAATTTGATTTAATATCATTTTCGATCGTTTTTTATGGTTCAGAGCATGCATGTCTAAATGGGCTTTCTAATGAAACCGTTCCAATTTTAACCGAGTAAAAAGCTCAAAATTTTAGTTTAAGCTGTATAATTAGGATCAAAAGCCCATAATTAACTTTTAGTACCCAAAAAATTTAATTTAATATCATTTTTAATCGTTTTTTATGGTTCAGAGCGTGTATGCCTAACTGGCTTCCTAGTGAACCCGTTCGAATTTTAATCGAGTAAAAAGCTCAAAATTTGAGTTTAAGATGTATAATTAGGTTCAAAGGCCCATAATTAACTATTTTTACCCAAAAAATTTCATTTAATATCATTTTCGATCTTTTTAAGGGTTCAGAGGAAGCATGTTAAAATGGGCTTTCTAGTGAACCCGTTCGAATTTAACCGAGTAAAAAATTCAAAATTTGATTTTAAGCTGTATAATTAGGTTCAAAAGCCCATAATTATCTTTTTGTACCCAAAAAATTTGATTTAATATCATTTTCGATCGTTTTTTGGGTTCAGAGCGTGCATGTCTAAATAGGCTTTCTAGTGAACCCGATCGAATTTTAACCGAGTAAAAAGCTCAAAATTTTAGTTTACGTTGTATAATTAGGTTCAAAAGCCGATAATTAACTTTTTGCACCCAAAAAATTTGATTTAATATCATTTTTGATCGTTCTTTAGGGTTTTGAGTGTGCATGTCTAAATGGGCTTTCTAGTGAACCCATTCGAATTTTCACCGAGTAAAAAGCTCAAAATTTTAGTTTAAGTAATATAATTAGATTCAAAAGCCCATAATTAACTTTTTGTACAAAAAAATTCATTTAATATCATTTTCGATCGTTTTTTAAGGTTTAGAGCATGCATGTCTAAATGGGCTTTCTAGTGAACCCGTTCGAATTTTAACCGAGTAAAAAATTCAAAATTTTAGTTTAAGCTTTATAATTAGGTTCAAAAGACCATAATTAACTTTTTTACCCAAAAAAATTGATTTAATATCATTTCCAATAGTCTTTTGGGTTCAGAGCGTGCATGTATAAATGGGCTTTCTAGTGAACCCTTTCAAGTTTTAACCATGTTAAAAGCTCCAAATTTTACTTTAAGCTATATAATTAGGTTCAAAAGCCCATAATTAACTTTTAGTACCCAAAAAATTTAATTTAATATCATTTTTAACCGTTTTTTATGGTTCAGAGCGTGTATGTCTAAATGGGCTTTCTATTGAACCCGTTCGAATTTTAATTGAGTAAAAAGCTCAAAATTTTAGTTTAAACTGTATAATTAGGTTCAAAAGCCCATAACTAACTTTTAGTACCCAAAAAATTTGATTTAATATCATTTTCCATCGTTTTTAGGGTTTAGAGCATGCATGTCTAAATGGGCTTTCTAATGAAACCGTTCGAATTTTAACCGAGTAAAAAGCTCAAAATTTTAGTTTAAGCTGTATAATTAGGTTCAAAAGCCCATAATTAACTTTTAGTACCCAAAAAATTTAATTTAATATCATTTTTAATCGTTTTTTATGGTTCAGAGCGTGTATGCCTAACTGGCTTTCTAGTGAACCCGTTCGAATTTTAATCGAGTAAAAAGCTCAAAATTTTAGTTTAAGTTGTATAATTAGGTTCAAAAGCCCATAATTAACTTTTTGCACCCAAAAAAGTTTGATTTAATGTCTAAATAGGCTTTCTAGTGAACCCTTTCGAATTTTAATCGAGTAAAAAGCTCAAAATTTTAGTTTAAGCTGTATAATTAGGTTCAAAATTCCATAATTAACTTTTATACCCAAAAAATTTTATTTAATATCATTTTTGATCGTTTTTTAGGGTTTAGAGCGTGCATGTCTAAATGGGCTTTCTAGTGAACCCATTCGAATTTTAACCGAGTAAAAAGCTTAAAATTTGAGTTTAAGTTGTATAATTAGGTTCAAAAGCCCATAATTAACTTTTTATACCCAAAAAATTTAATTTAATATCATTTTCGAAAGTTTTTTAGCATTCAGAGCATGCATGTCTAAATTGGATTTCAAGTGAAATTGTTCGACTTTTAACCGAGTAAAAAGCTCAAAATTTTAGTTTAAGCTGTATAATTAGGTTTGAAAGCCCATAATTAACTTTTTATACCCAAAAAATTGATTTAATATTATTTTCGATATTTTTTTATGGTTTAGAGCGTGCATGTTTAAATGGGCTTTCTAGTGAACATTTTCGAACTTTAAGCGTGTAAAAAGCTCAAAATTTGATTTTAAACTGTATAATTTGGTTCAAAAGCCCATAATTAACTTTTTGTAACCAAAAAATTTGATTTAATATCATTTTCTATCGTTTTTTAGGGTTCAGAGCGTGCATGTTTAAATGGGCTTTCTAGCGAATCCGTTCGAATTCTAAAGGAGTTAAAATTTCAAAATTTTAGTTTAAGCTGTATAATAAGGTTCAAAAGCCCATAATTAGCTTTTTTACCCAAAAAATTTGATTTAATGTCATTTTGGATCGGTTTTTAGGGTTTAGTACGTGCATGTCTAAATGGGCTTTCTAGTGAATCCGTTCGAATTTTAACCGAGTAAAAAGCTCAAATTTTGAGTTTAAGCTGTATGATTAGGTTCAAAAACCCATAATTAACTTTTTGTACCCAAAAAATTTGATTTAATATCATTTTCGATCGTTTTTTAGGGTTCAAAGCGTGCATGTCTATATGGGTTTTCTAGTGAACCTGATCGAATTTTAACTGAGTAAAAAGCTCAAAATTTTAGTTTACATTGTATAATTAGGCTCAAAATCCCATAATTAACTTTTTGCACCCAAAAAATTTGATTTAATATCATTTTCGATCGTTCATTAGGATTAAGAGCATGCGTGTCTAAATGGGCTTTCTAGTGAACCCTTTCAAATTTTAACCGAGTAAAAAGCTCAAAATTTTAGTTTAAGCCGTGTAATTCGGTTCGGAACACATAATTAACATTTTGTACCCCCAAAATTTGATTTAATATCATTTTCAATCGTTTTTTAGGGTTCAATGCGTGCATGTCTAAATGGGCTTTCTATTGAACCCGTTCGAATTTTAGCCGAGTAAAAAGCTCAAAATTTGATTTTAAGATGTATAATTAGGTTCAAAAGCCCATAATTAACTTTTTGTACCCAAAAAATTTGATTTAATATCATTTTCGATCGTTTTTTAGTGTTCAAAGCGTGCATGTCTAAATGGGCTTACTAGTGAACCCGATCGAATTTTAGCCGAGTAAAAAGCTCAAAATTTTAGTTTAAGCTGTATAATTAGGTTCAAAAGCCCATAATTAACTTGTTGTATCCAAAAAATTTGATTTAATATCATTTTCGATCGTTTTTTAGGGTTTAGAGCGTGCATATCTAAATGGGTTTACTAGTGAACCCTTTCGAATTTTAACACAATAAAAAGCTCAAAAATTGATTTTAAGTTATATAATTAGGTTCAAAAGCCCATAATTAACTTTTTGTACCCAAAAAATTTCATTTAATATTATTTTCGATAGTTTTTTAGGGTTTAGAGCGTGCATATCTAAATGGTCTTTTGATTGAACCTGTTCAAAATTTAACTGAGTAAAAAGAATTTTAGTTTAAGCTGTATCATTAGATTCAAAAGCCCATAATTAACTTTTTGAACACAAAAATTTTGATTTAATATCATTTTCGATCGTTTTTTAGGGTTCAGAGCGTGCATGTCTAAATGGGCTTTCTAGTGAACACTTTCGAATTTTAAACGAGTAAAAAGCTCAAAATTTTCTTTTAAGCTGTATAATTAGGTTCAAAACCCTTAATTAACTTTTATACCCAAAAAATTTCATTTAATATCATTTTCGATCGTTTTTTAGTGTTCAAAGCGTGCATGTCTAAATGGGCTTTCTAGTGATCCCGTTCGAATTTTAGCCGAGTAAAAAGCTTAAAATTTTAGTTTAAGCTGTATAATTAGGTTCAAAAGCCCATAATTAACTTATTCTACCCAAAAAATTTGATTTAATATCATTTTCTATCATTTTTTAGGGTTTAGAGCGTGCATATCTAAATGGGTTTACTAGTGAACCCTTTCGAATTTTAACCGAGTAAAAAGCTCAAAAATTGATTTTAAATTCTTTAATTAGGTTCAAAAGCCCATAATTAACTTTTTGTACCCAAAAAATTTGATTTTATATTATTTTCGATAGTTTTTTAGAGTTTAGAGCGTGCATATCTAAATGGTCTTTCGATTGAACCCTTCGAAATTTAACTGAGTAAAAAGAATTTTAGTTTAAGCTGTATCATTAGATTCAAAAGCCCATAATTAACTTTTTGAACACAAAAAATTTGATTAATATCATTTTCGATTGTTTTTTAGGGTTTAGAGCGTGCATGTCTAAATTGGTTTTCTAGTGAGCCCATTCGAATTTTAACCGAGTAAAAAGCTCAAAATTTGAGTTTAAGTTGTGTAATTAGCTTTAAAAGCACATAATTAACTTTTTACACCCAAAAAATTTGATTTAATATCATTTTTGATATTTTTTAGGGTTTAGAGCGTGCATGTCTAAATTGGATTTCTAATGAACCCGTTCAAATTTTAACCGAGTAAAAGGCTCAAAATTTGAGTTTAAGCTGTATAATTAGGTTAAAGGCCCATAATTAAATTTTTATATCCAAAAAATTTGATTTAAAATCATTTTCGATAGTTTTTTAGGGTTTAGAGCGTACTTGTCTAAATGGGCTTTCTAGTGATCCCGTTCGAATTTTAGCCAAGTAAAAAGCTCAAAATTTTAGTTTAAGTTGTATAATTAGTCTGAAAAGCCCGTAATTAACTTTTTGTAACCAAAAAATTTGATTTAATATTATTTTCGATCGTTTTTTAGTGTTCAAAGCGTGCATGTCTAAATGGGCATTCTAGTGAACCCGTTCGAATTTTAGCCGAGTCTCAAAATTTTAGTTTAAGCTGTATAATTAGGTTCAAAAGCCCATAATTAACTTGTTGTACACAAAAAATTTGATTTAATATCATTTTCTATCGATTTTTGGGTTTAGAGCGTGCATATCTAAATGGGTTTACTAGTGAACCCTTTCGAATTTTAACCGAGTAAAATGCTCAAAATATGATTTTAAATTCTATAATTAGGTTCAAAATCCCATAATTAACTTTTTTTTACCCAAAAAATTTGATTTAATATTATTTTCGATAGTTTTTTAGGGTTCAGAGCGTGCATATCTAAATGGTCTTTCGAGTGAACCCGTTCGAAATTTAACTGAGTAAAAGGAATTTTAGTTTAATCTGTATAATTAGATTCAAAAGCCCAAAATTAACTTTTTGAACAGAAAAATTTTGATTTAATATCATTTTCGATCGTTTTTTAGGGTTCAGAGCGTGCATGTCTAAATGGGCTTTCTAGTGAACCCTTTCGAATTTTAAACGAGTAAAAAGCTCAAAATTTTATTTTAAGCTGTATAATTAAGTTCAAAACCCATAATTAACTTTTATACCCAAAAAATTTATTTAATATCATTTTTGATCTTTTTTAGGGTTTAGAGCGTGCATGTCTAAATGGGCTTTCTAGTGAGCCCCTTCGAATTTTAACCGAGTAAAAAGCTCAAAATTTGAGTTTAAGTTGTATAATTAGCTTTAAAAGCACATAATTAACTTTTTATACCCAAAAAATTTGATTTAATATCATTTTTGATAGTTTTTTAGGGTTTAGAGCGTGCATGTCTAAATTGGATTTCTAATGAACCCGTTCGAATTTTAAACGAGTAAAAAGATCAAAATTTGAGTTTAAGCTGTATAATTAGGTTAAAGGCCCATAATTAACTTTTTATATCCAAAAAATTTGATTTAAAATCATTTTCGATAGTGTTTTAGGGTTTAGAGCGTACCTGTTTAAATGGGCTTTCTAGTGAACCTGTTGTTATCCGAGTAAAAAGCTTAAAATTTTAGTTTAAGCTGTATAATTAAGTTTAAAAGCCCATAATTAAATTTTTATACCCAACAAATTTGATTTAAGATCATTTTCGATCTTTTGTTATGGTTCAGAGCGTGCATGTCTAAATGGTCTTTCTAGTGAACCCGTTCGAATTTTAACCGAGTAAAAAGCTCAAAATTTGATTTTGAGCTGTATAATTAGGTTCAAAAGCCCATAATTGACTTTTTGTAACCAAAAAATTTGATTTAATATCATTTTCTATCGTTTTTTAGGGTTCATAGTGTGCATGTCTAAATGGGCTTTCTAGTGAATCTATTCGAATTTTAACGGAGTAAAATGCTCAAAATTTATTTTTAGTATGTATAATTAGGTTCAAAAGCCCATAATTAACTTTTTGTACCTAAAAAATTTGATTTAATATCATTTTCGATCGTTTTTTAGGGTTTAGTGCGTGCATGTCTAAATGGGCTTTCTAGTGAACCCGTTCAATTTTTTTTAAAGAAAAGGCCTCATTAAAAAAAAACTATAGCCAGTCACCTCAAGAGGTGAGCAGACCCCTATGGGGAAAAGGGTACCCAAGGTTTTATTGAGAAGAAGAGGTTAATCTCTCCGCATTTACAGAAGCCCGAATATAATCGGGAAAGTTACAATCAAAAGAGCTAGAAATAAAAGAACGCAAGGTCCTAGTAGCTAAGACATGGGCTACAACGTTTGCGTCTCTAGGTACATAACAAATCCTACAATCATGCAAAGTACCAAGAGTTGAGCGGATACGAGACACCAAATGTTGCACAGTGGAAAGATCCTGATGATGGATGTTGTTAACCTTGTTGGCAATGGAAGCGGAATCAGTTTCAAAGACCACATGAGTCCAGCCATTGGCAACTGCAAACTTTAGGCCTTCCAAAATGGCAAGAGCCTCAGCATAAGCGGGGTCTGGGCAAATGAGCAGTATAGAACAACCGCCAAGGACGACGCTGGAGGAATCCCGGGTAATGACGCCAGCAGCAGCACCTCTTAACACGGGGTCAAAGACGTCATCCGTGTTTATCTTGATGAAACCCGAACCTGGTTTCGTCCATCTAGCTTGAGAAAAAGTGGGCTCAACTAGCCGGGAATGTAGATAGGAGGCATCATTAATTGAAGTGTAGTCATTAAAAAGTTTTTGGGCATTGGAAACAGTTAACCAAACCGGTTGGAGATGGTTATTATGGACAAAGTCATTTCGGCGATTCCATAAATTCCAAAGGATCGTTATAAGGAGTGAAAATTGATGTAGGGAGAGAAAACCAGCAACTTCAGAAAGCCCCTGCCAACTGGAGTGCCTCTTTGGCACTAGGACAGTCCCACATAGCATGGAAGGTGGTTTCGATAGTCATATTAAAGATCGGGCATACCCCGTACCAAGATTGGCCTGGAGAATTTTGTGGCCAGATGGGAGTGCATCATGACATAAACGGCATCCAAAGGCACGAACCTTGGGTAGAGTAGGCAGTTTAGAAATAACATTCCAAAGCTTGGAGGGCCTATTAATAGGCCCTAACTGTGATAGTAAAAATTGGTAACCAAACCGAACCGAGTAAATGCCAGAGTCATGGGGACCCAGAGGGTGGTGTCTTTTGTGTCATTAATAATGGGTACATTAATGATGGTGTTGGCGTCTTCGTGGGAGAAGTATTCTCTGACTTTTGATTCGTCCCATCGGGGTAAATTAGGAAACATGAAAGTACCCGGACGAAGAGGGACTTCATCATTTACCTCATAATCACTATAAAGGTTGACAGGCTGGGAGCCACCCCATTTGTCAAAGTGGATTTGAATTTGGCTAGATAAACCTGGGCGTTTGAAAAAACCATCCTGAAGCTTAGAGATAACAATGTTAAGGCCTTTCCAAGCAAAAGAAGATCTCCGAGTGTGATCAACTTTGAGGATAGAACCCGATGGGTAATACTTGCATTTGTAGACCTGACTAAGGAGATTATCAGGTTCACAAACCAGACGCCAGATCTGTTTGCCTAGTAAAGCAACATTGAAGTTGTGAAGATCACGAAACCCTATACCTCCTACTTCTTTTGGCAGACAGACGGTGTCCCAAGGGAGCATATGCCAACCTCGTTTGTCAGCTTTCTCAGACCACCAATAGCGGCGCATTGAAGTGGTCATATCATCAATAATGTTTTGGGGTAAAAGGTAGCAAGACATAACATATTCTGGTATTGACTGGATGACAGATTTAATAAAAATTTCTCTACCCCTAAAGGAGAGGATATGTTTATCCCATTTACTTAAGCTGTCTTGTTCTTTCCTATTAGGAGAGGGACTCCAAGATAAATACATGTATCATCCACTTCTCTTACATGAAGGATATTATTGATTTCCAATTGAAGCGACATGGAAGTTTTCCGAGAAAAGAAAATAGTAGACTTTTCAAAATTCACCGCTTGCCCAGACGAACTAGCGTAAGTATGTAGGGCATCCTTAAGGCGTTGAGATTTTGTAGTTGTATTCTTAATGAATACGAAACAGTCATCAGGACAAAGGAGGTGGTTGACGCGTGGCCCATTCCTTCTAGCACAAAGTCCAGGGAGGTTACCATTTGTTTGCTCAGCATTGAGCAAGGTTGAAAGGCCTTGAGTACAGAAAAGAAACAAGAAGGGGGAAAGAGGGTCCCCTTGCCGTAACCCTCTATGGGGTTTGAAAGGTCGTGATAGAGAGTCGTTGATACGTTCTTGAAAGGATACAGAGGATACACACCTCATAATAAGGGAAACCCAACTAGAGTTGAATCCTAGACGAAGCATAATTTGTTCAAGGAAAGGCCATTTAACACGGTCAAAAGCCTTTTCCATGTCGAATTTTAAGCTAGAACCTTTTGCAAGAGATGTTTCATCAGTATTTAAAGTATGGATGAGCTCATGGGCAATAAGGATGTTGTCAGTAATGTTTCTTCCTTGAATAAAAGAAGCTTGATTGCCACTGATACATAAAGGTATGATAGATTTTAGACGATTAACAAGTACTTTCGATACAGTTTTGTAGAGGATTGTGCAAAGGCTAATAGGTCTGAGATGGCGCATTGTAGTTGGGTTGCTGATTTTAGGAATAAGAACAATGATAGTACGATTGACTTCTTCCCTATTAACCGACCCTCTTAGGAGTCTAAGGCAGAGGCTTATAAAGTCTTGGCCAAGGATATCCCAATGCTTCCTGAAGAAACCGCTTGGGAATCCATCAACACCCGGGGCTTTCCTCGGGTCAATATCATGAAAAGCAATGGTAACTTCATCTGTGGTGAAATCTTTATTAAGATCATTGTTCATAGTTTCAGTAACAATAGTGGGAATGTTATCCAAGATGGACAAGGCAATAGTAGGAGAGGAAGACGTAAAAAGGTTTTGAAAGTAATTAATAGCAATAGACATGATGTCGTCTGTATGTGTTTTCCATATATTTTGGTTGTTTAGAAGTCCAACAATATGATGCTTCCGCCGTTGGCTATTTGCTCTAGCATGAAAAAAGGAAGTATTTTTATCATCGTGTTCTAACCAGTGTGTCCGAGCTCGTTGAGCCCAATATATTTCTTTAGCATTTAATAGGCTATCAAGCTCACTTTTAGCAGAAATAAAGTTATGGATTTCCATGTCAGAAAGATGTTGTTTAAGACACATATTAATAAAATCGTTTAGTTGAATGATACGCTCATTAGATTTAATGTGTTTGTTATTTTGCCAAGTGGATAAAAATCGTCCAATATCCTTAAGTTTATGAAGAGTCGAGCGAGATTGGCTAGACCAAATCTCCCTAATTCGAGACAAAACTTCTGGGTCATCAGCCCAGCAATTCTCATAGCGAAAAAGAGTATTAGATTGTTTGGATCTGAGAGCTGGTGATGGGTTAGTGTCTAGTAAGATAGGGCAATGGTCAGAACGTGTCTGAAAGAAAGATATAGCTTTGGAATTAGGAAAAGTATGAAACCAGGCGGAATCACCAAGGAAACGATCAAGTCGTTCCATAATTACTTCCGAATTACGTCCAGATCTAGTCCAAGTCAACCATCCTGACGTTGGCTTACAATCAAAAAGATCGTTTATAGTAAGACAGTCTCTAAAATTTTTAATTTGTGATCTCGCACGACGGGTACCGCCTCGTTTTTCGTTATCATGGAGGATTTCATTAAAGTCCCCCCCTAAAAACCATGGAAGGGAAGAGGTTGATTTCAAAGTGTCTATTAATTACCAAGTTTTGTATTTGTTTGTAGTTTCAGGAAAACCATGTAAACCAGAAAAATGGAATTGATTTTGCTCACAAGAAATGATAACATCAATATGGCGATCAGAGTAAGAAAGCAAATCGATAAAAGTTTTATTATTCCAAATGATAGAAAGCCCTGTACAAGAAGGGTTGGGTTCAACAGCTATGCAACCATGCA
This sequence comes from Abelmoschus esculentus, assembly GCA_035048815.1. Classification (NCBI taxonomy): domain Eukaryota; kingdom Viridiplantae; phylum Streptophyta; class Magnoliopsida; order Malvales; family Malvaceae; genus Abelmoschus; species Abelmoschus esculentus. The sequence goes on from JAUCBN010000049.1 coordinate 7,492,454, forward strand.
TTCCTAACTTGATCTTAATACGATCCATATTGTGTCTGTTTAACCTAGTTTCACAAAGGAAAATAAAATCGGTATCATGCTTGGAGATAGCACATTGTAGAGTGTTGCGTTTCAAAAGTTCGCAAATTGTGCAAGTGAACACGTCGCAAGTAATAAAGTGATAAGCATATCAGATATCGTCTCCACAGGGATTGGTCTACTTAATATGTCTTCTTTTGTCTTCTTGCTCTGAAAAAGGAATAAAATAAAGATACAAGTAAAAATGGGGTTGATGAAACTAAATAAAGAAAACTAAATAAAAAGAGAATAAACAGATTAAAGAAGTGGTCAGGATCCAGTTGTGTTGTATAGTGGATTCAATTGACTTGTTTCTTTCCAATGCAATCGCACAACACTGCCTCGACAATACTGTAGATTACTGCCTCGACAGCGATGATGCTAGTCCGCCACAACAATCTCTTGCTCTTGGGTAGACTTTACCAATGTTCGGCAAAGTGTCCTTTGATGACTCCGCTCATCTCTAAGTCGAAGTACTGTTGATGACCAGTCCTTGATGATACCTCTCGGCGTGAATCAATTATAATCACCAACCAATCCCACACTTCTTTTAGCCGCTGAAACTCTTAACCTATCTCTAGGCCGAGTTAATGTTTCCCGGTTGAAACACCGTACTTATTCCTTTCGTGAATCTAACTCTCTCGATATTAGATAAATGGATTTCTCACAAACTTCTCTCTCGAGCTTGTATGCAAGAACAAAGAATGACAAAGAATAAGCAAACCTTGATATTTTATTGCATTGAAACAAGAAACAAAAGTCAATCTCTTCTCACTAATAATCTACAACTTTCACTTAAGCCTAAAGAAACTTAGAACATAATAAAAAGTAAAAGAGAATTCTAAAATCAAAGATGAAATCGGCTCTCTATGATGCTAAGTGCTTTGTGTCGAAATCTCCTCTCTCCCTTTTCTCCTTAGAAGACTATGCCCTATATAGGCTTGGTCTAGGGCAAACCATTCCTAAGTAGGAATACAACTTGGAATAGGACACAAGTCAAGTCCATAAATAAAATATTTCCAAGTTTATTCCAACTAGGATGCTTTTCCAGCATGGCCTTTGACTTGGGCTTTCCATGTGCTACCCAGCTCCGATCCATGTGTTGTTTGTCCAGAAACGTCCAGCTCATTTTTCTCTTCAGCTTGCCTACAATATCGCTACTTGTCCTTCAACTGTTGCCTCGGCATCAGGTCCTGCCTCGGCCTCAGTCGTTGCCGCGGCAATAGTTTTTCCTGCACAGACACAAAAGTGCATTAAAACTTGCCTTTTCTATAAGTATCATATTTATATGTTACAAAAGCAGAATATCTAATTATCTCACATTAAGCACATGCATTGGTCCAAGTAGATGTAGATTTAGTGATTATTTTCCATGAAAGGTGTAAAAAGTGATAGTGAGTTGAGCACTTATCATAGAGCGCGAACTGCCTGTGTGCTGCCGAGACCCTGACAGTTCCAACATAATAGTTTCATGTAGCTCGGCGGGGTTGAACACCGTCAACCTCCGTCGAAGAGTTTTTTCCACTTCTCATCCCAGCTTTAATAGTAGAGGCCTTAGCCGAAGATCGGGTCCATTTAGACTTGTTGCCCTCATTAGAGGGTGGTGTGCGTTTGGAGCCTCTATTCGAGGTTGTTCGAACAAGACGTTTTGGGGTTGGCGCTGATTCTAACCAGTCAACTGCCGCTTGGAAGTCCGGGTCATTAGCGAGATCCGTTTCTAAATCTTGGAGGTTTTGTTCCAATAAACCAATATCACCGGTATCATCTAAAATCGAGACCTTCGGATGCTTTGAAAGTTTAGAACTTGTTCATGAAAAAACATTTGTATTGGTTGGAGGTGACATCGTCGAGCGGTTAGTCAACTAGCAACAGATGGGATTGATAGGTTATGCTTGGGGCTAGGCGTTCTCCCTATAGTAGGATTATGCGGAGGTGGGAGCGTAGAAGAACAATTATTCTTATTGGCGCCACCCTGGTGGTTTGCTAAAGTTTGAGAAGAAGGTAGCGTCCCACAAGTGGTAGCAGGGTTAGTGTTTTTATAATGAATCCGTCCTTTTTGTGTAGGTTGAGCCTCCTATTTCTTGGGGATAAAGCGAAGCCAGTCCCCATATTGCAGTTATTCAGGGCGTGCCTCAACTAGGATGGAACAAAAATCTGTCGAATGACCAACTTTACCACAATAATGACATATTTTGGGAAGACGTTCTTATTGAAGAAGGAAAAATCTAGTGGATGGCCCCCGCCAATAGCAACACAGTGCCGAATCGGCTTGGATGCATCTAGTGTTAATCCGACTTGGAGGTAATCAATCATATTGAAGTCAATTTTCCTGGTGTCAATTTTTGTGACCGTTCCAATCAAAGCCCCAAGGGATTCTCTAATGTGATTGGTGGATTCCTCAATAGCAAGGAGGATAGGAGGAATATGATAGATGCGTAACCAAATATTCATCTATTGAAAGAGATGTTCGTCAAGATTGATTTTGGGGTTATATTGCACAAGGGCAAGCCATTCATCTTTATAAGTCCAAGGCCCCCTGGCCAGAATATCATCCTTGATTTTCTCATCTTTGAAACGTATGAGAAACAAATGTGGTTTCAAGATTCGCATAGAAACAAGCTTGGCCATAATCCATATGCCAGTAAAAGCTTTGACGATAACCTGATCATCTATCTCTTTGGAGGATACAAGGTTCCCTAATAGGGTGGATTGTGCTTCCTCTTTAGAGGAATCCCAAGAGATACTTGGCTGGAAGATAGCAGCCTGCTCATCAGCAGTAAATTAAAAATTTCCAAGTTGTTGAAGAAAGGTCTTGGAATCCATTGGTAAGAGTTTGGTGAAAGCAAAGGAATAGTTGAGAGGGAAAAGGAGAAAGAGGCATGTGGTTAAGACTGTAGATGAAAAGATATGAGAGGGAGGAATGGTTATATATAGGAGGGAAACAATTTGGTGAAAGAAAAGGAACAGTTTGAAGTATACAAGGATTAGAAGTGAAATACATTTGATAAGATAAATAGTAAATAAGAAGAAGAATATGAGAAGAGATAGGAGTCCACATTAAAAGTGGAATAAACTATAGGGAAGAAGAAAAAGAATGAGAAGGAATAGGATTTGGAGTATGTAAATTAATATAATTTATATGGTAAGAAGTAAAAATAGATGACTTATTACATTTAAATAATAAAAAGTTGATAATAAATCCAAAAACAAGAGAGGTAGGAAGTTGAAAGTATGTGGCAATCCGAATAAAAAAATAATTATTAGAAGTCCTTAATATTATTGGTATAAAAGACTTGTAACTAGTATATAAAGGCCAGTAAGTAATCTGCTCCAGCGGAGTCGTAGTGATAATATAGAACCATGAAAGGGTTAAATGATATAATACATCGTAAAGAGTGTTGGAGAGGTCCCTATACAAGGGTGTGGACAACTTGTAATTAGTATAAAAGGCCCGATAGATGGACAATAGGTTTAGACATGGCAACTTGTGCGGAGATAAGACACCATGAAAGGTGGTGGAGAGATCCCAATGTATGGGTGGTATACGAAGTTGAATATACAAGATATCATAAAACAAATAATAGACCAAAGGACATATGATGTTGGAGAGAGTAAGTGGAACATAGCATAAGAAACATGATCGAAAGGGAGTTAATTAAATAGAAATATGCAAGTAAAGAACAATGTCGAAGCAGAAAAAGCAAAGTCATTGGATTGATCAAAGAAAAGAAAGGTGATAAGGCATAAACAATGTTGATCAAAGTAAACTAAACGGACAACTAGAAGGAAAAAAGGAAAAGAAGGACAGAGGTGAATAACCAAGGCAAACCTGGGTTGGGAGGCCTCTTCCGAGACCAAAAGGGCCACAGATGGCCTACTGCCGATGGGAATGTTATGCGCATGAAGGATTTGAACAAGAGCACAAGGCCATGCAGTCTTGGGTTTACGTAGACCAAGAAGCTTCCAAGACAAAATTAAACGGTTCCAATGATTTTCGAGTTGGATTGAGAGGTTGGTACTTAGCACGAGAGGCATAAACAAGAGAACAAAGCCATGCAGCATTGGTTTAACGCAGACCATTATTCTTTCCTCGATTCCTGGTCTTGAAAAACAAAACACTACTCTGGCGACGCGACCACCAAAAAAAGATATCTGTATGACACAAATGATAAGAAACCAAGAAGAGTTGTTATCATTAATGGCTGTAGTGGTTAGAGCGGTTGCGTGCCAATTTAAAAGGATGGACCTCTTATGCAAGGTGGGAAGATTATCCAATATTGGCTCTAGCCGATCATAAAGACAAATCAAGACAAACCCAACAGACACATATATCGTGGGATTAGATCGGAAAAACAAAATATGAACCAAGAAAGGCATAGAATACAAGGCATAAACCAGAAATTAAAGGAAAAGGAAATAGATTGGGTGAACAAATGTGTTTGTTAAAATAGGTAAATTCAACGAAGAACAATTTAAATTGAAGTACAACTCCAAAATTAAAAGAAGTTTGAAACAAAAACATATAAGCATCAAAAACTTATCAAGATAAAGTAAACAAGGTAAGATAACCGTATTAATGGTTAGATATAAATGGAGAATTCTTGTTGGATCCAGGGAGACTTCAAGAGTCCCAAACCAAATGAACTGGTTAACCATTTGTTCTGTCAAGAAGAGGAACAATGGCTTGGTATGATTAGAAAGCCCCATAAAGGGTTGGAGAACGGCAAGGATACCTCTTACCGGATCAGTTTGTACAACTCCTTGAGCATAAATTATCCACATCCATGGGGGTGTATGCATAAAGACAAACAACCCGGGCCTGGTAACAAGATCATAAGGTCTTGCTGCTATCGAGGTAGAGATGACCAAATCTTGATTGGTGGCTGAGGGCTACAAAGACGTAAGAAACACACAAATGGAGGAAAAGATGACGAAAACAAAGGTCTGCATTGTCTCGAGAAACACAGTAACGCATGTAAACAAACAGGTTGATCGACACCAAAAAAATCCTTTGATCCAATAATAAAGGCAAAGTTGTTGTGATTGAAAAAAATAAGTCCTACAAGGAATAACTGTGGATAATCCACACCACAACAATAAATGCAAATAATATGATAAGAAACAAAAAGAACCGAAACATATCTTCAATAGCAAATAATTGATAAGATTGACTTGATGATACTATTGTGATTGCTTCCCCCTCCCCGATGGAGATGGATATGGATGGCCGATCAAAGGAAAAGGAGCTGACCGGTAGAGGGAAAGGGAGGTGGCGACGACAGCAAATATTGTGGGGGGAGAAAGAAGGCGGAAAGAGAGAAAAGGAGAGGAGAGAAAACAATCACATCTCTTAAACCGAGAAAAATGCTCTAAAAAGCTCAAAATTTGAGTTTAAGTTGTATAATTAGGTTCAAAAGCCCATAATTAACTTTTTATACCCAAAAAATTTGATTTAATATCATTTTCGATCGTTTTTTTAGGGTTCATAGCGTGCATGTCTTAATGGGCTTTCTAATAAACCCGTTTAAATTTTAACTGAATAAAAAGTTCAAAATTTTAGTTTAAGCTATATAATTATGTTCAAAAGCCCATAATTAATTTTTTGTACCCAAAAAATTTGATTTAATATCATTTTCGATCGTTTTTTAGGGTTTAGTGCGTGAATGTCTAAATGGGCTTTCTAGTGAACCCGTTCAAATTTTAACAGAGTAAAAAGTTCAAAATTCGAGTTTAAGCTGTATAATTAGGTTAAAAAGCCCATAATTAACTTTTAGTACCCAAAAAATTTGAATTAATATCTATTTCGATTATTTTTTATGGTTCAGAGCCTACATGTCTAAATGGGCTTTCTTTGAACCAGTTCGAATTTTAACCGAGTAAAAAGTTCAAAATATGAGTTTAAGCTGTATAATTAGGTTGAAAAGACCATAATTAACTTTTTGTACCCAAAAATTTGATTTAATAGCATTTTCGATCGCTTTTTATGGTTTAGAGCGTGCATGTCTAAATAGGCTTTCTAGTGAACTCGTTCGAATTTTAACCGAGTAAAAAACTCAAAATATGAGTTTAAGCTGTATAATTAGGTTCAAAATCCCATAATTAACTTTTTATACCCAAAAATTTTTATTTAATATCATTTTTGATCGTTTTTAAGGGTTTAGAGCGTGCATGTCTAAATGGGCTTTCTAGTGAACCCGTTCGAATTTTAACCGAGTAAAAAATTCAAAATTTGAGTTTAAACTGTATAATTAGGTTTAAAAGGACATAATTAACTTTTTGCAACCAAAAAATTTGATTTAATATCATTTTCAATCGTTCTTTAGAGTTCAGAGCGTGCATATCTAAATAGGCTTTCTAATGAAACATTTCAAATTTTAATCGAGTAAAATGCTCAAAATTTTAGTTTAAGATGTATAATTAGGTTCAAAAGCCCATAATTAACTTTTTGTACCCAAAAATTTTATTTAATATCATTTTCGATAATTTTTTAGGGTTTAGAGCTTGCATGTCTAAATGAGCTTTCTAGTAAACCCTTTCAAATTTTAACCGAGTAAAAAGATGAAAATTTTAGTTTAAGCTGTATAATTAGGTTCAAAAGACCATAATTAACTTTTTGTACCCAAAAAATTTGATTTAATATCATTTTCGATCGTTTTTTAGGTTTAGAGCGTGCATGTCTAAATAGGCTTTCTAGTGAACCCGATCGAATTTTAACCGAGTAAAAAGCTCAAAATTTTAGTTTAGGTTGTATAATTAGATTCGAAAGCCCATAATATACTTTTTGCACCCAAAAAATTTGATTTAATATCATTTTCGATCATTTTTTATGGTTCATAGCGTCCATGTCTAAATGAGCTTTCTAGTGAACCCTTTCAAATTTTAACCAAGTAAAAAGCTCAAAATTTTAGTTTAATCTGTATAATTAGGTTCAAAAGCCGATAATTAACTTTTAGTACCAAAAAATTTTGATTTAATATCATTTTCGATCGTTTTTTATGGTTCAGAGCGTGCATGTCTAAAAGGGCTTTCTAATGAACACGTTCGTACTTTAACCGAGTAAAAATCTAAAAAATGATTTTAAATTGTATAATTAGGTTTAAAATCCTACTATTAACTTTTTGTACCAAAAAAATTTGATTTAATATCATTTTCGATCGTTTTTTATGGTTCAGAGCTTCATGTCTGGATGGGCTTTCTAGTTAACCCGTTCGAATTTTAACCGAGTTAAAAGCTCAAAATTTGAGTTTAAGATGTATAATTAGGTTCAAAAGCCCATAATTAACTTTTTAAACCCAAAATATTTGATTTAATATCATTTTCGATCGTGTTTTATGGTTCAAAGCTTGCATGTCTAAATGGGCTTTCTAGAGAACCCGTTCGAATTTTAGCCGAGTAAAAAGATCAAAATTTTAGCTTAAGCTGTATAATTAGGTTTAAAACCCCATAAGTAACTTTTTGTACCTAAAAAAATTAATTTAATATCATTTTCGATCGGTTTTTAGGGTTTAGAGCGTGCATGTCTAAATGGGCTTTTTATTTAACACGTTCGAATTTTAACAGAATAAAAAGCTCAAAAATTTATTTTAAATTGCATAATTAGGTTTAACATCCCATAATTAACTTTTTGCAGCAAAAAATTGATTTAATATAATTTTCGATTGTTTTTTATTTTTTACAACATGTAATGTCCAAATGGGCTTTCTAGTGAACCCGTTCGAATTTTAACAGAGTAAAAAGCTCAAAATTTGAGTTTAAGATGTATAATTAGGTTCAAAAGACTATAATTAACTATGTGTACCCAAAAAATTTGATTTAATATCATTTTCGATCGTTTTTTAGGGTTCAAAGAGTGCATGTCTAAATGGGCTTTCTAGTGAACCCGTTCGAATTTTAACCGAGTAAAAAGTTCAATATTTGATTTTAAGTTGTATAATTTGTTTTAAAAGCCCATAATTAACTTTTTGTACCCAAAAAATTTGATTTAATATCATTTTCGATCGTTTTTTAGGGTTCAAAGCGTGCATGTCTAAATGGGCTTTCTGGAGAACCCGTTCGAATTTTAACAGAGTAAAAATGTCAAAATTTTAGTTTAAGATGTATAACTAGGTTCAAAAGCCCATAATTAATTTTTTTTGTACCAAAAAAATTTGACTTAATATCATTTTCGATCATTTTTTAGGGTTTAGTGCTTGCATGTCTAAGTGGGCTTTCTAGTGAACCCGTTCGAATTTTAGCCAAGTAAAATGCTCAAAATTTTAGTTTAAGCTGTATAATTAGGTGCAAAAGCCCATAATTAACTTTTTAAACCCAAAAAGTTTGATGTAATATCATTTTTGATCATTTTTTAGGGTTCAGAGCGTGCATATCTAAATGGTCTTTCTAGTGAACCCGTTCGAATTTTAACAGAGTAAAAATGTCAAAATTTTAGTTTAAGATGTATAACTAGGTTCAAAAGCCCATAATTTACTTTTTAAACCCAAAAATTTTGATTTAATATCATTTTCGATCGTTTTTTATGGTTTAGGGCGTGCATGTTTAAATGGGCTTTCTAGTGAACAAATTCGAATTTTAACAGAGTAAAAAGGTCAAAAATTTAGTGTAAGCTGTATAACTAGGTTCAAAAGCCCATAATTAACTTTTTAAACCCAAAAATTTTCATTTAATATCATTTTCGATCATTTTTTATGGTTCAGGGCGTGCATGTCTAAATGGCTTTCTAGTGAACCAGTTCGAATTTTAACTGAGTAAAAATCTTAAAGTTTGAGTTTAAGATGTATAATTATGGTCAAAAGCCCATAATTAAATTTTTAGACGCAAGAAATTTGATATAATATCATTTTCGATCGTTTTTTATGGTTCAAAGCTTGCATGTCTAAATGGGCTTTCTAGAGAACCCGTTCCAATTTTAGCCGAGTAAAAAGCTCAAAATTTTAGCTTAAGCTGTATAATTAGGTTTAAAAGCCCATAATTAAATTTTTGTACCTAAAAAATTAAATTTAATATCATTTTCGATCGTTTTTTAGGGTTTAGAGCGTGCATGTTTAAATGGGCTTTCTAGTGAACCCGTTCGAATTTTAACCGAGTAAAAAGTTCAAATATTTGATTTTAAGTTGTATAATTAGGTTTAAAAGCCCATAATCAACTTTTTGTACCCAAAAAATTTGATTTAATATCATTTTCGATCGTTTTTTAGGGTTCAAAGCGTGCATGTCTAAATGGGCTTTCTAGAGAACCCGTTCGAATTTTAACCGAGTAAAAAGCTCAAAAATTTATTTTAAATTGTAAAATTAGGTTCTAAAGACCATAATTAAGTTTTTGTACCAAAAAAATTTGAGTTAATATCATTTTCGATCATTTTTTAGGGTTTAGTGTGTTCATGTCTAAATGGGCTTTCTAGTGAACCCGTTCGAATTTTAGCCAAGTAAAATGATCAAAATTTTAGTTTAATCTTTATAATTAGGTTCAAAAGCCCATAATTAAATTTTTATACGCAAAAAATTTGAATTAATATCATTTTCGATCGTTTTTTAGGGTTCAATGCGTGCATGTCTAAATGGGCTTTCTAGAGAACCCGTTCGAATTTTAGCCGAGTAAAAAGCTCAAAATTTTAGTTTAAGCTGTATAATTAGGTTCAAAAGCCCATAATTAGCTTTTTGTATCCAAAAAATTTGATTTAATATTTGATTTAATATCATTTTAGATCGTTTTTTAGGGGTTAGAGCGTGCATGTCTAAATGGGTTTTCTAGTGAACCCGTTCGAATTTTAACTGACTGAAAAGTTCAAAATTTGAGTTTATGTTTTATAATTAGGTTCTAAAGCCCATAATTAAATTTTTGTACCAAAAAATTTTGATTTAATATCATTTTCGATCATTTTTAGGGCTTAGAGCATGCATGTCTAATTGGGCTTTCTATTTAACACGTTTGAATTTTAACCGAATAAAAAGTTCAATAATTGATTTTAAGTTGTATAATTAGGTTCTAAAGCCCATAATGAAATTTTTTTACCCAAAAATTTTGATTTTATATCATTTTCGATCGTTTCTTAGGGTTCAAAGCGTGTGTGTCTAGATGGACTTTCTAGTGAAACCGTTCGAATTTTTGCCGAGTGAAAAGCTCAAAATTTTAGTCTAAGCTACATAATTAGGTTCAAAAGCACATAACTAAATTTTTATGACAAAAAATTTTGTTTAAATATCATTTTCGATCGTTTTTAAGGGTTCAGAGCGTGCATGTCTAAATGGGCTTTCTAGTGAACCCGTTCGAATTTTAACCGAGTAAAAAGTTCAAAATTTGAGTTTAAGTTGTATAATTAGGTTCAAAATCCCATAATTAACTTTTTAAACACAAAAAATTTGATTTAATATCATTTTCGATCGTTTTTTAGGGTTCAAAGCCTGCATGTCTCAATGTGCTTTCTAGAGAACCCTTTCGAATTTTAGCCGAGTAAAAAGCTCAAAATTTTAGTTTAAGCTGTATAATTAGGTTCAAAAGCCCAAAATAAAATTTTTGTACTAAAAAATTTTGATTTAATATCATTTTCGATCGTTTTTTTAGGCCTTAGAGCATGCTTGTCTAATTGGGCTTTCTATTTAACACGTTCGAATTTTAACCGAATAAAAAGTTCAATAATTGTTTTTATGTTGTATTACTCGGTTCTAAAGCCCATAATTAACTTTTTTTTTACCCCAAAAAAATGATTTTATATCATTTTCGATCATTTTTTAGGGTTTAAAGCGTGCATGTCTAAATGGACTTTCTAGTGAACCCGTTCGAATTTTAGCCGAGTAAAAAGCTCAAAATTTTAGTCTAAGCTGCATAATTAGGTTCAAAATCCCATAGTTAAATTTTTATGCCCAAAAAATTTTGCTTTAATATCATTTTCGATCGTTGTTAAGGGTTGAGAGGGTGCATGTCTAAATGGGCTTTCTAGTGAACCTGTTCGAATTTTAACCGAGTAAAAAGTTCAAAATTTGAGTTTAAGTTGTATAATTAGGTTCAAAAGCCCATAATTAACTTTTTGTACCAAAAAAATACTATTTAATATCATTTTCGATCGTTTTTTAGGGTTGAAAGAGTGCATGTCTCAATGGGCTTTCTAGAGAACCCTTTCGAATTTTAGCCGAGTAAAAACCTTAAAATTAACTTTTTGTACCCAAAAAATTTGATTTAAAATCATTTTCGATCGTTTTTTAGGGTTCAAAGCATGCATGTCTAAATGGGCTTTCTAGTGAACCCGTTCGAATTTTAACCGAGTACTATATTCAAAATTTGAGTTTAAGTTGTATAATTAGGTTCAAAAGCTCATAATTAACTTTTTTTACCCAAAAAATTTGATTTTATATCATTTTTTTATTATTTTTTAGGATTCAAAGCGTGCATGTCTAAATGAGCTTTCTAGTGAACCCGTTCGAATTTTAGCCGAGTAAAAAGCTCAATATTTGAGTTTAAGTTGTATAATTAGGTTCAAAAGCCCATAATTAACTTTTTGTACCCAAAAAATTTGATTTAATATTATTTTCGATCGTTTTTTAGGGTTTAGAGCATGATTGTCTAAATGGGCTTTCTATTAAACACGTTCGAATTTTAACCGAGTAAAAGGTTCAATAATTGAGTTTAAGTTGTATAATTAGGTTCTAAAGCCCGTAATTAACTTTTTTTACCCAAAAAAATTGATTTTATATCATTTTCGATAATTTTTTAGGGTTCAAAGCGTGCATGTCTAAATGAGCTTTCTAGTGAACTCGTTCGATTTTTTTTGAATGAAAGGGCCTCATTAAAAAACCTTATAGCCATTCACCCCTAGAGGTGAAGAGGCCCCTATGGGGAAAAGAGTACCCATGGTTTTATTGAGAAGAAGAGCAGAACCTCTCCGAAATTACAGAAGCCCGAATATAATCGGGAAAGTTACAATCAAAAGTGCTAGAAATAAAAGAACGCAAAGCCCTAGTAGCTAAGACATGGGCTACAACATTTGCGTCTCTAGGTACATAACAAATCTTACAGTCAGGCAAAGTACCCAGAGTGGAGAGGATACGACACACCAAATGTTGCACGGGGGAAAGATCTTGATAATGTGTGTTGTTAACCTTGTTGGCAATAGAAGCTGAATCAGGCTCGAAGACTACATGAGTCCAGCCATTAGAAATAGCAAACTTTAGACCTTCCAAAATGGCAAGAGCCTCAGCAGAAGTAGGGTCCGGGAAGATGAGCGGCATAGAACAACCACCAAGGACGATGCCGAAGGAGTCCCTGGCAATGACGCCTACAGCAGCACCTCTTAACACGGGGTCAAAGGCACCATCCGTGTTAATCTTGACGAAACCAGGTTCCGGTTTCGTCCATCTAGCTTGAGCAAAAGTGCGCTTAGCTAGTCGGGAACGTAGATGGGAGGCATCATTGACTGATGTATAGTCATTAAAAAGTTTTTGTGCATTGGATACAGTTAACCAATCCGGTTGGAGATGGCTATTATGGACAAAGTCATTTCGGCGATTCCATAAATTCCAAAGGATCGTGATAAGAAGTGAAAATTGATGTAAAGAGAGAAAACCAGCTACTTCGGAAAGCCACTGGTGGGGGAGTCAAAGGCATTGGAAAAATTTCGTGTAGGAAGCCCTACCAACTGGAGTGCCTCCTTGGCACTAGGACAGTCCCGCATAGCATGGAGGGTGGTTTCGATGGTCATGTTACAGATCGGGCATAGCCCCTTACCAAGATTGGCCTGGAGGATTTTATGGCCAGATGGGAGTGCATCATGACATAAAACGCCATCCAAAGGTACGAATCTTGGGAAGAGTGGGCAGTTTAGATATAATTTTCCAAAGTTTGGAGGGTCTATTAACTGAACCTAGTTGTAACTGCAAAAATTGGTAACTAGACCGAACTGTGTACAGGCCAGAGTCATGGTGCCCCCAAAGTGTGGTATCGTTTGTGTCATTAATAATGGGTACATTAAGGATGGTGTTGGCATCTTCGTGGGAGAAGTATTCTCTGACTTTTGATTCGTCCCATCGGGGTAAATTAGGCAACATGAAAGTACCTGCTCGAAGAGGGACTTCGTCATTTACCTCATAATCACCATAAAGGTTAACAAGTTGAGAGCCACCCCATTTATCAAAGTGGATTTGAACTTGGCTAGATATACCCGGGCTTTTGGAAAAACCATTGCGAAGCTTAGAGATAGCAACGCTAAGGCCTTTCCAAGCACAAGAAGAATGTCGAGTGTGAGTAGAATCGAGGATAGAACCCGATGGATAATACTTGCATTTGTATACCTGACTAAGGAGATTATCAGGTTCACAAACCAGACGCCAGATCTGTTTGCCTAGTAAAGCAACATTGAAGTGGTGAAGATCGCGAAACCCTATACCTCCTGCTTGTTTTGGCAGACAGACGGTGTCCCAAGGGAGCATATGCCAACCTCGTTTATTAGCTTTCCCAGAACACCAATAACGGCGTATCGAAGTGGTCATATCATCAATAATGTTTTGGGATAAAAGGTAGCTAGACATAACATACTGCGGAATAGACTGGATGACAGATTTAATAAAAATTTCTCTACCACTAAAGGAGAGGAGATGTTTTTCCCTGGTGAATCCCAAGGCTGTTGTCTTGTTCTTTCCTATGAGGAGAGGGACTCCCAGATAGACACCTGGATCATCCATTTCTCTTACATGAAGGATAACATTGATTTCTGACCGAAGCGACATGGAAGTTTTCCGAGAAAAGAAAATAGTAGACTTTTAAAGATTCACTGCCTGCCCAGAAGAAGTAGCGTAAGTATGCAGAGCATTCTTAAGGCATTGAGCTTCTGTAGTTGTATTCTTAATGAAGACGATACAATCATCAGCAAAGAGGAGGTGGTTGACGCGTAAAATTTTTACTTTAAGCTGTATAATTAGGGTCAAAAGCCCATAATTAAATTTTTGTACACAAAAAAATTGATTTAATATCATTTTCGATCGTTTTTTAGGGTTTAGAGCGTGCATGTCTAAATGGGCTTTCTATTGAACACGTTCGAATTTTAACCGAGTAAAAAGCTCAAAATTGATTTTAAATTGTATAATTAGGTTTAAAAGCCCATAATTAACTTTTTGTTCCCAAAAAATTTGATTTAATATCATTTTCGATCGTTCTTATGGTTCAGAGCGTGCATGTCTAAATGAGCTTTCTAGTGAACACGTTCGAATTTTAGCCGAGTAAAAAGCTCAAAATTTTAGTTTAAGCTGTACAATTAGGTTCAAAAGCCCATAATTAACTTTTCGTACCCAAAAAATTTGATTTAATATCATTTTCGATTGTTTTTTAGGGTTTAGAATGTGCATGTCTAAATGAGCTTTTTATTGAACACGTTCGAATTTTAACCGAGTAAAAAGCTCAAAAATTGATTTTCAATTGTATCATTAGGTTTAAAAGCCCATAATTAACGTTTTTGTAAAAAAAATATTTGATTTAATATCATTTTCGATCGTTTTTTATGGTTTAGAGCGTGCATGTCTAAATGGGCTCTTTAGTGAACCCGTTCGAATTTTAAACGAGTAAAAAGCTCAAAATTTGAGTTTAAGCAGTATAATTAGGTTCAAAAGCCCATAATTAACTTTTTATATCAAAAAAAATTGATTTAATATCATTTTTGATCGTTTTTTAGGGTTCAAAGCATGTATGTCTAAGGGGCTTTATAGTGAACCCGTTAGAATTTTAGCCGAGTAAAAAGCTCAAAATTTTAGTTCTATCTATATAATTAGGTTCAAAAGCCCGTAATTAAATTTTTATACCCAAAAATTTTAATTTAATATCATTTTCGATCGTTTTTTAGGGTTAAGAGCATGCATGTCGAAATGGGCTTTCTAGTGAACCCGTTCTAATTTTAACCGAGTAAAAAGTTCAAAATTTGAGTTTAAGTTGTATAATTAGGTTCAAAAGCCCATAATTAACTTTTTGTAACCAAAAAATTTGATTTAATATCATTTTCGATCGTTTTTTAGGGTTTAGAGCGTGCATGTCTAAATGGGCTTTCTGGAGAACCCGTTCGAATTCTAAACGAGTAAAAAGTTCAAAATTTGAGTTTAAGGAGAATAATTAGGTTCAAAAGCCCATAATTAACTTTTTGTACCCAAAAAATTTGATTTAAGATCATTTTCAATCATTTTTTAGGGATGAGATCGTGCATGTCTAATTGGGGTTTCTAGTGAACCCGTTCAAATTTTAAACGAGTAAAAAGCTCAAAATTGATTTTAAATTGTATAATTAGGTTCTAAAGTCCATAATTAAATTTTTTTACCCAAAAAATTTGATTTAATATCATTTTCGATCATTTTTTAGGTTTTAGTACGTGCATGTCTAAATGGGCTTTCTAGTGCCGTTCGAATTTTAACCGAGTAAAAAGCTCAAAATTTGATTTTAAGCTATATAATTCGGTTCTAAAGACCATAATTAACTTTTTTTACCCAAAAAAATTATTTAAAATCATTTTTTAGGGTTTAGAGTGTGCATCTCTAAATGGGCTTTATAGTGAACCCGTTCGAATTTTAGCCGAGTAAAAAGTACAAAAATTTAGTTTAAGCAGTATAATTAGGTTCAAAAGCCCATAATTAACTTTTTTACCTAAAAATTTTGATTTAGTATCATTTGACTTTAAGTTCAAAATTTGACTTTAAGTTGTATAATTAGGTTCAAAAGCCCGTAATTAACTTTTAATACAAAAATTTTGTACACAAAATTTTGTTTTAATATCATTTTCGATCGTTTTTTAGGGTTCGGAGCGTGCATGTCTAAATGGGCTTTCTATTGAACACGTTCGGATTTTAACCGATTAAAATTGTCAAAAATTGATTTTAATTGAATAATTAGGTTTAAAAGACCAGAATTAAATTTTTATACCCAAAAAATTTGATTTAATATAATTTTTGTTTGTTTTTACGGTTTAGAGTGTGCATGTCTAAATGGGCTTTCTAGTGAACCCGTTCGAGTTTTAACTGAGTAAAAAGCTCAAAATTTGAGTTTAAGCTGTATAATTAGGTTCAAAAGCCCATAATTAACTTTTAATACAAAAAATTTGATTTAATATCATTTTCGATCATTTTTTAGGTTTAAGAGCGTGCATGTCTAAATGGGCTTTCTATTGAAAACATTCGAATTTTAACCGAGAAAAAAGCTCAAAAAAATTATTTTAAATTGTATAATTTGGTTTAAAAGCCCATAATTAACTTTTTGTTCCCAAAAAATTTGATTTAATATCATTTTTGATCGTTTTTGTAGTTAAGAGCGTGCATGTCTAAATGGACTTTCTAGTGAACCCGATTGAATTTTAACCGAGTAAAAAGCAAAAAATTTGAGTATAAGCTGCATAATTAGGTTCAAAAGCCCATAATTAACTTTTTATACCCAAAAATTTTGATTTAATATCATTTTCGATCGGTTTTTAGGGTTTAGAGCATGCATGTCTAAATGGGTTTTCTAGTGAAGCCGTTCGAATTTTAACCGAGTAAAAAGCTCAAAATTTTAGTTTAAGCTGCATAATTAGGTTCAAAAGCCCATAATTAACTTTTTGTACCCAAAAAATTTGATTAAATATCATTTTTGATCGTTTTTTTAGGGTTCAGAGCGTGCATGTCTAAATGGGATTTCTATTGAACGCGTTCGAATTTTAACCGAGTTAAAAGCTCAAAAATTGATTTTAAATTATATAATTAGGTTTAAAAGCTCATAATTAACTTTTTAATCTCAAAAATTTTAATTTAATATCATTTTTGATCGTTTTTTATGGTTCAGAGCGTGCATGTCTAAATGGGCTTTCTAGTGAACCCGTTCGAATTCTAAATGAGTAAAAAGTTCTAAATTTGAGTTTAAGCTGAATAATTAGGTTCAAATGACCATAATTAACTTTTTATACCCAAAACTTTTGATTTAATATCATTTTCGATCGTTTTTTAGGGTTCAGAGCGTGCATGTTTAAATGGGCTTTCTAGGGAACCCGTTCGAATTTTAACCGAGTAGAAAGCTCAAAATTTTAGTTTAAGCTGTATAATTAGGTTTAAAAACCCATAATTAACTTTTTGTACCCAAAAAATTTGATTAATATCATTTTCGTTCGTTTTTTAGGGTTCGGAGCGTACATGTCTAAATGGGATTTCTATTGGACGCGTTCGAATTTATCCGAGTTAAAAGCTCAAAAATTGATTTTAAATTATATAATTAGGTTTAAAAGCTCATAATTAACTTTTTAATCTCAAAAATTTTATTTTAATATCATTTTCGATCGTTTTTTATGGTTCGGAGCGTGCATGTCTAAATGGGCTTTCTAGTGAACCCGTTCGAATTCTAAACGAGTAAAAAGTTCTAAATTTGAGTTTAAGCTGAATAATTAGGTTCAAATGACCATAATTAACTTTTTATACCCAAAAATTTTGATTTAATATCATTTTCGATCGTTTTTTAGGGTTCAGAGCGTGCATGTCTAAAGGGGCTTTCTAGGGAACCCGTTCCAATTTTAACCGAGTAAAAAGCTCAAAAATTGATTTTCAATTGTATAATTAGGTTCAAAAGCCCGTAATTAACTTTTTAAAATAAAAAATTTGATTTAATATCATTTTCGATCATTTTTAGGGTTTAGAGTGTTCATTTCAAAATGGGCTTTCTAGAGAACCCGTTCGAATTTTATCTGAGTAAAAAGCTCAAAAATTTAGTTTAAGCAGTATAATTAGGTTCAAAAGCCCATAATTAACTTCTTAATACAAAAATTTTGATTTAATATCATTTTCGATCATTTTTTAGGGTTTAGAGCGTGCATGTCTAAATGGGCTTTCTATTGAACACGTTCGAATTTTAAACAAGAAAAAAGCTCAAAAAAATTATTTTAAATTGTATAATTTGGTTTAAAAGCCCATAATTAACTTTTTGTTCTCAAAAAATTTGATTTAATATCATTTTCGATCGTTTTTATAATTCAGAGCGTGCATGTCTAAATGGGCTTTCTAGTGAACCCGATCGAATTTTAACTGAGTAAAAAGCAAGAATTTTGAGTATAAGCTTCATAATTAGTTTCAAAAGCCTACAATTAACTTTTTATAACCAAAATTTTTTATTTCATATCATTTTCAATCGATTTTTAGGGTTCAGAGCGTGCATGTCTAAAAGAGTTTTCTAGTGAACCCGTTCGAATTTTAACCGAGTAAAAATCTAAAATTTTAGTTTTAAGTTGTATAATTAGGTTCAAAAGCCCATAATTAACTTTTTGTACCCAAAAAATTTGATTAAATATCATTTCCGATCGTTTTTTAAGGTTTAGAGCGTGCATGTTTTAATGGGCTTTTTATTGAACGCGTTCGAATTTTAACCGATTAAAAAGCTCAAAAATTGAGTTTCAGTTGTATAATTAGGTTTAAAAGCTCATAATTAACTTTTTGTACCCAAAAAAATTGATTAATATCATTTTCGATGTTTTTTAGGGTTCAGAGCGTACATGTCTAAATTTGCTTTCTTGTGAACACGTTCGAATTTTAATCGAGTAAAATGCTCTAAAATTGATTTTCAATTGTATAATTAGGTTCAAACGCCCATAATTAACTTTTTTTACCCAAAAAATTTGATTTAATATCATTTTCAATCGTTTTTTAGGGTTTAGAGCGTGCATGTCTAAATGGGTTTTCTAGTGAAGCCGTTCTAATTTTAACTGAGTAAAAAGCTCAAAATTTGAGTTTAAGCTGTATAATTAGGTTCAAAAGCCCATAATTAACTTTTTAATCCAAAAAATTTGATTTAATATCATTTTCGATCATTTTTTTAGGGTTTAGAGCGTGCATGTCTAAATGGGGTTTTATTGAACACGTTCAAATTTTAACCGAGAAAAAAGCTCAAAAAGTTATTTTAAATTGTATAATTAGGTTTAAAAGCCCATAATTAACTTTTTGTTCCTAGAAAATTTGATTTAATATCATTTTCGATCGTTTTTATAGTTCAGAGCGTGCATGTTTAAATGGGCTTTTTAGTGAACCCGATTGAATTTTAACCGAGTAAAAAGCAAAAAATTTGAGTATAAGCTGCATAATTAGGTTCAAAAGCCCATAATTAACTTTTTATACCCAAAAATTTTGATTTAATATCATTTTCTATCGTTTTTTAGGGTTTAGAGCGTGCATGTCTAAATGGGTTTTCTAGTGAAGCCGTTCGAATTTTAACTGAGTAAAAAGCTTAAAGTTTGAGTTTAAGTTGTATAATTAGGTTCAAAAGCCCATAATTAACTTTTTAATCCAAAAAATTTGATTTAGTATCATTTTCGATCATTTTTTAGGGTTCAGAGCGTGCATGTCTAAATGGGCTTTCTATTGAACACATTCGAATTTTAACCGAGAAAAAAGCTCAAAAAAATTATTTTAAATTGCATAATTTGGTTTGAAAGCCCATAATTAACTTTTTGTTCCCAAAAAATTTGATTTAATATCATTTTTGATCGTTTTTGTAGTTCAGAGCGTGCATGTCTAAATGGGCTTTCTAGTGAACCCGATTGAATTTTAACCGAGTAAAAAGCAAAAAAATTGAGTATAAGCTACATAATTAGGTTCAAAAGCCCATAATTAACTTTTTATACACAAAAATTTTGATTTAATATCATTTTCGATCGGTTTTTAGGGTTCAGAGCGTGCATGTCTAAATGGGTTTTCTAGTGAACCAATTCGAATTTTAACCGAGTAAAAAGCTCAAAATTTTAGTTTAAGCTGTATAAATAGGTTCAAAAGCCCATAATTAACTTTTTGTACCCAAAAAATTTGATTAAAAATCATTTTCAATCGTTTTTTTAGGGTTCAGAGCGGGCATGTCTAAATGGGATTTCTATTGAACGCGTTCGAATTTTAACCGAGTTAAAAGCTCAAAAATTGATTTTAAATTATATAATTAGGTTTAAAAGCTCATAATTAACTTTTTAATCTCAAAAATTTTATTTTAATATCATTTTCGATCGTTTTTTATGGTTCGGAGCGTGCATGTCTAAATTGGCTTTCTAGTGAACCCGTTCGAATTTTAACCGAGTAAAGAGCTCAAAATTTTAGTTTAAGCTGTATAATTAGGTTCAAAAGCCCATAATTAACTTTTTGTACCCAAAAAATTTGATTAAAAATCATTTTCAATCGTTTTTTTAGGGTTCAGAGCGGGCATGTCTAAATGGGATTTCTATTGAACGCGTTCGAATTTTAACCGAGTTAAAAGCTCAAAATTTGATTTTAAATTATATAATTAGGTTTAAAAGCTCATAATTAACTTTTTAATCTCAAAAATTTTATTTTAATATCATTTTCGATCGTTTTTTGTGGTTCGAAGCGTACATGTCTAAATGGGCTTTCTAGTGAACCCGTTCGAATTCTAAACGAGTAAAAAGTTCTAAATTTGAGTTTAAGCTGAATAATTAGGTTCAAATGACCATAATTAACTTTTTATACCCAAAAATTTTTATTTAATATCATTTTCGATCGTTTTTTAGGGTTCAGAGCGTGCATGTCTAAAGGGGCTTTCTAGGGAACCCGTTCGAATTTTAACCGAGTAGAAAGCTCAAAATTTGATCTTAAATTGTATAGTTATTTTTAAATTCCCATAATTAACTTTTTCTTCTCACAAAATTTGATTTAATATCATTTTCGATCATTTTTATAGTTTAGAGCGTGCATGTCTAAATGAGATTTCTAGTGAACCCGTTCGAATTTTAATCGAGTGAAAAGCAAAAAATTTTAGTTTAAGCTGCATAATTAGGTTCAAAAGCCCATAATTAAATTTTTATACCCAAAAATTTTGATTTAATATTATTTTCGATCGTTTTTTAGGGTTTAGAGCGTGCATGTCGAAATGGGCTTTCTAGTGAACCCGTTCTAATTTTAACCGAGTAAAAAGTTCAAAATTTGATTTTAAGTTGTATAATTAGGTACAAAACCCATAATTAAATTTTTGTACCCAAAAAATTTGATTTAATATCATTTTCGATCGTTTTTTAGGGTTTAGAGCATGCATGTCTAACGGGGCTTTCTAGAGAACCGTTCGAACTTTAGCCGAGTAAAAAGCTCAAAAATTTAGTTTAAGTAGTATAATTAGGTTCAAAAGCCCATAATTAACTTTTTTACCCAAAAATTTGAATTAATATCATTTTTGATAATTTTTTAGGGTTTAGTGCGTGCAGGTCTAAATGTGCTTTCTAGTGAACCCGTTCGAATTTTAATCGAGTAAAAAGCCCAAAATTTTAGTTTAAGGTGTATAATTAGGTTCAAAAGCCCATAATTAACTTTTTGTAACCAAAAAATTGATTTAATATCATTTTCGATCTTTTTTGGGTTCAAAGTGTGCATGTCTAAATGGGCTTTCTAGTGAACCCGTTTGAATTTTATCCGAGTAAAAAGCTCAAAATTAGAGTTGAAGCTCTATAATTACGTTCAAAAGCCCATAATAAACTTTTTATACACAAAAATTTTGTTTTAATATCATCTTCGATCATTTTTTAGGGTTCTGAGCATGCATGTCTAAATGTGCTTTCTAGTAAACCCGTTTGAATTTTAACCAAGTAAAAAGCTCAAAATTTTAGTTTAAGCTATATAATTAGGTTCAAAAGCCCATAATTAACATTTTGTACCCAAAAAATTTGATTTAATATCATTTTTGATCGTTTTTTAGGTTCTAAGCATGCATGTCTAAATTGTATAATTAGGTTTAAAAACCCATAATTAACTTTTTGTTCCAAACATATTAGATTTAATATCATTTTCGATCTTTTTTATGGTTCAGAGCGTGAATGTTTAAATGGGAGTTCTAGTGAACCCGTTCGAATTCTAAACGAGTAAAAAGTTCAAAATTTGAGTTTAAGTTGTTTAATTAGGTTAAAAAGCCCATAATTAACTTTTTATACACAAAAACTTTGTTTTAATATCATTTTCGATCGTTTTTTAGGGTTTAGAGCGTGCATGTCTAAATGGGCTTTCTATTGAACACGTTCGGATTTTAACTGATTAAAAAGCTCAAAAATTGATTTTAATTGAATAATTAGGTTTAAAAGCCCATAATTAAATTTTTATACCCAAAAAATTTGATTTAATTGAATAATTAGGTCTAAATGAGCTTTCTAGTGAACACATTCGAATTTTAACTGAGTAAAAAGCTCAAAATTTGAGTTTAAGCTGTATAATTAGGTTCAAAAGCCCATAATTAACTTTTTAATACAAAAAATTTGATTTAATATCATTTTCGATCATTTTTTAGAGTTCAGAGCGCGCATGTCGAAATAGGCTTTCTATTGAACACGTTCGAATTTTAACCGAGAAAAAAGCTCAAAAAAGTTATTTTAAATTGTATAATTTGGTTTAAAAGCCCATAATTAACTTTTTGTTCCCAAAAAATTTGATTTAATATCGTTTTCGATCGTTTTTATAGTTCAGAGCGTGCATGTCTAAATGGGCTTTCTAGTGAACCCGTTCGAATTTTAACCGAGTAAAAAGCAAAAAATTTGAGTATAAGCTGTATAATTAGGTTCAAAAGCCCATAATTAACTTTTTATACCCAAAAATTTTGATTTAATATCATTTTCGATCATTTTTTAGGGTTCAGAGCGTGCATGTCTAAATGGGCTTTCTAGTTAACCCGTTCGAATTCTAAACGAGTAAAAAGTTCAGAATTTGAGTTTAAGCTGAATAATTAGGTTCAAATGCCCATAATTAACTTTTTATACCCAAAAAATTGATTTAATATCATTTTTGATCGTTTTTTAGGCTTCAGAGTGTGCATGTCTAAATGGGCTTTCTAGTGAACCCGTTCGAATTTTAACCGAGAAGAAAGCTCAAAATTTTAGTTTAAGATGTATAATTAGGTTTGAAAGCCCATAATTAACTTTTTTTACCCAAAAAATTTGATTAATATCAATTTCGATATTTTTTAGGGTTCAGAGCGTACATGTCTAAATGGGCTTTCTAGTGAACACGTTCGAATTTTAACCGAGTAAAATGCTGTAAAATTGATTTTCAATTGTATAATTAGGTTCAAAAGCCCAAAATTAACTTTTTTTTAGCCAAAAAATTTAATTTAATATCATTTTCGATCGTTTTTTAGGGTTTAGAGCGTGCATGTCTAAATGAGTTTTCTAGTGAAGGCGTTCGAATTTTAACTGAGTAAAAAGCTCAAAATTTGAGTTTAAGGTGTAAAATTAGGTTCAAAAGCCCATAATTAACTTTTTAATACAAAAAATTTGATTTAATATCATTTATGATCATTTTTTAGGGTTCAGAGCATGCACGTCTAAACGGGCTTTCTATTGAACAAGTTCGAATTTTAACCGAGAAAAAAGCTCAAAAATTTATTTTAAATTGTATAATTAGGTTTAAAAGCCCATAATTAACTTTTTGTTCCCAGAAAATTTGATTTAATATCATTTTCGATCGTTTTTATAGTTCAGAGCGTGCATGTCTAAATGGGCTTTCTAGTGAACCCGTTCGAATTTTAACGGAGTAAAAAGCAAAAAAATTGAGTATAAGCTGTATTTTGATTTAATATCTTTTTCGATCAGTTTTTAGAGTTTAGAGCATGCATGTCTAAATGGGCTTTCTAGTGAACCCGTTCGAATTTTAACCGACTAAAAAGCTCAAAATTTTAGTTTAAGAAGTATAATTAGGTTCAAAAGCTCATAATTAACTTTTTGTTCCCAAAAAATTTGATTCAATATCATTTTCGATCGTTTTTTATGGTTCAGAGCGTGCATGTTTAAATGGGATTTCTAGCGAATCCGTTCGAATTCTAAAGGAGTAAAAAGTCAAAATTTGAGTTTAAGCTGAATAATTAGGTTCAAAAGCCCATAATTAAATTTTTATACCCAAAATTTTTGATTTAATATCATTTTCGATCATTTTTTAGGGTTCAGAGCGTGCATGTCTAAATGGGCTTTCTAGTTAACCCGTTCGAATTTTAACCGAGTAAAAAGTTCAGAATTTAAGTTTAAGCTGAATAATTAGGTTCAAATGCCCATAATTAACTTTTTATACCCAAAAAATTGATTTAATATCATTTTTGATCGTTTTTTAGGCTTCAGAGTGTGCATGTCTAAATGGGCTTTCTAGTGAACCCGTTCGAATTTTAACCGAGTAGAAAGCTCAAAATTTTAGTTGAAGCCGTATAATTAGGTTTGAAAGCCCATAATTAACTTTTTTTTACCCAAAAAATTTGATTAATATCAATTTCGATGTTTTTTAGGGTTCAGAGCGTACATGTGTAAATGGGCTTTCTAGTGAACACGTTCGAATTTTAACCGAGTAAAATGCTCTAAAATTGATTTTCAATTGTATAATTAGGTTCAAAAGCCCAAAATTAACTTTTTTTTAGCCAAAAAATTTGATTTAATATCATTTTCGATCGTTTTTTAGGGTTTAGAGCGTGCATGTCTAAATGGGTTTTCTAGTGAAGGGGTACGAATTTTAACTGAGTAAAAAGCTCAAAATTTGAGTTTAAGGTGTATAATTAGGTTCAAAAGCCCATAATTAACTTTTTAATACAAAAAATTTGATTTAATATCATTTATGATCATTTTTTAGGGTTCAGAGCATGCAAGTCTAAACGGGCTTTTTATTGAACACGTTCGAATTTTAACCGAGAAAAAAGCTCAAAAATTTATTTTAAATTGTATAATTAGGTTTAAAAGCCCATAATTAAGTTTTTGTTCCCAGAAAATTTGATTTAATATCATTTTCCATCGTTTTTATAGTTCAGAGCGTGCATGTCTGAATGGGCTTTCTAGTGAACCCGTTCGAATTATAACCGAGTAAAAAGCAAAAAATTTGAGTATAAGCTGTATAATTAGGTTCAAAAACCCATAATTAACTTTTATACCCAAAAATTTTGATTTAATATCATTTTCGATCAGTTTTTAGAGTTTAGAGCATGCTTGTCTAAATGGGCTTTCTAGTGAACCCGTTCGAATTTTAACCGACTAAAAAGCTCAAAATTTTAGTTTAGGAAGTATAATTAGGTTCAAAAGCCCATAATTAACTTTTTGTTCCCAAAAAATTTGATTCAATATCATTTTCGATCGTTTTTTATGGTTCAGAGCGTGCATGTTTAAATGGGCTTTCTAGCGAATCCGTTCGAATTCTAAAGGAGTAAAAAGTTCAAAATTTGATTTTAAGCTGAATAATTAGGTTCTAAAGCCCATAATTAAATTTTTATACCCAAAATTTTTGATTTAACATCATTTTCGATTATTTTTTAGGGATCAGAGCATGCATGTCTAAATGGGCATTCTATTGAACACGTTCGAATTTTAACTGAGTAAAAAGCTCAAAATTTGAGTTTAAGCTGTATAATTAAGTTTAAAAGCACATAATTAACTTTTTGTACCCAAAAAATTTGATCAATATCATTTTCGATCGTTTTTTAGGGTTCAGAGCGTACATGTCTAAATGGGCTTTCTAGTGAACCCGATCGAATTTTAACCGAGTAAAAAGCTCAAAACTTGAGTTTAAGCTGTATAATTATGTTTAAAAGCCCATAATTAAATTTTTGTATCCCAAAAATTTGATTTAATATCATTTTCGATCGTTTTTTATGGTTCAGAGCGTGCATGTCTAAATGGTCTTTCTAGTGAACCCGTTCGAATTTTAACCAAGTGAAAAGTTCAAAATTTGAGTTTAAGTTGTATAATTAGGTTTAAAAGCCCATAATTAAATATTTGTACACAAAAAAATTTGACTTAAATATCATTTTCGATCGTTTTTTATGGTTCAGGGCGTGCATATCTAAATGGGCTTTATAGTGAATCTGTTCGAATTTTAACCGACTATAAAGCTCAAAATTTGAGTTTAAGTTGTATAATTAGTTTTAAAAGCCCATGATTAACTTTTTGTACCCAAAAAAATTTGATTTAATATCATTTTCGGTCGTTTTTTAGGTTTTAGAGCGTGTATTTCTAAATGGGCTTTCTAGTGAACCCGTTCAAATTTAGCCGAGTAAAAAGTTCAAAATTGAGTTTATGTTGTAAAATCAGGTTCAAAAGCCCATAATTAACTTTTTGTACCCAAAAAATTTGATTTAATATCATTTTCGAACGTTTTTTACGGTTTAAAGTGTGCATGTCTAAATTGGCTTTCTAGTGAACCCGTTCAAATTTTAGCCGAGTAAAAAGCTCAAAATTTTAGTTTAAGCTGTATAATTAGGTTCAAAAGCCCATAATTAACTTTTTGTACCCAAAAATTTTGATTTAATATCATTTTCGATCGTTTTTTATGGTTCAGAGCGTGCATGTCTAAATGGGCTTTGTAGTGAACACGTTCGAATTTTAAACGAGTAAAAAGCTCAAAATTTGATTTTACGCTGTATAATTAGATTCAAAAGACCATAATTAACTTTTTGTACACAAAAAAATTTGATTTATTATCATTTTCGATCGTTTTCTAGGGTTCAAAGCGTACATTTATAAATGGGCTTTCTAGTGAACCCATTCGAATTTTATCTGAGTAAAGAGCTCAAAATTAGAGTTTTAAGGCCCATAATTAACTTTTTGTACCCAAAAAATT
Source organism: Abelmoschus esculentus (assembly GCA_035048815.1). Classification (NCBI taxonomy): domain Eukaryota; kingdom Viridiplantae; phylum Streptophyta; class Magnoliopsida; order Malvales; family Malvaceae; genus Abelmoschus; species Abelmoschus esculentus. The sequence continues at coordinate 7,519,036 of JAUCBN010000049.1, forward strand.
TGATTTAATAATTTTGATCGTGTTTTAGGGTTCAAATCAGGCATGTCTAAATGGGCTTTCTAGTGAACCCTTTCAAATTTTAGCCAAGTAAAAAGCTCAAAATTTTAGTTTAAGCTGTATAATTAGGTTCAAAAGCCCATAATTAAATTTCTGTACCCAAAAAATTTGAATTAATATCATTTTCAATCGTTTTTTAGGGTTTAGAGCGTGCATGTCTAAAAGGGCTTTCAATTGAACCCGTTCGAATTTTAACCGAGTAAAAAGCTTAAAAATAGATTTTAAATTTTACAATTAGGTTTAAAAGCCCATAATTAACTTCTTATACCTAAAAAATTTGATTTAATATCATTTTTGATGTTTTTTAGGGTTCAGAGCGTGCTAGTCTAAATGGGCTTTCTAGTGAACCCGTTCGAATTTTAACCGAGTAAAAAGTTCAAAATTTTAGTTTAAACTGTATAATTAGTTTCAGAAGCCCATAATTAACTTTTTGTACCCCAAAAATTTGATTTAATATAATTTCCGATTGTTTTTTAGGGTTTAAAGCATGCTTGTCTAAATGGACTTTATAGTGAACACGTTAGAATTTTAGACGAGTAAAAGCCACAAAAATTTTAGTTTCAGCTGTATAATTAGGTTTAAAAGCCCATAATTAAATTTTTGTACCGAAAAATTTGATTTAATTTCATTTTTGATCATTTTTTAGGGTTCAGTGCGTGCATGTCTAAATGGGCTTTCTAGTGAACACGTTCGAATTTTATCCAAGTAAAAAGCTCAAAATTTGAGTTTAAGCTGTATAATTTAGTTCAAATGCCCATAATTAACTTTTTGTGCCCAAAATTTTTGATTTAATATCATTTTCGATCGTTTTTTAGGTTTCAAAGCGTGCATGTCTAAATGGGATTTCTAGTGAACCCGTTTGAATTCTAACCGAGTAAAAAGTTCAAAATTTCAGTTTACGCTGTATAATTAGGTTCAAAAGCCCATAATTATCTTTTTATATCCAAAAAATTTGATTTAATATCATTTTCGATCGTTTTTTAGGGTTCAGAGCATACATGTCTAAATTGGCTTTCTAGTGAACACGTTCAAATTTTAACCGAGTCAAAAGTTCAAAATTTTAGTTTAAGCTGTATAATAAGGTTCAAAAGCCCATAATTAACTTTTTGTACCCAAAAAATTTGATTTATATCATTTTCCATCGTTTTTTCGGGTTCAGAGCGTGCATGTCTAAATGGGCTTTCTAGTGAACCCGTTCGAATTTTAACCGATTAAAATGCTCAAAATTAGAGTTTAAGCTGTATAATTTGGTTCAAATGCCCATAATTTACTTTTTGTACCCAAAAAATTTGATTTAATTTCATTTTCGATCGTTTTTTAGGGTTCATAACGTGCATGTCTAAATGGGCTTTCTAGTGAACCCGTTCTAATTTTAACCGATTAAAAAGCTCAGAATTTGAGTTTAAGTTGTATAATTAGGTTCAAAAGCCCATAATTAGCTTTTGGAACCCAAAAAATTTGATTTAATATCATTTTCGATTGTTTTTTAGGGTTCAAAGCGTGCATGTCTAAATGGGCTTTCTAGTGAACCCCGTTCGAATTTTAGCCGAGTAAAAAGCTCAAAATTTTAGTTTAAGTTTTATAATTAGTTTCAGAAGCCTGTAATTAAATTTTTGTACCCAAAAAATTTGATTTAATGTAATTTTCGATCATTTTTTAGGGTTTATAACGTGCATGTCTAAATGGGCTTTCTAGTGAACACGTTTGAATTTTAACCGAGTAAAAAGCTCAAAATTTTAGTTTAAACTGTAGAATTAGGTTCAATAGCCCATAATTAAGTTTTTGTACCCAAAAAATTTGCTTTAATATCATTTTCGATTGCTTTTTATGGTTCAGAGCGTACATGTATAAATGGGCTTTCTAGTGAACCCATTCGAATTTTATCTGAGTAAAAAGCTCAAAATTAGAGTTTAAGTTGTATAATTTGGTTCATAAGCCCATAATTTACTTCTTATACCAAAAAAATTTGAATTAATATCGTTTTCGATCGTTTTTTTGGGTTTAGAGCGTGCATGACTAAATGGGCTTTCTAGTGAACCCGTTCGAATTTTAACTGAGTAAAAAGTTCAAAATTTGAGTTTATACTGCGTAATTAGTTTCATAAGCCCATAATTTGATTTAATATCATTTTCGATCGTTTTTATGGTTCAGAGCGTGCATGTCTAAATGGGCTTTGTAGTGAACACGTTTGAATTTTAACCGAGCAAAAAGTTCAAAATTTGAGTTTAAACTGTATAATTAGTTTAAAAAGCCCATATTTAACTTTTTGTTCCCAAAAAATTTGATTTAATATCATTTTCGATCTTTTTTTAGGGTTTAAAGCATGCATGTCTAAATGGGATTTATAGTGAACACGTTAGAATTTTAGCTGAGTAAAAAGCTCAAAATTTTAGTTTAAGCTATATGATTAGGTTCAAAAGCTCAAAATTAAATGTTTGTACCCAAAAAATTTGATTTAATATAATTTTCTATCGTTTTTTAGGGTTTAGAGCGTGCATGTCTAAATGGGCTTTCTAGTGAACACGTTCGAATTTTAACCGAGTAAAAAGCTCAAAATTTGAGTTTAAGAAGTATAATTAGGTATAAAAGCCCATAATTAACTTGTTGTACCCAAAAAATTTGATTTAATATCACTTTCGATCGTTTTTTAGGGTTTAGAGCGTGCATGTCTAAATGAGCTTTCTAGTGAACTCGTTCGATATTTTTTTTTACGGAAAAGGGCCTCATTAAAAAAAACCTAACACTTCCAACCCCAACGAAGGGTTAGAAGCCCCTATGGGGAAAAGAGTACCCCTAGAATTTTATTTAAAATGAGAGTTAAATCTCTCGTAGTTTACAAAAACCCTATAAAATCGGGCATGTCTGAATCAAAGTGAAGAGTACATAGGGTGCGCATGGCCCTAGAAGCAAGAGTGTGTGCTATATTATTGGCCCCTCTAGGTACATAAGTGATCCGATAATTAACTAAACTCCCCATAGTGGTACGAATCATGGACACCAAAGGTTGTAGAGTTGAGAGACCCGGCCCACCCTTGTTGACTTTATTCGAAATGAAGGCTGAATCTGTCTCAAAGGTAATATTCGTCCAGCCTTTCTGGGATTGATTGTGCTTCAGCCGAAGCAGCATCCGGACATCCTACAAGAGGAAGAGAAGTCCCTCCCAAAACAACACCATCCGAGTTACGTGCTACTACACCAGCTACAACACTTCCGGAAATGTGATCAAAAGCCCCATTCGTATTTATTTTAATTGAACCAGGGCCTGGTTATTGCCAAGTTTGGTTTTGAATAATTGGTTTTTGTGGATTGTTAGTGGCAGAGGTAAGATTTGCATTTTGATAGTCATTCAATAATGAATTTGCGTTTGCAAATGTTAAATATGGTGGCTGAAGATGACAATTGTGGATCCAATCATTTCTTCTGTTCCAAATATTCCAGAGGATTGTTAGAAAAAGAGTAAAGTTCTGTTTATTAAGTTTAGCCGCTGCGGTCTCCAGCCAATGGAGTGTCGATGTAAAATTACCTGATTGGATTAAAGTAGGAAAACCTGCTTGTCGAATAGTTTCATGGACACCAGGACAGTCACGCAAATCGTGTATCGGGGTTTCAGTTGTGGCTGCGCAAATTGGGCATATACCATTACCTAAGTTAGCATTTAGTAATTTGGATCACGTAGGAAGGGTGTCATTTCCTAGTCGCCATCCAAAGGTTCTGACCTTTGGTAAGGCTGGTAGCTTAGATATAGTTTTTCAAATACGTGTTGGTCTATTTAGAGGGCCACGTGGTTTTTGTAGGAATAAATAGCCCGATCTGACTGAATAAAGTCCATAATCATTATGCATCCATATGGTCGTACCTCTATGGTCATTAATTATAGGGATGTTTAAAATAGCATTGGCATTCTCTCTAACAAAAAAGGAACGTATTTTAGGTTCATCTCATTATGGTTGTCCAGAAAACATAAAATCCCAGGCTCGTTTGGGAAGTTCACTGGAGATTTCATATTCTCCAAAAAGTTGAATCGGAGAGGAACCTCCCCATAGATCATGGAAAATGTTAATCTTGCTATTGATTCATGGTCTTGTAACAAAACCAGAAAGGAGTTTTTTCAGGGCCGTGCATAGACCTTTCCAAGCAAAAGAGGATTTTGAAGTGGAAGCTGCATCGAGGATGTTGCCAGATGGGTAGTATTTAGCCTTATATACCTAGCCAAGGAGGTTAGATGGTTCACAGAGTAGTCTCCAAATATGTTTTCCTAATAGAGCAATATTAAAGTTGTGGAGATCACGGAAGCTCATGCCCCCTACTGATTTTGGTTGGCATACAACTTCCCAAGGAAGCATGTGCCAGCCTTTTTTGTTATCTTTCCCAGATCACCAATATCGGCGAATAGAAGTGGTCATATCATCGATAATGTTATGTGGAAGAAGATAGCAGGACATGACATATTGCGGAAGAGATTGAATAACGGATTTTATGAAAATTTCTCTACCACTAAAAGATAATAGATGTTTATCCCATTTGGAGAGACTCGCGTTAACTTTGTCTCTAGGAAATCCTAACGAGGTTGTTTTGTTTTTTCCAATCAGTAGAGGGACACCTAGGTAAATACTTGGGTCATTAACCTCTTGGACATGGAGAATATCGTTAACAGATGATCTCTGAGATAGATGGTTTTTTGGGGAAAGTAGATTGTCGATTTTTCAAAATTAATTGCTTGACGTGAAGAGGTAGCATATTTGTGTAGTGCATTTTTGAGGTGATTAGCTTCAGTGGTGTTGTTTTTTATGAAGACCAAACAATCGTCGGTGAAAAGGAGGTGGTTTATTTTTGGGTCGTGCCGACTAGCACTAAGTCTAGGGAGGTTGCCGTTAGTATGCTCAGCATTTAATATAGCGGTTAAACCTTGTGTGCAAAAAAGGAAGAGAAATGGAGAAAGTGGATCTCCTTGTCGTAGGCCTCGTTGTGGTATAAAAGAATGAGATAAAGAGTCATTTACACGGACTTGGTATGAAACGGTAGTGACGCATTTCATAATAGTAGAAATCCATGTGTTGTTGAAACCCATACGTTGCATAGTTTGATGTAAGAATGGCCATTCAACTCGATCGAAGGCTTTTTCCATATCTAATTTCAAACTTGCAACTTTAGATAGATAGGAGTCTCCCGTATTGAGGGTATGGAGTAGTTCATGCGCAATTAGTATATTGTCTGTGATGTTTCTACCTTGTATAAATGCCGCTTGGTTGTTACTGATACATAGGGGTATGAATGTTTTGAGACGATTGACTAAGACTTTAGATACAATTTTGTATATAACAGTGCAGAGGCTTGTTGGACGAAGTTGCCTCATTGTTGTTGGATTTTGTTTTTTCGGTATTAAGACAAGAATAGTTTGGTTGACCTTAGCCATGTTAATAGTACCCGAGAGAAGATCGAGGCATAGTCGTATAATGTCCTTACCTAGTGTATCCCAGTGTTGGCGGTAAAAAACACTTGGAAAACCATCTATCCCTGGAGCTTTTCTAGGATCAATATCCCGAAAAGCATTTATAACTTCGTCTTCTGTGTATGGTCGATTTAAATTTTCATTCGTTTCTGGGGTAATTGTTGTTGGAATATTATCTAGGATATTAGCCGAAGGAGTTGGATTTGATGTGGAGAAAAGATTTATAAAATAGTCTGTAGCAATTGATAGAATGTTGGATTCTTCTGTTTGCCAGGTGTTGGAATTATCAAAAAGACCTTGGATAGTGTTTTTCTTACGACGTCCATTGGCACGTGCATGGAAGAAAGAAGTATTTTTGTCTCCATGTTGAAGCCAATTAGTTCTAGAGCGTTGGGCCCAATATATTTCATTGTTATGTTGAAGTGCTTGTAGTTCTTTCTTTGCTTCAATGAGGCATTGTTCCTCTGAAGGTGGCATTATATGTTGTAGACTATTATTAATGTATGTGGTTAAGTATTGAAGGAGTTCATTTGTTTTTTTCCTTTGAGAATTTTGCCAAGAGTTTAGACGGTTGCCAATTTTTTGTATTTTGTTTAAGGTATTCTCATTTGTATTGGTCCAATTATCCTTGATTAGGTTTTTACTTTCATCATTGTTGGCCCAACATTCCTCAAAAGCTTTGAACCCTACCATCAAAAAAATTTGAACGTGTTCACTAGAAAGCCCATTTAGATATGCACGCTTTGAACCCTAAAAAACGATCAAAAATGATATTAAATCAAATTTTTTGGTTACAAAAATTTAATTATGTTCTTTTGAACCTACTTATACAACTTAAAATCAAATTTTGAGCTTTTTACTCGGTTAAAATTCGAACGGGTTCATTAGATAGCCCATTTAGACATGCACGCACTGAACCCTAAAAAATGATCAAAAATGATATTAAATCAATTTTTTGGGGTACTAAAAGTTACTTATGGGTTTTCGAACCTAATTATACAACATAAACTCAAATTTTGAATTTTTCCATTTAGACATGCAGGCTCTAAAACCTAAAAAACGATCGAAAATGATATTAAATCAATTTTTTGGGTATAAAAAGTTAATTATGGGCTTTTGAACCTAAATATACAGCTTAAACTCAAATTTTGAACTCTATACTCGGTTAAAATTCGAACGTGTTCATTAGAAAGCCCATTTAGATATGCACGCTTTGAACCCTAAAAAACGATCGAAAATGATATTAAATCATATTTTTTGGGTACAAAAAGTTAATTATGGGCTTTTGAACCTAAATATATAGCTTAAACACAATTTTTGTGCTTTTTACTCGGTTAAAATTTGAACAAGTTCACTAGAAAGCCCATTTAGACAAGCACGCTCTAAACCCTAAAAAATGATCGAAAATGATATTAAATCAAATTTTGAGGATACAAAAAGTTAATTATGGGCTTTTGAACCTAATTATACAGCTTAAACTCAAATTTTGAACTTTTTACTCGGTTAAATTTCAAAAGTGGTCACTAGAAAGCCCATTTTGATATCCACGCTTTGAACCCTAAAAAAGATCGAAAATGATATTAAATCAAATTTTTTGGGTACAAAAACTTAATTATGGGCTTTTGAACCTAATTATACAGCTTAAAATCAAATTTTGAACTTTTTACTCGGTTAAAATTCGAACATGGTCACTAGAAAGCCCATTTAGATGTGCACGCTTCGAACCCTAAAAAATGATCGAAAGTGATATTAAATCAAATTTTTTTGTTAAAAAAAGTTAATTATGGGCTTTTGAAACTAATTATACATCTTAAACTCAAATTTTGAGCTTTTTATTCGGTTAAAATTCAAACGGGTTCACTAGAAAGCCCTTTAGACATGCATGCTCTTAAACCTAAAAAATAATCAAAAATGATATTAAATCAATTTTTTTGTACTAAAAGTTAATTATGAGCTTTTGAACCTAATTATACATCTTAAACTCAAATTTTGAACTTTTTACTCGGTTAAAATTCGAACGTGTTCACTAGAAAGCCCATTTAGATATGCACGCTTTGAACCCTAAAAAACGATCAAAAATGATATTAAATCAAATTTTTTGGGTACAAAAAGTTAATTATGGGCTTTTGAACCTAATTATACAGCTTCCACTCAAATTTTGACCTTTTTACTCGGTTAAAATTCGAACGTGTTCACTAGAAAGCCCATTTAGATATGCACGCTTTGAACCCTAAAAAACGATCAAAAATGATATTAAATAAAATTTTTTGGGTACAAAAAGTTAATTATGTTCTATTGAACCTAATTATATAGATTAAAATCAAATTTTGAGCTTTTTACTTTGTTAAAATTCTAACGGGTTCACCAAAAAGACTATTTAGACATGCACGCTCTGAACCCTAAAAAATGATCGAAAATGATATTAAATTAATTTTTTGGGGTACTAAAATTTAATTATGGGCTTTTGAACTTAATTATACAACTTAAACTCAAAATTTGAATTTTTTACTCTGTTAAAATTCAAACGGGTTCACCAGAAAAACCATTTTGACATTCACGCTCTGAACTCTAAAAAATGATCGAAAATGACATTAAATCAAATTTTTTGGGTACAAAAAGTTAATTATGGTCTTTTGAAACTAATTATACAGCTTAAACTCAAATTTTGAGCTTTTTACTAGTTTAAAATTCGAACGGGTTCACTAGAAAGCCAATTTAGACATGCACGCTCTAAAACCTAAAAAATAATCGAAAATGATATTAAATGATTTTTTTTGTACTAAAAGTTAATTATGAGCTTTTGAACCTAATTATACATCTTAAACTCAAACTTTTAACTTTTTACTCTGCTAAACCTAATTATTCAATTGAAAATTAATTTTTGAGCTTTTTAAACGGTTAAAATTCAAAGTGTTCACTAGAAACCCACTTAGATATGCATGCTTTGAACCCTAAAAAAGGATCGAAAATGATATTAAATCAAATTTTTTGGGTGCACAAAGTTAATTATGCGCTTTTGAACCTAATTATACAGCTTAGACTCAAATTTTGACCTTTTTACTCGGTTAAAATTCGAACGTGTTCACTACAAAGCCCATTTAGATATGCACGCTTTAAAACCTAAAAAACCATCGAAAATGATATTAAATCAAATTTTACGGGTACAAAAAGTTAAATATGGGCATTTGATCCTAATTACACAACTTAAAATCAAATATTGAAATTTTATACGGTTAAAATTTGAATGAGTTCACTAGAAAGCCCATTTAGACATGCATGCTCTAAACCCTAAAAAATGATCGAAAATGAAATTAAATCAATTTTTCTGTACTAAAAGTTAATTATGATCTTTTCAACCTAATTATACTGCTTAAACTCAAATTTTGAACTTTTTACTCGGTTAAAATTCGAACGTGTTCACTAGAAAGCCCATTTAGATATGCACGCTTTAAACCCTAAAAAGGATCGAAAATTATATTAAATCAAATTTTTTTGGGTACAAAAAGTTAATTATGGGCTTTTGAACCTAATTATACAGCTTAAAATAAAATTTTGAGCTTTTTACTCGGTTAAAATTCGAACGGGTTCACTAGAAAGCCCATTTAGACATGCAAGTTCTAAAACCTAAAAAACGATCAAAAATGATATTAAATCATATTTTTTGGGTACAAAAAGTTAATTATGAGCTTTTGAAACTAATTATTCAGCTTAAACTCAAATTTTGAGCTTTTTACTTGGTTAAAATTCGAACGGGTTCACTAGAAAGCCTATTTAGACATGCAAGCTCTAAAACCTAAAAAACGATCGAAAATGATATTAAATCAAATTTTTTGGCTACAAAAAGTTAATTATGGGCTTTTGAACCTAATTATACAGCTTAAACTCAAATTTTGATTTTTTGCTCGGTTAAAATTAAAATGTGTTCACTAGAAAGCCCATTTAGATATGCACACTTTGAACCCTAAAAAACGATTGAAAATGATATTAAATCAAATTTTTTGTGTACAAAATGTTAATTATGTGCTTTTGAACCTAATTATACGGCTTAAAATCAAATTTTGAGCTTTTTACTCAGTCAAAATTCGAACGGGTTCACAAGATAGCCAATTTAGACATGCACGCACTGAACCTTCAAAAATTATCGAAAATGATATTAAATCAATTTTTTGGGTTAGTAAAAGTTAATTATGGGCTTTTGAACCTATTTATACAACTTAAACTCAAATTTTGAATTTTTTACTCAGTTAAAATTCGAACGGGTTCACTAGAAAGCCCATTTAGACATGGAAGCTCTAAAACCTAAAAAAGATCGAAAATGATATTAAATCAAATTTTTTGGGTATAAAAATTTAATTATGGGCTTTTAAACCTAAATATACAGCTTAAACTCAAATTTTGAGCATTTTACTCGGTTAAAATTCAAACGAGTTCACTAGAAAGCCCATTTAGACATGCACGCTCTCAACCCTAAAAAATAACCGAAAATGATATTAAATCAATTTTTTTGTACTAAAAGTTAATTATGAGCTTTTGAACCTAATTATACATCTTAAACTCAAATTATGAACTTTTTACTCGGTTAAAATTCGAACGTGTTCATTGGAAAGCCCATTTAGATATGCACGCTTTGAACCCTAAAAAACGATCGAAAATGATATTAAATCAAATTTTTTGGGTACAAAAAGTTAATTAGGGGCGTTTGAACCTAACTATACAGCTTAGACTCAAATTTTGACATTTTTACTCGGTTAAAATTCGAACGTGTTCACTAGAAAGCCCATTTAGACATGCACGCTGTGAAACCTAAAAAACGATCGAAAATGATATTAAATCAATTATTTTGTACTAAAAGTTAATTATGGGATTTTGAACCTAATTTTACAGCTTAAACTAAAATTTTGACCTTTTTACTCGGTTAAAATTCGAACGTGGTCACTAGGAAGCCCATTTAGATATGCACGCTCTGAACCCTAAAAACGATCGAAAATGATATTAAATCAAATTTTTTGGGTAAAAAAGGAAATTATGAGCTTTTGAACCTAATTATACAGCTTAAAATCAAATTTTGAACTTTTTACTCAGGTTAAAATTCGAACGGTTTCACCTGAAAGCCCGTTTAGAACTGCACGCTCTGAACCCTAAAAATCGATCGAAAATGATATTAAATTAATTTTTTTAGGTACTAAAAGTTAATTAAGGGCTTCTGAACCTAATTATACAGCTTAAACTAAAATTTTGAGCTTTTTACTCGACTAAAATTCGAACAAGTTCACTTGAAAGCCCATTTAGACATGCACGCTTTGAACCCTAAAGAACGATTGAAAATGATATTAAATCAATTTTTTTTGGTACAAAAAGTTAATTACGGTCTTTTGAACCTGATTATACATCTTAAACTGAAATTTTGACCTTCTTACTCGGTTAAAATTCAAATGTGTTCACTAGAAAAACCATTTAGATATGCGCGCTTTGAACCTAAAAAACGATCGAAAATGATATTAAATAAAATTTTTTGGGTACAAAAAGTTAATTATGTGCATTTGAACCTAATTATATAGCTTAAAATCAAATTTTGAGCTTTTTACTCAGTTACAATTCGAATTTGTTTACTAGAAAGCCTATTTAGACATGCACACTCTGAACCCTAAAAAACGATCGAAAATGATATTAAATCAATTTTTTGGGTACAAAAACTTAATTATGAGCTTTTGAAACTAATTATACAGCTCAAAATCAAATTTTGAGCTTTTTACTTGGTTAAAAGTCGAACGGGTTCACTAGAAAGCCCATTTAGACATGCACGCTTTGAACCCTAAAAAATGATCAAAAATGATATTAAATCAAATTTTTGGGTACATAAGTTAATTATGAGCTTTTGAACCTAATTATACAGCTTAAACTCAAATTTTAATCTTTTTACTCGGTTCAAATTCGAACATGTTCATTAGAAAGCCCATTTAGATATGCACGCTTTGAACCCTAAACAACGATCGAAAATGATATTAAATCAAATTTTTTGGGTACAAAAAGTTAATTAGGGGAGTTTGAACCTAATTATACAGCTTAGACTCAAATTTTGACATTTTTACTCGGTTAAAATTCGAACGTGTTCACTAGAAAGCCCATTTAGACATGCACGCTCTGAAACCTAAAAAACGATCGAAAATGATATTAAATCAATTTTTTGTGTATAAAAAGTTAATTATGGGATTTCGAACCTAAATATACAGCTTAAACTCAAATTTTGAGCTTTTTACTCGGTTAAAATTTAAATAAGTTCACTAGAAAGCCCATTTAGATATGCACGCTCTGAACCCTAAAAAATGATCGAAAAGGATATTAAATCAATTATTTTGTACTAAAAGTTAATTATGGGATTTTGAACCTAATATTGCGGCTTAAACTCAAATTTTGAACTTTTTACTCGGTTAAAATTCGAACGTGGTCACTAGGAAGCCCATTTAGATATGCACGCTTTGAAACCTAAAAACGATCGAAAATGATATTAAATCAATTTTTTTGAGTAAAAAAGGTAATTATGAGCTTTTGAACCTAATTATACAGCTTAAAATCAAATTTTGATCGAAAATGATATTAAATTAATTTTTTTGGGTATTAAAAGTTAATTAAGGGCTTTTGAACCTAATTATACAGCTTAAACTAAAATTTTGAGCTTTTTACTCGGCTAAAATTCGAATGAGTTCACTTGAAAGTCAATTTAGACATGCACGCTTTGAACCCTAAAGAACGATTGAAAATGATATTAATTCAAATTTTTTGGGTACAAAAAGTTAATTACGGTCTTTTAAACCTAATTATACAGCTTAAACTCAAATTTTGACCTTCTTACTCGGTTAAAATTCAAATATTTTCACTAGAAAGACGATTTAGATATGCACGCTTTGAACCTAAAAAACGATCGTAAATGATATTAAATCAAATTTTTTGTGTACAAGAAGTTAATTATGTGCTTTTGAACCTAATTATACAGCTTAAAATCAAATTTTGTGCTTTTTACTCAGTTACAATTCGAACGTGTTTACTAGAAAGCCTATTTAGACATGCACACTCTAAACCCTAAAAAACGATCGAAAATGATATTAAATCAATTTTTTTGGGTGCAAAAAGTTAATTATGTGCTTTTGAACCTAATTATATAGATTAAACTAAAATTTTAAACTTTTAATTAGTTATAATTCGAACGGGTTCACTAGAAAGCCCATTTAGACATGCACGCTTTGAACCCTAAAAAATGATCAAAAATGATATTAAATCAAATTTTTGGGTACAAAACTTAATTATGGGCTATTGAACCTAATTATACAGCTTAAACTCAAATTTTAAACTTTTTACTCAGTTAAAATTCGAACGTGTTCACAAGAAAGCCCATTTAGATATGCACGCTTTGAACCCTAAAAAACGATCGAAAATGATATTAAATCAAATTTTTGGCTACAAAAGTTAATTATGGGCTTTTGAACCTAATTATACAGCTTAAACTCAAATTTTAAACTTTTTACTCGGTTAAAATTCGAACGGGTTCACTAGAAAGCCCATTTAGATATGCACGCTTTGAACCCTAAAAAACGATCGAAAATGATATTGAATCAAATTTTTTGGGTAAAAAAAGTTAATTATGGGCTTTTGAAACTAATTATACAGCTTAAAATCAAATTTTGAGCTTTTTACTCGGTTAAAATTCGAACAAGTTCACTAGAAAGCCCATTTAGACATGCAAGCTCTAAACCCTAAAAAACGATCGAAAATGATATTGAATCAAATTTTTTGGGTACAAAAAGTTAATTATATTCTTTTGAACCTAATTATACAGCTTAAAATCAAATTTTGAGCTTTTTACTCTGTTAAAATTCGAACAGGTTCACTAGAAAGCCCATTTAGACATGTATCCTTTGAACCCTAAAAAATGATCGAAAATGGTATTAAATCAATTTTTTTGTACTAAAAGTTAATTATGAGCTTTTGAGCGTAATTATACAGCTTAAACTCAAATTTTGAACTTTTTACTCGGTTAAAATTCGAACATGTTCACTAGAAATCCCATTTAGATATGCACACTTTGAAACATAAAAAACGATCGAAAATGATATTAAATCAATTTTTTTGGGTGCAAAAAGTTAATTATGTGCTTTTGAACCTAATTATATAGATTAAACTAAAATTTTAAACTTTTTACTTAGTTATAATTCGAACGGGTTCACTAGAAAGCCCATTTAGACATGCACGCTTTGAACCCTAAAAAATGATCAAAAATGATATTAAATCAAATTTTTGGGTACAAAACTTAATTATGGGCTATTGAACCTAATTATACAGCTTAAACTCAAATTTTAAACTTTTTACTCAGTTAAAATTCGAACGTGTTCACAAGAAAGCCCATTTAGATATGCACGCTTTGAACCCTAAAAAACGATCGAAAATGATATTAAATCAAATTTTTGGCTACAAAAGTTAATTATGGGCTTTTGAACCTAATTATATAGCTTAAACTCAAATTTTAAACTTTTTACTCGGTTAAAATTCGAACGGGTTCACTAGAAAGCCCATTTAGATATGCACGCTTTTAACCCTAAAAAACGATCGAAAATGATATTAAATCAAATTTTTTGGGTACAAAAAGTTAATTATGTACTTTTGAACCTAATTATACAGCTTAAAATCAAATTTTGAGCTTTTTACTCGGTTAAAATTCGAACAGGTTCACTAGAAAGCCCATTTAGACATGTATCCTTTGAACCCTAAAAAATGATCGAAAATGATATTAAATCAATTTTTTTGTACTAAAAGTTAATTATGAGCTTTTGAGCGTAATTATACAGCTTAAACTCAAATTTTGAACTTTTTACTCGGTTAAAATTCGAACATGTTCACTAGAAATCCCATTTAGATATGCACGCTTTGAACCATAAAAAACGATCGAAAATGATATTAAATCAATTTTTTTGGTACAAAAAGTTAATTATGTGCTTTTGAACCTAATTATACAGCTTAAACTCAAATTTTGAATTTTTTACTCGGTTAAAATTCGAACTGGTTCACTAGAAAGCCCATTTATACATGCACGCTCTGACCCTAAAAAATGATCGAAAATGATATTAAATCAAATATTTTGGGTGCAAAAGTTAATTATGGGCTTTTGAAACTAATTATACATCTTAAACTAAAATTTTGAACTTTTTACTCGGGAAAAATTTGAACGGGTTAACTACAAAGCCCATTTAGACATGCACGGTTTGAAGCCTAAAAATGATCAAAAATGATATTAAATCAAATTTTTTGGGTACAAAAAGTTAATTATGGTCTTTTGAACCTAATTATATAGCTTAAACTCAAATTTTAAACTTTTTACTCGGTTAAAATTCGAAAGTGTTCTCTAGAAAGCCCATCTAGACATGCACGCTCTGAACCCTAAAAACAAATCGAAAATCATATTAAATCAAATTTTTTGGGTACAAAAAGTTAATTATGAGCTTTTGAAACTAATTATACAGCTTAAACTCAAATTTTGAGCTTTTTACTCGGATAAAATTAGAACTAGTTCATTAGAAATCCCATTTAGATATGCACGCTCTAAACTCTAAAACACGATCAAAAATGATATTAAATCAATTTTTTTGGAAAAAAAAAGTTAATTATGGGTTTTTAAACCTAAATATACAGCTTAAACTCAAATTTTGAGCTTTTTACTCGGTTAAAATTCGAAAGTGTTCTCTAGAAAGCCCATCTAGACATGCACGCTCTGAACCCTAAAAACAAATCGAAAATCATATTAAATCAAATTTTTTGGGTACAAAAAGTTAATTATGAGCTTTTGAAACTAATTATATAGCTTAAACTCAAATTTTGAGCTTTTTACTCGGATAAAATTCGAACTAGTTCATTAGAAATCCCATTTAGATATGTACGCTCTAAACTCTAAAAAACGATCAAAAATGATATTAAATCAATTTTTTTGGAAAAAAAAAGTTAATTATGGGTTTTTAAACCTAAATATACATCTTAAACTCAAATTTTGATCTTTTTACTCGGTTAAAATTCGAACGAGTTCGTTAGAAAGCCCATTTAGACATGCACGCTCTGAACACTAAAAAATGATCAAAAATGATATTAAAACAATTTTTTGGGTACTAAAAGTTAATTATGGGCTTTTGAACCTAATTATACAACTTAAACTCAAATTTTGAACTTTTTACTCGGTTAAAATTCGAAAGTCTTCACTAGAAAGCCCATTTAGACATGCACGCTCTGAACCCTAAAACCAAATCGAAAATCATATTAAATCAAATTTTTTGGGTACTAAAAGTTAATTATGAGCTTTTGAAACTAATTATACAGCTTAAACTCAAATTTTGAGCTTTTTAGTCGGATAAAATTCGAACGTGTTCACTTGAAAGCCCATTTAGACATGCATGCTATAAACCCTAAAAAATGATCGAAAATGATATTAAATAAAATTTTTTGGGTACAAAAAGTTAATTATGGGCTTTTGAAACTAATTATACAGCTTAAAATCAAATTTTGAGCTTTTTACTCAGTTAAAATTCGAACGGGTTCACTAGAAAGCCCATTTAGACATGCAAGTTCTAAAACCTAAAAAACGATCAAAAATGATATTAAATCATATTTTTTGGGTACAAAAAGTTAATTATGAGCTTTTGAAACTAATTATTCAGCTTAAACTCAAATTTTGAGCTTTTTACTTGGTTAAAATTCGAGTGGGTTCACTAGAAAGATCATTTAGACATGCACGCTCTAAACTCTAAAAAACAATCAAAAATGATATTAAATCAATTTTTTGGGTATAAAATGTTAATTATGGGCTATTGAACCTAATTATACAGATTAAACTCAAATTTTCAACTTTTTACTCGGTTAAAATTCGAACGTATTCACTAGAAAGCTCATTTAGACATGCATGCTCCGAACACTAAAAAACGATCGAAAATGATATTAAATAATATTTTGTGGGTGCAAAAAGTTAATTATGAGATCTTGAAACTAATTATACCGCTTAAACTCAAATTTTTAGCATTTTACTCGGTTAAAATTCGAATGGATTCACTAGAAAGTCCATTCAGACATGCAAGCTCTAAACCCTAAAAAACGATCGAAAATGATATTAAATCAAATTTTTGGGTATAAAAAGTTAATTATGGACTTTTAAACCAAAATATACAACTTAAACTCAAATTTTGAGCTTTCTACTCGGTTAAAATTCTAACGAGTTCACTAGAAAGCCCATTTAGACATGCACGCTCTGAACCCTAAAAAACGATCGAAAATGATATTAAATCAATTTTTTTGTACTAAAAGTTAATTATGAGCTTCTGAGCTTTTGAACTTTTTACTCGGTTAAAATTCGAATGGGTTCAGTAGAAATCCTATTTAGACATGCACGATCTGAACCATAAAAAACGAGCGAAAATGATATTAAATCAAATTTTTTGGGTACAAAAAGTTATTTATGGGCTCTTGAACCTATTAATATAGATTAAACTAAAATTTTAAACTTTTTACTCAGTTAAAATTCGAACAGGTTCACTAGAAAGCTTATTTAGACATGCAAGCTCCAAACCTTAAAAAACGAACGAAAATGATATTAAATCAAATTTTTTGGGTTTAAAAAGTTAATTATGGGCTTTTGAACCTAATTATACAGCTTAAACTCAAATTTTGAGCTTTTTACTCATTTAAAATTCGAAAGGGTTCACTAGAAAGCCAATTTAGACATGCACGCTGTAAACCCTAAAAACAATAGAAAATGATATTAAATAATTTTTTAGGGGGTATAAAAGTTAATTATGGGCTTTTTAACCTATTTATACAACTTAAACTAAAATTTTGAAATTTTATTCGGTTAAAATTCGAACGGGTTCACTGGAAAGCCCATTTAGACATTCAAGCTCTAAAACCTAAAAAACTATCGAATATGATAATAAATCAAACTTTTTGGGTATAAAAAGTTAATTATGAGCTTTTGAACCTAATTATACATCCTAAACTCAAGTTTTTTGGGTACAAAAAGTTATTTATGGGCTTTTGAACCTAATTATACAGCTTAAACTAAATTTTTGAACTTTTTACTCGGTTAAATTCGAAAGTGTTCAGTAGAAAGCCAATTTAGACATGCATGCTCTAAACCCTAAAAACAAATCGAAAATGATATTAAATCAAATTTTTTGGGTTTAAAAAGTTAATTATAGGCTCTTAAACCTAATTATATAGATTAAACTCAAATTTTAAGCTTTTTACTCGGTTAAAATTCAAATGTGTTCTATAGAAAGTCCATTTAGACATGTATGCTCTGAACCCTAAAAACGATCGAAAATGATATTAAATCAATTTTTTTGGGTATAAAAAGTTAATTATTGGCTAAAGCTAATTATATAGCTTAAACTCAAATTTTGAGCTTTTTACTCGGTTAAAATTCGAACTTGTTCACTAGAAAGACAATTTAGACATGCACGCTCTGAACAGTAAAAAACGATCGAAAATGATATTAAATCAAATTTTTTGGGTATAAAAAGTTAATTATTGGCTTTTGAAACTAATTATACAGCTTAAACTAAAATTTTGAATTTTTTACTCGGTTAAAATTCGAATGGTTCACTAGAAAGACCATCTAGACAAACACGCTTTGAACCCTAAAAAACGATCGAAAATGATATCAAATCAAATTTTTTGGGTACAAAAAGTTAATTATGGGCTTTTGAACCTAATTATAAAATTTAAAATCATATTTTGAACTTTTTATTCGGTTAAAATACGAACATGTTCACTAGAAAGCCCGTTTAGACATGCACGCTCTAAACCCTAAAAAACGATCGAAAATGATATTAAATCAAATTTTTTGGGTTTAAAAATTTAATTATTGGCTTTTAAACCTAATTATATAGCTTAAAATCAAATTTTGAGCTTTTTAGTCGGTTAAAATTCGAACGTGTTCACTAGATAGCCCATTCAGACATACACGCTCTGACACCTAAAAAACGACCGAAAATGATTTTAAATCAAATTTTTTGTATACAAAATGTTAATTATGGACTTTTGAAACTAATTATACAGCTTAAACTCAAAATTTGAGCTTTTTACTCGGTTAAAATTCGAACGGGTTTACTAGAAAGCCCATTTGGACATGCAAGCTCTAAACCCTAAAAAACGATCGAAAATGATATTAAATCAAATTTTTTGGGTATAAAAAGTTAATTATGGGCTTTTGAACCTAATTATACAGCTTAAACTCAAAATTTGAGCTTTTTACTCGGTTAAAATTCGAACGGGTTTACTAGAAAGCCCATTTGGACATGCAAGCTCTAAACCCTAAAAAATGATCAAAAATGATATTAAATCAATTTTTTTTGGGTATAAAAAGTTAATTATTGGCTTTTGAAACTATTTATACAGCTTAAACTCAAATTTTGAGCTTTTTACTCGGTTAAAATTCAAACGAGTTCACTAGAATGCCCATTTAGACATGCACGTTCGAAAATGATATTAAATCAAATTTTTTGAGTATAAAAAGTTAATTATGGGCTTTTGAACCTAAATATACAGCTTAAACTCAAATTTTGAGCATTTTACTCGGTTAAAATTTGAACGAGTTCACTAGAAAGCCCATTTAAACATGTACGTTCTGAACCCTAAAAAATGATCGAAAATGATATTAAATCAAATTTTTTGGGTAAAAAAAGTTAATTATGGGCTTTTGAACCTAATTATACTACTTAAAATCAAATTTTGAGGTTTTTACTCTGTTAAAATCAAAACGCGTTCACTAGAAATCCCATTAAGCCATGCACGCTCTGAACCATAAAAAACGATCGAAAATGATATTAAATAAAAAATTTTGGGTACACAAATTAAATTATGGGATTTTGAACCTAATTATACAGCTTAAACTCAAATTTTGAACCTTTGACTGAATTAAAATTTGAACGGGTTCACTAGAAAGCCCATTTAGACATGCACGCTTTGAACCCTAAAAAACGATCGAAAATGATATTAAATCAAATTTTTCGGGTACAAAAATTTAATTATGGGCTTTTGAACCTAATTATACAGCTTAAAATCAAATTTTGAGCTTTTTACTCTGTTAAAAATAGAATGGGTTCACTAGAAAGCCCATTTAGACATGCACGCTCTGAACCATAAAAAATGATAGAAATTGATATTAAATTAAATTTTTTGGCTACAAAAAGTTAATTATGGGCTTCTGAACCTATTTATACAACTTAGAGTCAAATTTTGAGCTTTTTACTCTATTAAAATTCGAACGGGTTCACTAGAAAGCCAGCTTAGACATGCTCGCTCTAAACCCTAAAAAATGATATTAAATCAATTTTTTTGGGTAATAAAAGTTAATTAAGGGCTTTTGAACCTAGTTATACAACTTAAACTCAAATTTTGAATTTCTTACTTAGTTAAAATTCGAACGGGTTCCATAGAAAGCCCATTTAGACATGCACGCTCTGTACCCTAAAAAATGATCGAAAATGATATTAAATCAAATTTTTTGGGTACAAAAAGTTAATTATGGGCTTTTGAACCTAATTATACAGCTTAAACTAAATTTTTGATCTTTTTACTCGGTTAAAATTCGAACGGGTTCACTAGAAATCCCATTTAGACATGCACGCTTTGAACCCTAAAAAATGATCGAAAATGATATTTAATTAAATTTTTAGGGTACAAAAAGTTAATTATGGGCCTTTGATCCTAATTATACAGCTTAAACTAAAATTTTCATCTTTTGACTCGAGTAAAATTCGAACGGGTTCACTAGAAAGCCCATTTAAGCATGCACGCTCTTAACTCTAAGGAATGACCGAAAATGATATTAAATCAAATTTTCTGAGTACAAAAATTTAATTATGGGATTTTGAAACTAATTATACAGCTTAACTTCAAATATTTCGCTTTTTACTGGGTTAAAATTTGAACGGGTTCACTAGAAAACCCATTTAGACATGAACATTTGAACCATAAAAAACGATCGAAAATGATATTAAATAAAAATTTTGGGTACAAAAAGTTATTTATGGGCTTTTAAACCTAATTATACAGCTTAGAATCAAATTTTGAGCTTTTTACTCGGTTAAAATTCGAACGGTTCTCTAGAAAGCCCATTTAGACATGCACGCTCTTAACCATAAAAAATGATCGAAAATGATATTAAATCAAATTTTTTAGGTACAAAGAGTTAATTATGGGATTTTTAACTTAATTATACAGCTTAAACTAAAATTTTGACCATTTTACAAGAGTAAAATTCGAATGGGTTCACTAGAAAGCCCATTTAAACATGCACGCTCTGAACCCTAAGAAACGATCGAAAATGATATTAAAATAAATTTTTTGGGTACACATAGTTAATTATGGGATTTTGAAACTAATTATACAGCTTAACGTCAAATTTTGAGCTTTTTACTCGGTTAAAATTCGAATTTGTTCACTAGAAAACCCATTTAGACATGAACACTTTGAACCATTAAAAACGATCAAAAATGATATTAAATAAAAAATTTTGGGTACAAAAATCTAATTATGTGCTTTTGAACCTAATTATACAGCTTAGAATCAAATTTTGAGCTTTTTAGTAGGTTAAAATTCGAACGGCTTCACTAGAAAGCCCATTTAGACATGCACGCTCTGAACCGTAAAAAATGATCGAAAATGATATTAAATCAAATTTTTTAGGTACAAAGAGTTAATTATGGGATTTTTAACCTAATTATACAGCTTAAAATAAAATTTTGACCTTTTTATTCAAGTAAAATTCGTACGGGTTCACTAGAAAACCCATTTAGACATTACGCTCTGAACCCTAAAAAACAATCTAATATGATATTAAATCAAAATTTTTGGGTACAAAAAGTTATTTATGGGCTTTTGAACCTAATTATACAGCTTAAACTAAAATTTTGAGCCTTTTACTCGGTTAAAATTCGAACGGGTTCACTAGAAATCCCATATAGACATGCACGCTCTAAACCCTAAAAAACGATCGAAAATGATATTAACTCAAATTTTTTGGGTACAAAAAGTTATTTATGGGCTTTTGAACCTAATTATACAGCTTAAACTAAATTTTTGAACTTTTTACTCGGTTAAATTCTAACGGGTTGACTAGAAATCCCATTTAGACCTGCACGCTTTGAACCATAAAAAACGATCAAAAATGATATTAAATCAAATTTTTTGGGTAAAAAAGTTAATTATGGGATTTTTAACCTAATTATACAGCTTAAACTAAAATTTTGAACTTTTTACTCGGGTAAAATTCGAACGGATACACTAGAAAGCGCATTTAAACATGCACGCTTTGAACCCTAAAAAACGATCAAAAATGATATTAAATCAAATTTTTTTTGGGTATAAAAAGTTAATTATGGGCTTTTGAAACTATTTATACAGCTTAAACTCAAATTTTGAGCTTTTTACTCGGTTAAAATTCGAACGAGTTCACTAGAAAGCCCATTTAGACATGCAAGCTCTAAACCCTAAAACACGATCGAAAATGATTTTAAATCAAATTTTTTGAGTATAAAAAGTTAATTATGGGCTTTTGAACCTAAATATACAGCTTAAACTCAAATTTTGAGCATTTTACTCGGTTAAAATTTGAACGAGTTCACTAGAAAGCCCATTTAGACTTGCACGCTCTGAACCCTAAAAAAACGATCGAAAATGATATTGAATCAAATTTTTTGAGTATAAAAAGTTAATTATGGGCTTTTGAACCTAAATATACAGCTTAAACTCAAATTTTGAACTTTTGACTCGATTAAAATTTGAACGGTTTCACTAGAAAGCCCATTTAGACTTGCTCGCTTTGAACCCAAAAAAAACGATCGAAAATGATATTGAATCAAATTTTTTGGGTAAAAAAAGTTAATTATGGGCTTTTGAACCTAATTATACAACTTAAAATCAAATTTTGAGCTTTTTATTCGGTTAAAATTCGAATGTGTTCACTAGAAAGCCCATTTAGACATGCAAGCTCTAAACCCTAAAAAACTATCGAATATGATATTAAATCAAATTTTTTGGGTATAAAAGGTTAATTACGGGCTTTTGAAACTAATTATACAGCTTAAACTAAAATTTGGAGCTTTTTACTCGGTTAAATTTCGAACGGGTTAACTAAAAAGTTAATTATGGGCTCTTGAACCTAATTCTGCAGCTTAAACTAAAATTTTGAGCTTTTTACTCGGTTAAAATTCGAAAGGGTTCACTAGAAAGCCCATTTAGACATGCACGATCTGAACCATAAAAAACTATCGAAAATGATATTAAAGCAAATTTTTCGGTATAAAAAGTTAATTATGGGCTCTTCAACCTAATTCTACAGTTTAACCTCAAATTTAGAGCTTCTTACTCGGTTAAAATTCGAACGGGTTATCTAGATAGCACATTTAGACATGCACGCTGTAAACCCTAAAAAACGATCGAAGATGATATTAAATAAAATTTTTTGGGTACAAAAAGTAATTTATGGGCATTTGAACCTAATTATATAGATTAAACTAAAATTTTGAACTTTTTACTCGGTTAAAATTCGAACGGGTTCACTAGAAAGCCCATTTAGACATGCAAGCTCTAAACCCTAAAAAATGATCCAATATGATATTAAATCAAATTTTTTGGGTATAAAAATTTAATTATGGGATTTTGAATCTAATTATACAGCTTAAACTCAAATTTTGAGCTTTTTACTCGGTCAAAGTTCGAACGGGTTCACTGGAAAGCCCAATTAGACATGCACGCTCGGAACCATAAAAAACAATCGAAAATGATATTAAATCAAATGTTTTGGGTACAAAAAGTTAATTATGGTCTTTTGAACCTAATTATACAGTTTAAGCTAAAATTTGGAGCTTTTTACCCTGTTAAAAATTCGAACGGGTTAACTAAAAAGTTAATTATGGGCTCTTGAACCTAATTCTACAGCTCAAACTAAAATTTTGAGCTTTTTACTCGGTTAAAATTCGAAAGGGTTCACTAGAAAGCCCATTTAGACATGCACGCTCTAAACCCTAAAAATCAATCAAAAATGATATTAAATAAATTTTTTGGGTATAAATGTTAATTATGGGCTTTTTAACCTAATTATCAAACTTAAAATAAAATTTTGAGCTTTTTATTCGGTTAAAATTCGAACGGGTTCACTAGGAAGACCATTTAGACATGCACGCTATGTACTCTAAAAAACGATCGAATATGATATTAAATCAAATTTTTTGGGTATAAAAAGTTAATTATGGGATTTTGAAACTAATTATACAGCTTAACCTCAAATTTAGAGCTTCTTACTCGGTTAAAATTCGAACGGGTTCTCTAGAAAGCCCATTTAGACATGCACGCTCTAAACCCTAAAAAACGATCGAAGATGATATTAAATAAAATTTTTTAGGTACAAAAAGTAATTTATGGGCATTTGAACCTAATTATATAGATTAAACTAAAATTTTGAACTTTTTACTCGGTTAAAATTCGAACGGGTTCACTAGAAAGCCCATTTAGACATGCAAACTCTAAACCCTAAAAAATGATCGAATATGATATTCAATCAAATTTTTGGGTATAAAAAGTTAATTATGGGATTTTGAATCTAATTATACAGCTTAAACTCAAATTTTGAGCTTTTTACTCGGTCAAAGTTCGAACGGGTTCACTGGAAAGCCCAATTAGACATGCACGCTCGGAACCATAAAAAACAAACGAAAATGATATTAAATCAAATGTTTTGGGTACAAAAAGTTAATTATGGCCTTTTGAACCTAATTATACAGTTTAAACTAAAATTTGGAGCTTTTTACCCTGTTAAAATTCGAACGGGTTAACTAAAAAGTTAATTATGGGCTCTTGAACCTAATTCTACAACTTAAACTAAAATTTTGAGCTTTTTACTCGGTTGAAATTCGAAAGGGTTCACTAGAAAGCCCATGTAGACATGCACGATCTGAACCATAAAAAGCGATCGAAAATGATATTAACGCAAATTTTTTGGGTAGAAAAAAGTTAATTATGGTCTTTTGAACCTAATTATACAGTTTAAACTAAAATTTCGAGCTTTTTACCCTGTTAAAATTCGAACGGGTTAACTAAAAAGTTAATTATGGGCTCTTGAACCTAATTCTACAGCTCAAACTAAAATTTTGAGCTTTTTACTCGGTTAAAATTCGAAAGGGTTCACTAGAAAGCCCATGTAGACATGCACGATCTGAACCATAAAAAGCAATCGAAAATGATATTAAAGCAAATTTTTTGGGTACAAAAAGTTAATTATGGGCTATTGAACCTAATTCTACAGTTTAAACTAAAATTTTAAGCTTTTTACTCGGTTAAAATTTGAAAGTGTTCACTAGAAAGCCCATTTAGACATGCACGCTCTAAACCCTAAAAATCAATCAAAAATGATATTAAATAAATTTTTTGGGTATAAAAGTTAATTATGGGCTTTTTAACCTAATTATCAAACTTAAAATAAAATTTTGAACTTTTTATTCGGTTAAAATTCGAACGGGTTCACTAGGAAGACCATTTAGACATGCACGCTATGTACTCTAAAAAACGATCGAATATGATATTAAATCAAATTTTTTGGGTATAAAAAGTTAATTATGGGATTTTGAAACTAATTATACAGCTTAACCTCAAATTTAGAGCTTCTTACTCGGTTAAAATTCGAACGGGTTCTCTAGAAAGCCCATTTAGACATGCACGCTCTAAACCCTAAAAAACGATAGAAGATGATATTAAATAAAATTTTTTGGGTACAAAAAGTAATTTATGGGCATTTGAACCTAATTATATAGATTAAACTAAAATTTTGAACTTTTTACTCGGTTAAAATTCGAACGGGTTCACTAGAAAGCCCATTTAGACATGCAAACTCTAAACCCTAAAAAATGATCGAATATGATATTCAATCAAATTTTTGGGTATAAAAAGTTAATTATGGGATTTTGAATCTAATTATACAGCTTAAACTCAAATTTTGAGCTTTTTACTCGGTCAAAGTTCGAACGGGTTCACTGGAAAGCCCAATTAGACATGCACGCTCGGAACCATAAAAAACAAACGAAAATGATATTAAATCAAATGTTTTGGGTACAAAAAGTTAATTATGGTCTTTTGAACCTAATTATACAGTTTAAACTAAAATTTGGAGCTTTTTACCCTGTTAAAATTCGAACGGGTTAACTAAAAAGTTAATTATGGGCTCTTGAACCTAATTCTACAACTTAAACTAAAATTTTGAGCTTTTTACTCGGTTGAAATTCGAAAGGGTTCACTAGAAAGCCCATTTAGACATGCACGATCTGAACCATAAAAAGCGATCGAAAATGATATTAACGCAAATTTTTTGGGTAGAAAAAAGTTAATTATGGTCTTTTGAACCTAATTATACAGTTTAAACTAAAATTTGGAGCTTTTTACCCTGTTAAAATTCGAACGGGTTAACTAAAAAGTTAATTATGGGCTCTTGAACCTAATTCTACAGCTCAAACTAAAATTTTGAGCTTTTTACTCGGTTAAAATTCGAAAGGGTTCACTAGAAAGCCCATGTAGACATGCACGATCTGAACCATAAAAAGCAATCGAAAATGATATTAAAGCAAATTTTTTGGGTACAAAAAGTTAATTATGGGCTATTGAACCTAATTCTACAGTTTAAACTAAAATTTTAAGCTTTTTACTCGGTTAAAATTTGAAAGTGTTCACTAGAAAGCCCATTTAGACATGCACGCTCTAAACCCTAAAAATCAATCAAAAATGATATTAAATAAATTTTTTGGGTATAAAAGTTAATTATGGGCTTTTTAACCTAATTATCAAACTTAAAATAAAATTTTGAACTTTTTATTCGGTTAAAATTCGAACGGGTTCACTAGGAAGACCATTTAGACATGCACGCTATGTACTCTAAAAAACGATCGAATATGATATTAAATCAAATTTTTTGGGTATAAAAAGTTAATTATGGGATTTTGAAACTAATTATACAGCTTAACCTCAAATTTAGAGCTTCTTACTCGGTTAAAATTCGAACGGGTTCTCTAGAAAGCCCATTTAGACATGCACGCTCTAAACCCTAAAAAACGATAGAAGATGATATTAAATAAAATTTTTTGGGTACAAAAAGTAATTTATGGGCATTTGAACCTAATTATATAGATTAAACTAAAATTTTGAACTTTTTACTCGGTTAAAATTCGAACGGGTTCACTAGAAAGCCCATTTAGACATGCAAACTCTAAACCCTAAAAAATGATCGAATATGATATTCAATCAAATTTTTGGGTATAAAAAGTTAATTATGGGATTTTGAATCTAATTATACAGCTTAAACTCAAATTTTGAGCTTTTTACTCGGTCAAAGTTCGAACGGGTTCACTGGAAAGCCCAATTAGACATGCACGCTCGGAACCATAAAAAACAAACGAAAATGATATTAAATCAAATGTTTTGGGTACAAAAAGTTAATTATGGTCTTTTGAACCTAATTATACAGTTTAAACTAAAATTTGGAGCTTTTTACCCTGTTAAAATTCGAACGGGTTAACTAAAAAGTTAATTATGGGCTCTTGAACCTAATTCTACAACTTAAACTAAAATTTTGAGCTTTTTACTCGGTTGAAATTCGAAAGGGTTCACTAGAAAGCCCATGTAGACATGCACGATCTGAACCATAAAAAGCGATCGAAAATGATATTAACGCAAATTTTTTGGGTAGAAAAAAGTTAATTATGGTCTTTTGAACCTAATTATACAGTTTAAACTAAAATTTCGAGCTTTTTACCCTGTTAAAATTCGAACGGGTTAACTAAAAAGTTAATTATGGGCTCTTGAACCTAATTCTACAGCTCAAACTAAAATTTTGAGCTTTTTACTCGGTTAAAATTCGAAAGGGTTCACTAGAAAGCCCATGTAGACATGCACGATCTGAACCATAAAAAGCAATCGAAAATGATATTAAAGCAAATTTTTTGGGTACAAAAAGTTAATTATGGGCTATTGAACCTAATTCTACAGTTTAAACTAAAATTTTAAGCTTTTTACTCGGTTAAAATTTGAAAGTGTTCACTAGAAAGCCCATTTAGACATGCACGCTCTAAACCCTAAAAATCAATCAAAAATGATATTAAATAAATTTTTTGGGTATAAAAGTTAATTATGGGCTTTTTAACCTAATTATCAAACTTAAAATAAAATTTTGAACTTTTTATTCGGTTAAAATCCGAACGGGTTCACTAGGAAGACCATTTAGACATGCACGCTATGTACTCTAAAAAACGATCGAATATGATATTAAATCAAATTTTTTGGGTATAAAAAGTTAATTATGGGATTTTGAAACTAATTATACAGCTTAACCTCAAATTTAGAGCTTCTTACTCGGTTAAAATTCGAACGGGTTCTCTAGAAAGCCCATTTAGACATGCACGCTCTAAACCCTAAAAAACGATCGAAGATGATATTAAATAAAATTTTTTGGGTACAAAAAGTAATTTATGGGCATTTGAACCTAATTATATAGATTAAACTAAAATTTTGAACTTTTTACTCGGTTAAAATTCGAACGGGTTCACTAGAAAGCCCATTTAGACATGCAAACTCTAAACCCTAAAAAATGATCGAATATGATATTAAATCAAATTTTTGGGTATAAAAAGTTAATTATGGGATTTTGAATCTAATTATACAGCTTAAACTCAAATTTTGAGCCTTTTACTCGGTCAAAGTTCGAACGGGTTCACTGGAAAGCCCAATTAGACATGCACGCTCGGAACCATAAAAAACAATCGAAAATGATATTAAATCAAATGTTTTGGGTACAAAATGTTAATTATGGTCTTTTGAACCTAATTATACAGTTTAAGCTAAAATTTGGAGCTTTTTACCCTGTTAAAATTCAAACGGGTTAACTAAAAAGTTAATTATGGGCTCTTGAACCTAATTCTACAACTTAAACTAAAATTTTGAGCTTTTTACTCGGTTAAAATTCGAAAGGGTTCACTAGAAAGCCCATTTAGACATGCACGATCTGAACCATAAAAAGCAATCGAAAATGATATTAACGCAAATTTTTTGGGTAGAAAAAAGTTAATTATGGGCTCTTGAACCTAATTCTACAGTTTAAACTAAAATTCTGAGCTTTTTACTCGGTTAAGATTCGAAAGGGTTCACTAGAAAGCCCATTTAGACATGCACGCTCTGAACCTTAAATATCGATCAAAAATGATATTAAATCAAATTTTTTGGGTACAAAAAGTTAGTTATGGGCTTTTGAACCTAATTATACAGCTTAAACTCAAATTTTGAATTTTTTACTCTGTTAAAATTCGAACGGGTTCACTAGAAAGCTCATTTAGACATGCACGCTCTAAACCCTAAAAAATGTTCGAAAATGATATTTAATCAAATTATTTGGGTAAAAAAAGTTAATTATGGGCATTTGAACCTATTTATACAGCTTAAACTCATATTTTGACTTTTTTACTCGGTTAAAATTCGAACAGGTTCGCTAGAAAGCCGATTTAGACAAGGACGCAATAAACCCTAAAAAACGATCAAAAATGATATTAAATCAAATTTTTTGGGTAAAAAAATTTATTTATGGGCTTTTGAACCTAATCATATAGACTAAACAAAAATTTTAAATTTTTTACTCAGTTAAAATTCGAACGGGTTCACTAGATAGCCCATTTAGACATGCAAGCTCTAAACCCTAAAAAACGATCGAAAATGGTATTAATTAAAATTTTTTGGGTATAAAATGTTAATAATGGGCTTTTGAACCAAATTATACAGCTTAAACTAAAATTTTGAGCTTTTTACTCTTTTAAAATTCGAAAGGACTCACTAGAAAGCCCATTTAGACATGCACGCTCTAAACCCTAAAAAACGATTGAAAATGATATTAAATAAATTTTTTTGGGTATAAAAGTTAATTATGGTCTTTTTAAACTAATAATAAAACTTAAAATAAAATTTGAGCTTTTTATTCGGTTAAAATTCGAACGGATTCACTAGAAAGCCCATTTAGACATGCACGCTCTAAACCCTAAAAAACGATCGAATATGATATTAAATCAAATTTTTTGGGTATAAAAATTTAATTATGGGCTTTCGAAACTAATTATACAGCTTAACCTCAAATTTTGAGCTTTTTACTTAGTTAAAATTCGAACGGTTTCACTAGATAGTCCATTTAGACATGCACGCTCTAAACCTTAAAAAACGATCGAAAATGATATTAAATAAAATTTTTTGGGTACAAAAAGTTATTTATGGGCTTCTGAACCTAATTATACAGCATAAACTAAATTTTTGAACTTTTTACTTGGATAAAATTCGAACGGGTTCACTAGAAAGCCCATTTAGACATGCATGCTCTAGACCCTAAGAAACCATCGAAAATCATATTAAATCAAATTTTTTAGGTACAAAAAGTTAATTATGGGCTTTTGAAACTAATTATACAGCTTACACTCAAATTTTAAGCTTTTTACTCGGTTAAAATTCGAACGGGTTCACTAGAAATCCCATTTACAAATGCACGCTCTAAAACCTAAAAAATGATCGAAGATGATATTAAATCAAATTTTTTGGGTACAAAAAGTTATTTATGGACTTTTGAACCTAATTATATAGATTAAAATAAAATTTTGAACTTTTTACTCGGTTAAAATTCGAACGGGTTCACTAGAAAGCCCATTTAGACATGCACGCTATGAACCCTAAAAAACGATCGAAAATGATATTAAATCAAATTTTTTGAGTATAAAAAGTTAATTATGGGATTTTGAACCTAATTATACAGCTTAAAGTCAAATTTTGAGCTTTTTACTCTTTTAAAATTCGAAAGGACTCACTAGAAAGCCAATTTAGACATGCACGCTCTAAACCCTTAAAAATGATTGAAAATGATATTAAATAAATTTTTTTGGGTATAAAAGTTAATTATGGGTTTTTAACCTAATTATAAAACTAAAAATAAAATTTTGAGCTTTTTATTTGGTTAAAATTCGAACGGGTTCACTAGAAAGCCCATTTAGACATGCACGCTCTAAACCCTAAAAAACGATCGAATATGATATTAAGTCAAATTTTTTGGGTATAAAAAGTTAATTATGGGCTTTTGAAACTAATTATACAGCTTAAACTAAATTTTTGAACTTTTTTCTCGGATAAAATTCGAACGAGTTCACTAGAAAGCCCATTTAGACATGTACGCTCTAGACCCTAAGAAACCATCGAAAATGATATTAAATCAAATTTTTTAGGTACAAAAAGTTAATTATGGGCTTTTGAAACTAATTATACAACTTACACTCAAATTTTAAGCTTTTTACTCGGTTAAAATTCGAACGGGTTCACTAGAAAGCCCATTTAGACATGCACGCACTAAACCCTAAAAAACGATCGAATATGATATTAAATCAAATTTTTTGGGTACAAAAAGTTAATTATGGGCTTTTGAACCTAATTATAAAGCTTAAACTAAAATTTTGAACTTTTTACTCAATTAAAATTCGAACGGGTTCACTAAAAAGCTCATTTAGACATGCACTCTCTGAAACATAAAAAACGAGCGAAAATGATATTAAATCAAATTTTTTGGGTACAAAAAGTTATTTATGGGCTTTTGAACCTAATTATATAGATTAAACTAAAATTTTGAACTTTTTACTCGGTTAAAATTCGAACGGGTTCACTAGAAAGCCCATTTAGACATGCACGCTATGAACCCTAAAAAACGATCGAAAATGATATTAAATCAAATTTTTTGGGTATAAAAAGTTAATTATGGGATTTTGAACCTAATTATACAGCTTAAACTAAAATTTGGAGCTTTTTACTCGGTTAAAATTCGAACGGGTTAACTAAAAAGTTAATTATGGGCTCTTAAACCTAATTCTACAGCTTGAACTAAAATTTTGAGCTTTTTACACGGTTAAAATTCGAAAGGGTTCACTAGAAAGCCCATTTAGACATGCACGCTCTAAAACCTAAAAAACAATTAAAAATGATATTAAAATCAATTTTTTTGGGTATAAAAGTTAATTATGGGCTTTTTAACCTAATTATACAACTTAAACTAAAATTTTGAGCTTTTTACTCGATTAAAACTCGAAAGGGTTCACTAAAAAGCCCATTTAGACATGCACGCTCTAAAACCTAAAAAACGATCGAAAATGATATTAACTCAAATTTTTTGGGTGCAAAAAGTTAATTATGGGCTTTTGAAACTAATTATACAACTTAAACTAAAATTTTGAGCTTTTTACTCGGTTAAAATTCGAAAGGGTTCAATAGAAAGCCCATTTAGACATGCACGCTCTGAACCATAAAAAAAAGATCGAAAATGATATTAAATCAAATTTTTTGGGTACAAAAAGTTAATTATGGGCTTTTGAACCTAATTATACAGCATAAACTAAAATTTTGAACTTTTTACTTGGTTAAAATTCGAACGGGTTCACTAGAAAGCCCATGTAAACATGAACGCTCTGAACCCTAAAAACGATCGAAAACGATATCAAATCAAATATTTTTTTGGGTACAAAAAGTTAATTATTGTCTTTTGAACCTAACTCTACAACTGAAACTAAAATTTTGAGCTTTTTACTCGGTTAAAATTCGAAAGGGTTCACTAGAAAGCCCAATTAGACATGCACGATATAAACCATAAAAAATGATCGAAAATGATATTAAATCAAATTTTTTGGGTGCAAAAAGTTAATTATGGGCTTTTCAACCTAATTATACAACTTAACCTAAAAAATTTTCAGCTTTTTATTCGGTTAAAATTTGAACGGGCTCACTAGAAAGCCCATTTAGACACGCACGCTTTAAACCCTAAAAAACGATTGAAAATGATATTAAATCAAATTTTTTGGGTATAAAAAGTGAATTATGGGATTTTTAACCTAATTATACAACTTAAACTAAAATTTTGACCTTTTTACTCGAGTAAAATTTGAACGGGTTCACTAGAAAGACCATTTAAACATGCACGCTCTGAACCCTAAAAAACGATAGGAAATGATATTAAATCAAATTTTTTGGGTACAAAAAGTTAATTATGGGCTTTCGAACCTAATTATAAAGCTTAAACTAAAATTTTGAACTTTTTACTCAATTAAAATTCGAACGGGTTCACTAAAAAGCTCATTTAGACATGAACACTCTGAACCATAAAAAACGATCGAAAATGATATTAAAAAAAAATTTTTGGTACAAAAAGTTAATTATGGGATTTTGAACCCAATTACACAGCGTAAACCTAAAATTCTGAACTTTTGACTCGGTTAAAACTTGAACGGGTTCACTAGAAAGCCCATTTAGACATGGACGATCTGAACCATAAAAAACGATCGAAAATGATATTTAATCAAATTTTTTGGGTAAAAAATGTTAATTATCGTCTTTTGAACCTAATTATAAAGCTTAAACTAAAATTTTGAACTTTTTACTCGGTTATAATTCAAACGCGTTTACTAGAAAGCCTATTTAAACATGCACGCTATGAACCCTAAAAAACGATCAAAATGATATTAAATCAATTTTTTTGGGTACAAAAAGTTAATTATGGGTTTTTGAACCTAATTACAAAGCTTAAACTAAAATTTTGAACTTTTTACTCGGTTAAAATTCGAACGGGTTCACTAGAAAGCCCATTTAAACATGCACACTTTGAACCGTAAAAAACGATCGAGAATGATATTAAATCAAATTTTTTGGGTATAAAAAGTTAATTATGGGATTTTGAAACTAATTATATAGCTTAACCTCAAATTTTGAGCTTTATACTCGGTCAAAATTCGAACGGGTTCACTAAAAATCCCATTTAGACATGAGCACTCTGAAACATAAAAAACGATCGAAAATGATATTAAATAAAATTTTTTAGGTACAAAGAGTTAATTATTGGATTTTGAATCTAATTACACAGCTTAAACTCAAAATTCTTAACTTTTGACTCGGTTAAAATTTGAACGGGTTCACTAGAAAGCCAATTTAGACATGCACGATCTGAACCAAATAAAACGATCGAAAATGATATTAAATCAAATTTTTTGGGTGCAAAAAGTTAATTATGGGCTTTTCAACCTAATTATACAACTTAAACACAAATTTTGAATTTTTTACTCAATTAAAATTCGAACGTGTTCACTCTAAAGCCGATTTAGACATGAACACTCTGAACCCTAAAGAACGATCAAAAATGATATTAAATCAACTTTTTGGTGCAAAACGTTAATTATGGGCTTTTGAACCTAATTATTCAACTAAAACTCAAATTTTGAGCTTTTTACTCGGTTAAAATTCGAATGGGTTCAATAGAAAGTACATTTAGACATGCATGCTCTAAACCATAAAAAACGATCAAAAATAATATTAAATCAATTTTTTGGGTACAAAAAGTTAATTATGGGCTTTTGAACCTAATTATACAGCTTAAACTAAAATTTTGAGCTTTTTCCTCGATTAAAAATCGAAAGGGTTCACTAGAAAGCCCATTTAGACATGCACGCTCTGAACCCTAAAAAACAATCGAAAATGATATTGAATCAAATTTTTTGGGTGCAAAAAGTTAATTGTGGTCTTTTGAACCTAATTATACAACTTAAACTAAAATTTTGAGCTTTTTACTTGTTAAAAATTCGAACGGGTTCACTAGAAAGCCCATTTAGACATGCACGCTCTGAACCATAAAAAAGATCGAAAATGATATTAAATCAAATTTTTTGGCTATAAAAAGATAATCATGAGATTTTAAACCTAATTATATAGCTTAAACTAAAATTTTGAGCTTTTTACTCGGTTAAAATTCGAACAGGTTCACTAGAAAGCCCATTTAGACATGCACGATCTGAACCATAAAAAACGATCGAAAATGATATTAAATCAAATTTTTTGGGTGCAAAAAGTTAATTATCGGCTTTTGAACCTAAATATACAACTTAAACTCTAATTTTGAACATTTTACTTGGTTAAAATTCGAACGGGTTCACTAGAAAGCCCATTTAGACTTGCACGATCTAAAGCATAAAAACGATCGAAAATGATGTTAAAAAAAAATTTTGGGTGCAAAAATTTAATTATGGGCTTTTGAAGCTAATTATACAACTTAAACTCAAATTTTGAACTTTTTACTCGGTTAAAATTCGAACGTGTTCACTAGAAATCCCATTGACACACGCACACTCTAAATTCTAAAGAACGATCGAAAATGATATTAAATCAACTATTTTGGTGCAAAAAGTTAATTATGGGCTTTTGAACCTAATTATACAGCTTAAAATCAAATTTTGAGCTTTTTAATCGGTTAAAATTCGAACGGGTTCACTAGAAAGCCCATTTAGACATGCACACTCTAAACCATAAAAATCGATCGAAACTGATATTAAATCAAATTTTTTTGGTGCAAAAAGTTAATTATGGGCTTTTGAACCTAATTATACAACTTAAAATCAAATTTGAGCTTTTTAATCTGTTAAAATTCGAACGGGTTCACTAGAAAGCCCGTTTAGACATGCACACTCTGAACCATAAAAAAAGATCGAAAATGATATTAAATCAAATTTTTTGGGTGCAAAAAGTTAATTATGGGCTTTAGAACCTAATTATACAACTTAAAATCAAATTTGAGCTTTTTACTCGATTAAAATTCAAAAGTGTTCACTAGAAAACCCATTTATACATGCACGCTCTAAAACCTAAAAAACGATCGAAAATGATATTAAATCTAATTTCTTGGGTGCAAAAAGTTAATTATGGGCTTTTGAACCTAATTATACAGCTTAAACTAAAATTTTGAGCTTTTTACTCGATTAAAAATCGAAAGGGTTCACTACAAAGCCCATTTAGACATGCACGCTCTGAACCCTAAAAAATAATCGAAAATGATATTAAATCAAATTTTTTGGGTGCAAAAAGTTAATTGTGGTCTTTTGAACCTAATTATACAACTTAAACTAAAATTTTGAGCTTTTTACTTGTTTAAAATTCGAACGGGTTCACTAGAAAGCCCATTTAGACATGCACGCTCTAAACCATAAAAAAGATCGAAAATGATATTAAATCAAATTTTTTGGCTATAAAAAGATAATCATGGGATTTTAAACCTAATTATATAGCTTAAACTAAAATTTTGAGCTTTTTACTCGGTTAAAATTCGAACAGGTTCACTAGAAAGCCCATTTAGACATGCACGATCTGAACCATAAAAAACGATCGAAAATGATATTAAATCAAATTTTTTGGGTACAAAAAGTTAATTATCGGCTTTTGAACCTAAATATACAACTTAAACTCTAATTTTGAACTTTTTACTTGGTTAAAATTCGAACGGGTTCAGTAGAAAGCCCATTTAGACTTGCACGATCTAAAGCATAAAAACGATCGAAAATGATATTAAAAAAAAATTTTGGGTGCAAAAATTTAATTATGAGCTTTTGAACCTAATTATACAACTTAAACTCAAATTTTGAACTTTTTACTCGGTTAAAATTCGAACGTGTTCACTAGAAATCCCATTTACACACGCACACTCTAAATTCTAAAGAAGGATCGAAAATGATATTAAATCAACTATTTTGGTGCAAAAAGTTAATTATGGGCTTTTGAACCTAATTATACGGCTTAAAATCAAATTTTGAGCTTTTTAATCGGTTAAAATTCGAACGGGTTCACTAGAAAGCCCATTTAGACATGCACACTCTAAACCTAATCGATCGAAACTGATATTAAATCAAATTTTTTGGGTGCAAAAAGTTAATTATGGGCTTTTGAACCTAATTATACAACTTAAAATCAAATTTGAGCTTTTTAATCTGTTAAAATTCGAACGGGTTCACTAGAAAGCCCATTTAGACATGCACACTCTGAACCATAAAAAAAGATCGAAAATGATATTAAATCAAATTTTTTGGGTGCAAAAAGTTAATTATGGGCTTTAGAACCTAATTATACAACTTAAAATCAAATTTGAGCTTTTTACTCGATTAAAATTCAAAAGTGTTCACTAGAAAACCCATTTATACATGCACGCTCTAAAACCTAAAAAACGATCGAAAATGATATTAAATCAAATTTTTTGGGTTCAAA
This sequence comes from Abelmoschus esculentus, assembly GCA_035048815.1. NCBI lineage: Eukaryota > Viridiplantae > Streptophyta > Magnoliopsida > Malvales > Malvaceae > Abelmoschus > Abelmoschus esculentus. The sequence continues at coordinate 7,555,682 of JAUCBN010000049.1, forward strand.
AAGTTAATTATGGGCTTTTGAACCTAATTATACAGCTTAAACTAAAATTTTGAGCTTTTTACTCGATTAAAATTCGAAAGGGTTCACTAGAAAGCCCATTTAGACATGCACTCTCTAAACCTAAAAATCGATCGAAAATGACATTAAATCAAAACTTTTGGGTGCAAAAAGTTAATTATGGGCTTTTGAACCTAATTATACAACTTAAACTAAAATTTGGAGCTTTTTACTTGTTTAAAATTCGAACGGGTTCACTAGAAAGCCCATTTAGACATGGACGCTCTGAACCATAAAAAAGATCGAAAATGATATTAAATCAAATATTTTGGGTAAAAAATGTTAATTGTGGCATTTTGAACCTAATTATAAAGCTTAAACTAAAATTTTGAACTTTTTAATCGGTTAAAATTCGAACGGGTTCCCTAGAAAGCCCATTTTGACATGCATACTCTGAACCATAAAAACCGATCAAAAAATGATATTAAATCAATTTTTTTGGGTACAAAAAGTTAATTATGGTCTTTTGAACCTAATTATTCAGCTTGAAATAAAATTTTGATCTTTTTACTTGGGTAAAATTCGAACGGGTTAACTAGAAAGCCCATTTAGACATGCACGCTCTGAACCCTAAAAAACGATCGAAAATGGTATTAAATAATTTTTTGGGTATAAAAGTTAATTATGGGCTTTTAAACCTAATTATCAAACTCAAAATAAAATTTTGAGCTTTTTACTCTGTTAAAATTCGAACGGGTTCACTAGAAAGCCCATTTTGACATGGAGACTTTGAACCATAAAAAATGTTCGAAAATGATATTAAATCAAATTTTTTGGGTAAAAAAAGTTAATTATGATCTTTTGAACCTAATTATTCAGCTTGAACTAAAATTTTCACCTTTTTACTTGGGTAAAATTCGAAAGGGTTAACTAGAAATCCCATTTAGACGTGCACGCTCTGAACCCTAAAAAACGATCGAAAATGATATTAAATCAAATTTTTTGGGTGCAAAAAGTTAAATATGGGCTTTTGAACCTAATTATACAACTTAAAATCGAATTTGAGCTTTTTACTCGGTTAAAATTCGAACGTGTTCACTAGAAAGCCCATTTAGACATGCACGCATTGAACCATAAAAAAAGATCGAAAATGATATTAAATCACATTTTTTTGGGTAAATAAAGTTAATTATGGGCTTTTTAACCTAATTATACAACTTAAACTCAAATTTTGAACTTTTTACTCGGTTAAAATTCGAACGTGTTCACTAGAACGCCTATTTAAACATGGACGCTCTGAAACCTAAAAAACGATCGAAAATGATATTAAATCAAATTTTTTGGGTACAAAAAGTTAATTATGGGCTTTTGAACCTAGTTATACAGCTTAAACTAAAATTTTGAGCTTTTTACACGGTTAAAATTCAAACGGGTTCATTAGAAAGCCCATTTAAACATGCACGCTCTAAACCCTAAAGAACGATCGAAAATGATATTAAATCAACTTTTTTGGTGCAAAAAGTTAATTATGGGCTTTTGAATCTAATTATTCAACTAAAACTCAAATTTTGAGCTTTTTACTCGGTTAAAATTCGAACGGGTTCATTAGAAAGTCCATTTAGACATGCACGCTCTGAACCATAAAAAACGATCAAAAATGATATTAAATCAAATTTTTTGGGTGCAAAAAGTTAATTATGGGCTTTTGAACCTAATTATTCAACTTCAACTAAAATTTTGAGCTTTTTTCTCGGTTAAAATTCGAACGGGTTCACTAGAAAGCCCATTTAAACATGCACGCTCTGAACCCATTTAAAAATTCGAATTTTAACCGATTAAAAAGCCATTTAGACAAGCATGCTCTGTACTATAAAAAACGATCGAATATGATATTAAATCAAATTTTTTGGGTGAAAAAAGTTAATTATGGGCTTTTGAACCTAACTATTCAGCTTAAAATCAAATTTTGAGCTTTTTACTCTGTTAAAATTCGAAAGGGTTCACTAGAAAGCCCATTTAGACATGCACACTCTGAACCATAAAAAACGATCGAAAATTATATTAAATCAAATTTTTTGGATACAAAAAGTTAATTATGGGCTTTTGAACCTAATTATACAGCTTAAACTAAAATTTTGAGCTTTTTACTCGGTTAAAATTCGAAAGGGTTCACTTGAAAGCCCATTTAGACATGCACGCTCTAAACCGTAAAAATCGATCGAAAATGATATTAAATCAAATTTTTTGGGTGCAAAAATTTAATTATGGGCTTTTGAACCTAATTATTCAACTTCAACTAAAATTTTGAGCTTTTTTCTCGGTTAAAATTCGAACGGGTTCACTAGAAAGCCCATTTAAACATGCACGCTCTGAACCCATTTAAAGATTCGAATTTTAACCGATTAAAAAGCCATTTAGACAAGCACATTCTGTACTATAAAAAACGATCGAATATGATATTAAATCAAATTTTTTGGGTGAAAAAAGTTAATTATGGGCTTTTGAACCTAATTATACAACTTAAAATCAAATTTTGAGCTTTTTAATCTTTTAAAATTCGAACGGGTTTACTAGAAAGCCCATTTAGACACGCACGCTTTAAACCCTAAAAAACGATCGAAAATGATATTAAATCAAATTTTTTGGGTATAAAAAGTGAATTATGGGATTTTTAACCTAATTATACAACTTCAACTAAAAATTTGAGCTTTTTGCTCGGTTAAAATTCGAACGGGTTCACTAGAAAGCCCATTTAGACATGCACGCTCTAAACCATAAAAAAAGATCAGAAATGATTTTAAATCAAATTTTTTTGGTACAAAAAGTTAATTATGGGCTTTTGAACCTAATTATACAGCTTAAACTACAATTTTGAGCTTTTTATTCGATTAAAATTCGAAAGGTTTCACTAGAAAGCCCATTTAGACATGCACGCTCTGAACCCTAAAAATCGATCGAAAATGGTATTAAATCACATTTTTTGGGTGCAAAAGTTATTTATGGGCTTTTGAACCTAATTATACAACTTAAACTAAAATTTTGAGCTTTTTGCTCGGTTAAAATTTGAACGGGTTCACTAGAGAGCCTATTTAGACATTCACGCTCTAAACCATAAAAAAGATCGAAAATGATATTAAATCAATTTTTTTGGGTAAAAAAGTTCATTATGGGCTTTTGAACCTAATTATACAGCTTAAACTAAAATTTTGAGCTTTTTACTCGATTAAAAATCGAAAGGGTTCACTAGAAAGCCCATTTAGACATGCACGCTCTGAACCCTAAAAATCGATCGAAAATGGTATTAAATCACATTTTTTGGGTGCAAAAGTTATTTATGGGCTTTTAAACCTAATTATACAACTTAAACTAAAATTTTGAGCTTTTTACTCGGTTAAAATTTGAACGGGTTCACTAGAGAGCCCATTTAGACATGCACGATCTAAACCATAAAAAAGATCGAAAATGATATTAAATCAATTTTTTTGGGTAAAAAAGTTAATTATGGGCTTTTGAACCTAATTATACAGCTTAAACTAAAATTTTGAGCTTTTTACTCGATTAAAATTCAAAAGGGTTCACTAGAAAGCCCATTTAGAAATGCACGCTCTAAACCCTAAAAATCGACCGAAAATGATTTTAAATCACAATTTTTGGGTGCAAAAGTTAATTATGGGATTTTGAACCTAATTATACAACTTCAACTAAAATTTTGAGCTTTTTGCTCGGTTAAAATTTGAACGAGTTCACTAGAGAGCCCATTTAGACATGCACGATCTAAACCATTAAAAAGATCGAAAAAGATATTAAATCAATTTTTTTGGGTAAAAAAGTTAATTATGGGCTTTTGGACCTAATTATACTGCTTAAACTAAAATTTTGAGCTTTTTACTCAGTTAAAATTCGAACGGGTTCACTAGAAAGCCCATTTAGACACGCACGCTCTAAACCATAAAAAAAGATCGAAAATGATATTAAATCAAATATTTTGGGTACAAAAAGTTAATTATGGGCTTCTGAACCTAATTGTACAGCTTAAACTACAATTTTGAGCTTTTTATTCGATTAAAATTCGAAAGGGTTCACTAGAAAGCCCATTTAGACATGCTCGCTCTGAATCCTAAAAATCGATCGAAAATGGTATTGAATTACATTTTTTAGGTGCAAAAGTTATTTATGGGCTTTTGAACCTAATTATACAACTTAAACTAAAATTTTGAGCTTTTTGCTCGGTTAAAATTTGAACGAGTTCACTAGAGAGCCCATTTAGACATGCACAATCTAAACCATTAAAAAGATCGAAAATGATATTAAATCAATTTTTTTGGGTAAAAAAGTTAATTATGGGCTTTTGAACCTAACTATACAGCTTAAACTAAAATTTTGAGCTTTTTACTCGATTAAAATTCAAAAGGGTTCACTAGAAAGCCCATTTAAACATGCACGCTCTAAACCCTAAAAATCGATCGAAAATGATTTTAAATCACATTTTTTGGGTGCAAAAGTTAATTATGGGATTTTGAACCTAATTATACAACTTCAACTAAAATTTTGAGCTTTTTGCTCGGTTAAAATTTGAACGGGATCACTAGAGAGCCCATTTAGACACGCACGCTCTAAACCATAAAAAAAGATCGAAAATGATATTAAATCAAATTTTTTGGGTACAAAAAGTTCATTATGGGCTTTTGGACCTAATTATACAGCTTAAACTAAAATTTTGAGCTTTTTACTCAGTTAAAATTCGAAAGGGTTCACTAGAAAGCCCATTTAGACATGCACGCTCTGAACCCTAAAAATCGATCGAAAATGATTTTAAATCACATTTTTTGGGTGCAAAAGTTAATTACGGGCTTTTGAACCTAATTATACAACTTCAACTAAAATTTTGAGCTTTTTGCTCGGTTAAAATTCGAACGGGTTCACTAGAAAGCCCATTTAGACACGCACGCTCTAAACCATAAAAAAAGATCGAAAATAATATTAAATCAAATATTTTGGGTACAAAAAGTTAATTATGGGCTTCTAAACCTAATTATACAGCTTAAACTACAATTTTGAGCTTTTTACTCGATTAAAATTCTAAAGGGTTCACTAGAAAGCCCATTTAGACATGCACGCTCTGAACCCTAAAAATCGATCGAAAATGATATTAAATCACATTTTTTGGGTGCAAAAGTTATTTATGGGCTTTTGAACCTAATTATACAACTTAAACTAAAATTTTGAGCTTTTTACTCGGTTAAAATTTGAACGGGTTCACTAGAGAGCCCATTTAGACATGCACGCTCTAAACTATAGAAAAGATCGAAAATGATATTAAATCAAATTTTTTGGGTAAAAAAGTTAATTATGGGCTTTTGAACCTAAATATACAACTTGAACTAAAATTTTGAACTTTTTACTTGGTTAAAATTCGAATGGGTTCACTAGAAAGCCCATTTAGACATGCACGCTCTAAACCCTAAAAATGATCGAAAATGATATTAAATCAAATTTTTTGGGTACAAAATGTTAATTATGGGCTTTTGAACCTAATTATACAGCTTAAAATCAAATTTTGAGCTTTTTAATCGGTTAAAATTCGAACGGGTTCACTAGAAAGCCCATTTAGACATGCACGCTCTGAACCCTAAAAAACGATCGAAAATGATATGAAATCAAATTTTTTAGGTGCAAAAAGTTAATTATGGGCTTTTGAACCTAATTATACAACTTCAACTAAAATTTTGAGCTTTTTGCTTGGTTAAAATTCGAACGGGTTCACTAGAAAGCCCATTTAGACACGCACGCTCTAAACCATAAAAAAGATCGAAAATGATATTAAATCAAATATTTTGGGTATAAAAAGTTAATTATGGGCTTCTGGACCTAATTATACAGCTTAAACTACAATTTTGAGCTTTTTACTCGATTAAAATTCGAAAGGGTTCACTAGAAAGCCCATTTAGACATGCACGCTCTAAACCCTAAAAACAATCGAAAATGATATTAAATCACATTTAGACATGCACGCTCTGGACCTAATTATACAACTTAAACTAAAATTTTGAGCTTTTTACTCGGTTAAAATTTGAACGGGTTCACTAGAGAGCCCATTTAGACATGCACGCTCTAAACCATAAAGAAGATCGAAATTGATATTAAATCAAATTTTTTGGGTAAAAAAAGTTCATTATGGGCTTTTGGACCTAATTATACAGCTTAAACTAAAATTTTGAGCTTTTTACTCGGTTAAAATTCGAAAGCGTTCACTAGAAAGCCCATTTAGACATGCACGCTTTGAACCCTAAAAATCGATCGAAAATGATATTAAATCAAATTTTTTGGGTGCAAAAAGTTAATTATGGGCTTTTGAACCTAATTATACAACTTCAACTAAAAATTTGAGCTTTTTGCTCGGTTAAAATTCGAACGGGTTCACTAGAAAGCCCATTTAGACATGCACGCTCTAAACCATAAAAAAAGATCGAAAATAATACAAAAAGTTAAACTACAATTTTGAGCTTTTTATTCGATTAAAATTCAAAAGGGTTCACTAGAAAGCCCATTTAGACATGCACGCTCTAAACCCTAAAAATCGATCGAAAATGATTTTAAATCACATTTTTTGGGTGCAAAAGTTAATTATGGGCTTTTGAACTTAATTATACAACTTAAACTAAAATTTTGAGCTTTTTACTCGATTAAAATTCGAACGGCTTCACTAGAAAGCCCATTTAGACATGCACGCTCTAAACCCTAAAAATAGATCGAAAATGATATTAAATCACATTTTTTGGGTGCAAAAGTTATTTATGGGCTTTTGAACCTAATTATACAACTTAAACTAAAATTTTCAACTTTTTAGTCGGTTAAAATTCGAACGGGTTCCCTAGAAAGCCCATTTAAACATGTACGCTCTCAACCCTAAAAATGATCGAAAATGATATTAAATCAATTTTTTGGGGTACAAAAAGTTAATTATGGGCTTTTGAACCTAATTATACAGCTTAAAATCAAATTTTGAGCTTTTTAATCGGTTAAAATTCGAACGGGTTCACTAGAAAGCCCATTTAGACATGCACTCTGAACCATAAAAAACGATCGAAAATGATATTAAATCAAATTTTTTGGAAGCAAAAAGTTAATTATGGGCTTTTCAACCTAATTATACAGCTTAAAATCAAATCTTGAGCTTTTTAATCGGTTAAAATTCGAACGGGTTCACTAGAAAGCCCATTTAGACATGCACACTCTAAACCATAAAAATTGATCGAAAATGATATTAAATCAAATTTTTTGGGTGCAAAAAGTTAATTATGGGCTTTTGAACCTAATTATACAACTTAAAATAAAATTGGAGCTTTATAATCTGTTAAAATTCGAACGGTTTCACTAGAAAGCCCATTTAGACATGCACGCTCTAAACCATAAAAAAAGATCAAAAATGATATTAAAAAAAAATTTGGGTAAAAAAGTTAATCATGGGCTTTTGAACCTAATTATACAGCTTAAACTAAAATTTTGAAATTTTTACTCGGTTAAAATTCGAATGGGTTCACTATAAAGCCCATTTAGACATGCACGCTCTGAACCATAAAAAAAGATCGAAACTGATATTAAATCAATTTTTTTTGGGTAAAAAAGTTAATTATGGGCTTTTGAACCTAATTATACAGCTTAAACTAAAATTTTGAACTTTTTACTCGGTTGAAATTCGAACGGGTTCACTAGAAAGCCCATTTAAACATGCACGGTCTGAACCCTAAAAAATGATAAAAAATGATATTGAATCAAATTTTTTGGGTACAAAAAGTTAATTATGGGCTTTTGAACCTAATTATACAGCTTAAAATCAAATTTTGTGCTTTTTAATCGGTTACAATTCGAAAGGGTTCACTAGAAAGCCCATTTAGACATGCACACTCTGAACCATAAAAAACGATCGAAAATGATATTAAATCAAATATTTTGGGTACAAAAAGTTAATTATGGGCTTCTGAACCTAATTATACAGCTTAATCTAAAATTTTGAGCTTTTTACTAGATTAAAATTCGAAAAGGTTCACTAGAAAGCTCATTTAGACATGCACGCTCTGAACCCTAAAAATCGATCGAAAATGATATTAAATCAAATTTTTTGGGTACAAAAAGTTAATTACGGGCTTTTAAACCTAATTATACAACTTAAACTAAAATTTTGAGCTTTTTACTCGGTTAAAAATCAAAAGGGTTCACTAGAAAGCCCATTTAGACATGTACGCTCTAAACCCTAAAAATCGATCGAAAATTATATTACATCAATTTTTTTGGGTGCAAAAAGTTAATTATGGGCTTTCGAACCTAATTACACAACTTAAAATCAAATTTTGAGGTTTTTAATTTGTTAAAATTAGAACGGGTTCACTAGAAAGCCCATTTAGACATGCACACTCTAAACCATAAAAAACGATCGAAAATGATATTAAATCAAATATTTTGGGTACAAAAAGTTAATTATGGGCTTTTGAACCTAATTATACATCTTAAACTAAAATTTTGAGCTTTTTACTCGTTTAAAATTCGAAAGGGTTCACTGGAAAGCCCATTTAGACATGCACGCTCTGAACCCTAAAAATGATCGAAAATGATATTAAATCACATTTTTTGGGTGCAAAATTTAATTATGGGCTTTTGAACCTAATTATACAACTTAAACTAAAATTTTGAGCTTTTTACTCGGTTAAAATTCGAACGGGTTCACTAGAAAGCCCATTTAGACATGCACACTCTGAACCATAAAAAACGATTGAAAATTATATTAAATCAAATATTTTGGGTACAAGAAGTTAATTATGGGCTTTTGAACCTAATTATACCGCTTAAAATCAAATTTTGAGCTTTTTACTGTGTTAAAATTCGAAAGGGTTCACTAGAAAGCCCATTTTGACATGCACGCTCTGAACCCTAAAAATAGATCGAAAATGATATTGAATCACATTTTTGGGTGCAAAATTTAATTTTGGGCTTTTGAACCTAATTATACAACTTAAACTAAAATTTTGAGCTTTTTACTCGGTTAAAATTTGAACGGGTTCAATAGAAAGCCCATTTAGATATGCACGCTCTAAACCATATGAAAGATCGAAAATGATATTAGATCAATTTTTTTTGAAAAAAGATAACAATGGGCTTTCGAACCTAAATATACAGCTTAAAATCAAATTTTGAGCTTCTTAATCGGTTAAAATTCAAACGGGTTCACTAGAAAGCCCATTTAGACATGCACACTCTAAACCATAAAAAACGATCGAAAATGATATTAAATCAAAAATTTTGGGTACAAAAAGTTAATTATGGGCTTTTGAACCTAATTATACAGCTTAAAATCAAATTTTGAGCTTTCTACTGTGTTAAAATTCGAAAGGGTTCACTAGAAAGCCCATTTTGACATGCATGCTCTAAACCCTAAAAATTGATCGAAAATGATATTAAATCACATTTTTTGGGTGCAAAATTTAATTATGGGCTTTTGAACCTAATTATACAATTTAAACTAAAATTTTGAGCTTTTTACTCGGTTAAAATTTGAACGGGTTCAATAGAAAGCCCATTTAGACATTCACGTTCTAAACCATAAGAAAGATCGAAAATGATATTAGATCAATTTTTTTTGAGAAAAGATAATTATGGGCTTTTGAACCTAATTATACAGCTTAAACTAAAATTTTGAACTTTTTAATCAGTTAAAATTCGAACAGGTTCACTAGAAATCCCATTTAAACATGCACGCTCAGAACCCTAAAAAATGATCGAAAATGATATTAAATCAAATTTTTTGGGTAAAAAAAGTTAATTATGGGCTCTTGAACCTAATTATACAGATTAAACTAAAATTTTGGGCTTTTTAATCTGTTAAAATTCGAATGGGTTCACTAGAAAGCCCATTTTGACATGCATACTCTGAACCATAAAAAACGATCAAAAAATGATATTAAATCAAATTTTTTGGGTACAAAAAGATAATTATGGTCTTCTGAACCTAATTATTCAACTTGAACTAAAATTTTGACCTTTTTACTTGGGTAAAATTCGAACGGGTTAACTAGAAAGCCCATTTTGACATGCACGCTCTGAACCCTAAAAAACGATCGAAAATGATATTAAATCAAATTTTTTGCGTGCAAAATGTTAATTATGGGCTTTTGCACCTAATTATACAACTTAAAATCAAATTTTAGCTTTTTAATCTGTTAAAATTTGAACGGGTTCACTAGAAAGCCCATTTAGACATGCACGCTCTGAACCATAAAAAAGGATCGAAAATGATATTAAATCAAATTTTTTGGGTAAAAAAGTTAATTATGGGCTTTTGAACCTAATTATACAGCTTAAACTAAAATTTTGAACTTTTTAGTCGGTTAAAATTCGAATGGGTTCACTAGAAAGCCCATTTAAACATGCACGCTCTGAACCCTAAAAAACGAATGAAAATGATATTAAATCAAATTTTTTGGGTACAAATAGTTAATTATGGGCTTTCGAACCTAAACATACAGCTTAAAATCAAATTTTGAGCTTCTTAATCGGTTAAAATTCGAACAGGTTCACTAGAAAGCCCATTTAGACATGCACACTCTGAACCATCAAAAACGATCGAAAATGATATTAAATCAAATATTTTGGGTACAAAAAGTTAATTATGGGCTTTTGAACCTAATTATACAGCTTAAAATCAAATTTTGAGCTTTTTACTGTGTTAAAATTCGAAAGGGTTCACTAGAAAGCCCATTTAGACATGCACGCTCTGAACCCTAAAAATCGATCGAAAATGATATTAAATCACATTTTTTGGGTGCAAAATTTAATTATGGGCTTTTGAACCTAATTATACAACTTAAACTAAACTTTTGAGCTTTCCACTCGGTTAAAATTTGAACGGGTTCAATAGAAAGCCCATTTAGACATGCACGCTCTAAACCATAAGAAAGATCGAAAATGATATTAGATCAATTTTTTTTGAAAAAAGATAATTATGGGCTTTTGAACCTAATTATACAACTTAAACTAAAATTTTGAACTTTTTAATTGGTTAAAATTCGAACGGGTTCACTAGAAATCCCATTTAAACATGCACGCTCAGAACCCTAAAAAATGATCGAAAATGATATTAAATCAAATTTTTTGGGTACAAAAAGTTAATTATGGGCTTTTGAACCTAATTATACAGATTAAACTAAAATTTTGGGCTTTTTAATCTGTTAAAGTTCGAATGGGTTCACTAGAATGCGCATTTTGACATGCATACTCTGAACCATAAAAAACGATCAAAAAATGATATTAAATCAAATTTTTTGGGTACAAAAAGTTAATTATGGTCTTCTGAACCTAATTATTCAGCTTGAACTAAAATTTTGACCTTTTAACTTGGGTAAAATTCGAACGGGTTAACTAGAAAGCCCATTTACACTTGCACGCTCTGAACCCTAAAAAACGATCGAAAATGATATTAAATCAAATTTCTTGGGTGCAAAAAGTTAATTATGGGCTTTTGCACCTAATTATACAGCTTAAAATCAAATTTTAGCTTTTTAATTTGTTAAAATTTGAACGGGTTCACTAGAAAGCCCATTTAGACATGCACGCTCTGAACCATAAAAAAGGATCGAAAATGATATTAAATCAAATTTTTTAGGTAAAAAAGTTAATTATGGGCTTTTGAACCTAATTATACAGCTTAAACAAAAATTTGCAACTTTTTAGTCGGTTAAAATTCGAATGGGTTCACTAGAAAGCCCATTTAAACATGCACGCTCTGAACCCTAAAAAACGAATGAAAATGATATTAAATCAAATTTTTTGGGTACAAATAGTTAATTATGGGCTTTCGAACCTAAACATACAGCTTAAAATCAAATTTTGAGCTTCTTAATCGGTTAAAATTCGAACAGGTTCACTAGAAAGCCCATTTAGACATGCACACTCTGAACCATCAAAAACGATCGAAAATGATATTAAATCAAATATTTTGGGTACAAAAAGTTAATTATGGGCTTTTGAACCTAATTATACAGCTTAAAATCAAATTTTGAGCTTTTTACTGTGTTAAAATTCGAAAGGGTTCACTAGAAAGCCCATTTAGACATGCACGCTCTGAACCCTAAAAATCGATCGAAAATGATATTAAATCACATTTTTTGGGTGCAAAATTTAATTATGGGCTTTTGAACCTAATTATACAACTTAAACTAAACTTTTGAGCTTTCCACTCGGTTAAAATTTGAACGGGTTCAATAGAAAGCCCATTTAGACATGCACGCTCTAAACCATAAGAAAGATCGAAAATGATATTAGATCTATTTTTGATCGAAAAAGATAATTATGGGTTTTGAACCTAATTATACAACTTAAACTAAAATTTTGAACTTTTTAATTGGTTAAAATTCGAACGGGTTCACTAGAAAGCCCATTTTGACATGCATACTCTGAACCATAAAAATGATCGAAAATGATATTAAATCAAATTTTTTGGGTATAAAAAGTTAATTATGGGCTTTTGAACCTAATCATATAGCTTAAAATCAAATTTTGAGCTTTTTACTCGGTTAAAATTCGAACGGGTTCACTAGAAAGCCATTTTGACATGCATACTTTGAACCATAAAAAATGATCGAAAATGATATTAAATCAAATTTTTTGGGTACAAAAAGTTAATTATGATCTTTTGAACATAACTATTCAGCTTGAACTAAAATTTTGACCTTTTTACTTGGGTAAAATTCGAACGGGTTAACTCGATAGCCCATTTAGACATGCACGCTCTGAACCCTAAAAAACGATCGAAAATGATATTAAATCATATTTTTTGGGTACAAAAAGTTAGCTATGGGCTTTTGAACATAATTATACGGCTTAAAATAAAATTTTGAGCTTTTTACTCGATTAGAACTCAAAAGGGTTCAATAGAAAGCCCATTTAGACATGCACGCTCTAAACCCTAAAAAACAACCGAAAATGATATTAAATCAAATTTTTTGAGTGCAAAAAGTTAATTATGGGCTTTTGAACCTAATTATACAACTTAAAATCAAATTTTGAGGTTTTTAATCTGTTAAAATTAGAACGGGTTGACTAGAAAGCCCATTTAGACATGCACGCTCTAAACCCTAAAAAACAATCGAAAATGATATTAAATCAAATTTTTTGGATGCAAAAAGTTAATTATGGGCTTTTGAACCTAATTATAAAGCTCAAAAATATTGAGCTTTTTACTCGGTTAAAATTCGAACGGGTTCACTAGAAAGTCCATTTTGACATGCATACTCTGAACAATAAAAAACGATCGAAAATGATATTAAATCAAATTTTTTGGGTATAAAAAGTTAAATATGGGCTTTTGAACCTAATTATACAACTTAAACTAAAATTTTGAGCTTTTTACTCGGTTAAAATTCGAACGGGTTCACTAGAAAGCCCATTTAGACATGCACTCTCTGAACCATAAAAAAAGATCGAAAATGATATTAAATCAAATTTTTTGGGTAAAAAGTTAATTATGGGCTTTTGATGCTAATTATACAACTTAAACTAAAATTTTGAACTTTTTACTCGGTTAAAATTCGAACGGGTTCACTAGAAAGCCCATTTAGACATACACGCTCTGAACAATAAAAAAAGATCGAAAAAGATATTAAATCAAATTTTTTGGGTATAAAAAGTTAAATATGGGCTTTTGAACCTAATCATACAGCTTAAAATCAAATTTTGAGCTTTTTACTAGGTTAAAATTCGAACGGGTTCACTAGAAAGCCCATTTTGACATGCACGCTCTAAACCATAAAAAAGATCGAAAATGATATTAAATCAAATTTTTTGGGTATAAAAAGTTAATTATGGGCTTTTGAACCTAATCATATAGCTTAAAATCAAATTTTGAGCTTTTTACTCGGTTAAAATTCGAACGGGTTCACTAGAAAGCCATTTTGACATGCATACTTTGAACCATAAAAAATGATCGAAAATGATATTAAATCAAATTTTTTGGGTACAAAAAGTTAATTATGATCTTTTGAACATAACTATTCAGCTTGAACTAAAATTTTGACCTTTTTACTTGGGTAAAATTCGAACGGGTTAACTCGAAAGCCCATTTAGACATGTACGCTCTGAACCCTAAAAAACGATCGAAAATGATATTAAATCATATTTTTTGGGTACAAAAAGTTAGCTATGGGCCTTTGAACATAATTATACGGCTTAAAATAAAATTTTGAGCTTTTTACTCGATTAGAACTCAAAAGGGTTCAATAGAAAGCTCATTTAGACATGCACGCTCTAAACCCTAAAAAACAACCGAAAATGATATTGAATCAAATTTTTTGGGTGCAAAAAGTTAATTATGGGATTTTGAACCTAATTATACAACTTAAAATCAAATTTTGAGGTTTTTAATCTGTTAAAATTAGAACGGGTTGACTAGAAAGCCCATTTAGACATGCACGCTCTAAACCCTAAAAAACAATCGAAAATGATATTAAATCAAATTTTTTGGATGCAAAAAGTTAATTATGGGCTTTTGAACCTAATTATAAAGCTCAAAAATATTGAGCTTTTTACTCGGTTAAAATTCGAACGGGTTCACTAGAAAGTCCATTTTGACATGCATACTCTGAACAATAAAAAACGATCAAAAAATGATATTAAATCAAATTTTTTGGGTATAAAAAGTTAAATATGCGCTTTTGAACCTAATTATACAACTTAAACTAAAATTTTGAGCTTTTTACTCGGTTAAAATTCGAACGGGTTCACTAGAAAGCCCATTTAGACATGCACGCTCTGAACCATAAAAAAAGATCGAAAATGATATTAAATCAAATTTTTTGGGTAAAAAGTTAATTATGGGCTTTTGATGCTAATTATACAACTTAAACTAAAATTTTGAACTTTTTACTCGGTTAAAATTCGAACGGGTTCACTAGAAAGCCCATTTTGACATACACGCTCTGAACAATAAAAAAAGATCAAAAAAGATATTAAATCAAATTTTTTGGGTATAAAAAGTTAAATATGGGCTTTTGAACCTAATCATACAACTTAAAATCAAATTTTGAGCTTTTTACTAGGTTAAAATTCGAACGGGTTCACTAGAAAGCCCATTTTGACATGCACGCTCTAAACCATAAAAAAGATCGAAAATGATATTAAATCAAATTTTTTGGGTATAAAAAGTTAATTATGGGCTTTTGAACCTAATCATATAGCTTAAAATCAAATTTTGAGCTTTTTACTCGGTTAAAATTCGAACGGGTTCACTAGAAAGCCATTTTGACATGCATACTTTGAACCATAAAAAATGATCGAAAATGATATTAAATCAAATTTTTTGGGTACAAAAAGTTAATTATGATCTTTTGAACATAACTATTCAGCTTGAACTAAAATTTTGACCTTTTTACTTGGGTAAAATTCGAACGGGTTAACTCGAAAGCCCATTTAGACATGTACGCTCTGAACCCTAAAAAACGATCGAAAATGATATTAAATCATATTTTTTGGGTACAAAAAGTTAACTATGGGCTTTTGAACATAATTATACGGCTTAAAATAAAATTTTGAGCTTTTTACTCGATTAGAACTCAAAAGGGTTCAATAGAAAGCCCATTTAGACATGCACGCTCTAAACCCTAAAAAACAATCGAAAATGATATTAAATCAAACTTTTTGGGTGCAAAAAGTTAATTATGGGCTTTTGAACCTAATTATACAACTTATAATCAAATTTTGAGGTTTTTAATCTGTTAAAATTAGAACGGGTTCACAAGAAATCCCATTTAGACATGCACGCTCTAAACGCTAAAAAACAATCGAAAATGATATTAAATCAAATTTTTTGGATGCAAACAATTAATTATGGGCTTTTGAACCTAATCATAAAGCTCAAAAATATTGAGCTTTTTACTCGGTTAAAATTCGAACGGGTTCACTAGAAAGCCCATTTTGACATGCATACTCTGAACAATGAAAAACGATCGAAAATGATATTAAATGAAATTTTTTGGGTATAAAAAGTTAAATATGGGCTTTTGAACCTAATTATACAACTTAAACTAAAATTTTGAGCTTTTTACTCGGTTAAAATTCGAACGGGTTCACTAGAAAGCCCATTTAGACATGCACGCTCTGAACCATAAAAAAAGATCAAAAATGATATTAAATCAAATTTTTTGGGTAAAAAGTTAATTATGGGCTTTTGATGCTAGTTATACAACTTAAACTAAAATTTTGAACTTTTTACGCGGTTAAAATTCGAACGGGTTCACTAGAAAGCCTATTTAGACATACACGCTCTGAACAATAAAAAAAGATCGAAAAAGATATTAAATCAAATTTTTTGGGTATAAAAAGTTAAATATGGGCTTTTGAACCTAATCATACAGCTTAAAATAAAATTTTGAGCTTTTTACTCGGTTAAAATTCGAACGGGTTCACTCGAAAGCCCATTTTGACATGCATACTCTGAACCATAAAAAAAGATCGAAAATGATATTAAATCAAATTTTTTGGGTATAAAAAGTTAAATATGGGCTTTTGGACCTAATCATACAGCTTAAAATCAGATTTTGAGCTTTTTACTCAGTTAAAATTCGAACGGGTTCACTAGAAAGCCCATTTTGACAAGCATACTTTGAACCATAAAAATGATCGAAAATGATATTAAATCAAATTTTTTGGGTATAAAAAGTTAATTATGGGCTTTTGAACCTAATCATATAGCTTAAAATCAAATTTTGAGCTTTTTACTCGGTTAAAATTCGAACGGGTTCACTAGAAAGCCATTTTGACATGCATACTTTGAACCATAAAAAATGATCGAAAATGATATTAAATCAAATTTTTTGGGTACAAAAAGTTAATTATGATCTTTTGAACATAACTATTCAGCTTGAACTAAAATTTTGACCTTTTTACTTGGGTAAAATTCGAACGGGTTAACTCGAAAGCCCATTTAGACAAGCACGCTCTGAACCCTAAAAACCGATCGAAAATGATATTAAATCATATTTTTTGGGTACAAAAAGTTAACTATGGGCTTTTGAACATAATTATACGGCTTAAAATAAAATTTTGAGCTTTTTACTCGATTAGAACTCAAAAGGGTTCAATAGAAAGCCCATTTAGACATGCACGCTCTGAAACCTAAAAAACGATCGAAAATGATATTAAATCAAATTTTTTGGGTAAAAAAGTTAATTATGGGCTTTTGATGCTAATTATACAACTTAAACTAAAATTTTGAACTTTTTACTCGGTTAAAATTCGAACGGGTTCACTAGAAAGCCCATTTAAACATGCACGCTCTGAACACTAAAAAACGATCGAATATGATATTAAATTAAAATTTTTGGGTGAAAAAAGTTAATTATGGGCTTTTGAACCTAATTATACAGCTTAAAATCAAATTTTGAGCTTTTTAATCGGTTAAAATTCGAACGGGTTCTCTAGAAAGCCCATTTAGACATGCACACTCTAAACCATAAAAAACGACCGAAAATGATATGAAATCAAATTCTTTGGGTACAAAAAGTTAATTATGGGCTTTTGAACCTAATTATAAAACTAAAACTAAAATTTTGAGCTTTTTACACGGTTAAAATTCGAACGGGTTCATTAGAAAGCCCATTTAGACATGCACACTCTAAACCATAAAAAACGATCGAAAATGATATTAAATCAAATTTTTTGGGTGCAAAAAGTTAATTATGGGCTTTTGAACCTAATTATACAGCTTAAAATCAAATTTTGGGTTTTGTAATCGGTTAAAATTCGAATGGGTTCACTAGAAAGCCCATTTAAACATGCACGCTCTGAACACTAAAAAACGATCGAATATGATATTAAATTAAATTTTTTGGGTGAAAAAAGTTAATTATGGGCTTTTGAACCTAATTATACAGCTTAAAATCAAATTTTGAGCTTTTTAATCGGTTAAAATTCGAACGGGTTCTCTAGAAAGCCCATTTAGACATGCACACTCTAAACCATAAAAAACGACCGAAAATGATATTAAATCAAATTTTTTGGGTGCAAAAAGTTAATTATGGCCTTTTGAACCTAATTATACAACTTAAAATCAAATTTGAGCTTTTTAATCTGTTAAAATTCGAACGGTTTCACTAGAAAGCCCATTTAGACATACACGCTTTGAACCATAAAAAAAGATCGAAAATGATATTAGATCAAATTTTTTGGGTAAAAAATTTAATTATGAGCCTTTGATCCTAATTATACACCTTAAACTAAAATTTTGAGCTGTTTACACGGTTAAAATTCGAACGGGTTCATTAGAAAGCCCATTTAAACAAGCACGCTCTGAACCCTAAAAAATGATCGAAAATGATATTAAAACAAATTTTTTGGGTACAAAAAGTTAATTATGGGCTTTTGAACCTAATTATATAGCTTAAAATCAAATTATGAGCTTTTTAATCGGTTAAAATTCGAACGGGTTCACTAGAAAGCCCATTTAGACCTGCGCACTCTAAACCATAAAAAACGATCGAAAATGATATTGAATCAAATTTTTTGGGTGCAAAAAGTTAATTATGGGCTTTTGAACCTAATTATACAGCTTAAAATCAAATTTTGAGCTTTTTAATTGGTTAAAATTCGAACGGGTTCACTAGAAAGCCCATTTAGACATGCACACTCTAAACCATAAAAATCGATCGAAAATGATATGAAATCAAATTTTTTAGGTGCAAAAAGTTAATTATGGGCTTTTGAACCTAATTATACAACTTAAAATCAAATTTGAGCTTTTTAATCTGTTAAAATTCGAACGGGTTCAGTAGAAAGCCCGTTTAGACATACACGCTCTGAACCATAAAAAAAGATCGAAAATGATATTAAATCAATTTTTTTGGGTATTAAAGGTAATTATGGGCCTTTGATCCTAATTATACAGCTTAAACTAAAATTTTGAACTTTTTACTCGGTTAAAATTCGAACGGGTTCACTACAAAGCCCATTTAAACATGCACGCTCTGAACCCTAAAAATCTATCCAAAATGATATTCAATCAAATTTTTTGGGTGAAAAAGTTAATTATGGGCTTTTGAACCTAATTATACAACTTCAACTAAAATTTTAAGCTTTTTACTCGGTTAAAATTCGAACGGGTTCACTAGAAAGCCCATTTAGACATACACGCTCCAAACTATAAAAAAGATTGAAAATGATATTGAATCAAATATTTTGGGTACAAAAAGTTAATTATGGGCTTCTGAACCTAATTATACAGCTTAAACTAAAATTTTGAGCTTTTTACTCGGTTAAAATTCAAACGGGTTCACTAGAAAGCCCATTTAGACATGCACGCTCTGAACCATAAAAAAAGATCGAAAATGATATTAAATCAAATTTTTTGTGTAAAAAAGTTAATTATGGGCTTTTGATGCTAATTATACAACTTAAACTAAAATTTTGAACTTTTTACTCAGTTAAAATTCGAACAGGTTCACTAGAAAGCCCATTTAAACATACACGCTCTGAACCCTAAAAAACGATCGAATATGATATTAAATTAAATTTTTTGGGTGAAAAAAGTTAATTATGGGCTTTTGAACCTAATTATACAGCTTAAAATCAAATTTTGAGTTTTGTAATCGGTTAAAATTCGAACGGGTTCACTAGAAAGCCCATTTAAACATGCACGCTCTGAACACTAAAAAACGATCGAATATGATATTAAATCAAATTTTTTGGGTGCAAAAAGTTAATTATGGGCTTTTGAACCTAATTATACAGCTCAAAATCAAATTTTGAGCTTTTTAATCGGTTAAAATTCGAACGGGTTCACTAGAAAGCCTATTTAGACATGCACACTCTAAACCATAAAAATCGATCGAAAATGATATGAAATCAAATTTTTTGGGTGCAAAACGTTAATTATGGGCTTTTGAACCTAACTATACAACTTAAAATCATTTTTGAGCTTTTTAATCTGTTAAAATTCGAACGGGTTCACTAGAAAGCCCATTTAGACATACACGCTCTGAACCATAAAAAAAGATCGAAAATGATATTAAATCAAATTTTTTGGGTAAAAAAGTTAATTATGGGCCTTTGATCCTAATTATATAGCTTAAACTAAAATTTTGAACTTTTTACTCGGTTAAAATTTGAACGGGTTCACTAGAAAGCCCATTTAAACATGCACGCTCTAAAACCAAAAAATGATCGAATATGATACTAAATCAAATTTTTTGGGTGAAAAAAGTTAATTATGGGCTTTTGAACCTAATTATACAGCTTAAAATCAAATTTTGAGCTTTTTAATCGGTTAAAATTCGAACGGGTTCACTAGAAAGCCCATTTAGACATGCACACTCTAAACCATAAAAAACGATCGAAAATGATATTAAATCAAATTTTTTGGGTGCAAAAAGTTAATTATGGGCTTTTGAACCTAATTATACAGCTTAAAATCAAATTTTGAGCTTTTTAATCGGTTAAAATTCGAACGGGTTCACTAGAAAGCCCATTTAAACATGCACGCTCTAAACCATAAAAAAAGATCGAAAATGATATTAAATCAAATTTTTTGGGTAAAAAAGTTAATTATGGGCCTTTGATCCTAATTATACAGCTTAAACTAAAATTTTGAACTTTTTACTCGGTTAAAATTCGAACGGGTTCCCTAGAAAGTCCATTTAAACATGCACGCTCTGAACCATAAAAAAAGATCGAAAATGATATTAAATCAAATTTTTTGGGTAAAAAAAGTTAATTATGGGCTTTTGATGCTAATTATACAACTTCAACTAAAATTTTGAACTTTTTAGTCGGTTAAAATTCGAACGGGTTCACTAGAAAGCCCATTTAAACATGCACGCTCTGAACACTAAAAAACGATCGAATATGATATTAAATTAAATTTTTTGGGTGAAAAAAGTTAATTATGGGCTTTTGAACCTAATTATACAGCTGAAAATCAAATTTTGAGCTTTTTAATCGGTTAAAATTCGAACAGGTTCTCTAGAAAGCCCATTTAGACATGCACACTCTAAACCATAAAAAACGACCGAAAATGATATTAAATCAAATTTTTTGGGTACAAAAAGTTAATTATGGGCTTTTGAACCTAATTATAAAGCTAAAATTAAAATTTTGAGTTTTTTACACGGTTAAAATTCGAACGGGTTCATTAGAAAGCCCATTTAAACATGCACGCACTAAACCCTAAAAAATGATCGAAAATGATATTAAAACAAAATTTTTGGGTACAAAAAGTTAATTATGGGATTTTGAACCTAATTATATAGCTTAAAAGCAAATTTTGAGCTTTTTAATCGGTTAAAATTCGAATGGGTTCACTAGAAAGCCCATTTAGACATGCACACTCTAAACCATAAAAAACGATCGAAAATGATATTAAATCAAATTTTTTGGGTGCAAAAAGTTAATTATGGGCTTTTGAACCTAATTATACAGCTTAAAATAAAATTTTGAGCTTTTTAATCGGTTAAAATTCGAACGGGTTCACTAGAAAGCCCATTTAAACATGCACGCTCTAAACCATAAAAAAAGATCGAAAATGATATTAAATCAAATTTTTTGGGTAAAAAAGGTAATTATAGGCCTTTGATCCTAATTATACAGCTTAAACTAAAATTTTGAACTTTGTACTCGGTTAAAATTCGAACGGGTTCACTAGAAAGCCCATTTAAACATGCACGCTCTGAAACCAAAAAATGATCGAATATGATATTAAATCAAATTTTTTGGGTGAAAAAAGTTAATTATGGGCTTTTGAACCTAATTATACAGCTTAAACTAAAATTTTGAACTTTTTACTCGGTTAAAATTCGAACGGGTTCACTAGAAAGCTCATTTAAACATGCACGCTCTGAAACCAAAAAATGATCGAATATGATATTAAATCAAATTTTTTGGGTGAAAAAAGTTAATTATGGGCTTTTGAACCTAATTATACAGCTTAAACTAAAATTTTGAACTTTTTACTCGGTTAAAATTCGAACGGGTTCACTAGAAAGCCCATTTAAACATGCACGCTCTAAACCCTAAAAAATGATCGAAAATGATGTTAAATCAAATTTTTTGGGTACAAAAAGTTAATTATGGGCTTTTGAACCGAATTATACAGCTTAAACTAAAATTTTGAACTTTTTACTCGGTTAAAATTCGAACGGGTTCACTAGAAAGCCCATTTAGAACACGCTCTAAACCATAAAAAAGATCGAAAATGATATTAAATCAAATATTTTGGGTACAAAAAGTTAATTATGTGCTTCTAAACCTAATTATACAGCTTAAACTAATATTTTGAGCTTTTTACTCGGTTAAAATTCGAACGGGTTCACTAGAAAGCCCTTTTAGACATGCACTCTCTCAATCATAAAAAAAGATCGAAAATGATATTAAATCAAATTTTTTGGGTAAAAAAGTTAATTATGGGCTTTTGATGCTAATTATACAACTTAAACTAAAATTTTGAAATTTTTACTCGGTTAAAATTCGAACGGGTTCACTAGAAAGCCCATTTAAACATGCACGCTCTGAACACTAAAAAACGATCGAATATGATATTAAATTAAAATTTTTGGGTGAAAAAAGTTAATTATGGGCTTTTGAACCTAATTATACAGCTTAAAATCAAATTTTGAGCTTTTTAATCGGTTAAAATTCGAACGGGTTCTATGGAAAGCCCATTTAGACATGCACACTCTAAACCATAAAAAACGACCGAAAATGATATTAAATCAAATTTTTTGGGTACAAAAAGTTCATTATGGGCTTTTGAACCTAATTATAAAGCTAAAACTAAAATTTTGAGCTTTTTACACGGTTAAAATTCGAACGGGTTCATTAGAAAGCCCATTTAAGCATGCACGCACTGAACCCTAAAAAATGATCGAAAATGATATTAAAACAAAATTTTTGGGTACAAAAAGTTAATTATGGGATTTTGAACCTAATTATGTAGCTTAAAAGCAAATTTTGAGCTTTTTAATCGGTTAAAATTCGAACGGGTTCACTAGAAAGCCCATTTAGACATGCACACTCTAAACCATAAAAAACGATCGAAAATGATATTAAATCAAATTTTTTGGGTGCAAAATGTTAATTATGGGCTTTTGAACCTAATTATACAGCTTAAAATCAAATTTTGAGCTTTTTAATCGGTTAAAATTCGAACGGGTTCACTAGAAAGCCCATTTAAACATGCACGCTCTAAACCATAAAAAAAGATCGAAAATGATATTAAATCAAATTTTTTGGGTAAAAAAGGTAATTATGGGCCTTTGATCCTAATTATACAGCTTAAACTAAAATTTTGAACTTTTTACTCGGTTAAAATTCGAACGGGTTCACTAGAGAGCCCATTTAAACATGCACAATCTGAAACCAAAAAATGTTCGAATATGATATTAAATCAAATTTTTTGGGTGAAAAAAGTTAATTATGGGGTTTTGAACCTAATTATACAGCTTAAACTAAAATTTTGAACTTTTTACACGGTTAAAATTCGAACGGGTTCACTAGAAAGCCCATTTAAACATGCACGCTCTGAACCCTAAAAAATGATCGAAAATGATATTAAATCAAATTTTTTGGGTACAAAATGTTAATTATGGGCTTTTGAACCGAATTATACAGCTTAAACTAAAATTTTGAACTTTTTACTCGGTTAAAATTCGAACGGGTTCACTAGAAAGCCCATTTAAACATGCACGCTCTGAACCCTAAAAATCTATCGAAAATGATATTAAATCAAATTTTTTGGGTGAAAAAGTTAATTATGGGATTTTCAACCTAATTATACAACTTCAACTAAAATTTTGAGCTTTTTACTCGGTTAAAATTCGAACGTGTTCACTAGAAAGCCCATTTAGACATACACGCTCTAAACCATAAAAAAGATCGAAAATGATATTAAATCAAATATTTCGGGTACAAAAAGTTAATTATGGGCTTCTAAACCTAATTATACAGCTTAAACTAAAATTTTGAGCTTTTTACTCGGTTAAAATTCGAACGGGTTCACTAGAAAGCCCATTTAGACATGCACGCTCTGAATCATAAAAAAAGATCGAAAATGATATTAAATCAAATTTTTTGGGTAAAAAAGTTAATTAGGGGCTTTTGATGTTAATTATACAACTTAAACTAAAATTTTGAACTTTTTACTCGGTTAAAATTCGAACGGGTTCACTAGAAAGGCCATTTAAACATGCACGCTCTGAACACTAAAAAACGATCGAATATGATATTAAATTAAATTTTTTGGTTGAAAAAAGTTAATTATGGGCTTTTGAACCTAATTATACAACTTAAAATCAAATTTTGAGCTTTTTAATCGGTTAAAATTCGAACGGGTTCTCTGGAAAGCCCATTTAGACATGCACACTCTAAACCATAAAAAACGACCGAAAATGATATTAAATCCAATTTTTTGGGTACAAAAAGTTAATTATGGGCTGTTGAACCTAATTATAGAGCTAAAACTAAAATTTTGAGCTTTTTACACGGTTAAAATTCGAACGGGTTCATTAGAAAGCCCATTTGAACACGCACGCTCTGAACCCTAAAAAATGATCGAAAATGATATTAAAACAAATTTTTTGGGTACAAAAAGTTAATTATGGGCTTTTGAAACTAATTATATAGCTTAAAATCAAATTTTGAGCTTTATAATCGGTTAAAATTCAAACGGGTTCACTAGAAAGCCCATTTAGACATGCACACTCTAAACCATAAAAAACGATCGAAAATGATATTAAATCAAATTTTTTGGGTGCAAAAAGTTAATTATGGGCTTTTGAACCTA
Organism: Abelmoschus esculentus; assembly: GCA_035048815.1. NCBI lineage: Eukaryota > Viridiplantae > Streptophyta > Magnoliopsida > Malvales > Malvaceae > Abelmoschus > Abelmoschus esculentus. Next base: position 7,580,490 of record JAUCBN010000049.1, read on the forward strand.
ATTATACAGCTTAAAATCAAATTTTGAGCTTTTTAATCGGTTAAAATTCGAACGGGTTCACTAGAAAGCCCATTTAGACATACACACTCTAAACCATAAAAATCGATCGAAAATGATATGAAATCAAATTTTTTGGGTGCAAAACGTTAATTATGGGCTTTTGAACCTAACTATGCAACTTAAAATCATTTTTGAGCTTTTTACTCGGTTAAAATTCGAACGGGTTCCCTAGAAAGTCCATTTAAACATACACGCTCTGAACCATAAAAAAAGATCGAAAATGATATTAAATCAAATTTTTTGGGTAAAAAAGTTAATTATGGGCCTTTGATCCTAATTATACAGCTTAAACTAAAATTTTCAACTTTTTACTCGGTTAAAATTCGAACGGGTTCACTAGAAAGCCCATTTAAACATGCACGCTCTGAAACCAAAAAATGATCGAATATGATATTAAATCAAATTTTTTGGGTACAAAAAGTTAATTATGGGCTTTTGAACCTAATTATATAGCTTAAAATCAAATTTTGAGCTTTATAATCGGTTAAAATTCAAACGGGTTCACTAGAAAGCCCATTTAGACATGCACACTCTAAACCATAAAAAACGATCGAAAATGATATTAAATCAAATTTTTTGGGTGCAAAAAGTTAATTATGGGCTTTTGAACCTAATTATACAGCTTAAAATCAAATTTTGAGCTTTTTAATCGGTTAAAATTCGAACGGGTTCACTAGAAAACCCATTTAAACATGCACGCTCTAAACCATAAAAAAAGATCGAAAATGATATTAAATCAAATTTTTTGGGTAAAAAAGTTAATTATGGGCCTTTGATCCTAATTATACAGCTTAAACTAAAATTTTGAACTTTTTACTCGGTTAAAATTCGAACGGGTTCCCTAGAAAGTCCATTTAAACATGCACGCTCTGAACCATAAAAAAAGATCGAAAATGATATTAAATCAAATTTTTTGGGTCAAAAAAGTTAATTATGGGCTTTTGATGCTAATTATACAACTTAAACTAAAATTTTGAACTTTTTACTCGGTTAAAATTCGAACGGGTTCACTAGAAAGCCCATTTAAACATGCACGCTCTGAACACTAAAAAACGATCGAATATGATATTAAATTAAAATTTTTGGGTGAAAAAAGTTAATTATGGGCTTTTGAACCTAATTATACAGCTTAAAATCAAATTTTGAGCTTTTTAATCGGTTAAAATTCGAACGGGTTCTCTAGAAAGCCCATTTAGACATGCACACTCTAAACCATAAAAAACGACCGAAAATGATATGAAATCAAATTCTTTGGGTACAAAAAGTTAATTATGGGCTTTTGAACCTAATTATAAAACTAAAACTAAAATTTTGAGCTTTTTACACGGTTAAAATTCGAACGGGTTCATTAGAAAGCCCATTTAAACATGCACGCTCTGAACACTAAAAAATGATCGAAAATGATATTAAATCAAATTTTTTGGGTGCAAAAAGTTAATTATGGGCTTTTGAACCTAATTATACAGCTTAAAATCAAATTTTGGGTTTTGTAATCGGTTAAAATTCGAATGGGTTCACTAGAAAGCCCATTTAAACATGCACGCTCTGAACACTAAAAAACGATCGAATATGATATTAAATTAAATTTTTTGGGTGAAAAAAGTTAATTATGGGCTTTTGAACCTAATTATACAGCTTAAAATCAAATTTTGAGCTTTTTAATCGGTTAAAATTCGAACGGGTTCTCTAGAAAGCCCATTTAGACATGCACACTCTAAACCATAAAAAACGACCGAAAATGATATTAAATCAAATTTTTTGGGTGCAAAAAGTTAATTATGGCCTTTTGAACCTAATTATACAACTTAAAATCAAATTTGAGCTTTTTAATCTGTTAAAATTCGAACGGTTTCACTAGAAAGCCCATTTAGACATACACGCTTTGAACCATAAAAAAAGATCGAAAATGATATTAGATCAAATTTTTTGGGTAAAAAATTTAATTATGAGCCTTTGATCCTAATTATACACCTTAAACTAAAATTTTGAGCTGTTTACACGGTTAAAATTCGAACGGGTTCATTAGAAAGCCCATTTAAACAAGCACGCTCTGAACCCTAAAAAATGATCGAAAATGATATTAAAACAAATTTTTTGGGTACAAAAAGTTAATTATGGGCTTTTGAACCTAATTATATAGCTTAAAATCAAATTATGAGCTTTTTAATCGGTTAAAATTCGAACGGGTTCACTAGAAAGCCCATTTAGACCTGCGCACTCTAAACCATAAAAAACGATCGAAAATGATATTGAATCAAATTTTTTGGGTGCAAAAAGTTAATTATGGGCTTTTGAACCTAATTATACAGCTTAAAATCAAATTTTGAGCTTTTTAATTGGTTAAAATTCGAACGGGTTCACTAGAAAGCCCATTTAGACATGCACACTCTAAACCATAAAAATCGATCGAAAATGATATGAAATCAAATTTTTTAGGTGCAAAAAGTTAATTATGGGCTTTTGAACCTAATTATACAACTTAAAATCAAATTTGAGCTTTTTAATCTGTTAAAATTCGAACGGGTTCAGTAGAAAGCCCGTTTAGACATACACGCTCTGAACCATAAAAAAAGATCGAAAATGATATTAAATCAATTTTTTTGGGTATTAAAGGTAATTATGGGCCTTTGATCCTAATTATACAGCTTAAACTAAAATTTTGAACTTTTTACTCGGTTAAAATTCGAACGGGTTCACTACAAAGCCCATTTAAACATGCACGCTCTGAACCCTAAAAATCTATCCAAAATGATATTCAATCAAATTTTTTGGGTGAAAAAGTTAATTATGGGCTTTTGAACCTAATTATACAACTTCAACTAAAATTTTAAGCTTTTTACTCGGTTAAAATTCGAACGGGTTCACTAGAAAGCCCATTTAGACATACACGCTCCAAACTATAAAAAAGATTGAAAATGATATTGAATCAAATATTTTGGGTACAAAAAGTTAATTATGGGCTTCTGAACCTAATTATACAGCTTAAACTAAAATTTTGAGCTTTTTACTCGGTTAAAATTCAAACGGGTTCACTAGAAAGCCCATTTAGACATGCACGCTCTGAACCATAAAAAAAGATCGAAAATGATATTAAATCAAATTTTTTGTGTAAAAAAGTTAATTATGGGCTTTTGATGCTAATTATACAACTTAAACTAAAATTTTGAACTTTTTACTCAGTTAAAATTCGAACAGGTTCACTAGAAAGCCCATTTAAACATACATGCTCTGAACCCTAAAAAACGATCGAATATGATATTAAATTAAATTTTTTGGGTGAAAAAAGTTAATTATGGGCTTTTGAACCTAATTATACAGCTTAAAATCAAATTTTGAGTTTTGTAATCGGTTAAAATTCGAACGGGTTCACTAGAAAGCCCATTTAAACATGCACGCTCTGAACACTAAAAAACGATCGAATATGATATTAAATCAAATTTTTTGGGTGCAAAAAGTTAATTATGGGCTTTTGAACCTAATTATACAGCTCAAAATCAAATTTTGAGCTTTTTAATCGGTTAAAATTCGAACGGTTTCACTAGAAAGCCTATTTAGACATGCACACTCTAAACCATAAAAATCGATCGAAAATGATATGAAATCAAATTTTTTGGGTGCAAAAAGTTAATTATGGGCTTTTGAACCTAATTATACAACTTAAAATCAAATTTGAGCTTTTTAATCTGTTAAAATTCGAACGGGTTCACTAGAAAGCCCATTTAGACATACACGCTCTGAACCATAAAAAAAGATCGAAAATGATATTACATCAAATTTTTTGGGTAAAAAAGTTAATTATGAGCCTTTGATCCTAATTATACACCTTAAACTAAAATTTTAAGCTATTTACACGGTTAAAATTCGAACGGGTTCTCTAGAAAGCCCATTTAGACATGCACACTCTAAACCATAAAAAACGACCGAAAATGATATGAAATCAAATTCTTTGGGTACAAAAAGTTAATTATGGGCTTTTGAACCTAATTATAAAACTAAAACTAAAATTTTGAGCTTTTTACACGGTTAAAATTCGAACGGGTTCATTAGAAAGCCCATTTAAACATGCACGCTCTGAACACTAAAAAATGATCGAAAATGATATTAAATCAAATTTTTTGGGTGCAAAAAGTTAATTATGGGCTTTTGAACCTAATTATACAGCTTAAAATCAAATTTTGGGTTTTGTAATCGGTTAAAATTCGAACGGGTTCACTAGAAAGCCCATTTAAACATGCACGCTCTGAACACTAAAAAACGATCGAATATGATATTAAATTAAATTTTTTGGGTGAAAAAAGTTAATTATGGGCTTTTGAACCTAATTATACAGCTTAAAATCAAATTTTGAGCTTTTTAATCGGTTAAAATTCGAACGGGTTCTCTAGAAAGCCCATTTAGACATGCACACTCTAAACCATAAAAAACGACCGAAAATGATATTAAATCAAATTTTTTGGGTGCAAAAAGTTAATTATGGCCTTTTGAACCTAATTATACAACTTAAAATCAAATTTGAGCTTTTTAATCTGTTAAAATTCGAACGGTTTCACTAGAAAGCCCATTTAGACATACACGCTCTGAACCATAAAAAAAGATCGAAAATGATATTAGATCAAATTTTTTGGGTAAAAAATTTAATTATGAGCCTTTGATCCTAATTATACACCTTAAACTAAAATTTTGAGCTGTTTACACGGTTAAAATTCGAACGGGTTCATTAGAAAGCCCATTTAAACAAGCACGCTCTGAACCCTAAAAAATGATCGAAAATGATATTAAAACAAATTTTTTGGGTACAAAAAGTTAATTATGGGCTTTTGAACCTAATTATATAGCTTAAAATCAAATTATGAGCTTTTTAATCGGTTAAAATTCGAACGGGTTCACTAGAAAGCCCATTTAGACCTGCGCACTCTAAACCATAAAAAACGATCGAAAATGATATTGAATCAAATTTTTTGGGTGCAAAAAGTTAATTATGGGCTTTTGAACCTAATTATACAGCTTAAAATCAAATTTTGAGCTTTTTAATTGGTTAAAATTCGAACGGGTTCACTAGAAAGCCCATTTAGACATGCACACTCTAAACCATAAAAATCGATCGAAAATGATATGAAATCAAATTTTTTAGGTGCAAAAAGTTAATTATGGGCTTTTGAACCTAATTATACAACTTAAAATCAAATTTGAGCTTTTTAATCTGTTAAAATTCGAACGGGTTCAGTAGAAAGCCCGTTTAGACATACACGCTCTGAACCATAAAAAAAGATCGAAAATGATATTAAATCAATTTTTTTGGGTATTAAAGGTAATTATGGGCCTTTGATCCTAATTATACAGCTTAAACTAAAATTTTGAACTTTTTACTCGGTTAAAATTCGAACGGGTTCACTACAAAGCCCATTTAAACATGCACGCTCTGAACCCTAAAAATCTATCCAAAATGATATTCAATCAAATTTTTTGGGTGAAAAAGTTAATTATGGGCTTTTGAACCTAATTATACAACTTCAACTAAAATTTTAAGCTTTTTACTCGGTTAAAATTCGAACGGGTTCACTAGAAAGCCCATTTAGACATACACGCTCCAAACTATAAAAAAGATTGAAAATGATATTGAATCAAATATTTTGGGTACAAAAAGTTAATTATGGGCTTCTGAACCTAATTATACAGCTTAAACTAAAATTTTGAGCTTTTTACTCGGTTAAAATTCAAACGGGTTCACTAGAAAGCCCATTTAGACATGCACGCTCTGAACCATAAAAAAAGATCGAAAATGATATTAAATCAAATTTTTTGTGTAAAAAAGTTAATTATGGGCTTTTGATGCTAATTATACAACTTAAACTAAAATTTTGAACTTTTTACTCAGTTAAAATTCGAACAGGTTCACTAGAAAGCCCATTTAAACATACACGCTCTGAACCCTAAAAAACGATCGAATATGATATTAAATTAAATTTTTTGGGTGAAAAAAGTTAATTATGGGCTTTTGAACCTAATTATACAGCTTAAAATCAAATTTTGAGTTTTGTAATCGGTTAAAATTCGAACGGGTTCACTAGAAAGCCCATTTAAACATGCACGCTCTGAACACTAAAAAACGATCGAATATGATATTAAATCAAATTTTTTGGGTGCAAAAAGTTAATTATGGGCTTTTGAACCTAATTATACAGCTCAAAATCAAATTTTGAGCTTTTTAATCGGTTAAAATTCGAACGGGTTCACTAGAAAGCCTATTTAGACATGCACACTCTAAACCATAAAAATCGATCGAAAATGATATGAAATCAAATTTTTTGGGTGCAAAACGTTAATTATGGGCTTTTGAACCTAACTATACAACTTAAAATCATTTTTGAGCTTTTTAATCTGTTAAAATTCGAACGGGTTCACTAGAAAGCCCATTTAGACATACACGCTCTGAACCATAAAAAAAGATCGAAAATGATATTAAATCAAATTTTTTGGGTAAAAAAGTTAATTATGGGCCTTTGATCCTAATTATATAGCTTAAACTAAAATTTTGAACTTTTTACTCGGTTAAAATTTGAACGGGTTCACTAGAAAGCCCATTTAAACATGCACGCTCTAAAACCAAAAAATGATCGAATATGATACTAAATCAAATTTTTTGGGTGAAAAAAGTTAATTATGGGCTTTTGAACCTAATTATACAGCTTAAAATCAAATTTTGAGCTTTTTAATCGGTTAAAATTCGAACGGGTTCACTAGAAAGCCCATTTAGACATGCACACTCTAAACCATAAAAAACGATCGAAAATGATATTAAATCAAATTTTTTGGGTGCAAAAAGTTAATTATGGGCTTTTGAACCTAATTATACAGCTTAAAATCAAATTTTGAGCTTTTTAATCGGTTAAAATTCGAACGGGTTCACTAGAAAGCCCATTTAAACATGCACGCTCTAAACCATAAAAAAAGATCGAAAATGATATTAAATCAAATTTTTTGGGTAAAAAAGTTAATTATGGGCCTTTGATCCTAATTATACAGCTTAAACTAAAATTTTGAACTTTTTACTCGGTTAAAATTCGAACGGGTTCCCTAGAAAGTCCATTTAAACATGCACGCTCTGAACCATAAAAAAAGATCGAAAATGATATTAAATCAAATTTTTTGGGTAAAAAAAGTTAATTATGGGCTTTTGATGCTAATTATACAACTTCAACTAAAATTTTGAACTTTTTAGTCGGTTAAAATTCGAACGGGTTCACTAGAAAGCCCATTTAAACATGCACGCTCTGAACACTAAAAAACGATCGAATATGATATTAAATTAAAATTTTTGGGTGAAAAAAGTTAATTATGGGCTTTTGAACCTAATTATACAGCTTAAAATCAAATTTTGAGCTTTTTAATCGGTTAAAATTCGAACGGGTTCTCTAGAAAGCCCATTTAGACATGCACACTCTAAACCATAAAAAACGACCGAAAATGATATGAAATCAAATTTTTTGGATACAAAAAGTTAATTATGGGCTTTTGAACCTAATTATAAAGCTAAAACTAAAATTTTGAGCTTTTTACACGGTTAAAATTCGAACGGGTTCATTAGAAAGCCCATTTAAACATGCACGCTCTGAACACTAAAAAATGATCGAAAATGATATTAAATCAAATTTTTTGGGTGCAAAAAGTTAATTCTGGGCTTTTGAACCTAATTATACAGCTTAAAATCAAATTTTGAGTTTTTTAATCGGTTAAAATTCGAACGGGTTCACTAGAAAGCCCATTTAAACATGCACGCTCTGAACACTAAAAAACGATCGAATATGATATTAAATTAAATTTTTTGGGTGAAAAAAGTTAATTATGGGCTTTTGAACCTAATTATACAGCTTAAAATCAAATTTTGAGCTTTTTAATCGGTTAAAATTCGAACGGGTTCTCTAGAAAGCCCATTTAGACATGCACACTCTAAACCATAAAAAACGACCGAAAATGATATTAAATCAAATTTTTTGGGTGCAAAAAGTTAATTATGGGCTTTTGAACCTAATTATACAACTTAAAATCAAATTTGAGCTTTTTAATCTGTTAAAATTCGAACGGGTTCACTAGAAAGCCCATTTAGACATACACGCTCTGAACCATAAAAAAAGATCGAAAATGATATTACATCAAATTTTTTGGGTAAAAAAGTTAATTATGAGCCTTTGATCCTAATTATACACCTTAAACTAAAATTTTAAGCTATTTACACGGTTAAAATTCGAACGGGTTCATTAGAAAGCCCATTTAAACATGCACGCTCTGAACCCTAAAAAATGATCGAAAATGATATTAAAACAAATTTTTTGGGTACAAAAAGTTAATTATGGGCTTTTGAACCTAATTATATAGCTTAAAATCAAATTTTGAGCTTTTTAATCGGTTAAAATTCGAACGGGTTCACTAGAAAGCCCATTTAGACCTGCGCACCCTAAACCATAAAAAACGATCGAAAATGATATTAAATCAAATTTTTTGGGTGCAAAAAGTTAATTATGGGTTTTTGAACCTAATTATACAGCTTAAAATCAAATTTTGAGCTTTTTAATTGGTTAAAATTCGAACGGGTTCACTAGAAAGCCCATTTAGACATGCACACTCTAAACCATAAAAATCGATGGAAAATGATATGAAATCAAATTTTTAAGGTGCAAAAAGTTAATTATGGGCTTTTGAACCTTATTATACAACTTAAAATCAAATTTGAGCTTTTTAATCTGTTAAAATTTGAACGGGTTCAGTAGAAAGCCCATTTAGACATACACGCTCTGAACCATAAAAAAAGATCGAAAATGATATTAAATCAAATTTTTGGGGTAAAAAAGGTAATTATGGGCCTTTGATCCTAATTATACAGCTTAAACTAAAATTTTGAACTTTTTACTCGGTTAAAATTCGAACGGGTTCACTAGAAAGCCCATTTAAACATGCACGCTCTGAAACCAAAAAATGATCGAATATGATATTAAATCAAATTTTTTGGGTGAAAAAAGTTAATTATGGGCTTTTGAACCTAATTATACAGCTTAAACTAAAATTTTGAACCTTTTACTCGGTTAAAATTCGAACGGGTTCACTAGAAAGCCCATTTAAACATGCACGCTCTGAACCCTAAAAAATGATCGAAAATGATATTAAATCAAATTTTTTGAGTAGAAAAAGTTAATTATGGGCTTTTGAACCGAATTATACAGCTTAAACTAAAATTTTGAACTTTTTACTCGGTTAAAATTCAAACGGGTTTACTAGAAAGCCCATTTAAACATGCACGCTCTGAACCCTAAAAATCTATCGAAAATGATATTCAATCAAATTTTTTGGGTGAAAAAGTTAATTATGGGCTTTTGAACCTAATTATACAACTTCAACTAAAATTTTAAGCTTTTTACTCGGTTAAAATTCGAACAGGTTCACTAGAAAGCCCATTTAAACATACACGCTCCAAACTATAAAAAAGATCGAAAATGATATTGAATCAAATATTTTGGGTACAAAAAGTTAATTATGGGCTTCTGAACCTAATTATACAGCTTAAACTAAAATTTTGAGCTTTTTACTCGGTTAAAATTCAAACGGGTTCACTAGAAAGCCCATTTAGACATGCACGCTCTAAACCATAAAAAAAGATCAAAAATGATATTAAATCAAATTTTTTGGGTAAAAAAGTTAATTATGTGCTTTTGATGCTAATTATACATCTTAAACTAAAATTTTGAACTTTTTACTCAGTTAAAATTCGAACAGGTTCACTAGAAAGCCCATTTAAACATGCACGCTCTGAACCCTAAAAAACGATCGAATATGATATTAAATTAAATTTTACGGGTGAAAAAAGTTAATTATGGGCTTTTGAACCTAATTATACAGCTTAAAATTAAATTTTAAGCTTTTTAATCTGTTAAAATTCGAACGGGTTCTCTAGAAAGCCCATTTAGACATGCACACTCTGAACCATAAAAATCGATCGAAAATGATATGAAATCAAATTTTTTAGGTGCAAAAAGTTAATTTTGGGATTTTGAACCTAATTATAAAGCTAAAACTAAAATTTTGAGCTTTTTACACGGTTAAAATTCGAATGGGTTCATTAGAAAGCCCATTTGAACATGCACGCTCTGAACCCTAAAAAATGATCGAAAATGATATTAAAACAAATTTTTTGGGTACAAAAAGTTAATTATGGACTTTTGAACCTAATTATATAGCTTAAAATGAAATTTTGAGCTTTTTAATCGGTTAAAATTCGAACGGGTTCACTAGAAAGCCCATTTAGACATGCACACTCTGAACCATAAAAAACGATCGAAAATGATATTAAATCAAATTTTTTGGGTTCAAAAAGTTAATTATGGGCTTTTGAACCTAATTATATTGATTAAAATCAAATTTTGAGCTTTTTAATCGGTTAAAATTCGAACGGGTTCACTGGAAAGCCCATTTAGACATGCACACTCTAAACCATAAAAAACGACCGAAAATGATATTAAATCAAATTTTTTGGGTACAAAAAGTTAATTATGAGCTTTTGAACCTAATTATAAAGCTAAAACTAAAATTTTGAGCTTTTTACACGGTTAAAATTCGAACGGGTTCATTAGAAAGCCCATTTGAACATGCACGCTCTGAACCCTAAAAAATGATCGAAAATGATATTAAAACAAATTTTTTGGGTACAAAAAGTTAATTATGGGCTTTTGAACCTAATTATATAGCTTAAAATGAAATTTTGAGCTTTTTAATTGGTTAAAATTCGAACGGGTTCACTAGAAAGCCCATTTAGACATGCAGACTCTAAACCATAAAAAACGATCGAAAATGATATTAAATCAAATTTTTTGGGTGCAAAAAGTTAATTATGGGCTTTTGAACCTAATTATAAAGCTTAAAATCAAATTTTGAGCTTTTCAATTGGTTAAAATTCGAACGGGTTCACTGGAAAGCCCATTTAGACATGCACACTCTAAACCATAAAAATCGATCGAAAATGATATTAAATCAAATTTTTTGGGTGTAAAAAGTTAATTATGGGCTTTTGAACCTATTTATACAACTTAAAATCAAATTTTGAGCTTTTTAATCGGTTAAAATTCGAACGGGTTCACTAGAAAGCCCATTTTGATATGCACGCTCTAAACCATAAAAAAAGATCAAAAATTATATTAAATCAAATTTTTTGGGTAAAAATGTTAATTATGGGCTTTTGAACCTAATTATACAGCTTAAACTAAAATTTTGAGCTTTTTACTCGGTTAAAATTCGAACGGGTTCACTAGAAAGCCCATTTAAACATGCACGCTCCGAACCCTAAAAAATGATCGAAAATGATATTAAATCAAATTTTTTGGGTACAAAAAGTTAATTATGGGCTTTTGAACCAAACTATACAGCTTAAACTAAAATTTTGAACTTTTTACTCGGTTAAAATTTGAACGGGTTCACTAGAAAGCCCAATTTGACATGCATACTCTGAACCATAAAAAACGATCAAAAAATGATATTAAATCAATTTTTTTGGGTACAAAAAGTTAATTATGGTCTTTTGAACCTAATTATTCAGCTTGACCTAAAATTTTGACCTTTTTACTTGGGTAAAATTCGAACGGGTTCACTAGAAAGCCCACTTAGACATACACACTCTAAACCCTAAAAAACGATCAAAAATGATATTAAATCAAATTTTTTGGGTATAAAAATTTAATTATGGGCTTTTCCACCTAATTATACAACTTAAAATCAAATTTGAGCTTTTTAATCTGTTAAAATTTGAACGGGTTCACTACAAAGCCCATTTAGATATGCACGCTCTAAACCATAAAAAAAATCGAAAATGATATTAAATAAAAAATTTTGGGTAAAAAAGTTAATTATGGGCTTTTGAACCTAATTATACAGGTTAAACTAAAATTTTGAACTTTTTACTTGGTTAAAATTCGAACGGGTTCACTAGGAATCCCATTTAAACATGCACGCTCTGAATCCTAAAAATCGATCGAAAATGATATTAAATCACATTTTTGGGGTACAAAAAGTTAATTATGGGCTTTTGAATCTAATTATACAGCTTAAAATCAAATTTTTAGCTTTTTACTCTATTAAAATTCAAAATGGTTCACTAGAAAGCCCATTTAGACATGCAAGCTCTGAACCCTAAAAATCAATCGAAAATGATATTAAATCACATTTTTTGGGTGCAAAATTTAATTATGGGCTTTTGAACCTAATTATACAACTTCAACTAAAATTTTGAGCTTTTTACTCGGTTAAAATTTGAACGGGTTCACTAGAAAGCCCATTTAGACATGCACGCTCTAAACCATAAAAAAGATCGAAAATGATATTAAATCAATTTTTTTTGTAAAAAAAGTTAATTATAGGCTTTTGAACCTAATTATACAGCTTAAACTAAAATTTTGAACTTTTTAATCGGTTAAAATTCGAACGGGTTCACTAGAAAGCCCATTTAAACATGCACGATCAGAACCCTAAAAAACGATTGAAAAAGATATTAAATCAAATTTTTTGGGTACAAAAAGTTAATTATGGGATTTTGAACCTAATTATATAGCTTAAAGTAAAATTTTGGGCTTTTTAATCAGTTAAAATTCGAACGGGTTCACTAGAAAGCCCATTTTGACATGCATACTCTGAACCATAAAAAACGATCAAAAAATGATATTAAATCAAATTTTTTAGGTACAAAAAGTTAATTATGGTCCTTAGAACCTAATTATTCAGCTTGAACTAAAATTTTGACCTTTTTAATCGGTTAAAATTCGAACGGGCTCACTGTAAAGCCCATTTAGACATGCACGCTCTGAACCATAAAAAGAGATCGAAAATGATATTAAATCAAATATTTTGGGTAAAAAATTTAATTATGGGCTTTTGAACTTAATTATATAGCTTAAACTAAAATTTTGAGCTTTTTACTCGATTAAAATTCGAAAGGGTTCAATAGAAAGCCCATTTATACATGCACGCTCTGAACCCTAAAAATTGATCAAAAATGATATTAAATCACATTTTTTGGGTGCAAAAGTTAATTATGGGCTTTTGAACCTAATTATAGAATTTAAACTAAAATTTAGAGCTATTTACTCGGTTAAAATTCGAACGGGTTAACTAGAAAGCCCATTTTGACATGCACGACCCGAACCCTAAAAAACTATCGAAAATGATATTAAATCAAATTTTTTGGGTATAAAAAGTTAATTATGGGCTTTTGAACCTAATTATACAACTTAAAATCAAATTTAAGCTTTTTAATCTGTTAAAATTCGAACGGGTTCACTAGAAAGCCCATTCAGACATGCACGCTCTTAACCATAAAAAAAGATCGAAAATGATATTAAATCAAATTTTTTGAGTAAAAAAGTTAATTATGGGCTTTTGAACCTAATTATACAGCTTAAACTAAAATTTTGAGCTTTTTACTCGGTTAAAATTCGAAAGGGTTCACCAGAAAGCTCATTTAGACATGCACGCTCTGAACCCCAAAAATCTATCGAAAATGATATTAAATCAATTTTTTTGGGTGCAAAAAGTTAATTATGGTATTTTGAACCTAATTATACAACTTAAACTAAAATTTTGAGCTTTTTACCCGGTTAAAATTCGACCGGGTTCACTAGAAAGCCCATTTAGATATGCACGCTCTAAACCATAAAAAAAGATGGAAAATGATATTAAATCAAATATTTTGGGCACAAAAAGTTAATTATGGGCTTCTGAACCTAATTATACAGCTTAAACTAAAATTTTGAGCTTTTTACTTGGGTAAAATTCGAACGGGTTAAGTAGAAAGCCCATTTAGACGTGCACGCTCTGAACCCTAAAAAATGATTGAAAATAATATTAAATTAAATTTTTTGGGTACAAAAAATTAATTATGGTCTTTTGAACCTAATTATACAGCTTAAACTAAAAATTTGAACTTTTTAGTCGGTTAAAATTCGAACGGGTTCACTAGAAATCCCATTTAGACTTGCACGCTCTAAACCATAAAAAAGATCGAAAATGATATTAAATCAAATTTTTTGGGTAAAAAAGTTAATTATGGGCTTTTGAACCTAATTATACAGCTTAAACTAAAATTTTGGGCTTTTTAATCTGTTAAAATTCGAACGGGTTCACTAGAAAGCCCATATAGACATGCACGCTCTGAACCCTAAAAATCGATCAAAAATGATATTAAATCACATTTTTTGGGTGCAAAAGTTATTTATGGGCTTTTGAACTTAATTATACAACTTAAACTAAAATTTTGAGCTTTTTAATCTCTTAAAATTCGAACGGGTTCACTAGAAAGCCCATTTAGACATGCACGCTCTAAACCATAAAAAAAAAGATCGAAAATGATATTGAATCAAATTTTTTGGGTACAAAAAGTTAATTATGGGCTTTTAAACCTAATTATACAGCTTAAACTAAAATTTTGGGCTTTTTAATCTGTTAAAATTCGAACGGGTTCACTAGAAAGCCCATTTTGACATGCATACTCTGAATCATAAAAAACGATCAAAAAATGATATTAAAACAAATTTTTTGGGTACAAAAAGTTAATTATGGTCCTTTGAACCTATTTATTCATCTTGAACTAAAATTTTGAACTTTTTAATCGGTTAAAATTCGAACGGGTTCACTAGAAAGCCCATTTAAACATGCACGCTCATAACCCTAAAAATGATGGAAAATGATATTAAATCAAATTTTTTGGGTACAAAAAGTTAATTATGGGCTTTTGAACCTATTTATTCATCTTGAACTAAAATTTTGAACTTTTTAATCGGTTAAAATTCGAACGGGTTCACTTGAAAGCCCATTTAGACATGCACGCTCTGAACCATAAAAAATGATCGAAAATTATATTAAATCAAATTTTTTTGTGCAAAAAGTTAATTATGGGCTTTCGAATCTAATCATACAACTTAAACTAAAATTTTGAGCTTTTTTCTCGGTTAAAATTCGAAAGGCTTCACTAGAAAGCCCATTTAGACATGCACGCTCTGAACCCTAAAAAAAGATCGAAAATGATATGAGATCAATTTTTTGGGTACAAAAAAGTTAATTATGGGCTTTTACACCTAATTATACAGCTTAAACTAAAATTTTGATCTTTTTTATCGGTTAAAATTCGAAAGGCTTCACTAGAAAGCCCATTTAGACATGCACGCTCTGAACCCTAAAAAAAGATCGAAAATGATATTAGATCAATTTTTTTGAGTACGAAAAAGTTAATTATGGGCTTTTGAACCTAATTATACAGCCTAAACTCAAATTTTGAACTTTTTACTCGGTTAAAATTCGAACGGGTTCACTAGAAATCCCAATTAGACATGCACGCTCTGAACCATAAAAAACGATCGAAAATGATATTAAATCAAATTTCTTGAGAAAAAAAAGTTAATTATGGTCTTTTGAACCTAATTATACAGCTTAAAATCAAATTTTGAGCTTTTAACTCGGTTAAAATTGAAACTACAATTTGTGCAATTTGTCCAATTTTACTCGGTTAAAGTTCGAACGGGTTCACTAGAAAGCCTATTTAGACATGCTCGCTCTGAACCATAAAAAACAATCGAAAATGATATGAAATCAAATTTTTTGGGTATAAAAAGTTAATTATGGTCTTTTGAGCCTAATTATACGGCTTAAACTAAAATTTTGAGCTTGTTACTCGGGTAAAATTCAAACAGGTTAAGTAGAAAGCCCATTTAGACGTGCACGCTCTAAACCCTAAAAAACGATTGAAAATAATATTAAATCAAATTTTTTGGGCACAAAAAGTTAATTATGGTCTTTTGAACTTAATTATACAGATTAAACTAAAATTTTGAAGTTTTCACTCGATTAAAATTCAAACGGGTTGCTAGAAATCCCATTTGGATGTGCACGCTCTGAACCCTAAAAAACGATAGAAAATGATATTCAATCAAATTTCTTGGGTACAAAAAGTTAATTATGGGCTCTTGAACCTAATTCTACATCTCAAACTAAAATTTTGAGCTTTTTACTCGGTTAAAATTCGAAAGGGTTCACTAGAAAGCCCATTTTGAAATGCACGATCTGAACCATAAAAAATGATTAAAAATGGTATTAAATCAAATATTTTGGGTACAAAAAGTTAATTATGGGTTTTTGAACCTAATTATACAGCTTAAACTAAAATTTTGAGCTTTTTACTCGGTTAAAATTCGAACGAGTGCAAAAGAAAGCCCAATTAGACATGCACGCTCTAAACCCTAAAAAACGATAGAAAATGATATTCAATCAAATTTTTTTGTTAGAAAAAAGTTAATTATGGGATTTTGAACCAAATTATACAGCTTAAACTAAAATTTTGAGCTTTTTACTTGGGTAAAATTCGAACGGGTTAAGTAGAAAGCCCATTTAGACGTGCACGCTCTGAACCCTAAAAAACGATTGAAAATAATATTAAATCAAATTTTTTGGGTACAAAAAGTTAATTATGGTCTTTTGAACCTAATTATGCAGATTGAAATTAAATTTTGAGGTTTTTACATGGTCAAAATTGAAACTACAATTTGTGCAATTTTTCCAATTTTACTCGGTTAAAGTTCGAACGGGTTCACTACAAAGCCTATTTAGACATGCTCGCTCTGAACCATAAAAAACAATCGAAAATGATATGAAATCAAATTTTTTGGGTATAAAAAGTTAATTATGGTCTTTTGAGCCTAATTATACCGCTTAAACTAAAATTTTTAGCTTTTTACTCGGGTAAAATTCAAAAAGGTTAAGTAGAAAGCCCATTTAGACGTGCACGCTCTAAACCCTAAAAAACGATTGAAAATAATATTAAATCAATTTTTTTGGGTCAAAAAGTTAATTATGGTCTTTTGAACCTAATTATACAGCTTAAACTAAAATTTTGAAGTTTTTACTCGATTAAAATTCAAACGGGTTCTCTAGAAATCCCATTTACATGTGCACGCTCTGAACCATAAAAAACGATCGAAAATGATATTGAATCAAATTTTTTTGTTACAAAAAAGTTAATTATAGTCTTTTGAACCTAATTATACTGCTTAAACTAAAATTTTGAAATTTTTACTCGGTTAAAATTCAAACGGGTTCACTAGAAAGCCCATTTAGACATGCACGCTCTAAACCCTAAAAAACGATCGAAAATGATATTAAATCAAATTTTTTGGGTACAAAAAGTTAATTATGGGCTCTTGAACCTAATTCTACATCTCAAACTAAAAGTTTGAGCTTTTTACTCGCTTAAAATTCGAAAGGGTTCACTAGAAAGCCCATTTTGAAATGCACAATCTGAACCATAAAAAATGATTAAAAATGGTATTAAATCAAATATTTTGGGTACAAAAAGTTAATTATGGGTTTTTGAACCTAATTATACAGCTCAAACTAAAATTTTGAGCTTTTTACTCGGTTAAAATTCGAACGAGTGCAAAAGAAAGCCCAATTAGACATGCACGCTCTAAACCCTAAAAACCGATAGAAAATGATATGAAATCAAATTTTTTTGTTACAAAAAAGTTAATTATGGGATTTTGAACCTAATTATACAGCTTAAATTAAAATTTTGAGCTTTTTACTTGGGTAAAATTCGAACGGGTTAAGTAGAAAGCCCATTTAGACGTGCACGCTCTGAACCCTAAAAAATGATTGAAAATAATATTAAATTAAATTTTTTGGGTACAAAAAGTTAATTATGGTCTTTTGAACCTAATTATGCAGATTAAAATCAAATTTTGAGGTTTTTACACGGTCAAAATTGAAACTACAATTTGTGCAATTTTTCCAATTTTACTCGGTTAAAGTTCGAATGGGTTCACTAGAAAGCCTATTGAGACATGCTCGCTCTGAACCATAAAAAACATTCGAAAATGATATGAAATCAAATTTTTTGGGTATAAAAAGTTAATTATGGTCTTTTGAGCCTAATTACACAGCTTAAACTAAAATTTTGAGCTTTTTACTCGGGTAAAATTCAAACAGGTTAAGTAGAAAGCCCATTTAGACGTGCACACTCTAAACCCTAAAAAACGATTGAAAATAATATTAAATCAATTTTTTTGGGGCAAAAAGTTAATTATGGTCTTTTGAACCTAATTATACAGCTTAAACTAAAATTTTGAAGTTTTTACTCGATTAAAATTCAAACGGGTTGTCTAGAAATCCCATTTGGATGTGCACGCTCTGAACCATAAAAAACGATCGAAAATGATATTAAATCAAATTTCTTGGGAACAAAAAGTTAATTATGGTCTTTTGAACCTAATTACATAGCTTAAACTAAAATTTTGAACTTTTTACTCAGTTAAAATTCAAACGGGTTCACTAGAAATCTCAATTAGACATGCACGCTCTGAACCCTAAAAAACGATTGAAAATAATATTAAATCAAATTTTTTGGGTATAAAAAGTTAATTATGGTCTTTTGAGCCTAATTATACAGCTTAAAATAAAATTTTGAGCTTTTTACTCGGGTAAAATTCAAACAGGTTAAGTAGAAAACCCATTTAGACGTGCACGCTCTAAACCCTAAAAAACGATTGAAAATAATATTAAATTAATTTTTTTGGGTCAAAAAGTTAATTATGGTCTTTTGAACCTAATTATACAGCTTAAACTAAAATTTTGAAGTTTTTACTCGATTAAAATTCAAACGGGTTCTCTAGAAATCCCATTTACATGTGCACGCTCTGAACCATAAAAAACGATCGAAAATGATATTAAATCAAATTTTTTTGTTACAAAAAAGTTAATTATGGTCTTTTGAACCTAATTATACAGCTTAAACTAAAATTTTGAACTTTTTACTCGGTTAAAATTCAAACGGGATGACTAGAAATCCCAATTAGACATGCAGGCTCTAAACCATAAAAAACGATCGAAAATGATATTAAATCACATTTTTTGGGTACAAAAAGTTAATTATGGGCTCTTAAACCTAATTCTACATCTCAAACTAAAATTTTGAGCTTTTTACTCGCTTAAAATTCGAAAGGGTTCACTAGAAAGCCCATTTTGAAATGCACGATCTGAACCATAAAAAATGATTAAAAATGGTATTAAATCAAATATTTTGGGTACAAAAAGTTAATTATGGGTTTTTGAACCTAATTATACAGCTCAAACTAAAATTTTGAGCTTTTTACTCGGTTAAAATTCGAACGAGTGCAAAAGAAAGCCCAATTAGACATGCACGCTCTAAACCCTAAAAACCGATAGAAAATGATATGAAATCAAATTTTTTTGTTACAAAAAGTTAATTATGGGATTTTGAACCTAATTATACAGCTTAAACTAAAATTTTGAGCTTTTTACTTGAGTAAAATTCGAACGGGTTAAGTAGAAAGCCCATTTAGACGTGCACGCTCTGAACCCTAAAAAACGATTGAAAATAATATTAAATCAAATTTTTTGGGTACAAAAAGTTAATTATGGTCTTTTGAACCTAATTATGCAGATTAAAATCAAATTTTGAGGTTTTTACACGGTCAAAATTGAAACTACAATTTGTGCAATTTTTCCAATTTTACTCGGTTAAAGTTCGAACGGGTTCACTAGAAAGCCTATTTAGACATGCTCGCTCTGAACCATAAAAAACAATCGAAAATGATATGAAATCAAATTTTTTGGGTATAAAAAGTTAATTATGGTCTTTTGAGCCTAATTATACCGCTTAAACTAAAATTTTCAGCTTTTTACTCGGGTAAAATTCAAAGAGGTTAAGTAGAAAGCCAATTTAGACGTGCACGCTCTAAACCCTAAAAAATGATTGAAAATAATATTAAATCAATTTTTTTGGGTCAAAAAGTTAATTATGGTCTTTTGAACCTAATTATACAGCTTAAACTAAAATTTTGAACTTTTTACTCGGTTAAAATTCAAACGGGTTCACTAGAAATCCCAATTAGACATGCACGCTCTGAACCATAAAAAACGATCGAAAATGATATTAAATCAAATTTCTTGGGAACAAAAAGTTAATTATGGTCTTTTGAACCTACTTATACAGCTTAAACTAAAATTTTGAGGTTTTTACTCGATTAAAATTCAAACGGGTTTTCTAGAAATCCTATTTAGATGTGCACGCTCTGAACCATAAAAAATGATCGAAAATGATATTAAATCAATTTTTTTTGTTACAAAAATGTTAATTATGGTGTTTTGAACCTAATTATACAGCTTAAACTTAAATTTTGAACTTTTTACTCGGTTAAAATTCGAACGAGTGCAAAAGAAAGCCTAATCAGACATGCTCGTTCTAAACCCTAAAAAACGATAAAAAATGATATTAAATCAAATTTTTTTGTTACAAAAAAGTTAATTATGGGATTTTGAACCTAATTATACATCTTAAACTAAAATTTTGAGCTTTTTACTCGGGTAAAATTTGAACGGGTTAAGTAGAAAGCCCATTTAGACGTGCACGCTCTAAACCCTAAAAAACGATTGAAAATAATATTAAATCAATATTTTTGGGTACAAAAAGTTAATTATGGTCTTTTGAACCTAATTATACAGCTTAAACTAAAATTTTGAAGTTTTTACTCGATTAAAATTCAAACGGGTTGTCTAGAAATCCCATTTGGATGTGCACGCTCTGAACCATAAAAAACGATCGAAAATGATATTAAATCAAATTTCTTGGGAACAAAAAGTTAATTATGGTCTTTTGAACCTAATTATACAGCTTAAACTAAAATTTTGAACTTTTTACTCGGTTAAAATTAAAACAGGTTCACTAGAAATCCCATTTAGACATGCACACTCTGAACCATAAAAAACGATCGAAAATGATATTAAATCAAATTTCTTGAGAAAAAAAAGTTAATTATGGTCTTTTGAACCTAAATATACAGCTTAAACTAAAATTTTGAGGGTTTTACTTGATTAAAATTCAAACGGGTTCTCTAGAAATCCCATTTAGATGTGCACGCTCTGAACCATAAAAAACGATCGAAAATGATATTAAATCAAATTTCTTGGGAACAAAAAGTTAATTATGGTCTTTTGAACCTAATTATACAGCTTAAACTAAAATTTTGAACTTTTTACTCGGTTAAAATTCAAACGGGTTCACTAGAAATCCCAATTAGACATGCACGCTCTAAACCATAAAAAACGATCGAAAATGATATTAAATCAAATTTCTTGGGAACAAAAAGTTAATTATGGTCTTTTGAACCTAATTATACAGCTTATACTAAAATTTTGAGCTTTTTACTCGGGTAAAATTCGAACGGGTTAAGTAGAAAGCCCATTTAGATATGCACGCTCTGAACCCTAAAAAACAATCGAAAATGATATTAAATCAAATTTTTTGTGTACAAAAAGTTAATTATGGTCTTTTGAACCTAATTATACAGCTTAAACTAAAATTTTAAACTTTTTACTCGGTTAGAATTGGAACGGGTTCACTAGAAAGCCCATTTAGACATGCACGCTCTGAACCATAAAAAACGATCGAAAATGATATTAAATCAAATTTTTTGGGAACCTAATTATACAACTTAAAATAAAATTTTCAGCTTTTTACTCGGTTAAAATTGAAACTACAATTTGTGCAATTTGTCCAATTTTACTCGGTTAAAATTCGAACGGGACCACTAGAAAACCCATTTAGACATGCACGCTCTAAACCATAAAAAACAATCGAAAATGATATTAAATCAAATCTTTTCGGTATAAAAAGTTAATTATGGTCTTTTGAACCTAATTATACAAGTTAAACTAAAATTTTGAGCAATTTAGTCGGGTAAAATTCGAACAGGTTAAGTAGAAAGCCCATTTACACATGCACTCTCTGAACCCTAAAAAACGATTAAAAATAATATTAAATCAAATTGTTTGGGTACAAAAAGTTAATTATGGTCTTTTGAACCTAATTATATAGCTTAAACTAAAATTTTGAAGTTTTTACTCGGTTAAAATTGAAATGGGTTCACTAGAAATCCCATTTAGACTTGCACGCTCTAAACCATAAAAAATGATCGAAAATGATATTAAATCAAATTTCTTGGGAACAAAAAGTTAATTATGGTCTTTTGAACCTAATTATACAACTTAAATTAAAATTTTGAACTTTTTACTTGATTAAAATTCAAACGGGTTCACTAGAAATCCCATTTAGACATGCACGCTCTGAACCATAAAAAACGATCGAAAATGATATTAAATCAAATTTTTTGGGTACAAAAAGGTAATTATGATCTTTTGAACCTAATTATACAGCTTAAACTAAAATTTTGAGCTTTTTACTCGTGTAAAATTCGAACGGGTTAAGTAGAAAGCTGATAAGTGCTTAACACACTATCACTTTCTACTCCTTTTATCGACATTTATCACCAAATATTCACCCACTTGAACCAATGCATGTGCTTAATGTGATATATTTAGAAGTTATACTTAAATAGATAATATTTATAGAAAAAGTCATGTTTTACTGCGTTTTCACATCTGTGCAGGAAAACCATTGCCGCGACAGAGACAAGGCCGAGGCAGGACCTGATATCGAGGCAGCAGCAGGAAGACAGGAAGCAAAGTGATAGGCGATGGAAAGACAAAAATCTAAGGATCGTGTCTGGACTTGAAGCCCATGAAACGGAGTTGGCAAGCACAAGGAAAAGCCCAAAAGAAGACCACGCGGGAAAGCCCCCTTAGCCGAATTCAAACTTGGAAATATATTATTATTATGTACTTGACTTGTCCCCTACTCCAAGTTGTATTCTACTTAGGAAAGGTTTGCCCTAGGTCTAGCCTATATAAAGACCTAGCCACCCAATGTATCAAATATCGAAATACCTAGGGAGAGCCGACTACTACTCTTGTTTCTTTCCTCTCCATCATGTTCTAAAACCTTCATAGGGTTTAGGTGAAGGTTGTGGAGTATTTGTGAGAGGAGATTGTAATTTGTCTTTTATTCAATACAATAAAGATTATCAAGGTTTGCTTATCCTTTGTTATTCCTTGTTCTTGCATTCAAGCCCGGGAGGGAAGTTTGTGAGTAATCCATTTATCTAAGCTCGGGAGAGTTAGATTCACGAAAGGGGTAAGTACGGTGTTTCAATCGCGAAATACTAAGTCGGCCTAGGGATAGGTTAAGAGTTTCAGCGGCTAAAAGAAGTGTGAGATTGGTTGGTGAGTATAATTGGTTCACGTCGGGAGGTATCATCAAGGACTAGTCATCAACAGCACTCTGACTTAGGGATAAGCGGAGTCATTCAAGGACACTTTGTCGAACTTTGGTAAAGTCTGCCCACGAGCAAGGGATTGCCGCGGCAGACAGCGTTATCGCTGCCCAGGCAGTAAATTGCAGTGCTACCGAGGCAGAGATATGCGATTGCATTGGATAAAGACAAGTCAATCAAGTCCACAATACAATACAACTGGATCCTGGCCCATCTCTCTCTCTAATATTTCGACTCTTTGTTTTTATTCAATTATTTTAGTTTAAATAAATCACACCAATTCACTTGTGCTTTTATCTTTCCACAGAGCAAGGAGATAAAGGAAGCATATTAAGTATATCAGTCCCTGAGGAGACGATAACTCGATAATATACTTATCACTTATTACTTGCGATGTGTCCACTTGCACTGAACGTGCACTTTTGACACGAGACAAGTTTTTGGCGCCATTGCTGGGGACTGGCAACTAAATTTTGTTTTTCTTGTTTTCTTGTTCCTTTTTATTTCTATTTTTATTTCACTTTTGTTTTTCTTGGTGTATGACCAGGGCCAATCCAACCAACCCCTTATACGAGTTAGATCCTGAGATTGAAAGAACAGGGTTAAGGTTGAGGAGACAAATCCGAGGAGTCATGGCAGAGGTTCAGGCAGGACAAAACATACCTGCCGGCAATGAAGGTCTTCCGCCGCCACCCGGGCCGCGGCAGTTGATTGTCAGAGATTTCTTGGAGGAGGACTTAAATGGACTAAACCCAGGAGTCGTTACACCCGAGATTGAGGCAGTCCATTTTGAACTTAAACCTGTTATGTTCAACATGTTAAATACAATTGGACAATTTAGTGGGTCTGCAACTGAAGACGCAAGGCAGCATCTCAATTCCTTCATGGAGATTTGCAACTCTTTCAAAATCCAAGGAGTCCATGAAGATGTCTTGCGATTAAAGCTATTCCCCTATTCACTAAGGGATAGGGCGAAAGCTTGGTTGAATAGCATTCCAGCAGGATCTATTGGATCCTGGAGTGAACTTTGCCGTGATTTCATTACTCGCTTTAATACTACTAATCTATATGATAGAATTCGTAATGAAATTACTTCTTTCCGACAGGCTGAAGACAAACCAATGTACGAGGCATGGGAATGCTACAAAGAGCTATTGCACAAGTGTCCGCTGCATGGATTTCCCTTATGGACACAAGTGACAATGTTTTACAATGCCACAAATGCCCCAACAAGGATGATGTTAGATGCCTCGGCAAACGGCACACTGCTGGGCAAGGCACCCGAGGAAGCTATTGAAATTTTAAATAAACTCGCAAGGAATGACTTCCAGTTTCCCACATTTAGGCGAGGAGGAGTAAGACGCCAAGCCACGGTAAACGAATTAGATTCATCAAGTTTAGTGGCTGCACAATTGACCTCTCTTACCAAGATGGTGCAAAACCTACAATTACAAAACAATACCCGTGAGGTCAAGGTAATTGATTTAAGTTGTGATTTATGTGGAGGCAACCACAATTCTGTTGATTGCATGAACCAAGAAACTGGTATGTATGTTGGGAACTACAACCGTAACAACGTGATGTCCAACACATACAACCCCTCATGGAAGAGGCATCGAAACTTATCATGGAGCAACCCAAATAATGCCTTAAACCCAATCACCCAACCACCGGGATTTCAGTAGCCAATGCCGCAGCAGCAAGTCCAACAATCGGTGCCGCCGCAGCAGATGCAGCAGCAACCGGTCAATTCATTGGAAAACACGCTAAAGGCCTTCATGATGAAAACCGAGTCATACATGGCAGAAAATAGTAATTTCATCAAGAGGACCGACGCCTTCACGAATAGGACTGAGATGAGGCTACAAAATCAAGAAGCGACCATAAAAACTCTGGAAACTCAGGTTGGGCAGTTTTCTCAATGTATAAACAATAGACCACAAGGAGGCTTACCTAGCAATACTGAGGTTGCTAAGATACTAAGCCACGAACAGTGCAAGGCAATCACTACTAGGAGTGGTCTACAGTTGAAAGAGAAGATCCCAGAGAACCAAATCCCACCGGCGGATCAATCAAGAGAAGAGGCTGAGCAAACCGAGACTGACAACACTTCCCCGACAGCAAGCACTGCAGCGCCTGAGCGGTCGGCCGAGGCAACAAAAATTCCAGTGGTGCCAAGTATACGATTCCAAACTAAAGAAACCCTGGACGATATGAGACCACCACCACCTTTCCCACAAAGGTTGAAAAAACAAAAACAGGATCAGCAATTCAAGAAGTTCCTCGACATTTTTAAGCAAGTCCACATTAACATACCATTCGTTGAGGCCATTGAACAAATGCCCAACTATGCCAAGTTCTTAAAAGATATGGTATCAAAGAGAAAACGAATAGGTGAGTTTGAGACAGTGGCTGCCACCGAGGGATGCATGGCAATGCTGCATAACCGCATGCCACCAAAGTTAAAAGATCCTGGTTGCTTCACTATACCTTGTGCGATAGGAAAGAATTATGAAGGAAAGGCCCTATGTGACCTTGGAGCAAGTATAAACCTAATGCCTAAATCAGTTTTCCAAAAGCTTGGAATTGGAAGGCCAAAGCCTACAACAGTAATGCTCCAACTCGCGGATAGATACATAATTTGGGCCTAAGGGAGGAAATAAATTTGGGAGATGCATTCACATGCTCTCCACCAGTAACCTAACCTCTCCCTTTTTCTTTTTTTATTATATTAGGGTTAGTAGTTTATTTTTTATTTTTTTTCTAATTATTTTCGTTTTCAGTATTTTTCTTTT
Source organism: Abelmoschus esculentus (assembly GCA_035048815.1). Lineage (NCBI taxonomy): Eukaryota > Viridiplantae > Streptophyta > Magnoliopsida > Malvales > Malvaceae > Abelmoschus > Abelmoschus esculentus. The sequence continues at coordinate 7,606,552 of JAUCBN010000049.1, forward strand.
GTGTGTTTAAATTTTTATTCAGGAATAAAAAATAAAGATAAGGGAAAAATAGTTCACAGCAGGAACTCTGCCAAGGCAATACAATAGTGTTAGAGTCGCAGCAGTCCCAACGGGAAGAAAAGTGTAACGGCTAGTCTGCCGAAATTCCTGCCGCGGCAGAAAAGGAAACGGCAGAAGAAGGAAACGGTTACAACGGCTAGTGATCTCAACAATCACAAGGCCGAGGCATATATAAGAAACTCCTTCCTCTTGAACTATTCACTCTTACCTTCTTGTTTTCTTTAGTATTCTTAACAATCACTCTCTCAATTACTCTCTGCCTACTAATCCCTGTTAAATTTCCAGATTCTCTTCAAGAAAACCTCCAAGAACTCAATTTTCTCTTTCTTGATGGCAACTTACAAAAGATTCGCCCCAGCCAACGTTGAAGAACGATTCAATCGATCTTTCATCGCAAGGCAACTATGGGAAGAACAAGGGTTCCAGCACGCGGATGAAGAGAATTACGGCATTGAACACTACTTGTTCGACATAATAAAGTACCAGAATTGGGAAATATTCTGTTTCCAACCTGCCCAGGCAAACGCCACAATCGTGCGGGAGTTCTACGCTCATGGGCCCAGCAAAGACTCCCTCTTTGTTCACTGCCGCGGCAGGCCTGTACAGCTTGACGTTGATACGATCAACAACTTCTACGGCCTCACACCGGACAGTGATCTCCATGCTGAATTCTTGGAAGATATCACTGCCGAGGACTATGAACTTATCAAAGACGATCTTTGTTACGCGAACACTCCATGGGAAACCGGTACCCATCGAGGATCCGTGACAAGACAAAACTTGAAGCCCAAGACGGATATCTGTGCAGGAAAACCATTGCCGCGGCAGAGACAAGGCCGAGGCAGGACCTGATGCCGAGGCAGCAGCAGGAAGACAGGAAGCAAAGTGATAGGCGATGGAAAGACAAAAATCTAAGGATCGTGTCTGGACTTCAAGCCCATGAAACGGAGCTGGCTAGCACAAGGAAAAAGTTCGAACGGGTTAAAGTTCGAACGAGTTCACTAGAAAGCCTATTTAGACATGCACGCTCTGAACCATAAAAAACAATCAAAAATGATATTAAATCAAATTTTTTGGGTATAAAAAGTTAATTATGGTCCTTTCAGCCTAATTATACAGCTTAAACTAAAATTTTGAGCTTTTTACTCGGGTAAAATTCAAACAAGTTAAGTAGAAAGCCCATTTAGACGTGCACGCTCTAAAACCTAAAAAACGATTGAAAATAATATTAAATCAATTTTTTGGGTACAAAAAGTTAATTATGGTCTTTTGAACCTAATTATACAGCTTAAACTAAAATTTTGAACTTTTTACTCGGTTAAAATTCAAATGGGTTCACTAGAAATCCCATTTAGACATGCACGCTCTTAACCATAAAAAATGATTGAAAATGATATTAAATCAAATTTTTTTGGTACAAAAAGTTAATTATGGTTTTTTAAACCTAATTATACAGCTTAAACTAAAATTTTGAGCTTTTTACTCGGGTAAAATTCAAACAGGTTAAGTAGAAAGCCCTTTTAGACATGCACGCTCTGAACCCTAAAAAATGATCGAAAATGATAATAAATCAAATTTTTTGGGCACAAAAAGTTAATTATGGTCTTTTGAACCTAATTAAACAACTTAAACTAAAATTTTGAAGTTTTTACTCGGTTAAAATTCAAATGGTTTCACTAGAAATACCATTTAGACGTGCACGCTCTGAACCCTAAAAAAACGATTGAAAATAATATTAAATCAAATTTTTTGGGTACAAAAAGTTAATTATGGTCTTTTGAACCTAATTATACAGCTTAAACTAAAATTTTGAAGTTTTTACTCGATTAAAATTCAAACAGGTTCACTAGAAATCCCATGTAGATGTGCACGCTCTGAACCATAAAAAATGATCGAAAATGATATTAAATCAAATTTTTTTGGTACAAAAAGTTAATAATGGGCTTTTGAACCTAATTATACAGCATAAATTAAAATTTTGAACTTTTTACTCGGTTAGAATTCGAACGGGTTCCATAGAAAGCCCATTTAGACATGCGCGCTCTTAACCATAAAAAACGATCGAAAATGATATTAAATCAAATTTTTTGGGTATAAAAAGTTAATTATGGTCTTTTGAACCTAATTATAGAACTTAAAATAAAATTTTGAACTTTTTACTCGGTAAGAATTCGAACGGGTTCACTAGAAAGCCCATTTAGATATGCACGCTCTGAACCCTAAAAAACGATCGAAAATTATATTAAATAAAAGTTTTTGGGTACAAAAAGTTAATTATGGGCTCTTGAACCTAATTCTACAGCTTAAACTAAAATTTTGAGCTTTTTACTCGGTTAAAATTCGAAAGGGTTCACTAGAAAGCCCATTTGAAATGCACGATTTGAACCATAAAAAATGATTAAAAATGATATTAAATCAAATATTTTGGGTACAAAAAGTTAATTATGGGCTTTTGAACCTAATTCTACAGCTTAAACTAAAATTTTGAGCTTTTTACTCGGGTAAAATTCGAACGGGTTAAGTAGAAAGCCCATTTAGACGTGCACGCTCTGAACCCTAAAAAACGATTGAAAATAATATTAAATCAAATTTTTTGGGTACAAAAAGTTATTTACGGTCTTTTGAACCTAATTATACAGCTTAAACTAAAATTTTGAACTTTTTACTCGGTTAAAATTCAAACGGGATCACTAGAAATCCCAATAAGACATGCACACTCTGAACCATAAAAAACAATCGAAAATGATATTAAATCAAATTTTTTGGGTACAAAAAGTGAATTATGGGCTTTTGAACCTAATTATACAGCTTAAAATCAAATTTTGAGCTTTTAACTCGGTTAAAATTGAAAATACAATTTGTGCAATTTGTCCAATTTTACTCGGTTAAAATTCGAACGGGTTCACTAGAAAGCCTATTTAGACATGCACGCTCTGAACCCTAAAAAACAATCGAAAATGATATTAAATCAAATTTTTTGGGTATAAAAAGTTAGTTATGGTCTTTTGAACCTAATTATACAGCTTAAACTAAAATTTTGAGCTTTTTACTCGGGTAAAATTCGAACAGGTTAAGTAGAAAGACCATTTAGACTTGCACGCTCTAAACAATAAAAAACGATCAAAAATGATATTAAATCAAATTTCTTGGGAACAAAAAGTTAATTACGGTCTTTTGAACCTAATTATACAGCTTAAATTAAAATTTTGAACTTTTTACTCGATTAAAATTCAAACGGGTTCACTAGAAAGCCCATTTAAAATGCACGATCTGAACCAAAAAAAATGATCGAAAATGTTATTAAATCAAATTTTTTGGGTGCAAAAAGTTAATTATGGACTTTTGAACCTAATTATACAGCTTAAACTGAAATTTTGAGCTTTTTATTCGGTTAAAATTCGAACGGGTTCAATAGAAAGCACAATTAGACATGCACGCTCTAAACCCTAAAAAAGATCAAAAATGATATTAAATAAAAATTTTTGGGCACAAAAAGTTAATAATGGGCTTTTGAACCTAATTATGCAGCTTAAACTAAAATTTTGAGCTTTTTACTCGTCTAAAATTCGAACGAGTTCACTAGAAAGCCCATTTAGACATGCACGCTCTGAACCCTAAAAATAGATCGAAAATGATACTAAATAAAATTTTTTGGGTACAAAAAGTGAATTATGGTTTTTTGAAACGAATTATACAGCTTAAACTAAAATTTTGAAGTTTTTACTCGATTAAAATTCAAATGGGTTCTCTAGAAATCCCAATTAGACATGTACGCTCTTAACCATAAAAAACGATCGAAAATGATATTAAATCAAATTTTTTGGGTACAAAAAGTGAATTATGGGCTTTTGAACCTAATTATACAGATTAAAATCAAATTTTGAGGTTTTTACTCGGTTAAAATTGAAACTACAATTTGTGCAATTTGTCCAACTTTACTCGGTTAAAGTTCGAACGGCTTCACTAGAAAGCCTATTTAGACATGCACGCTCTGAACCATAAAAAACAATCGAAAATGATATTAAATCAAATTTTTTGGGTATAAAAAGTTAATTATGGTCTTTTGAGCCTAATTATATAGCTTAAACTAAAATTTTGAGCTTTTTACTCGGGTAAAATTAAAACATGTTAAATAAGAAGCCCATTTAGACGTGCACGCTCTAAACCCTAAAAAACGATTAAAAATAATATTAAATCAAATTTTTTTGGTACAAAAAGTTAATTACGGTCTTTTGAACCTAATTATACAGCTTAAACTAAAATTTTGAACTTTTTACTCGGTTAAAATTCGAACGGGTTCACTAGAAATCCCATTTAGACATACACGCTCTGAACCCTAAAGAACGATCGAAAATGATATTAAATCAAATTTTTTGGGTACAAAAAGTGAATTATGGGCTTTTGAACCTAATTATACAGCTTAAAATCAAATTTTGAGCTTTTTACTCGGTTAAAATTGAAACTACAATTTGTACAGTTTGTCCAATTTTACTCGGTTAATATTCGAACGGGTTCACTAGAAATCCCAATTAGACATGCACGCTCTTAACCATAAAAAACGATCGAAAATGATATTAAATCAAATTTTTTGGTGCAAAAAGTGAATTATGGGCCTTTGAACCTAATTATACAGATTAAAATCAAATTTTGAGGTTTTTACTAGGTTAAAATTGAAATTACAATTTGTGCAATTTGTCCAATTTTACTCGGTTAAAATTCGAACGGGTTCACTAGAAAACCTATTTAGTCATGCACGCTCTGTACCATAAAAAACAATCGAAAATGATATTAAATCAATTTTTTTGGGTATAAAAAGTTAATTATGGTCTTTTGAACCTAATTATACAGCTTAAACTAAAATTTTGAGCTTTTTACTCGGGTAAAATTCGAACGGGTTAAGTAGAAAGCCATTCAGACATGCACGCTCTGAACCCTAAAAAACGATCGAAAATGATATTAAATCAAATTTTTTGGGTACAAAAAGTGAATTATGGGCTTTTGAACCTAATTATACAGCTCAAAATCAAATTTTGAGCTTTTTACTCAGTTAAAATAGAAACTACAATTTGTGCAATTTGTCCAATTTTACTCGGTTAAAGTTCGAACGGGTTCACTAGAAAGCCTATTTAGACATGCATGCTCTATACCATAAAAAACAATTGAAAATGATATTAAATCAATTTTTTGGGGTAAAAAGTTAATTATGGTCTTTTGAACCTAATTATACAGCTTAAACTAAAATTTTGAGCTTTTTACTTGGGTAAAATTTGAACGGGTTAAGTAGAAAACCCATTCAGACATGCACGCTCTGAACCCTAAAAAACGATCGAAAATGATATTAAATCAAATTTTTTGGTACAAAAAGTTAATTATGGTCTTTTGAACCTAATTGTACAGCTAAAACTAAAATTTTGATCGACATGCACGCTCTTAACCATAAAAAACGATCGAAAATGATATTAAATCAAATTTTTTGGGTACAAAAAGTGAATTATGGTTTTTTGAACCGAATTATACAGATTAAAATCAAATGTTGAGGTTTTTACTCGGTTAAAATTGAAACTACAATTTGTGCAATTTGTCCAACTTTACTCGGTTAAAGTTCGAACGACGTCACTAGAAAGCCTATTTAGACATGCACTCTCTGAACCATAAAAAACAATCGAAAATGATATTAAATCAAATTTTTTGGGTATAAAAAGTTAATTATGGTCTTTTGAGCCTAATTATACATCTTAAACTAAAATTTTGAGCTTTTTACTCGGCTAAAATTAAAACATGTTAAATAGGAAGCCCATTTAGACGTGCACGCTCTAAACCCTAAAAAACGATTGAAAATAATATTAAATCAAATTTTTTTGGTACAAAAAGTTAATTATGGTCTTTTGAACCTAATTATACAGCTTAAACTAAAATTTTGAACTTTTTACTCGGTTAAAATTCGAACGGGTTCACTAGAAATCCCATTTAGACATGCACGCTCTGAACCCTAAAGAACGATCGAAAATGATATTAAATCAAATTTTTTGGGTACAAAAAGTTAATTATGGGCTTTTGAACCTAATTATACAACTTAAAATCAAATTTTGAGCTTTTTACTCGGTTAAAATTGAAACTACAATTTGTACAGTTTGTCCAATTTTACTCGTTTAATATTCGAACGGGTTCACTAGAAATCCCAATTAGACATGCACGCTCTTAACCATAAAAAACGATCGAAAATGATATTAAATCAATTTTTTTGGTGCAAAAAGTGAATTATGGGCCTTTGAACCTAATTATACAGATTAAAATCAAATTTTGAGATTTTTACTCGGTTAAAATTGAAATTACAATTTGTGCAATTTGTCCAATTTTACTCGGATAAAATTCGAACGGGTTCACTAGAAAGCCTATTTAGACATGCACGCTCTGTACCATAAAAAACAATCGAAAATGATATTAAATCAATTTTTTGGGGTAAAAAGTTAATTATGGTCTTTTGAACCTAATTATACAGCTTAAACTAAAATTTTGAGCTTTTTACTTGGGTAAAATTTGTACGGGTTAAGTAGAAAACCCATTCAGACATGCACGCTCTGAACCCTAAAAAACGATCGAAAATGATATTAAATCAAATTTTTTGGTACAAAAAGTTAATTATGGTCTTTTGAACCTAATTGTACAGCTTAAACTAAAATTTTGATCGACATGCACGCTCTTAACCATAAAAAACGATCGAAAATGATATTAAATCAAATTTTTTGGGTACAAAAAGTGAATTATGGGCTTTTGAACCTAATTATACATATTAAAATCAAATTTTGAGGTTTTTAGTCGGTTAAAATTGAAACTACAATTTGTGCAATTTGTCCAATTTTACTCGGTTAAAGTTCGAACGGTTCACTAGAAAGCCTATTTAGACATGCACGCTTTGAACCATAAAAAACAATCGAAAATGATATTAAATCAAATTTTTTGGGTATAAAAAGTTAATTATGGTCCTTTGAGCCTAATTATACAGCTTAAACTAAAATTTTGAGCTTTTTACTCGGGTAAAATTAAAACATGTTAAATAGAAAGCCCATTTAGACGTGCACGCTCTAAACCCTAAAAAACGATTGAAAATAATATTAAATCAAATTTTTTGGGTACAAAAAGTTAACTATGGTCTCTTGAACCTAATTATACAGCTTAAACTAAAATTTTGAACTTTTTACTCGGTTAAAATTCAAACGGGTTCACTAGAAATCCCAATTAGACATGCACACTCTGAACCCTAAAAAACGATCGAAAATGATATTAAATAAAATTTTTTTGGTAAAAAAAAGTTAATTATGGGATTTTGAACCTAATTATACAGCTTAAACTAAAATTTTGAGCTTTTTATTCGCTTAAAATTCGAACGGGTTCACTAGAAATCCCATTTAGACATGCACGCTCTGAACCCTAAAGAACGATCGAAAATGTTATTAAATCAAATTTTTTGGGTACACAAAGTTAATTATGGGCTTCTGAAACTAATTATACAGCTTAAACTAAAATTTTGAGCTTTTTACTTTGTTAAAATTCGAACGAGTTCACCAGAAAGCCCATTTAGACGTGCATGCTCTAAACCCTAAAAAATGATTGAAAATAATATTAAATCAATTTTTTTGGGTAAAAAAAGTCAATTATGGTCTTTTGAACATAATTATACAGCTTAATCAAAAATTTTGAACTTTTTACACGGTTAAAAATCAAACGGGTTCACTAGAAATCCCATTTAGACATGCACGCTCTAAACCATAAAAAACGATCGAAATTGATATTAAATCAAATTTTTTGGGTATAAAAAGTTAATTATGGTCCTTTCAGCCTAATTATACAGCTTAAACTAAAATTTTGAGCTTTTTACTCGGGTAAAATTCAAACAAGTTAAGTAGAAAGCCCATTTAGACGTGCACGCTCTAAAACCTAAAAAATGATTGAAAATAATATTAAATCAATTTTTTGGGTACAAAAAGTTAATTATGGTCTTTTGAACCTAATTATACAGCTTAAACTAAAATTTTGAACTTTTTACTCGGTTAAAATTCAAACGGGTTCACTAGAAATCCCATTTAGACATGCACGCTCTTAACCGTAAAAAATGATTGAAAATGATATTAAATCAAATTTTTTTTGTACAAAAAGTTAATTATGGTCTTTTGAACCTAATTATACAGCTTAAACTAAAATTTTGAGCTTTTTACTCGGGTAAAATTCGAACGGGTTAAGTAGAAAGCCCTTTTAGACATGCACGCTCTGAACCCTAAAAAATGATCGAAAATGATAATAAATCAAATTTTTTGGGCACAAAAAGTTAATTATGGTCTTTTGAACCTAATTATACAACTTAAACTAAAATTTTGAAGTTTTTACTCGGTTAAAATTCAAATGGTTTCACTAGAAATCCCATTTAGACGTGCACGCTCTGAACCCTAAAAAAACGATTGAAAATAATATTAAATTAAATTTTTTGGGTACAAAAAGTTAATTATGGTCTTTTGCAACTAATTATACAGCTTAAACTAAAATTTTGAAGTTTTTACTCGATTAAAATTCAAACAGGTTCACTAGAAATCCCATGTAGATGTGCACGCTCTGAACCATAAAAAATGATCGAAAATGATATTAAATCAAATTTTTTGTGTACAAAAAGTTAATAATGGGCTTTTAAACCAAATTATACTGCTTAAACTAAAATTTTGAACTTTTTACTCGGTTAGAATTCGAACGGGTTCACTAGAAAGCCTATTTAGACATGCACGCTCTAAACCCTAAAAAACGATTGAAAATAATATTAAATCAAATTTTTTGGGTACAAAAAGTTAATAATGGGCTTTTGAACCTAATTATACAGCATAAATTAAAATTTTGAACTTTTTACTCGGTTAGAATTCGAACGGATTCCATAGAAAGCCCATTTAGACATGCGCGCTCTGAACCATAAAAAACGATCGAAAATGATATTAAATCAAATTTTTTGGGTATAAAAAGTTAATTATGGTCTTTTGAACCTAATTATAGAACTTAAAATAAAATTTTGAAGTTTTTACTCGATTAAAATTCAAATGGGTTCTCTAGAAATCCCAATTAGACATGTACGCTCTTAACCATAAAAAACGATCGAAAATGATATTAAATCAAATTTTTTGGGTACAAAAAGTGAATTATGGGCTTTTGAACCTAATTATACAGATTAAAATCAAATTTTGAGGTTTTTACTCGGTTAAAATTGAAACTACAATTTGTGCAATTTGTCCAACTTTACTCGGTTAAAGTTCGAACGGCTTCACTAGAAAGCCTATTTAGACATGCACGCTCTGAACCATAAAAAAAAATCGAAAATGATATTAAATCAAATTTTTTGGGTATAAAAAGTTAATTATGGTCTTTTGAGCCTAATTATACATCTTAAACTAAAATTTTGAGCTTTTTACTCGGGTAAAATTAAAACATGTTAAATAGGAAGCCCATTTAGACGTGCACGCTCTAAACCCTAAAAAACGATTAAAAATAATATTAAATCAAATTTTTTTGGTACAAAAAGTTAATTATGGTCTTTTGAACCTAATTATACAGCTTAAACTAAAATTTTGGACTTTTTACTCGGTTAAAATTCGAACGGGTTCACTAGAAATCCCATTTAGACATGCACGCTCTGAACCCTAAAGAACGATCGAAAATGATATTAAATCAAATTTTTTGGGTACAAAAAGTGAATTATGGGCTTTTGAACCTAATTATACAGCTTAAAATCAAATTTTGAGCTTTTTACTCGGTTAAAATTAAAACTACAATTTGTACAGTTTGTCCAATTTTACTCGGTTAATATTCGAACGGGTTCACTAGAAATCCAATTAGACATGCACGCTCTTAACCATAAAAAACGATCGAAAATGACATTAAATCAAATTTTTTGGTGCAAAAAGTGAATTATGGGCTTTTGAACCTAATTATACAGATTAAAATCAAATTTTGAGATTTTTACTCGGATAAAATTGAAATTACAATTTGTGCAATTTGTCCAATTTTACTCGGTTAAAATTCGAACGGGTTCACTAGAAAGCCTATTTAGACATGCACGCTCTGTACCATAAAAAACAATCGAAAATGATATTAAATCAATTTTTTTGGGTATAAAAAGTTAATTATGGTCTTTTGAACCTAAATATACAGCTTAAACTAAAATTTGAGCTTTTTACTCGGGTAAAATTCGAACGGGATAAGTAGAAAGCCATTCAGACATGCACGCTCTGAACCCTAAAAAACGATCGAAAATGATATTAAATCAATTTTTTGGGTACAAAAAGTTAATTATGGTCTTTCGAACCTAATTATACAGCTTAAACTAAAAATTTGAACTTTTTACTCTATAAAAATTCAAACGGGTTCACTAGAAATTCCAATTAGACATGCACGCTCTGAACCATAAAAAACGATCGAAAATGATATTAAATCAAATTTTTTGGGTACAAAAAGTGGATTATGGGCTTTTGAACCTAATTATACAGCTCAAAATTAAATTTTGAGCTTTTTACTAAGTTAAAATAGAAACTACAATTTGTGCAATTTGTCCAATTTTACTCGGTTAAAGTTCGAACGGGTTCACTAGAAAGCCTATTTAGACATGCATGCTCTGTACCATAAAAAACAATCGAAAATGATATTAAATCAATTTTTTTGGGTAAAAAGTTAATTATGGTCTTTTGAACCTAATTATACAGCTTAAACTAAAATTTTGAGCTTTTTACTTGGGTAAAATTTGAACGGGTTAAGTAGAAAACCCATTCAGACATGCACGCTCTGAACCCTAAAAAATGATCGAAAATGATATTAAATCAAATTTTTTGGTACAAAAAGTTAATTATGGTCTTTTGAACCTAATTGTACAGCTTAAACTAAAATTTTGATCGACATGCACGCTCTTAACCATAAAAAACGATCGAAAATGATATTAAATCAAATTTTTTGGGTACAAAAAGTGAATTATGTGCTTTTGAACCTAATTATACATATTAAAATCAAATTTTGAGGTTTTTACTCGGTTAAAATTGAAACTACAATTTGTGCAATTTGTTCAATTTTACTCGGTTAAAGTTCGAACGGGTTCACTAGAAAGCCTATTTAGACATGCACGCGCTGTACCATAAAAAACAATCGAAAATGATATTAAATCAATTTTTTTGGGTACAAAAAGTTAATTATGGTCTTTTGAACCTAATTATACAGCTTAAACTAAAATTTTGAGCTTTTTACTTGGGTAAAATTTGAACGGGTTAAGTAGAAAACCCATTCAGACATGCACGCTCTGAACCCTAAAAAATGATCGAAAATGATATTAAATCAAATTTTTTGGTACAAAAAGTTAATTATGGTCTTTTGAACCTAATTGTACAGCTTAAACTAAAATTTTGATCGACATGCACGCTCTTAACCATAAAAAACGATCGAAAATGATATTAAATCAAATTTTTTGGGTACAAAAAGTGAATTATGGGCTTTTGAACCTAATTATACATATTAAAATCAAATTTTGAGGTTTTTACTCGGTTAAAATTGAAACTACAATTTGTGCAATTTGTCCAATTTTACTCGGTTAAAGTTCGAACGGGTTCACTAGAAAGCCTATTTAGACATGCACGCGCTGTACCTTAAAAAACAATCGAAAATGATATTAAATCAATTTTTTTGGGTATAAAAAGTTAATTATGGTCCTTTGAGCCTAATTATACAGCTTAAACTAAAATTTTGAGCTTTTTACTCGGGTAAAATTAAAACATGTTAAATAGAAAGCCCATTTAGACGTGCACGCTCTAAACCCTAAAAAACGATTGAAAATAATATTAAATCAAATTTTTTGGGTACAAAAAGTTAACTATGGTCTTTTGAACCTAATTATACAGCTTAAACTAAAATTTTGAACTTTTTACTCGGTTAAAATTCAAACGGGTTCACTAGAAATCCCAATTAGACATGCACGCTCTGAACCCTAAAAAACGATCGAAAATGATATTAAATCAAATTTTTTTGGTAAATAAAAGTTAATTATGGGATTTTGAACCTAATTATACAGCTTAAACTAAAATTTTGAGGTTTTTATTCGGTTAAAATTCGAACGGGTTCATTAGAAATCTCATTTAGACATGCACGCTCTGAACCCTAAAGAACGATCGAAAATGTTATTAAATCAAATTTTTTGGGTACACAAAGTTAATTATGGGCTTCTGAAACTAATTATACAGCTTAAACTAAAATTTTGAGCTTTTTACTTTGTTAAAATTCGAACGAGTTCACTAGAAAGCCCATTTAGACGTGCATGCTCTAAACCCTAAAAAATGATTGAAAATAATATTAAATCAAATTTTTTGGGTACAAAAAGTTAATTATGGTCTTTTGAACATAATTATACAGCTTAAACAAAAATTTTGAACTTTTTACTCGGTTGAAAATCAAATTGGTTCACTAGAAATCCCAATTAGACATGCACGCTATGAACCATAAAACACGATAGAAAATGATATTAAATCAAATTTTTTGGGTACAAAAAGTTAATAATGGGCTTTTGAACCTAATTATACAGCTTAAACTAAAATTTTGAGTTTTTTACTCGGGTAAAATTCGAACGGGTTAAGTAGAAAGCCATTTAGACTTGCATGCTCTAAACCCTAAAAAACGATTGAAAATAATATTGAATCAAATTTTTTGGGTACAAAAAGTTAATTACGGTCTTTTGAACCTAATAATACATCTTAAACTAAAATTCTGAACTTTTTACTCTGTAAGAATTCGAACGGGTTCACTAGAAAGCCCATTTAGACATGCACGATCTGAACTATAAAAAACGATCAAAAATGATATTAAATCAAATTTTTTGGGAACAAAAAGTTAATTATGGGCTCTTGAACCTAATTCTACATCTTAAACTAAAATTTTGAGCTTTTTACTCGGTTAAAATTCGAAAGGGTTCACTAGAAAGCCCATTTAGAAATGCACGATCTAAACCATAAAAAACGATCGAAAAAGATATTAAATCAAAACTTTTGGGCACAAAAAGTTAATTATGGACTTTGGAACCTAATTATACAGCTTAAACTGAAATTTTGAACTTTTTATTCGGTTAAAATTCGAACGGGTTCAATAGAAAGCCCAATTAGACATGCTTGCTCTAAACCGTAAAAAACGATCGAAAATGATATTAAATCAAATTTTTTGGGTACAAAAAGTAAATTATGGTCTTTTGAACCTAATTATACAGCTTAAACTAAAATTTTGAAGTTTTTACTCGGTTAAAATTCAAACGGGTTCACTAGAAATCCCATTTAGACTTGCACGCTCTAAACCATAAAAAACGATCGAAAATTATATTAAATAAAATTTCTTGGGAACAAAAAGTTAATTACGGTCTTTTGAACCTAATTATACAGCTTAAATTAAAATTTTGAACTTTTTACTCGATTAAAATTCAAACGGGTTCACTAGAAAGCCCATTTAAAATGCACGATCTGAACCATAAAAAATGATCGAAAATGATATTAAATCAAATTTTTTGGGTGCAAAAAGTTTATTATGGACTTTTGAACCTAATTATACAGCTTAAACTGAAATTTTGATCTTTTTATTCGGTTAAAATTCGAACGGGTTCAATAGAAAGCACAATTAGACATGCACGCTCTAAACCCTAAAAAAGATCAAAAATGATATTAAATAAAAAATTTTGGGCACAAAAAGTTAATAATGGGCTTTTGAATCTAATTATACAGCTTAAACTAAAATTTTGAGCTTTTTACTCGTTTAAAGTTCGAACGAGTTCACTAGAAAGCCCATTTAGACATGCACGCTCTGAACCCTAAAAAACGAATCGTAAATGATATTAAATCAAAAAATTTTGGGTTCAAAAAGTGAATTATGGTCTTTTGAACCTAATTATACAGCTTAAACTAAAATTTTGAAGTTTTTACTAGATTAAAATTCAAACGGGTTCTCCAGAAATCCCATTTGGATGTGCACGCTCTAAGCCATAAAAAATGATCGAATATGATATTAAATCAAATTTCTTGGGAACAAAAATTTAATTATGGTCTTTAGATCCTAATTATACAACTTAAACTAAAATTTTGAACTTTTTACTCGGTTAAAATTCAAATGGGTTCACTAGAAATCCCAATTAGACATGCACGCTCTTAACCATAAAAAACGATCAAAAATGATATTAAATCACATTTTTTTGGTTCAAAAAGTGAATTATGGGCATTTAAACCTAATTATACAGATTAAAATCAAATTTTGAGGTTTTTACTCGGTTAAAATTGAAACTACAATTTGTGCAATTTGTCCAACTTTACTCGGTTAAAGTTCGAACGGGTTCACTAGAAAGCCTATTTAGACATGCACGCTCTGAACCATAAAAAACAATCGAAAATGATATTAAATCAAATTTTCTGGGTATAAAAAGTTAATTATGGTCTTTTGAGCCTAATTATACAGCTTAAACTAAAATTTTGAGCTTTTTACTCGGGTAAAATTAAAACATGTTAAATAGGAAGCCCATTTAGACGTGCACGCTCTAAACCCTAAAAAATGATTGAAAATAATATTAAATCAAATTTTTTGGGTACAAAAAGTTAATTATGGTCTTTTGAACCTGATTATACAGCTTAAACTAAAATTTTGAACTTTTTACTCGGTTAAAATTCAAACGGGTTCACTAGAAATCCCAATTAGACATGCACGCTCTAAACCCTAAAAAACGATCGAAAATGATATTAAATCAAATTTTTTTGGTAAAAAAATGTTAATTATGGGATTTTGAACCTAATTATACAGCTTAAACTAAAATTTTGAGCTTTTTATTCGGTTAAAATTCGAACGGGTTCACTAGAAATCCCATTTAGACATGCACGCTCTGAACTCTAAAGAACGATCGAAAATGATATTAAATCAAATTTTTTGGGTACAAAAAGTGAATTATGGGCTTTTGAACCTAATTATACAGCTTAAAATCAAATTTTGAGCTTTTTACTCGGTTAAAATTGAAACTACAATTTGTACAGTTTGTCCAATTTTACTCGGTTAGTATTCGAACGGGTTCACTAGAAATCCCAATTGGACATGCACGCTCTTAACCATAAAAAACGATCGAAAATGATATTAAATCAAATTTTTTGGTGCAAAAAGTGAATTATGGGCTTTTGAACCTAATTATACAAATTAAAATCAAATTTTGAGCTTTTTACTCGGTTAAAATTGAAATTACAATTTGTGCAATTTGTCCAATTTTACTCGGATAAAATTCGAACTGGTTCACTAGAAAGCCTATTTAGACATGCACGCGCTGTACCATAAAAAACAATCGAAAATGATATTAAATCAATTTTTTGGGTATAAAAAGTTAATTATGGTCTTTTGAACCTAATTATACAGCTTAAACTAAAATTTTGAGTTTTTTACTCGGGTAAAATTCGAACGGGTTAAGTAGAAAGCCATTTAGACATGCACGCTCTAAACCATAAAAAACGATCGAAAATTATATTAAATCAAATTTTTTGGGCATAAAAAGTTAATTATGGTCTTTTGAACCTAATTATAGAACTTAAACTAAAATTTTGAACTTTTTACTCGGTAAGAATTCGAACGGGTTCACTAGAAAGCCCATATAGACATGCACGATCTGAACCATAAAAAACGATCAAAAATGATATTAAATCAAATTTTTTGGGAACAAAAAGTTAACTATGGGCTCTTGAACCTAATTCTACATCTTAAACTAAAATTTTGAGCTTTTTACACGGTTAAAATTCGAATGGGTTCACTAGAAATCCCATTTAGACATGTACGCTCTGAACCATAAAAAACGATCGAAAAAGATATTAAATCAATTTTTTTGGGTATAAAAAGTGAATTATGGGCTTTTGAACCTAATTATACAGATTAAAATCAAATTTTGAGCTTTTCACTCGGTTAAAATTGAAACTACAATTTGTGCAATTTGTCCAATTTTACTCGGTTAAAATTCGAACGGGTTCACTAGAAAGCCTATTTACACATGTAAGCTCTGAACCATAAAAAACAATCGAAAATGATATTAAATCAAATTTTTTGGGTATAAAAAGTTAATTATGGTCTTTTGAACCTAATTATACAGCTTAAACTAAAATTTTGAGCTTTTTAATAGTGTAAAATTCGAATGGGTTAAGTAGAAAGCCCATTTAGACATGAACGCTCTAAACCCTAAAAAACGATCGAAAATAATATTAAATAAAATTTTTTGGGTACAAAAATTTAATTATGGTCTTTTGAACCTAATTATACAGCTTAAACTAATATTTTGAGGTTTTTACTCGGTTAAAATTCAAACGGGTTCACTAGAAATCTCATTTAGACATGCACGCTCTAAACCATAAAAACGATCGAAAATGATATTAAATAAAAAATTTTGGGTACAAAAAGTAAATAATGGTCTTTTGAACCTAATTATACATCTTAAACTCAAATTTTGAACTTTTGACTCGGTTAAAATTCGAACGGGTTCACTAGAAAGCCCATTTAGACATGCACGCTCTGAACCATAAAAAACGATCGAAAAAGATATTAAATAAAATTTTTTGGGAACAAAAAGTTAATTATGGGCTCTTGAACCTAATTCTACAGCTTAAACTAAAATTTTGAGCTTTTTACTCGGTTAAAATTCGAAAGGGTCCAGTAGAAAGCCCATTTAGAAATGCATGCTCTAAACCATAAAAAACGATCGAAAATGATATTAAATCAAATTTTTTGGGAAGAAAAAGTTAATTATGGGCTCTTGAACCTAATTCTACAGCTTAAACAAAAATTTTGAGCTTTTTACTTGGTTAAAGTTCGAAAGGGTTTACTAGAAATCCATTTAGACATGCACGATCTGAACCATAAAAACGATCGAAAATGATATTAAATCAACTTTTTTTTTGCGTAAAAAAAGTTAATTATGGGCTCTTGAACCTAATTATACAGCTTAAACTAAAATATTGAGCTTTTCACTCGGTTAAAATTCAAACGGGTTCACTATATATCCCATTTAGACATGCACGCTCTAAACCATAAAAAACGATAAAAAATGATATTAAATCAAATTTTTTGGGTACAAAAAGTTAATAATGGGCTTTTGAACCTAATTATACAGCTTAAACTCAAATTTTGAGCTTTTTACTGGGTTAAAATTCGAACGTGTTCACTAGAAATCCCATTTAGACATGCACGCTCTGGGCCATAAAAACGATCGAAAATGATATTAAATCAAATTTTTTGGGTACAAAAAGTTAATTATGGGCTCTTAAACCTAATTATAAAGCTTAAACTAAAATTTTGAGCTTTTTACTCGGTTAAAATTCAAAAAGGTCCAGCAGAAAGTCCATTTAGAAATGCACGATCTGAACCATAAAAACGATCGAAAATGATATTAAATCAAATTTTTTGGGTACAAAAAGTTTATTATGGGCTCTTGAACCTAATTCTACAGCGTAAACTAAAATTTTGAGCTTTTTACTCGGTTAAAATTCGAAAGGGTCCACTAGAAAGCCCATTTAGAAATGTACGATCTGAACGATAAAAACAATCGAAAATGATATTAAATCAAATTTTTTGGGTGCAAAAAGATAATTATGGGCATTTGAACCTAATTATACAGCTTAAACTAAAATATTAAGCTTTTTAATCGGTTAAAATTCGAACGGGTTCAATAGAAAGCACAATTAGACAAGCACTCTCTAAACTCTAAAAACGATCGAAAATGATATTAAATCAAATTTTTTGGGCAGAAAAAGTTAATAATGGGCTTTTGAACCCAATTATACAGCTTAAACCAAAATTTTGAGCTTTTTACTCGGTTAAAATTCGAACGGGTTCACTATATATCCCATTTAGACATGCACGCTCTAAACCATAAAAAACGATAAAAAATGATATTAAATCAAATTTTTTGGGAACAAAAAGTTAATAATGGGCTTTTGAACCTAATTATACAGCTTAAACTCAAATTTTGAGCTTTTTACTGGGTTAAAATTCGAACGGGTTCACTAGAAATCCCATTCAGACATGCACGCTCTGAACCCTAAAAAACGATAAAAAATGATATTAAATCAAATTTTTTTGGTATAAAAAGTTAATAATGGGCTTTTGAACCTAATTATACAGCTTAATTTAAAATTTTGATCTTTTTACTCGGTTAAAATTCGAACGGGTTCACTAGAAATCCCATTTAGACATGCACGCTCTAAACCCTAAAAAACGATAGAAAATGAAATTAAATTAAATTTTTTGGGTAAAAAAGTTAATTATGGGCTCTTGAACCTAATTATACAGCTTAAACTAAAATATTGAGCTTTTCACTCGGTTAAAATTCGAACGGGTTCACTATATTTCCCATTTAGACATGCATGCTCTAAACCATAAAAAACGATAAAAAATGATATTAAACCAAATTTTTTGGGTACAAAAAGTTAATAATGGGCTTTTGAACCTAATTATACAGCTTAAACTCAAATTTTGAGCTTTTTACATGGTTAAAATTCGAACGGGTTCACTAGAAATCCAATTTAGTCACGCACGCTCTAAACCATAAAAACGATCGAAAATGATATTAAATCAATTTTTTGGGTACAAAAAGTTAATTATGGGCTTTTGAACCTAATTCTACAGCTTAAACTAAAATTTTGAGCTTTTTACTCGGTTAAAATTTGAACGGGTTCACTAGAAAGCCCATTTAGACATGCACGCTCTGAACCCTAAAAAATGTTCGAAAATGATATTAGATCAAATTTTTTGGGTACAAAAAGTGAATTATGGGCTTTTGAACCTAAATATACAGCTTAAAATCAAATTTTGAGCTTTTTACTCGGTTGAAATTCAAACGGCTTCACTAGAAACCCATTTAGACATGCACGCTTTGAACCTAATTATACAGCTTAAACTAAAATTTTGAGCTTTTTACTCGGTTAAAATTTGAATGAGTTCACTAGAAAGCCCATTTAGACATGCACGCTCTAAACCCTAAAAAACGATCGAAAGTGATACTAAATCAAATTTTTTGCGTACAAAAAGTTAATTATGGGCTCTTGAATCTAATTCTGCAGCTTAAACTAAAACTTTGAGCATTTTACTCGGTTAAAATTCGAAAGGGTTCACTAGAAAGCCCATTAAGAAATGCACGATCTGAACCATAAAAAAGGATCGAAAATGATATTAAATCAATTTTTTGGGTACAAAAAGTTAATAATTGGCTTTTGAACCTAATTATACAGCTTAAACTAAAATTTTGAACTTTTTACTCAGTTAAAATTCGAACGTGTTCACTAGAAACCCATTTAGACATGCACGCTCTCAACCATAAAAAACGATCGAAAATGATATTAAATTAAATTTTTTTGGAATAAAAAGTTAATTATGGTCTTTTGAACCTAATTATACAGCTTAAACTAAAATTTTGAACTTCTTAGTCGGTTAAAATTCGAACGGGTTCACTAGAAAGCCCATTTAGACATGTACGTTGTAAATCCTAAAAAACGATCGAAAATGATATTAAATCAAATTTTTTTGGGAACAAAAAGTTAATTATGGTCTTTTGAACCTAATTGTACAGCTTAAACTAAAATTTTGAACTTTTTACTCGGTTAAAATTCGAACGGGTTCACTAGAAATCCCATTTAGACATGCACGCTCTTAACCATAAAAAACGATCGAAAATGATATTAAATCAAATTTTTTAGGTACAAAAACTTAATAATGGGCTTTTAAACCTAATTATATAGCTTAAACTAAAATTTTGAACTTTTTACTCGGGTAAAATTCGAACAGGTTCACAAGAAAGCCCATTTAAACATGCACGCTCTGAAACCTAAAAAACGATCGAAAATGATATTAAATCAACTTTTTTGGGTACAAAAAGTTAATTATGGTCTCTTGAACCTAATTATACAGCTTAAACTAAAATTTTGAACTTTTTACTCGGTTAAAATTCGAACGGGTTCACTAGAAATCCCATTTAGACATGCACGCTCTAAACCCTAAAAAACGATCGAAAATGATATTAAATCAAATTTTTTGGGAACAAAAAGTTAATTATGGTCTTTTGATCCTAATTATACAACTTAAACTAAAATTTTGAATTTTTTACTGGGTTAAAATTCAAACGGGTTCACTAGAAATCCCATTTAGGCATGTACGCTTTTAACCATAAAAAACGATCGAAAATGATATTAAATTAAATTTTTTTGGAATAAAAAGTTAATTATGGTCTCTTGAACCTAATTATACAGCTTAAACTAAAATTTTGAACTTTTTACTCGGTTAAAATTCGAACGGGTTCACTAGAAATCCCATTTAGACATGCACGCTCTAAACCCTAAAAAACGATCGAAAATGATATTAAATCAAATTTTTTGGGAACAAAAAGTTAATTATGGTCTTTTGATCCTAATTATACAGCTTAAACTAAAATTTTGAACTTTTTACTGGGTTAAAATTCAAACGGGTTCACTAGAAATCCCATTTAGGCATGTACGCTTTTAACCATAGAAAACGATCGAAAATGATATTAAATCAAATTTTTTGGATACAAAAAGTTAATAATGGGCTTTTAAACCTAATTATATAGCTTAAACTAAAATTTTGAACTTTTTACTCGGGTAAAATTCGAACGGGTTAATTAGAAAGCCCATTCAGACATGCACGCTATTAACCATAAAAAACGATCGAAAATGATATTAAATCAATTTTTTTGGGTACAAAAAGTTAATAATGGTCTTTTGAATCTAATTATACAGCTTAAACTAAAATTTTGAGCTTTTTACTCGGTTAAAATTCGAACGAGTTCACTAGAAAGCCCATTTAGACATGCACGCTCTAAACCCTAAAAAACGATCGAAAATGATATTGAATCAAATTTTTTGCGTACAGAAAGTTAATTATGGGCTCTTGAACCTAATTCTACAACTTAAACTAAAATTTTGAGCTTTTTACTCGGTTAAAATTCGAAAGGGTTCACTAGAAATCCCATTTAGACATGCACGCTCTTAACCATAAAAAACGATAGAAAATGATATTAAATCAAAATTTTTAGGTACAAAAACTTAATAATGGGCTTTTAAACCTAATTATATAGCTTAAACTAAAATTTTGAACTTTTTACTCGGGTAAAATTCGAACAGGTTCACAAGAAAGCCCATTTAAACATGCACGCTCTAAAACCTAAAAAACGATCGAAAATGATATTAAATCAATTTTTTTGGGTACAAAAAGTTAATTATGGTCTCTTGAACCTAATTATAGAGCTTAAACTAAAATTTTGAACTTTTTACTCGGTTAAAATTCGAACGGGTTCACTAGAAATCCCATTTAGACATGCACGCTCTAAACCCTAAAAAACGATCGAAAATGATATTAAATCAATTTTTTTGGGAACAAAAAGTTAATTATGGTCTTTTGAACCTAATTATACAGCTTAAACTAAAATTTTGAACTTTTTACTGGGTTAAAATTCAAACGGGTTCACTAGAAATCCCATTTAGACATGCACGCTTTTAACCATAAAAAAGGATCGAAAATGATATTAAATCAAATTTTTTGGATACAAAAAGTTAATAATGGGCTTTTAAACCTAATTATATAGCTTAAACTAAAATTTTGAACTTTTTACTCGGGTAAAATTCGAACGGGTTAAGTAGAAAGCCCATTTAGACATGCACGCTCTTAACCATAAAAAACGATCGAAAATGATATTAAATCAATTTTTTTGGGTACAAAAAGTTAATAATGGTCTTTTGAATCTAATTTTACAGCTTAAACTAAAATTTTGAGCTTTTTACTCGGTTAAAATTCGAACGAGTTCACTAGAAAGCCCATTTAGACATGCACGCTCTAAACCCTAAAAAACGATCGAAAATGATATTGAATCAAATTTTTTACGTACAGAAAGTTAATTATGGGCTCTTGAACCTAATTCTACAACTTAAACTAAAATTTTGAGCTTTTTACTCGGTTAAAATTCGAAAGGGTTCACTAGAAAGCACATTTAGAAATGCACGATTTGAACCATAAAAAACGATCGAAATTGATATTAAATCAAATTTTTGGGTACAAAAAGTTAATAATGGGCTTTTGATCCTAATTATACAGCTTAAACTAAAATTTTGAACTTTTTACTCTGTTAAAATTCGAACGTGTTCACTAGAAACCCATTTAGACATGCACGCTCTAAACAATAAAAAACGATCGAAAATGATATTAAATTAAATTTTTTGGGAACAAAAAGTTAATTATGGTCTTTTGAACCTAATTGTACAGCTTAAACTAAAATTTTGAACTTTTTACATGGGTAAAACTCGAACGGGTTCACTAGAAAGCCCATTTAGACAGGCACGCTCTGAACCATAAAAAACGATCGAAAATGATATTAAATCAAATTTTATGGGAACAAAATGTAAATTATGGTCTTTTGAACCTAATTACACATCTTAATCTAAAATTTTGAACTTTTTACTCGGTTCAAATTCAAACGGGTTCACTTGAAATCCCATTTAGACATGCACTCTCTGAACCATAAAAAACGATCGAAAATGATATTAAATCAAATTTTTTGGGTACAAAAAGTTAATTATGGGCTTTTGAACCTAATTATACAGCTTAAACTAAAATTTTGAACTTTTTACTCGGTTAAAATTCGAACGGGTTCACTAGAAATCCCATTTAGACATGCACGCTCTAAACCCTAAAAAACGATCGAAAATGATATTAAATCAAATTTTTTGGGAACAAAAAGTTAATTATGGTCTTTTGATCCTAATTATACAGCTTAAACTAAAATTTTGAATTTTTTACTCGGGTAAAATTCAAACGGGTTCACTAGAAATCCCATTTAGGCATGTACGCTTTTAACCATAAAAAACGATCGAAAATGATATTAAATTAAATTTTTTTGGAATAAAAAGTTAATTATGGTCTCTTGAACCTAATTATACAGCTTAAACTAAAATTTTGAACTTTTTACTCGGTTAAAATTCGAACGGGTTCACTAGAAATCCCATTTAGACATGCACGCTCTAAACCCTAAAAAACGATCGAAAATGATATTAAATCAAATTTTTTGGGAACAAAAAGTTAATTATGGTCTTTTGATCCTAATTATACAGCTTAAACTAAAATTTTGAACTTTTTACTGGGTTAAAATTCAAACGGGTTCACTAGAAATCCCATTTAGGCATGTACGCTTTTAACCATAGAAAACGATCGAAAATGATATTAAATCAAATTTTTTGGATACAAAAAGTTAATAATGGGCTTTTAAACCTAATTATATAGCTTAAACTAAAATTTTGAACTTTTTACTCGGGTAAAATTCGAACGGGTTAATTAGAAAGCCCATTCAGACATGCACGCTATTAACCATAAAAAACGATCGAAAATGATATTAAATCAATTTTTTTGGGTACAAAAAGTTAATAATGGTCTTTTGAATCTAATTATACAGCTTAAACTAAAATTTTGAGCTTTTTACTCGGTTAAAATTCGAACGAGTTCACTAGAAAGCCCATTTAGACATGCACGCTCTAAACCCTAAAAAACGATCGAAAATGATATTGAATCAAATTTTTTGCGTACAGAAAGTTAATTATGGGCTCTTGAACCTAATTCTACAACTTAAACTAAAATTTTGAGCTTTTTACTCGGTTAAAATTCGAAAGGGTTCACTAGAAATCCCATTTAGACATGCACGCTCTTAACCATAAAAAACGATAGAAAATGATATTAAATCAAAATTTTTAGGTACAAAAACTTAATAATGGGCTTTTAAACCTAATTATATAGCTTAAACTAAAATTTTGAACTTTTTACTCGGGTAAAATTCGAACAGGTTCACAAGAAAGCCCATTTAAACATGCACGCTCTAAAACCTAAAAAACGATCGAAAATGATATTAAATCAATTTTTTTGGGTACAAAAAGTTAATTATGGTCTCTTGAACCTAATTATAGAGCTTAAACTAAAATTTTGAACTTTTTACTCGGTTAAAATTCGAACGGGTTCACTAGAAATCCCATTTAGACATGCACGCTCTAAACCCTAAAAAACGATCGAAAATGATATTAAAT
The DNA here is from genome assembly GCA_035048815.1 of Abelmoschus esculentus. Lineage (NCBI taxonomy): Eukaryota > Viridiplantae > Streptophyta > Magnoliopsida > Malvales > Malvaceae > Abelmoschus > Abelmoschus esculentus. Next base: position 7,630,734 of record JAUCBN010000049.1, read on the forward strand.
CAATTTTTTTGGGAACAAAAAGTTAATTATGGTCTTTTGAACCTAATTATACAGCTTAAACTAAAATTTTGAACTTTTTACTGGGTTAAAATTCAAACGGGTTCACTAGAAATCCCATTTAGACATGCACGCTTTTAACCATAAAAAACGATCGAAAATGATATTAAATCAAATTTTTTGGATACAAAAAGTTAATAATGGGCTTTTAAACCTAATTATATAGCTTAAACTAAAATTTTGAACTTTTTACTCGGGTAAAATTCGAACGGGTTAAGTAGAAAGCCCATTTAGACATGCACGCTCTTAACCATAAAAAACGATCGAAAATGATATTAAATCAATTTTTTTGGGTACAAAAAGTTAATAATGGTCTTTTGAATCTAATTTTACAGCTTAAACTAAAATTTTGAGCTTTTTACTCGGTTAAAATTCGAACGAGTTCACTAGAAAGCCCATTTAGACATGCACGCTCTAAACCCTAAAAAACGATCGAAAATGATATTGAATCAAATTTTTTACGTACAGAAAGTTAATTATGGGCTCTTGAACCTAATTCTACAACTTAAACTAAAATTTTGAGCTTTTTACTCGGTTAAAATTCGAAAGGGTTCACTAGAAAGCACATTTAGAAATGCACGATTTGAACCATAAAAAACGATCGAAATTGATATTAAATCAAATTTTTGGGTACAAAAAGTTAATAATGGGCTTTTGATCCTAATTATACAGCTTAAACTAAAATTTTGAACTTTTTACTCTGTTAAAATGCGAACATGTTCACTAGAAACCCATTTAGACATGCACGCTCTAAACAATAAAAAACGATCGAAAATGATATTAAATTAAATTTTTTGGGAACAAAAAGTTAATTATGGTCTTTTGAACCTAATTGTACAGCTTAAACTAAAATTTTGAACTTTTTACATGGGTAAAACTCGAACGGGTTCACTAGAAAGCCCATTTAGACAGGCACGCTCTGAACCATAAAAAACGATCGAAAATGATATTAAATCAAATTTTATGGGAACAAAATGTAAATTATGGTCTTTTGAACCTAATTACACATCTTAATCTAAAATTTTGAACTTTTTACTCGGTTCAAATTCAAACGGGTTCACATGAAATCCCATTTAGACATGCACTCTCTGAACCATAAAAAACGATCGAAAATGATATTAAATCAAATTTTTTGGGTACAAAAAGTTAATAATGGGTTTTTGAACCTAATTATACAGCTTAAACTAAAATTTTGAGCTTTTTACTCGGGTAAAGCTCGAACGGGTTCACTAGAAAGCCCATTTAAACATGCACGCTCTGAAACCTAAGAAACTATCGAAAATGATATTAAATCAATTTTTTTGGGTACAAAAAGTTAATTATAGGCTTTTGAACCTAATTATACAGCTTAAACAAAAATTTTGAACTTTTTACTCGGTTAAAATTCGAACGGGTTCACTAGAAAGCCGATTTAGACATGCACGCTCTGAACCATAAAAAACTATCGAAAATGATATTAAATCAAATTTTATGGGAACAAAAAGTTAATAATGGGTTTTTGAACCTAATTATACAGCTTAAACTAAAATTTTGAGCTTTTTACTCGGGTAAAGCTCGAACGGGTTCACTAGAAAGCCCATTTAAACATGCACGCTCTGAAACCTAAGAAACTATCGAAAATGATATTAAATCAATTTTTTTGGGTACAAAAAGTTAATTATAGGCTTTTGAACCTAATTATACAGCTTAAACAAAAATTTTGAACTTTTTACTCGGTTAAAATTCGAACGGGTTCACTAGAAAGCCGATTTAGACATGCACGCTCTGAACCATAAAAAACTATCGAAAATGATATTAAATCAAATTTTATGGGAACAAAATGTAAATTATGGTCTTTTGAACCTAATTACACAGCTTAATCTAAAATTTTGAACTTTTTACTCGGTTCAAATTCAAACGGGTTCACTTGAAATCCCATTTAGACATGCACGCTCTGAACCATAAAAAACGATCGAAAATGATATTAAATCAAATTTTTTGGGTACAAAAAGTTAATAATGGGCTTTTGAACCTAATTATACAGCTTAAAATAAAATTTTGAGCTTTTTACTCGGGTAAAACTCGAACGGGTTCACTAGAAAGCCCATCTAAACATGCACGCTCTAAAACCTAAGAAACGATCGAAAATGATATTAAATCAATTTTTTTGGGTACAAAAAGTAAATTATGGGATTTTGAACCTAATTATACAGCTTAAACAAAAATTTTGAACTTTTTAGTCGGTTAAAATTCGAACGGGTTCACTAGAAAGCCCATTTAGACATGCACGCTCTGAACCATAAAAAACGATCGAAAATGATATTAAATCAGATTTTATGGGAACAAAATGTAAATTATGGTCTTTTGAACCTAATTACACAGCTTAATCTAAAATTTTGAACTTTTTACTCGGTTCAAATTCAAACGGGTTCACTTGAAATCCCATTTAGACATGCACGCTCAGAACCATAAAAAACGATTGAAAATGTTATTAAATCATATTTTTTGGGTACAAAAAGTTAATAATGGGCTTTTGAACCTAATTACACAGCTTAAACTAAAATTTTGAGCTTTTGACTCGGGTAAAATTCAAACGGGTTAAGTTGAAAGCCCATTCAGACATGCACGCTCTGAACCCTAAAAAACGATCGAAAAATATATTAAATCAAATTTTTTGTGTACAAAAAGTTAATTATGATCTTTTAAACCTAATTATACAGCTTAAACTAAAAATTTGAACTTTTTAGTCGGTTAAAATTCGAACGGGTTCACTAGAAAGCCCATTTAGACATGCCCGCTCTAAACCATAAAAAACGATCTAAAATGATATTAAATCAAATTTTTTGGGTACAAAAAGTGAATTATGGGCTTTTGAACCTAATTATACAGATTAAAATCAAATTTTGAGCTTTTTACTCGGTTAAAATTGAAACTACAATTTCTTCAATTTGTCCAATTTTACTCGGTTAAAATTTGAACGGGTTCACTAGAAAGCCTATTTAGACATGCACGCTCTGAACCATAAAAATAAATTGAAAATGATATTAAATCAATTTTTTTGGGTATAAAAAGTTAATTATGGTCTTTTGATCCTAATTATACAGCTTAAACTAAAATTTTGAGCTTTTTACTCAGGTAAAATTCGAACGGGTTCTATTTTGGAATCTGTTCACACTCGAAAATCTTTCTTTGCTTGGAAAAGCCTTAGTCTTGTTATCTCTAAACTTCGCGATGGCTTTGTGAAACGCCCAGGTATATCCAGCCAAGTCAAAATCCACTTTGACATATGGGGTGGCTCCTATCCCGTCAACCTTTACGGTGATTATGAAGTAAATGACGAAGCCCCTCTTCGAGCATGTACATTCATGTTGCCTAATTTACCACGTTGGGATGACTCAAAAGTCCGAGAATACTTCTCCCACGAAGACGCTAATACCATCCTTAATGTACCCATTATTAATGACACAAAAGACACCACCCTTTGGGGTCACCATGACTCTGGCATGTACACAGTTCGGTCTGGTTATTAATTTTTGCAATTACAGTTGGGGCCAGTTAATAGGCCCTCTAAGCTTTGGAAAATTATATCTAAACTGCCTACTCTACCCAAGGTTCGTACATTTGGTTGGCGTTTATGTCATGACGCACTCCCATCTGGCCATAAAATCCTCCAGGCCAATCTTGGTACGGGGGTATGCCCGATCTGTAACATGACTATTGAAACCACCATCCATGCTATGCGGGACTGTCCTAGTGCAAAGGAGGCACTCTAGTTGGCAGGGCTTCGTCCACGAATTTTATCCAATACCTCTGTCTCTCCCCACCAGTGGCTTTCTGAAGTAGCTGGCTTTCTCTCCTTACATCAATTTTCACTTCTTATCACGATCCTTTGGAATTTATGGAATAGCCGAAATGACTTTGTCCATAATAGCCATCTTCAACCGGTTTGGTTAACTGTCTATAATGCACAAAAACTTTTTAATGACTACACATCAATTAATGATGCCTCCCATCTACGTTCTCGGCTAACTGAGCCCATTTTTGCTCAAGCTAGATGGACGAAACCGAACCCTGGTTTCGTTAAGATTAACACGGATGGCGCATTTGACCCCATGTTAAGAGGTGCTGCTGCTGGCGTCATTGCCTGAGATTCCTCTGGTGTCGTCCTCGGTGGTTGTTCTATGACGCTCATTTGCCCGGACCCTGCTTCTGCGGAGGCTCTTGCCATTTTGGAAGGTCTAAAGTTTGCAATTGATAATGGTTGGTCTCATGTGGTCTTTGAAACTAATTCAGCTTCCATTGCCAACAAGGTTAATAACATCCAACATCAAGATCTTTCCACCGTGCAACATTTGGTGTCTCGTATCCGTTCCACTCTTTGTACTTTGCCTAATTGTAAGATTAGTTATGTACCTAGAGATGCAAACCTTGTAGCCCATGTCTTAGCTACTAGGTCTTTGCGTTCTTTTACTTCCTGTGCTTTTGATTATAACTTTCCCAATTCTATTCGGGCTTCTGTAAATTCGGAGAGGTTCTCCTCTTCTTCTCAATAAAACTTTGGGTACTCTTTTCCCCATAGGGGCCTACTCACCTCTCGAGGTGACTGGCTATAGGGGTTTTTTAATGAGGCCCTTTCTTTCAAAAAAAAATTCGAAATGGTTAAGTAGAAAGCCATTTAGACATGCATGCTCTGAACCCTAAAAAACGATCGATTAAAATTTTTTGGGTACAAAAATTTCATTATGGTCTTTTGAAGCTAATTATAAAGATTAAACTAAAATTTTGAAGTTTTTACTCGATTAAAATTCAAACGGGTTCACTAGAAATCCCATTTAGACATGCACGCTCTGAACCAAAAAAATGATCGAAAATGATATTAAATCAAATTTTTTGGGGAAAAAAGTTAATTATGGGCATTTGAATCTAATTATACAGCTTAAACTAAAATTTTGAACTTTTTACTCGGTTAAAATTCAAACGGGTTCACTAGAAATCCGTTTACACATGCACTCTCTGAACCATAAAAAACGATCGAAAATGATATTAAATCAAATTTTTTGGGTACAAAAAGTTAACAATGGGCTTTTGAACCTAATTATACAGCTTAAACTAAAATTTTAAACTTTTTAGTCGGTTAGAATTCGAACGGGTTCACGAGAAAGCCCATTTAGACATGCACGCTCTGAACCATAAAAAACGATCGAAAATGATATTAAATCAAATTTTTTGGGTACAAAAAGTTAATTATGGTCTTTTGAACCAAATTATAAAGCTTAAACTAAAATTTTGAACATTTTACTCTGTTAAAATTCGAACGGGTTCACTAGAAATCCCATTTAGACATGCACACTCTGAACCATAAAAAACGATCGAAAATGATATTAAATCAATTTTTTTGGGTATAAAAAGTGAATTATGGGCTTTTGAACCTAATTATACAGCTTAAAATCAAATTTTGAGCTTTTTACTCGGTTAAAATTGAAACTAAAATTTGTGCAATTGGTCCAATTTTACTCGGTTAAAATTCGAATAGGTTCACTAGAAAGCCTATTTACACATGTAAGCTCTGAACCATAAAAAAACAATCGAAAATGATATTAAATCAAATTTTTTGGGTATAAAAAGTTAATTATGGTCTTTTGAACCTAATTATACAGCTTAAACTAAAATTTTGAGCTTTTTACTAGGGTAAAATTCGAATGGGTTAAGTAGAAAGCCCATTTAGACATGAACGCTCTGAACCCTAAAAAACGATCGAAAATAATATTAAATCAAATTTTTTGGGTACAAAAATTTAATTATGGTCTTTTAAACCTAATTATACAGCTTAAACTAATATTTTGAAGTTTTTACTCGGTTAAAATTTAAACGGGTTCACTAGAAATCCCATTTAGACATGCACGCTCTAAACCATAAAAAACGATCGAAAATGATATTAAATCAAATTTTTTGGGAACAAAAAGTTAATTATGGTCTTTTGAACCCAATTATATAGCTTAAACTAAAATTTTGAACTTTTTGCTCGGGTAAAACTCGAACGGGTTCACTAGAAAGCCCATTTAAACATGCACGCTCTGAAACCATAAAAACGATAGAAAATGATATTAAATCTAATTTTTTGGGTACAAAAAGTTAATTATGGTCTTTTGAATCTAATTATACAGCTTAAACTAAAATTTTGAGCTTTTTAATCGGTTAAAATTCGAACGGGTTCTCTAGAATGCCCATTTAGACATGCACGCTCTAAACCCTAAAAAAGGATCAAAAATGATATTAAATCAAATTTTTTGCGTACAGAAAGTTAATTATGGGCTCTTGAACCTAATTCTACAGCTTAAACTAAAATTTTGAGCTTTTTACTCAGTTAAAATTCGAAAGGTTTCACTAGAAAGCACATTTAGAAATGCACGATCTAAACCATAAAAAACGATCGAAAATGATATTAAGTCAAATTTTTTGGGTACAAAAAGCTATTTATGGGCATTTGAACCTAATTATACAACTTAAAATAAAATTTTCAACTTTTTATTCGGTTATAATTCGAACGGGTTCCCTAGAAAGCCCATTTAGACATACACTCTCTAAACCCTAAAAAACGATCGAAAATGAAATTAAATCAAATTTTTTGGGTAAAAAAAGTTAATTATGGTCTCTTGAACCTAATTATACATCTTAAACTATAATATTGAGCTTTTCACTCGGTTAAAATTCGAACGGGTTCACTAGATATCCCATTTAGACATGCACGCTCTAAACCATAAAAAACGATCGAAAATGATACTAAATCAAAATTTTTGGGTACAAAAAGTTAATACTGGGCTCTTGAACCTAATTTTACAGCTTAAACTAAAATTTTGAGCTTTTTACTCTGTTAAAATTCGAAAGGGTCCACTAGAAAGCCCATTTAGAAATGCACGCTCTAAACCATAAAAAACGATCGAAAATGATATTAAATCAAATTTTTTGGGTAGAAAAAGTTAATTATGGGCATTTGAATCTAATTATACAGCTTAAACTAAAATTTTGAGCTTTTTACTAGGTTAAAATTCGAACGGGATCCCTAGAAAGCCCACTTAGACATGCACTCTCTAAACCCTAAAAAACGATCGAAAATGAAATTAAATCAAATTTTTTGGGTAAAAAAAGTTAATTATGGTCTCTTGAACCTAATTATACATCTTAAACTAAAATATTGAGCTTTTCACTCGGTTAAAATTCGAACGGGTTCACTAGATATCCCATTTAGACATGCACGCTCTAAACCATAAAAAACGATCGAAAATGATACTAGATCAAATTTTTTAGGTAAAAAAAGTTAATTATGGTCTCTTGAACCTAATTATACATCTTAAACTAAAATTTTGAGCTTTTTACTCGGTTAAAATTCGAAAGGGTTCACTAGAAAGCCCATTTAGACATGCACGCTCTGAACCATAAAAAACGATCGAAAATGATATTAAATCAATTTTTTGGGTACAAAAACTTAATAATAGGCTCTTGAACCTAATTATACATCTTAAAATAAAATTTTGAGCATTTTACTCGGTTAAAATTCAAACGGGTTCTCTAGATATCCCATTTAGACATGCACGCTCTAAACCATAAAAAACGATCGAAAATGATATTAAATCAATTTTTTTGGTTACAAAAAGTTAATTATGGTCTTTTGAACCTAATTATAAGCTTAAACTAAAATTTTGAGCTTTTTACTCGGGTAAAATTCGAACGGGTTTAGTAAAAAGCTCATTCAGACACGCACGCTCTAAACCCTAAAAAACGATCGAAAATGATATTAAATCAAATTTTTTGGGTACAAAAAGTTAATAATGGGCTCTTGAACCTAATTATACAGCTTAAACTAAAATTTTGAGCTTTTCACTCGGTTAAAATTCGAACGGGTTCACTAGATATCCCATTTAGACATGCACGCTCTAAACCATAAAAAACGATCGAAAATGATATTAAATCAAATTTTTTGGGTACAAAAAGTTAATAATGGGCTTTTGAACCTAATTATACAGCTTAAACTCAAATTTTGAGCTTTTCACTCGGTTAAAATTCGAAAGGGCTTACTAGAAATCCATTTAGACATGCACGCTCTGAACCCTAAAAAACGATCGAAAATGAAATTAAATCAATTTTTTTGGGTAAAAAAAGTTAATTATGGGCTCTTGAACCTAATTCTACAGCTTAAACTAAAATTTTGAGCTTTTTAATCAGTTAAAATTCGAAAGGGTCCACTAGAAAGCCCATTTAGAAATGCACGCTCTAAACCATAAAAAACGATCGAAAATGATATTAAATCAAATTTTTTGGGTAGAAAAAGTTAATTATGGGCATTTGAATCTAATTATACAGCTTAAACTAAAATTTTGAGCTTTTTACTAGGTTAAAATTCGAACGGGTTCCCTAGAAAGCCCATTTAGACATGCACTCTCTAAACCCTAAAAAATGATCGAAAATGAAATTAAATCAAATTTTTTGGGTAAAAAAAGTTAATTATGGTCTCTTGAACCTAATTATACATCTTAAACTATAATATTGAGCTTTTCACTCGGTTAAAATTCGAACGGGTTCACTAGATATCCCATTTAGACATGCACGCTCTAAACCATAAAAAACGATCGAAAATGATACTAAATCAAAATTTTTGGGTACAAAAAGTTAATACTGGGCTCTTGAACCTAATTTTACAGCTTAAACTAAAATTTTGAGCTTTTTACTCTGTTAAAATTCGAAAGGGTCCACTAGAAAGCCCATTTAGAAATGCACGCTCTAAACCATAAAAAACAATCGAAAATGATATTAAATCAAATTTTTTGGGTAGAAAAAGTTAATTATGGGCATTTGAATCTAATTATACAGCTTAAACTAAAATTTTGAGCTTTTTACTAGGTTAAAATTCGAACGGGATCCCTAGAAAGCCCACTTAGACATGCACTCTCTAAACCCTAAAAAACGATCGAAAATGAAATTAAATCAAATTTTTTGGGTAAAAAAAGTTAATTATGGTCTCTTGAACCTAATTATACATCTTAAACTAAAATATTGAGCTTTTCACTCGGTTAAAATTCGAACGGGTTCACTAGATATCCCATTTAGACATGCACGCTCTAAACCATAAAAACGATCGAAAATGATACTAAATCAAATTTTTTAGGTAAAAAAAGTTAATTATGGTCGCTTGAACCTAATTATACATCTTAAACTAAAATTTTGAGCTTTTTACTCGGTTAAAATTCGAAAGGGTTAAGTAAAAAGCTCATTCAGACACGCACGCTCTGAACCCTAAAAAACGATCGAAAATGATATTAAATCAAATTTTTTGGGTACAAAAAGTTAATAATGGGCTCTTGAACCTAATTATACAGCTTAAACTAAAATTTTGAGCTTTTCACTCGGTTAAAATTCGAACGTGTTCACTAGATATCCCATTTAGACATGCACGCTCTAAACCATAAAAAACGATCGAAAATGATATTAAATCAAATTTTTTGGGTACAAAAAGTTAATAATGGGCTTTTGAACCTAATTATACAGCTTAAACTCAAATTTTGAGCTTTTCACTCGGTTAAAATTCGAAAGGGCTTACTAGAAATCCATTTAGACATGCACGCTCTGAACCCTAAAAAACGATCGAAAATGAAATTAAATCAATTTTTTGGGGTAAAAAAGTTAATTATGGGCTCTTGAACCTAATTCTACAGCTTAAACTAAAATTTTGAGCTTTTTAATCAGTTAAAATTCGAAAGGGTCCACTAGAAAGCCCATTTAGAAATGCACGCTCTAAACCATAAAAAACGATCAAAAATGATATTAAATCAAATTTTTTGGGTAGAAAAAGTTAATTATGGGCATTTGAATCTAATTATACAGCTTAAACTAAAATTTTGAGCTTTTTACTAGGTTAAAATTCGAACGGGTTCCCTAGAAAGCCCATTTAGACATGCACTCTCTAAACCCTAAAAAACAATCGAAAATAAAATTAAATCAAATTTTTTGGGTAAAAAAAGTTAATTATGGTCTCTTGAACCTAATTATACATCTTAAACTATAATATTTAGCTTTTCACTCGGTTAAAATTCGAACGGGTTCACTAGATATCCCATTTAGACATGCACGCTCTAAACCATAAAAAACGATCGAAAATGATACTAAATCAAAATTTTTGGGTACAAAAAGTTATTAATGGGCTTTTGAACCAAATTCTACCTCTTAAACTAAAATTTTGAACTTTTTACTCGGTTAAAATTCGAAAGGGTTCACTAGAAAGCCCATCTAGAAATGCACGATCTGAACCATAAAAGACGATCGAAAATGATATTTAATCAAATTTTTTGGGTGCAAAAAGTTAATTATGGGCTTTTGAACCTAATTATACAACTTAAACTAAAATTTTGAGCTTTTTATTCGGATAAAATTCGAAAGGGTTCACGAGAAAGCCCATTTTGAAATGCACGATCTAAACCACAAAAAACGATCGAAAATGATATTAAATCAAATTTTTTGGGCACAAAAAGTTAATGATGGGCTTTTGAACCTAATTATACAGCTTAAACTAAAATTTTGAGCTTTTTACTCGGTTAAAATTCGAACGGGTTCACTAGAAATCCCATTTAGATATACACGCTCTAAACCCCAAAAAACGATCGAAAATGAAATTAAATCAAATTTTTTGGGTAAAAAAAGTTAATTTTGGGCTCTTGAACCTAATTATACAGCTTAAACTAAAATTTTGAGCTTTTTACTCGGTTAAAATTCGAAAGCGTTCACTAGAAAGCCCATTAAGAAATGCAGGATCTGAACCATAAAAAATGATCGAAAATGATATTAAATCAATTTTTTTGGGAACAAAAATTTAATTATGTTCTTTTGAACCTAATTATACAGCTTAAACTAAAATTTTAAACTTTTTACACGGTTAAAATTCGAACGGGTTCACTAGAAAGCCCATTTAGACATGCACGATATGAACCGTAAAAACCGATCGAAAATGATATTAAATCAAATTTTTTGGGTACAAAAATTTAATTATAGTCTTTTGAACCTAATTATACAGCTTAAACTAAAATTTTAAACTTTTTACTCGGTTAAAATTCGAACGGGTTCACTAGAAAGCCCATTTAGACATGCACGATATGAACCATAAAAAATGATCGAAATTGATATTAAATCAATTTTTTTGGGTACAAAATGTTAATCATGGGCTTTTTAACCCAATCAGACAGCTTAAACTAAAATTTTGAGCTTATTATTCGGTTAAAATTCGAACGGGTTCAATAGAAAACCCAATTACACATGTACGCTCTAAAGCCTAAAAAAAGATTGAAAATGATATTAAATGAAATTTTTTGGGTACAAAAAGTTAATAATGGGCTTTTGAACCTAATTATACAGCTTAAACTAAAATTTTGGACTTTTTACTCGGTTAAAATTCGAAAGGGTTCACCAGAAAGCCCATTTTAAAACGCACGATCTGAACCACAAAAAACGATAGAAAATGATATTAAATCAAATTTTTTGGGCACAAAAAGATAATAATGGGCATTTTAACCTAATTATATAGCTTAAACTAAAATTTTGAGCTTTTTACTCGTTTAAAATTTGAACGGGTTCACTAGAAATCCTTTTGGACATGCACGCTCTGAACCCTAAAAAATGATCGAAAATGATATTAAATCAAATTTTTTGGGTACAAAAAGTTATTAATGGGCTTTTGAACCAAATTCTACCTCTTAAACTAAAATTTTGAACTTTTTACTCGGTTAAAATTCGAAAGGGTTCACTAGAAAGCCCATCTGGAAATGCACGATCTGAACCATAAAAGACGATCGAAAATGATATTTAATCAAATTTTTTGGGTGCAAAAAGTTAATTATGGGCTTTTGAACCGAATTATACAGCTTAAACTAAAATTTTGAGCTTTTTATTCGGATAAAATTCGAAAGGGTTCACGAGAAAGCCCATTTTGAAATGCACGATCTAAACCACAAAAAACGATCGAAAATGATATTAAATCAAATTTTTTTGGGTGCAAAAAGTTAATTATGGGCTTTTGAACCAAATTATACAACTTAAACTAAAATTTTGAGCTTTTTATTCGGATAAAATTCGAACGTGTTCACTAGAAATCCCAATTAGACATGCACGCTCTAAACCCTAAAAAGCGATCGAAAATGATATTAAATCAAATTTTTTGGGCACAAAAAGTTAATGATGGGCTTTTGAACCTAATTATACAGCTTAAACCAAAATTTTGAGCTTTTTACTCGGTTAAAATTCGAACGGGTTCACTAGAAATCCCATTTAGATATACACGCTCTAAACCCCAAAAAACGATCAAAAATGAAATTAAATCAAATTTTTTGGGTAAAAAAAGTTAATTTTGGGCTCTTGAACCTAATTATACAGCTTAAACTAAAATTTTGAGCTTTTTACTCGGTTAAAATTCGAAAGCGTTCACTAGAAAGCCCATCAAGAAATGCAGGATCTGAACCATAAAAAATGATCGAAAATGATATTAAATCAATTTTTTTGGGAACAAAAATTTAATTATGGTCTTTTGAACCTAATTATACAGCTTAAACTAAAATTTTAAACTTTTTACACGGTTAAAATTCGAACGGGTTCACTAGAAAGCCCATTTAGACATGCACGATATGAACCGTAAAAAACGTTCGAAAATGATATTAAATCAAATTTTTTGGGTACAAAAATTTAATTATAGTCTTTTGAACCTAATTATACAGCTTAAACTAAAATTTTAAACTTTTTACTCGGTTAAAATTCGAACGGGTTCACTAGAAAGCCCATTTAGACATGCACGATATGAACCATAAAAAATGATCGAAATTGATATTAAATCAATTTTTTTGGGTACAAAATGTTAATCATGGGCTTTTTAACCCAATCAGACAGTTTAAACTAAAATTTTGAGCTTATTATTCGGTTAAAATTCGAACGGGTTCAATAGAAAACCCAATTACACATGTACGCTCTAAAGCCTAAAAAAAGATTGAAAATGATATTAAATGAAATTTTTTGGGTACAAAAAGTTAATAATGGGCTTTTGAACCTAATTATACAGCTTAAACTAAAATTTTGGACTTTTTACTCGGTTAAAATTCGAAAGGGTTCACCAGAAAGCCCATTTTAAAACGCACGATCTGAACCACAAAAAACGATAGAAAATGATATTAAATCAAATTTTTTGGGCACAAAAAGATAATAATGGGCATTTTAACCTAATTATATAGCTTAAACTAAAATTTTGAGCTTTTTACTCGTTTAAAATTTGAACGGGTTCACTAGAAATCCTTTTGGACATGCACGCTCTGAACCCTAAAAAATGATCGAAAATGATATTAAATCAAATTTTTTGGGTACAAAAAGTTATTAATGGGCTTTTGAACCAAATTCTACCTCTTAAACTAAAATTTTGAACTTTTTACTCGGTTAAAATTCGAAAGGGTTCACTAGAAAGCCCATCTGGAAATGCACGATCTGAACCATAAAAGACGATCGAAAATGATATTTAATCAAATTTTTTGGGTGCAAAAAGTTAATTATGGGCTTTTGAACCAAATTCTACCTCTTAAACTAAAATTTTGAACTTTTTACTCGGTTAAAATTCGAAAGGGTTCACTAGAAAGCCCATCTGGAAATGCACGATCTAAACCATAAAAGATGATCGAAAATGATATTTAATCAAATTTTTTGGGTGCAAAAAGTTAATTATGGGCTTTTGAACCTAATTATACAGCTTAAACTAAAATTTTGAGCTTTTTATTCGGATAAAATTCGAAAGGGTTCACGAGAAAGCCCATTTTGAAATGCACGATCTAAACCACAAAAAACGATCGAAAATGATATTAAATCAAATTTTTTTGGGTGCAAAAAGTTAATTATGGGCTTTTGAACCAAATTATACAACTTAAACTAAAATTTTGAGCTTTTTATTCGGATAAAATTCGAACGTGTTCACTAGAAATCCCAATTAGACATGCACGCTCTAAACCCTATAAAGCGATCGAAAATGATATTAAATCAAATTTTTTGGGCACAAAAAGTTAATGATGGGCTTTTGAACCTAATTATACAGCTTAAACTAAAATTTTGAGCTTTTTACTCGGTTAAAATTCGAACGGGTTCACTAGAAATCCCATTTAGACATACACGCTCTAAACCCCAAAACACGATCGAAAATGAAATTAAATCAAATTTTTTGGGTAAAAAAAGTTAAGTTTGGGCTCTTGAACCTAATTATACAGCTTAAACTAAAATTTTGAGCTTTTTACTCGGTTAAAATTCGAAAGGGTTCACTAGAAAGCCCATCTGGAAATGCACGATCTGAACCATAAAAGACGATCGAAAATGATATTTAATCAAATTTTTTGGGTGCAAAAAGTTAATTATGGGCTTTTGAACCTAATTATACAGCTTAAACTAAAATTTTAAGCTTTTTATTAGGATAAAATTCGAAAGGGTTCACAAAAAAGCCCATTTTGAAATGCACGATCTAAACCACAAAAAACGATCGAAAATGATATTAAATCAAATTTTTTGGGTGCAAAAAGTTAATTATGGGCTTTTGAACCAAATTATACAACTTAAACTAAAATTTTGAGCTTTTTATTCGGATAAAATTCGAAAGGGTTCACGAGAAAGCCCATTTTGAAATAAACGATCTAAACCACAAAAAGCGATCGAAAATGATATTAAATCAAATTTTTTGGGCACAAAAAGTTAATGATGGGCTTTTGAACCTAATTATACAGCTTAAACTAAAATTTTGAGCTTTTTACTCGGTTAAAATTTGAACGGGTTCACTAGAAATCCCATTTAGACATACACGCTCTAAACCCCAAAAAACGATCGAAAATGAAATTAAATCAAATTTTTTGGGTAAAAAAAGTTAATTTTGGGCTCTTGTACCTAATTATACAGCTTAAACTAAAATTTTGAGCTTTTTACTCGGTTAAAATTCGAAAGGGTTCACTAGAAAGCCCATTAAGAAATGCACGATCTGAACCATAAAAAATGATCGAAAATGATATTAAATCAAATTTTTTGGGAGCAAAAATTTAATTATCGTCTTTTAAACCTAATTATACAGCTTAAACTAAAATTTTAAACTTTTTACACGGTTAAAATTCGAACTGGTTCACTAGAAAGCCCATTTAGACATGCACGATATGAACAATAAAAAACGATCGTAAATGATATTAAATCAAATTTTTTGGGTGCAAAAATTTAATTATAGGCTTTTGAACCTAATTACACAGCTTAAAGTAAGATTTTGAGCTTTTTATTTGGTTAAAATTCGAAAGGGTTCACAAGAAAGCCCATTCTGAAATGCACGATGTGAACAAAAAAAAAACGATCGAAAATGATATTCAATAAATTTTTTTGGGTGCAAAAAGTTAATAATGGGCTTTTGAACCTAATTATACAGCTAAACTAAAATTTTAAGCTTTTTCCTCGGTTAAAATTCGAACGGGTTCACTAGAAATCCCATTTAGACATGCACGCTCTAAACCCTAAAAAAAATCGAAAATGATATTAAATCAAATTTTTTGGGGACAAAAAGTTAATAATGGGCTTTTGAACCTAATTATACAGCTTAAACTAAAATTTTAAACTTTTTACTCGGTTAAAAATCGAAAGGGTTCACCAGAAAGCCTATTTTGAAATGCACGATCTGAACCATAAAAAACGATCGAAAATGATATTATATCAAATTTTTTGGGTGCAAAAAGTTAATTATAGGCTTTTGAACATAATTATACAGCTTAAACTAAAATTTTAAACTTTTTACACGGTTAAAATTCGAACGGGTTCACTAGAAAGCCTATTTAGACATGCACGACATGAACCATAAAAAACGATTTAAAATGATATTAAATCAATTTTTTGGGGTAAAAAAAGTTAATCATGGGCTTTTGAACCTAATTATACAGCTTAAACTAAAATTTTGAGCTTTTTATTGGGTTAAAATTCGAACGGGTTCAATAGAAAACCCAATTAGACATGTCCGCTCTAAACCTGAAAAAACGATCGAAAATGATATTAAATCAAATTTTTGGGCACAAAAAGTTAATAATGGGCTTTTAACCTAATTATACAGCTTAAACTAAAATTTTGAGCTTTTTACTCGTTTAAAATTCGAAAGGGTTCACTAGAAAGCCCATTTAGAAATGCACGATCTAATCCATAAAAAATGATCGAAAATGATATTGAATCAAATTTTTTGGGTACAAAAATTTAATTATGGTCTTTTTAACCTAATCATACAGCTT
Source organism: Abelmoschus esculentus (assembly GCA_035048815.1). Taxonomy (NCBI): domain Eukaryota; kingdom Viridiplantae; phylum Streptophyta; class Magnoliopsida; order Malvales; family Malvaceae; genus Abelmoschus; species Abelmoschus esculentus. Next base: position 7,647,068 of record JAUCBN010000049.1, read on the forward strand.
AAACTAAAATTTTAAACTTTTTACACGGTTAAAATTCGAACGGGTTCACTAGAAAGCCCATTTAGACATGCACGATATGAACCATAAAAAACGATCGAAAATGATATTAAATCAATTTTTTGGGGTGCAAAAAGTTAATTACGGGCTTTTGAACCTAATTATACGGCTTAAACTGAAATTTTGAGCTTTTTATTTGGTTAAAATTCGAACGGGTTCAATAGAAAGCCTAGTTAGACATGCACACTCTAAACCCGGAAAAATGATCGAAAATGATATTAAATAAAAAAATTTTGGGCACAAAATGTTAATAATGGGCTTTTTAACCTAATTATATAGCTTAAACTAAAATTTTTAGCTTTTTACTCGGTTAAAATTCGAACGGGTTCACTAGAAATCCTTTTAGACATGCACGCTCTGAACCCTAAAAAATGATCGAAAATGATATTAAATCAAATTTTTTGGGTACAAAAAGTTATTAATGGGCTTTTGAACCTAATAAAGCTTAAACTAAAATTTTGAACTTTTTACTCGGATAAAATTCGAAAAGGTTCACCAGAAAGCCCATTTTGAAATGCACGATCTGAACCATAAAAAACGATCGACAATGATATTAAATCAAATTTTTTGGGTGCAAAAAGTTAATTATGGGCTCTTGAACCTAATTATACAGCTTAAACTAAAATTTTGAGCTTTTTATTCGGTTAAAATTCAAACGGATTCACTAGAAATCCTTTTAGACATGCTCACTCAGAACACTAAAAAATGATCGGAAATGATATTAAATCAAATTTTTTGGGTACAAAAAGTTATTAATGGGCTTTTGAACGTAATTATACAGCTTAAACTAAAATTTTAAACTTTTTACTCGGTTATAATTCGAAAGGGTTCACCAGAAAGCCCAAGTAGACATGCACGCTCTAAAACCTAAAAACGATCGAAAATGATATTAAACCAAATTTTTTGGGCACAAAAAGTTAATGATGGGCTTTTGAACCTAATTATACAGCTTAAAATCAAATTTTGAGATTTTTACTCGGTTAAAATTCGAACGGGTTCACTAGAAAGCCCATTTAGACATGCACGATCTTAACCATAAAAAATGATCGAAAATGATATTAAATCAAATTTTTTGGGTGCAAAAAGTTAATTATGGGTTTTGAACCTAATTATACAGCTTAAACTAAAATTTTGAGCTTTTTATTCGGTTAAAATTCGAAAGTGTTCAATCGAAAACCCAATTAGACATGCACGCTCTAAACCCTTAAAAATGATCGAAAATGATATTAAATCAAATTTTTTGGGCACAAGAATATAATAATGGGCTTTTGAACCTAATTATACAGCTTAAACTAAAATTTTGAGCTTTTTACTCGGGTAAAATTCGAACGGGTTCACTAGAAATCCCATTTAGACATGCACGCTCTGAACCATAAAAAACGATTGAAAATGATATTAAATCAAATTTTTTGGGTAAAAAAAGTTAATTATGGGCTCTTGAACCTAATTATACAGCTTAAACTAAAATTTTGAGCTTTTTATTCGGATAAAATTCGAAAGTGTTCAATTGAAAGCCCATTTAGACATGTGCGCTCTAAACCCAAAAAAACGATCGAAAATGATGTTAAATCATATTTTTTGGGTAAAAAAAGATAATTATGGGATCTTGAACCTAATTATACAGCTTAAACTAAAATTTTGAGCTTTTTATTCGGTTAAAATTCAAACGGGTTCAAAAGAAAGCCCAATTAGACATGTGCGCTCTAAACCCAAAAAAGATCGAAAATGATATTAAATCAAATTTTTGGGCACAAAAAGTTAGTAATGGGCTTTTAACCTAATTATACAGCTTAAACTATAATTTTGAGCATTTTACTCGGTTAAAATTCGAACGGGTTCACTAGAAAGCCCATTTAGACATGCACGATCTTAACCATAAAAAACGATCGAAAATGATATTAAATCAAATTTTTTGGGTGCAAAAAGTTAATTATGGGTTTTGAACGTAATTATACAGCTTAAACTAAAATTTTGAGCTTTTTATTCGGTTAAAATTCGAACGGGTTCACTAGAAAGCCCATTTAGAACACGCTCTAAACCATAAAAAAGATCGAAAATGATATTAAATCAAATTTTTTGGGCACAAAAAGTTAATAATGGGCTTTTTAACCTAATTATACAGCTTAAACTAAAATTTTGAGCTTTTTACTCGGTTAAAATTCGAACGGGTTCACTAGAAATCCCATTTAGATATGCACGCTCTAAACCCTAAAAAACTATCAAAATGATATTAAATCAAATATTTTGGTTACAAAAAGTTAATAATGGGCTTTTGAACCTAATTATACAACTTAAACTAAAATTTTCAACTTTTTACTCGGTTAAAATTTGAAAGGGTTCACCAAAAAGCCCATTTTGAAATGCACGATCTCAACCATAAAAAACGATCGAAAATGATATTAAATCAAATTTTTTGGGTGCAAAAAGTTAATTATGGGCTTTTGAACCTAATTATAAAGCTTAAACTAAAATATTGAGCTTTTTATTCGGTTAAAATTCGAACGGGTTCAATCGAAAGCCCAATTACAAATGCAAGCTCTAAACCCTTAAAAATGATCGAAAATGATATTAAATCAAATTTTTTGGGCAGAAAAAGTTAATAATGGGCTTTTGAACCTAATTATACAACTTAAACTAAAATTTTGAGCTTTTTACTCGGTTAAACTTCGAACGGGTTCACTAGAAATCCCATTTAGATATGCACGCTCTACACCCTAAAAAATGATCGAAAATGCTATTAAATCAAATTTTTTTGGTACACAAAGTTAATAATGGGCTTTTGAACCTAATTATACAGCTTAAACTAAAATTTTCAACTTTTTACTCGGTTAAAATTCGAAAGGGTTCACCAGAAAGCCCATTTTGAAATGCACGATCTCAAACATAAAAAACGATCGAAAATGATACTAAATCAAATTTTTTGGGTGCAAAAAGTTAATTATGGGCTTTTGAAACTAATTATAAAGCTTAAACTAAAATTTTGAGCTTTTTATTCGATTAAAATTCGGACGGGTTCAATCGAAAGCCCAATTAGACATGCAGGCTCTAAACCCTTAAAAATGATCGAAAATGATATTAAATCAAATTTTTTGGGCACAAAAAGTTAATAATGGGCTTTTGAATCTAATTATACAGCTTAAACTAAAATTTTGAGGTTTTTACTCGGTTAAAATTCGAACGGGTTCACTAGAAATCCCATTTAGACATGCACGCTCTGAACCCTAAAAAACGATCGAAAATGATATTAAATCCAATTTTTTTGGTAAAAAAAAGTTAATTATGGGCTTTTGAACCTAATTATACAGCTTAAACTAAAATTTTGAGCTTTTTATTCGGTTAAAATTTGAACGTGTTCAATAGAAAGCCCAATTAGACATTTGCGCTCTAAACCCAAAAAACGATCGGAAATAATACTAAATCAAATTTTTGGGAACAAAAAGTTAGTAATGGGCTTTTAACCTAATTGTACAGCTTAAACTAAAATTTTGAGCTTTTTACTCGGTTAAAATTCGAACGGGTTCACTAAAAAGCCCATTTAGACATGCACGATCTTAACCATAAAAAACGATCGAAAATGATATTAAATCAAATTTTTTGGGTACAAAAAGTTAATTATGGGTTTTAAACCTAATTATATAGCTTAAACTAAAATTTTGAGCCTTTTATTCGGTTAAAACTCGAACGGGTTCAATAGAAAGCCTTGTTAGACATGCACGCTCTAAACCCGAAAAAACGATCGAAAATGATATTAAATCAAATTTTTTGGGCGCAAAAAGTTAATGATGGGCTTTTGAACCTAATTATATAGCTTAAACTAAAATTTTGAGCTTTTTACTCGGTTAAAATTCGAACGGGTTCACTAGAAATCCCATTTAGACATGCACGCTCTGAACCCTAAAAAACGATCGAAAATGATATTAAATCAAATTTTTTGGGTAAAAAAAAGTTAATTATGGGCTCTTGAACCTAATTATACAGCTTAAACTAAAATTTTGAGCTTTTTATTCGGTTAAAATTCGAACGGGTTCAATAGAAAGCCCAATTAGACATGCACGCTCTAAACCCTAAAAAACGATCGAAAATGATATTAAATCAAATTTTTTGGGCACAAAAAGTTAATAATGGGCTTTTGAACCTAATTATATAGCTTAAACTAAAATTTTGAGCTTTTTACTCGGTTAAAATTCGAACGGGTTCACTAGAAATCCTTTTAGACATGCTCGCTCAGAACCCTAAAAAATGATCGAAAATGATATTAAATTAAATTTTTTGGGTACAAAAAGTTATTAATGGGCTTTTGAACGTAATTATACAGCTTAAACTAAAATTTTAAACTTTTTACTCGGTTATAATTCGAAAGGGTTCACCAGAAAGCCCAAGTAGACATGCACGCTCTAAAACCTAAAAACGATCGAAAATGATATTAAACCAAATTTTTTGGGCACAAAAAGTTAATGATGGGCTTTTGAACCTAATTATACATCTTGAACTAAAATTTTGACCTTTTTACTCGGTTAAAATTCAAACGGGTTCACTAGAAAGCCCATTTAGACATGCACGCTCTAAACCATAAAAAACGATCGAAAATGATTTTAAATCAAATTTTTTTTGGGTACAAAAAGTTAATTAGGGACTTTTGAACCTAATTATACAGCTTAAATTAAAATTTTGACCTTTTTACTCGGGTAAAATTCGAACGGGTTCACTAGAAAGCCTATTTAGACATGCACGCCTTGAACCATAAAAAACGATCGAAAATGATATTAAATCTAATTTTTTGGGTACAAAAAGTTAATTATGGTCCTTTGAACCTAATTATACAGATTGAACAATAATTTTGACCTTTTTACTTGGGTAAAATTCGAATGGGTTGACTAGAAAGCCTATTTAGATATGCACGCTCTGGAACCTAAGAAACGATCGAAAATGATATCGAATTAAATTTTTTGGGTACAAAAAGATAATTATGGTCTTTTGAATCTAATTATATAGCTTGAACTAAAATTTTGAACTTTTTAATCGGGTAAAATTCGAACGGGTTAACTAGAAAGCCCATTTAGACAAGCACGCTCTGAAACCTGAAAAACGATCGAAAATGGTACTAAATCAAGTTTTTTGGATACAAAAAGTTATTTATGGGCTTTTGAACCTAATTAGACAATTTAAACTAAAATTTTGAGCTTTTTATTCGGTTAAAATTCGAACGAGTTCACTAAAAAGCCCATTGAGACATGCACGCTCTAAACCCTAAAAAACGATCGAAAATGATATTAAATCAAATTCTTTGGGTACAAAAATTTATTTATGGGCTTTTGAACCTCATTACACAGCTTAAAATAATTCTTTTAACATTTTACTCGGTTAAAATTCGAACGGTTTCACTAGAAAGCCCATTTAGACATGCACGCTCTGAACCATAAAAAACAGCTTAAACTAAATTAAATCAAATTTTTTGGGTACAAAAAAGTTAGTTATGAGATTTTGAACCTCATTATACAGATTAAACTTAAATTTTGAACTTTTGACTCGGTTAAAAATCGAACGGGTTCACTAGAAAGCCCATTTAGACATGCACGCACTAAACCATAAAAAACGATCGAAAATGATATTCAATCAAATCTTTGGAGTACAAAAAATTAATTATGGTCTTTTGGACCTAATTATACAGCTTGAAATAAAATTTTGACCTTCTTACTCAGGTAAAAATCGAACAGGTTAACAAGAAAGCCCATTAAGACATGCACACTCTGAAAACTAAAAAATGATCGAAAATGATATTAAATCAAATTTTTTGGGAACAAAAAGTTATTTATGGGCTTTTGAACCTAATTATACAACTTAAACTAAAATTTTGAGCTTTTTATTTGGTTAAAATTCGAACGGGTTCACTAGAGAGCCCGTTTAGACATGCACTCTCTAAACCCTAAAAAACGATAAAAAAAGATATTAAATCAAATTTTTTGGGTACAAAAAGTTAATTATGGTCTTTTGAACCTAATTATACATCTTGAACTAAAATTTTGACCTTTTTACTCGGTTAAAATTCGAACGGGTTCACTAGAAAGCCCATTTAGACATGCACGCTCTAAACCATAAAAAACGATCGAAAATGATATTAAATCAATTTTTTTTGGGTACAAAAAGTTAATTAGGGACTTTTGAACCTAATTATTCAGCTTAAATTAAAATTTTGACCTTTTTACTCGGGTAAAATTCGAACGGGTTCACTAGAAAACCCATTTAGACATGCACGCCTTGAACCATAAAAAACGATTGAAAATGATATTAAATCTAATTTTTTGGGTACAAAAAGTTAATTATGATCCTTTGAACCTAATTATACAGATTGAACAATAATTTTGACCTTTTTACTTGGGTAAAATTCGAACGGGTTAACTAGAAAGCCTATTTAGATATGCACGCTCTGAACCATAAAAAACAGCTTAAACTAAATTAAATCAAATTTTTTGGGTACAAAAAAGTTAATTATGAGATTTTGAACCTCATTATACAGATTAAACTTAAATTTTGAACTTTTGACTCGGTTTAAAATCGATCGGGTTCACTAGAAAGCCCATTTGACATGCACGCTCTAAACCATAAAAAATGATCGAAAATGATATTAAATCAAATCTTTGGAGTACAAAAAGTTAATTATGGTCTTTTGAACCTAATTATACAGCTTGAAATAAAATTTTGACCTTCTTACTCAGGTAAAAATCGAACAGGTTAACTAGAAAGCCCATTAAGACATGCACACTCTGAAAACTAAAAAATGATCGAAAATGATATTAAATCAAATTTTTTGGGAACAAAAAGTTATTTATGGGCTTTTGAACCTAATTATACAACTTAAACTAAAATTTTTAGCTTTATATTTGGTTAAAATTCGAACGGGTTCACAAGAAATCTCATTTAGACATGCATGCTCTGAACCAAAAAACGATCGAAAATGATATTAAATCAATTTTTTTGGGTACAAAAATTTATTTATTGGCTTTTGAACCTAATTATACAACTTAAACTAAAATTTTGAGCTTTTTATTCGGTTAAAATTCGAACGGGTTCACTAGAAAGCCCATTTAGACATGCACGCTCTAAACCTTAAAAAAACGATCGAAAATGATATTAAATCAAATTTTTTGGGTACAAAAAGTTAATTATGGTCTTTTGATCCTAATTATACATCTTGAACTAAAATTTTGACCTTTTTACTCGGTTAAAATTCGAACGAGTTCACTAGAAAGCCCTTTTAGACATGCACGCTCTAAACCATAAAAAACGATCGAAAATGATATTAAATCAATTTTTTTTGGGTACAAAAAGTTAATTAGGGACTTTTGAACCTAATTATAGAGCTTGAACTAAAATTTTGACCTTTCTACTCGGGTAAAATTCGAACGGGATCCCTAGAAAGCCCATTTTGACATGCACGCTCTGAACCCTAAAAAACGATCGAAAATGATATTAAATTAAATTTTTTGCGTACAAAAAGTTAATTATGGTCTTTTGAACCTAATTATACAGCTTAAACTAAAATTTTGACCTTTTTACTCGGGTAAAATTTGAACGGGTTCACTAGAAAGCCCATTTAGACATGCACGCTCTAAACCATAAAAAACGATCGAAAATGATATTAAATCAAATTTTTTAGGTACAAAAAGTTAATTATGGTCTTTTGAACCTAATTATTGAGCTTGAACTAAAATTTTGACCTTTCTACTCGGTTAAAATTCGAACGGGTTCACTAGAAAGCCCATTTAGACATGCACGCTCTAAACCCTAAAAAACGACCAAAAATAATATTAAATCTAATTTTTTGGGTAAAAAAAGTTAATTTTGGTCCTTTGAACCTAATTATACAGCTTAAACTAAAATTTTGATCATTTTACTCGGGTAAAATTCGAACGGGTTAACTAAAAAGCCCATTTAGACATGCACGCTCTGAAACTTAAAAAATGATCGAAAATGATATTAAATTAAATTTTTTGGGTACAAAAAGTTAATTTATGGGTTTTCTAAGATAGACCTGAGATCTGGTTATTACCAACTCAAGGTTAAGGATTCTGATGTTTTCAAAACAGCCTTCCGGACTCGTTATGGTCACTACGAGTTTCTAGTGGTCTTTATTGACGATATCCTGGTCTATTCTAAGTCTGAGGCTGAGAATGAGTGACATCTTCGTATAGTTTTGCAGACTCTGAGAGAGAAGCAGCTTTATGCTAACTTCAGTGTATGTGAGTTCTGGCTATCTGAGGTTGTTTTTCTAGGGCATGTGGTTTCAGCTAAGGGTATTTAGGTTGACCGGAAGAAAATTGAGGTTGTTATGGAGTGGAAGCAACCAAAGAATGTGGCAAAGGTTCGTAGCTTTCTGGGTTTAGCTGGTTACTACCGAAGATTTGTAGAGGGTTTTTCCTCTATTGCTGCTCCCTTGACCAAGCTTCTGAGGAAAGATGTTCCGTTTATCTGGTCTGAGGCCCAACAGTAGAGTCTTGAGAAGCTCAAATCAGTTTTGACTCAAGCACCGATTCTGATACAACCCGAATCAGGAAAACCCTATACAGTATATAGTGATGCCTCATATACCGGTTTGGGGTGTGTTCTGATGCAAGATGGGAAGGTGGTAGCGTATGCTTCCCGACAGTTAAAACCTCATGAGTGTAACTATCCCACCCATGAGCTGGAGTTAGCGGCAGTGATCTTTGCTCTGAAAATCTGGAGACACTATCTTTATGGGGAGAAGTGTTTCATCTTCACAGATCATAAGAGTTTGAAATACCTTCTCACTCAGAAGGAGTTCAACTTGAGACATGCACACTCTGAACCATAAAAAACGATTGAAAATGATATCAAATCAAATTTTTTGGGTACAAAAAGTTAATTATGGTCTTTTGAACCTAATTATTCAGCTTGAACTAAAATTTTGACCTTTTTACTTGGGTAAAATTCGAACGGGTTAAATAGAAAGCCCATTTAGACATGCACGCTCTGAAACCTAAAAAACGATCGAAAAAGATATTAAATCAAATTTTTTGGGTACAAAAAGTTATTTATGGGCTTTTGAACCTAATTATACAACTTAAACTAAAATTTTGAACTTTTGACTCGGTTAAAATTCGAACGGGTTCACTAGAAAGCCCATTTAGACATGCACGATCTCAACCATAAAAAACGATCGAAAATGAAATTAAACCAAATCTTTTGGGTACAAAAAGTTAATTATCGTCTTTTGAATCTAATTATACAGCTTGAAATAAAATTTTGACCTTTTTACTCGGGTAAAAATCGAAAGGGTTAACTAGAAACCCATTAAGACATGCACGCTGTGAACCCTAAAAAGATCAAAAATGATATTAAATCAAATTTTTTGGGTACAAAAAGTTATTTATGGGCTTTTGAACGTAATTATACAACTTAAACTAAAATTTTGAGCTTTTTATTCAGTTAAAATTCGAACGGGTTCACTAGAAAGCCCCTTTAGACATGCACGCTCTAAACCCTAAAAAAATATCAAAAATGATATTAAATAAAATTTTTTGGGTACAAAAAGTTATTTATGGGCTTTGGAACCTCATTATACAGTTAAAAATAAATTTTTGAACTTTTTACTCAATTAAAAATCAAACGGGTTCACTAGAAAGCCCACTTAGACATGCACGCTCTGAAACCTAAAAAACAATCGAAAATGATATTAAATCAAATTTTTTGGGTTCAAAAAGTTATTTATAGGCTTTTGAACCTAATTATACAACTTAAACTAAAATTTTGAGCTTTTTATTTGGTTAAAATTCGAACGGGTTCACTAGAAAGCCCATTTAGACATGCACGCTTTGAACCCTAAAAAAGATCGAAAATAATATTAAATCAATTTTTTGGGTACAAAAAGTAATTTATTGGATTTTGAACATAATTATACAGCTTAAACTCAAATTTTGAACTTTTGACTCGGTTAAAATTCGAACGGGTTCACTAAAAAGCCCATTTAGACATGCACGCTCTGAACCCTAACAATTGATCGAAAATGATATTAAATCAAATTTTTTGGGTACAAAAAGTTAATTATGGTCCTTTGAATCTTGTTATACAGCTTATACTAAAATTTTGAGCTTTTTACTCGGGTTAAATTCGAACGGGTTCACTAGAAAGCCCATTTAGACATGCACGCTCTGAACCATAAAAACAGCTTAAACTAAATTAAATCAAATTTTTTGGGTACAAAAAAGTTAATTATGAGATTTTGAACCTAATTATGCAGCTTGAACTCAAATTTTGAACTTTTGACTCGGTTAAAATTCGAACGGGTTCACTAGGAAGCCCATTTAGACATGCACGCTCTTAACCCTAAAAAACGATCGAAAATGATATTAAATCAAATCTTTTTGGTACAAAAAGTTAATTATGGTCTTTTGAACCTAATAATACAGCTTGAAATAAAATTTTGACCTTTTTACTCGGGTAAAAATCAAACGGGTTAACTAGAAAGTCCATTAAGACATGCAGGCTCTGAACCCTAAAAAACGATCGAAAATGATATTAAATCAAATTTTTTGGGTACAAAAAGTTATTTATGGGCTTTTGAACCTAATTATTCAACTTAAACTAAAATTTTGAGCTTTTTATTCGGTTAAAATTCGAACGGGTTCACTAGAAAGCCGATTTAGACATGCACTCTCTAAACCCTAAAAAACGATCGAAAATGATATTAAATCAAATTTATTGGGTACAAAAAGTTATTTATGGGCTTTTGAACCTCATTATATAGCTTAAAATAAATTTTTGAACATTTTACACGGTTAAAATTTGAACGGGTTCATTAGTAAGCCCATTTAGATATGCACGCATTGAACCATAAAAAATAGCTTAAACTAAATTAAATCAAATTTGTTGGGTACAAAAAAGTTAATTATGAGATTTTGAACCTAAATATACAGCTTAAACTCAAATTTTTAACTTTTGACTCGATTAAAATTCGAACGGGTTCACTAGAAATCCCATTTAGACATGCACGCTCTGAACCCTAAAAAACGATCGAAAATGATATTAAATCAAATATTTTGGGTACAAAAAGTTATTTATGGTCTTTGGAACCTCATTATACAGATTAAACTCAAATTTTGAACTTTTGACTCGGTTAAAATTCGAACTGGTTCACTAGAAAGCCCATTTAGACATGCACGCTCTGAACCATAAAAAACGATCGAAAATGGTATTAAATCAAGTCTTTAGGATACAAAAAGTTAATTATGGTCTTTTGAACCTAATTATACAGCTTGAAATAAAATTTTGACCTTTTTACTCAGGTAAAAATCGAACGGGTTAACTAGAAAGCCCATTTAGACATGCACGCTCTGTACCATAAAAAACAGCTTAAACTAAATTAAATCAAATTTTTGGGTTCAAAAAAGTTAATTATGAGATTTTAAACCTAATTATACAGCTTAAACTCAAATTTTGAACTTTTGACTCGGTTAAAATTTGAACGGGTTCACTAGGAAGCCCATTTAGACATGCACGCTTTGAACCATAAAAAACGATCGAAAATGATATTAAATCAAATATTTTGGATAAAAAAAGTTAATTATGGTCTTTCGAACCTAATTATGCAGCTTCAAAAAAATTTTGAGCTTTATACTCGGGTAAAAATCGAACGTGTTAACTAGAAAGCCTATTAAGACATGCACGCTCTGAACCCTAAAAAACGATCGAAAATGATATTAAATCAAATTTTTTGGGTTCAAAAAGTTATTTATAGGCTTTTGAACCTAATTATACAACTTAAACTAAAATTTTGAGCTTTTTATTTGGTTAAAATTCGAACGGGTTCACTAGAAAGCCCATTTAGACATGCACGCTTTGAACCCTAAAAAAGATCGAAAATAATATTAAATCAATTTTTTGGGTACAAAAAGTAATTTATTGGATTTTGAACATAATTATACAGCTTAAACTCAAATTTTGAACTTTTGACTCGGTTAAAATTCGAACGGGTTCACTAAAAAGCCCATTTAGACATGCACGCTCTGAACCCTAACAATTGATCGAAAATGATATTAAATCAAATTTTTTGGGTACAAAAAGTTAATTATGGTCCTTTGAATCTTGTTATACAGCTTAGACTAAAATTTTGAGCTTTTTACTCGGGTTAAATTCGAATGGGTTCACTAGAAAGCCCATTTAGACATGCACGCTCTGAACCATAAAAACAGCTTAAACTAGATTAAATCAAATTTTTTGGGTACAAAAAAGTTAATTATGAGATTTTGAACCTAATTATGCAGCTTGAACTCAAATTTTGAACTTTTGACTCGGTTAAAATTCGAACGGGTTCACTAGGAAGCCCATTTAGATATGCACGCTCTTAACCCTAAAAAACGATCGAAAATGATATTAAATCAAATCTTTTGGGTACAAAAAGTTAATTATGGTCTTTTGAACCTAATAATACAGCTTGAAATAAAATTTTGACCTTTTTACTCGGGTAAGAATCAAACGGGTTAACTAGAAAGTCTATTAAGACATGCACGCTCTGAACCCTAAAAAACGATCGAAAATGATATTAAATCAAATTTTTTTGGTACAAAAAGTTATTTATGGGCTTTTGAACCTAATTATTCAACTTAAACTAAAATTTTGAGCTTTTTATTCTGTTAAAATTCGAACGGGTTCACTAGAAAGCCCATTTAGACATGCACGCTCTAAACCCTAAAAAACGATCGAAAATGATATTAAATCAAATTTTTTGGGTACAAAAAGTTATTTATGGTCTTTTGAACCTCATTATACAGCTTAAAATAAATTTTTGAACATTTTACACGGTTAAAATTTGAACGGGTTCATTAGTAAGCCGATTTAGACATGCACGCTTTGAACCATAAAAAACAGCTTAAACTAAATTAAATCAAATTTTTTAGGTACAAAAAAGTTAATTATGATTTTTGAACCTAAATATACAGCTTAAACTCAATTTTTTAACTTTTGACTCGATTAAAATTCGAACGGGTTCACTAGAAATCCCATTTAGACATGCACGCTCTGAACCCTAAAAAACGATCGAAAATGATATTAAATCAAATATTTTGGGTACAAAAAGTTATTTATGGTCTTTGGAACCTCATTATACAGATTAAACTCAAATTTTGAACTTTTGACTCGGTTAAAATTCGAACTGGTTCACTAGAAAGCCCATTTAGACATGCACGCTCTGAACCATAAAAAACGATCGAAAATGATATTAAATCAAATCTTTAGGGTACAAAAAGTTAATTATGGTCTTTTGAACCTAATTATACAGCTTGAAATAAAATTTTGACCTTTTTACTCAGGTAAAAATCGAACGGGTTAACTAGAAAGCCCATTTAGACATGCACGCTCTGTACCATAAAAAACAGCTTAAACTAAATTAAATCAAATTTTTGGGTTCAAAAAAGTTAATTATGAGATTTTGAACCTAATTATACAGCTTAAACTCAAATTTTGAACTTTTGACTCGGTTAAAATTTGAACGGGTTCACTAGGAAGCCCATTTAGACATGCACGCTTTGAACCATAAAAAACGATCGAAAATGATATTAAATCAAATATTTTGGATAAAAAAAGTTAATTATGGTCTTTCGAACCTAATTATGCAGCTTCAAAAAAATTTTGAGCTTTATACTCGGGTAAAAATCGAACGTGTTAACTAGAAAGCCTATTAAGACATGCACGCTCTGAACCCTAAAAAACGATCGAAAATGATATTAAATCAAATTTTTTGGGTTCAAAAAGTTATTTATAGGCTTTTGAACCTAATTATACAACTTAAACTAAAATTTTGAGCTTTTTATTTGGTTAAAATTCGAACGGGTTCACTAGAAAGCCATTTAGACATGCACGCTTTGAACCCTAAAAAAGATCGAAAATAATATTAAATCAATTTTTTGGGTACAAAAAGTAATTTATTGGATTTTGAACGTAATTATACAGCTTAAACTCAAATTTTGAACTTTTGACTCGGTTAAAATTCGAACGGGTTCACTAAAAAGCCCATTTAGACATGCACGCTCTGAACCCTAACAATTGATCGAAAATGATATTAAATCAAATTTTTTGGGTACAAAAAGTTAATTATGGTCCTTTGAATCTTGTTATACAGCTTAGACTAAAATTTTGAGCTTTTTACTCGGGTTAAATTCGAATGGGTTCACTAGAAAGCCCATTTAGACATGCACGCTCTGAACCATAAAAACAGCTTAAACTAGATTAAATCAAATTTTTTGGGTACAAAAAAGTTAATTATGAGATTTTGAACCTAATTATGCAGCTTGAACTCAAATTTTGAACTTTTGACTCGGTTAAAATTCGAACGGGTTCACTAGGAAGCCCATTTAGATATGCACGCTCTTAACCCTAAAAAACGATCGAAAATGATATTAAATCAAATCTTTTGGGTACAAAAAGTTAATTATGGTCTTTTGAACCTAATAATACAGCTTGAAATAAAATTTTGACCTTTTTACTCGGGTAAGAATCAAACGGGTTAACTAGAAAGTCTATTAAGACATGCACGCTCTGAACCCTAAAAAACGATCGAAAATGATATTAAATCAAATTTTTTTGGTACAAAAAGTTATTTATGGGCTTTTGAACCTAATTATTCAACTTAAACTAAAATTTTGAGCTTTTTATTCTGTTAAAATTCGAACGGGTTCACTAGAAAGCCCATTTAGACATGCACGCTCTAAACCCTAAAAAACGATCGAAAATGATATTAAATCAAATTTTTTGGGTACAAAAAGTTATTTATGGTCTTTTGAACCTCATTATACAGCTTAAAATAAATTTTTGAACATTTTACACGGTTAAAATTTGAACGGGTTCATTAGTAAGCCCATTTAGACATGCACGCTTTGAACCATAAAAAACAGCTTAAACTAAATTAAATCAAATTTTTTACGTACAAAAAAGTTAATTATGATTTTTGAACCTAAATATACAGCTTAAACTCAATTTTTTAACTTTTGACTCGATTAAAATTCGAACGGGTTCACTAGAAATCCCATTTAGACATGCACGCTCTGAACCCTAAAAAACGATCGAAAATGATATTAAATCAAATATTTTGGGTACAAAAAGTTATTTATGGTCTTTGGAACCTCATTATACAGATTAAACTCAAATTTTGAACTTTTGACTCGGTTAAAATTCGAACTGGTTCACTAGAAAGCCGATTTAGACATGCACGCTCTGAACCGTAAAAAACGATCGAAAATGATATTAAATCAAATTTATTTAGTACAAAAAGTTATTTATGGGCTTTTGAACCAGAATATACAGCTTAAAATAAATTTTTGTACATTTTACTCGGTTAAAATTCGAACGAGTTCACTAGTAAGCCAATTTAGACATGTACGCTCTGAACCCTAAAAAACGATCGAAAATGATATTAAATCAAATTTTTTGGGTACAAAAAGTGAATTATGGGCATTTGAACCTAATTATACAACTTGAAATAAAATTTTGACCTTTTTACTCGGGCAAAATTCGAATGGGTTAAGTAGAAAGCCCATTTAGACATGCACGCTCTGAACCCTAAAAAACGATCGAAAATGATATTAAATCAATTTTTTTGGGTACAAATAGTTATTTATGGGCTTTTTAACCTAATTATATAACTTAAACTAAAATTTTGAGCTTTTTATTCGGTTAAAATTCGAATGGGTTCACTAGAAAGCCCATTTAGACATGCACGCTCTGAACCCTAAGAAACGATCGAAAATGATATTATATCAGATTTTTTGGGTACAAAAAGTTAATTATGGGCTTTTGAACCTAATTATACAGCTTAAACTAAAATTTTGAGCTTTTTACATGGGTAATATTCGAAACGGGTTCACTAGAAAGCCCATTTAGACATGCACGCTATGAACCCTAAAAAACGATTGAAAATGATATTATATCAATTTTTTGGGTACAAAAAGTTAATTATGGGCTTTTGAACCTAATTATTGATTTAAACTAAAATTTTGAGCTTTTTATTTAGTTAAAATTTGAAAGGGTTCACTAGAAAGCCCATTTAGACATGCACGCTCTAAACCCAAAAAGACAATCGAAAAAGATATTAAATCAAATTTTTTGGGTACAAAAACTTAATAATGGTCTTTTGAACCAAATTATGCGTCTTAAACTAAAATTTTGAGCTTTTTACTCGGGTAAAATTAGAACGGGTTTAGTAGAAAGCCCATTTAGATATGCACGCTCTGAATCATAAAAAACGATCGAAAATGATGTTAAATCAAATTTTTTGGGTACAAAATGTTAATTATGGTCTTTTGAACCTAATTATATAGCTTAAACTAAAATTTTGAGCTTTTTAATCGGTTAAAATTCGAACGGGTTCACTAGAAAGCCCATTTAAACATGCACGCTCTGAACCATAAAAAATAGCTTAAACTAAATTAAATCAAATTTTTTGGGTACAAAAAATTTAATTATGGTATTTTGAACCTAATTATACAACTTAAACTAAAATTTTGAGCTTTTTACTCGGGTAAAATTTGAACGGGTTAAGTAGAAAGCCCATTTAGACATGCACGCTCTTAACCTTTAAAAAATGATCGAAAATGATATTAAATCAAATTTTTTGGGTACAAAAGTTAATTATGGGCTTTTGAACCTAATTATACAGCCTAAAATCAAATTTTGAGCTTTTTACTCGGTTAAAATTCAAACAGGTTCACTAGAAAGCCCGTTTAGACATGCACGCTCTGAACCATAAAAAACGATTGAAAATGATATTAAATCAAATTTTTTGGGTACAAAAAGTTAATTATGGTATTTTGAACCTAATTATACAGATTGAAATAAAATTTTGAACTTTTTACTCGGTTAAAATTCGAACGATTTCACTAGAAAGCCCATTTAGACATGCACGCTATGAACCCTAAAATGCGATCGAAAATGATATTAAATCAAATTTTTTGGGTACAAAAAGTTATTTATGGGCTTTTGAACCTAATTATAAAATTTAAACTAAAATTTTGAGATTTTTATTCGGTTAAAATTCGAACGGGTTCACTAGAAAGCACAATTAGACTTACACGCTCTGAACCTTAAAAAAATGATCGAAAATGATATTAAATCAAATTTTTTGGGTACAAAAATTTAATTATGGGCTGTTGAACCTAATTATAAAACTTAAAATAAAATTTTGAGCTTTTTATTCGGTTAAAATTCAAATGAGTTTACTAGAAAGCCCAATTAAACATGCACGCTCTAAAACCTAAAAAACGATCGAAAATGATATTAAATCAAATTTTTTGGGTACAAAAAGTTAATAATGGGCTTTTGAACCTAATTATACAGCTTAAACTAAAATTTTGAACTTTTTACTGGGTTAAAATTCGAACGGGTTCACTAGAAAGCCCATTTAGACATGCACTCTATGAACCATAAAAAACAATCGAAAATGATATTAAATCAAATTTTTTGGGTACAAAAAGTTAATTATGGTCTTTTAATCCAAATTATACAGCTTAAACTAAAATTTTGAGTTTTTTACTCGGGTAAAATTCGAACGGGTTAAGTAGAAAGCCCATCTAGACATGCACGCTCTGAACCCTGAAATACGATCGAAAATGATATTAAAGCAAATGTTTTGGGTACAAAAAGTTAATTATGGTCTTTAGAACCTAATTATAAAGCTTAAAATAAATTTTTGAACTTTTTACTTGGTTAAAATTCGAACGGGTTCACTAGAAAGCCCATTTAGACATGCAAGCTTTGAACCCTAAAAAACGATCGAAAATGATATTACATCAAATTTTTTTGGTACAAAAATTTAATTATGGGCTTCTGAACCTAATTATACAGTTTAAACTCAAATTTTGATCTTTTTACTCAATTAAAATTCGATCTTTTTACTCAATTAAAATTCGAACGGGGAATGCCGCCTCCCTCTTTTGCTCTATCTGTTTTCGGCCGCCAGTCACAATGCCTCTTTTTTTTTTCTTTCATTTTTTTCATCGTCTCCCTCACTTTTCCTTTCCTTTATCTGGTTCCTCATCGCAAGATTACCCTTCCTCTTTTTTATCGTCGGGCCTCCCTGCTTTTGGAGCTTGCACCGATCTGGCTTCTGGTTTTTGTTCTTGCATTGGTCCTGCTTCGCCTGCTTAGCCTCTCCACCTCTCGCTGTTGCTGGTCTGGAAGGTTTCGCATGACAGTCTCCTTTTTTCCACCAACCGGGTTCAGTTTCGTCGATATGTTTCTCCCCAGCTTCACCAACCTTTCCACCAACCACCAAACGCGGAAGGAGAAAGGGATCCCACCCTCGACCTTGCTTCTAAGGTTTGTCTTCCTTCTAAGCTTTATCCTCGATCTACCATTCTTTCCCTTCCTTATTTGTTTTTCTTTTTTACTAATTCACTGTTTTATTTTATTATCATGGATCCATGACCATGAGGAGCTTCACCACCTCAATCATCACCTTTACTGTAAGAAAACTCTGGTGGTTATTTTTTATAGTCTACGATACCGCATCCTGTTCTTTTGCCTATCTTACAAGAATATCTTTCAAAGGTTGCCTATTGTCTACATCCTTTTCAATTCTGTGTTTCTTTCTTTATCGTTCTTTTTGTTATTCTTAATTATGTTCTATCTGGATCTACTGCATGTTTCTTTAATCTTTCTTCCCATGAGAATCGTGAACTCCACATCCTTTTCTCCGAGAAAGGAAGACCGAAAGCCATCCTGGTATCATCACTTGCCCTTTCCCGAGCAATGAAAGAACCATCACTTTAAACATCACCTCTTTGTCGTCATTAACATTTCAACGCCCGAAGGTAAACAATATCGAACTCCTCTTTAATCTTCAGGCCCGACGTCACAAGGTTTTCTCTCAAACCTTAGCTTTTCAATATTATATTTTTCTTAAGTGT
The DNA here is from genome assembly GCA_035048815.1 of Abelmoschus esculentus. NCBI lineage: Eukaryota > Viridiplantae > Streptophyta > Magnoliopsida > Malvales > Malvaceae > Abelmoschus > Abelmoschus esculentus. The sequence goes on from JAUCBN010000049.1 coordinate 7,666,036, forward strand.
TATTACATGCTCAATGTTAACTACTGTTTTCTTTTTTACACTATCTTTTATTCTACGGCTACCTCTTAATCTGAACTTTACTTTACCTAAATTTATCTTACCATCACATTTTCCATGTTATATTGTCCTTCGCTATTCATATGGTCATTGGACCATCTATAATTTAGTCCCACCTCTCTATTTCGTCTTATGGTGTTTTCACAATTTTGTCAAACCAACCCTCTCATGGGTACTTACCATGCTCCAACATTTTAATGGTACTCTAACATATTTCAATATGTTTTTTTTTCCAATCCCACATTTGGTATTATATGTTCAAAGTATAAACCTATACTACCACATTTTGTGGAATGCCAAAAAATTAGCTCTCAAATTTACTATGATCCAACCATATAATGGTTTACAATACAACTTTATTTTCTTCACTCCCAAACGTTTTTGGGCACCGTCAAATGAACCCTTACAATCTTTTGTTAGACAAATTATAATGCAAATACACATATTATACATTATCCATACAAAATTACATAAATATCTTTTAATCTCAAACAAAAATCCATAAAAAAAATTTCAATTCCCAAATTACACTTCAACCATCCTCCAATAAATTACAATTTTTTTACATATCAAAAATCAATTCTCTCCATAAATAATTCCATAATTTCACCAAATTCTTCACATCTTCAAACATCCCACACTTACCATATCACAAAAATCTTTCTCTCAAACAAAATAGATTCACAAACACTCAAAACCTTTCCAAATATACTCAAAACATATTATAAAAACCTTTCCTTCTATTTATCTACAAATCCATTTTATTGTTTCTATATGACTCTTAATTTCTCCAACAAAAATTCTATAGAACTCACACATAAAATAATATTAACTTATATAAATTTATTTTCTCCAACATTAAATATAATTTCAACATTCCCAAAAAAATATTATTTACCAACTTACTTTAATTTTCATCTTTTTCTAATTCAAACACATCTCTTTTCTTAACAAATACCTGTATTTTTTTTTTACTAAATAATCTCCAATTACTCCTCTTTATGACAAATTTGATTTCAAAAAAGGGATACTATCAAGTACTCAATTTTTTCCGATTTACACCTAAAATATCTTACTCAACAATTTCTTCTCCTTTCTTACTTTTTCCAATTACCATAATTTTACAAATGATAATAACAAAAACATACTTCACCTACTTAAATTTACACAATATTGAAAAAATAATAATATCAATTAAAAAATTTATAAACTTTTCCACTATGTTCTACATACCTTTTTTATATTCCCAATTTCAATCCCTTCCCATAATTAGTTTCACCTACCCAAAATATATTGTTTTAAAATTACCAACATATCTTCAAGCCTCAATATATAAAACTTACTCTTTTACAAAATTATTAATCCATATAAAACCATATTCCCAAATTTTCAAAATATCTCCTAAATCTCCTAAAAGATATAACTTTCTTATTAATCTCCATATCTCCTCTCACCTTTTTTACTTTTCACTTTGTCCATATTTCCTTATTGAAATTCATGTACACTCTAAACCTTAAAAAAAGATCGAAAATGATATTAAATCAAATTTTTTGGAAACAAAAAACTTAATTATGGGCTTTTGAACCTAATTACACAGCTTAAACTCAAATTTTGAACTTTTTACTCGTTTAAAATTCGAACGGGTTCACTAAAAAGCCCATTTAGACATGCACGCTCTGAACCCTAAAAATTTATTGAAAATGATATTAAATCAAATTTTTTGGGTATAAAAAGTTAATTATGGGCTCTTGCACCTAATTATACAGCTTAAACTCAAATTTTGAGCTTTTTACTCGGTTAAAATTCGAAAGGGTTCACTAGAAAGCCCATTTAGACATGTACGCTCTAAACCATAAAAAGCGATCGAAAATGAAATTAAATCAAATTTTTTGGTTGCAAAAAGTTAAGTATAGGCTTTTGAACCAAATTATACAACCTAAACTAAAATTTTGAGCTTTTTTCTCGGTTAAAATTCGAAAGGCTTCGCTAGAAAGCCCATTTAGACATGCACGCTCTGAACCCTAAAAAAAGTTCGAAAATGATATTAGATCAATTTTTTTGGGTACAAAAAATTTAATTATGGGCTTTTGAACCTAATTATACAGCTTAAACTAGAATTTTGAACTTTTTGCTCGGTTAAAATTCGAACGTGTTCACTAGAAAGCTCATTTAGACATGCACGCTCTGAACCATAAAAAACGATCGAAAATTATATTAAACAAATTTTTTGGTGCAAAAAGTTAATTATGGGACTTCGAACCTAATTATACAACTTAAACTAAAATTTTGAGCTTTTTTCTCGATTAAAATTCGAAAGGCTTCACTAGAAAGCCCATTTAGACATGCACGCTCTGAACCATAAAAAAAGATCGAAAATCATATTGAATCAAATTTTTTGGGTACAAAAAACTTAATTATGGGCTTTTGAACCTAATTACATAGCTTAAACTCAAATTTTGAACTTTTTTCTCGATTAACATTCGAAAGGCTTCACTAGAAAGCCCATTTAGACATGCACGCTCTCAAACCTAAAAAAGATCGAAAATGATATTAGATCAATTTTTTTGGGTACAAAAAAGTTAATTATGGGCTTTTGAACCTAATTATACAGCTTAAACTAAAATTTTGAACTTTTTACTCGGTTAAAATTCGAACGGGTTCACTAGAAAGCCCATTTAGACATACACGCTCTGAACCATAAAAAACGATCAAAAATTATATTAAATCAAAATTTTTATTTGCAAAAAGTTAATTATGGGCTTTTGAACCTAATTGTACAACTTAAACTAAAATTTTGAACTTTTTTCTCGGTTAAAATTCGAACGGGTTCAATAGAAAGCTCATTTAGACATGTACACTCTAAGCCTTAAAAAAAGATCGAAAATGATATTAAATCAAATTTTTTGGAAACAAAAAACTTAATTATGGGCTTTTGAACCTAATTACACAACTTAAACTCAAATTTTGAACTTTTTACTCGTTTAAAATTCGAACGGGTTCACTAAAAAGTCCATTTAGACATGCACGCTCTGAACCCTAAAAATTTATTGAAAATGATATTAAATCAAATTTTTTGGGTATAAAAAGTTAATTATGGGCTCTTGCACCTAATTATATAGCTTAAACTCAAATTTTGAGCTTTTTACTCGGTTAAAATTCGAAAGGGTTCACTAAAAAGCCCATTTAGACATGCACGCTCTGAACCATAAAAAACGATCGAAAATGATATTAAATCAAATTTTTTGGTTGCAAAAAGTTAAGTATGGGCTTTTGAACCTAATTATACAACTTAAACTAAAATTTTGAGCTTTTTTCTCGGTTAAAATTCGAAAGGCTTCAATAGAAAGCCCATTTAGACATGCACGCTCTGAACCCTAAAAAAAGTTCGAAAATGATATTAGATCAATTTTTTTGGGTACAAAAAATTTAATTATGGGCTTTTGAACCTAATTATACAGCTTAAACTAAAATTTTGAACTTTTTACTCGGTTAAAATTCGAACGGGTTCACTAGAAAGCCCATTTAGACATGCACGCTCTGAACCATAAAAAACGATCGAAAATTTTATTAAATCAAATTTTTTTTGTGCAAAAAGTTAATTATGGGATTTCGAACCTAATTATACAACTTAAACTAAAATTTTGAGCTTTTTTCTCGGTTAAAATTTGAAAGGCTTCACTAGAAAGCCCATTTAGACATGCACGCTCTGAAACCTAAAAAAGATCGAAAATGATATTAGATCAATTTTTTTGGGTACAAAAAAGTTAATTATGGGCTTTTGAACCTAATTATACAGCTTAAACTAAAATTTTGAACTTTTTACTCGGTTAAAATTCGAACGGGTTCACTAGAAAGCCCATTTAGACATACACGCTCTGAACCATAAAAAACGATCGAAAATTATATTAAATCAAAATTTTTATTTGCAAAAAGTTAATTATGGGCTTTTGAACCTAATTATACAACTTAAACTAAAATTTTGAACTTTTTTCTCGGTTAAAATTCGAACGGGTTCAATAGAAAGCTCATTTAGACATGTACACTCTAAACCTTAAAAAATGATCGAAAATAATATTAAATCAAATTTTTTGGAAACAAAAAACTTAATTATGGGCTTTTGAACCTAATTACACAACTTAAACTCAAATTTTGAACTTTTCACTCGTTTAAAATTCGAACGGGTTCACTAAAAAGTCCATTTAGACATGCACGCTCTAAACCCTAAAAATTTATTGAAAATGATATTAAATCAAATTTTTTGGGTATAAAAAGTTAATTATGGGCTCTTGCACCTAATTATATAGCTTAAACTCAAATTTTGAGCTTTTTACTCGGTTAAAATTCGAAAGGGTTCACTAGAAAGCCCATTTAGACATGCACGCTCTGAACCATAAAAAACGATCGAAAATGATATTAAATCAAATTTTTTGGTTGCAAAAAGTTAAGTATGGGCTTTTGAACCTAATTATACAACTTAAACTAAAATTTTGAGCTTTTTTCTCGGTTAAAATTCGAAAGGCTTCAATAGAAAGCCCATTTAGACATGCACGCTCTGAACCCTAAAAAAAGTTCGAAAATGATATTAGATCAATTTTTTTGGGTACAAAAAATTTAATTATGGGCTTTTGAACCTAATTATACAGCTTAAACTAAAATTTTGAACTTTTTACTCGGTTAAAATTCGAACGGGTTCACTAGAAAGCCCATTTAGACATGCACGCTCTGAACCATAAAAAACGATCGAAAATTTTATTAAATCAAGATTTTTTTGTGCAAAAAGTTAATTATCGGATTTCGAACCTAATTATACAACTTAAACTAAAATTTTGAGTTTTTTTCTCGATTAAAATTCGAAAGGCTTCACTAGAAAGCCCATTTAGACATGCACGCTCTGAAACCTAAAAAAGATCGAAAATGATATTAGATCAATTTTTTTGGGTACAAAAAAGTTAATTATGGGCTTTTGAACCTAATTATACAGCTTAAACTAAAATTTTGAACTTTTTACTCGGTTAAAATTCGAACGGGTTCACTAGAAAGCCCATTTAGACATACACGCTCTGAACCATAAAAAACGATCGAAAATTATATTAAATCAAAATTTTTATTTGCAAAAAGTTAATTATGGGCTTTTGAACCTAATTATACAACTTAAACTAAAATTTTGAACTTTTTTCTCGGTTAAAATTCGAACGGGTTCAATAGAAACTCATTTAGACATGTACACTCTAAACCTTAAAAAATGATCGAAAATAATATTAAATCAAATTTTTTGGAAGCAAAAAACTTAATTATGGGCTTTTGAACCTAATTACACAACTTAAACTCAAATTTTGAACTTTTCACTCGTTTAAAATTCGAACGGGTTCACTAAAAAGTCCATTTAGACATGCACGCTCTGAACCCTAAAAATTTATTGAAAATGATATTAAATCAAATTTTTTGGGTATAAAAAGTTAATTATGGGCTCTTGCACCTAATTATATAGCTTAAACTCAAATTTTGAGCTTTTTACTCGGTTAAAATTCGAAAGGGTTCACTAGAAAGCCCATTTAGACATGCACGCTCTGAACCATAAAAAACGATCGAAAATGATATTAAATCAAATTTTTTGGTTGCAAAAAGTTAAGTATGGGCTTTTGAACCTAATTATACAACTTAAACTAAAATTTTGAGCTTTTTTCTCGGTTAAAATTCGAAAGGCTTCAATAGAAAGCCCATTTAGACATGCACGCTCTGAACCCTAAAAAAAGTTCGAAAATGATATTAGATCAATTTTTTTGGGTACAAAAAATTTAATTATGGGCTTTTGAACCTAATTATACAGCTTAAACTAAAATTTTGAACTTTTTACTCGGTTAAAATTCGAACGGGTTCACTAGAAAGCCCATTTAGACATGCACGCTCTGAACCATAAAAAACGATCGAAAATTTTATTAAATCAAGATTTTTTTGTGCAAAAAGTTAATTATGGGATTTCGAACCTAATTATACAACTTAAACTAAAATTTTGAGCTTTTTTCTCGATTAAAATTCGAAAGGCTTCACTAGAAAGCCCATTTAGACATGCACGCTCTGAAACCTAAAAAAGATCGAAAATGATATTAGATCAATTTTTTTGGGTACAAAAAAGTTAATTATGGGCTTTTGAACCTAATTATACAGCTTAAACTAAAATTTTGAACTTTTTACTCGGTTAAAATTCGAACGGGTTCACTAGAAAGCCCATTTAGACATACACGCTCTGAACCATAAAAAACGATCGAAAATTATATTAAATCAAAATTTTTATTTGCAAAAAGTTAATTATGGGCTTTTGAACCTAATTATACAACTTAAACTAAAATTTTGAACTTTTTTCTCGGTTAAAATTCGAACGGGTTCAATAGAAAGCTCATTTAGACATGTACACTCTAAACCTTAAAAAAAGATCGAAAATGATATTAAATCAAATTTTTTGGAAACAAAAAACTTAATTATGGGCTTTTGAACCTAATTACACAACTTAAACTCAAATTTTGAACTTTTTACTCGTTTAAAATTCGAACGGGTTCACTAAAAAGCCCATTTAGACATGCACGCTCTGAACCCTAAAAATTTATTGAAAATGATATTAAATCAAATTTTTTGGGTATAAAAAGTTAATTATGGGCTCTTGCACCTAATTATATAGCTTAAACTCAAATTTTGAGCTTTTTACTCGGTTAAAATTCGAAAGGGTTCACTAGAAAGCCCATTTAGACATGTACGCTCTAAACCATAAAAAGCGATCGAAAATGAAATTAAATCAAATTTTTTGGTTGCAAAAAGTTAAGTATAGACTTTTGAACCAAATTATACAACCTAAACTAAAATTTTGAGCTTTTTTCTCGGTTAAAATTCGAAAGGCTTCACTAGAAAGCCCATTTAGACATGCACGCTCTAAACCCTAAAAAAAGATTGAAAATGATATTAGATCAATTTTTTGGGTACAAAAAAGTTAATTATGGGCTTTTGAACTTAATTATACAGCTTAAACTAGAATTTTGAACTTTTTACTCGGTTAAAATTCGAACGTGTTCACTAGAAAGCTCATTTAGACATGCACGCTCTGAACCATAAAAAACGATCGAGAATTATATTAAACGAATTTTTTGGTGCAAAAATTTATTATGGGCTTTTGAACCTAATTATAGAACTTAAACTAAAGATTTGAGCTTTTTTCTCGGTTAAAATTCGAACGGGTTCAATAGAAAGCTCATTTAGACATGTACACTCTAAACCTTAAAAAATGATCGAAAATAATATTAAATCAAATTTTTTGGAAACAAAAAACTTAATTATGGGCTTTTGAACCTAATTACACAACTTAAACTCAAATTTTGAACTTTTCACTCGTTTAAAATTCGAACGAGTTCACTAAAAAGTCCATTTAGACATGCACGCTCTAAACCCTAAAAATTTATTGAAAATGATATTAAATCAAATTTTTTGGGTATAAAAAGTTAATTATGGACTCTTGCACCTAATTATATAGCTTAAACTCAAATTTTGAGCTTTTTACTCGGTTAAAATTCGAAAGGGTTCACTAGAAAGCCCATTTAGACATGCACGCTCTGAACCATAAAAAACGATCGAAAATGATATTAAATCAAATTTTTTGGTTGCAAAAAGTTAAGTATGGGCTTTTGAACCTAATTATACAACTTAAACTAAAATTTTGAGCTTTTTTCTCGGTTAAAATTCGAAAGGCTTCAATAGAAAGCCCATTTAGACATGCACGCTCTGAACCCTAAAAAAAGTTCGAAAATGATATTAGATCAATTTTTTTGGGTACAAAAAATTTAATTATGGGCTTTTGAACCTAATTATACAGCTTAAACTAAAATTTTGAACTTTTTACTCGGTTAAAATTCGAACGGGTTCACTAGAAAGCCCATTTAGACATGCACGCTCTGAACCATAAAAAACGATCAAAAATTTTATTAAATCAAATTTTTTTTGTGCAAAAAGTTAATTATGGGCTTTCGAACCTAATTATACAACTTAAACTAAAATTTTGAGCTTTTTTCTCGGTTAAAATTCGAAAGGCTTCACTAGAAAGCCCATTTAGACATGCACGCTCTGAAACCTAAAAAAGATCGAAAATGATATTAGATCAATTTTTTTGGGTACAAAAAAGTTAATTATAGGCTTTTGAACCTAATTATACAGCTTAAACTAAAATTTTGAACTTTTTACTCGGTTAAAATCCGAACGGGTTCACTAAAAAGCCCATTTAGACATGCACGCTCTGAACCCTAAAAATTGGTCGAAAATTATATTAAATCAAATTTTTTGGTATAAAAAGTTAATTATGGGCTCTTGCACCTAATTATACAGCTTAAACTCAAATTTTTGAGCTTTTTACTCGGTTAAAATTCGAAAGGGTTCACTAGAAAGCCCATTTAGACATGCACGCTCTGAACCATAAAAAACGATCGAAAATGATATTAAATCAAATTTTGTGGTTGCAAAAAGTTAAGTATGGGCTTTTGAACCTAATTATACAACTTAAACTAAAATTTTGAGCTTTTTTCTCGGTTAAAATTCGAAAGGCTTCAATAGAAAGCCCATTTAGACATGTACGCTCTAAACCATAAAAAGCGATCGAAAATGAAATTAAATCAAATTTTTTGGTTGCAAAAAGTTAAGTATAGACTTTTGAACCAAATTATACAACCTAAACTAAAATTTTGAGCTTTTTTCTCGGTTAAAATTCGAAAGGCTTCACTAGAAAGCCCATTTAGACATGCACGCTCTAAACCCTAAAAAAAGATTGAAAATGATATTAGATCAATTTTTTGGGTACAAAAAAGTTAATTATGGGCTTTTGAACTTAATTATACAGCTTAAACTAGAATTTTGAACTTTTTACTCGGTTAAAATTCGAACGTGTTCACTAGAAAGCTCATTTAGACATGCACGCTCTGAACCATAAAAAACGATCGAGAATTATATTAAACGAATTTTTTGGTGCAAAAATTTATTATGGGCTTTTGAACCTAATTATAGAACTTAAACTAAAGATTTGAGCTTTTTTCTCGGTTAAAATTCGAACGGGTTCAATAGAAAGCTCATTTAGACATGTACACTCTAAACCTTAAAAAATGATCGAAAATAATATTAAATCAAATTTTTTGGAAACAAAAAACTTAATTATGGGATTTTGAACCTAATTACACAACTTAAACTCAAATTTTGAACTTTTCACTCGTTTAAAATTCGAACGGGTTCACTAAAAAGCCAATTTAGACATGCACGCTCTAAACCCTAAAAATTTATTGAAAATGATATTAAATCAAATTTTTTGGGTATAAAAAGTTAATTATGGGCTCTTGCACCTAATTATATAGCTTAAACTCAAATTTTGAGCTTTTTACTCGGTTAAAATTCGAAAGGGTTCACTAGAAAGCCCATTTAGACATGCACGCTCTGAACCATAAAAAACGATCGAAAATGATATTAAATCAAATTTTTTGGTTGCAAAAAGTTAAGTATGGGCTTTTGAACCTAATTATACAACTTAAACTAAAATTTTGAGCTTTTTTCTCGGTTAAAATTCGAAAGGCTTCAATAGAAAGCCCATTTAGACATGCACGCTCTGAACCCTAAAAAAAGTTCGAAAATGATATTAGATCAATTTTTTTGGGTACAAAAAATTTAATTATGGGCTTTTGAACCTAATTATACATCTTAAACTAAAATTTTGAACTTTTTACTCGGTTAAAATTCGAACGGGTTCACTAGAAAGCCCATTTAGACATGCACGCTCTGAACCATAAAAAACGATCAAAAATTTTATTAAATCAAATTTTTTTTGTGCAAAAAGTTAATTATGGGCTTTCGAACCTAATTATACAACTTAAACTAAAATTTTGAGCTTTTTTCTCGGTTAAAATTCGAAAGGCTTCACTAGAAAGCCCATTTAGACATGCACGCTCTGAAACCTAAAAAAGATCGAAAATGATATTAGATCAATTTTTTTGGGTACAAAAAAGTTAATTATAGGCTTTTGAACCTAATTATACAGCTTAAACTAAAATTTTGAACTTTTTACTCGGTTAAAATCCGAACGGGTTCACTAAAAAGCCCATTTAGACATGCACGGTCTGAACCCTAAAAATTGGTCGAAAATTATATTAAATCAAATTTTTTGGTATAAAAAGTTAATTATGGGCTCTTGCACCTAATTATACAGCTTAAACTCAAATTTTTGAGCTTTTTACTCGGTTAAAATTCGAAAGGGTTCACTAGAAAGCCCATTTAGACATGCACGCTCTGAACCATAAAAAACGATCGAAAATGATATTAAATCAAATTTTGTGGTTGCAAAAAGTTAAGTATGGGCTTTTGAACCTAATTATACAACTTAAACTAAAATTTTGAGCTTTTTTCTCGGTTAAAATTCGAAAGGCTTCAATAGAAAGCCCATTTAGACATGCACGCTCTGAACCCTAAAAAAAGTTCGAAAATGATATTAGATCAATTTTTTTGGGTACAAAAAATTTAATTATGGGCTTTTGAACCTAATTATACAGCTTAAACTAAAATTTTGAACTTTTTACTCGGTTAAAATTTGAACGGGTTCACTAGAAAGCCCATTTAAACATGCACGCTCTGAACCATAAAAAACGATCAAAAATTTTATCAAATCAAATTTTTTTTGTGCAAAAAGTTAATTATGGGCTTTCGAACCTAATTATACAACTTAAACTAAAATTTTGAGCTTTTTTCTCGGTTAAAATTCGAACGGTTCACTAGAAAGCCCATTTAGACATGTACACTCTGAACCTTAAAGAAAGATCGAAAATGATATTAAATCAAATTTTTTGGGTACCAAAAACTTAATTATGGGCTTTTGAACCTAATTACACAGCTTAAACTCAAATTTTGAACTTTTTACACGGTTAAAATTCGAATGGGTTCACCAAAAAGCCCATTTAGACATGCACGCTCTGAACCCTAACAATTGATCGAAAATGATATTAAATCAAAATTTTTTGGTATAAAAAGTTAATTATGGGCTCTTGCACCTAATTATACAGCTTAAACTCAAATTTTGAGCTTTTTACTCGGTTAAAATTCGAAAGGGTTCACTAGAAAGCCAATTTAGACATGCACGCTCTAAACCATAAAAAACGAACAAAAATGATATTAAATCAAATTTTTTTTGTGCAAAATGTTAAGTATGGGCTTTTGAACCTAATTATACAACTTAAACTAAAATTTTGAGCTTTTTTCTCGGTTAAAATTCGAAAGGGTTCAATAGAAAGCCCATTTAGACATGCACGCTCTGAACCCTAAAAAAGATCGAAAATGATATTAGATCAATTTTTTTGGGTACAAAAAAGTTAGTTATGGGCTTTTGAACCTAATTATACAGCTTAACTAAAATTTTGAACTTTTTACTCGGTTAAATTTCGAACGGGTTCACTAGAAAACCCATTTAGACATGCACGCTCTGAACCATAAAAAACGATCGAAAATTATATTAAATCAAATTTTTTTTGTGCAAAAGGTTAATTATGGGCTTTTGAACCTAATTGTACAACTTAAACTAAAATTTTGAGCTTTTTTCTCGGTTAAAATTCGAACGGGTTCAGTAGAAAGCCCATTTAGACATGTACACTCTCAACCTTAAAAAAAGATCGAAAATGATATTAAATCAAATTATTTGGGAACCAAAAACTTAATTATGGGCTTTTGAACCTAATTACACAGCTTAAACTCAAATTTTGAACTTTTTACTCGTTTAAAATTCGAACGGGTTCAATAAAAAGCCCATCTAGACATGCACGCTCTAAACCCTAAAAATTGATCAAAAATGATATTAAATCAAATTTTTTTGGTATAAAAATTTAATTATGGCCTCTTGCACCTAATTATACAGATTAAGCTCAAATTTTGAGCTTTTTACTCGGTTAAAATTCGAAAGGGTTCAATAGAAAACCCATTTAGACATGCACGCTCTGAACCATAAAAAACGATCGAAAATGATATTAAATCAAATTTTTTGGTTGCAAAAAGTTAAGTATGGGCTTTTGAACCTAATTATACAACTTAAACTAAAATTTTGAGCTTTTTTCTCGGTTAAAATTCGAAAGGCTTCAATAGAAAGCCCATTTAGACATGCACGCTCTGAACCCTAAAAAAAGTTCGAAAATGATATTAGATCAATTTTTTTGGGTACAAAAAATTTAATTATGGGCTTTTGAACCTAATTATACAGCTTAAACTAAAATTTTGAACTTTTTACTCGGTTAAAATTCGAACGGGTTCACTAAAAAGCCCATTTAGACATGCACTCTCTGAACCCTAAAAATTGATCGAAAATGAAATTAAATCAAATTTTTCGGGTACAAAAAGTTAATTATTGTCTTTTGAACCTAATTATACAGCTTAAGCTCAAATTTTGACCTTTTTACTCGGTTAAAATTCGAAAGGGTTCACTAGAAAGCCCATTTAGACATGCACGCTCTGAACCCTAAAAAAAGATCGAAAATGATATTAGATCAAATTTTTTGGGTACAAAAAAGTTAATTATGGGCTGTTGAACCTAATTATACAGCTTAAACTAAAATTTTGTAATTTTACTCGGTTAAAATTCGAAAGGGTTCACTAAAAAGCCCATTTAGAAATGCACGCTCTAAACCCTAAAAATTGATCGAAAATGAAATTAAATCAAATTTTTCGGGTACAAAAAGTTAATTATTGTCTTTTGAACCTAATTATACAGCTTAAACACAAATTTTGAGCTTTTTACTCGGTTAAAATTCGAAAGGGTTCACTAGAAAGCCCACTTAGACATGCACGCTCTAAACCATAAAAAACGATCGAAAATGATATTAGATCAATTTTTGGGTACAAAAAAGTTAATTATGGGCTTTTGAACCTAATTATACAGCTTAAACTAAAATTTTGAACTTTTTACTCGGTTAAAATTCGAACGGGTTCACTAAAAAGCCCATTTAGACATGCACGCTCTAAACCCTAAAAATTGATCGAAAATGAAATTAAATCAAATTTTTCGGGTACAAAAAGTTAATTATTGTCTTTTGAACCTAATTATACAGCTTAAACTAAAATTTTGAGCTTTTTACTCGGTTAAAATTCGAAAGGGTTCAGTAGAAAGCCCATTTAGACATGCACGCTCTGAACCATAAAAAACGATCGAAAATGATATTAAATCAAATTTTTTGGTTGCAAAAAGTTAATTATGGGTTTTGAACCTAATTATACAACTTAAACTAAAATTTTGAGCTTTTTTCTCGGTTAAAATTCGAAAGGCTTCACTAGAAAGCCCATTTAGACATGAACGCTATAAACCATAAAAAAGATCGAAAATGATATTAGATCAATTTTTTTGGGTACAAAAAAGTTAATTATGGGCTTTTGAACCTAATTATACAGCTTAAACTAAAATTTTGAACTTTTTACTCGGTTAAATTTCGAACGGGTTCACTTGAAAGCCCATTTAGACATGCACTCTCTGAACCCTAAAAATTGATCGAAAATGAAATTAAATCAAATTTTTCGGGTACAAAAAGTTAATTATTGTCTTTTGAACCTAATTATACAGCTTAAACTAAAATTTTGAGCTTTTTACTCGGTTAAAATTCGAAAGGGTTCACTAGAAAGCCCATTTAGACATGCACGCTCTGAACCATAAAAAACGATCGAAAATGATATTAAATCAAATTTTTTGGTTGCAAAAAGTTAATTATGGGCTTTTGAACCTAATTAAACAGCTTAAACTAAAATTTTGAATTTTTTACTCGGTTAAAATTCGAAAGGGTTCACTAAAAAGCCCATTTAGACATGCACGCTCTAAGCCCTAAAAATTGATCGAAAATGAAATTAAATCAAATTTTTCGGGGACAAAAAGTTAATTATTGTCTTTTGAACCTAATTATACAGCTTAAACTAAAATTTTGAGCTTTTTACTCGGTTAAAATTCGAAAGGGTTCACTAGAAAGCCCATTTAGACATGCACGCTCTAAACCATAAAAAACGATCGAAAATGATATTTAATAAAATTTTTTGGTTTCAAAAAGTTAAGTATGGGATTTTGAACGTAAGTATACAACTTAAACTAAATTTTTGAGCTTTTTTATCGGTTAAAATTCGAAAGGCTTCACTAGAAAGCCCATTTAGACATGCACGCTCTGAACCCTAAAAAAAGATCGAAAATGATATTAGATCAATTTTTTTGGGTACAAAAAAGTTAATTATGGGCTTTTGAACCTAATTATATAGCTTAAACTAAAATTTTGAGCTTTTTTCTCGGTTAAAATTCAAAAGGCTTCACTAGAAAGCTCATTTAGACATGCACGCTCTAAATCTTAAAAAAAAGATCGAAAATGATATTAGATCAAATTTTTTGGGTAAAAAAAAGTTAATTATGGGCTTTTGAACATAATTATACAGCTTAAACTAAAATTTTGAGCTTTTTACTCGGTTAAAATTCGACAGGGTTCACTAGAAAGCCCATTTAGACATGCACGCTCTGAACCATAAAAAACGATCGAAAATGATATTAAATCAAATTTTTTGGTTGCAAAAAGTTAATTATTGTCTTTTGAACCTAATTATGCAGCTTAAACTAAAATTTTGAATTTTTTACTCGGTTAAAATTCGAAAGGGTTCACTAAAAAGCCCATTTAGACATGCACGCTCTGAACCCTAAAAAAAGATCGAAAATGATATTAGATCAATTTTTTTGGGTAGAAAAAAGTTAATTATGGGCTTTTGAACCTAATTATACAGCTTAAACTAAAATTTTGAACTTTTTACTCGGTTAAAATTCGAACGGGTTCACTAAAAAGCCCATTTAGACATGCACGCTCTAAACCCTAAAAATTGATCGAAAATGAAATTAAATCAAATTTTTCGGGTACAAAAAGTTAATTATTGTCTTTTGAACCTAATTATACAGCTTAAACTAAAATTTTGAGCTTTTTACTCGGTTAAAATTCGAAAGGGTTCAGTAGAAAGCCCATTTAGACATGCACGCTCTGAACCATAAAAAACGATCGAAAATGATATTAAATCAAATTTTTTGGTTGCAAAAAGTTAATTATGGGTTTTGAACCTAATTATACAACTTAAACTAAAATTTTGAGCTTTTTCCTCGGTTAAAATTCGAAAGGGTTCACTAGAAAGCCCATTTAGACATGCACGCTATAAACCATAAAAAAGATCGAAAATGATATTAGATAAATTTTTTTGGGTACAAAAAAGTTAATTATGGGCTTTTGAACCTAATTATACAGCTTAAACTAAAATTTTGAACTTTTTACTCGGTTAAATTTCGAACGGGTTCACTTGAAAGCCCATTTAGACATGCACTCTCTGAACCCTAAAAATTGATCGAAAATGAAATTAAATCAAATTTTTCGGGTACAAAAAGTTAATTATTGTCTTTTGAACCTAATTATACAGCTTAAACTAAAATTTTGAGCTTTTTACTCGGTTAAAATTCGAAAGGGTTCAGTAGAAAGCCCATTTAGACATGCACGCTCTGAACCATAAAAAACGATCGAAAATGATATTAAATCAAATTTTTTGGTTGCAAAAAGTTAATTATGGGTTTTGAACCTAATTATACAACTTAAACTAAAATTTTGAGCTTTTTCCTCGGTTAAAATTCGAAAGGCTTCACTAGAAAGCCCATTTAGACATGCACGCTATAAACCATAAAAAAGATCGAAAATGATATTAGATAAATTTTTTTGGGTACAAAAAAGTTAATTATGGGCTTTTGAACCTAATTATACAGCTTAAACTAAAATTTTGAACTTTTTACTCGGTTAAATTTCGAACGGGTTCACTTGAAAGCCCATTTAGACATGCACTCTCTGAACCGTAAAAATTGATCGAAAATGAAATTAAATCAAATTTTCCGGGTACAAAAAGTTAATTATTGTCTTTTGAACCTAATTATACAGCTTAAACTAAAATTTTGAGCTTTTTACTCGGTTAAAATTCGAAAGGGTTCACTAGAAAGCCCATTTAGACATGCACGCTCTGAACCATAAAAAACGATCGAAAATGATATTAAATCAAATTTTTTGGTTGCAAAAAGTTAATTATGGGCTTTTGAACCTAATTAAACAGCTTAAACTAAAATTTTGAATTTTTTACTTGGTTAAAATTCGAAAGGGTTCACTAAAAAGCCCATTTAGACATGCACGCTCTAAACCCTAAAAATTGATCGAAAATGAAATTAAATCAAATTTTTCGGGGACAAAAAGTTAATTATTGTCTTTTGAACCTAATTATACAGCTTAAACTAAAATTTTGAGCTTTTTACTCGGTTAAAATTCGAAAGGGTTCACTAGAAAGCCCATTTAGACATGCACGCTCTAAACCATAAAAAACGATCGAAAATGATATTTAATAAAATTTTTTGGTTTCAAAAATTTAAGTATGGGCTTTTGAACATAAGTATACAACTTAAACTAAATTTTTGAGCTTTTTTATCGGTTAAAATTCGAAAGGCTTCACTAGAAAGCCCATTTAGACATGCACGCTCTGAACCCTAAAAAAAGATCGAAAATGATATTAGATCAATTTTTTTGGGTACAAAAAAGTTAATTATGGGCTTTTGAACCTAATTATATAGCTTAAACTAAAATTTTGAACTTTTTACTCGGTTAAATTTCGAACGGGTTCACTTGAAAGCCCATATAGACATGCACGCTCTTAACCATAAAAAACGATCGAAAATTATATTAAATCAAATTTTTTTTGTGCAAAAAGTTAATTATGGGCTTTCGAACCTAATTATACAACTTAAACTAAAATTTTGAGCTTTTTTCTCGGTTAAAATTCGAAAGGCTTCACTAGAAAGCCCATTTAGACATGCACGCTCTGAACCCTAAAAAAAGATCGAAAATGATATTAGATCAATTTTTTGGGTACAAAAAAGTTAATTATGGGCTTTTGAACCTAATTATACAGCTTAAACTAAAATTTTGAACTTTTTTCTCGGTTAAAATTCAAAAGGCTTCACTAGAAAGCCCATTTAGACATGCACGCTCTGAACCCTAAAAAAAGATCGAAAATGATATTAGATCAAATTTTTTGGGTACAAAAAAGTTAATTATGGGCTTTTGAACCTAATTATACAGCTTAAACTAAAATTTTGAACTTTTTACTCGGTTAAATTTCGAACGGGTTCACTTGAAAGCCCATTTAGACATGCACGCTCTGAAACATAAAAAATGATCGAAAATTATATTAAATCAAATTTTTTTTGTGCAAAAAGTTAATTATGGGCTTTCGAACCTAATTATACAACTTAAACTAAAATTTTGAGATTTTTTATCACTTAAAATTCGAAAGGCTTCACTAGAAAGCCCATTTAGACATGCACGCTCTAAACCCTAAAAAAAGATCGAAAATGATATTAGATCAATTTTTTGGGTACAAAAAAGTTAATTATGGGCTTTTGAACCTAATTATACAGCTTAAACTAAAATTTTGAGCTTTTTACTCGGTTAAAATTTGAACGGGTTCACTAAAAAGCCCATTTAGACATGCACGCTCTGAACCCTAAAAATTGATCGAAAATGATATTAAATCAAATTTTTTGGGTATAAAAAGTTAATTACGGCCTCTTGCACCTAATTATACAGCTTAAACTCAAATTTTGAGCTTTTTACTTGGATAAAATTCGAAAGGCTTCACTAGAAAGCCCATTTAGACATGCACGCTCTGAACCCTAAAAAAAGATCGAAAATGATATTAGATCAATTTTTTTGGGTACAAAGAAGTTAATTATGGGCTTTTGAACCTAATTATACAGCCTAAACTCAAAATTTGAACTTTTTACTCGGTTAAAATTCGAACGGGTTCACTAAAAAGCCCATTTAGACATGCGCGCTCTGAATCCTAAAAATTGAACGAAAATGATATTAAATCAAATTTCTTGGGTACAAAAAACTTAATTATGGGCTTTTCAACCTAATTACACAGCCTAAACTCAAATTTTGAAGTTTTTACTCGGTTAAAATTCGAACGGGTTCACTAAAAAAGCCCATTTAGACATGCACGCTCTGAACCCTAAAAATTGATTGAAAATGATATTAAATCAAATTTTTTGGGTATAAAAAGTTAATTACGGCCTCTTGCACCTAATTATACAGCTTAAACTCAAATTTTGAGCTTTTTACTTGGATAAAATTCGAAAGGGTTCCCTAGAAAGCCCATTTAGACATGCACGCTCTTAACCATAAAAAACGATCGAAAATTATATTAAATCAAATTTTTTGGTGCAAAAAGTTAATTATGGCCTCTTGCACCTAATTATACAGCTTAAACTCAAATTTTGAGCTTTTTACTCGGTTAAAATTCGAAAGGGTTCACTAGAAAGCCCATTTAGACATGCACGCTCTGAACCATAAAAAACGATCGAAAATGATATTAAATCAAATTTTTTGGTTGCAAAAAGTTAAGTATGGGCTTTTGAACCTAATTATACAACTTAAACTAAAATTTTGAGCTTTTTTCTCGGTTAAAATTCGAAAGGCTTCACTAGAAAGCCCATTTAGACATGCACGCTCTAAACCCTAAAAAAAGATCGAAAATGATATTAGATCAATTTTTTTGGGTACAAAAAAGTTAATTATGGGCTTTTGAACCTAATTATACAGCTTAAACTAAAATTTTGAACTTTTTACTCGGTTAAAATTCGAACGGGTTCACTAAAAAGCCCATTTAGACATGCACTCTCTGAACCCTAAAAATTGATCGAAAATGAAATTAAATCAAATTTTTCGGGTACAAAAAGTTAATTATTGTCTTTTGAACCTAATTATACAGCTTAAACTTAAATTTTGAGCTTTTTACTCGGTTAAAATTCGAAAGTGTTCACTAGAAAGCCCATTTAGACATGCACGCTTTGAACCATTAAAAACGATCGAAAATGATATTAAATCAAATTTTGTGGTTGCAAAAAGTTAATTATGGGCTTTTGAACCTAATTATACAACTTAAACTAAAATTTTGAGCTTTTTTCTCGGTTAAAATTCAAAAGGCTTCACTAGAAAGCCCATTTAGACATGCACGCTCTGAACCCTAAAAAAAGATCGAAAATGATATTAGATCAAATTTTTTGGGTACAAAAAAGTAAATTATGGGCTTTTGAACCTAATTATACAGCTTAAACTAAAATTTTGAACTTTTTACTCGGTTAAATTTCGAACAGGTTCACTTGAAAGCCCATTTAGACATGCACGCTCTGAACCATAAAAAACGATCGAAAATTATATTAAATCAAATTTTTTTTGTGCAAAAAGTTAATTATGGGCTTTCGAACCTAATTATACAACTTAAACTAAAATTTTGAGCTTTTTTCTCGGTTAAAATTCGAAAGGCTTCTCTAGAAAGCCCATTTAGACATGCACGCTCTGAACCCTAAAAAAAGATCGAAAATGATATTAGATCAATTTTTTGGGTACAAAAAAGTTAATTATGGGCTTTTGAACCTAATTATACAGCCTAAACTCAAATTTTGAACTTTTTACTTGGATAAAATTCGAAAGGCTTCACTAGAAAGCCCATTTAGACATGCACGCTCTCAACCCTAAAAAAAGATCGAAAATGATATTAGATCAATTTTTTTGGGTACAAAAAAGTTAATTATGGGCTTTTGAACCTAATTATACAGCCTAAACTCAAAATTTGAACTTTTTACTCGGTTAAAATTCGAACGGGTTCACTAAAAAGCCCATTTAGACATGCGCGCTCTGAATCCTAAAAATTGAACGAAAATGATATTAAATCAAATTTCTTGGGTACAAAAAACTTAATTATGGGCTTTTCAACCTAATTACACAGCCTAAACTCAAATTTTGAAGTTTTTACTCGGTTAAAATTCGAACGGGTTCACTAAAAAAGCCCATTTAGACATGCACGCTCTGAACCCTAAAAATTGATTGAAAATGATATTAAATCAAATTTTTTGGGTATAAAAAGTTAATTACGGCCTCTTGCACCTAATTATACAGCTTAAACTCAAATTTTGAGCTTTTTACTTGGATAAAATTCGAAAGGGTTCCCTAGAAAGCCCATTTAGACATGCACGCTCTTAACCATAAAAAACGATCGAAAATTATATTAAATCAAATTTTTTGGTGCAAAAAGTTAATTATGGCCTCTTGCACCTAATTATACAGCTTAAACTCAAATTTTGAGCTTTTTACTCGGTTAAAATTCGAAAGGGTTCACTAGAAAGCCCATTTAGACATGCACGCTCTGAACCATAAAAAACGATCGAAAATGATATTAAATCAAATTTTTTGGTTGCAAAAAGTTAAGTATGGGCTTTTGAACCTAATTATACAACTTAAACTAAAATTTTGAGCTTTTTTCTCGGTTAAAATTCGAAAGGCTTCACTAGAAAGCCCATTTAGACATGCACGCTCTAAACCCTAAAAAAAGATCGAAAATGATATTAGATCAATTTTTTTGGGTACAAAAAAGTTAATTATGGGCTTTTGAACCTAATTATACAGCTTAAACTAAAATTTTGAACTTTTTACTCGGTTAAAATTCGAACGGGTTCACTAAAAGACCATTTAGACATGCACTCTCTGAACCCTAAAAATTGATCGAAAATGAAATTAAATCAAATTTTTCGGGTACAAAAAGTTAATTATTGTCTTTTGAACCTAATTATACAGCTTAAACTTAAATTTTGAGCTTTTTACTCGGTTAAAATTCGAAAGTGTTCACTAGAAAGCCCATTTAGACATGCACGCTTTGAACCATTAAAAACGATCGAAAATGATATTAAATCAAATTTTGTGGTTGCAAAAAGTTAATTATGGGCTTTTGAACCTAATTATACAACTTAAACTAAAATTTTGAGCTTTTTTCTCGGTTAAAATTCAAAAGGCTTCACTAGAAAGCCCATTTAGACATGCACGCTCTGAACCCTAAAAAAAGATCGAAAATGATATTAGATCAAATTTTTTGGGTACAAAAAAGTAAATTATGGGCTTTTGAACCTAATTATACAGCTTAAACTAAAATTTTGAACTTTTTACTCGGTTAAATTTCGAACGGGTTCACTTGAAAGCCCATTTAGACATGCACGCTCTGAACCATAAAAAACGATCGAAAATTATATTAAATCAAATTTTTTTTGTGCAAAAAGTTAATTATGGGCTTTCGAACCTAATTATACAACTTAAACTTAAATTTTGAGCTTTTTTCTCGGTTAAAATTCGAAAGGCTTCTCTAGAAAGCCCATTTAGACATGCACGCTCTGAACCCTAAAAAAAGATCGAAAATGATATTAGATCAATTTTTTGGGTACAAAAAAGTTAATTATGGGCTTTTGAACCTAATTATACAGCCTAAACTCAAATTTTGAACTTTTTACTTGGATAAAATTCGAAAGGCTTCACTAGAAAGCCCATTTAGACATGCACGCTCTCAACCCTAAAAAAAGATCGAAAATGATATTAGATCAATTTTTTTGGGTACAAAAAAGTTAATTATGGGCTTTTGAACCTAATTATACAGCCTAAACTCAAAATTTGAACTTTTTACTCGGTTAAAATTCGAACGGGTTCACTAAAAAGCCCATTTAGACATGCGCGCTCTGAATCCTAAAAATTGAACGAAAATGATATTAAATCAAATTTCTTGGGTACAAAAAACTTAATTATGGGCTTTTCAACCTAATTACACAGCCTAAACTCAAATTTTGAAGTTTTTACTCGGTTAAAATTCGAACGGGTTCACTAAAAAAGCCCATTTAGACATGCACGCTCTGAACCCTAAAAATTGATTGAAAATGATATTAAATCAAATTTTTTGGGTATAAAAAGTTAATTACGGCCTCTTGCACCTAATTATACAGCTTAAACTCAAATTTTGAGCTTTTTACTTGGATAAAATTCGAAAGGGTTCCCTAGAAAGCCCATTTAGACATGCACGCTCTTAACCATAAAAAACGATCGAAAATTATATTAAATCAAATTTTTTGGTGCAAAAAGTTAATTATGGCCTCTTGCACCTAATTATACAGCTTAAACTCAAATTTTGAGCTTTTTACTCGGTTAAAATTCGAAAGGGTTCACTAGAAAGCCCATTTAGACATGCACGCTCTGAACCATAAAAAACGATCGAAAATGATATTAAATCAAATTTTTTGGTTGCAAAAAGTTAAGTATGGGCTTTTGAACCTAATTATACAACTTAAACTAAAATTTTGAGCTTTTTTCTCGGTTAAAATTCGAAAGGCTTCACTAGAAAGCCCATTTAGACATGCACGCTCTAAACCCTAGAAAAAGATCGAAAATGATATTAGATCAATTTTTTTGGGTACAAAAAAGTTAATTATGGGCTTTTGAACCTAATTATACAGCTTAAACTAAAATTTTGAACTTTTTACTCGGTTAAAATTCGAACGGGTTCACTAAAAAGCCCATTTAGACATGCACTCTCTGAACCCTAAAAATTGATCGAAAATGAAATTAAATCAAATTTTTCGGGTACAAAAAGTTAATTATTGTCTTTTGAACCTAATTATACAGCTTAAACTTAAATTTTGAGCTTTTTACTCGGTTAAAATTCGAAAGTGTTCACTAGAAAGCCCATTTAGACATGCACGCTCTGAACCATAAAAAACGATCGAAAATGATATTAAATCAAATTTTGTGGTTGCAAAAAGTTAATTATGGGCTTTTGAACCTAATTATACAACTTAAACTAAAATTTTGAGCTTTTTTCTCGGTTAAAATTCAAAAGGCTTCACTAGAAAGCCCATTTAGACATGCACGCTCTGAACCCTAAAAAAAGATCGAAAATGATATTAGATCAAATTTTTTGGGTACAAAAAAGTAAATTATGGGCTTTTGAACCTAATTATACAGCTTAAACTAAAATTTTGAACTTTTTACTCGGTTAAATTTCGAACGGGTTCACTTGAAAGCCCATTTAGACATGCACGCTCTGAACCATAAAAAACGATCGAAAATTATATTAAATCAAATTTTTTTTGTGCAAAAAGTTAATTATGGGCTTTCGAACCTAATTATACAACTTAAACTAAAATTTTGAGCTTTTTTCTCGGTTAAAATTCGAAAGGCTTCTCTAGAAAGCCCATTTAGACATGCACGCTCTGAACCCTAAAAAAAGATCGAAAATGATATTAGATCAATTTTTTGGGTACAAAAAAGTTAATTATGGGCTTTTGAACCTAATTATACAGCCTAAACTCAAATTTTGAACTTTTTACTTGGATAAAATTCGAAAGGCTTCACTAGAAAGCCCATTTAGACATGCACGCTCTCAACCCTAAAAAAAGATCGAAAATGATATTAGATCAATTTTTTTGGGTACAAAAAAGTTAATTATGGGCTTTTGAACCTAATTATACAGCCTAAACTCAAATTTTGAACTTTTTACTCGGTTAAAATTCGAACGGGTTCACTAAAAAGCCCATTTAGACATGCGCGCTCTGAATCCTAAAAATTGAACGAAAATGATATTAAATCAAATTTCTTGGGTACAAAAAACTTAATTATGGGCTTTTCAACCTAATTACACAGCCTAAACTCAAATTTTGAAGTTTTTACTCGGTTAAAATTCGAACGGGTTCACTAAAAAAGCCCATTTAGACATGCACGCTCTGAACCCTAAAAATTGATTGAAAATGATATTAAATCAAATTTTTTGGGTATAAAAAGTTAATTACGGCCTCTTGCACCTAATTATACAGCTTAAACTCAAATTTTGAGCTTTTTACTTGGATAAAATTCGAAAGGGTTCCCTAGAAAGCCCATTTAGACATGCACGCTCTTAACCATAAAAAACGATCGAAAATTATATTAAATCAAATTTTTTGGTGCAAAAAGTTAATTATGGCCTCTTGCACCTAATTATACAGCTTAAACTCAAATTTTGAGCTTTTTACTCGGTTAAAATTCGAAAGGGTTCACTAGAAAGCCCATTTAGACATGCACGCTCTGAACCATAAAAAACGATCGAAAATGATATTAAATCAAATTTTTTGGTTGCAAAAAGTTAAGTATGGGCTTTTGAACCTAATTATACAACTTAAACTAAAATTTTGAGCTTTTTTCTCGGTTAAAATTCGAAAGGCTTCACTAGAAAGCCCATTTAGACATGCACGCTCTAAACCCTAGAAAAAGATCGAAAATGATATTAGATCAATTTTTTTGGGTACAAAAAAGTTAATTATGGGCTTTTGAACCTAATTATACAGCTTAAACTAAAATTTTGAACTTTTTACTCGGTTAAAATTCGAACGGGTTCACTAAAAAGCCCATTTAGACATGCACTCTCTGAACCCTAAAAATTGATCGAAAATGAAATTAAATCAAATTTTTCGGGTACAAAAAGTTAATTATTGTCTTTTGAACCTAATTATACAGCTTAAACTTAAATTTTGAGCTTTTTACTCGGTTAAAATTCGAAAGTGTTCACTAGAAAGCCCATTTAGACATGCACGCTCTGAACCATAAAAAACGATCGAAAATGATATTAAATCAAATTTTGTGGTTGCAAAAAGTTAATTATGGGCTTTTGAACCTAATTATACAACTTAAACTAAAATTTTGAGCTTTTTTCTCGGTTAAAATTCAAAAGGCTTCACTAGAAAGCCCATTTAGACATGCACGCTCTGAACCCTAAAAAAAGATCGAAAATGATATTAGATCAAATTTTTTGGGTACAAAAAAGTAAATTATGGGCTTTTGAACCTAATTATACAGCTTAAACTAAAATTTTGAACTTTTTACTCGGTTAAATTTCGAACGGGTTCACTTGAAAGCCCATTTAGACATGCACGCTCTGAACCATAAAAAACGATCGAAAATTATATTAAATCAAATTTTTTTTGTGCAAAAAGTTAATTATGGGCTTTCGAACCTAATTATACAACTTAAACTAAAATTTTGAGCTTTTTTCTCGGTTAAAATTCGAAAGGCTTCTCTAGAAAGCCCATTTAGACATGCACGCTCTGAACCCTAAAAAAAGATCGAAAATGATATTAGATCAATTTTTTGGGTACAAAAAAGTTAATTATGGGCTTTTGAACCTAATTATACAGCCTAAACTCAAATTTTGAACTTTTTACTTGGATAAAATTCGAAAGGCTTCACTAGAAAGCCCATTTAGACATGCACGCTCTCAACCCTAAAAAAAGATCGAAAATGATATTAGATCAATTTTTTTGGGTACAAAAAAGTTAATTATGGGCTTTTGAACCTAATTATACAGCCTAAACTCAAATTTTGAACTTTTTACTCGGTTAAAATTCGAACGGGTTCACTAAAAAGCCCATTTAGACATGCGCGCTCTGAATCCTAAAAATTGAACGAAAATGATATTAAATCAAATTTCTTGGGTACAAAAAACTTAATTATGGGCTTTTCAACCTAATTACACAGCCTAAACTCAAATTTTGAAGTTTTTACTCGGTTAAAATTCGAACGGGTTCACTAAAAAAGCCCATTTAGACATGCACGCTCTGAACCCTAAAAATTGATTGAAAATGATATTAAATCAAATTTTTTGGGTATAAAAAGTTAATTACGGCCTCTTGCACCTAATTATACAGCTTAAACTCAAATTTTGAGCTTTTTACTTGGATAAAATTCGAAAGGGTTCCCTAGAAAGCCCATTTAGACATGCACGCTCTTAACCATAAAAAACGATCGAAAATTATATTAAATCAAATTTTTTGGTGCAAAAAGTTAATTATCGCCTCTTGCACCTAATTATACAGCTTAAACTCAAATTTTGAGCTTTTTACTCGGTTAAAATTCGAAAGGGTTCACTAGAAAGCCCATTTAGACATGCACGCTCTGAACCATAAAAAACGATCGAAAATGATATTAAATCAAATTTTTTGGTTGCAAAAAGTTAAGTATGGGCTTTTGAACCTAATTATACAACTTAAACTAAAATTTTGAGCTTTTTTCTCGGTTAAAATTCGAAAGGCTTCACTAGAAAGCCCATTTAGACATGCACGCTCTAAACCCTAAAAAAAGATCGAAAATGATATTAGATCAATTTTTTTGGGTACAAAAAAGTTAATTATGGGCTTTTGAACCTAATTATACAGCTTAAACTAAAATTTTGAACTTTTTACTCGGTAAAATTCGAACGGGTTCACTAAAAAGCCCATTTAGACATGCACTCTCTGAACCCTAAAAATTGATCGAAAATGAAATTAAATCAAATTTTTCGGGTACAAAAAGTTAATTATTGTCTTTTGAACCTAATTATACAGCTTAAACTTAAATTTTGAGCTTTTTACTAGGTTAAAATTCGAAAGTGTTCACTAGAAAGCCCATTTAGACATGCACGCTCTGAACCATAAAAAACGATCGAAAATGATATTAAATCAAATTTTGTGGTTGCAAAAAGTTAATTATGGGCTTTTGAACCTAATTATACAACTTAAACTAAAATTTTAAGCTTTTTTCTCGGTTAAAATTCAAAAGGCTTCACTAGAAAGCCTATTTAGACATGCACGCTCTGAACCCTAAAAAAAGATCGAAAATGATATTAGATCAAATTTTTTGGGTACAAAAAAGTAAATTATGAGCTTTTGAACCTAATTATACAGCTTAAACTAAAATTTTGAACTTTTTACTCGGTTAAATTTCGAACGGGTTCACTTGAAAGCCCATTTAGACATGCACGCTCTGAACCATAAAAAACGATCGAAAATTATATTAAATCAAATTTTTTTTGTGCAAAAAGTTAATTATGGGCTTTCGAACCTAATTATACAACTTAAACTAAAATTTTGAGCTTTTTTCTCGGTTAAAATTCGAAAGGCTTCGCTAGAAAGCCCATTTAGACATGCACGCTCTGAACCCTAAAAAAAGATCGAAAATGATATTAGATCAATTTTTTGGGTACAAAAAAGTTAATTATGGGCTTTTGAACCTAATTATACAGCCTAAACTCAAATTTTGAACTTTTTACTCGGTTAAAATTCGAACGGGTTCACTAAAAAGCCCATTTAGACATGCGTGCTCTGAATCCTAAAAATTGAACGAAAAAGATATTAAATCAAATTTCTTGGGTACAAAAAACTTAATTATGGGCTTTTCAACCTAATTACACAGCCTAAACTCAAATTTTGAAGTTTTTACTCGGTTAAAATTCGAACGGGTTCACTAAAAAAGCCCATTTAGACATGCACGCTCTGAACCCTAAAAATTGATTGAAAATGATATTGAATCAAATTTTTTGGGTATAAAAAGTTAATTACGGCCTCTTGCACCTAATTATACAGCTTAAACTCAAATTTTTAGCTTTTTACTTGGATAAAATTCGAAAGGGTTCCCTAGAAAGCCCATTTAGACAAGCACGCTCTTAACCATAAAAAACAATCGAAAATTATATTAAATCAAATTTTTTGGTGCAAAAAGTTAATTATGGCCTCTTGCACCTAATTATACAGCTTAAACTCAAATTTTGAGCTTTTTACTCGGTTAAAATTCGAAAGGGTTCACTAGAAAGCCCATTTAGACATGCACGCTCTGAACCATAAAAAACGATCGAAAATGATATTAAATCAAATTTTTTGGTTTCAAAAAGTTAAGTATGGGCTTTTGAACCTAAGTATACAACTTAAACTAAAATTTTGATCGTTTTTATCGGTTAAAATTCGAAAGGCTTCACTAGAAAGCCCATTTAGACATGCACGCTCTGAACCCTAAAAAAAGATCGAAAATGATATTAGATCAGTTTTTTTGGGTACAAAAAAGTTAATTATGGGCTTTTGAACCTAATTATACAGCTTAAACTAAAATTTTGAACTTTTTACTCGGTTAAATTTCGAACGGGTTCACTTGAAAGCCCATTTAGACATGCACGCTCTGAACCCTAAAAAAAGATCGAAAATGATATTAGATCAATTTTTTGGGTACAAAAAAGTTAATTATGGGCTTTTGAACCTAATTATACAGCCTAAACTCAAATTTTGAACTTTTTACTCGGTTAAAATTCGAACGGGTTCACTAAAAAGCCCATTTAGACATGCGTGCTCTGAATCCTAAAAATTGAACAAAAATGATATTAAATCAAATTTTTTGGGTGCAAAAAACTTAATTATGGGCTTTTCAACCTAATTACACAGCCTAAACTCAAATTTTGAAGTTTTTACTCGGTTAAAATTCGAACGGGTTCACTAAAAACCCCATTTAGACATGCACGCTCTGAACCCTAAAAACTGATCGAAAATGATATTAAATCAAATTTTTTGCGTATAAAAAGTTAATTATGGGCTTTTGAACCTAATTATACAGCCTAAACTCAAATTTTAAACTTTTTACTCGGTTAAAATTCGAACGGGTTCACTAAAAAGCCCATTTAGACATGCGTGCTCTGAATCCTAAAAATTGAACAAAAATGATATTAAATCAAATTTTTTGGGTGCAAAAAACTTAATTATGGGCTTTTCAAACTAATTACACAGCCTAAACTCAAATTTTGAAGTTTTTACTCGGTTAAAATTCGAACGGGTTCACTAAAAAGCCCATTTAGACATGCACGCTCTGAACCCTAAAAACTGATCGAAAATGATATTAAATCAAATTTTTTGGGTATAAAAAGTTAATTATGGGCTTTTGAACCTAATTATACAGCCTAAACCCAAATTTTAAACTTTTTACTCGGTTAAAATTCGAACGGGTTCACTAAAAAGCCCATTTAGACATGCGTGCTCTGAATCCTAAAAATTGAACAAAAATGATATTAAATCAAATTTTTTGGGTGCAAAAAACTTAATTATGGGCTTTTCAACCTAATTACACAGCCTAAACTCAAATTTTGAAGTTTTTACTCGGTTAAAATTCGAACGGGTTCACTAAAAAGCCCATTTAGACATGCACGCTCTGAACCCTAAAAACTGATCGAAAATGATATTAAATCAAAATTTTTGGGTATAAAAAGTTAATTATGGGCTTTTGAACCTAATTATACAGCCTAAACTCAAATTTTAAACTTTTTACTCGGTTAAAATTCGAACGGGTTCACTAAAAAGCCCATTTAGACATGCGTGCTCTAAATCCTTAAAATTGAACAAAAATGATATTAAATCAAATTTTTTGGGAGCAAAAAACTTAATTATGGGCTTTTCAACCT
This sequence comes from Abelmoschus esculentus, assembly GCA_035048815.1. NCBI lineage: Eukaryota > Viridiplantae > Streptophyta > Magnoliopsida > Malvales > Malvaceae > Abelmoschus > Abelmoschus esculentus. The sequence continues at coordinate 7,695,259 of JAUCBN010000049.1, forward strand.
AATTACACAGCCTAAACTCAAATTTTGAACTTTTTACTCGGTTAAAATTCGAACGGGTTCACTAAAAAGCCCATTTTGACATGCACGCTCTGAACCCTAAAAAAAGATCGAAAATGATATTAGATCAATTTTTTGGGTACAAAAAAGTTAATTATGGGCTTTTGAACCTAATTATACAGCCTAAACTCAAATTTTGAACTTTTTACTCGGTTAAAATTCGAACGGGTTCACTAAAAAGCCCATTTAGACATGCGTGCTCTGAATCCTAAAAATTGAACAAAAATGATATTAAATCAAATTTTTTGGGTGCAAAAAACTTAATTATGGGCTTTTCAACCTAATTACACAGCCTAAACTCAAATTTTGAAGTTTTTACTCGGTTAAAATTCGAACGGGTTCACTAAAAAGCCCATTTAGACATGCACGCTCTGAACCCTAAAAACTGATCGAAAATGATATTAAATCAAAATTTTTGGGTATAAAAAGTTAATTATGGGCTTTTGAACCTAATTATACAGCCTAAACTCAAATTTTAAACTTTTTACTCGGTTAAAATTCGAACGGGTTCACTAAAAAGCCCATTTAGACATGCGTGCTCTAAATCCTAAAAATTGAACAAAAATGATATTAAATCAAATTTTTTGGGAGCAAAAAACTTAATTATGGGCTTTTCAACCTAATTACACAGCCTAAACTCAAATTTTGAAGTTTTTACTCGGTTAAAATTCGAACGGGTTCACTAAAAAGCCCATTTAGACATGGACGCTCTGAACCCTAAAAACTGATCGAAAATGATATTAAATCAAATTTTTTGGGTATAAAAAGTTAATTATGGGCTTTTGAACCTAATTATACAGCCTAAACTCAAATTTTAAACTTTTTACTCGGTTAAAATTCGAACTGGTTCACTAAAAAGCCCATTTAGACATGCACGCTCTGAACCCTAAAAAAAGATCGAAAATGATATTAGATCAATTTTTTGGGTACAAAAAAGTTAATTATGGGCTTTTGAACCTAATTATATAGCCTAAACTCAAATTTTGAAGTTTTTACTCGGTTAAAATTCGAACGGGTTCACTAAAAAGCCCATTTAGACATGCACGCTCTGAACCCTAAATATTGATCCAAAATGATATTAAATCAAATTTTTTGGGTACAAAAAACTTAATAATGGGCTTTTGAACCTAATTACACAGCCTAAACTCAAATTTTACTCGGTTAAAATTCGAAGGGGTTCACTAAAAAGCCTATTTAGACATGCACGCTCTGAACCCTAAAAAAAGATCGGAAATGATATTAGATCAATTTTTTGGGGTACAAAAAAGTTAATTATGGGCTTTTGAACATAATTATACAGCTTAAACTAAAATTTTGAACTTTTTACTCGGTTAAAATTCGAACGGGTTCACTAGAAAGCCCATTTAGACATGCTCGATCTGAACCATAAAAAACGATCAAATTTTGAGCTTTTTACTTGGAATAATGCCCATTTTGAGCATTTTTGTGCAAAAAGTTAATTATGGGCTTTTGAACCTAATTATACAACTTAAACTCAAATTTTGAGCTTTTTACTTGGATAAAATTCGAAAGGGTTCACTAGAAAACCCATTTAGACATGCACGCTCTGAACCATAAAAAACGATCGAAAATTATATTAAGTCAAATTTTTTGGTGCAAAAAGTTAATTATGGCCTCTTGCACCTAATTATACAGCTTAAACTCAAATTTTGAGCTTTTTACTCGGTTAAAATTCGAAAGGGTTCACTAGAAAGCCCATTTAGACATGCACGCTCTGAACCATAAAAAACGATCGAAAATTATATTAAATCAAATTTTTTTTTGTGCAAAAAGTTAATTATGGGATTTTGAACCTAATTATACAACTTAAACTAAAACTTTGAGCTTTTTTCTCGGTTAAAATTCGAAAGGCTTCACTAGAAAGCCCATTTAGACATGCACGCTCTGAACCCTAAAAATTGATCGAACATGATATTAGATCAATTTTTGGGTACAAAAAAGTTAATTATGGGCTTTTGAACCTAATTATACAGCTTAAACTAAAATTTTGAACTTTTTACTCGGTTAAAATTCGAACGGGTACACTAGAAAGCCCATTTATACATGCACGCTCTGAACCATAAAAAACGATCGAAAATGATATTAAATCAAATTTTTTGGGTATAAAAAGTTAATTATGGGCATTTGAACCTAATTATACAACTTAAACTAAAATTTTGAGCTTTTTTCTCGTTTAAAATTCGAACGGGTTCACTAGAAAGCCCATTTAGACATGCAAGCTCTGAACCTCAAAAAAGATCGAAAATGATTTTAAATCAAATTTTTTGGTTACAAAAAACTTAATTATGGTCTTTTGAACCTAATTACAAAGCTTAAACTCAAATTTTGAACTTTTTACTCGGTTAAAATTCGAACGGGTTCACTAAAAAGCCCATTTACACATGCACGCTCTGAACCCTAAAAATGATCGAAAATGATATTAAATCAAATTTTTTGGGTATAAAAAGTTAATTATGGGCTCTTGCACCTAATTATACTACTTAAACTAAAATTTTGAGCTTTTTTCTCGTTTAAAATTCGAAGGGGTTCACTAGAAAGCCCATTTAGACATGCAAGCTCTGAACCTCAAAAAAGATCGAAAATGATTTTAAATCAAATTTTTTGGTTACAAAAAACTTAATTATGGTCTTTTGAACCTAATTACAAAGCTTAAACTCAAATTTTGAACTTTTTACTCGGTTAAAATTCGAAAGGGTTCACTAGAAAGCCCATTTAGACATGCACGCTCTGAACCATAAAAAACGATCGAAAATTATATTATATCAAATTTTTTTTGTGCAAAAAGTTAATTATGGGCTTTTGAACCTAATTATACAACTTAAACTAAAATTTTGAGCTTTTTTCTCGATTAAAATTCGAACGGGTTCACTAGAAAGCCCATTTAGACATGTACACTCTCAACCTTAAAAAAAGATCGAAAATGATATTAAATCAATTTTTTGGGTACAAAAAACTTAATTATGGGCTTTTGAACCTAATTACACAGCTTAAACTCAAATTTTGAACTTTTTACTCGGTTAAAATTCGAACGGGTTCACTAAAAAGCCCATTTAGACAAGCACGCTCTGAACCCTAAAAATTGATCGAAAATGAAATTAAATCAAATTTTTCGGGTACAAAAAGTTAATTATTGTCTTTTGAACCTAATTATACATCTTAAACTAAAATTTTGAGCTTTTTACTCGGTTAAAATTCGAAAGGGTTCACTAAAAAGCCCATTTAGACATGCATGCTCTGAACCATAAAAAACGATCGAAAATGATATTAAATTAAATTTTTTGGTTTCAAAAAGTTAAGTATGGGATTCTGAACCTAATTATACAACTTAAACTAAAATTTTGAGCTTTTTTCTCGGTTAAAATTCGAAATGCTTCACTAGAAAGCCCATTTAGACATGCACGCTCTGAACCCTAAAAAAAGATCGAACATGATATTAGATCAATTTTTGGGTACAAAAAAGTTAATTATGGGCTTTTGAACCTAATTATACAGCTTAAACTAAAATTTTGAGCTTTTTACTCGGTTTAAAATTCGAAAGGGTTTTAGTAGAAAGCCCATTTAGACATGCACGCTCTGAACCATAAAAAACGATCGAAAATTATATTAAATCAATTTTTTTTGTGCAAAAAGTTAATTATGGGCTTTTGAACCTAATTATACAACTTAAACTAAAATTCTGAGCTTTTTTCTCGTTTAAAATTCGAACGGGTTCACTAGAAAGCCCATTTAGACATGCAAGCTCTGAACCTCAAAAAAGATCGAAAATGATTTTAAATCAAATTTTTTGGTTACAAAAAACTTAATTATGGTCTTTTGAACCTAATTACAAAGCTTAAACTCAAATTTTGAACTTTTTACTCGGTTAAAATTCGAACGGGTTCACTAAAAAGCCCATTTAGACATGCACGCTCTGAACCCTAAAAAATGATCGAAAATGATATTAAATCAAATTTTTTGGGTATAAAAAGTTAATTATGGGCTCTTGCACCTAATTATACAGCTTAAACTCATATTTTGAGCTTTTTACTCGGTTAAAATTCGAAAGGTTTCACTAGAAAGCCCATTTAGACATGCACGCTCTGAACCATAAAAAACGATCGAAAATTATATTAAATCAAATTTTTTTTGTGCAAAAAGTTAATTATGGGCTTTTGAACCTAATTATACAACTTAAACTAAAATTTTGAGCTTTTTTCTCGATTAAAATTCGAACGGGTTCACTAGAAAGCCCATTTAGACATGTACACTCTCAACCTTAAAAAAAGATCGAAAATGATATTAAATCAATTTTTTGGGTACAAAAAACTTAATTATGGGCTTTTGAACCTAATTACACAGCTTAAACTCAAATTTTAAACTTTTTACTCGGTTAAAATTCGAACGGGTTCACTAAAAAGCCCATTTAGACAAGCACGCTCTGAACCCTAAAAATTGATCGAAAATGAAATTAAATCAAATTTTTCGGGTACAAAAAGTTAATTATTGTCTTTTGAACCTAATTATACATCTTAAACTAAAATTTTGAGCTTTTTACTCGGTTAAAATTCGAAAGGGTTCACTAAAAAGCCCATTTAGACATGCATGCTCTGAACCATAAAAAACGATCGAAAATGATATTAAATTAAATTTTTTGGTTTCAAAAAGTTAAGTATGGGATTCTGAACCTAATTATACAACTTAAACTAAAATTTTGAGCTTTTTTCTCGGTTAAAATTCGAAATGCTTCACTAGAAAGCCCATTTAGACATGCACGCTCTGAACCCTAAAAAAAGATCGAACATGATATTAGATCAATTTTTGGGTACAAAAAAGTTAATTATGGGCTTTTGAACCTAATTATACAGCTTAAACTAAAATTTTGAGCTTTTTACTCGGTTAAAATTCGAAAGGGTTTAGTAGAAAGCCCATTTAGACATGCACGCTCTGAACCATAAAAAACGATCGAAAATTATATTAAATCAATTTTTTTTGTGCAAAAAGTTAATTATGGGCTTTTGAACCTAATTATACAACTTAAACTAAAATTCTGAGCTTTTTTCTCGTTTAAAATTCGAACGGGTTCACTAGAAAGCCCATTTAGACATGCAAGCTCTGAACCTCAAAAAAGATCGAAAATGATTTTAAATCAAATTTTTTGGTTACAAAAAACTTAATTATGGTCTTTTGAACCTAATTACAAAGCTTAAACTCAAATTTTGAACTTTTTACTCGGTTAAAATTCGAACGGGTTCACTAAAAAGCCCATTTAGACATGCACGCTCTGAACCCTAAAAAATGATCGAAAATGATATTAAATCAAATTTTTTGGGTATAAAAAGTTAATTATGGGCTCTTGCACCTAATTATACAGCTTAAACTCATATTTTGAGCTTTTTACTCGGTTAAAATTCGAAAGGTTTCACTAGAAAGCCCATTTAGACATGCACGCTCTGAACCATAAAAAACGATCGAAAATTATATTAAATCAAATTTTTTTTGTGCAAAAAGTTAATTATGGGCTTTTGAACCTAATTATACAACTTAAACTAAAATTTTGAGCTTTTTTCTCGATTAAAATTCGAACGGGTTCACTAGAAAGCCCATTTAGACATGTACACTCTCAACCTTAAAAAAAGATCGAAAATGATATTAAATCAATTTTTTTGGGTACAAAAAACTTAATTATGGGCTTTTGAACCTAATTACACAGCTTAAACTCAAATTTTGAACTTTTTACTCGGTTAAAATTCGAACGGGTTCACTAAAAAGCCCATTTAGACAAGCACGCTCTGAACCCTAAAAATTGATCGAAAATGAAATTAAATCAAATTTTTCGGGTACAAAAAGTTAATTATTGTCTTTTGAACCTAATTATACATCTTAAACTAAAATTTTGAGCTTTTTACTCGGTTAAAATTCGAAAGGGTTCACTAAAAAGCCCATTTAGACATGCATGCTCTGAACCATAAAAAAACGATCGAAAATGATATTAAATTAAATTTTTTGGTTTCAAAAAGTTAAGTATGGGATTCTGAACCTAATTATACAACTTAAACTAAAATTTTGAGCTTTTTTCTCGGTTAAAATTCGAAATGCTTCACTAGAAAGCCCATTTAGACATGCACGCTCTGAACCCTAAAAAAAGATCGAACATGATATTAGATCAATTTTTGGGTACAAAAAAGTTAATTATGGGCTTTTGAACCTAATTATACAGCTTAAACTAAAATTTTGAGCTTTTTACTCGGTTAAAATTCGAAAGGGTTTAGTAGAAAGCCCATTTAGACATGCACGCTCTGAACCATAAAAAACGATCGAAAATTATATTAAATCAATTTTTTTTGTGCAAAAAGTTAATTATGGGCTTTTGAACCTAATTATACAACTTAAACTAAAATTCTGAGCTTTTTTCTCGTTTAAAATTCGAACGGGTTCACTAGAAAGCCCATTTAGACATGCAAGCTCTGAACCTCAAAAAAGATCGAAAATGATTTTAAATCAAATTTTTTGGTTACAAAAAACTTAATTATGGTCTTTTGAACCTAATTACAAAGCTTAAACTCAAATTTTGAACTTTTTACTCGGTTAAAATTCGAACGGGTTCACTAAAAAGCCCATTTAGACATGCACGCTCTGAACCCTAAAAAATGATCGAAAATGATATTAAATCAAATTTTTTGGGTATAAAAAGTTAATTATGGGCTCTTGCACCTAATTATACAGCTTAAACTCATATTTTGAGCTTTTTACTCGGTTAAAATTCGAAAGGTTTCACTAGAAAGCCCATTTAGACATGCACGCTCTGAACCATAAAAAACGATCGAAAATTATATTAAATCAAATTTTTTTTGTGCAAAAAGTTAATTATGGGCTTTTGAACCTAATTATACAACTTAAACTAAAATTTTGAGCTTTTTTCTCGATTAAAATTCGAACGGGTTCACTAGAAAGCCCATTTAGACATGTACACTCTCAACCTTAAAAAAAGATCGAAAATGATATTAAATCAATTTTTTGGGTACAAAAAACTTAATTATGGGCTTTTGAACCTAATTACACAGCTTAAACTCAAATTTTAAACTTTTTACTCGGTTAAAATTCGAACGGGTTCACTAAAAAGCCCATTTAGACAAGCACGCTCTGAACCCTAAAAATTGATCGAAAATGAAATTAAATCAAATTTTTCGGGTACAAAAAGTTAATTATTGTCTTTTGAACCTAATTATACATCTTAAACTAAAATTTTGAGCTTTTTACTCGGTTAAAATTCGAAAGGGTTCACTAAAAAGCCCATTTAGACATGCATGCTCTGAACCATAAAAAACGATCGAAAATGATATTAAATTAAATTTTTTGGTTTCAAAAAGTTAAGTATGGGATTCTGAACCTAATTATACAACTTAAACTAAAATTTTGAGCTTTTTTCTCGGTTAAAATTCGAAATGCTTCACTAGAAAGCCCATTTAGACATGCACGCTCTGAACCCTAAAAAAAGATCGAACATGATATTAGATCAATTTTTGGGTACAAAAAAGTTAATTATGGGCTTTTGAACCTAATTATACAGCTTAAACTAAAATTTTGAGCTTTTTACTCGGTTAAAATTCGAAAGGGTTTAGTAGAAAGCCCATTTAGACATGCACGCTCTGAACCATAAAAAACGATCGAAAATTATATTAAATCAATTTTTTTTGTGCAAAAAGTTAATTATGGGCTTTTGAACCTAATTATACAACTTAAACTAAAATTCTGAGCTTTTTTCTCGTTTAAAATTCGAACGGGTTCACTAGAAAGCCCATTTAGACATGCAAGCTCTGAACCTCAAAAAAGATCGAAAATGATTTTAAATCAAATTTTTTGGTTACAAAAAACTTAATTATGGTCTTTTGAACCTAATTACAAAGCTTAAACTCAAATTTTGAACTTTTTACTCGGTTAAAATTCGAACGGGTTCACTAAAAAGCCCATTTAGACATGCACGCTCTGAACCCTAAAAAATGATCGAAAATGATATTAAATCAAATTTTTTGGGTATAAAAAGTTAATTATGGGCTCTTGCACCTAATTATACAGCTTAAACTCATATTTTGAGCTTTTTACTCGGTTAAAATTCGAAAGGTTTCACTAGAAAGCCCATTTAGACATGCACGCTCTGAACCATAAAAAACGATCGAAAATTATATTAAATCAAATTTTTTTTGTGCAAAAAGTTAATTATGGGCTTTTGAACCTAATTATACAACTTAAACTAAAATTTTGAGCTTTTTTCTCGATTAAAATTCGAACGGGTTCACTAGAAAGCCCATTTAGACATGTACACTCTCAACCTTAAAAAAAGATCGAAAATGATATTAAATCAATTTTTTGGGTACAAAAAACTTAATTATGGGCTTTTGAACCTAATTACACAGCTTAAACTCAAATTTTGAACTTTTTACTCGGTTAAAATTCGAACGGGTTCACTAAAAAGTCCATTTAGACAAACACGCTCTGAACCCTAAAAATTGATCGAAAATGAAATTAAATCAAATTTTTCGGGTACAAAAAGTTAATTATTGTCTTTTGAACCTAATTATACAGCTTAAACTAAAATTTTGAGCTTTTTACTCGGTTAAAATTCGAAAGGGTTCACTAAAAAGCCCATTTAGACATGCATGCTCTAAACCATAAAAAACGATCGAAAATGATATTAAATCAAATTTTTTGGTTTCAAAAAGTTAAGTATGGGATTCTGAACCTAATTATACAACTTAAACTAAAATTTTGAGCTTTTTTCTCGGTTAAAATTCGAAATGCTTCACTAGAAAGCCCATTTAGACATGCACGCTCTGAACCCTAAAAAAAGATCGAACATGATATTAGATCAATTTTTGGGTACAAAAAAGTTAATTATGGGCTTTTGAACCTAATTATACAGCTTAAACTAAAATTTTGAGCTTTTTACTCGGTTAAAATTCGAAAGGGTTCAGTAGAAAGCCCATTTAGACATGCACGCTCTGAACCATAAAAAACGACCGAAAATGATATTAAATCAAATTTTTTTGGGTTCAAAAAAGTTAATTATGGGCTTTTGAACCTAATTACACAACTTAAACTCAAATTTTGAATTTTTTACTCGGTTAAAATTCGAACGGGTTCACTAAAAAGCCCATTTAGACATGCACGCTCTGAACCCTAAAAAATTGATCGAAAATGATATTGAATCAAATTTTTTGGGTATAAAAACTTAATTAAGGGCTCTTGCACCTAAATATACAGCTTAAACTCAAATTTTGAGTTTTTAACTCAGTTAACATTCGAAAGGGTTCACTAGAAAGCCCATTTAGATATGCACGCTCTGAACCATAAAAAACGATCGAAAATGATTTTAAATCAAATTTTTTGGTTGCAAAAAGTTAAGTATGGGCTTTGAAACCTAGTTATACAACTTAAACTAAAATTTTGAGCTTTTTTCTCGGTTAAAATTCGAACGGGTTCACTAGAAAGCCCATTTAGACATGTACACTATGAACCTTAAAAAAGATGGAAAATGATATTAAATCAAATTTTTTGGGTACAAAGAACTTAATTATGGGCTTTTGAACCTAATTACACAAATTAAACTCAAATTTTGAACTTTTTACTCGGTTAAAATTCGAACGGGTTCACGAAAAAGCCCATTTAGACAAGCACGCTCTGAACCCTAAAAATTGATCAAAAATCAAATTAAATCAAATTTTTCGGGTACAAAAAGTTAATTATTGTCTTTTGAACCTAATTATACAGCTTAAACTAAAATTTTGAGCTTTTTACTCGGTTAAAATTCGAAAAGGTTCACTAGAAAGCCCATTTAGACATGCACGCTCTGAACCATAAAAAACGATCGAACATGATATTAGATCAATTTTTGGGTACAAAAAAGTTAATTATGGGCTTTTGAACCTAATTATACAGCTTAAACTAAAATTTTGAACTTTTTACTCGGTTAAAATTCGAACGGGTTCACTAGAAAGCCCATTTATACATGCACGCTCTGAACCATAAAAAACGATCGAAAATTATATTAAATCAATTTTTTTTGTGCAAAAAGTTAATTATGGGCTTTTGAACCTAATTATAAAACTTAAACTAAAATTTTGAGCTTTTTTCTCGGTTAAAATTCGAACGGGTACACTAGAAAGCCCATTTAGACATGTACACTCTCAACCTTAAAAAAGATCGAAAATGATTTTAAATCAAACTTTTTGGTTACAAAAAACATAATTATGGGCTTTTGAACCTAATTACAAAGCTTAAACTGAAATTTTGAACTTTTTACTCGGTTAAAATTCGAACGGGATCACTAAAAACCCCATTTAGGCATCCACGCTCTAAACCCTAAAAATTGATCGAAAATGAAATTAAATCAAATTTTTCGGGTACAAAAAGTTAATTATGGTCTTTTGACCCTAATTAAACAGCCTAAACTAAAATTTTGAGCTTTTTCCTCGGTTAAAATTCGAAAGGGTTCACTAGAAAGCCCATTTAGACATGCACGCTCTGAACCATAAAAAACGATCGAAAATGATATTAAATCAAATTTTTTGGGTACAAAAAACTTAATTATGGGCTTTTGAACCTAATTACACAGCTTAAACTTAAATTTTGAACTTTTTACTCTGTTAAAATTCGAACGGGTTCACTAAAAAGCACATTTAGACATGCACGCTCTGAACCCGAAAAATTGATCGAAAATGATATTAAATCAAATTTTTTGGGTATAAAAAGTTAATTATGGCCTCTTGCACCTAATTATACAGCTTAAACTCAAATTTTGAGCTTTTTACTTGGATAAAATTCGAAAGGGTTCACTAGAAAGCCCATTTAGATATGCACGCTCTGAACCATAAAAAACGATCGAAAATTATATTAAATCAAATTTTTTTAGTGCAAAAAGTTAATTATGGGCTTTTGAACCTAATTGTACAGCTTAAACTAAAATTTTCAACTTTTTACTCGGTTAAAATTCGAAAGGGTTAACTAGAAAGCCCATTTAGACATGCAAGCTCTGAACCATAAAAAAAGAATAAAAATTATATTAAATCAAAATTTTTTGGTGCAAAAAGTTAATTTTGTGCTTTTGAACCTAATTATAGAACATAAACTAAAATTTTGTGCTTTTTTCTCGGTTAAAATTCGAATGGGTTCACTAGAAAGCCCATTTAGACATGTACACTCTGAACCTTAAAAAAGATCGAAAATGATGTTAAATCAAATTTTTTGGGTACAAAAGACTTAATTCTGGGCTTTTGAACCTAATTACACAGCTTAAACTCAAATTTTGAACTTTTTACTCGGTTAAAATTCGAACGGGTTCAGTAAAAAGCCCATTAAGACATGCACGCTCTGAACCCTAAAAATTGATAAAAAATGATATTAAATCAAATTTTTTGGGTATAAAAAGTTAATTATGGGCTCTTGCACCTAATTATACAGCTTAAACTAAAATTTTGAGCCTTTTACTCGGTTAAAATTCGAAAGGGTTCACTAGAAAGCCCATTTAGACATGCACGCTCTGAACCTTAAAACAGATCGAAAATGATATTAAATCAAATTTTTTGGGTACAAAAAACTTAATTATGGACTTTTGAACCTAATTACACAGCTTAAACTCAAATTTTGAACTTTTTACTCGGTTAAAATTCGAACGGGTTCACTAAAAAGCACATTTAGACATGCATGCTCTGAACCCTAAAAATTGATCGAAAATGATATTAAATCAAATTTTTTTGGGTATAAAAAGTTAATTATGGGCTCTTGCACCAAATTATACAGCTTAAACTCAAATTTTGAGCTTTTTACTCGGTTAAAATTCGAAAGGGTTCACTAGAAAGCCCATTTAGACATGCACGCTCTGAACCTTAAAAAACGATCAAAAATTATATTAAATCAAATTTTTTTTGTGCAAAAAGTTAATTATGGGCTTTTGAACCTAATTATACAACTTAAACTAAAATTTTGAGCTTTTTTCTCGGTTAAAATTTGAACGGGTTCACTAAAAAGCCCATTTAGACATGTACACTCTGAACCTTAAAAAAAGATCGAAATTGATATTAAATCAAATTTTTTGGGTACAAAAAACTTAATTATGGGCTTTTGAACCTAATTACACAGCTTAAACTCAAATTTTGAACTTTTTACTCGGTTAAAATTCGAACAGGTTCACTAAAAATCCCATTCAGACATGCATGCTCTGAACCATAAAAATTGATCGATAATGAAATTAAATCAAATTTTTCGGGTACAAAAAGTTAATTATTGTCTTTTGAACCTAATTATACAGCTTAACCTAAAATTTTGAGCTTTTTACTCGGTTAAAATTCGAAAGGGTTCACTAGAAAGCCCATGTAGACATGCACGCTCTGAACCATAAAAAACGATCGAAAATGATATTAAATCAAATTTTTTTGTTGCAAAAAGTTAAGTATGGGCTTTGGAACCTAATTATACAACTTAAACTAAAATTTTGTTCTTTTTTCTCGGTTAAAATTTGAAAGGCTTCACTAGAGAGCCCATTTAGACATGCACGCTCTGAACCATAAAAAACGATCGAAAATGATATTAAATCAAATTTTTTGGTTTCAAAAAGTTAAGTATGGGCTTTTGAACCTAATTATACAACTTAAACTAAAATTTTGAGCTTTTTTGTCGATTAAAATTCGAAAGGCTTCACTAGAAATCCCATTTAGACATGCACGCTCTGAACCCTAAAAAAAGATCGAACATGATATTAGATAAATTTTTTGGGTACAAAAAAGTTAATTATGGGCTTTTGAACCTAATTATACAGCTTAAACTCAAATTTTGAGCTTTTTACTCGGTTAAAATTCGAAAGGGTTCACTAGAAAGCCCATTTAGACATGCACGCTCTGAACCATAAAAAACGATCGAAAATGATATTAAATCAAATTTTTTTGGTGCAAAAAGTTAATTATGGGCTTTTGAACCTAATTATAGAACATAAACGAAAATTTTGAGCTTTTTTCTCGGTTAAAATTCGAATGGGTTCACTAGAAAGCCCATTTAGACATGTACACTCTGAAACCTTAAAAAAGATCGAAAATGATATTAAATCAAAATTTTTGGGTACAAAAAACTTAATTATGGGCTTTTGAACTTAATTACACACCTTAAACTCAAATATTGAACTTTTTACTCGGTTAAAATTCGAACGGGTTCACTAAAAAGCCGATTTAGACATGCACGCTCTGAACCCTAAAAATTGATCGATAATGAAATTAAATCAAATTTTTCGGGTACAAAAAGTTAATTATTGTCTTTTGAACCTAATTATACAACTTAACCTAAAATTTTGAGCTTTTTACTCGGTTAAAATTCGAAAGGGTTCACTAGAAAGCCCATTTAGACATGCACGCTCTGAACCATAAAAAACGATCGAAAATGATATTAAATCAAATTTTTTTGTTTCAAAAAGTTATGTATGGGCTTTGGAACCTAATTATACAACTTAAACTAAATTTTTGTGCTTTTTTCTCGGTTAAAATTCGAACGGGTTCACTAGAAAGCCCATTTAGACATGCACTCTGAACCCTAAAAAAAGATCGAAAATGATATTAAATCAAATTTTTTTGGGTTCAAAAAACTTAATTATGGGCTTTTGAACCTAATTACACAACTTAAACTCGAATTTTGAATTTTTTACTCGGTTAAAATTCGAACGGGTTCACTAAAAAGCCCATTTAGACATGCACGCTCTGAACCCTAAAAAATTGATCGAAAATGATATTAAATCAAATTTTTTGGGTATAAAAAGTTAATTATGGGCTCTTGCACCTAAATATACAGCTTAAACTCAAATTTTGAGTTTTTAACTCAGTTAAAATTCGAAAGGGTTCACTAGAAAGCCCATTTAGATATGCATGCTCTAAACCATAAAAAACGATCGAAAATGATTTTAAATCAAATTTTTTGGTTGCAAAAAGTTAAGTATGGGCTTTGGAACCTAATTATACAACTTAAACTAAAATTTTGAGCTTTTTTCTCGGTTAAAATTCGAACGGGTTCACTAGAAAGCCCATTTAGACATGTACACTCTGAACCCTAAAAAAAGATCGAAAATGATATTAAATCAATTTTTTTGGGTACAAAAAACTTAATAATGGGCTTTTGAACCTAATTACACAACTTAAACTCAAATTTTGAACTTTTTACTCGGTTAAAATTCGAACGGGTTCACTAAAAAGCCCATTTAGACATGCCCGCTCTGAACCCTAAAAATTGATCGAAAATGATATTAAATCAAATTTTTTGGGTATAAAAAGTTAATTATGGGCTCTTGCACCTAATTATACAGCTTAAAATCAAATTTTGATCTTTTTACTCTGTTAATATTCGAACGGGTTCACTAGAAAGCCCGTTTAGACATGCACGCTCTGAACCTTAAAAAAATATCGAAAATGATATTAAATCAAATTTTTTGGGTACAAAAAACTTAATTATGGGCTTTTGAACCTAATTACACAGCTTAAACTCAAATTTTGAGCTTTTTACTCGGTTAATATTCGAACGGGTTCACTAGAAAGCCCGTTTAGACATGCACGCTCTGAACCTTAAAAAATATCGAAAATGATATTAAATCAAATTTTTTGGGTACAAAAAACTTAATTATGGGCTTTTGAACCTAATTACACAGCTTAAACTCAAATTTTGAACTTTTTACTCGGTTAAAATTTGAAAGGGTTCACTAGAAAGCCCATTTAGACATGCACGCTCTGAACCATAAAAAATGATCGAAAATTATATTAAATCAAATTTTTTGGTGCAAAAAGTTAATTATGGGCTTTTGAACCTAATTACACGGCTTAAACTAAAATTTTGAACTTTTTACTCGGTTAAAATTCAAACGGGTTCAAAAAAGCCCATTTAGACATGCACGCTCTGAACCCTAAAAATTGATATAAAATGATATTAAATCAAATTTTTTGGGTATAAAAAGTTAATTATGGGCTCTTGCACCTATTTATACAGCTTAAACTCAAATTTTGATCTTTTTACTCGGTTAAAATTCGAAAGGGTTCACTAGAAAGCCCATTTAGACATGCACGCTCTAAACCATAAAAAACGATCGAAAATGATATTAAATCAAATTTTTTTGTTTCAAAAAGTTAAATATGGGCTTTGGAACCTAATTATACAACTTAAACTAAAATTTTGTGCTTTTTTCTCGGTTAAAATTTGAACGGGTTCACTAGAAAGCCCATTTAGACATGCACTCTGAACCCTAAAAAAAGATCAAAAATGATATTAAATCAAATTTTTTTGGGTTCAAAAAAGTTAATTATGGGCTTTTGAACCTAATTACACAACTTAAACTCAAATTTTGAATTTTTTACTCGGTTAAAATTCGAACGGGTTCACTAAAAAGCCCATTTAGACATGCACGCTCTGAACCCTAAAAAATTGATCGAAAATGATATTGAATCAAATTTTTTGGGTATAAAAACTTAATTAAGGGCTCTTGCACCTAAATATACAGCTTAAACTCAAATTTTGAGTTTTTAACTCAGTTAACATTCGAAAGGGTTCACTAGAAAGCCCATTTAGATATGCACGCTCTGAACCATAAAAAACGATCGAAAATGATTTTAAATCAAATTTTTTGGTTGCAAAAAGTTAAGTATGGGCTTTGAAACCTAGTTATACAACTTAAACTAAAATTTTGAGCTTTTTTCTCGGTTAAAATTCGAACGGGTTCACTAGAAAGCCCATTTAGACATGTACACTCTGAACCCTAAAAAAAGATCGAAAATGATATTAAATCAAATTTTTTTGGGTACAAAAAACTTAATTATGGGCTTTTGAACCTAATTACACAACTTAAACTCAAATTTTGAACTTTTTACTCGGTTAAAATTCGAACGGGTTCACTAAAAAGCCCATTTAGACATGCCCGCTCTGAACCCTAAAAATTGATCGAAAATGATATTAAATCAAATTTTTTGGGTATAAAAAGTTAATTATGGGCTCTTGCACCTAATTATACAGCTTAAAATCAAATTTTGATCTTTTTACTCTGTTAATATTCGAACGGGTTCACTAGAATGCCCGTTTAGACATGCACGCTCTGAACCTTAAAAAATATCGAAAATGATATTAAATCTAATTTTTTGGGTACAAAAAACTTAATTATGGGCTTTTGAACCTAATTACACAGCTTAAACTTAAATTTTGAACTTTTTACTCGGTTAATATTCGAACGGGTTCACTAGAAAGCCCATTTAGACATGCACGCTCTGAACCATAAAAAATATCGAAAATGATATTAAATCAAATTTTTTGGGTACAAAAAACTTAATTATGGGCTTTTGAACCTAATTACACAGCTTAAATTCAAATTTTGAACTTTTTACTCGGTTAAAATTTGAAAGGGTTCACTAGAAAGCCCATTTAGACATGCACGCTCTGAACCATAAAAAACGATCGAAAATTATATTAAATCAAATTTTTTGGTGAAAAAAGTTAATTATGGACTTTTGAACCTAATTACACGGCTTAAACTGAAATTTTGAACTTTTTACTCGGTTAAAATTCAAACGGGTTCACTAAAAAGCCCATTTAGACATGCACGCTCTGAACCCTAAAAATTGATCGAAAATGATATTAAATCAAATTTTTTGGGTACAAAAAGTTAATTATGGGCTCTTGCACCTAATTATACAGCTTAAAGTCAAATTTTGAGCTTTTTACTCGGTTAAAATTCGAAAGGGTTCACTAGAAAGCCCATTTAGACATGCACGCTCTAAACCATAAAAAACGATCGAAAATGATATTAAATCAAATTTTTTTGTTTCAAAAAGTTAAGTATGGGCTTTGGAACCTAATTATACAACTTAAACTAAAATTTTGTGCTTTTTTCTCGGTTAAAATTCGAACGGGTTCACTCGAAAGCCCATTTAGACATGCACGCTCTAAAACCTAAAAACGATCGAAAATGATATTAAATCAAATTTTTTGGTTTCAAAAAGTTGATTATCGGCTTTTGAACATAACTATAAAGCATAAACTCATGTTTTGAACTTTTTACTCTGTTAAAATTTGAACGGGTTAACACGAAAGCCTATTTAGACATACACGCTCTAAGCCCTAAAAAACGACCGAAAATGATATTAAATGAAATTTTTTGGGTACAAAAAGTTAATTATGGGCTTTTGAAACTAATTTAAAGCATTAACTCAAATTTTGAAATTTTTACTCGGTTAAAATTCGAGCGGGTTCACTCGAAAGCCTATTTAGACATGCACGCTCTAAGCTCTAAAAAACGATCGAAAATGATATTAAATCAAATATTTTGGGTACAAAAGTTAATTATGGGCTTTTGAACATAACTATAAAGCATAAACTCAAATTTTGAAATTTGTCCTCGGTTAAAATTCGAACGGGATCACTACAATCCCCATTTAGACATGCACGCTCTAAACCCTAAAAAACGATCGAAAATGATATTAAATCAAATTTTTTGGGTACAAAAAGTTAATTACGGGCTTTTGAACCTAACTATAAAGCATAAACACATGTTTTGAACTTTTTACTCGGTTAAAATTGGAACGGGTTCACTCGAAAGCCCATTTAGACCTGCACGCTCTAAACGCTAAAAAACGATAGAAAATGATATTAAATCAAATTCTTTGGGTACAAAAAGTTAATTACGAGCTTTTGAAACTAATTGTAAAGCATTAACTCAAATTTTGTGCTTTTTACTCGGTTAAAATTTGAACGGGTTCACTCGAAAGCCCATTTAGACCTGCACGCTCTAAACCCTAAAAAACGATAGAAAATGATATTAAATCAAATTCTTTGGGTACAAAAAGTTAATTACGAGCTTTTGAAACTAATTGTAAAGCATTAACTCAAATTTTGTGCTTTTTACTCGGTTATAATTTGAACGGGTTCACTCGAAAGCCCATTTAGACATGCACGCTCTAAACCCTAAAAAAGGATCGAAAATGATATTAAATCAAATTTTTTGGGTACAAAAATTAATTATGGGCTTTTGAACCTAATTATAAAGCATAAACTCAAATTTTGAAATTTGTGCTCGGTTAAAATTCGAACTGGTTCACTACAATGCCCATTTTGACATGCACGCTCTAAACCCTAAAAAACGATCGAAAATGATATTAAATCAAATTTTGAGGATACAAAAAGTTAATTATGGGCTTTTGAACATAACTATAACGCATAAACTCAAATTTTAAACTTTTTACTCAGTTAAAATTTGAACGGGTTCACTCGAAAGCCCATTTAGACATGCACGCTCTAAACCCTAAAAAACGATCGAAAATGATATTAAATCAAATTTTTTGGGTATAAAAAGTTAATTATGGGCTTTTGAAACTTATTTTAAAGCATTAAAACAAATTTTGAGCTTTTTACTCGGTTAAAATTCGAACGGGTTCACTCGAAGCCCATTTAGACATGCACGCTCTAAACCCTAAAAAACGATCGAAAATGATATTAAATCAAATTTTTTGGGTACAAAAAGTTAATTATGGGCTTTTGAACATAACTATAAAGAAGAAACTCAAATTTTGAACTTTTTACTCAGTTAAAATTCGAACAAGTTCACTCGAAAGCCTATTTAGACATGCACGCTCTAAACCCTAAAAAACGATCGAAAATGATATTAAATCAAATTTTGAGGATACAAAAAGTTAATTATGGGCTTTTGAACATAACTATAAAGCATAAACTCATGTTTTGAACTTTTTACTCGGTTAAAATACGAACGGGTTCACTCGAAAGCCCATTTAGACCTGCACGCTCTAAACCCTAAAAAACGATAGAAAATGATGTTAAATCAAATTCTTTGGGTACAAAAAGTTAATTACGAGCTTTTGAACCTAATTGTAAGGCATTAACTCAAATTTTGACCTTTTTACTCGGTTAAAATTTGAACGGGTTCACTCGAAAGCCCATTTAGACATCCACGCTCTAAAACCTAAAAAACGATTGAAAATGATGTTAAATTAATTTTTTGGGTACGAAAAGTTAATTATGGGCTTTTGAACATAACTATAAAGCATAAACTCTTGTTTTGAACTTTTTACTCGGTTAAAATTCGAACGGGTTCACTCGAAAGCCCATTTAGATATGCACGCTCTAAGCCCTAAAAAACGATCGAAAATAATATTAAATCAAATTTTTTGGGAACAAAAAGTTAATTATGGGCTTTTGAAACAAATTTTAAAGCATTAACACAAATTTTGAGCTTTTTACTCGGTTAAAATTCGAACGGGTTCACTCGAAAGCCCATTTAGACATGCACGCTCTAAACCCTAAAAAACGATCAAAAATGATATTAAATCAAATTTTGAGTGTACAAAAAATTAATTATGGGCTTTTGAACATAACTATAAAGTATAAACTCATATTTTAAACTTTTTACTCAGTTAAAATTCGAACGGGTTCACTCGAAAGCCCATTTAGACCTGCATGCTCTAAACCCTAAAAAACGATAGAAAATGATATTAAATCAAATTTTGAGGATACAAAAAGTTAATTACGAGCTTTTGAACCTAATTGTAAAGCATTAACTCAAATTTTGAGCTTTTTACTCGGTTAAAATTCGAACGGGTTCACTACAATACCCATTTAGACATGCACGCTCTAAGCCCTAAAAAACGATCGAAAATGATATTAAATCAAATTTTGAGGATACAAAAAGTTAATTATGGGCTTTTGAACATAACTATAAAGCATAAACTCATGTTTTGAACTTTTTACTCGGTTAAAATTCGAACGGGTTCACTCGAAAGCCCATTTAGACATGTACACTCTAAACCCTAAAAAACGATCGAAAATGATCTTAAATCAATTTTTTTGGGTACAAAAAGTTAACTATGGGCTTTTGAACATAACTATAAAGAAGAAACTCAAATTTTGAACTTTTTACTCGGTTAAAATTCGAACGGGTTCACTACAATGCCCATTTAGACATGCACGCTCTAAAACCTAAAAAACGATCGAAAATGATATTAAATCAAATTTTGAGGATACAAAAAGTTAATTATGGGCTTTTGAACATAACTATAAAGCATAAACTCATGTTTTGAACTTTTTACTCGGTTAAAATTCGAACGGGTTCACTCGAAAGCCCATTTAGACCTGCATGCGCTAAACCCTAAAAAACGATAGAAAATGATATTAAATCAAATTTTTTGGCTACAAAAAGTTAATTACGAGCTTTTGAACCTAATTGTAAAGCATTAACTCAAATTTTGAGCTTTTTACTCCGTTAAAATTCGAACGGGTTCACTACAATGCCCATTTAGACATGAACGCTCTAAGCCCTAAAAAACGATCGAAAATGATATTAAATCAAATTTTGAGGATACAAAAAGTTAATTATGGGCTTTTGAACATAACTATAAAGCATAAACTCATGTTTTGAACTTTTTACTCGGTTAAAATTCGAACGGGTTCACTCGAAAGCCCATTTAGACATGTACACTCTAAACCCTAAAAAACGATCGAAAATGATCTTAAATCAATTTTTTTGGGTACAAAAAGTTAACTATGGGCTTTTGAACATAACTATAAAGCATAAACTCTTGTTTTGAACTTTTTACTCGGTTAAAATTCGAACGGGTTCACTCGAAAGCCCATTTAGATATGCACGCTCTAAGCCCTAAAAAACGATCGAAAATGATATTAAATCAATTTTTTTGGGTACAAAAAGTTAACTATGGGCTTTTGAACATAACTATAAAGCATAAACTCATGTTTTGAACTTTTTACTCAGTTAAAATTCGAACGGGTTCACTCGAAAGCCCATTTAGACCTGCATGCTCTAAACCCTAAAAAACGATAGAAAATGATATTAAATCAAATTTTGAGGATACAAAAAGTTAATTACGAGCTTTTGAACCTAATTGTAAAGCATTAACTCAAATTTTGAGCTTTTTACTCGGTTAAAATTCGAACGGGTTCACTACAATGCCCATTTAGACATGCACGCTCTAAACCCTAAAAAACGATCGAAAATGATATTCAATCAAATTTTGGGGACACAAAAAGTTAATTATGGGCTTTTGAACATAACTATAAAGCATAAACTCATGTTTTGAACTTTTTACTCGGTTAAAATTCGAACGGGTTCACTCGAAAGCCCATTTAGACATGTACACTCTAAACCCTAAAAAACGATCGAAAATGATCTTAAATCAATTTTTTTGGGTACAAAAAGTTAACTATGGGCTTTTGAACATAACTATAAAGAAGAAACTCAAATTTTGAACTTTTTACTCGGTTAAAATTCGAACGGGTTCACTACAATGCCATTTAGACACGCACGCTCTAAACCCTAAAAAACGATCGAAAATGATATTAAATCAAATTTTGAGTATACAAAAAGTTAATTATGGGCTTTTGAACATAACTATAAAGCCTAAACTCATGTTTTGAAAATTTTTACTCGGTTAAAATTCGAACGGGTTCACTCGAAAGCCCATTTAGACTTGCACGC
Organism: Abelmoschus esculentus; assembly: GCA_035048815.1. Classification (NCBI taxonomy): domain Eukaryota; kingdom Viridiplantae; phylum Streptophyta; class Magnoliopsida; order Malvales; family Malvaceae; genus Abelmoschus; species Abelmoschus esculentus. The sequence continues at coordinate 7,716,818 of JAUCBN010000049.1, forward strand.
TCTAAACCCTAAAAAACGATAGAAAATGATATTAAATCAAATTCTTTCGGTACAAAAAGTTAATTACGACCTTTTGAACCTAATTGTAAGGCATTAACTCAAATTTTGACCTTTTTACTCGGTTAAAATTCGAACGGGTTCACTCGAAAGCCCATTTAGACATCCACGCTCTAAAACCTAAAAAACGATTGAAAATGATCTTAAATCAATTTTTTGGGTACGAAAAGTTAATTATGGGATTTTGAACATAACTATAAAGCATAAACTCATGTTTTGAACTTTTTACTCGGTTAAAATTCGAACGGGTTCACTCGAAAGCCTATTTAGACATGCACGCACTAAGCCCTAAAAAACGATCGAAAATGATCTTAAATCAATTTTTTTGGGTACAAAAAGTTAACTATGGGCTTTTGAACATAACTATAAAGAAGAAACTCAAATTTTGAACTTTTTACTCGGTTAAAATTCGAACGGGTTCACTACAATGCCCATTTAGACATGCACGCTCTAAAACCTAAAAAACGATCGAAAATGATATTAAATCAAATTTTGAGGATACAAAAAGTTAATTATGGGCTTTTGAACATAACTATAAAGCATAAACTCATGTTTTGAACTTTTTACTCGGTTAAAATTCGAACGGGTTCACTCGAAAGCCCATTTAGACCTGCATGCTCTAAACCCTAAAAAACGATAGAAAATGATATTAAATCAAATTTTTTGGCTACAAAAAGTTAATTACGAGCTTTTGAACCTAATTGTAAAGCATTAACTCAAATTTTGAGCTTTTTACTCGGTTAAAATTCGAACGGGTTCACTACAATGCCCATTTAGACATGCACGCTCTAAGCCCTAAAAAACGATCGAAAATGATATTAAATCAAATTTTGAGGATACAAAAAGTTAATTATGGGCTTTTGAACATAACTATAAAGCATAAACTCATGTTTTGAACTTTTTACTCAGTTAAAATTTGAACCGGTTCACTCGAAAGCCCATTTAGACCTGCATGCTCTAAACCCTAAAAAACGATAGAAAATGATATTAAATCAAATTTTGAGGATACAAAAAGTTAATTACGAGCTTTTGAACCTAATTGTAAAGCATTAACTCAAATTTTGAGCTTTTTACTCGGTTAAAATTCGAACGGGTTCACTACAATGCCCATTTAGACATGCACGCTCTAAGCCCTAAAAAACGATCGAAAATGATATTAAATCAAATTTTGAGGATACAAAAGTTAATTATGGGCTTTTGAACATAACTATAAAGCATAAACTCATGTTTTGAACTTTTTACTCGGTTAAAATTCGAACGGGTTCACTCGAAAGCCCATTTAGGCATGTACACTCTAAACCCTAAAAAACGATCGAAAATGATCTTAAATCAATTTTTTTGGGTACAAAAAGTTAACTATGGGCTTTTGAACATAAATATAAAGAAGAAACTCAAATTTTGAACTTTTTACTCGGTTAAAATTCGAACGGGTTCACTACAATGCCCATTTAGACATGCACGCTCTAAAACCAAAAAAACGATCGAAAATGATATTAAATCAAATTTTGAGGATACAAAAAGTTAATTATGGGCTTTTGAACATAACTATAAAGCATAAACTCATGTTTTGAACTTTTTACTCAGTTAAAATTCGAACGGGTTCACTCGAAAGCCCATTTAGACCTGCATGCTCTAAAACCTAAAAAAAGATCGAAAATGATATTAAATCAAATTTTGAGGATACAAAAAGTTAATTACGAGCTTTTGAACCTAATTGTAAAGCATTAACTCAAATTTTGAGCTTTTTACTCTGTTAAAATTCGAACGGGTTCACTACAATGCCCATTTAGACATGCACGCTCTAAACCCTAAAAAACGATCGAAAATGATATTCAATCAAATTTTGGGGACACAAAAAGTTAATTATGGGCTTTTGAACATAACTATAAAGCATAAACTATGTTTTGAACTTTTTACTCGGTTAAAATTCGAACGGGTTCACTCGAAAGCCCATTTAGACATGTACACTCTAAACCCTATAAAACGATCGAAAATGATCTTAAATTAATTTTTTTGGGTACAAAAAGTTAACTATGGGCTTTTGAACATAACTATAAAGAAGAAACTCAAATTTTGAACTTTTTACTCGGTTAAAATTCGAACGGGTTCACTACAATGCCATTTAGACACGCACGCTCTAAACCCTAAAAAACGATCGAAAATGATATTAAATCAAATTTTGAGTATACAAAAAGTTAATTATGGGCTTTTGAACATAACTATAAAGCCTTAACTCATGTTTTGAAAATTTTTACTCGGTTAAAATTCGAACGGGTTCACTCGAAAGCCCATTTAGACTTACACGCTCTAAACCCTAAAAAACGATAGAAAATGATATTAAATCAAATTCTTTCGGTACAAAAAGTTAATTACGACCTTTTGAACCTAATTGTAAGGCATTAACTCAAATTTTGACCTTTTTACTCGGTTAAAATTCGAACGGGTTCACTCGAAAGCCCATTTAGACATCCACGCTCTAAAACCTAAAAAACGATTGAAAATGATCTTAAATCAATTTTTTGGGTACGAAAAGTTAATTATGGGCTTTTGAACATAACTATAAAGCATAAACTCTTGTTTTGAACTTTTTACTCGGTTAAAATTTGAACGGATTCACTCGAAAGCCCATTTAGATATGCACGCTCTAAGCCCTAAAAAACGATCGAAAATGATATTAAATCAAATTTTTTGGGTACAAAAAGTTAATTATGGGCTTTTGAAACAAATTTTAAAGCATTAACACAAATTTTGAGCTTTTTACTCGGTTAAAATTCGAACGGGTTCACTCGAAAGCCCATTTAGACATGCACGCTCTAAACCCTAAAAAACGATCAAAAATGATATTAAATCAAATTTTGAGGGTACAAAAAATTAATTATGGGATTTTGAACAAACCTATAAAGTATAAACTCATATTTTGAACTTTTTACTCATTTAAAATTCGAACGGGTTCACTCGAAAGCCCATTTAGACATGTACACTCTAAACCCTAAAAAACGATCGAAAATGATCTTAAATCAATTTTTTTGGGTACAAAAAGTTAACTATGGGCTTTTGAACATAACTATAAAGAAGAAACTCAAATTTTGAACTTTTTACTCGGTTAAAATTCGAACGGGTTCACTCGAAAGCCCATTTAGACCTGCACGCTCTAAACCCTAAAAAACGATCAAAAATGATATTAAATCAAATTTTTTGGGTACAAAAAGTTAATTATGAGCTTTTGAACCTAATTGTAAGGCATTAACTCAAATTTTGAGCTTTTTACTCGGTTAAAATTCGAACGGGTTCACTCGAAAGCCCATTTAGACCTGCACGCTCTAAACCCTAAAAAAACGATAGAAAATGATATTAAATCAAATTCTTTGGGTACAAAAAGTTAATTACGAGCTTTGGAACCTAATTGTAAGGCATTAACTCAAACTTTGACCTTTTTACTCGGTTAAAATTCGAACGGGTTCACTCGAAAGCCCATTTAGACATCCACGCTCTAAAACCTAAAAAACGATTGAAAATGATCTTAAATCAATTTTTTGGGTACAAAAAGTTAAGTATGGGCTTTTGAACATAAATATAAAGCATAAACTCTTGTTTTGAACTTTTTACTCGGTTAAAATTCGAACGGGTTCACTCGAAAGCCCATTTAGATATGCACGCTCTAAGCCCTAAAAAACGATCGAAAATGATATTAAATCAAATTTTTTGGGTACAAAAAGTTAATTATGGGCTTTTGAAACAAATTTTAAAGCATTAACACAAATTTTGAGCTTTTTACTCGGTTAAAATTCGAACGGGTTCACTACAATGCCCATTTAGACATGCACGCTCTAAACCCTAAAAAACGATCAAAAATGATATTAAATCAAATTTTGAGGGTACAAAAAATTAATTATGGGCTTTTGAACATAACTATAAAGTATAAACTCATATTCTGAACTTTTTACTTATTTAAAATTCGAACGGTTTCACTCGAAAGCCCATTTAGACCTGCATGCTCTAAACCCTAAAAAACGATGGAAAATGATATTAAATCAAATTTTTTGGGTACAAAAAATTAATTATGGTCTTTTCAAACTAACTATAAAGAATAAACTCAAATTTTAAAATTTGTACTCGGTTAAAATTCGAACGGGTTCACTACAATGCCCATTTAGACACGCACGCTCTAAACCCTAAAAAACGATCGAAAATGATATTAAATAAAATTTTTTGGGTACAAAAAGTTAATTATGGGCTTTTGAAACTAATTTTAAAGCATTAACACAAATTTTGAGATTTTTACTCGGTTAAAATTCGAACGGGTTCACTCGAAAGCCCATTTAGACCTGCATGCTCTAAACCCTAAAAAACGATAGAAAATCATATTAAATCAAATTTTTTGAGTACAAAAAGTTAATTATGGGCTTTTGAAACTAATTTTAAAGCATTAACACAAATTTTGAGCTTTTTACTCGGTTAAAATTCGAACGGCTTCACTCGAAAGCCCATTTAGACATGCACGCTCTAAACCCTAAAAAACGATCAAAAATGATATTAAATCAAATTTTGAGGGTACAAAAAATTAATTATGGGCTTTTGAACATAACTATAAAGTATAAACTCATATTTTGAATTTTTTACTCATTTAAAATTCGAACGGGTTCACTCGAAAGCCTATTTAGACATGCACACTATAAACCCTAAAAAACGCTCGAAAATGATCTTAAATCAATTTTTTTGGGTACAAAAAATTAATTATGGGCTTTTGAACATAACTATAAAGAAGAAACTCAAATTGTGAACTTTTTACTCGGTTAAAATTCGAACGGGTTCACTACAATGCCTATTTAGACATGCACGCTCTAAACCTTAAAAAACGATCGAAAATGATATTCAATCAAATTTTGGGGATACAAAAAGTTAATTATGGGCTTTTGAACATAACTATAAAGCATAAACTCATGTTTTGAACCTTTTACTCGGTTAAAATTCGAACGGGTTCACTCGAAAGCCCATTTAGACCTGCATGCTCTAAACCCTAAAAAACGATAGAAAATCATATTAAATCAAATTTTTTGGGTACAAAAAGTTAATTATGGGCTTTTGAAACTAATTTTAAAGCATTAACACAAATTTTGAGCTTTTTACTCGGTTAAAATTCGAACGGCTTCACTCGAAAGCCCATTTAGACATGCACGCTCTAAACCCTAAAAAACGATCAAAAATGATATTAAATCAAATTTTGAGGGTACAAAAAATTAATTATGGGATTTTGAACAAACCTATAAAGTATAAACTCATATTTTGAACTTTTTACTCATTTAAAATTCGAACGGGTTCACTCGAAAGCCCATTTAGACATGTACACTCTAAACCCTAAAAAACGATCGAAAATGATCTTAAATCAATTTTTTTGGGTACAAAAAGTTAACTATGGGCTTTTGAACATAACTATAAAGAAGAAACTCAAATTTTGAACTTTTTACTCGGTTAAAATTCGAACGGGTTCACTCGAAAGCCCATTTAGACCTGCACGCTCTAAACCCTAAAAAACGATCAAAAATGATATTAAATCAAATTTTTTGGGTACAAAAAGTTAATTATGAGCTTTTGAACCTAATTGTAAGGCATTAACTCAAATTTTGAGCTTTTTACTCGGTTAAAATTCGAACGGGTTCACTCGAAAGCCCATTTAGACCTGCACGCTCTAAACCCTAAAAAAACGATAGAAAATGATATTAAATCAAATTCTTTGGGTACAAAAAGTTAATTACGAGCTTTGGAACCTAATTGTAAGGCATTAACTCAAACTTTGACCTTTTTACTCGGTTAAAATTCGAACGGGTTCACTCGAAAGCCCATTTAGACATCCACGCTCTAAAACCTAAAAAACGATTGAAAATGATCTTAAATCAATTTTTTTGGGTACAAAAAGTTAAGTATGGGCTTTTGAACATAACTATATAGCATAAACTCTTGTTTTGAACTTTTTACTCGGTTAAAATTCGAACGGGTTCACTCGAAAGCCCATTTAGATATGCACGCTCTAAGCCCTAAAAAACGATCGAAAATGATATTAAATCAAATTTTTTGGGTACAAAAAGTTAATTATGGGCTTTTGAAACAAATTTTAAAGCATTAACACAAATTTTGAGCTTTTTACTCGGTTAAAATTCGAACGGGTTCACTACAATGCCCATTTAGACATGTACGCTCTAAACCCTAAAAAACGATCAAAAATGATATTAAATCAAATTTTGAGGGTACAAAAAATTAATTATGGGCTTTTGAACATAACTATAAAGTATAAACTCATATTTTGAACTTTTTACTTATTTAAAATTCGAACGGGTTCACTCGAAAGCCCATTTAGACCTGCATGCTCTAAACCCTAAAAAACGATGGAAAATGATATTAAATCAAATTTTTTGGGTACAAAAAATTAATTATGGTCTTTTGAAACTAACTATAAAGAATAAACTCAAATTTTAAAATTTGTACTCGGTTAAAATTCGAACGGGTTCACTACAATGCCCATTTAGACATGCACGCTCTAAACCCTAAAAAACGATCGAAAATGATATTAAATCAAATTTTTTGGTTACAAAAAGTTAATTATTGGCTTTTGAACATAACTATAAAGCATAAACTCTTGTTTTGAACTTTTTACTCGGTTAAAATTCGAACGGGTTCACTCGAAAGCCCATTTAGACATGCACGCTCTAAACCCTAAAAAACGATCAAAAATGATATTAAATCAAATTTTGAGGGTACAATAAATTAATTATGGGCTTTTGAACATAACTATAAAGTATAAACTCATATTTTGAATTTTTTACTCATTTAAAATTCGAACGGGTTCACTCGAAAGCCCATTTAGACATGCACACTCTAAACCCTAAAAAACGATCGAAAATGATCTTAAATCAATTTTTTTGGGTACAAAAAGTTAATTATGGGCTTTTGAACATAACTATAAAGAAGAAACTCAAATTTTGAACTTTTTACTCGGTTAAAATTCGAACGGGTTCACTACAATGCCCATTTAGACATGCACGCTCTGAACCCTAAAAACGATCGAAAATGATATTAAATCAAATTTTGAGGATACAAAAAGTTAATTATGGGCTTTTGAACATAACTATAAAGCATAAACTCATGTTTTGAACTTTTTACTCGGTTAAAATTTGAACGGGTTCACTCGAAAGCCCATTTAGACCTGCACGCTCTAAACCCTAAAAAACGATAGAAAATGATATTAAATCAAATTCTTTTGGTACAAAAAGTTAATTACGAGCTTTTGAACCTAATTGTAAGGCATTAACTCAAATTTTGAGCTTTTTACTCGGTTAAAATTCGAACGGGTTCACTCGAAAGCCCATTTAGACATGCACGCTCTAAACCCTAAAAAACGATCAAAAATGATATTAAATCAATTTTTTTGGGTACAAAAAGTTAATTATGGGCTTTTGAACATAACTATAAAGAAGAAACTCAAATTTTGAACTTTTTACTCGGTTAAAATTCGAACGGGTTCAATCGAAAGCCCATTTAGACATCCACGCTCTAAAACCTAAAAAATGATCTTAAATGATCTTAAATCAATTTTTTCGGTATGAAAAGTTAATTATAGGCTTCTGAACATAACTATAAAGCATAAACTCTTGTTTTGAACTTTTTAGTCAGTTAAAATTCGAACGGGTTCACTCGAAAGCCCATTTAGATATGCACGCTCTAAGCCCTAAAAAACGATCGAAAATGATATTAAATCAAATTTTTTGGGTACAAAAAGTTAATTATGGGCTTTTGAAACTAATTTTAGAGCATTAACACAAATTTTGAGCTTTTTACTCGGTTAAAATTCGAACGGGTTCACTCGAAAGCCCATTTAGGCATGCACGCTCTAAACCCTAAAAAACGATCAAAAATGATATTAAATCAAATTTTGAGGGTACCAAAAATTAATTATGGGCTTTTGAACATAACTATAATGTATAAACTCATATTTTGAACTTTTTACTCATTTAAAATTCGAACGGGTTCACTCGAAAGCCCATTTAGACATGCATGCTCTAAACCCTAAAAAACGATCGAAAATGATATTAAATCAAATTTTTTTGATACAAAAATTTAATTATGGGCTTTTGAACATAACTATAAAGCATAAACTCATGTTTTGAAATTTTTACTCGGTTAAAATTCGAACGGGTTCACTCGAAAGCCATTTAGATATGCACGCTCTAAGCCCTAAAAAACGATCGAAAATGATATTAAATAAAATTTTTTGGGTACACAAAGTTAATTATGGGCTTTTGAACATAACTATAAAGCATAAACTCATGTTTTGAACATTTTACTCGGTTAAAATTCGAACGGGTTCACTCGAAAGCCCATTTAGACATGCATGCTTAAACCCTAAAAAACGATCGAAAATGATATTAAATCAAATTTTGAGGATACAAAAAGTTAATTATGGGCTTTTGAACATAACTATAAAGCATTAACTCAAATTTTGACATTTTTACTCGGTTAAAATTCGAACGGGTTCACTCGAAAGCCCATTTAGACCTGCATGCTCTAAGCCCTAAAAAACGATAGAAAATGATATTAAATCAAATATTTTGGGTACAAAAAGTTAATTACGAGCTTTTGAACCTAATTGTAAAGCATTAACTCAAATATTGACATTTTTACTCGGTTAAAATTCGAACGGGTTCACTCGAAAGCCCATTTAGACATCCACGCTCTAAAACCTAAAAAACGATCGAAAATGATCTTAAATCAATTTTTTGGGTACAAAAAGTTAATTATGGGCTTTTGAACATAACTATAAAGCATAAACTCATATTTTGAAAATTTAATTCGGTTAAAATTCGAACGGGTTCACTCGAAAGCCCATTTAGACATGCATGCTTAAACCCTAAAAAACGATCGAAAATGATATTAAATCAAATTTTTTGGGTACGAAAAGTAAATTATGGGCTTTTGAAACTAATTTTAAAGCATTAACACAAATTTTGAGCTTTTTACTCGGTTAAAATTCGAACGGGTTCACTCGAAAGCCCATTTAGACATGCACGGTCTAAACCCTAAAAAACGATCAAAAATGATATTAAATCAAATTTTGAGGGTACAAAAAATTAATTATGGGCTTTTGAACATAACTATAAAGTATAAACTCATATTTTGAACTTTTTACTTATTTAAAATTCGAACGGGTTCACTCGAAGCCCATTTAGAAATGCACGCTCTAAACCCTAAAAAATGATCCAAAATGATATTGAATCAAATTTTGAGGGTAAAAAAAGTTAATTAAGGGCTTTTGAACATAACTATAAAGCATAAACTCAAATTTTGAACTTTTTATTCGGTTAAAATTTGAACGGGTTCACTCGAAACCCCATTTAGATATGCACGCTCTAAGCCCTAAAAAACGATCGAAAATGTTATTAAATCAAATTTTTTGGGTACAAAAAGTTAATTTTGGGCTTTTGAACATAACTATAAAGCATAAACTCATGTTTTGAACATTTTACTTGGTTAAAATTCGAACGGGTTCACTCGAAAGCCCATTTAGACATGCATGCTTAAACCCTAAAAAACGATCGAAAATGATATTAAATCGAATTTTTTGGGTACAAAAAGTTAATTATGGGCTTTTGAACATAACTATAAAGCATAAACTCATGTTTTGAACTTTTTATTCGGTTAAAATTCGAACGGGTTCACTCGAAAGCCCATTTAGATATGCACGCTCTAAGCCCTAAAAAACGATCGAAAATGTTATTAAATCAAATTTTTTGGGTACAAAAAGTTAATTATGGGCTTTTGAACATAACTATAAAGCATAAACTCATGTTTTGAACATTTTACTCGGTTAAAATTCGAACGGTTTCACTCGAAAGCCCAGTTAGACATGCATGCTTAAACCCTAAAAAACGATCGAAAATGATATTAAATCAAATTTTTTGGGTACAAAAAATTAATTATGGGCTTTTGAAAATAACTATAAAGCATAAACTCTTGTTTTGAACTTTTTACTCGGTTAAAATTCGAACGTGTTCACTCGAAAGCCCATTTAGATATGCACGCTCTAAGCCCTAAAAAACGATCGAAAATGATATTAAATAAAATTTTTTGGGTACAAAAAGTTAATTGTGGGCTTTTGAACATAACTATAAAGCATAAACTCATGTTTTGAACATTTTACTCGGTTAAAATTCGAACGGGTTCACTCGAAAGCCCATTTAGACATGCATGCTTAAACCCTAAAAAACGATAGAAAATGACATTAAATAAAATTTTTTGGGTACAAAAAGATAATTATGGGCTTTTGAACGTAACTATAAAGCATAAACTCATGTTTTGAACTTTTTACTCGGTTAAAATTCGAATGGGTTCACTCGAAAGCCCATTTAGATATGCACGCTCTAAGACCTAAAAAACGATCGAAAATGATATTAAATCAAATTTTTTGGGTACAAAAAGTTAATTATGGGATTTTGAAACTAATTTTAAAGCATTAACTCAAATTTTGAGCTTTTTACTTAGTTAAAATTCGAACGGGTTCACTCGAAAGCCCATTTAGACATGCACGCTCTAAACCCTAAAAAACGATCAAAAATGATATTAAATCAAATTTTGAGGGTACAAAAAATTAATTATGGGCTTTTGAACATAACTATAATGTATAAACTCATATTTTGAACTTTTTATTCGGTTAAAATTCGAACGGTTTCACTCGAAAGCCCAGTTAGACATGCATGCTCTAAACCCTAAAAAACGATCGAAAATGATATTAAATCAAATTTTTTGGGTACAAAAAGTTAATTATGGGCTTTTGAAACTAATTTTAAAGCATTAACACAAATTTTGAGCTTTTTACTCGGTTAAAATTCGAACGGTTTCACTCGAAGCCCATTTAGACATGCATTCTCTAAATCCTAAAAAACGATCGAAAATGATATTAAATCAAATTTTGAGGGTAAAAAAAGTTAATTATGGGCTTTTGAACATAACTATAAAGCATAAACTGAAATTTTGAATTTTTTATTCGATTAAAATTCGAACGAGTTCACTCGAAAGCCCAGTTAGACATTCATGCTCTAAACCCTAAAAAACGATCGAAAATGATATTAAATCAAATTTTTGGGTACAAAAAGTTAATTATGGGCTTTTGAACACAACTATAAAGCATAAACTCATATTTTGAACTTTTTACTCATTTAAAATTCGAACGGGTTCACTCGAAAGCCCATTTAGACATGCATGCTCTAACCCTAAAAAACGATCGAAAATGATATTAAATCAAATTTTTTGGGTACAAAAAGTTAATTATGGGCTTTTGAACATAACTATAAAGCATAAACTCATGTTTTGAACTTTTTACTCGGTTAAAATTCGAACGGGTTCACTCGAAAGCCATTTAGATATGCACGCTCTAAGCCCTAAAAAACGATCGAAAATGATATTAAATCAAATTTTTTGGGTACAAAAAGTTAATTATGGGCTTTTGAACATAACTATAAAGCATAAACTCATGTTTTGAACATTTTACTCGGTTAAAATTCGAACGGGTTCACTCGAAAGCCTATTTAGACATACATGCTTAAACCCTAAAAAACGATCGAAAATGATAATAAATCAAATTTTTTGGGTACAAAAAATTAATTACGGGCTTTTGAACATAACTATAAAGCATAAACTCATGTTTTGAACTTTTTACTAGGTTAAAATTCGAACGGGTTCACTCGAAAGCCTATTTAGACATGCACACTCTAAGCCCTAAAAAACGATCGAAAATGATATTAAATCAAATTTCTTGGGTGCGAAAAGTAAATTATGGGCTTTTGAAACTAATTTTAAAGCATTTACACAAATTTTGAGCTTTTTACTCGGTTAAAATTCGAACGGGTTCACTCGAAGCCCATTTAGACATGCACGCTCTAAACCCTAGAAAATGATCGAAAATGATATTAAATCAAATTTTGAGGGTAAAAAAAGTTAATTAAGGGCTTTTGAACATAACTATAAAGCATAAACTCAAATTTTGAACTTTTTATTCTGTTAAAATTCGAACGGGTTCACTCGAAAGCCCATTTAGACATGCATGCTCTAAACCCTAAAAAACGATCGAAAATGATATTAAATCAACTTTTTTGGGTACAAAAAGTTGATTATGGGATTTTGAACATAACTATAAAGCATAAACTCATATTTTGAACTTTTTACTCATTTAAAATTCGAACGGGTTCACTCGGAAGCCCATTTAGACATGCATGCTCTAAACCCTAAAAAACGATCGAAAATGATATTAAATCAAATTTTTTAGGTAAAAAAAGTTAATTACGGGCTTTTGAACATAACTATAAAGCATAAACTCTTCTTTTGAACTTTTTACTCGGTTAAAATTCGAACGGGTTCACTCGAAAGCCCATTTAGATATGCAGGCTCTAAGCCCTAAGAAACGATCGAAAATGATATTAAATCGATTTTTTTGGGTACAAAAAGTTAATTATGGGCTTTTGAACATAACTATAAAGCATAAACTCATGTTTTGAACATTTAACTCGGTTAAAATTCGAACGGGTTCACTGAAAGCCCATTTAGACATGCAGGCTTAAACCCTAAAAATCGATCGAAAATGATATTAAATAAAATTTTTTGGGTACAAAAAGTTAATTATGGGCTTTTGAACATAACTATAAAGCATAAACTTATGTTTTGAACTTTTTACTCGGTTAAAATTCGAACGGGTTCACTCGAAAGCCCATTTAGACATGCATGCTCTAAACCCTAAAAAACGATCGAAAATGATATTAAATCAACTTTTTTGGGTACAAAAAGTTAATTATGGGCTTTTCAACATAACTATAAAGCATAAACTCATATTTTGAACTTTTTACTCATTTAAAATTCGAACGGGTTCACTCGGAAGCCCATTTAGACATGCATGCTCTAAACCCTAAAAAACCATCGAAAATGATATTAAATCAAATTTTTTGGGTAAAAAAAGTTAATTATGGGATTTTGAACATAACTATAAAGCATAAACTCTTGTTTTGAACTTTTTACTCGGTTAAAATTCGAACGGGTTCACTCGAAAGCCATTTAGATATGCAGGCTCTAAGCCCTAAGAAACGATCGAAAATGATATTAAATCGATTTTTTTGGGTACAAAAAGTTAATTATGGGCTTTTGAACATAACTATAAAGCATAAACTCATGTTTTGAACATTTAACTCGGTTAAAATTCGAACGGGTTCACTGAAAGCCCATTTAGACATGCAGGCTTAAACCCTAAAAATCGATCGAAAATGATATTAAATAAAATTTTTTGGGTACAAAAAGTTAATTATGGGCTTTTGAACATAACTATAAAGCATAAACTTATGTTTTGAACTTTTTACTCGGTTAAAATTCGAACGGGTTCACTCGAAAGCCCATTTAGACATGCAGGCTTAAACCCTAAAAAACGATCGAAAATGATATTAAATAAAATTTTTTGGGTACAAAAAGTTAATTATGGGCTTTTGAACATAACTATAAAGCATAAACTCATGTTTTGAACTTTTTACTCGGTTAAAATTCGAACGGGTTCACTCGAAAGCCCATTTCGACATGCAGGCTTAAACCCTAAAAAACGATCGAAAATGATATTAAATAAAATTTTTTGGGTACAAAAAGTTAATTATGGGATTTTGAACATAAGTATAAAGCATAAACTCATGTTTTGAACTTTTTACTCGGTTAAAATTCGAACGGGTTCACTCGAAATCCCATTTAGAGATGCCTGCTCTAAACCCTAAAAAACTATCGAAAATGATATTAAATCAAATTTTTTGGGTACAAAAAGTTAATTATGGGCTTTTGAACATAACTATAAAGCATAAACTCTTGTTTTGAACATTTTACTCGGTTAAAATTCGAACGGGTTCACTCGAAAGCCCATTTAGACATGCAGGCTTAAACCCTAAAAAACGATCAAAAATGATATTAAATCGAATTTTTTGGGTACAAAAAGTTAATTATGGGCTTTTGAACATAACTATAAAGCATAAACTCATGTTTTGAACTTTTTACTCGGTTAAAATTCGAACGGGTTCACTCGAAAGCCTATTTAGACATGCACGCTCTAAGCCCTAAAAGACGATCGAAAATGATATTAAATCAAATTTTTTGGGTACAAAAAGTTAATTATGGGCTTTTGAAACTAATTTTAAAGCATTAACTCAAATTTTGAGCTTTTTACTTAGTTAAAATTCGAACGGGTTCACTCGAAAGCCCATTTAGACATGCACGCTCTAAACCCTAAAAAACGATCGAAAATGATATTAAATCAAATATTTTGGGTACGAAAAGTTAATTATGGGCTTTTGAAGCTAATTTTAAAGCATTAACTCAAATTTTGAGCTTTTTACTCGGTTAAAATTCGAACGGGTTCACTCGAAGCCCATTTAGACATGCACGCTCTAAATCCTAAAAAACGATCGAAAATGATATTAAATCAAATTTTTAGGGTAAAAAAAGTTAATTATGGGCTTTTGAACATAACTATAAAGCATAAATTGAAATTTTGAACTTTTTATTCGGTTAAAATTCGAACGGGTTCACTCGAAAGCCCAGTTAGACATGCATGCTCTAAACTCTAAAAAACGATCGAAAATGATATTAAATCAAATTTTTTGGGTACAAAAAGTTAATTATGGGCTTTTGAACACAACTATAAAGCATAAACTCATATTTTGAACTTTTTACTCATTTAAAATTCGAACGGGTTCACTCGAAAGCCCATTTAGACATGCATGCTCTAAACCCTAAAAAACGATCGAAAATGATATTAAATCAAATTTTTTGGGTATAAAAAGTTAATTATGGGCTTTTGAACATAACTATAAAGCATAAACTCATGTTTTGAACTTTTTACTCGGTTAAAATTCGAACGGGTTCACTCAAAAGCCATTTAGATATGCACGCTCTTAGCCCTAAAAAACGATCGAAAATGATATTAAATCAAATTTTTTGGGTACAAAAAGTTAATTATGGGCTTTTGAACATAACTATAAAGCATAAACTCATGTTTTGAACTTTTTACTCGGTTAAAATTCGAACGGGTTCACTCGAAAGCCTATTTAGACATGCACGCTCTAAGCCCTAAAAAACGATCGAAAATGATATTAAATCAAATTTTTTGGGTACAAAAAGTTAATTATGGGCTTTTGAAACTAATTTTAAAGCATTAACTCAAATTTTGAGCTTTTTACTTAGTTAAAATTCGAACGGGTTCACTCGAAAGCCCATTTAGACATGCACGCTCTAAACCCTAAAAAACGATCGAAAATGATATTAAATCAAATATTTTGGGTACGAAAAGTTAATTATGGGCTTTTGAAACTAATTTTAAAGCATTAACACAAATTTTGAGCATTTTACTCGGTTAAAATTCGAACGGGTTCACTCGAAGCCCATTTAGACATGCACGCTCTAAAACCTAAAAAACGATCGAAAATGATATTAAATCAAATTTTTAGGGTAAAAAAAGTTAATTATGGGCTTTTGCACATAACTATAAAGCATAAATTGAAATTTTGAACTTTTTATTCGGTTAAAATTCGAACGGTTTCACTCGAAAGCCCAGTTAGACATGCATGCTCTAAACCCTAAAAAACGATCGAAAATGATATTAAATAAAATTTTTTGGGTACAAAAAGTTAATTATGGGCTTTTGAACACAACTATAAAGCATAAACTCATATTTTGAACTTTTTACTCATTTAAAATTCGAACGGGTTCACTCAAAAGCCCATTTAGACATGCATGCTCTAAACCCTAGAAAACGATCGAAAATGATATTAAATCGAATTTTTTGGGTACAAAAAGTTAATTATGGGCTTTTGAACATAACTATAAAGCATAAACCCATGTTTTGAACTTTTTACTCGGTTAAAATTCGAACGGGTTCACTCGAAAGCCTATTTAGACATGCACGCTCTAAGCCCTAAAAAACGATCGAAAATGATATTAAATCAAAGTTTTTGGGTACAAAAAGTTAATTATGGGCTTTTGAAACTAATTTTAAAGCATTAACTCAAATTTTGAGCTTTTTACTTAGTTAAAATTCGAACGGGTTCACTCGAAAGCCCATTTAGACATGCACGCTCTAAACCCTAAAAAACGATCGAAAATGATATTAAATCAAATATTTTGGGTACGAAAAGTAAATTATGGGCTTTTGAAACTAATTTTAAAGCATTAACACAAATTTTGAGCTTTTTACTCGGTTAAAATTCGAACGGGTTCACTCGAAGCCCATTTAGACTTGCACGCTCTAAACCCTAAAAAAGATCAAAAATGATATTAAATCAAATTTTCAGGGTAAAAGAAGTTAATTATGGGCTTTTGAACATAACTATAAAGCATAAACTCATATTTTGAACATTTAATTCGGTTAAAATTCGAACGGGTTCACTCAAAAGCCCATTTAGACATGCACGGTCTAAACCCTAAAAAACGATAAAAAATGATATTAAATCAAATTTTGAGGGTACAAAAAATTAATTATGGGCTTTTGAACATAACTATAATGTATAAACTCATATTTTGAACTTTTTACTCATTTAAAATTCGAACGGGTTCACTCGAAGCCCATTTAGACATGCACGCTCTAAACCCTAAAAAATGATCGAAAATGATATTAAATCAAATTTTGAGGGTAAAAAAAGTTAATTAAGGGCTTTTGAACATAACTATAAAGCATAAACTCAAATTTTGAACTTTTTATTCAGTTAAAATTCGAACGGGTTCACTCGAAAGCCCATTTAGATATGCACGCTCCAAGCCCTAAAAAACGATCGAAAATGTTATTTAATCAAATTTTTTGGGTACAAAAAGTTAATTATGGGCTTTTGAAACTAATTTTAAAGCATTAACTCAAATTTTGAGCTTTTTACTTAGTTAAAATTCGAACGGGTTCACTCGAAAGCCCATTTAGACATGCACGCTCTAAACCCTAAAAAACGATCGAAAATGATATTAGATCAAATATTTTGGGTACGAAAAGTTAATTATGGGCTTTTGAAACTAATTTTAAAGCATTAACACAAATTTTGAGCATTTTACTCGGTTAAAATTCGAACGGGTTCACTCGAAGCCCATTTAGACATGCACGCTCTAAATCCTAAAAAACGATCGAAAATGATATTAAATCAAATTTTTAGGGTAAAAAAAGTTAATTATGGGCTTTTGCACATAACTATAAAGCATAAATTGAAATTTTGAACTTTTTATTCGGTTAAAATTCGAACGGTTTCACTCGAAAGCCCAGTTAGACATGCATGCTCTAAACCCTAAAAAACGATCGAAAATGATATTAAATAAAATTTTTTGGGTACAAAAAGTTAATTATGGGCTTTTGAACACAACTATAAAGCATAAACTCATATTTTGAACTTTTTACTCATTTAAAATTCGAACGGGTTCACTCAAAAGCCCATTTAGACATGCATGCTCTAAACCCTAGAAAACGATCGAAAATGATATTAAATCGAATTTTTTGGGTACAAAAAGTTAATTATGGGCTTTTGAACATAACTATAAAGCATAAACCCATGTTTTGAACTTTTTACTCGGTTAAAATTCGAACGGGTTCACTCGAAAGCCTATTTAGACATGCACGCTCTAAGCCCTAAAAAACGATCGAAAATGATATTAAATCAAAGTTTTTGGGTACAAAAAGTTAATTATGGGCTTTTGAAACTAATTTTAAAGCATTAACTCAAATTTTGAGCTTTTTACTTAGTTAAAATTCGAACGGGTTCACTCGAAAGCCCATTTAGACATGCACGCTCTAAACCCTAAAAAACGATCGAAAATGATATTAAATCAAATATTTTGGGTACGAAAAGTAAATTATGGGCTTTTGAAACTAATTTTAAAGCATTAACACAAATTTTGAGCTTTTTACTCGGTTAAAATTCGAACGGGTTCACTCGAAGCCCATTTAGACATGCACGCTCTAAACCCTAAAAAAGATCAAAAATGATATTAAATCAAATTTTCAGGGTAAAAGAAGTTAATTATGGGCTTTTGAACATAACTATAAAGCATTAACTCATATTTTGAACATTTAATTCGGTTAAAATTCGAACGGGTTCACTCAAAAGCCCATTTAGACATGCACGGTCTAAACCCTAGAAAACGATAAAAAATGATATTAAATCAAATTTTGAGGGTACAAAAAATTAATTATGGGCTTTTGAACATAACTATAATGTATAAACTCATATTTTGAACTTTTTACTCATTTAAAATTTGAACGGGTTCACTCGAAGCCCATTTAGACATGCACGCTCTAAACCCTAAAAAATGATCGAAAATGATATTAAATCAAATTTTGAGGGTAAAAAAAGTTAATTAAGGGCTTTTGAACATAACTATAAAGCATAAACTCAAATTTTGAACTTTTTATTCAGTTAAAATTCGAACGGGTTCACTCGAAAGCCCATTTAGATATGCACGCTCTAAGCCCTAAAAAACGATCGAAAATGTTATTTAATCAAATTTTTTGGGTACAAAAAGTTAATTATGGGCTTTTGAACATAACTATAAAGCATAAACTCATGTTTTGAACATATAACTCGGTTAAAATTTGAACGGGTTCACTCGAAAGCCCATTTAGACATGCAGGCTTAAACCGTAAAAAACGATAGAAAATGACATTAAATAAAAATTTTTGGGTACAAAAAGATAATTATGGGCTTTTGAACGTAACTATAAAGCATAAACTCATGTTTTGAACTTTTTACTCGGTTAAAATTCGAACGGGTTCACTCGAAAGCCCATTTAGATATGCACGCTCTAAGCCCTAAAAAACGATCGAAAATGATATTAAATCAAATTTTTTGGGTACAAAAAGTTAATTATGGGGCTTTTGAACATAACTATAAAGCATAAACTCATGTTTTGAACTTTTTACTCGGTTAAAATTCGAACGGGTTCACTCGAAATCCCATTTAGACATGCCTGCTCTAAACCCTAAAAAACGATCGAAAATGATATTAAATCAAATTTTTTGGGTACAAAAAGTTAATTATGGGCTTTTGAACATAACTATAAAGCATAAACTCTTGTTTTGAACATTTTACTCGGTTAAAATTCGAACGGGTTCACTCGAAAGCCCATTTAGACATGCAGGCTTAAACCCTAAAAAACGATCGAAAATGATATTAAATCGAATTTTTTGGGTACAAAAAGTTAATTATGGGCTTTTGAACATAACTATAAAGCATAAACTCATGTTTTGAACTTTTTACTCGGTTAAAATTCGAACGGGTTCACTCGAACGCCTATTTAGACATGCACGCTCTAAGCCCTAAAAAACGATCGAAAATGATATTAAATCAAATTTTTTGGGTACAAAAAGTTAATTATGGGCTTTTGAAACTAATTTTAAAGCATTAACTCAAATTTTGAGCTTTTTACTTAGTTAAAATTCGAACGGGTTCACTCGAAAGCCCATTTAGACATGCACGCTCTAAACCCTAAAAAACGATCGAAAATGATATCAAATCAAATATTTTGGGTACGAAAAGTTAATTATGGGCTTTTGAAGCTAATTTTAAAGCATTAACAAAAATTTTGAGCTTTTTACTCGGTTAAAATTCGAACGGGTTCACTCGAAGCCCATTTAGACATGCACGCTCTAAATCCTAAAAAACGATCGAAAATGATATTAAATCAAATTTTTAGGGTAAAAAAAGTTAATTATGGGCTTTTGAACATAACTATAAAGCATAAATTGAAATTTTGAACTTTTTATTCGGTTAAAATTCGAACGGGTTCACTCGAAAGCCCAGTTAGACATGCATGCTCTAAACTCTAAAAAACGATCGAAAATGATATTAAATCAAATTTTTTGGGTACAAAATGTTAATTATGGGCTTTTGAACACAACTATAAAGCATAAACTCATATTTTGAACTTTTTGCTCATTTAAAATTCGAACGGGTTCACTCGAAAGCCCATTTAGACATGCATGCTCTAAACCCTAAAAAACGATCGAAAATGATATTAAATCAAATTTTTTGGGTATAAAAAGTTAATTATGGGCTTTTGAACATAACTATAAAGCATAAACTCATGTTTTGAACTTTTTACTCGGTTAAAATTCGAACGGGTTCACTCAATAGCCATTTAGATATGCACGCTCTTAGCCCTAAAAAACGATCGAAAATGATATTAAATCAAATTTTTTGGGTACAAAAAGTTAATTATGGGCTTTTGAACATAACTATAAAGCATAAACTCATGTTTTGAACTTTTTACTCGGTTAAAATTAGAACGGGTTCACTCGAAAGCCTATTTAGACATGCACGCTCTAAGCCCTAAAAAACGATCGAAAATGATATTAAATCAAATTTTTTGGGTACAAAAAGTTAATTATGGGCTTTTGAAACTAATTTTAAAGCATTAACTCAAATTTTGAGCTTTTTACTTAGTTAAAATTCGAACGGGTTCACTCGGAAGCCCATTTAGACATGCACGCTCTAAACCCTAAAAAACGATCGAAAATGATATTAAATCAAATATATTGGGTACCAAAAGTTAATTATGGGCTTTTGAAACTAATTTTAAAGCATTAACACAAATTTTGAGTTTTTTACTCGGTTAAAATTCGAAGGGGTTCACTCGAAGCCCATTTAGACATGCACGCTCTAAATCCTAAAAAACGATCGAAAATGATATTAAATTAAATTTTTAGGGTAAAAAAAGTTAATTATGGGCTTTTGAACATAACTATAAAGCATAAATTGAAATTTTGAACTTTTTATTCGGTTAAAATTCAAACGGGTTCACTCGAAAGCCCAGTTAGACATGCACGCTCTAAACCCTAAAAAACGATCAAAAATGATATTAAATAAAATTTTTTGGGTACAAAAAGTTAATTACGAGCTTTTGAACCTAATTGTAAGGCATTAACTCAAATTTTGAGCTTTTTACTCGGTTAAAATTCGAACGGGTTCACTCGAAAGCCCATTTAGACATGCATGCTCTAAACCCTAAAAAACGATCAAAAATGATATTATATCAATTTTTTTGGGTACAAAAAGTTAATTACGAGCTTTTGAACCTAATTGTAAAGCATTAACTCAAATTTTGACATTTTTACTCGGTTAAAATTTGAACGGGTTCACTCGAAAGCCCATTTAGACATCCACGCTCTAAACCCTAAAAAACGATCGAAAATGATATTAAATCAATTTTTTTGGGTACAAAAAGTTAATTATGGGCTTTTGAACATAACTATAAAGAAGAAACTCAAATTTTGAACTTTTTACTCGGTTAAAATTCGAGCGGGTTCACTACAATGCCCATTTAGACATGCACGCTCTAAACCCTAAAAAACGATCGAAATGATATTAAATCACATTTTGAGGATACAAAAAGTTAATTATGGGCTATTGAACATAACTATAAAGCATAAACTACGTTTTGAACTTTTTACTCGGTTAAAATTCGAACGGGTTCACTCGAAAGCCCATTTAGACCTACATGCTCTAAACCCTAAAAAACGATAGAAAATGATATTAAATCAAATTTTTTGGGTACAAAAAGTTAATTACGAGCTTTTGAACCTAATTGTAAAGCATTAACTCAAATTTTGAACTTTTTACTCGGTTAAAATTCGAACGGGTTCACTCGAAAGCCCATTTAGAAATCCACGCTCTAAAACCTAAAAAACGATCGAAAATGATCTTAAATCAATTTTTTAGGTACAAAAAGTTAATTATGGGCTTTTGAACATAACTATAAAGAAGAAACTCAAATTTTGAACTTTTTACTCGGTTAAAATTCGAACGGGTTCACTACAATGCCCATTTAGACATGCACGCTCTAAACCCTAAAAAACGATCGAAAATGATATTAAATCAAATTTTTTGGTTACAAAAAGTTAATTATGGGCTTTTGAAACTAATTTTAAAGCATTAACTCAAATTTTGAGCTTTTTACTTAGTTAAAATTCGAACGGGTTCACTCGAAAGCCCATTTAGACATGCACGCTCTAAACCCTAAAAAACGATCGAAAATGATATTAGATCAAATATTTTGGGTACGAAAAGTTAATTATGGGCTTTTGAAACTAATTTTAAAGCATTAACACAAATTTTGAGCATTTTACTCGGTTAAAATTCGAACGGGTTCACTCGAAGCCCATTTAGACATGCACGCTCTAAATCCTAAAAAACGATCGAAAATGATATTAAATCAAATTTTTAGGGTAAAAAAAGTTAATTATGGGCTTTTGCACATAACTATAAAGCATAAATTGAAATTTTGAACTTTTTATTCGGTTAAAATTCGAACGGTTTCACTCGAAAGCCCAGTTAGACATGCATGCTCTAAACCCTAAAAAACGATCGAAAATGATATTAAATAAAATTTTTTGGGTACAAAAAGTTAATTATGGGCTTTTGAACACAACTATAAAGCATAAACTCATATTTTGAACTTTTTACTCATTTAAAATTCGAACGGGTTCACTCAAAAGCCCATTTAGACATGCATGCTCTAAACCCTAGAAAACGATCGAAAATGATATTAAATCGAATTTTTTGGGTACAAAAAGTTAATTATGGGCTTTTGAACATAACTATAAAGCATAAACCCATGTTTTGAACTTTTTACTCGGTTAAAATTCGAACGGGTTCACTCGAAAGCCTATTTAGACATGCACGCTCTAAGCCCTAAAAAACGATCGAAAATGATATTAAATCAAAGTTTTTGGGTACAAAAAGTTAATTATGGGCTTTTGAAACTAATTTTAAAGCATTAACTCAAATTTTGAGCTTTTTACTTAGTTAAAATTCGAACGGGTTCACTCGAAAGCCCATTTAGACATGCACGCTCTAAACCCTAAAAAACGATCGAAAATGATATTAAATCAAATATTTTGGGTACGAAAAGTAAATTATGGGCTTTTGAAACTAATTTTAAAGCATTAACACAAATTTTGAGCTTTTTACTCGGTTAAAATTCGAACGGGTTCACTCGAAGCCCATTTAGACATGCACGCTCTAAACCCTAAAAAAGATCAAAAATGATATTAAATCAAATTTTCAGGGTAAAAGAAGTTAATTATGGGCTTTTGAACATAACTATAAAGCATTAACTCATATTTTGAACATTTAATTCGGTTAAAATTCGAACGGGTTCACTCAAAAGCCCATTTAGACATGCACGGTCTAAACCCTAGAAAACGATAAAAAATGATATTAAATCAAATTTTGAGGGTACAAAAAATTAATTATGGGCTTTTGAACATAACTATAATGTATAAACTCATATTTTGAACTTTTTACTCATTTAAAATTTGAACGGGTTCACTCGAAGCCCATTTAGACATGCACGCTCTAAACCCTAAAAAATGATCGAAAATGATATTAAATCAAATTTTGAGGGTAAAAAAAGTTAATTAAGGGCTTTTGAACATAACTATAAAGCATAAACTCAAATTTTGAACTTTTTATTCAGTTAAAATTCGAACGGGTTCACTCGAAAGCCCATTTAGATATGCACGCTCTAAGCCCTAAAAAACGATCGAAAATGTTATTTAATCAAATTTTTTGGGTACAAAAAGTTAATTATGGGCTTTTGAACATAACTATAAAGCATAAACTCATGTTTTGAACATATAACTCGGTTAAAATTTGAACGGGTTCACTCGAAAGCCCATTTAGACATGCAGGCTTAAACCGTAAAAAACGATAGAAAATGACATTAAATAAAAATTTTTGGGTACAAAAAGATAATTATGGGCTTTTGAACGTAACTATAAAGCATAAACTCATGTTTTGAACTTTTTACTCGGTTAAAATTCGAACGGGTTCACTCGAAAGCCCATTTAGATATGCACGCTCTAAGCCCTAAAAAACGATCGAAAATGATATTAAATCAAATTTTTTGGGTACAAAAAGTTAATTATGGGGCTTTTGAACATAACTATAAAGCATAAACTCATGTTTTGAACTTTTTACTCGGTTAAAATTCGAACGGGTTCACTCGAAATCCCATTTAGACATGCCTGCTCTAAACCCTAAAAAACGATCGAAAATGATATTAAATCAAATTTTTTGGGTACAAAAAGTTAATTATGGGCTTTTGAACATAACTATAAAGCATAAACTCTTGTTTTGAACATTTTACTCGGTTAAAATTCGAACGGGTTCACTCGAAAGCCCATTTAGACATGCAGGCTTAAACCCTAAAAAACGATCGAAAATGATATTAAATCGAATTTTTTGGGTACAAAAAGTTAATTATGGGCTTTTGAACATAACTATAAAGCATAAACTCATGTTTTGAACTTTTTACTCGGTTAAAATTCGAACGGGTTCACTCGAACGCCTATTTAGACATGCACGCTCTAAGCCCTAAAAAACGATCGAAAATGATATTAAATCAAATTTTTTGGGTACAAAAAGTTAATTATGGGCTTTTGAAACTAATTTTAAAGCATTAACTCAAATTTTGAGCTTTTTACTTAGTTAAAATTCGAACGGGTTCACTCGAAAGCCCATTTAGACATGCACGCTCTAAACCCTAAAAAACGATCGAAAATGATATCAAATCAAATATTTTGGGTACGAAAAGTTAATTATGGGCTTTTGAAGCTAATTTTAAAGCATTAACAAAAATTTTGAGCTTTTTACTCGGTTAAAATTCGAACGGGTTCACTCGAAGCCCATTTAGACATGCACGCTCTAAATCCTAAAAAACGATCGAAAATGATATTAAATCAAATTTTTAGGGTAAAAAAAGTTAATTATGGGCTTTTGAACATAACTATAAAGCATAAATTGAAATTTTGAACTTTTTATTCGGTTAAAATTCGAACGGGTTCACTCGAAAGCCCAGTTAGACATGCATGCTCTAAACTCTAAAAAACGATCGAAAATGATATTAAATCAAATTTTTTGGGTACAAAATGTTAATTATGGGCTTTTGAACACAACTATAAAGCATAAACTCATATTTTGAACTTTTTGCTCATTTAAAATTCGAACGGGTTCACTCGAAAGCCCATTTAGACATGCATGCTCTAAACCCTAAAAAACGATCGAAAATGATATTAAATCAAATTTTTTGGGTATAAAAAGTTAATTATGGGCTTTTGAACATAACTATAAAGCATAAACTCATGTTTTGAACTTTTTACTCGGTTAAAATTCGAACGGGTTCACTCAATAGCCATTTAGATATGCACGCTCTTAGCCCTAAAAAACGATCGAAAATGATATTAAATCAAATTTTTTGGGTACAAAAAGTTAATTATGGGCTTTTGAACATAACTATAAAGCATAAACTCATGTTTTGAACTTTTTACTCGGTTAAAATTAGAACGGGTTCACTCGAAAGCCTATTTAGACATGCACGCTCTAAGCCCTAAAAAACGATCGAAAATGATATTAAATCAAATTTTTTGGGTACAAAAAGTTAATTATGGGCTTTTGAAACTAATTTTAAAGCATTAACTCAAATTTTGAGCTTTTTACTTAGTTAAAATTCGAACGGGTTCACTCGGAAGCCCATTTAGACATGCACGCTCTAAACCCTAAAAAACGATCGAAAATGATATTAAATCAAATATATTGGGTACCAAAAGTTAATTATGGGCTTTTGAAACTAATTTTAAAGCATTAACACAAATTTTGAGTTTTTTACTCGGTTAAAATTCGAAGGGGTTCACTCGAAGCCCATTTAGACATGCACGCTCTAAATCCTAAAAAACGATCGAAAATGATATTAAATTAAATTTTTAGGGTAAAAAAAGTTAATTATGGGCTTTTGAACATAACTATAAAGCATAAATTGAAATTTTGAACTTTTTATTCGGTTAAAATTCAAACGGGTTCACTCGAAAGCCCAGTTAGACATGCACGCTCTAAACCCTAAAAAACGATCAAAAATGATATTAAATAAAATTTTTTGGGTACAAAAAGTTAATTACGAGCTTTTGAACCTAATTGTAAGGCATTAACTCAAATTTTGAGCTTTTTACTCGGTTAAAATTCGAACGGGTTCACTCGAAAGCCCATTTAGACATGCACGCTCTAAACCCTAAAAAACGATCAAAAATGATATTATATCAATTTTTTTGGGTACAAAAAGTTAATTACGAGCTTTTGAACCTAATTGTAAAGCATTAACTCAAATTTTGACATTTTTACTCGGTTAAAATTTGAACGGGTTCACTCGAAAGCCCATTTAGACATCCACGCTCTAAACCCTAAAAAACGATCGAAAATGATATTAAATCAATTTTTTTGGGTACAAAAAGTTAATTATGGGCTTTTGAACATAACTATAAAGAAGAAACTCAAATTTTGAACTTTTTACTCGGTTAAAATTCGAGCGGGTTCACTACAATGCCCATTTAGACATGCACGCTCTAAACCCTAAAAAACGATCGAAATGATATTAAATCACATTTTGAGGATACAAAAAGTTAATTATGGGCTATTGAACATAACTATAAAGCATAAACTACGTTTTGAACTTTTTACTCGGTTAAAATTCGAACGGGTTCACTCGAAAGCCCATTTAGACCTACATGCTCTAAACCCTAAAAAACGATAGAAAATGATATTAAATCAAATTTTTTGGGTACAAAAAGTTAATTACGAGCTTTTGAACCTAATTGTAAAGCATTAACTCAAATTTTGAACTTTTTACTCGGTTAAAATTCGAACGGGTTCACTCGAAAGCCCATTTAGAAATCCACGCTCTAAAACCTAAAAAACGATCGAAAATGATCTTAAATCAATTTTTTAGGTACAAAAAGTTAATTATGGGCTTTTGAACATAACTATAAAGAAGAAACTCAAATTTTGAACTTTTTACTCGGTTAAAATTCGAACGGGTTCACTACAATGCCCATTTAGACATGCACGCTCTAAACCCTAAAAAACGATCGAAAATGATATTAAATCAAATTTTTTGGTTACAAAAAGTTAATTATTGGCTTTTGAAACTAACTATAAAGTATAAACTCATATTCTGAACTTTTTACTCATTTAAAATTCGAACGGGTTCACTCGAAAGCCCATTTAGACATGCACGCTCTAAACCCTAGAAAACGATCAAAAATGATATTAAATCAAATTTTTTGGCTACAAAAAGTTAATTATGGGCTTTTGAACATAACTATAAAGAAGAAACTCAAATTTTGAACTTTTTACTCGGTTAAAATTCGAACGGGTTCACTACAATGCCCATTTAGACATGCACGCTCTAAACCCTAAAAAACGATCGAAAATGATATTAAATCAAATTTTTTGGTTACAAAAAGTTAATTATTGGCTTTTGAACATAACTATAAAGTATAAACTCATATTCTGGACTTTTTACTCATTTAAAATTCGAACGGGTTCACTCGAAAGCCCATTTAGACATGCACGCTCTAAACCCTAAAAAACGATCAAAAATGATATTAAATCAAATTTTTTGGGTACAAAAAGTTAATTATGGGCTTTTGAACATAACTATAAAGAAGAAACTCAAATTTTGAACTTTTTACTCGGTTAAAATTCGAACGGGTTCACTACAATGCCCATTTAGACATGCACGCTCTAAACCCTAAAAAACGATCGAAAATGATATTAAATCAAATTTTGAGGATACAAAAAGTTAATTATGGGCTTTTGAACATAACTATAAAGCATAAACTATGTTTTGAACTTTTTACTCGGTTAAAATTCGAACGGTTTCACTCGAAAGCCCATTTAGACCTGCATGCTCTAAGCCCTAAAAAACGATAGAAAATGATATTAAATCAAATTTTTTGGGTACAAAAAGTCAATTACGAGCTTTTGAACCTAATTGTAAAGCATTAACTCAAATATTGACATTTTTACTCGGTTAAAATTCGAACGGGTTCACTCGAAAGCCCATTTAGACATCCACGCTCTAAAACCTAAAAAACGATCGAGAATGATCTTAAATCAATTTTTTGGGTACAAAAAGTTAATTATGGGCTTTTGAACATAACTATAAAGAAGAAACTCAAATTTTAAACTTTTTACTCGGTTAAAATTCGAACGGGTTCACTACAATCCCCATTTAGACATGCACGCTCTAAACCCTAAAAAACGATCGAAAATGATATTAAATCAAATTTTGAGGATACAAAAAGTTAATTATGGGCTTTTGAACATAACTATAAAGCATAAACTATGTTTTGAACTTTTTACTCGGTTAAAATTCGAACGGGTTCACTCGAAAGCCCATTTAGACCTGCATGCTCTAAGCCCTAAAAAACGATAGAAAATGATATTAAATCAAATTTTTTGGGTACAAAAAGTCAATTACGAGCTTTTGAACCTAATTGTAAAGCATTAACTCAAATATTGACATTTTTACTCGGTTAAAATTCGAACGGGTTCACTCGAAAGCCCATTTAGAAATCCACGCTCTAAAACCTAAAAAACGATCGAAAATGATCTTAAATCAATTTTTTGGGTACAAAAAGTTAATTATGGGCTTTTGAACATAACTATAAAGAAGAAACTCAAATTTTAAACTTTTTACTCGGTTAAAATTCGAACGGGTTCACTACAATGCCCATTTAGACATGCACGCTCTAAACCCTAAAAAACGAACGAAAATGATATTAAATCAAATTTTGAGGATACAAAAAGTTAATTATGGGCTTTTGAACATAACTATAAAGCATAAACTATGTTTTGAACTTTTTACTCGGTTAAAATTCGAACGGGTTCACTCGAAAGCCCATTTAGACCTGCATGCTCTAAGCCCTAAAAAACGATAGAAAATGATATTAAATCAAATTTTTTGGGTACAAAAAGTCAATTACGAGCTTTTGAACCTAATTGTAAAGCATTAACTCAAATATTGACATTTTTACTCGGTTAAAATTCGAACGGGTTCACTCGACAGCCCATTTAGACATCCACGCTCTAAAACCTAAAAAACGATCGAAAATGATCTTAAATCAATTTTTTGGGTACAAAAAGTTAATTATGGGCTTTTGAACATAACTATAAAGAAGAAACTCAAATTTTGAACTTTTTACTCGGTTAAAATTCGAACGTGTTCACTACAATGCCCATTTAGACATGCACGCTCTAAACCCTAAAAAACGATCGAAAATGATATTAAATCAAATTTTTTGGTTACAAAAAGTTAATTATTGGCTTTTGAACATAACTATAAAGTATAAACTCATATTCTGAACTTTTTACTCATTTAAAATTCGAACGGGTTCACTCGAAAGCCCATTTAGACATGCACGCTCTAAACCCTAAAAAATGATCAAAAATGATATTAAATCAAATTTTTTGGGTACAAAAAGTTAATTATGGGCTTTTGAACATAACTATAAAGAAGAAACTCAAATATTGACATTTTTACTCGGTTAAAATTCGAACGGGTTCACTCGAAAGCCCATTTAGACCTGCATGCTCTAAACCCTAAAAAACGAACGAAAATGATATTAAATCAAATTTTGAGGATACAAAAAGTTAATTATGGGCTTTTGAACATAACTATAAAGAAGAAACTCAAATTTTGAACTTTTTACTCGGTTAAAATTCGAACGGGTTCACTACAATGCCCATTTAGACATGCACGCTCTAAACCCTAAAAAACGATCGAAAATGATATTAAATCAAATTTTGAGGACACAAAAAGTTAATTATGGGCTTTTGAACATAACTATAAAGCATAAAATATGTTTTGAACTTTTTACTCGGTTAAAATTCGAACGGGTTCACTCGAAAGCCCATTTAGACCTGCATGCTCTAAACACTAAAAAACGATAGAAAATGATATTAAATCAAATTTTTTGGGTACAAAAAGTTAATTACGAGCTTTTGAACCTAATTGTATAGCATTAACTCAAATATTGACATTTTTACTCGGTTAAAATTCGAACGGGTTCACTCGAAAGCCCATTTAGACATCCACGCTCTAAAACCTAAAAAACGATCGAAAATGATCTTAAATCAATTTTTTGGGTACAAAAAGTTAATTATGGGCTTTTGAACATAACTATAAAGAAGAAACTCAAATTTCAAACTTTTTACTTGGTTAAAATTCGAACGGGTTCACTACAATGCCCATTTAGACATGCACGCTCTAAACCCTAAAAAACGATCGAAAATGATATTAAATCAAATTTTGAGGATACAAAAAGTTAATTATGGGCTTTTGAACATAACTATAAAGCATAAACTATGTTTTGAACTTTTTACTCGGTTAAAATTCGAACGGGTTCACTCGAAAGCCCATTTAGACCTGCATGCTCTAAGCCCTAAAAAACGATAGAAAATGATATTAAATCAAATTTTTTGGGTACAAAAAGTCAATTACGAGCTTTTGAACCTAATTGTAAAGCATTAACTCAAATATTGACATTTTTACTCGGTTAAAATTCGAACGGGTTGACTCGAAAGCCCATTTAGACATCCACGCTCTAAAACCTAAAAAACGATCGAAAATGATCTTAAATCAATTTTTTGGGTACAAAAAGTTAATTATGGGCTTTTGAACATAACTATAAAGAAGAAACTCAAATTTTGAACTTTTTACTCGGTTAAAATTCGAACGGGTTCACTACAATGCCCATTTAGACATGCACGCTCTAAACCCTAAAAAATGATCGAAAATGATATTAAATCAAATTTTTTGGTTACAAAAAGTTAATTATTGGCTTTTGAACATAACTATAAAGTATAAACTCATATTCTGAACTTTTTACTCATTTAAAATTCGAACGGGTTCACTCGAAAGCCCATTTAGACATGCACGCTCTAAACCCTAAAAAATGATCAAAAATGATATTAAATCAAATTTTTTGGGTACAAAAAGTTAATTATGGGCTTTTGAACCTAATTGTAAAGCATTAACTCAAATTTTGACATTTTTACTCGGTTAAAATTCGAAAAAAAACGATCGAAAATGATCTTAAATCAATTTTTTGGGTACAAAAAGTTAATTATGGGCTTTTGAACATAACTATAAAGAAGAAACTCAAATTTTAAACTTTTTACTCGGTTAAAATTCGAACGGGTTCACTACAATGCCCATTTAGACATGCACGCTCTAAACCCTAAAAAATGATCGAAAATGATATTAAATCAAATTTTGAGGATAGAAAAAGTTAATTATGGGCTTTTGAACATAACTATAAAGCATAAACTATGTTTTGAACTTTTTACTCGGTTAAAATTCGAACGGGTTCACTCGAAAGCCCATTTAGACCTGCATGCTCTAAACCCTAAAAAACGATAGAAAATGATATTAAATCAAATTTTTTGAGTACAAAAAGTTAATTACGAGCTTTTGAACCTAATTGTAAAGCATTAACTCAAATATTGACATTTTAACTCGGTTAAAATTCGAACGGGTTCACTCGAAAGCCCATTTAGTCATCCACGCTCTAAAACCTAAAAAACGATCGAAAATGATCTTAAATCAATTTTTTGGGTACAAAAAGTTAATTATGGGCTTTTGAACATAACTATAAAGAAGAAACTCAAATTTTAAACTTTTTACTCGGTTAAAATTCGAACGGGTTCACTCGAAAGCCCATTTAGACCTGCATGCTCTAAACCCTAAAAAACGATAGAAAATGATATTAAATCAAATTTTTTGGGTACAAAAAGTTAATTACGAGCTTTTGAACCTAATTGTAAAGCATTAACTCAAATTTTGACATTTTTACTCGGTTAAAATTCGAACGGGTTCACTCGAAAGCCCATTTAGACCTGCATGCTCTAAACCCTAAAAAACGATAGAAAATGATATTAAATCAAATTTTTTGGGTACAAAAAGTTAATTACGAGCTTTTGAACCTAATTGTAAAGCATTAACTCAAATTTTGACATTTTTACTCGGTTAAAATTCGAACGGGTTCACTCGAAAGCCCATTTAGACCTGCATGCTCTAAACCCTAAAAAACGATAGAAAAAGATATTAAATCAAATTTTTTGGGTACAAAAAGTTAATTACGAGCTTTTGAACCTAATTGTAAAGCATTAACTCAAATATTGACATTTTTACTCGGTTAAAATTCGAACGGGTTCACTCGAAAGCCCATTTAGACATCCACGCTCTAAAACCTAAAAAACGATCGAAAATGATCTTAAATCAATTTTTTGGGTACAAAAAGTTAATTATGGGCTTTTGAACATAACTATAAAGAAGAAACTCAAATTTTGAACTTTTTACTCGGTTAAAATTCGAACGGGTTCACTATAATGCCCATTTAGACATGCACGCTCTAAACCCTAAAAAACGATCGAAAATGATATTAAATCAAATTTTTTGGTTACAAAAAGTTAATTATTGGCTTTTGAACATAACTATAAAGTATAAACTCATATTTTGAACTTTTTACTCATTTAAAATTCGAACGGGTTCACTCGAAAGCCCATTTAGACATGCACGCTCTAAACCCTAAAAAACGATCAAAAATGATATTAAATCAAATTTTTTGGGTACAAAAAGTTAATTATGGGCTTTTGAACATAACTATAAAGAAGAAACTCAAATTTTGAACTTTTTACTCGGTTAAAATTCGAACGGGTTCACTCGAAAGCCCATTTAGACATGCACGCTCTAAACCCTAAAAAACGATCGAAAATGATATTAAATCAAATTTTTTGGTTACAAAAAGTTAATTATTTGCTTTTGAACATAACTATAAAGTATAGACTCATATTCTGAACTTTTTACTCATTTAAAATTCGAACGGGTTCACTCGAAAGCCCATTTAGACATGCACGCTCTAAACCCTAAAAAACGATCAAAAATGATATTAAATCAAATTTTTTGGGTACGAAAAGTTAATTATGGGCTTTTGAACATAACTATAAAGAAGAAACTCAAATTTTGAACTTTTTACTCGGTTAAAATTCGAACGGGTTCACTACAATGCCCATTTAGACATGCACGCTCTAAACCCTAAAAAATGATCGAAAATGATATTAAATCAAATTTTGAGGGTACAAAAACTTAATTATGGGCTTTTGAACATAAATATAAAGCATAAACACAAATTTTGAACTTTTTACTCGGTTAAAATTCGAACGGGTTCACTCGGAAGCCCAGTTAGACATGCACGCTCTAAACCCTAAAAACGATCGAAAATGATATTAAATCAAATTTTTTATGTACAAAAAGTTAATTATGGGCTTTTGAACATAACTATAAAGCATAAACTCAAATTTTGAACTCTTTACTCGGTTAAAATTCGAACGGGTTCACTCGGAAGCCCATTTAGACATGCACGCTCTAAACCCTAAAAACGATCGAAAATGATATTAAATCAAATTTTTTATGTACAAAAAGTTAATTATGGGCATTTGAGCATAACTATAAAGCATAAACTCAAATTTTGAACTCTTTACTCGGTTAAAATTCGAACGGGTTCACTCGGAAGCCCATTTAGACATGCACGCTCTAAACCCTAAAAACGATCGAAAATGATATTAAATCAAATTTTTTATGTACAAAAAGTTAATTATGGGCATTTGAGCATAACTATAAAGCATAAACTCAAATTTTGAACTCTTTACTCGGTTAAAATTCGAACGGGTTCACTCGAAAGCCCATTTAGACATGCACGCTCTAAACCCTAAAAAACGATCAAAAATGATATTAAATCAAATTTTTTTGGTACAAAAAGTTAATTATGGGCTTTTGAACATAACTATAAAGAAGAAACTCAAATTTTGAACTTTTTACTCGGTTAAAATTCGAACGGGTTCACTACAATGCCCATTTAGACATGCACGCTCTAAACCCTAAAAAATGATCGAAAATGATATTAAATCAAATTTTGAGGGTACAAAAACTTAATTATGGGCTTTTGAACATAAATATAAAGCATAAACACAAATTTTGAACTTTTTACTCGGTTAAAATTCGAACGGGTTCACTCGGAAGCCCAGTTAGACATGCACGCTCTAAACCCTAAAAACGATCGAAAATGATATTAAATCAAATTTTTTATGTACAAAAAGTTAATTATGGGCTTTTGAACATAACTATAAAGCATAAACTCAAATTTTGAACTCTTTACTCGGTTAAAATTCGAACGGGTTCACTCGGAAGCCCATTTAGACATGCACGCTCTAAACCCTAAAAACGATCGAAAATGATATTAAATCAAATTTTTTATGTACAAAAAGTTAATTATGGGCATTTGAGCATAACTATAAAGCATAAACTCAAATTTTGAACTCTTTACTCGGTTAAAATTCGAACGGGTTCACTCGGAAGCCCATTTAGACATGCACGCTCTAAACCCTAAAAACGATCGAAAATGATATTAAATCAAATTTTTTATGTACAAAAAGTTAATTATGGGCATTTGAGCATAACTATAAAGCATAAACTCAAATTTTGAACTCTTTACTCGGTTAAAATTCGAACGGGTTCACTCGAAAGCTCATTTAGACATGCACGCTTTAAACCCTAAAAAACGATCGAAAATGATATTAAATCAAATTTTTTTGGTACAAAAAGTTAATAATGGTCTTTTGAACATAACTATAAAGCATAAACTCAAATTTTGAACTTTTTACTCGGTTAAAATTCGAACGGGTTCACTACAATGCCCATTTAGACATGCACGCTCTAAACCCTAAAAAATGATCGAAAATGATATTAAATCAAATTTTGAGGGTACAAAAAGTTAATTATGGGCTTTTGAACATAACTATAAAGCATAAACATAAATTTTGAACTTTTTACTCGGTTAAAATTCGAACGGGTTCACTCGGAAGCCCATTTAGACATGCACGCTCTAAACCCTAAAAACGATCGAAAATGATATTAAATCAAATTTTTTATGTACAAAAAGTTAATTATGGGCTTTTGAACATAACTATAAAGCATAAACTCAAATTTTGAACTCTTTACTCGGTTAAAATTCGAACGGGTTCACTCGGAAGCCCATTTAGACATGCACGCTCTAAACCCTAAAAACGATCGAAAATGATATTAAATCAAATTTTTTATGTACAAAAAGTTAATTATGGGCATTTGAGCATAACTATAAAGCATAAACTCAAATTTTGAACTCTTTACTCGGTTAAAATTCGAACGGGTTCACTCGGAAGCCCATTTAGACATGCACGCTCTAAACCCTAAAAACGATCGAAAATGATATTAAATCAAATTTTTTATGTACAAAAAGTTAATTATGGGCATTTGAGCATAACTATAAAGCATAAACTCAAATTTTGAACTCTTTACTCGGTTAAAATTCGAACGGGTTCACTCGAAAGCTCATTTAGACATGCACGCTTTAAACCCTAAAAAACGATCGAAAATGATATTAAATCAAATTTTTTTGGTACAAAAAGTTAATAATGGTCTTTTGAACATAACTATAAAGCATAAACTCAAATTTTGAACTTTTTACTCGGTTAAAATTCGAACGGGTTCACTACAATGCCCATTTAGACATGCACGCTCTAAACCCTAAAAAATGATCGAAAATGATATTAAATCAAATTTTGAGGGTACAAAAAGTTAATTATGGGCTTTTGAACATAACTATAAAGCATAAACATAAATTTTGAACTTTTTACTCGGTTAAAATTCGAACGGGTTCACTCGGAAGCCCATTTAGACATGCACGCTCTAAACCCTAAAAAAGATCGAAAATGATATTAAATCAAATTTTGAGGGTACAAAAACTTAATTATGGGCTTTTGAACATAACTATAAAGCATAAACTCAAATTTTGAACTCTTTACTCGGTTAAAATTCGAAAGGGTTCACTACAATGCCCATTTAGACATGCACGCTCTAAACCCTAAAAAACGTTCGAAAATGATATTAAATCAAATTTTTTGGGGAACAAAAAGTTAATTACGGGCGTTTGAACCTAATTTTAAAGGATTAACTCAAATTTTGAGCTTTTTACTCAGTTAAAATTCGAACGGGTTCACTCGGAAGCCCATTTAGACATGCACGCTCTAAACCCTAAAAAAGATCGAAAATGATATTAAATCAATTTTTTGGGGAACAAAAAGTTAATTATGGGCTTTTGAACCTAATTTTAAAGGATTAACTCAAATTTTGAGCTGTTTACTCAGTTAAAATTCGAACGGGTTCACTCGGAAGCCCATTTAGACATGCACGCTCTAAACCCTAAAAACGATCGAAAATGATATTAAATCAAATTTTTTATATACAAAAACTTAATTATGGGCTTTTGAACATAACTATAAAGCATAAACTCAAATTTTGAACTCTTTACTCGGTTAAAATTCGAACGGGTTCACTGCAATGCCCATTTAGACATGCACGCTCTAAACCCTAAAAAATGATCGAAAATGATATTAAATCAAATTTTTTGGGGAACAAAAAGTTAATTATGGGCGTTTGAACCTAATTTTAAAGGATTAACTCAAATTTTGAGCTTTTTACTCAGATAAAATTCGAACGGGTTCACTCGGAAGCCCATTTAGACATGCACGCTCTAAACCCTAAAAAAGATCGAAAATGATATTAAATCAATTTTTTGGGGAACAAAAAGTTAATTATGGGCTTTTGAACCTAATTTTAAAGGATTAACTCAAATTTTGAGCTGTTTACTCAGTTAAAATTCGAACGGGTTCACTCGGAAGCCTATTTAGACATGCACGCTCTAAACCCTAAAAACGATCGAAAATGATATTAAATCAAATTTTTTATGTACAAAAAGTTAATTATGGGCATTTGAACATAACGATAAAGCATAAACTCAAATTTTGAACTCTTTACTCGGTTAAAATTCAAACGGGTTCACTCGAAAGCTCATTTAGACTTGCACGCTTTAAACCCTAAAAAACGATCGAAAATGATATTAAATCAAATTTTTTTGGTACAAAAAGTTAATAATGGGCTTTTGAACATAACTTTAAAGCATAAACTCAAATTTTGAACTTTTTACTCGGTTAAAATTTGAACGGGTTCACTACAATGCCCATTTTGACATGCACGCTCTAAACCCTAAAAAACGATCGAAAATGATATTAAATCAAATTTTGAGGGTATAAAAAGTTAATTATGGGCTTTTGAACATAACTATAAAGCATAAACACAAATTTTGAACTTTTTACTCTGTTAAAATTCGAACAGGTTCACTCGAAAGCCCATTTAGACATGCACGCTCTAAACCCTAAAAAACGATCGAAAATGATATTAAATCAAATTTTTTGGGTACAAAAAGTTAATAATGGGCTTTTGAACATAACTATAAAGCATAAACTCAAATTTTGAACTTTTTACTCGGTTAAAATTCGAACGGGTTCACTACAATGCCCATTTAGACATGCACGCTGTAAACCCTAAAAAACGATATTAAATCAAAATTTTTGGGTACAAAAAGTTAATTATGGGCTTTTGAACATAACTATAAAGCATAAACACAAATTTCAAACTTTTTACTCGGTTAAAATTCGAACGGGTTCACTACAATGCCCATTTAAACATGCACGCTCTAAACCCTAAAAACGATCGAAAATGATATTAAATCAAATTTTTTGGGGAACAAAAAGTTAATTATTGGCTTTTGAACCTAATTTTAAAGGATTAAATCAAATTTTGATCGTTTTACTCAGTTAAAATTCGAACGGGTTCACTACAATGCCCATTTAGACATGCACGCTCTAAACCCTAAAAAACGATCGAAAATGATATTAAATCAAATTTTTTGGGGAACAAAAAGTTAATTATGGGCTTTTGAACCTAATTTTAAAGGATTAACTCAAATTTTGAGCTTTTTACTGAGTTAAAATTCGAACGGGTTCACTCGGAAGCCCATTTAGACATGCACGCTCTAAACCCTAAAAACGATCGAAAATGATATTAAATTAAATTTTTTATGTACAAAAAGTTAATTATGGGCTTTTGAACATAAGTATAAAGCATAAACTCAAATTTTGAACTTTTTACTCGGTTAAAATTCGAACGGGTTCACTCGGAAACCCATTTAGACATGCACGCTCTAAACCCTAAAAACGATCGAAAATGATATTAAATCAAAATTTTTGGGGAACAAAAAGTTAATTTTGGGATTTTGAACATAACTATAAAGCATAAACTCAAGTTTTGAACTTTTTACTCGGATAAAATTCGAACGGGTTCACTACAATACCCATAGAGACATGCACGCTCTAAACCCTAAAAACGATCGAAAATGATATTAAATCAAATTTTTTATGTACAAAAAGTTAATTATGGGCTTTTGAACATAACTATAAAGCATAAACTCAAATTTTGAACTCTTTACTCGGTTAAAATTCGAACGGGTTCACTACAATGCCCATTTAGACATGCACGCTCTAAACCTTAAAAAACGATCGAAAATGATATTAAATCAAATTTTTTGGGGAACAAAAAGTTAATTATGGGCTTTTGAACCTAATTTTAAAGGATTAACTCAAATTTTGATCTTTTTACTCAGTTAAAATTCGAACGGGTTCACTACAATGCCCAGTTAGACATGCACGCTCTAAACCCTAAAAAAGGATCGAAAATGATATTAAATCAAATTTTTTTGGGAACAAAAAGTTAATTATGGGCTTTTTAACCTAATTTTAAAGGATTAACTCAAATTTTAAGCTTTTTACTTAGTTAAAATTCGAACCGGTTCACTCGGAAGCCCATTTAGACATGCACGCTCTAAACCCTAAAAAAAGTTAATTATGGGCTTTTGAACATAACTATAGAGCATAAACTCAAATTTTGAACTTTTTACTCTGTTAAAATTCGAACGGGCTCACTACAATGCCCATTTAGACATGCACGTTGTAAACCCTAAAAAACGATCGAAAATGATATTAAATCAAAATTTTTGTGTACAAAAAGTTAATTATGGCCTTTTGAACAGAACTATAAAGCATAAACTCAAATTTTGAGCTTTTTACTCAGTTAAAATTCGAACGGGTTCACTACAATACCCATTTAGACATGCACGCTCTAAACCCTAAAAACGATCGAAAATGATATTAAATCAAATTTTTTATGTACAAAAAGTTAATTATGGGCTTTTGAACATAACTATAAAGCATAAACTCAAATTTTGAACTCTTTACTCGGTTAAAATTCGAACGGGTTCACTCGAAAGCCCATTTAGACATGCACGCTCTAAACCCTAAAAAACGATCGAAAATGATATTAAATCAAAATTTTTGTGTACAAAAAGTTAATTATGGCCTTTTGAACAGAACTATAAAGCATAAACTCAAGTTTTGAGCTTTTTACTCGGTTAAAATTCGAACGGGTTCACTACAATGCCCATTTAGACATGCACGCTCTAAACCCTAAAAACGATCGAAAATGATATTAAATCAAATTTTTTATGTACAAAAAGTTAATTATGGGCTTTTGAACATAACTATAAAGCTTAAACTCAAATTTTGAACTCTTTACTCGGTTAAAATTCGAACGGGTTCACTACAATGCCCATTTAGACATGCACGCTCTAAACCCTAAAAAACGATCGAAAATGATATTAAATCAAATTTTTTGGGTACAAAAAGTTAATAATGGGCTTTTGAACATAACTATAAAGCATAAACTCAAATTTTGAACTTTTTACTCGGTTAAATTTTGAACGGGTTCACTTCATTGCCCATTTAGACATGCACGCTCTAAACCCTAAAAAATGATCGAAAATGATATTAAATCAAATTTTTGGGTACAAAAAATTAATTATGGGCTTTTGAACCTAACTATAAAGCGTAAACTCAAATTTTGAAATTTTTACTCGGTTAAAATTCGAACGTGTTCACTACAATGCCCGTTTAGACATGCACGCTCTAAACCCTAAAAAACTATCGAAAATGATATTAAATCAAAATTTTTGTGTACAAAAAGTTAATTATGGCCTTTTGAACAGAACTATAAAGCATAAACTCAAGTTTTGAGCTTTTTACTCGGTTAAAATTCGAACGGGTTCACTACAATGCCCATTTAGACATGCACGCTCTAAACCCTAAAAACGATCGAAAATGATATTAAATCAAATTTTTTATGTACAAAAAGTTAATTATGGGCTTTTGAACATAACTATAAAGCAAAAACTCAAATTTTGAACTCTTTACTCGTTTAAAATTCGAACGGGTTCACTACAATGCCCATTTAGACATGCACGCTCTAAACCCTAAAAAACGATCGAAAATGATATTAAATCAAATTTTTTGGGTACAAAAAGTTAATAATGGGCTTTTGAACATAACTATAAAGCATAAACTCAAATTTTGAACTTTTTACTCGGTTAAATTTCGAACGGGTTCACTTCAATGCCCATTTAGACATGCACGCTCTAAACCCTAAAAAATGATCGAAAATGATATTAAATCAAATTTTTGGGTACAAAAAATTAATTATGGGCTTTTGAACCTAACTATAAAGCATAAACTCAAGTTTTGAAATTTTTACTCGGTTAAAATTCGAACGGGTTCACTACAATGCCCGTTTAGACATGCACGCTCTGAACCCTAAAACACGATCGAAAATGATATTAAATCAAATTTTTTATGTACAAAAAGTTAATTATGGGCTTTTGAACCTAATTTTAAAGGATTAACTCAAATTTTGTGCTTTTTACTCAGTTAAAATTCGAACGGGTTCACTCGGAAGCCCATTTACACATGCACGCTCTTGACCCTAAAAACGATCGAAAATGATATTGAATCAAATTTTTTATGTACAAAAAGTTAATTATGGGCTTTTGAATATAACTATAAAGCATAAACTCAAATTTTGAACTCTTTACTCAGTTAAAATTCGAACGGGTTCACTCGAAAGCCCATTTAGAAATGGACGCTCTAAACCCTAAAAAATGGTCGAAAATGATATTAAATCTAATTTTTTTTTGGTACAAAATGTTAATTATGGGCTTTTGAACATAACTATAAAGCATAAACTCAAATTTTGAACTTTTTACTCGGTTAAAATTCGAACGTGTTCACTACAATGCCCATTTAGACATGCACGCTCTAAACCCTAAAAAACAATCGAAAATGATATTAAATCAAATTTTGAGGGTACAGAAAGATAATTATGGGCTTTTGAACATAACTACAAAGCATAAACTCAAATTTTGAACTTTTTACTCGGTTAAAATTCGAACGGGTTCACTACAATGCCCATTTAGACATGCACGCTCTAAACCCTAAAACACGATCGAAAATGATATTAAAATTTTTGGGTACAAAAAGTTAATTACGGGCTTTTGAACATAACTATAAAGCATAAAATCAAAATTTGAAATTTTTACTCGGTTAAAATTCGAACGTGTTCACTACAATGCCCGTTTAGACATGCACGCTCTACACCCTAAAAAACTATCGAAAATGATATTAAATCAAAATTTTTGGGTACAAAAAGATAATTATGGGCTTTTGAACATAACTATAATGCATAAACTCAAGTTTTGAAATTTTTACTCGGTTAAAATTCTAACGGGTTCACTACAATGCCCATTTAGACATGCACGCTCTGAACCCTAAAACACGATCGAAAATGATATTAAAATTTTTGGGTACAAAAAGCTAATTACGGGCTTTTAAACATAACTATAAAGCATAAAATCAAATTTTGAACTTTTTACTCGGTTAAAATTAGAACGGGTTCACTACAATGCCCATTTAGAGATGCACGCTCTAAACCCTAAAAAACAATCGAAAATGATATTAAATCAAATTTTGAGGGTACAGAAAGATAATTATGGGCTTTTGAACATAACTATAAAGCATAAACTCAAATTTTGAACTTTTTACTCGGTTAAAATTCTAACGGGTTCACTACAATGCCCATTTAGACATGCACGCTCTGAACCCTAAAACACGATCGAAAATGATATTAAAATTTTTGGGTACAAAAAGCTAATTACGGGCTTTTAAACATAACTATAAAGCATAAAATCAAATTTTGAACTTTTTACTCGGTTAAAATTCGAACGTGTTCACTACAATGCCCATTTAGACATGCACGCTCTAAACCCTAAAAAACTATCGAAAATGATATTAAATCAAATTTTGAGGGTACAGAAAGATAATTATGGGCTTTGAACATAACTATAAAGCATAAACTCAAATTTTGAACTTTTTACTCGGTTAAATTTTGAACGGGTTCACTTCATTGCCCATTTAGACATGCACGCTCTAAACCCTAAAAAATGATCGAAAATGATATTAAATCAAATTTTTGGGTACAAAAAATTAATTATGGGCTTTTGAACCTAACTATAAAGCGTAAACTCAAATTTTGAAATTTTTACTCGGTTAAAATTCGAACGTGTTCACTACAATGCCCGTTTAGACATGCACGCTCTAAACCCTAAAAAACTATCGAAAATGATATTAAATCAAAATTTTTGTGTACAAAAAGTTAATTATGGGCTTTTGAACATAACTATAAAGCATAAACTCAAGTTTTGAGCTTTTTACTCGGTTAAAATTCGAACGGGTTCACTACAATGCCCATTTAGACATGCACGCTCTAAACCCTAAAAACGATCGAAAATGATATTAAATCAAATTTTTTATGTACAAAAAGTTAATTATGGGCTTTTGAACATAACTATAAAGCAAAAACTCAAATTTTGAACTCTTTACTCGTTTAAAATTCGAACGGGTTCACTACAATGCCCATTTAGACATGCACGCTCTAAACCCTAAAAAACGATCGAAAATGATATTAAATCAAATTTTTTGGGTACAAAAAGTTAATAATGGGCTTTTGAACATAACTATAAAGCATAAACTCAAATTTTGAACTTTTTACTCGGTTAAATTTCGAACGGGTTCACTTCAATGCCCATTTAGACATGCACGCTCTAAACCCTAAAAAATGATCGAAAATGATATTAAATCAAATTTTTGGGTACAAAAAATTAATTATGGGCTTTTGAACCTAACTATAAAGCATAAACTCAAGTTTTGAAATTTTTACTCGGTTAAAATTCGAACGGGTTCACTACAACGCCCGTTTAGACATGCACGCTCTGAACCCTAAAACACGATCGAAAATGATATTAAATCAAATTTTTTATGTACAAAAAGTTAATTATGGGCTTTTGAACCTAATTTTAAAGGATTAACTCAAATTTTGTGCTTTTTACTATGTTAAAATTCGAACGGGTTCACTCGGAAGCCCATTTACACATGCACGCTCTTGACCCTAAAAACGATCGAAAATGATATTGAATCAAATTTTTTATGTTCAAAAAGTTAATTATGGGCTTTTGAATATAACTATAAAGCATAAACTCAAATTTTGAACTCTTTACTCAGTTAAAATTCGAACGGGTTCACTCGAAAGCCCATTTAGAAATGGACGCTCTAAACCCTAAAAAATGGTCGAAAATGATATTAAATCTAATTTTTTTTTTGTACAAAATGTTAATTATGGGCTTTTGAACATAACTATAAAGCATAAACTCAAATTTTGAACTTTTTACTCGGTTAAAATTCGAACGTGTTCACTACAATGCCCATTTAGACATGCACGCTCTAAACCCTAAAAAACAATCGAAAATGATATTAAATCAAATTTTGAGGGTACAAAAAGATAATTATGGGCTTTTGAACATAACTACAAAGCATAAACTCAAATTTTGAACTTTTTACTCGGTTAAAATTCGAACGGGTTCACTACAATGCCCATTTAGACATGCACGCTCTAAACCCTAAAACACGATCGAAAATGATATTAAAATTTTTGGGTACAAAAAGTTAATTACGGGCTTTTGAACATAACTATAAAGCATAAAATCAAAATTTGAAATTTTTACTCGGTTAAAATTCGAACGTGTTCACTACAATGCCCGTTTAGACATGCACGCTCTAAACCCTAAAAA
Organism: Abelmoschus esculentus; assembly: GCA_035048815.1. Lineage (NCBI taxonomy): Eukaryota > Viridiplantae > Streptophyta > Magnoliopsida > Malvales > Malvaceae > Abelmoschus > Abelmoschus esculentus. The sequence continues at coordinate 7,760,739 of JAUCBN010000049.1, forward strand.
ACGATCGAAAATGATATTAAATCAAAATTTTTGGGTACAAAAAGATAATTATGGGCTTTTGAACATAACTATAATGCATAAACTCAAGTTTTGAAATTTTTACTCGGTTAAAATTCGAACGCGTTCACTACAATGCCCAATTAGACATGCACGCTCTAAACCCTAAAAAATGATCGAAAATGATTTTAAATCAATTTTTTGGGGGAACAAAAAGTTAATTATGGGCTTTTGAACCTAATTATCAAGAATAAACTCAAGTTTTGAAATTTTTACTCGGTTAAAATTCGAACGGGTTCACTACAATGCCTATTTAGACTTGCACGCTCTAAACCCTAAAAAAGATCGAGAATGATATTAAATCAAATTTTTGGGTACAAAAAATTAATTATGGGCTTTTGAACCTAACTATATAGCATAAACTCAAATTTTGAACTTTTTACTCTGTTAAAATTCGAACGGGTTCACTACAATGCCCATTTAGACATGCACGCTCTAAACCCTAAAAAACGATCGAAAGTGTTATTAAATCAAATTTTTGGGGTACAAAAAGTTAATAATGGGATTTTGAACATAACTATAAAGCATAAACTCAAATTTTGAACTTTTTACTCGGTTAAAATTCGAACGTGTTCACTACAATGCCCATTTAGACATGCACGCTCTAAACCCTAAAAAACTACAGAAAGATAATAATGGGCTTTTGAACATAACTATAAAGCATAAACTCAAATTTTGAACTTTTTACTCGGTTAAAATTCTAACGGGTTCACTACAATGCCCATTTAAACATGCACGCTCTGAACCCTAAAACACGATCGAAAATGATATTAAAATTTTTGGGTACAAAAAGCTAATTACGGGCTTTTAAACATAACTATAAAGCATAAAATCAAATTTTGAACTTTTTACTCGGTTAAAATTCGAACGTGTTCACTACAATGCCCATTTAGACATGCACGCTCTAAACCCTAAAAAACTATCGAAAATGATATTAAATCAAATTTTGAGGGTACAGAAAGATAATTATGGGCTTTTGAACATAACTATAAAGCATAAACTCAGATTTTGAACTTTTTACTCGGTTAAAATTCGAACGGGTTCACTACAATGCCCATTTAGACATGCACGCTCTAAACCCTAAAAAACGATAAAAAATGATATTAAATCAAAATTTTTGGGTACAAAAAGTTAATTATGCGATTTTGAACATAACTATAAAGCATAAACTCAAATTTTGAACTTTTTACTCGGTTAAAATTCGAACGGGTTCACTACAATGCCCATTTAGAGATGCACGCTCTAAACCCTAAAAAATAATCGAAAATGATATTAAATCAAATTTTGAGGGTACAGAAAAGATAATTATGGGATTTTGAACATAACTATAAAGCATAAACTCAAATTTTGAACTTTTTACTCGGTTAAAATTCGAACGGGTTCACTACAATGCCCATTTAGACATGCACGCTCTAAACCCTAAAACACGATCGAAAATGATATTAAAATTTTTTGGTACAAAAAGTTAATTACGGGCTTTTGAACATAATTATAAAGCATAAAATCAAAATTTGAAATTTTTACTCGGTTAAAATTCGAACGTGTTCACTACAATGCCCGTTTAGACATGCACGCTCTAAACCCTAAAAAACTATCGAAAATGATATTAAATCAAAATTTTTGGGTACAAAAAGTTAATTATGGCCTTTTGAACAGAACTATAAAGCATAAACTCAAGTTTTGAGCTTTTTACTCGGTTAAAATTCGAACGGGTTCACTACAATGCCCATTTAGACATGCACGCTCTAAACCCTAAAAAAGATCGACAATGATATTAAATCAAATTTTTGGGTACAAAAAGTTAATTATGGGCTTTTGAACATAACTATAAAGCATAAACTCAAGTTTTGAAATTTTTACTCGGTTAAAATTCGAACGGGTTCACTCGAAAGCCCATTTAGAAATGCACGCTCTAAACCTTAAAAACGATCGAAAATGATATTAAATCAATTTTTTTATGTAAAAAAAGTTAATTATGGGCTTTTGAACATAACTATAAAGCATAAACTCAAATTTTGAACTCTTTACTCGGTTAAAATTCGAACGGGTTCACTCGAAAGCCCATTTAGACTTGCACGCTCTAAAACCTAAAAAACGATCGAAAATGATATTAAATCAAATTTTTTGGGTACAAAAAGTTAATAATCGGCTTTTGAACATAACTATAAAGCATAAACTCAAATTTTGAACTTTTTACTCGGTTAAAATTCGAACGTGTTCACTACAATGCCCATTTTGACATGCACGCTCTAAACCCTAAAAAACGATCGAAAATGATATTAAATCAAATTTTGGGGGTACAAAAAGTTAATTATGGGCTTTCGAACACAACTATAAAGCATAAATTCAAATTTTGAACTTTTTACTCGGTTAAATTCGAACGGGTTCACTACAATGCCCATTTTGACATGCACGCTCTAAACCCTAAAAAACGATCGAAAATGATATTAAATCAAATTTTTTTGGTACAAAAAGTTAACTATGGGCTTTTGAACATAACTATAAAGCATAAACTCAAATTTTGAACTTTTTACTCGGTTAAAATTCGAACGGGTTCACTACAATGCCCATTTAGACATGCACGCTCTAAACCCTAAAAAACGATCGAAAATGATATTAAATCAAATTTTGAGGGTACAGAAAGTTAATTATGGGCTTTTGAACATAACTATAAAGCATAAACTCAAATTTTGAACTTTTTACTCGGTTAAAATTCAAACGGGTTCACTACAATGCCCATTTAGACATGCACGCTCTAAACCCTAAAAAACGATCGAAAATGATATTAAATCAAATTTTGGGGGTACAAAAAGTTAATTATGGGCTTTCGAACATAACTATAAAGCATAAATTAAAAATTTGAACTTTTTACTCGGTTAAAATTCGAACGGGTTCACTACAATGCCCATTTAGACATGCACGCTCTAAACCCTAAAAAACGATAAAAAATGATATTAAATTAAAATTTTTGGGTACAAAAAGTTAACTATGGGCTTTTGAACATAACTATAAAGCATAAACTCAAGTTTTGAAATTTTTACTCTGTTAAAATTCAAACGGGTTCACTACAATGTCCGTTTCGACATGCACGCTCTAAACCCTAAAAAACGATCGAAAATGATATTAAATCAAATTTTTTGGGAACAAAATGTTATTTATGGGCTTTTGAACCTAATTTTAAAGGATTTACTCAAATTTTGAGCTTTTTACTCAGTTAAAATTCGAACGGGTTCACTCGAAAGCCCATTTAGACATGCACGCTCTAAACCCTAAAAACGATCGAAAATGATATTAAATCAATTTTTTTATGTAAAAAAAGTTAATTATGGGCTTTTGAACCTAACTATAAAGCATAAAATCAAATTTTGAACTCTTTACTCGGTTAAAATTTGAACGGGTTCACTCGAAAGCCCATTTAGATATGCATGCTCTAAACCCTAAAAAACGGTCGAAAATGATATTAAATCAAATTTTTTGGATACAAAAAGTTAATTATGGGCTTCTGAACCTAACTATAAAGCATAAACTCAAATTTTGAACTCTTTACTCGGTTAAAATTCGAACGGGTTCACTCGAAAGCCCATTTAGACATGCACGCTCTAAACCCTAAAAAACGGTCGAAAATGATATTAAATCAAATTTTGAGGGTGCAAAATGTTAATTATGGGCTTTCGAACATAACTATAAAGCATAAACTCAAATTTGGAACTTTTTACTCGGTTAAAATTCGAACGGGTTCACTACAATGCCCATTTAGACATGCACGCTCTAAACCCTAAAAAACGATAAAGAATGATATTAAATCAAAATTTTTGGGTACAAAAAGTTAATTATGGGCTTTTGAACATAACTATATAGCATAAACTCAAATTTTGAACTTTTTACTCGGTTAAAATTCAAACGGGTTCACTACAATGCCCATTTAGACATGCACGCTCTAAACCCTAAAAAAGATCGACAATGATATTAAATCAAATTTTTGGGTACAAAAAGTTAATTATGGGCTTTTGAACATAACTATAAAGCATAAACTCAAGTTTTGAAATTTTTACTCGGTTAAAATTCGAACGGGTTCACTCGAAAGCCCATTTAGAAATGCACGCTCTAAACCCTAAAAACGATCGAAAATGATATTAAATCAATTTTTTTATGTAAAAAAAGTTAATTATGGGCTTTTGAACATAACTATAAAGCATAAACTCAAATTTTGAACTCTTTACTCGGTTAAAATTCGAACGGGTTCAATCGAAAGCCCATTTAGACTTGCACGCTCTAAAACCTAAAAAACGATCGAAAATGATATTAAATCAAATTTTGAGGGTACAAAAAGTTAACTATGGGCTTTTGAACATAACTATAAAGCATAAACTCAAGTTTTGAAATTTTTACTCGGTTAAAATTCAAACGGGTTCACTACAATGCCCGTTTCGACATGCACGCTCTAAACCCTAAAAAACGATCGAAAATGATATTAAATCAAATTTTTTGGGAACAAAATGTTATTTATGGGCTTTTGAACCTAATTTTAAAGGATTTACTCAAATTTTGAGCTTTTTACTCAGTTAAAATTCGAACGGGTTCACTCGAAAGCCCATTTAGACATGCACGCTCTAAACCCTAAAAACGATCGAAAATGATATTAAATCAATTTTTTTATGTAAAAAAAGTTAATTATGGGCTTTTGAACCTAACTATAAAGCATAAAATCAAATTTTGAACTCTTTACTCGGTTAAAAATTGAACGGGTTCACTCGAAAGCCCATTTAGATATGCATGCTCTAAACCCTAAAAAACGGTCGAAAATGATATTAAATCAAATTTTTTGGGTACAAAAAGTTAATTATGGGCTTCTGAACCTAACTATAAAGCATAAACTCAAATTTTGAACTCTTTACTCGGTTAAAATTCGAACGGGTTCACTCGAAAGCCCATTTAGACATGCACGCTCTAAACCCTAAAAAACGGTCGAAAATGATATTAAATCAAATTTTGAGGGTGCAAAATGTTAATTATGGGCTTTCGAACATAACTATAAAGCATAAACTCAAATTTGGAACTTTTTACTCGGTTAAAATTCGAACGGGTTCACTACAATGCCCATTTAGACATGCACGCTCTAAACCCTAAAAAACGATAAAGAATGATATTAAATCAAAATTTTTGGGTACAAAAAGTTAATTATGGGCTTTTGAACATAACTATATAGCATAAACACAAATTTTGAACTTTTTACTCGGTTAAAATTCGAACGTGTTCACTACAATGCCCATTTAGACATGCACGCTCTAAACCCTAAAAAACTATCGAAAATGATATTAAATCAAATTTTGAGGGTACAGAAAGTTAATTATGGGCTTTTGAACATAACTATAAAGTATAAACTCAAATTTTGAACTTTTTACTCGGTTAAAATTCAAACGGGTTCACTACAATACCTATTTAGACTTGCACGCTCTAAACCCTAAAAAAGATCGACAATGATATTAAATCAAATTTTTGGGTACAAAAAGTTAATTATGGGCTTTTGAACATAACTATAAAGCATAAACTCAAGTTTTGAAATTTTTACTCGGTTAAAATTCGAACGGGTTCACTCGAAAGCCCATTTAGAAATGCACACTCTAAACCCTAAAAACGATCGAAAATGATATTAAATCAATTTTTTTATGTAAAAAAAGTTAATTATGGGCTTTTGAACATAACTATAAAGCATAAACTCAAATTTTGAACTCTTTACTCGGTTAAAATTCGAACGGGTTCACTCGAAAGCCCATTTAGACTTGCACGCTCTAAAACCTAAAAAACGATCGAAAATGATATTAAATCAAATTTTGAGGGTACAAAAAGTTAATTATGGGCTTTCGAACATAAATATAAAGCATAAACTCAAGTTTTGAAATTTTTACTCGGTTAAAATTCGAACGGGTCCACTACAATGCCCGTTTAGACATGCACGCTCTAAAACCTAAAAAACGATCGAAAATGATATTAAATCAAATTTTTTGGGTACAAAAAGTTAATAATGGGCTTTTGAACATAACTATAAAGCATAAAATCAAATTTTGAACTCTTTACTCGGTTAAAATTCGAACGTGTTCACTACAATGCCCATTTTGACATGCACGCTCTAAACCCTAAAAAACGATCGAAAATGATATTAAATCAAATTTTTTGGGAACAAAAAGTTATTTATGGGCTTTTGAACCTAATTTTAAAGGATTTACTCAAATTTTGAGCTTTTTACTCAGTTAAAATTCGAACGGGTTCACTCGAAAGCCCATTTAGACATGCACCCTCTAAACCCTAAAAACGATCGAAAATGATATTAAATCAATTTTTTTATGTAAAAAAAGTTAATTATGGGCTTTTGAACCTATCTATAAAGCATAAAATCAAATTTTGAACTCTTTACTCGGTTAAAATTTGAACGGGTTCACTCGAAAGCCCATTTAGATATGCATGCTCTAAACCCTAAAAAACGGTCGAAAATGATATTAAATCAAATTTTTTGGGTACAAAAAGTTAATTATGGGCTTCTGAACCTAACTATAAAGCATAAACTCAAATTTTGAACTCTTTACTCGGTTAAAATTCGAACGGGTTCACTCGAAAGCCCATTTAGACATGCACGCTCTAAACCCTAAAAAACGGTCGAAAATGATATTAAATCAAATTTTGAGGGTGCAAAATGTTAATTATGGGCTTTCGAACATAACTATAAAGCATAAACTCAAATTTTGAACTTTTTACTCGGTTAAAATTCGAACGGGTTCACTACAATGCCCATTTAGACATGCACGCTCTAAACCCTAAAAAACGATAAAGAATGATATTAAATCAAAATTTTTGGGTACAAAAAGTTAATTATGGGCTTTTGAACATAACTATAAAGCATAAACTCAAATTTTGAACTTTTTACTCGGTTAAAATTCGAACGTGTTCACTACAATGCCCATTTAGACATGCACGCTCTAAACCCTAAAAAACTATCGAAAATGATATTAAATCAAATTTTGAGGGTACAGAAAGTTAATTATGGGCTTTTGAACATAACTATAAAGCATAAACTCAAATTTTGAACTTTTTACTCGGTTAAAATTCAAACGGGTTCACTACAATACCTATTTAGACTTGCACGCTCTAAACCCTAAAAAAGATCGACAATGATATTAAATCAAATTTTTGGGTACAAAAAGTTAATTATGGGCTTTTGAACATAACTATAAAGCATAAACTCAAGTTTTGAAATTTTTACTCGGTTAAAATTCGAACGGGTTCACTCGAAAGCCCATTTAGAAATGCACGCTCTAAACCCTAAAAACGATCGAAAATGATATTAAATCAATTTTTTTATGTAAAAAAAGTTAATTATGGGCTTTTGAACATAACTATAAAGCATAAACTCAAATTTTGAACTCTTTACTCGGTTAAAATTCGAACGGGTTCACTCGAAAGCCCATTTAGACTTGCACGCTCTAAAACCTAAAAAACGATCGAAAATGATATTAAATCAAATTTTTTGGGTACAAAAAGTTAATAATGGGCTTTTGAACATAACTATAAAGCATAAACTCAAATTTTGAACTTTTTACTCGGTTAAAATTCGAACGTGTTCACTACAATGCCCATTTTGACATGCACGCTCTAAACCCTAAAAAACGATCGAAAATGATATTAAATCAAATTTTGGGGGTACAAAAAGTTAATTATGGGCTTTCGAACACAACTATAAAGCATAAATTCAAATTTTGAACTTTTTACTCGGTTAAAATTCGAACGGGTTCACTACAATGCCCATTTTGACATGCACGCTCTAAACCCTAAAAAACGATCGAAAATGATATTAAATCAAATTTTTTTGGTACAAAAAGTTAACTATGGGCTTTTGAACATAACTATAAAGCATAAACTCAAATTTTGAACTTTTTACTCGGTTAAAATTCGAACGGGTTCACTACAATGCCCGTTTAGACATGCACGCTCTAAACCCTAAAAAACGATCGAAAATGATATTAAATCAAATTTTGGGGGTACAAAAAGTTAATTATGGGCTTTCGAACATAACTATAAAGCATAAATTAAAATTTTGAACTTTTTACTCCGTTAAAATTCGAACGGGTTCACTACAATGCCCATTTAGACATGCACGCTCTAAACCCTAAAAAACGATAAAAAATGATATTAAATTAAAATTTTTGGGTACAAAAAGTTAACTATGGGCTTTTGAACATAACTATAAAGCATAAACTCAAGTTTTGAAATTTTTACTCGGTTAAAATTCAAACGGGTTCACTACAATGCCCGTTTCGACATGCACGCTCTAAACCCTAAAAAACGATCGAAAATGATATTAAATCAAATTTTTTGGGAACAAAATGTTATTTATGGGCTTTTGAACCTAATTTTAAAGGATTTACTCAAATTTTGAGCTTTTTACTCAGTTAAAATTCGAACGGGTTCACTCGAAAGCCCATTTAGACATGCACGCTCTAAACCCTAAAAACGATCGAAAATGATATTAAATCAATTTTTTTATGTAAAAAAAGTTAATTATGGGCTTTTGAACCTAACTATAAAGCATAAAATCAAATTTTGAACTCTTTACTCGGTTAAAATTTGAACGGGTTCACTCGAAAGCCCATTTAGATATGCATGCTCTAAACCCTAAAAAACGGTCGAAAATGATATTAAATCAAATTTTTTGGGTACAAAAAGTTAATTATGGGCTTCTGAACCTAACTATAAAGCATAAACTCAAATTTTGAACTCTTTACTCGGTTAAAATTCGAACGGGTTCACTCGAAAGCCCATTTAGACATGCACGCTCTAAACCCTAAAAAACGGTCGAAAATGATATTAAATCAAATTTTGAGGGTGCAAAATGTTAATTATGGGCTTTCGAACATAACTATAAAGCATAAACTCAAATTTGGAACTTTTTACTCGGTTAAAATTCGAACGGGTTCACTACAATGCCCATTTAGACATGCACGCTCTAAACCCTAAAAAACGATAAAGAATGATATTAAATCAAAATTTTTGGGTACAAAAAGTTAATTATGGGCTTTTGAACATAACTATAAAGCATAAACTCAAATTTTGAACTTTTTACTCGGTTAAAATTCGAACGTGTTCACTACAATGCCCATTTAGACATGCACGCTCTAAACCCTAAAAAACTATCGAAAATGATATTAAATCAAATTTTGAGGGTACAGAAAGTTAATTATGGGCTTTTGAACATAACTATAAAGCATAAACTCAAATTTTGAACTTTTTACTCGGTTAAAATTCAAACGGGTTCACTACAATACCTATTTAGACTTGCACGCTCTAAACCCTAAAAAAGATCGACAATGATATTAAATCAAATTTTTGGGTACAAAAAGTTAATTATGGGCTTTTGAACATAACTATAAAGCATAAACTCAAGTTTTGAAATTTTTACTCGGTTAAAATTCGAACGGGTTCACTCGAAAGCCCATTTAGAAATGCACGCTCTAAACCCTAAAAACGATCGAAAATGATATTAAATCAATTTTTTTATGTAAAAAAAGTTAATTATGGGCTTTTGAACATAACTATAAAGCATAAACTCAAATTTTGAACTCTTTACTCGGTTAAAATTCGAACGGGTTCACTCGAAAGCCCATTTAGACTTGCACGCTCTAAAACCTAAAAAACGATCGAAAATGATATTAAATCAAATTTTTTGGGTACAAAAAGTTAATAATGGGCTTTTGAACATAACTATAAAGCATAAACTCAAATTTTGAACTTTTTACTCGGTTAAAATTCGAACGTGTTCACTACAATGCCCATTTTGACATGCACGCTCTAAACCCTAAAAAACGATCGAAAATGATATTAAATCAAATTTTGGGGGTACAAAAAGTTAATTATGGGCTTTCGAACACAACTATAAAGCATAAATTCAAATTTTGAACTTTTTACTCGGTTAAAATTCGAACGGGTTCACTACAATGCCCATTTTGACATGCACGCTCTAAACCCTAAAAAACGATCGAAAATGATATTAAATCAAATTTTTTTCGTACAAAAAGTTAACTATGGGCTTTTGAACATAACTATAAAGCATAAACTCAAATTTTGAACTTTTTACTCGGTTAAAATTCGAACGGGTTCACTACAATGCCCGTTTAGACATGCACGCTCTAAACCCTAAAAAACGATCGAAAATGATATTAAATCAAATTTTGGGGGTACAAAAAGTTAATTATGGGCTTTCGAACATAACTATAAAGCATAAATTAAAATTTTGAACTTTTTACTCGGTTAAAATTCGAACGGGTTCACTACAATGCCCATTTAGACATGCACGCTCTAAACCCTAAAAAACGATAAAAAATGATATTAAATTAAAATTTTTGGGTACAAAAAGTTAACTATGGGCTTTTGAACATAACTATAAAGCATAAACTCAAGTTTTGAAATTTTTACTCGGTTAAAATTCAAACGGGTTCACTACAATGCCCGTTTCGACATGCACGCTCTAAACCCTAAAAAACGATCGAAAATGATATTAAATCAAATTTCTTGGGAACAAAAAGTTATTTATGGGCTTTTGAACCTAATTTTAAAGGATTTACTCAAATTTTGAGCTTTTTACTCAGTTAAAATTCGAACGGGTTCACTCGAAAGCCCATTTAGACATGCACGCTCTAAACCCTAAAAACGATTGAAAATGATATTAAATCAATTTTTTTATGTAAAAAAAGTTAATTATGGGCTTTTGAACCTAACTATAAAGCATAAAATCAAATTTTGAACTCTTTACTCGGTTAAAATTTGAACGGGTTCACTCGAAAGCCCATTTAGATATGCATGCTCTAAACCCTAAAAAACGGTCGAAAATGATATTAAATCAAATTTTTTGGGTACAAAAAGTTAATTATGGGCTTCTGAACCTAACTATAAACCATAAACTCAAATTTTGAACTCTTTACTCGGTTAAAATTCGAACGGGTTCACTCGAAAGCCCATTTAGACATGCACGCTCTAAACCCTAAAAAACGGTCGAAAATGATATTAAATCAAATTTTGAGGGTGCAAAATGTTAATTATGGGCTTTCGAACATAACTATAAAGCATAAACTCAAATTTTGAACTTTTTACTCGGTTAAAATTCGAACGGGTTCACTACAATGCCCATTTAGACATGCACGCTCTAAACCCTAAAAAACGATAAAGAATGATATTAAATCAAAATTTTTGGGTACAAAAAGTTAATTATGGGCTTTTGAACATAACTATAAAGCATAAACTCAAATTTTGAACTTTTTACTCGGTTAAAATTCGAACGTGTTCACTACAATGCCCATTTAGACATGCACGCTCTAAACCCTAAAAAACTATCGAAAATGATATTAAATCAAATTTTGAGGGTACAGAAAGTTAATTATGGGCTTTTGAACATAACTATAAAGCATAAACTCAAATTTTGAACTTTTTACTCGGTTAAAATTCAAACGGGTTCACTACAATACCTATTTAGACTTGCACGCTCTAAACCCTAAAAAAGATCGACAATGATATTAAATCAAATTTTTGGGTACAAAAAGTTAATTATGGGCTTTTGAACATAACTATAAAGCATAAACTCAAGTTTTGAAATTTTTACTCGGTTAAAATTCGAACGGGTTCACTCGAAAGCCCATTTAGAAATGCACGCTCTAAACCCTAAAAACGATCGAAAATGATATTAAATCAATTTTTTTATGTAAAAAAAGTTAATTATGGGCTTTTGAACATAACTATAAAGCATAAACTCAAATTTTGAACTCTTTACTCGGTTAAAATTCGAACGGGTTCACTCGAAAGCCCATTTAGACTTGCACGCTCTAAAACCTAAAAAACGATCGAAAATGATATTAAATCAAATTTTTTGGGTACAAAAAGTTAATAATGGGCTTTTGAACATAACTATAAAGCATAAACTCAAATTTTGAACTTTTTACTCGGTTAAAATTCGAACGTGTTCACTACAATGCCCATTTTGACATGCACGCTCTAAACCCTAAAAAACGATCGAAAATGATATTAAATCAAATTTTGGGGGTACAAAAAGTTAATTATGGGCTTTCGAACACAACTATAAAGCATAAATTCAAATTTTGAACTTTTTACTCGGTTAAAATTCGAACGGGTTCACTACAATGCCCATTTTGACATGCACGCTCTAAACCCTAAAAAACGATCGAAAATGATATTAAATCAAATTTTTTTGGTACAAAAAGTTAACTATGGGCTTTTGAACATAACTATAAAGCATAAACTCAAATTTTGAACTTTTTACTCGGTTAAAATTCGAACGGGTTCACTACAATGCCCGTTTAGACATGCACGCTCTAAACCCTAAAAAACGATCGAAAATGATATTAAATCAAATTTTGGGGGTACAAAAAGTTAATTATGGGCTTTCGAACATAACTATAAAGCATAAATTAAAATTTTGAACTTTTTACTCGGTTAAAATTCGAACGGGTTCACTACAATGCCCATTTAGACATGCACGCTCTAAACCCTAAAAAACGATAAAAAATGATATTAAATCAAAATTTTTGGGTACAAAAAGTTAACTATGGGCTTTTGAACATAACTATAAAGCATAAACTCAAGTTTTGAAATTTTTACTCGGTTAAAATTCAAACGGGTTCACTACAATGCCCGTTTCGACATGCACGCTCTAAACCCTAAAAAACGATCGAAAATGATATTAAATCAAATTTTTTGGGAACATAAAGTTATTTATGGGCTTTTGAACCTAATTTTAAAGGATTTACTCAAATTTTGAGCTTTTTACTCAGTTAAAATTCGAACGGGTTCACTCGAAAGCCCATTTAGACATGCACGCTCTAAACCCTAAAAACGATCGAAAATGATATTAAATCAATTTTTTTATGTAAAAAAAGTTAATTATGGGATTTTGAACCTAACTATAAAGCATAAAATCAAATTTTGAACTCTTTACTCGGTTAAAATTTGAACGGGTTCACTCGAAAGCCCATTTAGATATGCATGCTCTAAACCCTAAAAAACGGTCGAAAATGATATTAAATCAAATTTTTTGGGTACAAAAAGTTAATTATGTGCTTTTGAACATAACTATAAAGCATAAACTCAAATTTTGAACACTTTACTCGGTTAAAATTCGAACGGGTTCACTCAAAAGCCCATTTAGACAAGCACGCTCTCAACCCTAAAAAACGGTCGAAAATGATATTAAATCAAATTTTTTGGGTACAAAAAGTTAATTATGGGATTTTGAACCAAACTATAAAGCTTAAACACAAATTTTGAACTTTATGCTCGGTTAAAATTTGAACGGGTTCACTAGAAAGCCCATTTAGACATGCACGCTCTGAACCCTAAAACACGATCGAAAATGATATTAAATTTTTTGGGTACAAAAATTTAATTATGGGCTTTTGAACATAACTATAAAGCATAAAATCAAATTTTGAAATTTTTACTCGGTTAAAATTCGAACGTGTTCACTGCAATGCCCATTTTGACATGCACGCTCTAAACCCTAAAAAACGATCGAAAATGATATTAAATCAAATTTTGAGGGTACAAAAAGTTAATTATGGGCTTTCGAACATAAATATAAAGCATAAACTCAAGTTTTGAAATTTTTACTCGGTTAAAATTCGAACGGGTCCACTACAATGCCCGTTTAGACATGCACGCTCTAAAACCTAAAAAACGATCGAAAATGATATTAAATCAAATTTTTTGGGAACAAAAAGTTATTTATGGGCTTTTGAACCTAATTTTAAAGGATTTACTCAAATTTTGAGCATTTTACTCAGTTAAAATTCGAACGGGTTCACTCGAAAGCCCATTTAGACATGCACGCTCTAAAACCTAAAAAACGATCGAAAATGATATTAAATAAAATTTTTTGGGTACAAAAAGTTAATTATGGGCTTTCGAACCAAACTATAAAGCTTAAACACAAATTTTGAACTTTATACTTGGTTAAAATTTGAACGGGTTCACTAGAAAGCCCATTTAGACATGCACGCTCTGAACCCTAAAACACGATCGAAAATGATATTAAATTTTTTGGGTACAAAAAGTTAATTATGGGCTTTTGAACATAGCTATAAAGCATAAAATCAAATTTTGAAATTTTTACTCGGTTAAAATTCGAACGTGTTCACTACAATGCCCATTTTGACATGCACGCTCTAAACCCTAAAAAACAATCGAAAATGATATTAAATCAAATTTTGGGGGTGCAAAAAGTTAATTATGGGCTTTCGAACATAACTATAAAGCATAAATTAAAATTTTGAACTTTTTACTCGGTTAAAATTCGAACGGGTTCACTACAATGCCCATTTTGACATGCACGTTCTAAACCCTAAAAAACGATCGAAAATGATATTAAATCAAAATTTGGGGGTACAAAAAGTTAATTATGGTCTTTCGAACATAACTATAAAGCATTAATTCAAATTTTAAACTTTTTACTCGGTTAAAATTCGAACGGGTTCAGTACAATGCCCATTTAGACATGCACGCTCTAAACCCTAAAAAACGATAAAAAAATGATATTAAATCAAAATTTCTGGGTACAAAAAGTTAACTATGGGCTTTTGAACATAACTATAAAGCATAAACTCAAGTTTTGAAATTTTTACTCGGTTAAAATTCGAACGGGTTCACTACAATGCCCGTTTAGACATGCACGCTCTAAAACCTAAAAAATGATCGAAAATGATATTAAATCAAATTTTTTGGGAACAAAAAGTTATTTATGGGCTTTTGAACCTAATTTTAAAGGATTTACTCAAATTTTGAGCTTTTTACTCAGTTAAAATTCGAACGGGTTCACTCGAAAGCCCATCTAGACATGCACGCTCTAAACCCTAAACACGATCGAAAATGATATTAAATCAATTTTTTTATGTAAAAAAAGTTAATTATGGGCTTTTGAACCTAAATATAAAGCATAAACTCAAATTTTGAACTCTTTACTCGGTTAAAATTTGAACGGGTTCACTAGAAAGCCCATTTACACATGCACGCTCTGAACCTTAAAACACGATCGAAAATGATATTAAATTTCTTGGGTACAAAAAGTTAATTATGGGCTTTTGAACATAACTATAAACATAAAATCAAATTTTGAAATTTTTACTCGGTTAAAATTCGAACGTGTTCACTACAATGCCCATTTTGACATGCACGCTCTAAACCCTAAAAAACGATCGAAAATGATATTAAATCAAATTTTGAGGGTGTAAAAAGTTAATTATGGGCTTTCGAACATAACTATAAAGCATAAACTCAAATTTGGAACTTTTTACTCGGTTAAAATTCGAACGGGTTCACTACAATGCCCATTTAGACATGCACGCTCTAAACCCTAAAAAACGATAAAAAAATGATATTAAATCAAAATTTTTGGGTACAAAAAGTTAACTATGGGCTTTTGAACATAAATATAAAGCATAAACTCAAGTTTTGAAATTTTTACTCGGTTAAAATTCGAACGGGTTCACTACAATGCCCGTTTAGACATGCACGCTCTAAAACCTAAAAAAGGATCGAAAATGATATTAAATCAAATTTCTTGGGAACAAAAAGTTATTTATGGGCTTTTGAACCTAATTTTAAAGGATTTACTCAAATTTTGAGCTTTTTACTCAGTTAAAATTCGAACGGGTTCACTCGAAAGCCCATCTAGACATGCACGTTCTAAACCCTAAACACGATCGAAAATAATATTAAATCAATTTTTTATGTAAAAAAGTTAATTATGAGCTTTTGAACCTAAATATAAAGCATAAACTCAAATTTTGAACTCTTTACTCGGTTAAAATTTGAACGGGTTCACTAGAAAGCCCATTTACACATGCACGCTCTGAACCTTAAAACACGATCGAAAATGATATTAAATCAAAATTTTTGGGTACAAATATTTAATTATGGGCTTTTGAACATAACTATAAAGCATAAACTCACTTTTCGAACTTTTTACTCGGTTAAAATTCGAACGGGTTCACTACAATGCCCATTTAGACATGCACGCTCTAAACCCTAAAAAATAATCGAAAATGATATTAAATCAAATTTTTTGGGAACAAAAAGTTAATAATGGGCTTTTGAACATAACTATAAATCATAAACTTAAATTTTGAACTTTTTACTCGGTTAAAATACGAACGGGTTCACTACAATGCCCATTTAGACATGCACACTCTAAACTGTAAAAAACGATCGAAAATGATATTAAATCAAATTTTTTGGGTACAAAAAGTTAAGTATGGGCTTTTGAACCTAACTATAAAGCATAAACTCAAATTTTGAACTCTTTACTCGGTTAAAATTCGAACGGGTTAACTCGAAAGCCCATTTAGACATGCACGCTCTAAAACCTAAAAAACGGTCGAAAATGATATTAAATCAATTTTTTTGTGTACAAAAAGTTAATTATGGGATTTTGAACAAAACTATAAAGCTTAAACACAAATTTTGAACTTTATACTCGGTTAAAATTTGAACGGGTCACTAGAAAGCCCATTTAGACATGCACGCTCTGAACCCTAAAACACGATCAAAAATGATATTAAATCAAATTTTTTGGGTACAAAAAGTTAATTATGGGCTTTTGAACATAACTATAAAGCATAAAATCAAATTTTGAAATTTTTACTCGGTTAAAATTCGAACGTGTTCACTATAATGCCCATTTTGACATGCACGCTCTAAACCCTAAAAAATGATCGAAAATGATATTAAATAAATTTTGAAGGTACAAAAAGTTAATTATGGGCTTTCGAACATAACTATAAAGCATAAACTCAAATTTTGAACTTTTTACTCGGTTAAAATTCGAACGGGTTCACTACAATGCCCATTTAGACATGCACGCTCTAAACCGTAAGAAACGATAAAAAATGATATTAAATAAAAATTTTTGGGTACAAAAAGTTAACTATGGGCTTTTGAACATAACTATAAAGCATAAACTCAAGTTTTGAAATTTTTACTCGGTTAAAATTCGAACGGGTTCACTACAATGCCCGTTTAGACATGCACGCTCTAAAACCTAAAAAACGATCGAAAATGATATTAAATCAAATTTTTTGGGAACAAAAAGTTAATTATGGGCTTTTAAACCTAATTTTAAAGGATTTACTCAAATTTTGAGCTTTTTACTCAGTTAAAATGCGAACGGGTTCACTCGAAAGCCCATTTAGACATGCACGCTCTAAACCCTAAAAACGATCGAAAATGATATTAAATCAGTTTTTTTATGTAAAAAAAGTTAATTATGGGCTTTTGAACATAACTATAAAGCATAAACTCAAATTTTGAACTCTTTACTCGGTTAAAATTCGAACGGGTTCACTCGAAAGCCCATTTAGACATGCACGCTCTAAACCCTAAAAAACGGTCGCAAATGATATTAAATCAAATTTTTTGTGTACAAAAAGTTAATTATGGGATTTTGAACAAAACTATAAAGCTTAAACACAAATTTTGAACTTTATACTCGGTTAAAATTTGAACGGGTCACTAGAAAGCCCATTTAGACATGCACGCTCTGAACCCTAAAACACGATCGAAAATGATATTAAATCAAATTTTTTGGGTACAAAAAGTTAATTATGGGCTTTTGAACATAACTATAAAGCATAAAATCAAATTTTGAAATTTTTACTCGGTTAAAATTCGAACGTGTTCACTATAATGCCCATTTTGACATGCACGCTCTAAACCCTAAAAAATGATCGAAAATGATATTAAATCAAATTTTTTGGGTACAAAAAGTTAACTATGGGCTTTTGAACATAACTATAAAGCATAAACTCAAGTTTTGAAATTTTTACTCGGTTAAAATTCGAACGGGTTAACTCGAAAGCCTATTTAGACATGCACGCTCTAAACCCTAAAAAACGGTCGAAAATGATATTAAATCAAATTTTGAGGGTGCAAAAAGTTAATTATGGGCTTTCGAACATAACTATAAAGCATAAACTCAAATTTGGAACTTTTTACTCGGTTAAAATTCGAACGGGTTCACTACAATGCCCATTTAGACATGCACGCTCTAAACCGTAAGAAACGATAAAAAATGATATTAAATCAAAATTTTTGGGTACAAAAAGTTAACTATGGGCTTTTGAACATAACTATAAAGCATAAACTCAAATTTTGAACTTTTTACTCGGTTAAAATTCAAACGGGTTCACTACAATGCCCGTTTAGACATGCACGCTCTAAACCCTAAAAACGATCGAAAATGATATTAAATCAAATTTTTTGGGAACAAAAAGTTAATTATGGGCTTTTGAAACTAATTTTAGAGGATTTACTCAAATTTTGAGCTTTTTACTCAGTTAAAATGCGATCGGGTTCACTCGAAAGCTCATTTAGACATGCACGCCCTAAACCCTAAAAACGATCGAAAATGATATTAAATCAAATTTTTTGGGTACAAAAAGTTAATAATGGGCTTTTGAACATAACTATAAAGCATAAACTCAACTTTTAAACTCTTTACTCGGTTAAAATTCGAACGGGTTCACTCGAAAGCCCATTTAGACATGCACGCTCTAGACCCTAACAAACGATCAAAAATGATATTAAATCAAATTTTTTGGGTACAAAAAGTTAATTATGGGCTTTTGAACATAACTATAAAGCATAAACTCAAATTTTGAACTTTTTACTCGGTTAAAATTCGAACGGGTTCACTACAATGCCCATTTAGACATGCACGCTCTAAACCCTAAAAAACGATCAAAAATGATATTAGATCAATTTTTTTATGTAAAAAAAGTTAATTATGGGCTTTTGAACATAACTATAAAGCATGAACTCAAATTTTGAACTCTTTACTCGGTTAAAATTCGAACGGGTTCACTCGAAAGCCCATTTAGACATGCACGCTCTAAAACCTAAAAAACGATCGAAAATGATATTAAATCAAATTTTTTGGGTACAAAAAGTTAATAATGGGCTTTTGAAAATAACTATAAATCATAAACTCAAATTTTGAACTTTTTACTCGGTTAAAATTCGAACGGGTTCACTACAATGCCCATTTAGACATGCACGCTCTAAACCCTAAAAAACGATAAAAAATGATATTAAATCAAAATTTTTGGGTACAAAAAGTTAACTATGGGCTTTTGAACATAACTATAAAGCATAAACTCAAGTTTTGAAATTTTTACTCGGTTAAAATTCGAACAGGTTAACTCGAAAGCCTATTTAGACATGCACGCTCTAAACCCTAAAAAACGGTCGAAAATGATATTAAATCAAATTTTTTTTGTACAAAAAGTTAATTATGGGATTTTGAACAAAACTATAAAGCTTAAACACAAATTTTGAACTTTATACTCGGTTAAAATTTGAACGGGTTCACTAGAAAACCCATTTAGACATGCACGCTCTAAACCCTAAAACACGATCGAAAATGATATTAAATCAAATTTTTTGGGTACAAAAAGTTAATTATGGGCTTTTGAACATAACTAAAGCATAAAATCAAATTTTGAAATTTTTACTCGGTTAAAATTCGAACGTGTTCACTATAATGCCCATTTTGACATGCACGCTCTAAACCCTAAAAAACGATCGAAAATGATATTAAATAAATTTTGAGGGTACAAAAAGTTAATTATGGGCTTTCGAACATAACTATAAAGCATAAACTCAAATTTTGAACTTTTTACTCGGTTAAAATTCGAACGGGTTCACTACAATGCCCATTTAGACATGCACGCTCTAAACCGTAAGAAACGATAAAAAATGATATTAAATCAAAATTTTTGGGTACAAAAAGTTAACTATGGGCTTTTGAACATAACTATAAAGCATAAACTCAAGTTTTGAAATTTTTACTCGGTTAAAATTCGAACGGGTTCACTACAAAGCCCGTTTAGACATGCACGCTCTAAAACCTAAAAAACGATCGAAAATGATATTAAATGAAATTTTTTGGGAACAAAAAGTTATTTATGGGCTTTTGAACCTAATTTTAAAGGATTTACTCAAATTTTGAGCTTTTTACTCAGTTAAAATGCGAACGGGTTCACTCGAAAGCCCATTTAGACATGCACGCTCTAAACCCTAAAAACGATCGAAAATGATATTAAATCAATTTTTTTTATGTAAAAAAAGTTA
This sequence comes from Abelmoschus esculentus, assembly GCA_035048815.1. Lineage (NCBI taxonomy): Eukaryota > Viridiplantae > Streptophyta > Magnoliopsida > Malvales > Malvaceae > Abelmoschus > Abelmoschus esculentus. Next base: position 7,780,971 of record JAUCBN010000049.1, read on the forward strand.
ATTATGGGCTTTTGAACATAACTATAAAGCATAAACTCAAATTTTGAACTCTTTACTCGGTTAAAATTCGAACGGGTTCACTCGAAAGCCCATTTAGACATGCACGCTCTTAAACCTAAAAAACGATCGAAAATGATATTAAATCAAATTTTTTGGGTACAAAAAGTTAATAATGGGCTTTTGAACATAACTATAAAGCATAAACTCAAATTTTGAACTTTTTACTCGGTTAAAATTCGAACGGTTTCACTACAATGCCCATTTAGACATGCACGCTCTAAAACCTAAAAAACGATCAAAAATGATATGAAATAAAAATTTTTGGGTACAAATATTTAATTATGGGCTTTTGAACATAACTATAAAGCATAAACTCACTTTTCGAACTTTTTACTCGGTTAAAATTCGAACGGGTTCACTACAATGCCCGTTTAGACATGCACGCTCTAAACCCTAAAAAACGATCGAAAATGATATTAAATAAATTTTGAGGGTACAAAAAGTTAATTATGGGCTTTCGAACATAACTATAAAGCATAAACTCAAATTTTGAACTTTTTACTCGGTTAAAATTCGAACGGGTTCACTAGAATGCCCATTTAGACATGCACGCTCTAAACCGTAAGAAACGATAAAAAATGATATTAAATCAAAATTTTTGGGTACAAAAAGTTAACTATGGGCTTTTGAACATAACTATAAAGCATAAACTCAAGTTTTGAAATTTTTACTCGGTTAAAATTCGAACGGGTTCACTACAAAGCCCGTTTAGACATGCACGCTCTAAAACCTAAAAAACGATCCAAAATGATATTAAATGAAATTTTTTGGGAACAAAAAGTTAATTATGGGCTTTTGAACCTAATTTTAAAGGATTTACTCAAATTTTGAGCTTTTTACTCAGTTAAAATGCGAACGGGTTCACTCGAAAGCCCATTTAGACATGCACACTCTAAACCCTAAAAACGATCGAAAATGATATTAAATCAATTTTTTTTATGTAAAAAAAGTTAATTATGGGCTTTTGAACATAACTATAAAGCATAAACTCAAATTTTGAACTCTTTACTCGGTTAAAATTCGAACGGGTTCACTCGAAAGCCCATTTAGACATGCACGCTCTTAAACCTAAAAAACGATCGAAAATGATATTAAATCAAATTTTTTGGGTACAAAAAGTTAATAATGGGCTTTTGAACATAACTATAAAGCATAAACTCAAATTTTGAACTTTTTACTCGGTTAAAATTCGAACGGTTTCACTACAATGCCCATTTAGACATGCACGCTCTAAAACCTAAAAAACGATCAAAAATGATATGAAATAAAAATTTTTGGGTACAAATATTTAATTATGGGCTTTTGAACATAACTATAAAGCATAAACTCACTTTTCGAACTTTTTACTCGGTTAAAATTCGAACGGGTTCACTACAATGCCCGTTTAGACATGCACGCTCTAAACCCTAAAAAACGATCGAAAATGATATTAAATAAATTTTGAGAGTACAAAAAGTTAATTATGGGCTTTCGAACATAACTATAAAGCATAAACTCAAATTTTGAACTTTTTACTCGGTTAAAATTCGAACGGGTTCACTACAATGCCCATTTAGACATGCACGCTCTAAACCGTAAGAAACGATAAAAAATGATATTAAATCAAAATTTTTGGGTACAAAAAGTTAACTATGGGCTTTTCAACATAACTATATAGCATAAACTCAAGTTTTGAAATTTTTACTCGGTTAAAATTCGAACGGGTTCACTACAATGCCCGTTTAGACATGCACGCTCTAAAACCTAAAAAACGATCGAAAATGATATTGAATCAAATTTTTTGGGAACAAAAAGTTAATTATGGGCTTTTGAACCTAATTTTAAAGGATTTACTCAAATTTTGAGCTTTTTACTCAGTTAAAATGCGAACGGGTTCACTCGAAAGCCCATTTAGACATGCACGCTCTAAACCCTAAAAACGATCGAAAATGATATTAAATCAATTTTTTTATGTAAAAAAAGTTAATTATGGGCTTTTGAACATAACTATAAAGCATAAACTCAAATTTTGAACTCTTTACTCGGTTAAAATTTGAACGGGTTCACTCGAAAGCCCATTTAGATATGCATGCTCTAAACCCTAAAAAACGGTCGAAAATGATTTTAAATCAAATTTTTTATGTACAAAAAGTTAATTATGGGATTTTGAACAAAACTATAAAGCTTAAACACAAATTTTGAACTTTATACTCGGTTAAAATTTGAACGGGTCACTAGAAAGCCCATTTAGACATGCACGCTCTAAACCCTAAAAAACGATCGAAAATGATATTAAATCAAATTTTTTGGGTACAAAAAGTTAATAATGGGCTTTTGAACATAACTATAAAGCATAAACTCAAATTTTGAACTTTTTACTCGGTTAAAATTCAAACGGGTTCACTACAATGCCCGTTTAGACATGCACGCTCTAAACCCTAAAAAACGATGGAAAATGATATTAAATCAAATTTTTTGGGTACAAAAAGTTAATAATGGGCTTTTGAACATAACTATAAAGCATAAACTCAAATTTTGAACTTTTTACTCGGTTAAAATTCAAACGGGTTCACTACAATGCCCGTTTAGACATGCACGCTCTAAACCCTAAAAAACGATCGAAAATGATATTAAATCAAATTTTTTGGGAACAAAAAGTTAATTATGGGCTTTTGAAACTAATTTTAGAGGATTTACTCAAATTTTGAGCTTTTTACTCAGTTAAAATGCGATCGGGTTCACTCGAAAGCCCATTTAGGCATGCACGCTCTAAACCCTAAAAACGATCGAAAATGATATTAAATCAATTTTTTTATGTAAAAAAGTTAATTATGGGCTTTTGAACATAACTATAAAGCATAAACTCAAATTTTGAACTCCTTACTCGGTTAAAATTCGAACGGGTTCACTCAAAAGCCCATTTAGACATGCACGCTCTAAAACCTAAAAAACGATCGAAAATGATATTAAATCAAATTTTTTGGGTAAAAAAAGTTAATAATGGGCTTTTGAACATAACTATAAAGCATAAACTCAACTTTTGAACTCTTTACTCGGTTAAAATTCGAACGGGTTCACTCGAAAGCCCATTTAGACATGCACGCTCTAAAACCTAAAAAACGATCGAAAATGATATTTAATCCAATTTTTTGGGTACAAAAAGTTAATAATGGGCTTTTGAACATAACTATAAAGCATAAAATCAAATTTTGAACTTTTTACTCGGTTAAAATTCGAACGGGTTCACTACAATGCCCATTTAGACATGCACGCTCTAAACCCTAACAAACGATCAAAAATGATATTAAATCAAAATTTTTGGGTACAAAAATTTAATTATGGGCTTTTGAACATAACTATAAAGCATAAACTCACTTTTCGAACATTTTACTCGGTTAAAATTCGAACGGATTCACTACAATGCCCGTTTAGACATGCACACTCTAAACCCTAAAAAACAATCGAAAATGATATTAAATCAAATTTTTTGGGAACAAAAAGTTAATTATGGGCTTTTGAACCTAATTTTAAAGGATTTACTCAAATTTTGAGCTTTTTACTCAGTTAAAATGCGAACGGGTTCACTCGAAAGCCCATTTAGACATGCACACTCTAAACCCTAAAAACGATCGAAAATGATATTAAATCAATTTTTTTATGTAAAAAAAGTGAATTATGGGCTTTTCAACATAACTATAAAGCATAAACTCAAATTTTGAACTCTTTACTCGGTTAAAATTCGAACGGGTTCACTCGAAAGCCCATTTAGACATGCACGCTCTAAAACCTAAAAAACGATCGAAAATGATATTAAATCAAATTTTTTGGGTACAAAAAGTTAATAATGGGCTTTTGAACATAACTATAAAGCATAAACTCAAATTTTGAACTTTTTACTCGGTTAAAATTCGAACGGGTTCACTACAATGCCCATTTAGACATGCACGCTCTAAACCCTAAAAAACGATCAAAAATGATATTAGATCAAAATTTTTGGGTACAAAAATTTAATTATGGGCTTTTGAACATAACTATAAAGCATAAACTCACTTTTCGAACTTTTTACTCGGTTAAAATTCGAACGGGTTCACTACAATGCCCATTTAGACATGCACGCTCTAAACCCTAAAAAATAATCGAAAATGATATTAAATCAAATTTTTTGGGAACAAAAAGTTAATTATGGGCTTTTGAACCTAATTTTAAAGGATTTACTCAAATTTTGAGCTTTTTACTCAGTTAAAATGCGAACGGGTTCACTCGAAAGCCCATTTAGACATGCACGCTCTAAACCCTAAAAACGATCGAAAATGATATTAAATCAATTTTTTTATGTAAAAAAAGTTAATTATGGGCTTTTGAACATAACTATAAAGCATGAACTCAAATTTTGAACTCTTTACTCGGTTAAAATTCGAACGGGTTCACTCGAAAGCCCATTTAGACATGCACGCTCTAAAACCTAAAAAACGATCGAAAATGATATTAAATCAAATTTTTTGGGTACAAAAAGTTAATAATGGGCTTTTGAAAATAACTATAAATCATAAACTCAAATTTTGAACTTTTTACTCGGTTAAAATTCGAACGGGTTCACTACAATGCCCATTTAGACATGCACGCTCTAAACCCTAAAAAACGATAAAAAATGATATTAAATCAAAATTTTTGGGTACAAAAAGTTAACTATGGGCTTTTGAACATAACTATAAAGCATAAACTCAAGTTTTGAAATTTTTACTCGGTTAAAATTCGAACGGGTTCACTCAAAAGCCCATTTAGACATGCACGCTCTAAAACCTAAAAAACGATCGAAAATGATATTAAATCAAATTTTTTGGGTAAAAAAAGTTAATAATGGGCTTTTGAACATAACTATAAAGCATAAACTCAACTTTTGAACTCTTTACTCGGTTAAAATTCGAACGGGTTCACTCGAAAGCCCATTTAGACATGCACGCTCTAAAACCTAAAAAACGATCGAAAATGATATTTAATCCAATTTTTTGGGTACAAAAAGTTAATAATGGGCTTTTGAACATAACTATAAAGCATAAAATCAAATTTTGAACTTTTTACTCGGTTAAAATTCGAACGGGTTCACTACAATGCCCATTTAGACATGCACGCTCTAAACCCTAACAAACGATCAAAAATGATATTAAATCAAAATTTTTGGGTACAAAAATTTAATTATGGGCTTTTGAACATAACTATAAAGCATAAACTCACTTTTCGAACATTTTACTCGGTTAAAATTCGAACGGATTCACTACAATGCCCGTTTAGACATGCACGCTCTAAACCCTAAAAAACAATCGAAAATGATATTAAATCAAATTTTTTGGGAACAAAAAGTTAATTATGGGCTTTTGAACCTAATTTTAAAGGATTTACTCAAATTTTGAGCTTTTTACTCAGTTAAAATGCGAACGGGTTCACTCGAAAGCCCATTTAGACATGCACACTCTAAACCCTAAAAACGATCGAAAATGATATTAAATCAATTTTTTTATGTAAAAAAAGTGAATTATGGGCTTTTCAACATAACTATAAAGCATAAACTCAAATTTTGAACTCTTTACTCGGTTAAAATTCGAACGGGTTCACTCGAAAGCCCATTTAGACATGCACGCTCTAAAACCTAAAAAACGATCGAAAATGATATTAAATCAAATTTTTTGGGTACAAAAAGTTAATAATGGGCTTTTGAACATAACTATAAAGCATAAACTCAAATTTTGAACTTTTTACTCGGTTAAAATTCGAACGGGTTCACTACAATGCCCATTTAGACATGCACGCTCTAAACCCTAAAAAACGATCAAAAATGATATTAGATCAAAATTTTTGGGTACAAAAATTTAATTATGGGCTTTTGAACATAACTATAAAGCATAAACTCACTTTTCGAACTTTTTACTCGGTTAAAATTCGAACGGGTTCACTACAATGCCCATTTAGACATGCACGCTCTAAACCCTAAAAAATAATCGAAAATGATATTAAATCAAATTTTTTGGGAACAAAAAGTTAATTATGGGCTTTTGAACCTAATTTTAAAGGATTTACTCAAATTTTGAGCTTTTTACTCAGTTAAAATGCGAACGGGTTCACTCGAAAGCCCATTTAGACATGCACGCTCTAAACCCTAAAAACGATCGAAAATGATATTAAATCAATTTTTTTATGTAAAAAAAGTTAATTATGGGCTTTTGAACATAACTATAAAGCATGAACTCAAATTTTGAACTCTTTACTCGGTTAAAATTCGAACGGGTTCACTCGAAAGCCCATTTAGACATGCACGCTCTAAAACCTAAAAAACGATCGAAAATGATATTAAATCAAATTTTTTGGGTACAAAAAGTTAATAATGGGCTTTTGAAAATAACTATAAATCATAAACTCAAATTTTGAACTTTTTACTCGGTTAAAATTCGAACGGGTTCACTACAATGCCCATTTAGACATGCACGCTCTAAACCCTAAAAAACGATAAAAAATGATATTAAATCAAAATTTTTGGGTACAAAAAGTTAACTATGGGCTTTTGAACATAACTATAAAGCATAAACTCAAGTTTTGAAATTTTTACTCGGTTAAAATTCGAACGGGTTAACTCGAAAGCTTATTTAGACATGCACGCTCTAAACCCTAAAAAACGGTCGAAAATGATATTAAATCAAATTTTTTGTGTACAAAAAGTTAATTATGGGATTTTGAACAAAACTATAAAGCTTAAACACAAATTTTGAACTTTATACTCGGTTAAAATTTGAACGGGTTCACTAGAAAACCCATTTAGACATGCACGCTCTAAAACCTAAAACACGATCGAAAATGATATTAAATCAAATTTTTTGGGTACAAAAAGTTAATTATGGGCTTTTGAACATAACTAAAGCATAAAATCAAATTTTGAAATTTTTACTCGGTTAAAATTCGAACGTGTTCACTATAATGCCCATTTTGACATGCACGCTCTAAACCCTAAAAAACGATCGAAAATAATATTAAATAAATTTTGAGGGTACAAAAAGTTAATTATGGGCTTTCGAACATAACTATAAAGCATAAACTCAAATTTTGAACTTTTTACTCGGTTAAAATTCGAACGGGTTCACTACAATGCCCATTTAGACATGCACGCTCTAAACCGTAAGAAACGATAAAAAATGATATTAAATCAAAATTTTTGGGTACAAAAAGTTCACTATGGGCTTTTGAACATAACTATAAAGCATAAACTCAAGTTTTGAAATTTTTACTCGGTTAAAATTCGAACGGGTTCACTACAAAGCCCGTTTACACATGCACGCTCTAAAACCTAAAAAACGATAGAAAATGATATTAAATCAAATTTTTTGGGAACAAAAAGTTAATTATGGGCTTTTGAACCTAATTTTAAAGGATTTACTCAAATTTTGAGCTTTTTACTCAGTTAAAATGCGAACGGGTTCACTCGAAAGCCCATTTAGACATGCACGCTCTAAACCCTAAAAACGATCGAAAATGATATTAAATCAATTTTTTTATGTAAAAAAAGTTAATTATGGACTTTTCAACATAACTATAAAGCATAAACTCAAATTTTGAACTCTTTACTCGGTTAAAATTCGAACGGGTTCACTCGAAAGCCCATTTAGACATGCACGCTCTAAAACCTAAAAAACGATCGAAAAAGATATTAAATCAAATTTTTTGGGTACAAAAAGTTAATAATGGGCTTTTGAACATAACTATAAAGCATAAACACAAATTTTGAACTTTTTACTCGGTTAAAATTCGAACGGTTTCACTATAATGCCCATTTAGACATGCACGCTCTAAAACCTAAAAAACGATCAAAAATGATATTAAATAAAAATTTTTGGGTACAAATATTTAATTATGGGCTTTTGAACATAACTATAAAGCATAAACTCACTTTTCGAACTTTTTACTCGGTTAAAATTCGAACGGGTTCACTACAATGCCCATTTAGACATGCACGCTCTAAACCCTAAAAAATAATCGAAAATGATATTAAATCAAATTTTTTGGGAACAAAAAGTTAATAATGGGCTTTTGAACATAACTATAAATCATAAACTTAAATTTTGAACTTTTTACTCGGTTAAAATTCGAACGGGTTCACTACAATGCCCATTTAGACATGCACACTCTAAACTCTAAAAAACGATCGAAAATGATATTAAATCAAATTTTTTGGGTACAAAAAGTTAAGTATGGGCTTTTGAACCTAACTATAAAGCATAAACTCAAATTTTGAACTCTTTACTCGGTTAAAATTCGAACGGGTTAACTCGAAAGCCCATTTAGACATGCACGCTCTAAACCCTAAAAAACGGTCGAAAATGATATTAAATCAATTTTTTTGTGTACAAAAAGTTAATTATGGGATTTTGAACAAAACTATAAAGCATAAACTCAAATTTTGAACTCTTTACTCGGTTAAAATTCGAACGGGTTCACTCGAAAGCCCATTTAGACATGCACGCTCTAAACCCTAAAAAACGGTCGCAAATGATATTAAATCAAATTTTTTGTGTACAAAAAGTTAATTATGGGATTTTGAACAAAACTATAAAGCTTAAACACAAATTTTGAACTTTATACTCGGTTAAAATTTGAACGGGTCACTAGAAAGCCCATTTTGACATGCACGCTCTGAACCCTAAAACACGATCGAAAATGATATTAAATCAAATTTTTTGGGTACAAAAAGTTAATTATGGGCTTTTGAACATAACTATAAAGCATAAAATCAAATTTTGAAATTTTTACTCGGTTAAAATTCGAACGTGTTCACTATAATGCCCATTTTGACATGCACGCTCTAAACCCTAAAAAACGATCGAAAATGATATTAAATCAAATTTTTTGGGTATAAAAAGTTAATTATGGGCTTTTGAACCAAACTATAAAGCATAAACTCAAATTTTGAACTCTTTACTCGGTTAAAATTCGAACGGGTTAACTCGAAAGCCCATTTAGACATGCACGCTCTAAACCCTAAAAAACGGTCAAAAATGATATTAAATCAAATTTTTTGTGTACAAAAAGTTAATTATGGGATTTTGAACAAAACTATAAAGCTTAAACACAAATTTTGAACTTTATACTCGGTTAAAATTTGAACGGGTCACTAGAAAGCCAATTTAGACATGCACGCTCTGAACCCTAAAACACGATCGAAAATGATATTAAATCAAATTTTTTGGGTACAAAAAGTTAATTATGGGCTTTTGAACATAACTATAAAGCATAAAATCAAATTTTGAAATTTTTACTCGGTTAAAATTCGAACGTGTTCACTACAATGCCCATTTTGACATGCACGCTCTAAACCCTAAAAAACGATCGAAAATGATATTAAATCAAATTTTTTGGGTACAAAATGTTAATAATGGGCTTTTGAACATAACTATAAAGCATAAACTCAAATTTTGAACTTTTTACTCGGTTAAAATTCAAACGGGTTCACTACAATGCCCGTTTAGACATGCACGCTCTAAACCCTAAAAAACGATCGAAAATGATATTAAATCAAATTTTTTGGGAACAAAAAGCTAATTATGGGCTTTTGAAACTAATTTTAGAGGATTTACTCAAATTTTGAGCTTTTTAGTCAGTTAAAATGCGATCGGGTTCACTTGAAAGCCCATTTAGACATGCACGCTCTAAACCATAAAAACGATCGAAAATGATATTAAATCAATTTTTTTATGTAAAAAAGTTAATAATGGGCTTTTGAACATAACTATAAAGCATAAAATCAAATTTTGAACTTTTTACTCGGTTAAAATTCGAACGGATTCACTACAATGCCCATTTAGACATGCACGCTCTAAACCCTAAAAAACGATCAAAAATGATATTAAATCAAAATTTTTGGGTACAAAAATTTAATTATGGGCTTTTGAACATAACTACAAAGCATAAACTCACTTTTCGAACTTTTTACTCGGTTAAAATTCGAACGGGTTCACTACAATGCCCATTTAGACATGCACGCTCTAAACCCTAAAAAACGATTGAAAATGATATTAAATCAAATTTTTTGGGTGCAAAAAGTTAATTATGGGCTTTTGAACATAACTATAAAGCATAAAATCAAATTTTGAACTTTTTACTCGGTTAAAATTCGAACGAGTTCACTACAATGCCCATTTAGACATGCACGCTCTAAACCCTAAAAAACGATCAAAAATGATATTAAATCAAAATTTTTGGGTACAAAAATTTAATTATGGGCTTTTGAACATAACTATAAATCATAAACTCAAATTTTGAAATTTTTACTCGGGTAAAATTCGAACGGGTTCACTCGAAAGCCCATTTAGACATGCACGCTCTAAACGCTAAAAACGATCGAAAATGATTTTAAATCAAATTTTTTATGTACAAAAAGTTAATTATGGGCTTTTGAACATAACTATAAAGCATAAACTCAAATTTTGAACTCTTTACTCGGTTAAAATTTGAACGGGTTCACTCGAAAGCCCATTTAGATATGCATGCTCTAAACCCTAAAAAACGGTCGAAAATGATATTAAATCAAATTTTTTTGGGTACAAAAAGTTAATTATGGGCTTTTGAACATAACTATAAAGCATAAACTCAAATTTTGAACTTTTTACTCAGTTAAAATTCGAAAGGGTTCACTACAATCCCCATTTAGACATGCACGCTCTGAACCCTAAAAAACGATCGAAAATGATATTAAATCAAATTTTTTGGGTACAAAAATTTAATTATGGGCTTTTGAACCAAACTATGAAGCTTAAACACAAATTTTGAACTTTATACTCGGTTAAAATTTGAACGGGTTCACTAGAAAGTCGATTTAGACATGCACCCTCTGAACCCTAAAACACGATCGAAAATGATATTAAATTTTTTTGGGTACAAAAAGTTAATTATGGGTTTTGAACATAACTATAAAGCATAAACTCAAATTTTGAACTTTTTACTCGGTTAAAATTCGAACGTGTTAACTACAACGCTCATTTTGACATGCACGCTCTAACCCCTAAAAAACGATCGAAAATGATATTAAATCAAATTTTGAGGGTAAAAAAAGTTAATTATTGGCTTCTGAACATAACTATAAAGCATAAAATCAAATTTTGAACTTTTTACTCGGTTAAAATTCGAACGTGTTCACTACAATGCCCATTTTGACATGCACGCTCTAAACCCTAAAAAAAGATCGAAAATGATATTAAATCAAATTTTGAGGGTTCAAAAAGTTAATTATGGGCTTTCGAACATAACTCTAAAGCATAAACTCAAATTTTGAACTTTTTACTCGGTTAAAATTCGAACGGGTTCACTACAATGCCCATTTACACATGCACGCTCTAAACCCTAAAAAACGATAAAAAATGATATTAAATCAAAATTTTTGGGTACAAAAAGTTAATTATGGGCTTTTGAACATAACTATAAAGCATAAACTCATGTTTTGAAATTTTTACTCGGTTAAAATTCGAACGGGTTCACTACAATGCCCGTTTAGACATGCACGCTCTAAACCCTAAAAAACGATAAAAAATGATATTAAATCAAAATTTTTGGGTACAAAAAGTTAATTATGGGCTTTTGAACATAACTATAAAGCAAAAACTCAAGTTTTGAAATTTTAACTCGGTTAAAATTCGAACGCGTTCACTACAATGCCCATTTAGACATGCACGCTCTAAACCCTAAAAAAGATCAAAAATGATATTAAATCAAAATTTTTGGGTACAAAAATTTAATTATGGGCTTTTGAACATAACTATAAATCATAAGCTCAAATTTTGAAATTTTTACTCGGGTAAAATTCGAACGGGTTCACTCGAAAGCCCATTTAGACATGCACGCTCTAAACCCTAAAAACGATCGAAAATGATTTTAAATCAAATTTTTTATGTACAAAAAGTTAATTATGGGCTTTTGAACATAACTATAAAGCATAAACTCAAATTTTGAACTCTTTACTCGGTTAAAATTTGAACGGGTTCACTCGAAAGCCCATTTAGATATGCATGCTCTAAACCCTAAAAAACGGTCGAAAATGATATTAAATCAAATTTTTTTGGGTACAAAAAGTTAATTATGGGCTTTTGAACATAACTATAAAGCATAAACTCAAATTTTGAACTTTTTACTCAGTTAAAATTCGAAAGGGTTCACTACAATCCCCATTTAGACATGCACGCTCTGAACCCTAAAAAACGATCGAAAATGATATTAAATCAAATTTTTTGGGTACAAAAATTTAATTATGGGCTTTTGAACCAAACTATGAAGCTTAAACACAAATTTTGAACTTTATACTCGGTTAAAATTTGAACGGGTTCACTAGAAAGTCGATTTAGACATGCACCCTCTGAACCCTAAAACACGATCGAAAATGATATTAAATTTTTTGGGTACAAAAAGTTAATTATGGGTTTTGAACATAACTATAAAGCATAAACTCAAATTTTGAACTTTTTACTCGGTTAAAATTCGAACGTGTTAACTACAACGCTCATTTTGACATGCACGCTCTAACCCGTAAAAAACGATCGAAAATGATATTAAATCAAATTTTGAGGGTAGAAAAAGTTAATTATTGGCTTCTGAACATAACTATAAAGCATAAAATCAAATTTTGAACTTTTTACTCGGTTAAAATTCGAACGTGTTCACTACAATGCCCATTTTGACATGCACGCTCTAAACCCTAAAAAAAGATCGAAAATGATATTAAATCAAATTTTGAGGGTTCAAAAAGTTAATTATGGGCTTTCGAACATAACTCTAAAGCATAAACTCAAATTTTGAACTTTTTACTCGGTTAAAATTCGAACGGGTTCACTACAATGCCCATTTACACATGCACGCTCTAAACCCTAAAAAACGATAAAAAATGATATTAAATCAAAATTTTTGGGTACAAAAAGTTAATTATGGGCTTTTGAACATAACTATAAAGCATAAACTCATGTTTTGAAATTTTTACTCGGTTAAAATTCGAACGGGTTCACTACAATGCCCGTTTAGACATGCACGCTCTAAACCCTAAAAAACGATAAAAAATGATATTAAATCAAAATTTTTGGGTACAAAAAGTTAATTATGGGCTTTTGAACATAACTATAAAGCAAAAACTCAAGTTTTGAAATTTTAACTCGGTTAAAATTCGAACGGGTTCACTACAATACCCATTTAGACATGGACGCTCTAAACCCTAAAACATGATCGAAAATGATATTAAATAAAATTTTTTGGGTACAAAAAATTAAATATAGGCTTTTTAACCTAACTATAAAACATAAACTCAAATTTTGAAATTTTTACTCGATTAAAATTTGAACGAGTTCACTACAATGCCCATTTAAACATGCACGCTCTAAACCCTAAAAAACGATAAAAAATGATATTAAATCAAAATTTTTGGGTACAAAAAGTTAATTATGGGCTTTTGAACATAACTATAAAGCATAAACTCAAGTTTTGAAATTTTTACTCGGTTAAAAATCGAACGGGTTCACTCGAAAGCCCATTTAGACATACACGCTCTAAACCTAAAAACGATCGAAAATGATATTAAATCAAATTTTTTGGGAAGAAAAGTTAATTATGGGATTTTGAACCTAATTTTAAAGGATTAACTCAAATTTTGAGCTTTTTACTCAGTTAAACTTCGAACGGGTTCACTCGAAAGCCCATTTAGACATGCACGCTCTAAACCCTAAAAACGATCGAAAATGATTTTAAATCAAATTTTTTATGTAAAAAAAGTTAATTATGGGCTTTTGAACATAACTATAAAGCATAAACTCAAATTTTGAACTCTTTACTCGGTTAAAATTTGAACGGGTTCACTCGAAAGCCTATTTAGATATGCATGCTCTAAACCCTAAAAAACGGTCGAAAATGATATTAAATCAAATTTTTTTGGGTTACAAAAAGTTAATTATGGGCTTTTGAACATAACTATAAAGCATAAACTCAAATTTTGAACTTTTTACTCGGTTAAAATTCAAACGGGTTCACTACAATGCCCGTTTAGACATGCACGCTCTAAACCCTAAAAAACGATCGAAAATGATATTAAATCAAATTTTTTGGGTACAAAAATTTAGTTATGGGCTTTTGAACCAAACTATAAAGCTTAAACACAAATTTTGAACTTTATACTCGGTTAAAATTTGAACGGGTTCACTAGAATGTCGATTTAGACATGCACGCTCTGAACCCTAAAACACGATCGAAAATGATATTAAATTTTTTGGCTACAAAAAGTTAATTATGGGTTTTGAACATAACTATAAAGCATAAAATCAAAATTTGAAATTTTTACTCGGTTAAAATTCGAACGGGTTCACCACAATGCCCATTTTGACATGCACGCTCTAAACCCTAAAAAACGATCGAAAATGATATTAAATCGAATTTTAAGGGTACAAAAAGTTAATTATGGGCTTTTGAACATAAATATAAAGCTCAAACTCAAATTTTGAACTTTTTACTCGGTTAAAATTCGAACGGGTTCACTACAATGCCCGTTTAGACATACACGCTCTAAACCCTAAAAAACGATCGAAAATGATATTAAATCAAATTTTTTGGGAACAAAAAGTTAATTATGGGATTTTGAACCTAATTTTAAAGGATTAACTTAAATTTTGAGCTTTTTACTCAGTTAAAATTCGAATGGGTTCACTCGAAAGCCCATTTAGACATGCACGCTCCAAACCCTAAAAACGATCGAAAATGATATTAAATCAATTTTTTTATGTACAAAAAGTTAATTATGGGCTTTTGAACATAACTATAAAGCATAAACTCAAATTTTGAACTATTTACTCGGTTAAAATTCGAACGGGTTTACTCGAAAGCCCATTTAGACATGCACGCTCTAAAACCTAAAAAACGATCGAAAATGATATTAAATCAAATTTTTGGGTACAAAAAGTTAATAATGGGCTTTTGAACATAACTATAAAGCATAAACTCAAGTTTTGAAATTTTTACTCGGTTAAAAATCGAACGGGTTCACTCAAAAGCCCATTTAGACATACACGCTCTAAACCCTAAAAACGATCGAAAATGATATTAAATCAAATTTTTTGGGAAGAAAAGTTAATTATGGGATTTTGAACATAACTATAAAGCATAAACTCAAATTTTAAACTTTTTACTCGGTTAAAATTCGAACGTGTTAACTACAATGCCCATTTTGACATGCATGCTCTAAACCTAAAAAACGATCGAAAATGATATTAAATCAAATTTTGAGGGTAAAAAAAGTTAATTATGGGCTTCTGAACATAACTATAAATCATAAACTCAAATTTTGAACTTTTTACTCGGTTAAAATTCGAACGGGTTCACTACAATGCCCATTTAGACATGCACGCTCTAAACCCTAAAAAACGATAAAAAATGATATTAAATCAAAATTTTTGGGTACAAAAAGTTAATTATGGGCTTTTGAACATAACTATAAAGCATAAAGTCACTTTTCGAACTTTTTACTCGGTTAAAATTTGAACGGGTTCACTACAATGCCCATTTAGACATGCACGCTCTAAACCCTAAAAAACAATCGAGATCGCGGAGTTGAAGAAGCCACGTGAGAGAAAAAAAAAAGTCATGGAGGAGCAGTTTCCTCATCTCTTTAGACTAGTTAAATTTCAAGAACGTAATTTCTTAAGAGGTGGAGAGTTGTAATGTCCCAATCATGGGCCTAAAAGTTATCCATAAAAAGGTTATGGTTGGGTCGAACCGGTGTAGACAAGTTAGACTAATTTATGGAATTAATTGATAATAAATATTTTTATGCAAGATAAAATTATGGGAAATGCTTTAAAATCTTTATTTGACTTATATTTGACTTTGGTCAAGCAAATTTTGTTAAACTAAAACCGAAAGGGTGAAATTTTGGAAGTTAGTGATTGTTTTGTAAAAACTTAAAACTATTTATGTTTTAGTGACTAATGTGTAAAAGGATCATAACTTTATATCTATAGGGAGAATTAAATCTAATTTTTTTAAATAGGATTCCACCCTTCAAATTCACATCTTTTAATTAGTTTTAAAAGTTTAATTAATCATAATTGTTTAAGATAATCATATTTTCTCCAAAACAAAATTTTACGTAAAATATTCTCTTCATTTTTTTCTCAACTCTGAAGAATAGATTTCTCACATTGTCCTCTCAATTTCTACACATTCTCATTAAGGTACGCGTATATGTTAACCTCCTATTTATTTCTTAATGTTTTCTCATTTATGTCAATATTTTCTTACACAAATCTATTGGTTTTTCATGTCTTTATCAATGGTTGAAGCTGGAATCCAAGATTATAGATAAGGATTCATTATTCTCCTCTAATTACATATTATTTATTGAAATTCTCATGTTAATGAATCTTTTACATATTTTTCTAATGGATTTTAAAGATTAATTTTTTAATCAATTGAGTTTTGAGGTGAATCGTGATGTTTTCTTGAATGATTTCGTTTGGATCTAATTTTAGGGATTAAATTCATGTTATAAAAGGTTTTTTTTTATCAATTATGATGTTAATTGGTTGTTTGAATCAACATAATCTCAAAATTAGGTTGCTAGCCTAAAATCTAGGGTGAAATCTTAAAGTTTTTGATGAGTTAGTTGGGTTTGGGTTGATGCTGATGGTATAAGCTTTATTTTGGAAGGTTTTTAGATGTATATTAAGTGTGTTTAGGTGTTCTCCCGTAGGTTTTGGGCAGGGGATGGTGTTTTGGTGATAAATCGATATTTAGGTGTTGTGTCGGTGTTGAAAAACATATTATTGAGTGCCTTGATGTTGTGAGATGTTGTGAAGAGGTTTTATGTGTCAAGAGTGCATTACTGTCTCTATTCTTGTTGACTAAAAGTGTGGTATAATCTTGAAGTTAATCCGTAGGTGATCAAAATTTAAAATAATGGCTTTGGCAAGAAGGCAAAGCGAAGTTGGTGAGTGGATTATGGTTAATGAACTACGTTTCTTAAAAAAAGAGATTTGGGAGTATAGGTTTGGCGTGAAAAGCCAACCTATGTTAGGAAGTAAGTTGGTGATCAATTCTCTTTTTTATCGGTTGTGATTTTCCATGATTTGCATTTGTTATGCTTATGTTTATGACTGTTACATTCATTTCTTTCAAATGATTTTAAAAATGATGAAATTCTTTTGTTACATATCATGAGAATAATGATTATGGAATTCCATTGTAGCATTGAAAATTTTTAAAAATTTGCATTGATTTTATGCATGAGAATTTGGGATGAAACATGATTTTGCTTGATGCATTATGGACAACAATTGAACTTGGTTTTTAGAATTATATATTGCCTAAGTGATGATATTAGAAATATGGGATATATTGGATCGATCAATAAGGTCTAAAGTACACTATAAACATTATAAAATCCGTATGTGAAACAAAACTCCTCGAGATACAATAGGAGTAATGTTATTGCTATGTAGCAGGGGTAGTTGTATCACATCCAGACAATGTGGGTAGTATCATGTTCTCCAAGGTGAGACGTAATGATAAGGGTAATTCTATCATGTGACTTGGTGATGGTAGAATCATCAATTTTCCACATATCCGAACATAATGAATTTTTAAGGATAGGGACAGTTTCATTCAATGGATAGGGGTAGTGCTTTCCGGTATAACTTGTAAGCCAATATATGATAATTACATGTTTCACATTTTTCAAGAATTGTTTATATTGATTTACAATTGCACTTGTTTGTACATGGTATTTTGTACATGAGAATTGATAAGCATTGCTAGTTTTGAAGCTTGTAAGTCTTGAGATTATATGCTGCATAGTTGCAAGAGTTAATGGCACATGTTGAGAGGTTGACACTCAGCAAAAAAGAATACAAGATAATAAGTTCAAGGTGTTGTCTCAAGCATTTATGTTTTCATTAGTAGTTGATAATTGCAACGGTTAGTCACTAATCTTATGATATGTTGTTGGACTTTTTGGTGTTGTTGTTTGGTATGTATATGGCCTCTTAATCATTGGATTGTTGATTTATGTTTTGGTTAGGATATGATATCGTTATGATAGAAAGTTATGCTATAGAATTGTATGTTGTTAATTTTTGTGGAAATAAAATATGACCTATAATGCCATAGCTTAATTTTGATTTCTTAATTGGAGATTTTTGATGTAATACCATGTTGTTGCTAGGAAATTATGCATCTAGATAGCTTTGAATTGATGAGCATGATTGATGAATGATAGATGGTTAAGGTTGGTGTTTTTTTGTGTAACCCCCTCGACCCGGTTTAGATGCCTCCCGATTCGAATGATTACATAGGAAATACCAAGGTTAATCCAGAGACTCGCCCCGATAAACAACCTTAAAAATTATACGATTATTAATTTTTCTAAATGCATTAATTTACCTATAGGGCATAAAACATATATTTCAATAGATTCTCTAGATGCTTTTAATCCTAATTAATTCAAGAATCAAACAACATGTGAACATATTCAAAGTTCACCAAATATCAACATATGAAAGCATGGAAGCATGTGAAATTCAAACACAGTACTTCATTAACTCATAAAAGATAAGCATGTTTATAACTTAAACTCAGAGACTCATGGATTCGATAACATATTCAAGGATCTCAACAAAATAATCATAACAAGCATAAGGTCTCTAGGTCCATTGCTTTTTACTACCTAAGGTTCAACTCAAGACTTACATGCTTCATTAGCAAGGCTTTATAAAACGTTTGAAAACAAGTCAAACTCATGCAAACTCAATTTGCAAATAAAATCAGTAAAACTTAACACTTGCGTTTTCACGTGTTGGTATTAGTGATTCGATTAGTCTACTTCTAATCGTTGGGATAAATGGATACTCGCTTGAAGACATAAATGTCGAATCATGCCATGTATGGGACTAAACTGTCACCATACCACGTATGAGGACTACTTATACCACGCACGAGTCTATCTCATGCACATGAATGGAATCAATTCCAAACATGTTTCCCACCTTAGCTTCCAAGATAAGCTACGCTTAAATGCAATATAAGACATATATCACAAATTAAGCAATAAATCTAATGCATCACTAAGGAATTTACACACGTATACGAATTTTCATAATTAATAAATAGTGCACTAACATCTTATTGATTGATCGACTTATCGCTATAACATCATCTCAATATCCAACACAAAACAGTATGAATGCTCAAGTTTTCATATCCAAAATAATAGGTTAACATTAGTATTTCACTTTCTCACGCTTTCTCGCAGAACCGATAAAAAACTCTTTTTAGTATATTTCAAAAACCAAAGCGTGGAAGTATTTAAAACCATCCTAAAACAATATTGAGAGAATTCTAACACATACATAATCACATATGTACCAATAAAATACGAGTATGTCAAAAGCATAGTAAAACAAGCATATTATGGGAAAACCAATTTATGAGAGCAACCGAAAAACTTAATCCGGAGTATAGGGAGGTTTCTCACACCTTCCCTACATTCCCAGAACTTTGAAAACAAAGTTAAAACACTACCAAAGCAGCCCACTCTCAAATCCATTCACCGATAACCAAAACTTGTTCGACAAGTCACCGAAACTTTACTCGATCACTTCAAACGAGATCACCTACTTCTTGCCCTATTTCAAGCATCAAAAACTATGGATTTAGTTCTTATAATCGCACTCAAGAAATACCAAGTCGGACAGACCCTTAAACCTATCAAAACCTTAATCGACAGCTTTTCGAAATCAACCAAACTTCTCCTAAACCTTTAGTCCGTGATTAGGGATTTCAAAAACACTTTATAAAAATTTTAACACATTGAATATCATTGTTTTAGGATCCAAAAACATTGAGTAAAAACTCTTGAACGAAAATTATGATTTTTAACCCATAAAAATAATTTTTCTAAAACAAATGATTAAAACCGTTTTTACCAAGCCAAGAACTTGGTAAATTCAATAAAGAACTTCAAAGTTCTAGAGGGTTGATGAAATCTCACCTCCAAAACTGATCCAATTGTTTTTCGGGTTTTAAAACGTGAAAACGATGAGAAAACTAGAATTTTAAAGAAAATCTACTTATATTTATTTTCATTTATCATTCATGATTATGGATAAAATACAAAATACTTAAGCATTTGACAAGTACAAGACCAATAGTTTGCACCATTACGTTGATAACATAAAGATTTTTGATATGATCTCTATCATTCTTGTCTTCTTTATAATTCCACTTCTTATGGATATAAGCATTCTCAAAAGAATCATCTTATTCATGCCTATTTTATAATCTCAAACATCACCACAACTACTAATGTGGCATTTATTCTTTTCGCTATAAAATATCACATTCACTTCAGGGGATGGAGCGGAGTGGAGACTAATAGGTATTTAAAATGTTTGCACGATATTAGGACAACATTAATGTGTGAAAAGTGTAGTATGTTTTTCTAACATACCCTCATCAGTGATACTCTAGCACATGATAGAGTTTTATTCACTAACCATATAGTGAATTATCATGTTTGCATTCACTTAAAGGAATGAAAGAAATCCAATAATTGTATGGAAAAAACACCATGCTTGTGTTTACTTCAAGGAATGACCTAAATCCCATAATTGCATGGAATAAACATCATGCTTGCATTCACTACAGGGAATGTCTCCCATAAAAATTCTTGGATCAAAACGATTTTCATAACTTAAACTTGGGAGAAATCTATATTCGAATTTTTCGATATAAAAAAATATATTGCTTTCAAACAAATATAGACTTTATAATATTCATAATATTAAATAGTAATTGAACAACCAATATATATACAATACATACAAATAATAAAAATTTAATCCTTATACGCGAAACTGTTAAATCAGTTTACAATATCCCTTAAAAAGAACCTCCTTTAAGACCAGTAGCCTCGCAAAACGGGATTGTCAGCCAATACACTCGGATTAAACCAACATAACAGAGAACATATTAAATAATTAATTAAAGGTTCAATATTTGTTCAAATATCATGTAATACTTAAAATATAATTAAAAACACAAACTTTCATCATCAAAATAAACAAATATTGTTCATAACTAAAGATAAAAAATCCCAAATTAAGTAAGTAAAACATACTAGATGTTGCGGTGCAGGACTACCTTAAATTGTGATTGATTTGCGTGCAAGTATACACATCGAATAAGTAATAAAGTGTGTGAGTGAGATCGTATGTCGCGTGTCAAAAGTGCGCGTTCAGTGCAAGCGGACACATCGCAAGTAATAAGTGATAAGTATGTTATCGAGTTATCGTCTCCTCAGGGACTGGTATACTTAATATGCTTCCTTCATCTTCTTGCTCTGTAGAAAGATAAAAACACAAGTGAGTTGATGTGATTTATTTAAACTAAAATAATTGAATAAAAATAAAGAGTCAAAATATTAGAGAGAGATGGGCCAGGATCCAGTTGTATTATATTGTGGACTTGATTGACTTGTCTTTATCCAATGCAATCGTATATCTCTGCCTCGGCAGCACTGTAGTTTACTGCCTGGGCAGCGATAACGCTGTCTGCCACGACAATCCCTTGCTCGTGGCCAGACTTTACCAAAGTTCGGCAAAGTGTCCTTGAATGACTCCGCTTATCCCTAAGTTAGAGTGCTGTTGATGACTAGTCCTTGATGATACCTCCCGGCGTGAACCAATTATACTCACCAACCAATCTCACACTTCTTTTAGCCGCTGAAACTCTTAACCTATCCCTAGGCCGAGTTAGTATTTCGCGATTGAAACACCGTACTTACGCCTTTCGTGAATCTAACTCTCCCGAGCTTAGATAAATGGATTACTCACAAACTTCCCTCCCGGGCTTGAATGCGAGAACAAGGAATAACACAGGATAAGCAAACCTTGATAATCTTTATTGCATTGAATAAAAGACAAATTACAATCTCCTCTCACAAATACTCCACGACCTTCACCTAAACCCTATGAAGGTTTTAGAACATGATGGAGAGGAAGGAAACAAGAGTAGAAGTCGGCTCTCCCTAGGTATTTCGATATCTCATACATTGGGTGGCTAGGTCTTTATATAGGCTAGACCTAGGGCAAACCTTTCCTAAGTAGAATACAACTTGGAGTAGGGAACAAGTCAAGTACATAATAATAATATTATATTTCCAAGTTTGAATTCAGCTAAGGGGGCTTTCCCGCGTGGTTTTCCTTTGGGCTTTTCCTTGTGCTAGCCAGCTCCGATTCTTGGGCTTCAGGTCCAAACACGTTCCTTAGATTTTTGTCTTTCCATCGCCTATCACTTTGCTTCCTGTCTTCCTGCTGCTGCCTCGGCCTTGTCGCTGCTACGGCAATGGTTTTCTTGCACAGATATGAAAACGTAGTAAAACGTGCCTTTTTCTATAAATATTATCTATTTAAGTATAACTTCTAAATATATCACATTAAGCACATGCATTGGTTCAAGTGGGTGAATATTTGGTGATAAATACCGATAAAAGGAGTAAAAAGTGATAGTGTGTTGAGCACTTATCATCGTAAACACACGAAACAGTAAACATTCATTAAAAGAAAGCAAAAATCATCCGAAACAAGCCTTAGCCATACTAGTTTAGTTCATGGCTAGGTAAGAAAAACTATTCAACTTTCGTCCCTTGAAATACATTTTCAACAACTTAGAAAAGAGGTAAACAAAGTGAAGAGGAAGGAAATCTCAAACGCATGTGCCGTGAAGCTTTTCCTAGCTTGCCGCTCCTCCCGAAGTCGCGCAAATCCCTTGCTTGAAGCTCTCATACAATGGGTGCTTGGCTAGAGGTTGAAGATGAAGGAAAGTGGCCAACTTTCTTCTTTCTTGTCCCTCTTTCTTTCTTAAAGTTCGCTCCTTTTGTGTCTCTTTTAGCTACTAATTTTTCTCTTCTCTCGCTCAGCAAGGTTGTTGAAGGAGGCTCACCCTTGTATTTATAGGAGGCTTCTAGGGTTTGGTGCAAAGGAATATTCCCTAACATTCGCTGCAACATTTGGTAGTAAAATGCAGGTCTGCAGGGGTGGTGCGACACCTTCCAAGGAGAGGTGTAGCGTCTGCAGGTGCGGTGCGACATCTGCACATTTGCAGAGGAGGTGCAGCTAGCCTGGAAAACGCGTGAGGACAGTGGGCTGCTGGTGTGTCCTTTCTTCCGTCCTATTTTGTCCACCCATAATGTTGTAGCATCTTTGAAGTTTGATCCAACACTTTAAAAATATGCTACAACATCTCTTCCGATCTTTCAACTTTGCTTCAGTATCTACACATCACCACCAAGAAAATACCTTTTCAAGCAGCATCTTTTTTAAAAATAAAAGGAAAATAGAATAAAATCCTAATATAAATGCAAATGCACATGAAATGCAACTAAATGCAATGAAACGCAATGCAAATGAACTTGAAATCAAACAAAACCTTAAATAAAAGGGTATAAAATAAACGCTTTTTAGAGCGTTAACACACCCCTAAATTTAAGATATTGCTTGTCCTCAAGCAATGACATATAAAAATGCTATGGCATTACTTTCAATCCTTGACAATAGTTCAGGTAAAACATCAATCCTCTGAATATGAATGCTATAGCAATCTACATGATATTGAGAACTTCCAAGAACTTGAACTAAGACAAGATGCTTTGCTTGTGTGTGATGGATTGTATCTATCCTATGCTTTATAGTGTTAGAAAAATTTTATTTTTTCTTATTCACTATACCCTAGTTCTTATAAATTTACTCCCTTGCTTAGTTTTTTTTAACTGATTCGAAGGGTGTCAGCTCATCACAACTACCATCCTTAACTCTAGGTGAGTATGGAGTAAACATCTCACCCCCGAGTCAGTAGGTAGAGTTATCCCGTGACAACTTTCATTCGTTCATATGTTATAGCAATTTTTATTTATGTTCAGTTTTTGCTCAAGCTAACATTTTTTTAACATATTTATATACAGTTTTATGCTAAAGCATTTATTCATTTTTTTAACATATTTATATACTACAACAAAAAGAAGTTCTTTTCTTTTTTTCGAACTAAGGCATAGATTCTAAATTCTCTAGAAAGTTCCTACCACTCAAGCATAGGAAACATACAATAGTGTCAATAAAAATTCCAAAACATCAAGTCCTAATTCAGTTCAATTTATTCTCAATATTTTCTATAATTCAGTTCAAAAACATTAAAGTTCTCTTCATCGGAAATCATTTATTCTAACCTAAAGGCTGTCTTGAATTGAATCTAATGCTATAGCAAATTTACATGTATGCAAAATGAAATGAAAATGCTAGGGCGAAGACTTTGCTACCCCCAAACTTGAGGTTAGCATTGTCCTCAATGCTATGAGAATAAACTATATGCAAAAATAAAAAGAAAAAGGAAAGATGCTTACTTGTTAGAGGGTCTGGTTTTTCTTGTAGCCATGCGCTTGATTCTTTTCGCAGGCTACTCAGGTGGTGATGGGTCAGTTTGAGTGATCTCGGCTTCAGGCTGGTCATCTGGGTCCTCATCCTCGCGGACTATTGCAACATCGGGGGTTCTCTCCTCCTCCACACCAAAGGAAGCGTGACGTCCTGCTGAACGCTTCACCTTGCGACATGGGATGGGGGCATCGAAAGGATCGACAGGAGGGATCTCTACTCTTGGTGAGTTAAGATCAAAGTCCTCACTACTTACTTGTATGGTGTCGGCCCCATAGGTTCTCATCTCGGTGGTAGGTCCCTTACCCTTGTCCTTAGTTGGTGCGGAAGGACCGACATGTACTTGGTGCGATGCTGTAGCAGATGCGGCAAGAGATTGTGATGCTACTGGTTCAGTAGGGGTATGCTGCTGTGTTGGCTAGGCTGTGCTGTGCTCATGAACTGGCGAGATCTGCTGTTGTTGCTGCTGCGGGCTGTTCTGAGGAGGAATTGGCTCGGGCTCATTTTGATGGAAGATGTGAGCTGGGAAGTCAGGCAAGCGATAGCCACCATCAGGCATTAAATCGTGAAGGTTCAACTGGAGAACCAAATCCCTCTTCTTCACATAGGTCATGTACGTCATGAACTTGGTGTGTAGGTCAGCCAGTTGTATTTGCATCCCTTCAACAGTAGCAGGTAATGCACTGAGATTTGTTGTGGCATTCTTTGGTTTGGCTGAAGACTTGCCAGATGCTGGAGCATTTTCTTCCACTCCCATCAGCTCTGGGATTTTCTTCAAAGCTATGCATTGTCGTCCCTTTACCTTGTAGTCATCGTCGTTCTCAAACACTCGTTGCTTCTGGCAGAGTGCTGTAATCAGGTATGGGAAAACTAGGGGGCTTTGCTTCCTTTTAAATGCTGCGTGAGCTTCCTCAAGAATGATCTTGCCCACGTTGATGGTTCGTTTCCTCAAGATCGAATGTAAAAGTTGTAACCGAGCAAGGTTTACCGTGGTTGTGTGGCTTGTGGGCATCAAATTTTGTTTTATAAATTACATCCAGATCTTGCCCTCCGGCTTTAGGGAAGTGCGATCTACAGTTGTATTCGCCTCATCCCACTCGGTACCTTTAATATAGAGGTGCTAAAGGAGAAAATCTGGGCTTTACCCCAGCATAGAAGCGACGAACAGTGAGTGTTCGTCTTCTTCACCCACAACGTAGAAATCATTGATGTGCTTCGCAGTGAAGGGGATGGCATCGCCTCAGACATACACAGTTTGTTGTCTCAACCGTGTGAAGTGTGCGTAGAACTCTTTCACCAACGACACATTTATGGCTTTTTGATTTGCCTTTGTGTCGAAGTGGAGAGCAAAAGTTTGCCACTCGTGTTGTTTTATCACTGCTGCGACTTGCTCCGGTAGCTTCTTGAAGGTTTCTTTGTCATAGACAAAGCCCTTCTCTTGATGTACAGTCCTTCCTTTGATATTTTGAAAGCGTTCCTTTGCCGCTTCATTCTCAAATTTCCTAATCTCAATAGGTCGGGCTTGAGCAGCAGCCCTTGAAGTCCCTGCGGTGTTTTTACAGCATACCATGGTGGTGGATATTTTTTAGAGATGGTGTTGAAGATTTCTTTCGAAAAAGATGTAGCTTTTGGAGAGTTTAGGGTGAATTTCCTTATGAAGAAGATGAATTTATGGAGGAGAGGGACGGTTAACTTGCTTGGGAAGTAGAGAGGGTTAGAGTAATTATGAGGGTTTAAGAGGTGTAAGAGGAATTGACGGCTAGGGTTATGGGGAAGGTAAAAAGAAGTGATGGTGAGTTGAATTGATGGAGAGTGGGAGAGAGAAAAGGCTTTTGTAATTAATGAAAAGGTAAAGAGGGGTTGTATTATAACCGAACAATCCTCATTCTCCTTGAAAACTAACCGGATGCATTTTCACGGGCTCTTCATCTTCATCCTTTGTGGCCCAAATCAAATAACTCAAAAAATCCTTCCCTCCAAAAGTGGTAGCCGTACAGTCCTTCCTTGCTCCCAGTCTTCTTTTTCTGCAGGCTATGCACTACACCTCTAATGGTGTACAGCTCCTTGTGAGCGCACAGTGTCTAAAAATGTACCTTCAAAAATTAAAAGTTGAATAGAGACAAGAGAAATAAAAGCATTATAAAAGAAAAATAAAAACATCTACTTTTTATTCAAACTGAAATTTAAATGCTGAAGCAAAATAAAAGCTAAGGATAGAAATGCTCAGGCATTTTGCAGACTGGGGTCGTCCTTGTCACGCACAATGGGAGCTCCATTATACAGTTTCAGACTTTGACTGTTGACCTTGAATATTCGATCCCCTTCAAGTGTTCGAATCTCCACAACACCATAAGGATAAACCTTATGTACCAACAATGGTCTTGACCATCGAGACTTTAACTTTTCAGGAAAAAGTTTAAGTCTTGAGCTGTAGAGTAACACTTGTTGGCCCTCTGAGAAATGTCGTGGCAAAAGATATTTATCGTGTCACCTCTTTGTCTTTTCTTTGTAGATCCTAGCATTTTCGTAGGCATTGGATCGAAACTCGTCCATTTCATTTAGCTCCAAAAGCTTGTTCTCTCCAGCTGCATTAAAGTCCAAATTAAGCTTTTTGATAGTCCAATAAGCCTTGGTCTCGAACTCTACGGGCAAGTGACAAGCTTTCCCATAAACTAGCTTAAATAGAGACATCCCTAAATGTGTCTTATAGGTTATCCTACATGCCCACAAAGCTTCATCCAGCTTCGGAGACCAGTCTTTTCTCCTTGTGTTGACTGTCTTCTCTAAAATTTGCTTGATTTCTCTATTGGAGATTTCAGCTTGGCCATTTGTCTGCGGGTGATATACTATAGCAATTTTGTGCCTGACTCCATAGCGTTGTAATGCCTTAGCAATGAGCTTGTTGTCGAAGTGGGTTCCTTCATCACTGATTATGGCTCTCGGGACTCCAAACCTTGTGAAAATAGTCTTGTGCAGAAACTTCAGGACTGTCTTTGAATCATTTCTGGGTGTAGCAATTGCTTCAACCCATTTGCTCACATAGTCTACTGCCAGCAAGATATATAAATCGCCATAGGAGGATGGAAATGGTCTCATGTAATCAATTCCCCAAACATCGAAAAGCTCGATCTCTAGAATATTTTGCAACGGCATTTCATTTCTCCTTGAGATATTACCGGTTCTTTGACATCTATCACATGCCTTGTAAAATGCTTGAGCATCTTTGAAGAGTGAGGGCCAATAGAATGCAGATTGAAGGACCTTTGCAGCAACCCTTGATCCACCAAAATGGCCTCCACACGATACTCGCCTTTGACCTAGTGTTGTGCCCACTGCGTAGTCACTTGCGTCGCACATCAACTTGAATGGCTTAGTCAAATCGGGTGGTATCACTATTGGAGTTGAGGTAAGTCTCTTCTTTAGCTCACTAAAAGCACTGTGGCATTCTTCATCGAAGACAAATGGTTGATTTTGCTCAACAAATTGCAGAGTGGCTTAGAGATTTTTGAGAAGTCCTTGATGAACCTCCTGTAGAAGCCATCATGTCCTAGAAAGCTTCTAATTCTTTCCACTGTTGTGAGAGGTGGTAGCTTCTTTATCAACTCTACTTTTGCTTTGTCAACTTCAATCCCCTTACTTGAAATTTTATACCCCAAAACCGTACCTTCCGTTACCATGAAATTGTATTTCCCCAATTGAGTACAAGGTCGGCTTCTTCACAGCATTTCAATACTTTGGCCAGGTTGCCTAAGCATTTTTCAAATGATTCTCCGGACACAGAATAGTCGTCCATGAATACCTCCAAAAATTCTTCAACCATGTCTGAAAAAATTGCTAACATGCAACGTTGAAAAGTTGTTGGAGCATTACATAACCCAAATGGCATTCTTCGAAAAGCATAAGTCCCATAAGGGCCGGTGAATGTTGTCTTCTCCTGGTCCTTTGGTGCTATAGCAATTTGGTTATACTAGAATAGCCATCGAGGAAGCAATAGTAAGCCTTTCCCGCCAATCGATCCAGCATTTGATCGATAAAAGGAAGGGGGAAATGATCTTTCTTTGTTTCTTTGTTCAGCTTCCTATAGTCCACACAAATGCGCCAGCCTGTGACTGTCCTTATCGGTAGCAACTCGTCATCCTCATTTGTGATCACTATCATGCCTCCCTTCTTTGGAACACAATGCACAGGACTAACCCATGAACTGTCAGAAATTGGGTATATAATTCCTATATCCAACCACTTGATAATCTCCGTCATCACTACCTTTTTCATTGTTGGGTTTAGTCTTCTTTGGGGCTCAACAGAATTGATGTGGCATTCTTCTAGCAGGATCTTGTGCATGCATATTGTAGGACTGATGCCCTTCAAATCGGCCATGGTCCATCCTAGAGCTTTCTTATATTGCGATAGCAAATTCACAAGGCTAAGCTCTTGGTTAGGATCTAAGCTAGAAGAAATAATCACTGGCAAAGTATTGTGAGATCCCAAATAAACATATTTTAAATGCGGTGGCAGTGGTTTTAATTCTAGAGATGGTGCATGTAAAAGTGATGGTTTAGGAGGAATAAATTCAGAGAAATCAATTGATTCAAATTTCATACCTGGTCTTGGCTTGTAAAATCTAATTTGTTGTAGCTCCAGATGAGCTTCTTCTTCATCCTGATCATGCTCCTCCAGCATTTTTGCAAAGTCCTTCAATTGCGGAGAATTGTCATAGCAAAAATCTGCATTCTCTTCAGTTGCTGCGGCATTTATCCCAGCTATACAGTGACATTCTTCATTATCATCCATGTACTTGAGAGTGTTGAAGACATTGATAGTCATGGATTAATCTGCTACTCGCATTGTGAAGTCTCCCTTCTCACAGTCGATAAGAATTCGACTGGTAGCTAGGAATGGTCGTCCCAAGATGATGGGTGCTTTGTAGTCCACTTCACAATCCAATATCAGAAAATCCACTAGAAACACGAACTTGCCCACTTTTACTATGACATCTTCTACTTTCCCTTCGGGCCGGACATGAGAATGGTCCGCCAATTGCAAGATAACAGTGGTAGGTCACGTACTCCCTATACCAAGCTTCTTGAATATTGCCTTGGGCATCAGATTTACACTCGAACCGAGGTCGCATAGTGCTCTGCCCACAAAATTGTCTCCTATCGAGCATGGAATGATGAAGCTGCCAGGATCTTGCCTCTTCATGGGAAGCTCAGTCTTCCCAGAATAGAACTCAGATGCTATAGCAACTGTTTCAAAACTCTCAGCTTTTCTTTTCTTTGTAACAATGTCTTTCAAAAACTTTGCATATGAGGGCATTTGATCAATAGCATCTAAAAATGAAATATTTATATGAAATTGGTCCAAAATACTTACAAACTTCTGAAATTGGAGATCCTCTCTATGTTGCTTCAATCGCTGAGGGAATGGTGGCGGTGGTCTTATGTCCTCCACAGGATACGATGGTATTGCTTCTTTTGCTGCAGCATCTGCAAGCTTCTCACCAAATGCCTCAGTATTTAAGTTTTCTCCAGTTTCTTCTTGAGCAGATTTTTCTACTACTTTTTGCTCCTGAATCGGGGTGTCTTCTTTTTCTTTTCGTTTGAATTGCTCCCCCGTGTTTATTTGTCTCCCACTCCTCAAGGCCAGTGCGCTGCATTGCTCCTTGCCATGGTTTTTATTGACTTCAGTATCACTAGGCAGATTACCTCTTGGTCTTGCTTGTAATGCTTGAGCAATTTGAACCACTTGATTCTCTAGTGATCTCAGTGAAGAGCTGTGACTTTGCAGCAGTGCGCCTTAGGTCTGCAACAGATTTCCTTGATTAGAGATGGTGGTGGAATGCTCCTACAATAATGCTTTCGTTGATGTCATGAACTCCTTGGTCGAAGTCATGAATTCTTGCAGCGAAGCTTCCAAAGAATTGTTATGACTTTGGTGATGAACTATTCCCTTGTTTTCATTTTGCCATGGCATATTTCCTTGAAAACCATGGACTTCTAGTTGTGTTTCCATGGGTTGTTGCCTATTCGAGCTGCTAGCTTGATTTTTTCCTTGATTACCCCACGAAAAATTTGGATGTTGTCTCCACCCTGGGTTGTACGTGTTGGAGTAAGGGTTGTTGGAATTTTTGTTGAAATTTCCAACATAATGCACAGACTCGTGATGAGTTGGGCAGTCTTTATCAAAATGGTTTCCACTACAGTGCACACAACTTAATGCCTTAGCATCTCGTACTTCTCTGGGCTGTTGAAGGTTCTTCAACATATTTGTGATAGTAGAAAGTTGTGTTGAAACAGAATCATTCGCGTCGAGCTCCAGCCTTCCTTGAGTTCTTCTTCTTGTTCCATGTCTTGTAGTTGGAAACTGATAATCAGTGTTGGCTATCTTATCCAAAATATCAAATGCTTCCTCAGGCTACTTGTCAAGTAGTGTCCCATTTGTTGAAGCATCTAACATCATCCTTGTGGGTGCGTTGACTCCATTGTAAAACATCACGATTTGAGTCCAGTCTTGAAAACCGTGGTTTATACACCTTCTCAGCAAGCTTTTATACCGATCCCAACACTCATGCATTGACTCGTCATCCCCTTGTCTGAAGGATGTTATCTCATTTCGCAATTGGGTGTTCATGTTGGGTGGATTATACCTTGCCAAAAAGCTTTTACACAAAGTTGTCCATGACTCCATAGAACCGGCTAGAATTCCATTCAACCACTCTCTTGCTCGGTCTCTCAAAGAGTATGGAAATAGCTTGAGCTTCAACACATCCTCATGCACTCCTTGTTGGCGGAACGAATCGCAAACCTCCAAGAAAGCACGAATATGTTGTCGAGCATACTCATGAGGTGATCCCCCAAACTGTCCGATCGAGTTGAGCATATTAAACATCACAGGTTTGAGCTCGAAGTGTGTTGCCTGTATATCAGGTGTCACTATCCAAGAATTAAGGTCATCCAAGATCGGTGTCAGGTGATCTCGAATTGCCCTTGGTCTTGCTATAGCTACAGCATTTGCTACAGCATTAGGATTTGCTGCAGGGATTGCTCTAGCATTTTGATTCTGCGGATCCTGACTCCTTTGCCTAAAATACCTTTCGATTTTCAGGATAAATAGTTCAAGGGATTCTCGAGAGTTCACTCTGGGCATCCACTAACGAAAAACCTATAAAGAAAAACAAAGAAAACAAAGATTAAAACAAAATCAAAAGACTCAAAACACAAAACAAAAATAAAAAGATAGTAAGTATGAAAACTATGATTGAAATAGCCTATTGCCTCAATCCCCGGCAACGGAACCAAAAACATGTTGCGGTGCAGGACTACCTTAAATTGTGATTGATTTGCGTGCAAGTATACACATCGAACAAGTAATAAAGTGTGTGAGTGAGATCGTTCCCACGAGGATTGGGTAGGTTATTTCAAAAATAGTTAACATACACAAAAGATAAAATAATCCTTTGTATGGAAATATGCTAAAGCAATTATGCAATTATCACCAAAATAAAAGTGTCACTAATGATGCTGGAACAAAATAAAGATTGTCACGAAAATGCAGTAGCAATTACAACTGATATTGGAGAAATAGATAAAAGTGCACAAACACAACACAGAGAAAATATTCAAGCTTAAGACAGGCTAGACTTGCTATGGTATGACCTCAATGTTCTTCTGAACGCTACTGTTCCACTGGTTTAGTAGTGCTCGACAGAGTTTACTAAAAATGCCTCCACTATGCCTAGTCAGAAGGCCTAACACTCGAAAATGCTAAGGCATTACCTCCCGGTATCAACCCTAATACTTCTAATGTTGATAAAGTGCTACCCCTTTTAGTCGTTCAAACTCTTCCTTATCCCTAAGGTGAGTTAGGATTCTGCTCCCGCAGTAACCCCATTGTTCAAGTTGGTGTAGCTTTGTCTATCCCTAGATCTAAGCTTCCCGAACCCCTTAAGTTATAGCTACCTCCCGCTGCTCGTAAAAACCAAGGTTTAGGTAAAAAGGTGTTAGCTTTCTTGAACAAAACACTCAGATAAACACACGAAACAGTAAACATTCATTAAAACAAAGCAAAAATCATCCAAAACAAGCCTTAGCCATACTAGTTTAGTTCATGGCTAGGTAAGGAAAACTATTCAACTTTCGTCCCTTGAAATACATTTTCAACAACTTAGAAAAGAGGTAAACAAAGTGAAGAGGAAGGAAGTCTCAAACGCATGTGCCATGAAGCTTTTCCTAGCTTGCCGCTCCTCCCGAAGTCGTGCAAATCCCTTGCTTGAAGCTCTCATACAATGGGTGCTTGGCTAGAGGTTGAAGATGAAGGAAAGTGGCCAACTTTCTTCTTTCTTGTCCCTCTTTCTTTCTTAAAGTTCGCTCCTTTTGTGTCTCTTTTAGCTACTAATTTTTCTCTTCTCTCGCTCAGCAAGGTTGTTGAAGGAGGCTCACCCTTGTATTTATAGGAGGCTTCTAGGGTTTGGTGCAAAGGAGTATTCCCTAACATTCGTTGCAGCATTTGGCAGTAAAATGCAGGTCTGTAGGGGTGGTGCGACGCCTGCTAAGGAGAGGTGAAACATCTGCAGGTGCGGTGCGACATCTGCACATTTGTAGAGGAGGTGCAGATGGCCTGGAAAACGCGTGAGGACAGTGGGCTGCTGGTGTGTCCTTTCTTCCGTCCAATTTTTTCCGCCCACAATGTTGTAGCATCTTTGAAGTTCGATCCAACACTTTAAAAATATGCTACATTATCTCTTCCGATCTTTCAACTTTGCTTCAGTATCTACACATCACCACCAAGAAAATACATTTCCAAGCAGCATCTTTTTTTAAAAATAAAAGGAAAATAGAATAAAATCCTAATCTAAATACAAATGCACATGAAATGCAACTAAATGCAATACAAATGAACTTGAAATCAAAAAAAAAAAACTTAAGTAAAAGGGTATAAAATAAACGCTTTTTAGAGCGTTAACACTAGACTTTCCACTAATTTTAATATATAGTAGATTTAGTCACCAATATCTTGTTAAAATCTTTTTCGAGAATTGTCGACAAGAACAATGATAATTGAGCAACTTTATGGCTACACAAACACCAAATAACCAATGATTTTTCAAAAATTAAAAATCAAGTTAAATATCAAGAGAGAAAAATAACCTATAATTAAAATATAATTGAGGAAGAAGAACTTATCTTTCATTTATGCTAATAACAAATTATTTTCAATAATTCCTTCATGATTCGAACGCAAACAACTCCGTTGGTCAGAGTCTAATGCTGATAACGTGTTGTGAATAAAGTAAAGAATAAGAATGAAATAGATGAATAAAGATGAGAGATAAAAAGAGAAACTTTTATTATATTCTCAAATTAGGCTTGTAAAGTGCTTTCTCTAAAAGTCTATATTTATAGGAATAATATGAAAGTCCTAATTCCAATGGGAATTAAACTCTAATAATAAAGTACATTAAAGTATTATTTAATATATGAATATCCACTAATAAAGATATTCATAACAAGCATAATATAAGTATATAACTATAAATTTAAATATGTTAATTCTTATTAATTAGACAAATAATTTATATCAAATGATTTAATATTAGGTGCTATATTAATTTCATTATAAATTTAAGTATGTGAATTATTATTAACTAAAAAAATAATTTATATTGAATTAGTTAATATTAAGTATTAAATTATTTAATAAAATTTTAATTAGAGTATTATAAAATTAGTTAGTATTAGGTATATTGGATTTTTACTTAATACCTTACATTTATCGATATTTTAAATTTTTAAATCATCAAATTATAAATATCCTCAATTACATGTTAGGTAAATATTAAGTCATGTTTATATTAGTTCATATCAATAATAGGTCGAGTTCAAAAAAGTCGAGTCAATTATCAGGTCG
This sequence comes from Abelmoschus esculentus, assembly GCA_035048815.1. Taxonomy (NCBI): domain Eukaryota; kingdom Viridiplantae; phylum Streptophyta; class Magnoliopsida; order Malvales; family Malvaceae; genus Abelmoschus; species Abelmoschus esculentus. Next base: position 7,815,389 of record JAUCBN010000049.1, read on the forward strand.
GTTTCTGTAAAACTATATTGATTTTGATATAAAATATTTATATAAAAGATTTTAAAAGAAGCAATAAAATTTTAAGTACCTTAAAGTCTCTTAAATTGACAATATGTTCGAACCTAAAATCCATTCTTAAGATAAAATTGTTCTCGTAATTTTTTCTAAGTGTTTCATACTCAACAACAAAAATTGCACAGGAGTATCAATACCCTTTAAGGTGTATCGATACAGATTTTTGTTACTAAAATATGTTTTTAAGTTGATGATTATCGCTTATCTATACGAAGTTTACGCGTATCGATACAAGGGATTAGTACTAATAAGTACCGAATTGATAAACCATTTAACCTGGGTCCCAACGGGTATTTAAGTATTGGTAAAACCTTGTTGCGTACTGATACGATCAATAAATTTTTACTCAATTTTCAAAGTGAAAATAAAATCGTTCAAATGTTAGTTTATTGGAACCATAAATTTAAAAATGATTAAACGTACTGATACTACTATAGAGCGTATCGATATGGCTTCTTCAATCAATTTTATCAAAATTCTTCTAAGCAAAACTCATATTGATCTTTTTTAAAAAGTAACACTAGTTTTGATACGCCTATTGATCATATCGATACTCTTGTGAATTTTCAACTACGTGTATCAATACAATCACTACGCGTATCGATGTCACTTTGTACAACAACACTTTCTTCTTATAGTAGGTACCGATACGAGAGCTTGAATATTGATATTGATAGTTGGTAGATAACATTTATTGCAGGAAATTTGTACACCAACGACTATATTCAATTCCGCAAAAATCAAAAATGTTAAAAATCAATGATTTGATATAAATACAAGTCTCCAAAGTTGTTATCAATAACTAATGATCATTGTGTCAGCAATCAATCAAAAATCCAATCCTTTTGAACATTTATTGTCAAACTCTTGTACCCAACTTGATTTTATTCCATTGTAATCTTTATTTCAAGTTTGGATAAACATTATCGGCCTTTGGGAGATATTTTCAGTTTACAATTTCTCTTCTAGTAAAAGAGTGATCTTTGATCAAACTCTTAATAAAAAGTTTGATCGGTTGTAAGGTTTCCTCTTTATCTAAGAAAAGGGGACGAATTCTAATTAATGATATGCTCAAAATCCCTAGTGATTTGCTAAGATAATGGATCTAAAGCTTGTTTGAAGCTTGAATCATTCTAAAATTCCTTGTTTCTATTTTTACATCTTTCCTTGCACACTTTACAATTTTTATTTCCTAATTCGCCCTCTCTTAACTATTTTCATTTAATTGATCATCTTAACAAGTTCAAAACAAGTCAGGTTCAAAATAGATAGAGTAAAATCGGATCTCAGGTTGATTCAGTCGAGTCATATCGATTATCTACCAAGTCAACAGGTTCAGGTTCATTTCAGTCGAGTGTAGGTCGGGTTTTGGGTCCGTAATAACAGGTTTAATTCGAGTTTGAGTCATTCTCGGTCGAATACAGGTCAAGTTCGGTTACTACAGTAATAGGTAAGGGTTAGCGTTCGAGTGAGTCGAGTCAAGTCAAAAAATTTTGAGTTATTCGAGTTGAGTCAACATATTTTATAAATTGAATTTTTTTGAAATTTTTTGATTCGATTCGATTTTTCAAGTTTATATATAAATATAATTGTACTATTTATAATACAATAGTACATTTTGACTCTCGTTTAAATGACTCTCTTTTTATATCTATGTATACATGTATACATGAATATATCATTTCATTAAATTGCGAGCCTCGTTAAAAACTTTTTTCTTATATAGAAAAGGCTAAAACGAGATAAAAAAATAATTATAAATTAAATACAATAATATAAATACATAAATTAAAAAATATAAAATAATTAACATAATTTAAATAATATAAAAAATAAAAAAATTCCAAATTAATACTTGAAATGATTCATTGAATAAAATCTTCAAATATTGAATACAGTCTTTAAATATTGAAGTAGATTATGCACTAGTAGATAAATATTTCAAATTATTACTTGAAATGATTCATTGAATACTATTCTTCTAAAGATCATGAAAGAAGAAACTTTAAAAAAAATATGTTTTATTTTTTCACATTTGATATATCCACCTTGAGATATAAATTTTGTATTAGCTCTACACAAGATAGCTTGCATCTTATCTTGTGAAAGTAATTCACATATATTCAGGATATGTTTAGCCAAACACATATTTCGATTTTGCCTCATGCATAACAATTATTTAAAGGTAGTAATCTCGTAGCACTTAAATAATATTTCTAGAGCAGCTAAGATAAGATGCTTCTAGATCAAATAATGTATATATTGTGCTTTTAGACCAAGAATATCATTACCCTTTTCTCGATGGTGGAATGGATCATTTACATTAAGAGACATAATAACCATAAGGGTGATCAATGAATATGCGTTATGCAAGTAAAGTCTCTTTAAACATTTTTTCTGTATGTCGATTAATGCACAAGGATTTGAGGAGATCTCTTCACAAGTCTTAACGATATTCAAATCATCGAAATACACAACAATAAAAACTCAGAGCTAAACCTCTTAATAAAAATGCTTTGGGAAATTAAATAATTCATATAGCATTATGCTAATAAGTATTCAATGAGGCGATTATACCAAATACGTCTAAATTGTTTCAAGCGATAAAAAGATATATTCAATATGAATGAATAATGTTCTCAAAAACTTGAAATAACTTCTTATGAAAATCTAAATCTTTTCGGAAGTTTCATGTAAATATTACTACCAAGAGGTCCATTAAAATAGGATGTAACAACATCCATTAGGCAGAAACTGAGTAATTTTATTTATTGCCAGACTGATAAAAATCTAAAAGTAGTTGCATCCACCACCGAGGAATATATTTTCCTCATAATTAACTTCAAGTCTTTGTGAGAATCCTTGTGCAACCAAATGAGCTTATATTTCATGGTTTTCACTTTTAATTCCACTTTCTCGCAAAGGCTCATTTTTATCCACGAACTTTACACATTTCAATGTACGGGCTATAGGCCCAAATACTTCTCTTTTCAAAGATTTTAGTTTCGCCTCATTTGTCTCTTTCATGTCAGCCAATCATTTCTTTGTTTACATTGACCAATTGAAAATGGTTCATGATACATATCATTAAATAAAATCTCTAGTGCTATATTGCATACAAATATATTATCGACGTCGATTTAATTTTAGTTCCACTTATTACTAGACATGACATAATCTATTGATTCCTCAATCAGACCATCAAAAAATATAGCTCTTTTTCCTTTTCGAGGATTTCTTATCTTTGTAACTTACTTGTCTACTACGCTTCAAGCGTAAGTTAGACTCATTAGCAACTAGACTTTGTCTTTCCAAGACATCGAATTTAATCGTAGCATTCATAGCTGGTATACGTGACTTAGTAACTCTTTTAGGGTTAGCAAAATCATCTAGCAATTAATTTGCTAAATGAATTATCCTTTGAACTTATAGTTCACATTGTGTAGTACATGGATCAAAATGAGAAAATGATAATTCATTCCAACTTACTTCTTTTCCCAGCTATTTATTTTCTCCCCTTAATGTTGGGTAAATTGACTCATCAAAATGATACTCAGTAAATCGAGTTGTAAATAAATTTTCTTATCAAAAGCTCAAGATATTTAAATCTGATATATATTCCCAACAAAACTCATCTTTGTGCATTATGATGGAGCAATTAGAACATATATCGCACACCAAAAAAAATCTAAGATGAGAAATATTTGGTTCTTAACCAAAAAATATTTGTAATGGGTAGAACTTATGATAATTTGTTGGCTTAATGCGAATTAGTGATACTACATGTAAAATGACATGTCATCAACATTATCAAGACCGATTATCTTTATAAGATAATCTGGAAAATGTGCTCGTAATTTTATCAACAAAGAAAGTAGCCTCGCAAACATCAAGTTGTCGGTTAATAACAAGGATACATATGATCATCTAGTCGATGCATCAATTAAAATCGTAAAAATATCTAAGATGATCTTTAAGAATGGTGTATGGGCCCACATATATCACTTTGTATCCGTTCTAGAAAATTAATAGATTTACACTCGATCTTAGCTGATGATGATTGAATAATCAGATTGCTTTCATAACAAGTATCACATGAAATATTATCTTGAAAAAAAATTTAGTTCTTCAATAAGTAACCACATGAAAGTGTCAAAAAAATTCTCGCATCATAATTGAACCGGGATGACCTAACTGGTCATGCCAAATAAAATCATCAGTAAACATCTGGTTTAAAATATCACGAGCTTCAATTTGTACTAATTCTTCTACAGTACAATATTGATGAAAGTGCATATAATTTTGTTAATATTTTCTTATTGCATTGAGTTATACTCATAATATTGAGATAGTCAGCATCTTCTTGACTAATATTCTCAATATATTTATGCAGATATCTTTAAAACTCAAGTCTTTTTGCAAATTTAACAAGTGTAATGCACTGTAAATATGAAATAAAGTTCCATTTGACAATTACATATTTGTTCAGTTGGAGCCTTGTGTGATATTAGTACTTCCGAATTTAGTACTTACATTATTTATTGGAGGAAAAAGAAAGGATCGTTGAAGGAATGGGTTTCTCAACCGATTGTCAACTACCTCAGGTTTGGCGCTATAAAAATGGTTACAACAGATTGGATCCTTTTCTCACTTCAATCTGTTAAACAACCATGGCTATGTAAACCACGTGAAGTGGCATTGGCTAAGCATCTCTTTTGGCTTCAGCCTACATATATCTCCCCCTCCTTTCTCTTTCTTCTTAAAATCAGTTAACTAGGGTTTTCTTCTTCTCTTTGAAGCTTGGTTATGGCAGGTTACGATATTTGTGTTTCACCTTCTTGGTGATGGATCTTGGCAGTCACCGGGCCGGCATAACATGGTATCAGAACTTCTCGATCCGGTCATCCCTTCGCTGTTACTCGCTAGAATCTTCATTGGTCGACAACTTTCTCTTTTCTACTCCTTGGACGCAAGAATGGCCACTGTTACAGCTTCACTGACTAACGAACAATCTGATAATTCACAAATATTAGATGATTCTGAGGCACAATTCTTTGCAAATAAATAGGTAAATGTTAATTTGGATGATTACAATTTTATGTTATGGAAACAACAAGTTACTTTGTTAATCAGTGGGTATAACCTTTAGCGTTATCTTGACGAGTCTATTCCTCCACCTTCCACGGTTGTGACCAATGCAAATGGTGAATTGGTAGTCAATCCTGCATATCGGAGATACAAGAAACAAGATAACTCTCTAGCTTTTTGGCTTCTTTCAACCATCAGTCCACCCATTCTACCACAATTGGTGGGAGCTGATACAATTGTTGCTATTTGGAGTGCTGTTAACAGGTTATATTCCAAGCTTTCAACTACTAAAATCATGAATCTTCATTTTAGATTGAGAGCTTTGAAGAAAGGTACAACTACTATTACAGAATATACAACCAATATTAAAGAAATTTATGATTTTTTAGCTACAAATGGTAGTCCGGTTTCTGAAATAGAAAAAATAACCACTGTTCTTAATGGTTTACATTGTGAATATGAGTCCATTATTTCTACCATAACTATTAGTAGAGAGACGCATACATTTGAATCTGTAACATCAATGCTTAAGGATGTTGAGTCAAGGTTGTCAGATCCTCTACGAATACCAGTTGGTGTTAATTTGACTCGTTACAATGGAGGTAGATCATATGATACAAGAAACAATGATAGGGATGCTTTACGAGATCGTGATCAACGATATCAATCAGGAACCAAATATCATGGTAGACCACACTTTTAGTGTTAGATTTGTGGAAAACTTAGACACTTAGCAGATAGATGCTGGCACAGGTTTAACAAGGACTTTAAAGGATCAGGGGTCTCTCAACCGAGGCAAAATGGGGATGAACAATTTGTCAGCACTCAGGCTAATATGTGTACATATGTTGATAGTCCTATAGAAGGTTATTATGATCCTTTTGTTGTTCCAAGTTCAGGACCAGAAGTTGTGTACATAAAAGGGAGTGCTTACTACCACAGAAAAGTGGTACCCTAACTCTAGAGCGACTCATCACGTTACTTGTGATCAACCCCGAGGGCAGCAGCAAGTCCCAAATTATTCAGGTAAGGGCAGGTGCATCTTGGTTATGGTTCAATGTTGAATATATCACACATTAGTAAGTCGATTTTTAACACGAATACTAGAAGTTTAGTTCTAAATCAACTTCTTAGTATTCCTCAGATAACAAGAAATTTAATGTCAGTCTCACGTTTTTCTCGTGATAATTTCGTGTTTTTTGAGTTTCATGGTGTTGCATGTTTTGTTAAGGATATCCTCCCAAAGGAAGATTTAATGGAGGGATGGTGTGTTTTGTGTAGTGCTATAAATGATGTATGTGAACACACATATATGTGCAAGTATACACAGTCATACAAGTAATAATAGGGTGAGTGAGTATCGTTCCCACGAGGATCTATATAAAGCATGCAGTCAAATTTGCCAAGACTAAAAGGGTTGTCACAAACTAAAAAGGAAAACAAAGGTAAAGATATAAACAAGAGGAAATGGTTATGTACGGTGAAGGTGTAAAATGGAAATGCTATGGCAATTCTAAAATGCAAGCAACTAAAATATGTCAAGGCAAAATAGTATGGATGATGATGGCAAGGTGAATGTATGGAGGTGGTGTGTGAGTGAATAGCAGAGAGATCGCTGAGTAACAAGCAAAATAATGAAAGTAAGTTGTAAATGCGGAGGCAAAAACAGAATGCAGGAACACGTTAAACAATATATTGTACTTCTCCTCTATTGATGAACTCTCTCGGGAATGACTAATGGTGGCTTCTATGGTTTCCTACCCCTTACCCCTACCTAACATATATCCACTACGGTGTATACCTACTCGACAGAGGTTTCTAAAGTGTTCCCTCTCTCTCGAGTCATAGGAACCTGATATTCTAAAATGCCATGGTATTTTTGCTTGTCACGCGAATGACACCTTAGTCTATCGGTAAAGAACACTCCTTTTAGTCATTGAAGCCTTCACCTACGCCTCTCTCGAGTGCTCTAGGATCCAACTAGGCCCTATTTTCAGTCTAGAACCCATTGCTCACGTAGATCCTCCCTTAGCTCCTCTTGGATGATCTAAGGATCTATAGTTACGCCTCTCTCGATTGCTCTAACATGTACCTAAACACGGGACACTCTCGTGCCCCTTACAATGCTTAAATAATTACCAACAATGAGCAAAGCAAATATACAAACACTTAGTAGGCAATATATTAAATAGAAATAAAAGTTAATCATCCATAAAAGCAACCACCAAAACAAAGCTACATGGTGGGGCTAAATGTTAAGATAAATCATCCACATAAATCTTAAACATCTAACAATCATCCTCATGAAAAATAAACAAAATAAAGCAAGGAAGGAGGACTAGAAGACACCCTCGGTGTGCACTGCCGCCGGCTCTTCAACCACCATGGGACGCCTTGGTGTGCTAGCCCCTCTCGGGTGCCTAGCACACCACTCCCTTCGAGCTCTATCAACGGAGGTTCCCTTGGCTGGAGTTTGGAGGAGAAAGGTGGAAGCTTTCCGCCGCCACAAAGACCGCCTCAAAGGTCTGTCTTTTCTGGTTGTTCCTCTAAAAAGCCTCTGAAAAAATCTCTTTTTTGTGTAGGTCACCATGTCTTTTAAAGAGGGTTAAAAACCCTAAAAGATGTGTAAAAGTCCATTTCTGCCCTCATTTTGTGCTGGCATTTCTGCAGGACTGGCAGAGGTGACAGTGGTCCCCTACCCAGGTGGCTCGCATACATGCAATATGGCAGTGGTCCCATACTGAGGTGGCTGTAGCCAGCTGTAGTGGTCCCGAGCGGGTGTGGTAGCACCAGCTGGCACTCTTATCAAAATATCTCTTTGTCGTTTAGCTCAGCCCAGGAGTTCTCTAGCTTTGTCATGGCATTTTCCTTTTGCTATCCTTCTACAAATGCCATGACAAATTACCTCACTTCCGTTTCTGCTTCCCTGCACAACACCACTAAAAAGAACTACCTTTCTCGTGAAATAGCACCTATTACCATATGAAAATGCCAAGGCATAACCAAAAGACTTTATGCAATGTTATGACCCTAAATGCAACTACATGATCCTATATGAGCCTAAGGGAACTCAATAACTTAAGTAAAAAGGCCTAAAATATAGCCTTTTTGCGGAGTTATCACACCCCCAAACTTAAGCTATTGCTTGTCCTCAAGCAATGGATAGCAGCTAGCAGAGAAGGAATGTCATGACAAATTCAAAATCTAGGCAAGCAATAGGTCAGAGTTTCAGCCCTCAGAAAATGTCATGGCATAAACATATAAGACTCACGGAAATTGCAAGAACACTACCTTAAGACCAGGTCGAATGTGAGTGTGTGTGTGAATTAGTGAGTGTATCTAATCTATGCTTAGTTAACTTAGAAAAATTCTAAGGAATATTCACTATTCTAGCAAGGCATGTTTGTTCATTAAAGCATATTTTTAATACTCCCCATATTTATATATATATATTTTTTTATGCTAACATACTGCTACGAGAGGAGCCAGCCTGTCACACTACCTTCTACTCATACCATAGCTGCCATTTATTTAAACGCAGTATCCAGGCAATGCCATGGCAAGTTAAAAGTGTAGTGTCACCCTGTGCCTCTTTCAGTAACTCATATGTACATGGAAATGCGGAAATGACATGGTATAGCGGAGTATCCCTCTACAGATATGTTCAGGCATTTATTTTCAACTTCTCATACTAACTATTGGGGGTTCTCTATTAACATCAAAATTCATTTAAGCATGCTAAGTTATTTAAGTTTTCATCCTATAAAAAATTTTCTAACTTTCATAAGCATAGAGAACATACACTCGTGTAACAATAAAATAATCATGACCAACCAAATTCTAAGGCAGGTTCTATTCAAATCCCAAGTCATGCATTCAATTCAATACTGCCATATAAGGAATATCATCATCGGGCATCACTAACTATAACACTAAAAACTTAACCTAAACTTTTACAAATGTCATGGCATTTTTCTACAACTGCAGCTATCATGCACATGAAAAAGAGTTGAGAACGATACCTCCCCCAAACTTGAGGCAAGCATTGTCCTCAATGCATCTAAAAATTAAACTTTATGCTATGCAATGCAAGTGAATGAAATGCAATGAGATGTACCTCGGCTACTTGGGCGGTGTGGTGGCAATTCGACGCGAGGTTTGGCGCTTCAACGGGGGTGGGCTGACTTCAGGGCTAGTCTCTTCATCAGCACCCCGTGATTTTGATTTGCTAGTAGCTGAAGGTGAGGTTGGGAGCTTCCCAGCCCACAGTTTGAGTTTGCGCTTTGATTTCTTCCTCTGAGGAGAGGGCATTTGCGATTCAAATGTCGGAGCTGCTGGGTGGTGTTCTTGTTGTTGTTGTGCTAGTGGTACGGGCAGGTCTTCGAAAAGTGAAGAAATAAACTCGGCTTCCTTTCCTTTGTCAGCAGTGGGGTCCGGTTGATCTTGAGTCTGGGCTTGCTCCTCTAAAAATGTCGTGACATTTTCAGGAGTTTGTTCTTGTGCTGGTGATTGCACTTCTGGGGCTTGTTCCTCGTTCTCCGGCTCTGTTGGTCGTGCCTCCTCTGACGGCTCAGATGGGGATGGTACCTGATTTAGATCAGGTACAGCTCGCTTGGTCGGAGTTAAAGCAACTGTAAATGTCGTGGCATTTTCTTTTGCAGTGGGCAATATTGAGTCCGGGAAAGCGGGAAATTCTTGATCGAGAGGAGGAAGCATCTCTGCCAGGTAAGCTTTGATGACTTCGTCTCTTTGCTTCGTGTAGAGAAAAAATTCTTTGAGATCTTCGGACAAGTCATCCACTTTTGCCATGGCATTCTTGGACAACTCTAGGGCTTCATCCTTATAGAATGGAGCTCTTCCTCTAGCAGCAGTAGCGTGTGAAGATTCTGGCTGCTCATCTACGCTTCCCATTAAGGCGATCACCTTCTCGGGAGAAAACCCTTTCATGCCTTCTACAATTTCATCGTACGGATCTTTCGGGACATCCTTTTTCCGGCACAAAGCCGTGATCAGATTTGGGAACACAAGGGTGCTCTTGGGTCTCTTCCAACATGCGTGTGTCTCTTGCACAATAATCCTCCCTACATCCATGGGGCAACCAAATAAAATAGAATGCAACAGCATAGGGCAGGCAAACTTACAGTGGTATGATGCAAGGTAGGCATCAACTTGTATCGAATAAAGTGGCTCCACAACCGAGCGTTGGGAAGCAGAGACTCTAGGTTCACCGTGCGCTGTGCTGCTTGTTGATCATTCCATTCTGTCTCAGGAAAACACAAATCTTCCTTCACTCCCTGATAGGTTTCATAATCAGCCTCTTCTTCTTTGTTGGCGTGACGGTCCACTCCTTGGAGAATCTTGAAGAATCGGTTGATAGTGGTGTTGGTGAAGTGAATATTTTTGCCCCGGACATAAACAGATTTCTGGTCTGGGCTATGGATATTGGCGTGAAATTCGCGCACTATTGTTGCGTTGACGGAGCCTGGATGTGCGGCGAACTTCTCCCAATGGTGTTGCGCCACCACATCTTTTACCTCTAGTCCCATATCATCGGAGATATTGAAGCCTAGTTCGAACAAAATCCTTCGGTTCTTGAAGCTTTTGAATCTTTCTTCCGCCGCTTGGTCCACAAAAACGGGAGGAGGGGTGGTGCGGATCCTAAAGGTCTTGTGCGTACCATCTTTGAGTGAAAAGTAAGGAGAGATAGCAAGAAAGCTTGAAACTTTTCTTTAATGGAGGAGGGGGTTTTCGGCTATTGAGGGGGTTTGAAGAAGAAGATGAAGGTTAAAGAAAATAAAGGTGAAACCTTTATTTGTTTCCTAGTGGGGGGTGTGGGCTAGAAACATGTGGAGGGGGTTAATTGGTGGGTGGTGATAAAGGTGTGAGGTTTTAATAAGAGAGAGAATGGTTGGTTTTGAAATTCAAATTAAAAGATTAAAAAGGCTCCTCCTTTTTTGTCTTTTGCCGCCCAAAGTTTCTAAGTAGGGTTTCCTACTTTTTTCCTTCTTTTTCCTTCAATCGTCCGCCTCCAAGGGTGTATAATAGCCTAATAAAAATAAAAGAACGGATTAAAAAGGATTAAACAAATGAAAGCAAATAAAAACAAACTCGAAGATTATTTATTTATGAACAGGAGTAAACTGAAAATGCCATGACATTTCAGTATGTCATTCATCTATCAGATATGCGGTAGGTTTATCTCGCATCACGTGGGCTCCAGTGTAGATCTTCAGACGCTGGCCATTAACTTTGAAAATTGTCACATTGTCCGGATTTTTGATGTCTACAGCTCCATGGGGATATACATGGTGAATTTCAAATGGCCCAGACCACCTCGATTTCAGCCTCCCAGGGAAGAGCTTCAGCCTTGAGTTGAATAGGAGCACCTGTTGTCACGCATGAAAATGTCGTGGCAAAATCGCTTGATCATGCCATCACTTGGTTCGCTCCTTGTAGAGTTTAGCATTCTCATAAGCTTGGGTCCTGAATTCCTCCATCTCATTCAACTCTAGAAGTCTTCTCTCACTAGCTAAATCGGCATCCAAATTGAGTTTCTTGATTGCCCAATAAGCCCTATGCTCTAGTTCGACCGGGAGGTGACATGCTTTGCCATAAACTAGCTTAAATGGAGACATACCTAGTGGGGTTTTGAAAGCTGTTCGGTACGCCCACAACGCCTCATCAAGCTTTGGTGACCAATCTTTCCTTCTCAGATTCACCGCTTTTTCCAAAATTTGCTTGATTTCACGGTTGGAAACCTCGGCTTGCCCATTGGTTTGGGGATGATATGCCGTGGCAATTTTTTGTCGCACCTAATATCTTTGTAATGCCTTGGCAATTAACTTGTTGTCAAAATGGGTACCTTCATCACTGATGATAGCCCTTGGCACACCAAATCTTGTGAAAATGTGCTTATGTAGAAATTTAAGCACTGTCTTTGCATCGTTCCTTGGTGTTGTAATGGCTTCAACCCATTTAGACACATAGTCTACCGCCAAAAGGATGTATAGATCTCCAAATGAGGATGGGAATGGTCCCATAAAGTCTATGCCCCATACGTCAAATAACTCAACCTCCAATATATTTTGTCGTGGCATTTCATGCCATCTGGAAATGTTCTCAGTTCTCTGACATCGGTCGCAGGCTTGGTAAAATGCCTGGGCATCTTTGAATAATGTAGGCCAGTAGAAACCTGATTGGAGGACTTTTGCAGCAGTCCTCATTCCTCCAAAGTGACCTCCACATGGGCCTGTGTGACAGTGATGCAAAATATCACGTTGCTCTTCTTCCGGCACACATCTTTGGATGATTTGATCGGCACAACGCTTGAACAAATACGGTTCATCCCAAAAATATGACCGCGCGTCATGTCTGAATTTCTTCCTTCCCTGGCTAGTCATGTCAAAAGGCAAAACACCACTAACGAGAAAATTAGCAAGGTCAGCGTACCACGAAATTGCCGTGACATAAAGAATTTTCTCATCAGGAAATTCATCATGTATATCAATTTTGTCATGACATTCCAGGTTATCTTCTAGCCTAGAAAGATGATCAGCAACTTGGTTCTCGGTGCCCTTCCTATCTACCACTTCTAAATCAAATTCTTGCAACAGCAGTATCCATCTAATGAGCCTAGTTTTGGCATCCTTTTTAGTCACTAAGTACTTAATTGTTGAGTGATCAGTGTGAACAATGACCTTAGTGCCTATCAAGTATTACCTAAACTTGTCAAATGCAAATACCACGGCAAGTAGCTCTTTCTCGGTGGTAGTATAGTTAAGTTTTACATCATTTAAAGTACGGCTAGAATAATAAACAACATGAAATATTTTACCTCGACGCTGCTCCAAGACTGCTCCTACGGCGTAGTCGCTCGCGTCGCACATCAGCTCAAACGGTAGTGTCCAATCTGGGGGAACAACAATTGGTGCAGTGATCAGGCTTTTCTTCAGCTTTGTGAAAGCGTCATGACATTTTTGATCGAACACAAAAGGCTGGTTCTACTGCAACAACATGCACAAGGGCTTAGAGATCTTTGAGAAATCTCCGGTAAAATCCCGCATATCCAAGAAAACTTCTTATGCCCTTGACATTTGTCGGCGGTGATAGCTTCTCGACCACCTCGATCTTAGCTCTGTCTACCTCAATGCCTTTGTGTGAGATCTTATGGCCCAACACAATACCTTCCGTCACCATGAAGTGACATTTCTCCCAATTTAGCACAAGGTCAGCCTCTTCACATCGCTTCAGGACTTTTGCTAAATTACCAAGACATTTCTGGAAACTTTCTCCAGAAACAAAAAAGTCATCCATAAAAATCTCAAGAGAGTCTTTAACCATATCGGAGAAGATAGCTTGCATGCAGCATTGGAAAGTTGCCGGGGCATTACACAATCCAAAGGGCATCCTTCGAAAAGCGTAAGTGCCATAAGGACAAGTGAAAGTAGTCTTCTCTTGGTCCTCCGGTGCGATAGCTATTTGATTATAACCCGAATATCCATCCAAGAAACAATAGTAAGCTTTGCCCGCCGTGCGATCTAACATTTGGTCGATGAAGGGTAGAGGAAAGTGGTCCTTCTTCGTAGCTTTGTTGAGATTACGATAGTCCATACAAATCCTCCATCCGGTCACTACTCGCGTCAGCAATAGCTCATTGTCCTCATTGCTCACCACGGTCGTGCCTCCTTTCTTTGGTACACACTGAACCGGGCTTACCATGAACTGTCCGATATTGGGTAAATTACTCCAGCATCAAGCCATTTTAGAATCTCCTTCATAACAACTTGCTTCATGATGGGGTTGAGTCTACGCTGTGGCTCAACGGATTTGCCATGACATTCTTGCAGAAGTATCTTATGCATACAGATGGTAGGACTAATTCCCTTTAAGTCTGCTATGGTCCATCCTATTACTCGTTTATGCTGTGACAAAACAGCAAGTAGACTTCTCTCTTGATCAGCGTTTAATTTCGCAGAAATAATAACATGCAGGGTCTCGTCTTTACCCAGATAGGCATATTTCAAATGCTGTGGCAAAATTTTTAGTTCCAGCTTTGGTGCATCGAGTAATGAAGGCTTAGGAGGACTGAATTCCTCGAAATCAAGAGGCTCGAAGCTCGAATTGTTTCTAGCTATCAGCAGACTAGATTGATGCTCCTCCAATGAAGGTTCACTAGCTTCTTCCTCTTCTTCATTCGTGAGCTCTTCATACTCATCCAGTTGCACGAAATTGCTGTGGCAAAATTGATCAGCTGCTGTAGATTGCTCATAATCCGCTTCCAAAATGCTCCGGCATTCTTCAGAATCATCCATGTACTTGAAAGAATTGTTGATGTTCACGGTCAATCTTTGATTTGCTACTCGCATTGTAAGCTCACCCTTCTCACAATCAATGAGAATGCGATCGGTTGCTAGGAAAGGCCTCCCTAAGATGATGGGTATATTAGCATCAGCCTCGCAATCAAGTATGAGGAAGTCGGCTGGAAAAACGAACTTGTCCACCCTCACTATGACATCTTCGATCTTCCCCTCGGGTCTCACATGGGAACGATCGGCTAGCTGCAAGATGACGGATGTGGGCCTCGCATTTCCCATGCCAAGCTTCATGAAAATTGACTTGGGCATCAGATTTACACTCGATCCAAGATCACAGAGTGCTTTCCCAAAAAAATTTCTCCAATAGCACAAGGAATAATGAAGCTGTCTGGATCCTTCTTCTTTGATGGTAAGTAACTCAAAGCAGAGCAATATTCTTTTACCGTGGCAATTGTCTCGAACTTCTCCACTTTACGCTTCTTCGTGACTATCTCCTTTAAAAATTTAGCGTAGGTGGGCATCTGGTCAATTGCCTCCAATAGTGGGACATTTATATATAGCTGATCCAACTTGTCCACAAACTTCTTAAATTGAACTTCATCATTGTGCTTCTTCAGCCTCTGGGGAAAGGGTGGGGGGGGGTCTAACTTCTTCCATAGGTGGTGTAGGAACTGTTTTTGCCGTGGCATTTTTGCTCGCTCCATCGGCAGGTTCCTTTGTCAAACCTTCCTCCTGGTCATTTTCCTCGAGATTTTGCTCAGACATTCTTTCTTGCACAGGTTCTGGTAGGGAATCATCAGACTTCTTCCCCCCAAACTTATCTTGCTGATTAAGTTGAGTACCACTTCTGAGTGTGATCGCGCTACAATGCTCTTTACCATGCGGCTTAGTGACTTCAGTATCACTCGGCAAACGTCCAGGCTAACGCTCTTGCAATGCCGTGGCAATTTGGCCAACCTGACTCTCCAGATTTCGCAACGAAGCACTGTGGCTTTGCAGTAGAGTACCTTGGTTCTTGATGGCAGTTGTATGTTCTTGAAGCATCGTCTTGGTACTTAAAATAAAATCTTGCATAGTTGCCTCCAAAGAACTGGTATTAGATGATGATGCAGCCCCCTTGCTCTGATTATGCCAGGGCATATTCGGTTGAAAATTCTAGGGCTCATGCTGATTTTGGTTCCGCGCTGGGGGATTAGGATTGTTGGGTCCTTGGTTTCCCCATGAAAAATTTGGATGTTGTCTCCATCCTGGATTCTAGGTGTTCGAGTAGGGATTGTTGTTGCTTAGGTTGAAATTGCTCACATAATTAGCTGTTTCATGGCTTCCTGGGCACTCACTCTCATGATGATTGCCATGACATAATAGATATGTTGAACTGGCCATCTTTACATCCTTTACTTCATTGGAACGTTGAATGCTCTTCAACATGTTGGTGATAGGCCGAGAGTTGGGCGGATAATGAGTCTTTCACATCAAGATCAAATGTCCCTTGTGCCTTCCTCCCAGTTCCAAGTCTCGTAGAAGGAAATTGATAGTCATTGTTGGCAATTCTATCAAGAATGTCAAATGCCTTCTCGGGTGATTTGTCTAACAAAGTTCCATTTGCCGAGGCATCTAGCATCATCCTAGTTGGTGCACTGACTCCGTTGTAAAACATCACAACTTGAGTCCAATCTTGAAATCCATGATTTGTACACTTGCGCAGCAGTCCCTTATATCAATCCCAACATTCGCACATCGACTCGTCGTCACCTTGTCGAAAAGAAGTAATGTCATTTCTAAGTTGAGTATTGAGATTCGGAGGATTATACCGTAGCAAAAAGCTTTTGCATAGATCATCCCATGACTCCATCGATCTGAATGGTACTCCACTCAACCATCCCCTTGCTCGACCACATAGAGAATAAGGAAATAACTTGAGCTTCAACACATCCTCATGAACTCCTTGTTGACGGAATGAGTCACAAACTTCTAAAAATGCCCTGATATGTTGCCTTGCATCTTCATGCGTCATTCCTCCAAATTGCCCAATCGAGTTAAGCATGCTGAACATAACTAGCTTAAGTTCGAAATGTGTAGCTGTAATTTCTGGTGCCACGATGCCAGGATTAAGATCATCCAAGATAGGATTTAAATGGTCCCTAATAGCTCTCGATCGAGGTGCAGCAACATGCTGATTTACCCCGGTATTTTGAACTACTTGGTCTTGAACTAGTGGTGGGTCCATGTCTCTACGCTGAGTACGCCTTCTTTGACGAAACAAACGCTCAATTTCAGGCACTATAGGATAGAGAGGTCCGTCAGTAGACCGTCTGGACATGCACTGAAAAGAAAAACAAATAAAACAAGTAAAATAGAACTAACAAAAATGAACTAAGCAAAACAAAAATGTCAAGACAAAATGACAAACTTTACTCTAGATGATAGATAGATAGATCCCCGGCAGCGGCGCCAAAAACTTGGTGTGTTCTTTGTAGTGCTATAAATGATGTATGTGAACACACATATATGTGCAAGTATACACAGTCATACAAGTAATAATAGGGTGAGTGAGTATCGTTCCCACGAGGATCTATGTAAAGCATGCAGTCAAATTTGCCAAGACTAAAAGGGTTGTCACAAACTAAAAAGGAAAACAAAGGTAAAAATATAAACAAGAGGAAATGGTTATGTACGGTGAAGGTATAAAATGAAAATGCTATGGCAATTATAGAATGCAAACAACTAGAATATGCCAAGGCAAAATGGTATGGATGATGATGGCAAGGTGAATGTATGGAGGTGGTGTGTGAGTGAATAGCAGAGAGATCGTTGAGTAACAAGCAAAATAATGAAAGTAAGTTGTAAATGTGGAGGCAAAAACAGAATGCAGGAACACGTTAAACAATATATTGTACTTCTCCTCTATTGATGAACTCTCTCGGGAATGACTGATGGTGGCTTCTATGGTTTCCTACCCCTTACCCCTACCTAACATATATCCACTACGGTGTATACCTACTCGACAGAGGTTTCTAAAGTGTTCCCTCTCTCTCGAGTCATAGGAACCTGATATTCTAAAATGCCATGGTATTTTCGCCTGTCACGCGAATGACACCTTAGTCTATCGGTAAAGCACACTTCTTTTAGTCGTTGAAGCCTTCACCTACGCCTCTCTCGAGTGCTCTAGGATCCAACTAGGACCTATTTTCAGTCTAGAACCCATTGCTCACGTAGATCCTCCCTTAGCTCCTCTCGGATGATCTAAGGATCTATAGTTATGCCTCTCTCGATTGCTCTAACATGTACCTAAACACGGGACACTCTCGTGCCTCTTACAATGCTTAAATAATTACCAACAATGAGCAAAGCAAATATACAAACACTTAGTAGGCAATATATTAAATAGAAACAAAAGTTAATCATCCATAAAAGCAACCACCAAAATAAAGCTACATGGTGGGGCTAAATGTTAAGATAAATCATCCACATAAATCTTAAACATCTAACAATCATCCTCATGAAAAATAAACAAAATAAAGCAAGGAAGGAGGACTAGAAGACACCCTCGGTGTGCACTGCCGCCGGCTCTTCAACCACCATGGGACGCCTTGGTGTGCTAGCCCCTCTCGGGTGCCTAGCACACCACTCCCTTCGAGCTCTATCAACGGAGGTTCCCTTGGCCGGAGTTTGGAGGAGAAAGGTGGAAGCTTTCCGCCGCCGCAAAGACCGCCTCAAAGGTCTCTCTTTTCTGGTTGTTCCTCTAAAAAGCCTCTGAAAAAATCTCTTTTTTGTGTAGGTCACCATGTCTTTTAAAGAGGGTTAAAAACCCTAAAAGATGTGTAAAAGTCCATTTCTGCCCTCATTTTGTGCTGGCATTTCTGCAGGACTGGCAGAGGTGACAGTGGTCCCCTACCCAGGTGGCTCGCATACATGCAATATGGCAGTGGTCCCATACTGAGGTGGTTGTAGCCAGCTGTAGTGGTCCCGATCGGCTGTGGTAGCACCAGCTGGCACTTTTATCAAAATATCTCTTTGTCGTTTAGCTCAGCCCAGGAGTTCTCTAGCTTTGCCATGGCATTTTCCTTTTGCTATCCTTCTGCAAATGCCATGACAAATTACCTCACTTCCGTTTCTGCTTCCCTGCACAACACCACTAAAAAGAACTACCTTTCTCGTGAAATAGCACCTATTACCATATGAAAATGCCAAGGCATAACCAAAAGACTTTATGCAATGTTATGACCCTAAATGCAACTACATGATCCTATATGAGCCTAAGGGCACTCAATAACTTAAGTAAAAAGGCCTAAAATATAGCCTTTTTGCGGAGTTATCAAAGGACACCTAGAAGATGGCTTTTACTGTTTTGACATGGGTCAAAGAAAAAATTTAGCGAGCTTCAGTATGCATTGCAACACTACTACTTCGAATATTCAAGATACAACCATTAATTACTCCAATGCACAAGCTAGCAATAAGCACGCCACCTATTGGTTATGGCATCAAAGGCTTGGTCACCCTGCAGCCAAAATTGTTAAGATGATTGTAAATACACCAATAGATGAGACCAAGCTTTGTAATGCTTGCCAGTTAGGAAAGTGTAACAAATTACCTTTTTCCTCTTTTGATACTGTTTAAAAAAGACCTTTCGAATTGGTTAAAGTAGATGTATGGGGTCCAACACCTGTAAGATCACTGCATTGGCAATACTATGTGACATTTGTTGATTTGTATAGTACGAATTGCTGGCTATTTCTTTTACGCAGAAAATCTGAAGTTAGTTTAGCTTTTAAAGCATTTACTGTGATTGTTAAGAATTAATTCAACACAACGATAATTGCTTTACAAACAGATGGAGGAGGAGAATTTAAGGCACTTGAATCTGAGCTAGTTATAATGGGAATTCAGCATAGGATTACTTGTCCTCACACTTGTCAACAAAATGGGATCGTGGAAAGGAAACATCGACATATCATAGACACTTCTTTAACTTTGCTTGCACAACCTCATGTGCCATTTCAGTATTGGTCATTTGCGGTTATTAGTGTTGTATATTTGATAAACAGGCTACCTACACCATTGTTAGATGGTTTATCTCCACACCAGAAGCTTTATGGCAAGCAACCAGACTATAAGTTCTTCAGAGTTTTCGGGTCTCAGTGCTTTCCATGTCTTACTGATTACAATAAACACAAGTTTGATTTCTGATCCAAACCTTGTGTGCTTCTTGGTTATTCACCACAACATAGAGGATATCAGTGCATGGATTCTAATGGAAGAATCTTTATTTCTCACAATGTTCGATTTAATGAAACAATGTTTCCTTTTGCTGCATGCAGTGTCTTTCAAAAACCAACACTACGAGATACATCCTTTATGTCACCTACTTTTCCGTTAACACATGTGGATTCACCTGGTGCTCATCAGTTCACACCAACACATTAACCACCCAGTCAGAATGTTCCTGTGCAGCAACAACCAGTCACTACAAATGTTGAAAATTTAGCTCAGGTCAGCTTGTAACCAACGACCAATCGTTTTAGATGTTGAGAATTTAGCTCGGACCAGCCCTGAGCAATCATTTGCAATGTCAGATGGAAACTCAGTTCACAATACTCTAACACAGTTTCAATTTGTTACCCACGATGCTCTAGTTTTTGCAAACTCAGCTCCAATTAGTCCTATTTTGGTACCACATCAAAGTGTCTTACAAACTGATAGTCCATTTCATGGTGGTAATGTTCCTTCAGCAGGTGAATCAAGTGGTAATGTTCAAGTCCCTGATGCTCCAGAAGAACAAGTTCCAGTTACAAAAAACTCACATTCTATACTATAAAGGCTGCCACAGTACCTGAAAATGTTCATGTGGCTCTTGCTCACCCCTTCTAGCGTGAAACTGTGCATCTAGAGTATGATGCGTTAATTAACAATTGTACTTGGGAATTAGTAAAGCTACCCTCTGATCGAAAGGCTATCGGTTGCAAGTGGATTTTCTAACATCCCAAAAATGGGACTAGGTAATATAAAGGTCGGATCAAGGGTTCGGTTGAACCGGTCAAGCCAATTAGCCTAAATCCGGGAATTAATTTTTATAAATGGTTTTCAAAGGAAATAAAATATGGAAAAATACTCTAAAATTCTTATTTGGACTCTATTTGAGTTTGGTAAACTCAATTTTTTAAAATTACACTATGAGCCTTGACATTTTGGAAAATAGTGACTATTTTGTAAAAAAGACAATTTTAGTGACTAAAATGTAAATGGGTCAAAACTTAGAATCTTTAAGGGCTATTTATCCAATCTTTCTCATCAGATATAACCTTCCAAAAATCTCTTTATAAACTCATTTTAATTACCATAAAGATTTTATTAAGATATATTTCCCATTTTTCACCAAAATCACAATTTCTTGTAACTTCCCGTTTTCTCTCAACTTCTCCTAATTTTCTTGGTTTCCAATCAGAATTCTCTTCAATTTTATCAAGGTAAATCACATATTTTGGATTCAATTTCGTTCATATTATTTTCACTTTATTTCTCTTCAATTTCCTTACACTTTACAACTTGTTTTTCATGGGTTTTTTCAATTAGAAGAGGTTGGATCTTGTTTGGAGGTAAGAAACCATTCAAACCTCTGAACTTTGAGTTCTTTATTGAAATTACCAAGTTTTTGATCCATTGCATTGAGTTCTTGATTTGTTTTATGGTTTTAATTGATGATTTTCGGTTTTTATCGGTTAATTTTGATTTAATTGATGCAATCCCGTAATAAGGTGATACCTGATGGTTTTCAATGGGTAAATCAATGAATTTTGGTGTGTTTTAACATGGAATTAATTGTTCTTGGATGGGTAAACCCGGATCTTAAGTTTTGGTGGTGTTAATTGGCTTAGATCTTCGGTTTATGGCTTGTTTGGGTGGTTAAATGTTTGCTGCTGGTTTAGGATGGTTATATCATGGTTCTTGGTTGTGTTTTGATGTTGATAAGTTGTGGTTTTCATTGGATAAGGGCTGGAGGTCGTTCGGATAAGTTTCGGATAAGTTTCGGATGTGTTTTCGGTTTTCTTAAGTGTAGTTTTTGGGGCTGCTTGTTTAGAAAGTGTGGGAGGTTGATTGAATGCATTAATATGTTATAATTTTTCTTAAAATTAAAATCATGAATATACTATAATGCGGAAAGAACAATTTAACGTTAAAAGATTTATGGGTAATCACGTTAATCAAATTTAATGTTAAACTGAAAAGAAAAGGAAGAAAATACTTACTGTTTTCCATAGTCGTTTCACTTGGATGTTATTTCCCTTCTTCTCCTTTTTGCTATAATCCGTCCTTGATGATATAGGACTTGATCAATTGAATTTTCTTTTCTGTCGTGAGGAAGAAGAAGAATAGAACAAAAAGATCATTTTTCTCTGGTTATTAAAAACCAGCGTTAGACTTATCCCCATCAAACTGTTTAATCTTATCCCTTTAATTTAATTTAATTTATATAATTAAATAAAATTAAATTAGGTAATGGTCAAATGATTAGTTTGACCCTTTTACTTTCTCATAAACTTTAAATTGACCTTTTAATTTTCTACGTTTAACTAGGAGCGAAGGGAAAAGGAATTTCATCGTTAATTTCGATCTTTAATCACCGTTAATCATCACTACGGGAACATACATCGGAATTGTCGACTTTAAGTTACATAAACCATAAAACTAATTATTAAAATTCTATCATTATCCCACTTGGTTTATGTGACGGTTGTAGTGTAATGAAAATTTTAATTGTACACTTTAATTCATTTTTCTACGTAACACATCATCCATACATGAATCAAGCTAATCGAATCACGGTGGTCACAGACAAATAAGTCAATCTGATTCCTTCCATGTATCACAATTAATTTAATCCAATAGTTCTTTAAGTCATTCTTTAATTATTAAGAAATACTTTAATTCTTAATATATGAAATCTTATTTCAGGATCTCACTTTGTTATCAAACAAATAATCATGCATGCTTAAATAGATAACAACAATAATAGTAAAGGAAACAAATATAATTGATATCCAATAGTGTCAAAACAATAGTGAGCATAAAAACTATAATGTATATACCTTACCATAAGACCATACTACAAGGTGTCCTCTACCAAACCCATACTGTATACATGTCCTTTAAAATTTTGTATTGGTAGAGCTTTCGTTAATGGATCCGCTATCATTTCATTGGTCCGTATATGCTCAATCGACAGTGTCTGTTTCTACACCTCCTCCTTTACTGACAAATATTTTAAATCCATATGCTTGGCTCCTTTGCTATATCTTTCATTTTTCGAGAAGAACACTGCTGCGGAGTTGTCACAGTAAATTCTCAGCGGTTTAGATATATTGTCGAAAATTCTTAACCCTGAGATATAATTCCGCAACCATAATCCTTGAATCATGGCCTCAAAGCATGCCACAAATTCAGCCTCCATGGTAGAAGTAGCAATAATAGATTGCTCACCACTCTTCCATGATACTGCTCCTCCAGCCAATAGGAACACATAGCCGAAAGTAGATTTTCTCGTATCAACACATCCGGCATAATTTGAGTCTGAATAACCTATAACCTCCAGGTTACTCGCTCTTTTGAACGTGAGCAAAAGGTTTCGGGTTCCTTGTAAATACCTTAATACCTTCTTTGCAGCTTTCCAATGATTTATACCATGATTCGACTGATATCGACCAAGCATACCAACAGCATAACTGATATCTGGTCGAGTACATGTCATGGGATACATTAAGCTCCCAACCACTGAAGCATAAGGAATGTTGTCCATCTCCTTACGTTCCAATTCATTTTTAGGACACTGTGAGTTGTTGAACTTTTCTCCTTTATGAATTGGAACTGGACTAGGGTGGCTGTTTTCCATTCTGAATCTTTCTAGAACTTTTCTGATATAATTTTTCTGAGAAAGTACCAAAACTCCTTGTGATCTATCACGGAATATTTCTATTCCTATCACATAGGATGCTTCTCCCATATCTTTCATTTCAAAGTTCTTAGAAAGAAAACTCTTTATATCGTGCAACAAACCAAGATCATTTGTGGCTAGCAAGATATCATCAACATAAAGAACTAGAATTGCAAACTTGCTCCCACTAACCTTCATGTAGATACACTTATCAACAGTGTTCTCTACAAATCCATACGACAGAATAGTATCATTGAACTTTAAGTACCACTTTCTAGAAGCCTGTTTTAATCCATAAATTGACTTCTTCAATTTACACACCATGTTTTCCTTTCCTATGGCCTCAAAACCCGTAGGTTGAGCCATATATACATCCTCTTCAAGTTGCCCATTTAGAAAAGTGGTTTTTAAAACCATTTGGTGAAGCTCCAAATCATAATGAGCCACCAAAGCCATAACAATTCTCAAAGAGTCCTTCTTCGATACTTGAGAGAACGTCTCTTTATAATCAATGCCATCTTTTTGAGTAAAACCTTTGGCTACAAGTCTGTCCTTATACCGTTCGATATTACCTTTTGAGTCACGCTTGGTCTTGAAGACCCACTTACAGCCGATCTTTTTACACCCTGCAGGTAAATCTACAAGTTCCCAGACTTGATTTTTATCCATCGATTCTAATTCATCTTTCATGGCATTGAACCATTCATTTGAATTGTTACTTTCCATGGCTTCCTGAAAAAAGACTGGGTCTTTATCAATACTCAAGTCACATTCATGTTCAAGTGAACAAATCGTATAATCATTAGAAATTGCAGATCTATGTTCCCTTATAGACCTTCTCAATGTAACTTGTTTTGAATTCACTTGAACATCTTGAGTTTGTTCATTAGTCATTATTTCATTGTTAATGTCATTATCAAGTGGGAGTGAATCTCTTATTTCTTCTTGTTGGGGTGGATCTCTTATTTCTTGTTGTTGTTGTTCCCGTCTGTTTTTACGTTGTAATATAACAGTAGGAATTACAACAGCAGTCGTAGACAATGGTA
Organism: Abelmoschus esculentus; assembly: GCA_035048815.1. Lineage (NCBI taxonomy): Eukaryota > Viridiplantae > Streptophyta > Magnoliopsida > Malvales > Malvaceae > Abelmoschus > Abelmoschus esculentus. Next base: position 7,839,832 of record JAUCBN010000049.1, read on the forward strand.
TTGTCTGTTCTACCACAGTCTCTCTAATATCCACTTTTCGTGTTTCATCACTCCCACTGACTTCTCCATTCTCAATGAAACGAGCATTTCCAGACTCAATTATTCTCATACTATGGTTAGGACAATAGAATCTGTACCCCTTTGATTTTTCTGGATATCCTAAGAAGAATCCACTAACGGTTCTGGAATCCAGTTTTCTTTCATGTGGATTATACACTCTCACTTTCGCTGGGCATCCCCAAACGTGTAAGTGCCTCAAACTAGGTTTCCTTCCTGTCCACAGTTCATAAGGAGTCTTAAGAACTGACTTACTAGGAACCCTATTGAGTAAATATGCAGTTGTTTGTAATGCATACATCCACAAAGAGATAGGTACTAAGTTGTTACACAACATACTTCTAACCATATCCATGAGAGTACGATTCCGTCTTTCAGCTACACCATTTTGTTGTGGTGTACCAGGCATTGTGTATTGTGCATATATGCCTTTACTTTCAAGGAATCTCGCAAAAGGACCAGGACATTGTCCACTTTCAGTAGTCCTGCCATAATATTCACCACTTCTATCAGATCTAACTACCTTAATCTTTTTATCTATTTGTCTTTCAACTTCAGTGACAAAAGTTTCCAAAACATTCACTGCTTGAGACGTTTCAGACAATAGATATAAATAACATTACCTCGAATAGTCATCTATAAAAGTGATGAAATACCTTTCATCATTCCAGTATGTAACATCAAATGGGCCACAAATATCGGTGTGTATTAAATTCAAGCAGTTCTGTAGCTCTAGTGGCAGGTTTCTTGACTATATGTTTAGTTTGTTTACCTTTAATGCAATCTAAACATACATCATTCCAGTCAGTAAAATCCAACTGAGGCAAAATTCCATTCTTTACTAGCCTCATTATCCTTTCTTTGGATATATGACCTAACCTATTATGCCATAGAGATGCAGAATGTTCATTTACAATGCTACGCTTAATACCATGATTGCATTCAACATAAAACAAGGAATCAGAGAACTTTTCATCAAGATTGAAACGATATAAATTATCACACAAAGTACCACTACCATAAAAGTACTTATGTTTAAACAAAGAAAAGTTGTTATGTCCAATCTTAAATTCAAATCCTAAACAATCCAACTTAGAAACAGAAATTAAATTCCTCGCACACTCAAGAACATAAAGGCAACCTTCTAAATCCAGGTGATTTCCGTTATCCAAGACTAATCTATAATTGCCAATGCCCTTAATATGCGCCTTTGATTTATTTCCCATATAAAGAAAGTTTTTATTTCTTGTTATGGGTTGGATCGTACTGAATCCCTGAGAAATACAAGAAACATGAGTTGTAGCACCACTATCAAGCCACCAAGTATTTTTAGATACCTCAAGTAAATTTGATTCGAAATGTACAGAAATATAATACATACCTCTGTTTTCGAACCAGGCCTTCCTCTTGAGATAGTCTTTCTTTAAGTGTCCAACTTTATTGCAGAAGAAACAATTCTGCACCTTCTGGATTGATCCTTGTATCGCTTTCAGAGGACCCTTTTTCTTCTTGTTTGGCTTGACCTTACTGCTTGTAGCTTGAGAGGAGTGAACTGTAACATGAGCAATGTTGGCTTTTCCATCTTTCTTTAATCTCGCTTCTTCCTGAATAACTTTAGCCTTTAATTCAGGAAGGGTCCATTTCTTTTCGAGGTTGTTGTAACTAACCACAAAAGACCCAAAATCAGTCAGAAGCGAGTTGATGATCATTTCTACCATCCATTCCTCACTAACCTTCACTTTCAGATTATTTAATTTTTCTGATAAATTGACCATGTTAGTGATATGGTCATGCATCTATTTACTCCAATCAAATTTCTTGGTTGTCAGTTCAGCCATCAATGTGCTAGCTATAGCCTTACTTGCACCCTCAGTGCTAGCACATTCCTTAAGTTGTTGCACGAATTCTTTCGCCACATTGGTGGTGGGCATTGAAGGCCATATCGTAGAATCCATAGTCATCTTCATGAAGCTCAACAGAGTATTGTTCGCATTATCCCAAGCTGTATAATAATCCTTATCAGCTTGAGAGCTGCCCTCTGTCAACTCTGATGGTTTGTCATTAACCAATGCTTCTCGAAGTCCATAAATGCCAGCATGAAAATTGACATATTCATACCATTCAGCATAGTTGAGTCCATTAAACCTGATTGCGTCAACACCACCTGCAATTTTCACTTCTGTTGCAAATTTAATTAGCTCACTCGTCAAACACTTTGAGTAAAATTAATAGACTCAAATATAAACTGTAACATTATATTCAAGTTCATCTTTGGATGAGTCTTAAACATAAAAAAAAACATATCCATTGCATCATAATAAACTCACATGCAGCAAATTACTAAACTAGTTTAAAAACAAGTATACGAGATATCTTTGGATATTCCTATACATTCACTAAACTAGTTTGTTTCTCTATGATTTTCATAAAAAACAGTACGGTCTACCTTTGGGTTACCTCATAGAACTGATTATTCATGATCCTAATTATTTATTCTAAAACTTTACTTTTATTAGATATAAGAATAAAAAAACCAGACAAATAAATAAAAACATGTACCGTGCCGTACATATTTATTTAGTCCAGAACAAAACTAAGAAAATATTCGGAAAACTTTAATATATAAATTAATCTGACATTATGATGCGGCAAAACATTATGAAATTAAGATACAATTCAATACTGCAATAGAACCCCAAATATATATCAAATGCGGTAAAACATTACGAAGTAAATTAGAATTGTTCCATATTATACTGCATTTTAAGATTACATTATATTGTATTATATCTTAAGATTGCAAATTAGAATAGTTCTATATTTACTTAATTAATTCATCCAGTAAAAACTTAAGATTGCATTATATCTTTGAAATAATTGCGAGACCCTTACTATTATAGTGCATTTGTATCCTAATTTAGTTTGACAGTGACATTACAAGTTGATGATCAACAAGATCCCACCAACTACTCAAAGGTAACAACATAATAAGAAACCTTTGACTGAACTATAGCCATGAACGGGATTAAATATTAGATGAAAAAAATGGGTATTAAAAAAATGATGTAAAAAGGGAATCTGTAAAATGTGATTTAATCCTACGAGTCAGGCCACTTTGGTGACTAACAGACTTTTTAAAAAAAACACAATTTTCAGTGAATAACGTGAAACCCATAAAACCTGGCTCTAACACCAATTGTTAGAATTTTTCTTAAAACTAAAATCATGAATATACTATAATGCGGAAAGAACAATTTAACGTTAATAGATTTATGGGTAATCACGTTAATCAAATTTAATGTTAAACTGAAAAGAAAAGGAAGAAAATACTTATTGTTTTCCATAGTCGTTTCACTTGGATGTTATTTCCCTTCTTCTCCTTTTTGCTGTAATGCGTCCTTGATGATATAGGACTTGATCAATTGAATTTTCTTTTCTGTTGTGAGGAAGAAGAAGAACAGAACAAAAAGATCGTTTTTCTCTGGTTATTAAAAAACAATGTTAAATTTATCCCCATCAAACTGTTTAATCTTATCCCTTTAATTTAATTTAATTTATATAATTAAATAAAATTAAATTAGGTAATGGTCAAATGATTAGTTTGACCCTTTTACTTTCTCACAAACTTTAAATTGACCTTTTAATTTTCTACGTTTAACAAGAAGCGAAGGGAAAAGGAATTTCACCATTAATTTCGATCTTTAATCACCATTAATCATCACTACGGGAACATACATCGAAATTGTCGACTTTAAGTTACATAAACCATAAAACTAATTATTAAAATTCTATCATAATATGCATTAATACCTTTGTTGTGATATGTTAAAAACAGGTCAAGGTGTTGAGCTAAGTGTTGAAGGTGTTTCGGAAAAGGCGAGAATGTCGGTTGGCTTCGGCAAGCTAGTTTCGGACAAGTGGTGAGTGGGCTGCCGTATCGGCAAGGATTTACTTGTTTTATCAAAGGTTTGGGAGTGTAGGGATGGTGTGAAAAACCTCCCCACACTCGGAAGTAAGTTAAATGGTTTCGCTCTCTTAACGGTTCTCATATCGTTCAATAATTACCATATTTTAGACATGCTCTTAAAGTAGTTTTTGCATTCATGATTTATGCATGAGAATTGATAAATGCTTTGGCTAAAAGATGTTTTCATTATTGTCCATTGGTATTGGTTATGTTTTGGCAATCAATCATTTCATGAGTTTTAGTAATATCTGTGTTTTTGGTAACAAATCCAATGATTGAAATGATGCATTGATTTTATGAAAGATGCATGTGAAGGAATGGTTTTCCAATGCATGAATTGAATTTGAAAGTGATGCATGCATGTGTTAGCTGTTGTATATGCATGGTTAATGATGGTTTCCATGTCTTTTAAAGCATGTTAATAATTCGGATTAAAGTATGGTTATTTCCCTTTCCCCGAATAAAGTCGTTGAGCATGATTTGGTTCATTTTGTTGAACATATATTTAATGCATTGTAAAACAGCAAGCTACCATGCATAATGAGTATGGTATTGGCTTAGTGACACTAACTTTAGATGCGAATACAAATGACATGTCATTAGGATTGAGTGCACTATAAAGATTATGTAAATAAAGATAATGCCTACACGTAACAAGGGTGACTTTGCATCCAACCGTGCATGGTAGACCCGCCTACACGTAACAAGGGTGACTTTGTGTCTAACCGTGCGTGATAGAGCTTGATGAGGGTGACTTCGTGTCATGTCAAGGGTGACTTCGTGTCATGTTGACACTAAGGGTCTCCAAAGGGTGACTTTGTGTCATGTCGAGACTATGGGTCTCTAAAACAATGGATCCGCGTATTCATTGAGCTTAAGGTTCACAACAAGTGATCACTAGAAAGCCAATATGCATGACCTATGATTGAGGTTTTTGTGTATTGAAATGTATGAGATTGTGACACACATTGATATAGAATTATTAAAATGTAATGTTTTAAAATCATAAGTTTCACAAGCATGTGTTCTTGATTAAACTTTGTACAAGGATATGAGCATGAGAGAATAGCTTAAGCATTGTTATATGTTTAGCATGTAAGACTTGTACCTTGCACATTATTCAGTACTTGATATAAGCTTTGCTAGGTGAATAGCATATAAGACTTGTGATGGTGCATAGAGATGCATATGTATTAAAAAGGGTCATAAGTTTAATAGTTGTTTTAAAAGCATGAAAGCATTGAGAGTTTTAGCTTTGTAATACATGAAATGAATGTTACTTGATAAAGAAGTTATTTTGATTTTGCAAACCATGTTTGAGATACTTTTAGTGCGCATGATATGGCATGATTTAAAGAGTTTATTGATGGACTTATGGGTTGCACTGTAAAGGTGCTTTCTTTGTGTTTTACCCCTCACTAAGCTTATGCTTACCCTCTCTTTTACCTTACAATGCAGAGACATTAATCGAGGCGACCAAGGAAAGCAAGGTTCCAAGTGTATGTCGATGAATAGCTCAAGTATGTGTTCTAAAATGTAGTAGTTGTAAGAGAGCAATGGGGTATAGTTACATTGTTGTAAGAATTGGCTTTTGATTTGCAAACGTTGCTTTGATTATTTGAACTTGAGTATGTATTGGATGTTTAAGTTGTTCTTGGTGCCTAGGAATTATGCATATAGTTAATGGTGATCATTGGTGGTGTTTTGAATGAGTTAAATCTACTTAAAAGGGACTGATTTTATGGTTCTGGGCATAAAGTTTCGAAACCTTTATCAAATAGTTTTGAAACTTCCAAGAAGGTTTCGAAACCTTGCGGGCTAGTTGGATATTAGAACCTTAATGGAATGAAAGTTTCGAAACTTTCAAGGAAAAGTTTCAATACCTTTTCCATAAAGTTTCGAAAACTTTAATGAAGGTTTCGAAACCTTTGATTGGTTATTAGTTGATAGTTGTCGGATTTGTATTTTAGTCACGGATATCTTTCTATGTTTAATTATGGTAGCTACGAATGTTATTTTGAGTTGAAATTTTACCTTCATGCATAAAGTTGACTTAATTTCAAGTTGGCTAACTTAAATTGGAGGTAGTCCCTAGAAATTAAATGTTTTACATTTTGGTCCCTAGTTAGTGAAGCATGAAATTGATGATGTTAGAATACTCTGTTTGGTCTGAAATTTATCATGAGAGTTCTTTGCATGTTTAATTGAACTTTGATGGAATGAATTTCTACCTTGTCAAAAGAATTTAAAATATTCATGTTTTAGTCCTTAAGTTGCTCATGTGTTAATCGAGTGCTCAATTGTGATCAAATTACTTCCATTCTTGTTTTGCATGAAATCGAAACACAAGAACAAAATTATGCCTTTAGATAAGATAAAGAAAAAAATATAAACGGTTTTCAGGGTCGTTTATCGAATCGAGCCTTCATGGGTTTGGTTCGGTATTCCCCGAGTGACCCATTAGAGCTAGTTCTGTCTCGGCCGGGCTAAGGGGGTTACAGATTTTTCGAATCAAGTATAATTCCAATGGAACTGTGAGTCGCTATAAAGCAAGACTTGTTGCGAAAGGTTTTTCACAAGTACCAGAATGTGATTTTGTTGAAACTTTTAGTCCGGTGGTGAAGTTCTTTACTATCAACATCTTATTTTCTATAGCAGTTACTAATAATTGGTCGATTCGACAAGTTGATCTCAATAATGCTTTCTTAAAAGGGGATTTACAGGAAGATGTTTATATGCAGCAGCCAGATGGGTTCACACAATATGCTTCTGATGGTTCAAAGCTCGTTTGAAAGTTAAAAAGAGCTCTTTATGGCCTGAGGGAGGCACCAAGGAATTGGTTTAGTAAGTTCAAAGAATTTCTTCTCGAAATTGGTTTCACTACTTCCTATGCTGATCCTTCGTTGTTCACCTTTAAGAATGACTTGTCCTTAACATATATTGTAGTATATGTAGATGATATTTTGTTGACAGGATCCAATCCTAGTCATGTCAATCACGTGGTTCACTTACTACATGAGAAATTTTCACTAAAAGATCTCGGGTTGGTACATTATTTTCTAGGAATACAAGTTGTGCACACAAAAGAATGTTTGTTTCTAAGCCAACAAAAATACATAGAAGGACTCTTAGCTAAGCATGATATGAGCACAACTAAACCAGTCGAGACACCTATTGTTGTGTCTCCCAAGCTTAGCAAGCATGATGGATTGAATGTTGCTAATGCTCAACTTTATCGAAGTACCGTAGGTGCTCTTCTTTATGTTTGTCATACTCGGCCAAACATATCTTTTGTTGTCAACAAAGTTGCACAATTTATGCAGACACCCAAGGATGCACATTGGTCAGCCGTGAAACGCATTCTGAGATACTTGCGTGGTACTGCAACTGCTGGTTTGTTGTTTGTTGTGTCCACTAACAGCCATGAAGTTCAAGTTTTCTCGAACGCTGATTGGGTTGGGGACGTTGATGATCGAAGGTCCATTTCTAGTTATTGTATATTCAGGGATTCACACTTGATTTCTTGGTGTTCTAAGAAGCAATGATCGATGTCGAGATCAACAGCCGAGGCAGAGTATAGAAGCCTTGCTGATGCTGCGTCGGAAGCCTTATGGGTTAAAGTTGTGCTTGGTGATATGGGCATCAACTGTGAAGAAGCTTTGAAGGTGTGTGTGATAACACTAGCACGGTGGCCATGGATGCCAATCCAGTTCTACACTCGAAAACTAAACATGTAGAACTGAACTTACATTTTGTTAGAGAACGAGTGATGGCTCGATAATTGGAGGTCAATTATGTTCCGGCTCAATCAAAAGTAGTTGATGTACTTACAAAACCATTTTCGGTCGCACGATTTCAGGACTTACGCAAGCAACTGGGTGTTTGGTCCTTAAAACAAGGTGAAGAAAGAGAAAAGAGTAGGGTGAATATTGGAGAAAAAAGAAAAGACTGTTGAAGGAATGGGTTTCTCAACCGATTGTCAACTACCTCAGGTTTGGCGCCATAAAAATGGTTACAACAGATTGGATCCTTTTCTCACTTCAATCTGTTAAACCTCTATGGCTATATAAATCACATGAAATGGCACTGGCTAAGCATCTCTTTTGGCTTCAGCCTACATATACTTCCCCCTTCTTTCTCCTTCTTCTTAAAATCAGTTAACTAGGGTTTTCTTCTTCTCTTTGAATCTTGGTTATGGCATGTTACGATATTTGTGTTTCACCTTCTTGGTGATGGATCTTGGCAGTCACCGGAGCCGGTATAACATTATTCCCTTGAATTTAAAATGAGAAAATATGCATAATTATGCACCTTTTAATATGTGTTTTATTTCATTCACTTCGAGGAATGAAAAATATGTTCTTTGTACCATTCACTTCAGGGAATGGAAAAATATTAAATATAACATATTATATCAAATTGGTTATCTATGAAAGATAAACTCTCAAGAGCTCTTTCGAAGCATTGATATTTTAGTACTTTGAGATATAGTACTCATATTTTCCCTTGTATTTAAATGAGAATATTTATTATGCTTAAGTATTATATGAGTACTTGCACTGTCTACTAAGCATAAATCGCCATAATTTATTGCATATTTTATTTTGGAAGTAATCATATTCTTTTAAAGAAAAAATTAACATAAAACATAAATAATATATAAAGTAAGTTAACATAAATAAATAATAAATAAAAATAAATTAACATAAAACAAAATAAATAAAATATCAGTTACTCCTTTTAGAAGTTATAAAGGAAATAAAATAAATGACAAATTATTCCCTTCAATGGTTATGAGAAAATTAACAATATCCAATTGAGTTGGATCAACAACGCCATAATTATTTTCATCACAAAGAAAATATATTTATATTTTCTTTAATTTATCATTTATGATTATGGTTAAAGTCCATAATACTTCGACGTTTGACAAGTACGAGATCAATGGTTTGTACCATCGCATAAATAATATAAAGATTTTGATATGATCTCTATCATTCTTGTCATCTTTATAATTCAACTTCTTGTGGATATAAGCATTCTCAAAATAATCATCTTATTCATGCATATTTTATGATCTCAATCATGACCACAATTACTAATGTGGCATTTATTCTTTCCGCTATAACATATGGGAATGGAGCGAAGACGAATATGTATTTAAAATCTTTTCATGATATTGTGTCTACAGGACAATATTAATGTGTAAAATGTGGAGCATATTTTTCTAGCATATCCTCATCAATGATATTCTGACATATAACAAAGTTTTTATTCACTTACCATATACTGAATTATCATGTTTGTATTCACTTCAAGGAATGAAAGAAATTCAATAATCGTATGGAATAAACATCATGCTTGCATTCACTTCAGGGAATGACATAAATCCAATAATCGCTTGGAATAAACATAATGCTTGCATTCACTTTAAGGAATGACATAAATCCAATAATTGCATAGAATAAGCATCATGCTTGCATTCACTTCAGGGAATACCTCCTATAAAATTTGTTGGATCAAGACCATTTTCATAACTTGAACTTGGGAGAAGTCTATAGTCGAGTTTTTTGACACAAAAAATATTGCTTCCAAGAAATATAGACTTTATAATATTCATACTATTAAATAGTGATTTATCAATAAATATATATACAATACATACAAGAAACAAAAATTTAATTCTCATACGCGACGTTATTAAACCAGTCTACAAGGTCCTTTAAATAGAACCTCCTTTGAGATGAGTAGCCTCGCAAAACGGGATGTCCAGCCAATATACTTGGATTAAACCAACATAACAAAGAACATATTAATTAATTTAAGGTTTAATATTTGTTCTAATATCATTTAATACTTAGAACATGATTAAAACATAAACTTTCATCACAATAATAAAATAAACAAATATTGGTTATAAATAAAGAAGAAAAAAAACTCAAATTAAATAAGTAAAACATACTGGACTTTCCACTAATTTGAAGATATGGTAGGTTTAATCATCAATATTTTGTTAAAATCTTTTTCGGGAATTACCGACAAGCACCATGGTAATTGTGTCACTTTATCGCTACACAAACACCAAACAATCAAAGATTTTTTTAAAAATTAAAAATAAAGTCAAAAATCAAGAAAGAAAGATAAATCGAAAATTAGAATATAATTGAGGGAGAAGAACTTATCTTTGATTCATGCTAGTAACAAATTCTTTTCAATAACTCCTTTAATATTCGAACGATAAATACCTCTGTTGGTTAGAGTCTCGTGCTAATAATGTGTTGTCAATAAAATAAAGAACAAAAATAGAATAGATGAACAAATTTTAGAGACAAAAGAGAGAGACTTTTATTATATTCTCAAAGTAGTGTTGTATATAATGCTTTGTCAAAAAATCTATATTTATATACATAAGATAAAAACACTAATTCCAATAGGTATTAAACTCTAATAATAAAACCCATTAAAATTTAATTTAATATATGAATATACACCATAAATAAATATACGAATTTGTTAAACGGTTAAAATTGAATTAATTAATATGTTCATCGTTTCCAGAGCATATTATTAATGTATTTATAGTTAAGTTGTCTGCTTTGAACTGGTAAATTTTAATTAATTAATTTATTTATGAACATGAAATAAATAAAATTATAATATTCGTGAGAGTTTTATTATTATTATTATTATTATTATTATTATTAAGGTAAAATTATTATTATTATTATTATTATTATTGTTTTAAATTATATTAAGGTAATTATAAGATGATATATATTTATGTTTATATATTTTAAATTTTTAATAATATATATTATAAATAAAATAATTTAAATTTATTTTTTAAAGATAAATATTATTATTTTTATATTAAGATGTTTGTTAAATTTAATTATTATTATTATTATGAAAATATATCAAAGTAGAAATCTATAAACAATCTCCTCGATTTCGTCACCCATTTGACTATAGTAACATTAATTTCATTCATTTTCAGGGGAATGAATCAAGACTATTAGTGTAGTCTAACTTAATTATTTAATGTATATTATTAGAATCAAATATAAATTTATTTTATATTCTTTTATAAAATATTTTCAAAACAAACAAAAATCTAAATAAACTATATATAGAAAGAAAGAAAATGTTACGTACTCAATATACTTTATGTTGACGCTCATTCTAGGTGCAAAATTATAAGTATATGCTTGATTTAAAAATTATTATATTTTATTTTTAATAAAATAAAGAGATTTATGCTCGTGGATACCATTTTTTACAACGTTTCGATTTATAATTTGTCAATGACCTTCAACAGTGACGGATGCAAATACACCCGAGGGTGGGCCCGTGCACACCCTAAAATCTTAAAACTTTATACATTTAGCTTTGATTTTTGAATATTTTATGAATTAGTCCTTAAATTTTTTAATTTTTTTATGATTGTGACCACCTTAAAATTTTAAGATTTTTAGGACTTATGCTTATCTTAAATATATTTCGATTTGTGTCCACCTCACATATATTTCTGATCCGCCTTGGACCTTCAGTAATTTAATTTTTTATTGTTTTTTTATAGTGGTTCGTATGGTGTTACAAACTAGTCTATTTTGTGAAGTAATCTCTAATATAATTAGTTTTGTTCATTACTCTTATTTCAAACTCGAAGCTTGTGAGTGGATAGAGATAAAAAGTTTAGTTCATGTTATTTTTTTGTTTTTGTTTTGCAGTCTATTAAAAGTGTTTTGTTGATCTGATATTTTTATTAATATAATTTAATTGGCATATTAATTTTGAGTAATTTAAACTAATATACGTACTATTTTAATGGTAGAGAGGATATTATTTTATAAATGTAGTAGACTACAATTCAATGTTTTATTTTATAAATATAGTGGACTACAATTCAATGCTTCAATATTTACCGAATCCTCCCCTATGTTATTGGCAAGGAGTATATTATTTTACTTGCAAGGGGGATTAATATTATTTTACAAAGCCGTGTATATGATGGGGTCTCAATCTTCTACTTCCTCTTCTTCCTATACCCTTGAATTCAAGTGGAAATGGCGGAGGTAGCAGTAAACTTATTGCTTGAGAAGTTGATTTCTTTTCTCAACAAAGAGATGCAACTGCTGAGAGATTTTCACACAGAAGTTGTAGACATAAAGCTTGAGTTAGACTTCATTTCCTCTTTCCTAAGAGATGCAGATGCTAGAGCCGCCACTGAAGAAAACAATGAAAGTGTAAAGACATGGGTAAGAAATATAAGGGAAGTTGCTTATAGCATAGAGGATGTCGTTGACGAATACATGCTTTATGTGGCAAAACATCGAGATCAACATGGTTTCATGGCTTTTCTGAAAAAAATGGCTGGTTACATCTGGAGTTTAAAGGGAGACAAGGAGATGGTGTCCAAGATACAAGAACTCAATCGATCCGTTCGCGAAATTGGAAACAAGAGAAGAAGACTTGACATCAATTTCACTGATCGAGGGGGATCAAGCAGAGGGCATGTCGATCCTCGAGCCGGCCTCCACTTTGTCGAGAACGATGCATTTGTGGGGATCGAATCTTCTAGAGAAGAGCTGGTCGGGAGATTGTACGACGGCGAATCTATGCGCACAGTGATTGCACTTGTGGGCATGGGAGGGCTTGGCAAGACCACTCTTGCTAAGAAGTTATATGATGACATTAAAGTCAATTTTGATTGCCATGCTTGGGTTACAGTGTCACAATCAAACGACTTGGTGGAAAGGCGTAGGACCATGATCAGACGATTCCATGAAGCAAAGAAAGAGCTTCCTCCTGATCGAATTAACGATGTAACGGACGCTGAGGAACTGATCAGCAAATCCCGAGAATATCTGCAATACCAGAGGTATGTTGTTGTATTTGATGACGTCTGGAATGGAGAATTTTGGCGAGTAATTCAATCTGCTTTGCCAGAAAATAACAACAAAAGTAGGGTTATAATCACTACAAGATGCTCGCGTGTTGAAGAATTTTGCAAGCGATCTTGGATTGTTCATGTTCATAAGTTGCAACATTTATCTATAGAAATGGCTCAAGAGCTTTTGTGCAGAACAGCCTTCGGATATAAGGAATGTCCTGAAAATTTAAAGAGTTTGTCATTCGACATTGCCAGAAAGTGTGATGGATTCCCACTCGCAATCGTTGCCGTAGGCGGGCTTCTTTCGACAAAAGGCAAGGATGTCTTAGAGTGGACTAAGTTGTGCGATGACCTCAGTAAACAACTGAAGAGCAATCCACACCTTGCACATATCAAAACAATTCTATCCTTCAGCTATCACGATTTGCCTCATCACCTGAAATCCTGTTTCTTGTATATAGGCGTGTTTTCTCGTAACCATCACATTCGAGTCAAGAAACTGATTCGGTTATGGATTGCAGAGGGTCTTGTAACGGAGAATCAAGAAATGACATTGGAAGAAACCGCGAATGCATACTTAACTAGGCTAATTAACAGAAGCTTAGTTCAAGTTGAATGGAGAGACTCCACTGGAAGAGCTAGATCATGTCGAGCCCATGATTTGCTCCACGAAGTTCTTCTTTCAAAACTAGAAGAACTAAACTTGATTCGATCCTCACAAGCAACTTGCAACGGTGGTGCTCGATATCTCTGGATGGACAATAACAGAGCATGTGATTTGTCAAAGAGAAATGGTAACTTTCAAACTCATTCTATTATCTTTTTCAAGTTACAACAGTTACATGAACATGTAATCGAGAGATTATCATCGAATTTCGAACTTTTGAGGGAATTAGATTTTGAAAACGCCCCATTCGAGTACCTCCCTGAGGAGATTGGGAACTTGTGGCATTTGAGATATTTATGCTTAAGAAATTCAAAAGTAAAGATGCTTCCCAAGTCCATAGGAAAATTGCATAACCTGCTAACTCTGGATTTGAAAGGTTCTTTGGTGGTAGAGATCCCAGATGAGGTTAGAGATCTATGTAAGTTGCAATATCTTGGAGCTTACTTGGTTGACCGTGATAATCCTTACCATATCAACTCCGACCTTGGCGTGACGATTGATGGCAGTGTTGTTGGGAGCTTAAAGTCATTAGAAAAGCTTTATTATGTGGACTTCCAATCGCACAATGGTGAGCATTTTGGTAGAGAGCTGAGAAGGCTAAAGCGGTTGAGGAAATTGAGAATCACTAAACTAAAATCATATTGTGGGGAAGCTTTGTGTGGTGCTATAAAGCTGATGCACCACCTTCGTGCACTGCGTATTTCAGCAGTGAATGAAGATGAAGTTCTTGAACTGGAATCAATGTCTCCTCCTCCAACTCTTCATCGTCTTCGCCTGCACGGAAGATTAGTGAAGCTGCCGGGTTGGATTTCTGAACTGGAAAACCTTAAAAAAATAATTTACATTGGTCTAGAATATCAGATGATTCACTTAAAATCCTTGGAGATTTGCCAAAGCTGTTAGAGTTCTGGCTTTATGAAGGTTATGATGGAGTAGAATTGCACTTTGAACAAGGAAAGTTCCAAAAACTGAAACACCTTGCACTTCGTCGTTTGTACAAGTTGGAGAAAGTGGTAATAAATGGAGGAAGTTTACCATGTTTAGAGACACTTGGAATAGGGCCTAGTCCACTGTTATAGGAGGTTCCCAACAACATTGGAAACTTGGAATGCCTTAAAAATCTAAAATTTTACAATATGCCGAAGGAATTCGCAAGAAAGATACTGCCTAGTGAAGGCCCAGATTACTGGAAAGTGAAGGGAATTTCAAATGTGTGTTTTCATTACAATACAGTCGGAAGATTTAATAGTGAAAGCTATAAGCTGGGTGGTTTTCGGTTGCGTCAATATTTGTATCAAACTTGTTAATCTTCATTCTCCTAAACAACTCTACCCTTTTTATGAGCATTGATTTTTTTTTTAAATTTGAATTTGAATGTATACTTGTAATTGATGTTGTAAAAGCAAAGATGTATATTTATTCATGGCATCATTCAGTGTATTAAAAGAGCTCCACCATGAAACCACCTAGCATATCAACAGAAATCAACATCAAGATCAACTATCTTAAATTTTGGTGAAAGGAGAAGTATACCAGAAGCAGAGAAAGTGCAAACTGTCATGAGATGGGATTTTTATCGCTTTGTACTATTTTATCTGAACCAATCGCGTCCCACACTTAATTTTAATTGGTGAAATATAAAAAAATTCTTTATATACAAAGTAACGAAATAAAAAATTATCTGAAAAAACTAAATTACTTACCATTTGTATCAAATTCTTTTTTTTTTTTGGATAAGTAAAATTTTATTCATCCAAAAGACCTCTCAAATCATCATTATACAACTTTAAAGTATAAAAATAAAAATGACATTACGTTATCTCCCATTTAGTTGCAAGAGTAGGAATAGAAAGAATTAGTTTCTAAATAAGATTCCAAATTCATTACTTACCGAATTGCATAAATAGGTACTATTATGCTTCAAACATTAAAGTGGATTTTAAAAAAATATGATGGCCTCGGACAAAATAATTATCTTTTACTCAACCCATAAATACCTAATCACTATTTAGTGTTTTTATTTTAATTTATATAAAATTTTCTTGTCTTAAATATAATCATATTTTAGAATTTAAAAGGCATAAAGATAATTTTGACCCTTCACGTTTATAATTTGTATCATTTTGGTCCTTATTCTTTTTTCGGATAAATTTAACCCTTAACTTATGTCTTTTAGACAAATAACTTATTTTTTAACTAACATAATGATTAGGCCATTAAAATTTTTTGACAAATAACTTATTTTTTAACTAACATAATGATTAGGCCGTTAAAATTTTTTGACAAATAACTTACTTTTTAACTAACATAATGATTAGACCGTCAAAAATTTAATGATATTGATATGTCATATATGTGTGATAATATATTTTAAATAACAAGGCATCTAGCCTTATTCTACATAAAAGCATTCGACAAATAAATAAAATAGAGTTACAATTTACACATATAGGGTCCTACAAGTACAAATGCTCACCTATGCCTAATAACAATACTCTGACAACAGAGGTCGATGTTGAACCCACCATGATAATGCTCCTCGGAATAGCTTTCCTTAGCCTACGCACAAAAATACATTTCGAACGCTGAGCTACTAAAGCTCAATGGGTACTCGACCAACCGGTCCACAAGCATAGCATAAAATAAGCATAAGCAACATGAATGGTGACATGGCAGGAGTACGATGGCGATACCATAACCGCCTAAACACATGATATTATGATGGCATATTATCAGCACATATCATATGCATGAGAAGAGAAGATCACACAACATCTCAAGTTCTCATCTCATATTTATATCTCATATATATACTTATATATATATATATCCATATCACCTCATAGTAGTATAAAAGTAGGGGACCCATCAGCACTAAGCAAGGTCTGTGGCATGCAACTCCAAATAATCCGCTAAGGAACCAATCTGCACTAAGTAAGGTCCTAACTAATCTTTCGCATAATATATTATCGATAACCCATCAGCACTAAGCAAGGTTATCAGTTTTACATTTCATATAATATTTACTCTAGTAACCCATCAGCACTAAGCAAGGTTACCAGATTATCTCATTATCATATAATATATACTTTAGGCAACCCATTAGCACTAAGCAATGTTCCTAGAAAGCCACATGACTCAAATATATCACACCGAACCCTTAATGGTTCCACATACCGGTTTATACCAATAGACTCTAATTATTCTCCAATTATCTCTTTAACGGGGCTAGGTGCCTATCTCTCGGTTTAATATTTATTTTAAAGTTTAAACAACTTTTAGGAACTCCTAGGATAGCATTATGAGACTTTCCAACTTATCCTCAAGAACTTGGGCTAATTTGCCCTGGGGTATCGATACCCCTACTTAGATATCGAAACATCAGGTATCGATACCCCCACCAAAGGGGGTATCGAAGCGACCTGCATTGATACCCTCTCAAAGGTGGTATATAAACACTTTGACCAAACCTCAAAGTCAACAAAAGAGGACCTACCCGCTTCAATACCGGTATCGAATTGGGAAGATCACTGGATGACTCGATATCGAAACGCGGGCAAGGCGTTTCGATACCCTTACACAAAAAGTGTAGTTTTGCATTTTTCAAACACTTAGAACTCTATCCAAATTCTATCCATATTCTATCCATTTGATCTCAAATCGATCCTAGACTTTAAGGTAGTGATCCTAAGCATGTCTAAACCATTTTTACGAAGGTTCATCAACTCTAGACAAATCCACCATTAAAGACCACCTTATGCTTGACCAACATACAAAACCAACCAAAAAAACATGTCAATAAGCTTAAAATATGATATCCATGATGATTAAAGGTTGGAAGGTTACCAACCTTAGCAAAGAAAATAGCAAACCCGAGCTCCAAGCTCAATCTCAATCTCAACACAGCAAACCGAAGCCCAAACCCCTCGAGTTAACCCAACACTCGGATCCGAATCCGGATCGTGACAACTCTCCCCTCCTTAAAGAAAATTTCATCCTCGAAATTTACCTGACATAAAGAGATGCGGATACTAAGCTCTCATGTCCTTTTGTACCTACCATGTAGCTTCTTCCATTCTGTGGTTTCTCCAAAGAACCTTTACCAACGGTATACTCTTGTTTCGAAGATCCTTTATTCCTCTATACAAGATTCCTATTGGTCTCTCCTCGTAAGTCAAATCCGTATTGACTTTGATTTCCTCAAGCTGAACAAAATGAGAAAGATACGGACGATAACGTCTTAACATAGACACGTGGAACACATCATGGATACGTGCTAACTCTGGAGGTAAAGCTAGCCAGTATGCCACCGATCCCCTCTCTCAAGAACTTCGTACGGTCCCACATATCTCAGACTCAACTTTCCTTTTCGACCAAACCGGATGATTCCTTTCCATAGAGATACCTTAAGAAACACCTTTTATACCAACTCATACTCGATGTGCTTACTCTTACGATCCGCGTAAGCTTTCTGCCGATCAAACGCTGCTTGCAACCTTTCCTTGATAATCTGAGCCTTTTCTTCGGTCTTTCTAACAAGCTCGGAACCCACTATTCTTCTCTCATTTAGCTCAGTCCAATCGCGTAGGTGTCGTACACCTACGCCCATAGAAGGCCTCAAAAGGTGCCATCTTTATACTTGACTGATAGTTGTTGTTATAAGCAAACTCCACAAGTGGTAACTGTTCTTCTCAACTTCGAGCAAAGTCCAACACACAACATCTAAGCATATCCTCCAAGATCTGGATAACTCGTTTAGACTGTCCATCGGTCTGAGGATTAAAAGTTGTGCTAAAGTGCAATTTGGTATCTAAAGCCTTATGGATACACCTCCACAACCTCACTTTGAAACTCAGATCTCTATTCGATATGATCGATGAAGGTACACCATGCAACCTGACGATCTCTTTTATATACAACTAGGCCAACTTTTCCATGTTGAAGTCCATCCTTATGGGTAAAAAGTGAACCGACTTGGTCAACCAGTCAATAATGACCCACACAACATCATGCTTTCTCAACATCATCAGTAAACTAGTGATAAAATCCATGGTCACACGATCCCACTTCCACTGTGGAATCTAGATAGGCTGAAGCAAACCTGAAGGAACCTGATGTTCCACTTCACAAGTTGACATGCTAAGCATCTTGTCACAAACTCAAAAACATCTATTTTCATACAAGGCCACCAAAAGAAGGGACGAAGGTCCTGGTACATCTTGTTACTACCCGGATGCAAAGAAAACGGACTACGGTGAGCTTCCCTTAAGATACGGTCTCCCAGATCCTCAAGAGCAGGGACACATAAACGACCTCTGAAGTACAAGAATCCACCATTCCGTACCTCAAAGTCTGAAACCTCACCTATCTGACATGCCTCAAGCTGAGCTACCAATTCCTCGTCTAACGTTTGTGCTCTCTTTATCTCTTGAACTAGCGTGGGCTCCACACGCAACACTACCAACAAACCAGCATCCTCGGTCATCCTCAACTGTGCAAACATGGCTCTCAAGTCTGACATGGACTTTTTACTCAAAGCATCAGCGACCACATTTACCTTACCAAGATGATACTCTATGACACAGTCATAGTCCTTTAGTAACTCTATCCATCTCCGCTGTCTCAGATTCAAATCTTTCTGAGTAAGTAGATACTTAAGGCTCTTGTGATCGGTGTAGACATAGTATTTCTCCCCATTGAGATAATGCCTCTAGATCTTCAACGCAAAGATAACCGTTGCCAACTCGAGATCATGGGTGGGATAGTTCCTTTCAGGGGGTTTCACCTGTCTCAAGGCGTAAGCAACCACCTTACCCTCCTACATGAGTATGCAACCCAACCTATTCAAGGAAGCATTGCTAAACACCACATAATCCTTCCTCGGTTCCGGTTGCGTCGAGACTGGAGCCTCCGTTAGATGAGCCTTACGTTGCTTAAAACTTTATTGTCTTTTCTCGTTCCACACAAACAGAACACCTTTCTGAAACAACTTTGTCAAGGGTGATGTTAAGATCGAGAAGCCTTTAATAAACCTCCTATAGTATCCGGCAAGCCCAAGAAAGTTACGGACCACCGATACATTCCTTGGTTCTTTCCATTCTACCACAACTTGGATTTTATGAGGATCCACACAGATGTCATCCGCTGCAACGATGTGACCAAGAAACGCTACCTCTAACAACCAAAACTCACATTTACTAAACTTGGCATACAGACACCTATCCCTTAGAACCTGAAGAATAACTCTTAGGTGGTAGTCATGCTCCTTCTCTGAGCGTGAATACACTAAGATGTCGTCGATGAACAAAACCATAAAATGATCTAGGTAAGGCTGAAAGATCCGGTTCATCAAGTCCATAAAAGCTGCTCGTGCATTCGTGAGCCCAAACGGCATCACTAAGTACTCATAATGCCCATACCGCGTCTTAAAAGTGGTCTTTTGGACATCCTCTTCCACCACCTTGAACTTGTAGTACCCTGATCGCAGATCGATCTTAGAAAACACATGGACACCCCTCAACTGATCAAACAAGTTATCGATCCAAGGCAACAAATAACGGTTCTTGATCTTGAATTTGTTGAGCTGATGGTAGTCGATGCACATCCTCATCGATCCGTCCTTCTTCTTTACAAACAAAACCGATGCTCCCCACGATGACACACTCGGTCTGATAAAACCTCTCTCAAGCAATTCCTGGATCTGTTGTTTCAACTCTTTCATCTCTTTCGGTGCTTTACGATAAGATGTTATGGACACCGGTGTCGTCCCTGGCAACACCTCTATAGGGAACTCTAACTCATGATCAGGAGGTAAACTGGATAACTCCTCCGGAAACACATTAGGATACTCACAAATTGTCCTCAAACTCCCTAAATCAGGGCTTTCTACCCTCACATCCACCACGTGAGCTAAGAAAGCCTCACAACCTTGCTGGATCAACCGCCGAGCTTACAAAGCCGATACAACATTCGGCAAATAGGGGTTTCTCTCACCCATCCGCAACATAAAACTTCAAACTCTTTGAACTACACCCAAGGCTCGCATCATGATTGAGAAAACAATCCATCCCTAGTATTGCATCAAACTCTTGAAAGGGTAAAACCATAAGGTCTACAAGAAAGATCGAGCCTTGAACCTCGATCAGACACCTCCGATAAATCTTGTCCACCAAAACATCTAGACCCAACAGACTTGTCACACGGACTCCTCTTTCTAGATCTTCAGTTGTCAACCCCCAGCATTGAGATATCCCACTACGGATATAGTAGTGGGTAGACCCTGAGTCGACCAGAGCAACTATAAGAACTGAAAATAAGGTAAACGTACCTGAGATAACATCGATAGCCGCACAGTCCTCTTGTGCCCTCATTGCATACTACCTAGCTGGTGCTCTCACCGTGGACTGAAAGGTACCACCTGAACCATGACTAGCCCCTCTACGGGTAAAGCCTCGACCTCTGTAACTAGGGTAACCGGTCCTCTGAACCTGATCTGATTACTCTTTTGCCTTCTCCAAGCAATCCTTCACTAGGTGCTCTGATGACCCACAACGGTAATAAGCTCTGACCGCGTTCCAACATTCTCCTCTATGGTTCCGACCACATTGAGGGCAAGTCGGAACACTTGAGCTCCTTTGAGAACTCTCCGGGCTCATCATCGGAGATGACGTAGACTGCCTTCTCCTACCAGCAGACTCAGACCTGTAGTTTGATCTTGCACTCTGACTAGAAGCTCCCATATTCTGATTCTATCGGTTCCTATTCCTCCCCGAATAGGATTGAGAGTTTTTGGAGTGGCTCTGATTACCTCCACTAGAACCACAATGACCGGAAGATGAATCGTAGGTCAAACCTTGAACTTGCTCTAAAGACTTTGCGCTAGCAGTCAACTCTAAAAACACTCTAGGTGAGATAGCAATGAGATACGTCTGGATCTCTTTCCTTAGACCCATCAAGAACCTCTTTCATCTCATCTTCTTTGTGGCCACCAGCTATGGTGCATACCTAGTTAGCTGTAGGAACTACTGCACATAAGCGAACACCGAATGGTTCCCTTGCATAAGATGGGTAAACCGCTCCCTCAAGGTTTTAATGTGGGTGGGCTTCTGTAACATCCTAAATTTGGGGTTTGAAGTTTTAGTGTTGTTAGGGAGGTTCGATTCGGGTCGAATCGGATTTCTTTGGTTCATTAATTCCGGGTAATTAAAAATATTAATATTTTAATCGGGTGAATAGTAAATTTCTAAAAAAGTTTTAAAAATATTTAAATAATATTCTAAGACTAATGGAATGTTAATTGAGTCTTAATTTGTTTTGATTAAGCTTAAATACTATTTTAGTGACTAAAACGTAAAATTTGAAAAGTTAGTAGCAAAATTGTAAATTTTTCAAAAATTTGGGTTTTGTGACTAAATTGAAAAGTTAGCCAAAGCTTAGAATTCTTAGAGGGCCAATAACCCAAAATATTTTAATTAAATATCTTTCACCAAAATTGGTTTTAGTTGACGATTAATCACAATTTCTTTTTCACTCAATTTTCTCACCATTTTCTCTCCATGGTTTCCCAAATCCTTTGCAGAATTCTTCCCCACTTTTATCAAGATTCATATCGTTTTAATCAGTATTTCATCCTCATCAAAACCTCTCAATTTTTTTTAACAAAATCCAAAGCCAATTTCAAGAAAAATAAGGAGAAGAATTCACGTCAATTTTGGTGGAAGCATCTCAAAGGTAATTTCTTGTTTCCTTTTCAATTCTAAGGTTCTTTAATTGATATTCCAAATCATTTGGCTTACTAATCATTAATCTTAACTTGATTTTATGTTTTAATTCAAGATTTTGGAGTTTTGATAGAAATTTCAAGAAAATACATTAGATCTTGATTAAGGCTGTAATTAGGACGATTTTCTATGGAATTATACTTATTTGTATGGTTAAGTGAGTCTTGTAATGATCTCATATAATTTTAATCCCAGAATAAATGAATCGGTGTTGTTAGAAGTGGTTTTTGGGTGGTTTTATGAGCTGTTTTTGATGCTCTGTTTTTTCTAGAGGTATAAGGAAGGTTTGAAGGTGTTTTTAGTCATATTTGATGAGTTTTAGGAGTTAGATTCATTAGGTTAGTGGATAGAGTGGTTTTCAGACATTTCGACTTAGTTTTCGGCTTTTTCGGCTTGGTTTTCGGTAGAGTTAATGGAGTTTTAGTGTAGTTGTTGTGTTGAGCATATTTTAATATGCATATGCTGTGTTTTGGTGATGTAGAGGAAGTGCAAGAAGGCACTTGAGTGGTTGGTACGTTGGTGTTAACGTTGGAGCATCGACGAAGGCGAGTTTTGCTTGTCGGTCAGTGAATTTGGGTTTAAAGTGATTCGCAAACATTTTGTTCTATTTTGGGGATTATAGAATAGTGTAAAAGCTTTCCATAGTTCAATAGTAAGTGATTTCTATGGTTTTGGAAGCATTTCCTAAGTTTTGACTAAAATGCAATAACCTTGTGGAGGATGTTTTCATAGAGATTTTGTGAATGCATAAAGTGGATT
Source organism: Abelmoschus esculentus (assembly GCA_035048815.1). Taxonomy (NCBI): domain Eukaryota; kingdom Viridiplantae; phylum Streptophyta; class Magnoliopsida; order Malvales; family Malvaceae; genus Abelmoschus; species Abelmoschus esculentus. The sequence continues at coordinate 7,862,955 of JAUCBN010000049.1, forward strand.
TTGAAATGATTATTCAAAAGAGTTAAAGGTTACACATTGCCTATGTCAATATGATAACTCCGTAAAATGGCTATATTTTAGGCCTTTTTACTTAAGTTATTGAGTGTCTGTAGGCTCATATAGGTTCATTTGGTTGCATTTAGGTTCATAACATTGCATGTAGTCTTCTAGATATGCCTTGCATTTTTATGTGGTAATAGGTGCTATTTAATGGGAATGGTAGTTCTTTTTAGTTGTGTTGTGCAGGTGAAGCAAAAATGGAAGTTCAGGCAATTTGTCATAGCATTCATAGAAGGGCAGCGATGGGAAAATTCCATGGCAAAGCTGGAGGACTTCTGTGCTGAGCTAGACGACAAAGAGATATTTTGATAAGAGTGCTAGCTGGTGCAATTATAGCCGGTCGGGACCACTACAGCCTGGCCGCAGCCACCTGGGTAGGGGACCACAGTAATATTACCTGCTTGCGAGCCACCTCAGTAGGGGACCACTGTTACCACTCCAGCCCTGCAGAAATGCCATCACGTGAAGGGGGCAGAAATGGATTTTTGCTTATCTTTTAGGATTTTTCACCCTTATTAAAGACATGGTGACCTAAGGAAAAAGGAGAGGCCTTTTAGAGGAACAAAAACATAGAAAAGAGAGACCTTTGGGGCAGTTTTGCGGCGGTGGATAGCTCCCACCTTTCTCCTCCAAACTCCGGCCAAGGGGACCTCCATTGATAGAGCTCGAAGGGAGTGGTGTGCTAAGCACCCGAAAGGGGCTAGCACACCAAGGCGTCTCATGGTGGTTGAAGAGCCGACGGCTGTGCACAACGAGGGTGTCTTCTAGTCCTCCTTCCTTACTTTGTTTTTTTTTTATATTTTTATGAGGATGTTTGTTGAATGTTTAAGGATTATGTGGATGATATTTCTTAACATTTAGCTCCACCATGTAAGCTTTGTTTAGGTGGTTACTTTTGTGGATGATTAACTTTTATTTCTATTTAATATATTGCCTTCTATATGTTTGTATATTTGCTTTGCTCATTGTTGATAAATATTTAGGCATTGTAAGAGGCACTAAAGTGTCCCGTGTTTTGGTACATGCTAGAGCACTCGAAAGAGGTGTAGCTATAGATCCTTAGATCATCCGAAAGGAGCTAAGGGAGGATCTACGTGAGCAATGGGTTCTAGACTGCAAATAGAGCCTAGTTGGATCCTGGAGCACTCGAAAGAGGCGTAGGTGAAGGCTTCAACGACTAAAAGGAGTGTGCTTTATCGATAGGCTAGTGCTACTTGAGTGACACGAGATGCCATGGCATTTTAGTCTATCAGGTTCCTATGACTCGAAAGAGCGGGAAAACATTAGAAACCTCTGTCGAGTGGGTATACACCGTAGAAGCCATATGTTAGGTAGGGGTAAGGGGTAGGAAATCATAGAAGTCACCACCAGTCATTGCCAAGAAAGTTCATCAATAGAGGGTTAGTATAACATAAAGCTTCAAACGTGTTCTTGCATCCTGTTTTTGCCTCCGCACTTACAAACTGCTTTCTTTATTTTACTTGTTATCCTACAATCACACTGCTTTACTCTCTCACACCATCACCATATATTCACCTTGCTATCATCATCCATACCATTTTGCCGTGGTATATTTTAGTTGCTTGCATTCTAGAATTGCCATAGCATTTCTACATAATACTTCACCGTACATATCCATTTTCTCTTGTTTATATCTCACCTTTGTTTTTCCTTTTTAGTTAGTGACACCTTTTTGCCTTGAAAAATTTGACTGTACACTTTACCATAGATCCTCGGGGGAACGATACTCACTCACCCTATTATTACTTGTATGACTGTGTATACTTGCACATATATGTGTGTTCACATACATCATTTATAGCACTACACAGAACACACCACAATACATTTTCAAATGCTTTATATTTTTCGAGACGCGAGACACAAGCTAGTGCTGGTATGATCACTGATGATCAGAATGAGGGCGAAGCGACTTCTAGGGAAGAGCAGCTTCCTCCTCTTCCTCCTCCGCTCGTGGGTGTGCCTCCGGTTCCACAAGGTGGTCAGTTTAGAGAGTTTGCACCATTCATCCATTCTATGATGGGTGTATTTTAGGCTACTGTTGCTGGTGTGCGTATCCTGGCTCCTGCTCTTATTGTTGTTGTTACCCCTAAGCTACCTTTAGAGTGACTGCGTAGCTTTGGTTGTGTTGAGTTCCGTGGCTCAGATCCGTGTTCAGCTGAGGAGTGGTTGGCTAGTATAGAGAGGATATTGGATCAGATGGAGTGTTAGGATACTACGAGGTTGGGTTTTGTAGTTTCCTTGCTCTAGGGAGATGCTTATCGTTGGTGGACAACGAAAAAAGCCGGTGTGACAGCTACTAATTTGACTTGGGAGTATTTCAGGACTACTTTTGTGTGAAATTTTCTGGGTCCGTAGTATGAGGATGCAAGGAAATAAGAGTTCATGTCGTTGGTTTAGGGATCGATGACGGTGGTGGAGTATGAAATACAGTTTGTGCGGATGAGTCACTATGCCCCTGAGTTGGTTCCCACTGATCGGAAACAGTGTGATAGGTTCTGGTATGGGTTAGATCCTAAAATTAAGACATATTTGTTGGCCACTAAGTACACTAAGTTTGATTGCTGGTGAATAGAACCAAGGATTTTGAGGAGTCCCTGAGGGAGGCTAGGAAGTCTTCTTATGTTGGTAAAAGGCCTAATGAGGCTAATGCTCAGGGTAAGCAAGGTAAGAGGTTCCGTGATAACCGATACAGAGGTGATCGGCGCCGAGGTGACTTTGGACGCGATGGTCGAGTTCATCAGTTTGGTAGAGGTGGTGGTGATGTTCCAGTTTGTAATATGTGTTCTAGACATCATCTAAGAGAGTTTTGGTGGGCTACTGGTGCTTGTATGGGTTATGGATCGAAGGACCACATGAGGCGTGATTGCCCGAGGTTTGCTGGTGAGTCTAGTGATCATGCTGAGGCTGTTGTGATGCCTAGTAGAGGACGTGGTCGAGGTAGAGGTCCTTTCTAGAGAAAGAGAGATGGGCGTAAGGTTTATGCGCAGCGTGGGACTCGTAATGCCACATATGTGGTTGTAGGTACTTTTTCTTTGCAAAATGTACCGCTCTTTTCTTTGGTGGATTCAGGATCTACACATTATTATGTTTTGAGTGAACATGTGCATTTGTTGAATGTCCCGATTGAGGTTTTAGACGTGGGATTGGTGGTTACCAGTTCCTTGTGTGAGATGGTTATAGTTAAACGTTTGTATAAAAGGTGTCCGTTGGAGGTGCAAGGGCATGTCTTTCAGGTTGACTTAATGGAGTTGCCTTTCCATGGTTTTGATCTTTTCTTGCGTGTCGACTGGTTGATAGAGCACTGAGCAGTGGTGGACTTTGAAAAGCAGAGGGTTACCTTGAGGTTGTTGGATAGTAGTGAGGTTGTGGTGAAGAGTGAATATACCAGATTTTTTTCCAATGTGGTTTCGGCTTTACAAGCAGAAAAGATGCTGCAACATGGTAGTGTGGCGTATCTAGCTTATGTAATAAATCTGGTAATAAGAGATGTTTGGGTGCAAGACATTCAGTAGTGCTCGATTTTTCGGAAGTGTTTCTTGAGGAGTTGCTAGGATTGCCACCCGATCGCGATGTGGAGTTTAGTATCGAGACTTATGCTGGTACTAACCCAGTGTCTATTGCTCCTTATCCATGGAACCTAAGGAGTTGAAGGAACTGAAGATGCAGTTGTAAGAGTTGCTTGACCGAGGTTTCATCCGACCGAGCGTATCACCGTGGGGGTGCACCGGTGTTGTTTCTAAAAAAGAAGGATGGTACTATGATAATGTGCATTGATTACCGACAATTGAATAAGTTAACCGTGAAGAATAAATATCCTTTGCCGAGGATTGACGATCTGTTTGATCAATTTCGAGGAGCAAGTGTGTTCTCGAAGATTGATTTGAGGTCGAGGTATTACCAGTTGAAAGTAAAGGAAGCGGATGTGTTGAAAACGACTTTTTGGACAAGGTATGGCCATTATGAGTTTTTGGTGATGTCGTTTGGGTTGAAGAATGCCCCTGCTGCTTTTATGGACATGATGAACTAAGTATTTCATGAATACTTTGACTAGATTGTTGTGGTATCCATAGATGATATCCTTGTGTATTCGCGTACCGAGGAAGATCATGATCGACATTTGCGAATTGTGTTGCAAGTATTGAAAGAGAAGTAATTGTTTGCTAAGCTAAGCAAATGTGTGTTTTGGTTAAAGGAAGTGTTTTTTCTTGGTCATGTGGTGTCGGAAAAGGGTATTAGTATTGATCCGAAAAAGATAGAAGTTGTTATAGGTTGGAAGCAACCGAAATCGGTGTTAGAGGTCCAGAGTTTTCTAGGTTTGGCTAGATATTATCGTAGGTTCATTGAAGGGTTTTCGAGCATTTCTGCTCCTATTACCAAGCTTTTACAAAAGAAGGTTCCTTTTGAATGAAAAGAAAGTCAACAAAAGAGCTTTGAGAAGTTAAAGAAGGTGTTAACTAATGCTCCGGTGTTACTTCACCATGAGTCAGGTAAGGACTTTGTGTTTTATAGTGATGCATCATATGTTGGTCTTGGGTGTGTGTTGATGCAAGAGGGGAAAGTTGTGGCGTATGCATCTAGACAGTTATGAGTGCATGAAAAGAATTATCCGATGCATGATTTAGAGCTTACGACAGTAGTTTTTGCTTTGAAGATTTGGAGACACTACTTGTATGGTGAGAAATGTACTATATACATGGATCACAAGAGTTTGAAATATCTCATGTCACAAAAGGATCTCAACCTTAGGCATCATAGATGGATGGAGTTGCTTAAGGATTATGATTTGACAATCGAGTTTCATCCGGGAAAAGCTAACGTAGTGGCGGATGCTTTGAGCCGTAAGACAACAATGGAGTTGAGGGCTATGTTTGCTAAGTTGAGTATTTCAAAGGAAGGTGGTTTAGTGGCGGAGTTGCAAGTAAAACTTGTGCTGGTTGAGATGATAAAAGCGAAGCAGTTAGAGGATAAAGCTTTGGTACCTTTTATGGAGGACATCGTTAAAGGTAGATCGACCGAGTATCATTTTGATGATGACGAGGTTCTTTGTTTTAGAGGTCGGATAGTGGTGCTGGATGATGTCGAGTTGAGACAGGCTATCTTGTAAGAGGTTCATACCAGTTCGTTTGCTATGCATCCGGGTAGTGTGAAGATGTATAGGGATCTCAAAAGTGTGTACTTTTGGGTTAGTTTGAAGAAGGATGTGACGGAGTTTGTGTCACGGTGTATGGTGTGTCAGCGAGTGAAAACTGAACATCAGTTTCCTGCGGGCTTGTTGCAACAGGTTCAAGTTCCAGAGTGGAAGCGGGAGAGAGTGACTATGGATTTTGTGACGGGGTTACCATTAACGCCGTCCAAAAAGGATTCTATATGGGTGATTGTTGACAGGTTTACGAAGTGTGCGCATTTTCTTGTTGTGCACACGACGTATTCAATGGATAAGCTAGCGGAGTTGTATGTTTCTGAGGTGGTGAAGTTGCATGGTGTGCCGAAGTCAATCATATCGGATAAAGATTTGCGTTTTACTTCAAAGTTTTAGAAGAGCTTGTAGGTAGCTTTGGGTACGAGGCTTAGCTTTATTATAGCTTATCATGCTCAGACAGATGGTCAGTCTGAACGTGTTATTTAGACTTTGGAGGATATGTTGGGTGTTGCATCGTTGATTTTTGAGGTACGTGGGAGAAACAATTGCCTTTGGTAGAGTTTGCTTAAAACAATAGTTTTCAGGCAAGTATATAGATGGCACCGTTTGAGGCTTTATATGGACGTAGGTGTCGTACACCTTTGTGTTGGAAGGAGGTCGGACAGAAGTATGTTTCTTTACCGTAAGTGTTGAAAGACACTGATGAGAAGGTTAAGCTTATCTGTGCTAAGCTTAAAGAGGCTTCGGATTGACAGAAGTCTTATGCCGATATGAAGCGTAGAGAGGTGGAGTATGCTGCCAGGGATAAAGTGTTTTTGAAGGTTTCACAATGGAAGAAAGTGATGAGGTTTGGACGTAAGGGTAACTTGAATCCTTGTTTCATTGGGTCGTACGAGGTCTTAGAGCGTGTTGGTTTTAATTCAAGATTTTTGTGGAAGCATCTCAAAGGTAATTTCTTGTTTCCTTTTCAATTCTAAGGTTCTTTAATTGATATTCCAAAGCATTTGGCTTACTAATCATTAATCTTAACTTGATTTTATGTTTTAATTCAAGATTTTGGAGTTTTGATGGAATTTTCAAGAAAATAAATTAGATCTTGATTAAGGCTGTAATTAGGACGACTCTCTATTGAATTATACTTATTTGGATGGTTAAATGAGTCTTGTAATGATCTCATATACTTGTAATCCTAGAATAAATGAATCGGTATTGTTAGAATTGGTTTTCAGGTGATTTTATGGGTTGTTTTTTATGCTCTACTTTTGCTAGAGGTATAAGTAAGGTTTTAAGGTGTTTTTAGTTCATATTTGATGAGGTTTAGGAGTTAGATTCATTAGGTTAGTGGATGGAGTAGTTTTTGGACATTTCGGCTTAGTTTTCGGCTTTTTCGGCTTGGTTTTCGGTAGAGTTAATGGAGGTTTAGTGTTGTTGTTGTGTTGAGCATATTTTAATATGCATATGTTCTGTTTTGGTGATGTAAAGGAAGTGCAAGAAGGCACTTGAGTGGTTGGTACGTTGGCGTTACCGTTGGAGCATCGATGAAGGCTAGTTTTGCTTGTCGGTCAGTGAATTTGGGTTTAAAGCGATTCAAAAACATTTGGTTCTATTCTGGGAATTATAAAATAGTGTAAAAGTTTTCCATAGTTCAATAGTAAGTGATTTCTATGGTTTTGGAAGCATTTCCTAAGTTTTGACTAAAATACAATAGCCTTGTGGAGGATGTTTTCATAGAGATTTTGTGAATGCATAAAGTGGATTTTGAAATGATGCATGCATGTGTTATTTGCTGTAAATGCATGATTTAGAATGATATTCATGGCTTTTGAAAGCATGGGAATGATTTAGAACAAAATGTGGTTAATTGCCTTACCTTTGATTAAGCCGTTGAGTATGATTTTGGTTCACTTGATGAACATAGTTTGAACACATTGCGAAACAACAAGTAAACAAAGGTGATTATGTGTCCGACCGTGCGTGTAGAGCTTGCCTATATGTAAACAAGGGTGACTTTGTGTCTGACCGTGCATATAGTTGACCCATACATAAACAAGGGTGACTTTGTGTCCAACCGTACGTGGTGGGGGTAACATGTATGTAAGGGTGACTATGGGTCCAACCGATGCATGTTGAGACCAAGTGTCTCTAATTGTGGTATATGGAATCCATGTATTCGGTGAGTTTATGGTTCACAGAAAGTTTTCACTTGAACGCCAATATGCATGATTCTTGAATTGATTTGAGAATGACTATATGCATAATTTGTCTAAGCATGTTTTTAACTTAGCACAAAAGTTATGTGTTATAGTTTTAAAATGGTTTTAAATGTTGCATTGATGAACTTGTTTTTAGAGCTACCTCACTAAGCATGTTTTTTTTTTAAGCTCTCTTTCCATCCTTGTAGAGAAATAAAGGCTTTTGGAACAAATTTGGAGCAAGTGGTTCAAGGGGAGAAACCTCATTTTTAGTATGATTTGACAAAATAAATAAGACTTGGCAATGTGTAAACTTTTTCTTCAAAGAGGTTGTTTTGAATTAGCAAAAAGGGTCGTAAAACTGACCTATAAACATGTTTCCTTGTTGATTGGATAGATTGGTATGCTGTTGTGTTTGCTTGAGGTATGCTTATTCTTTTATGGTTATGAATGTTGTGAAAAAGTTAGAAAGCATGCTCATAGGAGTTACGGGGTCTATGATGGTTTCAATCGGTTGCCTAGTTACTCTTGGTGCTTAGGAGTTATACATATATTTGATGGGGGTCAATGGTTGAGTTTTAAATGAGTTAAATCTGCTTAAAAGGGCTAATTTGAGGTTTCTGGGCACAAAGGTATCGAAACCGATATTATTGGTATCAATACCCCAGGGCAAACAAGCCTAGGTTTTGAAACCTTGGGGTACTGTTTCAAAACCTGGACCTCACTGGTTACCAAAGTTTCGAAACTATCAAAGGCAATTTCGAAATCTTTGTCTATTTATTGTTTGTTAGTTGTCGGAATTGCATTTTAGTCCCGGATAACTTTATTTGTTCAATTATGGTTTCTACGAGTGTTATTTTGGTTTAAAATTTTACCCTTGTACATTAAATTGACTTAATTTCAATTTTGCTAACTTAAATTGGACGTAGTCCTTAGAAATTAAAAGTTTTACATTTTGATCCCTTTTTAGTGAGACATGTAATTGGTGATGTTAGAATGCTCTGTTTGGTTTGAAATTTATCATGAGTGATGTTTGCAAGTTTAATTGAACTTGGATGGAATGAATTTCTACCTTGCCATTAGAATTTAAAATATTCATGTTTTAGTCCTTAATTTACTCATGCGTTTAACCGAGTGCTCAAATGTGATTGGATTGCTTCCGTTCTTATTCCGCATGAAATTGACACATATAGGAACTTTATTATGCCTCTAGATAAAAAAATTTATAAAATTTTTAGGGTTGTTTATCGGATCAGGCCTTTGCGGGTTTGGTTCAGTATTCCCCGTGTAACCCGTTAGAGTCGGTTCTGTCTAGGCCGGGCTAAGGAGGTTACAAATTCACCCACATACTTCTTCTCGAACTCATCGAGGAATTCATTCCAAGTTGGTCATTCAGGATCCCAACCAAGCTCTACTGTTTCCCACCATTCATGTGCATTGCCTTTCAACAACGCCAGAACACACGACAACTTATCCTTAGATCTCAGCCTCATCTGTCTCATGATCCAACGGGTATCATGTAACCACTGATCAACTTGCACGGGATTTTATTATCCCATCCCATGAAAGTCAACAGCTCCCTACCTATGCACCCTATCCACTAGTGCCTCTCGAGGCGTTGCAGACGGCCTTGGTATAGCTCTCACGATCTGGTCTAGTGCATGGTTCAGTTGCAAGAAGTAGTTGGCCCCTTGACCAACGACATCATCAGAAGGTGCCTCCACAGCGGGCACATACTCTTGATCCGATTCCTCTCGAGAACCTCAGCTCTCCTCCACAACTTTGTCCCTCCTCGGCATTCTAACTGCACACAAAAACAAACGAGGTTACATCATCGAAATTTCAGCATCTAAGCAAGTACAACTTCGACTAATAAGCATGTACTTATCTAACACCTATATAACACACTAGACTCCCCCGGTGGCTTCCTAGAACCGACTCAACCTAAGCTATGATACCACTAAATGTAACACCCTCGACCCGGTGCCACATCGGGCCTCCGGCCCAAAACCTGTATTTCAAAATTTCTTTCCAAAAGCCCCAAAAGATGAGTCCAAATCCATTTACATCATAAGATAATAAAATCCAAAACCCATTTAAAAACATAAATCCAAGTAAGTTAAAGTAGCGGAGCTCCAAAATATTACAACCCGTTTAAAAGAATTCGAAAAATAAATAAAATAGAGTTACAATTTACACATATAGGGTCCTACAAGCACAAATGCCCATTATGCCTATCAACAGTACTCTGACAATAGATGTCGATGCTGAACCCACCACGATGATGCTCGTCCGAACAACTTTCCTTAACCTACGCATGAAAACAAATTTCGAACGTTGAGCTACTAAAGCTCAGTGGGTACTCGACCAATCGGTCCACATCAAGCATAACATAAAATAAGCATAAGCAACATGAATGATGGCATGGCATGAGTAAGATGGCGCTACCATAACTGCCTAAACACATGATATTATGATAGCATATTATCGGCACGTAACATATGCATGACAAAGAGAAGACCACACATCATCTCAAGTTCTCATCTCATATTTATATCTCATATATATATATATATACATCGGTGTCCATATCACCTCATAGTAGTATAAAAGTAGGGGACCCATCAGCACTAAGCAAGGTCCTAGCTGGTCTTCCGCATAATATATTATCGATAACCCATCAGCACTAAGCAAGGTTATAAGTTTTATATTTCATATAATATTTACTCTAGTAACCCATCAACACTAAGCAAGGTTATCGGATTATCTCATAATCATATAATATATACCCTAGGCAACCCATCAGTACTAAGCAAGGTTTATAGTAAGCCACATGATTCAAATATGTCACACCGAACTCTTAATGGTTCCGCATACCGGTTTATACCACTAGACTCTAATTATTCTCCAATTATCTCTTAAACGGGGCTAGGTGCCTATCTCTCGGTTTGATATTCATTTTAAAGTTTAAACAACTCTTAGGAACTCTTAGGTTAGCATTATGAGACATTCTAACTTATCCTCAAGAACTTGGACTAATTTGCCCTGGGGTATCGATAACCCTACTTGGAGTATCGAAACATCAGGTATCGATACCCTCACCAAAGGGGGTATCGAAACGACCTGTATCGATACCCTCCCAAAAGGGGTATCGAAACACTTTGACCAAACCTCAAAGTCAACAAAAGAGGACCTACCCGCTTCGATGCCAGTATCGAATCGGGAAGATCACTGGACGACTCGGTATCGAAACGCGGGCAGGGCGTTTCAATACCGCTGCACAAAAAGTGCAGTTTTGCATTTTCAAACACTTAGAACTCTATCCAAATTCTGTCCATTTGATCTCAAATCGATCCTAGACTTTAAGGGAGTGATCCTAAGCATGTCTAAACCATTTTTACGAAGGTTCATCAACTCTAGACAAATCCACCATTAAAGACCACCTTATGCTTTACCAACAAACCAAACAAACCAACAAACATGCCAATAATCTTAGAACATGATATGCATAATGATTAAGAGTTGGAAGGGTACCAACCTTAGCAAAGAACACAACAAACCCGAGCTCCAAGCTCAACCTCAAGATTTCTCCTTTCCAAGGCTTGAAGATGACCCTCCCACTTGTTTCCCTACAAAGGGAAAGATAACCAGTGAATTAGACACAAGGAGATGATTCTTAGGGTCTAAAACACTGGAAAAACTAGGATTAACACCCCCAAAAACCTATTCCCGTACTCAAGCTTAAACCCCTCTTAAACCTTCATCTTTCTCTAAACCAACACTTCCTTACCTCTTTTGATAGATCCTTTACAGCTCTATAACTCCCTCTTCAACCCAAAAACGAGATTTCTAACAACACTATCAAAGATCTTACCTTTAAACAAGTCTTTCTTGTAACCAAAAAAGATGAAGATGAGAAGAAAAAGGGAGAAGGAGATGATATCATCTCTGCAGGAGAAATAAAAAACCACATCCTCTCTCATTCATCCCATTTAGACATTTATTAAAATGTCCTCATCCAAACTCTTAAGGCCCAAACCACTCAAATCCCAACAAGCCTAAGGCACAATAAGGCCCAAACTATACAAACCTGAGGCCCAAAACGAAAGCCCAAACCCCTCGTATTAACCCGACACTCGGATCCGAATCCGGGTCATGACAATAATTTTATTCTAACTTAAAATATAAAATAATTAAAATTCAAATAAAATATTAAAAATTAATTAAATTTAAAATAAAAGGCTACTAAGTATTCTCAAATCTTAAATATCATTCTATGCATATATGACATATCATTATCGTTAATTTTTAATTATCTAATCATTATACTAGTTAAAAATAAGATATTTGTCAAAAAATATAGGTTAAGGGCAAAATTTATCCTAAAAAAAGGACGAGGGCCAAAATGATAAAAAAATCATAAACGTTAAGGGTTAAAATTATCTTTATGCCAATTTAAAATGAAATCTCAAACATGAATATGATCCGGATCTAATTATTTAGATGTGTGTGATTTATTAGAGATACTCGAAGATTAATGGTGTACAAATTAGATCGGTTAGGGATGATAATGGATTGAATTTGGATCGAATTTTATAAAATTCAAGTCCAATCCAATTAATAATTGAATTTTCAAAAAATTCTAAGTTCAAATCCGAGTCTAATTACATAAATCTAAGTTCAATCCAATTAATAATTGAATTTTCAAAAAATTCTAAGTTCAAATCCGAGTCTAATTACATAAATCTAAGTTCAATCCAATAAAACATCCAAAATCCATATCCAAATTCAAAAGTCCAAATCCAATTATTTTTTTAAAGTAAGAACTCAAAATAATATCTTTAAATAAAAATAATAATTTTTATCAAATAAATATATTTAAATTAATAGCACACAAATAAATCTCAACAAATAATATAATCCAATATAAAATAAATTAAAGTAAAAACTCAAACTTCAATTAAAAAATTCAACGACAAATAAATTATTCTTACATAAATTTTTATTATCTTACAAACTAATCTACTAACATAACTACTTTCTAAATCACAATTATAAAATGTCTAATAAATATTACAATTCAATAAAATAAATTAAAAATATAATAAAAATGTTTAACCACTATCAAAATTTATACTTCATTTCTGAAGCCTATCTCTGGTTGAGAGTCAACTCAGAACTGCAAACCGAGCTATGAGAGCATGTTCAGGTACATGCTATGAAAACCAGATCAAGCCTTGTCAAGATTCTTTATCCTTTTTAATACGAATGCAATCCCATAATAGCCGTAGTATTCAGACTATTCAGGTCAGTTACATTTGCAAATACACGAGTTGTCTCACTCCTCTAATATTACTTTAGACTTTTAATATAATTATATACTTTTTTTGAATTGAAATAATAATATGGCATAATTCAGAGTGTCACAATTAGTTAACATATATAAATAAAGCTTAACACAATAATAGGTGCTTAAAGTACAGATCTTTTCTAAAATAGGTGCCTAATGTTTTTTTTTTGCTGAAATAAGTACCTAAACTATATATTTTTTTCTGAGATAGGTGCCTAATGTATTTTTTGGCTGAAATAGGTGCCTAAAGTTTTATTCCCTTAGTGTTTTAAGGTAAAAGTGTTAAAAGAAAATTGTTTAATTCATAAATAAGTACCTAAACTATATATTTTTTAAAAAATAGGTGCCTAATGTAATTTTTATTAAAATAAATACCTAATTTTTTTCTTAGAAGTAACTTATATTTCTTATAAGATATAAAATTAGTTATATCTTAAATTAATCATTTAACCTTTTAAATTATGAGAAAAAATTATTTTTTAACAACACTAAAATAAAAAATAATTAAAATTTATATAATTTTATATTAATATTTTTTATATTTTCCACAACAATCATCAATGGGACAAGTCGATTCACTTGCAAGGACATGCCGCCGGTTCACATGGGGAATATATACAAAAATTCTTATATTCCTATAACATTTATAATTGTATCGAAAAAGAATTGGAAATATTAATATAAAATTATATAAATTTAATTATTTTTTATTTTAGTGTTGTTAAAAAATATTTTTTTCTCATAATTTCAGCTACTAATCAAATTTAAATAAATTATTAATTAATTATAATAAATAATTTAATAGATTAAAATGATGATATATAAATAATTTTACATCTTACAAGAAATATAAATTATTTATAAGAAAAAAATTAGGCATTTATTTCAATAAAAATTACATTAGGAGCCTATTTTAAAATATATATAGTTTAGGTACTTATTTATAAATTAAACAATTTTCTTTTAATAGTGTTACCTTAAAATACTAAGGGAATAAAACTTTAGGCATATATTTCAGCCAAAAAATACATTAGGCACTCATCTCAGAAAAAAGTATATAATTTAGAAACTTATTTCAGCCAAAAAAAACATTAGGCACCTATTTCAGAAAAAGTGTATACTTTAGGCACTTATTACTGAGTTAAGCCTATAAATAACTATAAGTTCAAGGACCATTGAGGGAGGAGATTACTAGTTTAAGGGTCAAATTTATAATTAACCCTTCTGTATCATGCAAAGAAAGAAGAAATCAACATTATCCGGAGAAATAAAAAATTACAATACCCTTCACCAACTTCAAAATATAATTTTTAATTTTACTCTAGACCTAACAGCTAACATATTTAACATTAAAATAATCATTTGATAAAGACAATTAAATATTAGGGGACTAATTTGCATGTTGGCTTCAACCTAAAGGGTAAAATGAGAGTGCGTAAAGATAAAATTTTGAATACAATATGAATATTAATATTTTTTATTTTTCCAGGGAACTAAAATTTTGAATTGAGAAAAATAAAATATAAATATTAAAGGTCTAAATTTATAATTTATCCTTTTTTAAATAATATATATTATATAATATATAATAAACAAAGATAAAGAAAATTCTCTTGCGTGAGGGAGGGCCCCTCTCAACATACATATGGTATCGTCCCATTAGACATTGAATTTGAATTTGATGATTAATTTTTCGCGTTTAACTGACCCATAAAAAAGAATTGTTATCCGCAAATTTAAAAATTGTTTTATATTTAATGTGTTGCTTAAACTCTCAAAATTATATTATGGGTAAGTATCGATTCATTTAGGAACATATGACATGAAAAAAAATGATGATATGAATGATTTTTAGTGGTTGGTCTCATGGATGACGTGGTGGGACTTACCCATGATATAATTTCTCCTCAATTAGGGGTGTTTAATAAGTTAAATAGCTCGTGAGTTGTTTGAATTTAACTCGATTAAAATTTGATAAATATTTGATCTAAATTGGTTCGACTCGATACATTAATGAGTTGAATCTAATAAAGTCTAAATCGACTCGATAAGTTCGCGAACAACTCTTTAATTTTTTAAAATATTTTTAGTAATTACTTTAAAATTATTTCATTTAAAAAATAAATCTAGATAATAATTATTAATTTGTGAATTGTTACTTTAATTTTAATATGTTAGTTTTGTGTATTTATGGATTGTTACTTTCTAATTTAGACTTTGAAAATATTTTATACACCTTTGATATTTTTTTTTAAAATTAGTTAATTTATGTTAATATTAAGCCTTATATAGCATTACTTAAATTTTACTTTTAGTTAAAAATAAGGTAAGTTTTTTATTGAGCTTAACGAGCAACAAGTCAAGCTTAACGAGCAACGTGTTGAGTTGAGCAACAAAATATTTTAACAAGCACGAGCCGAACATAATTTTAACAAGTTTAAAGAGCAACGAGTCGACACGAGAATCAAAATTTTTTAACGAGTATGAATCGAACAATGCTCAACTCGCAATCAAGTCGCTCGATAAACACCCCAACCCTCGATCATTTGTTAAGGCAATTTGTCCATCAAAGTTTTTACACATGCCTCGTAGTTTAAACATTACTTATTTAACAAAAACAAAATATTTATTAATATTTAAAGTAGATTACAAAACCTAAGATAGCATAATGTTTGTTCTAGAGTGTTATTTATAATTAAAGTAGATTTTTTATAATTATCAAAATAAAAAAGTCTTTGCAATTTTTATATTCATTCCTCTAAAATTGAATTTTTTAATTCGAAAGATTTTACCTCAATCTGATAATAAAATCTTTTATTTAAATTAATAAATTTAACTAATCAAATATTTAAAAAATAATTTAAAATTTTAATTTTGATTGCTTACCAATCATAAAAAAAATTGTCATTGAAAAATAATTTTTATATTTAAAACATATATTTGAGTTGGGCCGAGTCGCAAGTTAAGAACCTTTATCTAAATCTAATACATCAGATCAAGATTCCAAGTCAAGAGTCCAGACCCAATGTTTGGGTTTGGAAAGAGAAATTAAAAAATTAATTAAAGGTAGCAGCAATTGTCGTGTGTTTCCATCTGGCCCCACTTCACAACCTTCTCCCCACTACTATATATATATACAATTACATGAAGAGTTGCATCCTTGCGCCTCAAACTCTTTTTCCCATACACTTTCTTCCTCAATACCTCCCTATTTCTTATTTACTTTCGTCATATGTTTGTGTATATTCTGGACGTCGCTCTGCACTTTGATGCTTCATTGTCTCAATTTCTCTCTTACATGGACTTTGCTAGACACAGGTAAGAGAGAAATTGATATAATTGAGTATTAACTAACTGCTGCGATTTCTATTTACAAGTTTTATTTTCAGCCTCTGTTCTATATACTCTTTGTGAATATATGTCAAGGACGTGGTGTTTTGCAGGTTTCATGTATCAAAATATGGTACTACAGTACAGACGATTTCAATCTTTGTTATGGCTTGACTGACATAAACTCTAAGTTCATGGGAAACTAGCTGGTCCTGGGATGCCAAAAGCTTGGATGGATAATCACAAATCATGTTTAAGTTTAACCCATTCTGAAACTTACAGAAATCCTGACTCCTGAGTATATCTTTTTTGTTTCCTGAAAAAGGAGTAGATGAAATTGTTAAAATAAACAAAATATTGATGGAAAATTAAATTCTAAACAAAATATAAAGCTCAAATAGTAGATGAATAAACAGGAAGAGTTGAATTCAGGTTAGATCTGGAAATTAACGGAATCTACTCTGTTTGGTCCAAATAGTAGATGTAGGGAAAACAAGATTGTTAGAACTTTCTTCTACTACTGGCAATTGAAATATGATTTTTTATAGTCTATCTGGGTGGGGTAAAGCTCAAATCCTGGATTAAATGAATAAAAATGTCACTTAACGAATTTTGAGAACTTGCAATTTAATTTAATAATGGGAATAAAATAAGAACTTTCTTCTATTATTGCAGAGTCGTCGAAACGCTGCGGGTTCAGTAGATATTAGTAACCGATAGTGCGATGAGCGCGCGACCTTGGCGAAGAACCGTGCGATGAGCGCGCGATGTGGGCCTTATCATGAGGGTGACTGTCTGTCATTACTCATTCGCATGTATTTTGAGGATTCAAGTCAAAAACCGTGCGATGGAGCGCGATGTGGTAGGGTCTATTTCTTATTGTCGTCGAAACTCGCACGGTTTTGGACGGCTTTCGTCACAAACAGTGCGACGAACGCGCGATCATGGCAGTGTATGGTTGTAAGACTCATCCTATTAATATATTTAATTTATATGTTTACTTAAAATAATAATTTACGTGTTTGAAAGCATATTAAGTCGTTCCATTAAAAAACTATATTTATTTTAAGAGATTCAGTTTTGATCATTATATATATATATATTTTTTTTTTTTAAAAGATTAAAAAATATTTACAAACATATATTACTATAATAATTTTAAACTATTAAAAATAATATATTAAAATTTATTATTATTTTTTTAAACATAAACTATACCTTTAATGGCTTTAATTTAATTTTTTATCAATTTTATCACTGGGGTTTAAAAGACATTTACTTTTAGTAATAAAATTAATTTTTAAAGTTTAATAATAAAATTGATACATAAATTAAAGTTGAGTTGTTAATGAAATAGTTAAACCTATTTTTAAACATATATTGTAAAATTTGTATAATGCTGACGTAGCCTTTTGTTTAGTTTTTCGTTTCTCTTTCCTTGGACATCTAAAGTGATCGTTCGATCAGCTCTCGCGATTGAACGCCTGATTAGGGAAAATGGGAGGTGATTTCCAAAGCACAACGCCATCTCCGAATCTTTTATTTAAGCTTTTACTTTCTCCCTTCAGTCTCTTGTCACAAATAAAGCGGCGATTTCCTATTTCTTCTCTGTTTTGTAAGTGCATCTGTCTGAGATGGTAGAGTTTCGAATTCGTCGCTATTTTTCAGTCTGGCGCTTTAACAACAAGGTCAGGTTTCTTTCTATTCCACTTCAGTTTCAATGGTTTCCTTTTGCTGTTTATCAAAGCTGTGAAATTGAGCAAAGTTTTCTCCTTTGCTCAAATGATAAAATACATAAATGATACTGAAATTCTAGAGTACTTTAATTATTAAAAATAAACTTTTATTACGGTTGTTAAACTTTTAATTAATTTTTATTACAATCATTGTCTTTAATTATAGTTAAATATAATTTGATTAAAATTTTGGGGAAGATCCATTTTATTAAAAAAACAATATAATTTAGTTTTAAGTTATGATAAACTATAATTAAAAAAAGGCTTAACTTAGTAATAAGTGCCTAAAGTATATATTTTTTTTGAAATAGGTGCCTAATGTTTTTTTTTTGCTGAAATAAGTGCCTAAATTATATACTTTTTCTGAGATAAGTGCCTAATGTATTTTTTGGCTGAAATAGGTGCCTAAAGTTTTATTCCCTTAGTATTTTAAGGTAACACTGTTAAAAGAATATAAGAAAAAAAATATATTAGGCACTTATCTCAGAAAAAATATATAGTTTAGGCACCTATTTCAGCCAAAAAATACATTAGGCACCTATCTTAGAAAAAATATATAGTTTAGGCACTTATTTCAGCCAAAAAAAACATTAGGCACCTATTTCAAAAAAAGATGTATACTTTGGGCATCTGTTATTGAGTTAAGCCTTAAAAAAATTATTTAAAACTAAAAATTAATACTTTTGATACATCATTATTAATTATCAGTTCCAAATATTAATATTTGGTCAAATAGATGCTTAAAACTAATTAATGTTAGGTTTATTTATTGAAATCTTAATTTTAGTGATGGTTACGGATTTCTTTTAAAAAAGAAAATTTTAATGTGTTATATAACATTTTTTTAACTGCAATGAGCATAATAAAAAGTTAATAAAGCTTAATGAATTAATAAAAGTAAATTAAAAGTTACGATTATAATGATAATATTTTGATTTAAGCGACCTAAGTGATCTTTTTCTTAAAAATTTAGTGATTACCGATATAGTTTATCATTGTTTTAATATACAAGCTTGTGGCTTTGATTCTGAAAACATGTTTGTGGGTTGTGGGAACAGGGTGGAGGCCTTATAGCTAAACTGGGAAGGAAGCCAAGGGTTAAACGGCGCGCGATGTTGTCGACGAAATCTTTGCAAGCTGCAATTGCAAAGATAGAAGCGCGGAATCGGAGGATTAGGGAAGCCAACGTGCGGTGGCTTCGGTGGATTAGGGAAGCTAACATTTGGGTTGACCATCGTCTTCTGGAGATTGAAAATGACCCTTCGATTAGAGACAAAATTCAAAGGAAGAATGCTCAGAATCTGAATATGAACAATAATTGAGCTAGAGCTTTTACCTCCCTTGAACGCCTTAAGTTGTGTAAACGCTGGGTTTACACCGGTGATGCTGGTGGTAATATGATTATTAAATGTTGTAATATGTATAACCCTTTCTATATTGTGTGTTTAGTTATTAAAAAAGTTTGTAAACTGTCGGTTTATTTACTTTTTAACTTTAAGATATATTTATAAACAAAAATTTAAATAAAATCTTAAATTTTAAACTTTTATCTTTTAAATATTAAATTTTAAATTTTATAACCAAAATTCATAATTAATAGATCCTAAACCACCGGGGACAGAGCTAAGATTTGGGGTTGAGTGAGGTAAAACATAAATGTTTAGAAGTAAGAGAGGCAAATTCATAAAAAAATTAATTTTTTAAAAAAATTTAAATAGAAGAATAAAAGTGAAGAAAAAATCTTCAAGGTGAGGGGCGATTGCTCCACCCCACCCATATATCCTCAGTCCTTGTAAACCACTAACAAGTGTTGGATGCAATAGTAAGTCATATTATTCTCTCAAAAGAAAAGATTCAGGTTTGATCTTTAGAAAAAGTATTTTTGAAAAAAAGAGGCACGAATTTCAAAAGTTAACCACCATAAAATAAATATATAATTTATCATAAAAATAAAAATCGTGAAATAATCCAATTTATAAAAAAAATCTACCGGAAATGTATAGATAATAATCCATTATTTTAATTTTTTATATTAAAACGATATTTTTCATTAACTATTTATAGAAATTAACATTTATTTTAAATTTATGTTAATTAATTAAGGAAAATTAAATTTTATCCCTTCTTCAAATTTAAAATATATTTGGAATCGTCGTTGGCTACTTTGATGAGACAGACACTATTAAAATAAACTAGAGATCCTTAATTATTAATCGATCTTATATTTAAAATAGAAATACACTTTTTATATGAAAAATATTCTATCAATTCAAATATAAATAGAAACACCCAATTTCAGTAGGACACCCCTATTTATACTCCACTTATTTTTATTGGTAAAATGGTATTTAACATTATAATTTTTTATTTTGATACCTTATCATTAAAAATAAACGACAAAATGACTGGGAGAGAAAAATCACATGTGTCAAGCAGTGGTGGATGCACATGGCAACATGAGTGGATTCATTTCCATATTGAACTTTTTAAATTTCACATATTTGGTTTTAATTTTAAAATTTTTATGAATTAGTCCTTTTTTTAATTTCATGTCTTACAATCAACCTAAAATTTTAAGATTTTTATGACTTTTGTCCACCTTAAAACATATTTTGACTTTTACCCACCCATATAAATATTTATGTATTAATCACCAGAGGCAAATTACCACATCAATTTCTCTCTCATAGTCAATATGTCACGTCAAATAAATTTTAAAAAAGCATATGTGACATACTAACTAGGAGAGGAAAAATGACATAACAGTTTGAACATGTAATTTTCTTTCTCCTAGATAACATGCCACATATGTTTTTCTTTCTTCTAATCAACATATTTTTTTTAACGTAACGATAAAATATCAATTATGTAGTTATCCCTATTAATATCCCAAACCAACCATGTTGGTTTATTATGCACCTAAAATATCAAGTACCAGAAACCTGTCCAGAATCAGGAACAAGAACAATTTCAATGTCAGTGAAGGTTGGCAGTAATATACATCTGGTGCCTTGATGCAACTTATGTATCATTTTTTATCAACTACTAGTACAATATTGCAGGTTATTCAATTAGAAAAACTCAAGGTTTAACTCATAAAAGAAGTTGAAGAAGGTTTAGAAAGCATGAAAAATGTTAGAAGGTCAATTACAATTAGTTTTAATCTTTTATTACTAAACTCTAATTAGTTGGATCTCTCATTAGTTTCCTAGGTTGATTAATATTGGGTTATAAATACCTGTGTCATTGTAAATATAAGTACTCAATTTGATTTATCATTCTTTTAAATAATCATTTTATATTCCTTTCTTTTCTTCGTAAGAACCAAAAATAAAAAACCATCGTCCACTTTTTTTTCCCTTCAGTCACTACACCAAAATAATGTTTTAGCGGCATTTTTTGAGTTTTATAGTGGCGCTAGGAACACTGCCGACACTCAAGAAAGAGCCGCAATAAGCGTCGCTGAAACCAGAGTCATAGATGATAGCAATGTTTATTTATTTTTTAAAAAAAGTCATTATAGTTTATGATATTTAGCGGCATTTGAAAAACAAAACGCCACTGATATCTTATCTTTAACGACATTTTTGTTATTATGAACTATAGTGACGTTTTTTCTATAAACGTCGCTAAAGGTCATGAACTATATTGGCGTTTCTACCATAAAGGCCACAAATGTCGTGACTAATAAATTAAGGTGATGAATTCTTTCGTTGGTTTTGCTTTAACATTGCCATCACCTCTTTAAATTCTTTTTGAAGATTATGATATGTTGATTCTTTCCGTTTCTCTCCTTTCTCTCTCAACTTCTCTTTCGACTTGAAATTAAGTTAATTGTTGTTTTAAATTATTAACTTCGGCTTGAGAAAATTGACTTTGTGATGGCATGTACTGAGACGAGTTTGATCCAAAATATTTTATTGGGGTATCGAATGATCCTTGACAACACACCCGACCATATCTTTAAGGACCCAAAATGTCAATAAAACTTGATTTTCAATATCATCCATATTAGCAGAACTATTAATTGAAAACGTAGTTGCATACTCAATCCTTTTTTCCCTTCATTTTCATCTAATAATCAATTAAGAATATGTAAAGAATGAAAAAATATTCAAAATAAATAATATTTATGGGAAATAAATATACCATAATTTTTCTAGTTTTAGGAGTCATTGGAGAGCCATCCTTTTAGTGTGTATAATATTGAAAAGCTTTATACGTCCAACGGTAGTATAATACCGTTTAATTAGTTTTAAGACCGACAATTTCCATCCATATATATACACATATCAATTGAGTCTTAATTAATTAGCATCCTTATTATCATTACAAATACAAAAGCGAAAGTTTCGAGTGTATAATACCTTTTAATTTAGTTAATTAGGTGTTAGATGAAAAAGGAAGCTTTTAGCTGAGGAAAATAGCATGTAATGTTGGCACATATTCCCTCTATTATTAACAAACTTACGTCATTGAAATGTAATACAAATACAACACCAAAAACACGTTTTGACATTAAATTTTACCACCACTCCTTCTGCAGGCAACATGTCACGACCCGAGTTTTGGGACTCGGAGTCAGGTTAACCCGAGGTTGTGGGCCTCATTGTTGGGCTTCTTGGGCCTTGTTAGGCCTAAAGGTTGTTGTTGGGCTTAGGTTTGTAAGAGGGTTTGGGGTTATAATGGTAAATAGTTAATTTGGATGTTGGGAAGGAAAAAAGAGGTTTAATTTTCTGTATTTTTGCAGAGAATGATATCATCCTCTCTTTATTTCCTTCTTTCTCCCTTTCTCCATCCATTTTCTTCCCCAAAACACTAACACCAAAGGTTAGTTTTTGGAGCATGGCTTGTGGAATCACGTTTTGCTGCTTGAGGGTGTTGTGTTAGGCTTTGGGAGATCTATCTTTTAAGGTAAACTTTGTTTTAAATGGTGGAGGTAAGGTTTTAACGGTTTTTTTTGGAAGAACGGGTTTTGGTTTTGGGAGGGTTTTAAGTTGGTTATGAGCTCATTTTAGGTCTTTAAAATCGTTTTAGATAGAATAGTAACTTGTTGGTAGCTTATCTTGTAGTGAGAGAGCAAGGTGAGCCATCTTCAAGCTTTGGCAAGGAGAAGGTTTGAGGGCTTGTGTGGAGCTTCTTCAGCTCATTTTGGAAGGTTAGTACACTTCCAAATCCTTTTCATTTTCATGTGCATCATCATTCTAGCATGCTTGATTGATTATGTGATGGTTTGGCTAGGATAGAGCCTTTGCATGCTTTATTGGTGTCTTGATTTTTAGTTGATGAAATTGAGTAAAATTGATTAGAAACTCACTTAAACTACTTCATTAATGAGTAGGAACGATTTAGGATCGATTGGGTTAAATTCGGGTAAGGTTCTTAATAATTTTAGGTTGCAGACTTCATTTCGTGTAGGTGGTATCGATACCTCTAGTATGGGTATCGATACCATAGAGAGGAAAATAAGTTGTTTACGGCAGGCGTATCGGAACGCCTTGTCCGTGTTTTGGAACGGGACCTTCTAGTAGCATTTTTTGTTCGATACCCTCTTTGAGGCGTATCGAAACAGGGGTATCGGAACACAAGGGGAGCATTTCGATATTGGGTGTTTCGATACCCCTTGTTAGGGCTTATCGATACACTTGGGCAATTCGCCCTAAATTTCAAGGGATGAGTTAGGAGGTTCCATATTTCGTGTTATGGGTTCACATGAGTTGTTTAAGACATAAAATGGTTAATGGAACTTGAATTTAGTAATATGGAAATTGATATGAGAAATTATGCTTTCATGCACGGTTTTGGCTTAGTTGATATATTGTTTGGTGAAGGATCCTAGGTGGATCATATTATGTGATTGTGTCATTGTTTGGTGGGATCAGGATACCCAGTGAGTGATAATGTTGCAAGACAACGAAGACCATTCGATGTGAGATTCCGGGTGATGTATCAAAGACCATCCGATGTGAGATTCTAGGTGATGACTTTGTTCGATGTGAGATTCCGAGCCCCACTCGATGTGAGATTTCGAGTGAAGACTCGATGCGAGATTTTGAGTATATTATCTCGATGTGAGATTAAGAGCAGCCTGATGTGAGATTTCGGGCTGGGTGAGTTCCCTAGTGTCGGGTTGGTAGTGGGCCTCACTTTTGATTTGTTTACTTTATGCGTTGGTTGCATTTGATATGTCATATCATCATATTCCTTTCTCGCATGTTTATTATTATGATTCACTTGAAAGCACAGTCGATAGGTTGTGTACCCACTGAGCTTTCGTAGCTCAGCGTTTTGGAATTTATTTCCATTCGTAGGTAAGTAGACGGACGTTCGGGCGGAGTATATTCTTTTGGAGACTTCAGCATTGACCGATTGGTAGAGTACAATTATTAGATTATTTGGGCTATATATTCGTAGGACCATTCTTGTAATTATAACTCTATTTTATTTTAATTGTTAAGGTCAAATGTTTTAGTAAACTTGTATTTGGAGCTCCATTAATACTTTGTATTTGTTAAACTGATTTTGATATTTAATGACGTTTTAAATTTTATATCGTATTTGTTGATACACGTGATTTGATTTTGAAAATCTTATGGATACGGATTGGATTTGTGGCCCAAATGTGACTCCCGAGTTCGGGGTGTTACACAACAACTTCAAACATTATAAAAGTGGGGAAACAAATTCTTAACCTTCAAACAAAAACTTTGATAGTAAAAGTAAAAAGATGAAATGTGAAATTAGAAATCAAAGATACTGATAATAAAACTGTAATGTAGTTGTATCTCTGATACATATGTACGCAGTATTAAATTGCAATACTAAGGAAGTCTAAAGAGGTAATATGCAAAACAATATAGTTTTAATCTCATTATCAAATGGAAATTTCTTTTATTTCTATGCTAATTTGACTCAAAAATATATGTATATTACTATATATAATACAGACATGCCTTGTCATGTCTCGCACATTAAGGTCCGTGACAGTCGCACACAAGTCCAACAACAAGGTTCCATCGGGATTGCTAAGACCACCAAACTTGGCCCAACACTTGGAGAATGTTAGAGAGTCCATTTCGAATATGGCAAGAGTCAACTTATCAGATAAAGATAAGGAAGAATCTTACCATATCGAGAGAGATCAGCTATCCAAGGAAATATTCCTATGAATTGATGTAATTAGATACAATTTGATAGAGTTTCCTTAGATAGGTGATTTTGTATTTAATTCGGGCCAATCCTTTCCATCCGTGTAAATCGATACTGAACATTGATTGAGTGAGAGATCAACTATAAATAGAGAGCTCTCACCCTCATTTGTACTCACCCAACAATTTCATTCATCCTCCTTTGTGAGAGGGTAATAAAAAGTTCTGGCATTTACTCTAGTTTCTCTCTTGTTCTTCCTTTAAGCTTTTCGTTCTTGTTACCTCTTGAGTATCTAAGAGTAGCCACCCTAGTGCTATTAAGCTTCCGCATCCATCAAAGCCTTGAGGGCTTATCTAGGCCTTTTTCGAGCTAGGGTTCTTGCAAGGCTAATTGAAGGTTGACTTAGTCGATTAGATCAGACGAAATAGCGTTATGAAGCGTCTAAGATCGCACGTTCCAGAAGAGTAGCCAAGTTCTACGGACGTGAAAATCTATGGACGTGACACACAAATGTACATATAGTGCCACCATAAACATATATATAGTTTTTTTTAATTTCCTTTAGATCTGTAAAATTAATGAAACAATAAATATAAATCAAAATATTGATTACCTTTTAGGGTCTGAGCAAACTCTATTAGAACGACCTTTAACATTCTTTTGTAATCTTTTTGATCGGGGTAATAAGGTTTTAGATAAAGTTGATCAGTATCATTGATCCCGAAATTCTATAGATTTATTATTAGTTTTTAGCATCCTGACACTGACATTTGCCTTTGATATGCATATAATCATATTCATAGTTACTATGGGAAGAACATTTCATCCATGCTACAATGAAATTAGAACATTCTATTCATCTTTCCTTCTAGATGATTCTAATTTGAGCAACGTAGTTTACCTATAGGCATGAGTTTATTTAAATTTAAATCTAGATTAAGATACTAAAGTGTAATTGGCGTAGAATACTATTTTTTCAATATGAAGAACTTAGAAGAGTTTTGTATCGATATGAACACAAAATCATTAGGTAGTAATCTTAGTTGCAAAAGGCGAGCCTAAGACTCCAGGAGGCGTGAGGCGTCGGGAGACGGTCAGAAAATCACCTCTTTCATCCCAGGCGAAGCGAAATCCAAGTGGCGAGCGCCTCCGAGTGACTTATCAGAGGCGAAATGCGAGCGCCTCCCTTGCCTTGTATCGGCAAGGCTCATGGGAATAAAACACGTGGGATTTAAAATAAAAAACATGTTTAATAAAAACCCTAAAATCCTGATCGACACTATTCCCCTTTTCCTATTTTTGTCGTTCTTCCATTTTCTATCATTCTTCAAGATAACCAGCCAACCACTGTCGTCGACCAACCTTGGTATCATCGCTGCGACGTTGTGATTTTTCTCCCTGATTTTTGTTTTATATTCGAAGTTTTACAGATCCGATAAGGATTTTTTCAGTTTATTATCTTTTTTTGTATTTTATTTTATTTATAGACTATTTTTTCGAAATATAAAGAAATTATTTGCTATATTGCTCCCTGATTTTTGTGTTATATTCGAAACTTTGAATCATATGCTTCCTGATTTATATTCGAAGTAACTGTCATGCCTCATGTTGTTGTTTTTTGGTTATTGTCATGTATGATTTATATGCTACCTGATTTTTTTTGTTAATGTCATCCCTGATTTTTTTTAGTATTAACACAGCTATGATATCTTTGTTTAGTTTAAAGAGTATTAACACATTTTCCTTCAAAGAGGCAAGATTCAATTCATGTTGATTTAATTCTTTGTTTAGTTTAAATAACCAGCAGTATTAACAACAGTGCACTCATTCTTTGCTTTTCTATTATGATTTTCTGTCAGATTCAATTCATGTTGTATTTCTGAGGTTTATATTTAACTTCCAAAATCAATTTTCAGATTCAATTCATGTTGTATAAGTATTTCTGAGCCTTATATTTAAATGCAATGATACTTGGGAGATTCACAATCGAATTGTTATTGTTGTTGTTTTAATTGTTGTCTACACATTGTTTCTTTTCTCCTTATACTTTAATTTATACTTCTCTTTTCTTTTCTTTTTTTTATTTTTATTCCATTTCAGGTATTAAAATTCAAATTCAAATAATAAATTTGGGATCAGATTCAACTGGATCATCAATCCCTTTAGTCCAGCAAGAAAATATAGAAAACCAGACCCTTCCAATAGAAATAACTTTCTTTGTGGTTTTTGTGGTAAAATTACAAATGGAGGGGAATATCGGATGAAACAACACTTAATTATAGGATTCAGTAGTGTGGTCAAGTGCCCTCAATGTCCCGAACATGTTAGGGAAGAAGTGAAGGCCTTTATGTTGAAAAAGGAAGAAGCAAAGGCTACAAATTTAATGTCATCTTAAAATTTTTCATATGATGTTAATGATCATGATGAAGAAGAACTTGAAATTGCCTCAGGTGGGGATACAGGCAACTCAAGTCCAATGGATTTTTTTGTTGCTCCTAAAGTTAATCTTGAAGAGGGGAGTGTGCAAGCAGCTTTTGCTAAGCAACTAAGGGAAGATACCTGTAAAAAAATTGCTAAATTCTTTTATGATGCCGGGATTGCTTTTAATGCGGCAAGTTACCTAAGCTTCAAAGAAATGTGCGAAGCTATTGGACAATATGGTGTTGGTTTAAAGTGCCTAGCGTTCATGAGCTTAGAGTGCCACTTCTTAAGAAAGAAGTAAAGGATACTCAAAAAATAATAGAAGAGAACAAAAAAGAGTGGGCACAAAAGGGTTGTTCGATTTTATCAGTTGGGTGGTGTGATTCAGTTGCGCAAAAAGATATTAATTTTTTTGTCAACTCTCCGAAAGGATCTGTATTCATTAAATCTGTGGATGTTTCAGAAATTGTTAAGGATGTCGACTTGTTATGTCGGATGCTTGATGACATGGTGAAACTTGTTGTGGAGAAAAATGTGATCCAATTACGTTAAAGCCGGTACGAAATATATATTTTTTAATTTATTTTTATATTTTTTAGATTATTGAAATGTTTTAAATTGATGTGTTGTTTTTTATTTATAGGAAAATTATTACAAGTAAAGAGGCCAAACCTTTATTGGATTTCATGCGCGGCCTATTGTATCGATTTGACGTTAGAGGATATTGGAAAACTTCCAAGAGTCACGAATGTACTAAGAAAGTGCATATTCATGAATGGCTACAAATATAGCAAAAGAATAATTTGAGGAAGATGGTTACTTCTCAAGAATGGAATGAATCTAAATGGCCAAAAGAAGCGAGAGGAAAGAAAATTGTAGCTTATCTTTTGCAAGAAATTTTTTGGAGGAACGTTCTTTATGCTCTTAAGTTAACGGGACCTCCTGTTAAAGTTCTTAGAATGATTGATGTTCAGAAAAAACCACATATGGTGTAACATTTCGGTTTTGGGGTTAGTAGTTTAAGTGTAAGTTGGGGAAATTCGATTCGGATCAAATCGGATTCCTAGGGTTCGTTATTCCGGGAAAAATTAAAATAATAATATTTTAATCGGATAAGTAATACTTTTGTGAAATGGTTCTAAAAATATTAAAATGGTGTTTTAAAGTTAAAGGAATATTATTTGAACTTTAATTTGATTTTTAACTAGGCTAATTTTGTATTAGTGACTAAATTGTAATTTTGGGAAAGTTTTGGGGATTTAATTAGTAATTTTCGGCAATTAGGATTTTTGGTGACTAAATTGGAAAGCAAGCCATACTTAGAATCCTTAGAGGTCCATAAACCCAATTTATTTTTAATTAATGATTTATCCACCAAAATTGTTTTTAAATTGTTTTATTTAAGTGATAAATCCATTTTCTTTTGTAACTTCCCATTTTCCCATCTTTTCTCTCAAGATTTTCTCTCATTTTCTATCCATCTTCTTCTCCAAATTTCTCCAATTACTTGCTGATTTCTTCATCATTTTCTACAAGATTTACTTCATTTTATTCATCCTTTCATTCTTTACAAAACCTACTCATCAATTTTGCAAAAATCAACATCTTTTTCAAGGAAATCAAGGAAGCTTTTCTCATCCTTTTGGTGGATTTAATCTCAAGGTAATATTCTGATTTTTAATCTTTTTCTAAGGTTCTTTATTGAAATTCCCAAGTATTGGCTTGTTCATCAACTATTGCAATTTTATTTTGTGTTTTTAATTCAAGATTTATGAGTTTTATGATGGATTTTATGAAATCTTTTGAGATCTAAATTGATGCTGGATTTAGGTTGATTTAATTATGATATTAGGTCAATTAAATGGTTGATTGAGTCTTGAAATGAGTTAACAATAAATTAATCCTGGAATAATGCAATTGGTGGTGTTTTAAGGTGGTTTTAGGTTGTTTTAGGGGTTGTTTTAGGTGTTCTTTTGTTGCTGGAGGTATAAGGATGGTTTGGAAGTGTTTTTGGTTCATAATTGAGGTGGATTAGATGTTAGATTCATTAGGTTTTGGGCTGATGTTGTTTCGGATGCGTTTCGGCTTAGTTTCGGTCTTTTCGGCTAGGTTTTCGGTAGTTTTGTGAGGGTTAAATGTGGCTGCTGTTTTGAGCATGTTGTGATGTGAATATGCTCTGTTTTTAATGTTGTAGAGGTAGTGCAAGAAGGTACATAAGTTGCTGGTGCGTTGGCGTTGCCATCGGAGCATCGGCGAGGGCTAGTTTCGCTTGTCGGTGAGTGGTTTTGAGTTTAAAGTGAATCGCATTGGTTCGATTCTGTTTTGGGGGATATGGAATAGTGTGAAAACTTTCCATAGTTCAAGAGTAAGTGTTTTAAATGATGTTGATGCATTACCTCGATTTTCGGTTATTTTCGATAATGGCATATATGTGAACTATGATTCAATATGATTTTGGAATTGCATATATTTGATTTTGAAATGATGCATGCATGTGTTAATTGCTGAAAATGCATGGTTTATTAAGGTATTTGTCGCGTGTCAAAAGTGTGCGTTTAGTGCAAGTGGACACATCGCAAGTAATAAGTGATAAGTATATATCGAGTTATCGTCTCCTTAGGGACCGGTATACTTAATATGCTTTCTTTATCTTCTTACTCTGTAGAAAAATAAAAACACAAGTGAATGAGTGTGATTTATTAAACTAAAATAATTGAATAAAAATAAAATGGTCGAACTATTAGAGAGAGAGATGGGTCAGGATCCAGTTGTATTGTATTGTGGACTTGATTGACTTGTCTTTATCCAATGCAATCGTATATCTCTGCCTCGGCAGCACTGCAATTTACTGCCTGGGCAGCGATAACGTTGTCTGCCGCGACAATCCCTTGCTCGTGGGCAGACTTTACCAAAGTTCGGTAAAGTGTCCTTGAATGACTCCACTTATCCCTAAGTCAAAGTGTTGTTGATGACTAGTCCTTGATGATATCTCCCGGCGTGAACCAATTATACTCATCAACCAATCTCACACTTCTTTTAGCCGCTGAAACTCTTAACCTATCCCTAGGCCGAGTTAGTATTTCGCGATTGAAACACCGTACTTACCCCTTTAGTGAATCTATCTCTCCCGAGCTTAGATAAATGGATCACTTACAAACTTCCTTCCCGGGCTTTAATGCAAGAACAATGAATAACAAAGGATAAACAAACCTTGATAATCTTTATTGCATTGAATGAAAGATAAAGTACAATCTCCTCTCACAAATACTCCACAACCTTCACCTAAACCCTATGAAGGTTTTAGAACATGATGGAGAGGAAGGAAAACAAGAGTAGAAGTCGGCTCTCCCTAAGTATTTCGATGTCTATTACATTGGGTGGCTAGGTCTTTATATAGGCTAGACCTAGGGCAAACCTTTCCTAAGTAGAATACAACTTGGAGTAGGGAACAAGTCAAGTACATAATAATAATAATATATTTCCAAGTTTGAATTCGGCTAAGGGGGCTTTCCCGCGTGGTCTTCCTTTGGGCTTTTCCTTGTTCTAGCCAGCTCCGATTCATAGGCTTCAAGTCCAGACACGTTCCTTAGATTTTTGTCTTTCCATCGCCTATCACTTTGCTTCCTGCTGCTACCTCGGCATCAGGTCCTGCCTCAGCCTTGTCTCTGCCGCGGCAATGGTTTTCCTGCACAAATATGAAAACGCAGTAAAACATGCTTTTTTCTATAAATATTATCTATTTAAGTATAACTTCTAAATATATCACATTAAGCACATGCATTGGTTCAAGTGGGTGAATATTTGGTGATAAATGCCGATAAAAGGAGTAGAAAGTGATAGTGTGTTGAGCACTTATCACACCCCCAAACTCGAACTATTGCTTGTCCTCAAGCAATGCAAACCATCAATTTGCCGAACTCTACTCTCTCTTGGTCTTACATGTCCATCTATTCTCCCCACCATAGCTAGGCCTATCTTTAAGCTTTGACCATTCGGCTACCTCAGAATTTACCTAGAAACACACTATAGGATTGTGAGTGTGTGCATTTTTGTGGACAAGTTGATTAAAGGCTTTCTTAGATAAACTCTAAGTTCAAGACAAATAGACATTGGTTTAAGTGTTCTCTTCTTTTTCAAACACCAAATCTTGAGCCGGTTTCGGGCACCTCAAAGACTTGTGTTTTCACTAAAAATCTTTTTGCCTTTTTCTTTTTAATATTCCTTGATACATACTAGAGCTAATTTCGGGCACCTCTAGTATGAAGAAGAGATTTTCTAGAGCCGGTGGTAGGCACCTCTAGTTACTTTTCCAAAAATCTAAGTCTTTATCACCTAAGTTCATTAAAAGAATTCCTATAATCCACAAGTCCCAAAAGTGTTTAAAATTCTTCCTATAGTAAGCTTCTAAGTTTTCATCCTTAAGCATCCTAAGGTTAAGCCCTCTTAACAGAACCTAAACATGGTAAGGAGAAAGATTTCTATAGCCTTAAAGAATAAACTAAGGCAATACTGATGATGAGCAGTGCAAGAGTGTAGGCAGTTAATTCAAGTAAGGCGGGGAGCATAAAAAATAAAAAAATCACTGGAATACTCCCTTTTTGGCAAGGCCGCGACAGTAGATTGCTGCCTTGGCAGTGAATCTGCACCCCCAAACTCAAACCAAGCATTGTCCTCAATGCTTTTATATTTTGAAGGAATAACCGGCAAAACAGAATATGAATTATATGCAGCAAGGAAAGATAGTAGAAGCAATTGAATATTGAAATAAAGGACAAAGAATTTTAGAGCAACTCCGAAGAGCTGCTCGTAACAATTTTTCTTCGTTGCCGAGATGCCATGTGCTTTGTCCTTGGGGAGGGTGATGGTTGCGCCTTTGCTTGCCTCGGCGGCTGGACTTGAGTGGGTGGGGTCCTATGCATTAGGACTTCTACTTCTTCTCCTTCTTCAACATCCGCCATCTCTTCGGTTATCATCACGTCCGTTCCTCCTCCCATCGTAGTGGCTCCTCCGGTGTGGTGTGTGCTTGGGCCGACGACAGTAGAGCCTTGGTGTACATAAGCATCTATCTCGGCGGATAGACTGCCCATGATAATTGGCGATCATGGTGGAGTGCTGAAAACGGCTCTCCGCTTGGATGGCCTTCGGCTGACAGATGAGGCCGCGGCAGAATCTGCTGGCCTAGATGGTCCAGCAGCCTGGTATTGGGGCTAAGGGTCCGGATGGAAGAACGATCGCGATCCTCCTGGGGCTGGTGTAGTCTCGGTGTAGGGTGCGGCAGTAACGAACATATTGCTAGGGAACTCCAGGAATTGTACGCCTTGGTCCGGAAATGCGTGCATCATCATTTGGGCAAGCGTTCCATTGAAGTCCCGTTGGTACTGCATGTACCGTTGTTGTCGAAGATCCATCGCGGTCATGCGCTGCAGGATTTCTTGATACGGGTCTACTGCGGCAGAGGTATAGGCAGTACCAGGCATATCTGCCGTGTACTAGGCCCCGACAGCAGTGTCGGCAGTGAACTGCTGCGGTGTTGCCTGGACAGGTTCTGCTTGTGTGATCTGCATGACTTTGTGGCAGAATTCCCTGGTCCATCCTCTTCTTGGGGGTGTGTATTCATCGGTTTCTTCAATAGGTACACCTGCAGAAACACATAAACCCGTAATCAAGCAAGGGAAATACAATGGTCCTCGATCTTTCTTACCGCACTCGTGAATCTCCCGTAGGATAATTTCTCCAACGTTGATGGTCCTTTTGTTGATGATAGATTGGATAAGCACCAATCTCTTGCGATCCACCGTGCTATTATGTGATGTTGGGATGAGGCGTCGTTTGACGAAGGTGTTCCATATCTTGGTCTCCGGCTTCAAACTTTGTCTTGTTACGGAACCCCGATGGGTACCGTTTCCCATGGAGTGTTTGCGTAACAAAGATCGTCTTTGATCAATTCATAGTCCTCGGCAGTGATATCTTCGAAGAAGTCCGCATGGAGATCGCTGGCCAGGGTGAGGCCGTAGAAGCTGTTGATTATTTTGGCATCGAGTTGTACTGGCCTACCGCGGCAGTGAACAAAGAGAGAGTCTTTGCTGGGCCAATGAGCGTAGAACTCCCGTACTATTGTGGCGTTTGCCTGGGCAGGTTGCAAACAGAATACTTCCCATTTCTGGTACTTGATTCTGGAGAACAAGTAGTGTTCGATACCATAATTCTCTTCGTCTGCGTGCTGGAACCCTTGTTCTTCCCAAAGTTGTCTCGCGATGAAGGATCGATTGAATCGCTCTTCAACGTTGGCTGGGGCGAATCTTTTGTAAGTTGCCATCAAGAAAGAGAGAATTGAGTTCTTGGAGGTTTTCTTGAAGAGAAACTGGAAAATTAGAAGGGATTAGTATGCAGAGAGTAATTGAGAGAGGGATTGTTAAGAATACTAAAGAAAGCAAGAAAGTAAGAGTGAGTAGTTCAAGAGGAAGGAGTTTCTTATATAGGCCTCGACCTTGTGACCGTTGAGATCACTAGCCGTTGTAACCGTTTCCTTCTTCTGTCGTTTCCTTTTCTGCCGCGGCAGGGATCTCGGCAGACTAGCCGTTACACTTTTATGCCCGCTGGGACTGCTGCGGCTCTGACACTGTTGTATTGCCTCGGCAGAATTCCTGCTGTGAACTATTTTTCCCTTATCTTTGCTTTTTATTCCTAAATAAAAATTAAACACACAAAAGAAAAAAATACTAAAAGCGAAAAATAATTAGAAAAAATAAAAAGGTCTAGTAACCCTAATATAATATAGAAAAGAAAAAGGGAGAGGCTAGGTTACTGGTGGAGAGCATGCGAATGCATCTCCCAAAATTATTTTCTCCCTTAGGCCCAAATTATGTATCGGTTGTGGGCTGCTCCTTAGTGCTGTCTGTCCATCCATCTTGGGCTTGATTTTCTTGCCGAATATCCTGCCGAGCAGACTGCCCAGGCAGGATATCTTATTGTCTACTGTTTGGATGGCCTTGCATTCCTCTGGATCGTCATACCTCTTTAAGTTGTGGAATGCGTTGAGTTTGACTTGTTGGTTATTGAACCACATAGTCAACTCTCCTTTTTCTACGTCAATCAATGTACGTCTAGTTGCTAGGAAGGGTCTCCCAAGGATAATCGGTGCGTTGTCATCTACTTCACAATCAAGGACAAGAAAGTCAGCAGGAAAAATAAACTTGTCAACTCTTACCAGTATGTCCTCGATTTTTCCTTCAGGTTGCACATAGGATCTATCCGCGAGTTGGAGCATCACTGTTGTAGGCTTCAGCCTTCCAATTCCAAGTTTTTGGAAAACTGATTTGGGCATGAGGTTTATACTTGCTCCAAGGTCGCACAGGGCCTTTCCTTCATAACTTTTTCCTATCGCACAAGGTATAGTGAAACAACCAGGATCTTTTAACTTTGGTGGCATGCAGTTATGCAGCATTGCCATGCATCCTTCGGTGGCAGCCACTGTCTCAAACTCACCTATTCGTTTTCTCTTTGATACCATATCCTTTAAGAACTTGGCATAGTTGGGCATTTGTTCAATGGCCTCAATGAATGGTATGTTGATATGGACTTGCTTTAGGATATCGAGGAACTTTTTGAACTGTTGATCCTGTTTTTGCTTTTTCAACCTTTGCGAGAAAGGTGGTGGTGGTCTCATCTCCTCTAGGGTTTCTTGAGTTTGAAATTTTAAACCTGGCACCACTTGAGTTTTTGCTGCCTTGGCAGACTGCTCAGGTGCTGCAGTGCTTGCTGCTGGGGCAGTGTTGTCAGTCTCGGTTTGCTCAGCCTCTTCTCTTGGTTGATCCGCCGGTTGGGTTCGGTTCTTTGGGATCTTCTCTTTCAACTGTAGACCACTCTTGGTTGTGATTGCCTTGCACTGTTCATGGCTTAGTACCTTAGCAACCTCAGTATTGCTAGGTAGGCCTCCTTGTGGTCTAGTGTTTATACATTGAGCAAACTGCCCAACCTGAGTTTCCAGAGTTTTTATGGTCGCTTCTTGATTTTGTAGCCTCATCTCAGTCCTATTCATGAAGGCGTCGGTCCTCTTGATGAAATTACTATTTTCCGTCATGTATGACTCGGTTTTCATCATGAAGGCCTTTAACGTGTTTTCCAATGAATTGACCGGTTGCTACTGCATCTGCTACTGCGGCATCGGTTGTTGGACTTGCTGCTGCGGCATTGGCTGCTGAAATCCCGGTGATTGGGTGATTGGGTTTAAGGCATTATTTGGGTTGCTCCATGATAAGTTTCGATGCCTCTTCCATGAGGGGTTGTACGTGTTGGACATCACATTGTTACGGTTATAGTTTCCAACATACATACCGGTTTCTTGATTCATGCAATCAACGGAATTGTTGTTACCTCCACATAATTCACAACATAAATCAATTACCTTGACCTCACGGGTATTGTTTTGTAATTGTAGGTTTTGCACCATCTTGGTAAGAGAGGCCAATTGTGCAGCCACTAAACTTGATGAATCTAATTCGTTTACCGTGGCTTGGCGTCTTACTCCTCCTCGCCTAGATGTGGGAAACTGGAAGTCATTCCTTGCGAGTTTATTCAAAATTTCAATAGCTTCCTCGGGTGCCTTGTCCAGGAGTGTGCCGTTTGCCGAGGCATCCAACATCATCCTTGTCGGGGCATTCGTGGCGTTGTAAAACATTGTCACTTGTGTCCATAAGGGAAATCCATGCAGTGGACACTTGTGCAATAGCTCTCTGTAGCATTCCCATGCCTCGTACATTGGTTCGTCTTCAGCCTGTCGGAAAGAAATAATTTCATTACGAATTCTATCATATAGATTAGTAGGATTAAAGCGAGTAATGAAATCGCAGCAAAGTTCACTCCAAGATCCAATAGATCCCGCTGGAATGCTATTCAACCAAGCTTTCGCCCTATCCCTCAGTGAATAGGGAATAGCTTTAACCGCAAGACATCTTCATGGACTCCTTGGATTTTGAAAGAGTTGCAGATTTCCATGAAAGATTTGAGATGCTGCCTTGCGTCTTTAGTTGCAGACCCACCAAATTGTCCAATTGTATTTAACATGTTGAACATAACAGGTTTAAGTTCAAAATGGGCTGCTTCAATCTCGGGTGTAACGACTCCTGGGTTTAGTCCAATTAAGTCCTCCTCCAAAAAATCTCTGACAGTCAGCTGCCGCGGCCCAGGTGGCGACGGTAGACCTTCATTGCCAGCAGGTATGTTTTATCCTACCTGAACCTCTGCCATGACTCCTCGGATTTGTCTCCTCAACCTTAGCCCTGTTCTTTCAATCTCAGGATCTAACTCGTATAAGGGGTTGGTTGGAGTTGCCCTGGTCATACACCAAGAAAAACAAAAGTAAAATAAAAATAAAAAAAGAAACAAGAAAATAAGGAAAACAAAATTTAGTTGCCAGTCCCCGGCAACGGCGCCAAAAACTTGTCGCGTGTCAAAAGTGTGCGTTTAGTGCAAGTGGACACATCGCAAGTAATAAGTGATAAGTATTTATCGAGTTATCGTCTCCTCAGGGACCGGTATACTTAATATGCTTTCTTTATCTTCTTGCTCTGTAGAAAAATAAAAACACAAGTGAATGAGTGTGATTTATTAAACTAAAATAATTGAATAAAAATAAAGGGGTCGAACTATCAGAGAGAGAGATGGGCCAGGATCCAGTTGTATTGTATTGTGGACTTGATTGACTTGTCTTTATCCAATGTAATCGTATATCTCTGCCTCGGCAGCACTACAGTTTACTGTCTGGGCAGCGATAACGTTGTCTGCCGCGGCAATCCCTTGCTCGTGGGCAAACTTTACCAAAGTTCGGCAAAGTGTCCTTGAATGACTCCGCTTATCCCTAAGTCAAAGTGCTGTTGATGACTAGTCCTTGATGATACCTCCTGGCATGAACCAATTATACTCATCAACCAATCTCACACTTCTTTTTGCCGTTGAAACTCTTAACCTATCCCTAGGCCGAGTTAGTATTTCGCGATTGAAACACCGTACTTACCCCTTTCGTGAATCTAACTCTCCCGAGCTTAGATAAATGGATCACTTACAAACTTCCCTCCCGGGCTTGAATGCAAGAACAATGAATAACAAAGGATAAGCAAACCTTGATAATCTTTATTGCATTGAATGAAAGATAAAGTACAATCTCCTCTCACAAATACTCCACAACCTTCACCTAAACCCTATGAAGGTTTTAGAACATGATGGAGAGGAAGGAAAACAAGAGTAGAAGTCGGCTCTCCCTAGGTATTTCGATGTCTATTACATTGGGTGGCTAGGTCTTTATATAGGCTAGACCTAGGGCAAACCTTTCCTAAGTAGAATACAACTTGGAGTAGGGAACAAGTCAAGTACATAATAATAATATATTTCCAAGTTTGAATTCGGCTAAGGGGGCTTTCCCGCGTGGTCTTCCTTTGGGCTTTTCCTTGTTCTAGCCAGCTCCGATTCATGGGCTTCAAGTCCAGACACGTTCCTTAGATTTTTGTCTTTCCATCGCCTATCACTTTGCTTCCTGTCTTCCTGCTGCTGCCTCGGCATCAGGTCCTGCCTCGGCCTTGTCTCTGCCGCGACAATGGTTTTCTTGCACAAATATGAAAACGCAGTAAAACATGCCTTTTTCTATAAATATTATTTATTTAAGTATAACTTCTAAATATATCACATTAAGCACATGCATTGGTTCAAGTGGGTGAATATTTGGTGATAAATGCCGATAAAAGGAGTAGAAAGTGATAGTGTGTTGATCACTTATCAGTATTCATGGTTTATGTATGCATGAAAAAGAATTTGGATTATGATGAGGTTATTTGCCTATGTTGATAAAGCCGTTGAGCATGATTTTTAGTTCACATGATGAACATTTAATGAGTGCATTATGAGCAGCAAGTTAACATGCATGATTGGAATTGATATTGGCTTAGTGACACTAACCTTAGATTCGAATACAAATGACATGTCATTAGGATTGAGTGCACTATAAAATAATGAGAATAATGATGATGCCTACACCTAAACAAGGGTGACTTTGTGTCCGACCGTGCGTGTAGAGTTTGCCTACACGTAAACAAGGGTGACTTTATGTCCGACCGTGCGTGTAGAGCTTGCCTATATGTAAACAAGGGTGACTTTGTGTCCGACCGTGCATATAGTTGACCCATGCGTAAACTATGGTGACTTTGTGTCCGACCGTGCGTAGTGGGGGTAACATGTATACAAGGGTGACTATGTGTCCGACCGATACATGTTGAGACCAAGTGTCTCCAATTATGGAAAAAGGAATCCGTGTATTCGGTGAACTATAAGTTCATATTAAGTGATCACTAGAAAGCCAATATGCATATAAGAAATGGAATGATTTATTTGTGCATGACACATGAAATGTTTTGACATTGTTGATAAGCATGTTTTGGTTTTACATATTTCAAATAAGCATGAAGAATGCAAGTATGAATTTATAAATGATTTTAAATTTGTTAGAGCTCCCTCACTAAGCATGTTGTGCTTAAGCTCTCTCTTTCCATACTTGCAGAGAAAAAGTGATATTCGAGGCTACGTTCGGAGCAAGGGAACCAAGGGGAAGAGTTGTCTCAATTTTTGGCATGTTTTGGCAAATAATTTGGGCTTGGCAATGTGTAAATCAAACCCATGTGAAGTGTGTGATTTTTGCTTTGGTTAATGTGTAATAAGACCTATAATGTTTTGGATTGTTAATCGATGGACTATGGTGTTGTTTGGATTATTGAGACATGAACATGAATGAACATTGTTGATTTTTAAATCATATTTTAGGAAGCATGCCTATAGATTGATTGAGATCTTTGATGTGATAAATGTATGCTTTAAATTGTTCTTTATGCTTAGGAAATTATGCATATAGTTAAGGTGATTAATGGTTATGTTTGAATGGGTGGAATTAACTTAGAATGTTCAAACTTGTCAAGTGCACAGGGGGTATCGATACCAGTATCGATACCCTAAGGCTTAATTTGGAGTGGTTCGAATCATGGTTCGATGCAATTACTCCACTGGAAGCTGGAGTATCGATACCACCTATGGGGGTATCGATACCAATAGCCTTCGAAGTGCAAGGAGGCTAGTTCCACGATAGGGTATCGATACTAAGACCCTAGGTATCGATGCCGAGACCCAAAAATGATATTTTAAGTGGGGAAAATCATGTTTAGGGTCGGATGTCTTTCCACGATCGAATACATATGCAATGAATAATGTTTTGAGTGGTAACATCCCTTTAATGCATGATGTTCATTTAAATTCGTATTGGTAAATAAATGTTGGTTTTAGTCCCTATAATATTGTGAGCTTTACAATTAGGTCCTTATTGAATGAAACATGAAATTGACGATGCAATAATGGTCCGTTTGATCTGAACTTTGTTATGAGTATGATATGCATGTTGAATTGAACTATGGTAGATGGAATTATCGGTTTATTCTTTTGGAATTAAGAATTATTTACGTTTTGATCCTTATGTACTGATATGCGAATTGAATTGATCAATCGTGAATCGAAGGTTTCTGTTTTTGTTGCGCATGACCTCGACACACATAGGAACCAAATTATGCATCTAGTTAAAAAAAACATATCGGTTTTCAGGGTTGTTTATCGAATTGGACCTTAACGGGTTTAGTTCGAGATTCCCCGTGTGACCCGTTAGTGCCGGCTCCGTCCAGGCCGGGCTAAGGGGGTTACATTTGGTGGTATCAGAGCCAGGTTAACTAAAGTGTGTGGCCAGGTTAACTAAAGTGTGTAGCCAGGTTAACTAAAGTGTGTGGCCAGGTTTTCTAAAGTATGTGGTTAGGTTTGCTAAAGTGTGTGGTTAGGTTTTCTAAATGTGTGATTGAACTTTTTATGTTGTCAACTTGTTGAATATATATATGCATGATGATTGTATTTGAGTGATGATGGTTTAAAAGGGATAACGGTTACACATTGCCAATGTCAATATATTTTCAAATGCTTCTCAGGTTTCCCTTGGATCTTGCCCGAATGTAAGTTTATTATGTTTTAATATCATGTTTTAAATTGCATGTATGAAGTTTTTGGAATATGCCACCGAGACGCGAGACTCGTGCTAGTGCGAATATGATCACCGAGGGTCAGGCTGAGGGTGAGGCGACTGTTAGGGAAGAGCCGCTTCCTCCTCCTCCACCCGTAGGTGTGCCTCCGGTTCCTTTGGGAGGTCAGTTTAGAGAGTTTGCACCGCTTATACAGGCTATGGCGGGTGCGTTTTAGGCTGCCGTGGCTGGTGTGCATATCCCGGCTCCTGCTCCTACTGTGGTGGTTACCCCAGGTCTACCTTTAGAGCGTTTGCGTAGCTTGGGCGGTGTAGAGTTCCGTGGATCAGATCCGAGCTTAGTTGAGGAGTGGTTGGCTAGTACGGAGAAGATTTTGGATCAGATGGACTGTTAGGATACTAGGAGGCTGGGTTGTGTAGTTTCTCTGCTTCAGGGAGATGCTTATCGTTGGTGGATCACCACGAAAGCTGGTGTAGATACTGCTAACCTGACTTGGGAGTATTTTCGGACCGCTTTTGTGCGGAAGTTTTTGGGGCCACAATATAAGGATGCAAGAAAGAGGGAGTTTATGTCGTTGGTACAAGGTGCGAGGATCGTGGCTGAGTATGAGATACAGTTTATTAGTTTGAGCCACTATGCTCCCGAGTTAGTTCCTACTGACCGGAAGAGGTGTGATAGGTTCCGATATGGGTTGGTTAATAGGGATAAGGATGTCGAGGAGTCTCTGAGGGAGGCTAGGAAGTCTTCCGATGTTGTTAAGAGGCCTGCTGAGGCTAGTGCGCAAGGTAATAAGAGTAAGAGGTTTCGAGACAACCGATACAGAGCTGACCGACGCCGAGGTGACTTTGGACGCGGTGGTCATGCTCAGTGTCACGCCCCTAGAGTTTCACGCCCGTAGAACTCGACAACTCTATCCGGAACGTGCGGCCTTAGGCTTTGTTACTCCAGACAAACGCCTAAGTAAGCCTTTTCACCCCTCACGGAAGATCAAACTTCCCAAGCACCGACAAACGCAAAGCGTTCTAAGCGGAAACGAATCAAATGAGATGAGCTAGGAAGAACTCTTCAAGAACGCTCAAGAACGTTCAAGAACACTAAAGAACAAAGAAAGAACACACTCAGAGGATTTAGAGAAAATGCCTTTATTCCTTGGAAACTTGGAATAACTCAATGCTCATTGATACATCATATGAGGTAGGGAAGGCCTCTATTTATAGTTGAACTCCCCTCGATCCTACGGTCTATACAATTTTACACCGACGGCTATGATACAACCTTATCCATTTACAAAGCATAATTCTGGGAATATTCCCACCTAACTATGGAAAGAATCTTCTGTGTTCACACAAAGTGTTCACACACCTTGGATGGATAAGTCTCTCCCTGGATCGGGCCAACGTTGGTGGTCTTCGCAAGCCCAGCATTGCTCTTGGAATTACTTGGGCAGGCCACATCACACCAAGTGATGCCAATGTCCTGGACCCCAAACAACGGCCCGTGACATTCTCCCCCAACAAACTTGGCGACGCCCTCGTCGCGCCACTCGGACAACACTGAGTTCGATCCTGGGGCTTCTCGCGTACCTTGGCTTGCTTCTGTCTCGGAGTCTGGCTTGAATGTTCCCCCATAAGAACCTCTCTCCCCATAAAGAGCACCGGACTCTGATTCAGCTGTCCCCCCATAAGGACTGCTCGCTTCGGCTCGCACCGTCTAGTAAAATCAACC
Source organism: Abelmoschus esculentus (assembly GCA_035048815.1). NCBI lineage: Eukaryota > Viridiplantae > Streptophyta > Magnoliopsida > Malvales > Malvaceae > Abelmoschus > Abelmoschus esculentus. The sequence goes on from JAUCBN010000049.1 coordinate 7,905,134, forward strand.
GTACCAAGCACATCTTGATCACTATCCCCGTGTTCAAGAGGTACTTCACTCATTGACCCAGCATTTTCTCTCTCCGACAAGACTTCTTCCATGAAGCTTGACGCCCCATTGCTCCGCGGCAATGTTACACCCATCGACACTTCGGTCCCCTTGAAGTTCGATGCAACGGCCATCTTGTCCACGGATGGCTCTTCGACGGCATCCACGCCAGCAGGCTCAGGCAACACATGCCTCACCAAGGAAATGTCCCCAACAGTCATCTTTTCCACGATTACTCCTCGGCTTGGAGCATCCTCGACACGCTGAATAGCTGTCAACTTCTTGGTCCCTTGCCCGACGTCTCGTCGTACGGGTACAACACATCGTTGTCTCGGATCCAAGATACACACGACGTTGGCACACGGAATGATGATCGCTTCTACACGGTCAAGGAAGTTAAGTCCCAAAATAAAATCAAAGTCATCAATATCGATTACCTTGAAATTTTCCTTCGACTTCCAATCACCAATTTGCAGCTCAACTTTCCGCACAGTCCCTATCACAGGAGCTTCCTTGGCATTCACAGTCTTGATCTTGTCTGTTGAATCCACAACTTTCAGACCAAGCTCCACTGCAGCCTTCTTGGACATGAACAGATCGCTTGCCCCGGTATCCACCAAAGCACTCTTCGATCGTCCCGCCACATTGATGTCGACAAACATCAACCCATTCTGCTTCTTGCCATTCCTCTTGGCAAAACTCAGAATCATCAAGCCAAGCTTCGCAGCCTCATCACTCTCGGGCTCGTCCACCTTGGACTGCTTAACTCGAGCAGGGCACTCTCGCGCTCTATGCGGCCCCTTGCACCGGTAACACTTGCGTCCCGTTACCTTCGGCTTATCACCTTTGACACTGGCGATTGCACCAAGTCTACTCGCTGGTTCACCATCTGAGTCGTTGTCCTGACGGACTATGGCATCGAGGCGGCTCCTCTTGTTCGGACACTCCTTCACTATGTGAGGTCCTTCACAATGGTGGCACCTTACGGTTCCTCGATCCTTCCGCTCATTTGGCTTATCGTACCGATTGGACTTGGGGGATGGCTTTCCCTCGACGCTCTTTTCTTTGGGTTCGTCCTCATTTTCCCTATCACTGCCCTTGCCATGGGGCTTGGAAGACTCGTTTTGTATCTCAAACTCTACAATCGATTCAGCAGCGGTCATCGCTTCTGAAAGATCCTTAACGCCCATTCTCTTCAGCTCCATTCTTGCCCAACGCTGAAGACCAGATTTAAAGAGATACAAACCCTCCGATTTACTCAAGTCTTTGATCTGCAACTTGAGCTCGGTAAACCTTTTGACGTAATCCCGGATTGAGTCGTCATGCTTCAATTGATAAAGCCCATCTCGAGCTTCCTCGTTGGCATTCTTTGGATAAAAATGCTCCTTAAGCTCAGACTGGAAATCCTTCCATGTCCCGATTGGAATGTCGTCATCCGACTCAGAACATTTATTTCGCCACCACAATAAGGCAACATCAGTCAAATAGACTACGGAAGTGTTTACCTTCTCGGTATCATCAGTGATACTCATTCCCCGGAAGTATTGCTCCATGCACCATATGAAGTTCTCGACATCTTTTGCTGACCTGGTTCCACTGAACTCCTTGGGTTTTGGGATGTCCTTCACTGGCTTAGGTGTCGTTGTCGAATTCAACACATCATTCCGCATAGCAGCCTGATATACTAGTACTTCCGCCTTGAGTCCCAACATTTCCTCCCTCAATGCCTCAAACTTGGCTTCGAGAGCATCTCTCTTTTCCTCCAACTTATCACCTTGGTCATCCAGTTCCTCGAGGCGTGTGTCCACCACGTTGAGTCTCTCTACGGCATCCTTCACGGATCCTTCCATCCTGGTGACCTTGTCCTCAAGTGCAGACAACTTGTCCCTTGAGTTAGCTCGGCTTTCTTTGTTAGCCTGGGTTTCCACACCCTTCTGGCTCGCAGTAGCCACAGTCTCCCACTTTGGTGCCATCTCAAAATCGATGCTTTCGTACCTCGAACGGCTAGAACGTTGCTCGAACAAGGCTCTGATACCACTTGTCACGCCCCTAGAGTTTCACGCCCGTAGAACTCGGCAACTCTATCCGGAACGTGCGGCCTTAGGCTTTGTTACTCCAGACAAACACCTAAGTAAGCCTTTTCACCCCTCACGGAAGATCAAACTTCCCAAGCACCGACAAATGCAAAGCGTTCTAAGCGGAAACGAATCAAACGAGATGAGCTAGGAAGAACTCTTCAAGAACGCTCAAGAACGTTCAAGAACACTAAAGAACAAAGAAAGAACACACTCAGAGGATTTAGAGAAAATGCCTCTATTCCTTGGAAACTTGGAATAACTCAATGCTCATTGATACATCATATGAGGTAGGGAAGGCCTCTATTTATAGTTGAACTCCCCTCGATCCTACGGTCTATACAATTTTACACCGACGGCTATGATACAACCTTATCCATTTACAAAGCATAATTCTGGGAATATTCCCACCTAACTATGGAAAGAATCTTCTATGTTCACACAAAGTGTTCACACACCTTGGATGGATAAGTCTCTCCCTGGATCGGGCCAACGTTGGTGGTCTTCGCAAGCCCAGCATTGCTCTTGGAATTACTTGGGCAGGCCACATCACACCAAGTGATGCCAATGTCCTGGACCCCAAACAACGGCCCGTGACATCAGCATTATGGTAGAGGTGGTGGTGATGCTCCAGTTTGTAACTTGTGTTCTAGGCGCCATCCAGGGGAGTGCTGTTGGGCCACTGGTGCTTGTATGGGTTGTGGATCGAAGGATCATGTGAGGCGTGATTGCCCAAGGTTTGCCCAAGGTTTGTGTTCTATGCATGTTGAATTGAACTATGGTAGATCGAATTATCGGTTTATTCTTTTGGAATTAAGAATTATTTGCATTTTGATCCTTATGTACTGATATGCGAATTGAATTGATCAATCGTGAATCGAAGGTTTCCGTTTTTGTTGCGCATGACATCGACACACATAGGAATCTTATTATGCATCTAGTTAAAAAAAAATATATCGGTTTTCAGGGTTGTTTATCGAATTGGACCTTAACGGGTTTAGTTCGATATTCCCCGTGTGACCTGTTAGTGTCGGCTCCGTCCAGGCCGGGCTAAGGGGGTTACATATGAGATACATTTATGAAGCCATAGATAGAGCCAAAGAGGTTATTTCTAAGAGTTTTTCAATGAAGGAAGAGGAATACAAGAAAGCTTTTGAGTTTATTGATAGAAGGTGGGATTGTAAACTTCACCAACCTTTACATGCTTCTGATTATTTTTTAAACTTATAACTCTATTATGATGAACCTGAGAGATCAAGTTTTGAAAAAGTTATGAATGATCTATATGATTGCATTGCAAGGTTGACTCCGGATAGTGAAATTGAAGACAAGATCATCACAGAAATAGAGCTTTATCGAAATGCTAATGGTCTTTTCAGAAGACAAGCAGCTATTAGGCAAAGAAAAACAAAATCTCCACGTATTAAAAGTTACAATACAATTATGCAAGTTCTTAGTATAATTTATAGACTTGTAATGTTACTTAAAACTTATAATATTTTGCTTTTATTTTTTATATGATAGCGTAGTGTTGGTCTTCATTTGGATCTTCAACTCTCAACCTCCAAAAGTTTGCTATACGAGTTCTTAGTCTAACTTGTAGTTCTACTAGTTGTGAGAGAAATTGGAGCATTTTTCAGCTGTTAAGGAACTTTTTCTCTATATTATTTCTTTCGTATCATAATAAACTATTAATTTTTAATTGCTTAATAACTTATATAATTTTTATTTTTTTCAGCTTCATACCAAAAAGAGAAATAGATTAACATAAGATCGACTAAATGATATGGTTTTTGTAAAATATAATCGTGCATTGAGACGTCGATTTCAGCTGAAAGACACCGATTCTATTCTCTTAGAGGATATTGATGAAAGTAATGAATGGTTAATCAGGAGAATGGAAAGTAGTTCATCTGAAAATGAAGATGAATTTGTGTTTGATGGCGATGATCTGACATGGAGTCAAGTTGGTAGAGCTGCCAGAGCAAATGATCTTATTTATTACACTAGAGCATCAAAGAATCATTTATCTGCATCTGTTAAAGGAAAAGATGTAGCTACCAGTTCTACGACCTCTACTCCTAGATCAACTCATCAAGTTCCAATGTATGATGATGAGATAGAAGAGGATATTGGTGAAAATTAAAATTATGGACTTGATGGAGATGAATATTTTGATGACGGTGATGATTTGGAGTGATGGTATATTACTCTTTAATATTTAAGTGCAACTTTGTTCATGTTACAATTTTGAAATTTGAACTATATTGGATACTTTGGTTGTTTTTATTTCTTTAATTTGAATTATATTTTGTTGCTCTCTTATATCATTTTGTTTAATTTGAGACTTAAGTACAAATTTAGGTAGAAATATTTTTATTTTTTCACATATATAATATAATTATCATGTATTTATGTACAAAATATACTATATAATTAATTTATAATTTTTAGGTAAAAACGGAACCTCGCCTACGAAAGGCGAACGCCTTCGCCTCACGCCTCAACTCTATAGACCTTTTGCGCCTCGGAGCGCCTCGCGCCTTTTAAAACCAAGGTAGTAATGTAGGAAAAGTATATAAATTCAAGTGTCAATTTAAAGAAAAAAAATATGTACGAATATGGAAAAATAGATAAGTTCAAAGAATAAAACATGACTTGTCCTTCTAGATATGATGCTTGAATTGGATAGGAGGAAACAAATTTTACACATTTCTCGTTGCATCATAATTCTTTTAATTATTTCCCAAATTGATTAAAACCCTACAGATGGAAACCCTATGTTTGTTCTAAATACCATCGATCAAATTACATAAAAATTGACCATAAAATTTTCACTAACCATAAAATTATTCTAAACCAATGCATTTCTCCTAAACCAGCATTATAAGATATGGTAGTGAGAAAACCCAATGTCGTGTTATCCTAATTTAGGTCAAAACTAAAATTAACAAATAAGGGATTGAGATTACCTATCGGACGACCAGAGCAGAAATGGTGGAGGAGGGGAGGCACTATAAGACGACCGATGGGGAAACGGTGGCGAAGTAGATGTGGGGACAACGGTGGAAAGAGCTTTCACGATGAATAGAGACTAAGTCGGCGAAATATTTTTAAATTTGGAAAAATAAGAAATAAGATAATCTGATTTATATTCGGGAAATAAAGGATAACAATTGCAGAACTTAAAAGAACATCACTAATAGACGAACAATTACGACGTTTGTAAATAAAACGTCATAAATTTATAACTTAAACCGCTAATGACGTCATTAGAGAACAAGTCTGGTGTAATAACCGTTCATTATCTATTCCGGTCACCATCATGGCCTCATTATCACATATTCCCTTATACCTTAAGTTCATTGCAAGAAATTATCCCATAGAAAAACCCTGCAAGATGTGTACCGTATCAATCTTAAATGAGCTTTCTATTGTAACACCACGACCCAAATGTCACATTGGGCCTCCAGCCTAAAACCTGTAATTCAAACTTTCATTTCAAAGCCCATTAAATAATCCAAACCAAGTCCAAATATGATTCATAAAATCCATTCGAGTTAAGACATAAGCCCAAAATAACTTAAAGAAATCGAGCTCTAAAATATTATAAACCATTGAAAACATTCAACCCAAATTAAAAATAAACAGAGTTACATTACATAGGGTTTGACATAGTACTAGCCCACTAATCTAATAAATGTACTCTAACAACACGGTCAATACTGAAATCCAAATCTTGATGGTGCTCCACAGAACACGACTTCACCTAACCTACGCACGAAAACACATTTCGAACGTTGAGCTACAAAAGCTCAGTGGGTACGCCAAACTCAGCCAACATCATGCATATCATAAGCAGTAAAGTAGAACATATAAAATATCGTGCATGATATGATGATCTAGCATACTTGCCTACCACATGGCATAAACAATGTATAATAACGCACACAGTATATACATGTCAAAACAGACAACAACACAAGGTAGTGAGGCCCACGTCCACAAAGCATCGGGATTCTACACTACGAGCAAGTTCCGCATCCACACAACATCGGGATCCCATACTCAAGGATGAGGCCCGCATCCATACAGCATCGGGATCTTACATCCGGGATTTGAGGCCCACATCCACATAGCATCGGGATCCTCCAAATCCCATACTCAGAATGTCACATCGAGTATCTTCGAATGAGGCCCACGTCCACACAGCATCGGGATCCTACATTCGGAATGGTCTTCAAATTATCACCCGTAATGTTACATCGGATGACCTTCGACGTGTTGCAACACTTTTGGATATCTAGATTTCCATCAAACAAGGACTCGATACACACAAATGATCCACCTAGGATCTTCTCATCAAAACATATCAAGACTTAACGTAACTTAGTCGTTCGGGGTTTATAACATCAATCTTGTGTTAACAATTCATTTCATTATTTATAATATTCATTATGACCTTTAATTTTCTTATCGAATCTCAAACAATACTTAACTTGTCAAGTTTTCGCAAGGGTATCGAAACACCCTGTATCGATACCCACCCAAAGAGGGTATCGAAACACTGTCATCGATACTGGTACCGGTACCTATTGACCAAATTTTAAGGTCAACGAAAAGGGGATTATTCGCTCCTACACTGGTATCAAATCGGAGATGCCACTGAAGAGTTTGGTATCGAAACCTGTATCGATACCCCCTCTTCACTAACCTATTTTTCCCTCAGGGGTATCGATACACGGGTCACCGGTATCGATACCCCTTGCACGAACTTGCAGGTTTCACTATATATTTTCTAAGGACCATTCCCAAACTTTAATCTAATCGTCCATGAAGTATCTCTACTCAATATTATGGATGTTTAAAGCATTTTAATATCAATTTCATGTCATCTAACACATCAATCTGAAAATCACCATTAAAGACCCAAAAGCTACCAACCAAGCATTCAAGCACAAAATCTATATGTCATGCATACTACCATGATGTGAATGATGAAAGAAAGAGTTGGGAGTGCCAACCTTAGCAAGCAACAACAAAAACGTCCCTTCTTCCTTCCTAAGCTTTCTCCTTCCTAAAGCTTGAAGATTGGTCTCCAACTTGTTTTTCTACAAGAGGAAGACAACCTAACTATTAGAAACTAGTTGGGGGAGATTCTCAGAACAAAAGGAACTAGAAAAAATGATATTTAAGCCCTTAAACCTCATTCCCATTCTCACCACAAACCCCCACTCAAAAACCCTCTTTCTCACAAAACATACACATTTTTACCTTGCTAGGGAGATCTTTTCAAGCTCTAAAACTTTACCTTCAGCACCAAAATGAGATTTCCCACTAAAACTCTAAAGCTTGCTCCTTGAACTTGGTTTTTTGGTGAAAGAATGGAGGAGAAAGATGAAGAAGACAAAGAGACAAGATGACTTCACCTCCTCTCTTTTCTGCAGGAGAAATTACTCTCCCTTACACCCTTCTCATCCTCATTAGACAATTACCTAATTTTCCTCCATTTAAAACTCGCAAGGCCCTAAACCACTCAAGCCCAACAAGCCTAAGCCCAAAACCAAACTAACTTAGGGCCCAAAACCGAAGCCCAAACCCAATGGGTTAAACCAACGCTCGAATCCGAATCCGGATCATTACATTTATTTTGCTAGATATGACTCACCTCCTTTGATCTTCTGGGAAACCTACAATGATGTTGTCTTTTGATAGTCACCTTTAGTAGGATAGTTGTGCTTGAATGGTGATTCAATGATTTGTTCTATGATGAATCTCTATTGTATTATATGGGTTGTTCGTGGCTCGTCTGATAAGTGTGTCATTTATTGCATGGACTATGGAGCCTCTTCCTTGGCCATCAGGTTGCATAGACTATGGATGTTGAACGCATTTAGGTTCAATTTGATTAAAAGCAAGTCATTCATGTAGTGTCGTGATATGAACTCGGTAGGTCATATATGATGTTGCTTGATCGTGATTCTAGTAAGAACAAATTTCACAAGAATTGGTATGCTAAATTTCATAAACATAAAGCGTAAGAATGAAATAAGAATAATAATAAAGAAATGATGGAATGAAGGATATGGAAGAGATTTAAGTGTATGGAAGTGTGATGATTCTAAATGAAGGAATGTTAGGGATGTGTAATGGAAATGACGTTGGTATGTAACTTTAAGGGATAAATGGATTGTGACCCACTAGCTATATGGAGCTAGGAACCAACAATATAATATAATGGATTCGATATGGTAGAAGTGTGGCACGTGACCCACTAGCTATAAGGAGCTAGGAACCAACGCGATAATAAGATGAAATGGATGAAGACTACAAGCTTTACTTGAAGCCGATAGAGTTCTCGCAAGAACAAAGCTGAAAGCAACCTTTCAAAAGAGTTTTCTTATATCTAAAGTTATGTCATAAAAATGAAGGAAATGTTCCTATTTATAGTGTTCATAGGAACCATATGAAGAGTCTTACAACAAGAGATGAATGCTTCATCTTTATGGTGATGAATGCAAATGAATGCTTTGTTTTCTCTCCTATCTTTAAGTGGATGAATGTTCAAGGTATGAGTGATGAATTTGGACTTAATTTGAGCTTAATATTCATATAATTTCTTCCAAATGATGGAAGGACTCTTGGGTTGCCTTGTCTTGCTCTTTCATGGAGAAAAAGAGGATGAAAATGAACATTTGAGGTATGTAGACACTTTGCTAGCAAAAGGGGAGTGTCTCTTCCAATTCCATGCTGATCATCAAACTAATTAACCTTCTTGAATGTTGATAAGTGCTCAACACACTATCACTTTCTACTCCTTTTATCGGTATTTATCACCAAATATTCACCCACTTGAACCAATGCATGTGCTTAATGTGATATATTTAGAAGTTATACTTAAATAGATAATATTTATATAAAAAGGCATGTTTTACTGCGTTTTCATATCTGTGCAGGAAAACCATTGCCGCGGCAGAGACAAGGCCGATGCAGGACCTGATGCCGAGGCAGCAGTAGGAAGACAAGAAGCAAAGTGATAGGCGATGGAAAGACAAAAATCTAAGGAACGTGTTTGGACTTGAAGCCCAAGAATCAAAGCTGGCTAGCATAAGGAAAAGCCCAAAGGAAGACCACGCGGGAAAGCCCCCTTAGCCGAATTCAAACTTGGAAATATAATATTATTATGTACTTGACTTGTTCCCTACTCCAAGTTGCATTCTACTTAGGAAAGGTTTGCCCTAGGTCTAGCCTATATAAAGACCTAGCCACCCAATGTATCAAATATCGAAATACTTAGGGAGAGCCGACTTCTACTCTTGGTTACTTCCTCTCCATCATGTTCTAAAACCTTCATAGGGTTTAGGTGAAGGTTGTGGAATATTTGTGAGAGGAGATTGTAATTTGTCTTTTATTCAATGCAATAAAGATTATCAAGGTTTGCTTATCCTTTGTTATTCCTTGTTCTTGCATTCAAGCCCGGGAGGAAAGTTTGTGAGTAATCCATTTATCTAAGCTCAGGAGAGTTAGATTCACGAAATGGGTAAGTACGGTGTTTCAATCGCGAAATACTAACTCGGCCTAGGGATAGGTTAAGAGTTTCAGCGGCTAAAAGAAGTGTGAGATTGGTTGGTGAGTATAATTGGTTCACGCCGGGAGGTATCATCAAGGACTAGTCATCAACAACACTTTGACTTAGGGATAAGCGGAGTCATTCAAGGACACTTTGCCGAACTTTGGTAAAGTCTGCCCACGAGCAAGGGATTGTCGCGGCAGACAGCGTTATCGCCGCCCAGGCAGTAAACTGCAGTGCTGCCGAGGCAGAGATATACGATTACATTGGATAAAGACAAGTCAATCAAGTCCACAATACAATACAACTGGATCCTGGCCCATCTCTCTCTCTGATAGTTCGACCCCTTTATTTTTATTCAATTATTTTAGTTTAATAAATCACACTCATTCACTTGTGTTTTTATTTTTCTACAGAGCAAGAAGATAAAGAAAGCATATTAAGTATACCGGTCCCTGAGGAGACGATAACTCGATAACATACTTATCACTTATTACTTGCGATGTATCCGCTTGCAATAAACGCGCACTTTTGACACGCGACAAGTTTTTGGCGCCGTTGCCGGAGACTGGCAACTAAATTTTGTTTTCCTTGTTTTCTTGTTTCTTTTTATTTTTATTTTTATTTTACTTTTGTTTTTCTTGGTGTATGACCAGGGCCCATCCAACCAACCCCTTATACGAGTTAGATCCTAAGATTGAAAGAATAGGGTTAAGGTTGAGGAGACAAATCCGAGGAGTCATGGCAGAGGTTCAGGCAGGACAAAACATACCTGCCGGCAATGAAGGTCTACGCCGCCACCTGGGTCGCGGCAGCTGACTGTCAGAGATTTCTTGGAGGAGGACTTAAATGGACAAAACCGAGGAGTCGTTACACCCGAGATTGAAGCAACCCATTTTGAACTTAAACCTATTATGTTCAACATGTTAAATACAATTGGACAATTTGATGGGTCTGCAACTGAAGACGCAAGGCAGCATCTCAAATCTTTCATGGAAATCTGCAACTCTTTCAAAATCCAAGGAGTCCATGAAGATGTCTTGCGGTTAAAGCTATTCCCCTATTCACTGATGGATAGGGCGAAAGCTTGGTTGAATAGCATTCCAGCGGGATCTATTGGATCCTGGAGTGAACTTTGCCGTGATTTCATTACTCGCTTTAATCCTACTAATCTATATGATAGAATTCGTAATGAAATTACTTCTTTCCGACAGGCTGAAGACGAACCAATGTACGAGGCATGGGAACGCTACAGAGAGCTATTGCACAAGTGTCCGCTGCATGGATTTCCCTTATGGACACAAGTGACAATGTTTTACAACGCCACGAATGCCCCGACAAGGATGATGTTAGATGCCTCAACAAACGGCACACTCCTGGACAAGGCACCCGAGGAAGCTATTGAAATTTTGAATAAACTCGCAAGGAATGACTTTCAGTTTCCCACATATAGGCGAGGAGGAGTAAGACGCCAAGCCACGGTAAACAAATTAGATTCATCAAGTTCAGTGGCAGCACAATTGGCCTCTCTTACCAAGATGGTGCAAAACCTACAATTACAAAACAATACCCGTGAGGTCAAGGTAATTGATTTATGTTGTGATTTATGTGGAGGCAACCACAGTTCTGTTGATTGCATGAATCAAGAAACCGGTATGTATGTTGGGAACTACAACCGTAACAATGTGATGTCCAACACGTACAACCCCTCATGGAAGAGGCATCCAAACTTATCATGGAGCAACCCAAATAATGCCTTAAACCCAATCACCCAACCACCGGGATTTCAGCAACCAATACCGCAGCAGCAAGTCTAACAACCGATGCCGCAGCAGCAACCGGTCAATTCATTGGAAAACACGCTAAAGGCCTTCATGATGAAAACCGAGATTGACAACACTGCCCCGGCAGTAAGCACTGCAGCACCTGAGCAGTCTGCCGAGGCAGCAAAAATTCCAGTGGTGACAGGTATACGATTCCAAACTAAAGAAACCCTAGAAGAGATGAGACCACCACCACCTTTCCCGCAAAGGTTGAAGAAACAAAAACAGGATCAACAGTTCAAGAAGTTCCTCGATATTTTGAAGCAAGTCCACATCAACATACCATTCGTTGAGGCCATTGAACAAATGCCCAATTATGCCAAGTTCTTAAAAGATATGGTATCAAAGAGAAAACGAATAGGTGAGTTTGAGACAGTGGCTGCCACTGAGGGATGCATGACAATGCTGCATAACCGCATGCCACCAAAGTTAAAAGATCCTGGTTGCTTCACTATACCTTGTGCGATAGGAAAGAGTTATGAAGGAAAGGCCCTATGCGACCTTGGAGCAAGTATAAACCTCATGCCTAAATCAGTCTTCCAAAAGCTTGGAATTGGAAGGCCAAAGCCAACAACAGTAATGCTCCAACTCGCGGATATATCCTATGTGCAACCTGAAGGCAAAATCGAGGACATACTGGTAAGAGTTGACAAGTTTATTTTTCCTACCGACTTTCTTGTCCTTGATTGCGAAGCAGATGACAACGCACCGATTATCCTTGGGAGACCCTTCCTAGCAACTGGACATACATTGATTGACGTGGAAAAGGGAGAATTAACCATGAGAATCAATGATCAGGAAATCAAATTAAATATGTGTCAACTGATGAAAAGACACGATGAATTAGAGGAAGAATGTCAACTACTGAATGACCCAGATGATAATTACACAATCCCTTGTCTGAGCAACAATTGCCTCGGCAGTGATCTTCATGACATACCCCAGGGTTGCCTCGGCAGTACTTTGGATGATTGTTACAACCATTCTTTTAACAGTGCTGAGACAACTGAGAAAGAGAAAGCAAACTGGACAACACATCTTGCAAGTAAGTACTTTGAACCATTAGAGTATAAAGAGAAAAATAAACAATCTGGTGATAAAGAACCATTTGTCCCAGAACTAAAACCCTTACCAGAAAAACTAAAGTATGCTTATCTGGGAGATAACCATACGATGTCGGTAATCATTTCTTCTAAGTTGTTGCCAGAACAGGAACATACCCTAATAGCAATGTTGCGGCAGCACAAAAAGGCAATCGGATGGTCAATTGATGATTTGAAGGGAATTAGTCCAGTAGTGTGCATGCACAAAATCCTCCTAGAAGAAGACCATAAGCCCACTGTAGAAGCTCAAAGGAGACTTAACCAGGCTATGAAAGAGGTAGTACGTAAGGAAATTATCAAATGGCTGGATGCAGGAATTATTTATCCCATCTCTAACAGTGCATGGGTAAGCCCGGTGCAATGTGTACCTAAGAAAGGTGGTATGACTGTTATAACCAACGAGAACAACGAACTAATACCAACCAGGACTGTGACCGGTTGGAGAGTTTGTATGGATTATCGCAAGTTGAATAAAGCAACAAAGAAGGATCACTTTCCCTTACCTTTCATTGATGAAATGCTGGATAGACTTGCTGGTAAACCATATTACTGTTTTCTTGATGGGTATTCAGGATATAATCAGATTGCCATTGATCCAGAAGATTAGGCAAAAACGACGTTCACTTGTCCATACGGCACTTATGCATTTCGAAGGATGTTGTTCGGCCTTTGCAATGCCCCAGCAACATTCCATAGATGTATGATGGCAATTTTTTCTGACATGATCGAGGACTTTTTGGAGATATTTATGGATGATTTTTCAGTTTTTGGAGACAGCTTTGATCACTGCCTCGGCAATCTGGAAAAAGTGCTGTAAAATGTGAGGAATCCAACCTAGTCTTAAACTGGGAAAAATGCCATTTTATGGTGACTAAAGGCATTGTGTTAGGTCACAAAATATCATCAAAAGGAATAGAAGTGGATAAGGCCAAGATAGACGTGATAAAGAATTTACCTCCACCAAATTTTGTGAAAGGAGTTCGAAGCTTCTTGGGACATGCAGGGTTCTATAGAAGGTTTATTTCTAATTTTTCCAAATTTTCTAAACCTCTTTGCAACTTGCTTGAACAAGATAGGAAATTCGAGTTCAATAAAGAATGCACTGACGCATTCGAGACTCTCAAGGAGAAGCTAATCACTGCACCAATAGTTATCCCACTGGATTGGTCATCGCCATTTGAATTAATGTGTGATGCCAGTGATCATGCTATCGGGGAAGCACTCGGGCAGAGGAAGAATAATCTGTTTCATGTGATCTACTATGCCAGCAAAACGCTCAATGATGCCCAGATTAACTACACCACAACTGAAAAAGAATTACTGGCAGTAGTGTTTGCCTTTGATAAATTTCGATCATATCTCATCGGAACAAGGGTCACTGTCCACACAGATCATTCAGCAATTAAGTACCTTTTCTCAAAGAAGGATGCCAAGCCTAGACTGATTAGATGGATCCTTCTTTTACAAGAATTCAACGTTGAGATCAAAGATCGCAAGGGTACAGAAAACCAAGTGGCGATCATCTTTCTAGATTAGAGAACAAAGACAATACTCACTCACTTGAAGATATACAAGATGAATTTCCAGATGAACACATACTGCAAATTGTTACTACTGCAAAAGATACTTCCGAGACAGAGGCCATCGCAGTATACAACCGCGTTGCCGCGGCATTGACTGATTACATATCTACAACATTAACATAAGACCTTGCCGCCATAACATCCACCCCCTGGTATGCTGATATTGTTAATTATCTTGTTAGTGGTATTATTCCTTATAACCTCAATCATAACGAAAAGAAGAGATTTCAGCACAATGCAAAACATTATTACTGGGACGACCCTCTTCTGTTCAAGCATTGTGCAGATCAGGTTATAAGAAGATGTGTGCCAGAAGAAGAACAAAAAGCAGTACTCCAGCACTGCCATGACTCACCTTGCGGTGGGAATTTTGGAGGAAATAGGACAGCAGCAAAGGTGCTGCAATCCGGCTTATACTGGCCCACACTTTATAAAGATGTCCATGACTACTACAAGAACTGCGATCGCTGCCAACGCACAGGCAACATTTCAAGACGACATGAGATGCCTTTACGACCCATACTGGAAGTAGAACTGTTCGATGTTTGGGGAATAGATTTCATGGGACATTTTCCATCTTCTCAAGGAAACCTTTATATCTTAGTGGCCGTGGACTACGTATCAAAGTGGGTCGAAGCAATTGCCACACCGCACAATGATTCTAAAACAGTTCAAAGATTTCTCAAGAAAAACATTTTTACAAGGTTTGGAATCCCTAGAGCAATCATAAGTGATGAAGGGAAACACTTCGATAACAGACTGATTGCCGCGGCCTTAAAGAAATTAGGCATCACCCACAAGCTTGCGACGGCATATCATCCACAGACAAATGGGCAAGCCGAGATATCCAATAAGGAACTAAAACAGATCCTTGAGAAGGTGGTGAATCCATCTAGAAAGGATTGGTCCTATCGTCTCGATGATGCTTTATGGGCTTACAAGACAACATTCAAAACTCCATTAGGAACATCACCATATAAGCTTGTGTTTGGGAAAGCATGTCATTTGCCTGTCGAAATCGAGCACAAAGCATATTGGGCAGTCAAAAATTTAAATATGGATTGGGAAAAAGCCGGACAGAAAAGACTACTAGATCTCAATGAGATAAAAGAGTTTCGGACAGCAGCCTATGAGAATGCCAAAATCTACAAAGAGAAAACAAAGAAATGGCATGACAGAAGGTTATTGCCGAGGCAGTTCCTGCCGGGGCAGCACGTTCTCCTTTTCAACTCCAGACTTAAATTGTTTCTAGGAAAACTCAAATCTAGATGATCAGGACCATTTGAAGTTGTTCGAGTTTTTCCCCATGGAGCTGTAACGATTAAATCACTAACAGATGACCATGAATTCAAAGTAAATGGCCAACGCTTGAAGCATTATTCTGGACCATATGACATAAAAACCATGGAGACCATCACTTTGGAAGATGCCCTAGCACGCCCTCCTTTAACGAATTAATGTCGCAACTTCCGATCTTTTATTTTCTTTAATTTATAAGGAATAATTCTAGTTTAGGACATTTAATATCTACTGGTTGTTTTCTTTTGTTTTAGTAGGAGAAGAAGTAGAAGCCCCAATGCATAGGACCCCACCCACTCGAGTCCAGCCGCCGCGGCAAGCAAAGGCGCAACCATCGCCCTCCCCATGGACAAAGCACATGGCATCTAGGCAACGGAGAAAAATTGTTACGAGCAGCTCTTTGGAGTCACTCTAAAATTCTTTGTCCTTTATTCAATATTCAATTGCTTTTACTATTTTTCCTTGCTGCATATAAATTCACATTCTGTTTTGTCGTTTATTCCTTCAAAATATAAAGCATTGTGGACAATGCTTGGTTTGAGTTTGGGGGTGCAGATTCACTGCCAAGGCAGCAATCTACTACCGCGGCCTTGCCAAAAAAAGGGAGTATTCCAGTGATTTTTTTATGCTCCTCGCCTTACTTGAATTAACTACCTACACTCTTGCACTGCTCATCATCAGTATTGCCTTAGTTTATTCTTTAAGGCTATAGAAATCTTTCTCCTTACCATGTTTAGGTTCTGTTAAGAGGGCTTAACCTTAGGATGCTTAAGGATGAAAACTTAGAAGCTTACTATAGGAAGAACTTTAAACACTTTTGGGACTTGTGGATTATAGGAATTTTTTTATTGAACTTAGGTGATAAAGACTTAGATTTTTGGAAAAGTAACTAGAGGTGCCTACCACCGGCTCTAGAAAATCTCTTCTTCATGCTAGAGGTGCCCGAAATTGGCTCTAGTATGTATTAAGGAATATTAAAAAGAAAAGACAAAAAGGTTTTTAAGAAAAACACAAGTCTTTGAGGTACCCGAAACCGGCTCAAGATTTGGAGTTTGGAAAAGAAGAGAGGACTTAACCAATATCTATTTGTCTTGAACTTAGAGTTTATCTAAGAAAGCCTTTAATCAACTTGTCCACAAAAACACACACTCACAAATCCTATAGTTTGTTTCTAGGTAAATTCTTAGGTAGCCGAATGGTTAAAGCTTAAAGATAGGCCTAGCTATGGTGGGGAGAATAGATGGACATGTAAGACCAAGAGAGAGTAGAGTTCGACAATTTGATGGTTTGCATTGCTTGAGGACAAGCAATAGTTCGAGTTTGGGGTGTGATAAGTGCTCAACACACTATCACTTTCTACTCCTTTTATCGGCATTTATCACTAAATATTCTCCCACTTGAACCAATGCATGTGATTAATGTGATATATTTAGAAGTTATACTTAAATAGATAATATTTATATAAAAAGGCATGTTTTATTGCATTTTCATATCTTTGCAGGAAAACCATTGCCGCGGCAGAGACAAGGCCGAGGCAGGACCTGATGCTGAGGTAGCAACAGGAAGACAGGAAGCAAAGTGATAGGCGATGGAAAGACAAAAATCTAAGGAACGTGTTTGGACTTGAAGCCCAAGAATCGGAGCTGGCTAGCACAAGGAAAAGCCCAAAGGAAGACCACGCGGGAAAGCCCTCTTAGCCGAATTCAAACTTGGAAATATAATATTATTATGTACTTGACTTGTTCCCTACTCCAAGTTGTATTCTACTTAGGAAAGGTTTGCCCTAGGTCTAGCCTATATAAAAACCTAGCCACCCAATGTATCAAATATCGAAATACCTAGGGAGAGCCGACTTCTACTCTTGTTTACTTCCTCTCCATCATGTTCTAGAACCTTCATAGGGTTTAGGTGAAGGTTGTGGAGTATTTGTGAGAGGAGATTGTAATTTGTCTTTTATTCAATACAATAAAGATTATCAAGGTTTGCTTATCCTTTGTTATTCCTTGTTATTGCATTCAAGCCCGGGAGGGAAGTTTGTGAGTAATCCATTTATCTAAGCTCGGAGAGTTAGATTCACGAAAGGGGTAAGTACGGTGTTCCAATCGCGAAATACTAACTCGGCCTAGGGATAGGTTAAGAGTTTCAGCGGCTAAAAGAAGTGTGAGATTGATTGATGAGTATAATTGGTTCACGCCAGGAGGTATCATCAAGGACTAGTCATCAACAACACTCTGACTTAGGGATAAGCGGAGTCATTCAAGGACACTTTGCCGAACTTTGGTAAAGTCTTCCCACGAGCAAGGGATTGTTGCGGCAAACAGCGTTATCGCCGCCCAGGCAGTAAACTGCAGTGCTGCCGAGGCAGAGATATGCAATTGCATTGGATAAAGACAAGTCAATCAAGTCCACAATACAATACAACTAGATCCTGGCCCATCTTTCTCTCTAATATTTCGACTCTTTATTTTTATTCAACTATTTTACTTTAAATAAATCACACCAACTCACTTATGCTTTTATCTTTCCACAAAGCAAGGAGATAAAGGAAGCATATTAAGTATACCAGTCCCTGAGGAGACGATAACTCGATAACATACTTATCACTTATTACTTGCGATGTGTCCGTTTGCACTAAACGCGCACTTTTGACACGCGAAAAATGTCATAATATTATGCATTAAGAGGGCCTTCATTGCTTGTCTTCATGTAGAATACAAATAGCCTCCAAAGATGATGAAGAAGTGACTTGAATGCCTTGATTATTTGCATAACAATGGCATTCATTTGTATGAATAAAAATCAGCTTTGAATTGACTTGAATATGTGAATAAAGAAGACCTTCAATGAATTGTCTCTTGGATTAAGATGAAGGGACTCTTCCTTGGCTCAAACTCATCCAAATCATCCTTGCATAAAATTCCCGTAATGAAAATTCCAGCCTGCATTGTCTTCGGTAAATCGATCATATCTCAAGCTTCCGATATCGGATTAAGGTGATTCAAAAGGAGTTGGAAAGCTAAGAGATAGGGGAATAAACTTTAGATAGACTTCAAGACTCAAATTGTCCCGGATCCAGCTCAAAAATAAAGATCAATATGACATTTATTCTTGCAGTTTGTGTGATTGTTCATCTCCCGTCATTCACCTGTCATAAAGGTAAACTTTATTTAAATTTTAATTAAAAAAATGCATAAAAAGTATAAGAGTTAGTTTTATTAATGCACTAGTTTAATGAATGAACTAGTTTGATCAATGAACTAACTTTATTAATGACTACATGCATGAATGAAATAGTTTATTTAAAAGACTAGATAAACTACTTCCCTAAATGAACTAGATGCTTAAATACTATGCATGCTTAAATGATCATCACACTTATTCAATGCATTAATATGTATAAAAAAAAACTTTATATTCTCATGCAAAATTATGCATAAGCAAAATAAAGTAATTCTCCCTTGTGAATTCCACTTCCCCATGTTCAAAGCTTGATGTGAACAAGCTTTCCATGGCTGATTGAAACTTCTTGGCCCTTGCACGTGTGATGGGGCCACTTGGGTACTCCTCGGGGTCCTTGTCGTTGGTGCTCATATCATGTTGTCTACCTCTTATTCTAGCCTAGTGTCAATTGTTGGGGTCATAGCATCCTTGCGTAGTCGAGCTTTGTGCACTAATTTTGTTTGGATCCTACGAGAATGTAACATGGTTGTTTAAAATATCGATATCACAACCCTAAGGTCGATTTTGTTTGAAATACTGCTGGAAAATTCATCACTCTTAGGATTTGCATAACAAATGAACAATTTATGGAGTCAAATGCTTTCCTAAGGTCGATTTTTAGAGCACATCTCAGGGATAAATTCTTGCAACCATAACCATTCACAAAATCAGATCTGATACACCATTTTATGATGCTTTCAGTTTTGATATGTAACCCCTTAATCTTGACTTAAGGTGTACGATAGGTTGAAAATTATAATTCTTAAAATTTTAGAATTAAGTAAACGAAAAAGGTAACTTTGAACAAAACTTGTAACTCAAAAAGTAAAAAGTTAATATAAAAGATAAATATTCTGATTTAAAAATATTGTAAATTAAATTAATGGTTCATGCATGAAATTAAAATATCTCAATCCCTAACGATTCCCAAAATAATTGAAGTAAAAATTTTGGTAACTAACATACTAAAAGTAATAGGAAAATTATTTCCAATTGAGAGATCCGAGTACCAACTCATAGGGCTGAGTATCTAAAAAGTTAAACTAAAAGAATGAGCTATAAAGCCCAGTGTGTCTCTAAAGTGCAGTCACAAATCATATTATCACTCAGTTCACAATCAGAAATATAATATATATAATCGTCGTAAATAAACACAATGAGTGATGAATGCAATGTCAAAGAGAATGCAGTCCCATACTCTAAACACTAATCATAGTGGTGGCAAAGTCAACCGGTCACAGTGGAGGTAGTTCCCTAAAACCCCTCACCCCTTATTTCGCCAAACACAGTTATGGTAAAAACCACCTTCCTTTGTACAATCCACCCCATGCAAATGTAATGTAATCAATGCTAATGATCTCAATGTAATCAATGCTAATGATCTCAATGTCACATCACAAATAAATATCACGGTATCACAATAACAGTTAATCAAATAACACAAAAATCTAGCATAGAAAGAGAAAACACCTCTCGTAGCACAAATACTAACAGTGACACGAACGTTTCCCACGGTCTGAGCTAGGTTTTGCTCTAGTTAAGTTAGATCCTACAAACAAAGTTCTAATAAATAATCTTATTCTAAAATATTACTATGCCACCTAAGTACACTAAAAGAACACATACGTGTATCTCGAGCGATGCTCGCAAGAGTCGGTGGAGGTAATACGTTCTCTCTAAAGTCTACGTCGTCTGAAAATGATCACAAAATTCTAATTAAATTTCCATTCGAGTCCAATTACTCAAGTTATAACTTAAAAGGGTCAAAATAGGGCTTTCGGGTTCGAATTTGGCCAAACGGATTGTAAAAACGGGCACATGACATCGAAAAAGGTCAAGATAGGGTCTTTTGAAAAAAATATCAACTCTAGTAAAAAAGTCAATGGTCAACGGTAAAAGTCAATGGTCAGGTAAACGATCAATGGTCAGTTTAAAGGTCAACGGTCAATGGGTCAAAGTCAACGGTCAATACTCGGGTCATAGGTCGCGGGTCAAGTTCACAGATTTAGGTCAGATTTTTGGGTCGAGTTTGTCCGGTTAACACAGTTCAGTTCACAAATAACCGGTTCGGTTTTGTTCAGTCTCTTCTCCCTCATAACCCAATTCAGTTTGGTTTCTTTTCCCTTACATAAAAGAACCGGTCCAGTTCAAGCTTCTTCTTCTCCACAATTATTATAACCCGATTGACAACCTTTCAAACCCTAAACCAAGGCTTAACAACTACAAATCACTGTCGGCGACGGCCTGGACCCCAACAATAACACCCCGACAGAAACCCTCTCCACTTGAACCCTAACGAGAACCACCCAAACCCCCAACAACCAACACCGAAATCACAAACCAAACACACAAGAAATACCCGACTTATTAAAGGATAGGAGAAAACCAGTTAACCTTGAAAACACTGGTGAATCGAGGAAAGGTCGACGGAAACCACACGAAAGTGACACAAAACCTTGAAAACGTCATGTGAATGGCGGACACAAAAAACACGGCCAAGAAACAAAGAAAAGAGAGAGGAAAGATAGAGGAGATGTTTACAGAGAAAAAGTTATGGGAGTACCTCAACCGGCTGATATAACTCAAAAGAGGAGTTATACTCCTTTTAGGTTTAGGATAAAATAAATTGAAATTCCAAAATTACCCTCACAAGAATAATCCTAATTTAAATCGAATTAGGGTTTTTAGATTGGGGGGAAATTGAAAATTAGGGATTGAAACAAAAATTAAAGATTTCCCTAATTGAAGAATTTCGGTTGTTACAAATCTCCCGCCCATGAAAGAAATTTTATCCTTGAAATTTACTTGATGCAAAAAGATATGGACATTGGGCTTTGATAATAGACTTAGGCTCCCACATAGCTTCATCTTAGCCATGATGACATAACAAGACTTTGAACTCTTAATGGTCTTTCTCTTGAGAATTATTTTATCCTCTTCAAGGATCTTAATCGGTTCTTCTTTGAAACTCTCGTCGGGTCAAACCTCAATATCCTCAACCGAAATGATGTGAGATGGGTCAGATCTATAACGTCTTAACATAGAAACGTGAAACATATCATGTATACGTTGTAACTCAGGAGGAAACTCAAGTTGATAGGCAACTGGTCCTACTATTCGCAAAATCTGATAAAGACCGATAAAACGAGGACTCAGTTTACCTTTCCGACCAAAACAAAGTACCTTCCGCCATGGAGATACTTTCAGGAAAACTCTATCACCCACATCATACTCAATAACCCGACATTTCAGATATTCATAAGATTTTTGTCTATCAAAAGAAGCCTTAAGTCTGTCTCTGATCATTCTAATTGTTTCCTCAGCTTCCCAAGTAATATTTGAACCCAATATCATATGCTCAATTAACTCAGTCCAGCCAATGGGTGTACGACACCTACGTCCATACAGAGCTTCGTAAGGTGTCATCTGAATACTAGCCTAATAGATGTTATTATAAGCAAACTCTGCCAGAGGTAAGAAATTCTCCAAACTGCCTGGATAGTCAACAACACAACCTCTCAACATATCCTCAAGGATCTAAATAACTTGCTCAGATTAACCATCGGTTTGTAGATGGTAAGCAGTACTAAAATTAAGTCAAGTACCCAGAGCAGTATGAAAAGATTTTCCAAAACTTGGTTGTAAATCTTGAATCATGATCAGATATTATAGAAACTGGCACTCTATGAAGTTGTACTATCTCAGATATGTATAAACGAGCTAACTTACTGAGGGGTAGTCAACTCGAACCAGAATAAAATGTGTTGACTTAGTGAGATGGTCTATAATAACCCAAATAGAGTCTTTCTTCGACGGATTCAAAGGAAGGCCACTAACAAAGTCCATAGTCACATGTTCCCACTTCCACTGAGGGATCTCAATATCCTGTAAAAACCCAGATGGTCTTTGATGTTCCGCCTTCACTTTCTGACAAGTCAGACACTTAGATACATAATCCACAACATCTCTCTTGAACCCTTTCCACCAACATTGTTCCTGAAGATTCTTGTACAATTTATCCCCATCAAGATGCATGGAGTAGAGGCTATCATGGGCTTTTTTTTTGAAATATATAATATATTGACCAATTTATTTATTTTTTTCATAGAAGAATCAAAATTCAATCCAAAAGTAATAGACTAATATGGTGTTTTTACATAGAAAAATAACACGCTTCTTAAAATGGTAGATTTGATGTTTTTATAGTCAGATTTTGGCATCTTAAATCTTCATTTGTTGCTGTTTATTTACACAATAAACTTTTTTTTAAGTATTATAATCCGATTACAATGTAGTTTTTTAATCTGACTTTTTATATAAATAAATTTATGTAAATTTATAAAGTATATTATTCAAATTTAAATAAATTAAAAATATATTATTATTTATCACCGAGATCAATCTTAAAATTATTTTAATAATTAGTAATTTTTTGTTTGATTAATCTAGGTTTTTAATTCTTTTCATTTTGTGTTAGTTTTTAAAATTTTATATTTTATTTTGATAAAATAATTTTATATTATAAATTTTAAATATTAAAAGATAAAATTTTAAGATGTTTTCTATAAATATTTATTAAAAATTACTTTTTAAGTAAAAATTATTAAAATACATCTATAATATTTTAAATATAAAATATATATTTTTATCTTATAAAATAATTAAAAATTAATTAAAAAAATCAAATTTAATTCAATTTATTAATTACAATTTGTAAATTTATAAATTATAAAATTATCAAATATCTTGATTCAATTTTTGATTTTACTATTAATATTGTTAACTGGTTGCACCTCACTCACTCTCCATCAATCAATGACGACACTAAATAGCATACGCAATGACTTTTTGTGCATTAAATGGCTTTTTGAATTGAGAAAAAAAAAATCATTTTTATTTTTTATATTATTTTGAACAATGATTTTAAACCTATTAGAAGTGTTTTCTTTCTTTCTAAAATCCCCCTCTTTCTCCTCTTTAAATTAAATTAAAATTAGATTTAAGATTTATAAAAAAATATTTTAAATAATATATTTCACTGTATTTTTCTTAACCATCGATTTTATTTTTTCTAACAATTTTTATTTCAATTAGAATAACAATAAGTTAAAAAAGTTTCACCGTTCTTAACTGACCTTTTGTTTCATTAAATTCTCTGGTTGCACCGTAAACATAAATACAAAATTCCAATATTAAGTTTGCACGTGCGGCACAGCTAGCTGTTGTCAAATGTGTTCGGACTAAGTGGCTTTAATTTATTTTATATTTTCTGTTACAAATTTTTATATTATATTTTATTACAAATATTTTTTTGAAATTATATTTTCTTATAGAAAGGAAATGATTAATATTAAAAAAATAAAAAATAATTCAGGTCAACTAACGAAATTGTTATATTTTTGGTCAATTGATTTAATTGTAAAAATATCAAAATTTAATAAAAATAAATAAAAGTTTGAATACCGAAAGAATAGAAATAATAAAATAAATTTTAAAAAAATTGAATACTAAAAATATTATTAAACCTACATCGATTACAAATTATTATTATTATCAGAAGAGTACGAATATTAGAACATATATCTTTAGGAAATGTACGAGAGATTATATCATAGGCCCAGCCTACCACGTCAGCCGTGGTCCCTAACCAATTAAAACCACCCATTCCGTCACTAATCAGCCATGTAATTAATGTAATTTCCAGAAATTATATTTTTAAAATGACATGAAAATTTTGATTGAAGGTTCATTGGTTGAAAAAAAAATGAAATAGAGATTAATGGTGAAGTGGGTAATAATTATTCAATGGGACCACAGTTAACGTGGTAGGCCGTGCCTATGATATAATTTCTCCCAGAATTGGGATCGGACACTTAAATTCTCTTATTTACCCTCCCAAGGCTATAAAATACCCACTAAACTAATTGATCAAAGATACGATGAAAATTATATATAATTAAATCTATTAATTAATCGATTGTTTAATAATATTTATATTAATTTAATTTAAATTCTAAATATTTATTAAATTTAAACATTCTGTTGATACTTTAATCTGTGTATTCTATTTTTTAAAATAAGTTATTACTTTTATCAAACAATAAAATATTTATAATTACAATAAAAGTTTATAAATTAATATTGCAAACTAAATACATAATTTAATTTTTTTAAATTAGTCGCTTTAGATCTGACAAGAATCATATATGAAAAGGTTAAAGACTTATCCAAATACTCGATTGAAAAATAAATATAAAAATTGACTGCATCAACAAATAAATTACAAAAAGAGATAAAAACTATTGAGAAATCATCGAGAAAACGTAAATAAAAATCGAGGATAGTAAAAAGCTCTTTACAAGCCCAAAACATGTATCCAAATTCTTACTGAAAATTTTAAAACATAAAAGATTAACGAGATTATAAACGTCAACTTAATCAGTTATAGTGTCATCAAATTCTTTTTAAAAAGCATAAAATAAAATATCAAAACAATTAAAGAAAAAGAAAATATGTCATTAGATAAACATAAACGTGCTATCAAAATAAAATTAAAAATTATATCATGAAAATAAAGTTATTTTTATAAAATAAAAAAATTTAACGATTGATAACCCATAATAAAATCAATATGATCGTCGATTATAAAGTAAGGCTTGCGACGGACTAGAAAAATGGCTTGTAAAACAGCGCTAGGTTTCTATAGCAGAATGACTCTTTACTCTTCATATTCTATTTAAATTTGTATGAAGGATAGGTGTTATTATTTGTAAAGTTATCGTTTCATGCAACATCCCCTGCCACTACGACCAAAGTGAGGTGATTCGAAGCACATAGCACGTACGGCATTACTATAATCGTGAATGAGATAAGATAAATTTTAAATTATTTGAGTTCGATTTAATAAAAGTTTGATTAAAGTTTAATTCGATTGAACACGATTCAAGCTCGAATTCGATTCGAATTTTTAATGAGTTGAGTTACTTGATACCCAACTTGAAAAGCTCGCGAGTTATTCGAAAATATAATATACTAAAATCTATAATGTTTTATATATTAAAATTTAAATTCCTAAACTTAAAAAACCCTAAAATGTAAATCCTAAACATAAATCTAAACACTAAAATCTTAATTTTAAATTTTGAACCCAACAACCTAAACATCTAAAACCTAACTTGAATTTACACAATTTGTGTGTCAAATCCTTTTTTTTTATAAGGTTTTAAATGAGACATGATAGATATCGAGCTAATCGAGTCCAACATGATCAAAGATCGGTTAACACTTCACTTGATTAGGCTCGAATCAAGTTTGACTGATACCAAATTCTTTAACGAGTTGAATTCAACTTAAATTTCTCAAACTCAGTAAAAATTACTTAAGTTCAAATTTAATTTAAAATTTTAACGAAATAAATCGAATTCAGTATCACTTAATCTCGACTCATGTCACTTACGCCCCTAACTGTTATGCTGAACGCCCACGGCACATGTCGAATACATATCATCACTCTCAAGTAATGAGTCCATTGGATGGTTACAACAAATGAAATCGAAATTCATATCTTAAAACTTATGCTTCCAATTTCTAAACATTAAAATATAAATGAGTAGAAAGACAACAGCACACATATTCATTGTTTATTACTATGCTCTCCATATTTCTGAAAATTTGAATGTTTGTTTTGTTTTTAAATTTCTGAATAATTTAAATTAAATATCTGAAAAATGATTAATCAGATCAAATACAAATAGAATATTTTGAGTTTTAAATTATGCAAAATTTTAAAGAAAAAAATAAAAATCTTTTATTATGTTTGGGTTAATTGTTATCTTGATCAGTCTTTTTTTTAATGTAATCTAATTTCGTACAAATGCTTACTATTTTGATCATTTCAATTTATATTTAATTTGTTCTCTTAACACATTTATTTTTTTTCTTAACTTTGTCACTTATTTATTACATTATATTCTATCATTATTATATTTTTATTTTATTGTTATAAGAAAACACTATAATTAATAATATTTTATTATTTATTTATTGTTATTGTTATTATTATATTTTTGGCTTTTTAAAAAATAAATTTACTACTAATAATTTGAAAAGTTGGATATTCAAATTTTAATAGGATCAAATACGATATCTATTTTATTGAAAGAAATTTAAAAATTATTTTTTTGAACTAGATCTGATCCGAAACTAAAAATATACAATTATAATTATCAATTGGTCTTGTAAGATAATATGTTAGATCTAAATAAAATTAAAGATTCAAATTATGATCACATAAATAAAACAAATTAAATTTAAAAGACTATCTTTATAATAATAATCTATAATACTTAATGTGGATTAATCAATCTATAAATATTAATTATAAACAAGGCTTATATATGAATTAAATTAGATTTCTTTAAGTTTTTCTAGACCAATGAAATTTAACCTTCCTGGGGAAGAATAAGACTTTCAAACCGGTCGGCACTATCTCCTCATGCTCTCTTCTACAAAACCCTCTCCCCTCCCCCTAACAATTGAAGCTGTATTTCTACTTTTGTGCTCTACTCTAATTGAACATTTCTTCAAAAAACGAAAGACGATTGTTCATTTCTCTAATAATGTCAGGATTTTGGTTTCGCCATTTTTGGTTGCGTCGCCTGTACATCAAGGTCAGATTTCTTTCTCTGTCTCTTTCACTTTCACTTTCGTTTCAATGGTTTTCATAAGCCTTTTGAGCAGAAATTTCAAAACTTGGAAAGTGTTTTGCTTCGAAAAGTACATGCAACTCTTTTTTTTTTACTTATATATCATAATATTTTCTGGTAGAATTAAACCTATGGTTTTGAGTCATGAAAGCGTCCTTGTGGATTGTGGAAACAGGGTGGTGGCCTGAGAGCTATGAGGGCTAAATTGGGAAGGGAGCGAAGGGTTAATCGGCGTTTGATGCAGTCGGTGATGGCATCGCAAGTTGCAACTGCCGAGATGCACGAACAGAATCGGAGGATTGGGGAAGTGATGGATCTACACCGTGTAGCCAATGCTCTTGATGATCTGTGGGTTATTGACTGTCTCTTTGAGATTGAAAATGATCCTCTGATGAGGATCGTTTGGCCAAGGATCAATTCTCAGAATCTGGGTAGGAGGAACACCATGAGAGTGAACCGAGCTCGTACGTTCACAGGACGCCGCCGCCGCCCTGGACCTCCATGAATTGTGTGAAGCTGGAGGTGGGAGCATAAGGCTGTATGGGTTCCCTTGCTGAGTCGCATTTTAATAGTTTTGAAGTCTCTCTTTTTTTTTCTCTGTTAATGTTTAGTGTCATGCTGTTGAAGAGAAGTAGATGATACTGTAGTCTGAAAAGGCCGCTTTAATGTTGCTATAATCATGATTATGGTCTCCTTAAGTCTTATTGTATGCTACTTATTACAGAATAATAAACGTTTTCATATGGGGTAACAAATGACTTCGAAAAGTAATTGCTCTAATCTTTTTAATCAAGGATATCAATACTCGTAATTTGTAAGTTATTTCGAATTAATGTTTAATATTAGAGATTAAGACTTAAGAAATTAATTTCTTAAATATATGAAATACTTTAAAATTTAGAATTTATAATTAAATCTTAAAATTTAATTATTTTAATTATAAAGTGATAAAAAAAAGAGACCATAAATATTTACAGAAGTTGTAAGATGGAGAGGGAGAAACACTACTCACTTGTAGTAAAAATCATTAATGTTTACTGAACTCAATTGTCTAATTCCATATTTATTATTACAACACCCATCTATCAATCAATGAGATACAGAAACATAAAAGTTTAATGTAAAAAAATATTAGATTTAAATATGAAATAAATATTAAAGTATTCAAAATTTTTTATTTAAATATTTAAATTATATATTTCATAAATAAATGTTTAATTTTTTATTAAAATAAATATTTAAAAATTTTAACTTTTAATCTTTAACTCGATAAAAAAAAAGTTAAATTAAAAAATAAATTAAAGATTTATTTAGACAAAATTAAGATTTTAAACATTTATTTAAAAGAATTAAGATTTTAGATACATATTTTATTTAAAAATTCTTGTGTTCAGATTTGATGGCTAAAAACAGATTAAATTTCCTAAGATGTGGATAAAACCGGTAATCTATTCTTCAACCCACCCGTGTCTTTAATTTAATGAAGGGGCCACCCAGTCGGCCAATCACAAAGTCAAAGACATAATTAACATGTGGGTTAGGATATTCATTTCTGACACCAGAGCCAGCAGGCACATTGGAGACGAATGTTCTTCACAGATGACATAAATAAATAATCTACTATTAACAGAACACAAAAAATATAACTAAAACAATTTTACCAATGTCTTTATAGTATCAATCTCTATATCATAATCACTACAATTATAAGATTTAAAAATAATTATATTCTTGCACGAGCCCTCTAGCCCAAGTGATTAAAGGAACGGTTGATGTTTTTAGAGGTTACGGGTTGGAGCACCAGCGATAGCAGCAGAGTGATTGAGCGATCAATGTTAAATGATGAAGATTATATTCTAGAATAAATACTACTGTAATCACTATTAATTTGTTTAAAAAAATTATATTCTTTCAAAATAATTCTCTCTTGTAATAAATTTGAGTTTAATTTTAAATTAAATATCTTTAAATGTATGGCCTGTATCTTAACCATGATATTTTGTGACTTTTTCTTTATGAAAGCAAATATTTTATTTTAAACAGTAATTAAATGATTTTTAAAATTCTAAGTGATGAGATCATAGTACATAAAATACTCCCATCCTTTACAATCATAGTAAATCTTTATAAAAGAACTCAAGAATCACAAAGTTTTTTTTTTTTTTTTTAATTTTGATTTTTTTAATTAAAAAAACTTTGTGAAGTTGATAAGCATAGACTGACATATAATTGTTTTAATCTAGAACCATTTAATGGGTCCCGTGCATGCACCATGGAATCAACTAATTGGTCGATTAGCCTATTTGGTTAGAGTGTCCCTCCATCCCATTCAAAGTCAATGGTTGTCTCTTTCATAGGAATTATAAATTTGTTTGATTTAAATACATAAATGTCGAGTCGAATATAAAACCTAAAAGTTCAAAAAAAATCTAAAAAAATATTAATAAAAAATGAGGTCCAACCTATAGATCAATCTTCTGATCATCTAGATTTGTTTTTGGGTCAAGTGGTCCATTTTAAGAGTCTACAAACTTCATCTTAAGGAACAATCTTTCGAGGAATTGTTTGCTTGAGAATTGATCCAAAGGTCATCAAGATTTTGAGTCAATGAGATTTGCTTCAAAAGTCATCCAGATTTATTTTTGGATAAACAAATTTACTTTGTATGTCGTATTATTTTGATTTTGAAAATAAATTTTATTTTTTTACACTTGATTGAACAAAATAGTAAAATAATATTCTTTAAAATTTGATATAGCATTCTTAAGATGTTTTTTAAATTCTTTGACTTCTTAATATATAATCCTTTAAAACATTTTTTAGAGCTTCAGGGTCTCTAAGTTTGTGAATTTGAGCTTGAATGGTTTGGGTTTGACTCATTCTGTAGCACTAATAAGATAAATATAATAGAGTTACTGAAGAATAGAGCTATTTTAACTAATTAACAGCTAATTAACAACTAATAAATCTTAACACTAATTATAAATATTAAATCTTAACATTAATCTGTACCCAATTAAATATTTTATTTATCAAATACAAATCAAGAAAAAAGTCAAATTCAGATTAGGTTATTGGACCAACCTCATACCGGAAGTTGAAACCTTAAAAACATTATGAACAATGAAATATCAAGAAAAATACAAATTTTGAATAAATAAAAAATGTTAGCTGAATATGGTCGTTGTTTAAATAGGGGTGTTAAAAAATACCTGGTCCGACCTGATCCGATTGATCTAATTCGACTACCTGATTCTTGAACTTAAATAACTAGGTATTTACCCAAAATTTTTATCTGGGTCGGGTATCTAGCGCGTCATTTTTCGGGTTAGGCCCGGGTCATGAAATTAAAAATTTTCGGGTACTCGATTCTTATATATTTTATTTTTTACTTTTAAATATAATTATTACTTAAATAAAATACTCTTAGATTCATTATATTCCCAAATCAAACAACCTAATTTTTAAATTTAGATCTCTCAAACTAAATTTTCAAAAAAAATTAGACACTCATCATGAAAAGGAAATTAAGATTTATTGTAAAATAATAAATTTAATTTTATGAGTTGACAAAATTCGAACTTTACCTGTTTAGATATACATTATTTTTTTAAAAAATAAAATAAATTAAAAATATTAAATAATATGCTTTATTTCTATATTTTATGTCTTTTCTTTTTCTATTATTTATATATTAAAATAAATTAAACTAATTAAAAATATTAAAAAATTTCTTAGGCCTATGTTTTGTTTTAAATTAGATTATGTAATTTGAATCTTAAACTTTATGTTTAGATTATGTAACTAGGGTGTTAAAATTTTATGTTTAGATATAGGATTATGTAATTCAAACTTTTAAATTTAAGTATTTTCTTAAAATTAAATTTAAAATATATAAAAAATTAAAAAATCGGGTACCCATTACCCGAATTTTCAGGTACCCGAATATCCGAGTACCAGAAGTACTGGGTATCTGAAAAATTCGGTTCGAGATACGGACCATTTTTTTAAGTATCCGAACCTCTGAGTACCAGGTACTTCGGGTACCCGAATATCCGGGTACCCGAATTTGAACACCCCTAATTTTGAAGAGAGCCCCTAGTTTTATTATATGAATCTTATTAACTATCACGTTATATGATGCTAATTTTTTAAAACTGTAGAACTAATATTTTGATATAATAATTGAAAAATAGTTTTGGACTAATTTGAAAATACTTCAAAAATGTTTCTTATGTCCAAACTACATGGAAATATATTTAAGATGTTTTTGAGAGTTTTTAAATATGTTTTAAATGATTTAAAGAAACCAAAGAAGGGTTTTTAACCCAGGTGTTTCGATACACCTTCAAGGTGTTTCGATACCTGTTCTTCAATGACATGTTTTCAGAGGCAAAATCACAGTGATATCGATACTGGTATCGATACTTTTTCACCACTATGATATTTGGTTTTGATACCTGTTTCTAAACACCCCCAACGGCTAGGAGCGGTATCGATACTGGTATCGATACCAGTTCTTAAATGCAGGTTCAAACGGCTATTTCCCAAAGAAAGTGTTTCGATACCAGTTTTAGGGGTATCGATACCACCTGCACCAGAAGAAGAAATATGCCTTGAAATCAGCTCCAAACGGCTCCAAAACATCTCCAACGGCTATAAACGGCTAGATCATGATTTGAGATGATAAAAGGAAACCTCAAGCATCAAGAGAAGAGTAATGCTTCATTGTAAACAACATTATGATTCAAGAATTGTCTTAGAGCTTATTTCTCACATTTTTGGGTAGACAACACTTGTGAGCTTAATGTTTATGTATGCTCAAGTGTCTTAGGATTGGGTGAGTGCTTAGATTGCAAACATTAGCCTTATTAGAATGATTTAAGTTTGCTTAAGAATTCTCTTTGTGAGTGAATTCCCAAAGTTCGGTTGTGAACTTTGGATGCTTGATTCGGGTTGTGAATCAAGGTTGTAAGGTTATCCCTTTGTTCCTCAAAAGGTTGAATTCTTAGTTAATTTGGGAAATCCTTAGTGGGAAGCTAAGGTAGTGGATGTAGGTACTTGTTCGAAGGCCGAACTACTCTAAAATCATTGTGTTATTTTTGCTTTCACAACAAACACCCAAATTGTCACTTCTCCACCACTTGGCAAGAGTTTAATCGGTTATTCATCGAGCCACATCAAGCCCAACAAAAACAAATTTAATACTTTTTTAAGATCGTGACAATTTTATGATTTAATTGAATCTTTCTGTTATTTTATTCACTCAAACTTTTCTTAAGTTTTATTGCAAAAATTATTGTTAATCTCATCAGAATTTCATATATTTCTCCTTTAACTCCAAATTTGTGTCCTACTAAATAATATTGCAAACAAAATTTGGGGATTTTTGACATCAAAATTATATAACATGAGCAAATCGATAAAGTAGTTTTTTAAGCAAAGTCACCTCTGAATTCAAAATAAAATAAGCTTTTTTAACTCCACTTTTTTTTTGAAAGAAAATTTTGACTCTACTTGTTACAAGAAAACATCTTTTCTTAATAAAATGAAATAAAACTAAAAACAAAATCCAAATATGCAAAGGAAAAAAAGAGACTAAGAAACTCAATTATGAAAATTATAGTACCAACTAGAAATGAAAAACAAAATTAGTTTTAAAAATTAATTATTAACAAAGAAATGTGTTGGTGTTGTGAATAAAGTAAAGAACAAGAATAAAATAAGAGAATAAAGATGAGAGACAAAAGAGAGAGATTTTATTATATTCTCAAAGTAGGGTTGTATACAATGCTTTTTACCTAAAAGTCTATATTTATAGGCATAAGATGAAAACCCTAATTCCAATGGGTATTAAACCCTAATAATAAAGCCCATTAAAGTTTAACTTAATATATGGATATCCACTATAAATAAAGATATTTATAACACTCCCCCTTGGATATCCATGAAGATAATGTGCCTCGTTAAAACCTTACTAAGATAAAAAACCTGTGGGAAAAAAAATTCTTAGTGAAGGAAAAAGAGTACACACATCTTTGATACGCATAACATGTTGCCTCATTAAAAACTTTACCAGGAAAACCCATTGGGACAAAACCTCGGTTAAGGGAAAAAGAGTGCAACGCGTATTTACTCCCCCTTATGAAAATATCACTTAAGATCTTTGAATCTTCATAGTTCAATATTAAATACAATCTTCAAATGTTGAAGTAGATCATGCACTAGTGGATAAATCTTCCAAATCATTGCTTGAAATGATTCATTGAATACTATTCATCTGAAAATCATGAGGGACGAAACTTGAAGAAATATGTTTCGTTTTATCATATTTGATATATCCACTTTGAGATATAAATTTTGTATTATCTCTGTACAAGATAACTTGTATCTTATCTTGTGAAAAACATTCACATATCTTCAGGATATGTTTAGCCAAACACATATTTCGGCTTTGCTTCATGCATAACGATTATTTAAAGGTAATGATCTCGTAGCACTTAAATAATATTTCTGGACTAGCTAAGATACGATGCTTCCAGATCAAATAATGTGTATATTGTGCTTTAGACCAAGAATATCATTACCCTTTTTGTGAGGCGAAAAAATTTTTTTGTTTACAATAAGAGACTTAACAACAACCATAAGGGTGATCAATAGATATGTATTATGCATGTAAAACCTCTTTCAATATTTTTCTATATGTCGATAGATGCACAAGGATTTGAGGAGATCTCTTCACGAGTCTCAACGATATTCAAATCATCGACATACACAACAATAAAAATTCAGAGCTAAACCTCTTAATAAAAATGCTCGGGGAAATAATTCATATAGCATTATACTAATAAGTATTCAATGAGGCGATCATATCAAATACGCCTAAATTGTGTCAAGCCATAAAAAGATATATTCAATATGATTGAATAATATTCTCGAGAACTTGAATGAACTGTTTATGGCAATCTAAATCTTTCTAAAAGTTTTATGTAAATATTACTGTCAAGAGGCCCATTCAAATATGATGTAACAACATCCATTAGGCAGAAACCGAGTAATTTTATTTATTGCCAGATTGATCAAAATCTAAAAGTAGTTGCATCCACCATCGAGGAATATAGTTTCTTCATAATCAATTTCATGTCTTTGTGAGAATCCTTGTGCAACCAAATGAGCTTATGTCTCATGATTTCCCCTTTTGATTTCTCTTTCTCACAAAGTTTTGTTTATATCCACGAGCTTTACATATTTCAATGTACGGGCTATAGGCCCCAATACTTCTATTTTCAAAAGAGATTTTAGTTTCGCCTCAATTTCCTCTTTCATGTTGGCCAATCATTTCTTTATTTACATTGCCCAATTGACAATGATTCATGATCCACATCATCGAATAAAATCTCTAGTGCTATATTGCAAGCAAATATATTAACGATGTCGATTTAATTTTAGTTCCACTTATTACCAGAGATGACATAATCTATTGAGATCTCTTTATTATCAGGTACTTGAGTCATGTCAATGTCTCTGTTGGAGACCATTTAATCTCTTCTAGAGATTTTCATAATCATTGATTCCTCGATCAGACCATCATAAAATATAGCTCCTTTTCTTTTTCAAGGATCTTTGGAACTTACTTGTCTACTACGCTTTAAGCGTAAGTTAGACTCATTAGCAACTAGAGTTTATCCTTCCATGACATCAAATTTAATCGGAGCATTTATAGCTGGTATACGTGACTTAGTCACTCTTTTAGGGTCAGCAAAATCATATGCAATTGATTTGCTAAATGAATTATCCATTGAACTTATAGTTCACATTGTGTAGTATGTGGATCAAAAAGAGAAAATGATAATTCATTCCAACTTATTTCTTTCCCCAACTATTTATTTTCTCCCCCTAATGTTGGGTAAACTGACTCATTAAAATGATAGTAAGTAAATCGGGTTATAAATAAATTCTCTATCAAAAGCTCAAGATATTTAAATCTGATATATATATTCCCAACAAAACTCATCTTTGTGCGTTGTGGTGGAGCAATTCGAACATATATCGCACACACAAAAAAATCTAAGATGAGAAATATTTGATTCCTGACCAAAAACCATTTGTAATGGGGAGAACTTATGATCATTTGTTGGCTTGATGCGAATTTGTGATACTACATATAAAATTACATGTCATCAACATTATTAAGATTGATTGTCTTTAGAAAATAATCTGAAAAATGTGCTCGTAATTTTATCAACTGAGCAAGTAGCCTCGCAAACACCAAGTTGCGGGTTAATAACAAGGATACATATAACGATCTAGTCGATGCATCGATAAAAATCATAAAATATCTAGATGAAATTTTAGAAAAGGTGTATGGGACCATATATATCACCTTGTATCCGTTCCAGAAAAGTAATAGATTTACAATTTATCTTAGCTGTTGATGATTGAATAATCAAATTGCTTTCATAGCAAGTATCACATGAAAAATTACCATGAAGAAAATCTTAGTTCTTCAATAAATGATCACATGAAAGTGTCAGCTAATTTTCGCGTCATAATTGAACCGGGATGGTCTAACCGGTCATGCCAAATAAAATTATCAGTAAACATCTAGTTTACAATAGCATGAGCTTCAATTTTTACCAATTCTTATGAAATACAATATGGATGACAGTGCATGTAATTTTGCCAAGATTTCCTTATTGCCTTGAATTATACTCATAATATTGAGATAGTCAGCATCCCTTGACTAATATTCTCAATATATTTCTGTAAATATCTTTAAAACTCAATAAGTCTCTTTGCGACTTTGACGAGCATAATGTACTGTAAATATGAGATAAAGTCTCATTTGGTAATAACATATTTGCTTAACGAGCATAATGCACTGTAAATATGAGATAAAGTCTCATTTGGCAATAACATATTTGCTCAGTCGGAGCTTTCTGTGATATTAGTACTTCCGGATATAGTACTCATATTATTCCCTTGCATTTAAAATGGGAAAATATGCATAATTATGCACCTTTTAATATGTGCTTTATTTCATTCACTTCGGGGAATGAAAAATATATGTTTTGTACCATTCACTTCGGGGAATGAAAAATATTAAATATAGCACATTATATCAACTCGGTTATCTATCAAACATAAGCTCTGAAAAGCTCTTCCGAAGCATTGATATTTATGTACTTTGAGATATAGTACTCACATTTTCCCTTGTATTTAAATGGGAAAATATTTCTTATACTTAAGTGTAGTATGAGTACTTACACTGTCTGCTTGGCATAAATAGCCACAATTCATTGTAGATCTCATTCCGGAAGTGATAACATTCTTCAAAGGATAAATTAACATAGAATGTAAATAAATAATATATAAAATAAATTAACGATAAATTAACATAGAGCATAAATAAATAATATGTAAAATAAATTATCATAAATATATAATAAATAAAAATAAATTAACAAAATAAATAAAAGATCAATTATTTCATTTAGATGTTATAAGAAAAATAAAATAAATGGCGAATTATTCTCTTGAAGGACTATGAGAAAAATTATCAATATCCAATTGAGTTGGATCAATAACGCCATTATTTTCGCCACAAAGAAAATCTGATTATATTTTCTTTAATTTATCATTCATGATTATGAATAAAGTCCATAATACTTTGGCGTTTGATAAGTACAAGATCAATGGTTTATACCATCACATTGATAACATAAAGATTTTGATATGATCTTTATCATTCTTGTCATCTTTATAATTCCACTTCTGGGAGATATAAGTGTTTTCAAAAGAATCTTATCTATGTTTATTTTTGACTTCAATCGCAACCACAATTACTAATGTGGCTTCTATTCATTCCGTTATATAATGTCACATTCGCTTCAGGGAATGGAGCGGAGCCTGTTGGGCGATATTGATGATTTTTCATGAGCAACTCATTATTTTGCTCAGTCACAAGAAGGCAAGAAATTAACTCAGAATATTTCTTAAAGCCTTTTTCACGATATTGTGTCTGAAGGACAACATTGTTGGCATGAAAAGTGGAGTATGTTTTTTTTTTCTAACATATCCTCATCAATGATACTCTGGCACATAATTGAGTTTTATTCACTAACCATATAGTGAATTATCACGTTTGCATTCACTTCAAGGAATGAAACAAATTCAATAATCGCATGGAATAAACATCATGCTTACATTCACTTCAGGGAATAACATAAATCAAATAATCGTATGGATTAATCATCATGCTTGCATTCACTTCATGGAATGTCATAAATCCAATAATCGCATGGAATAATCATCATGCATGCATTCACTTAAGGGAATGCCTCCCATAAAAATTCTTTGATTAAGATAATTTTCGTAACTTGAACTTGGGACAAGTCTATAGTCGAGTTTTTCGACACAAAAAAATATTGCTTCCAAGCAAATATAGACTTTATAATATTCATACTATTAAATAGTAATTGATCAACCAATATATATACAATATATACAAAGAAAAAAAAATTTAATCCTCATACGCGGCGTTGTTAAACCAGTCCACAAGGTCCTTTAAAAAAGAACCTCCTTTGAGACCAGTAGCCTCGCAGAACGGGATGTCCAGCCAATATACTCGGATTAAACCAACATAAAAAAAGAACATATTAATTGATTAAAGGTTTAATATTTGTTCTAATATTATGTTATACTTAAAACATGATTAAAACATAAACTTTCGTCATAATAGTAAAATAAACAAATATTGGTTATAAATAAAGATAAAAAAATCTCAAATTAAATAAATAAAACATACCAGACTTTCCACTAATTTGAATATATGGAAAGTTTAATCACCAATATTTTGTTAAAATCCTTTTTGAGAATTGTCGACAAGCACCACGGGAATTGAGTCACTTTATCGCTACACAAACACCAAATAACCAAAGATTTTTAATAAATTAAAAATCAAATCAAAGATTAAGAGAGAAAAATAATTGGTAATTAAAATATAATTGAGGGAGAAAAACTTATCTTTGATTTATGCTAGTAACAAATTCTTGTCAATAAATCCTTTAAGATTCGAACGACAAATACCTCCGTTGGTTAGAGTCTCGTGCTGATAACGTGTTGTGAATAAAGTAAAGAACAAGAATAAAATAAGAGAATAAAGATGAGAGACAAAAGAGAGAGATTTTATTATATTCTCAAAGTAGGGTTGTATACAATGCTTTGCCTAAAAGTCTATATTTATATGCATAAGATGAAAACCCTAATTCCAATGGGTATTAAACCCTAATAATAAAGCCCATTAAAGTTTAACTTAATATATGGATATCCACTATAAATAAAGATATTTATAACAGTCGAAAGAAAAATATATTTCGGAGAAATAAAAGTTGAAAACAAAGAAAAAAAATTGTCTTTGCAAACCCAAAATAGGAAAAATTATATTATGGGTCATTTTTGTCACGTTATTTATGAGACCAACCAATTAAAAATATCTATTTAATTATTTTTTTATCTAATTATTTTTGTCAAGTGAAACTTTAATTGGTAAAAACTATTTTTAAACTTAATTTACAGTAAATATTAATAAAGATTCAATTGGTAAAATTGATGAGGTAGAAAAAATAATTAAATGAATGTTTTTGATTGATTCATTCCATATATAACCTGATGTGTTGATAAGTGCGTAAAAGTTCTATATTTTATACCACTTTCCACTCAATTATAGTAAAACTTTTATAAATTAATTCCCTTGGGATCATGAAAATTTATTAATTTAGAGAGATATTAATATATCGATAGATTAATAATTTATTAATTAAAAGAAAATTTCTCAATTCAACAAATATAACTTTGATAAAGATATTGTGTGAAAATAAATTATAAATTGTACATAATGTCCCAATTAATTAAAAATAAGTAGATTCATGTATATGTTATTAAATATCTTCATGTATCAAATTATTTATATCTAACTAGACTAATCTATGTACTTAATAATTCATTATTTTAATTTAATATTGTATTCATGAATTTACGAATTCATTGAACTAATTGAATATTTTCATGTATTTATTAAGTTCATTGTAATTAATCAAATAATAAATTAAAAAACTATGTACTGGTTTAATGATGAATGTACTTGTTGGATTATCCAGATGAAAATGATGAATGTTTACAAGTTCAAAGTTTAGAGAAAATCGTGAGTAATATTGTCGAAAGTTCTACTAATGATGAAGTTGAAGATGATTCAACACCACTTGAACTAGTCATGCGAAAGGAAGCATTGAATACGACAACAACTCTTCACAACTTTTTATTGCAGTTGGAGACCTCAATGCCGGAACTTGTGGGTGCAATTAGAAAAGTTAGAGATACAATTGAATTAGATTTGAATTAAAAAAAAAAACAGATTACAATAGATTCATATTTTTAGCAAGTTACCAAAGTAGTAATTGTAATATTTATGAATTATTAATTTATAGTTTTGATGAGACTTTTATATTTATAAAGGGGATCTCCAATAAAATATTATATTATTATCTTATCAAATTTAATGATTTTTTACATTGGCCCAAATCGGGACTAGAGAAATTTATTATTTAATAGAGTTTATTAATTTAAAGAGTATTAATTATAAAGGGTTTACTGTATTGTTGATAATTAATAAACTTTGATTGCAATAATAGATAATTCAACATATTTTTTATATTTCATCGTATAAGTACTTAGTTACTATTTTTATACAATATTTGGTAGAAAATGAGTACGATTATGATTTTCTTTCTTAGACAGGGAATAAACCGCCCAATGATGGCAGATATCATCAATAGATACCGAATGAAGAAAGATGTAGATCAGATGCAGTGTAACACCCGCTAGGGCAACAACTTAGCTGCCGCAGTAGAAAAGCAACGAAGGCATATGGTGTGTGATAGAAAGAAAATAAAGAGCTGAAGTTGTTGAGATAAGCGATAGAAGAAACAAAGAAAAGGAAAGCAAGGCAAGACAAGCCATGGTCAAAACTATGAAATTCAAGATTCCAAAATGAGTAAAATTAGGAAATAAAATAAAGATCTTGTATTTAATATTAATGTTTTATTTTATTCCAATTAGTATTCCTACTTTTCGAAAGTTTTGACCTAGGTTTGTCTTATATATATCGTCCCCTAGGTATAGGAGAAAACAAACACCACTTAGAATTCAAGACTTTCTTCCTTTATCCTAGCCGCCACCATCATCATTTTGTTCTAATTCTTCCATAGGCCTAGGAATAAGTTTGGATTTTAACGACTAATAGGAGAATATCATCAGTTATTTTTCATCCTTGATTCACGTCGAGAGATATTATCAAGACGTGATCCTCAATAGCACTCCCAATTAGGGGTAAGGAGGAGTCAATAAAGGATGCTCTGTCGAACTATGAGTTGTTGACTTGCCGACGAAGCATAACCCGCCGAGGCAGCTAAGGCGACCCTTCAGCGACCCGCTAAGGCGACACTTCAATCTCTTGCATTAATAAAACAAGAATACTTTACAATTGGATTCCACACTAGGAAGAAATTTAACCTAGCCTTCTTAGCATATCTTAAATTCTAATCAATTAGTTGTTTTAGTTATTTAGTTAATCATAATTCCAATAAATTATTTATGTTTTTACTTTTTCTTAGTGCAGGAGCGATAAACTGAGTAGGTATCCATTCCCTATGGGATCTATATCTTAAATTCTATAATTTGGCAAAGGTGTGCACTTGGACCATAAAGGTGTAGTCTTCCTACACGCAACAATCACCTGTAATATAATTTTTCTAAAACGACTGAAAGAAGAATAAATTTCATCTAAATTGTTGAA
This sequence comes from Abelmoschus esculentus, assembly GCA_035048815.1. Taxonomy (NCBI): domain Eukaryota; kingdom Viridiplantae; phylum Streptophyta; class Magnoliopsida; order Malvales; family Malvaceae; genus Abelmoschus; species Abelmoschus esculentus. Next base: position 7,946,402 of record JAUCBN010000049.1, read on the forward strand.
TTCAATAGGGTGATTTTTGTTTTAAAAATAAGTAAAATAAAAAATTATAGCATAAGTTTGATTAATTATATCATTTATGGTGTTAATCAATAAAAATTATTAGTTTTATTATTTTTTTGTGTCATTTATTTTTTAAGTGATTCTTCACTTGACAATCAATAATCTCTAGAATAAGTGCTCAAAAGCTTTCGGTCGATAATTTCTCTTTCTTTAAGTTGTAGGTTCTAGACTTATTATTATTAAAAAAAAATCATTTGATATTTTTTTAATTTAAATTAAATAAATATACATAAAGATTTACTTGATATAAATATATAAAAAATAATAAAATTAATATATTTTATTAAATAAATTCTGAATAACACATTATTTATATCTATAATATACTTTTTTAGACTACAAAGAGGTGACAAATTTAGAAAGAAAAAACTATAGTTGATCGTAAGAAAAACGTAAAAAATATATAGGATATTTTGTAAACTTATGGGTTGGATTTGAGATTATTTGCTATAATTTTTATGATTTTAATTTTTTTTAATAAACTTGTTTATCCCTTCTCTTTTTTTTAAAACTATCGAGATGGATCAGAACTAGTCTGGTTTGAAAAAAAGTACCACCCTATGAGGGTTAGAAACTTCAAAATTAAAAAAATATTAAATTAATATAAAAAATATAATAATAAATATGATTTTATGAAAAAAATGTAATTGAATGATTAAAATAAAAATAGAAGAGAAACTAATAGGTAATTATAATTACCCTAAAAGTATAACACTAACCTAATTTTTTAAATCCCTAAAATGCCTTCAATCCTTGTTGGCATATAGATATCTTTGTCCCGCAGCTGCTAGCTATCATCTCCATTCTCGCGGCCATGTGCCATCGACGAAACAATCACCTACTGGTCACTGTAAGTTTATGACCCATCATTTTGTTTCTGTATCAGTTTGCTCCTAGTGTCATTTTGTTTGTTAAGCTTTCGTGGTCTTATTTTTCCTTGTTTTTTTTGTATTGGTTGAGAATTTTCATGCTTGCAGACTTTGTATTGGTTCTGAAAACTATTATATTTTTCTAGTTTAGTCATCCTGCTGATTAGTTAATTTGAGTGTTTTTATGTTCAATTGAATTATTGCAAGAGGAATTGAATTTATTTTTATTTTAATTAGTTGTGAATATTCGTAAGGAATTTGTATTCTATTGAACGAAAAAAGGAGAAATTATGTGATCTATATAACTTTTCTTTTTACTGGTTTATACATTTTTCCCACAAGAAGTCAAATTGATTGTGGCGTGGTGGGGATGGATGTACTCAACATCCATAAAGGTAGTAATGGTTTTCAATATTAGACATCCATGTTACTTTAAATAGAGATACTTTCTCCCAAATCATAAACCAATCTTTTTAGAAATTCTTGGCACTTATTTTTTTTTCGTGTTCACTAGAACCGGATGCATATTAAGATAGTTTCACAAAATGAATCTCATACCTCAACACTATCATATCCTTTTGCTTTAAATCTATGAAACCTTTATGACGATCAGCTAAATACTATTCCACCACATAAGGGTTATGAAAAGCTTGACGGAAAATCTCCTAAGTCATCAGATCAATTGACATCAGTCTTTGTTCAACTTTCCACCAACATCATGCCTCACCATGCAGTAGTGAAACAATAACTCTCAACTTCTTACCGGTAATGTATTCTATCTCCTCGAATAGGCTCTCAAGGTCCTTATCCATATCTCAGCATTTGATTGGTGCTCATCAGACACACCTGTAAAGACCATTATCCCAATAATCAAGAAAATAAAAAAATAGCTTTCTAACATTCTCTGACTGATCACAGATTTATTTTAATAATTTCCGATTAACTGCAACATTGTCTAACTCAACCATCTCACTATCATTAAAGTCAACTAGATCCTCTTCATGACGTGGCTGATCACGTTTATCTCCATTACTGGACTATTAACCCATAGTCTATTGATCAACTCCTTGATTTTGACCTCATCGTGATCAATAACATGATCAACAGTAGGAGGAGGTTCAGTAGCAGTCGCAATAGTATGACCTTAGCCTTTACCAACAGCAAGTCTAACACTCCTACGAGGTGACGTAATATTTATTTACAAGTATAGGACTTAAATTAGTCTTGGTACCGGGGTCTCAATTAAAAAACACATGAAAAATCTCGTAATAAAACATTTTTTATTAAAATCTTTTCATATCCCTAAAATATTTAATGCATGCATGTTTTTCAAAATTTTTATGAAAACACTAGTTATAAGTGTAACACCCGACCCGGATGTCATATTGGGCCTCCGGCTTAAAACCTGTATTTCAAATTTCTTTCGAAAGCCCAACAAATAAATCAATCCAAGTCCAACATCATTTCATAAAATCCATTAAGGCTGAAAAATAAATCCAGAAATAGTTTAAAATACTAAAAGCTCCAAATTATTACAAACCATTTAAAACATTCGACCCAATTTAAAATAAACAGAATTACAATTACATATAGGGTTCGACAAAGTACTAGCCCACTACATCTCTAAATGTACTCTGACACAAAGTCGATGCTGAAATCCAAACCTTGATGGTGCTCCATAGAAATCGGCTTCTCCTAACCTACACATGAAAACACATTTCGAATGTTGAGCTACAAAAGCTCAATGGGTACGCCGAACTCGGCCCAAAAATCATGCATATCATAAGCAGTAAAGCAAAACATATAAATATCGTGCATGGTATGATGGTCTAGCATGCTTGCCTAACACATGGCATAAACAATGTATAATATCGCACACAACATATACATGTGTCGCATGTCAAAAGTGCGCGTTTAGTGCAAGCGGACACATCGAAAGTAATAAGTGATAAGTAATTATCGGATTATCGTCTCCACAGGGACTGGTAGACTTAATATGTCTTCTTCACCTTCTTGTTCTGTAGAAAAGTAAAAACACAAGTGAATTGAGTTGGTTTATCTAAACTAAAATAACTAAACAAAAATAAAAAGATTTAATAATAGAGAAAGATGGGTCAGGATCCAGTTGCGTTGTATTGTGGATTTGATTGACTTGTCTCTGCTCAATGCAATCGTATATCACTGCCTCGGCAGTACTGCAGATTACTGCCTTGGCAGCGACGATACTTGTCTGCCGCGGCAATCCCTTGCTCGTGGTTGGACTTTACCAAAGTTCGGCAAAGTGTCCTTGAATGACTCCGCTTATCCGTAAGTCAGAGTGCTGTTGATGACTAGTCCTTGATTATACCTCCCGGCGTGAACCAATTATAGTTACCAACCAATCTCACACTTCTTTTAGCCGCTGAAACTCTTAACCTATCCCTAGGCCGAGTTAGTATTTCGCGATTGAAACACCGTACTTACCCCTTTCGTGAATCTAACTCTCCCAGCTTAGATAAATGGATTACTCACAAACTTCCCTCCCAGGCTTGAATGCAAGAACAAGGAATAACAAAGGATAAGCAAACCTTGATAATTTTATTGCATTGAAAACAAATACAAAGTACAATCTCCTCTCACATATACTCGGCAACCTTCACCTAATCCCTAAGAAGGTTTAGAACATAATGGAGAGGAAGAAGACAAGTATAGAATTCGGCTCTCTCCCTAGGTATTCCGTGTTTTTTACATTGGGTGGCTAGGTCTTTATATAGGCTAAACCTAGGGCAAACCTTTCCTAAGTAGAATACAACTTGGAGTAGGGAAAAAGTCAAGTACATAATTAAAATATTTCCAAGTTTGATTCGGCTAAGGGGGCTTTCTCGCGTGGTCTTTTCTTGGGCTTTTCCTCATGCTAGCCAGCTCCGATTCATGGGCTTTGAGTCCAGACACGTCCCTTGGATTTTTATCTTTCCATCGCCTACAGTCTTGCTTCCTGTCTTTCTGCTGCTGCCTCGGCATCAGGTCCTACCTCGGCTTTGTCGCTGCCGCGGCATTGGTTCTCCTGTACAGATATAAAAATGCAGTAAAACGTGCCTTTTCTGTAAATATTATCTTTATGAGCTTCAACTTCTAAATATATCACATTTAGTTCATGCATTGGTCCAAGTGGGTGTATATTTGGTGATTAATGCCCATAAAAGGAGTAAAAAATGATAGTGTGTTGAGCACTTATCAACATGTCATATCACAAATAACACACAAGAGTGAGGCCCGTGTCCACACAGCATCGGGATCCTACACTCAGGATTGAGATTGCCCTCAAATCCTATGCCTTGAATGTTACATCGAATATCTTCGAACGTGGCCGCCCAACGTTCGAAAATAAGGGATGGAGGTCGCCCAACCAATCCCATGCTCGGAATGTTACATCGAACATCTTCGAGTGAGGTAGACCAACACTCAGAATAAAGTCTTCAATACATCACCCGGAATGTTACATCAGATGGCCTTCGATGTGTTGCAACACTTTTGGATATATGGATTTCCATCACACAAGGATTCAAACCACACAAATGATCCACCTAGGACCTCTTCACAACAAGACGTATTAAGACTCATCGTAACTTAGTTTATCGGGGTTAAGATTATCGATTTTGGTTTAACAATTCATTTCATTATTTATAAGATTTTTTAGGATCCTTAATTCTCTTTCGAACCTCAAAAACTACTTAACTTGTCGAGATTTCGCAGGGGTATCGATACCCTTAGGTGGGGTATCGAAACACCCTGTATCGAGACCCACCCAAAGAGGGTATCGAAACACTGGTATCGATACTGGTACCGATACCCTTTGACCAACCTTAAGGTCAACGAAAGGGAGAATATCTGCTTCGATACGAGTATCGAATCAAAGATGCCACTAGAGGGTTTGGTATCGATACCTGTATCGATACCCCCTCCCCAATAGCCTATTTTCTCTCAGGGGTATCGATACACGGGCACCCGGTATCGATACCACATGCACGAATTGCAGGTCTGCACTTAAAATTTTTTAAGAATTCATCTCAAACTCGATCCAATCGATCCTAAAGTGTTACAATAGTATTTTAAGGATGTTTGAAGTGTTTTAACATCAATTTCACATCATCAAACACAATAATCTGAAATCCACCATTAATGAATTTTAAGCTTTAAACCAAGCACACAAGCACCAAAATCTATATGAATGCAACTACCATGATATAAATGATGAGAAGAATGAGTTGGGAGTACCAACCTTAGCAAGCAACAACAAAAACGTCCTTTTTCTTCCTCTTCAAGCTTTCTCCTTTCCTAAGCTTGAAGATGACTCACAACCATCTTTCTCTACAAGAAAAAGATGAAGAACAGATTAGCAACACCTTAGAGACGATTCACAAGGCTCCAGAACACAAAAAGGCCAAGATTCAAACTCTCCAAACTCAAACTCGGACAAAACCCTAAACCCCCTCATAAACCTTAATCTTCACCAAACCAACACATATTTACCTCTTTTAATAGATCCTTGATGACTCTAAAACTTTTACTCTTCCACCAAATCGAGATTCCACAGAAAATTCCCAAAGATCAAACCTTTTCCTCAACTCTATTCTTACCAAGAGGATGAAGGAGGAGAAAAAGAGAAGGATGAGATCACTTCTGCAGAGAAATAAACCACACCCCTCTTCTTCTCTCCACATTTCGTTAATTACCAATATGTCGCCACTAAACAAGGCCCAACACTCAACTCAACAAGTTTAAGGCCTAACAAGGCCCAAAACTACACAACCGGGGGACCAAAACCGCAACCCAAGCCCCTCGGTTTAACCCGACACTCAGATCCGAAATTTGGGTCGTTAAAATAAGCCTCACAGTCTTAGGGTTGTACTCAACTCTTATACCAATAAATGTAACCCTCTAAACTTAACTTATGGAATATATTAGGTTTAAAATGTTAATTTTGTAACCTTTTAATTATTAGGTATTTCAAGTGCAATCTTACTTATTATTGGGTGACACAAATATATGACACGTTTCGTGTAGTGTTAAAATAAAATACCTTATTCTCAAATAATAAATAAGGAAATTAAATGTAGTAAGTGAGAAGTAAGGGTCGATCCCACAAAGACTAGAAATTTCGTGATTATGCTTGTTTGATTGGTGATTCAAGAAGACGATTGAATAATGTTTGAGTGAAAGGGGGTTGTTTGATAAAAACTAGTAATTGAAGATAAAATAAAGAAAGTAATTCAATAAAATAAAAATTAGCCTTAGGCCCTCGCTTTAACTTGACTTTAATAGATCATCGTAAAAAGATTTCCACTTCAGGATTTTACGTCTGTACATAGCTTTCAAGGTTTAATCCTTGAAGCAAAACTTTAAAAACGAATACTCAAGTGTTATTTTTGATATTGGTTTCATGGATTAATCCACCAACTGTAATACTCGAATTTCGTCCGGGTTAGAATATAAAATAAGGTAACAAGTAAATATTAAATAGAAATAGAAAACTAAATAATATTATATAATATAAAATAAATAAATAAATAAATTTAAAAGGATAAAGAAGGTGACGGTTAGCTTGGAGTGGGTGGTTAAGATTAATTTTTGATCTTGGATCACAAAACAGAAGGGGGGCGAAGCAAATTAGAGAAGACAGTGGTGTATTAGGGGTAGTGAATTTCTTTTTTGCTTTCTCTCCACAACAGGTAAACCCAGAGGAATTAAAAGGAGGAAAGAAGATGCCCCAAGAATGGTGCTAGCGAGATAGAATTGTAGTTGCAAAAAAGGAGTGGGGAAATTTTATTTGAAATTAAAAAGGTCAGATTCAAGGGGATGACAATTGAGAGGAGAATGAGGAAACAAACGTAGCAAAAGCCATGGTTCTCAGCCATGGTTTGAGGGGAAAAAACTGACCGGTAACCATTCAAGGGGAGACAATTTAGAAGTTGGGGGATGACGACAATCGTCTCATGGATATCAACGAACAAGAAGAGTTAATTTGTTCTCTGGAAAAGATGCATGCTCAACAAAGTCTTCAAAGGAGGAGCGTGTTTACGACACTTCTCTTTTGTTACTCGGCGTTTCTTATATGCTCCATCCATCACCAAACCTTATTTTCATGGGAATTGCGGCATCATGCTTATTTCATGGAAAATGTTGATTCATGGATGATTGGATTTCATTTTCAAGAGAGAACGTAGTTGTTTCATAGATGGAGGGGGAAGTACTTTTTAGGAAGCATAAAGATCATAGTGCTGCCATTAGCCAAGTTGCATTATTCTTAGGGAAGCCATGATTCCATACATTCTGCTGGCATTAGGAGGCAACCTCGTTGATGAACCTGGTCCAGTGAAAGGTGGTACTACTGTAATTGCATTTGTTGAGGATCTTGATGGTTACAAGTTTGACCTAATTGAAAGGTGCCTTGTTCCTGAACCTTTGTGCCAATGCATGTGTATTCAAAGCAATTTCAATTAGACCTTTAATTACAAAAGCGAAACCAAAAGATGTAGAAGTTTTGGATAGGTATGCCACAAAAGGGCCTTTGTCTTTCAATTAGTTATTTTATTTAATTATTTGTTTTATTTATTTATATGTATATTTTAAAAGTATATAGTCTATTTTGTTTAGGATGACACTTAACTCATATTTTGATAATTAAATTAGAGCCGGTAGTCACTTTAATTAAATAATTAATTTTAAATAGGGAGATAATTATAGTAACGATGACATTTTAATCATATACCTTGGATACACTAAGTGGCCAGTGTTTTGACGTAATATTGTGTTGGCCAAAATTTTACTTTGGTACCGCATTCGACGTGTCATTAAAACATAGAAAATGATAAATAATTTAGGGTTAGAATTAAATAAAATTGATTAGGTAAATAACTAGAAACACCAATAGTATTATTAATTTTATTTAGGGTCAAGATGGTAGTGTCCAATCGTTTGGATGTTATCATAATACACTTGGTAAATTAATAATTTAATAGGGTTTTAAATATTTAATTAATGGAGCCTTATAGGTTAGAACTTATAATTGACAAGATAATAACCAGTAATGCATTTAAACCTTCTGGAGCAGAATTTATATTTCTTTAAATACGAGTTAAGGTTTTCTATTATAGGACGTCTTATTCAAATCTCGTATTTAAAAGAAATGTACTTTCTTATCAAAAAGGATATCCTCATTCGAACGATACTCATTTGACAATAACGAATTAAATTTATACTATTATTCGAAATGCCAAAATGCCACATGTAATTAATAAGGTACCAATTTCGGGTGCTTGTAAGGGTCGTCCTTACGAATAATCGACTCCCGAACCCAAATGTTTTTTAAAAAGAATCTTTGGTTTGTTTTATGGTGTTTGACCTACCTAAGTGGCCGGTGACAACTCTAATTCATTTTTAAAATTCAAATAATATGTTTTTTTAATAAAATTTCAATTTTCATAATTAAAAGCAATAAAACTCGAATTTTCAAAAATCAACTCGCCAGACTAATTTTACACACTCGGTTTTAAAATGGTCGCTACAGCTTGGCGACTCCGCTAGGGACATTTTTTGAGAGTCATGCCTAATAATTAATTATACGTGGCAATTTGGCATTTTGAATAATAATTTAATTTTCTTCAGTAGATTGTCGAATGAATTTTTTGACGAATGAGGGTAGTTTTTCTTTCTTTTGTGTGATATATATGTAATTCATGCATAAGCTCTCGACCCGAGCTTTTACCCTTGAGTTTGAGTTAGATATAATCGAACGTGATGCTATCCAGCACTGAGTTTCGGATTTATGTCTACTTCCGGTATACTAACCTTAAGCGTCGTGAGGTCTTCACCTCCGTTATAAGGGACCTATACTACCGAATCGATGTCTTATCGTCGCAGTAAACGATAACGACAGTTCGAGAACCTAGAGTCTAGATCCGAACCTACATGTGTAGAGTAGAAACTCACCCCTAGGAGCCAGACAAGGATCGTAAGATAAGGCGGTATGCTGCTGAAATGCCATCAAATTAGAGTTTCTTTGTTTAACTGCTCTTTGGTTATTTTTGTGCAATATAATATGCTCTCTGGTTATTTTTTATGCAACATAAATTGTTCTTTGGTTATTTTCGCAATTTAAATTATTTTTATTTTTGTTTATATTATTAACTTACCATACTGACACTTTTTTATGGTGTGTGTGTGAGTTCATATAGCATGCATTAGAGGTATCAATTCGAGAGCTAGTTGTATAGACAATGGTCATAAACGAAAGGTTTGATAGACAAGTGGAAGACAATATGCCGAGATGGACCGTATTCGAGAAGACTCAGTACGAGATCAGAGTTAGTGTTCGGGGAGATTGAGTACCAGTAATACAAGGGTGTTTTAGAAGACCTCAAGAACAATACATGTCTACAAATTAAGGGTAACTTGAGAATTCTTGGATGATAATACGGAGAATCATTTTCAATAAAGTTTTTTAGTTGCTATCAGGAGGATGGTTACAACACCAACAATTGTGAGGTTTTTCTACACTGTTCTAGTAGGTGAAAAGAATTAGATTTATATTGGTTTTAGCATTTATTCTAGCTTCAAATTGGATACCGGGGCAAGTGTAGATATAAGTGAGGCGCGATAATTAGAAAGCGGAGATAGTCAGAAAGTGGATATTTGACGGATAAATTAATGGCATCCCAAGGTTAGTGTTGGCGAATAAAGACTCGGAGAATAAAAGGGAATTGTGAGCATAAGATTGATGTTCAACTTTCACGAATGACGAGAGTTACTAATAGAAAAGGACATGAGAAGTACTACACGACATGCAGAAAATTAGTTTACGAGTTTTGAACCAGTGTTTCAAATGAAGGACAACATGTGGAAAGTCAGACCGAGTCAGTCACCAAGGTTATGCAGAATAAAGTTAGTGATCAACTTCAGAACCAAGTACAAGAAATGTCAGATATATATGGATTTTTCTGGATAAAGTTGCAGACTTGTCAACAGATTTTCATCGACATACTAGGACAGATGTCGAATCAGACTGAACGAGGTGATCAACCAAGAAGCTCGAGCTAGCTGTCTCCTATCAACAAATTTACTTCTTGTATTCGATCTTTTGGTTAAATGAGTGTTTTCTAATGACTAGCTCTTGAAGTCGATATCTCTTTCATTCATGCATTGCATCATTTAAATATTGCATTTTTAGAAGAATATAAAATAAAAAAAAAGACGTTGCATTTTGTTTTAAATATTGTTTTTTACTGACATTGTATTTTGAAAATCATAAATATGTTAAGATTAAGAAATTTTAGAAAGTTATTGAAGACCGCTTGGGTAACATGAAAAGATGAGACAATCTCAAAACCATGACACCAGTTTTTACATTGCTTGGAGTCAAGGAGAATGAGAAAGAAAGTCATCGAGATGAAATGCAGATGAAAGAGATTTGAATGGAAATTTATCTCACATAAGGGTTCAGTTTGTAAGATTTTCTTAAAAAAACACAAAAGAAAAAGTAGAAAAAAAAATGCAAAAAGAAGTCAAAAGAAAAGATGATCAAGTTCAATTCAAAGCAGTTGGGGCATCTATAGAAATTCCAGAAGATCTGATTTGGAGCTATGAAAGCAACAATAATGTTTTCAACCATGATGCCGATAAATTAAGAAGACATAGGGTCAGCAGGCATGCTGATCTTAACAAAGCCGAGAAACGACAAAATATCCCCTAAAATGGTGAATATCTGAAACCAAGTTGAAGACTAAAGTTTACTCAAGTTTCTACCACAAAGTTTTGTGTTGAAAATAAAGCAGATGAAATTTCGAAATTGGAAAATTCAAGGACTACAAAAAGTTCAAAGACCTGGGACATTTGATCATCCTAAACGATGAAAAGGGTAGTAAGTTTTGTCGAATCATAGAATTATTAGCTTCATTCTGAAGATGAAAACCAAGAAGTTCAGACCAAACAGGGGGCAACCAAAGGAGAAGTTACATTGATGCTTCAAAAATCGAAAATTCAACATTGAAATAGAAGCAAGAAAGAGCCAAATTGATAGTAGAAGTGGGGTAGCTGAAACTCACTCTGTTTTTTGGTAAATGGTAAACGATCGAATCACATGGATCTGGTTGCATCTTTAGGACCGTTGCGGAGTAATTCCCTGAATCATCCCAATTTCTTTTGCACGCGAACATTGGCGGTCCTTTGTAAGGGAGACTATTTCAGTTTATTTGTTTATGATGCTTGTTTTATATATATTTTTCTCAAGTGACAAATATTTCATATTCTTTGATTCTTTGTCATGAGTTAATTTTTGATCACCCATACATATATGTATATATCATCACTGACTTCATTCTTTTAGGTATTGAATATCAATTGTAGGAGTGATCTTAAACCAAATTCAGAGATCAACTTCAATAATGTGACTCGTTTCTACTTTATTTAGGCCAAAAGGAAAAACATTAATGAGTTCTCAGGAACTACGAAAAAATCCTAGATACAAATTTTGAGTGAATTTTCTCTCAAGCATTATTGACTAAGATCTTTGGATGAAATAATAACCCAAAACATCGTCTAAATAAAGACTACTCTTCTTTAAAGGTATTCAAGTATAGATGATATTTGACATTCTTTGATCTTCCTTTCTCAAAGAAAAAATAGGAAAAATATCATTTGTTATCCCCTTTGAGCCTAATGTTTTTCTTATTCAACCCAAACCAAGGATTACCCTTACATTGGGGGGAAAGAGGATGAAAATGTGTTTATAAATGAAAGAAATTTTGAGCTGCCTTGAGAATCAAGGGCACGAGATAAAAGTGGAGAGTAAAACTTTGTTTCTAAGGAGTCAAGTTCAAATTGTTGACATGAACGTTGAAGCAATCGACAAAAGAAAAATGAACAGAAAGTTCTGTGAGATATTTTAATGAGATGAACCACTGTCAAAAGAAGTAGTGAAAAGGAAATGACTTCTAGGGTGAAAACCCAAAAAGGGCAGTCTAGAGTTATCCACAAAGAAAAAAGAGAAAAGTATTTCATCAGAGCATATTTACATCAGTGCGACAATGATCTTTGGTTTTATTACCCTTAAATAATTATTTGAGCCTATATATCCTTTCTTTGGTATCCATGAACCATAAACTACATTACATGCCACAAAAGACCATTTTGACCATATGCGGATATTGGAACAAGGAGAGTTAGTCTTCAGAATACATCTCATCTATCAGGGTTAACCTTTGTTCAAAGATTTTCAGTCTTCTAATGCTTGATCGAGATCAGAAAAGAGGAAAAGATTGGACATAGTGAATTAGTGAGGCAAAGAGTGCCACCTAAACGGGGGAGAATTAAGAAAATAAAAATGTTTCTCATGGAAGTCTAATAAATTGGAAAAAGATCACATTAGAGTTGATCTTTGCAAATTGGTTCGAAGGCCTAGTTACACTTGGTAATAAAAGGCCTAATTTTATGTTTTCTTGTTTGTCATAACTTTTAAATTATTCAATGTTTTCAAAATTAGTAAAATAATATCTTGAGCTTTTTCGCTTATCGTTTTAACAAGCATCTTGTAGATAAATTGATTAGATACAAGAAAAGCAAAGGATTTCATGGAATTATTATGATGTACTAATCCTTTATGTGCAAGCAGAACAAGAGGTGGCCTCGGTACTTAATTAATGATGAAAAGTATGACGAGGAACAACTAAAGCTCAGAATGCGAAAAAATATTCGAGCAACAGAGATGACACAAGTAAAACTTAGGGCAAAGAGAAAACATTGGCCATTATTTGGGGCAAAATATAGCGGGATCAATTCATCAAATGAAAATTGTTACTGTTGAAACACCACAAGACAAGTAAGCTTTAAGGGGTGAATGTCAGAACGAGTAAACAAGACAATTATGCTCAAATTGAGTGGAGCAATGCTACAAAAGAGTGTCAAAAGAATATACTATGATGAGAATTTCGAAAGTCGAAGCAATGGAAATGATGAATTCGTTCAGGGCAGAGAATAAATCTTCCCAGATTAGATTTTTCCTGGTGTTCAAAGGTTGAAAATACAATAGAAAAGATCATATGTTGAAGACAAGAACAAGCATCATTGAGATCGTGATAGACTTCATTTGTTGCAACAAAAAAGAAAAAGGGAAAAAAAGTGAAAAAGAATAAAATCTATAGTGAAAAACTGAAAAGGCACTTTAGGGAAAAAAACAAAGACTTTGAAAATTGAACCTGAGTTTGAGATGAATTCCCATATCAATCAAAGAAGATATGTCAGGAGATAAAGCAAGAAATTATTACGACTTTCCCTAAAGCTGAAAGTTTACGCAAGTGGTCTTAAATTAACATTCATACATGATGATAGAAATATCCGTATTAGGATCATATTAGTAGAGCATAATGATTTTTGTAAACAGGATCCAAGATTTACAACAAGACGAATACCAAAAATGAGATGAGAGACTCTAAATGAGAAGACTCATCCAATTAAATTACTTGATGAAGAACAATTACATACTTTGGAAGGAAAATCAATCTTGAGCAGGATCAATCAAATTAAATCAACAATGGGTTCAGACGAAAATGTTCAAGCTTGAGCTGAGAAGCGATGACGATAATAAATGAAAAGATGAAGTCTTTCAATTTAATTCATGTTGAATTTGTATTAATTGATGACTTCTCTTTTTGTAGATAAAGGATTCAAGAGTTATTGAAAAAGAATTCAAACAGAAATTACCAGCCTTTTTGGCGTGAGTCCCGATTCAAACAGAAATTGGCAGCCTTCTCGGCGTGAGTCCCAATTCAAATAGAAATTGGCAGCCTTCTCAGCGTGAGTCCCGATTCAAACAAAAATTGGCATCCATTCCGGCGTGAGTCTCGAAAGATTTGGTGGAATACGAGGAATTTCATAATGAGAGGAACAACCTCGGGTTCCATCACTTTTTGTCTGAAGAATTTCATAATGAGAAGAACAACTTCAGACCCTAGGGAATTTCATATTGAGAAGAACATCTCCAGATTTCCGGAGACGAGAAATTTCATAATGATAAGAACAACCTCGGTTCCGTCACTTGATATGTTTGAAGAAATTCATAATGAGAAAAATAACTTCAAACTTTGGAGAATTTCATAATAAGAAGAACAACTCCAAATTCCATGGGATACGAGGAATTTCATAATGAGAAGAACAACCTTGGGTTCCATCACTTTTTGTCTAAAGAAATTAATAATGGGAAGAACAGCTTCAGACCCTGGAGAATTTCATAATGAGAAGAACAACTCCAGATTTCATGGAATACGAGGAATTTCATAATGAAAAGAACAGCCCTGGGTTCCATGACATGTAAATTGCTTGAAGAAATTCATAAAGAGAAGAACAGCTTCAAGCTTCGTTAGCGTAAAAAGTGGCCAAGAAATCTAGACGAAATTCGTGTATTTTTCAGTCTTTGCTCTTCTCCTGTTCCACAACATTGAAGGATAAAGAAGGTGACGGTTAGCTTGGAGTGGGTGGTTAAGATCAGTTTTTGATCTTGGATCACTGTAACGACCCTTTTTTTTAAAAACAAAAATTTAATTTGGCGATATGGTGGGGTAAAAGGTCTTTAATCCTACTAATAGATTCTCTTTTAAAATATCATTTAAAAATATTAACTCTTTTAAAAACGATAAAATTGGAGTCGCCACCGGTCACTTAAGGTAGATGGGACACTATAAAAAGAAAACTAGAGATTCGCTTTGAAAAAGGTTCGGGAGTTAGTTACGCGTGGGGAAGGATTAACACCCCCAACAAGCCCAGAAATTGGTACAAAAAATACTTTCTTTTGAAAACAATTCTTTCTGAACTTTAACCTAATTTTAAATCAATTTCCAAATTCAAAATTGATGAATTAAATGGGCTTAATTTAATTGGTGAATCAAATTAATAGGATATTTAATTAATAAGGTTGACGATACACCATACCCAAGACTAAATCGATGTCAAATAATACTGACCGCCGCGTTAGTTTAGGGTTCGGATCCCGTACGTCACCTTTATGAATGATGAAAAAAAGGAAGAAATGATATCATGGTCTTGTCAATTTTAATTTTTATTTACCTAGAGATGGTAAAAATTAACCCGAATATTCGATTAATCTCCGATGATTCAGACGACGAAGACACGAATATAAGATTTAATAGATACCTTCTTTTGTTTTTAGAAGATCAATATTTGTTAACAAAATTCTTACTTAAATATGGAAATCTCATGTATGACAGATTAAAATGTATGTAAACAAATAAATACATAAGACCAACGGGATAGAAGACAAAATACCAGGATAAAGACAACATTGCAATAAACACATACATGCACTATGATGCCAACATTTTTATAATAGTAAAATTTGTTGTTTCATATGATGACCGATGATCAATGATAAATGAGATACATATGTACCTTATAATATGGTGTAATACTGGGTAAACTAAACGCAAACGAAATTAATGTTTTAGAATATGATATCAAAATTAATGATCTAATACAAAAAATCAATAAATACAAACATAAATATGAATTATAAGGTAAAAAGGTACAAGGTTAATAAACAAATATATACCACATTTATAAAAAAACAAACATTCCATGAATAAATTATAACAATAAAGGGAAACTACTAATATTCATAAATACAAATGCATGTGATATAAATATAATGCCCATGTAATAAAATAACATATGACTCTGGACTGCATCACATAAAAGAAAACCTAAAAAAGAAACGTAAATACGAGAGATTATATCATAGGCCCGGCCAACCACGTCAGCCGTGATCCCTAACCAATGAAAGCTATCCATTTCGCCATTAATCAGTCATGTAATTAATGTAATTTCCAGAAATCATATTTTAAAATGACATGAAAATTCTGAGTAAGATTCATTGGTTGAAAAAAAATGAGGTGGAGATTAGTGATGAAGTAAGTGGTTATTATTGGATGGGACCACGGCTGATGTGGTAGGCCGGGCCTATGATATAATATCTCCGTAAATACAAAAACAAATATGGTAAAATACAATAATAAATAAAAAAATCAGTGCATATTGACAATAAAGAAAATAAAATTAAAACATTGCATAATATTTACACGAAACAGTAAAAATTTTAAGAATAAACAAATATATAATTAAAATAAAAAGGAAGTAAAGCAATAAATAAATAGAAACAATGCAATTACAGTAAACAATAATAAAATCACAATTACAGAAAGAAAAGGAAAGAAAAGGCCGAGTAAAACAATGAAATAAAAGGAAACAAAATAATAGAAAATAATCGAAAATAAAAGCATAAAAGGATAGACTTAAATAACTTAACAAATAAAGCCCATTTCATTTCTATTTCTGAAAATAAACCCGTTTATAGAAATAAACCCCTGAAATCTCTATTTTTTCAATTCCTCCATTCATTTACTTTCTAAAAAAAAACAATGGTCATTCCCTTTTACTCAACGCCGTTCATCGGTCAAGACAACCTCCCAGCAGAGATCAACGACCACAACCAGGGCTTTGAAACCCCAGAAGGTAACTCTTCATCCTCTTTTACATTTGTTTCAGGATAAGTCATCTTCCAACGAAATAACATGCTAATCAAGTATTTTCATTTTTTATACCACCACGACGATACATAGGAGGAGATGCCTGGCTCGGTCGGCCATCAAACGCCAATCATCGGCAGCTCGACGTCCCAGCCAAAACTCCTTCACTTCAGGATGGTGAGATTCAAAACCTCTTCCTTTTTACAAGGAATCAAATTTTTTTTTTAAAAAAAAAACTAGAAGTCTTCTTAAAATAGAAAACCTAAAAGCTTTGATTTCTTGATTGGAAAACTAGACCACAAAGCCAAGTTTGTTTCAAAAAAGCATTGAAAAAAAATAAGAATAGATTTTTCTCTACCTCTCAAGAGGATTTTTCGGGATTCCTTCTTATTTCTTCCAATTAAAACTGGTACAAGACTCTGAATTTTTGATACAACCGAAAATTCTTACTGATCTTTTTTTTATTGTTTTCTTTTTTCCCTTCCTTTTCAAATGGGTTTGCTGGGATTTTACCCCTTGTTACAAGTAGGAGTCATCATTTCCCCTATCCTATATTGTTGAAAATTTCACTCCAAGCCTCCGATCGCCTTCAACCACTCTGATTTTTCATCATTTTAACGCTTTCTTTTCTTGCACGTTGGTCAGAGCCGTTGTACGATAGCAACTAGGATGAAGATTTACCAATTTCAATCTTAATCGTTGGTCTAGATTTAATACACGTGCTATTGCCCTGTTTCAAACTGTAATTTGAATATTGGGCTTCATCCTTCGAGGGATATTGAGTGGGGGCTGAAAAAATAGAAGACAGAGGTATTAGGATTTATGTTTAATGGCATGTCCTTTTTGGGCCTACTTTGTGGGCTACTATTTAAAAGAAGATTGTATTTTGTCATTATTTGGGCTTTCACAATATTTTTATTTTTATAAAATATTCTTATATACATTCAATATTTATATTTGCGTACACTAAGATTTAATGCACATACATTAATATGTACCAACAATAGTCCTAACCTAAATGTAGCTACATGTATGATGTGATGTAAACATTGACACATGACACTTAACAATGTCAAACATAACTTATATGCAACACTCTATTCCATACTAAATCAAACATATCTAACAAAATATATATGGTAGTGTACACATACCTATTAATCCTATGACACGTAATATGTATCAATTTAATGACAAATGTCATCTATCAATGACATACACAATTGTTTATTATGCATGTAGTTTATGTACACCTACAAGTAATTATGTTATATCATGTACACACATATATTACATACTAATTAAAGCCCATATTAATGACAAAATATATCAGTAAAGTCCATATGCCCAAAAAGCCATTATTATAAAACAAAGAAAAACCTGGACGAAATTAGTGATTACAGTTGCCCCTCTTTGTTTGTACTTGGAAAACAAGAATAAAGCAAAGACCATAAGCACTAATTTTGTCCTACTTCCCTGCCAGTGGTCTCGGATGATGTGTTTTTCTGAAAATCCCCACCTTCTTCGGTCGAGTTTCCTGGTTCGTAAGTCCCTTCTGTATCGGATTTACTCGCCTTCTGGTAGCTGCAAGTTACTCCTATATATGACCATTCGCATTTTGAGCAGATTTTGCAAAATAAAAGCTCCTTCTATAAAGAACTTTCATATTTAGATCTTGAGTTCTGGTTTCTTCTATATAAAACCTTCACTCTAAAGTCTCGATTTATGTGCCCCTCCTGTGTAGAACTTTTCACTCAGATTATAACGAAGATAGGGGTTTCTCCTATATGAAACTCTAAGTCTTTCACACTGTCGGTCTCCCCTAAATAAAACCTTCAGTGTCATAATAGATCTTGCAAAATAAGGTCCCTCCTATATAAAACTCTTACTTTTGGATCTGGAGTTAGGGTTTCTCCTACATGAAACCTTTTACTCTGAAGTCTCGAGTTGTATGCTTCTCCTATATGAAGCTTCAATCTTAGAGACGAGAATGAAAATGAGGGTCCCTCCAATATAGAACTCCTCATTTTAGTGTTTCCAGTTTCTCTTATATGAAACCGTCACGTCGTGGATGAACTTTTCTACTGGTAGCTCTTTCTTTATAGAGCTACGAGTTTCCGTATTCGATGTGCACGAGTTTTTTCTGTTGTGGGTCATCGAATCATGTTGGTACCTTCTATTTGGAACCTTAATCTTCGAGTCTCTCGGGATTCACGCCAAATGGTTATCAATCTTCTTTCTGAATCGGGACTCATGCCTTCATAGGTTGCTATCTCTTCTAAAAACATTTGGGTTTCTAGATTGCCCCAGTGACTGGATATTCGTGCTTAATTTCTCTTTTGTTTTGGCGACATACTCACTGTCTACCAAGTTTCGTCTTGAGAATTTTTTTTTCTTTTTCTTCTTCTTCTTCTTCTCTTTTTACTTCTTTTTCTTTATTCTTTTTTCGTCTTTTTGTGTGTGATGCCCCAATTCCACCGGTCTGATCATCAAAAAGGTTCATCAAAGGTGATGATCTAAAAGTGTATTCTATTTCCCGGTACGGTCTCAAAGCAGATAATGCTCCTCTGTATTATCTTAGAGCCTGTATTCGTTTCCCAGAATGGTCGCAAGCGAATTTGGCTTACCTGAAAGGTCTTAAATCCAAAGGTGTGTCTTCCCTATATGGTCTCAAAGGCATATTCTTTACTTTCCTTAATGGTTTCAAGAGAATGAATTATCGTTCCGAGGTGACAACGATTGAGTTGAAATGGTCAAAAACGTATATGGATGTACTCTTCCAGGCTGATAATGACTATCTTGGTTGTCTTTTTTTCTTTTTTTTGGAAAGCCTGAGAAAGTAGCGAGTTCCCAATGTTTCACTTCTAGGCTTTATTCAAACTTCTATTTAGTTTATTTCCTCCATTCTTTCTTTTACCTTCAAAAATGGTAGAATGATGTAATGGATGCGAGTTAGCATGCTCCTACCCTAGGAATGCCTAACTATGTGATGCATGAAGGTCGATGATGGTTCTGATGCTCATCTTCTTGTCTTCAATCTTCTTTTATCTTCATTCGTATGGATTTATCTTCGATGTGTTTTCTTTTCTGATCGAATTACTCTAAAGCGCCCTTTTGGGTTTTCACTTTAGAATTTTTCTTCTTTTTCTCTTTTTTTCTTTCTTCTTCTTTTTTTCTTTTTTCTTTCTTTCTTTCTTTCTTTTTTTTGAATGACACCTTTTCGGATTTTTTCCTTCAACTCTCTATAGATGAGAAAAAACATTAACTTCTCCTGGTCAATTTTTGCTTTAGTGGTGATTTAAACGAGTATTTCTTTCACCTGGATTACCTATTTTTAATGGGTTTAATAATAGTAATACCGAGAAATTTCCTTTTTCGATTTGTCTGCAAAAATGAAAGAGATAACTAAAAGAGAATTTATTTATTAATATTTATAGTAATATATTTTCAAAACAGGGCAAACACATGAGAAAAACAAAAGTATCAAAAGACAAGTGCAATGTCCATTGTATGAATAATGAGAACCTATCTACTGATGTAGACTCTTCATCATTTCCCGTAGTCCTCCTTCTTGAAGCTTTCGAGACTCAAACACCTTCCCTTAATGACATGGCCTCTACTAATCAGATTATCAAAATTCATGCATATCTGAATCGTCCTATTTGGATTTTCAATTCAGATTTCACCTTTGGCTTTAGGGTGCCCGCTTCAGGGTTTTCACCCTAAGCCCTCCATTTTTTTCTTTTTTCTTTTTCTTTTCCTTTTTTTATTTTTTTATATATTTTTTTAATTTTTTTAATTTTTTAAGTGCCCTTTCGGGTTTTCACTTTGACATTTAAGTAAAATATCTCTTTACAGAGTCTGAATTTATGGGATTACTCAATTCTTTCCCATCCATTTCTGCTAAGATCAATGCTCCACTAGAGAAAGTCTTCTTCACTACATACGGTCCTTCCCAATTGGGCATCCATTTTCCTCGGAAGTCCTTCTGATTAAGTAGGATCCTTTTCAGCACCAGATACCCTTCATAGAACTCTCTTGGGCGAACATTTTTATTATAAGCTCGCATCATCCTCTTTTGATACATTTGGCTATGATCGATAGCCCTTAATCTCTTTTCTTCAATGAGATTCAATTGATCCATCCAAGCTTGGACCCATTCAGCATCATCCAACTTTACATCATTTAAAATTCGAAGTGAAGGAATCTCTACTTTAATAGGTAGTACCGCTTTTGTGCCATATACCAAGGAGTATGGCGTTGCCCCGGTAGAAGTTCGAATAGACTACGATAAGCAAAAAAAGCGAACGGAAGCTTTTCATGCCAATCTCTGAAAATCTCTATAGTTTTGGATATGATTTTCTTGATATTCTTGTTTTCTGCTTCTACTGCTCCATTCATTTTAGGACGGTACACAGTGGAGTTATGGTGCACAATGTTGAACTGTTTGCACACTTCTGTCATCATTTTGTTGTTCAAATTGGAAGCATTGTCGGTGATGATTCTCTCAGGTGAACCATATCGACATATGATTTCCTTTTTGAGAAACTTGCATACAGTCGCTCTAGTGATATTGGCATAAGATGCAACTTCCACCCATTTAGTAAAGTAATCAATGGCTACCAAAATGAACTGGTGTCCATTAAAAGCTTTAGGATGTATCTGGACGATGACATCCATACCCCAAGCAGCAAATGGCCATGGTGAATTCATCACATGTAATGGTACCGGTGGGGCGTGTATCTTATCGGCATAAATTTGACACTTATGGCATTTCTTTGCATAATTAATGCAATCCCCTTCCATTGTTGACCAAAAATAGCCATATCTCATGATTTTTCTGGCCATTGAGAACCCACTGACATGGGTCCCACACAAACCTCCGTGGACTTCAGCCAAGATTGTTTCGGCTTCTCGGGAATCGATACATCTCAATAATATTTGATCTTTGCATTGCTTATATAAAACTTCCCCATCGAGAATATACCCCGAGGCCAATATTCTGATAGCTCTTTTGTCGTTATCACTGATGCCTTCAGGGTAAATTTGGTATTTGATATATTGAAGAATATCGTAATACCATGGTTTTCCATCTTTTTCTTCTTCCACACTATAGCAATGAGCCGGTATTTCAAAAGTTTGCATTTCTATTGGCTTCATCTTGGTTGTCTTGTTCATCTCAAACACTGCAGCCAAAGTAGCTAAAGCATCAGCCATTTGATTATCTTCTTGTGGCGAATAGGCAAAGCTAATTTCTTTAAACTCTTTGGCCAATTCTTGGACCAAATCGTAGTATTTAATTAACTTTGAATCTCGTGTTTTCCACTCTTTGCGAAGTTGGTAAATTACAAGTGAAGAGTCCCCAAACACCTGAAGCACCCTTATTTTCATCTCAATGGCTGCACACAACCCCATAACACAAGCTTCATATTCAGCGATGTTGTTAGTACAAAAAAACTCCAAACGGCTTGTGAAAGGGTAGTAAATGTCATCAGGGGAGATCAAAACTGCCCCTACGCCATGTCCTAAGGCATTTGATGCCCCATCAAAATATAACTTCCATGTTTCTTTCTTGACGATAGATTTCTTTGTAGAGACATTTCCTATCAAATCCTCATCCGAGAAGTGAAAATTCAACAGTTCATAATCTTCTGACGCCCGAATTGCTAACAAATCGGCCACAACGCTTCCCTTTATTGCTTTTTTGTTAACATAGACAATGCCAAATTCGGACAATAGCATTTGCCAACGGGCCATCTTGCCTATTAATGCCGGTGTTTCCATAAAAAATTTTAGTGGGTCCAATCGTGAAATCAAGCATGTAGTATGATACAACATATATTGTCGTAGCCTTTTGGTAGCCCAAACCAATGCGCAACATAATTTCTGGATCGGCGGGTACCGGGTTTCACCATCGGTAAACTTCTTGCTTAAATAGTATATGACGCGTTCTTTCTTTCCTGAATCATCGTGTTGTCCCAGTGCACATCCCATAGAATTTTCAAATACCGTAAGATACAAAATTAACGGTCTATATGGCACTGGTGCTACCAGAATTGGGGCATTAGTTAAGTAATTCTTTATTTTCTCAAAAGCTGCTTGGCATTCTTCATCCCAAATTCCTGGATTATTCTTTCGAAGTAATCTAAAAACTGGATTACATTTGTTGGTTAATTGGGATATGAATCGGGAAATTTAATTTAATCTTCCCAGAAATTCTCGAACCTCCTCCTGCGTTTGTGGGGGCGGCAGATGTTGAATTGCCTTGACTTTATCAGGATCAATCTCGATACCCCTATGACTTACTACGAATACTAACAATTTCCATGAGGTAGCAGCAAACATGCATTTGGCCAGATTAAGCTTTAATTGGTATTTCTTGAGTCTTCGGAAAAACTTTCTCAAATTCAAGATGTGTTCCATCTCCGTCTTAGACTTTGCTATCACATCGTCCACATAGACTTCAATCTCTTTATGCATCATATCATGAAACAAATTTACCATGGCCCTATGATAAGTTGCTCCCGCATTCTTTAACCCAAAAAACATCACCTTATAGCAAAATGTGCCCCACATAGTTACAAATGTCGTCTTCTCCATGTCTTCAGTATGCATCTTAATTTGATTGTAATCGGATAATCCATCCATAAATGAGAACCAAGCATGTCCCGTCGTATTATCTATCAAGGTGTCAATATGCGGCAAAGGAAAATTGTCTTTGGGACTTGCCCTATTGAGATCTCGATAATCCACGCACATACGTACTTTTCCGTCCTTCTTAGGCACTGGCACTATGTTGGCTACCCATTCTGGATATTTAGACACCGTTAAAAATCCCGCATCGAGTTGCTTCTTCACCTCTTCTCTGATTTTCAACAACATGTCTGGTCTCATTCTTCTGAGCTTTTGTTGTACGGGTTTGCATTCTGGTTTAATAGGGAGCTTATGTGTTACGACGTCCGTGTTTAGGCCTGGCATATCCTGATATGACCATGCGAATACATCCTTAAACTCATTTAGCAGGTCTATCAACTCTATTATGATTTCTGGTGTTAGCGTGCCTCCAATCTTTACTTCCTTCCTTACATTGTTAGTCCCCAAATTCATAACTTTTATATTATCTTGATGTGGCAAAATTTGCTTCTCTTTGCTAGACATCATTCTTAGCAGTTCGTCAGGGATCTCATCATCACCTTCTTCCACCTCTGCCAAGTATGTGAGTCGCTCAAAGCTTACTGATGAGTGCCCAAAAGTCCTCATTTTTATATCATTTTCCCACTCGTTTATTGCTAATAAAGACAGATTTAAAGGCGATAATGGATATTTTTGGTTATCTTCCACTTTTCAGCATCCCAATACTTAATTCATGAATTTATCTATTATTTGGCATAAAATAGGTGCAGTTAATGGTTTTCTCTCTTAGACAGGAAACTACCACGCTGGTAATGCCACATAGCATGATGGATGCTGGAAACCAAAACTGGAATGCACATTAGTACCCTCCTCGGCAGCACTTGAAGGCCTCGGCAACACCGGAAAAACAATTGTTGATATGATAGGCGATCTGAAGAGAAAAATAAGGTGGACGTTTTAAGACAAGCAGCATAGAAATCGGAGCTGAGGAACACACGGAAAGTCAAGGTCAAAGGCCACGCGGGAAAAGAATCCTTTTAGGAATAAACTAGGAAATAAAATAAATATCTTTTATTTATGTACTTAACTTGTGTTTTACTCCAAGTTGAATTCCTACTTTGGAAAGGTTTGCCCTAGGCCAAGCTTATATAAACCATAGCCTATGTAGAGAGGAGGATATCTCGAAATCAAGTGTTCATAGAAAACCCTAAACTCCTCCATCGCCCCCTTGGGGTTTAGGTTAGTTTGTGGAGTAGTTGTGGAAGAAAATTGTACTTTGCTTTCTTGTTTCATGCAATAAAATATCGAGGTTTGCTTATTCTTTGCTATTCATTGTTCTTGCATTCAAGCTCGGGAGAGAAGTCTGTGAGAGATTTATTTATCTAATATTGGGAGAGTTAGATTCACGAAAGGGATAAGTACGATATTTTTCTAGCTGGAAAATACTAATTCGGCCTAGGGATAGGTTAGAGTTTCAGCGGCTAAAAGAAGTGTGAGATTGGTTGGTGGTTATAGTTGATTCATGCCGGGAGGTATCATCAAGGACTAGTCATCAACAGTACTTTGACTTAGGGATAAGCGGAGTCATCAGAGGCCACTTTGCCGAACCTTGGAGAAGTCCACCCAAGAGCAAGGGATTGCCGAGGCGGACGTAACCCTTCACTGTCAGGGCAGTAAAACTATAGTTTCGTCGAGGCAGTGTTGTATAATTGTATGAGACAGAAACAAGTCAATTGAACCCATAATACGAAGCACTCTAACCTGACCCACTTTTCCATCCTTGATTTCTTGATCACTTATCTTTATTGCTTTAATTAGTTTTCTTAGTTATAATCCAACTCAATTATCTATGTCTTTACTTTTTCATTGTATAGGAATAATAAATTGCGTAAGTAAAGCCAATCCCTGTGGGTTCGACATCTTAAATACTACAACCTGACAAAAGTGGAAGGACGAATGCTTCATCATGAAAGCAGGACTTTCTAGCCTCCATCACTTACCTCAGGATTAGGTTCTTCATTGTTCATACAATTTTCAATTAAACACTTGCATGATTTGACATGATATATTGGGAAAGACATATATAATTTATGTTATAAATAAATATATATATGGATGAATGAATAAAACAAAAGACATGTTTGCTATTTGAAGAAAAGCGGATGTTATCCATTTCATTAGTGTAGAAAAAATAAACATAGTTTCCGTCTCTTTTCTTTAATTTTACAAAATATGCCTAATATCATTAGGCCAAAATAACAGTGGGAATATTTCTAGGCATTACTTTGATTCTCCATGAAATGTCAACAAGATCTCCAAGGTCCAATTGTTAAGTGTCTTTCCAGGCTGGCACGGGCGAATCTTGGTTGCGAATGAGTTTGCCTGGCTTCCCTCGCCAGTCATATTGATTTCCATTTCTTCAAGTGCTTCACACATCAGTTCTGTTTGGAGATATTTTTCAGCTTCCTGATTGGTCATCTGGATATCCACTTCCGAGTTTCGAACTCCACCGGACTTGAAGACATTCCTGAGATTAGTGTATATCATAGGGGACCATGGGGCTTCCTCCCCACGCAGCCTGGCTCTTCTTTGTTCCATCTTCTTTCTCCATTCTAGTCTTCTCTGAGAGTAATTGGGCTGATAACCTAGCCCGAAACAATCAGTCTTCTGTATTACTTTGATGGGACGCAGACGCCCTTGTAAGTTCTTTCCTAACCCCTTCTTCTTTCTGGCTCCTTTTCCTAAGGTTTGGTAAACCACCATCTTTGTGCAGTTTGATAACCTGGGGCTCGGGATTCTATTCCCTTCCGCAACAAATGTGGCATTGATAATCTCCAAAGCTCGAAAGGCACACTCTAATGCTTCTTCATCAAGAGAGACATATGATGCATCTGAGGTTACTGAGGCGACAACTTCCTCTTCTGCATTCACCGTCACCAACTTTCCTTGTACAACAAACTTTAGCTTTTGATGTAGCGATGATGGGACAACACCTGCTGAATGTATCCAAGGTCTTCCCAAAATACAATTGTAAGTCGGCTGGATATCCATTAACACAAACTCAATTGTGAATTTGATGGGTCCTATGATCAGAGGTATTTCTATTTTTGCAAGCACTTCTCTCATAGTTCCGTCGAATGGTCGGACTGTAATCTGACATGGCTTTATGTGGGAAACATCAATCGGTAATCTCTTCAAGGTAGACAATGACATTACGTTTAGAGCAGACCCATTGTCGATTAAAACACCTAGTAACACATACCCTTTTACAATGGGTCGTGATGTTTAAAGCCTTTACAGATCCCGTCCCTTCTCCTTGGATTTCCTCTTCACTGAAGGTGATATGATTAATATCAGTAATATGTTCCACTATCTGGTTTACCTTTCCAATTGAAATATCTTTGGACGTAGGCTTCATTTAAAACCTTCATGAGTGCCTCTCGGTGTTTCTCTGAATTTAGCAAAAAATTCAGCAAAGAAATTCTAGTTGGCAGTTTCTTTAATTGGTCCACAACACTATACTCACTATGCCTTAAGAATTTCAAAAATTCTTGGGCTTGAGCTTCAGTTACTGGTTCCTGGATTTTGGGTGGCGGTTCATACTCAAAGATCTTTTCAGGTTCAGTCTCTTCTTTGTTTCCTTTTGGTTCTACTAGTGGTCCCAAATTTTCTGGGGCATAGCATCGGCCGCTTCTGGTTAACTGCTCTACATCTTTCTCTTTCTCTTTCTCTTTCTCTTCCTTTGGCTACAAGACTATTTCTTGGTTAGGCTTTTTTTCCTTTTTCTTTGGCCGCGAAGCTGTTTCTTGCTTAGGCTTCTCTTCCTTTTCCTTTGACCGCAAAGCTGTATCATGGTTAGGCTTCTTTTCCTTTTGTACCTCTTCTCTTTTTTGGTCATTAGAGGAGCTTTGCATAATGACGCTTGATGTGTAGTTCCATGGGACTCTCTTTGTATCTTTAAAAGGAAAAAACTTAAGAGTTGTAATAATTATCTTTGGCCTCTTTTCTGGTTTATTCGCCTGTTCTGAATTTAAGTTGATGACAAGAGGTCTTTTGGCGCTATACTTGTTTTCCTGGCCTTCAGATGCACATACTTCAACTTCTCCTTCTCTTTTTTCTTTTTTGAAAAACTCAATCTCTTTTTTGTCCATCATAACTTGCAACAAACAACGAAAATCCTCACAAGACTGAATATCATCGTCCTTAGATTGGTGAAACTCGCAATAAGGCCCGTGACCTTCTTTAACTACTATCATACCTTGGTCAATAAAGCGCGCCATGCAGAGCTGCTGAAAATCCCATCTGAGAGGAGATCGTATCTTAGACAAATCATTCTTCACCTTCCTATGGTACTCATCCTCGATAACATTTCCACCTTGACTTCCATGATTCGGTAATGGGTTGTTAGCTGTATCGGGCTCCCCTAATTGCAATACACCTGTGCGAATGAGATTCTGCACCAGTCTTTTGAATGCTAAACAATTTTCAATTGAATTCCCTAGAACGTCTGAATGATACTCACAGTGTTCATTAGGATTGTACCATGATGGGTAAGGTGGTTTGTATGGAGGGACATGCATGGGTCGGACCAAATCAACCTTATACAACTGAGGATACAACTCTTTATATGTGATAGGTAGTGGTGGAAAAGACCATTTATCTTTATCCTCTCTGGGTCCTCTTTCATCTTTTTTACTAAAACTCTAATTGTTTCCCACTGATCCTCGAGGTTGTGAAATGGTGAAGTTCCTGGAGGCATCAAATGTCTTGGCGTTATTGACCTCTTGTTCCTTTTTCTTGTATGGTTTACGGGAAAAATCCCCTCCTTCTATTCTTCCACTCTTGATTGTAGCTTCAATTTGTTCGCCTGTTAAAACCATCTCAGCAAAATTACTGATTGGGTTACTTATCAATCGTTCGTACAACGTTCCTTTTAGCGTGTCGACGAACATAGGGGCAATTTCATTTTCATGAAGTGATGGTTGAACTTGTGATGCTACGCCCCGCCATCTTTGAGCATATTCTCGCAAGCTCTCATTGCGTTTTTGCTCCATTCCTTGTAACATTAGCCTATTGGGAACCATGTCCGTAATGTGCCGATAATGGTTTGTGAATGCTTTAGCTAAGTCCTTCCATGACTTAATCTTAGCCCTTGTGAGCTGATTATACCACCTTGATGCCGATTCGACCAAACTGTCCTGAAAACAGTGTATTAATAGCTTCTCGTTATCGGTATACCCAGCCATTTTCCGGCAGAACATAGTCAGGTGTGATGTGGGACAGGTAGTGCCATCATACTTTTCAAAGTCAAAAGTCTTAAACTTGTATGGTATTTCCACATCAGGAACAAGGTTGAGTTCCTTGGCATTCAGACTATAAGAGTTATCCTCTACCTCTCTAACCCTTAATTTGTCCTCCAGGTCCTTTTTGGTGTCCTCTAGCTGCTTAGCAAACTCGGCCTTTATCTGATTCAGTCTTTCCAACTTGTCCAAATCTGGAACGTCGTCTGCAGTAATTTCTGGGTTCTCAAAAGTTACACCCGGCTGAATCTGTACTGGAATGCCTTAATGAGAGGTAGTTGCTCCATGAGTAGGGGTTGGTGTAGTAGGGTTTATTAGTATAGGGCCTTTTCCATGGGGGCGGTTTTCAGAACTTGGCATAGGACTTTCGATAGTGGGTCCACCTCTTGATTCTGGCATGAGCTGACCCTGGAACATTTGGTACATTTCTTTCAACATATCCTGCTGCGACTTGAGAATAGCCTCCCTCAAATCCTGTTGATTCTTTTCCATTTGGCCTCGTAAGTCAGCTTCTAGCTTTGCAAAGTTTTCTTCCATCTTCCTTGTCCTCAAACGGGTATAATGTGAATGCGTAATGATGATGATTTTACAATGATTACATCATCTACAAGTACGGTTCTATAATAACATTTAGAGCAATGATTTCCTTCAGAATCCAAACAACTTTTTCCCCTTCCTCAGATTCTTCATCCAAAACATCGTGCAGTTCATTTGCGTCTTCGGCTAAAAGTTGGATTCTCCTTGCAATCTTCTGCATTAGATTCATCCATTGGACAAACTCCTGCTCGTACCTCCAAATAGTATAAGCTGCATGAAGGAGTTGCTCCACGCTTGGCCATGGATGCACTTGGATTGTCCCTCTCATACTCTCCACCTGGTCTTTAAGTTCCTGAACTTCATCTTCTAAATCATTGATGCGAGCATTCAGAATTTGATTCTCCGAGCGAATGTCTTTAAGCTTGCTTGTAGACCCTTTATGCTTGAGGAGAGACTTCTTGACAAGCTTCATTTCCCCTTCCAAAGCCCGGTTTTGACGTTGCTCTCGATCTAATCGTTTAGCATGAGAAACAAAAATATTTTCCATTTTTTGGGTTAATGTCGCGACTTGATCCTTCTGCTCGAGGTACATTCTTCGATAATTTTCTGTTTTTATTCTCTCTTCTTTGTACCGGTGCTCCCAGCCCTCACTCGATCCACTTCCTATGCCTCTTTTACCTCGGTTCAACTGTTGTAGCCTCCGAATTTCCTCTTTTTCCATCCCAAGTTCGAGTTCCAATTCCTCTTTCCTCTTGCGCAAGGTTCGAATAGTTCCCTCAAAGTGGTTTTCTTCTAATTCTGAATCAAACTTTTCTTGGCGAGCTTGCTCTTGGAGCCTGAAGTATTTCTTTTGCTCTTCCTCTGTCTTTTGATTATCTCTACCTCTGTGGGAAGTGTAGCTACCTTTCCGCTATTTTTATTCCATTGTTGGGGCTTAACGGCAAGAGGTTATCATTGAGACGATTCATCCTCCAAAACTCGTATCCTTGAGTGACCGTGCAATCGACTTCTACTATTCTGACTCGTCGTGTATTGTTCCATGCCGATGAAGCTTCAAACACTTTTGGCTTATACCCTTTGTCTTTAGTATAATCCATGTTAAGTTCATTTAACCCTTTGGTAGATGGCACAAATTGCTTGAAACCATACTACCTTAAAACCATCAATGGAGCGTAAGCAGTTTGTCCCCATAAACCGAGTATTGGTACCCAAGAATATTTTCCACATCGGTAGAGAATGTTTCTTGCCAATAGCCACGGTGCCCTCCAAACTATATCTCCATCTCTTAAATTATGAAGAACATCTTTCCAAACCTCCCCAGTTCTGCGAGTTGGCCAATCATTTTTCTGTATAAACTCCTCCAAAGG
Organism: Abelmoschus esculentus; assembly: GCA_035048815.1. Lineage (NCBI taxonomy): Eukaryota > Viridiplantae > Streptophyta > Magnoliopsida > Malvales > Malvaceae > Abelmoschus > Abelmoschus esculentus. The sequence continues at coordinate 7,976,734 of JAUCBN010000049.1, forward strand.
TGAAAACTTACAATCATACAACGGTTTTGAAAAACGAGAATTGGTCCAAAGGTGACTATAAATCCAAACCGTCAAAAGTTGTGGGAAACCTTGAAAATGTCCTCCTCCATGCTGTCAACAAAATCTCAAAGATCAAAAAGTTTCAGCCAAAATGACCGGCACTGGATTAGTTACACTACTTAGACGATCACATAAGTCTAACACTGACGGATGAATGAGTCTGGAAGCTCGAGGAAGAAGTATTAACCCGTAAATTAACAAGGCAAAAAGATTTCGTTGAACTTGCCCTACCGGTTGTGTTGCGGCTAAGGCTAGAATACCCTCTGGTCTTAAATATTACTTTCCATTCCATGTTATAACTTGTAGTTCAACCCAAGGTACTAACATGCCAAAAAACTTTACCAACTTTCCTCGAAATGCTTTAGGCTTATTCGGTTTAGAAAATACGTGATTCGGATCAATTCTCTTACTGTTGATAAGGTCATGATATTCTTCTAAGGTCGGAGTCAAGTCAAAGTCGTTGAATGTGAAGCAACTATAGGCGGAGTTCCAGAAATTAACCAAGGTTTACAATAGTGCTGAGTCAACTAGAACTTCTAACAAATAAGCAATGTCCCCAAACTCTACTCTGAATGTATTTTTTGTTTCAAAATCCCAACTATTCCATAACGATTTCCAAGCGGACACTTCATTTATCTTTATACCCATAGATGTATTTGCTGACATTGCAGATATGAAGCCGACAGAAATACTATCTCCTTCGAATTGTTGTTCCTCCTCTGACCACACTTGAACGACAACATTTTTCTCATCACTACTTCGGATTAAGTCTCCAATTTATTAAGTCTTTAACTGTAAACTATTTCCAACTTCGACGGCTCTTTTATGATGATATATGCAAAACAGAAGAAAAAAGGAAAACACAAATGTAAAAAGTTAACAAATAAAGCCCATTTTATTTCTATTTCTGAAAATAAACTCGTTTATAGAGATAAATCCCTGAAATCTCTATATTTTCAATTCCTCCATTCATTTACTTTCTAAAAAACAGAACAATGGTCATTCCCTTTTACTCAACGCTGTTCATCGGTCAAGACAACCTCCCGACAGAGATCAACGACCACAACCAGGGCTTTGAAACCCCAGAAGGTAACTCTACATCCTCTTTTACATTTGTTTCAGGATAAGTCATCTTCCAACGAAATAACATGCTAATCAAGTATTTTCATTTTTTATACCACCACGACGATACATAGGAGGAGATGCCTGGCTCGGTCGGCCATCAAACGCCGATCATCGGCGGCTCAACGTCCCAGCCAAAACTCCTTCACTTCAGGATGGTGAGATTCAAAACATCTTACTTTTTACATGGATTCAAACTCCTTTTATAAAAAAAAAACTAGAATTCTTCTTAAAATAGAAAACCTAAAAGCTTTAATTTCTTGATTGGAAAACTAGACCACAAAGCCAAGTTTGTTTCAAAAAACATTGAAAAAAAACAAGAATAGATTTTTCTCTACCTCTCAAGAGGATTTTTCGGGATTCCTTCTTATTTCTTCCAATTAAAACTAGTAGAAGATTCTGAATTTTTGATACAACCGAAAATTCTTACTGATCTTTTTTTTTTATTGTTTTCTTTTTTTCCCCTCCCTTCCAAATTTGTTTGCTGGGATTTTATCCCTTGTTACAAGTAGGAGTCATCATTTCCCCTATCCTATATTGTTAAAAATTTCACTCCAAGCCCCCGATCGCCTTCAACCACTCTGATTTTCCGTCATTTTAACGCTTTCTTTTCTTGCACGTTGGTCAGAGCCGTTGTACGATAGCAACTGAAAATTTGGATGATCGTCTGATGAGGATGAAGATTGACCAAATTCAATCTTAACCGTTGGTCTAGAGTTAATACACGTGCTATTGCCCTGTTTCAATCTGTAATTTGAATATTGGGCTTCATCCTTCGAGGGATATTGAGTGGGGGCTGAAAAAATAGAAGACAGAGGTATTAGGATTTATGTTTAATGGCATGGTCTTTTTGGGCCTGCTTTGTGGGCTACTATTTAAAAGAAGATTGTATTTTGTCATTATTTGGGCTTTCACTATATTTTTATTTTTATAAAATATACTTATATACATTCAATATTTATATTTGCGTACACTAAGATTTAATGCACATACATTAATATGTACCAACAATAGTCCTAACCTAAATGTAGCACATGTATGACGTGACGTAAACATTAACACATGACACTTAACAATGTCAAACATAACTTATATGCAACACTCTATTTCATACTAAATCAAACATATCTAACAAAATATATATGGTAATGTACACATACCTATTAATCCTATGACACGTAATATGTATCAATTTAATGACAAATGTAATCTATCAATGACATACACAGTTGTTTATTACGCATGCAGTTTATGTACACCTACAAGTAATTATGTTATATCATGTACACATATATTACATACTAATTAAAACCCATATTAATGACAAAATATATCAGTAAAGTCCATGTGCCCAAAAAGCCCATTATTATAAAACACAAAACCGAAGGGGGGCGAAGCAAACTGGAGGAGACAGTGGCGTATTAGGGGCTATGATTTTTTTTGCTTTCTCTCCAAAACAGGTAAACCAAAAGGAATTAAAAGAAGGGAAGAAAATGCCCCAAGAATGGTGCTGGTGAGATAGAATTGTAGTTGCAAAATAGGAGGTGGGGGGAATTTTCAATTGAAATTAAAAAAGGGCATATTCAAGGGGATGACAATTGAGATGAGAAAGGGAAAAAAACGCAACAAAAGCCATGGTTCTCGGCCATGGTTTGAGGGGAAAAAACTGATTGCTAACCATTCAAGGGGAGACAATTTAGAAATTGGGGGATGACGAAGATCGTCCCATGGATATCAACTAACAAGAGGAGTTGGTTTGTTCTCTGAAAAAGATGCACGCTCAACAAAGTCTTCAAAGGAGGAGCGTGTTTACGACACTTTTCTTTGTTACTCGACGTTTCTTATATACTCCATCCATCACCAAACCTTATTTTTATGGGAATTGCGGCACCATGCTTATTTCATGGAACATGTTGATTCATGGATGGTTGAATTTAATTTTCAAGAGAGAACGTAGTTGTTTCATAACTGGAGGGGTAAGTCTTTGTTAGGAAGCATAAAGATCGCAGTGCTGCCTATAGCCAAGTTGCATTATTCTTAGGGAAGCCATGATTCCATGCATTCTGCTGGCATTAGGAGGCAACCTCATTGATGAACCTGGTCCAGTGAAAGGTGGTATTACTGTAATTGTATTTGTTGAGGATCTTGATGGTTACAAGTTTGAGATAATAGAAAGGTGGCCTGCTCTTGAACCTTTGTCCCAATGCACGCGTATTCAAAGCAATTTCAGTTAGACCTTCAATTAAAAAAGCCTACGAAAGAGTCGATGCTGATGGATCTAGGTGATAAAGTTAAATCTATAACCGAAACTGAAAGATGTAGAAGTTTTGGATATGTAGGTCACTAAAGGGCCTTTGTCTTTTAATTAGTTATTTTATTTAATTATTTGTTTTATTTATTTGTATGTATATTTTAAAAGCATATAGTCTATTTTGTTTAGGATGATACTTAACTCACATTTAGATAATTAAATTAGAGCCTTTTCAGGGTTAGTCACTTTAATTAAATAATTAATTTTAAATAGGGAGATAATTATAGTAACGATGACATTTTAATCATATACCTCGGATACACTAAGTGGCCAATGTTTTGACGTAATATTATGTTGACCAAGATTTTACTTTGGTATCACATTCAACGTGTCATTAAAACATAGAAAATGATAAATAATTTAGGGTTAGAATTAATTAAAATTGATTAGGTAAATAACAAGAAACCCCAATAGTATTACTAATTTTATTCAGTGTCAAGATGGTAGTGTCCAATCGTTTGGATGTTATCATAATACACTTGGTAAATTAATAATTTAATAGGGTTTTAAATATTTAATTAATGGAGCCTTTTAGGTTAGAACTTAAAATTGATAAGATAATAACCGGTCATGCATTTAAACCTTTTGGAGTAGAATTTATATTTCTTTAAATATGAGTTAAGGTTTCCTATTATAGGGCGTCTTATTCAATGCTCGTATTTCAAAGAAATATACTTTCTTATCCAAAAGGATATACTCATTCGAATGATACTCATTTGACAATAAAGAATTAAATTTATATTATTATTCAAAATGCCAAAATACCACGTGTAAATAATATGTTACCGATTTTGAGAGCTCGTAAGGGTCGTCCTTACGCGTAATCGACTCCCGAACTCAAATATTTTTAAAAAGAATCTCTGGTTTGTTTTATGGTGTCTGGCCTACCTAAGTGGCCGATGGTGAGTCCAATTCATTTTTAAAATTCAAAAAATGCGTGCTTTTAATAAAATTTCAATTTTCATAATTAAAAGCAATAAAACTCGATTTTTCAAAAATCAACTCGCCCAAGCTATTTTTAAACACTCGGTTTTAAAATGGTTGCGACACCAACTCAATGTTTTGTAGATAAAAATATTTAAATCATTAAAACCGACTTGGATTATGTTATTGCAATAATAACTAATCCAATCTTAGTTTTCTAGTAGTAATCAATTTGCTAAGCGTGTTCCAAGGAAGACGAATTTGCTTCAATAGCCGATCTTTCCTCCCACACATGTGATCAAATCAACATCTTGACCAAAGTCAATCTTTAGTTTTGAAATCAATTTGATTTTAGAAATAAGTTCAAAAGAAAACTGAAAGAAACAAAAATCGAAGTTATTGATGCGCTTTTCAATCCTCACATTTGGATCGAGTCATTGCTTAAGCCCTTGGCTATAAAGAATTTAGCTGAGTATAATTATGGAAAAAATTATGCTCGACATAAAAATAAAATAAATTAAAAAATAAGAACAAGAAAAACAAAGAAAGAAATCTTTTATAAAACCTAAACAAAGAGAAAAGATATGAGAGATGTGTTTAAGTGTTACCCAAGATGGGTATTTATAGCCTTTTACAAACCCTAAAATAAAGATATAAATCCTAAATAAATATAAAATTATTTAAATTAAAATACAAAAGATAAATCCAAATTTGAATTTCAAATATCGCTTGATAAGCTATCCGAAACGCGACTAATAAGCTATCAGATGCTTGCTGACGTCATTTTTCAGAAGTTGTTGACCGAGTGTCACGTTAGTTTTTCATGCCCAAAGTCATTCTCACCAATCTGGATTCGATCCAGAAAATAAAAAAAACTTCAAAAATCATCCATTTAAGTGCACTTTCCAGCATTCACAGTCCTGCATAAAAACAAACGAAAACACTAAGATTAGTAACATAATTCATCGAATCAATGACTAATTAAGCACAAAATATTAACTATTTTAAGCACTTATCAATATAATTTTACTCATGATTGATTGACGTCCATTGTAGTTTATCCATATATTAACCAACCATGAATTGGTTTAATGGTATTTCTTAAAGTCATAAGTTAGAATCTAGAATTGAATATTATAATTATATAAAAAAATCAATCATAATAGAATAATTGTATAAACTAACTAAATTAAACTTGTGTTATACTAATATTGCCAATTGTCGCAATATATTTTCTAACCACTAAGAAGTATCGGTCGAGTAAAAATTAATATCTAGTTGGCCTATATTCGATTCAAACAATATGATCTAATTGACAAGTACAAGAAATCATGTTAATTACAAGTCAAAGATAACAATACAAATACAATAAACTCTTAGGCCGCATAATTAACAATACAATTAAATATGTAACATATATTTAGTCCTAAAATCTACAAACTCTAACATTGATACCATAATTGTAACCCCCCTTCACCCCCTATTAAGGAATCGAATTGGAGTGTGTTATTGGAGAAAAGATAATTGATCGGTAACAATTATTATTCATTATTGGTTCTTTAATCTTTTCTACTCTTGTCTTACTATATATTTTAGCTTTCGAGAATTATCGAATTTTCTATTAAAAGATATATCGATTAGTCAATTTCTAACTTTTTGAATTTTAGAGGCTAAACTGTAATTTTTACAAAATTAGGGGTCTTAAACAAAACCAAGCATACCTATGTGAAATTAGACTCGCCCATTTTAGTCTTGAAAAGTTCCATTAAGATTCAAGTTTACTAATTCGATTTTTACTAACATTTATTAGTGGGTAAAGGTTAATATCTTAATTTTTTCATATTTAGTAACCTACCTAACTTTAAACAGACCATCATACCGATACGCAATCACCCCGTATCGGTACACATACGAGGAGGTAGTTATTTTGGATTAGGGTGGCAAAGTGGTACTGATACACAATAACATCGTATAACTACACCTACAAAACTATTATTTTAGTTAATTCGTACTGGTATGCAATCAAACCGTCTCGATACTCGAAGACTGAACAAAAGTTCAAGTCTAAGTTTGACCACATGTATCGGTACACTATATGACCGTACTGATACACGGCCAAAAATCAAATTCCAGTCGTACACTCTATCATATCAGTACGGTTACTATTTTAAGAGATTTTTATATCTAGCCATATCGGCATAGGTCCAAGGATGTCGATACGAACATGCTTGTAATGATAGATTTAGTCTAATTTTTTAGTGTTTTGACCTATGAAATCAAATCCATATACACTCAAAATTTGCAGGTAACCTAAAATTGTGTAAAACTAACTATATGCAAAATCTTAGAGTGTTTTCACATCATTTTATAGGATTTCACATTTTTACCCAAATTACCACATTATACCTCACTTAAGCACAAGTTTACTATACCATTTAAGGCCTTTAAATATTAAGTTTTCCAAGAATTAGAAGCATGTCAAACACATCAAAATAGATTTATAGATGCTTATGCCACCTTACTAGGAGTTCTAAAACCAAAAGTGCATACATGTACATGGGAGAGGTGACTTGCAATGCAACCACACAATTGACGATCCGATAGTTTTAAGAACATGAAAATGCATGAGACAGCAAAATGTTAGACTTAATTAGACTAGTGAGGTAGTTTAACAATATGAATATAAAATATGAAATATGTATGGCATGTACACATAATCTCATGGCACTCTCAACAATAATAACATACTTTTGATAAATCATGGATGCACAATGGACATTTGCAATAGCATATACATCATAAATCAAGATAATAACATATCAAATTACATTTTCCCTTGGACATGGTAATTCTTGGATACGTGGATCCCCCGTACACCATTAATCAATATTAGCCTTAGCCTTGAGTCGTAGATACTATGGTCCTTTACAAGATCCAACCTTGTTACCCCTAACATGGCTATGGACAAAAATACCCATCGCTGATACGATCCGGTGCATCCCGACCTGACCCGATCCGGTCGATTTTTTTCTTTAAATTTCGGAGATTGGGGAAGGGCTTAGAAATCATTAAGTCGGGTTGGGTCGGGTTCGGGTATTTTTTTGAAATTCCCCGTCCTGCCCTGCCCTGATATATTTTTAAATATTTTATTATATTTATTAAAAAATATCATTATATATAAACACTTTTATGGATTTTAAGTAATTTTTATACTTTTAAAGTTTGTTGTTATAATAAAAAATTATTAGATGTTGTTCAAATTTAATATATTCGATTTTTTCAGTCGATGATTCAATTTTTTTTATTTTAAATATGTAATTTAACATGTGAGTAATTTAAATTGTATTTTATTTTATTTTTTATATAAATTTAAAGTTAATTAAAAACCATAATTTATGATTGTGATAAAGGATTGATCCAATCTAACTTTTATCGTTGATAAAGATATTTTTTCAAAATTTTTCAGGTCGGGGTCGGGTTTAAGAAATAATATATCGGGGTGGGACAGGTCGGGTAAATTAATATTTTAACCCGGATCGGATCGGGGTCGGGTTTAGGGGTTACTAAATCGGGTCGGGGTGGCCAAAAACTCGACCCGCCCCGTTGCCATCCCTAAACATGAACTTAGCCCAATACCTTAGATGTGATGTAACGAACCGGATCGAGGGTGTTACATATGAGCTCAAGTAATCCTTTGACACAACTACACTAATCTTGACAAGGAGAACCTTTAAGGTTCTTGGATTTCTATTCTTTTCACCATTGAAGAGCTAGGGTGGAAAGACGGATGTAATCACTAATTTTATCCGGGGTAAAAAACCGGTTTAGTTTTCATTCAATTCGAATAATGGGCTATAGTTTTAATTTAATTTTTAGTTATAATATTTATCTTTAATATTTTCAAAAAAAAATCCAAAAATATGTATGTGTTTTATTGGTATATATATTAATTATATAAAAAATAAAAAAAAAATTATTTTAATGTTTTTAATCTTATATATATATATATCTTTCATTTTCATTTTTATTAAATATTAGATACTATTATTATTTTATTGTTATTATTATTATCTTTTAAATATTATTATCATTTTCTTTTATTATTATTATTATGTAATATTATAAGTTAAATATATAGAATATTGTTAAATATCAGTCCATATTTAAAATAAATAAATTTGATATTATAAATAAACCAATTTGTTTATAAATAAATATTAAAGCGTAATGTTTATTAATATTATAAATCCATTTAAAAATTCGAAGCCCATAAAAATTAATTACAAAACCCTTATATAATATATTACAATAGCCCAAATAACAATTGGTCCATCTTAATTCCCTTAAACCCAATCCGGTTTCAAATGAAAAAACCCTAACTAATTGCCCCATTTTATCTTGCGCAACCACACCGTGGCCGTTAAATCAGATCTGATCTAATGGTCACAAGCAAAGAAGGATGAACCTTCCAGATTCGGGCACGCGCCATGCACCAATGATTACGCTTCCCATGCGCGCGTGCACTGAACGTGTTAGACCCTTCGATGCCCAAGAGACTTTTCGGTTCTCCTCGCCGACGACAACCTTTCGGTGGTCCCATTTCCAACTTTGGTCACACGTATGATTTCCATATACTACAAACAAAAAATATCATTATCATCAAATTCGTACGAGGGATTAAACTAAAATGAAGAAATACAGAGAATTCCAGCAATTGTACAGGCAAAATTCAGAATTTCAGAGACAATACCCCTAATTTTAGAGGTGAAATTGCGACGTACAACACAAAAACAACCAAAATACAGAACAAATTATTAAAGGCATTAGAAGAATATTTTTATATATTTTTAATCCTTTGTAATATTGGATATAAAAATCGAATCATATCATTGTAATCAGGGTTCCCCCACCACATTCGAATCAATACAAAGTGGATCCATTTTAGAGGTAAAACCTCTTTTCGTTTCGGGTACAAAAATCAAACAAAAATAGTTTAGTGTTTTCTTTCTTTTCCCTGATCAAAGCTGAGTCCTTCAATCCTCTTTACTCGTCCGGTGATAATCTCTGGCCATCGCGCCATTGAGGTGAACCGACGATAAGGTTTGAGAGAGGAAGGCTTGATCTTTTTTGGTTTTTCGAAAAGGGGTCTGTTTTCATAAGAATTGAAGGAAGAATTTTGGTTTCTAGTTTTATAAACAAAAGGGAAAGAAGTTTTGGTGTGATTTCGGCTTCGAAAAAGAGTTTTTTTTTTGTTTTGGGTTTGCCGACCACCGCTCACGGTGGCCGAAATCTGGGAAATGTAGCGTTTTCTGGAAACCTCACGGCGGAGATGAAGAACACGATGAGTGTTCTTATGATTCTCACGAAAATTAAAGAGGATTTGGGGAAATATTTTGCTTCAGTTAGAAAAAATGAATAAAGGGGAGTGTTTTATAATATATGTTTGTCATTTATACCGGCCCCCTTATTTTAAAATGGCATTATTGCGTTTTAAATCCCTCCGTTTGGGGTATTTCCTCCCGCAGTCCCTCCTTTTCTTTAAACGTTTTCAATCAAGTCCTGATTCAAGCTATAGTCAACTATTTTAGCGAAGGTTTAATTATTTTGGGTCCCTCCGTGTTTTAAATATTATTTTTCAGCCCTTCCTCATTTTAAAATAACACTTTGAGGGCCCAAATGTTTTTTTATCTTCGACCACTATTCGAAAGCAATTTTCATTTCTTTCAATTTTGCCATGAAATTTTGTTTTCCTTTGAATCTGGTCCATTTCTAGATCCTAATTATTTTAATTTATTAGTTTGTCTAACATATTTAATTTATGTCTCATTTATATTATTTTATGCTTTGTCTTTATTTATGCATTTTATTTACATTTTCTACATATTTGTTTTATTTTGTTACATTTGCGTTATATTATGACATGCATCTTTCATTTATGCTTTTTATTCATGTACATGTACTTTATTTATCTTGTTTATATTTATTTTTCTTATGTCACATTTCTTTAATTAATGAACCTAATAAAAACTTCTTTATTCGGTCGTAACGGGCCCAACACTAGGCGTAATGGTGGTGGTGTATGCGTTTACCTTCGAATAAAGATACGGTAAAATTAAAATAAATTCGAATCTTTAAACAAACTTTAATTTAAATGTCACTTTAAATCAGAAAATCCAAAATTAATTAAGCGGTATTTTGTAAAGGTGCCAATTTTTCGGCGGTTTTTAACGCTAATACCGTTTTAAATCGTAACCGACTCTCGAACCCCAATCTTTTCAAATCTTTGTTTTTTCTCGGTGTCCGGTCTACCAAAAGTGACCATGACGATTCCAACCCTAAAATCTTCAATTCTTCAAAATCCCTAATTTTAGGTCTAAATTTCAATTTTCCCAAATTTTTGAAACCCTAGATTTCTAATTTCTTTCAACATCCCAAAACCTAATTTTTCTTCGAACCCTAATTTCTAATTTTTCAGTTTTGAATTCCCAGTTCTTTCAAAACCCTAATTTTTAGAGCAAATTCACTCTTTTCATTTTAAACCCTAATTTCCTAAATTTTGAGACATGTTAAATTTTTTCAAATTCCCCCTAGCGACTTTTTACACTTAAGATGAAAAGGGTCGCTATAGTTGGCGACTCCGCTGGGGACATTTTAAATTTTTTAAAACTAAAGAGTCAAGACTTTTTTCAAACTACCGCTTAATTAATTTTGGAAGATTTGAAATAAATTGACAATTAAATTATTATTTGTTTATTAATTTGAGGTTATCTTAACACTTTCAAAATCTTCTCTTTATGTGGGGGGAAAACATTAGTGCTTTCGTAAGGATATTGTTCCTTCGTACGGGCCTAGTAAGTACCTTCGGGGCTCGACTATCCTATGCTTTCGTGAGGATATTGTTCCTTCGTAGGGGCATAGCGAAAGGGTCCCCTAAATTGAACTCGATCGAGATGAGCCTATAATGGGTGATGATCGGGGGCTTTGCTACTCTTAGAAGAGGACAACGAGGAAATTTTGGATACCTCATTAGAACTAAAATTGCATTTAGAGAATTTAGTCAACCTACGCAGTTAGAGCCGTGCAGTTAACCTAGGTTCTATTAGATGAGATATATAGGGTTGTTTTGCCTCCTATTTTGCTTGCTCATTTATCTATGCTTTATTTTTTTGAATCAATATTACATGAAGGTGTTGATCTATGTGGTTTGTCCAATTAGAGGCTTTCATTGTGATTAGAGGTTTAAAAACGAAAATAGAAAGATAAGAGAAAAAAAGAAAGAAAAATAGAAAAATTAGAAGAAGAAAAAAGAAATCAATAAGAAGAGGAAAATAGAAGATAGAAAAAAGGAAAAAGGAAAGAAATAGAGAGAAAAAAGAAAATGATGGAAAGCGAGAAGAAGAAAAAAATAAGAAGATAAGGAAAAAAGAAAATTAAGATCTTTTAATCAGTGAAAGTGCCTCAAAGGGCGATCACTAGCATGATCAACACCTTCATTTGCATTTATTTTGCATTTCATGCATTTACATAGCATGCATTTTGCATTCATCAATAAGTCTAGAAGATTAACCTTGGATACATCGTGGCAGTTTTTCAAGCCGCAATCATTCCGCACTCTTACAACACCCGTTCACAGTCAAGAGTCGTGGACGAGAGATTGACTAATGCTGAGAAGTAACAGAAGGACCTTGAAGATCGTTTGACCAATACCGAGACAATAATTAAGAAGTCTCAAAATGAAATCCTCACCCAGCTTACAACTTTATTTGGAAAGCCCGATCATGGAAAGGCTAAGGTTTCCGATGAGCAGTCCAACATGGAACACCTAGGGGGCAACACTTCTCACACTAGGGCTCAACCCGAAGCATCGATTTTGAAAGGCATTCACATCGTCGTGGCATCTATTAGCAACCTATTTGATGTGGGTCACGATTTTGAGAATGAAGTCAATGTCGAGGTCCCAGATTTAGACTTAATAAACGAAGTCGAGTCGAGATTGAGGAAATAATTTGAGAATAAATTTGAGGAGCAACGCCTCAAGGTAGAAGAAAAGGTTAATCTCTTACAAGCTACTGAAGACTTTGGAATTGATGCCTATGAGCTAAGCTTGGTGTCCAATCTAGTTATACCACCTAAGTTCAAGGTTTCGAACTTTGAGAAATATGACGGGATCACTTTTCCCTCAGCTTATTCGACTATGCATTGTCTCAAGATGGCGACACATTTGAGGAACGAGATGCTCCTTATCCACTACTTTCAGGATAGCTTGACCAGGACAGTTGCCCGTTGGTATGCCCAGCTCAGTCGGGCAAATGTAAAATCTTGGAAAGACTTTTCCAAAATATTTATCAAGCAATAAAAACATGTGAAGAACATGGTCCCAAACAGAATAATGCATCAAAGCTTGTCTCAGGGGCAAGACGAGAGTATTCGACAATATGCCCAGAGATGCAAAGACATTGCGGCCCAGGTTTAGCCTCCTGTTTTGGAAGGAGAAATTACTCGTTTGTTTATGGACTCACTTCATGGTCCACTTTATAAAAAGATGATCAGCTATATATCTTTGTGATTTGCTGAATTTGTGAATACGACAGAATCAATTGAGTCTGCCTTTAGAAGTGGCAAGCTTAGGACCGGGGAAAATGTATCAAAGTACCCGAAGAAGAAGGACCATGAAGTAAACTATGTCGCCCCTTATCAGAATCCCAAGAATTTCACGATCTCCTCGTCTCAGAACAAAGCCGGGACAGCTCAAGGCTTGAATAGAAGGGAAAGTAAGCCCCCAAAGAAGGAAAATGAAAAGGTAACCTTTACTCCCTTACCGGTGTCATACAAGGATATGTATGCTTAGTTGCACAAGGCAGATTTAGTTCGACCCTACTATGTTACTCCTTACAGTCCACCTTACCCAACATGGTACGATGTTGAGGCCCACTGCGAGTACCACGCCGGAGTGTCGGGGCATACTATTGAGAAATGCATCACTTTCAAGAAGATGGTGCAAAACTTGTTGAACACTGGATTTATCCAACTAGATTCACTGGATGTGAAGAACAATCCTCTTTCGAATCACGAAAAGGCTTGAGTCCACGTCGGTCCCCGCTGGTCGAGAATTCAAAGTGCATCTCACTCAGCTTTTCTTAGATGGTTTTTGCATCTTTTACCTTATATTTCAGTTTTTCTGCTTTTATGTTTTAATCAATCTCGCTATCTTTGGCCCGAAAGTAGCGATGACCTTTTGTTAAGGGCTTCTATCATGTTTTCTCTATTTTTAATTCAACGAAGAGGTGCAACTTTTTATATACATTTTCTTATCATTTTTAAGATTATTGGATAATTAATGCTTGTTGTGTCTCCGATTTAGACACATAAAAAGAAAAATTAATTGCATTTTGTGATCAAGATGAAGTACAATTCTGTCTTCAATCCGCTTCGATCGGAAAGCTTGAGAAACAAGATTACTACTCCTTCGATAATGTTCAATGATAAGAAGGCGATGTGAGCACATTGTCACCAGCACTTGATGCTGATCCGGAGGTCTTGCCTTTAGGACCAATTACTCGATCTAAGGCAAAATATTTCAGGGAAGCACTTTTATGTCATATAATTATTTCTTTATCGTTTTTATTGCCGGAACGTGCCTACAACATTCCTAGATCCGAAACTAACGAGGAAAGTCCGTTTCGTCGAACTCTGCGTTATATTATGTGGTATCAGAGCCAGTTTGTTGGATTTGTTGTAATTTTCTGCACGTCGAGTCTTGTAAGTTTGTATCGAATATATATATATATTTTTAGTTTCGAATAAAAAACATATTCGAATATAAAAAATAGTTAAAAAAACAGTTAAAAAAAACAAATTCGAATAAAAAACAGTTTCGAATAAAAAAAATAGATTCGAAAAAAAACAGTTTCGAATAAAGAAAAGATTAAAAAAAACAGTTTTGAATTAAAAAAAATCAGATTCAAAAGAAATGTTATTATTATTATTATTTTATATCTATATGTATTTATTATATATCCCTATACGTATTTAGTATTGTGTCTTTGTATAATTAGAAACTTTGTATGAACTCTAAACTGCTACTTCAATGTATAATTAGAAACTTTACCTGTTTGTTTGGTGATAGGGACGTTGTAAGCTCGTCTTTATAGTAAGACTTTCTACCTTTTTCATTTTCATCTTTTGTTCGTTTTAGTGTCATCTTCCTTATTTTCCTTATTTTTCTTTCTTTTATTTTTATTTTCCATCTTACTTGCCTGTCTTTTGTTTCGTGTCATCTTGTTGTCATCTTTGTTCTTGTTATTTGTTGTCCATTTAGCCACACCATTATCACGAGTTTTGAGACGTTGGATTAGTTCTTTAAAGAGCTGATTTTCGAGAAAATGTAAGGGAAAAAGGCATTGAGCGTGTGAGAACAGAAGGGGAGACAAAAAGAGCCGTTCAAGTATTCTCCCGAGTGAAACACGAGCGTTGAGTGCTAAATTTTGAGTGCACTGTTCTTGGAGTGACCATTGTGAGACTTTTGTTGAGTGTGTTGTGAGGACCTTTTATTTATTTTTCACTAACCGATAATAGTATTGTCCTTTTTTGTTTGTTTGTGTTTTTTGAAAATGATAGGTTCCGATGACAATACGGTTGACCAAAACTCACCATTTCCGCATATGCAAGCCTTAGAAAGAATGATGCAACGAGTAATGGCTTCTACCATAGAGCCATTGCAATCTAGGATGGATAGGCTTGATGGAGGTTCCAACTCTGTTCATGAAATGTTGAAGGAAAAGGAAGTCGATCTGTCACCGAGATAGCATACTCCTAGACGAGGACGTGTGCAACAGGTAGACGATAATTTGACTAACATTAAGATTGCTATTCCTTCTTTTCAGGGACGTTCAGATCCTGATGCATACTTTGCTTGGGAAAGCAAAGTTGAGCATATTTTTTAGTGTTATAATTACTCGGAACAGAAGAAGGTTCGATTAGCAGCGACAAAGTTTGTTGATTAATCCCTGATATGGTGGGACTAGTTATTGCTTAGCCGAAGGCGTTCTGGTGAAGGCCCTGTTGCGACGTGGAACGAGATGAAGCGAATAATGCGAAAGAGGTTTGTTCCTATTCTTTATCATCATGATTTGTTTCAAAAATTGCAAAATTTGAAACTGGGAAATAGGAGCGTTGAGGATTATTTTAAGGATATAGAGATGGCTATGATGCGTGCAAATATCGAGGAGGATCGAGAAGAGACCATGGCACGTTTTCTAGCAGGGTTGAACACCAAGATTGCCAACGTTGTTGAGTTGCAACATTATGTCGAGGTTGATGATATGGTGCAAATGGCGATAAAAGTGGCATGACAGCAGCGTAGCAAGTCTTCGAATCGAGTTAATACTCCATTTAAATCTTATTCTAACCCTTTGTACACTTCTAACACTACTAGGAAGCAAGCACCACAACCGCCACTTCGAATTCGCGAACAAGGCGAAACCAGCAAGCCTAAGGTCCCCGTTACTGAAAATGGGCGTGGTAAGCAACCAGTGGTGTCACAAGAGCGAGCACGAGATATCCAGTGTTTCTAGTGTCTAGGACGAGGATATTTCGCCAGTCAGTGCCCAAACCGAAGGACCATGTTGATGATGAAAAATGGAGAGCTCGAGTCTGAGTCTGAGGATGACGATCAGATTCCACCTTTAGTAGGTGATGAAGAGGACAATGACAATGTGCAAACTTTTGCCACCGGAGAAGCACTTGTTGTCAAGAGAAGCTTGAACACTCAACCAATTCAGGATGAACAACAGCGACAAAACATCTTTCATACAAGGTGTCTCGTGAATGACAAGGTATGTGTTGTGATTATTGATAGTGGTAGTTGCACTAATGTTGCTAGTTCTATTATGGTTGACAAGCTAGGTTTGAAAACGACAAAGCACCCAAATCCTGATAAGTTACAATGGTTGAATGACGGAGGAGAGATTAGAGTGACCAAGTAGGATGTAGTCCCGTTTTCCATTGGAAAGTACAAGGATGAAGTACTTTGCGATGTTGTTTCGATGGACACGAGCCATTTTTTGTTAGGACGCCTGTGGAAGTTCGATAAGAGGGCTATGCACGATGGCTTCACAAATAGGTATTCTTTTGTACATGCAGGTAAAAATATCACCTTGGCACCATTGACTCCGAGTCAAGTGCAAGAAGACCAAGTGAGGTTGCGAAAGAATATCGAGGAATCGCGAGGGAAATAGAAGATGAATGTGTACGCGAGCAATAAAGAAATCAGATTTCGAGGATATGTTTCCGGATGAAACACCTAAAGGATTGCCCCCTATTCGTGGCATTGAGCACCAGATTGACTTTATTCCAGGTGACACAATTCCAAATAGACCAGCATACCGAAGTAACCCCGAAGAGACGAGGGAGCTTCAACGACAGATTTCTGAATTGTTTGACAAAGGTTATATTCGAGAGAGTCTGAGTCCGTGTGCCGTACCAGTGTTGTTGATACCGAAGAAAGACGAAACTTGGAGGATGTGTGTTGATTGTCGAGGAGTGAACCAGATTACAATCAAGTACCGACATCCCATTTCTCGACTCGATGACTTGCTGGATGAGTTGTGTGGAGTGACTATCTTCTCTAAAATTGACCTAAAGAGTGGATATCATCAGATTCGTATGCGAGAAGGTGACGAGTGGAAGACCACCTTCAAAACCAAGCTAGGTTTGTAAAAATAGTTAGTGATGCCTTTTGGTTTAACTAATGCACCTAGTACTTTTATGCGATTGATGAGTCATGTTCTGCGATCTTTTATTGGTAAGTTTTGTGTTGTATATTTTGATGATATCCTAATTTATAGCAAGACTTTACCCGATCATGTAGAACATTTGCGAGCTATTTTGCAGACTTCGCGAGAAGAGAAGTTGTTTGGTAACATGGAGAAATGTGTGTTTTGTACTGACAAGCTTACATTTCTTGGTTACATTGTTAGTTCTCAAGGAGTTGAAGTTGATCCTAAGAAGGTCAAGGCGATTCAGGAGTGGCCACGACCGACTTCAGTTAGTCATGTTAGATCGTTTCATGGTTTAGCCAGCTTTTATCGTCGGTTTGTTCCCCATTTCAGTTCTATTACCGCTCCCTTAACCGGGATTATAAAGAAGAATTCAGTCTTCTCTTGGGGTAAAGAATAGGAAGACGCCTTTCTGAAAATAAAAGATTGTTTGACAAAAGCGTCTGTTTTAGCAATACCTGATTTTGATAAAATGTTTGAAATTGAATGTGATACTTCTAGAGTTGGTATAGGTGCTGTTTTGTCACAAGAAAATAGGCACGTTGCGTATTTCAGTGAGAAGCTTAGTGGAGCGACGTTGAATTATCTTGTCTATGACAAGGAAATGTATGCACTGATTCGGTTTTTGGAGACTTGGCAGCATTATTTGTTACCTAAGGAGTTTGTGATCCACACTGATCATGAGGCCTTGAACTATATTACAGGTCAGCATAAATTGAAAAAATGACATGCTAAATGGGTTGAATTTTTAGAGTCTTTTTCTTATGTCATTTGTTACAAAAAAGGTAAAGACAATGTCGTAGCTAATGCTTTATCACGAAGATATGCATTGTTGAGTTATCTTGATTCATATTTGATTGGTTTTGCATATATTCGTGAGTTGTACTCTGATGATCCTGATTTTCGAGATAATTATAATGCTTGTGAGAAAGGTGTTGTTGGAAAGATTTTCAGGCACGATGGTTATCTTTTCAGGGAAAACAGGATATGCATTCCATAGGGTTCTACGCGTGATATTTTGATTCGTGAGGCGCACGAAGGTGGATTGATGGGACACTTTGGAGTCACCAAGATGTTACAAACATTGAAGGAGCATCTATTTTGGTTTAAGATGCGCAGAGACGTTGAAAGTTATTGTGAATGTTGTGTGACTTGTAAGAGAGCAAAATAGAAAGTTTCACCACATGGTATGTACTTACCTTTACCTATTCCTGATTCCCCTTGGACTGATATTTCTATGGATTTTGTATTGGGATTACCTAAAACTAGGACAAGTGGAGATAATATTTTTGTTGTGGTTGATAGGTTCTCTAAGATGGCATATTTTATTGCATGCCATAAGACTGATGATGCTGTTAATGTGGCTAACTTGTTCTTTAGAGATGTTGTACGTTTACATGGTATTCCTAGGTCAATTGTTTCTGACAGGGATGTGAAATTCTTGAATCACTTCTGGAGGACTCTTTGAAGCAAATTAGGTATGAAACTTATGTTTTCTACTACTTGTCATCCCCAGACTGATGGACAAACTGAGGTTGTTAATAGAGTTTTATCTACTTTACTTCGTTCCATCATTAAAAAGAATATTAAGACTTGGGAAGATTGTTTGCCACATGTTGAATTTGCATATAATCATGCTGTACATTCTGCTACTAAGATGTCACCATTTGAGGTTGTTTATGGTTTCAATCCTATTACTCCTCTAGATATGTTGCCTTTGCCATAGGAACAAGTGATAAACAGAGACGGTAAAGCGAAAGCAGAATATGTGAAGAAATTACATCAATAGGTAAAGGAGAACTTAGAACGAAAGACTCAACAGTATGAAAAGCAAGCAAACAAAGGAAGGAAGCGAGTTACCTTCGATGTGGGAGATAGGGTTTGGGTTCATTTCTAAAAGGAACGTTTTCCAGCTCAACGACGATCCAAGTTGTTACCACGAGGAGATGGTCCTTTTCAGGTGTTGGAGAAAGTGAATGACAACGCCTACAAGTTAGATCTACCGGGTGAATACAATGTAAGTACCACATTTAATGTTTCTGATTTAACCCCTTATAACAATTCTGCAGATTTGGGGACAAATCCTTTTGAAGAAGGGGGATGATGTGAGCACATCTTCACCAGCACTTGATGCTGATCCGGAGGTCTTGCCTTTAGGACCAATTACTCGATCTAAGGCAAAATATTTTAGGGAAGCACTTTTCCTTACTTGTGCTTCAATTTCGAATTATTTTTCAAGAAGCATGGTCTGTTGGTATGGGAGAAGGATGCATGATTTCCGCGTGATGGATAAGGATAAGCTTGGTGATGGATGGCCATTGATTTCCCACGTGATGGACAGAAGCATACTTTGAATTTTTGGCTTCCAATTAGATCACATGTTAAATGTGAACCTCAACCCCTCAACCGGCCATTTGAATACTTGGACAGAAGCATGCCGCTGAATTAAGAAGTTAATGAATTCAAATCCAATTTGAATTCCATTGATTCCTAGCCACTAATGTCAACCAACCATTTTTTGTTTCCTATTCCTATATATATGTATCAAAACAATGTAATGGGGTTACATAATTTTTGAATGAATAAAATTTATTTGAGAGTTCTTTCTCATTTCGGTTCTTTTTAGAACTATTTGACACTCAATTCATTTGATTGTCTTTTGATACTTTGGGTTCCTAAATTGATATTTAGCGGGTCCAAGTCCTACGACGTTAAACATATTCGATTCGGGTTCGATCAACATATTGTTCGAGTTCTTTCGAGTTTAACGTTTTTCAGTCATCGACCGTTTTTGAAGTCTTCACCGTCGTCGTCGTTGAAGTCTTTTCCGAAACGCCAAAATTATTACTTGTATATATCTATATCTATGTCTATATATATATATATTTGTTTGTCATTTTTTTAATTTTTTTCTACTTAATATAATTATGTCGTATAATTATTTCTTTATAGTTTTTATTGCAGGAACGTGCCTACAACATTCCTAGATCCGAAACTAACGAGGAAAGCCCGTTCCGAAGAACTCCACGTTATATTAGAAGGCCTCTTGAAAAGTGAATCTACTTGAGTTTGAGAATTCTAAGAGATAAAAAGCATTAAAGAGAAAAAAGAACAAAAAAAAGAGAAAAATAGAAAAAGAAAAAGAAAAAAAGAGGTGAAAACCTAGAAATCCTCTAATGAATGAGTAATACAATAAGTCTCGGAGCGTCCTGATGGAGCTGTGGGGGAAGAACAAATCTAATAAGGAGCTAAACCTCTACCAGTTCGATACCCTAGAGTCAGTGATGACTCTTTGAGGACACTGACACCTTAATCCATTAATTGTTAAGTACAAACAAAAGCACATGCTTACACATGGAATTCTTAGACCGAGTTAAAAGAAAAGACATATATGAGAACTAGAAGGAATAGTTTTCAAAGTGGATCAAGCGACTACGGTAATCGTGATTATGAACCGAACGATTTGGATAGAATTTTGACACTTCAAATATCAGCACAACATTTCAAGGCAAAATATTAATGTCGAGTCGGTGACACTTTTGCATTCAATATCCAAGGAATTTGTTTCGTTTTCAAACTGCGAAGTTTTCAATTTTCGAACATTTATTCTTAAAGGCATTTTCATTTAAAATGTCAAATTTTTTGAAAAAAATTCTTCAAAATATTATTAAATTCATTTTTCACAAAATGCAAGGCCATTGATGCATTTAACCATCTTCGATTAAGCGCAGGAGTGACAACATTATATGATGCAAGGTTTCCTGTGAAACAAGGTACCTTCCTTTTTCGAGAAGATTGCTCAAACTTATTGTCGGACAAGTGCAACTTTTTGAACCAAACGAAGAAAACAAAATTTTGTGGGGCAAAATTTTGTTGGGGAAAAAGAAAGACTTTTAGCATAGGGGCATGAGTTCCCTCAAAGACTAAGTTTGACCAAGTCTAATCCATGACAAAATTTTTTGGAAGAGAAGCTTCGATTAAGCAAAACCTATTTTGAGAAGATAAAACCCACAGTGTTTCGGGCATGATCAATTGCAAGTTTTCGCACACAATACGATATTTCAAGAGTTTATACTAGATGTTCATAATTTGGGGGCAAGTTTTCACCCTAACTTCAAGAGTGAGCATAGACAACATTTCTAACCTTGGTCTCGAATCTAGTGGACCTCATTTTTGACCAATGCAAGCCAATGGTCTCCTATCCAGAAGAAGATCTAGCTAGTCGAAAGCCTAGAGTATCCAAGGGTGATCTTTTTGAGAGTTAATCCTTAAACATTGAAAATAAAAACATTCATCATTCAGTTAGACATCTCTAAGATTAGGGGCATGCTGATACATGCATTCATTCATGCATCATTTATAGTTAGGCATCCCTAGGATTAGAGGGCATACTAACACATGTATACATACATTTTTACCTATTTTTGAAAGGTATTCAAAGAGAAAAAAGTTGGGAATATAAAGCTTCAAGGTGGATGATTCTATAGAGAAAGGATCGACATCTTCAGTATCCGAGTTAAGGTTTCACAGAGAAGGGACTTATAGCTCACATTTGCCAAGTTTTATAGAGAAGGGACTCAACTTTTCAAGGTGGATGATTCTATAGAGAAAGGATCGACATCTTCAGTATTCGAGTTAAGGTTTCACAGAGAAGGGACTTATAGCTCACAATTTTCAGAGGTCGAGTTTTATATAGAAATGACTCAATTTTTCAAGGTGGATGATTCTATGGAGAAAGGATCGACGCTTTCAGTATTCGAGTTAAGGTTTCATATAGAAGGGACTTATAGCTCACAGTTTTCAGAGGCCGAGTTTTACAGAGAAGTAACTCAGCTTTTCAAGGTGGATGATTCTACAGAGAAGGGATCGACATCTTCAGTATTCGAGTGAAGGTTTCACAAAGAAGGGACTTCTAACTCACAGTTTTCAAAAGTCGAGTTTTACAGAGAAGAAACTTATCTTTTCAAGGTTGATGATTCTACGGTGAAGGGATCGACATCTTCAGTATTCGAGTGAAGGTTTCATGGAGAAGGGACTTGTAACTCATAGTTTTCAGTGGCCGAGTTTTATAGAGAAGAAACTTAGCTTTTCAAGGTGGAGGATTCTATGAAGAAGGGATCGACATCTTCAGTATTCGAGTGAAAGTTTCACAGAGAAGGACTTGTAACTCACAGTTTTTATAAGTCGAGTTTTGCAGAGAAGAAACTCAGCTTTTCAAGGTGGATGATTCTACGCAAAGGGATCAACATCTTTAGTATTCAAGTGAAGGTTTCACAAAGAAGGGACTTATAGCTCATAGTTTTAAGAGGCCGAGTTTTACAAAGAAGAGACTCAACTTTTCAAGGTCGAGGATTCTATAGACAAGGGATCGACATCTTCAGTATTCGAGTTAAGGTTTCACTGAGAAGGAACTTATAGCTCATAGTTGCCGAGTTTTATATAGAAATGACTCATCTTTTTCATGGTGGACGATTCTATGGAGAAGGGATCGACGCTTTCAGCATTCGAGTGAGAGTTTCATATAGAAGAGACTTGTAACTCAAAGTTTTCAAAGATCGGGTTTCGTATGGAAGAGACTCAGTTTTGCAAGGTGGATTCTATAGAGAAAGGATAAGAATATTCAACATCTTAGATTTAGGGTTTCATATAGGAGAGACTCGATCAAAGACTTTTGGTGAAGAGTTGTATATAGGAAATACTCGAACCTTTTCAAGGAATGGTTTTATATAGGAAGGATCAACGTTTTCAATAGCTTAGAGCTTAAGGTTTTATATAGAAGGGACTTGCAGCTCAAAATACCGAAATGGGGAATCAATGTTCTCTTCTAAAAGTTTTATTTTGATGTGTGCAAGTGGCTGTTGCGTGTCAAAAGTGCGCAAATTGTGCAAGTGAACACGTCGCAAGTAACAAAGTGATAAGTATATCAGATATCATCTCCATAGGGATTGGTCTACTTAATATGCCTTCTTTTGTCTTCTTGCTCTGAAATGGAATAAAATAAAAACACAAGTAAGATTGGGGTTGATGAATACTAAATAAAGAAAACTAAATAAAGAGAAGATAAACAAATTAAAGAAGTGGCCAGGATCCAGTTGCGTTATAGTGAATTCAATTGACTTGTTTCTGTCCAATGCAATCACACAACACTACCTCGGTAGTACTGCAGATTACTGCCTCGACAACGATGATTCTTGTCTGCAGCGGTAATATCTTGCTCTTGGGTAGACTTTATCAAAGTTCGGCAAAGTTTCCTTTAATGACTCCACTTATCTCTAAGTCGAAGTACTTTTGATGACCAGTCCTTCATGATACCTCTCAGCGTGAATCAATTGTAATCACCAACCAATCACACACTTCTCTTAGCCGCTGAAACTCTTAACCTATCTCTAGGCTGAGTTAGTGTTTCCCGATTGAAACACCGTACTTATTCCTTTCGTGAATCTAACTCTCTCGATATTAGATAAATGGATTACTTGCAAACTTCTCTCTCGAGCTTGGATGCAAGAACAAAGAATGGCAAAGAATAAGCAAACCTTGATATTTTATTGCATTAAAACAAGAAACAAAAGTTAATCTCTTCTCACTAATACTCTACAACCTTCACCTAAGCCTAAAGAAACTTAGAACATAATAAAGAGTAAACGAGAAATCTAAAATCTAAGGTGGAGTCGGCTCTCTATGATGCTAAGCTTTGTGCCGAAAACTCTTCTTCTCCTCTTGGACGGCTAGGGATTATATAGGCTTGGTCTAGGGCAAACCTTTCCTAAGTAGGAGTATAACTTGGAGTAGGACACAAGTCAAGTCCATAATTAAAATATTTCCAAGTTTATTCCAACTAGGATTCTTTTCCGCGTGGCCTTTGACTTGGGCTTTCCATGTGCTACTTGTCTAGAAACGTCCAACTCATTTTTCTCTTCAAGTCGCCTACAATATCGTTATTTTTCCTTCAGTTGCTGCCTCGGCATCAGGTCCTGCCTCGGCCTCGGTCGCTGCCGCGGCAATAGTTTTTCCTGCACAGACACAGAAGTACAGTAAAACTCGCCTTTTCTATAAATATCATATTTATATGCTTCAAAAGTAAAATATCTAATTATATCACATTAAGCACATGCATTGGTCCAAGTGGGTGTAGATTTAGTGATTATTGTCCATGAAAGGTGTAAAAAGTGATAGTGAGTTGAGCATTTATCGCACCCCCAAACTCGAACTATTACTTGTCCTCAAGCAATGCAAACCATCAATTTGCAAACCTTACTCTCTCTTGGTCTTATGCTTTCATCTATTCTTCCCACCATAACTATGCCTACTCTTAAGCCTTAACCTTTCGGCTACCCAAGGGTTTACCTAGAAACAAACTATAAGATTTAGTGAGTGTGTGCGTTTTTGTGAAAAAGTTTCATTAAAGGCTTTCTTAGACAAACTCTAAGTTCAAGACAAGTAGATTTGGGTTTAGTGTTCTCTTCTTAAAACAACAATTTCTTGAGCTAATTTCGGGAACCTCAAGGATTGTGTTTTCTCATCACTAATTCCTTCTTTCTTTTGATATTCTTTTTAGCATACTAGAGCCAATCTTGGGCACCTCTAGCATGAAGAGAGTAATTCCTAGAGCCGGTGATAGGCACCTCTAGTCACTTTCCCAAAAATCTAAGTCTTTATTACCTAAGTTCATTAAAAGAATTCCTATAATCCAACAAGTCCCAAAAGTGTTTTTAGGATCTATCTTATAGTAAGCTTCAAAGTTTTCTTCCTTAAGTATCCTAAGGTTGAACCTTCTTAACAGGACCTAACCATGGTAAGGAGAAAGATTTCTATAGCCTTAAAAGAATAAACTAAGGCAATACTGATGAAAAGCAGTGCAAAAGTATAGATAACAATTCAAGTAAGGTCGTGGACATAAAATTTTTTGAGAAACACTTAAATACTTTCTTTCATGGCAAGGTCGTGGAAGTAGATTGCCTCGGCAGTGGATTTACACCCCCAAACTCGAACCAAGCATTTTCCTCAATGCTTATAAATAGCACACAACAAGATATAAAGAAGAAAACAAGACAAGTAAAAATATATTAAGGCATCATGAATATGTATATTTCAAAGAGATTCGGAAGAGCTGCTGGGAATAATTATTTTTCGTGTCCGTGCCGCTGTCTGTTTGACTTTTGATGATGGAGATGGTTGAGTTTTGGCTTGTCTTGGTGGTTGGAATCTCGTTGGTGGTGTTCGTTGCATTGGAGCATCCACTTCTTCTCCTTCTTCCTCGTCGACAATTTCCTCGATGACCATGATGTTTGTCCCGCCTTCATTTGTTGCGTCTGCCCAGGCATGGTGAATGCTTGGCCCGACAACGGTTGAACTTTGATATACATAGGCATCCATCTCTGCTGATAGACTGCCCATGATGATGGGGGATCTTGGTGGAGTGCTGAGGACTACCCTCCTCTTTGAAGGTCGTTTGCTGGCAGATGATGCCGCAGCAGAGTCTGCTGCCCTAGATGGGCCAGCAACATGAAAGTTTTGCTGAGGGCAAGTGGGGAAAAATGGTCGTGGTCCTAGAGCTGAAGTCGTCTCGGTGTAGGGTGCAACTGTGACAAACATGTTTGGAGGAAACTCGGGAAACTGCACCCCTTGGCCAAGAAAGTTATGGAGCATCATTTGGGTAAGTGTGTTGTTGAAGTCTCTTTGATACTCCATGTATCGTTGCTGCCTAAGATCCATAGTTCCCATCCTTTGAAGTATATCCTCGTATGGGTCTGCTGCGACAGTGGTATGGACAGTGTCAGGCATGTTTGCCGTGTACTGGGCCCCGACAGTTGTGTCAGCAGTGAACTGCTGAGGGGTTGCCTAGACTGGCTATGCTTGTGTGATCTGCATGATTTTGTGGCAGAAGTCTCTAGTCCACCCTCGTCTATGGGCTGTGAATTCATCCGTTTCTGCCATTGGTAGACCTAGAGCAGTACAAATACCGGTGATTAAACAAGGGAAATATAAAGGTCCTCTATCTTTCTTACCGCATTCGTATATCTCCTTTAAATTTTTTCCCCAACATTGATGCTCCGTTTGTTGATGATTGATTGAATGAGCACCAATCTCCTTCGATCCACTGTGCTTATTGTGGGAGGCTGGGAGGAGGCGTCTTTTGACAAAGGTGTTCCAAAGCTTGGCCTCGGGCTTACGATTTTGCCTTGCCATCGATCCTCTATGGGCACCGGTTTCCCAATGAGTATTCTCGCAGCAAAGGTCATCTTTTATCAGCTCATAATCTTCGTTGGTGATGTCCTCCATGAATTCAGCATGATCATCACGTTCAGGTGTAAGGCCGTAGAATAGGTTGATTGTTTCGGCATCAAGTTTGACAGGCTTGCCTCGGCAGTGGACATAAAGAGAGTTCGTGCTCGGCCTGTGCGCATAAAATTCCCGTACGATGATGGCATTGGCCTAAGTAGGTTGTAGGCAAAAGATCTCCCACTAGCCGTTTATTTATCTTGTCGAACAAATAATGTTCAATGCCGTAATTCTCCTCATCGGAGTGTTGGAACCCTTGCTCTTCCCATAGCTGTCGAGCAATGAAAGATCTGTTGGAGCGTTCTTCAACAGCGGCGGGGGCGAATCTGTTGTATGAAGCCATGTATGAATGGTGAAGATTTGAGGATCTTAGAGAGTTTCTTGGAAAGGTTCTGAAAATTCTAAGAAAACTTGTAAAAAGACAGAAAGTATTGTGAGAAAGAGATTAGCAAGTAACAAGAATGCAAGAGTGAATAGTTCAAGAGGAAGGAAGTGCTTATATAGGCCTCGGCCTTGTAGCCGTTTGAACCACTAGCCGTTTTATAGCCGCTAACCTTTACTGCCGCGGCAGGAATTTCGGTAGACTAACCGTTACAGTATTTTGTCTGTTGGGACTGTTACAGCTTCTGACACTGTTTTCTGCCCCAGCAACACTTTTCCTGCTGTGAACTATTTCTCCTTTATTCTTGCTTATTGTCCTAAAAATTAAACATAAACAAGAAAAATAATTTAAGATAAGTATAATAAAAATGTAACTCTAAACTCAACTAATCTTAATGATATAAAAATTAGAGGAAAGAGATTATGTCACTGGTGGAGTGAATGCGAATGCATCTCCTAAGATGATAGTTGGTTGTTAGCCAGAATAATGCTTCAACTGTTGGCCATTCTCCTTGAACTCATGCCCATCCCTTTTCGATTTGGCCTTTACTGCACCATGTGGTTCTGACCATTTGGACCTGAATATGCCTGGACAATGTGTTTTCTTGTTGGTTTCTTCCACTTCTGGCTTAATCTTCTTGCCCAATATTTTACCGAGCATGCTGCCGAGGCAGTTGCTGCTAAAACAGGATATCTTGGTGCCTGCATCTGTGGTGTGGAGGACTTTGCATTCTTTTACATCATCATATCTTTTTAGATTGTGGAAGGAATTGAGTTTGACTTATATATCATTAACCCTCATTGTCAACTATAACGTCCCGGATTCGGATCCGAGTGTTGATTTAACCCGTCGGGTTTGGGCTTTGGTTTTGGGCTCGGTTTAGTGTGGTTTTGGGCCTTAGGCTTGTTAGGATGTTGGGCTTATGAGTTGTTGGTGAGGGCTTTTTGGTAAATGCCTAATTAGAAGACAAAGAGGGGGGGTGAGAGAGTTACTCCTCTGTAGAGATGATCTCACATCTCTTTTTCTTTTCTTCTCATCTTCCCCATCTTGATAGCAAGGAAAAGTAAGAGATAAAGGTAAGATCTTTAAGAGTTATGGTTGGAATCTCGTTTTTGTGGTAGAGAAGACGTTATAGGACTGTTGGGGATCTACAAAAAAAGCTAAAGAAGTGTTAGTTTGGTGGAGAGAAAGGTTTAAGTGGGGGTTTAAGGTGGAGTACGAGATTAGTTTTGGAGAGTTTAAATCTTAGTTTGTTAGTGTTTTTAAGCTTTAAGTAGCATCTTAGAGTGGTTCTAAGTTGTTTTTACCCTTCCCTTGTAGAGAAACAAGTGGAGGAACCATCATCAAGCTTGGGAAAGGGAAGAGCTTGAAGAAGGAAAGGGTGGACGTTTTGGCTGCGGTTTGCTTAAGGTTGGTACTCCCAACTCGTTCTTTACATCATACATATCATGGTAGTTGCATACATGTAGATATAGTGTATGTTGTGCTTGGTTTGAGCTTGGTATGCTTTAATGGTGAAAATTGTGTTAGTGGGTTAAATGGCTGTAAAATTGTGTTAAAACGTCCTAAACATCTCTAGGAACTAATGGGAATACTGTAGGATTGATTAAGTCAAGTTTGGAATGAATTTCCTAGAAATTTCTAAGTGTAGACCTGCATTTCGTGCAGGGGGTATCGATACACGGGCTACCGGTATCGATACCCATGAGGGGAAATAGGCTAAGTGGTCAAGTGTATCGAACCATGGTTCGATACCGGGACCTCTAGTGGCATAATGACATCGATACCGGTATCGATGCTGGAGGGTCCCCTTTTTTTGACTTTGGAAATGGTCAAAGGGTATCGATACCAGTATCGATACCCATGGTTCGATGCCTTCTTTGGGTAGGTATCGAGGCAGGTGGTTCGATACCCCATATAAGGGTATCGATAGCCCTGCGAAAACTTGACAAGATAGGTATTGTTTGAGGTTCGATAATGGAATTAAAGGTCACAATGAATCTTATAATTAATAAATGAATGGTTAACACAAGATTGACGTATTAAACCCTAAATGACTAAAGTATGTTAAGTATTGATGTGTTTTGGTGTGAGGATCCTAGGTGGATCATTTATGTGTTTCGAGTCCTTGTTTGATGGAAATCCGGATATCCATAAGTGTTGCAACACGTTGAAGGCCATCCGATGTAACATGCCGGATGATGTTTTGAAGACTTTTATTCCGAGTGTTGGGCGGCCTCACTCGAAGATGTTTGATGTAACATTCTGAGCATGGGGTTGGTTGGGCGGCCTCCACCCCTTTCCGAATGTTGGGCGGTCTCGTTCGAAGATGTCCGATGTAACATTCTGGGCATAGGATTTGAGGGCGGCCACAATCCTGAGTGTAGGATCCCGATGCTGTGTGAACGCGGGCCTCACTCTTGTGTGTTATTTTGTGATGTGACATGTATATGTTGTGTGCGATATTATACATTGTTTATGCCATGTGGTAGGCAAGCATGCTAGATCATCATACCATGCACGATATTTTATATGTTATGCTTTATTGCTTATGATATGCATGATGTTGGCCGAGTTCGGCGTACCCACTAAGCTTTCTTAGCTCAGCGTTCGAAATATGTTTTCGTGCGTAGGTTAGGTGAAGTTGGTTCGTGGAGTACCATCAAGGTTCGGATTCCAGCATTGACCGTGTTGTCAGAGTACATGTATTAGATTTAGTGGGCTTGTACTATGTCGAACCCTATGTAATGTAACTCTGTTTATTTAATTTGGGTCGAATGTTTTAAACGGTTTGTAATATGTTGGAGCTCTGATTTCTTTAACTTATTTTGGGCTTTCGTTTTAACTTGATGGATTTATGAATCGTATTTAGACTTAAATTTGATTTATTTGTTGGGCCCTTGAAAGGAAATTTGAAATACAGGTTTTGGGCCGGAGGCCCAATATGACATCCGGGTCGGGTGTTACATCAACTCTCCTTTTTCCACATCAATTAGCGTGCGTCCAGTGGCAAGGAAAGGTCTCCCCAAGATGATCGGTGCATTGTCATCTGCTTCACAATCAAGCACAAGAAAGTCAGCGGGAAAAATAAATTTATCCACTCTTACCAGTATGTCCTCGATCTTTCCTTCAATTTGCACATATGATCTATCCGCAATTTAGAGCATCACTGTTGTGGGTTTTGCCCTTCCTATTCCAAGCTTTTGGAAGACAGATTTGGGAATTAGGTTTATGCTTGCTCCAAGGTCGCATAGGGCCTTTCCTTCGTAGTTGTTACCTATTGCACAAGTAATGGTAAAGCATCCAGGATCCTTCAATTTGGGTGGTATGCGATTATGCAGCATTGCCATGCATCCTTCAGTAGTAGCCACTGTTTCGAACTCACCAATCCTCTTTCTTTTAGACACAATGTCTTTCAAGAACTTAGCATAGTTGGGCATTTGCTCAATTGCCTCTACTAATGGCAAGTTGATGTGGATCTCCTTTAAAATATCTAAGAATTTTTTGAATTGATGATCCTGTTTTTGCTTTTTCAACCTTTGTGGGAAAGGTGGTGGTGGTCTCATCTCTTCCAGGGTTTCATTAGTTTGGAATTTAATACCTGGCACCACTGGTTTTATCTGTCTCGGCAGCTGGTCGAGGTACTGCCGAGTTCTCTGCTGGGGCAGTACTTTCTGCTGTGACATGATACGTTTGTTCATCATCCAAGTCCTCTTTTTCTTGTTCTTCTGGTGGGACTTTGTCTGCTGGGTTTCCTATTTTCTCCTTTAGTTGTAGACCACTCCTAGTAGTGATTGTTTTGCACTGTTCATGGTCCATTATCTTAGCAACTTCAATATTGCTAGGTAATCCTCCTTTTGGTCTAGTATTTATGTTCTGGGCAAACTGCCCAACCTGAGTTTCCAGTGCCTTAATTGCTACCTCTTGATTCTGCAACCTCATCTCAGTTCTATTTATGAATGCATATGTTCTTTTGATGAAATTGCTATTTTTTGCCATGTATGATTCAGTTTTCATCATAAAGGCCTTCAGAGAATGTTCCAGTGAATTTACAGGCTGTTGCTGATGCATCTGTTGCTGCGGCAATGGTTGCTGGACCGGCTGCTGCGGTAGATGTTGCATTGGTTGTTGGAAACCTGAGGGTTGAGTAATTGGATTCAAGGCATTGTTAGGATTACTCCGTGAAAAATTTGGATGCCTCTTCCATGAGGGGTTGTATGTGTTGGACATCATATTGTTTCGGTTATAGTTTCCAACATACAGACTGGATTCTTGAGTCTGCATACATTCAGAAGAATTGTGGTTACCTCCACATAAATTGCAAAAAGAATCAATGGCCTTAACCTCATGGGTATTTTGTTGTAGCTGCATGTTCTGCACCATCTTGGTAAGAGAGGCCAATTGTGCTGCCACTGAATTTGATGTTTCTAACTCATTCACTGTGGCTTGGCGTCTTACTCCTCCTCGCCTAGATGTAGGGAATTGAAAATCGTTCTTGGCGAGTTTGTTCAAGATTTCAATAGCTTCCTCAGGTGCTTTATCAAGGAGTGTTCCATTGGCAGATGCGTCTAACATCATCCTGGTTGGCGCATTGGTTGCATTGTAAAATATGGTTACTTGTGTCCACAAGAGAAATTCATGTAAAGGATACTTGTGCAGTAGCTCCCTATAACACTCCCATGCTTCATATATTGGTTCATCATCTGCCTGTCGAAAAGAAGTAATTTCATTACGTATACGATCATATAAATTAGTAGGATTGAAACGTGTAATGAAATCACGACAGAGTTCACTCCAAGATCCGTTAGATCCTACTGGAATGCTATTTAACCAAGCTTTTGCCCTATCCCTCAGTGAATATGGGAATAGTTTTAGTCTCAAAACATCTTCATGGACTCCTTGGATTTTGAATGAATTGCATATCTCCATGAATGACTTGAGGTGCTGCCTGACATCTTCAGTCATAGACCCACCAAACTGTCCAATAGTGTTGAGCATATTGAACATGACAGGTTTTAGCTCAAAGTGGGATACTTCGATCTCTGGTGTAACGACTCCTGGATTTAACACATTCAAATCCTCTTCCAAGAAGTCTCGAACAGTAAGCTTCCGCGGCCCTGGTGGCAGCGGAAGACCTCCATTGCTGGTAGGTAAGTTCTGTCCTACCGGATGATTTGTCATAGCTCCTTAGATTTGTCTCTTCAACCTTTGCCGTGTACGTTCGATCTATGGATCTAGTTCGTACAAAGGGTTGGTTGGGTTGGCCCTGGTCATACACCAAGAAAAACCGAGGTAAAATAAAAATAAAAAAAATAAAAAGCAAGAAAATAATGAAAACAAAATTTAGTTGCCAATCCCCGACAACGGCGCCAAAAACTTGTTGCGTGTCAAAAGTGCGCAAATTGTGCAAGTGAACACGTCGCAAGTAATAAAGCGATAAGTATATCAGATATCGTCTCCACAGGGATTGGTCTACTTAATATGCCTTCTTTTGTATTATTGCTCTGAAAAAGAATAAAATAAAAACACAAGTAAGATTGGGGTTGATGAATACTAAATAAAGAAAACTAAATAAAGAGAAGATAAACAAATTAAGGAATTGGCCAGGATCCAGTTGTGTTGTATAGTGGATTCAATTGACTTGTTTCTGTCCAATGCAATCGCACAACACTGCCTCGGCAGTACTGCAGATTACTGCCTCGACAGCGATGGTGCTTGTCTGCCGCGGCAATCTCTTGCTCTTGGGTAGACTTTATCAAAGTTCGACAAAGTGTCCTTTAATGAATCCGCTTATCTCTAAGTCGAAGTACTTTTGATGACCAGTCCTTCATGATACCTCTCGGCGTGAATCAATTGTAATCAGCAACCAATCACACACTTCTCTTAGCCGCTGAAACTCTTAACCTATCTCTAAGCCGAGTTAGTGTTTCCCGATTGAAACACCGTACTTATTCCTTTCGTGAATCTAACTCTCTCGATATTAGATAAATGGATTACTTGCAAACTTCTCTCTCGAGCTTGGATGCAAGAACAAAGAATGGCAAAGAATAAGCAAACCTTGATATTTTATTGCATTAAAACAAGAAACAAAAGTCAATCTCTTCTCACTAATACTCTACAACCTTCACCTAAGCCTAAAGAAACTTAGAACATAATAAAGAGTAAACGAGAAATCTAAAATCTAAGGTGGAGTCGGCTCTCTATGATGCTAAGCTTTCCGCCGAAAACTCTCCTCTTCTTCTCCTCTTGGACGGCTAGGGATTATATAGGCTTTGTCTAGGGCAAACCTTTCCTAAGTAGGAGTATAACTTGGAGTAGGACACAAGTCAAGTCCATAATTAAAATATTTCCAAGTTTATTCCAACTAGGATTCTTTTCCGCGTGGCCTTTGACTTGGGCTTTCCATGTGCTACTTGTCCAGAAACGTCCAGCTCATTTTTCTCTTCAAGTCGCCTACAATATCGTTATTTTTCCTTCAATTGTTGCCTCGGCATCAGGTCCTCCCTCGGCCTCGGTCGCTGCTGCGGCAATAGTTTTTCCTGCACAGACACAGAAGTACAGTAAAACTCGTCTTTTCTATAAATATCATCTTTATATTCTTCAAAAGCAGAATATCTAATTATCTCACATTAAGCACATGCATTGGTCCAAGTGGGTGTAGATTTAGTGATTATTGTCCATGAAAGGTGTAAAAAGTGATAGTAAGTTGAGCACTTATCAGTGGCCTCAAGTCGAAATATTGTTCGGGGCAAGCTAATCAGGGGATCAAGGAACGGAAAGGCTATTAAAATTGTAGAGAAAGGGCTATCAGATCAGACTCTCCAAATAGGGAAGTTGGATAAAATTAGTGCTTATTGTCTTTGCTTCATCATTTTTTTACAACGATAATCAAAGAGGGTCAGCTGTAATCACTAATTTTATCCGGGGTGAAAACCCGATTTAGTTTTCATTCAATTCGAATAATGGGCTATAGTTTTAATTTAATTTTTATTTATAATATTTATCTTTAATATTTTCAAAAAAAAATCCAAAAATATGTATGTGTTTTGTTGGTATACATATTAATTATATAAATTTAATCAAAAAAATATTATGTTAATGTTTTTAATCTTATATATATATATATATCTTTCTTTTTCATTTTTATTAAATATTAGATACCATTATATTTTATTGTTATTATTATTATCTTTTAAATATTATTATCATTTTCTTTTATTCTTATTATGTAATATTATAAGTTAAATATATAGAATATCATTAAATATCAATCCATATTTAAAATAAATAATTTTAATATTATAAATAAACCAATATGTTTATAAATAAATATTAAAGCCCAATGTTTATTAATATAATAAAGCCATTTACAAATTCAAAGCCCATAAAAATTAATTACAAAACCCGTATATAATATATTAAAATAGCCCAAATAACAATTGGCCCATCTTAATTCCCTTAAACCCAATCCGATTTCAAATGAAAAAAAACCTAACTAATTGCCCTATTTGATCTTGCGTAGTCACATCATGGCCGTTAGATCAGATTTGATCTAACATTCACAAGCAAAGAAGGATGAACCTTCCAGATTCGGGCACGCGCCAACGATTACGCTTCCCACGCGCGCGTGCACTGAACGCGTCAGACCCTTCGATTCCCAGGAGACTCTTCGATTCTCCTCATCGGCGACAACCTTCCGGTGATCCCCTTTCCATCTCTGGTCACTCGTAAGATTTCCATATGCAACAAACAAAAAATATCATTATCATCAGATTCGTACGAGGGATTAAAACAAAATGCAGAAATACAAAGAATTTCAGCAAATGTACAAGCGAAATTCAGAATTTCAGAGGCAATACACCTAATTTTAGAGGCAAAATTGAGACGTACAACACACAAATAGCCAAAATACACAACAAATTATGAGAGGCATCAAGAGAATATTTTCATATATTTTTTAAATCTTTTGTAATTTCGGATATAAAAAACAAATCATATCCTTGTAATCGCGGTTCCCCCTACCACATTCGAATCAATACAAAAGTAGATCCATTTCAGAGGTAAAAAACTCTTTTTGTTTCGGGTGCAAAAATCAAACAAAAATATTTTAGGGTTTTCTTTCTTTTAACTAATCAAATTTGAGTCCTTCGATCCTCCTTACTCGTCCGGTGATAATCCCTGGCCATCGCGTCGTTGAGGTGAACCGACGATAAGGTTTGAGAGAGGAAGGATTGATCTTTTCTCCTTTTTCAGAAAGGGGTCTGTTTTCATAGAATTGAAGGAAGAATTTTGATTTCTAGTTTTATAAACAAAAGGGAAAGAAGTTTTGTGGTGATTTCGACTTCGAAAAAGAGTTTTTTTTGGTTTTGGGATTTCGGCTTCGAAAAAAAGTCGGTACAATGAAGTTGGAGGCTTCTCTTGGACTTCATGAACATCCCAACAATAAAGGAATATGTTTAAACTAACTTTAATGATTCAAAATTAATCTTCAAGTTTAGCAAAGCTTAAGGATATTAACAAGTTTGAAGAAGTCACCTCTAAGACATGAGTACATCATTAGCGAAATACACTCTGAATTGAAAATTAAGCTCATACCGTTGAAGATTTCTTCAAATGCATGAAGAGGAAATACTTACCAAAGTGTTAGATATTGATTGGTGTTCTTAATTCTACCAAACATCAAAAAACAATAAAGGTTCTTGGAAGAGCTTAGGGAGGAGGATGAAAACAAGCTAAGAGTCTCCTTAACTCTCGATTACTCATTTCCTTTTCTTTCTTTATTTTTTAATTATAATAATTCCTTAGGAAAGGATTTTGATTGGATTTCTCAAGGGTGGTCTCTCCCTTGACCAATCAAATCTTTTTCCTCCCTGATAGGGAAACCCTTGAAGTAATATGGAAACTCCATCACTCTTTTCAACCTAATTCAGACTTACATCACGCGAGGGAGGTAAGCAAGGAGGTGAGTCTGCTCCTTAAATCGTTTACTTTTTATTTATTTTAAATAGATTCAAAATAGGAGACCCTTAGCGGTAAACCATATTGTTTTACTGATACGTGCTAGCTGACAAAACAAAAAATGATTATTGACAGCTAAATCGTACCGATATTAGCTTGACCCATAATGATATGACTGTATTAAAAGCAAGAATTTGGGTTTGAATTGATCAAAAGGTATTCGATTGAAATTACATTAAGATCCCATTACAAGATATGGATAAAAAAGTCATTTATTACATTTGCTTCAATATTTAGGATCATCGGACCCATTTTTTCCGAGTAGACCAATTATTGAGGTGTGAGAACTCTCTCCCTTTAAGAAAAATTTTCCCAAATTTTCACGACTTAAACAAGTGAGGATATTGTTTTTGCATGGTTTCTTCTGGTTCTCATGTAGCTTCCTCTGATGAGTGGCTTCTCTAAAATCTTTCACCAAAGGGAAAATTTCATTACGAAGCCTCTTTATTTCATGTACGAGGATTTGCATAGGTTCTTTTTCAGAAGTCAGGTTCGGCTAAATTTCTATTGATTCAAGATCGAGTATTTGAGAAGGATTAGATCGGTACTTTCTCTGCATGGATATATGGAAGACATTATGAATACGACTATACTCCTCAGGAAAAGCTAATTGGTAAGTTACTTTTGTAATCTTCTCGTTTACCTCAAAAGGGCCAATAAAATAGGGGTTGTGTTTTCCTTTCTTGCCGAAACATAGAATCTTCTTCTAAGGAGACACTTTTAATAAGGCTTTTTCCCCTACATCATACTAAATATCTCTCCTCTTTAGGTCAACAGAGGATTTTTATCGTTCGAAAGTGGTCTTAAGATAATTTTGGATTATGGTTCCCTTTCTTTGGTTTCCCGTAATAGATTAGGGCTAGCACTTTTACTTCATCGTGATCAGAACAACTGAGAGGGGTCTCACATTTCCTACCATAGAGAGCTTCGTAGGGGGACATCTTAATCGAGGCTTACAAACTGTTATTATACGCAAACTCTACCACGCATTACTAAGTCAATAAATTAGGCTCCAAGCATGTAACCCCCTTGACCCGGGCTAGACGCCACCTGACTCGATCGAGCTACACGGGGAATACCGAGGCTATTCTGGAGACTTGCCCTGATAAACGAACCTAAAAAAATTTCTTTTATATTCTCTACATGCATTAATTAGTTCCTACATGTTAATGCAAGGACTGAGTTCATTTACAGTAGAATTTAATGAGAAACGAGTCATAATTTAAACGAATAAGTTTTTAAAGACCTAATTGTAATTTTCTAGAATTTTCAAGTCTAAAGGTGAAATTAATATTAACAATATTTAATTAAGTATATTTCATGCTTGCACGTAAATTTTCAGCTTAAACGATGTCTACAAGTCGTTTAATTGCATACTCAAAGTTTAGAGACTAAAACGTAAGGTTTGAAAGTTCATTTTAAATTATACCAACATTTTTAGTCAGGGGTATCGAAACCCTTAGGCATTGTTTCGAAACCAAGGTAAAATTTAAAGGGGGTATCGAAACGGTGCTTAAGTGTTTCGGAACACTTCGAATACTCAGACTATGACATGCGCGACATGCTCGCGTTTCGATACGTTTGAAGAACCGTACTAATACAATTTGCTACTTTAAAGATCGGTATCAAAAACAGAGTGAAGCGTATCAATACGCCTGGTGATTTTCAAGATACTGTTTCGAAACCAGTTCATGTGGTTTCGATACCCAAGCTTAATTTTCCAAAAAAATCGTTGTCTTTTTGCATAGATATCGATACCCTATGAAGAGGTATTGAAACCTCTTACGCATAAACAACAATTTAATAATGTTTCAAGCCTAAAACGTGGAAAAACATGTCATAGATGTATTTATTCGCCTATAGGGCATAAATCATATAATTCAACAAGATTTCTAGATGTCAATCATCCTGATTCCATGCTCATAATACGAATCGGTAGAAAGATTCATAAATGTTATATAACTCAACATGATTAAGGACAATCAAGGTGTGAATCAAATCTAAAGACTTCAATAACAGAAAAACATATCAATGTGCAAGTCTCAATATCCAATTGTTCAATAACCAAACTTATACGTCATAAGGTTCCTCATTACCATTGCTCCCTAAACTACTTAAGGTTCAAAATTTAAAAGCAACATACTTGAGTTAAAATATGAATTAAAAGCACTAAAAGCTTCCTTGCTTACTTGGGATGACCGTCTCACTTATTTCTTTGCATTACAAGGAAAAGAGAGGGTATAAGTCGATGCTTAGTGAATGGATTATAAAACAAGTTAAACTATTGTAATGCAACTTATGTAACTCCCTAAAATTGGGCCTAGAAGTTAGTGGGCCGATTTAGCCTGTTAAGCCTAGTTAGGGATTCAATTCTTAAAAATTGATTAATTAAATCCAATTATAATGCTATATGGTCTAGGCTTTCCAATTTTAAATTAATTAAATCCAAGAATTTTATTTTAACTCACATAACTAGTTTTACTTGATTTTAAACTCTAAAACCGTATTTAAACACTATAAACCTAATCTATTTTTATTGTTTTTGTTTCCCCTCATTGGTGGAAGCCTAAAAACCAACTGTTAAAGTAAAATCCTTTTCTTTTTCATCTAATTTCGTTTTAAATAATTATTATAACTTTTTCCTCTTTAAAATTTTAGTTTTCTTATCGTCACGTTTTAAAATTCGGAAAGCAATTGGATCGGTTTTGGAGGTTAGATTTCATCAACCGTCTAGAACTTTGAATTTCTTTATTTAAATTCCCAAGTTCTTGGCTTGATAAAAATGTTTTTAATCCTTTATTTTAGAAAATTCGGTTTTTGGGTCAAAAATCATGATTTTTGTTCAAGGGTTTTTACTCAATATTTTTGGGTCCTAAAAGGATGATTTTTAATCTTTTAAGATGTTTATAATTTTTTTTAAAATCCCTAATTCTGGACTAAAGGTTTAAGAGAAGTTTGGTTGGTTTCGAAAAGTTTTCGGTTAATGTTTTGATAGGTTTAAGGGGCTGTCCGACTTGGTTTTCTTGAGTGCGATGGTAATAAATCCATATTTTTTGATTCTTGAAACAGGTTAAGAAGTTAGTGATCTCGTTTGAAGTGATCGAGTAAAGTTTCGGTGACTTGTTAAACAAGTTTCGGTTATCGATGAGTGGATTTGAGAGTGGGCTGCTTTGACCGTGTTTAACTTTGTTTTCAAATTGTTGGGAGTGTAAGAAAGGTTTCAGAAACCTCTCTATACTCCGGAGTACGTTTTATGTTTGCTCTTGTAAATCGGTTTTCCCATTTTATGCTATTTTCTATGTGTTAGTCATGCTTGTTATTAATTGTGCATATGTGATTATTCATGTGAACGAATGCTCATGTGAATGTATTTAAATTGGTTTTAATGATTCATTGGTTTGTTTTCAAAATAAGTAAAAGATGGTTTTTATTGGTTTATGCAAATTGTGCATAAAATAGAGGAATCCATGTGATTTAGCTACTGTTTTTAATGTAAAACTTGATCATTTGGTTTTTTTTTGTGTTGGATATTAAGTTGATGGGCCTAGGATAAGTTGATCGATCAATAGGATGTGAGTAAACTATAATCATAAAATTCATACATGTTTTAAATTCCTTGTGTAATGTATTAGAGTTTAGCCTAGTGTTGTGTGATATAACTGTTACCTTATCACATTCGGGTATGGCGAACTATCCCGGACACCAAGGGGGGATCTTTAGATTTTGATAGTCAATCTGTGTGAATTGGTGTACGATGCCATTCACATGTTTTTCCGTTTATCCAAACGTTTGGAGGAAACTCCATTCTTGTCACTTAACCAACATTTGAAAAACGCAAGTGTGAACATTTTATTGATTTTTGTACAATTTGTAAATTGCTTGTGTTTTATAAAAGAGCTCAAAGGTTTTGAAGCATTGCTTGTTAAGCATGTAAGACTTGTTTTGTGGCGTATGTCATGTGTTAAACACTTGTTGATTTTTGTATTAGTGACTTGATAGTCACAAATGGTTTTCTTGAGCATGACTTGTTTTTAAATTATTTTTACGAATAATATGGGTTCCATTACAAGTAGTTAAAATTGTTTTGTAATTCAATCACTAAGCGTAAGCTTAAACTCTCTCTTTTCCTTGTAATGCAGATAAGAAGTGAGTTAGTCATCCGGGCAAGCAAGAAATACTCTTAGTGCTTTTTAATTCATATTATTGCTCAAGTATGTTGCTTTTATATTTTGAACCTTAGGTAATTTAGGAAGCAATGGTGAAGAGGAACCTTATGACATATAAGTCGGTTGTTTGAATATTGAATCTTACACATTGGTATATTTGCTTTTATGTTAATAAAGTCTTTTGGATTTGGATTCATATATTGTTTGTGCTTATACATCTTGAGTTATGACCTTGTTGAATATTTCTTTCAATTTGTGTTAAGAGTATGGAACTAGGACAATTGGCATCTTGAAATCTTGTGGAATTAAGTGATTAATGCCATATAGGTTATTAAATGCATCGAGTACTCTTTTGGTCACGTTAAAAGCATGAAATCTGGGTATATAGTTGTTTCTGGGCAGGGGGTTTCAATACTTGCTCATAGGGTATCGATACCTAGGCAAAAGCACACGATTTTCTTGGAACTTAAGCCAGGGTATTGAAACCACATGACCTGGTTTCGAAATAGTAGGGTAAAGTAATCAGACGTATCGATATGTATTATTTTGGTTTCGATACTGACCTTGACAGTTTCAAATGGTATCGGAACGATCCTTCAAACGTATCGAAATGCGGGCTTTTAGCGCAAACAATCTTCGGGGTTATTGAAGCTTTATCGAAACCTTTAATACCCATTTCGATACCCCTTTTTCGTTTATGATGGTATCGATACCAGTGAAGGGTGTTTCGAGACCCCTGTTAGGTATAGTCGTTAAAGGCTGGAATATAATTATGAAAACTTACATTTCAATCACTAAACTTTAGGAATGCAATTGGATGACTTTTAGATATCATTGTAACCTGAATATTTACTTAAAAGCATGAAATATACTTAATTAAGGATTGGTAACCTTAATTATACATTTAAATCATAAATTTCTGGAAAATTACAATTAGGTCCCAAAAGCCTGTTCGGCTTACAAATCATTAATCTTAACTTGATTTTGTGTTTTAATTCAAGATTTTGGAGTTTATAATGGAAATTTCAAGAAAATGAGTTAGATCTTGTTCAAGGCTGTAATTAGGTCGAATCTTTATGTAATTATACTTATTTGGATGATTAAATGAGTCTTGTAATGG
Source organism: Abelmoschus esculentus (assembly GCA_035048815.1). NCBI lineage: Eukaryota > Viridiplantae > Streptophyta > Magnoliopsida > Malvales > Malvaceae > Abelmoschus > Abelmoschus esculentus. The sequence goes on from JAUCBN010000049.1 coordinate 8,017,892, forward strand.
TCTCACATAGTTTTAATCCCGGAATAAATGGATCGGTGTTTTTAGAAGTGGTTTTCGGGTGGTTTTGTGGGCTGTTTTTGATGTTCTGTTTTTGCTGGAGGTATAAGGAAGGTTTGAAGGTGTTTTTAGTTCATAATTGAGGAGGGTTAGGTGATAGATTCTTTAGGTTAGTGGTTGGTGTAGTTTTCAGCCTTTTCGGCTTAGTTTTCGGTAGAGTTGTGGAGGTTTAATGTTGCTGCTGTGTTGAGCATATTTTAATGTGTATATGCTCTATTTTGGTGATTTAGAGGAAGTGCAAGAAGGCTCTTGAGTGGCTAGTACGTTGGCGTTACCGTTGGAGCGTCGGCGAAGGCTTATTTTGCTTGTCGGTGAGTGAATTTGGGTTTAAAAGCGATTCGCAACGTTTGGTTCTGTTTTGGGAATTATGAAATAGTGTAAAAGCTTTCCATATTTCTAGAGTAAGTGATTTCTATGATTTCGGATGTATTTCCTAAGTTTTGACTATTTTGCAATAACCTTTGTGGAAGATGTTTTCGTAGCAATTTTGTGAATGCATAAATTGGATTTTGAAATGAAGCATGCATGTGTTAGTTGCTGTAAATGCAAGGTTTAGAATGGTATTCATGGCTTTTGAAAGCATGAGAATGATTTAGAACAAATTGTGGTTATTTGCCTTTTCTTTGATTAAGCCATTGAGCATGATTTTGGTTCGTTTGATGAACATACTTTGGATGCATTATGAACAACAAGTTAACATGCATGATTAGAATGATATTGGCTTAGTGACACTAACTATAGTTACGAATACAAATGACATGTCATTAGGATAAAGTGCACTATAAATATTATGAAAATATTGATGTTGCCTACACGTAAACAAGGGTGACTTTGTGTCCGACCATGCGTGTAGAGCTTGCCTATATGTAAACAAGGGTGACTTTGTGTCCGACTGTGTATATAGTTGACCCATACGTAAACAATGGTGACTTTGTGTCCGACCGTACATAATGAGCGTAACATGTATACAAGGGTGACTATGTTTCCAACCGATGCATGTTGAGACTAAGTGTCTCTAATTATGGTATAAGGAATCCGTGTATTCGTGAGCTTAAGGTTCACAACAAGTTTTCACTTGAACGCCAATATGCATGATTCATGAATTGATTGGAGTATGTACATGAGCATGATTTATCTAAGCATGGTTTATCCAAGCATGTTTCAACTAAGCACAAAGTTACATGTTATGATTCTAAAATGGTTTAAAATACTGCATTGATGAACTTATTTTTAGAGCTACCTCACTAAGCATGTTTTGCTTAAGCTCTCTTTTCATCCTTGCAGAGAAATAAAGACTTTCGGGACAGCATTTGGAGCAAGTCGTTCAAGGGGAGAAACCTTATACATTTTTGGTATGATTTGGCAAAAATAAATAAGACTTGAAAATGTATAAACTCTGTCTTTAGAGAGGTTGTTTTGTGTCGCGTGTCAAAAGTGCGCGTTTAGTGCAAGTGGACACAACGAAAGTAATAAGTGATAAGTATTTATCGGATTATCGTCTCCACAGGGATTGGTAGACTTAATATGTCTTCTTCGTCTTCTTGTTCTGTAGAAAGAAATAAAAAACACAAGTAGTTTAGGTTGTGATGGAACTAAAATAAAACAACTAAGTAAAATAAAGAAAATTGAATATTAGAGAGAGATAGGACAGGATCTAGTTGCGTTGTATTATGGATTTGATTGACTTATCTCTGCCCAATGCAATCGTATATCTCTGCCTTGGCAGTACTACAGATTACTGCCTTGGCAGCGATAATACTGTCCGCCACGGCAATCCCTTGCTCGTGGGTGGACTTTACCAAATTTCGGCAAAGTGTCCTTGGATGACTCCGCTTATCCCTAAGTCGAAGTACTGTTGATGACTAGTCCTTGATGATACCTCCCGGCGTGAACCAATTATACTCACCAACCAATCTCACACTTCTTTTAGCCGCTGAAACTTTTAACCTATCCCTAGGCCGAGTTAGTATTTCGCGATTGAAACACCGTACTTAATCCCTTTCGTGAATCTAACTCTCCCGAGTCTAGATAAATGGATTACTCACAAACTTCTCTCCTAAGCTTGAATGCAAGAACAAGGAATAACAAAGGATAAGCAAACCTTGATAATTTTATTGCATTGAAACAAAGACAAAGTACAATCTCCTCTCACAAATACTAACAACCTTCACCTAAACCCTAAGGAAGCTTAGAACATAATTGAGAGATAGAAAACAAGTTTATGAATCGGCTCTCTCTCTCTAGGTATCCGTGTATTACATTGGACGGCTAGGTCTTTATATAGGCTAGACCTAGGGCAAACCTTTCCTAAGTAGAATACAACTTGGAGTAGAGAACAAGTCATGTACATAATTAAAATATTTCCAAGTTTAATTCGACTAAGGGGCTTTCCCGCGTGGCCTTGTCTTGGGCTTTTCCTCATGCTAGCCAGCTCCGATCCATGTGCTTTTAGTCCAGACACGTCCTTTGGATTTTTATCTTCCAATCGCCTACAGTCTTGCTTCTTGGCTCTCAGCTGTTGCCTCGGCATCAGGTCCTGCCTCGGCCTTGTCGCTACCGCGGCACTGGTTCTCCTGCATAGATATGAAAATGCAGTAAAACGTGCCTTTTATGTAAATATTATCTCTATAAGCATATCTTCTATATATATCACATTAAGTACATGCATTGGTCCATGTAGGTGTAAATTCGGTGATTAATGCCCATAAAAGATGTAAATAGTGATAGTGAGTTGAGCACTTATCATTTTGAATTAGCAAGAGAGTTGTAATAACGACCTATAAACATGATGTGCTTGTTGTTTCGGTGGATTGATATGTTGTTGAGTTTGCTTGAAGCATGTTTGTTCTTGGGTAACTCTTGGAATTGAATAAAGCTAGAAAGCATGCCTATAGATGTTACAGGGTCTATGATGGCTATATTTGATTGTTCAAGTCGCTCTCAAGGTTTAGGAGGTATGCATATAGTTGATGGTGGACATTGGTCGTTTCTTGAACGGGTTAAATCCACTTAAGATGGCTGTTTTTTTTTTTTGGGGCATAGAGTTATCGATACCTCTAGAACAGGTATCGATACCCCATGCCAAATAAGCCTAGGTTTCGAAACCATAAGGCTCGGTTTTGATACCTGGACTTCACTGGAAACCAAATTTTCGAAACTGTCAAGGGTAGTTTCGAAACCTCTGGCCTTTGGTAGTTAAATTGGTTAATGCCACGTCACGGTATCGATACAGGGCTCAGTTGTATCGATACTCCAGGTCAATTATGAGTTTTTGATGTCGGAATTGCATATTAGTCTCGGATATCTTTCTATGCTTGAATACGGTTGCTACGAATGTTATTTTGGGTTGAAATTTCACCTTGACTCATAAAGTTGATTTGATTTCAAGTTGGCTAACTTAAATCGGATGTAGTCCCTAGAAAGTAGAAGTTTTACATTGTTGTCCCTAGTTAGTGAAGCATGTAATGGATGATGTTAGAATGCTCCGTTTGGTTTGAAATTTATCATGAGTGCTCTTTGTATGTTTAATTTATCGTTGATGGAATGAATTTCTACATTGTCATCCGAATTTAAGATATTCACGATTTAGTCCTTAAGTTGCTCATGTGTTAATCGAGTGCTCAATTGTGGTTGAATTGCTTCCGTTCTTGTTTTACATGAAATCGAAACATATAGGAGCATAATTATGCCTTTAGATAAGATATAGAAAAATATAACGGTTTTTAGGGTTGTTTATCGGATCGGGCCTTCATGGATTTGGTTCGGTATTCCCCGTATAATCTATTAGAGCTGGTTCCGTCTAGGCCGGGCTAAGGGGGTTACAAATAGCATAATATGGGAAAACCGATTTTTGAGAGCAAACATAAAACTTACTTCAGAGTATAGAGAGGTTTCTTACACCTTCCCTACACTCCTAGCATTTTGAAGACAAATTTAAAACACTACCAAAGCAGCTTACTCTCAAATCCACTCACAGATCACCGAAACTTATCCGACAAGTCACCGATTCGATCCACAACTCTTTCAAACGTGGTCAAAACTTTCTTAACCGGTTTCAAGCATCAAAAACTAAGGATTTATTGCTCCTAATCGCACAAAATAAACCCCAAGTCGGACTCCCTTCACAACAACCATTAAACCTATCAAAACCTTAACTGAAAACTTTCCAAAAATAGCCAAACTTCTCTTAAACCTTTAGTCCAGATTGGGGATTTTAAAAAAAACTTTATAAACATCCTAATATTCGAAAAATCATCTAATTAGGATAAAAAAATAGTGAGTAAATCCTTTGAACGAAAATTATATATTTTTGACTCAAAATACAATTTTTCTAAAACAAAGGATTAAAATGATTTTTTACCAAGCCAAGAATTTGATAATTTTAGTAAAGAACTTCAAAGTTCTAAAGGATTGAAGAATTTTCACCTCCAAAACTGATCCAATTTCTTTCCGGGTTTTAAATCGATAAAACAATGAGAAAACTAGAAATTTTGAAGAAGAAAAGTTATATTATTTGATCTTAAGGAAATTAGATGAAAAATAAAAGTTTTTGCCTTAAAAGTTGATTGAAAGGTTGCCTCAAATGAAGGAAAATAAAAATTAAATATTATTCTAGGTTTTTAATAATTAAATAGAGTTTTAGAGTTAAAAATTGAGTTTAATTAGTTTTTTGAGTTAAAATATAGTTTTTGGACTTAATTAATTAGAATTTTGAAAGTCTAGATCAGCTATGATCATAATTGGATTAAAGACCTTAAAGATTCAAAGTTTTGGCTTGTTTTTATAAAATTATCCTCACATTTTGAATTTTTACAATTTAGTCACTAATTTTGAAATCTTAGGGTTTCAAGGGTCAATTTTCGAAATTGGATTGACCAAATTCAAGTATGTGTAAAATAAGGATTTTAGAATATTTTTCCATAATTTATTCCTATCAAAAATAAATTTTTAAGGATTTAATCCCAAACTAGTCTTAACTGGCTAAACCGACCCACTAACTGCTAATGTTGCCCACTTAATAAATTTCCTCCTCGAAATTACTTGATGGAAACAGATAAGATAACTGCTCTTCCATTTCTGACTTTCGTTCCCACATGGCTTCCTCGACACCTCGATGTCGCCAAAGCATTGACTAACTCGATAGTCTTACCACGCAGAACCTTAGAACTTGATGCTAAGATCGCTACAGGCTCCTCTTTGTAGGAAAGATCAGGATTAAGTTCAACTTCTCCTACCAGTAAAACATGCGACGGATCCGATCTATATCTCTGAAGCATCGATACATGAAACACATCATGTATCCTCTCGAGCTCGGATGGTAACCTTAGACGATAAGTCACTAATCTGATTCTTTCTAACACTCAAACGATCCTATAAACCTCGGAATCAACTTTCCTTTCTTCCCAAAATGCATCACCTTCTTCCACGAAGATACCTTCAAGAAAACTTTCTCGCTGAGAGCATACTTTATCTCTTTCCGCTTAAGATCAACATAAGACTTTTGATGATCTGAGGTTGCCTTAAGTTTATCACTAATGAGTTTAACCTTATCATTAGTATCTTCAAGAATACTAGGTAAGTTCTCAAACTTCTTACCAGTCTCGGTCAAACACAACGGAGTACGACATCTCCTATAATACAAAGTCTCAAACGGTGCCATGTGGATACTTGCCTGATAATTATTATTATTATATGAAAACTCAACCAACGACAAGTACTTCTCCCAAGAACCTTGGAAATCTATAACAAAACACCTCATCATATCCTCCAAAACCTGTTTAACCCTCTCAGACTGTCCATCTGTTTGCGGATGATAGGATGTACTGAAGCTTAACCTTGTACCAAGAGCTTTCTGCAATGATTTCCAAAATCTAGAAGTGAACCTTGGATATCTATCAGATACTATGGATTTTGGCACTCCATGCATCCTCACAACACTAGAAACATAAAGCTCAACCAACTTATTGAAAGAATACTTAGTATGCACTGGGATAAAATGTGCACACTTCGTAAACCTGTCTACAACAATCCATATCGAGTCCTTCTTGGACGACGTTAAAGGCAAACCCATCACAAAGTCCATAGTAATCCTTTCCCACATCCACTCTAGAATCTTCAAAGGTTGTAACAAATATGATGGAATCTAGTGTTCAACCTTAACCCGCAAACACAACAAGCACTTACCCACAAATTCGGCCATTTCCTACTTTAAACCAATCTAGAAATAGTCATTTTTCAGATCCAGTACATCTTATTACTACCTGGATGCATAACAAAAGGGCTACTATGCGCCTCCGCAAGGATAGTATGTCTCAACTCAACATCATTTGGTACCACAACACGATCTAAGAAACAAAAAACTCCATCATCTCGAAAACCATACTTCGTAGGTCTACCTTCAGCTATATCATGATCCATAGGAACTAAAGCATCATCAAACAATTGTTTCTCTCTGATCACCTCAACCAAAAAAGGTTTAACCTGCAACTCAGTTATCAAACCACCATCCTCGGATAAACTGAACCTAGCAAACATAACACGCAACTCCACTGCCACTTTTCTACTCAAAGCACCGGCAATAACATTAGCTTTCCCCGGGTGATACTCAATAGTCAGATCATAATCCTTAAGCAACTCGAGCCATCAACGTTACCTAACATTAAGCTCTTTATGGGACATCAAATACCTCAAACTCTTGTGATCAGTATAAACCACACATCGTTCACCATAAAGATAGAACCTCCATATCTTAAAAGTAAACACAACCGCAACTAACTCTATATCATGTATCGGGTAGTTCTTCTCATGTACCTTCAATTGACGAGATGCATAAGCTACCAATTTTCCCTCTTGCATCAGATCACATCTAAGACCAACATACGAAGCATCACTGTACACCGTAAACTCTTTTCTCAGTTCCGATTGAACTATGGTCGGAGCCTGAGTCAACGCCTCCTTTAGCTTCTCAAAAGCCTCTTGTCTCTTTTCGGTCTACTCAAATTTAACATATTTTTGCAACAACTTGGTTACAGGTGCTACAATCCTAGAAAAACCCTTCACAAACCATCGATAATATCCTGCAAAACTTAGAAAACTACGAACATCTATCACCGACCTAGGTGGTTTCCATCTCACAACAACCTTAACTTTTTACGGATCAACTCTAATACCCTCAGCCGAAACCATATGTCCAAGAAAAACAACCTTCTTTATCCAAAACTCACACTTGCTCAACTTAGAATAAAGATGATTATCCAACAAAGTCTGCAACACAAACCTTAAATACTTATCATGATCCTCCTCAGTACGTGAATACACGAGAATATCATCAATAAACACCACAACGAACTGATCCAAAAACTCATGGAAAACTCGGTTCATCATATCGATGAAAGCAGCAGGTGCATTTGTTAATCCAAAAGGCATAACCAAAAACTCATAATGGCCATAACGTTTCCTGAAAGCTGTCTTAGGAACATCATGATCTTTAACTCTCAATTGATAATACCCAGACCGAAGATCAATCTTTGAAAAAACTGTAGCTCCTCTGAATTGATCGAACAAGTCATCAAATCTAGGAAAAGGATATTTCTTCTTTACCATCAACTTATTCAAATAAGGATAATCTATGCACATTCGCATGCTACCATCCTTCTTTTTCACAAACAAGACCGGTATACCCCACGGTCAAGTGCTCGATCGAATAAACCCATGATCCAACAATTCTTGCAACTGAACTTTTAACTCCTTTGGTTCTATTCGATAAGGAGTAATAGAGGCATGTAAGGATCCTCTATTAAATCAATACCGAACTCAACCTCTCGGTTAGGTGGTAAACCCGATAACTCTGTAGGAAATACTCCAGGATAGTCACAAACAGTTCTAATATCACATGGTCTAGCTTCTTTCATGTCAAGGTTCATAACATAAGACAAGAATGCATCACAGCCCTTAACTAACAACCTCTAAGCTTCTAAAGCCGATACTACATTAGATAAAAAAAATTCACACTTTCACCAACCATAACTACATTAGAGTCATCGGCTAATCTCAAAGAAACCCTCTTAGATTCAAAATCTACTATGTTCTACCAACCAATCCAAACCCAAAATAATATCAAACCCTTGAAAAGGTAACTCTATAAGATTGACAAAATAAACATACCCTTGAACAGCTAAGAGATACCTCCTACAAACCTTCTTAACAACTACTGTCTCCCCAAAGGAATTAGTAACACTCATACCAAAGTTTATATTCTCAACAGGTATATCTAGAGTTCTAGCATGTTCACTAAGGATATAAGAGTGACTAGATCCAGAATTTAACAAAGCGATCAAGGATAAGGATTACAAGGAAAAGGTACCTGCAACCACATCGGTGTAGTTCTAGACCTCCATGTGTGCATAAACCCTCCCTTGACCCTCCGCACGGCGCTGTTGCCCTTGATTATCATCTCGGCGTCGGAAGTTTTCTCTACCTCCGCCTCTATTCTAATCGCCTCCATGACCTAGGCCCTGATGGCCCCCTATCAACTAAGGATAGTCTCTTTTACTGTGTCCCAACTTATTACAATGCCGGCACACTCTAGTATTCCAACACTGACCTGAAAGATATTTCCCGCACTTGTTACACTTAGAAACATAACCTTCCTGATTACTGTAGTGTGTAAAAAGGATTGCGCAATTTGTGAAAGTGAACACGTCGCAAGTAATAAAGTGATGAGTGTCGAGTATCGTCTCCATAAGGATTGGTGTACTTAATATATTTCCTTTTCTCTTCTCTCTCTGCAAAAGAAATAAAATAAAGACACAGATTAATTTGATTGTTCCGAATGAAACTAAAATAACTGAAATAATAAGACACCAGAGAATGAAAATAAAATCAGATTGAGAGAATGGGAAGGATCCAGTTGAGTCGTATTGTGGATTCAATTGACTTGTTTCCGTATAATACAACAACACTACACTGCCTCGGCAGTGCTGCAGTTCTACTGCCTCGATAGTGAAGGGTACGTCCGCCGCGGCAATCCCTTGCTTGTGGGTGGATTGAATCAAGGTTCGGCAAAGTGTCCTCAGATGACTCCGTTTATCCCTAAGTCGAAGTACTATTGATGATTAATCCTTGATGATACCTCCCGGCGTGAATCAACTATAACCACCAACCAATCTCATACTTCTTTTAGCCGCTAAAATGCTAACCTATCCCTAGGCCGAGATAGTATTTTTCAGCTAGAAAAAATATCGTACTTATTCCTTTCGTGAATCTAACTCTCCCGATATTAGATAAATAGATCTCTCACAAACTTCTCTCCCGAGCTTGAATGCAAGAACAATGAATGGCAAAGAATAAGCAAACCTTGATATTTTATTGCATGAAACAAGAAAACAATGTACAATATCCTCTCACAAATACTCGACAACTTTCACCTAAACCCTAAGAGAATTTAGAACATGATGAAAAACAAAGAAATCTCTAAATTCTATTGTGAACTCTCTTCCCCTTCTTTTCTTGGACGGCACATCCTTTATATAGGCTAAAATTAGGGCAACACCAGACTTGGAGAAGAAGTAGAGTTGGTTTGGACGTTTCCTTCCTTGAAAAGGTGAATCTCTTAATTTGGTTCTTTCTATCTTTACACCGTCTTCCCGAACTCCAATTGCTATGCAAAGTGTCTAGAAAAATCCCGCTTTTTATGCTCTTCAAATCGATCACCACTTTGACTTTTGGTATTAAGAAATTCCCCGCCTCGACAGGATGCATCTGCTACCCCGACGGAGGTCTGCCTTTGAATCTGCTTAGCTTCCATCAGTAGAAGCTCCCATCTGTGGCTGGTTCGATCAAGGTCCAAGTTTACCTGCAAATGCACAAAGATGCATTAAAGCTTATATTTACTATAAATATCATCCTTATTTGTCATGAAGGTAAAGCATCCATGTATCACACATTAGGCTTATGCATTAGTCCAAATAGGTGTAGATTAAGTAATTATTGTCCACGAAAGGTATAAAAGTGATAGTCTTTTGAGTACTTATCACACCTCCAAACTCAAACTATTGCTTGTCCTCAAGCAATGCAAACCATCAAATTGTCATACCTTATTCTCTATTTTTCCTCTATTCTCCCCACCATAACTATGCCTATTCTGAGTCTTAACCTTTCGGCTACCTAAGGACTTACCTGGAATCGAGCTATAAGATTTTGTGAGTGTGTGAGTTCTTGTGGACAAGTTTGATTAAAGGCTTTCTTAGACAAACTCTAAGTTCAAGACAAATAGACTTGGAAATTATGATCTCTTCTTATAACAACAATTGCTTGAGCCAATTTCGGGTACCTCAAGGATTGTGTTTCATCATCAAGATATCTTTTTTTAACATACTAGAGCCAATTTCAGGCACCTCTAGCATGAAGAAGAGTGAGTCCTAGAGCCGGTAATAGGAACCTCTAGTCATTATTCCAAAAATCTAAGCCTTTATCACCTAAGTTCATTAAAAGAATTCCTATAATCAAACACGTCCCAAAAGTATTTTTAGAGTCAATCCTATAGCAAGCTTCTAAGTTTTAGTCCTTAAGCATCCTAAGGTTAATCCTTCTAAACAGGAACTTGCCAAGACAAGGAGAAAGATTTCCATAGCCTACGGAGAATAAACTAGGCAATAATGATGTAAAGCAGTGCAAAAGTAATATTTCAAGTAGGGTGTTAGACGAAAAAATTTTCAAAATAATTTTAAATTGCTTCCTTTCATGGCAGGGCCGCGACAATGGGTTGCCTCGACAGTGAATCTAAACCCCCAAACTCGAACTGAGCATTGTCCCCAATGCTTAAACATATGCAAAAGACAGGAAACAAACCTGAAGATTATAAAGGAAAAAAAATAAAAACAGAATAAAGGTATAAAAAGGATTAAAAATCCTCCGAAGAACTGCTGCGGATGATGAGTTTCCTTGGCCTTGCTGCTGACAGTTTAGTTTTTGCTCCCTGTGCTGATGATTGCTAGGTTTAGGCTGTTCTGGGCGGCTGGATTCTGGTAGGTGGCGTCATTTGCAATGGGGAGTTGACTTCTCCTTCTTCCTCGTCCCTAATTTCTTAGGTGGGCATTATTTTTGTTCCGCCCGCATCCTCAGCTTCCATGTTATCTGCCCAGGCGGGTTGAGTGCTGGGCCTGACAGTGAAGTGAGGCTGCTGCATGAAAGAGTCCATCTCCGACGAGAAACTCCTGATGATTATAGGAGAGCCTGTTGCTTTCCTCTTGGACGGCTTTCTATTGGCTGATGCTGCTGCTGCATTCGCTGTTGGCTGAGATAGGTCCGTTGCATGGAACGGTTGTGATGGTTGATGGGTGCTCGAAAGTCCTGCTTTTATGATGAAGCATTCGCCCTTCCACCTTTGTCAGATTGTAGTATTTAAGATATTGAACCCTCAGGGATTGGCTTTACTTACGCAATTTATTATTCTTTCACAATGAAAAAAATAAAGACATAGATAATTGAGTTTGATTATAATTAAGGAAACTAATTAAAGCAATAAAGATAAATGATCAAGAAATCAAGGATGGAAAAGTGGGACAGGTTAGAGTGCTTCGTATTGTGGGTTCAATTGACTTGTTTCTATCTCATGCAATTATACAACACTGCCTTGCCAGAACTATAGTTTTACTTCCCCGACAGTGAAGGGTTACGTCCGCCACGGCAATCCCTTGCTCTTGGGTGGACTTCTCCAAGGTTTGGCAAAGTGTCCTCTTGGGGTTTCGAGTCGAGTCGAATCGGATTCTTCGGTACATTAGTTCCGGGAAAATTAAAATAATAATGATTTAATCGGACAAGTGATAATTTTTTTCGGAAAGGTTTAAAAATAGTAAAATGGTTTTTTAAAGTTAAAGGAATATTATTGAGCCTTAATTTGATTTTTAATTAGGCTTAATTTTGTACTAGTGACTAAATTGTAATTTTTGGAAAAGTTTTGGGATTTAATTGGTGATTTTCGGAAATTAAGATTTTTGGTGACTAAATTGGGAAGTAAGCCATACTTAGAATCCTTAGAGGGCCATAAACCCAATTTATTTTTAATTAATGATTTATCCACCAAAATTGTTTTCAAATGGTTTTATTTTAGATGATAATTTTATTTTCTTTTGTAACCTCCCATTTTCTCATCTTTTCTCTCAAAATTTTCTCTCCATTTTCTCTCCATCTTCTTCTCCAAATTTCTTCAATTACTTGTTGATTTCTTCTTCATTTTCAACAAGATTTAATTCATTTTACTCATCCTTTTATTCTCTACAAAACCTACTCATCAATTTTGCAAAATCAACATCCATTTTCAAGGAAATTCTAATCTCTAAGGTAAAATTCTGATTTCTAATATTTTTCTAAGGTTCTTTATTGAAGTTCCCAAGTATTGGCTTGCTAGTTAACAATTGATATTTAATTTTGTGTTTTTAATTCAAGATTTATGAGTTTTGTGAAGTTTTTTTGTGAAATCTTTTTAGATATCAATTGATGTTGGAATTAGGATGATTTAATTATGATATTAGGTCAATTAAATGATTGATTGAGCCTTGTAATGATTTAATATCAAATTAATCCCGGAATAATGCAATCCGTGGTGTTTTAAGGTGGTTTTTGGTTGTTTTAGGGGCTGTTTTAGGTGTTCTTTTGTTCCTGGAGGTATAAGGATGGTTTGGAAGTGCTTTTGGTTCATATTTGAGGTGGATTAGATGTTAGATTCATAAGGTTAAGGGCTGATGTTGTTTCGAATAAGTTTCGGCTTAGTTTTCGGTCTTTTCGACTAGGTTTTCGATAGTTTCGGAGAGGTTTAGTGCGGCTGCTGTTTTGAGCATGTTATGATGTGAATATGCTCTGTTTTTAATGTTGTAGAGGCAGTGCAAGAAGGTGCATAAGTGACTGGTGCGTTGGCGTTGTCGTCGGAGCATCGGCGAGGGCTCGTTTCGCTTGTCGGTGAGTGATTTCAGGTTTAAAGTGTTTCGCAAAGGTTTGGTTCTGTTTTGGGGACTATGGAATAATGTGAAAACTTTCCATAGTTCAAGAGTAAGTGATTTAAATGATGTTGATGCATTACTACAAGTTTTGAATATTTCGGTAACGGCATACCTATGAACAATGTTTCAATGAGATTTTGAAATAGCATATCTTTGATTTGAAATGATGCATGCATATGTTAATTGCTGAAAGTGCATGGTTTATAAAGGCATTCATAGCTTATGTAAGCATGAAAAAGAATTTGGAATATGATGAGGTTATTTGCCCTATGTTGATAAAGTCGTTGAGCATGATTTTAGTTCACATGATGAACATTTAATGAGTGAATTATGAGCAGCAAGTTAACATGCATGATTGGAATTGATATTGGCTTAGTGACACTAACTTTAGATTCGAATACAAATGACATGTCATTAGGATTGAGTGCACTATAAAAATATTGAGAATAATGATGATGCCTACACGTAAACAAGGGTGACTTTGTGTCCGATCGTGCGTGTAGAGCTTGCCTATATGTAAACAAGGGTGACTTTGTGTCCGACCATGCATATAGTTGACCCATGCGTAAACAAGAGTGACTTTGTGTCCGACCGTGCATAGTGGGGGTAACATGCATACAAGGGTGACTATGTGTCCGACCGATGCATGTTGAGACGAAGCGTCTCCAAATATGGAAAAAGTGATCACTAGACGGCCAATATGCAAACATGAAACAATTTGGTATCCATATGCATGGCATAAGAAATGATTTGTTTACGTTGATGAGCATGATTTGGTTTCACATATTTTTAATTGAGCATGAATGATGCAAGCATGACTTTTAAAATGATTTTTAATTTATGCATTGATGATTTTATTAGAGCTTCCTCACTAAGCATGTCTTGCTTAAGCTCTTTTTTCATCATTGCAGAAAAATAAGGACATTTGAGGCTACTTTCGGAGCAAGAGGACCAAGGGAAAAAGACCTCACATTTTTGGTATGATTTGGCAAATAAATAAAGGCACGACAATGTGTAAACCTACCTATATGAGAGTGTGTATTACTTTGGTTAATGACTTGTAATAAGACTTTATATTGTCTTGATTTTGGTTTGATGAATTATGATATTGATCTGGATTGTTTGAAGTATGCTCATGCATGAATGTTCTTGTTTTTAATCATAACATAGGAAGCATGCTTATAGGTTACTTCGGGGTCATTGATTTGGGTAATTGTATGCTTAAGGATGTTTAATGTGCTTAGGGAGTATGCATATAGTTAGGGGTGATAAATGGATGTGTTTAGATGCAGTTTGAACCAACCAAATTGCTTAATTAGTGTTTCTGGACAGGGGGTATCGAAACACCCTCTAGTGGTATCGATACCCCAAGGCAATTTTGGGGCGGCATCGAACCATGGTTCAATGTCATTACCTTACTGGACACCAAGGTATCGATACCACCCAAGGAGGTATCGATACCCTTGGCTTTCGAAGGCTTAATTAGCCACAGCCATGCCATGGTATCGATACCCTGCTTGATGGTATCGATACCCATGACCAAAACGGAAGAATTATAAGTGTCGGAAGCTTGTGTTAGGTCGAATAAACTCCCGCAATCGAATATGGATGCTATGAATAACATTTTGAGTTCTAATATCACCTTGATGTATGATGTTCACTTAAATTCGTATTGGTAAATTAATGTTGGTTTTAGTCCCTATGATTTGTGAGCTTTACAATTAGGTCCCCAATCATTGAAACATGGAATTGATGATGCTATAATGATCCGATTGATCTGAATTTTAATGTGCGTGTTTTGTGTAAGTTTAATTGAACCTTGGTAGATTGAAGTTCCCGTTTATTATAGGAATTAAAGTTAGTTGCGTTTTGGTCCTTATGTTTTATATACGAGTTGAATGATCAATTGCTAATCGAATGTTTCCATTTTCGTTATGCATGACCCCGAAACACATAGGAACTTAATTATGCATCTATTTAAGAAAAAAACATATCGGTTTTCAGGGTTGTTTATCGAATCGGACCTTCGCGGGTTTGGTTCGATATTCCCCGTGTAACCCGTTAGTGCCGGTTCCGTCTAGGCCGGGCTAAGGGGGTTGCATCAACTCTAACCACCAACCAATCTCACATTTCTTTTAGCCGCTGAAACTCTAACATATCTCTAGGCCGAGTTAGTATTTTCCAGCTAGAAAAATATCGTACTTATTCCTTTCGTGAATCTAACTCTCCCGATATTAGATAAATAAATCTCTCACAAACTTCTCTCCTGAGCTTGAATGCAAGAATAATGAATGGAAAAGAATAAGCAAAACTTGATATTTTATTGCATGAAACAAGAAAGCAAAGTATAATTTTCTTCCACAACTACTCCACAAACTAACCTAAAACCCAAGGGGGCGATGGAGGAGTTTAGGGTTTTCTATGAACACTTGATTTCGTGATATCTTCCTCTCTACATAGGCTCTGGTTTATATAGGCTTGGCCTAGGGCAAACCTTTCCAAAGTAGGAATTCAACTTGAAGTAAAACACAAGTTAAGTTAATAAATAAAAGATATTTATTTTATTTCCTAGTTTATTCTTATAAGGATTCTTTTCCCGTGTGACCTTTGACCTTGACTTTCCGTGTGTTCCTCATCTCCGATTTCTATTCTTCTTGTCTTAAAACGTCCACCTTATTTTTCTCTTTAGATCGCCTATCATATCAACAATTGCTTTTTCGGTTCTGCCGCGGCCTTCAAGTGCTGCCGAGGCGGGTACTAATCTGCATTCCAGTTTTGGTTTCCAGCATCCATCATGCTATCTGGCATTACATGTGTGGTAGTTTCTTATCTAAGAGAGAAAACCATTAACTGCACCTGTTTTATGCCAAATAATAGATAAATTCATGAATTTAATATTGGGATGCTGAAAAGTGGAAGATAACCAGAAATATCTATTATCGCCTTTAAATTTATCTTTACTAGCAATAAACGAGTGGAAAAATGATACAAAAATGAGGACTTTTGGGCACTCATCACACCCCCAAACTCGAACTATTGCTTGTCCTCAACAATGCAAAAGATAGATTTTTAAGCAAGGAATTTTAAAGTAATATACCGTCCTGCCTACCGCGGCAGAATTCCTTTCTTGACTCGGCCTCTTTCAGGTTCTAGGAATTCCTCGGAACTGGACTATGAGTCTTAGTGGGTGTGTGCGTAGCTATGTCGAAGCTGATTTTTTAAGTTCTAATCCTTTTTCTAGATCAAGACTTCCGACTAAGATTATTCTTCAATTATTTTTTTCCTTTTCCCTGTTTGGTATATAAATGTATATTGCAATATACTTATACTGCTTGAGCCAGTTTTCGGGCACCTCAAGTGTTAACTAATTTTACTAGAGCCAGTTTCGGGCACCTCTAGTAAGTGGGAAAAAGGTTAAGTCCTAGAGCCAGTTATGGGCACCTCTAAGAACTATACTAGAGCCGGTGATAGGCACCTCTTGTTAAAATCTAAGCCTAAGTCCTTATTGCTTTTCAAAGAAAAAACTTTTAAGATCAACTAAGACTAGTAGTGTTTATGTGATTTCTGGCTCATAGTCTAATCCTAAGTATTAATCCTAAGAGACCTTTCCGAATTCAAGTCTGGTGAATGGTGCATACTGCTGTGGGGGCTGGAGAATATATTGCTGTCGAGGCAGTTTCAATAAAATTCAGCAGACATAAAAAATATTTTTTTGCATCAGATTGAAATTGCTGTAAAGATAAAATTTTAAGGCAACATTAGGATAATCCAAATATTTCCATAAATGGCAGATATTTACACATTACAAATAGGATCAATACTCCCCAAACTCGAGGGATGCATTTTCCTCAATGCATGTATCTGATTATAGGGCAACAATAAAAGACAAGATAAAAATTGGGAGTCAAAGAAAAGATAAACTAATATTTGTATGTTGTGTCTGGCCTCTTTTGTATCCTGAGGTTCATCAGTTTGTGTGGAGTTTGTTGAGAAAGAAACTAAAAACTGCACTGGAAATTATAATCAAGAAGTATGAAATAAAACGGGGCAGATTAAGTTTTAGGGATGCAAACCCGTCATTATATGTTCTTGGGTGGCCAGCTCTCCTTCACATTTTTCTGCAGAGGCAACCTTCCGCCGTGGCAGATTGCCGCTGAGGCAACCTCCACTGTGGCATTATGCTGCCGACGCAACCTTCCGATGTTATATTATGCCGAGGCAACCTTCTTGGGCGGGACGACAAGCTCGATTTCAGAGTCGTTTTATATGCTTCATGGCTTCTCCTTCTTGAAATTCTATCCTAAAAAAATAACTCAAACATAATTAAACTTATTTCCTTAAACAAATAACTCAAAAATAATTAAACTAATTTCCTAAGATAGTAGTGCAAGAAAAATAAAAAGGAAAGTTGGAATTGCCAATCCCCGGCAACGGCGCCAAATCTGATGGGTGCTCGGAAGTCCTGCTTTTGTGATGAAGCATTCATCCTTCCACCTTTTTCAGATTGTAGTATTTAAGATGTCAAACCCACAGGGATTGACTTTACTTACGTAATTTATTATTCCTGCACAATGGAAAAATAAAGACACAGATAATTGAGTTTAATTATAATTAAGGAAACTAATTAAAGCAATAAAGATAAATGATCAAGAAATCAAGGATGGAAAAGTGGGACAGGTTAGAGTGCTTCGTATTGTGGGTTCAATTGACTTGTTTCTGTCACATGCAATTATACAACACTGCCTTGGTAGAACTACAGTTTTACTGCCCCGACAGTGAAGGGTTACGTCCGCCACGTCCTCTGATGACTCCACTTATCCCTAAGTCAAAGTACTATTGATGACTAGTCCTTGATGATACCACCCGGCGTGAATCAACTATAACCACCAACCAATCTCACACTTCTTTTAGCCGCTGAAACTCTAACCTATCCCTAGGCCGAGTTAGTATTTTCCAGCTAGAAAAATACCGTACTTATCCCTTTCGTGAATTTAACTCTCCCGATATTAGATAAATAAATCTCTCACAAACTTCTCTCCCGAGCTTGAATGCAAGAACAATGAATGACAAAGAATAAGCAAACCTCGATATTTTATTGCATGAAACAAGAAAGCAAAGTACAATTTTCTTCCACAACTACTCCACAAACTAACCTAAACCCCAAGGGGGCGATAGAGGAGTTTAGGGTTTTATATGAACATTTGATTTCGAGATATCCTCCTCTCTACATAGGCTATGGTTTATATAGGCTTGGCCTAGGGTAAGCCTTTCCAAAGTAGGAATTCAACTTGGAGCAAAACACAAGTACATAAATAAAAGATATTTATTTTATTTCCTAGTTTATTCCTATAAGGATTCTTTTCCCGCGTGACCTTTGACCTTGACTTTTCGTGTGTTCTTCAGCTCCGATTTCTATGATGTTTGTCTTAAAACGTCTACCTTATTTTTCTCTTCAGATCGCCTATCTTATCAACAATTGCTTTTCCGGTGTTGCCGCGGCCTTCAAGTGCTGCCGAGGCGGGTACTAATCTGCATTCCTGTGGCACCCTCGCCCCGGGTTAGGAGACGGGGGCGTCAACCGGACTTGTAACTTGCAATTAGACCGGAAGTTGTATTCATTTCGTTGACATTTCAATTATTTGTAATACATTACGAGTCAAAACTCGAGTAACACTTATCAATTTTGAGGCCAATTTAAAACTTTTCTATATTCATTTTACTATTTAATCCGATTTAAGCTTATTTTTATTTTTCAATCGAATTTTGTCTAATACTTGATCTCATAACCGATCTTAACTTAATTTCTATTTGGGACTCAATACTCACTTCAATTTAACTTATAAAGTTATTCAAACACGATGTGAGATTCCTATACTTTAGTCCCAAACTTGACTCCAAAAATGGTCAATGGTATCGATACCCCTATAGGGAGGTATCGGAACAGGGGTATCGAACCCCAGTTCGATACTGGCTACAAGCGTTGACTCGTTGACCAAGGCTGAGTAGCCTGGTTCGATACCGGCATCGATGCAATTTCACTACTGGAAGTTCCAGCATCGAACCATGTATCGGTACCGGTCTACCTCGATGACTCAAACACTTAAGGATATGGTAGCCTGGTTGGATACTTGTATCAAACCAGGGGTCTCACAAGAGGGCTTGGCATCGAACCAAGCATCGATGCAATTTCTCTACTGTCAAGGGTGGTATCGATATTCATGAAATTGGTATCGATACCCCTGCTCCAAATGGCAAGTTTCTATCTTTTTAAACACTTAGACACTACCAAAAGGTCCATCTATGTGGTCTCAAATCATCCCTAATCCTTAAAGAACAATTTTAACATGTTTAAGTATCATTAACCATTTACCAATTCTATTGCCTATCACCATTTCATCATTCATGTCACTATACATATCACTCTACAACCAAGCCAACCCCTATGCCATGTATTTCTCACCATGGCAACTAGCATACCCATATTAAAGCTTTAAGGATTCACATGTTATCCTACTTAGTTCATGTTTATCATGCCAAGATAATTACTTACATTTCATATGCATATTATAATTGCCCACACATGCAAAACACAAGTCAATCCCAAAACATATAAGGCTATCCTAACAAGATCACATGCCTTATGGCTTACAAAACCAAGGGCTCAAGGGCAAGACATATATAAACAAAGCAGTAGCAAGCCTCAAATGCATAAACTAATCAATACATGCTCAATATGCCACCTTAAACTAGGAGTTAACAAAATTACAAAATATCATACTTTGGCTTGCTTGATGTCCTTGCTTGCAATCAATCCCGATTTAGCTCTTTGACTCGAAAACCTGTTGTTTGGGAAGGAGGAAACAAACGTGTGGTAAGTACGTGTTAGGTACTTAGTGAGGCAGCCCTAAGTCTAACCATATTAGACATAAATCAATTAACAAAATGACATGCTACAAATAAGTAAATAGATTCAATTCATGTCAAAGAATCAATCAATGTACAAGTTAACATGCTTCTCAAGTCAATCATAAGTCTAACATACTATTCCATTTCATAATCTATATGCTCAAGCTTTCATTAAGCAATTTGTATCAAGGGCTACACTTAGCCATGTATTCATTTCCAATGTCAATAGCCATTTCACATTCAAGTGTTATACTTAGCAACAATTCCATTTCAATAATCAATAACAAATCATAAACGATTACCAATGCTTCATAAGCCAATATATATGCACACATATAATTTCACATTTAAATTTCAATCTTTTCATTTTATTTCGTGTGATGCCTTGGTATAGTTAGACAAGGTAAGCGAGTCAACAAGAGTGTCACGAAGACACTAACAAGAGTGCCACAAAGGCACTAACAAGAGTGCCACAAAGGTACTAACAAGAGATACCCATGGTATCTAACAATTGGGGACTAACCACCAAATCACGGTACCCACAATACCAAACAAGAGTACCAAAGTACTAAACAAGAGTGTCGTAGCACTAAACAATGAGCTCAGACTCTAGGCATGCCGTACTTCCTATGACCAACTATCGACCAAGGCTCAATCACATTTCATTACCCGTTTGATCATTCAATTCATAATTACCAAGTTCGTGTCATCAAGAGTAAGCATCCAAGACATGTTATCAAGCAATACATTTATAACATATCACAAGTAACACGCATATCATGTTATCAAGCAATTAATCATATCACCAATAACACGCTCCATGCATGATTCGTGTACCTGGAATCCATAGCGCGTGCCATACTTACCTCGGCATTTCCGAGCTATGCATATGAATTAAACTAGTGCTAACAATCTAGCAAGCAAACATGTTATCACACAAGTCCTTTAGCATTTAATCCTCTTTCCCTTTTTACCAAATATACAATTAGTCCATTTACATGACATATCAAATCAAATAAACAAAAGATGGTTAGGACCCTAGGTCCTAACTCTAAGGTTTGCCACACTCACAATTTTTCCCAAGCGATTTAGGGATTATGAATCGTGATACCCTTGCCTCTCTTCCTTGCTAGTTCGAGCCCTTCTTGTTCCTCGATATCTTCTTCCCTTGTATTCTCTAGTAATTCATACACATATAACATCCATTAGGATACATTCAATCATTTAATCCAAGTGGTCTTAGACTTAACAAATGTAAACAAGTGCATTTGTTCATTAGGGACAATTTTGCTACCCTATAAAGAATCAGTCATATCTCCTAGCTCCCTTACCCGAATCGAGCATATTTTATATCGTTAGAAAGCTAGGAAGACCCTCCACAAGTAAAAATTAACCTCACATTTTATTTCTCAACCGATCAACACCAGATTTTGTTTGAATCCGACCTGTTCGGGACTGCTCGGACAGCCCTTGCGAAAATGCTTATATCTTTCTCTACCGAACTCGGATTGAGGTTCCGTAAATTTTTCCTTAAATTAGATATATGAGAGTATCATACTGCCAAATTTAAGCTCCTAAATCCTTCAAACGTGACCTAGGGAATTTTCTCAAAAGTGCTACCCGGAATGACATTTTCTAGGTAATTTTCGACTAGTTTTAATTCCATGGCTCCAATTCACGCTCCAATCTTATTCTTACAAATTTCCAGCATTTCAACCATAAAATTATCATCAACTAATGCCCCTTTTTCATCCAATATTCGAACCATTGAACACATATATGACTTTTGTAAAAACCTAAGTTCCAAGCTTATAACCAATTTGCTCATGCTTCAATAACAAAACCAAATCAATAGCAACCTTAGATTAAGCTTTCTAAAAACTTAATCTAACATGAAAATATCATAAAATCATCATAAATCCAAAAGCCTAAGCACCCATAAATTTTAATTAGAGAAGAAAAAGCTTACCGATATAGTTAGACTTGACTTTCTAACCTAAATTTCTAACCATGCAAAGCTCTTAAGCTACCCTTCCATGGTTTCCTTTCAATTCTCTCACAAGACTCTCTCTCCCTCTTTCCTTTTGTCTTTCACGTGAAATGGAATGAAATGGGGAAAGGAAGATGACAACCCCATCTTCATTAAATGTGAGTAATGTCATTCTTGCCCCTCACTTAAACCTTTAAGAAATTTCATGTCCAAGGGCAAATGGGGAAAGTTGAAAATTTAGCATGCAATCCACTCATTTTCTATTTAATTCAATTTGTTCCCTTCTCATATAACACAATTAACATGTAATTCGATTTAATTTACAATTTATTCGATTCATTTTACTAACCCGGCTTTAAGGTGTTACAATTTTCCAATCCTTAAAAAAAATTTCCCTCGAATTTACTTGGAGGGAAAAATGTGGATATTGTGCTTTCATCGTGTCCTCGGGTTCCCAGGTATCTTCTTCTTTCTTGTGATTCCTCCAAAGAAATTTTACCAAGGGAACATTCTTGTTTCAGAGCCTTTTAACTTCTCGATCGAGAATCTGAACCGGTTCCTCTTCATAAGAAAAATCGGGATTCAATTCCAGTTCTTCCGGTTCCAAGACATGAGAGGGGTCAGATCGATACTTTCTCAACATAGTGACATGGAAGACATTGTGTATCTTATTGAACTCACTAGGGAGTGCAAAACGATAGGCCACCGAGATAATTCTTTCAGTAACCTCGAAAGGTCCAATGAACCGAGGGCTTAGCTTTCCTCTTTTCCCGAATCTGAAGACTTTCTTCCATGGAGAAACCTTTAGGAAGACCCTATCTCCTACATTGTACTGTATATCTCTTTGTTTCAAGTATTCATAAGCCTTTTGTCTGTCGAAGGCTTGTTTCAATCGATCATGAATAATGCGGACTTGTTCCTCCGTTTCTCGGATCATTTGAGGTCCCAACACCTTATTTTCTCCTAATTCAGACCAACACAAAGGAGTTCTACATTTCCTCCCGTATAAAGCTTCAAAGGGAGCCATCTGAATAGATATTTGATAGCTATTGTTGTAAGCAAATTCCACCACGGGTAAGGACTTTTCCCAATTCCTTCAAAAATCTATGACACAAGCTCATAGCATATTTTCCAACACTTGTATCACTCTTTCAGACTGGCCATCAGACTGCGGATGGAAAGCAGTGCTAAGATGAACTTTAGTTCCGAGACCCTTTTGCAAAGACTTCCAAAATCGGGATGTGAAGTTCGGATCTCTATCAGAAATAATTGATGTCGGTACTCCATGTAACCGAATTACCTCTCGAATATACAACTCGTCTAAGGTCTCTTAGTTCATGTTCTTTCGAACCGGAATAAAATGTGTAGACTTGGTGAGTCTATCCACAATCACCCAAATTGCATCATTATTTCTCAGTGTTATAGGCAAACCAATGACAAAATCCATTGTTACTCGATCCCATTTTCATTCAGGAAATTCAATAGGCTGAAGCAATCCCGTAGGAGCTTGGTGTTCAGCCTTAACCTTCTGACAAGTCAAACACTGGGACACAAAGTCTGTAATGGCTGCTTTCATGCCCGACCACCAATACAAGGATTTCAAGTGTTTATACAGTTTAACAGAACCAGGATGGATCGAGAATGGACTTTGATGTGATTCTTGTAGGATATCTCTTTTCAACTCCTCATTATTTGGTACACATACTCTATCTCTAAAGTAGAGCAATCCATTCGAATTGAGGGATAATTTGACATTAGCTTTCGAATCAAGCTTTGATGCAATAGCTTGAAGCTCAGAATCAGATTGCTGAAGATCTTTAATTCTCATTATTAGATCAGATTGAACTTAAAGTTCAGACAAATATCCTTGCTTTCGAAATACTCGAAGATGAGCATTAATCGAATTTGGGGCTACAAGGAAATTTTCAAATCAGATACAAATATTCAAAGGAAATTTACAATATTTCAAAGTTATCGAATAGCTTACCCAATTTCGGTTTACGACTAAGAGCATCGGCCACCACGTTGGCCTTTCCGGGATGGTAATCAATGACCAAGTCATAATCTTTTAACAATTTCATCCATCTTCTTTGTCACAAATTCAAGTCCTTTTGAGTCAGGAGGTATTTAAGACTTTTGTGATCGGTGTACAAGTAACACTTCTCACCATATAAGTAGTGCCTACATATCTTGAGGGCAAATACGATAGCTGCTAACTCGAGGTCATGTGTCGGGTAATTCAGTTCATAAGGCTTCAATTGCCTAGACGCGTAAGCAACCACATTACTTCCTTGCATCAAAACACATCTCAGTCCCGAATGTGAGGCATCACTGTACACAGTGAATTCTTGCCTGATTCCGGCTGAATAAGAACAGGAGCATGGGTCAAAGCCTGCTTAAGCTGATCGAAGCTTCTTTGTTGGTCCTCCGACCATTCAAACAATTTATCTTTTCGGAGAAGTTTAGTTAAGGGCAAGGCAATAGTGGAAAATCCCTTAACAAATCTCCTATAATACCCGGCTAAACCGAGGAAACTCCAGACCTCACTAACATTCCTCGGAGGTCTCCAATCCAAAATGGTTTGTACTTTCTTAGCATCGACTTTGATTCCCTCTGCTGAGATGACATGGCCAAGGAATGACACTTCCAATAACCAGAACTCACATTTGGACAACTTAGCAAACAATTGACGTTCCCGGAGAGTTTGTAAAACAATTTGAAGGTGTTCTGAGTGTTCCTCCTTATTCCGAGAATACACCAGAATGTCATCAATGAAGACGATCACAAATTTGTCGAGGTGGGGCTTGAATATCCGATTCATAAGATCCATAAATGTCGTCAGGGCATTGGTTAGCCCAAATGGCATCACCAAGAATTCGAAATGACCATATCGAGTTCTGAAAGCCATCTTAGGAACATCTTCTTCTTTTACTCTCATCTGATAGTACCCTGATCGAAGATCAATCTGAGAGAATACCGTAGCACTTTTGAGTTGATCAAACAAATCTTCAATTCTGGGCAAGGGGTACTTATTCTTAATAGTCACCTGATTTAGTTGCCGATAGTCAATACAAAGCCTCAAGATGCCATCTTTCTTCTTTATGAACAAAACAGGGGCACCCCATGGTGAAGAACTGGGACGAATGAATCCCTTATCTTGTAGCTCTTGGAGTTGCTTCTTAAGCTCTTTCAACTCAATAGGTGTCATTCTATAAGGTGCAATTGACACTGGATTAGTCCCAGGCTGGACTTCTATCCCAAACTCAACTTCTCTGGTCGGAGGAAGGCCAGGAAGTTCCTCCGTAAAAACATCAACAAATTCAGATACCACCAAAATTTTCGGTAAACCGAAATCATATTCATCTTGCAAAGCCATAGCAGCAAAGATCGAAATTGGCTTCTTATCAATTAGGAGGATTGACTCCTTCCCCAAACCACGAAGATACAATCTTCAATTCTGACAGTCGATTCAAGCTTCGTGTTTGGTCAACCAGTCTAACCCCAATATTAGGTCAAACTCACATTCCGGTATTACAAATAGATCAATTCGAAAAGGAATATTCTGAATTGTGATCGGAGAATCTTTACAAACAAGGTTAACATTCATTATTCCTCCTATTGGGTTTGATACTACAAGACCCCTATCCACATTTTCAGGCTCTATCTCAACCTTTACAAGCATATTAGAACATACAAAGGAATGAGTGGATCCTAAATTTATTAAAGCATAGGCAGGACATAAATTTAACTCAACAGTACCTGCAATAACATCGTAAGATTCTTCCTCTCCTCTACCACGAATGGTGTACATTCTAGCTGGGGCTCGAGATTCTTGACGAGGAGGGGCTGACTGACGATCCTTTCCTCTGCTTTGATTCCCAGAATGGGCCTGTCTTGGGTCCTTGTTTCGGTTTTGAGGTGGAGGACTCTGATAGGCACGAGACTGAGGTGTGCCTCTATTAGGATTCTGGGGGCAATCCTTAACAAAGTGGTTTGATCCACCACATACATAACACAACCTCATCTGAAGCCGACAAGGACTGGCATGAAACTTCTGACAAAACTGACAGGCATTAGTTTTTTCCAAATTCCCCGTGCTATGAACAGAAGCAACCGGGGCTGATGGTCTATTTGCCGACTGAGGTCTCGGCACGTACCGACTCTTGGTCTCATGACGGTAGGTCGATGAGCCTTCTTTCTGATGCTTGACTCTCCTTGCATTCCAATCCGGCTTATCCTCCCATTTCCGCTTCTTGTCGTTCGTGTTCCCACCCTTTCTCTTTTCCGAAGCCTTCATCTTGGCTTCGGTAGCAATAGCCCGGTTGACTAAAATCTAGAAGTTAGTGATACCCAAAGCTGTGAACATGGGGCTCATTTCATCATTTAGCCCATCGATAAACATTTGGCATTTCTGCTTCTCAGTTTTTATTTACTCTGCCCCATACTTGCAGTACTTACAAAAATCTACCACATACTGCTCAATAGGCCTATTGTCCTGCTTCAAGTACAAGAACCGTCTTCGTCTTTCGGTCAGGTACTGCTCACTAATGTACTTTTTCTTGAACTCCTCTACGAAGAAGTCCCAAGTGATGGAATCAGCGGGAACAATCAAGATTGTAGTTTTCCACCAACTCAAGGCTTCATCAGCTAGAAGCGAGATAGCACATTCAAGCTTGTGCTCGTTGGAGCACTGCAAATTGCTTAGTCAGAATTTGGGTGGTTCTTTCTAGCCACTTTTCCGGTTCCTCAGGCTTTTCCTCGTTAACACCCACAAAAGTATTAGCTCGATATCGAACAAGTCTCTCAATAGGAGCCCTACTCGTTGTAGCATTAACAGGAGCAGTAGGACGATTCTGTCTCAAATCAGACATTAACTCATCGAACATCCCCTTCATACTTAGGAGACATTCCCTCTGAACATCCGGTATAAGCGGAGATACCATCTCAGGGGCAGCTTCCATTGGAGGTGGTTTTTGTTCTTAAGGAGGATTCTGTTCCACCCTCACGTTTTCATTCTCATTAGATGAGCCCTCAGGACTTTCATCTCCTAGGGCTAATCTTGTATCAACCATGCTACAAAAGGTAGACAAACATTACTTAAATAAGTAAGAACACAAGCAAGTACGGTATATAAAACTCCTAGGTGGCATATTTCAATCCTATATGATGCATGCACATTCGATTCGGCCCGAGAATCACGTAACCGAAAGCTCTGATACCAATAAATATGGCACCCTCGCCCCGGGTTAAGAGACGGGGCGTCGACCGGACTTATAACTTGTAATTAGACCGGAAGTTGTATTCATTTCGTTGACATTTCAGTTATTTGTAATACATTACGAGTCAAAACTCGAGTAACACTTATCAATTTTGAGGCCAATTTAAAACTTTTCTATATTCATTTTACAATTTAATCCGATTTAAGCTTATTTTTATTTTTCAATCGAATTTCGTCTAATACTTGATCTCATAACCGATCTTAACTTAATTTCTATTTGGGACTCAATACTCACTTCAATTTAACTTATAAAGTTATTCAAACACGATGTGAGATTCCTATACTTTAATCCTAAACTTGACTCCAAAAATGGTCAATGGTATCGGTACCCCTATAGGGAGGTATCGGAACAGGGGTATCGAACCCCAGTTCGATACTGGCTACAAGCGTTGACTCATTGACCAAGGCTGAGTAGCCTGGTTCGATATCGGCATCGATGTAATTTCACTACTGGAAGTTCCAGCATCGAACCATGTATCGGTACAGGTCTACCTCGATGACTCAAACACTTAATGCTATGGTAGCCAGGTTCGATACTGATATCGAACCAAGCATCGATGCCATTTCACTACTGTCAAGGGTGGTATCGATACCCATGAAATTGGTATCGATACCCCTGCTCCAAATGGCAAGTTTCTATCTTTCTAAACACTTAAACACTACCAAAAGGTCCATCTATGTGGTCTCAAACCATCCCTAATCCTTAAAGAACAATTTCAACATGTTTAGGTATTATTAACCATTTACCAATTCTATTGCCTATCACCATTTCATCATTCATGTCACTATACACATCACTCTACAACCAAGCCAACCCCTATGCCATGTATTTCTTACCATGGCAACTAGCATACCCATATTAAAGCTTTAAGGATTCACATGTTATCCTACTTAGTTCATGTTTATCATGCCAAGATAATTACTTACATTTCATATGCATATTATAATTGCCCACACATGAAAAACACAAGTCAATCCCAAAACATATATGGCTATCCTAACAAGATCATATGCCTTATGGCTTACAAAACCAAGGGCTCAAGAGCAAGATATATATAAACAAAGCAGTAGCAAACCTCAAATGCATAAACTAATCAATACATGCTCAATATGCCACCATAAACTAGGAGTTAACAAAATTACAAAATACCATACTTTGGCTTGCTTGATGTCCTTGCTTGCAATCAATCCCGATTTAGCTCCTTGACTCGAAAACCTGTTGTTTGGAAAGGAGGAAACAAACGTGTGGTAAGTACGTGCTAGGTACTTAGTGAGGCAGCCCTAAGTCTAACCATATTAGACATAAATCAATTAACAAAATGACATGCTACAAATAAGTAAATAGATTCAATTCATGTCAAAGAATCAATCAATGTACAGGTTAACATGCTTCTCAAGTCAATCATAAGTCTAACATACTATTCCATTTCATAATCTATATGCTCAAGCTTTCATTAAGCAATTTGTATCAAGGGCTACACTTAGCCATGTATTCATTTCCAATGTCAATAGCCATTTCACATTCAAGGGTTATACTTAGCAACAATTCCATTTCAATAATCAATAACAAATCATAAACGATTACCAATGCTTCATAAGCCAATATATATGCACACATATAATTTCACATTTAAATTTCAATCTTTTCATTTTATTTCGTGTGATGCCTTGGTATAGTTAGACAAGGTAAGCGAGTCAACAAGAGTGTCACGAAGACACTAACAAGAGTGCCACAAAGGCACTAACAAGAGTAACACAAAGGTACTAACAAGAGATACCCATGGTATCTAACAATTGGGGACTAACCACCAAATCACGGTACCCACAGTACCAAACAAGAGTACCGAAGTACTAAACAAGAGTGTCGTAGCACTAAACAATGAGCTCAGACTCTAGGCATGTCGTACTACCTATGACCAACTATCGACCAAGGCTCAATCACATTTCATTATCCGTTTGATCATTCAATTCATAATTACCAAGTTCGTGTCATCAAGAGTAAGCATTCAAGACATGTTATCAAGCAATACATTTATAACATATCACAAGTAACACGCATATCATGCTATCAAACAATTAATCATATCACCAATAACACGCTCCATGCATGATTCGCGTACCTGGAATCCATAGCTGCGTGTCATACTTACCTTGGCATTTCTAAGCTATGCATATGAATTAAACTAGTGCTAACAATCTAACAAGCAAACACGTTATCACACAAGTCCTTTAGCATTTAATCTTCCTCCCCTTTTTACCAAATATACAATTAGTCCATTTACATGACATATCAAATCAAATAAACAAAAGATGGTTAGGACCCTAGGTCCTAACCCTGAGGTTTGCCACACTCACAATTTTTCCCAAGCGATTTAGGGATTGTGGATCGTGATCCCCTTGCCTCTCTTTCTTACTAGTTCGAGCCCTTCTTGTTCCTCGATATCCTATTCCCTTGTATTATCTATTAATTCATACACATATAACATCCATTAGGAAACATTCAATCATTTAATCCAAGTGGTCTTGGACTTAACAAATGTAAACAAGTGCATTTGTTCATTAGGGACAGTTTTGCTACCCTATAAAGAATCGGTCATATCTCCTAGCTCCCTTACCCGAATCGAGCTTATTTTATATCGTTAGAAAGCTAGGAAGACCCTACACAAGTAAAAATTAACCTCAAATTTTAGTTCTCAACCGATCAACACTAGATTTTGTTTGAATCCGACCTATTCGGATTTTGGACTGCTCGGACAGCCCTTGCGGAAACGCTTATATCTTTGTCTACCGAACTCGGATTGAGGTTACGTAAATTTTCCCTTAAACTAGATATATGAGAGTATCATACTGAAAAATTTATGCTCCTAAATCCTTCAAACGTGACCTAGGGAATTTTCTCAAAAGTGCTACCCGGAATGACATTTTCTAGGTAATTTTCGACTAGTTTTCATTCCATGGCTCCAATTCATGCTCCAACCTTATTCTTACAAATTTCCAGTATTTCAACCATAAAATTATCATCAACTAATGCCCCTTTTTCATCCAATATTCGAACCATTCAACACATATGTGACTTTTGTAAAAACCTAAGTTCCAAGCTTATAACCAATTTGTTCATGCTTCAATAACAAAACCAAATCAATAGCAACCTTAGATTAGGCTTTCTAAAAACTTAATCTAACATGAAAATATCATAAAATCATCATAAATCCAAAAGCCTAAGCACCCATAAATTTTAATTAGAGAAGAAAAAGCTTACCGATATAGTTAGACTTGACTTTCTAACCCAAATTTCTAACCATGCAAAGCTCTTAAGCTACCCTTCCATGGCTTCCTTTCAATTCTCTCACAAGACTCTCTCTCCCTCTTTCCTTTTGTCTTTCACGTGAAATGGAATGTAATGGGGAAAGGAAGATGACAACCCCATCTTCATTAAACGTGTGTAATTTCATTCTTTCCCCTCACTTAAACCTTTAAGCAATTTCATATCCAAGGGCAAATGGGGAAAGTTGAAAATTTAGCATGCAATCCACTCATTTTCTATTTAATTTAATTTGGTCCCTTCTCATCTAACACAATTAACATGTAATTCGATTTAATTTACAATTTATTCGATTCATTTTACTAACCCGGTTTTAGGGTGTTACAATTCCAGTGTTTGTTTCTAGCATCCATCATGCTATCTGGCATTACCTGTGTTGTAGTTTCCTGTCTAAGAGAGAAAACCATTAACTGCACCTGTTTTATGCCAAATAATAGATAAATTCATGAATTAAGTATTGGGATGCTAAAAAGTGGAAGATAACCAGAAATATCCATTATCGCCTTTAAATCTGTCTTTATTAGCAATAAACGACTGAGAAAATGATATAAAAATGAGGACTTTGGGGCACTCATCAATGGTACAGGGGCATAAAATGGTCGCGATCCTCCTGGAGCCGTAGTTGTTTTGGTATAGGGCGCAACCGTGACAAACATATCAGGAGGGAATTCGGGGAACTGCACCCCTTGATTTGGGAAGTTGGTGATCATCATCTGGGCTAAGGTATTGTTAAAATCCCTTTGGTACTCCATGTACCTTTGTTTTCTGAATTCCATGGTTGTCATCCTCTAAAGTATCTCCTTGTAAGTATCCGTTGTGGCAGTGCTGTGGGAAGCAGCAGGTATGTCTGCCGTGTACTGGGCCTCAATAGAGGTATCAGTAGTGCTTGGCATTGGAGTTGCTTGGACTGGTTTTGCCTAGGTTATTTGCATGACTTTGTGGCATAAATCCCTTGTCCAACCGCGCCTATGGAAAGTAATTTCATCTGTATCCTCGATTGGGACACCCACGGCAGTGCAAAGACCCGTGATTAAACATGGAAAGTACAATGGCCCTTTTTCCTTCCTACCACATTCGCAGATTTCTTGTAGGATTAACTCTCCCACATTGATACTTCTTTTGTTGATAATGGATAGGATGAGGACCAATCTCCTCTTATCTACCGTGCTATTATGGGATGTTGGGATGAGGCGAAGTTTTACGAATGTGTTCCACAACTTTGCCTCGGGCCGTAGATTTTGTCTTGCCACGGAGCCTTTGTGGGATCCGGTTTTTCATTGTGTGTTATCATAGCAAAGATCATCTTTGATGAGTTCGTAATTTGTGTGGCTTATGTCCGCCATAAATGCTGAATGGTCATCACGAGCAGGGTGGAGGCCATAGAAAAAATTGATGGTGTTGGCATCAAGTTGAACTGGTTTGCCCCGGCAGTGAACATAGAGTGAATCTCGCTTGGACCATGCGCGTAAAATTCTCTCATGATCGTGGAGTTGGCCTGGGCAGGTTGTAAGCAAAAGATTTTCCATTCCTGATATGCTATTTTATCGAACAAGTAATGCTCGATTCCATAGTTCTCTGCATCTAAGTGATGGAATCCCTGTTCTTCCCAAAATTGCCTTGCAATGAAGGATCTGTTGAAGCGTTCTTCAACAGCGGCGGGTGCGAATCTATTGTAGGTTGCCAAGGGTAGAGATAAGCAAAGAAGTTTGTGAAAGTCGTCAAGAAATTTGAGAGAGATAAGCAAAGAATTCTAAGAAATCAAGAAATCAAGATAAGCAAAGAAGTTTATATAGGCTTCGGCCTTGTACTGCCGTGTTTAACCAAACTAGCCGTTTTCTAGACGTTGGCATTGACTGCTACGGCTAAAATTACTCCAAACTAGCCGTTATGCTGTTCTTCCCGTTAGTAACTGTTGCGTCCCTGACACTGTTTACTACTGCGACAGTGGATCTTCTCTTGAATGTCTTCACCTTCATTCTTGATTACTGTCCTAAATAAAATAAACACCAAAAAAATAGATTAAATAAAACAAGAAGAGAAAAAAAATGCTAAACTAAATCTAATCCTAAAAGTGCAATAAAATAAAGATAAGATAATGAAATTAAGTCACGATAGGAGTGCATGCAAGTTCATCTCCTAAGGTGATTGTCTCAATAGTCCTCATATCATGTAGGTCAGAATATTGCTTCAAGAGTTGGACATTCACTTTGAACTCATGTCCATCCCTTTTTGATTTGATCAATATTGCACCATGTGGATAGGCCTGAACGACTTCGAATGGGCCTGACCATCTGGACTTGAGTTTGCCTGGAAACAGTTTGAGACTGGAATTAAAAAGGAGGACTTGCTGCCCTGGCAGGAACTGCCTCAGCAATAACTTATGATCATGCCATCGTTTAGTTTTTTCTTTGTAGATCTTGGCATTTTCATAGGCTTCTGCTCTGAATTCTTCTATCTTATTGAGGTCTAACAGTCTTTTCTGGCCAGCTTTCTCCCATTCCATGTTCAAATTTTTGACTGCCCAATATGCTTTATGCTCAATTTCCACGGGTAAATGGCATGCTTTTCCAAATACAAGCCTGTATGGAGATGTTGCCAATGGGGTCTTGTAGGTTGTCCTATATGCCTACAAGGCATCGTCGAGATGATGAGACCAATCTTTTTGAGATGGGTTAACCACCTTTTCAAGGATTTGCTTTAATTCCCTGTTTGATATCTCGGCCTACCCATTTGTCTGTGGGTGATAGGTTGTTGCAATTCGGTGTGTAATGCCTAATTTTTTCAGAGTCGCGGCAATGAGTCTATTGTTGAAGTGTTTACCTTCATCACTAATTATCGCTCTTGGTACTCCAAATCTGGTGAAGATATTTTTCTTGAGAAATTTCTGAACAGTTTTGGAATCATTATGTGGTGTGGCAATTGCTTTGACCCATTTTGATACGTAATCCATTGCTACTAGGATGTAGAGATTCCCTTGAGATGATGGGAATGGTCCCATAAAGTCTATGCCTCAAACATCAAATAGTTCTACTTTCAATATGGGTTGTAATGGCATCTCATTACGTCTAGAGATATTGCCCGTGCGTTGGCATCGATCACAGTGCTTGTAGTAAAGTTGTGTATCTTTGAAGAGCGTGGGCAATAAAGGCCTGATTGAAGCACTTTGGCGGCTGTTCTGTTTCCTCCAAAATGTCCAGCACAGGGTGAATCATGGCATTGCTGGAGCACTTCTTTTTGGTCGTCCTCTGGAACACATTTTCTTATAACTTGATCTGCACATTGCTTGAACAAAAGAGGGTCGTCCCAAAAATAATGCTTTGCATTATGCTGAAACCTCTTTTTTTCATTATGGTTAAGGTTATACGACATAACACCACTAGCTAAGTAATTTACAAGATCATCATACCAGGGAGTGGTTGTGACTGCGACAAGGTCTTCTACCAATGTTGTCGAAATATACTTGGTTACTACTGTAGCGGTACAGTTGTATACTGTCGCGGTCTCTGCTACGACAGATTCTTCCGCTATTGTCGAGATGTGCAGGATGTGTTCGTCTGGGAATGCGTCTTGTATTTCTTCTAATTTGATGTTTTTCTCCCCAGCTTCTAATCTGGAAAGATGATCGGCTACCTGGTTTTCTGTTCCTCTTCTGTCCTTAATTTCTATGTCGAATTCTTGCAAAAGAAGAATCCATCTAATCAGTCTAGGTTTGGCATCCTTCTTGGAGAACAGGTACTTGATTTTCGAATGGTCAGTGTGGACAATCACTTTTGTTCCAATAGGGTAGGATCGGAACTTATCAAAGGCAAAGACCACTGCTTGTAATTCCTTCTCCGTGGTGGTGTAATTGATCTGGGCATCATTGAGGGTTTTACTAGCATAGTAAATAACATGTAATAGGTTGTTCTTTCTCTGCCCAAGTGCTGCCCCGACAGCATGATCATTGGCATCACACATGATTTCAAAATGTAGGGCCCAATCTGGTGGGACTAGAATTGGTGCGGTGATCAGCTTCTCTTTAAGGGCTTCGAATGCTTTAGTGCATTCCTTACTAAATTCAAATTTCCTGTCCTGTTTAAGCAAATTACATAAGGGTTTAGCAATTTTTGAAAAATTATAGATAAACCTCCTATAAAAACCTGCATGACCCAAGAAACTTCTAACTCCTTTGACTGAAATAGGTGGAGACAATTTCTTTATCACATCTATCTTAGCCTTATCAACTTCGATTCCTTGTGATGAGATTTTGTGGCCCAAAACTATGCCTTCATTCACCATAAAGTGGTATTTTTCCCAGTTGAGAACTAAATTGGATTTCTCACATCTTTGCAGCACCTTCTCTAAATTGCCGAGGCAAAGAGTGAAGGTTTCTCCAAAAACTGAAAAATCGTCCATGAATATCTCCAAGAAGTCTTCTACCATGTCGTGAAAAATTGCCATCATGCATCTCTGAAACGTTGCCGGGGCATTGAAAAGGCCGAACGACATTCTTCTGAATGCATATGTCCCATACGGGCAAGTGAAAGTGGTTTTTGCCTGGTCTTTAGGGTTTATGGCAATCTGATTATAACCTGAATAACCATCAAGAAAACAGTAAAAGGACTTACCAGCAAGTCTATCAAGCATTTCATCAATGAAAGGCAACGGAAAATGATCCTTCTTTGTTGCCTTATTTAATTTGCAGTAATCCATACAAACCCTCCAACCAGTCACAGTCCTGGTTGGGATCAACTCATTGTTTTTAGTGGTTATTACTGTCATGCCACCTTTCTTGGGTACACATTGTACCGGGCTTACCCATGCACTGTCAGAGATAGGGTACATGATTCCAGCATCAAGCCATTTGATTATTTCCTTACGTACTAAATCCTTCATGGCATGGTTAAGTCTCCTCTGGGCTTCAACAGTGGGCTTATGATCTTCCTCTAAAAGGATTTTGTGCATGCAAACGCCTGGGCTTATCCCCTTCAAGTCATTAATTGACCACCCAATTGCCTTCTTGTGCTGTTGCAGCATCTCTATCAAGCTTTGTTCTTGTTTTGGTTGCAACTCAGAAGAAATAATTACGGGCATTGTGTGGTTGTTTCCCAAATAAACATACTTTAATTTGTCAGGTAAAGGTTTTAATTCGATCATTAAGGATCCTCACTTAAAGGTTTTTCGTCCTTACTTGGGATTTAGAGGTTCAAAGTACTTACCTGGAAGGTATGCAGTCCAGTTGACTTCCTCAATCTTTTGTGTTTCATCTTCATCAGTTTTAGGCACACTGTTCAAGACTCTGCTGTAACAGTCATCAACTGTACTGCCGAGGCAGTACTGTGATATATTGCCGAGGCAATTGTTGCTGAGACAGGGTATTGCGCTGTCTGCATATATGGTGTGAATTACCTGGCATTCCTTTGGATCATCAAGTCTTTTCAGCATCTGGAAAACATTGAGTTTGACTTGCTGGTCGTTAACCCTCATTGTCAATTCTCCTTTTTCCACATCGATAAGAGTGCGTCGAGTAGCTAAAAAAGGTCTCCCCGGGATGATCGGTGCATTGTCATCTGCTTCACAATCAAGAATTAGAAAGTCAGTTGAAAAAATAAATTTATCCACCCTTACCAATATGTCCTCGATCTTTCCTTCAGGTTGCACATATGATCTATCTGCCAATTGGAGCATCACAGTTGTAGGTTTTGCCCTTTCTATTCCAAGCTTTTGGAAAACGATTATGAAGCATGGTATGATGAAGCATCACAGTTGTAGGTTTTGCCCTTCCTATTCCAATTGCACATGGTATAGTGAAGCATCCAGGATCTTTGAATTTAAGAGGCAAACGATTATGAAGCATGGCCATGCATCCTTCGGTTGCGGCAACAGTTTCAAATTCACCAAGCCTTCTTCTTTTGGATACAATGTCTTTTAAGAATTTAGCATAGTTTGACATCTGTTCTATTGCCTCAACTAACGGCAAATTAATGTTTACTTGCTTTAGGATGTCTAGGAATTTTTTAAATTGATAATCTTGCTTTTGCCTTTTCAGCCTTTGTGGAAAAGGTGGTGGGGATCGCATTTCCTCTAGTGTTTCATTAGTCTGGAATTTAATGTCTGGTAAAACTGGTATGTCTGCTGCTTCGGCTGCTGGGCGTGGGATTGCCGACTTCTCTGCCAAGGCAGGTGCACTTAGTTCAGTATCTAAATCCGTTTTATCTGGTTCTTCTTGTTCCACTAGTAGGACTTTGTCTGTCGAACTGCCTGTTATTTCTTTAAGTTGTAAGCCACTCCTAGTAGTAATTGCCTTACATTGCTCATGGCCCATTCCCCTTGCAACTTCAGTATTGTTGGGTAATCCTCCTTGTGGTCTAGTGGTCATATTTTGAGCAAACTGCCCAACTTGAGTTTCCAGTCTTTTAATGGTTGCCTCTTGGTTTTGCAACATCATCTCAGTTCTGTTCATGAAAACATCAGTTCTCTTAATGAAGTTACTATTCTCAGCCACGTATGATTCTGTTTTCATCATAAATGCCTTCAGAGATTTTTCCAATGAACTGACAGGCTGCTGTTGAGACATTTGCTGCTGCGACAGTGGTTGTTGTAACTGCTATTGCGGTGGATTCAGGGCATTATTAGGATTACTCCATGAGAAATTTGGATGCCTTTTCCATGTCGGATTATATGTATTGGACATCATGTTGTTGTTCCGGTTGTAGTTTCCCACATATAAGCTAGATTCTTGATTCTGCATGCACTCAGAAGAACTATGGTTACCTCCACATAAATTGCAAGAAGAATATATTACCTTGACCTCATGGGTATTATTTTGCATTTGCATATTCTGAACCATCTTAGTGAGAGAGGCCAATTGTGCTGCCACTAAATTGGACGTTTCTAACTCATGTACTATGGCCTGGCGTCTCATCCCTCCTCACCTAGATGTAGGGAATTGAAAGTCACTCTTTGCAAGTTTGTTCAGAATTTCTATTGCTTCCTCCGGTGGTTTGTCAAGAAGTGTCCCATTTGCAGAGGCGTCTAACATCATCCTTGTTGGGGCATTAGTTGCATTGTAAAACATCGTCACTTGTGTCCATAATGGGAATCCGTGCAAAGGACACCTGTGTAATAACTCCCTATATCGCTCCCATGCCTCATACATCGGTTCATCATCTGCCTGCCGAAAAGAAGTAATTTCATTACGTACACGATAATATAGATTAGTAGGATTGAAACGTGTAATGAAATCACGACATAGTTCACTCCAAGATCATATGGATCCTGCCGGAATTCTATTTAACCAGGTCTTTGCCCTATCCCTCAGTGAATAGGGAAACATTTTCAGTCTCAAAACATCTTCATGGACTCCTTGGATTTTGAATAAATTACATATGTCCATGAACGTTTTTAGGTGTTGCCTGACATCTTCAGTTACTGACCCACCAAACTGTCCAATGGTATTGAGCATATTAAACATGACAGGTTTTAGCTCAAAATGGGTCGCTTTGATTTCTGGTGTAACAACTCCTGGATTTAACCCATTCAAATTCTCTTCTAGGAAATCCCGAACTGTAAGCTGTCGCGGCATTGGTGGCGGCGGAAGTCCTCCATTGCCAACAGGTAAGTTTTGTTCTACCGCGTTATCTGCCATAACTACTCGGATTTGTCTTCCCAACCTTTGGCACATGCGTTCAATCTATGGATCTAGCTCGTATACAGGATTGCTTGGGTTTGCCCTGGTCATACACCAGTAAAAACCGAAGTTAAAACTAACTTAAAATGCGAGAAAATAAAGATAACAAAAATTTAGTTTCCCTGGCAACGACGCCAAATCTGATTGAGGCTAGAAAGTCCTGCTTTTATGATGAAGCATTCCTCCTTCCACCTTTTTTAGATTGTAGTATTTAAGATGTCGAACCCACAGGGATTGGATTTACTTACGTAATTTATTATTCCTGCACAATGAAAAGGTAAAGACACAGATAATTGAGTTGGATTATAACTAAGGAAACTAATTAAAGCGATAAAGATAAATGATCAAGAAATCAAGAATGGAAAAGTGGGGTAGGTTAGAGTGCTTCGTAGTGTGGAATCAGAATGTAATTATCTCGTTCTTATAATGCAATAGGGTTGAACTACCGCCTCGGCGGGTCGCACCAAGGGTCGCCGCAGCTGCCTAGGCGGGGTTATGCCTTGTGACAATTCAACAACTCATAGTTCGACAGAGCATCCTTGTATATCTTCTTCCTTATCCCTAAGCGAAGAGAACTGTTGAAACCCACGTCTTGATGATACCTCCCGGCGTGAATCAAGGGTGAACAACAACCAAACACATGCGTCTTGTTAGTCACTGAAATCCTGGGCGGTTGATCTCTCAACCAGATTAGTCAATGCACTTGAGCAAAGACTGTATTCTCTTGTTTCGTGAGCCTAACTCTCCCGATATTAGACAAATAAATCTCTCACAAACTTCTCTCCCGAGCTTGAATGCAAGAACAAAGAATGCCAAGAGAGAATAAACTATCAATTCTGAAATTGCATTAATAAGAACTAAACAAATTAAAATCTTTCTCCCACAACTACTCCACAAACTAACCTAAACCCCAAGGGGACGATGGAGGAATTTAGGATTTTTCTATGAAACTTGATTTCGAGATATCCTCCTCTCTACATAGGCTATGGCTTATATAAGCTTGGCCTAGGGCAAACCTTTTCAAAGTAAGAATTCAACTTGGAGTAAAACACAAGTTAAGTACATAAATAAAAGATATTTATTTTATTTCCTAGTTTATTCCTATAAGGATTCTTTTCCCGCGTGGCCTTTGACCTTGACTTCAGTGTGTTCCTCAGCTCCGATTTCTATGTTGCTTGTCTTAAAACGTCCACCTTATTTTTCTCTTCAAATTGCCTATCATATCAACATTTGTTTTCCCGGTGCTGTCGTGGCCTCCAAAGTGCTGTCGAGGCGGGTGTTCTCTTGTTTTTCAGCTTTGATTTCCAGCATCCATCATGCTATCTGGCATTAACTGTGTGGTAGTTTCCTGTCTAAGAGAAAAAACAATTAACCGCACCTGTTTTATGCCAAATAATAGATAATTTCATGAATTGAGTATTGAGATGCTGAAAAGTGGAAAATAAGTAGAATTATCCATTATTGCCATTAAATCTATCCTTTATTAATAATAATCGAGTGAGAAAATGGTATAAAAATGAGGACTTTGGGGCACTCATCACACCCCCAAACTCGAACTATTGCTTGTCCTCAAGCAATGAAAAAGATAAATTTAAGTAAGGAATTTTAGAGTAATATATTGTCCTTCCGATCGCAGCAGAATTCCTTTCTTGACTCGGCCTCTTCTAGGTTCTAGAAATTCCTCGAAACTGGACTATGAGTCTTAGTGGGTGGGTGTGTAGCTTTGTCAAAGCTGATTTTCTATGTTCTAATCCTTTTCTTAGCTCAAGACTCCCGACTTAGATTTTTCTAAAAATTATTTTTCTTTCTTTTTCCCTATTTGCTATATACTTATACTGCTTGAGCCAGTTTCGGGCACCTCAAGTGTTTAACTACTCTTACTAGAGCCAGTTTCGGGCACCTTTAGTAAGTGGGAAAAAACACTAAGTCCTAGAGCCAGTGATGGGCACCTCTATGGACTAAACTAGAGCCGGTGATAGGCACCTCTAGTTTAAAATCTAAGTCTAAGTCCTTATTGTTTGTCAAAGAAAAGAACTTTTAAAATCAAATAAGACTAACAGTGTTTATGTGATTTTAGGCTCATAGTCTAATCCTAAGTACTACTCCTAAGAGACTTTTCCGAATTCAACTCTGGTGAATGGTGCATACTGTTACGGCGGCTGGAGAATATATTATTGCCGAGACAGTTTCAATAAAATTCAACAAACTTAAAAAAATATATTTTTTTTTGCATCAGATTGAAATTGCTGTAAAGACAAAATTTTAAGGCAACATTAGGATAATCCAAATATTTCAATAAATGGTAGATATTTACACATTACAAATAGGATCAATGCTCTCCCAAACTCGAGGGATGTATTGTCCTCAATGCATGTATCTGATTATAGGGCAACAACAAAAGACAAAATAAAAAATGGGAGTAAAAAAAAGATAAACCAATATTTATATGTTGCGTCTGGCCTCTTTTGTATTCTGAGGTTCATCAGTTTGTGTGGAGTTTGTTGAGAAAGAAACTAAAAACTGCATTGGAAAACAATAATGAAGAAGTATGAAATAAAACGGGGTAGATTAAGTTTTAGGGATGCAAACCCGTCATCATATGTTCTTGGGTGGCCAACCCTCCTTCACATTTTTCCGCCGAGGCAACCTTCTGCCGTGGAACGACCGTCACTTTGAGGATGGAAAAATGGTCTAAGGTGCACCTGAGTTTCTAGATCCTCGTGAAGAGTTCTCCAAAACCAAGACGTGGAACGAATATCACGATTAGATATAATAGAGACAAGAATCTCATATAACTGAACGATCTCACAGATATACAGTTTCACAATTTTATATAAGTTGAAGTCCATTCAAATTGGAACTAAATGAGCGAATTTGACGAAATCTATGTTTGCGTCACTAGTAATTTACTTATGAAATCCATGGTGATACGCTCCTACTTCCACTGTGAAAGCTCAATAGGTTGTAGTAAGCTAGTTTGCAATCTATGTTTAGCTTTCACTATATGACAAGTTAGACATTTTACCACAAAGTCGGTGACTTCCTGTTTCATGTCGAACCAAAAGTATAACTCCTTTAAGTCCCGATACATATTTATAGCTCCAGGGTGGATAGAGAAAGGAATAGAATGAGCTTCATTCAAGATCTCAATTCGAAGGTCGTCATTATCTTGGACACAAACCAATTTTGAAAACACAATTGGTTTTTAGTATTTATAGAAAAGTTAGGATCATGGTCATTCTTGACCTTAGCGGTCTCCTAATTGGCCTCTTGAAGTGCCTTAATCTTTGTCACAATGGTAGACTGGACTTTTAATTTTTCTAATAACTTGCCACACTTTTTGAGCCGAAAGTAGGCCTTTAAGGCTCACACTAGGGGATTAGGATTCCTACTGAAGGTATCAACCACAACTTTGTCTTTACCATGATGGTAATTAATAATCAAGTTGTAGTCTTTCAAGAGCTCCATCCAATGATGTTGATAGAGATTCAATTCTTTCTATGTGAGAAGGTATTTCAGGCTTTTGTGATTGGTGATCATGTAAGACTTTTCACCATACAAGTAGTGTCTCTAAAATTTTAAAGCAAGCAGCACTATTGCAAGCTCCAAATCATGAGTGATATAGTTTAGTTTATGAGGTTTAAGTTACGGAGAAGCATATACAATGAATTTTCCTTCTTGCTACATTATACAACCCAACCTAAAGTGAGAAGCATCACTATAAACTGTGAAGTCTTTGCCCGACTCGGGTTGTAGAAGAACAAAGGGCATGAGTTAAAACTTGCTTCAGTTGATCGAAACTTCGGTTATTCCATCCCTTTTCTTTATTTATCTTTCAATTATAATAATTGTTTATGGAAAGA
The DNA here is from genome assembly GCA_035048815.1 of Abelmoschus esculentus. Taxonomy (NCBI): domain Eukaryota; kingdom Viridiplantae; phylum Streptophyta; class Magnoliopsida; order Malvales; family Malvaceae; genus Abelmoschus; species Abelmoschus esculentus. The sequence continues at coordinate 8,059,972 of JAUCBN010000049.1, forward strand.
TTTTAATTGGTTTCCATAATGGTGGCCTCTCCATTGGCAAATCAAATCTTTTCCTCCCTTATAGGAAAACCCTTAGGGTGCGTTTGGATCGTGGAATGTAATATTACCTCCGAGAATAGAATTACCAGAATGTAAGATTACCTGAAATATTACTGGGAATATTACATTACCTTGTTTGGGTTGTTTGATAGGAATGTAAGTTGATAGTTTTTTGTTGAGGGAATATAAGATTACTTGAAAGTAAATTTTACCAAACTGTCCCCGTGATGTATTTTCTTTCTAAGTTAAATTACTATTGTTAAATTGAAAAATTTTGGATGAAAATTCATAAGGAAATTTTTATATTAAAAATATTTTTAATATAATTAATATATTGAATTTATATTTTTAAATAATTTTTATAATTGTTTGATAAGTGCTCAACTCACTATCACTTTTTACACCTTTTATGGGCATTAATCACTAAATTCACACCCACTTGGACCAATGCATATACTTAATGTGATATATTTAAAAGTTATGCCTATAAAGATGATATTTACAAAAAAGGCAAGTTTTACTGCATTTTTATATCTGTGCAGGATAAACTATTGCCACGACAGCAACATGGCCGAGGCAGGACCTGATGCCGAGGCAGCAGCAGAAAGACAAGAAGCAATACTGTAGGCGATTGGAAGAGAAATATCCAATGGACGTTTCTGGACATGCAGCACATGGATCGGAGCTGGTTAGCACGAGGAAAAGCCCAAGACAAGACCACGAGGGAAAGCTTCTTAGTTGAAATAAACATGGAAATATTTTATTTATATACATGACTTGTTCCCTAATCCAAGTTGTATTCTACTTAGGAAAGGTTTGCCCTAGGCCAAGCCTATATAAGACCTAGCCGTCCAAGGGAATATGAGAGCCGATTCTTAGATAGTTTCCCCTAAGACTCAATGTTTTCTTTCTCTCAAATTATGTTCTAAAGTTTTCTTAGGGTTTAGGTGAAGGTTGTTAAGTATTTGTGAGAGGAGATTGTACTTTGTTCTTTGTTTCAATGCAATAAAACTATCAAGGTTTCCATATCCTTTGCCATTCTTTGTTCTTACATTCAAGCTCGGGAGAGAAGTTTGTGATTAATCCATTTATCTAGACTCAGGAGAGTTAGATTCACGAAAGGGATAAGTACGGTGTTTCAATCGCAAAATACTAACTCGGCCTAGGGATGGGTTAAGAGTTTCAGCGGCTAAAAGAAGTGTGAGATTAGTTGGTGGGTATAATTGATTCACGCCGAGAGGTATCATCAAGGACTAGTCATCAACAGTACTTCGACTTAGGGATAAGCGGAATCATTCAAGGACACTTTGCCGAACTTTTGTAAAGTCCACCCACGAGCAAGGGATTGCCGCAGAGGACAAGTATCGCCGCTGCCAAGGCAGTAATCTGCAATGCTGCCGAGGCAGTGATATACAATTGCATTGGACAGAGACAAGTCAATCAAATCCACAATATAACGCAACTGGATCCTGCTCTCTCTATTAATCAGATATCATCTTTATTCTTAGTTTTCTTTATTTCAATTTATTTAGTTTCATCAAAACCAAATTCACCTGTGTCTTTATTTTATTTTATTTTATAGAGCAAGAAGACGAAGGAGGCATATTAAGTATATCAATCCCTGTGGAGACGATACTCGATTATACTAATCACTTTATTACTTGTGATGTGTCCACTTGCACCAATTGCGCACTTTTGACACGCAGCAAGTTTTTCGCGCCGTTGCCGGGGATTGACAACTAAATTTTGTTTTCTTTATTTTCTTGCTTTTTAGTTTTTAATTTTTATTTTACTTTGTTGTTTTTCTTGGTGTATGACCAAGGCCAACCCAACCAACCCTCTGTACGAGTTAGACCCAGAGATCGAACGTACACAGCAAAGGTTGAGGACAAATCCAAGAAGCTATGGCAGATCATCCGGCAGGACAAAACTTACCTGCCGGCAATGGAGATCTTCCGCCGCCACCAGGGCCACGGCAGCTCACTGTCAGAGACTTCCTAGAAGAGGATTTAAATGGATTAAACCCAGGAGTCGTTACACCGGAGATATAAAACCTGTCATGTTCAATATGCTTAACAATATTGGACAGTTTGGTGGGTCTGTGACTGAAGATGCAAGGCAACACCTCAAGTCAGTTGCTAAGGTAATAGGCCATGAACAGTGTAAAGCAATCACTACTAGGAGTGGTCTACAGTTGAAGGAAAAGAGTCCAGCAGGCCAAGTTCGATCATTAGACCCAACAAAAGAGGATGCTGAACAAACAAACCCTAATAACACTGCCCCAGCAGAGAGCGCAGCAGTTCCTGAACAATCTGCCGAGACAGCAACACCCCTAGTGGTGCGAGGTATTAAGTTCCAAACTAAAGAAACCCTGGACGAGATGAGACCACCACCACCCTTCCCACAAAGGTTGGAAAAGCAAAAACAGGACCATCAATTCAAGAAATTTCTTGATATTTTAAAGTAAGTCCACATCAACTTACCATTCGTAGAGGCAATTGAACAAATGCCTAATTATGCTACATTCTTGAAAGACATTGTGAGTAAGAGAAAAAGATTACGTGAGTTCGAAACAGTGGCTGCTACTGAAGGATGCATGGCAATGCTACACAATCGCATGCCAGCAAAATTGAAGGATCCTGGATGCTTTACCATACCTTGTGCGATAGGTAATAATTTTAAAGGTAAGACCCTATGCGACCTTGGAGCAAGCATCAATCTAATGCCCAAATCTGTCTTTTAAAAGCTTGGAATAGGAAGGGAAAAACCTAAAACAGCTATGCTCCAACTTGTGGATCGGTCATATGTGCAACCCGAAGGCAAAATCGAGGACATACTAGTAAGAGTTGATAAATTTATTTTTCCCGCTGACTTTCTTGTCCTTGATTGTGAAGCAGATGATAATGCGCCGATCATATTGGGGAGACCTTTCCTTGCCATTGGACGAACATTAATTGATGTGGAAAAAGGAGAGTTGACAATGAGGGTCAATGACCAACAAGTCAAACTCAATGCCTTCCACAATTTGAAACGGTATGATGATACAGAAGAGTGCAAAGTCCTTCGCAGCACAGATACAGGCACAAAGATATTCTGTTTTAACAGTCACTGCCTGGGCAATATGCTCGGCAGGAAAATGGAAATACTTTATGGCAGAATATTTGGCAGGAAAAGTAAGGCAGATGTGAAGGAAACCAACAGGACAACATACTGTCCAGTTATAAAGGGCGCAGTACAGATCAGGAAAAACAAAGATGGACATAATAGCCAATACTTGAAGGATCACTTTGGCCAACAAGAGGGAATCATCTTGTTAGATGCATTTGCATGTACTCCACCAGTAACATGATCTCTCATCTTTCTTTTTATTATATTAGGATTAGTTTAGTCTATATTTTATTTTTTATAATTGTTGTTTCTGCTTTAATTTTTTTCTCGTTTGAGTTTAATTTTTATTTAGGATAATAAGCAAGAATAAAGGAGAAATAGTTCACAGCAGGAATTCTGCCGAGGTAGAAAACAGTGTCAGAGCCGCAGCAGTTTCAACGGGCAGAATAGTGTAACGGCTAGTTTGCCGAGATTTTTGCCGCGGCAGAAAAGGAAATGGCAGTAAAGACTAACGGCTACAAAACGGCTAGTGGTTCAAACGGTCACAAGGCCAAGGCCTATATAAGTAACCTCTCCCTCTTGAACTATTCACTCTTGCATTCTTGTTTTCTTTAGAATATTTGATAATCTTGCTCTCACAATACTCTCTGCCTACTCTCAAACCTTCTTGATATTTTCAGAATTTCTTCAAGAAAATCTCCAAGAATCTTAAAACATTCATCCATGGCCACCTACAACCGCTTTGCCCCGGCCCCTGTCGAAGACCGTTTCAACAGATCTTTCTTTGCTCGGCAGTTGTGGGAGGAGCAAGGGTTCCATCACTCCGATGAGGAAAACTTCGGCATCGAGCACTACTTGTTCGAGAGGATCAAATACCAAGCATGGCAAATCTTTTGCTTACAACCCACTCAGGCCAACGCCACCATCGTGCAGGAATTCTATGCACATGGGCCGAGCAGTGACTCTTTATACGTCCACTGCTGAGGCAGGCCTGTCCTCCTTGATGCCGAGACAATCAACCAATTCTATGGCTTATCCCCTGAACGAGATATCCACTCAGAGTTCTTTGACGACATCACCAATGAAGATTACGAGTTGATTAAAGACGACCTTTGCTACAACAATACTCCATGGGAAACCGGTGCCCATAGAGGATCTGTAGCAAGGCAGAACCTAAAGCCAGAGGCCAAGCTATGGAACACCTTTGTCAAAAGACGCCTCATTCCCACCTCCCACAATAGCACGTTGGACCGAAAGAGATTGGTGCTCATCCAGTCAATCATCAACAAAATGAGCATCAACGTCGGAGAAATAATTTTAAGGGAGATACACGAATGCGGTAAGAAGGAATGAGGACCTTTATATTTCCCTTGTTTGATCACTGGTTTTTGTATTGATGTAGGTGTCCCTAAGGCCGAGACAGATGAATATACAGCCTATAGGAGAGGATGTACAAGAGAATTCTGCCACAAAATCATGCAGATCACATAGGCAGAACCTGTCCAGGCAACGCCCTAGCAGTTCACCACTGATACTGCTATCGGGGACCCATACCAGGAGATACTTCAAAGGATGGCAACTATGGACCTGAAGCAGCAAAGATACATGGAGTATCAGAGGGATTTCAATAGTACACTTGCCCAAATGATACTCCATGCCTTTCCAAACCAAGGGGTACAGTTTCCAGAATTTCCAAGCAACATGTTTGTCACAGCTGCACCCATACAGAGACTACACCAGCTCTAGGAGGACCGAGACCGTTCTTCCATACGGGACCTCAACCAAAATTCCATGCTGCCGGCCCATCTAGGGCAGCAGACTTTACCGCAACAGACTCTGCCAGCAGAAGACCATCAAAAAGGAGGGCAGTCTTCAGCACTCCTCCACGATCCCCCATCATCATGGGCAGTCTATCAGCAACACCAAATCTCAACCACTGTCGGGAAAAGCATACACCATGCCGGGGCAGACGCAGCAAATGAAGGTGGAACGGACATCATGATCACCGAGGAGATTGCCGACGAGGAAGAAGGTGAAGAAGTGGATGCTCCAATGCAACGGACACCACCAACAAGAGTCCAACCACCCCGGCAAGCAAAAACTCAGCCATCGCCCTCACCAAAGACGAAGCAATCAGCAGCACGTCCTCGACGAAAGATTGTTACAAGCAGCTCTTCGGAGTCCCTTTAAATTTTTATTCAATACTTTTTCTCTTTATATGCTGCTTGTTTCTTTATATGCTGTTTGTTTTCATATTTTGTTGCCCGCTATTTTCTTCTGATATAAAGCATTGAAGATAATGCTTGGTTCGAGTTTGGGGGTGTAGAGCCTCTGCCGAGGCAATCTACTGCCGAGGCCTTGCCAAGAAAAGGGAGTATTTAAGTGATATTTTTTTAAAATTTTTTATGCTCCCCGCCTTACTTGAATCAATTGCTTATACTTTTGCACTGTCCATCATCAATATTGCCTTAGTCTATTTTTTAAGGCTATATAAATCTTTCTCCTTACCATGGTTAGGTCCTGTTACGAAGGTTTAACCTTAGGATACTTAAGGATGAAAAGTTAGAAGCTTACTGTAAGATAAATTAAAAAAAACACTTTTGGGACTTGTTGGATTATAGGAATTCTTTTAATGAACTTAGGTGATAAAGACATAGATTTTTGGGCAACTAACTAGAGGTTCTGATAAGTGCTCAACACACTATCACTTTTTACTCCTTTTATGGGCATTAATCACCAAATATACACCTACTCGGACCAATGCATGTGCTTAATGTGATATATTTAGAAGTTAGACTCATATAGATAATATTTATAGAAAAAGGCACGTTTTATTGCGTTTTCATATCTGTGCAGGAGAACCAGTGCCACGGCAGAGACAAGGCTGAGGCAGGACCTGATGCCGAGGCAGTAGTAGAAAGACAGGAAGCAAGAGTATAGGCGATGGAAAGACAAAAATCCAAGGAACGTATCTGGACTTGAAGCCCATGAATCGGAGCTGGCTACGCGGGAAAGCCCCTTAGCCGAATATAAACTTGGAAATATATTATTATTATGCACTTGACTTGTTCCCTACTCCAAGTTGTATTCTACTTAGGAAAGGTTTGCCCTAGGTCTAGCCTATATAAAGACCTAGTCACCCAATGTACAATACACGAAATACCTAGGGAGAGAGCCGACTTCTACTCTTGTTTCTTTCCTCTCCATCATGTTCTAAACCTTCTTAGGGATTAGGTGAAGGTTGTAGAGTATTTGTGAGAGGAGATTGTACTTTGTCTTTCATTCAATGCAATAAAGATTATCAAGGTTTGCTTATCCTTTGTTATTCCTTGTTTCACAATTGAGCTCGGGAGAGGATATTGTGATCATCCATTTATCTAAGCTCGGGAGAGTTAGATTCACGAAAGGGGTAAGTACGGTGTTTCAATCGCGAAACACTAACTCGGCCTAGGGATAGGTTAAGAGTTTCAGCGGCTAAAAGAAGTGTGAGATTGGTTGGTGAGTATAATTGGTTCACGCCGGGAGGTATCATCAAGGACTAGTCATCAACAGCACTCTGACTTAGGGATAAGCGGAGTCATTCAAGGACACTTTGCCGAACTTTGGTAAAGTCTGCCCACGAGCAAGGGATTTCCGCGGCAGACAGTGTTATCGCTGCCCAGGCAGTAAAACTGCAGTGCTGCCGAGGCAGTGATATACGATTGCATTGGACGAAGACAAGTCAATTAATTCCACAATACGACGCAACTGGATCCTAGCCCATCTCTCTCTACTATTTCAATCCTTTACTTTTATTTTAGTTATTTTAGTTTAGATAAATCAAATCAACTCACTTGTGTTTTTATCTTTCTACAGAACAAGGAGGTGAAGAGAACATATTAAGTATACCGGTCCTTGAGGAGACGATAACTCGATAATATACTTATCACTTATTACTTGCGATGTGACCACTTGCACTGAACACACACTTTTGACACGCGACAAGTTTTTGGCACCGTTGCTGGGGGCTGGCAACTAAATTTTGTTTTCTTTATTTTCTTGTTTATTTTTATTTTTATTTTACTTTTGTTTTTCTTAGTGTATGATCAGGGCCAATCCAACCAACCTTTTGTACGAATTAGATCCAGAGATCGAAAGAACAAGGCAAAGGTTGAGGAGATAGATCCAAGGAGCCATGGCAGATCATCCGGCAGGACAAAACTTACCTGCCGGCAATGCAGGACTTTCGACGCCACCTGGGCCGTGGCAGCTCATTGTCAGGGACTTCCTGGAGGAGGACTTAAATGGATTAAACCCAGGAGTCGTTACACCAGAGATTGAAGCATCCCATTTTGAACTCAAACCCGTTATGTTCAATATGTTAAATATAATTGGACAATTTGGTGGGTCTGCAACTGAAGACGCAAGGCATCACCTCAAATCCTTCATGGAAATTTGCAACTCTTTTAAAATCCAAGGAGTCCATGAAGATGTCTTGCGATTAAAGCTATTCCCCTATTCACTGAGGGATAGGGCGAAAGCTTGGTTAAATAGCATTCCAACAGGATCTATTGGATCCTGGAGTGAACTTTGTCGTGATTTCATTACTCGCTTTAATCCTACTAATCTATATGATAGAATCCGTAATGAAATTACTTCTTTTCGACAGGCTGAAGACGAACCAATGTACGAGGCATGGGAACGCTATAGAGAGCTATTGCACAAGTGTCCGCTGCATGGATTTCCCTTATGGACACAAGTGACAATGTTTTACAATGCCACGAATGCCCCGACAAGGATGATGTTAGATGCCTCAGCAAACGGAACACTCCTGGATAAAGCACTTGAGGATGCTATTGAAATATTAAACAAACTCGCAAAGAATGACTTTCAGTTTCCTACATCTAGGCGAGGAGGAGTAAGACGCCAAGCCACAGTAAATGAATTAGATTCATCAAGTTCAGTGGCAGCACAATTGGCCTCTCTTACTAAGATGGTGCAAAACCTCCAGTTACAACACAATACCCGTGAGGTCAAGGTAATTGATTCATACTATGACTTATGTGGAGGAAACCACAGTTCCACTGACTGCATGAATCAAGAAACTGGTATGTATGTTGGGAACTACAATCGCAATAATGTGATGTCCAACACATACAACCCCTCATGGAAGAGGCATCCGAACCTATCATGGAGTAACCCAAACAATGCCTTAAACCCAATCACCCAATCATCGGGATTTCAGCAGCCGATACCGCAGCAGCAAGTCCAACAACCGATGTCGCAGCAGCAGATGCAGCAGTAACCGGTAAGTTTATTGGAAAACACGCTAAAGGCCTTTATGATGAAAATTGAGTCATACATGGCGGAAAATAGTAATTTCATCAAAAGGACAGATACCTTCATGAATAGGACTGAGATGCGGCTGCAAAATCAAGAAGCAGCCATAAAAACGCTGGAAACTCAGGTTGGGCAGTTTGCTCAATGCATAAATACTAGACCACAAGGAGGCCTACCTAGCAATACTGAAGTTGCTAAGGTAATAAACCATGAACAATGTAAAGCAATCACTACTAGGAGTGGTCTACAGCTGAAGGAGAAGATCCAGAGAGCCAAACCCAATCAGCAGATCAAGCAAAAGAAGAGGCTGAGCAAACTGAAGCTGACAACACTGCCCCGGCAGAGAGCACTGCAGCTCCTGAGCAGCCTGCCGAGGCAGTTACAATTCCAGTGGTGCCAGGTATAAAACTTTCAACTAAAGAAACCCTGGATGAAATGAGACCACCACCACCTTTCCCGCAAAGGTTGAAAAAGCAAAAACAGGATCAACAATTCAAGAAGTTCCTCGACATCTTGAAGCAAGTCCACATCAACATACCGTTCGTTGAAGCTATTGAACAGATGTCGAACTATGCCAAGTTCTTAAAGGACATGGTGTCCAAGAGAAAACGAATAGGTGAGTTTGAGACAGTAGCTGCTACCGAGGGATGCATGGCAATGCTGCATAACCGCATGCCACCAAAGTTAAAAGATCTTGGTTGCTTTACTATACCTTGTGCGATTGGAAAGAGTTATGAAGGAAAGACCCTATGCGACCTTGGAGCAAGCATAAACCTTATGCCTAAATTAGTCTTCCAAAAGCTTGGAATTGGAAGGCCGAAGCCAACAACAGTAATGCTCCAACTCGCGGATAGATCTTATGTGCAACCTGAAGACAAAATCGAGGACATACTGGTAAGAGTGGACAAGTTTATTTTTCCTGCCGATTTCCTTGTCCTTGATTGTGAAGCAGATGAAAATGCACCGATCATCCTTGGGAGACCCTTTTTAGCAACTGGACAAACATTAATTGACGTGGAAAAAGGAGAGTTGACTATGCGGGTCAATGACCAACAAGTCAAACTCAACGTATTCCACAACTTAAAGAAGCATGATGATCCAGAGGAATGCAAGGCCATCCACACAGTAGACAATAAGATATCTTGCCTGGGCAGTCTGCTCGGCAGAATATTCGGCTAGAAAATCAAGCCCAAGATGGATGGACAAACAACACAAAGGAGTGGCCCATAACCGATTCATAAATTGGGCCTAAGGGAGAAAATAATTCTGGGAGATGCATTTGCATGCTCTCCACCAGTAACCTAACCTCTCCCCTTTTCTTTAAATAGTATATTAGGATTAATAGTTTATTTTTATTTTTCTAATTATTTTCGTTTTCAGTATTTTGCTTTTGTGTGTTTTATTTAGGAATAAAAAGCAAAGATAAGGGAAAAATAGTTCACAGCAGGAACTCTACCGAGGCAATAAAACAGTGTCAGGGCCGCAGCAGTCCCAACGGGCAGAACAATATAATGGCTTGTCTACTGAGATTCCTGTCGTGGCAGAAAAAAGGAAACGACAGAAAAAGGAAACGATTACAAACGACTAGTGATCTCAACGGTCACAAGGCCGAGGCCTATATAAGAAACTCCTTCCTCTTGAACTATTCACTTTTACTTTCTTGCTTTCTTTAGTATTCTTAACAATCTCTCTCTCAATTACTCTCTACCCTCTACAATCTCAACGGTTCACGCCGGGAGGTATCATCAAGGACTAGTCATCAACAACACTCTGACTTAGGGATAAGCGGAGTCATTCAAGGACACTTTGCCGAACTTTGGTAAAGTCTGCCCACGAGCAAGGGATTGCCGCGGCAGACAGTGTTATCGCTACCCAGGCAGTAAAACTGCAGTGCTGCCGAGGCAATGATATACGATTGCATTGGACGGAGACAAGTCAATCAATTCCACAATACGACGCAACTGGATCCTAGCCCATCTCTCTCTACTATTTCAATGCTTTACTTTTATTTTAGTTATTTTAATTTAGATAAATCAAATCAACTCACTTGTGTTTTTATCTTTCTACAGAACAAGGAGGTGAAGAGAACATATTAAGTATACCGGTCCCTGAGGAGACGATAACTCGATAATATACTTATCACTTATTACTTGCGATGTGTCCACTTGCACTAAACGCGCACTTTTGACACGCGACAGGTTCCTATCAATGGCTCTAGGAATTACTCTTCTTCATGCTAGAGGTGCCCGAAATTGGCTCTAGTATGCTATAAGGAATATCAAAAGAAAGAAGGAATTAGTGATGAGAGAAACACAATCCTTGAGGTGCCCGAAATTGGCTCAAGAATTGGTTGTTTAGAAAAGAAGAGAACACTAAACCCAATTCTACTTGTCTTGAACTTAGAGTTTATCTAAGAAGGCCTTTAATCAAACTTGTCCACAAAAGCGCACACACTCACTAAATCTTATAGTTTGTTTCTAGGTAAACCCTTGGGTGGCCGAAAGGTTAAGTCTAAAGAATAGGCATAGTTATGGTGGGGAGAATAGATGGAAGCATAAGACCAAGAGAGAATAGAGTTTAGCAAATTGATGGTTTGCATTGCTTGAGGACAAGCAATAGTTCGAGTTTGGGGGTGTGATAAGTGCTCAACTCACTATCACTTTTTACACCTTTTATGGGCATTAATCACTAAATTCACACCCACTTGGACCAATGCATATACTTAATGTGATATATTTAGAAGTTATACCTATAAAGATGATATTTACAGAAAAGGCAAGTTTTACTGCACTTTTACATCTGTGCAGGATAAACTATTGCCGTGGCAGCAACATGGCCGAGGCAGGACCTGATACCGAGGCAGCAGCAGAAAGACAGGAAGCAATATTGGAGGCGATTGGAAGAGAAAAATCCAATGGACGTTTCTGGACATGCAGCACATGGATCGGAGCTGGTTAGCACGAGGAAAAGCCCAAGACAAGGCCACGTGGGAATGCTTCTTAGTTGAAATAAACTTGGAAATATTTTATTTATGTACATGACTTGTTCCCTACTCCAAGTTGTATTCTACTTAGGAAAGGTTTGCCCTAGGTCAAGCCTATATAAGACCTAGTCGTCCAAGGAAATAGGAGAGCCGATTCTTAGAGAGTTTACTCTAAGACTCAATGTTTTCTTTCTCTCAAATTATGTTCTAAAGTTTTCTTAGGGTTTAGGTGAAGGTTGTTAAGTATTTTTTAGAGGAGATTGTACTTTGTTCTTTGTTTCAATGCAATAAAACTATCAAGGTTTGCTTATCCTTTGCCATTCTTTGTTCTTACATTCAAGCTCGGGAGAGAAGTTTGTGAGTAATCCATTTATCTAGACTCGGGAGAGTTAGATTCACGAAAGGGATAAGTACGGTGTTTTAATCGCGAAATACTAACTCGACCTTGGGATAGGTTAAGAGTTTCAGCGGCTAAAAGAAGTGTGAGATTGGTTATGGGTATAATTGATTCACGCCGGGAGGTATCATCAAGGACTAGTCATCAATAATACTTTGACTTAGGGATAAGCGGACTCATTTAAGGATACTTTGCCGAACTTTTGTAAAGTCCACCCACGAGCAAGGGATTGCTGTGGAGGACAAGTATCGTCGCTGCCAAGGCAGTAATCTGCAATGCTGCCGAAGCAGTGATATACAATTGCATTGGACAAAGACAAGTCAATCAAATACTCAATACAACGCAACTGGATCCTGCTCTCTCTCTCTCTCTCTATTAATCAGATCTCATCCTTATTCTTAGTTTTCTTTATTTCAATTTATTTAGTTTCATCAAAACCAAATTCACCTGTGTCTTTATTTTATTTTATTTTACAGAGCAAGAAGACGAAGGAGGCATATTAAGTATATCAATCCCTGTGGAGACGATACTCGATTATACTAATCACTTTATTACTTGCGATGTGTCCACTTGCACCAATTGCGCACCTTTTACACGCAACAGTGTTATATTTATTTTATATAAGTATTATAATTTTTATATAATTTATTTTATAAAGAATCTATATATTTATATTTTTCTGCGTTAAATTTATTTATTATTTTGTGTTTTAATTTTATATCTTATTTTAAATATTTATTATTTGTAATTTTAACTTATATAATTATATCTTATTTTGGATGAAAATTTATAGGGTATTTTTGTCCTAAACACAAGGAATAAGCTAATACCTAAGAAAAGGAAGGGAATGGGATTCCCACCATAAACCCAAAAAAGCACTACTGTTGGGAATGAAGTATTACCTCAGGTTAGGAATTTAGCGATCCAAACGTGGGTATGAGATTCCCGAAAATTTTTTTCCAGTAATAATCTTTTCCGCGATCCAAACGCACCCTTAAAGTAATATAGAAACTCCATCAATCTTTTCAACCTAATTCAGACTTACATCATGTGGGGGACACAAGTAAGAAGGTGAGTAATCTCCTCAATTTGTTTCTTTTTTAATTTTTTTAAATACATTTGAAACAGAAGACTTGTATCAATACGCCATATTGTTGTATCGATATGTGATTGGTGCTTGAGATAGTCACTTTTTAATTGATAATTCTCCAATTTCATAAATTTATCACTACTAATTTGAGTGTATTTCGATTATTTTATGTGCAATGGGTTGTTTTTTGGAATTGGTGACTAAAAGTACAAATTTTCCATTTTTTATCACGGTTGTAGACACGGGCACGACGTCGGGAACGATGCAGCTGACATGGTAATTTCTAGAAGATCCAAAAAGATTCTGGGAACAGCTTCGTCAGCACAATCTGCAAAGATTTTTAGGATATCTTTTTTTTAATTTTAAACTCATGAATTATCTTTTATTTTATTTTGAGTTAGTTTGTTATTTTTAGGTTATTAGAAGCCTATAAATACCCTCATTTGGTAAGGCTTAAGATATCTATCTTTTTATCTTTGAACACTTGTCTTGTTCCTCTTCTATTCTATAAAATTCTTTTCTTTTTCTTTCTTTACTTTAAGTCTTTTTATATTTTCCAAAAATATGTTAAGTATGATAATTCATATCATGCTTAGCTAATTTCCTTAAGCCGAGAGCTAGTAATGAATCAATTCCATGCGTGAGAATTGAAAATTACTTAATTCTCTTCGGGATACATTATTTTTTTCTGGTTTATTAGTTTGGCAATTGGACTTTTTAACGCCCAAAATTGGGTGTAGAAGTTTAGTGAACCGGTGTCGTTAATTTAACCTAGTTCGAGATTAAATACTTAAAAAATGGTTTTAATGAAAAATAAATTATGGAAAAATATCCAAAAATCCTTATTTAATATATATTTGACTTAGGTCAACTCAATTTAGAAAATTGACTCTTGAATCACTAATATTTTGAAATTAGTGACTATTTTGTAAAAATTGAAAACTTGAGGATAATTTTATAAATTAAGCCAAAACTTTGAATATTTAAGAGTCTTTGATCCAATCGTAATACTAGTTTATCTAAAACTTCCAAGAGCCTATATAAACAATCTTTAATCACTTGTTTTTACCTAAGTAATCAAAATTCCCTAATTTTGATCCAAAACCCAAAAATTTACTTTTTAAAAATAACCATTCTTTAAATTTCGTTTCCTTCTTCTCGAAGGTAACTTCTTCACCATATTTTCAGGGTAAATATCCATTCTTTTTAATAAAAATTCGTTGGTTTAATTTCCCATATTTTTCTTCTTCAAACCCTCTTTGTTTTTCTTCGGTTTTACTTGAAAAACTCTATTTTTGCATCAAGCTTTAATCCATTCTCCAATATTTCGGTTTCTTCACTCCTAAGATATATTCTTCATCAAATTTTGAAGGTAAATATCAATTTTTTCAAATAAATTTCATTAGTTTAATTATCTATATTTTTCTTCTTCAAAATCTCTTTATTTTTCTTCGGTTTTACTTGTTTTTAAACCTTGGAAGGAGGTTGGATCAATTTTGGAGGTTAGAATCATTCAAACCTATGAAAATTAAATTTCTTTAATGAAATTCCTATGTTCTTGGCTTATTGAAACAATATTTAAAGTCTTGAATCGATAAAATCGATTTTCTTAATAAAAATTTTATTGTTTTCTTGATTTTCGTTTAAGTATTTTACATGGTTGTTTTTTATGCCTAAATACATGAATCTTGAAGTATTTAGTTGTAATTAAGATGAATTTTAAGTATCTAATCACATACCTAAGATTTAGGTGGTGTTCGGAGAGGTTTTCCTTGAGTTTCGGTTAAGTTTTATGGTGTTTTTTGGGGCTGCCATGTATTGGTCCGACTTGAGGGATGCTTGGGTGTGTTTTAAAGAACTTAAACCTGTGGTTTTGATGCTTGAAATAGATCAAGAGGTTAGGGATGGCAAACGGGTACTTTTTTGTGGATTCCGCACCGCACCCGCACTACTTGGAGTGAGGATGGGTATGAGTTTGATGGGTAGTGGACGAGTGAGGATGTAAAAAGTCATACCCATCTTGGGTAGTGGGTAGGTGATGGGTTTAAGACCTTACCAATTTAAGATTTCGATAAATACAACTTCTGATCGAACATTTGAACTAAAAAGCCTTAAAAATGACACTTTGGGTCCGAATTTCGAAAAATGGATAGCTCCAATGGACTTAAGACGTCGAAAAACAAAGAGTGGGACAGGGTTAGAAAAAGTCAACATTGCCGTCAACATTGGTTAACGTTGATGTCAGCACTGGACAATACTAATGTTAGCAGATGACGTCTCTATTAACGTCACTAGTTCGGGTTGGGTCACTGGTTAGGTCGGGTCGGGTCAAATCACTAGTCGAGTCTCAAGTCACGGGTTGGTCAGGGTTGACTTCCAGGTTTCCCGAGAAAATTTGGAAAATCCCAGAATTTTCCCAGAAAATCTTGGTTTCCAGATTTTCTATATAAACCCTAATCGATTCAATTCGATGTAAACTAACTTCCAGCACCTTAAACTCGATTAAACAAAACTTCTAAATAGATCCAAACTACAAATTCAATTAAAAACAGAAACTTAAATCCTTTTTACCACCATAATAGAACAAAAGAAAACAAGAAAAAAGAAATGAAGGCATCAGAATCTTACCCACAACACACTGGAATTAGATCACAGAGAGAAAAAGTATCGAATTGAAAAAAAAAGAAGTGCTTCGGTTTGCAGAGGAACAAAATAACGAAGAATTAAAATCGATTGATTAAAACCAGAATTAATGTTGAACGGAAAAATCGGGAAAAGAACTATTACCATATTTAAAGTGTTAAAATTACCATATCATGGTCTGGACTTTCATAACTTTTCAATTGAACCCTCAAACTTTCTAAAATTGTGAAATAGCCACTAAAAATTCCTAAATTCTAGGATCTTGAACTAGGGATTTTTGAAAGAATTTAGGTTTTTGATTTGGGGTAAAATTATGGTGTTACAAATCTCCCTTCCTTACAGAAATTTTGTTCTCGAAATTTACCTAGATCTAAGAGATACGGATACTGGGCTTTGATAACAGGTTTGGGTGCACATGTAGCCTCAACAAGATTACCTACAGAACTATATACTGAAACTAAACTACTAGGATAAACCACTGGAATTTTCTAGATAACCAGAGACTGAACGAGAACATAAAACTAGGTATAATCATTATCTAGAAATGAGAAAAAGAAAAAAAAAGAAAGAAAAATACCAACGATGACATCTGGCTTATCCTGATCCTTATGCCTCCTAGTAGCATATACTACCCCAGGCTGAGATGCTCCTAATCTAGCTGATCCTCCTAATTGATTAGTTTTACCTCTACCAATGACAACCGATGCAGAAGGTCTACCCTGACCTCTTCCACCAACAGGGGTCTTTACTGAAACCTAAGATTGGAGGGGAGTATAAGTTGATTGTGGTGAAACCTGACAATCCCTAAGACGATACACATAAGATCCACAGCGGAAAAAAGCTCCACTCATCATCCTACACTCTCCAGAATGCCACTTCTTGCAAAAAGAACATTGTGGCAAAGCACAAGAACTAGTGGATCCAGCACCACTAGCAGTCGGAAAAATGAAAACTGCTAGTCTATTCCTAGAAGAACCATGATGCTCAAACTCATCTTTGCCCCTCTTCTTGGACTGGTTTCCCTGACTATGTTGTACTGAAATCATAGATTGTCATCTAGCTTGGCCTTGGCCCTGGGATTCCTGTTGAATCCTCAAATTTTCATTTTGCTCGGTTGTCTTAGCTCGTCGGATGATCATCTTGTATTCTGTGTCCTGGTGTGTAGCAACTGCAATCTTAATCGGCACCCGGAGTCCTTTCAGGAAATACTCACACTTTTGTTTCTTAGTAGTAACAAGACCCGAAGCATACTGAAGTAAAAGTAGAAACTCAACATCTTAGTCATTAAATTTCATGTTGTTCTACTGTAAATTCAGAAAGTCATCTCTATACTTAGCCAGGTACTCAGGTCCCACATAACGATCCTCGAAAGCTTGCTGGAAAAACTCCTAAATAATCTGATCGACAACAGTAACAATCATTGAGGCTTCTTTAGCCAATATTAAGCCTCTGTCATGCTAGCGCCCAAAAACTCAGTGAATATGGGTTTCCTAACACCCTCAGTATGACGGAGATATCGGAGCAACTCTCTCTGCAAAAAGACAAAATCTAGGCCTACAGATTCACTGTCTCCAGAAACATACGATCCCTCACTCTGAGATGGCTGATTAACTTCGGCTTGCTAACTTCAATTGAACCCTCAAACTTTCTCATTGTCTCCAGAATCTAGGCCTACATTATGTGCTAAGTTCTGATCATGTGACAAATCCACAGGAGGTGGGACATCATTTGCAGAAACAGTGGTACAAACTCGGCCACGACTTGTTCCGATCACAAGACATGTACTATTACGGGGTGTCATAGTAGTATATCTACAGAAGGATGAATAAAAACCTAAATTAGAACCAATACTTGGAGTACTATTTAAAATATTTTAGAAAATTTTAAATACTGGTCAAAATTAGAAACAAGATTTTAAATTAAGTTACAAAATTATTTTCGGATCAAAAATCATTTTGGACCTCACAATCCGAGGGTTGAACCGAGAACTGGTATCATTAAATGTAACTCCTAAATTTAACCTAATTTCTTATATTAAAACTTAGGGTTTACGCTAGTAAAAACTTGTTCCGTAAGTTAGGGACTAAATGAAATAATTATAAATTTTGACAAATTATAAAACTAGTAATAGTTAAAAATATTGAAGACTTAGCATTTAAATAACTGAAGGTTCAACCCAAGATTATAATAAACTTTAATAGTTCTGAAAATCGATTAAATACCCAAAGTCCGTAATTTATTACAAAAATACTAAATATCTGAGTATCTCAAACAAAAACTATGGGGGTGTAAGCTTGGGATCTTAGTGTTTTTCTAGTGTGCATATAAACAAAAATACAATACAGAAAAGCATATCACCGAACAAAACAACATTTTTCAGAACAAAATAACATATTACAAAACAGAACAAAACATGTGATGTAATGTATGTATGATATGATATGCACCCAACACCGAACACCATTAGAAGAGAAGGTTCCCCTGAACCAATATAACTCCATCACACCATCAGAAGTGAAACTTGACCCGAAGGTGGAGCCACTGAACAAAATTGGTTACTAGACCCGAAGGGGGAGCCACTAAATAGAAGTGGATACTCGACCTTAAGGTGGAGCCACTGATCAGAAGTAATAATCACCAATAGGTGATATCACTGAACTTCCCTGTACATATTATCCAACCGATGCAATGACATGAATAGATAACAGAATCTGAATGCTTGCCTGAGAAGTAACAGGAGGCATGCATAATAGTTTCTTAAATAACAGAATCAAAGTTTTTCATAAATTCTAATTCAGATATAAACAGAGTATAGCAATGTTCAAATAAGTATACAAGTCACAAAAGTAATGCAATCAACAAATAAATATACACAGAGAAAATAGAATTTGCACATAGAAGTAAACAGAAAATATCGGGAGAGACACACCTTAAGCAGATCAATTAACGTCGATAGTGACGTCTATAGGGCTCAATCCTATAGAGGAAACATTTAAACAAATAAATATACTAGGTCTAGCAGGCGTAGAAACCTACGAGTAACAACAAAGTAAGATACACTACTATGCTACTATTCAGTAAAAATACACGGAACATAAATGACCAGATCACTCACGTGCAAGTCCCGAAGTTTGATGAACAAGATTTCGTCCAGGAGGAGGAGGAAAAAGAAACTCGGGGTCCGAAGCCACGTCACCTGAACCAAATGGTAAACCAATTTCAAATTTTGATAAATACAACTTTTGATTGAACATTTGAACTAAAAAGCTTTAAAAACGACACTTTGGGTTCGAATTTTGAAAAACGAATAGCGTCAACAAACTCTGAACGTCGAAAAACATAGAGTGAGACCGGG
Source organism: Abelmoschus esculentus (assembly GCA_035048815.1). Taxonomy (NCBI): domain Eukaryota; kingdom Viridiplantae; phylum Streptophyta; class Magnoliopsida; order Malvales; family Malvaceae; genus Abelmoschus; species Abelmoschus esculentus. The sequence goes on from JAUCBN010000049.1 coordinate 8,078,906, forward strand.
TCAGAAAAAAGTCAACACTGACGTCAGCACTGGTCACAATGACGTCAGTAGTGACATCAATAGTTCGTGTCGGGTCACGGGTAAGGTCTCGGGTCGGATCATTGGTCGGGTCGTGATTCAGTCCGGGTTGACTTCCAAGTTTCCCGAGCCAGATTTTCTCAGAAAATTTGGAAAATCTCTGAATTTTCCTAAAAAATCTTGGTTTCCAGATTTTCGATATAAACCCTAATCTATTCAATTCGATGTAAACTAACTTCCAACACCTTAAACTCGACTAAACAAAACTTCTAAACAGATCTAAACTACAAATTCAATTAAAAAGAGAAACTTAAATCCCTTTTACAATCAAAATAGAACAAAAGAAAACAAGAAAAAAGAAATGAAGGAATTAGAATCTTACCCACAACACACCGGAATTGGATCACAGAGAGAAAAAAATATCGAATAGAAAAACAAAGAAGTGCTTTGGTTTGAAAAGGAACAAAATAATGAAGAATTTAAACTGATTGATTAAAACCAGAATTAAAGTTGAACGGAAAAATTGGGAAAAGAACTGTTACCATATTTAAAGTGGTAAAATTACAATACCAGGGTCTGGACTTTCATAACTTTTCAATTTAACCCTCAAACTTTCTAAAATTACGAAATAGCCACTGAAAATCCCTAAATTCTAGGGTTTCAAATTAGGGTTTTTTGTAAGAATTTAGGTTATGAGTGTCTAAAAGTCCTATTTTTTATATCATTTTCCCACTTGTTTATTGTCAATTAAGGACAAATTGAAGGGCAATACTGGATAATTCTGCTTATTTTCCATATTTCAGCGTCCGAATACTCAAATCATGAATTTATCTATTATTTGGCATAAAACCGATGCATTTGATGGTTTTCTTTCCTAGGCAGGAAACCACTTCAAATGAATTGCCAAACAAGAATATGGATGTTGGTAAAGAAACAGAAATAAAGATGAAACACCTGCCACGACAACGTTTTGGATGTCGCGACAGCAGATTGAAGATGACAACTGGTGCTTGATAGATAGAGAAAAAGATGTCGATTCTAACGGACAAAGAGCGAGAGAAAGATGGAGCCGATTTAAGGAGTCAAGCCCTGGTCAAAATTAAACGTGGGAAAGAAGAGTTCTTTTAGGAAATAGAATAAAGTATCATAGTTTAATTAGGAGATTGTATTTTTTCCCTCTTAGAGCTATTTCCTTGCATGAAAAACTTTAACCTAGGGCTTGGCCTATATAAGCCACTCATTAGGGCTAGACATAAAGATCATCGATAGAAGGGAGGAGAGTCGGAATCCTATAGCATAAACCCTTAGCCGCCGACTACAGCATGTTCTAAATCCCTCTCGAGTTTTAGGTTGTTTGTGGAGCAGTTGGGGAAGAAAGTTGTATTATATTTAATATTTATTAATGCAAACCTATTTTCATAGTTTATTCTCTCTTGGCAATCACTCTTCTTTGCATATGAGCTCGAGATGATAGTATGTGAAGAAAAATCTCTTTGTCTAATATCGGGAGAGTTAGGCTAACGAAAAGAGAGAATACGGTCTTTGCTCAAGGGTATTGGCTAATCTGGTTTAGAGATAAACCACCTAGGATTTCAGCGACTAATAAGACGCATGTGTTGGTTGTTATTCACCCTTGCTTCACGCCGGGAGTTATCATCAAGACGTGGGTTTCAATAGTTCTCTTCGCTTAGGGATAAGGAAGAAGACATACAAGGATGCTTTGTCGAACTATGGAAAGTTGAATTGTCGATATGGCATAACCCTACCTAGGCAGCTACGGCGACCCACCGAGGTGGCAAGTCAACCCATTGCGTTAATAAGTGGACAATTGGTACAACTGAATTCCCCTCTACAAAGCAATCAACTTGGCCTCACTTCTAACATTCTTATTCTCTTCTTTTAATTAGTTTTTAAATAGTTAATTTAGTTACTCCAAACCATCAAAGTTACTTGTGTTTTTATTTTTTATAAGTGCAGGATTAAGAAGTAGTGAAGTCAACCCAATCCCTGTGGGATCGACATCTTAAATATTATAATTTGGCGAAAGGTGAAATTACATAAGACTTCTCAGCCGTTACCAAATTTGGCGTCGTTGCCGAGGATTGACGCTCAACTTTAATACCAATTATTTATGCATCTCTTTCAGTTTGTTTCTTTTAATTTTCTTAAAAGGTCTTCCTGTTGTATGACCAGGTCCAATCCATCTGCAGAAAATTATCCTTTTGATCCTAAAATCCAGAAAACCACAAGGCATCTACGACAAAGGCTCCGCGAAAGGATGAACGCATCACATGGTCAGTAGGGGAACGCTGGTATGAATGCCGCCGCGGCAGACAACCAAGGCGCATTCACAGTTGTTGATCCTGCCAATCTACCTCGACAAGAGCGACCACGCACTATTCGTGATTATCTGGAGGAAGATTTGGATGGATTAACTTCTTTTGTAGTTATGCATGATATAGAGGCAGAACATTTTGAACTAAAACCGGTCATGTTCAACATGATCAAAACTCTAGGCCAGTTTGGAGTATCGGTTAACGAAGATGCTCGGCAGTATCTTAAGTCCTTTTTGGAAATTTGCAATCATTCAAGCTATCGGGAGTTTCTGCTGACATCCTAAAATTAAAGTTGTTTCCCTTTTCACTTAGGGATAGGGTAAAATCTTGCTTAAACAATCTTCAGCCTGGATCGTTGAACTCATGGATAGAGCTATGCTGAAGCTTTCTTGCCTGCTTCAGTTACACCAACATGACTGATAAGCTGAGAAACGATATCATTTCCTTCAGGTAAGATGAAGACGAATCGATGTATGTGTCTTGGGAAAGATACAGGGAATTATACCGAAAATACCCAATGCATGGTTTACTTGAGTGGACACAAGTATCAATCTTCTATAATGCAGTTAACACCCCAACGAGAATGATGCTTGATGCTTCCGCCAACGGCACACTACTAGACCGCCCACCGCATGAGAGTTTAGAAATTCTGGATAGGTTAGCAAAGAATGACTATAAGCACCCAACCACTAGGCGAGGCATAACAAGGCGAGGTATGACAAGTTCTGACTCCTTAGATTCGATCCTAGCTCAACTTTCAGCCTTGACAAATATGGTAAAAGATTTGCAAAAACCAAGCCACGTTCAAGAAGTAAAAGCAATCGCTATTTTTTGAGACATGCGGTGACAATCATGACTCGAACGCATGCCCACAGAATCCAGAATGAACCTTCTATGTTGGGAACTTCAATAGGAATAATATGTCCAATAATTATAACCTAGCATGGAGAAAGCACCCAAACCTCTCCTGGAGTAACCCTAACAACGCACTAAACTCGTAACATCAAACTGTGCAACCCACTAGATTCTAGTAGAATATAATTGTTCAGCAGCAGATGTCGCAGCAGGCGCTGCCACCGCAGCAAATAACAGATGTCCAAACATTGGAAAACACGTTGCAAACTTTCATGGCTCAAACTGGTGCGTATATTGTAAACACCAATAAGGTCATCTAGAGAGTTGATACATTCATGGATAGAGCAGAGATGAGAATGCAAAATAATGAGTTTGCTCTCAAAACGCTGGAAATAGCAGTAGGACATATGGCACAGAAGATGAATAGCAGGCCTATAGGAGGTCTACCTAGCGATATTGAAGTCGCTAGAACCGGTCCACATGAACAATGTAAGGTTATATCCACCAGAAGTGGATTACAACTAAAGGACCCTAAAATACCTGATTATACAGTAGGTAAGGAACCTGAGACAGTAGCCTCAAAGGAAGCTACTAAAGAAAAACCTGAGGCACAAGATCCAATAGACGTTGCCGATGAAGATGCCGCAGTAGATGATGATGCAGCCGCACCATAGATATGATTTCAGTCTCTGAAATCAAGGATCTACGATTACCACCACCATTCCCTCAAAAGTTGAAACAACAAAAAAAGAATACCAGTTTAAGAAATTCTTCGACATCCTTAAACAGGTACACATTAACATACCTTTAGTAGAAGCAATTAAACAAATGCCCAACTATGCCAAGTTCCTTAAGGACATCATATCCAAGAGGAAAAAAATCGGGGAATTTGAAACTGTTGCCACAACAGAAGGGTGTGTGGAAATGCTGCACAACAAGGCCACGACCAAAAGAAAAGATCCTGGCAGTTTTATAATACCTTGCTCCATCGGTGATCAATATGTAGGCAAGGCGTTGTGTGACTTAGGAGCTAGCATCAACCTAATGCCTAATTCAGTTTTCCAAAAGCTAGGCATCAGGCAGGCAAAACCAACCACGATAATGCTGTAACTGGCAGATCGCTCTTACGTGTAACCGGAAGGAAAGATAAAAGATATTCTGGTAAGAGTAAATAAATTCATATTTCCTGTTGACTTCTTAATTTAAGATTGTGAAGCAGATGAAAATGCCCTAATCATTTTGGGAAGGTCGCTTTTAGCCACAGGCATAACATTGATCGATTGTGAAAAAGGAGAACTAGTTATACGGGTGAATGACCAACAAGTAAAGATCAATGTCTTCAAAGCTCTGAGGCATCCAAATGAACCAGATTAATGTCAACAAATCGAGGTAAAATTTGAATTTAACTTCGATGAAGAAACGAACTACCTAGACAAGACCTGCCAAGGCAACCACAACCGAGGCAGTATATACCTTGACCAAAAGCATACGAGGAAGAAACCACCTGATGAGGAAACTCTGACTGGATCATCACATCATCCTCCATTAAAAAAAAGGGAAGATGGTTGTTGCTGGGGATGCATTCCATTGCACTCCACCACTAACCTAATTTTTATCTTACTATCTTTAATTTATTTTATGTTTTAGGAGTTAGAATTTTAGTTCTCAGTTTTAGGATTTAGATTTAGATTTTATTTTGTAACTTAGTTTCCATAATTTTTATATTTTTCACAGCATCTATTAATTTGATTTTCTATCAATTAGGGACAATAAAGAAGAATTAAAGAGGATAATTAGCCCACCAATTTAGCGGCCCAATCCAAGCGACTGAAAATTTCGGGCAAGAATTATGCCACATGGATTCAAAAATTGTGTCGTTTCCGCTGCCAATGGTTGCCAACTGGGATCGCGTCTCTTGCACGCCAAGGGCAATAATCACGCCCCCTCACCCTCAAACGTCGCACCACTCACCACCTATAAATACACAGGAAATGATCTCCTTATTTACTCTTCTTTAAAGTAGTGTTACTCAGTGCAAATTTCTTCTCCACTTCTCCACACGCCAAGCTACTGCAAAGGACTCAATCCCCTTAGAATGGAGCAACTCTTCTGATGACATGCAGGCAGTCAATGAGTACATTGCTTTCATCCCTACCAGCAAAAAGAGGAAGGCATCTGGCTCAACCACAGCTACCTCCCCAATCAACATCGACACAGAGGAGGAGGTAAGCAACAATCCAACTCCCATCCGAGTCCAACCACCCGGTAATCCAAGAAGCAATCTTTCAGCCCACTGTAGGCGGCAGTACAGCAACGACCAAAGATTCGCTGCAAGCTCCTCATCGACAGTGACTCTAAGGTCTCCTTTGCCTCCTCGGCATTTTGAAAAAGGGGTAGTTTTTTCATTTTCTCTTTTTTTTCTTCTTTATTTTCAGCTTTCTTTTATTTCTCTATTTACTTTTCATGCATTGAGGATAATGCATCTCTCGAGTTTGGGGGAGTATTGATCCCTTTTGTAATATGTAAATGTCTGCAAATGTATGGAAGTAATTAGATTATCCTATTAATACCTTAGTTTCTGTCTTAACAATTTTATATTTACTGCAAAAAAATTTTAAGTCTGTTGAATTTTATTGAAACTGCCTCGACAACAATATATTAGCCAGCTGCCGCAGCAGTATGCACCATTCACCATATATGAAATCAGAAAGGTCTCTGAGAAAATTACTTAGGATTAGACTATGAGCCTAAAAACAATTAAACACTGTTATTCTTAGTTGATTTTATAAGTTCTTTTCTTTGAAAAGCAATAAGGACTTAGGCTTAGATTTTAACTAGAGGTGCCTATCACCGGCTCTAGTTAGTCCATAGAGGTGCCCATCACTGGCTCTAGGACTTAGTTTTTCTCCCACTTACTAGAGGTGCCCGAAATTGGTTCTAGTAGGAATAGCTAAACACTTGAGGTGCCCAAAACTGGCTCAAGCAGTATAAGTATATAACAATATATATTTAGGGTGAAACAAAAGAAAAAGATTTGAATAAAAATCTAAGTCGGAAGTTTTGAGCTAGAAAAAGGATTAGAACTTAGAAAATCAGCTTTGACACAGCTACGCACACACCCACTGAGACTCATAGTCTAGTTTCAAGGAATTCATAGAACCTAGAAGAGGCCGAGTCAAGAAAGGAATTCTGTCGCAGCAGGCAGGATGATATATTACTTTAAAATTCCTTACTTAAATCTATCTTTTGCATTGCTTGAGGACAACCAATAGTTCGAGTTTGGGGGTATTTGATGAGTGTCTAAAAGTCCTATTTTTTATATCATTTTCCCACTCGTTTATTGCCATTTAAGGGCAATACTGGATAATTCAGCTTATTTTCCATATTTCAGCATCCGAATACTCAAATCATGAATTTATCTATTATTTGGCATAAAACAGATTCATTTGATGGTTTTCTTTCCTAGGCAGGAAACCACTTCAGAGGAATGGCCAAACAAGAATATGGATGCTTGTAAAGAAGTTGAAATACAGATGAAGCACCCGTCACGGCAGCGTTTTGGATGTTGCGACAGCATATTAAAGATGACAATTGTTGCTCGATAGATAGAGAAAAAGATGTCGATTCTAACGGACAAAGAGCGAGAGAAAGACGGAGCCAATTTAAGGAGTCAAGCCCTGGTCAAAGTCAAACGCGGGAAATAAGAGTTATTTTAGGAAATAGAATAAAGTATCATAGTTTAATTAGGAGAATGTATTTTTTTCCTATTAGAACTCTTTCCTTGCATGGAAAACTTTAACCTAGGGCTTGGCCTATATCAGCCACTCATTAGGGCTAGACATAAAGATCATCGATAGAAGGGAGGAGAGTCGGAATCCTATAGCATAAACCCTTAGCCACCGACTACCCCATGTTCTAAATCCCTCTTGAGGTTTAGGTTGTTTGTGGAGTAGTTGGGGAAGAAAGTTGTATTATATTTAAAATTTATTAATGCAAACCTATTTTCATAGTTTATTCTCTCTTGGCAATCACTCTTCTTTGCATATGAGCTCGAGATGATAGTATATGAAGAAAAATCTATTTGTGTAATATCGGGAGAATTAGGCTCATGAATCGAGAGAATACGGTCTTTGCTCAAGGGTATTGGCTAATCTGGTTTAGAGATAAACCACCTAGGATTTCAGCGACTAATAAGACGCATGTGTTGGTTGTTATTCACCCTTGCTTCACGCCGGGAGTTGACATCTTTAAACATTTTTGGTAAATTTGCTTCCACTTCTTCTTTTTCTTCTCCTTACGAAACTTTCCCTACTTTTCGTTCTAGGCTTATGAAACGCGACAAGAAAGCGGAAGAGAAAGAAATCCTCGACATCTTCAGGAAGGTAGAAATTAGCATCCCTTTTCTTGATGCAATCCGGAAAATACCCAAGTATGCAAAATACTTGAAAGATCTTTATGTTAGAGTATTCCCAAAGACCAATCATATGATGATTGTAAGGATACTTTTATTTACCAATTTTATTGAATAAAGGCATTACCATTGTTGTTTTCAAATATATGTGTCAATGTATAACATAAACTAAGAAACAATAAGGTCCATATAATAATATACGTATATTATAATTAAAAGATTCGTAGTCAAGTATTATTATGGGTATGGACAATAATGAGTTGTCATTGACATAGCTTAAGACTAACATGTTATTAATTGATGATAATGAGTTGTCATTGACATAGAGATGTTAGAATTAATACATGAATATATTAATGGAGAATAATATATTGGATTATTATGTCTTGGATTATTATGTGACGGTCACGATATTGCTCATAGTGACAACTATATGTATGATCCTTAGACTTGAGATTATTACTTTCTCAACATATGTTGTTTTATGTTTTGATGCAGTTAAACGTATCTCGTAATTAGTTACGCTATAAAAACTGACATTGGACATATTACAATATATGTAGTGAGATGTGAATGATCGAGATAGGATTTATCCTTCCTACATAATAGGAAAATATATCAAAGGTCAATTGATTGAGTGAGAATAGAAATGCATGGTCATGCTTGAATAGGTTGATATGAGATATCATAGATTATTCATTAATAGTAGTCCACTCTTGATATCATGAAACATTAAAATAGGCTATACAATTGTGACTATTCCAAGACTTGTGCATATTATAGATATAAAAGGACAAAAAGATACAATGCATTAAGAGAGTTGGTCACGGACATGATACATCGAATCATGATCTCTTGTAACTTAGACGACAATGATATATTGCTAGATGTTACTCATTGTTTGTAATATTAGAATTGTTCAAATATTATTACTAATGTTACAATGAGCCTACAGGGTCACACTCAATGGTTGAAAAGGAGTAACAAATATATGTATAAATAAATTATATTTAATCCAGAATTTAATCAAATGATATAATTAACATAATTGTATTCCTTTTCAAATTCGGATTAAATATAAATCCCGAAATTTAAGGAAATAATAAAATTAATTATTTCTGACACGCGTCGTATAGTGTCAAAAATAATTCCTTATTCTTAAATAATAAATAGAAAATTAAATATAGTATAGAAGAAGTAAGGGTCGATCCCACGGGACTAGAAACGTCCTGATTACGCTTGTTTGATTGACGATCCAAGAATATTGAATGATGTTTTAAGTTAAAGGGGGTTGTTTTTGAATAAAGTGAAACTAAGTAATTAAAGAGAATAAAATAAAGAAATTGATTTAATTATAATAAAAACTAGCCTTAGGCTTTCGCTTTGACTTGAGTTAAATAGATCATCGAAAAAATATTTTCACTTTGAAATTTTACTTCGGTAATTAGATTTCAAGGTTCTATCCTTGAAGCAAAAATTCTAAACTGAATACCCAAGTCTATCTTTGATATTGGTTTCATAGATTAATCCACCAACTCAATGTTTGTAGAAAATCATTTTTAAATCTCAAGACCGACTTGGATTAAGTTATTTCAATAACAACTTGATCCAATCTTAGTTTTCGCCTTAGCAAACAATTTGCTAATTTGTTCCCAGGAAGTCAAATTTGCTTCAATAGCCGATCCTTCCTCCCACATAAATGATCAAATCGAAATCTTGACCAAAGTCAATCTTTAGTTTTGAAATCAAGTTGATAAAAAAATAAGTTCAAAAGAAAACTTTTAAAGAAATAAAAAGACAAAGTTATTGATGTGCTTTTCAATCCTCACGTTTGGATCGAGTCATTGCTTAGACCTTGGCTAATAAAAATTTAGCCGAGCATAATTATGGAAAGAATTATCTCGACATAAAAATAAAGTAAAAAATAAAAGCACGAAAAAAATAAAGAAAATAAAAGATGAAAGAAAACTCTAGGATTAAAAGATGAATTTAGAGATGAGTTCTAGGTTTACCCAAGGTGGGTATTTATAGCCTTTTACAAACCCTAAAAATAAGAGATAAATCCTAGATAAATCTAAAAATATTTAAATTCAAATTACAAAGAGATAAATCCTAATTTCAAGTTCAAAACGCGACTGATAAGCTATCTGGAATGCTGATAAGTTATCACGTGCCTGCTGACGTCATCTTCTAGAAGCTGCTGACGAAATGTCACGTCAGATTTCAAGCCCAAAGTCGAGCCCACGAATCTAGACTCAATCTAGAAAATAAAAAAAAACTTCAAAAACCAATCATTTAAGTACATTTTCCAGATTCAGAGTCCTGCACAAAAAGATATGAAAAACAACAAGATCAGTAACATATTCATCAAACCAAAGAGTAATTAAGCACAAAATAATAACTATTTTAAGCACTCATCAAATTCCCCCTCACTTATTCAATGCTTGTCCTCAAGTATTCCTTAACTAACATGCCAAAATCACAAGTTGCCAAATCTTAATTCACTACAAGTCACAATCTCCTCAACGAAAGAAAATCAAGCAATTGATGTAACTAAGAAATAATCAAGCAAGGGGCAAGACTAGAAACAATTTCAAAAGAAACAAGATTTTCCAATTCTTAGCTAACTTAATGATGCAAAACTTGATACCCTCACAAGAATTCGCTCATTTTGCTCAAAGTGTTTAGGTTCAAAAGAATCGCTCAAGCCGAAAATTGATTAAAGCATTACCATAAGCCTGCAAATAAATCTAATATCCACTACTAAAATTGAACATGATGCAAAAGTCAAGAGGTATTAAACAAGGCTGTAACGGGGGTAGGGTGAAGGTAGGGAAAAGGCCAAAAAAGAGGGTTTAAGTGCCAAGACAAAAGACATTTAAACATAAGAAGCAAACCACGATATAATTCAAGTACAAAAAGATGGAAAGAGTAAAACAACCATTATTATTTTTTTTCTCTAAGAGTTTCGAAACTTTTTTTTCTTTTTTTTTTTCTGAACAGTATACATTGATACTTTTTTATCATTTTTTTCGAATCAGTACACATTGGTACCTCTTTTATTCTTTTTTTTCAAACTCTTTCAAATTCTTTCTCTTTTTTCGAATGCACTCTATCCTTCTTCTCCTTTTTTTTTCTCGTGGAACAAATATGATCTAATGTTTTGACAAGGGTATAAAAATATGGTAATATAGAAAAAAGAAAGGCTTAGGCTACATTAATAAGGTAAAACAAGAAAAATAGTTGAAGGCTCAAAGTGGTTCACTAAGGGATATAAACAAAAGGTAGGCTATTTTGGGTAGCGAACTGGTTAAACCTAAGTGTCTCTATCATTCCAAAGCATCAAATTCATGAATGTAGTCTCAAAAAGTATTGCATCACAGGTTCTAGAATGCTAAAAATCAATTCGGTACACACAAATGAAGAAAAAAGCAAGAATGAAAAGATATGCTCATTAGGCTCAAAACTCACAAAAAGAGCAATTGTACCAAGAAGCATCATTTCAAGTAACCAATAATGGAACATCAATGTATCTTAAAAAAAGTCTCTAATCATGCCAACAAACTATCATGCATCCTAGGTTCCAACCAAAGCGAGATTAAAATTCATCAAGAAGATTTATGAGATGCAACAAATTAAATAAAAGACAACAAGATATTTCAAGCATATCAAAATATCTCAATTTCAAGCATAAAATAAGCAAGGTATGCAGTATTCTCCTCCCCTCACTTAAACCGTTTTGTCTCAAAACAAGAATAAAAATTAAAGAGAGGGAACAGGAATACTCCCCGATCTAATGACGACCGCGGCCGCGACCACGTCGTCATTGTTTTCCTCTTCAAAATTTTCCGCAAAATTTTTGAGTATGAATTTTGAATTCGAAGTCACTTTGATTCTGATCAAAGCTTTGGTGTTGCATAAATGGATCAATGACGTGAAACTTTCCAAAGGCTTCGATTTTAGGGTTAAAGGTGGGGCCCTTGGCTTTATCAATCAAATTTGAAAAATGTGTTCCACCAAAACTTATCTCTTTATTTTGAATTTATTTCAAATCTTAATCCTGAAAAATAGATAAAAAAAATAATTAAAATCAATACAAGATAAATTTAAAATATAAAAAGAGATAAAAATTAAAATTTAAAATGCAAAAGGATAAAGTAAAACTTAACTAAGATAAATTATTACTGTGTGAATAAATTATTCTGAACCTAAGTAAACAAATGAAATAAAATAAAATAAAATTTACTGAAAATAAATAGATATAGTAAAAATGGGTTGCCTCCCATTAAGCGCTTTTTTTAACGTCTTTAGCTCGACGACCTGATTCAGACTACATGCGTTTCCAATACTTCCTCCAATTTTTGCATTTCGTCCAACTAAGAGCTTCCCGATGTGAAATTTTATGCTCATCAATCTTTTCCATTTTTCTTGACGAAATATGGTTTTTGCTTTTCAATTTATCCGACGGTAATTTTGGTTCAAAATTTTGTTCCTGCAAGATGGAAAATGAAGTTTTAGATTTTAAAGGAGTAAAACAAAAATCAGAATGAATAAAACAAATATTTTTCAACTCTTTATTTTCTTTGTCTTAGTGTTCTAATTTCCTGCAAAAATCATTAGATACGTTAGTATTCATAGATTCAACAATTATAGGTTCACAAATACCAACAACGCTAACGTTTTCCATAGAATCAGAATTTTTGATATCTTGATAAACATTAAATTCAACGACCTCACCATCAAATTTCATACTTAACAAACCACTGCTCATGTCGATCTTTGAATTCGCGGTGCTTAAGAATGGTCGGCCCAAAAGTATTTCAGAACAAGTATTCGAATGATCATTATCCATGTCGATGATGTAAAAGTCAGCAGGAAAGATGAGATCATCAACTTTTACTAAGACATTTTCAAGCACTCCCTCCGGATGGATAATAGATCGATCCGCCAACTGAATAGTGACTTTTATTTCCTTCAAAGTCTCGTTAGTAATACTTTTATAAGCAGAAAGAGGCATAACATTAATGGAATCTCCAAAATCGCACATGGCACGATTAATAAAAACATTCCCAATTTTACTGGGCATAGCAAACATACCTTGATCTTTCATTTTTGGCGGAAGCTTTTGCTGAAAAAACTACAGAAACGTTTTCTCCTAAATTCACCTTTTCATTTCCGGTCAATTTCCTCTTGATAGTGCATAATTCTTTTAAAAATCGAGCTACCTTGGTACTTGTCGAATCAATTCCAAAAGGGGTACGTTAACTTGCACTTTTTGGAAAACCTCTATAATTTCCTTTTCCTCGACTCTTTTGTCACGTTTCGTCAATCTTGACGGAAATGGTGGTATTATCTCTTGAGTAATGGTAGGGGGAGGTGGTGGGGGTGAAGGAGGTATAACTTGGGATTCTAAAGTTAGCGTTTTCTTCTCCTTCGCCATCTGTGTAGTGGTTTTTGGAACTTCATGATTAATAATTGTACCACTTCTAAGGGTGATCTCACTAACATTTTCTCTTGGGTTTAGCTCTGTTTGGGAGTAGAATTTTCCTTGCAATTCTAGTTGTCCTACGGTTTTAGCTAATTGGGAGATTTGTTTGTCTATTTCCTGTAGGTGGATCTCAGTGCGGTTTTGAAACTTCTCTTGGAAAGTTGCTAGTCGCTCAACAATGGACTCTAATGATGACTTTGGACTTGTACCTATCTCGCAAAGTCTAGCAACACCTTTTTTATCTGCAACAAGATATTGAACAATGTCAGTTAATTTATCGATTTTATTTTCTAATGAAACTATACTTACCTCATGAACCCGTCAAGATGGTTCGCTCACAGAAACCTTTGCGAGTTAGCGGCCATGATAGATATTAGCGTTCTCGCCGCGGTAGGAGTCATGTTGACAAGTGCTCCTCCACTTGCCGTATCAATTACCTTCATATCCGTAGGCGTTAATCCTTCATAAAAATATTGGAGCAATATTTGTTCGCTTAAGCCGTGCTGTGGAAAATTAGCACATAGTTTTTTATATCGCTCTCAGTAATCATACAAGGTTTTGGTATCCTTTTGTCGGATACTCAGGATACTTTGCCTTAATTCGCTCGCCTTAGCTGCTGGAAAGAACCTGTCAAGAAAAAGACGAGTCATATCAGTCCAAGTTGTAACAGAATTAGAAGGTAAATCAAATAACCAATCTTTTTCTATATCAGCTAATGAAAAAGGAAAGGCGCGAAGTTTAATTTGGTCTTCAGATACTCCATGTGGTTTTGTAATCAAACAAGCCATATGAAATTCCTTTAAATGTTTTTGAGGATTTTCGCTCGGCAAATCGTGGTAGGTCGACAATAGGTGTATCAAACCAGTTTTTAGAGCGAATGACATCTTTCTATTTGGAAACGTTATGCACATCGGCTGGTTATCGTCAGGCGCCGCAGTCAACTGACGGATAGTTTGGTCGCCCATCAGAATTGGCTCTTCAATTATGTGATCAAAATGTGATTCTACTTCAGATGCAGATTCTAGATCACGTTCTAACTGCTGTTATCGCAATCTACGTTTTTCTCGAAGTGTTTAGGCATGCAGTCTTCGGGTGTATGCTTCAATTTCCGGGATATAATCTCCTTGTTCTCCCGGGTTGTTCCTGGTCATAAATCAAACAAAACCAAATCAGTAACCTTGTCGTATTCCCCGACAACGACGCCAATTTTGACACGCGTCTTATAGTGTCAAAAATAATTTCTTATTCTCAAATAATAAATAGGAAATTAAATATAGTATAGGAGAAGTAAGGGTCGAACCCACAGGGACTAGAAACTTCCTGATTACACTTGTTTGATTGACGATCCAAGAATATTGAATGATGTTTAAGTAAAAGGGGGTTGTTTTTGAATAAAATGAAACTAAGTAATTAAAGAGAATAAAATAAAGAAATTGATTAAATTATAATAAAAACTAGCCTTAGGCTTTCGCTTTGACTCGATTTTAATAGATTATCGGAAAAATATTTTCACTTCGGGGTTTTATGTCAGTAATTATCTTTCAAGGTTCTATTCTTGACGCAAAAATTCTAAACCGAATACCCAAGTCTATCTTTGATATTGGTTTCATAGCTTAATCCACCAACTCAATGTTTGTAGAAAAATCGTTTTTAAATCTCAAGACCGACTTGGATTAAGTTATTTCAATAATAACTTGATCCAATCTTAGTTTTTGCCTTAGCAAACAATTTGCTAATGTGTTCCCAGGAAGTCGAATTTGCTTCAATAGCCGATCCTTCCTCCCACAAAAATGATCAAATCGAAATCTTAACCAAAGTCAATCTTTAGTTTTGAAATCAAGTTGATAAAAAAATAAGTTCAAAAGAAAACTTTTAAAGAAATAAAAAGACAAAGTTATTGATGTGCTTTTCAATCCTCACATTTGGATCAAGTCATTGCTTAAGCCCTTGGCTAATAAAATTTAGCCGAGCATAATTATGGAAAGAATTATGCTTGACATAAAAATAAAGTAAAAACTAAAAGCACGAAAAAAATAAAGAAAATAAAAGATGAAAGAAAACTCTAGGATTAAAAGACGAATTCAGAGATGAGTTCTAGGCTTACCCAAGGTGGGTATTTATAGCCTTTTACAAACCCTAAAAATAAGAGATAAATCATATATAAATCTAAAAATATTTAAATTCAAATTACAAAGAGATAAATCCTAATTTCAAGTTCAAAACGCGACTGATAAGCTATCTGGAATGCTGATAAGTTATCACACGCCTGCTGACATCATCTTCTAGAAGCTGCTGATGAAATGTCGCGTCAGATTTCAAGCCCAAAGTCGAGCCGACGAATCTAGACTCGATCTTGAAAATAAAAAAACTTCAAAAATCAATCATTTAAGTACATTTTCCAGATTCAGAGTCCTACACAAAAAGATATAAAAAACAGCAAGATCAGTAACATATTCATCAAACCAAAGAGTAATTAAGCACAAAATAATAATTATTTTAAGCACTCATTAATTTCCTATAAAAAATTCGGAATAAAACACTAATACCTAGGATTACACATATATATGGGATTTTTGTCTAGCAGCGACATTAAAGAATCCCAAATTCCAAAATCCTAAAAATCACGAAAAATAGTTTTTCGAAATTTGCTCTCAATCGGGTGAACTGAGTAGAGGATGAGACGATATTCGTGGAGGCTAAAGATTCAAATTGTTGAACGATCATGATTGTAGCAGATCCAGTTGTTGTTTTTCCTGCTTATCAAGGAACCCAATGTAATTCGTCGCATCTCTTCCTCCCGATTTCGGATTAAACATACATGGATAACTAGAAAGACCGTCGTAATTTTGTTCCGCTACGCCATGGGGTGTGTCGGTGGTCCAACACTTTGCACAAGCTGAAGTTGATTGAATGGCAATGAAAAGGTGGACCTTGGCGAAAACGTTTCAGCGATCTTTCAAAAAAGGCTTCCACTAAAATACAAAGATCAAGGTATGTTCACCATACTGTGCAAAATTGGTAATGTTTTACTGAAGGTAAATGATTTAATATTTCCTACTGATTTTTATATAATTGACATGAAAAATGATCGCAGTAATATCGAATCTAAAATAGTTCTTGGGTAACTATTCTTGAGCACGGCACACAAGAAGATTGATGTTCGTAGTGACATCTTAATTATGGAATTTGATTGAGAAGTCGTCAAGTTTGAGATATATAAAGCTATGAAATATCTGGATAATGTGGCAAGCTTGAATTTCGTTGATATTGTTGATCCATTTGCTAATGAATTTTTGGAGACTAATTTGCTACTTGATTTTTAATGGAATTAGAAAAAGAGGAATTTAACGATAGGAAGTTTGAAAAAAATTATTTCTATCATTTGTTCTACTTCCAATTTTCATTTAATGCCTTCAAAAACTAAATATTTTCCATCTATCTTGAAGGCATCAAAGTTGGAGTTAAAATTACCATCGAATAAATTGCATATTAAAGAAGATACATTGTCGAAAAAAATGAAGGAACTTTGTGATCAAAAAATTTCTCATAGAGAAATTCTAAATTGTACAAAGCACGTGGATTGGGAAAAGAACATCTCGCAGAACCTATAGTCTAAATTAGGTCGTCGAGTAAATGACGTTAAACGAAGCGCTAAATGGGAGGCAATGCATTTTCTTTCTTTCTTTCTTTCTGTTTTTATTTTTATCTAAGTTATTTTCAAATAAATCTGTACAAAATTTATCTCAAATTCGAATTACTTGGTCATGCATGAAACTTGAAAAATGCAAATGAGGAGTTGCATACTCCTTAAAACCCCAAAAGTCTTCTTTCTTTCATCATAGACCGACAACATAACTCACCTTATCTCTATTCCATCTCTTTTACTTTAATTTTCATATTGAGACAATATGCTTTAAGTAAGGGGGATAAAGATTGAATTGACACAAATTTCATTTTACTTGTCTTATTTATTGCTTGATTGAATGCCTTGTTCAAATTGGTTGGATACTTAGTCAAAATTCTTTCCCTTTCATCGAATATCTTTATCATGTTATGATTGTTTAAGATTTTATGATTATTTTGGATCTAAAACACTCTTGATAGTTAAATTACAGAGTAAGAATTTAATTTGGCTACCTTGCAGCATGCCTTGATTTTGTTTATTGAATTTCGCCTAATTTTATTAATGAAACACACTTTGGTGAGGTTTTGAGCCGTGAGCATGTTTTCTCCATTTTATGCTCGTTTTTGTTGCTTGAGTGTGTCAAATTAGATATTAGAAATCTAGAACTTGTAGCATGAATACATTTTGAGACTACACATGAAATATGTTGTTTTTATATGATTTTGGAATAGGATTCACCCCATTTTTGTAACCCCTAAATTTAACCTAATTTCTTAGGTTAAAACTTAAGAATCACGTTAAGTAAACTTATTTCACAAGTTAGGGTTTAAATGAAATAATATAAAATTCTAATAAATTATTAAAAACAATAACAATAATAATACTGAAAAACTTAACATTTAAAATAATTGGAGTCTCAACCCATAAATATAAAAAATATACCTATTCTGAAAACCGAATAAAAGTCCCAAGTCCCAAGTTCAATGCATAATAAATAAATATCCGAAATAAGAGTTATTATTCTGAAAACTATAAAACATACACATAAATTCTGAAAACATGATCCTCCAAGTACGGATGCCTAAGATAGAGTATCTGAAACAGAAACTATAAGGGGTGTAAGCTAGGGAGCTTAGTTTGTCTCTAGTGTGCAGATAAACATGTTCACATTACAGAGCAAAACATATGATGTAATGTATATGTGATATGCACCCAACACCGAACGCCATCAAAAGACTAGGTACTAGGTACCCCTTAACCACTCTAACTCCATCACTCCACCAGAAGTGGAAACTCGACCCGAAGGTGGAGCCACTGAATAGAAGTGGAAACTTGACTCGAAGGTGGAGCCATAGAACAAAAATGATATTCATCATAAGGTGATATCACTAAACTTCCCCGTATAAATAATCCAACCGATGCAATGACATGAACAAATTATAGAGTCGGAATGTGTGCCTTAAAAACTAATAGGAGGCATGTATGATAATTTTAGAATCAGATATGCAATTATATAACTCAAGCATGACATTATGAATTATTTCAAAAAATCACAGGAATGATGTACAGAAATAACATAATCTACACACACAATAGTAAACAAAACTATCGAGAGAGACACACCTAAAGTAGATAGCTCAACGTTGTGAATTACGTCTACTAAACTCAATCCTAGCACTAGGTCGAGCTGGTATAGAACCTACAAGTAACAAAAACATAAAACACACTACTATGCCACTATTCAGAAAAAAGTACATGAAACAGAAATATACTAGATACTCACGTGCGTGTCCCAAAGTCTGAGGAGTAGGAGGTTGTCTAGGAGGAGGAGGAGGAAGAAACTCGGGGTCCGAATCCACGTCACTTGAACCAAACAGTAACTATTTCAAATTCTGATAAAGACAACTTCTAATGAAATTATTCGAACTAAAAAGCCCTAAAAATAGCAGCTCGGGTTTGGATTTCAAAAAACAAACAATGTCATCAAACTCGGGACATCAAAAGACATAAAGTGGGATCGGGATAGAAAAGGTCAATGATGACATCAGCATTGGTCAATGTTGACGTCAGCACTAGTCAATGCTGACGTCAGTAGTTACGTCAGCCCATCAGGTCAGTTCATGGGTCGGGTCAAGTCTCAGGTTAGGTCTCGAGTCGGGTCATAGTTTCCAGCTTTCCCGAGAAAATCTAAAAATTCTCAGATTTTTCCAAAAATTCTGGAATTTTTGAGATTCCCTAAAAAAGTCCAGATTTTCCAGATTTGCTTTTAAACAGTATCCCCCCTAAAACAATTCAAACTAATCTAAACACTCAAAAACGGATTGAAACACTTAAACAAACACCCATAAACCCTTCAAAACAAAACAACCCGAAACAAAACTCTTCTATCACTGCAAAACAGAAAAAAGGAAGGAAAGGGAAGGGAAGGAAAACTTACCAACAACACCTCGAAGGAATCGAACGAAAATTTTAGTGGAAAGAAGGGTGATTTTCGGTTGTTTTCACAAATGAGGGAGGGTGATTGAACCAAATAAAATTGAGGAAGTAAATGAGGGAATTAATTCCCCAAAAACGTATCAAAAACGGGAAGAAAAAGGAAGGAAGAATTGTTTCCAAATAAGAAATGGAGAAATTACCCATCAAGGGTCTGAAGATTTAAAACTTTTCAACATGACCCTCAAACTTTATGAAATTTCAATTTAGTCACTAAAAATCTCTAAATTCTAAGATTCTGAATTAGGAATTTTAACTGAGGTTAGGGTTTTTGATTTGGGGGAAAAGTGGGGTGTTATAACTCTCTCCTCCTTATAGAAATTTCATCCTCCAAATTTACATAGATCAAAGAGATGCGGATATTGAGCTTTGATAATTGATTTAGGCTCTCATATATCCTCATCATAACCACGGTTACGCCATAAAACCTTAACCATTTTAATGTTTTTCCTCCGAAGGACTTTCTGATGCTGAGTAATGATCTGAATTGGGTCCTCCTCATAAAACAAATCCGGACGGATCTCAAAATCCTAAACTAACAGAACATGAGACGGATCAGCCCGATAGCGTCTCAGTACAGATACATGGAAGACATCATGAATACGCTTAAGCCTTGACGATAACTCAAGTTGATAAGCTATTGGTCCAACTCGTTTGATAATCTGGTATGGTCCAATATAATGGGGACTGAGCTTGCCTTTACAACCAAAACGGAGAACCTTCCTCCACGGAGAAACTTTAAAGAAAACCTCATCGCTTACCTCAAACTCGAGATCCTTACGCCTCAAATCATCGTATGATTTATGTCTATCAAAAACGACCTTAAGCCGATTCCGAATCAACCTTACAGTCTGCTCAACCTCATGTTCATGATTTGGTCCCAATAATCGATGCTCATTAATTTCAATCCAATCAATAGGGATGCGAAACTTACGCACATAAAGAGCCTCACAAGGTGTCATCTTGATACAGACCTGATAACTTTTATTATACGCAAACTCTGCAAGCGGTAGGAAATCCTCTCAACTTCCTCTTAAATACAGAATACATTCGCTCAACATATCCTCTAAGATTTGAATCACCCGCTTAGACTGACCATTGGTCTGAGTGTAACCCCCTTAGCCCGGCCTAGACTGAACCGGCACTAATGGGTTACACAGGGAATATAGAACCAAACCCGCGAAGTTCCAATTCGATAAACAACCCTGAAAACCGATATGTTTTTTTTTATTTCTTAACTAGATGCATAATTAAGTTCCTATGTGTTTCGAGGTCATGCAAAACGGAAGTGAAGACATTCGGTTCACCATTGATCATTCAATTTGCATATAAGTACATAAGGATCAAAACACAAATAATTTTCATTCCAACAATAAATCAGAAATTCAATCTACCATAGTTCAATTAAACATGCATAGCATATTCACAACAAAGTTTGGATCAATCGGATCATTATAGCATCATCAATCTCATGTTTCACTAAGTAGGGACCTAATTGTATAGCTCACAAATCATAGGGACTAAAACCAACATTAAGTTACCAATACGAATTTAAGTGAACATCATGCATCAAGGTGATATTACCACTCAAAATATTATTCATTGCATCTATATTCGATCGTGGGAAGACGTCCAATCCTACACGAAAATTTCAACACTTAGAATGTCATTTTTGGTCAGGGGTATCGATACCTTTGGTCTGGGTATCGATACCCTGACGTGGAGCTAGCCTCGTTGCACTTCGAAGGTCAGGGGTATCGATACCTCCAAAGGTGGTATCGATACCACAATAACCAGTGGGGTAATTGCATCGAGCCATGCTTCAGTACCACCCCAAATTAAGCCTTGGGTATCAATACCCTTACCAGAGGTATCGATACCCCCTGTGCAATTCAACAATTTAGAACATTCTAAGTTAATTCGACCCATTCAAACATAACCATTAATAACCCTTAATTATATGCATAATTTCCTAAGCATAAAGAACAATTTATAGCACACAATTACCAACAACATGGACCTCAACATTATCTATAGGCATGCTTCCTATGTTATGATTAGAAACAAGAACATTCATGCATGTGCATGCTTCAACCAATTCAAAACAACACCATAGTCCATCAATTAACAATCAAAGCAATATAGGTCTTATTACAACATTAACCAAAGCAAAATTCACACTCTTCACATTGGATTGGTTTACACATTGCCAAGCCCAAGTTATTTGCCAAACATAACAAAACTTGAGATAACTTTTCCCCTTGGTTCCCTTGCTCCGAACGTAGCCTCGAATATCTCTATTTTTCTGCAAGTATGAAAAGAAAGAGCTAAAGCACAACATGCTTAGTGAGGAACCTCTAAACAAAATCAAAAAAAATCATTTATAAAGTCATACTTGCATCCTTCATGCTTATTTGAAATATGTAAAACCAAATCATGCTTATCAACACTGTCAAATCATTTCATGTGTCATGCACAAGTATATTGTTTCATTTCATGTATGCATATTGGCTTTCTAGTGATCACTTAATATGAACTTTTAGTTCACCGAATACACGGATTCCTTTTTCCATAATTGGAGAAACTTGGTCTCAACATGCATCGGTCGGACACATAGTCACCCTTGTATACATGTTACCCCCACTACGCACGGTCGGACACAAAGTCACCCTTTTTTACGCATAGGTCAACTATATGCACGGTCGGACACAAAGTCACCCTTGTTTACATATAGGCAAACTCTACACGCACGGTCGGACATAAAGTCTCCCTTGTTTACGTGTAGGCGTCATCAATATACTCATTAATTTTTATAGTGCACTCAATCCTAATGACATGTCATTTGTATTCGAATCTAAAGTTAGTGTCACTAAGCCAATATCAATTCCAATCATGCATGTTAACTTGCTGCTCATAATGCACTCATTCAATGTTCATCATGTGAACTAAAATCATGCTCAACGGCTTTATCAACATAGGGCAAATAACCTCATCATATTGTTCCAATTTATTTTCATGCTTTCATAAGCCATGAATGTCTTTCCAAACCATGCATTTTCAGCAATTAACACATGCATGCATTATTTTAAAATCAAAGTCATGCACTTCCAAAATCTCATGAAATCATCATTTATAAAAGCCATTACCGAAATAGCCGAAACTTAAGGTAATGCATCAACATCATTTAAATAACTTACTCTTGGACTATGGAAAGTTTTCACACTATTCCATAGCCCCCAAAACAGAACCGAACCAATGCGATTCACTTTTAACCCGAAATCACTCACCGACAAGCGAAACGAGCCCTCGGCGACGCTCCGACGGCAACGCCAACGCACCAGCCACTTATGCACCTTCTTGCACTACCTCTACAACATTAAAAACATAGCATATTCACATCACAACATGATCAAAACAGCAGCCACATTTAACATTCACAAAACTATCGAAAACCTTGCCGAAAAGACCGAAAACTAAGCCGAAACGCATCCGAAACATCATCAGTCCAAAACCTAATGAATCTAACATTTAATCCACTTCAATTACGAACCAAAAGCACTTCCAAACCATCCTTATACCTCCAGCAACATAAGAACACCTAAAACAGCCCCTAAAACAACCGAAAACCACCTTAAAATACCACTGATTGCAAAAATCCGGGATTAATTTGATATTAAATCATTACAAGACTCAATCAATCATTTAATTGACCTAATATAATAATTAAATCATCCTAAATCCAGCATCAATTGAGATCTCAAAAGATTTCACAAAACCCTTCACAAAACTTATAAATCTTGAATTAAAAACACAAAATTAAATATCAATTATTAACTAGCAAGCCAATAATTGGGAACTTCAATAAAGAACCTTAGAAAAAAATTAGAAATTAGAATTTACCTTAGAGATTTGCTCCACCAAAAAGATGAGAAATCCTTCCTTGATTTCCTTGAAAATGATGTTGATTTTGCAAAAATTGATGAGTAGGTTTTGTAAAGAATGAAAGGATGAGTAAAATGAAATAAATCTTGTAGAAAATGATGAAGAAATCAGCAAGTAATTGAAGAAATTTGGAGAAGAAGATGGAGAGAAAATTTTGAGAGAAAAGATGAGAAAATGGGAAGTTACAAAAGAAAATAAAATTTTCATCTAAAATAAAACCATTTAAAAACAATTTTGGTGGATAAATCATTAATTAAAAATAAATTGGGTTTATGGACCTCTAAGGATTCTAAGTATGGCTTGTTTTCCAATTTAGTCACTAAAAATCCTTATTTCCAAAAATTATTAATTAAATCCCCAAATCTTTTCCAAAATTTCAATTTAGTCACTAGTGCATAATTATACTTAATTAAAAATCAATTTAAAGTTCAAATAATATTCCTTTAACTTTAAAACACCATTTTAATATTTTTAGAACCATTTCAAAAAATTATTACTTATCCGATTAAAATATTATTATTTTAATTTTTCCCGGAATAACGAACCCTAGGGATCCGATTCGACCCAAATCGAATTTCCCCAACTAACACTCAAGCTACTAACCCCAAAAACGGGATGCTACACTGAGGGTGATAAGAAGTACTAAAGTTCAACTGAGTACCCAGAGAAGAATGAATAAAACCTCAAAACTTTGACATAAACCTCGGATCCCGATCAGAAATAATAGAAAAAGGCACCCCATGCAACCGAACAATCTCTGAGATGTATAACCAAGCTAACTTACTCAGCGGTTAAGTAATTCAAACTAGAATGAAGTGCAAAAACTTAGTTAATCGATAAACAATGAACCAAATAGAATCCTTCTTCGACGGATTCAAAGTTAGTCCACTGACAAAATCCATAGTCACGTGCTCCCATTTTCACTGAGGGATCTCAATATGCTGAAGAAGGCCAGACGGAAGTTGATGCCCTGTTTTGACTTTCTAACAAGTCAAACACTTGGACACAAGACCAATAACGTCCCTCTTAAGAACTTTCCACCAATATTTCTCCCGGAGATTCTTATACATCTTATCCTAACTAGGATGTATAGAATAGGGACTATCATGAGATTCTCAAAGAATAACCTATTTCAATTAAGAGTTCCTTGGAACACAATATCAGTCTCGAAAACACAAAACACCATCCTGATCGATAGAAAAGTCCTGAGATGTTCCCTCGTTAACTTCCTTAAAACGATGGGCCAAGAATGGATCATTGGGATTCTCAGTACGAATATCAAATATCAGAGTAGGAATAAGTCGTAGCTCTACCAACAGGCTACCATCCTCAAAGAAACTCAACCGAGCGAACAAAGATCTCAAATTCAAAATAACATTGCAACTCAAAGCATCCGCAACGACATTAACCTTAATAGGATGGTAATCAATCTCACAATCATAATCTCTAAGAATCTCTAACCAATTTCGTTGCCTCATATTAAGCTCTTTCTGAGTGAGAAGGTACTTTAAACTTTTATGATATGTCAAGATAAACACTTCTGTCCATAGAGATAATGTCTCCAGATTTTCAGAGTGAAGATCATTGTTGCTAACTCTAGATCGTGGGTAGGATAGTTACACTCATTGGGTTTCAACTATCGATAATCATAAGCCACTACCTTCTCATCCTGTATCAAAACACAATCAAATTCGGTTTACGAAGCATCACTATATACTAAATAAGGTTTCCATGACTTTGGTTGTGTTAGAATCGATGCTTCTGTCAGAATAGACTTAAGTTTCTCAAAACTAGCATGTTGAGCCTCAAACCAAGTAAACGAAACATCTTTTCTCAGAATTTTTGTCAAAGGAGCAGAAATAGAAGAAAAGCCCTCAACAAATCTCCGATAAGAGCCAGCCAAACCCAGAAAACTACAGATCTCTGCCACATTCTTAGGTTGTTTCCATTCCATAATAGCTTCAATTTTCTTTAGATCAAATTGAATACCCTTAACTGAAACAACATGACCCAAAAACACAACCTCGGATAGCTAAAATTCACATTTACTTAGGTTAAAACTTAGAAATCACGTTAAGTAAACATATTTCACAAGTTAGGGTTTAAATGAAATAATATAAAATTCTGATAAATTATTAAAAACAATAACAATAATAATACTGAAAAAATTAACATTTAAAATAATTGGAGTCTCAACCCATAAATATAATAAACATAACAACTCTAAAAACCGAATAAAAGTCCGAAGTCCCAAGTTCAATGCATAATAATTAAATATCCGAAATAAGAGTTATTATTCTGAAAACTGTAAAACATACGCAAAAATTCTGAAAACAGGATCCTCCAAGTACCGATGCCTAAGATAGAGTATCTGAAACATAAACGGTAGGGGTGTAAGCCAAAAAGCTTAGTGTGTCTCTAGTGTGCAGATAAACATGTTAACAGTACAAAGTAGAACATATGATGTAATGTATGCGTGATATGCACCCAACAAAGAGCGCCATCAGAAGAGTAGGTTCCCCTGAACCACTCTAACTCCATCACACCATCATAAGTGAAAACTCGCCCCGAAGGTGAAGCCATTGAACATAAGTGATATTCACCATAAAGTGATATCACTGAACTTTCCCGTACAAATAATCCAACCAATGCAATACATGAAAAGACTAAAGAGTCGGATTGCGTGACTTAAAAACTAACAGGAGGCATGCATGATAATTTCGAAATCAGATATGCAAGTATATAACTGAAGCATGGCGTTATGAATTATTTCAGAAAATCACAAGAATGATGCAATCAACATGATCATACAAAAATAATTGAATCTGCACACACAATAGTAAACAGAACTATCGGGAGAGACACACCTAAAGTAGATAGATCAACTTCGTGAATGACGTCTATTGGACTCAGCCCTAACACTAGGTCGAGCGGGTGTACTATCTATGAGAAACAAAAAACATAAGACACACTACTATGCCACTATTTAGAAAAAAATACATAAAACGAAAGTAAACTAGATACTCGAGTGCGTTTCTCGAAGTCTAAGGAGAAGGAGGTCGTCCAAGAGGAGGAGGAGGAAGAAACTCGGGGTCCGAATACACGTCACTTGAATTAAACAGTAACTATTTCAGATTCTGATAAAGACAACTTCCGATTAAAGTATTCAAACTAAAAACCCTAAAAAAACACTTTGAGTTTGAATTTCGAAAAACGGACAGCGCCATCAAACTTAGAACGTCGAAAAACCTAAAGTGGGACTAAGTTAGAAAAAGTCAACATTGGTCAACATTGACGTCATCACTAGTCAATGTTGATGTCAGCAGGTCAACGCTGATGTCAGCAAATGAAGTCAATAGTGACATTAACAGATCGGATCGGGTCACGGTTTCTAGCTTTCCCGAGAAAATCTAGAAATTTCCAGATTTTCCCAGAAAATCTAGAATTTTCCAAATTTCCCAGAAAAGTCTAGATTTTCATGATTCGCTTCTCAACAATATCCCCCCCAAAACGATTCAAACTAATCCAAACACTCAAAAATAGATTGAACCACTTAAAAAAACACCCATAAACCTTTCAAAACAAAACAATCCGAAACAAAACTCTTCCATCACTACAAAAAAAAAAAAGAAAAAAAAAGGACGGGAAGGAAAACTTACCAGCAACACCAAGAAGCAATCGAACAAAGATTTCAAAGGAAAGAAGGGTGATTTCCGGTTGTTTTCACAAATGAGAGAGGGTGAATAAACAAAATAAAGTCGAGGAAGTAAATGAGGGAATTAATTCTCCAAAAACGTATCAAAAACAGGATGAAAAAGGACGGAAAATTTGTTTCCAAATAAGAAATAGAGAAGTTACCCATCAAGGGTCTGAAGATTTAAAACTTTTCAACAAGACCCTCAAACTTTATGAAATTGCAATTTAGTCACTGAAAATCCCTAAATTATAGGGTTTAGAATTAGGGATTTTAACTGAGATTAGGTTTTTTGATTTGGGGAAAAAGTGGGGTGTTACAATTTTTACCCAAGAAAAAAATATACCCTTTTAATTTTCTAATAGTGAACCGATTTTGAGCCTATATCTATTTTTTTATTTTACCTCAATTTTAACTTTTAAAGCGTTTTTATTTTGTATCATTCTCTTTTTACCCTTTTCTCAAGACAAAGGATTGAAGCTTATGAGTATTTAGTTGCACGAAAAAAAGAAAAAAAAAAGAAGAAAATAAAAGAGGAAGAAAATAAAAAAGAAAGAAAAAAGGACAAATAGTTTCCTTGGTTTTGATTTTACTTTTGATGTAATTATTATTTTTTATTTTATTTATCTTGTTTGCTCATGGATGTTGGTTATAGAATTCTTTGTCTTGATTATAAGCCTTGCTTTAAGCCTTTTTCCCTACCTTTACTTAAGTCTCATTACACCCTTTTTAAATACCTAATGATCTTGCATTTTATTTCTTCTAAATAGTAGAGAATTGATTATATCAAAATCTTATGGAAATCCTTATTTGATTGCGATTTTAAGCAAATTTTTGCACCCGAAACACATTTGAGTGAATTGAGTGATACCTTGTGAGGAATTGAGTTAGGCTGAATTTTTGATCGATGAGAGATAGGAAGTTACAAGGATGTTTGATTTATTTTTGCTTATGTTTATTCTCTTGATTGATGTTTTGGTTCAAATAATTATTGAGGGATTTGATTTTTCATAATTTAATTGAGTATGAAATGGATTGGTGGAAGGTAAATTAAGTTTTTGATTGATTTGATCAAGGCATACTTGAGGGGAAGTATGAGATAAGTGAGGGGGAATTTGATTGGTGCTTGAAATAGTCACTTTTTAATTGCTAATTATCCTATTTCATGAATTTATCACTACTAATTTGAGTGTATTTCGATTATTTTATGTGTAGTGAGTTGTTTTCTAGAATTGATGATTAAAAGTAAAAATTCTACATTTTCTTATCATGACTATAGACATGGGCATGATGCAGCCTATAAATACCCTCCATGGGTATTAAATTTTAAACTCGTGAATTATCTTTTATTTTATTTTGAGTTAGTTTGGTATTTTTAGGATATTAGAAGCCTATAAATACCCTCCATGGGTAAGGCTTTAGATATCTATCATTTTATCTTTGAACTCTTCTTATTCCTTTTCTATTTTATAAAATTCCTTTCTTTTTCTTTCTTTACTTTAAGTCTTTTTATATTTTGCAAAAAATAAATTAAGTATGATAATTCATATCATGGTTAGCTCCTTTAAGCCGAGATCTAGCAATGAATCAATTCCATGCATGAGAATTGAAAATTACTTAATTTCCTTTGGGATACATTCTCATTTTTTTGGTTTATTAGTTTGGCAATCGGTCTTATTTACAAAATTAAAACATTTTCAAACCTAAAAGAGCTCATTGGTGTGGATGTTGTTTTAATATATAGTGGGAGGAAGGATCAACCTGTGGCAACTCGACTTTCTGTGAACACACTTAGCGGCGATAGCTTTGGTTAATCCACTCAAGAATCATCTTTCAAAGATAGGCTTGGGAAGATCGGTTACAAGAAAGAAAGGCAAGTTACAATGGGTTGAGTCTTGTAAACTGTAACCAACATGAATCCCAGAGTAAAAATCCATTTTATTGATAGACAAGATTAAAACAAAGTTAGCTCAACGCGATTTATTCATTGTCATTTTCAAATAATATCTCTTTTTCTCAATCTTCATTTTTAATTTTAATTTGTTTACTTTACTTTTCTTTATTTCCATCACAATCTCATCAACCCACATTTTATTTATTTGTTTTACAGCATCCTGGACTAGAACCAACACAAAATTGCATCATAAATTCTAAATTCCCTATGGATCGACCCTCTTTTATATATTATTCTTTTACTTATTTAATTTAAAGAGGATTATTTTATTTTGATGAGTAAAATGACGCTTGTCAATACGCGCTAGCTGACCAAAGTGAAAACGGTTATTGATAGTTGAAATGTACCGATACTAGCCTAACTCGTACTAGTATGATTTTACAAAAAGCTAAAATTTATATTCAAATTGAAGAAAGGTATTCGATTGAAATTATATTAAGATTCCATTACAAGATAAGGACATAAAGGTCATTTATTTCATTCAGTTCAATATTTAGGATCACTGAACCAAATTTTTCGACTAGGTCAGTTTTTGGGGTGTGACATGTTAAACATGTTGGTGGACATATGAGTGCACACAATCAAACCCTAGGGAGGTTTGAATGATTTGAAGAATCGAAAGACTTCAATTCCATCAGGTTTTTCTAAATAATCTGATGAAACAATAAGTACTTATCGTTTGCGATTAGAAGCTTATATTGCATGTTTGAAATGACTTTTGCTTTAGGGGTTGTATTTCTGAGTTCATGATGAAAGTGAGAAATCATTAAATAAGGGTAATTTTCTTGAACTTTTACAATTTCTTATAGTATATAATCCTGAATATAAGAATGTAGCTTTGAAAAATGTTCATGATAATTGTCGATTGATAGCTCCTTTAATTCCAAAGGAAATAGTCAATTCTTGTGTAAAGAAGATAACTAAAGTAATTATAAAAGAATTTGATGATGGATTTTTTCTAATCCTTATTGGTGAATCTATAGACATATATGATAAGGAGAAAATGACACTACGTTTGCGATATGTGAACAAAAAGGGAGAAGCTCAAGAGTGGTTTCTTGGTATTATACATATTGCTAATGCTAATTTTTTTTACTCTGATTGTATATTATGTTTATTGCTTTTCCCATCTTCAATTGACACTATTGTTGTTTGTCAAAATAATAGAGATATTTCTTGGTTATTTGGTGATTTTCATGCACCTTTGTTGAACTTTTTGGGTGGTTCACCTAAAAAGAAAGGATTACTTCGGAACAAAACAAGTTGAGAATGTTGTGGAGGTATTATCTTTAGGTCAGCTGGAATCAAGAATTGATTTAAATCAAAGGCTTGGTTTAAGTAGGCCTAGAGATACTCGTTGGGGGTTGTATTTTAAAACAATCTTAAATGTGATTTTTTTTTTGTATCCTATAATCATAGAGTCCCTAGATATCATTGGAGAAGTTTCTGACTATAATGACACGAACAAAGTCAAGTCAGTTATTTAATGATGTCATTTGATTTTTTCCTTGTGGAACACTTTATGTTATCTATATTTCAGATTATAAATGAACTAAATTTAGTTTTATAAAAAAGAACAAGACATTGTGAATGTGATATCTATGGTTGATGTAATTAAGGTGAATCTCCAAGATTTAAAAGATAATGGATGAAATGAGCTCATGGACATTTATGATTTAGCATGAAGTAAAGATTCTTGATATGGAGGCAAACTATGTTATCCTAGAGAAAATTAAATCATAAAGTAAAGATACTTGATATGGAGACAAACTATGTTATCCCATAGAAAATTCGTTATCGTGGAAGCAAGCACCCAAATGTGACAAATCTCTACCATTTTTGAGTTGAAGTGTTTCTTTGTATAATTGACTTACAACTACAAGAACTTGAAAATCGATTTAGTAATGCAAGTAAAAGTTACATTTTTTTTTTTGCTTTCATACCTTTAATCCGTTTTCTTCTTTTAACGAAAATAAACTACTACGACTTGCTAAATTCTATCCTAAATTTTTTTTAAAAACTGAATTATTGTATTTTGAATATTCACTAAGAAATTTCATTGTTAATATTCAAAATGATGAAAGATTTTTAGATACGAAAAACCTAAATGAGCTTTCTATCAAACTTGTAGAGACAAAGAAGCACGAAATTCATTCAATAGTCTACATGCTTTCGAAGTTAGTGTTGCTTCTTCTCGTGGAAACTTCAACAATAGAAAGATCTTTTTCGATAATGATAATCGTAAAAAATAAATTACGTAATAGTATGAAAAATCAACTTTTAAATGATTGTTTTATTACTTTTATAAAGAAAAACTTCTTTGTAGATGTTAACATGAATATTATTGTACAACAATATCAAAATATGAGAACTCGTCGTAAACAATTGTAGACATTTTTATGTACTAGTACTTTATAATTTAAATTTCTTAAAACTTTGGAATGTAGTTTTTGATGACTTCTCCAATTTACTCTTAACTTATATAGGATTATATTTATTATAGATCGATGAACTATTATATAAAATTCATAGATCTACCCCTGCTCCTATACGCTTAACTTTAGTTGTTTTTTCCTCGTTATAAGAAAAAAAATTAAAAAGTTGATAACAGAGATATGCTAGGGATTGGCTTG
Source organism: Abelmoschus esculentus (assembly GCA_035048815.1). NCBI lineage: Eukaryota > Viridiplantae > Streptophyta > Magnoliopsida > Malvales > Malvaceae > Abelmoschus > Abelmoschus esculentus. The sequence continues at coordinate 8,110,355 of JAUCBN010000049.1, forward strand.
TTGATTTAATAAAAGGAATTGTCTCTCTAGTCCCCCATTTAATTATTCAATTTAAATATTTTTAATTACAAACTAATTTATTTTCTCTTTGTTGTTTGACACAAACAATGTTGGATAGCATGCTCACGTGGAATTAGCATTACTTTGTCATTTTTGGCGGCATATATTGTTTGTTTCCTTTGTACATTGGCGGCACACGCTATGTTTGGTTTTCTAAGTACTTTCTTTCTTTCTTTCTTTCTTTCTTTCTTTCTTTCTTTCTTTCTGTCCTTGTGTCCCACCTGATGTCGCTCCCTATATATCGCCATCATTGCTTAAAGAGTATCAAAATACACCCCCTCCTCTCATCTCCCATCTGGCGTATTTCCCCCATTTCTTCAAGCAAATGGTTAAATTTCTCTTTATTTAGCTTCAGTTTGTAGGTTTTATTCTTAGTTTAATTGGATTCTGCTAATGAATAAATCTATTCTGCTTGATCAAACAGGCCCCCCTATGTGACATTTGCATGGCTCTGGAGGTTATATTGGAAAGGCAAAGAGAGATAAACGGGCAGATGGCAGAGTCACTGAGGGTCGATCGAGCTGCACTGCAACACAAAGCCAGGGAGTGTTCCATGCTCATGAGCAAGAAGCAGGACATGAAGGCTAAGCAAGGGGAGAAGGAAAGATTGGTTCAGGATTTCATGGTGTTCGTCGAAGCAATTGAGAATAACATTGCCCAGAATTTTGATGAAAAGGCTATGATGAATTCTATTCTGACTATGATGACTGATGAACTGTGACGCCGCAAGTTGAGCATGAAACAGTGGTTGATATGGTATACTAGTATACAAGGGACAACTCCCTTTAATTATTCAAAATTTTATTTTCATGTACATATATATTACATTTCATTATAAGAGTCCATTAAAAATGTATATTAGAAATTTTTAGTCCGTTTAATTAGATTCAGGAATCCATGTTAAATAAATAAAGGTCTAGTCGGCCCAAACAATTTAAAGGAAAAATCTTATGCCTAATCTTTTTCTTTCCATGCGTAGCCAATAGAAAGTAGTTGCATCAAGTTTTTGATCCAATGGTTCAAATTAAGACGGATGAAACCCTAGCCCTTGAGAATCCGAGTCGCACCACCACCCATTGTTAGATCATGCATTGATCTAATGGTCCAGATCAGTCCAAAAAAGATCACACGGATCACCACTCGTGCATGAGGATCAAGCGCACATTCGAGCTTCCACCGAGCCCTTTTCATCTTCTCGGATCAACGGCGGTTAAAGTCGTCACCACCATGCTCTATTGTTATCATCGCCGAGTCCTCCGCTTGTACCTCAATCATTCGATGTGCATGTAATAATTAATTTTATCTGGATTAATAATCTAATTTTTTATTTATCAGTATTATTATTATCATTACTATATAAATTACATCAAAATTAATACTACCTCTGTCTCACTTTATATGTTTAGTATCGACTCTTTTTAGTCAAACTTTTTTAACTTTGAATCATTATAACTTCAAATCTATAATTGATAAAATATAAAAAAAATATATTTTAAAGACCTTTTATCAAGTAGTTTAAAAATATATTTTTTATAAAATTTAATAAATTATAATATTTAAAATAACTATAATTTCACTTTTAAAAAGTCAATATTGAAGATTATAAATAGGAAAGAGGGAGTATAATATTAATACTAATTAAATAAATAAAAATCTTAATTAAATTAAAATATATCATATACATTATATATAGTACATTTTATAATACAAAATCCAATGTATATATATATATATATATATTTGAAATATATCATGTTTGTTCACACATATAACATTTTATTGTTTTATCAAATTTATTATTTGAGTTATGTTTTTTTTTTCTTTTGTATTTTTTATAATATTCTAGGATATGGTTAATTTTTTTTTCTCTTTCGAGCAACAATTTTCTTTAAAAATATTCTTCTTAATTTCAAATTATCGACAAAATAATCTTAATTTTTTTATAAATATATCATTCTTTCTTAAGTTATTTTTATAATTTTAAATCTTGATAAATTTTTAATCCCTCTTTTTGGATAAAGTTGATTAATTCACCATACGTGAGTTATTCGTAAGGAATTATTTCTTTATAATGATTTCTAATTTTTTCACCTAAAGATTTGAGAGTCCTATTAAAAAATTTCTTTTCAAAAAGGTTGTTGATTATCAGATCTTGCATGACTCTGATTTTCCTTGTACCATTTAAAATCTGTTAATTTTTGCACTTTAACTTTAATAATAATTTTGAATTTCTATCTTTTAGGTGAAATGGGTCTCCTATAAAATATTTAGAAATTGAGAAAATAAGATTTGCGACAGCATCTTGGATTTCTCTCCCATGTTCATCTAAGATAATTTTTTCTTGATCATCTTTTTTAATAGCTTTTAATTTTTTTCTTGGTGAGATTTGGTGAGTGTGTAGTCCCACCAATCTTTTAATCGGCTCGTGAATCCAGCAATTAAAAGATTTGTTATAGCTTGATCATTAACTAAACTATTTTGTTTTTGGGTTTTATAAATATTTGACATTATAATCGTTTGTTGTAATAGGCTCAGAATATTGTATTCGAACATATCATCTATATTTCATTCATAAATAGAATCCGTGTTATATTTATTTTGGAAAGTTGATTTTTGTTTAATATTTAAATCTGATGCGATAAATTTTTGGATAATATAATATTTTAAGTTCTTTTAAATTAATTTTATTTATGTGGTAATCTTCAGACGATTGTTCTAAATCGTAAATTTTAATCAGAGTATTTATTGAATGTTGGGTAGGTATGAGAGTGTCAGGAGCTATAAGCTCATATTCTAATTTATTAAACATGTCTTATATTTTGGATAAAAATGTTTTTTTGATAATTTTTTAGAACTTCATAAGGTGTATAAATTGATTCTGTGGAAACTTTTTCTTGTTTTATTTCTTTTCTAGGATGAACTTCTACTAAATTTTTAATATATAGTCTAATTGTTTACTTATAGTATAAAGAACGGGATTTGTATAATTATTTTGTTTAATAATCATTTTAATATCTTTTGAAGAAATTTGTTCTCATATATCAGGATTTCTTATTCTTAAAGACTTGCTTTTTATGCCTATATGTTTATGAATGTAGGAAATATCCATTAAAGGGGATGTTGAGATTCAACTTTCCCTTTTACTATTTTTTATTTTGTAGAATTTCTTATTGTATTAACTGAAAAATATTTCTCGAACCATGTAAGAATTTTATATAAATTTTATGAATATCTATAAATTCATAATATTCTCGAAGGATTTCATCCTTTTTTATCATGATCTTTAAAATATTTTTCTCTTTTGTCTTTGCTTTTATTGGAATAAAAATGTTTTCTACATCATTCTTTATTGAATTCAAAAGGTTTTCCTAAAACATATATTTCATAATTTTTATTTTCTCTATTATTAATCATGGAGGAATATCCAAAATATTTGATGAATTTTCGGGGCTCTCAATTTACCTATCATAAAAGGGTTGAATAATATTTGAGGAATTATCTATTCCTTGTAGGAATAGTTCTTAACGTAGTTGAGATAGTGGAAACAGAGGCTCCAACTATCCTAAAATCATTATTTTCTATATTTTGATTATGTGATATCTAATCTTTGAAATACAGTACTTGTACTTGATATATCAAATGAATATCTTAAGGATAATCTTTTTGGTCTATGAAAAATTAATTCTAACTGTTCCAGCACTATTTTAGGTGATTTCTCTTAGAGGGATATTTCTAATAGGATCCGCTTTAACTAGAGGTATGGCTCTTTTTAATTTCTATATACCAAGAAGGCTAATTTCATATCACTGGATAGTTTTTGGTATTGTGGTGTGAGATCTAGTTGTATCTGTTTCTATTAGGACGATTTCTTTTGTTGGACTTTGGATTAAAGTCTTAGTATTTATCACAAAGTATATTGATTTGTAATGCAACTTATAAACTAAAGTTAAAACTTCATATCCAGGAAGCATTTTATAATTATGAGTATGAATCTAAAAAATTAATGATTTTATAATATTTTTAGACACTATAAAATTTGGACAACAATTAAAATGTACTGATCTTGTACAAAGGCTTGTTTCTATTGTTCGAAATCATTAAACATAATATTTCTTTGATCTTTTAAAATCACTAATATTGAGATATTTTTAGTGACTTCTACAATAAGAGGTTTGACTCCTACTTGGACAAGTCCAAAATGGATATACTTATAATTTTGGTCTCTAAGTCTTTTAATGATAGATTCATCTATTAATTGAAAGGTTTGATATTTTTTTGGATAGATAAACCTTTTTTCTTTTATTTTAATAATGTTGTTAAAAAAGTATTAAAATTTTCAAAAATTATATTTTTATAAATTTGATTTATTGGAACGGTTGGAATATTTCAATCATCAATTTTTTGAGAAATATTTTTATAATTAATTTCTTGTTCGTTGACAATTCTAATTGAGGATTGATCAAAATTTTAGGATTGATTGAAAATACAACTTGCAGAAGAATTAGTTCTTCTAAGAAATAGAAGCATCTTTTGATTTAAATTTCCTAAAAAAAAGATTATACTATCAAATTTCTTGGATTACTAAAGTTGCTTACGGGGATACTATGAACTTGACATACCTAACTCATGGCTTTATCAGTCATTGTATCAAAACTCATCAATCATAATAATACATTAAAAATTTGTATCCGAGCTAAGGAACAGAAGTCAAAAACTTAAAAAACAAAATTAATGTTTGCAAAATCTTGGAATTACTTGTTCTTTCTTGGCTCGGATTCCAATTAATCTCGTGGATTTAAGGATAGATGGATGAAAATTGAGTGGTAATAAAAATTTAATATTTTTATTGATAATATAATTTGTTTTTATAATATAATTTTAATCTTAAAAATTAAAGCTTAAAATAAAAAATCTAAAAAAAACTTTTGAGTGTGTCCCTTTTCTTCAATATTGAGCGGTTTTTATAAAGGATTCTTTCATTCTTTTATAATATTTTTATATTATTGGGAATTTATACTATTCATGCATTATTGATACAATTTGATCTCTATTTGTTTTGGCTTTTTGTCCTGGTAGAAATTTTTTAACTTTTCATAAATTTCTACCACATGCACCACATGATTACTTTTATGAAAACTTTTGTATAACTTTACCGTGACATTTTGGCCTCCACTTCTATCACTTTTCTTGTGATATTTTGGGAATCTTAAAAAGTTGTCACCATATTTTTTATTTGCAAGATCTTTTATTTCTTTTTTTGTTTTGATGATTGTGATAGAGGTATTGTCTTCTATAAGATTAATGATTTTAATTGAACATGACTGAGAAGCTTTATCTTTATATTCTTCCTCTGATTCAGAACTCGTTAAACTCAACATTTTTGCGATCATTCTTTTGTATTTTTTCTTACTCTTGGCTTGAGCTAGGAGTGCACTTGCAATTGATTTTTCTTGTAAAAACCTTGTTGCGTCCTTGTTACAGATAAATGATTTGTAAAGATTCATATTTTTGGTGAAGAAATCATCCAAATATTTGGTGTCATATTTTTTATCATTGAATTTGTCCCACCATTTGGTCTTGAATGTTCTGATCAACCAAGAGATATTTGAGTTTATTTCTTCATTATCTTCACAAATGTATCCCTAAGAAACAACTAAAAAAATACAAAATTTTGAGAAAAAATAAAGAGTATGAGATATTTATTTTTCTCTGGTTCGGGTTGAAATTTTTCAAAAAATTTTGGTCAAAGAGCTTGAGTTTTTTGTGATAGTATTTCAGATGTTGGTCCATAAAATCTCCACCATTCTTGAAAACAGTTAGAGAATTTATAGTTAAAATCAAATTTAAAGTATATGAGCTAAGAATGTCTCATATGTGGGTTACTCATAAGAAAAACAAGGTTCCAGGCTGTTTGATAATCTCTATATGAGAAATATGTGCAAATGATAATTTTCTCAAAAAAGCAGGTTGAGAATTTCATCAAAATCATTGGGTTTTCACCCCAATCTCTGGGTCTAAACGTTTTAATTATTTGGGCTTCGGAATAGGTTTTAAATTTTGGATCTTTTGCATCAATATAATGTTTATAAGATACAAATCCTATTTGAATTAAAGTATTCATATAATACTCTTGAGATTTTTCTAAGGATATCATAAAATCACAAGCATTAAAAAGATGGTTGATTAAAATATGTGAAGGTTTATCAAAAAAATCATCCTCCAATGGTACAATATATTCAACATTTTCATTTTGAAAATATTATGAAGATTTTTGAATAGATGTTTTGACAACACTACTTATTTGGGAAAACATGTTAAAGATATTGTAATTTTGAATCATTTCTGAGAGATTTTGATTTATATAAAACAATCTCTTTATTTTTTGAAATTTTAAATACTTTCACAGCAATTTGTTTGAGGGGACTTTCATCATTCATTTCAGTAAATGTCATGACAACTTCTGGAGATTGAGAAAGTGACTTAATATGTATTTGAAAATGTTGATTGTAGGTTTTATAAACATTTGACACTATAATCATTTTGTTGTAATAGGCTTAGAATATTGTATTCGAACATACCATTTATATTTCATTCATAGATGGTATCCACACTATATCATTTTGGAAAGTTGTTTTTTCTTCAATATTTAAATCTGGTGCAAATTTTTTTTGGATAATATAATTTTTTAGGTTGTTTCCAATTCATTTTATTAATGTGATAATCTTCAAACGATTGTTCTGAATCGTAAATTTTATTCAGATTATTTACTGAATGTTGAGTAGGTATGGGGGTGTTAGGAGCTATAAGCTCAGATTCTAATTTATTAAGCTTTTCTTGTATTTCTGATAAAAATATTTTCTGATAATTTTTGAAATTTCATAAAGTGTAAAAATTAGTTTTGTGAAATATTTTTACTTTTATTTCTTTTCTAAGATGAACCTCTACTAAAATTTCAATGTAGTCTAATTTTTTTCTGTAGTATAAAGGTTAAGATTTGTATAATTATTTTTTTCAACATCATTTTAATATATTTTGATAAAATTTATTCTCCTTCATAAAGATTTCTCATTCTTAAAAGACTTAGTTTTATGATTATATGTTTATGCATGTAGGAAATTTTCGTTAAAAGATGATGTTGAGATTTAACTTCCCCTTTCCCTATTTGTCATTTTGTACAATTTTTTATTGTATTAATTAAAAATTATTCCTCAAACCTTATAAAGAATTTTATGAATATTTATAAATTTATAATATGCTCAAAGGATTTCATCATTTTTTTATGGTCTTTAAAATATTTTTTCTTTTGTATTTGTTTTTATTGGAATAAAAATATTTTCTACAACATCTTTATTAATTTCAAAAGGGTTTTCTAAAACATATATTTTGAAATTTTCATTTCTCAATTATTAGTCATGGTGGAATTTTTTAAATTTTCATTTCTAAAATATTTGGTGAATTTTTGAGGCTCTCAGTTTGCCTAACATAAATGGGTTGAACAATATTTGAAGAATTATGTATTCCTTGTAGATTAGTTAACTTAGTTGAGCTAGAAGAAATAGAGACTCGTCCTAAAATCTTTATTTTCAATACTTGATTCTGCGATATTTAAACTTCTTGGACTATCAAAAATTAATTCAACTATTCTAGCACTATCTTGGATGATTTCTCTTAGAGATTTGTTTTTAATAGGATCCGCTTCAACTACAGGTGTGGATCCTTCTAATTTCCATATATCATGAAGGCTAATTTCATGCCACTGGATAATTTTTGGTATTGTGGGGAGCGATCTAGTTGTATCTGTTTCTATTAGGACGATTTCACCTTTTGGACTTTGGATTAAAGCCTTAATATTTACCATAAAGTACATAGATTTGTAATGTAACCTATAAATTAATGTTAAAACTTCATATCCAGAAAGCATTTTATAATTATGAGTATGAATTTGAAGAATTAATGATTTTAAAATATTTTTATCAGTTAAAAAGATCATAAAATTTTGATAAAATTAAAATGTATTGATCTTGTACAAAGGCTTGTTTCTATTATTCTTAATAAAGAATCATTAAACATAATGTCTTTAATCTCTTAAAACCATCGATATTGAGGTATTTTTAGTGTCTTCTACAGTAATAGGTTTGTCTCTAAATCTTTTAATTATAGATTCATCTAGTAATTGAAAGGTTTAATATTCTTTATGGATAAGTCCTTAATTGAAAAAGCATCAATCATATATATATATATATATATGTATATATATATATATAAACCCCGTTTGGACCAAAAAATTTAAGCTTAAAAATCCCTAATATAATAATCTAACCCATTTTTCTCATAAAGTAGTCAATATTTGATCATTGGATTATATCCGATCCAAAAATTTAAATCACACTAGAAGAAGGCTACCCAACTCCTCTCAGCTCTTACGTACTACATGGCCTTATATGATACCGTCACATCATCATCTAGAAATCATCCTAGTTATCTTTTATAGGCAAGATCTAAGTCGTTAGATTAGATCTAATATAATAACTTAAATCAAATCTAACCGTTTAGCTTTTTTGCAACTTTCTAAAGTCGGTCTAGTTGAACTAAGCTAAAGATATTACATTAGATTATTTGAAGAAAATCAAATTCTATAACCTAAATCGATCATATATTTTTCTTTTTAATCTTGCCTAAATGCATGTTGAACCCTAGGTGAGTTAAAATCACAATGAAAGTTAAGAAAAAAAATATACATATCAAGCTCGTTTGGGCCCAACAATTTAAATTTAAAAAACTTAAACTGGTAACCTAACCCATCTTTTTCTCCTATAGTAACTATCACCTTTTCGTTGGATTAGATTGGTCTAACAATTTATAATACACTAGAATAAGATTACTCAACTTTCCTCAACTCTTATATGACATGTGGCCTCATCTGATGCCGCCATATCATCATTTAGAAGTCAACCTAGTTATCCTTTTCAAATGAGAACTAAGCTATTAGATTAGATCTAATCTAATTGTCCAAATCAAATCTAGCGTTAAGCTCCCTTGTAATCTTCTTAACTTGATCAAACCAAAACCGAGCTAATTAAGGATGCTACATTAGTTTTTTTCAATGCAAGCCAAATTTAATAACCTAAATTGGTTTAATTTTGTTTAAATCTTGCCTAAATACATGTTGAACCCTATGTGAGTTAAAATAACAACGAAAAAGATAAGCAAAATGTATGAATTCTTTCGAACAAGTAAAATTTTAATTTAAACATATTAGGGACTTAAATATAATTTTGTAATATGTTGGTCCAATTATTGAATTAAGTTTATCAGTTCTTAATTAGGTTTCGCTCATGCCTTAGTGTAAAATTTCATCAAAAACAGAGTTCATTTGCATCCTTAATCAAGCATACATTTAACATGAACCAAAATACAAGTATTTTAAAGAACAATAGAAAATTAACTAAAATAGTGAATGATATACTGGTATAGCATATTCCCATTTTAGTACAACATTTATAAATACGACATACCAATATGATAATCCCGAGTATTGATCCCATTTATTTCATTTCAAAATATAGGTTTCTTATGACCAAAATATGTATTGGTATGATATCCCACGTACTGATTCTTGTGTCATATTTTTAAGGGGCATACTTGTAATCAACCCCGTGTATCAAAATGTGTAATTTCTATATGGCACGTACTAATACAACGACTATCTATATTCATATCAATGGCTAATTTTGTAACCCCTTAGACCGGCCTACGCGGAAAGCCCGATCTAGTGTGGTCATATATTTTTTTTCAAATACAATACGAGTTTCAAGTAAAATCAAAATAACTTGTAATAACAATAGTTCTACCTTCAACATAAACCAGATTCAAAATACAATCAGAATGACCTGTAAAGATATTAGTCCCATCAAAATCATTGTTTCAACCATAATTCAATATGACCTATACAAAAATATGTCAAACAGAACAACATCATTTAAAATAAAATGCATTATAAAATCGATAACTCAAAATAGATTACGTTTAAAACATTTTTCACAAAATAATTCACATATCTGTAGCAAAATAGAGGCACATGTCACCCTAATTGAAATTCAGAAGATTTAAACATTACATCAAAATATATCATGGAAGGTGTAGATCCTCCAAGTGCTAAATCCGGGATGCCTATCTACGAATATCTGAAAGGGGAAAGAAAACAGGTATGAGCTATAGAGCCCAATGTGTTCCAACAGTGCATACAAATCACAGGTAAAATCAAATAAGCAATAATATCAGAAAAACAGATCATGTATATGCATGATATGCTACCCTCCAACCAAACTCATAGATACAGTTCCCCAGAACAGTATCTGATACAATCATTAACCTAAACCCGATAGGGCGAAGGTACCGGCCTAAGGAATCACTTTAGAGAACAGGAGGAATTACCCCGGCTATTGAACGAGAACCGATAACTAGCGGAATTACCCTAACCGAGGCTAGGAACCATAAACAGGAGGAATTACCAGCTGGATCAAGGCTGAACCTCAAACACTTCACAACATCCTAATCCTAAAGTAACAAGCATGTAGTAATAGCAAGAATAATAAGAGTAGTATCAGGAAATAATCAATCATCATTTATATACCAAATCAGTAAATATCATACAGGATATATCAGGCATACAATTAAACACAATATGATCATGCTTAAGGTTCAAAACATAATATCTATAAATCAAGGAAAACAGTCATGTGCACATGCTAGGTTCATTTAAAATGGGAAAACAATAGTATACAGTCATATAGCACATAAGGAACACACCTCAAAATGGGTAGAAACAAACAGATAGTCTATCTGGTGTTTGAGTCTCGCCCTGCAGCAATACTGGACCCTATAGATACAAGATAAATTTATATTAATACCGGAGTTTAAATACTAGATTGTTTATTCATTGGGTTTTAAATTACATACGAGCCACGATCGAATCTCGAGATTGGTCAAAACGGGAGGAGCTAGGTTGGGCCAATACACGATCGGGAGGATTATGAGATCCTACAAATAAACAAGTATCGATATTACACCATAATTAAAACTCTGGACTTAACTTAACTTAGAAGAAAATTTTGACTCAAAACTTTAAATTCCAATTTGGAGGCTTTCGGGTTCAAATTTTGAGAAACGAACTTCACGGATGAACTCAGGACGTCGAAAAACATAAAATAGGGGTGTTTTGAAAATTTTGACTTTTTGGTCAAAGTCAACGCTGACGTCGGCAAAGTCAACGATGACGTCAGCAGCCACGTCATGCTACCGTCAACAGCCACATCAACATTCAACGCTGACGTCACTAGTGAACGGTCAACGGGTCAGGTTGGTCAATAGTTGACCGGTTCGGTTGACTTGGGTTGGACCGGTTCGGTTCGGCAAGTGCTGGCCGATTCGGTTTGGCTCGGGCTGATTGGTTGAAGAACGATTCAGATCAGGTTTAGGCCGGTTTGGACCGGTCAGCTCCAGGCCATAGTCCAAGGCGGCTGGAAATCACTCTGACGGCACGTGGAGGCCACGCGCGGCCCAAATCGGTCGAAAAACACACTCATGACTCCAGAATTTCAGATCCAAAATCAACAACACCTAATTACCTCTCAGAAATCAGACGAAAAAGTTGGAAATTCACCAACTTACCTTAAACTAACGTGCTCTCCGATGAAGGGCTGACCAACGAAGAACTGAGGGGTTTTTATGGGCGTTTTGCTCAACCTTCAACGGTGAGCACGATGAGGTGGTCGACGCTCCGAAACGACATCGATTGGAGGCCGAATTCGACGAAAAATCGTAAGGGTTTAACCCTAGATCTTCGAGGCTTTCGACCTCGATTCTCGGCGATCACAACGGCCAACCGGCGAGTGGGTGTGGAGGTTTTCGTCGGAGGACGATGGTCGATCGAACGATGATGGAGGTGAAGCAGCGACGGTGGTCGGGGGTTTGATTTAAGATGTGGTAGGTGAGGGAGACGAAAGGTTTAATTGGTTCAAATATAGGGGAAGGTTCCAGACCTGATGGGATAAGGTTTTATATTTTGAACATTATTATTTTTATTATTAATATCCGAAACATTGATAAGTTAAAGGCAATAAAGGAAAGTTCTTAACTCAAGAGCTTCCTAGCTCAGATGGTTGGATACTCAAACCAAAATATTGGTGGTTGTGCGTTCAAAATCCCACAACCACATTTTTCCTTTTTTTGTTACAAATTTTCCCTAAATTGAGCCTCATCAAACTCTGCATACCAATCCTTACATATGCATACTAGTATGACATAACTTATAATGATTTTTAGGTCTAAAGTATGGTACTTTAACTCATTTGACTCAAGTTTAACCAATAGGTATACATCATGCCACATACTAAGCATCAATTTCTCAAACATGCATGTAACAACCTGAATTTCCCAAACTCAATTTTGGGCATTGACCTGACTCTTGGTTCGTCATATACTATTAAATATTCAGGTTTTGTTAGATCTTGCTAGGCTTTAATTTTGGTTTTTTTGGGTTTTAAGTGTCAATGGTCTTAGACGTTGAGATTGTGAGTTGATGGGGGAGAATAATAAGGGACAATAGGGTAATTTTCCCCTAATGGAACACATTGATAAATGACTTATTTATTTTTCTACATTTTAACAAAAAGGATAAAGCCATCCTAGTCTTCATCTTTTCAAAACCTCTTCTCCTTCAAATTAACATTCAACACAAAAGAAAACGGGAAAACTTTGGTTTCGTTGTAATAAATCTCGGATTCTTCATCAAGAAAGGTTTTATCAACAAGAGATGATCTATCTTTTAAGGTGTTCATCTCTTCTTTTACTGGAAGATGGACTTGAAAGCTCAATGCAAGGTTTGGAAGTGGAAGACGCTTAGTGGGAGCTCTAGTTCGAATTTGGTTGCTTAAGATCAGTACATTTCTGATTCCTACATTTCTTAAGACTCATGAAATTATTGTTGGTTGAGATATATGGATTGCTTTATTTTCATAAAAGATTAAAAAAATTGACAATACATTCATAAATTTTATTCTACTACTTTATACATCCACATTCTACTTTTTTATCATCTACTACTATATTTATCCTATTTACATAAAATATAATAATAAAATAAAAATTAAAACATTAAATACAATTAAATTAACAATAAAATAAAAAAATAAGTAACAAAAAATTAAAATAAAAATACCTTTAAATCCATTTTTTTCTCTTGTCAATTTTCCTACACTAATATAAAAACAAAATTTAAATATCAATCTACCAACCCTGCCCACCACCCCTATCAGGCACCCACAAGCTACCAAGTGATCTTGGTCACTATTTAAAGTTGGAGCCACTTGGTTTTGTCTTGAAACAGTGCCAAGAAACCTAGGGAGGTAACATGTAGCAAGGCACTATTGAAAAACGAAACTAATTGATTCTTACATTAAATCCACTGTAGAATTTGTTATATTTTGTAAAATAATTTCCCTATTTTACTATATTGGACAAATTTTTAAAAAGAATATCTTATGAAATTTTTCATAAAGTTTGAATTTAATTTTATCTCTTATCTTATCACTTTGGTTAAATTTAATTTTAACTCTTATCTCTTTATTTATCATTTAAAAGCATTACAAATGTGTTATTTGAAATCAAGAGAAAACAATGAATCTAATTGATGACTTCCTAAATTACTTTTTTTTTTACTTTCTACATTATAAGGATATGAGTTAATAAATCATAAGTATTCGAGACATTCCTTAGGGCATTTATAAGGGTTTAGCTAGTTTGTTCTCATCTCTTGCTGAGATGAGTGAATGCTTGGAGAGCATGCATTATCTTGTATGTGTTAGTAAATGAATCCAAATGTCCTAGAGTCAGTCAAAGGGTACTTATATAGGAGATATGTTCTTCATGTTGTGTGAGTGAGTACATCCGACATATTTACGAGTTACGTGATATTGATATGATTAAAAACTGTTAACGCTCTAAAAAGTGTATATTTTATACCCTCTTATTTATTATTTAACTTGATTTCAATTTCATTTGCATTGCATGTAGAAATATTACATTTGTATTTGCATTAGATTAGGTTTGCTAGAAGACGTCACAACATAGTTGTTTGAGATTTCCTTCATTTTAGCTTTGCATTACCTCTTTTCTTCCATGAAAATGTATTTTAATGAAGGATTTGTGAATGGTTCTTTATACCTAGACATGAACTGATTTTAGTATGGCTTGCTTGTTATGGATGCTTTATTAATTTGAATAAACATTTTACAGTTTTCTGAATGTTTAGTTATGTTTTGTTCATGAAATCTTTTACCTTTTTTTGTTCATCCTTAGTTTGTAAGAGCTCTCGAGAGATTTCCATAGATAAGGTGTTAGATTAGCTTCGACCTAAGGATAGACGAGCTTAGATCACCGTGAACAATGTGGTTACTACTGGGAAGTAGAATACTAACTTAACTTAGGGATAAGGTAGAGTTTCAATAACTAAAAAGGGTAAAACTTGATCAACATTAGAGGTGTTAGGGTTGAGACCGATAGGTAATGTCTTAGCATTTTCGAGTGTTAGGTCTTTGACTAGGGATAGTGGAGGCATTTTTAGTAAACCCTGTTGAACATTTTTAAACCTGGGAAACAATAATCATTTGGGATAAAAGTAGAGAACTTTTCATAATAAGTCTAACCAATCTTTACCTTGAATATTCCTTCGTGTTTGTGCTCGAGCAATTTATCTTGGCTACTCCTATCTCAATGTTTTATTTTGCTACAACATTTTAGTGACATTTATAATTTTGCTTTAGCATATGTTCATACAAAAGAAATTATTAACTTTTATATATGTTAACTACTTTTGAATTTTCTTACACAATCCTCGTGGGAACTATCTCACTCACTCACTTTATTACTTGCGCGATTTTTATACTTGCACAGTAGCAAATTATTTTATAAGCATGCACATCAGCCAACAAAAACTATCTGTGGCTATGGTGATCTGGTTAAGGAAACACAACTTGATGGGCTATGTGAGCATCAAGTAACTCGATGGGCTATGTGTGAACGAGTAACCTGGTAAGATATGTGACCTCAAGAAAAACTTCCTGTGGATATTGTGATCCAAGTATATTTAAGATGTATTTTTGGTTATAACGATTCATATATGGTCCAACCTGACAACAATGTGATCACAGGGAAATCTAGTGGCTATCTGAGCATGGGTAAAGTAGGGATTCGCTGGCCAATAGGTATGGATGTTATATATTGTGTATGTATGTTCAATGGATGATAGATGATTACTTTTATACCCTAAGGTTGTATAATTAGGGTACGATATAGGTTAACCGAGAACTCTTACTAGGATAGGTTAGAAGATGTTCCTTAGCTTGAAAGCCTTTATGTTCACTCTTGGCCGTTTTATTATTTGTGTTTGTTTTATTATATTCATGAATCTCAGGATAGTAGAAATGTACCACTGAGCTTGTTAGCTCAACGTGCGGAATTTTAGTATTTTTCATACGTACGTTGACAGACTACTTTTGAAAAACCACATCGTGGAAGACTTCTCAGTATCGAACCATTTTAAGAGCACAATACTCGATATTCTAGTTTAGACTTATTGTATTCATATCATTATATTTATTGGTCAATCGATCTATTTAAAATTAGATCTCTTATTTTGTAAACACTTTTATTTTATATTATTATCAATATGGATTTATTAAATATAGGATATTTAAAATTTTATAAAGACATTTAAAAAGGAAATCTCTGATGAGTCAATTTTGGAAGACTCAAATGTAATACTTTAAATCCAAATCGGGATCAAAATATTACAATGCAAGCATGCTACACAATCATACATTCAAAGATAGAGTTACCAATTCTCTTATAGACGTGTATCTACCCAAGCATGCAAAACTTATCCTAAGCCCTCAAAACATTCCAAAAGGCATAAAAAGTCCAAATTACCAATCAAAACATGTTGAAAACTTAAAGGTACCAAAACAAACCTCTCAAAACAATTTAAACATATTGTCTTTATTGCCGAAAATTAATTTATAAACTATGCTTGTGTTGAATCAAAACTCTTGGAATCCCATTGCTTACTTGTTGCCCCAAATGAATACACGTCTGCATTGATTAGGAAAAAGACGTGTAAATACATAATCCTTGGTGAGAGAAATTCAAAATACTAATATCAATGCAATTGAAAATATTCAGTAAACCATTCGTTTAACAATTAATACATGTTCTTTCATCATTTAAATCTTTCTAAACCCTACAATCCCATTTCATTATAAAACATGTATCATGGACAATGGTGCATAATCATATATGTTATAATCCTCTACCTAGTTTTTTTTTATACATTTCATTTCCTAGGCTTAAGTAGCAACGTCATCATTTTACACATTTCATAAATTATCACAAGTCCATCATGATAAATAAATTTAAATATTGGTTTTATAGTGACCCAAATATCATAACTGTAATCATCATTTTTTTTTCAAGATAAAAATCCGATTTTAATTCTCGTTTTGATTCAAATAAAGGGCGTCTAATTATTAAACAAAAATGCAAAAAAATAAATACTATGTACATACTATTTTGACTTATGAAAAAAAAATATTATACATATTTAAAGTTTCCTTATCATGTTTTTATGATTTTTTTTATTATTTATTTATTGTTACTATTATAAATATAATTTTTATTACACATTTAAAGTAAAAAAATCCCAAAAATATTATCTTGTTATTTTTTTTATTTTTACTCTTTATTACATTTTATATATGTTTCGTCTATTATTATACTTTATTTTATTTTTATTTTTTTCATTTTGATTACTTTATTATTATTATTTAGTATATTATATTATATATATTAATCTAATTAATTTAAAACCCAAAACAATAATAAATAATAATCCCATTTTATATATAATTTCAGTCCATTACATAACTATAAGCCCATTAATAAAAAAATATCAGCCCGGTTTTAATTACATGCCCATTTGATTCGGACCAAATCCTAATCCCGGTCACCCATTACATCAAAAACCCTAACTCCATTTTTTATCTACACAACCCATTTTGGGTCGTTGTATCTAATCTTGATCCAACGACTCAGATCAAACGAAGAAAGAAGCTTCCAAATCCCACGTTCCATGCGCACCTCTTCGAATCCACAATCAGTCCGTTCGCCTCCCGCTCGTTCTCCGACGGCCGCGACATCGCCGATGGTCCCCGTTGCTTCTCTGATGGCCATGTTCACATGTGAAACAAACAAAATGTCAGAATTTGTACACCATCACAACCAATTCACAGCAAAATTCTGAGCAATATCAGATAATTTTAGTACGAATTCGGCAAAAATTCAGAGGCGAAACGCAAAATAAGAGCAGAAATCAGACGAAACAAAACAAAACCATAGCAGAGCAACCA
The DNA here is from genome assembly GCA_035048815.1 of Abelmoschus esculentus. Taxonomy (NCBI): domain Eukaryota; kingdom Viridiplantae; phylum Streptophyta; class Magnoliopsida; order Malvales; family Malvaceae; genus Abelmoschus; species Abelmoschus esculentus. The sequence continues at coordinate 8,127,877 of JAUCBN010000049.1, forward strand.
ATCGCAAATTTCCTTGGATTTTATTTTTGTTTCGGGAAATATTGCAAATTGGTTATAAAACCGAATGAATCACACTGTACGAGAGACTTTTTTCCTTTCGATTATCAATACAAAAAAACAATTTCAGAGGTAAATACTCTTGTAAACTCATTTTTTTACCTTCGACATCTGGATCGAGTTTTCTTTTTGCCCTCTTCGACTCATTCGGTAATAAACTCACGGTCGTTGGGTTGTTGAAGAGGTGAACCGAGTTGGAGAAGATCGGACACTTGTATTCTTTCTTGGCTTCCCGAATGAGATAAAGGGACCAAAAGATTTTTTTTTCTTGTTTTGAAATCGAAAGAAGGAAAAGTTTCACTTTTGTTTTTAGTTTGGAAAAGCAAATAAAGAGGGTTTTGTTTTCGCCGTCCACCGCTAGCGGTGAACGGAACCTGGGTATTACGGTGATTCCTGGGTTTTCTAGAGAACATCCTTTGAATGTTCTTCAATTCTGGAGACAAGGATGAGCAATTTTAGAGAGAAATTTGGTTGTTTGGTTTCGGTTAAGAAAAAAAATGAAATAAAGGGGATCTCTTTTTTAGTTATGTTATATACTCGGTCCCTGTTTTAAAAATGGGGAATTTGTTTTTTTAAGTCCCCATGTCTTGAAATTTTCTCCGCAATCCCCCTATTTTGTTTCACATCACAATTTAGTCACTAGACAATATAATAAAATTCGTTTTGTTTTAATTTGGGCCACAAAACTTTCTTTTTGTTTCTATTTAGTCGTAATTTTGTTTGTAATCGTTAATTTTAAAAATGATTTATTTAATTTAAAACCCTTCCATGTTTTGGAGCATATTTTTAGGCCATTCCTCACTTCAAAATAACGTTTTGAAGGCTTAAATATTTTTAAATCTCTTCAATCTGGTCACCGTTTAAAAATAAAGTTTGTTTTCCTTTCAATTTTGACCCTTAGTTTTCTTTTTGTTCCATTTTAGTCACTTTTTTAAGGGTTAAGTTCCTTTTTCCGTTTTAATTTGGTTCTAAAATTTTGTTTTCATTTTGATCCTTTCTAGTGTCCTATCTATTGTTATTTTGGCCTTTTTATCATTTTTTCATGTTTATTTACATTTTGGTTTATTTATTCATTTGGTTTTTTGTTTATTTATTCACGTATTCATTTATTTACATGTACACATGTTTTATTTGTATTTACATTTACGCACTTTATTGTTCATGTTGTATGTATTTATTTTTGTACAAGTTTTTTATATGTTATCTCTTGCTTAAATCATACCTCGTTAATTAATGAATCTAATGCAAATTTCATTATTCGGTCGTAACGGGCCCGACACCAGACGTAATGGAGGTGGTGTATGCGTTTACCTTCGAATAAAAATACGGTAAAAAAATAAATTTGAATTCGAATCTTTAAACAAATCTTAGTTTATATGCCACTTTAAATCGAAAATTCTAAAATTAATTAAGTGATTATTTTGTAAAGGTGCCAATTTTTTGGACGGTTTTAAAATGCTAACTCCATTTTCAAATCGTAACTGACTCTCGAACCCGTTTTATTCGAAACTTTGGTTTTTACGGTGTCCAGTCTACCAAAGTGACCGGTAGTGACTCTAATTCTTTTCAAATCGTTTTTAGGTCTTTTCAAACCCTAAATTCCCAAATTTTAAAACCCCCAATTTCTCAATTTTTAATCCCTAGCTTTCCAAAATTCTCATTTTTAAATCCCTAAATTAAATTCCCAATTTTTATCCATAATTTCAAAACCTAATTTTTAATCCTTAACCCTATTTTTTTTAAATACCACTTTTTAACTAAATTCTCAATTTCAAATTTTCCCAATTTTATAACATAATTTCTCTAATTTTAGAATCTCCCCTTTTTAGTTTCAAATCCGTAATTTTTCAATTTAAACCCTAAATTTTCAATTTTGAGATATTGTCAAATTTCATTTCATTTCAAGACTTTTAGATTTAATTTTTTACTTCATTACAATTGGCGACTCCGCTGGGGACGTTTTTTAAAACTAACGAGTCAAGCCTTATTTTCAAACTACCGCTTAATTAATTTTGGAAGTTGTGAAGTAAATTGATAATTAAATTATTATTTGTTTATTAATTCAAAGTTTTTTTAAACACATTTTAAAATTTCATTCAAACCCGTGTCTTTAAGTGGGGGAAATGCTAGTACTTTCGTAAGGATATCGTTCCTTCGTATGAGCCCTAGTAAGTACCTTCGGGGCTCGACTACCCTATGCTTTCGTAAGGATATTGTTCTTTCGTAGGGGCATAGCGAAAGGGTCCCCCTAAATTGAACTTGATCAAGATGATTCTATAATGGGTCATGATCGGGGGCCTTGCTACACTTAGAAGAGGACAACGAGGATAATTTGGGTACCTCGTAGAACCAAAACTACATTTAGAGAATTTAGAAAACCTACCCGATTAGAGCCATGCGGTTAACCTAGGTTCTATTAGATGAGATATATAGGTTTGCTTTGTCTTCTATTTTTGCTTTATTATTTTGCATCAACATTTCATGAAAGTGTTGGTCTAAGTGGTTTGTCCTATACGAGATTTCCATTGATCAAGGGGTTTCTTGAAAAAAAGATAAAAGAGACAGAGAGAAAAGGGAGAAAAAAGAAAAAATGATAAACAAAAGGAAAAAAAATCGAGGACCTCTCTCAAACTTCAGTGGAATTTACTCAAAAGGCGATCACTATCGGGATCACATCCTCACTTGCATTCATTTTTGCATTCATGTATTTTCGTAGCATACATTATTGAATTCATCAATAAGGCAAAAGATTGACATTAGGTACATCGTGGCAGTTTTTCAAGCCGCAATCATTCCGCACTCCTACAACACTCGTTCTGAGTTAAGAGTCATGGATGAGATATTGGCTAATGTTGAGAATTCACATAAGGAACTTGAAGACCATTTGATCAACATCGAGGAAAAAATTGAGAAGTCTCAAAATGACATCATCACCCAGCTCACCGCTTTGTTCGGAAAGTCCAACCATGGAAAGGCTAAGTTTTCCGATGAGTAGTCCAACATGGAAGATCTAGGTGGGAAAACTCCTCACACCAAGGCTCAACCCGAAGCATAAATTCTGAAAGGCATTCACATTGCTGGCGCATTTGTTAACCACCCAATTGACGTGGGTCAAGGTTTCGAAAATTAAGTCAATGTCGAGGTCCCAGATTTGGACTTGATGAATGAAGTAGATTCCAGGTTGAGAACATAATTCGAGAAAAGATTTGAGGAAAAACGCCTCCTAGTTGAAGAAAAATTCAACCTGTTACAAGTAATCGAGGATTTTGGGATTGATGCTTATAAGTTAAGCTTGGTGTCATATTGGGTCATCCCACCTAAGTTCAAAGTGATGAACTTCAAAAAGTATGATGGGACCACTTGCCCTTCATCTCACTTAACCATGTATTTTCGCAAGATGGCGACACATTTGAGGAAGGAGAAGCTTCTTATCCATTGCTTTCAGGATAGCTTGACTAGGGTAGCTTCCCGTTGGTATTCCCAACTCAGTCGAGTAAATGTGAATTCATGGAAAGACTTGTCCAAAATCTTTATTGAGTAATACAAACATGTGAAGGACATGGTCCCGAATAGAAGCATGCTTCAAAGCTTGTCTCAGGGGCAAGATGAGACCATCCGACAGTATGCTCAGAGATGGAGAGATATTGCGGCCCAAGTTCAACCGCCAATCATGGAAGGTAAAATCACTCGCCTATTTGTGGACTCTCTTCATGGTCCACTCAATGAGAAAATGATCAACAATATATCTTTGGGATTTGCCGAGTTTGTGAGTACATCCGAAACCATCGAGGCTTCTTTCAAGAGTGGCAAGTTGAAATCCGGGGAAAACCTACACAAGTACCCAAAGAGGAAGAACAATGAGGTGAGCCATGTGAGCACCTACAATCCCAACAAAGTTTTTATTGCCCCGAGGTTTGCAACTACGAGTGCACAAAGACCTAGTAAGAGGGAACCGAGGAAGGAAGAAGTTTTTACCCTTATACTTGTGACTTAAAGTGAGTTATACCCCAAAATTCTCGAGGCGAATCTAGTTTGTCTCTATCACATTAACCCAATACAACCTACTTATCCAACATAGTACAACCCTAATGCCAAGTGCGAATACCATATCCCGCCAGACATCACACAAATGATTACAAGGCCTTTAAAAGGATGGTTCAAAACATGATCAATACCGGGGTCATCCAGTTCGACGATACAAATGTGACAACCAATCCGTTGCCAACCAACGACAAAGCTTAGTGGATAGAGGTCTCAAGAGTTGCCAGAAATCTTTATATGCATCTCACTTTAGCTTTTCGTAGATATTTGTTTGCATTCAATTCCTTGCATTTTCATTTTTTCTCCTTTAATCAATCTCGCTATCTTTGGCCCAAAAATAGCGATGACCTTTTGTAATAGGCTTCTATCATGTTTTTTGTTTCAATGAAGAGGTGCACTTTTTTATATATACCTTTTCTACTCTTTCAAAGATTCTTGGATATTTAATGCTTGCTGTGTCTCTGATTCAGACACATAAAAAGAAAAATTAATTAATTGAATGTTGTGATCACGATGAATTACAATTCTGTCTCCAACCCGCTTTAGTCGGAAAGCTTGAGAAACAAGACTACTACTCCTTCGATAATGTTCAATGATAAGAATGTCCCGTGGAAAAAAGAATCTACTCAAGTTTGAGAATTCCAAGAGGTCAAAAGCATTAAAAAATAGAAAAACCATTAAAAAGGAGAAGAACAGAAAAAAGGAAAAGAGGTGAAAATTTTAAAACCCTCAAATGAACGAGCAAAATAACAAGTCTCAGAGCATCCTGATGGAGTTGTAGGGGAAGAACGAATCTAATAAGGAGCTATAACTCCAACAATTCGATATCCTAGCGTCAGTGATGACTCTTTGAAGACAATGACATCTTAATCCATTAATGACTAATTACAAACAAAAACACATGCTTACACTTGGAATTCTCAAACCGAGTTACGAAAACAAATATAAGAACTCCAAGGAGTAGTTTTCAAGTGGATCAAGCGAGTACGGTAATCATAAGGATGAAGTGAACGATTTGGATAGAATTTTGATACTTCAAAATATCGCCACAACATTTCAAGGCAAAACATTAACCATTGTGTGTCGAGTCTAAGACACTCTAGCATTGGATATCCAAGGATTTTGTTCCTTTTTTTTTTACTATCAGTTTTCAATTTTTGAAAATTTATTTATAAAGGCGTTTTCCTTTAAAATGCCAATTTTTGAAAAATCTCTTCAAAATATTTATTATATCCATTTTTATCAAAATACAAGGCTATTGAAGCATTTAAATCATATTTGATTAAGCCCAAGCGTGGTAAAATTACACGATGCAAGGTTTCCCACAAAGAAAGGGGTCATTCTCTTTCGGGAAGTTTGCTCAAGCTTATTTTCGAAAAAGTCCGACCCTTTTGGACCACAATTAGAAAACAAAATTTTTGGGGCAAAATTTTGTTGGGGGCATTAAGGCAACCATTCAGCCTAGCAATAAGAGTTTCCTCAAAAACAGAATTTGACCAAGTTTAATCCATAACATAAATTTTGATGAGAGACTTCGATTAAACCAAACCTATTTTTGAGGAGATAGAACCCACCAGTGTTCGGGGCAAGATCAATCACAAGTTTTTGCACGCAATACGATATTTTAGGAGTTCATACTAGATGTTCATATTTTTGGAGCAAGTGTTCACCCTAGCTTCAAGAGCGCTAATCAACAACAATTTCAACCTTGGTCTAAAATCTAATAGACCTCATTTCGACCAATGCAATCCAACGGTCTCCTATCCAAAATAAGACTTAGTGAAGTTGAAAGCCCGAGTATCCAAGGGTTATCAAATTTTGAGGGCCCAATCATCAAATACTAAAAAGAAAAAAAACATTCATCATTTAGTTTAGTATTACCTAGAATTAGGGTCATATCAATATCTGCACTCATTTCTGCCTTATCCGTATTAAGGCATTCCCTAGATTTAGGGGCACATTAAAATATGCATTCAGTCATGCATATATCATTTAGTCAAAATCCCTAGGTTAGGGGCATACTAACCATACATCAAATCATTTTAACCTCTTTTGACAGGAGATGCACAATTTGCAAACCTTTTTTTTAGACATCTATAAGACGATCAGTGCGTCATGGACCAAGCCTCTAGTAAGACGATCAGTACATAGTAGGTTTTTTCTCTTTGGAACATCAGTAAGAAAATCGGTGTGTGGTGAACTGGATCTCCAATCTAGCTATCAGTAAGGCGATCAGTGCATGGTGAGCTAGATCATTCAGTATTCAACTTTTGTTTTTGGGGCATCAATAAGATGATCAGTTCATGATGAACTAAGCCTCTAGTAAGACGATCAGTGCATGGTGGGTTTTTTTTCACTTCGGGAAATCAGTAAGACAATCGGTGTGTGGTGAACCGGATCTCCAATCTAGATGTTAGTAAGGCGATCAGTGTATGGTGATCTAGATCATTCAGTATTCAACCGTAATTTTTAGGGCATCAGTAAGACGATCAATGCGTGATGAACCAAGCCTCTAGTAAGACGATCAGTGCATGGTGGGTTTTTCTCTTCAGGACATCAGTAAAACAATCGGTGCATGGTGAACCGGATCTCCAATCTAGCTATCAGTAAGGCGATCAGTTCATGGTGAGCTAGATCATTCAGTATTCAACCTTAATTTTTGGGGCATTAGTAAGACGAGCAGTGTGTGATGAACCAAGCCTCTAGTAAGACGATCATTGCATGATGGGCTTTTCTCTTCGGGACATCAGTAAAACAATCAGTGTGTGGTGAACTGGATCCTCAATCTAGTTGTTAGTAAGACGATCAGTTCATGGCGAACTAGATCCTTTAGTATTTGATTCCTTGGTTTTCGCGACACCAGTAAGGCGATCGGTGCATGGTGGAACGAATCAAGAAAATCCCCTCAATGTTCAACTTCATCTTCCAACAGTGAACGAAACAATCAATGCATAAAATTTCGGTTCAACAGGGAAGTCGGATAAAATTAGTGCTTATTGTCTTTGCTCTATCATTTTTCCACAACGATAAGCAAAGAGGGGCAACTGTAAGCACTAATTTTATCAGGGGCGAAATGTAACCCCCTTAGCCCGGCCTAGATAGAACCGGCTTTAATGGGTCACACGGGGAATACAGAACCAAACCCGTGAGGGCTCGACTTGATAAACAACCCTGCAAACCATTATATTTTTTTCTTGACTAGATGCACAATTATGTTCTTATGTATGTCGGGTTCATGCAAAACAAGAATGGTAACATTCGGTGCACAATGGACCACTCAATTAGTATGCGTGCGATTAAAGGACTAAAACGTAATATTTTTAATTCGAACAACAAACTAGAAATTCAATCTATCAAAGTTCATTTAAACGTGCATAGCGCACTCACAATAAAATTATGATCAATCGGAGCATCATAGCATCATCAATTTCATACTTCATTAATTAGGGACCTAAATGTAAACACATAAATTCTAGGGACTTATCCGACCTTAGCTAACCAATATGAAATTAAGTTATTTACATGCATCACGGTGATACTTCCACTCAAAATGATATTCATAGCATCCCTATTCGAATACAAGAAGATAACTGACACCAAACGAAAATCCAACACTTTAAATTCTCCCTTTTTGGTTAGGGGTATCGATACCTATAAACATGGTATTGATACCATGACATGGCAGTGGCTGAGTGAGCCTCCAATAGCCAGAGGTATCGATACAGTTCTGGACGGTATCGGTACCCTAGAGACCAGTGAGCATTTGGCTTCGAACCATGGTTCGATGCCACCCATTTTTGCCTTGGGGTATCGATACCACAACAAGGTGTTTCGATACCCCTGTGCGCATAACACTAAATTAGGCAATCTAAGTTGGTTTAATCCCATCCAAACATATCCATAATCATTAGCAACTAAATGCACAATTCCTAGACACATTAAGCATTTCAAACACTCATTCATAGTCAACATAAAATCCACAGAACCTATAGGCATGCTCCCTAAATATTGATTCAAATCAGCCAAACATTCATGCATGAACCTGCTTCAAACGAACCAAATCAATACAACATTTCATCAGGCAACAACCAAAGCAAAATTAGAGTTCTTATTACAAGTTTTTAGCTAAACAAATCACACTCTCTCATGGGGTTGGTTTACACACTGCCAAGCCCTTTTTTATTTACCAAAGCATACAAAAAATATGTAGACTTTTCCCCTTGGTCCTCTTGCTCCAAATGCAGCCCCAATTGCCTCTATTTTTCTGCAAAGATGAAAAAAGAGCTTAAGCAAAATATGATTAGTGAGGTAGCTCTAAACAAGACCATCAATGCATTAATTAAAACCAAACATGCTTTACCAAAATCATGATCATGTTCATAATACCAAAACATTTCCTTGAGTATTCATAGCAATATCAAATCATTTCATATATGCATATTGGCTTTCTAGTGATCACTTGTTGTGAACCTTAAGCTCACCGAATACGCGGATCCATTATTTTGTTTTGGAGACCCTTAGTATCGTCATGACACAAAGTCACCCTCATCAAGCTCTACCACGCACGGTTAGACACAAAGTCACCCTTGTTACGTGTAGGTGGCTCTACCACGCACGGTTAGACACAAAGTCACCCTTGTTACGTGTAGGCATTTTCTTTATTTTCATAATCTTTATAGTGCACTCAATCCAAATGACATGTTATTTGTATTCTATCTAAAGTTAGTGTCACTAAGCCAATATTAATCCAATTATGCATGTCAAGTTGCTACTCATAATGCATTCATTGTGTGTTCATCAAGTGAACCATAACCATGCTCAACGGCTTAATCAAATATAAGGCAAATAACCACATAGTGTTCCAAATCATTTTCATGCTTTCACAAGTCACGAATATCATTGTAAGCCATGCAATTCCAGCAACTAATACATGCATGCATCATTTCAAAATTCAAGTTATGCAATCCCAAAATCCCTATGGAAACATCCTCCTCAAGACCATTTCCAAAATAATCAAAACTCAAGATAATGCATCAAAACCTTTGCAAACACTTACTCTTGAACTATGGAAAGCTTTCACACTATTCCATAGTCCCCAAAACAGATCCATACACTTGCGAATCACTTTTAACCAAAAATTCAGTCATCGATAAGCCGAAACGATCCTTCGCCAACACTCCAATGTCAACGCCAACGAACCAGCCACTTAGGAGACTTCTTGCACTTCCTCTACATCATCAAAATAGAGCATATACACATCAAAACATGCTTAACACAGTAGCTAGATCAAACCTCCACAAAACTACCAAAAACTAAGCTGAAAAGACCGAAAACTAAGCCAAAACGTATCCGAAACAACACCAGCCCTTAACCTAATGAATCTAACATCTAAACCTCCTAAATTATAACCTAAAAACACCTTCAAACCTTCTTTATACTTCCAACAAAAGCAGAGCACCTAAAACAACCCATAAAACAACCGAAAACCACCTCTAAACAACACCGATTCAATTATTCTGGGATTAAAATTATGTGCCATCAATTCAAGACTCAATTAATCATCAAAGTAAGTTTAATTTCATAAGAAATCATCCTAATTACAGCCTTGAATGAGATCTAACCTAATTTCTTGAAAATTCCATAAAAACTTAAAAATCTTGAATTAAAACATGAAATCAATTTAGGATTAATGATTTGTAAGCCAAATGCTTGGGAATATCAAATAAAGAACCTTAGAAATGAAAAGGAATCAGAATTTATCTTTGAGATGCATCTACCAAAATTTGACGTGAATTCTTCTCTTGATTTTCCTTAAAATTGGATAATAATTTGCAAAATAGATGGGTAGGTTTTGTAGAGAATGAAATATGGAGTAAAATAAGATAAATCTTGATGAAAATGGAGAAGAATTCAGCAAGTAATTGAAGAAAGGATTAATTACCGTGGAAGTCACGTTTGTTTGTCCTCAGTACAAATTTAGTCACCGATTTTGAAAATCGACCAATATAGTCACATACGTTTTCGGACTGTAAACTTATGGTCACTGAGACGTTTGTTGCCGTTAAACTTTAACGGGAAGCTGATCTATCATAATAAAAAATGATAAACTACTTAAATAGTCCCTAAATTATTCTTTCACTATTGTTTCATCTTTAATTTGACCCCTAAAATTTTAAAACTTTATATTTTCACCATCTTCTCAAACAAACCCCCTTTCTCTAAATATTGTGATTGTCAACAAAAATTTCTACTGCTTTCTCATTTTAAATAACTCTCATTGAACAATTTATTTTATCAAAATTACTAACTTTTTTAGACACTTCTTTTTTTTCTCAGTTAGTGCTCAGTTGCCTGGGTTGGGATACTCATACTATGTAACACAATAATTTCTACAGTGACACTTGATCCGAATTCAAAAAAAAAATGCTCCATTCCAATCCTTCACTGATGTTAGTCTTCTCTTCCTCCATGGATTTGGTTCCAACAAGAGTGCAAAAGTTACCATGATCTTGGAAGTGGAGGAGCCAATCCTGAGATCTCTCGCCAGGTTGGAGGCTTTGCATCCAAATCTAGAACAAAAAAATCATTAAGCAAGCTCTGCTTTTCACAGCACATGCACTAAAGTTATACCTTGAAGGTTCAACAACCCCTAGAATAGTAAGCTTTCTTCATACAGCTGCTTCAAGAGTGGTCAATTCTTTTGTCAGCCTACTCCATCAAGTCTTTGTGCACCAGAGATTGTCTCAAAAGCTCGCATAGTTTCACAACCCCATATATTTTGATAGACCATCCGTCAAAGATCTTCAGTTTTTGTCAAGTTATTTAACTATTTACAGACAGAACCAACAAATGCAATGTCTCTTGGAGTTAGTCGTGAAAGTATATTGAAAGATAATACAATATCTCACAAAACCCATGATAGATTTGTCGGTCCCAACCTCTATAGGCTGAAAAGCTGAATAACTAGAACTAGAACGATTGAATGACTTCATAGATTGCTTTATTAAAGATTCAGACACTGACCTAAATTAATGTTCAATTTCTAAACCATATATAGGAGTAAGACGCAGTTTTGTTCATCAAAGGAGTCCATCCTTTTAAAGTTCAACAACTCTTCTTGAAATTCAATGCCCTCCTCAAGGCATCTCCGCATCTCTAGAACTACAGAATAATCTACTAAAGAATATCGTCTTTTTTCAAATGACCCTCTATACCGTAAGAAATGGCTGGAAAAAAATCACACAAATATAGTGGAATAAAAAGAAAGTAGTAGAATTTTTTTGGGGAAGGATAATAGTAAGAGAAAAGGGGTTTGTTTTAAGAAGATGGTGAAAATATAAAGTTTTAAAATTTTGGGGGTCAAATTAAAGATGAAACAAAAGTGAAAGGATAATTCAGGGACTATTTAAGTAGTTTATCACTTTTTTATAACGACATATCAGCTTCCCGGTAAAGTTTAACGACAATAAATGTCTCAATGACCATAAGTCTATAGCCCGAAAACGAACGTGGCAATATTGATCGATTTTCAAAATTGATGACTAAATTTGTAATGAGGGCAAACAAACGTGACCTCCACGGTAATTAACCCTTGAAAAAATCAACGAGAGAAAATGAAGAGAAAAAGATGAAAAAATATAAAGAAAGTTTGGAAGAAACGATGAGAAAATATGGTTGAAAAAGAAAATGAAATTAACTTCCAATAAAAACAATTTTTGGTGGATAATCTTTAATTAAAATAATTTGGGTTAATGGCCCTCTAAGGATTCTAAGCTTTGGCTTACTTTCCAATTTAGTCACTAAAAATCTTAAAATTTCGAAAATTACAAATTAAACCCCTAAACTTTCCAAAATTTACAATTTAGTCAATAGTATAAAATTACACCTAATTAAATCCAATTAAAGCTCAATTAATATTTCCTTAATTTCAAAATACCATTTTAATATTTTTAAAACCCTTTTACCAATTTATTATTTATCCAATTCAAATATTATTATTATTTAATTTATCCGGAATAATGAATCCACGAAATTCGATTCTACTCGAACCGAACCTTCCTAGCCAACACTCTAACTTCTAACCCCTAAACCGGGATTTTACACGAAAACCCGATTTTAATTCTCGTTTTGATTCAAATAACAAGCTTGTCATTATTAAACAAAAATGCAAAAAAATTACTATATACGTACTATTTTGACTTATGAAAAAAACAAAAATATTTTACATATTTAAAGTTTCCTTATCTCGTTTTTATGATTCTTTATTTTTTTTTTTGTTATTTATTTATTGTTATTATTATAAATATAATTTTTATTACACATTTAAAGTAATAAAATCCCAAAAATATTATCTTGTTATTTATTTTAATTTTTACTTTTTATTACATTTTACATAGGTTTCATCTATTATTATGCTTTATTTTTATTTTTTTCATTTCTATTACATCATTATTTATATTATATTATATTATATTATATTATATTACATTAGTCCAATTAATTTAAAACCCAAAACAATAATAAATAATAAGCCCATTTTATATATAATTTCAGTCCATTACATAACTATAAGCCCACTAATAAAAAATATCAACCCGGTTTTAATTATATGCCCATTTGATTCGGAACAAATCCTAAACTCGGTAACCCATTACATCAGAAACCCTAACTCCATTTTTCATCTGTGCAGCCCATTCTGGGTCGTTGGATATGATCTTGATCTAACAGCTCAGATCAAACGAACAAAGAAGCTTCGAAATCCCATGCTCCACACGTGTGGCGATCCGTATACTCCATGCGCGCCTCTTTGAATCCACAATTAGTCTGTTTGCCTCCCACTCGTTCTCCGACAGTCGCAACATCGTCGGTGGTCCCCGTTGCCTCTCCGATGGCCATATTCACATGCGAAACAAACAAAATGTTAGAATTTGTACACCATCACAACCAATTTGCAGAAAAAATCAGAGCAATATTAGAGAATTACAGTACGAATTCGCCAAAATTCAGAGGCGAAACGAAAAATTAGAGCGGAAATCAGACGAAACAAAACAAAACCGTAGCAGAGCAACCAATCGCAAATTTCCTTGGTTTTTATTTTTGTTTTGGGAACTCTTGTAAATCGGTTATAAAACCAAATGAATCACACTGTAAGGGAGGACTTTTTCCGTTTCGATTATTAATAAAAAAACAATTTCAGAGGTAAATACTCTTGTAAACTCATTTTTTTTTACCTTCGATATCTGGATCGAGTCTCCTCTTTGCCCTCTTCGACTCATCTGGTAATAAATGGCCCCTCTTTGAAGAGGTGAACCGAGTTGGAGAAGATCGGGCCCTTGTATTCTTTCTTGGCTTCCCGAATGGAATAAAGGGACCAAAAGATTTCGTTTTTTTGTTTGTTTTGAAATCGGAAGAAGAAAAAGTTTCGCATTTTTTTTAGTTTTGAAAAGCAAATAAAGAGGGTTTTGTTTTCACCGTCCACCATTAGTGGTGGACGGAACCTGGGTATTACGGTGATTCCTGGGTTTTTCAGAGAACATCCTTTGAATGTTCTTCATTTATGGAGACAAGGATGAGCAATTTCAGAGAGAAATCTGGTTGTTTGGTTTCGGTTAAAAAAAATGAAATAAAGGGGATCTCTTTAATAGTTATGTTATACACTTGGTCCCTGTTTTAAAAATAGGGAATTTTTTTAAGTCCCTCGTGTCTAGAAATTCTCTCCGCAATCCCCTCTTTTGTTTCGCATCACAATTTGGTCACCAGACCATATAATAAAATTTGTTTTGTTTTAATTTGGGCCACAAAACTTTTAGTTTGTTTCTATTTAGTCCTATTTTTTTTTGTAATCGTTAATTTTAAAAATGGTTTATTTAATTTTAAACCCTTCCGTGTTTTGGAGTATATTTTCAGGCCCTTCCTCACTTCAAAATAACGTTTTGAGGGCTTAAATGTTTTTAAATCTCTTCAATCTGGTCACCGTTTAAAATTAAAGTTTGTTTTCCTTTCAATTTTGACCCCTTAGTTTTCTTTTTGTTCAATTTTAGTCATTATTTTAAGGTTTAAGTTCCTTTTTCCATCTTAATTTGGTTCTAAAATTTTGTTTTCATTTTATTTCGGTCCTTTCTAGTGTCTTTTTATTTATTGTTGTTTTGGCCTTTTAATACATTTTTATCATTTTTTACATGCTTATTTACATTTTGGTTTATTTATTCATTTATTCATTTGTTTTTTTTTGTTTATTTATTCACGCATTTATTTATTTACATGTACACATGTTTTATTTGTATTTACATTTACGCACTTTATTGTTCATGTTGTATGTATTTATTTTTGTACAAGTTTTTTATATGTTATCTCTTGCTTAATTCATACCTTGTTAATTAATGAATCTAATGCAAATTTCTATAATCGGTCGTAACGGGACCGACACCAGGTGTAATGATGGTGGTGTATGCGTTTACCTTTGAATAAAAATACGGTAAAAAATAAATTTGAATTCGTAACGGGCTTGAATTCAAATCTTAATCAACTCTCGAACCCGTTTTATTCGAAACTCTGGTTTTTACGGTGTCCGGTCTACCAAAGTGACCGGTGGTGACTCTAATTGTTTTCAAATCGTTTTTAGGTCTTTTCAAACCTTAAATTCCCAAATTTTAAAACCCCTAATTTCTCAATATTTAATCCCTAGCTTTCCAAAATTCTCATTTTTAAATCCCTAAATTAAATTTCCAATTTTTATCCCCAATTTCAAAACCTAATTTTTAATCCTTAACCCTAATTTTTTTTAAAAAATTCCCCTTTTTAACTAAATTGTCAATTTCAAATTTTCCCAATTTTATAACATAATTTCTCTAATTTTAGAATCTCCCCTTTTCAATTTCAAATCCCTAATTTTTTGATTTAAACCCTAAAATTTCTATTTTAAGATATTTTCAAATTTCATTTCATTTTGAGACTTTTAAATTTAATTTTTCATTTCATTATGTTGCGTGATTTTAGTGCAACACAAACGGTGCAAGTGTACACGTCGCAAGTAATAATATAGATTTAGATATCGTCTCCACAGGGATTGGTTTGGGCCACTTTGCTTAAGTTATCGCACTATAAAATAAAGACAAGTGATTTATAGAATTGAATAAAATTATAAAAAAAAGCAAATAAAATAAATTGGAGGAATCGATAAGAGAGATTAGGTTGGGTTATCCTAAATTATGGAGTGATGGACGAATGAATTCTTCTTCGTAGTGGGTGCTCGCACCGCTCAACTCGTTCCGGCAATTGGGCTCAGTCAAATTACCTAGTCAGTTCTTTGAATTGTCAGTTCGTCGAATGCTTGGAAAATTACGATCAGAGAATTGTTCGAGCAATTTGGGCGACTATTCTCAAGCTTCGGCAAAGCGTAGCTTCTTTTAGCCATTGAAATCTTGTACTTATCCCTAAGCCGGATTAGTTCTTTCGCACTTGGATCAAACCATGCTTATTCGCTTCATGAATCTAATTCTCCCGAATCTCGATAAATGAATTGTTTATCGAGGTCCTTTCCCAATTCTCTTGTAAACCAAATAAGTACTAAGAATAGACAAACCTTAATTAAGAACACTCAAAAGCATAGATAGAATTCAATTGTAATCAAACCTTAAAACAAAATAACACAAGACAAGTTTTATTTAGTTCATGGCTGGGCAAAACATCCAATATCCTCTCATCACTCGAAATAACACAAGAAAAACAAGAATGAAATCGTTGCCTCTTTGCGTCCCCATATCAAATCCAATATCCTAAAATCTTTCCATGTCTTTTGAAATCAACTTCATCTCTTTGTGATTTAAATTGACATTAAATCCCTACAAATAAGGAAATACACAATCACAATATCTTTTTCCATAAAATTAACTAAAATACAAATTAAATACACAAACTAAGGATATGTAAATATGTATGAATGACTAATAATGCAACTAATATTATGCTTAATTCTAATAATAATAAGAGTAAAAAGGGCAATAAAAATAGTACTTTTGGACACTCATCACATAATAATAATCAAACTTTTCATAAAACACATCTAATATATGAATTTTCGCCGATACCTTTAAACCAAATTTATCATTCCAGTGTGAAGTAAATACCTTCGATGTATCACCTCTATCGCGAATCGTTGAATTAAATATCATCAAGGTATCACCTCAATATCGTTGCGATTCACATGGACAAAGTAAATACTTATTTTATCACCTTTATGATCTATGGATAATTTATTATAATTAACTTATGACATGTCAACTATATTTGATAATATAATTTCATTGTCACTTAGTCAATATATCCACATTTAAGCAAAATACATCACTGTTTTTTCGTATGCAATAATAACAAGATTTTCGATGAATGACAAAACATTAACAATTTATTTTCCAAATTCATTTTCAAATATCGGGATTCATCATCATTTACATTGCATTTTATATATCAACATACATATAACAATGTGATATCAATATCATGGTGAATGCATTTGTAAAACCATAACGCTAAACCAATTTAAGAGAAATCTCTTATATTTCGGCTACATAAAAACAAAGAGAAAATGCATCATTATACATTCAAAATCAGAAACATCAAACCCCAGTAACTAACATTCATTTCCAACTAAAAGCTAACTAAAACAATCGAAAACCAAACTAAACTTCTCCTAAACCAAGCTCAGTCATAATCTAACGATTTGAACAACTTACTAACATCAATTAAAATCCAAAATCATTCCTAAACCTCAGAACTCCCATGAACACTCTAAACTAACTATTAACAACCTAGAAAATTAATAATCTAATTCATTTTAAAATTCTTTTCATAAACCTCATTTAATAGCACTAACATAAATTATTTATGTGAGAAAATCATTCAATTTCTCAATCACATCTTAATTAAACAACAAAATCTCAATAGAATAGTTAAATCATGTTTAAAATACAATTAAAAGAGTCAAGAATTTTTTAAGTTCATTAAAAAAATTTATATTAGAGGAGAGAAATGAAACTTACCTCTAATTGTAGACTTGCATCTCAATTGGCTTGATTTACTTATAAACTCCATTGAAATTAGAAAGGAATTAGTTTCAAAATCAAAAGAGTAAAGAAAATGAATGATTTTCTGAAAATAGAGAAAAAAATAGTAGTTTGGCTTATAAGAATTTGAGAGAAAGTATTTAGGAAAAAGTAGTTACGTTAGAAAATAAAATTGGTTATTAAGCAATTAACTGTTTAATTCCTTTTTAATTACAATTTAAAGATCATTTTAAAATTATTCAATTTAAGATAAAAGGATGTTTTAAAACGAGGGTTTAATAGATTTTAAAGAATCTAAGTTCAGAACATTTTACGATTTAGTTATCATTTTTTTGATTTTTATATTTTAGGTACTAGATCAAAAATGCCACTACTCCAAGCTTTATTTGATTAAATTAAGTCCATCAAAATATTTAATTTAATTTCCAAAATAAGATAGACCGACCAATCCGGTTCTCTTGAACTGTGTAAACCCATAACTAACTCTCGGGTGCAATCGTCTATCTCTTTTTCATGCTTTCATTTATGTCTCCACTTCAAATTAGAAGTTTAGGGTTTAGGGTTTTAGATTAGGGGTTTTGGTTAGAGTTTAAGGAATTAGGGGTATAGTGTATTTTTAGGGTATAGGGTTTAAGATTTAGAATATAGAAAATAAGGGTTAAGATTTAAAATTTAATTTTTTAAATTTTTTTTTAAAGAGACATAAAAAGAGAAATATAAAAAAGGTAGAGAATTTTTACTCTAACTCTTAGGTTAAAATTCAGGATGTTACGTCTCTTTACGCACGCGTGAGTCCACCACCTGAGATTGTTAGCATTCCCATGCGTCCTCACCGATTGCCACCATATGTTCATCAACGACCATCATTCCTCCAATGCCCGCCATGTCGACGTACAACCATCAGCCCCCAACCACCATACGTTCAAAAAGAGAAGTCAAACATTATCATCATCAACAATATATTAAGTATAATATATTATAAATAAATTCGGTATATAACCGGTATAAAATCTTGTAATAGTTTTTCGGATATCAATACAAGGGGAAAAAAATAAGATTCTAGAGGTACATGATTTCCTATTTTCTTTAGATTTTGAATTAAAACAAGCAAGGGGCGACGAGTTTTAGGGTATTATAACTTTTGTGTCTTCAGACTACTATCGTGATACTGAGACTCCATCTTCGATGAAAGATGATCACCTTAAGATCTTCGAGTGTTATTCATTTTAAAACCTTTTTTTAAAATACATTTTACCTCTAGGGTGAATGAGGTTCTATTTCGAAAAATGAGTGTTGAATTTGAGTTTAAGAGAATGTTAAGAACATAGAAAATAGATTGAGATGGTGAGTGATACGATAAAAGAACGCCGTTTTTGTAAACCACGTACGAGTTTGTATATATTTCTATATACTAGTTTCGTATATATAGATATATATATTTTCATATGTGTATAATATACATTTTTTAGATACATATATGCTTTATGTTATGTTAAATATATATAATGTATCACGAACAATTTTATTTCAATGATTCAGAAAAACGATTGTTATTTTTAGAGATTATGTTTTCGATCACTAGTATTTATAGTATAGTAATTAAGCGGTAAATATTCAATGGTTCATTTTATATTCTAGAATATGTATTACTTATGACTACAGCAGCTGATTCAATATATATATATATAATGTATATGTAGTTTCATTCCCCTTCTTTTATATTTATGCATATGCGATTATATATATATATATATATATATATATATATATATATATATATTCCTTTATTGCATATGTTGTTTTTCATATTTTATTCATGCCCTGTGTTTATTTCTAGCATATTATATTTTTTGTGCATTTTAATCTTGATCTTGTATTTTAATTTATCGCATTAGTTTTCAAGATCTCGGTATCCTATTAAGAGTTCTGTTTTGATCTCTCGGGTCTCATGATGTTATCTTCTTTAGGTATAATTAGGGGTGTGCATTAATCAGTTTTAACTAAATTAACCAACTGAATTGAAATTATTTTGGTTAATTCGGTCGATTAATTTTTAGTAAATTCGGTTAAAGTTTATTTTATTTTTTTATTTTTGAAAATTCGGTTATAGGTTAATTCGGTTTAAAATTGGTTAATTAACCGAATTAATCGAAATTATTATATATTAAAAATTATAAATATTATATATATTTATCTTTAGTTATTTAACTTTTAAACAATTATAAAATGTTCATTAAATTTTTTTATATTATAAAATGGTCACTAAATTTTCTATTAATGTCACGACCCGGATTCAAATCCGAGTGTCGGGTTAACCTGAATTGTTGGGCTTCGATGTTTCGATCGTTTTTTAGGCCTTGGGCCTAGGTGTTTGTGTTGTTGTTGGGCTTAGGGGTTTTAAGGGGAGGTCACTTTGGTAATTGTCTAATTAGAGGACAAGAGGGGTTAAGGGTGTTAGTTTTTGTAGAGAAATGAGGTCATGAGTATTTTTTTGCCTCTCATCTTCTTCTCTTCACAACACAAGAGTTGTATAAAGGTGTGATCTTGGTTGATTTGCTTTGTTTTCTCGTTTTTGGTTTGAAGAAGAAGTTGTGGGGCTGTCTAAAACAAGGTAAGAATGTATAGGTTTGGTGAAGATGAAGGTTTATGTGGGGGTTATAAGTAGAGTTCAGGAATGGGTTTAGAGAGCTTAAAATCTTAGTCTCTTAGTATTTTTAAACTCTAGAAATCATGCCAAATCGTTCTTAATCTTTGTGTATCCTTACCTTTTAGAGAAAGAGCTTGGAGACCCTTCAAGAGCTTTGGCCAAATCATTCATGCATAGTTATTGCTCTATGATTGCATGTATATTGACTTGGTGTTTGAATGCTTAATGACCTTTAATGGTAGATTTCGTAATTGTAGATGAACCTCGGTTATTGGAATCCAAACACGTGTAGGAAGGTTCCCTTAGAGTCTAGGATCGATTTGGGATTGATTTTTTGAAAATTTGATAGAGTTCTAAGTGTTAAAGAGTCAAAAACTGCACCATTCGTAGAGGGTGTATCGAAAGGCGTATCGATACCCTAGAGAGAAAACTAAGCTTTAGAAGGCGGGAGTTTCGATACGCCTTGCCCGTGTTTCGATACCGAGTTGTCCAATGTCAACCACGATTTGATACCCCACATAGGGTGTATCGAAGTGGTGTGTCCTCTCATGGTCAATGAGGAAGGACGTTCAAAGCTTATCGATACGCCAAGGGTGTGTATCGATACTTGGTGTTTCGATACACCCTATAGTTGTACCGAAACTCCTGGGTAATTTCTTAAGTTGGGTTCAAGGATTTACATAAATTATGATTTGGGTCTCTCAGGGTTAAATAAGTTATAAATTGAGTATTAAAACCAAGAAACTACCTCTTAGTCGTGTCTAAGTAAGAATTGATTAGAAACAAGGAAACTAGTATAATCTTGACGTGTGGTGGAAAATCAATGCTTGTGGTGATATAAACATATTTCATGGTGAGATAGGGCCTTGCTTGGTTCTGGAGGGCCACCTAGGATTATATGTTTTTATACGGTGGGTCCGGACACCCTTTATTATATGTATGACTAAGGTGTTGCAACACTTGAAGACTTTCTGAACGTAGGATCCTGATGCTTATTGGACGTGGGCCAGTTTGAAGATGCTTGATGAACCATTTCAAGCATAGATGCAGGATCCCGATTCTTAGTGGACGCGGGCCTCATCCTAGAGTATGGGATCCTAATGCTTAGTGGATGTGGGCCCTACTCGTAGTGTATGATCCCGATGCTTAGTGATCGCGGGATGCACTACTTATATATATATGAGATATACATGTGGTATATGAGACTTGTGGACTAAGATATGTGGATTGACCTAGCTCTGCATGGGCCATGGGCCGATATTTGTACATGCATAATATCCTGTGTTTAGGAGGTTATGGTAGCGCCATTGTATTCGTGCCATATCATTATATCATGTTTCATATGCTTAATTATGTATTGCTTGATGTGAGCCGTTTGGTAGAGTACCCACTGAGCTTCTGTAGCTCAGCATTTTGAAATTTGTTTTCGTGCATAGGTTAAGGAAAGCTTGTCAGAGGAGTATCATCGTAGTGGGTTCAACATCGACATCTATTATCAGAGTACTGTTATTAAGCATAGTGGGATATGTACTTGTAGGACCCTATATGTGTAATTTGTAACTCTGTTTTATTTTATTTGGTCAAATGCTTTTAAAACGGGTTGTAATAATTTAGCTTATGTTATCCGGATTTTATTCTTTGGATCGAACTTGATTTTATAAACTTATATTGAACTTGATTTTGGACTTATTTTGTTAGGCATTGGAACTAAATTTTGGAATATGGATTTTGGGCTGAAGGCGAAATGTGGCACCGGGTCGAGGGTGTTAGATTTAGTGGTATCAGAGCAAGGTTGAGTCAGTTCTAGAAAGTCTCAAGGGGAGTTTGGCTAGGCACCCGAGAGGGGCTAGCACACTAAGGCGTCCCGTGGTGGTTGAAGAGCCGATGGCCTGCGCAACCGAGGGTTTCTTCTATCCTCCTTCCTTTGATTTATTTTTCATATTTTTAAGAGGATGATTGTGGATGATTAAAGATGTATGTGGATGATACTTTCTTTAATTTTCGTACCACCATGTTTTGCTTTATTTAGGTGGTTGCTACTTTGGATGATTAACTTTTGTTTTTTTATTAATATATAGTATTCTATGTGTTTGTGTATTTGCTTTGTTCATTGTTGTTAATCATTTAAGCGTTGTAAGAAGCATGAGAGTGTCCCGTGTTTAGATGCATGTTAGGTGTTCGAGAGAAACCTAGCTATAGATCCTTAGATCATCTGAGAGGAGCTAAGGGAGGAGCTACTTGAGCAATAGGCTTCGGATAGTAACCAGAGCCTAATCTGACCTTAGGTAATCTATAGAGACCTAGGTGAGGCTTTCGACAACTAAAAGGAGTGAGCTTTATCGATAGGCTAGTGTCGTTGCTGAGACTGAGAGGAGATGCCATGGCATTTTAGTTTGTCAGGTTCCTATGACTCGAGAGAGCAGGAGCACTTTAGAAACCTCTTTCGAGTAAATATACACCATAGATGTTAGATGTTAGTAGAAGTAAGGGTTGAGAAGTCTATAGGAACCTCCACAAATCATTCCCAGGAGAGCTCATCAATAGAGGGTTAGTACAACATATTACTTAAACGTGTTCTTGCATCCTGTTTTTGCCTCAACATTACAAATTCCTTTTTTGTGTCATTATTCTCTTGCAATCACACTACGATACATTCCACACACCACTTTCATACACCTATCGCACCATCACCATCCATTCCACTTTGCCTTGGCATATTTTAGTTGCTTGCATTTTGAAATTGTCATAGCATTTCTCCATTACACCTTCACCGTACATATCCATTTTCACCTGTTTCTATGTTTATTTTCTTTTTTAGTTAGTGACATCTTTTTGCCTCGACAATTTTGACTTAATGATTACCTCGATCCTCATGGAAACGATACTCACTTACCCTTTATTACTTGTACGACTGTGTATAATTGCACATATGATAAGTGCTCAACTCACTATCACTTTTTTACACCTTTTATGGGCATTAATCATTAAATCTACACCCACTTGGACCAATGCATATACTTAATGTGATATATTTAGAAGTTATACTTATAAAGATGATATTTATAGAAAAGGCAAGTTTTACTGCATGTTTACATCTGTGCAGGAAATACTATTGCCGCGGCAGCAACATGGCCGAGGCAGGACCTGATGCCGAGGCAACAACTGAAAGACAAGTAGCGATACTGTAGGCGATTGGAAGAGAAAAATATAATGGACGTTTCTGGATATGCAGCACATGGATCGGAGCTGGTTCGCACGAGGGAAAGCCCAAGACAAGGCCACGCGGGAAAGCTTCTTACTTGGAATAAACTTGGAAATATTTTATTTATGTACATGACTTGTTCCCTACTCCAAGCTGTATTCTACTTAGGAAAGGTTTGCCCTAGGCCAAGCCTATATAAGACCTAGCCGACTAAGGGAATAGGAGAGCCGACTCTTAGAGAGTTCACCCTAAGACTCATTGTTTTCTTTCTCTCAAATTATGTTCTAAGTTTTCTTAGGGTTTAGGTGAAGGTTTTCGAGCATTTGTGAGAGGAGATTGTACTTTGTTCTTTGTTTCAATGCAATAAAATATCAAGGTTTGCTTATCCTTTATCATTCTTTGTTCTTGCATTCAACCTCGAGAGAGAAGTTTGTGAGTAATATATTTATCTAGACTCGGGAGAGTTAGATTCACGAAAGGGATAAGTACGGTATTTCAATCGCGAAATACTAACTCGACCAAGGGATAGGTTAAGAGTTTCAGCGGCTAAAAGAAGTGTGAGATTGGTTGATGATTATAATTGATTCACGCCGGGAGGTATCATCAAGGATTGATCACCAACAGTACTTCGACTTAGGGATAAGTGGAGTCACCCATGGACACTTTGCCGAACTTTGATAAAGTCCACTGATAAGTGCTCAACTCACTATCACTTTTTACATCTTTTGTTGGCATTAATCACCGAATTTACACCCACTTGAACCAATGCATATACTTAATGTGATATATTTAGAAGTCATGCTTATAAAAATAATATTTACAGAAAAGGCACGTTTTACTGCATTTTCATATCTGTGTAGGAGAACCAGTGCCGCGGCAGCGACAAGGCCGAGGCAGGACCTGATGCCGAGGTAGTAGCTAAGAGCTAGGAAGCAAGACTGTAGGCGATTGGAAGACAAAAATCCAAGGGACGTTTCTGGACTTAAAGCCCATGGATCGGAGCTAGCTAGCATTAGGAAAAGCCCAAGACAAGGCAACGTGGGAAAGCCCCCTTAGCCGAATTAAACTTTTAAATATTTTAATTATGTACATGACTTGTTCCCTACTCTAAGTTGTATTCTACTTAGGAAAGGTTTGCCCTAGGTCTAGCCTATATAAAGACCTAGCTATCCAATGTAATACACACAGAATACCTAGAGACAAAGAGCCGCCTCATAAATTGTTTTCTTTCTCTCAATTATGTTCTAAGCTTCTTTAGGGTTTAGGTGAAGGTTGTTTAGTATATGTGAGAGGAGATGGTACTTTGTCTTTGTTTCAATGCAATAAAATTATCAAGGTTTGCTTATCCTTTGTTATTCCTTGTTCTTGCATTCAAGCCCGAGAGGGAAGTTTGTGAGTAATCCATTTATCTAGACTCGGGAGAGTTAGATTCACGAAAGGGGTAAGTACGGTGTTTCAATCGCGAAACACTAACTCGGCCTAGGGATAGGTTAAGAGTTTCAGCGGCTAAAAGAAGTGTGAGATTGGTTGGTGAGTATAATTGGTTCATGCCGGGAGGTATTATCAAGGACTAGTCATCAACAATACTCTAACTTAGGGATAAGCGGAGTCATTCAAGGACACTTTGCCGAACTTTGGTAAAGTCTACCCATGAGCAAGGGATTGCCGCGGCGGATAAGTATCGTCGCTGCCAAGGCAGTAAACTGTAGTGCTGCCGAGGTAGTGATATACGATTGCATTGAGTAGAGATAAGTCAATCAAATCCACAATACAACGCAACTAGATCCTGACCCATTTCTCTCTAATATTCAATTTCTTTACTTTGCTTAGTATTTTAGTTTAGTTAAATCAAATATCAATCACTTGTGTTTTATTTTACTTCTTTCTACAGAACAAGAAGACGAAGAAGACATATTAAGTCTACCAGTCCCTGTGGAGACGATAATCCGATAAATGCTTATCACTTATTACTTTCGATGTGTCAACTTGCACTAAACACGCACTTTTGACACGCGACAAGTTTTTGGCGCCGTTGCCGGGAACTGGAAACTAAATTTTGTTTTCTTTATTTTTTTTTGTTCCTTTTTATTTTTATTTTACTCTTGTTTTTCTTGCTGTATGACCAGGGCCAACCTAACCAACCCCTTATACGAATTAGATCCAGAGATCGAACGAACAAGGCTAAGGTTGAGGACACAAATCCAAGAAGCCATGGCAGATCACCCGACAGGACAAAACTTACCTGCCGGTAATGGAGGTTTACCACCGCCACCTGAGCCGCGGCAGCTCACTGTTAGAGACTTCCTGGAGGAGGACTTAAATGGATTAAACCCAGGAGTTGTTACACCGGAGATAGAAGCAGCCCACTTTGAACTAAACCCTGTTATGTTCAATATGCTTAACACTATTGGACAATTTGGTGGGTCTGTAACTGAAGACGCAAGGCATCACCTTCAGTCCTTCATGGAAATTTGCAACTCTTTCAAAATCCAAGGAGTCCATGAAGATGTCTTGTGATTGAAGCTATTCCCCTATTCACTGAGGGATAGGGCGAAAGCTTGGCTAAATAGCATTCCAGTAGGATCTATTGGATCTTGGAGTGAACTCTGCCGTGATTTTATTACTCGTTTTAATCCTACAAACCTATATGATAGAATTCGTAATGAAATCACTTCTTTTCGACAGGCAGATGACGAACCAATGTACGAGGCATGGGAGCGCTACAGGGAGTTACTACACAAGTGTCCTTTGCATGGATTTCCCCTATGGACACAAGTGACAATGTTCAATAATGCCACGAATGCCCCGACAAGGATGATGTTAGATGCCTCGGCAAATGGAACACTCCTTGATAAAGCACCTGAGGAAGCTATCGAGATACTAAACAAACTCGCGAAAAATGATTTTCAATTTCCTAAATCTAGGCGAGGAGGAGGAAGACGCTAAGCCACGGTGAACGAGCTAGACACATCGAATTCAGTGGCAGCACAATTGGCCTCTCTTACCAAGATGGTGCAAAACCTACAATTACAACAAAATACCCGTGAGGTTAAGGTAATTGATTCTTATTGTGACTTATGTGGAGGTAACCACAGTTCATCTGGTTGTATGAATCAAGAAACCGGTATGTATGTTGGGAACTACAACCGCAAAAATATGATGTCCAACACATACAATCCCTCATGGAAGAGGCATCCAAACCTATCATGGAGCAACCCTAACAATGCCTTAAACCCAATCACCCAACCTTTAGGATTGCAGCAACCAATGCAACAACTATCGCCGCCGCAGGCCCAGCAGTCAAAGCCGCAACAGTAGCTGCAGCAGCAACCGGTAAGTTCGTTGGAGAACACTCTCAAAGCTTTTATGATGAAAACTGAGTCATACATGGCAGAGAACAATATTTTCATAAAAAGGACAGACGCTTTTATGAATAAGACTGAGATGAGGTTGCAAAATCAAGAAGCGGCCATTAAAACGCTAGAAACTCAGGTTGGGCAGTTTGCTCAAAACATAAACACTAGACCACAAGGAGGACTACCTAGCAATACTGAAGTTGCTAAGGTAATGGGCCATGAACAGTGCAAAGCAATTACTACTAGGAGTGGTCTACAGCTGAAGGAAAAGATCCCAGAGAGCCAATTTCAATCAGCGGATCCAGCAAAAGAAGAGGCTGAGCAAACTGATGCTGATAACACTGCCCCGGCAGAGAGAACAACAGCTCCTGAACAACCTGCCGAGACAGCGACAACCCTAGTGGTGCCAGGTATTAAATTCCAAACTAAAGAAACCCTGGATGAGATGAGACTACCACCACCTTTCCCACAAAGGTTGAAAAAGCAAAAACAGGACCAGCAATTCAAGAAATTCCTTGATATTCTAAAGCAAGTCCACTTTAACATACCGTTCGTAGAGGCAATTGAACAAATGCCTAACTATGCCAAGTTCTTAAAGGATATGGTGTCAAAGAGGAAACGAATAGGTGAGCTCGAAACAATGGCTGCTACCGAGGGATGCATGGCATCGCTGCACAATCGCATGCCACCGAAATTAAAAGATCCTGACTGCTTTATCATACCTTGTGCAATAGGTAAAAATTATGAAGGTAAGGCCCTGTGCGACCTTGGACCAAGCATCAATATAATGCCCAAATCAGTCTTCCAAAAGCTTGGAATAGGAAGGGCAAAACCTACAATAGTTATGCTCCAACTAGCGGATCGATCCTACGTGCAACCCGAAGGCAAAATCGAGGACATACTGGTAAGAGTTGATAAATTTATTTTTCCTGCTGAATTTCTTGTCCTTGATTGTGAAGCAGATGACAATGCACCGATCATCCTGGGGAGACCTTTCCTTGCAACTGGACGCACCCTAATTGACGTGGAAAAAGGAGAGTTGACAATGCGGGTCAATGGCCAACAAGTCAAACTCAATGCATTCCACAACTTAAAAAAATATGATGATCTAGAGGAGTGAAAGGCCATTCACACAGGAAGTACTAAAATTTCCTGCCTTGGCAGAGTGCTTGGCAGATTAGTTGGTAAAAAGATGAAGCCCAAAGTGGATGGACACACAGCAAAAGGGAGTGGCCCACAACTGATTTACAATTCGGGCCAACGAGAGAGAATCATCTTGGGAGATGCATTTGCATGCTCTCCACTAGTAACATGATCTCCTCCTTTTTCTTTATTAATATATTAGGATTAGTTTAGTTTATTTTTATTTTTTATTTTTTTGAATTTATTTTTGCTTTAAGTACTTTTCTTTTTGTGTGTTTAATTTCTATTTAGGACAATAAGCAAGAATAAAGGAGAAGTAGTTCACAGCAGGAATTCTGCCGAGGCAGAAAAACAGTGTCAGGGCCGCAGCAGTCTCAACGGGCAAAACAGTGTAACGGCTAGTCTATCGAGATTCCTACCGCGGCAGAAAAGGAAATGACAGTAAAGAGTAACGGCTACAAAACGGCTAGTGGATCCAAACGGTCACAAGGCCGAGGCCTATATAAGAAACTCCTTCCTCTTGAACTATTCACTCTTCCTTTCTTGTTTTCTTTAGAATTCATAACAATCTTCCTCTCACATTACTCTCTGCCTACTCACAATTCTTCGTGAAATTCCAAATTCTTTTCAAGAAAACCTCCAAGAAATCATCTCACAGTCTTGATGGCAACCTACAAGAGATTTGCCCCAGCCAACGTTGAAGATCGTTTCAACCGATCTTTCATCGCCCGACAATTATGGGAAGAACAAGGTTTCCAGCATTCGGATGATGAAAACTACGGCATCGAGCATTATCTTTTTTACAGAATCAAGTACCAAGATTGGGAAATTTTCTATCTTCAACCTGCCCAGGCGAATGCTACAATCGTAAGGGAATTCTATGTGCACGGGCCCAGCAAAGATTCCCTCTTCGTTCAATGCCGCTGCAGGCCGTCTAGTTAGATGTCGAGATCATCAACGACTTCTACGGCCTCAATCCAAACAGTGATGTTCATGCCGAATTCTTGGAAGACATCACTGCCGAGGATTACGAGTTAATCAAAGACGATCTTTGTTACGCGAATACCCCTTGGGAAACCGGTACCCATAGAGGATCCGTAACAAGACAAAGCTTAAAGCTCGAGGCCAAGATATGGAATACCTTTGTCAAGAGAGACCTCATCCCTACGTCCCACAATAGCACGGTGGACCGGAGGCGATTGGTGCTTATCCAATCGATCATCAACAAAAGAACCATCAATGTTGGAGAGATCATCCTACGTGAAATTCACGAATGCGGTAAGAAAGATAGGGGACCATTATATTTCCCATGTTTGATCACAGGTTTGTGTGTTGCTGCAGGTGTGCCAATCGAAGATACGGACGAATACACTCCCCAAAGGCGAGGATGGACTAGGGACTTTTGTCACAAAGTCATGCAGATCACGCAGAGGGAGCCAGTCCAAGCAACGCCCCAGCAGTTCACGGCTGATACTGCTGCCGGGGCCCAGTACACGGCAGACATACCTGATACTGCCCACACCTCTGCCGCAGCAGACCCATACTAGGAGATTTTGCAAAGGATGGCAGCGAGGGACCTTAGACAACAGAGGTACATGGAGTACCAAAGAGATTTCAACGGCACACTCGCCCAGATGATGCTTCACGCTTTTCCAGACCAAGGGGCGCAATTTCCAGAGTTTCCCAACAATATGTTTATCACAGTCGCCCTTTACACCGAGACTACACCAGCTCCGGGAGGACCAAGGTCGTTCTTCCATGCAGACCCTCAACCATAGTACCAGGCTGCCGGCCCATCCAGGGCAGCGGATTCTGCCGCGGCATCATCTGCTAGCAGAAGACCATCCAAACAGAGGGCAGTCTTCAGCACTCCACCCTGATCCCCAATCATCATGGGCAGTCTATCAACTGAGATAGATGCCTATGTGCACCAAAGCTCCACCGCCGCCGAACCGAGTACACACCACACCGGGGGAGCCACGGCAATGGCGGGTGGAACGGACATAATACTAACCGAAGACATGGTCGATGTGGAAGAAGGAGAAGAGGTCGAGGCCCCAATGCAACGGACACCACCCACAAGAGTCCAACCGCCCCGGTAAGCAAAAGCTCAACCATCGCCCTCACCAAGAACAAAGCAATCGGCAGCAAGGCCTAGGAGAAAAATTGTTACGAGCAGCTCTTCAGAGTCGCTTTAAATTTTTGTTCTTAATTCCATATTAATTGCTTTTGCTGTCTTTATATGCTGCTTATTTCATATTTGTGTTGCCCGATTATTTCTTCAAATATAAAGCATTGAGGACAATGTTTGGTTTCAGTTTGGGGGTGCAAAATCACTGCCAAGGCAACAATCTACTGCCGAGGCCTTGCCAAAAAGGGAGTATTCCAGTGATATTTTTTTTATTTTGCATGCTCCCCGCCTTACTTGAAGTAACTGCCTACACTTCTGCACTGCTTATCATCAGTATTGCCTTAGTTTATTCTTTAAGGATATAGAAATCTTTCTCCTTACCATGATTAGGTTCTGTTAAGAAGGTTTTACCTTAGGATTCTTAAGGATGAAAACTTAGAAGCTTACTATAGGAAGAAATCTAAACACTTTTGGGACTTGTTGGATTATAGGAATTCTTTTAATGAACTTAGGTGATAAAGACTTAGATTTTTGGGAAAGTAACTAGAGGTGCCTATCACCAGCTCTAGGAAGTACTCTTCTTCATACTAGAGGTGCCCGAAATTGGCTCTAGTATGCGTTAAGGGATATCAAAAGGAAAGAAAGAATTAGTGAAGGGAAAAACACAATCCTTGAGGTGCCCGAAATTGGCTCAAGAATTGGTTGTTTAGAAAAGAAGAGAACACTTAACCAAATTCTACTTGTCTTGAACTTAGAGTTTATCTAAGAAAGCCTTTAATCAAGCTTGTCCACAAAAACACACACACTCACAATTCTTATAGTTTGTTTCTAGGTAAACCCTTTGGTAGCAGAAAGGTTAAGGCTTAAGAATAGGCCTAGTTATGGTGGGGAGAATAGATGTACATGTAAGACCAAGAGAGAGTAGAGTTCTGCAAATTGATGGTTTTCATTGCTTCAGGACAAGCAATAGTTCGAGTTTGGGGGTGTGATAAGTGCTCAACTCACTATCACTTTTTACACCTTTTATTGGCATTAATCACCGAATTTACACCTACTTGAACCAATGCATATACTTAATGTGATATATTTAGAATTCATGCTTATAAAAATAATATTTACAAAAAAGGCACGTCTTACTGCATTTTCATATCTGTACAGGAGAACCAGTGCCGCGGCAACGACAAGGCCGAGGCAGGACCTGATGCCGAGGCAGCAGCTGAGAGCCAGGAAGCAAGACTGTAGGCGATTGGAAGACAAAAATCCAAGGGACGTTTCTGGACTTAAAACCCATGGATCGGAGTTGGCGAGCATGAGTTAAAGCCCAAGACAAGGCCACACGGGAAAGCCCCCTTAGCCGAATTAAATTTGGAAATATTTTCATTATGTACATGACTTGTTCCCTACTCCAAGTTGTATTCTACTTAGGAAAGGTTTGCCCTAGGTCTAGCCTATATAAAGACCTAGCCATCCAATGTAATACACACGGAATACCTAGAGAGAAAGAGCCGCCTCATAATTTGTTTTCTTTCTCTCAATTATGTTCTAAGCTTCTTTAGGGTTTAGGTGAAGGTTGTTTAGTATATGTGAGAGGAGATTGTACTTTGTCTTTGTTTCAATGCAATAAAATTATCAAGGTTTGCTTATCCTTTGTTATTCCTTGTTCTTGCATTCAAGTCCGGGAGGGAAGTTTGTGAGTAATCCATTTATCTAGACTCGGGAGAGTTAGATTCACGAAAGGGGTAAGTACGGTGTTTCAATCGCGAAATACTAACTCGGCCTAGGGATAGGTTAAGAGTTTCAGCGGCTAAAAGAAGTGTGAGATTGGTTGGTGAGTATAATTGGTTCACGCCGGGAGGTATCATCAAGGACTAGTCATCAACAGCACTCTGACTTAGGGATAAGCGGAGTCATTCAAGGTCACTTTGCCGAACTTTGGTAAAGTCTACCCACGAGCAAGGGATTGCCGCGGCGGACAAGTATCGTCGCTGCCAAAGCAGTAAACTGCTGTGCTACCGAGGCAGTGATATACGATTGCATTGAGCAGAGACAAGTCAATCAAATCCACAATACAATGCAACTGGATCTTGACCCATCTCTCTCTAATATTCAATTTCTTTACTTTGCTTAATATTTTAGTTTAGTTAAATCAAACATCAATCACTTTTTTTTTACTTCTTTCTACAGAACAAGAAGACGAAGAAGACATATTAAGTCTACCAGTCCCTGTGGAGACGATAATCCGATAAATGCTTATCACTTATTACTTTCGATGTGTCCACTTTCACTAAACGCACACTTTTGACACGCGACATCCACCCAAGAGCAAGGGATTGCCGCGGCCAACAAGTATCATTGCTGCCAAGGCAGTAATCTGCAGTACTGCCGAGGCAGTGATGTACAATTGCATTGGACAGAGACAAGTCAATCAAGTCCACAATACAACATAACTGGATCCTACCCTCTCTCTTAATCAGATCTCATCCTTTTACTTAGTTTTCTTTATTTTAATTTATTTAGTTTCATCAAACTCCAAACCACCTATGTCTTTATTTTTACAGAGCAAGAAGACGAATGAGGCATATTAAGTAGACTAATCCTTGTGGAGACGATACACGATTATACTTATCACTTTATTACTTGCGACGTGTTCACTTGCACTAATTGCGCACTTTTGACACACAACAAGTTTTTGGCGCCGTTGTCGGGGATTGACAACTAAATTTTGTTTTCTTTATTTTCTTGTTTTTTTAATTTTTATTTTTATTTTACTTTGTTGTTTCTCTTGGTGTATGACCAGGGCCAACCCAACCAACCCATTGTACATGTTAGACCTAGAGATCGAACGTACACGACAAAGGTTGAGGAGACAAATCTAAGAAGCTATGGCAGATCATCCGGCAGGACAAAACTTACCTGCCGACAATGGAGGTCTTCCGCCGCCACCAGGGCCGCGGCAGCTCAGTGTCAGAGATTTCCTGGAAGAGGACTTAAATGGGTTAAATCCAAGAGTCGTTACACCATAAATAGAAGCAACCCACTTTGAGCTAAAACCTGTCATGTTCAATATGCTTAACACTATTGGACAGTTTGGTGGGTCTATGACTGAAGATGCCAGGCAGCACCTCAAGTTATTCATTGAGATATGCAATTCCTTCAAAATTCAAGGAGTCCATGAAGATGTCTTGAGATTGAAATTATTCCCCTATTCACTGAGGGATAGGGCAAAAACCTGGTTAAATAGCATTCCAGCAGGATCAATAGGATCTTGGAGTGAATTATACCGAGATTTCATTACACGCTTTAATCCAACAAATTTATATGATCGAATTCGTAATGAAATCACTTCTTTTCGACAGGCAGATGATGAACCTATGTACGAGGCATGAGAGCGCTACAGGGAGTTACTGCACAAGTGTCCTTTGCATGGATTTCCCCTATGGACACAAGTGACCATGTTCTATAATCCCACGAATGCCCCTACAAGGATGATGTTAGATGCCTCGGCAAACGGAACACTCCTTGACAAAGTACCTGAGGAAGCTATTGAGATTCTAAACAAACTCGCAAAGAATGATTTTCAATTCCCTACATCTAGGCGAGGAGGAGTAAGACGCCAAGCCACAGTGAATGAGTTAGACACATCAAATTCAGTGGCAGCACAATTGGCCACTCTTACCAAGATGGTGCAAAATTTGCAACTGCAACAAAATACCCGTGAGGTTAAGGCGATTGATTCTTTTTGCGATATATGTGGCGGTAACCACAATTCTTCTAACTATATGAATCAAGAAACCAACCTGTATGTTGGAAACTATAAACGAAACAATACGTTGTCCAACATATACAACCCCTCATGGAAGAGGCATCCAAACTTATCATGGAGTAACCCTAACAATGCCTTAAATCCAACCGACCAACCCCTAGGATTCCAGCAACTAATGCAACATCTGCCGCCGCCGCAGGTCCATCAGCCAATGCCGCAGCAGCAGATGCAGCAGCAGTCAGTAAGTTCCTTGGAAAATTCTCTAAAAGCATTCATGATGAAAACTGAGTCATATATGGTAGAGAATAACAACTTCATCAAAAGAACATATGCGTTTATAAATAGGACTGAGATTAGGTTGCAGAACCAAGAGGCAGCAATTAAGGCATTGGAAACTCAGGTTGGGCAATTTGCTCAAAACATAAACACTAGACCACAAGGAGGACTACCTAGCAATACTAAAGTTGCTAAGGTACTAGGTCATGAACAGTGTAAAGCAATCACTACTAGGAGTGATCTACAGTTGAAGGAAAAGATAGGAATTCCAGCAGGCCAAGTTCCATCAACAGAACTAGAAAAAGAGGATTTGGATACTGAACAAACTGATCATGACAACACTGCCCCAGTAGAGAACTCAGCAGCTCCTGAACAATCTGCCGAGACAGCAACAACCTCAATGGTGCCAGGTATTAAGTTCCAAACTAAAGAAACCCTGGATGAGATGAGACCACCACCACCCTTCCCACAAAGGTTGAAAAAGCAAAAAACAGGACCAGCAATTCAAGAAATTTCTTGATATTTTAAAGCAAGTCCACATCAACTTACCATTCGTAGAGGCAATTGAACAAATGCCTAATTATGCTAAATTCTTGAAAGACATTGTGTCTAAGAGAAAAAGACTAGGTGAGTTCGAAACAGTGGCTGCTACTGAAGGCTGCATGGCAATGCTACACAATCGCATGCCGCCAAAATTGAAGGATCCTGGATGCTTTATCATACCTTGTGCGATAGGTAATAACTATGAAGGTAAGGCCCTATGCGACCTTGGAGAAAGCATCAACCTAAAGCCCAAATCTGTCTTTCAAAATCTTGGAATAGGGAGCGCAAAACGTACAACAGTGATGCTCCAACTTGCGGATCGATCATATGTGCAACCCGAAGGCAAAATCGAGGACATACTGGTAAGAGTTGACAAATTTATTTTTCCCGCTGACTTTCTTGTCCTTGATTGTGAAGCAGATGATAATGCACCAATCATTCTCGGGATACCTTTCCTTGCCACGGGACGAACACTAATTGACATGGAAAAAGGAGAGTTGACAATGAGGGTCAATGACCAACAAGTCAAACTTAATGCCTTCCATAATTTGAAAAGGCATGATGATGCAGAAGAGTGCAAAGTCCTTCACAGCACTGATGCAGGCACAAAGATATCCTGTTTCAGCAGCCACTGCCTTGACAGTATGCTCAGCAGGAAAATGGAAATTCGTTATGGCAGAATATTTGGCAGGAAAAGTAAGGCAGATGTGAAGGAAACCAACAGGACAATACATTGCCCAGACAAAAAGGGTGAGGTAAAGATCAGGAAAAACAAAGATGGACATAAATCCAATAGCCAACACTTGAAGAGTCACTTTGGCCAGCAAAAGAAAATCACCTTGGGAGATGCATTTGCATGCACTCCACCAGTAACATGATCTCTCACCTTTCTTTTTATTATTTTAGGATTAGTTTAGTTTATATTTACTTTCTATAATAAGCAAGAATAAAAGAGAAATAGTTCACAGCAGGAATTTTGTCGGGCCAGAAAACAGTGTCAGAGCTACAGCAGTTTCAACGGGTAGAACAGTGTAACGGCTAGTTTGCCGAGATTCCCGCCGCGGCAGTAATTGTAACATCAGTAAAAGTTTAACGGCTATAAAACGACTAGTGGTTTAAACGGCTACAAGGCCGAGGCCTATATAAGCAATCTTACCCTCTTGAACTATTCACTCTTGCATTCTTGTTTTCTTTAGAATATTTGTTAATCTTGCTCTCACAATACTCTCTGCCTACTCACAACCCTTCTTGAAATTTTCAAAATTTCTTTAAGAAAATCTCCAAGAACCTCAACTCTCACAATCCTTATGGCCATCTACAAACGTTTTGCCCCAGCCAATGTTGAAGACCGCTTCAACAGGTCTTTTATTGCTCGGCAGTTATGGGAGGAGCAAGGGTTCCAACATTACGACGAAGAAAATTACGATATTGAGCACTATTTGTTCGATAGAATCAAGTATCAAGATTGAGAAATTTTTTGCCTACAACCTGCCTAGGCCAATGCCACCATCGTACGGGAATTCTATGCGCACGGTCCAAGCAAGGACTCTCTTTTTGTCCACTGCCGAGGCAAGCCTGTTCAACTTGATGCCGAGACCATCAACCAATTCTACGGCCTCACACCTGACCATGATGTACATGCTGAATTCATGGAGGATATCATTGCTGAAGATTATGAACTGATCAAAGACGACCTTTGCTACGAGAATACTCCTTGGGAAACCGGTGCCCATAGAGGATCGGTAGCACGACAAAGTCTGAAACCCGAGGCCAAGCTGTGGAACACCTTTGTCAAGAGACGCCTTATCCCAACCTCCCATAACAGTACGGTGGATCGGAGAAGATTGGTGCTCATCCAATCAATCATCAACAAAAGGAGCATCAACGTTGGAGAAATTATCTTACAAGAAATTTAGGAATGCGGTAAGAAGGATAGAGGACCATTATATTTCCCTTGTTTAATTACTGGTATTTGTAATGCCGTAGGTGTCCCTACGGCCGAGACAGACGAATTTACAGCCTATAGGAGAGGGTGGACAAGAGAATTCTGCCATAAAATCATGCAGATCATACAGGCAGAACCTGTCCAAGCAACGCCCCAGCAGTTCACTACTGATACTATTGCCGGGGACCAATATACGGCAGACATGCCTGACACTGCCCATACCACTGCCGCAGCAGACCCATACTAGGAGATACTTCAAAGGATGGAAACTATGGACCTGAGGCAACAAAGATACATGGAGTATCAAAGGGACTTCAACAGCACACTTGCCCAAATGATGCTCTATGCCTTTTCAGACCAAGGGGTGCAGTTTCCAGAATTCCCAAACAACATGTTTGTCACAGCTGCACCCTATACAGAAATTACACCAGCTCCAGGAGGACCGAGACCATTTTTCCAAAATGGCCCTCAACAAAAATTTCATGCTGCCGCCCCATCTAGGGCAGCAAACTCTGCCGCAGCATCATCTGCCTGCAGAAGAGCATCAAAGAGGAGGGCAGTCTTCAGCACTCCACCACGATCCCCCATCATCATGGGCAGTCTATCAGCAGAGATAGATACCTATGTACACCAAAGCTCAACTGCTGCCGGACCAAGTATTCACCATGTTGGGGCAGACGAAAAATTGTTACCAGCAGCTCTTCGGAGTCCCTCTAATTTTTACTTTTTATTTTTTATATATTGCTTGTTTCTGTTTATGTTGCTTGTTTCTTTTCATATTTTTGTTGCCCACTATTTTCTTCTAATATAAAGCATTGAGGACAATGCTCGGTTCGAGTTTGGGGGTGTAGAACCACTGTCGAGGCAATCTACTACCGAGGCCTTGCAAAAAAAAAGGGAGTATTTAAGTGAATTTTTTTACGCTCACCGCTTTACTTGAATCAATTGCTCATACTTTTGCACTGCCCAACATCAGTATTGCCTTAGTCTATTCTTTAAGGCTATAGAAATCTTTCTCCTTACCATGGTTAGGTCCTGTTAAGAAGGTTTAACCTTAGGATACTTAAGGATGAAAAACTTAGAAGCTTACTATAAGATAAATCTTAAAAACACTTTTGGGACTTGTTGGATTATAGGAATTCTTTTAATAAACTTAGGTGATAAAGACTTAGATTTTTGGGCAAGTGACTAGAGGTGCCTATCACCGGCTCTAGGAATTACTCTTCTTCATGCTAGAGGTGCCCGAAATTGGCTCTAGTATGCTACAAGGAATATCAAAAGAAAGAAGGAATTTGTGAAGAGAAAAACACAATCCTTGAGGTGCCCGAAATTGACTCAAGAATTGATTGTTTAGAAAAGAAGAGAACACTTAACCAAAATCTACTTGTCTTGAACTTAGAGTTTATCTAAGAAAGCCTTTAATCAAACTTGTCCACAAAAACACACACACTCACTAAATCTTATAGTTTGTTTCTAGGTAAACCCTTGGGTAGCCGAAAGGTTAAGTCTAAAGAGTAGGCATAGTTATGGTGGGGAGAATAGATGGAAACATAAGACCAAGAGAGAATAAAGTTTGGAAAATTGATGGTTTGCATTGCTTGAGGACAAGCAACAATTCGAGTTTGGGGGTGTGATAAGTGCTCAACTCACTATCACTTTATACACTTGTTCTGGACATTAATCATTAAATCTACACCCACTTGGACCAATGCATATACTTAATGCAATATATTTAGAAGTTATACTTATAAAGATGATATTTACAAAAAAGGCAAGTTTTACTGCCTGTTTACATCTGTGCAGGAAATACTATTGCCGCGGCAGCAACATGGCCGAGGCAGGACCTAATGCCGAGGCAGCAGCTAAAAGACAAGTTGCGATACTGTAGGCGATTGGAAGAGAAAAATACAATGGACGTTTCTGGATATGCAGCACATGGGTTGGAGCTGGTTAACGCGAGGAAAAGCCCAAGACAAGGCCACGCGGGAAAGCTTCTTACTTGGAATAAACTTGGAAATATTTTATTTATGTACATGACTTGTTCCCTACTCCAAGTGGTATTCTACTTAGGAAAGGTTTGCCCTAGGCCAAGCCTATATAAGACCTAGCCATCTATGGGAATAGGAGAGCTGATTCTTAGAGAGTTCACCCTAAGACTCATTGTTTTCTTTCTCTCAAATTATGTTCTAAGTTTTCTTAGGGTTTAGGTGAAGGTTGTCGAGTATTTGTGAGAGGAGATTGTACTTTGTTCTTTGTTTCAATGCAATAAAATATCAAGGTTTGCTTACCCTTTGCCATTCTTTGTTCTTGCATTCAAGCTCGGGAGAGAAGTTTATGAGTAATCTATTTATCTAGACTCGGGAGAGTTAGATTCACGAAAGGGATAAATACGGTATTTCAATCGCGAAATACTAACTCGGCCAAGGGATAGGTTAAGAGTTTCAGCGGCTAAAAGAAGTGTGAGAATGGTTGATGATTATAAATGATTCACGCCGGGAGGTATCATCAAGGATTGATCAACAACAGTACTTCGACTTAGGGATAAGCGGAGTCACCCTAGGACACTTTGCCGAACTTTGATAAAGTCCACCCAAGAGCAAGGGATTGCCGCGGCGGACAAGTATCATTGCTGTCAAGGCAGTAATCTGCAGTACTGCCGAGGCAGTGATGTACAATTGCATTGGACAGAGACAAGTCAGTCAAGTCCACAATACAACATAACTGGATCCTGCCCTCTCTCTTATTCAGATCTCATCCTTTTACTTAGTTTTCTTTATTTCAATTTATTTAATTTCATCAAACTCCAAATCACCTGTGTCTTTATTTTTACAGAGCAAGAAGACGAAGGAGGCATATTAAGTAGACCAATCCCTGTGGAGACGATACACGATTATACTTATCACTTTATTACTTGCGACGTGTTCACTTGCACTGATTGTGCACTTTTGACACGAAACAACATACGTGTTCGCATAATTTATAGCACTAAACAGGTGACATCAAATTTTTGGCATCGATGCCAGGGATCGGCAAGAGAACAATTTGTCATTTTTATCTTGGCATTTTTGTTTTACTTTATTTATTTTTTAGTTCAATTTACTCGTTTTATTTTTTTTCTTTTCATGGTTATTCTCAGTGCATGTCCAGAAGGTCTACTAATGGACCTCTCTATCCTATAGTGCCTGAAATTGAGCATTTGTTTCATCAAAGAAGGCGTACTCAGCGTAGAGCTATGGACCCACCACCAATTCAAGACCCAGTAGTTCCAAATGTCGGGGCAAATCGGAACGTTGCTACACCTCGACCAAGGGCTATTAGGGATCATTTAAATCCTATCTTGGATGATCTTAATCCTGGCATCATGGTATCAAAAATTCAAGCTACACACTTTGAATTAAAGCCTGTCATGTTCAATATGCTAAACTCTATTGGGCAATTTGAAGGAATGGCGCACGAAGACGCAAGGAAACATATTCGAGCTTTTCTAGAAGTTTGTGATTGATTCCGTCAACAAGGAGTGCATGAGGATGTATTGAAGCTCAAGCTATTCCCTTATTCCTTATGTGGTCGAGCAAGGGCGTGGTTGAGTGTAGTACCATTCGATTCGATGGAGTCATGGGTTGATCTGTGTAAGAGCTTTTTGCTACGGTATAATCCTTCGAATCTACACACCCAACTTAGAAATTACATTGCTTCTTTTCGAAAAGGTGATGATGAGTCAATGAGCGAATGCTGGGATTGATACAAGGGATTGCTTCGAAAGTTTACAAATCATGGATTTCAAGATTGTACTCAAGTTGTGATGTTATACAACGGAGTTAATGCACCGACTAGGATGATGTTTGATGCCTCGACAAATGGAACTTTACTAGAAAAATCACCCAAGGAGGCATTTGACATTCTTGATAGAATTACCAACAATGACTATCAATTTCCATCGACAAGACTTGGAATCAGGAGGAAGGCGCAAGGGACATTCGAGACTATCCGCCCAACTCTCAGCTATTACCAATATGTTGAAGAGCATCCAATGTAATCCAAGATGGAGATAGCATCCAAATTTTTCATGGGGAAATCAAGGATCCAACAACCGTAATCCCCCAGCTAGAAATCAAAATGAACCCTAGAATTTTCAATCGAATATGCCTTGGCATAATCAGAACACAGGGGTCGCATCATCATCAAATACCAGTTCTTTGGAGGCGACTATACAAGAATTCATTCTAAGTACAAGTACTATGCTTCAAGAGCATACTAAAGACATCAAGAACCAAGGAATCCTACTACAAAGCCACATTGCGAAATCTGGAGAGTCAGGTTGGCCAAATTGCCACGGCATTACAGGAGTGTCAACAAGAACGTCTTCCAAGTGACACTGAAGTCACTAAGCCACATGGTAAAGAGCAATGTAGTGCGATCACACTAAGGAGTGACAAGTATATTTATCAAGAAGATAAGTTTGGAGGGAAGACTAGTGAAGATTCCTTACCCAAACCTGTTTAACAAGAAATGTCTGAGAAAATTCTCAAGGAAAAGGACAAGGAGGAAGGTTTAACAAAGGAACCTGCTGATGGAGCAAGCAGAAATGTCCCGAAAAAATTAGTTCCTACCCCAGTTGTGGAAGAAGTGAGACCCCCACCACCCTTTCCCCAAAGGCTGAAGAAGCACAATGATGAGATTCAGTTCAAGAAGTTCGTTGATAAACTGGACCAACTGTACATAAATGGCCCACTATTGGAGGCAATTGACCAGATGCCCACCTACTCCAATTTTCTCAAGGAGATCGTCACAAAGAAGCGGAAAGTGGAGAAGTTTGAGATGATTTCCACGACAAAATAGTATTGCTCCGCTTTAAGTAACCTACCAATGAAGAATAAGGATCCAGGCAGTTTTATTATCCCATGTGCTATTGGAGACAAGTTCGTTGGAAAAGCACTCTGTGATCTTGGATCAAGTGTAAATCTAATGCCCAAGTCAATTTTTGTGAAGCTTGGCATAGGAGATGCAAGACCCACATCCGTCATATTGCAACTAGCCGATCGTTCCCATGTGAGACCCGAGGGGAAGATCAAAGATGTCATAGTGCGGGTGGACAAATTCGTGTTTCCAGCCGACTTCCTTATACTTGATTGCAAGGTTGATGCTAATGCACCCATCATCTTAGGGAGACCTTTCCAAGCAACTGGTCATATTCTCATTGATTGTGAGAAGGGTGAGCTCACTATGCAAGTAGCAAATCAAAGATTGACCGTGAACATCAACAATTCTCTCAAGTACGTGGATGATTCTGAAGAATGCTAGAGCATTTTACAAGCAGACTCTGAGCTGTTAAGGGAAGCTAATCATTTTTGTCACAACAATTTTGTACAACTGGATGAGTATGAAGAGCTCATAGAAGAGGAAGAGGAAGCTGATGAATTGCCATTGGAAAAGCAACAATGTAGTCTACTGATAGCTAGAAATCATTTGAGCTTCGAACCTCTTGACTTTGAGGAATTCGTTCCTCCCAAGCCTTCATTATTCAATGCACCCAAGCTGGAGCTTAAGATTTTGCCACAACATCTCAAATATGCTTATCTGGGTGAAGACGAGACCTTAACTGTTATAATTTCTGCAAATCTCAATGTTGATCAAGAAAGAAGTCTACTTGTTTTGTCACAGCATAAACGAGCAATAGGATAGACCATGGCAAATTTAAAGGGGATCAATCCCACTATTTGTATGCATAATATACTTCTGGAAGAATGCCATGGCAAATCCATAGAGCCATAACGAAGACTCAACCCTATTATGAAGCAAGTTGTTATGAAGGAAGTTATCAAATGACTCGATGTTGGAGTTATTTACCCAATATCGGACAGTTCAAGGGTGAGCCCGGTTCAATGTGTTCCCAAAAAGGGAGGCACAACCATGGTGAACAATGAAGAAAATGAGCTATTGTTGACGCGTGTAGTGACTGGATGGAGGATTTGTATGGACTATCGCAAGCTCAACAAGTCTACGAAGAAGGACCACTTTCCTGTACCCTTCATCGACCAAATGTTGGATCGCTTGGCGGGCAAAGCTTACTATTGTTTCTTGGATGGATATTCGGGATATAACCAAATAGCCATAGCACCGGAGGACCAGGAGAAGACTACATTCACATGTCCTTATGACACTTATGCTTTCCAGAGGATACCCTTTGGATTGTGTAATGCCCAGAAACTTTCCAGCGCTGTATGCAAGCTATCTTCTCTAATATGGTTGAGGATTATGTAGAGATATTAATGGATGATTTTTCTGTTTCTAGAGACAGTTTCCAGAATTGTCTTGGCAATTTAGCAAAGGTCCTGAAGCGATGTGAAGAAGCTTTCCTTGTGCTAAATTGGGAGAAATGTCACTTTATGGTGACAGAAGGTATTGTGTTGGGCCATAAAATATCACACAAAGACATTAAGGTGGAAACAACTAAGAT
Source organism: Abelmoschus esculentus (assembly GCA_035048815.1). Lineage (NCBI taxonomy): Eukaryota > Viridiplantae > Streptophyta > Magnoliopsida > Malvales > Malvaceae > Abelmoschus > Abelmoschus esculentus. The sequence goes on from JAUCBN010000049.1 coordinate 8,170,499, forward strand.
CGAGGTGATTGAGAAGTTACCACCGCCTACAAATGTCAAGGGAATAAGAAGTTATCTTGGACATGCGGGATTCTATAGGAGATTCATCAAGGATTTCTCCAAGATCTTTAAGCCCTTGTACATGTTGTTGCAACAAAATCAACCTTTTGTGTTCGATCAAAAATTTCATGGCGCTTTCACAGAGCTGAAGCAAAGCCTTATCATTGCACCCGTTGTTGTTCCCCCAGATTGGATCTTACCGTTCAAGCTGATGTGCGATGCAAGCGATTACGCCGTGGGAGCAATCTTGGGGCAACGTCGAGGTAAAATTTTTCATGTTATATATTATGCTAGCCGTACCTTAAATGATGCACAACTTAACTACACTACCACAGAGAAAGAACTAGTTGTCGTGTTATTTGCATTTGACAAGTTTAGGGCATACTTGATAGGCACTAAAGTCATTGTTCACACCGATCACTCAGCTATTAAGTACTTAGTGACTAAAAAGGATGCCAGACCTATGCTTATTAGATGGATACTATTGTTGAAAGAATTTGATTTAGAAGTGGTAGATAGGAAGGGCACAGAAAATCAAGTTGCTGATCATCTTTCTAGGCTAGAAGTTAACCTGGAATGTCATGACAAAATTGAAATTGATGATGAATTTCCTTATGAGGAAATTCTTTATGCCACGGCAATTCTGTGGTACACTGACCTTGTTAATTTTCTTGTTGGTGATGTTTTGCCTTTTGACATGACTAGCCAAGGAAGGAAAAAATTTAGGCATGACGCGCGGTTCTATTTTTGGGATGAGTTGTACCTGTTCAAGCGTTGTGATGATCAGATTATCCGAAGATGTGTACCCGAAGAGGAGCAAAGAGATATTATGCATCACTGCCACACAGGCCCGTGTGGAGGTCACTTCGGAGGTATGAGGATTGCTGCAAAGGTCCTCAAATAAGGTTTTTATTGGCCTACCTTATTCAAAGATGCCCAGGCATTTTACCAAGCCTGCGATAGATGTCAGAGGACTGGGAACATCTTCAGAAGTCATGAAATGCCACGACAAAATATTTTGGAGATCGAGTTGTTTGATGTTTGGGGCATAGACTTCATGGGACCTTTCCCATCTCCATTTGGAGATTTGTATATCCTATTAGAAGTGAACTACGTGTCCAAGTGGGTAGAAGTCATTGCGCCGCCTAGGAACGATTCAAAGATAGTGTTTAGGTTACATCACAAGCACATTTTCACAAGGTTTGACGCGCTAAGGGTTATCACCAGTGATGAAGTCACCCACTTTGACAACAAGTTAATTGCCAAGGCATTATAGAGATATGGGGTAAAACACAAGATTGCCACGGCATATCACCCTCAGACCAATGGGTAAGCCGAGGTTTCAAACCGTGAAATCAAGCAAATTTTGGAAAAAGTGGTGAATCCGAGAAGGAAAGATTGGTCACCAAAGCTTGATGAAGCATTGTGGGCGTACCGAACAACATTCAAAACCCCCATAAGAATGTCTCCTTTTAAGTTAGTCTATAGAATGGCATGTCACCTCCTGGTCGAGCTAGAGCATAAAGCCTATTGGGCAATCAAGCAGCTCAACTTTGATGCCGAGTTAACTGGTGAAAGAAGGCTTTTAGAGTTGAATGATATGGAGGAATTCAGGGCCCAAGCCTATAAAAATGCCAAACTCTACAAAGAGCATACTAAAAGATGGCATGACCATGCGATTTTGCCACGACATTTTCAAGTTGGACAACAAGTTCTCCTATTCAACTCAAGGCTGAAGCTTTTCCCTAGGAAGCTTAAATCAAGGTGGTCTGGACCATTTGAAATACATCATGTGTATCCCCATAGAGTTGTAGACATCAAGAACACTGATGAAGGGACAATTTTCAAAGTCAATGGTCAGCGCCTGAAGATCTACACCGGAGCCCATGTGATGCGAGATAAACCTACCGCATATCTTATAGATGCCTGACATGCAGAAATGTCATGGCATTTTCAATTTACTCTTGTTTATAAATAATTTTTTTTAGTTTGTTTTATATGCTTTAATATGCTATGTCGTTTTCTTATTTAATTTACTTGTTTTACTTGTTTTTAGGATGAATATCTACCCTTGGAAGCTGGCAGCTGAAGGTGAAAGAAGGAGAAAAGCATGAAACCCTACTTTAAAATATTTGGGAGGCAAAAAGACAAAAAGGGGGGAGCTTTTTCTTATTTAATTATTTTTTTTGAATTTTAAATAGCCTTCTCTCTCCTCTATACTTTTTTTCATCATTGGCTGATAACCCCATACCACACGTTTTCTTCCCACCTCCCCCACTAAGCATTAAAGTTTTCGTTTTTATTTCTTTTTCTCTTTCATCCATTCTTCTTCTTCATCTTTCTCACCCCCATAACCGAAAAGCTCTCCCCCACCATTAACAAAAGCTTCAAACTTTCTATCTTTGCCTCACTCTTTCCGACCTCAAAATGGTACGAACAAGACCGCTCGGGTCTACACCACCACCTCATCCCATTTTTGTTGATGGTAAGACAGAAGAAAGATTCAAATCTCTGAAAAAAAAGAAAAATGTTCTTTGAGCTTGGTTTCAACTTTTCTAACGAGTTTGAGTCTGAAGTAAAGGACGTGGTCAGAAACCAACACTGGGAGAGGTTCGTTGCCCACCCTGGCTCTATCAACGCCACTTTAGTGCGAGAGTTTTATGCAAATATTCAAACTCATGACCAGAAAGTTGTTTATGTCCAGGGCAAAAGCATTCACTTCACCAACACGGTCATTAATCACTTATTTAAAATTCCTCAAGATGTGGATAGACACTCGAAGAAAGAAGAAGAAGAAGCTGATTATGAAACTTATCATGGAGTGAAGGAAGACCTCTGCTTGCCCAAGACAAAATGGAATAGCCAACAAGCCACGAGAAGAAAGACCCCGGCTATGGAATCATTTTACGTACTACAAGTTGATGCCTACTTTGCATCACACCACAGTAAGCCTGACTCGATTGATTGTTTTACATTCCATTGTATTCGGTTTCCCCATAGATATAGGCTGAATCATTGCTCATGAAACTTATGTTTGCTTGAACCGCCCTAAGAGTCCACTTATTTTCCGAAACTCTATCACGGCTTTGTGCCAAAAGAAGGAAGTTCAAGAGAATGATTTTGATGAAATTCTTGAAGGAATGAAGGGTTTGTCCGCTAAGAAAGTGACTGCCTTGATGGGCAACGCTGAAGAGCAACCAGAAGCGTCACATGCTGCCTCAGCTAGAGGAAAATGCCCATCTCAGATGGACGATGTGCTGGAGCTCTCTAAGAATGCCATGAAAAAGGTAGACGACTTGTCCAGAGATTTAAAAGAATTTTTCAACTATACCAAGAAAAGAGACGAAGTCATCCAAGCCTATTTGGCAAAGTTGCTACCTTCCTGAATCAGGAGTTCCCTAAGTTCCCGTTGTCTATCCTGCCTACTGCACCATGAAATGCCTCGGGATTTCCAGCTGACCCACCTACAACCAGGCAAGCTGCACCTGATTTGAACGAGGCACCATCCCCAGCTGATCCATTTGAGGAGGTAAGACCCATGGAACTGGAACTAAAGGAACACGCTCCAAGGAACCAGGAACCTGAACATGACCAAGATCTTGAAAATTCCATGTCATTTTCAGAATACCCAGGCCAGTCACCAGCTCAGCAAGACCCACCTGCTACACAAGAACATGAGACTAGCTTTATTTTTTCTCTGGTTGAAGATCTGCCCACCCAGCCAACACAACCAGAACCACCACAGCCAGTAGCCCCACAGGAGGAATCACCATTGCCCTCGGCCCCAAAGAAGAAATCCAAACGCCGTCTAAAGATGTCGGTCGGACGATAGCCAAGCCCACCACCTGCTGCTGCCGAAAAGTCCAAACGAAGAGGAGCCGATGACGAGTCTGATTTTGATGTCAACCTGCCCCCGTTGAAGAGGCAAGCATCTCGTCGCACTACCACCGCATCACCTGCCTAGCCAAGGTACATTGCATTTCATTTCATTGCATAGTATTTAGTTTTTTTTAGTTGCATTGAGGACAATGCCTAACTCAAGTTTGGGGGAGGTGTCGTTCTCTACTCCATTTTCATGTTGCATGATAGCAGTAGTTGTAGAATTATGCCATGAAAAATGTGTAAGCTTTAGGAGAAGTTTATAGGATTATAGTTTATGATGCCCGATGATAATATCTTTCTTTATGGCAAATGATTGAAGTGAATAGGAATGACTTGAGATTTGGATAGAGATTGCTTTAGGACTTGATGGTTTGTGTTTATTTTATTGTTACAAGAGTGTATGTCCTCCATGCTTAGGAAAGTTAGAAAATTTTTATAGAATGAAAACTTGAACAACCCTGCATGTTTTAATGAATTTTGATGTTGATAGAAAACTCCCTTTTAGTTTAGTTTTTAGTTATGAATAAATGTCTGAACATATCTGTAGAGGGATACTCCACTATGCCATGACATATCCATGTGCATATCAGTTACTGAAAGAGGCATAGTGTGACGTTACATTTCTAACTTGCCATGGCATTACCTGGATACTGCGTTTTAATAAGTGGTAGCTATGACATGAGTAGAAGGTAGTGTGAAAGGTTGGCTCCACTCTTAGTAGTATGTTGAGCATGTGTTAAAAAACATTATATATGGGGAGCATTAAAATAGTGCTTAAATGAGTAGAAGGTAGTGTGACAGGCTGGATACTCACGCATACACACACTTGCACTCGACCTTGTCCTAGGGTAGTGTTCTTGAAAATTCCTCGAGTCTTACATGTTTATGCCATGACATTTTCTGAGGGATAAAACTTTGACCATTTGCTTGCCTAGACCCTAAGCTTTGTCATGACTTTTCTTCTCTGCTAGTTGCTATCCATTGCTTGAGGGCAAGCAATAACTTAAGTTTGGGGGTGTGATAACTCCGCAAAAAGGCTATATTTTAAGCCTTTTTACTGAAGTTATTTATTGTCCTTAAGCTCATGTAGGCTCATTTACATGCATTTAGGTTATAAAATTGCATTTAGTTTCTTAGTTATGCCTTGACATTTTTTGTGTGGCAACGGGTGCTATTTCACAAGAAAGGTTGTGTTCTTGGATTATGTTATGCAGGTAAAGCAAAATGGAAGTTGAGGAAATTTGTCATGGCATTCGCAGAAGGGTAGCGATGGGAAAATGCCATGGCAAATTTGGAGGACTCCTATGTTGAGCTAAATGACAAGAAGATATTTTAAGAAGAGTGTGAGCTGGTGCCATTACAGCCTGGCCATAGCCACCACTGTAGGGGACCACAGCCACCTCAGTAGGGGACCATTGTCACCATGGAAAAAATGCCATCACGTGAAAAGAGGTGCTAAGGGAATTTTCCCCTAAACCCTAAGGTTTTCAGCCCCTTTTTAAGCCATGGTGATCCACGAAAAAGGAGGTTATTTTTTGGGAGCTTCAACACAGAAAAAGAGGAACCTTTAGAGCTGTTTGTGGTAGAGGAAAGATTCCACCTTTCTCCTCCAAACTCCGGCCGAAATGTCCTCCATTGATAGAGCTTGAAGGGAGTGGCATGTGTCGCGTGTCAAAAGTGCGCGTTTAGTGTAAGCGGACACATCGCAAGTAATAAGTGATAAGTATGTTATCGAGTTATCGTCTCCTCAGGGACTGATATACTTAATATGCTTCCTTTATCTCCTTGCTCTGTGGAAAGATAAAAGCACAAGTGAATTGGTGTGATTTATTTAAACTAAAATAATTGAATAAAAGTAAAGAGTCAAAATATTAGAGAGAGAGATGGGCCAGGATCTAGTTGTATTGTATTGTGGACTTGATTGACATGTCTTTATCCAATGCAATCGCATATCTCTTCCTCGGCAGCACTGCAGTTTACTGCCTGGGCAGCGATAACGCTGTCTGCCGCGACAATCCCTTGCTCGTGGGCAGACTTTACCAAAGTTCGGCAAAGTTTCCTTGAATGACTCCGCTTATCCCTAAGTCAGAGTGCTGTTGATGACTAGTCCTTGATGATACCTCCCGGCGTGAACCAATTATACTCACCAACCAATCTCACACTTCTTTTAGCCGCTGAAACTCTTAACCTATCCCTAGGCAGTTAATTCAAGTAAGGCGGAGAGCATAAAAATTAAAAAAAAAATCACTGGAATACTCCCTTTTTGGCAAGGCCGCGGCAGTAGATTGCTGCCTTGGCAGTGAATCTGCACCCCCAAACTCAAACCAAGCATTGTCTTCAATGCTTTTATATTTGGAAGGAATAAACGACAAAACAGAATATGAATTATATGCAGCAAGGAAAGATAGTAAAAGCAATTGAATATTGAAATAAAGGACAAAGAATTTTAGAGCGACTCCGAAGAGTTGCTCGTAACAATTTTTCTCCGTTGCCTAGATGCCATGTGCTTTGTCCTTGGGGAGGGCGATGGCTGCGCCTTTGCTTGCCTCGGCAGCTGAACTCGAGTGGGTGGGGTCCTATGCATCGGGGCTTCTACTTCTTCTCCTTCTTCAACATCCGCCATCTCTTCGGTTATCATCACGTCCGTTCCTCCTCCCATCGCAGTTGCTCCTCCGGTGTGGTGTGTGCTTGGGCCGGCGGTAGTAGAGCCTTGGTGTACATAAGCATCTATCTCGGCGGATAGACGGCCCATGATAATTGGCGATCTTGGTGGAGTGCTGAAAACAGCTCTCCGCTTGGATGGCCTTCGGCTGACATATGAGGCTGCGGCAGAATCTGCTGGCCTAGATGGTCCAGCAGCCTGGTATTGGGGCTGAGGGTCCGGATGGAAGAACGATCGCGGTCCTCCTAGGGCTGGTGTAGTCTCGGTGTAGGGTGCGGTAGTAACGAACGTATTGCTTGGGAACTCCGGGAATTGTACGCCTTGGTCCGGGAAGGCGTGCAACATCATCTGTGCGAGGGTGCCATTGAAGTCCCGTTGGTACTCCATGTACCGTTGTTGTCGAAGATCCATCGCGGCCATTCGCTGCAAGAGTTCTTGATACGGGTTTGCTACAGCAGAGGTGTGGGCAGTATCAGGCATATCTGCTGTGTATTGGGCCCCGACAGCAGTATCGGTAGTGAACTGCTGCGGTGTTGCCTGGACAGGTTCTGCTTGTGTTATCTGCATGACTTTGTGGTAGAATTCCCTGGTCCATCCTCTTCTTGGGGGTGTGTATTCATCCGTTTCTTCAATAGGCACACCTGCGGAAACACATAAACCCGTAATCAAGCAAGGGAAATACAATGGTCCTCGATCTTTCTTACCGGACTCTTGAATTTCCCGTAGGATGATTTCTCCGATGTTGATGGTCCTTTTGTTGATGATGGATTGGATAAGCACCAATCTCTTGCGATCCACCGTGCTGTTGTATGATGTTGGGATGAGGCGTCGTTTGACGAAGGTGTTCCACATCTTGGCCTCCGGCTTCAAGTTTTGTCTTGTCACGGATCCTCGATGGGTACCGGTTTCCCATAGAGTGTTCGCGTAACAAAGATCGTGTTTGATAAGTTCATAGTCCTCGGCAATGATATCTTCCAAGAAGTCAGCATGGAGGTCACTGTCCGGTGTGAGGCCGTAGAAGTTGTTGATCGAATCGGCATCAAGCTGGCCCGGCCTGCCGCGGCAGTGAACGAACAGGGAGTCTTTGCTGGGCCCATGAGCGTAGAACTCCCGCACGATTGTGGCGTTTGTCTGGGCAGGTTGCAAACAGAATATTTCCCAATTCTGGTACTTTATTCTGTCGAACAAGTAGTGTTCAATGTCGTAATTCTCTTCATCCGCGTGCTGGAACCCTTGTTCTTCCCATAGTTGCCTTGCGATGAAAGATCGATTGAATCGTTCTTCAACGTTGGCTGGGGCGAATCTTTTGTAAGTTGCCATCAAGAAAGAGAAAATTGAGTTCTTGGAGGTTTTCTTGAAGAGAATCTGGAGATTGAAAAGGGATTAGTAGGCAGTGAGTAATTGAGAGAGTAATTATTAAGAATACTAAAGAAAGCAAGAAGGTAAGAGTGAATAGTTCAAGAGGAAGGAGTTTCTTATATAGGCCTCGGCCTTGTGACCGTTGAGATCACTAGCCGTTGTAACTGTTTCCTTCTTCTACCGTTTCCTTTTCTACCGCGGCAGGAATCTCGGCAGACTAGCCGTTACACTTTTCTTCCCGTTGGGACTGTTGCGGCTCTGACACTGTTGTATTGCCTCGGTAGAGTTACTGCTGTGAACTATTTTTCCCTTATCTTTATTTTTTTCTGAATAAAAATTTAAACACACAAAAGAAAAATACTGAAAACGAAAATAATTAGGAAAATAAAAATAAACTACTAACCCTAATATAATAAAGAAAAGAAAAAGGGAGAGGTTAGGTTACTGGTGGAGAGCATGCGAATGCATCTCCCAAATTTATTTTCTCCCTTAGGCCCAAATTATGTATCGGTTGTGGGCCGCTCCTTAATGCTGTCTGTCCATCCGTCTTGGGCTTGATTTTCTTGCCGAATATCCTGCCGAGCAGACTGCCCAGGCAGGATATCTTATTGTCTATTATGTGGATGGCCTTACATTCCTCTGGATCGTTATACCTTTTTAAGTTGTGGAATGCATTGAGTTTGACTTGTTGGTCATTGACTCGCATAGTCAACTCTCCTTTTTCCACGTCAATCAATGTACGTCCAGTTGCTAGGAAGGGTCTCCCAAGGATAATCGGTGCATTGTCATCGGCTTCACAATCAAGGACAAGGAAGTCGGCAGGAAAAATAAACTTGTCAACTCTTACCAGTATGTCCTCGATTTTGCCTTCAGGTTGCACATAAGATCTATCCGCGAGTTGGAGCATTACTGTTGTAGGCTTCGGCCTTCCAATTCCAAGTTTTTGGAAAACTGATTTGGGCATGAGGTTTATACTAGCTCCAAGGTCGCACAGGGCCTTTCCTTCATAACTCTTTCCTATCGCACAAGGTATAGTGAAACAACCAGGATCTTTTAACATTGGTGGCATGCGGTTATGCAGCATTGCCATGCATCCCTCGGTGGCAGCCACTGTCTCAAACACACCTATTCGTCTTCCCTTTGATACCATATCTTTTAAGAACTTGGCATAGTTGGGCATTTGTTCAATGGCCTCAACGAATGGTATGTTGATGTGGACTTGCTTCAAGATATCGAGGAACTTCTTGAACTGTTGATCCTGCTTTTGTTTCTTCAACGTTTGCGGGAAAGGTAGTGGTGGTCTCATCTCGTCCAAGGTTTCTTTAGTTTGGAATCGTATACCTGGCACCACTGGAATTTTTGCTGCCTCGGCAGACTGCTCAGGCGCTACAGTGCTTGCTGCCGGGGCAGTGTTGTCAGTCTCGGTTTGCTCAGCCTCTTCTCTTGATTGATCCGCCGGTTGGGTTCGGTTCTCTGGGATCTTCTCTTTCAACTGTAGACCACTCCTGGTAGTGATTGCCTTGCACTGTTCATGGCTTAGTACCTTAGCAACCTCAGTATTGCTAGGTAAGCCTCCTTGTGGTCTAGTGTTTATATATTGAGCAAACTGCCCAACCTGAGTTTCCAGAGTTTTTATGGCCGCTTCTTGATTTTGTAGCCTCATCTCAGTCCTATTCATGAAGGCGTCAGTCCTCTTGATGAAATTACTATTTTCTGCCATGTATGACTCGGTTTTCATCATGAAGGCCTTTAGCGTGTTTTCCAATGAATTGACCGGTTGCTGCTGCATCTGCTACTGCGGCATCAGTTGTTGGACTTGCTGTTACGGCATTGGCTGCTGAAATCCCGGTGGTTGGGTGATTGGGTTTAAGGCATTATTTGGGTTGCTCCATGATAAGTTTGGATGCCTCTTCCATGAGGGGTTGTATGTGTTGGACATCACATTGTTACGGTTGTAGTTCCCAACATACATACCGGTTTCTTGATTCATGCAATCAACAGAACTGTGGTTACCTCCACAGAAATCACAACATAAACTAATTACCTTGACCTCACGGGTATTGTTTTGTAATTGTAGGTTTTGCACCATCTTGGTAAGAGAGGCCAATTGTGCTGCCACTGAGCTTGATGAATCTAATTCGTTTACCGTGGCTTGGCGTCTTACTCCTCCTCGCCTAGATGTGGGAAACTGGAAGTCATTCCTTGCGAGTTTATTCAAAATTTCAATAGCTTCCTTGGGTGCCTTGTCCAGGAGTGTGCCGTTTGCCGAGGCATCTAACATCATCCTTGTCGGGGCATTTGTGGCGTTGTAAAACATTGTCACTTGTGTCCATAAGGGAAATCCATGCAGCGGACACTTGTGCAATAGCTCTCTGTAGCGTTCTCATGCCTCGTACATTGGTTCGTCTTCAGCCTGTCGGAAAGAAGTAATTTCATTACGAATTCTATCATATAGATTAGTAGGATTAAAGCGAGTATTGAAATCACGGCAAAGTTCAGTCCAGGATCTAATAGATCCCGCTGGAATGCTATTCAACCAAGCTTTCGCCCTATCCCTCAGTGAATAGGGGAATAACTTTAACCGCAAGACATCTTCATGGACTCCTTGGATTTTGAAAGAGTTGCAGATTTCCATGAAAGATTTGAGATGCTGCCTTGCGTCTTCAGTTGCAGACCCACCAAATTGTCCAATTGTATTTAACATGTTGAACATAACAGGTTTAAGTTCAAAATGGGTTGCTTCAATCTCGGGTGTAATGACTCCTGGGTTTAGTCCATTTAATTCCTCCTCTAAGAATTCTCTGACAGTCAGCTGTCGCGGCCCAGGTGGCGGCGGTAGACCTTCATTTCCGACAGGTATGTTTTGTCATGCCTGAACCTCTGCCATGACTCCTCGGATTTGTCTCCTCAACCTTAACCTTGTTCTTTCAATCTCAGGATCTAACTCGTATAAGGGGTTGGTTGGATTGACCCTGGTCATACACCAAGAAAAACAAAAGTAAAAGAAAAAGAAAAAGAAAAAGAAACAAGAAAACAAGGAAAACAAAATTTAGTTGTCAGTCCCCGGCAACGGCGCCAAAAACTTGTCGCGTGTCAAAAGTGCACGTTTAGTGCAAGCGGACACATGGCAAGTAATAAGTTATAAGTATGTTATCGAGTTATCATCTCCTCAGGGACTGGTATACTTAATATGCTTCCTTTATCTCCTTGCTCTGTGGAAAGATAAAAGCACAAGTGAATTGGTGTGATTTATTTAAACTAAAATAATTGAATAAAAGTAAAGAGTCGAAATATTAGAGAGAGAGATGGGCCAGGATCCAGTTGTATTGTATTGTGGACTTGATTGACTTGTCTTTATCCAATGCAATCGCATATCTCTGCCTCGGCAGTGATAACGCTGTTTGCCACGGCAATCCCTTGCTCGTGGGAAGACTTTACCAAAGTTCGGCAAAGTATCCTTGAATGACTCCGCTTATCCCTAAGTCAGAGTGCTGTTGATGACTAGTCCTTGATGATACCTCCTGGCGTGAACCAATTATACTCACCAACCAATCTCACACTTCTTTTAGCCACTGAAACTCTTAACCTATCCCTAGGCCGAGTTAGTATTTCGCGATTGAAACACCGTACTTACCCTTTTCGTGAATCTAACTCTCCCGAGCTTAGATAAATGGATTACTCACAAACTTCACTCTCGGGCTTGAATGCAAGAACAAGGAATAACAAAGGATAAGCAAACCTTGATAATCTTTATTGCATTGAATAAAAGACAAATTAAAATCTCCTCTTACAAATACTCCACAACCTTCACCTAAACCCTATGAAGGTTTTAGAAAATGATGGAGAGGAAAAAAACAAGAGTAGAAGTCGGCTCTCCCTCGGTATTTCGCTATTTGATACATTGGGTGGCTAGGTCTTTATATAGGCTAGACCTAGGGCAAACCTTTCCTAAGTAGAATACAACTTGGAGTAGGGAACAAGTTAAGTACACAATAATATTATATTTCCAAGTTTAAATTTGACTAAGGGGTCTTTCCCGCGTGGTCTTCCTTTGGGCTTTTCCTTGCGCTAGCCAGCTCCGAATCATGGGCTTCAAGTCCATACGCGTTCCTTGGATTTTTGTCTTTCCATCGCCTATAATCTTGCTTCCTGTCTTCCTGCTGCTGCCTCGGCATCAAGTCCTGCCTCGGCCTTGTCTCTGTCGCGGCACTGGTTCTCCTGCACAGATATGAAAACGCAGTAAAACGTGCCTTTTTCTATAAATATTATCTATTTAAGTATAACTTCTAAATATATCACATTAAGCACATGCATTGGTTCAAGTGGGTGAATATTTGGTGATAAATGCCGATAAAAGGAGTAGAAAGTGATAGTGTGTTGAGCACTTATCAGCGTGCTAGGCACCCGATAGGGGATATCACGCTAAGGCGTCCTGTGGTGGTTGAAGAGCCGACGGCCTACACAACCGAGGGTGTCTTCTATCCTCCTTCATTTGTTTTATTTTTCATATTTTTAAGAGGATGATTCTGGATGATTAAAGATGTATATGGATGATACTTTCTTTAACTTTCGCACCACCATGTGTTGCTTTATTTAGGTGGTTGCTACTTTGGATGATTAACTTTTGCTTTTTATTAATATATAGTCTTCAATGTGTTTGTGTATTTGCTTTGCTCATTGTTGTTAATCATTTAAGCATTGTAAGAGGAATGAGAGTGTCCCGTGTTTAGATGCATGTTAGGTGTTCGAGAGAAACCTAGATATAGATCCTTAGATCATCCGAGAGGAGCTAAGGGAGGATCTACGTGAGCAATGAGCTTCTGATAGTAACTAGAGCCAACCTGACCTTAGGTACTCGAGAGAGACTTAGGTAAGGATTTCAACGACTAAAAGGAGTGAGCTTTGTCTATAGGATAGTGTCACTAATAAGACCGAGAGGAGATGCCGTGGCATTTTAGTTTGTCATGTTCTTATGACTCGAGAGAGCGAGAGCACTTTAGAAACCTCTGTCGAGTAAATATACACCATAGAGGCTATATGATAGTAGAAGTAAGGGTTGAGAAGTCCATAGGAACCTCCACAAATCATTCTCAAGAGAGGTCATCAATAGAGGGTTAGTACAACATATTGCTTAAACGTGTTCTTGCATCCTGTTTTTGCCCCAACATTTACAAACTGCTTTCTTTGTTTCATTATTCTCTTGCAATCACAGTATGATACATTCCACACACCACTTCCATACACCTATCGCACCATCACCATCCATTCCACTTTATCTTGGCATATTTTAGTTGCTTGCATTCTGAAATTTCCATAGCATTTTTCCATTAACCTTCACCTTACGTATCCATTTCCACCTGTTTCTATCTTTATTTTCTTTTTTAGTTATTGACTTCTTTTTGCCTTGACAATTTTGACTTACTGGTTACCTCGATCCTTGTGGGAACGATACTCACTCACCCTTTATTACTTGTACGACTGTGTATATTTGCACATATGTGTTCGCATAATTTATAGCACTACACAGGCGAAACCACAAAGCAGGTTTAAAGTACCGGTTACCTGAGTCAAAGGGGTCGAGGCTTTACCCGTGGAGGGGTTAATCATGGTTCAGGTGGTACCGTTCAGTCTGTCGCATGTCAAAAGTGCGCAATTAGTGCAAGTGAACACATCGCAAGTAATAAAGTGATAAGTATTATCGTGTATCGTCTCCACAGGGATTGGTATAATTAATATGCCTTCTTCGTCTTCTTGTTCTGTAAAAATAAAGACACAAGTAATATTGGTTTTGATTAAACTAGATAAATTGAAATAAAGAAAACTAAGTAAAGGAGATGAGATCTGATTAATAGAGAGAGGTCAGGATCCAGTGCGTTGTATTGCGGAATTGATTGACTTGTCTCTGTCCAATGCAATTGTATATCACTGCCTCGGCAATACTGCAGATTAATGCCTTGGCAGCAACGATACTTGTCCGCTGCGACAATCCCTTTCTCGTGGTTTGGACTTTACCAAAGTTCGGCAAACTGTCCTTGGGTGACTACGCTTATCCCTAAGTCCAAGTACTGTTGATGACTAGTCCTTGATGATACCTCCCAGCGTGAATCAATTATACTCACCAACCAATCTCACACTTCTTTTAGCCTTTGAAACTCTTAACCTATCCCTAGGCCGAGTTAGTATTTCGCGATTGAAACACCGTACTTATCCCTTTCGTGAATCTAACTCTCCCGAGTCTAGATAAATAGATTACTCACAAACTTCTTTCCCGAGCTTGAATGCAAGAACAAAGAATGGCAAAGGATAAGCAAACGTTGATAGTTTTATTGCATTGAAACAATGACAAATTACAATCTCCTCTCACAAATACTTAACAACCTTCACCTAAACCCTAAGAAAGCTTAGAACATAATTTGATAGAAAGAAAACAATGTGTGTTAGGGTGAACTCTCTATGAATTGGCTCTCCTATTGCCTAAGACGGCTAGGTCTTATATAGGCTTGACCTAGGGAAAACCTTTCCTAAGTAGAATATAACTTGGAGTAGGGAACAAGTCATGTACATAAATAAAATATTTCCAAGTTTATTCCAACTAATAAGCTTTCCCGCGTGGCCTTGTCTTGGGCTTTTCTTCATGCTAACCAGCTCCGATCCATGTGCTGCATGTCTAGAAACGTCCCTTGGATTTTTCTCTTCCGATCGCCTACAGTATTGCTTCCTGTCTTTCTGCTGCTGCCTCGGCATCAGGTCCTGCCTCGGCCACGTTGTTGCCGCGGCACTGGTTTCTCCTGCATAGATATAAAAATGCAGTAAAATTTGCCTTTTCTGTTAATATCATCTCTATAATCATAACTTCTAAATATATCACATTAAGTACATGCATTGGTCCGAGTGGGTGTAAATTTAGTGATTAATGCCCATAAAAGGTGTAAAAAGTGATAGTGAGTTGAGCACTTATCACAGTCCATGGCGAGAGCACCAGCCAAGCAGCATGATGTGAGGGCATAGGAGGACTATGCGGCTACCGATGTTATCTCAGGTACGTTTACCTTTTTTTAGTTCCCATAGTTGCTCTTGTGGACTCGGGGTCTACCTACTCCTATATCCGTAGTGGGATATCTCAGTGTTGGAGGTTCTTAGTTGAAGATCTAGAGATAGGAGTTTGTGTGAAAAGTCCGTTGGGTCTAGATGTTTTGGTGGATAAAGTTTATCGAAGGTGCCCCATAAAGTTCCAAGGCTCGATCTTACCAAAGAACCATATGATATTGCTTTTCCAAGATTTCGATGCAATCCTAGGGATGGATTGGTTGTTCGACCAATATGCGAGTCTTTGGGGTAGGTCAATGAGTGTGAAGCTCCGATTCGAAGATGGGTCCAAGCTTGTTGTGAGAGGTGAAAGAAAGCCCTGTTTACCGAATGTGGTATCAACTTCGTCAGCTCAGCGATTGATCCAGCAAGGTTGTGAGGCTTTCTTAGCTCACGTTGTGGATGTGAGGGTAGAGAGCCCTGAGTTAGGGAGTTTAAGGACAGTTTGTGTATATCCTGATTTATTTCCGGAGGAGTTTCCCAGTTTACCTCCCGAACGTGAGTTGGAATTTCACATTGAGGTGTTGCCAGGTACGACACCGATGTCCATAGCACCTTATCGTATGACACCTCTTAGAGATTAGAGATTAAAGAGTTTTTGAATATCGTATGATGCACCACCAGCAGCTTTTATGGTTGTTCTCTAGGTTTTGAGGGATAGGCGTCTATACGCCAAGTTTAGTAAATGCGATTCTGGTTGTCAGATGTGGAATTTGTTGGCCACATCGTTCCAGCGGATGACATCTGTGTGGATCCTCAAAAAATCCAAGTTGTGGTGGAATGGAAAGCACCAATGAATGATCAGAAGTCCGTAGCTTTCTTGCACTAGTTGGGTACTATAGGAGGTTTGTTAAAGGGTTCTTGATCTTAGCGGCACCGTTGACAAAATTGATTCAGAAAGGGGTTTTGTTTGTGTGGAACGAGAGGAAACAATAAAGTTTTAAGCAGCTGAAGGCTTATCTTACGGAGCCACCAGTCTTGACGTAACCGGAACCGTGGAAGGATTACGTGATGTTTAGCGATGCTTCCTTGAATAGGTTAGGTTGTGTGCTCATGCAAGAGGATAAGGTGGTTTCTTACGCCTCGAGGCAGTTGAAACACCTTGAAAGGAACTATCCCACCCATGATCTTGAGTTGGCAGCAGTTATCTTCGCGTTGAAGATATGGAGGCATTATATCCATAGGGAGAATTGTTATGTCTAGACCGATCACAAGTGCTTGAAGTACTTGCTCACCCAGAAAGACTTGAATCTAAGTCAAAGGCGTTGGATAGAGTTGTCGAAAGACTATGACTGTGTCATAGAGTATCACCCTGGTAAGGCGAATGTGGTCGCCGATGCTTTGAGTAGAAAGTCCATATCGGGCTTGAGAGCCATGTTTGTCCGATTAAGGATGACTGGGGATGGTGGTTTGTTGGCAGAGCTGCGTGTGGAGGCCACGTTAGTTCAAGACATAAAGAACACACAAGCGATAGACGAGAAGTTGGTAGCTCAGCTTGAGGCTTGTCACATAGGTGAGGCGTCAGACTTTGAGGTACATGATGGTGGATTCTTATACTTCAAAGGTTGTTTGTGTGTCCCAGCTCTAGAGGATCTGAGAGATCGAATCTTAAGGGAAGCTCATCGTAGTCCGTTTTTTATTTATCCGAGTCGTAACAAGATGTATCAGGATCTTCGTCCTTTCTTTTGGTGGCCTTGCACGAAGAGAGATGTATCCGAGTTTGTGACCAGATGCTTAACATGTCAGCTTGTGAAAGTGGAACATTAGGTTCCTTCATATTTGCTTTAGCCTATCCAGATTCCACAGTGGAAGTGGGATCGTGTGACCATGGACTTTTTCACCGGGTTACCAATGACGTTGAGGAAGCATGATGTTGTATGAGTCACTATTAACCGGTTAACTAAGTCAACCCACTTCTTACCTGTAAGGATGGACTTTAGTTTGAAAAAGTTGGCTCATTTGTACATAAAGTAGATCGTAAGTTTGTATGGTGTACCTTCATCGATCATATTAGATAGGGATCCGAGGTTCACAGCGAGGTTTTGGAGGTCTATCCATAAGGCTTTGGATACCAAGTTGTACTTCAGTATAACTTTTCATCCTTAGATCAATGGACAATCAGAGCGAGTTATATAGATCTTGGAGGACATGCTTAGATGATGTGTTGTTGAGTTTTCTCGGAGTTGGGAAGATTAGTTACCTCTTGTGGAGTTTGCTTACAACAACAATTATCAGTCAAGTATAAAGATGACACCTTTTGAGGCCTTGTACGGGCGTAGGTGTAGGACACCTTTGTGTTGGACCGAGCTAAATGAGAGAAGAATGTTAGGTTCCGAGCTTGTAAAGGAAACTGAGGAAAAAGTCTAGATTATCAAAGAAAGTTTGCAAGCAGCGTTTGATCGGCAAAAAGCTTACGTGGATCGTAAGCGCAAGCAAATCGAGAATGGGCTAGGAGAAATGGTGTTTCTTAAGGTATCTCCTTAGAAAGGAATCATCCGGTTTGGTCGGAAAGGGAAATTGAGCCCAAGGTATGTAGGACTGTATGAAGTTCTTGAGAGAGTGGGACCAGTGGCTTATCGATTAGCTTTGCCTCCAGAGTTAGCACGTATCCATGATGTGTTCCATGTGTCTATGTTGAGACCTTATTGTTCGAATCCTTCTCATTTTGTTCAACTTGAGGAAATCAAATTCAATACGTATTTGACTTATGAGGAAAGACCAATGAGAATCTTGGATAAAGGAGTAAAGGAGCTTCGGAACAAGAGCGTACCATTGGTAAAGGTTTTGTGGAGAAACCAAGGAGTTGAAGAAGCGACGTGGGAAATTGAGAAGGATATGAAAGCTCAGTATCCGCATCTCTTCCTGTCAGGTAAATTTCGAGGAAAAAATTTTCTTTAAGGAGGGGAGATTTGTCATGACCCGAATTTGGATTCGAGTGTCGGGTTAACCCGAGTTGTTGAGCTCTAATGTTTTGGCAACTTTTTGGGCCCTGGTCCTATGTATTTGTGTTGTTGTTGGGCTTAGGGATTTTAAGTGGAGGGCACATTGGTAATTGTCTAATTAGAGGACAAGAGGGGTTAAGGGTGTTAGTTTTTGCAGTGAAATAAGGTCATGAGTGAAGTTTTTTTATTCTCATCTTCTTCCCTTCACAACACAAGTAAGAGTTGTCTAAAGGTGTGATCTTGGTTGGTTTGCTTTTTTTCACGTTTTTGGTCTGAAGAAGAAATTGTAGGGCTATCAAGGATCTCTAAAACAAGGTGAGAATATTACAGGTTTGGTGAAGATGAAGGTTTATGTTGCAGTTATAGGTTGAGTTCAGGAATGGGTTTAGAGAGTTTAAAATCTGAGTCTCTTAGTGTTTTTAAGCTCTAGAAATCATGCCAAATCATTCTTAATCATTCTGTATCCTTAACTTGTAGAGAAAGAGCTTGGAGAGCCTTCAAGAGCTTTGGGGAAGGAGAAGGTCTAATCTTTCTTGGGAGCTTGGGATTGTTGTTGTTTTGTCAAGGTTGGTACTCCTCCAACTTGTAAATATCATTCAAGGATAGTTATTGCTCTATGATTGCATGTATATTGACTAGGTTGGTGTTTAAATTCTTAATGGCCTTTAATGGTAAATTTCGTAATTGTAGATGAACCTCGGTTATTAGAGTCCAAACATGTTTACGAAGTTTCACTTAAAGTCTAGGATTAAATGGGTGAAAATTTGATAGAGTTCTAAGTGTTAAAGAGTCAAAAACTACACCTTTCGTGTAGGGGGTATCCATAACATAGGATGGCGTATCGATAACCTAGAGAGGAAACTAAGCTTTAGAAGGTAGGCATTTCGATACGCCTTGCTTGTGTTTCGATATTTAATTATGTGGTCCAAAATGACACTAATTTTTAAATATTTAGTAAAAAAATAATAAAACGTGATAATAATGATTGTAGAAAAAACAAGGACCAAATCTGCAAAAACAAAAATTATAAGGTCAAAATAGAGGAAATTAAGGGTGGAATTGAATAAAATATAAAATTTTAAGGCCGAATTATGAAAACCTATGACCAAATCTAAAGATAGTGCAAACTAGGATACCGAAGCAGAAACACGCTGGGAGTGTAGGGACTGGTTCTGTAATTTCCCCTTTTATGGGTTATTGCGTTGGTCCGGGTCGAATTAGAGGGTTTGGAGACGAGTCTTGAGGTGCTAACAACACCGTTTGGGGCATTACAACCGAGTACCCAAACAGTGTTGTTTGGTCTCGGTTTACATGCTCTTTTTCTCTAAAAAATCTCATTCGATTCTTCATTTCCTTTCGAAAGATCAAAGTTGCTCTCTCTGTCTCTGTTTTTAGTTTCCATCACCGGTGGCAAGTTTCATGGTAGTTCGCCGCTCGCCAACGACGGCCGTCGCCGCTCAGGGTGGCCGGGAGTAAGAAAGGTCGGTCTTTTCCGAAGTGTCTCGACACCCAGAACACGAATCTGACCTTAGTTTCACAAGAAAGCACGTATATCGGTCTAGATCTAAGAGAAAAAGATATGTAACTTTTATTCTTTTTTTACTTTTTCTTTTTTTCGGTTTATTATTTTTCACTCTTATTTTTTCGATTTGGTCTCGAGTGGTAAGATATTTTTTTACTCTTGCTTTTTGCTTCAAATAGGATGATTATTATGGCTCTTTTTTTGCTTTGAATCTAGTTCTATTACATTGGATTCGTGTAACCGATTACACTATTCATTTCTGAGTATTTATACCCATTTTTACACATAAAAAATAACATCAAATCTCTACTTTTCTTTTTTAGATCTGATATTTTAGATCTAATTATATTTTATCTTCTTGTTTTTTTGGAGACATGATGCTTTGGGTGGTGGTTGCAGAATCGGGAAGTGGTGGGGCGATGACTGACTTTCTTGGCGAATAGGAGGATGCGTGGCGGCCATGCGCGATTCGAATCGTTGCATGTGGCTAGTTGACAAGCATACTGAAGAAAGATCGGTGAGTGGCTCTGTTAAGGTTAGGTTAATTATTTTAGGGTTTGTAGTATAATGGGTTTGAGTTTAATTTTGGGTTTTGTTGTGGATTAGATTTATTATTATTGGGCTCAGTTTTTTGGGCCATTGGGTTGTAATGGATTTGGTTTGAATCATAAAATAGGTTTTATATTATAGGTTTATTGGATTGGATGGATTGGGTTATTACAGTTTCCACTCTTTGCTAATTGTTGTATAACAACAATAGAGAAAAGATAAAGAATAACCCATTTTACCTGGTATGGTTTCAGGATTCTTCCATAATAAGGTAAGGGTTCTTTTGGTAAGGTTGTGGTTCTTTTTGGCCACCACTTTCTCTTCTAGAGCTTTGGCTTGATATACTCCACCGCCCTTGTAGTAAAATCTTCAAAATTGATGATCCGTTGGAGAAGATGGCACAAAACTTAAACTGTAACGATGTTGATGATGCTATTATTCTGGATAAAGACTCGACCTAACTGCAACACTACCGGAGAAGCAAGGTTTACAAATCTTAAACCATCTCAAACACTGCCGATTACATGGGGCACAACATTTGATCCTCTTATAACACTATCGAAGAAGCGAGGTCAAATGCTGAAAGTTCTGATGTCACGTTGAGCCCTGATGTCTGATGTAACTGCTACACTGACGAAGATGCGAGATCTAGCGATGAATTCTGAAGCCCGATTAAGCTACAACATTGATGAAGAAACACGATCTATCTGATCCATCTGCAATACTACCGATGAGATGGAGAACAACATTTGGTCCACTTACAACACTTCCGGAGACTCATTGTGCAACCGAGTCAAGGGTGTTACAATTAAATTAGTATAAAATAAAAATTTAGTGACTAAAAAATATTTTATCATAACTTAGTGACTTATTATATAATTTAACCAAAATTTATAATAAATTTTAGTTAATTCGGCTAATTAACCGAAAAAATATTTGTTAGATTAATTCGGTTAAAGGTAATTCGGTTCGGATAATAGTTAAGATTTTAAAAAATTTGGTTAATTCGATATTGGTTAATTTTGTTCGGCCACCGACCGAATTAACCGATGCACACCCTTAGGTATAATAGATTATAAGAGTTTTATATTTAAATTGCATTGCTATACATACATGAATTTTTAGGGATTATTACTTAAATTATAACCAAATTTATATATTTTTTAACGAATACGATATGAATCCTTTAATCATCGATTTTCGGGTGTTATAGGGTATGAAACTTTTCTCACTTGTAATTGACTCCTGAAACCAATTTATTATCTATCTTTCGTCATTTTAGTGTCTGATCTGCCTTATCCAAATAAACTATGATGATTTTAATTTTATTTTGAAAATAAGTTATTTAGAAGAAAAAAAATCCTAAAATTTAAATTTTAGTGTAAATTACGTAGATAACCACCATACTATGGGGTTGGTATCGAAATGAACACAATACTTTAAAAAGCGTCAAATACACTGGTCAACTATTAAAATGCTTTCGAAATAGGCACCGAACGTTAAAAATTAACGGATTGATTATTTGGTAGTTAAAAATAAAATGAAATAATTACACATTTAATCCTTGTTATTCAAACTTTTTTTAATTTAGTCCTAATTTTAATTAGGTGGTAACATGTGCCTGTGCCTCCACCTTATTGGAGGAGAAAACAAAACTCCACGCAACTGCCTATAAGGGGATCGAACCAGGGATCAGAGCATGGAATTTAGGTGGCTTAACTATTAGCCCAAGCACATTCTTCAAATATAAAAACACTATCATTTATATATATATTTATTGTTTCTCATATTTGTTCCTTAATATTTAATTATTTTACATTTAATTAAAAATAATAATTAAATTATTATATAATAAATTAAAAGTTTGAAATGCTTTTCAAATGCAAATTTACATAGTCGTTTCGATACGGTCTTGAACCATTTCGATACCGTTTTGCCACTATGAATCTTGGTTTCGATACCAGTTTCGATACACCCCAATGGTCACTAACAATTTTATAAAAAAGAACAACGACTAGGAGCAGTATCGAAACGGCTAAGGTTTGTTTTGATATCATGAGCTAAGGGTTTCGATACACCACAAGGGTGTTTCGATAGCGGTTCTTAAATGCAGGTTCAACGACTATTTCCCAAAGCAGTTGTATCGAAACAACTTTCACGTGTTTCGATACCGATCTTACCAAAAGAAGAAATAAGCCTTGAAATCAGCTCCAAACGGCTCAAAATCAATCCCAACGATCATCAACAGCTAGAAGGTCATTTGGGATGATAAAAGGAAGTCGACATCAAGAAAAGTCTAATGCTTCAATTGTAACAACATTATGATCAAGTAATTGTATTATAGCTTAATTTCCAATCTTTAGATAGACAAACACTTGTGAGCTTAATTTTTATGTATGCTCAAGTGTCTTAGGATTGGGTGAGAGCTTAGGTGCAAAAAATTAGCCTTATTACAAGGATTATCAAAGTTTGCTTAAGTTTATCTTTTGTTTGTGAGGATTCCCAAAGTTTGGGTTGTGAACTTTGGATGCTTGATTCGGGTTTGAATCAAGGTTTGTAAAGTTAGCCCTTTGCCCTCAAAAGGAAGAGATTCTTAGTGAATTTGGGAAATCCTTAGTAGGAAGCTAAGGTAGTAGATGTAGGACTTGGGTTAGATGTCCGAACCACTCTAAATCCTTGTGTTTTTATTGTCTATCTTTTGCTTCCACAACAACCACTCAAATTAGCTAATTCTCCATCACTTAGCAAGATATATCGGTTATCCATCGAGCAACTTCAAGCCCAACAATTGGTATTAGAGCGATCATTTAGGAGGAGAAGCTTGTTCGTAAGCTCATCTATTCTATCTATTCTCTTCCTGAGTCATGGGAATCAAAAAGGACTTCCATCATTGAAGCCAAGAATCTCAAGACTCTAAAGCTTGATGAACTCATGGGGTCACTCCTCACACATCAAATCGTGATGAAAGGAAGAGAAGAGGAGAAGAAAAAGGAAGAGATTAGATCGATGGGTAAGAACAAGATCCAAGAGCTTGGTATAAATGTCAACATCATTGCTCTCAAGACCTTCAAATGCACTCACTTTTAAGATTCAAGTGAGGTGGATAGAGAAGAAGATGAAGAGTTTGCTCAACTCTTCATGGACTTCAATCGATTCGTGAGGAACAAAAGTAAGAAATCCTCAAAGCAAGAATCAAAGAAGAAGATGAAGGATTCCCACAAGTCTAAGAAAGAGAGATCATCTTCAAAGAAGCAAGCATATATGGCTAATTGGAGTGATGGGGACTCCACCGAAAATGAAAAAGCCAACCTATACTTGATGGCCCTCAATAAGGGGAAGGTAACTTCTAACTCATCTATTTCAAATTCATATACTTTTAATGAGTTACAAGAAGCCTATGACAAATTGGATTTTGAGTTTAAGATTTCATTTTCTAAAAACAAAAAGATGATTTAAAAGCTTAAAGTAGAAAATGATTTGCTTTCAAAAACCAATTTTGAATTTGAAGCAAAATTAAAAGATTTTGATCTTAAAATTTTAAACTTACAAAATTTACTTTAAAATTTGGAAGAAGATCATCACAAGGAAGTGAATGATCTTAAGAAGGAAAAATATTTGATTTCCAAAGAACTTGAGAAGAGAAATGATTTGGGAAAATCAAATTTTTATTTAAGACAATCTTGTGCCGCTATATTTATCGATGGAAAATGTTTTAGAAGTGTTTGGGTCTCAAAAGCACTAATCACTTCAACTAAAATGGATGAAATTGAAAAATGGATTCCTAAGGGAGTAAAATTTGTGCTTCTAATGCTAAAGGATACAAAGCAATTTGGATACCAAAAATTACTTGATTATCTTATTATAGGTGTGATGGAGGTATGAGTATCAAAGTACAAGATATAGGGGATCTCTAAACACACAAGAAGAACACTTGAAGAAGGAAGGCTTCACATCCTCCCTTGAGTTCAAGTGTGGTAAAACTTCAAATTGTTTTTGTTTTTCATTTGCTTATTTGTTATTTCAACTAGATTATCATATATGTTGGACTAACCACTTAGTGATGAATTGAGTAAGGGGGAGCCTTTTGTTTTCGTAAACTCACTTTTGATAATTGAATTTAAAACAATTGGCATTTTAAAGCTCTCCTATGTTATGAGATTTAAAGATTTTTAAACTTGTTTTGAACCATTTTTGATATAACAAAAAGGGGGAGAATGTTGTGAAAAATTGATTTCTCAAATGTTTTATTGAGTAAGGGGGAGCTTTAATTTTTTGAGAATCTTAATTCTCTTATTCAAACTTTATTTCACAAAGGGAGAGCAAACTCAAAAACAAATTTTCAAGTTGGTTTTATTATATCAAAAAGGGGGAGATTGTAAAACTAATGTTTTGATATAATAATTAAAAAATAGTTTTGGACTAATTTGAAAAGATTTCAAAAATGGTTCTTATGTCCAAACAACTTGGAAATATATTTAAAAGGTTTTTGAGAGATTTTAAAGGTGTTTTAAATTATTTAAAAAAACCAAAGAAGTGATTTTTAATCAAGTGTTTCGATACACCTTGCAGGTGTTTCGAAACCGCTATGCTTTTCAAAGGAAAATTTACACAGTCGTTTTGATACAGTCTTGAACTGTTTCGATACAGTTTTGCCACAGTAAATCTTGTTTTCGATACTAGTTTCGATACACCCCCAACGGTCACTAACAATTTTATAAAAAAAAATAAGGGCTAGAAGCAGTATCGAAACGGCTAAGGCTTATTTCGATACCATAAGCTAAGGGTTTCTGATAAGTGCTCAACTCACTATCACTTTTTACACCTTTTATGGGCATTAATCACCGAATTTACACCCACTCGGACCAATGCAAGTACTTAATGTGATATATTTAGAAGTTGAGCTTATTAAGATAATATTTACAGAAAAGGCAAAGTTTTACTGCATTTTTATATCTGTGCAGGAGAACCAATGCCGCGGCAGCAACATGGCCGAGGCAGGACCTGATGCCGAGGCAGCAGCTGAGAACTAGAGAGCAAGACTATAGGCATTTGGAAGAGAAAAATCCAAAGGACGTGTCTGGACATAAAGCACATGGATCGGAGATGGCTAGCATGAGGAAAAGCCCAAGACAAGGCCACGCGGGAAAGCCTCTTAGTTGAATT
Organism: Abelmoschus esculentus; assembly: GCA_035048815.1. Taxonomy (NCBI): domain Eukaryota; kingdom Viridiplantae; phylum Streptophyta; class Magnoliopsida; order Malvales; family Malvaceae; genus Abelmoschus; species Abelmoschus esculentus. Next base: position 8,195,703 of record JAUCBN010000049.1, read on the forward strand.
AAACTTGGAAATATTTTAATTATGTACATGACTTGTTCCCTACTCCAAGTTGTATTCTACTTGGGAAAGGTTTGCCCTAGGTCAAGCCTATATAAAGACCTAGCCGTCCAATGTATTAAACACCAATACATAGAGAGAGAGCCGATTCTTAGATTCTTTATTTTCTTTCTCTCAACTATGTTCTAAGCTTTCTTAGGGTTTAGGTGAAGGTTGTTTAGTATATGTGAGAGGAGATTGTACTTTGTCTTTGTTTCAATACAATAAAGCTATCAAGGTTTGCTTATCCTTTGTTATTCTTTCTTCTTGCATTCAAGCCCGGGAGGGAAGTTTGTGAGTAATTCATTTATCTAGACTCGGGAGAGTTAGATTCACGAAAGGGGTAAGTACGGTGTTTCAATCGCGAAATACTAACTCGGCCTAGGGATAGGTTAAGAGTTTCAGCGGCTAAAGGAAGTGTGAGATTGGTTGGTGAGTATAATTGATTCACGCTGGGAGGTATCATCAAGGACTAGTCATCAACAGTACTTCGACTTAGGGATAAGCGGAGTCATCCAAGGACACTTTGCCGAACTTTGGTAAAGTCCACCCACGAGCAAGGGATTGCCGCGGCGGACAGTATCGTCGCTGCCAAGGCAATAATCTGCAGTGCTGCCGAGGCAATGATGTACGATTGCATTGGGTAGAGACAAGTCAATCAAATCCACAATACAACGCAACTGGATCCTGACCTCTCTCTCTACTTATCAAATCTCGTTATTTTATTCAGTTGTTTTATTTTAGTTCCATCACAACCCAAATTACCTGTGTTTTATTTTATTTCTTTCTACAGAACAAGAAGACGAAGAACATATTGAGTATACCAATCCTTATGGAGACGATAATCCGATAAATACTTATTACTTATTACTTGCGATGTGTCCACTTGCACTAAACACGTACTTTTGACACGCGATAAGTTTTTGGCGCTGTTGCCGGGGATTGACAACTAAATTTTGTTTTCTTTATTTTCTTGTTTCTTTTCTTTTTCTTGTTTCTTTTTACCTTTGTTTTTCTTGGTTTATGACCAGGGCCAACCCAACCAACCCACTGTACGAGTTAGATCCAGAGATCGAATGAACAAGGCACATGTTGAGGAGACAAATCCAAGAAGCTATGGCAGATCACCCTGTAGGACAAAACTTACCTGCCGGTAATGCAGGTCTTCCGCCGCCACCAGGGCCGCGGCAGCTCACTGTCAAAGACTTCCTGGATGACGATTTACATGGATTAAACCCAGGAATCGTTACACCAGAGATAGAAGTAGCCCACTTTGAACTGAAACCTGTCATGTTCAGTATGCTTAACACTATTGGACAATTTGGTGGGTCTGTAACTGAAGATTCAAGGCAGTACCTCAAGTCCTTCATGGAGATATGCAATTCCTTCAAAATTCAAGGAGTTCATGAAGATGCCTTGAGATTGAAGCTATTCCCCTATTCACTGAGGGATAGGGCGAAAGCTTGGTTAAATAGCATTCCAGCAGGATCTATTGGATCTTGTAGTGAACTCTGCCGTGATTTTATTACACGTTTTAATCCTACTGATTTATATGATAGAATTCGTAATGAAATCACTTCTTTTCGACAGGCAGATGACGAACCTATGTATGAGGCATGAGAGCGATACAAGGAGTTGCTGCACAAGTGTCCTTTGCATGGATTTCCCCTATGGACACAAGTGACCATGTTCTATAATGCCACGAATGCCCCGACAAGGATGATGCTAGATGCCTCGGCAAACGGAACACTCCTTGATAAAGAACCTGAGGAAGCTATTGAGATACTAAACAAACTCGCAAAGAACTATGTTTAATTCCCTACATCTAGGCGAGGAGGAGTAAGACGCCAAGCCACGGTGAATGAGTTAGACACATCAAATTCAGTGGCAGCACAATTGGTCTCTCTTACAAAGATGGTGCAAAACTTGCAATTATAGCAAAATACCCGTGAGGTTAAGGTAATTGATTCCTTTTGTGATTTATGTGGAGGTAACCACGGTTCCTCTGATTGTATGAATCAAGAAACCGGTATGTATGTTGGAAATTACAACCGAACCAATATGATGTCCAACACATACAACCCCCCATGGAAGAGGCATCCGAACCTGTCATGGAGCAATCCTAACAATGCCTTAAACCCAACCACCCAACCTTCAGGATTCCAGCAACCAATGCAACATCTGTCGCCGCCGCAGGTCTAGCAGCAGATGCAGCAACAATCGGTAAGTTCATTGGAGAACACTCTTAAAGCCTTTATGATGAAAATAGAGGCAGAAAATAGTAATTTCATCAAAAGGACAGATGCTTTCATGAATAGGACTGAGATGAGGCTGTAGAATCAAGAAGCGGCTATTAAAACGCTAGAAACCCAGGTTGGGCAGTATGCTCAAAATATAAACATTAGACCACAAGGAGGACTACCTAGCAATACTGAAGTTGCTAAGGTAATGGGCCATGAACAGTGTAAAGCAATCACTATCAGGAGTGGTCTACAGCTGAAGGAAAAGATCCCAGCAAGCCAAAATCCATCAGCAGATCCAGCAAAAGAAGAGGTTGAACAAACTGATCCTGATAACACTACCCCGGCAGAAAGCGCTGCAGCTCCTAAACAGCCTACCGAGACAACAACAACCCTAGTGGTGCCAGGTATTAAATTCCAAACTAAAGAAACCCTGGACGAGATGAGACCACCACCACCTTTCCCACAAAGGTTGAAAAAGCAAAAACAGGACCAACAAATCAAAAAATTCCTTGATATTTTAAAGCAAGTCCACATTAACATACCATTCGTAGAGGCAATTGAACAAATGCATAATTATGCCAAGTTCTTAAAATACATGGTGTCTAAGAGGAAACGAATAGGTGAGTTCGAAACAGTGGCTCCTACCGAGGGATGCATGGCAATGCTACATAATCGTATGCCACCAAAATTGAAGGATCTTGGATGCTTTATCATACCTTGTGCGATAGGTAAAAATTATGAAGGTAAGGCCCTATGCGACCTTGGAGCAAGCATCAATCTGATGCCCAAATCTGTCTTCCAAAAGCTTGGAATAGGAAGGGTGAAACCTACAACAATTATGCTCCAACTAGCGGATAGATCATATTTGCAACCCGAAGGCAAAATCGAGGACATACTGGTAAGAGTCGATAAATTTATTTTTCCTGATGATTTTCTTGTCCTTGATTGTGAAGCAGATGACAATGCATCGATCATCTTGGGGAGACCTTTCCTTGCAACTGGACGCACTTTAATCGATTTGGAAAAAGGAGAGTTGATGATGAGAGTTAATGACCAACAAGTCAAACTCAATGCATTCCACAACTTAAAAAATATGATGATCCAGAAGAGTGCAAGGCTATCCACATAACAGACACCAAAATATCCTGCCTTGGCAGCATGCTCGGCAGGCTATTTGGCAAAAAGATCAAGCTCAAAGTGGATGGAAACACAACAAAAGGGATTCTATGCGCACAGGCCCAGCAAAGATTCCCTCTTTGTCCACTGCCGAGGCAGGCCTGTCCAGTTGGATGCCGAGACCATCAACGATTTCTACGGCCTCACTCCGACCCATGATGTTCACGCTGAATTCATGGAGGATGTCACTGCCGAAGACTACGAGTTGATCAAAGACGACCTTTGCTACACGAATACTCCATGGGAAACCGGTGCCCATAGAGGATCAGTAGCAAGGCAAAGTTTAAAGCCCGAGGCTAAGCTTTGGAATACCTTTTTCAAGCGACGCCTCATTCCCACATCCCACACCAGCGCGGTGGACCGAAAGCGATTGGTGCTCATCCAATCGATCATCAACAAGAGGAGCATCAACGTTGGAGAGATCATCTTACGTGAAATTCACGAATGCGGTAAGAAGGATAGAGGACCATTATATTTCCCATGTTTGATCACTGGTTTGTGTGTTGCCGCAGGTGTACCAATAGAAGATACGGACAAATACACTCCCCAAAGGCGCGGATGGACCAGAGACTTTTGCCATAAAGTAATGCATATCACGCAAGCGGAGCCAGTGTCGCGTGTCAAAAGTGCGCGTTCAGTGCAAGTGGACACATCGCAAGTAATAAGTGATAAGTATATTATCGAGTTATCGTCTCCTCAAGGACCGATATACTTAATATGCTTTATTCACCTCCTTGTTCTGTAAAAAGATAAAAAACACAATTAAGTTGATTTGATTTATATAAACTAAAATAACTAAAATAAAAGTAAAAGATTGAAATAGTAGAGAGAGATGGGCTAGGATCCAGTTGCGTCGTATTGTGGAATTGATTGACTTGTCTCCGTCCAATGCAATCGTATATCACTGCCTCAGCAGCACTGCAGTTTTACTGCCTGGGCAGCGATAACACTGTCTGCCGCGGCAATCCCTTGCTCGTGGGCAGACTTTACCAAAGTTCGGCAAAGTATCCTTGAATGACTCCGCTAATCCTAAAGTCAGAGTGTTGTTGATGACTAGTCCTTGATGATACCTCCCGGCGTGAACCAATTATACTCACCAACCAATCTCACACTTCTTTTAGCCGCTGAAACTCTTAACCTATCCCTAGGCCGAGTTAGTGTTTCGCGATTGAAACACCGTACTTACCCCTTTCGTGAATCTAACTCTCCCGAGCTTAGATAAATGGATGATCACAATATCCTCTCCCGAGCTCAATTGTGAAACAAGGAATAACAAAGGATAAGCAAACCTTGATAATTCTTATTACATTGAATGAAAGACAAAGTACAATCTCCTCTCACAAATACTCTACAACCTTCACCTAATCCCTAAGAAGGTTTAGAACATGATAGAGAGGAAAGAAACAAGAGTAGAAGTCGGCTCTCCCTCGGTATTTCGCTATTTCATACATTGGGTGGCTAGGTCTTTATATAGGCTAGACCTAGGGCAAACCTTTCCTAAGTAGAATACAACTTGGAGTAGGGAACTGTCGCGTGTCAAAAGTGCGCGTTTAGTGCAAGTGGACACATCGCAAGTAATAAGTGATAAGTATTTATCAAGTTATCGTCTCCTCAGGGACCGGTATACTTAATATGCTTTCTTTATCTTCTTGCTCTGTAGAAAAATAAAAAACACAAGTGAATGGGTGTGATTTATTAAACTAAGGTAATTGAATAAAAATAAAAGAGTCAAAATATTAGAGAGAGAGATGGGCCAGGATCCAGTTGTATTGTATTGTGGACTTGATTGACTTGTCTTTATCCAATGCAATCGTATATCTCTGCCTCGGCAGCACTGCAGTTTACTGCCTGGGCAGCGATAACGTTGTCTGCCGCGGCAATCCCTTGCTCGTGGGCAGACCTTACCAAAATTTGGCAAAGTGTCCTTGAATGACTCCGCTTATTCCTAAGTCAGAGTGTTGTTGATGACTAGTTCTTGATGATACCTCCCGGCATGAACCAATTATACTCACCAACCAATCTCACACTTCTTTTAGCCGCTGAAACTCTTAACCTATCCCTAGGCCGAGTTAGTATTTCGCGATTGAAACACCGTACTTACCCCTTTCGTGAATCTAACTCTCCCGAGCTTAGATAAATGGATTACTCACAAACTTCCCTCTCGGGCTTGAATGCAAGAACAAGGAATAACAAAGGATAAGCAAAACTTGAACAACCCTGAATGTTTTAATGAATTTTGATGTTGATAGAAAACTCCCTTTTAGTTTAGTTTTTAGTTATGAATAAATGTCTGAACATATCTGTAGAGGGATACTCCACTATGCCATGACATATCCATGTGCATATCAGTTACTAAAAGAGGCATAATGTGACGTTACACTTCTAACTTGCCATGGCATTACCTGGATACTGCGTTTTAATAAGTGGTAGCTATGACATGAGTAGAAGGTAGTGTGAAAGGTTGGCTCCACTCTTAGTAGTATGTTGAGCATGTGTTAAAAAACATTATATATGGGGAGCATTAAAATAGTGCTTAAATGAGTAGAAGGTAGTGTGACAGGCTGGATACTCACGCATACACACACTTGCACTCGACCTTGTCCTAGGGTAGTGTTCTTGAAAATTCCTCGAGTCTTACATGTTTATGCCATGACATTTTCTGAGGGATAAAACTTTGACCATTTGCTTGCCTAGACCCTAAGCTTTGTCATGACTTTTCTTCTCTGCTAGTTGCTATCCATTGCTTGAGGGCAAGCAATAACTTAAGTTTGGGGGTGTGATAACTCCGCAAGAAGGCTATATTTTAAGCCTTTTTACTGAAGTTATTTATTGTCCTTAAGCTCATGTAGGCTCATTTACATGCATTTAGGTTATAAAATTGCATTTAGTTTCTTAGTTATGCCTTGACATTTTTTGTGTGGCAACGGGTGCTATTTCACAGGAAAGGTTGTGTTCTTGGATTATGTTATGCAGGTAAAGCAAAATGGAAGTTGAGGAAATTTGTCATGGCATTCGCAGAAGGGTAGCGATGGGAAAATGCCATGGCAAATTTGGAGGACTCCTATGTTGAGCTAAATGACAAGAAGATATTTTAAGAAGAGTGTGAGCTGGTGCCATTACAGCCTGGCCATAGCCACCACTGTAGGGGACCACAGCCACCTCAGTAGGGGACCATTGTCACCATGGAAAAAATGCCATCACGTGAAAAGAGGTGCTAAGGGAATTTTCCCCTAAACCCTAAGGTTTTCAGCCCCTTTTTAAGCCATGGTGATCCACGAAAAAGGAGGTTATTTTTTGGGAGCTTCAACACAGAAAAAGAGGAACCTTTAGAGCTGTTTGTGGTAGAGGAAAGATTCCACCTTTCTCCTCCAAACTCCGGCCGAAGTGTCCTCCATTGATAGAGCTTGAAGGGAGTGGCATGTGTCGCGTGTCAAAAGTGCGCGTTTAGTGTAAGCGGACACATCGCAAGTAATAAGTGATAAGTATGTTATCGAGTTATCGTCTCCTCAGGGACTGATATACTTAATATGCTTCCTTTATCTCCTTGCTCTGTGGAAAGATAAAAGCACAAGTGAATTGGTGTGATTTATTTAAACTAAAATAATTGAATAAAAGTAAAGAGTCAAAATATTAGAGAGAGAGATGGGCCAGGATCTAGTTGTATTGTATTGTGGACTTGATTGACATGTCTTTATCCAATGCAATTGCATATCTCTTCCTCGGCAGCACTGCAGTTTACTGCCTGGGCAGCGATAACGCTGTCTGCCGCGACAATCCCTTGCTCGTGGGCAGACTTTACCAAAGTTCGGCAAAGTGTCCTTGAATGACTCCGCTTATCCCTAAGTCAGAGTGTTGTTGATGACTAGTCCTTGATGATACCTCCCGGCGTGAACCAATTATACTCACCAACCAATTATACTCACCAACAAATTACAATCTCCTCTCACAAATACTCCACAACCTTCACCTAAACCCTATGAAGGTTTTAGAACATGATGGAGAGGAAAGAAACAAGAGTAGAAGTCGGCTCTCCCTTGGTATTTCGCTATTTGATACATTGGGTGGCTAGGTCTTTATATAGGCTAGACCTAGGGCAAACCTTTCCTAAGTAGAATACAACTTGTAGTAGGGAACAAGTTAAGTACATAATAATATTATATTTCCAAGTTTGAATTTGGCTAAGGGGTCTTTCCCGCGTGGTCTTCCTTTGGGCTTTTCCTTGCGCTAGCCAGCTCCGAATCATGGGCTTCAAGTCCATACGCGTTCCTTGGATTTTTGTCTTTCCATCGCCTATAATCTTGCTTCCTGTCTTCCTGCTGCTGCCTCGGCATCAGGTCCTGCCTCGGCCTTGTCTCTGCCGCGGCACTGGTTCTCCTGCACAGATATGAAAACGCAGTAAAACGTGCCTTTTTCTATAAATATTATCTATTTAAGTATAACTTCTAAATATATCACATTAAGCACATGCATTGGTTCAAGTGGGTGAATATTTGGTAATAAATGCCGATAAAAGGAGTATTAAGTGATGGTGTGTTGAGCACTTATCACACCCCCAAACTCGAACTATTGCTTGTCCTCAAGCAATGCAAACTATCAATTTGCCGAACTCTATTCTCTCTCGGTCTTACATGTCCATCTATTCTCCCCACCATAGCTAGGCCTATCTTTTAAGCCTTAACCATTCGGCTACCTAAGAGTTTACCTAAAAACAAACTATAGGATGTGAGTGTGTGTGTTTTTGTGGACAAGTTGATTAAAGGCTTTCTTATATAAACTCTAAGTTCAAGACAAATAGACATTGGTTAAGTCTTCTCTTCTTTTCCAAACCCCAAATCTTGAGCTGGTTTCGGGCACCTCAAAGACTTGTGTTTTTCTTTTCACTAAAAACCTTTTTGTCTTTTCTTTTTGATATTCCTTAATACATACTAGAGCCAATTTCGGGCACCTCTAGTATGAAGAAGAGATTTTTTAGAGCCGGTGATAGGCACCTCTAGTTACTTTTCCAAAAATCTAAGTCTTTATCACCTAAGTTTATTAAAAGAATTCCTATAATCCACAAGTCCCAAAAGTGTTTAAAATTCTTCCTATAGTAAGCTTCTAAATTTTCATCCTTAAGCATCCTAAGGTTAAGCCCTCTTAACAGAACCTAAACATGGTAAGGAGAAAGATTTCTATAGCCTTAAAGAATAAACTAAGGCAATACTGATGATGAGCAGTGCAGGAGTGTATGCAGTTAATTCAAGTAAGGCGGGGAGCATAAAAAATAAAAAAAATCACTGGAATACTCCCTTTTTGGCAAGGCTGCGGCAGTAGATTGTTGCCTTGGCAGTGAATCTGCACCCCCAAACTCAAACCAAGCATTGTCCTCAATGCTTTTATATTTGGAAGGAATAAGCGGCAAAACAGAATATGAATTATATGCAGCAAGGAAAGATAGTAAAAGCAATTGAATATTGAAATAAAGGACAAAGAATTTTAGAGCGACTCCGAAGAGCTGCTCGTAACAATTTTTCTCCGTTGCCTAGATGCCATGTGCTTTATCCTTGGGGAGGGCGATGGTTGCGCCTTTGCTTGCCTCGGCAGCTGGACTCGAGTGGGTGGGGTCCTATGCATCGGGGCTTCTACTTCTTCTCCTTCTTCAACATCCGCCATCTCTTCTGTTATCATCACGTCCGTTCCTCCTCCCATCGCAGTTGCTCCTTCGGTGTGGTGTGTGCTTGCCGGCGGCAGTAGAGCCCTGGTGTACATAAACATCTATCTCGGCAGATAGACTGCCCATGATAATTGGCGATCTTGGTGGAGTGCTGAAAACGGCTCTCCGCTTGGATGGCCTTCGGTTGACAGATGAGGCCGCGGTAGAATCTGCTGGCCTAGATGGTCCAGCAGCCTAGTATTGGGGCTGAGGGTCCGGATGGAAGAACGATCGCGGTCCTCTTGGGGCTGGTGTAGTCTCGGTGTAGGGTGCGGTAGTAACGAACATATTGCTTGGGAACTCCGGGAATTGTACGCCTTGGTCCGGGAAGGCGTGCAACATCATCTGTGCGAGGGTGCCATTGAAGTCCCGCTGGTACTCCATGTACCGTTGTTGTCAAAGATCCATCGCGGCCATGCGCTGCAAGATTTCTTGATATGGGTCTGCTGCGGCAGAGGTGTGGGCAGTACTAGGCATATCTGCCGTGTATTGGGCCCCGACAGTAGTATCGGCAGTGAACTGCTGCAGTGTTGCCTGGACAGGTTCTGCTTGTGTGATCTGCATGACTATGTGGCAGAATTCCCTGGTCCATCCTCTTCTTGGGGGTGTGTATTCATCGGTTTCTTCAATGGGTACACCTGCAGAAACACATAAACCCGTAATCAAGCAAGGGAAATACAATGGTCCTCGATCTTTCTTACCGCACTCATGAATCTCCCGTAGGATAATTTCTCCAACGTTCATGGTCCTTTTGTTGATGATGGATTGGATAAGCACCAATCTCTTGCGATCCACCGTGCTATTATGTGATGTTGGGATGAGGCGTCGTTTGACGAAGGTGTTCCACATCTTGGCCTCCGGCTTCAAACTTTGTCTTGTTATGGAACCCTGATGGGTACCGGTTTCCCATGGAGTGTTCGCGTAACAAAGATCGTCTTTGATAAGTTCATAGTCCTCGGCAGTGATATCTTCCAAGAAGTCAGCATGGAGATCACTATCCGGTGTGAGGCCGTAGAAGCTGTTGATCGTCTCGGCATCAAGTTGTACAGGCCTGCCGCGGCAATGAACAAAGAGGGAGTCTTTGCTGGGCCCATGAGCGTAGAACTCCCGCATGATTGTGGCGTTTGCCTGGGCAGGTTGCAAACAGAATATTTCCCATTTCGGGTACTTTATTCTATCGAACAAGTAGTGTTCAATGCCGTAATTCTCTTCATCCGTGTGTTGGAACCCTTGTTCTTCCCATAGTTGCCTTGCGATGAAAGATCGATCGAATCGTTCTTCAACGTTGGCTATGGCGAATCTTTTGTAAGTTGCCATCAAGAAAGAGAAAATTGAGTTCTTGGAGGTTTTCTTGAAGAGAAACTGGAGAATTAGAAGGGATTAGTAGGCAGAGAGTAATTGAGAGAGTGATTGTTAAGAATAATAAAGAAAGCAAGAAAGTAAGAGTGAATAGTTCAAGAGGAAGAAGTGTCTTATATAGGCCTCGACCTTGTGACCGTTGAGATCACTAGCCGTTGTAACCGTTTCCTTCTGCTGCCGTTTCCTTTTCTGCCACGGCAGGAATCTCGGCAGATTAGCCGTTACACTTTTCTGCCCGTTGGAACTGCTGCGGCTCTGACACTGTTGTATTGCCTCGGCAGAGTTCCTGCTGTGAACTATTTTTCCCTTATCTTTGCTTTTTATTCCTAAATAAAAATTTAAACACAAAAAAGAAAAATACTGAAAACGAAAATAATTAGAAAAATAAAAATAAACTACTAACCTAATATAATAAAGAAAAGAAAAAGGGAGAGGTTAGGTTACTGGTGGAGAGCATGTGAATGCATCTCCCAAAATTATTTTCTCCCTTAGGCCCAAATTGTGTATCGGTTGTGGGCCGCTCTTTAGTGCTGTCTGTCCATCCATCTTGGGCTTGATTTTCTTGCCGAATATCCTGACGAGCAGACTACCCAGGTAGGATATCTTATTGTCTACTGTGCGGATGGCCTTGCATTTCTCTGGATCGTCATACCTCTTTAAGTTGTGGAATGCGTTGAGTTTGACTTGTTGGTCATTGACCCGTATAGTCAACTCTCCTTTTTCCACGTCAATCAATGTACGTCCAGTTGCTAGGAAGGGTCTCCCAAGGATAATCGATGCATTGTCATCTGCTTCACAATCAAGGACAAGGAAGTCGGCAGGAAAAATAAACTTGTCAACTCGTACCAGTATGTCCTCGATTTTTCCTTCAGGTTGCACATAGGATCTATCCGCGAGTTGGAGCATCACTGTTGTAGGCTTCGGCCTTCCAATTCCAAGCTTTTGGAAGACTGATTTAGGCATGAGGTTTATACTTGCTCCAAGGTCGCACAGGGCCTTTCCTTCATAACTCTTTCCTATCGCACAAGGTATAGTGAAGCAACCAGGATCTTTTAACTTTGGTGGCATGCGGTTATGCAGCATTGCCATGCATCCCTCGGTGGCAGCCACTGTCTCAAACTCACCTATTCGTTTTCTCTTTGATACCATATCTTTTAAGAACTTGGCATAGTTGGGCATTTGTTCAATGGCCTCAACGAATGGTATGTTGATGTGGACTTGCTTCAAGATATCGAGGAACTTCTTGAACTGTTGATCCTGTTTTTGTTTCTTCAACCTTTGCGGGAAAGGTGGTGGTGGTCTCATCTCGTCCAGGGTTTCTTTAGTTTGGAATCGTATACCTGGCACCACTGGAATTTTTGCTGCCTCGGCAGACTGCTCAGGCGCTGCAGTGCTTGCTGCCGGGGCAGTGTTGTCAGTCTCGGTTTGCTCAGCCTCTTCTCTTGATTGATCCGCCGGTTGGGTTCGTCTCTCTGGGATCTTCTCTTTCAACTGTAGACCACTCCTGGTAGTGATTGCCTTGCACTGTTCATGGCTTAGTACCTTAGCAACCTCAGTATTGCTAGGTAGGCCTCCTTGTGGTCTAGTGTTTATACATTGAGCAAACTGCCCAACCTGAGTTTCCAGAGTTTTTATGGCCGCTTCTTGGTTTTGTAGCCTCATCTCAGTCCTATTCATGAAGGCGTCGGTTCTCTTGATGAAATTACTATTTTCCGCCATGTATGACTCGGTTTTCATCATGAAGGCCTTTAGCGTGTTTTCCAATGAATTGACCGGTTGCTGCTGCATCTGCTGCGGCGGCATCGGTTGTTGGACTTGCTGTTGCGGCATTGGCTGCTGAAATCCTGGTGGTTGGGTGATTGGGTTTAAGGCATTATTTGGGTTGCTCCATGATAAGTTTGGATGCCTCTTCCATGAGGGGTTGTACGTGTTGGACATCATATTGTTACGGTTGTAGTTTCCAACATACATACCGGTTTCTTGATTCATGCAATCAACAGAATTGTGGTTACCTCCACATAAATCACAACATAAATCAATTACCTTGACCTCACGGGTATTGTTTTGTAATTGTAGGTTTTGCACCATCTTGGTAAGAGACGCCAATTGTGCAGCCACTGAACTTGATGAATCTAATTCGTTTACCGTGGCTTGGCGTCTTACTCCTCCTCGCCTAGATGTGGGAAACTGGAAATCATTCCTTGCGAGTTTATTCAAAATTTCAATAGCTTCCTCGGGTGCCTTGTCCAGGAGTGTGCCGTTTGCCGAGGCATCCAACATCATCCTTGTCGGGGCATTTGTGGCGTTGTAAAACATTGTCACTTGTGTCCATAAGGGAAATCCATGCAGCGGACACTTGTGCAATAGCTCTCTGTAGCGTTCTCATGCCTTGTACATTGGTTCGTCTTCAGCCTGTCGGAAAGAAGTAATTTCATTACGAATTCTATCATATAGATTAGTAGGATTAAAGCGAGTAATGAAATCACGACACAGTTCACTCCAGGATCCAATAGTCCCGCTGGAATGCTATTTAACCAAGCTTTCGCCCTATCCCTCAGTGAATAGGGGAATAACTTTAATCGCAAGACATCTTCATGGACTCCTTGGATTTTGAAAGAGTTGCAGATTTCCATGAAAGATTTGAGATGCTGCCTTGCGTCTTCAATTGCAGACCCACCAAATTGTCCAATTGTATTTAACATGTTGAACATAACAGGTTTAAGTTCAAAATGGGTTGCTTCAATCTCGGGTGTAACGACTCCTGGGTTTAGACCATTTAAGTCCTCCTCCAAGAAATCTCTGATAGTCAGCTGCCGCGGCCCAGGTGGAGGCGGTAGACCTTCATTGCCGACAGGTATGTTTTGTCTTGCCTGAACCTCTGCCATGACTCCTCGGATTTGTCTCCTCAACCTTAACCCTGTTCTTTCAATCTCAAGATCTAACTCGTATAAAAGGTTGGTTGGATTGGCCCTGGTCATACACCAAGAAAAACAAAAGTAAAATAAAAATAAAAAGAAACAAGAAAATAAGGAAAACAAAATTTAGTTGCCAGTCCCCGGCAACGGCGCCAAAAACTTGTCGCATGTCAAAAGTGCACGTTTAGTGCAAGTGGACACATCGCAAGTAATAAGTGATAAGTATTTATCGAGTTATCGTCTCCTCAGGGACCGGTATACTTAATATGCTTTTTTTATCTTCTTGCTCTGTAGAAAAATAGAAAACACAGGTGAATGGGTGTGATTTATTAAACTAAGGTAATTGAATTAAAATAAAAGAGTCGAAATATTAGAGAGAGAGATGGGCTAGGATCCAGTTGTATTGTATTGTGGACTTGATTGACTTGTCTTTATCCAATGCAATCGTATATCTCTGCCTCGGCAGCACTGCAGTTTACTGCCTGGACAACGATAACGTTGTCTGCCGCGGCAATCCCTTGCTCGTGGGCAGACCTTACCAAAATTCGGCAAAGTGTCCTTGAATGACTTCGCTTATCCCTAAGTCAAAGTGTTGTTGATGACTAGTCCTTGATGATACCTCCCGGCGTGAACCAATTATACTCACCAACCAATCTCACACTTCTTTTAGCCACTGAAACTCTTAACCTATCCCTAGGTCGAGTTAGTATTTCGCGATTGAAACACCGTACTTACCCCTTTCGTGAATCTAACTCTCCCGAGCTTAGATAAATGGATTACTCACAAACTTCCCTCCCGGGCTTGAATGCAAGAACAAGGAATAACAAAGGATAAGCAAACCTTGATAATTCTTATTGCATTGAATGAAAGATAAAGTACAATCTCCTCTCACAAATACTCCACAACCTTCACCTAAATCCTATGAAGGTTTTAGAACATGATGGAGAGGAAAGAAACAAGAGTAGAAGTCAGCTCTCCCTCAGTATTTCGCTATTTGATACATTGGGTGGCTAGGTCTTTATATAGGCTAGACCTAGGGCAAACCTTTCCTAAGTAGAATACAACTTGGAGTAGGGAACAAGTCAAGTACATAATAATATTATATTTCCAAGTTTGAATTCGGCTAAGGGGGCTTTCCCGCGTGGTCTTCCTTTGGGCTTTTCCTTGCGCTTTTCCTTGCGCTAGCTAGCTCCGAATGATGGGCTTCAAGTCCATACGCGTTCCTTGGATTTTTGTCTTTCCATCGCCTATAATCTTGCTTCCTGTCTTCCTGCTGCTGCCTTGGCATCAGGTCCTGCCTCGGCCTTGTCTCTGCCGCGGCACTGGTTCTCCTGCACAGATATGAAAACGCAGTAAAACGTGCCTTTTTCTATAAATATTATCTATTTAAGTATAACTTCTAAATATATCACATTAAGCACATGCATTGGTTCAAGTGGGTGAATATTTGGTGATAAATGTCGATAAAAGGAGTATTAAGTGAAGGTGTGTTGAGCACTTATCAGGAACAAGTCAAGTACATAATAATAATATATTTCCAAGTTTATATTCGGCTAAGGGGCTTTCCCGCGTGGTCTTTCTTTGGGCTTTTCCTTGTGCTAGCCTGCTCTGATTCATGGGCTTCAAGTCCAGACACGTTCCTTAGATTTTTCCTTTCCACCGCCTATAATCTTGCTTCTTGTCTTTCTACTGCTGCCTCGGCATCAGGTCCTGCCTCGTCCTTGTCTCTGCCGCGGCACTGGTTCTCCTGCAAAGATATGAAAACGCAGTAAAACGTGCCTTTTTCTGTAAATATTATCTATATGAGTATACTTCTAAATATATCACATTGAGTGCATGCATTGGTCCAAGTGGGTGTATATTTGGTAATTAATGCCCATAAAAGGAGTAAAAAGTGATAGTGTGTTGAGCACTTATCAGCCAGTCCAAGCAACGCCCCAGCAGTTCACTGCTGATACTATTGTCGGGGCCCAATACACGGCAGACGTGCCAGACACTGCCCACACCTCTGCCGCAGCAGACCCATACCAGGAGATATTGCAAAGGATGACAGCGATGGACCTCAGGCAACAGAGCTACATGGAGTATCAAAGAGACTTTAACGGCACATTAGCCCAAATGATACTCCACGCTTTTCCAGACCAAGGGGCGCAGTTTCCAGAATTTCCCAGCAATATGTTTGTCACAGCCGCCCCTTACACCGAGACTACACCAGCTCCGGGAGGACCAAGGTCGTTCTTCTACGCGGGCCCTCCACCACAGTACCATGCTGTCGGCGCATCTAGGGCAGCAGACTCTGCCGCGCATCATCTGCCAGCAGAAGACCATCCAAGCGGAGGGCAGTCTTCAGCACTCCACCACGATCCCCAATCATCATGGGCAGTCTATCAGCTGAGATAAATGCCTATGTGCACCAAAGCTCAACCGCCGCTGGACCGAGTACACATCATACCTAGGCAGCCACAGCAAGGGAAGGAGGAACGAACATAATGATCACCGAGGAGATGGCCGACGTAGAAGAAGTGGAAGCTCCGATGTAACGGACACCATCCACAAGAGTCCAACCGCCCCCGCAAGCAAAAGCTCAACCATCGCCCTCACCAAGAACAAAGCAATCGGCAGCAAGCCCAAGGAGAAAAATTGTTACAAGCAGCTCTTCGGAGTCTCTTTAAATTTTTCATATAATTCAATATTATTTGCTGCTGGTTTCTTTATATGCTGCTTCTTTTAATATTTTTTTTTGTTGTCCGCTATTTTTTTCTAATATAAAGCATTGAGGACAATGCTTGGTTTGAGTTTGGGGGTGCAGATCCACTTCCGAGGCAGTGATCTACTGTCGAGGCCTTGCCAAGAAAAGGGAGTATTTAAGTGATTTTTTTCATGCTCCCCGCCTTACTTGAATCAATTGCGTATACTTTTGCACTGCTTATCATCAGTATTGCCTTAGTTTATTCTTTAAGGCTATAGAAATCTTTCTCCTTACCATGATTAGGTCCTGTTAAGAAGGTTTAACCTTAGGATACTATAAGCTTACTATAGGAATTCTTTTAATGAACTTAGGTGATAAAGACTTAGATGTTTGGGAAGATGACTAGAGGTGCCTATCGCGGGCTCTAGGAAGTACTCTTCTTCATGCTAGAGGTGCCCGAAATTGGCTCTAGTATGCTTTAAGGAATATTTACAAGAAAGAAGGAATTAGTGAAGGGAAAAACACATTCCTTGAGGTGCCCGAAATTGGCTCAAGAATTGGTTGTTTAGAAAAGAAGAGAACACTTAACCAAATTCTACTTGTCTTGAACTTAGAGTTTATCTAAGAAATCCCTTAATCAAACTTTTCCACAAAAACGCACACACTCACCAATTCTTATAGTTTGTTTCTAGGTAAACCCTTGGGTAACCGAAAGGTTAAGTCTAAGGAATAGGCATAGTTATGGTGGGGAGAATAGATGGAAACGTAAGACCAAGAGAGAGTAGAGTTCGGCAAATTGATGGTTTGCATTGCTTGAGGACAAGCAATAGTTCGAGTTTGGGGGTGTGATAAGTGCTCAACTCACAATCACTTTTTACACCTTTTTTATGGGCATTAATCACCGAATTTACACCCACTCGGACCAATGCATGTACTTAATGTGATATATTTAGAAGTTAAGCTTATGAAGATAATGTTTACAGAAAAGGCAAAGTTTTACTGCATTTTTATATCTGTACAGGAGAACCAATGCCGCGACAACATGGCCAAGGCAGGACCTGATGCCGAGGCAGCAGCTGAGAACTAGAGAGCAAGACTGTAGGCGATTGGAAGAGAAAAATCCAAAGGACGTGTCTGGACATAAAGCACATGGATCGGAGCTGGCTAGCATGAGGAAAAGCCCAAGACAAGGCCACGCGGGAAAGCCTCTTAGTTGAATTAAACTTGGAAATATTTTAATTATGTACATGACTTGTTCCCTACTCCAAGTTGTATTCTACTTAGGAAAGGTTTGCTCTAGGTCAAGCCTATATACAGACCTAGTCGTCCAATGTATTAGACACCAATACCTAGAGAGAGAGCCGATTCTTAGATTCTTTGTTTTCTTTCTCTCAACTATGTTCTAAGCTTTCTTAGGGTTTAGGTGAAGGTTGTTTAGTATATGTGAGAGGAGATTGTACTTTGTCTTTGTTTCAATGCAATAAAACTATCAAGGTTTGCTTATCCTTTGTTATTCTTTTTTCTTGCATTCAAGCCCTGGAGGGAAGTTTGTGAGTAATCCATTTATCTAGACTCGGGAGAGTTAGATTCATGAAAGGGGTAAGTACGGTGTTTCAATCGCGAAATACTAACTCGGCCTAGGGATAGGTTAAGAGTTTCAACGGCTAAAAGAAGTGTGAGATTGGTTGGTGAGTATAATTGATTCACGCCAGGAGGTATCATCAAGGACTAGTCATCAACAGTACTTCGACTTAGGGATAAGCGGAGTCATCCAAGAACACTTTGCCGAACTTTGGTAAAGTCCACCCTCAAGCAAGGGATTGCCATGGTGGACAGTATCGTCGCTGCCAAGGCAATAATCTGCAATGTTGCCGAGGCAGTGATGTACGATTGCATTGGGCAGAGACAAGTCAATAAAATCCACAATACAACGCAACTGGATCCTGACTTCTCTCTCTACTTATCAAATCTCTTTATTTTATTCAGTTGTTTTATTTTAGTTCCATCACAATCCAAATTACTTGTGTTTTATTTTATTTCTTTCTACAGAACAAGAAGACGAAGAAGACATATTGAGTATACCAATCCCTGTGGAGACGATAATCCGATAAATACTTATCACTTATTACTTGCGATGTGTCCACTTGCACTAAAAGTGCACTTTTGACACGCGACAGTTTCAATACACCTCAAGGGTGTTTCAATACTGGTTCTTAAATGCAGGTTTAACGGCTATTTCCCAAAGCAGTTGTATCGAAATAGCTTTCACGTGTTTTGATACCGATCTTACCAAAAGTAGAAATAAGCATTGAAATCAGCTCCAAAAGGCTCAAAATCAATCCCAACGGTCATCAACGGCTAGAAGGTCATTTGGGATGATAAAAGGAAGTCGGCATCAAGAGAAGTCTAATGCTTCAATTGTAACAACATTATGATCAAGCAATTGTCTTATAGCTTAATTTCCAATCTTTGGGTATACAAACACTTGTGAGCTTAATTTTTATGTATGCTCAAGTGTCTTAGGATTGGGTGAGAGCTTAGGTGCAAAAAATTAGCCTTATTACAAGGATTATCAAAGTTTGCTTAAGTTTATCTCTTGTTTAAGAGGATTCCCAAAGTTCGGGTTGTGAACTTTGGATGTTTGATTCGGGTTTGAATCAAGGTTTGTAAGGTTAGGTCTTTGCCCTCAAAAGGAAGAGATTCTTAGTGAATTTGGGAAATCCTTAGTAGGAAGCTAAAGTAGTGGATGTAGGACTTGGGTTAGAAGTTCGAACCACTCTAAATCCTTGTGTTTTTATTGTCTATCTTTTGCTTCCACAATAACCACCCAACTTAGCCAATTCTCCATCACTTGGCAAGCTATATCCGTTATCCATCGAGCACTTTCAAGCCCAACCCCCGAAAACCTAAACACTAAAACTAAACCCTAAATCTTAAATTTTTAAATGAATTTAGGGTTTAACATTTCGGATTTAGAGTTAGTGTTCATGGTTTAGGGTTTATGGCTTATGGCTTATGGTTTAATATTTAGGGTTTAGGGTTTATAATGTTAAACCCTAAATTCATTTAAAAATTATGATTTAGGATTAGGGTTTAGGGTTTAACATTTAACTAAATTAGGGTTTAGAAAATTTTTTAAATGAATTTAGGGTTTAAAAATTCATTTTAATGAATTGAGGGTTTAGGTTTAGAGTTTATAAATATTTTTTTTAATTTCAAACTTTTAATTTCCTATATAATAATTTAATTATTATTTTTAGTTAAATTAAAAATAATTAAATATAAAGGAACAAATACGAGAAAAAATAAATATATATATAAATTATAGTGTTTTATATCAAAAGAATGTGTTTGGCCTAATGGTTAAGCCACCTAAATTCAATGCTTTGAACTCGGGTTTAATCCCTCTTGTACGTAAGTGCATGGATTTTGTTTTTCTCCTTTAATTAGGTGGTGGCAGATGTAACCACCGATTTGAGGAGGAGAAATAAATTTAAGAAATTATATATGTATAATGTTCTCCAATAATCACCACCTAATATATATATAATGTTCTCCAATAATCACCACCTAATTATGACTAAATTAAAAAATGTATGTGTGACAGGAAATAAATGTGTAATTATTCCATTTTATTTTTAATTATCACGTCATCAATCAGTTAATTTTTAACCATTTTAATAGTTAACTGGTGTATTTGACACTTTTTAAAGTACTGTGATCATTTTGATACCAACCCTATAGTATAGTGGTTATCTGTGTAATTTACCCTAAAATTAATAAAAACTGAAAACCTACACCTTTTAGAATTTTTTAGTCGCTATAGTGTTCTTCACGCAAAAATCATAAAGGAAAGAAATTATAAGAATTGATCAAAGGGGAAAAAATAAAATCAAAACAAACAAAAAGAGAGAACAAATCACTTGTAAGTTATTGCAATCACCGAAAATTGATCCGCGGAGTCACCACCAAATTTTTTTACGGTGCGATTAGATCACCAATATTGAGTCTGTGAAACCAGAGTTGGATCCGAGAGTCTATTACGCATGGGGAAGGGTGAGCACCCCCACAACGCCCAAAATTGACACCTATCGGTTATGATATATTTTATACTAACGAAAATATAAACTCGATATTTAAGTATGTGATCCCAAATGAAACTGATTAGTAAATATTTAGTAAAAAAATAAGAAAAAAAATGATAATAATGATTGTAGAAAAAAAGGGACCAAATTTGCAAAAACAAAAATTATACGGTCAAAATAGAGGATATTAAGGGTGAAATTATAAGGTCAAAATATAAAATTTTAAGGCCAAATTATGAAAACCAATGACCAAATCTGAAGAGAGTGCAAACTGGGATGCCGAAGCAGAAACACGCTGGGTGTGTAGGGATTGGTCTTGTAATTTCCCCTTTTTATGGGTTATTATGCGGGTCCGGGTAGAATTAGAGGGTTTGGAGTTAGGTCTTGAGGTGCTAATTGAAACTATTTTGGGAATTACAACCGAGCAGCAAAACGGTGTTATTTTGGTCTCGGTTTAAATGCTCCTTTTCTCTAAAAATCTCATTCGATTCTTTATTTCCTTTCGAAAGAACAGAGCTGCTCTCTGTTTCTGTTTTCAGTTTTCATCACCGGCGGCAAGGTTTGTGGTAGTCCGCCGCTCGCCGACGATAGCCGTCGCCTCTCACGGTGGTTGGGAGTAAGAAAGGTCGTTGTTTTCTAAAGTGTTTCGACACCCTAAACGCGAATCCGACCTCGGTTTCGCAAGAAAACGCGTATATCAGCCTAGATCTAAGAGAAAAGATAGGTAACTTCTATTCGTTTTTTATCTTTTCTTTATTCGGTTTATGCTTTTGATCTCTCTTGTTTTTCGATTTGGTCTCGAGTGGTAAGATTGATAAGTGCATAAAATTCCTATTTTTTATACAATTTTCCCACTCGTTTATTGCTAATTAAGGACAGATCTAAGGGCAATATTGGATAATTCTGCTTATTTTCTATATTTCAGCATCCGAATACTTAAATCATTAATTTATCTATTATTTGGCACAAAACAGATGCATTTGATGGTTTTCTCTCCTAGACAGGAAATTACATCATAGAAGCACCCGCCACGACGGCATTTTGGATGCCGCAGCAAAAGATTGAAGATGACAACTGGTGCTCGATAGAAAAAGAAAAATATGACGAATATAACGGACAAAGAGCGAGAGAAAGCTAAAGCAGATAAAAGAATTCAAGCCATGGTCAAAGGTCAACGCGGGAATAAAGGGTTATTTTAGGAAATAGAATAAAGTGTCATTGTTTAATAAAGATTTGTATACTTTTCCTTTTAGAACTCTTTCCTTATGCGGAAGACTTTAACCTAGGCTTGGCCTATATAACCCACCCATTAGGTTTAGGAAGAGGTGGTAGGATTCTCATAGAAAAACCTTAAGTCGTCGACTACACCATTAGGTTCTAAATCCTCTTCGAGGTATAGGTTGTTTGTGGAGTAGTTGGGGAAGAAAATTGTACTATATTTGATATTTATTAATGTAACCCTTATTTTCATAGTTTATTCTCTCTTGGCGTTTACTCTTCTTTGTATATGAGCTTGATAAGATAGTATGTAAAGAAAAACCTATTTGTCTAATATCGGGAGAGTTAGGCTCACGAAACGATAGAGTGCGGTCTTTGCTCAAGGGCATCGACTAATCCGGTTTAGAGATAAACCACCCAAGATTTCAGCGACTAAAAGGACGCATGTGTTTGGTTGTTGTTCATCCTTGATTCAAGCCGGGAGGTATCATCAAGACATGGATTTCAACAGTTCTCTTCTATTAGGGATAAGGAGGAGACATACATGGATACATGGATGGTCAGTAAGTGCTCTTATTCAACTCGAGGCTGAAACTCTTCCCAGGGAAGCTTAAATCAAGGTGGTATAGGCCATTTGAAGTGCACCATGTTTATCCATACGGATCAGTGGACATCAAGAACATTGATGATGGGACAACCTTCAAAGTAAATGGCCAGCTTCAAAAGATCTACAATGGAGCCCCTGTGATGCGTGATAAACCCACCGCATATCTTCAGGATGCCTGACATACTGAAATGTCATGGCATTTTCAATTACTCCTATTAATAAATAAATTGTTTCTAAGTTTATTTTATATGCTAAGTCCATTTCGTGTTTTTTTATGTTTTTATGTTAAATATCAATCCATTAGAGCTGGTGGCTGAGGAAGAAGCAAGGGAAAAACACAAAACCCTAAGCTTAAATTATTTGGGCGGCAAAAGAAAAAACGAGGATGAAGTTTCGTATTTTAATTGTTTCTCTCTCAACCTTTATTATCTTCATCATTATTTTTATCCCCCACCACACGTTTCTCATCCCCTACCCCAACCAACTTTTAATACCTTCTTTTATTTATTTTTCTCTATCATCAACACTCTATCTTCTTCCTCATTATTTTCTCCTCCATAACCGAAAACCCCCTTTAAAAAAGCTTCAAACTTTTTCAACTTTTCTTGCTTCTTCTTAGACAAAAATGTTACGATCAAGATCGTCGGGCTCTGCTCCACAACCTCATCCAGTTTTCTTAGACAACGCAGCAAAGGAAATATTTAAAAGCTTGAAGAATCGAAACCTCTTTTTCGAGCTTGGCTTTGTCTTCTCCGGCAAAGATTTTGGGCCAGAGGTGACTGATGTAGCGAAGAACCACAACTGGGAGAGATTTGTTTCACATCCAAGTTCCGTAAATGTAACGATTGTGAGGGAGTTATATGAAAATATTCATAGCCCGGACCAGAAATCTTTTTATGTCCGAGGCAACAACATCCATTTCTGTAACATGACCCTCAATCGCTTCTTTAAAATCCCACAAGAAGTTGATCGCCCTGAGAAAAAGAAGGAATAGGCCGACTACGAGACTTATCAAGGATTCAAAGAGGATCCATGCTTGGCCGACACAGAGTGGAATGGCCAGCAAACTAGCCGAAGAACCATCAACCGAGAGCGCCGCCTTCCACATGCACGATTGTGGAACCACTTTTTGCGCTATAAGCTCATGCCCACATCACAGCACACCACTGTAAGCTTAACTCGGTTAATGCTCCTTCACTCTATACTTTTTGGTTGCCCCATGTATGTTGGAAAAATTATAGTGAAAGAAACTCGTGCATGTCTTAATCGATCGAAGAGCCCTCTAATCTTCCCAAATCTGATCATGGCACTTTTTCGAAAGAAGAAAGTACCAGAGAATTACTATGATGAGATCCTAGAAGGACTGAAAGGTCTAAATGTTAAGAAGGTGGTTGCTTTGATGGGTAGTACTGAAGAGAAGCCTGAAACTTCACTTACTGCCTCTGCCCGAGGCAAAACCCCGACTAAATGGGCTGATGTATTAGATTTTTCCAGAAATGTCATGGAAAAAGTGGACGACTTAACGAGCGACTTAAGAGAATTCTTCAGTTACACCAAGAAGAGATATAAAGTCGTTCAGGCCTACTTGGCAGAGCTGTTCCCCCACCTATTTCACGAGTTCCCAAATTTCCCTAAATCTATCTTGCCCACATCTGCTAATGCCTCGATATTTCCAGTTGCCTCAATTGCAGCCAGGAAAGAGGCACCCGACTTAAATGAAGAACCGACCCCGGCTGACCGTTCTAAAGAAGCTAGGCTAGAGGAACCTGAACCAGCGGAACAAGCTCAGGAAGCTTAAGCCACTACACCCGCACAAGAACCTGAAGATGACACAACATTTTCGGATGAGGAAGCCTAATCTCCACCACCTCAACAGGACCTGTATACTGAACCAGAATATGATCCTAGATTTATTTATTCTCTTTTCGAAGACCCTCTGCCTAACCAGTCTACACAGACTGATGAACTAGCATAACCTGATCAATCTACCCAGCTAGAAGAAGCACAACTAGTAAAGCAACAAGAACAACCATCGATGCCCTTGCCCAAAACGAAGACCAAGCACCGTCTAAAAATGTCGGCTAGACGACGTGCGAGCCCACCACCTACTACTGAAAAGTAACACCCATGCAAAGATGATGACATCGACCATGAACTAAGCCCCCCCCCCTTGAAGCGACGAGCAACCCGTCGCACTACTGCCACCATACCACCTTCTGCCTAGTCAAGGTACTTTGCATTTCATTGCATTGCATAGCATATAGTTCAGTTTTCTTTTCTTAGTTGCATTAGGGACAATGTCTGCCTCAAGTTTGGGGGAGGTATCGTTCCCTACTTCATTTTCATATTACATGATAGTTGCAGTTGTAGACAAATGCCATGAAAAATACATAGGTATCAGGATAAGTTTATTGGATTAAAGTTAATGATGCCCGATGATGATAATTTTTTATGGCTAATGCTTGAATTGAATATGCATGACTAGTGATTTGGATAGAATCTACTTTAGCATTTGATTGCTTGTGCTTATTTTATTGGATTAAAGTTAATGATGCCCGATGATGATAGCTCACCTGTTTTCTTTTAACTTTTCAGACACCTGGACATAGGATTTGGTACCCAGAGCTCTCAATCAGATATTATTTTACTATTATTTTCAGTACGTTAGTTAACAAACTTTTTATTTCAGTTATTTTGGGAACAGTTTGGGATTGAGATATTTTTAATTTCATACATGAACCGTTTGTTTAATTTATTTTATTTTAAATCAGAATATATTGTCTCCGGATTGTCTTGTCCCTTACCAAAGAAGTCTACCGCTCCTTGTCTCCGCACCCTCTCAACCGATGCCTCACGAGGCGTAGAAGATGGCCTCGATATAGCCCTCACTATCCTGCGCAGGGTACGATTCAACTGAGCAAAGTAGTTTGCCCCTTGACCAACTGCATCATTTGATGGCACCTCCTCATCGGGCTCATTCTCATAGTCGGAGTCTCCTCCACCAAAACCCCGGCTTTCATCCTAATTCCTCACACGTCTCGGCATGCATAACCACTTCTGCACGAACAACAACAACAAACAAGAGTATACCATCAAAATTTCTGCTTTAAAGAAAGTACGATATTGACTCGTGGGCATGTACTTGTCTAACACCTATATAACACACAAGACTCCTCCGGGGACTTCCTAGAACCAACTCAACTTAAGCTCTGATAACACTAAATGTAACACCATGTAAAAACAGTTTAAGTCCAAATCAAATCATAACATATCAAAGGTTTCAAATCCATAAGTGACATGGTCCAATTTTTAAAATAATACGAAGATCTAAATATTACAAAACTATTTAAAACATACGACCCAAATAATTAAACAGAGTTACAATACATATAGGGTTCGACAAGTACTGGCCCACTACATCTAATCATTGTACTCTGACACCGTCGATGCTGAAATCTAAACCTTGATGGTGCTCCACAAGAACCGGCTTCACCCAACCTACGCACGAAAACACATTTCGAACGTTGAGCTACAAAAGCTCAGTGGGTACGCCGAACTCGACCCAAAATCATGCATATCATAAGCTGTAAAGCAAAGCATATAAATATCGTGCATGATATGATGGTCTAGCATGCTTGCCTAACACATGGCATAAACAATGTATAATATCACACACAGCATATACATGTCACATCACAAATAACACACAAGAGTGAGGCCCGCGTCCACACACCATCGGGATCCTACACTCAGGATTGAGGCCGCCCTCAAATCCTATTCCCGGAATGTTACATCGGACATCTTCGAACGAGGCCACCCAACGTTCGGAAATAAGGGATAAAGGCCACACAACCAATCCCATGCTCGGAATGTTACATCGAACATCTTCGAGTGAGGCCGCCAACACTCAGAATAAAGGTCTTCAATACATCACCCAGAATGTTACATCGGATGACCTTCGACGTGTTGCAACACTTTTGGATATCTGGATTTCCATCACACAAGGACTCAAACCACATAAATGATCCACCTAGGACCTCTTCACAACAAGACGTATTAAGACTCATCGTAACTTAGTTTATCGGGGTTAAGATTATCGATTTTGGTTTAACAATCCATTTCATAGCTTTTAATATTAACAAGACTATTTATTACCATCTCCGAACCTCAATTCTCCACTCAAACTTGGCAAGATTACACAGCGGTATCGATACCCTTATATAGGGTATCGAAACACCCTGTATCGATACCCACCCAAAGAGGGTATCGATACACTGGTATCGATACTGGCATCGATACCCATTGACCAGCTTTAAGGTCAACGAAAGGGAGAATATTTGCTTCGATACGGGTATCGAATCGAAGATGCCACTAGAGGGTTTGGTATCGATACATGTATCGATACCCCCTCCCCATTAGCCTATTTTCTCTCAGGGGTATCGATACACGGGTCACCGGTATCAATACCCCCTGCACGATTTGCAGGTCTGCACTTAGAAATTTCTAAGGATTCTTCCCAAACTTGATCTAATCGATCCTAAAGTATTCCTACACATTATTAGGAGTGTTTAGGATAATTTAACATCATTTTCCTTTCATTAACCACATAAATTCGAATTTCACCATTAATGGTTTTTAAGCTTCAACCAAGCACACATACACAAAAATCTACATGAATGCTATCTACCATGAAATGCATGATGAGGAGAAGAGTTGGGAGTACCAACCTCTTGCACAAACAGCAACAAACCCGAGCTCCCCTCCTCTTCAAGCTTTTCCTCTTCCTAAGCTCGTTGATGGCTCACAACCTTCTTTCTCTTGTAGAGAAAGATGAAGAACGGGTTAGGAAGAACTTGGGGTGATTTCCAGAGCTTGAACACAAAATAAACTCAAACTTAAAGCTCTCAAAACCTAAACCCGGATTGCACCTTAAACCCCACCAAAACCTTCACCTCCATCAACCTCACTCATATATATCACTTTTAAAAGATCTCTAACAGCCCTACAACTTCCCCTCTTGCACCAAAACGAGATTACAACACCAAACTCTAAAGATCTTACCTTTCCTCTTGAGATTGATAGGAGAAAAGATGAAAACAAGAGAAAAAAGGTGATGACTTCACTCCTCAGATTTTTCTCTGCAGAAAAGATGAAAACAAGAGAAAAAAGGTGATCACAAGGGGAAAGGACCAAAAAGCCCCTAAACCAACACTTGGGCTCAAGGTAACCCAAAATGAAGGCCCAAAACTACACAACACGGGGCCCAAAACCAAAGCCCAAACCCCTCGGGTTAACCCGACACTCGGATCCGAATCCGGGCTGTCACAAAAATACTATCCCGCCCCGTTGCCATCCGTTCTTTTACACTTGTAATGCTTTAACGTTTTCTTCCACTTTAAAGCAATGAGAAGTAAGTTCATTTAAAATTTATTTCTCCTTTAATAATTAAAACTAATTTTGAATTAATTAAATTGTATAGAAAGTGATACAAAAATCATAAGAACAAACAATTGTTAGAAAATTTGATCTTATATACCTTAAGTTATGAAGCAAAATAATATACTCTCACATTTCTTTGATCCTTATACTCCATAGACATCAAGTAAATCAAAAGTGATGTCATATAAACCTTAATGTTTTAGTAAAATAATTTTCAATTTTATCAAGGAAACCATTAGTATGAAAATTTGTTTAGATTTGTGCTCCTAAAAATGTTCTAGAATTTTATACTTTATGATAATTAGACTCATGCAATTTGAATAAACTTACCTCTCAAAATTCCATTTACAGATGCCTACCGCGTGAGAGGTGCAAGGTGTTCTTCCCTTAATATAACGTCTATGTTCATACAATTAGATACTATATGTGTCTTTTCTAATCCTTGAAATTATTTTCATTAAACAAGAGTGTATAATGTATTCAATAGATATTATGACAAAAAAAGATAAATTACCTAAATATAGAGTAAAAATAAGTAAATAAAGAAGCTCACATAAATATTCGTAAGCAAACAATAAATTCAAAATAATAGTCACTTCCCCTCAGAATACCAAGCGCAAGATTAATATCAAGTCTTTAGACAATAATATTAACTGAAAGCGATACTCTTTTTGCAACAATCAAATATTGTAATAAACAATGTCAAATAATAGATTAATCTTTGGACTAACAAATTGTTCACATAAAATACATTATAATTATCACACATTTATCGCCATAGTTGTCAATGTAATTTGGCCAAATATTAAATTTTCTTTGATCCAATTAATAAATGCATAAATTACAAAAACTCGTAATTATCTTAATATTTTAAATAAACTAATCTACACAAAGTGATCACTTTGGTGACATTATATTTCAATTTATCTATTAAAATATAAATTTAATTATTTCAAAATATTAATCTATTAAAATATTTGAAACCATAATATAAATTTAATTATTTCAAAATATTTTTCTTAATTTTATCTTCCACTCAAATTAAAAGATAACCATAATAATAAATTTGAGTAAAGATAACCTCATCACAAGATATTGGACACTCTATTAATATTTTATCTTAGAACAAAACAATAAATTGTAAACAATAATAAAAAATTGATAATAAAAACAAAAATCTTTCTTTAGAACTATTTATTGCTCACATATAAAATTAAATAATTATCAAATATCTATTACCATAGTAAACTTTTATATTATATATATAAATAGATAATTCGTAAAATGATCACAATAAATTTTGATATCTATAATTCATAAAGATTTTTAATACTGTCATTCAACATTTAAGGAATTGAAATATCAATTGCTTTAATGTTAAATCGCACCATCACCAAGGAACAGATAAGCAATTGCTCAACGCTTAGTTAAAGTAAGCATAACCGAATTCTAACTGTTATCAAGTTTCTGTTTTCTTTCACTCTTATTTAAATTAGATGACAATAAGTATATGGTCGATATCAACCTTTAAACCATAAAGATAGTTTTTGAGGTCCTCTTTGCCAATTTGTTTTTTTTTTTTCTTCATGTTTTTACTTTTATTTTTATGATCTAATGATCCTGATATTTCAAACATAGGTTTATATTGAATGAACTATAGATTGTTGTATCATGCATGTTACCAACTATTAACTATATTGGTTGCAGATCTTAAGTTTTGGTAATGTTTATGTGTGCGTTGTCACATATAAGTTCTTTGAAACTAAATATTAACTGATAGGAATTTATTATTATTTTTGCAGGTGTTGTGAAAAAGTATTATAACTAATTTAACTATTGAGATAGTTGACGGGGTTGAAAATGAAATTGAATACCTTGAAAAATGCATTTGATCGTGTTGTAAAGAAGTAGAAGTTATCTGCTCTAAAGCTTATGAAGTTGTGAACCATATTGTTCGAGAAATTGAGAAGACAATAACAATAACAATGATGCAGTCAATGTCCCATGATCACAAATAATCCCTACTTGTTGAACTGAAGTAAAAGGTGCATGAAATTGCTCCCCTTAATCAGTTAGAAAGTACTCAGAAGGAACTCAGCGTAGCATTGAGAAAGTATCTAAAAGCTCTCAAGTAAGTCATGTAGCGACCCTTTTTTTCTTAAGGCGTAAAAAGTCGCTAATTTAAAAAGATAAAAAAAAGTTAGGGATTTTATTTTAAAGGAACCAAATTAGGGTTTTTAGAATTTAAAAAAGGATTTAAAAATGATTAATTTTTTTTGAGAAATGTTTTAAAAAAAATGGAAAAGATTTTAAAAAAGGGTTGGAGTCGCCATCGGTCACTTTGGTAGATCGGACACCGTAAAAATTAGAGATTCGAAATGATTTTGATTCGAGAGTCGGTTACGATTTAAAACGGTATTAGCATTAAAAAACGACCAAAAATTGGGACCTTTATCAAAACACCGCTTAATTAATTTTGGATTTTCTGGATTTAAAGTGGTATTTAAATTACGGTTTGCTTAAAGATTCGAATTTATTTTAATTTTACCGCGTCTTTATCCGAAGGTAAACGCACACACCGCCACCACTACGTTTAGTGTCGGGCCCGTTACGAACGGATAAAGACGTAATTATTAGGTTCATTAATTATGAACTATGATGTAAACAAAGTAATATGTGAACAATAAATACAACAATATGACAAAATATAAAAGAGGCATTAATTTGAGATGCACACATTTAAAGACATGTAACAACTAAACAAATGTGTACGAGCATGTATGATATAGTAAATAAAAAACATAACAAGAATAAATCATGATGAAAATGAGAAATATATTTACATATAAATACATAAATAAATAAATGCTAAAACAATAAAAGAAATAAAAGCAAATACATGCACAAAAGAATAATATCACATGAGTATTAAATAAACAAGACTTAAAATAAATAAAAATAGAATTAAAAGGTTAAAGTAAAATAAGTTCATCACTGGAAAATAACCTAATTGAAAAGAAAACAAAGTTCTAGGGTCAAAATGAGTGGAAAACCCAATTTTATTTTTAAACAGTGACCCGATTGAAAGAATTTAAAAACCTTAAAACCCTCAAGACGCTATTTTGAAGCAAGGAAGGGCCTAAGGAGAAACTCTGATACACGGAGAGACCAAATACAAATAAAACCATTTTGAAATGATGATTATGATCCGATTAGGGGTCCAAATTGAAAAGGTTTAAGAAATATAAGGGGCTGAAGAAGTGATTTCAAAAGGAGGAATGGCTCAGAAATAAACATCTAGACACGGGAGGACCAAAAAAAATTAAACCAATTTTTAGAAAATGAATATTACTGAAGTAGTGACTAAATTGAAAAGCCAAAAGGAGTAGGGAGGACTAAAGACATGAATATTGATACACGGAGGATTTTAAAACGTAATAAAATCATTTTAACTTTGGTCCCTCAGTATAAATGACAAACAAAAAACAAATCATCCCCCTCTATTCATTTTTTTGAACCAAAACTTAAAGAAAAACCCAAGTTTCTCTGATTGTTCTTCATCGAACCAATAACGATGAAGAACATTCATCGGGTTCTTATCATTTTCCAGAAAACACCTCTCCTAGCCCGAAAACCACCACGTCGGTGGCCGGCGAGTTTGAAGTCGTAAAAAAAAACTTTTCACTCCCTTTCGAAAGCCTTAACTTCTAAACAACTTTTGTTTTACAAAACAAAGATCAAAAACCCTTTGCTTCAAAAAAAAACCGAAAAGACTTCACTCCTTTAGATCCGAAGACCGCGGTTCGTCTATCCTTTCCTATTGGTTCACCCCTGTTGATCCGAGGACTGTGGGGATTATCACCGGTCGAAGTGACGAACAGAAACGCTTCGAAACGGTAAGAAAAAAATAAACCCTAATCCCCTATTTTTTGTTCTTGCATGCGAAAATAAAAGAGAGAAAAAATTATTACCAATGAAAACTTTAGCTTTTTTTTATTTGATTGTGGGAGAGAAGCCTTACATGTTGTTTGGCTTTTCTTTTATAGCCGGATTACAAAGGGGAAAAAAGCCCTAAAATTCTATGTGCTTTGCTGGAATAGCTTCTGAAATTCCTCTGAAATTCTGCTAAAATTTGTTGGTTGTGTGCCTCTGATATTGTTGAATTTCTAATGAATTTGGCTCTGAAATTGTTCGTTTTGTTGTAATCCTTGTACGAACCTAACAATTCTCGTTTGTTTTTTGTACGCGTTGTCGACTGTCAAACGAGGGGGACCACCGGAGATATTACGGTCGTCGGAAGTTGAAAGGGCAGATTGGGAGCTGAAGAGTCAAGCGCGTGCATCACACGCGCACGTGGGAAGCCAGGACGCTGGCGCGTGGCGCGTGTCCGGATCTGGAAGATCCATCCTTCTTCAGTCTCGACCGTTGGATCCAAGGGCTGATCCAACGGTCCTGGAGCGGCTGCGCAGATGGACATAAGGGTTAGCTCTAGGGTTTCGGTTATAATTGGATTAGGGGCTTACCGGGCTTAGATTTGGGTCACTGAAAATAAAAGAAAGGGCTATGTAATATGTGGGCTATTAATTAGAACGGGTTATAATAATATTTATCTTGGGCTTGTATTATTTAATTTATGTGGGTTATAATTTTGGACTGATAATAATGAAATAAAGTATGGGATTATTTATTTATTATTGGTTTTATTATAAGTGTGGGCGGAAAAAGTTTATTTATTTATATTATAATTAATATTACTGATAATATTATAATAATAATAATAATAATAATAATAAATAACAGTAATAATACTTTAAAAACGAAAATAAATAAGTAAATATATGATAAAAATAATAATATAATCTTTTTGGATTTTTTAATTGATAATATATATAATATTTTTTGCTTTTTGATAATATATTTTACAAAGTCAAAGGAAAAAAAGAAACATATTATATTTTTCTGAATTTTCTTCTAACAAAATAACAAAATTTAAAAAGGTTAAAAAAAATAGAGAAATCACAAACTATGTGTTAATAATATAATTTATTTACGTATTTAAGCCCACATTAAGAAAACCTACAGAAATTTTTTTATGCCCATTATTCGAATGAAATTAAAAATCGAATTTTCACCCCGAATAAAATTAGTGATTATAAATCCTAAACCTTGATATATCAGAAGCTTATCCAAATATTGATTTTGATTCTCATACAATTAACCAAACAATTGTCAGGTACTTTTATCGGCGGGACCTTTTTGATATTGGTGATTATTTTATAACCATGATGGTTTGAAAAAAAAAGTAAGAACTATGATGATTTAAAAGTGAAGATAGAAGGGAGTATAAGAGAAAGAGAATCGAAAAGTTAAAAGGGACAGATAGAGAGGAAAGAATGATAGTGGGGTTAAAAAAAATAAAGACTACAAGAAAATGAAGTCGGGGTTAAACCATAGGGAACAAGATAAAATCCTTTAAAGATATGTTTTAATTTTACAATGATGGCAAAAATATAAAATTTTCAAGTTTTGAAAATTAAATTAGATATAAAATAAAAATAAATAATTATTTAGGGATTATATAGGTAATTTATCCTCTTTTTATTGTTTAAAATCATCTTTTCGTTAATCATTAACGACTTTTAACGTTAGAGTGACCATAAGTTTACAGCCCGAAAACGTACGTGATTGTTTTGGTTGATTTTCAAAATCGGTGATTAAATTTGTACCGAGGACAAACAAACATGACTTCCACAATAATTAACCCCAATAATAAATGCGGCCGCATAAAATTACAACATGAAAGACCCTAATAATTGAATATTAAATTTTAAAAACGAATAGATCTTAATACCATAATAGACATATGCCTTATTGCCGCAAAACCATAAAATTATAACCATAATTAAAATAAAACCTAAAATTTGAATATGAATATAAATTCATAGAGCCTTAAGAACGAATCTACAAAATAAAATTAATTTAATCTCAAAGATTTAACTTGATGAGGTTTTGATATTACTAGTTAGAACTAAAATATATTCAATATAAATATAAACACAAGATCTATACAAATCAAATCATTCAAAAAATAAACTAGATTTATGGAAGTGTACTTGAATTCATTAATGGAGATTTTTTAGAAAGTTTAATCTTGCAAGAAGATAGATAACCTCTTACTACACAACTCTCGGACGGGGAAAAGAAATATATGCAAGTTAATATAACTTACAACTATGTCCCTCATTGGGTTATAAATTGAAAAACAGTTTATTGATATTTATAACTTTGTCTCACATTGAATTATAAATATAACTAATGGTATCTTCATTTTAACAATATGATAATTTAATACTTATAACACGTGTAACATTATTGTAAAACTAAAATTGATTTTGATATAACAATTATGTTCAAGAACTATTTTTGCAATAAATTTTTAAGTTACTAAGTCAAAAACTATGATCCAATTCAAACCAAGAACACTGAAATATATTTTTTTAAGTGTTTTTATACGAGCGTTTCGATACCACTAGAACAGGTATCGATACCGCCCTTCATTTTTCAAAGAATGTTCTTGAGACTTAGAACAAGTATCGATACCCGTTTCGATACCGAGACCTCACTGCCAACATTTGTTTCGAACAAAGTATCGAACCAAGTTTTAAGTTTTTAATTATTTTTAAATTATCCTAAATTATGACTGAGCGTTTGGATACCAATATCGATACCCAAAATCCCCAACGGCTCTTTTAAGCATCAAATGACTTGACCGTTGGTGGCAGTTAAAGCTTTAAATGGTGGTTAAACCGTTTTGATACCCGTTTCGATACCAAACTTTACAGTTTACTTCAGGTATCGAAACCTGTTTCGATACACCTTAATTAATGCACAACGTCTCTTTCTTTTTATGGTCTGTTTCGAAACAGGTAGCTCGTGTTTCGATACCAGCTGTTGCAGAGTGCATTTATGATGGAAAGATGAAGCTCAAATGTCTATATTTACATCTCCAACAACGCCAAAGGTTAGAAATCAATGAGAAGGTATAAATTGAAACATTTCAAGCAGCATTAACAACTATTGAACCTCAAGCAACATCCAAGCACACAAATCCAACTCCAAAGCACTTAATTGCATATCTTGACTCCCAACTCTTGTATTTCACTTTGGTTATTTGTATTTGAGTTTAGGGAGAATTATTCTGTAATTGGGGCATTTATTTCTTGTGAAAGAAACTTTCGTGCCTATCTTTCTTCAATTTTATTCTTGTGAGGTTGAATCAATTCTTGGGTAGAAGGATTGATTCGAATTGTAATGGTTATCCCTTGAACTGAGAAAAAGGTCGAATTCTTTAGTGAATTGGTTTCAAAATCCTTAGTGGGAGCTAAGGTAGTGGATGTAGAGCTTGTTTTGAAGCTTGAACCACTATAAATCTTGTGTCTCAAATTTTCTTTATTTTTACCGAAAATCTTCCACCAAAATTTTAAATAGTCAATTATATTGTTTGATCAACTCAACAATTATTAATCATTAAATTATGTGTTAAACTTTATACAACACACAATATACATATGTATCTACTATTATTAATTTTTAAACCAACATGTTACTATTGTGAGGGGAGAGTAGCGGTGTTCAAAAATATCCAATCCGGTCGATCTGATCTGATTATCTATTGATCCGATCTAATCCGATTATCCACTGATCCGATCTAAAAATTTGGATATCTGATATGGGTTTTATTTTTTGATTGGATATTCGATCTCATTTTAAGTTTTCTGGATCGGATACGAATCACAACATTTTAAATTTTGGATTATTCGAAAAATGCAAAAAATCAAATTTTCATAATATTAATCTTGTTCTATTTAACAATTTGGTGCTTATTATATTTAAAAATTTAAAAATTAAAACATTTATAATTGTGAATCTTATTGTATTTAGTAATTTATTGTTTATTATATTCGAAATTTTAAAATTTTTATAAATACAACCTTCAAATTCAAAAAATTAGTACGATTATATTATATTTTTTTTTGGATAATTAGATATTTGATTATCCAATCCGAATATCCAATATCTAAATTTCCGAATATTCGTTTTTTCTGGATCGGATATGAATCACTATATATTTTCGATTCAAAAACCTGAATATTCAAAAAATTGAATCTGATTCGATCTAATATCTGACAATGAACATCCCTAAGAGAGAGTAAAATCAATTGAATATGGGAAAATGGGAGAGCATTTTAATTTTTTGATTAAACCAATAAATTATTTCCTTAATGGGTAAGATTCTAGGTTTAGATTCTTTAAATTTGTTTCATAAAATACACTTTTAATTCTAATTAATTAGGCTTTAGATAGGTCTTGTAATAAGATCTTTAAATAACTCATATCTAGTAACTTCACTTAATATAGTACGTCACTTAAATTATTCTTAAATTATTATTTTAATTATAAAATTTAAATGTGATTTATATATATAAACTCAAAACATGTTTAAAATTATGAGTGACCAAATAAAAATCGTTTTAACTAATGTTGTAGGTTGCTAATTTTTTTATGTGCTCTTAAACTCTGAAATTTCATATTAAGCTTAAATATGATTTATGTATATAAACATAAAACATGTTAATAAAACATGTTAAAAATTATGAGTGACCAAATAAACATAGTTTAAACTAATGTTATGGGATACTAATTTTTTCTTTTACATAATTGTATTCTCAAACTCTAAATTTTCGTAATCTCTAATTTATTTTGAGATTTTTAAATATTTTTAATAAAATTTATATTAAGTTTAAAATTTTTAATTATTTTTTTGTAAAACTAATATTGATTTTGATATAACAATTATGTTAAAGGACTTATTCTGTATTAAATTTTTAAGTTACAAGTCAAAATTAAAGTTTCAAGTCAAACCAAGAACTTTGAAATAATTTTTCTAAGCGTTTTTATACGAGCGTATCGATACCACTAGAACAGGTATCGATACTGTCCTTTGTTATTGAAAGCTTGTTCTTGAGACTAAGAACAAGTATTGATACACGTTTCGATACCGGGACCTCACTACCAAGAAATGTTTCGAACCCAGTATCGAACCATGCCTTGAGTTTTTAATTATTTTAAAAATATTTAAAAATAAGGCTTAATGTATCCATACCAGTATCGATACCCCTAAAATCCCCAACGGCTTTTTTAAACATTAAATGAGTTGACCGTTGGTGGCAATTAAAGCTTTAAATGGTGGTTACTCTGTTTCGATACTCGTATCGATACCAAACTTCACAGTTTACTTCAGGTATCGATACCCATTTCGATATGACCTTTAATGAATGCACAACGTCTCTTTCTATTTGTGGTTTGTTTCGAAACAGGTACCCCGTGTTTCGATACCAGTTCTATCAGAGTGCATTTATGATGGAAAGAGAAGGCTCCAACGTCTATATTTACATCTCCAACAACCCCAACGGTTAGAAATCAATGAGAAGGTATAAATTGAAGCGTTTTGAGCAGCACTAACAACTATTGAACCTCAAGCATCATCCAAGCACACATCCAACTCCAAAGCTTTAATTGCATATCTTGACTCCCAACTCTTGTAATTTCAATTTGATTCTTTGTAATTGAGTTTGGGGAGAGTTTGTTTGTATTTGGGGCATATCTATCTTGTAAGAGAATTCTTTTAGCCCATTCTTATCTCTTGTAATCCTTGTGAGGGTCAAGTCAATTTTGGGTAAAAAATTGGCTTGTTTGTAAATGTTATCCCTTGAACCTAGAAAAAGGTTGAATTCATTTAGTGGATTAGTTTCAAAATCCTTAGTGGGAGCTAAGGTAGTGGATGTAGAGCTTGTTCCGAAGCTTGAACCACTATAATTCGTATGTCTCAAATTTTCATCATTTTACCGAAAAATCTTTCGTTAATTTTTAAATAGTCATTTCACCCTCCCTCTTGGTCAATTCCATTGATTGATCAACTCAACATTTTTAATTAAACTCGCTCTTAATTTTTTATTAAATTTCTCAAAATTATTAATTACTTTAGTTAAATCCTCATTTTTTTAAATCTTTCGTTTAATCTTCTATTTAAAAAAATAAGTTGGTCGTTCAAACGTTTACTCCAACTTTTACCGTTCACCGTGTGAAATTAGAATTAATTAATATCATAAATATTATTATAAATATTTTTTAATTAAATTTAAATAGAAACTCGAACACCTCAATACCAATTTCATAAACTTGACTTCACTTAAAAAACTTCAAATAAAATTTAAATTATAAAAAAATTATCAATATGATTCACCTAAAACTATTAATCAATTTAACTCGATTCGAAACAAATATATAACCCTGCCTACGGAAGCATATAAAAAGATAACTTATACGACGTTGTCTAGCTATCGCCCAATTATAGCAGGAGTATCAGCCAATTAGTCATCTTATTTTAATTCCAAAATTAGTCTTTTGCTTTTGGATTTAATTGGATTTACAACCGCCAAACGGACAACAAAGGAAGAATAAAAAGCTATCCAACCTCGGTATACAACACAACAAAGTAAGAAATTATTTATTGAATTCTTTTTAATTGATATTTTGAAAAAAAATTAAAATAAATAAGATTACAGTGCAATTTAATATTAAAATAAAAAATTCAAGGCCCAATAATATAATAGTCTTCATATATAAGAGCAAACATATAATTTTATATCAGGTGTATGAACACTTAATATTAAAATTCTAGAGAACACAAAATTATAATTTTTACATTATAAATCTTGATTATCAATAAAAACTACATAAATCAGCAGGCAATTGATCTTATTTTCTCTATAAATTCAGTATCCATGCAATGCTATTCATTAGCCTCTCCTTCCTAACTCTTC
Source organism: Abelmoschus esculentus (assembly GCA_035048815.1). Taxonomy (NCBI): domain Eukaryota; kingdom Viridiplantae; phylum Streptophyta; class Magnoliopsida; order Malvales; family Malvaceae; genus Abelmoschus; species Abelmoschus esculentus. Next base: position 8,234,045 of record JAUCBN010000049.1, read on the forward strand.
CTTCTTTATCTCTGGCGAATCTAAAAAATTATTATTGACTAAGCCATTATAAATAAAATTAGATGTGAATAAAATTTAAGTAAAAAAATAATAAAAAATTATATTTTTTTAATAATTAAAAAATTGAGATTAAAATAATTCAAGGTTTTTAATAATTAATAAATTAATTTTTATATTCAAGTTGAGTCTTTCGACTCTATATGATGACCTACTTGATAAATAGTGGTTTGAGTACAAATTAGACATTTGAACTAATATTAAAGGTTTGATCAGTCAATTTCGCTAATTTAGATGTTTAGGGAAAACATATTGGAATGAAACCTCTAATTTTTAAAAAAAAAATTGTTTTATGGGCCTTTTGAAATTAAAAATTTTATATAATAATATTTTACATAGATCATTTTACCCTTAACAATTATCAAAATTCTTCGAACAATCTAATTTAATATTTTTTTTATTTTAATTTTTAATCTCATGTATTGCATTGCAATATTTATAAATTAATATTTTTTTTATTCTCACATATTTATATTTAAATTTAATAATAAAACAAATAATATTGAAAATAATTATATAAATAATAATTTAATATATAAATCATTCAAATATGATTAACAAAGTTATATAAAATAGTTATTTTTTGTAATCTAATTAATATATAAGACATTGATAATTAATAATTTATTTAAATATATCTCAATTATAATTATGTCTTTATATATTATTTTTCGTGTTTAAATAATCAAACAACTATCATCTATCATTTAATTTTATTAAATACTTTTATAAATTAGTTAATATGATCTGTTAATCAAATTAACTAATGCAATTTGTTATCAGCTAATAAAATTCGTTACTAGCTAGACGCTAATTGTCAAATAAAAAAAAAAAATATATATATATATATATGATTGTAGAAAATTCTAACTATATGTTTTTACTAAATATATTGTTTTTAAATTTTAATTTTATCTTAATTTTAATTATATTTTGTTATTCATATTTTTCTGTTATTAAAATTTTTAAGTCTAAAAATTAAATTAAAATTTAATATATATTCTTTTATTAAATATATTATATTTAATATATATTCTTTTAATGAAATAAGAAAAAAATAATTTTAACATGGGGCGGACTAGAGCCTAGGTAGACCCAGGCCTACATTCACCGCTGCTCTCAATACAGATCTAGTTTTACATCCTTCTTCCTCTCTACTCATTCAATTTCTTTCGCACTAGCAAATAAGTACAAAAGAAATTGAAGAATTTAAGTATTAATTTAAAGTTTCTTTTGGCCTCTTTTATAAACAACTTGATGCAGTCAGTTTATCATACAATGGGCAATATTAATAAAATATACATTTTTAATATTTTATTATAAATCTATACCCAGACCAACTTCATTTATAAAACTATACCCCTGTCAGAACACATAAATATAAATCGCTTTGTGTGAAAAGCGACTCCTGAAATCGCTTCCTACGCAAAGCAATTTCAGGGTAACTTGGCATCCCTTGACACATCAGCCAATAAATATAATCTGGATAAGAAATCGCTTTGCACGCAAAGGAATTTCCCTAGGTTTGAAACGCAAAAACCCTAGATCCTGAAAATCACTTTGCACACAAAACGATTTTTATTAAACAGTAACCGCTTTGTATACAAAACAATTTTACCTTTTTTTAATATATTTTTAAAATTCTTATCTTAATCTTAAACTTAAATACCAAATATTATATAAGAAATATTTAAGGGATTGAAGAATTGTCTGTTTCTATGTCTTTATAATCTGTAGACACGTCTGATGTTAAGTTTAGTTCTTCAATTCTCTATTTCTTTTGATGTCGTCTACTGTTGATACGTTGTAGAATTGCTTCTTCGTCTACTGAATCTGTAGATCTTTCAACGCTGCTTGATGAAATAACTTCATCCTTAAATGTTACATAGATCTCGATATAATGACATTCAATATATGTGTAACCTCAAAACATCTTACGAAGGTCTTTTGAACTTGACAATTTCAATATGTAATGCGCTTCAGGCAATGGTTCATCAACTGGTATTTTTGCTTTCAAGTACAAGATTTCTCTTCTTGTCAACTTCTTAACCTCCATCGATATTAAGTCATAGAACTCATCGTATTTAATCTTGCTATTGAACGAAGTGTAAATATATATACTAGAGAAAAAAACAACACAAGAAAATCTAGCCATGTATACAACTCTTTTCTTAAAAGGTTTTGGTTGATTCTTGACGCAGGAAATACAGTCTGAAATTAGCAGGGAATCGAATCTTATACAATGCATAGGTCGTTTTGCAAACGAAGCAATTTTTGACTGGAAGTCGCTTCCTACAAAGACCGATTTCCAGTTTGACATTTTTAGAAATCGCTTTTTGCATGAAGCGATTTCTGAAGCGGTTTAAGACTCCCTTTCAACTTTGAATCTAAAGCAATTTTCATTTCCAGTTTTATAGCAATTTTCATCTTCTTCCAAATTAATTGTCACTTTGTATTTCAAAGAAAAAATGTCAAGAAGAATCAATGCATTAGTTTATTACGATGGTCAGATGGTTGGAGATGCATCTCTAGGTGTGGTCTTTCAGTCATCGAATACAGTTACGGACGAATGTTGGGTTGGTAGTAAGTTAAACTCTAATTCAGAAGGTGCGACCGATAACGGTTGGGTTGGTGGTAAGTTTAGGTCAAAGTCAAAAGAAGCTACACATGAATGTCTTGCCACCGAAGACGATGGAACATCTACATCGTTCTGTGAACAATGTGTAGATAATAAGTTGAAGTCGTCTCTTATATTGGCTATCGGGCTATAAACATTCGGATCGAAGTCAAAATTTGTATGTCGCCAATCTGGGACGTCAGTAACATCATCAACAGAAAAAATTACAAACAACTCTAACGGACCTCCTAAAGAATATTGCAAGTGTGATTCGATCATCAATTTCATATCGTCATTGTCTTCCACATGGTAAATTGTATAATACAATGGCTCTAACACGTCGGTAATCGATATTTTAACGGCTCCAATTTCTGCCCTCGAGCATGCGGAACGTGATTCGATACTCTCTTCATCAATGACCTATAACTTAATCTTCGCGGGAGCTCGATTGTAAATGTATTCGATCACTAAAAGACCACACCAATAAGATGCATCTTCAACCATCTGGCCATCGTAATAAACTAAAGCATTGATTCTTCTTGGCATTTTTGTTTTGAAATTCAAAATGACAATTGCTTTGGAAGAAGATAAAAACTTGTAAAACTAGAGATGAAAATTGCTTTAGATTCGAAGCTGAAGGGATCCTTAAACCGTTTTAGAAATTGCTTCCTGCAAAAAGCGATTTCTTAAGTGTCGGAATGGAAATATCTCTTTTTAGGAAGCGATTTCCAGTCAAAAAACGCTTCATCTGCAAAGCGAACTATGCATTATATAAGATTCGATTCCCTACTAATTTCATACTATATTTTTTGCGTCAACAATCAACCAAAACCTTTTCATAAAAGAGTTGTATACATGGCTAGATTTTCTTGTGTTGTTTTCTCTCTGGTACATATCTTTACACTTCGTTCAATAGCAAGATTAAATACGATGAGTTCTATAACTTAATATCGATGGAGGTTGAGAAGTCGACAACAAGAGAAATCTTGTACTTGAAAGCAAAAATACCAGTTGATGAACCAGGGCCTGAGGCGTATTACATATTGAAATTGTCAACTTCAAAAGACCTTCGTAAGATGTTTCGAGGTTACACAAATATTCAATGTCAATATATCGAGATCTATGTAACATTTAAGGATAAAGTTAGTTCATCAAGCAACGTTGAAAGATCTACATATTCAGTAGATGAAGAAGCAATTCTACAACGTATCAAGAGCAGACGACATCAAAAGGAATAGAGAATTGAAGAACTAAACTTAACATCTGATGTGTCTACGGATTACGAAGACACAAAAACAGACGATTCCTCAATCTCTTAAATATTTCTTCTATAATATTTGGTATTTATTTTTAAGATTAAGATAAGAATTTTAAAAATATATTAAAAAAAATGGTAAAATCGTTTTGTAAACAAAGCGATTATTCTTTAAAAGAAACCGCTTTATGTGCAAAGCAATTTCTAGGATCTTGGTTTTGACGCTTGAAGCCCACGCGGAAATCTCTTTGCGTGCAAAGCGATTTCTTATCCAGATTATATTTATTGGCTGATATGTCAAGAGATGTCAAGTCACCCTAAAATCGCTTTACGTAGGAAACGATTTCAAAAGTCGCTTTTCACACAAAGCGATTTATGCTTACGTGTTCTTACAGGGGTATAGTTTTGTAAATGAAGTTGGTTGCGGTATATATTGTAATAAAATATATTAAAAAAGGGTTATTAATATAATATTGCCTTATATCTGATACTTGTGTGAATTGACATACGGTTAATATATAAATTGATATTTAATCTACTTTCGGTGCACAAACTGAATCGCAACTTAACACATCGTTAAAATCTCTTAAAAACCATTACTAATGTTTAAATATTTTCTTAAAAAAACATATTTTTTAGCATTTTAACTAATTTTTAAAATACAATATTTTAACATGAATTATTTTGTCTCAGTGGTTGAGGAAATAGTTGTTATTTTTGGAGGTCACGGGTTCGATCACTAATATTATAATACAATGATTGAACGATCAATATCTAATGATTGAGAGTATATTTTAAAATAGATACAATTGTAACTGTTGTATCTGATTTAAAAAAAATAATATTTAAAATAAGTCATACCGCATAGTTTACTATTGGTGTTTACATTTGATTTGAATGTTAAGTTTTTTTAATATTTTAGTATATGAGGTATTCACCGGGTACTTTTTAATCACTCGAGATTTAATTTGACTAAAATAAAAAAAATACTTGTTTTGATTAGGTATTAATTTTATATGAATTTTTACACCTTTGTAACTTCAAGTTTAGATTTATGAAATACTATTTCTTTTCCAAATTTTGATAAAACTATGTTAAAACCCACAAAAATAAACAAGTATATAGTTAAGGTTTTGTTTACGACATTACTTATGGTTTATTCATTTAACATTAAATTTATAAGGAAATAACAAAATCAATATATCATCTTACTAAGCTTCCCTTTGATTAAGTAGGTCACCGGAGAAAACAAGGGAAAACATGAGCATATTATCGGGAAGATGAAAAAACAATAATCCCACATGAAAAAAGAGATATTAAGATATATAAGTAGAGGAAACATATATTTTGTTAGACATATTTTTTATAAAAAATGATAATAGCCACGTGATAAATAATACAAGAAAAACCTTTTGATTATTGGATTTCATGTCGAGCGCCCATTGAACAATGTAGGCAAATGAAAAAACATGACAATAGACCATTACAAGTATATTAACTCATGAAGAAGTGTCACGAGGTTGAGAATGAGAGATTTTCGTGCCTGTGAAGAGGTGGGAACAATAATAACTTATTAGAAAGAAAAATAAAGGTATTGAGATATATAAGCGATGACGATGTATGATAAGTGCTCAACACACTATCACTTTTTACTCCTTTTATGGGCATTAATCACCAAATATACACCCACTCGGACCAATGCATGTACTCAATGTGATATATTTAGAAGTTATACTCATAGAGATAATATTTACAGAAAAAGGCACGTTTTACTGCGTTTTCATATCTGTGCAGGAGAACCAGTGCCGCGACAACGACAAGGCCGAGGCAGCAGCAGAAAGACAGGAAGCAAGACTATAGGCGATGGAAAGATAAAAATCCAAGGAACGTGTCTGGACTTAAAGCCCATGGATCGGAGCTGGCTAGCACAAGGAAAAGCCCAAAGGAAGACCACGCGGGAAAGCCTCCTTAGCCGAATCAAACTTGGAAATATTTTTATTATTATGTACTCGACTTGTTCCCTACTCCAAGTTGTATTCTACTTAGGAAAGGTTTGCCCTAGGTCTAGCCTATATAAAGACCTAGTCACCCAATGTATGAAACACGGAATACCTAGGGAGAGAGCCGATTTCTATTCTTGTTTTCTTCTCCTCCATTATGTTCTAAACCTTCTTAGGGATTAGGTGAAGGTTGTCGAGTATTTGTGAGAGGAGATTGTACTTTTTCTTTGATTCAATGCAATAAAGTTATCAAGGTTTGCTTATCCTTTGTTATTCTTTGTTTTCACAATTGAGCTTGGGAGAGGATATTGTGAATCATCCATTTATCTAAGCTCGGGAGAGTTAGATTCATGAAAGGGGTAAGTACGGGGTTTCAATCGTGAAATACTAACTCGGCCTAGGGATAGGTTAAGAGTTTCAGCGGCTAAAAGAAGTGTGAGATTGGTTGGTGAGTATAATTGGTTCACGCCGGGAGGTATCATCAAGGACTAGTCATCAACAGCACTCTGACTTAGGGATAAGCGGAGTCATCCAAGGAAACTTTGCCGAACTTTGGTAAAGTCTGCCCACGAGCAAGGGATTGCCGCGGCAGACAGTATTGTCGCTGCCAAGGCAGTAAACTGCAGTGCTGCCGAGGCAGTGATATACGATTGCATTGGACAAAGACAAGTCAATCAAATCCACAATACGACGCAACTGGATCCTAGCCCATCTCTCTCTCTGTTATTTCAACTCTTTATTTTTATTTAGTTATTTTAGTTTAGATAAATCAACTCCAATCACTTGTGTTTTTATTTTTTCTACAAAACAAGAAGGTGGAGAAAGCATATTAAGTATACCGGTCCCTGAGGAGACGATAACTCGATAAAATACCTATCACTTATTACTTTCGATGTGTCCACTTGCACTAAACGCGCACTTTTGGCACGCGACAAGTTTTTGGCGCCGTTGCCGGGGACTGAAAACTAAATTTTGTTTTCTTTATTTTCTTGTTTATTTTTATTTTTATTTTACTTTTTTTTTCGTGGTGTATGACCAGGGTCAATCCAACCAACCCCTTGTACGAGTTAGATCCAGAGATCGAAAGAACAAGGCAAAGGTTGAGGAGACAGATCCAAGGAGCCATGACAGAACACTCGGCAGGACAAAACTTACCTGCCGACAATGGAGGACTTCCGCCGCCACCTGGGCCGCGGCAGCTCACTGTCAAAGACTTCCTGGAGGAGGACTTAAACGGATTAAACTCAGGAGTCGTTACACCGGAGATTGAAGCAGCCCATTTTGAACTAAAACCTGTTATGTTCAGTATGTTAAATATAATTGGACAATTTGGTGGGTCTGCAACTGAAGACGCAAGGCAGCACCTCAAGTCCTTCATGGAAATCTGCAACTCTTTCAAAATTCAAGGAGTCCATGAAGATGTCTTGCGATTAAAGCTATTCCCCTATTCACTGAGGGATAGGGAGAAAGCTTGGTTAAATAGCATTCCAACAGGATCTATTGGATCTTGGAGTGAACTTTGCCGTGATTTCATTACTCGTTTTAATCCCACTAATTTATATGATAGAATCCATAATGAAATTACTTCTTTTCGACAGGCAGAAGACGAACCAATGTACGAGGCATGGGAACACTACAGGGAGCTATTGCACAAGTGTCCTTTGCATGGATTTCCCCTATGGACACAAGTGACAATGTTTTACAATGCCACGAAAGCCCCGACAAGGATGATGTTAGATGCCTCGGCAAACGGAACACTCCTGGATAAAGCACCTGAGGAAGCTATTGAAATATTGAATAAACTTGCAAAGAATGACTTTCAGTTTCCTACATCTAGACGAGGAGGAGTAAGACGCCAAGCCACGGCAAATGAATTAGACTCATCAAGTTCAGTGGCAGCACAATTGACCTCTCTTACCAAGATGGTGCAAAGCCTACAGTTACAGCAAAATACCCGTGAGGTTAAGGTAATTGATTCATACTGTGACTTATGCGGAGGTAACCACAATTCCTCTGATTGCATGAATCAAGAAACCGGTATGTATGTTGGAAACTACAACTGCAACAATGTGATGTCCAACACATACAACCCCTCATGGAAGAGGCATCTAAACCTATCATGGAGCAACCCTAACAATGCCTTAAACCCAATCACCGAATCTTCGGGATTTCAGCAACCGATGCCGCAGCAACAAGCCAGCAGTCAATGCCGCAGCAACAGATGCAGCAACAACCGGTAAGTTCATTGGAGAACACGCTTAAGGCCTTCATGATGAAAACTGAGTCATACATGGTAGAGAATAGCAATTTCATCAAGAGGACAGACGCCTTCATGAATAGAACTGAGATGAGGTTGCAAAATCAAGAAGCGGCCATTAAAACGCTGGAAACTCAGGTTGGGCAGTTTGCTCAAAGCATAAACACTAGACCACAAGGAGGACTACCTAGCAATACTGAAGTTGCTAAGGTAATGGGCCATGAACAGTGCAAAGCAATCACTACTAGGAGTGGTCTACAGCTGAAGGAAAAAGAGAGCCAAATTCAATCAGCAGATCGAGCAAAAGAAGAGGCTGAGCAAACTGAAGCTGACAACACTGCCCCGGCAGAAAGCACTACAGCTCCTGAGCAGCCTGCCGAGGCAGCAACTACTCTAGTGGTACCAAGTATTAAATTTCAAACTAAAGAAACCCTGGATGAAATGAGACCACCACCACCTTTCCCACAAAGGTTGAAAAAGCAAAAACAGGACCAGCAATTCAAGAAGTTCCTCGACATCTTGAAGCAAGTCCACACCAACATACCTTTCGTTGAAGCTATTGAACAAATGCCTAACTATGCCAAGTTCCTAAAGGACATGGTGTCAAAGAGAAAACGAATAGGTGAGTTTGAGACAGTGGCTGCAACCGAGGGATGCATGGCAATGCTACATAACCGCATGCCACCGAAGTTAAAGGATCCTGGTTACTTCATCATACCTTGTACGATAGGTAAGAATTATGAAGGTAAGGTCCTATGCGACCTTGGAGCAAGCATAAACCTTATGCCCAAATCAGTCCTTCAAAAGTTTGGAATTGGAAGGGCGAAACCTACAACAGTTATGCTCCAACTAGCGGATCGATCCTATGTGCAACCTGAAGACAAAATCGAGGACATACTGGTAAGAGTAGATAAGTTTATTTTTCCTGCAGATTTTCTTGTCCTTGATTGTGAAGCAGATGACAATGCACTGATCATCCTTGGGAGACCTTTCCTTGCAACTGGACGTACTCTAATTGACGTGGAAAAAGGAGAGTTGACAATGCGGGTCAATGACCAACAAGTCAAACTCAACGCATTTCACAACTTAAAAAAATATGATGATCTAGAGGAGTGCAAGGCCATCCACACAGTAGACACTAAAATATCTTGCCTGGGCAGTCTTCTCGGCAGGATATTCGGCAAAAAGATTAAACCGAATGTGGATGAACATACAGCAAAAAGGAGTGGCCCACAACCGATTCACAACTTGGGCCTAAGGGAGAGAATAATTTTGGGAGATGCATTTGCATGCTCTCCACCAGTAACATGATCTCATCCCTTCTCTTTATTAATATATTAAGATTAGTTAGTTTATTTTTATTTTTATTTTTTATTATTTTTGCTTTAAGTACTTTTTTCTTTTGTGTGTTTTATTTAGGAATAATAAGCAAGAATAAAGGAGAAATAGTTCACAGTAGGAACTCTGCCGAGGCAATAAAACAGTGTCAGGTCCGCAGCAGTCCCAACGGGCAGAACAGTGTAACGGCTAGTCTGCCGAGATTCCTGCCGCGGCAGAAAAGGAAACGGTTACAAAACGGCTAGTGGCTTCAACGGTCACAAGGCCGAGGCCTATATAAGAAACTCCTTCCTCTTGAACTATTCACTCTTGCTTTCTTGTTTTCTTTAGTTTTCATAACAATATCTCTCTCTCACATTACTCTCTGCATACTAATCTTCACTAAATTCTAGATTCTTTTCAAGAAAAACTCCAAGAAATCACATCTCTCAATCTTGATGGCAACATACAAGCGATTTGCCCCCGCCAACGTTGAAGATTGCTTCAACCGATCTTTCATCGCTCGGCAACTATGGGAAGAGCAAGGTTTCCAGCATGCGGACGAAGAGAACTACGGTATTGAGCACTACCTTTTCGACAGAATTAAGTACCAAAACTGGGAAATTTTCTATCTCCAACCTGCCCAGGCAAATGCCACGATCGTCCGGGAGTTCTACGCGCACGGGCCCAGCAAAGACTCCCTCTTCGTTCATTGCCGTGGCAGGCCAGTCCAGCTCGATGCCGAGACAATCAATAATTTCTATGGCCTCACCCCTGACAGTGACATCCACGCCGAATTCATAGAGTACGTCACTGCCGAGGACTACGAGCTCATCAAAGATGATCTTTGTTACGCGAACACCCCATGGGAAACCGGTACCCATCGAGGATCCGTAACAAGACAAAGTCTAAAGCCCGAGGCCAAGATGTGGAACACCTTTGTCAAACGACGGCTCATCCCCACATCACACAATAGCACGGTGGATCGCAAAAGATTGGTGCTGATCCAATTCGTCATCAACAAGAGGACCATCAACGTTGGCGAGATCATCCTTCGAGAAATTCACGAGTGCGGTAAGAAAGATAGGGGACCATTGTATTTCCCTTGTTTGATCATGGGTTTATGTGTTGTCGTAGGTGTGCCCATCGAAGACACGGACGAATACACGCCCCCACGACGAGGATGGACCAGGGACTTCTGCCACAAAGTCATGCAAATAACGCAAGCGGAGCCTGTCCAAGCAACGCCGCAGCAGTTCACTGTCGATACTGCTGCCAGGGCCCAGTACACGGCAGACATGCCTGGTACTGCCCACACTTCTGCCGCAGTAGACCCGTACCAGGAGATCTTGCAACGAATGGCAGCAATGGATCTCTGACAACAAAGGTACATGGAGTACCAAAGGGATTTCAATGGCACTCTAGCCCAGATGATGTTGCACTCCTTCCCGGACCAAGGAGTACAATTTCCGGAGTTTCCCAGCAACATGTTCGTCACAGCCGCCCCTTACACCGAGACTACACCAGCCCCGGGAGGACAAAGACCGTTCTTCTATGCGGACCCTCAGCCCCAACACTAGGCTGTCGGCCCATCTAGGGCAGCAGATTTTGCCGCGGCCTCGTCTGTCAGCAGAAGGCCATCCAAGCGAAGGGTCGTTTTCAGCACCCCACCCAGATCACCAATTATCATGGGCATTCTATCAGCCGAGATAGATGCCTATGTGCACCAAAGCTCCACTGTTGCCGGCCCAAGTATACACCACACCGGAGGAGCAACAGCAATGGGAGGAGGAACGGACGTAATGCTAACCGAAGAGATGGCTGATGTAGAAGAAGGAGAAGAGGTAGAGGCCCCAATGCAACAGACACCACCCACTCGAGTCCAACCGCCCCGGCAAGCGAAAGCGCAACCATCGCCTTCACCAAGGACAAAGCATTCGGCAGCAAGGCCGAGGAGGAAAATTGTTACAAGCAGCTCTTCGGAGTCGCTTTAAATTTCTTTGTCCTTAATTCAATATTAATTGCTTTTACTATTTCTATTTGTTGTTTATTATATTCATATTTTGTTTTACCGCTTATTTCTTTAAATATAAAGCATTGAGGACAATGCTTGGTTTGAGTTTGGGGGTGCAGATTCACTGCCAAGGCAGCAGTCTACTGCCGCTTATTTTGTTTCGCCTTCCAGTGATTTTTTTTTAATTTTTATGCTCCCCGCCTTACTTGAATTAACTGCCTACACTTTTGCACTACTTATCATCAATATTGCCTTAGTTTATTCTTTAAGGCTATAGAAATCTTTCTCCTTACCATGATTAGGTTCTGTTAAGAGGGTTTAACCTTAGGATACTTAAGGAAGAAAACTTAGAAGCTTACTATAGGAAGAACTTTAAACACTTTTGGGACTTGTTGGATTATAGGAGTTCTTTTAATGAATTTAGGTGATAAAGACTTAGATTTTTGGAAAAGTAACTAGAGGTGCCTACCACCGGCTCTAGCAAGTCTCTTCTTCATGCTAGAGGTACCCGAAATTGGCTCTAGTATGTTTTAAGGAGTATTAAAAAGAAAGAAGGAATTTAGTGAAAAGAAAAACACAAGTTTTTGAGGTGCCCGAAATTGGCTCAAGATTTGGTGTTTGAAAAGAAGAGAAACACTTAACCAAATTCTATTTGTCTTGAACTTAGAGTTTTTCTAAGAAAGCCTTTAATCAACTTGTCCATAAAAACGCACACACTCACAATTCTTATAGTTTGTTTCTAGGTAAACCCTTGGATAACCGAATGGTTAAGGCTTAAGAATAGGCCTAGTTATGGTGGGGAGAATAGATGAACATATAAGACCAAGAGAGAGTAGAGTTCGGCAAATTGATGGTTTGCATTGCTTGAGGACAAGCAATAGTTCGAGTTTGGGGGTGTGATAAGTGCTCAACACACTATCACTTTTTACTCCTTTTATGGGCATTAATCACCAAATATACACCCACTCAGACCAATGCATGTACTCAATGTGATATATTTAGAAGTTATACTCATAGAGATAATATTTACAGAAAAAGGCACGTTTTACTGCGTTTTCATATCTGTGCAGGAGAACCAGTGTCGCGGCAGCAACAAGGCCGAGGCAAGACCTGATGCCGAGGCAGCAGCAGAAAGACAGGAAGCAAGACTATAGGCGATGGAAAGATAAAAATCCAAGGAACGTGTCTGGACTTGAAGCCCATGGATCGGAGCTGGCTAGCACAAGGAAAAGCCCAAAGGAAGACCACGCGGGAAAGCCTCCTTAGCCGAATCAAACTTGGAAATATTTTTATTATTATGTACTCGACTTGTTCCCTACTCCAAGTTGTATTCTACTTAGGAAAGGTTTGCCCTAGGTCTAGCCTATATAAAGACCTAGCTACCCAATGTATGAAACACGGAATACCTAGGGAGAGAGCCGATTTCTATTCTTGTTTTCTTCTCCTCCATTATGTTCTAAACCTTCTTAGGGATTAGGTGAAGGTTGTCGAGTATTTATGAGAGGAGATTGTACTTTTTCTTTGATTCAATGCAATAAAGTTATCAAGGTTTGCTTATCCTTTGTTATTCTTTGTTTTCACAATTGAGCTCGGGAGAGGATATTGTGAATCATCCATTTATCTAAGCTCGGGAGAGTTAGATTCACGAAAGGGATAAGTACGGTGTTTCAATCGCGAAATACTAACTCGGCCTAGGGATAGGTTAAGAGTTTCATCGGCTAAAAGAAGTGTGAGATTGGTTGGTGAGTATAATTGGTTCACGCCGGGAGGTATCATCAAGGACTAGTCATCAACAACACTCTGACTTAGGGATAAGCGGAGTCATCCAAGGACACTTTGCTGAACTTTGGTAAAGTCTACCCACGAGCAAGGGATTGTCGCGGCAGACAATATTGTCGCTGCCAAGGCAGTAAACTGCAGTGCTGCCGAGGCAGTGATATACGATTGCATTGGACAGAGACAAGTCAATCAAATCCACAATACGACGCAACTAGATCCTAGCCCATCTCTCTCTCTGTTATTTCAACTCTTTATTTTTATTTAGTTATTTTAGTTTAGATAAATCAACTTCAATCACTTGTGTTTTTATTTTTTCTACAAAACAAGAAGGTGGAGAAAGCATATTAAGCATATCTGTCCCTGAGGAGACGATAACTCGATAAAATACTTATCACTTATTACTTTCGATGTGTCCACTTGCACTAAACGCGCACTTTTGACACGCGACAATGTACACCGTATAAAACATATCTTTTAAGAGGATAATGACCCTGTGACAAAGTGACAAATGATATCAGAATGACTTTTTGAGTGTCCGATTTCACACCGAATATCCATGAGTAGGGTAGGTAGGGTAGACAATCGTGACAATTGGCTCATCACAAATGCAGTTAACTCGTGACGAGGATGCCACAAGATTGAATGAAAGATATAATCATCTATTTTTAACCCTACTTTAATTTTTAGTTTAAATTCGAATAAAGATCATGCCATGTAGGTGTTGTGTTTCATTATTGCATGTTCTTTACGTTATTATGTTGTGTTTATAATATACGTTATTATGTGCATGTGCAGTTTGCATCCGTTATATTTTTCTCTTATGTTAAGTATGTGCGTATATATGTGTTGTCACTTTATTTTGTCATGCATTGCATCATAATTAGTTATGTTTATTCTCTATGTACATGTTGTATGCGTTATGTATATCATATGCCATTGCGTTCATGTGCATGCTACAAATTATATGCATTCATCTAATATATGTAGTACGTTAATGAGTGTTGTGTAATTGTGTTCATATATTCAGTATGAGTATTATATTTGTTATTTTCGATTGGCCCAATTAATTAAAATATAAATAACCCATAAATAAAATAAAGTCCAATCTTTAACAGTCCAAATAATTTACATACCAAATATTTTAGCCTATTCAGCCAGCCCATATCTAACAAAACCCTAGGCCAGATTTCTAATGACCCTAATGTTATTTGAATTCTCTACAGCCGCCAAGTAATCTGGACCATCCGATCAAGAGGATGACCAACGGATAAGATCGCGCATGGAGAAGAATCTTCCAGATTATCACGCACCCATAGTTAATCACACACCTTTAAAAGATAAAAATTTCCGCAAATCAATGGCTTCTCTAATTGTTTGATTAAAAAGCAAAACTTAATCAATTTGATGTCCTATCAAAAAGATGTGACACCTAAGTGATAGAAATATTAGCGATGATTGAAGTTCGGATAGTTAAAATAAAATCATACTTATAATTGGATGTGTTAAAATTTATACAAATTATAAATTCTAAAATTAAAGTGTTTAATATTAGGTTAGGTATCAATTTTTTTTTCTATTGTGGGGTGCTAATCCTTCTCCCATGTGATTAATTTTTAAACTTACTTTTGTGTTTTTCGCAAACTAAAATTATTATTTTAATAAAATAAAATGATTTTATTTAAATAACTTATTTTTTTGGTGATCTAACACGTTTAAAAAAGATTGATGACGATGTATACTATGTATACTAAAAAAGGATTGCAACATGTATACTATGTTTTATTATTTTTTTAACCGGCGACAGTGAGTACAAATAGTAATTTTTCTAGAATATACTATCTATCATTAAACATTAATCATTTAACTATTGTGTTTCAAATATTGATGCTCGAACTCATGACCTCTAAAAATAATATTCTCCATTTGTTGTTATATATCGGTATAATATGTTTAACGTTTGGTTTATGGAACATGTTTTCTTGTACGTATGTTATCTTATATTCATTAATGGTACACATATCATCTCGGAAACAATCATAACTTGAAAGAAATTGATATCTATATCTATCTATCTATCTATAGTCAAGTATTATACTGACCACATGGATACTTAATGTTAATACAGAAGAGTCATCCATAATCATCAAATTAAACAAATATACATACATACATAATATTTATTATCGTCATGCACAAGAATACATTTATAAAATAGTAATCGGAATGTACATAGTGACAAAGGCACATAAGGGAAGAAGGGCGATCGACCCCATCTCCGAATAATTTTTTTTATTTTATTTTTGTTTTTTATTTAAAATTTAAAAAAATATTTTTTTTATATTTTTGTTCCCTACTAAATATTTATATTTTTCCTCTCAATCCTAAATATTGATTTGGTCCCTAATTGTAAACATAAAAAACTAATATATGCTTACATTGGGATATATTAATTATATATACAAATCACAAACGTAATAATACAAAATATTATTTATGTTAAAAATAAAGTAAGAGAAATATTTATAATAGTACAAATATCATAAAACAAGACAACGGCAATTTGATTTTAAGGTGGTCAAGTGTAACATATGATATAATTATTAAAATAAATATTTATGAAATAAAAATTAAATTTAGTTAATAAATTTAATAAAAAATAAAATAAAAAATTAATAAAATAAATTTATTTAATTAATTTATCTTATAAATAACGTAATGAGAATAATTTATGATATAATTTCTCATCTTAAAAGCGATAAAACCGAGGGCTACATGGGTTGGCTTCTTACCATCGGACAGGGGATTGTAGCAGAGGGACGATCAAAGCGAAGGACGACGAATAGGGGATAACCAGATAAAGAGAAGGATAAGTGATTAGGGGTTTGAGAAAATTAGAAAAATTGTTGATGGTGTAAGGATGGATATATAGGGGTTGATAATGAGCCTAACTGATTTGTGAGTTACTTGAGCATGGTTTAAGTAAGTTCGACTTAGGTTTGGGTTCAGCTCGAGACTTTAACGAGTCGAATCGAGTTTATCGAAGCTCGACTTAAAAAACCCGTGCATATGTTTGAAATAATTATATTATATTATATATATATATATATTACATATACACTAAAAGTAATTCCTTTAGTAAAAGAAAAATAATAAAATAAAATAGGAGAAATTCACTAAAAATAAATTAATTAAAATAAATTGAATATTTTTTTACTTTCTCAATATTAAATTTTATTTTCGGTGTTGGTTATGAAAAGAGTTTTTAACGAGACTCTATCTTTTATATAAAAATATAATAAAATTGTTTATTTTGGGTCGAGCCGAGCCTCACGAGCTTCGACCTCGAGCTCGAACCGAACCAAATAATATTATTTCCAAGCCGAATCCAATAACATTATTTTCGAACAGAACCCGAGCCTGGCCAAACTCGTTATCACGCCTATGAACATATATATTAAATTTAAAATGGGTTAATTCCCAAATGAGACCTTAAACTTCTTAAGGTTTAAAACTTAAATCTTATTGTTTATTTTTATTTTAAATATCTCATTATTTGTTGTAATTTTTTCATAATAACTATTAAAATTTATAGTTATAAAAATTATCATTATATGATTTTTTTAAGAAAAATATTTATGAAAAAGCAGTAATATAATATATTTTGTCACCGTATGATATGCAAGTCTACTAATTATGATAAAATATTATGATAATCATAATTATAAATATTTTACTAATTTAAAGTGATATTTATTTCCTTACGATAAAGATACTAATAATAATTAAAAAATACGTTTATTAAAATTAAATTTGTCACAATAATATAATTTTTTTTAGTGATCAGATAGAGTCTATTGTCACGTCCCTAGATTTTCACACCCGTAGAACTCGGCAACTCTATCCAGAACGTGCGGCCTTAGGCTTTATAACTCTAGACAAACGCCTAAGTAAGCCTTTTCACCCTTCACGGAAGATCAAACTTCCCAAGCACCGACAAACGCAAAGCGTTCTATGCGGAAGCGAATCAAACGAGATGAGCTAGGAAGAACTCTTCAAGAACGCTCAAGAACGTTCAAGAACACTAAAGAACAAAGAAAGAAACACACTTGGAGATTTAGAGAAAATGCCTTTATTCCTTGGAAACTTGGAATACTCTGATACACACTGATACATCAAATGAGGTGGGGAAGGCCTCTATTTATAGTTGAACTCCCCTCGATCCTACGGTCTATACAATTTTACACCGACGGCTATGATACAACCTTATCCATTTACAAAGCATAATTCTGGGAATATTCCCACCTAACTATGGAAAGAATCTTCTGTGTTCACACAAAGTGTTCACACACCTTGGATGGATAAGTCTCTCCCTGGATCGGGCCAACGTTGGTGGTCTTCGCAAGCCCAGCATTGCTCTTGGAATTACTTGGGCAGGCCACATCACACCATGTGATGCCAATGTCTTGGACCCCAAACAACGGCCCGTGACATTCTCCCCCACCAAACTTGGCGACGCCCTCGTCGCGCCACTCGAACAACACTGAGTTCGATCCTGGGGCTTCTCGCGTACCTTGGCTTGCTTCTGTCTCGGAGTCTGGCTTGAATGTCCCCCCATAAGAACCGCTCTCCCCATAAAGAGCACCGGACTCTGATTCAGTTGTCCCCCCATAAGGACTGCTCGCTTCGGCTCGCACCGTCTAGTAAAATCAACCGTACCAAGCACATCTTGATCACTATCCCCGTGTTCAAGAGGTACTTCACTCATTGACCCAGCATTTTCTCTCTCCGACAAGACTTCTTCCCTGAAGCTTGACGCCCCATTGCTCTGCGGCAATGCTACACCCATCGACACTTCGGTCCCCTTGAAGTTTGATGCATCGGCCATCTTGTCCACGGATGGCTCCTCGACGGCATCCACACCAACAGGCTCAGGCAACACATGCCTCACCAAGGAAATGTCCCCAACAGTCGCCTTTTCCACGATGACTCCTCGGCTTGGAGCATCCTCGACACGCTGAATAGCTGTCAACTTCTTGGTCCCTTGCCCGACGTCTCGTCGTACAGGTACAACACATCGTTGTCTCGGATCCAAGATACACACGACGTTGGCACACGGAATGATGATCGCTTCTACACGGTCAAGGAAGTTAAGTCCCAAAATAAAATCAAAGTCATCAATATCGATTACCTTGAAGTTTTCCTTCGACTTCCAATCACCAATTTGCAACTCAACTTTCCGCACAGTCCCTATCACAGGAGCTTCCTTGGCATTCACAGTCTTGATCTTGTCTGTTGAATCCACAACTTTCAGACCAAGCTCTACTGCAGCCTTCTTAGACATGAACAGATCACTTGCCCCGGTATCCACCAAAGCACTCTTCGATCGTCCCGCCATATTGATGTCGACAAACATCAACCCATTCTGCTTCTTGCCATTCTTCTTGGCAGAACTCAGAATCATCGAGCCAAGCTTCGCAGCCTCATCACTCTCGGGCTCGTCCACCTTGGACTGCTTAACTCGACCAGGGCACTTTCGCGCTTTATGTGGCCCCTTGCACCGGTAACACTTGCGTCCCGTTACCTTCGGCTTATCACCTTTGACACTGGCGATTGCACCAAGTCTACTCGCTGGTTCACCATCTGAGTCGTTGTCCTGATGGACTATGGCATCGAGGCGGCTCCTCTTGTTCGGACACTCCTTCACCATGTGAGGTCCTTTACAATGGTGGCACCTTACGGTTCCTCGATCCTTCTGCTCATTTGGCTTGTCGTACCGATTGGACTTGGGGAATGGCTTTCCCTCGACGCTCTTTTCTTTGGATTCGTCCTCATCTTCCCTATCACTGCCCTTGCCATGGGGCTTGGAAGACTCGTTTTGTATCTCAAATTCCGCAATCGATTCAGCAGCGGTCATCGCTTCTGAAAGATCCTTAACGCCCATTCTCTTCAGCTCCATTCTTGCCCAACGCTGAAGACCAGATTTAAAGAGATACAAACCCTCCGATTTACTCAAGTCTTTGATCTGCAACTTGAGCTCGGTAAACCTTTTGACGTAATCCCGGATTGAGTCGTCATGCTTCAATTGATAAAGCCCATCTCGAGCTTCCTCGTTGGCATTCTTTGGATAAAAATGCTCCTTAAGCTCAGACTGGAAATCCTTCCATGTCCCGATTGGAATGTCGTCATCCGACTCAGAACATTTGTTTCGCCACCACAATAAGGCAACATCAGTCAAATAGACTACAGCAGTGTTTACCTTCTCGGTATCATTAGTGATACTCATTCCCCGGAAGTATTGCTCCATGCACCATATGAAGTTCTCGACATCTTTCGCCGACCTGGTTCCACTGAACTCTTTGGGTTTTGGGATGTCCTTCACTGGCTTAGGTGTCGTTGTCGAATTCAACACACCGTTCCGCATAGCAGCCTGATATACCAGCACTTCCGCCTTGAGTCCCAACATTTCCTCCCTCAATGCCTCAAACTTGGCTTTGAGAGCATCTCTCTTTTCCTCCAACTTATCACCTTGGTCATCCAGTTCCTCGAGGCGTGTGTCCACCACGTCGAGTCTCTCTACGGCATCCTTCACGGATCCTTCCATCCTGGTGACCTTGTCCTCAAGTGCAGACAACTTGTCCCTTGAGTTAGCTCGGCTTTCTTTGTTAGCCTGGGTTTCCACACCCTTCTGGCTTGCAGTAGCAACAGTCTCCCTCTTTGGTGCCATCTCAAAATCGATGCTTTCGTACCTCGAACGGCTAGAACGTTGCTCGAACAAGGCTCTGATACCACTTGTCACGTCCCTAGATTTTCACACCCGTAGAACTCGGCAACTCTATCCAGAACGTGCGGCCTTAGGCTTTATAACTCTAGACAAACGCCTAAGTAAGCCTTTTCACCCTTCACGGAAGATCAAACTTCCCAAGCACCGACAAACGCAAAGCGTTCTATGCGGAAGCGAATCAAACGAGATGAGCTAGGAAGAACGCTCAAGAACGTTCAAGAACACTAAAGAACAAAGAAAGAAACACACTTGGAGATTTAGAGAAAATGCCTTTATTCCTTGGAAACTTGGAATACTCTGATACATCAAATGAGGTGGGGAAGGCCTCTATTTATAGTTGAACTCCCCTCGATCCTACGGTCTATACAATTTTACACCAACGGCTATGATACAACCTTATCCATTTACAAAGCATAATTCTGGGAATATTCTCACCTAACTATGGAAAGAATCTTCTGTGTTCACACAAAGTGTTCACACACCTTGGATGGATAAGTCTCTCCCTGGATCGGGCCAACGTTGGTGGTCTTCGCAAGCCCAGCATTGCTCTTGGAATTACTTGGGCAGGCCACATCACACCATGTGATGCCAATGTCTTGGACCCCAAACAACGGCCCGTGACACTATCATGCATTGACGTGATTGGTTGTGGTGTTTCAGACTATTATCGTTAGAGGAAATTTATAATTGTTAGCATACAAAATAGTAGGGGTGCGCATTTTGGATTATCCGATCCGATTCGATCTGAAATTTGGGTTATCCAAAATTTTTGGATCGGTATTTTAGCGATCCGTATCTGATCTAAAAAATTAGATATCCAAATTTTCGGATATCTAAAATTTCGGATCCGATTTTCGGATATCCGAATATTCAAATTTATAATTTAATTTAAGTATTTTTTTTAATTTGACGGTCTTATTCATAAAAATTTTGGCATTCGAATATAATAATCAACAAATTATTGAATATAACAATATTTTTATTCATGAAAATTTATTTTTTTCATATATAACAAGTAAAAATATCGAATATAACAATATTTATATGTATAAAAAAATTAATTTTTCGGATATCGGATAATCGGATATCCGATCCGAATATAAAATACTTATCCGTATCCGATCCGAAATTTTCGGATATCCGATCCGAATTATCCGAAAAATAAAATTAGGATCGATATCTAAAATTTCAGATCGAATTAACAAATAATCGGATCGAATTAGTCAAATCGAATTTTTTTGCACACCCCTACAAAATAATAGTTAACTATATAAAATAATGCAAAATATATCTTCATAAATATATCTTTTTTTAATAAAAATATGATTGTTGCAGTTAAGGAATCAATCCCTTAGACCAAGGGATCTAGGCTTTTGCACTTGCAGACTAGGAGGCAAAAGAAAATATTTTTGTTCATAAATGGATTTCTCTCTTGATCTAAAAGATCGATTTTTTTTAATTGATGACTGGAAATTAATTTTTAGAAGTGTAAAAACGGATTATATTAATTTTATAAAAGTTTGATTAAGTCGAAAAATATTCAAAATAATTTAATCAAGTTTATTTTAACTTTGAATGATTTTTATAAAAATTTAGAATATTCGGATGAGTCTAAAAATATTTTTTAAAATTTATTATATTAAAATAAATATATCAACATGGTCGATTCGTTAGAGAAAAGTGATATTGTCTTCGAAATCCGGCATGTTTTCTCTCTTCACTTGATCGTTTATTTATAATCTTTAAAATTATTGATAATTGAAAAATATAAAATTTAGCGATGATTTACGAATATATTAAAAAAAATTAAATTCTTAATATTTAGACTTTACATGTTGAGTATGTGAATATGATGGAGAGATACTTGATCATGTTTTTATCTTTAAACAGCCTAAAGGCTTCGAAAACATCGGTCTAAGAAGGGGTCTATTTTCAAGGAGGCGGCTATTTTGGAAGAGTGACGTTTAAACGGTTAATTCAATCGGTGGTCGAATTGAATTATTAAAAAATAAATTAATCGAATTTTTTAAATCTTTAATCATTAATCAAACAAAACATTTTTCGAAATATATTAACCGAACGAACAAATTTTGGTTAATTCGGTCGATTAATTCGATTAATCGAAATTTGTTACAAAATTTTGGGTAAATTACATAAATGATCACTCAAATATGTTAAAATAGTCTTTTTAGCCACCAAACTTTCAATGTTATAAAATAACCATTAAACTTATCAGATTATTATAAATTGATTATTGATTTATTGTATATTATAAATCATTGATAAATATTAAAAATTTTAATGATTATTTTTTAATAATTTAATAAATTTAATTATCATTTTACACTAATTTGATAAAATTTAATGACAATTTTATATTTTTTAAAAGTTTAGTGACTAAAAATAAATAAATATATATAAATATATAATATAAAATTTTGGCTATTTCAGTTAATTAATCAATTTCGAACCGAATTAACTGTTAACCAAACTTTTAAAAAAGGCTTTAACCACTCATCGACTAAATAAAGTTTGGTGTCCGACCATTTAACTAAATTAATTCAATTTAGTTAGTTAATTCGGTTTAACCGATCGTTTGAACACTCTTGATCTCTGCTAATCACGGTAGTCACCAATTATAGAGGAGCCGAAGGGAATTTCCAAAATTGTGTGGATGGTAAGTTGGGAATTACAATCATAATAAAATTTTAAAGTAAAAATTTTTATTACGTGTTATCATCTAATTTATTGATGTTATATAATATTATATTCGACCGATATATTAAATATATATTTATAATTACAGTAAAACCTCTATAAATTGATATTCTTTAAATTAATAAACTCTATTAAATAATAAATTTATCTGGTCTCGACTTGGGTCAATGTAAAAAATCATCAAATTCGATAAGATAATAGTGTAATATATTTTTGAGATCCCATTTATAAATATAAAGGTCCCATCAAAACTATAAATTAATAATTCATAAATATTACAATTACTACTTTGGTAACTTGTTAAAATATGAATGTATTAGTAATTAGTTTGTTTTTTTTTAAATTCAAATCTAATTCAATTTCATCTCTAACTTTTCTAATTGCACCCTCATGTTCCGGCGTTGAGGTCTCCAACTGAATAAAAAGTTGTGAAGTGTTGTTGCCGCATTCAATGCTTCCTTTCGTGTGACTAGTTCAAGTGATGTTGAATCATCTTAATCTTCATCATTAATAGAACTTTGAACAATATTAGCCACAATTTCCTCTAAACTTTGAACTTGTAAACATTTGTCATTTTCGCCTGGATAATCCAACAAGTTATCGACGTCCATTTTATTGCGATAGCGAATATCGTTGATCATATTTTCAAGTTCATGTAAACCTTCTTCAAAAGTTGTCTCACTTAAGTCCCTTGAGGCTGCTTCATCATTTGAGCAAATTTTGCAGTATCGAAAACAATTTGCTATTGTCAATTGAGAAACATTGGTTGTCCAAACAGAGACGATAAAATTGGTGGCATCTAAAGCATTAGTCTTTTCTGGATTAGATTGCCCTAACTCATGACCTTCCAATATCTTTCTATAGAACCTCCTTCGATAGTGCATCTTAAAAGCTCTAATTATTCCAGCATCACATGGTTTGATTTTTGATGTAATGTTGGGTGGAAAAAAAAACAATTCAATATTTTGTAGTCCTTCAATATTTTTTAGATGGGCTAAACAATTATCTACCATCAAAAAATTTGCATGACTTTCATTTTACGATCAAATCAACGAACATATTCATCAAAAAACCACTAGTCATTCATGCCCTTTTGTTGGCACGATATTGACAATCAATAATATTCATGTTGATGTTCTTGAAGCAATGCGGCTTTGTATATTTTTCGATAATCCATTTTCTCTGAATTATCCTCGTTACAACAAATAACAATTGTACGTCTTTCTTTATATTGTTTTTTCTCTTCAAGTTACTTGGTTGGTAAAGAATAATTAGCTTGTAACCTGTAAAATAAACATGTTTCATCAAAATTAAAAATATTATTCTTAAAAAATTGATTTACTTTTTCTCTTCTGGACTCCAGCTTCATTTTTATGTCTTTATGTCCACCGAACCGTTTTCTCTAAAACAACGAAATGATTTAATACCATGTCTTATCTTGAATTTTTCAAGCCAACCTTGAGAAAATTGGTGTTCGTGTGTATGTTGAGGATACAAAAGCTTTATTGTCTCCTTCGCTTTCTCTAAAATCAACTCTCCTGTTTTGTTTACTCGATCTTGGTATTGAAGAAACCATTCATAAACAACCTTCTTCATGTCTGGATATTTTGTTGGTTTGTGTCGCTTGGCATCTCATCTTTTATCAAAGTTAGCTGCAAGGTACTCCGATGATCTTTTAAGAGTATTTGATATTGTACCTTGACTAATTTTCAAACGATATTTTTTATCAACCCACTCTTGTAAATTTTTTTGAGTGCATATAGGGTGATCTCTCTTGTACTCACATACATCTTTACGCATTTGATCGGTCATGGATGATTTTGTGATACCTTTTAGATGAGAGGCCATGATTGGTGTTATGATCTTATTATTTTTCTTTTCATATTGAGATTTATATAGTAATTATGTTCACTTATCATGCATGAAATATTTAATTAGTTACATTAAATCAATACATATTTTTTAACTTATTATTTGATTAATACAATGAGCTTAATAGATACATGAAAATATTCAATTAGTTTCAATGAATTCGTAAATTCATGAATACAATATTAAATTGAAACAATGAATTATTAAGTACATGCATTAGTCTAGTTAGATATAAATAATTTAATACATGAATATATTTAATAACATATACATGAATCTATTTATTTTTAATTAATTGGAATATCATGTATAATTTACAATTTATTTGCACATAATATCTTTATTAAAGTTATATTTGTTGAATTTAGAAATTTTCTTTTAATTAATAAATTATTAATTTATCGATATATTAATATCTCTAAATTAATAAAATTTCATGGTCTAAGAATATTAATTTATAAAGGTTTTATTGTATTAAATTTAATCAATTTGATATAGGATGGAATTCGAAATTTCGAACGCTTTATTTCTCATTACAAAAGAACAAGACGTCTTTGGATTATCCTAAAATTGTTTTTGGAAATAACATTTTGACATTTACGATAATTTTGTCACAAAAACTATTAAGCATAAGAGTTAATTTTTTCGTTTTAGTAATTTTAATTTATTGATTTTGTTCCTATAAAATTTTCACATTAATTTAACCTTTGAATTAGTCGAATTATTATTTACAATTTGACAAATAAAAACCAATATTAATCTATATAGTGTTGACGTGATAGTCAACAGTACTGATATTGCAGTCCAGTGTGAAGATGATACGGTAAAGGGGTAAAATTATTTTTTTAAATGAGTTCGAGTACAAATTAAGTTTTTGGTTGAGTACATGGGCAAAATTATTTTCTTAATAAAAAATATGATTAAAAATATAAAAATTAATGAAACATTTAAAGTTTTATTTTTATTAATATATAATTATAAAATAAAATTATTTAAATTATCTAAATATATATAATTAAAATATCATAAGTTAATAAATTATAAATTATTCAATAATTAAAATTTGAAAATATTTATAACCTATTAAAAATTATAAAAATTATCACAAAAATTTTAGACAATTTTAGTTTTCTTTCTCTTAAAAGAGTACAAGAGAGAAAGAATCCTAAAATAAGGTTAATGTGGCTCTATCAACTCAATTAAAATTATCTAATTTTTTGTGTGTCTATGTCTATTTCTAATAATAAAAAATTAAACTCTAAGTTTTAACTTTAATTTTAAATCTCAAATAGGATCGTCTCAGAAATTTTCGGGGCCCTGATCAAAAACTAAAATCGATCTTTTATATAACGAAAGCATATTTTTATTATAAATAAAAAAAATTTGCTCATTTTTGGTGTCTTACTTATGTAACAACAGTAAAAATAATAGGTTTAGAGTTAATTATGATTTAAGATTAAAGTTTAAGATATTGATTTAGAGTTTAGAATTTGTGATTTAGAATTTAAGGCTGCTTAAAATTTAATTTTTTAGTATTGGACATAAAAAAATACCATAAGTTTTTTATTCATCTCATTTGTTTAAACAATTAATTCAATATTTCAAATACTTTATTTTTATTGTTAGATTTATTTATTTATATATCTAAAAAATTAATTTAAAACAATAAATTTATTTATTTAATAAATTATAAAAAATAAAGGCTTAAATCAATAATAGGTGCCCAAAGTATACATCTTCTCTGAAATAGGTGCCTAATGTTTTTTTGGCTGAAATAAGTGCCTAAACTATATATTTTTTTGAGATAGGGGCCTAATGTAATTTTTATTAAAATAAATACCTAATTTTTTTTCTTATAAGTTATTTATATTTCTTATAAGATATAAAATTAGTTATATCTTAAATTAATCATTTAACCTTTTAAATTATGAGAAAAAATTATTTTTTAACAACACTAAAATAAAAAATAATTAAAATTTCTATAATTTTATATTAATATTTTTTATATTTTCCACAACAATCATCAATGGGACAAACCGATTCACTTGCAAGGACATGCCGCCGGTTCACATGGCGAATATATACAAAAATTCTTATATTCCTATTACATTTATAATTGTATCGAAAAAGAATTGAAAATATTAATATAAAATTATATAAATTTTAATTATTTTTTATTTTAATGTTGTTAAAAAATATTTTTTTTTTCTCATAATTTCAGCTACTAATCAAATTTAAATAAATTATTAATCAATTATAATAAATAATTTAATAGATTAAAATGATGATATATAAATAATTTTACATCTTATAAGAAATATAAATTATTTATAAGAAAAAAATTAGGCATTTATTTCAATAAAAATTACATTAGGAACCTATTTTAAAATATATATATATAGTTTAAGTACTTATTTATAAATTAAACAATTTTTTTTAATAGTGTTACCTTAAAATACTAAGGGAATAAAACTTTAGGCACCTATTTCAGCCAAAAAATACATTAGGCATTTATCTCATAAAAAATATACAATTTAGGCACTTATTTCAGCCAAAAAAAACATTAGGCACCTATTTCAGAAAAAATATACAATTTAGGCACTTATTATTGAGTTAAGCCAAAATAAAAAATTAAATTTAGAGATCTTAGGCTAATCGGGGCTCTGAGTTGCTATTCGGGATGCTCCCTTTACATTCGGGCCTGATCTCAAACCCTAAAACTTAAAATCTAAAATCTTTTACTTGTTTAATTAAATGTATACGCATACTTGTACGTTTCATAATCACTATATATTAATAAAATCTTACAATCAATGTTTAGGATCTAAGGTTTGTGATATAGGATTTGTAAAAACTAGAGTTAGAGGGAGGAGTTTATACTTTAATTTTTAATTTCTGAATAATTTATAATTTAATAGCTTTTATATTTTAATTTTATATTTTTTACTTATTTTAGATATTTTTCATTTTTTGTTATATATAATAAAATATTTTATTAACTTTTAATTCATTTTATTATTTTTAATATTATTTTTTTGAAAATCAATTTTGCCCTCGTACTCAATCAGAAAATCATTTTTTGTGGTATGGAGGCCACTACCTTATAAACAAATCGCCCCGATGTGTGTACTCGCTACTTTAGGCGATTGTTCCCCTAAGGTTAGCATGGTCCTCCAAACAGTGTACACCCAAAGTCTGGAGTGGACTATAGAGGAAATGATCATCTGAAAGGAAGTCGAACAGGAAGACGAAAAAAACACTCAAATTCTCTCAAGTAAGACAGAATAAATCTGAATGGGATGAGAAAAACTGAGAGATCATAAAATTTAGATTCTATAAATAAGACGTATAACAATATTAAAATTTATATATAAAGAAAAATTCTACAACAAACAACGAAAATCGTTGAACATCACTAACGTTGAATACCGGTGAAATCTGCGTATGAGTTTCGGACTGGTCCTAATGTTTACAATGAAGATAATTTATGGAAGATTATTGTGCAATTTAAAGGTATTCCGAAGATACGTTATTTTCTTTGGCTTGTTGCTAGCGGACGTGTTCTCACTAACCTAGAACGTGTTCGACGGCATATGGCGGATAGTACGACTTGTGGGATTTGTGGAAATACAGTGGAGTTTATCGATCACATTGTGCGTCATTGTTCTCCGGTACTGCTTTGTGGGTTGCTACTGTTAGTGCAGACAAACTTCCTGAATTTCTTTCTATGGAGTTTCATGACTGAATTAAAATGAATTTGGCGTATCCAACTTATTTTGGTTCGATTATGCCTCATTGGGACTTATTTTTTGGCTCGGTGTTATGGATCCTATGGAAGTTTCGAAACTTGTGTGTTTTTGATCCAAGTAAACTGATGCTTTTAGTGTGTGGAATGAATGTCATCGAGCTTATGAGTTATGCATTTTGGGAAATCGTCCACGAGACATCAGGGGGAGTTTACACGTTCTGGTGCAGGTTTTAATGAGCATCGACGACCTTCTTCAGCTGAGTGGTTTAAGGTCAATATAGATGGTTCTCAGAACGCTTCTATGGGTTTTGCTACTTGTGGTGGGGTGATAAGAAATAGTATCGGGGAGTGGTTCTCTAGGTTCACGAAGTGTGTGGGTATTTGCTCAATTATTGAAGCTGAACTTTGGGGGGTTATTAAAGGTCTTCGTCTGGCTTGGATGAGAGGTTTAAGAAAGGTTATTCTTGAAGTGGACAGTCTGGATGTGGTTCGTATTTTGCTTAAACGGATTGTAGGAGGTGGTTTGACATCGTTGGTTAGACAGGTTTGTTCGTTTCTTGATAAATCTTGGGAGATCAAAATTTGTCATATTCGTTGGACAGCGAATAGGGTTGCTGATGGATTAGCCAAAATGGCTCAATCTGGTGATGTTCCTTCATTTGGAGAATTGGACTTCTCATCTTGTATCTTCATGTTTCCACCGGATGCAGTTTTGGCTTTGGTTCATGATGACTTGTAACTCTATGTGGGTGTGGGTCTCTAATGTTTACTTAGGTGTTTCTTTTATCTTTTTGTAAATACTATCTAGTGTGCTCTTTTTCCCTCATTTAAGTTTAGGAGGGTTTTTTAATGAAGCACTTGATAGTATGTTTCTCTCTCAATTTATCAAAAACAAAAATTACCGTTGAACACTATTAATTTAATTAATAAAAATTAAAAATTAAAAAATTTAATATATAATTAATAATTATTTAAAATAAAATTTTAATTAAATTATCGTATATATTATATTTTTAAATTATTTTTTATAATAATTAAATAAATATAACCATAGTTAATCTATAAATTAAAAAAACCCTAAACCTTTTTCTTTCCCAACAGCTTGATTGTTTACTCACATCTAATAATAAAATTTTATATGAAAATAGTTTTTCTTTCAATGGTGGTAGATAGAACAAAATCCAAAAATATAAGAACAAACGAAAAAACTTATAGATGCAAGCTAATTGGAATTTGTGTATGTTAATTATCAACATTTAATTAAAATTTCAGATTTTAAATTGTTTGGTTCCAAAATCGATATACCCGTTGAAAGATCAAGCACTTGGAGAAAGATTTTGTTGTCCTTAAATCCAAATACGAAGAAATTAATGGAACTGAAAGGTAAACTTAAAAGAAATTCAGAAAACTGCTATTAATCAAAGACCATGGTTTTTTGTAAAAATGATGATTTCAATGGAATTGTCGAAGAAAAAAATGAATCGAAATGTTCAATTGTGTCTGTCGATATCAGTCATCTTTTTCTTCTTTTTCAGATCGATGTTTTAGAGTTTTTTAATTTAGGGATTAACTATAGTCAATATTTGATTTAATTATTTGAAAAAAATATAATATATATTGAAAATAATTTATTTATTTTATTTTAAATAATTATTAATTATATATTAAGTCTTTGAGAATTTTAACCTTTATTAATTAATTTAATAGTGTTCAACGGTATTCCGTGTTAATAATGTTCAGCGATATTCGACGCACGTGGTAAACTCATCCATATATAAAATTATTATTTAGATTATTATATTTGAACATCTTCTCGTATATTGGTTGAGTATAACACTCTTAATATTTGATTTTAAAATGAAGTATTTAAAATATTGATTAAAGCATTTATTATCTTTAAAAAATATTAGAGATTATATTATCAATTATGTTCATCATATTATCCATGATCTAAATAATTATGTTCGTTCATTTTTAAATAATCGTATTGGAGCCGAAAAGCTTATTCATCCGACATTCCATCCTCTGTCTCTTCCACTTCAGGATCATCTAGCTTACTAGAAGCAATCGTTTCGTCTATCACAGAATCTTTCTCTTCAATACTTTCCGGCTTTGTTCATCTTTTCTCAATTCCCATCAACACTGGCCAAGTAACGGTCTTCAGCTCCATGAACATCCTGGGGAAAATCTTAAGAAATGTCAATCCATGTTTTTATTCAAAGTTCCAAAGGCTATAAGCCTAAGTGCACAATAATAAATATACAAAATTATCCACATAAGTTTGCTTTATTGGTTTCTTTTAGACTTTCGTCCACTTCATTATAAACCAGTGGAAAATTTGTAAGAAATGTCAATCCATGTTTTCATTCAAAGTTCCAAAAGCTATAAGCCTAAGTGCGGGTTTGATTTTGGTGGGTAGTGGGCGGGTGTGGACGTAAAAAGTCATACTAGCATGAGTAGTGAGTAGGTGATGGGTTTAAGACCTTACTCGTACCGTATCCACCTGACCCATATCCACTCACACTATATCCACCCATCATATGAATTTTGAACCATTTCTATTTATAGACTTTGATTATGCCTTTTATTATAGTATTTTATGTACTAAGATATTAATTTGTTTTAAAATCTATGTTAATCCTTAAGCCTGTAGACTTTAAACTCAATTAATTTAGTTTGAAAAACTGATGATCTATGATCGTGCTTGAATTAATCAGGTTGAAAATTTGTAATGTGTGGATAAGTAAAATTTATAAAAGTGTAAATATGTTTTAGCTAAGTTAGCTATATATATTAGTTAGTTATAGTTAAGTAGAATTTATATTAGTAAAAATACGTTTTAGTTACATTAGTTATCGTTAGTTACTTAGTTAGATATAGTTAAATTTATATAGGTGTAAATATGTTATATATACACTTAATTAGTCAATAAAGTATGCAAAATTTTACTCTTTTTTTTTTTATAAAAGTCTATGATTTATTTTTACATAATTCGATATTAGTAATTGCTTATAGGCATGTACAAGCGGATACATTTTGAGTGGTAGTTGTGGGGATGGATTTAAGAATGTACCCGCGTAGACAGGTGTAGATTTGAAAATTGTACCCACCGTGGGTGATGGGTAGGTGATGGGGTATCCGCACTCACCCCGCCCATTTGCAATCCATATTGGAAAGTAGGAAGTGAGGTGCATTCCCATGCCATAAAAGGAAAAGGCAATAAAAATCTTCCATACCAAAATACTATGTCATTACAAAAAATTTTACCGGTCATTTAGATTTGGTAGCTTGAACACCAAAAGATAATCAAAGAAAAATAAAGTTCAGAAGCTGACTATGTATGGGAAAAGATTAACACTCCTGCAACAAGGGTTTTAAAAAATATTTTCGATCGCGTCGCGTTTATCACGGTTGCAGACATAATGATTGTTATCACGGTCTTTACGGGAGTCGCGGTTGTGAATTTTTTTAAAACTTACACAACTTATTATGAGAGTTTTTGAAATAAAGGTACAATAATGGATAATAATATAAATAACGGATAATAAAAAATGTCGATCCATGTTTTCATTCAAAGTTCCAAAAGCTATAAGCCTAATTGCACAATAATAAATATAAAATTATCCAAGGCAAAAGCATGGAAATCAGAAGTCAGGTTCGAAATCTCTTGTCTCTTAATTGTGTCAAATTTTATGTTTTTTTACTAAAAGAATCTTAAAAAAAATTAAATTTTAAACTCTAACCTTAATTTTCTAAATCCTAAACTCTAAAAAATACATTCTACCCCTAATTCCCTAAACCCTAAACACACACCCTAAAACCCCAAACCTTAAACGCACTAAGTTAAAGTAGAGACGCCAATGAAAACATGATGAAGAGGTAACAATTTACACCCGCATTTTCATACCATAAAAGGAAAAGAAAATAAAACTTCTATACCAAAATATTATGTCATTACAAAAATTTTTGAGTTCTATTTTATTTAAAAAAACAATTTTGAAATTAAAAAAATTTAGAATCACTATTGATCTTTTAGATTAGGTAGATTGAACACCAAAAGATAATAAAAAAAATTAAGTTCAAAAATCGACTATGTGGGGAAAGATTAACACTCCTGCAACTATGGATTTAAAAAGCACTTTCGGTCGCGTTTATTGCGGTTGCTATCGCAGTTTTTGCGGGAGTCACGATTGTGATTTTTGTAAAACTCACACAATTTATTATGGGAGTTTTTGAAATAATGGTACAACAATGGTATAATAACATAAATAACAAATCATTATCGTTGTTATCGATCGTTATCCATTAAATAACGGTTGTTATCGACCGTTATCTATTAAATAACGTCTGTTATCGATCATTATCGTTATAAATTTAAATCTAACCGTTATTTTTACTAATAACGATTTCAGATAGTGATGTTACCATTAAATAACGGCCTTTATAATGGTAAGGAACAACTTTTTTTTTTAATCCTTGCTTGCAACACTCAAAATTAGTACATAATCGACTATCTAATTGTAATACCCAAATTTCGTTCGAGTGTTCGAATATTTAAATAAGATCATAATAATAGTTAAATAAATAAATGAATATAAATAATAAATAAATACTATATATATTAAATAAATAAATAAATAAAGTCCAATTATAAAAGTCCATTTACATCAAAATATTCCTATTACAAACCAAAAGCCCAAATGCAAGCCCAAAACATCATCTCCCAATAATTTCCCGCCCAAAATAAAGATTGTCGGATATACATTCAAAAGAAACACATGTATCCTAATACATGTGACATCAGCACACGTCAGCTTTGACCTACTATAAATAGAGGAGATAGGCATTAAATGGGGACGGTGACCAAAAGTAGGGGTCATTAATTACGAGAGTTACCAAAAAAGGAAAATTATTATGCAATGATTATGGTAATAATTGAGGAGAGAGAATGTAACCAAAGAGTCGCCTGCTGAAGTTGAAGCATTGATCTGAAATGAATGAAATCGAATCTAGAGAGTCACTGAAAATTGAGAATTATGGAGTTAAAGAGGGGAGTGATCGTTAGAGGGTAGATCTAGTTTAAATCAGGGAAGAAAGGATGATTCTATTGAATCGGGTAATAGATCTAGGTTTAGTAGAAAATTCGGAGAATTTTGGTCTTTTAGGGCGGCGGCCGACAACGGTGACCGAAGTGTTAAAAGTGACGATCGGAGTTTAAGCGCGGTGATCGGCGAACATTTGAAAGTGACCGGAGGACGACGACGTTGGATCAAACAAAGGAGGTCTCAATGGTTCTGGGTTGGTGTTCTTCATGATCTTCGTGTTCATCGAAGAACATGAAGAACACCATATGATTTTGGAGAATTTATAGTCAGGCCAAAACTACGTCGTTTTAGACAAAGGGAATCTGTGTTTTTTAAAAAAGGGTTAATTACTGCGGAGGTCACGTTTGTTTGCCCCTAGTACAAACTTAGTCACTGATTTTGAAAATCGACCAGTATGGTCACGTACGTTTTCGGGATGTAAACTTATGGTCACTCTGACGTTAAAAGCCGTGAAATGTTAACGGTAAGATGATTTTGCATAATAAAAAAAGGATAAATTACCTAAATAGTCACTAAATAATTATCTTATTTTTATTTTATCTTTAATTTAACCATTAAAATTTAAATTTTTATAATTTTACCATCTTTTTAAACAACACTTATTTCTCTAAAAGTTTTTATAATGCAGGAAACATCTGTATTTTTCTTGTCATCAGCGGTGAAACATCTACAATACAGGTACAAACACAGCAGCAATAGCAGCACCCACAATCCCAGATATTCCATAGCTTTTCATAAATGATGACAAATAATCATTGAATTCTACTTTTTTGGACAGGGATTTGGCAAGGTCGGTATTCTTAATTCTGAATGTCTATAAAGCCTACATAAAAATTCTTGATTAAAGTTAAAAAAAAAACAGAAAAAGAAGTAAATCAACTTTTTTGTCTGTATTGAAACACAAGTTTTTGATAGAGAAATAAGATCATAAAACCTTGATCAAACCACAAGCAACTCAAACCCCAGATTCAGAAATCATGAAAAGAGACAAAGAAAAAGGAAAAGTCGTCACCTTGATCATTCAAATGGCAAACACAATCAACCCAAAAAATCAAAGTAAGCTAGAAAAGAGCATAAAAACGATGAACAAATTAAGTTACTTCAGATTTACCTTCAATCTAACAATGATTTAGACTTGGAGAGAACCTGTGAGAAGGAGGGGGCAATGCTTTTTTTTTTTTAGCTTTCGTCTGAATGAAAAGGTGTAGTGTATATAAATATAGTTGCCATTGCAAAAAAAAAATCTTAAAAGGGATAAGGGAGAAGATATGTTGACGTTCCAATAATGGTATTCAAATAGGAAGAAAATGACAGAATTTAATGTGTGGGCTTTTATTATACCTTGAATTGGTCACCCGGATTTTGATGGAGGTAGCTTGTAAGAGTGAGTGTTCAATCGAATTAAATTTTTTTAGAGAAATAAGTGTTTTTTAAGAAGATGGTAAAATTATAAAAATTTAAATTTTAATGGTTAAATTAAAGATAAAATAAAAATAAGATAATTATTTAGTGACTATATAGGTAATTTATCATTTTTTTATTGTGCCAAATCATCTTTCCGTTAATACTTCACGGCTTTTAACGTCGAAGTGACTATAAGTTTACAGCCCGAAAACGTACGTGACCATACTAGTTGATTTTTAAAATCAGTGACTAAGTTTGTACTGGGACAAAAAAACGTGACCTCCGCAGTAATTAACCCTTTAAAAAATGGATAATTTATTTCCGTGGTCCTTCCGATTTTGAATTGTTATTCAATTTGGTCTCTAACCCCCTTAATTTGTGGCCCATAGCTTAGAATTTTTTGCAATTAGGTCACCATATGAGTCCAATTTGACCTTTAAGTTCAAAGACGCCTCAATTAGGTCCCTAATTCTTTTAGATTGGGCTTTTGGGTTTTCAATTAGATCATTTTAGCCTTTTATGTGCTTGTAATTGAGATTTTTGCTTTGAAATGAAATCAATTTACCCCCTTATTTTTTAATTAATTGTTTAATTTATTTATATGCTTGCTTGCATATTTTAAAATTCATGTAGTATAATTGTTTAGGAAGTCACCTAATTCATACCTAACTAAATAAATTAGAGCCTTCTTAGGATTAATCTTTTTAATTAATTAAATAATCTTTAAATAGGAAGAAAATTGTAGTAAGGTGGTGTATTTAATTATATACTTCGGATACACTAATTGGTTAATATTTTGACGCAGCGACGGATCCATATACAATTGAGGGTGGGCCCGTGTCCACCCTGAAATTTTAAAAATTTATATATTTGGCTTTGATTTTTGAAAATTTTATGATTGTACCCACCGTGAAATTTTGAGATTTTTATGACTTGTACTTATCCTAAAAAATATTTTGATTTGTGCCCACCCTTACATATATTTCTAGATCCGCCACTGTTTTGACGTACCAGGATGTTGACCAAGAATGTACTTTGATATCACATTCGATATGCCATCTTAAATTAGAAAATGATAATAATATAAGGTTAGAATAAAATAAAATTAATTAGGTAAATAACTAGAAATACTAATAGTATTATTAATTTCTCTAAGTGTCTAGATGGTATTGTCCAATTGTTTGGATGTTATCATAATACACTTGGTAAATTAATAATTTAATAGGACTCTTAATTATTTAATTAATGGATCTTAATAGGATAGAACTTAAAATTGACAAGATAATAATCTGTCATACATTTAAATCTTTTGGAGCAGAATTTATATTTCTTCAAAATACGAGTTAAGGTTTCCTATTATCGGATGTCTTATTCAAGCTCGTATTTAAGATAAATGTATTTTCCTATCCAAAAGGATACCCTCATTTGAATGATATTCATTTGATAATGACAAACAAAATTAATATTATTATTCAAAATTCCAAAATGCCACGTATAATTAATAAGGTACTGATCTCGGAAGCTCGTAATGGTCGTCTTTACGCGTAACCGACTCCCGAACCCAAAATGTTTTAAAAAGAATCTTTGGCTTATTTTATGGTGTCCGGCCTACCTAAGTGTCCGGTGGCGACTCCGTCATTTTAAAATTAAAATAATACACGTTTTTAATAACACCCCAATTTTCATAATTAATAATTAAAAGCAATAAAAACTCGATTTTTCAAAATTTAATCGTTAGGCTATTTTCACACATCGATTTTAAAATGGTTGTGACACTAATGTCTTAACGTTGAAATTTGTGAATTTGAATGAAATTTAAATGATGATTCCTAAATGTATGAGAAATGATAATTAACGGAGGCTAATAAGATAAAAATTAAAATTGACAAGATAATATTATGTCATGTATTTAAACCTTCTGGAGTAGAACTTATATTTTTCAAAATACGAGTTAAGGTTTCTTATTATAGAACATCTTATTCAAGCTCGTATTTAATAGAAATGTACTTTCCTATCCAAAAGGATACCCTCATTCGAACTATATTCATCTGATAATGACGAATAAAATTAATATTATTATTCGAAATTCTAAAATGCCACGTGTAATTAATAAGGTACCAATCTCGGACGCTCATAAGGGTTGTCCTTACGTGTAACCGACTCCCGAATCCAAAATGTTTTAAAAATAATCCCTTGTTTATTTTATGGTGTCCGACCTACCTACCTAAATAGCCGATGATGACTCCAAGTCATTTTAAAATTAAAATAGTACACGTTTTAAATAACATCCCGATTTTCATAATTAATAATTAAAAGCAATAAAAACTCGATTTTTCAAATTTAATCGTTAAACTATTTTTACACATCGATTTTAAAATGGTTGCGACACTAATGCTTTAACGTCGAAAATTGTGAATTTGAATTAAATTTAAATGATGATTCCTAAATGCATGAGAAATGATAATTATGAGTTCTAGAACATTTAACGAAGTGTTCTTTTATTTAAAATTATCGAGAAATTCACACCGCCCGAAAAAAATAGTTTCTTTAAATTTTAAACAAAATAAAATTACCTTAAATATTATAATCTAAAATGCTAAACAATATTCATTTATTTAAGAATATCGAGAAAGTCGTACCTCTATACGTCTGAGACATGATTTCTCAAACTTTCTAAATAAAGAAATATTACGAGTCTTAAAAAATTCTAATAGTATAAATTTAAATGCAAATATGATATACAAATAAATATATATACGTACATAAATAGCAAAATAAATAATCTAAAGAAAAATACCATATATATATATGTGAGTGAAAATTCTGTTCAAAATTACTATCTATCTATCTATCTATCTATACTCACTGCACCAAAATGTCTTTAGTGCATTTTTAGCCTTGTTTTTAAAGAAAAAGCCATTATTTTTGCGTAACTTATGGCTTTTTCGAAGTAACGCCACAAAATGCAAAATTTGTGGCTTTTATTAGAAAGCGCCGCCAAAGCCATGTATTTCTAGCATCGGTGTAAGTTATGAATGTCATATAAACTAATATTTATTGACACTTTATTTTGAAAATGCTGCCAATACCTATACTTTAGTGGTATTTTCGGAACAAACATCTTAATAAGTTTTATTAAACTTGTGTTTTAATTTATATCATGAGTCATTCTCGCTACGTCTTTTATAAGACCAATCAATCAAATATATCTAGTTAATTAGTTTTTCACCTCATCTTATTTACCAAGCGAATCTTTATTAATATTTACTGCAAATTAAACTTAAAAATAATTTTTACTAAATAAAGATTTATAGTCTCATTGACATAACGAAAATGATTTATGATATAATTTATCCACTCCAATAATTCTCATAAATTAAAATTTTAAACCTAACTCATCCTCTTCACCCATAAACAATAGTCCCTTCCCCAACCATCCTTGTTCCTTCATCGCTCACTTGCGTTCTCCTTCCGACTAACGTTGGCACGGTACGAACTATGACTTTAGCCATCGCTTCAAATCCCACCACCGACTACCATACGCCCACGACATCCTGAAGACATGTCATGTATCGCCTGAGATACAGACTGTTGTCGGGGTTCCTGAGATTTCCCCAACTCAAGCTCTTAAGTATATTTGGGCTTACATTAAAGAACACAATCTTCAGGTCCATTGTCTCTGTTATTTTCACCTTTATTTTAATCTTTAAAATATATATTACCTAAAATGGTTTGTGTTTGGTTGTGAAATTGTTATGATAGAAATTTGAGAGGAAGAAGGAGAAGTCCATTCTCTTTTCACATTTCACATGTTTCGTTGATGGTCTTCATGGTTTTCGACTCTCAGTGAAAGCTCCAACTGTTGTGATTGAACTATTAGAAAGAAGTTTAAAAGATAGAAAAAAAAAGATAGATAGATAGGAAGAAAATTGAGAATTCCAAAGAAAATTCATTAATCATACCAACATTTTTACAAGTTTGACTTAGTTATATTCTTAATTTTTACAACTGTTCAAACTAGTTTCAGCTTTGGTGGATGGTAGGAAAGAATGATAGAACTATCACGTCGTGCATGATATTTACGTGTTTTGCTTTACTTATTATGATATGCATAATTTTGGGCCGAGTGATGATATACTCACTGAGTTTTTGTAGTTCAGCGTTCGAAATGTGTTTTCGTGCGTAAGTTAGGTGAAGCCGGTTTCTGTTGAGCACCATCGAGGTTTTGATTTCAGCATCGAATAAGTGTCAGAGTACAATTATAGATGTTGTGGGCTAGTACTTTGTTACACCCTATATGTAATTGTAACTCTTATTTATTTTGGGTCGAATGTTTTAAATGGTTTGTAATATTTGGAGCTCCAGCTAATTTAAATTATTTTGAACTTATATTTAAACTTAAAATGAGTTTTATGAATTATATTTAGACTTGAGTTTGGCTTGTTAATGGACTTTTAAAAGAAATTTTGAAATATATGTTTAAGTCGGAGGCCCAATGTGACACCGGATCGAGGGTGTTACAAAAGGTGACTTGTAACACAACCACATGATCGATTATCTTGAAATCTTTAGTAACCTAAAAATGCATGAGACTAAAATTTTAGACTTACTTAGCCTAATGTGATATTTATAAACAATGCATAATAACTCTACATGAAATTTATGATATATCATTACGTTCTCATGACATTTTAAATAATAATAACATATTTTCAACATGAATATCAAAAGCACAACATGTTCATATATTATTTTCAATTTATAAATCATAACATAAACATATCAAATCATATTTTTCTTTAGACGCAACAACTATTAGATACATAAATCCTCATGTACACTAATATATCGTGTCTGCCTTAGCCTTAAGCCCTGACTCCAATATTTCCCTTAAGTAGTCCATTTTCCCCCTCAGTGTAGTCGTAGCTGGACCATATCTTAATCCCTTACATACGAGTTCAAATAATTCTATGGCATATCAATTATATCAAAATCAATCTCTTAAAGTGCTTTAATCAAGATCTTCCAATTTATATCAAAATCAAGATTCAAATTATCCTTGATGTTATAAATGATAGGTTACAACTCCTAATCAATATCTTAGAGTGCTTTAATCTAAGTCACTATAGTTGACTGAACCGTCAATTCTGCCAACATTTTGCTCACTTCTTAAGTCAAAAGTGAGTATCCAAAGCTTTCACAGTAGGAGTAAGCTTTCTATTCAGAGCATCTGCTAAAATATTGGCCTTGTTAGGATGGAAATCATTTATTGATCAAATGATGTATGTAATAACCCATTCCACTCAAACCAAACCTTTTTTTATTAAAACCCATAACCAATAAATATCACCCAATAGTGGATCTAAACCGAGGTGTTACAACTTACAGAAACACTATATCATCTAATAGTCTCTCCCTTTAAAGCACGATTTTAAAAATCGCTCCAAACGAAACACATTTCTTTATTATGTAGACGAAATAGAAATATTCTCTCAAATAAGTTTTTATAAGTGGTATTTAACTGAACAATTTTCTTAAGAGAATATTCTACCAAATTTATCGTAAAACAAGTGTAAACAAGATGAAAAAAATATTTTGACTCTTAACAAGTTGCTTTAGAATATACCAAGTAGGGATGACAATGAATCGAATTTGGATAATTTTTATAAAATTTAAGTCCGATCCAATTAATAATCAGAATTTTAGAAAAATCCAAATATGATCCAAGTCCAATTACATAAATTCAAGTCTGATCTAATAAAATATCTAAAATCCATATACTAATTTGAAGATTCAAATCCATTTTTTTAAATTAACAACTCAAATAAATATATTTAAACTAATAACATAAATAAATCTCAATAAATATTATAATCTAATATAAAACAACTTAAAGTAGCATAATAACTTTCTAAATCACAATTATAAAATATCTATTAAATATTATAATCTAATGAAATAAATTAAAAATATAATTAAAATGTTCAACAATCAATATTTGGCGTAGAGAAAAAACTTGTAACCATTAAGTTTTTTTAAATCAAATTTATATATTTTTTCATGATTCAAATTATATTTTCATCCTACAAATATTAAACAAGTAATTAAAGAAAAAATAAGGAAGGGGGGAGAGACAATTGAAGAACGAAAAAATAAAATAAGAGCAAAGGAGAGAGAAGGAAATTATTTTTTTGATGAAACGATGAATAATGTTTTGGGAATCGGTAAAATATTTTATTTTAGATAAATTACACCGATAATTATTAAAATTTTATAAAGTTTTTATTTTGGTTGACGAACTTTAATTTGTTTAATTATTTAACTTTTATTTTATTTTTCATTTGTTCCCTATTGTTACCCTGTATTAAAAAATATTAACATGACTCGTTATTGTTCCCTATATAAATAGTTAACGAATATTTAAAATGTTTTTATTATGGTTACCAAAATTTTAAAACTTTTATTGCAGTCATTTAATTTTTATTTAAGTAAAAAATATATTTTTATTTAATTATATTAGAATATATTCTTATTTAACTTCATGACATTATGAATAATTTTATGTTTTTAAATATTGAATAAATTTATTATTTTAAAAATAACAATTTATTGTGTCAGATTTTAAGTGACCAAAACGAGGGATTGATTGGAATCTAGGGCTCATAATATACCATGGAGACTATCTTCAATTTCAACGGATATAAAAGGTAATGTTTGTAAAGAAGATACAATTAGTAGTAAAAAATGCAATACGGTTTATCTAGATTGAAATTGTTTTTTTTCCTCTTAAAACCACTAATTTTTCTCGTATTGTACAATGTATACCATTTAATCCTATTAAAGTTGATTCCTATAATTAAACATAAAAACATCAAAAAAAATTATCATTAATGCATGATTTATTAATCAATAAATTTTATTTATATATTTTATTGAGAATGTAAATTTTTGATGCAATTTATTTTATTTATAATATTTTATTAAATCAATTTATAGTTAATATATAGATAATTTTATACTTTTAAAAATTTAGTCACTAAAATTTTAAAAATTTCATTAGAGTAGTTTATAGTTAATATTTTATTTAAATACACAGGATTACGAGTAGTTTTATTTTTTAAATATTGACTAAATTTCCATTTTTAAAAATAAAATTTATTCAATAAATTAATTTAGTAAAACATTGTAAATAAAATAAATTGAATAAAAAAATTACTTTCACACTGATTTCATATTCTCATGTATTTAAATAACAGTATAAACTCATTGTAGTTAAATAAAAGTTAGGTCTCCAATAAATATTTTAAAATTTCGGTGACCAAAATGAAAGTATTTTAAATATTCGGTGACCATTTATATAGTTTACCTTGAAGAAAAGAAAAATTAAGGAGTCACATTACTATTTTTTTAACAGAAGATGAAGAGAGGACCCAAATGAAAGCGAAATAAAAGTTCTGTGATCCCAAGAAAATTTTTAAGAATTTGATGACCAAAATGAAAGTACCTTAAAAGTTTAGTGACCATTAATCCATTTTACCCTTTTATTTTGATTGTAATTTAATTTTAAAGTTTTATAAAAATTGATTTACGTATTTATATTAATTTATATTATATATCTAATTTGATAGATAAATTTTTACTATTTTTTATATTATAATATTTTATAAGTAATATTTTTAATAAGCAAAAAAAATTATAATCTTCTTTTAACAATAAGTAATATTTGCAAATTATAATTTCATTTTAATAATAAGTAATATTTTTAAACTAACAATCAGAAAGATAAATTATATCAATATTTTACGATTATTCTTTTAATTTTATTTTATGATTTATAGTATTTACTAAAACAATAAAAATAAGTCTTAATATTCAAATAGGGGTCCAAACTATAATTGTGGGTCACTTTTGATGCTTAGCCCAAATTATTTTTCACTCGAAAATTTTAATTTTGGTCATTTTAAGTGCCTAATCATCGACTACTATTGTTTTTATTATTTTTATTTTATTTTATTTATTTTTAACATATATTTTTTAAAGAATTAAAAGTTTTAAATTTTTATAAAATAGTCACAAACATCTTACTTCAAACCCTAAAACTATAAATTATCATCGTTTATCATTGTTTCTTGTATCATCGAAGACCACCACTATCATCTTCGGACTACCACGATCGTTTCCTATAACCACCCATCGTTGGTAATCGATGATAGGTGTGTCGATCGACTTCCTAATGTCAAAAAAATCGCAAAAATAAATTTGTCGGTATACCAACCGCCGGTTATAAGCAATGGTTGATTGGGAAAAAGATCATGGTGGTCTGGAGGTAGTAATGGTGATCTCTAATAAGGTAGTAAACGGTGACAACGATGATAATTTGGGAATTTTGAGTTTTAGTTTAAGGATTTGAAACTATTTTGTAAGAATTTAAAACTTTTAATTTTAAAAATAAAATTTTAATTTTTTTAAAAACAATTAAAAAATAAAAAATTAAAATTTGTCACTTGTCACATTTTTATTGACAAACAATTTTTTTATTAATGGTTAGGTACTTAAAATGATTTAAGTTAAAACTTTAGGTACATATTTAGAGCTAAAAATAGTTTAGACACCAAAAATGATTTATAAATCGAGCTAACAACGTGTGCACTTCGATAGAGGTTAAGAGTAGCGATGAATAAAGCACCTGGCCAACAAGGGAACAATGTTGACATGAACGCCACCATAGTAGGCAATGCGACAACATATGCAGTTTTAGATCCTATCGATCTTCCAACAAAAGAACACGTAAGAACAGTTAGTGATTATTTTGAAGAAGATTTGGATGGACTTACACCTGTAGTGATTATGCCAAACATTGAGACCGAACATTTTGAACTTAAACCAATAATGTTTAATATGATTAATACACTTGGGTAATTAGGAGGATCAACGGACGAGGACCGTCAGTATCTTAAATCCTTTATGGAAATTTGCAATTTATTCAAACAACTAGAAGTATCTTTCGATGTTTTAAAGTTCAAGTTGTTTCCTATTCATTGAGGGATATGGCAAAATCATGGTTAAACA
This sequence comes from Abelmoschus esculentus, assembly GCA_035048815.1. NCBI lineage: Eukaryota > Viridiplantae > Streptophyta > Magnoliopsida > Malvales > Malvaceae > Abelmoschus > Abelmoschus esculentus. Next base: position 8,278,038 of record JAUCBN010000049.1, read on the forward strand.
ACTTAAAACCAGGCTCGCTCAGTTTGTAGACAAAATTTTGCCGAAGTTTTCTTACCCGTTTTAGTTACACCAACATGATAGATAAACTTAGGAAAGACATTACATCGTTCAGGCAAGAGGAAGACGAATATATGTATGAGACATGAGAAAGATACATATAACTTTATCGTTAATGCCCAATGCATGGATTTCCAGAATAGACTCAGGTATCAATCTTATACAATGCAGTAAACACAACAACAAGAATGATGCTTGATGCCCTGGCGAACATTATTCTTCTAGACCACATGTCGCATAAAAGTTTAGAAATTTTAGACAAACTCGCCAAAAATGATTATCAACATCCTACAAAAAGAAAAGGGATCAATAAGGCGAGGAGTGGAAAATTTAGACTCTTTAGATTCAATTTGGGCCCAATTATCAGCACTAACAAATATGGTCAAGGATTTGCAGAAGCCCAACAATTTTCAAGAAGTCAAGGTAATCACTCCCTTTTGTGAATTAAGTGGCGAAAACCATGATTAAAGTGAGTTTCTTCGGAATCTAGATTCCAACTTCTATGTTGGAAACTTCAATAAAAACTATATGTCCAATACATACAATCGAACATATAGGAAGCACCCAAACTTCTCACGGAGTAAACCCAATAATGCGCTTAATACGCAACAAAAAAAATGCAACATTAAAGATTCCAGCATAATATCAGATCATCTCAACAAAAGTTTCCGCAGCAACAGGCAATGCAGTAACAGTAACCCGTAAACAAACAAACCATGGAGAATATTCTGAACATGTTTATGGCTCAAACTTGTGCCTACATATCTAACACGAATAAATTCATTCAACGAGCCGACATATTTATGGATAAAACATAGATGAGGATGCAGAACAATAAAGCTACTTTAAAAATACTAGAAACCAAAGTAGGATAGATTGCACAACTAAAAAATAACCGACTTATCGGAGGTCTACTAAGCGTTATTGAAGTTGCTAGAACATGTCTGCATAAGCAATACAAAGAAATAACAATCAAAAGCGGATTATAATTAAAAGACCCTGAGATACCTGCCAAGGCAACATGTTAGGAAAATGAGACAATAAACAATAAGGACTCAAAGAAATCTAAGGAGAAGAAACCAGCGCGAAAGCAGATCCTAAGGAAGAAACTGATGCCGCAACAAATCATGTCGAGGTAGAACCATAGTTCCGATTTCAATGCTCTGAAAAGATTGAAGATTTGAGGTTGCCACCACTATTCTCACAAAGTTTAAAGCAACAAAAGCATGAGTACTAGTTCAAGAAATTTTTTGACATCATTAAACAAATACACATTAATATACCTTTAATATAGAAAATCAAATAAATTCCTAATTATGTCAAGTTCCTTAAAGAAATTTTTATCTCAAAGAGGACAAGGATTGGGGAGTTTGAAATTGTCGTCGCGACAGAGGGATACATGGCAATGTTGCATAATAGAGTTACACCAAAGAGAAAAGATCCTGGTAGTTTTATGATACCATGTTCTATAGGGGATCAATATGTTGAAAAACATTATGTGACTTAGGTGTAAGCATAAATTTAATACCTAAGGCAGTATTTTAGAATATGGGCATAGGATAAGCAAAACCAACAAAAATAATACTGCAATTGAAATACCGCTCTTATGTGCAACCCGGAGGAAAGACTGAGATATCTTGGTAAGTGTGGATAAATTTATATTTCCAGCTAACTTTCTTATCTTAGATTGTGAATCAGATGAGAATGCCCCAATTATATTGGGAGGCCATTTTTGGCAATGGGAAGAACATTGATCGACTGTAAAAAAGAAGATTAGTTATTCGAGTCAATGAATAACAAGTAAAAATCAACGTGTTTAGAGCACTAAAGTATTCAAAGGAACCATATCAATACCAACAGATTTAGGCTAAGACTGAATTTAATTTCGATAAAGATATTAGCCAACTCGATAGAATAACCGAAGCCTACCACAACGGTAACCCAGAGTGCAACATCCATTTCTATTTAGGAGATGAGTGCCTCGACCACCATAAATCTGAATCTAACGACAATCTCCTAGAAGAAGGTAAATGGGTAGCTACATACCATGGTAAGTACTTCGAATCACACAATTATTCTTCTAACGAAAGTAAAATACAAAAACCTTCTATAGAACAACCACCCACTCTAGAATTAAAAAAAAAACTACCAGAACAACTAAAATATGTTTATTTAGGTCCCCAACGATATTCTGCCCATACTTATTTCTTCTAAGTTTTTGCCTGAGCAGGAGATTAAGCTAACAAACATGTTATGGCGGCACATAAAGGCAATAGGTTAGACGATTGCTGAGTTAAAGGGAATCAACCTAGTAGTCTGCATGCACAAGATCTTTCTAGAAGATGCTCCACAGGTTATAGTAGGGAAATCTTTTTATTGTTTTTCGGATGGTTACTCAGGATATAATCAGATTGCAATAGCTCTCGAGGACCAGGCAAAAAACACATTCAAATGCCCATAGGGAACCTATGCATTTGGAAGGATGTCATTCGGATTATGCAATGCCCCGACCACTTTCCAACGATGTCTGATGGCAATTTTCTCCGATATGATTGAGGATTACTTGGAAATCTTCATGGATGATTTTTTAGTCTTTGAATACAATTTTTATAATTGCCTCGGAAACCTGGATAAAGTTCTGTAAAGATGTGAAGAATCAAACTTGATCTTGAATTAGAAAAAATGTCACTTTATGGTAGATGAAGGAATTGTGCTTGGGTATAAGATTTCCCACCGAGGCATTGAAGTTGAAAGAGCCAAAATAGAGGTCATCGAAAAGCCGCCGCCGTCCACTTCAGTAAAAGGAATCCGAAGCTTTCTCGAACATAAAGGGTTTTACAGAAGATTTATTGATTTTTTTTAAAATCAATAAACCTTTGTGCTCTCTTCTGGAGCAGAATAAACCTTTCATCTTTGATGATTCATGCACTTAAGATTTGAAACATTGAAACAAAAGCTTGTGTCAGCACCAATTGTCTTACCACCAGACTGGAGTTTACCCTTTGAATTGATTTGTGATGCAAGCAACTATGCAGTTGGAGCAGTAATTGGGCAATGAAAGAAATTTTTTCCATGTCATACATTATGCAAGCAAGACCTTGAACGAAGCTTAAGTCAACTACACAACAACAGAAAAAGAGTTGTGGGCACTAGTTTCCGTATTTGAAAAAGTCAAGTCTTATCTAATTGGAACCAAGGTAATTGTCCACATATATCATTCGACCATCAAATACTTGCTCTCAAAGAAAGGTGCAAAATGAAGGTTAATTCAGTGGATTCTGCTATTACAAGAATTTGAGGTCAAAATCAAAGTCAAGAAAGGAATAGAAAACCAAGTAGTTGACCATCTTTCTATATTAGAAGGAGAAAAGGAAGATAACCCAGAACTAGAGACGAACAGTAACCACAACAAATGTATGGAAAGCCGCGGTAGAAGATCCAACAGTAACAGTTGACAAAATTGCCACGACAATTTCAGAATACATCACTTCAACCGCCCTAGCAGCAACCACTATACCTTATACGTAGACATTGTTAATTATATTACTAGTGGTATTTTACCTCATAATTTTAACCATTAAGGAAGAAAAAAAGGTTCCAAAATAATGCGAAGTATTATTTCTGGGACGATCCTCCATTGTTTAAACAATGTGCACATTAAGTTATAAGATGATGCATCCCAGAAGAAGATCAAGACAAGGTGCTTCAACAATGCCACTCATCCCCTTATGGAGGGCACTTCGGATGAAATCGAACAGCAGCAAAGGTACTTCAATCAGGATTATATTGGCCCAACCTATACACGGATGCCCAGGCATACTAATAAGTTGTGATAGATGCCAACGCATGGGAAATATCTCAAGAATGAATGAAATACCCTTACGAAATATTCTTGAAGTTGAATTATTTGATGTATGGGATTTTATGGGATCATTCTCATTATCTTGTGGGAACCTTTACATTCTACTACCCGTGGATTATGTATCTAAATGGGTGGAAGCAATAGCCACAACAAAGAACGACTCAAAAACCGTCCAAAGATTTTTAAAGAAAAATATTTTTACTCGGGTTGGAGTTTTAAGAACCATTATTAGTGATGAGGAAAATCACTTTGATAACAGACAAGTTGCCGACACATTGAAGAAACTTGGTGTCACTCACAAAATTGTCATGACATACCACCCACAGAACAATGGTCAAGCTAGATATCCAATCAAGAATTAAAGACATTACTTGAAAATATAATAAAACCAACTCGAAAGGACTAGTCTTTACGTTTAGATGATGCTCTTTGGGTCTATCGGACAACATTCAAAACACCATTAAAGATTTCCCCATACCAACTTGTGTACGATAAATCATGCCATTTACTAGTAGAAATTGAGCATAAGACATACTGGGAAATCAAGATGGTTAACATGGATTGAGAAAAAGTAGGACAAAAAGGACTTTTGGACTTAAACAAAATTGAAGAATTCTTAGCCACCACATATTAAAATACAAGGTCTACAAAGAAAAGACAAAAAAAGTGGCATGATCAAAAGTTGTTGCCGCAACAGATTCTGCCAGGGCAGTAGGTCTTACTTTATAATTCCTTATTAAAGTTATTCCTTGGGAAGCTCATATCTTGATGGTTAGGACCATTCGAAGTTTTCCATACATACCCCCATGGTGTCGTAACGATAAAATCAATCAAATATGGACATGAATTCAAGGTTAATGGTCAAAGGCTGAAACCATACAACGAACCGCAATTCTAGAATGAAAAAGAAGTGGTTACTCTATGAGAAGCAATTGAATGCTTTAAGAACTAGTTATATTTCCATCTTTAGTAATAATAGTTTACTTAGCTTAATTTTAGGTTTTCTACAACAGCCACCACCAAGATGTCGTCGTAAGTTGGTCATCGATAATGACTCAACAGATTCATTTGAAGCTCCTAATATATAGGGTGTTAGTATTTTTCTTATTTTTACCTTTTTTTTTCTTTTTTTTTTCTTATTTTATCCTTTTTATTATCGGTTATCTTTTATCTCTATCTACTTACATTTTCATACATTGAGGACAATGCATCTCTTTAGATTAGGGGATCATTAGTCCACTTTTGTAATCTGTAATTAAAACTATAATATATGAAAATTCTGCTATCTTATCTATAATTGCCTTTATTTCTATTAATTACGTATTTTTTTCAATTTATTTTTTTTTCTGAAAATTTTATAGAATACTAACTCAACAACAATATGCCAATCATCTACTATTGTAGAGTGTACCCTTCATCAGACTTGAATTCATAAACATATCGTAGGAATAGTACTTAGGATTAGACTATGAGCCTGAAAAATATAAACACTATTGAACTTAGTTCCGAGGTTCTTGAAATCGAGCCAAGAAAAGAGCTCCACCGCGGCAGACTAAAAGACATATTACCATAAAGTTTTTTGACTTAGATTATAATTGCATTGCTTGAGGATAAACAATAGTTCGAGTTTGGGGTAGTGATAAGTGCGTAAAAGTCCTATATTTTATACCACTTTTCACTCAATTATTTCTGGTAATTAATAGACTTTGATGGCAATAATAGATAATTCTGTATATTTTTTTACTTTTCAATATCCAAGTACTTAATTTCTATTTTTATATAATATTTGGTAGAAAATGAGTACACTTATGGTTTTCTTTCTTTGACAGGGAATAGACCACCCAATGACACCAGATATCATTAATAGATACTAAATGAAGAAAAATGTAGATCATATCAAATGTAGTACAACACTCGCAAGGATAACAACTTGGCTGTCGCATCAGAAAAGCAACAAAGACATATGATGTTCGATAGAAAGAGAATAAAGAGTTGAATCTATTGAGCCAAGTTACAAAAGAAACAAAGGAAAGGAAAGTAAGACAAGCCATGATCAAAGCTACGAGATTAAAAATGTCTAAGAAGAGTAAAATTAGAAAATAAAATAAAGGTCTTATATTTAATATTAAATTTATATTTTATTCCAATTAGTTCTCATACTTATAAAAAGTTTTGACCTAGACTTTGCTTATATATACCAACCCCTAGGTATAGGAGAAAGCATCATCGATTAGAATTCAAGTCTTCTTGCTTTACCCTAGGCGCCACCACCATCATCATGTTCTAAATTCTTTCATAGGCTTAGGTTATTTTGTGAAGTAGTTGTGTAAGAGATTGTACTTTTATTTGAGTTTTATTAATGTAATTTTATAATCCATAGTTTATTCACTCTGGGTATTTACTCTTTCGTGCTTACAAGCTCAGAAGATAAGTTTGCGAGGAAAAACATATTTGTCTAGACAAGGGATAGTTAGGCTCACGAAATAAATGAATACGGTCTTTGCTTTTAGGAATTGGCTAATCTAGATTAAGGATAAATTTGGATTTCAGCGACTAAAATGAGCATATCGTTGGTTGTTGTTCATCCTTGATTCATGCTGGGAGTTATTATCAAGACATTACTCTCAATAGCACTCCGAATTAGGAATAACCTACCAAATAAGGATGCTTTGTCGAACTATTAGTTGTTGATTTGCCGATGAAGGATAACCTACCAAGGTAGCTAAGGCGACCCTTTAGTGACCCGCCGAGGCGACAATTCAATACGATAATATTGTGCAATTGGATTCCACACTATGAAGCAATCTAACATAGCTTTCTCATAATATATTGAATTCTAATTAGTTATTTGCTTTAGTTATCTAGTTAATTATAATTCCAATAAATTATTTGTGTTTTTACTTTTACTTAGTGCAAGAGCGGTAAGCTGTATAGGTATCCAATCCCCATGGGATCGATATCTTAAATACTATAACTTGGAAAAGATGTGCGCTTGCACCCTACGCGCGACAAAAACAAAGGGACAGAATGAAATATGTTAAAATGGAATTTTTGTATTCATTCTTCACCGCTTAATATGATTTACAACTCAGTTATTTATACATAAATACTGATCTTAAAATCAGTTAACTAACCTGTCCACTAATTTCAAAACTGATTAGCAAAATGGAAACCAATTAGTTACTCAACACGCACCCTCAAGTTAGTGGATGAAAGATATCTTTTAGACCAAACTTGAAAGTCAAATACTGATGTTTTTGTGTCTTAAAAGCTTTAGTCATCACATATGTCAGTTGCTTTTCTAATCTTACATGTTCTACATGTACCACTCATTCTTGAATCTTTTCTCTAACAAAGTGACAATCTATATCAATATGTTTTGCTCTCTCATGAAAAATAAGATTAGCTGCAATCTTTAGTGCTACTTTACCATCACAGAATAATCGAGCTGTTTGAAGTTCTAAACAACCCAATTCTTCTATCAATCCTCTTAGCCATACCACTTCAGCTGTTGTTACTATTATACTTCTATATTGTACCTCAATAGAGGATCTTACAATTGTGTTCTGCTTCTTTGACTTCCATGAAATTAAGGACTTCCCTAATTTGATGCAATAAAGTGTAAATGATAAGCTAATTTTTTGGCAATAATTCATCGTTGACTTCTTTGTTGCTCAATGATTCATCATAACTTGTCAAGGTGGGATTCTGATTTTGTTCTAGTTGTGTTAAAGTTGGTTTAGCTCCACCTAAACCTGAATCTTGAATCAACTCCAAAGCATATTTCCATTGATTTACTATGATACCAGCTTCAGACCTTAGTATAGGCCCAAAATATACTTTAGCTCACCAAGATCCTTTATTCTATTTTTTTTTCAAAATGCTTTTGAGTTCTTTAATCAAGTATTCATCATTTCAGTAATAAGCAAATCATCTAAATATATCAATATTATGACTATGTTAGACCCTTTCCTTTTGATTAACATTGAGTAATCATTCTTGCTTTGACTATAACTAGAACTAAGAAGAGCTTCTCTGAGTTTTAAATTCCATTTTCTTGAGGCTTGTTTAAGTCCATACAATGAATTTTGCAGCCTGCAAACCTTAGACTCCCTCTGGCTGCAAAAACCTTCAAGTAAGAACATGTATACTTCTTTCTTCAAGTCACCTTGTAGGAAAGCATTGTATACATCCATCTAGTATAAAGGCCACTGGAACATTGAGGCAAGAGCTAAGATTGTTCGAATAGTAATCATCTTTTCTACAGAGCAGAAGGTCTCAGAATAGTCAATGCCTTCTTGCTAAGTAAATCCTTTGGAAACGAGACGAACTTTGAACATCTCAACTTCTCCATTAGCCTTGAATTTAATTCAAAACACCCACTTATACCCAATAAGAACCTTTCCAGGATGTAATTCAACCACATACCATGTGTTATTAGATTCCAAGGCAGAAATATCCTCTTTCATGGCTTGATCCAGAGAGATTTTGAATTGGTTGAGAATAAGTTTGAGGTTCATCAAGGGGACCAATAGAGGAAAGAAAAGCTTGGGTACGAGAAGGTAGATGTTCTTAAGAAATAAAGGAAGAAATATGATACAAACATGATTTGGAGACTGGTAGGAGAGAAGATTGGTAAGACTGCATATAGTCATGTAACCAAGAAGGTTGCTTAGGTACACGAGACGACTTCCTAATCAAAACAGTTGAAGGGGTGGAAGGTTCTTCTACATGTGAAGGAGCATAAGGTTCTGCTATAGGTGAAGGAGTAAAAGGTGTTTTAACTTGTGAAATATTAGAAGGTGTATTTGCTGCTGATGAATCAAAACCATAAAAAGTGGATCTACTTGTTAAATAAGAGAAAAAATTATCAACAAATAATAAAGAAGAAATAATCAAAAAATTAGAATCATCAACTGTAGGTGTTGAGGGAAATGAGTGAAAAAAGTGGTAGAATTTGTAAAAGGAAAAACCTAATCATAAAACTTGACATCCCTACTAACAAAAAAGATTTTAGAGACTAGAGAAAAAATATACTTTTTTTTTTCTGTGAGAGAGTAACCCATGAATATTGAAGGAGTTGCTCGTAGTGAGAACTTATCTTTGAATGGAATATAAGTAGTATAACACAAACAACCAAATACACATAAGTGAGCTAAATCAGGTGACTTATGATGAATCATTTTAAAAGGACTTTTTCAATTTAGAGCAAAAGTAAGAAGCCTATTAATGTTGTAACAGGCTATGGAAATACATTCACCCTAGAATTTCAAAGGCACGTTAAATTGAAATTTAAGAGCCTTAGAAATCTCGAGTAAGTTCATATGTTTGCATTTAGCAACTCCATTTTGTTAGGGAGTGTGGACACATGAGCTTTGATGTGCGATGCCAAGTGAAGAGAAAATATTAGAACAATTAGAATTGAAAAATTCAGTTTCATTGTCGGTACGAACAATGTTAACAGAAGCAAAAAATCGAGTTTGTATGGAAAGTAAAAAAATTCTTAAGGAATAAAACAATATCACTTTTGAGTCTTAATAAGTAGATCCAAGTCATTCTAATATGATCATTAATAATAGTGAGATAGAATCGATGACTACTATGATTTGAAACACGATAAGAGTCCCAAAGGTGAAGGTGAATTAATTCAAATGGTTTGGAGGCACGAGAGAAACTAGAGGGAAAATGAGACCTTGATTGTTTTGCAAGAGGGCAAATGGTGCATTTTGAAATTTAAGTGAATATTTTTTTAAAAAAGAAAACTTACACAATTTAGTAGAAGGAGCATGACCCAATTGAGCATGCCAGACATTATTATTATTATTAGAATCTAAAGACACATTATTATTTGAAGTAGTACATTAAGGGGAAATTGAACAAGAATTAAAAGAAACAGAAGTACAGAGGAAAAGTATACCACTCGAAGTTGAAGAAGTAAACAAATAAAGACCATGTGCTTATGTACTAATCCCTAGTATTCTCCTAGTGAAGAGTTCTTATAAAATAAAAATATCATGTTAAAATGAACACTAAACTTTAATTCTTTGGTTAACCGAGAAACAAACAAATTTTTTGAGTAAAAGCAAGAACAAAAAGAACATTTATGATTATATGTGATGAATCAAGTTGGACAGAACCAATATAAGATATGGGTGTAGTTTGGCGATCAGGTGAATGGATAGACCTGGATTCGATGCACATGACATAGAAGAAATAAACCATGAAATTCAGATAACATATGATTTGTTGCAACTGTGTCAAGGATCCACTTGATATTCTTCTTGGAAACAAAGAAACAGTAAGTACATGTCATGTTAGGTGCAGAATCCATTGAGGAAGGCTGATTGAGAAGACCAAAAAATTGTTGATGTTATTCAAGATTAAAAGACGAAACCCCACCAGTAGGCAAATCACCGGAACTCCAGGCACTGAAAGAAGAAATCACCAAAAATAAATTAACCACTAAAATTGTAGATGATCCTTATTTCTTGGTGAACTTGAAGTTGGTAGGAAAACCATTTCAACGATAACAATTTTCTTGTTTGTGACCTTTGATCTTGCAGTAGTCAAAAGTTCTATAAAATCGATGTCGCTCAAGAGCATTAGAATACAAAGTAGTGGCATCACTAACAGGAGAAACGTCAGAGAGATGAATCCGTTAAGATTCTTCCTAAACGATGATGGAATATACTTGATTGACAGTGGGAAGACGTTTCATGAGTAGGATCTGGTAACGAATGACAAATTAGGTTTCGTTGAGTCCCATTAGAAACTGAAATAGACATTGTTAAACTAAGTGGGAGGAATTGCTTCGAGAAACCTCACACTCACAAGAGGCCATCGACACTAAAGAATTAAAGTCATCTCACAAAATTTTGAGACGAAAAAAATAAGATAAAACAAAAGAATCACCTTGAGATAATGTTGAAATTTCACGATGCAAAAAATGAACCCTAGCACTATCACCTTTATCAAACTGTTCTTTGAGCTCCATCCAAACATGTACAGCGCTGGATGCAAAAACAATTATGGAGGACAAATCACGAATGATAGTGTTAAGAATCCAAGAAAGAACGAATGTATTGTATCGTTTTAATTATGGATGCAGTGCTTCTTCATAGTCTATTTTTTTTGCAGATGCTATCGACAAAATCAATTTTTTTTTTTGCCAAAAGACCAAGCCTCATAAATATGCTCCAAAGATTATAATTCTCAGTGCCAACAAGCTGATGAGACATCAGAAAACTCTCCCTATAGTATCGGAAGGATGCAGGAATAATGGGTGGTTGAAATATATTTCTGATGAGACGGGTGGTGGAACCATTGTGAAAGAAAGGAAAAAGAATGGGTGAAAGAAAAAGATGCCCAAAACCGTGAAGAATGGATTATTAGCTAACTGATACCATATTAGAAATGAATTCTTGTGTTCATTCTTCACTACTTAATCTGATTTACAACTCTGTTATTTATACACAAGTAATGATCTTGAAATCAGTTAACTATCTTGTCAACTAATTTTAAAACTGATTAACAAAATAAAAACCAATTAGTTACTCAAGATGAAAAAAATATTTACATAAAAATTGAGATATATTGTGTTAAAAATATTTTAGAGCATATTATATTAAAAAAATTATTTTAAATTTATAACAGTTTAAATAATATATTTTAAAGATGAAAGGCTTACGATTTAATTTTATAAAAGCTATAAATATAATATTAGAAAACCATAAGAACATATATCGTCTTCATGACTTGTATAGTGCCATGGCATCCTTGGTTAGTCTCTGAGCACAAACAGTTTTCATATTCAATTTTTTTTCTCATGAAGTCGGACTGTAAGTTTATATTTTTTTATAATTTTTATTGAAATTTTTATATTATAAGACGGAGTGCTCTTTTTTAATGTTTAAAAATTGTTGTTTATATTATAATAGATTTCAAATAATTTTTCATTATAATAAATTTTAAAATATTTTTTAAATACAAATGTTAGGTCAATTTTCCCGATAAGTAAAGATAAATTAAGAGAAGAAAGGATGGTGAGGAAAAATTATATTATGAATTATTTTTTATTTTTTTTAATATTAAAATAAATAAAATAAAAAATTTAAATAATTAATATTATAAATGATGTGATAAAAATAACTTATAATATAATTTTTTTAAAAGAAGAGAATAATAAAAAAATATTTGATAAAAAATAAATAAAAAATATTGAAAAGGACGGGGAGAGAAGAATAGAAATAAACAAATAAAAAAACATAAAAATGAAAAGGACATAGAGAGAAAAAAAATCATTTTTAAAAAATCAATAAATAATGTTATTGGATTTGGCAATTGAGTGTCAGGAATCGATGAAATATTTTATTTTAATTGTAATCTTGATTTTTAAAATTTTATCACCATTAATTTAAATTAAATTAATTATTATTAGAATAAAAGTTTAAATTTAAAAACAAATAGGTAATTTATAGAGTGAAGCTTTAAGATAAGATCGTTACCTTCTAATTTTATTTTTTGGATTAATATCATTACAATAAACTCGTCGTACATGTATAATATATATTTTTAAAATTTATTTAAAAATTAATCAAATGATTATGTTAATTATAATCCAAAATCACCATGCATGCATGATGAGTTTCATTTACATAACAATTGATCGTAATGTTTGAAATATATCACTATTAAGGGTTATATTTTTTAAAATTAGAGTTTTAGTTTTTTATAAATACGTGATTTGGTTTAGGGTATAGAAGATATAAACATTCTTTAATCTCTTTAGTTCGAGCAAAGAAAATAAGATTGTGAAGTGATAATTGCATAAAAGTCTTTCATATCATTTTCCCTCTCAATTATTGTTAGTAATGAGCAAATTTAATGGTAATAAAAGATAAAAATCAAATCACGTATAAAATAGGTACTGTTAATTATTTTTCTTAGGCAGAAAATAAACCTACAATTAATGCCAGATAAATTCGATGGATTTTGGAAGCTAAAGTTGAATTGCCGATAAGCACCCGCCCTGGCAGCACAATTGGTTGCCATGGCAGCAAAATAAAGACGACAACTGGTGCTCGATAGATAGAGAATAGTGATGATTCTAGAGAAGAGACAGAAATGAGGAAAGAGAGTCAAGTCATGGTCGAAGTAAACAAAAATCAAAGAACCCAAAAGGAGTAAAATTAGAAAATAGAATAAAGAGTTGTAATATAATATGCATACATATTCTATTCCTTTTAGAACTCCTAATGTTGATGGGAGACTTTAACCTAGGCTTGGCCTATATAAAGCAAGCTCTTAGTTCTAGAGAAGTAAGTCGGTTCTCCATAGAATAAACCCTTAGCCACCGACAAGCACATCATGTTCTAAACCTTCCTCAAGGTTTAGGTAAATTATGGAGTAGTTGAGAAAGAAAGTTGTAATTTATTTGATACTTATTAATGCGATCTCGTTTTTCATAGTTTATTCTCTCTTAACTCCAACTCTTTCTTGCATACTATCTCGTAAGATAAGTTTGCGAGGAAAAATCTATTTGTCTAGACTAGGGATAGTTAGGATCACAAAACGAGAGAATACGGTCTTTTCTCATGGGCATTGAGTAACCCAAAAGGGTTTCAGTGATTAAAAAGAAGCATATTATCGGTTGTTGTTCATTATTGATTCACGCTGGGAGGTATTATCAAGATGTGGCCTACAATAGTTCTCCGAATTAGGGAGAAGGAGGAGAAACGTAAGGATGCTCAGTCGAACTATAAAAAGTTGAGTTGTCGATAAGTCATAAACTCGCCGAGAAAGCCAAAGCGACCCTTCGAGCGAACCGTCGCGACGGTAGTTCAACCTCATGTATTAATAAGTGGATAAAACTTTACAAATAGACTCCTCTCTATAAAGAAATTGACCTGACCTTACTTCTTACATCGTGAATTCTATTAATTATTTTGGCCCAAACAACAACAAAAGTCTTGCAATCAAGATTATATTGGACCAGCTTATACAAAGATGCTCAAGAATACTACCAAAGGTGAGGCAGATGTCAGCTTATGGGGAATATCTCAAAAAGGAAGGATATGACATTACAAAACATCCTTGAAGTGGAACTATTTGACGTATGGGGCATAGATTTTTTTAGGCCATTCTCATCATCCTGCGAAAACCTTTACATATTGCTAGCTGTGGATTATGTATTCAAATGTGTCGAATCGATAGCCACCGTAAAGAAAGACTCAAAAAATGCTTAGAGATTTTTGAAAAAAAAAACATCTTTACTCGATTTGGAGTTCCACGGACTATTATTATTGATGGAGGTAAACACTTTGAAAAGAAACAGATTGTCGGAGTATTTAAGAAATTTGGTGTTACACACAAAATTGTCACGGCATACCACCCACAAACCAACGGTCGAGAAGAAATATCTTACAGAGAATTAAAGACACTCTTAGAAAAAATCGTCAATCCCACTCGGAAAGACTGATCATTTTGTTTAGATGATGGATGCTCTTTAGGCGTATAGAACAACATTCAAAACACCATTAAAGATGTCACCATACCAACTGGTCTACGGTAAGTCCTGTCATTTACCAGTGGAAATTAATCACCAGGCATATTGAGTAATCAAAATGGTCAACATGGACTGAAAAACAGTAGGACAAAAAAGATTGTTGGACTTAAATGAACTTGATGAATTTTAAGCCATTGCGTATGAAAATGCTCGAATTTATAAAGAGAAAATAAAAAAAATGGCATGACAAAAATTTGTTGTTGCGATAGGTACTACCTTGGCAGCAAGTTCTTCTTTATAATTCAAGATTAAATCTCTTCCCATGAAAACTTAAATCTCGATGGTCAGGCCCATTTGAAGTTGTCAATACACACCCTCATGGGACAGTCACGATAAAATCCATCTAAGATAGACATGAATTCAAAGTCAATGGACAACGCCTAAAACAGTATAAAGGACCAACATTCTAGAAAGACAAGGAAGTAGTCACTTTAGGAGATGCAACTGATTGCACTCCTACTATGACTTGATAATCTATTACCCTCATTTTCATTTATGCTTTAGGAATAAATTTATTATTTCACAATTCTTTTTGTTTAAGGTTATCCCGGCAACTACACAAGAAGACTGTTGCCAACTCGTTGAGGGCAACACAACCACCACCTAAGAGCCGCTGCAAGCTTATCATCGATAGTGATTTAGAGGATTCCTTTGAATCCTCCCAATTTTAGGGCGGTAGACATTTTCTATCTTTCTCTTTTTATTTTTTTTCTATATTATCAGACTAATCTTTTATTTCTCTTATCTATTTTTCATGAATTGAGGATAATGCATCCCTCGAGTTTGGGGAGCATTAGTCCATTTTGTCAATGTAAATGATATGCAATGCATGGAAAATATAAAAATTATCTAATTATTACCTTAATTCCTGTCTTTACATTTTGATGCAAAAATTTTTAAGTCTGTTAATTTTATAGAGTCTGCCTCAGCAGCAATATACCATCCAACTACTGCAGCCGCGTGTACCATTCCCCAGACTTAAAGTCAAAAAGGTATCTTAGGAATAGTACTTATGATTAGACTATGAGCATGAAAATACATAAACACTGCTGGACTTAATTGATTTTAGATGTTCTTTCATTTGAAAAAGCAAAAAAAAAAAAAAAAGAAAACTTAGACTTTAGATTTTCACTAGAGGTGCCTATCATCGGCTTTAGTATAGTCCATAGAGGTGCCCATCACTAGCTCTAGTACTTAGTATTTTTCCCATTTATTAGAGGTGCCTGAAATTGACTCTAGTAAGAGTATTTGAATACTTGAGGTATATTACTATAAAATTTCATACTTAAGGATATTACTGCATTGCTTGAGGACAAGCAATAGTTCGAGTTTTGGGGTATTTGATAAGTGCAAAAAATTCCTATTTTTCATATCATTTTCCCTCTCAATTGTTAGTAATGAGCAAATTTAATGGTAATAAAGGATAATTCTTCATTTTTTCATATTACAACATCCAAGCAATTAATTAATTCTTTTATATATTACATGTATGATTAATTATTTTTCTTAGACAAAAATAAACCTACAGTTAATGCCAGATAAATTCGATGGATGCTGGAAGCTAAAGCTGAATTGCAGATAAGAACTCGCCTTGGCAGCACATTGGTTATCATTGCAGCAGAATAAAGACGACAACTGGTGCTCGATAGATAAAGAATAAAGTTTTGATTCTAGAGAAGAGACAAAAACGAGGAAAGAGAGTCCAGTCATGGTCAAAGTCAACGGAAGTCAAAGAATCCAAAATGAGTAAAATTAGACAATATAATAAAAAGTTGTAATTTAATATGGATACATATTCTATTCCTTTTAGAACTCATAATATTGATGGGAGACTTTAACATAGGTTTGACCTATATAAAGCAAGCTCTTAGGTCTAGAGAAGTAAGTCGGTTCTCCATAGAATAAACCCTTAGCCGCCGACAAGCACATCATTTTCTAAACCTACCTTAAGGTTTAGGTTAATTGTGAAGTAGTTGGGGAAAAAAGCTGTAATTTATTTGATACATATTAATGCAATCCCGTTTTTCATAATTTATTCTCTCTTGACTCTAACTCTTTCTTGCATACGAGATCAGAAGATAAATTTGCGAGGAAAAATCTATTTGTTTAGACTAGGGATAATTAGGCTCATGAAACGAGAGAATACGGTCTTTGTTCATGGGCATTGACTAATCCAAAAGGGTTTTAGTGACTAAGAAGAAGCATATTATCGATTGTTATTCATCCTTGATTCACGTCCGGAGGTATTATCATGACGTGGCCCACAATATTTGTCCGAATTAGGGATAAGGAGGAGAAACTTAAGGATTCTTTTTCGAACTATGAAAAGTTGAGTTGTCGACAAGGTATAACCCCGCCGAGGAAGCCAAACGACCCTTCGAGCGACCTGCCGCGGCGACAGTTCAACCCCATGTATTAATAAGTGGATAAAACTAGGGGTGTTAAAAAATATCCGATCCGATCGATCCGATCCGGTTATCCATTGATCTGATCCGAAAATTCGGATATCCGATCCTGTTTTTGTTTTTGGACCGGATATTCGATCCGATTTGAAGTTTTCCGGATTGGATACGGATCACAATATTTCAAGTTTCGGATTATCCGAAAACCCGAAAATCCAAAAATTTATATTTTTATTAATATTAATCTTGTTATATTTAACAATTTCGTGCTTGTTATTTTTAAAAAATTTAAAAACTGAAACTTTTATAAATGCAATTATTGTTGTATTTAGTAATTTATTGTTTATTATATTCGAAAGTCCAAAATTTTTATAAATACAACCTTTAAATTCAAAAATTTAATTTAATCAAATTATATTTTTGGATAACTGGATATCCGAATATCCGATCCGAGTATCCGATATCCGAATATGCGGATATCCATTTTTTTCCGAATCGGATACGGATCACTATATCATCGATCCGAAAACTCGAATATCCGAAAAAATCGGATCCAATCCGATATCCGACAATGAACACCCTAGATAAAACTATACAAATGGACTCCCCTCTACAAAGCAATCGACCTGGCCTTACTTCTTATATTGTGAATTCTATTAATTATTTAATTTATTTGTTTTATTTAAATCATTCTTCAACAATTATTTGTGGTCTTTTATTTTCTAAGTGAAAGAATCGTATGCCGCGTAGGTAAATCAATCAATGTGGGATCGATATATAAAATACTACAACTTGGTAAAATGTGAAAGCTTCAATTAAAAATACAAGAATCCAAAGCCGTCACCATGAAGCCGTGAGATTTTCTTATAGTCCCGAAGAAAGTAATTGTCGCGTGTCAAAAGTGCACATTTAGTGCAAGTGGACACATCGAAAGTAATAAGTGATAAGTATTTATCGGATTATCGTCTCCACAGGGATTGGTTGACTCAATATGTCTTCTTCGTCTTCTTGTTCTGTAGAAAGAAATAAAAAACACAAGTAATTTAGGGTTGTGACGGAACTAAAATAAAACAACTAAATAAAATAAAGAAATTAGAATATTAGAGAGAGATAGGTCAGGATCCAGTTGCGCTGTATTGTGGATTTGATTGACTTGTCACTGCTTCGGCAGCACTGTAGTTTACTGCCTTGGCAGCGACGATACTATCCGCCGCGGCAATCCCTTGCTCGTGGGTGGACTTTACCAAAGTTCGGCAAAGTGTCCTTGAATGACTCCGCTTATCCCTAAGTCGAAGTACTGTTGATGACTAGTCCTTGATGATACCTCCCGGCGTGAACCAATTATACTCACCAACCAATCTCACACTTCTTTTTGCCGCTGAAACTCTTAACCTATCCCTAGGCCGAGTTAGTATTTCGCGATTGAAACACCGTACTTACCCTTTTCGTGAATCTAACTCTCCCGATTCTAGATAAATGGATTACTTACAAACTTCTCTCCCGAGCTTGAATGCAAGAACAAGGAATAACAAAGGATAAGCAAACCTTGATAATTTTATTGCATTGAAACAAAGACAAAGTACAATCTCCTCTCACAAATATTAACAACCTTCACCTAAACCCTAAGAAAGCTTAGAACATAGTTGAGAGAAAGAAAACAAGTTTATGAATCGACTCTCTCTCTCTAGGTATCCGTATATAGTACATTGGATGGCTAGGTCTTTATATAGGCTAGACCTAGGGCAAACCTTTCCTAAGTAGAATACAACTTGGAGTAGGGAACAAGTCATGTACATAATTAAAATATTTCCAAGTTTAATTCGGCTAAGGGGGCTTTCCCGCGTGGCCTTTTGTTGGGCTTTTCCTCATCCTAGCTGGCTCCGATCTATGTGCTATAAGTCCAGACACGTTCCTTGGATTTTTATCTTCCAATCGCCTACAGTTTTGCTTCCTGGCTCTCAGCTGCTGCCTCGGCATCAGGTCCTGCATCGGCCTTGTCGCTGCCGCGGCACTGATTCTCCTGTACAGATATAAAGATGCAGTAAAACTTTGCCTTTTCTGTAAATATTATCTTCATAAGCTCAATTTCTAAATATATCACATTAAGTACATGCATTGGTCCGAATGGGTGTAAATTCGGTGATTAATGCTCATAAAAGGTGTAAAAAGTGATAGTGAGTTGAGCACTTATCACACCCCCAAACTCGAACTATTGCTTGTCCTCAAGCAATTCAACCATCAATTTGCCAAACTCTACTCTCTCTTTGTCTTATGTTTCCATCTATTCTCCCCACCATAGCTAGGCCTATTCTTTAGTCTTAACCTTTCGGCTACACAAGAGTTTACCTAGAAACAAACTATAAGAATTGTGAGTGTGTGCGTTTTTGTGGACAAGTTTGATTAAAGGCTTTCTTAGATAAACTCTAAGTTTAAGACAAGTAGAATTGGGTTAAGTGTTCTCTTCTTTTCTAAACAACCAATTCTTGAGCCAATTTCGGGCACCTCAAGGATTGTGTTTTTCCCTTCACTAATTCCTTCTTTCTTTTTGATATTCCTTAAAGCATACTAGAGCCAATTTCGGGCACCTCTAGTATGAAAAAGAGTACTTTCTAGAGCCGGTGATAGGCACCTCTAGTTACTTTCCCAAAGATCTAAGTCTTTATCACCTAAGTTCATTAAAAGAACTCCTATAATCCAACAAGTCCCAAAAGTGTTTAGATTTCTTCCTATAGTAAGCTTCTAAGTTTTCATCCTTAAGTATCCTAAGGTTAAACCTTCTTAACAGGACCTAATCATGGTAAGGAGAAAGATTTCTATAGCCTTAAAGAATAAACTAAGGCAATACTGATGATAAGCAGTGCAAAAGTGTAGGCAGTTAATTCAAGTAAGGCGGGGAGCATGAAAATTAAAAACAAAATTCACTGGAATACGCCTTTTTTGGCAAGGCCTCGGCAGTAGATTGCTGCCCTGACAGTGAATCTGCACCCCCAAACTCAAACCAAGCATTGTCCTCAATGCTTTATATTTGAAGAAATAAGCGAGCAACACAAGTATAAAATAAGCAGCATATAAAGACAGCAAAATCAATTAATATTGGATTATGAAAAAAAATTTAAAACGACTCTGAAGAGCTGCTTGTAACAATTTTTCTCCTTGGCCTTGCTGCCGATTGCTTTGTTCTTGGTGAGGGCGATGGTTGAGCTTTTGCTTGCCGGGGCGGTTGGACTCTTGTGGGTGTTGTCCGTTGCATTGGGGCCTCCACCTCTTCTCCTTCTTCCACATCGGCCATGTCTTCGGTTAGCATTATGTTCGTTCCACCCTCCATTACCGTGACTCCCCCCAGTGTGGTGGGTACTTGGTCCGGCGGCGGTGGAGCTTTGGTGCACATAGGCATCTATCTCAGCTGATAGACTGCCCATGATTATTTGGGATCGGGATGGAGTGCTGAAGACTACCCTCCGCTTGGATGGTCTTCTGCTGGCAGAGGATGTCGCGGCAAAATCTGCTGCCCTGGATGGGCCAGCAGCATGGTACTGTGGTGGAGGGCCTGTTTGGAAGAACGAACTTGGTCCTCTTGGAGCTGGTGTAGTCTCAGTGTAAGGGGCGGCTGTGACAAACATATTGCTGGGAAACTTTGGAAGTTGTGCCCCTTGGTCTAGAAAAGCGTGGAGCATCATTTGGGCTAATGTGTCGTTAAAATCTCTTTGATACTCCATGTACCTCTGTTGCCTGAGGTCCATCGCTGTCATCCTTTGTAAAATCTCCTGGTACGGGTCTGCTGCGACAGAGGTGTGGGTAGTATCAGGTATGTCTGCCGTGTACTGGGCCCCGACAGCAGTATCAGTAGTGAACTGTTGGGGCGTTGCTTTGACTGGCTCCGCCTGCGTGATCTGCATGACTTTGTGACAAAAGTCTCTGGTCCATCCTCGCCTTTGGGGAGTGTATTTATCCGTATCTTCGATTGGTACACCTGCGGCAACACACAAACCCGTGATCAAACATGAGAAATATAATGGTCCCCTATGTTTCTTACCGCATTCGTGAATTTCACGTAAGATGATCTCTCCAACATTGATGGTCCTCTTGTTGATGATCGATTGGATAAGAACCAATCGCTTCCGGTCCACCGTGCTGTTGTGGGATGTGGGAATGAGGCGTCTCTTGACAAAGGTATTCCACATCTTGGCCTCGGGCTTTAAGCTCTGCCTTGTTACTGATCCTCTATGGGTACCGGTTTCCCATGGAGTATTCACGTAACAAAGGTCGTCTTTGATTAACTCGTAATCCTCGGTAGTGATGTCTTCCATGAATTCGCCGTGAACATCACTGTTTGGAGTGAGGCCGTAGAAATCGTTGATGGTCTCGTCTAAAGGAGTAATCTTGTTGTTGTGGGTTGTGTTTCTCGTCTAGGAGCTTGAGGGTAAGTTATGGAGAATTGAAGAATCTACAAATCAAGGTAAAAATGGTAGTTTTTAGTGGTGTAAGGGTGTTGATGAGAGTTGAAGGCCTTAACCCGTGAATAAGAGTTTTGAGAGTTGTTTCTATGTTTTTCTTGATGTTTTAAGAGTTAAAAACATCCCTAGTGGTGTTTAAGAGTTGGTTTTAATCCCTTTCTTGTATATAAGGAAGTGAGAGCTTCATCTCAAAGCTTGGACAAGGGGAAAAGCTTGAAGGTGTGAGTTCAGGTTTTGTTACTGGTTTATCTCGAGGTTAGTACTCCCAACTCTTCCTATCACCATTCACTTCATGGTAGTTTGCATATATGTAAGTTATTATGTATGAATGCTTGGTTGCTAGCTCATGAACCATTAATGGTGATTCTTGTAATGTGTTGAGTTAAGTGTTAAAACTGATTAGAATATACCTTAGCTCTTGCCATGAACATGTAGGAATGTTTTCAGATCGAATAGATAAAATTTGTGGAGGGTTTTTAGAAATTTCCAGGTCCAGTTCTGCATTTCGTGCAGGGGGTATCAATACCCTTGGTGGGTGTATTTATACCTCTGAGAGAAAACTTAGGTGAGAAAGGCAAGCGTTTTGGAACGCCTTGCCCGTGTATCGGAAAAAAATATTTTAGTAACAAAAACATTTCGATACCCCATATAATGTGTATCAAAATGGCTAGCCTTCCTTAGTTAACTTTGAAGTTTGGTCAAAGGGTTTCGATACCCCCTTTGGGAGGGTATCGATACAGGGCATTTCTATACCCTTTTTTGGTGAGGGTATCGATATAAGGTGTTCCGATACCCCACATAGGGAGTATCGAAACACCTAGAAAATTTTAACCAAATGCAAGGTTTTGATTTTGAGACTTTGGTAATTGTGATTAGGGGTTCCTATGAACCATTTAAGCTAGAAATGGAATGTTAAAATCGAATTTGAAAATATTAACTCTGATAGACTAGGTTATAACGAGTCATAGTATATCTTGATGTGAAGATCCTAGGTGGATCGTTCGTGTGTGATTGAGTCCTTGTGTGATGGAAATTCGGACATCCAAAAGTGTTGCAACACGAAGAAGGTCATCCGATGTAATATTTTGGGTGATGTATTGAAGACCTTTTCCGAATGTTGGGCGGCTTCATTTGAAGATGTTCGATGTAACATTCCGAACATGGGATTGGTTGGGAGGCCTCTATCCCGGTTACTTATTTTGAACGTTAGGAGGCCTCATTCGAACATGTTTTATGTAACATTCCGAGCATAGGATTTGAGGGCGACCTCAATCTTGAGTGTGGAATCCCTATGTTGTGTGGACACGGGCCTCACTTCTTGTGTTTGCTTTTTTGTGATATGTATATGTTGTGTGTGTTAGTATACCTTCATTTATGCCATGTGGTAGGCAAGTGTCACGGGGTCAGAGTTTTGGCACAGGGACAACCACCTGTGCAGCACCTCAGGTCTTCCGCATACCCGAGGTTAAGCCTTTACCATCACCGATGCTCACTAGTTTCGCCCTCCCATGGGCTCATCAGGGAAGCGGGGACAGCTCCCGACCAATGTGGTGCGCGATCAGCACGCCCATCCAAAGATAGGCCGACTACTCGGCACGTACTACACCCTTATTGCTATCCCGCTCCCAAGCATTAAGCACAACCAGAAAGCATCTCGCTCGATCTCGCGTTGTAACGAAAAACGGTCCGTGACACAAGCATGATAGAACCATCACGTCATGCATGATATTTACATGTTTTGCTTTACTTACTGTGATATGCATGATTTTGGGCCGAGTGACAACGTACCCACTGAGCTTTCATAGCTCAGCGTTTGAAATGTGTTTTTGTGCATATGTTAGGTGAAGTTGGTTTCTGTGGAGCACCATCGAGGTTTAGATTTCAGCATTGACTTGTGTTAGAGTATAATTATTAGATGTACTGGGCTAGTACTTGTTGAATCCTATGTAATTGTAACTCTTAATTATTTTGGGTTGAATGTTTTAAATATTTTTTATTAAATGGAGCTTCGTATTATATTAAATATTGGATCATGTCACATTTTGAATTTGAAATCATTGATATGTTATGGTTTTATTTGGAATTGAATTGTTTTTACTAGGGCTTGAAGTCAAAATTTTAAAATACGGATTTTGGGCCGGAGGCCCAATGTGGCACCGAGTCGTGGTGTTACATTCATAGCATATTCTGAATGTGTGAATGAACGAAGGACATGACATCCTATAGCTAAACATATTTGCATAATGGTAGCGAAAAAAACATGATCGAAAAACATTCAATTATGGCAAAAATTTTGTCACAATATATAATAATAAACTACTTGGTGGCATATGCATTGTAATAACACATTATAGGCCTCAATTAGTCTTAGAATCAACTAAACTTTGGCTTTAATACCATAAATATAATAGTCTCATCCCTGTCCGATAGAAAAATGGGTCAAATATGCTATGATTCTAACAATGTTTTCCATAATTTATCAATGATTCAATGTGATACAATGGTTAAATGTTATTAAAAAATATGATAAGGGCAGTGAATCAATACAATGCAATAATATTCATTTTAGGGATTAATATGTAACTCTTACAAATTTGGGGGACAAATTTTTAATTTTGGAATTTCATAGTCCTTATTGGAAACTAACAATACAATAATGAAAGTCAATGTTTTTTATCATGTCCGTAAATTTTTAGGGTGATAGGGGCTCATTTAGGGTCCCAATTACTCGATACAAGTTTAATGACCTAATTGCAATAACTTAAAATTAGTTTCAAGTTCAATTACTAGCTTACTTGTACTAGAATCGATACTCAAAGAGGTCGTACTGATACATCTATATTTAATTTTCTTTCAAACCTAAATTCAATATTGGTATTGGTTATACCATATCAATATGTGAACTATAGTCATATGTATCAATATGGGTCCCTCACCATACTAGTACGTTTAACCTAAATTCCCAAATTGAATTATAATTGGTTATTTGTATCTTCCTACCCATATTGGTATCAAGAGTACACTAAAAATTTAGTGAGCATTTCCCATATTGGTATATCTATTTTCGAAAAGGACCTATAATGACTTGCTTGTATCGCTACATAATCACACATATCGATACCCCTACATAAAATGATAATTTTTTATCTGATTTTTATTCGACTTGGGTACCTAAACAATATTCATTGTTCATAAATTTTTTACTGGCAAGTTTCATGTACTAAAATCTAATTATGGGTCAAATTTTATAATGTTTTGAATTTGTTTATTATGTTTTATAATATTGGTGTCAAATATGTCATTAAAGACAAATTTTCACATTTTTACTAAGATCATTATTGCCTTAGCTATTCACATACACATGGTAAGAATTTACACATCAAAATGGTATCTTTTATGCGTGTTTAGATCCTATGCTACCAATTTAGGAGTTTCAAAGAAAAAAATCACATTACATTGACTTTGTTGTGACTTGCAAAATGACTCATTTTTTATCCTGAAATGTATAAAAATGAGATGTATCAGGCTTATATAGCCTAGTGAAGCAATCAATAACTAAGTAATAAATAGTACAATAAATGTCAATGTCTCTAATGTGGTAATTTAAATGATTTTACTATAAATGTATCTCATAAACATATTATAACAATGAATTCAATATTTTTAACCCTTGAATCGATATGAGTAAGTGAATACATGAATTTCTATGCTTTTTTAAATCAATGAATGGTCTAGTCCCCTTCGTATTGTCAAATGACCAGTACTCAAATCATCTCTCTAAGTCACCACAATATAAGTCATAGCCCAAGGATTATAGTCTACTCATTTTAATAATCTCATGAATTTTATGACACATAAATTGTATCCAATGTCCATTAAATCCAAGGTTCTATGTTTTTAAGCCAATAACAATGAGAATAAAAAAATAGATGGCAATGACAATAACAATATTCAATGATCAATTTAGCCTTATTTAATGATTCAAATATATCAATGTTATGGTACCTTGTAACATGTTTGTAATGCAACAAATAATAGGTAATAAAATCGGAAAGGCACATAATCATTCTTGAAACTTAGCCTACAGTCACTGATATTCTCGAATCTTTCAAGGCTTTCAAATGATAATTTCTTTACTCTTTGGTGTGTTAGCCTTTGATGTATTTGGTGTTTCTTCTACCTTATTATTTTGAGCTAACATAAAATATATGGAAAAAAATATAATAGCTTCCCATAATTTCGATATCAAAAACTAAATTCATAAAAATAATAAGCTATAAATTCATCAAGGATAAAAGCATGGGTTTTACAGAAATTAATTTAGTTTTTAGTGAGTTTAATATATAGATTTTTCCATGGGGAAATCATTAATAAAATGATGGGCTTTCCTTGTATAATCTATAGAAACTTATTAGGATCGATAAAATAAAGAAAATTTTGAAGCTTGAAATCTCTTCAATGGAGGTGTGGACTTGGAGGAAGAAGATAAAATTGAGGTGTTAGCTTGAAATAAATTTTTTTTTTTTATCTTTGCTTCCTTTCTTCTTAATTTTTAATTCCAAGGATTTTTTTCATATGAACAAATTTAATTTACTTATTCAAGTTAGTTGGATGATAAAGCTTGAGAGGGGTTAATTTTGAGGTTAGTCCCTCAATTTTTCATTCTTTGCACTTTTGTCTTGATAGTTTCAATTTCTACAATTTAGTTACGGAATAATGTTTCAATATTTTTAATATGGTCCTTGATCAATAAATTGATTCTAATTGGATCTAATTTTTTCACAATTGATCCCTCGATCAAAAGTAAATGCAATGGTTTAACTTATTGATGTTAGATTTTCGGTCATCGAAATTCAATTTACAATAGTTTTTAAGGTGTTACATTTGTACAGTTTACGCTCTTCGGCGTTACTCATAAATTTTTCAGTAATAGATCTTTCACAACGATATCTATCTTATACAATAATGGCATGTAAGTATGAGGATTAGTTGGGCAGTTTCCCTTGATAGTTCATTCTTTACAAGAGTCGAAGCATAATCCTTTTTGCTTTTAAATAGGGTTTTTCTTGCTTAATGCATAAGCATTTGCTACTAATGGGAATTTTTTTTCTCACCTTAAATCCCATGTTTGGAGTTGCGTCAACAGAAATCATAAATTTCATACAAAAAAGAAGGATTTAGTAGATCTATATTTTTAGATAATAAAAAAATTATTTTATTCATCGGTATTGATCGTTGCTACTGATAAAATTATTTTTTTTCTCAGCTCAAGATCTGAATAAGTTATTCATACACCTTAATAATTTTAGATTTTGCTATATATTTTTCTTACAAATTTTTGTAATAGCATCTATAACCACCTTAAATTTAGGAAAACAACTCGAAGACATCCATAGGTATTAACATATTGATACAAAAAATACTATAATAATCATTATGAACTTCCCTCTGTAATTGTACACGCACACAACAATAACATATAGATTTGGGTTGGTCTTCATTGGCAGACCCGTACCTGGGCCCGGGCAATAAAGGCGTCGGCCTAGGGCCCCACTATTGCTTGGGCCCCACTTTTAAATAAAATAAAAATATATTATTAAAAATAATATATATATAATAAAAAGTGGGTCCCACAATTTAGTTTGACGGTTATAGCCTGCCACAATTAATACAATACCGTCGAAATTTTTTTGATTTAATTTGTGGACCCTATTAATTAATATATAATCGTTTAAACTTTTTATTAAATTATTTTTTTATTCTATTAATCTAGGAATTAATAGGTTTTAGGATTTTAGGTTATCATTAAAATTTTAATAATAATTAAATATTTTTTTTAAAAAATTAAAAAGATTAAAATTTCTAAATACACCTATTAATAATCCTTACAATATTTTTACATTTTACATCTCTATTTTCTCTCTTTCTTATGTTATATTCTTAAATTTTGATTTAAATTTTTTATTCATTATTTTGATTTGATACTCTAAGAAAACAAGAACTCATATATTCAAAGAGATTGTGGTTTACATGATTTGTTATTGATATACTACAACCGAATTTGAAGAATAAATTCAACGATAGAAATCCAGGTGCTATCATTCTATACCTTTTTGTTTCATAATTTTTATAGTATAATGTTATTGCGAAAATATGCTTCCGGTTGTGAAGAAAGAAGAAAAAGAAAACGGACACAAGAAATAATAAAATCACAAAAAGGTGCTTTAGATAAATGTTTTCCAAAACGAGTAGAAGAACCTTTAGATAGTGATGAATTGGGTGTAGATGAAGATAATATTGAATATTCTAATGAAAATTTGGATGATACCGACACTAATTTAAATAATGAGCATGATAATGTACTTAATAGGTCAAATGTTGATGTCGACATTGAAGAACATATAATTTCTCCTTTTGATATATATGATCCTAGAAATTTTGGGTTCTCTTGATACTAAAAATAGAGATATTTTGATTGAAAAAGGACCAATTAGGGAATTAAATCTCACATTTCCTAAGGATAATCTTTCTAGACATTTTACATATTCCTATTTTTATAAAAGATTGAGCAATGAAGAAATTCTTGATAGAAAATGGTTAGTTTATTCTAGACATATGAATAAAGTATATTGTTTTTGTTGTAAATTATTCACTTCTCAAATTAACAAAAGTATTTTAGCAAATGATGGAATGGATTATTGGAAGCATTTGAGTTATAGACTCAAACAACATGAGAATAGTGTTGAGCATATGACTAATATGAATACTTGGTACGAAACAAAAATTAGATTAAAAAAGAATAAAGGTATTGATAAAGAAATGCAAGAAGGAATTTCAAAAGAAAAAGAACGTTGGAGACAAGTGTTAACAAGAATAATATCAATTGTAAAATGTCTTGCTAAAAATAATTTAGCTTTTCGTGGATCTAGTGGAAAACTTTATGAGGATAGTAATGGTAATTTTTTAAGTTTAATAGAAATAATAGCTAAATTTGATTTAATAATGCAAGATCATGTTAGACGTATCCAAAGTCAAGATACTCACTATCACTATCTTGGTCCTAAAATCCAAAATGAATTGATTTCTCTTTTGGCACACGGTGTTAGAACTTCTATGATAAAAATTATTAAAGAGTCAAAATATTTTACTATTATCCTTGATTGTACCCCAGATATGAGTCATCAAGAACAAATGAGTTTGATAGTGAGATGTGTTGATGTGTCAAGTAATAAAATAAAAATAGAGGGATTTTTTTGGAGTTCTTAAATGTAAATGATATATGTGGATTAGGACTTTTTAATGAATTATAAGGTGCATGTAAATCACTTGATTTAAATGTTAATGATATTAGAGGTCAAGGTTATGATAATGGTTCTAATATGAAAGGAAAACACCAAGGGGTTCAAAGGAGATTACTTGAAATAAATCCAAGAGCTTTATATATGCCATGTGTTTGTCATAATCTTAATATTACTTTATCGGATATGGCACATTCTTGTACGAAAGTTATTTCTTTTTTTGGAATTGTGCAACGCATATACACATTGTTTGCAAGCTCTAATAAAAAATCGAAAATCTTAGTTGATAATGTTAAGGATTTTACATTGAAATCTTTGTATAATACTCAATGGGAGAGTCGAATAAAAAGTGTTAAAGCTATTAGATTTCAAGCACCTCAAATAAAATTAACTTTGTTAGCATTATACAATTCTAGTAGTGAATATGCCAAAACAAAAAGTGAAGCAAAAAGTTTAGCTAATTCTCTTGCAAGTTTTGAGATTTTACTTAGTTTGGTAATTTGGTATGATATTTTATTTATTATTAATAAAGTGGGTAATAAATTACAATCTAAATCTATGTATATTGGAGTTACAATTAATGAAATAGAAAGTGTAATGTTATTCTTTGAGAAATATAGAAATGAAGGATTTGAGTATTGTATGGATATTGCCAAAACACTTGCATTTGATATGAATGTAGAATCGTCATTTTCAACAAAACGTCATGTGTTTAGAAGAAGACAATTTGACGAAAATGATGATGGGAAGAAGTACAATCACCCGAACAATCTTTTATAGTCAATTATTTTCTTGTGATTGTTGATTTAGCTATAACTTCTTTAAAAAAATAGGTTTGAACAATTAGAGTTATTTGATAATATTTTTAGATTTTTATTTGATTCTAAAAAGGTTAAAATCTTAGATAATATCGAATTACAAAAATTTTGCATGAATTTTAAAACTACTTTTTCTTACAATGATTTATCTGATGTTGATGTAGATGATCTTTTTTCGGAACTGAAAGTGTTGCAAATGACTTTACCAGATGAGTTAATGTCGGTAATTGAAATTCTCTAGTTTGTCAAAATGGTAGATTGTTATCCAAATGTTTCAATTGCTTATCGAATCCTTCTAACTATGCCGATGATCGTTGCATCTGCTGAAAGAAGTTTTTCGAAGTTAAAATTGTTGAAAATTTACTTGAGGTCGTCAATGTCGCAAGAAAGATTAAATGGTCTAGTCATTTTATGTATTAAAAAAATATGTTAGACCATATTGATGTAGACACTATCATTAGTTATTTTGCAACTAGAAATGCACGTAGAAATTGTTTTGTGTGACTATTTGAATGTTGAATAAAATTTATTGATGTTTTTATTTGAATTTTTGATATATTTTTAGATGATTTATCAATAGTGATAAAAAAATAAATTAAAAAATAAATTAATTTATTTTAACATATTTTTAAAATTATTTATTTAATAAATATTTTAAGGGTCTAAAATTTTAATTTGTCCTTAGGTTACCAAAATCTAAGGAACATCACTGTTCATTGGTATTTGTTTTTGCTTTCCACTAGATCTTTTACCTTTTTATTTTTCTCCTACTCAGATGAGTTGTCTTTCGATATTCATCCCAAAATAAGTTAAGAATTATAGTTAAATATAGCTGGGAATAAATTTAAGGGGGATAAATAATACAAATTTAAATGTTGTCTATAGTAGAATTAGGATAATTAAAATTTGTGACTTTGCTAATATACGGTCTTAACTAATATAGGAATTAAAAATTTAAACTGACAAGAACTAATACTAGACTTGATCTTAGCCAAAAATCCTAGAAAGGTATGTTTTTAAACATTAAAGTCCATTTCTCTTATGCCTGTTTCCTTTATACACAATCTCTAGCCTCAGTTTTTTTTTTTTTTTCTAGTCTTGTATTTCGCTTTTCAACGTGGGATTTAGACAAATCGTTATCCACTGTCTCACTGCAAGTTGCTTTTAAAACTAACACTGAATAGTAAACAGCAATATAGCAATTCTTGTATGGTTATATGGAAAAATTCTTCAAAAGTGAAAATAATAAACACTCAAAGGTTGCTAATTAAGGATGGACAAGATCGGGTATCAGATCAATTTGAATATAATTGGTTTCGGTCCCGGTAATCAACGGTTCCTGAAAATTGGAATCAGTCTCGGTCATACCGAGTTTTAAATTTTAAGAACCGATCCTATTACTGGTGAGAACCGGTATCAATACTGGTTACCCGGTCAATTAGTTTATTCTTAAAAAAATTTGAGTAATTGGAAGAAAAAAAATTCAACCACCAATAATAATATTAAATAATAAAATTAAATATTATAGGTTTTAAAATTAAAGTTTTAAAACTAATCATACTCATAATATTCATACATAAAGAAAAAGTTTGATAAAGAAAATAAACAAGAGAAAACCAATACCAGATATTTGGTATTGGTCCATGTCCTATTGGGTACCCACCGGGTATCAGGTCCAAAAAATCAAGATCCAGTCCCGATCCCGGTTATAACTGGGACCTAAATTTTAAATCTAATCCCGATCCCATTGAAATCAATACCAGATAAAAATCTATCGGGTCTTACTGAATCTAGGATCGGAGAATCGATTTTTTTGCCCGTTCCTATCGGTAATATCATTGCAAAAATACACATAAGCAACTGAGCTTCACAGAAAATGCAGGTATATCATTAGTAAGCGTAAATCTTATACTATACAATACAAATGATGTCTCTTTCCGCTCCAAAAGATTGCATGAAACATACAATCCTGGCTGGAAATGCTAACAAACACGACTCTTGAAACATTATTTAGTCTGATATTTGGACATGTCTCTGTTCCCCCCACAGACACCAAATTCACACAAACTTCATCACTTTTTGATGCATCTTCGCATCAAATTTCACAATAATGCATCCGTAAAGGTAAAAAAAATGGCAGCATTCAGGGTATGTAAAAGTACCCTATGGTGACAGATTTTGTCACTGTATTACAGACCTATAACACTGTAAATAGTATTTATATTAGATCAGATGCAACTAACTAGAAAACTTAAACTATAAAGTTAACTATTGTTTAAGCCTTGGGAGCTTGGTCTTGTTGGGATGAAATGACTCAAATTGTTCATCTGGTTTGTGGTTAGTTTTGGTGGTGAAGATAGACACAATTAGAATTGCCTTCCTGTGAAAGTTTGGCCGAATGCCCAATTCACAGGAGCCACATTATTGGAGATGACCGTGCGGCCATCGCTTGTTGTGACCTTAAAAGAGAGTGCTTGACCATTCATGTACGAGTTGCTTTGCCAGTTTTGACCCCAATTACGAGACATCACTTGCCAACCGGTTTTAGACCCTTTAATGGAGACCGACACCACATCTCCAGCACCTCCAACATTGGTTATCAGTACAAGGTTGAAGTATGAATGTCCATTTATGGTAAACCTTATCCCACCAGATTTCTTACAAGCAACCCTGCAAACAAAATGACAGCTTTCAGCATGTCCCACCATCAAAATTATAGTACGACTAGAACTTAATTGTGTCAAGTTGCTTTTAGAAATGAATTGACATGACTATGTTGGACACTAGTTTTTTCTGTGTCCTTTACCTTCTGTATGCAACAGGAATTATTCCAGCTTTATAGTGAGCTATATGTTGGAATACAGGTTGCGAAAGATCAAAATGTCGTAGCGGAGGGTTACACCAGCCGCCTGCATTATTAGGGAGAGCGTTGTTTGGAGGGCAGAAGTTTGTTGCTGTTACTGTAATGGAGCCTGCGAGACACCATCTATTGTCACTAACACACTTGATCTCGAAACATGCCCCACAAGTAAGCCCTTTGTTGAATAGAGCAGTGCTCAATGCAGCAGTGTTTGTGCCGTAACCTTGGCTGTAAAGATTCCCATAGCCACATGCTCCACCTACAACATACGGAAAAAGTAACTGAGAAACGAATCAAAGAAAGGGAGAGATGGTATTTATACATTCTGTATTGATTATTTCTTACCCATTGTACCAGGCGCATCACCACCTCCGTAGAAGGTAGCGTGAGCATTAGACCATCCACCTCCATGTCCATGAGTTGTCTTCAACATGGCAAGAGAAGATACGAGAAAAATTCCTAGAAAATCCATTTTCTGCAAAACCAATTGACATTCAAATATCAGAATTTTGTACATGAACTGATATAGAAAGTCTCTGATAAGTTTATACAAAAGAAATGATGTTCTTGTTCCTTACAAAGGTTAACTAAAGAGTCAATGAGAAATAAGGTAAGGAGAAGTTGAGGCTATGAAGTTGTATTTATAGATGTGTGTGACTAGGGGAAGTTGATGTAATATAGACGCTAACAAGGTTCATGGACTTTTTTTTTTTTTTTATTTCACATTTAAAAACGAAAAACTAGCACCCTTTATCTTTTGAAAGACATCTGCAATTATATCAATATTTTACTTTTTCACTCTTCATATTAAAAAGAGTGGAAAATAAAGTGTAACCATGAAAATGGATACTCAAATAGCTTGGACCCATGTTCTTGTTGACATTCCTTTTGGACATGAACCTAAAAAGAAGCAGACTAAAAGGTTCTCTGCACCGACTGAAGTCCTCCTGTAAACTTTTTACAATGTTTTCTGTGTACATTCCTGGCTTATTATAATTAATCTTAAGAATCTTTCCAAGATGTGAATCTTATGGCGAAAGGGTTAAAGATGTTCGAAAGAAACTTACTAGAGAAGAGATTTAGTACCTTCAGTACCATGACAGTTGGGAAGATAAAAAGGATGCACGACGTCCGTGCCGACTAAATGATTTGAACCGTTACTTTTATTCTGATAAGAGGAGATGATGTCATGATGTTACAGTGGAAGAACCAAAAAAAATAGAGTTATCTCATACAAGGTTCTTTTTGTGGTAATGGTCGATGTTTTTCAGCTTCTTGTGCAGCATATAGTTTGAAGAATTGACATATTGGTAAGTATCTGTCAAAAAGAATGCAGAT
Organism: Abelmoschus esculentus; assembly: GCA_035048815.1. NCBI lineage: Eukaryota > Viridiplantae > Streptophyta > Magnoliopsida > Malvales > Malvaceae > Abelmoschus > Abelmoschus esculentus. The sequence goes on from JAUCBN010000049.1 coordinate 8,311,691, forward strand.
GATAAACCTCTTAATGCTGTCCAAGTTCATCACTCATTTTTACCTCACTTCAAATCATCAGTAATCTTGGATTAAGATTTTGATGAAACAAATTCCAATAAAGAATCCCATCTGAGACTATATGCTTAAGCTATCGAATATAGGCTACAAAAAGACAATCAAAGTGTTGTGCACGTGGCTTACCGTTCAACTCAGTAAAAGGAGTGTGTATATTTTTTCCTTACCTTCCTTTCTCACTATGCTTTCATTCCGTTCTCTTTACTTTTAATCATCTTAGCTGTGCCTAGTTGATTGCCGTTCCTTTGTCTCCATACCGCAATTCATTATTGAAGAATATGAAGATGACACACACACACACACACATGAAACTAAAGAGAAACAATAACAAGTAGACAACTCTGTTCTTCTTAGATAAGCTTGAGAATTTGGAATCAAACCTTCTAAAGAGCAAAATTCCATTTCTTCTCAACTTTTTTTCCCCTCTGAGAATTGATCAATATGGCAGTTGGGAAATATTATTTACTTAATAGAAACCTGACAAAAGAATTGATTAAAAATAACTCCAAGGTAACAAATGAGTACATGAGTTTCACCTACCTAATGCATGTTACCATAACCACTTATTGTTCAAGAAAAATACAATTGATAAAAGTAGATTCCATTTGGATAAGTTCTGAGGACAGGTTAAAAGTTCAACGTTAAGGGCTTTGATTCCATTGAAGAAAACAAACAATACGATTGAAAATTCCATTATTATTTCTTTCTTGGTCATCACTCATCAGTTCCCAACGCAATGAAGAATATTGCTCTTATTTCATATACTATCAACTAGATCATGGTAGTTTGAAGTGGCCACAAAATAAAGAAAAAATAAACCCCACAACCATATAAAGTCCCAAAGAATGATAACAACAAACCAAAGCAGGCCACAGACTCAAATTAGTTACAAAGTTTTGTGAACCCAACTTTGCACATGGGATCACATGGCCAACTTGTTCAAGCAATAGAGTAAGATTAAAAAGAAAAGCCTAAAAGACCTAGTTGAATACCCTTTACAAATGCAGTTTACCCCACATTTTATTCAAATTAAGAAAATGTTGTCAAGATTCATAGAGACTAGCAATTTACAGATCAACTCTAAGCCACACGAATACCAGAAAGTACCTTTTGTTTTGTGGAAGCCATTGATCTATATGATGGAGGTTCCACTTGGATTTTCCTGGTCACTTTCTCTTGTATTGGCCACTTCGAATTCGAGGCCCCGCGTGCACAATATATTTTACCGGAGAAGGACATGTGAATGTATAATTCAAACAGCAACATCTCAAAACACTGGCATGCACTGAGAATCGACATCCGGTGGAGTCCAAGATGTTTAGGTTTAATACCTTTTTATTGTATAAAAAAAGGATCATAGACTAAACGGGCTCAAATGCTTGTCATTCAACTATTTGCTTCACATACGTGGCCCCAGAAAATAAGCTCTACTAAGATACCACCATATATATATATATATATTTGGATAAATAAGATACCACCATATTTGATTAAGCATATAATTTTAGAGAAAAAAAAGCCATATAGCTGGCCTTAGACTGTAGCATCTTAATTTTAGCTCCAAATCTAAAATTTAAAATCAGTAAGTCCTTAATTTGAAACCTTAGCTATTGGAGATTTTCGGACAAAGACCTAATTGAATTTTAATGGTTATTTTGTAATTTTTTGAGCTTTTAAACGTCCTTTTGAAAGACTAAACAAGCGTGGACCCTTAATAGGTAATTTACCCATTAGGTGGAATACTTATTCTCCATTTTACCTTGTTGAAACCCTAGTTGTTTCATTTGTTTTGGCGGTCACCTTTTTTATTTTTCGAAAACACAGAAATCGTCCTTTTCTCTATTTAATTTTAATTGTTTTTCTAATCGGAATTTCAGCATCGTTTTTCTTGTGTAGTGGTAAGTTCTTTTGGTTTATCTTTCGTTCTTAGGTGTGTTTTGGGGGAATGTTCGAAATTGAATTTGAAAATGGGAGGGTGGTTTTGGTGTTTTCTTTTGGGTCGCTTTCGAATAAGAAGGGGGTTATTTTCGGAATCGAAGGGAGAATCGAGTGGAAAATTTTCTTAAAAAGCCAGATCTGGAAAACCCAGATTTTTTGGGAAAATCTTAAATTTTTCGGGAAAATTTAAGAAATTCTAGATATTTTGAGATTTTTTTTGACTTGTTTGACCCGTTGACCGACTCGACCTGATGACCCTACTGACGTCAACGTTGACTTTTTACTAACGTTAGCGTCAATATTTTGTTGATGTCAGCATTAAATTTTTTTGAACTGATCCATCTCTAAGTTTTTCAAAATTCTGAGTTCGATAACGTTGTCTAATTTTCTAAATTCGAACCCAAATCACTATTTTTGAGGTATTCTTTTATGAGTATTAATCGAAAGTTTAAATTTAAATCCATTTAATTATTTAGTTCAGGTTATATTGATTCTTTAACGCCCAAAAATGGGCTTAGAAGTTAGTGGGCCGATTTAGTCTAGTTCAAGATTAAAGACTTAAAAATTGATTTTCAATCGAAATAAATTATTGAAAAATATCCAAAAATCCTTATTTAATATATATTTGACTTTATTCAACTCAATTTCGAAAATTTACCCTTGAATCTCTACGATTTTTAAATTGGTGACTATTTTATAAAAATTTAAAACTTGAGGACAATTTTATAAACTAAACCAAAATTTTGAATCTTTAAGGGACTTTGATCCAATCCTAATTCTAATTCATTTAAACTTCCATAGGCTTATTTAATTAACTCTTAACCCAAGTTTTAAAACACAAAACCAAAATAACTTTAATTAAAACTCATAAATCTTATTTTATATTAAAACTTAAACCCTTATTTTATTATTTTCGTTTTCCCTTTTCCCAAGGCATAGAAAATCCTTCTTTTCAAGGTAAATTCATTTTATTTTCAATTAAAATCGTTCTAATAAAAATATATATTTTTTCTTCTTCAGAAATCTTGTTTTTCAATCGTTTTCTCCTTCAAAAACCATGGAAGTTGGTTGAGTTAGAATTAGAGGTATGAAACATTCAATCCTATGATTTCTAAAGGTTTTTTTATTGAAATTCACAAGTTATTGGCTTGGTAAAATCGTTTTAATCCTTTGTTTTAGAAAAAAATCAGTTTTTAATAAATAAAAACTATACAATTTTCGTTCAAGGGTTTTTACTCAGTGTTTTTGGATCCTAAATTGTTGGTTTTGAACATTTTAGTATGTTTATAACTTTTTTTAAAAGTCCTTAATCCCGGACTAAAGGTTTAGTAGAAGTTTGGTTGGTTTCGAAAAGTTTTCGATTAAGGTTTTGAGGGTTGTTGAGTAGGGATCCGACTTGGGGTTTGTTGTGTACAATTTGAAGCACTAAATTCTTAGTTTTTGATGCTTGAAACAAGGCAAGAAGTTGTGGATCACGTTTGAAAGAGTTTTAGATCTGTTCGGTGGCTTGTTGCACAAGTAATCGGTGAGTGGATTTGAGAGTGAGTTGTTATGAAAGTGTTTTACCTTGTATTTTAAAGGTTTGGGCGTGTAGGGAAGGTATGAGAAAACGCCTAATACTCTGAAGTAAGTTTTAAGTTTCTCTCGAAAACGATTTACCATAATATGCTTGTTTTTTCTATCTTTTGACATGCTCGTATTATATTAGTACATATGTGACTATGTACGTGTTAGAATGCTCTTGTTATTGTTTTATGTTGATTTTAAATGCTCCTATATTTTGTTTTTGAAATAAGCTAAAAAATGATTTTATCGATTTTTGCAAGTAAGCATGAGATGTAGGATATTAATGTTTTACCTACTATTTTTTATTTGAAAACTTGAGCATTGATATTATTTTGTGTTGGATATTTAGATGATGTTATAGGGATAAGTCGATCGATCAATAGGATGTTAGTGCACTATTTATTATTCATAAAATTCGTATAAGTGGATAAATTCCTTAATGATGCATTAGAGTTATTGCTTGAATTGTGATATATGTGTTGTATTGCATTTAAGCGTAGCTTATCCTGGAAGCTAAGGTGGGAAACATGCTTGGAATTTGATCCATTCGTGTACACAAGTTTAGCTTATGCGTGGTATGAGTAGGTGATAGAGCCCTCATACGTGGTATGGTGACGGTATAGTCTCATACGTGGAATGAATCAACATTTATGTCCTCATGCGTGTACCGTTTATCCCAACGATTAGAAGTAAACTAATCGGATCACTAGTACCAACACGTGGAAACGCAAGTGTTATATTTTATACTGATTTTTATTACAAATAGAGTTTGCGAGAGTTTGACTTTGTTTCCAAATGTTTTATATATAAGACTTGCTATATGAAGCATGTAAGTTTTGAGTTTTGTGGATTTGTTACTCGTGATAAAACACTTGCTAAATTTTACCTTTGGTGGTATTGTTAGCCACATATGATTGTTTTAAGAGCATGAACTGATTTTCTTCTGAAATGATTTCAGTATGTTATGGGCTGCATTACAAGTAGTTTAAACTATTTTATATATCCCTCACTAAGCAATTTCTTAACCATTCACTTTCCCTTGCAATGTAGAGAAATAAGTGAGACTATCGTCCGAAAAAGCAATGAGTGTCATATTTTATGCTTTGATACATTTTAGTTGAAGTATGTTATTTTAAATTGAACCTTAGGTATTAGATAGCAATGGAGCTAGAGACCTTATGCTATTTATGATTTGTTGTTGAACAATGATATTTTGATATCCTTGAACATGCTATTGAATCCATGACTTTCTGAGTTTAGTTTATAAACATGCATATCTGCTTCTTATGAATTAATAAAGTACTTTGTTTGAATTCCACATGCTTCTATGTTTATCTAAGTTGTTATTTGGTATTTTTGGATGTAATCGCATGCTTGATGATTCTTATATGTTTAGGATGAATTGCATCTAGAGAACTTGTTGACATGTTTTCCATGGTCTATAGGTGAAATTATGCATCTAAACTTTGTTGAGTTTGTTTTTTGCTTGAAACTTGAGTAATTAAAGGTTTCGATACCTCTTCATGGGGTATCGATACCCAGACAAAAATACGAAGGATTTATGGAAAATTAAGCTTGTGTATCAAAACCAGATGAACTGGTTTCGAAATAGTAGTATATTTTTGAGCAAGCGTATCGATACGCTCAATCCGAGTTCTAAAACCAAAGTTTACAAATTCAAATCGTATCGGAACGGGGACCAAACTGTATCAAAATGCGGGCTTGTCTTGCGGGTCATCGTTTGAGTAATCGAAGGCGTATCAAAAAACTTGAGCAACGTTTCGATAACTGTTTTAATTTTTCAATGGTATCGAAATAGTGCCAAGGGGGTTCGATACCCATGGCAATTAATGTCGTTAAGAGTTTAAATAAACTTTGAAACTTCACGTTTTAGTCACCAAACATAGGGAATGCAATTAGTTGACTTGTAGTTATTAATTTAAGCTAAAAATTCACGTGCAATCATGAAATGTACATAATTAAGGATTGTTAATTTGAACTTGGTTCTTTCATGAACATGTAGGATCTAATTAGAGCATCTAGATAAGATAAAAAGAAAAAAAATAGGGTCGTCTATCGGGGCAAGTCTCCGGATTAACCTCGGTATTCCCCGTGTAGCTCGTTCGAGTCAGGTGGCATCTAGACCGAGTCGAGGGGGTTACATTTGTTGGTATCAAAGCCTAGGTTTATGAAATCTTTGGGGTGTTTTTTTTTTGTGAGTATGTTGTACTGCGATGCACAGTGTTTGCTTTATATGTTGATGTGATATAAGGCACAGTGTTTGCTTTACATGCTAACATGTGTATACACGATGATTGTTTACATGTAGCTAATATTAAAACATGCTATAAATAGGTCTCCATTGCTCCACTACTTTTAGGTTCAGAATAAACTTGAATTGGGATGACTCATTTGTTTTAAATTTTTGTTTTGTTGTATAGTAACACTATTATAGGACCCTATAGAGAACTTAGGATGAACACTCGATCTATCATTGATGGAAGAAAAGTGCGTGAGTAGGAAGAGGTGTCACCTCCTCCACCACCACCGGTTGTACCGCTAGTTGAACGGCCAGTAGTCCACCTGTTGTGTCGGCTGTCGGTGATATGGCTCCATTAATCTAGGCGATAGCAGAAGCTTTTTAGGCTACAATTGCTGGAATGCAAGCCAAAGTTGCTCCACCGGTAACGAATTTTGGGTTGCCTTTGGATAAGCTACATAGTTTAGGAGCAGTTGAGTTTAAGGGACTGTCCCCGGAAGACTCTAAGGCTTGGTTAGAAAGTACTAATCGTATCTTAGTTCAAATGGGTTGTTTTGAGGCCATCCCTAATTTTTTTGTTAGAAGGTTTGATTTTGGGTTATTTTTGAATCAGAAAAGGGGTTTATTTTCAGAATCGAAGGGAGAATCAAGTGGAAATTATTTTGGAAATCCTAGATCTAGAATACCCAGATTTTTTGGGAAAATCTTAAATTTTTAGAAAAATCTAGTTTTTGATCCATTGACCCTGTTGACATCATCGTTGACTTTTTGCTAATGTTAACGTTGACTTTTTACTAACGTTAATGTTGACTCTTTGTTAACGTCAGCGTTAGCTTTTTGTTGACGTCAATGTTGATTTTTGCTGATATCAGCGTTGACTTTTTTTACTTGAGCCCTCTTTGTGTTTTTCGACGTTCTGAGTCTGATGACATCTATTTTTTCAAATTCAAACTCGAAATACTATTTTTGAGGCATTATTTTACGATTATTAATCAAAAGTTTAACTTTATCAAAGTCTAAATCAGTTTAATTATTTTGTTTATGTGACATTGATTCGGATAACGAAATTCATTCCTCCTCCTCTTGGATGACTTCCTATTACAAAAATTTTGGGACTTACACATGAGATATGGGAACTATTTAAATTTGGTAATTTTACTATTGTGACATAGTAGTAGTTTACTTATGTGAATTTTATTCGTAGGTTCTGCATCTATTCGACCTAGTGCTAGGGCTAAGCCTGGTAGACGTCGTTCTCAATGTTAAGCTTTAGCTTCCTGAGGTGTGTCTCTCCCTGTGCTACATATATGTTTGTTTGATATTGTATGCGTATGTGCATCTCTGATAATATGATAAAGTATGTAATTTCTGAAATGAATTGTCTGATTACATGCCTTATGATATATAAATCGAAATCGAAATTCATTGAAATCTCAGATTATGTTGTTTTAGGAAATATTATGCATGCCTCCTGATGATTATAAGGAATGCATTCGAACTCTAAAATCGGAACATGACATATCATTGGTTGGGTTATATTGTACGGGGAAGATCATTGGTTTCACCTTTTGATTTGAACTCCACTTCATATCAGTGGCTCCACCTATGTGTCGACTTTTCACTTCAGATGGTAACGTGGTAGTTAGAATGGTGCTGGAAAACCTACTCTTCGGACGGTATTGAAGATAGGTGCATGGCATTTTGATTTCATTCATCATACGTATTCTAGTATTTCGTGATATTTGTAGAACATATGTATATTTGAATACTTGTTGATTTGTGTTTGGTGTTCGGACTATGTCAAATGTTATATCTGCATTTTAGAGAGACATTAAACTCCGTAGCTTACACCCTCTTAGTTTTTGTTTTAGATTCTCAAACTTAGGCTACAGTAATTAGAAGACTCTTATTCAGAACTTTGTATTTTTTAGTATGTTTTACATATTTCAAATTTAATATATTTATTTTGAATTATTATTTCTATAATGGACTCTTGGATTTTATGTTTTAACATTTATTTGAATTTTAAGATTTTTAATGTTTATTTCGATAAGGGTTATACTTTTAAACTTTGTTAAATAACGATATTTTATATAAAGGATATTTCTATTTTAATGATATATTAGATTTTGAATTTCGTTTAACTAAACCTTAAGATATATAGCTTAAAGGGTAATTTTTGTTTACGTGATTATTAAATTTAATCTAAAAAATTAAGTTAAATTTAAGGGTTATATTAACTTATTAGTACTAAACAAACATATAACAAATATTGAACTTTCGAGGCATACACCTCAATTCATAGATCTTCCCAAAGAACAAATTAGAAAGAATCTTTGCAACACCATGGGAAAAACATAATATATTGAAAGTAGCCAGATAAAATTGGAAATAACTAAATCCATCTTTGCAAGTGAATTGCGTTAACGACAAAATAGATTCTTGTCATCGAACAGCTTCCCTGCTAGAAGATGACGATCCAATCCTTTGGAATACCTTCACTCTAAATATATGTTTACTTACTTTTCGTGAAATTCTTTTTAAGACAATTTTTTATAGGTAAAATACACAAATCGTCACCATATTATGGGTTGATATCGAAATAGTCACAATACTTTAAAAAAAACATCAAATACACCGGTGAATTATTAAAATGGCATCAAAATATCCACCAACCGTTGAAAAATTAAAGGACTGATGATGTAGTAGTTAACAATAAAATAGAATAATTATACATTTACTCCTATCATACATGTATTTTTTTAATTTAATCCTAATTTTATTATAATAAAATAATATAATTATTTAATTAGGTGATGAAATTTTCCTCCTCCAATCGAGTGGTAACACATGTAACCACCTAATTAAAAGAAGAAAACAAAATCCTTCAATATGCTATCGATGGGAGTTAAACTCGTGACCTTGAGCATGGGTGGGCAATGTTAAATTTATTGAACCAAGGTGATTTTTGTGTTATAAATCCCTATAACATAAATTTAAAATGTATCCTTTATAAAAATAGAATAGAGTAAATATAATGAAAGGGATTTGAATCTAATTTTAATAAAATATAAACACAATACTTGATATTAAATATATGAATAAAAATATTCGGATATTTAAAAAGATTTGATATTAAATATACAAATTAAAATATTCTTATAATAAATATTCGAATAAAAATCATAAATATTTGAATATTTAGATTTAAAAATATTTGAGTAAAATATTTGGATTTGAAATATTCGAATAAACAAATTCAGATATTAGAATAATAAATATACGAATAAAAATATTCTTATAATAAGTATTCGAATAAAAATATTTGAATGCTTTTGATTTTTATTCGGATATTTATTATTCAAATATTTTTATTTTAATATTCAAATTTTTTTATTCGAATATTTAAAATCCAAATATTTTATTCGAATATTTTTAAATTTAAATATTCGAATATTTATGATTTTTATCTGAATATTTATTATACAAATATTTTTATTTGTATATTAAATATAATTTTTTTTGAATATCCAAATATATTTATTCGTATATTTAATATCAAATATTGTATTTATTTTTTATTAAAATTAGATTCGAACCCTTTCATTATATTTACTCTATTCTATTTTCATAAAGGATATATTTTAAATATACGATATAGAGATTTGTAAGATAATCACATTGGTTTAATAGTTTGGGCGTTGCCCACTCATGCCTAAATTTATGGGTTTAACTTTCATGAAAAGCCTAGTGAATGATTTTTTTTCTACCTTTAATTATGTGTGACAGTGACCACCTAATTAAATAATTATATTATTTTATTATAATAAAATTAGAACTAAATTAAAAAAATGTATGAATGATAGGGAGTAAATGTGGTATTATTACATTTTATTTTTAACTGCCACGTCATCAGTCTGTTAATTTTTAACGATCGGTGGCTATTTCGATACCATTTTAATAGTTCATCGGTTTATTTGACGTTTTTTAAATTATTATGGCCATTTCGATACCAATCCCATAATACAGTGACTATCTGTGTAATTTAACCATTTTTTATTGAAGAACCACGGTCATTCCATTGTAGGGCTGGCCGTGACCAGTTTGTCCTTAATTTTTCACTGATATGATTTGAGAATTCATCATCTTCCTGGTCTTCATATATCATGGCACCTTCCTTCGTAAAGATCTTAAAGTCACATGCAAAGGTTCTGAAACTGGTGCCAATTCTTCTAGAGGCACGATGGTTTTGAGATACAATGGGCATGGAGGATCATGAATCTGGGACTTGGGAGTAACTTGATCCAAGGTTAAGAAACAAAATATATGATAGAGCAAACAATACAGAATCTATACGAAGGAAACAACCTACAACCTATAATTGAATCAGAAATAAGAAAACACAAAGGAAATAGCAAACTATGGTTGAATGGTATTAGAATTCAGTGAACTATATATAATCTTCTAAAAGTGGGAAAGAAAGAGAACTACAAAATTCAATTTAACAAAATTGAAACAAACTAATCTGACATCTTTCGCTTTCTATATTATTTTTAAACAACAGATTCATCTTCACATTACAAGTGACCGCTTTGAAACATCCACCACTTTGAAAATTTCAGAAAATATTTTTAAGTTTACTAACACAATCAACATATTATGACAAACTAAATTTCAGTATTGACCAATTATAGTAACCTGAACTAATTTCTTCATTCCTTTATTTCAGAAAAGATGAATAATAGTGGCTATATAAATTCTAACAGACATATAGAAAGTACATAACAATTGACATTCTGTTAAGCAAAGGAATGAAAAAGAAAAGAAAATACATGTGATAAGAATCAAAGTTGGGTCATACATTCCATGTTTGATGATAAAAAAATCAACATAAGATTACCTCCAACATCAGAGGCAAGGATCTCCTCTAGATTGAATCTTTTAATATGTGAAGTACATCGTGACACCTGAGCAGTATACGGTGGACCGTCAGAATAAAAGAGTGTACCATCAGAAATAGAGTGATGATTGATGTACCCTTCACTGCCTATCCTACTTCTGCTACTCCTTCTATTTGAAGACAGTGATGAACCATGTAATCCAACAGTAGAGACCCATGTGACATACCATTTGAATGTAACATAAAGTCCCATATTCTCAATGTCGGAGGTGAAAAACTAGAGTTTGTCCTCTAATGTGGTGCATTACCATCCATGGATAGTCCCTTCTGCTTGTGGGTGATTTTGTTCGATGTGGCCCAATGCCCACACGATAAAACGCACCCGTATTAGCTATTTGTTGTTTCCACAATAAGGTTGTTTAGTAATCTATTGTAAAATTTTTATGGACGTAAGAAAACTTCACACGTTTATCAAGACTCAAGCATAATCAAATGTCAATAAAATTAAACAAAAGAAATTATTGAAGCCCACAGCTATCCACCCAGACTCGAAATGAAGCAGAAGGCTTATCAGATTCAGATGTTTGGAGGAATAATAATGGGAAATAAAAGTGCACTTGAGAAACTCTCTACTCCAATAAGTCACTTGGACTATAGGATATGATTCCTGAAAACTTGGTTATTCCCGGCTGCAATCATCCATTTGAGCAAATTAATAAGTAAATCGATGTAATATTATGGTCTATGAGGAGGAAGAAAAAAACTTAATTGACATGGATACAATTTTCAAATATTGAAGTAGATTATGCACTAGTGGATAAATCTTCCAAATTATTACTTGAAATGATTCATTGAATACTATTCTTCTGAAGATCATGTGGGACGAAACTTTAAAGAAATATGTTTCATTTTCTCACATTTAATGTATCCACCTTGAGATATAAATTTTGCATTATCTCTACACAAGATAGCTTGCATCTTATCTTGTGAAAGCAATTCACATATCTTTTGGATATGCTTAGCCAAACACATATTTCGGCTTTGCCTCAAGCATAACGATTATTTAAAGGTAATGATTTTGTAGCACTTAAATAATTTTTCTGGACTAGCTAAGATACGATGCTTCCAGATCAAACAATGTATATATTGTGCTTTTAGACCAAGAATATCATTACCCTTTTCTCGAGGGTGGAATGGATCGTTTACATTAAGAGACATAGCAACCATAAGGGTGAATGCATTATGCATGTAAAGTCTCTTTAAAAAAAATTGTATGTCGATTGATGCACAAGGATTTGAGGAGATCTCTTCACGAGTCTCAATGATATTCAAATCATTGACATACACAATAATAAAAATTCATATTTAAACCTCTTAATAAAAATGCTAGGGGAAATAATTCATATAGCATTATGCTAATAAGTATTCAATGAGGCGATTATACAAAAGGCGCCTAAATTATTTCAAGCCATAAAAAGATATATTCAATATGATTGAATAATGTTTTCGAGAACTTGAATTAACTGGTTATGGCAATATAAATCTTTCCGGAAGTTTCATGTAAATATTACTATCAAGAGACCTATTCAAATAGGATGTAACAACATCCATTAGGCAAAAACTAAGTAATTTTAGTTATTGATAGACTGATCAAAATCTAAAAGTAGTTGCATCCAACACCGAGGAATATATTTTCCTCATAATCAATTTCATGTCTTTGTGAGAATCCTTGTGCAATCAAATGAGCTTATATCTCATGATTTTCCCTTTTAACTTCTCTTTCTCAAAAAGGCTCATTTACATCCACGAGCTTTACACATTTCAATGAATGGGCTATAGGCCCAAATAGTTCTCTTTTCAAAAGAGATTTTAGTTTTACCTCAATTGCCTCTTTCATGCTGGCCAATCATTTCTTTGTTTACATTACCTAATTGACAATGGTTCATGATCCACATCATCAAATAAAATCTCTAGTGTTATATTGCATGCAAATATATTATCGACGTCGATTTAATTTCATTTCCACTTATTACTAGACATGACATAATCTATTGAGATCTCTTTATTATCAGGTACCTGATTCATGTCAATGTCTCTGATGGAGACCTTTTAATCTTTTCTTGAGATTTTCATAATTCATTGATTCCTCGATCAGACCATTATAAAATATATCTCCTTTTGTTTTTCGAGGGTTTCTTATCTTTGGAACTTACTGGTCTACTACGCTTTAAGCGTAAGTTAGAATCATTAGAAACTAGTGCCTGTGCTTTCAGGACATCAAATTTAATCGGAGCATTCATAGCTGGTATATGTGACTTAATCACTCTTTTAGGGTCAGCAAAATCATCTAGCAATTGATTTGCTAAATGAATTATCCTTTGAACTTATAGTTCATATTGTTGAATACGTGGATCAAACTAAAAAAAAGATAATTAATTCCAACTTATTTCTTTTTCAGCTATATTATTTTCTCCCCCTAATGTTGGGTAAACTAACTCATTAAAATGATAGTCAGTAAATCAAGCTGTAAATAAATTCTCTATCAGAAGCTCAAGATATTTAATTATCAAGAGGAATTTAAATCTGACATATATTCCCAACAGAGCTCATCTTTGTTGGTTGTGATGGAGCAAGTAGAACATATACCGCACACCAAAAAAATTTAAGATGAGAAATATTTGGTTCCTGACCAAAAACCATTTATAATGGAGGAAACTTATGATCATTTGTTGGCTTGATGCGAATTAGTGATACTATATGTAAAATTACATGTCATCAACAATATCTAGATTGATTGTTTTTATAAGATAATCTGGAAAATGTGCTCGTAATTTTATCAACTGAGCAAGTAGCCTCGCAAACACTAAGTTGTGGGTTAATAATAAGGATACATATGACCATCTAGTTGATGCATCGATAAAAATCGTGAAATATCTAGATGGTCTTTAAGAAAGGTGTATGGGCCCATAAATATCACCTTGTATTTGTTCTAGAAAATAGATTTACACTTTATCTTAGTTGTTAATGATTGAAGAATCAAATTATTTTCATAGCAAGTCTCACATTAAAAATTACAATGAAGAAAATCTTTGCTCTTCAATAAATGATTACATGAAAGTGTCAGCAAATTTTTGCATCATAATTGAACCGGGATGGTTTAACCGGTCATGTCAAATAAAATTACCAGTAAACATCTGGTTTACAATAGCATAAGCTTCAATTTGTACTAATTCTTCTATAGTACAATATGGATGATAGTGCGTGTAATTTTTTATCAAAATTTTCTTATTGCCTTGAGTTATACTCGTAATATTGAGATAGTCAGCATCCACTTGACTAATATCCTCAATATATTTCTACAAACATCTTTAAAAACTCAATAAGTCTCTTTGTGACTTTGACGAGTATAATGCACTGTAAATATGGAATAAATTTTCATTTGGCAATAACATATTTGCTCAATTGGAGCGTTCTATGATATTAGTACTTCCGGATATAGTACTCACATTATTCCCTTTTATTTAAAATGGGAAAATATGCATAATTGTGTACTTTTTAACATGTGCTTTATTTCATTCACTTCGGAGAATGAAAAATATGTGCTTTGTACCATTCACTTCGGGGAATGTAAAAATATTAAATATAGCACATCATATTGACACGCGTCGTATAGTGTCAAAAATAATTCCTTATTCTCAAATAAATAAAAATAATATAGTAAAGGAGAAGTAAGGATCGATCCCACAAGGACTAAAAACTTCTTGATTACGCTTGTTTGATCAGTGATCAAAGAATATTGAATGATGTTTTTAAGTAAAAAGGTTTTTTTTTTCGAATGTAATGAAGCTAAATAATTGAAGAGAAAATAAAATAAAGAAATTGATTTAAATACAATAAAAACTTAACCTTAGGCTTCCGCTTTGACTCGACTTAAATAGATCATCGGAAAAAGATTTTCACTTTGGAATTTTACGTCTGTAATTAGCTTTCAAGGTTCAATCCTTGAAGCAAAAATTCTAAACCGAATACCCAAGTCTATCTTTGATATTGGTTTCATGGATTAATCCACCAACTCAATGTTTATAGAAAAATCATTTAAATCTCAAGACCGAATTGGATTATGTTATTTCAATAATAACTGGTCTAATCTTTAGTTTTCGCTTTAGCAATCAATTTGCTAAGTGTGTTCCCAGGAAGTCGGATTACTTCAATAGCTGATCCTTCCTCCCACATAAATGATCAAATCAAAATCTTGACCAAAGTCAATCTTTAGTTTTGAAATCAATTTGAAAAAAAATAAGTTCAAAAGAAAACTTTTAAAGAAATAAAAAGACGAAGTTATTGATGTGCTTTTCAATCCTCACGTTTGGAAAGAGTCATCGCTTAAGCCCTTGGCTAATAAAAATTTAGCCGAGCATAATTATGGAAGAAATTATGCTCGACATAAAAATAAAATAAATTAAAAATAAATAAATAAAGAAAATAAGAGAAGAAATTAACCCAAGGAATTTCGAATTAAAAGAGAAATTGAGAGATGAAAGATGTGTTCTAGGCATACCCAAGGTGGGTATTTATAGCCTTTTACAAACCCTAAAAATAAGAGATAAATCCTAAGATAATTCTAAAAATGTTTAAATTCAAATTAAAAAGAGATAAATCCTAATTTAAACTTCAAAACGCTACTGATAAGCTATCTAGAACACTGATAAGCTATCATGTGCTTGCTGACGTCATCTTCTAGAAGTTGCTGATGAAACGTTGCGTCAGATTTCAAGCCCAAAGTCGAGCCCACGAATCCAGACTCGATCAAGTAAATAAAAAATACTTCAAAGATCGGTCATTTAAGCCCATTTTCCAGATTCAGAGTCCTGCACAAAAAGATATGAAAAACAATAAGATTAATAACAATTTCATCAAACCAAGGAGTAATTAAGCACAAAATAATAACTATTTTAAGCACTTATCAAATTCCCCTTACTTATTCAATGCTTGTCCTCAAGTATTCCTCAATTAACATACCAAAATCTCAAGTTGACAAATCTTAATTCACTACAAGTCTTAATCTCCTTAACGAAAGAAAATCAAGCAACTGATGTAACTAAGAAATAATCAAGAAAGTAGCAAGACTAGAAACAATTTCAAAATAAACAAGACATTCCAATTATTAGCTAATTTAATGATGCAAGTCTTGATACCCTCAAAGGGATTCACTCATTTCGCACAAAGTGTTTAAGTTCAAAAGAGTCGTTCAAGCCAAAACTGATCAAAGAATTACTGTCGCGTGTCAAAAGTGCGCGTTTAGTGCAAGTGGACACATCGAAAGTAATAAGTGATAAGTATTTATTGGATTATCGTCTCCACAGGGACTGGTAGACTTAATATGTCTTCTTCGTCTTCTTGTTCTGTAGAAAGAAGTAAAATAAAACACAAGTGATTGAGTTTGGTTTAACTAAACTAAAATAACTAAGCAAAGTAAAGAAATTGAATATTAGAGAGAGATGGGTCAGGATCTAGTTGCGTTGTATTGTGGAATTGATTGACTCGTCTTTGCTCAATGCAATCGTATATCACTGCCTCGGCAGCACTGCAGTTTACGGCCTTGGCAGTGACAATACTGTCCGCCGCGGCAATCCCTTGCTCGTGGGTAGACTTTACCAAAGTTCGACAAAGTGTCCTTGAATGACTCCGCTTATCCCTAAGTTAGAGTGTTGTTGATTACTAGTCCTTGATGATACCTCCCGGCGTGAACCAATTATACTCACCAACCAATCTCACACTTCTTTTAGCCGCTGGAACTCTTAACCTATCCCTAGGTCGAGTTAGTATTTCGCGATTGAAATACTGTACTTACCCCTTTCGTGAATCTAACTCTCCCAAGTCTAGATAAATGGATTACTCACAAACTTCCCTCTCGGGCTTGAATGCAAGAACAATGAATAACAAAGGATAAGCAAACCTTGATAATTTTATTGCATTGAAACAAAGACAAAGTACAATCTCCTCTCACATATACTAAGCAACCTTCACCTAAACCCTAAAGAAGCTTAGAACATAATGGAGAGGAAGAAAACAAGTTATGAGTCGGCTCTTTCTCTCTCTATGTATTCCGTGTATATTACATTGGATGGCTAGGTCTTTATATAGGCTAGACCTAGGGCAAACCTTTCCTAAGTAGAATACAACTTGGAGTAGGGAATAAGTCATGTACATAATTAAAATATTTCCAAGTTTAATTCGGCTAAGGGGGCTTTCCCGCGTGGCCTTGTCTTGGGCTTTTCCTCATGCTAGCCAGCTCAAATCCATGGGCTTTAAGTCCAGAAACGTCCCTTGGATTTTTGTCTTCCAATCGCCTACAGTCTTGCTTCCTGGCTCTCAACTGTTGCCTCGGCATCAGGTCCTGCCTCGGCCTTATCGCTACCGCGGCACTGGTTCTCCTGCACAGATATGAAAATGCAGTAAAACGTGCCTTTTCTGTAAATATTATCTTTATAAGCATAACTTCTAAATATATCGCATTAAGTACATGTATTGGTTCAAGTGGGTGTAAATTCGGTAATTAATGCCAACAAAAGGTGTAAAAAATGATAGTGCGTTGAGCACTTATCACACCCCCAAACTCGAACTATTGCTTGTCCTCATGCAATGCAAACCATCAATTTGCCGAACTCTACTCTCTCTTGGTCTTACATGTCCATCTATTCTCCCCACCATAACTAGGCCTATTCTTAAGCCTTAACCTTTCGGCTACCCAAGAGTTTACCTAGAAACAAACTATAAGAATTGTGAGTGTATGCGTTTTTGTGGACAAGTTTGATTAAAGGTTTTCTTAGATAAACTCTAAGTTCAAGACAAATAGAATTTGGTTAAGTGTTCTCTTCTTTTCTAACCAATCCTTGAGCCAATTTCGGGCACCTCAAGGATCGTGTTTTTCCCTTCACTAAATTCCTTCTTTCTTTTATTCCTTAAAACATACTGGAGCCAATTTCGGGCACCTTTAGCATGAAGAAGAGTTCTTTCTAGAGCCGGTGATAGGCACCTCTAGTTACTTTCCCAAAAATCTAAGTCTTTATCAACTAAGTTCATTAAAAGAATTCCTATAATCCAATAAGTCCAAAAAGTGTTTAGATTTATTCCTATAGTAAGCTTCTAAGTTTTCATCCTTAAGTATCCTAAGGTTAAACCTTCTTAACAGGACCTAGTCATGGTAAGGAGAAAGATCTCTATAGCCTTAAAGAATAAACTAAGGTAATACTGATGATAAGCAGTGCAAAAGTGTAGGCAGTTACTTCAAGTAAGGCGGGGAGCATGAAAAATAAAATAAAAAAATATCACTGGAATACTCCTTTTTGGCAAGGCCTCGGCAGTAGATTGTTGCCTTGGCAGTGAATCTGCACCCCCAAACTCAAACCAAGCATTGTCCTCAATTCTTTATATTTGAAGAAATAATCGGGCAACACAAATATGAAATATGCAGCATATAAAGACAGCAAAAGCAATTTATATCGAATTATGAGAAAAAGAAAAATTTAAAGCGACTCCGAAGAGCTGCTTGTAGCAATCTTTCTCCTCAGCCTTGCTGCCGATTGCTTTGATCTTGGTGTGGGCGATGGTTGAGCTTTTGCTTGCCGGGGCGGTTGGACTCTTGTGGGTGGTGTTCGTTGCATTGGGTCCTCGACCTCTTCTCCTTCTTCCACATTGGCCATGTCTTCGGTTAGCATTATGTCCGTTTCACCCTCCATTGCCGTGGCTCCTCCGGTGTGGTGTGTACTTGGTCTGGCGGCGGTAGAGCTTTGGTGCACATAGGCATCCATCTCAGCTGATAGACTGCCCATGATGATTGGGGATCGGGGTGGAGTGCTGAAGACTGCCCTCCGCTTGGATGGTCTTCTGCTGAAAGATGATGCCGCGGCAGAATCCGCTGCCCTGGATGGGCCAGCAGCCTGGTACTGGGGTTGAGGGTCTGCATGGAAAAACGACCTTGGTCCTCCCGGAGCTGGTGTAGTCTCGGTGTAAGGGGCGGCTGTGACAAACATATTGCTGGGAAACTCTGGAAATTGTGCCCCTTGGTCTGGAAAAGCGTGGAGCATCATCTGGGCGAGTGTGCCGTTGAAATCTCTTTGGTACTCCATGTACCTCTATTGTCTGAGGTCCATCGCTACCATCCTTTGCAAAATCTCCTGCTATGGGTCTGCTGCGGCAGAGGTGTGGGCAGTATCAGGTATGTCTGCCGTGTACTGGGCCCCGACAGTAGTATCAGCCATGAACTACTGGGGCGTTGCTTGGACTGGCTCCGCCTGCATGATCTGCATGACCTTGTGACAAAAGTCCCTGGTCCGTCCTCGCCTTTGGGGAGTGTATTCGTCCGTGTCTTCGATTGGCACAGCTGCGGCAACACATAAACCTGTGATCAAACATGGGAAATACAATGGTCTCCTATCTTTCTTACCGCACTCGTGAATTTCACATAGGATGATCTCTCTAACATTGATGGTTCTTTTGTTGATGATCGATTGGATAAGCACCAATCGCCTTCAATCCACCGTGCTGTTGTGGGACGTATGGATGAGGCGTCTCTTGACAAAGGTATTCCACATCTTGGCCTCGGGCTTTATGCTTTGTCTTGTTACGGATCCTCTATAGGTACCGGTTTCCCATGGGGTGTTCGCGTAACAAAGATCGTCTTTGATTAACTCGTTATCCTCGGCAGTGATGTCTTCCAAGAATTCAGCGTGAACATCACTGTTTGGGGTGAGGCCGTAGAAGTCGTTGATGATCTCGGCATCTAACTGGATCGGCCTGCCGCGGCAGTGAACGAAGAGGGAATCTTTGCTGGGCCGGTGCGCATAGAATTCCCTTACGATTGTAGCATTCGCCTGGTCAGGTTGAAGACAGGAAATTTCCCAATCTTGGTACTTGATTCTGTCAAAAAGATAATGCTCGATGTCGTAGTTTTCATCATCCGAATGCTGGAAACCTTGCTCTTCTCATAATTGTCGGGCGATGAAAGATCGGTTGAAACGACCTTCAACATTGGCTGGGGCAAATCTCTTGTAGGTTGCCATCAAGATTGTGAGATGATTTCTTGAAGGTTTTCTTGAAAAGAATCTGGAATTTCACGAAGAATTGTGAGTAGGCAGAGAGTAATGTGAGAGGAAGATTGTTAAGAATGCTAAAGAAAACAAGAATGCAAAAGTGAATAGTTCAAGAGGAAGGGGTTTCTTATATAGGCCTCGGCCTTCTAACCGTTTGGATCCACTAGCCGTTTTGTAACCGTTTCCTTCTTCTGCCGTTTCCTTTTCTGCCGCGGTAGGAATCTCGGCAGACTAGCCGTTACACTGTTCTACCCGTTGAGACTGCTGCGACCCTGACACTGTTTTTCTGCCTCGGCAGAGTTCCTGCTGTGAACTACTCCTTTATTCTTGCTTATTGTCCTAAATAGAAATTAAACACACAAACAGAAAAATAATTAAAGCAAAAACAAATTAGAGAAATAAAAATAAACTAAACTAATCCTAATATAATATGATTAAGAAAAAGGGAGGTGATCATGTTACTAGCGGAGTGCATGCAAATGCATCTCCCAAAATTATTCTCTCTCGTTGGCCCGAATTGTAAATCGATTGTGGGCCACTCCCTTTTGCTGTATGTCCATCCACTTTGGGCTTAATCTTTTTACCAACTAATCTGTCGAGCATTCTGCCAAGGCAGGAAATTTTGGTACTTCCTGTGTGAATGGCCTTACACTCCTCTGGATCATCATATTTTTGTAAGTTATGGAATGCATTGAGTTTGACTTGTTGGTCATTGACCCGCATTGTCAACTCTCCTTTTTCCACGTCAATTAGGGTGCGTCCAGTTGCAAGGAAAGGTCTCCCCAGGATGATCGATGCATTATCATCTGCTTCACAATCAAGGACAAGAAAATCAACAGGAAAAATAAACTTATCAACTATTACCAGTATGTCCTCGATTTTGCCTTCAGGTTGTACGTAGGATCGATCTGCTAGTTGGAGCATAAGTGTTGTAGGTTTTGCCCTTCCTATTCCATGCTTTTGAAAGACTGATTTGGGCATTAGATTTATGCTTGCTCCAAGGTCGCATAGGGCCTTACCTTCATAATTTTTACCTATTGCACAAGGTATGATAAAGCAGCCAAGGTCTTTTAATTTCGGTGGCATGCGATTATGTAGCATTGCCATGCATCCCTCGGTAGCAGCCACTGTTTCGAACTCACCTATTCGTTTCCTCTTTGACACCATGTCCTTTAAGAACTTGGAATAGTTAGGCATTTGTTCAATTGCCTCTACGAACGGTATGTTAATGTGGACTTGCGTTAGAATATCAAGGAATTTCTTGAATTGCTGGTCCTGTTTTTGCTTTTTCAACCTTTGTGGGAAAGGTGGTGGTGGTCTCATCTCATCCAGGGTTTCTTTAGTTTGGAATTTAATACCTGGCACCACTAGGATTGTCGCTGTCTCGGCAGGCTGTTCAAGACCTGCTGTGCTCTCTGCCGGGGCAGTGTTATCAGCATCAGTTTGCTCAGCCTCTTCTTTTGTTGGATCCGTTGATTGAATTTGGCTCTCTAGGATCTTTTCCTTCAGCTGTAGACCACTCCTAGTAGTAATTGCTTTGCAATGTTCATGACCCATTACCTTAGCAACTTCAGTATTGCTAGGTAGTCCTCCTTGTGGTCTAGTGTTTATGTATTGAGCAAATTGCCCAACCTGAGTTTCCAGCGTTTTAATGACCGCTTCTTGATTTTGCAACCTCATTTCAGTCCTATTCAAAAAAGCATCTGTCCTTTTGATGAAATTACTGTTCTCTGCCATGTATGACTCAGTTTTCATCATAAAGGCTTTGAGAGTGTTCTCCAACGAACTTACCGGTTGCTGCTGCAGCTGCTGCTACGACATTGACTGCAGGGCCTGCGGCGGCGGCAATTGTTGCATCGATTGCTGAAATCCTGAAGGTTGGGTGATTGGGTTTAAGGTATTGTTAGGGTTGCTCCATGATAGGTTTGGATGCCTCTTCCATGAGGTATTGTATGTGTTGGACATTGTCGCGTGTCAAAAGTGCGCGTTTAGTGCAAGTGGACACATCGAAAGTAATAAGTGATAAACATTTATCGGATTATCGTCTCCACAGGGACTGGTAGACTTAATATGTCTTCTTCGTCTTCTTGTTCTATAGAAAGATGTAAAATAAAACACAAGTGATTGAGTTTGGTTTAACTAAACTAAAATAACTAAGCAAAGTAAAGAAATTGAATATTAGAGAGAGATGAGTCAGGATCCAGTTGCGTTGTATTGTGGAATTGATTGACTCGTCTCTGCTCAATGCAATCGTATATCACTGCCTCGACAGCACTGTAGTTTACGGCCTTGCCAGCGACGATACTTGTCTGCCGCGGCAATCCCTTGCTCGTGGGTAGACTTTACCAAAGTTCGGCAAAGTGTCCTTGAATGACTCCGCTAATCCCTAAGTCAGAGTGCTGTTGATGACTAGTCGTTGATGATACCTCCCGGCGTGAACCAATTATACTCACTAACCAATCTCACACTTCTTTTAGCCGCTGAAACTCTTAACCTATCCCTAGGCCGAGTTAGTATTTCGCGATTGAAACACCGTACTTATCCCTTTCGTGAATCTAACTCTCCCGAGTCTAGATAAATGAATTACTCACAAACTTTTCTCCCGGGCTTGAATGCAAGAACAAGGAATAACAAAGGATAAGCAAACCTTGATAATTTTATTGCATTGAAACAAAGACAAAGTACAATCTCCTCTCACATATACTAAACAACCTTCACCTAAACCCTAAAGAAGCTTAGAACATAATGGAGAGGAAGAAAACAAGTTATGAGTCGGCTCTTTCTCTCTAGGTATTCCGTGTCTCATACATTGCTTGGCTAGGTCTTTATATAGGCTAGACTTAGGGCAAACCTTTCCTAAGTAGAATACAACTTGGAGTAGGGAACAAGTCATGTACATAATTAAAATATTTCCAAGTTTAATTCGGCTAAAGGGGCTTTCCCGCGTGCCTTGTCTTGGGCTTTTCTTCATGCTAGCCAGCTACGATCCATGGGCTTTAATTCCAGAAACGTCCCTTGGATTTTTGTCTTCCAATCGCCTACAGTCTTGCTTCCTGCATCTCAGCTACTGCTGCGGCACTGGTTCTCCTGCACAGATATGAAAATGCAGTAAAACGTGCCTTTTCTGTAAATATTATCTCTAATAGCATGACTTCTAAATATATCACATTAAGTAGATGCATTGGTTCAAGTGGGTGTAAATTCGGTGATTAATGCCAACAAAAGGTGTAAAAAAATGATAGTGCGTTGAGCACTTATCAGACATCATATTGTTGCAGTTGTAGTTCCCAACATACATACCGGTTTCTTGATTCATGCAATCAGAGGAACAGTGGTTACCTCCACAAAAGTCACAATAAGAATCAATTACCTTGACCTCACCGGTATTTTGCTGTAATTGTAGGTTTTGCACCATCTTGGTTAGAGAGGTCAATTGTGCTGCCACTGAACTTGATGTGTCTAGTTCATTTACCGTGTCTTGGCGTCTTACTCCTCCTCGCCTAGATGTAGGAAATTGAAAATAATTTTTCGCGAGATTCTTTAGTATCTCGATAGATTCCTTAGGTGCTTTATCAAGGAGTGTTCTGTTTGCCGAGGCATCTAACATCATCCTTGTCGGGGCATTCGTGGCATTATAGAACATTGTCACCTGTGTCCATAGGGGAAATCCATGCAAAGGACACTTGTGTAGTAACTCCCTATAACGCTCCCATGCCTCGTACATTGGTTCGTCATCTGCCTGTCGAAAAGAAGTGATTTCATTACGATTTCTATCATATAGGTTTGTAGGATTAAAACGAGTAATAAAATCACGGCAGAGTTCACTCCAAGATCCAATAGATCCTGCTGGAATGCTATTTAGCCAAGCTTTCACCCTATCCCTCAGTGAATAGGGGAATAGCTCCAATCGCAAGACATCTTCATGGACTCCTTGGATTTTGAAAGAGTTGCAAATTTCCAGGAAAGACTTAAGGTGCTGCCTTGCGTCTTCAGTTGCAGACCCACCAAATTGTCCAATAGTGTTAAGCATATTGAATATAACAAGTTTTAGTTCAAAGTGGGCTGCTTCTATTCCCGGTGTAACAACTCCTGGGTTTAATCCATTTAAGTCCTCCTCCAGGAAGTCTCTGACAGTGAGTTGTCGCGGCCCAGGTGGCGGCGATAAACCTCCATTACCGGCAGGTAAGTTTTGTCCTACCGGGTGATCTGCCATAGCCTCTTGGATTTGTCTCCTCAACCTTAGCCTTGTTCGTTCAATCTCTGGATCTAATTCGTACAAAGGGTTGGTTGGGTTGGCCCTGGTCATACACCAAGAAAAACAAGAGTAAAATAAAAATAAAAAGAAACAAAAAAAATAAAGAAAACAAAATTTATTTTCTAGTCCCCGGCAACGGCGCCAAAAACTTGTCGCGTGTCAAAAGTGCGCGTTTAGTGCAAGTGGACACATCGAAAGTAATAAGTGATAAGTATTTATCGGATTATCGTCTCCACAGGAACTGGTAGACTTAATATGTCTTCTTCGTCTTCTTGTTCTGTAGAAAGAAGTAAAATAAAAAACAAGTGATTGAGTTTGGTTTAACTAAACTAAAATAACTAAGCAAAGTAAAGAAATTGAATATTAGAGAGAGATGGGTCAGGATCCAGTTGCGTTGTATTGTGGAATTGATTGACTCGTCTCTGCTCAATGCAATCGTATATCATTGCCTCGGCAGCACTTCAGTTTACTGCCTTGGTAGCGTCAATACTGTCCGCCGCGGTAATCCCTTGCTCGTGGGTAGACTTTACCAAAGTTCGGCAAAGTATCCTTAATGACTCCGCTTATCCCTAAGTCAGAGTGCTGTTGATGACTAGTCCTTGATGATACCTCCCGGCGTGAACCAATTATACTCACCAACCAATCTCACAATTCTTTTAGCCGCTGAAACTCTTAACCAATCTCACACTTGGAGTAGGGAATAAGTCATGTACATAATTAAAATATTTCCAAGTTTAATTCGGCTAAGGGGGCTTTCCCGCGTGGCCTTGTCTTGGGCTTTTCCTCATGCTAGCCAGCTCCGATCCATGGGCTTTAAGTCCAGAAACGTCCCTTGGATTTTTGTCTTCCAATCGCCTACAGTCTTGCTTCCTGGCTCTTAGCTGCTGCCTCGGCATCAGGTCCTGCCTCGGCCTTGTCGCTGCTGCGGCACTGGTTCTCCTGCACATATATGAAAATACAGTAAAACGTGACTTTTCTGTAAATATTATCTCTATAAGCATAACTTCTAAATATACCGCATTAAGTACATGCATTGGTTCAAGTATAATCACCAACCAATCTCACACTTCTTTTAGCCGCTGAAACTCTTAACCTATCTCTAGGCCGAGTTAGTGTTTCCCGATTGAAACACCGTACTTATTCCTTTCGTGAATCTAACTCTATCAATATTAGATAAATGGATTACTCACAAACTTCTCTCTCGAGCTTGGATGCAAGAATAAGGAATGGCAAAGAATAAGCAAACCTCGATATTTTATTGCATGAAACAAGAAAGCAAAGTACAATTTTCTTCCACAACTACTCCACAAACTAACCTAAACTCAAAGGGCACGATGGAAGAGTTTAGGGTTTTCTATGAACACTTGATTTCGAGATATCCTCCTCTTTACATAGGCTATGGTTTATATAAGCTTGGTCTAGGTCAAACCTTTCCAAAGTAGGAATACAACTTGGAGTAAAACAGAAGTTAAGTACATAAATAAAAGATATTTATTTTATTTCATAGTTTATTCCTGTAAGGATTCTTTTCCCGCATAGCCTTTGACCTTGACTTTCCGTATGTTCTTCAGCTCCGATTTCTATGTTGCTTGTCTTAAAACTTCCACCTTATTTTTCTCTTCAGATCGCCTATCATATCAACATTTATGTTCCAGGTGTTGCCGCGGCCTCCAAGTGCTGCCGAGGCCTTCAAGTGCTGCCGAGGCGGGTACTAATCTGCATTCCAGCTTTAGTTTCCATCATCCATCATGCTACCTGGCATTACATATGTGGTAGTCTCCTGTCTAAGAGAAGAAACCATTAACCGTACCTGTTTTATGCCAAATAATAGATAAATTCATGAATTGAGTATTGGGATGCGGAAATATGGAAATAAGCAGAATTATCCAATATTGCCATTAAATTTGTCCTTTATTAACAATGATCGAGTGGGGAATTGATATAAAAATGAGGACTTTTGGGCACTCATCAATCATGAGCATGCTTGTTAAGTATCCATTTGTGAGGCCAAGCATAAATGTAAGAATAACTAATGGCACTTCACCTTTGAAATGTCGTGACTGTTTCGCCGTGATAGTGTTGCATGCATGAATGATGTATCCAAAAGCTGTCCAGAACAGTTGCCTGGAGAAACATGGGTCATTTTGAAGAGGCATTTATTGTTTGCTGCTGCAAAACTAGTAATCTGTAAATTAGATTACAACAAAGTAGTATAGTGGTTGTATGAAGTAGAAGTGAGAATTTGATCGGAGACCCGTGATCAATGAGAGAAAGAGAAAAACCTTGCTTATCATTCTCTGGATCCAAACAAGCACACCAGTAGTCAGATGATGAATTTGCATTAGACATCTATAGGACTACTTGATACAACAACTTCATGTTTTGAAATAAAAAATAGTGTGAAAATTTTAAAATCTTCAAGTTTAACCAATCCACAAGAAATCATGTTTTTGAATCTTCAAATTTCTTAGACGAAGGAGGTTGCAAGACACGTTCGGTTTGGGTGGGAATTTGAAAGTTTGGGATAAGGGTTAGGGTTAGGAATTTTTTGGCAAGATGGTAAAAATATAAATTTTAAAAATTTTGATAGTCAAATTAAAGATGAAATAAAAATATAATAATAGTTTAAGGACTATTTGAGTAATTTATCATTTTTTATTGTACCAGATCATCTTTTCGTCAATATTTAACGACACTTAACGTTGGAGTGATCAAAACTTTACACCCCAAAAACGATAGTGACCTTACTGGTCGTTTTTGAAAATCGGAGACTAAAAGTGTACCGAGGGTAAACAAAAGTGACTAGCGTAGTAGTTTACCCTAGATTTATTTATTCGTTACACTTAAATTTAGGAGATTCACAAAATAATATTTAAATATGTTGTGAATAAAGTAAAGAATAAGAATAAAATAGGAAAACATTGATGAGAGACAAAAGAGAAATTTGTATTATATTCTCAAAGTAGGGTTGTGTACAATGCTTTGTCCAAAAGTCTATATTTATAGGCATAAGATAGAAACCATAATTTCAATGGGCATTAAACCCTAATAATAAAGCCTACTAAAGTTTAATTTAATATATGGATATCCACCATGAATAAATATATTCATAACACTCCCCCTTGGATATCCATGAAGGTAATGTGCCTCGTTAAAACCTTACTAAGATAAAAACTCTATGGAAAAAAAAATTCTTAGTGAAGGAAAAAGAGTATACATATCTTTGATACGTGTCGCGTGTCAAAAGTGCGCGTTTAGTGCAAGTGGACACATCGCAAGTAATAAGTGATAAGTATTTTATCGAGTTATCGTCTCCTCAGGGACCGATATACTTAATATGCTTTCTTCACCTTCTTTTCTATATAAAAATAAAAACACAAGTGAGTTGGTTTGATTTATCTAAACTAAAATAACTAAATAAAAGATAAAAGGTTGAAATAGTAGAGAGAGATAGGCTAGGATCCAGTTGCGTCGTAATGTGGAATTGATTGACTTGTCTCTGTCCAATACAATCGTATATCACTGTCTTGGCAGCACTGCAGTTTACTGCCTCGGCAGCGACAATACTGTCTGCCGCGGTAATCCCTTGCTCGTGGGCAGAGTTTACCAAAGTTCGGCAAAGTGTCCTTGGATGACTCCGCTTATCCCTAAGTCAGAGTGCTGTTGATGACTAGTCCTTGATGATACCTCCCGGCGTGAACCAATTATACTCACCAACCAATCTCACACTTCTTTTAGCCGCTGAAACTCTTAACCTATCCCTAGGCCGAGTTAGTATTTCGCGATTGAAACACCGTACTTACCCCTTTCGTGAATCTAACTCTCCCGAGCTTAGATAAATGGATGATTCACAATATCCTCTCCCGAGCTCAATTGTGAAAACAAGGAATAACAAAGGATAAGCAAACCTTGATAACTTTATTGCATTGAATCAAAGACAAAGTACAATCTCCTCTCACAAATACTCGACAACCTTCACCTAATCCCTAAGAAGGTTTAGAACATAGTGGAGAGGAAAGAAACAAGAATAGAAATCGGCTCTCTCCCTAGGTATTCCGTATATTGTACATTGGGTGGCTAGGTCCTTATATAGGCTAGACCTAGGGCAAACCTTTCCTAAGTAGAATACAACTTGGAGTAGGAAACAAGTCAAGTACATAATTAAATATATTTCCAAGTTTATATTCGGATAAGGGGCTTTCCCGCGTGGTCTTCCTTTGGGCTTTTCCTTGTGCTAGCCAGCTCTGATTCATGGGCTTCCAGTCCAGACACGTTCCTTGGATTTTTGTCTTTCCGTCGCCTATAGTCTTGCTTCCTGTCTTTCTGCTGTTGCCTCGGCATCAGGTCCTGCCTCGGCCTTGTCCCTGCTGCGGCACTGGTTCTCCTGCACAGATATGAAAACACAGTAAAACGTGCCTTTTTCTGTAAATATTATCTATATGAGTATAACTTCTAAATATATCACATTAAACACATGCATTGGTCCGAGTGGGTGTATATTTGATGATTAATGCCCATAAAAGGAGTAAAAAGTGATAGTGTGTTGAGCACTTATCAATACGCATAACATGTTGCCTCATTAAAAATATTACCAGAAAAACCTATTGGGACAAAACCTCAGTTAAGGGAAAAAGAGTACAACACGTATTTACTCCCCCTCATGAAAATATCACATAAGATCTTTGAATCTTCATAATTCAATATTGAATACAATCTTCAAATATTGAAGTAGATTATGCACTAGTGGATAAATCTTCCAAATCATTACTTGAAATGATTCATTGAATACTATTCTTCTGAAGATCATGTGGGACGAAACTTTAAAGAAATATGTTTCATTTTCTCACATTTAATGTATCCACCTTGAGATATAAATTTTGCATTATCTCTACACAAGATAGCTTGCATCTTATCTTGTGAAAGCAATTCACATATCTTTTGGATATGCTTAGCCAAACACATATTTCGGCTTTGCCTCAAGCATAACGATTATTTAAAGGTAATGATTTTGTAGCACTTAAATAATTTTTCTGGACTAGCTAAGATACGATGCTTCCAGATCAAACAATGTATATATTGTGCTTTTAGACCAAGAATATCATTACCCTTTTCTCGAGGGTGGAATGGATCGTTTACATTAAGAGACATAGCAACCATAAGGGTGAATGCATTATGCATGTAAAGTCTCTTTAAAAAAAATTGTATGTCGATTGATGCACAAGGATTTGAGGAGATCTCTTCACGAGTCTCAATGATATTCAAATCATTGACATACACAATAATAAAAATTCATATTTAAACCTCTTAATAAAAATGCTAGGGGAAATAATTCATATAGCATTATGCTAATAAGTATTCAATGAGGCGATTATACAAAAGGCGCCTAAATTATTTCAAGCCATAAAAAGATATATTCAATATGATTGAATAATGTTTTCGAGAACTTGAATTAACTGGTTATGGCAATATAAATCTTTCCGGAAGTTTCATGTAAATATTACTATCAAGAGGCCTATTCAAATAGGATGTAACAACATCCATTAGGCAAAAACTAAGTAATTTTAGTTATTGATAAACTGATCAAAATCTAAAAGTAGTTGCATCCACCATCGACGAATATATTTTCCTCATAATCAATTTCATGTCTTTGTGAGAATCCTTGTGCAATCAAATGAGCTTATATCTCATGATTTCCCCTTTTAACTTCTCTTTCTCAAAAAGGCTCATTTACATCCACGAGCTTTACACATTTCGATGAATGGGCTATTGGCCCAAATACTTCTCTTTTCAAAAGAGATTTTAGTTTTACCTCAATTGCCTCTTTCATGCTGGCCAATCATTTCTTTGTTTACATTACCTAATTGACAATGGTTCATGATCCACATCATCAAATAAAATCTCTAGTGTTATATTGCATGCAAATATATTATCGACGTCGATTTAATTTCATTTCCACTTATTACTAGACATGACATAATCTATTGAGATCTCTTTATTATCAGGTATCTGATTCATGTCAATGTCTCTGATGGAGACCTTTTAATCTTTTCTTGAGATTTTCATAATTCATTGATTCCTCGATCAGACCATTATAAAATATATCTCCTTTTGTTTTTTGAGGGTTTCTTATATTTGGAACTTACTTGTCTACTACGCTTTAAGCGTAAGTTAGACTCATTAGAAACTAGTGTCTGTGCGTTCAAGACATCAAATTTAATCGGAGCATTCATAGCTGGTATATGTGACTTAGTCATCTTTTAGGGTCAGCAAAATCATCTAGCAATTGATTTGCTAAATGAATTATTCTTTGAACTTATAGTTCATATTGTTGAATACGTGGATCAAACTAAAAAAAAAGATAATTAATTCCAACTTATATCTTTTTCAGCTATATTATTTTCTCTCCCTAATGTTGGGTAAACTGACTTATTAAAATGATAGTCAGTAAATCAAACTGTAAATAAAATCTCTATTAGAAGATCAAGATATTTAATTATCAAGAGGAATTTAAATCTGATATATATTCCTAACAGAGCTCATCTTTGTCGGTTGTGGTGGAGCAAGTAGAACATATACCGCACACCAAAAAAATTTAAGATGAGAAATATTTGGTTCCTGACCAAAAACCATTTATAATGGAGGAAACTTATGATCATTTGTTGGCTTGATGTGAATTAGTGATACTATATGTAAAATTACATGTCATCAACAATATCTAGATTGATTGTTTTTATAAGATAATCTGGAAAATGTGCTCGTAATTTTATCAACTGAGCAAGTAGCCTCGCAAACACTAAGTTGTGGGTTAATAATAAGGATACATATGACCATCTAGTTGATGCATCGATAAAAATCGTGAAATATCTAGATGGTCTTTAAGAAAGGTGTATGGGCCCATAAATATCACCTTGTATTTGTTCTAGAAAATAGATTTACACTTTATCTTAGTTGTTAATGATTGAAGAATCAAATTATTTTCATAGCAAGTCTCACATTAAAAATTACAATGAAGAAAATCTTTGCTCTTCAATAAATGATTACATGAAAGTGTCAGCAAATTTTTACATCATAATTGAACCAGGATGGTTTAACCGGTCATGCCAAATAAAATTACCAGTAAACATCTGGTTTACAATAGCATAAGCTTCAATTTGTACTAATTCTTCTATAGTACAATATGGATGATAGTGCGTGTAATTTTTTTTCAAAATTTTCTTATTGCCTTGAGTTATACTCGTAATATTGAGATAGTCAGCATCCACTTGACTAATATCCTCAATATATTTCTACAAACATCTTTAAAAACTCAATAAGTCTCTTTATGACTTTGACTAGTATAATGCACTGTAAATATGGAATAAAGTTCCATTGGGTAATAACATATTTGCTCAATCGGAGCGTTCTGTGATATTAGTACTTCCGGATATAGTACTCACATTATTCCCTTTTATTTAAAATGGGAAAATATGCATAATTGTGTACTTTTTAACATGTACTTTATTTCATTCACTTCGAAGAATGAAAAATATGTGCTTTGTACCATTCACTTCGGGGAATGTAAAAATATTAAATATAGCACATCATATTGACACGCGTCGTATAGTGTCAAAAATAATTCCTTATTCTCAAATAAATAAAAATAATATAGTAAAGGAGAAGTAAGGGTCGATCCCACAAGGACTAAAAACTTCTTGATTACGCTTGTTTGATCAGTGATCAAAGAATATTGAATGATGTTTTTAAGTAAAAAGGGGTTTTTGTCGAATGTAATGAAGCTAAATAATTGAAGAGAAAATAAAATAAAGAAATTGATTTAAATACAATAAAAACTTAACCTTAGGCTTCCGCTTTGACTCGACTTAAATAGATCATCGGAAAAAGATTTTCACTTTGGAATTTTACGTCTGTAATTAGCTTTCAAGGTTCAATCCTTGAAGCAAAAATTCTAAACCGAATACCCAAGTCTATCTTTGATATTGGTTTCATGGATTAATCCACCAACTCAATGTTTGTAGAAATATCATTTAAATATCAAGACCGAATTGGATTATGTTATTTCAATAATAACAGGTCCAATCTTTAGTTTTCGCTTTAGCAATCAATTTGCTAAGTGTGTTCCCAAGAAGACGGATTACTTCAATAGCCGATCATTCCTCCCACATAAATGATCAAATCAAAATCTTGACCAAAGTCAATCTTTAGTTTTGAAATCAATTTGCAAAAAAATAAGTTCAAAAGAAAACTTTTAAAGAAATAAAAAGACGAAGTTATTGATGTGCTTTTTAATCCTCACGTTTGGATCGAATTATCGCTTAAGCCCTTGGCTAATAAAAATTTAGCCGAGCATAATTATGGAAGAAATTATGCTCGACATAAAAATAAAATAAATTAAAAATAAATAAATAAAGAAAATAAGAGAAGAAATTAACCCAAGGAATTTTGAATTAAAAGAGAAATTGAGAGATGAAAGATGTGTTCTAGGCATACCCAAGGTGGGTATTTATAGCCTTTTACAAACCCTAAAAATAAGAGATAAATCCTAAGATAATTCTAAAAATATTTAAATTCAAATTAAAAAGAGATAAATCCTAATTTAAACTTCAAAACGTTGCTGATAAGCTATCTGGAACGCTGATAAGCTATCATGTGCTTGCTGACGTCATCTTCTAGAAGCTGCTGATGAAACGTTGCGTCAGATTTCAAGCCCAAAGTCGAGCCCACGAATCCAGACTCGATCCAGAAAATAAAAAAAACTTCAAAAATCGGTCATTTAAGCTCATTTTCCAGATTCAGAGTCCTGCACAAAAAGATATGAAAAAAAAATAAGATTAGTAACAATTTCATCAAACCAAGGAGTAATTAAGCACAAAATAATAACTATTTTAAGCACTTATCAAATTCCCCTTACTTATTCAATGCTTGTCCTCAAGTATTCCTCAACTGACATACCAAAATCTCAAGTTGACAAATCTTAATTCACTACAAGTCTTAATCTCCTTAACGAAAGAAAATCAAGCAACTGATGTAACTAAGAAATAATCAAGCAAGTGGCAAGACTAGAAACAATTTCAAAATAAACAAGACATTCCAATTATTAGCTAATTTAATGATGCAAGTCTTGATACCCTCACAAGGATTCACTCATTTCGCTCAAAGTGTTTAAGTTCAAAAGAGTCGCTCAAGCCGAAACTGATCAAAGAATTACTGTCGCGTGTCAAAAGTGCGCGTTTAGTGCAAGTGGACACATCGAAAGTAATAAGTGATAAGCATTTATCGGATTATCGTCTCCACAGGGACTGGTATACTTAATATGTCTTCTTCGCCTTCTTGTTCTGTAGAAAGAAGTAAAATAAAACACAAGTGATCGAGTTTTGTTTAACTAAACTAAAATAACTAAGCAAAGTAAAGAAATTGAATATTAGAGAGAGATGGGTCAAGATCCAGTTGCGTTGTTTTGTGGAATTGATTGACTCGTCTCTGCTCAATGCAATCGTATATCACTGCCTCGGCAGCACTACAGTTTACTGCCTTGGTAGCGACAATACTGTCCGCCAAGGCAATCCCTTGCTCGTGGGTAGACTTTACCAAAGTTCGGCAAAGTGTCCTTGAATGACTCC
This sequence comes from Abelmoschus esculentus, assembly GCA_035048815.1. NCBI lineage: Eukaryota > Viridiplantae > Streptophyta > Magnoliopsida > Malvales > Malvaceae > Abelmoschus > Abelmoschus esculentus. The sequence goes on from JAUCBN010000049.1 coordinate 8,345,376, forward strand.
GCTTATCCCTAAGTCAGAGTGTTGTTGATGACTAGTCCTTGATGATACCTCCCGGCGTGAACCAATTATACTCACCAACCAATCTCACACTTCTTTTAGCCGTTGAAACTCTTAACCTATCCCTAGGCCGAGTTAGTATTTCACGATTGAAACACTGTACTTACCCTTTTCGTGAATCTAACTCTCCCGAGTCTAGATAAATGGATTACTCTCAAACTTCCCTCTTGGGCTTGAATGCAAGAACAAGGAATAACAAAGGATAAGCAAACCTTGATAATTTTATTGCATTGAAACAAAGACAAAGTACAATCTCCTCTCACATATACTAAGCAACCTTCACCTAAACCCTAAAGAAGCTTAGAACATAATGGAGAGGAAGAAAACAAGTTATGAGTCGGCTCTTTCTCTCTATGTATTCCGTGTATATTACATTGGATGGCTAGGTCTTTATATAGGCTAGACCTAGGGCAAACCTTTCCTAAGTAGAATACAACTTGGAGTAGGGAATAAGTCATGTACATAATTAAAATATTTCCAAGTTTAATTCGGCTAAGGGGGCTTTCCCGCGTGGCCTTGTCTTGGGCTTTTCCTCATGCTAGCCAACTCCGATCCATGGGCTTTAAGTCCAAAAACGTCCCTTGGATTTTTGTCTTCCAATCGCCTACAGTCTTGCTTCCTGGCTCTCAGCTGCTGCCTCGGCATCAGGTCCTACCTCGGCCTTGTCGCTACCGCGGCACTAGCTCTCCTGCACAGATATGAAAATGTAGTAAAACGTGCCTTTTCTACAAATATTATCTCTATAAGCATAACTTCTAAATATATCGCATTAAGTACATGCATTGGTTCAAGTGGGTGTAAATTCGGTAATTAATGCCAAAAAAGGTGTAAAAAGTGATAGTGCGTTGAGCACTTATCACACCCCCAAACTCGAACTATTGCTTGTCCTCAACCAATGCAAACCATCAATTTGCCGAACTCTACTCTCTCTTGGTCTTACATGTCCATCTATTCTCCCCACAATAACTAGGCCTATTCTTAAGCCTTAACCTTTCGGCTACCCAAGGGTTTACCTAGAAACAAACTGTAAGAATTGTGAGTGTGTGCGTTTTTGTAGACAAGTTTGATTAAAGGTTTTCTTAGATAAACTCTAAGTTCAAGACAAATAGAATTTAGTTAAGTGTTCTCTTCTTTTCTAACAAATCCTTGAGCCAATTTCGGGCACCTCAAGGATCGTGTTTTTCCCTTCTCTAAATTCCTTCTTTCTTATATTCCTTAAAACATACTAGAGCCAATTTCGGGCACCTCTAGCATGAAGAAGAGTTCTTTCTAGAGCCGGTGATAGGCACCTCTAGTTACTTTCCCAAAAATCTAAGTCTTTATCAACTAAGTTCATTAAAAGAATTCTTATAATCCAACAAGTCCTAAAAGTGTTTAGATTTATTCCTATAGTAAGCGTCTAAGTTTTCATCCTTAAGTATCCTAAGGTTAAACCTTCTTAACAGGACCTAATCATGGTAAGGAGAAAGATCTCTATAGCCTTAAAGAATAAACTAAGGCAATACTGATGATAAGCAGTGCAAAAGTGTAGGCAATTACTTCAAGTAAGGCAGGGAGCATGAAAAATAAAATAAAAAAAATATCACAAGAATACTCCTTTTTGGCAAGGCCTCGATAGTAGATTGCTGCCTTGGCAGTGAATCTGCACCCCCAAACTCAAACCAAGCATTGTCCTCAATGCTTTATATTTGAATAAAAAATCGGGCAACACAAATATGAAATAAGCAGCATATAAAGACAGCAAAAGCAATTTATATTGAATTATGAGAAAAAGAAAAATTTAAAGCGACTCCGAAGAGCTGCTTGTAACAATCTTTCTCCTCGGCCTTGCTGCCGATTGCTTTGTTCTTGGTGAGGGCGATGGTTGAGCTTTTGCTTGCCGGGGTGGTTGGACTCTTGTGGGTGGTGTTCGTTGCATTGGGGCCTCGACCTCTTCTCCTTCTTCAACATTGGCCATGTCTTCGGTTAGCATTATGTCCGTTCCACCCTCCATTGTCGTGGCTCCTCCGGTGTGGTGTGTACTTGGTCCGGCGGCGGTAGAGCTTTGGTGCACATAGGCATCTATCTCAGCTGATAAACTGCCCATGATGATTGGGGATCGGGGTGGAGTGCTGAAGACTGCCCTCCGCTTGGATGGTCTTCTACTGGCAGATGATGCCGCGGCAGAATCCGCTGCCCTGGATGGGCCGGCAGCCTGGTGCTGGGGTTGAGGGTCACATGGAAGAACGACCTTGGTCCTACCGGAGCTGGTGTAGTCTCGGTGTAAGGGGCAACTGTGACAAACATATTGCTGGGAAACTCTTGAAATTGTGCCCCTTGGTCTAGAAAAGCGTGGAGCATCATCTGGGCGAGTGTGCCGTTGAAATCTCTTTGGTACTCCATGTACCTCTATTGTCTGAGGTCCATCGCTGCCATCCTTTGCAAAATCTCCTGCTATGGGTCTGCTGCGGCAGAGGTGTGGGCAGTATCAGGTATGTCTGCCGTGTACTAGGCCCCGACAACAGTATCAGCCATGAACTGCTGGGGCGTTGCTTGGACTGGCTCCGCCTGCATGATCTGCATGACCTTGTGACAAAAGTCCCTGGTCCGTCCTCGCCTTTGGGTAGTGTATTCGTCTGTGTCTTCGATTGGCACAGCTGCGGCAACACATAAACCTGTGATCAAACATGGGAAATACAATGGTCCCCTATCTTTCTTACCGCACTCGTGAATTTCACATAGGATGATCTCTCCAACATTGATGGTTCTTTTGTTGATGATCGATTGGATAAGCACCAATCGCCTTTGATCCACCGTGCTGTTGTGGGACGTATGGATGAGGCGTCTCTTGACAAAGGTATTCCACATCTTGGCCTCGGGCTTTATGCTTTGTCTTGTTACGGATCCTCTATGGGTACCGGTTTCCCATGGGGTGTTCGCGTAACAAAGATCGTCTTTGATTAACTCGTTATCCTCGACAGTGATGTCTTCCAAGAATTCAGCGTGAACATCACTGTTTGGGGTGAGGCCGTAGAAGTCGTTGATGATCTCGGCATCTAACTGGATCGTCCTGCCGCGGCAGTGAACGAAGAGGGAATCTTTGCTGGGCCCGTGCGCATAGAATTCCCTTACGATTGTAGCATTCGCCTGGTCAGGTTGAAGACAGAAAATTTCCCAATCTTGGTACTTGATTCTGTCAAAAAGATAATGCTCGATGCCATAGTTTTCATCATCCGAATGCTGGAAACCTTGCTCTTCCCATAATTGTCGGGCGATGAAAGATCGGTTGAAACGACCTTCAACATTGGCTGGGGCAAATCTCTTGCAGGTTGCCATCAAGATTGTGAGATGATTTCTTGAAGGTTTTCTTGAAAAGAATCTGGAATTTCACGAAGAATTGTGAGTAGGCAGAGAGTAATGTGAGAGGAAGATTGTTAAGAATGCTAAAGAAAACAAGAATGCGAAAGTGAATAGTTCAAGAGGAAGGGGTTTCTTATATAGGCCTCGGCCTTCTGACCGTTTGGATCCACTAGCCGTTTTGTAACCGTTTCCTTTTTCTGCCGTTTCCTTTTCTGCCGCGGTAGGAATCTCGGCAGACTAGCCGTTACATTGTTCTGCCCTTTGAGACTGCTCCGATCCTGACACTGTTTTTCTGCCTCGGCAGAGTTCCTGCTGTGAACTACTTCTCCTTTATTCTTGCTTATTGTCCTAAATAGAAATTAAACACACAAACAGAAAAATAATTAAAGCAAAACAAATTAGAGAAATAAAAATAAACTAAACTAATCCTAATATAATATGATTAAGAAAAAGGGAGGTGATCATGTTACTAGCGGAGTGCATGCAAATGCATCTCCCAAAATTATTCTCTCTCGTTGGCCCGAATTGTAAATCGATTGTGGGCCACTCCCTTTTGCTGTATGTCCATCCACTTTGGGCTTAATCTTTTTTCCAACTAATCTGTCGAGCATTCTGCCAAGGCAGGAAATTTTGGTACTTCCTGTGCGAATGGCCTTACACTCCTCTGGATCATCATATTTTTGTAAGTTATGGAATGCATTGAGTTTGACTTGTTGGTCATTGACCCGCATTGTCAACTCTCCTTTTTCCACGTCAATTAGGGTGCGTCCAGTTGCAAGGAAAGGTCTCCCCAGGATGATCGATGCATTATCATCTGCTTCACAATCAAGGACAAGAAAATCAACAGGAAAAATAAACTTATCAGCTATTACCAGTATGTCCTCGATTTTGCCTTCAGGTTGTACGTAGGATCGATCTGCTAGTTGGAGCATAAGTGTTGTAGGTTTTGCCCTTCCTATTCCATGCTTTTGAAAGACTGATTTGGGCATTAGATTTATGCTTGCTCCAAGGTCGCATAGGGCCTTACCTTCATAATTTTTACCTATTGCACAAGGTATGATAAAGCAGCCAAGGTCTTTTAATTTCAGTGGCATGCGATTAAGTAGCATTGCCATGCATCCCTCGGTAGCAGCCACTGTTTCGAACTCACCTATTCGTTTCCTCTTTGACACCATGTCCTTTAAGAACTTGGACTAGTTAGGCATTTGTTCAATTGCCTCTACGAACGGTATGTTAATGTGGACTTGCTTTAGAATATCAAGGAATTTCTTGAATTGCTGGTCCTGTTTTTGCTTTTTCAACCTTTGTGGGAAAAGTGGTGGTGGTCTCATCTCATCCAGGGTTTCTTTTGTTTAGAATTTAATACCTGGCACCACTGGGATTGTCGCTATCTCGACAGGCTGTTCAGGACCTGCTGTGCTCTCTGCCGGGGCAGTGTTATCAGCATCAGTTTGCTCAACCTCTTCTTTTGTTGGATCCGCTGATTGAATTTGGCTCTCTAGGATCTTTTCCTTCAGCTGTAGACCACTCCTAGTAGTAATTGCTTTGCAATGTTCATGACCCATTACCTTAGCAACTTCAGTATTGCTAGGTAGTCCTCCTTGTGGTCTAGTGTTTATGTTTTGAGCAAATTGCCCAACCTGAGTTTCCAGCGTTTTAATGGCCGCTTCTTGATTTTGCAACCTCATTTCAGTCCTATTCATAAAAGCGTCTGTCCTTTTGATGAAATTACTGTTCTCTGCCATGTATGACTCAGTTTTCATCATAAAGGCTTTGAGAGTGTTCTCCAACGAACTTACCGGTTGCTGCTGCAGCTGCTGCTGCGGCATTGACTGCTGGGCCTGCGGCGACGATAATTGTTGCATCGGTTGCTGAAATCTTGAAGGTTGGGTGATTGGGTTTAAGGCATTGTTAGGGTTGCTCCATGATAGGTTTTGATGCCTCTTCCATGAGGGATTGTATGTGTTGGACATTGTCGCATGTCAAAAGTGCGCGTTTAGTGCAAGTGGACACATCGAAAGTAATAAGTGATAAACATTTATTGGATTATCGTCTCCACAGGGACTGGTAGACTTAATATGTCTTCTTCGTCTTCTTGTTCTGTAGAAAGAAGTAAAATAAAACACAAGTGATCGAGTTTGGTTTAACTAAACTAAAATAACTAGGCAAAGTAAAAAGAAAGAATATTTGAGAGAGATGGGTCAAGATCTAGTTGCGTTGTATTGTGGAATTGATTAACTCGTCTCTGCTCAATGCAATCGTATATCACTGTCTCGGCAGCACTGCAGTTTACTGCCTTAGCAGCGACGATACTTGTCTGCCGCGGCAATCCCTTGCTCGTGGGTGGACTTTATCAAAGTTCGGCAAAGTGTCCTTGAATGACTCCGCTTATCCCTAAGTCAGAGTGTTGTTGATGACTAGTCCTTGATGATACCTCCCGGCGTGAACCAATTATAGTCACCAACCAATCTCACACTTCTTTTAGCTGCTGAAACTCTTAACCTATCCCTAGGCCGAGTTAGTATTTCGCGATTGAAACACTGTACTTACCCCTTTCGTGAATCTAACTCTCCCGAGTCTAGATGAATGGATTACTCACAAACTTCCCTCCCGGGCTTGAATGCAAGAACAAGGAATAACAAAGGATAAGCAAACCTTGATAATTTTATTGCATTGAAACAAAGACAAAGTACAATCTCCTCTCACATATACTAAACAACTTTCACCTAAACCTAATGGAGAGGAAGAAAACAAGTTATGGGTCGGCTCTTTCTCTCTAGGTATTCCGTGTCTCATACATTGAATGGCTAGGTCTTTATATAGGCTAGACTAAGAGCAAACCTTTCCTAAGTAGAATACAACTTGGAGTAGGGAACAAGTCATGTACATAATTAAAATATTTCCAAGTTTAATTCGGCTAAAGGGGCTTTCCCGCGTGGCCTTGTCTTGGTCTTTTCTTCATGCTAGCCAGCTCCGATCCATGGGCTTTATGTCTAGAAACGTCCCTTGGATTTTTGTATTCCAATCGCCTACAGTCTTGCTTCTTGGATCTCAGTTGCTGCCTCGGCATCAGGTCCTGCTCTGGATCAGGTCCTGCCTCGGCCTTGTTGCTGCCGCGGCACTAGTTCTCCTGCACAGATATGAAAATGCAGTAAAACGTGCCTTTTCTATAAATATTATCTCTAATAGCATGACTTCTAAATATATCACATTAAGTACATGCATTGGTTCAGGTGGGTGTAAATTCGGTGATTAATGCCAACAAAAGGTGTAAAAAAATGATAGTGCGTTGAGCACTTATCAGACATCATATTGTTGCAGTTGTAGTTCCCAACATACATACCGGTTTCTTGATTCATGCAATCAGAGGAACTGTGGTTACCTCCACATAAGTCACAATAAGAATCAATTACCTTGACCTCACGGGTATTTTGCTGTAATTGTAGGTTTTGCACCATCTTGGTAAGAGAGGCCAATTGTGCTGCCACTGAACTCGATGTGTCTAGTTCATTTACCGTGGCTTGGCGTCTTACTCCTCCTCGCCTAGATGTAGGAAATTGAAAATCATTTTTCGCGAGTTTGTTTAATATCTCGATAGCTTCCTCAGGTGCTTTATCAAGGAGTGTTCTGTTTGCCGAGGCATCTAACATCATCCTTGTCGGGGCATTCGTGGCATTATAGAACATTGTCACTTGTGTCCATAGGGGAAATCCATGCAAAGGACACTTGTGTAGTAACTCCCTGTAACGCTCCCATGCCTCGTACATTGGTTCGTCATCTGCCTGTCGAAAAGAAGTGGTTTCATTACGAATTCTATCATATAGGTTTGTAGGATTAAAACGAGTAATAAAATCACGACAGAGTTCACTCCAAGATCCAATAGATCCTGCTGGAATGCTATTTAGCTAAGCTTTCGCCCTATCCCTCAATGAATAGGGGAATAGCTCTAATCGCAAGACATCTTCATGGACTCCTTGGATTTTGAAAGAGTTGCAAATTTCCAGGAAAGACTTAAGGTGCTGCCTTGCATCTTCAGTTGCAGACCCACCAAATTGTCCAATAGTGTTAAGCATATTGAACATAACAGGTCTTAGTTCAAAGTGGGCTGCTTCTATCCCCGGTGTAACAACTCCTGGGTTTAATCCATTTAAGTCCTCCTCCAGGAAGTCTCTGACAGTGAGCTGCCGCAGCCCAGGTGGCGGCAGTAAAACTCCATTACTAGTAGGTAAGTTTTGTCCTACCGGGTGATCTGCCATAGCCTCTTGGATTTGTCTCCTCAACCTTAGCCTTGTTCGTTCAATCTCTGGATCTAATTCGTACAAAGGTTTGGTTGGGTTGGCCCTGTCATACACCAAGAAAAACAAGAGTAAAATAAAAAGAAAAAGAAACAAAAAAAAATAAAGAAAACAAAATTTAGTTTCCAGTCCCCGGCAACGGCGCCAAAAACTTGTCGCGTGTCAAAAGTGCGCGTTTAGTGCAAGTGGACACATCGAAAGTAATAAGTGATAAGTATTTATCGGATTATCATCTCCACAGGGACTGGTAGACATAATATGTCTTCTTCGTCTTCTTGTTCTGTAGATAGAAGTAAAATAAAACACAAGTGATCGAGTTTGGTTTAACTAAACTAAAATAACTAGGCAAAGTAAAAAGAAAGAATATTAGAGAGAGATGGGTCAGGATCCAGTTGCGTTGTATTGTGGAATTGATTGACTCGTCTCTGCTCAATGCAATCGTATATCACTGCCTCGGCAGCACTGCAGTTTACTGCCTTGGCAGCGACAATACTGTCCGCCAAGGCAATCCCTTGCTCGTGGGTAGACTTTACCAAATTTCGGCAAAGTGTCCTTGAATGACTGCGCTTATCCCTAAGTTAGAGTGCTGTTGATGACTAGTCCTTGATGAGACCTCCCAGCGTTAACCAATTATACTCACCAACCAATCTCACACTTCTTTTAGCCGCTGAAACTCTTAACCTATCCCTAGGCGAGTTAGTATTTCGCGATTGAAACACCGTACTTACCCCTTTCTTGAATCTAACTCTCCCGAGTCTAGATAAATGGATTACTCACAAACTTCCCTCCCGGGCTTGAATGCAAGAACAAGGAATAACAAAGGATAAGCAAACCTTGATAATTTTATTGCATTGAAACAAAGACAAAGTACAATCTCCTCTCACATATACTAAGCAACCTTCACCTAAACCCTAAAGAAGCTTAGAACATAATGGAGAGGAAGAAAACAAGTTATGAGTCGGCTCTTTCTCTCTAGGTATTCCGTGTATATTACATTGGATGGCTAGTTCTTTATATAGGCTAGACCTAGGGCAAACCTTTCCTAAGTAGAATACAACTTGGAGTAGGGAACAAGTCATGTACATAATTAAAATATTTCCAAGTTTAATTCGGCCTAGGGGGCTTTCCCGTGTGGCCTTATCTTGGGCTTTTCCTCATGCTAGCCAGCTCTGATCCATGGGCTTTAAGTCCAAAAACGTCCCTTGGATTTTTGTCTTCCAATCGCCTACAGTCTTGCTTCCTGGCTCTTAGTTGCTGCCTCGGCATCAGGTCCTGTCTCGGCCTTGTCGCTGCCGCGACACTAGTTCTCCTGCACAGATATGAAAATGCAGTAAAACGTGACTTTTCTGTAAATATTATCTCTATAAGCATAACTTCTAAATATATCGCATTAAGTACATGCATTGGTTCAAGTGGGTGTAAATTCGATAATTAATGTCAACAAAAGGTGTAAAAAGTGATAGTACATGCATAGGTCTTTGAACAAGGTTCTAATGGGGGTAGGGTGAAGGTAGGGGAAAAGGCCGAAAAAGATGCGTTAAGTGTTAAGACAAAAGATATTAAACATAAGAAGCAATCCACGATAATAATGAAGCAAAAAAAGATGGAAAGAGTAAATCAAGCAATCAAAAATTTTTTTTCGAACTTTTCAAGAGTTTCGAAACTTTTCACCGTTTTTCTTTTTTTTCCGAAAAGTATACATTGATACTTTTTCATTTTTTTCCGAATCAGTACACATTGGTACCTCTTTTATTCTTTTTTTTCGAACTTTTTTTTCGAATGCACTCTATTCTTCTTCTCTTTTTTTTTTCTCGTGGAACAAATAAGATCTAATGTCTTGACAAGGGTATAAAAATATGGGAATATAGAAAAAGAAAGGTTTAGGCTACATTAATAAGGTAAAACAAGAAAAATGGGTAAAGGCTCAAAGTGGTTCACTAAGGGATAAAAATAGAGGGTAGATTATTTAGGAAGTGAAGTGGTTAAACCTAAGTGCCTCTATCATTCCAAAGCATCATATTCATGTATGTAGTCCCAAAAAGCATCACATCGCAGGTTCTAGAACGCTAAAGATCAATTTGGTACACACAAATGAAACAAAGAGCAAGAATGAAAAGATGTGCTCATTAGGCTCAAGATCTCACATGAAAAAGGGTATTTGTATCAAGAAGCATCATTTCAACTAACCAATAATGGAACATCTATGTATCGTAATCAAAAGTAACTAATCACGCCATCAAACTATCATGCATCCTAGGTTCCAATAAAACCAAGATAAAAATCCATCGAGAAGGTTCAAGAAATGTAACAAACTAAGTAAAAGGCAACAAGAGATTTTAATTATATTAATATCAAAATAACCCAATTCCAAACATAAAATAAGCAAGGTGAAACCGACATGCAATTTTCCCATCCCCTCACTTAAACCGTTTCGTCCTAAAACAAGAATAAAAATTAAAGAGAGGGAAAATGAATACTCCCCGATCTTGGATTCGACATACGGTATCGGCTGATCAGAATCGTCAGCGGACGTTAAAGGATCTACTGCTCGTGATGAAGGTTGTCGCACAAAAAAATATTCTCAAAGGATTTCCATATTGTCGAAGTCCACTGGGGCAGTTACCGACGTTGTTTGGTGCGACGAAGAGTGGTCCTGTCGTGGGTTTGGTTTTCAACGAATGGTGCGAGAGGAGTGGCTAGTTTATAGACCGAAAGGTCATGTGGGTTGTGGTTCCGTAGCACCAATCTCGGCAGGACCAATGTCCGGCCGGTTGGCTTGGTTTTGCGTTCTCACCATGATTGAAATCGGTAAGGCGAGGTGATGGTCAAGGTGGGGCCCATGGTTTGAATTTTGAAACAAAAATTTATTTCTTGAGTATGAATTTATTTTCATATCCTAACTTGCAAAATAGATAAATAAAATAATTAAAATCAAGATAAGATAAATTTAAAACATAAATGAAGATAAATAAGATAAAAATTTTAAATGCGAAAGGATAAAATAAAACTTAATCCTAAATAATTTATTAATATGCAAATAAATTTAATTATTCTGAACCTAAATAAACAAATAAAATAAAATAAAATTTACTGAAAATAAAAAATGGGTTGTCTCCCATTAAGCGCATTTTTTAACTTTGTTAGCTCGACGACATGATCCAGACTTCAGGCGTTTGCAATTCGAATTCTTCAATTAAACCGACAAAGGCGTTTTCATAATATGGCTTCAACCGTTGTCAATTCATTTTGAAACGAACTCCTGAATCGTCTTGAATTTCGAATGCACAATGAGGAAATACTTCAGCCACAGTAAAATGTCCTGTCCACTTTGATCGCAATATTCCTACAAAATTTTTTAACTTGGAATTAAAAAGTAAAACTTTCTGACCAATATTAAAAAAATTTAAAGGAAATACGACGATCATGGAATTCTTTTGTTTTATCCTTATAAATTTTTGCACTGTCATAAGCGTTGCGCTTAATCTCTTCAAGTTCTTGAATTTGAAGTTTCCTGGCTTCGCCAACGGCATCCATTTGCGTGTTACATTCTTTTACCGCCCAGTAAACTTTATGTTCCAATTCAACCGGTAAGTGACACGGTTTACCAAAGACAACGCGATATGGGGACATGCCGATATGACATTTGTAAGCAGTACGATATGCGTATAAGGCATCGTTCAGCTTCAAGCTCCAATCTTTTATGTTCGGCTTCACAATTTTATCTAAGATGGATTTGATTTCCCGATTCGAAACTTCGGCTTGTCCATTCGTTTGAGGATGGTATGCTGTGGCGATTCTTTGAGTGACACCATATTTCTTCATTAACGCTTCAATGATCCGATTGACAAAATGAGCTCCTTGGTCACTAATTATAGCCTTTGGAGTGCCAAACCTGGAAAAAAATACAAAACTTTAGAAATTCGGCAGTAGTTCTAGCATCATTATTACGAGTAGCCTTAGCTTCTACCCATTTCGAAACATAGTCAACATCTAGAATTATATAACAGTTACCAAAAGATGAAACGAAAGGACCCATGTAATCGATACCCCATACATCAAATATTTCGCAAACATGAATGGATTAAGAGGCATCTCATTTCTACGGCTTAAATTACCGGCACGTTGGCATTTATCATAGATTTACAAAAAAAAATAAGCATCACGAAAAATATTAGGCCAATAAAATCCACATTCAAGTATTTTGTGCGCAGTTCTCTTGGGTCCAAAATGTCCCCCACAAGAATAAGAATGACAAAACTGAAGAATTGAACTTACCTCGTCTTCGGCTACACAACGTCGAATTACCTGATCTAAACAATGCTTCCATAGGTATGGATCATCCCAAATATATAACTGAGATTCTCGCTTAATTAGGCTAACCTCAGAACATGGTAAATCGGGTGAAAGCACTCCCGTGGCTAAATAATTAACCACGTCCTCATACCATGGCAATATGGATTGCGCAATATATAAATGTTCATCTGGAAACTTTTCTTCAATTGGTTCGCCATGTTGAGGGACTGAGAGTCGACTTAAGCGATTCGCAACTAAATTCTCACATCCCTTCTTATCTTTGATCTGAAGATTAAACTCTTGTAAGAGTAAAATCCATCGGATCAAGCGAGGTTTTGTCTCTTTTTTATTTAACAGGTACTTCAGTGCTGCATGATCAGAATAAACCACAATATTAGTACCTAAAAGATATGAACGAAATTTTTCTAAAGCAAAAATAATAGCAAAAAGTTCTTTTTCAGTAGTCGAATAATTTCGTTGAGCAACATCTAGTGTTTTGGACGCATAGGTTATCACGTGAGGTTCTTTTCCGATCTTTTGGCCAATTACGGCTCCTATGCTCGTGTCCGAGGCGTCACACATAAGTTCAAATGGATACTTCCAATTTGGAGGTTGAACGATTGGTGCCGATACAAGTTTCATCTTTAATTCTTCAAAAGCATTCATGCATTTTTTATCAAAGTCGAACACTTGATCTTTCTGCAATAAATTGCACAGGGGTGCGCCACTTTTGAGAAATTTTTGATGAACCGGCGATAGAATCCTGCATGACCTAAAAAGGTACGAACATCTTTCACAGTTTTGGGGTAAGGGAGTGAACGAATAATATCGATTTTAGCTTTATCTACAACAATCCCATTAGACGAAACAATATGTCCTAATATTAATCCTTTATCAACCATAAAATGACATTTTTCATAATTTAACACAAGGTTAAAATCAAGACATCTTTTTAAGACTTTTGTTAAATTTGATAAACATTCGTCAAAAGAATTACCATAAACTGTAAAATCATCCATAAATACCCCGATTCCTTTCTCGACGTAGTCGGAAAATATGTTTATCATACATCTTTGAAATGTAGCTGGAGCGTTACTTCAAATTTTGCACACGTGTTGGAACTAACTCACCTTCCGAATTTTTAATTACTGTTACTCCGGTTTTCTTTGGAACCACATGGTCCGGACTTACCCAATTACTGTCTGATATCGGATAGATGATGTCGGCATCAAGAAGCTTTTTTATCTCCTTTTTCACCACTTCCATCATTGATGGGTTCAAACGACGTTGTCCTTCCCGAGATGGTTTCGCTCCTTCCTCGATTTTTATCTTATGCATACAAGTCAAAGGACTAAGTCCTTTTATGTTTGCGATGGTCCAACCAATAGATTGCTTGTGTGCACGTAATACACTTACCAAACTATTTTGCTCCTCTTTCGAAAGTTTACTTGAGATAATTACCGGTAAAGAATTATCTTTTCCAAAAAACGCATATTTTAGGTGATCCAGTAATTCTTTAAGTTCAACTTTAGGTGCCTGCAAAATCGAAGGTAAAAGTTTAGATTTAGAAGGAGAGAGAGAAAAATTAGATTTAACAAAGGAAATATTTTCCAACTCCTTTTCATCTTCTTCGTAGCGAATTTCTTGATCCCTGAAAAAATTGAAAAAATTAGTTTCTAAAAATTTATCAACAAGTGGATCAATAATATCAATAGAGTTAATCTTTTCAACTTGATCAAGATATTTATTTGTTTTGTAAACATAAAATTCTACTACCTCACCGTCGAATTCCATTGTTAAAATACCGCTTCTTACATCAATCTTTGTATGAGAGATACTCAAAAATGGTCGTCCCAAAAGAATTTTAGAACAACTGTTGGTTTTATCGCTTTCCATATTGATGACATAAAAATCAGCAGGAAAAATGAGAACATCGACTTTTACCATAACATTTTTTAGCACTCCTTCAGGATATATGATGGAACGATCCGCCATCTGTATAATGACTCTTGTTTCCTTCAAAAGCTCGTTAGTAATCGTTTTATAAACCGAAAGAGGCATAACATTAATTGAAGCTCCTAAATCGCACATGGCACGATTAATTAAAACATTCCCAATTTTATAAGGAATAGCGAACATACCTTGATCTTTCATTTTTGGCGGAAGCTTTCGTTGAAAAACTACGGAAACATTTTCTCCCAAATTCACCTTTTCATTTCTGGTCAACTTCCTCTTTATAGTGCACAATTCTTTTAAAAATCTAGCATACCTTGGCACTTCTCGGATCACATCCAAAAGAGGTATATTGACTTGCACCTTTTTGAAAATATCAATAATCTCCTTTTTCTCGACCTTTTTATCACGTTTTGCCAACCGTGATGGAAACGAAGGTGCAATTTCTTTAGAAATAGAAGGGCTAGAAGGCGAAGGAGAGGAAATTTTACCTTGAGATTCGAGAGTTGGCATTTCCTTCTCTTTTTCCGTCTGTTCAGTGGTTTCCTATGGAACATCAGGATTAATTACTGTCCCACTTCTAAGGGTAATGGCACTAACGTTTTCCCTTGGGTTTATCTCGGTTTGGTATGAAAGTTTTCCTTGTGATTCTATTTTTCCTACGATTTGAGATAAATGGGACATTTGCTTATCTAGTTCCTGTAGGTGGGTCTCAGTTCGGTTCTGGAACTTATCTTGGGATATCGCTAATCGTTCAACAATGGATTCTAACGATGACTTTGACTGTTGTTTTTTTTCCTTGTTGATAAGGTTGGTTTTGCCTAAAGTTTGTTCCATATGTAAGGTTTGGATGATCCCTCCAACCGGGATTATAGGTATTGGCGTTGGGGTTATAGGGTCTTTGGGGAGGTCCAGGAAAATTTCCTAAGGCATTTACTTGGGCTTTATCATCCTCTAGGATGATCGGAAAACAATTCGTCCGATGTTCCGGACTAGTACATATTCCACAAAGTCTAGTTGTGTTCCTTTTATCTGCAACAAGAGATTGAATGATGTCAACTAATTTATCAATTTTATTTTCTAAGGAAACTGTACTTACCTCGTGAACACGTCGAGATGGTTCACTTGCAGTGTGAAACCTTTGAGAGTTGGCGGCCATGGTAGATATTAACGTTCTCGCCGCGGTAGGAGTCATGTTTACAAGTGCTCCTCCACTTGCCGCATCAATTACCTTCATATCCATAGGCGTTAAACCTTCATAAAAATACTGGAGCAATGTTTTTTCGCTTAAGTCGTGCTGTGGACAGTTAGCACATAGCTTTTTAAAGCGCTCCCAGTAATCATATAAAGTTTCAGTATCCTTTTGTCGGATACTCAGGATACATCGCCTTAATTCGCTCGCCTTAACTGCTGGAAAAACCTGTCAAGAAAAAGACGAGCCATATCAGTCCAAGTTGTAACAGAATTAGAAGGTAAATCAAATAACCAATCTTTTTCTATATCAGCTAAAGAAAAAGGAAAGGCGCGAAGTTTAATTTGGTCTTCGGATACTCCTTGTGGTTTTGTACTCAAACAAACCATGTGAAATTCCTTGAGATGTTTATGAGGATTTTCGCTCGACAAACCGTGATAGGTTGGTAGGAGATGAATTAATCCTATCTTGAGGGTGAAAGGCGTATCACCATTTGGGGTTGTTATTGCAAATCGGCTGATAATCATCAGGTGTTGCATTGAGCTGTTGGATGGTTCGATTGTCATCTCCCATCGTCACTTGTTATTCTCAATTTTCCTAGTCAAAAATCAAACAAAATAAATTAGTAACTTTTGTCGTAGTCCCCGCCAACGACGCTAATTTTGACACGTGTCGTATAGTGTCAAAAATAATTCTTTATTCTCAAATAAATAAAAATAATATAGTAAATGAGAAGTAAGGGTCGATCCCATAGGGACTAGAAACTTTCTGATTACGCTTGTTTGATCAGTGATCCAAGAATATTGAATGATGTTTTTAAGTAAAAAGGGGGTTTTGTCGAATGTAATGAAGCTAAATAATTGAAGAGAAAATAAAATAAATAAATTGATTTAAATATAATAAAGACTTAGCCTTAGGCTTCCGCTTTGACTCAACTTAAATAGATCATCGGAAAAAGATTTTCACTTCGGGATTTTACGTCGGTAATTAGTTTTCAAGGTTCAATCCTTGAAGCAAAAATTCTAAACCGAATACCCAAGTCTATCTTTGATATTGGTTTCATGGATTAATCTACCAACTCAATGTTTTTAGAAAAATCATTTAAATCTCAAGACCGACTTGGATTATGTTATTTCAATAATAACTGGTCCAATCTTTAGTTTTCGCTTTAGCAATCAATTTGCTATGTATGTTCCCAGGAACTCGGATTACTTCAATAGCCGATCCTTCCTCCCACATAAATGATCAAATCAAAATCTTGACCAAATTCAATCTTTAGTTTTGAAATCAATTTGAAAAAAAATAAGTTCAAAAGAAAACTTTTAAAGAAATAAAAAGATGAAGTTATTGATGTGCTTTTCAATCCTCACGTTTGGATCGATTCATCGCTTAAGCCCTTGGCTAATAAAAATTTAGCCGAGCATAATTATGGAAGAAATTATGCTCGACATAAAAATAAAATAAAGTAAAAAAATAAAGAAAGAAAGAAAATAACAGAAGAAATTAACCAAAGGAATTTTGAATTAAAAGAGAAATTGAGAGATGAAAGATGTGTTCTAGGCTTACCCAAGGTGGGTATTTATAGCCTTTTACAAACCCTAAAAATAAGAGATAAATCCTAAGATAATCCTAAAAATATTTAAATTCAAATTACAAAGAGATAAATCCTAATTTAAACTTCAAAACACTGTTGATAAGCTACTTGGAACGTTGATAAGTGATGAGTACCTAAAAGTCCTCATCTTTTATATCATTTTCCCATTTGATGACTACTAATAAACACAAATTTAATGGAAATAATGAATAATTCCGCTTATTTTCCATATTTCAGCATCCCAATACTTAATTCACGAATTTATCTATCATTTGGCATAAAACAGGTATGGTTACTGGTTTCTTCTCTTAGACAGGAAACTACCACATAGGTAATGTCAGATAGAATAATGGATGTTGTCGCGTGTCAAAAGTGCGCGTTTAGTGCAAGCAGACACATCGCAAGTAATAAGTGATAAGTATGTTATCGAGTTATCGTCTCCTTAGGGACTGGTATACTTAATATGCTTCCTTTATCTCCTTGCTCTGTGGAAAGATAAAACCACAAGTGAATTGGTGTGATTTATTTAAACTAAAATAATTGAATAAAAATAAAGAGTCAAAATATTAGAGAGAAAGATGGGCCAAGATCCAGTTGTATTGTATTGTGGACTTGATTGACTTGTCTTTATCCAATGCAATCGCATATCTCTGCTTCGGCAGCACTGCAGTTTAATGCCTGGGCAGCGATAACGCTGTCTGCCGCGGCAATCCCTTGCTCGTGGGCAGACTTTACCAAAGTTCGGCAAAGTGTCCTTGAATGAATCCGCTTATCCCTAAGTCAGAGTGCTGTTGATGACTAGTCCTTGATGATACCTCCCGGCGTGAACCAATTATACTCACCAACCAATCTCACACTTCTTTTAGCCGCTGAAACTCTTAACCTATCCCTAGGCCGAGTTAGTATTTCGCGATTGAAACACCGTACTTACCCCTTTCGTGAATCTAACTCTCCCGAGCTTAGATAAATGGATTACTCACAAACTTCCCTCCTGGGCTTGAATGCAAGAACAAGGAATAACAAAGGATAAGCAAACCTTGATAATCTTTATTGCATTGAATAAAAGACAAATTACAATCTCCTCTCACAAATACTCCACAACCTTCACCTAAACCCTATGAAGGTTTTAGAACATAATGGAGAGGAAGTAAACAAGAGTAGAAGTCGGCTCTCCCTAGGTATTTCGATATATGATACATTGGGTGGCTAGGTCTTTATATAGGCTAGACCTAGGGTAAACCTTTCCTAAGTAGAATACAACTTGGAGTAGGGAACAAGTCAAGTACATAATAATATTATATTTCCAAGTTTGAATTCGGCTAAGGGGGCTTTCCCGCGTGGTCTTCCTTTGGGCTTTTCCTTGTGCTAGCCAACTCCGATTCTTGGGCTTCAAGTCCAAACACGTTCCTTAGATTTTTGTCTTTCCATCGCCTATTACTTTGCTTCTTGTCTTCCTGCTGCTGCCTCAGCATCAGGTCCTGCATCGGCCTTGTCTATGCCGCGGCAATGGTTTTCCTGCACAGATATGAAAACACAGTAAAACATACCTTTTTCTATAAATATTATCTATTTAAGTATAACTTCTAAATATATAACATTAAGCACATGCATTAGTCCGAGTAGGTGAATATTTGGTGATAAATGCCGATAAAAGGAGTAGAAGATGATAGCGTGTTGAGCACTTATCACACCCCCAAACTCGAACTATTGCTTGTCCTCAAGCAATGCAAACCATCAATTTGCCGAACTCTACTCTCTCTTGGTCTTACATGTTCATCTATTCTCCCCACCATAGCTAGGCCTATCTTTAAGCTTTAACCATTCGGCTACCTAAGAATTTACCTAGAAGCAAACTATAGGATTTGTGAGTATGTGTTTTTGTGGACAAGTTGATTAAAGGCTTTCTTAGATAAACTCTAGGTTCAAGATAAATAGACATTGGTTAAGTCCTCTCTTCTTTTCCAAACTCCAAATCTTGAGCCGGTTTCGGGCACCTCAAAGACTTGTGTTTTTCTTAAAAACCTTTTTGTCTTTTCTTTTTAATATTCCTTAATACATACTAGAGACAATTTCGGGCACCTCTAGCATGAGGAAGAGATTTTCTAGAGCCGGTGGTAGGCACCTCTAGTTACTTTTCCAAAAATCTAAGTCTTTATCACCTAAGTTCATTAAAAGAATTCCTATAATCCACAAGTCCCAAAAGTGTTTAAAGTTCTTCCTATAGTAAGCTTCTAAGTTTTCATCCTTAAGCATCCTAAGGTTAAGCCCTCTTAACAGAACCTAAACATGGTAAGGAGAAAGATTCCTATAGCCTTAGAGAATAAACTAAGGCAATACTGATGATGAGCAGTGCAAGAGTGTAGGCAGTTAATTCAAGTAAGGCGGGGAGCATAAAAAAAATCACTGGAATACTCCCTTTTTTTAGCAAGGCCGCGGCAGAAGATTGCTGCCTTGGCAGTGAATCTGCACCCCCAAACTCAAACCAAGCATTGTTCTCAATGCTTTATATTTGGAAGGAATAAACGGCAAAACAGAATGTGAATTTATATGCAGCAAGGAAAAATAGTAAAAGCAATTGAATATTGAATAAAGGACAAAGAATTTTAGAGCGACTCCGAAGAGCTGCTCATAACAATTTTTTTCCGTTGCCTAGATGCCATGTGCTTTGTCCTTGGGGAGGGCGATGGTTGCGCCTTTGCTTGCCTCGGCGGCTGGACTCGAGTGGGTGGGGTCCTATGCATTGGGGCTTCTACTTCTTCTCCTTCTTCAATATCCGTCATCTCTTCGGTTATCATCATGTCCGTTCCTCCTCCCATCGTAGTTGCTCCTCCGGTGTGGTGTGTGCTGAAAACGGCTCTCCGCTTGGATGGCCTTCGGCTGACAGATGAGGCTGCGGCAGAATCTGCTGGCCTAGATGGTCCAGCAGCCTGATATTGGGGCTGAGGGTCCGTATGGAAGAACGGTCGCGGTCCTCCTGGGGCTGGTGTAGTCTCGGTGTAGGATGCGGCAGTAACGAACATATTGCTTGGGAACTCCGGCAATTGTACGCCTTGGTCCGGGAAGGCGTGCAATATCATCTGTGCGAGAGTGCAATTGAAGTCCCGCTGGTACTCCATGTACCGTTGTTGTCGAAGATCCATCGTGGCCATTCGCTGCAAGAGTTCTTGATACGAGTCTGCTGCGGCAGAGGTGTGGGAAGTACCAGGCATATCTGTTGTGTACTGGGCCCCGGCAGCAGTATCGGCAGTGAACTGCTGCGGTGTTGCCTGGACAAGTTCTGCTTGTGTTATCTGCATGACTTTGTGGCATAATTCCCTGGTCCATCCTCTTCTTGGGGGTGTGTATTCATCCGTTTCTTCAATGGGTACACCTGCAGAAACACATAAACCCGTAATCAAGCAAGGGAAATACAATGATCGCTGGCCGGGGTGAGGCCGTAGAAGCTGTTGATTGTTTCGGCATCGAGTTGCACTGGCCTGCCGCGGTAGTGAACAAAGAGAGAGTCTTTGCTGGGCCCATGAGCGTGAAACTCTCGTACTGTTGTGGCGTTTGCCTGGGCAGGTTGCAAACAGAATACTTCCCAATTTTGGTACTTGATTCTGTCGAACAAGTAGTGTTCGATACCATAATTCTCTTCGTCCGCGTGTTGAAACCCTTGTTCTTCCCAAAGTTGCCTCACGATGAATGATCGATTGAATCGTTCTTCAACGTTGGCTGGGGCGAATCTTTTGTAGGTTGCCATCAAGAAAGAGAGAATTTAGTTCTTGGAGGTTTTGTTGAAGAGAAAACTGGAAAATCAGAAGGGATTAGTATGCAGAGAGTAATTGAGAGAGGTATTGTTAAGGATACTAAAGAAAACAAGAAAGTAAGAGTAGAAGTCGGCTCTCCCTAGGTATTTCGATATATGATACATTGGGTGGCTAGGTCTTTATATAGGCTAGACCTAGGGCAAACCTTTCCTAAGTAGAATACAACTTGGAGTAGGGAACAAGTCAAGTACATAATAATATTATATTTCCATGTTTGAATTCGGCTAAGGGGGCTTTCCCGCGTGGTCTTCCTTTGGGCTTTTCCTTGTGCTAGCCAACTCTGATTCTTGGGCTTCAAGTCCAAACACGTTCCTTAGATTTTTGTCTTTCCATCGCCTATCACTTTGCTTCCTGTCTTCTTGCTGCTGCCTCGGCATCAGGTCCTGCCTCGGCCTTGTCTCTGCCGCGGTAATGGTTTTCCTGCATAGATATGAAAACACAGTAAAACATGTCTTTTTCTATAAATCTTATCTATTTAAGTATAACTTCTAAATATATCACATTAAGCACATGCATTGGTTCAAGTGGGTGAATATTTGGTGATAAATGCCGATAAAAGGAGTAGAAAGTGATAGTGTGTTGAGCACTTTATCAGATGCTGGAAACCAAAACTGGAATGCAAATTAGTACCCGCCTCGGCAGCACTTGAAGGCCGCGGTAGCACCAGAGGCCGCGGTAGCACCTGGAACATAAATGTCGATATGATAGGTGATCTAAAGAGAAAAATAAGGTGGATGTTTTAAGACAAAAGGGATAGAAATCGAAGCTGAGGAACACACGGAAAGTCAAGGTCAAAGGCCACGCGGGAAAATAATCCTTATAGGAATAAACTAGGAAATAAAATAAATATCTTTTATTTATGTACTTAACTTGTGTTTTACTCCAAGTTGTATTCCTACTTTGGAAAGGTTTGCCCTAGGCCAAGCCTATATAAACCATAGCCTATGTAGAGAGGAGGATATCTCGAATTCAAGTGTTCATAGAAAACCCTAAACTCCTCCATCGTCCCCTTGGGGTTTAGGTTAGTTTGTGGAGTAGTTGTGGAAGAGATTGACTTTTGTTTCTTGTTTTAATGCAATAAAATATCAAGGTTTGCTTATCCTTTGCCATTCTTTGTTCTTGCATTCAAGCTCGGGAGAGAAGTTTGTAAGTAATCTATTTATCTAGACTCGGGAGAGTTAGATTCACGAAAGGGATAAGTACGATATTTCAATCGCGAAATACTAACTCGGCCTAGGGATAGGTTAAGAGTTTCAGCGGCTAAAAGAAGTGTGAGATTGGTTGATGATTATAATTGATTCATGCCGGGAGGTATCATCAAGGATTGATCACCAACAGTACTTCGACTTAGGGATAAGCGGAGTCATCCAAGGACACTTTGCCGAACTTTGATAAAGTCCACCCAAGAGCAAGGGATTTCCGCGGCGGACAAGTATCGTCGCTACCAAGGCAGTAATCTGCAGTACTGCCGAGGCAGTTATGTACAACTGCACTGGACAGAGACAAGTCATTTGAATCCACACTACGAAGCACTTTAACCTACCCCACTTTTCCATCCTTGATTTCTTGATCATTTATCTTTATCGCTTTAATTAGTTTCCTTAGTTATAATCTAACTCAATTATTTATGTCTTTACTTTTCCATTGTGCAGGAAGAATAAATTGCGTAAGTAAAGTCAATCCTCGTGGGTTCGACATCTTAAATACTACAATGTGACAAAGGTGGAAGGACGAATGCTTCATCATAAAAGCAGGACTTTCTAGCCTCCATCAGATTTACAAAAACTTGTCGCGTGTCAAAAGTGCGCGTTTAGTGCAAGTGGACACATCGCAAGTAATAAGTGATAAGTATTTATCGGATTATCATCTCCACAGGGATTGGTATACTCAATATGTCTTCTTCGTTTTCCTGTTCTGTAGAAATAAAATAAAACACAAGTAGTTTTGGGTTTGATAAACTAAAATAAAATAACTGAATAAAATAAAAAGATTTGATAAGTAGAGAGAGAGGTCAAGATCCATTTGCGTTGTATTGTGGATTTGATTGACTTGCCTCTGCCCAATGCAATCGTATATCACTGCCTCGGCAGCACTGTAGATTACTACCTTGGCAGCGACGATACTTTCCGCCGCGACAATCCCTTGCTCGTGAGTGGACTTTACCAAAGTTCGGCAAAGTATCCTTGAATGACTCCGCTTATCCCTAAGTCGAAGTATTGTTGATGACTAGTCCTTGATGATACCTCCCGGCGTGAATCAATTATACTCACTAACCAATCTCACACTTCTCTTAGCCGCTGAAACTCTTAACCTATCCCTAGGCCGAGTTAGTGTTTCGCGATTGAAACACCGTACTTACCCCTTTTTTGAATTTAACTCTCCCGAGTCTAGATAAATGGATTACTCACAAACTTCCTGTCGCGTGTCAAAAGTGTGCGTTTAGTGCAAGTGGACACATCGCAAGTAATAAGTGATAAGTATTTATCGAGTTATCATCTCCTCAGAGACCGGTCTACTTAATATTCTTTCTTTATCTTCTTGCTCTGTAGAAAAATAAAAACACAAGTGAATGGGTGTGATTTATTAAACTAGAATAATTGAATAAAAATAACAAGGTCGAAATATCAGAGATTAAGATGGGCAGGATCCAGTTGTATTGTATTGTAGACTTGATTGACTTGTCTTTATCCAATGCAATCGCATATCTCTGCCTCGGCAGCACTGCAGTTTAATGCCTGGGCAGCGATAACGTTGTCCGCCGCGGCAATCCCTTGCTCGTGGCAAACTATACCAAAGTTTGGCAAAGTGTCCTTGAATGACTCCGCTTATCCCTAAGTCAGAGTGCTGTTGATGACTAGTCCTTGATGATACCTCCCGGCGTAAACCAATTATACTCACCAACCAATCTCACACTTCTTTTAGCCGCTGAAACTCGTAACCTATCCCTAGGCCGAGTTAGTATTTCGCGATTGAAACACCGTACTTACCCCTTTCGTGAATTTAGCTCTCCTGAGCTTAGATAAATGGATCACTTACAAACTTCCCTCCCGGGCTTGAATGCAAGAACAATGAATAACAAAGGATAAGCAAACCTTGATAATCTTTATTGCATTGAATGAAAGATAAAGTACAATCTCCTCTCACAAATACTCCACAACCTTCACCTAAACCCTATGAAGGTTTTAGAACATGATGGAGAGGAAAGAAACAAGAGTAGAAGTCGGCTCTCCCTAGGTATTTCGATGTCTATTACATTGGGTGGCTAGGTCTTTATATAGGCTAGACCTAGGGCAAACCTTTCCTAAGTAGAATACTACTTGGAGTAGGGAACAAGTCAAGTACATAATAATAATATATTTCAAAGTTTGAATTCGGCTAAGGGGGCTTTCCCGCGTGGTCTTCTTTTGGGCTTTTCCTTGTTCTAGCCAGCTCCGATTCATGCGCTTCAAGTCCAGACACGTTCCTTGGATTTTTGTCTTTCCATCGCGTATCACTTTGCTTCCTATCTTCCTGCTGTTGCCTCAGCCTTGTCTCTACCGCGGCACTGGTTCTCCTGCACAGATGTGAAAATGCAGTAAAACGTGCCTTTTTCTATAAATATTATCTATTTAAGTATAACTTCTAAATATATCACATTAAGCACATGCATTGGTTCAAGTGGGTGAATATTTGGTGATAAATGCCGATAAAAGGAGTAGAAAGTGATAGTGTGTTGAGCACTTATCACACACCCAAACTCGAACTATTGCTTGTCCTCAAGCAATGCAAACCATCAATTTGCCGAACTCTACTCTCTCTTGGTCTTACATGTCCATCTATTCTCCCCACCTTAGCTAGGCCTATCTTTGAGTCTTAACCATTCGGCTACCTAAGAATTTACCTAGAAACAAACTATGGGATTGTGAGTGTGTCCATTTTTGTGGACAAGTTGATTAAAGGCTTTCTTAGATAAACTCTAAGTTCAAGACAAATAGACATTGGTTAAGTCTTCTCTTCTTTTCCAAACCCCAAATCTTGAGCCGGTTTCGGGCACCTCAAAGACTTGTGTTTTTCTTTTCACTAAAAATCTTTTTTTTTCTTTTTGATATTCCTTAATACATACTAGAGCCAATTTCGGGCACCTCTAGCATGAAGAAGAGATTTTCTAGAGCCGGTGGTGGGCACCTCTAGTTACTTTTCCAAAAAATCTAAGTCTTTATCACCTAAGTTCATTAAAAGAATTCCTATAATCCACAAGTCCCCAAAAGTGTTTAAAGTTCTTCCTATAGTAAGCTTCTAAGTTTTCATCCTTAAGCATCCTAAGGTTAAACCCTTTTAATAGAACCTAAACATGATAAGGAGAAAGATTTCTATAGCCTTAAAGAATAAACTAAGGCAATACTGATGATGAGCAGTGCAAGAGTGTAGGCAGTTAATTCAAGTAAGGCGGGAGCATAAAAATTAAAAAAAATTTCACTGGAATACTCCCTTTTTGGCACGGCCGCGGCAGTAGATTGCTGCCTTGGCAGTGAATCTGCACCCCCAAACTCAAATCAAGCATTGTCCTCAATGCTTTATATTTGGAAGGAGTAAACGGCAAAACAGAATATGAATTATATGCAGCAAGGAAAGATAGTAAAAGCAATTGAATAATGAAATAAAGGACAAAGAATTTTAGAGCGACTTCGAAGAGCTGCTCGTAACAATTTTTCTTCGTTGCCGAGATGCCATGTGCTTTGTTGCCGAGCTGCTCGTAATAACTCTGATGGTTGTGCCTTTGCTTGCCTCGATGGCTGGACTCGAGTGGGTGGGATCCTATGCATCGGGGCTTCTACTTCTTCTCCTTCTTCAACATCCGCCATCTCTTCGGTTATCATCACGTCCGTTCCTCCTCCCATCGCAGTTGCTCCTCCGGTGTGGTGTGTGCTTGGGCCGGCGGCAGTAGAGCCTTGGTGTACATAAGCATCTATCTCGGCAGATAGACTGCCCATGATAATTGGCGATCTTGGTGGAGTGCTGAAAACGGCTCTCCGCTTGGATGGCCTTCGGCTAACAAATGAGGCCGCGGCAGAATCTGCTGGCCTTGATGGTCCAGCAGCCTGGTATTGGGGCTGAGGGTCCGGATGGAAAAACGGTCGCGGTCCTCCGGGGGCTGGTGTAGTCTCGGTGTAGGGTGCGGCAGTAACAAACATATTGCTGGGGAACTCTGGGAATTGGACGCCTTGGTCTGGCAATGCGTGCATCATCATTTGGGCGAGCGTTCCATTGAAGTCCCGTTGGTACTCCATGTACCGTTGTTGTCGAAGATCCATCGTGGCCATGCGCTGCAAGATTTCTTGATACGGGTCTGCTGCGGTAGAGGTATAGGCAGTACCAGGCATGTCTGCCGTGTACTGGGCCCCGGCAGCAGAGTCGGCAGTGAAGTGCTACGGTTTTGCCTGGACAGGCTCTGCTTGTGTGATCTGCATGACTTTGTGTCAAAATTCCCTGGTCTATCCTCTTCTTGGAGGTGTGTATTCATCGGTTTCTTCAATAGGCACACCTGTAGAAACACATAAACCCGTAATCAAGCAAGGAAAATACAATGGTCCTCGATCTTTCTTACCGCACTCGTGAATCTCCCGTAGGATAATTTCTCCAACGTTGATGGTCCTTTTGTTGATGATGGATTGGATAAGCACCAATCTCTTGCGATCCACCGTGCTATTATGTGATGTTGGGATGAGGCGTCGTTTGACGAAGGTGTTCCACATCTTGGCCTCCGGCTTCAAACTTTGTCTTGTTACAGATCCCCGATGGGTACCGGTTTCCCATGGAGTGTTTGCGTAACAAAGATCGTCTTTGATCAGTTCATAGTCCTCGGCAGTGATGTCTTCGAAGAAATCCGCATGGAGATCGCTGGCCGGGGTGAGGCCGTAGAAGCTGTTGATTGTTTCGGCATCGAGTTGCACTGGCCTGCCGCGGTAGTGAACAAAGAGAGAGTCTTTGCTGGGCCCATGAGCGTAAAACTCTCGTACTATTGTGGCGTTTGCCTGGGCAGGTTGCAAACAGAATACTTCCCAATTTTGGTACTTGATTCTGTCGAACAAGTAGTGTTCGATACCATAATTCTCTTCGTCCGCGTGTTGAAACCCTTGTTCTTCCCAAAGTTGCCTCACGATGAATGATCGATTGAATCGTTCTTCAACGTTGGCTGGGGCGAATCTTTTGTAGGTTGCCATCAAGAAAGAGAGAATTTAGTTCTTGGAGGTTTTGTTGAAGAGAAAACTGGAAAATCAGAAGGGATTAGTATGCAGAGAGTAATTGAGAGAGGTATTGTTAAGGATACTAAAGAAAACAAGAAAGTAAGAGTGAATAGTTCAATAGGAAGGAGTTTCTTATATAGGCCTCGACCTTGTAACCGTTGAGATCACTAGCCGTTGTAACCGTTTCCTTCTTCTGCCGTTTCCTTTTCTGCCGCGGCAGGGATCTCAGTAGACTAGCCGTTACACTTTTCTGTCCGTTGAGACTGCTGCGGTTCTGACACTGTTTTACTACCTCGGCAGAGTTCTTGTTGTGAACTATTTTTCCTTTATCGTTGCTTTTTATTCCTAACTAAAAAAATTTAAACACACAAAAGAAAAAGATTGCTTAAAGCGAAAATAATTAAAAAAAATAAACTACTAACCCTAATATAATAAAGAAAAGAAAAAAGGAGAGTTTAGGTTACTGGTGGAGAGCATGTGAATGCGTCTCCCAATTTTATTTTCTCCCTTAGGCCCAAATTATGTATTGGGTGTGGGTTGCTCCTTAGTGCTATCTGTCCATCCGTCTTGGGCTTGATTTTCTTGCCGAATATCCTGCCGAGCAGACTGCCCAGGCAAGATATCTTATTGTCTACTGTGCGGATGGCCTTGCATTCCTCTAGATCGTCATAGCTCTTTAAGTTGTGGAATGCGTTGAGTTTGACTAGTTGGTCATTGACCCGCATAGTCAACTCTCCTTTTTCCACGTCAATCAATGTACGTCCAGTTGCTAGGAAGGGTCTCCCAAGGATGATCGGTGCGTTGTCGTCTACTTCACAATCAAGGACAAGGAAATCAGCAGGAAAAATAAACTTATCAACTCTTACCAGTATGTCCTCGATTTTTCCTTCAGGTTGCACATAGGATCTATTTGCGAGTTGGAGCATCACTGTTGTAGGCTTCGGCCTTCCAATTCCAAGCTTTTGGAAGACTGATTTAAGCATGAGGTTTATACTTGCTCCAAGGTCGCATAGGGCCTTTCCTTCATAACTCTTTCCTATTGCACAAGGTATAGTGAAACAACCAGGATCTTTTAACTTTGGTGGCATGCGGTTATGCAGCATTGCCATGCATCCCTCGGTGGCAGCCACTGTCTCAAACTCACCTATTCGTTTTCTCTTTGATACCATATCCTTTAAGAACTTGGCATAGTTGGGCATTTGTTCAATGGCCTCAACGAATGGTATGTTGATGTGGACTTGCTTCAAAATATCGAGGAACTTCTTGAACTGTTGATCCTGTTTTTGTTTCTTCAACCTTTGCGGGAAAGGTGGTGGTGGTCTCATCTCATCCAGTGTTTCCTTAGTTTGGAATCGTATACCTGGCACCACTGGAATTTTTGCTGCCTCGGCAGACTGCTCAGGCGCTGCAGTGCTTGCTGCCGGGGCAGTGTTGTCAGTCTCGGTTTGCTCAGCCTCTTCTTTTGATTTGCTCAGTCTCTTTCAACTGTAGACCACTCCTGGTAGTGATTGCTTTGCACTGTTCATGGCTTAGTACCTTAGCAACCTCAGTATTGCTAGGTAGGCCTCCTTGTGGTCTAGTGTTTATACATTGAGCAAACTGCCCAACCTGAGTTTCCAGAGTTTTTATGGCCGCTTCTTGATTTTGTAGCCTCATCTCAATCCTATTCATAAAGGCGTCGGTCCTCTTGATGAAATTACTATTTTCCGCCATATATGACTCGGTTTTCATCATGAAGGCCTTTAACGTGTTTTCCAATGAATTGACCGATTGTTGCTGCATCTACTGCTGCGGTAACGGTTGTTGGACTTACTGCTGCGGCATTGGCTGCTGAAATCCCGGTGGTTCAATTACCTTGACCTCACGGGTATTGTTTTGTAATTGTAGGTTTTGCACCATCTTGGTAAGAGAGGCCAATTGTGTTGCCACTGAACTTGATGAGTCTAATTCGTTTACCGTGGCTTGGCGTCTTACTCCTCCTCGCCTAGATGTGGGAAACTGGAAGTCATTCCTTGCGAGTTTATTCAAGATTTCAATAGCTTCTTCGGGTGCCTTGTCCAGGAGTGTGCCGTTTGCCGAGGCATCCAACATCATCCTTGTCGGGGCATTCGTGGCGTTGTAAAACATTGTCACTTGTGTCCATAAGGGAAATCCATGCCGCGGACACTTGTGCAATAGCTCTCTATAGCGTTCCCATGCCTCGTACATTGGTTCGTCTTCAGCCTGTCGAAAAGAAGTAATTTCATTACGAATTCTATCATATAGATTAATAGGATTAAAACGAGTAATGAAATCACGGCATAGTTCACTCCAAGATCCAATAGATCCTGCTGGAATGCTATTCAACCAAGCTTTCGCCCTATCCCTCAGTGAATAGGGGAATAGCTTTAATCGCAAGACATCTTCATGGACTCCTTGGATTTTGAAAGAGTTGCAAATCTCCATGAAGGATTTGAGATGCTACCTTGCGTCTTCAGTTGCAGACCCACCAAATTGTCCAATTGTATTTAACATGTTGAACATAACAGGTTTAAGTTCAAAATGGGCTGCTTCAATCTCGGGTGTAACGACTCCTGGGTTTAGTCCATTTAGGTCCTCCTCCAAGAAATCTCTGACAGTCAGCTGCCGCGGCCCAGGTGGCGGCGGTAGACCTTCATTGCCGGCACGTATGTTTTGTCCTTCCTGAACCTCTACCATGACTCCTCGGATTTGTCTCCTCAACCTTAGCCTTGTTCTTTCAATCTCAGGATCTAACTCGTATAAGGGGTTGGTTGGATTGGCCCTGGTCATACACCAAGAAAAACAAAAGTAAAATAAAAAGAAAAAGAAAAAGAAAAAGAAACAAGAAAATAAGGAAAACAAAATTTAGTTGCCAGTCCCCGACAACGGCGCCAAAAACTTGTCGCGTGTCAGAAGTGTGCGTTTAGTGCAAGTGGACACATCGCAAGTAATAAGTGATAAGTATTTATCGAGTTATCGTCTTCTCAAGGACTGGTCTACTTAATATGCTTTCTTTATCTTCTTGCTCTGTAGAAAAATAAAAACACAAGTGAATGGGTGTGATTTATTAAACTAGAATAATTGAATAAAAATAACAAGGTCGAAATATCAGAGAGAAAGAAGGGCCAGGATCCAGTTGTATTGTATTGTAGACTTGATTGACTTGTCTTTATCCAATGCAATCGCATATCTCTGCCTCGGCAGCACTGCAGTTTACTGCCTGGGCAGCGATAACGCTGTCCGCCACGGCAATCCCTTGCTCGTAGGCCTCGGTAGTAGATTGCTGCCTTTTCTTTTTCTTGGCAAGGCCTCAGCAGTAGATTGCTGCCTTGGCAGTGAATCTGCACCCCCAAACTCAAACCAAGCATTGTCCTCAATGCTTTATATTAGAAGAATTTAGCGGGCAACAAAAAATTATGAAAGAAAGAAGCAGTATATAAAGAAACCAGCAGCAAATAATATTGAGTTATATGAAAAATTTAAAGAGACTCCGAAGAGCTACTTGTAACAATTTTTCTCCTAGGTCTTGCTGTCGACTGCTTTGTTCTTGGTGAGGGCGAAGGTTGAGCTTTTGCTTGCCGGGGCAGTTGGACTCTTTTGGGTGGTGTCCATTGCATTGGAGCTTTCACTTCTTCTCCTTCTTCCACGTCGGCCATCTCCTCGGTGATCATCATGTTTGTTCCTCCTTCCCTTGCTGTGGCTGCCTCGGTATGATGTGTACTCGGTCCGGCGGCGGTTGAGCTTTGGTGCACATAGGCATCTATCTTAGTTGATAAACTGCCCATGATGATTGGGGATCATGGTGGAGTGCTAAAGACTGCCCTCCGCTTGGATGGTCTTTTGCTGGCAGATGATGCTGCGGTAGAGTCTGCTGCCCTGGATGGGCTGGCAGCCTGGTACGGTGGTGGAGGGCCCGCGTAGAAGAACGGCCTTGGTCCTCCCGGAGCTGGTGTAGTCTCGGTGTAAGGGGCGACTGTGACAAACATATTGTTGAGGAATTCTGGAAACTGCACCCCTAAGTCTGGAAAAGCATGGAGCATCATTTGGGCTAATGTGCCATTAAAGTCTCTTTTATACTCCATGTATCTCTGTTGCCTGAGGTCCATCGCTGTCATCCTTTGCAATATCTCCTGGTATGGGTCTGCTGCGGCAGAGGTGTGGGCAATGTCTGGCATGTCTATCGTGTACTGGGCCCCGACAGTAGTATCAGTAGTGAACTGCTGGGACGTTGCTTGGACTGGCTCCGCTTGTGTGATCTCCATTACTTTATGGCAAAAGTCTCTGGTCCATCCGCGCCTTTGGGGAGTGTATTCGTCCGTATCTTCTATTGGTACACCTGCGGCAACACACAAACCAGTGATCAAACATGGGAAATATAATGGTCCTCTATCCTTCTTACCGCAGTCGTGAATTTCTCGTAAGATGATCTCTCCAACGTTGATGCTTCTCTTGTTGATGATCGATTGGATGAGCACCAATCGTTTTCGGTCCACTGTGCTGTTGTGGGATGTGGTAATGAGGCGTCGCTTGACAAAGGTATTCCAAAGCTTAGCCTCGGGCTTTAAACTCTGCCTTGCTACCGATCCTCTATGGGCACCAGTTTCCCATTGAGTGTTCGTGTAGCAAAGGTTGTCTTTGATCAACTCGTAGTCCCCGGCAGTGACATCCTTCATGAATTCAGCGTGAACATCATGGGTCGGGGTGAGGCCATAGAAATCGTTGATGGTCTCGGCATCTAACTGGACAGGCCTGCCTCGGTAGTGGACAAAGAGGGAATCTTTACTGGGCCCGTGCACATAGAATTCTCACACGATGGTAGCGTTTGCCTGGGTAGGCTGAAGACAGAAGATTTCTCAGTCTTGGTACTTGATTCTGTCGAAGAGATAATGCTCGATGTCGTAGTTTTCATCATCCGAGTGTTGGAAACCTTGTTCTTCCCACAATTGCCGAGCAATGAAAGACCTGTTGAAACGGTCTTCAACATTGGCTGGGGCAAATCGCTTGTAAGTTGTCATCAAGATTGTGAGAGATTGATATCTTGGAGATTTTCTTGGAGTCTAGAAATTTCACGAAGAATTGTGAGTAGGCAGAGAGTATTGTGAGAGCAAGATTGTTAAGAATTCTAAAGAAAACAAGAAAGCAAGAGTGAATAGTTCAAGAGGAGAGGGTTGCTTATATAGGCTTCGGCCTTGTGACTGTTTGAATCCACTAGCCGTTTTGTAGCTGTTACTCTTTACTGCCGTTTCCTTTTTTGTCGCGGCAGGAATCTCGGCAGACTAGCCGTTACACTGTTCTGCCCGTTAAAACTGCTGCGGCTCTGACACTGTTTTCTGCCTCGACAGAGTTCCTGTTTTGAACTATTTCTCCTTTATTCTTGCTTATTTTCCTAAATAAAAATTAAACATAACAAAGAAAAATACTTAAAGCAAAAATAAATTTAGAAAATAAAAATAAACTAAACTAATCCTAATATACTAATAATAAGGAAAAGGGAGGAGATCATGTTACTGGTGGAGTGCATGCAAATGCATCTCCCAAGATTATTCTCTCTTGTTGGCCAGAATTATCAATCAGTTGTTGACCACTCCCTTTTGTTGTGTTTCCATCCACTTTTAGCTTGATCTTTTTGCTAAATAGCCTGTCGAGCATGCTGCCAAGGCAAGATATTTTGGTGTCTGTGATGTGGATGGCTTTGCACTCTTCTGGATCATCATATTTTTTTAATTTGTGGAATGCATTGAGTTTGACTTGTTGGTCATTAACTCTCATTGTCAATTCTCCTTTTTCCACGTCAATTAGGGTGCGTCCAGTTGTAAGGAAAGGTCTCCCCAAGATGATCGGTGCATTATCATCTGCTTCAGAATCAAGGACAAGAAAATCAGCAGGAAAAATAAATTTATCGACTCTTACCAGTATGTCCTCGATTTTGCCTTCGGGTTGCACTTATGATCGATCCGCTAGTTGGAGCATAATTGTTGTAGCTTTCGCCCTTCCTATTCCAAGCTTTTGGAAGACAGATTTGGGCATTAGATTGATGCTTGCTCCAAGGTCGCATAGGGCCTTACCTTCATAGGTCTTAACTATCGCACAAGTTATGATAAAACAGCCAGGATCCTTCAATTTTGGTGGCATGCGATTGTGTAGCATTGCCATGCATCCCTCGATAGCAGCCACTGTTTCGAACTCACTAATTCGTTTCCTCTTAGACACCATGTCTTTTAAGAACTTGGCATAATTGGCATTTGTTCAATTGCCTCTACGAATGGTATGTTAATATGGATTTGCTTTAGAATATCGAGGAATTTTTTCAATTGTTGGTCCTGTTTTTAATTTTTCAACCTTCGTGGGAAAGGTAGTGGTGGTCTCATCTCATCTAGGGTTTCTTTAGTTTGGAATTTAATACCTGGCACCACTAGAGTTGTTGCTGTCTCGGTAGGCTGTTCAGGAGCTGCAGCGCTTTCTGTCGGGGCAGTGTTATCAAGATCAGTTTGCTCAGCCTCTTCTTTTGTTGGATCTGTTGATGGATTTTTACTTGCTGGAATCTTTTCCTTCAGCTGTAGACCACTCCTAGTAGTGATTGATTTACACTATTCATGGCCCATTACCTTAGCAACTTCAGTATTGCTAGGTAGTCCTCCTTGTGGTCTGTGTTTATGTTTTGAGCAAACTGCCCAACCTGAGTTTCTAGCGTTTTAATAGCCGCTTCTTGATTCTGCAACCTCATCTCAGTCTTATTCATGAAGGCATCTGTCCTTTTGATGAAATTACTGTTCTCAGCCATGTATGACTCTATTTTCATCATAAAGGCTTTAAGAGTGTTCTCCAAATAACTTACCGATTGCTGTTGCATCTGTTGCTGCGGCATTGGCTGCTGGACCTGCTGCTACGGCAGATGTTGCATTGGTTGCTGGAATCCTGAAGGTTGGGTGGTTGGGTTTAAGGCATTGTTAGGATTGCTCCATGACAGGTTTGGATGCCTCTTCCATGAGGGATTGTATGTGTTAGACATCATATTGGTTCGGTTGTAATTTCCAACATACATACCGGTTTCTTGATTCATACAATCAGAGGAACTATGGTTACCTCCACATAAGTCACAAAAGGAATCAATTACCTTAACCTCACGGGTATTTTGCTGTAATTGCAAGTTTTGCACCATCTTTGTAAGAGATGCCAATTGTGCTGCCACTGAATTTGGTGTGTCTAACTCATTCACCGTGGCTTGGCGTCTTACTCCTCCTCGCCTAGATGTAGGGAATTGAAAATCGTTCTTTGCGAGTTTGTTTAGTATCTCAATAGCTTCCTCAGGTGCTTTATCTAGGAGTGTTCCGTTTGCCGAGGCATCTAACATC
Source organism: Abelmoschus esculentus (assembly GCA_035048815.1). Classification (NCBI taxonomy): domain Eukaryota; kingdom Viridiplantae; phylum Streptophyta; class Magnoliopsida; order Malvales; family Malvaceae; genus Abelmoschus; species Abelmoschus esculentus. Next base: position 8,379,484 of record JAUCBN010000049.1, read on the forward strand.
ATCCATGTCGGGGCATTCGTGGCATTATTGAACATGGTCACTTGTGTCCATTGGGGAAATCCATGTAAAGGACACTTGTGCAGTAACTCCCTGTAGCGCTCCCATGCCTCGTACATTGGTTTGTCATCTGCCTGTCGAAAAGAAGTGATTTCATTACGAATTCTATCATATAAATTAGTAGGATTAAAACGTGTAATAAAATCACGGAAGAGTTCACTCCAAGATCCAATAGATCATGCTGGAATGCTATTTAGCCAAGCTTTCGCCCTATCCCTCAGTGAATAGGGGAATAGCTATAATCTCAAGACATCTTCATGGACTCCTTGGATTTTGAAGGAATTGCATATCTCCATGAAGGACTTGAGATGCTGCCTTGCATCTTCAGTTACAGACCCACCAAACTGTCCAATAGTGTTAAGCATATTGAACATGACAAGTTTCAGTTCAAAGTGGGCTGCTTCTATCTCTGGTGTAACAACTCCTGGGTTTAATCCATTTAAATCCTCTTCTAGGAAGTCTCTGACAGTGAGCTGTCGCGGTCCTGGTGGCAGCGGAAGACCTGCATTAGCGGCAGGTAAGTTTTGTCCTGCTAGGTGATCTGCCATAGCTTCTTGGATTTGTCTCCTCAACCTTTGCCTTGTTCATTCGATCTCTGGATCAAATTCGTACAATGGGTTGGTTGGGTTGGCCCTGGTCATACACCAAAAAAAACAAAGGTAAAAAGAAAAAGAAAAAGAAAAGAAACAATTAAATAAAGAAAACAAAATTTAGTTGCCAATCCCCGGCAATGGGCGCCAAAAACTTGTTGTGTGTCAAAAGTGTGCGTTTAGTGCAAGTGGACACATCGCAAGTAATAAGTGATAAGTATTTATCGGATTATCGTCTCCACAGGGATTGATATACTCAATATGTCTTCTTCGTTTTCCTGTTCTGTAGAAATAAAATAAAACACAAGTAGTTTTGGGTTTGATAAACTAAAATAAAACAACTGAATAAAATAAAGATATTTGATAAGTAGAGAGAGAGGTCAGGATCCAGTTGCGTTGTATTGTGGATTTGATTGACTTGTTTCTGTCCAATGCAATCGTATATCACTGCCTCGGCAGCACTGCAGATTACTGCCTTGGCAGCGACGACACTGTCCGCCGCGGCAATCCCTTGCTCGTGGGTGGACTTTACCAAAGTTCGACAAAGTGTCCTTGAATGACTCCGCTTATCCCTAAGTCAAAGTACTGTTGATGACTAGTCCTTGATGATACCTCCCGGCGTGAATCAATTATACTCACCAACCAATCTCGCACTTCTCTTAGCCGCTGAAACTCTTAACCTATCCCTAGGCCGAGTTAGTGTTTCGCGATTGAAACTCCGTACTTACCCCTTTCGTGAATCTAACTCTCCCGAGTCTAGATAAATGGATTACTCACAAACTTCTCTCTCGGGCTTGAATGCAAAAACAAGGAATAACAAAGGATAAGCAAACCTTGATAGTTTTATTGCATTGAAACAAAGACAAAGTACATTCTCCTCTCACAAATACTAACAACCTTCACCTAAACCCTAGGAAAGCTTAGAACATAGTTGAGACAAAGAATTTAAGGATCGGCTCTCTCTCTAAGTATTGATGTCTAATACATTGGACGGCTAGGTCTTATATAGGCTTGACCTATGGCAAACCTTTCCTAAGTAGAATACAACTTAGAGTAGGGAACAAGTCATGTACATAAATAAAATATTTCCAAGTTTAATTAAACTAAGAGGCTTTCCCGCGTGGCCTTGTCTTGGGCTTTTCCTCATGCTAGCCAACTCTGATCCATGTGCTTTATGTCCAGACACGTCCCTTGGATTTTTCTCTTCCAATCGCCTACAGTCTTGCTTCCTGGCTCTCAGCTGCTGCCTCGGCATCAGGTCCTGCCTCTGCCGTGTTGCTGCCGCGGCACTAGTTCTCTTGCACAGATATAAAGATGCAGTAAAACTTTGCCTTTTCTGTAAATATTATCTTCATAAGCTCAACTTCTAAATATATCACATTAAGTACATGCATTGGTCCGAGTGGGTGTAAATTCGACGATTAATGCCCATAAAAGGTGTAAAAAGTGATAGTGAGTTGAGCACTTATCAATAAGCTATCATGCGCTTGCTGACATCATTTTCTAGAAGCTGATGATGAAACACTGCGTCAGATTTCAAGCCCAAAGTCGAGCCCACAAATTCAGACTCGATCCAGAAAATAAAAAAAAACTTCAGAAATCGGCCATTTAACCCTATTTTCCAGATTCAGAGTCCTGCACAAAAAGATACGAAAAACAATAAGATCAGTAACAATTTCATCAAACCAAGGAGTAACTAAGCACAAAATAATAACTATTTTAAGCACTTATCACATATCAGATCGGTTATCTATGAAAGATAAACTCTCAAGAGGTCTTTCGAAGCATTAATATTTTAGTACTTTGAGATATAGTAATCATATTTCCCCTTGTATTTAAGTGGGAAAATATTTCTTATGCTTAAGTATTGTATGAGTACTTGCACTGTCTACTAAGCATAAATCTCCATAATTTATTGCATATTTTATTCCGGAAGTAATCATATTCTTTTAAAGGAAAAATTAACATAAAACATAAATAAATAATATGTAAAATAAGTTAACATAAATAAATAATAAATAAAAATAAATTAACATAAAACAAAATAAATAAAAGGTCAATTATTCCTTTTAGAAGTTATAAAGGAAATAAAATAAATGGCGAATTATTCCCTTCAAGAGTTATGAGAAAATTAACAATATCCAATTGAGTTGGATCAACAACGTCATAATTATTTTCGCCACAAAGAAAATTTGTTTATATTTTCTTTCAATTATCATTCATGATTATGAATAAATTTCATAATATTTTGGCATTTGACAACTACGAGACCAATGGTTTGTATCATCGCATTAATAATATAAAGATTTTAATATGATCTCTATCATTCTTGTTATCTTTATAATTCCACTTCTTATGGATATAAACATTCTCAAAATAATCATCTTATTCATGATCTCAATCATGACCACAATTACTAATGTGACATTTATTCTTTCCGCTATAAAATATCACATTCACTTTAGGGAATGAAATGGAGCCAATAGGTCTTTAAAACCTTTTCATGATATTGTATCTATAGTACAACTTTAATGTGTGAAAAATAGAATATGTTTTTCTAACATATCCTCATCAATGATACTCTAGCATATAACTGAGTTTTATTCACTAACCATATAGTGAATTATCATGTTTGCATTCACTTCAATGAATGAAACAAATTCAATAATCACATGAAATAAACATCATGCTTGCATTCACTTCAGAGAATGACATAAATCTGACATAAATCAAATAATCGCATGGAATAATCATCATGCTTGCATTCACTTCAAGGAATGTCATAAATCCAATAATTGCATGGAATAAGCATCATGCATGCATTCACTTCAGTGAATGTCTCCCATAAAAATTCTTGGATGAAGACGATTTTTGTAACTTGAACTTGAGAGAAGTCTATAATCGAGTTTTTTGACATAAAAATATTGCTTCCAAGCAAATATAGACTTTATAATATTAATATTATTAAATAACAATTGATCAACCAATAAATATACAGTATATACAAAGAACAAAAAATTTAATCCTCATACGCAGCGTTGTTAAACCAGTCCACAAGGTCCTTTAAAAAGAACCTCCTTTGAGACCAGTAGCTTCGCAGAATGGGATGTTCAGCCAATATACTCGGATTAAATCAACATAACAAAGAACATATTAATTAATTAAAGGTTTAATATTTGTTCTGATATCATGTAATATTTAAAACATGATTAAAACATAAACTTTCATCATAATAATAAAATAAACAAATATTGGTTATAAATAAAGACAAAAAATCTCAAATTAAATATATAAAACATACCGGACTTTTTACTAATTTGAATATATGATAGGTTTAATCACCAATATTTTGTTAAAATCTTTTCCGGGAAGTGTCTACAAGCACCACGGTAATTGAGCTACTTTATCGCTCCGTTGGTTAGAGTCTCGTGCTGATAACGTGTTGTGAATAAAGTAAAGAATAAGAATAAAATAGGAGAACAAGATGAAACCCTAATTTCAAAGTAAAGTTTTGTATTATATTATCAAATTAGAGTTGTAGACAATGCTTTCTCCAAAAGTCTATATTTATAGGCATAAGATGAAAACCCTAATTTCAATGGGCATTTAACCCTAATAATAAAGCCCATTAAAGTTTAATTTCATATATGAATATCCACCATGAATAAAGATATTCATAACAAAATAATATATTTTTTTAAAACATATAAAACCATGAAATGAAATTTGATTAAATCACCATTACAAAAAATTATTTATACATATTAGAAAATCTCTGGAAAAAATTAAATTATAGACTCAAATATAAAAGTAAGACTCGACATACGTACTCACTATTTATTCAGATCTCATACTCTACATGTAACGCCGGGAAGCTTCAATAACAATAGCGTTTGCCGAATCAAGATCAAACTTTTTTTACCTGTGATGGTAAAAACAATAAGAGCATGGAAAAGCTCAATAATATAGAACTACCAATAATTCTACATACGATAAGTAGATATAAGATTAATCTAAATTGATATGATGAGTCGGTATCAATATGTTTCGATTATAATTTAAAATTCATATAATTTTTACGATAGAAGATAATAAAGTTATTTTTTATTTAATTATCCAAATAATAGATGAGACTGTTTAACTCTAATAGTCAAAGTGAATATATATTACAGAATTTGATCCATAAAGATAGATGCATTCCAACCATTAAAGCATGGAACTATCAACCCCAAGGTAATGAATTCAAACCCCTACAACCACTAAACTTATTATTATTATCATTTATTTTTATTTCAAGGCGTTACATTTATGTACTTTCCAATCTATGTTATTTTTTGAGTGGTGAAGATGATTTCATGGTGTTATTAATTTTGAGAGCATGCTTTACGGTGCAATTCATTAATTGTCGTTTTAAATTATAAATAATGTAATATTATTAAAAAAATATTGGAAAGTCATTTCAAACGTATGATTTGTATCATTTAGATTTTTTTAGTCGTAAATAAAAGAAGACCATTAAATGTATAAGTATACATAATTTTATATTATTTCATTGATAATATCGATCAAACTAAATTCATTCAATTATTTAAGTCATTTTAACTCATTAGATAAACAACTAAGAGATTAATTTAAATTGTAGTTAATCATATTTTTATTAGGTTCTATATAATTCTAGTAGGGTAATGTCATCACTAAATTTTCAAAATTATTAGCTATTTAATCAAGATACAATGCAATGGCTCAAATTGGATCAAGAAAGAAGAGATTTAATGGACCCTAAACATTAACCTTCATTTCTCCATCATTTATTCCATGCCAATTATCTCACATTGAAGCCTGCATAAGTAAAGTGGAAAGAAAAGAACAAGCAAAAAAGTAAAGAAAAACTGGAAAAGGAAAGGTCAAATGAAAATATGGAGAAAATCAATCACAAATTTGACCAGATTGGAATCAAACGAAAAGGGGAAAATAAGTTCAAATGTAAATCAGACATGGCATGTGAATCAACATAATTGAGGGATTTTTATTTTTGATTTTATTGTATTTTAGGCAATAAAAAACCTATATAAGAACCCTCGTTCCCTTTTGTAAAACAAACATAAAAAACATAAGACACAAAAAAAGAAATACAATAACTTCTTACGAAGATTATTGCAAGATTACAAGTTGTAGAATTTTGGAGTTGAAATATAAGAAAGCTTTAGTTTGTGTTCTTTTTTTTCTTCATTTTTCGTAACTTTGTTGAATTGTTTTTTTTATATATATTTTCAAAAAGATTTCAAAAAAGGGTGAATTTTTATTAATCACCGCCATCATACGGTGGTCGGCGCTGGTGGAATGCGACCGATACGGTGGTTAGTTCCCGGTGTTCTTTATTCTTGAAGAACATCAAGAACATTTAAAGAAAAAAATGAAAGTTAGGTGTTTGATCTATTTTTTTTAAAAAAAAAAAGAATGGTAAAAGGTGTTTGTGCACATGTGTTTTAAATTTGGGCTTATTATCTTCATTAAATCCTTCCTTCCATTATTATTATTATTTCTACAAAGCACCATATTTTTCAAGAGTTTCAAAAGGATCCTTAATCAATTTTTAATCATTTTTATTCTTTAAAAATAATATAAAAATTTATTTTTATGAAAATAGTTTGAATCTTAATTTTAATTCGAATAATGATGAATATGCTTTCTTTAAATATTTGTATTTTATCTTTTCTTTTTTTAAATGGCTACATTTTAATAGTTTTGTTTAAACCCTAGGATTAAGTTCTTGAAAAAACTTAGTTAGAGCCTTTGTTTTCGAAATAAGACTTTCTTTATAATCAACAAGATAAGCTTAAATATATTTAAACCTTATAAAGTTCACTTAGACTTTTTTAGGTCTAATAATTGATTTAAAATAAAAGCTTTCAACATAGCTAAATTTCTTTGTTTCTTGGTTTAAAAATTGAAATTTAATTAATACGGTGTTCTACCAAAAGGAGGTAACGGGTTAACGCCAGAAATATTGGCGGTGATTAAAGTTTACTCTCCTAGCGGTAAGACCGTTAAAATGGAATCAAAATTCATAAATGGACAATAACTTAAATTTTATACTAACTTGCAAATTCCGACATTAAAACGTCTTGAAATTGGCTAGGTACCAATTTTTGGGCGTTGTGGGGATGCTAACACTTCGACACACGTAACCGACTCTAGAGCTAGTTTTTTTTTATTTTTTGCAGACCAGAAAATTGTTGTTTTCATAAAACAAAATGATTTTATTAAAATGGCCCGTTTTTAGGTGATCCAATCACACCTTTTAAAAAGATGGGTGGCGATTCCATTGTGTTTTGTTTTTAAGAAAAAAGTCAAACGCTTGAAAAAGGGGTTGAGACAGCTTGACGAATCCGCTGGGAAATTTTATTTTTTACAAAAAAGAGTCAGACCACAAGCCGATTACAACTTGTTTTAATGTCTGGAATTTCCAATTTTACATAAAATTAACTTAATTGTCCATTTATGAATTTATTTCAATTTTACGCATTTAAAACTTGATTTTAAGCTCTATACCTGAGCTTTGTCCAAAAAGTTTAAATGGGGGGAAAATGCTATTGCTCTCGTAGGAATAGTGATTCTCATTATGGTCCTAACAAGTACCTTCGGGGATCATATGGCCTATGTCTTCGTAAGGATATCGATCCTTCGTATGGGCATAGGAAAATAGGTCCCCCTGAGCTGAACTTGATTCGTTTGAAGCCTGTAATGAGTGAGAATTAAGGGTCTTACTACCCTTAGTAGGGGATAGTGAGGACAACTCAAGGACCTTTCTAGAACTACACCATGTGTGAATCTAGAAGCCCACCCAATTAGAGCCATGTGGAAAATATTAGATTTAGAATTTGGTCAGAATGTTTTCGTAAGAATAATTTGTGGAGACAATTCTAGAAATGTTGGAATACGCTGCCCAGCTATTACTCATACAATGAAATTATTTTGGACCTCTTTATTTTTATTTTTATGCTAATTTTTTTTTGTTTTGAATATTTAATCCTTGCATCATGCATCTCATATATAGAAGGGGTCGACTCTAAAGAATATTACTCAGAATAGAATATGATTTTTTGTAATGGATAGAAGATTCCTTAGAAACAGGATGATCATGCGAGAATAAGCCTTCAGTCTGAGTTTAACCAAAAAGCACCTACAAGCGAGGAAAAGAAGAACAAGTAAGCGTCTGAGAATTTGAAGAACAAATGAGTTATTGGAAAAGAAAAATGAGAGTTGTTGTATGGAAAGTGAGGGCCTATTACAACAAGTTCTATTTATGAGGAAAAGAACAAATTTTTTCATAATGGATAGAAGAATCCTTAGAAAGATTTGAGGTTAACTCGCGAGTACTTATGAGTGAAGAATAAGTAAACGATTGAGGATTTAAAGATCAAATGAGTTATTGGAAAAGGAAAAGTGAGTGGTTGCATAAAAAAAAGGCCTATAACAACAAGGTCCATTCATGTGAACTATAAAGCATATAATACACTACCAACGAAAAGTTAAAACATAGCTAGACTTTCATTGCTAAGTTGTGGGTTCAAGTGGAAGACTTAATTCATTTAGAGTTACTATACACATGTTCAACTTTATGTCAGTCGGAGTAAGATTGAAGCATTGAAAGAACAAATAGAGATCATGGAGAGCGTTATTATATTAGAAAAAGATTTTGATGAAAATTAATAGAGGGTGCAATGACTACTAATTCACTCACCTTAGGAAAACACTATTAGATTTTACGAGCGGGACATGTTCAACATGAGTGTAATGGCCCAAATCCAAGATATAGCCAAACATATGATGTTAACCAAGGAAGCTGAAGCTTTGTGTCAATATAAGAAGTAAGACTAAAACTCTTATGGTTGATCGAGAAAAGAGTTGGGTACTTGGGATATGGTATTCTTGTGATATAATTCTAAATTTTTCATAATAAGGATCTTCGATATCCAATGAAGAGCTACTTCTAAGAGTAATACCTTAATGGATCGATGTCCCTTCTTATGCATTCACACATTTTCATTCATGCATTTGCATTTTGTTTGTTGTTAGTTTGCATTTGTTTTTGTTTTTACATCGTTGCATACATTCAAACATAATAAATAATTAATCTAAAAGGGAGTAAAGTTTCATAGAAGCACGATACCAAAGTAATAATCATTCAAGATTAGTCAACAACTTCGGGAATACAAGAGCTTATTGGATTTGGTTACCCAGATAGCAGTCATGTTAGTTTTTGAGACACAAACAAAGAGAAAGCAACTAATGAAGTCAATGCTATGCCAGAGTTTGCCTACACTTTTCCAAGGGTTCTAAAGGGATCCATCTCGCCCAAAGTCAAGTTTCAACTTCATCTTGAAAGGACTTTGAACAACAAAAAGGATACTAATCAGGAGGAGACACAGGATTACGAGGTGCTTGACCTTGACGAAGCTGTTTTGAAAAATTTGCGGAGATCTTCAAAGCATTCCAAAAGGGGAACATGCAAGGCGATATGGATACCAAAGACCTAAGTTTGATGACTGATTTTTTTGTCCGGGTCTTTATCTCGTCATATTCAGTTAAGCTAGGAATTATGCAGAAACATGATAAAAACATCCATCAATATGCGTAGAGGTAGCGATATACGAAATCCAAAGTTCAACCTTCAATGTTTGAAAATAAGCTATGAAAGCTCGGGGGGAGAGTATGAAGAGTACCCTATGACATGATCGACTTCAACAATGGAATCTTGTTGCGTCATAGATATGTTGAGCTTGGTTGGGGTTTACCTGTGCTAATGTTTAACAACTAAATAATAGAAGATTTTTTTGGTTAATGATGGAGACAAACCTAGAACAAATCCTTTTGCTCGCGAATATCAGAGGTCTTTTTTAATTAGGTTTATGTCATTTTACTCATTTTAAAGATGCATTTCTTTTTTTCTCAAGTGGCAAATAATTCTTTTTTATTCATTTCATTCACATATCTTCCAAAATACATCCTTTTGGTAGAGCCTGTATTATTTATTGTATGAATAATTTTTGAATCTAATCCCGAGATACAAGGGCAAAGAAAATGTGTTCAGGATTAATGGGAAAATCCCATTTTGAGTGAATTTTCCTCTCATACATTGTTGTTTAGGGTTTTTGAATAAAGTGATAACTCTAAAACATCTATCAATTGAAGACTACTTTTCTATGATATTTGTGTGTGAAATGACATTTGGCATTCTTTCATTTACCATCTCAAATAAGAAAATAATAAAAAAAACTTGTTGTCCCCTTTGAACCTGACATTTTTCTTGTGTTTGAACCCTAACCAAGGTTCACTCCCCATACTGGGGGCAAAGAGGATGAGAGGTTGTCTTTAAGTGAGAAAAACATTTCAGATGAAAAAAGATAAGAAAAAAACTAAAAAGAGAAAAACTTAAAGGAAAAAAAGCTAAGAAAAGGAAAAAAGAAAAGGAAAAAAGAAAGAAAAAAAGAAGGAATAAAAGTTACATCGAAAAAGAAGATGAAAGCATAGAGAATGTGTGAAATCCTTCAGATGAGATATATGCTAGAAAAGAAATGAACTCTAAGGTCAAAACTCAAAATGGACAGTCTAGAGTGATCTTGAGAATAAACAAACAAAGATTTTATCAAGAAAAGTTGATCATTGGTTCAATCACCCTTGAATGTATATTTGAGCCTAAGTATCCTTTCTTCTGCAACCATAAATTAACCTACATTAAAAGCCTTAAAAGACCATTTGGATCACAAACAAATATTTGAGAAAAAGGAGTTTGTCTACAGAATACATTTTGCCTAATTGAGTTAACCTTTGTTCAAGGATCATTGAACTTCTAATGTCTGATTGAGATTAGAAAAGAGGGAAGATTGAAAATTGGGGAGTTGATGAGTTAAAGAGAGCTAATAAAATGGGACACCATTCGGTTGAAGGATTCATGAATCATTCATACTATGAAATTTGGGGCATATGACTTTGTTCTTTTTCGTATTTTTCATGACTTTCAAGTCCTCATTTCTAGCCATTATTCTCTTCAAAACCTTATTTCTAGCCTTTTTTTGCATCTTACGAGTAAAGTAACATAGATTCATGAAAAAAAAGGTTTCTTGGTATTGATTTTGAGTCTAAGGGCAATTTTTCAACATAGCATAAGTTCCTCAAGTGGAATGAGGGCAACACCGTTTTCACTTGCTTACAAGATAGAAGTTGAAGTATCAATTTGGGTTAAAATCTTGTTCCCTTACATTCTTAGTGGAAACATAACTAGAAGAAATTGAATGATTCCAGTCAAGATATGACCTGTTAAACCGAATCGATGAAAAGAAGTTGAAAGTTGTTTGCCATGGTCAGATGTATTAAAAGAGAATGATGTAGGCTTATGATAAGAAGATTTGACCGATAGAATTTCAGGAATGAGACCTGATGCTGATGAAAATATTGTCAATCTAGAAGATACCCAAGAAATGTGGGCACTTAATTGGGAAAACCTTATGTTGTATCGAATTTTTTTCGAAAAAGCTTTGATAAATTGCGAGAAGCCTAAAGTTCATTGAATTCAGGCCCATTCGAGAGAAACTATACCTAGAAAAAGAACAAAAATTATCTAAATGTGAAAACCCATAAAGGGCACCCTAAATGAAAAAAAAAAGAAAAAAAAAAAAAAAGAGAAAATGAAAAAAAAAGAATAAAGAACAAGGGGGATTCAAGATGAAAATCCGCAAAGGCGTCTTGAAATCAATGGAGGACTGAGTTGAAAACCCCTAAAGGAAAGCTCAGAAAGTTCATAGATTAGGCATACATAAAATAATTCACTCAAAGGCTTGATAGCTTGGAAGGAATTTTGTTTCTTTATAAATCTTCGTTAGTTCCAAAACATATACAACAAAAGCAACATTGATAAGTTTTCAAAATAGTTAATATTTTGTGCTTAATTACCCTTTGATTTGATGAGTTATGTTACTGATCTTGATGTTTTCTATGTGTTTTTGTGAAGGACTGTGAATCTGGAAAATGCACTTAAATGGACGATTTTTGAAGTTTTTTTTATTTTCTGGATCAAGTCTGGATTGGTGGGCATGACTTTGGGCATGAAAATCTGACGTGGCACTCAGTCAGCAGTTTCTAGAAGATGACGTTAGCACTCGCGTGATATCTTATCAATATTCCAGATAGCTTATCATCCGAAATTTGAATTTTAAATTGAGATTTATCTTTTGTAATTTGAATTTAAATATTTTTAGAATTATCTAAGATTTATCCCCTTATTTTAGGATTTGTAAAAAGGCTATAAATACCCATCTTGGGTAAGCCTAGAACACATCATCACTTCATCTTTTAATTCCAAATCCTAGAGTTTTCCTTCATCTTTTATTTTCTTTCTTTACTTATTTTTCGTGCTTTTATATTTTTTTTATTTTTTTATGTCGAGCATAATTCTTTCTATAATTATGCTCGACTAATTTTATTTTAGCCAAGGGCTTAAGCAATGTATCGATCCAAATGTGAGGATTGAAAATCGCATCAATAACTTTGATTTTTATTTTTTCATTTCTCTTTTGAACGGATTTCTCAAATTAAATTAATTTCAAAACTAAAGATTGACTTTAGTCAAGACTTTGATTTTATTACTTGTGTGGTAGGAAAGATCAGCTATTGAAGCAATCCGACTTCCTGGGGAACACACTTAGCAATCAATTTGCTAAGAAGAAAACTAAGATTGGATCAATTATTATTGAAATAACATAATCCAAGTCGGTTTTAATGATTTAAACAATTTTATCTACAAACATTGAGTTGGTGGATTAATCTATGAAACCAATATCAAAGATAGAACTTGGGTATTCGGTTTGAAAGTTTTGCTTCAAGGATTGAACCTTGAAAGCTAAGTACCAACGTAAAATCCCGAAGTGAAAATCTTTTTCCGGTGATCTATTAAAGTCGAGTCAAAGCGAAAGCCTAAGGCTAGTTTTTATTTTATTAAATTATTTTATTTATTTCAATCTCTTCAATTACCTAGTTCATTTTATTCAAAAACCTCCCTTTTTATTTAAACGTCATTCAACCTTCTTGGATCACTAGTCAAACAAGCATAATCAGGAAGTTTCTAGTCCTTGTGGGATCGACCATTACTTCTCACTTACTATATTTAATTTCCTATTTATTATTTGAGAATAAGGAATTTATTTTGACACTACACGACGCGTGTCAATTTTTTCTTTGTACATCTTCGTTAGCTCCAAAACATATACAACAAAAGCAACATTTAAGACATTTTCTAATGTTTTTACTCTATGTCGATTTAAGGTCACTAACGATATTCGGTATAGAAAAAATCTCAAAACACAAATTTTAGCAAGCAAACGCATCAATTTACTCAGAAAGGGGCAAGAATCGGAGAACTAACGAGAAGCTCAGAAAATGCTTGGTGTCAGTATACCTTTAAGTATGGATTTTTACCTATATTTGAGAAGATGTCACATGATGTGAAGGTTTTCATCCGATTAGCAAATTTTCTTACATCAGAAAAGACGAAGGCAAAAGGAATGTTGAAAATATGGTACTAAAAGTTGATCATTCAAATCGGTTGGATTTAGTGAGCAAAATGAGTAAATCGAAAAGAGAAAAAATAAAGCATGACTGTCTATCTGAGTGGAACAAGCAAACTCACATGGAAATGAAGAAGAATCTTGAAGAGGAAATTCTCGAAAAGAAAAAAAGGTGAAAGAAAAACCCAAAGAAAAAAAATGCATATTAGACATCCCTAGGGTCATGTTTATCATAATTCATTCATTTGTTAAATTTTGACAGGTATATGAAATGCTCTCAGAAAAGAGAACTTGAAAAAGATTGGTTATTTGATTTACCTTCTAATTTTGTTACAACTTGGAGTGATATGGCTCGTCTTTTTCTTGACAGGTTCTTACCAGCAGCCAAGGCGAGTGAATTAAGGCGAAGTGATAACTCCGCAAAAAGGCTATATTTTAGGCCTTTTTACTTAAGTTATTAAGTGTCTTTAGGCTCATATAGGTTCATTTAGTTGCATTTAGGTTCATAACATTGCATGTAGTTTTCTAGTTATGCCTTGGCATTTCTATGTGGTAATAGGTGCTATTTAATGGGAAATGTAGTTTTTTCTGTTGTGTTGTGTAGGTAAAGCAAAAATGGAAGTTAAGGCAATTTTTCATGGAATTCGTAGAAGGACAGCGATGGGAAAATGTCATGGCAAAGCTGGAGGACTCTTGTGCTGAGCTAGACGACAAAGAGATATTTTGATAAGAGTGTCAGCTGGTGCCATTACAGCCAGTCGGGACCACTACAACCTGGCCACAACCACCTTGGTAGGGGACCACAGCCAATATTGCCTGATTGTGAGCCACCTTAGTAGGGGACCACTTTCACCACTGCCAGCCCTATAGAAATGCCATCACGTGAAGGGGGCAAAAATGTAATTTTTATTATTCTCTAGGGTTTTTCACCCTTTTTAAAGACATGGTGACCTACAAGAAAAAGAGGCACCTTTGAGGAGAAAGAAAACACAGAAAAAAGGACCTTTAGAGCGATTTTTGCGGCGGTGGAAAGCTTCCACCTTTCTCCTCCAAAATCCGGACGAAGGGACCTCCATTGATAGAGCTCGAAGGGAGTGGTGTGCTAAGCACCCGGAAGGGGCTAGCAAACCAAGGCGTCTCGTGGTGGTTGAAGAAGCCGGGGACCTGCGCAATCGAGGGTGTCTTCTAGTCCTCCTTAATTTGCTTTATTTTTCATATTTTATGAGGATGATTGTTAAATGTTTAAGGTTTTATGTGGATGATATTACTTTAACATTTTGCACCACCATGTGAGCTTTTTTAGGTGGTTGCTTTTGTGTATGATTATCTTTTGCTTTTATTAATATATTGCCTTCTATGTGTTTGTATATTTGCTTTGCTCATTATTGTTAATCATCTATGCATTGTAAGAGGCATGAAAGTGTCTCGTGTTTAGGTGCATGCTAGAGCACTCGGAAGAGGCGTAGCTATATGTTGCAAGTCAAAAGTGCGCAATTGGTGCAAGTGGACACATCGCAAGTAATAAAGTGATCAGTATAATCGTGTATCATCTCCACAGGGATTGGTCTACTTAATATGCTTCCTTCGTCTTCTTGCTCTGTAAAAAGAAAAAAAATAAAACAAAGGTAAATTTGGCTTTGATTAAACTAAATGAATTGAAATAAAGAAAACTAAGAATAAAGATGAGATCTGATTAAGAGAGAGGGCAGGATCCAATTGTGTTGTATTGTGGAATTGATTGACTTGTCTCTGTCCAATGCAATTGTACACCACTACCTCGGCAGTACTGCAGATTACTGCCTTGGCAGCGACGATACTTGTCCGCCGCGGCAATCCCTTGCTCGTGGGTGGACTTTATCAAAGTTCGGCAAAGTGTCCTTGGATGACTCCGCTTATCCCTAAGTCGAATTACTGTTGATGACTAGTCCTTGATGATACCTCCCGGCGTGAATCAATTATACCCACCAACCAATCTCACACTTCTTTTAGCCGCTGAAACTCTTAACCTATCCCTAGGCCGAGTTAGTATTTCGCGATTGAAACACCGTACTTATCCCTTTCGTGAATCTAACTCTCCCGAGTCTAGATAAATAGATTACTTACAAACTTCTCTCCCGAGCTTGAATGCAAGAACAAAGAATGGCAAAGGATAAGCAAACCTTGATATTTTTATTGCATTGAAACAAAGAACAAAGTACAATCTCCTCTCACAAATACTTAACAACCTTCACCTAAACCCTAAGAAAACTTACAACATAATTTGAGAGAAAGAAAACAATGAGTCTTAGGGTGAACTGTCTAAGAATCGACTCTCCCTATTCCCTTGGACGACTAGGTCTTATATAGGCTTGGCGTAGGGCAAACCTTTCCTAAGTAGAATACAACTTGGAGTAGGGAACAAGTCATGTACATAAATAAAATATTTCCAAGTTTATTCAAAATAAAAAAAGCTTTCCCGCATGGCCTTGTCTTGAGCTTTTCCTTGTGCTAACCAGCTCCGATCCATGTGCTACATGTCCACAAACGTCCCTTGTATTTTTCTCTTCCAATCGCCTACAGTATCGTTTCCTGTCTTTCTGTTGCTGCCTCGGCATCAGGTTCTGCCTCGGCCATGTTGCTGCCGCGGCAATACTTTATCATGCACAGATGTAAAAATGCAGTAAAATTGCCTTTTCTGTAAATATCATCTTTATAAGCATAACTTCTAAATATATCACATTAAGTATATGTATTTGTCCGAGTGGGTGTAGATTTAGTGATTAATGCCCATAAAAGGTGTAAAAAGTGATAGTGAGATGAGCACTTATCACACCCCCAAACTCGAATTATTGCTTGTCCTCAAGCAATGCAAACCATCAATTTTCCGAACTCTAATCTCTCTTGGTCTTATGTTTCCAATTATTCTCCCCACCATAACTATGCCTATTCTTTAGACTTAACCTTTCGGCTACCCAAGGCTTTATCTAGAAACAAACTATAAGATTTTGTGAGTGTGTGTGTTTTTGTGGACAAGTTTGATTAAAGGCTTTCTTAGATAAACTCTAAGTTCAAGACAAGTAGAATTTGGTTAAGTATTCTCTTGTTTTCTAAACAACCAATTCTTGAGCCAATTTCGGGCACCTCAAGGATTGTGTTTTTCTCTTCACTATTTCCTTCTTTCTTGTAAATATTCCTTAAAGCATACTAGAGCCAATTTCGGGCACCTCTAGCATGAAGAAGAGTATTTCCTAGAGTCGGTGATAGGCACCTATAGTTACTTTCCCAAGAATCTAAGTCTTTATCACCTAAGTTCATTATAAGAATTACTATAATCCAACAAGTCCCAAAAGTGTTTAAAAATTCATCTTATAGTAAGCTTCTAAGTTTTCATCCTTAAGTATCCTAAGGTTAAACCTTCTCAACAGGACCTAATCATGGTAAGGAGAAAGATTTCTATAGCCTTAAAGAATAAACTAAGGCAATACTGATGATAAGCAGTGCAAAAGTATAGGCATTTAATTCAAGTGAGGCGAGGAGCATAAAAAATTTAAAAAAATTTCACTTAAGTACTCCCTTTTTTTGGCAAGGCCTCGACAGTAGATTGCTGCCTTGGCAGTGAATCTGCACCCCCAAACTCAAACCAAGAGTTGTCCTCAATGCTTTATATTAGAAGATAATAGCAGGCAAAACAAAAAAAAATTATGGAAAATAAGCAGCATAGACAGTAAACAGCAAATAGTATTGAATTATGAAAAATTTAAAGAGACTCCGAAGAGCTGCTTGTAACAATTTTTCTCCTTGGTCTTGCTGCCGACTGCTTTGTTCTTGGTGAGGGCGATGGTTGAGCTTTTGCTTGCTGGGGCGGTTGGACTCTTGTGGGTGGTGTCCGTTGCATCGGAGCCTCCACTTCTTCTCCTTCTTCCACGTCGGCCATATCCTCGATGATCTTTATGTCCGTTCCACCTTCCATTGTTGTGGCTGCCCCGGTATGGTGTGTACATGGTCTGGCGGCGGTTGAGCTTTGGAGCACATAGGCATCTATCTCAGCTGATAGACTGTCCATGATGATTGGGGATCGCGATGGAGTGCTGAAGACTGCCCTCCGATTGGATGGTCTTCTGCTGGCAGATGATGCCGCGGCAGAACCTGCTGCCCTAGATTGGCCGGCAGCATGATACTGTGGTGGAGGGCCCGCGTAGAAGAACGGCCTTGGTCCTCCCGGAGCTGGTGTGGTCTCGGTATAAGGGGCTGTTGTGGCGAACATATTGTTGGGAAATTCTAGAAATTGTGTCCCTTGATCTGGAAAAGCATGGAGCATCATGTGAGCGAGGGTGCTGTTGAAATCCCTCTGATACTCCATGTATCTTTGTTGCCGAAGATCCATCGCTGCCATCTTTTGCAAAATCTCTTGGTATGGGTCTGTTGCGGTAGAGGTGTGGGTAGTGTCTGGCATGTCCACCGTGTACTGGGCCCCGATAGCAGTATTAGTAGTGAACTGCTGGGGCGTTGCTTGGACTGGTTCCGCCTGCGTGATTTGCATGACTTTGTGACAAAAGTCTCTGGTCCATCCTCGCCTTTGGGGAGTGTATTCGTCCGTATCTTCGATTGGTACACCTGCGGCAACACACAAACCAATGATCAAACATGGGAAATATAATGGTCCTCTATCCTTCTTACAGCATTCGTGAATTTCACGTAAGATTATCTCTTCGACGTTAACGGTCCTCTTGTTGATGATCGATTGGATGAGCGTCAATCGCTTTCGGTCCACCGTGCTGTTGTGGGATGTGGGGATGAGGCGTCGGTTGACAAAGGTGTTCCAAAGTTTGGCCTCGGGCTTTAGGCTCTGCCTTGTTACAGATCCTCTATGGGTACCGGTTTCCCATGGAGTATTCACGTAACAAAGATCGTCTTTGATCAACTCGTAATCTTCGGCAATGATGTCCTCCATGAATTCAGCGTGAACATCACTGTTTGGAGTGAGGCCGTAGAAATCGTTGATGGTCTCGGCATCTAACTAGACAGGCCTGCCTCGGCAGTGGACAAAGAAGGAATCTTTGTTGGGCCCGTGCGCATAGAATTCCCGCACGATGGTAGCGTTCGCCTGGGTAGGTTGAAGGCAGAAAATTTCCCAATCTTGGTACTTGATACTGTCAAAGAGATAATGCTCGATGCCATAGTTTTCATCATCCAAATGTTGGAAACCTTGTTCTTCCCACAATTGCCGGGGAATGAAAGATCGGTTGAAGCGATCTTCAACATTGGCTGGGGCAAATCGCTTGTAAGTGGCCATCAAGATTGTGAGAGATTTGATTTCTTTGAGATTTTCTTGGAAAGAATCTAGGAATTTCACGAAGAATTGTGAGTAGGCAGAGAGTATTGTGAGAGCAAGATTGTTAAGAATTCTAAAGCAAACAAGAAAGCAAGAGTGAATAGTGCAAGAGGAAGGGGTTTCTTATATAGGCCTCGGCCTTGTGACCGTTTAGATCCACTAGCCGTTTTGTAGCAGTTATTCTTTGTTGCCGTTTCCTTTTCTGCCGCGGAAGGAATCTCGGTAGACTAGCCGTTACACTGTTCTGCCCGTTGGGAATGCTGCGGCCCTGACACTGTGTTCTGGCTCGGCAGAGTTCCTGCTTTGAACTATTTCTCCTTTATTCTTGCTTATTATCCTAAACAAAAATTAAACACACAAAAAGAAAAGTACTTAAAGCAAAAACAAATTAGTAAAATAAAAATAAACTAAACTAATCCTAATATAATAATGAGGAAAAAGGAGGAGATCATGTTACTGGTGGAGTGCATGCAAATGCATCTCCCAAGATAATTCTCTCTTGTTGTCCAAAATTATAAATCGGTTGTGGGCCACTCCCTTTTGCTGTGTGTCCATCCACTTTGAACTTGATCTTTTAGCCAAATAATCTGCCGAGGCAGGATATTTTGGTGTCTACTGTGTGGATGGCCTTGCACTCTTCTGGATTATCATAATTTTTTAAGTTGTGGAATGCATTGAGTTTGACTTGTTGGTCATTAACCCTCATTGTCGATTCTCCTTTTTCCACATCAATTAACGTGCGTCCAGTTGCAAGGAAAGGTCTCCCCAAGATGATCGGTGCATTATCATCTACTTCACAATCAAGGACAAGAAAATCAGCAGGAAAAATAAACTTATCGACTCTTACCAGTATGTCCTCGATTTTGCCTTCAGGTTGCACATATGATCGATCCGCTAAATGGAGCATAACTGTTGTAGGTTTCGCCCTTCTTATTCCAAGCTTTTGGAAGACAGATTTGGGCATTAGATTGATGCTTGCTCCAAGGTCGCACAGGGCCTTACCTTCATAATTTTTACCTATCGCACAAGGTATGATAAAGCAACCAGGGTCCTTCAATTTCGGTGGCATGCGGTTGTGTAGCATTGCCATGCATCCCTCGGTAGCAGCCACTGTTTCAAACTCACCAATTCGTTTTCTCTTTGACACCATGTCTTTTAAGAACTTGGCATAATTAGGCATTTGTTTAATTGCCTCTACGAATGGTATGTTATTGTGGACTTGCTTTAAAATATCAAGAAATTTTTTGAATTGCTGGTCCTGTTTTTGCTTTTTCAACCTTTGTGGGAAAGGTGGTGGTGGTCTCATCTCATCTAGGGTTTCTTTATTTTGGAATTTAATACCTGGCACCACTGGAGTTGTTGCTGTCTCGGCAGGCTGTTCAGGAGCTGCAGCGCTTTCTGCCGGGGCAGTGTTATCAGGATCAGTTTGCTCAGCCTCCTCTTTTGTTGGATCTGCTGATGGATTTTGACTTGCTGGAGTCCTTTCCTTCAGTTGTAGACCACTTTTGGTAGTGATTGCTTTACACTGTTCATGGCCCATTACCTTAGCAACTTCAGTATTGCTAGGTAGTCCTCCTTGTGGTCTAGTGTTTAAGTTTTGAGCAAACTGCCCAACCTGGGTTTAATAGCTGCTTCTTGATTTTGCAACCTCATCTCAGTTCTATTCATGAAAGCATCTGTCCTTTTGATGAAATTACTGTTTTTTGCCACGTATGACTCTGTTTTCATCATAAAGGCTTTAAGAGTGTTCTCCAGTGAACTTACCGATTGCTGCTGCGGCATTGGCTGCTGGACCGGCGGCGGCGGCAGATGTTGCATTGGTTGCTGGAATCCTGAAGGTTGGGTGGTTGGGTTTAAAGCATTGTTAGGATTGCTCAATGACAGGTTTGGATGCCTCTTCCATGAGGTATTGTATGTGTTGGACATCATATTGGTTCGATTGTAATTTCCAACATACATACCGGTTTCTTGATTCATACAATCTGAGGAACTGTGGTTACCTCCACATAAATCACAAAATGAATCAATTACCTTGACCTCACGGGTATTTTGCTGTAAATGCAAGTTTTGCACCATCTTTGTAAAAGAGGCCAATTGTGTTGCCACTGAATTTGATGTGTCTAACTCATTCACCGTGGCTTGGCGTCTTACTCCTCCTCGCCTAGATGTAGGGAATTGAAAATCGTTCTTTGCGAGTTTGTTCAATATCTCAATAGCTTCCTTAGGTGCTTTATCAAGGAGTGTTCCGTTTACCGAGGCATCTAACATTGATAAGTACACAACTCACTATCACTTTTTACACCTTTTATGGGCATTAATCACCGTATTTACACCCACTCGGACCAATGCATGTACTTAATGTGATATATTTAGAAGTTATGCTTATAGAGATAATATTTACAGAAAAGGCACGTTTTACTGCATTTTTATATTTGTGAAGGAGAACCAGTGCCGCGGCAGCGACAAGGCCGAGGCAGGACCTAATGTCGACGCAGCAGCTGAGAGCCAGAAAGCAAGACTGTAGGCGATTGGAAGATAAAATCACGGCAGAGTTCACTCCAAGATCCAATAGATCCTGCTGGAATGCTATTAGCCGAAGCTTTCGCCCTATCCCTCAGTGAATAGTGGAATAACTTCAATCGCAAGACATCTTCATAGACTCCTTGGATTTTGAAGGAATTGCATATCTCCATAAAGGACTTCAGGTGCTGCCTTGCGTCTTCAGTTACAGACCCACCAAATTGTCCAATGGTGTTAAGCATATTGAACATGACAGGTTTTAGTTCAAAGTGGGCTGCTTCTATCTCTGGTGTAACGACTCCTGGGTTTAATACATTTAAGTCCTCTTCCAGGAAATCTATGATAGTGAGCTTCCGCGGCCCTGGTTGCGGCAGAAGACCTCCATTGCCGGTAGGTAAGTTTTGTCCTGCCGGGTGATCTGCCATAGCTTCTTGGATTTGTCTCCTCAACCCTAGCCTTGTTCGTTCGATCTCTGGGTCTAACTCGTACAAAGGGTTGTTTGTAGCTGTTAGTCTTTACTGTCGTTTCCTTTTCTGTCGCGGCAGAAATCTCGGCAGACTAGCCGTTACACTATTCTGCCTGTTGGAACTGCTGCGACTCTAACACTGTTTTCTGCCTCAGCAGAATTCCTGTTGTGAACTATTTCTCCTTTATTCTTGCTTATTATCCTAAGTAGAAATTAAACACAAACGAGAAAAATAATTAAAGCAAAAGCAAAAATTATAGAAAATAAATATAAACTAAACTAATCCTAATATAATAAAAAGAAGCGTGAGAGATCATGTTACGGGTGGAGTGCATGCAAATGAATCTCCCAAGATGATTCTCTCTTGCCGGCCAAAGTGACTCTGCAAGTGGTGACTATTGGCTTTATGTCAATCTTTGTTTTCCTGATCTTTACTGCGCCCTTTATAATTGGACAGTGTGTTATCCTGTTGGTTTCCTCCAAATCTGCCTTACTTTTCCTGCCAAATATTCTACCATAAAGTATTTCCATTTTCCTACCGAGAATACTGCCCAGGCAATGGCTGCGGAAACAAAATATCTTTGTGCATTTATCTGTTCTGTGAAGGACTTTGCACTGTTCTATATCATCATGCCTTTTCAAATTGTGGAAGGCACTGAGTTTGACTTGTTGGTCATTGACCCTTTTCGCGTGTCAAAAGTGCGCGTTTAGTGCAAGTGAACACATCGCAAGTAATAAGTGATAAGTATTTATCGGATTATCGTCTCCACAGGGATTGGTATACTCAATATGTCTTCTTCGTCTTCTTGTTCTGTAGAAATAAAATAAAACACAAGTAGTTTTGGGTTGTGATGGAACTAAAATAAAACAACTAAATAAAATAAAGAGATTTGAATAGTAAAGAGAGAGGTCAGGATCCAGTTGCGTTGTATTGTGGATTTGATTGACTTGTCTCTGCCCAATGCAATCGTATATCACTGCCTCGGCAGCACTGCAGATTACTACCTTGGCAGCGACGACACTGTCCGCCGCGGCAATCCCTTGCTCGTGGGTGGACTTTACCAAAGTTTGGCAAAATGTCCTAGAATGATTCCGCTTATCCCTAAGTCGAAGTATTGTTGATGACTAGTCCTTGATGATACCTCCCGGCGTGAATCAATTATACTCACCAACCAATCTCACACTTCTTTTAGCCGCTGAAACTCTTAACCTATCCCTAGGCCGAGTTAGTATTTCGCGAAAGAAACACCGTACTTACCCCTTTCGTGAATCTACATCTCCCGATGCTAGATAAATGGATTACTCACAAACTTCCCTCCCGGGCTTGAATGCAAGAACAATGAATAACAAAGGATAAGCAAACCTTGATAGTTTTATTGCATTGAAACAAAGACAAAGTACAATCTCCTCTCACAAATACTAACAACCTTCACCTAAACCCTAAGAAAGCTTAGAACATAGTTGAGAGAAAAGAATATAAGAATCGGCTCTCTCTCTAGGTATTGATATCTAATACATTGGACGGCTAGGTCTTTATATAGGCTTGACCTAGGGCAAACCTTTCCTAAGTAGAATACAACTTGGAGTAGGGAACAAGTCATGTACATAATTAAAATATTTCCAAGTTTAATTCAACTAATGGGCTTTCCCGCGTGGCCTTGTCTTGGGCTTTTCCTCATACTAGCCAGCTACGATCCATGTGCTATATGTCCAGACACGTCCCCTGGATTTTTCTCTTCCAGTCACCTACAGTCTTGCTTCCTGGCTCTCAGCTGCTGCCTCGGTATCAGGTCCTGCCTCGGCCATGCGTGGCACTGATTCTCCTGCACAGATATAAAAATGCAGTAAAACTTGCCTTTTTCTGTAAATATTATCTCTAAAAGCTTAACTTCTAAATATATCACATTAAGTACATGCATTGGTCTGAGTGGGTGTAAATTCGGTGATTAATGCCCATAAAAGGTGTAAGAAGTGATAGTGAGTTGAGCACTTATCATACCCTCAAACTCGAACTATTGCTTGTCCTCAAGCAATGCAAACCATCAATTTTCCGAACTCTACTGTCTCTTGGTCTTATGTTTCCATCTATTCTCCCCACCATAACTATGTTTATTCTTTAGACTTAACCTTTCGGCTACCCAAGGTTTTACCTAGAAACAAACTATAAGAATTGGTGAGTGTGTGCGTTTTTTTGGACAAGTTTGATTAAAGGCTTTCTTAGATAAACTCTTAGTTCAAGACAAGTAGAATTTCGTTAAGTATTCTCTTCTTTTCTAAACAACCAATTCTTGAGCCAATTTCGGGCACCTCAAGGATTGTGTTTTTCTCTTCACTAATTCCTTCTTTCTTGTAAATATTCCTTCAAGCATACTAGAGCCAATTTCGGGCACCTCTAGCATGAAGAAGAGTATTTCCTAGAGTCGGTGATAGACACCTATAGTTACTTTCCCAAGAATCTAAGTCTTTAACACCTAAGTTCATTATAAGAATTACTATAATCCAACAAGTCCCAAAAGTGTTTAAAAATTCATCTTATAGTAAGATTCTAAGTTTTCATCCTTAAGTATCCTAAGGTTAAACCTTCTCAAAAGGACCTAATCATGGTTAGAAGAAAGATTTCTATAGCATTAAAGAATAAACTAAGGCAATACTGATGATAAGCAGTGCAAAAGTATAGACATTTAATTCAAGTGAGGCGAGGAGCATAAAAAATTTAAAAAAATTTCACTTAAGTGCTCCCTTTTTTTGGCAAGGCCTCGGTAGTAGATTGCTGCCTTGGCAGTGAATCTGCACCCCCAAACTCAAACCAAGCGTTGTCCTCAATGCTTTATATTAGAAGATAATAGCAGGCAACACAAAAAAAAATTATGGAAAATAAGCATCATAGACAGCAAACACCAAATAGTATTGAATTATGAAAAATTTAAAGAGACTCCGAAGAGTTGCTTGTAACAATTTTTCTCCTTGGTCTTGCTGCCGACTGCTTTGTTCTTGGTGAGGGCGATGGTTGAGCTTTTGCTTGCTGGGGCGGTTGGACTCTTGTGGGTGGTGTCTGTTGCATCGGAGCCTCCACTTCTTCTCCTTCTTCCACGTCGGCCATATCCTCGATAATCTTTATGTCCGTTCCACCTTCCATTGTTGTGGCTGCCCCGGCATGGTGTGTACATGGTCTGGCGGCAGTTGAGCTTTGGAGCACATAGGCATCTATCTCAGCTGATAGACTGCCCATGATGATTGGGGATCGCGGTGGAGTACTGAAGACTGCCCTCCGCTTGGATGGTCTTCTGCTGGCAGATGATACCGCGACAGAACCTGCTGCCCTAGATGGGCCGGCAGCATGATATTGTGGTGGAGGGCCCGCGTAGAAGAACGACCTTGGTCCTCCTGGAGCTGGTGTGGTCTCGGTATAAGGGGCTGTTGTGGCGAACATATTGCTGGGAAATTCTAGAAATTGTGTCCCTTGATCTGGAAAAGCATGGAGCATCATGTGAGCGAGGGTGCTGTTGAAATCCCTCTGATACTCCATGTATCTTTGTTGAAGAAGATCCATCGCTGCCATCTTTTGCAAAATCTCCTGGTATGGGTCTGCTGCGGCAGAGGTGTGAGGAGTGTCTGGCATGTCCGCCATGTACTCGGCCCCGACAGTAGTATTATTAGTGAACTGCTGGGGCGTTGCTTGGACTGGTTCCGCCTGCGTGATTTGCATGACTTTGTGACAAAAGTCTCTGGTCCATCCTCGCCTTTGGGGAGTGTATTCGTCCATATCTTCGATTGGTACACCTGCGACAACACACAAACCAGTGATCAAACATGGGAAATATAATGGTCCTCTATCCTTCTTACCGCATTCGTGAATTTCACGTAAGATTATCTCTTCGACGTTGATGGTCCTCTTGTTGATGATCGATTGGATGAGCGTCAATCGCTTTCGGTCCACCGTGCTGTTGTGGGATGTGGGGATGAGGCGTCGGTTGACAAAGGTGTTCCAAAGTTTGGCCTCGGGCTTTAGGCTCTGCCTTGTTACAGATCCTCTATGGGTACCGGTTTCCCATGGAGTATTCACGTAACAAAGGTCGTTTTTTATCAACTCGTAATCTTCGGCAGTGATGTCCTCCATGAATTCAGCGTGAACATCACTGTTTGGAGTGAGGCCGTAGAAATCGTTGATGGTCTCGGCATCTAACTAGACAGGCCTGCCTCGGCAGTGGACAAAGAAGGAATCTTTGTTGGGCCCGTGCGCATAGAATTCCCGCACGATGGTAGCGTTCGCCTGGGTAGGTTGAAGGCAGAAAATTTCCCAATCTTGGTACTTGATTCTGTCAAAGAGATAATGCTCGATGCCGTAGTTTTCATCATCCAAATGTTGGAAACCTTGTTCTTCCCACAATTGCCGGGGAATGAAAGATCGGTTGAAGCGATCTTCAACATTGGCTGGGGCAAATCGCTTGTAAGTGGCCATCAAGATTGTGAGAGATTTGATTTCTTTGAGATTTTCTTGGAAAGAATCTGGGAATTTCACGAAGAATTGTGAGTAGGCAGAGAGTATTGTGAGAGCAAGATTGTTAAGAATTCTAAAGCAAACAAGAAAGCAAGAGTGAATAGTGCAAGAGGAAGGGGTTTCTTATATAGGCCTCGGCCTTGTGACCGTTTAGATCCACTAGCCGTTTTGTAGCAGTTATTCTTTGTTGCCGTTTCCTTTTCTGCCGCGGCAGGAATCTCGGTAGACTAGCCGTTACACTGTTCTGCCCGTTGGGAATGCTGCGGCCCTGACACTGTGTTCTGCCTCGGTAGAGTTCCTGCTTTGAACTATTTTTCCTTTATTCTTGCTTATTATTGTAAACAAAAATTAAATACACAAAAAGAAAACTACTTAAAGCAAAAACAAATTAGTAAAATAAAAATAAACTAAACTAATCCTAATATAATAATGAGGAAAAGGGAGAAGATCATGTTACTGGTGGAGTGCATGCAAATGCATCTCCCAAGATGATTCTCTCTTGTTGGCCAAAATTATAAATCGGTTGTGGGCCACTCCCTTTTGCTGTGTGTCCATCCACTTTGAACTTGATCTTTTTGCCAAATAATCTGCCGAGGCAGATTGCCGAGACAGGATATTTTGGTGTCTACTGTGTGGATGGCCTTGCACTCTTCTGGATTATCATAATTTTTTAAGTTGTGGAATGCATTGAGTTTGACTTGTTGGTCATTAATCCTCATTGTCAATTCTCCTTTTTCCACATCAATTAACGTGCGTCCAGTTGCAAGGAAAGGTCTCCCCAAGATGATCGGTGCATTATCATCTGCTTCACAATCAAGGACAAGAAAATCAGCAGGAAAAATAAACTTATCGACTCTTACCAGTATGTCCTCGATTTTGCCTTCAGGTTGCACATATGATCGATCCGCTAAATGGAGCATAACTGTTGTAGGTTTCGCCCTTCCTATTCCAAGCTTTTGGAAGACAGATTTGAGCATTAGATTGATGTTTGCTCCAAGGTCGCACAGGGCCTTACCTTCATAATTTTTACCTATCGCACAAGGTATGATAAAGCAACCAGGGTCCTTCAATTTCGGTGGCATGCGGTTGTGTAGCATTGCCATGCATCCCTCGGTAGCAGTCACTGTTTCAAACTCACCAATTCGTTTTCTCTTTGACACCATGTCTTTTAAGAACTTGGCATAATTAGGCATTTGTTCAATTGCCTCTACGAATGGTATATTAATGTGGACTTGCTTTAAAATATCAAGAAATTTTTTGAATTGCTGGTCCTGTTTTTGCTTTTTCAACCTTTGTGGGAAAGGTGGTGGTGGTCTCATCTCATCCAGGGTTTCTTTAGTTTGGAATTTAATACCTGGCACTACTGGAGTTGTTGTTGTCTCGGCTGGCTGTTCAGGAGCTGCAGCACTTTCTGTCGGGGCAGTGTTATCAGGATCAGTTTTCCCAACCTCCTCTTTTGCTGGATCTGCTGATGGATTTGGAGGGATGGCCGAACGAAGATGCAAGGCAACATATTCGAGCATTTTTAGAAGTTTATGATTCATTTCGTCAACAATGAGTTCATGAGGATGTTGATAAGTGCTCAACACACTATCATTTTTTACTCCTTTTATGGGCATTAATCATCAAATATACACCCACTCAGACCAATGCATGTGCTTAATGTGATATATTTAGAATTTATACTCATATAGATAATATTTACAGAAAAAGGCACGTTTACTGCGTTTTCATATCTGTGCAGGAGAACCAGTGCCACGGCAGGGACAAGGCTGAGCCAGGACCTGATGCCGAGGCAGCAGTAGAAAGACAGGAAGCAAGACTATAGGTGATGGAAAGATAAAAATCCAAGGAACGTGTCTGGACTTGAAGCCCATGGATCGGAGCTGGCTAGCACAAGGAAAAGCCCCAAGGAAGACCACGCGGGAAAGCCTCCTTAGCCGAAGCAAACTTGGAAATATATTTAATTATGTACTTGACTTGTTCCCTACTCCGAGTTGTATTCTACTTAGGAAAGGTTTGCCCTAGGTCTAGCCTATATAAGGACCTAGCCACCCAATGTACAATAGACAGAATACCTAGGGAGAGAGCCGATTTCTATTCTTGTTTCTTTCCTCTCCATTATGTTCTAAACCTTCTTAGGGATTAGGTGAAGGTTGTCGAGTATTTGTGAGAGGAGATTGTACTTTGTCTTTGATTCAATGAAATAAAGTTATCAAGGTTTGCTTATCCTTTGTTATTCCTTGTTTTCACAATTGAGCTCGGGAGAGGATATTGTGAATCATCCATTTATCTAAGCTCGGGAGAGTTAGATTCACGAAAGGGGTAAGTACGGTGTTTCAATCGCGAAATACTAACTCGGCCTAGGGATAGGTTAAGAGTTTCAGCGGCTAAAAGAAGTGTGAGATTGGTTGGTGAGTATAATTGGTTCACGCCGGGAGGTATCATCAAGGACTAGTCATCAACAACACTCTGACTTAGGGATAAGCGGAGTCATCTAAGGACACTTTGTCGAACTTTGGTAAAGTCTGCCCACGAGCAACGGATTGCCGCGACAGACAGTATTGTCGCTGCCAAGGCAGTAAACTGCAGTGCTGCCGAGGCAGTGATATACGATTGCATTGGACAGAGACAAGTCAATCAATTCCACAATACGACGCAACTGGATCCTAGCCCATCTCTCTCTACTATTTCAACTCCTTATTTTTATTTCGTTATTTTAGTTTAGATAAATCAAATCAACTCACTTGTGTTCTTTACTTTTTCTACAGAACAAGAAGGTGAAGAAAGCATATTAAGTATACCGGTCCCTGAGGAGACGATAACTCGATAAAATACTTATCACTTATTACTTTCGATGTGTCCACTTGCACTAAACGCGCACTTTTGACACGCGACAGATTTCTTGAAGCTCAAGTTATTCCCTTATTCTCTATGTGGCCGAGCAAGGAGATGGTTGAGTGGAGTACCATCCGGATCAATGGAGTCATAGGTTGATCTATGCAAGAGCTTTTTGCTGCGGTAAAATCCTTTGAATCTCAATACTCAGCTTAGAAATGACATTGCTTCTTTTCGACAAGGTGATGACGAGCCAATGTACGAATGTTGGGATTGATACAAGGGATTGCTTCGCAAGTGTACTAATCATGGATTTCAAGATTGGACTCAAGTTGTGATGTTCTACAACGGAGTCAATACACCGACGAGGATGATGCTAGATGTCTCGGCAAATGGAACTTTGTTAAACAAATCTATCGAGGAGGCATTTGACATACTTGATAGAATTGCCAACAATGACTATCAGTTTCCTTCTACAAGACATGGAACCGGGAGGAAGGCGCAAGGAACATTCGAGCTTGATGCTAAAGATTCACTGTCTGCCCAACTCTCGAGGAAAAGGACTAGGAGGAAAGTTTGACGAAGGAACTTGCCGATGGAGAGAGCAAAAATGTCACGGCAAAAACATTTCCTACACCACCAGTGGAAGAAGTTAGACCCCCCCCACCCTTTCCCCCGAGGCTCAAGAAGCACAATGATGAAATTCAGTTCAAAAAGTTTGTGGATAAATTGGATCAGTTATACATAAATGTCCCACTCTTGGAGGCAATTGACTAGATGCCCACCTACGCTAAATTTCTCAAGGAGATAGTTACGAAGAAGCGTAAAGTGGAGAAGTTTGAGACAATTGCCACGGCAAAAGAGTATTGCCCTGCTTTGAGTACACTAACGTTGAAGAAAAAGGATCCAGGCAACTTCATTATCTCGTGTTCCATTGGAGACATGTTTATTGGGAAAGCATTCTGTGATCTTGGATCGAGTGTAAATCTGATGCCCAAGTCTATTTTCGTGAAGCTTGGCATGGGAAATGCGAGACCAACATCCATCATATTGCAACTAGCCGATCGTTCCCATGTGAGACCTGAGGGGAAGATCGAAGATGTCATAGTGAGGGTGGACAAGTTCGTATTTCCAGCCGACTTCCTCATACTTGTTTGTGAGGCTGGTGCTAATACAACCATTATCTTAGGGAGACCTTTCCTAGGAAACGGTTGCATTCTCATTGATTGTGAGAAGGGTGAGCTTACAATGCGCGTAGCAAATCAAAGATTGACCGTGAACATCAACAGTTCTCTCAAGTACATGTATGATTCTAAAGAATGCCGGAGCATTTTGGAAGCAGATTATGAGTTATCATTAGAAGCTGATCATTTTTGTCACAACAATTTTGTGCAACTAGATAAATATGAATAGCTCACGAATGAAGAAGAGGAAGAAGCTAGCGAATCTTCATTGGAAGAGCATCAATCTAGTCTTCTGATAGCAAGAAATCATTCGAGCTTTGAACCTCTTGATTACGAGGAATTCAGTCCTCCTAAGCCTTCGTTACTCGATGCACCAAAAGTGGATTTGAAGATTTTTCCACATCATTTGAAATATGCTTATCTGGGTGAAAACGAGACCCTGCCTGTTATTATTTCTGCGAATATAAATTCTGATCAAGAGAGAAGTCTACTTGTTGTTTTGTCACAGCATAAACGAGCAATAGGATGGACCATGGCAAATTTAAAGGGGATTAGTCCTACTATCTGTATGCATAAGATACGCTAGGAAGAATGCCATGGCAAATCCATAGAGCCACAACGTAGACTCAACCCCATTATGAAGCAAGTTGTTATGAAGGAGATTCTCAAATGGCTTGATGCTAGAGTTATTTACCCAATATCGGGCAGTTCATGGGTAAGCTCGGTTCAGTGTATACCCAAGAAAGGAGGCAAGAACGTGGTGAGTGTCGCGTGTCAAAAGTGCGCGTTTAGTGCAAGTGGACACATCGAAAGTAATAAGTGATAAACATTTATCGGATTATCGTCTCCACAGGGACTGGTAGACTTAATATGTCTTCTTCGTCTTCTTGTTCTGTAGAAAGAAGTAAAATAAAACACAAGTGATCGAGTTTGGTTTAACTAAACTAAAATAACTAGGAAAAGTAAAAAGAAAGAATATTAGAGAGAGATGGGTCAGGATCCAGTTGCATTGTATTGTGGAATTGATTGACTCGTCTCTACTCAATGCAATCGTATATCATCGCCTCGGCATCACTGCAGTTTACTGCCTTGGCAGCGACGATACTTGTTTGCCGCGGCAATCCCTTGCTCGTGGGTAGACTTTACCAAAGTTCGGCAAAGTGTCCTTGAATGACTCCGCTTATCCCTAAGTCAGAGTGCTGTTGATGACTAGTCCTTGATGATACATCCCGGCGTGAACCAATTATACTCACCAACCA
Source organism: Abelmoschus esculentus (assembly GCA_035048815.1). Taxonomy (NCBI): domain Eukaryota; kingdom Viridiplantae; phylum Streptophyta; class Magnoliopsida; order Malvales; family Malvaceae; genus Abelmoschus; species Abelmoschus esculentus. The sequence goes on from JAUCBN010000049.1 coordinate 8,410,770, forward strand.
ATCTCACACTTCTTTTAGCCGCTGAAACTCTTAACCTATCCCTAGGCCGAGTTAGTATTTCGCGATTGAAACATCGTACTTACCCCTTTCGTGAATCTAACTCTCTCGAGTCTAGATAAAAGGATTACTCACAAACAGTCTTACATCACATAACATGCCACAACCTTCTCACAACCTCCAAACTCTAACTGGAGAGAATTTGCAAAACTCAGCCTTACATTTTTTAATGACCAACTCAAAACTAACCATAACTCAGGGTATCCCCCTCGGTTTCAAATATTCACAACTCTGAGCCCAAAAGACCCATTCCTCATCCAAGACTATTCCCTATCCAAAAGGGTAACTTGACAGAACACAACAAGCTCATGACCAAAAGAAAGCCTTTTCAACAATTTTTTTTAACAAACCTACACCCAAACAGAACCAACCCAGCACCACTTCCATCCTCAAAGGAGATACTCGCAAGTGTGAACAAATGTATGTATGATTCCCTATATGCCCTCATCAATGCCTGTGCAAGTGCATGTAAATGCAATTTCTAATGTCATGCTCAAGAATGCATGCATGCCCTACAATATCTATAGATATTTACATATATGTGCTCTTACACCATGCATGATTATTTGTTCACACTCACAAATAACATCCTTGATTCCAACAATTTCAACTACTAACTTGTTAACTATTTCCAAGTCAGGTTAGCAGCAGACACTCATCTTTAGCAGACTGAAATACACCCGTCAAAGCCTGAATGCACGGTGCAAACTCAATTCCTAAACTGACTTCTCGTAAAACCGGACGCAGCAACTACGAGTGAATGGGAAGGGAAATCGCTCTTCCCTAGCAGTCGTTTCACCCTCAAACTGACCATCAGTGATTATACTAGCACTAGCTCAAGTCTCACGTCTCAGAGGCATATTCCAAAACTTTAAACACAAATTTAAACGTATAATCAAAACATAATATCAAAACATATTAGACTTACATTCAGGCAAGATCCAAGGGAAACTTGAAGCATTTGAAAATGTATTGGCATTGGCAATGTGTAACCGTTATCCCTTTTTAACCATCATCACTCAAAGTACAACCATCATGCTTAAATATTCAACAAGTTAACAACGTAACAAGTTCAATCACACACTTTAACAAACCTGACCACACACTTTAGTAAACCTCTACACACTTTAGCAAACCTGGCCACACACTTTAGCAAACCTGGCTTTGATACCACCAAAACTAACCCCCTTAGCCCGGCCTGGACGGAACCGGCACTAACGGGTCACACGGGGAATATCGAACTAAACCCGTTAAGGTCTAAATCGATAAACAACCCTGAAAACCGATATGTTTTTTTTATCTAGATGCATAATTTGGTTCCTATGTGTGTCGAGGTCATGCGTAACGAAAATGGAAACATTTGATTCACGATTGATCAATTCAATTCGCATATTAGTACATAAGGACCAAAATGCAAATAATTCCTAATTCCATTAATAAGCCGGTAATTCAACCTACCATAGTTCAAGTAAACATGCATAGAATACTCATAACAAAGTTCAGATCGATCGAACTATTATAGCATCGTCAATTTCATATTTCATAAAGTAGGGACCTAATTGTAAAGCTCACAATAACATAGGGACTAAAACTAACATTAATTTATCAATGCGAATTCAAGTTAACATCATGCATCTTGATAATAATACAACTCTCGATATTGTTCATTGCATCTATATTCGATCGTGGAAAGACATCCGACCCTAAACGTAATTTTCTACACTTAAAATGTCATATTTGGGTAAGGGGTATCGATACCATAAGTCTCGGTATCGATACCCTATCGTGGGACTAGTCTAATTGCACTACGAAGGCTATTGGTATCGATACCCCCATGGGTGGTATCGATACCCAAACATCCAGTGGGGTAATTGCATCGAACCATGATTCGATGTTGCCCAAATTAAGCCTTGGGTATCGATACCCTTTACCAGAGGTATCGATACCCCCTGTACAATTTGACAAGTTTGAACATTTTAAATTAGTTCCACCCATTCAAACATAACCATTAATCACCCTTTACTATATGCATAATTTCCTAAGCATAAAGAACAATTTAGAGCACACATTTTTCACATCAAAGATCCCAAACAATCTATAGGCATGCTTCCTAAAATATGATTAAAAATCAAAAATGTTCATGCATGCACTTGCCTTAACAATCCAAACAACATCATAGTTCATCAATTGACAATCCAAAACATTATAGGTCTTATTACAACATTAACCAAAGCAAAAATCACACACTTCACATGGGTTTGATTTACACATTGCCAAGCCCAAATTATTTGCATAAACATACCAAAAATTGAGACAACTCTTCCCCTTGGTTCCCTTGCTCCAAACGTAGCCTCGAATATCTCTATTTTTCTGCATGTATGAAAAGAGAGAGCTTAAGCACAACATGCTTAGTGAGGAAGCTCTAAAACAAGTTCAAAATCATTTATAAATTCATACTTGCATTCTTCATGCTTATTTGGAATAGGTAAAACCAAATCATGCTTATCCATAATGTCAAATCATTTTATGTATCATGCACAAATATATCATTCCATTTCATATATGCATATTGGCTTTCTAATGATCACTTAATATGAACTTTTAGTTCACCGAATACACGGATTCCTTTTTCCATAATTAGAGACACTTGGTCTCAACATGCATCGGTCGGACACATAGTCACCCTTCTATACATGTTACCCCCACTACGCACGGTCGGACACAAAGTCACCCTTGTTTACGCATGGGTCAACTATATGCACGGTCAGACATGAAGTCACCCTTGTTTACATATAGGTAAGCTCTACACGCATGGTCGGACACAAAGTCACCCTTGTTTACGTGTAGGCAAACTCTACACGCACGGTCAGACACAAAGTCACCCTTGTTTACGTGTAGGCATCATCATTATTCTCATTATTTTATAGTGCACTCAATCCTAATGACATGTCATTCGTATTCGAATCTAAGGTTAGTGTCACTAAGCCAATATCAATTCCAATCATGCATGTTAACTTGCTGCTCATAATGCACTCATTACATGTTCATCAAGTGAACTAAAATCATGCTCAACGGCTTTATCAACATAGGGCAAATAAACTCATCATAATCCAAATTCTTTTTCATGCTTACATAAACCATGAATACCTTAAAAAACCATGCATTTTCAGGAATTAACACATGCATGCATCATTTCAAAATCAAATATATGCAATTTCAAAATTATATTGAATCATTGTTCACATATATGCCATTACCGAAAATCGAGGTAATGCATCAACATCATTTAAAACACTTAATCTTGAACTATGGAAAGTTTTCACACTATTCCATAGCCCCCAAAACAGAACAGAACCAATGCGATTCACTTTAAACCCAAAACCACTCACCGACAAGCGAAACGAGCCCTCGTCGAAGCTCCGATGGCAACGCCAACGCACCAGCCACTTATGCACCTTCTTGCACTACCTCTACAACATTAAAAGCAGAGCATATTCACATCACAACATGCTCAAAACAGCAGCCACATTAAACCTTCACAAAACTATCGAAAACCTAGCCGAAAAGACCGAAAACTAAGCCGAAACGCATCCGAAACATCATCAGCCCAAAACCTAATGAATCTAACATCTAATCCACTTTAATTATGAACCAAAAGCACTTCCAAACCATCCTTATACCTCCAGCAACATAAGAACACCTAAAACATCCCCTAAAACAACCGAAAACCACCTTAAAACACCACCGATTGCATTATTTCGGGATTGATTTGATATTAACTCATTTCAAAACTCAATCAATCATTTAATTTACCTAATATAATAATTAAATTATCTTAAATCCAGAATCAATTTAGATCTCAAAAGATTTCACAAAAACCATCATAAAACTCATAGATCTTGAATTAAAAACACAAAATTATGTTTCTATTGTTGATTAGCAAGCCAATACTTGGGAATTTCAATAAAGAACCTTAGAAAAAGATTAGAAATCAGCAAAGTTACCTTAAAGATTTGCTCCACCAAAAAGATGAGAAAACCTTCCTTGATTTCCTTGAAAATGATGTTGATTTTGCAAAAATTGATGAGTAGGTTTTGTAGAGAATGAAAGGATGAGTAGGTTTTGTAGAGAATGAAAGGATGAGTAAAATAAAATAAATTTTGTAGAAAATGATGAAGGAATCAGCAAATAATTGAAGAAATTTGGAGAAGAAGATGGAGAGAAAATGAGATAAAATCTTGAGAGAAAAGATGGGAAAATGGGAAGTTACAAAAAAATAAAGTTGTCATCTAAAATAAAACAATTTAAAAACAATTTTGGTGGATAAATCATTAATTAAAAATAAATTGGGTTTATGGCCCTCTAAAGATTCTAAGTATGGCTTACTTTCCAATTTAGTCACTAAAAATCCTTATTGCCGAAAATTACCAATTAAATCCCCAAAACTTTTCCAAAATTACAATTTAGTCACTAGCATAAAATTAAGCCCAATTAAAATCAAAATAAAGTTCAAATAATATTCCTTTAACTTTAAAACACCTTTTTAATATTTTTAGAACCATTTCACAAAATTATTACTTATCCGATTAAAATATTATTATTTTAATTTTTCCCGGAATAACGAACATTAAGAATCTGATTCGACCCGAATCGAATTTCCCCAACTAACACTCAAACTACTAACCCCAAAACCGGGATGTTACAGCTTCCACTGAACTCAATGTGTCTAGTTCATTTATCGTGGCTTGGCGTCTTACTCCTGCTCGCCTAGATGTAGGAAATTGAAAATCATTTTTCGCGAGTTTGTTTAGTATCTCGATAGCTTCCTCAGGTGCTTTATCAAGGAGTGTTCCGTCCGCCGAAGCATCTAAAATCATCCTTGTCAGGGTATTAGTGGCATTATAAAACATGGTCACTTGTGTCCATAGGGGAAATACATGCAAAGGACACTTGTGTAGTAACTCCTTGTAGCGCTCCCATGCCTCGTACATTGGTTCGTCATCTGCCTGTCGAAAAGAAGTGATTTCATTACGAATTCTATCATATAAATTTGTAGGATGAAAACGAGTAATAAAATCACGGCAGAGTTCACTCCAAGATCCAATAGATCCTGCTGGAATGCTATTTAGCCAAGCTTTCGCCCTATCCCTCAGTGAATAGGGGAATAGCTTCAATCGCAAGACATCTTCATGGACTCATTGGATTTTGAAAGAGTTGCAAATTTCCATGAAGGACTTAAGGTGTTGCCTTGCATCTTCAGTTGCAGTCCCACCAAATTGTCCAATAGTGTTAAGCATATTGAACATAACAGGTTTCAGTTCAAAGTGGGCTGCTTCTATCTCCGGTGTAACAACTCCTGGGTTTAATCCATTTAAGTCCTCTTCCAGGAAGTCTCTGACAGTGAGCTGTTGCGACCCAGGTGGCGGCGGTAAACCTCCATTGCCGGCAGGTAAGTTTTGTCCTACCGGGTGATCTGCCATAGCCTCTTGGATTTGTCTCCTCAACCTTAGCCTTGTTCGTTCAATCTCTGGATCTAACTCGTACAAAGGGTTGGTTGGGTTGGCCCTGGTCATACACCAAAAGAAAAAAAGAGTAAAATAAAAATAAAAAGAAACAAGTAAGTAAAGAAAACAAAATTTAGTTGTCAGTTCCCGACAACGGCGCCAAAAACTTGTCGCGTGTCAAAAGTGCGCATTTAGTGCAAGTGGACACATCGAAAGTAATAAGTGATAAGCATTTATCGGATTATCGTCTCCACAGGGATTGGTAGACTTAATATGTCTTCTTCGTCTTCTTGTTCTGTAGAAAGAAGTAAAATAAAACACAAGTGATCGTGTTTGGTTTAACTAAACTAAAATAACTAGGCAAAGTAAAAAGAAAGAATATTAGAGAGAGATGGGTCAGGATACAGTTGCGTTGTATTGTGGAATTGATTGACTCGTCTATGATCAATGCAATCGTATATCACCGCCTCGGTAGCACTACAGTTTACTGCCTTGGCAGCGACGATACTTGTCTGCCGCGGCAATCCCTTGCTCGTGGGTAGACTTTACCAAAGTTCGACAAAGTGTCCTTGAATGACTCCGCTTATCCCTAAGTCAGAGTGTTGTTGATGACTAGTCCTTGATGATACCTCCCGGCGTGAACCAATTATACTCACCAACCAATCTCACACTTCTTTTAGCCGCTGAAACTCTTAACCTATCCCTAGGCCGAGTTAGTATTTCGCGATTGAAACACCGTACTTACCCATTTTGGGAATCTAACTCTCCCGAGTCTAGATAAATGGATTACTCACAAACTTCCCTCCCGGGCTTGAATGCAAGAACAAGGAATAACAAAGGATAAGCAAACCTTGATAATTTTATTGCATTGAAACAAAGACAAAGTACAATCTCCTCTCACATATACTAAACAACCTTCACCTAAAACCTAAAGAAGCTTAGAACATAATGGAGAGGAAGAAAACAAGTTATGAGTCGGCTTCTCTCTAGGTATTCCGTGTCTCATACATTGGATGGCTAGGTCTTTATATAGGCTAGACCTAGGGCAAACCTTTCCTAAGTAGAATACAACTTGGAGTAGGGAACAAGTCATGTACATAATTAAAATATTTTCAAGTTTAATTCGGCTAAGGGGGCTTTCCCGCGTGGCCTTGTATTGGGCTTTTCTTCATGCTAGCCAGCTCCGATCCATGGGCTTTAAGTCCAGAAAAGTCCCTTGGATTTTTGTCTTCCAATCGCCTACAGTCTTGCTTCCTGGCTCTCAGCTGCTGCCTCGGCCTTGTTGCTGCTGCGGCACTGATTCTCCTGCATAGATATGAAAATGCAGTAAAACATTCCTTTTCTGTAAATATTATCTCTAATAGCATGACTTCTAAATATATCGCATTAAGTACATGCATTGGTTCAAGTGGGTGTAAATTCGGTGATTAATGCCAACAAAAGGTGTAAAAAATGATAGTGCGTTGAGCACTTATCACACCCCCAAACTCGAACTATTGCTTGTCCTCAAGCAATGCAAACCATCAATTTGCCGAACTCTACTCTCTCTTGGTCTTACATGTCCATCTCTTCTTCTCACCATAACTAGGCCTATTCTTAAGCCTTAACCTTTCGGCTACCCAAGGTTTTACCTAGAAACAAACTATAAGAATTGTGAGTGTGTGCATTTTTTTGGACAAGTTTGATTAAAGGCTTTCTTAGATAAACTCTAAGTTCAAGACAAGTAGAATTTGGTTAAGTGTTCTCTTCTTTTCTAAGCAACCAATCCTTGAGCCAATTTCGGGCACCTCAAGGATTGTGTTTTTCCCTTCACTAGATTCTTTCTTTCTTTTTAATATTCCTTAAAACATACTAGAGCCAATTTCGGGCACCTCTAGCATGAAGAAGAGTTCTTTCTAGAGCCGGTGATAGGCACCTCTAGTTACTTTCCCAAAAATCTAAGTCTTTATCACCTAAGTTTATTAAAAGAATTCCTATAATCCAACAAGTCCCAAAAGTGTTTAGATTTCTTCCTATAGTAAGCTTCTAAGTTTTCATCCTTAAGTATCCTAAGGTTAAACCTTCTTAACAGGGCCTAATCATGGTAAGGAGAAAGATTTCTATAGCCTTAAAGAATAAACTACGGCAATACTAATGATAAGCAGTGCAAAAGTGTAGGCAGTTAATTCAAGTAAGGCGGGGAGCATGAAAATAAAAAAAAATTACTGGAATACTCCCTTTTTGGCGAGGCCTCGGCAGTAGATTGCTGCCTTAGCAGTGAACCTGCACCCCCAAACTTAAACCAAGCATTGTCCTCAATGCTTTTTATTCGAAGAAATAATCGGGCAACACAAATATGAAATAAGCAGCATATAAAGACAGCAAAAGCAATTTATATTGAATTATGAGAAAAAGAAAAATCTAAAGCGACTTCGAAGAGCTGCTTGTAACAATCTTTCTCCTTGGCCTTGCTGCCGATTGCTTTGTTCTTAGTGAGGGCGATGGTTGCGCTTTTGCTTGCCAGGGCGGTTGGACTCTTGTGGATGGTGTCCATTGCATTGGGGCCTCGACTTCTTCTCCTTCTTCCACATCGGCCATGTCTTTAGTCAGCATTATGCCCGTTCCACACGCCATTGCCATGGCTCCCCCGGTGTGGTGAGTACTTGGTCCGGCGGCGGTGGAGCTTTGGTGCACATAGGCATCTATCTCAGTTGATAGACTGCCCATGATGATTGGGGATCGGGGTGGAGTGCTGAAGACTACCCTCCGTTTGGATGGTCTTCTGCTGGCAGATGATGGCGCGACAGAATCCGCTGCCTTGGATGGGCCAGCAGCCTGGTACTGTGGTTGAAGGTCCGCAAGGAAGAACAGTCGTGGTCCTCCCGGAGCTGGTGTAGTCTCGGTGTAAGTGGCAGCTGTGACAAACATGTTGCTGGGAAACTCTGGAAATTGTGCCCTTGGTCTGGAAAAGCGTGGAGCATCATCTGGGCGAGTGTGCCGTTGAAATCTCTTTGGTACTCCATGTATCTCTGTTGTCTGAGGTCCATCGCTGCCATCCTTTGCAAAATCTCCTGGTAGGGATCTGCTGCGGTAGAGGTGTGGGCAGTGTCAGGTATGTCTGCCGTGTACTGGGCCCCGGCAGCAGTATCAGCCATGAACTGCTGGGGCGTTGCTTGGACCGGCTCCGCTTGCGTGATCTGCATGACTTTGTTACAAAAGTCCCTAGTCCATCCTCGCCTTTGGGGAGTATATTCGTCCGTGTCTTCGATTGGCACACCTGCGGTAACCCATAAACCTTTGATCAAACATGGGAAATACAATGGTCCCCTATCTTTCTTACCGCACTCGTGAATTTCACGTAGGATGATCTCTCCAACATTGATGGTTCTTTTGTTGATGATCGATTGGATAAGCACCAATCGCCTCCGATCCACCGTGCTGTTGTGTGACGTAGGGATGAGGCGTCTCTTGACAAAGGTATTCCACATCTTGGCCTCGGGCTTTAAGCTTTGTCTTGTTACGGATCCTCTATGGGTACCGGTTTCCCATGGGGTATTCGCGTAACAAAGATCATCTTTGATTAACTCGTAGTCCTCGGCAGTGATGTCTTCCAAGAATTCGGCGTGAACATCACTGTTTGGGGTGAGGCCGTAGAAGTCGTTCATGATCTTGGCATCTAACTGGACCGGCCTACCGCGACAGTGAACAAAGAGGGAATCCTTGTTGGGCCCGTGCGCATAGAATTCCCTTACGATTGTAGCGTTCGCCTGGGCAGGTTGGAGATAGAAAATTTCCCAATCTTGGTACTTGATTCTATCAAAAGGATAATGCTCGATGCCGTAGTTTTCATCATCCGAATGCTGGAAACCTTACTCTTCCCATAATTGTTGGGCGATGAACGATCGGTTGAAACGATCTTCAACGTTGGCTGGGGCAAATCTCTTGTAGGTTGCCATCAAAATTGTGAGATGATTTCTTGGAGGTTTTCTTGAAAAGAATCTGAAATTTCACGAAGAATTGTGAGTAGGCAGAGAGTAATGTGAGAGGAAGATTGTTAAAAATGCTAAAGAAAACAAGAATGCAAAAGTGAATAGTTCAAGAGGAAGGGGTTTCTTATATAGGCCTCGGCCTTATGATCGTTTGGATCCACTAGCCGTTTTGTAGCCGTTTCCTTTTCTGTCGTTTCCTTTTCTGCCGCGGCAGGAATCTCGGCAGACTAGCCGTTACACTGTTCTACCCCTTGAGACTGCTGCGGCCCTGACACTATTTTTCTGCCTCGGCAGAGTTCCTACTGTGAACTACTTCTCCTTTATTCTTGCTTCTTGTCCTAAATAAAAATTAAACACATAAAAAAAAATACTTAAAGCAAAAACAAATTATAGAAATAAAAATAGACTAAACTAATCCTAATATAATATGATAAAGAAAAAGGGAGGAGATCATGTTACTGGTGGAGTGCATGCAAATGCATCTCCCAAAATTATTCTCTCTCGTTGGCCCGAATTGAAAATCGGTTGTGGACCACTCCCTTTTGCTGTATGTCCATCCACCTTGGGCTTAATCTTTTTACCAACTAATCTGCCGAGCATTCTACCAAGGCAGGAAATTTTGGTACTTCCTGTGTGAATGGCCTTGCATTCCTCTGGATCATCATATTTTTTTAAGTTGTGGAATGCATTGAGTTTGACTTGTTGGTCATTGACCCGCATTGTTAACTCTCCTTTTTCCACGTCAATTAATGTGTGTCCAGTTGTAAGGAAAGGTCTCCCAAGGATGATCGGTGCATTCTCATATGCTTCACAGTCAAGGACAAGAAAATCAGCAGAAAAAATAAACTTATCAACTCTTACCAGTATGTCCTCGATTTTGCCTTCAGGTTGCACGTAGGATCGATCCGCTAATTGGAGCATAACTGTTATAGGTTTTGCCCTTCCTATTCCATGCTTTTGAAAGACTGATTTGGGCATTAGATTTATGCTCACTCCAAGGTCGCATAGGGCCTTACCTTCATAATTTTTACCTATTGCACAAGGTATGATAAAGCAGCCAGGATCTTTTAATTTCGGTGGCATGCGATTGTGCAGCATTGCCATGCATCCCTCGGTAGCAGCCACTGTTTCGAACTCACTTATTCGTTTCCTCTTTGACACCATGTCCTTTAAGAACTTTGCATAGTTAGGCATTTGTTCAATTGCCTCTACGAATGGTATGTTAATGTGGACTTGCTTTAGAATATCAAGGAATTTAATACCTGGCACCACTAGGATTGTCGCTATCTCGGCAGGCTGTTTAGGAGCTATTGTGCTCTCTGCCGGGGCAGTGTTTTCAGAATCAGTTTGCTTGGCCTCTTCTTTTGCTTGATCCCCTGATTGAATTTGGCTCTCTGGGATCTTTTCCTTCAGCTGTAGACCACTCACTCCTAGTAGTAATTGCTTTGCACTGTTCATGGCCCATTACCTTAGCAACTTCAGTATTGCTAGGTAGCCCTCCTTGTGGTCTAGTGTTTATGTTTTGAGCAAACTGCCCAACCTGAGTTTCCAGCGTTTTAATGGCCGCTTCTTGATTTTGCAATCTCATCTCAGTCCTATTCATAAAAGTGCCTTTCCTTTTGATGAAATTACTGTTCTCTGCCATGTATGACTCAGTTTCATCATAAATGCTTTGAGAGTGTTCTCCAACGAACTTACCATTTGTTGCTGCAGCTGCGGCGGCGGCATTGACTGTTAGGCGTGCTGCGGCGGCAATTGTTGCGTCGGTTGCTGAAATCCTGAAGGTTGGGTGATTGGGTTTAAGGCATTGTTAGGGTTGCTCCATGATAGGTTTGGATGTCTCTTCCATGAGGGCTTGTGTGTGTTGGACATCATATTGTTGCGGTTGTAGTTCCCAACATACATACCGGTTTCTTGATTCATGCAATCAGTGGAACTGTGGTTACCTTCACATAAGTCACAATAAGAATCAATTACCTTGACCTCACGGGTATTTTGCTATAATTGTAGGTTTTGTACCATCTTGTTAAGAGAGGCCAATTGTGCTGCCACTGAACTCGATGTGTCTAGTTCATTTATCGTGGCTTGGCGTCTTACTCCTGCTCGCTTAGATGTAGGAAATTGAAAATCATTTTTCGCGAGTTTGTTTAGTATCTCGATAGCTTCCTCAGGTGGTTTATCAATGAGTGTTCCGTTCGCCGAGGCATCTAACATCATCCTTGTCGGGGCATTCGTGACATTATAAAACATGGTCACTTGTGTCCATAGGGGAAATCCATGCAAAGGAAACTTGTGCTGTAACTCCCTGTAGCGCTCCCATGCCTCGTACATTGATTCGTCATCTGCCTGTCGAAAAGAAGTGATTTCATTACGAATTCTATCATATAAATTTGTAGGATTAAAACTAGTAATAAAATCACGGCAGAGTTCACTCCAATATCAAATAGATCCTGCTGGAATGCTATTTAGCCAAGCTTTCGCCCTATCCCTCAGTGAATAGGGGAATAGCTTCAATTGCAAGACATCTTCATGGACTCCTTGGATTTTGAAAGAGTTGCAAATTTCCATGAAGGACTTAAGGTGCTGCCTTGCGTCTTCATTTGCAGACCCACCAAATTGTCCAATAGTGTTAAGCATATTGAACATAACAGGTTTCAGTTCAAAGTGGGCTGCTTCTATCTCCGGTGTAACAACTCCTGGGTTTAATCCATTTAAGTCCTCTTCCAGGAAGTCTCTGACAGTGAGCTGCTGCGGCCCAGGTGGCGGCGGTAAACCTCTATTGCCGGCAGGTAAGTTTTGTCCTACCGGGTGATCTGCCATAGCCTCTTGGATTTGTCTCCTCAACCTTAGCCTTGTTCGTTCAATCTCTGGATCTAACTCGTACAAAGGGTTGGTTGGGTTGGCCCTGGTCATACACCAAAAAAAAAACAAGAGTAAAATAAAAATAAAAAGAAACAAGAAAATAAAGAAAAAAAATTTAGTTGTCAGTCCCCGGCAACGGCGCCAAAAACTTGTCGCGTGTCAAAAGTGTGCGTTTAGTGCAAGTGCACACATCGAAAATAATAAGTGATAAGCATTTATCAGATTATCGTCTCCACAGGGACTGGTAGACTTAATATGTCTTCTTCGTCTTCTTGTTCTGTAGAAAGAAGTAAAATAAAACACAAGTGATCGAGTTTGGTTTAACTAAACTAAAATAACTAGGCAAAGTAAAAAGAAACAATATTAAAGAGAGATGGGTCAAGATACAGTTGCGTTGTATTGTGGAATTGATTGACTCATCTCTGATCAATGCAATCGTATATCACTGCCTCGGCAGTACTGCAGATTACTGCCTCGGCAGCGACAATACTGTCTGCCGCGGTAATCCCTTGCTCGTGGGCAGACTTTACCAAAGTTCGACAAAGTGTCCTTGAATGACTCCGCTTATCCCTAAGTCAGAGTGTTGTTGATGACTAGTCCTTGATGATACCTCCCGGCGTGAACCAATTATACTCACCAACCAATCTCACACTTCTTTTAGCCGCTGAAACTCTTAACCTATCCCTAGGCCGAGTTAGTATTTCGCGATTGAAACACCGTACTTGCCCTTTTCGTGAATCTAACTCACCCGAGTCTAGATAAATGGATTACTCACAAACTTCCCTCCCGGGCTTGAATGGAAGAACAAGGAATAACAAAGGATAAGCAAACCTTGATAATTTTATTGCATTGAAACAAAGACAAAGTACAATCTCCTCTCACATATACTAAACAACATTCACCTAAACCTTAAAGAAGCTTAGAACATAATGGAGAGGAAGAAAACAAGTTATGAGTCGGCTTTTTCTCTCTAGGTATTCCGTGTCTCATACATTGGATGGCTAGGTCTTTATATAGGCTAGACCTAGGGCAAACCTTTCCTAAGTAGAATACAACTTGGAGTAGGGAACAAGTCATGTACATAATTAAAATATTTCCAAGTTAATTCGGCTAAGGGGGCTTTCCCGCGTGGCCTTGTATTGGGCTTTTCTTCATGCTAGCCAGCTCCGATCCATGGGCTTTAAGTCCAGAAACGTCCCTTGGATTTTTGTCTTCCAATCACCTACAGTCTTGCTTCCTGGCTCTTAGCTGCTGCCTCGGCATCAGATCCTGCCTCGGCCTTGTTGCTGCCGTGGCACTGGTTCTCCTGCACAGATATGAAAATGCAGTAAAACGTGCCTTTTCTGTAAATATTATCTCTAATAGCATGACTTCTAAATATATCGCATTAAGTACATGCATTGGTTCAAGTGGGTGTAAATTCGGTGATTAATGCCAACAAAAAGTGTAAAAAATGATAGTGCGTTGAGCACTTATCAGTTAGCAATGAAGACAATGAGCTATTGCCGACGAGAGTAGTGACCGGATGGAGGATTTGTATGGACTATCGCAAGCTCAACAAGGCTACGAAGAAAAACCACTTTCCTCTACCCTTCATAGACCAAATGTTGGATTGCTTGGCGAGCAAAGCATTCTATTGTTTCTTGGATGGATATTCGGGTTATAACCAAATAGCTATAGCACCGGAGGACCAAGAGAAGACCGCTTTCACTTTTCCTTATGGCACTTATGCTTTTCGAAGGATGCCCTTTGGATTGTGTAATGCCCAGGCAAGTTTGCAGCGTTGTATGCAAGTTATCTTCTCTAATATGGTTGAAGACTCACTTGAAATTTTCATGGATGATTTCTCTATTTCTGGAGACAGTTTCCAGAAATGTCTTGACAATTTAGAAATGGTCCTGAAGCGATGTGAAGAAGCTGACCTTGTGCTGAATTGGGAGAAATGCCACTTCATGGTGATAGAAGGTATTGTGTTAGGTCATAAAATCTCACACAAAGACATTGAGTTAGAAAATGCTAAGATCGAGAAGCTATTACCACCAACAAATGTCAAGGGCATAAGAAGTTTCCTTGGACACGCGGGATTCTATCAGAGATTCATCAACGATTTCTCCAAGATCTCCTAGCCCTTGTGCATGTTGTTGCAGCAGAACCAACCTTTTGTTTTCGATCAAAAATGTCATGGCGCTTTCACAGAGCTGAAGAAAGCCTGATCACTGCACCAATTGTTGTTCCCCAGATTGGACCTTACCGTTCGAGCTGATGTGCGACGCGAGCGACTACGCCGTGGGAGCAGTCTTGGGGCAGAGTCGAGGTAAAATTTTTCATGTTGTGTATTATGCTAGTCGTACTTTAAATGAAGCACAACTAAACTACACTACCACAGAGAAAGAGCTACTTGCCGTGGTATTTGCATTTGACAAGTTTAGGTCATACTTGATAAGCACTAAGGTTAATGTTCACACCAATCACTCAGCAATCAAGTACTTAATGACTAAAAAGGATGCTAAACCTAGGATCATTACATGGATACTGCTGTTGCAAGAATTTGACTTAGAAGTGGTAGATAGGAAAGGAACCGAGAACCAAGTTGTTGATCATTTGTCTAGGTTAGAAGTTAACCTGGAATGTCATGACAAAATCGAATACATGATGAATTCCCTGATGAGAAAATTCTTTATCTCACGGTAATTCTGTGGTACGCTGACCTTGTTAATTTTCTTGTTAGTGGTATTTTGCCTTTTGACATGACTAGCCAAGGAAGGAAGAAATTTAGACATGACGCACAGTTTTATTTCTGGGATGAGACGTATTTGTTCAAGCGTTGTGCCGATCAAATTATCCGAAGATGTGTACCGGAAGAGGAGCAAAGAGATATTTTGCATCACTGTCACTCAGGCCCATGTGATGGACACTTCAGAGGTATGAGGACTGCTGCTAAGGTCCTCCAATCAGGTTTTTACTGGCCTACCTTATTCAAAGATGCCCAGGCATTTTACCAAGCCTGTGATCGATGTCAAAGAACTGGGAATATCTCCAGACGTCATGAAATGCCACGACGAAATATTTTGGAGATAGAGTTGTTTGATGTGTGGGGCATAGACTTTATGGGACCATTCCCATCTTCATATGGAGATCTATATATCCTTTTGGCAGTGGACTATGTATCCAAGTGGGTAGAAGCCATTGCGACGCCAAGGAATGATTCAAAGATTGTGCTTAAATTTCTTCATAAGCACATTTTCACAAGATTTGGCACGCCAAGGGCTATCATCAGTGATGAAGGCACTCACTTTGACAACAAGTTAATTGCCAAGGCATTGCAAAGATACGGCACAAAATTTCCACGGCATATCATCCCCAAACCAATGGGCAAGCTGAGGTTTTCAACCGTGAAATCAAGCAAATTTTGGAAAAAGTGGTGAATCCAAGAAGGAAGGATTAGTCACCAAAGCTTGTTCAAGCGTTGTGGGCATACCGAACAGCTTTCAAAACCCCACTAGGGATGTCTCCATTTAAGTTAGTCTATGGCAAGGCATTTCACCTCCCGATCGAGCTAGAGCATAAGGCTTATTGGGCAATCAAGAAACTCAACTTTGATGTCGATTTAGCTAGTGAAAGAAGACTTCTAGAGTTGAATGGGATGGAGGAATTCAGGAACCAAGCCTATGAGAATGCTAAACTCTACAAGGAGAGAACTAAAAGATGGCATGATCAAGCGATTTTGCCACGATATTTTCAAGTGGGGCAACAAGTGCTCCTATTCAACTCAAGGTTGAAGCTCTTCCCTGGGAAGCTTAAATCGAGGTGGTCCGGGCCATTTAAAATACACCATGTGTACCCCCATGGAGCTGTGGACATCAAAGACATTGATAGTGGGAGAATTTTCAAAGTCAATGGCCAACGCCTGAAGATCTACACTGGAGCCCACGTGATGCGGGATAAACTTACCGCATATCTTATAGATGCCTAACATGCTGAAATGTCATGGCATTTTCAGTTTACTCCTGTTCATAAATAAATTATCTTTAAGTTTGTTTTATTAGCTTTATTATGTTTAATCTTGTTAATCCTTTATTTTATTTTATTTTAGGTTATTATAAACCCTTGGAGGCCGGCGGCTGAAGGAAAAGGAAGGAGAAAAGTAGGAAACCCTACCTTGAAAGTATTGGGCGGCAAAAAGACAAAAAGGGGGAGTTTTATTATTTTTATTGTTTTATTTTGAATTTCAAAAATCAACCATCTCTCTCCTATTACAAATCTGACACCTTTATTCCCACACCCAATCAACCACCTCCACACGTTTCTTGCCCACACCCCCACTAAAGAAAATAAAGGTCTCACCTTTATTATTTTCACCTTTACTCTCCATCTTTTTCCTCATCTCCAACCTCCATAGCTGGAAAAAAAAACCTTCCATTAGAGAAAACCTTCAAGCTTTCATACTTTCTCTCCTTCTTTTCAACTTAAAGATGGTACGAACAAGACCCCCAGGAGTCGCACAACAACTTCCGGCTATTTTTGTTGACGAACTGGCGGAAGGGAGATTCAAAACTCAAGAACCGAAAAGTTTTCTTTGAACTTGGCTTCATTCTCTCCGACGAGTTGGGAGCAGAGGTGAAGGATGTGGTGGCGCGCCACCATTAGGAGCAGTTTGCTGCCCATCCAGGATTCGTCAATGCATCACTGGTGCGTGAATTTTAAGCCAATCTTTTCAACCCAGACCAGAAATCCGTATATGTCCAGGGCAAAAACAACCACTTCACAAACACAACTATCAACCGCTTCTTCAAAATCCATCAAGAAGTGGATAGGCACGCTAAGAAAGAAGAAGAGGCTGATTACGAGACATATCAAGGTGTGAAGGAAGATTTATGTCTTCCCGAGACCGAGTGGAATGGCCAGCAAACTTCGAGACGAACGGTGAATCGAGAGAGCTTGCTTCCCAACGCCCGGTTGTGGAACCACTTCCTAAGATACAAGTTGATGCCTACTTCACATCACACTACTGTGAGTTTACCTCGACTCATGTTGCTGCATTCTATTCTTTTTGGCTGCCCAATAGACATAGGAAGAATTATTGTGCAAGAGACGCATGCTTGTTGGAAATGACCCAAGAGCCCCCTTATATTTCCAAACCTAATCACCGCACTATGTCGGAAGAAAAATGTTCCAGAATATGATTTTGATGAAATAGTGGAAGGAATAAAAGGATTGTCTGCTGAAAAAGTGACTACACTTATGGGCAACATAGAAGAGCAGCCAGAGGCATCACATGCTGCCTCGGCTAAAGGAAAAAGCCCGATGGGAAAAGATGATGCACTGGAGATATCCAAAAATGTCATGGCAAAAGTTTATGACTTGTCAAATGATCTAAAGGAATTTTTCCTTTACACAAAGAAGAGAAACGAGGTCATTAAAGCCTACTTGGCAGAGTTACTTCCTCTACTGGATCAAGAGTTCCCTACGTTCCCAGAGTTTATACTGCCTAATATATCAGGAAATGCCTCGGCATTTACAGTTACCTCAACTCCAACTAGACCAGCTGCACCTGATCTAAATTAGGTACCATCACCAGCTGAACCGTCTGAGGAGGCTAGACCTATGGAACCGGAACCCGAGGAGCAAGCTCAAGAAGCTCAGTCACCTGCACGAGAACAAACTCTTGAGAATGCCACGACATTTTCAGAGGAGCAAGCCCAGTCACAAGATCAACCAGACCCCTCTACTGCAAAGGAACATGAAGCCAATTTTATTTCTTCACTGTTTGAAGATCCTCCCACCCAACCAACACAACAAGAAGAGCCCCAGCCAGCAGCCCCACAAGAGGAATCACAAATGCCATCTCCCAAGAGGAAGAAATCTAAGCGCCCACTCAAGATGCCGGCTGGGAGACAATCAACACCATCTCCTGCTGCTGCAGAGATATCCAGAAGATGGGGAACAGATGACGAGTTTGATCCTGAAGATAGTCAGCCCCCATTGAAGCGCCGAACATCGCGCCGAATTGCCACCACACCACCAGCATAGCCAAGGTACATCACATTACATTTCATTTCATTGCACGGCATTTTACTTAGTTTTTTTTAGTTGCGTTAAGGACAATGCTTGGCTCAAATTTGGGGGAGGTATCGTCCTCTACTTCATTTGCATGTACATGATAGCAGAAGTTGTAGAAAAATGCCATGACATTTGTGCAAGTTTTTGCTTAAGTTTATAGGATTATAGTTTGTGATACCCGATGATAATATACCTTATATGGCCAATGATTGAATTGAAAATGCATGACTTAAAATGTGGATAGAACCTGTTCTAGGACTTGGTGGTTGTGTTTATTTTATTGTTACACGAGTGTATGTCTTCCATGCTTAGGGAAGTTAAAAAAATTTTATAGAATGAAAACTTAAATAGCTTGCATGCTTTAATGAAGTTACTTGTTAATATAGAACCCCCATTAGTTAGTACTAAAAGTTTTGAATAAATGCCTGGATAATTCTGTAGAGGGATACTCCGCTATGCCATGGCATATCCATGTGCATATGAGTTACTAAAAGAGGCACAGGGTGACACTTCACTTTTAACTTGTCATGGCATTGCCTGGATATTGCGTTTAAATAAATGGCAGCTATGGCATCAGTAGAAGGTAGTTTGACAGGCTAGCTCCTCTCGTAGTAGTATGTCGTGCATATGTTACTTCTAAAAAAATATACATGGGGAGTAGTAAATGGTGCTTAAATATGAGAAAACATGCTTTCTAGGATAGTTAACATTCCATAGAATTTTTCTAACTTAACTAAGCATAGATTAGATACACTCACTTATGCACACACACACACTCGCATCCGACCTTATCCTAGGGTAGCGTTCTTGAAATTTCCTCGAGTCTTATATGTTTATGCCATGACATTTTCTGAGGGCTGAAACTCTGATCATTTGCTTGCCTAGTTCTTGAGCATTGTCATGACATTTATTCTCTGCTAGCTGCTATCCGTTGCTTTAGGACAAGCAATAGCTTAAGTTTGGGGGTGCGATAACTCCGTAAAAAGGCTATATTTTAGGCCTTTTTACTTAGGTTATTGAGTGTCTTTAGGCTCATATAGGTTCATTTAGTTGCATTTAGGTTCATAACATTGCATGTAGTTTTCTAGTTATGCCTTGGCATTTTTATATGGTAATAGGTGCTACTTAAGGGGAAAGGTAGTTCTTTTCTGTTGTGTTGTGCAGGTAAAGAAAAAATGGAAGTTGAGGCAATTTGTCATGGCATTCGTAGAAGGACAGTGATGGGAAAATTCCATGGCAAAGCTGGAGGACTCCTGTGCTGAGCTAGACGACAAAGAGATATTTTGATAACAGTGTCAATTGTTGCCATTACAGCCGTTCGGGACCACTATAGCCTGGCCATAGCCACCTGGGTAGGGGACCACAGCCAATATTGCCTAATTGCGAGCCACCTCGGTAGGGGACCACTATCAACTCTGCAGAAATGCCATCACGTGAAGGGGGCAGAAATGGGGTTTTTATTATTCTTTAGGGTTTTTCACCCTTTTTAAAGACATGGTGACCTACAAGAAAAGGAGGCACCTTTGAGGAGCAAGAAAACACAGAAAAATAGGAACTTTAGAGCGGTTTTTACGGTGGTGAAAAGCTCCCACCTTTCTCCTCCAAACTCTGGCCGAAAGGACCTCCATTGATAGAGCTCGAAGGGAGTGGTGTGCTAAGCTCCGGAAGGGGTTAGCACACCAAGGCGTCTCGTGGTGGTTGAAGAAGTTGGCGTCCTACGCAACCGAGGGTGTCTTCTAGTCCTCCTTCCTTTGCTTTATTTTTCATATTTTGTGAGGATGATTGTTAAATGTTTAAGGTTTTATGTGGATGATATTAATTTAACATTTTGCACCACCTTGTAAGCTTTGTTTAGGTGGTTGCTTTTGTGGATGATTTTCTTTTGCTTTTATTAATATATTGCCTTCTATGTGTTTGTATATTTGCTTTGCTCATTGTTGTTAATCATCTATGCATTGTAAGAGGCACGAAAGTGTCCCGTGTTTAGGTTCATACTAGAGCACTCGGAAGATGCGTAGCTATAGATCTTAGATCATCCGGAAGGAGCTAAGAGAGGATCTACGTGAGCAATGGGTTCTAGATTGAAAATAGAGCCTAATCTAAGCCTAGAGCACTCGGAAGAGGCGTAGGTGAGGGTTTCAACGACTAAAAGGAGTGTGCTTTATCGATAGGCTAGTGCTATTCGAGTGACACGAGATGCCATGGCATTTAGTCTATCAGGTTCCTATGACTCGAAAGAGAGGGAAAACTTTAGAAACCTCTATCGAGTAGATGTACACCTTAGTTTCTCTATGTTAGTAGAGTGAGTGTAAGAAGTTCATAGGAGTCACCACCAGTCATTCCCGAGAGGGTTCGTCAATAGAGGGATAGTACAACGTATTGTTTAACGTGTTCTTGCATCCTGATTTTGCCTAAACATTTACAAACTACTTTCTTTATTTTATTTATTATCTTATAATCACACTACTTTCCACTCTACACACCATTCCATACATCCACCCTGTCATCATCATCCATTCCATTTTGCCTTGGCATATTTTAGTTGCTTGCATTCTAGAATTGGCATAGCATTTCCACATAACACTTCACCGTACATATTCATTTTCTCTTGTTTATATCTTTTCCTTTGTTTTTCCTTTTTAGTTAGTGACAACTTTTTGCCTTGACAAAATTAACTTACACTTCACCAAAGATCCTCGTGGGAACGATACTCACTCACCCTATGATTACTTGTATGACTATGTATACTTGCACATATATGTGTGTTCACATACATCAATTATAGCACTACACAGAACATGCCACGAAGTATTTTGAGTATCCGACAAAAGGATACCGAAACCTTGTATGATTAGAGGGAGCCCTTTAAAAAGATATGTGCTAATTGTTCACAGCACGGCTTAAGCGAACAAACATTTCTCTAGTATTTTTATGAAGGTTTAACGCCTATGGATATGAAGTTAATTGATGCGGCAAG
Organism: Abelmoschus esculentus; assembly: GCA_035048815.1. NCBI lineage: Eukaryota > Viridiplantae > Streptophyta > Magnoliopsida > Malvales > Malvaceae > Abelmoschus > Abelmoschus esculentus. The sequence continues at coordinate 8,432,198 of JAUCBN010000049.1, forward strand.
TGGAGGAGCACTTTTTAACATGACTCCTAACGCGGCTAGAATGCTAATATCTACCATGGCCGCCAACTCGCAACGATTTAACACTGGAAGTGAACCATCTCGACGGATTCACGAGGTAAGTACAATTTCCTTAGATAACAAAATTGATAAATTAGCTGACATTATTCAATCTCTTATTGCAAATAAAAGGAACGCAACTAGATTTTGTGGGATATATACAAGTCTTGAACATCCGACGGATTTTTTTCTGATCATCCAAGAGGATGATAAAGGCCAATTGAATGTCTTAGGAAATTTCCCTGGACCTCCCCAGAGACCCTATAAACCTAACGCCAATACCTATAATCCCAGTTAGAGGGATCATCCAAACCTAAGATATAAGTCAAACTTCAGATAGAACCAACCTTATCAAAAAGGATAACAAAACCAAAAACCGAAATCGTCATTAGAATCTATTGTTAAAAGATTAGCGCTTTCCCAAGATAAGTTCCAGAACAGAACTGAGACTCACCTACAGGAAATAGATAAGCAAATTTCCCATTTAGCTCAAACTGTAGGAAGACTAGAATCTCAAGTAAAACTTCCTTCCCAAACCGAGCTAAACCCAAGGGAAAACGTTAGTGCCATTACCCTTAGAAGTGGGAAAATTGTTAATCCTGAAGTTCCAAAGGAAACCATTGAACAACTAGATAAGGAGGAGGAAACATCAACTTTAGAATTTCAAGGTATACCTTCTTCACTTCCACCACCTTCCCCTACCATTCCTCAAGAAGTTACACCACCATTTCCATCACGATTGGCGAAAAATGACAAAAAGGATGAGGAAAAGGAAATTATAGATATATTCAAAAAAGTGCAAGTCAATATACCTCTTTTGGAAGTGATTCGAAAAGTGCCAAGGTATGCTAGATTTTTAAGGGAATTGTGCACTATAAAGAGGAAATTGACTGGTAACAAGAACGTGAATTTGGGAGAAAATGTTTTCGCGGTATTTCAGCGAGAGCTTCCGCCAAAAATGAATGATGAAAGTATGTTCGCAATACCCTGCAAAATATGAAATGTTTTAATTAATTTTGCAATGTGCGATTTAGGAGCTTCAATTAATGTTATGCCACTTTCTATTTATAAAATGATTACTAACGAGCCGTTTAAGGAAACAAAAGTTACCATCCAGTTGGCGGATCTATCTATTATCTATCCGGAGGGAGTGCTTGAAATTTTCTTAGTGAAAGTTGATGATCTCATCTTTCCTGCCCACTTCTACATCATCGACATGGATAAAGATCGGTCGAATACATGTTCAGAGATACTTTTGGGCCGACCATTCTTAAGCACTGTGAATACAAAGATTGACATGAGAAATGGTTCGTTAAGTATGGAATTTGATGGTGAGGTCGTTGAATTTGATGTTTATAAAGATATAAAAAATTCCGATTCTATGGAAAACGTTACCGTCGTTGGTATTTGTGAACCTATAATTGATGAATCTTTGAAAACTAACGTATCTAATGATTTTTGTAGGAAATTAGAACAACACGACAAATAAAATAAGGAGTTGGAAAATTTTTATTCTATTCATTCCGATTTGTGTTTTAATACTTTAAAATCTAAAACTTCATTTTCCATCTTGCATGAACCAAATTTTGAACCAAAATTGTCGCCGGATGAATTGAAAAGCAAAGAATATATTTCGTCCAGAAAAATGGAAAAGATTGTTGATCATAAAATTTCACATAGGGAATCTCTTAGTTGGACGAAATGCAAAAATTAGAGGTCACAACGCCTGTAGTCTGAATCAGGTCGTCGAGCTATCAACGTTAAATTAAAGAGCTTAATGGGAGTCAACCCATTTATTTATTTATTTTCAGTAAATTTCATTTTATTGTATTTATTTTTTTAGGTTCAGAATAATTAAATAAATTTATTTACACAATAATATTTTTTTTGATTAAGTTTTGTTTTATCCATTCACATTTTAAAACAAATCTTTATCTTATATGATTTAAATTATTCTTATCTTAATTCTAATAATTTGGTTTATCTATTTTACAGGTTAGGATTTGAAATAAATCCAAACTCAAGAGATAAGTTTTGGTGGAATATATTTTCAAATTTGATTGATAATGGCGTGGACCCCACCTCACACACACAAATCGAAAATTGTGAGAAAACCCTTACCTTATCTTCCTCCCTCGGCAGCTACTATCCCTTCTTTCCCCAAAAAACCGTCAAACAACACTTTCTCTCAAACCTCCGACAACCATAATACTTATCATATTCATCCAAATTAGAACCAACCTACTCATCGATTTCAACCATGGTGAGAACCCGAAACCAACTGAAACTACCATTCTAGAGTCACCTCCCGTAGGATCTTTCGGTCCACAAATCAGTCACAGATCTCGTTAAGAACAAAAATCACAGCAACCCCTTATTCCACTGCACCAAACAATACTCATTTTCGATTCAACCCAGTCAATGTCGGATGCTGCAAATTTTAATTTCTCGACGTTTTTGGCATATTTGGGACATACCGAATCAGAGAAGCCTCTTGAAATTTTCACGGCATTGATCCATTTATGCAACGTCAAATTTTTTATCAGAACCAAGACAACTTTGCATCTGAAACCAACACTCAAAATTTTGCGCAAAATCACGACGTGGACGTGGTCGCGGCCGTAGTCGTCATTAGATCGGGGAGTATTCTTTTTCCCTCTCTTGTTTTTAATTCTTGTTTTGAGACAAAACAATTTAAGTGAGGGGGAGGGATGGATTGCATGCAAAATTTAAATGTCACCTTGTTTATTTTATGTTTTAAATTGAGTTATTTTGATATTAATGTACTTGAAATTGCTTGTTGCCAATCATTTAATTTTTGCATCTCTTAAATTTTCTTGTTGAATTTTAATCTTGCTTTGATTAGAACCTAGGATTCATGATAGCTTGTTGGCATGATTAGTGACTTTTGATTAAGATTCTTTGATGTTCCATTATTAGTTAATTGAAATATTGCTACTTGATACATCTACCCTTTATGTGAGTTTTTGAGCCTAATGAGCATATCTTTTCATTCTTGCTCTTTTCTTCATTTGTGTGTACCAAACTATTTTTTATCATTCTAAAACCTATGATGCAATACTTTTTGAGACTACATATATGAATATGATGCTTAGGTGTGATAGAGGCACTTAGGTTTAACCATTTCACTACCTAAAATAGCCTACCTTTTATTTTTATCCCTTAGTGAACTACTTTGAGCCTAAACCCATTTCTTGTTTTACACCTTGTTAATGCAGCCCAAATTTTTCTTTTTCATATTTTCATCTTTTTGCACCCTTGTCAAGATATAAGATTTTACTTGTTCCACACAAAAAAGAGAGAGAGAAAAAGTGGATTCGAAAAAAAAAGATGATGAAAGTATGAATGTTCGGAAAAAAAAAGAAAAAAATCAAAAAAAAGAATAAAAGAGGGTACCAATGTGACTTTTCGAAAATGAAAAATGAAAAAAAAAAGAAAAAAAAGTTTCGAAACTATTAGAAAAAATGTTTGATTGATTTACTCTTTCCATCTTTATGTGCTTGATTTATATCGTGGATTACTTCTTATATTTTATCTCTTGTCTTGACATTTAACCCATTACTTTTCGGCCTTTTCCCTACCTTCACCTTACCCCCGTTATAACCCTACTTAAAGACCTCTTGACTTTTGCATCATGTTCAATCGTTAGTGGTGGAGATTAGATTTATTTGCAGGCTTATGCTAATGCTTTAATCAGTTTTGGTTTGAGCGATTGTTTTGAACCTAAACACTTTGAGGGAAATGAGTGAACTCTTGAGAGGGTATCAAGTTTTGCATCATTAAATTAGCTAAGAATTTGAATGTCTTGTTTCGTTTAAAATTGTTTCTAATTTTTCACATGCTTGATTGTTTCTTAGTTACAATTATTGCTTTGATTTTCTTTCAGTGAGGAGATTGAGACATGTATTGAATTAATGATTGGCAACTTGTGATTTTAGTATGTTAGTTGAGGAATGCTTGAGGACAAGCATTGAATAAGTGAGTGAGAATTTGATAAGTGTTCAAAATAGTTAATATTTTGTGCTTAATTACTCTTTGATTTGATGAGTTATGTTACTGATCTTGATGTTTTTTGTATGTTTTTGTGTGTGACTGTGAATCTAAAAAATGCACTTAAATGGACGATTTTTGAAGTTTTTTATTTTTTGGATCAAGTCTGGATTGGTGGGCATGACTTTGGGCATGAAAATCTGACGTGGCACTCAGTCAGCAGTTTCTAGAAGATGACGTCAGCACGCGCGTGATATCTTATCAGCATTCCAAATAGCTTATCATCCGGAATTTGAATTTTAAATTGGGATTTATCTTTTGTAATTTGAATTTAAATATTTTTAGAATTATATAGGATTTATCCATTTATTTTAGGGTCTGTAAAAGGCTATAAATACCAATCTTGGGTAAGCCTAGAACACATCTTCACTTCATCTTTTAATTCCAAATTCTAGAATTTTTCTTCATCTTTTGTTTTCTTTCTTTACTTATTTTTCTTGCTTTTATATTTTTTTAATTTTATTTTTTTATGTCGAGCATAATTCTTTCCATAATTATGCTCGACTAATTTCATTTTAGCCAAGGGCTTAAGCAATAAATCAATACAAATGTGAGGATTGAAAAGCGCATCAATAACTTTGATTTTTATTTTTTCAGTTTTCTTTTGAACTGATTTCTAAAATTAAATTGATTTCAAAACTAAAGATTGACTTTAGTTAAGGCTTTTATTTGATTACTAGTGTGGGAGGAAAGATCGGCTAGTGAAGCAATCCGACTTCCTGGGAACACACTTAGCAATCAATTTGCTAAGAAGAAAACTAAGATTGGATCAATTATTATTGAAATAACATAATCCAAGTCGGTTTTAATGATTTAAACAATTTTATCTACAAACATTGAGTTGGTGGATTAATCCATGAAACCAATATCAAAGATATAACTTGGGTATCCGGTTTGAAAGTTTTGTTTCAAGGATTGAACATTGAAAGCTAAGTACCAACGTAAAATCCCGAAGTGAAAATCTTTTTCTGATGATTTATTAAAGTCGAGTCAAAGCGAAAGTATAAGGCTAGTTTTTATTTTATTAAATTACTTTATTTATTTCAATCTCTTCAATTACCTAGTTCATTTTATTCAAAAACCTCCCTTTTTATTTAAACATTATTCAAACTTCTTGGATCACCAGTCAAACAAGCATAATCAGGAAGTTTCTAGTCCTTGTGGGATCGACCCTTACTTCTCACTTACTATATTTAATTTCCTATTTATTATTTGAGAATAAGGAATTTATTTTTAAACTACACGACGCGTGTCAATTTTTTTTCTTTGTACATCTTCGTTAGCTCCAAAACCTATACAACAAAAGCAACATTCAAGACATTTCCTAATGTTTTGACTATATGTCGACTTAAGGTCACTGACGATATTCGATATAGAAAAAATAGCTCAAAACACAAATTTTAACAAGCAAACGCATCAATTTACTCAGAAAGGGGCAAGAATCGGAGAACTCACGAGAAGCTCAGAAAATGCTTGGTGCTAGTATACCTTTAAGTATGGATTTTTACCTATATTGGAGAAGATGTCACATGATGTGAAGGTTTTCATCCGATTAGCAAATTTTCTTGCATCGGAAAAGACAAAGGCAAAAGGAATATTGAAAATATGATACTAAAAGTTGACCATTCAAATCGGCTGGATTTAGTGAGCAAAATGAGCAAATTGAAAAGAGAAAAAACAAAGCATGATTGTCTATCTGAGTGGAACAAGCAAATTCACCTGGAAATGAAGAAGAAGAAGAATCTTGAAGAGAAAATTCTCGAAAAGAAAAAAGGAAGAAAGAAAAACAAAAAACAAAACAAAAATGCATATTATACATCCCTAGGGTCATGTTCATCGTAATTGTGTCATTTGTTAAATTTTGACAGATATATGAAATGCTCTCAGCAAAGAGAACTTGCATATCCATTCTTGCATGAGGAGAATGGAATTTTTTTTTTCTTATCTATTCGAGCATGAGGAGAATACAACCTGCATATCCATTCGTGCATGAGGAGAATGGAACCTTTTTTTAAACCTGTTTATCTACTCGAGCATGACGAGAGTAGAACCTGCTTATCCGTTCGAGCATGAGGAGAATATAAGTTGCATATCTATTCGTGCATGAGGAGAATGAAACCTTTTTTTGAACTTGTTTATCTACTCGAGCATGAGGAGTGTAGAACCTACTTATCTATTCGAGCATGAGAATAATAGAACTTGTATATGCATTCGTGCATGAGGAGAATGGAACTGTAACCCCCAATTTTGACCTCATCTCTTAGATCAAATTAGGAATCAAGTTATGAAAACTTTCTCCTCAAGTAAGTATTTTATGTTAAATAATTTCAAAATTAGGGTTACTTTGACAAACTGGGAAAACAAATTGGGGAATTTCAGATTTACAAATTCAATTGCTTAAAACAATGTCTCAATAACATTTAAAGTATCCGAAAATAGTTTCATAAAAGCATGTATCCAATAAGTGCAGAATCAAAATATTTCATAGTCTATGACATATTTCATAACAGGTAAAAACATTAATCTAAAGTAATTAAAAGAAGTCCATACTGAAATAAATTCTTTGAATAATATGCGAGATGCTCTAAGTACCAGTCCGCCTAAACAGGTCTGAGGATCTGAAAAGCAGACTAAAGGGGTGTAAGCTAAAGAGCTTAGTGTGTCTCTAGAGTTCAAACAGTCATAAACAAAACATGTTTTACATTTCTAAAAAGTTTCTGAAAATATTTTTGAAAATATTTCTGAATTCAAGAAAATCTGAAGCATGATGCTATGATGACTGATGCATGAAAGAAAATCAGAGGACCCGGTATCAGAAATCATATAGAGTGGAGGACTATCCTCGCTAAAGTGGAGGTTTCCCTCACATTTCCGATTTTAAATCTGAAAATATTTCTGATGTCAGAACATGATATGATTTGTAAAATCATAAATCAGAACTCTTACGAGTAACATTTTTCCAGAAATCAGATGCTTGATTTGAAAACAGAATTATACATGTTATGTATGATGCTACCATGAATGGTCAAATCAACGGACTAATATATTCAATCAGATAGTATACAGATAACATTTTAGATATACAAGTAATATAACAAAGCATAACATAGGCACAGAATCAAAATCATGTAGCACAGGAAGAGATACACCTTAAGCAAATGATACTCTAACTCCAAGTTGGACGCGTCTCGCATTCTGGTCTAGCTGATTCAGGACCTACGAGGTAACATGATTATATTTATTACTTAACAAACTAAGACTCCACCAACTAAAACAAAACTCTGATTTGAAAGCTTACTCATGTGATGGTCTCGAAGAACGTGTTCGATCGATACGAACAATAGGAGTTAACTCATAGGCCTCAGAAACATTGATACTTGAACAAAATAATATTCTAAATTAGATTAATTTAATAACTTTTCAGACTTTAAGAACCATTCAGAAGAAAAAACTAAAACAGGACTTTCGGGTTCGAACTTGACAAAATAGATAGCAGACTCGGACTCAGAACGTCGAAAAAGGTCAAGGGGAATGTTGTATAAAAAAGACAACTCTTGGTCAAAAGTCATATTCAACTCTAGTGAAAGTCAACTATAAAAGTCAACTTTGACTTGACTGGTCAAACTAGTCAAAGGTCAATTGTAGAAGTCAAAGTCAACTTTGACTTGACTGGTCAAATTAGTCAAAGGTCAAATTCCAAGGTCAAAGTCAAACACTAAAGTCAACTAGTCAAAGTTTGGGTCAAATTTCGTATCTGGTAAAAGCTAGTAAAAAACGATTTGGTCTAAATCACTTGGGTCTGGTCAAACGGGTCAAAGACATTTGAGCTTAAAATAAAATATACACCTAATATTCTAGCCCACTTCTCATAACTCATCACTAGCCCAACAACATAACCCACCACTCTGACACACCACCCGGCCCAACACTAAAATACACTCACCAACCCACCAAACAAATAACACCCACCAACAAATTAGGGTTTCCAGAAACTACTAGATGGAGACAACACCAAGAGACAGCGGCAAGAAAGACAACGGCATAGCCCTCCGACGATAGCTCCGGCGACACTCTGGTGACCCTTCGAGGATGTCGAAGGCAAGGTTTCAGCGAAACCATACAACTAACACTTCTTTACAAAAATCTACAAAACCCGAATCCAAAATAAAAATGTAAACATAACCAAAACCGAAAGTCCATTCTATCTCAAGAATAACAAAACTCAAATAAAACTCTTATTCAAAAACTTGATAACAACTTACCCGACTGATATCGAAGCAAGAAAACGATGATGATTCAGAAAAAACTCTCATACAACAACAAAGATGACAAGGAGATGAAGCAACAACGATGAAAAGAGGAAGGACATCATGGTTCTTATCCAATCTCCTCGGACAGATATGGAAAAAGACCAAATCAGGGTGTTAATCACACAAAAAAGAACAGCACAAGGAGAGGACAAGACGACGACGATGGTCGGAGCTGCGGACGTTGGGTAGATCTGAACAGAAATGGAAAAAAAAGGAAATGGGAAGAAGACAACGTGCGAGCGGTGGGAGAGGAAGACAAAAGAGCGTGCGACTGCTTTAACAAATTGCAGCCATATTGATTTTTTTACACTTACACTAAGAAAAAAGGGTAAAACCACACCCAAGGTCATCAAACTTTAAAAAAGATTTTAATAACAACCACACCATTTTACTTTTTAAACAAAAAGGTCACTATTTTTTTAAAATTAAACTCAAAGTATTTAAATTAGAATAATTTAGTCCATAAACAAAACTAGGATCTTCAAAATAAATTTCCCAATTTTTAGGGTTTTAAAAATTAGGGATTTCAGAATTTAAATTTTGAATCGGGTAAAATTCGGGGTGTTATAACTCTCTCTCCTTAAAGAAATTTCGTCCTCGAAATTTTTTAGATATCATAGAAGATACTCAAATTTAAATGAACATGCTTATACTTCCATTCTGAACAGATAACCCGATAAGGAAACATAAACTGAAATATCAAAAGAAATTTGTTATATTACCATATGCTTTTCCATGACTAGCATAATCCATAATGTCATCTACCAAAACAGGTTGTCTAAACTCTGATGTAATTGATCTACGACTCTGAGCATATCTACCTCTACCAACAGAACCAGAAGCAACTGATATAAACTACCCTCTACCATGGTGAGGTGCCAAAACCGATGTCTGAGCCTGACTCTGAATAGATGAAACCGAAGGTAAACGTGGACAGTCTTTCAAATAATGCTCATGAGACCCACATCTAAAATAAGATCTACTCAACAATCTACACTCTCTATTATGCTTCTTGTTACAGAAAGAACACACTAAAATAGGTCGCGGAGACTTTGGTTTACGCACTCTACAGTTCGGAACTGTCAAAACAGAAGGTCTTACATTCTGATAACTTTGAGAAACAAACTCATCTCTAAGCCTCTTTCTTGACAAATTGATAAAACTTGGCTAAACTGATCTATCCGGAGCCCTTTAAATTTGATTAACATTCTGAATTTCTGTTTCTCTCATATGTGCCTCTATCCCCTCGGCAGTCTTAGCTCGACTAACGAGCTCACTGAACACCTTATCATGGTGTGTGGTAACCTCTCTTTGAAGTGGTAACCGAAGTCCATTTAAAAACCACTCACATCTATCTTTCTCATTCGCAACCAAACTAGGGATATACTTAGCTGATCTCCGAAACTCTATCTCAAAATCGTTCACTTAAATATGATTCTATTTTAGGTTCGTGAAGTCATCACGACACTTTGCTAAAAACTCATCTCCGACATATTTGTCCTGAAATGCCTATCGGAAAAACTCTCATGTGATCTGATTAGAAGGAACTATATCAGCTACTGATTCCCACCAATTCTGAACTTCACCATCGAGCAGTGAAACAACAACTCTTAAAATCTGATTTGCAGCGTAATCCATCTCAACAAATAACCTTTGTAACTTTTTCAACCAATACTCAACATCAACAAGGTGTTTATCGGTTTTACCCTCAAATAGTTTCATTCCCGCAGATATAAACTCTGTAGATACGAGTTTTCTCGAACTCTCTGACTGACGAAGGTAACACAAGAACTCACGATTCACCATGATACTATCCAACTGAACTGTATCATTAACCTCAACACTACTATGATCATTATTCTGAGTCTGATGTCTTCTTCCAGATTCATGTTCATTTTTTGATAACTCATTCAGAGTTCTCAGTTGTCTAACAGAAGATGGGTGATCAAAACTAGAAGTGATAACATGACCTCTGCCACGACCACGACCACTCTCAAAGCCAAAACTCTTACGCGGTGGCATAACTGAATATCTATAGAAGATAATGATCTAAAGTTAGAACTGGTACTGGAGTCTCGCTTTTAAAATACTTAAATATCTTTGTAACTAAACAGAAATCATAGTTATGTCTTTCTAAAAATTTCAATTTTCCAAAAATATTTGAGATGCATACAGAAGTCAAAAATATTTTGAAAATCGTTGTGATGATCCACATAGGCCGAGGGTTGAACCGGGCTTTAATACCACAAAGTGTAACCCTCAATTTTGACCTAATCACTTAGATCGAAACATAGTAATCAAGTTATGAAAATTTCCCCTTCAAGTAAGTATTTTAGGTTAAATAATTTCAAAATTGGGGTTACTTTAACAAATTGGGAAAACGAATTGGGGAATTTCAGTTTTACAAATTCAATTGCTTAAAAAATGTCTCAATAACATTTAAAGTATCCGAAAATAGTTTCATAAAAGTATGTATCCAATAAGTGCAGAATCACAATATTTCATAGCCCAAAAATATGACATATTTCATAACAGGTAAAAACATTAATCTGAAGTAATTTAAAGAAGTCCATACTGAAATAAATTCTCTGAATAATATGCGAAATACTCCGAGTTAGTTCGTCTAAACAGGTCTGAAGATCTAAAAAGCAAACTAAAGGGGTGTAAACTAAATAGCTTAGTGTGTCTCTAGAGTGCAAACAGTCACAAACAAAACATGTTTTATATTTCTGAAAAGTTTCTAAAAATATTTTTGAAAACATTTTTGAACTCAAGAAAATATTAAGCATGATGCTATGATGACTGATGCATGACAGAAAATCATAGGGCCCCATATCAAAAATCATACAGAGTGGAGGTTTCCCTCAAATTTCTGATTTTAAATCCGAAAATATTTCTGATGTCAGAATATAATATGATTTGTAAAATCATAAATCAGAACTCTTACGAGTAACATTTTTCAGAAATCAGATGCTTGATTTAAAAACAGAATTGTACATGTCATGTATGATTCTACCATGAATGGTTAAATCAATAGACTCATATATTCAACCAGACAGTATACAGATAACATTTCAGATATACAAATAAAATAACAAAGCATAATATAGGCACAGAATCAAAATCATGTAGCATAGGAAGAGACACACCTTAAGCAACTGAAGCTCTAACTCCGAGATGGACGTGTCTTGCATTCCGATCTAGCTGATTCAGGATATTCGGGGTAACATAATTATATTTATTACTAAACAACCTAAGACTAAGCCACCTACTAAAACAAGACTCTGATTCGAAAGCTTACTCACGTGATGGTCTCGAAGAACGTGCTCGATCGATACGAACAACAAGAGGTAACTCAGAGGCCTCAAAAACGTTGATACCTAAACGGAAGAATATTCTAAATTAGATTCTTTTAACAACTTTTTAGACTTTAAGAACCATTCAGAAGAAAACCCTAAAACAGGACTTTCGGGTTCGAATTTGACAAAACAAATAGCGGACTTGGACTCAGAATGTCGAAAAAGGTCAAGGGGAAGGTTGTCAAAAAAAGTTAAATTTTGGTCAAAAGTCAAAGTCAACTCTAGTCAAAGTCAACTTTAAAAGTCAACTTTGACTTGACTGGTCAAACTGGTTAAAGGTCAACTGTAGAAGTCAAAGTCAAAGTCAACTTTGACTTGACTAGTCAAATTGGTCAAAGGTCAAAGTCCAAGGTCAACGTCAACTAGTCAAAGTCTAGGTCAAAGTCCAACTGAGTTAAGGTCAAATTTCGGATTTGGTTAAAAATTGTTTGGTCAAAATCACTTGGGTTTGGTCAAACAAGTCAAAGACATTTGAGCTTAAAATAAAACATACACCTAATATTCTACCCCACTTCTCACAACTCATCACTAGCCCAACAACATAACCCATCACTCTCACACACCACCCGGCCCAACACTAAAATACACTCACCAGCCCACTAACCAAATAACACCCACCAACCAATTAGGGTTTCTAGAAATAACCCAGGTGGCGACAACACAAAGAGGCAGCGACAAGAAAGACAATGGCACAACCCTTTGACGATAGCTCCGACAACACTCTGATAACCCTTCGAGGATGTCGACGGTAAGGTTTCAGCGAAACCACACAAACAACACTTTGTTACAACAAAAACCTACAAAACCCGAATCCTAAACAAAAATCTAAACATAAAAAAACAAACCGAAAGTCCATTCTATCTCAAGAACAACAAAACTCAAATAAAACTCTTATTCAAAAACTTGATAACAACTTATCCGACTGATATCGGATCAAGAAATGGTGATGATTCAGAAACAACTCTCATACAATAACAAAGATGACAAGGAGATGAAGCAACAATTATGAAAAGAGGAAGGACATCATGGTTCTTCTCCAATCTCCTCGGACAGATACGGGAAAGAGACCAAACTAGGGTGTTGATCACAAAAAAAAGAACAACACAAGGAGAGGACAAGACGACGACGATGGTCAGAGCTTCGAACGTAGGGGAGATCTAACCAGAAATGGAAAAACAAAGGAAACGGGAAGAAGACAACGTGCGAGCGGTGGGAGAGGAAGAGGAAAGAGTGTGTGATTGCTTTAAAAAATTGCAGCCAAATTGATTTTTTTAATCTAGAAACGTAATTTTTTTACACTTACCCTAAGAAAAAGGGTAAAAGCACACCCAAGGTCATCAAACTTATAACAACCACGCCATTTTACTTTTTAAACAAAAAGGTCACTGATTTTTTTATGAATTAAACTTAAAGTATTTAAATTAGAACACTTTAGTCCATAAACAAAATTAGGATTTTCAAAACAAAAATTCTCAATTTTTAGGGTTTCAAAAATTAGGTAATTCAGAATAAATTTTGAATTGGGTAAAATTCGGGGTGTTACAGGAACCCTTTTGAAGATGCTTATGTACTCGAGCATGAGGAAAGTAAAACCTGCTTATCTATTCAAGCATGAGGAGAATAGAACCTACATATCCATTCTTTCATGAGGAGAATGGAACCCTTTTGAAGATGCTTATCTACTCGAGCATGAGGAGAGTAGAACCTACTTATTTATTCAAGCGTGAGGAGAATAGAACCTGCATATCCATTCGTGCATGAGGAGAATGGAACCTTTTTGAAGATGCATATCTACTCGAGCATGAGGAGAGTAGAACCTGCTTATCTATTGAAGCATATGGAGAATAGAACTTGCATATCCATTCGTGCATGAGGAGAATGGAACTCTTATTTCGAACTCGTCTATTCATTCAGGCATGATGAGAATGGAACCAACCTATCTGTTCACATGTAAATATAATGGATCGCACAACAAAGTTTAACATCGGTGAAAATTTGTGCTTTTTATTCTTTTCTTTATCATTGTTTCACAAGAATAATCAAAGAGGGGCAGCTGTCATCACTAAATTTTTAAGATTATTAGCCATTTAATCAAGATATAATCCAATGGCTCATTTGATGGACCCCACACATTAGCCTTCATTTCTGCATCATTTGTTCCATGCCAACTATCTCACATTGAAGCCTGCACAAGTAAAATGGAAAGAAAAGAGCAAGAGAAAGGAAAGGAAAGTTGGACAAGGAAAGGTTAAATTAAAATATGGAGAAAATCAATCACAAATTTAACTACATTGGAATCAAGCGAAAAGGGGAAATAAATTTAAATGTGAATCATCTAGACATGGAATGTGAATCAACATTATTGAGGGATTTTTATTTTTGATTTTATTTTATTTTAGGCAATAAAAAGCCTATATATGAACCCTCACTCCCCATTGCAAAACACAATACACAAAAAAAGGTAAAAAAAAATTACAAAAATTTCTTACGAAGATTGTTGCAAGATTACAATATGTGGAATTTTGGAATAGAAATACAAGTAAGATTTAGTTTGTGTTCTTTTTTCTTCATTTTTTGTAACTTTGTTGAATTGTTTTGTTGAATTTTCAAAAAGATTTCAAAAAATGATGAATTTTTAATTGATCACCGCTGTCATACAGTGGTTGGCGTCAGTGGAGTGCGACCGACACGGTGGTTAGTTCCCAATGTTCTTCATTCTTGAAGAACATCAAGAATATTTAAAGAAAAAAAATGAAAGTTAGGTGTTTGATCTATTTTTTAAAAAAAAAAGAATGGTAAAAGGTGTTTGTGCAAATGTGTTTTAAATTTGGGCTTATTATCTTCATTAAATCCTTCCTTCCATTATTATTATTTCTACAAAATACCATATTTTCAAGAGTTTCAAAAGGATCCTTAACCAATTTTTAATCATTTTTATTCTTTAAAAATAATATAAAAAATTATTTTTATGAAAATAGTTTGAATCTTGAATTTTAATTCGAATAATGATGGGTATGCTTTCTTTTAAATATTTGTATTTTATCTTTTCTTTTTTTATATGGCTACATTTTAATATTTTTGTTTAAACCCTAGGATTAAGTTCTTGAAAAAACTTAGTTAGAGCCTTTGTTTTCGAAATAAGACTTTCTTTATAATTAATAAGACACGCTTAAATATATTTAAGCCTTATAGAATTCACTTAGACTTTCTTAGGACTAATAATTGATTTAAAATAAAAGCTTTCAACACAGCTAAGTTTCTTTGTTTCTTGGTTTAAAAAGTGGAATTTAATTAATGTGGTGTGTTACCAAAAGGAGGTAACGGATTAGCACCAGAAATATTGGCGGTGATTAAAGTTTACTCTCCTAGCGATAGGGCCATTAAAATGGAATCAAAATTCATAAATGGAAAATAACTTAAATTTTATAAGAACTTGCAAATTTTGACATTAAAATATCTTGAAATCGGCTAGGTACTATTTTTTGGGCATTGTGGGGATGCTAACACTTCCTCACACGTAACCGACTCCCAAGCCCATTTTTGTGTTCTTCGCAGACCATAAAATTGTTGTTTTAATAAAACAAAACAATTTTATTAAAATGACTCGTTTTTAGGTGATCCAATCACACCTTTTAAAAAGATTGGTGGCGACTCCATTATGTTTTGTTTTTAAGAAAAAATGTTGAACCGCTTGAAAAAGGGGTTGCGACAGGTAAATTACAATAAAAGTCACTCAATTATAAGTAAAATTATATTTCTGTCACTCAGTTATGAGTAAGGTTATATTTGGGTCTCTCAGTTATTAAAAGTTATATTTGGGTAAGGTTACATTAGGTAACCATTTATATTAAAAACTACATTAATTTAATTATCTCATTAATTGATTTAATACACAAATTAAAATATTTTTTAAATATAAAGTGTGACCAAAATATAACCTTATTCATACTTGAGTGACTCAAATATAATACTTAATAATTGTTGGACCCAAATATAACATTAATCGTAATTGAGTGATATAAAAGTAAGTTTTAATAATTGAGTTATCTAAATATAACTTTATTCATAATTAAGTGATCTAAATATAATCTTATCTATAATTGAATATTATTTAATATAGTTTAATATAGGGATGTAAACAAACCGAACGAACACGAACGAGGGTGTGTTCATGTGCGTTTGTTTAACTTTAACTTAACAAATGAACGAACACAAAATTTCTTGTTCGTGTTCGTTCGTTAAGGAATGTAGCTTGTTCGTGTTCATTTTTGTTCGTTCGTTTAAATGATAAACGAACGTAAACGAACGAATATAAATGAACGTAAACAAACAAACAAACATAAATGAATGTAAATAAACAAACATAAATGAACGTAAACAAACGAACATAAATACCATATATCATATGCTAAATATTTTAATATTTTGGATTAATTCGATTAATTCAATTAATTAATTGATTTTAAACTAAATTAAATGATAATTAAAATAAAAAACTCTTAATTATTAGAGAAAACCTAAAATTTCACTGATTAATCAATTTTGTTTTGGTTCGATCGATTAGCTCGATTTAACAGAATAATGAACACCCCTAGCTTATAACAAGGAAGTTTTAACGAGTCATAAAATAAGACTTCTCAACTCGAGTAACTCAATTTTTTTTATTCGACTTGATCTAATGAACATATGTGAATAAATTTAAACGAACATAAACGAACAGAATACCGAACGTTCATGAACATAAATGAACGAATTACCGAACGGTCACTAACATAAATGAACGAACGAGCCCTTTGTTCGTATATGTTCATTTAATTAAATGAACGAAAAATCTTATTCATTTTCGTTCATTTAATAAATAAACGAACATAAACAACCTTCCCGTGAAATGGTTCACAAACGACTTACTGAACGTTGAGTTCATTTACTTTCCTAGTTTAATATTCTATTAGACCAGCATATATTCACTAATAGGAAAGAAACCTTAAGCATTAAGATTTCTTATGTCAGGTAGCATGTACTATGAATAGATAGTTGAGTTTAGCTTTTCAAAGTTAAAAGGTTTGTATTTTTAATTTTAAATACAATGCAATGTATATTCTCGTTTGAGAATGGTTTGTATTTTGTTCCTTTGCAAAAGTTATATGTTGTTGTGACAATGATTTTACTTTTAACCATACAAAAACTATAATTTAGTGGAATATTTTATATATACAAAAAATACAAGTTTTTAGTGCAATGATTCTATTCATGTTAAAGTTACAAGTTTAACAAAATAGACATAATATTAAAAAAAATATTTTAAACGTTTGACTAAATAATTATTTTAATCATTATTTAGTTAATTAAACTTTTAATATTTTATTTTATATCAAAATAATCTATTTATGGATGAAAATTGTTAGTCAAGTAACAATAAATAACTTAAAATGACGTTACAAATCTATATAACAACGCACTTGCGATAATGTATCTTGTAAATAAATATGTTAACTTTATAAAATGATACATCAACCCAAAAATATTTTTAATAAATTTGTATAAGATATAAAATATTTTCTTTACTTTTGGTGTGTTATTCTTTCAAGTTATTTAAGTTATTTATCGTCAGTTAACTAACAATTTTTATTCGTAAAAAAGATATTTTAATCTAAAATAAAATAATAAAAATTAAATTAATTCAAAAATAAAAATAACTATTCAATTGCATGTTACGAGCACTTTTTAACTTTATGCTAATAAAATAAATAACAGATATTTATGATATTAGATTTGAATCGGTAAATATATAAAAGGAGTAAAAATATTATATCTCTTTATCATGTCTCTTATTAAAATGATATTAAAAAATTGAATTCTAGACTTTAATCCTTATATTTTATATCCTAAATTCTAGTTTCTATACCTTAAAAAATACATCCATCCCTAATTTTCTAAACTCTAACCATAAACTCTACCCTTAAACCTAAACCAACTAATTTAAGCTAGAGACATCTATGGAGACATCATTAAAAAATAAACGATTTGTATCGATAAAAAAAGTAATGTTTCCTTAGTGAGAAAGAAAGTGGAGATGAGTGGTGTGACATACGTAAAGAAAAACACAACTCTGTTGGCAGTAACCCAAGTGTCTTGTTTGCCAAGGAAAGACACGTTTCAACCATCCAACATCTCCCTCTCTCAAACTAAAAACAAGACAAAAGCTTTGCTTAGCTACTAATTAATTTTGACTAATTACACGTGTACCTCTAAAAATACAACACAAAAAGGCTGTCGGCCACACCAATAGGATTCTGCTTTCAAGCTACAAGATTAGACAACCAGTTTTCAAAAACATCAAAACATTGAACAAAGGAGAAAGAATGACTTACTTCCAGAGATTCTCAATCATGGGACAGAAGCTTTGGCTCAGGCACGCTCTTCTGGGAGATGATGCCAACTTCATAAGCTTTGGATCAGGCACAGTGGTTCAAGATGATGCCAACTGTCCTGGCATGTTCCTGAAGCTTCCATGGATTCTAGACAATCCAAAACCAGACGATATTTTTTTTTCAGTTTCTGAGTACAGTCTTTCAGTACACAAAGGAGTTGAGAGTAGTAAATGCATGTCTCTTATCTTGCTTTGAGCGTCATTTTCAGGGATTACTATTTCGACATGAATGTATTAAAAAAACTTATGAAGTTGCCTGTAATATCAATAATATAATAGAAAAACATGATTTTATAATTTTCACTCTTAATATACACAATAGATAGTAACTCTTCAAACAAGCTTGATTTAAGCAGGCTGGGATCCCCAAAAACAAAAATCCGACAGCCTGCAACTGCAGGAGGAGACAAGATACACCCCTATGCCTTCACAGTTCACACTTATATTATGTGTTGCTCATTTGCAACATGACTACTTGACTACTTGTACATGAAAGATGAAGATGGATATAGTTCTATAGTAAACTGTACAGTGGTGATAGGGACTCGAACGGAGTTTGTAACAAAACAAACCATATTCATCTCCCAGCACCAACCAAGATCTTTTCCTCACTTTCTTTCGGTTCAAACGGTGTCATAGAGTGCTTTTCTTCCGATAACGGATTCTTTTCGAGAGTAGGTTGGATTGGCTTTGGTGTGTAGCTGAAGTAAAGATCTTTGTTGGTAGCTAATGCCAAAAGTTCTGTCTCATCAAGACCTTTAGTAGGCCCAAGGCTGCATCGGTCTGGTTTGTACTTGATCAATGCATCTCTGAATTTTTTGATCTGTGGAATTATCATTGTGATTAAAACACAAATAAAGGTAAAACAAGCTCGAACAATCGACAAACACCATTCTTAAAATACAAACCCGGTTGCATGCATAGCTGCTACCAACAAGTCAACAATCTCAAAAATTGTGCATAACTACTATGGAGCTTGGCCATCAAAATCAAATGATCCACAAGGAATCATGTAGGCTTATTTTCATTGTAATTAGTAAACAATTATGATAAATTATGCATCAAAAGGGAAGGATACAAAAACAAGACTAACCGTGGCATTGGTGCAGCTAAAGCTGCATAAACGCCCTTCAACTCCTCTATAGAACCGAAAGAAAGGCAAAACATTTACATTAAGGCTGTAACACATGGATTTATGCTCCTCATGATTCACCTGAAGGAACTGCGCATCTGGGTTCATCTCTGCCAATTGGCAAATCTACTAAATCCCAACATTAAAATTCACCAGTATCATTAAAACAAACACACGGAGATGCACACAATTCTGCAAAACAATACACACATCTATGAATGTTTGTTTGTATGTATATACCTTGGGATGAAGAGCCTTGCAGCCACCACAGCCAGGGGAGAAAAAATCTACTATAACAAGTTTATCCTCAGCATTCAAAAGAGAGTCCACCAAATCTTGAGCAGATGTCACTTCTTTCATATTCGGTTGCAGTCCCTTCTCCCACCACTTCGGGGTTTTACCGATAAGGCCATTTTGCATCTAAAAAAAGAAGAGAACCCAATTAGAATATACTCCTTTTTCAACAAAAAAAGAGATAAAAGATTGAAGAAAAAAAAATAAAAACTAGAGATAATGAAACCAACCTGTGCTTTAAGGGGAACTAGACGAAACCTTCCATCATTTACACCTTTCTTCTCTGAAAAAACCAATCTTTGTCCATTAAAACCACTCCTCAAAGCCTGATATTTCACCTTCAAGGAAGGAAAAATATTCTTCTTCTGACTATAGTTACATGCTGTGAACAGATTTGCCTTCCCCAAAACTTCAGCCATGCCTACTTTTTCTCACAAAAGAAACCCAATCCAAGATAGAAGTGGAACCCCTTTGCTTTAATCCAGAACGAAAATGAAAACAGAGTAAATGGCTTCCTCTCTTGAAATTTAAAGCAACAAGCTCCTTTCTTTTTCTTTGTTGAGGTTTTGCCGTTTCTGTTTGTTATTTCAAGGTCTAAGGTTCCAATTTAACCGTTGATCTCATTTGTCTCGATGTGAATCTAACGATATGAGTGGAAAATTTTCAATTTTGAAAACGTACTGGATAAGGTTTATTTAATCTTTTTCTACTTTTGGATAAAGTACATTCTTGATTATAAGTTTAGTAGTAATATATATAAATATATATTTAAAAAAATAATAATTAAGTTGAAAAATATAGGATTAAGTAAAAATATGTTATTTAATTAAAAATTTTGATAAGCAAGTTAGTCGAAATTATTTTTTAAAAATAAAATATATTTTAGATGGTTTATTTTTTTGAAATTAAGAGTTTTCTTTCAGAATTAATATTTAAAGATATTAGAGTCGTTATCGATTATTTTTAGTAGAAATAAAATCGTAAAAATATAATAAATTTTTTTAGAAATTAGGATTTAAAAATTAATTACATGTGAGTAAAGATTAGCGCATCTACAAATACCAGAAATCAATGTTATTTAATTCTATGTTGCATTTTAGTATTTTAAATTAATAATTTAATTTTAAATTAAACATTAATTATTTATTATGTTTATATTTAAAATAAAAATATTCATTTTATAACGAGATATATTTTTTTTTCAAATGTAAAATTGGAAACACCCCTGTACGCTTAGGGAATTTCTTTTATATTCTAAAAATAGAATATATTTTAAAAGTTTTTTATGCATAAATTAATTATTAGATGATTCATTTTGAGTACTAACTTAAAAAATATTGATTACTTCATAAATTATTTATTTATGAATATTATTTATTTTCAAACTTTATATAATTTTTTTTTGAGTAATATGGAAATTTTATTAACCATATATAGAATCATCCACAATACATTATTTAATACAAGATGAAATTTTTAAAAATAATAAAAAAATCTTCAAGAGACATAATCCATTGAGCTAAACTATTTGCAGCTTTATTTGCTTCTCTTCGAACATGAGAAACAGAAATGAACGAATTTGAGTGTAGGATATTGAAAGCCTCATGAAGAAAACTAGTTGCTACTGATCGATCCAAACAAGTAGCCTTGAGTTTGTTGACGATGGTCATAGCATCCCCTTCAATTTGGACCTCATTCCATGTGTTATTGACTGCCATCTTCACTGCTTCAGCAAAAGCGCATGTCTTTGCGGATTCAGTTGAGTGTATTCCATGTAACCTGAAAGCCATCACATCTGTCATCATTCCAGCATTATTCCTTGTAATGACTCTAATAGCAACAACACCAGAATTATTAACAAATGTTGCATTAACATTTATCTTTATAGAATCATTTAAAGGCTTCTTTCAACGAGATACACTACTACGAGGTATAGCAGAATTCTCTAAATTGCATAAAGTCTAAAGAAAGTAGATGTGAATTATCAACAACCATCCGAGCAGGATGTAAGACTGCATTATGCACACAAAAAATTCCTCCTATTCCATAAGTTCCACAAGATAATCAGAAAAAGGGTAAATTGCTCGTTAGAGACTAAATTCAAAACGTATTCAAGCCAATCCTTACAATTATGAAACGAACCCCTAAAAATGGTGAGAGTCAAACCACTAAGCTCAAATAACTCATTTACCTGCTAATAGTCCCTTAAAGCACGAATTAAAGATTCCTCTTCTCTTTCACATAACTTGTATAAACCATGCCCTATACCAGCATCAATCAACTTCTTTCCTGTTAGAATCACTTCATGATCAATTCTTTAACCGAAAATTTTAACTTTTGGAAGGGTAGGTAAAGTAGAAATTATCCTCCATATAGGAGAAGAGTCTCTTTCAATTGCATTCTGATTCATAAGCCAACTATGAGCAGATCTAGTTCCAAAAATTTTAGAGTGATGGTGGGTGGTCCCGCACCAGCATATCATAATTAACACCTATAATAGTGCAATTGATAATAGAAATCGCATCCTCCCTAGTAAACACTTGCCTAATTTTGTTTGCATCCCACTCGTTCCTATGTTGAAATATGAATTCTTTGCATTTTATTGGATTTATCGAATCTATATAAGCGCCTACCAAAGTAACAGGATTATCTCCATCCCAATTTTCCTGAAAAATATTCACATCACTATCTACGTCAACTCTCTAATGAAAACCTTCTCGAAGACTTTCTTTTACTTTATGAATGTCACATCACTATTTACTTCTTCCTACAATCAAAGGAAACCCCAAATAAAAACTCATTTCATCCTCCTCTCTCATTTGTAGTACATTTAGAATATCTTATTTACATGAGTCCCTCGTACTATTACTAAAATAGACAAAAGATTTATCAATATTAATCTTTTGACCAAAATATCATCTCTGAATAAGTTTTAAAATTATAGATAGCATTCTTCTATAAATTAATTATTCTATTTATTATAAATATTAATCATATTTAGAGTTCTATTTATTAATTCAAATCATTTTGTATCTTCTAAGATTTTAATAGACATTGTTTATTAAATTTAAGAATTTATAATGAGTAGCACCTAATTTTATTTGAGTTTCATTTAAATTTAAATCTACGTTATTTATGAGATTAACAAATCAAAGGTATTAAATTTATTATTTTTTAACTCATCTTTTTTACCAAGTAAATCTTCACCCAATAAAAATTATTTTTAAACTTAATTTATAATAAATATTAGTGAAGATTCACTTGACAAAAAGATGAGTTAAAAAATTTAATAAATGAATGCATTTGATTGATTGGCACATAAATAACGTAACAAAACTAACTCATAATATAAGTTATCCTATATATCCTAAATAATGTTTATTAATTTTCTAACATTATCTAAATTCTATTTGATTTATTAAGATCCCAATAAAAACTTAAAACTAAGGCTTTAGAATAACTATTCTATATTAAATTCAAGTATTTAAATTATAATAATTAATTTTACATGCTTGAATTAAACCATACGGTTAACAAAATAAATAAATACATTAAATTAAAATTAAAATTAAAATGACTAAACTGCACAAAATAAAATTATATTTTTATTTAAAACGGAAACTAAATCGAATATAAATTGAATTTAATACCCAAACTATAAAGCTTCAAAATAAAGGCTTGAATCTAAGATCTAACACAGCACAAAAACATCCGAATCTTAGACTAAGGCTCAGTTTAGGATTGCTTTTCAAACCAGCTTTTGGGCCAAAAGCTGATTTGAAAAGCAGAAGCAATGCTAAACAATTAACTTTTGGGAAAAAAAAGTTGCGTTTGAAAACTGATTTTCAACCCAAACGCAAAAGCTAAAATTTCTAGCTTTTACTATTGGAAAAGTGCTTTTAAGAGTCATATTATAATTTTAACCTTCATTTACTATGTTTTATTATAATTTAATTTTTACAAATACATAATTATATTTAAAATAAATTATTTTTTAATTTAAAAATTATATATATTCATATAAAAGTTATTTATTTTCTCAAAAACACTTCTAAAAAGCACTTTTCAAAAATAATTTATGCATTCATTTACTAAATTTTTTTATATTTTATCATAATTTAAATTAATTTTATAATATAAAATAATTTAATTATCATTTAAATATATATTTTTTAACTTATAACATCATGTCTAAAATAGTCATTTACTTTCTCAAAAGCATTTTTTGACAGCAATACTAAACACATATATTTCAAACTAAAAATTCTAAAAAAACTTTTACACTACACTTTTTCACCACACTTTTCCACCGCACTTTTCAAAAGCAATGATAAACTGGCCCTAATCCCAATGTTAAAATGCATCGTTTTACTTCGGGTATATAAACTCCATACCAACTAACTTTTATCTTCTTTCCTTCATTACTAATTTTAACTGAGTTTATCTTCCTTCCTTCTTTCCTTCATTACTAAATTCAGGCGAGAACTATCGTCCACTTTGTCGTCTTGATTTTCTCGATCAAATTTTGATTATTTTTTTTTATTAATCTTCAATTTTTAAAAAATAATTTTAATGGTTGTATAAGATTCTCAGTCATCGTAAGCAATTTTAAATCATTTATTTTGAACTTTAAAATATTTTTTGTCTTAAATTCTAAAATTTAACTCAATTCGTAAAAATCATTCTTTCTATCTTCTTAAATTTACTTGATGTTACAAAATAAACAAAGCAATTTAATGAAATGTTAAAAACAATTTTTATAAATGAAATAAAAGTAAAACATATAAAATGGAAAATACAAAGATCACAGAAACCAAAGGAAAAACCAATAAACGAATCTGAAAACTTTGACCGAGGCCTATGCTATCACAATGTCCTTAAAATAGATTCGTCCCCTCTCGGTGCTGGAGTTACTATGGAATGTCTGTCTCTCAAGATACAACGGTGAATGCAGCAAAGTGAGCAACGCAACCTTGACTGCAACAACGAACTTTACAGAAACAGAACACTATAAAAAATCTGGCTAGAGGATTTTTATGTTTTTTCAAGGTATTGAGATAGGAGCAAGAAGTCTGCTTTTATAGTGCTCAGGCACGGGACATAATTAATAGCAAAATTAATCTGCTATTCAAAATTTCTGAAGAGTTACACTTTCTAAAAATCAAATGGTAATTATAACAGAATTAATTCAGAATAAATTGGAGGTTACAACCAGTTGAAGGGTCTGCAACTCCATAAAAATATGGTTTAATTCTATAGTGTCCGCAACCCAAGTCCCATCTTTGACTTTAAAATAAGTCAACTATAACCAGTCCAAGGTGCCAAACCATAGGTCTTTGTCTAATCCAAGCCTTTGTCTTGTTTATAACAATAACATGAAAAGCTTTTATATATAAAGCTTTCTAAAACAATGTTTCCATCAAGTTTGAGATATTCTACTTTTCATCTCATTTTTACAAACATTGTTGCGTGTACAAAGTACTTCGTGATTGCGTGCAAGTGTACACGTGCAAGTTATAGTATAAAAAGTATCGTATCCACAGGGATTGGTGCGCCTTTCAGAATCTAATCTCTTGCACTGAAATGAAAAACACAAATTGTTTAGATGAATGATTTGAAATAAAATTAAATAATAAATAAACAAGTAAATAATTGAGATAATCGATAAGAGAAATGAGGTTGGGTTATTCCGAATTATGGAATGACTGTCGAATGATTTCTTCTTCGTAAGTGGGTGCTCGCACAACCCAACTTGTTCCGGCAATTGGGCTCAATCGATTGCTTATGTCATTTCTCCGAGTTGTCAGTTCGTAGATTGTTTGGGCAATTGCGATGAGGGAATTGCTCGGGCAATTTGGGAGATTATCCTTAAGGTTCGGCAAAGCGTAGCTTCCTTTAGCCGTTAAAATCCTACACTTATCCCTAAGCCGGATTAGTTTTTTCACACTTGGATCGAACCATACCTATTCGTTTCGTGAATCCAATCCTCCTGAATCTAGATAAATAAATCGTTTATCGAGGTCCTCTCCTGATTCTCTCGCAAACAAATTAAATGTCAAGAATATGTAAACCTCAATTAAGAACACATCACAAACTTAAATAGAAATCAAACTAAATCATCCAAAATAATAGAATAACCCAAGCCAACTGAAAATTAGTTCATGGATGGGAAAAAGTTTCCAATAAACATTCCTCTCATCACTCGAAGTAAAACAAGATGAAGAAAGATAAAGAAAATGTCGGCACTTGCTTCCTCTCTTCAATCTCACGATCCAGCTCTCTCTCTCTTGTTGTAGACGAAATGCTCCTTATATGGAGTGGAATTGGTCAAACATGGATGATAGAATAAAATAGAAGTGGAAATAACCATGAAGAATATATCCATTTCCTATTTTATTCACATCAATTGTTTCATTCTTTGCTTCAATCCTCCAAGCTTCCCATATTTCCTTTCATTGACCTTATCTTTCATTATTTCTTTCCATGGATAGCTCCTCATCAAGGATTACATCCTGCAAAACATAGAAACAAACTACATCAGTATCTTTTTCCACAAAAATCAGCCGATCTCAAGAATAAAGTGACAACCAAGGAAATTAAATTAAAATGCATGAAAATGATAAAATGAATCTAATTATATGCTTATGTATAGCAACAATCATGAGTAAAAAGGGTAATATATTAGCACATTTTAACACTTAACACACCCCAAACTCGAGTTATTGCTTGTTCTCAAGCAATGCAAACCTAACAATTAATTGCCAAGGCATTCAATCTTCAAAGACATGCTTCAAAACTTAACTTCCAACCTCAGAACCGGGGCACAAAGTATGATCACCTTTAAATTTTTGAAAAATAAAGAAATTTCCAGAATCAAACTATAATGCTTGTGACAAAGTGTGTGTGGTTGTGTAGAAGTTGATTTTCAAGATTCTATGTGACAAAAAAGGTTTTAACAATAATTGCCTAGGCATTAATCTTACTAGAGCCGGTTTCGGGCACCTCTAGCACTTAAGCAATTCTATTAATTTTATCAACTAGAGTCAATTTCGGGAACCTCTAGTGATTCTTTTAATGCACACAAACTAGAGCCTGTTTCGGGCACCTCTAAAATGATATTGCTTATCCTTTTTTTCCAAAAAATATAAGCCTAAAATTCAACCTAAAATCACAAAGTTTCTATCAAACAACAAGTCACAACCGTGTAAAAAAAATTCAGCATCATAGTAAAATTCTAGATTCTTTCAATGCAATTCTAAAAACAAAGGCAATTTCAATTTAGTGCAATGACATAAATCTCATCATTGGTTATCCATCAAATTTTTAGCAAGTAGATCAAATTGAAATTCTTGGCAACTAATACGTGCAATCTTTATGCAACACTAATGATGAATGCAACAATTATGAATAATTAAGGATAAATACCCTCCAAACTCGAGATGAGCATTATCCTCAATGCATGCAAAAATAAAAATACAAATGAGTTAATTGAAAAAGTTGTCACCTTTAGTTAGCAATTTCCTGGTTGCCTATAATTTAGCTTGTTGTCCTCGTGATTATTGTGCCAGTAGTGGATTAGTTCCTCCATCGGTGCTTGTCTTGTACTTGAGCAACAATTGCCTGGGCATGTGAAGTTTTGTTGTAACGAGCATAGTAGCACAACACATTGATCCAACATGTTCAATATAAGTCCTACTCCACTTCCCTGTCAAGAAAAACGCATAATATTGAATAAATTATGTTGTAAAGATCATCATTGCAGGGAAAGAAATTCGGTTAGGATAAAAAAAAAGAAATAAATAGACCAAAAATAAGGGCAACTTTTAGAGTTAATTATGGAATTAATCTCTTCAAAGTTTAACTCATATTCTCATCTATCCACATCTGCAATCAAATCTCCTTTGATGTTGATTTCCTTTCCTAAAAAAGATAAAAGTCAATGAAGTAGGAATTATTCAAATCATGAGAGGATAATTATTCATAAAATAAAATAAAAGAAGCCATAATTAAGAAAATCCATAAAAATACCGAAATAAAGAAAAATACCAAATATTAAAAATTGTCCAAAATAAATAAAATAAAAATATTAAAGAAGATCATGATCTTTCATCTTCTAAAGTAACCCTTTCTTTATCAATCTCCCAAATGGTGTTGGTGTAGTGCTTCAATCTTTGTTTATTCACTTTAAATTCTCGTCCATCTATAGTGGACTTGATTATCATTGCACCATGTGGAAACGATATAACAACTTCAAACAATTCAGACCATCTTGACAGAAGATTTTTGGAAAGAAGTTTCAATTGGGAATTGAAAAGAACCAATTGCCTAGGCAGGAATTGTTGTGGCATTGCCGAGACAATCAGTAATTTCTCATCCTTAAATTCATCATCGATCTTCAAAGGATCATCTTCATTGTTTCCTTCTCCTAACCTTGACAAATGATCAACCACTTGATTTTCCGTTGCTTTTCTATCCTTAATTTCAATGTCAAACTCTTGCTCTTCTTGTTTATGCTGCAACTTAGAAGAAATTATTACAGACAATGAATCATTATTCCCCAAATAAGCATATTTCAATTTCCCTGACAATGATTTTAATTCAGGACTTGGAGATTGCTCAATAGATGGCTTTGAAAGCTTACCTCCCTTACCTGAATGATCAATTGGATCGAAGTACTTACCCTGACGACTAACTATCTAGTTTGCTTCATTTTGTTCTTTTTCGTCCGGTTCTTCAATTTCTTTAGGTTCGACATTGCGATTGTCGAGGTAATTTTCAATAATATTTTCTTCTACTCCAAAATTGAACTCGGTAGTTGCTTGGATGATCTTGCATTCCTCTGGATCATCAGCATGCTTAAGAGAGTGAAAAACATTGAGCTTGACTTGCTGGTCATTGACTTGCATTGTAAGTTCTCCTTTCTCGACATCAATTAAAGTTCTTCCCGTTGCTAAGAATGGTCTCTCAAGAATGATGGGTGCAAATTCGTCTACTTCACAATCCAACACCATAAAATCAGCGGGAAAAATAAATTTATCAACCCTTACCAATATGTACTCAATTTTCCCCTCTGGATGACATAAGATTTATCGGCAAGCTGCAACATTACTATGGTGGGTCTAGCCTTTCCGATTCCCAATCGTTGGAAAACCGATTTTGGCATAAGATTTATGCTTGCTCCAAGATCACATAGTGCTTTTCCAACATAGTTATTTCCAATTGCGCATGAAATTGTGAAACTTCCGGGATCCTTTAATTTCGGTGGCATTCGATTGTACAACATAGCCATACATCCTTCCGTCACGGCAATAGTCTCAAACTCACCTAACCTCGTTCTCTTAGAAACAATATCCTTGAGAAACTTAGTGTAATTCGACATTTGCTCTATTGCCTCAACCAACGACAAATTAATATGAACTTGCTTCAAGATATCCAAGAATTTCTTGAATTGATATTCTTGTTTTTGCCGTCGAAGCCTCTGTGGAAAAGGTGGTGGTAATCGAATGTCCCCAATTCTCTCATTCGTTTGGAATTTGAGAGAGTACAATGTCAAGGCATCAGGACTTGCTGCGACATTTTTCGATTCCTCCTTCTTTTCATTGGTCTCATCTCTTTGTATTGGTTTCGGATTCACTAGATGTTCTTTTTCCTGCACGGATTCATCGTTAATCTTTAATACACTTCGAGTAGTGATTACCTTACATTGCTCATGGCCAATCCCGTGGGGATCTCAGTGTTGCTAGGTAACCCGCCTTGTGGTCTTGTATTCAAAATTTGTGCAAATTGACCAAATTACGTTTCCAAAGCTTTTAGAGTTGCTTCTTGGTTTTGCAACCACATCTCAGTCCTGTTCATGAAAGCTTCAGTCCTATTCATGAAAGCATCAGTTTTGTTCATGTAAGCATCTATTTTTTTCTCATTACTAACAAATATAGATTCAGTTCTTGTCATAAAAGCATTAAATCTATGTTTCAAAGAACTAGACTGTGTCTATTGTTACGACATCTGTTGCCAAGGCATATTATGCTGAAATCCTGATACTTGTATACTCGAACTCCCCTGATTGAGAGCATTATTCGGATTGCTCAAAGAAAAATTGGGATGCTTTTTCCAGGCTGGATTGTAAGTGTTTGACATTGCATTGTTCCGATTATAATTTCCCACTTAAAAACTAGACTCTGAATTCTGCAAACACTCAGAAGAATCATGGTTACCATTACATAAATCACAAAAGGAATTTACTACCTTAATTTCTTTTGTGTTACTCGGACGCTGCATATTCATAACCAGATTGGTTAAGGTAGCCAATTGTGAAGCAATTGAGTTCGATACATCATTTTAGGGGTGTTACATCTAATTCCTCCTTGTCTAGTGTTTGGGAATTGGTAATCATTCTTTGCCAAGCGATTTAAAATTTCCAAAACTTCTTTCGTGGGCTTGTCTAGGAGTATGCCATTTGCCAAGGCGTCCCGCATCATCCTAGTTGGCGTGTTCACAACATTGTAGAACATTGTCACTTGTGTCCATAATGGAAATCCATGCATGGGGCATTTGTTTAAAAGTCCTCTATATCGCTCCTAAGCTTCGTACATCGCTTCATCATCAGCTTGCTGAAAAGAAGTAATTTCATTACGTAATCTATCAGTCAGATTAGTAAAACTAAATCGAGCAAGAAAATCACAACATAATTCCGCCCAAGATTCTATAGATCCGAATGGAATACTATTTAACCACGTTTTAGCTCTATCATGTAATGAATACGGAAATAATTTTAATCTCAAAATGTCTTCATGAACTCCCTGAATTTTAAATGAGTTGTAAATCTCCAAGAATAACTTGAGATGTTGCCTCGCATCTTCGGTTGTCGATCCTCCAAATTGACCAATCGTGTTGATCATATTGAACATCACTGGCTTTAATTCAAAATATGTTGCTTCGATTTCTGGTGCAACAACTCCTGGATTTAATCCATTGAGATCTTCCTCCAAGTAATCTCTAATAGCTCTACGTCTAACTTGAATCGGTGGTTGGTCATCTATGTCATCTCCTATTGCCACGGCATTTTGACTGCCGATATAAGGAAAAAGATCTGCCATAGCTACTCGCTATTCACGTCTCCTTCTATGAAAAACTTGTTCGATTTTGGGTTCAAATGAATATTCTTCTGATGTTGGTCGTGCCCTGGTCATACATAGCAACAAAACCAAATTAAGTAAATTCTTTGAATTCAAATTAAAACTTAAAAGAAATAAAATAAAATAAAATGTAAGAAACTAAAAACAAAGTTGCTATTGTCAATCCCCGGCAACGGCGCCAAAAACTTGTTGCGTGTAAAAAGTACTTCGCGATTGCGTGCAAGTATACACGTTCAAGTTATAGTATAAAAAGTATCGTATCCACAAGGATTGGTGCGCCTTTTAGAATCTAATCTCTTGCACTGAAATGAAAAACACAAATTGTTTAGATGATTGATTTGAAATAAAATTAAATAATAAATAAACAAGTAAATAATTGAGATAATCGATAAGAGAAATGAGGTTGGGTTATTCCGAATTATGGAATGACTGTCGAATGATTTCTTCTTCGTAAGTGGGTGCTCGTACAACCCAACTTGTTCCGGCAATTGGGCTCAATCGATTGCTTATGTCATTTCTCCGAGTTGTCAGTTCGTAGATTGT
This sequence comes from Abelmoschus esculentus, assembly GCA_035048815.1. Taxonomy (NCBI): domain Eukaryota; kingdom Viridiplantae; phylum Streptophyta; class Magnoliopsida; order Malvales; family Malvaceae; genus Abelmoschus; species Abelmoschus esculentus. The sequence continues at coordinate 8,463,529 of JAUCBN010000049.1, forward strand.
TTGGGCAATTGCGATGATAAAATTGCTCGGGAAATTTGGGCGACTATCCTTAAGGTTCGGCAAAGCGTAGCTTCCTTTAGCCGTTGAAATTCTGCACTTATCCCTAGGCCGGATTATTTCTTTCGCACTTGGATCGAACCATACCTATTCGTTTCATGATTCCAATCCTCCTGAATCTGGATAAATAAATCGTTTATCGAGGTCCTCTCCCGATTCTCTCGCAAACAAATTAAATGCCAAGAATAGGTAAACCTCAATTAAGAACACATCACAAACTTAAATAGAAATCAAACTAAATCATCCATAACAATAGAATAACCCAATCCAACTGAAAATTAGTTCATGGCAGGGCAAAAGTTTCCAAAAAACATTCCTCCCATCACTCGAAGTAAAACAAGATGAAGAAAGATAAAGAAAATGTCGACACTTGCTTCTTCTCTTCAATCTCACGATCCAGCTCTCTCTTTCGTTGTAGACGAAATGCTCCTTATATGGAGTGAAATTGGTCAAACATGGATGATAGAATAAAATAGAAGTGGAAATAACCATGAAGAATATATCCATTTCCTATTTTATTCACATCAATTGTTTCCTTCTTTGCTTCAATCCTCCAAGCTTCCCATATTTCCTTTCGTTGACCTTATCTTTCATTATTTCTTTCCATGGATAGCTCCTCATCAAGGATTATATCCTACAAAACATAGAAACAAACTACAACAGTATCTTTTTTCACAAAAATCAGCCAATCTCAAGAATAAAGTGACAACCAAGGAAATTAAATTAAAATGCATGAAAATGATGAAATGAATCTAATTATATGCTTATGTATAGCAACAATCATGAGTAAAAAGGGTAATATATTAGCACATTTTAACACTTGACAAACATCATAGGTGTTACTTTAAGCTACAATTTCTCATTCACCTATTGAACATTTTGAGCATGTAAATCTATAAATTTCATCTACTCTTGTAATAGATTAATAATCCACTTAGTCCCAATTAATTTGACTAATAGAATCCACTCAAATTTAAGCTTAAAATGTCCATGTACCATACCATTTTTCTAACACGTTATCAAATCTCCTTCAACTCTACCATTATTCTTAAAAAATAATTTGAACTTCCAAGACGAGTCTCCAATCGTTATTCTCTTTTAATTTACTTTTATGTTAACTTTCATTTATTTCATTTTTATTTTCAAAAATATTGTGTAATGTTTATTACTAAATACAATTGACTCAAACAATCACTTTTTATTAGAAACTAATAGACTAGTACAATAAATTCATTACGACCTTAATATCATTTGACAATAGATAAAATAGCTTTATTAGTAAAAGTTTTATGAATTAAATTATTATTAAAAAAATAATATATTAATTTTTAAACCTATAATTAAATTATCCGTTTATTATCTTAAAAATATAATGTCATATTTATTATTCCCTTTGTCCCATTTAAGAAGTCTAATATTCACTTTTTAAAGTCAAAATTTTAAAACTTTGACCATAATTATTTTAAATATTTTAATTTATTAAATTTTATAATATATATTTTTAAACTACTTGATTAGAGTTTTTTAAAAAATATTTTTTATATTTTTATCAATAATATATTTAAAGTTACAATGAGTTAAAGTTGAAAAAATTTAATAAAAAATCAATATTGGATAAATAAAGTGAGACGAAGGGAGTATTAATTTTATAATTAAGTGACCTATAATTTAATGTTTTTAGAAGAGTAATTTACCTTTTATTTTATAAACATCGATCAGTTTTTTTATTGTAGTGTGGAGATACACGTGATAACTAAAATGTGTGAATTTTGTGATATGTTATGTCAGAACTTAGATTTTACAAAAGTGAAGGGAAATTTTGAGAAATTATATCGTGAACTCCTTCTATCTTATTATCTATGTTCTTGTTAATTAAAATTTAATTATTTTTTATTTTTTATGTCATTAATTTATTTATAGTCCACTTCTTTATAACTATCTACTCCCTATTTATATTATATAGAAAAATAAAAATTTATCCTTAAAAATGACATAAAAAATTAAATTACAAAATTTTAGATAAAACTATAAATGGCACGATAAAAAATTTCATGATATAATTTTAATTTTTTAGTAGATTGAGGTCTGCAAGTTGGTGATTGCTTTGAGACCTCATCCATCTAGAGATGGGTACGGGTCGGGTCGGGTCATATTTTTGGCCCACACGCACCCAACCCGAAAATTCATACCCTCCACCTGCCACCCGACCCGACCCGAGTTTAGGGTGAAAAAAATTCGACCAAACCCAACCCGTTTATTAAGCTTTAAAATCCGACCCGACCCAACCCGAATCTTAAAAAAATAATTAAATTTGAAGGACTTAATTGTAAAAAATAAAATTTAGGGATCTAATTGTAAAAAAATAAAATTTTAGTGACCTAATTGTAAAAAAATTAATTTTAGTGACCTAATTATATAAAATATATATAAAGAGGGATCATTATTTCAAATATTCCTAAAATATATATGAAAAATTTACACTATTAGTCCCGGGTCAGGTCGGGTCGAATTTTTCCACCCTAAACTCGAACCCGACCCGACCTGAACCCTAATTTTTTTTAAAAAATCCGACCCGATCGGATCAAGTCGGGTCAAAACCCGTCAGATTCGGGTTCCGTAACCATCCCTATATCCATGACTTTTGTGAGCCACCGATTAAACTTTTGGCTTAAATCTTTAATTTATCTCACTTTTTAAGCAAACCTTTTTATTTCGTTTGTAGTTAAATAAATTTCCATTCTATAACTTTTACTCAAAATATATCATTTATTGGTTTCTATTTTACTTCTACATTTCATGTTTTTATCGGCCACAAAGATATAATATTAAATTTTAACTAAAAAACCTAAATGCATATGATTAACAATTTAACCACATTGCCGCATAATATTTTTTTTTGAAAATATAGATTTGAAAGGTTTTATATTTTAATTTTTAAAATAAAATTAAATTTCAAATAAAAAAATTACAGTGAATATTTTTTTATGAAATATTTAATTTTATTTATTCAAAGAAAACAACAAGTTGCTATAATAAAGAATTTCTATAACATGAAGTTTTAGAAATGAAAAAGATACTCGTATTTGACTTGATTCGATCTGATTCAATTTAACAAGATATTTTGATGAAAATTTTTGTATTGAAGTAAGAAGGATTTTGAAATGAAAAAACAGAACGAATTTGAGTTTAAGGTGAAAATTTCTCGACCTGTTCTAACTTGGTATATAATATAATATAATATAATCATCATTGTTTTTTCTTTTTTGCTTTGATGATTGAGGTGGAGGTATTGTCTTCTGCAAAATCAATGATTTTAATTGAAGATGATTAAAAAAAATTATCTTTGTCTTCTTCCTCTGATTCAGAGCTCATTGAACTTAACAGTTCTGCGATCAATTTTTTGTATTCCTTTTTACTCTTGACTTGGACTACGAGTACATTTGTATTTGATTTTGCCTTTAGAAATCTTGTTGTGTTCTTTTTAAAGATAAACAATTTGCAAAGATTCAAACTTAGGTGAAAAAATTGTTTAAATATTTGGCGTCATATTTTTCATCATTGAATTTATTCCACCATTTTGTTTTGAATATCCTGATCAACCAAAGGAGATTTAGATTTATTTTCTCATTATCTTCATAACTATATTCCCAAGAAACAATCCAGGAAATACACAATTTTGAAAAAAATAAAGAGTATGAGATATGTATTTTTGGCTTGGTTCGGGTTAGAATTAAATTTTTTTTGGCAAGAGAGTAGGGATGGAAAATAGGCGGGACGGGTGCGGATACCCCCTCCCCCATATCCATACCCATCTAAAAATTTTATATCCACCACCTACTGATCACCCATGGTGGGTACAATTTTCAATTCAACACCCGCCTACGTGGGTACATTTTTAAATTCATCCCCACACCTACCACTCAAAATGTATCCGCTTGTATATATGCCTACAAGCAACTACTAATATCGAATTATGTCAAAATAAATCATAGACTTTTATAAAAATATAGTAAAATTTCGCATGCTTTATTGATTGATTAAATGTATATATAACATATTTAGACCTATATAAATTTAACTACATCTAACTAACTAACGATAAGTAATTTAACTAAAATATATTTTTACTGATATAAATTCTACTTAACTACAACTAACTAATATATATAGTTAACTTAACTAAAATATATTTACACTTTTATAAATTTTACTTATCCACGCATTACAAATTTTTAACCTGATTAATTCAAGCACGATCATAAATCATCAGTTTTTCAAACTAAATTGAGTTCAAAGTATACAGGAAGGATTAATATAGATTTTAAATCAAACTAATATCTTAGTACATAAAATACCATAATAAAAGGCATAATCAAACTCTATAAATAGAAATGGTTCAAATTTTATATGGCAGGCGGATATGGAGCGGGTGGATTCGGCGCGGGTAAGGTTTTAAACCTATCACCTACCTACTACCCATGGTGGGTATGGGTTTTTACATCCACACCCGCCCACTACCTACCAAACTCATACCCATCCCCACTCCAACTGGTGCGGGTGCGGTGTGGAATCCGCAAAGTTGTAACCGTTTGTCATCCCTACAAGAGAGATTGAATTTTTGTGGAAATATTTCAGAAGTTGGTTCATAAAAACTCCACCATTTTCGAAACTAGTTAAAGAAATTATAGATAGACTCAAATTTGAAATATATAAGCCAAAATGTCTCATATGTGGTTTATTAATGAGAAAAGCAAGTTTCCAAGCTGCTTGATAATCCCAATATAAGAAATATGTGTAATGGGTAATTTTTTTTAGAAAAAAGAGGTTGAGAATTTCATCAAAGTTATTGGGGTTTTACCCAATCTCCGGGTCTAAGAATTTTGAGAATTTGGGTTATGGAATAGGCGATAAATTTTAGATCTTATGGATTAGTAAAATGTTTGAAAGATAAAGATCATGTTTGAATCAAAATGTTCATATAATACTCTTGATTTTTTTTGAGACTGTCATAAAATGATAATCATTAAAAAGATGTTAGATTAAAAGATATGGAGAATTATCAGGAAAACCATTCTCCAATTGGACAATATATTCAAAATTTTCAATTTAAAAATATATTATGAAATTTTTGAGTAGATGTTTGTGACAATATTACTTATTGTAGAACTAATGTTTTGATATAATAATTGAAAAATAATTTTAGATTAATTTGAAAAGATTTCAAAAATGGTTTTATGTCCAAAAAACTTAAAAATATATTTCAGATGTTTTTGAGAAACTTGGAAGGTGTTTTAAAATGATTTAAAGAATCCCAAGAACACATTTTAACCTAGGCGTTTCGATACACCTCCTAGGTTTTGGTACGTTTTGACAATACGTTCTTGGACCGTTCCTATACGTTTTGCTATTGTAATTTTTAGTTTCGATACAAAAAACACCTATTTCGATATGCCAATATCAAAACTTGTTTTAGGTGTTTCGATACACCTAACAGATTTACAAAATCTCCCCAACGACTTTATGAAAAAACCCAACGACTAAAAGCAATATCGATACGGGCATTTGCCGTTTCGATACTGGATCTTGATTGTTTCGATACGCCTTGTAGGTGTTTCGATACTTATTCTTAATTGTAGATCCAACGTCTATTTCTCGAAATGGTTTTATCGAAACAACTCATACGTGCTTCGATACCTTATGCACCATAAATAAAAATTGGCCTGAAAATCATCTCTAAATGGCTCCAAAACATCCCAACGATCATTAATGGCTAGAAGCTCATTTGGGATAATAAAAGGAAGTATCCAACATCAAGATAAGACTAATGCTTACATTGTCAGAACAATATGTGTAACACCCCAAAAATGAGTCTAGAAGTTAGTGGGTCAGTTTAGCCTAGTTCGGGATTAAATACTTAAAAATTGATTTTTAATCAAAATAAATTATAGTATATATTTGATTTAGGTTAAATCAATTTTAAAAATTGACCCTTGAATCCCTAAGATTTTGAAATTAATGACTATTTTGTAAAAATTGAAAACTTGAGGATAATTTTATAAACTAAGACAAAATTTTGGATCTATAAGGTAATTTGATATAATCCTAATCCTATTTGATCTAAACCTTTCAAGAGCCTATATAAACAACCTTTAATCCCTTGTTTTAACCTAAGTAACCAAAATTCTCTAATTTTGATTTAAAACCCAAAAATTCGCTTTTTAAAAATATTCATTCTTTAAATTTCGATTTATTCTTCTCCAAGGCAACCTCTTCATCATCTTTTAAAGGTAAATATTCATTTTTTTTAATAAAATTTCGTTGGTTTATTTTTCTATATTTTTCTTCATCAAAATCTCTTCGTTTTTTACGGGTTTTCAAGTTTTTAAATCTTTAAAGGGGTGGGATCAATTTTGGAGGTAAGAATCATTTAAACCTATGAAACCTAAATTTCTTTAATGAAATTCCTAAGTTATTGGCTGATCAAAACAATCTTTAAAGTCTTGAATCGATAAAATCGGTTTTCTTGATAAAAATTTCATTGTTTTCTTGATTTTCGTTCAAGGGTTTTCCATGGCTTTTTTTGATGCTTAAATACATGAATCTTGAAGTGTTTAGATGTAATTAAAATGGATTTTAAGTATCTAATCCCGGACATAAGGTTTAGGGGGTGTTTGGAGAGGTTTTCGGTGAGTTTCGATTAGGTTTGATGGTGTTTTTAGGGGTTGTCATGTATTGGTCCGACATGAGGAATGTTTGGGTGTGTTATAATACCCTAAAACCTCTGGTTTTGATACTTGAAAAAGGTCAAGAGGTAGAGGAACAAGTTTGAGGGAGATTGGAAAGCCGAATTGCATTTTCGGGTGACTTGTCGAGCAAGTTTCGGTTATCGGTGAGTGATTTTGAGAGTGGTTTGCTTCGACAATGTTTCAAATAGATTTAAAACACTGGCGAAGCAACACACTCTCAAAATAACTCACCGATAACCGAAACTTGCTCGACAAGTCACCCAAAAACACGATTTGGCTTTCCGATCTCCCTCAAACTTGTTCCTCTACCTCCTGACCTAATTCAAGCATCAAAACCAGAGGTTTTAGGGTATTATAACACACCCATACATCCCTCAAGTCGGACCAATACATGGAAACCCCTAAAAACACCATAAAACCTAACCGAAACTCACTGAAAACCTCTGCAAACACCCCTTAGACCTTATGTACGGGATTAGATAATTAAAATACATCTTAATTATATCTAAACACTTCAATATTCATGTATTTACGCATCAAAAGCAACCATGGAAAACCTTTGAACGAAAATCAAGAAAACAATGGGATTTTTATTAAGAAAACCGATTTTATCTATTCAAGACTAAAGATTATTTTGATCAGCTAAGAACGTAGGAATTTAATTAAAGAACTTTAGGTTTCAGAGATTTAAATGATTCTTACCTCCAAAATTGATCCCACCCCTTTAAAGGTTTAAAAACTAGAAAACCCATAGAAAAACGAAGAGATTTTGATGAAGAAAAATATAGGAAAATAAACCAACGAAATTTTATAAAAAATAATGAATATTTACCTTGAAAATATGATGAAGAAGATGCCTTGGTGAAGAAGAAAACGAAATTTAAAGAATGAATATTTTTAAAAAGTGAATTTTTGGATTTTAAATCAAAATTAGAGAATTTTGATTACTTAGGTTAAAACAAGGGATTAAAGGTTGTTTATATAGGCTCTTGAAAGGTTTATATCAACTAGGATTAGTATTATATCAAATTACCTTATAGATCCAAAATTTTGGCTTAGTTTATAAAATTATCCTCAAGTTTTCATTTTTTACAAAGTAGTCACTAATTTCCAAATCTTAGGGATTCAAGGGACAATTTTCAAAATTGATTTGACCTAAGTCAAATATATACTAAATAATGATTTTAGGATATTTTTCCATAATTTAATTTGATTAAAAATCAATTTTTAAGTATTTAATCCCGAACTAGGCTAAATAGGCTAAACCGACCCACTAACTTCGAGGCCCATTTTTGAGGTGTTACAGTATGATTCAAGAAATTTATTAGAGCTTAATTCTCTTCTTTTGGATAGAAAACACTTGTAAGCTTAATGTATATGTATGCTCAAGTGTATTAGGATTGGGTGAGAGCTTAGTTACAAACAATTAGCCTTGTTAGAAGTATTAAACAATTTTGCTAAGTTTCTCTTTGTTGAGTGAATTCTTAGTGAATTTGGGAAACCCTTAGTGAGAACTTAAGGTAGTGGATTTAGGACTTGAGTTAGAAGTCTGAACCACTCTAAATCATTGTATCAAATTTATTATCCTTTTGCTTCCAAAAACAAACCAACCAAATTACAATTTCTCTAGCACTTGGCTAAGTTAATCGGTTGTCCATCGAGCATCTTCAAGCCTAAAAATTGATATCAAAGGCTCAATCGAGAGGGATTAACATTCTATTGAGAAGATCTAGCTAGCTCGACTAATTTTCAATCAACCAATTATCCATGGCTCCTTCCATTGATAAGCCACTGTTATTCGAATGGTCCAATTGTAACCCCCTTGATTCGGTCTAGACAAAATCCAACTCGGACGAGCTACACAGGGAAAATTTAGGCTAATTCGGAGACTCGTCCTAATAAACGACCCTAAAAAAATTTCTTTGTATCTTATCTAGATGCTTTATTTTGATCTTACATGTTCATGCATAGATTATATTCAATTGCAGCGTAAAAATATATAGAACGAGTTCTAAAATTTATAAACATGCTTTAGGGACCAAATTGTATTTAAATTTTTTTGGATTTTTGAACGAGCATTTTTAATCCAAAATGCATTACATTCTATTTGTATTGTTCAAATGAAAATGTAAAAGTTTTTTTGTATTTTTTTTATTTGAATTTTTCAAAATTTATATTTCATGTGAAATTTAAAAAAAAATATTTGTATTACAAATTATTTTTAATAGATTTTGTTAAAAATAAGATATCTTATCCATTTTAAAGCTTGATTTAATAGCTTGTAATTTATTATTAATTTTGGTGTTTCTCTTTCAATTTCTTTATCACATAAGATCTTGTATTTCTTTTTTTAGAAAATTCTTTTATTTTACTATTCATTTGAATTGTTCTAACTTTTTTTTGAAATTTGTCTTTCATCAAAATCATTTTCATAATGTAATGATACTTCACATTTTTTTCTATTCCAAAAAAAAGTTATTGTTTCTAAAGAAAATCCATTAAGTTTTAATAAATTAATTTTTATTAAATAATTTTGTATTAAAAATTCAGTTAGAACCATCATATAAGTATTGTATATATTTTTTCATATCTTATTGGTCATTTTTTAATTATAAAAATTCTCTTTTTATTTCTCTTATTTTTTTATAATTCTAAATTTATAATTTATTTACGTTTTGTTCTTCAGATCTACTAAAGATTATATCTTGTAAATTATACATTGAGATCGATTAGAAATTATTTTTTTCTTTCTTTTTTTACTTAATTTTTAATGAATCTTTAAGTTTTAATATTTTTTTAATTTTGGATATTGAATTTTATTAATAATTTCTATTATAAATTTTTGGTTTTTTTGTTAGTATATTGATAATAGCTTCATTTTTTTCATAAGATTTTGATATATTTTATAATTCATCAATTTGTAATTCTTGTGTTTTTGTTAAAGTGTCTTGTTCAGTAATGTGGTTTATAAAAGAAATTTATTAACTTTTTGTTCAATTTCTTTATCTAGATTTAAGATATTAATGTTCTTTTTGTCTTTATTTATCACTAATTAATTATGTCTTTTAATTAATATAGTGCGAGTTATAATTGGTTTTAGATTAAAAATTATATACCATTGATGATAAATACTTATGTAACGATTCGGACTCTCATATCCGAGTATCGGGTTAACCCGTGGTGTAAGGCTTCGGCTTTGGGCCCGGGTTAGTGTGGTTAGTCTTTTACCTTAAGATGAGAAAAAGAGAGGGGTTTGGGGGGTTCTTGTTCTGCAAAGGGGTGAGATCACTTGCATAGAGCTTTTTGTTCTTCTCATCTTCTTCATCCAAGACTCAAGAAGTTTGCTAAAGGTACAATTTTTGCTTGGTAGTTAGGGAGTCTCGTCTTAAGGGTTATAAGAAGTGAGTAGGTCTTGGGAATCTATCTTTTAAGGTAAAAATGAGTGGCTTTTGTGGTGGAAGGTTGTTGTTGAGGATGGGGAAGTAAATCCGGGTTTTGGGTTTTGAAGAGTTCTTTATCCGTTTTTGATCAAGTTTCCAGCTTTAGGAACCTCCCTAAGCTTAGTCTAATGGACGGTTTTAATTCTTTCTTGTAGAGAAAGAAGAGGAAGCTCCATCTCAAAGGAAAGACAAGGAGAAAGCTTGAAGGGTAGGGGAGTTCGTTTTGGTTGTTGTTTGCTTAAGGTTGGTACTCCCAACTCTTCCTACCATCATCCATATCATTCTAGTGTGCATACATATAGATTTCTATGCATGAGTGTTTGGTTGAAGCTTTAAGAATCATTAATGGTGAAATTCGTGCTTATATGTTTAATGACAGAAAGTTGATGTTAAAATACTCTAATCATCTCTAGAATTGAATAGGAACACTTTAGAATGGATTAAACCGAGTTTGGGATGAATCTTTAGAAATTTCTAAGTGCAGACCTGCATTTCGTGCAGGGGTATCGATACACGGGCTACCGATATCGATACCCATGAGTGAAAATAGGCTCTGTGGGCAGGGGTATCGAAACATGGTTCGATATCGGATCCTCCAGTGGTATAATGGCATCGATACCGGTATCAAATCTGGAGGGTCCTCTTTTGTTGACTTTGGAAATGGTCAAAGGGTATTGATACCAGTATCGATATCCATGTTTCGATGCCTTCTTTGGGTGGGTATCGAAGCAGGGTGGTTCGATACCCCACATAAGGGTATCGATACCCCTGCGAGAACTCGACAAGTTTGGCATTGTTTGAGGTTCGGTAAAAGAATTAAATGTCCTAATGAATCTTATAAGTGATGAAATGAATTACTAATACGAGTTTGATGATAATAAACCCCGAACGACTAAATTGTGTTAAGTCTTTGATGTGTTTTGATGTGAGGATCCTAGGTGGATCATTTGTGTGTATCGAGTCCTTGTTTGATGGAAATTTGGATATCCAAAAGTGTTGCAACACGTCGAAGGCCATCCGATGTAATATGCTGGGTGATGTACTGAAGACTTTTATTCCGAGTATTGGGCGGCCTCACTCGAAGATGTTCGATGTAACATTTCGAACATAGGATTGGTTAGGCGGCCTCCATTCCTTTTTCGAACGTTGGGCGGCCTCGTTCGAAGATGTCCGATGTAACATTTTAGGCATAGGATTTGAGGGCGGCCTCATTCTTGAGTGTAGGATCCCGATGCTGTGTGGACGCAGGCCTCACTCTTGTGTGTTATTTTGTGATGTGACATGTATATACTGTGTGCGATATTATACATTGTTTATGTCATGTGTTAGGCAAACATGCTAGATCATCATATCATGCACGATATTTATATGCTATGCTTTACTGCTTATGATATGCATGATGTTGGCCGAGTTCGGCGTACCCACTAAGCTTTTGTAGCTCAGCGTTCGAAATATGTTTTTCATGCGTAGGTTAGGTGAAGTCGGTTCGTGGAGCACCATCAAGGTTTGGATTTTAGCATCGACCGTGTTGTCAGAGTACATGTATTAGATTAGTGGGCTAGTACTGTGTTGACCCCTATATAATGTAACTCTGTTTATTTTGGGTTGAATGTTTTAAATGGGTTGTAATATTTTGGAGCTCCAAGTACTTTAAATTATTTTGGGCTTTTGTTTTAACTTAATGGATTTATAAATCATATTTGGACTTGAGTTGGTTTTATTTTTGGGCTTTTGAGATGAAATTTTGGAATACAGGTTTGGGGCCGGAGGCCCAATGTGACATCCAGGTTGGGTTGTTACATTTATTGGTATCAGATCCTAGGTTGAGTCGGTTCTAGGAAGTCCCCGGGGGAGTCTAGTGTGTTATATAGGTTTCAGACAAGTACATGCCCACGAGTCGATATCGTACTTCCTTAAAGCTGAAATTTGATGGTGTGATCTTGTTGTTGTTCGTGCAGGAGTGGTTGAGTATGCCGAGACGTGTGAGAGATCAAGAGGAAAATCGGGGTTCTCGGGGAGGAGACTCCGACTACGAGTATAGGCCTGGTGAGGAGGTGCCATCGGATGATGCAGTTGGTCAAGGGGCCAACTACTTTGCTCAGTTGAACCGGACTTTGCGTAGGATAGTGAGAGCTATACTGAGGCCATCTTCTACGCCTCGTGAGGCATCAGTGGAGAGGGTGCGGAGGCAGGGAGCCGTTGACTTCTTTGGTACGGGATAGGATAACCCCGTGCAAGCAGATCATTGGCTGCATGACACAAGGTGGATAATGAGATAGATGAGATTGAGGTCAGAGGATAAGTTGTCGTGTGTGTTGTCGTTTCTGAAGGGCAACGCGAAAGAGTGGTGGGAGACGGTGGAGCAAGGTTGGTATCCTCATCGTCCTAAGTGGGAAGACTTTCTAGAGGAGTTTGAGAGCAAGTATGTGGGTGGGACTCACATCGATACCTTGAGGGAACGGTTTACCCACCTTGTTCAGGGGAACCGTTCAGTCTTTGCTTATGAGCAGGAGTTCCTTCACTTGAGCCGGTATGCTCCAGAGCTTGTTACTACAGAAAAGATGAGATGTAAGAGGTTCTTGAGAGGTCTAAGGAAGGAGATCCAGACTTATCTCACCACTGCACCGCCTAAGGTGTTTTCTGAGTTGGCTGTCAGTGACAAGTCGTTGGAGCAGGTTTAGGGGTTGACCTATGGGCCGTCTGTTGGCCAGGGAGTCACCGGTGGAGCTAGTCAGAGTCATGCAGGTAACTCTCAGTATCACTTCGGTAGGAGTATGAGCCGTTAGAACTAGAGTAGAGGAGCAGCGAACCAGGGTTCGAGGTCGAACCAGAGATCAGAGTCAGTGGGACGTAGGAGGCAGTCAGTGTCTTCTTCTGTTGGGGGCCCAGAGAGATTACAGAGGAGTTTCAATGTTCAGACTTGTAGACATTGTGGTCGGACTCACCGAGGAGAGTGTTGGGGCAATGCCAGAGCTTGTTTTCAGTGTGGATCTTCAGATCATCTTGTGAGGGACTGCTCAGATGTTGTGACATCACCACCAGGTCAGGCTCAGAGTACCGTGTTTTAGGCTCAGAGGGGTCGTGGGTTCTCACGTAGCGGAGCTAGCCACGTATCAGGAGGTACCTTTCAGTCCACTGCTAGAGCACCGACGAGACAGTATGCGGTGAAGGCACAAGAGGATTGTGCCACGATAGATGTGATCTCAGGTACGTTCAGTTTGTTTTTTGTCCCTATAGTTGCTCTTGTGGACTCGGGATCTACCCACTCGTATATCCGTAGTGGGATATCACAACAGTGGGGGTTACCAGCGGAGGATCTAGAGGTAGGGGTCCGTGCGACCAGTCCGTTGGGGTTAGATGTGTTGGTGGATAAGGTTTATCGGAGGTGCCCGATCGAGGTGCAAGGGTCTATCTTCCAGGCCGACCTCATGGTTTTGTCGTTTTAGGAGTTTGACGCAATCCTTGGTATGGATTGGTTGTTCAAACACGACGCAAGTTTGGGGTGCAGATCTAAAAGTTTGAAGCTTCGTGTCGCTGATGGTTCTAAGCTTGTTGTGAGGGGTGAGAGAAACCCGTGTTTAGCGAATGTTGTGTCAGCTTTGTCAGCTCAAAGGTTGATCCAACAAGGTTGTGAGGCTTTCTTAGCTCACGTGGTGGATGTGAGTTTTGAGAGTCCGTCTTTAGAGAGTTTGAGGGCAGTTTGTGAGTATCCAGATGTGTTTCTAGAGAAGTTGCCTGGTTTACCTCCCGACCGTGAGTTGGAGTTCCGGATAGAGGTGTTGCCTGTGACAGCACCGGTGTCCATAGCACCCTACCGTATGGCACCGGCGGAGATGAGAGAGTTGAAGCAACAGATCCAAGAGTTGCTTGAGAGAGGTTTCATCAGACCGAGTGTGTCATCTTGGGGAGCACCGGTTTTGTTTGTGAAGAAGAAGGACGGATCGATGAGGATGTGCATCGACTACCGTCAGCTTAATAAGGTCACGATCAAGAATCGTTACCCTTTGCCTAGGATCGATGACCTATTCGATCAGTTGAGAGGTGCCCGTGTGTTTTCTAAGATCGATCTGAGATCAGGGTACTATCAGTTGAAAGTGGTGGAAGAGGATGTCCAAAAGACCGCTTTCAGGACGCGGTACGGACACTATGAGTTCTTACTGATGCCGTTTGGGCTCACGAATGCACCTGCAGCTTTTATGGACTTGATGAACCACATCTTTCATCCTTACCTAGATCAGTTTTTGGTTGTGTTCATCGACGACATATTGGTGTATTCACGCTCAGATGAAGAGCATGACTATCACCTAAGAGTGGTTCTTCAGGTTTTGAGGGATAGGTGTTTGTACGCCAAGTTCAGTAAGTGCGAGTTTTGGTTGTCTGAGGTGGCATTTCTTGGCCACATAGTTGCAGTGGATGGAATCCAAGTTGATCCCTAGAAAATCCAAGTTGTGGTGGAATGAAAGCCACCAAGGAATGTATCGAAAGTCCGTAGTTTTCTTGGGCTTTCCGGATACTATAGTAGGTTTGTTAAGGGTTTTTCGATCATAGTGGCACCTTTGACCAAGTTGCTTCAGAAAGGTGTTCCTTTTGTGTGGAATCAAAGGAGACAACAACGTTTTGAGCAGTTGAAAGCTTATCTTACGGAGGCACCGGTCTTGATGCAACTGGAACCTGGGAAAGATTATGTGGTTTTTAGTGATGCTTCCTTAAATGGGTTGGGTTGTGTGCTTATGCAAGAGGGTAAGGTGGTTGCTTACGCCTCGAGGTAGTTGAAACCCCATGACAGGAACTATCCTACACATGATCCTGAGCTAGCGGCGGTTATCTTCGCTTTGAAGATATGTAGGCATTATCTCTATGGGGAGAAATGCTACATCTACACCGACCACAAGAGTTTAAAATACCTGCTTACCCAGAAAGAGTTAAATCTAAGACAGCGTCGGTGGATCGAGTTGTTAAAGGACTATGACTGTGTCATAGAGTATCATCCCGGCAAGGCGAATGTGGTCACCGATGCTTTGATTCGAAAGTCCATGTCGGACTTGAGAGCTCTGTTTGCTCGGTTAAGGATGACCGACGATGGAGGTTTGTTGGTAGAGTTGCGTGTGGAGCCCATGCTTGTTCAAGTGATCAATAGAGCACAGGGGTTAGACGAGGAGTTGGTAGCTCAGTTAGAGGCAGTTCAGAGAGGTGAGTTATCAGACTTTGAGGTACGAGATGGTGGGTTCTTGTACTTTCAAGGTCGGTTGTGTGTTCCGGCTTTAGAGGATCTGAGGGATCGTATCATGAGAGAAGCTCACCGTAGTCCGTTTTCTGTTCATCCGGGTTGTAACAAGATGTATCAGGATCTTCATCCTTTTTTTTGTGGTCGTGCATGAAAAGAGATGTGTCAGAGTTTGTGACCAGGTGTCAGCAAGTGAAGGCAGAACATCAGGTTCCTTCAGGTTTGCTTCAGCCTATCCAGATTCCACAGTGGAAGTGGGATCGAGTGACCATAGACTTTGTCACCGGGTTACCGATGATCTTAAGGAAGGATGATGCTATCTGGGTTACAGTTGATCGGTTGACCAAGTCGGCTCACTTCTTACCGGTAAGGATTGACTACAGTTTGGAAAAGTTGGCTCAATTGTACATAAAGGAGATCGTGATGTTGCATGGTGTACCTTCATCGATCATATCGGAAAGAGATCCGAGGTTTACGGCGAGGTTGTAGAGGCAATCCACGAGGCTTTAGATACCAAGTTGCACTTCTGTACATCTTTTCATCCTCAAACCGATGGACAGTATGAGAGAGTCATCCAGATCTTGGAGGATATGCTTCGGTGTTGTGCTGTGGATATTGCCCGTAGTTGGGAAGAGCAGTTACCGTTGGTGGAGTTTTGATAAGTGCTCAATTCACTATCACTTTTTACACCTTTCATGGACAATAATCACTAAATCTACAAATACTTGGACCAATGCATTTGCTTAATGTGAGATAATTAAATATTCTGCTTTTGAAACATATAAAGATGATACTTATAGAAAAGGCGAGTTTTACTGTACTTATGTGTCTGTGCAAGAAAAACTATTGCCACAGCAGCGACTGAGGCCGAGGCAGGACCTGATGCCGAGGCAGCAGCTGAAGAACAAGTAAAGATATTATAGGCGACTTGAAGAGAAAAATGAGTTGGATGTTTCTGGACAAGCAACACATGAATCGGAGCTGGAAGCACATGGAAAGCCCAAGTCAAAGGCCACACGGAAAAGAATCCTAGTTGGAATAAACTTGGAAATATTTTATTTATGGACTTGACTTGTGTCTTACTCCAAGTTATACTCCTACTTAGGAAAGGTTTGCCCAAGACCAAGCCTATATAAGGCCTAGCCTATAACACTTAGCATCATAGAGAGCTGACTTCATCTTAGATTTTAGAATTCTCTTTAACTTTTTATTATGTTCTAAGTTTGTTTAGGCTTAGGTGAAGGTTGTAGAGTATTAGTGGGAAGAGATTGACTTTTGTTTCTTGTTTTAATGCAATAAAATATCAAGGTTTGCTTATTCTTTGTCATTCCTTGTTCTTGCATCCAAGCTCGAGAGAGAAGTTTGTGAGTAATCTATTTATCTAATATCGAGAGAGTTAGATTCACGAAAGGAATAAGTACGGTGTTTCAATCGGGAAACACTAACTCGGCCTAGAGATAGGTTAAGAGTTTCAGCGGCTAAAAGAAGTGTGGGATTGGTTGGTGATTATAATTGATTCACGCCGAGAGCTATCATCAAGGACTGGTCATCAACAGTACTTCGACTTAGAGATAAGCGGAGTCATCAAAGGACACTTTGCCGAACTTTGGTAAAGTCTACCTAAGAGCAAGAGATTGCCGTAGCGAACAAGCATCATCGTTGTCGAGGCAGTAATCTGCAGTACTGCCGAGGCAGTGTTGTGCGATTGGATTGGACAGAAACAAGTCAATTGAATCCACTATACAACACAACTGGATCCTGACCACTTTTTTAATCTGTTTATTCTCTTTTTATTTAGTTTTCTTTATTTAGTATTCATCAACCCCAATTTTACTTGTGTTTTTATTTTATTCATTTTTCAGAGCAAGAAGACAAAAGAAGACATATTAAGTAGACCAATCCCTGTGGAGACGATATTTGATATACTTATCACTTTATTACTTGCGACGTGTTCACTTGCATAATTTGCGCACTTTTGACACGCAACAAGTTTTTGGCGTCGTTGTCGGAGATTGGCAACTAAACTTTGTTTTGTTTATTTTCTTGCTTTTTAATTTTTATTTTACTGTGGTTTTTCTTGGTTTATGACCAGGGTCAACCCAACCAACCCTTTGTACGAGCTAGATCTAGAGATCGAACGTACACGGCAAAGGTTGAGGAGATAAATCTAGGGAGCTATGGCAGTCAATCAAGGAGATCAGAAGTTACCTGCCGGCAATGGAGGCCTTCTGCCACCGCCAATGCCGCGGCAGCTTACTATCAAGAATTTCCTAGAAGAAGACTTAAATGGGTTAAATCCAGGAGTCGTTACACCAGAGATCGAAGCAACCCACTTTGAGTTAAAACCTGTCATGTTCAATATGATCAACACTATTGGACAGTTTGGTGGGTCTATGATTGAAGATGCCAGGCAGCACCTCAAGTCATTCATGGAGATATGCAATTCATTCAAAATCCAAGGAGTCCATGAAGATATCTTGAGATTGAAATTATTCCCCTATTCACTGAGGGATAGGGCAAAAACCTAGTTAAACAGCATTCTAGCAGGATCAATAGGATCTTGGAGTGAACTCTGTCGTGATTTCATTACACGTTTTAATCCGACTAATTTATATGATCGTATTCGTAATGAAATTACCACTTTTCGGCAGGCAGATGATGAACCTATGTATGAGGCATGGGAGCGCTATAGGGAGCTACTGCACAAGTGTCCTTTACATGGATTTCCCTTGTGGACACAAGTAACCATGTTTTACAATGTAACCAATGCCCCAACAAGGATGATGTTAGACGCCTCTGCCAATGGAACACTCCTTGATAAAGCACCTGAGGAAGCTATAGAGATCTTGAACAAACTCACAAAGAACGATTTTCAATTCCCTACATCGAGGCGAGGAGGAGTAAGACACCAAGCCACAGTGAATGAGTTAGAAACATCCAATTCAGTGGCAGCACAATTGGCCTCTCTTACTAAGATGGTGCAAAACATGCAACTACAGCACAATACCCATGAGGTTAAGGCCATAGATTCTTTCTGCAATTTATGTGAAGGTAACCTTAATTCTTCTAAATGTATGCAGAATCAAGAGTCTAGCCTTTATGTTGGAAATTACAATAGGAACAATATGATGTCCAACACATACAACCCATCATAGAAGAGGCATCCAAACTTTTCATAGAGTAATTCCAACAATGTCTTGAGTCCAATTACTCAAACCCCAGGTTTTCTGCAACCAATGCAACATCTGCCACCGCCACAGGTCCAGCAACCACTGCCGTAGCAGCAGATGCATCAGCAGCAGCCTATAAATTCACTAGAAAATTCTCTTAAGGCCTTTATGATGAAAACAGAATCATACATGGCAGAAAACAGTAACTTCATCAAAAGAACAGATACATTCATAAATAGAACTGAGATGAGGTTGCAGAACCAAGAGGCAACAATCAAATCACTGGAAACTCAGGTTGGGCAGTTTGCTCAAAACATGAACACTAGACCACAAGGTGGATTACCTAGTAATACTGAAGTTGCTAAGGTAATGGGTCATGAACAATGCAAAGCAATCACTACTAGGAGTGGTCTATAACTTAAGGAGAAAGTAGGAAACTCAGCAAACAAAGTCCCACTAGTAGAACAAAAGGATTCAGACAAAGAGGACTTGGATGCTAAACCAAAAGATCATGCCAGAGATATCCCAGTAGAAAGCACTGCCCCAGCAGAGAACTTGATAGTACCTCGACAAGCTGCCGAGACAGATAAAAACCCATTGGTGTCAAGTATTAAATTCCAAACGAATGAGACCCTGGAAGAAATGCGACCACCACCACCTTTCCCACAACGGTTGAAAAAGCAAAAACAGGACCACCAATTTAAAAAATTCCTAGATATCTTGAAGCAAGTCCACATCAACTTGCCATTTGTTGAGGCAATTGAACAAATGCCAAACTATGCTAAGTTCTTGAAAGACATTGTGTCTAAGAGAAAGAGGCTTGGTGAGTTTGAAACAGTGGTTGCTGCTGAAGGATGCATGGCAATGCTACACAATCGCATGCCTTCTAAATTGAAGGATCTTGGATGTTTCATCATACCTTGTGCGATAGGTAACCACTACGAAGGAAAGGCCTTATGCGACCTTGGAGCAAGCATAAACTTGATGCCTAAATCTGTTTTCTAAAAGCTTGGAATAGGAAGGGCAAAACCTACAACAGTGATGCTCCAACTTGAGGATAGATCATATGTGCAACCAGAAGGAAAGATCAAGGACATACTGGTAAGAGTGGATAAATTTATTTTTCCCGCTTAGTTTCTTATTCTTGATTGTGAAGCAGATGACAATGCACCGATCATCTTGGGGAGACCTTTCCTTGCCACTGGACGCACTCTAATTGATGTGAAAAAAGGAGAATTGACAATGAGGGTCAATGACCAGCAAGTTAAACTCAATGCTTTCCATAATTTGAAAAGATATGATGATCCAGAAGAGTGCAAAACTATCCACAACACAGATGCAAGCACTAAAATATCCTGTCTCAACAACAACTGCTTTGACAGTAAGCTCAGCAGAAAAATCGATGCTTGTTACGATAGAATATTTGGCAGTAAGATTAAGCCAGAGGTGGAGGCAGCAAATAGGAAAGCACATTGTCCAGGCACATTCAGGTCCAAATGGTCAGAACCACATGGTGCAGTAAAGATTAAATTGAAAAGGGATGGACATGAGTTCAAAGAGAATGGCCAACATTTGAAGCATTATTCTGGCCAACAAGAGACAATCATCTTAGGATATGCATTTGCATGCACTCCCCCAGTCACATAATCTATTTTCCCTTATCTTTATTATATTAAGAATATTTTTAGTTTAGAGTTAAATTTTATTAGGATAATAAACAAGAATAAAGAAGCAATAGTTCACAGCAGGAAATCTGCTACCAGGGCAGAAAATGGTGTCAGGGCCGCAGTAGTCTCAACGGGTAGAACAGTGTAACGGCTAGTCTGCAAAAATTCCTGCTACGGCAGGAAAGGCAAACGGCAGGAAAGGCTAAATGGCTACAAAACGGCTAGTGATTCAAACGGCTACAAGGTCGAGGCCTTTATAAGCACCCCCTCCCTCTTGAACTATTTACTCTTGCATTCTTGATTCTTTAGACTTTTTACTAAATCTCTCTGTTGCTATATTCTTTACAATCTCAAAGCTCTCTTAATTCTTTCAGAAACTTTCCAATAAACTCTCCAAGATATTCAGAAAATCTCCACTACTCATACATGGCTACATACAACAGATTCGCTCCCGCCGCTGTTGAAGAACGCTTCAACAGATCTTTCATTGCTCGGTAATTACGGGAAGATCAAGGATTCCAACACTCCGATGAGGAAAATTTCGGCATTGAGCATTACTTGTTCGACAAGATCAAATATCAAGATTGACATATTTTTTGCTTACAACCGACCCAGGCCAATGCCACAGTTGTACGGGAATTCTATCTGCACGGACCAAGCAAGGACTCTTTATATGTTCACTGCCGAGGCAGGCCTGTCAGACTTGATGCCGAGACAATCAATCTATTCTATGGCCTAACCATTGTTCTTGATGACCATGCTGCATTCATGGAGGACATCATCAATGAAGACTATGAGCTAATCAAAGACGACCTTTGCTACGACAACACACATTGGGAAATCGGTGCCCATAGAGAATCGGTAGCAAGGCAGAATCTTAAGCCCGAGGCAAAACTGTGGAATACTTTTGTCAAAAGATGCCTCATCCCAACCTCCTACAATAGCACGGTGTACCGCAGAAGATTGTTGCTCATTCAATCCATAATCAACAAATGAAGCATCAATGTTGGAGAGATAATTTTAAGGGAAATCTACGAGTGCGATAAGAAGGATAGAGGACCTTTATATTTTCCTTGTTTAATTACGGGTATTTGCAATGCTGCAGGTGTACCAATGGCAGACACGAATGAATTCACCACCCAAAGGCGTAGGTGGACTAAAGATTTCTACCACAAAATCATGCAAATCACACAGGCAGAGCCATTCAAGCAACTCCTCAACAATACATTGCTGACACAAATGTCGGGGCCCAGTACACGGAAGACATACCTGATACTGCCCAAAGCACTACCGTATCAGAGCCCTACTAGGAGATCCTTCAAAGGATAGCAGCCATGGACCTCAGACAACAACGCTACATGGAATACCAAAGGGACTTCAACACAGCCATGGCCCAGATGATGATCAACAACTTTCCAAACCAAGGGATGTAGTTTCCAGAATTCCCCACCAATATGTTTGTCACAGCTGCACCCTATACCGATACAACTCCAGCTCCAAGACCACGACTATTCCACACTACTGGCCCTCAGTAATAATTCCATGTTGTTGGCCCATATAGGGTAGCAGACTCTGTCGCGGCATCATCTGCCAGCAGACGACTATCCAAGAGGAGGGCAGTCTTCATCACACCACCAGGATCCCCCATCATCATGGGCAGTGTCTCAACAGAGATAGATGCCTATTTACATCAAAGTTCAACCGCTGTCGAGCCAAGCATTCACAATACCTGGGTAGACGCAACAAATGAAGGTGGGACAGATATTCTGGTCACGGAGGAAATTGACGAAGAAGAAGAAGAAGGAGAAGAAGTGGACGCTCTAATGCAGCGGAAACCACCAATGAGAGTCCAACCACCAGGACAAGCCAAAACTCAACCATCATCAAAAATCAAACAGTCCACAACAAGGCCACGAAAAATAATTGTTCCCAGCAGCTCTTCAGAGTCCCTTTAAATTTTGCATATTCATGATGCCTTTATATATATATATATATATATATATCTTTACTTGTCTCGTTTTCGTATTTTATATCATGTTGTGTGATATATATAAGCATTGAGAAAAATGCTTGGTTCGAGTTTGGGGGTGAAGATCCACTGTCGAGGCAATCCACTGCCGCGGCCTTGCCATGAAAGGAAGTATTTAAAGGATTTTTTTTCAAAATTTTTATGTCCACCACCTTACTTGAATTATTATCCATACTTTTGCACTGCTCTTCATCAGTATTGCCTTAGTTTATTCTTTTAAGGCTATAGAAATCTTTCTCCTTACCATGGCTAGGACCTGTTTAGAAGGATTAACCTTGGGATACTTAAGGAAGAAAACTTAGAAGCTTACTATAAGATGGATCCTAAAAACACTTTTGGGACTTGTTGGATTATAGGAATTATTTTAATGAACTTAGGTGATAAAGACTTAGATTTTTGGGAAAGTAATTAGAGGTGCCTATCACCGACTCTATGAATTACTCTTCTTCATGCTAGAGGTGCCCGAAATTGGCTCTAGTATGCTAAAAAGAATATCAAAAGAAAGAAGGAATTATTGTTAAGAAAACACAATCCTTGAGGTGCCCGAAATTGGCTCAAGAAATTGCTGTTTTAAGAAGAGAACACTAAATCCAAGTCTACTTGTCTTGAACTTAGAGTTTGTCTAAGAAAGCCTTTAATCAAACTTGTCCACAAAAACTCACACACTCACTAAATCTTATAGTTTGTTTCTAGGTAAACCCTTGGGTAACCGAAAGGTTAAGGCTTAAGAATAAGCATAGTTATGGTAGGGAGAATAGATGAAAACATAAGACCAAGAGAGAGTAAGGTTTGGCAAATTGATGGTTTGCATTGCTTGAGAACAAGAAATAGTTTAAGTTTGGGGGTGTGATAAGTGTTCTACTCACTATCACTTTTTACACCTTTCATGGACAATAATCACTAAATCTACACCTACTTGGACCAATGCATGTGCTTAATGTGAGATAATTAGATATTCTGCTTTTGAAACATATAAAGATGATACTTATAGAAAAGGCGAGTTTTACTGTACTTATGTGTCTGTGCAGGAAAAACTATTGCCGCGGCAACGATTGAGGCCGAGGTAGGACCTGATGTCGTGGCAGCAGCTGAAGGACAAGTAACGATATTGTAGGCTACTTGAAGAGAAAAATGAGCTGGATGTTTCTGGACAAGCAGCACATGAATCGGAGCTGGGAAGCACATGGAAAGACCAAGTCAAAGGCCACGCGGAAAAGAATTCTAGTTGGAATAAACTTAGAAATATTTTATTTATGGACTTGACCTGTGTCTTACTCCAAGATATACTCCTACTTAGGAAAGGTTTGACCTAGACCAAGCCTATATAAGGCCTAGACGTCCAAGGAGAAAGAGAGAATGGAGATTTCGGCACAAAGCACTTAGCATCATAGAGAGCCGACTTCATCTTAGATTTTAGAATTCTCTTTTACTTTCTATTATGTTCTAAGTTTCTTTAGGCTTAGGTGAAGGTTGTAGAGTATTAGTGAGAAGAGATTGACTTTTGTTTCTTGTTTTAATGCAATAAAATATCAAGGTTTGCTTATTCTTTGTCATTCCTTGTTCTTGCATCCAAGCTCGAGAGAGAAGTTTGTGAGTAATCTATTTATCTAATATCGAGAGAGTTAGATTCACAAAAGGAATAAGTACGGTGTTTCAATCGGGAAACACTAACTCGGCCTAGAGATAGGTTAAGAGTTTCAGCGGCTAAAAGAAGTGTGGGATTGGTTGGTGATTATAATTGATTCACGCCGAGAGGTATCATCAAGGACTAGTCATCAACAGTACTTCGACTTAGAGATAAGCGGAGTCATCAAAGGACACTTTGCCGAACTTTGGTAAAGTCTACCCAAGAGCAAGAGATTGTCGCAGCGGACAAGCATCATCGCTGTCGAAGCAGTAATCTGCAGTACTACCGAGGCAGTGTTGTACAATTGCATTGGACAGAAACAAGTCAATTGAATCCATTATACAACACAACTGGATCCTGGCCACTTCTTTAATCTGTTTATTCTCTTTTTATTTAGTTTTCTTTATTTAGTATTCATCAACCCCAATTTTACTTGTGTCTTTATTTTATTCCTTTTTCAGAGTAAGAAGACAAAAGAAGACATATTAAGTAGACCAATTCTTGTGGAAATGATATTTGATATACTTATCACTTTATTACTTGCGACGTGTTCACTTGCACAATTTGCACACTTTTGACACGCAACAATTTTTCTTACAACAACAGTTATCAGTCAAGCATCAAGATGGCTCCTTTTGAGGCCTTGTACGGGCATAGGTGTAGGACACTCTTGTGTTGGACAGAGCTTAATGAGAGAAAGATAGTGGGTTCGGAGCTTGTTAAGGAAACCAAAGAAAAAATTCATATCATCAAAGAAAGGTTACAAGAAGCTTTTGACAGACAGAAAGCTTATGCGGATAAGAAGCGTAAGCACATCGAGTATGATCTTGGTGAGAAGGTGTTTCTCAAGGTATCTCCTTGGAAAGTGATCATTCGGTTTGGTCGCAAAGAAAAGTTAAGTCCAAGGTACATCGGACCTTATGAGGTTCTTCAGAGGGTTGGACCGGTAGCTTATCGGCTAGATTTGCCTCCAGAGTTGGCCCGTATACACGATGTGTTTCACGTGTCTATGTTGAGGCGCCATCGTTCCGATCCTTCGCATGTGGTTCAGCTTGAGGAAATCAAAGTCAATGCAAATTTGACTTACGAGGAAAGGCCTATAGGAATCTTGGATAGAGGAATGAAAGAGCTTCGCAACAAGAGTATACCTTTGGTAAAGGTTTTATGGAGAAACCAAGGAATCGAAGAAGCAACGTGGGAAGCGGAAAAGGAAATGAGAGTTCAGTATCTTCATCTCTTTCTGATAGGTAAATTTCGAGGACGAAATTTTCTTTAAGAAAGGGAGAGTTGTAACGACCCAAAATCTCATATCCGAGTGTCGGGTTAACCTGTGGTGTTGGAGTTCGGTTTTAGGCCCGGGTTAGTGTGGTTTGGGCCTTAAGCTTGTTGGGTCTTAGGTTGTTGGGTTACCTTGAGTCCAAGTGTAGAATTAAGGGCTTTATAGTTTTTTACCTTAAGATGACAAAAGGAGAGGGGTTTTGGGGGCTCTTGTTCTGAAGAGGGGTGAGATCACTTGCAGAGAGCTTTTTATTTTTCTCATCTTCTTCATCCAAGACTCAAGAAGTTTGCTAAAGGTAAAATCTTTGCTTGGTAGTTAGGGAGTCTCGTCTTAAGGGTTATAAGAAGTGAGTAGGGCTTGGGGAGATCTATCTTTTAAGGTAAAAATGAGTGGCTCTTGTGGTGGAAGGTTGTTGTTGAGGATGGGGAAGTAAATCCGGGTTTTGGGTTTTGAAGAGTTCTTTATCCGTTTTTGATCAAGTTTCCAGCATTAGGAACCTCTCTAAGCTTAGTCTAATGGATGATTTTAATTCTTTCTTGTAGAGAAAGAAGAGGAAGCTCCATCTCAAAGGAAAGGCAAGGAGAAAGCTTGAAGGGGAGGGGAGTTCGTTTTGGTTGTTGTTTGCTTAAGGTTGGTACTCCCAACTCTACCTACCATCATCCATATCATTTTAGTGTGCATACATATAGATTTCTATGCATGAGTGTTTGGTTGAAGCTTTAAGAATCATTAATGGTGAAATTCGTGCTTATATGTTTAATGACAGAAAGTTGATGTTAAAATACTCTAATCATCTCTAGAATTGAATAGGAACACTTTAGAATGGATTAGACCGAGTTTGGGATGAATCTTTAGAAATTTCTAAGTGCGAACCTGCATTTCGTGTAGGGGTATCGATACACGGGCTACCGATATCGATACCCATGAGTGAAAATAGGCTATGTGGGCATGGGTATCGAAACATGGTTCGATACCGGATCCTCTAGTGTCATAATGACATCGATACCGGTATCGAATCTGTAGGGTCCTCTTTCGTTGACTTTGGAAATGGTCAAAGGGTATCGATACCAGTATCGATACCCATGTTTCGAAGCCTTCTTTGGGTGGGTATCGAAGCAGGGTGGTTCGATACCCCACATAAGGGTATCGATACCCCTACGAGAACTCGACAAATTTAGTATTGTTTGAGGTTCGGTAAGAGAATTATGTGTCCTAATGAATCCTATAAGTGATGAAATGAATTATTAATACGAGTTTGATGATAATAAACCCCGAACGACTAAATTGTGTTAAGTCTTGATGTGTTTTGATGTGAGGATCCTAGGTGGATCATTTGTGTGTATCGAGTCCTTGTTTGATGGAAATTCGGATATCCAAAAGTGTTGCAACACGTCAAAGACCATCCGATATAATATGTCGGGTGATGTACTGAAGACTTTTATTCCGAGTGTTGGGCGGCCTCACTCGAAGATTTTCGATGTAACATTCCGAGCATGGGATTGGTTAGGCGGCCTCCATCCCTTTTTCGAACGTTGGGCGACCTCGTTCGAAGATGTCCGATGTAACATTCCGGGCATAGGATTTGAGGACGGCCTCAATCCTGAGTGTAGGATCCCGATGCTGTGTGGACGCGGGCCTCACTCTTGTGTGCTATTTTGTGATGTGACATGTATATGTTGTGTGCGATATTATACATTTTTTATGCCATGTGTTAGGCAAACATGCTAGATCATCATATCATGCACGATATTTATATGCTATGCTTTACTGCTTATGATATGCATGATGTTGACCGAGTTCGACGTACCCACTAAGCTTCTATAGCTCAGCGTTCGAAATATGTTTTCGTGCGTAGGTTAGGTGAAGTCGGTTCGTAGAGCACCATCAAGTTTTGGATTTCAGCATCGACCGTGTTGTCAGAGTACAAGTATTATATTAGTGGGCTAGTACTGTGTTGAACCCTATGTAATGTAACTCTGTTTATTTTGGGTCGAATGTTTTAAATGGGTTGTAATATTTTGGAGCTCCAAGTACTTTAAATTATTTTGGGCTTTTGTTTTAACTTAATGGATTTATAAATCATATTTGGACTTGAGTTGGTTTTATTTTTGGGCTTTTGAGATGAAATTTTAGAATACAGATTTTGGGCCGGAGGCCCAATATGACATCCGGGTCGAGGTGTTACAACTTATTAGTAAACAATACAATATAATTGGGTCTTGTCTAGTAAATTCAAGTTATTTCATTTTGAATACTAAGATGGCATGGCACATATCCAAAGAAGAAAAGTTGAATACTTGGGTCTCCAAAATTTTAGAGAGAATTAAAAATAAATTTTGGTTATTATATAAAAAAGAAATTTTTTTAAAGGGAATTAATATATATAGTAAATTTTGGAGGTATTAATATATATAATAAAATTTGGAGAATTATTATTATTATTATTATTACATATAATCAAATAATAAACTTTAATTAAATATAATCAATTAAAAATATATAGAAAAATAGATTTAGATATTCATTTGATACTACTCTAGGTCGAGTAAAAAATTTTGAATATTTTTATACAGGTCGCGCCTAAAAAATCAAATCTCGCGCCGCTCTACACCTTATTTTACAATTATTTCAATTTGATTATGATCACTCAAAAATTAAGTTTTAAATTTTATTTTTTATTCGATTTAATCATTTAATTAAAATCAGATTATATATTTTAAAATTGTTTCAATTTGATCATATGGAATTAGTTTAGTGATTGGAGAATTGGTCTTAGAGAACTAGATTAGTGATTTGGAAAACTTGAACTTAATATTTTAATTAATGTGAATTTAAAACCCAAATTAATTCGACCTGAAATAAAACCGACTTGAAATGAACCCGACCTGAAATGCAACCTAACTGAAATGAACTCGATCTGAAATCTACCCAACCTGAAATGAAAATGTCAATTATCTGATTTGGACCGAACCATTTGAACCCGACCTGAAATGAACCGCACCCGACCTAAAATGTCAATCATCATTTTTTTTAATATTTGAAAATAAAAATAAAAATTATCGATTGGTTAAGTAGAATATAATCACGGATTTAAATTTTGATGGTGCGGATGAAACACATTAAGCTCAAAAGACTATATTCGATTTGAATTAGTTAATTTATAAAATTATAATGTTTTCTTAATGAGAAAGAAATGGGAGATGAGTGGTGTGACGTACGTAAAGTAAACACAACTCAGTTGGCAATAACCCAACTGTACCTCAAACTAAAAACAAAACAAAAGCTTTGCTTGGTTACTCATTAATTTTGACTAATTACACGTGTACCTCTAAAAATACAACACAAAAAGGCTGTCGGCCTCACCGATAGGTTTCTGCTTTCAAGCTACAGGATTTCACCGGAGATTCCCTGGTAAATATCAATAAAAACAGTTTATAAATATATTTTATAGTAAAAATTAGTAAAGACTTACGTAATAAAGATGAATTAAAAAATTAATAAAATAAATGTATTTGATTAGTTGGTCTATAGATAATATGATAAAAATCAGTAGCAGATCTAAAAATTTATTTGAGAGTGGATACATATAAAATTTCAAAATTTCAGGGTAGACACAAACCTTAAATATTACAAAAAGTTAAAGATTAATTCATAAAAATTATAAAAAATAATGATAAATATATAAACTTTTAAAATCGAATTTTAAATATATTAACCGAACTGAATAAATTTCGGTTAATTCGGTCAATTTTCGAATTAACCGAAATTTATTAATTTTTTTATTCAAAGTTATTACACAATAAAAATCATTGAAAATACTTTTTAATTTACGAGGATACATTGACATTTAATTTAAATAATATCTAAACATAGATAAAAATATTATAATTTTAGATTAAACATTACGATAAAACAAAACAAGTTGGATTTGGGCTTAATAATAATATATATTATATATTTAATATTTATTATATTTCGTCTAATTCGATTAATTAGGTTAATTAACCCGTTTCGAACCGAATTAACTGTTAACCGAACTTTTAAAAAAATTTTAACCACTCACCGACCGAATAAAGTTCGGTGGCTGACCGTTTTAACCGAATTAATTCGGTTTGGTCGGTTAATTCGGTTTAGCCGACCGTTTAAACACCTCTATCTAAGGTATTTATATTTTACTAATTAATATTACATGCTTGAATTAAATCATACGGCTAACAAATAAATAAGGGTAAACAACATGAATGGTCATCGAACTTTAAGGTCAGATTTATTTTGGTCTCTAAACTTTTAAAATATTCGATAAAGTCACCTAACTTTTAGTTCGCATTTGATATGGTCCCTGTAGTTATATACCGTTAAAAATTTGCGTTGAAGTTTGAATTTCCTTAATAAAAAATGGGTAATCTATAACGTTCATCACTCAACTTTCATCTCACTATTATTTTGACCACTAAATTTTAAAAGAAAATTAATTTAATAACTTAAATTTTGAATTATTTATATTTTTGTCAACTTCAAATGACATGGTTATAAAAATTAAAAGATCGGGAAATATTTCAACATTCAAAACTAATGTAGAGTAGCAACACAAGAGTCATCAAGATTACCATTGTCACATTCCATTGGATACCATTGCAAACATCCCTAAATCCAAGCCATAATCTTGAGCAATGCCAAATCGAATAGAGTCGGAATTTGACTACTCCATTTATATTTTGCCTTGACTACACGTACCCACAATTTGTTAACATTCAAAACTAATTGAAAGGCCAACTTCATTAAAAATATCTTATTTTTTCGATGTAAATCTTTCAAAGCAAGGCCACCATGTTCAATTGGTTGTTGTATACTATTTCAATTCACTTGATAAATTTTAATTTTAATTATTAATTTTAGATCTTAATTGTTAATTTTGCTTAATTCTGGAATTTAAGGTAAATTTAATATGAAAAATAAAAGGAAATATTTCCCGATCTTTTAATTTGTATAACCATGTCATCTGAAGGTGACTAAAATATGAAAAATTCAGAAGTTAAATTATTAAATTAAAAAATTTAAATTTTAGTGGCCAAAATAAGAGAGAAAAAAGTTGAATGATGAATGTTGTAGTCTATCCATTTTTTATTAAGGAAAATTAAACGCAAATTTTTAACTGTATACAAAGTTAGTGACCATATCAAATGCAAACTAAAAGTTGGGTGACCTTATCGAATATTTTAAAAGTTCGGTGACCGAAATGAATCTAACCTAAAAGTTTGGTGACCATTTATTTAATTTACCCAATAAATAAATACATTCAAATTTAAATTAAAAGGACTAAACTGAACAAATTAAAATTATATTTTTTTATTTAAAATGGAAACTAAATGGAATATAAAATGAACTTAATACCAAAACTATAAAGCTTCAAAATAAAAGGCTTGAATCTAAGATCTGACTCGTACAAATAAAAATATACAAACTTGGACTAATCCTAACATTGAAATTAGGGGTGAGTATTCGATCGAGTCAAGTCGAGTCGAGTTAAATTTTTTTGAGTAATTCGAGTTGACGAGTCATATTTTACAACTCAAACTTTATTTAAAAAAATTTTGGTTCGAGTCAAGTCAAAGAAATTCGAGTCGAGTCGAATCGATTCGAGTTTTCGAGTTTCTATAAATATTTAATTGTAATTATTTATCATGTTATAATATGATTTGGTTCCAATTTAAACGACTTTCTCTAGTCATATAAAATATGTATATATATATTCATATATAACAATATTTCTTTATATTTTTATATATCAATGTATATATTATAAAAAATTGAGAGATTCGTCTCAAACTTATAAATTAATCATTTAATTACTACAAATTTTGAGTTATTCGAGTTGAGTCAATTTTATGAAATTTCGATTCGAGTCAAAACGAGTCGAGTATTTTCGCCTCGAGTTGATGTAATCATAAGAATTCGTCCGGGGAATCGCCACCAATCATTTTTTACGGTGCAATTGGAACACCAAATATGTGTCTACGAACTAGAGTTGGATCCGGGAGTCTGTTACGCGTGGGGAAAGGTGAGCACCCCCACAACGCCAGAAATCGGCACCTTTCGGTTACATAATATTTTATATGAACGAAAATATATATATATATATATATCCGGTTTTAATTTTAATCTCGTGATCCTAAGTTTTAATTTAATTTGAAAAATAAAAAAAAGTTAGAAAAACAAATTATAATGGCATTAAAAGAAATAATATGACATATATATTTTGCTAATACCTATATATAAGGTTTAAATAAATAATAGTAATAATATATATAACATTAATATACATATTATACTAATAACAACACTAATAAATAATAAATATAAGAAAAAAGTGGTCAAGTTGAATAAAAATGAAGTTCAATAGGCAAAAATAACGTGATTTCCTTTCTTTTTCGGGTGACCGAAAGGTCGGGTCTGGACTTGGGTCTAATATGCGGGTATCCGGTACAAAACGGCGTCGTTTTGGCCTTCAATAACTAGTACCAAAATGACGCCGTTTTGGTTTTGGTATAAATACCCCTTTTTGATGATAAGCTTCATTTGTTTTTCTCTCTGGTAATGGAGAAAGACAGAGCTCTTAATGCTCTCTGTCTCCCTCAAGCCTCCAGTGACTACTGGGTTCGCCAACCAACCTGCATGAACGTCGGCCGACGTGTTGGTCGTCGTGGACGGCGACGGAAATTGAAAAAGGCACCACCTTTTGACACCTTCTAGTGTGTCGGTTTAGAATTTAAACTCGAAATTTCGAAAATCGATGCGTGTAAGCCTATATCTAAGAGAGAAGATAAGTGATTTGAATCTTTTTTTACCTTTATTTTTCGATTTGCTTCCGAATCACACTCTTTTCTTTTTGTTTTTTTTTTCGTTCGAATATTTGATGTTGTGGTCTTTGTTTTGGGCGATTTTAGGTTCAAATCTCAAGCTTTTTTTTCATTCCATTCGTAACCAGGGAAGAAGCCCCTTACATTCGATAGTTTCTGGGTTTTTATAACCCATAATATATATATAATAAACACGATTTTTTTATATATCTAAACTTCTCATTTATTTACAGAGGCGGTTTGGGCAGTGATGTCAGTCGTCGTGCGGTGGCCGTCGCATTGAACCAATAATTTCGGGACACGTGGCATCCACATAGAGGAATTTGAAACCATGGGAGGTGGTGGCAGCTTGTGGTTGGCGTTTGAAGGATAGATGTTAGGCGGTTAGGGATAGGTAATTAGATTTATCATTTTTTGATTGGTTTTAATTTGTCTGTAAGTAAAATGGGTTATTACAGTTGTCCCTCTTTGTTCATTATTGTGAAACAACAATAGAGAAAAGATAAAGAATAACCCATTTCATCTGGTATGGTTTAAGGGGTTTTCTTTGGTAATGTTAGGGTTCTTTTTGGTAAGGTTGGAGTTCTTTTTGGCCACCACTTCTTCTTCTGGAGCTTGACTTGATTTACTCCACCAACCTTGTCAACAAAATCTTCAAAATTGTCGATCTACTAGAGGATGTGATCTAAGCTTAACTTGTTGTAGGAGACAAAATATGCTTGGTTTGCAACGACAATGATGATGTTTCCATCTGATGATTGCCCAAAAGTCCTCATTTTTATATCAATTTCCCACTCGATTATTGTTAATAAAAGATAGATTTAATGGAATATTGGATAATTCTGCTTATTTCCATATTTCAGCATCACAATACTCAATTCATGAATTTATCGATTATTTGGCATAAAACAAGTGCAGTTAATGGTTTTTTCTCTTAGACAGGAAACTATCACACAGGTAATGCCAGATAGCATGATGGATGTTGGAAACCAAAACTAGAATGCAGATAAGTTTCCGCCTTGGCAGCACTTGAAGGTCGCGGCAGCACCTGAAGAGCAAATGTTGATATGATAGGCAATCTGAAGAGAAAAATAAGGTGAACATTTTAAGACAAGCGACATAGAAATCGGAGCTGGGAAACACACGAAAAGTCAATGTCAAAGGCCACGTGGGAAAAGAATCCTTATAGGAATAAACTAGGAAATAAAATAAATATCTTTTATTTATGTACTTAACTTGTGTTTTACTCCAAGTTGTATTCCTACTTTGGAATGGTTTGCCCTAGGCAAGCCTATATAAACCGTAGCCTATGTAGAGAGGAGGATATCTCGAAATCAAGTGTTCATAGAAAACCCTAAACTCCTCCATCGTCCCCTTGGGGTTTAGGTTAGTTTGTGGAGTAGTTGTGGAAGAAAATTGTACTTTGCTTTCTTGTTTCATGCAATAAAATATCGAGGTTTGCTTATTCTTTGCCATTCCTTGTTCTTGCATCCAAGCTCGAGAGAGAAGTTTGCAAGTAATCCATTTATCTCATATCGAGAGAGTTAGATTCACGAAAGGAATAAGTACGGTGTTTCAATCGGGAAACACTAACTCGGCCTAGAGATAGGTTAAGAATTTCATCGGCTAAAAGAAGTGTGGGATTGGTTGGTGATTATAATTGATTCACGCCGAGAGGTATCATCAAGAACTGGTCATCAACAGTACTTCGACTTAGAGATAAGCGGAGTCATCAAAGGACACTTTGCCGAACTTTGATAAAGTCTACCCAAGAGCAAGAGATTGCCACGGCGGATAAGCATCATCGCTGTCGAGGCAGTAATCTGCAGTACTGCCAAGGTAGTGTTGTGCGATTGCATGAGACAGAAACAAGTCAATTGAACCCACACTACGAAGCACTCTAACCTACCCTACTTTTCCATCCTTGATTTCTTGATCATTTATCTTTATTGGTTTATCTTTTTCTTGTCTCTTAATTTTTTATCTTGTCTTTAATTGTTGCTTTATGCTCAGATACATACACTGAGGACAATGCATCCCTCGAGTTTGGGGGAGTATTGATCCTATTTTCTGCCTTATAAAAATACATGCCATTTATGGAAATATTTGGATTATCCTAATGTTGCTTAAAATTTTGTCTTTACAGCAATTTCAATCTGATGCAAAAAAAATTGTATTTTTTTAAGTCTGCTGAATTTTATTGAAACTGCCTCGGCAACAATATATTCTCCAGTCGCCGCAGCAGTATGCACCATTCACCATACTTGAAATCAGAAAGGTCTCTTAGGATTAGTACTTAGGATTAGACTATGAGCCTGAAAAATCTATAAACACTGCTAGTCTTAGTTGATTTTTAAAAGTTCTTTTCTTTGAAAAGCAATAAAGGCTTAGGCTTAGATTTTAAACTAGAGGTGCATATCACCGGCTATAGTTTAGTCCATAGAGGTGCCTATCACTGGCTCTAGGACTTAACCTTTTTCTCAGTTACTAGAGGTGCCCGAAACTGGCTCTAGTAAGAGTAATTAACACTTGAGGTGCCCGAAAAATGGTTTAAGCAGTATAAGTATATAGCAATATATATTTATATACCAAACAGAGAAAAGGAAAGAAAAATAATTGAATAAAAATCTTAGTCGGAAGTCTTGAGCTAGAAAAAGGAATAGAACTTAGATAATCAACTTTGACACAGCTACGCACACACTCACCAAGACTCATAGTCTAGTTCCGAGGAATTCCTATAACCTAGAAGAGTCCGAGTCAAGAAAGGAATTCTGCCGCGGAAGGCAGGACGGTATATTACTTTAAAATTCTTTACTTAAAAATTATCTTTTGTATTGCTTGAGGACAAGCAATAGCTCGAGTTTGGGCGTGTGATGAGTGCCCAAAATTCCTCATTTTTATATCAGTTTCCCACTCGATTATTGTTAATAAAAGATAGATTTAATGACAATATTGGATAATTCTACTCATAATTCTACTTATTATGCCAATTTCGGGCACCTCTAGCATGAAGAAGAGACTTTCTAGAGCCGGTGATAGGCACCTCTAGTTACTTCCCAAAAATCTAAGTCTTTATCACCTAAGTTTATTAAAAGAATTCCTATAATCCAACAAGTCCCAAAAGTGTTTAAAGTTCTTCCTATAGTAAGCTTCTAAGTTTTCATCCTTAAGTATCCTAAGGTTAAACCTTCTTAACAGAACCTAATCATGGTAAGGAGAAAGATTTCTATAGCCTTAAAGAATAAACTAAGGCAATACTGATGATAAGCAGTGCAAAAGTGTAGGCAGTTAATTCAAGTAAGGCGGGGAGCATGAAAATTTTAAAAATAATTCACTGGAATACTCCCTTTTTGGCAAGGCCTCGACAGTAGATTGCTGCCTTGGCAGTGAATCTACACCCCCAAACTCAAACCAAGCATTGTCATCAATGCTTTATATTTGAGAAAATAAGCGGACAACATAATATGAATAGAATAAGCAGCAAATAAAGACAGTAAGCAATTAATATTGAATTAAGAACAAAGATTTAAAGCGACTCCGAAGAGCTGCTTGTGACAATTTTTTTCCTCGGCCTTGCTGCCGAGTGCTTTGTTCTTGGTGAGGGCGATGGTTGCGCTTTTGCTTGCCGGGGCGGTTGGACTCTAGTGGGTGGTGTCCGTTGCATTGGGGCTTCCACCTCTTCTCCTTCTTCCACATCGGCCATCTCTTCGGTTAGCATTATGTCCGTTCCTCCTCCCATTGCTATTGCTCCTCTGGTGTGGTGTGTACTTGGTCCGGCGACAGTGGAGCCTTGGTGCATGTAGGCATCTATCTCGGTTGATAGACTGCCCATGATGATTGGTGATCGGGGTGGAGTGCTGAAAATGGCTCTCCGCTTGGATGGTCTTCTGCTGGAAGACGAGGCCGCGGCAGAATCCGCTGCCCTGGATGGGCCGGCAGCCTGGTATTGGGGCTGAGGGTCCGCATGGAAGAATGGCCTTGATCCTCCCGAAGCTGGTGTAGTCTCTGTGTAAGGAGCGGTAGTGACAAACATGTTGCTTGGAAATTCTAGAAATTGCGCTCCTTGGTCCGGAAAAGCTTGTAGCATCATCTGGGCCAATGTGCCGTTGAAATCTCTTTGGTACTCCATGTACCTTTGTTGCCTGAGGTCCATTGCTGCCATCCTTTGCAAAATCTCCTGGTACGGGTTTGCTGCGGCAGAGGTGTGGGCAGTGTCTGGCATGTATGCCGTGTACTGAGCCCCGGTAGCAGTATCGACAGTGAACTGCTGGGGCGTTGCTTGGACTGGCTTCGCCTGCGTGATCTGCATGACTTTGTGACAAAAGTCTCTGGTCCATCCTCGCCGTGGGGGAGTGTATTCGTCCGTATCTTCAATGGGCACACCTGCAGCAACACATAAACCCGTGATCAAACATGGGAAATACAATGGTCCCCTATCTTTCTTACCGCACTCGTGAATTTCCCGTAGGATGATCTGTCCAACATTGATGGTCCTCTTGTTGATGATTGATTGGATAAGTACCAATCTTTTGCGGTCCACCGTGCTATTGTGGGACGTGGGGATGAGGCGTCGCTTGACAAAGGTATTCCACATCTTGGCCTCAGGCTTTAGGCTTTGTCTTGTTACGGATCCTCTATGGGTACCGGTTTCCCATGGAGTATTTACGTAACAAAGATCATCTTTGATGAGCTCGTAGTCCTCGGCAGTGATGTCTTCCATGAATTCGGCATGGATATCACTGTCAGGAGTGAGGCCGTAGAAATTGTTGATTGTCTCGGCATCTAACTGGACCGGCATGCCGCGGCAATGAACGAAGAGGGAGTCTTTGCTGGGCCCGTGCGCATAGAACTCCCGCACAATCGTAGCATTCGCCTGGGCAGGTTGGAGACAGAAAATTTCCCAGTTTTGGTACTTAATTCTGTCGAAAAGGTAGTGCTCAATGCCGTAGCTTTCATCGTCCGCATGCTGGAAACCTTGTTTTTCCCACAATTGCCGAGCGATGAAAGATCGGTTGAAGCGATCTTCAACGTTGGCTGGAGCAAATCGCTTGTAAGTTGCCATCAAGATTTGAGAGATGTGATTTCTTGGAGTATATCTTGAAAAGAATATGGAATTTCACGAAGATTATAAGTAGGCAGAGAGTAATGTGAGAGAGATTATTATGAATACTAAAGAAAACAAGAAAGCAAGAGTGAATAGTTCAAGAGGAAGGAGTTTCTTATATAGGCCTCGGCCTTGTGACCGTTTGAAGCCACTAGCCGTTTTGTAGCTGTTACTCTTTACTGTCGTTTCCTTTTCTACCGTAACAGGAATCTCGGCAGACTAGCCGTTACACTGTTCTGCCCGTTGAGACTGCTGCGGCCCTGACACTGTTTCTCTGCCTCGGCAGAGTTCCTGCTGTGAACTATTTCTCCTTTATTCTTGCTTGTTATACCTAAAGAAAAATAAAACACACAAAAGAAAAAAAATACTTAAAGCAGAAATTATATTCAAAAAATAAAAAAAATAAACTAAACTAATCCTAATGTATTAATAAAGGAAAGAGAGGAGATTATGTTATTGGTGGAGAGCATGCAAATGCATCTCCCGAGTTGATTCTCTCTCTGGCCCGCATTGTGATTCGGTTGTGGGCCATTCCCTTTTGCTGTGTGTCCATCCACCTTGGGCTTAATCTTTTTGCCGAATATCCTGCCGAGCAGACTGCCAAGGCTGGATATTTTAGTGTCTACTGTGTGGATGGCCTTGCACTCCTCTGGATCATCATATTTTTTTAAGTTGTGGAATGCATTGAGTTTGACTTGTTGGTCATTGACCCGCATTGTCAACTCTCCTTTTTCCACGTCAATTAATGTGCGTCCAGTGGCAAGGAAAGGTCTCCCAAGGATGATCGGTGCATTCTCATCTCCTTCACAATCAAGGACAAGAAAATCAGCAGGAAAAATAAACTTATCTACTCTTACCAGTATGTCCTCGATTTTGCCTTCAGGTTGCACATAGGATCGATCCGCTAGTTGGAGCATAACGGTTGTAGGTTTTGCCCTTCCAATTCCAAGCTTTTGAAAGACTGATTTGGGCATGAGATTTATGCTTGCTCCAAGGTCGCATAGGGCCTTACCTTCATAACTCTTATTTATCGCACAAGGTATGATAAAGCAGCCAGGATCCTTTAACTTCGGTGGCATGCGATTGTGCAGCATTGCCATACATCCCTTGGTGGCAGCCACGGTCTCAAACTCACTTATTCGTTTCCTCTTTGACACCATGTCTTTTAAGAACTTGGCATAGTTAGGCATTTGTTCAATTGCCTCTACGAACGGTATGTTGATGTGGACTTGCTTTAAGATGTCGAGGAACTTTTTAAATTGTTGGTCCTGTTTTTGCTTTTTCAACCTTTGTGGGAAAGGTGGTGGTGGTCTCATCTCATCCAGGGTTTCATTAGTTTGGAATTTAGTACCTGGCAACACTAGAGTTGTTGCTGCCTCGGCAGGCTGTTCAGGAGCTGTTGTGCTCTCTGCCGGGGCAGTGTTATCAGTTTGCTCATCCTGTTCTTTTGCTTCATCCGCTGATTGAATTTGGCTCTCTGAGATCTTTTTCTTCAGATTTAGACCACTCCTAGTAGTAATTGCCTTACACTGTTCATGTCCCATTACCTTAGCAACTTCAGTATTGCTAGGTAGTCGTTCTTGTGGTCTAGTGTTTATGCTTTGAGCAAACTGCCCAACCTGAGTTTCCAACGTTTTTATGACTGCTTCTTGATTTTGCAACCGCATCTAAGTTTTATTCATGAAAGCGTCTGTCCTTTTGATGAAATTACTGTTTTCTGCCATGTATGACTCTGTTTTCATCATAAAGGCTTTGAGAGTGTTCTCTAGTGAACTTACCGGTTGCTGCTGCATCTGCTACTGCGGCATTGACTGTTGGGCCTGATGCGGCAGTTGTTGCATTGGTTGCTGAAATCCTAAAGGTTGAGTAATTGGGTTTAAGGCATTGTTAGGGTTGCTCCATGATAGGTTTGGATGCCTCTTCCATGAGGGGTTGTATGTGTTGGACATCATATTGTTGCGGTTGTAGTTCCCAACATACATACCGGTTTCTTGATTCATGTAATCAGAGGAACTGTGGTTACCTCCACATAAGTCACAATATGAATCAATTACCTTGACCTCACGGGTATTTTGCTGTAACTGTAGGTTTTGCACCATCTTGGTGAGAGAGGCCAATTGTGCTGCCACTGAACTCGATGAGTCTAATTCATTTACAGTGGCTTGGCGTCTTACTCCTCCTCGCCTAGATGTTGGAAATTGGAAGTCATTTTTCGCGAGTTTATTTAATATCTCAATAGCTTCCTCAAGTGCTTTATCCAGGAGTGTTCCGTTTGCCGAGGCATCTAACATCATCCTTGTCGGGGCATTCGTGGCATTGTAGAACATTGTCACCTGTGTCCATAGGGAAAATCCATGCAAAGGACACTTGTGTAGTAAATCTCTGTAGCGCTCCCATGCCTCGTACATTGGTTCGTCATCTGCCTGTCAAAAAGAAGTGATTTCATTACGAATTCTATCATATAAATTAGTGGGATTAAAACGAGTAATAAAATCATGGCAAAGTTCACTCCAAGATCCAATAGATCCTGCTGGAATGCTATTTAACCAAGCTTTCACCCTATCCCTCAGTGAATAGGGGAATAGCTTCAATCGCAAGACATCTTCATGGACTCCTTGGATTTTGAAAGAGTTGCAAATTTCCATGAAGGACTTAAGGTGCTGCCTTGCGTCTTCAGTTGCAGACCCACCAAATTGTCCAATAGTGTTAAGCATATTGAACATAACAAGTTTCAGTTCAAAGTGTGTTGCTTCTATCTCCGGTGTAATGACTTCTGGGTTTAATCCATTTAAGTCCTCTTCCAGGAAGTCTCTGACAGTGAGCTGCCGCAGCCCAGGTGACGGCGGTAAAACTCCATTGCCGGTAGGTAAGTTTTGTCCTGCCGGGTGATCTACCATGGCACCTTGGATCTGTCTCCTCAACCTTTGCCTTGTTCTTTCGATCTCTGGATCTAACTCGTACAAGGGGTTGGTTGGATTGGCCCTGGTCATACACCACGAAAAACAAAAGTAAAATAAAAGAAAGAAACAAGAAAATAAAGAAAACAAAATTTAGTTGCCAGTCCCCGGCAACGGCGCCAAAAACTTGTCGCGTGTCAAAAGTGTGCGTTTAATGCAAGTGGACACATCGAAAGTAATAAGTGATAAGTAATTATCGGATTATCGTCTCCACAGGGACTGGTAGACTTAATATGCCTTCTTCACCTTCTTGTTCTGTAGAAAAGTAAAAACACAAGTGATTTGAGTTGGTTTATATAAACTAAAATAACTAAACAAAAATAACGAGAATTAATAATAGAGAAAGATGGGTCAGGATCCAGTTGCGTTGTATTGTGGATTTGATTGACTTGTCTCTGCTCAATGCAATCGTATATCACTGCCTCGGCAACACTGCAGTTTACTACCTTAGCAGCGACGATACTTGTCCGCCACGGCAATCCCTTGCTCGTGGTTGGACTTTACCAAAGTTCGACAAAGTGTCCTTGAATGACTCTGCTTATCCCTAAGTTAGAGTGCTGTTGATGACTAGTCCTTGATGATACCTCCCGACGTGAACCAATTATACTCACCAACCAATCTCACACTTCTTTTAGCCGCTGAAACTCTTAACCTATCCCTAGGCCGAGTTAGTATTTCGCGATTGAAACACCGTACTTACCCCTTTCGTGAATCTAACTCTCCCGAGCTTAGATAAATGGATTACTTACAAACTTTCCTCCCGGGCTTGAATGCAAGAACAAGGAATAACAAAGGATAAGCAAACCTTGATAATTTTATTGCATTGAAAACAAAGACAAAGTACAATCTCCTCTCACATATACTCGGCAACCTTCACCTAATCCCTAAGAAGGCTTAGAACATAATGGAGAAAAAGAAGACAAGTATAGAATTCGGCTCTCTCTCCCTAGGTATTCCGTATATGTTACATTGGGTGGCTAGGTCTTTATATAGTCTAGACCTAGGGCAAACCTTTCCTAAGTAGAATACAACTTGGAGTAGGGAACAAGTCAAGTACATAATTAAAATATTTCCAAGTTTAATTCGGCCAAGGGGGCTTTCCCGCGTGGTCTTTTCTTGGGCTTTTCCTCATGCTAGCCAGCTCCGATTCATGGGCTTTAAGTCCAGACACGTCCCTTGGATTTTTATCTTTCCATCGCCTACATTCTTGCATCATGTCTTTCTGTTGCTGCCTCGGCATCAGGTCCTACCTCGGCCTTGTTGCTGCCGCGGCACTAGTTCCCCTGCACATATGTAAAAACACAGTAAAACGTGCCTTTTCTGTAAATATTATCTTTATGAGCTTAACTTCTAAATATATCACATTGAGTTCATGCATTGGTCCAAGTGGGTGTATATTTGGTAATTAATGCCCATAAAAGGAGTAAGAAGTGATAGTGAGTTGAGCACTTATCAGTGTTCATAGAAAACCCTAAACTCCTCCATCGTCCTCTTGGGGTTTAGGTTAGTTTGTGGAGTAGTTGTGGAAAAAAAATTTTATTTTGCTTTCTTGTTTCATGCAATAAAATATCGAGGTTTGCTTATTCTTTGCCATTCCTTGTTCTTGAATCCAAGCTCGAGAGAGAAGTTTGCAAGTAATTCATTTATCTAATATCGAGAGAGTTAGATTCACAAAAGGAATAAGTACGATGTTTATCTTTACCGGTAGTCGTT
Organism: Abelmoschus esculentus; assembly: GCA_035048815.1. Lineage (NCBI taxonomy): Eukaryota > Viridiplantae > Streptophyta > Magnoliopsida > Malvales > Malvaceae > Abelmoschus > Abelmoschus esculentus. The sequence continues at coordinate 8,505,399 of JAUCBN010000049.1, forward strand.
TGCTCTGGGCTAGTTGTACCATTATCTTGGGTACAATCAGTCGGTACCAATTATGATATTGAATTTTCTTTAAGGTTTTAATCCCTCGACCATTCGCGAAAATGGATTTCAATGGACATTTGAATGGTCTGTATCAATATAATTTTCCAAAATGTACAGGGATTAACGGACTTGCCTTTACTGGTAGTCGTTTGCTTCGGGCTAGTTTTCCATTACTCTGGGTACAATCAGTTGGTACCAAGGATTTAATTTCTTGATCATTCATAAAATGCATTTCAATGGACGTTTGAATGATCCTTATCAATGTATTTTTCCTAATGCATTAACGAATTTGTTTTGCCTTTACCGGTAGCCATTTGCTCTAGGCTAGTTGTACCATTACTCTGGGTACAATCAGTTGAAACTAAGGAGTTAATACATTGACCATTTTTCATTTTCCATTCCCCTTATTTGTTCATACAAAAACATGTTAGGCTTAGTAGCTTCCTCTACCTTACTACCTTTAGCATGTGTATCATCCAATCGACAACAGCTTCAGCTTTACTTGCATCTTCGGATTTGTTAGCTCTCCATTTTTATAAACGACTTATCTACTTAGATATTTTACAAACGAAACTTAATATGTAAAACTAGTAATATGAAATTATTTAACGAAATAGCATGATGTGGTATGACCGAAAGAGAATTGATATGCACTACATTTGAAAAAGTGGTAAGATCTTCATGAAAACCAAATCGGTACTACATCTAAGGAATTGATCTACACGATTTCTGAGGAAGTGGTGGATCTTCATGATGAACTGATCTACACGACATTTGAGGAAGTGGTGGTTCTTCGTGATAGATTGATCTACACGACATTTGAGGTAGTGGATAGATCTTCGTGAAAAACTGATCTACACAACATTTGAGGAAGTGGATAGATCTTCGTGAAAAAAATGATCTACACGAAATTTGAGGAAATTGATAGATCTTCGTGATAGACTGATCTACACGACATTTGAGGAAGTGGACAGATCTTCGTGAAAAACTAATCTACACGATATCTTAGGAAGTGGATAGATCTTCGTGAAAAACTGATTTACACGACATCTAAGGAAGTGGATAGATCTTCGTGAAAAATCGATCTACACGATATCTGAGGAAGTGGATAGATCTTCATGAAAAATTGATCTACACGACATCTGAGGAAGTGGATAGATCTTTGTGAAAAAATTGATCTACACGTAATCTGAGGAAGTGGATAGATCTTGATGATGAAGTTGTTGTGTTCGTTTATTCCTTCGTTTATTAAAAGAGGAGTGAATTATGTATCACTATTACAAACAAATTAAGAATGTTATGGTTAGCATGCGATGCATGATTCTAATCCTAACATTTCTGATGTGTGCATGCATGATCCTAGCATGAAATGCAAAGTGCATATGTTAATGATTTTGTTTCAAGATAGGCTCAATCAGCTGGCCTTGTTGTTTGTTGGAATTCTGTTTTCATAGTTGTTCTTTTTTCTTCAGGTAAAATATTTGACCTCATTCTATTTGTGGAGTGACTGTTTTACTTTTGAGGTGTGTTCTTGACAAAAAAACTCTTTCTGAATTGAGGTTGCTCTCAGTCCCTGTACTTTTAGGAATGTTTCTTGAGAAATATAGACAAAATTGTCAACTGATTGTTAAAGCCCAAGCAAATTTATTCGACCTCGATCTGTTTGTGGAGTAGCTATTTTCTTTTTTGGTATTTTCTTGGCAAAAATCTTTTTCTGAATTGAGATTGCTCTCAGTCCCTTTACTTTTAGGAATGTTTCTGGAGCAATTTAGACAAAATTGTCAACTGAATGACAAAGCCCAAACAACAAACATTGATAGCTACCGGGAAAACTGACATAATACGGTGCCCAACATTGTCTTGCTAACATGCTGTGTAGAATCGATTTAAAAAAACATTATATCTAGGATGCTTTAAGTACAAGTTCTTGTTTCACAAAGCCTCGTGTCTAGATGGATTCATTTTATTTCATCTTGACAAACCCGTAAAAGAATCTTCAACTTCTACGGGTAACATAACGTTAATCCCATAAATTAGGGAAAAAAAGGTTCCCCTAGTAGAAGTTTTGGTTGGTTTTGGCTTCTAATGCCCCTCCCATAATTAGGGAATAATTTTTGACTTCTATAGGTAATTTTGCATTTATCCCCTAAATTAGGGAAAAAGATGCTCCCCCAATAGAAGTTTTAGATTATGTTTTGTAGGCTTATACGAAAAAAGATAGCTTCTCGTGCCAATCTTTTGTAGGACTCTACCATTTTCTGTCATTCTTCTTAATGTTCTTATTGGTGGCTTATACTACCCCGCTCATCTGTAGACAATATGGAAAGGAAATATGGAGTCGTGTGTTGGATTATTTACACACTTTTGTTGTGGTCTTATTCTTCAAGTTCAAAGCATTATCAAATATGGTGCCTTCTGGTAAAATGGTCAATAACCACGAAGATTAATCGGCGTCTATTTGAAACCCTTATCGAGATAGGTCCATTGATGTCCATGCCTCATAGAGAGAATGGACAAGAAGAAGTCATCCCTTGTAGAAATGACATAAGAACATGGATTTTATCTGTATTCATGTAGCATTTGCAACATTTTTTTCATGATCTATGCTATCTCCTTCCATTGTGGGCCAATAGTACCCAAATCTCGTGATCTGCCTGCTAATGTGAATGTTGGTATGAATTCAGCAAACACCCTTGTAGACTTTTCGGGAATTATTTTTGCTTCAGCGGCACCTACGCATCATGGCGGCGCTTGATTTTCATGATGTAGTCGCTTTTCAGTCTCTATAACATTCTTTTCTCACTTTCAGTGACCTCTTGTGGGTACTTGCAACTCAAATTTTTGTACAATCAAAGTTGAGCTTACTGACGAAAGGGTTGCAATCATCTTCTAAGGATACTAGCATTGCCTCAATACCTTGTGCCTAAGAAATTCAAGTCATTGTCAAATTTCAAATCTTGGGTTTCATCATTTATAGCCTCTTTCCGTTGACTATGAGACCCAACCACTTTTCAGATGCGACTTTGAATGTGATCTAGCAAGATTTAGCTTCAATGGAAACTTTCTTAGTTTTAATCATGTTGTGGAATAAAGTGATCATGGATCGCCGATATGTTCCCCCCAACATTTTAGTCTAAAGGGAATTAACTTATAACAAAAGGTTCCCTCATATATCGAACCTTATTCTCTGTAACTTTTTTGAACATTTTGGAATCCTCTTTTTTGGGAAGCGTGTACCACGATATTCGGGTTTAGTCCAGGCATGTCCTTTTCGCCTGTTTTTCTTATATCAACCTTAGAAAATCATAAGGTTGATCATAGTCTAGTTTATTTTCAAATTCAGAAAGGTCTCCTAGACACAATCATTTCTCGAATATGGATTCTGAACCGAATTCGACTTATGAGGTCTTGAAACATTTGTTTGGCCATGAGGATGTATAATTTGTTCAACATTCTTGTATTAAAAGATAAAGTTTTCCATATATAGCACAAAGTTTCATTTCAGATAGATAACAAACTTAGGCCCTTTTACAAAAAAGACTCTAGTTACTCTCGGGCAAGAGTGACAAGTATGTTATGTACATAGTTTTAAGATATTCCGAAAATCGTAGGGAATTCTTTAACAATCCAGTTGTAGCAGTTGCAAGGTGGGTGCACCTTTCAAAATGTTTCAAAAAGATAATTCTAAGGGTTCCCAATTGTACTAGGTCCAATAGGGTCGTAAAATCTCACAACCCCCATGTTCAGAAGTTTCTCCATAATTTTCTTGAAACCAACGCAATCCTCAATATAATGCCCCACAATTTCAGCATGGTATTCACATTGAACATAAGGGTCATACTATTTTGGGCAAGGAGGTTGCAACGAATTTGAATAAAACGGGGAGACTATGTGTACATTCTATAGAAGCTTATATAACTCGGTGTAAAGAGATAGGGATAGGGGTAAACTTCTTTTATTTTGCGTTTTTCTTCTGGTTTGATCCTGCTTGTGGACGATCTTGAATATTTAAGGTTACGAATTTGGTTTGTTCAATTATTGGAGATTTTGAATTATGGACACGTGTACTGTTGCCCTTATTCTCTTTCCTATTTGCTTTCACCTCTGCGGCAAAGTCTTGGTTATGATGCGTTTGTAGGAGATCTTCCATCTCAATAATTCGATCTCTCAACTCTTCTTACATAAAAGCTTGTTGTGCCCGTGCATCTTTATATTTCTTTTCCCAGTAACCAACTTTCTTCTAGACTTCAAATTTCCGATCAGTACAAACATATTTTGTTGGCTCTCGCCACTTTTCATGATCGCCTTGCAGATCACCTCGGCCTTCTTCGGCTTCGTATTTCCCTTTCCTTAACCTTTCGATTTCTTGTTCACGGGAATGTATACCGAACTTCAACTTATTCCTTTCGTTTCAAGTCTCGACATGCGCATCTTCAGGTCAACACATCTTCCTTTAAAACCCGTTGTATTTGGGTTCTCCTTCTACTTCTCGAGATCCTTTTCGGTCAACATCTTGTCCATTTTTTCTTATCAGGTGGTGACGGCTAAGAAGTCCTACGTAATTTCACCTTTCACCAAATTCTAGTATTTAAGATGTCGAACCCATAGGGATGGGTTGACTTCACTACTTCTTAATCCTACACTTATAAAAGTAAAAGCACAAGTAATTTGATGGGTTAGAATAACTAAATTAACTGCTTAAAAACTAAATAAAAGAAGAGAATAAGAATGATAGAAGTGAGGCCAAGTTGAGTGCTTTGTAGAGGGGAATCTAGTTGTACTAATTATCCACTTATTAATGCAAAGGGTTGACTTTCCGCCTTGGCGGGTCGCACTAAGGGTCGCCGCAGCTGCCTAGGCGGGGTTATGCCTTATCGACAATTCAACTTTCCATAGTTCGACAAAGCATCCTTGTATGTCTTCTTCCTTATTCCTAAGCAAAGAGAACTGTTGGAACCCATGTCTTGATGATACCTCTAGGCATGAATCAAGGGTGAATAACAACCAAACTATGAAAATCCTAAATGGTTATGCGTCTTATTAGTCACTGGAATCCTAAATGGTTTATCTCTAAACCAGATTGTCAATGCCCTTGAGCAAAGACCGTATTCTCTTGTTTTGTGAGCCTAACTCTCCCGATATTAGACAAATAGGTTTTTCTTCACATACTATCATCTCGAGCTCATATGTAAAGAAGAGTGATTGCCAAGAGAGAATAAACTATGAAAATAGGCTTGCATTAATAAATATCAAATATAATACAAGTCTCTTCCCCAACTACTCCACAAACAACCTAAACCTCAAGAGGGATTTAGAACATGGTGTAGTCGGCGGCTAAGGGTTTATGCAAAGGGATTCTGACTGTCCTCCCTTCTATCGATATCTTTGTCTAGCCCTAATGAGTGACTTATATAGGCCAAGACCTAGGTTAAAGTTTTCCATGCAAGGAAAGTTCTAAAAGGGAAAAAATACAATCTCCTAATTAAACTATAACACTTTATTCTATTTCCTAAAATAACTCTTCTTTCCCGCAATTGACTTTGACCAAGTCTTGACTCCTTAAATCGGCTTCGTCTTTCTCTTTCTTTGTGTCCGTTAGAATCAACATCTTTTTCTCTATCTATCGAGCATCATTTGTCATCTTCAATTTACTGCCGCGACATCCAAAGTGCTACCGTGGCGGGTACTTTATTTGCATTTCAGCTTCTTTTCCAGTATCCATTTTCTTCTTTGGCCATTCATATGATGTGGTTTCTTGCCTAGGAAAGAAAACCATCAAATGCATCTGTTTTATGCCAAATAATAGATAAATTCATGTTTTAAGTCTTCGGATGCTGAAATATGGAAAATAAGCAGAATTATCCAATATTGCCCTTAAATCTGTTCTTAATTGACAATAAACGAGTGAGAAAATGATATAAAAAATAGGACTTTTAGGCACTCATCATCAGGTCATCTTGTGACTGTGCAATATGTGCATGAGTATCTAGCTGAATCTTTTCCATCTTACTCTCAATGTTCCTCTTCATGTCTCCATAGGTTTGCTCAATCCTAGCTAATCTTGCCTCCATTTTTTTGGGTTTGTTTTTGACGAGATAAAGACGTTGTGGCTTAAAATTACTACAATAGAAATGCCCCTTTTATGTTAGAATTATGGTGGATATGATGCGATATGATATGCTTGATGCAACTAAAATGATATCATGTATATGAAAAGTGCTACAAAGTATTTTATAAAAATGTTTTGACTCAATGCAACATTGAAAAGGAAGCTCGTGTTAGAACAAAGCTTTCCCTACATAAGGTGGGTCTTGTTTTACGTGGTATGTTTAACCTTGATCTTCGAAGTCTTAATTTTATAGAGGAGCATTGCTAGCTTCCTACCCCAAAATACAAAACTTCAGCTCAAATAGCTAAACTTCATATTTATTCGTCAATATATCGGACCTACTCTAGGGCTTCGATCACGGTGCGAATCTTATCCTAAGTCTAGTCGAGGTGAGACTTCCATTATTTCTGGAACGAATTATCTCGAACTATGTTGTCTTGATGCTATCAGTGGAATAAATCTGGTTTCCCCCACCTTATCGAGAAAGAAATTCTATATGGTTGATCCTTTCTAACAATTGTACTTGTATCAACACCCTTTTAAAATTAAAAAGCAGTGTGAATGTAGAAAACAAGAAATAGGATAAACACGAATAAAAAAATATTAGGACCGAATTAGACAAAAAAATAAATGTGCATGATTTATGATGCATGAATATGAACATGATAGTTATATTGAGAAAATAAATTACGAGAAATAAATAACATGAATTAAAGGGCATGAATAAACATAAACCCCCCACTCACTCTCTTTCTAAAAAGCACCCTATAAGGTTACCCTCTAATCGGGAAGAGGTTCGGTGTGACGGCTCTAAAGGTAGGCTTCTAGGGATCACTACATGCGGTTCGGTTCTAGAAGGTACCTGAACAATACTTATTACCCTACTAAGGATAATAAGCACGATTCAGGGGGATACGTTTCTCTAAGTCTATGAGGAGACGTAAGTCTCACAAGATAGAGGGGGAAATATCCCAAAAGCAATTCACCATCCTACACGGAGGCAGAACCTCACGAATGAGTGGTTTCATGCTCCCACTTAATTGGAAGGAGCCTAGGTTGAGAGCTCGTGAAAATGGGTCCTGAAAAAACATTTGAAATATACACTACAGCAAAACTGAATTCTTGCGGCATTTATAGCGGCGTTTGTGGACATAACACCGCAAAATTTATACCTTTAGTGGTGTTTATTAAGAAATGCCGCTATATATAAGTATGTTGCGGCGTTTTAAGAAAAACGTCACTAAAAACATATTTTTAGTGGCGTTTGATTTTACAAACGCCACCAAAAAAAATTTCTGGTGGCAAAGATACAAACGCCACAATAAGTAAATGCAAAAAAAATAACTAAATTGCTATTAAAAGGGATTGAACTTGTGCTCTTTAGCAAGCTAATTTAATGACTAACCATCAAGGCTAAATCAATTATTAGTTTTAGTTTGTTATGTATATTATTTGACACATTATATTCAGATATAACAAAAATAATAAAACCTTTCATCTTCCCATCTAAATCGATACTCATGCTAATTTTATTAGAATCTAAAATTTTTAGACCCTTTTCTTCTTCTTCCTTTCCCTCTTCCTGTCTAATCGACCGCCTCGATCTGTTGAGATTGAGACTGACGAAGAGGATTATCTCGCTGGGTTAACTCGTCAAATGGCTCACTCCACTATCCATGACAATATTCGACGAAATCACCCCTCCTTTTCTTCTGAAAACCCTAAGGTTTGTTGACGAGCGAAGCCCTAAACTCCTCGAAAATTGTTTTAAGGATGGGTTCTTATTTAGAACCCTAAATGTAACCTGAACATTTATTTTTACTTCAGTCTCGGGAGAGATTTTGAGCTATCTACTCTCTGTATCTGCTATATTTGTTTTTTTCTGTTTTCCATTTGTTTTTGAGTTTTCCGCTGCTATTGATGTGACTCACATCGCTATTGAGGTCTTTAACGGTGGTATACGACGTCGCTATCGTGAAATAGTAGTCTGGACACTGCTATGCCGCCGCTATTTAAGTGTGTTTTGTTTATTAATTATTAGCTGTATAAAACAGATTTACTAATTATGTTTATGTTGCACTTATTACTCTATGTTTGTCCCCGGAAGCAAAAAATTAAACAAGGATTAAAGTGGAAGATATAATGGTCGCAACCTTACTGTCTCCATGGAATTCAACTGTAGTCTTTGGTTTTTCGGGCGTCAAAAATAGGATTCTGAAGCAGAATGTCAATGGATGTTTTCATTTTTATCAAAACAGAAGGTTACCTCTATTGTGTTAAATGCAACTGAAGGATCTGTCGAGTCCGGCAAGTCTGAAGAAAGTCTCCCTTCTTGGGCAAGACCCGATTCGGACGAACCTCCTCCTTGGGCTAAAGATGAAGGAGGGAAGGGTTCCACAATACAACAAAGTTTTGAGTTTCCCTTCTTTGTTTACTTACTTGCCTCGGCGATAACTGCCATTGCTGCGATATGTTTTGTATTCTTACTCTGTAATGGTTTGAGACCCTCTAAATTAAGATGGCTAAAGCTTTAGCTCTTTACCCTGCAAATTGGTTCTATTTTCGAGTATATCAACCAAAGGCCTATTTTTGGAATTTTGAACTCGGATAGCATTTTCTATGCGCCCTTGTTTGGTTTCTTTGCATTTACTGGAATCCTCACTTCGGTGAGTTTCCCGTACATCATTTGGGATCAATATTTTGAATGAAAAATGTTAATTCATTTTGTTTTATGAGTTGGATTAAAAGGGAATGTGATTTCGGAACTGCTACATGTTGTAATTTTTATTCCACCATTACCCCCACCAATTCTTTATACTTCATCCATTCAAGTAGAAGATTAAACATCTAAGTCTGCTCAATCCCTCGACCTTTAAGAATACCAGTATGTGTTCATCTGAATTCATGATTTCATGGCCTCAGACTAACACATGTTACCCAATAATTTGTTGCTAATTCATGATTTCCTGTCCCCTGTCCCTGTATCTGCTAATAAATTAAAACAAGATGCATGCAACTCGAATTAGTCCAATGAGCTAATATGTCATGTTGCAACCTAGTAGAGCTTTCATTGATTTTGGTGACAAACCCCATTTTCAAAGTTATTGATAAAAACACTCATGTTGCAACCTAGTAGAAGATGCAAGTTGCTCAAGTAAGAAAAATCTCAAATCATAGCTAAAAATGTTTATTTAGAACTTAATCTCATTTCCTTTTCCCCCTTCCAGGTAACAAAATCGATGTAATTAAAAACCTGAGTGCTACCGAGGTGTGTATCACTTTGACAGGACCAATTTGATACCATAGATTTGTCTGATAATGAGATAGTTAAGCTGGACAACTTCCCTTATCTTAAAATTGGTTTAATGTGCATTCTATTGTTAATATACATATGGAATGATGAAGTTTGACTTCAATTCTATGCTGAAAATCTGTAGGTTCTGCTTTGAGGTCCTAAGAATGGCTGTGAGGCTGTGAAGCACTTTGGATCAACTCCGGGTGTGCCACAAAGCCACACCAAGCCCTATGTGCGGTCAAAGGGAAGGAAATTTGAGAGGGCTAGAGGAAGAAGACACAACAAAGGCTTTATGGTTTTAGAATTTGCGGTCGTGAGGCTCTTTCGGTTGTGTATTTGTATTGCCTCATTTTTTAAGGTCGATTTCTTCAAACTTGTGTCTCATTTGGTTTAAGAATTCACTGCACTTGAACTTACATCAACTTACCATCACAAAATATTCCGCCAAATATCGTACCCTTTGTTGTATCAATTATACTTGGTGATTTTTGTTTCTCTTAAATTGTCTTATACTGTACCCTTTATTTTTATATTTCATAGTTCATAAAATGAGCTAGCCGTACTTGACTTGATATAAGGTAAGGTTCTAATTTTTCTTCTAGAGCTACTTATGTCATGGTCCATGCAAAATTAAGATTTCAGTTATTGACAAAGCAATTTTGGATGTTTGTGTTGTTATATATTCCTGCTACATGATGAATCAACTAATCTACAAGTCAAGATCTGAGCATTGTTTTTTTCTTAAGATTAGGTTGCTAAGGACCCATCTAGCAAAGCCATCAACGTACTCGAGCAACAAATTAAGGTGATCTGGAAACATATTAGAGCATTATCATTTATAGTTTTTCCTCATTTCCTTATACTATAGTGTTTTCTTAGGATATTTTGATCTTTTAAGTATTTTATGTATGTAGTGATACATATGGATTCTTAAAAATACATTGAATTATGGTCTTTGAGAGAGTTTGGTCAATTAGATGTATAAAAGGTTCCCGGATCAAGAAAAACGCCGCTAAAGAATGGGTTTTCTGCGGCGTTTTGAAACAAAAACGCCACTATAGAACAGGTTTTCTACATTGTTTTGAAACAAAACTCCACTACAGAACAGGTTTCTACGGCGTTTGGAAACAAAAGCGCCACTAATAAACAGGTTTTTTGCGGCGTTTGAAAACAAAAACGCCACTAATAAACAGGTTCTCTGCGGCGTTTGAAAACATAAACGCTGCTATAGGTCGTAACATTTTTTGCGTTTTCTAATAAAAAATGCCGCAATTGTTTGTGGCGTTGGTTTCAGCGGCGCTTCTTGCGACGCTTTTCTAAGCATCAAAAAAGTTATTAGCCACGCTAAAAAACGCCACTGTAGAACTAAAAAAACGCCGCTAAAGATCTGTTTTGGTGTAGTGATATTAGTAAAATATGTTAAATAAAATAAATAAAATAAACGAGATCAACAAATTTAAAATAAACCGAATTTATATTTTCGATCAGTAAATAAAATGTAACTGATTTTAGGTTCGAATCTCGGAAAAAAATCCCTAGCGGAGTTGCCAGTTGTAATCACCGAAATTCGTCCGGGGAGTAGCCACCATTCATTTTTTACGATACGATTGAAACACCTAATATGTGTCTACGAACCAGAGCTAGATCCAGGAGTCTATTATGCGTGGGTAAGGGTGAGAACCCCCACAACGCCTGAAATTGGCACCTGTCGGTTACATAATATTTTATATGAACGATAATATATATTCGGTTTTAATTTTAATCTCGTGATCCCGAATTTTAACTTAATCTACAAAATATAAAAAGGTTAGAAAAACGAATTATAATGACATTAAAAGAAATAATATGACATATAAATTTTGCTAATACGCATATATAAGGTTTAAATAAATAATAGTAATAATATATATAATATTAACATACATATTATACTAATAAAAGCACTAATAAATAATAAATATAAGAAAACAGTGACCAAATCAAATAAAAATGAAGTTCAATAGGCAAAAATAACAAAATTAAGGACCAAAACATAATGAAAATGAAACTGGAAGGTTAAATGCAAGGATACCTGGAGTTCGGAGACCGAAAGCGTGATTTCCCCTCTTTTTCTAGTAACCGACGTGTCGGGTCTGGACTTGGGTCTTATATGCGGGTATCCGATACAAAGCGGCGGTGCTTTGGCCTTCAATAACCAGTAACAAAACGATGTCGTTTTGATTCTGGTATAAATACCCCTTTTTGATGATAAGCTTCATTTGTTTTTCTCTCTAGGAATGGAGAAAGGCAGAGCTCTTAATGCTCTATGTCTCCCTCAAGCCTGCGGTGACTACTGGGCTCGCCGACCACCCTGCACGAACGCCAGCCGTCGTGTCGGTCGCCGTGAACGACGACGAAAATTGAAAAAGGCACTACCTTTTGACTCCTCATGGTGTGCCGGTTTAGAATCCAAACTCAAAATTTCGAAAATCGATGCGTATAAGCCTAGATTTAAGGGAGAAGATAAGTGATTCGAATTTTTTTTACCTTTATTTTTTGATTAGCTTCTGAATCGCACTCTTTTCTTTTTCTTTTCGTTTGAATATTTAATGTTGTGATCTTTGTTTTGGGCGATTTTTATTACATTCAATAGTTTCTGGGTTTTTATAACCATAATATATATAATAAACTCGATTTTTTTATAGATCTAAACTTCTCATTTGTTGATAGAGGCGGTTTGGGCAGTGGTGTTAGTCGTCGTGCGGTGGCCGTCGCATAGAACCAATAATTTTGAGACATGTGGCATCCACGTGGAGGAATCTGAAACCATGAGAGGTGATGGCAGCTTGTGGCTGGCGGCTGAAGGAGGGACGTTAGTCGGCTAGGGTTAGGTAATTAGGGTTATCATTTTTTGATTAGGTTTAATTTGAATGTAGGTCAAATGTGCTATTACAGTTGAGTTATACGATTTTTTCAAATCGAATCAAATTTTACTCAACCTAATTAAAATCATCGTTTTACTTCGGGTGTATAAACTCCATACCAACTTTTATCTTCTTTCCTTCATTTTTTTTAAATCCCTCCCTCTCATTACTGATATCCACTATTTTCTCTCTATATAAACATCAAATTCTTAGGAATCTCACTTAAAATAGATTAAACAAGTTAATTTTTAACTGAGCTTATAATAAAAAAAAATAAAGAATACGATAAATTCAAGAGAAAACTATCGTCCATTTTATCTTCTTGATTTTTTCGATCAAATTTTAATTATTTTTTTATTATTGGTCTACTTTTAAAAAATAATTTCAGTTGTCTTAGACAACTAATAAACTAACACTATAAACTCATTATCATCTTAATATTATTTGACAGTAGACACATCTATTATTTATTTTTTTATTTTTAGAAATATAATATCGTATTTATTATTAAATTTAAAGTTAAATGATCTACAATTTAATTCTTTAGCAAAGTAATTTACCCTTTACTTTATAAACATTAATCGGTTTTAATTGTGGGGCTGAGATGCACTTAATAAGTAAATGCGTGGATTTTGCGACAGGTTGTCAGAATTTAGGTTTTGTAAAAGAGAAGGGCAGTTTGGGAAGAAATTATATTTTAGGTTACTTTTTATTATGTTAGTTATGAATCAACCAATTAAATAAATTTATTTAATTAATTTTATTATTTCATCTTTTTATCAAGTGATTTGCTCGGTAAAATAGATAAGTGACAAAATTAATTGAATGAATTCATTTGATCGGTTGATCCCATAGATGACGCGACAGAAATTACCTATATTATAATTTCTTCACTTTAGAGAAAAATATATCGTGCACCCTTTCTAACACGTCATTTGTGGTCATATTCACTAAAATTTAGCTATTTATTTATTATTTATTTATTTTTATTTTATTAATTCATTTATAATCTATTTTTAACCACCCATTCCTTATTTACGTGGCATAAAAAATAAGATCTATCTTTATAAAAATGATAAAAAAATAAAATAACTGAATTTAGATAGATAAATCACAAATAATGTGATGAAAAAGATTCATTATAGAATTTTTTTACAGTTTGGGGTATGCAATGAATTAAAGGTCTGTGATTATTTCGAAACATGATCCATCACTTTTTATGGGCCACCAATTAAACTTTTAGCTAATATATTTTAAGTGCTTAAACTATCACACCTTTTTAAACAAACCCTTTTTATTTCATTTGTAGTTAAACAAATTCCCATTCTATGACTTTTACTCATAATATATTATTTATTGGTTTCTATTTTACATCTACATTTTATATTTTTATTGAACACAAATATATAATATTAATTTCTAACTAAACACCTACATGCATATGATTAATAATTTAATCACACTTTCGCATAATATTTTTCTTTTGAAAATATATTAAAAAATTTTATCTTCTAATTTTTAGAATAAAATTAAAGTCCAAATAAACAAAATTATGGTGAATATTTTTTTGATGAAATATGCAATTTTATTATTCAGAAAAAAACTGATACAATAAACAAGTTCTATAACATAAATTTTTAGAGATAGAAAAGATACTTGCATTTGATTCGATTCGTTTTGATGCGATTCGATAAGGCATTTTTATAAAAAATTTGGGCATTGAAGTTGAGGATTTTGAAATAAAAAATCAGGATAGATTCAGATTTCTCGATCTACTCCAACTCGATATATGATATGATATGATATGATATGATATGATATGATATAATATAATATAATATAATATAATATAATATAATATTTTGTGGTGAGGTTGGGTATAACCCTTTAATTTTTGGGTTGATAGGATTTTAGTTATGTTTTTGGGTAGGGCAAAATATATAAAATTTTGGGATGTGACGAATTTGAGTATGATAGTTACTTTTTGGGGTGAGACAACAATAAAACGAACCCGCTCAGTTGCTATCCTTACCAGGATTCATCTACATAATCCCTCGATCAATGCATAATTGTGAATTTACCCTATATATAAGGATGAACATTCGATCGAATCAAGTAAAAAAACTAAGTTATTTGAGTTACGCATCATATTATATAACTTAAATTTTATTTTAAAAAAAATTGATTCTAGTCGAGTTTTTAAAATTTGAGTCAATTTTTGAAGTTTCTATATAAATTTAATTGTAATTACTTATCATATTATAGTATAACTTGATTTCAATTTAAACGATTTTCTCTAATCACATAAGATATGCATATATATATATTCACATTTTTTATATCTTGCATATGTTAGAAAAACAGTGAGAAATGATGAACTTAGAGATATGTTTTGGAATTTTAAAGATGAGGATTCAAATAAAGAATTTATTGATTCTTATTCTACCCCATGAAATCTTTACAACGGCATCTCACATGCTCAAAATGGTTGAATTATGAATGAGAAATTGATGCTCAAAGTATGAAGGTCAAGAATAAAGTAAGGAATAAAGAACCCCTTATCCCATATGAATGGAATAAATGAAGTGAGACGTGCTTGTATAAACTTGGCCACACAGTTGACAGTTGCCATTGAACGATTTAAAATGAACTTGTTCTTTGCACGCAAGGGGGTGCAGATCCAATACCATTCGGGTTGGGATCCACCCACACGACGTGGGCGACACAAATGTTTGGACTGGTTGGGCCTTTCATGGGCTTGTGGATATTTTACCCGTTGTGAGTAATTTTCCTTAATTTATTTTTTAATATATAAGAAGAGTTTTTATTCTACTGAAATACGAATTAAGGAGAAGTTGAACTTCCCTTGAACTCTAGATATTAATCAGATAATGAGAATTTAATGTTAATTATCCTTTTAATATTTGACTACCATAGAATTCAATCACCACAAGAGTGACAGAAAATCTGTCTTAAGGAAACTATGTTCGTGAAGGCCTCAACACGATTCCTTTTTTTGTTTTAAATCGCTTTGCGTTTTTTTTGTTTGTGCTTATTTTCAAATTAATAAATTTCTTTTCATTTTTTAATCGTCTGGATTGATTATTGTATAGCAACATATATTTCTTTATATTATTTTATATTGGTATATATATAAAAAAAATTAAGGGACTCAACTAAAACGTAAAATAAATTCACTAATTATTAAAAATTTTGAGTTATTCAAATTTTCATTTTATAATTCAAACTTTATTTGAATTTTTTTCGAGTTGAGTCAAGTTTATTAAATTTTAATTTAAATCGAATCAAAATTTTCAATAATTTTCAGTCGATTTGAGATTTGGTCACTCCTACTTATATTTACGTGCTATATATTTACTATGTAACTAGATTCAATATTTTTTTTTCTTTTAACTTTATATATTAAAATAGTTTTTTTAAATACTAAAAATCGGAAAATACACATCAAAGCAATCGTGACAATAATCACGTTGCTCCCTTAAACGTTGTGCCCATCCATGCCTTTAAATACACATCAAAGCAATTGATTTATCATTTTATCTCCCTTCAACTTTTAAATTTCCTACATTTTTATCTTTTACATTTTTTTTTTCGATTTTCTTCTTTTTCTTCAAAAACACTCACAACAAAAACATGCCAAATCGAAGACAAAACCTAGTCGTTGCAACCGAACCAACACCCGAGTTCCGAAGATTTGCAACTGTCGCGGTAGAGGACTATCAACACAATATCAAGGCGAGAAAATTATGGGAGGAATAAGGGTTTCATTACACGGATGTCGACGATCTTGATATCAAAACTTTCATCATGTCCAAAATAACATTCTAGTGGTGACAGAAATTTGCAAAACAGTTAAAACCGATCAACATCGTCTGGGTCCTCGAATTTTTGCCCACCGACATCAACCAAACAACCCATACATATACCTCCTGGGCCCGGAGATCTTGGTGGCAAACATCACCATCAACGCCCATTTCGGCTTCTATATCAAAGAAGATGAACACTCTGCCTTCGTTTGCCGCTCTCACCGCCATCGACTTTGAGATGATAAAGAACGAGTTGTGTGTGGCAGGAGTAGAATGGAACACTGATAAGCACCGCAGTTCTATAAGCCGTCGTGACCTCTAAACCGAAGCAAAGCTATGGAACACCTTCATAAAAAGGTGCTTGCTACCTACCTCTTACATACAAATAGTTGATCGGTCATGATTCGCCCTCATCCATTCTATCATCCACAATCGAAGAATCAACATTGGCCGCATCATCATCGAGCAAATCTTTGATTGCGCAACAAAGGACAGAGATATGCTCTATTTTCCGTGTTTAGTTACAAATCTCGATCGCTTGGAGAGGGTTCTAGTACTACCAACAGATCCGTTCAAACTGGGAAGGAAGAGGTGGACAAGAGAGGTTTACATGAAGATAATGTAAGTTGAGGATGTTGTTCCTCAAGCATTTTTCACCCCCACTAATGAGGCATATTATAGTAGCTACAACGCATGGAGAAAAGGCAACTGGCCTTAATAGGATATGTTCATGATTTCAACGTAGCAACCCACTGAGAATAACACAACGTATCAACATCGACTCCGAGGATGAGGTCAAGAAGCAACCCACTCCCATACGAGTCCAACCCCCGTGCTCTTCCAAAAAGGCTACTACCAACCCATTGAAAACAACAAAACCACCACCACGAAGCTATCGAAAGCTAGTTATCAACAACGAATCTGATGATTCTTTTGAATTTGGTTTGATATAGGGTGATAGCATTTTTCTTATTTTTCTTTTTCTATTTATTTTTATTTTCTCTTATTTTATTTTCTGTTTATCTTTTTATCTTATCTATCCTATATTTTCATGCATTGAGTACAATGCATCCCTAGAGTTTGTGGGAGCATTAGTCCACTTTTGTACTATGTAATTAAAACTGCAATGTATGGAAATATCTGCTAACTTATCGACAATTACATTAATTTTTTTTTAATTATACTTCTTTATGCAATTTATTTTAGCTTGTAAATTTTATACAGTACTGCCTCAATAGTAATATACTATCCAGTCCGCCGTAATAGATCATGCCCTTCACTAGACTTGAATTCAAAAAGGTATCATAAGAATAGTACTTAGGATTAGACTATAAGCCTGAACAAATATAAACATTGCGGGACTTAGTTGATTTTAGAAGTTTTTTTTTAAAAAAAAAACAATAGAGACTTAGACTTTAGATTATAGCTAGTGGTGCCTATCATCGGATCTAGTGTAGTCTTTAGAGGTGCCCGTCACTGGTTCTAAGACTTAATAATTTTCACACTCACTAGAGGTGCCCGAAATTGGCTCTAGTAAGAATAGTTCAACTCTTAGACAGGAAATAAACCTTCTAATGATACCAAGTAACATCGACATATGCTGAATAAAGAATATAGATAAGATCAGATATAGAGAAACACCCGTCAGAGAAGCAATTTGGTTGCCACGGCAGCAAGACAACAAAGACATATGGTGTGCGATAGATAGAAAATAAAAAGTCGAATCCATTGAACCAAGTTAGAGAAGAAACAAAGAAAAAAAAGCAAGCTGAGCCATGGTCAAAGCTACGTGAATTCAAGAATCCAAAAAGAGTAAAATTAGGAAATAAAATAAAGAGTTTGTAATTAATATAAAGTTGTATTTTAGTCCTATTAGAACTCTTATCACTTATGGGAAGTTTTTATCTAGGCTTGGCCTATATAAACCTTTCAATCATATCTTGAGTAGAATCCAGTTGCATGGTATTCGATCATATCTTGAGATTCTAATCAATTATTTAGTTATCTTTCATTATTTTAGTTAATCATACTTCTAACCAATTACTTGTGTTTTATTTTTCTGATTGCAGGAAAGATACAATGTGTGGGTATCCAATCCATGTGGGTTCGATATCTAAAATATTACAACTCGGGAAAAGGTGTACACTTACACCATAAAGATGTAGGACTTTCTACTCGCTCCAATTAAAATACCAAAATAAATAATTGACAGAACACAAAGAATTTACGATGTTCGATGAAATGTCTACTTATCAGGCACCACCATCAGATGATAACTTCACTATTACAAAAATGGTACAAATAAATGGAATTCCTAAGAATTTCTAAATACAACAAATGGTAGAAGAAAGAACCAAATGAGAGAGATAGTTGAAATTTTGGGATGGTTTTGAAGTGTTATGATTGTCCCAATTTATAGGTAAGCTTTAGGGACCAACTTATAAATAACCCAAATTTTTGGAACTCAAAAATAATTCTCATACACCATTTAATATCAAATTAAATGGTTTTATTTATTTCAAATTAATGGCCATAAAACTCCTATGTTTTAAGCCACACTAACAAATTTTCACCTTGACATGAAATTCACCAAGCTTCTCAAATGTTTCTTAACTACCCAGATAAAGTTATCTTTTACAGTGCCTTCAAATACTTTCATGCGCATCATACACTCGATGGTGATAAAACTCTTTTCACGTCCATAGAGTTTCACGTTCTTAGACATCAGTTACCCTTTCAGAACGTGTGGCCTTAGACACTACATGACACTACTTGGTTCGATCTCAGCGACTAAGTTAGCCTTCAAGACACCTTGGGTCTCCTTTATGCTCTTTGTGGTGGTCTTGAGGATGCAATCTTGGTCATTCAAGTCACTGTACATGTTTTGGAGATTGTCTTGAACTTCCTCTATGATATCATTCTTAAAGGACTCCAACGTATACATCGTAACACCATCTCTTCGTCTTCCCATCTCGATCACTTCTCACGAATTAGCTTGACTGCAACTGCAAGCACGTTCGAATACAAGTCCTCTCGACTCACTATGATATCACTTGTCACATCCGTAGAGTTTCACATCCATAGAACTCGACTACTCGTTTGGAACGTGCGACCTTAGATGCTTTATCACGCTACTTTTTTCGATCTCAGCGACTAAGTCAGCCTTCAACCAGCCTTGCAAGAAATCTTGTTAGGTAAAGACTTGTACAAGCCCTTAAGGCTTCTAGGATGAAGAAGCTTAAATAAGCACTTGTGTGGCTACTCTTAGCCACTCGAGAGGCGACAAGAATGAAGAAGCTCAAGAAAGAACAAGGATGAATAGAGTAAATGCCTCATAGCTTTATTACTCTCTCTCAAAGTAGGATGAATGGAATTTTTGGGTGATTAAAAATGGTGGTGGGAGATCTCTATTTATAGTTGAGCTCCCACTCAATCAATGGTCCAGATCGATTTACATGGATGGCCAGGATTATCCCAAAATAAATACAAAATTAGTTATCTATCACTTCCTATCTAATTACATCAATTGTTAGGAAAGTTTCCCTGGATAATTGATCTCTCCTGATATGGTAAGGTTTTACCCTTATCCTTATCTGATAAGTTATCTCTTTCCATATCTGAAACAAACTCTCTAGAATTCTCTAAGTGTTGGGCCAAGTCTGGTGGTCTTGGTTGAACCGATGGAACCTTTTTGTCAGACTTGTGTATGACTGTCACGGACCTCAATGTGCGGGAGGTGACATTCTCCCCCATCGAACTTAGCGATGCACTCGTCGCTCCACTATAACGATCCTGGGTTAGTCATTCTTGGATATTGCTATTCGTTGCCTCAGCTTGATGTGGTTTCCCTATAAAAATTGCTTGTGTTGGCTCTTGTCGCCATCGACTACTTCGATCCTCTACATCATTCCTCGATTCATCTTGGTGGCTTCTCTATGTCTTGGCTTGCTCATGTGCCTTTATAAGAACCGCTTGCTTTGACTCTTTACACCAACTGATGTCGTGTGCTAAGATGCCTTTGGATACATCTCCTTCATGTTTTGATTAGCCTTGACTATGAAACTCTTGGCCCTATGGCAAAGTCTTGGGTGTCACCACATTGAACACTAGTTGAATTTTTAGACTCGTCAACACATTTTGTTGCCTCCTTAAAACTCTTAAAGGTACCTTCCAAGCTTTGTTTTCTCTGCAATATGAGTTAGGTCTTACTCGACCTACAATCCACAGTGATGGAAAATCAATATCAAAAGCACAAGTATTGTGTTTGATATGTACCTTCCTTTCGATTTCCTTCACTCTAAAATGGGTCAGCCCTTTTGTCTCCACAAAGTATGACCCCTTTTGCATCAAACTTTCTACCTCAAAGTTCTTTGCAAGATCTTACGTCAGCCCTTCTAAGAAGTTTGTTGCCCTCGGTTTTATCTACCCATCCGACTTGATGTTTGGAGCTCTCTTATTGCATCGACCCTTCTTTCTCGAAGTTCGATGTTTCCTCTTGCATTTGTGCTTCTTACTTGAAAACCTTCATTTCTCTCCCACCTTGCCCATGGGTGGTGTCTCCAATTTCTCTATGTCTCTTTTCGGCTTGGCTCCCTTAGGCTTTTTATTGATCTCTGAAGATGTGTCTTTCCCATGAACACTCTCGGCAAGCACCTCGATAGCCTTCTTAGACATGAATAAATTATTTTGCTCTTGGTCATTAATCGCCTTGGCAGAATCAATCGGGAATTCTAACAACTTGTGTGGCCCCTTATATCGGTAACACTTCATTTTCTTCTTCTTCACCCTCGGCTTGACGACTTTTTAATTTTCTATCGCATCAGATTTTGATCTTGGTTCGACTACTTTGGTACTCATATTCGCAACTTGCTTCTTACTTTGCTTTCTCGAATATACAATTGTGCCAAGTCGCACTATTTCCCCTTATGGCTCGTCTAGTTTCTTGACGATGGAAGCAAGGTGATTCTTCTCGGGACAATCCCTTATTAGATGTGGACCATCGCAGAAGTAGCACTTCAATCTTCTGCTCACCTTATTCTATAGAATGGACTTAGTCTCGCTACTCCCACTGTCTCTCGTTGTGGGCTTGGACATCTCATTATTGGTTGGCTTGTCTCCCACAGGCTCAGTCAATAACTCAGCCTTTTCATGGCATGGGCATCTCTTTTCTCTACCACGATATTTTACCTTTGCTCCGTTAAGAAGGTGTTGAGCGTACCTAATTCACTTAATGTGGTCTTGCAAATGAGTAACTCATTTTTTATCCCATCCACCTCGATCCGCAAAGCCTTCACCTCGTCTTCACAAACATTACACTCTCGAATGTTCTTTAACTCGTTGAGAACACGTTGAGTCTCGCCCTTGAACCTATCTTCTATGGAATCCAACTGGTTAAGGTGAGATTCCAAGATACCTTAAGTCTCCTTTATGCTCTCTTTTGTGGACTTGAGGATGCAATCTTGGTCATTCAAGTCACTATACATGTTTTGGAGATCGTCTTGAACTTCCTATAAGATATCATTCTTAAAGGACTTCAACGTATGCATCATAACATTATCTCTTCTTCTTGCATCTTAATCACATCTCACGAACTAGCTTGACTGCAACTGCAAGTATGTTCGAGTACAAGTCCCCTCGACTCACTCTGATACCATTTTTCACGTCTGTAGAGTTTCACGTCCGTAGAACTCGGATACTCATCCAGAACTGCGACTTTAGACATTTCGTCACGCTACTTGGTCCGATCTCAGCGACTAAGTCAGCCTTCAACTAGACTTGCGAGAACTCCTGCTCGACAAATGCTTGGACAAGACCTTAAGGCTTCTAGGTTGCGGAAGCTTAAACAAGAACTTGGGTGGCTACTCTTAGCCACTCGAGAGGCAACAAGCACGAAGAAGCTTAAGAAAGAATAAAGAAGAATAAAATAAATGCCTCAGAGCTTTATTACTCTCTCAAAGGAGGATGAATGGAATTTTTGGGTGATTAAAACTGGTGGTGGGAGCTCTTTATTTATAGTTGAGCTCTCACTCAATCAATGGTCCAGATCCATTTACATGGATGGCCAAGATTAACCCGAAATAAATACAAAATCAGCTAAGGAAATTCTATCAAATCTTATATAATTATATCAATTCATCGGAAAGTTTCCCTGGATAGTTGATCTCTCCTGACATGGTAATATTTTCCCCTTAACCTTATTTGATAAGTTGTCTCTTTCCATATTCAAAACGGACTCTCTAGAATTCTCCAAGTGTTGGGCCATGTCTGGTGGTCTAGGCAAGCCCGATGGAACCTTGTTGTCGGACTTGTGTGTGACTATCACGAACCCTAATTTGTGGGACGTGACACTCACAAGATATTAATCTAGTTTAAACAATGAATGAACTTGATTCTTGTTACCACCTTGGTGAGCATATCTGTAAGATTTCCTATTGTCACAATCTTCTAAAGTTTTTTTCTCAAATCTTCTTTAATTTTTTTCCAAGTGAATAACACTCTGACTATCACAACAGAGACTAATGTAACCTGGAACAGCTCGGTCAGATGGCGACGGCGAGAGAAGTCAAAGAACCATTTAGAACCGAAGGGTCTCGCGCGTGCATTGCACGCGTGAATCGAACGGTCATGGGAGAGCCGCAGCGGCGCACGTGGGGAGCGTACAAGAATCTGGAACCTTCATTGGTGTGATTGTGGCCGTTAGATCAGGGGCAGATCTAATGGTCCACGATCGGCTGCGCATGGAGATAGATGGAGTCAGCTAGGGTTCCTATTAATTAGGGATGAAAGGCCCGATTCGAATCGCCAATCCCCGGCAACGGCGCCAAATCTGATGGGGGATAGAAAGTCCTGCTTTTATGATGAAGCATTCGTCCTTCCACCTTTTGTGAGATTGAAGTATTTAAGATATCGAACCCACAGGGATTGGCTTTACTTACGCAATTTATTCTTCCTGCACAATGGAAAAGTAAAGACACAGATAATTAAGTTGAATTATAACTAAAGAAACTAATTAAAGCAATAAAGATAAATGATCAAGAAATCAAGGATGGAAAAGTGGGGCAGGTTAGAGTGCTTCATAGTGTGGGTTCAATTGACTTATTTTTGTCTCATGCAATCGCACAACACTACCTCAGCAGTACTGCAGATTACTGCCTCGACAGCGATGATGCTTGTTCGCCACGGCAATCTCTTTCTCTTGGGTAGACTTTATCAAAGTTCGGCAAAGTGTCCTTTGATGACTCCGCTTATCTCTAAGTCGAAGTACTATTGATGACCATTCTGTGATGATACCTCTCGGCGTGAATCAATTATAATCACCAACCAATCCCACACTTCTTTTAGCCACTGAAACTCTTAACCTATCTCTAGGCCGAGTTAGTGTTTCCCGATTGAAACACCGTACTTATTCCTTTCGTGAATCTAACTCTCTCGATATGAGATAAATGGATTACTTGCAAACTTCTCTCTCGAGCTTGGATGCAAGAACAAGGAATGGCAAAGAATAAGCAAACCTCAATATTTTATTGCATGAAACAAGAAAGCAAAGTACAATTTTCTTCCACAACTACTCCACAAACTAACCTAAACCCCAAGGGGACGATGGAGGAGTTTAGGGTTTTCTATGAACACTTGATTTCGAGATATCCTCCTCTCTACATAGGCTATGGTTTATATAGGCTTGGCCTAGGGCAAACCTTTCCAAAGTAGGAATACAACTTGGAGTAAAACATAAGTTAAGTACATAAATAAAAGATATTTATTTTATTTCCTAGTTTATTCTTATAAGGATTCTTTTCCCACGTGGCCTTTGACATTGAGTTTCCATGTGTTTCCCAGCTTCGATTTCTATGCCGCTTGTCTTAAAACGTTCACCTTATTTTTCTCTTCAAATCGCCTATCATATCAACATTTGCTCTTCAGGTGCTGCCGCGGCCTTCAGGTGCTGCCGAGGCCTTCAGGTGCTGCCGAGGCCTTCAAGTGCTGCCGAGGCCTGCGGGTACTTATCTGCATTCTAGCTTTGGTTTCTAGCATCCATCCTGCTATCTGGCATTACCTGCGTGGTAGTTTTCTGTCTAAGAGAAAAACCATTAACCGTACCTGTTTTATGCCAAATACTCGATAAATTCATGAATTGAGTATTGAGATGCTGAAATATTGAAATAAGCATAATTATCCAATATTGCCATTAAATCTGTCCTTTATTAACAATAATCGAGTGGGAAATTGATATAAAAATGAGGACTTTTGGGCACTCATCAGTGGCCGTTAGATCAAGGGCAGATCTAATGGTCCACGATCGGCTGCACATGGAGATAGATGGAGTCAGCTAGGGTTCCAATTAATTAGGGATGAAAGGCCCGATTGGGCTTTGTAATTAAATTTTATTGGGTCATACGTAAAACGGGCTTGTTAATTATAATTTTTGTATTTGGGTATTGGACTTTAATAAAACTTGTTTGGATTTTGTTTTAAAAGGTGTATTTGGACTGATAATTATAAATAATCTGGGCTTTTTTTGTTAATATAGGTTTTTATTTATCTGATTGGGTTTTAATTTATATGTTATAATAATATTAATATTAATAATAATAATAATAATAGTAATAATAATAATAATAATAATAATGATATATAATAGTAGAAATAAAAAGATGACCAATTATAATAATAATATTAGTTATAGAATATGATAATAATAGCAATAAACTAAAGTAATAATAAAAGAAAATAATAATAAATATGGAAAACCGAAACTAAAAGGAAATAAAATTAATACTATAACAGTATAATATTTTGGATTTTTTAATATGTGATAATAATTATAACAATAATATAATACTTATGATAAAGAGAAAATAATAATAAAAAAGACTAAAAGGAGTAAATCATAATAGTAACCATAATAATATTTTATATAATAATATTTAATAAAAATAATATCAACATAGGACACGTAGTAAAAAAAAATAAAATTGGAATAATTAATAATTTATAATGTTTTTGGTAGAAGACATTTTTTAGTTGTATATAATCTTTTGATTTTTAATATTTTTTTATAAATAAACAAAATTAGATAAAAAATGATAAATAGCTCATAATTATATTTTTTGTTATAAATGCTAAAATTATCTAAAGCCCATTATTCATGATAAAGATAAAAATGAAAATAAAAACGAGTTTACCTCAGATAAAATTAGTGATTACAATTTCTATGTCATTAATTCTTTTATAATTTATTTTTAACCACCCATTTTTTATTTACTTGACATAAAAAAAATAAGATCCATCTTTAAGAAAATGATAAAAAAAAGAAATGAAATAATTGACTTTGAACAGATAAATCACAAATGACGTGATAATAAATATTCACGATATAATTTTATTTTTACATTTTGGGGTATGCAATGAATTAAAGGTTGATGATTGCTTCGATACTTGATCCATCACTTTTTATGGGCCACCAATTAAACTTTTAGTTAATATATTTGAAGTCCTTAAACTATCTCACCATTTTAAACAAACCCTTTTATTTCATTTGTAATTAAATAAATTATCATTCTATGACTTTTACTCACAATATATTATTTATTGGTTTCTATTTTACTTCTACATTTTATATTTTAATTGACCACAAATATATAATAGTAATTTCTAACTAAACACCTTCATGCATATGATTAATAATTTAATCACATTGTCGCATAATATTTTTCTTTTGAAAATATAGGTTAAAAATGTTTTATCTTCTAATTTTTAAAATAAAATTAAAGTCCAAATAAACAAAATTATGGTGAATATTTTTTTGATGAAATATGCAATTTTATTTATTAGAAAAAATAACAAATTGTTACAATAAACAAGTTCTATAGCATAAAGTTTTAGAGATAGAAAAAATACTTGCATTTGATTCGATTCGTTTTGATTTGATTCGATATGAAATTTTGATAAAAAAAATTTGGGCATTGAAGTAGAGAAGATTTTGAAATAGAAAATAGAAGAGTTTGTATTTTACTGAAATACGAATTAAGGAAGAGTTGAACTTCCTTTGAACTCTAGATATTAATCATATAATGGGAAGATAATGCTAATTATCCTTTTAATATTCGACTATCACCGAACTCAATCACCACAGGAGTGACAGAAAATTTGTTTTAAGGAAACTGTGTTCGTGAAGGCCTCAACACGATTCTTTTTTCTGTTTTAAATCGGTTTACGTTTTTTTGTTTGTGCTTATTTTTAAATTAATAAATTTGTTTTCGTTTTTTAATCGTCTGGATTGATTATTGTGTAGCAGCATATATTTCTTCATATTATTTATATTGGTATATATATCAAGAAAAATTGAGGGACTCAACTCAAACGTAAAAATGAATTCACTAATTATTAAAAATTATGAGTTATTCAAATTTTTATTTTATAATTCAAACTTTATTTGAATTTTTTTGAGTTAAGTCAAGTTTATTAAATTTTAAGTCGAATCGAATCAAAATTTTCAATAATTTTCAGTCGATTTGAGCTTTGCTCACTCCTATTTATATTTACGTGCTATTATTTACTAATTAGATTCAATATTTTGTTTTTTTCTTTTAACTTTATATATTAAAATAGTTTTCTTAAATACTAAAAATTGGAAAATACACAACAAAGAAATCGTGACAATAATCACGTTGCTCCCTTAAACGTCGTGCCCGTCCATGCCTTTAAATACACATCAAAGCAATCGGTTTATCATTTCATCTCCCTTCAACTTTTTGATTTCTTTCATCTTTATCTTTTACATTTTATTTTCGATTTTCTTCTTCTTCAAAAACACTCAGAACAAAAACATGCCAAACCGAAGACAAAACCCAGTCGCTACGACCGAATCAACCCCCAAGTTCCGAAGATTTTCAACAGTCGCGATAGAGAAGGACTATCAACACAATTTCAAGGCGAGACAAGTATGGGAGGAATAAGGGTTTCATTACACGGATGTTGAAGATCTCGACAGCGAAACTGTCATCCTATCTAAAATAACATTCCAGCGGTGACAAAAATTTGCAAAACAGCTAAAACCGATCAACATCATATGTTTCCTCGAATTTTTTTCCCACCGACATCAACCAAACAACCTATATATACCTTTAGGTTCGGGCGATCTAGGTGGCAGACATCACCATCAATGCCCATTTCGTCTTCTATATTGAAGAGAATGAACATTCTGCCATCGTTTGCCGCTCTCACCACCATCGACTTTGAGATGATGAAGAACGAGTTATGTGTGGCAGGAGTAGAATGAAAAATTGACAAGTACCGCGGTTCTGTAAGCCGTCGTGACCTCAGAACCGAAGCAAAGCTGTGGAACACCTTCATAAAAAGATGTCTGTTACCTAACTCTCACAACCAAACAATTGATCGACCATGATTCGCCTTCATCCATTCTATCATCCACAATCGAAGAATCAATCTCGGCCACATCATCAGCGAGTAAATCTTCGGCTGCACAGCAAAGGACAAAGGTATGCTCTATTTTCCATGTTTAATTACAAATCTCAGCCGCTTGGAGAGGGTTCTAGTACTACCAACAAAAACGTTCACACCGGGAAGGAAATGTTGAATAAGAGAGGTTAACATGAAGAGAATGCAAGTTGAGGATGTTGTCCCTCAAGCATTTTTCGCCCCCACTACAACAGAATCAGGCATATTATAGTAGCTACAACGCATAAGAAAAGGCAACTGGCCTTAACGAGATATGTTCATGATTTCAACGTAGCAACCCACTGAGAATAACACAACGTATCAACATCGACTCCGAGGAGGAGTTCAAGAAGAAACCCATTCCCATACGAGTCCAACCCCCGTGCTCGTCCAAAAAGCGTACTACCAACCCACTGAGAACAACACAACCACCACCAAGGAGCTTTCGAAAGCTAGTTATCGACAACGACTCTGATGATTATTTTGAATCTGGTTTGATACAGGCCAATAATATTTTCTTATTTTTCCTTTTCTATTTATTTTTATTTTCTCTTATTTTATTTTTCTGTTTATCTTTTTATCTTATCTATCATATATTTTTCATGCATTGAGTATAATGCATTCCTTGAGTTTGGGGAAGCATTAGTTCACTTTTTTACTATGTAATTAAAATTGCAATGTATGAAAATATCTGCTACCTTATCGACAATTGCATTAATTTTGTTAATTATACTTCTTTATGCAATTTATTTTAAGTCTATAAATTTTATAGAGTACTTCCTCAGTAGCAATATGCCATCTAGTCCACCGTAATAGAGTTTATCTTTCACTAGACTTGAATTCAGAAAGGTATCATAGGAATAGTAATTAGGATTAGACTATGAGTCTGAAAAATATAAACACTGTGGGACTTAGTTGATTTCAGAAGTTTTTTCTTTAAAAAGTAATAGAAGACTTTAGATTATAGATAGAGGTGCCTATCACCAGCTAGTGCGGTCTTTAGAGGTGCCTATCACTAGCTCTAAGACTTAGTAATTTTCCCACTCACTAGAGGTTCCCTAAATTGGCTATAGTAAGAATAGTTCAACACTTGAGGTGACCAAAACCGACTCAAGCAATATAAATATATACTCACACATATTTATATTCAGCATAGGGAAAAAGGGAAAATAGAATACGATTCTAAGTCGGGAGTCTTGAGCTAGAAAAAAGATTAGAACTTAGAAATTCAACTTTGTTATAGCTACGCACACACTCATAAAGACTTATAGTTCAGTTCCAAGGAAATACTAGAACCTAAAAGTGGCCGAGCCAAGAAAAGAGCTCCTCCGCGGCAGACGAGAAGGCATATTACTATGAAAGTCCTGACTTAGATTATATTTGCATTGCTTGAGGATAAGAAATAGTTCGATTTTGGGAGTGGTGATAAGTGCAAAAAAATCCTATATTTTATACCACTTTACACTCAATTATTACTTTTAATTAATAGACTTTAATGAAATATTGAATAATTCTGCATATTATCTACATTCCAGTATACAAGTGTTTAAATACTGTTTTTAAGAAATGGTTTTGAAGTGTTAAGATTGTCCCTATTTATATGTAAGCTTTAGGGATCAACTTATAAATAACCCAAAGTTTAAGGACTCAAAAATAATTCCCCCACACCATTTAATATCAAATTAAATGGTTTTATTCATTTCAAATCAATGGCTATAAAAATCCTACGTTTTAATCCATAATAAAAAAATTTCACCTTGACATGAAATTCTCCAAGATTCTCAAATCTTCTTTAACTACCCAAATAAAGTTTATCTTTTAAAGTGACTCCAAATACGTTCATGAGCGTCATACACTCAATGGTGCAAAAACTCTTGTCACATCAATAAAGTTTCACGTTCGTAGACATCGGTTACTCTTCCAGAACGTGCGTCCTTAGACGCTTCATGATGCTACTTGGTCTGATCTCAATGACTAAGTCAACCTTCAAGACACCTTGAGTCTCCTTTATTCTCTCTATGGTGATCTTGAGGATGCAATCTTGGTCATTCAAGTCACTATACATGTTTTGGAGATCATCTTGAACTTCCTCTAAGATATCATTCTTAAAGGACTTCAACGTATGCATCGTAACACCATCTCTTCGTCTTGCCATCTCGATCACTTGTCACGAACTAGCTTAATTGCAACTGCAAACACGTTCGAATACAAGTCCTATAAACTCACTATGATACAACTTTTCACGTCCATAGAGTTTCACATCCTTAGAACTTGACTAATCGTTCAGAATGTGCAACCTTAGATGCTTCGTCACGCTACTTGGTCCGATTTCAGCGACTAAGTCATCCTTCAATCAGCCTTGCAAGAACTCTTGGTCGAAAAAGACTTGGAGAAACCCTCAAGCCTTCTAGGATGCAAAAGCTTAAATAAGCATCTGGGTAGCTACTCCTAGCCACTCGAGAGGCGACAAGAATGAAGAAGCTTAATAAAGAACAAGGAAGAATAGAGTAAATGCCTCAGAGCTTTATTATTCTCTATCAAAGTAGGATGAGTGGAATTGTTGGGTGATTACAAATGGTGCTGGGAGCTCTCTATTTATAGTTAAGCTCCCACTCAATTAATGGTCCAGATCGATTTACATTGATGGCAAGGATTAGCCCAAAATAAATACAAAATCAGCTATCTAAGGAAATTCTATCAAATCCTATCTAAGTAAATCAATTCATAAGATAATTTTCCCTATATAATTGATCTCTCCTGATATGGTAAGATTTTCCCCTTATCCTTATCTGATAAGTTGTCTCTTTCCATATTCGAAACGACCTCTCTAGCATTCTCCAAGTGTTGGGTTAGTCTGGTGGTCTTGTCAAGCTTGATGGAACTTTGTTATCAAAATTGTGTGTGACTATCACGGACCCCAATGTGAGGGACGTGAGATTATCCCCTCTCGAACTTAGCGACGACTTCGTCGCTCTACTAGAACGATCCTGGTTTGGTCTATCTTGGATATTGCTACTCGTTTCCTCAACTTGATGTGGTTTCCCTATAAATATTGCTTGCGTTAGCTTCTGTCGCCATCGACTACTTCGATCCTCTACACCATTCCTTGCATCATCTTAATGGTTTCTCGATGTCTTGGCTTGCTCATGTGCCTTCATAAGAACCGCTCGCTTTGACTCTTCCCACCAAGTAATGTCGCGTGCTAAGACGCCTTTGGATACATCTCCTTCATGTTTTGATTTGCCTTGACTAGGGCACTCTTGGGCTTACGGGAAAGTGTTGGGTGTCCCCACATTGAACATTGAATGAACTTTCAGACTCGTCAACACATTTGGTTGACTCCTAAGAATTCTTAAAGGTCCCTTCCAAGCTTTGTTTCTCCGCAATATGAGTTAGATGTTACTCGACCTACACTCCACAGTGATGACAAATCAAAAGCAAAAGCAAAATTATTGTGTTTGATATGTACCTTCCTCTCGGTTGCCTTCGCTCTAAAATGGGTCAGCCTTTCTATCGCCACAAAGTTTGACCCCCTTTGCATCAAACTTTCTACCTCAAAGTTCTTTACACGATTTTGCCTCGGTCCTTCTAAGAAGTACGTTGCCCTTGGTTTCATCTGCCCGTTCGACTTGATGTTTAGAGCTCTCTTCTTGCATCAACCCTTCTTTCTCGAAGTTCAGTGCTTCCTCTTGCGTTTGTTCTTCTTACTTGAAAACCATCGCTTCACTCCCACCTTGCCCATGGGTGGTGTCTCCAAGTTCGCTATGTCTCTTTTCAGCTTGACTCCCTTAAACTTTTTCATGATCTTTGAAGATGTGTCTTTCCCATGAACATTCTCGACAAGCACCTCGATAGCATTCTTAAACATGACCAACTTATTCTGCTCTTGGTTATTACTCGCCTTAGCAGAATCAATCGGGCATTCTAACAACTTGTGTGGTCCCTTACATCGGTAGCACTTGAGTTGCTTCTTATTCACCCTCGGCTTAACGGCTTTATCATTTGCTATCACATCGGGTTTTAATCTTGG
Organism: Abelmoschus esculentus; assembly: GCA_035048815.1. Lineage (NCBI taxonomy): Eukaryota > Viridiplantae > Streptophyta > Magnoliopsida > Malvales > Malvaceae > Abelmoschus > Abelmoschus esculentus. The sequence continues at coordinate 8,537,062 of JAUCBN010000049.1, forward strand.
TTCGATGCTTTGGTACTCATAGTTGCACCTTGATTCTTACTTGGCTTGTTAGAATACGCAATTGCGCTAAGTCGCACTACTTCCCCTTATGTTTCGTCTTGTTTCTTGACGATGGTAGTAAGGCAATTCTTCTCGGGAAAACCCCTTATCAGATATGGACCATCGCAGAAATGGCACTTCAATCTTCTGCTCACCTTCTTCTATCACAAAGACTTAGTCTCGCCACTCCCACTGTATCTCGTCGTGGTCTTGGACATCTCAATGTTGGTTGACTTGTCTCCCACAGGCTCTGTCAATAACTCAGCCTTTTCATTGGCTTGAGCATCTTTTTGCTCTACCATGAGCTTTTACCTTTGCTTCATTAAGAAGGTTTTGAGCGAACCCAATTCACTTAATATAGTCTTGCAACTGAGTAGCTCATTCTTGAGTCCATCCACGTCAATCCGTAAAGCCTTCACATCGGCTTCACAAATATTACTCCCTCCAATTTTCTTCAAATCATTGAGAACATGTTGAGTCTCGACCTTCAACCTATCTTCCATGGACTCTAATTGGTTAAGGCGAGATTCCAAGACACCTTGGGTCTCCTTTATTCTCTCTTTGGTGGTCTTAAGGATGAAATCTTGGTCATTCAAGTCACTATACATGTTTTGGAGATCGTCTTGAACTTCCTCAAAGATATCATTCTTAAAGGACTCCAACATATGGATCGTAACACCATCTCTTCATCTTTCCATCTCGATCACTTCTCACGAACTAGCTTGAATGCAACTACAAGCATGTTCGAATACAAGTCCCCTCGACTCACTCTGATACCACTTGTCACATCCGTAGAGTTTCACGTTCGTAGAACTTGGCTACTCATCCGAAACATGCGACCTTAGAGGCTTCGTCACGCTACTTAGTCTGATCTCAGCGACTAAGTCAGCCTTCAACCAGACTTGCGAGAACTCTTGCTCGGCAAAGGCTTGGACAAGCCCTCAAGGCTTTTAGGGTGCAGAAGCTTAAACAAGCACTTGGGTGGATACTCTTAGCCACTTGAAAGGCAACAAGAACGTAGAAGCTTAAGAAAGAACAAGGAAAAATAAAGTAAATGACTTAGAGCTTTATTACTCTCTCTCAAAGGAGGATGAGTGGAATTATTAGGTGATTACAAATGGTGGTGGGAGCTCTCTATTTATAGCTGAGCTCCTACTCAATTAATGGTCCAGATCGATTTACATGTATAGCTAGGATTAGCCCCAAATAAATACAAAATCAGCTATCTATCAAATATTATCTAATTACATTAATTAATAGGAAAGTTTCCTTGGATAGTAGATCTCTATTGATATGGTAAGATTGCCCCCTTATCCTTATCTGATAAATTGTATCTTTCCATATTCGAAACAGGCTCTCTAGCATTCTCTAAGTGTTGGGCTTAGTCTGGTAGTCTTGACAATCCCGATGGAACCTTATTGTCGGAATTATGTGTGACTGTCACAGACCCCAATGTGAGGGACGTGACACTCACAAGATATTAATCTAGTTCAAACAATGAATGAACTTGATTCTTGTTACCACCTTAGTCAACATATCTATAAGATTTTATATTGTCACAATCTTCAAAAGTTTTTTTTCTCAAATCTTCTTCAATTTTTTGCCAAGTGAATAACACTTTGACTATCACAATAGAGACTAATGTAACTTGAAACAGCTCCCAAGTCTTCCAACAATCCGTTAAGCTAAATTATTTCTTTAACAACCTCTAAAACTACCATATACTCTGCCTCTGTAGTATACAAAGCCACCATTAACTATAAAGTAGACATTCAACTCACTTGCACTTTTGCTAAAGTAAACAAGTACCCAATAGTTGATCGATGCTTATCCAATTCACCAACATAGTCAGAATTAACATATCCAACCACAACCTAACCATATTCTGCTAAAACACTAAACGAACATCTACGATTTGTTGGAGATACCGTAGTATCCATTTCACTACTTGTCAATGTCCTTTTTAAGGATCATGTATGTACCTTCTCACAAGTCTTAATGCTTGTGAAATGTCAGACCGCTTACACGCTATTGGATATATCAAGCTTCCTATTGGATTAACAAATAGAACTTTTGTCATATATTCTCATACTTCATCAGTTTTAGGAGATAATTGAGAACTAAGTTTCAAATGTGAAGTAAGTGGATACTTACATGTTTTGAATTATAATTCATACCTAAACATTGTAATACCTTTTTCAAATATTGTCTTTGAGTCAAAAAAAAGTCTATCGTTCCATTTTTCTCTACTTATCTCCATACCAGAAATCTTCTTGGACTCACCAAGATTCATCATCTTAAACTCTTGATTCAAATGAGTTTCAATTTTTCAATTTCTTGTAGCTTTCTTAAATACACACAATAGTCGTATTTGCTTCTTGTGTACTTTTACCTCATCATAAAATTATCAAATTTTTTGTACTACTACCTATGAGATTGTTTTAATCCATAAAGCAACTTATTCAACTTATAAATTCATTTCTCACCACTAACAATCTTGTATCTTTCTAGTTGAGTCATATTGATCTTCTCTTCCAAATGACCATGCAAGAAAATTGTCTTTACATCGAGTTGAGTTAACTCCAAATTCAACTGTGGTACTAAGACCAACAATATTTGAATGGAGGAATGCTTCACAATAAGGGAAAATTTTTATTGTAGTTAATTCTCTCTTTTTGACCATAGTCTTTTGCTATTCATCATGCCTTGTAAGGAACATATTTCTTGCTAGGAGATCTTTTTTTTAAATACACACTTTCATCCAATTGTTCTTTTACATTTCTGTACATACGTCAAATTTTAGTACCACACTTTCATCTAATTTTATTCTTATAGAGAGATTGCATTTCTTCATCCATAATGCTTTTCATTTGTCACTTTCTAATCTTTTTATTACTTCTTGAAAACTGAAAAATATATCATCTTCAACAACTAAAAGGGCATAGACCACCATATTAGTAAGTCGAGTAGGTCTACAAATTTTTCTCCTTGTTTTCTAACTATAAGTGGTTCTAGTGTCTATATTGTTTCTTGGGTTTGAACTTCTTGATCTTCTGATTCTTTCATTAGAGTTATAGAATCAATAACATCAATTACTAGACTAATCATCATTGGTTGAAGCTCCACCTATTTTGAAATACACTTCACCTGTTATGGAGTACTACTCATCTGAACATCTCCATTTTTAATGTTCTTCAACATGATAGAATCATCAAAGGTAAGATCTCTACTACAAATTATCTTCTTTGTGTCTATGCACCAAAGATGAAATCCCTTCACGCCATGAGTGATTTCTATGTAGAGAATATTTTTACTCTAGAATCAAGCTTTGACTTCTTTATATGATAGTATGTGTTGGATGTAAATATACATAAGGAATCATAATCTGTAGAGAATTTTTTAAACCATACCTTTAATTGTGCTTTTCCTTCAATCTTCAATGACAATAGATGATTGATGAGACGATCAACATAAGTCACAACATCAACATGAAATGATTTGTCCAACCCAACATTGGACAAAATACATTGAACTTTCTTAAGTAATGTTCAATTCATACGCTCTGTCACTCCATTTTGTTATGGTGTATATCTAACAATGAACTGTTGAATAATATCATACTCTTGGAAAACATCAAAGAGATAATCACTTCTATATTCCCTTTAATTTTTGTCCTAAGTTGTTTGATCATTTTGCTAGTCTTGTTTTCGATCATATTTTTTCACTTTAGGAAAACTTTGAACACTTTATCTTTAGACTTGATTATATATACTCAAACTCTTCTGAAAAAATCATCAATAAAAGTTACAAAATAGTGTTTCCCTCTTAAAGATGTTATTTTGAAATGACCTCATATATCTAAGTGAATACAATCCAAAATACCTTTCTTATTATGAATAGTGATGCCGAATTTCACTCTCTTTTATTTTCCTAGAACATAATGCTCACAAAAGTTTAATTTGCAAGCTTTTGTACCCTTAAACAATCTTTTCCCATAATTTGCAAAAAATTCTCATCATCGTGTTTCTACGGCATATGCCACAACAAGATTGAATCTAATTTGTCTACCTCTAAAACTAATACTCCCGCTCCAATATCTGTAACACCTTGGTAGTAATACACATTATTTTTCTTAATGCCCTTCGTTATCATCAATGCACCATATGTGATTTTAAAAATTTCATCTCTCAAAGTAATGACTATTCCTTTATATTCCCGAATTCAATATCCACTCATCTAAATGAAATGTTAATGGTGAAGCAACAACTATTGATATTTTAGAGTTATTAGTATCACGCTCTGCAACAAATGCATATGAGCAACTTTTCCTGCCTCTTTAGCTTCCAACAATCTTTCTTTTAATGGTCTTTCCTCGATAGATATATAGGTAGGTAGGTAGGTAAGTAGGTAGCTAGATAGATAGACAGATAAATAGATAGAGATGTAGGTTTAGTTTCTACTTGTGGTTCAAAAGTAGGTTCAATTTCAACTTGTGGTTCAAGTGCAGGTTTAGTTTCAAATTGTTCAACTCAATATAGATGCACATGATGGGTTCTTGGTTAATTGAGACATTATTTTGAGTATGATATCAATTTATGCAATTAAACGTTAGTGTTTTAGAACAAAATTTAGCAATAAAAACGGAATTGCGGAAGACGTAATTTAAATAAGTCGGTGTAAACAAGTAGAAAATAATGCTACAAAGAGCAAGCATGTCGTGAAACCAACATTAGCTTCACATTAAGACCAGATTTCAATGCTTCCAAATACTGATCCTACATCATAGCAAGACTTAATCAGCCAAAGTCATTTTCCTAATACCGACAAGGAACAAAGAAGCATTCAATTCCAAGGACTCAAAAAGAGCAGTTTTTTTAGGTAAACTATATAAATGGTCTTCGACTATGCTTTAATTATCTTCTATGTCCTTTGACTATTATAAGTTACAAATTTGTTCAATGATTTAAAAATTATAATAAATTGGTCTAATGCCGTTAAAAAATTAACGATTGATGATGTGATAGTTAATATAAATTGATATAATTATATAATTAGTCCTTAAATTTCACACTTTATTATTTAATTCTAATTTTAAAAATTAACTCACATAATTTTAATAATCTATCAATTTAGTCACTCTTATCCTCTTCCGATGCCATTTATTTTTAAATTATTAATTAAAAATACCATTTCAGAAATTTATTTGTATACAAAACAAAAACTAAAGAGATAGAGGACCGATAAAGGTCACCCAATTTAGTACATACATTTATCTACCCTCAAGTTTCCAGGGAATTAAAATGTTCCTGGAAGTTAATTACGAGGAACCGAAGAACATGTGTCACTGATTCAATATTCATGTCTTGTCGTTCTTTAGGTTCTACAAAGGTGTTGAAGAATTGAATAACCCAATTATAAATTTAATTATAATTTATCAAGCTTTTTATTCCTTGTTTCTATTGTCTAAAACCCCATTTTAGTTATAACTTTGTTCTTCATGCTCCAGATTTTCTCCTACTCGCTTCCTCAACTATAAACTCGTATTTCTCTTATTTTTATGTATTTGAAGTGATGTTTTGGGGGTTTCATCTTTTTACTAAGCAGTAAATGTCCTTTTTTTGTTTTTTGTTTTGTGTTTTTAAGGATTGATGACTTAAAATTTTAGGGTATGTCAATTTCTCTTTTGACTAATCGTTGTCTGCATCTTTCTATATATTACACACAAGCTTTGCTCTTTTTTCTTTCTGTTTTTAATAACACTTCTCAGTTTTTCATTTGTTATGCTATCAAAAATTGAATTCAGATTTTAGATGAGAAAAAAAGCAGAAAACAGAGTTTAGATGAGAAAAAAGGTCGAGAGAAAATGAAAGAGGAGATAATTCATTCTTTTCATTCGATAAAGAAAACAAGAAGATAAATTTCCAGACCTAATAACCCAATAAGAAATGAAACGGTGCGTTTCACTATCCTCACTTAACGTCTAAAATAACCAAACAAAAACTTAAAATTAATAAAGAAAAAATCCAGTTGGCACTTTGACTTTGACCCTTTACAATGCCTCTTTCTTTAACAGATCCTTGTCTTCAAGGATAAAATGTAAAAATTGCATCTTCAACTGGTACAGAATCTTTCAAGTTGCATCCTCAAAAAACAAGTTAGTCAAAACCCTCCTTCACAGGCAAGTTCATGGATAACCTTTACAATATCAAACATGGCCTCCAACTGTGCTAGTTTAAGAGCATTCTGTGACATTCTCTTGAGCTCATTTGTTTTCTATTTCGACACAATTCTAACTGTTTTCTTTTGACTTCTGGCGAACAATCTAGCTTCATTGTCTACTACATATGGTACCTTGCCCTTTTCCTGTCTTGGAATGTAATCATAGAGAACAATTGAAAGCCCCCTCATCGAGGCCTCTGTAATGGTATTGGGACCAATTTTTGTAGTTATGCAGTCACAAGTGCTCATCCATTTCTCCATCTGGGTCTTAAATCTTCTGACCTTCATCAGTAACATCCATTCCTGCAATTCTAATATCGAGGCAAAGCTTTTGTTTCGACCACATATTATGATCAATTCCCTATTGTTTTTTGTTGATCTTCATCGTATAGTGATTCACTGAGCACCATTGTTGTTCTCTTAACAGGCCCCATTCCTTCACCACCTCTCATCAGCAAAACAACTTGCAAATCAGGATCTAACTTCAGCTCTATTCTCAAGTCATCCTTGGAAAGAACTGCACGGGCGAACGAAGGCTGAATAGGAAGGCCGAAAACCCAAACATGGAAATCTTCAAGGCAATTATATATTGCTCTCTTGGCTACCTCCTTTGATGGGCAGTGACATATGTTAACTCTAGGATGAAACCAAGTAGGATAACACGTATTGAGATATGTAATTACAGTAACAAAAATCACTTTCTTTTGAAGACCTTTCCATTTAAGAACTAGGAGAAGAATGTGTTGCATCATGATATTAATACTCTTTCTCGGGACAACAAGTTTATCTAAATAGTTTTGATTCACCATCACCAAAAGCCTAAATTTATAAGGATCCTTCATTTCCACAACCTCCTTGCTATAAATTCTTGGCAATAAAATATCATTAAAATTTATAACCACACCTGTACCTCTATGTGATGATGAAATCTTATAGCTTCTAATGATAATCGGAGAAATTTGATTAATCCCTTGATTCATATTTCTCAAAAACCTTTGTATTTCGGCATTGACAACCAAAACTACAACTCTCGGAAATTGCATTATCAACATTCCTTATTATTCTTCAGTAAAATCTGATCATTTTGTATCATTGACCCCTTTTCGTGTAGACTCACTTTCCTTTGGTTCTTCCCGTAACTCACTAGATGGGTCATTGGGCATCTGAGGAGGACCTTCTTTTATAATCGTTGCTGGAAACATTGAACCTCCATAATGGATCTGTGAGGTTCCTTGAGAGGTCGTCGGTCTCACTCCCAATATTCGAGGCGCGTGTAAAGGATCCATTGTTTTTGTCGTACGCTTTTCAAAAGCCCTTTCAATAATTACCTGTAGATATGCCTTCATCGAAAGCCTCATATCCTTAATCTTGGTGTCGAGCGTGACCTCCATGTACGATTGCAGTTCCTTTAGTTTATCATCGAGGGAACCTTCGATTCTTGCTATATCTGCCTATAGACTAGCGATCTCTGCTTGCATAGCTTGTGCTCGAGCAATGGTCGCAGAAACGAGCTGGCTCTGATACCTTTATTACGCTACCAAATATTGATTTCAGATTTTAGATGAGAAAAGAAGCAAAAAATAGAGTTTAGATAAGAAAAAAGGTCGAGAGAAAATGAGAGAGGAGATAATTCATTCTTTTCATTTGATAAAGAAAACAAGAAGATAGGTTTCCAAACCTAATAACCCAATAAGAAGTGAAACGGTGCGTTTCACTATCCTCACTTAACGTCTAAAATAATCAAACAAAAACTTAAAATTAATAAAGAAAAAATCCAACTGGAACTTTGACTTTGACCCTTTACATCATTACTTTCTCGGGAAAACTACGATCTTTCTTTGATTTTTTTCGCTAGTTCATGCTTTTGGGTTTTGTTTTCTCTAAGGTTTTTATTAAATTTTATTTTAGTTTCAATGGAAGATAATTATTGACGAGAAAAAAATCCAAATCAAAAGAATCAAAGACACAACAATGAGGCAAAATGATTTTCTCGAAGAAGAGAAGAGGGCTCTTCAAAAAAGCTAATAAGCTTTCAATTTGGCTTACATCTCTTTAGTTTTTGTTTTATTTACGATTAAAATTTTGAAATGATATTTGTAATTAATAATTTAAAAAGAAATAGTATGGGAAGATGACAAGGAATGACTAAATCGATAGATTATTAAAATTATGTGAGTTAATTTTTAAAATTAGGATTAAATAATAATAAGTGTAGAACTTGAGGACTAAATATGTAATTATATCAATTTATATTAACTGCTACGTCATCAAACCATTAATTTTTTAACGATGTTGGACCAATTTATTATAATTTTTAAGTCGTGGGACCAATTTATAACTTATGATAATCGAGGAATATAAAAGATAATTAGAGCATAGTCGAGGGACCATTTTATGTAGCTGAACGAACACCAATAACAAAACTTTACCAAAGAAACCTTAAGTTCAGAAACCAAATTTATAGATATCAACAAATAAAAAACCATTAGAGCAAACATAAGCATTAAGCAATGAAAAAACTTCATAAACCCATTCCATATGTGGTTTCTTAGTTTTAAATGGATGGGTTTATACAAATGGATCTAATTTAATGGTTTATTGGGGTTTTGGTGTTTAGCAATGGGCTTATCAGACCCAATATTTCTGATTTTTTAGTAATGGCCTCAGTTTTATTTTATTGTATAGTATTAAATTTATTGATCGATAAATTCAAATAAAAATCATTTTTAATCATTGAACATTATATTATCAACTTTTATGTGATACAAAAGAATATAAAAACCTCTGATTAATTTAGTTTAGTTTATTAAAAAATCCAACTATAAACTTTAAACTTAAACTTGATTTTTTTTTTTTAAATCTTTGATGCTATGATGAACTTGAAGATCTTTTATTGGTGTGGATTTAATCATTTAATGCACTTGACATAAGTCTGGCGTTTGCCAAATTTATTAGTACTCTAGGTGATGATTTAGAAAGTGACATATACTTAAGTATTTGTACTAAAATTTGAGAAAGAAAGGAGGAATAAATTTTGGACATTTGTTCATCAATAAAGAAAAATATGTAAGAGTACTAGGAGGAATAAATTTGGACATTTGTTCATCAACAAAGCAAAAAATAGGAGGAATAAATTTTGGACATTTTGTACTCTTTTTTTCTTAATTAAAAATAGTAATCTATATATGCACATTTTTTAGACTTATTAATATTACATTAATGGCGTTTTTTCAACAATATTGTTAGAGATTTTTTTCCCAAAAATATTGAACCACTCAAATTATTTTTAACAATATAGTGAATTACTATTCAAATCAAAAGTCGAATTGCTTTCAACCCATCTTCAAATGGTGTTCGTGTTTTAATAAAAATAATAAAACATTGTTCAAAGACAGAAAAGAAATCAGTCTTTGAATAGTATTTTTTTCACTCAAGCACTGTTTCAATATTGTTTGCCCTAATAAAACAAATTAAAAGAAAAACATTGTTTAAAGACGAGTTCATTTCATCCCGTCTTTGGATAAATTATATTATTTAATTTATTTATTGTTTAAAAACGGATTGGAAACATTCGATTTTCTAAACTCAACAGCAAATTACAATATACTAGGAAATAATGTTGCGGAAACAATATTTTTTTGAAATTAAAAAATTCAAAAACAATATTACAGTAAATACTGTAAATTTTCCTACATTATTTGATCTTTTTATATTAAATTTATAAATTGTTTACAATAATTATATTGAAAATCATTTATTGATGATGAAAAGTAATTTTAATGGAAAAATTAAGAAAATATTGTTGTTTTGAATAAAAATTAAGAAAATAAGGTTTGGGAGGTTTATTTTTGTTTCGATGATAAAATCTACAATGAATTCAGAAAATTTCTCATGTAAGAGAAGTTCATACATATTTTAATATATATTTTTTATTTGACGTTGTAACAATGATAAGATTTTTTTTAATATTTTTTTTCTAATGAACACCACCTAAAAGAGAAATTCTATGCATGTATTACGGCTGGCACGCAATATCTGCCATAAACGCCTCATGCAGAAGTCGTCCAAGCTTGTATGGGGTGGCAGACTCTCCTATAATGCATGAGTAGGGATAGTAATGGATTTTGGACCCAATCTGATCCGAATCAGTAGATTTAGATTCGTTTTATAGGATTTGGATCTTAAAATTTTAGATCCGATAGATCTAAGTTGGATTTAAATCTTTTGATTAAAGTGCGGATTTGAATCTGAATCTAACATTAAGATCTGAACTTAAACCCGGACTCGTTTACTTATTTATTAAAAGCCCACCTTTTATTTTAAAAAATATATAAATATATAATAATATGTTTTATATTTCACATTATTTTTTTAATGTAATTTTTATTTATTTATGATAAAGAGACTTTTTGGAGGAATACATGCTTGTTCTATTATTAATGAAGATTGTGACGATGATGCAAAAATGATGAATATCATTGACATGTTATATAAGAAAATTATTATATTATGTAACCTTAATATTAATATTTAAAATTTACAAATATTATTTTTACAAAATAAATTTTTCTCTTTGGTTGGTTGTTTCTTATTTGTTTTAGGATGTTTATGGTTTAAGTAGTGATGAAGACTAACACTTTAAAAAGTAGAAGTGCAGTACTCGATTTGCAATAATAAAATATTTTATAATCTATATTTTTTAATATTTATGTAATTATTGAGTTTTTTTTAAAATTTTAATTTATCGTTTTTTATTCTGATACTAGTTAATTGAAATTAATCTTTTCTTTATCAAAGTTGTTATGTGAAATTAATTAATGACAATTTTATTACGTTAAAAAATAGGTTGAATAGTCATTTTTTAATAGATCCGTTTTGGATCCGGATTCGTAAGATCCATTGGATCTGTAACACCCTCGACCTGGTGCCACATCGGGCCTCCAGCCCAAAACCTGTATTTCAATTTTTTTTCCCAAAAGGCCAAAAAGACGAGTCCAAATCCATTTCCATCATAAGATGATAAGATCCAAATCCATTTAAAAACATAAATCCGAGTAAGTTAAAGTAGAGAAGCTCCAAAATATTATAACCGTTTAAAAATATTCTACAATAATAAAACAGAGTTACAAATTATACATATAGGGTCCTACAAGTACAAATGCCCACTATGCCTAATAACAATACTCTGACAACAGATGTCGATGCTGAACCCACCATGATGATGCTCCTCGGAAAGCTTCCTTAACCTACGCACGAAAACACATTTCGAAACGCTGAGCTACTAAAGCTCACTGGGTACTCGACCAACCGATCCACATCAAGCATAGCATAAAATAAGCATAGCAACATGAATGATGACATGGCATGAGTACAATGGCGCTACCATAACCGCCTAAACACATGATATCATGATGGCATATATCAGCACATAGCATATGCATGACAAGAGAAGACCACACAACATCTCAAGTTCTTAACTCATATTTATATCTCATATATATATATATATCGGTGTCCATATCACCTCCTAGTAGTATAGAAGTAGGGGGACCCATCAGCACTAAGCAAGGCTCGTGACATGCCACTCCACATAATCCGCTAAGAAACCCATCAGCACTAAGTATAGTCCTAGCTGGTCTTATAATATAATATCGATAACCCATCAACACTAAGTAAGGTTATCAATTTTACCATCATATAATATATACTATAGTAACCCATCAGCACTAAGCAAGGTTATCAGATTATCTCATAATCATATAATATACTCTAGGCAACCTATCAGCACTAAGCAAGGTTCTTAGTAAGCCACATGACTTGAATAGGTCACACGAACCCTTAACAGTTCCACATACCGGTTTATACCACTAGACTCCAATTATTATTCAATTAACTCTTTAACAGGGCTAGGTGTCTATTTCTCGTTTTAATATTCATTTTAAAGTTTAAACAACTCTTTGGAACTTCTAAGATAGCATTATGATACTTTAACACTTTTCCACAAGAACTTAGGCTAAAATACCCTGGGGTATCGATACCCTTACTTGGAGTATCGAAACACCAGGTATCGATACCCTCACCAAAGGGGTATCAAAACGAATCGTATCGATACCCTCCCAAAGGGGGTATCAAAACACTTTGACTGACCTCAAAGTCAACAAAAGAGGACCTACCCGCTTTGATACGGTATCGAATCGGGAAGGTCACTGGACAACTCGGTATCGAAACGCCCTACCCACTTTTCGATACCCCTGCACGAAAAGTGCAGTTTTTCATATTCGAACACTTAAGACTCTATCCAAACTTGATCCATTTATTCCTAAATTGATCCTAAACTGTAAGAGAACTTTCCTAAACGTGTTTAGACCTTAATAACAGAAGTTCATCAATAAATTCATGATCCACCATTAAAGACCACCCTAAGCTACCAAGCATACCAAACCAATCAACAAACATGCATTTAAACTTAAAGCATGATATGCATGACGATTAGGAGTTGGAAGGGTACCAAACTTAAGCAAAACCAGCAACCCCGAGCTCCAAGCTCAACCTCAAGGTTTCTCCTTCCTCAAGCTTGAAGAAGGCTCTCCCACTTGTTTCTCTACAAAGGGAAGACAAGAAGTGAATTAGACACCAAGGAGATGATTCTCAAAGTCTAAAACACTAGAAAAACCAAGATTAACACCCTCAAAAACCTATTTCCGAACTCAACCCTTAACCCTCTCTTAACCCTTTTTCTTCTCCAAACCAACTCCTCTTTAGCTTATTCTATAGATCCACAACAACTCTACAACATCCTCTCCAACATAAAAACGAGATTTCTAACACAACTGATAAAGATCCTACCTTTTTGCTCTTCCATTCCTTGCCACAAAGATGGAGAAGAAGAAGAAAAGAGAGAAAAGATGAGCTCACTCTCTGTAGGGGAATTAAAACCACAAACCCCCTCTTTTTCCAATCTCGACATTTACCAAAATGCCCTTCTAAACAAGCCTAACTTAAAACTCAACTCAAGCCCAACAACTTAAGGCCTAACAAGGCCTAAACTACACAAACCCGGGGCCCAAAACCGAAGCCCAAACCCCTCGAGTTAACTTGACACTCGGATCCGAATTCGGGTCGTGACAGGATCTAGATCTGGGTCTCAATTTTCTAGACAAACGGATCTGGGGCGATTCTGGATCCATAATATAAAAATGGATCTGGATTTGGATCCAACTGGATCCGGTCCAATTTTGGCTCGTTGCCACCCTATACATGAGTGGGTGAGATCATAGGTAAAGAAAATGGTTAGAGACAGATGATAAAAAAAGTAGAAGTCAGTATAAAATTTTAGCTTTGTCCGATTTAATTTTAATTAATTTATTTATTATTTTAGTATATATATATTTTTTATTTTTCATAAATTTTGTTAATATATTTTTTATTAATATAAAATTTTATTTGTGCTAGTAATATTTTAATTAATAGATATTTTAAATTATTATCTATTTACTTAGTATTATAAGTTAGATGATAATGATAGTAATATAAGCAATGTAGCATATTTTTATAAATTATGATTAAAGAATACATTGTATCCTTTAGGGGACATGTTCATATTCTAATATATATTTTTCTATGCTTCATAAATAATTCTATGCTAAATTATTAATATTTGTTATTATTTTATTGAATACATATTGTATAAAACTATTGGTTGTAGAAAATATTTTTTTATTATTTTTGAGAATGCTTTTTTATGGGTTGACGAAGGGACGAACCCAAAATTTCTGGTAAAAATTATCAAAAAATTATATTAGAAATATATGAGATACAAAATTATAAGAGTTTAAAGAATGAAAAATTAAATTATTAATAGAAAATATAAAAGATATAAACAAAATATAATAGAATTTGAAATTTTTAGGGGGTGCAACTACACCAGCACCCCTTAAGTCCATCAGTGAGTTCAAGTACATTTGATTAGTTGTTTAAATTGTTCATTTTTGTTCTCTCATATTTCCTCATGTCATGGGGTTTAGATAGGGATGTAAAAACAGTTAATCGGATGTTTTTTAGGTTGAATATTGTCAAGTCGGGTAAAATCGGATATAAGTCATTTCAGGTTGATTTGATGTTTTGACTCAATTCAAGTTGGGTGCAGGTCAATTTTAGGTCGGTTCTATTTTAGGTTGGGTCCATTTCAGTTCGAGTCTATTTCAGGTCGGGCTCAAACGGTTCAGGTCAAAATCAGATAATTGACAAGTTCATTTCAGGTCGGGTAGATTTTAGGTCGGTTTCATTTTAGGTCAGATTTATTTCAAGTTGGTTTTATTTCAGGTCGAGTTAATTCAAATTTTGAATTCATATTAATTATTAAGTTTGAGTTTGGAACAAATAATCGATAAACTTTAGGTTGATCATTCTTTTCGATTTAATTATTTTATGTCTAACATCTTTCACTACCATTAATCACATTAAAAATAAATAATATGCACTACACTAAACAAAAAAAGTCATCAAATGATTCATATCTTAAAAATTGGACTAAATTACAAAAATTAAAAATTAATAAAGGCAAATTTCGGTTATCGGAGATAAATAAAAATATCATGACATTAAAAATCCTAAACTAAATTACAAAAAAGAATAAAGATCAATTTGGAATAAGAACATAGTTTTCGGGACTACAATTAATAAAAATATAAAATTTAAATAATAAACATTAGACTAAATTATAAAAGAAAGAGAGAATGATTTCAATTTTAACTAAAAATGAAGTTTTAAGGACCAGAAAGAATAAACATCGGAGTAAATTACAAAAAATAAAAATTAATAAGGAGTAAATTTAAGTTTAAAATTAAAAAAAAACATGAATAAATAAAAATAAAATATCATCTTATTAAAAATACTAGACTTTACAAAAATAAATAATGATCAATTTAGAATAAAAATAAAGTTGTAATGACTAGAAAGAACAAAAAGATCATCAAATAGGTCATATCTAAAATATTGAACTAAATTACAAAAAATATAAATTAATAATGGTGAATTTCGATAAAATCTAAACTTAATAGGAATAAAAATATAGTTAATTTTTAATATGTATGTATAATATACTTTGATACATATACAATATATTTCTTTTATAATTTATTTCTGTATAATATACTTTAATAAATATATAATATAATTTAATATATTATATATGTATGTATATGTATATAATTCAATATATATACATAACATATATGCATATATGAATGTATATGTATAAAATATATATGTACATATATGCATACTTTAATATATATATGTATGTATATTTTAATATATACATATGAATGTTTATTTTAATATGTGAACTTTAATGTATATTTAAATATGTATATATTAAAATATATATTTTAATGTATATATGTATACTTTAAAGTATATATTTTAATATACATATTAAAGTATATGTATATAATATATACTTTAATGTATATGTATATACTATATCATATAAACTTTAATATATATGTATTAATGTATATGTATGTAGTAATAATATACTTAAATAATAATAATAATAATAATAATCCTACAAAATTTACTATATATTATAATTCTTTTTAAAATTTTATTATTTCTCTCTTTTTATATAATAATTAAAGTTTATTTTTAATTCTCTCTTAAATTTTGGATAATTGATATATGTCCAAAATTTTTACACTAAAAAGTAACTTAATTCAAAACTTATAATATCTTTTCCCTTTTCCTTTATTAATTATATTTTTTTATCAATTATGTTAGTTTATTTAATTGAGTCATAATTTAGATTAATTTAATAAAATTTTATATTTAATTTTAAAAATCTTTTAATTATGTTCGCAGTTTATGGTTTTTAGATGTTAATTTAGTTTTTTAAATTATAAGTTTTATAAGTTAATTCAATTTAAATATATTATAATTTATAATAAAATTTTATAAAATATAATTATAAACAAAATTCTGATATAAATATAAACATGTAGTTTTAACATTAACATTTTAGTTAAATATATTATAATTAAATATTATTTTTATTATAATTACAATAATTTAAATATTAAAATAAATTTAAAAATTATAACGTTTAATGAAATATTAATTTAAAATTATGATTAAAATTAAGTACACTAAAACTAAATAAAATAGTAAATAAATAAACTAAATTAAATATATAATACTAAATTTAAATATTACTGCCTAAATTAATTTTCTAAGTTCATGTCTAATTTTAATTTTAAACCTATATATTTTTTAATATTTTAAATTCAACAAATTATAGATATCCTTAATTAAATGTCATATAAATATCAAGTTTTGTAATATTAGTTCATATCAATACCAAGTCGGGTTCAAAACAAGTTGGGTCCATTATAAGGTCAGGTTCAAAATAGGTCGAGTGAAATCAGGTCTCGGGTCAATTCGGTCGTGTTATATCAATTATTTGTCAGGTCAGACTCGAGTTCAGATTTGTTTTAGTTGGATGTAGGTCGGTTTTCGGGTCCACAATAACAGGTTTTTAAATCGGACTTGAGTCATTCTCGATCAGATGTAGGTTGTGTTCAATTACAACAATAATAAATCTAAATCGAGTTTTGGTTAACAACAGCCTGATACAAATCGGGTTCGAATCATTACATCCCTAGTTTTAATCCCACTAGCACTATCCATTGTCCTAGAGTCCTCACCCATCTCCTTTAGGTAGGATTCTATGCTACATTATTCATGAATTTTTCACTATTTTTTCAAAAAAATTATTTATTAAAATTTAATATATGATACTGATTGATTTAGATCAATTAAAAAACTTAAAAAAATACGAAAATAAAAATTTATTGATTATGAAGTTGATTTTTGTGTTACTGGGATCGATGACTGTCATCGTCATTATCTTAAATCAGAAAATTTATTCCACAATCATTTCCCCATTTACGCAAATTTTAAAAGCAAACTGCTGTCTGCTTGTATCCACCCTACAACACCATCTTACATTCTATTTTGTCATTATTGTTTCTCAAACCTATGGTCTATGGGTTTAAATTATTTGTAGGAATCACAAACCTCCAAAACTTTATGTCTGTTTACAAACTTATGTAATCATATTTTTTAAACTTAGTATATATCTTTTTAAGGCTAATAGATTCATCATCATTGTTGGAAGAATAAAAAAAAAGTTGTATTAATCACACAAATCTATACGTAGATCATTCGATTGGTTGAAATGAGCACAAGACACGTATTAAACAGGCCGTTTATGTAGTTCATGTTGTATTTTGATTCAAGGATAAATTTATTACGTAGGCCGAATGTTATTGAATATCATTAATAATAAAAATTACTGAATTTTATTAAAATAATTAATAAAATATAAGAATTAAACATATAATTATAAATTATTTAAAATAAATTTTAGTTAAATTATTTTCGATATATATTATATATCTTATTTTAAAAGAAATAATTTGATCAAATATCAATCTTAGACAAATTAAAAAATAAAAACCCTAACCCAAAAATTTTATACTATAAACCATAAATCAAAAAACCTTAAACCCTAAAATCCTAAAGATAAAACCCAAGACACAATATAGGGACGAAGCTACCAAATTTTTTTGGTATAATTTTATTTGAGGTCTCTATTAGTTTAAATAGTAGTAAAATAAGGTTTTTGCCCCATCCAATTTTTAGATTTAAAAGCTTAATAGACCTTTGTCCCTTTCAATGTTTGATCCTAACTCCGTCCCTATACAATACCCTAAACCCTATAATCATAAACCCTAAACCCTATAATCAAAAGGCCCAAACCATGAACCTAAAACCAAAGATCATAAACATTGAACCCTAAACCCTAAAACGTTAAATACCTAAACCTTAAACCCAAAAAACAAAAAACAAAAAACTCTAAATCATAAATCTTATACCTAAAATCTTAAATAGTTTTGGGTTTTAGGGTTTTAAGGTGTCATGTTTTATGTTTCAAGTTTAGGGTTTTAGGGTTTAGGATTTAATACTTAGGGTTTTAAGGTTTTAGAGTTTTTATTTTTTAAATTTACTAAGGTTTTGAAATAAATATATGTTGAGTCTTTAAAATTTTTAATTTTTATTAATTAGTTTATTGATGTTTAATGATATTCAGTACTAATAATATTTAACGATATTTGACACACGTATTTCTTTCTGGTTTATATATGTTTTTAAGAAGTAAATACAAACGTATTTGAATGCTATGAAAATGAGCAACAATTATTTTCGTATCAGATGACAAAATATATTAATTTTATAAGGCGTACTTAGCTAAATGATGCAACATTTGTTTACAATATGACATCATACATTTACCTAGTCCATTGTATCTCAAAAATATGAAGTTGCGTTGCGTTAAATGCGGCTCCAAACATTTTCTTAATTACAATAGATCAAATGATTATTTATTAAAAATCAATTAATTATATTAAAACACTTTAAAGATCATGTAATATTTTAAATTAATATCACGTCATTTTTTTAATTAGGGGAGAAGAAAGAGATTAGCCCCCCAAGAAAAATCCACTGTAGAACTTTCTCAAACCAAATACAGCACAAAAGAAACTATAAAAAAAACTATTATGTTGACTTTTCATCTATTTTTTTATGTGGCCAGACCATAACATAATTAATTAATTAGTGATTATAATTAGTGATTATGGGATTAAAAAAACTATCTTTTTCCAAGCTGACATGTGACTGCATAACTTAGCCTTATTGCTTACCGATCCTTGTGTATTATAATGCAAATCTTCTCATTATCTGTCTCATTGTCAGCCAACTGTTTCATTTTATGAAGCAGTGGCTAAATCCCGTCATTACTATTATTATTTTACTCAACACTAGTTCATATATAAAGATTAAGTTATACTCTATAAAATTTAATTGTTTTTTATCATTTTTAATTGTTAGATGATAATAAATAAATATTTAAAATTATTTTTTTATTTTTTTTAATAATTTTTATATTTTATATTATTAATCTCAATCAATCATTTATTTTTCTTTAATAGTTCAAAAATGTAAAAAATTTTAAATTTTACATGATATAAGTGAATCTTAACTCTTATATATAGGGATGACAATAGATCAAACTTGGATCGGACTTTATATAGTCCAAGTTCAATCCAATTAATAATCGGACTTTCAAAAATATTTAAGTCCGAATCCAAGTTCATTTACAAAAATTCAAATCCAATCCAATAAAATATCTAAAATCCAAATTCAAATCCAAAAGTCTAAATCCAATTATTTTTTAAAGTAACAACTCAAATAAATATCTTTAAATAAGAAAAATATTTTTTATCAAACAAATATTTTTAAATTTATAGCACAAACAAATCTTAACAAATATTACAATCCAATATAAAACAAATTAAAGTAACAACTCAAACTTTTTAAATATAAAAATTTTAAATATTTTTATTCGGGTTTATATATGGATCAGATTCATATCGGATATGGATTCGGATTAAATTCGGATCGGATCATGGCAATATCCATATCCGATCCACCTCCTTTTAGGACTTGGACATTATTTTTGGATTCGGATTCGGATCTTTTTTAATCGGATTTGGATTAAATTTTTTTCTTTGAATCGAATCGAATTCAGATTATATTGTCATCCCTACTTATATATATATATACATTTTGAACAAGCTAATAGTTATTATAAGATAAAAAGGAAAAATATTGATTAAAAAAAGGTGAGAAGCGTTACCAGCGAGTGTTGAACCCAAGTGTGCTTAAGCCTCGGCCATCTGAGCTAAGGCTATTTCTTGTCTTAGCCCACCCTAAGTTTGTTTTAATTTGTGCTGGTAGAGTTTGAACCAACTTAAAATAAAGCCAGCTAACCTCATCAACCGGGAGTTAATGCTGTAACGTCCCGAGGTTAGGTTTTAGAAGTTTTGAGGATCTTTTGTACGAATTAAGAATCGATTTAGGGGTTTGAGTTGATTTAAAATTAGAATTTAAAAGATATTTTAGGATGAGATAAAATTTTAAGAAAATATTTAAAAATTATTTAGCATATCATAAATGAATTTGATGAAAATGATTTTGGAAATTGAGTTTTGAAAAGTGGATATTTTGGATTTAGTGATCAAACTATAAAATTTGAAAGCTATTTTAACTAGTGATTGTTTTATAAAAAGCCCAAAACTTAGATTGACTTTTGACTCTTAATTGGACATTTTAAACATGTTTTAATCAACCAATTAAAAGGTTTAATAACTCATTAAATAACCACCCAAACACAATTTCAAGTAACTACCAAAATTTTCTCAATTTGTTCTCACATTCTTAGTAGCCAAACACTATTTCCTCTCAAATTTCTCAGGTATTTTCTTTGATTTATTAAGTCCTTTTGATATCTAAAGGATCCTTGTTGATCTGACATTGAAATTCTTTTCTTTTCACATGTTTTCATTTGGAAAAGCTCTCCAATTAAGATGAAATGTCTTAATTAGAGGTGAGTCAATTTTTTCTCAAATTTTATTAGTTTTTTTATTAAAATTCTCTAGTACTTGACCTTTTAAAATTATTTTTCTAAATTGATTTAATGATTCTTTTCATAAATCTTAAAGTAATCGATGATTAATATGAAATTTCGTAATAATTTTATTTTGGATCAGCTTTGGGAGTTTATAATTTGAATTTATTAATTAAAATGATATGAAATGATGTTGTAACTTTCATTAGTAGTTAGAAACTCGGATTGATTGGTTTGCCTAAGCTATTAGATTGTTCGAATATGTATTTTGAGTTATTTATGTGAATAGAGGTAAGTTGATGGTAAAAATATGTTTTAGAAATGTTATTAGATAAGTTTTGATGATGATCAAGTGTTGGAATGTGTAAGTTAGGGATCGACAAGATTGATGGTTGTTTTAGTGTTAAAATTTAATGTTGTTGGGAGGTTAATTGTAGCTACTTGCAAACTTGCTAGTTGCTACAACATTGAATGCATTGGTATGCCTTATTTTGTGTGTGAAAATTAGAGGAGATTGAACTTCAAAGAACGTAATTACGCATCAGCGAGATTATGTTTCACGAATCGGTGAGTGGGACTATTGATTATAACATTAGAATACTTTTTTAAAGGTTACAAGAGTTTAATGTAAGCTTAGTTAAACTCGGAAGTAAGTGAATTTTTTTACTATATCTTGTTATTGGAAAGTTACATAGAGTTGCACTTGTTTTATGCATGATTACTCACTGTTTCGCATGATGATCAAGCATAGTTCAATGATAAAAAAATATAATATTTGATGATTATGCATTGTGTTACTGTGTATGATTTTGAAATGAGAAAAATTAACATTGATTGCATGGTTTAATGCAATATTTAATGAATGGTCTAATGCATTGGTTAATGGTTTTAATATTGTAAATGAAAACAAAGAGTAAATGATAATGAAATGATTATATTGACAAGCAATAAAATAATATTGGTTTTGAAACTTGTTATCGAATATAGTGACTGATCATAAGATTTAAAGGGTACTATAATAAATCGTATGTGATTATAGAGGTGACATAAGAGTTGTTTACTCCAACCATGTGAACCTCATAATTTTAGGTGTGATGCTTCAATGCCAATTTACTCTGATAATATTCCATTGAGGTGATTGTTGCGTGTAAATAGTATGTCGTGATTGCATGCAAGTGTACACGTTCAAGTTATAGTATAAAAAGTATCGTATCCACAGGGATTGGTGCGCCTTTAAGAATCTAATCTCTTGTACTGAAATGAAAAACACATTGTTTAGATGATTGATTTGAAATAAAATTAAATAATAAATGAGCAAGTAAAATAATTGAGATAATCGATAAGAGAAACTAGGCCGAGTTATTCCGAGTTATGGAATGACTGTCGAATGATTTCTTCTTCGTAAGTGAGTGCTCGCACCACCCAACTTGCTTCGGCAATTGGGCTCAATCGATTGCTTATGACATTTCTCCGAGTTGTCAGTTCGTAGATTGGTTGAGCAATAGCGATGAGCGAATTGCTCGAGCAATTTGGGCGACTATCCTTGAGGTTCAGCAAAGCATTGCTTCGGCAAACGTTGCTTCTATTAGCCGTTGAAATCATGCACTTATCCCTAAGCCGGATTAGTTCTTTCGCACTTGGATCGAACCATACCTATTCATTTCGTGAATCTTATCCTCCCGAATCTGGATAAATGAATCGTTTATCAAGGTCCTCTCCCAATTCTCTAGCAAAAAATTAAATTCCAAGAACAGGTAAATCCCAATTTAGAACACGTCACAAACTTAAATAAAAAATCAAACTAAATCATCCATAAAAATAGAATAACTCAAGCCAACTTAAAATTAGTTCATGGCTGGGCAAAAGTTTCCAACAAACATTCCCCTCATCACTTAAAATAATAAAAGAGACAAAGATGAAAAACAACTGTCACTTGCTTCACTCCCTAAGTCTCTCGATCCAGCCTCCCCTCTCTAGATGTGGACGGCAAGCTCCTTATATGGAGTAGATTTGGTCAACATGGATGATGGAATAATTTAAAAATGGAAATAATCATGATAGAATATATCCATTTCTAATTTTATTTTCATCATGTGTTTCCTTCTTTGCTTTGATCCTTCAATCTTTCCATATCTCCCATCTTAACTTTCTCTAATGATTCCTTTCCATAGATAGCTCCTTCACCAAGGATTAAAATCTGCAAAACAAAGAAAACAAACCACAGCAGTATCTTTTTCCACCGAAAATTAACCAAAAACAACAAAGTAAAGATAATAGGTGACAACTAATGATAATGCATGAAAATATTAAAATACTTCTAATTGAATGCTTAAGTATGACAATAAAAAAGAGTTAAAAGGGGAATAAAATAGTACATTATAACACCTAACACACCCCCAAACTCGAGTTGTTGCTTGTCCTCAAGCAATGCAAACCTAACAATTAATTGCCAAGGCATTCAATCATCAAAGACATGTTTCAAAATTTAACTTCCAACCTGAGAACCGGGGCACAAAGTATGATTACCTTAAAATTTTTCGAAAAACAAAGAAATTTTCCAAAATCAAACTATAATGCTCGTGACAAAGTGCGCGTGGTCGTGTACAAGTTGATTTTCAAGATTCTATGTGACAAAAAAGGTTTTAACAATAATTGCCTGAGAATTAATCTTACTAGAGCCAGTTTCGGGCACCTCTAACACTTAAGCAGTTCTTTTAATTTTAACAACTAGAGTCAGTTTCGGGCACCTCTAGTGATTCTTTTAATGCACACAAACTAGAGTCTGTTTAAGGTACCTCTAGAATGATATTGCTTTTTTTAAGAGACATAAGCCCAAAATTCAACCTGAAATCACAAAGTTTCTATCAAACAACAAGTCACAACCGTGTAAAAAAAATTATCATTATAGTAAAATTCTAGATCCTTTCAATGTAATTCTAAAACCAAAGACAATTTCAATTAAGTGCAATGGCATGAATTTCATCATTGGTTATTCATCAAATTTTAAAGCAAGTAGATCAAACTGAAATTCTTGGCAACTAATATGTGCAATCTACATGCAACACTAATGATGAATGCAACTACTATGAATGATTAAAGGTAAATACCCCCCCCCAAACTTGAGATGAGCATTGTCCCCAATGCATGCAAAAATAAAAATGCAAATGAGTTAATTGGAAAAGTTGTCACCTTTAGTTAGCAATTTCATGGTTGCGTAGAATTTAGCTTGTTGTCCTCGTGATTGTTGTGCCAGTAGTGGATTAGATCCTCCATCGGTGCTTGTCTTGTACTTGAGCGACAATTGCCTGGCCAGAACAATTGTCTGGGCATGTGAAGTTTTGTTGTAACGAGCATAGTAACACAACAAATTTATCTAACATGTTCAATATAAGTCCTACTCCACTTGCCTGTCAAGAAAAACACATAATATTGATGAAAGTATGCTGCAAAGATCATTATTGCAAGGAAAGAAATTTCGTTAGGATAAAAAAGGAAATAAATAGATAAAAATAAGGGTAACTTTTAGAGTTAATTATGGAATTAATCTCTTCAAAGTTTAACGCATATTCTCATCTATCCAAATCTGCAATCAAATCTCCTTTGATGTTGATTTCCTTTCCTATAAAAGATAAAATTCAATGAAGCAGGAATTATTCAAATCATGAGAGGATAATTATTCCTAAAATAAAATAAAAGAAACCATAATTATGAAAATCCATAAAAATAACGAAATAACGAAAAGAAAAAAATACCAAATATTAAAAATTTTCCAAAATAAAAAATAAAATTACTAAAGAAGATCATGATCATGCATCTTCTAAAGTAACCCTTTCTTTATCAATCTCCTAAATGGTGTTGGTGTAGTGCTTCAATCTTTGTTCATTCACTTTAAATTCTCGTCCATATATAGTGGAATTGATTATCACTGCACCGTGTGGAAACGATGTAACAACTTCAAACAATTCAGACCATCTTGACAGAAGATTTTCAGAAACAAGTTTCAATTCGGAATTGAAAAGAACTAATTGCCCAGGCAAGAATTGTTGTCGCATTGCCGAGACAATCAGTAATTTCTCATCCTTAAATTCATCGTCGATCTTCAAAGGATCATCTTCATTGTTTCCTTCTCCTAACCTTGACAAATAATCAACCACTTGATTTTTCGTTGCTTTCTTGTCCTTAATTTCAATGTCAATCTCTTGCTCTTCATGTTTACGCTGCAACTTAGAAGAAATTATTACAGGCAATGAGTCATTATTTCCCAAATAGGCATATTTCAATTGTCCTGGCAAAGGTTTCAATTCAAGAATTTGAGATTGCTCACTAGATGGTTTTGAAATCTTACCTCCCTTACCTGAATAATCAACTGGTTCGAAGAACTTACTTGGACGACTAACTTTCCAATTGACTTCATGTTGTTCTTTGTCGTTTGGTTCTTTAAGTTTGATATGTTCTTCAGGTTCAGCAATACAATTACCGAGGCAATTTTTAAGGACATCTTCCTCAACTCCAAAGTTGAATTCAGTAGTTGCTTGAATGATTTTGCATTCCTCTGGGTCATCTGCATGCTTAAGAGTGTGAAAAACGTTAAGCTTGACTTGTTGATCATTGACTCGCATCGTAAGTTCTCCTTTCTCGACATCAATTAATGTCCTTCTTGTCGCTAAAAATGGTCTCCCAAGAATGATGGGTGCAAATTCGTCTGTTTCACAATGCAAAACAATAAAATCAACAGGAAAATAAATTTATCAACTCTTACAAATATTTCCTCAATTTTCCCCTCTGGATGCACATAAAATTTATCGGCAAGCTGCAACATTATTGTGGTGGGTCTAGCCTTTCCAATTCCCAATCGTTGGAAAACTGATTTTGGCATAAGATTTATGCTTGCTCCAAGATCACATAGTGCTTTTCCAGTATAATGGTTTCCAATTGCGCATGGAATTGTGAAACTTCCAGGATCCTTTAATTTTGGTGGCATCCGATTGTGTAACATAGCCATACATCCTTCCGTCACGGCAATAGTCTCAAACTCACCTAACCTCGTTCTCTTAGAAACAATGTCCTTTGAGAAACTTTGCGTAATTCAACATTTGCTCTATTGCCTCAACCAACGGCAAATTGATATGAACTTGCTTCAAGATATCCAAGAATTTCTTGAATTGATATTCTTACTTTTTGTCGTCGAAGCCTCTGAGGAAAAGGTGATGGCAATCGAATATCCTCAATTCACTCATTTGTTTGGAATTTGAGAGAGGGTATGTCAAGGCATCATGATTTGCCACGGCATTTTCCGGTTCCTCATTCTTTTCACTGGTTTCATCTTTCTGTCTCGGTTTCGGCTTCGCTGGATGTTCTTTTTCCTACACAGATTCATCGTTAATCTTTAATCCACTTCGAGTAGTGATTACCTTACATTGATCATAGCCAATTCCCTTGGGGATCTTAGTGTTGCTAGGTAAATTGCCTTGTGATCTTGTATTCACAATTTGTGCAAATTGACCAAATTGTGTTTCCAACGTTTTGAGTGTTACCTCTTGATTTTGCAACCACATCTCCGTCATGTTCATGAAAGCATCAGTTTTTTCCATGAAAGCATTAATTCTTTAATCATTACTAGCAAACATAGATTCAGTTCTTGTCATAAAAGTTTTTAAAGTGTCTTCTAAAGAACCAGACTGCGTCATTTGCTGCGGCATCTGTTGCCGAGGCATGGTCTGTTGGAATCCTGATACTTGTGTGCTCGAACTTCCCTGATTGAGAACATTATTCGGATTGCTCCAAGAGAAATTGAGATTTTTCTTCCAAGCCGGATTGTAGGTGTTCAACATTGCATTGTTCCTATTATAATTTTCCACATAAAAACTTGACTCTGAATTCTGCAAACACTCAAAAGAATCATGGTTATCATTGCATAAATTAAAAAAGGAATTTACTACCTTGATTTCTTTTGTATTGCTCGAACGCTGTATATTCATAACCATGTTGGTTAAGGTAGCCAATTGTTAAGCAATTGAATCAGATGCATCATTTTCAGTGGTGTTACGTCTAACTCCTCCTCGTCTAGTGTTTGGGAATTGGTAATCGTTCTTTACCAAGCGATTTAAAATTTCCACAGCTTCTTCCGCGGTCTTGTCTATGAGTATGCTATTTGCCGAGGCATCTAGCATCATCCTAGTTGGCGTGTTCACAGCATTGTAGAACATCGTCACTTGTGTCCATAATGGGAATCCATGCATAGGGCATTTGTTTAGAAGTTCTCGATATCGCTCCCAAGCTTCATACATTGCTTCATCATCAGCCTGCCGAAAAGAAGTAATTTCATTACGTAATCTATCAGTTAGATTATTAGAACTAAATCGAGCAATAAAATCACGACATAATTCTACCCAAGATCCTATAGATCCGGATGGAATACTATTGAACCACATTTTAGCTATATCTCGTAATGAATAAGGGAACAATTTGAGTCTAAGGACATCCTCACGAACTCCCTGAATTTTAAATGAGTTGCAAATCTCCAAGAACGATTTGAGATGTTGCCTAGCGTCTTCAGTTGCCGATCCGCCAAATTGACCAATCGTATTGATCATATTGAACATCACTGGCTTTAACTCAAAATGCGCTGCCTCAATCTCTGGTGCAACAACTCATGGATTTAATCCATTGAGATCTTCCTCCAAGTAATCTCTAATAGCTCTGCGTCTAACTTGAATTGGTGGTTGGTCATCTATGACATCTCCTATTGCCACGGCATTTTGATTGCCGATACGAGGAAAATGATATGCCATAGCTGCTCGTTGTTCACGTCTCCTTCTACAAAAAACTTGTTCGATTTCGGGTTCAAATGAATGCTCTTCTGATGGTGGTCTTGACCTGGTCATACACAGGAACAAAACCAAAGTTGGTAAATTCTTTGAATCTGAATTAAAACTTAAAAGAAATAAAATAAAATGCAAGAAACTAAAAGCAAAGTCACTATTGTCAATCCCCAGCAACGGCGCCAAAAACTTGTTGCGTGTAAATAGTATGTCGCGATTACGTGCAAGTGTACACGTTCAAGTTATAGTATAAAAAGTATCGTATCCACAGGTATTGGTGTGCCATTAAGAATCTAATCTCTTGCACTGAAATGAAAAAGACAAATTGTTTATATGATTGATTTGAAATAAAATTAAATAATAAATGAGCAAGTAAAATAATTGAGATAATCGATAAGAGAAACTAGGTCGGGTTATTCCGAGTTATGGAATGACTGTCAAATGATTTCTTCTTCGTAAGTGAGTGCTCGCACCACCCAACTTGCTTCGGCAATTGGGCTCAATCGATTGCCTATGACATTTCTCCGAGTTGTCAGATCGTAGATTGTTTGGGCAATAGCGATGAGGGAATTGCTCGAGAAATTTGGGTGACTATCCTTGAGGTTCGGCAAAGCATTGCTTCGGCAAGCGTTGCTTCTGTTAGCCATTGAAATCCTACACTTATCCCTAAGCCGGATTAGTTCTTTCGCACTTGGGTCGAACCATACCTATTCGTTTCGTGAATCAAATCCTCCCGAATCTGGATAAATGAATCGTTTATCGAGGTCCTCTCCCGATTCTCTCGCAAACAAATTAAATGCCAAGAATGGGTAAACCCCAATTAAGAACACATTACAAACTTAAATAAAAAATCAAACTAAATCATCCATAACAATAGAATAACCCAAGACAAATTAAAATTAGTTCATGGCTGGGCAAAAGTTTCCAACAAACATTTCTCTCATCACTTAAAATAATAAAAGAGACAAAGATTAAAAACAATTGTCACTTGCTTCACTCCCTTTGTCTCTCGATCTAGCCTCCCCTCTCTAGATGTGGACGGTAAGCTCCTTATATGGAGTAGATTTGGTCAACATGGATGATGAAATAATTTAGAAATGGAAATAATCATGATAGAATATATCCATTTCTAATTTTATTCTTATCATGTGTTTCCTTCTTTACTTTGATCCTTCAATATTTCCATATCTCCCATCTTAACTTTCTCTAATGATTCCTTTCCATAGATAACTTTTTCATCAAGGATTAAAATCTGCAAAACAAAGGAAACAAACCACAACAGTATCTTTTTCCACCGAAATTTAACCAAAAACAACAAAGTAAAGATAATAGATGACAACTAATGATAATGCATGAAAAATATTAAAATACTACTAATTGAATGCTTAAATATGGAATAAACAAGAGTAAAAAAGGGAATAAAACAGTATATTATAACACCTAACAGTGATGTATTGGGGGAATCTACTCCAATTTTGGAGGAATAAGCAGTGGTAGTGTAGAAATATGTTAGGGCACTACTCCATGCCATTAGGCTGAAGTGATTTGGATATCACTTTTCGAAAATCCATATATCCGATGTGTTTTGAGAAATGAAATATATATAGAAATGATCACTTGAATTACCAATATAATATAGTTTATACCATGTAAAGGTTGCTTTGTATATTATGGACATACATGTGGTTGTCTCTCTGATCTCTACATAGGATGATGCATGGAAGGGTTTAGATTGAGGATTATTGATAAGTGCTTAAAAGTCCTATTTTATAAGCCTCTTTTTACTATAACTATTGTTAGTTTTCGAGTCAATTGAGTGGAAATAGGAGTCATTATTGCATATTTTCTACAATTCAGTATTGATACACCCAATTACAGATTTATGCAATATTTGGTAAAAAAAGGGTATTGTTATTGTTTTTATGCCTTGACAAGCAAAATGCCATAGCAGAAGGTTGCCTCGGCAGAGGTTGCCACGACATCAAAATGGCAACCGCAATCAAGATTTGCCTCCAAACATTGCAGTGACATGCTACACTGAAGAATGAGCAGATCAGGCCAAGAAAATTGTACTGATGCAGTTCCAAGAAGAGACCATTATGACAGCAACCCGTCGCGGCAACAGATACCAAGGCAACACCTAGAGAACAAATGTAGATATGATAGGCGATTTGAAGAGAAAAACAAGGTGGGCGTTTTTAGACAAGCAACATAGAAATCAAAGCTGGGAAACGCATGGAAAGTCAAGGTCAAAGCCATGTGGGAAAAGAATCCTTATAGGAATAAACTAAGAAATAAAATAAAGATCTTTTATTTATGTACTTAACTTGTGTTTTACTCCTATTCGAATTCCTACTTTGGAACGATTTGCCCTAGACTAAGCCTATAAATACCATAGCCTATGTAGAGAGGAAGATATCTCGAAATCAAGTCTCATAGAAAAACCCTAAACTTCCTCCATCACCCCGTTGGGGTTTAGGTTAGTTTGTGGAGTAGTTGTGGGAGAAAGTTTGTAATTTGTTTAGTTCTTATTAATACAATTTCATAATTCATAGTTTATTCTCTCTTGGCATTTACTCTTCTTTGCATATGAGCTCGAGATGATAGTATTTGAAGAAAAATCTATTTGTCTAATATCGGGAGAGTTAGGCTCACGAAACGAGAGAATACGATCTTTGCTCAAGGGCATCAACTAATCCGGTTTAAAGATAAACCACCCAGGATTTCAACGACTAAAAGGACGCATGTGTTTGGTTGTTGTTCATCCTTGATTCACGCCGGGAGGTATCATCAAGACATGGATTTCAACAGTTCTTTTTGCTTAGGGATAAGGAGGAGACATACAAGGATGCTCTGTCGAAATATGAGTTCTTGATTTGTCGACAAGGCATAACCCCGCCTAGACAGCTGCGGCGACCCTTAGTGCGACCCGCCTAGGCGGCAAGTCAACCCTATTGCATTATAAGAACAAGATAATTACATTCTGATCCCACACTACGAAGCACTCTAACTTGACCCCACTTTTCCATCCTTGATTTCTTGATTACTTATCTTTATTGCTTTAATTAGTTTTCTTAGTTATAATTCAAACTCAATTATTTGTGTTTTTAGTTTTCCATTATGCAGGAATAATAAATTGCTTAAGTAACACCAATCCTCGTGGGATCGACATCTTAAATACTACAATTTGGCAAAAGGTGGAAGGATGAATGTTTTATCATAAAAGCAGAACTTTCTGGACTTTACCAATTATGCATATGTGATTATGTTATTGGATCCATGGTACACGTGCATATTGTAAACCCCTAAACTTGAATTAGGAAACATGGTCAAATTTCGGAAGTCAAATTCAAAACCATCCCCTCTAGTAACCAATTAAAATCAATAATTAGTATTATTCCTTTTTTTTAAAACATAATAACAAACTATTAGGACCTTAGTGAACAATATCTTAATATATTTCAAAAAAATTCACAACCTAAATATACTAATTTGACATTTTAAATAAAACATATGAATAAAATTTTTATGCATGCAAACTAAAAATATTCCCAAACTATAATAGTTGAAGGTCCAAAATACATCAAATCTGTAACACCCCCTTTCCGGCTTGGTAGAGAATCGGGTCGGATATGCTATGATCGAATGATTCATTGGTTCGATAACATTTTCTGGTAATTCGATTCAGATTATTTGATAATTTATTAATCAATCTTTATTTAGTCTGTTCATGAATGAGACCTATTCATTTTTAGATTAATTTGAAACTTTTCATATTCCAAGGATTTAAGGAAAATGAATGTGTTAGGCATACTTTTCCTAGTAGCCAGTAACAGCATGAACATATATTTGCAATCATGTTTACATGTTTTCATACTAATTCATCAATTATATCCATGATTAATATGAATTACAATAAGATCAATAAATCAATATACATCCTTGGATTAATCAAGATAGTGGATACACAGACTTCTATGCCTCGTTAAATTAATAAATGGTCTAATCCCTCTGCCTCGCCAAAATGACCAATACACAAATCATCCCTTCGTCTTGCCAAATATAGGTAGTAGCCTAAGGACCACAGTCCACTTGTACGAATGAGCTCATGAATCCTATGGCATGTCAATTGTATCCAATTTCCACTCAAATCTAAGATCTAATATAATTTTAGATTTATAACAATATCAATGATGATATCAATAGGTTCCATGAACCAATATCAATGATTTTGAGCCTTAGGTCCATTTTAATAAATTCAATGATAAATATTTCAATGAATCAATGATTTATCATTATCAATACAATAAAGAAATATTACCAAAGCTTACCATGACTCTATATGGTATCATGTACTTTCCTTACCAATAATATGTTACATGTTAATTAATAATTATGAAATAAGATAGGAAAAGCACATAGCTTTGTCCCATGACTCTACTACACTCACCTTGACACAAGAGCTTTTAAATATCTTGGTTGACAACTTCCTTGCCCTTGTTAGGATTTGATGGTGGCTCCTTTATGATATTAGCTAGACAATAATACATGGAATTTGTTACTAACAATTCCAAGAACAAGAGATCAAAAATTTAAGCTTAAATAAGCTTATAAACAATATAAGTTCCATGGTTTAAACCTTAAAATCCATGGGTCTTAACATCAACCTTTCAAGAACTCTTGATGGAATTAAACACAAACTATCAATGGAAATCCATAATAAAATTAGGGGTTTTAGTCACCAACTTCCTAGCTTCAATTTTGTATCTTAAAATCAACCAAATAACCAAGATGCAATAGAGTTGCTTGCTTGATCCAAGGTTGAATACAACAATGGATGTGTGTGCTCCCAAGCTTTAAGAAACTTAAGAGTAGGATGGTGAAATTTATCTCGGTTTTGCTTAATGGCTTGACTAAATCTTTCTATTCTCATTTATCATATCTACCGAGAGTTTAAAAGGGCCATATGATTGCCTTCAATTGGATCAATCACATGTTCACAGTGGAGGTAGTTCCCCAAACTCCTCACCTTATTTCTCCAATCATAATATGGTCAAAACACTTCTTCCTACATACATTCCAATCCCACGCACATAAAATACAATAATGATTATAAAATAGATAATCACATCATAATTTGTCATATAGTAAACACAAGGATCACATTTCCAAAATTCTAATATTCTAAATATAATATAGTTTAACACAGTTTATATGCTAGCAAAATTCACATTGTAGTTACAACATACAATAATAGTCATGTATAGAGTAAAACAAATCACGGAGTAAATATATAGAACAAGAAGAGAACAAACCTCTAGTAGTCAAGCTATAACGTCGGGAAGAACGTCTCTCATATTCAGGTCTATCTGAATTCTATATTAAAACACATTCTAACATAAACAATATATCTCCTAACTCAATTTTAAAAAAAGGAAAAACTACTCATGAGATGACCTTGATATATGAGCATGATTAGATCGAACAGGTGAAGGTGGTGGTGATTCATCTTCTTTAGAGCCAATATTGTCTAAAGCACAAGTATAAATCACATTAAATCTATACTCATTTTCACAGAATTATTAAATACAAAAATAAGTTTCAATAAGCAAAATTAGATTTTCGGGTTTGAATTAAGCAAAACAGACTACTAATTTAGACTCAAAACATAAAAAATCAAGTTAAGGTTGAAAGGAAAAGTCAATGGTCGAATTCAAAGTTAATGGTAAACATTAACTTACTGGTAAAAAAATAAACATTAATATCATGGTCAAAGTTTGGGTCGGTCAACTAGTTAAACCAGATTGAATCAAGCAAAATCACATCGGTTATAGATGTAATAATAATAAAAGAAATAATATTTATATAGAAAATATGAACGATAAAAATATACTCATAATTTAACAAGATTAAGCTTAATTGAATAATAATAATTGAATATCAGTAATATGTACCTTGCTTAACATTCGAATTATCAATAATATATACCATGCTTAGCATCGATTACAAAATCATGTCTATTTATTTATAGTATCTACATATATCTATGTAAAATATACTTCACTAACAATTCACTTATGTTATTAAAATCAATATACAATGGTATATATTATAACACCTCAAAAATGAGTCTAGTTGTTTTAGATGTTGGATTAGTGAACATGTTTAACCGAGTAAGCCATTAAGCCTAATTTAAGATTAAATTCTTAAAATTCAGTTTTTGACGAAAATAAATTGTATAAAAATATTCTAAAATTCTTATTTCATATATATTTGACTTTTCTCAAATCAATTTTGGAATTTAACCCTTGGGTCCTTAAGATTTTAAAACTATTGACTATTTTGTAAAAATTGAAAACCAGACTATTTTATTGACTAAATTGTAATTGGGACAAAACTTTGAATATTTAAGGGGCTTTTATCCAATCCTAATTCTAGATGATCTAAACTTCATATGGGCCTATTTAAACATCTTTACATCACCTAAATTAACCTAATTAATCAGAATTTCCCAATTTTACTTTAAGAACCAATACCCTCTTTTTTCTCTTTGTTTTTCTCCTTATCCAAAATAGAGTATTATTCATCTTTTCAAGGTAAACATTAATCCTTTTTAATCAAATTTCCTAGGTTTTAATTCTTATATTTTTCCACTTCAATTTCTCTTTGTTTTCACATTGTTTTATATACGTTTAACCCTTGGAAGGAGGTTGGATCAAATTTGGGGGTGAGAAATATTCAAACCTTAAAATTATTAATTAATTTATTTAAATTCCCAAGTTCTTGTTTGATTACAACATGTTTTAAACTTTGGTTCCAATAATCGATTTTTGTGATGAAAAATCCATGGTTTTTGATGATTTTCGTACTCCATTGATACCTGTGGGGTTTTGATGTCTAAATTTATGAATTTTAATGTTCTTACATGTAATTGATAGTCTTTCAAGCATCTAATCCCGAAACTAAGATTTAGATGGGGTTTAGAGATGTTTTGGTGAGTTTCTGATTGGGTTTTTAGGGAGTTTTAGGGACTTCTGTGTATAAGTCCAAGTTGGAGGTTAATTGGATGCAATTTGATGCACTAATACCAATTTTTTTTATGATTGAACTAGGGAAAGAAGAAGGTCACGTTTGAAGGTGATCGGACAAGTCAAAACATATTTTACGGCTTCGACAATAGGTGTTTAGTTAATTGATGAGTGGGTTGCCTATCCGACTGTATTTTACTTGTGTTTTCAAAGGTTTGGGGGTTTAGGGAAGGTGTGATAAACATCCCTACCCTCGAAAGTATGTTAAACGTTTTGCTTTCTTAAAGGTTCCATATTACGTCGTGTTTTACTATGTTTTTAGTCATGCTTATATTGTGTTGTGCATATGTGAATGTGCATGTGTTTTAATGCTCATGAGATATTTTTACAAAGGTTTTATATGCATATAATGCTCTCATGGTTTTATTTTGAAAACGTGAGAAAAGTAACTTTTACTGATTTATATAATTGATGCACTATTGATGCATGAGATAGTGGGATGCATGTGATTAATATGCTTTTTTGAACTTGAGATTTGAGTTTTAGTTTTATTGATATATTGTCTAGTTAAGTGATATACTTAAAGGGATAAGTTGATCGATTAATAGGGTGTGGGTGCACTATAAACTATACAAAATTCGTACGTGAGATAAAATTCCTTGTGTGTTGTATTATGGGGTAAGCCTAATATTGTGTGGTAGAGGTGAGCCTATCACATTTCGGTTATGGGGTGAGGTATCCTGGACACGAAGGTGAAACATTGCATGCTTGGAGGTGAGTCCATCATGTTACTCGATTGGGGTGAGCCAACGAGTTCCCGTTTATCCCAACAGTTGAGGGTGAGCCTAATCTGGATCACTAGAACCAATACATGTTTTAATTTGTAAAAGCAAGTGTTATGATTTTATGTTGCATAAAGTGTTTTGCATGAGTTAATGTTATTTGTGTATAATGGCACATGAGAATATATATAAGCTTTGCTAGGTGTAGCATGTAAGACTTGAGTTTTTGCTGATAAAACATGTGATTTCAAAACAAGTATTTTACTAAATTTTTATAGTAGCGTTGTTCGTCATGTTTGATAACACTTGCTAGATTTTATTGCTGACATTGTTAGACATGAATGTTTTGTTTTACTAAGAGCATGACATGATTTTAAATTGATAAAAAATGGTTTACTATGGAATGCATTGTAAGATGTTTTCATAATGTGTTTTTAACCCTCATTAAACTTATTTCTTAACCTTTTTCTTTTCCTTGCAATGCAGATAAATAGTTGAAAAGGACAACCAAGGAGCAAGGAATCACTTGTGCCTTTCTTTTGTTAGCTCAAGTATGTTTTTAAGGATGTGCTTTTAGTAGTCGAAAACAATGAGACTAATTAGTATTATGTTGCCATTGAGATTTTCGGATGTGGTTTGACAAGTTGGTACTATACTAGCTTTGCGTTTTGGTTAGGATTTGACCTTTGATTATATTTAGGCTTTATGGTATTGAATTGAATTGTGGATTGATTCTTGAATTTATTTTATTTTATCAGATTGTTTGATGTTGAAGAATGCAAATGGATTTGGAATTATGATATTGTTTTGTAGGTTGCTATGCATCTGGAGAACATGATTAGAATTGCAAATTAGGTAGCCTTGTGGATAATTTAAATGTGTTAAATGTTTACTTAGGTGCATATGCATATAGAAAATGATTTTGAACATTTGAAAGAATGAAATCTAAAAATCTGCAATTTTATTGGTACAGGGTATCGAAATGGTCCTTATAGGTATCGATACACGGGCTTGTTATACATGGCATCGCTTGAAATTTTAGCTTGAGTATCGATACACTTGAGGATGGTATCGAAACGGTAGCTTGATTTCATGTAGGGTAATCATCATTTTTTCCGGATCTAACTTGTTATTTTTATGTTTAGAACAAAGGGCTTTATCATTTGGGCTCTAATTAACATGTAGTCTAAAATATATTATAATATCGCATATGTCATTTAATTATATCATGATTGTAAGTATATATAAGCATACGACTATATGTATTAGTTTTGCATATGTTTTTTTAAGCATCATGTGTACGTAAGTAATCTATTTTTGCATGAGATTGTATGTATATTAATTTATGATATTTGTTTGCATACTTGTATGTGTTTGTATGATTATCTAAATTAATACTCTAATGTTTAGTGTGTCCATGTTGCATGTATTTAGCAATTATATACATGTAGTAATATTTATATGTATCATATATTCTTAACATTGCATGTTATGTATTATATCATTTGTAAGCTAAAGTCCATTAAACATTAAAACCCCCCAAAAAATTATTATCAGCCCAAATCCCTTTAATTATAAATAACATTTCAATCCTTTATATTTACAAGTCCCTAAAAATATAATTACATTACCCACCAAAATGGCCCAACCTGCTATAAACTAAACCCTAATATTATGTTTTTCTCCATGTACAACCCATTCTATATCGTTGGATCTAGATCTAATCTAATGGTCCACGGATCAAGTCTGATCATAACCCTTCAAATCCCAAGACGCGCGTGCAACTCGTGGTCCCTTCACTTCAGCTCCCTGCGCCGATTCAAGTCTCCCATGTGCCCAACATTGTCAGTCGTTGATTTTTCGAGTAAGATATGAGCACTAAAAATCCCGCATCCAAACAGGACATTATCGTACATACACAAAACCAAGAAAGAAATTGTTATTACGATCAAGAAATCAAAATCTAAAACCCCCTAATCAAATGTTATCAAAGAATCTAGAAATCTAGGATGCTATGACCGATTTTTTGGAATGTAACAGGGCTATAAAAAACCCCAGAACCATCTTTGTAACTATATTTCTTGATTCTAGAAGCAAAAAATAAAATCCTCAATTTTTAGAGGTAAAAAATATTCTTATTTTTCTAACATGCATTATTAATGGAACGAAATAAAAAAGAAAGGTCTCATAATCTTTCGGATTCAAACTGTCGTGGCTATGTCCGGTGGTTGAGATTGTTGTCGCCGATGAACGACACCATCCCTTGCATCCTCCCTTGCATCCTCCCTTCTTCAAAGAAAAACCCAAATAAAAACAGAGAGGTTTCGTCATTTGTATCTTACATTATGAACTTAGATAGTGCCTACATTTTTAATGTCATGAATCACTGCGCATCAGTACATTTATTCCATGTGTATGCCCTTAATGTTTGTCATTATGCTTCGAATATTCTTTGTTCCCATTCTCATGTATATATTATGTGGATTTGCATGCGAACTTCATTCGTCTTTACAAGCATTTTTGTGAAGCATGCGTTTTGTATATAGAAATGGCAAATATGCTTTTGTAACGCCCTAAAATTGGGCTTAAAAGTTAGCGAACTAATTTTGTTGGTTTAGCCTAGTTCGAATTAAATATTTAAAAAATAGTTTTAAATCAAAATAAATTATGGAAAAAATCCTAAAATTCTTATTTAACATATATTTAACTTTGGTCTACACAATTTCGAAAAATGAGCCTTGAAATTCTAAGATTTTGAAATTTTTGACTATTTTGTAAAAATTGAAAACTTGAGGACAATTTTATAAACTAAGCAAAAACTTTGAATCTTTAAGGGGATTTGATACAATTTTAATCCTAGCTTGTCTAAACTTTCCAAGGGATTGTTTAAATAACTCATAACCCATATTTAAAACAACTAATCCAAATTACAATATTTTTAATCCTAAAACCCTTTTTCACATTATAAACATAACCCTTATTCTTAATTTTCATTTTCCATCTTTCAATGCATAAACTCATCAGTTTTCAAGGTAAAAATCTTTCTTTTCCTTGAAACTTCATTTGGATTTATTCATACAACTTTTCTTCTTCAAAAATTCTTATTTTAAATGGTTTTCATCTTTAAAAATCTTAGAAAGACATTGAATCAATTATGGAGGTGATATTTATTCAAACCTATAAGACCCTAAAGTTATTTAACTAAATTCCCAAGTTATTGGCTTGGTAAAACCGTTTTTAATCTTTTGGTTTAAGAAAAACCGTTTTTGATCAAAATTCATGATTTTCGTTCAAGGGTTTTATCTCACTGTTTTTGGATCCTAAATTCATGATTTTGTATGTGATAGGATGTTTATCATTTGTTTTTAAATTTCCTAATCCCGGACTAAAAATATTTAGGAGAAGTTTGGATGGTTTGTAAGAGTTTTCAATTAAGGTTTATAAGGGTTTCTATGTATAGGTCCAGTTTAGGGATGTTTGTGTGCAATTAGGAGCACTAAATCCTCTGAGTTTGATGCTTGAAACAGGTCAAGAACTAGGATGTAACCCCATCGATACAGTCTATACACCACCTGACTCGAACGAGCTACACGGGGAATACTGATGTTAATCCAAAGACTCACCCTGATAAACAATCATAATTTTTTATTTTTTATATTATCTAGATGCTTTAATTAGATCTTAAATGTTCATGCAAGGACTAAGTTCAATTGCAGTGGAAAATCGATAAGAAAAAAGTCATAATTTAACTGAACATGATTTAGGGACCTAATTGTAATTTTCTAGAAAGTTATGGACTAATCATAAAATTAAAATTACCAATCCTTAATTAAGCTCATTACATGCGTAAGTCTTAAATTTCAATTTAAAACGAGGTCTATAAGTCATTTAATTGCATGCTCGAAGTTTAGGGACTAAAACATAAAGTTTCAAAGTATATTTTAACTTATAACAAACTTAACGGCAAGAGGTATTGAAACACCCTTAGCCCGTTTCAATACGCAGAATATCCTCGCCTGTTGCCTTGCGATGCAAGCCTGCGTTTCGTTACAGCATAAGTCCCATTCCGATACGATTTAGTACTGTTAAAATGGGTTTTGGAACTCGTGCAATGCGTATCGATACGTTTGCTTGATCCATTTTGAAACGATCTCTTAAGGTTTTGATACCCAGACTTATTTTCCCATATTTCCCTCGTGTTCTTGCCTGAAAATGTTTTAAATACTTATTAGTCCCCACTCTATTCCCTGATGTGAATGTGATAATTTATAGCAGAAAGAATAAATGCCATATTAGTAATTGTGGTCATGATTGAGATCATAAAATAGGCATGGATAAGATGATTATTTTGAGAATACTTATATCTAAAAGAAGTGGAATTATAAAGATGACAATAATGATAGAGATCATATAAAAAAATTGTTATCAATGCGATGGTACAAACCATTGATCTCGTACTTATCAAACGCTGAAGTATTATGGACTTTATCCATAATCATGAATAATAAATGAAAGAAAATATAAACAGATTTTCTTTGTGGCGAAAATAATTATGGCGTTGTTGATCCAACTCAATTGAATATTGTTAATTTTTTCATAAACCTTAAAGGGAATAATTCGTCATTTATTTATTTCCTTTATAATCTTTGAAAGGAATAATTTATCTTTTATTTATTTTGTTTTATGTTAATTTATTTTTATTTATTATTTATTTATATTAATTTACATTTATTTATTATTTATTCATGTTAATTTATTTTACATATTATTTATTTATGTTTTATGTTAATTTTCCCTTTAAAAGAATATGATTACTTCCGAAATAAAATATGCAATAAATTATGATGATTTATGCTTATTAGATAGTGCAAGTACTCATAAAATACTTAAGCATAAGAAATATTTTCCCATTTAAATACAAGGGAAAATATGAGTACTATATCTCAAAGTAATAAAATATCAATGCTTCGGAAGAGCTCTTGAGAGTTTATCTTTGATAGATAACCGATTTGATATGATGTGCTATATTTAATATCTTTTTCATTCCCCGAAGTGAATGAAATAAAGCACATATTAAATAGTGCATAAATATGCATATTTTCTCATTTTAAATACAAGGGAATAATGTGAGTACTATATCCGAAAGTACTAATATCATAGAAGGCTCCGACTAAGCAAATATGTTATTGTCAAATGGAACTTTATTCCATATTTATAGTAAATTATACTCGTCAAAATCACAAAGAGACTTATTGAGTTTTAAAGATATTTATAGAAATATATTTACAATATTAGTCAAAGGTATGCTGACTATCTCAATATTATGAGTATAACTCAAGGCAATAAGAAAATCTTGACAAAATTACATGCACTGTCATCCATATTGTACTACAAAAGAATTAGTACAAATTGAAGCTTATGCTATTGTAAACTAGATGCTTACCAATAATTTTCTTTGGCATGACCGGTTAGGTCATACCGGTTCAATTGTGATGTGAAAATTTGTTGACACTTTCATGTGGTCATTTATTGAAGAACTAAGATTTTCTTCAAAGTAATATTTCATGTGATACTTGCTATGAAAGCATTCTGATTATTCAATCATCAACAGCTAAGATAGAGTGTAAATTTATTAATTTTTTGAAACGGATACAAGGTGTTATATGTTGGCTCATACACATTTCTTACAATCCATCTAGATATTTTTACGATTTTAATCGATGCACCGACTAGATGATCATATGTATCATTGTTATTAACCCACAACTAGGTTTTTACGAGGCTATTTGCTCAGTTGATAAAATTAAGTGCAAATTTTCTAAATTATCTTATAAAGATAATCGATCTTGATAATGTTGATGACATATTATTTTATATGTAGTATCACTAATTCGCATCAAGCCAACAAATGATCATAAGTTCTCCTCATTATAAATGATTTTTGTTCAAGAACTAAATATTTCTCATCTTAGATTTTTTTTGGTGTACAATATATATTCTAATTGCTCTACCACAATGCAAAAAGATTAGTTTTGTTGGGAATATATATCAGATTTAAATATCTTTA
This sequence comes from Abelmoschus esculentus, assembly GCA_035048815.1. Taxonomy (NCBI): domain Eukaryota; kingdom Viridiplantae; phylum Streptophyta; class Magnoliopsida; order Malvales; family Malvaceae; genus Abelmoschus; species Abelmoschus esculentus. Next base: position 8,578,548 of record JAUCBN010000049.1, read on the forward strand.
GCTTCTGATAGGAAATTTATTTACAATCCAATTTACTGACTATCATTTTAATGAATAAGTTTACCTAACATTAGGGGAGAAAATAAATAGTTGGGGAAAGAAATAAGTTGGAATGAATTATTATTTTCTCATTTTGATCCACGTACTACAAAATATAAATTATAAGTTCAAAGGATAATTCATATAGCAAATCAATTGTCAGGTGATTTTGCTGACCCTAAAAGAGTGACTAAGTCACGTATACCAGCTATTAAGGCTCCGAAGTCTTGGAAAGATAAACTCTAGTTGCTAATGATTCTAACTTACGCTTGAAGCGTAGGAGACAAGTAAGTTCCAAAGATAAGAAATCCTCGAAAAAGAAAAAAAGATATACTTTATGATTGTCTGATCGAGAAATCAATGAATTATGAAAATCTCAAGAAGAGATTAAAAGGTCTATATCAGAGACATTGACATGAATTAGGTACCTGATAATAAATATATTTCAATAGATTATGTCATGTCAGGTAATAAGTGAAACTAAAATTAAATCGACGTCGATAATATATTTGCATGCAATATAGCACTAGAGATTTTATTTGATGATGTGGATCATGAACCATTATCAATTGGGAATATAAACAAAGAAATGATTGGCCAACGTGAAAGAGGCAATTGATGCGAAACTAAAATCTCTATAAAACAGAAGTATTGGGGCCTATAGCCCGTAAATTGAAATGTGTAAAGCTCGAGGATATAAATGAGCCTTTGTGAGAAACAAAAATTAAAAGGGGAAATCATAAGATATATGCTCATTTGGTTGCACAAGGATTCTCACAAAGACATAAAATTGATTGTGAGGAAAATATATTCCTCGGTGGTGGATGCAACTACTTTTAGATTTTGATCAGTCTGGCAATAAATAAAATTACTCAGTTTCTACCTAATTGATGTTGTAACATCCTATTTGAATGAGCCCGTTGATAGTAATATTTACATGAAACTTTCAGAAAGATTTAGATTGTCAAAAGCAGTTAATTCAAGTTCTCGAGAACATTAGTCAATCATATTGAATATATCTTTTATAGCTCGAAATAATTTAGGCGTATTTGGTATAATCGCCTCGTTGAATACTTATTAGCATAATGCTATATGAATTATTTAATTTCCCCAAGCATTTTTACTAAGAGGTTTAGCTCTGAATTTTTATTGTTATGTCTCTTAATATAAACGATCCATTCCACCCTCGAGAAAAGGGTAATGATATTCTTGGTCTAAAAGCACCATATATACACTATTTGATCTGTGAGTACTAGGAGATCATTACCTTTAAATAATTGTTATGCATGAGGCAAAGCCGAAATATGTGTTTGGCTAAACATATCTAGAAGATATGTGAGTTGCTTTCACAAGATAAGATGCAAGCTATCTTGTGTAGTGATAATGCAAAATTTATATCTCAAGGTGTATATATTTAATGTGATAAAATGAAACATTTTTTTAAGTTTTGTCCCTCGTGATCTTTAGAAGAATAGTATTCAATGAATCATTTCATGTAATAATTTGAAAGATTTATCTACTAGTGCATAATCTACTTCAATATTTGAAGATTGTATTCAATATTGAATTATGAATATTCAAAAATCTAATGTGATATTTTCATGAGGGAGAGTAAATACATGTTTCACTATTTTTCTCTTAATCGAGGTTTTGTCCCAATGGGTTTTTCTGGTAAGGTTTTTAATGAGGCAACATATTATGCTTATCAAAGATGTGTGTACTCTTTTTCCTTCACTAAGATTTTTTTTTTCATACAGGTTTTTTATCTTAGTAAGGTTTTAATGAGGCATATTATCTTTATGGATATCCAAGGGGAGTGTTATGAATATCTTTATTTATAGTGGATATCCATATATTAAATAATACTTTAATGTACTTCATTATTAGAGTTTAATTCTCATTAGAATTAGGACTTTCATCTACTTTATTATTAGAGTTTAATTCCCATTGAAATTAGGACTTTTATCTTATACCTATAAATATAGACTTTTGGAGAAAGCATTGTATAACCTACTTTTGAGAATATAATACAAGTCTCTCTCTTTTTATTTCTCATCTTTGTTCATCTATTTTGTTCTTGTTCTTTACTTTATTCACAAAAATAATCTATTAATCATGAATACGAATTTAAAAAAACTAAAATCAAATAATTTTCTTAAATAATATTTATAACATAATATATAATTAAAAAATCAAAAACAAATAAAATAATATTAGTCAATAACGCTAAACTAAACAATTAAAAATCAAATTATTTACTTACTATAATAAATATAATTTAAAAATTAAAAATTAAATCGTCTTCTTTCTCCCTCTTCTTTATTTAATCCATTCACAATTTTTTCTACAATTTCTTATTTTTATCTCCTATTTAGCAACTAAAAATTTAAACCCCAAATACTCAACCCATCAACCAACTATCCGATCAATAAAAATCTACACTTTCTCTCATTCTCGATGCATGCATTGTTCAAAGTATCATATATTAAAAAATATTTTGAGGGTGTACAATAGATTAAAAAAAATCACATCAATTTGAGCCAATTTCTCCTATTTTAAAGTAGTTTCTTCAGTTGGATTGATGAAAATGATGAAGACAATGAAGAGAGTAAAAATATTCTTCTTCAAGTGATTACTGAAAATAAAAATTAGGGGTGGAAGATCCAAATGATGTCACCCATTTTCAAGTTGGGGTGATTTTGTTATATTGTTTCTAACCATGACATATGGACAAGATTGAATGACGCCATGGGTAGATTAATATTTTATTATATATATGTCTCTAGGTAGCCTAAAAGTGTGAGATGGATAGATACCATTTGTACATTTTACACTATGAAATGAGTGGTGAGCAATCCATGTTCTGATGAGTAGTTGCAAAGCTATCACTCATTATTGAATCCTATGGACATATATACAATTATTTTAAGACAAAAATTCTGGAAAAGAATATCTTAAATTTATTCAAAAATATTTTTAATTCACTTGAGTTTCCAAGTGGGATTCATTTTATGTTAGCTTAATGCATTGTCATTACAGCCTTTTACTTCTATTTTCTATCCTGTAAAACAAGCTCAATCACCCCAGGCGATGGTTCTTCATAAAATAGCTCCGCTGTCCCCTGATTTTGAACCATCTTCGTCAATTTATTGGACAACTTTTTTTTTCTCGCCAACGTAAGCAACGTGTCACGTGTCATTATCCTCTTCTTAAAAATCATGTCTGATAGGATATATAATGTCATCGCTTATATATCCTAAGATCTCCTTTTTTCTTTTTGATGTGAGATTAATGCTCCTCGACCAAGCAAGTCTCATGTCCTAGCACATAGAACCGTAGACTCACCCCTCAAAATTTTAACCATGGTTACACTATCCAGATCAAGTTTGATTCCACAATACCCCAGCTTCTAAGGTTGCAAAGGCCATCATAAGCCGCCCACAATTCGGCCGAAAGCAATGAACACGAAACAATTTTTCGACCAAAAACTAGCGATCTAATCGTCATTCTCAGGACGAATAACCCCCGATGAAAGCCATCCATCTTGCCCCCGACAGCGCATCAACTTTCCCCAATCAATATTAACCCTCAAAATGTGTTTTATTTTGGGTTGTCGTAATTAGGACCGTTCTGAAAATGGTTTGTAAGAGTAGCGATCCAAAATTACATTTTATTCGGGATTCATTGTTTATAAATGTTTAATATTTTAATTAAATATATTTAGTTAAATATATTAATTTAATATTTTTTTATTTGCTCCAATTTTTTAATACTTATCATTAGAGGTGAATTGTTATTTTTTTAATGTTTATTGTTAGTATGTGTTTATTTTTTTAATTCTTTCTACTAGTTTTTTTTTTCTTCAATAAGTCTACCTTTAAAATTTATTTTTTAATACTTATTTTTATGAGTCTAAATTTTTTCTAATATTTATTATAGATCATCTTTTCCTAATACTTATTATTAAAGATCTATTTTTAAAATATATTTTTTTCAATACTTTTTAATAAATACATACTATAAAAAAATTAATTTTTTATTATATATTATTAGAGTTAAATTTTTTAATATTTTTATTAAAAGCCTGATTTTAAATTTTTATTTTTAATATTTATTATAAAGAGTTTAACTTTTAAATTTACACATAAATCACTAAAATCTCAGCAATAATTATGATCGTAATAACCTGTTTTTTAGACATAAAGATAATTTTAATCCTTAATGTTTATAAATTTTATCATTTTGGTCCTTATTTTTTTTGGATAAATTTAGCCCTTAACCTATATCATTTTGATAAATAACTTGACCGTTAAAAATTTAACAATGATGACATGTCATATGCATATGATAATATATTTTAAATAATATGACATCTAACCTATCAAATATATATATATATATGAAATATAATTTTATTCTAATATAAAATATAAAAAAATTCAAATTCAAATAAAATATTAAAAATAACTAATTCTAAAATAAAATACTACTAAATATTCTCACCCCTAACTGTGATAAAATCAAAATCCTACTTTTAAAAAATTAATTAATTTCGAACTGTGTTCATATTTTTTAAGATAGGACTTTGATTCTGTCGTAGTTAGGGTCGAGAATGTTTAGTAGCCTTTTATTTTAGAATTTATTAATTTTTAATATTTTATTTAAATTTTAATTGTTTTATATTTTATATTAGAGTAAAATTATATTTCATATATATATATATATATATATATTTGATAGGTTAGATGTTATGTCATTTAAAATATATTATCACATACATATGACATGTCATCATCGTTAAAGTTTTATCAGTCCAATTATCATGGTAGTTAAAAAATAAGTTATTTGTCAAAACGATATAAGTTAAAGGCTAAATTTATCCCAAAAAAGAATAAGGGCCAAAACGATAAAAATTATAAACGTTAACATTAAAATTATCTTTATGTATTTTTTTTAATATAAATTATTATTTCAAAAGGGGCGGGAATGTCCTACACAGCATAACATGGGCAGTGCACAATAAAGAACAATAGGAATTCGACAATTCATCCAAAGTTTGAATGACGTGTCTAGCGTCATCACTCATCACCAATGGCGAAGGACTTCTTTGCTTTGCAGCTTCGTTTATTGGCCTAAAAGTCAACACTTTTCTCAAAGCGTGTCCATCGTTAGGTCCACACGTTACTCTTTCACAAAGTTCTTTTTATATTATTATTTGGCGGATTTTAATCCGTATGTTGCGTTCCACAACACAATCCTAAAATGTCTTTTATTACACAATAATTAATCCACTTGGATTAATACAAAATTAATACAAAATAATAAATGAATCCAAATCTAATTGTTAAGTTTAAATTTAAACTTTGCAGATATATATGAAGTATTCAAAGATTAATTTACCTAGTTTTAAAATTAATAGGGTAATTAAACCTAAAAAATTAGGAGAAATGAAACTTATCAAAATCTTTCGGGACCTAGGATAGAATTAAACCTAAAGAAATTGGTGTCAAGGTCCCTACGATACGAGGTGCCCAGAGCAATGAAATGTGTAAAACCAGAGTCCAGCACAGCCTCTACATCTGCCTAATGTGAAGAATATGGCATAGAATTTGTTTGGTGTGGCTCCCCACCTAATCTTCTTAACTACTAATACATCCCTTGATTAGATGAAATCTCGTTTATAATATCAAAATTCGAATTATTAATTTTATTTAAAGAATTTAATTTTTTTTTATTCCACACTAATTACCGAAATCTTATGTCTCCGCTGTCTCTAAACAAGATTGAAGCCAACAAAATTTTATTGAGGCTAAAATTATGAAAACAATGTTTTTCGAGGGATTTTCAATGTCATTAGGTTAGCTTATAAATTTATTATGTATTAAGGGACTTAATTTCATATTTTTTTCGTTCTTAGGTCAATATTTATGTTTGTCTTTGACTTTATCATTTTTAGAATTAATCTAGATCAGATTTTTATTAAAATATGATTATTATTTTATAATTAATAAAATATATATTTTTTAAAATATTTTAATAAAAAAATATTATTAGATTATCCTTTTGATTAATAAAAAATTAAATATTAAATACCTAAAAGTTAAATATTTTTAATTTTTTTACCTAAAATGATATTTTTTATGTTTTAAATTTTAATAAATATTATACATGCACATAACTATTTATATTTATATAATTTCCATAAATATTTAATTTAATTTTTCTTTTAAATCTCTTTAAGATTACAACCTATCTGGTATTTGTCAAAAATTAGGAAGCAGTGCGTGGCTTCACCCGAGTCAAAATTACACATGCTTATTGCAAAAATCAAATTTGAATTTATAAAATCTAAATTTTGATATTAAATAGTTAATATTGATAAATATATGTATTTTTATATAGTGGATATAGTTTGCTACATCTAGTTCTAATTAATTAAGGATTAAGTATGCTTTGAATTGATTAAGATTAAGCTTGAGTATTAAAAAATGAAAATAAAAAAAAATAAAGGATTGATTTGGAAAATTTTCTTTTATATTGACAATAAATATTTATGTAAGCCATTATTAGCATTTTTCTTTTTTTTTTAACCAAAAAATTTATATATTTATTATTGCATATGGATTTTTGCATGAAATATCTCGAATTGTTTTTATATTTTCGAATGAATAAAATTAGTAAAATTATTTTCATATAATTTTTAAATATTTTTAATAAAATTAAAGTGATTATAAGATAATATTATTTAATATATATATATATTCAAAACAAGTACGCCTATCGGATAAAATAATTTAAATCTAAGCCTTTTATGATAAACAATAATAAAAATATTTTTTTTATGAAAAAGACAATAACTTCAATTAGAAAGACAATTTATGTTTTCCTAATAAATCATCTCTAGGAAAAGAGAAATTATATTATGGGTAAGTCCCACCATATGTCCATGGGACCAACCACTAAAAATCATCCATATCATCAGTTTTGTCATGTCATATATTTTTTCAAAGTGAATCTTCCCTTGAAAAAACCGTTTTTAAAATGAATTAACAGTAAATATGAGTGAAGATTCACTTAGAAAAATATAACATGGAAATAATGATGAGATGAATGATTTTTAGTGGTTGGTCCCATAGATGACGTGATGGGACTTACCTATGATATAATTTCTCCTAGGAAAAAATAAAATTCCAAAAATTAGCGGCTAAAATTAAAAAGGTCCTCTACCTTGAAAAAAATTCTTTGTATACATATTTTTTTTTTAAATCTTATACTAAAAAATTAAATTTTATGTTCTAACCTTAATTTTTAAATCATAAATTATAAATTATAAGCTCTAAACATTAATATATGTAAAAATATAAAAAAAATGTTAAATTATTTCTGTTCCCGTATATTAATTTAAAAATATCTAATATAAAATTGATAAATCGTACGTATTTTACTCATCACCAGGTTTATGTTCATAATTAGGGGTTTGCATTATTCGATTTTAATCGAATCGAAATTACTTTGGTTAATTCGATCGGTTAATTTTTGGTAAATTAGGTTAACGATTATTTTTTTTAAATTCGATATCGATTAATTCAGTTCGAAAACGATTAATTATCCTAATTAACCGATTAACAGAAAGTATTATATATTAAATATTATATATTTTATCTTTAGACATTTAATTTTTAAAAATTTATAAAATGTCAATTAAACTTTTTTATATTATAAAATGGTCACTAAATTTTTATTAAATTAGCATAAAATGAAAGTTTAGTGACTAAAAAATATTTTAGCATAATTTAGTGACTTATTATGTAATTTAACCAAAATTTAAAATAAATTTCGATTAATTCGACTAATTAACCGAAATAATTTCAGTTCAGTTAATTCAGTTAAAGATAATTCGGTTTAATTAACGGTTAAGATTTTAAAATTTTTGGTTAATTCGATTCGGTCACCGACCAAATTAACCGAATGCATATCCTTATTCAAAATATACAAAGAATCGACGGTTACTTGTACCATAGAGCATAATGGAATACTAGAGTAAAACCCTTAAAATTACCGAGCTATATTTATGGCGTGAACTAGGGATATAAAAACAGTTACTCAGATGGGTTTCAAGTCGGGTACTGTTAGGTCGGGTAAAATCGGATATAGGTCATTTCAGGTTAATTTGATATTTTGACTCGATTAGGTTTGGGTACGGGTCCATTTCAGGTTAGGTCTATTTCAGGTCGGTTCTATTTCAGGTCGGGTTCATTTCAGGTCGGGTCTATTTTAGGTCGGGTTTAAACGGTTCGGGTCCAAATCAGATAATTGACAGGTTCATTTCAAGTCGGGTAGATTTCAAGTGGGTTCATTTCAGTTCGGTTGCATTTCAGGTCGGGTTCATTTCAGTCGGTTTTATTTCAGTTCGAATTAATTCAGGTTTTAAGTTCATATTAATTAAAATTATTAAGTTTGAGTTTGGTAAAAAAAGTAATTAAGTAAATAACCGATAGACTTTGGGTTGAATGGTTAATTATTCATTTCAAATTAAGTATTTAATATCTAACGTCTTTAACTAGCATGAATCTTATTAAAAATAAATATTACGCACTAGACTAAACAAAAATATTATCAAATGATTCAAATCTTAAAAATTGGGCTAAATTACAAAAATTAAAAATTAATAAGGAATAAACATTGGACCGAAAAGAATAAAATTTTAAATTAAAAAGGATAAATATTAATAAAATAAAATATCATTTTATTAAAAACACTAAACTAATTTAGAAAAATAAATAGTAGTTAATCTGAAATAAAAATAACATTGTAAGGACTAAATTGCAAATTTTATAAATTAATAATAGTTATTTTCGGTGAAAATTTTAATTTTAATGTACTCTAATACATTATAATTTATATATATACAATATAATTTAATACATTTCAAAAATAGAAATATGAAATTTATATTATATATGAAATATATTTTATATATGAAATTTTATACTAAATATAGAATGCATTCTATACATGAAATTTATATTATATATGAAATATATTCTATATAGAATTTATATTATATATGATATTGTAGAACTAATGTTTTGATATAATAATTGAAAAATAGTTTTGGACTAATTTGAAAAGATATCAAAAATGGTTCTTATGTCCAAACTACTTGAAAATATATTTAACATGTTTTTGAGAGTTTCTAAATGTGTTTTAAATGATTTAAAGAAACCAAAGAAGGGTTTTTAACCCAGGTATTTCGATACACCTTCAAGGTGTTTCGATACCTGTTCTTCAATGACATGTTTTCAAAGGCAAAATCACAGTGGTATCGATACTGGTATCGATACCTTTTCACCACTATGATGTTTGGTTTCGATACCGGTTTCTAATCACCCCCAACGGTCATAAACGATTTTATGAAAATCCCCAACGGCTAGGAGCGGTATCGATACTGGTATAGATACTTGTTCTTATTGCAGGTTCAACGGCTATTTCCCAAAGAGGGTGTTTCGATACCAATCTCAGGGGTATCGATACCGCCTGCACCAGAAGAAGAAATATGCCTTGAAATCAGCTCCAAACGGCTCCAAAACATCTCCAACGACTATAAACGGCTAGATCATGATTTGGGATGATAAAAGGAAGCCTCAAGCATCAAGAGAAGACCAATGCTTCATTGTAAACAACATTATGATTCAAGAATTGTCTTAGAGCTTAATTCTCATATTTTTGGGTAGACAACACTTGTGAGCTTAATTGTCAATATATGCTCAAGTGTAATTAGGAATTGGGTGAGTGCTTAGATTGTAAACATTAGCCTTGTTAGAAGGATTAAACAAGTTTGCTAAGTTTTCTTTGTTTGAGTGAATTCCCAAAGTTCGGGTTGTGAACTTTGGATGCTTGGTTCGGTTTTGGATCAAGGTTTGTAAGGTTATCCCTTTAGCCTCAAAAGGTTGAATTCTTAGTGAATTGTGGAAATCCTTAGTGGGAAGCTAAGGTAGTGGATGTAGGTGCTTATTCGAAGGCCGAACCACTCTAAAATCATTGTGTTATTTTTGCTTCCACAACAAACACCCGAATTGTCACTTCTCCACCACTTGGCAAGAGTTTAATCGGTTATTCATCGAGCCACATCAAGCCCAACAATTGGTATCAGAGCGAGGTTCAATCGAGAAGGATTAACAACCTTTTGAGAAGATCCGCTGAGCTCGACCAATTATCGATCAACCGACAACTCATGGCGCAATCCATTGACAAGCCACCTTTCTTTGACGGGTCCAACTACTCCCAATGGAAGATAAGGATGAAGTATTTCATCAACTCAAGAGACTACAAGCTATGGGATATAGTGGAAGACGGACCATTTGTGCCAAAGGGAACAAAGGCGGAATGGAGCATGGAAGATCGCAAGAAGATGGTGCTTAATTCCAAAGCTTTGCACATTCTTGTTTGTGCATTCCATCCAAGCATCTATGAGAAGATACCTTCTTGTGAAAGTGCCAAGGAAGTTTGGGACAAGCTCGAAGTCACATACGAGGGTACTAACGACGTAAGGGAGACCAAAATTGGACTCCTCAACCAAGAGTATGAGAACTTCAAGATGAATCCAGAAGAGGACATAGCAAAGAAGTTCGATCGATTCTCCACCATCACTAATGGTCTTAGAGGATATGGAGAGATCATTCCGTAGGAGAAGCTTGTTCGTAAGCTCATTTATTCCCTTCTCGAGTCATGGGACTCAAAAAGGACCGCCATCATCGAAGCAAAGAATTTGAAAACTCTCAAGCTTGATGAACTCATGGGGTCACTCCTCACACATCAAATTATGATGAAAGGAAGAGAAGAGGAGAAGAAGAAGGAAGAGATTAGATTGATGGGGAAGAAGAAGATTCAAGAGCTTGGTGTAAATGTCAACATCATTGCTCTCAAATCCTCCAAGTGCATCCACCTTGAAGATTCAAGTGAGGAGGATAGTGAAGGAGATGAAGAGCTTGCCCAACTCTTCATAGACTTCGATCGATTCGTGAGGAACAAAAGTAAGAAATCCTCAAAGCACGAATCAAAGAAGAAGATGAAGGAATCCCATAAGTCTATCATGAGGGGATCATCTTCAAAGAAACAAGCATATGTGGCTACTTGGAGTGATGGGGACTCCACCGAAAATGAAGAAGCCAACCTATGCTTGATGGCCCTTAATGAGGGGGAGGTAACTTCTAACTCTCAAACTTTAAATTCTTATTCATTGGATGATTTGCAAGAATCTTATGATAAATTGGTTTTTGATTTCAAAATTACAATTTTAAAGAAAAAGAAATTGATTTCAAAGTTGAAAATTGAAAATGATTTACTTTTGAAAACCAATTTGAAGTTTGAAGCAAAAATGAGAGATTTTGAACTTAAAGTTTGTGATTTACAAAATTTGCTTCTAACGATGGAAAAAGATCATCAAATTGCTTTAGATGATCTTAAGAAAGAAAAAGATTTGATTTCCAAAGAGCTTAAAAAGAAAAATGGTTTGGGAAAATCAAATTTTTACATGAAACAATCTAGTGCCCCTAGATTTGTGAATGGAAAATGTTTTAGAAGTATTTGGGTCCCAAAAGGACTAATTACTTCAACTAAAAAGGATGAAATTGAAAAATGGATTCCTAAGGGGACTAAATTATGTGCTACTAATGTTAAAGGATCCAAAGAAATTTGGATACCAAAAATTACTTGATTGTCTTATTTTAGGTGTGATGGAGGTATGAGCATCAAAGTACAAGATTAAGGGGGAGCTCCATACACACAAGAAGAACACTTGGAGAATGAAGGCTTCACATCCTCCCTTAAGTTCAAGTGTGGTAAAATCTAGTTTTTAGCTTTAATTTTGTTTATCTTTTGTTTAAACTAGATTATCATAATTGTTGGACTAACACTTATTGATGCCTTGAGTAAAGGGAAGTCTTTTATTTTTATGAACTAAGTTTTGACATTTGATTTTAAAACAATTGACATTTTTAAAACTCTCCTATGTTATGAACTTTAAAGTTTTTCAAACTTGGTTTGAACCATTTTTTATATAACAAAAAGGGGGAGAATGTTGTGAAAAATTGATTTTTCAAATGGTTTAATGAGTAAGGGGGAGCTTAAATGTTTTCGAATCATTATTCTCTTATTCAAAGTCTTATTTCACAAAGGAGGAGAAATCTCAAAAGCAATTTTTCAAGTTGTTTTTATTATATCAAAAATGGGGATATTGTAGAACTAATGTTTTGATATAATAATTGAAAAATAGTTTTGGACTAATTTGAAAAGATTTCAAAAATGGTTCTTATGTCCAAACTACTTGAAAATATATTTAAGATGTTTTTGAGAGTTTCTAAATGTGTTTTAAATGATTTAAAGAAACAAAAGAAGGGTTTTTAACCCAGGTGTTTCGATACACCTTCAAGGTGTTTCGATACCTGATCTTCAATGACATGTTTTCAAAGGCAAAATCACAGTGGTATCGATACTGGTATCGATACCTTTTCACCACTGTGATGTTTGGTTTCGATACCAGTTTCTAATCACCCCCAACGGTCATAAACGATTTTATGAAAATCTCCAACGGCTAGGAGCGGTATCGATACTGGTATCGATACCTATTCTTATTGTAGGTTCAACGGCTATTTCCCAAAGAGGGTGTTTCGATACCAGTCTCAGGGGTATCGATACTGCCTGCACCAGAAGAAGAAATATGCCTTGAAATCAGCTCCAAACGGCTCCAAAACATCTCCAACGACTATAAACGGCTAGATCATGATTTGGGATGATAAAAGGAAGCCTCAAGCATCAAGAGAAGACCAATGCTTCATTGTAAACAACATTATGATTCAAGAATTGTCTTAGAGCTTAATTCTCATATTTTTGGGTAGACAACACTTGTGAGCTTAATTGTCAATATATGCTCAAGTGTAATTAGGAATTGGGTGAGTGCTTAGATTGCAAACATTAGCCTTATTAGAAGGATTAAACAAGTTTGCTAAGTTTTCTTTGTTTGGTGAATTCCCAAAGTTCGGGTTGTGAACTTTGGATGCTTGGTTCGGTTTTGGATCAAGGTTTGTAAGGTTATCCCTTTAGCCTCAAAAGGTTGAATTCTTAGTGAATTGTGGAAATCCTTAGTGGGAAGCTAAGGTAGTTGATGTAGGTGCTTATTCGAAGGTCGAACCACTCTAAAATCATTGTGTTATTTTTGCTTCCACAACAAACACCCGAATTGTCACTTCTCCACCACTTGGCAAGAGTTTAATCGGTTATTCATCGAGCCACATCAAGCCCAACAGATATGATACTATGTATGAAAATATAAAATGTATACGATATATGAAAATATAGAACCTATAATACCATATATATATATAAATATATATTATGTATGTATATATATAATATATAAGTATGTATGTAAGTATATATATACTTATATACTATATAGTATATATTAATATATTTATATAATATATAAGTATGTATATAATATATATTATATGTATATATATGTTAAAATATGTATATATATTAGATGTATACATTAATATATGTATACTTATTATTGATATATATATTAATATATGTATATAATATATATTAATATATGTATATATACTATATATATATATAATATTCTTATATATATTATACTTTATATTATACTTTATGTATTATATGTAATATATAATATATATAATATACTTACATGTATATTAATATATGTATATGTATTTAATTAATGTATGTATATTATTAGTTTTTTAAGCTCAACATTAATCCCCTAAGCCCAAATCACTAAACTAGTTCTCTAAGATCAATTCTCCGATCACTAAACTAATTCTCTATGATAAAATTGAAATAATTTTAAAATATATAATCTGATTTAATTAAATAAGGATCAAATTGAATAAAAAATAAAATCTAAAACTTAATTTTCGAGTGATCATAATCAAATTGAAATAATTGTAAAATAAGGTGTAGAGCGGCGCAATATTCGTTTTTTTTAGGCGTGACCTACAAAAACTGTGTGGAATTTTTTACCTGATCTAGGTAGTGTCAAATGAATATCTAAATTTAATCTCTATTTTATATTTTTAATTGATTATATTTTAATCAAAGTTTATTATTTGATTATAAGTTGTAATAATAATAATCCTCCAAAGTTTACTATATATATATTAATTCACTCCAAAATTTTGTTTTTCCCCCCTCTTTTTTATATAATAATCAAAATTTATTTATAATTCCCTCCAAAATTTTAAATAACTTATATCTCTCTAAATTTTGTACACTAATAGTAAATTAATCTCAAACTTAAAAAATGAGTAGCTTATTTCCCTCCAAAATTTGATCTTTTCACTCTTTTTTTTTTACCAATTGTCCTTTTCTTTTTTATCAATTATTTTAGTTTAATTTAATTGAGTTTAGATTAATTTAAAAAAAATTACATTTGATTTTAGAATTCTTTTAATTATGTTTATAATTTATGTTTTTGTATTTTATTTTAATTTAATTAATCCTAAGTTCAATATGTTAATTTAACTTAATTAAATATTAATTTAAAACTATATTTTTAATGAAATATTAATTTAGAATTATAATTTTTAATCAAATATTATTTTAAAATTAAAATTAAATACATTAAAATTAAATAAAATAGTAAATAAATTAATTTAATTAAATATGTAATACTAAATTTAAATATTAATCCTTAAATTAATTCTCATGTCTAATTCTATTTTTTTAAGACTAATTATATTTACTAATATTTTGAATTCATCAAATTATAGATATAATTAATTATATGTATGTAAATATTAAGTCTTGTTAATATTAGTTCAGGTCAATAATAGGTCGGGTTCAAAATAGGTCCAGTTCAAAACAGGTTGGGTAAAATCAGGTCTCGGGTCGATTCAGTCGGATAATATCAGTTATCTGCCAGGTCAGACTCGAGTTCGGGGTTTTTTCAGTCAGATGCAGGTTGGGTTTCGTGTTCACAGTAACAGGTTGAAATCGAGTTCAGGTCATTCTTGGTCGGATACAGTTCGGGTTCGATTACTACAGTAACATGTCCAACTCGTATTCGGGTCAACAACAGTCAGATACATATCAGGTTCGGGTCATTACATCCTCGGGTCAAACTAGGTTCTGACTCGAACAGGTTTCAGTCGGGTTTTCAGGTCGGGTCAGCTTTTTACATCCCTAGCGTTAACTGTGAAAAGTGAATTTCAATGAAATTTCACTACCCTTGTTCTACATCTTTTTGACTTTTTTGGTGTCTAAACGAGTAATTAAACCCTTTTCTCGTATTATTTATAATCTCGTCTACTAAAATTCAGTTATTTCTTTCTTTCTATGTCATTAGTTTATTTATAATTAATTTCTTTACAATCACTCACTCCCTAGTTACATGACATAAAAAATAAAAAATTATTTAAATAAATTAATGACATAAAAAAATTAAGTGACTAGATTTTAGTGAACAGGACTATAAATGGCGTGATAGAAAAGTTCATGAAATAATTTCTCCCAAACCTCCGTACATTATAACCAAATAGATGTTTAAATTATACTTGTGGCTTATTTTCTGTGTTTAAATTATTTTTAGCTCTAAATAAGTATCTAAATTTTTATTTTGGTCATTTTAAGTATTTGACTATTAAAAAACATAGTTAGTCAATTAAAATATGACATGTGTTATGTTTTTAAATTTTAATTTATTTTAATTAATTTTAAATAAAATTCAAAAAAAAATACCAATTTTAATATTTTACAAAAATAGTCCCAAATTCTTAACCTAAATCCCCAAATTACTGTAGTTTTTATCATTGATTGCCTCGCCGAAGATTATCACTATCGTCGTCGGACCACTACAATTATTTTTTCAACCATCCATTACCGATAACAAAGGATAAGTGTGCCAATCAATTTCTTTTTTATAAGTTTGGCTTCCTTCGATATTAGGAAGTCGATTGATACACTTACCGTTAATTATCGATGATGGATGATTGGCAGAATGTTCTTGGTGGTCTGACGGGGTATATGGTGGCCGAAGACATGACCATCGACGTTGAAATAGGCCGGGGAAGTTAGAGATTTCAAATTTGAGGGTCACTTTGTGATTTTTCAAAATTTTTAGGGTTTTAAAAATAAAATAAACATATTTTTAAAGAATAAGCAATAGCAGTTAACGGTTAAATTCCTAAAGTGACCGAAATAAAAATATAAATACTTATTTAAAATTAAAAATAATTTAAACACAAAAATAAATTATAATTATAATTTAAATACCTATTTAACTATTAAGCCTGATATATACCTACCTATTTAACTATTAAGCCTGATATATACCTACCTATATCATACCACAATACTCATTAGTCTACAATGTCAAGTACTTCACAACAAAAACAAACCTATATTGGCTGCTGCAAAATTTTCAGATAATATCGTACATAATGGAATCACTAGTTTTTCCAAAAGCTTTCGGATTATCGAGAGTAAGGACGGAGCTAAAATTTGAGGTTAAATGGGTAAAACATAAATGTTTGGAAGTATGAGATAAATTTATAAAAAAAAAATAATTTTTTAAAAAATAAATAGGAAGACAAAAGTAAAAACAAAAATCTTCGGGAGTAGGAGGCGATTGCCCCACTCTATCCCACTTAGTTTCGTTCTTGATCGAGAGTGATTATTAATTCAATAATATCATATATAATATTTAATTTTTTAATATTCTATGCTTCAATTATATGGTATTATAGATCTAAAGTCTCATCCCTTAAAAATGTATACTCATTATACAAACAAATTAACTATTTAAACTTGAAAGTTGAATCTCCTAAGAAATAATTTATATATTATTGAGGTTAATTGGAAATAGAAATTCTAGCTTTGGGTTTGGTTTTAAACAGAGATAAGCCACATATTTTAATGTTGCTGGAAACATGGGTCCCCCAACTAGCTTAGAAACATTCATTTCACCATTTTTTAATAAAAAACAATAAATTAAATCCCATACAAATTTGTTTTTTCAAACAGGTAGATATGGCTAAGAAAGCTACATAAATCATATAAATAAATATTTTAATTTCAAAATTTACCAAATCAAGGCTTCCTTCACAAGAGCCTTGCAGACTACGGATCTTCAATCACCATTAAGCTCTTCATCAAGCTCCTCTATTTAAGTTCCCTTTTCCCCCTTTGTTATACTTTCTTAACGGCCTGCCCTGCCCTTTCTTTTTTATTTTCTTCTGCAACATATAAACACTTCTCTTCTTATTTTATACTTGTATCTGTTTGTTTGTTTTGTATTATACCATGGAAGAAGCTACGGTTATGAACAAGGGAGATGAACTCATCGATTTGCCTCCAGGCTTTCGGTTTCACCCGACGGACGAGGAGATCATAACTCATTATCTTACGGAGAAGGTGATGAACAGCAATTTCAGTGCAAGCGCTATCGGTGTAGTTGATTTAAACAAGTGTGAACCATGGGATTTGCCTAGTAAGGAATATTTGGTTTAACTCTTATTAAGCTAACTGTTTTTTTTTTTGCTTTTCTAATCTTTGTGTTTGCTTGATTTTGCAGAGAAAGCTAAGATGGGTGAGAAACAATGGTACTTCTTTTGCCAGAGAGATAGGAAGTATCCGACCGGGATGAGAACAAACCGAGCAACCGAAGCTGGATATTGGAAGGCAACCGGGAAAGACAAGGAGATTTTCAAGGGCAAAGGTTGTCTTGTTGGGATGAAGAAGACCCTTGTTTTTTACAAAGGGAGAGCTCCGAAAGGGGAGAAATCAAATTGGGTGATGCATGAGTACAGGCTTGAAGGAAAATTCTCTTACTATAATCTCCCCAAGGGTGCAAAGGTATTTCTACGTACATATATAATTATACTCTTTTAAAAAGCCACTTTTCTTGTTTTCAATATTCATCATCTTTTGTACTGTTTTGTTGGTTGAGGGGTTACTTTTCATGGGGTATCTTTCTTTGTTTTTGTGTCAATGAAGAATCTATGATGTTCTAATACTATTCTTGTGTTCTTTTATTACAGGATGAATGGGTTGTCTGTAGGGTTTTTGATAAGAATACTACAGGGATCAAGAAAACTCCATTCCAAGATCAGCAGCAGCAGTTGAGAATGACTTCATTCGGTTGCGATGATCTTATCGATTATGCTTCGCTGCCTCCTCTAATGGATCCTACTTACAAGTACAACAAGCCGGGATGTTCCTCCTCAGGTTTCGTGGACAGCGATGTCGAATTCAAGGGTGTTATGCCGTCAAACTTCCCAGAAATAAATGATTACGGAAGCTCTAATGTTAATATTTTCAACCCACAAATCCCAATCCAGAATCCAGTCTTCTTCCATCCAAGCAACCCCAACTCGGCCTACTTGCACCAAGGGAGGACGGGCTTCGGCTGCAACGATCAGGCGATGTTATTGAAAGCGAACCGGTCGTGCAAGGTGGAGCAGTTCTCGTCAAACCAATCAAGGGTCACTCTCTCGCAAGACACCGGACTCAGCACCGAAATTAACAACGAGATCTCATCGGTCATTTCGAATAACAATATCGAGTTCGGAATCAACAAGCCTTTTGAAGATTTGAGTTGCTTATGGGACTACTAGCTAAAAATAATGTTTGATGACGATCATCATCACCAACTTGGGCTTGCTAAATTTTATAGGAAAATACTATGATTTGAAACAGTCTTTATTTTTCCTCACTTAGGTAAATTGTTTATTAATTTGTATAGATATAGATTCATGGTGTGAAAAAAACTTTTCACTTTTCATTACATTTCAAACATATATGTCTGAGAAAGGGGTTTTATGTACATAATTTTTTTTTCTTCTTTTAATCTCAGCATTAGATTTCTCGTTGTTCCCATGTTCATACGTTCTAATCATAAATATACATCATAAATATACGTTCTAATCATAAATTCTTTTTCTTTTTATTATTCAAAACAATTTCAATAATTATACATCATAAATATATCAGATATAAATCTTTAATTAATTTCCTTAATTGAAATTAACTGCTTGGGTTGAACAAGATTACGAGTCACATGAAATAATTAATTAGTCACCTTTATTCTCTGCACCCAATGTGCCTTCCCCTGTCAATAACAATCGCACAATGTTTCTTAAAGCTACGATGCTTAAACATGATCTTAGGTCTACGTCTACCCACTAGGTCATTTACCAAGTTGAGGTGGCATATAAGATAATTAATAATATAATATTTAATTTTTTAAATAATAAATATAATACAATTTTTATCTATATTACCCTTTCATGTTTCCCAAGTTCTCATGATACTATAAGAGAATCATTTCTCAAATTATTTAAATTTAAAAATTAGAAAAATATCCTAATTATTTTAAAAATAAAATAATTTAAAATGTCATTATACTAATTTTTTTTTGGAGGAACAACCTTGTTCACTTGACGGGTGACTTTATCCTTGATAACAATAATATCGAATCTCAATTGACAACAACTATTCTTTTTATATAATGTTAGTCATTATACTAAAAAAATATAATTTTATATTTTATACATATGATATTTGAATAAAATTAAATATAGATTCTAAATTTTACTTCTATTAATATATATATATATATATATTTATAGTTGAATTTTTCTACACCCAATAAATAATTAAATATTTTTAATTTATTCAAAATGTTACGTGTAATAATTAGGGGTGTAAACGAGCCGATTCGAGCTCGAGTAGTGCTAAGCTCAGCTCGACTCGGTAAGATTTTGAGTCGAGTTTGAACTTGAGTAAATTTAAATGAGCCTGAAAAATCTGAGCTCGGCTCGACTCGTTAAGAATTCGAGTCGAGTTCGAGCTTTTTTCAAGCCTAATTGAGCCAAGTATTGACCGATCTTTAATTGTGTTAGACTCGAGTAATTCTTATCTCTCAAATCTCATTTAAAGCCTAATGAAGAAAAAACATTGATACACAAGTCGTGTAAATACAAGATTGTTAAATTTAGGTTTTAGTATGTTAATTTAGGGTTTAAGACTTATGTTTAGGTTTAGATTTTAAGGTTTTAAGTTTAAAAATTTAGATTTTAAATTATAAAAGAATAAAAAAGTATATTTATATTTTCGAGTAGCTCGTGAGCTTTTCTAGTCATATATCATATAGCTCATCTCGTCAAGAAGTCGAGTTCAAGCCGAGTTCAATCGAGTCGAGTTTTGGCCGAGTTGAGCTCGAATAACTCACGATCTGTCTCCTCTCATTTACAACCATATGTACAATACATAGATAATATAAATTATAAAATTTAAAGGGTCAAAATTAATAAATTTAGAAAATTATCATTTAAAATATGAAATGGATGAAACAATTACAATTATCAGTTAAAATTTGAGGTGAAAAGTTTAATGATGATTTTAAAGTGTTCATTGTCTTATTGATTTATATAATAAATTTAATTAATTTGATCACCCAAAATATCATATTAACTGAGTTACCTACAAAGTGGTATATAAAATTTTATCTACTATCATAATTAATAATTAGTTATTCCATGTTCCATCCTTAAAACCTTCAATTAATATACCCTTCCCTTCAACTTGTTTATTTTGAACAACTAATTTTAAGTTGATTTTCTTTATTTAGTTACTGAAATAAAATTTTGTAAGTTGCATATACCACTTGAGTTTAATTATAGTTCATATTGATTAAATAAATGAATTCTTTTGAAAAATAGATAAAATTAAATTATCATCTCAAATTCAGATAAGATAACGTAGATGTTTATCATATCAAGAAAACAACAATCATAGAACTACAATGTTTAAAACATGTTCAATATTTGTTCAAATAATGTTTTCGATACGACGAGATATTATGATTTTTAATTTTTTAAATAAAGTTGTTAAGAAAAAAAATTAAAGCTCAAAATGTGTAACAGAAAGAAAACGTAAAAATCTGAATGTTAAGAAATCTGTTATTGAAAGAGAGCCAAGGTTCCTGTGCTTGTGTGTGGAAGGGATTAGTACATTGAATCCTATACTATTTATTTCACTTTCTATTCCAACCAAAGCTTTCGTCTCCCCTGGGGAGATTCATGCTTTCAGGAAATTAAACATCCCCCCAATGTAATTTCTTATATATTTTTCACCAACCAATCATAATGACAACGTGTTAGATACCAAACATGAATTAATAATATTTTAAATACGATTACGATACGAATACACGACAGAACTCGAACAAGAAGAGAATATCCTGTGGGAAAAGCCCTGATTTGTTGCATGAAAACATGGGCATCCCAACCAATTGCCAGCCTCCACCTCACAATTTTATTTGTATTTCGTTGTCAGCTTTTGAAACAGAACGTCCTTTCTTACATACTGTGACGATGATGATCTTATCCGCGTTTACCTTTTTCTCACCACCTTGGCTGGACACTGCTCACAGCCACACCACCTTTTACTTGCTTTTTTTTTTTTTAAATAATTTAATTTAATTTAATTCTTTAGGGTTTCAATTAATTTAAGTTTGGTTTAATAATAATACTATAATTTTTAAGATTTATTAATAGATCGAATAAAAAAAATATTTATATTATATTATATTATATAAATTTAGATATTAATATTTATCTTAGAAATATAATACATATATATTTAATAAGAAATAATATTATATTTCTCCGTAATAATAATTTGTTAATTTTTTATCATATTTATCTAAAAATTTATGCATATTATAAATTTCTATATGTTTATATTATATTATATGAATATTTTTATTCGTATATATTTTATTCAAATATTTTTATATGAATATTTTTATTTGAATATTTATTATACGAATATTTTTATTCGAATATCTTTATTCAAATATTTTTATTCGAATATTTTTATATGAATATTTTTATTCGAATTATTATACAAATATTTTTATTATAATATTTTTATTCTAATATTTATTATAAGAATATTTTTATTCCAATATTTATTATAAGAATATTTTTATTCAAATATTTATTATAAGAATATTTTTATTCGACTATTTTTTATTCGAATATTTATTATATGAATATTTATTTAACGAATATTTTTATTCGTATATTTTTGTTCGAATATTTATTATACAAATATTTTTATTTTAATATTTATTTTACGAATATTTTTATTCGTATATTTTTATTCGAATATTTATTATACGAATATTTATTATATGAATATTTTTATTTGAATATTTATTATACAAATATTTTTATTCGTATATTTTTTATTCGAATATTTATTATATGAATATTTTTATTCGAATATTTATTATACTTATATTTTTATTCATATATTTTTTATTCGAATATTTTTATTCGAATATTTATTATATGAATATTTTTATTCAAATACTTATTATACGAATATTTTTATTCGTATATTTTTTATTCAAATATTTATTATATAAATATTTTTATTCAAATATTTATTATATGAATATTTTTATTCGAATTTTTATTATAGGAATATTTTTATTCGTATATATTTTATTCTAATATTTTTATTCGTATAATTTTTATTCTAATATTTTTCTTAGAATATTTTTATTAAAATATTCATTATATGAATATTTTTATTCGAATATTTATTATACTAATATTTTTATTTGAATATTTATTATACAAATATTTTTATTCTTATATTTTTTATTCGAATATTTAGGTATGAATTGAGTAACCATTGAAACCGGTTATCAAGTGTTGTGTTAACCACCGGAACCGGTTACCCATTATTGCCTATTAGAGGAAAAATTATATCATGGGTCAGTCCCACCACGTGTTCATGGGACCGACCAATGATAACTACCCACTTCATCAACTTTTCCATGTCATTTTTTTTTCAAGTGAATCTTCACTTTAAAAATTAAAAAATAATGAGGTGGATGATTATCATTGGTCGGTCCCATGGATGACGTGGTAAGACTGACCCATGATATAATTTCTCCTATTAAAGGGTTTTTTTTTAAAGAGTTTTTTTTAGACAAACCCATGTTTGCATGTATCTCTGTCCAAATAAATATATATGTGATATTTCTCTTGCACTTTTGAAAATATCATTACTAGTCTGAGTGTTGAGTCCGGGTCATGGTAGTAAAATCAGATAATGCAATCAAAGTTTCCAACCGTATAGGTAAAGTAGATAGATTATTTAGAAAATGTTTCCCAGAAAGCCAGTGCATATGAAATCAATAAAAATCAATATTTTTGCCTATCAATATGTATTTGATCAAAAAAAAATATATATCTATAATTATTAAAATATGAAAAAAATAAAGTTATGTATAATTATAAATTAAATTGTTCTATTCAAATCATCTAAATAAAATCTGTCATCTTTTATAATTGCCTATCAATACTTTCATTCTTATTATTGATTCAGTTTCCTTGATATTATAGTTTTTTTTTTATCATAACAGCAAAAATAGTATTAAGTTAAGATTTAATTGATGTAAATATTATCCTTCTAAGTTGAATTTTATTTCTAAATCATCGTTAACATATATTTTTGTGTGAGGAAAATCACACTACATATTGAAAGAATCTTCCCATATAATTTATAAATGTGTTTTTTTTTTATTTATAATTCTCCTCTTTGATAAATAATAGTTTGAGCTAAAATTAAAATTTAATTTTCAAGTAATAGTTTGATCAATGAACTCTACTAATTTGGACATTTAGTTAATAGCGAATTGGAATGAAACATCTAATTTTGACAAAGCTATTAATAAAAATATTTGAAATTAAAGGTTTTGAGATAAGAGTTTCTCTAAAAAAAATTAAAGGTTTTAATTATCGTACATTTATATTTATATTTATATTTAATAATTAATTAAATTTTATTTAAAATATTTATACAAATAATAAATTAATATATAAATCCTTTGATTATCATATAGTTATTGTTTTAATCCCAAAAGTACCATCAATGGAATCCTTTGCTCAAATTAGTCCAATTAATCGGTAAATTGACGTGGATATTGAAGTTGGGGAAAAAATTCCCAATCTATTGAAGTTGGCTCATTATTTTCGAAAATATTGAAGATTGCATAGTAAGAAGGAAGTCGGATCATTTAGATGCCGACTTCCAACAGTGAAACGAATAAAAATGGCACCAGAAGCTGCCGACTTACAACAGTGTCGAAACCACTGTTGGA
This sequence comes from Abelmoschus esculentus, assembly GCA_035048815.1. NCBI lineage: Eukaryota > Viridiplantae > Streptophyta > Magnoliopsida > Malvales > Malvaceae > Abelmoschus > Abelmoschus esculentus. The sequence continues at coordinate 8,602,798 of JAUCBN010000049.1, forward strand.
ACTGTTCAAAGAAAGTTTCTTTAGGCTCCGACTTGAATCAAATTCACGTGCCTCTACGGACCGTGCATGTTGACTGCATGCAACAAATAAATGGGAGCAGGGGACTGTGCATGCTGAAGGGTGGCATGCATAATTCACGGGCATGTATAATTTCACGTGCCTGTGCATACTTCATGGAAGGCTGAAAAAATTTATGGGGTGACAGGAAAGGTTGAAAAAAATAAGGGGTGAGAAGTTGAAATGGTCATGTATGCCTATATTGTGTAGGAGTGCATGCATGTAAAAGTAAGTAGTATATAGGTTATAGGTTTAAGATTGAAATTGACCAATCTTTTGGGAAAATAAATTTTTTATTTTAATTTAATTGTTGAATAGTTTATAAATTAAAGATGAAGGTGGAAGATAGATAATTTTTTGGTTGAAGAAAAGGAAGAAAATAGAACGAGAGAAAGGAAGAGATTGTGCTAGAGTTTCTCATATCTTTGTAAGTTTTTCTTTAATTTTTGTTACATTTAAGATGTTGATTTTTTTTTTGTTTTAATTTTTTTTGTTTGTTTAGTTATTTTTGAAGATATTTATTTTAGTTTGTATGTTAAATGTTGAATGTTGGTTTTATAAATTTTAAATTAATTTTCTGTAGTTCGTATGTTGAATGTTTATATGTCGATCTTTTTTTTATGTAGATTTAGATTTTTTTTGCATGTAGATTAGAAATTTTATAAGTGTATTTTGAATATGCAGATAAAATGAGTGAAGATAGATTTATGACGATCGTTTATTAAAATGTTCAAATTGTTAAAAAAGATATCACTTTTCGACAGTTGCAGGAGAAAATATCAAAGAAGATTAGAGCAAAAGTTCATATTTTGCGTTATCGGTGGCTTACATGTGAAAATCCAGTTATATACGTTGCAATCAATCTTGAAGATGATGATGATGGTGATGTTAGAATGATGATTGCAGAGCACGACTCTATGGAGATTCGATATATTGAGTTATTTGTCGAGATCCGTGATGTTCCCATCCCATCGAGCAATGTCGTTGGAGAATCCTCTCGAGTGAAGTACGATAATGATATTGATCTTCCCGGAGGCAATTTTGTTACAATGTTGTCTAGTGGGATATCGAATGAATTAAATCCTATCGATACTTTCAGATACGGATTAACATTCGAGCCAACAATTGATCCGAGTCATGGTGTTGACGTAGAGAACCTACGAGGTCGCTAAGGTGAAACACTTGTTGATTTAAGCGAAGATGAAGATATTGATGATCCTAATTTATTTCCTGATGATGTTGGTGATGTACCTAATTTTGGTGTTGGAGAATTCTGTCCGACCGTATTTAACATGAGCCTGTATGAACCTCCAGCTCACATGGTTTCTTTTGATTTTGATGCGATGAGAGCCCCTCAATTTCCAGATATTCCCCTGTTAACTTCGAGTCAACATGGTCAGTTATCAGCTGGGCTTCAATTTGATGAAAAGGACGAAGCTACATTGGCAGTAAAAGAGTACAACATAAGAAATAATGTTGACTATGTTGTTGCAGAATCTAGTCAAAAGACTTTCCTTGCGAAATGTGTAAAGTATGGTCAATAATGTAATTGGAAGATCCAAATGTCCAAACTAAAAAGGTCTAATCGTTGGGAGATCACGAAATAAAATGGCGAATAAACATGTTTGAGAACGTCCATCGACCAAGACCATAAAAAATTGGACTTAGCTCTAATAAGTCATCACGTGAGAAGTCTGTTAGAAACAAATCCTAGGATTCTGATTTCAATGATTCAGGCAACCATTGCACAGAAGTTTGAATATCAGATAAAATAAAGAAAAGCGTGGCATGCAAAGGATAAGGCCATAGAGTTTGTTTACGGTGATTACGATAAATCTTACAACGAGCTACCCGCTTTACTACTAGCGATGACTCATTTCATCGTAGGAACGATAGTGAGATATCAAACTAAAGATGTATATGATCAACAAGGCCAAGTCGTTCCGGGCTATAAATTTCTGCATCGACTTTTTTGGTCATTCAAACCTTGCATCGAAGGTTTCCCTTTTTGCATGCGTATGATCCAAGTCGATGGTACGTGGTTGTATGGGAGATACTCTCATGTATTGTTGATTTTTGTTGCGAAGGATGGTGAGAACAATGTATTTCTGATTGCATTCTTAATTGTCCAGCATGAAACTGCTAAAGCATGGAATTTCTTTTTAACTAATCTACGTGAGCATGACATCAAAGAAGATAGGGTTTGTATTATATCTGATCAAGGAACCGACATCAAAGCAACTATGAATAGAGCAGGAATTCGTTGGACACCTCCACACGCATATCCTGCATACTGTGTTCGACATATTGGGAAGAACAGTTTCGAGACTTTCATAAATCCATACCTTTGCAGTGAAATTTTAAGCTTGGGTAAGAATCTTTAATTAATGTTTTTGTGTTATTTTTTTCTCATATACTAATATTATTATAAAACAGGTTATATACTCACCCAACCAGAATTTGAGAAGAAAATACAAAATTTACAAAAGTATGGCCAACGTGTTTGGAATTGGGCAAACGGTATTGAGAGGGAAAGATGGGCGTAGTGTTATGACGAAGGTGGTAGACGATATGAGCAAATGACAACCAACCTTGTTGAGTGTATTAATAGAGTACTCAAAGAATCTCGTCACCTTTCAATAGTCAGTGTAGTGAAAGAGACATACTATCGATTGGGCAAAGTTTGGACTGTTAAACAGAAAGAAGTTGAGGCCTTAATAAATAGGGGTTAAAGATGAGCTACTGATCTAGTAAAAAAAAATGCAAGATAATGTGGCGAGTGGAATGTCAATGAAGGTTCATAGCTTTGATCGAATGAATCAAACATTTGATGTTATTGGTCCTGGACGATTCAATCAACAACCGCACTCCAATGTATTTCGTGTTGATTTTAGGCGCAGGTGGTGTGATTGTGGAGCATTTCAGGCATGGCGATATCCTTGTCCACATACGGTTGCAGCGTGTATGTATGTAGGTGTTGACCCGTGCACGTATGTTGATGAATGATTCAATCTCCATAAAATGGTTAATATTTACCGAGCTGAGTTTCATGCAATGGCGAATTCAAGTTATTGGCCATCAGTGGAGCATGAAAGGTGGTTATCAGATCCTACCATTCGACGCACTCCAAATGGAAAACCCAAATCGACATGTATCTATACTAGTATGGATCTTTATCATAAAAAGAAGGGTCAACATAAAATATGCACAATCTGTAGAGCTGAAGGACATTCTAGAGGAAAGTGTCCCAATGAGCCAAGATTTGTTCCTATTCAGTAGTGATCCATCGAATATTGATGCTTTGTATTAAATATCGAATATTGATGCTTTATATTAAATAAAATACGATATGAAATAGGCTGGTGGAAGAAAATACAAAATAAAATAAAATACGATATGATACAAAATAAAATAAAATACATTAACCAAAATTAGATTAACAAATACAATACAAACTAAAATAAAATACAATCCAAAATAATAATAATTTCTTGCGTAATTTTTGACCATGCCGAGGTGTGGTTGACATATAAGTCTTTGATGGCCGTCGAAGACGTTGTGGCCTCTATGGTATATCTTCTTCATTAGCTTCTTCATCAACATCTTCAACATCCTCTTCATTAGCAGCGGTATAAGCTGGTGGTGTCATGAACATAGAACTTACTTCTCCTCCCATTATCTCTGGTGAATTCATGAAATACAAAATTTCATGAAAATCATGCATAGTGTTATAAACAAAAGTGTGAGACTATGGGGTTAGAAACTTGGGCCTATATAAACCGACATCATCAAAACCTAAATTAGCTGAAAAGCTATGATCCACATCTGGTTCAACGTCTGGTTGTGCACATATAAAAGTCAGTTGTTTTTCCCATACAAAAGTAGGAATTACCGAACTCATATCTGGCTCCCATGTGGTTGGCCAACCTTCTGGGTTTTGACCACATATATTTGAATTCGAAGATGATCCCGCAACTGTCTTTGATTATTTGCCTTTACCACCATATTTCTTCTTATATCTTCAGCATTCTTCTCAACCTTCGATAGTCGTTAAGTATGGCTTCCCATTAGAACGATACCAAATAAGGTACTCTGAATTATCAAAGTCATAATCTGTAGCTTTTAGTGGATACCGTTCTGGCAACGATAGAGCTCTATTGTGCCACAAAGAAATAAACTCAATATGTACGGCTTCCCAATCTGTATCTGCTCTACCACGTCCATCATACGCATGAAGATAATAATGATCACGTGGAATCAACGGAATAGGTTGGTGGAAGCCAAATTATCTTAACACTCTATCTCCAAATTGAAACTCCACCGTAAAAAATGGATCAATGGTGCAACAACACATCATAAAAGCGAATTTAGCATAAGATAATCAGGTAAAAAAATTTGATCATCATCATCTGCTTTCCAAATAAACTGGAAAATAATTTTGTGAAACCCTCGCCCCGGGTTAGGAGTCGGGAGTGTCGACCGAACTTGTAAACTTGTAAATTAGGCCAATGTTGTATTTCATTCTAGAACATTTCGATTATTTGTAAGTTAAATCAAGACAATTATATGTGATACTTATCAATTTTTGAGGCCAATTTAAAATTTTTCTAATCTTATACATATAGCGATTTCCAAATTGAATTCAGTTCATTTATCAATTCTAATCACAATCGAGTTTGATCTGAAACTTTAATCAAATTTTATTTGTTTAACCATCATTAATATGTTCTTATTAATCAACCAATTTTAATCTCAAGCTTGAACCGAACGGCTTGGATGTATCAATACCCCTTATTGAGAGGTATCAGAACAGGGGTATCGAACCACTGTTCGATACTGGTCAACTATGTTGACCCATTGACTCGTTGAGCAAAAGCTAGAGTAGGTATCGAACCTGGTCTTATTCGATGACTCAATGGCTTAAGCCTAAGGTAGCTTGGTTCAATACTAGTATCGAATCAAGGAGCTCATAAGAAGGCTTGGTATCGAACCAAGCATCGATGCCATTTCGTTACTATCGAGGGTGGTATCGATACCCATGTAATTGGTATCTACACCCCTGCTCCAATTGGCAGGTTTCTAGCTTCTAGAACACTTAGACATTATCCAAAAGGCCATCTAAATGATCTTAACCCATCCTTAAACCTTAAGGGGCTATTAGACATGCTTAGGTAACAAGTGACAATTTACTAAACCTATTCATTTTAGCCAATTTATTACTCAAGCCATTATGCCTACCATTCATGTCATCCATTCAATCCATCATTTAAGCTAACATTATGTCAATCCAATTACCTATAACAACTATCATAATTATGTCGTAGACCTAAGGCTTTTATATCATCCCATTTAACTTCATATTTTCATATGTCTAATACTTTAGATGAGGACCATTCATCAATACACGCCAAATGCAATAGCTAGTCTAAGCAATAACTAGTAGAATCACACACACACCCTTGGCCTCAAGGCATACATATCAAATGATCAAATGACCATACATACAAGCCATGAATTAAAAGCCAAAATGCATAAGCCAATCTAAGCATGATATTTATACCACCGAACACTAGGAGTTAACAAAATTACAAAATACCATATTTCGCTTGCTTGATGTCCTTGCCCTCAATAGGTTTAAATCTAGCTCCTTAGCTCGATTACCTATTGTTTGGGAAGGAGGAAACAAACGTGTGGTAAGTACGTGCTAGGTACTTAGTGAGGCAACCCTAGTTTAACCATATTAGACATGAATCAATTAACAAAAGGACATGCTACAAATAAGCAAATAGGTCCAATTCATGGCAAAGGACCAATCAATATACAAGGTTATCATGCTTCTCAAGTCAATTATAAGTCTAGCATGCTATTCAATTTCATAATTTACATGCTCAAACATTAACTAGAATATATAAGTATTCGATGCATGCTACTCAATAATCAATTCTCATTTTTCAAGCTTTCATTAAACATTTCATAACAAGGGATACTTATAGCCATATGTTCATTCCCAATGTCAATAGTCATTTCACATTCAAGTGCTACTCATAGCAACAAATACATTTCAAAGGCTCTATAACAATACATGTTCATGCACCAATGCTTCATAAGTCAACACATGTACATATAGTTTACAATTAATCTTTTAGTCCTTGAATTAAGTTTCGTGTGATGCCTTGGTATAGTTAGACAACGTAAGCGAGTCAACAAGGGTGTCACGAAGACACTAACAAGAGTGCCACAAAGTCACTAACAAGAGTACCACAAAGGTACTAACAAGATATACCTATGGTATCTAACAATTGGTGACTAACCACCAAATCACGGTACCCACAGTACCAAACAAGAGTACCGAAGTACTAAACAAGAGTGCCGTAGCACTAAACAATGAGCTCAGACTCTAGGCATGCCGTACTACCTATGACCACCTATCGACCAAGGCTCAATAATATTTTCGTTAATCAATTGATCATTCAATTCATATTAAACAAGTTCATATCATCAAGAGCAAGTATTTATAACATGCTAATCACAAGACCATCCATCATGCTATTATCATATTATTCATTTCATGTAAACATAAAAACATGCATATCATGTTATCAATTCAATGCTCATTTCATTATGTACATACTTCATGCATGGTTCACATACCTGGCATCTGCAGCCGTGTGTCGTTACTTACCTCGGCATTTTCGAGCTATGCAAATGCTAAGCTAGTACTAACAATCTAGCAAGCAACTCATATCATCAAACAAGTCATTTAACATTTGCCTCCTTCCCTTTTTACCGAATATAAATTAGTCCATTTACATGACAAATCAAATCAAATAAACAAAGAGGTGGTTAGGACCCTAGGTCCTAACCCTAAGGTTTGCCACACTCACAATTAGTTCCAAGCACTTCAAGGATTGTAGATGGCGATCCCCTTCCCCCTTTTTCTAGCTCGCTCGAGTCTTTCTTCTTCATTGTCCTCTTCTCTCGGATTCTCTAGTAAGCCATATTCGTATAATAATTCATTAGGACATATTCAATCATTTAATCCAAGTGATCTTAGACTTAATAAATGTAAACATGTGCATTTGTTCATTAGAGACAGTTTTGCTACCCTATAAAGAATCGGTCATATCTCCTAGCTCCCTTACGCGAATCGAGCTTATTTATATTGTTAGAAATCTAGTAAGACCCTATAAAATTAAAAATTAACCTCACATTTTAATTATTTCCCGATCAATACCAGTTTTTGTTCGAATCAAACCTGTCCAGATTCAGGACTGTTCGTACAGCCCTTATGGAAACGCTTATATCTTTTTATACCGAACTCTGATTGAGGTTCCGTAAATTTAACTTAAACTAGATATATGGGAGTATTATAGTGCAAAATTTCAGCTCCTAACTCATTCATATGTGACCTAGGGAATTTTCTCAAAAGTGCTACTCGGAATTGCATTTCTAGGCAATTTTCGACTAGTTTTCATTCCATGGCTCCAATTCATGCCCCAACCTTGTTCTTACAAATTTCTAGCATTTCAACCATAAAATTATCATCAACTAATGCCCCTTTTTCATCCAATATTCGAACCATTCAACACATATATGACTTTTTAAAAACCTAAGTTCCAAGCTTCTAACCATTTTGTTCAAGCTTCAATAGCAAAACCAAATGAATAGCAACCTTAGATTAGGCTTTCTAACAACTTAATCTAACATGAAAATATCATAAAATCATCATAAATCCAAAAGCCTAAACACCCATAAATTTTAATTAGAGAAGAAAAAGCTTACCGATATAGTTAGACTTGACTTTCTAAACCAAATTTCTAACCATGCAAAGCTCTTAAGCTATCCTTCCATGGATTCCTTTTAATTCTCTCACAAGACTCTCTCTCTTTCCCACTTTCCTTTTGTCTTTCACGTGAAATGGGATGAAATGGGGAAAGGAAGATGAAGACCCCATCTTCATTAAATGTGTTTAATGTCATTCTTGCCCCTTGTCGTGTGTCAAAAGTGCGCGTTTAGTGCAAGTGGACACATCGAAAGTAATAAGTGATAAGTATTATCGGATTATCGTCTCCTCAGGGACCGGTAGACTTAATATGCTTTCTTCACCTTCTTGTTCTGTAGAAAAGTAAAAACACAAGTGAATTGAGTTGGTTTATCTAAACTAAAAGAACTAAATCAAAGTAAAGAGTTGAAATAATAGAGAGAGATGGGTTAGGATCCAGTTGCGTTGTATTGTGGATTTGATTGACTTGTCTCTGCTCAATATTTCAATAGCTTCCTCAGGTGCTTTATCCAGGAGTGTTCCGTTTACCGAGGCATCTAACATCATTCTTGTCGGGGCATTCGTGACATTGTAGAATAGAGTCACTTGTGTCCATAAGGGGAACCCATGCAAAGGACACTTGTGTAGTAAATCTCTGTAGCGCTCCCATGCCTCGTACATTGGTTCGTCATCTGCTTGTCGAAAAGAAGTGATTTCATTACGGATTCTATCATATAAGTTTGTAGGATTAAAACGAGTAATAAAATCACGACAAAGTTCACTCCAAGAACCAATAGATCCTGCTAGAATGCTATTTAACCAAGCTTTCGCCCTATCCCTCAGTGAATAGGGGAATAGCTTTAACCGCAAGACATCTTCATGGACTCCTTGGATTTTGAAAGAGTTGCAAATTTCCATGAAGGACTTGAGGTGTTGCCTTGCGTCTTCAGTTGCAGACCCACCAAATTGTCCAATTGTATTTAACATATTGAACATAACAGGTTTAAGTTCAAAGTGGGCTGCTTCTATCTCCAGTGTGACAACTCCTGGGTTTAATCCATTTAAGTCCTCCTCCAAGAAGTCTCTGACAGTGAGCTATTGCGGCCCGGTGGCGGCGGAAGTCCTCTGTTGCCGACAAGTAAGTTTTGTCCTGCCGGGTGATCTGCCATGGCTCGTTGGATCTGTCTCCTCAACCTTTGCCGTGTTCTTTCGATCTCTGGATCTAACTCATACAAGGGGTTGGTTGGATTGGCCCTGGTCATAAACCACAGAAAACAAAAGTAAAATAAAAATAAAAATAAACAAGAAAATAAAGAAAACAAAATTTAGTTGTCAGTCCCCGGCAAGGGCGCCAAAAACTTTTCGCGTGTCAAAAGTGCGCGTTTAGTGCAAGTGGACACATCGAAAGTAATAAGTGATAAGTATTATCAGATTATCGTCTCCTCAGGGACCGGTAGACTTAATATGCTTTCTTCACCTTCTTGTTCTGTAGAAAAGTAAAAACACAAGTGAATTGAGTTGGTTTATCTAAACTAAAAGAACTAAATCAAAGTAAAGAGTTGGAATAATAGAGAGATATGGGTTAGGATCCAGTTGCGTTGTATTGTGGATTTGATTGACTTGTCTCTGCTCAATGCAATCGTATATCACTGTCTCGGCAGCACTGCAGTTTACTGCCTTGGCAGCGACAATACTGTCTGCCGTGACAATCCCTTGCTTGTGGGTAGACTTTACCAAAGTTCGACAAAGTGTCCTTGGATGACTCCGCTTATCCCTAAGTCAGAGTGTTGTTGATGACTAGTCCTTGATGATACCTCCCGGCGTGAACCAATTACACTCACCAACCAATCTCACACTTCTTTTATCCGCTGAAACTCTTAACCTATCCCTAGGCTGAGTTAGTATTTCGCGATTGAAACACCGTACTTATCCCTTTCGTGAATCTAACTCTCCCGAGCTTAGATAAATGGATGACTCACACTCTCCTCTCCCGAGCTCAAATGTGAGAACAAGGAATAACAAAGGATAAGCAAACCTTGATAATTTTATTGCATTGAATCAAAGACAAAGTACAATCTTCTCTCACATATACTCGACAACCTTCACCTAATCCCTAAGAAGGTTTAGAACATAATGGAGAAGAAGAAGACAAGTATAAAGATCGGCTCTCTCTCTAGGTATTCCGTGTATAGTACATTGGGTGGCTAGGTCTTTATATAGGCTAGACTTAGAGCAAACCTTTCCTAAGTAGAATACAACTTGGAGTAGGGAACAAGTCAAGTACATAATTAAAATATTTCCAAGTTTGATTCGGCTAAGGGGGCTTTCCCGCGTGATCTTTTCTTGGGCTTTTCCTCATGCTAGCCAGCTCCGATTCATGGGCTTTGAGTCCAGACACGTTCCTTGGATTTTTATCTTTCCATCGCCTACAGTCTTGCTTCTTGTCTTTCTGCTGCTGCCTCGGCATCATGACCTGCCTCGGCCTTGTCGCTGCCGCGACACTGGTTCTCCTGCACAGATATGAAAATGTAGTAAAACGTGCCTTTTTCTGTAAATATTATCTATATGAGTATAACTTCTAAATATATCACATTAAGCACATGCATTGGTCCGAGTGGGTGTATATTCAGTGATTAATGCCCATAAAAGGATTAAAAAGTGATAGTGTGTTGAGCACTTATCACCCCTCACTTAAACCTTTAAGCAATTTCATGTCCAAGGGAAAATGGGGAAAGTTGAAAATTTAGCATGCAATCCACTCATTTTCTATTTAATTCAATTTGGTCCCTTCTAATCTAACACAATTAACATGTAATTCGATTTAGTTTACAATTTATTCGATTCATTTTACTAACCCGGTTTTAGGGTGTTACAATTCTCCCCCTTAAAAGAAATTCGCCCTCAAATTTCTTTTAAGGGAACAGATGCGGATATTGTGTTTTCACTGTGTCCTCAGGTTCCCAAGTGGCTTCTTCCTTCTTGTGATTCCTCCATAGGACTTTCACCAATGGAACATTCTTGTTTCGAAGCCTTTTAACTTCTCCATCAAGAATCTGGACCGGTTCATCTTCATAAGATAGATCGGGATTCAATTCTAACTCTTCCGGTTCCAAAACATGAGAAGGGTCGGATCGATACTTTCTCAACATAGAAACATGGAAGACATTGTGTATCTTATCAAACTCACTAGGGAGTGCAAGACGATAAGCCACGAGACCAATTCTTTCAGTAACCTCAAAAGGTCCAATGAACCGAGGGCTAAGCTTTCCCTTTTTCCCGAATTTGAAAACTTTCTTCCAAGGAGAGAATTTTAGAAAGACCTTGTCTTCCACAATGTACTGAATATCTCTTCGTTTCAAGTCTACATAAGCCTTTTATCGGTCGAAGGCTTGTTTAAGCCGATCATGAATAACTCGAATCTGTTCCTTAGTTTCACGGATCATTTGAGGTCCCAAAACCTTGTTCTCTCCCAATTCAGAAAAACACAGAGGAGTTCTACATTTCCTTCCATATAATGCTTCAAAAGGAGCCATCTGATTAGATGCTTGATAGCTATTGTTGTACACAAATTCCACTAAGGGTAGGGACTTTTTCCAATTCTTTCCAAAGTCTATAACGCAAGTAGGTAACATATCTTCCAATACTTGTATCACCCTTTTGGATTGACCATCAGACTGCGGATGGACAACAGTGCTAAAATGCAGTTTAGTTCCGAGAGCCTTTTGCAAGGATTTCCAAAATCGGGATGTGAAGTTCGGATCTCTATCAGAAATGATCGATGTTGGCACGCCATGTAACCGAATCACCTCACGGATATACAACTCGGCCAGGGTCTCCGAGTTCATATTCTTTCGAACCGGAATGAAATGTGTAGACTTGGTGAGTCTATCTACAATCACCCAAATTGCATCACTCTTTCTCGGTGTTACAGGCAAACCAGTGACAAAATCCATTGTTACTCGATTCCATTTCCATTCAGGCAATTCAATAGGCTGAAGCAATCCCGTAAGAGCTCGATGATCAGCCTTAACTTTCTAACAAGTCAAACATCGGGATACAAAATCCGTGATGGCTGCTTTTAATCCAGGCCACCAATACAAGGATTTCAGATCTTTATACATCTTAATAGAACCCGGATGAATTGAGAATGAACTTTGATGTGCCTCTTGTAATATGTCTCTTTTCAGCTCTTCATTATTCGGGACACATACTCTATCTCTAAAGTAGAGCAACCCATTAGGATGGAGGGAAAATTCGGGATTAGCTTTCGAATCGAGCTTTGCTACAATAGCTTGTAGCTCAAAATTTGATTGTTGAAGGTCCTTGATTCTCGAAATCAAATCAGATTGAACTTGAATTTCAAACAAATATCCTTGCTTTCGATATACTCGAAAGTGAGCATTAATCGAATTTGGGGCTACAAGGAAAATTTTCAAGATTAGATACAAAAATTTAAAGGAAGCTTGTAACATTTCAAAGCTATCAAATAACTTACCCAACGTTGGGTTACGACTTAGAGCATCAGCCACCACATTGGCTTTTCCGGGATCGTAATCAATGACCAAGTCATAGTCTTTTAGCAATTCCATCCACCTTCTTCGTCTCAAATTCAAATCCTTCTGAGTTAGAAGATATTTGAGACTCTTGTGATTAGTGTATAGGTAACACTTCTCACCATATAAATAATGCCTCCATATCTTGAACGATAGCCGCTAACTCGAGGTCATGAGTTGGGTAATTCAATTCATGAGGCTTCAATTACCTTGATGCATAAGCCACCACATTATTTCCTTGCATCAAAACACAGCCTAGCCCCGAATGGGAGGCATCACCATATACAGTAAATTCCTTGCCTGATTCCGGTTGAACAAGAGCGAGAGCATGGGTCAAAGCTTGTTTAAGCTGATCAAAGCTTCTTTGTTGGTCCTCTGACCATTCAAACAATTGATCTTTTCGGAGGAGCTTGGTCAAGGGAAAAGCAATCGTAGAGAATCCCTTAACAAATCTCCTATAGTACCCGGCTAAGCCAAGGAAACTTCTGACCTCTCCTATATTTCTCGGAGGTCTCCAATCTAGAATGGTTTGCACTTTCTTAGTATCGACCTTAATACCTTCTGCCGAGATGACGTGGCCAAGGAATGACACTTCTAATAGCCAGAATTCACACTTCGAGAACTTAGCAAACAATTGACGTTCCCGGAGAGTCTGTAAAACAATTTGAAGGTGTTCTGCGTGTTCCTCCTTATTTCGAGAATACACCAGAATGTCATCAATAAAGACGACGACAAACTTATCAAGGTGAGGCCGGAAGATTCGATTCATGAGTTCCATGAATGCATCCGGGGCATTAGTTAACCCAAATGGCATCACTAAATATTCAAAGTGGCCATAACGAGTTCTGAAAGCCGTCTTAGGAACATATTTTTCTTTTACTCTCATTTGATAGTACCCCGATCGAGAATCAATCCGGGAGAATACCGCAACATTCTTGAGTTGATCAAAGAAATCTTTAATTCTAGGCAAAGGGTACTTGTTCTTAATGGTCACCCGATTTAGTTGTCGGTAGTCAATACAAAGCCTCATTGTACCATCTTTCTTATTTACGAACAAAACAGGATCACCCAATGGTGAAGAACTAGGAAGAATGAATCCCTTGTCTTGTAGCTCTTGGAGTTGCTTCTTAAGCTCTTTCAATTCCATTGGTGCCATTCTATAAGGAGCAATCGATACTGGATTAGTCCCAGGCTGGACTTCTATCCCAAACTCAACTTCTCTGGTCGGAGGAAGACCAGGAATTTCCTCCGGAAAAACATCAATAAATTTAGACACCACCGGGATTTTCGGCAAATCGAAATCGTATTCATCTTGCAAAGCCATAGCAGCAAAGATCGAAGTTGGCTTCTTATCAATTAGGAGGATTGAGTCCTTTCCCAAACCACAGACGTACAATCTTCGATTCTGACAGTCGATCCAAGCTTCATGTTTAGTCAACCAGTCTAACCCAGTATTAGGTCAAACTCACATTCCGGTAGTATAAATAAATCAATTCGAAAAAGAATATTCCAAATTATGATCGGGGAATCTTTACAAACAAGGTTAACATTCATTATTCCTCATATTGGGTTTGATACTACAAGACCCCTATCAACATTTTCAGGTCCAATCTTAACCTTTACAAGCATTTTAGAACATACAAAAGAATGAGTGGATCCTGAATATATTAAAGCATATGCAGGACGTAAATTTAACTCAATGGTACCTGCAATAACATCGGGAGATTCTTCCTCTCCTCTACCACGAACGGTGTACATTCTAGCTGGGGCTCGAGATTCTTGAGAGGAGGGGCTGACTGACGGTCTTTTCCTTTGCTTTGATTCTCGGAATGGGCCTGTCCTGGGCCCTTGTTTCTATTCTGAGGTGGAGGACTCTGATAGGCACGAGACTGAGGTGTACCTCTATTAGGATTCTGAGGGCAATCCTTAATAGAGTGGTCCGATCCACCACATGCATAACATAATCTCATATGAAGTCGACAAGTACTAGCATGAAACTTCTTACAGAACTTACAAGCCGAAGCTTTTTCGGAATTCCCCATGCTATGAACAGAAACAACTGGGGCTGAAGGTTTATTTGCCGACTGAGGTTTCGGCACATAATGAATTTTTGTCTCATGGTGATAGGTCGATGAACCTTCTTTCTGATCCTTGGCTCTCTTTACACTATAATCCGATTTATCCTCCTATTTCCGCTTCTTGTCATTTCTATTTCCACCCTTTCTCTTTTCCGCAGCTTTCATCTTGGCTTCGGTAGCAATAGCCCGATTGACTAGAATTTGGAAGTCAGTAATTCCCAAAGCTGTGAACATGGGACTCATTTCATCATTTAGCCCATCGATAAACATCTGACATTTCTGCTTCTCGGTCTTGATGTACTTAGCTCCATATTTGCAGTACTTACAAAAGTCTGCCACGTATTGTTCTATAGGCCTATTAGCCTGCTTCATGTACAAGAACCGTCTTCTTCTTTCAGCCAGATATTGTTCACTAATATGCTTCTTTTTGAACTCCTCTACAAAGAAGTCCCATGTAACGGAATCGGTATGAGTAGTCAAGGTTGTAGTTTCCCACCAACTCAAGGCTTCATCAGTTAGAAGCAAGATTTCGCATTCAAGCTTGTGCTCATCGGAGCACTACAATTGCTTGGTCGGAATTTGATTGGTCCTTTCTAACCACTGTTCGGGTTCCTCGGGCTTTTCCTAATTAACACCCGCAAAAATATTGGCTCGATATCGGGTAAGTCTCTCAATAGGTGCCCTACTCGGTGTAGCATTAACAGGAGCAGCAGGACGATTCTGTCTCAAGTCGGACACTAACTGATCGAACATCCCCTTCATACTTAGGAGACATTCCCTCTGAACATCCTGTATAACCGGGGCTACCAACTCATGGGCAACTTCCAATGGAGGTGGCTCTTGTTCTTGAGGAGGATTTGGTTCCACCCTTACGTTTTCACTCTCATTAGATGAGCCCTCGGGACTTTCATCTCCTAGGGCTAATCTTGTATCAACCATGCTACAAAAGGTAGACAAACATTACTTAAATAAGCAAGAACACAAGCAAGTACGGTATATAAAACTCTTAGGTGGCATATTTCAATCCTATATGATGCATGCACATTCGATTCGGTTCGAGAATCACGTAACCGAAAGATCTGATACCAATATAACTGTGACACCCTCGCCCTGGGTTAGGAGTCGGGAGTGTCGACCGAATTTGTAAACTTGTAAATTAGGCCAATCTTGTATTTCATTCTAGAACATTTCGATTATTTGTAAGTTAAATCAAGACAATTATATGTGATACTTACCAATTTTTGAGGCCAATTTAAAATTTTTCTAATCTTATACATATAGCGATTTCCAAATTGAATTCAGTTCATTTATCAATTCTAATCACAATCGAGTTTGATCTAAAACTTTAATCAAATTTTATTTGTTTAACCATCATTAATATGTTCTTATTAAACAACTAATTTTAATCTCAAGCTTGAACCGAATGGCTTGGAGGTATCGATACCCCTTACAGAGAGGTATCGGAATAAGGGTATCGAACCACCATTCGATACTGGTCAACTATGTTGACCCATTGATCAAAAGCTAGAGTAGCCTGGTTCGATACTGGTATCGATGCAATTTCTTTACTAGAGGTCCCAATATCGAACCAAATATTGAAACTGGTCTTATTCGATGACTCAATGGCTTAAGCCTAAGGTAGCCTGGTTCGATACTGGTATATAACCAGGGAGCTCATAAGAAGGTTTGGTATCGAACCAAACATCGATGCCATTTCGTTACTGTCAAGGGTGGTATCGATACCCCTATTCCAATTGGTAGGTTTCTAGCTTCTAGAACACTTAGACATTATCCAAAAGGCCATCTAAATGATCTTAACCCATCCTTAAACCTTAAGGGGCCATTAGACATGCTTAGGTAACAAGTGACAATTTACTAATCCTATTCATTTTAGCCAATTCATTACTCAAGCCATTATGCCTACCATTCATGTCATCCATTCAATCCATCATCTAAGCTAACATTATGCCAATCCAATTACCTATAACAACTATCATAATTATGTCGTAGACCTAAGGCTTTTATATCATCCCATTTAACTTCATATTTTCATATGCCTAATACTTTAGATTAGGACCATTCATCAATACACGCCAAATGCAATAGCTAGTCTAAGCAATAACTAGTAGAATCACACGCACACCCTTGGCCTTAAGGCATACATATCAAATGATCAAATGACCATACATACAAGCCATGAATTAAAAGCCAAAATGCATAAGCCAATCTAAGCATGATATCTATGCCACCGAACACTAGGAGTTAACAAAATTACAAAATACCATACTTCGCTTGCTTGATGTCCTTGCCCTCAATCGGTTTAAATCTAGCTCCTTAGCTCGATTACCTGTTGTTTCGGAAGGAGGAAACAAATGTGTGGTAAGTACGTGCTAGGTACTTAGTGAGTCAGCTCTAGTCTAACCATATTAGACATGAATCAATTAACAAAAGGACATGCTACAAATAAGCAAATAGATCCAATTCATGGAAAAGGACCAATCAATATACAAGGTTATCATGCTTCTTAAGTCAATTATAAGTCTAGCATGCTATTTAATTTCATAATCTACATGCTCAAACATTAACTAGAATATATATATTCGATGCATGCTACTCAATAATCAATTCTCAATTTTCAAGCTTTCATTAAACAATTCATAACAAGGGATACAGTCATATGTTCATTCCCAATGTCAATAGTCATTTCAATTCATATTAAACAAGTTCATATTATCAAGAGCAAGTATTTATAACATGCTAATCACAAGAGCATCCATCATGCTATTATCATATTATTCATTTCATGTAAACATAAAAACATGCATATCATGTTATCAATTCAATGCTCATTTCATTATGTACATACTTCATGCATGGTTCATATACCTGGCATCCGCAACCGTGTGTCGTTACTTACCTCGGCATTTTCGAGCTATGCAAATGCTAAGCTAGTACTAACAATCTAGCAAGCAACTCATACCATCAAACAAGTCATTTAACATTAGCCTCCTTCCCTTTTTAACGAATATAGATTAGTCCATTTACATGAAAAATCAAATCAAATAAACAAAGAGGTGATTAGGACCCTAGGTCCTAACCCTAAGGTTTGCCACACTCACAATTAGTTCCAAGCACTTCAAGGATTGTAGATGGCGATCCCCTTGCCCCTTTTTCTAGCTTGCTCGAGTCTTTCTTCTTCGTTGTCCTCTTCTCTCGGATTCTCTACTAATCCATATTCATATAATAATTCATTAGGACAAATTCAATCATTTAATCCAAGTGATCTTAGACTTAATAAATGTAAACATGTTCATTTGTTCATTAGGGACTGTTTTGCTACCCTATAAAGAATTGATCATATCTCCTAGATCCTTTACCCTAATCGAGCTTATTTTATATCTTTAGAAAGCTAGGAACACCGTCTACAAGTACAACTTAACCTCACATTTTAATTATTTCCCGATCAGTACCAGTTTTTGTTCGAATCAAACTTGTCCGGATTCGGGACTCTTCGAACAACCCTTACGGAAATGCTTATATCTTTTTATACCGAACTCTGAATGAGGTTCCATAAATTTTTCATTAAACTAGATATATGTTAGTATTATACTGCAAAATATCAGCTCCTAACTCCTTCATACGTGACCTAGGGAATTTTCTCAAAAGTGCTACTCGGAATTGCATTTCTAGGCAATTTTCGACTAGTTTTCATTCCATGGCTCCAATTCATGCTCCAACCTTGTTCTTACAAATTTCTAGCATTTTAACCATAAAATTATCATCAACTAATTCCCCTTTTTCATCCAATATTCGAACCATTCAACACATATATGACTTTTGTAAAAAACTAAGTTCCAAGCTTCTAACCAATTTGTTCATGCTTCAATAACAAAACCAAATCAATAGCAACATTAGATTAGGCTTTCTAAAAACTTAATATAACATGAAAATATCAAAAAACATCATAAATCCAAAAGCCTAAACACCCATAAATTTTAATTAGAGAAGAAAAAGCTTACCGATATAGTTAGACTTGACTTTCTAACCCAAATTTCTAACCATGCAAAGCTCTTAAGCTATCCTGCCATGGCTTCCTTTCAATTCTCTCACAAGACTCTCTCTCTCTCTCCCTCTTTCCTTTTGTCTTCATTAAATGTGTGAAATGGGATGAAATGGGAAAAGGAAGATGACAACCCCATCTTCATTAAATGTGTGTAATGTCATTCTTGCCCCTCACTTAAACCTTTAAGCAATTTCATGTCCAAGGACAAATGGGGAAAGTTGAAAATTTAGCATGCAATCCACTCATTTTCTATTTAATTCAATTTGGTCCCTTCTCATCTAACACAATTAACATGTAATTCGATTTAGTTTACAATTTATTCGATTCATTTTACTAACCCAGTTTTAGGGTGTTACAATTTTTTTTAAAAATTAGTATCATACTAAATTATACGAGCAATAAGAAACAAAATATTGACAAAATTAAAATATAAATTGAGTACCTGATTTTGACAATATAAATCTATAAGAGATCTAAAGACTCACACATTATTGTGTGCTAGTCTAGTCTCATGATTTTCCTCGCACCATCTGCAAGAAAATGCAAAATTAATGTTCAATATTACGTTAAAAAGTAATCAAACTAATCATAAATTATTCACCTTGCACTAAGTGGAAACTGTATATATGATCGGATCATTGGTGTCAAGAATGGAAGTCGTTGCCAAGCCCACGCTTGCAATAACAATAGACACCACCAATACCACCTACCTTCTTACCCTTGTTGAGTATGGCACCCTTGTATAACTCACGATATAAACACGCTAATATGGCTGAACCCTAGCTATATTCAGAACCGGATACCCATGGAGTGCTCAAAAATTGCAGATATCGATCATTAACCAAATTTCCTGATTTATCCGGTATTAAAATACCACCAATCATCTGTAGGATATAAGCCCGACTCACCTGATAAATCTTTTCCACCGTACTATACTCATTTAAAACAAATTCCTTCTCTAACCAACTCAACTTGACACGAGAACCTTTAACATTACTTTCATATGGTACTTTTCCTAGATACATTTTACAAATTTCAGCGGTTAAACCATGCATACGCTCAATCAACAGTTTCCTGTTGATAGACACACCGATAAGATACACAATATCTTGCAGAGTAATCGTACATTCTCCACAAGGAAAATGAAATGTATGGGTCTCAGGTTTCCATCGCTCAATTAGAGCGGTAATCATTCCTGGGATTAACTTATAGCCCCGAAGGAATGTGGCATAATAAAAGCCAACAGTATGCAAAAAAATCCAATATTCTATCATCTAAGGGAGTTTCTACCATGGATCGGTGATGTTTAAATGTACCCTCCGTATCCTATAATCAAACCAAAAATATTAAAAAATATAAACAATCTTTTAATTAAATAAAAATTATAAGATTTTACCGTATCATCAACACGAAGGCTAGTAATATGTCGATCCTCTAAATATGAAAGAGGAGCTTGCTCAGCCATCTGCTAAAATAAATAAAAATTTAATTGTTTACGTTAAACTAATCAACTCATCTATAAAAAAAAATTCTACACTACAATAATATTACTCTTCTAAACTTTATCAACTCATCTATAAAAAAATTTAAAAAAAAAAATCTAACATCACTAATCAACTCGAAACTACTACTACTACTACTAATTGTTTAATTAACAACTATTAATTACTAAAATTATTAAAATAAAATTCTCTTCAAATTTTGTCTTCTCCTACTCAACTCCACTAAAATATAATTCTCTTCAAAAATTAATTAATAAATTACTAAAATTATTAAAATAAAATTCTATACCCACTTAAAATTCTATACCTCAATATCCATGTAAATTTGCCCTAAATTTGCCAAATTAAACACATAATAAAAAGCTTAAAATAATTAAATTATTTACTAAAATTATTAAAATTAAATTCTATTCAACTAAATTAAACGCATAATAAAAAAATAAACTATTTAAACAAATTACTAAAAAACTTAAAATAATATAATTCTCTTCAAAAAAAAATTGATAAATTACTAAAATGATTAAAATTAACTACATACAAATAAAAAATTAAAAAATATTTGAAGAAATTATAACAACACATATATAAAAAATTTAACTACATTGCAAACCTAAAATAACTAAAAAACTTACAATATAATTCTTTTCGAATATTCTTCTTCAAAATAATCAATTAAAACCTTGCAACAAAATATAACAGCACATATAAAAAAAATTAAAATCCCGTAATTAACATATATTCAACTAAAATATAAAATATTAAAAAATTATAATTTTAAAAAAATAATACTTACAATTTTTTTTACCAATAACTCTTCTCTTCAACAACTCATCTACTCTTCCACACTTTCAAAACTCATCTATCTATTTTTTCTCAACCATCTACCCTATTTATCAAACAACTAAATTAATCTACACCATACATCTAATCTACTACTATCTTCCAATTTTTTTAATCTACCTATACACCCTATTTAATTTTTTCAGACTGTCACCACCCATCTTCCCCATTACTTTTTCGACTACCACCACCCACCCTTTAAACATGCACAACCCCCTTTATTTGTTGCAGCATGCACAACCCCTCATGTAGCCTTTATTTGTTAGTTTCGACACTGCTGCTTTTATTTGTTGTAGTGTGAAACACTGCATGTTGTATGCAGAGAGACAGTCCGCAGAGGCACGTGAATCTGATTCAAGTCGGAGCCTAAAGAAACTTTCTTTGAACAGCTCCAACAGTGGTTTTGACACTGTTGTAAGTCGGCACCTCTTGGTGCCATTTTCATTCGTTTCACTATTGGAAGTCGGCATCTAAAGGATCCGACTTCCTTGTCACTGTGCAATCTTCAATATTTCCGAAAATAATGAGCCAACTTCAATAGATTGGGAATTTTTTTCCCAACTTCAATATCCATGTCAATTTGCCCCAATTAATATCTATCTAGTTATCTATAAGGTTATAAGCCTGTGACACCCCCTACCCAGCCTGGTAGGGAATTGAATCGGAGCGTGTTATCGAAGAACTTATGACTGATCAAAATAATTTTTATTCTTTACCGTCCTTTTTAAATTTGTTGACTTTTTTCGTATTACTCATTTTTCATATTTAGTAACCTACCTAACCTTTAACAGATTATTGTATCGATACGCAATCAACCCGAATAGGTATGCACACGAGAAGGTAGTTATTTCAGTTAGAGTACTATAGACTCTTCTACAACTAAGGTTCTTTTGTTAAAAACTTTATAAGCCTTTGAATTTTGAGAATATCCAAGAGAAATAGCTTCATCACTTTTTGTATCAAATTTACCTAAATTGTCTTTTCTATTATTTAAAACACAACACTTGCATCCAGAGGGATGAAAATAGCCAATGTTAGGCTTTTTGAATTTTAAAATCTCATTAGGAGTTTTATTCAAAATTGGCCTAATCATTACACGATTAATAATATAACAAGAAATGTTTGTGGCTTCTAGCCAAAAATACTTAGGTAAATTGTTTTCACAAAGCATGGTCCTAGCCATTTCTTCTAAAGTTCTATTTTTTCTCTCAATTACCCCATTTTGTTGAGTAGTGCGAGGAGCCGAAAAATTGTGGCTAATCTCATTTTCATTACAAAAATTCTCAAAACTTAAATTTTAAAATTTGGTTCCATGATCACTTCTAATATGAGAAATTCTTTGATCAAGATCATTTTGAGAAATGTTTAAAAATGTGATGAATTTTTCTAAGGTTTGATCTTTAGTACTTAAAAATAGAATCTAAGTGTATCTAAAGTAATCATCAACAATAACAAAAGCATATGATTTCCCACCCAAGCTAGTAGTTCTAATTGTTCCAAAAAGATCCATATGAATCAATTATAATACTTTACTAGTTGAAACATCATTAATGGACTTAAAAGAAACTCGTTTTTGTTTACCTTAGCACATGCATCACAAATTTTATCTAATAAAAACTTCAGCTTGGGTAAACCTCTTACTAGATTTTTGGAAACTAATTTCTCTAAAACACTTATGCTAGCATGTCCTAGTTTCCTATGCCATAACAATGCATCATTTTCATCACTAACAACTAAGCATGCATGAGAAAGATTTATGTCATATAAATACACCATGTAAATATTTCCTATGCAATGAACAATGAGTATTGTTTTATTTGATTCTATGTCTATAATTTTGCAACCACATCTATCAAAATAAACATAGAATCCTTTATCACATAATTGACTAATGCTCAATAAATTATGCTTAAGACCTTTAACAAGTAAAACATTTTCAATAAGAATAGATGAGTGATTATCAATAAAGCCAATACCCTCAATTTGGCCTTTAGAGTTGTCGCCGAAAGTCACTACTCCACCACTTTTGAGCTCTAACTCCTTAAATTGTCCCTTGTTTCCGGTTATATGCCTTGAGCATCCACTATCAAGGTAGCACATGTTTTGACTTGAAGCTTTCGCCTTGAAGCAATGCTCAACCTACAAAAAAAAATTTAGTTTTTGATTTTTAGTACCCAAATCATCTTGTGTCCATGAGAGTTATTTCCCAAAAGTTTGGTTCCCTTAGGAATCCAAGATGCAATGGCATGAACATTATTAGAAACAAAAATCTCATTAGGAACCCATACAATCCTAATCCTCTTATGTCTAGTATGCCTTTGAAAATTTCTTTGTTTGTGGTTATGAAAATTCTTTTTCACATGGTTGGGTTTTGAAATACTTCATTTTTCAAAATTTGAGCTACCAACCACTTTGATTTTTTCTTTGAGATCATCCACCATCTTGTGGTGATCCTCACTCAAGTTAAAAATAAGTTTGTTTAAATCAACATTTTCTTTTTGAAAAAAAATTATATCATCTTTCAAACCAACAACCTTTTCTTAATAAATTTGTTTTTGTCAAAGAATCATTTTTCTCTTTTAAATCGGAAATTATTTTCTTATTTTTCAAAATTGACTCTTTTAATTTCAAAACCAACTCATCATATACATCTTACAATTCATAATATGTATCATATAATTCATCATAAGAAAGGTCATTGCAAGATGGTTCAAGGGTTACCTTAGGCTCATCAAGAGCCATGAGACAAAGGTTGACCACTACGTTGTTCTCATCGGATGAAGACTCCTCATCACTCCAAGTGGCAATACGATCCTTTTGTTTCTTCTTACTCTCAAAATCTTTTTTCTTGTATTGTAGCTAATCATTCCTTATGTGACCCAGTTTCTTACATTCGTAGCAAATAATTTGATCTTTTTCTTCCTCTTTGGTCTTTCCCTTAAATTCTTTCTTTCTTTGGAATCTTCTATTTTGGTTTGCCTTCATGAGTTTTGTGAAACTTTTAGATACCATAGCCAATTCCTCTAACTCATCCTCTTCACTAGTGTCTACCTCCTCTTGAGGTATTGAAGCTTTGAGAGCTATGCCTTGCTTCTTCATTTCTACCTGTCTCTTTCAAGCTTCAAATCTTCCTTCATCTTGTCTTCTTCTCTTCCTTTCTCCATGATCTCATGGGTGAGAAGAGATCTCACAAGAGCATTAAGCTTCAAAGTCTTGAGGTCCTTTGCTTCAATAATAGTCGTTCTCTTGCTATCCCAAGACTCGAGAAGAGAGTAGATGAGCTTCTGTACGAGCTTCTCCTCCGGGATGATCTACCAAATCCTTTAAGACCATTGACGATTACAGAGAATCAATCAAATATCTTGGTGATGTCTTCATCCGGCTCCATCTTGAAGTTCTCATAATTAAGATTAAGAAGACCGATCTTTGTCTCCTTGACATCATTAGTACTCTCTTATGTTGTCTCCAAAGAACCCCACACTTTTTTGGCAATTGTGCAAGATGACATCTTGGAGTAGATGTCAGGTCCGAGAGCACAAAATAGGATGTGCAAAGCTTTGTCATTGGTAGACATTCTTCTTCTTTCTTCATCGGTTATCTCATTCATCTTCTTCGGTACTTGTCTATCTCCTTCTTGCTTCATCGGGATTGAGGGGCCATCTTCGATTATGTCTCACAGAACATAGTCGTTGGAGTTTATGAACAACCTCATCCTATTTTTCAATAGGGATAGTTGTCACAATTAAATAATGGAGGCCTGGTGATGGAGTGATACTCGTTCCAACTTACAAAAGTAGAGGCCATAGCTTGACTTGTAATGATGACCAACACTTCTTGGATATTCTTTGGTGGATGTTAATCCCTTCAAAGATCTAGCTCTGAGACCAATTGTTGAGTTGATCACACAATTAGATTGGCCAAGAGGGGGTTGAATTGGCAATTAATTTTTTTTGGGAAGATTTGGTAGAAATTGGAAAAATTGAAGACACAAGATTTATAGTGGTTCAAGCATCAAAATAAGCTCTACATCCACTACCTTAGCTCCCACTAAGGATTTTCTAACCAATTCACTAATGAATTCAACCTTTTCTAGGTTCAAGGCTTAACCTTTATAACAAGTAAATTTTCTACCCAAAATTGACTTAAACCTCACAATAGATTACAAGAATTGAAAAATAGGCAAATAAGTTTCTCTCACAAGAACAATTTGCCCCAATTAAAGATTAACACTCCCCAAACTCAATTACAAAGAAATGAATTCAAATATAAGAGTTGGGAGACAAGGATTTGCAATAAAGTGCTTGATGTTAGATTTTATTGCTTAGATGTTTGCTTGAGGTTCAATAGTTGTTAATGATGCTTGAAATGCTTCATTTTATACCTTCTCACTGAATTCTAACCGTTGGTGTTGTTGGAATCATAAATATAGACGTTGGAGGTTTATCCTCCCACCATAAATGCACTTCTGCAACAAACGATATCGAATCGCGGGGTACCTATTTCGAAATAGTATACAAATAGAAAGAGACGTTGTGCATTTATTATAGGGGTATATCGAAACGACTTATAGTTGTATCGATACAATTTTGAAACTGTGACACTTGGTTTCAAAACACCCTTGGGGCCGTTTCGAAACAGGACAACTAACATTTAAAGCTTTAACTGTCTTCCAACGGTCAAAAACTTTTAAACTTAAAAGAGTCATTGGGAAATTTTGAGGAGTATCGAAACGCTGACTAGGCGTATCAAAATGCCTAATAATATTTAAATTATTTTAAAGGAAATAAAGCACAGTTTCGATATCACTATAGATTGTTTCGAAACATAACTTGGCAGATTCAATTTGGTTTCGAAACGGTCCTAGACCGTATCGAAACGCCTGGTAAAATTTAAGAACATTGTTCAAAAATTTAAGCTGGGTTTCGAAACCATTTTTGATGGTATCGAAACGCCTAGAGTAAAAACACTTAGAAAGTTATTTTGATGTTCTTGGTTTGACTTGAAGCTATGTTTTTGAATTAAGGACTTAAAAATTTATTTCAAAATAGTCCTCTAACATCTTTTTTATATCAAAATCAATTTTATTTTTATAATTACACTAGTCAAATCAATGTTACAAGCAATTTTTATATATATTGTGCAAGCTTTGTGGTTGCCTAAAAGTATTTGTATGTAAATTGAAAAACTTAATCTCACTTATCTAACGAAATTAAGTTACTATATGATAATTCATAAACCAAAATTATAATTGAAAGCGAAATATAACTTGGATGTTATTTTGTCTTATAGCATTTATAAAAGAAATTACTCACATTTATGGACCGGAATCAATCATAATTAGAAGAAAATTTGACTAGGTATTGATTGGAATGTCCAAAATAGTTGTTTGATAGATTTTTGGTATGAAAATTGATTTGAAAAATTGACCCCTTAATTGATATTGTCTTCATAAATCCTTTACCTAAACCTTCTCTAGTGGTATCGTTCACTAATGAGAATGGAAAATGAAATAAAAATCAACTTCTATAAACGCTACTGAAAGAATGTGTGTGACATATATTGTCTATCATGCCATCAATGAAGTACCTTGGTTCAGTAATGTTGGATGGCGTGGCTACATTAACCGTATTTTTACAATAAAGTCAGTGTACTCCATGCTTAATAAGGATTTAGAGAATTCTAATGAAGGTATTTAAAGAATTGTGTGAAAACTTTTCATCTCACAATATTTTTTTAATATTGATGTACTATAAACAATGGTGGAGTTGAAAATGTTATCCATGTCCTTCAAAATTGATCTAAATTCATATTCGTTCAGTCACAATTGATCAAATTGAACTATTTTGATGATTTTTATCTATGATATATTGGGATTGTTTTTTAATATCCAGAAAAACATTTTTGTTGTTTTATATGAATTAGTGTCCTATATTATTTTTTATTATTTGTTGGAAGCTTTGAGAGATATTAAATAAGCTTCTTTTCTATCTTGAGTTTGTGAAAAGGGAGGACTTGGAGGTGATTAGTAAACTCTTGTATATCCAAATTTCTTTCGAATATGTTAAATAAGATCGATAACTAAATAATAATAAAAATAAATAAGGATAACAACCCATATAAAATAATTAGAGTCTAAAATTTTAATCACATGAGTCTAAATTTCTTTTACATGTCCCAAACTCATTCTATTAAATAAAATATCCCATTATAAAATTCTAAAGCCCAAATATTTTCTTTCACGCCCAAACAATTTATTAAGTCCAGTAGGGATGTAAAAATAGTTACTCGAATGGGTTTCAGGTCGGGTACTGTCAGGTCGAGTAAAATCAGATACAGGTCATTTTAGGTTGGTTTGATGTTTTGACTCGATTCGGGTCGGGTGCGGGTCCATTTCATGTCGGGTCTATTTCAGGCCTGGTTTATTTCAGGTCGGGTTCATTTTAGGTCGGGTACATTTCAGGTTGGGTTCATTTCAAGTCGGTTTTATTTCAGGTCAAATTAACTCAGGTTTTAAATTCATATTAATTAAAATTATTAAGTTTAAGTTTGATACAAATAAGTAATTAAGTAAATAAAAGATAGACTTTGGGATGAATGGTTGATCATTCATTTCGAATTAATTATTTAATATCTAATATCTTTAACTAGCATGAATCTTATTAAAAATAAATATTACGCACTAGACTACTAAACAAAAATATCATAAAATGATTCGTATCTTAAAAATTGGGCTAAATTACAAAAATTAAAAATTAATAAGGAATAAAAATTGGACCAATAAGAATAAAATGTTAAATTAAAAAGGATAAACATTAATAAAATAAAATACCATCTTACTAAAATGAATAAATTAAATTAGAAAAATAAATAGTAATTAATTTGAAATAAAAATAAAGTTGTAAGGATAAATTGCAAAAATTATAAATTAATAATAGTTAAATTCGGTGAAAATTTTAATTTTAATTTGCTTTAATATATTATAATTTATACATATACAATATAGTTTAATATATTTCAAAAATGAAAATATAAAATTTATACTATATATGAAATATATTCTATATATAGAATTTATATTATATATGGTATGATTTTATATATGGAAATATACAATGTATATTATATATGAAAATATAGAATATATAATACAATATATATAAAAATATATAATATGTAATATATATACATATAATATATAAGTATGTATGTAAGTATATGTATACTTATATACTATATAGTATATATTAATATACATATATATATATATATACTAGATATATATTAATATATATAATATACATTAATATATATTATAGTCTATATAATATATTAAATGTATATATATATATAATACAATTTAATGTATATATAATATACTTTAATATAATATATACTTAAATGTATATTAATATATGTATTTAATTTGTTTAAAAATTAATGTATGTATGTGTATTTAATTAATGTATGTATATTATTAATTCTTTAAGCTCAACATTAATCCCCTAAGACCAAATCACTAAACTAGTTCTCTAAGATCAATTCTTCAATCACTAAACTAATTCTCTATGATCAAGTTGAAACAATTTTAAAATATATAATTTGATTTAATTAAATAAGGATCAAATCGAATAAAAAATAAAATTTAAAACTTAATTTTTGAGTGATCATAACCAAATTGAAATAATTGTAAAATAAGGTGTAGAGAGGTGCAATACTCGATTTTTTAGGCGTGACTTATATAAAAATTTATAGAATTTTGTACCCGATCTAGAGTAGTATTAAATGAATATTTAAATCTAATCTCCATTTTATATTTTTAATTGATTATATTTTAATCAAATTTTATTATTTGATTATAAGTTATAATAATAATAATAACAATAATAATAATCCTTCAAAATTTTAAATTAAAAGTAAATTAATCTCAAACTTACAAAATGAGTAGCTTATTTCCCTCCAAAATTTTGTTTTTTTCACTCTTTTTTTATAATAATAAAAAAAATTATAATTCCCTCCAAAATTTTGGATAACTTATATCACTCCAAAATTTTTACACTAAAAGTAAATTAATCTTAAACTTAAAAAATGAGTAGCTTATTTCCCTCTAAAATTTAATCTTTTCACTCTTTTTTTACTAATTTTCTTTTTCTTTTTCATCAATTATTTTAGTTTAATTTAATTGAGTTTAGATTAATTTAATAAAAATTACATTTGATTTTAGAATTCTTTTAATTATGTTTGTACTTTACGTTTTTTATATTTTAATTTAGCTTAATTAATCCTAAATTCAATAAGTTAATTTAACTTAAATATTAATTTAAAACTATATTTTTAATGAAATATTAATTTAGAATTATAATTTTTAATCAAATATTATTTTAAAATTATAATTAAAATCAAATACATTAAATCTAAATAAAATAGTAAATAAATTAATTTAATTAAATATGTAATACTAAATTTAAATATTAATCCCTAAATAAATTTTCATGTCTAATTTTATTCTTTTAAGACTAATTATATTTATTAATATTTTAAATTCATCAAATTATAGATATACTTAATTATATGTCATGTAAATATTAAGTCTTGTTAATATTAGTTCAGGTCAATAACAGGTCGGGTTCAAAATAGGTCGGGTAAAATCAGGTCTCACGTCAATTCAGTCTGGTAATATCGGTTATCTACCAGGTCAGACTCGGGTTCGGGTTTGTTTCAGTCGGATGCAAGTCGAGTTTAGGTTCTATAGTAACAAGTTGAAATCGAGTTCCGATTATTCTCGGTCGGATACAGTTCGGGTTCTGTTACTACAGTAACAGGTCCAACTCGGGTTCGGGTCAACAAAAGTCAGATACAGATCAAGTTCGGGTCATTACATCCCGTGTCAAACCAGGTTCTGACTCGAACAGGTTTCAGTCGGGTTTTGAGGTCGGATAAGCTTTTTACGTCCCTGAAGTCTAGATATTAAACCCAAAGAAACATATTTGTGTTTTTTGGCCCACAAAAAAAGTCATGTGACACTAGACCTGGCAAACTTGATCCGAGAATCGAAAATCGAAACGATTTACCTAAGCCAAGACCCGATTGAATCAAAAAAATATGATCCTAACGTGATCCAAAACCTAAACCGAAATCGAAATCGAAACCGATCCTCATTCTATAAGAACCAATATAGACTTGTAACCAATTTCACCCAAACCAATTTTCACCCAAATTGAAAGCAACCTGAAATTAAGTTGCTCAAAACTGATCTAAACCAAACATCAATCCAATTTTAACACGATAATTGAGTCAAAGTGAATGAATAATTTATTTTTACTATTGTTTATTTTTAACAATATGATAAATAATAAAACAATATATGTTTTATTATCTTTTTGTATTATGATAATACTAGTTAATCACTATATCCGATAATAATTTAATGTTTAATATCACATTTTCTTCTTTAAAAATTAATTTATTTTTTATCAATCAAACTCCATCTTAAATAAATAATTCTAGTTGAAATGTGATATTTAGTTGCAGATAAAATCAAGTATCTAAACCCAACTACTCTTAAATGAAATTAAAAGCCATCATCGAATATGAAATTAAAAATATAGTTATAAGATTGACTTGTCATTCGTTAAATTCAGGTTAAAAGATTAATACCAATGATGGTTGATTTTGAAACATTGAACTATTGGAATTAAACTTAAATGATAATATTATCAAATAAAAAGACGTATTTGATGAGGGTTTTTATAAATAAAAAAACATGTTTTTTACTTAAAAAAAAACAAATAAAAAGACATA
Organism: Abelmoschus esculentus; assembly: GCA_035048815.1. NCBI lineage: Eukaryota > Viridiplantae > Streptophyta > Magnoliopsida > Malvales > Malvaceae > Abelmoschus > Abelmoschus esculentus. Next base: position 8,633,451 of record JAUCBN010000049.1, read on the forward strand.
TTTTTACAAGAATATATGATTAATTATATATATAGTATACACGATTAGATTTATACTCAAGTCTAACTCAAACCAAATTAACCCGAAAAATCAAAGATTAACCCGATTTGAACCGATCCGAACGATCCGATATGAACTCGACTTGAAAATATTTGATACAATATTGACTCGACCCAAAAACAACCAATCTGATATTAACTTGAATTATCGATCCAATATCCGAATTAACCTGAATTATCATATAACCAAATTAAAACTCGAACAAGACTTGACCCGACCCGAATCTAAATTGAATACAAACAAATTCAAAATAAACCAAACCGAAACAATCCAAACTAAACCCGAATCGAAGAACTCGTTTGCCGCCTGTATGACATTAAAAGAGGCCCTTCTTTCCTTCACTTAGATTGTTGATGTCTTCACTCTCCCCTATAAATAGAGAAAGAAAAGATAGTAATCAAATATTCATTAATATTAGTAATAATTATCACAATTATGACCACAAATAGAAGAGAGAAAAGGATTCAAAAAGTCTCACCAATGGAAGCCGAGGAGTCGCCGAAGAAGGCGATCAAACATCGAAAGAACCCTAAATTATCACCTCGTTTTCGGAACTACTACACCACCAATCGAAAGATAATTTCACATCATCAATTCTTTATTTTTCTATAAAAATATTAAAAGTTATATAAAAAAAAACAAAAGAAATAAAAGAAAAATTAAGTAATACGGAAAGAGATTAAATCAATTTATAAGTCTTTCCTTTTTTATTCTATAAATAGAGAAGCACACAGATGGATTCGAAGAGGTGAGTGATCGAGAAGGATAGATCTGAGGCAACACTAAAGGCGATAAGTGACTGGTGTTCATGTTCATGAAGAAAAGAGATGAATACCATAGGAAATATGGTGTTTTGATTTGTTTGGGGTAAGATATCTAGGAAATTTTTTCTTTAGTTGAGAGAATTTTAAGACTTAAACGAGTTAAAAAAGGTTTAGAGATAATAACCGAGTTCAACGTAGAAATCCCATTTATATGATATTCGAAATGCTATCATTTTGACAACGAGTTAAAAATAGGTACGCTTGTTTAGTATTATGTCAAAGGAGAATCTGTGCTTCTAATAAATGGAATAATTACTCTTCAAGTCCTTAAAACTTTAAAATGTAATTCATTTTAGTCACCTTTTTCTCGATTTAAATTACTAAGTTTTTATCTCTTTCAATTTAGTCACTAATACCTCTTGATTGAGTCTCCTAATTCTCAATTAATTCATTTTAGACATTTAGGACTTATAATTGAGCATGCAGACTTTGAAAATCTTTCAATTAGGCCACATAATAAATAAAATTGAGGTTGTTTTAATTTGTTTCTTTAATTATGTACTTATTATATATATATGATTGATAACATACCATACTAGATGCATTGTAGGAATACTCAAATCATATAAGATTAAATAGATTATAGCCTTTAGCTTAGGACTCTTAAATTAGATAGATAATTTTCTTAATTAAATGAAATCAAATAGGATATTTAGGGTTTTAAATTTAAATAATGTCCAAATATATTTGGACATTATTTAAATAGACCCTTAAATTGAATATTTGGTATTGATTTCCACATTAGAGAATAAATAAATGACATAGATAATTAAATCCTAGTTAGGATTAGAGCTTAATTAATTAGGAAAAAATAGTTAATTGAATATTATATTTGAGGCTTAACACAGTCAATGCCCTAAAGCAATTGAGTGTTGGCTCGTACAAAAAATTTGAATAAAATAATATTCATAGGATAAATAAAATTAATAGAGCCTATTTAGCATTAGAAATTAATTAAACAAGGCTTAATTAATTGAGCATTATATTCAATGTCTGAAATAAATAATGCCCTAAAGCAATTGAGTGTTATTAGAAATAGACTTTAAATTAAATAATGTTCTATAGGAGTAATTAATTAATTAATTAATTAATTAATTGTTAGAGCCAATTAGTCTAGTAGACTTAAATAAACAAGTAAATAATTAATCATACATAATTCTTTAGGTATAGACAATATTCTTTTAAAGTATAAGATTATTTCTATCTATATTCAAATTGAAAGAGCATTTTCTATATGGAAAGAATATTTCTATTTTAAATATAAGCTCGATTAATAATTAAGAAATAAAATATATTCAAATTGTCATTATAAAATTATCAAATATGCCACACGAGATATGAGGTACCAATGTCGAGTGCTCGTATGGGTGTTAATCCTTCGCAGCGCGTAATTGATTCCCCAATCCAATTTTTTAAAAATAGATGATTGATTTATTTTTATGATATCAAGTCTGCCAAAGTAGCTATAATCTTCAAATATTTCTAAATCGAATAAAGGAGAAAATTGATTTTAACTCAAAAAAATATTAATTTTTAGAATTAATTAAAAGAAAATCTGATTTTAACCTACAAACATAATTTTTAAGATTTAATAAATAAAATAAAAAAAATCCTGATTAAAAAAAAAAACAATTGTTAAGCTATTTTTCACACCTATTTAAAATTGGTCACGATAACTTTATATTGTGATGATGAGAAAAGCACAAGACAATATTCTCGTGAATGTTCTTCGTACGCGACCTTTTTCTTCATGGTGATGGTTATTAAGAGATAGAGGTTAGGTAAAAATTAATGTTGTAGGAGTGATAGATTATTGAGATGATGTTATTGCGGTAAGGAAAGTTATTCGTTCGAAAATAAGTAATTAGTTGTTTGATTTGCCCTAAAAATATTGGTAAGTGTTTGATGATTAACGCAAAACTTTAGGCTATGATTGATGATTTACGACAAGTTTAGAGAAATAATTACAAACATATAATTATAGAGTTAGACTACCTCGAGGTTGTACAAACCACTAGGACTAATGAATTCCAAAATATTTTAATTTATGTTCTTCAAGAGATAATTTAATAGGGTTAAAATCTGGTAATTTGATATGTTAGTCTATCTACTAATATAATAATTGATACTCTTATTAATGCCTTGCGTGGTCAACCGTCGAAAGCTTTATTGATACTGATGGATGTTGCTCTAGTTTGGGTGTAAGACAATGTTCAGCGTGAAGCTCATCAAACGTCATTAAGTAGTGGTGTTGGTTGATTCTCTTATTTTATGAAATATTCTGTGTATAGATCATTGTTTTGTGGGTATAGTTCTTTTGTTGATTTTGTTAATATTAATGGAGTAACTCATAAATATTATATTATTTTGTTCAAATTACCATATTTACTCTTTTTTTCTTCTCAATTTAGGCTTAAGAAGGTTTTTTCACGAGTTATATGGTTATTTTTTTATTTGTTAATTAAATTAATATTTTTATAATCTAATTAATATCAAGAGATACAAAATATTAATAATTAGTAAACTATTCAAACAAGTATTGAATATCATATCTTTGTATGTTATTTTGTTGGTTAAAATAATCAAACAACTATAAGTTATAAATTAATTTTACCAAATAATTTTATACAATCATCCAATATAATTTATTAATCAAATAAACTAATACAATCAATTATCTACGTACAACTAATATAATTCTTTATCTATCCACTAATTATCAAATAAAACTATTATTTCCTTAAAATTCTCTTTGTAAATAGCATTTTAAAATTGGACCAATCGTAAGTTCGTGGTCTCTGTTGAAATAAGAAGATATATCATAATTAATTATGAATTGCATGACATTTACAAACGATGGGGGAGGATTACATATATTAATTAATCTTTTATATGAAGCTTAACTAAAATAATTTTAACCACCTAATAAGTGGTCTTAGTAAAAAAATCAAAAAATATTTATTATTAAAAGTATAAATTAAATCATTTTATCTATATATATATTATATATATTTTTAAAAAATAAAATATATAAATAAATATTGTCTTATAAATATCATTGGAGTATAAAAAACAATTCTAACATTTTAAAGTAATTTGATTTCATAATCAATTAAATGGCTTATACGATAAGGACTTTCTTGCATATGGCCCACCGGCCACGACAAAATATAGAGGATAAAAATATTGTTTATAGATATTGGAATTTAAATTTTAAATATCTAAAAAAATATTATAAATTATATAACGTCTTTAAGAAAAATATATATGGTATTTTTTAATTAATCATTAGTATTTGTCGGAGATTGATTGAAGATGATCGGAAGTTAAAAATTGTATCAATGATTGAATAAGGAAGACAAAGAGCAAAAAAAAAAAAAAAAAGAACTAAAGAACTGAAGAAATATCTGAAGAGATGTATTTAATAGACTTGAGAATATACAAAGAGAAATACAAAGCAAGATAGATGATTTTGATGTATCGATTCAATATGTCTATCTTGTATATTATAGCCTATTGAATTCCTTGTTAGCTAACTGACTTTCTCGTTAACAGAAAAACTGAAAGTGATAACAAACTATAAGTCAGTTGGGATCTAATATTCTCCTGGTTCCTTATGTTCCTTGAGCTTGAATTTCTTCATATGACTTCACAACTAGTTTAAACCTCATACGAGGAAATAAACTGTGTCCAATTGGTTTGGTGAGTATGTCTGCTGTCTGCTCACCAATGGGAACAAAGCTAACTGCCAATTTTCCTGCATTAACTCTTTCACTAACAAATAACATATCTATCTCCACATGTTTGATTCGTGCATGATGTGTGGGATTAGCAGCAAGGGAAACTGTTGATGTATTGTCACACCAAACAACTGACTTGTTGTTGAGCTTAACTCCAATTTCAGTCAGGAGTTGTTCTAACCAAATGACTTCTGAAACAGCATCGGCTAAACCCCTATATTCAGCTTCACATGTAGACCTGGACACTATAGATTGCTTCTTTGAGCTCCAGGCAATCGGGTTACCTCCAAGATAAATGCAATAACTAGTTATGGATCTTCGATCTTCCACTGATGCTGCCCAGTCAGCATCTGAGTAACAAACCACTTGAAAATGTTCACCCGATGAGTAGAACTAACCATGACTTAGAGTACCTTTGAGGTACCTTAGTATTCTCTTGACTGCTTTTCAATGAGTTGAGCAAGGGGCATTCATGTACTGGCTTACTTTATTCACAGCATATGAAATATCAGATCGAGTAAGGCAGGCATACTGGAGACTGCCAACTACACTTCTGTACTGATGTATATCTGGAAAAGGATCTCTATCACCATCTACAAGCTTAGGTGTGACAACCATGGGAGTTGGTGTAAGATTTGACTGAAACATATCAGTCTTTATGAGCAACTCAGTAATGTACTTTTGGTTGAGCATAATGCCTTCTGGATATCTTTGTACCTTCACACCAAGAAAGTATCCAAGTTGACCAAGACCTTTGAGTGAGAACTCATCATTGATCTATTTCACCACTGTATTTACTTCTGTAGAACTGTTGCCAGTAATTATAATGTCATCAACGTATACTATAAGCAACATTGTTGATGTTGATGAAGACTTAATGAACAAGGATGTGTCTGCTTGTGAAACTGTAAATCCAAGTTTGCCAATAAGAAAAGTCTTTAATGTGTCAAACCAAGCTCTTGGAGCTTGTCTTAAGCCATACAATGTCTTCTTAAGGTGGCATACCAAATGCTCTCTATTTTTGCCTTTTTGTTCAAACCCTGAAGGTTGAATCATATAAATGTCCTCAGTCAAATCACCATTCAGAAATGCATTATTAATATCAATCTGTCTGATTGACCAATTTTGCATAACTGTTGCAGCTAATACTGTTCTGATTGTACAGGGTCTTACTGTCGCGTGTCAAAAGTGCGCGTTTAGTGCAAGTGGACACATCGCAAGTAATAAGTGATAAGTATTTATCGGATTATCGTCTCTACAGGGATTGGTATACTCAATATGTCTTCTTCGTCTTCTTATTCTGTAGAAAGAAATAAAATAAAACACAAGTAATTTGAGTTTGGATTAAACTAAATAAATTGAAATAAAACTACTAAGTAAAAGAATGAAATTTGATAAATAGAGAGAGGTCAGGATCCAGTTGCGTTGTATTGTGGATTTGATTGACTTGTCTCTGCCCAATGCAATCGTATATCACTGCCTCGGCAGCACTGCAGATTACTGCCTTGGCAACGACGATAATGTCCGCCGCAGCAATCCCTTGCTCGTGGGTGGACTTTACCAAAGTTCGGCAAAGTGTCCTTGGATGACTCCGCTTATCCCTAAGTCGAAGTACTGTTGATGACTAGTCCTTGATGATACCTCCCGGCGTGAATCATTTGTACTCACCAACCAATCTCACACTTCTTTTAGCCGTTGAAACTCTTAACCTATCCCTAGGCTGAGTTAGTATTTCGCGATTGAAACACCGTACTTACCCCTTTCGTGAATCTAACTCTCCCGAGTCTAGATAAATGGATTACTCACGAACTTCTCTCCCGAGCTTGAATGCAAGAACAAAGAATAACAAAGGATAAGCAAACCTTGATAGTTTTATTGCATTGAAACAAAGACAAAGTACAATCTCCTCTCACAAATACTAAACAACCTTCACCTAAACCCTAAGAAAGCTTAGAACATAGTTTGAGAGAAAGAAAACATTGAATCTATGAATCGACTCTCTCTCTAGATATATCTCTAATACATTGGACGGCTAGGTCTTATATAGGCTTGACCTAGGGCAAACCTTTCCTAAGTAGAATACAACTTGGAGTAAGGAACAAGTCATGTACATAAATAAAATATTTCCAAGTTTAATTCAACTAAGAGGCTTTCCCGCGTTGCCTTGTCTTGGGCTTTTCCTCATGCTAACCAGCTCCAATCCATGTGCTTTATGTCCAGACACGTCCCTTAGATTTTTCTCTTCCAATCGCCTACAGTCTTGCTTCCTGGCTCTCAGCTGCTGCCTCCGCATCAGGTCCTGCCTCGGCCATGTTGCTGCCGCGACACTGGTTCTCTTGCATAGATATAAAAATGCAGTAAAACTTACCTTTTCTGTAAATATTATCTCTATGAGCATAACTTCTAAATATATCACATTAAGTACATGCATTGGTCCGAGTGGGTGTAAATTCGGTGATTAAAGCCCATAAAAGATGTAAAAGGTGATAGTGAGTTGAGCACTTATCACACCCCCAAACTCGAACTATTGCTTGTCCTCAAGCAATGCAAACCATCAATTTGCCGAACTCTACTCTCTCTTGGTCTTATGTTTCCATCTATTCTCCCCACCATAACTATACCTATTCTTTAGACTTAACCTTTCGGCTACTCAAGGGTTTACTTAGAAACAAACTATAAGAATTAGTGAGTGTGTGCGTTTTTGTGGACAAGTTTGATTAAAGGCTTTCTTAGATAAACTCTAAGTTCAGGACAAGTAGAATTGGGTTAAGTGTTCTCTTCTTTTCTAAACAACCAATTCTTGAGCCAATTTCGAGCACCTCAAGGATTGTGTTTTTCCCTTCACTAATTCCTTCTTTCTTGTAAATATTCCTTAAAGCATACTAGAGCCAATTTCGGACACCTCTAGCATGAAGAAGAGTACTTCCTAGAGCCGGTGATAGGCACCTCTAGTTACTTTCCCAAGAATCTAAGTCTTTATCACCTAAGTTCATTAAAAGAACTTATATAATCCAACAAGTCCTAAAGGTGTTTAAAAATTCATCTTATAGTAAGCTTCTAAGTTTTCATCCTTAAGTATCCTAAGGTTAAACCCTCTTAACAGGACCTAATCATGGTAAGGAGAAAGATTTCTATAGCCTTAAATAATAAACTAAGGCAATACTGATGATAAGCAGTGCAAAAGTATAGGCAATTGATTCAAGTAAGGCGGGGAGCATAAAAATTTAAAAATTTCACTTAAATACTTCCTTTTCTTGGAATGGCCTCGGCAGTAGATTGCTGCCTTGGCAGTGGATCTGCACCCCCAAACTCGAACCAAGCATTGTCCTCAATTCTTTAAATTAGAAGAAAATTGCGGGCAATAAAAAAATATAAGCAGCATATAAAGAAACCAACAACAAATAATATTGAATTATATGAAAAACTTAAAGAGACTCCGAAGTGCTGCTTGTAACAATTTTTCTCCTTGGTCTTGCTGTTGATTGCTTCGTTCTTGGTGAAGGCGATGGTTGAGCTTTTGCTTGCCGGGGCGGTTGGACTCTTGTGGGTGGTGTCCGTTGCATCAGAGCTTCCACTTCTTCTCCTTCTTCCATGTCGGCCATCTCCTCGGTGATCATGATGTCCGTTCCACCTTCCATTGTTGTGGCTGCCCCGGTATGGTATGTACTCGGTCCGGCGGCGGTTGAGCTTTGGTGCACATAGGCATGTATCTCAGCTGATAGACTTCCCATGATGATTGGGGATCGTGGTGGAGTGCTGAAGACTGCCCTCCGCTTTGATGGTCTTCTGCTGGCAGATGATGCTGCGGCAGAGTCTACTACCCTGGATGGGCCGGCAGCATGGTACTGTGGTTGAGGGTTCGCGTGGAAGAATGACCTTGGTCCTCCCAGGGCTGGTGTAGTCTCGGTATAAGGGGCGGCTGTGACAAACATATTGCTAGGAAATTCTGGAAACTGCTCCCTTTAGTCTGGAAAAGCATGGAGCATCATTTGGGCTAATGTGCCGTTAAAGTCTCTTTGATACTCCATGTATCTCTGTTGCCTGAGGTCCATCGCTGCCATCCTTTGCAATATCTCCTGGTACGGGTCTGCTGCGGCAGAGGTGTGGGCAGTGTTTGGTATGTCTGCCATGTATTGGGCCCCGACAGCAGTATCAGTAGTGAACTGCTGGGGCGTTGCTTGAACTGGTTCCGCCTGCGTGATCTGCACAACTTTATGGCAAAAGTCTCTGGTTCATCCGCGTCTTTGGGGAGTGTATTCGTCCGTGTCTTCTATTGGTACACCTACGGCAACACACAAGCTAGTGATCAAACATGGGAAATATAATGATCCTCTATCCTTCTTACCGCATTCGTGAATTTCACGTAAGATGATCTCTCCAACGTTGATACTCCTCCTGTTGATGATCGATTGGATGAGTACCAATCGCTTTCGGTCCACCATGCTGTTGTGGGATGTGGGAATGAGACGTCGCTTGAAAAAGGTATTCCAAAGTTTTGCCTCGGGCTTTAAACTCTGCCTTGCTACAGATCCTCTATGGGCATCTATTTCCCATGGAGTGTTCGTGTAGAAAAGATCGTCTTTAATCAACTCGTAGTCCTCGGCAGTGATATCCTCCATGAATTCAGCGTGAACATCATGGTCTGGAGTGAGGCCGTAGAATTGGTTGATGGTCTCGGCATCTAGCTGGACAGGCCTGCCTCGGCAGTGGACAAAGAGGGAATCTTTGCTGGGCCCGTGCGCATAGAATTCCCGCACAATGGTAGCGCTCGCCTGGGCAGGTTGAAGGCAGAAGATTTCCCAGTCTTGGTACTTGATTCTGTCGAAGAGATAATGCTCGATGCTGTAGTTTTAATCATTCGAGTGTTGGAAACCTTGTTCTTCCCACAATTGTCGGGCAATGAAAGACCTGTTGAAGCGGTCTTCAACATTGGCAGGGGCAAAGCGCTTGTAAGTGGCCATAAAGATTGTAAGAGATTGATTTCTGGGAGATTTTCTTGGAAGGAATCTGGGAATTTCACGAGTTGTGAGTAGGCAGAGAGTATTGTGAGAGCAAGATTGTTAAGAATTCTAAAGAAAACAAGAATGCAAGAGTGAATAGTTCAAGAGGGAGGGGTTGCTTATATAGGCCTCGGCCTTGTGACCGTTTGAATCCACTAGCCGTTTTGTAGCCGTTACTCTTTACTGTCGTTTCCTTTTCTACCGCGGCAGAAATCTCGGCAGACTAGCCGTTACACTTTTCTGCCTGTTGAAACTGCTGCGGCTTTGAAACTGTTTTCTTCCTCGGCAGAGTTCCTGCTGTGAACTATTTCTCCTTTATTCTTGCTTATTATCGTAAATGAAAATTAAACACAAACAAGAAAATTACTTAACGCAAAAACGAATTTAGAAAAATAAACTAAACTAATCCTAATATAATAATAATATAAAAGGAAAAGGGAAGAGATCATGTTACTGGTGGAGTGCATGCAAATGCATCTCCCAAGATGATTCTCTCTTGTTGGCCAGAATTATAAATCAGATGTTGGTCACTCCCTTTTGCTGTGCTTTCATCCACTTTGAGCTTGATCTTTTTGCCAAATAGCCTGTCGAGCATGTTGCCAAGGCAGGATATTTTGTTGTCTGTTATGTGGATGGCCTTGCACTCTTCTGGATCATCATATTTTTTTAAGTTGTGGAATGCATTGAGTTTGACTTGTTGGTCATTAACCCTCATTGTCAATTCTCCTTTTTCCACATCAATTAAGGTGCGTCCAGTTGCAAGGAAATGTCTCCCCAAGATGATCGGTGCATTATCATCTGCTTCACAATCAAGGACAAGAAAATCAACAGGAAAAATAAATTTATCGACTCTTACCAGTATGTCCTCGATTTTGCCTTCGGGTTGAACATATGATCGATCCGCTAGTTGGAGCATAACTGTTGTAGGTTTTGCCCTTCCTATTCCAAGCTTTTGGAAGACAGATTTGGGCATTAGATTGATGCTTGCTCCAAGGTCGCATAGGGCCTTACCTTCATAATTTTTACCTATCGCACAAGGTATGATAAAGCAGCCAGGATCCTTCAATTTTGGTGGCATGCGATTGTGCAGCATTGCCATACATCCCTCGGTAGCAGCCACTGTTTCAAACTCACTTATTCGTTTTCTCTTGGACACCATGTCTTTTAAGAACTTGGCATAATTAGGCATTTGTTCAATTGCCTCTACGAATGGTATGTTAATGTGGACTTGCTTTAAAATGTCAAGGAATTTCTTGAATTGTTGGTCCTGTTTTTGCTTTTTCAATCTTTGTGGGAAAGGTGGTGGTGGTCTCATCTTGTCCAGGGTTTCTTTAGTTTGGAATTTAATACTTGGCACCACTGGGGTTGTTGCTGTCTCAGCAGACTGTTCAGGAGCTACAACGCTTTCTGCCGGGGCAGTGTTATCTGGTTCAGTTTGCTCAGCCTCCTCTTTTGCTGGGTCTGCTGATAGACTTTGGCTTGCTGGAATCTTTTCTTTCAGCTGTAGACCACTCCTAGTAGTGATTGCTTTACACTGTTCATGGACCATTACCTTAGCAACTTCAGTATTTCTAGGTAGTCCTCCTTGTGGTCTAGTGTTTATGTTTTGAGCAAACTGCCCAACCTGAGTTTCTAGAGTTTTAATAGCCGCTTCTTGATTCTGCAACCTCATCTCAGTTCTATTCATGAAAGCATTTGTCCTTTTGATGAAATTACTGTTCTCTGCCATGTATGACTCTGTTTTCATCATAAAGGCTTCAAGAGTGTTCTCCAACGAACTTACCGATTACTGCTGCATCTGCTACTGCGGCATTGGCTGTTGGACCTACGGCGGCGGTAGATCTTGCATTGGTTGCTGGAATCCTGAGGGTTGGGAGGTTGGGTTTAAGGCATTGTTAGGATTGCTCCATGACAGGTTCGGATGCCTCTTCCGTGAGGGATTGTATGTGTTGGACATCATATTGGTTCGGTTGTAATTTCCAACATACATACCGGTTTCTTGATTCATAAAATCAGCGGAACTGTGGTTACCTCCACATAAGTCATAATAAGAATCAATTACCTTAACCTCACGGGTATTTTGTTGTAGTTGCAAATTTTGCACCATCTTTGTAAAAGAGGCCAATTGTGCTGCCACTGAATTTGATGTGTCTAACTCATTCATCGTGGCTTGGCGTCTTACTCCTCCTCGCCTAGATGTAGGAAATTGAAAATCATTCCTTGCGAGTTTGTTCAGTATCTCAATAGCTTCCTCAGGTGCCTTGTCCAAGAGTGCCCCGTTCGCCGAGGCATCTAACATCATCCTTGTCGGGGCATTCGTGGCATTATAGAACATGGTCACTTGTGTCCATAGGGGAAATCCATGCAAAGGACATTTTTGCAATAACTTCCTGTAGCGCTCCCATGCCTCGTACATAGGTTCGTCATCTGCCTGTCGAAAAGAAGTGATTTCATTACGAATTCTATCATATAAATTTTTAGGATTAAAATGCGTAATAAAATCACGACAGAGTTCACTCCAAGATCCAATAGATCCTGCTGGAATGCTATTTAACCAGGCTTTCGCCCTATCCCTCAGTGAATAGGAGAATAGCTTCAATCTCAAGACATCTTCGTGGACTCCTTGGATTTTAAAGGAATTGCATATCTCCATGAAGGACTTGAGATGCTGCCTTGCATCTTTAGTTACAGACCCACCAAACTGTCCAATGGTGTTAAGCATATTGAACATGACAGGTTTCAGTTCAAAGTGGGTTGCTTCTATTTTCGGTGTAACGACTCCTTGGTTTAATCCATTTAAATCCTCTTCCAAGAAGTCTCTGACTGTGAGCCGCGGCCCTGGTGGCGGCGAAAGACCTCCATTGCCGGCAGGTAAGTTTTGTCCTGCCGGGTGATCTGCCATAGCTTCTTGGATTTGTCTCCTCAACCTTTGCCTTGTTCATTCGATCTCTAGGTCTAACACGTACAAAGGGTTGGTTGGGTTGGCCCTGGTCATACACCAAGAAAAACAAAAGTAAAATAAAAAATAAAAAAGAAACAAGAAAATAAAATAAAAAAATTTAGTTGTCAATCCCCGGCAACGGCGCCAAAAACTTGTCGCTTGTCAAAAGTGCGCGTTTAGTGCAAGTGGACACATCGCAGGTAATAAGTGATAAGTATTTATCGGATTATCGTCTCCACAGGGATTGGTATACTCAATATGTCTTCTTCGTCTTCTTGTTCTGTAGAAAGAAATAAAATAAAACACAAGTAATTTGGGTTTGGATTAAACTAAATAAATTGAAATAAAACTACTAAGTAAAAGAATGAAATTTGATAAATAGAGAGAGAGGTCAGGATCCAGTTGCGTTGTATTGTGGATTTGATTGACTTGTCTCTGCCCAATGCAATCGTATATCACTGCCTCGGCAGCACTGCAGATTACTGCCTTGGCAACGACGATACTGTCCGCCGCGGCAATCCCTTGCTCGTGGGTGGACTTTACCAAAGTTCGGCAAAGTGTCCTTGGATGACTCCGCTTATCCCTAAGTCGAAGTACTGTTGATGACTAGTCCTTGATGATACCTCCCGGCGTGAATCAATTGTACTCACCAACCAATCTCACACTTCTTTTAGCCGCTGAAACTCTTAAACTATCCCTAGGCCGAGTTAGTATTTCGCGATTGAAACACCGTACTTACCCCTTTCGTGAATCTAACTCTCCCGAGTCTAGATAAATGGATTACTCACAAACTTCTCTCCCGAGCTTGAATGCAAGAACAAAGAATAACAAAGGATAAGCAAACCTTGATAGTTTTATTGCATTGAAACAAAGACAAAGTACAATCTTCTCTCACAAATATTAAACAACCTTCACCTAAACCCTAAGAAAGCTTAGAACATAGTTTGAGAGAAAGAAAATATTGAATCTATGAATCGGCTCTCTCTCTAGGTATATCTCTAATACATTGGACGGCTAGGTCTTATATAGGCTTGACCTAGGGCAAACCTTTCCTAAGTAGAATACAACTTGGAGTAGGGAACAAGTCATGTACATAAATAAAATATTTCCAAGTTTAATTCAACTAAGAGGCTTTCTCGCGTGGCCTTGTCGTAGGCTTTTCCTCATGCTAACCAGCTCCAATCCATGTGCTTTATGTCCAGACACATCCCTTGGATTTTTCTCTTCCAATCGCCTACAGTCTTGCTTCTTGGCTCTTAGCTGCTACCTCGGCATCAGGTCCTGCCTCGGCCATGTTGCTGCCGCGACACTAGTTCTCTTGCATAGATATAAAAATACAGTAAAACTTGCCTTTTCTGTAAATATTATCTCGATGAGCATAACTTCTAAATATATCACATTAAGTACATGCATTGGTCCGAGTGGGTGTAAATTCGGTGATTAAAGCCCATAAAAGGTGTAAAAAGTGATAGTGAGTTGAGCACTTATCACTTACTACTGGGCTGAAAGTTTCTCGAGAGTCACAACCAGCAGTCTGAGAGAAGCGTTTTGCAACCAGACGAGCCTTCAACCTTTCAACTGACCTATCTGATTTTTTCTTGACTCAAAAAAGTAGTTTACAACTAATTGCTTTTCGAGTATGTGGCAGTTCTTGCAATTCCCACGTACTATTCTTCATGAGGGCATCATATTCAGCTTGAACAGTCATCCTCTAACCAGGATCCAACAGAGATGCATGCACATCAGGAGGTTCTTGTATTTCATGTTGATTGAGGAACACCTTTGGCTTAAAAATTCCAAATTTGCCTCGAGTAACCATGGGATGATTTTTGACAATACATGGTGGAACAATACACGATGATGAAGTAGAAGAAGAGGACACAGGGGACTGTGAAACACTAGGATTAGACACAAGGGATTGTGAGATAATAAGTTGAGAGGATTTAGACAATGTTGGTTCAAGAGAAATGGGTGAAGACAACTGATGTGAAGGAATATGAGTAGGGGAAGAAAACTGTGTGGTTGCACCTGGAACAGAATGTGAGGGAATAGAATTGGAGACAGAACTAAGGGACTGACCATGACATGACAGACTTGGAGGCTGAGAGGCATCCTGACTTGCAGTAGAAGATTCAACTGGAAGGTGTGACCTAGATAATAACTCAGATCTGAATTTTTTCTTATCATGGACTCAATATTCTGTGACTTCTGTTTTAAACACCGAGTACTTCTAAACTGAGAACTAGACTTTGCAAAAAGAGGGTTGCTAGCAAAAGAAAATTGACTTTCATCAAACCTAACATGTCTAGAAATATAAATCCTTCTAGTTGAGTCTAGGCATTTATATCCTTTATGATTAGGGGAGTATCCCAAAAGAACACACACGAAGGACCTAAGTTGTAACTTATTCTTATTGTAAGGTCCTAAGAAAGAAAAACAGGTGCAACCAAAAACTTTCATACACCTATAGTCAAGACAAATGTTAAAGAGTTGCCCATAAGGTGACTTATTGTTAGGTAAAGCCTTAGTACACAACCTATTGATAAGAAAAACTGAACTAGTAAAAGCATCATGCCAAAAAGAGAGGGCATGGATGCTTGGGCTAACAAAGTAAAATCCACTTCTACTATCTGTCTATGCTTCCTTTCAACTGTACCATTCTGTTCAGAGGTATAAGGACATACATACCTGTGAATTATTCCATGATTTTGAAGATAAGATGCAAGGGCTACAAACTCCCCTCCACCATCGGTTTGAATTGCCTTCAATTTATGACCAAATTGTCTCTCTACCTATTTATGAAACTGAACAAAGACACTGTAAACATCAGACTTTTGTTTTAAAAAATAAAGCCATGTATACCTAGAAAAGGCATCAATAAATGCAACATAATATCTAAAATTCCTGGATGAAATGGGTGTTGGACCCATACATCTATAAATATAAGTTCTAAAGGTGTAGTATATGTACTAGAAGAATCATGAAAGGGGAGTTTGTGTGATTTACCAAACTGACAAACTGAACATACTAAGCTTGTGTAGTATATGTACCAGTGTATCTTGGGCAGGATGTCCAAGTCTCTGGTGCCATACATTGAAAGAGTCTCCTAAAACATGAAAAGCATGAGCAACAGTAGAAGAACTATGAGGGACAACAGAATTGTTGAGATAGCATCTTCTAGAGGATGGTAATTTGTATAACCCATTCTTCTCTTCTCCACGCAGCATCACTTTATTGGTTTGTAAGTCCTTTACTTGGCAGTGTGTTGGATAAAATTCAAGTAGAACTTAATTGTCCTGAGTGAAATTAAAGACAGACAAAAGATTTTTAGTAATTTTAAGTACATATAACAATTTATAAAAATGCAAAGGAGTATTTTGCATACTAAGAAGAGCTGACTGACCAACACCACAAATTGGAATAACATTACCATTTCCAAATTTGACTATACCTAAACCAAGGTATACAGCTCCAATGTTGAGGTTGGATAGTTCACTATTCAGATGGTGTGTAGCTCCAGAATCCGGGTACCATGCATTATCTCCAACAACCTCTAAAATAGCCAGCAAAGCCTGAGAGCAGATGTGAGCTGAAGGTTGCACACTCTTTTGCAGTTAATGTCCATATGAAAAATACACAGGTTGAACATAATGAACTTGTGGTGCAACTGGTCCTGATGGTCTTGAAGTATAGGTCACAGGTGACTGAGAAAAATACACAGGTTGTGTAGGATTATAGTACACAGAAGAGCTTCCTTGTCCAGAATAAACAGTAGCATTAGCTTGGCCTGAGTATCCTCCTCTATGAGAGCCATTCCTAGAAGCTTCATTCTTGTAACTTGTTTCAAATCTCATGTAAAACTTTTTCACCAAATGTCCTATTTTTCCACATAATTGGCACTTAGGTCTATTAGAGAAATTTCTACCACGCCCTCTTCCTCTTTTGTATCCAATACTACTATCATAAGTATTCTGAGCTAAATCAGCATTCATTGTATTGTCACTAGTCTGTAGAGTAGCATAAGCTTCTGGTTGACCAGTGTCAAGTTGTTGTTGAAGAGGGAATTATTGTTGAAGGGGAAGTTCTTGTTGAAGAGAGACCTACTGTTGCAGAGGGAGTTGCTGTTGAAAGGAGAGCTGCTGTTGAAGAGGGAGTTGTTGAGGCAAAGGAAGTTGCTGAGGTGCAGGACTAAGATGCTGTGAACCAGAATTAAGATGTTGTAGTATAGCTAAATGAGCAGAAACATTAAGTTAATCAATAAATGTATTTTGTCTAGCCTCAGCATCTAAGAGTATTGTACGAACAGTCCATCTGAAGGAGTAAGACCAGCTATAATCACTGTTATAACATATTCATATTCAGAGGGTAACCCATTTAGGATAGCTGTTACATGCTCATGATCAGAGATAACCTCTCCACAGCTAGCTAGATTATCACACACTACTTTAATCTTCATTAAAAATTCTCTCATACTTAAATCACCCTTCTTTTAAGCATGCAACATTCTTCTATAAGACATCAATCTAGATATAGTATTTTCACTATATAACCTTTGTAAAGTGTTCCAAATTTCTGCAGAAATATTGTGGCCAATTAAATGAGACAACACTCCTTGAATTACAATACACAAGAGCCAGGAAGCAAAAGCACCATCTTGCTCTTCATAAGCCTCAAACTCAGGATTTATACTAGTTGTTCCTTCATGAGTGATGTACTGTGAGGGCCAGGTAACCTTATTATCTTTGGAATTTTATAGCCTATTAGTTTTTATTGTCAAAAGAACTTGTTGATGCCACAACAAATAATTACTATCATCAAAGGTTACATTAATTTTCTTAGTAGAGAACACTACACGATTTTCAGAATTTTGAGAACTAGGTCCACTATTACCAGAATTTTGAGAATTATGTTCATTACTGTTCTGAACTTCTTGAGTTACAGGATCTACCATTTTGATCAAGAAGACAAGAAACTAGAGCTATGGCGAGAACTAATCAAGAAAACAAAAAGATCTAACCAAGATTCAAAGATACGATCACCAAGCACTTGAATTTAATAGAGTAACAGAGGAGATAACAAGAACGACACACACTTCGACTAATAAGATCAAAGAGTAGAAGAAAACTCACAATACCCAAATACGACGAGTCAGAGATACCCTAATTCAAGTTGGGCATCCATTGCGTTTAACGAATTGTGTAATTTCAGTGACCGTATCGTTGGCGGCAAGCCTTTGTGGCTCTGATACCATGTCGGAGATTGATTGAAGATGATCGGAAGTTGAAAATTGTAGCAATGATTGAGTAAAGAAGACAAAGAGCAAAAAAAAAAAAGGAGAACTAAAGAAGTGAAGAAATATCTGAAGAGATGTATTTAATAGACTTGAGAATATACAAAGAGAAATACAAAGCAAGATAGATGATTTTGATGTATCGATTCAATATGGCTAACTTGTATTTATAGCCTATTGAATTCCTTGTTAGCTAATTGACTTCTCATTAACAGAAAAACTGAAAGTGGTAACAAACTATAAGTCAGTTGGAATCTAAAGTATTCAATTCATCAATGACAAAAATATTATGATGAAAATAATTTAATTTGTTTTATTCAAAATATTATAATAGTATTTATTAAGGATTTTGGATAGGTATAAAAGAGAGACCACATGGGACTCAAAAGATAGGTCCAAAAATAAAAAAATATAAGTATATATAATTATAAGTTTAATTTTTAGATATTTAATATTTATTTATTTTTACTCAAGAGGATCCATAATCTAATAATATTTTTCTATTAAATTAATATTTTTGACGATAAAATTTTATATATCTTACTAATTATAAAATAAGGTCCTCGTTTTAATAAATTGTATATGGCCCCAAAAATCATTGAATTGTCCCTAAAAGATTTAGGAGCAGTTCAAAGATTTGGGGTTGTAAAATTTATTAAAATAAGGCCCTTAATTTACATCTTCTTCTTCCTCCTCCTCCTCCTCCTAGACGACCTCCTACTCCTCAGACTTTAGGACACACACGTGAGTTATTAGTTTATTTATGATCGTGTATTTATTCTTGTATAGTGACATAGTAGTATGTCTTACGTATACATTACTCGTAGGTTCTGCATTCACTCGACCTAGTGCTAAGGCTGAGTTCAGTAGACATCATTCATGATGTTGAGCTATCTACTTCAGGTGTGTCTCTTCCAAAAATTCTATTTATTACTGTGTGTGCAGGTTCTGTTATTTTTGTATGGTCATGTTGATTGCATTATTCCTGTGATTTTCTAAAATAATTCATAATACCATGTTTTGAGTTTTATAATTGCATATCTGATTCTGAAATTATCATGCATGCCTGCTGTTAGTTTTTAAGGGACATATCTCGACTCTGTAATATATTCATATCATTTCATTGGTTGAATTATTTGTATAGGGAAGTTCAGTGATATCACCTTCTAGTGAGTATCACTTATGTTCTATGGCTCCACCTTCGGGTCGAGATTCCACTTCTGTTCAGTGGCTCCACCTTCGGGTCGAGATTCCACTTCTGTTCAGTGGCTCCACCTTTATGTCGAGTATCCACTTTTGATGGTGTGATGGAGTTAGAGTGGTTTATGGGAACCTACTATTCTGTTAGTGTTCGGTGTTGGGTGCATTTCATTCATACATTCATCATATGTTCTGTTTTGATCTGTATCATGTTATTCTGTACTGTGATCTTGTTTATCTGCACACTAGAGACACACTAGTCTCCCTAGCTTACACCCCTATAGTTTATGTTTTAGATATGTTGTCCTAAACATCGGTACTTGGAGGATCCTATTTTTAGAATTTCTATGTACGTTTTACAGTTTTCAGAATAATAACTCTTATTCGGATATTTAATTATTCTGTATTGAACTTTGGACTTGAAATTTTTATTTAGATTTTGGAACAATTATTATTTATTATATTTATGGGTTAAAACTCATATTAATTATACATTAAGTTTTCAGTATCTTCCATTATTATTTATTTAATAAATTATCAAAAATTTTATATTTATTTCATATAATCCCTAACTTGCGAAACAAGTTTTAATAGTGTAAACCCTAAGTTTTAATCTAAGAAATTATGTTAAATTTAGGGGTTACACTCTCAACTACCTAAATAAACTATAAATAATTTGCACGTACTACTCTCTTGCTTTTCAGATACTCCAACACTTAGATCTCTACATTGCAAGGCAAAAGATAGGGTTAAGCTACAACTTAGTGAGGGGAACATCTAAGACACATTTAAAATAACTTGCAATGCATCTCATAAAAGCAAATGTTAATAAAAACCAAGTCACGCTCTAAGTATGTAAAATATCCATGGCTATCAATGCCACCACATAAAAATCAGCAAGTGTCCATGGCTCACAAGCCACAAAAACCTTTTTGAAAACCATGTTTTTTAAGTACAATCCAAGTCTTACATGCTACCAATAGCAAAGCTCAAAAAAAATCTTTTTGTGCAACTCATAAGCTCATGCAATTCCTTTTGCAAAGTAATAGATAAAAACATTTGACTTTCAACAATATTGGTATTTATGATCCGATTATTATTAACTCTAATCGTTGGGATAAACGGACTCTCATTCGGTCCCTTAAGCGAGGTTACATGGAGGTCTAATCCACCATGAAAAACTCACCTTAATGTCCGGGTTAGTTAGTAAACCCGAATGCGATAATGTCTCTTATATCGCGCAACATTAGCTCCCTTTAATGCATTACTAAGGAATTTCACACGTACGCATTTTATATAATTAGTGCACTACCATCCTATTGATAGATAAACTTATCCCTTTTCACCATCATATAAATAGCAAATACAAAACAAAATTAATGCTCAAGTTTCAAGATTAAAACAGTGAAATATTATCATGCTTCCCACTAACACATGCAAAAATGTATAAACCGACAAAACCTCTTTTATCAAATTTTGAAATCAAGACCATGGAAGCGTCAAAAAATTTATAAAAATAGTAACATGAGCATATTATCTCATGCATAAACACATATGCGCAATATAAATACGAGCATGACTAATTCATATCGTATAATAAGCGTAATATGGGATTTCAAGAGAACAAAACGATTAAACTTATTCCAGATTATAGAGAGGTTTCTCACACCTTCCCTACACCCCCAAAACCTTTGAAACATATTTAAAAAACTGTCGAAGCAGTTCACTCTCATAATTCCACTCACCAAAACCGTTACTTGATCAGTAAGTTACCAACACGAATCGATCTTCTTCAAAATTGATCTTCTACCTCTTTTCATGTTTCAAGAACCAAAACCAGAGGATTTATTGCTTCCAAATGCACACAAGAAACCCTTAATTCAGATCCCTACACAGCAGCCCTTAAAACCTATCAAAACCTTAACCGAAAACTTTTCGAAACCCACCAGACATCACCTAATCCTTAAGTACAGGACTAAATATATTGAAGACATATTATAAAATCATAATAAATTCAAAATCATGAATTTAGGATCCAAAAATAGTGGGTTAAAACCCTTGAACGAAAATTAAGGTTTTTGACCGAAAACCAATTTTTAATGAATAAAAAGTTTAAAAATAATTAATCCAAGCTAATAAGAATTTAAATAAAGAACTTTAAGGTTTTATAAGTTTGATGAAATCTCACCTCCAAAACTTATCCAATCTCTTTCCAAGATTTTAAAGAAGAAAACGATTGAAAAACGATAAATTTTGAAGAATAAAAATTATAATAATTATTTCAATCGAAATTTAATTTAAAAGAAAGTGTTTTTACCTTGAAAACTGATGGAGTGGCTGCATTGAATGAGCGAAAACGAAAATAAGGTTATTAGGTTATGTGTTTAATGTGAAAAAGGGTTTTAGGATTAAAAATTGGGTTTATTTAATTATTTGGTTTAAAATATTGATTTTGGGCTTAATTAAATAATTCTTGAAAAGTCTATACTAGCTAGGATTATAATTGGATCAAAGACCCTTAACGATTCAAAGTTTTGGCTTGTTTTATAAAATTGTCCTCAAGTTTTCAATTTTTACAAAATAGTCATTCATTTAAAAATCTTAGGGATTCAAGGTTCAATTTTCAAAATTGATTTGACTAAAGTAAAATATATTTTAAATAAGTATTTTATGATATTTTCCATAATTTATTTCCATTAAAATCTAATTTTTAAGAATTTAATCCCGAACTAGACTAAACTAACAATATTGGTTCACTAACTTCTAGAACCATTTTTGGGGTGTTACACTTTAAACCTTGGGTTACTTAAATTTGAAATAGAAACACATAGGATCCTTGGTGGATCATTTGTTTTGTGTTACTGCTAGGAGCCTTGTTGTGTGCTGATAGGTTACTTAGCTTGTTGAGTCCTTAATTTGATGGGGATCTGGATAACCAAAAAATAGTTTTCCAACACCTTGAAGGCTATCTAATAGAGGATCTTGATGTTGCATGGACGCAGGCCTTATTCGAAGATGCTCGATGTGATTTTCTTAGCCTGGATTAGAGGATCCCGGTGTTGTGTGGATAAGCCTCATTACCATGAGTGTAAGATTCCGATGTTGTGTAGACACGAGCCTCACTAATTTGTACTTGTATTTTCTATGTATATGATGTGTGCGATAATATACATTCATGATGCCATGTGTTTAGGTGATTATTGTAGCACCGTCGTACCTTGCATGATATCACATGTGCTGCATTACTTTATTCATGATATGTGTGATACATGATTGAGTGGTAGTGTATACATTAAGCTTTCGTAGCTCAGCGTTCGGAATGTGTTCTATTTTTAGGTCTTTAGGTGGCAGCATGGATCTTAGGTGCACCATCGTGGTTGGATTTTCAATATTGACTTGGTGTTAGAGTATAAATTATTTGATGTAATAGGATATGTACTTCTAGGAACCTATATTTGTTTTATAACTCTCATTTAAATTGGGCTTGAGTAAAATGCTTTTAATGATTTGTATTAATAGAGCTCATATTACTTTTAGTTGTATCAGAGCTTAGGCTTAGTTGATTCTATGAAGTACCTGAGGGAGTCTAGAAGTGTATATATGTTTCAGACGAGTACATGCACATGATTCGATGTCTTACTTGCTTATAGTTGAAAATTTGTTGGTGTGACCTTGTTTGTTTGTTGTGCAAAAATCGGAACATATCAAGAAGAGGAAGAGATCATGATGAAAGTTGGGGTTCATGGGAGGGGAACTATGATGAAGATTATGTACATGATATGGAGGAACCATTGTAAGATACAATGAGACAGTGGGACAAATACTTCTCGCAACTAAATCGGACATGGCACTAAATTGTGAGAGTTATTTCGACGCCATCTGCTATACCTCTAAAGGCATCCATTGAGAGGGTATCAAGGCAAAGAGCCATAGACTTCTATGGGACGAGAAAAGACAATCCAGTATAAGCGGATCAGTGGTTGCATGATACGCATTAGATCATGAGTCAAATGAGGCTGAGATCAGATGATAAGTTATCTAGTGTCTTATCACTTTTGGAAGACAATACTAGAGAGTAGTGGAAGACCGTGGAACTTTGTTGGTATTCCAATCGACTTATTTGGGATGACTTCCTTGAAGAGTTTGAGAAGAAATATGTGTGTGAGACTTGTATTGAAACCTTGAGGGATCAGTTTACCCAACTTGTGCAAGGGAATCGGTTGGTCTTTGCCTATGAACAAGATTTTTTGCAGTTAAGCCATTATATTCCCGATTTTATTGCTATAAAGATATGAGGTGTTAGAGGTTCTTGAAAGTGTTGCGAAAGGATATCCAAACTAATCTTACTGCTACACCACCCAATGTGTTTTCTGAATTGGCCGCTAGTGTTAAGTGTCTGGAACAACTGAAGGGTTGACTTATGAGTCGTCTGTTGGGCAAGGAGGCTTAGGTAAAAACAGTCAGAGCCATGCTAGCAACTCACAATCCTACTCGGGAAGGAGTAGAAACAAGTGGAACCAGAATAGAAGGGCTTCAAATCTGGGTTCAAGGTTGAACTAAAGGATAGAGTTTGTGGGTCGTAGGAGGCCATCTACCTCATTTTTAGTTACGAGCCCGAAAGGCTCACAAAAGAGTATCGGCGCACCGGTTTACAATTAGTATGGGCAGAGCCATAGGGGTGATTATTAGGGTGCTGTCAGAGTTTTTTTTAATGTGGATCATCGGACTACTTTATGAAGGATTGTCTAGAGACTACAATTTTATCTTTAGGAAAAGTTTAAATGACTGTGTATCATGTCCAGAGGGGTCGAGGGTTTTCTTATGATAGAGCTATCCATGAAATGGAAGGCACCTTCCAATCCATTGCGAGAGCACCAGGTAGGGGTTATGAGGTGCTAGTGGACCAAGTGTGGGCTCTTATGGGCCCCTATAGTTGCCCTCGTGGGCTTGATTGCGTACTACTATAGATGTAATCTCTGGTTTGTTTACCTTATTTTTTGTTCCTATAACTGCTCTTGTGGGCTTGATGTCTACCTTTTCGTACATCCGTAGTAAAATATCTCAGTAGTGGGATGTTCCTCCCAAGGATTTAGAAGTAGGAGTTTGTGTGACTAGTCCTTTAGGTTATGATGTACTACTCGACCAAGTTTATCGTAGGTGTCCGATCAAGGTGCAAGGGTCAATCTTTTTAATGGATCTTATGGTCTTACCGTTTTAAGAGTTCGATGCAACCTTAGGAATGAATTATTTATTATAACATGATATATGTCTTGGGTGTAAATTAAAGAGTTTAAAATTTCGTGTTACGGATAAATCTAAGCTTGTTTTAAAAGGCGAGAGAAACTCATGCTTACCGAATATGGTATTGGCCATGTTCTCTCTTATTTTTTTTCCTTCCCATTTTCCACTTTACCAAGCAATCTTGATTTTATTTTCTATTCCCTTCTTTTCTTTTTCTTTTTTACTCCACCAAACAAAATCTTAATACTAAATTAAAATATAGTAGTAAATTAACGAAACTTTTAAATATAATGAAAAATGCCAATCAAAGTATAGTGACTGACATATTTCAATATTCACCTAAACTAAGGTGCCAAAACTTGGGCCATTAACTTGAATAAAATAAAATATATTAATAATACATGTAAAATTAAGGTCATTTGTTAATGGCAAAAAAACATCAATATTGTTAAAAGAAAAAAATAATCCCACAATATGGGAGTAATTAAATTATTTTTCGAAATATTAAAGTTTTTACGGTAAAATCAAAGAATGATCCACCTAAATTCATCTATAAACAGTCAAACTTTAAAAAAATGTTAAATAGAGATTTACCTGAGTCCGTCTATAAACAGTGGCCCTGAATTTTGCATTCAAACCTACCCACCGCATGCATGCACTTATTTAAGCGAATTCGTCTTCAATATTTTATATTTTTTAAGTTTCACTGTTTATAGACGGATTTAGGTGGATTTGTCTTTGATTTTATTATAAAAATTTTAATATTTTAGGAAATAATTTAAAAACTCCCATATCGTGAGAAATTTTTTAACAATATTGATGTCCTTTTGTCGAAAAATTATTACATGAATCCGTTCCACCACCTAAGATATGATCCCTAACCAATTAAATTAAGACACATCATGTATTTTTTCATATCACATTTACACATAAACATTGTCCAAATCATCCAACTTAATGTCTTTGATTTAAAAAATAAAGAAAATATTATCATAGATTTTTTTTACCATCTTTCTCTTTATTCTTTAAATTTTTCTCATTTAATTTTTTTCTTTTTTATAGATTTAGGGTTTATGGTTTAAAGTTTAGGGTTAAGGGTTAGGGGTTATGTTTAGGGTTTAGAGTTAGAGGTTAGGGGTTAGGGTTTAGAGTTTATAGTTAGAGGTCAGGGTTTAGGGTTTAGGGTTTAGGGTTTAAGGTTATGGTTAGGGTTCAGATTTAGGGTTAGAGGTTAGGGTTTATCTTTAGTGTTTAGGTTTAGGGTTTAAGTTAGGATTTAGGGTTTAGGGTTAAGGTTAGCGTTTAGGCTTAGAGTTAAGGTTTAGGGTTAGAGATCATGGTTTAGGGTTAGGATTAGGATTAGGGTTTATGGTTATGTTTTAGGGTTTAATGATAGGGTTATGGGTTAGGGTTTAGAAAAAATAATTAAAAAAATTGAATAATAAAGAAAAAGACAACGTAAAAGAATCTTTGATAATATTTTTTTCCTTTTTTAAATGAAAGCATTAATGTGGATAAATTGAATGATGCTTCTGTGTGAATATGATATGAAAAAATTATATGACGTGTCTTAATTTAATTAGTTGGGACCATACTCTAGTTGGTGGAACGGATTCATATAATAATTTCTCATTTTTACCATTTGTTAATTTATGAAACTATTATGTGTGAGATTTTAATTAGTTTTCGTTCTAATTAAGTTAATTGTGGATTTAGTTATATAATTTAGTCTTTGCGCTAATTGATTTTTAATAGTAACTTTTTAGTATTCACATTGAAACTCATTTAGTTATAAATTTTAATATTTGTAATTTTTAGTTATTACTTTAGGTAAAACTTGTAATCTAAAAAAATTAGGGCCAATTTTCACTGTAGTTGTAGTTTGAAAACATTTTTTTTTAAATGTATACGTTTAAAAGCGTTTGAAAAAAGTATTGAAAAAATGTGATATGCTAATTAAAATGAATTGATAGTATTGTAAAAGAATAATTTAAAAAATAAAATAATTATTTTAGACATGATGTTAAAAAATTAAAAATAACTTAAAAATTGTATATAAATAATTTATATTTTAAAAATTGAAATTATTGAACAAGCTTATTTAATTGGATGGATAAACTACTAATATTTTTTAATTTATTTTTCTAGACCCACTAGAAGCATCTAGTGTTTTCCCTTCCCCTACTATCTAGGTAATATTAGGATTAATTTTAGAATGTCAAAAAAATTAAGGTTAATTTTTAACTTCTATAAAAATTAAAGAGCTTGAAAAGTAAAATTAAAAATATTCCTTTTTGAGAAAACTTGTTTTATCATCGGATAAAAATTCATTAAAGATATAATTTAATCATAAAGCTTTATGAATTTAACATTTATTTCATAAAGATATAATTTAATAATAAAAAATGACTTTCTGACTAATATTTTCATATTTTATTTAGCATAATTTCCTTCCATTTCAAAACATCGAATGACCATATTTTGATTTATAGGATAGCAATTGATAAATAGGTGATTAAGCCATGTTGCGACTTTGTAGGTGGTTTAAGTTTACATTTCAATCATGATTAATGTTAATTTTTAAACATTTGATATATCTAATCAAAAGTGAGAACACTTTAAATATAAACAAAGTCACACTCCAAAGCGATAATATTTTAAGTTTACAATGAAATACAACTAGATATATTTTTGATAAAAAGGACATTTATTACTAAAGAATATATAAAAAGAATTTAAAAATCAATTTTGAATTTTTTTTATTAAATAATAAAATTTTATATTTTATATCAAAATTCAAACTCATATAAGATAATATAATATAAATATCTTTATTTATTAGGATAGTTAATGATTCTCAATATCAATCTAGACTTTAATCTTTGAATAAACTTTGGATATGAAGATTTTTTTAATATTTCCCCTTAAGAATAAAGAATTTATATGATTTAGTTTTTTTTTTTTTTTTTTTTTTTATTTTTCACTAGGCCAAGATTAAAGTGTGCTAAAATTTTAGAATCTTTGTGATTTAGTGCGATTATAGTTTGATATTTTTAATTAAATTTAGTACATGTGAGATGTTTTTTTATAGATAAAATGAGATTATTAATAAAATTTAAATTTAATTTTTTATTAAAGTATTAACGAATACTCAATTAACTAAATTAATTTATATTTTCTATTAATTTTTAATTTTTTAAAAATTTATCTTAATTAATCTAAGGTAACATGTATCATATGTCTATAGATTAGTCTCTAATTAATTATAATGTTAAATCACACGGAAAATTTTATAATGGGTGTCAAACACTACTGAATACCATTAATGTTGAACATTGTTGAACATCATTAAATTAACTAATAAAAATTTAAAATTTTAAGGACTCAATATGTAATTAATAAAAGATTGATAAATTTAATAAATAATTAATAATTATATGATTAATCCTTCAGATTTTTATTTTTTATAAATTAATTTAATAATATTTAACGATATTTAATAATATTTAACGATATTTAATATTAATAATATTCAGTATTATTAGACGTGGTTATAAACACATCCTATATCACACATATGATTGATGTGAACACCTCTTCAGACATTAATTGGAATATTACCCTCTTCAGACATTAATCATTACGGAATATTATTACAAATGGGAAAACACACACACGGTTTCCTATCTCTGTACTGTTAATGAAACTGACGATCCGCGTTGATGCCATGGGTAGCAACAGTAAAGAGAAAACAACAAAACTATTATGACGGTAAAAGGACGCGTTTTCTAAAAGAAAACACATAAAAAACCAGCTAAAATAAAACGAATTATTAACCGTTAGATTGATGCTCCTTTTTCTCTAAATCATTAGAATAAAAAGAAAAAAAATAATATCAAAAGTCAACCAGGTTAACCGTTTGAAATAAGGTATAGAAGAGTAATAAATTATATAATAAATACGGTATTTATTATTTTTATTACTGTAATAAACTATGTACAATTTGTAATAATTTATATGCCGATTAAAATTCTCACCCTTTTTGTAATAAATTAGATTTTCTTGTTGTAAAATAGGTATGTACCTAAATACTCACCTTAAGATGAACTCTTTTGGCTTTGGGTGATATCTTGTAATAAATACGATATCTATCATTTTTATTACGATTTATGTAATAAACTATATACAAATTACAATAATTTTTGTACCTAATAAAATTCTCACCCTTTTTGTAATAAATTAGGTTTTCTTGTAGTAAAATAAGGATTTACCTAAATATTTACCATAAGATGAGCTCTTTTGGCTTTGGGTGAGATCTTGTAATAAATACGGTACCTACCGTTTTTATTATGATTCGTGTAATAAACTATGTAGAACTTGTAGTAATTTATGTACCTACTAAAATTCTTATCGTTTTTGCAATAAATTAGGTCTTTTTGTAGTAAAATATGTATGTACGTAAATGCTTACCCTAAAATGAGATCTTTTGGATTTGGGTGAGATCTTGTAGTAAATATGGTACCTACCATTTTTATTATGATTTTGGTAATAAACTATGTACATCCTATAGTAATTTATGTACCTACTAAAATTCTTATCGTTTTTGTAATAAATTAGGTTTTCTTGTAGTAAAATAGGTATGTACCTAAATGCTTACCCTAAGATGAGCCTTTTGGTTTTGTGTGAGATCTTGTAAGAAAAACGGTACCTACCATTTTTATTACGATTTGTGTAATAAACTATTTACAACTTGTAGTAATTTATGTACCTACTAAAATTCTCACCCTTTTTATAATAAATTAGGTTTTCTTGTAGTAAAATATGTATGTACCTAAATGCTTACCCTAAAATGAGATCTTTAGGCTTTGGGTAAGATCTTGTAATAAATATAGTACCTACCATTTTTATTAAGATTTGTGTAATAAACTATGTATAACTTGTAGTAAATTATGTACCTACTAAACTTTTTATCATTTTTGTAATAAATTATGTTTTTTTCTAGTAAAACAGGCATGTACGTAAATGCTTACTCTAAGATGAAATACTTTGGGTTTGGGGTGAGATCTTGTAGTAAATACGGTACCTACCGTTTTATTACAATTTGGGTAATAAACTATATACATCTTTTAGTAATTTATGTACCTACTAAAATTCTCACTCTTTTTGTAATAAATTAGGTTTTCTTGTAGTAAAATAGGTATGTACCTAAATGGTTACCTTTATATGAGATTTTTTGGGTTGGTGAGATTTTATAATAAATACGGTACCTACCGTTTTTATTACGATTTTTGTAATAAACTATGTACAACTTAAAGTAATTTATGTACATACTAAAATTCTTATCGTTTTTTGTAATAATTATGTTTTTTTAGTAAAATAGGTATGTACGTAAATGCTTACCCTAAGATGAGATCTTTTGGGTTTGGGTGAGATCTTTTGGGTTTGGGTGAGATCTTTTAGTAAATACGGTACCTACCGTTTTTATTACGATTTGTGTTACAAACTATGTACATGTTGTAGTAATTTATGTACCTACTAAAATTCTCACCCTTTTTTTAATAAATTAGGTTTTCTTGTAGTAAAATAGGTATGTACCTAAATGCTTACCCTAAGATGAGTTATTTTGGGTTTTGGGTGAGATCTTGTAATAAATACGGTACCTACCGTTTTTATTACGATTTTGGTAATAAACTATGTACATCTTGTAGTAATTTATGTACCTACTAAAATTCTTATCATTTTTGTAATAAATTAGGTTTTCTTACAGTAAAATAGGTATGTATCTAAATGATTACGTGATAACTCCGCAAAAAGGCTATATTTAGAGCCTTTTTACTTAAGTTATTTATTGTATTTAAGCAGATATAGGTTTATTTAGATGCATTTAGGATCATAACATTACATTTGATGGTTGATTATGTCTTGGCATTTATGGTGCGGAAATAGATGCTATTTTACGGGGGAAGGTAGTGTTTTTTCTGATGATGTGCAGGCAAAGAAAGCTGAAAGCAAGGGAGAATTGTTATGGTATTTGTAGAAGGGTAGCAAAGGAAAAATGACATGGCAAATATGGAGACATCCAGAGCTGCATAAAAGACAAGAATATATTTTGCAAAGGAATGCCAGCTGGTGCTATATAGGCTAGATGTAACCACCTTGGGGGGACTATTGGCACCATGTCAGAAATGTCATCACCTGAATGGGGGTAAAATAGGAAATTTCCCTAAAATCTAGGGTTTTCACCCCCACTTCATAAGGGATGGTTACCTAAAAATGAGCAACCTTTAATTTTAAGAAAGGACCTTTGGTGGTTGATTTCGAGGCACAAGGAGAGCAAAAAGCAGCGGAGAAAGCTTACACCTTTCTTCCCCAAACACTGTCCGAAGGGTTCCTCCATTGATAGAGCTTGAAGGGAGTGGCGTGCTAGGCACAATGAGAGGGGCAAGCATGTTAAGGCGTCCCATGGTGGTCGAAGAAGCCGGCGGTAGCACGCACTGAGGGTGTCTTCTAACCTTTCCCTTTGCTTTATTTCATATATTTGAGAGGTTTATGTGGATGATATTTGTTCTTAAACTCTTTCACACCACCATTTTTAGCTTTATTTCGGTGGATGTTTTTGTGGATGATTAACTCTTAATCTTTTTATGAATATTCTAGCATATTATGTGTTTATTTATTTGCTTTGCTCGTTGTGTTTAATCGTTTAAGCATTGTAAGAGGCATGAGAGTGTCCTTTGTTTAGATGCACGATAGGTGTTCGAGAGAAATATAGCCATACATCCTTAGTATTCGAGAGAAACTAAGGGAGGATCTACGTGAGCAATAGGTTCTAGACTGCAAATAGAGTCTAATCTGACCTTAGGTGCTCAAAAGAGACTTAAGTTAGGGTTTCAACGACTAAGAGGAGTTTGCTTTATCGATAGGATAAATGTCACTACTGAGACTGAGAGGAGATGTCGTGACATTTTAAACTGTCATGTTCCTTTGACTCGAGAGAGCGGGAGCATGTTAGAAACCTCTGTTGAGTGAATAGGCCACATGGTAGCCATTTGTTCGTAGGAGTGAGGTTAAGAAGTCCATAAGAAACCTCATCAATCATTCCTAGTAAGGCTCATCAATCGAGGATCATTACATCATATTGCTTACCTGTGTTCTCTTATCTTGCTTTTTCCTTGGCCTTTACAAAGTGTTCCTCTATTTCCCCTATTTTCTTTGTTTTCTCTGTTTACTTGCAATCACATTACCACACTCTTTGC
Source organism: Abelmoschus esculentus (assembly GCA_035048815.1). NCBI lineage: Eukaryota > Viridiplantae > Streptophyta > Magnoliopsida > Malvales > Malvaceae > Abelmoschus > Abelmoschus esculentus. The sequence continues at coordinate 8,665,003 of JAUCBN010000049.1, forward strand.
ACACTACTATCACACTTTCACCCCGCCATCACTTTCCATTCCATTTTGACTTGAAAAATTTTAGTTTCTTGCATTTTGAACTTGTCACAGCATTTCACAATTACATCTTCACCGTACATATACATTTTCATTCGTATATACCAACTTACGTATTTTCCTTTTAGTTAGTGACACCTTTTTGCCTTGAAAAATTTGGCATGCGCTTTCTCCTAATCCTTGTGGGAACGATACTCACTTACCCTTTATTACTTGCATGATTGTTTATACTTGCACATATGTTCGCATAATTTATAGCAATACACGGGCAACATTAAGTTTTTGGCACCGTTGTCGGGATCTGACGTGTAAAAGTTTGTCATTTTATCTTGTCATTTTTGTTTTACTTTGTTTATTTTTTTAGTTCAGTTTTACTTATTTTATTTGTTTTCTTTTTCAGGTTTTTTTCCTAGTGCATGACTAGAAGGTCTACTGACGGACCTATCTATCCATTAGTGCCTGAGATTGAACAATTGCTTCGACAAAGAAGACGTGTTCAGCGTGAAACTAGAGCCATGTATGGTGTTCAAAATTAGGCTGTTCCTAATCAAGATTCAGTAGTTCCAAATGTCGAGGCAAATCAAAATGTAGCTGCACCTTGATCAAGGGCTATTTAGGATCACTTAAATCCTATCTTGGATGATCATAATCCTGTCATCATGGCACCAGAAATTCAAGCTACACACTTTGAACTCAAGCTTATCATGTTCAATATGTTGAATTCTATTGGGCAATTTGGAGGTATGGCACATGAAGACACAAGACAACATATTCGATCCTTCTTAGAAGTTTGTGACTCATTCCGACAACAAGGAGTGAATGAGTATGTGTTGAAGATCAAGCTATTTCCTTATTCCCTAAGTGGCCAAGCAAAGGCATGGTTGAGTGGAGTACCATCCGGTTCGATAGAGTCATGGGCTGATCTTTGCAAGAGCTTTTTGTTGCGGTATAATCCACCAAATTTCAACACTCAGCTTAGAAATGACATTGCTTCTTTCCGACAAGGTGAAGACGAGTCAATGTGTGAATGTTGGGATTGATACAAGGGAATGCTTTGGAAGTTTACAAATCATGGATTTCAAGATTGGACTCAAGTTTTGATGTTCTATAACGGAATCAATGCACCAACTAGAATGATGTTAGATGCCTCGGTAAATGGAACTTTACTAGACAAATCACCCGAGGAGGCATTCAACATTCTTAACAAAATTGCCAACAATGACTATCAATTTCCTTCTAAAAGACTTGGAACTGGGAGGAAGGCACAAGGGACATTTAAGCTCGAATTTAAGGACTCACTATCCGCCTAACTCTCAGCTATCACCAATATGTTGAAAAACATGCAACGTTCCAATGAAGTGAAGGAAGTAAAGATGGCCAAAGCAGCTTGTCTATTATGCCATGGCAATCATCATGAGAGTGAGTGCCCAGAAAATCATGAGACAACCAACTATTTGAGCAATTTAAAAAGAAGCAACAACAATCCTTATTCAAACACATATAATATAGGATGGCGATAGCATCCAAATTTCTCATGGGGAAAACAAGGATCCAACAATCCTAATCCACAAGCTAGAAATCAAAATGCTAACGGGCCCTAGAATTTTCAATCGAATATGCCTTGGCATAATCCGAACAAGGGGGCATCATCATCATCTAATACTAGTTCTTTGGAAGCGACTATGCAAGAATTTATTCTAAGTACAAAGAAAATGCTCCAAGAGCATACAACAACTATCAAGAATCAAGGTACGTTATTACAAAGCCACAATGCTTCATTGCGAACTTTAGAAAGTCAAGTTGGCCAAATTACCTCGACATTACAAGAATGTCATCCAAGACCACTACCAAGTGACACTGAGATCACTAAGACGCATGGTAAAGAGCAATGTAGCGCAATTACACTAAGGAGTGACACATAGATTAATTAACAAGATAAATTTGGGGGGAAACGAGGGAAAATCCTATACCCAAACTTGTGTATGAAGAGACAGTAATGCCTGAGCAAATTCTCAAGGAGAAGGAAAAGGAGGAAGGTTTGGCAAGTGAACCTGCTGATGGAGCTAGCAGAAACATCACGGCAAAAGAAGTTCCTATACCAGCAGTAGAAGAAGTTAGACCCCCACCACCTTTTCCTTAGAGGTTGAAGAAGCACATTGATGAGGTTCAGTTCAAGAAGTTTATTAACAAATTGGATCAGTTGTACATCAATGTCCCACTATGTTGAGTTGATCGATCTTGATAGTTGGCCAAGAGGGGGTGAATTGGCAATTAAAATTTTTGTGGTAGAATTTTGATAAAATTGAAAAATGAAGAACAAAACGATTTATAGTGGTTCAAGCTTCGGAACAAGCTCTACATCCACTACCTTAGCTCCCACTAAGGATTTTGAAACCAATTCACTAGGAATTCAACATTTTTCTAGGTTCAAGGGATAATTTTTACAATCAAGCCAATTTTCTACCCAAAATTGACTTGGACCTCACAAAGCAATACAAGAGATAAGAATGGGCTAAATGAATTCTCTCAACTGAAATATATGCCCCAAATACAGAATCACTCTCCCCAAACTCAATTACAAAGAATCAAATTTAAGTACAAGAGATGGGAGTCACGATTTTCAATGAAAGTGCTTGGGAGTTAGATTTAATTGCTTGGATGTTGCTTGAGGTTTAATAGTTGTTAATGCTGCTTGAATTGCTTCATTTTATACCTCCTCATTGATTTCTAACCGTTGTGGTTGTTGGGACTTGAAATAAAGACGTTAGGACCTCGTCTTCCCACCATAAATGCACTTCTACAAACACTGGTATCGAAACACGAAGAACATGTTTCGAAACAACCTATAAAAAGAAAGAGACGTTATGCATTTAATAAGGGGTGTATCGAACCAGGTTTCGATACCATTACTATACTGTAATGGGTGGTATCGAACCATGTTTCGGAACAGGCTAACCATCATTTAAAGTTTTAATTGCCACCAACGGTCAACTCATTAAATGCTAAAATAGTCGTTGGGAATTAAAGGGGGTATCGATACTGGTATCGATACCATGAGTCATAATTTTAAATGATTTTAAAATAATTAAAACACTCGCAGTGATTCGATACGTGGTTCGAAACAGGAATTGACATTAAGGTATTGGTATCGAACCATGTTTCGATACTTGTTCTTAGTTTCAAGAACAATGCTTTAAAAATGCAGATCGGCATTGATACCGGTCTTAATGGTATCGATACTCTCGTATAAAAACACTTAGAAAATTTATTTCAAAGTTCTTGGTTTGACTTGAAATCAAAAGTTTGACTTAGGGACTTAAAAATTTATTACAAAATAGTCCTTATACATAATTGTTATATCAAAATCAATTTTGGTTTTACAATCTCCCCCTTTTTGATATAACAAAACCATTATAAATTTTTAAGTTTAAAATCACAATTTTAGGTTCCAAAACTTTGAAAAAAAATTAAAAGGACTCCCCCTTAATAGGTGCATAAATTTAAATTTTAAAGACGGTTCCTTAACCTAAAACCAAGATATCTCTCCCCCTTTTGTTAGATCAAAATCAATATAAGGCACAATTTATAACAAGCATAGCATTAAATAAAATAGAATCCATAGCATAAAATATCCAAATCCAACAAAGAGTTCAAAGCATAAAAGAAATAACATAGGTGCATAATGTTCTAATATGAAAAGAAAAGCAACATAATGCTAAAGAAAAACATAACTAGACCTAAAGAAAGCCATAGCAAAGCAAAGATAGAAAGGCTAAGATCACTCATCGTCCATATCATCATCATCATCATCATCATCACCATCACCATCATCACCATCCTCATCATCATGTTCCTCATTGTCATCTCCATATTTATTGGAAGAGGTTTGCATATAACGAAGAGCTTTAATGGAGATCCTAATTGAAGTGCTTTGATTTTCCAAACCCGTCAATCTCGTATCCATGGCATCGAAACGTGAATTGAATTGAGTGGACAAGAAATCAAACCTTCCATCCAAGGTGTCGAAACGAGCATCCAAACTATCAAATCTCGACGTGAGAAAAACCTTAAGCTCGGCCTTTGGTGCAACTTGTTGGAGAGGTTCCGGATCAACGGGAGGAGGAGGAGGGGAACACCTCGAACCCATTCACCATTAGAGGCATACTAAAATTGGGAACGGTTGAGAGAAGTCTTGTCTATGGGTTCTTTGATCGATTCCACCTTGTCGTAGGAGCAATCAATTCTCAAATGCATAAAGATGGAACTTAGCACACAAGCATAGGGAAAAGTGATAAGTGCTCAACTCATTATCACTTTTTACACCTTTTATGGGCATTAATCACCGGATTTACACCCACTCGGACCAATGCATGTACTTAATGTGATATATTTAGAAGTTATGCTCATAGAGATAATATTTACAGAAAAGGCAAGTTTTACTGCATTTTTATATCTGTGTAGGAGAACAACTGCCGCGACAGCAACATGGCCGAGGCGGGACCTGATGCCGAGGCAGCAGCTGAGAGCCATGAAGCAAGACTGTAGGCGATTGGAAGAGAAAAATCCAGGGGACGTATCTGGAAATAAAACACAGGGATCGAAGCTGGTTAGCATGAGGAAAAGCCCAAAACAAGGCCACGCAGGAAAACCTCTTAGTTGAATTAAACTTGGAAATATTTTATTTATGTACATGACTTGTTCCCTACTCCAAGTTGTATTCTACTTAGGAAAGGTTTGCCCTAGGTCAAGCCTATATAAGACCTAGCCGTCCAATGTATTAGATATACCTAGAGAGAGAGCCGATTCATAGATTCTTTGTTTTCTTTCTCAAACTATGTTCTAAGCTTTCTTAGGGTTTAGGTGAATGTTGTTTAGTATTTATGAGAGGAGATTGTACTCTGTCTTTGTTTCAATGCAATAAAACTATCAAGGTTTGCTTATCCTTTGTTATTCTTTGTTCTTGCATTCAAGCTCGGGAGAGAAGTTTTTAAGTAATCCATTTATCTAGACTCGGGAGAGTTAGATTCACGAAAGGGGTAAGTACGGTGTTTCAATTGCAAAATACTAACTCGGCCTAGGGATAGGTTAAGAGTTTCAGCGGCTAAAAGAAGTGTGAGATTGGTTGGTGAGTATAATTGATTCACGCCGGGAGGTATCATCAAGGACCAGTCATCAACAGTACTTCGACTTAGGGATAAGCGGAGTCATCCAAGGACACTTTGCCGAACTTTGGTAAAGTCCACCCATGAGCAAGGGCTTGCCGCGGCGGATAGTATTGTCGCTGCCAAGGCAGTAATATGCAGTACTGCCGAGGCAGTGATATACGATTGCATTGGGCAGAGAAAATTCAATCAAATCCACAATACGACGCAACTGGATCCTGACCTCTCTCTCTATTTATCAAATATCTATATTTTACTTAGTTGTTTTATTTAAGTTAATCCAAACCCAAATCACTTGTGTTTTATTTTATTTCTTTTTACAGAACAGGAAGACAAGGAAGACATATTGAGTATACCAATCCCTGTGGAGACGATAATCCGATAAATACTTATCACTTATTACTTGCGATGTGTCCACTTGCACTAAACGAGCACTTTTGACACGCGATAAGTTTTTGGCGCCGTTGCCGGGGATTTGCAACTAAATTTTGTTTTCTTTATTTTACCTTGGTTTTTCTTGGTGTATGACCAGGGCCAACCCAACCAACCATTTTTACGAGTTAGATCCAGAGATCGAACGAACAAGACAAAGGTTGAGGAGACAAATCCAAGAAGCTATGGCAGATCACCCGACAGGACAAAACTTACCTGCCGGTAATGGAGGTCTTCCGCCGCCACCAGGGCCGCGGCAGTTGACTGTCAGAGACTTCCTGGAAGAAGATTTAAATGGATTAAACCCAGGAGTCATTACACCGGAGATAGAAGCAACCCACTTTGAACTGAAACCTGTCATGTTCAATATGCTTAACACTATTGGACAGTTTGGTGGGTCTATAACTGAAGATGCAAAGGCAGCACCTCAAGTCCTTCATGGAGATATGCAATTCCTTCAAAATCCAAGGAGTCCATGAAGATGTCTTGAGATTGAAGTTATTCCCCTATTCACTGAGAGATAGGGCGAAAGCCTGGTTAAATAGAATTCCAACGGGATCTATTGGATCTTGGAATGAACTCTGTCGTGATTTTATTACACGCTTTAATCCTACAAATTTATACGATAGAATTCGTAATGAAATCACTTCTTTTCGACAGGCAGATGACGAACCGATGTACGAGGCATGGGAGCGATACATGGAGTTACTGCACAAGTGTCCTTTGCATGGATTTCCCCTATGGACACATGTGAACATGTTCTATAATGCCACGAATGCCCCGACAAGGATGATGTTAGATGCCTCGGCAAATGGAACACTCTTGGACAAGGCACTTGAGGAAGCTATTGAGATACTGACAAAACACGCAAAAAATGATTTTTAATTCCCTACATCTAGGCGAGGAGGAGTAAGACGCCAAGCCATGGTGAATGAGTTAGACACATCAAATTCAGTGGCAGCACAATTGGCCTCTCTTACCAAGATGGTGCAAAATTTGCAAATACAACAAAATACCCGTGAGGTTAAGGTGATTGATTCTTTTTGTGATTTATGTGGAGGTAAACACAATTCCTCTGATTGTATGAATCAAGAAACCGGTATGTACGTTGGAAACTATAACCGAACCAATATGATGTCCAACACATACAATCCCTCATGGAAGAGGCATCCGAACCTATCATGGAGTAATCCTAACAATGCCTTAAACCCAATCACCCAACCCTCAGGATTCCAGCAACCAATGCAACATCTGCCGCAACAGCAAGTCCAGCAGCCAATGCTGCAGCAACAGATGCAGCAACAATATGTAAGTTCCTTGGAAAATTCTCCGAAAGCATTCATGATGAAAACTGAGTCATACATGGCAAAGAATAGAAAATTCATCAAAAGAACAGATGCGTTCATAAATAGGACCGAGATGAGGTTGCAGAACCAAGAGGCAGCAATTAAGGCATTGGAAACTCAGGCTGGGTAGTTTGCTCAAAATATAAACACTAGACCACAAGGAGGACTACCTAGCAATACTGAAGTTGCTAAGGTAATGGGCCATGAACAGTGTAAAGCAATCACTACTAGGAGTGGTCTACAACTGAAGGAAAAGACGGAAAGTCCAGCAGGCCAAGTTTCATCATCAGACCTAGCAAGAGAGGAGGCTGAACAAACTGATCCTGATAACACTGCCCCATCAGAGAACGCAACATCTCCTGAACAGTCTGCCGAGACAACAACAACCCCAGTGGTGCCAGGTATTAAATTCCAAACTAAAGAAACTCTGAATGAGATGAGACCACCACCACCCTTCCCACAAAGGTTGAAAAAGCAAAAACAAGATCATCAATTCAAAAAATTTCTTGATATTTTAAAGCAAGTCCACATTAACTTACCATTCGTAGAGGCAATTGAACAAATGCCTAATTATGCCAAGTTCTTAAAAGACATTGTGTCTAAGAGAAAAAGACTAGGTGAGTTCGAAACAGTGGCTGTTACCGAGGGATGCATGGCAATGCTACACAATCGCATGCCACCAAAATTGAAGGGTCATGGATGCTTTATCATACCTTGTGCAATAGGTAATAATTATGAAGGTAAGGCCCTATACCACAACTGATTTATTATTCTGGCCAATAAAAGAGAATCATCTTGGGAGATGCATTTGCATGCACTCCACCAATAACATGATCTCTTCCTTTTTCTTTTTATATTATTATTATAGTAGGATTTGTTTAGTTTATTTTTCTAAATTCGTTTTTGCTTTAAGTACTTTTCTTGTTTGTGTTTAATTTTCATTTAGGATAATAAGCAAGAATAAAGGAGAAATAGTTCACATCAGGAAATCTACCGAGGCAGAAAACAGTGTCAGAGCCGCAGCAGTTTCAACGGGTAGAACAGTGTAACGGCTAGTCTGCCGGGATTAATGTCGCGGCAGAAAAGTAAACAACAGTAAAGAGTAACGGCTACAAAACGGCTAGTGGATTCAAACGGTCACAAGGCCGAGGCCTATATAAGCAACCCCTCCCTCTTGAACTATTCACTCTTGCATTCTTGTTTTCTTTAGAATTCTTAACAATCTTGCTCTCACAATACTCTCTGCCTACTCACAACTCTTCGTGAAATTCCCAGATTCCTTCCAAGAAAATCTCCAAGATATCAATCTCTCACAATCTTGATGGCCACTTACAAGCGATTTGCCCCAGCCAATGTTGAAGACCGCTTCAACAGGTCTTTCATTGCTCGACAATTATGGAAAGAACAAGGTTTTCAACACTCGGATGACGAAAACTACGACATCGAGCATTATCTCTTCGACAGAATCAAGTACCAAGATTGGGAAATCTTTTGTCTTCAACCTGCCCAGGCAAACGCTACCATCGTGGGGGAATTCTATGCGCACGGGCCCAGCAAAGATTCCCTCTTTGTCCACTGCCGAGGCAGGCTTGTCCAGCTAGATGCCGAGACCATCAACAATTTCTACGGCCTCACTCCGAACCATGATGTTCACGCTGAATTCATGGAGGATGTCACTGCCGAGGATTACGAGTTGATTAAAGACGATCTTTGCTACACGAACACTCCATGGGAAACCAGTGCCCATAGAGGATCGGTAGCAAGGCAGAGCCTAAAGCCCGAGGCCAAGCTTTGGAATACCTTCGTCAAGAGACGCCTCATTCCCATATCCCACAATAGCACGGTGGACCGAAAATGATTAGTGCTTATCCAATCGATCATCAACAAAAGGAGCATCAACGTTGGAGAGATCATCTTACGTGAAATTCACGAATGCATTAAGAAGGATAGAGGACCATTATACTTCCCATGTTTGATCACTGGTTTGTGTGTTGCCGCAGGTGTACCAATAGAAGACACGGATGAATACACTCCCCAAAGGCGCGGATGGACCAGAGACTTTTGTCACAAAGTTATGCAGATCACGCAGGCGGAACCAGTCCAAGCAACGCCCCAGCAATTCACTGCTGATACTGCTGCTGGGGCCCAGTACACGACAAACATGCCAGACACTACCCACACCTCTGCCGTAGCAGACCCATATCAGGAGATATTGCAAAGGATGGAAGCTATGGATCTTAGGCAACAGAGATACATGGAGTATCAAAGAGACTTTAACGGCACATTAGCCCAAATGATGCTCCATGCTTTTCCAGACCAAGGGGCGCAGTTTCCAGAATTCCTTAGCAATATGTTTGTCACAGCCGCCCCTTATACCGACACTAGACCAGCTCCAGGAGGACCAAGGCCATTCTTACACGCGGACCCTCAACTACAGTACCATGCTGCCGACCCATCTAGGGCAGCAGACTCTGCCGCGGAATCATCTGCCAACAGAAGACCATCAAAGCGAAGGGCAGTCTTCAGCAGTCCACCACGATACCCAATCATCATGGGCAGTCTATCAGCTGAGATAGATGCCTATGTACACCAAAGCTCAACCGCCACCGGACCGAGTACACACCATACTGGGGCATCCACAGCAATGGAAGGTGAAACGGACATCATGATCACCGAGGAGATGGCCGACGTGGAAGAAGGAGAAGAAGTGGAGGTTCCGATGCAACAGAAACCACCCACAAGAGTCCAACCGCCCTGGCAAGCAAAAGCTCAACCATCGCCCTCACCAAGAACGAAGCAATCAGCAGCAAGACCAAGGAGAAAAATTGTTACAAGTTGCTCTTCGGAGTCTCTTTAAATTTTTTCATATAATTCAATATTATTTGCTACTGGTTTCTTTATATACTGCTTATCTCTTTCATAATTTTTGTTGCCCGCTATTTTCTTCTAATTTAAAGCATTGAGGACAATGCTTGGTTTGAGTTTGGGGGTGCAGACTCACTGCCGAGGCAGCAATCTACTGCCAAAGCCATGCCAAGAAAAGGGAGTACTTAAGTGAAATTTTTACATTTTTTATGCTCCCCGCCTTAGTTGAATCAATTGCCTATACTTTTAAACTGCTTATCATCAGTATTGCCTTAGTTTGTTCTTTAAGGCTATAGAAATCTTTCTCCTTACCATGATTAGGTCCTGTTAAGAAGGTTTAACCTTAGGATACTTAAGGATGAAAACTTAGAAGCTTACTATAAGATGAATTTTTAAACATTTTTGCGACTTGTTGGATTATAGGAATTCTTTTAATGAACTTAGGTGATAAAGACTTAGATTCTTGGGAAAGTAACTAGAGGTGTCTATCACCGGCTCTAGGAAGTACTCTTCTTCATGCTAGAGGTGCCCGAAATTGGATCTGGTGTGTTATAAGGAATATCAAAAAGAAAGAAGGAATTAGTGAAGAGAAAAACACAATCCTTGAGGTGACCGAAATTGGCTCAAGAATTGGTTGTTTAGAATAGAGGAGAACACTTAAACCAATTCTACTTGTCTTGAACTTAGAGTTTATCTAAGAAAGCCTTTAATCAAACTTGTCCACAAAAACGCACACACTCACCAATTCTTATAGTTTGTTTCTAGGTAAAGCCTTGGGTAACTGAAAGGTTAAGTCTAAAGAATAGGCATAGTTATGGTGGGGAGAATAAATGGAAACGTAAGACCAAGAGAGAGTAGAGTTCGGCAAATTGATGGTTTGCATTGCTTGAGGACAAGCAATAGTTCGAGTTTGGGGGTATGATAAGTGCTCAACTCGCTATCACTTTTTACACCATTTATGGGCATTAATCACCGAATTTACACCCACTCGGACCAATGCAAGTACTTAATGTGATATATTTAGAAGTTATGCTCATAGAGATAATATTTACTAAAAAGGCAAGTTTTACTGCATTTTTATATCTGTGCAGGAGAACAAGTGCCGAGGTAGCAACATGGTCGAGGCAGGACCTGATGCCGAGGCAGCAGCTGAGAGCAATGAAGCAAGACTGTAGGCGATTAGAAGAGAAAAATCCAAGGGACGTGTTTGTACATAAAACACATGGATCGGAGCTAGTTAGCATGAGGAAAAGCCCAAAACAAGGCCACGCGGGAAAGCCTCTTAGTTGAATTAAACTTGGAAATATTTTATTTATGTACATGACTTGTTCCCTACTCCAAGTTGTATTCTACTTAGGAAAGGTTTGCCCTAGGTCAAGCCTATATAAGACCTAGCCGTCCAATGTATTAGATATACCTAGAGAGAGAGCCGATTAATAGATTCTTTTTTTTCTTTCTCTCAAACTATGTTCTAAGCTTTCTTAGGGTTTAGGTGAAGGTTGTTTAGTATTTGTGAGAGGAGATTGTACTCTGTCTTTATTTCAATGCAATAAAACTATCAAGGTTTGCTTATCCTTTGTTATTCTTTGTTCTTGCATTCAAGCTCGGGAGAGAAGTTTTTAAGTAATCCATTTATCTTGACTCGGGAGAGTTAGATTCACGAAAGGGGTAAGTACAGTGTTTCAATCGCGAAATACTAACTCAGCCTAGGGATAGGTTAAGAGTTTTAGCGGCTAAAAGAAGTGTGAGATTGGTTGGTGAGTATAATTGATTCACTCCGGGAGGTATCATCAAGGACTAGTCATCAACAGTATTTCGACTTAGGGATAAGAGGAGTCATCTAAGGACACTTTGCCGAATTTTGGTAAAGTCCACCCACGAGCAAGGGATTGCCACGGCGGACAGTATTGTCGCTGCCAAGGTAGTAATCTGCAGTGCTGCCGAGGCAGTGATATACGATTGCATTGGGCAGAGACAAGTCAATCAAATCCACAATACGACGCAACTGGATCCTGACCTCTCTCTCTATTTATCAAATCTCTTTATTTTACTTAGTTGTTTTATTTAAGTTAATCCAAACCCAAATCACTTGTGTTTTATTTTATTTCTTTTTATAGAATAGGAAGACAAGGAAGACATATTGAGTATACCAATCCCTGTGGAGACGATAATCTAATAAATACTTATCACTTATTACTTGTGATGTGTCCACTTGCACTAAACGCGCACTTTTGACACGCGACAAAAAGATTTGACAAGCGGAGTGACACGGTTGTTAATATGCCACACAATGTTGGAGAAGACAATTTGGGCTAGATTTGGGCGTCGAGCCTCACGAAAGCCCTTCAACAGAAAGCTATCCACTTGACAAATCCAATAGTACTTACTGTTTGATGGACGAATCCAACAAGAGATAATGAGGTGCAAGAACCGATCATGGACGTTAAGTGATATAACTGAACCGGTGAAATATCCAAGAGAGTCTTCATCATCAATACCCATATCTTCAAGACCGAAGGCATCGACAAAGGTATTGACATCGATTTGAAAGGTTCGGCCTATGAGGTAAGATTCAATCGCAACCACTTTGCTCCTATCTTTCGAGAGAATGCACTTAGCATTAGCATAAAAAATAAGAAAAAGGGTTGGATAAAACTTGTCGGAGTGAGTGAGAAAGGGCAAGAACTTCCAATCAACGATTTAGTCGTAATAGCGGAATAAAAACTTGTAGGAGGTCATGAAATCCACATCCACACACCGCTCCTTAAGGGTGTAGTTGCAGAATGTGTTGAAATTGTCAATCCGACCGGGACCATCCAAACTTTTGTCGGACACCACTGGTAAATTCACTCGGGAAGCACGAGAAGATGACGAACTTCCAGCCTCAGTTCGAGAATGTTTCTTTGGTGCCATGATCTAGGATTAAAAAACAATTTTAAGATTAGTTATATAAAAAACATGTATGCTCTATCAACCTAATTCAATCCTATTAATCTATAATTCAAGGTATTTGAGAATTCTGAAAATTGCTTGAGAAAAAACAATGAAAACTAATACGAGAAAATTAATTTATATTCGAATGAAAAAAATGATTTTGAAAAAATTTTGTTGGATTATGAAAACCCATAAAATAAGCATCAATAAATCATTCAAAATCTAATTTTTAACATTCTAAAAATCAACGAAAATAAAGTTTTTCGAAAATTACCTTGATTATGGATTAGGAAGAATTTATAGTTTTTGAAGCAACGTTTGTTGATATGATCTTGGCTTTGATGTGTGGAATGGAATCCCCGAAGAAAAACATTGAATTTGTGGTGAAAATTTATGGATTTGAGAGGAATTTATAGGGATATGCGGCTAGGGTTTTTAGAAGAGTGTTTTAATTTGATTAAAATTAGGTTTGGGGTGTTTTAAAGCAATCTACCGCCGCATGTATCGGAACAAGTATCGAAACAACCTGTTTCGATGCTAGTACCGATACCCTCATATCGAACCTGGTATCAATACCAGTTCTCCCCAAAAACAACCCAGATGAACACGATGAACAGGTATTGAAGCAGGTGCTAGCTGTATCGATACCACTTAGCGAGCTTTGCATTTTAGGCTTCTAAAGTACTAGAAATGAGTCTCTAAAGTCCCTAGGAGCATGCAAATGATGTTATGACATGATTATTGTGCATAAACAAGTTCATACTCCCCCTAGCAACATGCATAGAAGCAATAAGATGCAAAACAACATAGACATGATTTCAATCAAGATTCAAGCATATTTTGCATAAAAATAACACATAAGAGGTCAAGATAGGCTAGTTAGACCTAACTCTCTCCTAAGTATCCAAAAACTCTCTTTTTCTAAAGGTTTAATAAAGATATCCGCTAATTGGTTTAAGGTGTCAACAAACTCTTAAACAACATCATTTTTAGACATATGATCTCTAATGAAGTGATGCCTAATTTCTATGTGTTTGGTTCTAGAGTGTTAAATAGGGTTCTTAGTAAGACATATGACACTAGTATTATCACATTTTAGAGGTATAGTTTCTACCTTAATGCCATAATCTAAGAGTTGTTGCTTCATCCAAAGGACTTGAGCACAACAACTCCCCAAGGATATGTACTCCGCTTCGGTGGTAGATAAAGCTACACTATTTTGTTTCTTAGAGAACCAATATATAAGCATACTACCTAGGAATTGACATGTTTCGAAAGTATTTTTCCTATCTATCTTACAACCTCCAAAATCCGCATCCGAATAAGCATGTAGATTAAAGGTAGAGGCTTTAGGATACCAAAGACCTAAACAAGGTGTGTCTCTAAGGTACCTAAAAATTCTCTTAATGGCTGCCAAGTGTGATTCTCTAGGACTAGCTTGAAACCTAGCACACAAGCAAACACTAAACATAATATCCAGTCTACTTGCGGTAAGGTAAAGCAAAGATCCTATCATTGATCTATACAATTTAGAATCAACACACTTACCTCCTTCATCCTTGTCAAGCTTAGTTGATGAGCTCATAGGAGTGGCTTGAGGTTTCACATTCTCCAAGCCAAACTTCTTGAGCATATCCTTGATGTATTTAGCTTGATTGATGAAGGCGCTATCCTTCCTTTGCTTGATTTGGAGTCCCAAAAAGAATGAGAGCTCCCCCATCATGCTCATCTCGAATTCATCTTGCATTAACTTAGAAAATTCTTGACAATAACATTCATTAGTAAATCCAAAAATAATATCATCAACATAAATTTGAACTACTAAGATGTCATTTTTAAACATTTTTATAAAAAGTGTAGTGTCCACCTTTCCTTTTTCAATTAAAAAGTTTGAAAGTCTTTCATACTAAGCTCTAGGAGCTTGTTTCAAACCATATAAAGCTTTTGTTAATTTAAACACATGGTTTGGAAATTTTGGATCCTCAAAACCCGGTGGTTGTTCAACATACACTTCTTCATTTATAAGACCATTTAAAAAGGCACTTTTGACATCCATTTGAAAAAGCTTGAAATCATGATAACATGCAAATGCAAGTAACATCCTAATAGCTTCCATTCTAGCTACGGGTGCATAAGTTTCATCGAAATCTATTCCCTCTTCTTGAGTGTAACCTTGAGCAACTAATCTAGCTTTATTTCTCACAATGTTACCACTCTCATCTAGTTTGTTCCTAAAAACTCATTTAGTTCTTATGGTAGATTTATTACTAGGCCTATCAACTAATGTCCATACGTTACTTCTCTCAAATTGGTTTAACTCTTCTTGCATAGCCAATATCCAAAAAACATCATCTAAAGCTTCATTGATATTTTTAGGCTCTATGCATGAGATAAAAGCAATATGGTTCATTAATCTAAGAGAAGAATGAGTAGTTACCCCCTTGGATGGATCACCCAAGATTTCACCACTTTTGACATAGTTGAACTCCTTTGGGTAGCTCACTTCCCTTTCTTCAAGCTTTACATCTCCTAAAGCTTCTATTGGAGGATCTTGTGTTTCCTCATTGGTTGGAACCCCATCAACCTTTGATTCTAGTCCATCATCAGTGGTTTCAATGATTCCTACATCATCATCATCACAAGAATCATTCCTAGGAAGGAGGTTATCATCGAAAACCACATGTATAGACTCTTCTACAACTAAGGTTCTTTTGTTAAAAACACGATAAGCCTTTGAATGTTGAGAATAACCAAGAAAAATAGCTTCATTACTTTTTGCATCAAATTTACCTAAATCATCTTTTCCATTGTTTAAAACAAAACACTTGCACCCAAAAGGGTGAAAATAACTAATGTTAGGCTTTTTAGATTTTAAAATCTCATAAGGAGTCTTTTTCAAAATTGGCCTAATCATTACTCGATTAATAATGTAACAAGAAGTGTTTGTGGCTTCCGTCCAAAAATACTTAGTTAAATTGTTTTCACAAAGCATGGTCCTAGCCATTTTTTCTAAAGTTCTATGTTTCTTCTCAACTATCCCATTTTGTTGAGGAGTGCAAGGAGCCGAAAAATTGTGGCTAATCCCATTTTCATTACAAAAATTCTCAAAACCTAAATTTTGAAATTCGGTTCCATGATCACTTCTAATATGAGAAATTCTTTGATCAAGATAATTTTGAGAAATATTTGAAAATGTGATGAATTTTTCTAAGGCTTCATCTTTAGTACTTAAAAATAGAACCCAAGTGTATCTAGAGTAATCATCTACAATAACAAAAGCATATGATTTTTCACCCAAACTAGTAGTTCTAATAGGCCCAAAAAGATCCATATGAATCAATTGTAAAACTCTACTAGTAGAAACATCATTAATGGATTTAAAAGAAACTCTCTTTTGTTTACCCTTAGCACATGCATCACAAATTTTATCTAAGGAAAACTTGAGCTTAGGTAAACCTCTAACTAGATTTTGGGAGGCTAGTTTCTCTAAAACAATTATGCTAACATGTCCTAGTTTCCTATGCCATAACCAAGCATCATTTTCATCACTAGCAACTAAGCATGCTTGAGATAGGTTAATGTCATCTAGATGCACCATATAAATATTTCCTATGCGATGACCTATGAGCATTGTTCTATTTGATTCTATGTCTATTATTTTGCAACCATATTTATCAAAAGACACATAGAAACCTTTATCACATAATTGACTAATGCTCAACAAATTATGCTTTAGACCATTAACAAGTAAGACATTTTCAATAAGAATAGAGGAGTGATTACCAATAGAGCCAATGCCCTCAATTTGGTCTTTGGAGTTGTCACCAAAAGTCACTACTCCACCACTTTTGAGCTCTAACTCCTTAAATCGTCCCTTGTTTTCGGTCATATGCCTTGAGCATCCACTATCAAGGTACCACATGTTTTGACTTAAAGCTTTGGCCTTGAAGCAATGCTCAACCTACAAACAAAGATTTAGTTTTTGGCTTTTGGTACCCAAATCATTTTGGGTCCATGAGAGTTAGTTCCCAAAAGCTTGGTTCCCTTAGGAATCCAAGATGCAATGGCATTAATATTATTAGAAACAATGAGTTCCTTAGGAATCCACACACTCCTAATTTTTCTATGTCTAGTATGCCTTTGAAAACTTCTTTGTTTGTGGCCATAAAAATTCTTTTTCACATGGTTGGGTTTTGAAGAGCTTCCTTTTTCAAAAGTTGAACTACCAACCACTTTGATTTGTTCTTTGAGCTCATTCACCACTTTGTGATGATTCTCACTCAAGCTAGAAATAAGGTTGTTTAAATCCACATTTTTATTTTGAAAGAACTTTAAATCATCATTTAGGGTGCGTTTGGATCGCGGAAAAGATTATCACTGGGGGGTAATTTTTTTTTTCGAGAATCTCATACCCACGTTTGGATCGCGGAATTCCTTACCTAAAGTAATACTTCATTCCCAACATTAGCGCTTTTTTGGGTTTATGGTGGAAATCCTATTCTCTTCATTTTCTTAGGTATTAGCTTATTCCTTGTGTTTAGGACAAAAATGCCCTATGGATTTTTCATCCAAAATAAAATATAATTATATAAGTTAAAAGTAAAAATAATAAATATTGAAAAAATATAAAATTAAAATACAAGATAATAAATAAATTTATAAATAACGCCAAAAAATATAAATATATAGATTCTTTATAAAATAAATTATATAAAAATTATAATACTTATATAAAATAAATATAATACTTATAAAACTTATTTAAAAATATATTCAATATATTAATTATATTAAAAAAATTAATATAAAAATTTCCCTATGAATTTTCATCCAAAATTTTTTTAATTTACCAATAATAATTTACCTCAGAAAGAAAATATATCACGGGGATAGTTTGGTAAAATTTACTTTCAAGTAATCTTATATTCCCCCAACCAAACACTCTCAACTTACATTCCTGTCAAACAAACCAAAAAAGGTAATGTAATATTCCTAGTAATATTTTAGGTAATCTTACATTCCGATAATTCTATTCCCGGAGGTAATATTACATTCTACGATCCAAACACACCCTTAAAGTAACAAACTTTTCTTCCAAATCCAAAATCGTTTTTGTCAAAGAATTATTTTTCTTTTCCAAATCAGAAATGGTTTTCTTGCTTTTCAAAATTGATTCTTTGAACTTCAAAACCAACTGATCATAAACATCTTTCAATTCATCATAAGCATCATATAATTTGATAAGTGCTCAACACACTATCACTTTTTACTCTTTTTTTGGGCATTAATCATCAAATATACACCTACTCGGACCAATGCATGTGCTTAATGTGATATATTTAGATGTTATGCTCATATAGATAATATTTATAGAAAAAGGCACGTTTTACTGCGTTTTCATATATGTGCAGGAGAACCAGTGCCGCGGCAGTGACAAGGCCGAGGCAGGACCTGATGCCGAGGCAGCAGCAGAAAGATAAGAAGCAAGACTATAGGCGATGGAAAGATAAAAATCCAAGGAACGTGTCTGGACTTGAAGCCCATGAATCGGAGCTAGCTAACACAAGGAAAAGCCCAAAGGAAGACCATGCGGAAAAGCCCCTTAGCCGAATATAAACTTGGAAATATATTTAATTATGTACTTGACTTGTTCCCTACTCCAAGTTGTATTCTACTTAGGATAGGTTTGCCATAGATCTAGCCTATATAAGGACCTAGCCACCCAATGTACAATACACGGAATACCTAGGGAGAGAGCCGATTTCTACTCTTGTTTCTTTCCTCTCCACTATGTTCTAAACCTTCTTAGGGATTAGGTGAAGGTTGTCGAGTATTTGTGAGAGGAGATTGTACTTTGTCTATGATTCAATGCAATAAAGTTATCAAGGTTTGCTTATCCTTTGTAATTCTTTGTTTTCACAATTGGGCTCGGGAGAGGATATTGTGAATCATCCATTTATCTAAGCTCTGGAGAGTTAGATTCACGAAAGGGGTAAGTACGGTGTTTCAATCGCGAAATACTAACTCGGCCTAGGGATAGGTTAAGAGTTTCAGCGGCTAAAAGAAGTGTGAGATTGGTTGGTGAGTATAATTGGTTCACGCCGGGAGGTATCATCAAGGACTAGTCATCAAAAGCACTCTGACTTAGGGATAAGTGGAGTCATCCAAGGATACTTTGCCGAACTTTGGTAAAGTCTGCCCACGAGCAAGGGATTGCCGCGGCAGACAGTATTGTCACTACCGAGGCAGTAAACTGCAGTGCTGCCGAGACAATGATATACGATTGCATTGGACAGAGACAAGTCAATCAAATCCACAATACGACGCAAATGGATCCTAGCCCATATCTCTCTACTATTTCGACTCTTTATTTCTATTTAGTTATTTTAGTTTAGATAAATCAAATCAACTCATTTGTGTTTTTATTTTTCTACAGAACAAGAAGGTGAAGAAAGCATATTAAGTATATTGGTCCCTGAGGAGACGATAACTCAATAAAATACTTATCCCTTATTACATGCGATGTGTCCACTTGCACTAAACGCGCACTTTTGACACGCGACATAATTCATCATATGTAAGATCATTGCAAGAGGGTTCAAGGGTTACCTTGGGCTCATCAAGAGCCATGAGACATAAATTGGCTACTTCATTGTCCTCATCGGATGATGACTCCTCATCACTCCATGTGGCAACGTGAGCCTTTTGTTTCTTCTTCTTCTTCTCAAAACCCTTTCTTTTGTATTGTGGGCAATCGGTCCTAATGTGACCGGGCTTCTTGCACTTATAGCAAACTTTTTAATCCTTCTCATCTTCTTTGCCCTTTGACTTAAAATCCTTCTTTCTTTGGAATCTCTTATTTCGGTTTGCCCTCATGAGTCTAGTGAATCTCTTGGCTACCATAGCCAATTCTTCTAACTCTTCTTCTTCACTAGAATCCACCTCTTCTTGGAAAGATAAAGCTTTAAGTGCAATCGCTTGCTTTTTCTTTTCAACTTCTCTTTTCTCTAGCTTAACACCTTCCTTCTTCTTTTCATCTTCTCTTCCTTTCTTCATGATCTCATGGGTGAGAAAATATCCCACAAGAGCATCAAGCTTGAGAGTCTTGAGGTCTTTTACTTCTATGATAGCCATTCTCTTGCTATCCCAAGACTCAGGAAAATAGTAGATGAGCTTCTTCACAAGCTTATCTTCCGGTATGATCTCACCAAAGCCCTTGAGACCATTCACAATGACGGAAAACTGATCAAACATCTTGGTGACGTCTTTATCCGACTCCATCTTGAAGTTCTCATAGCTAAGATTGAGAAGACCTATCTTTGTCTCCTTGACATCGTTTGTGCCCTCATATGTTGTCTCCAAAGAGTCTCATACTTATTTGGCACTTGTGCAAGATGACATCTTGGAGTAGATGATGGGACCAAGAGCACAAAAAAGAATGTGTAGAGCTTTATCATTTGTAGACATCCTTCTTCGTTCCTCATCGGTCATCTCATTCCTCTTATTCGGTACTTGTCTATCTCCATATAACTTCATTGGAATTGAAGGGTCATCTTCAATTATATCCCAAAGGACATAATCTTTGGAATTGATGAACAACCTCATTCTATTCTTTCAATATGGATAGTTGTCACCATTGAAGAAGGGAGGTTTGGTGATTGAGTGAGACTCGTTCCAACTTCCAGAAGTAGAGGCCATTGGATTTGACTTGTAGATATGATCAAAACTCCTATGATCTTCTTT
Source organism: Abelmoschus esculentus (assembly GCA_035048815.1). NCBI lineage: Eukaryota > Viridiplantae > Streptophyta > Magnoliopsida > Malvales > Malvaceae > Abelmoschus > Abelmoschus esculentus. The sequence goes on from JAUCBN010000049.1 coordinate 8,685,521, forward strand.
GGTGGATGTGAATCCCTTCAAAGATTAAGCTCTGATACTAATTGTTGAGTTGATCGATCTTGATAGTTGGCCAAGAGGGGGGTAAATTGGCAATTAAAATTTTTGTGGAAGAATTTCGGTAAAATTGAAAAAATGAACAACAAAGCGATTTATAGTGGTTCAAGCTTCGGAACAAGCTCTATATCCACTACCTTAGATCCCACTAAGGATTTTGAAACCAATTCACTAAGAATTCAACCTTTTTCTAGGTTCAAGGGATAACCTTTACAATCAAGCCAATTTTCTACCCAAAATTGACTTGGACCTCACAAAGAAATACAAGAGATAAGAATGGGGTAAATGAATTCTCTCAACAGAAATATATTCCCCAAATATAGAATCACTCTCCCCAAACTCAATTACAAAGAATCAAATTTAAGTACAAGAGATGGGAGTCAAGATTTTCAACGAAAGTGATTGGGAATTGGATTTAATTGCTTAGATGTTGCTTGAGGTTACATAGTTGTTAATGCTGCTTGAATTGCTTCATTTTATACCTCCTCATTGATTTCTAACCGTTTTGGTTGTTGGGACTTGAAATAAAGACGTTAGGACCTCATCTTCCCACCATAAATGCACTTCTGCAGACACTGGTACCGAAACACAAAGAACCTGTTTCGAAACAGCCTATAAAAAGAAAGAGACATTGTGCATTTAATAGGGGGTGTATCGAACCATGTTTCGATAATATTACTACACTGTAATGGGTGGTATTGAACCATGTTTCGGAATAGGCTAACCATCATTTAAAGTTTTAACTGCCACCAACGGTCAACTCATTAAATGCTAAAATAGCCGTTGGGAATTAAAGGGGGTATCGATACTGGTATCGATACCATGAGTCATAATTTTAAATGATTTTAAAAGAATTAAAACACTCGAAGTGGTTTGATACGTGGTTCAAAACAGGTATTGGTAGTAAGGTATTGGTATCGAACCATGTTTCGATACCTGTTCTTAGTTTCAAGAACAATGCTTTAAAAATGTAGATCAATATTGATACCGGTCTTAATGGTATCGATACTCTCGTATAAAAACACTTAGAAAATTTATTTCAAAGTTCTTGGTTTGACTTGAAATCAAAAGTTTGACTTAGGGACTTAAAAATTTATTACAAAATAGTCCTTATACAAAAATGTTATATCAAAATCAATTTTGGTTTTACACACTCTTGGAGGCAATTGAGCAAATGCCCACTTATGCCAAATTTCTCAAGGAGATAGTTAGGAAGAAGTGGAAAGTGAAGAAGTTTGAGACAATTCCAAGGCAAAAGAATATTGTTCTAGTTTGAGTAAATTGCAATTAAAGAAAAAGTATCCAGGCAGCTTTATCATTCCATGTGTTATTGGAGACACTTTTTTAGGGAAATCACTTTTTGATCTTGGATCAAGTGTGAATTTGATTCCAAAATCAATCTTTGTGAAGCTTGGCATGGGAGATGCGAGACCCACCTCCGTCATATTGTAACTAGCCGATCGTTCTCATGTGAGACCATAGGGGAAGATAGAAGATGTGATAGTATGGGTGGACAAATTCGTGTTTCTAGTCGACCTCCTAATACTTGATTGCGAGGTTGATGCTAACGCACCCATCATCTTGGGGAGGCCTTTCCTAGCAATCGGTCGTATTCGCATTGATTGTGAGAAGGGTGAGCTTACTATGCGAGTAGTAGATCAAAGTGTGGTCGTGAATGTCAACAATTCTTTTAAGTACGTGGATGACTCTGAAGAATGCCGGAGCATTTTAGAAGCAGACTCTGATCTATGAAAGGAAGTTAATCAGTTTTGTCATAGCAATTTCGTGCAAATGGATGAATATGAAGATCTCATCCATGCTGATGAAGAGGAAGCTGGTGATTTTCCATTGTAAGTACAACATTCTAGTCTAATTTTAGCTAGACAACACTCGAGCTCTGAACCGCTTGATTTTGAGGAATTTATTCCTCCTAAGCCTTCTTTAATACACGCACCCAAGTTGGAGCTGCAGACTTTGCCACAACATCTTAAATATGCTTATATGGGTGAGGATGAAACATTGCTTGTTATCATTTCCTCAAGTCTTTATTCTGATCAAGAAACAAGTCTACTTTCTATTTTGTCACAACATAAACGAGCAATAGGATAGACCATGGCAGATCTGAAGGGGATTAGTCGACCATCTGTATGCACAAGATACTCTTGGAAGAATTTCATGGAAATTCCATAGAGCCACAACGCAGACTCAACCCTATTATGAAGAAAGTTGTGATGAAGGAAATTATCAAATGGCTAGATGTTGGAGTTATTGATAAGTGCTCAACTCACTATCACTTTCTACACCTTTTATGAGAATTAATCACTAAATTTACACCCACTCGGACCAAAGCATGTACTTAATGTGATATATTTAGAAGTTATGCTTATAAAGATAATATTTACAGAAAAGGTAAGTTTTACTGCATTTTTATATCTGTGCAGGAGGAACAAATGCCGCAGCAGCAACTTGACCGAGGCAGGACCTGATGCCGAGGCAGCAACTGAGAGCCAGGAAGCAATACTGTAGGCGATTGGAAGAGAAAAAATCCAAGGGATGTTTCTTGACATGAAGCATATGGATCGGAGCTGGTTAGCATGAGGAAAAGCCCAAGACAAGGCCACGCGGGAAAGCCTCTTAGTTGAATTAAACTTGGAAATATTTTATTTATGTACATGACTTGTTCCCTACTCCAAGTTATATTCTACTTAGGAAAGGTTTGCCCTAGGCCAAGCCTATATAAAACCTAGCCGTCCAATGTATAAGGGAGATACCTAGAGAGCCGATTCATTGAGAATATCCCCTAAGATTCAATATTTTCTTTCTCTCAAATTATATTCTAAGCTTTCTTAGGGTTTAGGTGAAGGTTGTTAAGTATTTGTGAGAGGAGATTGTAGTTTGTTCTTTGTTTCAATGCAATAAAACTATCAAGGTTTGCTTATCCTTTGCCATTCTTTGTTCTTGCATTCAAGCTCGGGAGAGAAGTTTGTGAGTAATCCATTTATTTAGACTTGGGAGAGTTAGATTCACGAAAGGGGTAAGTACGGTGTTTCAATCGCGAAATATTAACTTGGCCTAGGGATAGGTTAAGAGTTTCAGCGGCTAAAAGAAGTGTGAGATTGGTTGGTGAGTATAATTGATTCACGCCGAGAGGTATCATCAAGGACTAGTCATCAACAGTACTTCGACTTAGGGATAAGCAGAGTCATTCAAGGACACTTTGCCGAACTTTGGTAAATTCCACCCACGAGCAAGGGATTGCCGTGGCGGACAGTATCATCGCTGCCAAGGCAGTAATCTGCAGTGCTGCCGAGGCAGTGATATACAATTGCATTGGGCAGAGACAAGTCAATAAAATCCACAATACAACGCAACTGGATCCTGACCTCTCTCTCTATTAATCAATTCTCATTCTTTTACTTAGTTTTTTTATTTCAATTTATTTAGTTTCATCTAAACCCAAATTACTTGTGTTTTTATTTCTTTTTACAGAACAAGAAGACGAAGAAGACATATTAAGTATATCAATCCTTGAGGAGACGATACACGATAATACTTATCACTTTATTACTTGCGATATGTCCACTTGCACTAATCACGCACTTTTGACACGCGACAAGTTTTTGGCGCCGTTGCCGAGGATTTTTAACTAAATTTTGTTTTCTTTATTTTCTTGTTTCTTTTTTTTTATTTTTATTTCACTTTGTTTTCTTGGTGTATGACCAGGGTCAACCCAACCAACCCTTTGTACGAGTTAGATCAAGAGATCAAACATACAAGGAAAAGGTTGAGGAGACAAATCCAAGAAGCTATAGCAGATTACTCGGCAGGACAAAACTTACCTGCCGGCAATGGAGGTCTACCGCCGCCACCAGGGTCGCGGCAGCTTACTGTCAGAGACTTCCTGGAAGAGGATTTAAATGGGTTAAACCCAGGAGTCGTTACACCAGAAATAGAAGCAGCCCACTTTGAACTGAAACCTATCATGTTCAATATGCTTAACATTATTGGACAGTTTGGTGGGTCTGTAAATGAAGATGCAAGGCAGCACCTCAAGTCCTTCATGGAGATATGCAATTCCTTTAAAATCCAAGGAGTCCATGAAGATGTCTTGAGATTGAAGTTATTCCCCTATTCACTGATGGATAGGGCGAAAGCCTGGTTAAATAGCATTCCAGCAGGATCTATTGGATCTTGGAGTGAACTCTGCTGTAATTTTATTGCACGCTTTAATCCTACAAATTTATAGGATAAAATTCGTAATGAAATCACTTCTTTTCGACAGGCAGATGACGAACCGATGTACGATGCATGAGAGCGATACAGGGAGTTACTGAACAAGTGTCCTTTGCATGGATTCCCCCTAGGGACACAAGTGACCATGTTCTATAATGCCACGAATGCCCCGACAATGATGATGTTAGATGCCTCGACAAACGGAACACTCCTTGATAAAGCAACTGAGGAAGCTATTGAGATACTGAACAAACTCGCAAAGAACGATTTTCAATTCCCTACATCTAGGCGAGGAGGAGTAAGACGCCAAGCCACGGTGAATGAGTTAGACACATCAAATTCAGTGGCAACACAATTGGCCTCTCTTATTAAGATGGTGCAAAATTTGCAACTACAACAAAATACCCGAGAGGTTAAGGTGATTGATTCTTTTTGTGATTCATGTGGCGGTAACCACAATTCCTCTGAGTGTATGAATCAAGAAACCGATATGTATGTTGGAAATTACAACCGAACTAATATGATGTCCAACACATACAATCCGTCATGGTAGAGGCATCCGAACCTATCATGGAGAAATCATAACAATGCCTTAAACCCAACCACCCAACCCTCAGGATACCAGCAACCAATGCAACATCTGCCGCAACAGCAGATCCAGCAACCAATGCCACAGCAGCAGATGCAACAGCAATCTGTAAGTTCCTTGGAAAATTCTCTGAAAGCATTCATGATGAAAACTGAGTCATACACGGCAGAGAATAGCAACTTTATCAAAAGAAAAGATGCATTCATAAATAGGACTGAGATGAGGTTGCAAAACCAAGAGGCAGCAATTAAGGCATTGGAAACTCAGGTTGGGCAGTTTGCTCAAAATATAAACACTAGACCACAAGGAGGACTACCTAGCAATACTGAAGTTGCTAAGGTAATGGGCCATGAACAGTGTAAAGCAATCACTACTAGGAGTGGTCTACAGCTGAAGGAAAAGACATCAAGTCCAGCAGGACAAGTTCCATCATCAGACCCAGCAAGAGTGGAGACTGAACAAACTGAACCAGATAACACTGCCCCGGCAGAGAACTCAGCAGCTCCTAAACAGTCTACCGAGATAGCAACAACCTCAGTGGTTCCAGGTATTAAATTCCAAACTAAAGAAACTCTGGATGAGATGAGACCACCACCACCCTTCCCACAAAGGTTGAAAAAGCAAAAACAAGACCATCAATTCAAGAAATTTCTTGATATTTTAAAGCAAGTCCACATCAACTTACCATTCGTAGAGGCAATTGAACAAATGCCTAATTATGCCAAGTTCTTAAAAGACATTGTGTCTAAGAGAAAAAGACTAGGTGAGTTCGAAACAGTGGCTGCTACCGAGGGATGCATGGCAATGTTGCACAATCGCATGCCACCAAAATTGAAGGATCATGGATGCTTTATCATACCTTGTGCAATAGGTAACAACTATGAAGGTAAGGCCCTATGCGACCTTGGAGCAAGTATCAATCTAATGCCCAAATCTGTCTTCCAAAAGCTTGGAATAGGAAGGGCAAAACCTACAACAGTTATGCTCCAACTTGCGGATCGATCATATGTGCAACCCGAAGGCAAAATCGAGGACATACTGGTAAGAGTTGATAAATTTATTTTTCCCGCTGATTTTCTTATCCTTGATTGTGAAGCAGATGATAATGCACCGATCATCTTGGGGAGACCTTTCCTTGCAACTGGACGCACCTTAATTGATGTGAAAAAAGGAGAGTTGACAATGAGGGTCAATGACCAACAAGTCAAACTCAATGCCTTCCACAATTTGAAGCAGCATGATGATACAGAAGAGTGCAAAGTCCTTCACAGCACAGATACAGGCACAAAGACATTCTGTTTTAACAGTCACTGCTTGGGCAGTACGCTTGGAAGGAAAATGGAAATACTTTATGGTAGAATATTTGGCAGGAAAAGTAAGGCAGATGTGAAGGAAACCAACAGGACAACATACTGTCCAGTTATAAAGGGCGCAGTACAGATCAGGAAAAACAAAGATGGACATAAAGCCAATAGCCAACAATTGAAGAATCACTTTGGCCGAAAAGAGAGAATCATCTTGGGAGATGCATTTACATGCACTCCACCAGTAACATAATCTCTCGCCTATGTTTTTATTATTATATTAGGATTAGTTTAGTTTATATTTTGTTTTCTATAATTATTGTTTTTGCTTTAAGTATTTTTCTTGTTTCTGTTTAATTTTTATTTAGGATAATAAAGAAGGAATAACAGAGAAGTAGTTCACAGCATGAAGTCTGCTATCGTGGCAGTGCACAGTGTCAGAGCCGCAGTAGTTTCAACGGGCAGAACAGTGTAACGGCTAGTCTGCCGAGACTTCTGCCGCGGCAGAAAAGGAAACGGCAGTAAAGACTAACGGCTACAAAACGGCTAGTGGCTCAAACGGTCACAAGGCCGAGGCCTATATAAGCAACCCTCTCCTCTTGAACTATTAACTCTTGCTTTCTTGTTTTCTTTTGAATACTCAACAATCTATCTCTCACAATACTCTCTGCCTAATTTTTTTAAAATTCTTAGAATTCTTCCAGGAAAATCTCCAAGAACTTAATCTCTCAAAATCTTTATGGCCACCTACAAGCGCTTTGCCCCAGTCAATGTTGAAGACCGCTTCAACAGGTCTTTCATTGCCCGACAGTTGTGGGAGGAACAAGGGTTCCAACACTCAGATGATGAAAATTATGGAATCGAGCACTATCTGTTCGACAGGATCAACTACTAAGATTGGGAAATCTTTTGCCTTCAACCTGCCCAGGCAAATAATACCATCGTGCGGAAATTCTATGCGCACGGGCCCAGCAAGGACTCTCTCTTTGTCCACTGATGAGGCATGCCTGTCAAGCTTGATGCCGAGACCATCAACCAATTCTACGGCCTCATACCTGACCATGATGTTCACGCTGAATTCATGGAGGATATCACTACCGAGGATTACGAGTTGATCAAAGACGACCTTTGCTACACGAATACTCCATGGGAAACCGGTGCCCATAGAGATCTGTAGCATGGCAGAGCCTAAAGCCCGAGGCCAAGCTTTGGGACACCTTTGTGAAGGGACGCCTCATACCCACATCCCACAACAGCACGGTGGACCGAAAGCGATTGGTGCTTATCCAATTGATCTTCAACAAAAGGAGCATCAACGTAGGAGAGATCATCTTACGCAAAATTTACGAATGCGGTAAGAAAGATAGAGGACCATTATATTTCCCTTATTTGATCACTGGTTTGTGTGTTTCCGCAGGTGTAACAATAGAAGACACGGACGAATACACTCCTCAAATGCGTGGATGGACCATAGACTTTTGCCACAAAGTTATGCAGATCACGCAGACGGAACCAGTCCAAGCAACGCCCCAGCAGTTCACTACTGATACTGCTGCCGGGGCCCAATACACGGCAGACATGCCAGACACTACCCACACCTCTGCCGTAGCAGACCCGTACCAGGAGATACTGCAAAGAGACTTTAATGGCACACTAGCCCAAATGATGCTCCATGCCTTTCCAGACCAAGGGGCGCAGTTTCTAGAATTTCCAAGCAACATGTTTGTCACAGCCGCCCCCTATACCGAGACTACACCAGCTCTAGGAGGACCGAGACCGTTCTTCCACGCGGGCCCTTAACCACAGTTTCATGCTACCGGCCCATCTAAGGCAGCAGACTCTACTGCAGTAGCATCTGCCGACAGAAGACCATCAAAGCGGAGGGCAGTCTTCAACACTCCACCACGATCCCCCATCATTATGGACAGTCTATCAGCAGAGATAGATGCCTATGTACAACAAATCTCAATCGCTGCCGAACCGAGTACACACCATACCGGGGCAGCCGCAACAAATGAAGGTGGAACAGAAATCATGATCACCGACGAGATTGCCGACGTGGAAGAAGGAGAAGAAGTAGATGCTCCGATGCAACAGACACCACCCACAAGAGTCCAACCGCCCTGGCAAGCAAAAGCTCAGCCATCGTCCTCACCAAGAACGAAGCAATCCGCAGCAAGACCACGAAGAAAAATTGTTACAAGCAGCTCTTCGGAGTCTCTTTAAAATTTTTCATATAATTCAATATTATTTGCTGTTGGTTTCTTTATCTGCTGCTTATTTCTTTCATATTTTTGTTGTTGCCCGCTATTTTCTTCTAATATAAAGCATTGAGGACAATGCTTAGTTCGATTTTAGGGGTGCAGATCCACTACCGAGGCAGCAATCTACTACCGAGGCCATGCCAAGAAAAGGGAGTACTTAAGTGAATTTTTTGCCTTATTTTTTTATGCTCCCCGCCTTAGTTGAATCAATTGCCTATACTTTTGCACTGCTTATTATTAGTATTGCCTTAGTTTATTCTTTAAGGCTATAGAAATCTTTCTCCTTAGCATGATTAGGTCCTGTTAAGAAGGTTTAACTTTAGGATACTCAAGGATGAAAACTTAGAAGCTTACTATAAGATGAAATTTTTTTAAACACTTTTGGGACTTGTTAGATTATAGGAATTCTTTTAATGAACTTAGGTGATAAAGACTTAGATTTTTGGGAAAGTGACTAGAGGTGCCTATCAACGGCTCTAGGAAGTACTCTTCTTCATGCTAGAGGTGCCCGAAATTGGCTCTAGTATGCTATAAGGAATATCAAAAAGAAAGAAGGAATTAGTGAAGAAAAAAACACAATCCTTAAGGTGCCCAAAATTGGCTCAAGAATTGGTTGTTTAGAAAAGAAGAGAACACTTAACCCAATTCTACTTGTCTTGAACTTAGAGTTTATCTAAGAAAGTCTTTAATCAAACTTGTCCAAAAAAACGCAAACACTCACCAAATCTTGTAGTTTGTTTCTAGGTAAACCCTTGGGTAGTCGAAAGGTTAAGGCTTAAGAATAGGCATAGTTATGGTGGGGAGAATAGATGGAAACATAAGACCAAGAGAGAGTAGATTTTGGAAAATTGATGGTTTACATTGCTTGAGGACAAGCAATAGTTCGAGTTTGGGGGGTATGATAAGTGCTCAAATCACTATCACTTTCTACACCTTTTATGGGCATTAATCACTAAATTTACAGAAAAGACAAGTTTTACTGCATTTTTATATATGTGCAAAGAGGAACAAATGCCGCGGCAGTAACTTGACCGAGGCAGGACCTGATGCCGAGGCAGCAGCTGAGAGCCAGGAAGCAATACTGTAGGCGATTGGAAGAGAAAAAATCCAAGGAACGTTTCTGAACATGAAGCATATAGATCGGAGCTGGTTAGCATGAGGAAAAGCCCAAGACAAGGCCACGCGGGAAAGCCTCTTAGTTGAATTAAACTTGGAAATATTTTATTTATGTACATGACTTGTTCCCTACTCCAAGTTATATTCTACTTAGGAAAGGTTTGCCTTAGGCCAAGCCTATATAAGACCTAGCCGTCCAATGTATAAGGGAGATACCTGGAGAGCCGATTCATAGAGAATTTTCCTTAAGATTCAATATTTTCTTTCTCTCAAATTATATTCTAAGCATTCTTAGGGTTTAGGTGAAGGTTGTTAAGTATTTTTGAGAGGAGATTGTACTTTGTTCTTTGTTTCAATGCAATAAAACTATCAAGGTTTTCTTATCCTTAGCCAATCTTTGTTCTTGCATTCAAGCTAGGGAGAGAAGTTTGAGTAATCCATTTATCTAGACTCGGGAGAGTTAGATTCACGAAAGGGGTAAGTACGATGTTTCAATCGCGAAATATTAACTCGACCTAGGGATAGGTTAAGAGTTTCAGCGGCTAAAAGAAGTGTGAGATTGGTTGGTGAGTATAATTGATTCACGCCGGGAGGTATCATCAAGGACTAGTAATCAACAGTACTTCGACTTAGGGATAAGCGGAGTCATTCAAGGACACTTTGTCAAACTTTGGTAAAGTCCACCCACGAGCAAGGGATTGCCGCGGCGGACAGTATCGTCGCTGCCAAGGCAGTAATCTACAGTGTTGCCGAGGCAGTGATATACAATTGCATTGGGCAGAGACAAGTCAATCAAATCCACAATACAACGCAACTGGATCCTGACCTCTCTCTCTATTAATCAATTCTCATTCTTTTACTTAGTTGTTTTATTTCAATTTATTTATTTTCATCCAAACCCAAATTACTTGTGTTTTTATTTCTTTTTACAGAACAAGAAGACGAAGAAGACATATTATGTATACCAATCCTCTAGGAGACGATACACGATAATACTTATCACTTTATTACTTGCGATGTGTCCACTTGCACTAATCGCGCACTTTTGACACGCGACAGTTATCTAACCAATATCAGATAGTTCATGGGTGAGCCCAGTACAGTGTGTGCCTAAGAAGGGTGGCACAACCGTGGTCAGCAATGAAGACAATGAGCTATTGTCTACACAAATCGTGACCTGATGGAGGATTTTTATGGACTATCGAAAGCTTAACAAAGATACGAAGAAGGACCATTTTCCTCTACCCTTCATCGACCAAATGTTGGATCATTTAGCGGGCAAGGCTTACTATTTCTTCTTGGACGGATATTCGGGTTATAACAAAATTGCCATAGCACCGGAGGACCAAGAAAAGACTACTTTCACATGTCTTTATGGAACTTATGCTTTCCGGAGGATGCCATTTGGTTTGTGTAATGCCCCGGCAACTTTCTAGCGCTGCATTCTAGCTATCTTCTCTGATATGGTTGAGTACTCTCTTGAAATATTTATGGATGATTTCTCCATCTTTGGAGATAGTTTTCAAATTTGTCTTGGTAATCTCACGAAGGTCCTGAAGCGATGTTAAGAAGCTGACCTTGTGATGAATTGGGAGAAATTCCATTTCATGGTTACAAAAAGTATTGTGTTGGGCCATAAAATTTCAAACAAAGGCATTGAGGTGGACAAGGCTAAAATCGAGGTGATTGAGAAGCTAACGCCACCAACAAATGTCAAGGGCATAAGAAGTTTCCTCGAACAAGGATAATTCTATAGGAGATTCATTAAGGATTTCTCTAAGATCTTCAAGCTCTTGTGCATGTTGTTGCAACAAAATTAACCTTTTGTGTTTGATCAAAAATGTCATGGCGCATTCAAAGACATGAAGCAAAGCCTCATCATCGCACCTATTGTTGTTCCCCTGGAATGGAAATTACCGTTCGAGCTGATGTGCGACGCGAGTGATTATGCCGTGTGAGCAGTCTTGGGACAACGTCGAGGTAAGATCTTTCATGTTATCTATTATGCTAGCCGAACTTTAAATGATGCACAGCTTAATTACACTATCACAGAGAAAGAGTTACTTGTCGTGGTATTTGCATTTGATAAACTTAGGGCATACTTGATAGGCACTAAAGTTGTTGTTCACACTGATCACTCAACTATTAAATACTTAGTGACTAAAAAGGATGTCAAACCTAGGCTTATTATATGGATATTACACTCGCAAGAATTTGATTTAGAAGTGGTGGAGAGGAAGAGAACAGAAAATCAAATTGTTGATCATTTGTCTAGGCTAGAAATTAACCAGGAATGTCATGACAATTTGGATTGATGATGAATTCCCTGACGAGAAAATTCTTTATGCCGCGGTAATTCCGTGGTACGTTGACCTTGTTAATTTTCTTTTTGCTGGTGTTTTTCCTTTTGACATGACTATTCAAGGAAGGAAAAAGTTTAGGCATGACGCACGGTTCTATTTCTGGGATGAACCATATTTATTCAAGCGTTATGTCGATCAAATGATCCAAAGATGTGTACCTAAAGAGGAGTAAAGAGATATTTTACAACATTGTCACATAGGCCCATGTGGAGGTCACTTCGGAGGGACAAGAAATGCTGCAAAGGTCCTCCAAACTGGTTTTTATTGGCCTACCTTGTTTAAATATGCCCAGGCATTTTATAGAGCCTGCGACAGATGTCAAAGGACTAGGAAAATCTCCAAATGTCATGAAATGCCACGAAAAAATATTTTGGAGATTGAGTTGTTTGATGTATGGAGTATATATGTAACCCCCTTGACCCGGTCTAGACGTCACCCGACTCAAACAAGCTACAAGGGGAATACTGAGGCTAATCCGGAGACTCACCCCGATAAACAACCCTAAAAAATTCTTTTATCTTATGTAGATGCTTTAATTAGATCCTACTTGTCCATGCAAGGAATGAGTTCGTTTGCAGCGGAAACTAAAGAGAAACGAGTCCTAATTTAGTCGAACAAGTTTTAGGGACCTAATTGTAATTTTCTAGATAATTATGATTAAAAAGTGAAATTAAAGTTTACCAATCCTTTATTAAGTATATATTTCATCCTTTAAATGTGACCACAAATATACTAGATACATTTATCAACCTATAGGGCATAAATCACTCAATTCAACAAGATTTCTAGATGATTGGCATCCTAGTTCCATGCTCGCAATACAAATTAAAACCAATATTCATTAAATTCATAATTCAACATCAATAAGAACAATTAAGATGTGAATCAAATTCAAAGAGTTTATTAACATAAAAGCAACATACCAATATGCAAAGTTCAATATTCAACTTCTATGTCATAAGGTTCCTCATCACCATTGCTCTCTAAACTACCTAAGTTTCAAAATATAAAAGCAACATATTTGAGCTAAAATATGAATTAAAAAGCACTAAGAGTTTTCCTTGCTTGCCCGGATGACTAACTCACTTCTTGTTTGCATTATAAGGAAAAGAGAGAGATTAAGCTTACGCTTAGTGAGTGAATTATAAAACAATTTTAACTACTTGTAATGCAGCCCATATTATACGGTAAAATAGTTTAAAAACAAGTCATGCTCAAGAAAAACATGTGTGACTATTTCGTCACTAAGATATTCAAAAATCTACAAGTGTTTATCACATGGAATATGCCACAAAACAAGTCTTACATGCTTAACAAGCAATGCTTCAAAACCCTTGAGCTCTTTTAGTAAAACACATGCAATTTATATATTGCATAAAAATCAATAAAATCTTTACACTTACTTTTTTCACATGTTGGTTAAGTGACACGAATAGAGTTTCCTCCAAACGTTGGGATAAACGGACAAACATGCGAATGGCATCGTACACCAATTCACACAGATTGACTATCACAATCTAAAGATACCACCTTGGTGTCCGAGATAGTTCGTCATACCCGAATGTGATAAGGTAATAGTTATATCACACAGCACTAGGCTAACCTCTAATGCATCACTCAAGGAATTTATACACGTACGCATTTTAATTTATAGTGCATTCACATCCTATTGATCGATCAACTTATCCCAGGCCCATCAACTTAATGTCCAACACAAAACAAAACCAAATGCTCAAGTTTTACATTAAAAAAGTAGAAAAATCACATAAATTCCTCTATTTCATGCACAATGTGCATAAACCGATAAAAATCATCTTTTACTTATTTTGAAAACAAACCGAGGAATCATTAAAACCAATTTTGAAAACACTTACATGAGCATTTGTTCACATGCATAAATAATATGCGCAATTATTTAACGAGCATGACTAACACATACAAAAATAGCATAATATGGGAAAACCGATTTACGAGAGCAAACGAAAAAATTACTCTGGAGTATTGAGAGGTTTTTCACACCTTCCCCACACTCCCATCACTTTGAAAAAAAAAAGTTAAAACACTACTGAAACAGCTCATTCTCAAATCCACTCACCGATTTATCGAAACTTGCTTGACAAGTCACCCGAAAACACGATTCGGCTTTCCGATATCCCTCAAACTTGTTCCTCTACACCTTGAAATAATTCAAGCTTCAAAACCAGAGGTTTTAGTGAACTAAAAATCACCCAAACATACCTCAATTCGGACCAATACATGGCAGCCCCTAAAAACATAATAAAACCTAATCGAAACTCACTAAAAACCTCTCCAAACACCACCTAAACCTTAGGTCCGGGATTAGATACTTAAAATAAATCTTAATTACATCTAAAAACTTAAAAAATTATATATTTAGAAATCAAAAACAACCATGTAAAACCCTTGAACGAAAATCGAGAAAATAATGGAATTTTTATTAAGAAAACCGATTTTATTGATTCAAGACTTTAAATATTGATGCAATCAGCCAAGAACTTAGGAATTTCATTAAAGAAATTTAGTTTTTAGACTTTTGAATGATTCTCACCTCCAAAATTGATCCCACCCCTTCAAAGGTTTATAAACTAGAAAACCTGTAGAAAAACGAAGAGATTTTGATGAAGAAAAATATAAAGAATTCATCAAAAGAATTTTTATTGAAAAGATTGGTGTTTAGCTTTGAAAAGATGATGAATAATATGTTTTGAGAAGGAAGAAACCGAAATCTTGGAGATGGGTTTAAAGCTTGATGCAAAAATAGAGTTTTTCAAGTAAAACCGAAGAAAAACGAAGAGAATTTAAAGAAGAAAAATATAGGAAAATAAAACAACAAAATTTTATTAAAAAGAATGGATATTTAGCTTTAAAATATGATGAAGAGGTTGCCTTGGAGAAGAAGAAACTGAAATTTAGAGAAGAAATATTTTTAAAAAGTGAATTTTGGGGCTTTGGATCAAAATTAGAGAATTTTGATTACTTAGGTTAAAACAAGGGATTAAAGGTTGTTTATATAGTATCTAGAAAGGTTTAGATCAACTATGATTAGGATTTTATTAAATTACCTTAAATATTAAAATTTTTGGCTTAGTTTATAAAATTATCCTCAAGTTTTCAATTTTTACAAAATATTTACTAATTTCAAAATCTTAGAGATTCAAGGGTCAATTTTCAAAATTAAGTTTATCTAAGTCAAATATAAGTCAATTATGAATTTTAGAATATTTTCCCATAATTTATTTTTATTATAAACCAATTTTTAAGAATTTAATCTCGAACTAGGCTAAACTAACAAACCTGGTCCACTAGACCTCTAAATCAGCCTTTAAACTTCTAGTCCAAATTTTGGGGCATTAAAATATACTTCATGGGACCTCTAAATTGGTAGTGGACTATGTGTCCAAGTGGGTTGAAGCCATTGTGACGCTGAGGAATGACTCTAAGGCAGTACTTAAGTTCCTTCATAAGTACATCTTCACGAGGTTTGGTGCTTCAAGAGCTATCATCAACGATGAAGGCACCCACTTCAACAACAAGTTAATTGCCAAGGCATTACATATATATGGGGTAAGACACAAGGTTGTCACGACATATCACCCTCAGACCAATGAGCAAACTGAGGTCTCAAATCGTGAAATCAAACAGATATTGGAGAAGGTGGTGAATCCGAGAAGGAAGGATTGGTCACCGAAGCTTGATGAAGCTGTAACGACCCGGATTCGAATCCGAGTGTTAGGTTAACCCGAGAGTTTGAACTTCAGTTTTGGGCCCCGAGTGAGAGGTTTTAGGCCTTGCTGGGCTGCTTCTTTGGTTGGGCTTGAGTGTTGTGTTTGGGCTTAAGTTGTGAGTTGGGGGCATGTTAGTAATTTCACCATTAGTGAGTAAGGAGGGGGGTTTTGGGGGCTGCAGAGGTGATTTCCTCACTTCTTCTCTTTTCTCCCCCATCTTCTTCATCTGGTGGCAAGGAAAGAAGGTATGTAAAGGTTAAATCTTGTGAGTTTTGTTGAGGAATCACGTTTTGTGTTAGTAAGGTAAGTTGTAGAGTTGTTTTTGATCTATAGAATGAGGTAAGAATTGTTTGGTTTGGTGAAAAAGAGGTGTGTGTGGGAAATCCGAGAATGAAGTTTTAATGGTTGTTTCTAAGTTTTCTTGATTTTTTAAGAGTTAAAGACGTCCCAAGCTGTGCTTAATAGTTGGTTTTATCCCCTTCTTGTAGAGAAACAAGTTAGAGATCCATCATCAAGTTTGGGCAAAGGAAAGAGCTTGGAAGAGTGAGTTCGAGTTTTGGTTGTTGTGCTTGCTAAGGTTGGTACTCCCAACTCATCCTTTCATTATTCATATCATGGTAGTATGCATGACATGTAGATTTTGTGTTTGAATGCTTTGTTTGAGCTTTTGGTTCTTTAATGGTAATTCTTGGATTAATGTGTTAGATGATGTGGAATTGATATTAAAACGCTTCAAACATTAAGAATATTGAGTAGAAACACTTCTTGGGCGATTAGATTAAAGTTTGGGGATGAATCCTTAGAATTTTCTAAGTGCAGACCTGTATTTCGTGCAGGGGTATCGATACACGGGCTACCGATATCGATACCCATGAGTGGAAATAGGCTAAGTGGCCAGGTGTATCGAATCATGGTTCGATACCAGGACCTCCAGTGGCATAATGGCATCGATACCAGTATCGATGCTAGAGGGTCCTCTTTCGTTGACTTTGGAAATGGTCAAAGGGTATCGATACTGGTATCGATACCCATGTTTCGATGCCTTCTTTGGGTGGGTATCGAAGTAGGGTGGTTCGATACCCCACATAAGGTTATCGATACCCTGCAAGAACTTAACAAGATAAGCTTTGTTTGAGGTTCGATAAGAGGATTAAGGGTCTTAATGAATCTTATAACTAATGAAATGAATTGTTAATACGAGTTTGATGTTATAACCCTGAACGACTAAGTTTTGTTAAGTCTTGATGTGTTTTGATGTGAGGATCCTAGGTGGATCATTTGTGTGTATCGAGTCCTTGTTTTATGTAAATTCGGATATCCATAAGTGTTGCAACACGTTGAAGGCGATCCGATGTAACATGCCGGATGATGTTTTGAAGACTTTTATTCCAACTGTTGGGCGGCCTCACTCGAAGATGTTCGATGTAACATTCCGAGTATGGGATTGGTTGGGCGGCCTCCATCCCTTTCCGAATGTTGGCGGCCTCGTTCGAAGATGTACGATGTAACATTCCGAGCATAGGATTTGAGGGCGGCCTCAATCTTGAGTGTAGGATCCCGATGTTGTGTGGACGCGGGCCTCACTCTTGTGTGTTATTCTGTGATGTGACATGTATATGCTGTGTGCGATATTATACATTGTTTATGCTATGTGGTAGGCATGCATGCTAGATCATCATATCATGCACGATGTTTATATGTTATTCTTTACTGCTTATGATATGCATGATGTTGGCCGAGTTCGGCGTACCCACTGAGCTTTAGTAGCTTAGCGTTCAAAATGTGTTTTCGTGCGTAGGTTAGGTGAAGCCAGTTCGTGGAGCACCATCGAGGTTTGGATTTCAGCATCGACCTATGTCAGAGTATATTTATAGATTAGTGGGCTAGTACTTAGTTGGACCTTATGTATCTTGTAATTTTGTTATTATTTCAAGTCGAATGTTTTAAATGATTTGTAATATTTTTGGAGCTCCGATTACTTTATATTATTTTGGGCTTACGTTTTAACGTAAATGGATTTTATGAATAGTATTTTGGACTTGAATTGGATTCTATTTGTTGGGCTTTCGAAAGAAATTTGAAATACAGGTTTTGGGCCGGAGGTCCAATGTCACATCCGGGTCGGGGTGTTACATTTAGTGGTATCAGAGCATAGGTTGAGTCGGTTCTAGGAAGTCCCCGAGGGAAGTCTAGTGTGTTATATAGGTGTCAGACAAGTACATGCCCACGAGTCGATATGGTACTTTTAAAGCTGAAATTTCGATGGTGTAATCTTGTTTGTTGTTGTTGTTGTCTGTGCATGGTGTGGATGAGTCTGAGGAAGGGGTTACGCAAGGGGCGAATTATTTCGCCCATTTGCATCGTGCTTTGGATCGGATAGTGAAGACTATTCCGATGCATGCACCTACCCCATGTGAGGCACCCATCGAGAGGGTTCGCAGGCAGGGTGCTATAGATTTCTTGGGTTCTGGCTAAGATAATCATGTGAAGGCGGATCAGTGGTTGAGGTCCGAGGACAAGCTGTCTTGTGTTTTTCTCTCTGCTCAAGGAAAACGCAAGGGAATGGTGGGAAACAGTTAAGTTGGAGTAGTGTCCCGATCAGCCGACATGAGGTGACTTTTTTGGATGAGTTTGAGAAAAAATAATTGGGCGAGACTCACATCAATCAGTTGAGAGATCAGTTCACCCACCTTGTGCAAGGTAACCGTACAATCTTTGAGTATGAGTAGGAGTTCCTATAGTTGGGTAGGTATACAACCGAGTTGATAGCTACCGAGAAGATGAGGTGCGAGAGGTTTCTGAGAGGTTTGAGGAAAGACATCCATACTTATCTGACAGCTAATCCACCAGTAGTGTTTTCTGAGTGAGCATGCTAGGATGTTGGATATACCTTGTGAGACACTAGATATAGGTGTTAGTGTTACTAGTTCTTCGGAGATGCCGTAGTGGTCAAAAAGATATATAGACGATGTCCATAGATGGTTCAGGGGTATGTGTTCCCAGATGATATGATGGAATTATCATTCTAGGGGTTTGATGTGATTTTGGGTACGGATTGACTGACAAAGCATAGGGCTAAGATAGATCTTGAGACCAAGAGAATTTATTTGAAGCTAGCGGATGACCATGAGATTATGGTTGTAGGTGAGAATGTGAAGTTCTTATTGAATGTTGTTTCTGCTCTAAAGGCTCAGAGGTTAGTTGAGTTGGGTTGTGAGGCATACCTAGCATATATGATGAACCCGAACATGAATGAAGTCAGACTGCAGGATATCAGGACGGTGTGTGATTTTTTTGAGTGTGTTTCCAAAAGAGTTGCCTAGATTGCTAGCTGACAGAGAGGTTGAGTTTGCCATATAGATGTATTCAGATTCTGCTCCTATTTCGATTGGCTCCGTGTCGTATGGTACCGAAAGAACTAAAAGAATTGTTGACTCAGTTGCAAGGACTATCAGATAGAGGTTGTATCCGACTGCATTCTTCTCCTTGTGGCGCACCGTGTTGTTTATGAAGAAGAAAGACGGTAGTATAAAGATGTGCATCGACTATAGACAAATGGATCAGTTGACAGTGAAGAACAAGTATCCATCGTCGAGAATTGATGATATGTTTGATCAGCTTAGAGGTGCTACCGTGCTTTCCAAGATAGACTTGAGACCAGGGTACTATCAGTTGAAGGTAAAAGAAGTCGATGTGCCGAAGATAGCTTTTCGTACAAGGTATGATTACTATGAGCTTCTGGTTATGCCTTTCGGGTTGACTAATGCACCAGCTGCTTTTTATGGACATAATGAACATAATTTTCTTCGAGTACTTGGATCAGTTGTGATTATGATCATTGATGATATATTGTTATACTCACGTACTGAGAAAGATCATAACAAACACTTGAGGTTAGTATTGTAGGCTTTGTTGGATCACCAGTTGTATGTCAAATTGAGCAAGCGTGAGTTCTGGATTAAAGAAGTTGTTTTCTTAGGACATGTAGTGTCAGCTGAAGGGATTAAAGTAGATCCTAAGAAGATTGAAGCAATTGTTAGTTGGAAGCAATCGAAGTCTGTCATAAAGATTTGTAGTTTCCTAGGCATAGCATGTTACTATAAGATGTTTGTAAATGGTTTTTCGAAGATAGTTGTCCCTTTGACTAAGTTGCGGCAGAAGAATATTCAGTTTGAGTGGTCAGATGCAAGACAACAAGCCCTTGAGAAACTAAAAGATGCTTTGACAGATGCGTCGATTTTGATACAACCAGTGTCAGATGAGGAGTATGTGATTTACAATGATGCTTCGTATCTAGGGCTAGGTTGTGTGCTTATGCATGACGGAAGAGTTATAGCTTATGCTTCAAGATAGTTGAAGAATCATTAGCGCAATTGATAAGTGCTCAAAAGATCATTATTTCATACACCTTTCATGGACAATAAGCACTTATCTCACACTTACTTGGACTGATCCATGCGTTTAATATACAATATTCAGATATTCTGCTATTATAACTTACAAAGCTAATATTTACATAAAAATGCAGAATTTACGATATCTTCTGTACATGGAGGAACAACTACTGCTGAGGCAGGGTTGAGGCCGAGGCAAAAGCTGGGTCGCGGCAACAACTGAAGCTCCAGCATCAATACTGTAGGCGATTGGAAGAGAAAAATACGCTGGACGTTCCTGGACATGCAGCAGATGGATCGAAGCTGGCTAGCACGAGGAAAGCCCAAGTCAAAGTCCACGAGGGAAAAGCCGCCTAGTTGAAATAAAGTTGGAAATATTTGATTTATGGGAATAATTGTAATCCTACTCCAAGTAATATTCCTACTTAGGAAAGGTTTGCCCTAGACCTAAACTATATATACCATAGCCGTCCAATGTATAAGGGAGGCGATTTAGAGAGTGTTCAACCCTAAGAATTATTGTGTTCTTTCTTTCATTATGTTCTAAGCTTTCTTAGGGTTAGGTGAAGGTTGTCGAGTACTTGTGAGAGGAGATTGTACTTTGTTTCTCGTTTCAATGCAATAAAACATTAATATTTGCTTACTCTTTTCCATTCTTTGTTCTTGCATCCAAGCCCGAGAGGGAAGTTTGTGAGTAATCTATTTATCTAGACTCTGGAGAGTCAGATTCACGAAAGGAGTAAGTACGGTATTTGAAAAATACTAACTCGGCCTAGGGATAGGTTGGAGTTTCAACGTCTAAAAGAAGTGTGAGATTGGTTGATAGTTATAATTGATTCACGCCGGGAGGTATCATCAAGGACTGATTATCAACAGTGTTTCGACTTAAGGATAAGCGGAGCCATCCAAGGACACTTTGCCGAATCTTAGTGAGGTCTACCCAAGAGCAAGGGATTGTCGTGGTAGACACACATTGTCGATGTCGAGGCAGTAATCTGCAGTACTGCCGAGGTAGAGTCATGCGATAGTATTGGACAGAAACAAGTCGATTGATTCCACAGTACAACGCAACTGGATCCTGCCCACTCTCCTCATTCGTTCTTACTACCTTTATTTAGTTTTTATTTAATTAGTTTACTCAAACATCCTTCCTACTTGTGTTTTTACTTTACTTTTACAGGGAAAGAATATTAAAGAAGACATATTAAGTACACCAATCTCTGTGGAGACGGTACACGATAAATACTGATCACTTTATTACTTACGACGTGTACACTGCACAATTTGCGCTATTTCTACATGCAACAAGTTTTTGGCGCCGTTGCCGGGGATTAGCAACTAAATTCTGTTTTCTTTATTTTCTTGCTTTAGTTATTTTATTTTTATTTTTTTATTATTTTACTTTGTTTTCTTTTTGGTGTATGACCAGGGTCAACCCATCCAATCCGTTGTACGAGATTGACCCTAAAATTGAATGTACAAGGAATCGGTTGAGGAGACAAATCCAACAAGCAATGGCAGGAAATCAAGTAGATCAAAACATACCTGTTGGCCACGGAGGACTTCAGCAGCCACCCATGCCATAGCAACCACTACCGTAGCCCCTACTGCCGCGACAGCTCATTGTTAGAGATTTCCTGGTGGAAGATCTGAATGGATTAAACCCTGGAGTAGTTGCACCGGAAAGAGAAGCAACCCACTTTGAACTCAAACCTATTATGTTCAATATGCTGAATACTATTGGAAAATTTAGTGGGTCTGCAACTGAAGATGCCAGGCAGCATCTCAAATCTTTCATGGAAGTTTGTAACTCATTTAAAATTCAAGGAGTCCACGAAGATGTTTTGAGATTAAAATTGTTTCCCTTTTCACTGAGGGATAGGGCCAAAACCTGGTTAAATAGCATTCCAGTAGGATCAATAGGATCTTGGAGTGAACTCTGCCGAGATTTCATTACGCGCTTTAACCCTACTAACTTATATGATCGTATCCGTAATGAAATTACTTCTTTTCGACATGCAGATGATGAACCAATGTACGAGGCATGGGAGCGCTATAGAGAGTTATTGCACAGATGCCCATTACATGGATTTCCCTTGTGGAAACAAGTGACAATGTTCTACAATGCCACTAATGCCCCCACAAGGATGATGCTAGATGCCTCGGCCAATGGGACACTCTTTGACAAAGCTCCTGAGGAAGCTATAGAGATTCTGAACAAGCTCGCAAAGAATGATTTTCAGTTCCCTACATCTAGGCGAGGGGAAATGAGACGCCAAGCCACAGTGAATGAACTCAAAACATCCAATTCAGTGGCAGCACAATTGGCATCTCTAACCAAGATGGTTCAGAACATGCAATTACAACAAAATACTCATGAGGTTAAAACGATCAATTCTTCTGAGTATGTGCAAGATGAGGAAACTGGTTTTTATGTGCGAAACTACAACCGGAATAATAATATGATGTCTAACACATATAATCCGGCATGGAAAAGGCACCCAATTTTTTCATGGAGCAATCCTAATAATGCCTTGAATCCCACTAATCAGACCTCAAGTTATCAGCAGCCGATGCCGCAGCAGAATATACAGTAGATGTCGCAGCAGCAGTCCGAAAGTTCGTTGGAGAACACTCTCAAAGCCTTTATGATTAAAACAGAATTATACATGGCAGAGAACTGTAATTTCATCAAAAGGACGGATGCTTTCATGAACAAGATTAAGATGAGACTGAAAAATCAAGAAGCTGCTATTAAAACTCTAGAAACTCAAGTTGGTCAGTTCGCTCAAAGACAAAACACTAGACCACAAGGAGGATTACCTAGCAATACTGAAGTTGCTAAGGGAATGGGCCATGAGCAATGTAAAGTGATCACAACCAGAAGTGACCTACATTTAAAAGAAAAACTAAGCAGTTCAGCAAACAAAGTCCCACAGGCAATACAAGAGGAATTAGATAGGGAGGACAACGATGCTGAACCAGGAAGTCAGGCCTTAGAAATCCCAGCAGAAAATTCTGCCGAGGCAGACAAACCGACAACACCTCAACTAGCTGTCGAGACAGTAAAAGACACAGTGGTGCCAGGTATTAAATTCAAAACTCATGAAACCCTGGAGGAGATGAGACCACCACCACCTTTCCCACAAAGGTTGAAAAAACAAAAACAGGATCTCCAGTTTAAAAATTTTTTAGACATCCTAAAACAAGTCCAAATCAACTTGCCATTCGTTGAGGCAATTGAACAAATGCCTAATTACGCTAAGTTCTTGAAAGACATGATATCTAAAAGAAAAATGCTTGGTGAGTTTGAAACAGTGGCAGCAACTAAAGGATGCATGGCAATGCTGCACAATCGCATGCCTCCAAAATTAAAGGATCCTGGATGCTTTACCATACCTTGTGCGATAGGTAACCATTATGAAGGAAAGGCCCTATGTGATTTGGGAGCAAGCATCAAATTAATGCCGAAATCAGTCTTCCAAAAGCTTGGAATAGGAAGAGAAAAACCCACAACTGTGGTACTTCAACTAGCAGATAGATCATTTGTGCACCTTGAAGGAAAAATTGATGACATATTGGTAAGGGTAGACAAATTTATTTTTCCCGCTGACTTCCTTATCCTTGATTGTGAAGCAGATGATAATGCGTCAATCATATTGGGAGGCCTTTCTTAGCAACTGGACGCACCTTAATTGATGTAGAAAATGGAGAGTTGACAATGAGGGTTAATGACCAACAAGTCAAACTCAATGCATTCCACAATTTAAAAAAATATGATGATCCAGAAGAGTGCAAAGCCATCCACACAACAGACACCAAAATATCCTGCCTTGGCAACATGCTCAGCAGACTATTTGGCAAAAAGATCAAGCTCAAAGTGGAAGCAGCACATAAGGATGGACATAAAGAAAAAGGGAGTGGCCAACATCAGAATTATAATTCCGGCCAACAAGAGATAAGATGCATTTGCATGCACTCGTCTAGTGACTTAATCTTTTCCCTTTTCTTTTTATATTATTATATTAGGACTAGTCTAGTTTATATTTACTTTCCATATTTATTTTATGCTTTCATTATTTTTTTTTGTTCAATTACTTTTAGGATAATAAAGCAAGGATGAAGGAAAAATAGTTCACAGCAGAAATTCTGCCGAGGCAGAAAACAATGTTAGAGCCGCAGCAGTCCCAACGGGCAAAAAAGTGTAACAGCTAGTCTGCCGAGATTTCTGCCACGGCAGTAAAAGCAATCGGCAGTAAAGGCTAACGGCTACAAAACGGATAGTGGTTTCAAATGAATACAAGGTCGAGGCCTATATAAACACCTTCCTTCTCTTTAACTATTCACTCTTGAATTCTTGTTTTCTTTTGAATATTTGCTAATCTTGCTCTCATCATACTCTCTACCTAGCCTTCTTGAAATTTTCAGAATCTTTCCAAGAAACTCTTCAAAATCCTCAAAACTCATCCATGGCATCATACACTCGCTTTGCCCCTGCCGCTGTTGAAGACCGATTCAACAGATCTTTCGTTGCTCGGCAGTTATGGGAAGAATAAGGGTTCCAACACTCGGATGAGAAAAGTACGGCATCAAACACTTCTTGTTCGATAAAATTAAATATCAAGATTGGGAGATACTTTGCCTAAAGCCTACCCAGGCAAATGCCACCACAATGCGGGAATTTTATGCACGTGGGCCGAGCAAGGATTCTCTCTACGTCCACTGTCGGGGCAGGCCAATCAAGCTTGATGCCGAGTCAATCAACCAATACTATGGCCTCATACCTACCCGCGATATCCATGCCGAATTTTTTGAAGAAGTTACAAACGAAGACTACGAGCTGATCAAAGATGACCTTTGCTACAACAACAACCCTTGGGAAACCGGTGCCCATAAAGGATCTTTAGCAAGGCAGAGTCTCAAACCCGAGGCTAAGATTTGGAACACCTTTGTCAAGAGACGCCTCATACCCACCTCCCACAACAGCACGGTAGACCGTAGGAGATTGGTGCTCATCCAATCCATCATCAACAAAAGGAGCATCAAAGTTGGAGAAATTATATTACGAGAAATTTACGAATGCGGTAAGAAGGAAAGAGGGCCGTTATATTTCCCTTGTTTAATCTCTGGTTTGTGCATTGCTGCGGGTGTACCAGTGGAAGATACGGACGAATGCACTCCAAACTGGCAAGGATGGATGAGAGACTTCTGCCACAAAATAATGCAGATCACGCAGGTAGAACCATTCCAGGCAACTCCTCAGCAATTCACTGCCAACTTCACTGCCGGAGTCCAGTACACAGTAGATATGCTTGACACTGCCCACACCAATGCCGCAACAGACCCATACCAGGAGATTCTACAAAGGATGGCTTCCATGGACCTTCGTCAACAAAGA
Organism: Abelmoschus esculentus; assembly: GCA_035048815.1. NCBI lineage: Eukaryota > Viridiplantae > Streptophyta > Magnoliopsida > Malvales > Malvaceae > Abelmoschus > Abelmoschus esculentus. Next base: position 8,710,982 of record JAUCBN010000049.1, read on the forward strand.
TACATGGAATATCAACGCGACTTCAACAGCACACTTGCACAGATGATGATGCAAAATTTTCCAAGTCAAGGATGCATTTTCCAGAATTCCCAGCAAACATATTCGTCACAGCAGCACCCTACACAGAGACCACTCCAGCCCCAAGGACGAGGCCATTTTTCCCTTCTCAACCACAACAACAGTTCAACGCGGCTGGCCCATCTAGGGCAGCAGGCTGTACCGCGGCATCTTCAACCAGCAGAAGACCATCAAAGAGGAGAGTTGTCTTTAGTACTCCACCACGATCACCCATCCCCATGGGCAGCCTCTCTAGAAAAATAGATGAGTATGTAAATCAAAGCTCATCCAATACCGAGCCAAGCATTAATTATGCTGAGGCAACAAACGTTGAAGAGGAAGGAGGGACGGACATAATGCATACAGAAGAAATTACGACGAAGAAGAAGGAGAAGAGATGGATGCTCCTTTACAAAGTACACCACCCACACGAGTTCAACCACCCCGGCAAGCAAAACTACAACAATCACCAGCACAAGGATCAAGGATGAAAGAGTCAGCAGGGAGGCTGATAAGTGCTCAACACACTATCATTTTTTACTCCTTTTTTTGGGTATTAATCATCAAATATACACCCACTCGGACCAATGCATGTGCTTAATGTGATATATTAAGAAGTTATGCTCATATAGATAATATTTATAGAAAAAGGCACGTTTTACTACGTTTTCATATCTGTGCAGGAGAACCAGTGCTGCGACAGTGACAAGGCCGAGGCAGGACCTGATGTCGAGGCAGCAGAAGAAAGACAGGAAGCAAGATCGTAGGCGATGGAAAGATAAAAATCCAAGGAACGTGTCTGGACTTGAAGCCCATGAATCAGAGCTGGCTAGCACAAGGAAAAGCCCAAAGGAAGACCATGCGGGAAAGCCCCTTAGCCGAATGTAAACTTGGAAATATATTTAATTATGTACTTGACTTGTTCCCTACTCCAAGTTGTATTCTACTTAGGAAAGGTTTGCCCTAGGTCTAGCCTATATAAGGACCTAGCCACCCAATGTACAAAACACGGAATACCTAGGGAGAGAGCCGATTTCTACTCTTGTTTCTTTCCTCTCCACTATATTCTAAACCTTTTTAGGGATTAGGTGAAGGTTGTCGAGTATTTTTGAGAAGAGATTGTACTTTGTCTTTGATTCAATGCAATAAAGTTATCAAGGTTTGCTTATCCTTTGTTATTCTTTGTTTTCACAATTGAGCTCGGGAGAGTTAGATTCACGAAAGGGGTAACTACGGTGTTTCAATCGCGAAATACTAACTCGGCCTAGGGATAGGTTAAGAGTTTCAGCGGCTAAAAGAAGTGGGAGATTGGTTGGTAAGTATTATTGGTTCACGCCGGGAGGTATCATCAAGGACTAGTCATCAACAACACTCTGACTTAGGGATAAGCGGAGTCATCCAAGGACACTTTGCCGAACTTTGGTAAAGTCTACCCACGAGCAAGGGATTGCCGCGGCAGACAGTATTGTCGCTGCCGAGGCAGTAAACTGCAGTGTTGCCGAGACAGTGATATACGGTTGCATTGGACAGAGACAAGTCAATCAAATCCATAATACGACGCAACTGGATCCTAGCCCATCTCTCTCTACTATTTTGATTCTTTATTTCTATTTAGTTATTTTAGTTTAGATAAATCAAATCAACTCATTTGTGTTTTTATTTTTGTACAGAACAAGAAGGTGAAGAAAGCATATTAAGTATACCGGTCCCTGAGGAGACGATAACTCGATAGAATACTTATCACTTATTACTTGTGATGTGCCCACTTGCACTAAACGTGCACTTTTGACACGCGACAATGATACCTCCCGGCGTGAATCTTATAGCTTGTTTCCGGGTAAAGTCCTTGAGTAAACAAAAGGCTAAGACTAAAGAATAGGCATAGTTATGGTGGGGAGAATAGATGGAAATGTAACACCAAGAGAGAATAAGGTTTGGCAAATTGATGGCTTGCATTGCTTGAGGACAAGCAATAGTTCGAGTTTGGGGGTATGATAAGTGCTCAAAAGATCATTATTTTATACACCTTTCATGGACAATAAGCACTTATCTCACACTTAATTGGACTGATGCATGCGCTTAATGTGCAATATTCAGGTATTCTGCTATTATAACTTACAAAGCTAATATTTACAGAAAAATGCAGAATTTATGATATCTTCTATATATGCAGGAACAACTACTGTCGAGGCAGGGTTGAGGCCGAGGCAGAAGCTGGGCCGCGGCAGCAACTGAAGATCCAGCATCAATACTGTAGGCGATTGGAAGAGAAAAATACGCTGGACATTCCTGGACATGTAGCACATGCACCGAAGCTGGCTAGCACGAGGAAAGCCTAAGTCAAAGTCCACGAGGGAAAAGCCGCCTAGTTGAAATAAAGTTGGAAATATTTGATTTATGGGAATAATTGTAATCCTACTCCAAGTAGTATTCCTACTTAGGAAAGGTTTGCCCTAGACCTAGACTATATATAACATAGCCGTTCAATGTATAAGGGAGGCGATTTAGAGAGAGTTCAACCCTAAGAATTATTGTGTTCTTTCATTCATTATGTTCTAAGCTTTCTTAGGGTTAGGTGAAGGTTTTCGAGTACTTGTGAGAGGAGATTGTACTTTGTTTCTCATTTCAATGCAATAAAACATTAAGATTTGCTTACTCTTTGCCATTCTTTGTTCTTGCATCCAAGCCCAGGAGGGAAGTTTGTGAGTAATCTATTTATCTAGACTCGGGAGAGTTAGATTCACGAAAGGAGTAAGTACGATATTTGAAAAATACTAACTCGGCCTAGGGATAGGTTGGAGTTTCAGCAGCTAAAAGAAGTATGAGATTGGTTGATAGTTATAATTGATTCACGCTGGGAGGTATCATTGTCGCGTGTCAAAAGTGCGCGTTCAGTGCAAGTGGACACATCGCAAGTAATAAGTGATAAGTATATTATCGAGTTATCGTCTCCTCAGGGACCGGTATACTTAATATGCTTTCTTCACCTCTTTGTTCTGTGGAAAGATAAAAACACAAATGAGTTGATTTGATTTATCTAAACTAAAATAACTAAGATAACAGTAAAAGATTGAAATAGTAGAGAGAGATGGGCTAGGATCCAGTTGCGTTGTATTGTGGAATTGATTGACTTGTCTCCGTCCAATGCAATCGTATATCACTGCCTCGGCAGCACTGCAGTTTACTACCTGGGCAGCGATAACACTGTCTGCCGCGGCAATCCCTTGCTCGTGGGCAGACTTTACCAAAGTTCGGCAAAGTGTCCTTGAATGACTCCGCTTATCCCTAAGTCAGAGTACTATTGATGACTAGTCCATGATGATACCTCCCGGCGTGAACCAATTATACTCACCAACCAATCTCACACTTCTTTTAGCCGCTGAAACTCTTAACCTATCCCTAGGCCGAGTTAGTGTTTCGCGATTGAAACACCGTACTTACCCCTTTCGTGAATCTAACTCTCCCGAGCTTAGATAAATGGATGATCACAATATCCTCTCCCGAGCTCAATTGTGAAACAAGGAATAACAAAGGATAAGCAAACCTTGATAATCTTTATTGCATTGAATGAAAGACAAAGTACAATCTCCTCTCACAAATACTCTACAACCTTCACCTAATCCCTAAGAAGGTTTAGAACATGATGGAGAGGAAAGAAACAAGAGTAGAAGTCGGCTCTCTCCTAGGTATTTCGTCCCCTTGTACATTGGGTGGCTAGGTCCTTATATAGGCTAGACCTAGGGCAAACCTTTCCTAAGTAGAATACAACTTGGAGTAGGGAACAAGTCAAGTACATAATAATAATATATTTCCAAGTTTATATTCGGCTAAGGGGCTTTCCCGCGTGGTCTTCCTTTAGGCTTTTCCTTGTGCTAGCCAGCTCCGATTCATGGGCTTCAAGTCCATACATTTTCCTTGGATTTTTGTCTTTCCATCGCCTATAATCTTGCTTCCTGTCTTTCTACTGCTGCCTCGGCATCAGGTCCTGACTCGGCCTTGTCTCTGCCGCATCACTGGTTCTCCTGCACAGATATGAAAACATAGTAAAACGTGCCTTTTTCTATAAATATTATCTATATGAGCATAACTTCTTAATATATCACATTAAGCACATGCATTGGTCCGAGTGGGTGTATATTTGATGATTAATACCCAAAAAAAGGAGTAAAAAATGATAGTGTGTTGAGCACTTATCAGCCTCCCTGCTGACTCTTTCATCCTTGATCCTTGTGCTGATGATTGTTGTAGTTTTGCTTGCCGGGGCGGTTGAACTCGTGTGGGTGGTGTACTTTGTAAAGGAACATCCATCTCTTCTCCTTCTTCTTCGTCGCAATTTCTTCTGTATGCATTATGTCCGTCCCTCCTTCCTCTTCAACGTTTGTTGCCTCAGTATAATTAATGCTTGGCTCGGTATTGGATGAGCTTTGATTTACATACTCATCTATTTCTCTAGAGAGACTGCCCATGGGGACGGGTGATCGTGGTGGAGTACTAAAGACAACTCTCCTCTTTGATGGTCTTCTGCTGGTTGAAGATGCCGCGGTAGAGCCTGCTGCCCTAGATGGGCCAGCCGCGTTGAACTGTTGTTGTGGTTGAGAAGGGAAAAATGGCCTTGTCCTTGGGGCTGGAGTGGTCTCTGTGTAGGGTGCTGCTGTGACGAATATGTTTGCTGGGAATTCTGGAAAATACATCATTGACTTGGAAAATTTTGCATCATCATCTGTGCAAGTGTGCTGTTGAAGTCGCATTGAGTGGGTGTATATTTGGAAATTAATGCCCATAAAAGGAGTAAAAAGTGATAGTGTGTTGAGCACTTATCACATCCCCAAACTCGAACTATTGCTTGTCCTCAAGCAATGCAAACCATCAATTTGCCGAACTTTACTCTCTCTCTTGGTCTTACATGTCCATCTATTCTCCCCACCATAGCTAGGCCTATTCTTTGGTCTTAACCATTCGGTTACTCAAGGCATTACCTAGAAACAAACTATAGGAGTTGTGAGTGTGTGTGTTTTTGTGGACAAGTTGATTAAAGGCTTTCTTAGATAAACTCTAAGTTCAAGACAAATAGACATTGGTTAAGTGTTCTCTTCTTTTTCAAACCCCAAATCTTGAGCCGGTTTCGGGCACCTCAAAGACTTGTGTTTTTCTTTTCACTAAAATCCTTCTTTCTTTTTAATATTCCTTAACACATACTAGAGCCAATTTCGGGCACCTCTAGTATGAAGAAGAGACTTTCTAGAGCCGGTGGTAGGCACCTGTAGTTACTTTCCCAAAATCTAAGTCTTTATCACCTAAGTTCATTAAAGGAATTCCTATAATCCAACAAGTCCCAAAAGTGTTTAAATTTCTTCCTATAGTAAGCTTCTAAGTTTTCATCCTTAAGCATCCAAAGATTAAGCCCTCTTAACAGAACCTAAACATGGTAAGGAGAAAGATTTCTATAGCCTTAAAGAATAAACAAAGGCAATACTGATGATGGGCAGTGCAAGAGTGTAAGCAGTTAATTCAAGTAAGGTGGGGAGCATAAAAATAAAAAAAAATCACTAGAATACTCCCTTTTTGGCAAGGCCGCGGCAGTAGATTGCTGCCTTGGCAGTGAATCTGCACCCCCAAACTCAAACCAAGCATTGTCCTCAATGCTTTATATTTGAAGAAGTAAGCGGCAAAACAAAATATGAATAGAAAACAGCAAGTAAAAACAGGAAAAACAATTAATATTGAATTAAGGACAAAGAAATTTAAAGCGACTCCGAAGAGCTGCTTGTAACAATTTTCCTCCGTGGCCTCGATGCCAAATGCTTTGTCCTTGGGGAAGGCGATGGTTACGCCTTTGCTTGCCTCGGCGGCTGGATTCGAGTGGGTGGGGTCCTTTGCATCGGGGCTTCTACTTCTTCTTTGTCCTAATAAAAACAAAAGAAAACGAAATGTCCTAAAATAACGTTAAAATAAATTATTCCTATAGATTGCGAAAAAGAAAGGATAGAAGGTTGCGACATTAATTCTGTATAGGAGGGCGTGCTAGGGCATCTTCTAAAGTGATGGTCTCCATAGTTTTTATGTCCTGTGGCCCAGAACAGTGCTTCAAGCGTTGGCCATTGACTTTGAATTCATGGCCATCTTTTAGTGATTTGATCGTTACAGCTTCATGGGGGAAAACTCGAACGACCTCAAATGGGCCTGACCATCTGGATTTAAGTTTTCCTGGAAACAGTCTATGCCTGGAGTTAAAAAAGAGGACGTGCTGCCCCGGCAAGAACTGCCTCGGCAGTAACTTTCGGTCATGCCATTTTTTTGTTTTCTCTTTGTAGATCTTGGCATTCTCATAGGCTGTTGTCCGAAATTCTTCTATCTCAATGAGATCTAGTAGTCTTTTCTGTCCGGCTTTTTCCCAATCCATATTTAAGTTCTTTACTGCCCAATATGCTTTATGCTCGATTTCTACAGGCAAATGACAAGCTTTCCCGAACACAAGCTTATATGGTAATGTTCCTAATGGGGTTTTGAATGTTGTCCTGTAGGCCCATAAAGCATCATCAAGACGATAAGACCAGTCCTTTCTAGATGGGTTTACCACCTTTTCAAGGATCTATTTTAGTTCCTTGTTGGATATTTCAGCTTGCCCATTTGTCTGTGGATGATATACCGTAGCGAGCTTGTGGGTGATGCCGAGTTTCTTTAGTGTCGCGGCAATAAGTCTGTTATCGAAGTGTTTTCCTTCGTCACTTATGATTGCTCTAGGGATTCCAAACCTTGTAAAAATATTTTTCTTGAGAAATCTGTGAACTGTCTTGGAATCATTGTGAGGTGTGGCGATTGCTTCGACCCACTTTGATACGTAATCCACGGCCACTAAGATATAAAGGTTTCCTTGAGAATATGGAAAGGGCCCCATGAAATCTATGCCCCAAACATCGAACAGCTCTACTTCCAGTATGGGTTGTAAGGGCATCTAATGTCGTCTTGAAATGTTGCCCGTGCGTTGGCAGCGGTCACAGTTCTTGTAATAGTCATGGGCATCTTTGTAGAGTGTGGACCAGTATAGGCCAGATTGCAGTACCTTTGCTGCTGTCCTATTTCCTCCAAAGTGTCCACCGCAAGGTGAGTCATGGCAGTGCTGGAGTACTGCTTTTTGTTCTTCTTCTAGCACACATCTTCTTATAACCTGATCAGGGGGTGGATGTTACTGCAGCAATGTCTTCTGCCAAAGTTGCGGAGATGTATTCAGACAATGCCGCGGCAGCGCGGTTGTAAACTACTGCGGCCTCTGTCTCGGCAGTATTCTTTGTAGTTGTAACAATTTGCAGTATTTGTTCATCTGGAAATTCATCTTGTATATCTTCAAGTAAGTGGGTATTGTCCTTGTTCTCTAACCTAGAAAGATGGTTGGCCACATGGTTTTCCGTACCCTTGCGATCCTTGATTTCAACGTCAAATTCTTGTAAAAGGAGGATCCATCTAATCAATCTAGGCTTGGCATCCTTCTTTGAGAAGAGGTATTTAATTGCCGAGTGATCAGTGTGGACAGTGACCCTTGTTCCAATGAGATATGATCGAAACTTGTCAAAGACAAATACCACGGCTAGTAATTCTTTTTCTGTTGTGGTGTAGTTGATTTGTGCATCATTGAGCGTTTTACTAGCATAATATATCACATGGAACAGATTATTCTTCCTCTGCCCGAGTGCTGCCCCGACAGCATGATCACTAGCATCACACATCAATTCAAATGGCAACGACCAATCCGATGGGATTACTATTGGTGCAGTGATTAACTTCTCTTTGAGAGTTTCGAATGCTTCAGTGCATTCCTTATTAAATTCGAATTTCCTATCTTGTTCGAGCAAGTTGCAAAGAGGTTTAGAAATTCTGGAGAAATTAGAAATAAACCGTCTATAGAAACCTGCATGGCCCAAGAAGCTTCGAAACCTGCATGGACAAGCAATAGTGTGTTGAGCACTTATCAATCATCAAGGACTGATTATCAACAGTGTTTCGACTTAGGGATAAGCGGAGCCATTCAAGGACACTTTGCCGAATCTTAGTGAGGTCTACCCAAGAGCAAGGGATTACCATGGCAGACACGCATTGTCGATGCCGAGGCAGTAATCTGGAGTATTGCTGAGGCAGATTCATGCGATAGCATTGGACAGAAACAAGTCGATTGATTCCACATTACAACGCAACTGGATCCTCCTACCCACTCTCCTCATTCATTCTCACTACCTTTATTTAGTTTTTATTTAAGTAGTTTACTCAAAAATCCTTCGTACTTGTGTTTTTACTTTACTTTTACAGGGTAAAAATATTAAAGAAGACATATTAAGTACATCAATCCCTGTGGAGACGATACACGATAAATACTTATCACTTTATTACTTGCGACGTGTACACTGCACAATTTGCGCTATTTCTACATGCAACAACAATTATTCGACCCATGATATAGAGCTAGTGGTAGTTGTGGTTGCCTTGGAAATTTGGAAGCATTATTTGTATGGTGAGAGATACACAGTGTACACAGATCACAAGTGTTTGAAGTATCTGATGACACAGAGAGATTTGAATCTGAGACAGCGCAGATGGCTCAAGTTATTGAAAGACTATGACCTCAAAATTGAATATCATCCGGGTAAAGCCAACGTAGTGGCAGATGATTTGTGTAAGAAAGTAGTTGTTGAGTTGAGATTTATGTTTGCTAGATTGAGTTTATCAGGTGATGGTGGCTTGGTAGCCGAGCTTCAGGTTAGACTTACTTTGGGTCAGTTGATCACAGGGAAATAACTGTCAGATAGATTTTTGACACCTCATGTGCAAGATGTAGCTGAAGGAAGACCTACAGAGTACAATTTCAGAAATGATGGTGTATTATGCTTTAGAGACAGAGTAGTTGAGCCGAATGACAGTGATTGAAGACATATAATTCTGATTGAAACGCACAGTAGTCCTTTTGCTACGCATCCGGGTAGTACGATGATATACTGTGGTTTGAAGGATGAGTACTTCTGGCTTGGTCTGAAGAGAGATATTGTTGACTATGTGAGTAAGTGTATGTGTTGTCAGAGAGTTAAGAAGAATATCAGTTTCCGTCTGGTTTGTTACAGCCGTTGAAGATTTCGGAATGGAAATGAGAAAATATCACCATGGATTCTGTATCCGGTTCGCCTTTGACTCCTTCGAGGAAGAATTCAATTCAGGTTATAGTTGATCGCTTCATGAAGTGTGCTCACTTTATTGTTGATCATACGACTTATTTGTTAGATAAGTTGGCAGATCGTACATCAGTGAGATTGCGAGACTGCATAGTGTGTCGAGATCGATTGTGTCTGACAGAGATTTGAGATTCACAGCCAGATTTTGGGAGTGTTTGCATAGTGCTTTGGGTGGCCGTTTGAATTTCAGTACTTTGTATCATCCTCAGTCAGATGGGCAGTCAGAGAGAGAGTTGTTTAGATTCTCGAGGATATGCTCCGATGTTGTATCATTGATTTTCAAGAACTCCGTTTAGTTGAACTGAAGTAGGTCAGAAATTGATATCGAGGCCAATTATGCTTAAGGGGACTACCGAGAAATTGAAATGATTTGTGTTCGGTTAAAGATAGCTTCAGATAGGCAGAAATCGTATGCGAAATTGAATCTGACAGAAATAGAGTATGAGGTGGGAGAAAAAGTGTTCTTGGAAGTGTCACTGTGGAATGGGATCATCCGTTTGGAAGGAAAGGCAAGTTAAGTCCAAGGTTTATAGGATTGTATGAGGTTGCTCTTTTCGCACTTGTTTTCCTTAGGTAAATTTCGAGGACAAAATTTTCTTTAAAGAGGAGAGAGATGTAACGACCCGGATTCGGATCCGAGTGTCGGGTTAACCTGAGAGTTTGGACTTCGATTTTGGGCCCCGAATGAGAGGTTTTGGGCTTTGTTGGGCTGCTTCTTTGGTTGGGCTTGAGTGTTGTGTTTGGGCTTAAGTTGTGAGCTGGAGGCATGTTAGTAATTTCACCATTAGTGAGTAAGGAGGGGGTTTTGGGGGCTGCAGAGGTGATCTCCTCACTTCTTCTCTTTTCTCCCTCATCTTCTTCATCTGGTGGCAAGGAAAGAAGGTATGTAAAGGTTAAATCTTGATGGTTTTGTTGAGGAATCACGTTTTGTGTTAGAAAGGTAAGTTGTAGAGTTGTTTTTGATCTATAGAATGAGCTAAGAATGGTTTGGTTTGGTGAAGAAAGAAGTGTGTGTGGGAAATCCAAGAATGAAGTTTTAATGGTTGTTTCTAAGTTTTCTTGATGTTTTTAAGAGTTAAAGACATCCCTAGCTGTGCTTAAGAGTTGGTTTTATCCCCTTCTTGTAGAGAAAGAAGTTAGAGATCCATCATCAAGTTTGGGCAAAAGGAAAGAGCTTGGAAGAGTGAGTTCGAGTTTTGGTTGTTGTGCTTGCTAAGGTTGGTACTTCCAACTCATCCTTTCATCATTCATATCATGGTAGCATGCATGACATGTAGATTTTGTGTTTGAATGCTTGGTTTGAGCTTTTGGGTCTTTAATGGTAATTCTCGGACTAATGTGTTAGATGACATGGAATTGATATTAAAACGCTTCAAACATTAACAATATTGAGTAGAAACACTTCTTGGGAGATTAGATTAAATTTTGGGGATGAATCCGTAGAATTTTCTAAGTGCAGACTTGCATTTCGTGTAGGGGTATCGATACACAGGCTACCGGTATCGATACCCATGAGTGGAAATAGGCTAAGTGTCCAGGTGTGTCGAATCATGGTTCCATACCGGGACATCCAATGGCATAATGGCATCGATACCAGTATCGATGCTAGAGGGTCCTCTTTCGTTGACTTTAGAAATGGTCAAAGGGTATCGATACTAGTATTGATACCCATGTTTCGATGCCTTCTTTGGGTGGGTATCGAAGCAGGGTGGTTCGATACCCCACATAAGGGTATCGATACCCCTACAAGAACTTAACAAGATAAGCTTTGTTTGAGGTTCGATAAGAGGATTAAGTGTCTTAATGAATCTTATAACTAATGAAATGAATTTTTAATACGAGTTTGATGTTATAACCCCGAACGACTAAGTTATGTTAAGTCTTGATGTGTTTTGATGTTAGGATCCTAGGTGGATCATTTGTGTGTATCGAGTTCTTTTTTGATGGAAATCCGGATATCCATAAGTGTTGCAACACGTTGAAGGCCATCCGATGTAACATGCCGGATGATGTTTTGAAGACTTTTATTCCGAGTGTTGGGTGGCCTCACTCGAAGATGTTCGATGTAACATTCCGAGCATGGGATTGGTTGGGCGGCCTCGTTCGAAGATATCCGATGTAATATTTCGGGCATAGGATTTGAGGACGGCCTCAATCCTGAGTGTAGGATCCCGATGCTGTGTGGACGCGGGCCTCACTCTTGTGTGTTATTCTGTGATGTGACATGTATATGTTGTGTGTGATATTATACATTGTTTATGCCATGTGGTAGGCAAGCATGCTAGATCATCATATCATGCACGATGTTTATATGTTATGCTTTACTACTTATGATATGCATGATGTTGGCCGAGTTCGGCGTACCCACTAAGCTTTAGTAGCTCAGCGTTCGAATGTGTTTTCGTGCGTAGGTTAGGTGAAGCCAATTCGTGGAGCACCATCGAGGTTTGGATTTCAGCATCGACCTATGCCAGAGTACATTTATAGATTAGTGGGCTAGTACTTAGTTGGACCCTATGTATCTTGTAACTCTGTTATTATTTCAAGTCGAATGTTTTAAATGATTTGTAATATTTTGGAGCTCCGATTACTTTATATTATTTTGGGCTTACGTTTTAACGTAAATGGATTTTATGAATAGTATTTTGGACTTGAATTGGATTTTATTTGTTGGGCTTTCGAAAGAAATTTGAAATACAGGTTTTGGGCCAGAGGCCCAATGTGACATCCGGGTCAGGGTGTTATAGAAGCGTTATGAGCATACCGTACTGCATTTAAAACCTCACTAGGAATGTCTCCATTTAAGTTATTCTATGGCAAAGCATGTCACCTCTTAGTCGAACTAGAGCACAAAGCTTATTGCACAATTCAGAAGCTCAATTTTGATGCCCAGCTAGCTGGAGAAAAAAGCTCTTATATTTGAATGAGATGGAAGAATTTAGAGCCCAAGCATATGAAAATGCTAAGATATACAAAGAGAAAATCACGAGATGGCACGACCAGACGGTTTTGCCACAGCATTTTCAAGTTGGTCAACAAGTGCTCTTATTCAACTCAAGGTTGAAACTTTTTCCTAGGAAACTTAAATCAAGGTGGTCTGGGCCATTCGAAGTGCACCATGTTTATCCCTATGGAGCAGTGGACATCAAGAACATTGATGATGGGAAAATTTTTAAGGTCAATGGCCAGTGACTGAAGATCTACACTGGAGCCCCTGTGATGCATGACAAACCAACTTCACATCTTCAAGATGCATGACATACTGATATGTCATGACATATTCAGCTTATTCTTGTTAATAAATAAATTGTTTCTAAGTCCATTTTATACTCTTTATTTCACTAAGTCTTTATCGTATTTATTTTTTTAGTTTAAATATCAAGCCACGAAGTTGCACAACCTGATGAACCTGCCTAGCAAGAAGCATAGCCAACCATGTAGCAAGAACAACAACAAATGCCCTCGCCATTATAGAAGTCCAAGCGTCGACTGAAAATGTCGGTTGGACGACAAGCGAGCCCACCTGTTGCTGCTAAATAGACCCACCCACGACCAGATGATGACTCAGATAGTGAACACAGCCCGCCCTCACTGAAGAAAAGAGTTACCCGCCGAATTGCCGTCACTGCATCAGCACCACACTCATAAGTCAAGGTACCTTGCATTCATTTCATTGCATTACATATAGGTTAGTTTTCTTTTATTAGTTGCATTGAGGATAATGTCTGTCTTAAGTTTGGGGGAGGTATCATTCATTATTTCATTTTCATTTTCATGATAGTAGCAGTTGCAGACAAATGCCATGAAAAATTAGTAAGTTTTTGAATAAGTTTATTGGATTAAAGTTAATAATGCTCGATGATGATATTTTTATGGAAAATGCTTGAATTGAATATGCATGACTTGGGATTTGGATAGAATCTGTTTTAGGACTTGATTTTTTTTGTTTATTTTATTGTTACATAAGTATATGTTTTCTATGCTTACGAAAGTTAGAAAATTTTTATAGAATGAGAACTTGAATTACTTGGCATATTTTAATGAAATTAAATGTTAATAGAAAGCTCTCGTTAGTTTAGTTTAGGAAGTTGTGAATAACTGTATAGTGATACTCCACTATGACATGGCATAACCATGTGCATATGAGTTAATGAAAGAGGCACAGGGTGACATTGCACTTTTAACTTGTCATGGCATTGCCTGGATACTGCGTTTTAATAAATGGAAGCTATGGCATGAGTAGAAGGTAGTGCGACAAGTTGGCTCCCCTCGTAGCAGTGTTTTATAAAAAAATGAAAAAAAAAGAAAAAAAATAAAGAAAGACAAGAAAGAAAGAGAGAAGATATTATATATATTAGGGGAGTATTAAAGTTGTGCTTAAATGAGAAAACATGCTTTTTTAGGATAGTGAACTTTCTTTAGAATTTTTCTAAGTTAACTAAGCAAAGATTGGATACACTCACGCACATAAACACTCGCATTTGATCTTATCCTAGAATAGTATTCTTGAAATCTCCACAAATCTTATATGTTTATGCCATGACTTTTCTGAGGGTTGAAACTCTAACCATTTACTTGTCTTGATCCTGAATATTGTCATTACATTTTTTCTTTGCTAGTTGTTATCCATTGCTTGAGGACAAGCAATAGCTTAAGTTTGGGGGGGTGATAACTCCATAAAAAGGCTATATTTAGAGCCTTTTTTACTTAATTTATTTAATGTATTTAAGCACATATAGGATCATTTAGATGCATTTAGGATCATAACATTGCATTAGGCGGCTGATTATGCTTTGGCATTTATGGTTCAGAAATAGATGTTATTTTACGGGGAAGGTAGTGTTTTGGTTGATGATGTGCAGGCAAAGAAAGCTGGGAGCAAGGGAGAATCTTTATGGCATTTTGCATATGGACAACAAAGGAAAAAAGACATGGAAAATATGGAGATATAGACTGGTTGTAACCACCTTGGGGGGACCACTATCACCATGTAAGAAATGTCATCATGTGAATGGAGGTGAAATAAGGAATTTCCCTAAACCCTAGGGTTTTCAACCCCCCCACCACCACCACTACCACTTTATAAGGGATGGTGACCTAAAAAATGAGCACCCTTTAATTTTAAGAGAGGACCTTTGGGGGCTGATTTCGAGGCACAAGGAGAGCAAAAAAACGGCGGAGAAAGCTTCCACCTTTCTTCCCCAACCACCGTCCGAAGGATTCCTCCATTGATCGAGCTTGAAGGGAGTGGCATGCTAGGCTCCCGAGAGGGGCAAGTGATAAGTGCTCAACACACTATCACTTTTTACTCCTTTTATGGGCATTAATCACCAAATATACACCCACTTGGACCAATGCATGAACTCAATGTGATATATTTAGAAGTTAAGCTCATAAAGATAATATTTACAGAAAATGCACGTTTTACTGAAATTTTTTATATTTGTGCAGGAAAACCATTGTCGCGACAGCGACAAGGCCGAGGCAGGACCTGATGCCAAGGCAGTAGCAGAAAGACAAGAAGCAAGACTGTAGGCGATGAAAAGATAAAAATCCAAGGGACGTGTCTGGACTCAAAGCCCATGAATCGGAGCTGGCTAGCATAAGGAAAAGCCCAAGAAAAGACCACACGGGAAAGCCCCCTTAGCCGAATTAAACATGGAAATATTTTAATTATGTACTTGACTTGTTCCCTACTCCAAGTTGTATTCTACTTAGGAAAGGTTTGCCCTAGGTCTAGCCTATATAAAGACCTAGCCACCCAATGTAATATAGACGGAATACCTAGGGAGAGAGCCGATTTCTATACTTGTCTTCTTCCTCTCCATTATGTTCTAAACCTTCTTAGGGATTAGGTGAAGGTTGTCGAGTATATGTGAGAGGAGATTGTACTTTGTCTTTGATTCAATGCAATAAAATTATCAAGGTTTGCTTATCTTTTGTTATTCCTTGTTCTCGCATTCAAGCTCGGGAGAGGAGAGTGTGAGTCATCCATTTATCTAAGCTCGGGAGAGTTTGATTCACTAAAGGGATAAGTACGGTGTTTCAATCGCGAAATACTAACTCGGCCTAGGGATAGGTTAAGAGTTTCAGCGGCTAAAAGAAGTGTGAGATTGGTTGGTGAGTATAATTGGTTCACGCCGGGTGGTATCATCAAGGACTAGTCATCAACAGCACTCTGACTTAGGGATAAGCGGAGTTATTTAAGGACACTTTGCCGAACTTTGGTAAAGTCTACCCACGAGCAAGGGATTGCCGCGGCAGACAGTATTGTCGCTGCCAAGGCAGTAAATTGCAGTGTTGCCGAGGCAGTGATATACGATTGCATTGAGCAGAGACAAGTCAATCAAATCCACAATACAACGCAACTGGATCCTGACCCATCTCTCTCTATTATTCCAACTCTTTACTTTTATTTAGTTATTTTAGTTTATATAAACCAACTCAAATCACTTGTGTGTTTACTTTTCTACAGAACAAGAAGGTGAAGGAAGCATATTAAGTCTACCGGTCCCTGAGGAGACGATAATCCGATAATACTTATCACTTATTACTTTTGATGTGTCCACTTGCACTAAACGCGCACTTTTGACACGCGATAAGTTTTTGGCGCCGTTGTCGGGGACTGACAACTAAATTTTGTTTTCTTTATTTTCTTGTTTATTTTTATTTTTATTTTACTTTTGTTTTTCGTGGTGTATGACCAGGGCCAATCCAACCAACCCCTTGTACGAGTTAGATCCAGAGATCGAAAGAACAAGGCAACGGTTGAGGAGACAGATCCAAGGAGCCATGGCAGATCACCCGGCAGGACAAAACTTACCTGCCGGCAATGGAGGACTTCCGCCGCCACCTGGGCCGCTGAAGCTCACTGTCAGAGACTTCCTGGAGAAGGACTTAAGTGGATTAAACCCAGGAGTTGTCACACCGGAGATAGAAGCAACCTATTTTGAACTAAAACCTGTTATGTTCAATATGTTAAATACAATTGACAATTTGGTGGGTCTGCAACTGAAGACGCAAGGCAGCACCTCAAGTCCTTCGTGGAAATTTGCAACTCTTTTAAAATCCAAGGAGTCCATGAAGATGTCTTGCGATTAAAGTTATTCCCCTATTCACTGAGGGATAGGCGAAAGCTTGGTTGAATAGCATTCCAGTAGGATCTATTGGATCTTGGAGCGAACTTTGCCGTGATTTTATTACTCGTTTTAATCCCATAAATTTATATGATAGAATCCGTAATGAAATCACTTCTTTTCGACAGGCAGAACACGAACCAATGTACGAGGCATGGGAGCGCTACAGGGAGCTATTGCACAAGTTTCCTTTGCATTGATTTCCCCTATGGACACAAGTAACAATGTTTTAAATTGCCACGAATGCCCCGACAAGGATGATGTTAGATGCCTCGGCAAACGAAACACTCCTTGATAAAGCACCTGAGGAAGCTATTGAAATATAGAATAAACTCGCAAAGAATGACTTTCAGTTTCCTACATCTAGGCGAGGAGGAGTAAGACGCCAAGCCACGGTAAATGAATTAGACACATCAAATTCAATGGCAGCACAATTGGCCTCTCTTACCAAGATGGTGCAAAACCTACAGTTACAACAAAATACCCGTAAGGTCAAGGTAATTGATTCCTACTGTGACTTATGCGGAGGTAACCACAGTTCCTCTGAGTGCATGAATCAAGAAACCGGTATGTATGTTGGGAACTAAAACCGAAACAATATGATGTCCAACACATACAACCCCTCATGGAAGATGCATCCAAACCTATCATGGAGCAACCCTAACAATGCATTAAACCCAATCACCCAACCTTCAGGATTTCAACAACCGATGCCGCAGCAGCAAGCCCAGCAGTCAATGCCGCCGCCGCAGATGCAGCAGCAACCGGTAAGTTCATTGGAGAACACGCTAAAGGCCTTTATGATGAAAACTGAGTCATACATGGCAGAGAATAGTAATTTCATCAAGAGGACAGATGCCTTCATGAATAGAACTGAGATGAGGTTGCAAAATCAAGAAGCGACCATTAAAATGCTTGGAACTCAGGTTGGGCAGTTTGCTCAAAGCATAAATACTAGACCACAAGGAGGACTACCTAGCAATATTGAAGTTGCTAAGGTAATGGGCCATGAACAGTGCAAAGCAATCACTACTAGGAGTGGTCTACAGCTGAAGGAAAAGATCCCAGAGAGCCAAATTCAATCAGCGGATCGAGCAAAAGAAGAGGCTGAACAAACTAAAGCTGATAACACTGCCCCGGCAGAAAGCACTACAGCTCCTGAGCAGCCTGCCGAGGCAGCAACAACTCCAGTGGTGCCAGGTATTAAATTTCAAACTAAAGAAACCCTGGATGAGATAAGACCACCACCACCTTTCCCACAAAGGTTGAAAAAGCAAAAACAGGACCAGCAATTCAAGAAGTTCCTCGACATCTTGAAGCAAGTCCACATCAACATACCGTTCGTTGAAGCTATTGAATAAATGCCTAACTATGCCAAGTTCCTAAAGGACATGGTGTCAAAGAGGAAACGAATAGGTGAGTTTGAGACAGTGGCTGCTATCGAGGGCTGCATGGCCATGCTGCATAACCGCATGCCACCAAAGTTAAAAGATCATGGTTGCTTTATCATACCTTGTGCGATAGGTAAGCATTATGAAGGTAAGGCCCTATGCGACCTTGGAGCAAGCATAAATCTCATACCCAAATCAGTCTTTCAAAAGCTTGGAATTGGAAGGGCGAAACCTACAACAATTATGCTCCAACTAGCGGATTGATCCTATGTGCAACCTGAAGGCAAAATCGAGGACATACTGGTAAGAGTAGATAAGTTTATTTTTCTTGCTGATTTTCTTGTCCTTGATTGTGAATCAGATGACAATGCACCGATCATCCTTGGGAGACCTTTTCTTGCAACTGGACGCACCCTAATTGACGTGGAAAAAGGAAAACTGACAATGAGAATCAATGATCAAGAAATCAAACTAAATGTGTGTCAATTGATGAAGAGACATGACGAACTAGAAGAAGAATGTCAGATGCTGGATGACACAGATGAAGATCACACAATACCTTGTCTTAGCAACAACTGCCTCGGCAGTGATCTCCATGACATACCCCAGGTATGCCTCGGCAGTGATATGGATGACTGTTACAGCAGTACTTTGAACAGTGCTGAGACAATCGAGAAGGAGGAAGCTAATTGGACAACACATCTTCTAGGTAAGTACTTTGAACCATTAGAGTATAAAGGGAAAAATGAACAATCTGTAAATAAAGAACCGTTGGTCACAGAATTAAAACCCTTACCAGAAAAACTAAAATATGCTTATTTGGGAGATAACCACACGATGCCGGTAATTATTTCTTCTAAGTTGTTTCCAGAACAGGAACAGACCTTAATAGCAATGCTGCGGCAGCACAAAAAGGCAATTGGGTGGTCAATTGATGATCTGAAAGGAATAAGTCCAGTGGTATGTATGCATAAAATCCTCTTAGAAGAAGACCATAAGCCCACTGTTGAAGCTCAAAGAAGACTTAATCACGCTATGAAGGAGGTAGTACATAAGGAAATAATCAAGTGGCTTGATGCAGGAATTATTTATCCTATCTCTGACAGTGCCCCGGTACAATGTGTACCTAAGAAAGGTGGTATGACCGTTATAACTAACGAGAACAACAAATTGATACCAATCAGGACTGTGACCGGTTGGAGGGTTTGTATGGATTATCGCAAGTTGAATAAGGCAACGAAGAAGGATCACTTCCCTTTACCCTTCATTGATGAAATGCTTGATAGACTTGCTGGTAAACCTTATTACTGTTTTCTTGATGGTTATTCAGGATACAATCAAATTGCCATTGATCCAGAAGACCAGGCAAAAACCACTTTCACTTGCCCATATGGAACTTATGAATTTAGAAGGATTTCGTTCGGCCTTTGCAATGCCCGGCAACTTTCTAGAGATGCATGATGGCGATTTTTTTTTGACATGATAGAGGACTTCTTAGAGATATTCATGGATGATTTCTCAGTCTTTGGAGACAGCTTTGATCATTGCCTCGGCAATCTCGAAAAAGTGCTGCAAAGATGTGAGGAATCCAATCTAGTCCTAAACTGGGAAAAATGCCATTTTATGGTAAATGAAGGTATCGTATTGGGCCACAAAATATCATCACAAGGAATAGAAATGGATAAAGCCAAGATAGATGTGATAAAGAATTTACCTCCACCAATTTCTGTGAAAGGAGTTCGAAGCTTCTTGGGCCATGCAGGTTTCTATAGACGGTTTATTTCTAATTTCTCCAAAATTTCTAAACCTCTTTGCAACTTGCTTGAACAAGATAGGAAATTCGAATTTAATGAAGATTGCACTGAAGCATTCGAGACTCTCAAGGAGAAGCTAATCACTGCACTGATAGTAATCCCACCGGATTGGTCGTTGCCATTTGAATTGATGTGTGATGCTAGTGATCATGCTGTCGGGGTAGCACTCGGGCAGAGGAAGAATAATCTGTTCCATGTGATCTACTATGCCAGTAAAACACTCAATGATGCACAAATCAACTACACCACAACAGAAAAAGAATTACTAGTAGTGGTATTTGCCTTTGACAAGTTTCGATCATATCTCATCGGAACAAAGGTCATTGTCCATATTGATCATTCGGCAATTAAATACCTCTTCTCAAAGAAGGATGCCAAGCCTAGACTGATTAGATGGATCCTTCTTTTACAAGAATTTGATGTTGAAATCAAAGACCGCAAAGGTACAAAAAACCAAGTGGCCGATCATCTTTCTAGACTGGGGAACAAGGACAATACCCACTCACTTGAAGAAATACAAGATGAATTTCCAGATGAACAAATAATGCAAATTGTTAAAACTGCAAGGGATACTGCCGAGATAGAGGCCGCAGCAGTATACAATCGCGCTGCCGCGGCATTGTCTGAATACATCTACGCAGCATTGACAAAAGACCTTGCCGCAGTAACATCCACCCCCTGGTATGCTGATCTTGTCTGAATACATACACCCACTCACTCGAACTATTGCTTGTCCTCAAGCAATGCAAACCATCAATTTGCCGAACTATACTCTCTCTTGGTCTTACATGTCCATCTATTCTCCCCACCATAACTAGGCATATTCTTAAGTCTTAATCATTCGGTTACCCAAGGGTTTACCTAGAAACAAACTATAAGAATTGTGCGTGTGTGCGTTTTTGTGGACAAGTTGATTAAAGGCTTTCTTAGATAAACTCTAAGTTCAAGACAAATATACATTGGTTAAGTATTCTCTTCTTATCAAACACCAAATCTTGAGCCAATTTCAGGCACCTAATGACTTGTGTTTTTCTTTTCACTAAATTCCTTTTTTCTTTTTAATATTCCTTAAAACATACTACAGCCAATTTCGGGCACCTCTAGCATGAAGAAGAGACTTTCTAGAGCCGGTGGTAGGCACCTCTAGTTACTTTCCAAAAATCTAAGTCTTTATCACCTAAGTTCATTAAAAGAATTCCTGTAATCCAACAAGTCCAAAAAGTGTTTAAAGTTCTTCCTATAGTAAGCTTCTAAGTTTTCATCCTTAAGCATCCTAAGGTTAAGCCCTCTTAACAGAACCTAAACATGGTAAGGAGAAAGATTTCTATAGCCTTAAGGAATAAACTAAGGCAATACTGATTATAAGTAGTGCAAAAGTGTAAGCAGTTAATTCAACTAAGGCGGGGAACATGAAAAATTTTTTAAAAAAAATCACTGGAATACTCCCTTTTTGGCAAGGCCGCGACAGTAGATTGCTGCCGTAGCAGTGAATCTGCACCCCCAAACTCAAACCAAGCATTTTCCTCAATGCTTTATATTTGAAGAAGTAAGCGGCAAAACAAAATATGAATATAATAAACAGCAAATAGAAACAGTAAAAGCAATTAATATTGAATTAAGGACAAAGAAATTTAAAGCGACTCCGAAGAGCTGCTTGTAACAATTTTCCTCCTCGGCCTTGATTCTAAATGCTTTGTCCTTGGTGAAGACGATGGTTGTGCCTTTGCTTGTCGGGGCGGTTGGACTCGTGTGGACGGTGTCCGTTGCATTGGGGCCTCTACATCCTCTCCTTCTTCTACATCAGCCATCTCTTCGGTGAGCATTACGTCCGTTCCTCCTCGCATTGTTGTTGCTCCTCCGGTGTGGTGTGTGCTTGGGCCGGCGGCAGTGGAGCTTTGGTGTACATAGGCATCTATCTCGGCTGATAGACTGCCCATGATAATTGGTGATCTGGGTGGGGTGCTGAAAACGGCCCTTCGCTTCGATGGCCTTCTGCTGACAGACGAGGCCGCGGCAGAATCTGCTGCCCTAGATGGGCCGGCAGCCTGGTATTGGGGCTGAGGGTCCGCATGGAAGAACGTCCTTGGTCCTCCCGGGGCTGGTGTAGTCTCGGTGTAAGGGGCGGCTGTAACGAACATGTTGTTGGGAAACTCAAAAAATTGTACTCCTTGGTCCGGGAAGGCGTACAACATCATCTGGGCTAGAGTGCCATTGAAATCCCTTTGGTACTCCATGTACCTTTGTTGTCTGAGGTCCATTGCTGCCATTCGCTGCAAGATCTCCTGGTACGGGTCAGCTGCGGCAGAGGTGTGGGCAGTACCAGGCATGTCTGCCGTGTACTAGGCCCTGGCAGCAGTATCGGCAGTGAACTGCTGTAGCGTTGCTTGGACAGGTTCTGCTTGTGTGATCTACATGACTTTATGACAGAAGTCCCTGGTCCATCCTCGTCGTGAGGGCATGTATTCTTCCGTTTCTTCGATGTGCACACCTGCGGCAACACATAAACCCGTGATCAAACAAGGAAAATACAATGGTCCCCTATCTTTCTTACCGCACTCGTGAATTTCCCGAAGGATGATCTCGCCAACGTTGATGGTCCTCTTGTTGATGATGGATTGTATCAGCACCAATCTTTTATGATCTACCGTGCTATTGTGTAATGTGGGGATGAGTCGTCGTTTGACAAAGGTGTTCCACATCTTGGCCTCAGGTTTTAGACTTTGTCTTGTTACGGATCCTCGATGGGTACCGGTTTCCCATGGGTTTTTTGCATAACAAAGATCATCTTTGATGAGCTCGTAGTCCTCGGCAGTGACGTCCTCCATGAATTCGGCGTGGATGTCACTATCAGGGGTGAGGCCGTAGAAATTATTGATTGTCTCGGCATCGAGCTGGACTGGCCTGCTGCGGCAATGAACGAAGAGGGAGTCTTTGCTAGGCCCATGCGCGTAGAACTCCCGGACGATCGTGGCATTCGCCTAGGCAGGTTGAAGATAGAAAATTTCCCAGTTTTGGTACTTAATTCTGTCGAAGAGGTAGTGCTCAATACCGTAGTTCTCTTCATCTGCATGCTGGAAACCTTGCTCTTCCCATAGTTGCCGAGCGATGAAAGATCTGTTGAAGCGATCTTCAACGTTGGCGGGGGCGAATCGCTTGTATGTTGCCATCAAGATTGAGAGATGTGATTTCTTGGAGTTTTTCTTGAAAAGAATCTGGAGTTTAACGAAGATTAGTATGCAGAGAGTAATGTGAGAGAGAGATTGTTATGAATACTAAAGAAAACAAGAAAGCAAGAGTGAATAGTTCAAAAGGAAGGAGTTTCATATATAGGCCTCGGCCTTGCGACCGTTGAAGCCACTAGCCGTTTTGTAACCGTTTCCTTTTTCTGCCGCGGCAGGAATCTCGGTAGCCTAGCCATTACACTTTTTTGCCCGTTGGGACTGCTGCGGCCCTGACAATGTTTTATTGCCTCGGCAGAGTTCCTGCTGTGAACTATTTCTCCTTTATTCTTGCTTTTTATTCCTAAATAAAACACACAAAAGAAAAATACTTAAAGCAAAAATAATTAGAAAAAAAATAAAAATAAAAATAAACTAACTAATCCTAATATATTAATAAAGAGAAGGGAGTAGATCATGTTACTGGTGGAGAGCATGCAAATGTCTCTCCCAAAATTATTCTCTCCCTTAGGCCCAAATTGTGAATCGTTTGTGGGCCACTCTTTTTTTCTGTGTGTCCATCCACCTTGGGCTTAATCTTCTTGCTGAATATCCTGCCGAGCAGACTGCCAAGGCAGGATACTTTAGTATCTACTAAGTGGATGGCCTTGCACTCCTCTGGATCATCATATTTTTTAAGTTGTGGAATGCATTGAGTTTGACTTGTTGGTCATTAACCCGCATTGTCAACTCTCCTTTTTCCACGTCAATTAGAGTGCGTCCATTTGCAAGGAAAGGTCTCCCAAGGATGATCGGTGCATTTTCATCTGCTTCACAATCAAGGACAAGGAAGTCAGCAGGAAAAATAAACTTATCTACTCTTACCAGTATGTCCTCGATTTTGCCTTCAGGTTACACATAAGATCGATCCACTAGTTGGAGCATCACTGTTGTAGGTTTCGCCTTTCCAATTCCAAGCTTTTGAAAGACTTATTCGGGCATGAGATTTATGCTTGCTCCAAGGTCGCATAGGGCCTTACCTTCATAATCATTATCTATCGCACAAGGTATAGTAAAGCAACCAGGATCTTTTAACTTTGGTGGCATGCGGTTATGCAGCATGGCCATGCAGCCCTCGGTAGCAGCCACTATCTCAAACTCACCTATTCGTTTCCTCTTTGACACCATGTCCTTTAAGAACTTGGCATAGTTAGGCATTTGTTCAATAGCTTCAACGAACGGTTTGTTGATGTGGACTTGCTTCAAGATGTCGAGGAACTTCTTGAATTGCTGGTCCTGTTTTTGCTTTTTCAACCTTTGTGGGAAAGGTGGTGGTGGTCTCATATCATCCAGGGTTTCTTTAGTTTGAAATTTAATACCTGGCACCACTAGAGTTGTTGCTGCCTCGGCAGGCTGCTCAGGAGCTACAGCGCTTTCTGCCGGGGCAGTGCTATTAGCTTCAGTTTCAGTTTGCTCAGCCTTTTCTTTTGCTAGACCAGCTGATTGATTTTGTCTCTCTGGGATCTTCTCCTTCAGCTTTAGACCACTCATAGTAGTAATTGCCTTGCACTGTTCATGGCTCATTACCTTAGCAACTTCCGTATTGCTAGATAGGCCTCCTTGTGGTCTAGTGTTTATGCATTGAGCAAACTGCCCAACCTGAGTTTCCAGCGTTTTAATGGTTGCTTCTTGATTTTGCAACCTCATCTCAATTCTATTCATGAAGGCATATGTCCTCTTGATGAAATTGCTATTCTCTGCCATGTATGACTCAGTTTTCATCATGAAGGCCTTTAACGTGTTCTCCAATGAACTTACCGGTTGCTGCTGCATCTACTGCTGCGACATTGACTGCTGGACTTGCTGCTGCGGCATCGGTTGCTGAAATCCCGAAGGTTGGGTGATTGGGTTTAAGGCATTGTTTGGGTTGCTCCATGATAGGTTTGGATGCCTCTTCCATGAGGGGTTGTATGTGTTGAACATCACATTGTTGCGGTTGTAGTTCCCAACATACATTCCGGTTTCTTGATTCATGCAATCAGAAGAACTGTGGTTACCTCCACATAAGTCACAATATGAATCAATTACCTTGACCTCACGGGTATTTTGTTGTAACTGTAGGTTTTCCACCATCTTGGTAAGAGACGCCAATTGTGCTGCCACTGAACTTGATGAGTCTAATTCATTTACCGTCGCTTGGCGTCTTACTCCTCCTCGGCTAGATGTAGGAAACTGAAAGTCATTCTTTGCGAGTTTATTCAATATTTCAATAGCTTCCTCAGGTGCTTTATCCAGGAGTGTTCCGTTTGCCGAGGCATCTAACATCATCCTTGTCGGGGCATTCGTGGCATTGTAAAACATTATCACTTGTGTCCATAGGGGAAATCCATGCAAAGGACACTTGTGCAATAGCTCCCTGTAGCGTTCCCATGCCTCGTACATTGGTTCGTCTTCTGCCTGTCGAAAAGAAGTAATTTCATTACGGATTCTATCATATAAATTAGTGGGATTAAAACGAGTAAAGAACATAAGTGAGTTGATTTGATTTATCTAAACTAAAATAACTAAATAAAAATAAAGGATTGAAATAATAGAGAGAGATGGGCTAGGATCCAGTTTGCGTCGTATTGTGGATTTGATTGACTTGTCTCTGTCCAATGCAATCGTATATCACTGCCTCGGCAGCACTGCAGTTTACTGCCTTGGCAGCGACAATACTGTCTGCCGCGGCAATCCCTTGCTCGTGGGTAGACATTACCAAAGTTCGGCAAAGTGTCCTTGGATGACTACGCTTATCCCTAAGTCAGACTGTTGTTGATGACTAGTCCTTTATGATACCTCCCGGCGTGAACCAATTATACTCACCAACCAATCTCACACTTCTTTTAGCTGCTGAAACTCATAACCTATCCCTAGGCCGAGTTAGTATTTCGCGATTGAAACACCGTACTTACCCCTTTCGTGAATCTAACTCTCCCGAGCTTAGATAAATGGATGATTCACAATATCCTCTCCCGAGCTCAATTGTGAAAACAAAGAATAACAAAGGATAAGCAAACCTTGATAACTTTATTGCATTGAATCAAAGACAAAGTATAATCCCCTCTCACAAATACTCGACAACCTTCACCTAATCCCTAAGAAGGTTTAGAATATAATGGAGGATAAGAAAACAAGAATAGAAATCGGCTCTCCCCCTAGGTATTCCTTGTTTTGTACATTGGGTGGCTAGGTCCTTATATAGGCTAGACCTAGGGCAAACCTTTCCTAACTAGAATACAACTTGGAGTAGGGAACAAGTCAAGTACATAATAATAAAAATATTTCCAAGTTTGCTTCGGCTAAGGGGTTTTCCCGCGTGGTCTTCCTTTGGGCTTTTCCTTGTGCTAGCCAGCTCCGATCCATGGGCTTCAAGTCCAGACACATTCCTTGGATTTTTATCTTTCCATCGTTGATAGTCTTGCTTCCTGTCTCTCTGCTGCTGTCTCGGCATCAGGTCCTGCCTCGGCCTTGTCGCTGTCGCGGCACTGGTTCTCTTGCACAGATATTAAAACGCAGTAAAACGTGCCTTTTCTGTAAATATTATCTATATGAGTATAACTTCTAAATATATCACATTAGGCACATGCATTGGTCCGAGTGGGTGCATATTTGGTGATGAATGCCCATAAAAAGAGTAAAAGGTGATAGTGTGTTAAGCACTTAACAGTAAGTTACTGCCGCGGCAGTTCCTGCCGGGGCAGCACGTCCTCCTTTTCAAATCCAGGCTTAGACTGTTTCCAAGAAAACTCAAATCCAGATGGTCAGGGCCATTTGAAGTCGTTCGAGTTTTCCCACATGGAGCAGTAACGATCAAATCACCAAAGGATGGCCATGATTTCAAAGTAAATGGCCAACGCTTGAAACACTATTCTGGGCCACATGACATGAAGACTATGGAGACCATCACCTTAGCAGATGCGTTCGCACACCCTCCTTTGAAGAATGAATGCTGCGACCTTCCATTTTTTTTCTGCGATTTCTAGGAATAATTTTAAATTTAACTTTTATTTTAGGATATTTAATTGTTGATTTTCTTTTGTTTTCTTTAGCACAGAGACAAAGTGAAGGCAAGCAAATGCACAACCATCGCCTTCACCAAGGACAAAGCATTCGGCAGCAAGGCCGAGGAGAAAAATTATCACAAGCAGTTCTTCAGAGTCGCTTTAAAATTTTTGTCCTTAATTCAATATTAATTGCTTTTCTTGTTTTAAATGCTGCTTATTTCATAATTGTTTTGCCGCTTATTTCTTCAAATATAAAGCATTGAGGAAAATGCTTGGTTTGAGTTTGGGGGTGCAGATTCACTGCCAAGGCAGCAATCTACTGCCGAGGCCTTGCCAAAAAGGGAGTATTCCAGTGAATTTTTTTTAATTTTTCATGCTCCCCGCCTTACTTGAATTAACTGCCTACACTTTTGCACTGCTTATCATCAGTATTGCCTTAGTTTATTCTTTAAGGCTATAGAAATCTTTCTCCTTACCATGATTAGGATCTTTCAAGAAGGTTTAACCTTAGGATACTTAAGGATGAAAACTTAGAAGCATACTATAGGAAGAACTTTAAACACTTTTGGGACTTGTTGGATTTTAGGAATTCTTTTAATGAACTTAGGTGATAAAGACTTAGATTTTTGGAAAAGTAACTAGAGGTGCCTACCACCGGCTCTAGAAAGTCTCTTCTTCATGCTAGAGGTGCCCGAAATTGGCTCTAGTATGTTTTAAGGAGTATTAAAAAGAAAGAAGGAATTTAGTGAAAATAAAAACACAAGTCTTTGAGGTGCCCAAAATTGGCTCAAGATTTGGTGTTTGAAAAGAAGAGAAACACTTAACCAAATTCTACTTGTCTTGAACTTAGAGTTTGTCTAAGAAAGCCTTTAATCAAACTTGTCCACAAAAACGCACACACTCACAATTCTTATAGTTTGTTTCTAGGTGAACCCTTGGGTAACCGAATGGTTAAGACTTAAGAATAGGCCTAGTTATGGTGGGGAGAATAGATGGACATGTAAGACCAAGAGAGAGTAGAGTTCGGCAAATTGATGGTTTGCAATGCTTGAGGACAAGCAATAGTTCGAGTTTGGGGGTGTGATAAGTGCTCAACACACTATCACTTTTTACTCCTTTTATGGGCATTAATCACCAAATATACACCCACTTGGACCAATGCATGAACTCAATGTGATATATTTAGAAGTTAAGCTCATAAAGATAATATTTACAGAAAAGGCACGCTTTACTGCAATTTTTTTATATCTGTGTAGGAAAACCATTGTCGCGGCAGCGACAAGGCTGAGGCAGGACTAGAGGCCGAGGCAGCAACAGAAAGACAGGAAGCAAGACTGTAGGCGATAAAAAGATAAAAATCTAAGGGACGTTTCTGGACTCAAAGCCCATGAATCGGAGCTGGCTAGCATGAGGAAAAGCCCAAGAAAAGACCACGCGGGAAAGCCCTCTTAGCCAAATCAAACTTGGAAATATTTTAATTATGTACTTGACTTGTTCCCTACTCCAAGTTGTATTCTACTTAGGAAAGGTTTGCCCTAGGCCAAGCCTATATAAGACCTAGCCGTCCAATGTATAAGGGAGAGAGCCGATTTCTATACTTGTGTTCTTCCTCTCCATTATGTTCTAAACCTTCTTAGGGATTAGGTGAAGGTTGTCGACTATATGTGAAAGGAGATTGTACTTTGTCTTTGATTCAATGCAATAAAATTATCAAGGTTTGCTTATCCTTTGTTATTCCTTGTTCTCGCTTCAAGCTCGGGAGAGGAGAGTGTGAGTCATCCATTTATCTAAGCTCGGGAGAGTTAGATTCACGAAAGGGATAAGTACGGTGTTTCAATCACGAAATACTAACTCGGCCTAGGGCTAGGTTAAGAGTTTCAGCGGCTAAAAGAAGTGTGAGATTGGTTGGTGAGTATAATTGGTTCACGCCGAGAGGTATCATCAAGGACTAGTCATCAACAGCACTCTGACTTAGGGATAAGCGGAGTCATTTAAGGACACTTTGCCGAACTTTGGTAAAGTCTACCCACGAGCAAGGGATTGCCGCGGCAAACAGTATTGTCGCTGCCAAGGCAGTAAACTGCAGTGCTGCCGAGGCAGTGATATACGATTGCATTGAGCAGAGACAAGTCAATCAAATCCACAATACAACGCAACTGGATCCTGACCCATCTCTCTATTATTCCAACTCTTTATTTTTATTTAGTTATTTTAGTTTAGATAAACCAACTCAAATCACTTGTGTTTTTAATTTTCTACAGAACAAGAAGGTGAAGGAAGCATATTAAGTCTATCGGTCCCTGAGGAGACGATAATCCGATAATACTTATCACTTATTACTTTCGATGTGTCCACTTGCACTAAACGCGCACTTTTGACACGCGACAACAAGTACGCTAAGGCGTCCCATGGTGGTCGAAGAAGCCGGTGGTAGTGCGCACCAAGGGTGTCTTCTAACCTTTCCCTTTGCTTTATTTCGTATATTTGAGAGGTTTATGTGGATGATATTTGTTCTTAAACTCTTTCACACCACCATGTTTAGCTTTATTTCGGTGGATGTTTTTTTGAATGATTAACTCTTTATCTTTTTATGAATATTCTAGCATATTATGTGTTTGTTTATTTGCTTTGCTCATTGTGTTTAATCATTTAAGCATTGTGATGAGTGCCTAAAAGTCCTATTCTTTATACCAATTTCCCACTCGATTATTGTTAATAAAGGACAGATTTAATGGCAATACTAGATAATTCTGCTTATTTCCATATTTCAGCATCCCAATACTTAATTCATGAATTTATCTATTATTTGGCATAAAATAGGTACGGTTAATGGTTTCTTCTCTTAGACAGGAAACTACCACATAGTTAATGCCAGATAGCATGATGGATGCTGGAAGCTGAAGCTGAAATGCAAATAAGCACCTACCTCGACAGCACTTTGATGCCTCGACAGCAGTTTACTGCCTCAGCAGCACTTTGATGCCCCAACAGCAGTTTACTGCCTTGGCAACACTTTAATGCCTCGGCAGCATCTGAGGCCGCGGCAGCACCTGAAGTGCAAATGCTGATATGATAGGCGATTTGAAGAGAAAAATAAGGTGAACGTTTTAAGACAAGAGACATAGAAATCGGAGCTGAGGAACACACGGAAAGTCAAGGTCAAAGGCCACGCGGGAAAATAATCCTTATAGGAATAAACTAGGAAATAAAATAAATATCTTTTATTTATGTACTTAGCTTGTGTTTTACTCCAAGTTGTATTCCTACTTTGGAAAGGTTTGCCCTAGGCCAAGCCTATATAAACCATAGCCTATGTAGAGAGGAGGATATCTCGAATTCAAGTGTTCATAGAAAACCCTAAACTTCTCCATCGTCCCCTTGGGGTTTAGGTTAGATTGTGGAGTAGTTGTGGATGAAAATTGTACTTTGATTTCTTGTTTCAATGCAATAAAATTATCAAGGTTTGCTTATCATTTGTTATTCCTTGTTCTCGCATTCAAGCCCGGGAGAGAAGTTTGTGAGTAATCCATTTATCTAAGATCGGGAGAGTTAGATTCACGAAAGGGGTAAGTACGGTGTTTCAATCGCGAAATACTAACTCGGCCTAGGGATAGGTTAAGAGTTTCAGCGGCTAAGAGAAGTGTGAGATTGGTTGGTGAGTATAATTGATTCACGCCGGGAGGTATCATCAAGGACTAGTCATCAACAGTACTTCGACTTAGGGATAAGCGGAGTTATCCAAGGACACTTTGCCGAACTTTGGTAAAGTCAAACCACGAGCAAGGGATTGTCGCGGCAGACAAGTATCGTCGCTGCCAAGGCAGTAATCTGCAGTGCTGCCAAGGCAGTGATGTACAATTGCATTGGACAGAAACAAGTCAATTGAACCCACACTACGAAGCATTCTAACCTACCCCACTTTTCCATTCTTGATTTCTTGATCATTTATCTTTATTGCTTTAATTAGTTTTCCTAGTTATAATCCAACTCAACTATTTGTGTCTTTAATTTTCCATTGTGCAGGAAGAATAAATTGCGTAAGTAAAGCCAATCCCTGTGGGTTCGACATCTTAAATACTTCAATCTGACAAAAGGTGGAAGGACGAATGCTTCATCATAAAAGCAGGACTGTCTAGCCTCCATCACATTGTAAGAGGCATGAGAGTGTCATTTTGTAGCGACCCTTTTTTAATCGGATATTAGAAAACTTATGGTTTAAATTAAAAATTGGAGATGAATCTAAAAATTAGGGATTTTGAAATGTGAACCCTAAATTTGAAATCTATGGTTTCAAATTGGAAAAGAAGAATTTATCTCAAAAATTAGAAGGAATTTAGGGATTTCAATCAAAAGGGGGAATTGAAATTAGGGATTTAAAATTAAAAAGGGGAAAATTAAAAATTAGGGTTAGAGATTAAAAAAATGGAATTCTGGAAATTTAGAAATTAGGAAATGTTGGAAAAAAGGTTGAAGTCATCATCGGTCACTTTTGGTAGACCGGACACCGAGAAATCAGAGATTCGTTAAAAAATTGGGTTTGAAAGTCGGTTACGATTTAAAACGGGGTTAACGTTAAAAACCGCTCAAAATTGACACCTTTATCAAAATACCGCTTAATTAATTTTGGATTTTTCAGTTTAAAATGGAATTCAGATTAAAGTTTGTTTAACTATTCGGATTCGTTTTAAATTCATCGTATCTTTATTCGAAGGTAAACACATACACCGCCACCACTACGTTTGGTGTCGGGCCCGTTACGACCGAATAAAGAAGTGTTTAATTAGGTTCGTTAATTAAATAGGTGTGATATAAGCAAATTAAAATAAGCAATATGGCAAAAATATAAAAAAAATAAATAAATACAAGACATGCATGACAAAATAAAATTGGAACATACAAACAAATAATGCAACATGTAAATAAAATACATAAATCTAAAAAAGGCATAATATAAATAAATACATGCACATCACAAATAAAATAAATAAATAAAAAAGGCATAATATAATATAAACAAGCCTAAAAAGCATGGTAAATAAAATACAATATGTATAATAAAAAAAATAAATGCACAATAAAACAAAGATGACAAATAAAAATAACATGAAAATAAATGAACCACTGCAAATATAAATGCATGAATATAAAGGGTAAATAAATAAAAAAATGATTAAAAATAAAAAAATAAGAAAAATAATATATATAAAATGGCTAGTGGAAATGGCTAGTGTCGCGTGTCAAAAGTGCGCGTTTAGTGCAAGTGGACACATCGAAAGTAATAAGTGATAACTAATTATCGGATTATCGTCTCCTTAGGGACCGGTAGACTTAATATGCCTTCTTCACATTCTTGTTCTGTAGAAAAGTAAAAACACAAGTGAATTGAGTTGGTTTATTTAAACTAAAATAACTAAACAAAAATAAAGAGAATTAATAATAGAGAAAGATGGATCAGGATCTAGTTGCGTTGTATTGTGGATTTGATTGACTTGTTTCTACTCAATGCAATCGTATATCACTGCCTCGGCAGCACTGCAGTTTACTGCCTTGGCAGCGACGATACTTGTCCGTCGCGGTAATCCCTTGCTCGTGGTTGGACTTTACCAAAGTTCGACAAAGTGTCCTTGAATGACTCCGCTTATCCCTAAGTCAGAGTGTTGTTGATGACTAGTCCTTCATGATACCTCCCGGCGTGAACCAATTATACTCACCAACCAATCTCACACTTCTTTTAGCCGCTGAAACTCTTAACCTATCCCTAGGCCGAGTTAGTATTTCGCGATTGAAACACCGTACTTACCCCTTTCGGGAATCTAACTCTCCCGAGCTTAGGTAAATGGATTACTCACAAACTTCCCTCTCGGGCTTGAATGCAAGAACAAGGATAAGCAAACCTTGATAATTTTATTGCATTGAAAACAAAGAAAAAGTACAATCTACTCTCACATATACTCGGCAACCTTCACCTAATCCCTAAGAAGGTTTAGAACATAATAGAGAGAAAGAAGACAAGTATAGAATTCGGCTCTCTCTCCCTAGGTATTTTGTATGTGTTACATTGGGTGGCTAGGTCTTTATATAGGCTAGACCTAGGGCAAACCTTTCCTAAGTAGAATACAACTTGGAGTAGGGAACAAACCATGTACATAATAAAATATTTCCATGTTTGATTCGGCTAAGGGGGCTTTCCCGCGTGGTCTTTTCTTGGGCTTTTTCTCATGCTAGCCAGCTCCGATTCATGGGCTTTAAGTCCATACACGTTCCTTGGATTTTTATCTTTCCATCGCCTACATTCTTGCTTCCTGTCTTTCTGCTGCTGCCTCGGCATCAAGTCCTGCCTCGGCCTTGTCGTTGCCGCGGCACTGGTTCCCCTGCACAGATATAAAAACGCAGTAAAACATGTCTTTTCTGTAAATATTATCTCTATAAGCATAACTTCTGAATATATCACATTGAGTATATGCATTGGTCCGATTGGGTGTATATTTGGTAATTAATGCCCATAAAAGGAGTAAAAAGTGATAGTGAGTTGAGCACTTATCAGCTAGATTGTAAAGCCACTTAAAATAACAAGGACTTCGATCATGTAAAGCGCGGAGGGAACAAAAAAATAAAACCAAAATTAAAATAACGATTATAACCAAAATAAGGATGAGATTGTAAAGCCAAACGATGATGGGAGGACCGCAGGAGTAAATAATCCCACACAGAGGGATTTATGTTGGGATTAAACCGTTTTTAAAGTGAGGACCAAGTATAAAAGACAAACAAAAATTAAACAAACCCCCTTCCCTCATTTTATTCGAAAATCAAAACCCCCATCCTTCTTTTTCTCTGAAGAAAGGATGAACATTCATCCTTGTTCATGTCAAAAAAAACCAGAAAAACGTCTTAGAAACCAAAAAGACATCTTTTCGAAAGCAAAAACGTATTCTTTTCAAAACCAAAACCCGCTTTGTTTAAAACAGAGAAAACCGAAAAGCTTTTTTTTTTAGAGAAAAAAAGTATTCGAATAAATCCCTTCTTAAAGACTCGACCCTATTTCTTGCTTGGCTCACCAAAAACAGATCCTAGACAGAATCTGAAGGCTTATCGTCAGCGCAAATAGGGCATGACAACAACAAAATTCGACAGAAAGGTAACCCCAAAATCCTTTGTATTTGTATTTTCTATTCGGTGCCTAAGAAAAAACAGAGGTTATACCTCGAAAGGGTGTCCTTGTATTGATTTGAATGGAGAAAAATCGATCCCGATTACACTATTTGGATTCGGTTTTATAGTCGAATAATTACATGAAATCGAAAAGAAAAAAATCTAAATGTTGCTATTGGTTGCTGCTCAATTTTCTTGTTTTGCTCTCTGAAATATTTGTTGGGGAGCATTCTCTGAAATCCCTTTGAATTTTTGTTGCGAATGTTGGCATTTTGGTGTTATCCTCTGAAGTTGTCGATTTATCTCTGAAATTACTTGATGGATCTGAAATTGATTGATGATCCTCTTAAGATTATTGTCCTTTTTGTTGTGTTTGTCTCTGGTAATTTTGTATGATCTGACAGTTGGTTTGTTTGTTTGTAAACGTGGCTACCGGAGCTATAGAGGGACCATCGTTGAATGTCCGGTGATTGGTGACGGCGAGAATCGAAGAGTCTCGTGGAAGTCTGATCGACGGGCGTGAGGAGGGCGCGACTTTCGAAAGGGCACACGTGAAGAAGTAGACAGGCGCGTGTGAGACCGAGTGAGTGATTCCAACCGGCTCTCTTCCTTTGATCTGAGCCGTTGGATCCAGATCAGATCCAACGGCCCAGAATGGGCTGCGCATGAAGAATAAATGAGTGTTAGGGTTTCCAAGTTATCAGATTAGGGCTAATGGGTTTTGGGCTAAAGATGTGGGCTTGTGTAATTTTATAAAGTAATTGGACTTTAATTTAATAAAAATGGGTTTCTGTTTATTTATTTTATATTGGGTTTTATTTAATTCTGATTTACTTAATATAATAATAATAATAATAATAATAAAATAATAACATAATAATATTTAATATTGATAAATAATAATAATAATAATAATAGTAATAAACCAACCGAATGAAATGGATAAACCAAAAGTAATAAAATAACCGAGAATAATAATTCAAACGTTTAAGTAGAAAGAAATATGTACATAAAACAGTAATATATCTATAGTTTTTAGATTTTTATATAAGAAGTGATATATATAAAAAGAAATTAATCATAATAATATTTTTTTAGATTTTAATTTAAATAACAAATAAAAAAATAAATTAAAAAAGTAATATAATATATTTTGGATTAAAATAATAACATATAAGTAATATATATATATATAAAGGAATTAATATGCTTATAATATTATAACAAGCCCATTATTCGAATTGAATAAAAAATTAAAACCGGGTTTAATATCCCGGATAAAATTAGTGATTACACCTTTGTTTAGAAGCACGCTAGGTGTTCGAGAGAAACCTAGCCATAGATCCTTAGTATTCGATAGAAACTAAGGGAGGATCTACGTGAGAAATGGGTTCTAGACTGCAAATAGAGCGTAATCTGACCTTATGCGCTCGAGAGAGACTTAATTGAGGGTTTCAACGACTAAGAGGAGTATGCTTTGTTGATAAGATAGATGTCACTACTGAGACCGAGAGAAGATATCGTGGCATTTTAGATTGTCAGGTTCCTTTGACTCGAGAGAGCGGGAGTGTCTTAGAAACCTCTTTCGAGTGAATAAGCCACATAGTAGCTTGTTGTTCATAGGAGTGAGGTTAAGAAGTCTATAAGAAACCCTATCAATCATTCCCAGTAAGGCTCATCAATCGAGGATCATTACATCATATTGCTTACCTGGGTTCTCTTATCTTGCTTTTGCCTTGACATTTAAAAAGTGTTCCTCTGTTTACTTGCAATCACATTACCGCACTCTTTGCACACTATTATCACACTTTTATCCCGCCATCACTTTCTATTCCATTTTACCTTGACAAATTTTAGTTGCTTGCATTTTGAACTTGTCACGGCATTCCACCACTACATCTTCACCGTACATACACATTTTCATTCGTATATACCAGCTTATGAATTTTCCTTTTAGTTAGTGAAACCTTTTTGCCTTGACAAATTTGACGTGCGCTTTCTCCTGATCCTTGTGGGAACGATACTCACTTACCCTTTATTACTTGCATGAATGTGTATACTTGCACATATGTTCGTATAATTTATAGCACTAAACGGGCGACACCATTACCCTAAGATGAGCTCTTTTGGGTTTGGGTGAGATCTTGTAATAAATATGGTACTGTAGCGACCCTCCCGCTAATTTAATATAAAAATTAATAAGTTTAAAGTCTCGAAATGAGATAGAATTTAAAGATGTCTCAATGTCAAAATTTAGGGTGGAAATGTTTGAAAATTGGGATTTAGACCCTAAAATTAGGGTTTGAAATTTGAGAATTGAAAAGGGAAATTAAAAAATTAGGATTTGAGAATTAAAAATTAGATTTTGGAATTTGGGGATAAAAATTGGGAATTTAATTTGGGGAATAAAAAATGGAAATTTTGGTTTGAAAAGGTGAATTCAAAATTAGGGATTTTTAAAGAATTTTGGGAAATAATTTTGGTATTTATTAAAAAAATTTAAGAAATTAGAGTCGCCACCGGTCACTTTGGTAGACTAGATACCGTAAAACCAGAGATTCAAAATTAAAAAGGGTTCGAGAGTTGATTACGGTTAAAAAAATAAAGTTAACATTTTCAAACCGCCCAAAATTGGCACTTTTAACAAAAAATATCGCTTAATTAATTTTAGAATTTCCGATTCGAAGTGATATTAAATCGATTATTTATCTAAAAATTCGGGTATATTTTATTGCTTAATTAATTTTGGACCGTTGGATCAAGATTGGATCCAACGGCTGAGGGTGGGCTACGCAGAGAGACAGAGTTAAGGATTAGTCTAATTAGGTTTTATGTTATAATTAGGTTTGGGCTAGAGAAAAGGGCTTGAATTGAATCGGGCTTTGCAATTTTATTTTGGATTTATATTTTTATTATTAAAGCAGGCCTGTAATATATTTGTAATGGAATGTTTTGTAATAATAAGTGTTGGGCTTTCATTTTAATCAGATTTTATTATTTAGATTTAGTTTTAATTTATTTATTTATCTTATAATAATAATAATAATAATAATAATAATAATAATAATAATAATAATAGAAAGAAAACAAATGATTGTAATAAAAGAAAAACCGAAAAAAATATTTTTTGGATTTTAAAAATATAAAGCGATACATACATATATAAAAGAAAATAGTAAAATTATTATTGTTTTAGACTTTGAATAAAAAAGAACTAACTGAAAACAAAAATATATACATGAAAAAGATGTTATCATGATATGATTTATTTATGTACATTTTTAATCCCATAATAGGAATATCCACATATAATTAATTAATCTTTTGGATTTTGTATAAAATAATTAAATTAAAGCCCATTATTAAAAAATTTGCTTTTTTGCTTTTTTGTTATAAATGCTTGGATTACCTAAAGCCCATTATTCAGGATAAATATAGACAGGTTTACTCCGGATAAAATTAGTGATTATAGTTGCCCCTCTTTGCTTATCGTTGTAACAATTATGAAGCAAATACTACAAACACTAATTTTATTCAACTTCTCTTTTTGGAGATGCTCTGATTTCTGATCATTGCAGCATCTGACAGTCTCTCTCTTCGAGTATATACTGTGATGAATGACTCCTCTCTTTGGGCGTATGTCATAGTGAACGGTCCCTCTCTTCGAGCATATACCGTGATGGACAACCCTTCTCTTCGAGTGTATGTCGCAATGAATGACCCTTCTCTTCGAGCGTATGTCATAATGAACGGTCCCTCTCTTCGAGTGTATACCCTAATGGACGACCCCTCTCTTTGAGGGTATGTCGTGATGGATGACCCCTCTCTTCGAGCGTATGTCATAATGAACGATCCCTCTCTTCGAGCGTATATCGTAATAGATGACCCCTCTCTTCGAGCGTATGTCGTGATGAATGACCCCTCTCTTCGAGCTTATGTTATAATGAACGGTCCCTCTCTTCGAGCGTATACCGTAATGTACGACCCCTCTCTTCGAGCGTATTTCATGATATTGCTTAACACCTAGTTGTTCTTGAAATTATTTCTTATCTGTTTCCCTTTAAAATTCATATGATGCAAAATGATATGGGTTAGTATGCCCCTATTCTATATGATGCATGTTTGAAGTAAAATCATATATTGTTTTAATGTTCTTCATCTTGTCTCCTTGGTTCCAACTTTCTTTTGTGAACCATCCCTATGTTAGGACTCAAACTACTTATCTTGACGTCGTTATCTTCGAAACTCTCTTCAAAACGATGCTCCTGAATTTACTCCTTTCAAAGCGCCCATTTATGGTTTTTCACTTTGATAGTCTTTGTTCCTCTTTCTTTTTTCTCTTTTTTTTTCTTTTCTTCTCTATTTTGTTATTTAGGCGCCTTTTTGGGTTTTTACCTTGTAAACTTCAGCGCTCTACTATCTCTGCTGATTTTTGTGAGCTTGTCTGGATTTTGCTTCTCTCTATCCTGTAGCTGATGGAATAAATCATAACAATAACTGAAACTTGTTTGTTTACTGATGTTTTTTGTTAATTCACTTATGAATATGCAAAAAATAAATAAGTGTAATGTACTAAAAATATTTAATATAGGTACTTTCATTATATTTCGAAAAGTCATGGTAAACATGAAACATGTAGGAGAAAAAGGATTAAATTAAACTCAAGACAAGATATGCGATATCGAAAGCATGAATTATCTGGAAATAATCAACCGCAGGAAAAATCTTGTTATTCATCTTGACGTAATAGCCTCTTTACAATGATGAAAGGTGTCGATGGGGTGTCAGGTTTCGCAATCATTTTAGTTGCCCTTTTGGGTTTTCAACTCAAAACCTTCCTTGGTTTTAGGGCGCCCTTTTTGGGTCTTCACCCTAAACCCTCCTTTTCTTTTTTTTTCTTCTTTTTCAATTCATTTTTCTTTTTTTATTTCTTTTTTTTCTCTTCCTAGACTCAAGCATAATATTTCTGAACGAGTCAGAGTTCACAGGGTTGCTCATTTCATTCTCATCCATTTCTGTCAAGATGAAAACTCCCCTTAAAAAGACTTTCTTTACAACATAAGGTCCTTTCCAATTAGGCTTCCACTTTCCTCGAAAATCTTTTTGAACAAGTAAGATCTTCTTAAGTACCATATCTCCCTCTTGAAATTCTCGAGACCTAACTTTCTTATTATAGGCTCGCATCATTATTTTTTGTAATATTTGATCGTGACAAATGGCACTTAATCTCTTCTCTTCTATTAAATTCAATTGGTCGAGCCTAGCCTTCACCCATTCAACTTCCTTCAATTTTGAATCACTTAGTAATCGAACAGAAGGTATTTCCACTTCCAAAGGTAAAACTGCTTCCATACCGTAAACCAACGAATATAGGGTTGCCCCGGTCGAGGTTCATACTAAGGTTCGGTAGGCAAACAGTGAAAAATGTAGCTTCTCATGCCAATCTTTAAAGGTATTTTTAGTCTTTGATATGATCTTTTTGATGTTCTTATTAGCTACCTCCACCGCTCCATACATCTTAGGGCGATAAGAAGTAGAATTGTGATGCGTAATCTTGAACTGTTCACACACTTCCGAAATCATCTTGTTGTTCAGATTTGTGGCATTATCAGTGATGATCCTTTCTGGTAGACCATAACGACAAACGATTTCCCTTTTCAGAAACTTACAGACCATAGATCACGTAATATTGGCGTAAGAAACAGCTTCTACCCATTTGGTAAAGTAATCAATTGCCACTGAAAAGAAACAATGTCCGTTAGATGCTTTCGGATGAATCTAACCTATAACATCTATCCCCCATGCAGCAAAAGACTAGGGCGAATTCATGGTATGTAACGGCAATGGTGGTGAGTGTATCTTGTCGGCATAGATCTGAAATTTGTGACATTTCTTAGCGTAACTAATACAATCTCCCTCCATTGTGGACTAATAATAATCGCACCTCATGATTTTTCTGGCCATTGAGAAACC
This sequence comes from Abelmoschus esculentus, assembly GCA_035048815.1. NCBI lineage: Eukaryota > Viridiplantae > Streptophyta > Magnoliopsida > Malvales > Malvaceae > Abelmoschus > Abelmoschus esculentus. The sequence continues at coordinate 8,750,921 of JAUCBN010000049.1, forward strand.
ATTGACATAAGTTCCACATAAACCATCGTGCACTTTTGTTAATATTGCTTTGGTTTCTTTGGCGTCGATACACCTCAACAACATATGGTCACTACCTCTTTTGTAGAGCACATCGCCGTCGAGTACATACATGTATGCCATTCTCCTAATATTTCTTTTATTAATATCAGTAGCTTTCTCGAGATAAGCTTGAAATTTGATATATCGGAGAATATCATAATACCACGGATTCCCATCTTTCTCTTCTTCCACGTCATAACAGTGAGCTGGAAATTCGGTGCTCTGTATATCTATTGATCTCATTTCAGCCATTATACTTGTTTTAAAAGTAGCAGCCAAAGTGGCTAAGGATGAGCTCTTTTGGGTTTGGGTGAGATCTTATAATAAATACGGTACCTACTGTTTTTATTTCGATTTGAGTAATAAACTATGTACAACTTGTATTAATTTATGTACCTACTATAATTCTTATCGTTTTTTTAATAAATTAGGTTTTCTTGTAGTAAAATAGGTATGTACATAAATGCTTACCCTAAGATGAGCTTTTTTGGGTTTGTGTGAGATCTTGTAATAAATACGGTACCTACTATTTTTATTATGATTTTGATAATAAACTATGTACAACTTGTAGTAATTTATGTACCTACAAAAATTCTTATCGTTTTTGTAATAAATTAGGTTTTCTTTTAGTAAAATAGGTATGTACCTAAATGCTTACCCTAAGATGAGCTTTTTTGGGTTTGTGTGAGATCTTGTAATAAATACGGTACCTACCATTTTTATTATGATTTTGATGATAAATTATGTACAACTTGTAGTAATTTATGTACCTACAAAATTTCTTATCATTTTTGTAATAAATTAAGTTTTCTTGTAGTAAAATATATATGTATATAAATCTTTATATCGTAATATTTTATGTATATAATGTTTTCATTACAATTATTATACTTATTTATGTAAAAACCTCATAATAAACTATGTACAAACCGGATACCTGCTGAACATGTCAGCCTTAAATTAGCCTTATTTTAACGATTTTACCCTAGAAGCACCCGGTAAAAGGATTCACGGCTTAATTACAAAAGCTTAATTTTATGTCATCCTTTTTAAAAAAATGATTTATAATTTTTATAAATGAAATTTGCATCTCGCGAAATGCGAATTACTCATCTATTTTTCAAATTTTTGCATTATTTATCACGGTTAATTGAACAGAATTCGCATCCTGCACTCAGGACTCAGTTTCTTGATGTAATATTATGCTAGTTTATTGATTTTCCTTGTAAATTCATTTTCATGTTGAAGTATACGAACACATGATTACATTGGTTATTAAATTTGAAGATATAAGGCATCCTAAACAGTAGAAAAATCTCGTTCAAATGACTATCTACACATGATAACCTTGGTCTATACTCATGTTTGATGCAATGTTGTGATAGTTCACTGGTTATTTTCCTTGTAAATTCTCTTTCAACTGAAAGTACATGAACTCAAGATTATAATTGTTAATAAAATTTAGCGTATAAGGTGTAATAAAAGGTGTAGAAATCTTGTCTAAAACGCCATGTAGTCAAGTTTGAAATTCTTAAAATATATATATAAGAACATGACATATAATCATGTTTGGTTTTAATTTTTCTTATGTTGATAAATATTTTAATATTATTTATCAGAAATAATAATATAAATATACTCGAAATCATTTAGAAGTTAAAATTACGTTACTAAAACGTAATTATAGAAGATGACAAGAGAGGGCCTAAATAATGAAAAATTAAACTTAACATCGAATCAGATTCCTCTTCCATACATTTAACTAGAATGTAATGTTATTTTGATTTTCCATTTTATAACATGTATCATTAAATATTCTACTAAACATAAATTTTATAACATCATAACATCTAAATAAGGAGGATTAAAAATTATATGATTACAATAGCCCAAACTTGGATTTGACCTTAGTATAGCAATTTCGTATATTGTGATTTGTTAGATTATAGAAAATGTAACTAATAATATAAACAAATCACAATATGCGAAAAAAATTGTTGAAAAAAAAATTGAATACATTATTTGTTAATATTAGTAAGTACAAGACAATCGAATACATACAATACATTTGATGGGAAGGTTTCAAAAGCAAATACATGGTTCACATCAGGAGGCCTTGGGGGAATATATTGTAATAATTTTGCATCCTGCATGGTGTGAATTTGGAGAATATTTTCGTACAAAATTAAAAAATATAAATTTTAATTATTTATATTTTTAATATATAAACTGATAATAGAGAAATATCAAACACAAAATAATTTATTTTACTTGAATATTAATATTATTTATAAAATTAAAAAAAAAAAACTAGCTATGTCTATGTCCTTCGGTACCGCAATCCGGGGGACGGCGAGATCAATCAGGATTATGCCTGCGACATAAGGGCTCTAATGGGAATATCATGATCATCATCGTCATCATCATCTTCATCATCATGTTTTGCTTCAACAATAGTATTCGATGTTTTGATTGGTCCACTTTGATAGAATAAAGATTATGGCAGTGTTTATTAAACCAAATAGGTGCTATAATTGAGTGGAAACGTTTGGAACGGGTATAAAGGGACTATTGTTGTTGAAAGATTAGATGTTTTACTCATCATACTAGAGAATGGATCGAATACATTCACAACAGTAGGAGTGAAAGTCTATGTGGTTGCTGAGATAGTCCATGGCTATGGGTTGGTGAGGAAGAGACATTTCTGTAGTGAGAGGACAAAGCATCCCAGCCGTCGAACGAGATCTCCTAGTACGTTCCATTTGAGGACGATTGTGTTGTGTTCTACTAATCACTACCGCTCGATCATCCTCAGACAACATTTATGGCTTCCCATTCAAATAAAACCATGACTTATAATCGGGACTACTATTCGAATCAAAAAGTACGTAGTCTTGATAGGGTTGTCATGTCAGACTATTCTTCTCGTTCCACTGAACAATCCTTCCATGAAATGCTTCGCCCAATCAACATGTCGCGTCAAATAATAAATTTTATACATATGTACTAAAATAAAATATGTTCAAATATATAAAAGATTAAACAAATAAAATTGTGTTTACCTCGAGTTTTCCTTGCCCAATGACAATATGTAATTCATCTAATATTGGAGGATTTTGAGGAATGCGTTGAAGACAACCAAATTGTCTTAATACTATATCGCTCAAATGTCACTCAATTATATTATAAAAATTGAGTAGTATCCTTGCCGTCCAAGCATTTTTATTATCCACTGAAAATTTTTGAAGACACTCATAAATATACAGATCTACGTAAGGTGCACTACACCAAGTTTAGTATATAGCGGCATTTTTTGCGGCGTTTTAAGAACAAACGCCGCTATAAAAATAGTATATAGTGGCGTTTTACAACAAATGCTAGAATAACTTATACTTTAACGGTGTTTGTGTCTAAAACGCCGCAATAAGTTTGCTTCATTGCGGCATTTTTCAACAAACGCCACAATAACTCATACTTTAGTGGCGTTTGTAACACAAATGCCGCAATAGATATGTTTTATAGCGGCGTTTTTTCACAAACGCCACAATATTTCGTACTTTAGTCGCGTTTGTATCACAAACGCTGCAATAAGTTAAACACAGTTTTATTTTGACAGTATAATAATCGACAGTCCCTCACCCTTTTATCCCCGAATCAAGATCCCTAATTTCTACAATAATTTTTTCCTGCCTCATTTCATCCAATCCAGTATCACTCCTTCGCCTCCCTTCTCTTGTTTTGCCGAAAAACCATGTCTCCATTTCCAAATCTAATCCCCACAAAAACTTCAAACTTTAAAATCAATACTCCGTTCTCACTAATCAGTAAACTTTATTCACACCTAAAGTTACACTGGTCGTACCAGCATTTCACTTCAATGTTAAAAACAAACAAAAAAAAAAAAGGAGATTCTTTTAGGTTTCATTTTAATTAGTTTTCTTTCTTGGTTTCTTGATTTTTTAAATTTTCTCAAGAACCAAATATGAATTTGCGCAAGGGTGTTAGGGTGTGGGATGAGGACAAGAACATTGATTGGGTTGCAGCTGAAATTATTGATTTTAGAGGCAAACAGGTCCAAGTTTAAGCTATCACTGGTAAAACCATAAAAGTTTCTTTCACTTTTATTTTTTTATTTTTAATTTTTAGAGGTATTTTAGAATATTTTTGTTTGCTTCATTTCGATCTAATATTCAATTTAAATATTTAATTTTAAATATTAAATATTTGAATTAAAGTAATCAAGTATTAAATTGATTATTTTAATATTTTAATTAGAATATTTAAATGTTTAATTTCATATTTAAATATTTTAATTTAAATATTTAAAATATTTAATGTAATATTTGAATATTTAAAAATAATTGTATGGTAGAATTATTTTTTACTAAATAAACTTGAAGAAAAATTTAACGACAAAATTTAACAAATTTCATAAATAAATAAAAAAATTAAAATATAAAAAATTAAAATCTTTCATCATCTAACATTTGTTATATTGATAATCATATTTTACTCATTTATAAACCTATTCAATTACATATTAATAAACATACTTGTTTAACATTCATGACTAAATTAAATTAATTTAAAAATAATAAATACACATAATTTCAAATAAGTTCTTACAAATACGTATGTATGTAAGGGCAGTATCCGGTGAGGATCAATGGGTCACGGTTTTCCCAAAAATTTTAAAGATTAATCTTTAAATTAAATACTTTTAATTAGCTTTTTAATAAATAATATTGGCTTCTGTCATTATATGTATATACGTGTGATTTGATACTTAATTCTATCGATAAAATAAAGAGAAGAGAATAAAAATGGGACAAAAAATGTAATTTTATTTTAGAAAAAGTAGACAAAGAACAATTTTTTATTAATTATATTTTTAATTATATTGTTCAAAGATAGGTTACTTTCACCTCGTCTTTGAACAGTGTTTATTATTTTTATTAATTCATTGTTCAAAGACGGGTCGAAAGAAATCGGTCTTTTGAACTCAACAATAAATCATAATTTAATGAGAAATAATGGGGTGAAAATAATATTTTTTGAATTGAAATTTCCAGTCACAATATTTCTATAATTTTTCAAATTTATATAACGTAACAGACAAATACAAAATTTATTCAGATATAATAAAAGTTCTAATCGACTCCAAAATTTGTATATTCTACCAAACGTTCTCTTTTTATTATTATTATTATTGTTGTTGTTGTTGTTGTTGTTGTTGTTGTGAAGTGAGACACATAGCTTACTTATTTTAGTGTAGGGAGCAAGATAAAATATTTTTTGATGGATTAGAGTAATGTGAAATTACTTTAAAAAGGCTGAAATGAAATAATTAAAATTTTACGAGGCATGAAATAAAATAAAAAAATCTTCTTTTAAATATAGGGATAAAAAGGCTTAATATAAATTTTAATCTTTAGTAAGAACTAAAATTATGATTAATCCTTTACTAAGAACTATCGATATTCTAAAACTATACTCATATTCGATTCTTATCCGAATACAAATCAACTCCACCACTCTGAATAGTTGATGGTTCAAATTCAATGCTCCGCTACGTTCACTGAACCTTGAGCATAAATCCATGCAGGTTGGAAGGGATAAAATTTTACCCAAATAAGGTGCTGCCTGCAACAAGTGCAAAACCCTACCTATGAAATCATGTCTCCTTCAAGAAATGAAGAACTTTTAAGATAACTTATCAGCAGTCAAATTATTGTTTTTAATGATTTGTTGTACGAAGCTTTTACGATACTCGACCTAGAATAATCAATATATGATTTGGATACGGGTGTTAAAATAAAAATGAAAAAAAATGGTTTATGAACTATTTTAGTTTAATTTTTAATTTGGTTTATGAACTATTTTTTCAAGTTTTTCATTTATACTATCGTAATGTCTAACAGATTGTTTGTAATGAAAAAGTAAAAGAAAAATAATTGAATAAGAAATCATAGACCAATCAAAACATGTGAATGTCCATTTTATTAATAAAAAATTAATTGATTTTTAATAAAAGGAATTAACTTTAGGTTAAATAAAGACTATAAATGATTAAATTGAATAAGAATATACCATTGACAGTCTTAAAGTACAATTTATCTCTTTTATTTTAACTGATTTTTTATTAATAAAGTGACATGATGTGTTTTAATTGATAAGTTCGTGTCTAGGGATGGGTCATAAGGACGACGGTCTAAAGTTTACTCTTATTTAGGGTCCATCATTTTATAATTATAAGTGTTTTATTTTTTGGTCAAATATATTCAATTTTAATGATATTTTAATTTTTTTTAAATTTGTTATAAAAATTTAGTTTTCTAATACTTGTTAATATAAATTAATTATTATTTTTAATACTTATTATTAGATGGGTTCGTTTTTTCGGTAATAATTATTAGGTTTCAAATTTTTTAATATTTTTATTAAGTTTACTCTTAAAATTTATTTTTTAAATATTTGTTATTATAAGTTCTAATTTTTTTAATGCTTATTGTTAGGGGTCGATCCTTTTCTAATAGTTATTATTATGGATTCAATTTTTCGGTACTTGTTACTTTTTATTAGAATTTTAATTATTTTTTTTAGTACTTGTTATTATTAGTCTAATCTTAAATTTATTTGTTTTGATATTTATTTTAAAGGATCTATTTTTTAGATTCACCCGTAATGCATCAAAATATCAAGAACAAACATACTAAAAAATAAATTCACATTTCGGTTAAGGCTAAAGAAAAAGTTAAAAGACAAAGTGGATATGGTACAAATACAATAGAATATGTATACGATATATGACAGGCAATAGAAGCCTTCGATTATTATTAATAGAGCCATTTCAGGGTATGGATGATAGAAACACTTATTTAAGGCCCATTTTTTTATAATATTGTTATTATAATTTAATTTTTTTCATATTATTTGGGTTTTATTTTTTTATTTTTATTTTTTTAATATTTATTATTAAAATCTAAATTTTCAATAATTGTTACTAGGGATCTATTTTTTTAATCCATATTATTAGGGTTCAATATTGTTATTATAATTTAATTTTTAATTCATATTATTAGGGTTCAATTCTCCCGATATATGTTATCAGAATTTTATTTTTAAATTTATTTTTCTAATATTTGTTATTATAATTTAATTTTTAATTCATATTAGATGCATTCAATTTTTTATCATTTATTAGTATGAGTTTAATTTTTATCGATATTTGTTATTAAGTGCTTACTCTTAAAATTCATTTTTCAATATATTTGTTATTAGCTCTAATTTTTCTGAATACTTACATTAAAGGTCTATTTTTTCAATAATTATTATTAAAACCCTAATTTTTAGTACTTGTTATTAGATGCTATATTTTTTCAAATATTTGTTATTAGAGGTTTACTCTTAAAATTTATTTTCCCTAATATTTTTTATTAAAGATTCATTTTTTATCGATACTTGTTATTGGGTACCTATTTTTTTCAATATTTGTTAGTATGTATATACTTAATTTATTTTTTTAATATTGTTTATTAGAGAATTATTTTTTAATACTTATTATTAGGGGCCTAAATTTTTTCATGAACAATTTTATTAATTGATCTATGATTTTAACGAAATTTAATAGTAAAAAACAATTAAAATTACGATTTAAAATTTAAAGAACAAAATATCTTAAAAAATTATTTAGAGAATAACTCAGTATAAAATATATACTTTAAAAACTAACGACGCAATTTTCTTTTATTAATGGTCCCATGAATAATTTAAATATTTTTTTTATCTTCTCGTGAAAACCAAAGCTAATGGGAACCCTTGGTGTTGATTATGACACAATTTCTACTTCTGCGTTAGGGTGAGCGTTCGAGCGAGTCGAGTCGATTCGAGTCAAAAAATTTCGAGTTATTCGAGTTGAGTCATCATATTTTATAATTTGAACTTTTTTTGAAATTTTTTCGATTTGAGTCGATTTTAGTGAGTTCGAGTCGAGTTCGAATCGATTCGATTTTTCGATTTATGTATAAATTTTAATTATACTATTTATAATACTATAATATAGTTTGATTGTAATTTAAATGGTTTTCTCTTTAAATTTACATACATATTTCTTCATATTATTTTTTATACGTGTAAAAAAGATTTTAAATTATTATTATTATCATCAATCAAATATCTTAGGTATGAATATGTCATTTTATTAAATTACAGGCTTTATTAATAACTTCCTTCTTATCTATGTAAGACTAAGATTAGACAAAAAATAATGATAAATTAAATACAAAAATTAAAAAACAAATAACATAATATAAAAGATACAAATAAAAATTTTATTAAATAAAATAAAAAATTAATCTAGAACGTGATTAGATTATAAAAAAAGAAAATTAAAATGTAAAAAAAAAGAAAGGACTGAAAATAAAACTACATGGGTTAAATGTGCAATTAACCTTTATAATTATTAAAAATTTTGAGTTATTCGAGTTATTCGATTTCTATTTTTATAAATTGAACTTAATTTGAAATTTTTTCGAGTCGATTCGATTTTATGAAATTTCGAATCGAGTTAAAACGAGTCGAGTTTTTTCACCTCGATTCAAGTCGAGAAATTCGATTTTTTCGAGTCAAGTCGAATTTTGCTCACCCCTGATCACTGTGAACTAATTACATAGTTTAGGCACCAATCATGCCACACTAGATTGCATTTCTTTAATCTTTGTTAATGGAAGGATGAGCAAATTAAGAAACTTGATGTAGAGGATATTCTTGTAAATCTCAATGCTTCCCAGGTACTGAATTATTTATTATTGGCATAAAGATAATTTTTACCCTTAACGTTTATAATTTTTATCATTTTGATCCTTATCCTTTTTTTTATAAATTTAACCCTTGACTTATGTCTTTTTAATAATTTAATCACGTTTAACTACCATGATAACTGAATCGTTAAAAATTTAATGATGATAACATATTATATATATGTGATAATATATTTTAAATGACATAAAATCTAACCTATTAAATATAAATATATATATAATTTTTCCAATATAAAATATAAAACAATTAAAATTTAAATAAAATATTAAAAATTAATTAAATCCAAAACAAAAATTTACTAAATATTCTCACCCCTAACTAAACTAAAATATCTTTATAAAACCTTAAACCTCCAATTTAGATTAAACACTAAAATACCTAAATTCTAAACTAAAATAATAAAAATTCAATTGATTACTATCAAAATCTTTTATCTTTGATTCACCGGTGACAAACTCTACGAAGCCCTTCCTTTACGGATTATGTTACTTTTTTAGATAAAATTTTGATTTTACTATAGTTAGAGTTGAGAATGTTTAGTATCCTTTTGTTTTAGATTTAATTAATTTTTAATGAATAAAAAAATAATTTTTAATATTTTATTTGAATTTTAATTGTTTTATATTTTTAGATTGGAATAAAATTATATTCCGTGTGTATGTATTTGATATACTAGATGTTAAGTCATTTAAAATATATTATCACATGTATATGACATGTGATCATTATAAAAATTTTAACGGTTCAGTTATCAATTATCATAGTAGTTAAAAAATGAATTATTTGTCAAAAAGACATAAATGAAGAGTTAAATTTATCCCAAAAATAGAATGAAGACTAAAATAACAAAAATCATAAATATTAAAAGTAAAAATTATCTTTATGCCTTTATTATTTTACTCAAACTTTTGCATTGGTTTTTGGTAATGAAATAGCTCCATGAGTTGTCGCTTATCCCACCATCAGAATGAATCAAATCAAGGTACAAACAATAATCTAACGTAATAAGAGCTAATAAGTGTAACTACTTGTTAGAATTTTCTGGTTTAAATGATCTTGTTTGTTCGTGTTTTTAATTTGAAATGTTTGGTCGATAAGTTTTAAAAATCATGGTTTTATTATTTTAAAAAATAATCATAAGTATGTTCGATATCAAATCTGAATAGAAAAATGAGCATCTAATTTTATCCGTCTTTAATAGTGCGAAAAGTTTGGTAATTTTATCAAATTTCAAGCAATACACTGTTTACAAAGTATGAATTTGAGCTGCGAATTCCACTACATAAATTTTCTACAAAAATCATGATGGATTGATTCCCTTTTGAACTCCTTTTCTGGTATTTTCTTTCCAACCTTTTGACTATGTGAAATGGTATCAGCTTTATATACCATTTCAATGGAGTTCAATGTTTCTAACCATGTTCTTTTTCCCACACAAAAGCCACACACGTTCACTTCTTTACATATTTTCTTATCTTTTCTCCTTAATTTTTTTTTTTTTACATTTTTATGAAAATTTTAGAATTTTCTTTATCCTTGGAACTGAATGTGAGGACTTAGAAGTAAACTCTGGTTGAACAATGTCTGGTTTAGGAAGTTGTAGTGAGTCATATCAGTTTGGCTGTTGCTGTTACTGTAACTGCAAGGTTTCTTCGAGGGGTTCAACAAGTAATCCTCGTTGATGCTCGAGTATTGCCGCTTGAGTATGTTTTCCATGTTCGGGGCTGAAGAGCTCAGCTGGGGAAGCTTTTGCACTACCATGCTGCTGCTATTGCTGCTGATGCTACTGATGTTGTTGCTGCAGCCATTGGTGGTGTAATTATTCACTAGGGGATGCTCGATGTTCGTAAAAGTGAGCGAAGACGGTTCGTATCCAGATCTATTGCACTGGTTGTCCGCCAGTAAATTACTCAGAAACAAGTAATCCGTGGCGTCTAGCAGGTTTGAGAAGGAACGAGATTTCTGAGGCTGAAGGGCATTGTTGTTCGGAGGGATTTTAATGTCTGCAGGTAAAAGGGCATCTTTAATAAACTGTTCTTCTTCTTCTTCTTCTTCTTCTTGATCGGTTGTTGCCGCACTTACTGTTGCCGTTGAAGATAAAGCATTAGTCTTCTTATAAATCCGGCAAAGAACCCAATCATCCAACTGAAAATAGAAAGAAAGAAAGAAACAGAGAGTAAGAACATGTTGAATGACTGTCTGTAAATTGACATGTGAAAAGGGTACATTTCAAAGACTTGCACCACATTACCAAAATGCAATAAGGAAAAAATCAATGTCACCATCATAATTATCAAAGAATAAATTGAAATTTCAAGATCCTACAAATTGTCCTATATATTATTCTGAAAATAGGGTGTTGTAAAGATGAGGCTTACCCTCATGGAGGAATCTTTGGACTTGAGTGGCCTATTCTTGAAGTTGGAGTTGGGGTTGTCTGCAAGTCTATATTCATGCATGATCCAATTGGTTTTTATCCCTTTAGGGGGCCTGCCTTTGTAGAAAACAAGAGCTTTCTTTACACCAATATTCTCTTGCACTTCACCTTTTCCACCTCCTATTGAAGAGGTAACTATGATCTTATCGGTCCCGGTTGCTTTCCAGTAGCCGGACGCGGCTGCCCTGTTCGGCCTCGCACCGTTAGGGTACTTCCGATCTCTCGGACTGAAAAAGTACCATTCTTTGTCACCAAAGGCGGCTTTATCTGATCAGAAACAAAACACAAACACAACATGTACCATGTTTAACACAAGGCTTAAACATGAGAGATATGATTTCCTATGATGCTAACATGAAAAAGGGTCCTCACCTGGTAAGTCCCAGGGATCGAACTTGTAAATATCGACGTCGGCGATGATCGAAACAGGAAAAGGGGAGGAACTCAATTTCTTCCTTAGATAATGAAGGATGAGTTCCTCATCTGTGGGGTGGAACCTAAAACCCGGAGGCAAGCTTGATTGTGGATGCTTCATGTTAATGGACGAACCTATGAACAGAAACACAAAATCAAACTTGGAGATGAAGCAACAGAATCAGAGAAGAAGAATTGGAAAGGGGAAATTAATCCTCCAAAAGCAACTCGAAGAAGAAGAAGAAGGAGATTGAAATTTTTATGAAGAAGGAAGTGTTGGCATTATATGGATGTAGGATTTTTGTCGTTATGCAGAAAATTTCTATTAAAAGAAAAATAAATATAAAAATCAAAGGAGGGGATTGGGCCAATGCAATATAATACTTTGATTTTCTGATTTCTTTTTTATTTAGTGAAAGGAGGGTCCATGCCACGTGCCAGCTGTTGAGGGGCTCTGAATTGAAGATTACTGGTTTTGCTTTACAATCTTTGTCCGCACCTTAAAGATGGCGGCTAAACTAAGGACATCATTTTCTTTCATTCGGTTCCTTGCCACGTGTCCCCATCCATAATCTTGTATGAGAGACGTAATAGAGTAGGTCAAATATTGATTTTAACCCCTCTACAATACTCAATTTGAAATTTAATCCATGTACTTTTATAATTTCATTAATTCGTCCAAATGATTAACACCAGTAATATTTTTTTTTCTAAATAATTGCACAAAATCAAAATTGATATAATTACGCATCTTCTTTACGTCTCCTTATGGAATACAAGACTGAATTGAAGCTCATGTTTAAACCTACATATTTATCTAGTCATCTATAATGATTTTTAATCGAATCGAATTTAAATTAATAAAATTTTATTTTAAATTATTTAATAAGAAGACATTCGATGTTATAAACCAAGATTTATAATTTCCAGTTTGAGTTATATATATGGAGTAATTAATACGGTGGGTTTTGGTGTACAAAGTGACAAATATTGTTCTTGTTGTGGCCGTCCTAGTCATACTGCCGTAATTATGTGTATATCTTGACTTGTTCTTTAGTTTTCTACATTTAGGGTTTGTTTTTTAGTAGTTCAATTGTGGCTGGGCCCAGAGATTCCTCATCACCTTCAAATGGATGCAGAGGGAAAGAGAAGTAGAAAAAAGGATTTGGAGATACAGTGGCGGTTGAAAGATTTTTAGGGTCTTGTGTAATTTACTAAAATATGATCCTTAAAAGTAATTGTCCATGACATCCACTAGTTATAAAATTATAGCCCTTAAAAGCAAATATCATTTATAGGGATCCTTGTGCGATTGTTTCTATTGCATCTATCCAAAACCTCACTAGTTCCACTGAAGCAATAATAGTAATAATCAATAAGATTCTATAATTAATTGTCATATTTAAGAAATAATTATAACGTTTTGACAATTATAATTCATATTTCTTAATAACGTTTTTAAATTTTTCAATGAATTTCAAGATTAACATCATCTAATGAATGTAGTTTATCAAAATTTAAGGTCCCTCTTTTTCGGGAACTCTATGTGATCGTTCTTGTTGCGCCTGTCCAAAACCCATCGTAAAAATTAGACAAAAGAGACGGAAAAGATGGTTAGAGATGATAAGATTGGTCAAAATTAAGTCTTTTTAGTGGATTGCAGAGTTAGACTGATTGAGTGCTACTTAACTACATACAAGACCATCAACCCACTTATTTTTTCTTCTTTTATTTCTTTGAATTAATTTTGATATTTTCTTGTTTTGAATGTCTATTTTATTATTTATATTTAGGATTTATGTGCTTATTTTAATAATATCATCTTTAGAAAAAATTACACTTAATCAATAGATGTAAGTATTCGAGTTCGAACCATACAAGAATGAAACATAAATAAACATACATAACTACTAATCAATTAATAAATCTCAATATTATTTCTCGTTAAACTATATTTTTTAATAAATTTAATAATTATTTAAAATTTCTAGTGTTCGTACAACCTAATCCCTTAAAAGTTATACCCATGTTTGAAAGTTTTTAAATAGATAAAAAAACAACAGAGAGTTTCGTAATCAAAACTTTCTTAAGAACTGGATTCAATGATAGTTGGACCCAAGACTTGAGTGTTTAACACGTTTAAACTGATTGGAAGAATCATTTCAGTACAACTACAATGTTTATCCACATCCCACATGATATACCAGACACTTTATTAATGCTTAAAAATACTCCAATACAATAGGCACATCGGTAACACTCGGTACACCAAATTAAAGCTCCGTTCTAAGGGTGATAATGAGCATGTCCGGCTCGCGAATTATTCGGACTCGACTCGGTCAAAATTCGATTCGAGTGAGCTCGATTCGGACTCGGGTTCAGTTCGATATCTCAACGAGCCGAGCTTACTCAAACTTGACTCGAAAAGCTCGTGAACAAGCTCAAAATAATTATATATAAACATTCATATATACATTTTAATTTTTATGCGATTTTATTTTGTTTTATTGTAATAATATATGAAATACTAAAATAGATAGTGTTTTATTTATAAAAATAATTCTTTATTATTTTTTAAAAAATAAAATTTATATTATTAAAATTAAGTTTCGAGAGACAACTAAATTTTAAGACATGAACTTAAAGGATTATGTCTCCAAAGAGACATCCAAGTGAATGGAACATTATATTTTTTAAGCTACATTTAAATAACTAGATTCTACCATTACCTTTTTAAGCTTAATTAGCAAACTCAATTATGATGTCTTGTTTGGACCTTCCAAAACATTGTTTTTTAAACTTTATTATATTTACAATGATTCTTTTGTAGGATGAAATTAGTGTAGATTCCCTCCCACAAAACCCACTAATTGATGATGATGATGATGATGATGATGATGATGATGATGATGATGATGATGATGATGATGATGATGATGATGATGATGATGATGATGATGATGATGATGATGATGATGATGATGATGATGATGATGATGATGTAACACCCTCGACCCGGTGCCACATCGGGCCTCCGGCCCAAAACCTGTATTTTAAAATTTCTTCCAAAAGCCCACAAAGCTGGGTCCAAATCCATATCCATCACAATATAATAAAATCCAAATCCATTTTAAAACATAAATCCGAATAAATTAAAGTAGTGGAGCTCTAAAATATTACAACCGTTTAAAAACATTCGACAATAAATAAAACAGAGTTACCAAATACACATATAGGGTCCTATAAGTACGAATGCCCACTATGCCTAATAACAGTACTCTGACAACAGATGTCGATGCTGAACCCACCACGATGATGCTCCTCCGAACAACTTCCTTAACCTACGCACGAAAACATATTTCGAAACGCTGAGCTACTAAAGCTCAGTGGGTACTCGACCAACCGGTCCACATTATGCATAGCATAAAATGAGCATAACAACATGAATGATGATATGACATGAATACGATGGCGCTACCATATCCGCCTAAACACATGATATCAAGATGGCATAGATCAACACATGGCATATGCATGACAATAGAAGAGCACACAACATCTCAAGTTCTTAACTCGTATCTATGTCTTATATATATACTTATATATATAAATATATCGGTGTCCATATCACCTCATAGTAGTATAGAAGTAGGAGGACCCATCAGCACTAAGCAAGGTCCTAGCTGGTCTTCCGCATAATATTACCGATAACCCATAAGCACTAAGCAAGGTTATCAGTTTTACATCTCGTATAATAATTATTCTAGTAACCCATCAACACTAAGCAAGGTTACCAGATTATCTCATAATTATATAGTATATACTCTAGGCAACCCATCAGCACTAAGCAAGGTTCCTAGTAAGCCACGTGACTCGAATAGGTCACACGAACCCTTAACGGTTCCAAATACCGGTTTACACCACTAGACTCCAATTATTATTCAATTATCTTTTTAATAGGTCTAGGTGTCTAATTCTCGGTCTAATATTCACTTTAAGATTTAAACAAGTCTTTAGAACATCTAAAATAGCATTGTGAGACTGTAATATTTTTCTACAAGAACTTGGGCTAAATTGCCCTAGGGTATCGATACCTCTACTTGGAGTATCGAAACACCAGTATCAATACCAGTACCGAACCCCTTTGACCATTCCAAAAGTCAACAGAGGAAGACCTCTTGTTCCGATACTGGCATCGATGCCATTATGCTACTGGAAAGCTCGGTATCGAACCATGGTTCGATACCCCTACTCTTGTAGCCTAAATTCTATCAGGGGTATCGATACACGGGCTACCAGTATCGATACCCCCTGCACGATAAGTGCAGTTTTTGCAGTTTGAACACTTATAAACCTATCCAAACTCGATCCATTTAATACCAAACTGATCCTAGGCCTTAAGGGAGTGATCCTAATTAATTTTACATCATTTTCACAAAGGTTCATCAATATAACCATAGTCCACCATTAATGACCATCCTTAAGCTACCAACATTTCAAACCAATCACCAAACATGCATTTAAACTTAAAACATGATATGCATGATGATTATGAGTTGGAAGAGAACCAACCTTAAGCAAAAACAGCAACCAAAACACCAAACCCGAGCTCCAAGCTCAACCTCAAGCCTTCTCCTTCCCCAAAGCTCTTGAAGGCTCTCTAAGCTCTTTCTCTACAAGAGAAAGACATACAACGGATTAGGAACACTTAGAGATGATTTTCGGAGCTTCAAACACTAAAAGAACTGAGATTCAAGCCTTCAAAAACCAAACCCGAACTCAAACTCAAAACCTCTCTTAAACCCTTTTCTTCACCAAACTCAACAATCCTTACCTTGTTTTGTAGATCACTATGAGCCTAAAAACCTTCCCTCTTCTTCTAAAACGAGATTCCAACTCAAAACTCCTAAAGTTCTAATCTTTTTCCTTCCTTTCTTGCTTTCAAAAGATGAAGGGGTGAAGAGAAAAGAGAAAAGATGAGCTCACTCTGCAGGGGAAATTAAAACCCCAACCCCTCTTGTCCTCTAATTAGACATTTACCAAAATGTCCTCCTAAACCAAGCCCAACTTAAAACCCAACTCAAAGCCCAACCACTCAAGGCCCAACAACACAAACCCAAGGCCCAAAATCGAAGCCCAAGCCCCTCGGGTTAACCCGACACTCGGATCCGAATCCGGGTCGTGACAACTCTCCCCTCCTTAAAGAAAATTTCGTCCTCGAAATTTACCTATTAGGAAGAGATACGGGTACTGAGCCCTCATGTCTTTCTCAACTTCCCACGTAGCCTCTTCAACTCCGTGGTTTCTCCAAAGAACCTTTACCAACGGTATACTCTTGTTCCGAATCTCTTTCACTCCTCTATCCAAGATTTCTATTGGTCTCTCCTCGTAAGTCTAGTCCTTATTGACTTCGATTTCCTCAAGCTGAACAACATAGGAAGGATCTGAACGATAACGCCTCAACATGGACACGTGGAACACATCATGGATACGCGCTAACTCTAGAGGTAAAGCTAGCCGGTAAGCCACTGGTCCCACTCTCTCAAGAACTTCATACGGTCCCACATACCTTGGACTCAATTTTCTCTTTCGACCAAACCGGATGATTCCTTTCCAAGGAGATACCTTAAAAAACACTTTTTCTCCTAACTCATACTCGATGTGCTTGCGCTTACGATCCGCGTAAGCTTTTTGCCGATCAAACGCTGCTTGCAACCTTTCTTTGATGATCTGAACCTTTTCCTCGGTCCTTAACAAGCTCGGAACCTACTATCCGTCTCTCATTTAGCTCGGTCCAACACAAGGGTGTCCTACACCTACTCCCGTACAAGGCCTCAAAAGGTGCCATCTTTATACTCGACTGATAACTGTTGTTGTAAGCAAACTCTACAAGCGGTAACTGATCTTACCAACTCCGAGCAAAGTCAACCACACAACATCTAAGCATATCCTCCAAGATCTTGATAACTCGCTCAAACTGTCCATCGGTCTGAGGATGAAAAGCTGTGCTGAAGTGCAACTTGGTATCCAAAGACTTATGGATAGACCTCCACAACCTCGCTGTGAACCTCGGATCCCTATCCGATATGATCGATGAAGGTACACCATGCAACCTGACGATCTCCTTTTTGTACAACTGAGCCAACTTTTCCAAACTAAAGTCCATCCTAACTGGTAAAAACTGAGCCGACTTGGTCAACCGGTCAACAATGACCCACACAGCATCATGCTTCCCCAACGTTATTGGTAACCCGGTGACAAAGTCCATGGTCACACGATCTCACTTCCACTGTGGAATCTGGATAGGCTGAAGCAACCCTAAAGGAACCTGATGTTCCGCTTTCACAAGCTGACACGCTAAACATCTCGTCACAAACTCTGAAACATCCCTTTTCATACAAGGTCACCAAAAGAAGGGACAAAGATCCTGATACATCTTGTTACTGCCCGGGTGCAGAGAAAAAGGACTACGGTGAGCTTCCCTTAAGACACGGTCCCTCAGATCCTCAAGAGCAGGAACACACAACCGACCTTTGAAGTACAAGAACCCACCATCTCGTACCTCAAAGTTTGACGCCTCACCTCGCTGACAAGCCTCAAGCTGAGCTACTAACTCCTCATCTAACGCTTGTGCTCTCTTTATCTCTTGAACTAGCATGGGTTCCACACGTAGCTCTGCCAACAACCCACCATCCTCGGTCATCCTTAACCGTGCAAACATGGCTCTCAAGTCCGACATGGACTTTCTACTCAAAGCATCGGCGACCACATTCGCCTTACCGAGATGATACTCTATGACACAGTCATAGTCCTTCAGCAACTCTATCCACCTTCGTTGTCTCAGCTTCAAATCCTTCTGGGTGAGCAAATACTTCAAACTCTTGTGATCAGTGTAAACATAACATTTCTCCTCATAGAGATAATGCCTCCATATCTTCAAAGCGAAGATAACTGCTGCCAAATCGAGATCATGGGTGGGATAATTCCTCTGATGGGGTTTTAATTGTTTCAAGGTGTAAGCAACCACCTTACCCTCCTTCATGAGCACACAACCTAACCCACTCAAGGAAGCATCACTAAACACCACATAATCTTTCCCCGATTCCGGTTACGTCAAAACTAGTGCCTCGATAAGATAAGCCTTAAGCCGCTCGAAACTTTCTTGTCTTCTCTCATTCCACACAAACGGAACCCCTTTCTAAAGAAACTTTGTCAACGGTGCTGCTAAGATCGAGAAGCCTTTCACAAACTACCTATAGTATCCGGCAAGTCCAAGAAAACTACGGACCTCCGATACATTCATTGGTGGTTTCCATTCCACCACAGCTTGGATTTTCTGAGGATCCACACGGATGCCATCTGCTACAACGATGTGGCCAAGAAACGCCACCTCTGAAAACCATAACTCACATTTACTGAACTTGGCGTATAGACGCCTATCCCTCAAAACTTGGAGAACAACTCTTAGGTGGTAGTCATGCTCCTCCTCTGAGCGTGAATACACCAAGATATCGTCGATGAACATAACCACAAACTGATCTAGATACGGCTGAAAGATCCAGTTCATTAGATCCATAAAAGCTGCTGGAGCATTTGTGAGCCCAAACGGCATCACTAAGAACTCATAATGCCCATACCGCGTCCTAAAAGCGGTCTTTTGGATATCCTCCTCCACTACCTTCAATTGGTAGTACCCTGATCGCAGATCGATCTTAGAAAACACACGGACACCTTTCAACTGATCAAACAAGTCATCGATCCTAGGCAACGGATAACGGTTCTTGATCGTGACTTTGTTGAGTTGACGGTAGTCGATGCACATCCTCATCAACCCGTCCTTCTTCTTAACAAAAAAAATCGGTGCTCCCTACGGTGATACACTTGGTCTGATAAAACCTCTCTCAAGCAACTCCTGGATCTGTTGCTTCAACTCTCTCATTTCTGCCGATGCCATACGATAAGGCGCTATGGACACCGGTACTGTCCCTGGCAACACCTCTATCCGGAACTCTAACTCACGATCGGGAGGTAAACCAGGTAACTCCTCTGGAAACACATCGGGATACTCAGAAACTATCCTCAAACTTCCTAACTCAGGGCTCTCTCCCCTCACATCTACCACGTGAGCTAAGAAAGCCTCACAACCTTGCTGGATCAACCGCTGAGCTGACAAAGCCGATACAACATTTGGCAAACAAGGGTTCCTCTCGCCCCTCACAACAAGCTTAGACCCATCCGCAACACGGAGCTTTAAACTCTTTGACCTACACCCAAGACTCGCATCATGCTCGAACAACCAATCCATCCCTAGGATTGCGTCGAACTCTTGAAAAGGTAAAACCATAAGATCTGCAGGAAAGATCGAGCCTTGGACCTCTATCGGACACCTCCGATAAACCTTATCCACCAAAACATCCAAACCCAACGGACTTGTCACACGAACTACTATTTCTAGCTCTTCAGTTGGCAACCCCCAACACTGAGATATCCCACTACGGATATAGGAGTGGGTGGACCCCGAATCCACAAGAGCAACTATGGGAAATAAAAACAAGGTAAACGTACCTGAGATAACATCGGTAGCCGCACAGTCCTCCTGTGCCCTCACAACATATTGCCTAGCCGGTGCTCTCGCCGTGGACTGAAAGGTACCACCCGAACCATGACTAGCCTGTCCACGGGTAAAACCTCTGCCTCTTTGACTAGGATAACTCGTCCTCTGAACCTGATCCGATGTCTCCCTGACCTTCTCCGGGTAGTCCTTCACCAGATGTCCTGATGACCCACAACGGTAGCAAGCTCTGACTACGTTCTAACACTCTCCTCGGTGGCTCCTCCCACACTACTGACAAGTCAGAATACTTGAGCTCCTCTGAGAACTCTCCAGGCTCATCATCGGGGACGATATAGACTGCCTCCTCCTACCAGCAGACTCAGACCTACGGTCAAATCTTGCACCCTGACTAGAAGCTCCTCTACTCTGATTCCAACGGTTCCTGTTTCTTCCCGAAAAGGACTAGGAGTTGTTGGAGTAGCTCTGATTACCTCTACTAGTACCACCCTGACCGGAAGATGAACCATAGGTCAAACCTTGCACCTACTATAAGGACTTTGCACTAGCAGTCAACTTTGAGAACACTCTGGGTGGAGTAGCGGTGAGATACGTCTGGATCTCTTTCCTTAGACCCTTCAGAAACCTCTTGCATCTCATTTTCTCCGTGGCCACTAACTCGGGTGCATACCTACTCAGTTGTAAGAACTCCTGCTCATAAGCGAACACCGAACGATTACCTTGCACAAGATGGGTAAACCGCTCCCTCAAGGTGTCGATGTGGGATCCCAACCAATCTCTACTGTTTCCCACCATTCACGTGCATTGCCTTTTAACAACGACATGACACATGACAGCTTGTCCTAAGATCTCAACCTCATCTGTCTTATGATCCAACGAGTGTCATGTAACCACTAATCAGCTTGCACGGGATTATCTTGTCCTGTCCCATGAAAGTCAACAGCTCCCTGCCTGCGCACCCTTTCCACTGGTGCCTTTCGAGGCGTAGCAGACGGCCTCGGTATAGTTCTCACGATCCGGTCCAACGCCCGATTCAGCTGCAAGAAGTAGTTGGCCCCTTGACCAACTGCATCGTCAGACGGTGCCTCCACAACAGGTACATACTTCTCATCGGAGTCCTCTCGAGAACCCCAACTCTCTTCCACAGCTCTGTTCCTCCTTGGCATACTTACTACACACAACAAGCAAACGAGGTTACATCATCGAATATTCAGCATCTAAGCAAGTACAACTTCGACTGATGGGCATGTACTTATCTGACACGTATATGACACACTAGACTCCCCCGGGGGACATCCTAGAACTGACTCAACCTAGGCTCTGATACCACTAAATGTAACACCCTCGACCCGGTGCCAAATCGGGCCTCCGGCCCAAAACTTGTATTTTGAAATTTCTTACAAAAGCCCATAAAGCTGGGTCCAAATCCATATCCATCATAATATAATAAAATCCAAATCCATTTTAAAACATAAATCCAAATTAATTAAAGTAGCGAAGCTCCAAAATATTACAATCGTTTAAAAATATTCGACAATAAATAAAACAGAGTTACCAAATACACATATAGGGTCCTACAAGTACGAATGCCCACTATGCCTAATAACAGTACTCTGACAACAGATGTCGATGCTGAACCCACCACGATGATGCTCCTCCGAACAACTTCCTTAACCTACGCACGAAAACATATTTCGAAACGCTAAGCTACTAAAGCTAAGTGGGTACTCGACCAACCGGTCCACATCATGCATAGCATAAAATGAGCATAACAACATGAATGATGACATGGCATGAATATGATGGCGCTACCATATCCACCTAAACACATGATATCAAGATGGCATAGATCAACACATGGCATATGCATGACAATAGAAGAGCACACAACATCTCAAGTTCTTAACTCGTATCTATGTCTTATATATATACTTATATATATAAATATATCGGTGTCCATATCACCTCATAGTAGTATAGAAGTAGGAGAACCCATCAGCACTAAGCAAGGCCCGTGGCATGCCACTCCACAATATCCGCTAAGGAACCCATCAACACTAAGCAAGGTCCTAGCTGGTCTTCCGCATAATATTACCGATAACCCATAAGCACTAAGCAAGGTTATCAGTTATACATCTCGTATAATAATTATTCTAGTAACCCATCAACACTAAGCAAGGTTACCAGATTATCTCATAATTATATAGTATAAACTCTAGGCAACCCATCAGCACTAAGCAAGGTTCCTAGTAAGCCACGTGACTCAAATAGGTCACACGAACCCTTAACGGTTCCAAATACCGGTTTATACCACTAGACTCCAATTATTATTCAATTATCTTTTTAACAGGTCTAGGTGTCTAATTCTCGGTCTAATATTCACTTTAAGATTTAAACAAGTCTTTAGAACATCTAAAATAGCATTGTGAGATTGTACTATTTTTCCACAAGAACTTGGGCTAAATTGCTCTAGGGTATCGTTACCCCTACTTGGAGTATCGAAACACCAGAATCGATACCAGTACCGAACCTCTTTGACCATTCCAAAAGTCAACAGAGGAAGACCTCTTGTTCCGATACTGGCATCGATGCCATTATGCTACTGGACAGCTCAGTATCGAACCATGGTTCGATACCCCTACTCTTGTAGCCTAAATTCTATCAGGGGTATCGATACACGGGCTACCGGTATCGATACCCCCTGCACGATAAGTGCAGTTTTTGCAGTTTGAACACTTATAAACCTATCCAAACTCGATCCATTTAATACTAAACTGATCCTAGGCCGTAATGGAGTGATCCTAATTAATTTTACATCATTTTCACAAAGGTTCATCAACATAAACATAATCCACCATTAATGACCATCCTTAAGCTACCAACATTTCAAACCAATCACCAAACATGCATTTAAACTTAAAACATGATATGCATGATGATTATGAGTTGGAAGAGAACCAACCTTAAGCAAAAACAGCAACCAAAACACCAAACCCGAGCTCCAAGCTCAACCTCAAGCCTTCTCCTTCCCCAAAGCTCTTGAAGGCTCTCCAAGCTCTTTCTCTACAAGAGAAAGACATACAACGGATTATGAACACTTAGAGATGATTTTCGGAGCTTCAAACACTAAAAGAACTGAGATTCAAGCCCTCAAAAACCGAACCCGAACCCAAACTCAAACTCAAAACCTCTCCTAAACCCTTTTCTTCACTAAACTCAACAATCCTTACCTTGTTTTGTAGATCACTTTGAGCCTAAAAACCTTCCCTCTTCCTCTAAAACGAGATTCCAACTCAAAACTCCTAAAGTTCTAACCTTTTTCCTTCCTTTCTTGCTTCCAAAAGATGAAGGGGTGAAGAGAAAAGAGAAAAGAGAAAAAGATGAGCTCACTCTGCAGGGGAAATTAAAACCCCAACCCCTCTTGTCCTCTAATTAGACATTTCCAAAATGTCCTCCTAATCCAAGCCCAACTTAAAACCCAACTCAAAGCCCAACAACACAAACCCGGGGTCCAAAATCGAAGCCCAAGCCCCTCAGGTTAACCCGACACTCAGATCCGAATCCGGGTCGTGACAACTCTCCCCTCCTTAAAAAAAAATTTGTCCTCGAAATTTACCTGTTAGGAAGAGATGCGGGTACTGAGCCCTCATGTCTTTCTCAACTTCCCACGTAGCCTCTTCAACCCCGTGGTTTCTCCAAAGAACCTTTACCAACGGTATACTCTTGTTCCGAAGCTCTTTCACTCCTCTATCCAAGATTTCTATTGGTCTCTCCTCATAAGTCAAGTCCTTATTGACTTCGATTTCCTCAAGCTGCACAACATGGGAAGGATCTGAACGATAACGTCTCAACATGGACACGTGGAACACATCATGGATACGCGCTAACTCTGGAGGTAAAGCTAGCCGATAAGCCACTGGTCTCACTCTCTCAAGAACTTCATACGGTCCAACATACCTTGAACTCAATTTTCTCTTCCGACCAAACCGGATGATTCCTTTCTAAGGAGATACCTTATGAAACACTTTTTCTCCTAACTCATACTCGATGTGCTTGCGCTTACGATCTGCGTAAGCTTTTTGCCGATCAAACGCTGCTTGCAACCTTTCTTTGATGATCTGAACCTTTTCCTCGATTTCCTTAACAAGCTCGGAACCTACTATCTGTCTCTCATTTAGCTCGGTCCAACACAAGGGTGTCCTACACCTACGCTCGTACAAGGCCTCAAAAGGTTCCATCTTTATACTCGACTGATAACTATTGTTGTAAGCAAACTCTACAAGCGGTAATTGATCTTCCTAACTCTGAGCAAAGTCAACCACACAACATCTAAGCATATCCTCCAAGATCTAGATAACTCGCTCAGACTGTCCATCGGTCTAAGGATGAAAAGCTATGCTGAAGTGCAACTTGGTATCCAAAGCCTTATGGATAGACCACCACAACCTCGCTGTGAACCTCGGATCCCTATCCGATATGATCGATGAAGGTACACCATGCAACCTGACGATCTCTTTTTTGTACAACTGAGCCAACTTTTCCAAACTAAAGTCCATCCTAACTCGTAAAAAGTGAGCCGACTTGGTCAACCGGTCAACAATGACCTAGACAGCATCATGCTTCCCCAACGTCATTGGTAACCCGGTGACAAAGTCCATGGTCACACGATCCCACTTCCACTGTGGAATCTGGATAGGCTGAAGCAACCCTGAAGGAACCTAATGTTCCGCTTTCACAAGCTGACACGCTAAACATCTCGTCACAAACTCAGAAACATCCTTTTTCATACAAGGCCACCAAAAGAAGGGACGAAGATCTTGATACATCTTGTTACTGCCCGGGTGCACAGAAAACGGACTACGGTGAGCTTCCCTTAAGACACGGTCCCTTAGATCCTCAAGAGTAGGAACACACAACCGACCTTTGAAGTACAACAACCCACCATCTCGTACCTCAAAGTCTGACGCCTCACCTCGCTGACAAGCCTCAAGCTGAGCTACTAACTCCTCATCTAACGCTTGTGTTCTCTTTATCTCTTGAACTAGCGTGGGTTCCACACGTAGCACTGCCAACAACCCACCATCCTCGGTCATCCTTAACCGTGCAAACATGGCTCTCAAGTCCGACATGGACTTTCTACTCAAAGCATCGGCGACCACATTCGCCTTACCGGGATGATACTCTATGACACAGTCATAGTCCTTCAGCAACTCTATTAAAACCGAAGCCCAAGCCCCTCGGGTTAACCCGACACTCGGATCCGAATCCGAGTCGTGACAGATGATGATGATGATGTCATCATGATCCTTCCTAATCGAGATTAATTGATTACTTAAGCATAAACTCAATTAAAACTTAAATAGCGATTAAAAAGTGTGACGCATACGTGTATTCTCAAATTACTATCCGAATATTATTTTATTATCCATTTTTAATATAATTATTGATAAATAATAACTTGGTTTAGTATTATGATAATTTTAGTTTTTAAAAGATATATAATTTATTAATTTAGTCATAATTAAAATTATCAACAAATTTAATTCCTTGTACAATTTTTTTATCATTTCAATTTTTTTTCTCCTCTTAAATTTTTGTATTCTTTTCTCATAAATATTATGTTACTTTCATGTTATTTACCGGTATAACAACATTTTAACAATAATTTATTATTATTTTACAACATAATGCAATTATACAACTACAACTTTGATCCGTTGGGTTTGTTCGCTTTTAACACTATCACATAAAAAAAATTAAATCGATGAATTTCTTTAAATATGAATGATTAAATTTATTTAATTATTTAAAATTAAAAAAGTAATAGAAAATATAAATTTTAAGAATAAAAGTGTTATTATACCATACATCATTTTATGTACATTTCAACTTTATCGAATATTTATAAAATTAATTTAATTGAATGACCTATTTATAATAATATTTTCAATTGAGTTACCTATTAATAATTTTTAGAAGAAAAAAGACATGTTTGTTACCATATTAATAATTAAGGTCAAATAACCTCACTTAATTTGTTTGGGTATAGCAATTTTAAGGAACTAAAATAGATTTTATATAATTTTTCATATGAAATATTAGAATTGATCTCACTTAATTTGTTGAGGTATGAGATCAATAACTACTTATTTTAGTGATACGAGAATCTTTCATATCTTATTTCCGTTTTGTTTTCATCACTATTATATAAAAATTTTGATCCCATCGCTACTATCGATATCTAGAATAATTATAAACCCGAAATCTAATTTATTATTCACAAACTCAAACTCGTAAGAACTTCACCTTAAACCCTAAGATTAATTATGTTTATTTTAACAAATAATTATTTTTTTTTCTGAGTCCCTCGTTACATGTAAATATCATGTGTATAAATTTAAATTCAATTCAATTTTTATCACGTGTTAATTTTTTCTAACTTTATTCCAACTTAGTCCAGATACATTTTTGTGCCTTAAATATGATGATAATTTTTACAATTCATATATGGAAAAACAATTAGATTAAAACTTGACAGTGACATCAAAGGCCAAGTCAGTCATTGAATGGTCTTCCTATGCATTTTGGTGGCTGAATTTTTTTTCTTTTGATTTAGTATATATACGACTCCTTCATGTCTCACAATGGCGGCATAGTATACTTTATCGAAGAGATAAATTTATTACTATTCTAAAACGAACAATGAATAATTAAAAAATTATAATAATTTACAAGTTAATACATAATTGAACAATTAAGAAAAGGTTAACTACTATGATGCTTAATCATTTAAAAATTAACGGTTAATCATTTTTAACAATTAAATTATAGTTAATAACTGTTATAACAACTAATTAATCATTTTTAACGATTGTACGAGCCCTCTAGCCCAAATGGTTAACAGAACGGTTGTTGTTCCTAGAGGTCAAGGGTTTGAGCGCCAACGATGTTAGCAGAGTGATTGAACGATTAATGTCAAATGGTGGAGAGATTATATTCTAGAACAGATACTACTGTAATCACTATTACCTTATTCAAAAAAATAATTGAATAATACGATTAATCTACCGTAAACATCCATATTAATAATACAAAACAAATTTTACAGGCACAACAAATGGATAATTTCCTCGTTATACCCAATAATCTTATTTTTTAATGTGGTAGACATAGTGTAGTTTTTTTAACCTATTCAACCGAGCTGAAAAATTTAATGCACAAAGGAGCAATATATATAGCGTATTTTGTAGACTAGGGAAATTACTCTTTTTAATTTTTACAAGGGGAAAAGTTTAAACACTACAATATGTAATTTGTCTTTATTGAGGAAGACACGAGGAGGGGAGATTAGAAGAATTAGAATTGTGGCTATTAATTATTCCATATGACTTGTTGGCATTCAAACATAGCACGGCAGGGCTCGAGAGCAATGCAAAAAAAGGTAATATTTTAGTATCTCTAAGGAAAAAATTATTAGGTTTCATCCGAAGATTTTTTTAATTAGCTAATAGTAATTACAATAGTATATGTTCTAAAATATAATCTTCACCATTTGATATTGATCGTTCAATCACTCTGTTGATGACATCTTTAATGCTCGAACTATCTAAATTGTTATTGAGGTTTACTACTTTAAAAGTAGTTATTATATAGTTGTAGCAGAATTATCTAAATTGTTATTGTGGGAAATAGTAATTTACGATGATAGTCAAAGGGACGGAATCATGTTCCTTATAAATGGGTTTGTATTATTTTTATTTTTTATCTAATTATATTTAAGGTTTATTTTATTTTAAATAGTAGTAAAATAAAATTCTTGTTTCTCTTAAATTTTAAATTTAAAGACTTAATAAATATTTGTCTTTCTCAATATTTAATCTTAATTCTTTTTCTGACGACTACAGTGATACTTATTAAATCTATAATCGTAAAAAATATCATAATTAAAAATAGAACCAACAACTGTAATTTAAATCACTTACTTGAAAGTTGATTAAATTGAAGAGAAGGGGAGATGAATCAGACCAAAGAGTTCAGAGATGGGTCCTAGGATTTTGAGAGGTTTCAAGGTTTTTATAATTATCCACAAATATTTCTCATTTCCTTTTTTTTTTTTTGAATCGGATATTTATCATTCAAAGATGCTTTTGTTTTTTGGGGTGTTATGAGGTTTACGTTGCGTATGTTATCATGCAAAGAATAGGATATCATGCTTTGAATCTTATTATGTCATGTATGATGAAAAACAAAAGTAGCTCTCCCTCTCAAACTCCTTTACTTTCCATCTACTAGGTAACCTTTCCGAGTAAAAGTCTCTTATCCTTTAATCGTTTTTTTTTTTTCAGGTCCACTACTTAAGAATTCTAAAAATTAAATTTTAAACACTAATCTTAATTTTGTACATCTTAAACTCTACACCCTAAAAAAAATACTCTATCCTTAATTTCCTAAACCATATACCCTAAAAATATACCCTAACCCTAATTCCCTAAATCATACACCTTAAAAAAATACACCATACCTATAATTTCTTAAACTCTAACCTTAAACCCTAAACCAATTAATTTAAAGTAAGACATCAATGGAGACACGATTAAAAGTAAACGATTTACCCCCAATTTGTTCAGCTTAAATACAAAGGCTCACATGTCAAATTGTAGGAGATTATATATATAAAATAGCATCCCTTGATTAAGTAGCCAATGAGTTCCCTTAAAGTTAATTTGCATATTATCAGCTTGCAGATAAACTTCAGATAGAAAGTGGGAAACCTCAGCTCTGGCCAATACAAAAAACCAAAGGTGCTACACCTCAAATATGGTTAAAAACATCTTCAAGATTTAGTTGTGGGAGCCTTGACTTTAGATGTACCTGCGGAAAAAACAAAAGTTTTAAGGCTAACCAACATTATATATATAACCAATTGGTTGAAAATAAGATCAGCAATCCTAATGCGACCACAACATAACATAACAGTCGTATTATAATTTTTTTAAAGATCATAACGATTTTAAATCGCATTTTTTATTACAACCATGATAAAAACCAAAGCTGTAATTTATTATCATAACTTCATAAGGCCAAGGATAGTTTTAACTTTGAGGATGCAATCAATCATAACATCAAGCTGTTAGGGGATATTTGACTGAGAAAGGGTTAAATCATAGAAACATACAAGTTAGACCAGTCAAAGGTATGGCTGGCATGTAAGAATACGCATCAGCTAAGTGAGTTCCATGTAAGAAAAAGTCATGAAAATGACCCCCGGTAGTTTTTCACGTCTCGTTCACCTAATCCATAGGCTTAGTAGTTATCTCATGTGAAACGGAAATGCACCACCTTAGTCCATCTGCGGCAACCAGCCGAATAATGAGTTAGGCCCAACTAGGAACTAAAACTAAAGTCAAGAAATTACACACCATTATCTACTTTCAGCCATTATGATCACACCAATACATAGGCTTTGAGTTTCCAATGAGTTAAATGTTGACAAAAAGTTCAGCTTTCCATTCTCATTTTTTTTTTCATTTTCCTTGCGCCATGGAAGGCTAGGGATAGCAAATCGAATGTTGACATCCATACGTCGATATTCCATCGGGTGTAGGTGTATGTTTTACGTATCCAAATATGTGTCCGACATAACTATTTTAAAAGAATAAAGAATCGGAATAACATAGGTAGAAAATTTCTCCATAAAAAAGATTGGATTGCTCAATTTATACTAGAGCAAAGCATATGTTAAACAGTATTAAGCTTGATTAATCAGTTTCATTAGTTCATGTCATGCTGAATGTAAGACCTTTCAAACAAAGGATTAGCAAATGGATAGGAAGTCAACCACTATTAACAGTATATGAATGTTCATTGTCAACTGTGAAGAAATAACACACCTAGAAAATGCAAGTGGGTGAATTAAGAATTAGGTGAAGGAAAAAACACAAGTGTGAAGTGTGGGAATACAGATGCAAATCAGGGATGCATGTATGATTTTACATCGGGATGCGAACTGTTAGAGTTATATTAGAAATTCAAAGTGTCATTTTACAAAGTATTAGACCAAAGCGAAATAAATAATAAAAATATAAATTTTATATTATAATATTGAACCGAACATAATATAAAATAAGGTAAACTATTACGCTAATCACTTTCGTTTACCCCAATACTTACAATTCTGTGTTTTCTACGCAAAGGGATCTTTACTCTCTATCTACTTGAGATTTTCTTTGCTAGTAATCTCCGATTTAAGTTACAATATGTGGGGGAATTGTATGACACGACTTCCATGCTTAGAAACTTGGCTCTGTGATTATCAACAAAACAAAATATCTTAGAAAAAAAACTAACTTTACTCTATGGGTTTGATTAAGAGATAGAAAAAGCAATCAAACCAAGCATAGAACATGAGCATAACAGAGATTTCAAAGCTGTTCTGGAAGAGTTTCTTCCTAAAGAATATACACAAAAAAGAGAAAGATTCTTAGCTTATTAAAGAGATAAATTAAGAACCAGACACAGGAAAAAGATTTGTTTTTTTCCAACAAAGCAACGGCGATATTAAACGATTTGTTTACCTTTAATTCTGGAAAACAAGTCTCATTGAGCTTCGGTAGTGTTTTTTAGGGAAAGTTTCAATCTTTTTGTCTAAGAACAGAGGAGATTCTAGCATAATCTATAATAGTTAGGGACTATTTAAGTAATTTATTATTTTTTTATTATGCCAAATCGTCTTTTCGTCAAGATTTAACGATATTTAATGTTGGAGTGATCAAAACTTTATATCCCGAAAACGATAGTGACCTTACTGATCGTTTTTCAAAATCGGTGACTAAAAGTGCACTGAGGGTAAACGAAAGAGACTAGTAAAGTAATTTACCCTATAAAATAATAACGATACAACATATGTAAAAAAATATTGAACCAATTTAACCAAAGTTTGAAATGTGTAGAGGTTTGCACGAATGCAATTTCTTTAAGATAAATTTTTGGCCACTCCTATGGTGCTCGAGCTCGTGGGTCATTTGTCTTCCAAGATAAAAAAAATGATTGCCACAGTTGTAACCCCCTCGACCCAGTCCAGACACCACCGACTCGAACGAGCTACATGGGGAATACCGACGTTAATCCAAAGACTCGCCCTGATAAACAATCCTAAAAAACAACCGTTTAAATTTTAGGGTTGTTCATCGGGGCGAGTTTCCGGATTAGCCACGGTATTCCCCGTGTAGCTCGTCCGAGTCGGGTGGTGTCTAGACCGGTAAGAGTGCTCGATAGTGGAGTCAAAGAGCTTCGGAACAAGTGTATCCCTTTGGTTAAGATGCTTTGCAAAAACCACGAAGTCGAAGAGGCTACATGGGAGGTTGAAGCGAACATAAGAGTGTTATATCCGCACTTGTTTCCTCATGGTAAATTTTGAGGACAAAATTTTCTTTAAGAAGGGAAGAGTTGTCACAACCCGAGTTTTTGGGATTCGGAGTTGGGTTAACTCGAGGTTTGAGCCTCATGTTTGGTCCTTGAGGGTGTTGTTGGGCTTGGTTTGGGACTTGGGTTTGGGTTTTGGGTTAAGGGCATGTTGGTAATTGCCTTTTTGGAGTGGAAGAGAAATGGAGAGTTAATTTTTCTACACTTGACAAAAAAAATGAGATCACTCTCACCCTTTTTATATCATCTTCTCTCTCACACCATCTTCACATAAGAGCTTCTTCATCAAAGGTTAGATTTTGAGGTTTGGGTTTTCTTATCTCGTTTTAAGGTAGGAGAAGCTTTTGTTCAGCTCTGAGAGATCTTTCTTTCAAGGTAAGTTTGGTTCCAAGTGGTGGAGTTTGGGTTTTAAGGGATGTTTTAGGGATGTACGGGAGTAGGTTTTTGGAAAGGTTTTAGAGTGATTTGAAGGATGTTTTAGCTCCCGTAAATCACCTAGATAGAGTAGTAACCTCTTGATCATCTTTCTTGTAGTTGGAGAGCAAGGAGAACCATCAAGAATCTTGGGTAAGGAGAAGGCTTAGGGGAGTAGCTTTGGAGTTCTTCAGCTCGTTTTGGGAGGTTGGTACACTTCCAAATCCTTTACATTACATGTGCATTATCATTTTTGGCATGCTTAATTGTTTGTGATGGTTTGGTCTAGGATAAAGCCTATTCTTGCTTTAATGGTGATTTAACTTATGGTTGATGATATTGGGTAATATTAGCTAGAAACTCACCTAAACTATTTCAATAATGTGTAGGAACATTTTGGGATCGAAAGGTTTGGTTGAGGTTGAGGTCCTTAAGCTTTTTAGGTAGCAGACCTGCATTTTCGTGTAGGTGTATTGATATCCTTGGTTGGGGTATCGATACCGCTAAGAGGAAAATTAGGCTAAAGTGGCAGGCGTTTCGGAACGCCTTGCTCGAGTATCGAAGCCAAATTTAACAGTAGCAAATCATTTCGATACCCCCTCTAGACGTATTAAAACATGGGGTCGTATCGATACCCTACATAGGTGTATCTGTAACACCCTCAAAAAGGGAGTAGGAGGAATCATGACCAATTGATAATTAAGTTGACCAATTAATAGTCAAAATATGTAATAGAGGGACTTAATTGAAATAAAAGAAAAATAAAATGGACTAAATTTGGCTGACTAGAAAGAAATAAAAATGAAGTAAGAAGAGTGCATGCTAAAATTATGATTTCCCTCATTTGCCCTTGGTTATTTAACCACTCAAGAATTAAAAGTAAGGGTAAAATGGTCCTTTTACACCCTATTAATAATCAAACAAAATCAGCCTAAATTTCCTTCTCTCTCCCCCATTCTCACGTGAACAACAAAAAGAAGAAGAGAGAAGGATTTATCTTCTTCTTTGATACTTCTCTATAGCCAAAAGAAAATAGGAAATTTCAAGGGAGAAAAGCTTAGATTTTGGAGTCTTTGGCATGAGAATTAAGAGTCTTGGTGCATAGCTTTTGTGAGTAAGGTAATGGTTGATTTACCAAGTTGTTACAAAAGGGAGTTCCTTTTGTTTAGAATGAGAGGAGACAATAGTGTTTTGAGTAGTTAAAGGCTTATCTTACCGAGGCACCAGTGTTTACTCAATCGAAGTCAGGGAAGGACTATGTTGTGTTCAGTTATGCATCGTTGAATGGTTTAGGGTGTGTTCTTATGCAAGATGAATAGGTGGTTAGCTATACTTCAAGGCAACTCAATACGCATGAGCAAAACTACCCTACCCATGACCTAGAGCTTAATGTAGTCATCTTTGCTTTGAAGATATGGAGGCGTTATCTCTATGGGGAGAAATGCTACATCTACACGAACCACAAGAGCTTAAAGTATCTGCTTACCCAAAAGGATTTGAACTTGAGACAGCGACGTTGGATAGATCTGCTAAAGGACTATGACTGCGTAATCGAGTATCATCCGGGTAAAAAAATATGGTGGTAAATGCTTTGAGCAGAAAGTCCATAACGGACTTGAGGGCTATGTTTGCTTGTTTGAGGTTGACAAATGATAGTGGTCTTTTAGCTGAGCTTCGAATAGAACCTACGTTGGTACAAGAAATAAAGAGGACCCAAGTGTTGGATGAGGACTTAGTAGCTCAGATAGAGGCAGTTCAGAGAGGTAAGCTTACGGGCTTTGAGGTACAAGACGGTGTGTACTTTTACTTTAAGGGACGTTTGTGTGTCCCTGCCTTGGAGGATCTAAGGGATCATATCATGAGGGAGGCACACCGTAGCCCTTATACAGTACATTCGGGGAGCAACAAAATGTACCAAGATCTCAAACCGTTATATTGGTGGTCTTGTATGAAAAGATATATCTTTGAGTTTGTAACAAGGTGCTTAGCTTGTCAACAAGTGAAGACGAAACATCAAGTTCCTTCGGGTTTTCTTCAGCCTAACCAAATTCCATAGTGAAAGTGGGATAGGGTCACCATGGACTTTGTTACGAGGTTGCCTTTGACGTAAAGGAAGCATAATGCTATATATGTTGTAGTTGATCGGTTGACCAAGTATGCTCACTTTTTGCTTGTGCGCATGGGCTTCAGTTTGAAAAGGTTTGCTCAGTTGTACATCAAGGAGATTGTGCAGTTCCATGAAGTGTCATCCTCGATCATATCGGATAGAGATTCGCGGTTTACGATAAGGCTTTGGAAAAAGATCTACAATATTTTGGATACCAAGTTGCACTTCAGTACAACTTTTCATCCATAAACCGATGGTCAATCTGAACGGGTCGTTTAGATTCTTAAGGACATGCTTCGATATTATGTTATGGACTTCGAGGGTAGTCGGGATGAACAACTACTGTTGGTTGAGTTTGCTTACAACAACTACCAGTCTAGTATCAAGATGACACTATTTGAGGCGTTGTATGGGCATAAGTGTGGGACACCTTTGTGTTGGTCTGAGCTCAATGAAATACTGATTGTGGGATCTGATCTAGTTAAGCAAACAAAGGAGAAGGTTCAGATCATCAAGAAAAGGTTACAAGCGGCGTTTGATCGCTAAAAGATTTATGCGGATAAGAAAAGAAAGCATATTGAGTATGAGATGGGAAAGAAAATGTTCTTGAAGGTGTCACCATTGGAAATGTATCATCCGCTTTGTAAGGAAAGGCAAGTTGACCCTAAGGTTTATCGGGTCGTATTAGGTTCTTGAGAATGTTGGGCTAGTGACATACATGTTAGCTTTGCCTCCAGACATGTCATGCATCCAAAATGTGTTCTATGTATCGATGTTGAGGCGTTATCGTTCGAAACCTTCTTCTGAGGATGTTAAAGTTAATACATATTTAACCTACGAAGAGGAACCAGTAAGAGTGCTTGATAGAGGAGTCAAGGAGCTTCGGAAAAAGTGTATCCCTTTGGTTAAGATGCTTTGGAGAAACCACGGAGTCGAAGAGGCTACATGGGAGGTTGAAGCAGACATGAGGTTGCTCTATCCACACTTGTGTCTTCCAAGCAAATTTCGAGGATGAAATTTTCTTTAAGGAGGGGAGAGTTGTCACGACCCGAGTTTTGAGACTTGAAGTCGGGTTAACCCGAGGTTGTAGGCCTCATGTTTGGGCTTGGAGAGTCTTGTTAGGCTTAGAATTAGCTGGGCTTGGTTGGATGACACCTTGGAGGCATTTTGGTAAGTTGATAAATGGGAAAAAGGGGGAGAAAAAGGGTTGTTTTTTTGCATATTGCAGAGAATGTGATATCACGCACTTTAATTGCTTTCAACCTCTCTTTCTCAGCATCTTCCTCCCAATTTGCCACCACCAAAGGTTGAATCTTGAGTGTAAAAGTGTGGAATCTCGTTTTGCTGCTTGAGGGAAGTTTGTTTAGCTTCGGAAGATCTTTCTAGCAAGGTAAATTTTGTTTCAAGTGGTGAATGTAAGGTTTTTTAAGGTTTTTGATTTAAGAACGAGAATGTGTTTAGGGAGGATTTTAGTCTGGTCAAGAGCTCATTTTAGCTTCTTAAAATCATTCGTGATAGATTAGTAATCTCTTAGCTATCTTCTTTGTAGTTAGAGAGCAAGGAGAACCATCAAGGTACTTGAGTAAGGAGAAGGTTTGAGATCTTGTTGGGGAGTTTCTTCAGCTTGTTTTGGAGGTTGTTACACTTATAAATCCTCTACATTTCATATACATCATCATTTTTAACATGCTAGATTGTTTGTGATGGTTTGGTCTAGGATAGAGCTCAAGCACGCTTTAATGGTCACTTGAATTATAGTTGTTGATAATTGGTAAAATTGGTTAGAAACTCACCTAAACTACTTCAATAATGTGTAGGAATATTTTGGGATCGAATGGTTTGGTTTAGGTTCGTAGGCATTTTAGAGTGCAAACCTGCATTTTCGTGCAGGGGTACCAATACCCTTGGTGGGCGTATCGATACCATTGAGAGGAAAATAAGGCTTGAAAGGCAAGCGTTTTGGAATGCTAAGCCCGTGTATCGAAACCAAAAATTCCAGTGGTAAATAGTTTCGATACCCCCTCTAGGCGTATCAAAACAGGGGGTCGTATCGATAGGGGTTGGTATCCCTTGGTCTTAAGCCATCTTCATAGCGTATCGAAACATAAGGGAAGCGTTTTGATACAAGGGCATTTCAATACCCCCTTCTATAGGCGTATCGATACGCTTGGGCAATTTGCCCAAGTTTTTAAGGGTTGAGTTTGGGGGTTTCATAATTCATGTTATGGGTTCATATGGGTTGTTTAAGCCATAAAATGATTAATGAAACTTGAAATTAGTAATATAGAAATTGATATGAGGATTTATCCTTGGTATGCTTGGTTGTGGTATTATTTGATATGCGATCCTAGGTGGATCACCTTGTTTTGGTTAAGTCTTTGTTTGGTAGGATCCGGATACCCAGTGAGTGAAAGTGTTGCAATATAATGAAGACCATCCGATGTGAGATTTCGGATAATGTGTCAAAGGTCATCCGATGTGAGATTCTAGGTGATGACTTTGCTCGATGTGAGATTCCGAGCCCCACTCGATGTAAGATTTTGAGTGAAGACTTGATGCAAGATTTCGAGTATACTATCTCGATATAAGATTCCAAGCATCCCGATGTGAGTTTCCAGGCCAGGTGAATTCCCCAGTGTCAGGTTGACATAGGCCTCACTTTTGATTTGTTTATTTTATGCTTTGTTGCATTGGCCACATCATATCATCATATTATCTCATCTAGCATGTTTATAGTTATGATTCACTTGAAAGAATAGTCGATAGGTTGTGTACCCATTGAGCTTTAGTAGCTCAACGTTTTGGAATTTGTTTTCATGCGTAGGTAAGTAGATGGACGTTCGGGCATATGTAGTGGAGCACCATCAACGTAGGACTTCAGTACTGACCGGTTGGTAGAGTACAATTGCTAGATTAGTGGGCTATTTATTCGTAGGACCATTGTTGTAATTATAACTCTATTTTATTTTAATTTGTTAAGGTCAATGCTTTTATAAAATTTATATTTGGAGCTCCAACGATATTTTGAACTTGTTAAACTGCTTTGTATTTTTTTAATATCATTTTAATTTATGTCATTTTTTATGGTTTGACTTGAACTTTATTTTGAAAATTTTATGGATACGGGTTGTGCTTGTGGCCCAAATGTGACACTCGGGTTTGGGGTGTTACATTTCCCCTTTGTTTTTGAACCCGATTAAAAAGCCTTTCTTTTTGAAAGATCAAAACCGACAAGAAATTTTGAAAACCGTAAGAGAAATCCCTCTTTTCCTTGTTCGACTTAGGGACTAAAAATCCCTTCTTTCTTTTTTGTTGGCTCACCACTAAAGACCCGAAGGCCGTTGAGTTTATTGTCGGTTGAAGGAATCTCAGAGGGAGAAGATGAAACAAAAAACTCTAAGGTAAAACCTTAAACCCTCACTTTATCTTTGTTTGCATACGTAAAATTGAAAAAAAAAACGAGATACCTCAAAAGCTCTTTTTTATTGATTTTCTTTTATATCAAGGGAAACCGTTACAAAGTAGTTGGCTTTTCTTTTTAAAGCCAAAAATTATAAAATTACAAAAGGAATAAAAAAAACTAATTGGTTTCCCTTTTGTAATTCGGCCGAATTCGTATTGCTCTGACATTTTGGTTGTATTCGCGTATATTTTTCTAGAAATTATTGATTATGCACTGGAAATTCACTGGAAATCTGCTGAAATTGTTGAACTTTTGCGATTGTTTGTTTGTATATCCCCCTCGAACGGAATCTAACATTCTTTTTGTCTGCTTATGCGAGGTGACTGCCGAAAAAAGGACATCGGAGCGTCGCCGCCGACAAAGGGAGTCGAAGAGTCTGATGGATATCTAAAGAGGCACGCGTGCGCCACACTCGCGCATAAAGCAGCTGTGCGGACGCGCGTGGGCGCGTATCAAGTCTAGAAGCTTCTTCTCCTTTTGATCTTGGTCGTTAGAGTAGAGATCCCTAACAGCTCACAATCGGCTGCGCAAGAAAAAAAAAAGAGGGGATGCATTAGGTTTTCTGATTTAATTACCAAATTTAGGACTGAGGGTTTTAATTGATTTGGCCTCAGAAAAACAAACGTGCCTTGTAAACATTTAGGCTTTCAATTGGGTTTGTATTAATATTTTTTGGGCTTAAAACATTTATAATGGAATGTTAAAATTAAATAAAAATTGGGCTCTATTTATTTCGGGTTTAATTTTATAATATGGGTTTAATTATTTTCTGTTTTTTATTTATATGTTAAAGCTTATTTATTCATTTATTTTACTTTATATAATAATGTTAAGTATAGTAATAATATAAAAATCGAGCTTCAAAATGGCATTAATAATTAAAATTGGAAAGAGGAAATGAAAAAAACAAGATGCAACAATTGAAATAGGTAAAAGAAGTCTATAATCATTTTTTTAGGATTTTTTCAAACACGAATAAGTATAATAATATTTTTTAGAATTTTTTTTAGTTTAAAGGTAATATAGACAAAAATACATGTAATATTAAAGAGTAACATAAAGATTTAAGCCCATTATTGAAAAGAAAACGAATAAAAATAAATCGGGTTTATAACCCCGGATAAAATTAGTGATTATAGATTCTATACAAACTCCACCAAAAGTTTTTACATGTTTAGAGGATGGGGTTTTTCCTGTTAAGTATGCATGCATTTTCATTATTGATGACAAAGCTCCCAAAAGTTTGACTTTAATACAGTGGTTGCAAACATTGTTTCTGCTTCTAAAGATATTGTCTTTGTATTCAACTGCCAAATGAAAAAAGTAAAGACAACAACTGATATTGTAATAACTTGCCTTGTGAAGCTTCGTATTAATGGCAAGAGACCAATTAAGGTTCTGCTTGATAAGGTGAACCATGAACGACAAAAAGGGAGTTCTTCAAGCAGTGAAGAAAGTGAGAGTAATGTCACTGAATTGACCTCTAGCACACTTAAAGTAAGAACTAAAAGTAAGAAAGACTACATTTGACAGTGATAACATATTACTGCTAAGAAAAATAACAAAATTATTTAATAAGGGATTGGAGTGTCGTGAGGCGCTAAACGTAATTATTGATAGACGTTCAAAATTACAAAAATACGACTAGTAATTCTTCGGTACAAGAAGGTATTCAACCAACATGTTGAGCAAGGAAAATAGCACTGAATTGTTGCCTTTGTATCATATCTTGGAAGTAAAGCATTTCATAGGTTTTATGGACATTGGTTAGATCATAGACAAAAGTCCAGACAATGAAAGCGAGTATAAGACAGGCCTAAAGGATTTTGCATTGTCCCTTAGGAGTTGAGAACTTTTAAAGATTCAAATAATAATTGTTATTGTTGTTGTCTTATTTATTGTTGACTTGACACTGATTATATTCTTCAAATCCTTGAGGATAAAGATTAATTCGAACAAGAAAAATTCGAACAAGAAAAATTGTTATGAACCATATTTAGATCCAACAATAAAACGGTGTAGTTTTAATATTTTATCTTTTAGTTAATACCTTTTGTGTTAGGGATTACAATCCCCAAATCTTTTAGGTTGTTCTTGTATTTATCGATCAAATGAAATAAAAATTTGTTTTCTCCTCTCTTAATTTTCTCTACAATTTCTACTCCTCTTCTACAATTTCTTCTCTTCTACTCTTTTCTATTCTGAAATCTTTCTTCTTTTAAATCCTATTCATGACAAACCACTACCAGAGAAAAATGGGGAAAAAATAAAGAATATTGCCTTTTCTGTCACTGACAAAAATATTAAGGAGACAATCTCATCGATATCATAGATTCTGTTTGTTCAGTCCCGTAGGAAAAAAAATGAAATAGTTCAATTAAATTTCACAAAAACTTGTAATAATGCAATTACAAATGATTCATTCTCTTCCATTATTCCCTCCAAAATCCGATTTCATACGTGAACATGGCATCTGCACCTCATTATCTACTGTGGTTTGAATTAAGAAATGCCATTGATTTAGACCCCACAATCCATGGAAATTTCCAGTGAGTGAGTAAAACTGGCGTTACCTGAGAGTTTACTTTAAGATGATACGGCCTCGATGGCACTGCCTAGTGGCCAGGCAGCTTCCACAAAATAATTGTGGTATTGCACTTTCTTTACCAATGTGATATCTTGGGAGGGATCAAGGCCTGTCCAAGAAAAGTTTATGTGGAACAACGAGAATAGTAAGAGGCCCTTCTAATAGGATCCGCAATTCTGCAACTACGAAATTGCATAACCAAAAGACGATGAAGAATGGGCTTACCAAATCCATCAATGAGCAAGGTGTACTGATAAACTAGATCCAGGCACATGTATGCCAAGTTACCCTCACCCACATCTGGGAATGTTGCTTTAGCATCTGCGTACTTGGTTCCACAAGCACGTTTGGCAGCTTCTGCAAAAGAATGAGGCTTAACTTTTGCAACTGGGTCAGCAGCTTTAATAAAACCAGCCTGTATTCATGAACAATTCAGTTAGAGTGACAAATCACTTTCATCCATACTTATTTCAGGCAATATGATTCTTGATCAACAATACCTCAGCAGCCCTGTCAAAGAAAAACGAAGCAATAAACAGATTCTTCTGTCCATCTCCGCCTCCACCATTCCATATACCACCAAATGTGCACTTCATATGTGTACATGTATCATTTATTTTAAGAGCCTTGAGAGTGACCCTCCTGCACTCCTCCATGCTTGTGCCTGATGAAGGAGCTGATGCTTTATATTCTTTTCCTCCATATGCATAATTACCTTGTAAAGATAAAAAGGTTGTATATGTTAATTACTTAAATGACACGTATTTGGTCATCCACAAAACAAAGGATACTATATAACTACAAACTACTAAAACTACATTAACAATATCTCAAAATTCAAGAATAGAGAGATAATTTACACCTCAAAGTAGGAAGCTGGTTGCCTGTACAACCAATTCAAAGATTACATTTTCCGTGATCAAAGCATTACAAGAATTTTTAGCAATTGAATGGTTTTAATTTGCGGTTGAATAAATATAACATACCATCAAAACCCTCCAAGATGCAAGGGTTGCCAGAATCATCAGATGCCTGCAAAATTTCTGCTCGAGCTGCCAATAGGCCATAGTGCAAATAACTGTATGCAGAAAGCCCAAATTAAATTAACTAAAACATATAATTATGAGTAGAATAGTTGCATTAGACACAAAGTTATACAATAAACCAGATAAAAACATGTCTTACAGAATTGACCGTTGTTGCAATCAGTCATAGATCCCAATTGTCCATTTTAAATCGTTAATAGAATCATAAAATCAATTTATAAAATGATCGAAAGAAACCTGTGGACATAGAGGTAATATTTTGATCCCTTCAGGTACATTTCATTTACATAATTGTCCACTCCAGCTGGTACACTTGGAGCCTTTGAAGCAGCATCCTGGGAGATGGCATATGCCATTTGCACAGATCCACCACCAAGATCAATTATGCCAACTGTGTCTTTGTAAGTCCCTCCCAACTTCCCTAATAGGTAATTTATTGTCACCTGCCAAAGGAAGATAGCAGTTAAGAAACTCAGAACTAGGTCATTGTCTAACCAGTAGGATAGATCCAAACATTTGGTGTATGTTGGTCAGTATAAATGCAGCAAAATTTAGCTTCATTGCAAAATGTAAATACTTGCTTCTATGGAAAAACAACAAAATGTATCCATATATCTATCAATCATCCATCTATCACCCCAACTTTAAGAGTATCGACATTCATTACCACAGAGAAGACCCCAGGATCTCCTCCTTTGAATTAACCATCATTGTGAAATCATCTAGAGTAAGGCTGGTCATGTGGACCAGCTATAGAATGTAAAAGTGTTCTCGAGGAAAAGAATCATAGAAACACTGAGAAATTTGAAGAAATCTACCACAAAACAAAGGGAGCCTGATCAAGCATGCAATAAATGCATTCTACAACAGGCTTGACATGGTTTCCCAACAATCAATCTTGAGAAGGAAAATAACTTTAGGCCCAAATAAAGGTGAAGTATAAAATGTGAAAGAAATTCAGAAAAACATACCCACTCATAAGAACCTTCTTGAGAGCCATCCAAAATTTTGACACCATTTGCCTCAGATTTTAGAGTGCTTCGATCTTTCAGAAGTTCCCTAACCTATACAAGTATTTAAAACAACACTAGAGTGGAGAAATGGAAAATAATGTGAACATAACCAACATGCTTCCAGATGTAGAATTACCGCTTGCAAAATTCTGTCAGCTGCATCGCCTTCTAATGCCCTCAGACCTGCAGTTGCCTAAGCAACATTTAAAATTCAGATTTCAAGCCATTTAAAAGACTTTGAATTCAAAAATAAGCATAAAGCAACCAAGTATACCAACCCCAACTCTGACAGGAGTTTTTGATCGTAACTTTAGTGGCACAACACTTTCTGCCTTGTCAAGAAGAGAAAGTAATGAATTTGCTGCAGCCTGTGGATCTTTCGCATAGTAGCTGAGACCAGGTTTGAGCTGTAACAAAACAAACCACATAAAATCAATTAATACATGGAATCCAACTGAAAAAAAAAATAAAAAATAAAAAAGCTCATGTGAAAGTTTCTTCTAGAGCAAACAAAATAAATGGAAACTTTAAAAATTCTAACTAATTGATAATAGAAAATTCTCTTACTGTTCAAATTCTAAGTGAAATTCTCTTTTAAAGCATAGAAAGTGAATTTTACTTTAAAATATGCCGTAATATACATTTTCTTCTTAAAAAGGACATGCAACAAAAAATTATCATTTAACTTCTAAAAATCAACAAAAAATGGGGTTAAAAATAAGGTAACTATCAGATAAAATTCATTAACATAATTAAAGCAAAACTAAATTACATTACATTACATTGGTACTTGAATTATCATTTCAAAGCTTTATATCCCTCTCAATATCCCAGATTTTAATCTTTCGCCTCTAAAAATAAACATAAAATTAGATAAAAATAAAATGAAACCCCACTCCAAAAATTCGAGAAAAATATCATCTTAAAATGTTAATTTTCCATTAACAGCAATCCTTATCCTAAATGAATTAGTTTTTTTCCTTAAAAAATAAAAATAATTAGTAAAACCAGAAAATCTGGCCAAAAGTATTTAAAATGAAAAGATTGGTAGTTCAAGAAAAGGCTCCAATTATAATGTAATCTACTATTAAACTAGCACTCCAATTCTTGTTTGGTGAACCTGCATTACATGCAAATGTAGTTTTCTGCTCTA
Organism: Abelmoschus esculentus; assembly: GCA_035048815.1. Lineage (NCBI taxonomy): Eukaryota > Viridiplantae > Streptophyta > Magnoliopsida > Malvales > Malvaceae > Abelmoschus > Abelmoschus esculentus. The sequence continues at coordinate 8,794,428 of JAUCBN010000049.1, forward strand.
AAAAGATCATAAATTTGTAAGAAAATAATTCACCTGTTCAAAAAGCTCTAATCCAGGGCCAATTGGTACAAGATCCAAATTATGATCAAAACAATACACGTGAACCCGACTCCCGGAACTTCCTGCATCGAAAATCACCGCATAATTCCTATTCCCTCTGGAATTCGCCCCAATTTTCCTGCTATTTAACTCAATCTCCTCCAGCACGATCGCATTCCGCGAAGATCTCCCCGGCATAACGTACAGCACGAACATTACGAGCAAAATAGGGATGGAGATCACCAACAAAACGCCTCGATATCTGTGGATCTTGTCGGAGACGAGGTCGTGCCTGGCCATCGGACGCTTCATCTTTTCAAGGTGATCGGTGGTGCCGCTTCCTGTCGGGGACGTCGGGCCTCCGTTGTTAAAGGACTCGTGCAAGTCCGCAGAGGATGGTATTCTGTACCGGATCTTTCCGTTGCCGGAGGAAGGCGGTAATGACTCCAGATCTTCCAGCTTCCTTGATTTGAGAATTTCTAATTTATATGAATAATTAATCAATAAAATTTATAATTGATTTAGAAGGGGTTGGGAGAGGAAGAGAAACGTTGATTCATATTGAGAAGGGAAAAGGAAGGAGATGAGAAAGAGAAGGGAAAGCAGGAAATGTATATTAATTTTGGAAAGGGAGGGAGAAATTAATCGTAACGGCGGAGGATTATTTGTTGGGTAAAGTACATATATGCCCACTAAATTATCCTAAAAATACAAAATGATCACTAAAAATTTAAAAAATACATAACATATATTAAACTTTAAATTTTATTATAAATTATAATTAAATCTTTTGTTGTTATTAAATGAATAATATGATAATTATAAAAATTTAAATAATAACATATTTAACTTTTTATATTTAAATATTTAATAATTTAATCTTAATTTAACCTTATTAATAATTTTTAAATTAATTTAATATATAAATATTAAGAATTGAATATGATATTATATAAATTTTTATTATTATCATGTATCTCAATTAATAATAATTATTAGCTCATGATTATTTTATATAAAAAATAAAATTTAATATTAATTATATAATTTTTAAAAGATTAATGACTATTTTATAATTTTTAAGATAATTTAATAATTATTTGTTCACTTCACCCGTATTTATGATATTTCTTAAATATCTATCCGTTCATAAATTCGTGTCATTAATTACAAAAACAATATATTATTTAATTAAGAATTCATACTCTTTGTTACCGGATTAATAAATTAATTTTGATTCGTTAGTTAATTTAATATTTATAATTTTTTTTCAAATTTAAATTTTAATATTTATTTTAAAAATATTATTATAATATTATTTAGTAAAAATAATAAATTAATTTTTTTATTTTGAGGTAAACAACTAGGGATAAGTATTTTATTCAACACGGCTGATTGAGATGGATTTTTTAATAAAATAATTGAGTTTGGGTCAGGTTTTTATTGAGGGAATGTTGGGTTTGGTTTTAAGGCGTAAAATATTTGGTCCAACTTGGGATTAATTATATAAATTTTTCTTAACTTTTTAGGTATATTTATAATAATATTCCTCTATTTTTATTTTTTTTATAATTTAGTCCTTAAAATTGAATTTTCTATTTATAATTTAGTCTCTAAATTATAATTTTTATAATTAAGTCTTCTAAAATTCTTTTTTTACAATTAAGTCTCTATAATTATTTTTTCTATAGGTCCCCGGTCGGGTTGGGTTATAACGCCCCAAAATGGGCCTAGAAGTTAGTGAACCGGTTTTGTCGGTTTAGCGTAGTTCGGGATTAAATACTTAAAAATTTATTTTTAATTAAAATAAATTATGGAAAAATATCCTAAAATCATTAATTAGTATATATTTGACTTAGGTCAAATGAATTTGAAAATTGACCCTTGAATCCCTACGATTTTGATATTAGTGACTATTTTGTAAAATTTAAAAACTTGAGGATAATTTCATAAGTTAAGCCAAAACTTTGAATCTTTAAGGGCTTTGATCCAATCTTAATCCAGCTGATCTAAACCTTCCAAGGGTCTATTTTAATAATCTATAACCCATAATTTTAATTAATAGCCCAAATAACTTAATATTAATCATAAAAAACTTATTTTTATGTCATAAACCTAAACCTATTTTTAAAATTCCGACTTTTCATCTTCTTGGCAGCTATTCCATCATATTTTCAAAGGTAAACATCAATATTTTCAATAAAAAATTGTTTGGTTAATTCTTTATAATTTTTTTCTTCGGTTTTACTTGTTTTTAAACCTTAAAAGGGGTTGGATCAATTTTGGAGGAGAGAACCATTCAAACCTCTGAAAACTAAAGTTCTTTAATGAAATTCTTAATTTCTTGGTTGATTGCATCAATCTTTAAAGTCTTGGATCAATAAAATCAGTTTTCTTGATAAAAATTCTATCGTTTTCTTGATTTTCGTTCAAGGGTTTTCCATGGTTGTTTTTTATGCCTAAATACATGAATCTTGAATTTTTTATATTTAATAAAGATGAATTTTAATTATCTAATCCCGGACCTAAGGTTTATATGGAGTTTGGAGAGGTTTTCGGTGAGTTTCAGTTAAGTTTTATGGTGTTTTTAGGGGTTGCCATATATTGGTCCAACTTGAGAGATGTTTAGGTGTGTTATAATGCACTAAACCCTCTGGTTTTGATGCTTGAATTAGGTCAAGAGGTATAAGAACAAGTTTGAGGGAGATCTGAAAGCCGAATCGCGTTTTTGTGTGACTTGTCGAGCAAGTTTTGGTAAATTGGTGAGTGGATTTTGAGGGATGCCAATTTGGCATGGTTTTAAATGTGTTTTCAAATTTTTGGGGGTTATGGAAGGGGTGATAAATCTCCCTATACTCGAAAGTAAGTTTTAAGTATTGCTTTCTTAAAGGTTCTCATATCATGCCTTATTTTTACAACATTATTTATCATGCTCTTATTGTGTTGTGCATATGTGATTATACATGTGTTTCAATTCTCATGAAATATTTTTATAAATTTTTTATATTCATATGATGCTCTTACAGTTTTGTTTTGAAAACATGAGTAAAGTGGTTTTCATCGGTTTATGCATTTAATGCATGTATTGGTGGGATGCATGAATTTACTTTATTGTTTTTAACTCAAAACTTGAGCATTGATTTTGTTTTTAGTATTGGTATTAAAGCTGATGAAACGTGGATAAGTTGATCGATCAATAAGATGTGAGTGCACTATAATTAAGATGCATAAGTGTATAAAATGCCTTGGTGATAGATTAGAGTTAATACTTATATTGTGATATATGTGTTATATTACATGTAAGTGTTGCTTATCCCGGATGCTAAGGTGTATTTTTATGATCGGTATTAATCCATCATGGGTATGATTAGGCGATTGGCCTTCACACGTGGTATGAGTAGCGATTGGCTCTCATACGTGGCATTTTGGCAATTTGGCCATATGCCTAGCATGTTAATCATGCATGTCTCGTTTATCCTAATGTTTAGTGGTAATCTAAATGGTTCACTAATACCAATACAATGCAAGTATGTTTTCTTAATTGAATAATGTTTTTAATGAAGATTTGCTATAGGCATGTAAGACTTGAGTGATGCTTAATGAGCATGTGTTTTTTCAAAAGTATTTGAAAAAGGTTTTGTGGCTGATGTCATGGTATACTTGATGTTTTTCAAATAGTGGCATTGACGGCCATGAAAATTATTTTTACTTAAGAGCATGACTTTTTTAAAATTAATTTTGGTATATTATGGGCTACATTGCAAGGTGTTTTAAAATATTTTTTATTCACTCACTAAGCTTATGCTTACCCTCTTATTTGCCTTGCAATGTAGAGTATTTAGCGTGAAGGCAACAAAGAGAAACAAGGATCCAGGTAACTGCCAAATGAAAGCTCAAGTATGTCTTTATAACATTAGTAGTAGTGAGAGAGCAATGAGGATGAGTTATCATATTGTGAATATTGTTCATGCTAATTATACTTGAAATATTTATATGTTTATACATATTTGATGAATATTAAAGTTGATGTTAGTTTTGTGACTTTGATTTGAATTACCTATTAGTATATATGTGGTTATAATGAAGTTCTTGATAATAAAACATGACTATTTATGAGTTGAATCTATGATGTGGTTATTTAGGTAGGAATGCATCTAGCTTATATCCCATGATATGTGGTTAAAGTGTTTTTAGGTGAATTTGCATATAAAGAATGTTTTGAGACCTTTGGAAGATTGAAATTTGAGATGCAAGCGTTAATGAACTTAATTAAGGATTGATAATTTAAATTTCATGTTTAGACCTTAAATTTATGAAAATTACATTTTGGTCCCTAAAGCATGTTGTATGTTTTAGGACTCGTTCCTTATTTTTTCCCGCTGCATTCGAATATAATCTATGCATGAACATGTAAGATCAAAATAAAGCATATCAATAAGATAAAAAGAAAAATTATTAGGGTTGTTTATCGAGGCGTGTAATCACTAATTTTATCCGGGGTGAAAACCCGGGTTTTAATGTTTTTTTTTAGTGTCAATTCTAAATAACGGGCTTTAATTTTATTTAATGCTTTAATCTAAAAAATATCATATTGATACATGGGTAAATATATTTAGTTTGAGTTATTTAAATCAAAATCCAAAAATTATTATTATTATTTTCTTATATATATATATATATATATATCACATCTTATAAAAATAAAAAAATATTACTTTATAATTTGTACTTATTTTAAGAAATTCAAAAATTATTTTAAATATCATCATTTTTTAAAAAAAAAATAACAAAATAATTAATATTAATGTGTTTGTTTTGTCCCCGTTTTAACAAATTTATTATTATTATTATTATTATTATTATTATTATTATTATCTTTCAACTTTTGGTTACTTCGTTTATACCTTTTCCATTTATTATTTTATTATTTTTACCTCATCTATTATTTTCGTTTACCTTTATTATTAATATTATTTATTTTATTCCATTTTATTGTTATTATTATATACAAATAAGTATCATATTTATAAATTAAACCTAAAAACACTAATTAAATAATAGCCCAAATGATTTGTTAACTTTACAGTCCAATAATACAATAATAAATTACAAAGCCCGGTTAAAACTTTGAGCCCAATCTAAACTCTTAGCCCTAATTGCAAGCTAAACCCTAATGTCATCTTTTTCCTTGCAGCCGCCAAAGCCCCAGCCGTTAGATCTGGATAAGATCTAACGGCCCGAATCAAAGCCAGCAGAACCATCCGGATCCAACACGTGCTGACGCGTCGCCCCTTCAGTTACCTCATGCGCGCGTGCTTCCCACGCGGTGACCGTTCGAATCCTCGAAGACCCTTCAGTTCCTGATCGTCGGCCGTTCATGATGGTCCCCTCATTGTTCCGATTGCCACGACCACAAACAACCAAAAAAAGAATGTCATATGGTACGAATTTTACAGCAAAAAAATCATACAAATCACAAAAACACCAACAAATTCCAGAGAATCAAAGGACAACAGATTTCAGAGGGGACAACTCGACAAATTCCAGAACCAACAAACAAATTTCAGAAATTTACAACCAATCGACCAACAATTTCAGAGAATGGCAGAGCAGATACAAACAAATAGAAATTTCAGTTTTTTTTTCTTTTTATTCATGTAAATTTTCGGCTATAAAATCAAAAGCCAAGCACTGTAATCGGGGTTCCCCCTCCATATTCGAAATCAATAGACAACAATTTTAGAGGTAATAACCTCTCGTTTTTTTTTGCATGCATTAAATCGGGGGACCAAAATAAACTTAGGATTTTAGGTTTTTACCTTTGTCGTTTTGAGTCTCCTTCCTTGTTCCTTCGAATCCGGTGATAAGCCTTGCGGCCTATGTGTTGTTGTTGGTGAACCGATGATGGAAAGGAAACCGTTTTCTCTCTTTTTTCTCTAATCCGAACACAAAAGGAAGGGGCTTCTCTCGATTTTTTTTAGTTTATCGAGTTTTGATTTGAAATTAGTAAAGGAGTTTTGTTTTAAGTTTTGAAAAGAGGGATTTTTAGTGATTTTCGAACTTGCCGACCACCGCGAGCAGTGGCCGACGTGGTATTTTTTTTTTTAAAAATGGAGGTCATTTCTGGGTTTTGCCAAGAACATTCATCATGTTCTTGTTTTTCTGGGTTTGGTTGAAGAAAAACAGAGAGAATACTCTCTTTCTCTTTGTGTTTCGGCTGAACAAATGAATAGGGGGAAATGTTTTTTTTTGTGTTTATCTTTTATACCGAGGGACTAAAGAGAAAATGGTCTATTTCATTTTATAAACCCCTCCGTGTTAACGGAATCGCTTCCCGGGTCCCTTTCTTTTTCTTTCGTTTTTTTATCTAGTCTCGATTTCAACAATAATCGTTTTAAATAAAATGGTTTATTTAATTTAAGGTCCCTCCGTGTTTTGGATCATGTTTTCAGGCCCTTCCTCACTTCAAAATAGCATTATGAGGGTTTGAATGTTTTGCTTTCTTTCATTTCGGCCCTTTCCAGTGTTATCTTCCTTATTTTAACGTGTTTTATTATTTATTTTAATCCTTTTTTTTATTTATTTGTCCTTTATTTACTTATCTTCATGCTACATATTTTATATTCATGATTTATTTTCCTTTTATTGTTGTTCTATTTATGCATTTATGTATTTATTTGTATATTTATCATGCTTTTAGTTTATGTTCTTTATTTTATTGTACATACTTTTATTTATTTTGTCCATATATTCTATTTATGCATTACATTCGTTTATTGTATTTATTTTTGTATATTTTGTTTACATTGTTTTTATTATGCCATTGCCTTATTTGTTTACATGTATTTTGTATATATTTTGACCATGCATTTTGTAATTAGTAACGACCCATTTTTATGAAAAATTTGACCATATTTACGTTTTCTTTCTTATTTTATTTATTTGATCTAGTTTACCTTTTTAAATATATATATATATCAATTTGGGGTTATTGAAAAATTAACGTTTTTATAATTTATTTTCCTTTTAAATGTTATTAATTGACATTCATTTCTATTCTTTTTCAACTACAATATAAAAGGAGGTGAATCCATTAATTATTTAATTTGTTTAAATCTTTCCCTTAACTCCTCTTTAATGTCACATATTTGTCTCTTTTTTTTTCTTTCTATTTTCTTTATATATATATAATGTTTTCATAATTCTTTTATACCTTTTTGATTCTCGTATTCCCTTTTTAAAATATTAAATTTTATGTTTTCCTTTTTTTTAACCATAATTATTTATTAAGTTATTTCAATGTCTGTCATATTTTCTTTTATTTACTCGTTTTATTTTATTTTTCATGCATTTATTTATTTGTATCATGATTTTCATCCTTGTTTACTTATTTATTCATTTAGGTTTCATGTTTATCCTTAACATTCATGTTTGCATTTTTACTTATGTTACATTATGTATTTGTGTACTTTATTTGCACATCTATTTGTATATATTATTTATTTGTTTTTGCTCAAACTCACATCCACTCTTTTAATTAATGAATATAATAATTACGTCTTTATTCGGTCGTAACGGGCTCGTCTTATCCGACGTAAGGATGGCGGTGTATGCGTTTACCTTCGGATAAAGATAGGGTAAAATAAAATTTTGAATTCGAATAGCAAATATTAATTTAAATGCCACTTTAAATCCAAAAAAATCCAAAATTAATTAAGCGGTGTTTTGATAAAGGTGCCAATTTTGGGCGGTTTTCAACAATAATAGCGTTTTAAACCGTAACCGACTCTCGAACCCAAGTCTTTTCGAATCTCTGGTTTTTCGGTGTTCGGTCTACCAAAAGTGACTGGTGGCGACTTCACCCTTTTTTTAAATCCTAATTTCAAAACCCCAAATTCTTTTTTGAAATCGAAACCCTCATTTTACAATCCCATTTTCAAATCAATTTTTCAAACCCTAATTTTGAGACATTTTAATTTCTTATTTTTTTATCTTTTCAAATTAGCACCCTTTTTTACCACACTTAATTTTAATTTCAAAAAGGGTCGCTACAGTTGGCGACTCCGCTGGGGAATTTTTTTTTTTTAAAAAAAAATGAGTCAAGCCTTGTTTTCAAATACCGCTTAATTAAATTTTGGAAATTGTGAAGTAAAGTGACAATTAAGTTATTATTTGTTTATTAATTCGCGGTTAAAATATCATTCAAACCCGTGTCTAAGTGAAGGGAAAACACTAATGCCTTCGTAAGGATATTGTTCCTTCGTACGGGCCTAGTAAGTACCTTCGGGGCTCGATTACCCTATGCTTTCGTAAGGATATTGTTCCTTCGTAGGGGCATAGTTAAAGGGTCCCCCTAAGTTGAACTCGATCGAGATGAGCCTATAATGGGTGATGATCGGGGTCCTTGCTACTCTTAGAAGAGGACAGCGGGGACAATTTGGGTACCTCGTTAGAACCAAAACTGCATTTAGAGAATCTAGTCAACTTACCCGATTAGAGCCATGCGGTTAACCTAGGTTCTTTTAGACGAGATAGGGTTGCTTTGCTTTCCTTTTTGCTTGCCCATTCATTTTGCATTATTATTTTTGCATCAACATTACATGAAGGTGTTGATCTAAGTGATTTGTCCAATTAGAGGCTTTCACTACAATTAGAGAGTCAAAAAAAGAAAGAAAAAAAAAAGAGAAAAAAAAAAGAAAATGAAAATAAAAAAAGAATAAAAGATAAAATTTTGAGAGATTGAAAAAAAGAGATAATGAAAAAAAAACATTTTTTCTTAATTAGTGAAAGTGGCTCAAAGGGCAATCACTATCGTGACCAACACCTTCACTTGCATTCATTTTTGCATTGCATGCATTTTCATACCATGCATTCATTTTGCATCCATTAATAAGACGAGGAGATTAACCTTGGATACCTCGTGGCAATTTTCGAGCCGCAACCATTCCGCACTCCTACAACACCCGTTCTCAGTCAAGAGTCATGGACGAGAGATTGGCTAATGTCGAGAAGTCACAGAAAGACCTCGAAGATCGGTTGATCAATATTGAGACAAAGATTGAGAGGTCTCAAAATGACATTATCACCCAGCTCACCGCTTTGTTTGAAAAGTCCGACCATGGAAAGGCAAAAGTTTCTGATGAGCATTCTAACTTGGAAGACCTAGGTGGCAACACTTCTCACACTAGGGCTCAACCCGAAGCATCGGTTCTAAAAGGCATCCACATCGCCGGGGCATCTGTTAACCATCCTGTTAAAGTGGGGCATGGCTTCGAGAACGAAGTCAACATCGAGGTCCCAGATTTAGACTTGATGAACGAAGTCGAGTCAAGGTTGAGAAAAGAATTTGAGAAAAAGTTTGAGGAACAACGCCTCCAAGTAGAGGAAAAGGTCAACCTGCTGCAAGCAACCGAGGACTTCGGGATTGATGCCTATGAGCTAAGCTTAGTGTCTGATCTGGTTATCCCACCTAAGTTTAAGGTACCGGACTTCGAGAAATATGATGGGACCACTTGCCCCTCAGCTCACCTAACCAGGTATTGTCGTAAGATGGTGGCATACTTGAGAAATGAGAAGCTTCTCATCCACTGCTTTCAGGATAGCTTAACCGGGGCAGCTGCCCGTTGGTATGCCCAGCTTAATCGGGCCAATGTGAAATCATGGAAGGACCTGTCCAAACTTTTCACCGAACAATACAAGCATGTGAAAGACATGGTCCCTAATAGAACCATGCTTCAAAGTTTGACCCAGGGGCAAGACGAGACTATTCGACAATATGCCCAAAGATGGAGAGACATTGCGGCCCAGGTTCAGCCTCCTGTTTTGGAAGGTGAAATCACTTGCCTATTTGTGGACTCCCTTCATGGTCCACTTTATGAAAAAATGATCAGCAATATATCTTTAGGATTCGCTGAATTTGTGAATACAGCGGAATCCATCGAGGCTGCTTTCAGAAGTGGCAAGCTCAAGACCGGGGAAAATATGTCAAAGTACCCGAAGAAGAAGGACCATGAAGTGAACTATGCCGCCCCTTATCAAAACCCCAAGAATTTCACTATCTCTTCGGCTCAAAACAAAGCCGGGACAGCTCAAGGATTGAATAGAAAGGAAGCTAAGCCTCTGAAAAAAGAAAATGAAAAGGTGACATTTACTCCCTTGCCGGTGTCATACAAGGAGATGTATGCTCAGTTGCACAAGGCAGATTTAGTTCGACCCTACTATGTTACTCCTTACACTCTGCCTTACCCTGCATGGTACGACCCCGAGGCCCACTGCGAGTACCACGCCGGAGTGCCAGGACATACTATTGAGAATTGCATCGCTTTCAAGAAGATGGTGCAAAACTTGTTGAACACCGGAGTTATCCAATTCGACTCCCCAGATGTGAAGAACAATCCTCTTCCGAATCATGACAAGGCTTAGACCACGTTGATCCCCGTCTACCAAGAAGTTCATGCATCTCACTTTAGCTTTTTTCTTAGATGTTTGCTTGCGTCTGTTTCCTTGCATTTTCAAGCTTTTTCTTTATGTTTTAATCAATCTCGCTATCTTTGGCCCGAAAGTAGCGATGACTTTTTGTAAAAGGGCTTCTATCATGTTTTCTTTATTCTTTTAATTCAATGAAGAGGTGCACTTTTTATACCTTTTCTTAACCTTGCAAATATTCTTGGATATTTAATTCTTATGGTGTCCCCGATTCTGACACAGAAAAAGAATTTAAAAATAATTAATTGAATGTTGTGATTACGATGAAGTACAATTTTATCTTCATTCCGCTTCGGTCAGAAAGCTTGAGAAACAAGACTATTACTCCTTCGATAATGTTCGATGATAAGAAGGTCCCGTAGAAAAAGATTCTACTCGAGTTTGAGAATTCCAAGAGGTCAAAAGCATTTAAAAAAAAAGAGAATAAAAAAGAAAAGAAGAAGAAAAAGAAAAGGAGAAAAAAGAAGAAGTGATGAAAATTTTAAAACTTTCAAATGAACGAGCAATAAAATAAGTCTCGGAGCATCCTGATGGAGCATTGGGGGAAGAACGAATCTAATAAGGAGCCAGTACTCCACCAGTTCGATACCCTAGCGTCAGTGATGACTCTTTGAAGACACTGACACCTAAATTCATTTATGATTAAGTACAAATTATGCATATGTGTACACTTGGAATTCTCGAACCGAGTTACAAAGAGAAACAAATATGAGAACTAGAAGGAGTTATTTTCAAGCAAATCAAGCAAGTACGGTAATCATGAGGATGAACCGAACATTTTGAACAGAATTTTGACACTTTAAATATCGCCACAACATTTCAAGGCAAAACATTAATTATTAAGTGTCGAGTCTTAGACACTCTTGCATTCGATATCCAAGGAGTTTATTCTTTTTGTTTTCTTTTTTAAATCACGAGTCTTCAATTTTTGAACATCCATTCATAAAGGCGTTGTGCTTGAAAATGCCAATTTTGTTAGAACATTTTTTCAAAATATTATTAAATTCATTTTTTATAAAATGCAAGGCCATCGATGTATTTAAACATCTTTGATTAAGCCCATGAGTGGTAACATTAGGTGATGCAAGGTTTCTTGTGATGCAAGGTTTCTTGTGAAGCAAGATACCTTCCTTTTTCGAGAAGATTGCTTGAGAAGTTCAACTTTTTGAACCAAATGAAGAGAACAAAATTTTGTGGGGGCAAAATTTTGTCAGGGCAAGAGTTCCCTCAAAGACAAGGTTGATCAAAGTTTAGTCCATGACTGAAATTTTTGAAGAGAAGCTTCGATTAAGCCAAACCAATTTGAGAAGATGGAAACCACCAATGTTTGGGGCATAATCATTTGAAAAGATTTCGCATGCAATGCGGCCTTTCAAATATTTATATTTTGGGGCAAGTGTTCACCCTAGCTTCAAGAGCGAGCATAAACAACATTTCTAATCTTGGTCTTGAATCCAGTAAGACCATATTTTGACCAATGCAAGCCAACGACCTCCTATCAAGAAGAAGATTCTGCGAGTTGAAAGCCCAGAGTATCCAAGGGTGATCAAATTTGAGGGTTAATCCTCAAACATTAAAAAGAAAAACATTCATTCAATTAGACATCCCTAAGAGAGGGGTATGTTCATATATGCATTCATTCATGCATCATTTATAGTTAGGCATCCCTAGGATTAAAGGGCATACTAACATATGCATACATACATTTCTACTTATTTTGACAGGTATTCAAAGAGAAAAAAGATTGTGAATATGTAGCTTGAAAAGAAAAGGCTTCAGGGTGGATGATTTTACGGAGAAGGGATCGATATTTTTAGTATTCGAGTTAAGGTTTCAGGGAAGGGACTTATAGCTCACAGCTTTCAAAGGCCGAGTTCTACAGAGGAGAGACTCAGCTTTTCAAGGTGAATGATTCTAGGGAGAAGGGATCGACACTTTCAGCATTCGAGTTAAGGTTTCAGAGAGAAGGAACTTATAACTTATAGTTTTCAGAGGCTGATTTTTATATAGAAGGGACTCAACTTTTCAAGGTAAATGATTCTATGGAGAATGGATCGACAGTTTTAGTATTCGAGTTAAGGTTTCATAGAGAAGGGACTTGTAGCTCATATTTGCCGAGTTTTATAGAGAAGGGACTCAGCTTTTCAAGGTGGATGATTCTACGGAGAAGGGATCAAGCGCTCCCAGAATTCGAGTAAGGGTTTCATATAGAAGAGACTTGTAGCTCACATTTGCCGAGTTTTATAGAGAAGGGACTCAGCTTTTTAAATGTGGATTTTATGGAGAAGGGATCAAAATCTTCAACATTTCAGAATTTAGGGTTTCATATAGGAGAGACTCGACCGAAGATTTCAGCAAAGAGTTTTATATAGGAGAGACTCAAGCCTTATCAAAGATATTGATTCTATATAAAAGGGATCAATATTTTCAGAGTTTAAGATTTAGGGTTTCATGTAGGAGAGACTCGATCGAAGACTTTTGCAAAGGGTTTTATATAGGAATGACTCGATGCATCATAATGATATTCAGCGCTCAGGGTTTCATATAGGAGGGACTCAACCGAAGACCTTCTATGAAGAGTTTTATAGGAAAGACTAGAAGCTTTTCAGGGATTGGTTCTATATAGGAAGGATCAACGTTTGCAATAGTTTAGAGCTTAAGGTTTCATATAGGAGGGACTCGCAGCTCAAAATCCTCAAATTTGTCGGAGATACCAAAATAAGGAACCAAAGTTCGTTTCTGAGACTTCTCTTTTAATGTGTGCAGGTGGTCGAAACATCATTCGTGGCAAGCTAATCAGGGGATCAAGGAGCAAAAAGGGCTATCACAATTGCGGAGAAAGGGCTATAAGATCAGAATCATTCGAACAGGGAAGTCAGATAAAATTAGTGCTTATTTGTCTTTGCTTCATCATTGTTTTACAACGATAAGCAAAGAGGGGCAGCTGTAATCACTAATTTTATCCGGGGTGAAAACCCGGGTTTTAATTTTTTTTTTTAGTGTCAATTCTAAATAACGGGCTTTAATTTTATTTAATGCTTTAATCTAAAAAATATCATATTGATACATGGGTAAATATATTTAGTTTGAGTTATTTAAATCAAAATCCAAAAATTATTATTATTATTTTCTTATATATATATATCACATCTTATAAAAATAAAAAAATATTACTTTATAATTTGTACTTATTTTAAGAAATTCAAAAATTATTTTAAATATCATCATTTTTTAAAAAAAATAACAAAATAATTAATATTAATGTGTTTGTTTTGTCCCCGTTTTAACAAATTTATTATTATTATTATTATTATTATTATTATCTTTCAACTTTTGGTTACTTCGTTTATACCTTTTCCATTTATTATTTTATTATTTTTACCTCATCTATTATTTTCGTTTACCTTTATTATTAATATTATTTATTTTATTCCATTTTATTGTTATTATTATATACAAATAAGTATCATATTTATAAATTAAACCTAAAAACACTAATTAAATAAATAGCCCAAATGATTTGTTAACTTTACAGTCCAATAATACAATAATAAATTACAAAGCCCGGTTAAAACTCTGAGCCCAATCTAAACTCTTAGCCTAATTGCAAGCTAAACCCTAATGTCATCTTTTTCCTTGCAGCCGCCAAAGCCCCAGCCGTTAGATCTGGATAAGATCTAACGGCCCGAATCAAAGCCAGCAGAACCATCCGGATCCAACACGTGCTGACGCGTCGCCTCTTCAGTTACCTCATGCGCGCGTGCTTCCCACGCGGTGACCGTTCGAATCCTCGAAGACCCTTCAGTTCCTGATCGCCAGCCGTTCATGATGGTCCCCTCATTGCTCTGATTGCCACGACCACAAACAACCAAAAAAAGAATGTCATATGGTACGAATTTTACAGCAAAAAAATCATACAAATCACAAAAACACCAACAAATTCCAGAGAATCAAAGGACAACAGATTTCAGAGGGGACAACTCGACAAATTCCAGAACCAACAAACAAATTTCAGAAATTTACAACCAATCGACCAACAATTTCAGAGAATGGCAGAGCAGATACAAACAAATAGGAATTTCAGATTTTTTTTTCTTTTTATTCATGTAAATTTTCGGCTATAAAATCAAAAGCCAAGCACTGTAATCGAGGTTCCCCCACCATATTCGAAATCAATAGACAACAATTTTAGAGGTAATAACCTCTCGTTTTTTTTTGCATGCATTAAATCGGGGGACCAAAATAAACTTAGGATTTTAGGTTTTTACCTTTGTCGTTTTGAGTCTCCTTCCTTGTTCCTTCGAATCCGGTGATAAGCCTTGCGGCCTATGTGTTGTTGTTGGTGAACCGATGATGGAAAGGAAACCGTTTTCTCTCTTTTTTCTCTAATCCGAACACAAAAGGAAGGGGCTTCTCTCGATTTTTTTTAGTTTATCGAGTTTTGATTCGAAATTAATAAAGGAGTTTTGTTTTAAGTTTTGAAAAGAGGGATTTTTAGTGATTTTCGAACTTGCCGACCACCGCGAGCAGTAGCCGACGTGGTATTTTTTTTTTAAAAAAATGGAGGTCGTTTCTGAGTTTTGCCAAGAACATTCATCATGTTCTTGTTTTTCTGGGTTTGGTTGAAGAAAAACAGAGAGAATACTCTCTTTCTCTTTGTGTTTCGGCTGAACAAATGAATAGGGGGAAATGTTTTTTTTGTGTTTATCTTTTATACCGAGGGACTAAAGAGAAAATGGTCTATTTCATT
This sequence comes from Abelmoschus esculentus, assembly GCA_035048815.1. Lineage (NCBI taxonomy): Eukaryota > Viridiplantae > Streptophyta > Magnoliopsida > Malvales > Malvaceae > Abelmoschus > Abelmoschus esculentus. The sequence continues at coordinate 8,809,702 of JAUCBN010000049.1, forward strand.
TTATAAACCCCTCCGTGTTAACGGAATCGCTTCCTGGGTCCCTTTCTTTTTCTTTCGTTTTTTTATCTAGTCCCGATTTCAACAATAATCGTTTTAAATAAAATGGTTTATTTAATTTAAGGTCCCTCCGTGTTTTGGATCATGTTTTCAGGCCCTTCCTCACTTCAAAATAGCATTATGAGGGTTTGAATGTTTTGCTTTCTTTTATTTCGGCCCTTTCCAGTGTTATCTTCCTTATTTTAACGTGTTTTATTATTTATTTTAATCCTTTTTTTTATTTATTTGTCCTTTATTTACTTATCTTCATGCTACATATTTTATATTCATGATTTATTTTCCTTTTATTGTTGTTCTATTTATGCATTTATGTATTTATTTGTATATTTATCATGCTTTTAGTTTATGTTCTTTATTTTATTGTACATACTTTTATTTATTTTGTCCATATATTCTATTTATGCATTACATTCGTTTATTGTATTTATTTTTGTATATTTTGTTTACATTGTTTTTATTATGCCATTGCCTTATTTGTTTACATGTATTTTGTATATATTTTGACCATGCATTTTGTAATTAGTAACGACCCATTTTTATGAAAAATTTGACCATATTTACGTTTTCTTTCTTATTTTATTTATTTGATCTAGTTTACCTTTTTAAATATATATATATATATATATATATCAATTTGGGGTTATTGAAAAATTAACGTTTTTATAATTTATTTTCCTTTTAAATGTTATTAATTGACATTCATTTCTATTCTTTTTCAACTACAATATAAAAGGAGGTGAATCCATTAATTATTTAATTTGTTTAAATCTTTCCCTTAACTCCTCTTTAATGTCGCATATTTGTCTCTTTTTTTTCTTTCTATTTTCTTTATATATATATATATAATGTTTTCATAATTCTTTTATACCTTTTTGATTCTCGTATTCCCTTTTTAAAATATTAAATTTTATGTTTTCCTTTTTTTTAACCATAATTATTTATTTAGTTATTTCAATGTCTGTCATATTTTCTTTTATTTACTCGTTTTATTTTATTTTTCATGCATTTATTTATTTGTATCATGATTTTCATCCTTGTTTACTTATTTATTCATTTAGGTTTCATGTTTATCCTTAACATTCATGTTTGCATTTTTACTTATGTTACATTATGTATTTGTGTACTTTATTTGCACATTTATTTGTATATATTGTTTATTTGTTTTTGCTCAAACTCACATCCACTCTTTTAATTAATGAATATAATAATTACGTCTTTATTCGGTCGTAACGGGCTCGTCTTATCCGACGTAAGGATGGCGGTGTATGCGTTTATCTTCGGATAAAGATAGGGTAAAATAAAATTTTGAATTCGAATAGCAAATATTAATTTAAATGCCACTTTAAATCCAAAAAAATCCAAAATTAATTAAGCGGTGTTTTGATAAAGGTGCCAATTTTGGGTGGTTTTCAACAATAATAGCGTTTTAAACCGTAACCGACTCTCGAACCCAAGTCTTTTCGAATCTCTGGTTTTTCGGTGTTCGGTCTACCAAAAGTGACTGGTGGCGACTTCACCCTTTTTTTAAATCCTAATTTCAAAACCCCAAATTCTTTTTTGAAATCGAAACCCTAATTTTACAATCCCATTTTCAAATCAAATTTTCAAACCCTAATTTTGAGACATTTTAATTTCTTATTTTTTTTATCTTTTCAAATTAGCACCCTTTTTAACCACACTTAATTTTAATTTCAAAAAGGGTCGCTACAAGGCGAGTTTCCGGATTAGCCTCGGTATTCCCCGTATAACTCGTTCGAGTCAGGTTGTGTCTAGACCAGGTCGAGAGAGCTACATGGGTTGAATTTAAGATATCTATTTTCATGTTGATCGAATTTTTTTAAAAAAAAATATTTGAGTAGCGATCAAACTTAAAATATTTATGTTCGGATTGGGTTCGGGTTAACCAAGAACCCGACATAACCGGTACCCATCTTTATAAACAACATCCTTACTATATTATTTATGGTTTTTAGTCACAAAATATTTTTTATTATATCATCGTTAATCTTACCGGCTAATTTTGATGAATAATAAAAATGTGAAAAAATAGGGAAAATAGATGTATTTAGAAAATATTTGGGAGAATAAACCAAAAGGAACAATATTTTTTTGGATCTCGCTACTAGCAGGTGACGAGGTTCATATACACCGTTGATTTTAGTTCAATCCAACGGCCTAAATCTCGTCAACTACAAGTGATGAAGTCTAAAAAACACTGTTCATTTTAACTTATTTCCCCAAAAATACCCTAAACTCACCTATTTCCCAAAATATAACCTTAAACATTATTATTCCCTTAAATTCTCCAATCTTACTGGTCATCGACATTAATGGAAGGAGATTCAGAACCTAGACCTCGGACAAGGACCCACCCTTAAATTTGTTATAATTCTCTAAAGTTTATATTTAAGTTTTACTCTTATTTGAATAAGAAAAAAAGAAAATAAGCGTAAAAATGGATATGGGATGATTAAACCTGACTCTATACAATAATTCACGTGTCTAACCGCTAAGTTAAATACTCAAATTTATTATATTTTCACTAATCTTATATCTAAATTGATTAGCAAACGATGTCGTTTTGAATATTAAATATTTTACGTTTCATAAATGAAAGTGACATTATTCCGTGCTTTTGATTTTGCCATGTACCCTTTTCTCTTGTTCAGTTTTTATTGAGTTCATATTTTTTTTCAAGACCGCAAAATAGAGTGAAGAAAACAAAATCCTCTTTCTATAAATCAAACTCTATTTTTTTTATTGGCTTTGACAATGGGAGTGCATAAGAAATGCATATATATATGTCTTTGGGGTTCACCTATGAATTTTTTTTTATAAATATTAACTTGAATAATATATATAATTAACTTGATGTAAAATCTTTTAAATTAAAATAAATCAACAAAATTTTTGAACAAGTACATCATTAAGGTGATAAAAACATCCACGGATCAAGGTATTACACACTAATGAGGGTAGATCAATGGTTGTATATTGATATCCATATTGGTGTATCAGTACATTCTTCATAATTTACCCAAAAATTTATAATTTGCATTCAGGTTTTATAATTCAAGTTAAAGAGCTAACAACTCTCCTAAGGTATAAAATGAATAGTAAAATTGAGGAACTATAATTTAAAACCAGTATGTGAAACAAACCGCTAAGAATTTGATAAATATTGGATGATTTGATTATGTTAGTAACCCATAAAGATTATTTGTAGATCAATTAATTCGATGTGATAAATAGAGTCCTTGTTGTGTGTGGATGAAATGCCTAGTTAGTCTAGTCAATCATTATTGCTAGGATGAGATACCTAGTGAGATGTTTAAGTGTTGTATATCATGATTGAAGACTTTTGAATGAAGGGTCTCGATATTGTGTGGATACGGGCCTCATCCCTATTAATATAGGATTCTAATATTGTGCGACTTGACGTGATATCACTACACGATGCATTATCTTTATTTATAAATTGTATAAAATATAATTGAATGATTATGTATTCATTGAGCTTTATGAACTTAGCGTTCGAAATTATTATTTTTGTTCGCATGTAAATAGGTTGCTGTAAAACTAAAATTGATTTTGGTATAAAAATTATGTTAAAAGAATTATTTTGTAATAAATTTTTAAGTTACAAAGTCAAAATTAAGTTTCAAGTTAAACCAAGAACTTTGAAATAAATTTTCTAAGTGTTTTTGGACGAGAGTATCGATACCTTTCAAACCAGTATCGATACCGACCTGCATTTTTAAAGCTTTGTTCTTGAAACTAAGAACAAATATAGAAACATGGTTAGATACCAATACCTTACTGCCAATACATGTTTTGAACCAAGTATTGAACCACTTCGAATGTTTTAATTATTTTAAAATCATTTAAAATTATGACTCATTGTATCGATACCAGTATCGATACCCCCTTTAATATCCAACGGCTCTTTTAGCATTTGATGAGTCGACCGTTGGTGGCAGTTAAAACTTTAAATGATGGTTAGCCTTTTTCGAAACATGGTTCGATACCACCTATTATAGTATAGTAATGGTATCGAAACATGGTTCGATAATATACCCCCTATTAAATACACAACGTCTCTTTCTTTTTATAAGCTGTTTCGGAACAGGTTCTTCGTGTTTCGATACCGGTGTCTGTAGAAGTGCATTTATGGTGGGAAGATGAGGTCCTAACGTCTTTATTTCAAGTCCCAACAACCAAAACGGTTAGAAATTAATTAGGAGGTATAAAATGAAGCAATTCAAGCAGCATTAACAACTATTGAACCTCAAGCAATATCCAAGCAATCAAATCCAACTCCCAAGCACTCTCATTGAATATCTTGACTCCCATCTCTTGTACTTCAATTTTATTCTTTGTAATTGAGTTTGGGGAGAGTTGTTTGTAATTGGGGCATATTTATCTTGTGAGAGAATTCATTTAGCCCACTCAAATCTCTTGTATTTCTTTGTGAGGTCCAAGTCAATTTTGGGTAGAAAATTGGCTTGATTGTAAAGGTTATCCCTTGAACCTAGAAAAAGGTTGAATTTATAGTGAATTGGTTTCAAAATTCTTAGAGGGAGCTAAGGTAGTGGATGTAGAGCTTGTTTGAAGCTTGAACCACTATAAATCTCTTGTTCTTCAAATTTTCCAATTTTACCGAAAATCTTCCACCGACAAATTTTTAATTGCCAATTCACCCCCTCTTGGCCAACTATCATGATCGATCAACTCAACAGTTGCCACATGACTTAAAGGAGTATCAGGATTTGGATTTAAACATCGACTGCTTGTGTTGAATATAATTACTAGATGATGTAGGCAATTTATTTATAGGACATATGTATAATTGTAACTCTTATTTATTTATTTTTTTAATTTGTATCATCTGAATGTCTTAAAACTTGTATTTTGAAGCTCATATTAACCATTTTAAATACTAAGGATTTTTATCTATTTTACAAATGATTAAACTTGTGGTTTATTAGATTTGTTATGAATTGAGCTTTGAAAACATAAAAATTTTATGATAATTATTTGAGTTTGGGACTTAAATTTGATATTCGGATCGAAGGTTTGACATGATTAACAAAATAAAATTCTTTAATTTTTTATATTATATATATATCACAATAATTATTTTATGTCACGTATATTATTAATACTAGTATAAAATTATTAATATAATATATATAAAATCAGAGAAAAGAATAAATAATTTTTTCATACTTAGTGCCATAAAAAAAATAAAAGCATTTAGTTTAAGATAATAATAAAATTGTATTTTAACTATTCCAAAAATATATGATTTATTTTTATATTATTAAATTTATATAAGGTTAAATGATTTTTAATAAATAATATTAAATTTTATCATTGTTCATCCACTTTTTATAACAGTTAAATAGATTAAAAGGTCAAATTCTTATACTTGATCATATAAATTGTAAATTTAATCATTATATTTTAATTTGATTGTTTTTAATTATATTACTTTAAAAAAATTTAAATGTCAATACAAAATTAAATAATAATTTATTATGTAAATTTTATTATCAGTCCCACGACTATTATATGTCTTCCATAAATCTAATTTTTATTCATGTTTTATTTTTTAAAATTTTTTGAATACGACTAAAGTTTTTTTTTAAATATACATTATTCAAGTTAAAATAAATTAATATTTTATCTTAAATCAAATTAAATTATTTAATTTTTTAAATCAAATTAATTTTTATTCTCCGCCTAATTCAACCTCATTAATATTTACGTAAAATTAACCTCACCCAAAACCAAGTGAACTGCGAACACACTTAGCTCGCATTCTTCAAGGGTCCCATTGACTAGGGGTGCTTAAAGAGTTGAGCATCTCGTGAGCTGCTCGAACTCGATTCGGTCAAAACTCGATAAATACTCAATTTAGATTAACTCGATTCGAACTCGACTCGATATCTTAACGAGTTAAATCGAACAAAGTCTAAATCGACTCGATAAGTTCACGATCAGTTCGTTAATTTTTTAAAATATTTTTAGTAATTACTTTAAAATAATTTCATTCAAAAATAAATTTAAATAATAATTATTAATGTGTGAATTGTTACTTTAATTTTAATATGCTAGTTTGGTATATTTATGGATTGTTATTTTTGAATTTAGACTTTAAAAATGTTTTATACACTCTTTTGATATTTTTTGTTAATTTTGTTAATTTATGTTAATATTAAGCCTCATGATATTATTAAATTTTACTTTTAGTTAAAAATAAGGTAAGTTTTTTAATGAGCTTAACGAACAACAAGTCAAGCTTAACGAGCAACGAGTCGAGTTGAGCAACAAATATTTTAACGAGCAATAGTCTAGCACAATTTTCACGAGCACGAGTCGAGCACAATTTTAATAAGCTAAATGAGCGGTAAATAAAGTCGATCAATAAAATTTTTTAACGATCACGATTCGAGTAATACGTAACTCACGATTAACTCGATCGATAAACTACGCTCGATACTAATTAAACAAGGAAACAATCACTAACATTTAAGTTAATGAGAAAAAGTTGACCAACAATCCCACACTTTTTTCTCTCTCAACCTTTTTCCTCTAATTTCCTTTCAAAACACAACCAGCAACTGTTACCAATAACCCCACCATGGATGTAAGTTCTTTACAGAAAAATCCTTTGGATCTTGAATTTATATGCTGTTTAAAGCTAATTCTCTCATGGGGTTTTGTTCTTTTTTCTTTCAGGAGTATTGTAAGAGAAGTGGGAAGATACCAGCATTTGGAAACTGGGACTATACGAATAAGTTGCCTATTACTCGGTACTTCGAATGTGCCAGACAAGCCGGTTTGATTCGGTTCAGCTCTTGGTCCGGTTAATCCAATCCTTATGTAGCTCCCCATGATTTATACGAAGCTGATTCAAGGAAACATTATGGTGTTCTTCCTCCTTCTAGAAACATCAGTTTGCTGTTGCTCTTCTTCCTCCTCTTTTATGAATAAAAAGCACTAATTTGTCTTGAAGCCCTTTGTGGGAACTTTTCTACTGAAACTTTTCCTGGAATCTAACTATAAATCCAACATTTTTCTGTAGCCATAGATTATACATATATTTGGATGATAATAATGGACGGTGGGCGGTAGGGACGTAAAAAGTTGACCCAGCCTAAAAACCCGACTGAAACCTTTTCGAATTAGAATTTGGTTTGATTCGAGGATGTAATGACCCGAACCCGATCTATATCTGACTGTTGTTGACCCGAACCCGAGTTGAACTTGCTACTGTAGCAATCGAACCCTAACTGTATCCGAGCGATGATGACCCGAACCCGATTTCAACCTGTTACTGTGGACCTGAAACCCGACCTGCATCCGACTGAAACGAACCCGAACCCGAGTCTGATCTGGCAGATAAACGATATTACCCGAATGAATCGACCCGAAACCTGATTTTACCCGACATGTTTTGAACCCGACCTGATAAATTACCCGACTTATTTTGAACCCGATATATGACATATAATTAAGTATATTTATAAGTTGATGAATTTAAAGTATTGATAAATATAATTAGACTTAAAAAATGAAATTAGACATAAAAATTAATTTAGGGATTAATATTTAAATTTAATATTATATATTTATTTAAATTAATTTATTTACTATTTTATTTAATTTTAATGTATTTAATTTTAATTATAATTTTAAATTAATATTTTATTAAAAATTATAATTTTAAATTATATTTAATTAAGTTAAATTAAATTATTAAACTTAAGATTAATTAATCTAAATTAAAATATAAAAATATAAATTACAAACATAATTAAAAAAAATTAAAATTAAATATATATTTTTATTAAATTAATCTAAATTATGACTCAATTAAATTAAATCAAAACAATTGATAAAAAAGACAAATGATAAAAAAAAAAAGTGAAAAGACAAAATTTTGTAGGAAAATAAGTCACTCATTTTTAAGTTTTAGATTAATTTACTTTTAGTGTAAAAATTTTGTAGGGATATAAGTTACCCAAAATTTTGGAGGAAGTTAGAAATAAATTTTGATTATTATATAAAAAAGAGGGAAAACAAAATTTTGGGGGGAAAATAATATATATAGTAAATTTTGAAGAAATGTTATTATTATTATAACATATAATAAACTTTGATTAAATATAATTAATTAAAAATATAAAAAAAGAGATATTAGATTTAGATATTTATTTGACATTACTCTAGGTCAGGTAAAAAATTTCGCATATTTTTATATACGTCGCACCTACAAAACTGAATATCGTACCGTTCTACACCTTATTTTACAATTATTTCAATTTGGTTATGATCACTCAAAAATAAAGTTTTAAATTTTATTTTTATTTGATTTGATCCTCATTTAATTAAAATCAGATTATATAATTTAAAATTGTTTCAATTTGATCATAGTAAATTAGTTTAGTGATTAGAGAATTGGTCTTAGAGAATTAGTTTAGTGATTTGGGCTTAAAAGATTAGTGTTGGGTTTAAAGAATTAATAATATATATACATTAATTCATAAACTAATTAAATACATATATTAGTATACATTTAAGTATATTTATTATATATATATATATATTAAAGTATATTATATATTGCATATAATACATTAATACATAAAGTATAATATATATAAGTATATTATATATATTAAAGTATATTATAATGTATTAAACTATATTATATATATATATAGTATATATTAATATATTATATATATACATCTAATATATTATATATACTATAATATATATTAATTTATACATGTATTAATATATATTATATACATATATTAATATATACATCTAGTATATATGTATATATATAAGCAATAAGTATATATATATATATATTAATGTATATTATATACATATAATAATATTTACATCTAATATATATGTATATATATATAATAAGTATACATATTAATATATATAATAAGTATACATATTAATATATAAATACATATACTTATATATAAGTATACATACAATATATATTACATACATATATTAATGTATACTATATAGTATATAAATATACATATACTTATATGTATATATATTATATACATATATACCTATTATATATTTATATATATAGTATTATACTTTTTATATTTTCATATCTAGTATCATTTTATATATTGTATAAATTCTATATATAGAATATATTTCATATATAGTATAAATTTCATATTTTTATTTTTAAAATGTATTAAACTATATTGTATAGGTATAAATTATAATTTATTAAAGTAAATTAAAATTAAAAATTTCACCTAATTTAACTATTATTAGTTTATAATTTTTGTAATTTAGTCCTTACAACTTTATTTTTATTTCAATTTGACTACTATTTATTTTTCTAATTTAGTTTAGTGTTTTTAATAAGATGATAATTTATTTTATTAATGTTTATCCTTTTTAATTTAAAATTTTATTTTTTTCTATTCCAATGTTTATTCTTTATTAATTTTTAATTTTTGTAATTTAACCCAATTTTTAAGATATGAATCATTTGATGATATTTTTGTCTAGTCTAGTGCATAATATTTATTTTTAATGGGATTTATGCTAGTTAAAGATGTTAGATATTAAATAATTAATTCGAAATGAATGATTAACTATTCAACCCTAAGTCTATCGATTATTTTCTTAATTACTTATTTGTACCAAACTCAAACTTAATAATTTTAATTAATATGAATTTAAAACCTGAATTAATTTGACCTGAAATAAAACCACTTGAAATGAACCCGACCTAAAATGCAACCGAACTGAAATGAACCCGATCTGAAATCTACCCGACCTAAAATGAACCCGACCTGAAATGGACCTACACTCGACCCGAATCGAGTCAAAACATCAAATCAACCTAAAATGACTTGTATCCGATTTTACCCGACCTGACACTACCCGACCTGAAACACATCCGAGTAACTGTTTTTACATCCTTAGTGGGCGGTGGCATATGGTAGGTGAGAGTAAGGTAAAGGAAAAGGGAGGAGCGCATGTGAATGAGCAAAAGAATGGAGGGTGTTAAAACTGATGTAAACCAAAGAATTCTTTATATTATGTATTGAACTCTCTTGTATGATATGTTTATATACAGAAAAATTGGTAAAATTGACCTAGCTAACCAATAACCTAAAAGTAAACTAATTAACCGACTCATATTTAACACTCCCCCTCAAGTTGGAGGTGTAAAAAACATCTTTAACCTCCAACTTGGATACAAGATATTCACGTTGACTCATACTCAACCCTTTGGTCATAATGTCTCCCAATTGCTCTATTGTTTGCACATAATGAGTCTCCACCAAATTTTTGTATTTTTTCCCTGAAAAGGTAGCAGTCGATTTCAATGTGTTTAGTCCTTTTGTGAAACACCGGATTTACTGCGATTTGTAAAGCTGCTTGTTGCGTATAAAAGGGTTACGCAATTTGTGCAAGTGAATATGTCGCAAGTAATAAAGTGATAAATATCGAGTATCGTCTCCACAGGGATTGGTATACTTAATATGTTCCCTTTGCTCTTCTCGCTCTGCAAAAGAAATAAAAACACAGATTAATTGGTTGTCTTGAATTGAATGAAAACAACTTGAATAATAAAAAGAAAATAGAGAATAAAATCAGATTGAGAGAATGGGTAGGATCCAGTTATGTCGTATTGTGGATTCAAGTGACTTGTTTCTGTTTAATGCAACTACACTACACTGCCTCGACGGTGCTATAGTTTTACTACCTCGACAGTGAAGGGTATGTCCGCCGCGGCAATCCCTTGCTCTTGGGTGGACTTATCAAGGTTCGGCAAAGTGTCCTTGGATGACCTCGCTTATCCCTAAGTCGAAGTAATGTTGATGACTAGTCCTTGATGATACCTCCCGGCGTGAATCAACTCTAACCACCAACCAATCTCACACTTCTTTTAGCCGTTGAAACTCTAACCTATCCCTAGGCCGAGTTAGTATTTTCCAGCTAAAAAAATACCTTACTTATTCCTTTCGCGAATCTAACTCTCCCGATGCTAGATAAATAGATCTCTCACAAACTTCTCTCCCGAGCTTGAATGCAAGAATAATGAATGACAAAGAATAAGAAAACCTTAATATTTTATTGCATGAAACAAGAAAACAAAGTTCTATATCCTCTCACAAATACTCGACAACTTTCACCTAAACCCTAAGAGAATTTAGAACATAATGAAAAACAAAGAAAACTCTAAAGTCTATTGTGAACTCTCCTCTCTCTTATTCTCATGGACGACACATCATTTATATAGGCTAAAACTAGGACAACATCAGCCTTGGAGAAGAAGTTTAGTAAATTTGGACGTTTCCTTCCTTGAAAAAGTAAATCTCTTAATTTGGTTCTTTCTATCTTTACACCGTCTTCTCGAACTCCAATTGCTCTGCAATGTGTCTAGAAAAATCCAACTTTTTATGCTCTTCAAATCGATCACCACTTTGACTTTTGGTCTTTAGAAATTCCCCGCCTCGGCAGGATGCATCTGCTGCCCCGGCGGAGGTCTGGCTTTGAATCTGCTTAGCTTCCATCAGTAGAAGCTTCCATCTGTGGTTGGTTCGATCAGGGTCCAAATTTACCTACAAATGTAAAAGAGATGCATTAAAGCTTATATTTTCTATGAATATCATCCTTATATGTCATGAAGGCAACGTATGCAAATATCACACATTAGGCTCATGCATTAGTCCAAATAGGTGTAGATTAAGTAATTAGTGTCCATGAAAGGTATAGAAGTGATAGTCTTTTGAGGACTTATCACACCCCCAAACTCGAACTATTGCTTGTCCTCAAGCAATGCAAACCATCAAAATTTTGCCATATCTTATTCTCTATTTTTCCTCTATTCTCCCTACCATAACTATGCCTATTCTGAGTCTTAACCTTTCGGCTACCCAAGGACTTACCCGGAATTGAGTTATAAGATTTTGTGAGTGTATGAGTTTTTGTGGACAAATTTGACTAAAGGCTTTCTTAAATAAACTCTAAGTTCAAGACAAATAGATTTAGGATTAATGTTCTCTTCTTGTCACACAACTACTTGAGCCAATTTCGGGCACCTCAAGGATTATGTTTCATCATCAAGATCTTTTTCTTTTTCCCTCCTTTTTTAGCATACTAGAGCCAATTTCGGGCACCTCTAGCATGAAGAAGAATGAATCCTAGAGCCAGTAATAGGCACCTCTAGTCATTGCCTTTATCACCTAAGTTCATTAAAGAAATCCTATAATCAAACAAGTCCCAAAAGTGTTTTTAGATTCAATCCTATAGCAAGCTTCTAAGTTTTAGTCCTTATGCATCCTAAGGTTTATCCTTCTAAACAGGACCTAGCCATGGTAAGGAGAAAGATTTCTATAGCCTAAGTAGAATAAACTAGGCAATAATGATGTAAAGTAGTGCAAAAGTATAAACAATATTTTAAGTAGGGTGGTAGATGGAAAAGATTTCAAAATAAATTTAAATTTCTTCCTTTCAAGGCATGGCCGCGGCAATGGGTTGCCTCGGTAGTGAATCTACACCCCCAAACTCGAACTAAGCATTGCCCCCAATGCGTAAACAGATGCAAAAGACAGAAAACAAACATAAAGATTATTAATTAACAAAAATAAAATCAGCATAGAGGTATAAAAAGGATTAAAAATCCTCTAAAGAACTGCTGCGGATGACAAGTTTCCTTGGCCTTGCTGCTGACAATTTAAGTTTTGATCCCTGTGTTGGTGATTACTGAGTTTTTGCTGTTTGAGGTGGCTGGATTCTGGTAGGTGGCATCTTTTGCAATGGGGCATTAACTTCTTCTCCTTCCTCCTCGTCCCCAATTTCTTTGGTTGCCATTATTTTTGTCCCACCTACATCTTCAGCTTCCATGTCATCTGCTCGGGCGGGTTGAGTGTTGGGCCCGGCAGATAAAGCTGCGGCAGGCTTGTGTGGCGGAAATGGGCCCAGTGCAGGGAACGGTTGTGATGGTCCAGGGGCATAGAACGACCTTGATCCTCCTGGTGCTGGAGTTGTGTCGGTGTAGGGTGCGACCGTGACAAACATATCCGGGAGAAAGTCGGGGAACTGCACCCCTTGGGTTGGGAAGTTAGTGACCATCATCTGGGCTAGGGCGTTGTTGAAATCCCTCTGGTACTCCATGTACCTTTGTTGTCTCAAATCCATTGCTGCCATCCGCTGGAGTATCACCTGGTAAGCGTCCGCTGCGGCAGTACTGTAGGAGGAAGCAGGTATGTTTGCCGTGTATTGGGCCCCGGCAAAGGTATCAGTTGTGCCTGGCATTGGAGTTGCTTGGACTGCTTCGACCTGGGTTATTTACATAACTTTGTGGCAGAATTCCCTTTTCCATCCGTGCCTATGGACGGTGATCTCATCTGTATCCTCGATTGGGACACCGGCAGCAGTACAAAGTCCCGTAATTAAACATGGAAAGTACAACGACCCTTTTTCCTTCCTACCACATTCATAGATTTCTTGTAGGATCAACTCTCCCACATTGATACTCCTTTTGTTGATGATGGATTGGATGAGAACCAATCTCCTCTTATCTACCGTGCTGTTGTGGGATGTTGGGATGAGGCGGCGTTTCACGAACGTGTTCCACAACTTTGCCTCGGGCCTTAGATTTTGTCTTGCCACGGAGCCTTTATGCGATCTGGTTTCCCACTGTGTGTTATCATAACAAAGATAATCTTTGATGAGTTCGTAGTCTTCGTTACTGATGTCCTCTAGAAACGCTGCATGGTCATCACGGGCAGGTTGGAGGCCATAGAACAAATTAATGGTGTTGGCATCAAATTGAACTGGTTTGCCCCGGCAGTGGATGTAAAGTGAATCTTCGCTTGGCCGATGCACGTAAAACTCTCTCACCATTGTGGCGTTGTCCTGGGCGGGTTGTAAGCAGAAGATTTGTCATTCTTGTTTTTCTATTTTATCGAACAAGTAATGCTCGATTCCATAGTTCTCCGCATCTGAATGCTGGAATCCTTGTTCTTCCCACAATTGCCGTGCAACGAAGGATCTGTTGAAGCGTTCTTCAACAGCGGCGGGAACGAATATTTTGTAGGCTTCCATGGGTAGATATAAGCAAAGAGATTTGTGAAAGTTGGTAAGAAATTTGAGAGAGGTAAGCAAAGAATTCTAAGAAATCAAGAATGCAAGTGTGAATAGTTCAAAAAGGGAGAATGTTTTTATGTAGGCCTTGGCCTTGTACTGCCGTGTTTGAATCCAACTAGCCGTTGGCATTGACTTCCACGGCTAAAATTACGGCGAACTAGCCGTTATACACTTCTGCCCGTTGTAACTGTCACGACCCTGACATTGTTCCCTGTTGCGAAAGTGGATCTTCTCTTGAATGTCTTCACCTTCAATCTTGATTCTTGTCCTAAATAAAATAAACACCAATAATAAAAATTAAAAATAAACAATAATAGAAAGAAAAATGCTAAACTAAATCTAATCCTAAAAATATAATAAAATAAAGATAAGATAAAGAAATTAAGTCACGGTAGGAGTGCATGAAAGTGCATCTCCTAAGGTGATGGTCTCAATAATCCTCATATCATGAAGGCCAGAATAGTGTTTCAAGCGTTGGCCATTCACTTTGAACTCATGTCCATTCCTTTTTGATTTGATCAATACTGCACGATGTAGAAGGGCCTGAACAACTTCGAATGGGCCTGACCATCTGGACTTAAGTTTGCCTGGAAATAGTTTAAGCTTGGAATTAAAAAGGAGGACTTGTTGCCCGGGCAGGAACTGCCTCGGTAGTAGCTTATAGTCATGCCATCTTTTAGTCTTTTCTTTGTAGATCTTGACATTTTCATAGGTTGTTGCTCTGAATTCCTATATCTCATTGAGGTCTAACAGTCTTTTTTGGCCAGCTCTCTTCCATTCCATGTTCAAATTTTTCACTACCCAATAAGCTTTGTGCTCGATTTCCATGGGCAAATAGCATGCTTTTCCGAATACAAGCCTGTATGGAGATGTTCCCAATGGGGTCTTGTATGTTGTCCTATATGCCCACAAGACATCATCGATACGATGAGACCAATCCTTTCGAGATGGGTTTACCACCTTTTCAAGAATTTGCTTTAATTGCCTGTTTGATATCTCAGCCTGCCCATTTGTCTGTGGGTGGTAGGCCGTAGCAATTCTGTGCGTGACACCTAATTTCTTCACGGCCGCGACAATAAGCCTATTGTCGAAGTGTTTGCCTTCATCACTAATTATTGCTCTAGGCACTCCGAATCTAGTGAAGATATTTTTCTTGAGAAATTTCTTAACAGTCTTAGCATCATTATGTGGTGTGGTAATTGCTTTGACCCATTTTGATACATAATCCACTGTTACTAGGATGTAGAGATTCCCTTGAGATGATGGGAATGGTCCCATAAAGTCTATGACCCAAACATCAAATAGTTCTACTTCCAATATGGGCTACAATGGCATCTCATTACGTCTAGAGATATTTCCCGTGCGTTGACATCGATCACAATGCTTGTAGTAAAATTGTGCATCTTGAAGAGTGTGGGCCAATACAGGCCTGATTGAAGCACTTTGGCGGTTATTTTGTTTCCTCCAAAATGTCCACCATAGGGTGAATCATGGCATTGCCGGAGCACTTCTTTTTGCTCGTCCTCTAGAACAAATCTTCTTATAACCTAATCTGCACATTGCTTGAACAAAAGAGGGTCGTCCTAGAAGTACTGCTTTGCATTATGCAGGAACCTCTTTTTTCATTATGGTTAAGGTTATAAGGCAGAACACCACTAGCTAAGTAATTTACAAGATCATCATACCAGGGAGTGGCTGTGACGACGACAATGTCTTCTGTCAATGTTGCCAAGATATACTTAGTTACTGTCTTGGCAGCACAATTGTATACTTCCATAGTCTCTACCTCGGCAAACTCTTCTGCTGAGATTTGCAGGATGTGTTCATCTGGGAATTTGTCTTGTATTTCATCTAGTGTGATGTTATTCTCCCCAGCTTCCAATCTGGAAAGATGATCGGCTACCTAGTTTTCCGTACCTTTTCTGTCCTTAATTTCTATGTCAAATTCTTGCAAAAGAAGAATCAATCTAATAAGTTTAGGCTTGGCATCCTTCTTGGAAAACAGGTACTTGATTGCCGAATGGTTGGTGTGGACAGTCACTTTTGTTCCAATAAGGTAGGATCTGAACTTATCAAAGGCAAAGACCACTGCTAGTAGTTCCTTCTCCGTGGTGGTGTAATTGATTTGGGATTTATTGAGGGTCTTACTAGCATAGTAAATAACATGGAAGAGGTTATCCTTTCTCTGTCCAAGTGATGCCCTGACAGCATGATCACTGGCATCACACATTATTTCAAAAGGCCGGGCCCAATCTGGTGGGACTACAATTGTGCAGTAATCAGCTTCTCCTTAAGGGCTTCGAATGCTTAAGTGCATTCCTTGCTAAATTCAAATTTTCTGTCCTGTTCAAGCAAAATACATAGGGGTTTAGAAATTTTGGAAAAGTTAGCAATAAACCTCCTGTAGAAACTTGCATGACCCAAGAAAATTCTAACTCCTTTGACTGAAATTGGTGGGAGCAATTTCTTTATCACATCTATCTTAGCCTTGTCAACTTCGATTCCTTGTGATGAGATTTTGTGGCCCAAAACTATGCCTTTATTCACCATAAAGTGGCATTTTTCCCAGTTGAGCACTAAATTGGATTCCTCACATCTTTGCAACACCTTCTCTAAATTGCCGAGGTAGTGACTAAAGTTGTCTCCAAAGACTGAAAAATCATCCATGAATATCTCCAGAAAGTCTTCGACCATGTCGTGAAAAATTGCCATCATGCATCGCTGAAATGTTGTCGGGCATTGTAAAGGCCAAACGAAATTATTCTAAATGCATATGTCTCATACGGGAAAATGAAGATAGTTTTTGCCTGGTCTTTAGGGTCTATGGAAATCTGATTATAACCTGAATATCCATTAAGAAAATAGTAAAAGGGCTTACCAGCAAGTCTATCAAGCATTTCATCAATGAAAGGCAATGGAAAATGATCCTTCTTTGTTGCCTTATTTAATTTGCGGTAATCCATACAATCCATACAAACCCTCCAACCGGTCACAGTCCTGGTTGGGATCAACTCATTCTTTTTATTGGTTATGACCGTCATGCCACCTTTCTTGGGTACACATTATACCGGGCTTACCCATGCACTGTCAGAGATAGGGTAGATGATTCCAGCATCAAGCCATTTGATTATTTCCTTACGTACTACCTCTTTCATGGCATGGTTAAGTCTCCTCTAGGCCTCAACAGTGGGCTTGTGATCTTCCTCTAAAATGATTTTATGCATGCAAACGGCTGGGCTTCTTCTCTTCAAGTCATCAATTGACCACCCAATTGTCTTCTTGTGCTGCCGCATCATCCCTATCAAGCTATGTTCCTGTTCTGGCTTCAACTCAGAAGAAATAATTACGGGCATTGTGTGGTTGGATCCAAAATAGACATATTTTAATTTATCAGGTAAAGGTTTTAATTCAATAACCACTGGTTCCTCACCTGAAGGTTTTTCATCCTTACTTGGGTAATTTAGGGGTTCGAAGTACTTACCTGAAAGGTGTGTTGTCATGTTGATCTCCTCAATATCTTGTGTTTCAACTTCATCATCTTTGGGCATACTGTCCAAGACTCTGCTGTAACAGTCATCAACTAAACTGCCGAGGCAGCGTTGTGACATATTGCCGAGACTACTGCCAAGGTAGTGGTTGCTAAGACAGGGTATTGTGTTGTCTGCATCTGTGGTGTGAATTACCTGGCATTCCTCTGGATCGTCATGTCTTTTCAGCATCTGGAAAACATTGAGTTTGACTTGTTGGTCGTTAACTCTCATTGTCAATGCTCCTTTTTCCACATCAATAAGAGTGCGTCCAGTAGCTAGAAAAGGTCTCCCCAGGATGATCGGTGCATTATCATCTGCTTCACAATCAAGAACAAGAAAGTCAACTGGAAAAATAAATTTATCCACCCTTACCAATATGTCATCGATCTTTCCTTCAGGTTGTACATATGATCTATCTGCCAATTGGAGCATCACAATTGTAGGTTTTGCCCTTCCTATTCCGAGCTTTTGGAAGACAAATTTAGGTATCAAGTTTATGCTTGCTCCCAGATCACATAAGGCCTTTCCTTCATAGTGATTTCCAATTGCACATGGTATAGTGAAACATCTAGGGTCCTTCAATTTAAGGGGCATGCGATTATGAAGCATGGCCATACATCCTTCTATCGCGGCAACAATTTCAAACTCACTATGCCTTCTCCTTTTGGACATAATATCTTTTAGGAATTTAGCATATTTTGACATCTGTTATATTGCCTCAACTAATGGCAAATTAATGCGGACTTGCTTCAGGATGTCTAAGAACTTTTTAAACTGATACTCCTGCTTTTGCCTTTTAATCCTCTGTGGAAAAGGTGATGGGGTCGCATTTCCTCTAGTGTTTCATTAGTTTGGAATTTAATGCCTGGTACCACTGGTATGTCTGCTGCTTCAGCTGCTGGCCATGGGATTGCCGATTTCTCTGTCGAGGCAGTACTTTCTGCTGGGATCGATTTTCCTACTGTTGCATGATCAGTTAATTCAGCATCTATGTCCTCTCTATCTGATTCTTCTTATTCCACTAGTGGGACTTTGTCTGCCGAACTGCTTGTTACCTCTTTAAGTTGTAAGTCACTCCTAGTAGTGATTGTCTTACATTGCTCATGGCCATTCCCCTTGCAACTTCAGTATTGCTGTGTAATCCTCCTTGTGGGTCTAGTGTTCAGATTTTGAGCGAACTGCCCAACTTGAGTTTCTAGTGTTTTAATGGCTGCCTCTTGGTTTTGCAACCTCATCTCAGTTCTGTTCATTAAAGCATCAATTCTCTTAATGAAGTTACTATTCTCAGCCATTTATGATTCAGTTTTCATCATAAATGCCTTAAGAGAATTTTTCAATGAACTTGCAGACTGCTACTGAGGTATCTGCTACTAAGGCAGTGGTTGTTGTCCCTTCGGCGGCGGCGGATTTAGGGCATTATTAGGATTACTCCATAAGAGATTTGGATGCATCTTCCATGCCGGATTATATGTATTGGACATCATGTTGTTGTTCCAGTTGTAATTTCTCACATACAGGGTAGATTCTTAATTCTGCATGCATCGGAAGAACTATGGTCACCTCCACATAAATTACAAGAAGAATATTTTACCTTGACCTCATGGGTATTATTTTGCATTTGCATATTTTGAACCATCTTAGTAAGAGCGACCAATTGTGCTGCCACAGAATTGGATGTTTCTAACTCATTTGCTGTGGGCTGGCGTCTCACCCCTCCTCTCCTAGATGTAGGGAATTGGAAATCATTCTTTGCAAGTTTGTTCAAAATTTCTATAGCTTCCTCTGGTGGTTTGTCAAGGAGTGTCCCATTGGCAGAGGTGTCTAGCATCATCCTTGTTGGGGCATTGGTTGCATTGTAAAACATAGTTACTTGTGTCCATAATGGAAATCCATGCAAAGGACACTTGTGTAATAGCTCCTTATATCGCTCCCATGCCTCATACATCGGTTCATCATCTGCCTGCCGAAAAAAAGTAATTTCATTACGTATACGATCATATAGATTAGTAGGGTTGAAACGTGTAATAAAATCACGACATAGTTCACTCCAAGATCCTATGGATCCTGTTGGAATGCTATTTAACTAAGTCTTTGCCCTATCCCCCAGTGAATAGGGAAAAAAAATTAAGTATCAAAACATCTTCATGAACTCCTTGGATTTTGAATGATTTACATATCTCCATGAATGATTTGAGATGTTTCCTAGCATCTTCAGTTACTGACCCACCAAACTGTCCAATGGTATTGAGCATATTAAACATGACAGGTTTTAGCTCAAAGTGGGTTGCTTCGATTTCTAGTGTAACAACTCCTGAATTTAAACCGTTCAAATCCTCTACCAGGAAATCCCGAACTGTAAGTTGTAGCGGCAGTGGTGGCAGCGGAATTCCTCCATTATCAGCGGGTAAGTTCTACTCTATTGGAATATTTGCCATAACTGCTCGGATTTGTCTTCTCAACCTTTGCTGTGTGCGTTCAATCTCTAGATCTAGCTCGTACACAGGATGGCTTGGGTTGGCCCTGATCATACACCAGTAAAAACCGAAGTTAAATAAAACAGACTTAAGACGCAAGAAAAATAAAGATAACAAAATTTAGTTGCCAATCCCCGACAACGGTGCCAAAAACTTGTTACGTGTAAAAGGATTGCGCAATTTGTGCAAGTGAACACTTCGCAATTAATAAAATGATAAATATCGAGTATCGTCTCCACTGGGATTGATATACATAATATGTTCCCTTTGCTCTTCTCGCTCTGCAAAAGAAATAAAAACACAGATTAATTGGTTGTCTTGAATTGAATGAAAACAACTTGAATAATAAAAAGAAAATAGAGAATAAAATCAGATTGAGAGAATGGGTAGGATCCAGTTATGTCGTATTGTGGATTCAATTGACTTGTTTCTGTTCAATGCAACTACACTACACTGCCTCGGCAGTGCTGCAGTTCTACTGCCTCGACAGTGAAGGGTATGTCCGCCGCGACAATCCCTTGCTCTTGGGTGGACTTATCAAGGTTTGGCAAAGTGTCCTTGGATGACCTCGCTTATCCCTAAGTCAAAGTAATGTTGATGACTAGTCCTTGATGATACCTCCCGGCGTGAATCAACTCTAACCACCAACCAATCTCACACTTCTTTTAGCCGCTGAAACTCTAACCTATCCCTAAGCCGAGTTAGTATTTTCCAGCTAAAAAAATACCGTACTTATTCCTTTCGTGAATCTAACTCTCCCGATGCTAGATAAATATATCTCTCACAAACTTCTCTCCCGAGCTTGAATGCAAGAACAATGAATGGCAAGGAATAAGCAAACCTTAATATTTTATTGCATGAAACAAGAAAACAAAGTTCAGTATCCTCTCACAAATACTCGACAACTTTCACCTAAACCCTAAGAGAATTTAGAACATAATGAAAAATAAAGAAAACTCTAAAGTCTATTGTGAACTCTCCTATCTCTTATTCTCATGGACGACACATCCTTTATATAGGCTAAAACTAGGGCAACATTAGCCTTGGAGAATAAGTTTAGTAAATTTGGATGTTTCCTTCCTTGAAAAGGTAAATCTCTTAATTTGGTTCTTTCCATCTTTACACCGTCTTCTCGAACTCCAATTGCTCTGCAACGTGTCTAGAAAAATCCAACTTTTTATGCTCTTCAAATCGATCACCACTTTGACTTTTGGTCTTTAGAAATTCCCCGCCTCGGCAGGATGCATCTACTGCCCCAGCGGAGGCCTGGCTTAGAATCTGCTTAGCCTCCATCAGTAGAAGCTTCCATCTGTGGTTGGTTCGATCAGGGTCCAAATTTACCTACAGATGCAAAAGAGATGCATTAAAGCTTATATTTTCTATGGATATCATCCTTATATGTCATAAAGGCAACGTATGCAAATATCACACATTAGGCTCATACATTAGTCCAAATAGGTGTAGATTAAGTAATTAGTGTTCATGAAAGGTATATAAGTGATAGTCTTTTGAGGACTTATCACTGCTTTGCTGTCACAAAACAATCTAGCTGGTTGTCCTTGGTCCACCTTCAGCTGTGTCATTAAACCTTTCAATCAAACCAGTTCTGCTGTAGTGTTTGACATGCTCTTGTATTCGGCCTTAGCTGATGATCGTGCTACTATTGTCTTTTTTTTTATTTCCAAAAAATTAGTGAGCCTCTCAGTTTGATGCAAAAAATTGTCACTGATCTTCGAGTCATTGGACATGAGGCCCAATCCAAATCACAATATGTAGTGAGTTGATATTCTCTTTTTGAGCTAAACAAAATACCATGTCCTATATTTTTCTTGATATATCTTACAATTCTAAGTGTTGCATCATAATGTGTTTGCTTGGGCTGATGCATAAATTGACTTAGATGATGAACTAAAAAAGTAATATCAGGTCTGATATGAGTATGGTATATCAATTTAGCAATGAGACGCTGAAACTTTGTTTTGTCTGCCAAATCCTACTCTTTGTAATTTGTTTCTTTTGTTCCTTCCTTCTGTACTGCCTCATCATATGTTAATGAGGTAAGTTTGACATTCAAATCAAGGGGTATTGAAGCTTCTTTTGCTCCCCTAAACGAGTGCTTTCAAGTAATTTCAGAGCATATTTTCGTTGGTTGAGAATTATTCCATCTGAGGATATCATATCTCAATTCCAAAAAAAAAACTTTAGCTCTCCTAAATCTTTCATTTTGAAGTTTGTATTGAGTGTGTCCTACAAGTCTTTTATCATAACAGAGTTATTCTTTATTGTTAAAATGCCATCCATATATACAAGTAGGATGCAATATCAATCCCTTTCCGTTTTGTGAAAAGTGAGTAATCATACTTATTTTGTTTGTATCTTGTTGCTAAAAATGCCTCAATTAACTTAGTATTCCACTGTCTTTAGGCCAGTTTTAGGCCATAAAAAGATTTTTGTAGCCTACACACCATACGTCTCCCTTGACTACAAAACCTTCAGGTAAGTGCATATAAACTTCCTCTACGAGATCGCCTTGTAAGAAAGCATTAAACACATCCATCTAACATAGTGGTCAATTGAACATAGATGCTAAGGCAAGAATTAATTTAATTGTAGTCATTTTGGTAATAGGAGAGAAGGTATCAACGAAATTTATTCTTTCTTTCTGTGTGAAGCCCTTGGCAACAAGCTTGACTTTAAATCTCTCAACATCACCAGAAGCATTGTATTTGATTTTGTATATCCATTTGCAGCCAATAGGAGTCTTTTCATAAGGGAAATGAACCACTGACCAAGTTTTATTAGATTCAAGAGCTTGAATCTCTTCTTTCATGGCTTGAACCCACTAAAGATGTTTAATGGCTTCATGATAGATGGATGGTTCAATTAAAGAAGTAGCGGCTAAAAATGTTTGAGTACGTATAGGTAAATGGGAAGAAGAAAGATGAGAGGAAATAAGATACTAACCAATAAAAGGTGCTGGAGATGAAGTGGATTGATAAGTTCGTACGTAATCCTTCAACTAGTTTGGTTCTTTGGGCACACGAGATAAGTGTCTGGCCTGTTGGAGAATAGGTGGGATAGAATCATTGTTTTGTGGTTGGGTAGGCAAAATAGAAACTAAAACACCAGTAAGAATATCAGGTATGGGTGAGGAAGGTTGTACAATATCACCAGTAGATGTAGTAGGTGATGTTCGTGTAGGTGGGTGAGGTTGCTCAGTAGCAACAGTAAGTGACATTGAGGTAGTAGGTGATAATTCATGAAGAGTCAAAAAATCATAATCAAAGTGGTCAAGTTGGACAGAAAATAAGGAGGAATCCTTAAAACCATGCAAGGAAAAAGGAAAAATGATCTCATGGAAGATGACATCCATGTTGACAAAGAAGATTTTGGTAGCAAGATAGAATAATAAATAACTTTTTTGTGGTAGAATACCCCAAAAATTGGAAGGAATGGTTATTGGAGAAAACTTATCATGGTAATTTGGTTGTTTGACATAAGCTAGGTACCCAAAAATTCTCATATGGGATAGATTTGGAACCTTATTATACAATATTTCAAAAGGAGACTTTCAATGCAAAACCGAAGTAAGCAACCTATTGATAATGTAACATGTTGTATTGACACACTCTTCCATGATTGGAACTTTAAGGCTCAAGCTACCTCTAAAATGTGTCTATGTTTTCGCTCAACTGTCCCATTTTACTGAGATGTATGAACACAAGTAGTTTGATGGACCTCCCCTATAAAAGTAAAGAAGCTAGAGCATTTTGTGCTAGAAAAATTAGTACCATTATCAGTTCTTACAATCTTGATTTTGGTAGAGAATTGGGTACTCACATAAACAAAGAAATTTTTAATGTGTAAAAGAGTATCACTCTTGAATTTTAACAAAAAAATCCAATACATCTTAGAATAATCATCAACAATTGTTATAAAAATCGATGACCAAAATGTGTTGAGACACGAGAAGGTGCCCAAAGATCCATGTGAAGGAGATAAAAAGGTGCTAAAGATCTAGTATGACTGATGAAAAAAGGCAATCTTGTTTGTTTAGCTAAGGGACTGATGTGGCTGCATATTGTGATTATTGTCTAATTGAACTGTAGTTAAATAAGACATATGATTCATAACAGAAAAAGAAGCATGGCCTAAACGAGCATACCATGTATGGATTTTATTACTAGAAGAATTCATACAATGTAAATGCAAAGAACTATTAAGGTTAAGAAAATAAATCAGGACACTCATCAGAGGACTCAAAGATGTATAACCCAACAAATTCTTTATCAATCCCCTTCATCCTTTCAATTAAGAGATCCTGTAGGATGCAAAAATTAGGGTAAAAGGTAACAAAGCAATTAAGGTCTCGGGTGAGTTTAGAGACAGACAAAAGGTTATGGTTGAAATGTGGTACAAAGAGAACATTAGGAAGGATATGAGTAGAGTTTAATTTGTAGGATCCTATGTGAGTAATAGGAACAATTTTACCATTGGGTAGATAGACAGATCGTGGCTGTGAAACACATGAAATTGAAGAGTTTAAAATCTTAAAGCTAGATAAAATGTGATCAGTTATCCCTGTGTCTATGATCCACGAAACAGAATCAGTTAGTGGCAAAGCACTAGAAGTAGTACCTGCAAGATTAGCAACAGTAGTTGGAGCAGGTGATCTCTGTAATAGGTCCAAGATCTGGTTATATTGATCTTGAGTAAAGATTGGTGAAGCATTCTTAGGTTGAGTGAGGACTGATGGAGAATTCCCAGATTGTGAAACATCAATGTCACGAACATAGGAAGAATTGGAAACCACAGCAGCTTGAGGTACCTTCTTCTTATTGAACTTAAAATCCAAAGCAAACCCTACTAACCGATAGCAATTTTTTTGTGTCCCTTGATCTTGCAGTGATCACAAAATCCATTAAACCGACGATGATCTTGATTATCGTTGACAGCTTTCGTGTATAAAACTATGGTTTCTGAGAGTGTTGTTGAAGTATATCCATCAAGTTTCATCCTTTGCGATGTGTAATCATAGAATAGACACGATTCACTAAAGGAATTGACTGCATAAGAAGAATTTGACTTTGAACTGCCGAATAAGTTTCATTTAATCTCATTAAAAACTAAAATAATATTTATCGAATCAGATAATCAACATTTTACTGGGATACCTGGCAATCGCATGTTGAAAAAGGAACAAGAGAATTGAATTCATCCCATAATGATTTTAGACGAGTGAAATACACAGATACAAAAGATTCATCTTGACTCAAAGTTGCAATTTCTATACACTCGTGAATCATCAGTTTTGTCAAACCTCCCGTTCAAATGTTTCCAAACAAGTGCAACATTAGAAGTAAAAACTATACCAGCTGATAAATCTCTACTTAAAGTGTTGAGGATCCATGAAAGCACGAGAGCATTACAACACTCCCACTTCAAATGAAGTTCATCCTGAAATGTTTCCTTCTTGAATTGGCCATCTACAAAATCGAGTTTGTTTTACGCCAAAAGTGTGATTCGTATTGACCGGCTCTAGATGCTATAATTCTCCACGCCAGTGAGTTGATGCGAGACAAGAAACGTCCCTGGTGTATCTGATGGGTGCAGGTAGAGGGTGTGACTGAAATCGAGGGCATCTGCCATGATTAAGAAGAAAACAAACACAAACCTTAACTACCGAAATTTGGGGAAAGAGAAACGAAAAAGGAAAATGCTTTTGATAAACCCAAATACATAAGAAGAAAAAACAGGATTTAACGGCTCTCGATACCATATTAAAACTGATGTAAACTAAAAAATTCTTTATCTTCTAATGTATATTGAACTCTCCCATATACTATGTTTATATACAGGAAAAAATTGGTAAAACTGACTTAGCTAACCAATTAATCAAAAAGCAAACTAACTAACCGACTCATATTTAACAGAGGGTGAGTCTGGAACCGCCGACGAAATATCCTCACCACCATGTGTCATTTTCCATCAATAATTACAATCACAATCCGACAAGAAAGAGAAAGCAACTTGAATACGACGATGTTTCTCCCAATCCCAAGAGAGTTCCTGTTCGACCTCCAAAACCTGTTGACAAAGATCTCTAGAAAATATCTCCGAAGCTGCTTCACTCTTCCAAGCGAGTAAGTCCCGAAATCAATGGAGTTCAATTTTGATTTTTTTTTTGTTATATTGTTTCTTATATGTTTTACAAAGATTGTTTAACTAGAAAATCTTGATTTAGCTTGATTTCGAGGACGAAATTTCTGTTAGGGGGGAGAGTTGTAACACCCCATCCCCCCAATTTTAATTCCTTAAATCCCTAATTTGAAACCCTAAATTTTGGGGATTTCTGATTCTAATTCCAGGGACTAAATTGTTATTTCTGTAAGTCTGATGGTTCTTTTGTGAGGTTTTTAGAAACGTCAGACCCTTATCTGGTAATTTCTACCATTTTCTTTGGGAAATCAATTTCCATCCCCTTCTCCCACTTCAGTTTCGTTTCAGGAGAATAAATCTCCATTAATTTTTGTTTCAGAATTTTGTTCCTCTTTTGCATTTCGAATCAACCGAGCAAAACTTCTCTTTTCTTTGGTTTCTATCGAATCTGCCGAGGGTGTGGTTGGTAAGCTTTCCTTCTTCTCGTTCGTTTCCGTTTAATGTTTTAGATGTATATGTTATGGTTTTGGAAGTTTCAAATAGTGGGATGTTCGTTTTGAATCTGGAAGCATGTTGTTGTGGTTTCAGTTTTTAGATCGGATTGTGTGAAGGAGTATTTTAAATCGATTTTGATTTGGTTTAAGGAGAGTTTTAATTCAGTTTTGTTGATGGAAAGTTTGAATCGATTTGTTGGAGTTTTTGTGTTTTGAATCGAGTAAGGAAAAGAGGAAAGAATCGATTTTAAGGGATTGAAATCTGGAAAATATCAAGGTTCCGAGAATTTTTGGAAACCCAGATTTTCTTGGAAAAACAGAAAACCCAACCCGACCGACCCGGAACCCGACCCGAACGACCTGACCCGTGACCCGCTAACTTCATGCTGATGTCACTACTGACGTTATCTGCTAACGTCACTGCTGACATCAGCGTTGACCTGATGACGTCATCTGCTAACGTCAACATTGACCATACTGACGTCAGTGTTGACTTTTTCAACCCAGTCCCACTCTATGTTTTTCAACGTCCTGAGTTCGATGGCGCTGTCCGATTTTCGAAATTCGAACCCGAAGTTTCATTTTTAGGGCTTTTAATTTTGAATGCTTTATTTGGAAGTTTTCTGCATCGGATTCTGAAATCCTTTCTGTTTGGTTCAGGTGACGTGGATTCCGACCCTGAGAATCTACCTCCCCCTCCTCCTCCTCCTGGACGACCTCCTGTTTATCAACATTCGGGACACGCACGTGAGTTTTCAGTTTAACTCTGTTTAGTGTATTTTATTGGTTTAGTGGCATAGTAGTGCGTCTGACATATTTTGTTATTCGTAGACTCTACACCCGCTCGATCTAGTGGTAAAGTTGAGTCCAGTAGATGCCACTCTCGACGTTGAGTCTTCTGCTTCATGCGTGTTCTCTTCTGTTAATTCTGTTATTCCGTGTGTGCAATTTCTGTTAAATCCTAAATGATCATGCATCATCCTAACATTATATTTCTGATTCTGAAATTACCATGCACGCCTCTTGTTAGAATATTAGGCACGCATTCTGATTCTGTATCTACATATAACATGGCATTTGGTTGGATTATATGTACGGGGAAGTTTAGTGATTAATTCACTTCTATTCAGTGGTCCTATGAGATACCACTTCTGTTCAGTGGCTCCACCTGCGGGTTGAGTTTCCACTTCTGTTTGTTGTGATGGAGTTAGAGTGGTTCAGGGGGGAACCTACTCTTCTGATGGTGTTCGGAGATGGGTGCATATCATGCATACTTCACATCATCTGCATTATATTGTTCTGTAATCCTGTTTATCTGCACACTAGAGACACACTAGGCTTTCTACCTTACACCCTTTCAGTTTTTATTTCAGATACCCGGTTATAGGTCTCGGTACTTGGAGGACTTTTGAATCTGAATTCTGTTATTCTGTACGTTTTAATGTTTCAGACTTGTATTTAATTTCAGTTAATAATTTTTGTACCGGACTTTGAATAATTACTTGGATTTGGATTGTTTATTTAAATTTGGGTTGAACCTTGAACTGTTTTATATTCAAGTATTTTCAGTATTTTAAATTATTAATTATTTTAATAATTTATCCGAAGAATATTATTTTAATTTATAAAACCTTATCTTGCGAATCAAGTTTTAGTAACGTAAAACCCTAACCTTTATTCTAAGAAATTAGGTAAATTTTAGGGGTTACAATTTTTCTGTAGCCATAGATTATACATATATTTGGATGATAATAATGGATGGTGGGCGGTGGCATATGGCAAGTGTGAGAGGGTAAGGGAAAAGGGAGGAGCGTATGTGAAGGAGCAAAAGAAGGGAGGGAGAGTCTGTGACGTGACGGAACCGTCGAGGAAATATCCTCACCACCATGTGTCGTTATCGTTGTCCATCAATAATTACAATCACAATCCGACAAGAAAGAGTAAGCAGCTTGAATATGACGACGTTGCTCCCAATCCCAAGAGAGTTTCTGTTCGACATCCAAAAACTTGTTTACGAAGATCTCTACAAAATATCTCCGGAGCTGCTTCACTCTTCCAAGCGAGTAAGTCGCGAAATCAATGGAGTTCAATTTTGATTTTTTTTGTTATATTGTTTCTTATATGTTTTACAAAGATTGTTTAACTCGAAACTCTTGGTTTACCTTTTTTTTTACAATGTTGTTTTGTCCTGGACTGCAGAAGAAGAGGCCAGGATTCTTTTCATGCTTGGTACCAGCTTGTGCAGCATGAAGCTCTCATCTCTTTGCGCATGAAACAGAAAGGAATTTGACCAAACATAGAATACAATGGGAAATAGCTAGTTTTCAAATGGTGATTTGCACAATAAAAATATATAATTTAAATAGTTCTTAAACTATTATTATACTTTTGTTTAATCTTTAATTTGACTATTAAAATTTTAAAACTTTATATTTTTATCATCTTCCGAAAAAAAACATTCATTTCTCTAAAAGTTCTCTAACTCAAACCGATTATAATCGTTATAACACCGATGAAACAATTATAGTGCACGATTCTTATTATTTAACGTTGGTGTTAGAGAACTTTTAGACCATGAAAATCATTCTAAAAGAAGGAAAACTGTGACACAATATGACAACAACAGCAGCAGTAGGATCCAACCTTTCAAAAAGGGATCCAATGCTCCTCCACAAGACCTTAACCTGAAAATGCATGAAAAATGAATGCGTTAAGCATAATTTGCCTAGTGAGGTAGCCAATAGTAACATATAAGATGCAACCATTATTACATGTTTTCATGCTAATTATAATGATTCATATGAATTATAATAAATCAAATTACATCCTTGGTTGATCAAGATAGTGGATACGCGGATTCCTACGCCTCGCCAAATCAATAAATGGTCTAATCCCTTCGCCTCGCCAAAATGACCAATACACAAATCATCCCTCCGCCTCACCAATATAGGCATGCCAATTGTATCCAATTTTCACTCAAATCCAAGGTCCAATACAATTATATTTTTATAACAATATCAATGATAATTTCAATTTGTTCCATGAACCAATATCCATGATTTTGACCCTTAAGTCCATTTTAATAAGTTCAATGACCAATATTTCAATGATTCAAAGATTTAACATTATCAATGCAATAAAGAAAGCTTACCAAAGCTTACCAAGGCTTACCATGACCCTATATGATATCATGTCATTTTCTTGTCAATAAAATGCTACATGTCAATCATTAACAATGAAATAAAATGGGAAAAGCGCCTAGCTTTATCTCATGTCTCTACAACACTTACCTCGATATTTTAATGCTTTTAGGATTCACGAATAATAACGTCTTTATTTTTTGTTTTCAAATAAGTTGACGGTTGCTCTTGCTCGACCCCGTAAACTATGTTAATAAAAATTGATTAGAATTAATAAGACAATATCAAATTAATAAAAAAAATATTAATTAAATTTAATATCAAAACTTAAACTAATCAAAGGTTTGAGCTTACCCCAACACTAACAGAGATTTGATATTACTATATCGAAATTATCAAACCACTAATCTAACACTAAAACGTATACATATTTTTCCTTTCGCTGGCCTCTCTTGTTGTGCATTAAATCACAAATCCTCCCCAATTTATAATGTTTAAGTTTGCCTCCCTTCATTTCCATGCTTCACGTGGTCATGTAAGTGGCCAATTTTAATTGGCCACTTTTGTGGTAAACTGCCATATTCAATTTGATGTGGCCGAGTGGTCATTTGTGGTGGCCAATTCATTTGACTGCTACATTTTGTTTTATTTTTTTATTATTTTTTAATATATATATTATTTTAATAGTAATAATAAATTAATTTATATAAGTTGTATATTAATTTGGGGTACAAGATCGAACTAATCTTTAATCGAAACAAAAATATTTGATCGTTAGAATTTAACCCCGAATTTATAAATTAGATCAAATAATTTTTTATAAAATTCGAGTAAAATATATATATCAAAATAAAATAATAGTCACAGGGATATAATTTTGACTAGACCGGTTTTTTGGGTGTTACATCAAATTTCTTAAATTCGACTCAAATCGAAAAAATTCAAATTAAGTTTGAGTTGTAAAATATGACTCATCAACTCGAATAACTCAAAATTTTTTAACTTGACTCGACTCGACTTAACTCGATCGAATACTCATCCTTACTCTCAAAACCCACACCATTATAATTTAAACTAGAAGCTCTATCGAGCATTGAGTTAGTTTTATAATCTATTTGAGTTTACAATTGAGTGAACCTTATTTGTGTACAAACCTTATTTGAGTTTAAACTAGGAGCTTGTTGAACATTAAAATAGGTGTTTGAAGTTTCATTCCATTAGTGTTTAGAGGGTAATATCGTTAAATTTTTTAACATATAAATAGATGCCTAAACTATATACTTTTTCAGAGATAGATGTCTAGTGATTTTTTTAGCTAAAATAAGTCCCTAAAATTTCATTTCGTTGGTGTTTCAAAAAATATTTACAAGCGTCAAATTTTCAAATAAATAGTTCATATTTTTCAAATTAAATAAAAAATAGTATTGTAACTCCCCAAAAATGGGTCTGGAAGTTAGTGCACCAGTTTTGCCAATATAACCTAGTTCAGGATTAAATACTTAAAAATTAGTTTTAACTCAAAATAAATTATGAAAAATATCATAAAATCCTTATTTAAAATATATTAGACTTTGGTAAACTCAATTTCGAAAATTGACCTTTGAATCCCTAAGATTTTGAAATTAGTGTCTAATATGTAAAAATTGAAAACTTGAGGACAATTTTATAAACTAAGATAAAACTTTGAATCTTTAAGGGGGAATTAATCCACTTGTAATTCGAGTTTATCTAAGTCATCCAAGGACCTATTTTAATAGCCCATAACCCATAATTTTAATTAATAACCCAAATAACTTAACATTAATCCAAAAAAATTATTTTTCATCAAAAAAATAAACCTATTTTTTTAAGAATTTAGACCTCCACTTTTGGGAAGCCACTCCATTATATTTTCAAATGTAAACACCAATTTTTTCAATAAAAATTCGTTTGGTTAATTCTTTATATTTTTCTTCTTCAAAATCTCTTCGTTTTTCTTCGTTTTTACTTGTTTTTAAACCTTGGAAGGATTTTGGATCAATTTTGGAGGTGAGAATCATTCAAACCTTTGAAACTTAAATTTATTTAATGAAATTCCCAAATTCTTGACTGATTGCATCAATCTTTAAAGTCTTGAATCAATAAAATCGATTTTCTTGATAAAAATTCTATTATTTTCTTGAATTTCGTTCAAGGGTTTTACATGGCTGTTTTTGGTGCCTAAATACATGAATCTTGAATTTTTTATATGTAATTAAGATGACTTTTAAGTATCTAATCCCGGACCTAAGGTTTAGATGGTGTTTGGAGAAGTTTTTAGAGGGTTTTAGTTAAGTTTTATGGTGTTTTTAGGGGTTTCCATGTATTGATCCGAATTGAGGGATGTTTGGGTGTGTAATAATGCACTAAACCCTCTAGTTTTGATGCTTGAGTCATTTCAAGAGGTGGAAGAACAAGTTTGAGGGAGATCGGAAAGCCAAATCGCGTTTTTCGGTGACTTGTCAAGTAAGTTTTGGTAAATCGGTGAGTGGATTTTGAGGGCTGCAAAATTGACAGGGTTTTAAATGTGTTTTCAAATTTTTGGGGGTGTAGCAAGGTTCGAAAAACCTCCCTATACTCGGAAGTAGGTTAAAAGTATTGCTTTCTTAAAGGTTCTCATATTATGCCTTGTTTTTACTATGTGTTTTAGTCATGCTCGTGTTATACTTGTGCATATGTGAATATGCATGTGTTTCAATGCTCACGATATGTTTTTACAAAGTTTTTATATACATATAATGCTCCCATGGTTTTGTTTTAGAAAACATGAGAAAAGTGGTTTTTACCGGATTATGCATTTGATGTATGAGATAGTGGGATGCATGTGTTTACATACTATTTTAACTTGAAAACTTGAGCATTGGTTTTGGTTTTGTGTTGGATATTAATATGATGTTTAAAGGGATAAGTTGATCAATCAATGGGATGTATAGTGCAATATAAATACAAAATGCGTACATGTCTTAAATTCCTTGAGTGATGCATTAGAGGTTAGCCTAGTGTTGTGTGGTATGATATTCATATTACATTAGGGTATGACAAACTATCCCGGACACTAAGGTGGGATCTTTAGATTGTGATAGTCAATCTTCTTGATTTGGTGGTACGATGCCATTCACTTGTGTCCGTTTATTCCAACGATTAAAGGTAAGTCTAATCGTGTCACTTAACCAACATGTTAAAAACATAAGTGTAAACTATTTACTGTTTTGGTACAATTCAAGGATTGCATGTGTTTTCTTATTGAGATCAAATGATTTAAAAGCCTTGCTATGAGTAGCATGTAAGACTTGGTTATGCTTACAAAGCATGCGATTTCAAAAGGTAATTTTGAAAAAGGTTTTGTGGCTTGTGAGCCACGATACACTTGTTGATTTTCAAAAGGTGGCATTGTTTACCACGATTGATTATTTTCACAAAGAGCATGACTTCGTTTTTAAATTGATGAAATTTGTTTAATATAGGTTGTATTGCAAGTTATTTTCAAATGTATTTTTAAATATGTTTTTATTCGCTCACAAAGCGAATGCTTACCCTCTCATTTACCTTAGAATATAGAGTATTTAGTGTGGAGGTAGTAAAGAGAAGCAAGGATCCAAGTAACCGCAAAGTGAAAGCTCAAGTATGTCTTTATAATATTAGTAGTACCGAGAAAGCAATAGGGGTGGGATATCATATTGAGAATGATGTTTATTCTATTTACACTTTTAAAGGCTAGATCGATTATCTATGTTGACGTTAGCTTTGTGATTTGGATTTGAATTGCCTATTGGTATTCCTTTAGTTATAATAAAAGTTATATGGAAGTTTGATTCTTGATATCCCTATGTATGAATTTGAGTTTTGTTGATAATGAAGCATGACTATTTATGAGCTGAATCTATGATGTGATTATTTAGGTTGGAATGTATATAGAAAACTTTTTGAGTATATTGTTATTATTCTTATATGTGTGTATGAGATTGTTGAAGTTGAAGCATGCTCTTAGGAGTTTGAATATATTGTTGCTAACTAGGTTGCAATGTATCTAGTAAATTATATATGATATGTGGATAATTTGTATTTAGGAATGAAATTTAAGATACAAGCATGTAAAGAACCTAAGTAAAGATTGGTAAAACTATTTTCATAATTAGTCCCAAATTTTTGGAAAATTACATTTTGGTCCTTGAATCATGTCTGTACGTTTTAGGACTTGTTTCTTATTTGTTTCCGATGCAATTGAATATAATCTATGCATGGACATGTAAGATCAAAATAAAGCATCTAGATAAGATAAAAGAAATTAAAATATTCGTTTAATTTTTAGGGTTGTTTATCGGTGGAGTCTCTAGCTTAGCCTCGATATTCCCCGTGTAGCTCATTCAAGTCGGGTGGTGTCTAGACCGGTTCGAAGGGGTTACATTTATTGGTATTAGAGCCTAGGTTTATGAAATCATTTGATATGTTTTGTTTGATTGAGATGTTGTAATATTGATTTATGCTTAATATTGCCTATGCATGGTGAATGTTTAAAAATACAATATTGTTGTATGAGATGCACAGTGTTTGATATATGTGATTGATTTGTGTTGAGACATAGTAAGTTGGGGCCTTGTTTGACAAGAATAGTTTTTGCAAGCATGATTAAATTTTGATGTGCTTTGATATTGCTATATGAACTGTTTGTAAGCATGATGAAATATTATTGCATTTTTATGACATTAACTATATAGAGATATTTTGACCATGTTTTAAGGTTGTTGATAAGTGCTCAAAATACTTAGTATTTTGTGTTTAATTACTCCTTGATTCGATGAATTATGTTACTGATCTTGGTGTTTTTCGTGTATTTTTGTGCAGGACTGTGAATTTGGAAAATGCACTTAAATGACCGATTTTTAAAGTTTTTTTTTATTTTCTGGATCGAGTCTGGATTGGTGGGTATGACTTTGGGCATAGATATCTAACGTGACACTCAGTCAACAGCTTCTAGATGATGATGTCAGCAAGTGCGTGATAGCTTATCAGCGTTCCAGATAGCTTATCAGCCGAAATTTGAATTTTAAATTTGGATTTATCTTTTTGTATTTGAATTTAAATATTTTTAGAATTATCTAGGATTTATCCCCTTAATTTAGGGTTTGTAAAAGGCTATAAATACCCACATTTGGTAAGCCTAGAACTCAGTTCATATTTTAAATTCAAAATCCTATAGTTTTCTTTCATCTTTTGTTTTCTTTCTTTCTTTCTTTTTCGTGCTTTTATTTTTTTATTTTATTTTTTATGTCGAGCATCATTCTTTCCATAATTATGCTCGGCTAAATCTTTAATTGCCAAGGGCTTAAGCAATGACTCGATCTAAATGTGAGGATTGAAAATAACATCAATAACTTTGATTTTTATTTCTTAGTTTTCTTTTGAACTTTTTTCTAAAATTAAATTGATTTTAAAACTAAAGATTGACTTTAGTCAATACGTTAATTTGATTACTTGTGTGGGAGGAAAGATCGACTATTGAAGCAATCCGACTTCCTGGGAACATACTTAGCAAATTGATTGCTAAGAAGAAAACTAAGATTGGATTAGTTATTATTGAAATAACATAATCCAAGTCGATTTTAATAATTTAAATGATTTTTCTACAAACATTGAGTTGGTGGATTAATCCATGAAACCAATATCAAAGATAGAACTTGGGTATTCGGTTTGGAAGTTTTTCTTCAAGGATAGAACCTTGAAAGCTAATTACCGATGTAAAATCCCGAAGTGAGAACCTTTTTCCGATGATCTATTAAAATCGAATCAAAGCGAATGCCTAAGGCTAGTTTTTATTTTATTAAATTACTTTCTTTATTTCAATCTCTTCAATTACTTAGTTTATTTTAATCAACCCCTTTTTTTTACTTAAAACATCATTCAACCTTTTTGGATCACTAATCAAACGAACATAATCAAGATGTTTCTAGTCCTTGTACGATCAACCCTTAGTTCTCACTTACTACATTTAATTTCCTATTTATTATTTGAGAATAAGGAATTTTATTTTGACACTACACGATGCATGTCAAATTGGTGTCGTTGCCGGGGACTACGACAAAGTTACTGATTTAGTTTTGTTTGATTTATGTCCAAGAATAACCCGGGAGAACAAGGAGAATACATCTCGGAAATTGAAGTATACGCCCGAAGACTGCACACCCAAACACGTTGGGAAAAACGTAGACTACGACAACAACAGTTAGAATGTGATCTAAAATTTGCATCCGAAGTAGAATCACATTTTGATCACATAACTGAAGAGCCAATTTC
The DNA here is from genome assembly GCA_035048815.1 of Abelmoschus esculentus. Taxonomy (NCBI): domain Eukaryota; kingdom Viridiplantae; phylum Streptophyta; class Magnoliopsida; order Malvales; family Malvaceae; genus Abelmoschus; species Abelmoschus esculentus. The sequence continues at coordinate 8,846,037 of JAUCBN010000049.1, forward strand.
GATGGCAGACAACGATCAAACTATCTGTCAATTAACTGTGGCTCCTGATGATAACCAGACGATGTGCATAACGTTTCCAAATGGAGAGACGTCTTCTCTCTAAAAATAGGCCTAATAAACCTATTACCAACCTATCACGGTTTGCCGAGAGAAAATCCTCACAAACATCTGAACGAATTTCACATGGTTTGTTTGAGTACAAAACCACAGGGAGTTTCCGAAGACTAAATTAAACTTCGTGCCTTTCCTTTTTCTTTAGTTGATATAGTAAAAGATTGATTATTTGATTTACATTCGAATTCTGTTACAACTTGGAATGATATGGCTCGCTTTTTTCTTGACAGGTTTTTCCCAATAGCCAAAACGAGCGAATTTAGGCAAAGTATTTTGAGTATCCGACAAAAGGATACCGAAATCTTGTATGATTACTGGAAACGCTTTAAAAAACTATTTGCTAATTATCCATAACACGGCTTAAGCGAACAAACATTGCTCCAGTATTTCTATGAAGGTTTAACGCCTATGTATATAAAGGTAATTGATGCGGCAGGTGTTGGAGCACTTGTAAACATGACTACTACCGCGACGAGAATGTTAATATCTACCATGGCCGCCAACTCGCAACGATTTCACACTGTAAGTGAACCATCTCGATGAGTTCACGAGGTAAGTACAGTTTCCTTAGAAAACAAAATTGATAAATTAGCTGACATCGTTCAATCTCTTGTTGCAAATAAAAGGAACACAACTAGACTTTGTGGGATATGTACAAGTCCTGGACATCCGACGGATTGTTGTCCGATCATCCAAGAGGATGATAAAGCCCAAGTGAATGCCTTAGGAATTTCGCTGAACCTCCACAGAGACCCTATAACCCTAATGCCAATACTTATAATCTCGGTTGAAGGGATCATCCAAACCTAAGATATGAGGCAAACTTTAAACAAAACCAGCCTTATCAGCAAGGACAAAAAAACCAATAACCGAAATCGTCATTAGAATCCATTGTTGAAAGATTAGCGATTTCCCAAGAAATGTTCCAGAATAGAACTGAGACTCACCTACAGGAAATAGATAAGCAAATTTCTGATTTAGATCAAACCGTGAGAAGACTAGAATCTCAAGGAAAACTTCCTTCCCAAACTGATCTAAACCCGAGAGAAAACGTTAGTGCGATTACCCTTAGAATTGGGACAATTGTTAATCCTGAAGTTCCAAAAGAAATTACTACTCAACTAGAGAAGGAGAAGGAAACAACAAATTCCGAATCTCAAGGTATACATTCTTCACTTCCACTACCTTCCCCTACCATTTCTCAAGAAGTCACACCAACATTTCTGTCACGATTGACGAAACGTGACAAAAAGGTTGAGGAAAAGGAAATTATAGATATATTCAAAAAGTGCAAGTCAATATACCTCTTTTAGAAGTGATTCGACAAGTGACAAGATATGCTAGATTTTTAAAAGAATTATGCACTACAAAGAGGAAATTGACTAGTTACAAGAAGGTGAATTTGGGAGAAAAGTTTCCGCGATATTTCTGCGAAAGCTTCCGCTAAAAATGAAAAATCAAGGTATGTTCGCTATACCCTGTAAAATTGGGAATGTTTTAATTAATCGTGCAATGTGCGATTTAGGAGCTTCAATTAGTGTTATGCCTCTTTCTATTTATAAAATGATTAATAACGAGCCTTTGAAGGAAACGAAAGTCACCATTTAGTTGGCAGATCGATCTATTATCTATCCAGAGGGAGTGCTTGAAAATGTGTTAGTAAAAGTCGATGCTCTCATCTTTCCTGCTGACTTCTACATCATCTACATAGATAATGATCAATCGAATACATGTTCAGAGATACTTCTGGGCCGACTATTCTTAAGCACTACAAATACAAAGATCAACATGATAAGTGGTTCGTTAAGTATGGAATTTGATGGTAAGGTCGTTGAATTTAATGTTTATAAAGATATAAAAAATTCTGATTCTATGGAAAACGTTAGCGTCGTTGGTATTTGTGAACCTATAATTGATAAATCTATGAATACTAACGTATCTAATGTTTTGTGCAGACAATTAGAACATCACGACAAAGAAAATAAGGAGTTGAAAAATATTTGTTTTGTTCATTCTGATTTGCGTTTTACTCCTTTAAAATCTAAAACTTTATTTTCCATCTTGTAGGAACTAAATTTTGAACCAAACTTGCCACCGGATAAATTGAAAAGCAAAGAATATATTTCGTCAAGAAAAATGGAAAAGATTGATGATCATAAAATTTCACATAGTGAAGCTCTTAGTTGGACGAAATTCAAAAACTGAAGGAAGTACTTGTCACAACGCTTGTAGTCTGAATCAGGTCGTCGAGCTAACGACGTTAAATAAAAGCGATGAATGGGAGACAACCCATTTTTAGTTTATTTATTTATTTTCAGTAAATTTCATTTTATTTTATTTTTTAACTTAGGTTCAAAATAATTAAATAAATTTATTTACACAGTAATAATTTATTTTGATTAAGTTTTATTTTATCCGTTCGTATTTTAAAATAAATCTTTATCTCTATTTTATGTTTTAAAATTTTCTTATCTTGATTCTAATAATTTTGTTTATCTATTTTACAGGTTAGGATTTGAAATAAATTCAAATTCAAGAGATAAGTTTTGGTGGAACATATCTTTCAAACAAGATTTGCGTGGACCTCACCTCCTATATTTTTGTCAACCATCCTTATCCCACGTAAATCTTGAAATAGGTGATGATTATCCCATATATTTTTACTCACCTATTTTTCGTTAACAACCACTATTTTTTTCTTCCTTTGCTAAACATTCGAAACCTCTCCACCATTCACCCTTCGATTCGGGACGGTTCCGAATGGTTCCACCGGTAACCCTCTTCGTCATGATCAACAACTGGATTCACACAACAACCGGAGTCGCACTTACCCAAACTTGAACAACCAACGATCGACGCCTTTCAACAGTTCGAGGGGAACTTTCTGTCCACCATCCCTCGGCGTTACAGAAGCCTACGACCAATAGGTAACCCATCCGAGACTACCGCTCCTAACCCACACTTCACATACCCTTTAAGTCAACAGACCAGTTCTCGTTGAGAACAAAACTCATAGCAACCCCTTGTTCCACCGCACCAAACACTATCGGTCATTACCCACTGCCGATTCAACTCCATCCAATGCCGGATGCCGAATATTCCGATTTATTTTTAGTAATAACATGAGTCTTACTGTTAGCCCACTCAGAACATCCACCAAGAAGCCACCAAAAGCTAGTTATTGATAGTGACTTAGTAGAATCCTTTGAATCTCCTTCGATATAGGGAGGTAGTTTTCTTTTGTTTTCTTTTTATGTTTATTTTTTATGTTATTTTCGGTTATCTCTTATTTCTCTTTTATCTATATTTTCATGCATTGAGGATAATGCATCCCTTGAATTTGGGGAAGCATTAGTTTACTTTTGTATTATGTAAATATATGCAATGTATGAAATCTGCAGTCTAATCTAAAATTGCCTTTTATTCTGTTAATTATACCTTTACTATAATTTTTTAAGTCTAAATATTTTTATGAAATGCACTGCCTCGGCAGTAATATATTATCTAGCCCACCATAGCAGAGTATACCCTTCAACATGCTTTAAATCATAAGGTATTCAAGGAATAGTAATTAGGATTAGACTATGAGCCTGAAAAATATAAACACTGATGGACTTAGTTGATTTTAGGTATTATTTTCTTTAAAAAGAAATAGAGACTTAGACTTTAGATTACAGCTAGAGGTTCTTATCACCGGCTCTAGTAATGTCTTTAGAGATGCTCATCATAGGCGTTAAGACTTAGTAGTTTTTCATATACTAGAGGTACCCGAAATTGGCTCTAATAGTCCTAGATCAACACTTGAGATGCCCGAAACTGGCTCAAGCATTATATATATATAATTTAGGGAAAATAGAAACTAGAACAAAAATCTAAGTCAAGAGTCTTGAGCTAGAAAAAGGATTAGAACTCAGGAAAATCAATTTTGTTATAGCTACGCAAAAAAAATGAGACTCATAGTCCAATTTCGAGGAAATCCTAGACACCAGAAGAGGCAAAACAAAGATAGGAGTTCCAATGCGGTAGTTTGGAGGGCATATTACCATAAAATTCTAAACTTAGATTATATTTCATTTCTTGAGGATAAACAATAGTTTGAGTTTGGGGTTGTGATAAGAGCATAATAGTCCTACATTTTATACCCTATTTTACTCACTTATTGCTAGTAATTAATAAAATTAGATGGTAATAATAGACAAATCTGCATATTTTCTATATTTCAGCATCCAAGCGCTTAATTACTAATTTTTATACAATATTTGATAGAAAACAGGTACGGTTATAGTTTTCTTTCTAAGACAGGAATTATACAACCGAAGACACTAGATATTATTGAGAGATGATACAGGAAGAAAGATGTAGATCAAACGAAATACGGAGCAACACCCGCCAGGGCGGCAACTTGGTCGCCACGACAGAACTGCAACGATAACATATAGAGTGTGATAGAAAGAAAATAAAGAACTTAAGCTATTGAGACTAGCGAGAGAAAGAATAGAGAAAAGGAAAGTAAGGCGATCCATGGTCAAAGCTACGATATTAAAAGTCTTATAGGAGTAAAACTAGGAAATAAAATAGAGGTTTGTATTTAATTATTAAAGTTGTATTTTATTCTAAGTAGTACTTTTAATTTTGGGAGGTTTTGACCTAGGCTTAGCTTATATATACCGAACCCTAGGCATAGGAGAAAGCACCGATTAGAATTCAAGAGGCTCTCTTCCTTAACCTAACCTCCATATCCAAATTTTATGTTCTAATTCTTCCATAAGGCTTAGGTTACTTTGTGTAGTAGTTTTGGAAGAAGATTTTATTGTTATATGAATCTTATTAACGCAAATTTTATAATTCATAGTTTATTCATTCTTGGTGCATACTTTTTCTTGCATACGAGCTCAGAAGATAATTTTACGAGGAAAAATATATTTTTTTAGACTCGGGAGAGTTAGGATCAAGAAACAAGTGAATATGGTCTTTACTCTTGGGTATTGACTAATCTGGCTTAGGGATAAGTTCGAGTTTCAGCGGTTAAAAGGAATATATCATCGGTTTTTGTTCATGCTTGATTCACGCCGAAAGATATTGTCAAGACGTGATCATAGATAGCACTCCGAATTAGGGATAAGGAGGAGTCAATAAAGGACGTTCTATTGAGCTATGAGTTGTTGACTTGTCGTCAAAGCATAAACCTGCTGAGGCAGCTAAGACGACCCTTCAATGACCCGTCGAGGCAAATATCTAACTGTTACATTAATAAGACGAGCATAATTTACAATTGGATTCCACACTACTAAGTAATTTAACCTAACCTTCTTCTCATCTCTTGAATTCAGTTTATTTTATTGTTTTAGTTAATTTTTAGTTTACTATTAATTCATTCAAATTACTTGTCTTTACTTTTCCTATAGTGCAGGAATGATAAGTTGTGTAGGTAACAAGTTCTTGTGGGATCGATATCTTAAATACTATAACTTGACAATATGTGCGTTTGTACCATAAAAGTATAGGACATCTTACGCACTACACGATATTTTAGCATCATGCAAAATTTCAAGTCATTCTAAATTCATTTACTTTCATTTTACCTTTTAGTCCAAATATGCTTATTATGCTATTCATTCAAGTCCACTTAAAAGGTCATTTAGAACCATTCTAGGAGTGTATAAAGAAAAGGTTACATTCTTAAAACTTGCTAACTTACTAACTTGTCAAACCTTGTCAAAAGGGATACAACTCTTCAAAGGACTTTAACATGAAAATACATGAAGATAAATGCATTAGACATACTTTACTCATCGAGGGAGTTAAAATAAACTGGATACACAATATGCATTCAAATTACATGTAACAATGTCATATCATAGTTCTTAGGTCCATGTTCAAAATCATATACTTTACCATTCATGTTCAATTTTTATAATCATTATGAAATAACAATAAATCATTTAAATCAATATAAACCCTTAGATCGATCAAGATAGTAGATACGCAAATTTTTACGACTCCTAAATAAATAAGTGGTCTATTCCCTTCACCTCGTAAAATGACCAATACACAAATTATATCTCCGTCTCGCCAAATAAAGGTCATAGCCCAAAGACCATTTTCTACCCTTACCAAAAAGCTCATGAATCTTATGGCATACCAATTGTATTCAATTTCCACTTGAATACAAGGTTCAGTACCAATTAGGTCAATATACGATACAATGACACTATTAATGATTTTCAATATACCAATGTCAATGTTTTTGACCCTTATATCTATTTTAATATGTTCAATAAATCAATGTTATGCTTTTAGCCATTTTCAATATATATTCAATGTTCATATCGATGACAATAAGTTTGGGTAACTTATTGTTGACGAATCTTAACTCAGTGGAGGGACAGTGGGGATGGGGACCTGGGTTGATTTTGATAAAAGATCTAACTTGGGAAGTGGTGGCTCCAAGTTGGGATTCATAAAATTCTTTTTTTTTTTTTTTATAAAAGGTTTAATATTCAAATAGGGACTTAAAATATGCTTGTTGATAATTTTAGTGGATAAACTATTTTTAGCTCTAAATAGATTCCTAAAACTTTAATTATGGTCATTTTAGGTGAATAACCGTTAACAAAAATCGTTAACCATTAAAATGAGACAAATAACAAGTTTTAATTTTTTATTTCTTTTAATTAATTTTTAAGTAAAATTCAAAATTCATTTTTGAAATGACAGTTTAAAATCTTTACAATACAATTGTAAATCCTTAAACCAAAACTTAAAATCCTCAAATTTCTGTCAATGTCGTCGTTTACTATCTCACTAAAGGCTCCAATATTACTGTCGGATCATCATGATCGTTTTCTTCGACAACCCATTATCGATAATTTGCAGTAGGTGTGCTGAAATTTCCTTTTCACGATTTTGGTTCCGTTTGATGTTAAGAAACCAATTAACACGCCTACCACCAATTATTTGCGATGGGTGGTTGAGAGAAATGATCGTGGTGGTCTAATAGTAGTAGTGGTGGTCTCTTGTGAGGCAATAAACGACAACATCAACGGTAATTTAGGGATTTTGAGTTAGGGATTTAAGATTGTTTTGTAAGGATTTAAAACTATTATTTAAAAAAATAAGTTAAAATAAAAAAAATAAAATTTAAATAAATAAAAAATTAAAAATATATTTTTTTAAATAAAAGTAATGGTATTTAATGATTAGGCATCTAAAATTATCAAAATTAAAACTTTAGGCACCTATTCAGAGATAAAAATAATTCAGACACTAAGTGATCCACAAACAAATTTGGGTACTTATTTAGGTGTTAAAACTTTTTAAAATTATAGTTAAATAAAACTCCTAAGGGGTCAAATTGAAGTCTTAATTATAGTTTGAAGACTAAATTGAATATTAATTTTTTTTTAACATGACATGCCATCAATTTAACGGGAATTGGCAACAGAGTAACCTCTTTGTTACAAAATGATAATCTTAATAAATTACTTTTGAAACATTAGTGCCGAAAAAACTTCTTGGCACTTTAGTGATCATTTATCTAGATTACTCTTAAAATGCGACTAATTTACTTTACTAGTAACTATGTTTAGGAATAATAAATCCTTCATTCTACTTAAAAGTTCAAAACTCTTAAATATGATTAAGGTTTAAGGTTATCTTAAATATGATTAAGGTTTAAGGTTATATAAGGTCTTCAAACTTTTAAAAAATATATACAACGATACTTAATATATATTGTGATCCTCGAAAAAACTAATAGAAATCATTGTTAACCATTACATTATTAACGTGGTAGTTCATGGTACTTCTATGGTGGTCCATGGTGATGATGGGGTAGTCTACAGTTAACAATAAATCGCCGATGAACTAAATTTATCTCTTAAATAATTTAAGTTTTAGTTGGTTTTTTATGATTTTTTAATTTTTTAGAAAAAATAAAAATATATAAGTATTTAATTTTAAAAGATTATTCAATATTAAAAAAAATAAAATTTAAAATATTCCATGATTTTTTTTTAATTATCTCCTACCAGTCTGAGTCTATTGCATATTATAAGATAAGGCCATATAATTTAAAATCTATATAGTAGGTTATAATATATATTTGTATCTTTATATTACTTGAACATAAGGTTATAAAAATAAGAATTCAGAAGGTAGGAAGCAATTTAAGTGTGCTTTATATACTATTTTATTATAAAAATACTATTTTTTATATTATTTTGTTATAAAATTGTAAGTTTTGCTAATTTGACTACATGAATATGCGTAATACGTCTTTGTAAGTTAAATGATATGTTTCATACACTACCGATATGAAAAGCATGCTTGTGTGTTTTATGTACGCGAGTAATTATATATAGTGTTCGATGAATTATTCATCGTGAAAGGAACTAAAATTTTAATATGTAAGAGACCGAAATATATATATTTTGATCGGTGAAGATTAAAAAATAATTATTTTAGAAAAAAATTATATATTTTAAATTTTTTATCTCTACTTAATATATAAAAATAACAATCGGCAGGAATTGAATCTCTTTTCACCTTATGTTCCGCCACAGTTGTTTATGAATCATTTGTTTATGTTTGTTTATAAGATGAACAAATTAGCAAGAACAAAATTTTCATGTTCCTTTAATAAAGGAATAGACAAAGATAGATGTGTGTTTGGTTAATTTATATTTATGAAGAAGCTCATTTATTAGATTGTTTATCGACTCATTTATTAACTAGTTTATCCATTTTTTTTATATTTTAAATATTGATGACGGTAAGATTAAATTAAGCATAATATAAAATTTAGAATTCAAATTGTGAAGCTAGAGGAGCTTAAAGACAAATAAATTGTTATTTTTTTTACATTCTCTGCAAATTCCCCCTCCCTTCTTCTAGATATAAATTGTTAAAGAAAATAAATTAAATTAAATCATAATTACGAAAAAAATCTTAAAATAATTTAGTAATAAGAACGAATAAATAAGTTTAATAATATGACACTTTACAATATCATTGTGTCTAAATGTATATAGAAAGTATTAAAAGATTTACAATATATAAAAATATTATTATATTTTTATTAAAAATGTGTTAAATAAATAATAGTAGACTCAAAATAAATAGAGGAAGGCGAAGATTAGTTTGATTATAATTTTCATATTTTTTTTATAATTTATAACCCCTCGACTCGGTCTAGACGCCACCCGACTCAAACGAGATACATAGGGATTATCGAGGTTAATCCGGAGATTTGCCCCGATAAAGGATCTTATTTTTTTTATTTTTATCTTATCTAAATGCTTTAATTAGATCCTACATGTTCATGCAATGATTGAGTTCAATTACAACGGAAACCATTAAGAAACGAGTCCTAATTTAACAGAACCAGTTTTAGGGACCTAATTGTAATTTTTTAAAAATTTAAGACCTAAACGTGAAGCTAAAGTTATCAATATTTAATTAAGTACATTGCATACTTGCACGTAAATTTTTAGCTTAAAACGAGGTTTACGAATCACCTAATTGCATGTTCAAAGTTTAGTGATTAAAACATAAACTTTCAAAGTCTATTTTAGCCTATAACGAAATTAACGGTTAGGGGTATCAAAACCCCGTGGAACTGTTTTGAAACCAAGGTAATAATAAAACAGGTATCGAAATGGTGCTTAAGTGTTTCGATACGCCTTCGATTACTCACTTAATGACCTGCGTAATAAGCCTGCGTTTCAATACAATTGGTGACCCGTTTTGATACCATTTTAAACTGTAAAATCCGGTATCAAAACCTTGGTCAAGCGTTCTGATACGCCTGCCTATTTCATGCTACTGTTTCGATACCAATTCATGTGGTTCCAATACCCATGTCAAGTTTTGTAGAAATTCTTCGTGTTTTTGCTTGGGTATCGATATCCTATAAATAGATATTGAAATCCCCTACATAGAAACTACAAATTACTCAATTTTCATGCCTTAAACGAATTTCAGAATCTTTCTAAATGCATATAAGTACCTAAAGTCATAAATCATACCTCACAACGAATTCGCTAGATGCAACATCATCTAAACTCAAACAAATCATACAACTCATGCACATAACTCAACATTAGAAACATGGCATAAAATAACTTCAAATTATCATAAATTAAATCTCAAAATACCTCCTTAAAACAAAAGTATATCAAATAAATAATTCATATGTCAAAATGAAATAACATATAGTTCCACTATCTCATTGCTCTCAACTACCTAAAGTTCATAACTTTAAAATAACATACTTGAGCTAATAAAATATAAAATAAATGGTACGTATGGCTCTCTTGCTTTTCGGTTGCTCCAAACACTTATATCTCTGCATTGCAAGGAAAGAGAGCAGTTAAGCCAAAGCTTAGTGAGGGAAATATGTAAAGTACATTTAAAATAACTTGCAATGCAGCCCATAAAAACCAATGTCAATAAAAATCAAGCCATGCTTTAAGTAAGTAAAATCCATGGCTATCAATGCCACTAAATGAAAACCAACAAGTGTCCATGGCTTACAAGCCATAAAACTTTTTCAAAAGCCTTTTTTAAAACATATGCTTATTAAGCAATACCCAAGTCTTTCATGCTACCTATAGCAAAGCTCAAACAAAACCTTTTTGCACAACACATAAGCTCATACAATTCCTTTTGCAAATAATAATTAAAAAACAATTGCTTAACAACCATATTGGTATTTGTGATCATATTAGTATTACCTCTAATCGTTGGGATAAACGGAATCTCGTTCGGTGCCTTGAAAGAGGTTACATAGAGGTCTATTCAACCATACCAAACTCACCTTAGTGTTCGGGTTAGTTAGCAAACCCGAAAGCGATAAAGTCCCTTATACCGCGCATCATTAGCTCCCCTTAATCCTTAATGCAACACTAAAGAATTCTACACGTACGAATATTATATAATTAGTGTTCTACCATCCTATTGATCGATAAACTTATCCCTTTTATCATTACATAATAAACCAATTCAAAACAAAACCAATGCTCAAGTTTTAAGTCGAAAACAATGAATTAACCACATGCATCCCTCTAACACATGCATCAAATTCATAAACCGGTAAAAAACAAGTTTCTAATGTTTTCAAAACAAAACCATGGGAGCATCATAGGAATATAAAACCTTTTTAAAAATAGCCTCATGAGCATTGAAAGCACATGCATATTCACATATGCACAAGTATAAAAAGAGCATGACTAATCATAGTAAAAACAAAGCATAATATGAGAACCTTTAAGAAAGCAATACTTTAAACTTACTTTCGAGTATAGGTAGGTTTTTCACACCTTCCCTACACCCCAAACCTTTGAAAATAATTTTAAAACACTATCATATAGACAACCCTCATAATCCACTCATCAAAGTCGTTACGTGATCGACAAGTCACCAACACAAACTGATCTCCTTCAAACCTGATCTCCAACCCCTTGCCCTATTTCAAGCATCAAAATCAGAGGATTTAGTGCTCCTAAACGCGGATAAATATCCCAAAATCGGACCTACACATAGCAACCATTAAAAACCTTAACCGAAAACTTTCTAAAACTCCCCAAATTTCACCTAAGCCTTAAGTAAGGGATTATATATTTTAAATACATTTTCTAAACATTCTAACACGTCAAAAACCATGTAAATAAGATCCAAAAATAGTAAGTAAAAATCCTTGAACGAAAATTATGAATTTTGATCAAAAATCGATTTTTCTTAAAACAAAAGATTAACACTATTATACCAAGCCAATAACTTGGGAATTTCAATAAATAACTATTTAACTCAGAGGTTTGAATGTTTCCTAGCCTCTAAATTTGATTCAATATACATCCATGATTTTTGAAGAAAAAAACTAGTGAAAAACTATGAATTTTGAAAAGAAAACATTAATAATGATTAAATCAAAGAAATCATTGAAAATATTTAGGTTTTAACTTCAAAATTCGATGGCTTTCTGTCTTGGAAAAAGGGAAAACGAAAATAATAAGAAAATGGTTTAGGTTTTGATATAAAATAGATTTTTAAGAATTAAATTAAGTTACTTTGGATTTTGTGTTTTAAAATTGGGTTTAGAGTTAATTAAATAAGCTCATGGGAGGTTATATCAACTAGAATTAAAATTGGATCAAAGCCCCTTAAAGATTCAAATTTTTATCTTAGTTTTATAAAATTATCCTCAAGTTTTCAATTTTTACAAAATAGTCACTAATTTTAAAATCTTAGGGATTCAAAGATCAATTTTGGAAATTGAGTTGACCAAATTCAATTATATATTAAATAAGTATTTTAGGATATTTTTCCATAATTTATTTTGATTTAAAACCAACTTTTAAGTATTTAATCCCGAACTAGACTAAACCGACAAAACCGGTTGACTAACTTCTAGGACCAAATTTGGAACGTTACATAATTTGTGGTGATTTTGAAATTATTGAAAATTTCAATTTTATTTTTAATTCTTTTAGTAATTTAATTTTTCTTTTTGTGTTTTTATATTTATTTTTTAAATAATTAATTCTCTCATAGTTTTCATATATATATTTTTAACCTAATTCATTTCCTTTCTAAGAAATTAACAAATCGGATTCGGATTATGTAGTGCTCAACCTTCCTTATATGTGCCAATTTCCATAAAAAATGTTTTAAAAAAACTTATATATATAATTCAATAGTGTTTGGTAAAAGCAAATACAAAGACTTATCTCTTATACTCTATTGCATACTAATTACAAGGCAAGAGCTGCTACTAATGTCCTCATGCTTGCCCTGCTGCTTGTTGCATCAAGTATGTCTGTCAACCTATTTTATTTTGCATCATTCTTAATCTATATCATATTTAATTTTATATATAATCAGTTTAAATTTAGATATTTTTCGTGATCAATTTGCAATATGTTCAAGAATGGAATTTTAATATAACTGATGAAAATAATATATTTTAGGTTTGAACGGGGCAGTTGAAGCTCAAATTGAATGCTCAAAGCCTTCGGATTGTGTTGAAAAATGTCACGGGTGCCTTGAAAACAAATGTGATGCTGGTCGTTGTGAATGTGGTTGTGCTTCCACCCTTGGGCTAGGAGACATAATGCAACCAGAGCAAGTTGAATGCCAAAAACCCTCAGATTGTGTCAAAAAATGCCACGGGTGCCTTGAAAACAAATGTGATGCTGGTCGTTGTGAATGTGGTTGTGCTTCCATCCTTGGGCTAGGAGGCGTAATGCAACCCGAGCAAGTTGAATGTCAAAAACCCTCGGATTGTGTCGAAAAGTGTCACGGGTGCCTTGAAAACAAATGTGATGCTGGTCGTTGTGAATGTGGTTGTGCTTCCACCCTTGGGCTAGGAGGCGTAATGCAACCCGAGCAAGTTGAATGCCAAAAACCCTCGGATTGTGTCAAAAAATGCCACGGGTGCCTTGAAAACAAATGTGATGCTGGTCGTTGTGAATGTGGTTGTGCTTCCACCCTGGGGCTAGGAGGCGTAATGCAACCCGAGCAAGTTGAATGTCAAAAACCCTCGGATTGTGTTGAAAAGTGTCACGGGTGCCTTGAAAACAAATGTGATGCTGGTCGTTGTGAATGTGGTTGTGCTTCCACCCTTGGGCTAGAAGGCATAATGCAACCCGAGCAAGTTGAATGCCAAAAACCCTCGAATTGTGTCGAAAAGTGCCACGGGTGCCTTGAAAACAAATGTGATGTTGGTCATTGTGAATGTGGTTGTGCTTCCACCTTTGGATTAGAAGACGTAATGCTTCCAAATCAAGTTGAATGCCAAAAGCCCTCGGATTGTGTTGAAAAGTGCCACGGGTGCATTGAAAACAAATGTGATGCTGGTCGTTGTGAATGTGGTTGCTGAGTATTAGATTCGAAGGCTTAATCTATATTGTCATGATTTTATCAATAAGTTTACCGACATGAATTTGTGGGTAGGGTTTGATTGAAAACTAATTCAAATAAAAAATTTAATATTTTAATTTAAAATATTTCGGATCACTCATGTCTTTTTAATTTGAAAAGGTACAACCAAATAGCTCAAACAAAGTAATAGCATTTATATAACAATTAAGGCTATTAAACTATTAAATAGAAAATACATCAATAAACAAGGGTAATATAGCACCAATTAAAGTTATAATCTTGAATAATGATTATTTAATAGAAATCTTGAATATCTTCGTAACTCATTTTATTTTTATAATTGATCCTTATATTATTTACATAAGCGATTGATTTCAATGATATAAGCCTCCAAGATTATCTAAACATGTACATAAAAATTTCAAAATAAATATATTAGGTAGTAAAAAGAGAATTCAGATTAAAATTGAGTAAAATAAATTATAATTTTTAAACTAACAGGTCAAAATCAACAAGTTAACGTTATTTAATTAACGTCTACAGTCAAAGTCAATAAGTTAAGAATCAAACATGTAACAAGTTAATGGTCAAACCAACGGTCTGTTTTGAGTTAAATACAAGTTGTTTTTGGCCTACCCTAACTTAAGATTCAAATGCACCAATTATTGGAAGAATATTAAAATAGTTTGTCATGATATAAAGATTAATTAATACAAATTAAACCCTGAAATTAGAATGATGGGTAAAAAATTGAATAGTAGTTTAAAGGTGGGATATTTTGATACATAACAAGTAAAAAAGTTAAAAGGATATTTTTATCCTCAAGTTTGACCTAAATTAATAATCAGACCAACGTTTGAAAACAGAGTCAATTAGGTACTTCAGTTCACGAATTGCATCAAATTAACCACCTTAACAAGTTTAATCATTACGGTGCTAATATAGGAGTTAATGGTGTTGTCGTGATAGTCCATATTACTGATGTGACAGTACACTTACGGCGATTACGTGATAGAGGGGTTTAATTGATTTTTTAACAGAAATTTGAGGGCATAATTGATTATTACTGTTTAGGGGCATAATATTTTAATTGAAAGTTTGATAATTTATTTAATATTTAAGCTAAAAATAAGAATTTAAGAAATTATAGAATTTTAAAAATATTAAGACTGAATATATAATTTGTTTAAATTTCAAGATAATTTGATTGTTTTATTTAATTTTTGAATAAAATTAGATTGATTAACGAACGGAATCTATAAAAATTGATTAACGAATTAGTGTAATTATCATTCGGATCTATGATAATTTTAAAGATAAACTATATAAATGACCTTTCAAATGTAAGGTTGGTGCTGATATGGCCATTATACTTTCAATTTTGCCAAAAAAGCCGCTGATTTTAGCGGCGTTTCTTGTGACATTTAAAAAAACGCCATAAACGTTTTTAGCGACGCTAAAAAAGCCATTATAGAATAAAAAAACACCGCTAAAAACCTATTTTGTTGTAGTTGTTTAGTATTTAGGGTTTAAGGTTTAGGGTTTGTTAAATGATTTTTTATTATAATTTAAATTTTGAAATGAATTTAGGTTTTGGGATTTGTGTTTAGATATTGGGTTTAAAGTTTAGGGTTTGTTAAATGATTTTTTATTATAATTTAATTTTTAAATGAATTTAGGGTTTAGGATTTACAGTTTAAATTTAAAGTTTATGGTTTATGGTTTATTAAATGAATTTTTATTATATTTTAAATATTTTAATTTATTATATATAAAATAATTTGATTAATATTTTAATTAAATTAAAAAAAATTATATCTAAGATTATTTGTGAAATTAAAAAAAAATATAGAAAAATAATTATATATTGGTGTTAGTGAGATATAGAACAAAGATGTGCTTGATACAATAGTTTTGGCGTTGCCCATTCTTGTTCCATACTAAAGTTCGAGTTCCCTTGTAAGTATTCTTTCTAGAATGTGTTTTTCTCCTCTAAATAGTATCATTCTTGCCCCATATTAAAGTTCGAGTTCCTTATATGTAAATAAAGTTTTATAATAAGGACCAAATTGAAAGGTAGTTATATTAGAATCATTGTTTTTTTAACTTTCATAATTTCTTCTCCGTTAATCTTTAACGAAAGGTAGTTATATTAGAATCATTTTAATAATTAAGTAGTATATTTGAAAAAATTAAAAGTATAGTGATAATATCGATATCAACTCTATAATTGAGTGATCATTTATGTAGTTTACCCAATTTTAAAAGTAAGCAAAGTGAGAACTCTCACAAAAATCAAAATATTTATTTTTTTAAATCTAGATACCTAATAAAAATAAATAAAATATTTAACTTTTTTTTTGAA
Source organism: Abelmoschus esculentus (assembly GCA_035048815.1). Lineage (NCBI taxonomy): Eukaryota > Viridiplantae > Streptophyta > Magnoliopsida > Malvales > Malvaceae > Abelmoschus > Abelmoschus esculentus. Next base: position 8,862,397 of record JAUCBN010000049.1, read on the forward strand.
AATATATAAAAATTAAAATCTATTAGAGATTAAAAATGATAAAATAAAAACATAAAAACTAAAAAATATTTATAAAGTATTAAAAAACTAAACTGAAAACAATCTTCGACTTAGTCAGTTTGAATATTATGATTCGTTAAATAAATTTTCAATAGAATCAATAATGTACTATTGTAACAATAAAACTCAATTTTCCTTTCACTTCTTTATATCAAATTGATGCTCACTAATATTTGATATAAAAAAACAAAGAGAAATAACTTTTTAGTACTTCAATACAAGGATGATTTCATTAAAAATATATTCAAGGAATATTAGTTGGCATAATATTACCAGAAATAGTTGAAAACTTTTTTAATAGTTTATATATATTTTTAAATTTTGAGTTTTTTATATTTAGAACTTTCAATATTACAATTTTAATTATTATTTAAATACATTATAGTGTTTTTATTTTTTAATATTTTTTAAATATTTAAATATTATTTATTTTTTAAATTTAAAATTTTAGTATTCAGCTGAAAGATTAAATAATTTATCAAAATTTTAATTAAATTATCCACTTGAACTAAAAAAACAATTATAGCCTTAAATTCAATTAAAAAATTAATTTTAATCCTCTGTCATGTCATCGCAGCATATGTATTACCACGTCAGCATCTTGGTCCAACACGCCAGCATAATGAACTACCACATCAACACTATAACATTTAACGTTGTTCATGGGACTAATTTACTGCAATTCATGACTTGAAGTACCAAATTGATTGTTCTTTAATGCGAGGGCCTCAATTACTAATTTGGGTTGAACTCGAGGATAAAATAACTCTTTAGTTGAAAAACACAAACAAAATTTCATACTTACATTATAAAAACTAAAATCCTAAGCTCTAAATAATAAACGTTAAAATCAAAATTGTAATCTTAATTCCTAAATTCAAAACCTCGTCAACTAAAGCATGTGGGTAATAGGTAATGCTTGAATCCCACATTGATAATAAATACCCTTAGGGATTAGGTATTTATTAAGGTATCCCTCCACTCCCTTGTTGAGTGATAGAGAACAAGGGAGTCCCTCATGAATTGCCGCCGTCATCGTCTATTCGGTTCAGTTTGTGGTCGTGGTAACATGTGTCTTTGACACGTCCACGTGCGTACTATCTTTTTAGAGAAAATTAGTAAGAAATTTTCTCTTTTATAAAATGCAAAAGGTCTTTTTCTTCTACAATCACTTTGTTTTTATAGGCAGTATGAGAGCAGTTCGGTTGATTTAAAATTCTCTTTGAATTTTAAATGCTTAACCGAATAGATTTATCCGAGATTTAAATGGATTTTATCTGTTATATCTAAATTATCTTAAATTTAAATTAATTAAATTTGAATATTAAATAAGATAAAATCTGATTTTCGGATGATATTGTCCCCACGTCCAGCCTATAAATAAGAGGATTTCCTCTCAGTTTTTCTCATCCCATTTAGAATTCATTCTGTGTTTTATTGAGTTGAGAGAGTTTGAGACATTCCTTGAAAAGCTAAGAGAAGACTTTGTTCGACTTTCGGTTTCGACGACCACTACTGCTACGGTCTACTCCAAACTTTGGGTGTACACTATTTGGAGCGACCGTGCTAACCTTCGGGGGACAACCGCCTAAAGTTGCAATTACACACATCGGGGCGAATTGTTTCTAAGGTAGTGGACTTCATACCACGACACGGTCTATTCATTTATCAATCCGTTCTTTTATTTTTCCTGTCAGTGCTAACGCCCAGTTTTGCAGTATATCAGTTTCAACAATTTAGAAACAATTTGATTTTGCAAAAAATTCAGTCTGTTTGGACAAGTTAGTTCCAGATCTGTCCAAGTTGGATGCACTTGACGGGAACAACTATCGTAGATGGTCCCAACGCATCATGATCTTTTTTGAACAACTGAATCTTGACTATGTTCTCACCAAGCCTTCTCCGATAAAAAATCCTGAAGGTGATGGATAAACTGTCGTCGTTGACAAGGACAAATATTTCAAAGACAACAAAACGATGCGAGGTCATCTCTTGAGTCACATATCAATAAAAATATTCAACATGTTTCTCAAAGAGAGAAGTACAAAAAAGATTTGGGATACTCTAGAAAAGAAATATGGAGCCGATGACGCTAGAATTAAGAAGTACGTTTTTGGCGAGTGGCTACAGTTCCAAATGTCCGATGATAAACCAATAATGGAACAAGTCCATGATTATGAGAAGCTAGTCTCGGACATTTTGGCAGAAGGTATGAAAATGTGTGATTTCCTTCAAGCCAATGTTCTGATTGAAAAATTGCCGAAGTCATGGTCCGACTACCGTAACTCCCTTAAGCACAAGAAAAGGGATATTCCACTGGTGCAGCTGGTGAGCCATATGAAGATCGAGAAAGCTAACTGTTTAGAAGATAAGGTTTCAAACTTTAATTGTCAATTTCACTTTAAGATAACTTGGTTGAGTCTGGTGGTGCCTCAAGGTCCAAACCCAAAAAGGTTATGAAAAGATGTTATCAAAAGAATTCCACCAAACCTCAAAAGTTCAAAAACTTTAAGAAGTCAACCAATGTGAAGGCCCCAGGAAAGCCCACCACATGCTACATGTGTGGACAATTTGGACATAAAGTTTATCAGTGTCCACACCGTTCAGACCGCCTAAATGACAATAGACCGCAAGTGAATGTTGCAGAAGAAAATAATGATATCATTGCAGTAGTCATTTCAGAAGTCAATCTGGTGGAAAACTCTACTGAATGGGTGGTTCACACTGGTGCTTCCAGACATTTCTACGCCAAAGGGAGTTGTTCACCGAGTTCGAGGATGGGAACAAAGGAGAACAAGTGTACATGGAAAATTCTAGCAGTTCAGAGGTGCTAGGTAAAGGCAAAGTTTTACTCAAGCTGACTTCCGGTAAAACTTTGTCTTTAAATAATATTCTGTATGTACCTACCCTGCTTAGAAATTTAATTAGTGGTGGTTTACTAAATAAGACAGTCGTTAAACTTGTTTTCGAGACAGATAAACTTATACTTCCCCGTAATGGTGATTATGTAGGGAAAGGGTTTTTAAATGGGGTTTATTTGTAATAGAAACCGAGTTTAATGAGAATAAAGCCACCACTTCTTCTTGTATTGTTGAAACCTTTGATATGTGGCATGCTAGATTAGGTCATGTGAATTATCACTCTCTAAAGAAACTCATTAAGATGAAGTTATTGCCTAATCTAGATGAAAGTGATTTTAATAAGTGTGAAACTTGTGTAGAAGCTAAGCATACTAAGCTTTCCTTTAAAATCATTTCTAAGAGAAAGACTGAATTGTTAGAACTTTTTCAAACAAATCTAGCAGACTTTAGAAACTATGAGAGTAAGGGAGGAAAACACTACTACATCACCTTTGTAGATGATTACTCTAGATATAAAGAGGTTTATCTTCTTAGAACTAAAGACGAGCTGAAAACTTCTTCTTAATCTATAAAGCAGAAGTTGAAAATCAACTTAATAAGAAGATAAAAACGTGTTAGGTCCGATAGAGGTGGTGAGTTTGGATATAATTTTCTTAAAGAGTGTAGCGAACCTTTTTAAGATCGAGTTTGGAAATAAAAGGTCTATAGTAGAAAAACTAGGTCAAAATTATAAAATTAGGGATTAAATTGAAATATTGATTAGAAAAAGGAAATTTTGATTTGAAAAGGAGAAATTTGAAAATTAGGGTTTTAAAAGATTAGGGATTTGAAATTTGGGGAATGAAATTTTAAAAAGGAATTAGGGTTTAAAAAAGATTGAATTAAAATTGGGAATTTTGGGATTTAGGGGTAATTATGAAAACAATTGGAAAGATTTAAAAAATAGATTTAACATGGTTAAAAACGAATTAGAGGTGCTGGAAAATAATTTGAAAATTAATTGAAAAACTATCTGAAAACAAATGGAGTCGCCACCGGTCACTTTGGTAGATCGGACACCATAAAACTAGAGATTCAAAATTAAAAGAGTTCGGGAGTCGGTTACGATTAAAAACGGGGTTCGATTCATAGGAACGGAAAGCGACGGAGGCTCTTTTCCCTCCCGGCTCACCCCGAACCGACAAGACGGCCATAGGTTTATTGTCGATCGAAGGAGAAAGCTTCTAAGGTAAATAAAACAGAACCTCTAATATTTTTATTTTATGCGAAAAGATGAAGAAAGATTATTACCACTGGAAACTTTTGGTTTTCTATTCAAGTAGTGGCAAAGAAGTTTTTTTTTTTTACAAAAGATTCGGCTTCTTTCTTTATAGCCGAAAGAAATTACATGAAAAATGAAAAAGAAAATGCTCACATTGGTTCTCTCTGTTTTTGGATGTATTTGCCTATGATATTGTTGTCGATTTGTTGGCCGATTGTTCGTACAAATCTTCTGAAATTGTTGGCGCATTCATTTTATGCGTTTTGGTTGATATTGGTACGAATCTAACATATCCTTTGTCTTCATGTGAACATGGCGGTCGGAAAATATGAGGAGACCACCGGCGACCGGCGATCGGACGGCGATCGGAGAGCCGAAGAGCCGACTGAAAGTCGAATAGTCAGCGCGTGTATTACACGCGCGCGTGAGAAGCCGACTGGTTGGCGCTTGAAGGGGCATGTCAGATCTGGAAGCTTCCTTAGTCTCCATCTGGACCGTTGGATCTAGATTAGATCCAACGGTCACCAAGCGGCTGCACAGATCAGAAGAGGGATGTGTTAGGGTTTCTTATAATTGTAACCGGTTGGGCTTAAAGTAGTGGGCTTGTAATTAATCTGTAAACGAGCTTGTATTAATTAATTCTTTTGGGTTTTAATATTTGTAATATGGACTGATATAATAACTGGGCTTATTTATTTATTTGGATTGTGTATATATTTAGACTATTATAATAAAGTTTATGTTTTTTATTTATTCAAATTAAATTTATTTAATATTTATTTTATAATAATAAATATATAAAATAATAAAAAAAAAACAAATCGAAAGGAAACAAAATATTTATAAAAGATTAAAAACAAAGTGGGTATATACTTTTTGACACCTAAATAATAATATTAACAATAATAAATATGATAAATCAAAAGAAAAAATATATAATTTTTAAATATTGGATGAAAATAAGATATATTAATAGATTAGCATACTTATATTTTAATAAATTTAATAATATTTTAGATTTTTCAATTTTAATAAAGACGAGCATGAATTATTAAGAAAAGTAACAATATATTTACACGTATAATATTTTTGGTGAAAATTTTTAGTTTAATAGTAAAATATAATCTTTTTGAATTTTTAATATATTTTTATAAAATTAAGCGAACATGGAAAAATAAAGCTCATTATTATATTTTTTGATTTTTTATTTTTTTATATAAATTCTAAAATTAACTAAAGCCCATTATTTAAGACAAAAATAAAAAATAAACGGGTTTTACCCCGGATAAAATTAGTGATTACAAAGAGGTATGTGAGACGAATGACATAGTTCATAAAACCTCTAGCTCTTACTTTTCCTCAACAAAACAGTATTGCCGAGAGGAAAAACAGAACTTTAAAAGAGATTATGAATTCATTGTTGATAAGTTCTGAGTTAACTAATAACATGGGGGGGAAGCCATTCTATCGGCAAATTATATATTAAACCGAGTACCTCATAAGAAATTAGAATCAACTCCATACGATCTGTGGAAAGGTTATGCATTAAACTTGCAATACCTAAAAGTGTGGGGGTGTCTGGCTAAAATTGGTTTGCCAGACTTTAAGAAGTCCATCATCGGTCTCAAAACCGTTGATGCAGTATTCATTGGGTATGTTACCAACAGTGTCGCATATAGGTTCATGTTATTACATGACTTTTCTATATGTGAATCTAGGGATGTTATTTTCTTTAAAAATATATTTCCTCTAAAGAAACCTAAATTAATAGAAAGAACACATATAGAAAACGTTCCATCCACCTCTTCTAATATACCTGCCGAAGATGCTCTAGAGTTTGAGTTAGAGCCTAGAAGAAGTAAGAGGAAAAGAATAGAAACTTCTTTTGGATCAAACTTTGTTACTTCCTTTATTTGTGAGATAAATGATTTAGATAACCTATCAGATCTTGTAGCTCAAGTTTTCCTGTTAGCCGATGATCCTAAAACTTATGAAGAAGCTATGAGATCTATGAAGGCTAGTTTTTGGAGAAGCGCTATTAATGATGAACTAGAGTCAATAATGTTTAATCATACATGGGAATTGGTATACTTGCCTATAGGATTTAAACCTATCAGGAACAAATAGGTTTTTAGGAAAAAACTCAGGTCAAATGGGTCAATCTAAAGATATAAGGCTAGGCTAATAGTCAAAGGGTTCACTCAAAAATTTGGAACAGACTTCTTTGATACTTACTCTCCTGTAACAAAAATCTCAACGATACGTGCATTATTTGCACTAGCCTTCATTCACAAATTGCAAGTACATCAAATGGATGTAAAGACTGTATTTTTAAATGGAGACCTAGATGAGGAGATCTATATGGAGCAACCACCAGGTTTTGAGACACCTGGTATGGAAGGCAAAGTGTGTAGACTTAAAAAGTCTCTTTATGGCCTTAAACTAGCTCCTAAACAGTGGTATGAGAAATTTCATAAAACTATTCTTAGTTTCGGTTTTTTCATAAATGGTGTAGATGCATGCATGTATTCGAGGATGATGGAGGCACGGAAGTCCTTTAGTGTTTCACCTTTGTCAGATTGTAATATTGAGGTTGTCGAACCCACAGGGACTGTGTCGACTTCATTACTTCTTATAGTTGCACTATAGAAAGTAAAAACACAAATAGCTGTTAAGTTGAGATTACTAAATTAACTACTAAAACTAAACTAAATAATGGAGAAATAAAGATGGTAAAAGTGAGGCTAAGTTGAGTACTTTGTAGAGGAGAATCCAGTTGTATTAGGTATCTACTTATTAATGCAAGAGGTTGAACTGCCGCCTCGACGGGTCGCACAAAGGGTCGTCGTAGCTGCCTAGGCGGGGTTATGCCTTATCGACAATTCAACATTCCATAGTTCGACAGAGAATCCTTGTATGTTTTCTTCCTTATCCCTAAGCGAATGAGAACTATTGAAACTCACGTCTTGATGATACCTCCCAGCGTGAATCAAGGGCGGACAACAACCAAATGATAAGTGCTCAACACACTATCACTTTATACTCCTTTTATAGGTATTTATCACCAAATATTCACCCACTTGAACCAATGCATGTGCTTAATGTGATATATTTAGAAGTTATACTTAAATAGATAATATTTATAGAAAAAGGCACGTTTTACTGCGTTTTCATATCTGTGCAGGAGAACCATTGCCGCGGCAGCGACAAGGCCGAGGCAGGACCTGATGCCGAGGCAGCAACAGGAAGATAGGAAGCAAAGTGATAGACGATGGAAAGACAAAAATCCAAGGAACGTGTCTGGACTTGAAGCCCATGATTCGGAGCTGGCTAGCACAAGGAAAAGCCCAAAGGAAGACCATGCGGGAAAGCCCCCTTAGCCGAATTCAAACTTGGAAATATAATATTATTATGTACTTGACTTGTTCCCTACTCCAAGTTGTATTCTACTTAGGAAAGGTTTGCCCTAGGTCTAGCCTATATAAAGACCTAGCCACCCAATGTATCAAATAGCGAAATACCTAGGGAGAGCCGACTTCTACTCTTGTTTCTTTCCTCTCCATCATGTTCTAAAACCTTCATAGGGTTTAGGTGAAGGTTGTGGAGTATTTGTGAAAGGAGATTGTACTTTATTTTTCATTCAATGCAATAAGAATTATCAAGGTTTGCTTATCCTTGTTCTTGCATTCAAGCCCGGGAGGGAAGTTTGTGAGTAATCCATTTATCTAAGCTCGGGAGAGTTAGATTCACGAAATGGGTAAGTACGGTGTTTCAATCGCGAAATACTAACTCGACCTAGGGATAGGTTAAGAGTTTCAGCGGCTAAAAGAAGTGTGAGATTGGTTGGTGAGTATAATTGGTTCACGCCGGGAGGTATCATCAAGGACTAGTCATCAACAGCACTCTGATTTAGGGATAAGCGGAGTCATTCAAGGACACTTTGCCGAACTTTGGTAAAGTCTGCCCACGAGCAAGGGATTACCGCGGCAGACAGCGTTATCGCTGCCCAGGCAGTAAACTGCAGTGCTGCCGAGGCAGAGATATGCGATTGTATTGGATAAAGACAAGTCAATCAAGTCCACAATACAATACAATTGGATCCTGGCCCATCTCTCTCTCTAATATTTCGACTCTTTTATTTTTATTCAATTACCTTAGTTTAATAAATCACACCCATTCACTTGTGTTTTTTATTTTTCTACAGAGCAAGAAGATAAAGAAAGCATATTAAGTATATCGGTCCTTAAGGAGACGATAACTCGATAAATACTTATCACTTATTACTTGCGATGTGTCCACTTGCACTAAACGCACACTTTTGACACGTGACAACTTTTTGGCGCCGTTGCCGGGGACTGTCAACTAAATTTTGTTTTCTTTATTTTCTTGTTTTTAGTTATTTTTACTAACATATTTTCTTTTTAAAAAAATTATAGGTGTGTTTCAAGTTGAAGGATTTTCAAGATGCAAGGAGAAAGAAAGAAATCTATTCGGGAGTTGATGTTGGAAGATATGAATCGAGTCAATCAAGAATTTCCTAGATTAAATGATGATTATCTATGCCAACCAAGAGCAACCCAACAAGTTTATGCTTGGGAAAATTTTTGTTTTAATTGTGGAGATGATCATTTGGTTAACAATTGCCCGTATAGTACTGGAACATATGGCCACTTAGAGGACCATAGATGGAACCAACAACAAAATCTTTCATGGTATGATCAAAACGCTCAAAATTTTTACCATGACAATTTTGTTAATGTTACAGATAAGCCATGGCAATATAATTCTTCTCAAGAGTATCCAAATTCATTGGAGGAAACATTGAAAGCATCAATGGCTAGAATTGAAGAATTTATGACAGAACAATCAAGGCTATTGGATGCATATATAGCTAGATTGGATGCACCCTTGAAGGATTCAGAAGAGCAATTGCAGAAATCCATATATGCCCATGGATGAGTCTCTTGAAATAATTGTCGCGGCAGAAGAGAAGCCTGAACAGGGCAATGTCACGATACCACTCAACGAGGCCGATGAGAGTATGCTCTAGAAAATTCTGAGGAGTCTGATTTCCAGGATGTTACGGCAGCAATGATGCTGAAAAAGGAAGCTGAGGATTACTCTCACTCACAGCTGCCGGGGCAGTTACACGGCGACATGCTTGATCAACAAGATGGCAATGCCGTGATAATGGAATATGAGATGGTAACGAATAAACCTTTTGAATTCTTTAAAAACTCATCTCTTCCATTGCAGGTATCTTCTGAGGAATCAACGTTACAAGATTTGAAGTCATCACAAATAGGATATAATTATTTGGAAGATGATATTTTATCTGTGACAATTCCATCTAATATTAGTTCCAAGACAAAGTCTCTATTGATGGAGATTATTGAGAAGCATAAGAAACAATGTGGGTTGATCCTTGAAGACTTCAAGAAAGATGATTCTTCACTTGACTTACACCGAATTTTGGCAGAAGATTGCCACGGCAATTGGCTATCACAGCAATTGCCACGACAACGAAGGCTACATCCAACTATGATGGAAGTTAACGACAAGGAGGTAATTAAGTGGTTGGATGTTGATATAATTTTTTCTAACAAATTATTTTTGCCTTCAGAAATAATATCAAGTCGGAAGATAGACATGGACTACAAAAGAACACGAACGGAAGACACCTCCACCATGATAGCACAAATGGGAGTATCCGTACCCGCATTAGCCCATATCTTCTCGAGTAGAATTGTCACTCGATAGAGGGTGCAGATGGACTATAAGAAATATCGGAAACGATCCTCCATAAGTTTTCTTTATATTCTTATTTTATATTAATTTTCTCTTTTATTTTATTTGGTATTTTCATGAATTTTCTTTATGGTATTTAGGAATAATTATCTTCTCATTATTTGAATGTTTCTTTATTGATGTTTATCTTTTTAGGTTAGGATAATAAGGGAAAAATAGTTCACAGCAGTAACTCTGCCGAGGCAATACAACAGTGCTAGAGCCGTAGCAGTCCCAACGGGCAGAAAAGTGTAACGGCTAGTCTGCCAAAATTTCGGCCGCGGCAGAAAAGGAAACGGCAGAAGAAGGAAACGGTTACAACGGCTAGTGATCTTAACGGTCACAAGGCCGAGGCCTATATAAGACACTCCTTCCTCTTGAACTATTCACTCTTACTTTCTTGCTTTCTTTAGTATTCTTAACAATCACTCTCTCAATTACTCTCTGCCTACTAATCCCTTTTAAATCTCCAGATTCTCTTCAAGAAAACCTCCAAGAACTCAATTTTCTCTTTCTTGATGGCAACTTACAAAAGATTCGCCCCAGCCAACGTTGAAGAACGATTCAATCGATCTTTCATCGCAAGGCAACTATGGGAAGAACAAGGGTTCCAGCACGCGGATGAAGAGAATTACGGCATTGAACACTACTTGTTCGACAGAATAAAGTACCAGAATTGGGAAATATTCTGTTTGCAACCTGCCTAGGCGAACACCACGATCGTGCAGGAGTTCTACGCTCATGGGCCCAGCAAAGACTCCCTCTTTGTCCACTGTCGCGGCAGGCCTGTACAGCTTGATGCCGATACGATCAACAACTTTTACGGCCTCACACCGGACAATGATCTCCATGCTGACTTCTTGGAAGATATCACTGCCGAAGACTATGAACTTATCAAAGACGATCTTTGTTACGCGAACACTCCATGGGAAACCGGTACCCATCGAGGATCCGTGACAAGACAAAACTTGAAGCCGGAGGCCAAGATCTGGAACACCTTCATTAAACGACGCCTCATCCCAACATCACACAACAGCACGGTGGATCGCAAGAGATTGGTGCTTATCCAATCCATCATCAACAAAAGGATCATCAACATCGGAGAAATCATCCTACGGGAAATTCACGAGTGCGGTAAGAAAGATCGAGGACCATTGTATTTCCCTTGCTTGATTACGGGTCTATGTGTTTCCGCAGGTGTGCCTATTGAAGAAACGGATGAATACACCCCCCAAGAAGAGGATGGACCAGGGAATTCTACCACAAAGTCATGCAGATAACACAAGCAGAACCTGTCCAGGCAACACCGCAACAGTTCACTGTCGATACTGCTGCAGGTGTGCCGTTGTTCACAACAGTAACTCTGCCGAGGCAATACAACAGTGCTAGAGCCGCAGCAGTCCCAACGGGCAGAAAAGTGTAACGGCTAGTCTGTCGAGATTCCGGCCGCGGCAGAAAAGGAAACGGCAGAAGAAGGAAACGGTTACAACGGCTAGTGATCTCAACGGTCATAAGGCCGAGGCCTATATAAGACACTCCTTCCTCTTGAATGTTTCTTTATTGATGTTTATCTTTTTAGGTTAGGATAATAAGGGAAAAATAGTTCACAGCAGTAACTACTCTACAAACAACCTAAACTTCCGAACAAGTTTAGAACATAACATAGTCGGCGGCTAAAAGTATTTTTCTAGGTAAAATCCGACTCTAACTTTACACCTCTAAATCTTGACCTAATGGGTGCTTATATAGGCAAAGCCCTAGGTTAAAGTCTTCCATGCAAGGAAAGAGTTCTATAAGGTAAAAATACAATCTCCTAATTAAACTATGATACTTTATTCTATTTCCTAAAATAACTCTTCTTTCCCGCGTTTCACTTTGACCAGAGTTTGACTCCTTAAATTGGCTCTGTCTTTCTCTCTCTTTACATCCGTTAGAATCGGTATCTTTTTCTCTATCTTTCGAGCACCAGTTGTCATCTTCAATCTGTTTCCGCGGCATCCAAAGTGCTGCCGTGGCGGGTGTTTCATCTGCATTTCATCTTATTTTCCAGCATCCGTCTTCTTGTTGGCCATTCATATGATGTGGTTTCCTGCCTAGGAAAGAAAACCATCAAATGCTTCTGTTTTATGCCAAATAATAGATAAATTCATGATTTAAGTATTCGGATGTTGAAATATGAAAAATTAGCAGAATTATCCAATATTATCCTTAAATTTGTCCTTTATTGGCAATAATTGAGTGGGAAAATGATATAAAAAATAAGACTTTTATGCACTCATCAGAGGATGTTCGGTACTGATTGTGTTATCATTAGCTTATATGTTGATGATATATTGATTTTCAGTACTAACATAGAAGCCATTAACAAAACCAAAAAATTCTTATCTACTCGTTTTGAGATGACTGATTTAGAAGAAGTAAATATAATCTTAGGTGTCAAAGTTACGAAATCTAGCAAGGGATTCTCTTTGGATCAAACATACTATATTGAGAAAGTGTTAAAGAGATTTGACAGTTGGGATGTCATCCCTTCTCGAACACCGTTTTACTCTAGCAATCATCTCGCTAAAAATAAAAGAAGTTGTGTTTCTCATGATAAATATGCTAAAATTATTGGAAGCCTAATGTTCTTAATGAACTATACTCTACCTGATATTGCCTATGTTGTGAGTAGATTGAGTAGATATACTCATAATCCAAACGGTGAACATTGGACAACTCTTAGACATTTACTAAAATACCTTAAGGGTACTATGGATTGGAAACTTGATTTTGTTGGCTATCCTGCTACTCTAGAAGGATATTGTGACGCCAACTGGGTTTCCAACAGTGATGAAGTAAGCTCCACGAGCGGATATGTTTTCAGTTTAGGCAGAACCACAGTCTCGTGGAAGTCTGCCAAGCAGACTTGTATTGCACACTCCACTATGGAGTCAGAGTTTATAGCTCTAGACTTAGCAGGGCAAGAAGACGAGTGGTTTAGGAATCTTTTAGTAGAGATACCTTTATATGGAAAACTGACTCCTCCAATATCTTTATTGTGCGATTCGTCATATACAATACATGTGGCCTTAAATCAAGCTTACAATGGTAAGAAAAGGCACATTCGTATAAGACATGAATCTGTGAGGAACCTAATAAAGAATGGAGTACTCTCTTTAGAGTATGTGAAGTCGAAAATGAACTTGGTTGATCCTCTTACCAAAAGATTGATCAGGAAACAAATTCTGGATTCATCGAAGGGATGAGTCTTAAGCCCATTGGTTGATTGGTTCATGGCAGATACCCAACTTAGTTCTCTAAGTTCAAAGTGGTCAAACGAAACCATGAAACGACTCATAGTGTACATGTCCATCTACCAAATCCCTATGAAGTTTCATGTACATGCCTAGGTTGAGCTTAAATGCTCTTAATAAATTCATAGCTCAAGTTTGGGTGGTCTTAGTGAAAAAGACTTGATGAATTTACCGATTTTTGGTTGAATAAATACTCTTAATAAGTTCTTAGACCTATTGCGAAGGACTAGTTGAACTTACCGCTTGGAAGGATGAGTTTAACTTTTAAACTCTTAATAAATTCTATTTGTTCTATTGAGAAGAACATTAATGAATTTACCGATTGAAAGAGGTTGAGTTTTTATTCTTAATGATTTCTTAGCCTAGAGTTTGGGTGGTTCATTTAATATGAACTTAAAGAAAATCACCTTATTTTCTTGTGAGGTTGAGCTTTATACAAAGCTCTTAATTATTTCATAGCCCGATTTTGGGTGGTTTATATTGAGATAAACTTGATGAAATAACGTATGTAAGTGAGAAGAGTTAGTCGCCTTCTATGAAAAACGATGGGCCATTTTTCTAGTACACTTATTAAAATTCCGAGGTAAGATGGCTAAATATATATACTTTATGTATATACACATCTTCACATCGCAGACTTTGGTGGATGAAGGGATTAGTTATTTGTTATGAGTTCACCCCGATCTTAGAAACTTTAAGACTAGTTTCACTTATCTAAGAGGAGGATTACTCATCATCACTACGTACTGGTTCACGATTCGTTCAATATGTACTTAAGTAACTAATCTCGCTAGTGCTCGTCTTGTGATAGTCGAACTTTGTGACATTAGTAGGATTCTTTCGCATTAGTAGGGGATTGTGGGTAATAGGTAATGCTTAAATCCCACATTGATAATAAATGCCCTTAGGGATTGGGTATTTATTAAGGTATCCCTCCACTCCCTTGTTGAGTAAGAGAGAACAAGGGAGTCCCTCGCGCACCGTCGCCGTCCGTCTCGGATTGGTTCGGTTCGGTTCGTGGTCGTGGTAACACGTGTGTTCGACATGTCTGCCCGCGTACTATCTTTTTAGAGAAAAATAGTAAGAAATTTTCTCTTTTATAAAATGCAAAAGGTCTTTTTCTTCTGCAATCACTCTGTTTCTATAGGCAGTATAGGAGTAGTTCGGTTAATTTAAAATTCTCTTTGAATTTTAAATACTTAAATGAATAGATTTAATAACAGAATATCCATGATTTAAATGGATATTTTCGGTTAGATAATCTATTTTTGGATGGATATTAAATACGAGATTTAAATGGATTTTATCTGTTATATCTAAATTATCTCAAATTTAAATTAATTAAATTTGAATATTAAATCAGATAAAATTTGATTTTCGGATGATATTGCCCCCACGTCCAGCCTATAAATAAGAGGTTTTCCTCTCAGTTTTTTTTCATCCTATTCAGAATTCATTTTGTGTTTTATTGAGTTGAGAGAGTTTGAGACATTCCTTGAAAGCTAAGAGAAGCCTTTTTTCGACTTCAGATTCCGACGACCACTACCGCTACAGTCCACTCCAAAATTTAGGTGTACAACGTTTGGAGCGACCGTGCTAACCTTCTGGGGACAACCGTCTAAAATTGTGATTACACACATCGGGGCGAATTGTTTCTAAGGTAGTGGCCTCCATACCACGACACAGTCTATTCATTTATCAGTCCGTTCTTTTATTTTTCTTGTTAGTGCTAACTCCCTGTTTTGTAGTATATCAATTCCAACAAAGCCTAACCCATAAAATTAGACGACTAACCCCTAAAATCTAGTTACGTACTTTTATAAATTTTAATTTACACAAATTATATAGAAAAAAATAACATTATTGTCAAATAATTGGTCATACAATTTAATACGTTGAAGCTTCACAATGTTGTCACTTTTGAAAAGGATAATAAGTATATAGTGAGTATTAAAGAAATCCTTTATAAGAGTATTAATATTTGTGACCAATCAATTCCCACTTGGTTTAACAAGATTGAACATTAAGATTAGTGGTTTAAATTTTAGTATAGTGAATGGAAAAAGAAAAATCACTTAAACAAAATTATTTAATCGTTTAATAAATTAAATATCAATAATTATATAAAAATATTTATTATTAATTACAAACTCTAAACTTTAATTGATTAATTATAAAGATTAGAAAAAAGGCATATATTAGTTGAAACTAAAAAGGAGGGAAAAAAATAATTTTTTAGACTCCGTTCTATTGATTGCAAATTTAACAAAATCTCTTAACTTCCTTTGTTAGTCTGGGTATGTAATAACAAACTATCTCTAATTTAATTTTATGACATGGTTATGGGCATGTAATTACATATTCTTTTGTCATGCCTAAGAATCGTTATAAATCCTATCTCAGTGTGTCAAGCGATATGGACAAAACCAATACAAATGACTTGAGGGACTATTAATTATGTCCATACTAAATGTTTATCGTTATGATCTTGAAATTAAAAAATATATTAGTTTTAAACTCGAAAAACAAATTTATTTATCTATTTTATTCAAAAGTTAAATAAATCAATTAAATTTACTTGAAACTTAAAAAATTATTTATCCAGTCTTAATATTTTTAAAATTCTACATTTTCTTAAATTCAAAAATTTCTTATATTCTTATTTTATCTAAATATTAAATAATTTATCGAACATTAAATTAAAATGAATTATCCTCCTAAACACGCAAAAAAATTACCCTCAAATTTTGTTAGAAAAATCAATTAATCCCCTTTGTCTCGACATCACCACAAGTGTTCTGACACATCAACTTCGTGGACTATCACATCAACATCAAGTAACTGCTATGCTAGCATTGTAACGATCAAAGTTGATCAAGGAATTATTTTGTTGCAATTCGCGAATTGAAGGATCCAACTGATTGTGTTTTTACGAAATGGACTAATTATTAATTTAGGTTAAATTTGAGGATAAAAATACCCTTTAGTTTTTTTACAGGTTATGTATCAAAAGATAACTCACCATTAAACTACTAGTCAATTTTTTTACTTGATTTTTTTATCAATCATTCTAATTTCAAGGATTTGTTTGCACTAATTAATCTTTATATCATATCAAACTATTTTAATATTCGTCCCATATTTGGCACATTTATATCTTAAGTTATGGTTGGCCAAAATCAACTTGGATTTAACTTAAATTAGACCGTTGATCAGACCGTTGATTTGTTATTTGTTGACTTTGATTATATTTGATTATTAATTAGTTGACTTTGACTGTAAACCTTAATAAATGACGTTATTTTTTGATTTTGACCCATTAACTTAAAAATTGTAATTTATTTGATTTGATTCTAATATGAATTTTCTATTTGCTGATTCGGATACTTATCTTGAATTTGTTTATAGATGTTTAGATAATCTTGGAGGCTTATATCATTAGAATCAATAGCTTATTCAAATAATTTGAGGATCAAATAAAAATAAGATGTGTTATATAGACATTCATAATCTTTATTAAATAATCATTATGTAGACATACATGAATAAATTATTATTATTATTATTCAATACATATTCTTTTTTTCATACCCGTTAATCGTTACACATTAGTAAACACTCAAAGGATAAAATGCATGCTCTATCATTGTACAAATCAATACAAATGATGTCTCTTGAAACCACATTCCGCTCCTAAAGATTACTTTAAACACACAATCCTGGATGGAAATGTTAGCAAACACTACTCTTCTTTAAACATTCTTTAGTATTTATATTTGTCGCAACCATTTTTAAAATTGGGTGGAAAAATAATATGAAAATTGAATTTTAAAAATCATGTTTCTTATTACTTTTAATTGTTAATTATAAAAATCAGGTTTTCGATTAGAATGAATCTTATTTTAATTAAATAATGTTAATTTTAAAATATTTTGAAGTCGCCATCGACTACTTTGGTAGGCCAGATACCATAAAACAAACCGACTGATATGAACACCACTTTGATATAAGAAAATACTTTTTGAATGGTTGTTTTCATCTTTGTTCTAGCGAGAACTCTATCGGTTTCAAGTTAGGCTTGTAGTCTTCATCCATTCAATTTTTTATCATGTTGGTTTTTAGCTCTTTATAGATAGTGATTCACGTGTCACACTCCTACCACATCGAATCCATCATATTATATTGTTGATTCCTAGTTTCATATAGCTAGTGAATCACAATCCATTTATCCCTTAAAACTACATACCCACGACATCACCATTACACATTCCTACCTTTCTTTCATTTCATATAACAACCATAACTATTACATTTTCATATTCTTCAAACCACTTCCAGATATTTCCTTTCACCATTTCATTATTAATATTCTCATTTCATTCTTACGCTTTATGTTTATGCAATTACAACATACTACTTCTTATGAAATTTGTTCTTACTAGAATAACGATCGCGCAACACAACATACATGACTCGGATCATACTACCGGGTTCATATCAATTTCCTTCCTGTTACCTAAGGTATGATATTTATAGGTTAAACCTAGTTCAAATATTTATAGGTTAAACCTAAGTAAAATATAACTGACGTACATAAATAAAATACCTTTATTTAATTTTTTAGTTTATTCCTATTAGGACTCTTTCCACGTGACTTTGACAATGGTTTTTCTCTCTCTTCTTTGTTATGTTCTCTTCCTAACTTTTCTTAAAAATTTCATGTCTTTATGCTCTTTATATCGCCCATCATATGTGATCGTTCACGTATTGCCTTGGCGGTAAGATTTTTTACCTCGTCGGGTGCAGCTTGGTATCTTATCCTGCTCTGGTCAGATTTGTATCTTCCTTAATTCAACATCTCTCGACAATATCTTGTGATCTGAGTTGCTAATGTCTTCTTCTTCTATTGTGGTTATTGATGTATGGCGAAATATTATCTGTCAAAGAAAGAAAACGAAAGCAACACCTTTTTTTACCAAATATTGAACAGATTTGATAATTAAATGTATGGATACTGAATTGTAAAAAATATGCAAAAGTACCAATATTTTTTACTTAATTATATTAACTACAAGCCATAATCGGAGTAAAAAGGACATATATTGTAACACCCCAAATTTGGGCCTAGAAGTTTAGAGGTCTAGTGGACCGGTTTTGTTGGTTTAGCCTAGTTCGGGATTAAATACTTAAAAATTAGTTTTTAATCAAAATAAATTGAGGGAAAATATCCTAAAATTCTTATTTAACATATATTTGACTTTGGTCAAATCAATTTTGAAAATTTACCCTTAAATCCCTAGGATTTAGAAATTGGTGACCATTTTGTAAAAATTGAAAACTTTGAGGACAATTTTATAAAACAAGCCAAAACTTTGATTCCTTAAGGGGCTTTGATCCAATTATAATCCTAGCTGGTCCAGGCTTTCCAAATTTTAATTAATTAAACCCAAAACCTATTTTAAATTAAATAACTTAATTAAACCTAATTTTAAACTCTTAAGACCCTTTTTAATTAACCTAAACATCACATATTTTTCTAATTTTCGTTTTCCCTCTTTGGAGGCAGCCGTTCATCAAGTTTTCAAGGTAAAAACTCATTCCTTTTCAATTAAATTCGTTTCTAATAATTATAATAACTTTTCTTCTTTAAATTTTCTTGTTTTCTCATCGTTTTCTCGTTTTAAAACCCGGAAAGCGATTGGATCAGTTTTGGAGGTGAGATTTCATCAATCCTCTAGAAAAATAAAGTTATTTACTGAAATTCCCAAGTTATTGGCTTGGAGTTTTTGTTTTAATTCTTTAATTTCATAAAAATTGGTTTTTCGACTAAAAATCCCAATTTTCGTTCAAGGATTTTGATCCGCTGTTTTGGAATCCTAAATTCATGATTTTGAATGTATTATAATGTTTATAACATGTTTTAAACATATATAATCCCGGACTATAGGTTTAGGAGAAGTTTGGTAGTTTTCGGAAAGTTTTCGGTTAAGGTTTTGATAGGTTTTAAGGGTTGTTGAGTGGGGGTACGACTTGGGGTTTGTTGTGTGTGATTAGGAGCACTAAATCCTTAGTTTTTGATGGTTGAAACAGGACAAGAAGTTGATGATCACATTTGAAGAAGTTTTGGATCGAATCGGTGACTTGTCGAGCAAGTTTCGGTTATCGGTGAGTGGATTATGAGGGCTGCCAATTTGGCATGGTTTTAAATATAATTTTCAAAGGTTTGGGGGTGTAGGGAAGGTGTGAAAAACCTCCCTATACTCGGAAGTAAGTTTTAAGTATTGCTTTCTTAAAGGTTCCCATATTATACCTTGTTTTTACAACGTTATTTGTCATGCTCTTGTTATGTTGTGCATATGTGATCATGCATGTATATAAATGCTCATGAAACTGTTTTTAAAGAGATTTTATAAGCATTCGATCTTTCCACGGTTTTTTTTGAAAAATAAGATAAAAGTGGTTTTATCGGGTTTTGCAAGTGATGCGTGAAAAGTGGGATACATGTGATTTGAATTCTGTTTTTGAATTAAGTTTTGAGCATTGATTTTTGAGAATATATTGGCTAGTTAAGTGATGAACCTTATGGGATAAGTTGATCGATCAATAGGGTCTAAAGTGCACTATAAACATTTAAAAGTAGTACGTGTATAAATTCCTTGTGTCTTGCATTTTGCCTTTTATTCTAATGCTATGTGATGGGAGTAGTACTGTCACATATGGGTTGATCGGAGTAGTACTGTCACCGGACACCAAGGTGAGATAATTCATGTTGAGAGTAATATCAACATGCGCATGCTCTGGGAGTAGGACTAACATGCGGTTGCCCGTTTATCCTAACGATTTGGAGTAGTACAAATCGGATCACTAGCACCAATATATGTTTTTACTTTTTAAAGGTAAGTGTCATGGTTTTTACTTGTTGCATATGAGATTATGCATGCGAGGTTTTATGCATTAGTATGCATGTGATATGAGCATTGCTATGTTGTTAGCATGTAAGACTTGGGTTTTATGCATTGGTATGCATGTGATTATAACATTGCTATGTTGATAGCATGTAAGACTTGAGCTTGTGCATTGAGATGCACGTGTAAGCATTGTTATGTGAGTAGCATGTAAGACTTGTGTTTTAGCTTTTAAAGCATGTGATTTCAAAGTGGGTTTTACTAAATTTTAATGATGGCATTGTTAGCCATGATTTGATGACACTTACTGAGTTTTAAAAGTGGCGTTGTTAGCCATGTTTGTTTTGTTTTATAAAGAGCATGACATGTTTTTAAATTGATGAAATTGGTTTAGTATGGGCTGCATTGCAAGGTTTTTTTATATTTGTTTTTATTCACTCACTAAGCTTATGCTTACCCTCTCATTTACCTTGCAATGCAGAGTAAATAATGTTGAGACAACGAAGGGAAGCAAGGATCCAGGTAACCGCCAAGTGAAAGCTCAAGTATGTCTTTATAACATTAGTAGTAGTGAGAGAGCAATGGGGATGGGTTATCATGTTAAGATTATTGACATGATGCTAAGACTTATTGTAGTCGTATGCTTATATGTATTCGATGTTTATCAACATTGTTATTGCTTAAGATATGGCTTAGTGAATCTATGTGTTTTTGGATATTCTGACTTGAATACTATAAATGATACACATTCATGTTAGCGAGGTATTTTGAGATCTATTATAGGTTACTTTTAAAGTATGATATACCATGCTTGTTATTGTTGATGTATGCTTAAATTATGTGTTTTGCGTGTGGAATTAGATGACTTTGCATCTAGGGATGATATTCGAAGTGTGGATTACGCCTATAGGGTCTTGTATGCAACTAGAGAACCTTACTTGTTCGGTTAAATTAGGACTCACTTCACATCTCTTTCCGTTGCAAATGAACTCAGTCCTTGCATGAACATGCAGGATCTAATTAAAGCATTTAGAAAAGATAAAATATAATTTTTTTTAGGGTTGTTTATCGGCGCGAGTCTCCGGATTAGCCTCCATATTCCCCGTGTAGCTCGTTCGAGTCGGGTGGCGTCTAGACCGGGTCGAGGGGGTTACATATATTATAGGACTGTTGTGCACTCATCATCAATCCAAGGTAATATCCATTAAAGCATAGGTTTTGAAACTTACTTGAAGGTTTCAAAACCTTCATCTGTATTCGGTAATGTAGGGCAGTACGGTATGTAAAAATGGTTTTGAAATCCATTTTTAATACGCATATCGACACTTGAAAACTCAGTATTGGTACATGCCTTTCGGTATCGATACCAAGGGCATTTTTTTTACTTCTAAAAGTTATTAAATCTATTTGCTCG
This sequence comes from Abelmoschus esculentus, assembly GCA_035048815.1. Lineage (NCBI taxonomy): Eukaryota > Viridiplantae > Streptophyta > Magnoliopsida > Malvales > Malvaceae > Abelmoschus > Abelmoschus esculentus. The sequence continues at coordinate 8,883,981 of JAUCBN010000049.1, forward strand.
AGTCAAAAATATTTTAGAAACACTTTGAACATATTTTTCAATTTATTTAAACTTTGAATAAGTTTTGCAGTATTTTAAATTAGTTAAAAATATTTTTCAATTATTATATCAAAAAAAATTCTAATAATCTCCCCTTTTAGATATAATAAAATCAACTTAAAAAATTATTTTTGAGATTATCCCCTTAACGGAATAAATTTTGAAAAGGAAATCATTTATTGAAAATATTGATAGCTCCCTCTTTTTCTTTTTAAAAATTCAATTTTTCAAATCATTCTTTTTTTTTATTATATCAAAAAGAATTCAAACCAAGTTTGAAGTAACTTGAAAATACCATAACAATAGAGAACTTTTAAAATATTTTGAAAAAATAATTTTTATTAAAAATATTCCTCCTTACTCAAGCATCAATAAAAAGATTACTCCAATAATTCATTATTAACTTTTTTTTTTAAATTAAAATTAACAAGTTAAATAAAAATAAATAAATAAATATAACTAATTTTATAACTTGAACCAAAGATAGGATATTAAACCTCGTTCTTCAAGTTTTCTTCCTCTTCTATGCATAAATCTTTGATTGAAAACTCTAAATTTTTTTAATTCTAATTTAATTTTTAAATTTTAATTTTGATTTAAAAATTATTTTTAATTTTAAGTTTAAAAATTATTTTTTTAAATTTAGAATTTATAGTCTCAAATTCCTAAAAGAATGAAGAATATGATAATTCATTTGAGTTAGAAGATATCTTAAGCTCTCTATGAGTCATTTTACCATCTACCTTTACTCATGATATAACTATTTCTTTCTTTTATTCTTTTTTTAGGGTTTTTTAAATTTCTCTCACCTTCACACCTTGAAAATATCTTTATTGAGGCCACAAAGAAGAGTGTACATCTCGTTAGCATTTAACTTGGCTTTTCCTATGTCATTTCAACTTATTTTCTTCTTATTATTAGAATCATCCAGAATTCCATCTTTTATTATCATCCAAACTTCAAAATTAATTGTTTGGACGAAGTACTTCATTTGGTGGCTCCATTGAATGTGGAAAATTCTTTTAAAGTGCGTAGGACATGTAATTAAGCAACCTTCTTTGAATTAGACCATTATAGAACTACTTACTATTTGAATGATTGATTATTGATATATCAAGCTTTCAAATCATCTCAATATGATGTGAAGTCTTCTCAAGTGAGCATCACTTTAATACCGATTGTAGGGTTTAAAATCGTCAATCAAAATTATTTACCAAATGGTAGAAAAATTAGATTTTGTGTGATGACGATGAAAGCAAAGAGATAAAAGACAAATGAACTAAGGATGATTCACTTTATCCACTAAGGATTTCAACTCTCTACTAAAACTTTTAGTCTTTCCTTTTTATAGGCTCACAAGATAACCTTTATAAACTTAGAGTTATACCCTAAACTATAGCTAACACTTTATCTATACCCCAAAGCTTAGAAAACCTCTTTTACAAAGAGAAAATTAAAAACAAGCAAAAAAATCCTCTCAAAGGCAAAGTGTTTACGTGTTAAGTTCACTCACTCATTCCCATACACTTGAGAAAATAATATCAATTAAGTTCACAAGTATTTTTACAAGAAAATTTACAATTAAAGCAAAAACCTTTTTTAATTCTTTAAATATTGGCTTGTAAGATTATTAGTTGTTGTTTTTGTGTTTGAATGTGTCTTTTAAGCTCCGTAATGAGTTTATAGCTATTGGTAATCGTTGTAATTGAATTGGAGTCGTTGCATATTAATTTTTATGTAAAATAGAGAATTCTATGTTGTTGGTATCGATACTCTTGTTTCGGGTATCAATATCCCTCTAAAATAGAAAGATTCGTTTGGGGTAAAATTAAAGCAATGGTTTTGAAACATTTATCCCAGTACTGGTACTACAAGATAGTATCGGTATGCTAAAATAATTATGGAATCCATTTTTCATATGCATATTGATACTCAAAAACTTGGTACTGGTATAGCCTCTCAATATCGATACTGGGGGTTCGGTATCAATTTCAGAGGTTTGTTTCTGACTTCTAAAATTTGTTAAATCTATTTATTCAAGTCAAAAATATTTTAAATATATTTTTCAAGTTATTTGAATTTTGAATAAATTTTATATTATTTTAAATTAGTCAAAAATAATTTTCAATTATTATATGAAAATAAAAATTCTAATATCATGACAAAAGCATATGTAAATTGATAGATATTTCATCTCATAAAATGTTAATAGTGGAATAACAAATCTATCCTATCTTTATACACCAAAGAATAACTGAGTAGAAATCATCTATCTTTTTATCGTGCCTCCATCTATGTCTCTTGTTAATTTTAAACCCTAACCCTTATTTTTTTATATCTTAAACCTTAAACCTACACCATAAAAACTACACTCTACCCCTAATTCCTTAAACCCTAATCACAACCCTAACCTAGAACCCTAAATCCTACACCCTAAACCCTCTAATTTAAAGCAAAGACACGAATGAAAGCATGAAAAAAGATAGACGATTTGCACCCTAGCTAATGTGCTTACTAAAGTACTGCCCAAAGCAAGTTTTAATGAATTTATATAGTCACCAACGTCAGGGGAGTGTGAGTTGTAAATAAGATAAAATAATTAGAGTTTGTTATTTATTATATATAAATATAATTAGTTTAGATTCTTATCCTTAAGTTTATGAGATAAAAATCGTACAAATATAAGACTCTTAACAAGAGTGTAACTTTCTTCACTAAAATCTTTTTTAAAGACTCTGATACATGCACGGTTCTACCAACTATGCCATCATTTTGTCTCACAAAAATGAAAGAAAATGATTTTTTTTACTAACACACCTTTTACCTACATTTTATTATATTTTATATATGTTATACATTAAGTAGCTTTATGCCTAAGCTTAGTTTTAGAATCACATATTTAAAAAAATTTTGTTGCATTATAATATCATTTTAAGCTTAGTTACAAGCATTATTTATCTCATTCATACACATTGGTACTTAAAATTTTGTTTCTCTTATTTCATTTGAATTACTTATGTTATTTTAATATTTAATTTTAGGACACATTGCAAGAGATACAAGGATAGCTCAGTCTAAGCTCAAACAACTCCATTTAGCTCAGAACAGCTCCAAATGAATTCTAGAGGAAGATAGCTTAGTTTTAGCTCCAAAACACTTTAATAGTTTGAGATTAACCCAAAGACACTGAAGGAGGAGTTTACCCAACCAGAGGCAACTCGAATCCGCTTAATAAAACTCCAAAGATTAGTTAGCTCAACTCAAGTTAATTCATCCCCAGCTCAAGTAGCTCAACTGTAACACCTGTAAATTCTGTATAAGGAACCCTAATTAAATTATAATTTCCAATTTCAATAACCCTAGAATTTAGGGATTTTAAAATTTGATTGAGGGTATTTTGGGAAAGGAATAGATGGAAATTTTAATCCCTAATCCTATTAGAATTAGGTTTCTTGCTAGTTTATTATACCAACCTTTTGTATCTCTCCTTCAGTCATGTTTTCCCATTTCTTTTGTTTTTCCTTTTCTCTTTTGTGATTCCGACGGAGTGTTCGTCGCCTTCTCGCTTACTTGCCTCCCGTCATCGAACAACTAGTGTGGAGAGTGCGTTGGACGTCTTTGGTCATGAGTTTCATCGAAACCCAACACTGGTCCCTTGCCGAGTGGGTGAGTTGAGGATTTTTTATAGAGGGTTCTAGGTTTTCGGTCAAAGGGGAGGTGGAACTCGGGTCTATCACTGTTGTTGGGTTGGGGTGTTGAATCCGGATTTGTAGAGGCTAAAGCATTGGTTGTCTAAGGTTTGGTGGTCGAAGGGTTAACTTAGGGGTTTCTTGGCCTGGTTGGGAGAGGTCCGGTGGGGTGTTGGTTTTCACAGTCATCATTAGGTTTTTGGCATGCCGTTATGTTCTGTCCACCGGTGGCTAGGGAATAAGGTTATTAGTCGGGAGGAAGGAGATGATTAGAATGAGTTAGGGTTTGATTGGTTTAGCAAAGGGCTTAGGGTGTGAACCGAACCGGTTGGGTTATGAGGTAGAATGGAGCCAAACTGGTTACCAATGAACCAAACTAAATCGTTGAGACCCATGACCCGACCCAAATCTAGATCTAAAACCGAACTCGAAACAATAACCCGACCCGGTTTGACCCTTGGCTCACTAATGTCATATGTGATGTAAGTGATGATGTAATCCGTCACATCATCGATGACATCAATAGTGACATCAGTCGTTAACTGTTGACCTAAACATTGATCGCTTACCGCTGACCATTGACCTTTGACTAGAGTTGATCATTAAGTTTTTGACCAAATTCGAACCCGAAAGCCCGATTTTGATGTTTTTAAGTTATAACTTGAGTAAGTGGACTTGAATAAGAGTTTAATTAGAATTTTATGGCCTTTTTCAGACGACGTGGACTCTAAAGAGGATGTTTTACCTCCACCGCCTTGAGTTCAATTGACTCTTGTGAATATCGCTCGAGATACATGTATGTGTTCTTTTAGTTTATTTAGGTGGCATAGTACTATTTTAGAATGAGATCATTTATTATAACTTTATTTGTAAGCTCTGACTCAGTTAGACCATTACCTAGCTCAGATCGTGGGAAACGTCCGTGTCAGCGTTAGTACTTGTGCTACGAGAGGTGTGTTCTCTTGTTGTGCTAGATTTTTATGTTCTATGATTAACTGTTTACTGTGACATTGTGATATTTTGACATATTATATGATATCGTGTTCTTGAGATACCCTTTGATATTGTGATTAGATTATCTGAACTGTGTGTTTCGTATTCTATATGATTGTCTGTGATGAGACTTTTGAGAATAGTGACATTGATTGCATAACATGTGCATGGGGTGGGATTATACGTAGGAAGGTGGTTTTACCACTACTGTGTTTGGGTGAGGGTCCTAGGGAACTACCTCCATTGTGATCGGTTGGCTTTGTCACCACTGGGATTGGCGTTCGAAGTATGGGACTGCATTCTCTGTGACATTACATTCATCACCATTGTGTTTATTTACTGCGAATATATATATAATGACTATGATTATGAACTGAGTGATATTGTGATTTATGACTGCACTTTAGAGACACACTTGGCTTTATAGCTTATTCTTTTAGTTTAACTTTTCAGATACCCGACCCTAGGAGTTGGTACTCAGAGCTCTCAATCGAACAACAATTTTCTTATTATTTTTCAGTATGGTTATTTACAAGTATTTTACTTCAATTAATTTTGGTATTATCAGAGATTAAGATATATTTAAATTTCATGCGTCCAATCGGTTATTCAATTTTTATCATTATTATTTTAGAATATTTATTTTTAAATTGTGTTCTTATCATTTGATTTAAAAATTTGGTTTTGAAATCACTTTTTGCACTTGCTTGACGATAAAGTTTTTTTTTAAATATCAATTTTAACTTATCGTACACCTTAGGTAAAAATTAAGGGGTTACATCAACTCAGCTCAAGTTATCACACCCAGCTCCACTACCTAGCTAACTAGTGACACTACCTAACTAGCTAGTGACGCTACCTAACTAACTAAGCACGAAGGGACACCTAGGCACCTATTCGACTATGAAGGGAAACCCTTGTGCCACTCCATCCTTGTTGCCAAGTGAAGCATCATTAGCCCTTGAATAGATAGTTGAAACACCACTAGCTCCGACACACACCCTTTCGGCCAATGGAAGGAGACACCAAGCATGATGAAACAACACATACTTATTTTACTTGCCTATTGGGCTACCTTTAGAAAACTATAAATAGGACCTGAATTTCATTTTGTAAACATACTTTTTTTTAGAATATAAAATTATTTTGTAAATTTATCTCTCAAATTTTTTTCTTTTTAGAACTTTTGATTTATCAAACCTTTATAGGTTTATAGTGTCTTCTTCCCCATCTTTATACTTTAGGTTGATGATTTTATAACCAATCGATCTAAGTCCTACCACCCTCAAAGCCTTGTTTAAGTTTGGGTTTATGCTCTTTAGCATAAGTTCTTGTTTTGAACCTTTGAATACTATCTCTTCCACTATCATCTATTTTATTTCCATCACCATCCTAAACACATCTTAAACATAATTCTAACATCCATTTCCATTATTTCGATCATCCATCATACTTCCAAGCTTCTACGCCATTCCTTAACCATTCTTTTCATTTTCATCTTCATTCTATCACCCAAAAAGCATTCGAAAGTCAAGGCATACTTGCATTCACGGTCGGGACAAACAAAGCTTCTCTCAACAACTACAATTGGAGAGTTAGAGAGATCATGTGGTAATCAGATCAAAAGAAGGATCAAGTAAGCCTACCTTTTGTTTGACATTTCAATTTTGAATTTTCAAAAAGAAAAAGAAAAGAGAGAAAAAGAAAAGCAAAAAACAAAAAAAGAAAAGAATAAAAATCAAAATCAAAATTCCTTCTACATTTTAAGTAATTCAAATAGTGCGAAGAAAATAAGAAAATTAGAAAATAAAAGTGGTGAAGAAAAGAGCAAAATAAACAAGAAATAATCTCGAAGAAGTCCCTCAAGTTTGATTGTTAACGATCGAGTTGTATGTAAGTTTTATAGTAGTGAACCTTTCTTTCTTCATTCCATTTTTCTTTAAATTTTCGTTTCTTCTTTTATTTTCTTTTTAATTTCTTCATTTTAGTCCCTTAACCCAATTCATTTTTTTCTAAACCTTATTTTTTTTCTCCATTTTCATTAGCCTAACCTTATTTGTAGCCAGAAACGCCACACAACCAAAGAAAGTTTGAAAGGTCAATATTAGTTCTTTTAAAAACTTCTGTCGAGAGATCGAAGAAAAATGTAAGAGAGTTGTGAGATCAGAAGATGACAGTAAAAGTCATTAAGTCCTTGAGTGTAAACACGAGTGATTTGTGTGACAACTTTTCTTTGAAGTGATCGTGAGGATTTTTTGTGTGTGCTATGAGGTTATTTTTTTTATTTTCACTAACCATGTCTTAGGATTCTTTCAACAATTCATCAACCTTGGGAAGAAGAGAAATGAGATCGAATACGTGCTAGATGATCAACAACGATCAAACATCTTTGTAACACCCCCACCCGGATGTCACATTGGGCCTCCGGCCCAAAACCTGTATTTCAAAATTTCTTCCAAAAACCCAACAAATAAAATCCAATTCAAGTCCAAAACACTATTCATAAAATCCATTTAAGTTAAAACGTAAGCCCAAAATAATATAAAATAATCGGAGCTCCAAATATTACAAATCATTTAAAATATTCGACCCAAATAAATAACAGAATTACAAAATACATAGGGTCCAACTAAGTACTAGCCCACTAATCTATAAATGTACTCTGACACAGGTCGATGCTGAAATTCAAACCTCGATGGTGCTCCACGAACTGGCTTCACCTAACCTACGGACAAAAACACATTTCGAACGCTGAGCTACTAAAGCTCAGTGGGTACGCCGGACTCGGCCAACATCATGCATATCATAAGCAGTAAAGCATAACATATAAACATCGTGCATGAAATGATGATCTAGCATGCTTGCCTACCACATGGCATAAACAATGTATAATATCGCACACAGCATATACTTGTCACATCACAAAATAACACACAAGAGTGAGGCCCGCGTCCACACAGCATCGGGATCCTACACTCAGGATTGAGGCCGCCCTCAAATCCTATGCCTGGAATGTTACATCGGACATCTTCGAACGAGGCCGCCCAACGTTCGGAAAGGGGTGGAGGCCGCCCAACCAACCCCATGCTTGGAATGTTTCATCGAACATCTTCGAGTGAGGCCGCCCAACACTCGGAATAAAAGTCTTCAAACATCATCCGGCATGTTACATCGGATGGCCTTCAACGTGTTGCAACACTTATGGATATCCGAATTTCCATCACACAAGGACTCAAACCACACAAACGATCCACCTAGGATCTTAGCACAACAAGATATATTAAGACTTATCATACCTTAGTCTTTCGGGGTTATAAATATCAATCTTGGTTAAACAATTCATTTTCTCATATATAGGTTTCATTAGGACTCTTAATACCCTTATCGAACCTCAAACGATACCAAACTTATTGAGTTCACGCAGGGGTATCGATACCCTTATATGGGGTATCGAACCACCCTACCTTGATACCCACCCAAAGAAGGCATCAAAACATGGGTATCGATACTAGTATCGATACCCTTGACCATTTCCAAAGTCAACGAAAGGGGACCCTCCAGCATCGATACTGGTATCGATGCCATTATGCCACTAGAGGTCCCGGTATCGAACCATGGTTCGATACACCTGGCCACTTAGCCTATTTCTACTCATGGGTATCGATACTGGTAGCCCGTGTATCGATACCCCTACACGAAATGCAGGTCTGCACTTAGAAAATTCCTAGGATTCATTCCCAAATTCGATCCAAACAACCCTAAAGTGTTCCTACTCATTATTAGGAGTGTTTAGGATAATTTAACATCATTTTCACGATATTTAACACACAATTACGAAATTCACCATTAATGTCCTCAAACATGCACACCAAGCATTCATACATGGATTTCTAAATGCTATGCACTCTACCATGAAATGCAAGATAATTAGAAGAGTTTGGAGTACCAACCTTAGCAAGCACAGCAACCAAAACTCGAACTCACTCTTCCAAGCTCTTTCCTTTGCCCAAACTTGATGATGGATCTCCAACTTCACCAAACCAACACATATTTACCTCTTTTAATAGATCTCTCCAAGCTCTAAAACTTCATCTCTTGCACCAAAACGTGATTCCACAGAAAACTCCCAAAGATCAAACCTTTTCTCCAACTCTATTCTTACCAAAAAGGATGAAAGAGGAGAGAAAAGAGAAGGATGACATCACTTCTGCAGAGAAATAACCCTCACCCCTCTTCTTCTCTCCACATTTTGATAATTACCAAAATGTCCCCACAAAACAAGGTCCAACACTTAACTTAACAAGTTTAAGGCCCAACAAGACCCAAAACTACACAAACCGGGGCCCAAAACCGAAGTCTAAACTCTCGGGTTAACCCAACGCTCGGATCCGAAATCCGGGTCGTTACAATCTTTCATACATATTTTAATGTCCATGACAAAGTGTGCTATATAATTATAGATGACCAAGCATTCAAGCCCCTATTATTTGCAATGGTTAAACTATGAAGAATCATTCTTAATCACAAAATAAGTACTTATGTCATTCTCAATTAGAAGGTACAAAGATGAGACCTTGTGTGACATAATGTCTATCAATACAAGTCATCATCTTCTCCGACGACCATGGCAAATGGATTCACCAAATCAATTTTCATTTTCTTTCGAAGGTAGAAAAATCACCTTAATGACTCTATCTCCCCAACAAGTGAAGAAGGATCAAATTCATTTAAAAAAGAACATTGAAGCCATAAAAGAGAGTGAGAAAGTTAAAGATATCAAATAAAAAGAATAAAATGAGATTGAAAACAAAATTGAGAGAGAGGTTGAAGTTGAAAATTGAAAAAGTTAAGAAAAGTACGATAATAAAATTCAAAAAATGAATGAAAAGAATAAGTGAGGAAGCGAGATTTATCCATTATTAATAATTCTTTCCTTCCTACTCTTAATTTATCATTCTTGTAGGTTGATAAAAATAAAATCTCAAAAGACATTCCAAGTGTAATTCCAATCATGAAATTGATCCAGCAACATTCATGTTTTAATGAATTATTAATGCTTCCCATGGAATACTTCAAACACCAGCCACCTTCCTTAAGCATTAATGGGTTTGTTTTCTCTACTCATGTAAATTTATTTTTCTTTTCTACTAATCTAATTGTGGTTATAGGAAATGAAAGAAAACATTAGTTTAAAAAGGAGCTACACTAAAAGATGCAAGGAAATAAAAGGAAAGTTCAATTACATGAAGTTTCAAAGATTATCTCAAAGGACACATCTCCTTAAAATAATGACCCAAGAAACATAACTTTTAGAAGACCAACAAATGTGTTTTTTGACATTTCAAAAGATGTGTTCCTTGATAATTTAGAAATTGTGTCTCTTGATGTTCTAAAAGACATACCTCTTGGAGAATGCTATCTAAAAGACATGACTTTTGAAGATCAATCCGTCATCTAGAAAGCATTCAAAAGTCAAGTCATATTTGCATTCACAATTAGACAATCAAAGTTTCTCTCAACAACTACAATTAGAGAGTTGAAGCACATCAAACTCACTTTATAAAGTTTAAAGATGAATAAAAATACTAAAAAACAAAGTTATTTTTAACAAATTTTATAATTTTTATATTTTAAAAGTAAATACCAAAATTTAAATTCACATAATATACAATGAATCTTAATATACCACTATACTTTTAACTTTAATGAATTTCTACAAGTTCAATGACAAGATTTGTACCAAACTTCAATTACACAAAAATTGAGCGACAAAATAAACTATGCTCTTAAATCATAATAGCAAAAATCAATCAAATAAAGTACAATGATGTCAAAATTCAATGTTCACAAGTAGTTTTGAGGATAGATTTACACTTGGACCAATTGAAATTAGTTTAAAATGTCATTTCCAAGACAAATAATTTAATTGTGCTAATGGTGCACCCTAACCTGATCTACCATTATCTATTACTTTGTAGATTCATCACACAACTTATTCCCACCATCAGTCCCACATTCCCAAGAGTCCAAAGTTAGTAAAATGTAAGGTGAAAGAGAAGATTAGGCATTTTGATTTGAGCAAATAACATTATCTGCAACAAATAAACGAGTGATTATACACACAACCAAAACAAAGGCAGTTCCCAAATATACATAAGCTAGTTGATTTCCTCCCAAAAACCTACTACTCAAACAAGGTCAACAGATTTTGGTATCAAGACTTCAATTGAATTTTAATATCAGAGATACAGAGAGAGAGAGAGAGAGAGAGATAACAACTTCCCGATGCATCATCTCAGTTTGTAATACACTACCTGGTCGATATGCACCTTCATACATTTTAGCTTAGCTCCGAAAAACTCCAACCTAGGATGACGATGAGGATCTGACCGAAGAAGATTCTCCCAAAGAGACGGATGCTAACGAGGAGGCCCAAACACGGGCACTCTTAGCACCTTGATGGAAATTCCTTGTTTTGCATAGCCTCAGCTTCGTCCAAACTCTCCTCACGTCAACCATGTGAAGGGCTCGTGCAAACAATTGACTTGTCTCGCCCAATATTTCCAAGGTCAAGTGCGGAGCATATGAAACCCAGAAAGCCTTGAGACAAGACGTTACTTTTGGGAATATGGATTGAAGTCCTCTTAAACAGAGAAAGAGAATGGCAAATGCTAAGTAGGGCTCCCGTTTTACTATCTCCTTTGGGGTTTCATTCCACAGCTGTATCATGTATTTATTGTCGTCTCCTAATACAACTGCTTCGCTTTCAGCAATATATTTAACTGCTTCAAATCCTGAAGTGAATACAGTCATGTTAATAGACTTGGAATTATGTTCAACTCACAGACTAGGAAAAGTTATATGGAACTACAGTTCTATTATGCTTCATAAAATACAGAAAAGCATTTTTTATGATTACAATATTTTCTGCAGCTAGAGACATAACTGAATTTACCAATGTCCAGGGTCGTTCCCTTGAGAAGCAATAGCAGAAAAAGGTAATCTTTTACAGGGGAAAGCAAATACCTGTTGTTTTCTCATAAAATTGTACGATTGAGAGGAGATCTTTCGGACCACGATATCGTGCCCTTGATGTCTGGTTCACAATTAAAATTGACGGCAAGCTATGAATTCCATACTTCGAAAATATGCTGTGATAGATGCATGTAAATGGCATTAGTTATGAAATTTATTATTAGATTTAAACTGTAAGAAAAAGGATAGTTTATTTGATTGATCATTCTGGATCATGCACGAATAATCACAAAGCTATGTCAAGTTAAAGGAGGTTCTTTACAAAAGAATTTATTCAGGCATCAGCTAAGGACTCATTATTAAGAAGCACAAAAGAAGCATCATACAGTAAAATCATATATATTCGATATTTTACTTAAGTAGCACACATGAGCATCTCATCTTCCATAATAGGCGGGATAAACAACCACAGAAATATATAAATGATTGAAAAGTACTCCCAATGCCATAACGACTTTGTAAGTACTGGACTACAGACATAGCTCTTTGTTTCTACAACTTACAGCTATACTAGACATCATTAACAGACCAATCACTTCAATTGATATGTGCATGCACACACTTTTTCCAAAGGAAGCTTTCAAGTACATTTGGTCATGGTGAACCCAACCAAGAGGGCCAACATCACTAAAATTAGCTTGAACATTAGGATAAAATCATAAAAAGGACCAATGAGTTGCATGCTTAAATTCACGGTAAACAACATAAGCAGCTACGTTTTAACAGTCAAAATTCTCTCCTTAAGGTCTGACAGTCTTTGTAGCCAAGAACTGTTAAAAGAACACAGGAAACAGCAATTCAACAATTATTAGTTCACAAATACCAACACTATAAGTAGTTGCATACCTCGGTGAAGCTGAAGATTGTTCCACTTCCAGATGCTCTACCTGAGGAAACATGGAACTGAGAACGTCGAACTTTGGGTACAAACTGCGTGAAAATGAGCACCAGGAAGCATAAAAGAGCACAGAAGTGTAAACATTTCTCTGTTTGGAAGTCAATGCTCGGTCCAGGAAGCTCCCATCCACCTGCAAGGAAAATTATAAAAATGCATAAAAGATTATCACAGAAGGTTTGTCTCCAAGAAACAGCATGTCGTGCAGAATAGTAGTTCTTGACAAACAATCAAAAGGCACACTGATCTTAAGCTAATTTACTGGAAAGATGACAAATCTATGAACCATAAATATGATGAATATAGGATCATCAGCAAGGAAATTGCACGAGTCCTAGTTATTCACTTGATATTTATTAATACAAGTTGATGCTCCAGAGAATGGTATTATTTAACAAAATCATATAGAATTAAAAGTAAACATTTCCCTTTAAGGTAGAACAAAAAAGGGTGGTGAATACAGATGGAGTTGTATCCTATTCTTGGTTTGCTTTTTGTATTTCTAGCAACACCAACTTCTATCATTGTTTATTTCCGTAGGGTTAAGGGTAAAGTTTTCAATAGTTCAGTTGCACAGAGAATCTAGCTAACTATAGGATAATAAGCCACATAAGCATACAACCAAGCAATTCAAGTCAAATATAATGCTCTGGATGGATGCATAACACTCAAATGACTGAACATTGGTTGCATCATATAAGAATGCTAACTTAAGACACTTGGATGGATATATAATTGCATGGACACTCATTTTCATGGATATTTTTTTATCGTTGATCAGGTAAGGGACACCATGTATCTCATGTATTGCCATTTTGGGTAAAAATTATCACATTTTTTTGGGCATCACATGCATATAAACAGAGTCAAAAAAGGGACATTGTTTGATAGCTCTCCTACTATTAGGTCAGGAAGGGCCAGAAAGAGGATAGACAGATTATGATTTGAGCTACGGACATGTGTATATGTGTGTGCATGGGTGCTTGTATCTCCTAAAACCAGCAATTCAAAAACGAAGAGTCTATACTATTGATTCTTACCATCCTTAGATCTACTTATATGGTTGGTCTATACGTTAACCGAAAGCTAAAAATGACAGTATCTGATAAGAGATCAAGTTATTTAATCGAGTTGTATGTTTAAGGTCATTTAAGCCTAGAAGGAAGTCAGAGATCAAAATATCAAAAGATAGAAAGTATACATTCTCAATCACCTAACCATATAGATTCTATTCCAGCCACAATCTAAACATAATCCTGCCACCATAGAGCTATAAGTATGTGACTAAAGCAAAAACTATTAATGTCTCATATATTCAATTAAAGCTACGGAACACGAGTAAAACATATTTAACAAATCTGGCTTTTTTCCAGTTAACTTGAATAAGGCTTAAATCCTTAACTAGAATATTTTAAACTGCCTCTCCAGTTCTTTCCTATAGCTCTTGTATCGTTATAAGACTAGGTTCTCTTGCTTTCAAATACAAAATAATGTCATTTCAGTCAAAATGTTCCAGAAGAGAATAAAATAATCCAAACGCCTTAACCAATACTTCATTTCTTCACTATTTAATTATTTTTATTTTTCAAACTTCAAATTGAATTATACTGCTAGAATCCAATACCCCCATAATGCAATAAAACCTATATTCTGATTCTTCAAAAATTTACGGCCATGAAAATTCCGTAGAAATACCCTAATAATCCAGGCTAAACCCCCAAATTTTCCAGGAAATTTCCCTTCGTTTAGTAAAATTAGGAAAAATCATAAATACCAAAAATCCAAAATAAAAACAAAAACAAAAACCGTGCCCATAAAAAATAAATATCAAGAACCCATTGAAATTTCCAACAAAATGAAGCTAAAAAACGTACCTTGAGAGGGGGGATTGAAGAAATAGAAGGAGAACATTGAAAATGAAGATTTGTAATGAAGACATCAGCTTCATGCGAGCAAATAGAAGAACCCCAAACGCAGCTTATTAAACAAAGATACATAATATAGGAGACTAAAATAACAGATGGATAAGAACCCATTTCTGGATTCGATAGATAAAATAAAATTGACAACAACAACAACAACAACAAGAAGGGGTCAAAAATTGAAACACAGAAATATAAATAAAAAATAAATAAAGATATAGACTAATTTCGGGAGGAAGGGAGGGGAAGGAGGTGGAACTGGGAAAATGGGGCAATCTAACCACCGGCTGAGTCGGGTTGCTTGGCTGTTAATTCGGTTCTTGTTTTCTTTCTTTAAAGGGTCTAAAAATTGCTCTGCTTTTCGGCCAACATACGGGGCTTTAGGAATTTAATGATTTCAACAGTTGAATTCAAAGCTTATTTATATATGGATTAATTGATGGGAGTGTTGATGATGACGGGTTGAGATGAGTGCCTCTTGTCCTGTGGGTGTAAAGAGATTTTGCTTAGGGAAACAAAAGCATGGAAATACAGTCTTTTTCCTTCTTTTCTTGCGCCTCTAAGGCGTTTTATTTATTTTGTACAACTAATTAAAAAAAAAAAATTGTATCGGGAAGCACATTGTTGATATTATTATAACTAGATATATCAATAATACAGTTCATCTAGCGATAAACCTAATTTCAATTAATTATAAAACTATGACACAATTAAATCCAAACGAACAAAAAATCATAAGTTTAACCTCTCTCAAATATCAAATCAACCGAAACATTTATATAATTAAATAAACATTTAAATAAATTTACAAAACAAAAATTCTAAGTTTAAAATATCACACATCAAAATAAAAATTATATTTTAGTAAAATTTAATTTTATTGTTAATCTTATTTATTTTATAGTATTAATTTTAATTTAATTATTATATTTTTATTTTCAACAAAGTTTAATTTAATTAAATAAAAATTAAAATTATATAAAAAATTCATTTAACTAAACTAAACTTATCTTATGATTAAAGTTGTATTTTTGAATTTGAATTCGTTAAATAAATTTTTAATATAATTTTAAAATTTTTATTTTAAATTGTAAATTAATTATTTTTAAATGTTATATTTTTATAGTAGCTTAAATATTTTTTAAGAATCTCAAATATATCATGTACGAATCCACTTAATTCATATTACATTAACAACAGACTTAAATATATATTATATCTTGTACCTTATATCACACATGATCTAATGACAAACTCATGCCACTCATGCCTAGGGGAACTTGGGTTTGATTCCCAGCCAAGGCAAAATTGTTTTAAATTTTATTTTTTGGATTTAATTAGGAGATATATGTCATCATTTGATTAAATGATAAAAACTTATTTATTAAATACAAATAAATAATTATATATTTTTTTAATAAGGTGATGATACATGATTAATTTATTTAACTAAATTAAAATTGAAATCAAATTAATATAATAGATAACTAAAAGAGACCAAATATATAATTATATAAATTTGTTTTTAACAATCACATCGTTTACCGATGATATTTAACAGAAATTAGCTTTTAAATAATAAAAAATTTATAACTTGAAAACATAAATTATCGATAAAATTTTAAAATTATAATAAGAAACGTAAATAATTATTTTAGTAGTTAATGTTTTAAACATTTTTGAATAATATTAATAGAACATTATTTCGGTTGACATTATTAGTATTATAATAGTTAGGAGGCTGACATTTCAAGTACGCTGAAAAGCAAGGTTGCAATGGTCTCCAATTTATGGTCAAAAATTATGGGTAGTTTAGGATAAATTCACATAATCCTTCATTTTATCATCTATAATCATAATCAACAAAAATTAATCATCTTATACTTTTTTCATATCATTAATTTATTTATAATTAATTTTTAAGTTAATATTTTAACTGTTTAGTAATCAAAGGTAAAATTGGTTTAATATTATTTTTAATAATTTAATTAGAAAAGTATATTTTTTAAACATCATTCGTAAAAACATCTCTTTTGGTTCATGTAGATCGAATTCATGCTTAATCAAAAACGAGTTTAAAATTTACGTTTAGCCAGATGCGAATTATGTGTAATAAAAACTTAATATTTTTTCCTATCTTTGAAATTCACGTCTAATTAAACATGAATTTAAAATTCGCATTTGGCAAACATGAATTCGACCTACATGGACCGAAAAAAGATATTTTTTAAATATTTTTTAAAACAATATATTTTTCCAGTTAAATTTTTAAAAGAGAATATTTAGCCAATTTAGCCGTAAACAAAACTCTTTTTTAATATACAAAATACGAAAAAATTATATGAAATTTGTTTCCACTCTATGAGAGATTCATCCCGAAAGAATGACATAAAGGAAAAGTGTACGAGTTGATTATTTTTATTGGTTAAAACTAATACTGACATGATGAAGGGGTTTATATAATATTTTTTTTCGTAGTTTGTATATTAAAAAACAATTTTGATTACTAGTGATGTTGATATAAGTAGGTCTCGAATTTAAGATCTTGTATATAAAAAATTCTTCGTTAAAAGACATATCATTTAAATTAAGTATATAAATCGATATGAATTAATTATAATAGTCTTGGAGAATTGAATAAGAGAAAATTCTGAAGAATATTGCATCTCAAGAAAAATTTTTCCCAAATATTGTTGATGGGAAAATATTTCCCGAAATATAGTGAAATGAACAGTAAATTGAAAGACAACTTTAGGAGGTTCCGTCTTTAACCATGGAAAAAAATTCAAAGCCAAAAGTCGAGCCTTTTGGCTCCAACTTTGAACAGTAGGAGAGACTGTTTGAAGACGGAGCCTTTAGGCTCCGACTTCTCTGTTATTTCTCTCTCCTGGCAGGCGCGGCAGACATGACAGACAAGGCTACAGTGCTGCATTGTGCAGTGTGTGCATGCATGCAAGGCTACTACTTTAGGCTCCTTTATTTCTCTTGGGTAATGGGGTTGGGTTGTGGCAGAATTGGTTGAAAAAAAATAAAAGTGACAAAAATAATTGAGGTGTAAATTTGATGTGTGGTTGAGATTATGTTATATGTTGATAAATAGAGTTGTTGGATGAGAAAATTTTGTATAGATAGTTTAGAGATTTTGAAAGAGTAAGAGTTTGATGATGATGATGATGATGATGAAGAAGAAGAAGAAGAAGAAGAAGAAGAAGAAGATTTTGAAGGTAATATTTTTAAGTATTAATTTATTTTTTGTTAAATATTTA
The DNA here is from genome assembly GCA_035048815.1 of Abelmoschus esculentus. NCBI lineage: Eukaryota > Viridiplantae > Streptophyta > Magnoliopsida > Malvales > Malvaceae > Abelmoschus > Abelmoschus esculentus. The sequence continues at coordinate 8,901,820 of JAUCBN010000049.1, forward strand.
TTTATAATTTTGTTTCTATAAACATAATTTTTTTTTGATTTTTTTATATATTCCATGTATTTTTATTTTCTTATGTTTTGTTGATAGGTTTGAATTGATTAATAGTTTAAAGAAGAAGAAGAAGGATTTAAAGAAACAAAATTGTAAGTATTTTAGTAATTTTTGTAATTTTTTTTTATTTTTTGTGTTATTTGAAAGAAATAGGAAATATATTTTGAATTTATTTAGAAGTAAGTATGTGTTGAGTTGAAGAGAAATATATTTGATAGAGTTGAGTTGATTAAGAGGAAGATGATGAATATCTTAATTTAGTAAGAATAGGATTAATTTATTAATATTATTATAATTTTAGTTTATTACTATTATTTTAAATTTATTTAAAATATCAGTTTATTTTAATTAAAATATCATTATAATTTTAATTAAAATATCAGTTTAGTATAAGAATTTTTCGTTTAAGAATAGGAATAATTTATTAATATTATTGTAATTTTATTTTATTAATATTATGGTAAATTTATTTAAAATATCAGTTTAATTTAATTAGGAAAATATGGAATGAAGTAATCTTACTAAATTTTATTTTTATGGAACCAAGAATTAGTTTTACTTTATTAATTAGTAGTAGTAAGAGTTGGTGGTTTGTTGAAATCTTTATTTTTATTAATTTTAATTTTTTGAATTTTTTATTATTAGGAAAATTAATTAAATTTAGTTAAGTTTATTTATTTTAGCAGATGGTTGAGCAAACTCCTCTTTTATATTTAGAGGATTGACATATTACGAGCTTTCACTCCATGTTGATGATATGGTAAAATCTTTTAATTTATATTTAATTAACAGTTTGTTTATATTTTTAATATTTTTGGTTTAATTATAGGATGCGGAGGATACATTTAAACACCACCGATCTATGGTAGAAACTCTGTTAGATGATCGGATTTTGGATTGGTTGCGTACTGCTGGATTTTATTATGCGAAATTTCTTCGGGGTTATAAGCTTATTCCAGGATTGATTACCGCTCTAATCAACCAATGGAGACCCGAGACACATATGTTTCATATGCCCTGTGGAGAATGCACGATCACTCTACAGGATGTTGTGTACCTTATTGGGGTCCCTGTCAACGAAAAACCATTGATTGAGCGAGTATGCATGGTTCAACAGCCGAGATTTGTGAAATGTATCTTGGCAAAGTTCCATATGGAACTAATGTTAAAGGTTCTCGTGTCAAGCTGAGTTGGTTAGAGAAGGAATTTTGCCTGAATGAGTACAGTATGGTTGAACATATTTATCAGGTGAGCCGAGCTTATATTCTACAGATGATTGGGGGTATTTTAATGCTTGATAAATCTGGAAATTTAGTTAGTGTTCGATATTTAAAATTTTTGAGCACACCTTGGGAATCTGGCTCGGAATATAGTTGGGGGTCCGCCATATTAGCGTGCTTGTATCGTGAGTTATGCAAGGGCGCTAGACTCGAAAAGGGTAAAAAGTTAGGTGGTATTGGTGGATGTCTATTGTTATTGCAAGCATGGGCTTGGCAGCGACTTTCATTCTTTATACTAGTGACCCGATCACATATTCAGTTTCCTTTCTATGCAAGGTGAATAATTTATGATAATCTCTACATTTTTTTTAAACGTGATGTTGTAGATTCATGCTAATTTTTTATTTATATATAAATGGTGCGAGGAAAATCACGAAATTGGATTGGTGCACAATAATGTTAGAGTCTTTAGATCTCATATAGATTCCTATTGTCAAGATCAGGTACTGAATTTTTCATTATTTTTTAATTCTTTAAATATTTTATTTCTTATTGCGAAAAATTCTGTATTATGATACTAATTGAAAAAAAAAATTCAGTTTATTTGGCAAGCTTACGATGATGACCAAATTTTTGTACCTGATTATCTCATGATGAATTCAGCTTTATGGTGTGTTGTTGCACCATTGATCCATTTTTCTATGGTAGAGTTCCAATTTAGAAATAGAGTGTTGAGACAATTTGGCTTCCACCAGCCTATTCCGCTTATTCCACGTGATCATTATTATCTTCATGTGCTTGAAGGACGTGGTTGAGCAGATACAGATTGAGAAGTCGTACATATTAAATTTATTTCTCTATGGCACAATAGAGCTCTATCGTTGCTGGAGCGACTTCCAATAGAAGCTGGTGATTATGATTTTAAGAGTTTAGAGTACATTATTTGGTATCGTTCTAATGTGGAAGCAGTACTTAACAACTCCCGAAGGACGAGAAGAATGCCGAAGAAATAAGAAAAAATATGGTGGTAAAGGCAAATACTCGAGGACAACTGTTGGCTCATCTTCGAATACAAATCTATGCAGTCGCAACCCCGAAGGTTGGCTAACCACATGGGAGCATGGGGTAATTCCTACTGGTGTATGGGAAAAAGAATCAACTTCTACATCTACGCATCGAGAGGAGCAACCAAAAGTACAACCAGAATATCATCCAGAAGTGGGTCATAGCTCTTCATGTTACTTGTGTTTTGATGAAGCTGGTTTATATAGACCCGAATTTCTACCCTTGCAGTCTCCCACTTTCGTTTATAATGATATTCATGATTTTCATGAAATGCAAAATTTGTTGCATTCACCAGATATAATGGGAGGAGCCGCAAGTTCTATGTTCATGACACCGCCAGCTTATACCGCTGTTAATGATGAGGAAGCACCACAGAGGCCACAGCGTATTCGACGACCACCATAAACTTATATGTCAACCACGCCTCGACATGGTAAAAAATTACACAAGAAATGATCGTATAATTTGGACTATATTTTTATTTGAATTCGTACTGTATTACTTAATGTAATTTTAGACTGTTATGCTTAATTTTTTACTTCCAGTATTTTTTTTACTTCCAATACTACAAAGCATCAATATTTAAATATTTAATTTAAAGATCAAAGATTAAATATTCAATACATATTCAAAGACGAAATTCAAAGATCAAATATTCACTATTGAATAGGATCAAATCTAGGCTCATTAGGACAGTTTCCTCTTGAATGTCCTTCACTCTACATATTGTGCATCTTTTTCTCCTTATGATGCAGATCCATACTAGTATAGATACGTGTCGATTTCGGTCTGCCTTTTGCAGATCGTATAATTTGGACTATATTTTTATTTGAATTCGTACTATATTACTTAATGTAATTTTAGACTGTTATGCATAATTTTTTACTTCCAGTATTTTTTTTACTTCCAATACTACAAAGCATCAATATTTAAATATTTAATTTAAAGATCAAAGATTAAATATTCAATACATATTCAAAGACGGAATTCAAAGATCAAATATTCACTACTGAATAGGATCAAATCTAGGCTCATTAGGACAGTTTCCTCTTGAATGTCCTTTGCTCTACATATTGTGCATCTTTTTCTCCTTATGATGCAGATCCATACTAGTATAGATACGTGTCGATTTCGGTCTGCCTTTTGGAGTGCGTCGAATGGTAGGATCTGGTATCCATTTTTCATGCTCCACCGATGGCCAATAATTTGAATTCGCAATTGCAGAAAACTCAGCTCGGTAAATATTAACCATCCTATGGAGATTGAAGAATTCATCAACATACGTGTAAGGGTCGACACCTACATACATACATGCTGCAACCGCATGTGAACAAGGATATCGCTAGACCTGAAACGCTCGACAGTCACACCACCTGCGTCTGAAATCAACACGAAATACATTGGAGTGCTGTTGATGATTGAATCGTGGAAGACCAACCACGTCAAATGTTTGATTCAGTCGATCAAAGCTGTGAACCTTCATTGAAGTTCCACTCGCCACATTATCTTGCATTTTCTTTACCAGATTTGTAGCCCATCTTTGACCCCTATTTATTAAGGCCTCAATCTCTTTTCCTTTAATAGTCACAACTTTACCCAATCGATAGTATGTCTTTTTCAGTAGACCGGCTATTGGAAGGTGACGAGATCCTTTGAGTACTCCATTAATACACTCAACAAGGTTGGCTGTCATCTTCCCATATCGTCTACCACCTTCGTCGTAACATTGAGCCCATATTTCCCTCTCAATATTGTTTGCCCAATTCCAAACACGTTGGCCATACTTCTGTAAATTTTCCATTTTCCTCTCAAATTCTGGTCGGGTAAGTATATAGCCTATAAGGAAAATAAATAATAATCTTAGTATATAATAACAAATAATAATACACGAACATTAATTAAAGATTCTTACCTATGCTTAAAATTTCACTGCAAAGATAAGGATTTTTGAAAGTCTCAAAACTGTTCTTCCCAATATGTCGAACACAGTATGCAGGATATGCGTGTGGAGGTTTCCAACGACTCTCTGCTCGATTCATAGCTGCTTTGATGCTGGTTCCTTGATCGGATATAATACAAACCCCATCTTCTTGAACGACATAATAACAAAGATTGGTTAAAAAGAAATTTCATGCTTCAGCGGTTTCATGTTCGAAAATTGTGAATGCAATCAGAAATACATTGTTCTCACTATCCTGCGCAACAAAAATCAATAATATATGAGAGTATCAACCATATAACCACGTACCATCGACTTGGATCATACGTTTCCAATAAGGAAAGCCTTCGATGCAAGGTTTGAATGACCAAAAAAGTTGATGTAGAAATTTATAGCCCAAAATAACTTGGCCTTGTTGGTCATATGCATCCTTCGTTTGATATCTCACTATCGTTCTTGGGATGAAATGAGTCATCGCTAGTAGTAAGGCTGGTAGCTCGTTGTATGATTTATCATAGTCACCGTAAACAAATTCCATGGCCTTATCCCTTGCATGCCACGTTTTTTTGTATTTTATCTGATACTCAAACAGTTGTGCAATGGTTACTTGAATCGTTGAAACAGGAATTCTTGGATTCGTTTCTACCAGATTCCTCACGTGATGGCTTATTATAGTTGAGTCTAATTTCCGGTGATCTTGATCGATGGACGTTCACAAACATGTATGGTCCTCATTGTATTTCATGACCTCCCAATGATTAGAACGCTTTAGTTTCGTCAATTGGATCTTCCAATTACATTCCTGACCATATTTTACGCATTTGGCAAACAAACTCCTTTGACTTGATTCTACAACAACATAATCAACATGGTTTCTTATGTTGTACTCTTTCAATGCCAAAGTCGCTTCGTCCTTTTCATCAAATTGAAGTCCAATCGATAATTGACCATATTGACTCGAAGTTAACAGTGGCATATTGGGAAATTGAGGAGCTCTCATTGAATCAAAATCCAAAGTAACCATATAAGCCGGAGGTTCATAGAATGTTAGGTCGACTCCGGTAGGACAAAAGTCTCCAACACGAAAAATAGGTGCTTCACCAACATCATCAGAAAATAAATCAGGATCATCGATATCTCTATCTTCACTGGAATCAGTAAGTATTTCACCCAAACGACCTCGTAGGTTTTCTATGTCAACATCATCAATCGGATCACTACTTGGTGCGCTTGATAAACTATATCTTAAAGTATCGATGGGATTCAATTTAGTCGATATCCCACTAGAGAACATTGCGACAAAACTTCCTTCGAGGAGATCAATATCATTACCTTAGTCCACTCGAGAGGATTCTCCAATGATATTACTCAATGGGTTCGGAACATCATGGACCTCAACAAATAATTCAATATACCGAATCTCCATAGACTCGTGCTCTGCAATCATCATGCTAACATCGTCATCATCTTTAAGATTAATTGCAACATATCTAACTGAATTTTAACATGTTAACCACCGATAACGCAAACTATGAACTCTTGCTCAAATTTTCTTTGATATTTTCTCCTTCAACTATCGAAGCGAGATATCTTTTGGAAATCTCAGTTTAGTAGTGTCTTCCGATTGAAACAAAATTCAAGATTCGTTTTTCACCATTTGACCATTGTAATACACGATCGTCAAAAATCTATCTTCGCTCATTTTATCTACATATTCGAAATAAATTTATACAATTTCAAAACTAAATACAACAAAATTCAACATATACATAAAAATAAATTCAAATCGAAACTAAAAAAATATTAATTTTAAATACATATATATAAATTTGAATATAAAAAAATACAGTAAAAAATAAAATAAAAAATCTTGACAAAACAAATAATAATCTTACAAAGCAATTAACAAATAAAAATTTAACGAATAGAAATATCAAATCTAAAATGCAACAAAAAATAACGAAGAACTTACCAATATTTTCAAAACCTCAGTAGAAATTTTGATTTTCTCTCCACTTCAACCTTCACTTTCAACTCTCAGAAAAAATATAACTCCTCAACTTTCATCATATATCCCTTTATAAAACATCAGAATAAATATAAATAATCATAATAATATAAACAAATAATTTTCTGAACCCAAAACTCTTACAACACGTTTCCATCCCATCACCTTATCATCCCTATTAATTTTCATCTCGAGTTCCATCACCCCAGCTTTTCTGCTGCGCTCCAGAACTGGTGAAAATACATTAAAGACGGAGCTTAAAGGCCCCGTCCATGAACATTGCATCTGCCATGCCATGCTGCGCGGGGTCAAAATTGCAGGATAGAGTCAAAGTCGGAGCCTAAAGGATCTGTCTTCAAACAGTCTCTCCTACTGTTCAAAGTCGGAGCCAAAAGGTTCGACTTTTGGCTTTGAATTTTGCTTCCATGGTCAAAGACGGAACCTCCTGAGGCTATCTTTCTGTAACCCCCTGTAATCACTAATTTTATCCGGGGTTTAAACCCGGGTTTTAAATTTCGATTAATTTCAAATAACGGGCTTAGTTTTAATTTTAAGTATACATAAATGCGTTTATTATGGGCTAAAAAATTGTATATAAATATTTTTTCTTTCTTTTCTTTATTTTTAATCAAAATAAAAATATTATAAATACTATTATTCTAAAATAAAAAAAAACATTATAATTCTATTTTCTCTTTAATTTTCTTTGGACGTATATGTTATTATTTCCTTTAAAAAATATATTATATAAACCTTTTAAATTTTGTTATTTTAATTAAAAACTAAAAATTTAAAAAATACTAGTATATACGTAAATATTATTAGTTTTGTGTTTGTTCCTTTTAGCCTTTAAAATATATATATAATATAAATTTAAAAAATATATGTATATATTCTTTTCGTTTTTTCCATATATACATATGTAATTTTATTTCTTTATTTATTATTATATTATTTCTTTATATCATTATTATATAACAAATCTAATAAATTAAAATCCAAAAATATTATATATTTATTTCGGTTTTTAACTATAAATGTTATCATTATTATTTAAATTATTTTTACTACTATATATAACATATTTATTAAATAGCCCAAATAACAATAATAATAACCCATTTTATAAATGAAAACCCAATATAAATAAATCAGTCCATTAATACTTCAGTCCAATAACAAAACATTACAAGCCCGGATTTAATTTTACAAGAGCCCACAAACTTGAGCCCAACCCGGATCATTACAAACAAAAGAAACCCTAATTAGCCTATCTTCTATGTGCAGCCGGATCTAGAGCGTTGGATCTGGCTTTTGATCCAACGTTTCAGATAAAAACGATGAAGCTTCTAGAAGGCTACACTCCCCCACGCACCGCTGATCCAGCTCCCCACGCGCGAGTGGCCTGCACGCGCTTGACGTTTCCACTCCCGATTGACCATTCGAATTCCTTCGCCGGACGTCCTTCACCGGTGGTCCCCTCCTCCTCCGGCGACCATTCCACGCATGCGAAACAAACAAAAATGGTCAGATCGTACCAATTTACAGAGCAAAAACGCGCAAATGGCAAAGAAAATTCGGCCTACTAGTCGACAATCACAGAGTCGATTCAGCACAAATATTCAAATGTTTCAGAACCAAATTTTAGACGAATACATCCAAATAGAGGCAGAACCGATAGGATTTTTCTTTCATTTTCTCTTTTGTAAATTGATCAGTTTTTTAAACCGAAGCAAATCACTATAATCGGGGTCTCCCCCAACCTTTTCAATCAATACAAGGGCATTTTTTTGAGGTATATCCTCTGTTCGTGTAAAAAATATAGGAAATAAAATAGAGGGGTTCGTTTTCTTACCTGGTGTTGAGGTCGTCCGTTGGATCCTTGAAGGTTCTCTGGTGATAAGCTGATGAGTGCCCAAAATTCCTATTTTCTATACCATTTTCCCACTTGATTATTGCTAATAAAGGACAGATTTAATGGCAATATTGGATAATTCTGCTTATTTCCATATTTCAGCATCTAAATACTCAATTTATGAATTAATCTATTATTTGGCATAAAACAGATGCATTTGATGGTTTCCTTTCTTAGACAGGAAACTGCATCATAGGATTGCCAAACAAGAAGATGGATGCTGGAAACCAAAGCTGGAATGCAGATAAGTACCCGCCTTGGCAGCACTCTGATGCCTCAGCATCAACTGAGGCCGCGGCAGCGCCCGAAGTGCAAATGTTGATATGATAGGCGGTCTGAAGAGAAAAATAAGGTGAACGTTTAAAACAAGCAGCATAGAAATCGGAGCTGAGGAACAAACGAAAAGCCAATGTCAAAGGCCACGTGGGAAAAGAATCCTTATAGGAATAAACTTGGAAATATTTTATTTATGAAAATTATTGTAATTCTACTCCATGTAGTATTCCTACTTAGGAAGGGTTTGCCCTAGGCCAAGCCTATATAAACCATAGCCTATGTAGAGAGGAGGATATCTCGAAATCAAGTTTCATAGAAAAACCCTAAACTCCTCCATCGTCCCATTGGGGTTTAGGTTAGATTGTGGAGTAGTTGTGAAAGAAAATTATACTTTGCTTTCTTGTTTAAATGCAATAAAATATCAAGGTTTGCTTATCCTTTGCCATTTTTTGTTCTTGCATTCAAGCTCGGGAGAGAAGTTTGTAAGTAATCTATTTATCTATACTCGGTAGAGTTAGATTCACGAAAGGGATAAGTACGGTATTTCAATCGCGAAATACTAATTCGGCCTAGGGATAGGTTAAGAGTTTCAGTGGCTAAAAGAAGTGTGAGATTGGTTGATGATTATAATTGATTCACGCCGGGAGGTATCGTCAAGGATTGATCACCAACAGTACTTCGACTTAGGGATAAGCGGAGTCACTAAAGGACACTTTGCCGAACTTTGATAAAGTCCACCCACGAGCAAGGGATTGCCGCGACGGACAAGTATCGTCGCTGTCAAGGCAGTAATCTGCAGTACTGCCGAGGCAGTGATGTACAATTGCATTGGACAGAAACAAGTCAATTGAACCCACACTACGAAGCACTCTAACCTACCCCACTTCTCCATCCTTGATTTCTTGATCATTTATATTTATTGCTTTAATTAGTTTCCTCAGTTATAATCCAACTCAATTATTTGTGTCTTTAATTTTCCATTGTGCAAGAAGAATAAATTGCGTAAGTAAAGTCAATCCCTGTGGGTTCGACATCTTAAATACTACAATCTGACAAAGGTGGAAGAACGAATGCTTCATCATAAAAGCAGGACTTTCTATTCTCCATCATAAGCCATGGCATCTTTTGCCGTTAGTGAACCGAGAACCGAGATCCAAGGGGGCTTCTTTCTTTTTTCGTTTGTTCGAACACAAATAAAGGGATTTTAATCTCGTTTTTTACCAAGAAAAGGGGAAGGAATCATCGTTTAAGGAAGGTTTCGAAAAGCAAAAAAAATGATTTTGGTTTCGCCTGGTGGTTTTTAGGTTTTGGTCGTGGTTTTTGGGTAAAAAGATGAACGTTCTTCGTGTTCATCCTTTTCCAGATGAACACCACAGAGAAAATAAGGTTTCATTTTCTTTCGGTTTTAAGGGGGGAATTTTTTTAATTTTGTGTTTGTTATTTATACCCCGGGGACCTTTTAAAAACGGTCTTTTTGCGTAATAAACCCCTCTGTGTCTTCGTAATAACACTCGGGGTCCTTATTTTTTTGTTTTGTATTTCAATTTAGTCACTAAATTCATGTCATAACCTTTTTAATAATGGTTTTATTATTAAAAAGGTGTCTACGTGTTTTTGAATAATCTTTTAAACCATTCCGTGTTTCTTAAATTACGCGCGCAGTCCTCGGATTTCTTTCTCGTTTTACAATTTGGCCACTAATTTCAGTCTTAAACCCGATTTAAAAAATGGTTAAATTATTTTGCGTCCCTCCGCGTCTGGAGGTTTAATTTTAGACCCTTCCCCTTGGTTAAATAATTTTACGAATCCTCAGTGCTTTTTTTGTTTTATAATTTGGTCCTTTCCAGAATTAAATTTTTATTATTTTAATTTATTTTAACCCTTTTTTATATTCTTACTTCATTATTCATATGTGACATGCATTTTATTTAAGCACTTTAATTATTTTTTATGTATTTTGTACATATTATTTCTTTTATTAGCTTTTTTATATTCATGTTTGTACATATTTTATTTGTGCCATGCATTTAGCTTTTTTATACATTATATCATGCACTTATTTATTTGTTTATATTGTATTTGCATATATTTGTCTTATTTTCATCATGTTTTATTGTGTTATATTTTTTATTTTATTATTCATGTGCATATATATTTTTGTATATGTTGTTTATGTTGTTCATGTTTATTTTGCCTATTTATTTATGCCATATATGTTTATTTTATGCATCTTACTTTGTTGTATTATTTTTTGCTTAAGCCATATCCACCTCTTTAATTAATGAATTTAATAATTACGTCTTTATTCGGTCGTAACGGGCCCGTCTTCCAACGTATTGGTGGCGGTGTATGCGTTTACCTTCGAGTAAAGACACGGTAAAATTAAAATTGAATTCGAAGTCTTAAACAAACAATTAATTTAAAGGCCACTTTTAACCAAAAATTCCAAAATTAATTTAAGCGGTATTTTGATAAAGGTGCCAATTTTTAGGCGGTTTTTTAACGCTAACACCGTTTTAAAATCGTAACCGACTCTCGAACTCGTTTTCTTTCGAATCTCTGATTTCCCGATGTTCGGTCTACCAAAAGTGACCGGTGGCAACTCCAACCTTTTTTAAATTCCTTTTCCAATTTCCCAATTACTTTTCAAATCCCTAACCTTAATTTTTCAAATTCCCATTTTAAAGAAAATTCCCAAATTTAAAATTTTAAAACCCCAGATTTCTATTTTTCAAAATCTCCCAAATTTTAGGTCTAAATTCCTAATTTCAAATTTCAACATAATTTTTAATTTTCCACTAGTGACCCCTTTTTATCCCTTTTTTTCACACTTAATTTTAATTATAATTTTAACACTTAATATTTTAATTTTAATTTTATTTTAGAAAATGGTCGCTATAGTTGGCGACTCCACTTTTTTAAAATGAGTCAAGTCTTGTTTTCAAATACCGCTTAATTAAATTTTGGAAATCTTGAAGTAAAGTGGCAATTAAATTAGTATTTGTTTATTAATTCGAGGTTAAAATATCATTCATACCCGTCTCTTTAAGTGGGGGGGGAAACGCTAAGTGTTTTCGTAAGGATATTGTTCCTTCGTACGAGCCTAGTAGTACCTTCGGGGCTCGATTACCCTATGCTTTCGTAAGGATATTGTTCCTTCGTAGGGGCATAGCTAAAGGGTCCCCCCTAAATTGAACTCGATCGAGATGAGCCTATAATGGGTGACGATCGAGGTCCTTGCTACTCTTAGAAGAGGACAGCGAGGACAATTTGGGTACCTCGTTAGAACCAAAACTGCATTTAGAGAATCTAGTCAACCTACCCGATTAGAGCCATGTGGTTAAACCTAGGTTCTTTTAGATGAGATATATAGGGTTATTTTGCTTCCTTTTTGCTTGCTCATTCATTTATGCTTTGTCACTTTTGCATCAACATTACATGAAGGTGTTGATCTAAGTGATTTGTCCAATTAGAGACTTTCATTACAATTAGAGAGTAAAAAAAAATCGAAAAAAATAAAAGAAAAGAAAAAAAGAAAAAAAGGAAAAATAAGATAAATAAAAAAAGAATAGAAGACAAAATTTTGAGAGATTGAAAAAAGAGAGAAAATAGAAAGAAAGAAAAACAAAAGAACATTAAGAGCTTTTAATCGGTGAAAGTAGCTCAAAGGGCAATCACTATCGTGACCAACACTTTCACTTGCATTCATTTTTGCATTCATGCATTTTCATAACATGTATCTTTGCATTCATTAATAAGGCAAGAAGATTAACCTTGGATACATCGTGGCAGTTTTCAAGCCACAACCATACCGCACTCTTACAACACCCGTTCTCAGTCGAGAGTCATGGACGAGAGATTGGCTAATGTTGAGAAGTCACAAAAGGACCTTGAAGACCGTTTGATCAACATTGAGGCAAAAATTGAGAAGTCTCAAAATGACATCATCACCCAGCTCACCGCTTTGTTTGAAAAGTCCGACCATGGAAAGGCTAAGGTTTCTAATGAGCAATCTAACATGGAAGACCTAGGTGGCAACACTTCTCACACTAGGGCTCAACCCGAAGCATCGATTCTAAAAGGCATCCACATCGCCGGGGCATCTGTTAACCATCCTGTTGAAGTGGGGCATGACTTCGAGAATGAACTCAATGTCGAGGTCCCGGATTTGGACTTAATGATTGAGGTCGAAAAAAGGTTGAGGAAAGAGTTCGAGAAGAAATTTGAGGAGAAACGCCTCCAAGTTGAAGAAAAAGTCAACCTGATGCAAGCTACCGAAGACTTTGGGATCGATGCCTACAAACTAAGCTTGATGTCAAATTTGGTCATCCCACCTAAGTTCAAGGTGCCGGACTTCGAGAAGTATGATGGGACCACTTGCCCTTCTGCTCACTTAACCATGTATTGTCGCAAGATGGCGGCATATTTGAGAAACGAGATGCTCCTCATCCATTTCTTTCAAGATAGCTTGACTGGGGCAGCTACCCATTGGTATGCCCAACTCAGTCGGGCAAATCTGAAGTCATGGAAGGATTTGTCCAAAATCTTCATCGAACAATACAAACATGTGAAGGACATGGTCCCAAATAGAACCATGCTTCAAAGTCTGTCTCAAGGGCAAGATGAGACCATCCGACAGTATGCCCAGAGATGAAGAGATATTGCGATCCAAGTTCAACCGCCAGTCTTGGAAGGTGAAATCACTCGCCTATTTGTGGACTCCCTTCATGGTCCACTCTATGAGAAAATGATCAACAATATTTCTTTGTGATTTGTCGAATTTGTGAGTATGTCTGAATCCATCGAGGCTGCCTTCAAGAGTGGCAAGCTAAAATCCGGGGAAAGCACACAAAAGTACCCGAAGAAGAGGGACAACGAGGTGAGCTATGTGAACACCCCTTAGCCCAACAATGTCTTTATTGCCCCAAAGTTTGCATCTACAAGTGCCCAAGGGTCCAGCAAAAGAGAGCCAAGGAAGGAAGAAGTCTTCCCCCTATACCGGTGACTTATAGTGAGCTATACCCCAAGCTTCTCGAGGCAAATCCGGTTCTTCCCTACCACATTACCCCATTACAACCTCTTTACCCAGCATGGTACAACCCCAACGTCAAGTGTGAATAGCATACCAGGGTCTTCGGGCATCACACTAATGATTGCAAGGCTCTCAAAAGGATGGTTCAAAATTTGATCAATATCGGGGTCATCAAGTTTGACAATCCAAATGTGACAACCAATCCGTTGCCAACCCACGACAAAGCTTAGATGACGGAGATCTCACTAGTTGCTAGCAGCCTTTCATGCATCTCGCTTTAGCTTTTCATAGATGTCTGTTTTCATATTTTCCTTGCATTTTAGTTTTTCCACTTTTCTGTTTAATTAAGTCTCGCTATTTTGGCCCGAAAGTAGCGATGAACTTTTGTAAAGGGCTTCTATCATGTTTTCTTTATTTTTCTAATTCAATGAAGAGGTGCACTTGTTATATATATACCTTTTCTTACCCTTTTAAAGATTCTTGGATATTTAATGTTTGTTGTGTCTCCAATTCAGACACATAAAACACAATCAAATAATTAAATATTGTGATAACGATGAAGTATAATTATGTTTTTAATCCGCTTCGGTCGGAAAGCTTGAGAAACGAGACTACTAATCCTTCGATAATGTTCGATGATAAGAGTGTCCCGTGGAAAAAGAATATACTCAAGTTTTAGAATTCCAAGAGGTGTAAAGCATTAAAAAAAAAGAAGAAAAAAGAAGAAAAATAAAAGAGAAAAATAGAAATAGAGGTGAAAATGTTAAAACCCTCAATTGAACGAGCAATCCAATAAATCTCGGAGCATCCTGATGGAGCTGTGGGGGAAGAACGAATCTAAGAAGGAGTCAGATCTCCACCAGTTTGATACCCTAGCGTCAGGGATGACTCTTTGAAGACACTAACAACATAATACACTAATGATTAAGTGCAAATTAAAGCACATGCTTAGACTTGGAATTCTCGGACCGAGTTACAAGAGATAACAAATATGAGAACTAGAAGGAGTAGTTTTCAAGCGGATCAAGCAAGTATGGTAATCATGAGGATGAACCGAGTATTTTGAACAAAATTTTTACACTTAAAATATCACCACAACATTTCAAGACAAAACATTAACTAATGAGTGTCGAGTTTGAGACACTTTTGCATTCGATATCTAAGGATTCTGTTCCTTTTACATCTATTTTTACTATCAATTTTTCAATCTTTGAGCCTTTATTCATTAAGGCGTTGTGCATTAAAACACCAATTTTTGAAAAATCTCTTTAAAATATTTTAAATTCATTTTTTACAAAATGCAAGGACTTTGATGCATTTAACCATCTTTGATTAAGCTCAAGAGTGGCAACATTATATGATGCGAGGTTTCCCGTTAAAAAAGGACCTTTTATTTTTTTGAGAAAATTGCTCGAGCTTATTGACAAAGACATCCAGCTTTTGAACGAAGTATAGAAAACAAAATTTTGGGGGGAAAATTTTGTTGGGGTATAAAGGCAACCATTCAGCCTACCGATAAGATTTCCTTCAAAGACAAGTTTGACCAAGCCTAATCCATGACATAAGTTTTGAAGAGAGGCTTCGATTAAGCCAAACCCATTTTGAGAAGATAGAACCCACCAGTGTTCAGGACATGATCAATTGCACGCAATGCGACCTTTCAGGAGTTTATACCAGATGTTTATATTTTGGGGCAAGTGTTACCCTAGTTTCAAGAGCGCTTATTTACAACATTTGGTCTTCAGTCTAATAGACTTCATTTTGACCAATGCAAGCCAAAGGTCTCCATCAAGAAGAAGACTCAATGAAGTTGAAAGCCCGAGTATCCAAGGGTGATCAAATTTTGAGGGCCCAATCCTTAGACACTAAAAAAGACATTCATCATTCAGCTTAGTATTCCCTAGAATTGGGGAACATTAATACATACATTCATTCCCTAGAATTAGGGGCATACTAGAACATGCATCCATCATTTAGCCAGACATCCCTAGGTTAGGGGCATACTAACCACACATCAAATCATTTTAATCTCTTTTGAAAGAAACTTCACATCTTTGGGACATCAGTAAGGCGATCAGTGCGTGATGAACCAAGCCTCCAGTAAGACAATCGGTGCATGATGGATTTTTCTCTTCGGGACATCAATAAGACGATCAGTGCGTGGTGAACCGAGTTTCCAGTAAGACGATCAGTGCATGGAAAGCTATTTGTTTTTGGGACATTAGTAAGGCGATCAGTGCGTGATGAACCAAGCCATCAGTAAGACGATCAGTGCATGGTGGGTTATTATCTTCGGGACATCAGTAAGACAATCAGTGCGTGGTGAACCGGATCTTCAGTCTAGCTGTCAGTAAGGCGATTAATGCATGGTGAGATAGATCATTCAATATTCAACTTTTGCTTTTGGGACATCAGTAAGGCAATCAGTGCGTGATGAACCAAGCCATCAGTAAGACGATCAGTGCATGGTGGGTTATTATCTTCGAGACATCAGTAAGACGATCAGTGCGTGGTGAACCGAGTTTCCAGTAAGACGATCAATGCATGGAAAGCTATTTGTTTTTGGGACATCAGTAAGGCGATCAGTGCGTGATGAACCAAGCCTCCAGTAACACAATCAGTGCATGGTGGATTATTCTCTTCGGGACATCAGTAAGACGATCAGTGCATGATGAACCGAATCTACAATCTAGTTGTCAGTAAGGCGATCAGTGCATGGCGAGCTAGATCATCCAATATTCAACCTCTTTGCTTTGGGACACCAGTAAGACGATCGGTGCATGGTGGAACGGATCAACATCAAATTCTTCAGTCAACAAATCATTCGGCGCGTGAAATTTTGATTCGAACAGGGAAGTCGGATAAAATTAGTGCTTATTGTCTTTGCTTTATCATTGTTTTACAACGATAAGCAAAGAGGGGCAGTTGTAATCACTAATTTTATTCGAGGTTTAAACCTGAGTTTTAATTTTCGTTTAATTTCAAATAACGGGCTTAGGTTTAATTTTAAGTATACATAAATGCGTTTATTATGGGCTAAAAAATTATATATAAATTTTTTTTTCTTTCTTTTCTTTATTTTTAATCAAAATAAAAATATTATAAATACTATTATTCTAAAATAAAATAAAAAACATTATAACTCTATTTTCTCTTTAATTTTCTTTGTACGTATATGTTATTATTTCCTTTAAAAAATATATTATATAATCCTTTTAAATTTTGTTATTTTAATTAAAAACTAAAAAATTAAAAAATACTAGTATACACGTAAATATTATTAGTTTTGTGTTTGTTCCTTTTAGCCTTTAAAATATATATATAATATAAATTTAAAAAATATATGTATATATTCTTTTCGTTTTTTCCATATATACATATGTAATTTTATTTCTTTATTTATTATTATATTATTTTTTATATTATTACTATATAACAAATCTAATAAATTAAAATCCAAAAATATTATATATTTATTTCGGTTTTTAACTATAAATGTTATCAATATTATTTAAATTATTTTTACTACTATACATAACATATTTATTAAGGAGCCCAAATAACAATAATAATAACCCATTTTATAAATAAAAACCCAATATAAATAAATCAGTCCATTAATACTTCACTCCAATAACAAAACATTACAAGCCCGGATTTAATTTTACAAGAGCCCACAAACTTGAGCCTAACCCGGATCATTACAAACAAAAGAAACCCTAATTAGCCTATCTTCTATGCGCAGTAGGATCTAGACTATTGGATCTGGATTTTGATCTAACGGTTCAGATTGAACCGATGAAGCTTCTAGAAGGCTACGCTCCCCTATGCGTCGCTGATCCAGCTCCCCACGCGCGAGTGGCCTGCACGCGCTTGACGTTTCCAATCCTGATTGACCATTCGAATTCCCTCGCCGGACGTCCTTCATCGGTGGTCCCCTCCTCCTCCAGCGACCATTCCACGCATGCGAAACAAACAAAAATGGTCAGATCGTACCAATATACAGAGCAAAAATGCGCAAATGGCAAAGAAAATTCGGCCTACAAGTCGACAATCACAGAGTCGATTCAGCACAAATATTCAGATGTTTCAGAACCAAATTTCAGAAGAATACATCCAAATAGAGGCAGAACCGATAGGATTTTTCTTTCATTTTCTCTTTTGTAAATCGATCGGTTATTTAAACCGAAGCAAATCACTATAATCAGGGTCTCCACCCAACCTTTTCAATCAATACAAGGGCATTTTTTTTGAGGTATATCCTCTGTTCGTGTAAAAAATATAGGAAATAAAATAAAGGGGTTCGTTTTCTTACCTGGTGTTGAGGTCGTCCGTTGGATCCTTGAAGGTTCTCCGGTGATAAGCCTTGGCATCTTTTGTCGTCAGTGAACCGAAAACCGAGATCCAAGGGGGCTTCTTTCTTTTTTTGTTCGTTCGAAAACAAATAAAGGGATTTTAATCTCGTTTTTTACCAAGAAAAGGGGAAGGAATCATCGTTTAAGGAAGGTTTCAAAAAGCAAAAAAAAAGGATTTTGGTTTCGCCCGGTGGTTTTTGGGTTTTGGTGGTGGTTTCTGGGTAAAAAGATGAACGTTCTTCGTGTTCATCCTTTTTCAGATGAACACCACAGAGAAAATAAGGTTTCATTTTCTTCCGGTTTTAAGAAATGGGGAGGGGGAAAGTTTTTTAATTTTGTGTTTGTTATTTATACCTCGGGGACCTTTTAAAAACGGTCTTTTTGCATAATAAACCCCTCCGTGTCTTCGTAATAACACTCGGGGTCCTTTTTTTGTTTTGTATTTCAATTTAGTCACTAAATTCATGTCATAACCTTTTTAATAATGGTTTTATTATTAAAAAGGTGTCTCCGTGTTTTTGAATAATCTTTTAAACCATTCCGTGTTTCTTAAATTACGCGCGCAGTCCTCGGATTTCTTTCTCGTTTTACAATTTGGCCATTAATTTCAGTCTTAAACCCGATTTAAAAAATGGTTAAATTATTTTGCGTCCCTCCGCGTCTGGAGGTTTAATTTTAGACCCTTCCCCTTGGTTAAATAATTTTACGAATCCTCAGTGCTTTTTTTTGTTTTATAATTTGCTCCTTTCCAAAATTAAATTTTATTATTTTAATTTATTTTAACCCTTTTTTATATGCTTACTTTATTATTCATATGTGACATGCATTTTATTTAAGCACTTTAATTATTTTTTATGTATTTTGTACATATTATTTCTTTTATTAGCTTTTTTATATTCATGTTTGTACATATTTTATTTGTGCCATGCATTTAGCTTTTTTATACATTATATCATGAACTTATTTATTTGTTTATATTGTATTTGCATATATTTGTCTTATTTTCATCATGTTTTATTATGTTATATTTTTTATTTTATTATTCATGTGCATATATATTTTTGTATATGTTGTTCATGTTTATTTTGCCTTTTTATTTATGTCATATATGTTTATTTTATGCATCTTACTTTGTTGTATTTTTTTTTGCTTAAGCCATATCCACCTCTTTAATTAATAAATTTAATAATTATGTCTTTATTCGGTCGTAACGGGCCCGTCTTCCAACGTATTGGTGGCGGTGTATGCGTTTACCTTCGAGTAAAGACACGATAAAATTAAAATTGAATTCAAAGTCTTAAACAAACAATTAATTTAAATGTCACTTTTAACCAAAAATTCCAAAATTAATTTAAGCGGTATTTTGATAAAGGTGCCAATTTTTGGGCGGTTTTTTAACGCTAACACCGTTTTAAAATCGTAACCGACTCTCAAACCCATTTTCTTTCGAATCTCTGGTTTTTCGGTGTTCGTTCTACCAAAAGTGACCGATGGCGACTCCAATTTTTTTTAAATTCATTTTCCAATTTCCCAATTACTTGTCAAATCCTTAACCTTAATTTTTCAAATTCCCATTTTAAAGAAAATTCCCAAATTTAAAATTTTAAAACAACAAATTCTATTTTTCAAAAACCCCAAATTTTAGGTCTAAATTCCTAATTTCAAATTTCAACCTAATTTTTAATTTTCCACTAGTGACCCCCTTTTTATCCCCTTTTTTTCACACTTAATTTTAATTATAATTTTAATACTTAATATATTAATTTTAATTTTATTTTAAAAAAGGTTCGTTACACCCCCTCGACCCGGTCTAGACGCCACCCGATTCGAATGAGCTATACGGGGAATACCGAGGCTAATCCGGAGACTCGCCCCGATATACAATCCTAAAAAAATCTTTTATCTTTTCTAAATGCATTAATTAGATCCTAAATATTCATGCAAGGACTGAGTTCATTTGTAGCAGAAATTAATGAGAAACGAGTCCTAATTTAATAAAACAAGTTTTAGGGACCTAATTGTAATTTTCTACATAATTATGATCAAAATGTTAAATTAAGGTTATCAAACCTTAATTAAGTATATTACATGCTTAAGTCTCAAATTTCATATTAAAATAATATCTACTAGATGCATTTAATCACCTATAAACCATAAACCACATATTTCAACAAGATTTCTAGATGCAAATCATCCTAGTTCCATGTTCTTAATATAAATTGAAAACAATATTCATCAAGGTAAACATACTTCAAATTCATCATGGATTTCTTCATGAATACTTCAAAGCAAAATAATATCATAACATGAAAAACAAAAAGTATCACTAAACATACTTGCTTTTAACATTGTATTGGTATTAGTGAACCGTTTAGACTATCACTAAACGTTAGGATAAACGGAAACGGCAGGCATAGAGCCAATCGCCAACATGCCACATATGAAAGACAATCGCTACTCATATCACGTGTGAAGGCCAATCGCCTAATCACACCCATGATGGAATAAAACCAATCATGAAACACACCTTAGCATCCCGGGTAAGCAACACTTATATGTAATACAACACATATATCACAATGTAAGTATTAACTCTAATGCATCACCAAGGCATTTATACACGTACGCATTTTAATTATAGTGCACTCACATCCTATTGATCGATCAACTTATCCACGTTTTATCATCTTTAATATCAATACTAAAAACAAAACACGATGCTCAAGTTTTAAAACAAAAACAGTGAATCATAACTCATGCTTCCCATCAATACTTGCATCAAGTGCAAAAACCGATAAAATCTCTTTTTATCAAATTTTGAAAACAAAACCATGGGATCATCAAAACATTTTAAAAAAAGTATCATGAGCATCTAATCACATGTATAATTTCTTATGCATCATTAAAACATGAACATGACAAAACACATAGTAAAGAAAGGCGTAATATGGGATTTTCAAAAGAGTATAACTTAAAAACTTACTTCGGAGTATAGGGAGGTTTTTCACACCTTCCCTACACCCTTAAACATTTTAAAAATAGATTTAAAACACTGCCAAAGCAGCCCACTATCAAAATCACTCACCGATAACCAAAACTTGCTTGACATGTCACTCGAAAACGAGATTCGGCTTTTCGATCTCCCTCAAACTTGTTCCTCTACCTCTTGACCTAATTCAAGCATCAAAACCATAGGTTTTAGGATATTATAACACACCCAAACATCCCTCAAGTCGGACCAATACATGACAGCCTCTAAAAACACCATAAAACCTAACCGAAACTCACCGAAAACCTCTCCAAACACCCCCTAAACCTTATGTACGGGATTAGATACTTAAAAGCCATCTTAATTACATCTAAAAACTTCAAGATTCATTTATTTAGGCATAAAAAAACAACCATGAAAAACCCTTGAACGAAAATCAAGAAAACAATAGAATTTTTATCTAGAAAACCGATTTTATTGGTTAAAGACTTTAAAGATTGTTTCAATCAGACAAGAACTTAGGAATTTCATTAAAGAACTTTAGTTTTCAGAGGTTTGAATGATTCTCACCTCCAAAATTGATCCCACCCCTTCAAAGGTTTAAAAACTAGAAAACCCGTAGAAAAACGAAGAGATTTTGATGAAGAAAAATATAGGAAAATAAACCAACGAAATTTCATTAAAAAGAATGAATATATACCTTGAAAAGATGATGAAGACGCTGCCTTGGAGAAGAAGAAACAGAAATTTAAAGAATGAATGTTTTTAAAAAGTGAATTTTTGTGTTTTATATTAAAATTAGAGAATTTTGATTACTTAGGTTAAAACAAGGGATTAAAGGTTGTTTATATAGGCTCTTGGAAGACCTAGATCAACTAGGATTAGGATTATATCAAATTACCTTAAAGATTCAAAGGTTTGGCTTAGTTTATAAAATTATCCTCAAGTTTTCAATTTTTACAAAATAATCACTAATTTCAAAATCTTTGGGATTCAAGGGTCAATTTTCAAAATTGATTTGACCTAAGTCAACTATATACTAAATAATGATTTTAGGATATTTTTCCATAATTTATTTTGATTAAAAAAATCAATTAAGTATTTAATCCCGAACTAGGCTAAACAGGCTAAATCGACCCATTAACTTCTAGGCCCATTTTTTGGGTGTTACACTTTTAATTTACTGTTCCTTTCACAATATTTCGGGAAATATTTTCCCATCAACAATATTTTGGGAAATTTTTTATTGAGTTGCAATATTCTTTAAAATTTTCCCGCTAATTGTGTTTGGGTTATAACTATAAAAATGAAATGAAAGTCCATCAAGGTCCATCAGCATGAATGTCTTGAGAAGAAAACCCCCCTAAAAAGATTACCAAGTAAAAATATATTTGAATTGAATTTCCAACGAAGAAGGAGAAGAGCAATGTTACAAGTGGGGAAAAAGCAGAGAAGAAGGAACATAAGCAGCATAGGAATTGGCTAAGATCTCTCCGTCACCATTTTTTCTCCCAACGGCTGCGCTTTTTAGATCGAGTATGCCGTCAAAGTCGTCGATAATAGCGGGTCCTCCCTTCCTTTTCTCCTTTTGATATGCAGTTTTAGGGCGTTAAAACATAGTTTCTCGTTTTAAAAAAATATTTCTTTATGCAGAACTGTCATCGGAATAAAATGCAAAGATGGGATCGTTATGATAATTTTTTCTTTAATATCTTATTTGGGGGAAATAGCTACAAGAAGTATTTGAGTGTAAATTAAAATAGGTATTGTTATTTTTAAGGTGTTGAGAAGATGATAGCATCAAAAGATGATGTTACCTGGTTCTAATCGAAGAATTCATTCTGTTCACCGTCATTCCGGTATGGTACTCATTATTCCTCCTCTCTAATTTTTAGCTTTAATTTTAAAATCAATGGTGAAATTACCCACATTTTTCACTTTCACTAGTATTGTATACTATAATTCAGGCAGTGGCTGGATTGGCAGCTGATGGTAGACAAATTGTAGCCCGTACTAAATCTGAAGCTACTAATTACCAAAGTTTTTTTCCCACTTTTCTTTTCTTTAGGTTAAATTTCCAAAACCAGTTTTAACTGTAGCTATTATATGTCCATCTAATTTTAAGTTCTTTGTTGGTGGTTGTGAAGTGTGTATGGTGAACCTATTCTTGTCAAAGAACTTGTTGAACGTTGCGGACACCATTTTCAGTTCGAGTTGAAATTGGTTGGACTTTTAAAGTTTCTTAATAAATTGGAGTCTTCATCGTTCGTTTTGAATAGGTATGATTGAAAACCTATAAAACTGATCTCTGTCTCAATTAGAGTCATAATCGGGTTCGGGAGTCGGTTACGTGCGAGGAATGTTATAGCACACCACAACACCCAAAATTAGTACCTAAAAAGGGTTGTATTGTCTACAAAGTTTCTAAGGTGGGTTAATAGCACTATTATAAAAATTAACTATATTAAAAAATAAAATTGAATAACACAATATAAACATATGTCAAAAATAATTCAAACATAAAAAAAAAAGTTAAACCAAAAATAATTCAAACATGAAAAAAAAAAAACATACACACAAAAATCAAACTAAAAAAATTAAAAATTAATTTTATATAAAATCTAATTTTCTACTTCACTACTCTAATAAAATATAATTAAAATTTAATTCATAAATTAATTAAAATAATAAAATAAATTAATTATTAAATTAAATCTACAACGACTTTATTGGTTTAATTATTAAATGAATTCATGAATAAGGATCTAATTAAAATAAATCACAATCTAAAACAAGGATTAAGACGAAATAAAACTAAAACTTAGAGGTATGAACTTAAGCACCTAAATCTAAGGGGATCTACAAAGTAATTTCCCCCTAATTCATGTAGATCTCCGTCAAATTATGAATTTGAATTCAATTGATGCTTTGCCACTGACACACGCAAGCTTCTTTTTTTTTCGTATCTCGGTATCCAATGCTCACCAATAAGTTATTTTTTTATAATATTACTGATCAAAATTAATTAAAAGAGGGATAATCTGATACCATTTAGTTCTCAAAACGTTAATCATTACTTCTCAATTTATTTTACATAAAAAAATAAAGGAATAAAGATTACAAAAACTTTCCACTAATGAAATTACAAGGTAATCACTTGATCTCTTTTTTTTTGCTTGAGTTTCCTCACTAGATCTTCTCCTTTCTTAGTCTGATTTTTCGTCGGATTTTTTCTTGTATTTTTCTATAACGTTTGGGGTATTTATATTATGGCAGTTAGTTTTTTAGTGTTTGTACTCCGAAAATATTGGAATTTGTTGGAGTATTTTGCTTGGTGAGCTAGAGTTTGAGAGGAAATCAAAGTTCTCTTAGTATTAGATGACTCTAGAATTTTTTTATTTTTAAATATTTTTTCGAATTTTTGGATATTTATTTGAATCTTTCTATATTTTTTTGAATTTTTTATTTTTATTTTTTATATTTCTAAATTTTTGATTTTTTTTATTTTAGTTTATTAACCAAATCTATTAGATTAGGTTCAATCCAAATATTTAAATTGAATAAAATTTATTATATACATCTGTCCCTCTTTGCTCATTACTCGAATGGAGGAAGTGAGCAAAGACTAGAAGCAATAATTTTTTTCAATGAGAAACAACCTATTAGTGATGACATTTTATTTCAAAGGTAGGTGATGAGGTAAATGATGACACGTCATCTTAGAGGTAGTTGACGATGTTTATTCTTGAAAATAAATATTGGTACTTCATCTTGAAGGCACCCCCTTTTTATAGGCCAATCTCTTCATTCTAAAAAATGCACGTGTTTCTAATGTACTTGTCTGACATGCAAGATGTTCAAATGTTCTAAATACAAGAATATTAGATTTTTTATTTTGGATTTGTTTGTCTTTATTTAGATCAAGGTAATTGTACTTCATCTTTTCTACTGCACATCGTTCCTTTTAAGTTCTAAAACTTTCCACTGAGCATCATTTTGTTTTAAACCATTTATTCAAGTAATGTATCGAATATAAAAATATATTGTAGACCCCTTTGAGTGTAGCAACACGTCCATCAATTTAATAAAAGAATGCACAACAGTTCAGATGATATAGAAACATAAGGTAACAAGATTATTAAAAATTTCCTCTTATTAAATAAAAACGACATAGGCCTTAATAAATGACAATCGAAAGTTTGAGAAAATAACAACATCAAATAATAATAATAATAATAAATAAAATAAATATCGTAAGATATCAATTACAAGGACTCCACTGCTACATCGCTCAAGAATATTTTTTGTATATGACTTCTGCTTAGTAGAGCTTAAGTTATTGACCAAACGTTTAAAGACATATGAACTTTCTTCTTGTACCATTTTCTATCTCATAACTTGAATCTCCCAATGATTTCAAGGCACTCTTTTCGAGTTTTTACCTTGAATTCTTTTTTTCTTTTTTTATCACTAGGGTCATTTTAGTTTTTCTCCTATTGGTGGTTCTTTCTCTTTTCTCTTTTTTTTTTACCAGTAGGGCCTTGTCGGGTTTTCACCTATTGGTGTTGTCACGCATTCAAGCATAATACTTTTTCAATGATTCTGAATTCATAGGATTTGATAACTCATTTCTGTTTATCTCGGTTAAGATTAATGCTCTACCAAAGAATGTTTTTTCACAATAAATGGTCTTTCCCAATTTGGCATCCATTTTTTCGTCGGACTTTTTTATCGTGAGCCTAAATCATTCGTTTTTGCTCATCTGCCCATGACAAATCTCCTTCAATCTCATTTCTTCTATCAAATTTAATTGATCATATCTTACTTAAGTCCACTCGGCCTCATCTAATTTAAGTTCCATTAAGACACAAAGTGATAAAATCTCAACTTCAATTGGTACTACAACTCCTGTTTCATATACTAAAGAATGGGAAGTTTCTTCTGTAGATGTTCGTACAAATGTACGATAATGCTAATAATGCAAAATATAGTTTCTCATGCCAATCTTTATATGTTATTGCCATCTTCTCAACAATCTATTTAATATTTTTATTAGTTGCTTCAACGACCCTAATTATTTTTGGGCAATAGGGTGATGACTTGTGATGTTTTATCTTAAACTGTTCACAAACTTTTTTCATCATTCAATTATTCAGATTTAAAACATTGTCAAAGATAATCATTTCTGGTAGATCATATCGATAAATTATTTATCTTTTGAGGAATTTGCATATTGGCGATCTAGTTACATTTGCATACAAAGAAACTTCTACCCATTTGGTAAAATAATCAATCATTAAAAAGATGAAACGATGTCCATTTAATGACTTTGGTGTAATTGGTTCAATTACATCCATACCCCATATTGCAAACGGCCACAGAACTGTTATAACATGAAGAATTGTTGAGACTGTATGAATTTTATCTTCATAATCTGGCATTTGTGACATCTCTGAGCAAAATTGATGCAATCTTCTACCATAGATATCCAGAAATAACACGACGTCATAATTTGCCTTGACATATTGAGACCATTCACATGAATTTCACAAATTCCTTCATGAACCTCCTCAATTATCTTTTTCTTGCCTCATAACTTTTTATTCATCTGAGTAACATTTGGTCACTTTATCTTTTGTATAGGATTTTTCCGTCAAGGACGTATCTTGTAGTCATTCTCCGAATAGTTCTTTTATTAACATTGGTTGCTCACTCGGGATACTTTTGATGCTTAAGATATTGTAAAATATCGTAATACCAGGGGTGATCATCTATCTCTTCTTCGATGACATAACAACTAGCAGGAGATTTAAAGATGATCATTTGTATGAGCATTATATTAGTTTCTCTATTTGCTTTAAACATAGAAGCCAAAGTTGCCAATGCATCGGCCAATTGATTATCCTTTCGTGGGAGATAATAGAAGGACATTTTCTCAAAAAAAATTATTAATTCAAGGATGAGCTTGCTATATTCAACCAATTTACCGTTTTTTGTTTTTCACTCTCTATGAAGTTGATAAATCACTAATGATGAATCACCATATACTTTGAGAGATTTGATTTTTCGTTGGATTGCAACACGAAGCCTCATTATATATGTTTCATATTTTTCCATATTATTTGTACACTCAAAATTTAGTCAGCCAGTAAAGGGATATAATTTTCATTGGGAGATATTAGAACCATCCCAATTCTACAACAATAAGTGCATTGGAAGCTCCGTCAAAATTCATTTTCCAATTTGTTTCGCTAGTTGGTTTATTTTCACAACTAGTTAAGCACATAAGGTCCTCATCAAGAAAGTCAAAAATCAAAGGTTCATATTCGGGTGAAGCGCGACTTGGTACAAGGTCCACGATAGCGCTACCTTTAATGGATTTTTAGTTTACATACTCAAAAAGTAGAATTTGCCATCGAGCCATTCTTTCTAATAAGTCTGGTGATTCCATCATGTATTTTATTGGTTCTAGCTTTGCAATTTGTATGGTATAACATGTATTAATGAAGCTTGCGGACGGTACAAATCAAAGAGCAAAACAACTTTAGGACAAAAGAATACCTTAATTCATAATCAGTAAACTTTTTACTAAGATAATAAATGACATGTTCCTTTCTTCCAGTTGCTCTTGTTAACCTAATACTCACCCCAAGGATTTTTTAAATACCATTAGATATAAAATCAAAGGTTTTCTTGGTATAGGCGACACTAATACAAGAGGATTGACATGTATTGTTTAATTTTGTTAAAAGTTTCTTGACAAGATAAATCCTAATTACTCGTATTATTCTTACTTAAGAGGCAAAAAATGGGATCACATTTGTCAGTTAGTTGAGAGATAAACCGAGAAATGTAGTTTAGTCCCTATAAGAAACCTCAAACTTCTTTTTGAGTACGAGGAGGCGGGAGTTCTTGAATAGCTTTGATTTTATTAGGATCCATTTCAATTCTTCATTTGCTGACAACAAACCCCAATAATTTTTTTGAAGAAACTCCAAAAGTGCATTTTATCGGATTAAGCTTCAATTGGAATATTTTCAAATGTTCAAAAAGTTTTCTGAGATTGATGATATGTTCCTCTTCTGAGCAAAACTTAGCAATCATGTCGTCTATATAAAAATTGATTTTCTTATGCATCATGTCATGGAATAAAGTTACCATGACCCTTTGATATGTTGTTGTAACACCCCAACCTGGATGTCACATTGGGCCTCTAGCCCAAAACCTATATTTCAAAATTTCTTTCGAAAGCCCAAAAAATAATTCAATCCAAGTTCAACATCATTTCATAAAATCCATTTTGGGCTAAAATATAAATCCGAAAATAGTTTAAAATACTAGGAGCTCCAAAATATTATAACCCATTAAAAACATTCGACTCGAATAATAAATAGAGTTACAAAAATATATAGGGTCCAACAAAGTACTAGCCCACTAAGTCTATAATTATACTCTGACACAGGTCGATGCTGAAATCCAAACCTCGATGGTGCTCCACAGAAACCGGCTTCACCTAACCTACGCATGAAAACACATTTCGAACGCTGAGCTACGAAAGCTCAGTGGGTACGCCGAACTCGGCCCCAAATCATGCATATCATAAGCACTAAAGCAAAGCATATAAATATCGTGCATGATATGATGGTCTAGCATGCTTGCCTAACACACGGCATAAACAATGGATAATATCACACACAGCATATACATGTCACATCACAATAACACACAAGAGTGAGGCACGCGTCCACATAGCATCGGGATCCTACACCCAGGATTGAGGCCGCCCTCAAATCCTATGCCCAGAATGTTACATCGGAAATCTTCGAACGAGGTCGCCCAACGTTCGGAAAATAAGGGATGGAGGCCGCCCAAACAATCCTATGCTTGAAATGTTACATCGAACATCTTCGAGTAAGGCCGCCCAACGCTCGGAATAAATTCTTCCATATATCACCAGGAATGTTTCATCGGATGGCCTTCAACGTGTTGTAACACTTTTGGATATTCGAATTTCAATCACACAAGGACTCAATACACAAAAGTGATCCACCTAGGATCTTCTCATCAAAACATACCAGGACTTAACATAACTTAGTTGTTCGGGGTTTAATATCATCAGACTTGCGTTAACAATTCATTTCATTACTTATAAGATTCATTAGGACCCATAGTTACCATTAACGAACCTCAATTCTTCTTAGTATGGCAAGATTATACTTGGTATCGATACCCTTAGATGGGGTATCAAAACAGGCTGCATCGATACCTACCCAAAGAGGGTATCGCAACACGGGTATCGATACTGGCATCGATACCCTTTGATCAACACGAAGGTCAACAAAAGAGAGATTATCCGATTCGATACCAGCATCGAACCGGAAATGCCATTGGAAGGTATGGTATCAACCATGGTTTGATACCCCTAGCCAAGAATCCCATTCTTCTCTCAGGGGTATTGATACACGGGCCTCCGGTATCGATACCCCCTGCACGACTTGCAGGTCTGCACTTAGAAATTTCTAAAGATTCAACCCCAAACTTATCTAAAACGATTCTAAAATATTTCTATTCAATCTTAAGGGAGTTTAGGGTGTTTTAACTTTATTTTTCAATCCTTAATCACATTAATACAAAATCCACCATTAACACATTCAAAGCTTAAAACCAAGCATTCAAACACCAACATCTACATGTATGCAACTACATGATATGAATGATAAGGAGAAGAGTTGGGAGTATCAACCTCAAGCAAACACAGCAAAAACGACCTTCCATCTTCCTCCCCAAGCTTTCTTCTTGCCTTGCCTATGAGATGGGGCTTCCACTTCTTTCTCTACAAGGAGGAGATTAAACAAGCAATTAGGCATTGCTTGGTGATGTTTTTAACTCTAAGAAAACATCAAAAACCACAAAACAACCCCCCTAAAACTCTCATTCCCGGATTACACACTCACCCTTTCTTCTTCACCAAACCAAACAACTCTTACCTTGTTTTGTAGATCACAAACAACACTACCACTTACCCTCCAACCTCTAAACGTGATTTCCACTCAAACTCCAAAGAAAGACCACTCTGATTTTCTCTGCAAAAAATCAACCTCCCCCCTCTCTTTGTCCTCAACCAAAGAAAGACCAAAAAGCCCCTCACTAAAACCTCTCAAACCCAACAACACCTAAGCCCAACTAAGCTAGTAGCCCCAAAAGGCCCAAAACTCTCAACTCGGGGTCCAAAACCGAAGCCCAAACCCCCGGGTTAACCCGACGCTCGGATTCCGAATCTGGGTCATTATAGTTGTCCTAGTATTTTTTGGCCGAAAGGAATCACTTTATAACAGAATGTGCCCCACATTGTCAAAAAGGTAGTTTTTTCATATCTTTTGATCACATTTTGATTTGATTATATCTTGAGAAATCATCCATAAATGAGAATAAATAATGCTTGATTGTATTATCCACTAACGTATCTATATATGGTAGAGAGAAGTTATCTTTATGACTAACACGATTGAGGTCATGATAGTCAAAGCACATTCACACCTTTCTATTTTTCACCAACCAGGCGGTGACACGTTTCACCACCTAATTGGAGAAAAAAATATATTAAATAATAAATTAATAAAATATATTAAAATTAGGATTAGATTAAAATAATTAATAAATTACAAGGATTAAATGTGTAATTATACATATTTTATTTAACTGCCAGGTCACTGTCATTACTTTTTCTATTAGAATTTTAATGGCGGTGACTAAAATAAGTAAGGTTTCAAAGTTAGGTGACCTGATTAACGAGTTTTTTATTTGGCTGGCCAAAATAGGTATCCCCGATTAGCTCGGTGGTCACTAGGGCAGTGTAATAACCATTTTTGTCGGGGTTTCAAACTAAACCCTAAACCAAAACCCCAAATCCTAAACTAAAACCCTAAACCATATCCCTAAATTATTATAAATAAATAATAAATAAATAAGCCATAATTAAAAAAAATCCAAAAAATTAATATTATTATTAAACCAAAAAATTAACATTCAAAGTTTAATTAAATATTGTTTTTTACTTTTATGCCGTCACATCTTTTTTATATATATATTTTATTTGTTATATATTATATATATTACATAATATTGTTATTATAATTTATACTATTATATTGCATGTATATTGTCATTATAATAGTGTATGTACATTGATATATCTTACTTTATATTTAATATTTATTTTAGTTCATTCGCATAGTATGTTATATTATATTGTTACCTCATTACATGTTTCATTTACTTGTTTATTTATTAGTCATTTATTTATTTATTTATTTATTATTCAATTTATTTCCTATATTTATTTATTTGTTCGATCGATTTTACGATGACTCGCAACGGGAGATGATCCATATTATTTATAGTCCGTTTAGTGTAAATAACTAACTTCTAACATTTAATTTCTCGTATTTAATTTATCGCATTTTAATTTCGTACAATTTAATTTTCTCGCAACTAACATCTAACCTTTTTTTCCCGCATTTACTTCATCGTATTTATTTTCCCGCATATATTTGTTGTAATTTATTTTATGCACCTTTACTTTCTGCATTTATTTATTCATTTATTTTTTATATATTTGGTTTATTTTTTTTGCTCGACATATGTCACTTAATCAATTTAATTAATAAAAAATATGGTATCTAAATATTCGGTCGTAACGGGCCCGACACCAAACGTAGTGGTGGCGGTGTATGCGTTTATCTTCGAATATCGAGGTTTTTAAAATGTGTTCACATTCTTAAACATATAATAAATTAATGAAAATATGAAGTTGCAAATTCCCAATTCGAGTAATTATATTCGATTAGGTACTAATTTTTGGACGGTGTGGGGTATTTTTATATCCTATCCGTAACCGACTCCTGAACCCATTTTTCAAGAATCTCTGGTTTTACGATGTCTGGTCTACTAAAGTGACCGGTGGCGACTCCATTCTTTTTTCAAAAATAAATTCCATTTTTATTCTAAATAATCCTCAATCCTTTTTATTTTCAAACAATAATTTTCTAAGTTGACCCCTAATTTTTTTTAAAAAAAAATCAATTTATTAATTTATACCCCAATTTTTTATAAATCCCAAAATTCATCGAGTTTTCAATAAAACAAATTCTCAATTTTGAACCCTAAATTTTAATTTCATCCTAAATTTCCAAATCTTTAAACCTAGTCTTCATTTTTAATCCCTAATTTCAAAAGGTTTTTTTTAACGATCCCGACATACTTTTAATTTTAAATAATTTTGGGTCGTTACAGTTGGAGACTCCATTGGGGATCAATTTTGTTTTTACAAAAAAGAGTCATGCCTTAGGACGAATATTTTTGCCCTAATTGGAAAATGCAAGTTCATTTTGGAATTAATTTAATATCTTTTTAGGAATGCGAATTTATTTTAACGTATTTTAAAATTTGACATATAAACTCGTCCGTCTAGGTGGGGGGATAATGCTAGCGCTTTCGTGTGGATATTGTTCCTCCGTATAGGCTTAGTAAGTACCTTCGAGCTCGACTACCCTATGTTTTCGAAGGAATATTGTTTCCCCGTATGGGCATAACGAAAGGGTCCCCAAATTGAACTCGATTGAAATGAGCCTATAATGGGTGATGATCGAGGGCCTTGCTACTCTTAGAAGAGGATAGCGAGGACAATTTGGGTACCTCGTTAGAACCAAAACTGCATTTAGAAAATTTAGTCAACCTACCCGATTAGAGCCATGCGGTTAACCTAGGTTCTTTTAGATGAGATGTATAGGTTTGTTTTGTCTCCTATCTTGCTTGCATTTTTGCTTTACCATTTTTGCATCAACATTTCATGAAGGTGTTGATTTAAGTGGTTTGTCCAAATAAAGGCTTTCACTATAGTTAGAGAGTTAAAACAAGAAAAAGAAAGATGCGTGAAAACTCAAATTTCTTAAAACTCAAATTTCTTAAAACTCAAATTTCTCAATTTGATTTTTTCTCAAGGATGTTTTGCTCAAAACTCGAATTTCTTAATTTGATCATTTTTTAAGGTTGTTTTCCTCAAAACAAATTTCTCAATTCAATCCTTTCTTAAGGATGTTTTTCTCAAGATAAATTTCTTTTTAATTTGATCCTTCCTTAAGGATATTTGAAAAAAGAAAAATAAAAGAAAGAACAAAGAAATGAGAGAAAAAAAAGAGAGAGAAAAATAAGTAATGAGAGAGAAAAAAAAGAAAAAGAAAAATGTGAGAAAAAACTATTAGAAATCGATACCTTTTATGATATTCAGGGTATTTGAGAAAAGAGAGAGAAAAAAAAACAAAGAAGAAAAAGAAGTGAAAAAGAAAAAAGAAAGAAAAAGTAAAGAGATAGTCGAGGTCGACTAATCTAAAAAGATTTTTTTGTGGAGAGCCTCTAGGCAAGACATCACTTTTCACCAAGATAGCTCACTATGACATACGCCCGAAGAGGGGGGTCATACAACGCGACATATACTCGAAGAGAAGGGTCGCTCACCAAGGTATACGCTCGAAGAGGGGGGGACCTTTCACTATGACATACGCCCGAAGAGCGGGGTCATACAACGCAACATACGCTCGAAGAGAGTGGTCGCCCATTACGATATACGCTCAAAGCGAGGGACCGTCAGATGCTGCAATGATCAGAAATCAGAGTATCTCCAAACTTTTCTCTTTACGCTTATCTTTTAAGTTTTTACAGCTTTAAATAAATACATGGATAATTTGTATACTGAAACGTTTTTCTTTTTATTCGTGTAGGTTTTGTCTTTCAATGAAACGAAGGGATGAACAAATCAATCGAACCTTGACTCTCCATTGGTGGTGTAGCGGGTCAATAAACAAGTTTATATATATCTCAAGCAATTTGAAAGATGAGCCGATTTGAGTGGAAAGAATTGAGATGCTGGTGCTATCATTTGACAAGGAGTGAACAATTTGATCAGAGATCAATGGCTTAACGTGTTGATAAATCAATTGCTGGTATAGCGTGTTCAAGTTGAAAAAGAGGAATCATGGCATGGACCGAATAGAAGTTGGACCGAACAAAAATGGTCATCTTATATCTTTGTTTAGTCATTGTTTCACAACGACAAACAAAGAGGGGCAGTTGTAATAACCATTTTTGTCCGGAGTTCGATCTAAATCCTAAACCGAAACCCCAAATCCTGAACTAAAATCCTAAACCATATCCCTAAATTATTATAAATATATAATAAATAAATAAGTCATAATTTTAAAAAAATCCAAAAAATTACTATTATTATTAAACCAAAAATCCAGAAAATAGTCCATTTACAAATTCCAAACCAATATGTTAGCCCAATACATCATTCCCAACATCCATTACATCCCATATCTAACACCACTTAAGCCCAACCGGTAACTCCTAACCCAATTACCCTTAACCCTTTTACAAACCAGACACAACAATTACAAGACCCGAACCGAATATCCAACCCGCTAACCTAGATCTTCAACCAGGAACCTTTCCCCTTCCCAGGTGCCTCTTCAGTTTCTGAAGATTTTAGAAACTTACGAAATTATCACCCTTCAGATCCAGCTGTCCAAGCCTCGTCAGCAGCCCCACTATTGCCACTGTGATGCCACATCAGAGATCCTCTCCACGTCAGCCCTATTTACTCTGCGAATCCAGCCAAACAACAAGGATAATGGTCCCCTCCATCCTCTGTACAATGACAACAAGCACAAGGAAACAAAAATGAAGGACTTTTTTTTATTTTCACTTCAAAATCTATGTAATTAAATGGGTATAAAACTCCAATGATATCAGATGTAAACTCTAGACGGGATTTTTCCAAAGAAATGAAAAAAGAATATTTTAGAGCAATATTTAACTTTTATTTCGAATAGAAAAATATTAGGCTTAGGGTTTTTACCTCTTGAATCGAAACCGGTTTCCCGTCGCCGGTGCTGCATCATGTCTTTTTCTTCTTTCAATTTCTTCAAATCAACCTCTTCTTCGAAATAAGGGTTTTAAAAACAAAAAAGCTTTTACCGATTCGTTTTCAAAAGGGGATCTCAAATCTATTTTCTTCCGAACAAAGAATAAGAGATTTTTGACTTTCGATTTGTGAGTTTTAAGGAAAAAAGAGTTTTCACTTCGAATCTGAGAGCTTTTTGGATTTTAGAAAAAAAGGGTTTCAAAATTACTTGCTTTCGGAGAAGTAAACCCGAGTATGTATGCCTTGAAGGCGTTAAGAACCACCGGCGAAATCGTGCCGCCGAGGATCGGCACAAAATCAAAGAAAGCAGAGTTTCAGTTTTTTCTAGAGTGTCTAAACTCTCTTCTGTTTTTGGTTTTCAACAAGTCAAGGATGCAAGAAGCTTTATTTTTATTTCCTTTCTTATTTATTTAATTCAATAGAAAATTATGTTGTATTTTATTATTCTTGTGCATTGGGTCTGGGGATAATAATAGCCTTTAATGGCTATCTATTTCCTTTTTCTTATTATTTATAATTTTCAATAAAAATTATTTAATATTAAAGGTCCTTTATCTTTAAAAACCGTTCCCCTCCCTCTACCTTTTGATTTCTTGTACATGTTTTTACATTATTATATATATTATTTTTTGTTATAATGTGTATATAAATATAGATCTGATGTCTATATTTTTTGGGTTTCGAACAATAGCCTTAAAAGCTATTTCTTCCTTTTTTTTTCTTTTTTTTTTTTACTTCCGTAAATCCTTGTTTTTCATTGTCATTTCATTTTCCTTTATTAATTATTATTTTAACATTCAAAGTTTAATTAAATATTGTTTTTTACTTTTATGCCGTCACATTTTCTTTTCTTTTTATATATATTTTATTTTTTATATATTATATATATAACATGATATTGTTGTTATAATTTATACTATTATATTGCATGTATATTGTCATTATGGTAGTGTATGTACATTGATATATCTTATTTTATATTTTATATCTGTTTTAGTTCATTCGCATAGTATGTTACATTATATTGTTACCTCATTACATGTTTCATTTATTTGTTTTTTTATTAGTCATTTATTTATCTATTTATTCTTTATTTAATTTATTTCTTATTTATTCATTTGTTCGATTGACTTTACAGTGACCTGCAATGGGGATGATCCGTATTATTTATAGCCCGTTTAGTGTAAATAACTAACTTCTAACATTTAATTTTTCGTATTTATTTTTCTCGTATTTAATTTATTGCATTTTAATTTCCTGCAATTTAATTTGATCGATAAATTAAAACAGATTTTGAAGTTGACGAATTTTTTCATCGATTAATTATTTTTTATAGTGTATGTTTATATATTATGTATATATATATATAGTTACATTTATTAAATATGAAATAACTGATGCATTTAGTTTTAAATATGTATAATTGAATTAAATTCAAAATATATGTTTACAACAAAACTAAGATCCTACATTTGATGAAAGTTTTGCAATTTAGATATTTATCTCTAGTTATTATAATATCTCAACATCTCTACCATCAACCTCCTCAATCTCAATCCTCTCTGATATGTTCCAATCAAACATAAAGAAGAAAAAGATATAAACTGGCACGATAGCCATGGTCAAAATACCTAACATCTGCAAGTATTTGTCTAAACGAGACTAGTCGATGGTGTTGTCAAACCAGTCTAGTGCAAGCAAAGTTACAGCAGCAGTTAAGAAACTCCCAGTGCCCATCACGCTTAGATTGAAGGGAAGCGAAAAATACTGTTTGGATACCGGCACAAGGTCATAAAAAAAATCATCTAGCCCCCTAAAAACAAGCCCGTTGGCAATCCCTATGAAGGCAAATTGAGGGGCCAACCATAGTATTTTCATGTCCTCATCTGACTTCTTTCTTCGTACTTCCACTAGCCAAGCACTTAGCGAGGAACCGGAAGCAAACAACATCCCAACACCAACACTCGCGAATCTAGCATGATGTTGCTTGGATTCATCGTCGCTCCAAAGCTTTCGGATTAGAAACTTGGACGATACGGACACGAGAAAGCTTATGAATGAGCCGAATATGTAGAGTGAAGTCGCGGGAATCTGATTGAATGAATGTAGAGTAATTCTGGGATTGATGCTTGTATCCATTTCATCACTTTGAAGTATGAAAAAAGTGGATGATGCTACTTCAACTAGACTGTAAGGGATGAATAAAAGCCAAAGAGGGATAAGCCTTACTAGACCCATAGCTTCCTTCAACCGGGAAACAGCCATTCGTCCCGTCGGTGTCTGGCGTTCGTAATAGCATCTGCCGCAGATGAAAAGTGTGTAAGCCACGGTAACCACGATGAATGAGATCATGGTTCTTTGCTTCCAATTAAGGCTTGACGCAAACGTTCAACAAATGAAGTTTCC
Source organism: Abelmoschus esculentus (assembly GCA_035048815.1). Lineage (NCBI taxonomy): Eukaryota > Viridiplantae > Streptophyta > Magnoliopsida > Malvales > Malvaceae > Abelmoschus > Abelmoschus esculentus. Next base: position 8,939,057 of record JAUCBN010000049.1, read on the forward strand.
AAGAGTGCCGGCACCATAGGACCATAAACTAGCACGACCCTGGACAATATCATCGTACTCTTCCTTCTGTTGTTTTTCCGACCTTGTCTCGTCGACAACAATGTTGTCTTCTTCAAACTGCCGATATAAAAGTATCTCTAGAGAAGCTTCTTCCCCGGCAAAACCAACCGTTAATAAGGGTAGAGCTACGTAAAATATTACAATGTTCAGTTTTTCAGAGAGAAACGAAATGGAAAGCCATAACATCAGTAATCCCTGCAAAAGAAAAGCCATTTTAGACTCACTCTGTATGTAAATAGATTTCGATTTGTAATAATTAGGATATTGGAAGCTAACATGTGTGTGCATAAAGCCATGCAGCCATGCAGCCTATGCACACCGGATACCCTCAGTTTCAACTTAGCTATAAGTTGGTTAAGGTTTACAGCTGTGTAACTGTTTCAGTTTCTTCAGTTTGTTAAGTGGTTGAGCTCAATTAAAGTGTATAAATAAGGAAGCTTCACAAGCTTAATATTCATCTTGTATTTTTCCTATTCTTGTTACAAGTGAATAAAACAAAGTCTTTACTCTTCTCTACATGGTATCTTTCGCCGTCGGTCTTGGAGACTATTGATCGCTTTCTCTGCAGCCGCTGCTACTCTTTCTTCCTCTTTCTTTCTTCTGGTTGTGTCTCATGGCTACTAGAGGTGTTGAAGCTGCGAGGAATTCCAAGATGTTTACTAACAAACGTATCAATGTCGTTCTTGATGAGCTGAACTTCTTGTTATGGAAACAACAGATACTTTTGACTGTTCGCAGACATCGCTTGGAGAAATTGCTTACCGGTGTATCCAAACCCCCATCTGAGATGGTGATCAATGCTGATGGAGAGGCTGTGTCTAATGAAGAGTATGAAATCTTTGTGGCTCAAGACAGTGCCTTGGCATCTTGGCTACTGTCGACTATAAGTCCAAGCCTGTTACTCAATTTGTTGGAGCTGAGACTGCTGCCACAGTTTGGAGCACTGTCTTGGAATTCTTTGCGAACAAGTCTACGACCTGTGCCATGAGTCTTCACTGTAAGCTTCGGGCTCTGAGGAAAGAAGATGACACCATGCGAGGGTATATCACACAAGTCAAAGAGGTTTGTGATGCTTTATCTGCGTGTGGGAGTTCTGTGTCTGAAATGGAGCAAATTGCAACCATTTTAAATGGTTTGCCTCCTGAGTACCAGTCGTTTGTGGCTGTGATTACGTCTAGTAAACCAGCATTTTCTTTGGATAGAGTTAAATCAACTCTTGTTGATGCAGAAGCCCAGTTGAAAGGGTTCAATGCGCAAAATGTGTTGCCTGTTATGGCAAATGTTGTTTAAGTCCAGAACAATGAAGGAGGTTCAGGGAATAAAATTTACAATCACCAATCTGCTGGTGGCAGGTCTGGATACAAGGGTGGTCGAGGTAGGATGCGGCTTCATTGTCAATTGTGTGGCAAAACTGGACACTCAGTGGACAGATGCTGGCAGAGGTTTAACAAAGACTTCCAAGGTGTGATGGCTGGCAATACCACTGATATGAGTGCTAATGTAGCCACTCTTGAAGGTGGCCATGCATGTTTCTCGTGCTGCAGCAACAATCATTCTCCTACTGGGTCTGATAGTTGGGTGGCTGATTCTGGAGCCACTCATCATGTGATACCTGATGCTTCGAAGGTGGCTAATGGAACCGAGTACGCAGGACCATGTAAGTTGGTAGTTGGCAATGGAATTGGTTTGAGTATTTTTAAGTCTGGTACTTCTGTTATTAACACTGCCTCTCGTACGATAATTCTGAATGATTTTTTCATGTTCCCACTATCACTAAGAACTTGTTATCTGTTTCAAAGTATGCTAGAGAAAATTCAGTATATTTTGAGTTCCATGCTAAGGAGTGCTTAGTCAAGGATGAAGGTTCAGGAGCTGTTCTACTACGAGGCAGTGAGAATCGAGGCTTGTATCAGTTTGACGTGTCCACCAGCAATGGCTCTGATTTGCATAGTCCAGTAGAAGCAAATGTAATTAGTAAAAATGATTGTTTGTATGAGCTATGGCATCAAAGATTGGGCCATCCAGCTCACACTCCTCTTAATCAAGTTTGTAATCTTCTGAATGTAAAAATTTCTTCTAATGAGAGTTCAATTTCATGTGTACCTTGTAAAATTGGTAAAAGCCATAAGATTGCTTTCCAACAATCACATACAGTGTATGAGGCTCCCTTTCAAGTGGTATTTACAGATCTTTGGGGGCCTGCTCACATCTCCTCATGTGGTTATAAGTACTATGTCTCGTTTGTGGATGGTTACACTAGGCATTGCTGGATATATTTTTTAAAAACTAAGAATCAAGCTAATCAGGCTTTTCAGCTCTTCTCCAGTATGGTTCAGAATCAATTTAGTTCTAGTATTAAAGAACTTCAATCAGACTGAGGAGGTGAATATAGAAGTTTGGCTCCCGTGCTTCAAGTGATGGGAATAAAGCATAGATTGGTCTGTCCTCATACCTCAGAACAGAATGGCATTGTGGAGAGAAAGCACCGGCACATCATAGAAATGGCTCTCGTGCTTCTAGCCTAAGCATCTCTACCTTTTTCCTATTGGTCATATGCAGTGAGCACAGCTGTGTTCCTCATAAATCGCCTTCCTACACCTGTACTAAGTGGTTGCTCCCCATTTAAAAAATTATTTGGAAAAGTTCCTGATTATAGTATGCTTCGAGTATTTGGTTGCAAGTGTTTTCCTCACTTGCGGGCTTATCAACAACACAAGCTCAGTTTTCGGTCTCAGGCGTGCACGTTCCTTGGATACAGCATGAACCACAGAGGGTATCAGTGCATGGCAGCAGATGGCACTGTGTATATCTCTCGGCATGTCATCTTTGATGAAAGTGTGTTTCCATTTGCTGACAAAATAAAACAGATTCAGCTCCCTTCTCAGTCAGTGCCACATCGAACACAATCACCTGCTATATTTCCAGTAGTAGCTGGAGCTGCAAAGGTGTGTATGGGAACATCCTCCAACTCACCAGCAGCAGCCATGCCACAAAGGGTAGCTCAATCATCAATTGCTACTGGTTCTACTAATGTAGGTACAACAGCCTCACAACCGGTTACTGAAGATAGAGGTAATCACTCTCAAGAGGTGTCTAGTGCAGTCTCTGGTACTCGTCATGTTCAGCTCTCAGAAGGTATAGATGGGTTGATGCCAACTGATTCAAGTCTAATGCATGATATGCAATCTCAGTCAGGATCAGAAGCTCAGGTGGAAAGCCTCTCAGCTTCAGCTAGTCCCATTCAAGCTTCAGGACCAGATGAGTTCAGGTTGGTCAGCTCGCCTAATTCAACAGCTCATATTAATACCTCAGGAGACCCAGAAGTTCCATGTTCTGGTCCACCTCAGGAGTCTGTTCCAGTAGTTTCTGGTGAGCCGTCTCAATCCATACCTTTACCTCCTGTTAATCCTGTTAATGTACATCCAATGGTGACTCGTAGCAAAGCCGGTGTGTTCAAACCAAAGGTGTATCTGGCTTCCAGTGATGATATTGACATGGAACCCTCCTCGGTTCACGATGCTCTTAAGTCCCCACGATGGAAAGAAGCAGTAATGGCTGAGTACAATGCTTTGGTTAGGAATGAGACCTGGGTTCTTGAGTCTATACCTGAAGGGAGGACCACTGTGGGTTGTAAGTGGCTGTTTCGAGTGAAAAGGAATGCTGACGGGTCAGTTCAAAGGTATAAAGCCAGGCTGGTGGCCAAAGGCTATTCACAGGTACCTGGCCAGGATTGTAAAGAAACATTTAGTCCCGTGGTTAAAGAGACTACCATAAATGTGATGCTCGCACTGGCTGTCAGCAACAAATGGAGGTTGAGGAAGGTCGATGTCAATAATGTTTTCCTCAATGGGGGGTTAGATGAGTTAGTCTACATGGATCAACCGGAAGGCTTTGAAGAGCACGCTGGTGATGGTTCCAAGATTGTTTGCAGGTTACAGAAAGCCTTGTATGGTCTTCACCAGGCTCCAAGGAACTGGTATACAAAGTTGAGAAATCATTTGCTAGAACTTGGGTTCAAAAACTCACAAGCAGATACGTCATTATTTGTAAGAAAGGAGACAGACACTTGCACATATATTCTGGTCTATGTAGACGATATTATTGTCACTGGAGGATCAAATCGAGCTGTTGAAGAGGTCATTAAAATGCTAGGAGAAAAGTTCTCTCTCAAAGACCTTGGAGAACTTAACTATTTTCTAGGGATGAATATTGTTAAGGTTGGAGACTCAATTCTACTAAGTCAGAAGAAGTATGTGTGTGAATTACTTGCTAAGTTTCACATGGATAAAGCAAATCCTACACCTACACCAATGGTTCCTTCTCTCAAGCTGTCACAAGATGGTGGTAGCCTTTTGTCTAATGTCACGGAGTACAGAAGTTTGATAGGAGGTCTATTGTATGCATGCCATACTAGACCAGACATAGTACACAGTATAAATAAGCTAGCTCAATACATGCATAATCCTTGTGAGTTGCATCTTGCTGCAGCAAAACGTGTGCTTCGCTACTTGAATGGCACCATGGATTATGGGTTACTTTTTTCACCTTCACCTGGACCTTTACAATTGGTAGCATTCACAGATGCTGATTGGGGAGGAAACTTGGATGATAGGAGATCGATTTTAGGGAATTGTGTGTATCTAGGTAGCAATTTGGTGCAGTGGTCCTCCAAGAAGCAGAAGGTGGTTTCTCGTTCTACCACAGAAGCAGAATACAAGGGTTTGGCAGATGCAACCTCCGAGGTAGTGTGGCTTAGCATTCTGCTAGGTGAAATGGGAATTGAACTTGCTTATACTCCAGTAGTATGGAGTGACAATGCTATTGCTATTGCTATGAGTGCCAATCCGGTTTATCATTCAAAAGCTAAACACATTGAACTTGATGTACATTTTGTACGTGAAAAGGTGGCTGCTGGCAAGCTTAAAGTGAATTATGTGCCAACACAGGATCAAATAGCAGATGGCTTGACTAAGACTCTTTCTTGAGGGTATTTTGATGCATTCAGGTGTAAATTGGGAGTGTTCTCACTTGCTGAAGTGGAAAGTGGAAAGAGTAGGGAGGATATTGGAAGCTAACATGTGTGTGCATAAAGCCATGCAGCCTAAACACACCGGATACCCTCAGTTTCAACTTAGCTATAAGTTGGTTAAGGTTTACAGCTGTGTAACTGTTTCAGTTTCTTCAGTTTGTTAAGTGGTTGAGCTCAATTAAAGTGTATAAATAAGGAAGCTTCACAAGCTTAATATTCATCTTGTATTTTTCCTATTCTTATTACAAGTGAATAAAACAAAGTCTTTACTCTTCTCTACATAGGAATTGCTTACGAAGATCAAGCATGGGATGGTGACGATAATTGTTCGAAAATAACCGAGACGGTCGATTAAGATATGATAAATGGGGACCGCCAAGAAGAATACAATGCCTTCGAAAACCGCCGACGAGGCTGTCGCTCCCCGAAGAGATGTTTTCCGGGCTTCGGTGATGTAGGATACCAGGAAAGCTTTAAATGCGATTTCTATAAAAGCTTTGCTGAAGAGCAAACCTATCATTATTCATAAATTTAAGGGATTATAATCAAATTTAATTTATTTTAATTATATTTTATATATTTGATTAAAAAAAATTTATCATGATTACGTGTTTCATGAACTGAAATGGTTAATATGACAATTTTAATTACATATAGTATGCAATGGGTGCATTTATGCCACTGCTTATGGATCATGCAAAACTCAATTCTAATAAAAAATAATTTTTTTGATGTAATTTGTTTTGATTTATAATTTTATAAATTTCTTAGATTAATTTTTAAGTTTGAGTTGAGTTTCTAACTATGACTAATATATATTTACCACATATGAAAAACTATAAAGAAATTTATATGTATATCATATACAATTATAGAAATTTATTTAAATTAAAACTAATTAATATTATAATATCATAAATATTTTAATTGCAGAAACTTGAATAGCTCGATTTGACCTGGTTTTTATAAACTCAATTCAACTCGAAAAAAAATTCAAATAAAGTTTAAGTTATAAAACAGAACGAATCATTTCAACAAACTCGAAACCTCTTAACTTGAATCAGGTCGACTACTTCAGAACTTTTTATCTCAACTCTCGATTAAATACACACTCATAAGTGTTCCTATAAACTGATCACGTAGGTTAATTCAATTGATTTTTTTTATAAATTTTTGAAGTAATCAAATGGAGTTTTGAATATGTGCGATATGAACGGTCATACATATCCCAGAAAAGTGAGCAAATGAGTTGAATTCAATATTTATAAAGGAAAACAAAAGATTTTAATTTAAATATACAAGAAAAAGTTAAAAAATCACTTTAAAGAGTGCCATAATATATATTTAATAATATAAGAATATTTATAAAAAAAACTAATATACTTTTGAATTATAAATTAAAGTGTGTCATTTCAATAAATTATACAGGTTTAATAAATTTTGAACCACCCCTAAATTTGTTGATAGATTCAATTAATTTATTATTCTAATAAAAATCAAAACCTCACATAAATAATTGAATATTATTAATTGATTAATCTATATCAGTAATGATACATTGATAGTAAAATGTTATAGGATATACGATATATATATATTTTTTTTGAAATAAGATATACGATATCTTTACCTGTGATGAATAGGGCAGCCTTTTTGAATCGAATGTAATTAGACCCCCATTTCCATGTGCTGCAGATACAGTCTTTGAACTTTGCCATTTCTCCCGGAGCAGTGAAACAATGGTGATGGGAATGACAGTTTATATGGACTAACCATGATAACCACGTTGTCATAACTTTGCTTGCTTCCACAGAATGGCATTTTACTATTCTTTCTTTTTACAACATACAATTACTTGAATAGAGAGAATGGCATTGTCAAGTAGCTTCTTTACCAAGTATCTGCTGTCACTAGATTTTTAACAGTATTTTTATTATGATTATTTATTATAGTTCAATTAGGGTGTAAATTGTTTACCTCTTTCACATGTCTTCATTTGTGTTTCCGCTTTAAATTAAAGGGTTTAGGGTTTAAGGTGTAAGGTTCTAGGTTAGGGGTTGTGGTTAAGGTTTAGGGAATTAGGAGTATGGTGTATTTTTTATGGTGTAGGGTTTAGGTTTAGGATATAAAAATAAGAGTTAGGGTTTAAAATTCAATTTTTTAAAAAATTTAAATAGGAGGAATGTACAGAGACATGATAAAGAGGTAAAGGATTTCTACTCGTTCAATTGTCCCTAAATAAAATTATAACTAATATTTTATCTCATATATTGTCAATTATTAACCGTTGAATTTAAAATAGATCTAATACAACTAAATAAAATTGTTTTTTAAAATCTTCACCTTAGAGAAATAAAATTTTAGAAATTATTAAAAGTTTTTTTATTTTTTTTAAATTCAATTTTTCAAACATTTCTTCCTTTTTAATTATGTCAAAAAATATTCAAAATAAAGTTTGAACTAACTTGATGTACAATAAAAATGGAGAGTAAAAAAAAATCGAGAAGTAAATTTCTTTTCTTTAAGAAGATTCTCCCCTTACTCAAGCATTAAACAAATTGTTAACTAATTGAATTTAAATAAAAATAAATTAATTAAATAAAAATATTAAATTTTTTGAATTAAATTATACCATTTGAATCAAGGTAAGATGTTAAGCCTCGTTCTGATTTTTCGCTTGTGTTCATAAAACTTCAAAGATTCATCACTTGTTCATGCCCCTTCACACCTATAATAAAATAATCAAGTAATTTTTGATATTTAAATTGCTTTGATTTAATGACGGAAATATCAAAAGTTTAAGTCTCCATCTATTTATTAATTGCATCCCTTTTCTTTATAATAATTTATTCTTTAGGGATCCAAATACTACTAAAATATTTCTCGTTTAAAAATCTATTAACAATAGATTATCTTTAATAAAAATTTGATATATTAAAGTTATTCTTGTTTTCAAAGTTTTTTCAAATCAAATCTTTTTTCTTTAAAATAATCCAACTCCTTTCGTTGACTTTTTCTATCCTTCGAAGAAATTTTATAAATTTAGAATTTTTAACTTAAAATCTTTAGTTTTTCTTCAAATTAAAGATTAGTTTTAGAAAGTAATTCATTTTTAGTTTTCAATTTTGAAAATATTTTGCGCCTGGTATTTTGGGTTTAGGAATTTAGAGATTGTTTAAAAGTTCGGTCCGTTAGACTAAATTAGTCGATTTGAGTCAATTTTAAAAGTAATTAATAATAAATATTTTTGAAAGAGATACAAATATGTAACATTATTTAAAAATCTTCATTTAATATTTAAATGATTTTTTTTGAATCAATTTTGCAAAATGAAATTTGGAAAGGTGACATTTCGCGTTAGTGATTAAAATGCAAAAAATAAAAACATATTTTTAGTGACTGTTTTATAAAAGGGACAAAATTTAAAATATTTAAACAGCTATTATCCTAAGCTCTAATATCAGACTTTTTCTTTTAATTAAAATTTTTTAAAAGTTTTTAAAAATGTATAAATAGATTTCGTTAATTAAAAGATAATTAAACGATAAAAAGCGTAACTAATATCTATTAAATTCTTCAGGTAAAACTTTTTTTTTTCTTAATCGTATTATTTCTATTAGTTTTCCTTTGATCTTTTATTAAGGCTTCATTATTTTTTTCTTTATTTTTTTTTAAAAAATTCATCAAATCTAGGTGAAAAGTCATTTAAGTTCTTTTTCGCTTCTAATTGTATGGTTATTTAATTAAATTCACAAGTATTTAATGAATGTTTTATAATGTGTTTTAGTAATTATTCGTGGAACTAATCCATCAAAACTCAAGGCTTATATGTTATACATAGCAAAGCTTGTAAATGTTTGATATCAAATCAAACACCAACAAAATCAATTTGCAATAAAACTCAATCAAAACGTAACACTTGCGTTTTCTCGTGTTGGTATTAGTGATCCGATTAGTTTACCTTTAATTATTGAGATAAACGGAACTACGCATGCAACAAAACATGTCAGGCGTGGGGCCAATTGCCAACATGCCACATATAAAAGCCAAATCGCTAACCGTACCGCGAATGAGGGCTAAACCGCCTACTTATACTCATGATGGATTACCTCCAATCATGAAATCTCACCTTAGCATCTGGAATAAACAATGCTTAAATGTAATACAACACATATACAACATTATAAACATCACACATATGCATTTTATAATTTCAATGCACTCACATCCTATTGATCGATCAACTTATCCTTATAACATTATCTTAATAGCCAACACAAGAGAGTAACAATGCTCTAGTTTCTCATTAAATACAGTAAGTAATTTACTCGTATTCCACTATCTTATGCTTTAATTGCATAAATTAGTAAAAACAACTTATATCATATTTTAGAAAACAACCCGTGAGAGTATTAAACCAAAGTAAAAATAGTTCCTGAGCATTTAAAATACATGCATGAATAATTATGCAAATCATCGTTCAAGCATGATATTTACATAGTAAAACAAGCAAAAAATAGGAAAACCTTTTTACGAGAGCAACATAAAACTAAATTCGGAATATAGGGAGGTTTCTCACACCTTCCCTACACCCTCAAACCTTTGATGAACTAAGTAAAACACTTTCGTAACAGCCCACTCTCAAATCCACTCACCGATAACCGTTACTTGATCGACAAGCCACTGATTCGAACCAAACTCCTTCAAACATGATCTTCTACTTCTTTCCATGTTTCAAGCATCAAAACGAAAGGATTTAATGCCCCTAAATGCAAAAAAAAACATCCTTTAATTCGGATCATAACACAGAAGCCCTTAAAACCCTTAAAACCCTTAACCGAAAATTTTCCAAAACACACCAAACTTCTCCTAAACCTTTATTTCAATATTAGGGACTTTAAAAACATGTTTTAAACATCCTAACACGTACAAAATCATGAATTTAGGACCCAAAAACAATGACTTATAACCTTGAATGAAAATTATAGGTTTTGCTCAAAAATCGATTTTTCTTAAATCAAAAGATTAAAAATATTTTTATTAAGACAATAACTTGATAATTTCATTAAAGAACCTTTTAAAATCATAGGATTGAATTTTTCTTACCTCCAATTCTGACCAACCAACTTCCATGTTTTTGAAGAAGAAAACAAGTGAAAAACATGACTTTTTGAAGAAGGAAAGTTGTGAACAATTATTCAAACAAAATTAATTGAAAATAAAGTGATTTTAAATTGAAAAGAAGGGTGTTCTCTACCTTGGAAAGAGTGAAAATGAAAATAATAAAATAAGAGTTTAGGTTTTGATATAAAATAGGTTTTTAGGAATTAAATTAAGTAATTTGGGTTATATGTTTTAAAATTTGGGTTAAGAGTTATAAGACCAAGGAATGTTTAGTTCAAATATAATTAGGATTGGATCAAACACTTTAAAGATTCAAATTTTTGTCCTAGTTTTATAAAATTATCATCAAATTTTTAATTTTTACAAAATAATCACTAATTTCAAAATCCTAGGGTTTCAAGGGTCAATTTTCAAAATTGAGTTGACCAAAGTCAAAATTATATCAAATAATAATTTTAGGATATTTTTCCATAATTTTTTTCCATAAAAACCAATTTTTAAGTATTTAATCCCGAACTAGGCTTAACCGGCTAAAACGACCCTCTAACTTCTAGGCCCATTTTTGGGGCGTTACATAGGATGAGTATGAATCTTGTATTTATGATATTTTTGTTGAGATCTTAGTTTTGGTAGAAAAGGTCTTTTGTGGTAAGATCCTCGTGTGAGTTAGAGAGTTTTAGTAGTATCGTGGTGTTTGGAAAGTCACGTGAAAGTGAAAGGAAGTTGTGAAGGAGTAGTTTCCTTACTTCTTTCCATGCTAAAAATTTTGAGGAAGAAATTTCTTAAGTGGTGGAGAGTAGTAATGCCTCAAAAATGATCCTAAAAGTTTAGAGGTTGTTTTAGAGGTCTAGTGAACTATTTAGTCGTTGAAGCCTAGTTCGGGATTAAATTTTTAAAAATCAGTTTTGATGAAAATAAATCTTGAAAAAATATTTTAAAATATTTATTTGAATTATATTTATTTCGGTCAAATCAATTTTGAAAAATGATCCTTGAAACCTTTAGATTTTGAAACTAGTGACTATTTTGTAAAAATTAAAATTTAGCGGTTAAATTATAATTGGGCCAAAACTTTGAATCTTTAAGGGGATTTGATCCAATCTTATTCTTATTTGATCTAACCTTCCAAGATACTATATAAATAACTTTTAACCAATGTTTTAACTTATATAATCAAAATTTCCCAATTTTAATCCTAAAACCTAAATTCACGTCAAAACTCTATGCCCTTCTTTAAGATTTCGGTTTCTTCCTTCCGAAGAAAGATTCTTGATTATATTTTCAAGATAAATATCCATTCTTTTTAATTAAAATTCGTTGGTTTAATTTCCTATAATTTTATTCTTCAAAATTGTAAGCTATCAGAAATAACAAAAAGGAAAAGAGAGAAAGAAGAAGATGATTAAGGGAGAAACAGAGAAGAAAAGGAGGAATAAGAAACTGATTCTGATATTCAATAAAGAAACTAATCATCCAGAGTCAACATTTACCCTAACGCCAAAGCTAAAACGACATCACTTTAGTGTTTCTAAGGCTACCATGGAACGCAACGTTTCATTAAACACTAATGACTCTTAACAGCTAACATAACAGAAAATTAAAATTAAACACTCCAACGGTCAAAATTATTCAAATCTCTTACAATACTCCCCTCTTTAGAGAATCCTTGTCCTCAAGGATTGAAATTTGAAAATTGTTTCTGCAAGAGATGAAGGACTTCCCATGTGGCATCTTTCGGGAAGGAGTTGGACCATTCAACCAAGACTTCCGTGACAGCACGATTACCTCTTTTCCCTATCCTACGATTCAATATTCTTACTAGTTCCTTGCTAATGCTTCCCTCTTCATCAATGAGCGGTAATTCTTCTTGGATAAAATGAGCTCCAACTCTCTTTTTCAGCTGTGAAACATAAAAAACAGGATGTATTCTGGATCCCTCTGGTAACTTTAACTTGTAGGCAATAACTCCCACACGATTAGTAACCAAAAATGGCCCAAACCACCTAGGAGATTGCTTCTGACTCATCCTGGCACAAACTGAGATATGCCTGTAGGGTTGTAACTTAAGGAAAACCCAGTCTCCAACCTTCAATTCACACTCGACTCTCTTCTTATCAGACTATCCCTTCATTCTATCTTGAGCTCGAAGCATGTGGAACCTTAGTAACTTGATCATTTCTTCTCTTTGCTTCATGCTTCTATCTACCTCTGCCACATTAGATTCACCAGGCAAATAAGGTAAATGCAAGGGTGGTGGTTGCCCATGCATAGCCTGGTATGGAGTCATTTGGATTGAAGTGTGGAATGAGGTATTATACCGCCATTCTGCAAGATACAACCATTCACACCAATCTTTAGGTTTTTCTCCTGTCATGCACCTAAGGTAAGTCTCCAAACATTGATTGACTCTATTAGTTTGCACATCTGTTTCAGGGTGGTAGGCCGTAGATGTTTGCAAAGACGCTCCTAATTTCCCCATCAATTCCCTCTAAAAGAAGCTCATGAAAATTTTGTCTCTATCACAAACTATGTTCTTAGGAAGTCCATACAATTCAAAAATGTTTTTAAGAAATACCTGAGCAATATCCTTGGCTGAGAAAGGGTGAGCCAAGGGAATGAAGTTGTTGTATTTGGAGAGTCTTTCCACTACCATCAGAATATAGTCTTTCTTCCTTGACCGTGGGAGTCTCTCTACGAAATTCATACTGATGGAATGCCAAATTGTTGGAGGCACTAGAAGTGGTTGTAAAAGTCCCTTGAGATGTTACAAATCACCTTTGCTCTTCTAACATACCATACATTCCCTCACCATTTGTTTAATCTCTCCTCAATCTTTTCCAAAAAAACACTACAGTGATTCTATGGATGGTGGCTTGTGCCCCTGAATGGCCCCCCATAGGACTGCTGTGGAAAAATTATAAAATCTTTTTTTGAGATCAATATCATCCCCAACAACCCACTTATCCTTCCTCCTCAAAGTTCTTCCATCTCAATGATACTTTCTGTATTTGTTTTATCCTACCTCTTTATCTTTGATTATCTTTTTAAGCCTTTCATCTAAACTCCAAGTAGCTACCACCTTTTTCATCAACTCAATACTTATGTGGCTCATCCCAATATGGAAAACTTCTCCTGTGCAAGGTCTCCTGGATAACACATCAACAACTATATTATTAGAACCTTCCCTATATTAAACCTCATAGTCAAAACCCATCATTTTGACTACCCATTTTTTCTGAAATGAGGTGATAGCCTGATTTTCAACAAAGAACTTGAGGCTTAAGTGATCTGTTTTTAATAGGAAGTGTCGCCCAATCAAATAATTAGCCCATTTTTCCACTGCCATAAGCAACATCTCTTTCTCATAAACTGACAATCCCATGTGTCTTGCACCTAAGGCTCTACTAAAATAAGCCAATGGACGCCCTTCCTGCACCAACACTGCTCCCACTCCAGCCTCTGCTGCATCAATCTCCATAACAAACTCCTTTCCAGATTAGGTAGAGCCAATACTGGATCAGTACTCACTACTTCATTCAATTTCTGAAAAGCCACATCAGCCTCATTATTCCAAGTACAGTCTTCCTTCTTCATTAAATTAGTTAATGGTTTGGCTATCCATCCATAGTTCTGCAAAATTCTTCTATAGTAGCCTAAAAGGCCTAGGAAACCTCTCAATTCCTTAATGGTTTTAGGAACATGCCACTCTTTTATGCACTTCACTTTGGCTTCATCCATGCTTATTATTCCCTTAGAAATAACATAACTCAAATAATCTACCCTTTTAGCTCTAAAGCTATATTTGGATTTCTTAGCAAATAATTAATGTTTCTGAAACAATGCTAACACCACCTTCAAATGACTCAAATGAGTTGGCCAATCCTCGGAATAAATCAATATGTCATCAAAGAAAATCAAGACAAATTTTCTTAAATGCTCTTTAAAAACCATGTTCATAAGACCTTGGAAAGTAGTAGGGGCATTAGTGAATCCAAAAGGCATCACAAGGAACTCGTAATGTCCCTCATGAGTTCTAAAGGCTGTCTTATGAACATCACTGTCCCTCATCCTGATCTGATGATATCTGGACCTCAGATCCAAATTTGAAAACCAAGTAGCACCTCCTAGTTCATCTAGAAGCTCTTCAATAATGGGCATTGAGAAACTGTCCTTCACTGTCAATTAGTTTAATTTTTTGTAGTCAACACACATTCTCCACCCTCCATCTTTTTTCTTAACCATAACTATGGGAGAGGCAAAGGTACTGCTACTGTTTCTTATAATACCAACATCCAACATTTCTTGAATTAGATTTTTTATTTCATCCTTCTGGCTAGTAGGATGTCTGTATGGTTTAATTTTTACCATAAACTTCTCATCTTTTAGTTCAATGCTGTGAGTCTTCTCCCTTATAGGAGGTAACCCTTTTGGCTCCTTAAAACCATCTCATACTGATGTAGAATCTCTTTTATTTCCCAATTGTCAGCCTCTTCATTCACTCCTACTCCCATTTGAGTATCCAAAAATCAGAAAGCTGCTGTTAAAGGATTTAGAGTTCCCTTTAGAAATTTTTCACAAGTTTTGGATTCAATCTATTATACCGGCTTCTTTTTATATCCACAAAATTTGACTTCTTTGTCTCCCAATTGGAAACACATGGTTAAATGTCCAAGGTCCCACTTGATTATCCCTAACTGATAGAATCATTGTACTCCCAGAACTGCATCATAATTCTTCAATGGAAGTACCCTGAAATAAGAAATGAAACTCTTCCCTTGACATGTCCTGTCATGGCATTAAGGGGAGAATTGAAGATTAAGGATGAAATTAGGGTTGAGAAAGAGGAAATTTGGGGATTAGCTGAAGGCGAGCTTAAGAATGACACCGTTTAAGGAGTAACCCATACACTATGAATATGACACCGTTTTGAAGGACAATCTTGGAGAGAAAAAGTGACGCCGTTTTGAGCCAAACCTTAAGAGGATGTTGTCTGCCAGAATTTATGTTTTGTTTTTATGTTTTGTTTTTATTCAAATGTTAGTTATGCATGGACACTGTTATATATAACCAAATTCCTGCTGTACTAAAACATGTCATATGAGTTATCAATACAAATCTTAATTTTCTCTTTCTTCCCTATTTTCTCTCTTCTCTCAACCCTCCTAAAACCCTCAATTCTTCTTTTTTCAACCATACTTCTATTCGGGTTGTTACAATTGGTAACCAGAGCCAGAAACTGATCCACCACTACGCTGGTAAGATCACGACGATCAAAGAAAATGAGCTTTACGGATAAGGCTACGCCGCCCCAAATCACACTAGAAGGAGGAACTACAACCAAGGAACAAGAAGAACCTGTTGTTAGCTTGGAGGAAAGATTCCTTAACCTGGAATACAATAACGAAGAGAACAGGGGATACTTACAAAGGATATGGAGCATTCTTGCTTGAGGAGCTGAATCTGTAGAAACATCTTCTCCAAGGGGCAGTCCACAGGTATCTCCTAACCCTCACCTGAGTAAGGAAAGCAAGAATCCATTGAATGTAACTGTTATACATGAAGGAGAAAATATACCTTTAATCCTGATGAGCCAGGAGTCCTAGCTCTAAAACCACCATCGAGTTCATTCACCCTGAAAGAAAAAGCAAGTGAAGTCAACCCCTACCTTCATGCTAAAAATGGAGGAGAACCAGATTAAAAAGGGGGAATCTTCATCAGGGACGGACCATGAAGGTTGGGAAAAAACAGGAGCCAGAGGACAACACAGTTTCATTCCGAAGCCGAAAATAGAACTACCTACCTTTGAAGGAGATAACCCCAGAAGTTGGGTAAAAAAGTGTCAAAAATACTTTACTTTTTTTGATGTGCCAGACCACCAACAGCTTGAAGTAGGTTCCATGTACCTCGTAGGGAGGGCAGAGACTTGGTTTGATGGGTATGTCAAGCAAAAAAATCGAGTCACTTGTCATGAATTTGTTTTGGATCTTTGCCATCGCTTCTGTGACAAACTACACACAGATGTCATAGAAGATTTTAACAAGTTATTCCAAAAGACTAATGTGGATGATTATCAAGAGAGATTCGAAAAACTAAAACCCTTCATGCTGCAAATCAACTCACAGTTAGGAGAGGATTACTTTGTCTCAAGTTTCATTAGTGGATTGAAAGAGGATATCAAGCATAAGGTTAAGGTTCATGAACCAAAAACCTTAGCTGATGCTTACAGAAAGGCCAAGCTGTATGAGCTTTCTGCTGAAGTGGAACAAAAGAGACTTAAGTTCTCTTACAAGCCCAATCCCATGGGAACACAACTGTCTAATCAGAGGGCAACACCTACAACACAACCAGCTCAACAAAAAGGGGTCACAAGCTCTACCAACAAACAAGGATTGCTAGAATTTAGAAGGAACAACAATTTATGCTTCAAATGCGGCGACAAATTCAGTCCAGGACATCAGTGTAAGCCTATACAACTGAATATGATGGAAGAAGAACGAAGTAAAGCAGAGGAGGAGGATAACCTGTTGGAACCCACTTAGGAGGAACCAGAGGGAGAAGAATCTGCCTTAGAAATCTCAATTAATGCCCTCACAGGCAGTGTTGGGTATAGCACCATCAGGATTCCAGGAACTATTAAAGGAAAATCCTTAAGCATCCTAGTTGACAGTGGAAGCACTCACATCTTTGTAACTGAAGGCTAAGAAAAGGAAGGACTTGAGTTGGTACTCACCACACCCCTGATCATCACTGTAGCTAATGGAGAAAAGCTCCAAAGCACCAAAAAGTAGGCAATTGGGGTGAAGGATGCAAGACCACTATTTCGAGCATGACTTCAGAGTTCTACACATGAGGGGAGTGATATGGTCCTTGGTGTTGTTTGGATGCAAAAATATAGTCCAATAACCATGGACTTCAATGCTATGACATTGAGCTTTAAAAGGAGAGACCAAGAGGTACTTTTGCAAGGAGGAAAAAGAGAACCTTATGTCAAATTAATTTCAGAAGAAAAGATGCAGAAGCTCACAAGCAAGGATCCTGAAGTTTGTGGTGAATTGTATTTGTTAGAATCAGAATCTATCCACAGAGACACACCTGCCCTGCTCTTGCCCTTGTTGAATGACTACAATGACATTTTTGAAGAACCAACAGGATTACCACCCCACGGACACATGACCATGCTATAACACTGCACCTAGGGGCCCAACCAATTAACCTAAGGCCTTATAGGTTTCCCTTTCAGCAGAAAACAGAAGTAGAAAGGCAAATCAAAGAGTTACTGACAGCCTCAGTGGTTCAGCACAGTAAGAGCCCATTTGCCTCTCCCTGCCTCTTAGTTAAGAAGAAAGATGACACTTGGAGGCTATGTGTTGACTATTGACAGCTCAACAACATCACTGTCAAAAACAAATTCCCTATCCCAATTGTTGATGATCTGCTAGATCAGCTATCGGGTGCAAAATACTTTTCAAAGATTGATCTCAGGTCTGGTTATTGGCAGATCAGGATCAAGCCAAAGGATATTCATAAAATAGCATTCAGGACTCACCATGGCCACTTTGAATTCAAAGTGATGCCATTTGGCCTCACGAATGCTCCAGCTACATTTCAATCACTCATGAATGAGCTGTTTGGGCAGTTTCTAAGAAAGTTTGTTCTGATTTTTTTTATGACATCATAGTCTACAGTGTTACACTTTAGAATCTACTTCACTTGGGACATGTTCTAGAAGTCCTTAGAAACAATAAGCTATTTGCTACAAGAAAGAAATGTTTTTTTTGGGCAAACTCAAGTAGAGTACCTGGGCCACATCATTTCTGCCCAAGGGGTAGTTACAGACCCCTCAAAAATTGAAGCTATGCGAGACTAGAAGCTTCCTAAATCCATCAAATCTTTAAGAGGTTTTCTTGGACTAACCGGGTACTATAGAAAATTCATCAACAATTATGGGGCCATTAGAAGGCCACTGACCAACATGTTGAAGAAGGATAGTTTTTGCTGGACAGAGGAAGCAAAAGAGGCCTTTGTTCTCCTCAAGGAGGCCATGTGCAAGGAACCTGTTTTGGCCCTCCCAAATTTTTCCAAAACTATTTTTTTGGAAACAGATGGTAGTTCTAAGGGCATATGAGTTGTTCTATCTCAAGATGGCAGACCAATTGCTTACTTAAGCAAGGCTCTTGGGCCAAAACACTCAGACCTCTCCATTTATGAGAAGGATTATTTGGCCATCCTCATGGCAGTCACCAAATGGCGACATTACTTGGAATGCAATCCATTTGTGATCAAAACTGACCACGAACCCCTTAAACATCTCCTTGAGCAGAGACTAACTACAACTGTCTAGAAAAAAAGGGTTGACTAAGCTCCTTGGATTAGACTATGTTATCAACTACAGAAAGGGCAAAACTAATCTTGTTGCCGATGCCCTTTCTAGGGGATATGAGCCAGACCCTGAATTCTATCACCTAACAGCTATAATTATTACCCCTAAATGGGTCGAGGAGATTGAGGCTTCCTACATGTCTGATGCTACTGCCCAGAAACTTATTCAGTCACTAGCAATTGATAATTCTACTGAACCAAATTGGACATATAAGAAGGGCATTCTCCGGTTCCATAACAGAATCTATGTGGGCTCGAATGGCACCTTGAGAAAACAACTCCTGGCAACATTGCATAGGCCACCTATCAACGACTCAAATCCTATTTCTATTGGCCAGGTATGAAATCCCTTGTTACTTATGTTCTTCAATGTGATGTTTGCCGGCGCACTAAGGATGAACATGTTGCTAAGCCTGGACTCCTACAACCCCTGCCCATTCCCAAGAAAGCATGGGAGGTAGTTACCATGGAATTCATCGAGGGCCTTCCCACATCCCTCAGGCTTAATTCTATACTAGTAGTGGTGGACAAATTCACAAAATATGCCCACTTCATTGGCCTTTCCCACCCCTACACAATTCCTCAGATTGTTAAGGCCTATTTGGAAAATATCTACAAGCTACATGGTCAACCCCAGATTTGCATCTTTGAGCGCGACAAAATCTTTACAAGCCTATTTTGAAAGGAATTTCTCAAACAATTGGGTACTACTCCTCTATTCAGCACAGCGTACCACCCATAGACAGACGGTCAAACCGAACGTGTGAACCAATGTCTCGAGCAGTACTTGCGAGCCCTATGTTTCTTAAAACCTACAAATTGGGCGAAGTGGCTCTCCCACGCCGAATGGTGGTATAATTCCACTTATCGCTCGGTTTTACAGATGACCCCATTCGAGGCACTGTATGAGTACAAGCCACCAACCATGACCTGGGATTTGACTTCCCTAGTGGCCACAGTCCAAGAGTTAGCAGAATAGCGAAATCAAACAAACCAACTACTTAGAGACAATCTACTAAAGGCGCAAAACAGAATGAAGCAATACGCAGATAAGCGACGATCAAAGAGACAATTTCAAATCGGAGACGAGATGTACCTGAAGCTTCAACCTTACCGTCAAACTTCTTTGTCACTCCGCAAGAACCTGAAGCTCTCAGCCCGCTTCTATGGCCCTTACAAGGTACTTCGCAAAATTGGTTCTGTGGCTTATGAGCTCCAGTTGCCCCCTTCTGCCAAAATCCACCCGGTCTTCCATGTAAGCCTTCTCAAACGAAAGATTGGTGTTACGATTACCCCATCAGTCAACCCATCAGAGTTTGGCACAGATGGTTTGCTTCGAGTTTACCCAGATCGTGTCCTCGACAAACGCATGATAAAAACGAATAACCAAGCGGTTACAAAGCTGTTGGTTCAATGGATCAACCTCGCCCCTGAAAGCGCAACATGGGAGGATTTCTTGGTGCTTCAATCGCAATTTCCTGGGTTCGATCCTTGGGGACAAGGATCCACTTCTTCGGGGGGTAATGTCATGTCATTAAGGTAAGAATTGAAGATTAAAGATGAAATTAGGCTGAGAAAGAGGAAATTTGGGGATTAGCTGAAGGCGAGCTTAAGGAGGGAACGACACCATTTAAGGAGCAACACATACACCATGAATACGAAACTGTTTCGAAGGACAATCGTGGAGAGACAAAGTGACGCCGTTTTAAGCCAAACCTTAAGAGGATGTTGTCTGCCAGAATTTATGTCTTGTTTTTATGTTTTGTTGTTATTCAAATGTTAGTTATGCATAGACACTGTTATATATAACCAAATTCCTGCTGTACTAAAACATGTCATATGAATCATCAATACAAATCTGAATTTTCTCTTTCTTCCCTATTTTCTCTCTTCTCTCAACCCTCCTAAAACCCTCAATTCTTCTCTTTTCAACCCTACTTCTATCCGGGTTGTTACATGTCCATTCCACATCCTTGCACTCCCCAAGAGTTGATAACCATTTCCCATCTGTTACGGTTACCTTAAGGGACTTGTGTCTGTAAACTGGTAATTGCAATTTCTTCACTAAGGATCAATTGAGAAAATTGTGTGTACTCCCAGTATCCAACAGTCCCATACAAGATTGGTTTTGAATTTGCATCTGAATCTTCATTGTTTCTAAATTAGAGGCTCCCCACATGGCCTGTAAGGATATAGGAAAGGATCCTTACTCTTTATATTATCTTGTATCCCTCCTTCTGTAACCTCCTCATAGTCCAAGAATACCTCAACTTTAGCCTCGTCCTCCATTCCTTTCACCACAATTTGAAACACTTGGGACCTGGAACATTTTTGGCCAGGAGTGTATTTGGCTGCACACCAAAAACACAATCCCTTTCTCCTTCGATCTCAGCATCTGACAAATTTTTTCCAAGAGCAGTATTCCCAGTTGATCTACTAGTTGGGCTCAACAGTTTAGGAGTAGGGACCTTATAAGTGTATCCATAATTGATTCCTATGGCTAAAGACCCTTCTCTGAAAGTACTAGTTGAACTTATAGGAGGAACTGACAAGGTCAACTGACTTCCAGGTGGCCTCAGTTGCAATCCAAGTAAAGGTTTCTTGTGTATAGGGAAATACATAGCCTCTACATGCTTGGCTAATTTGAATACATCAATTAAAGTCTTAGGTTGCATCAGCTTAACAATTTAACTCACTTCCAATCATAAATGGTTCTTGAACATTCTTAGCACATAGTCATCAAGCAATTTGACTTGGTTCACCAAGTGTATAAAATCCTCATAAAACTATTCTACATTCTCAAATTGTTTTAACTCCAATAGTTCCGCAAAGGGGTCATCTATGCCTCATGGAGCACACCTTTCTCTCATCCATCCCAAATATTCCTTCCAACACACTCTGTTCAAATCTCCATGAGTGTTACACAGAAACTGATGCCATTCTAAAGCATTCCCTTCTAAATGCAACATCATAACTCGGACCCTAGCTAAATCTGGTACCATTTATACCTCAAAATATTGTTCAAGTTTGGACACCCCCCTCTAAAATCATAACCATCGAATTTCGAGCACAAGAATTTGTAAGAGAAATTTAATTGTTGACCTGGATTTTCTGGTCGAACCTCTTGCAAATCCGGTTCTATCATCACTCTTGGTGCACTCGGTATCACTATGGGTGGCTCTATGTTTGGAACATGAATGCTCGTTGCCTGCACCTGAGGATGTGCACCTAGTATCCCAGCCTGTAGGTTCATGTCTTCTTCTACCACTATTTTTTCCTCAGGCCGATTTCTAGGAGCTTGTGAAGGTTAGCCATCATTGTCACCTGCATCGTTTGGAATCTATCATTCATGGATTCCTCGAGCTTCTGAATGTTCGTCTGTAACCGATTCGTCTCCTGTTTCCACTCAGGAATTGGATTTTGTTCATATGGTCCTCCCCCGTTGTTGTAGCTTGAACTCCAGAAGTTAAAAAAGCTTGGCTACGAGTTTCCACCATTTTCCCTAAGATCGAAGTAGCTCTGATACCTTTGTAAGCTGTCAGAAATAACAGAAAGGAAAAGAGAGAAAGAAGAAGATGATTAAGGGAGAATCAGAGAAGAAAAGAGAAAAAAGAAAGTAATTCTAATATTCGATAAATAAACTACTCAGCTAGAGTCAACATTTACCCTAACGTCAAGGCTAAAACGACATCACTTTAGTGTTTCTAGGGCTGCCATGGAACGAAACGTTTCATTAGACACTAATGACTCTTAATGGCTAACATAACAGAAAATTAAAATTAAACACTCCAACGGTCAAAATTATTCAAATCTCTAACAAAAATCTATTCGATTTTACTTATTTTTAAACCTTGAAAGGAGGTTGGATCAGTTTTGGAGATAAAAATCATTCAAACCTCTGAAAAATAAAGTTACTTAATGAAATTCCTAAGTTCTTGGCTTATTGCAACAATCATTAAAGTCTTAAATCAATAAATTTGTTTGTTTGATAAAGAAATTATATTTTTTATTGATTTTCGGACTAGGGTTTTACATGGTTGTTTTTTATGCTTAATGTAGCGACCCTTTCGCTAAAAATAGACCAGTTTAAAAATTTTGAAATGTTGAAAATTAATTTGAAAGGGAATTTAATTTGAAAAAGTGAAAATTGTAAATTAGGGGTTTGGATAATTGAAAATTTGGGAATTTAGGTATTGAAAGGCTTGAGAAATTAGGGTTTGATAAAAGTGAAATTGAAACTTGGGAATTTGCTTTAGAAATTAAAAAAAAATTGGGGATTAGGGTTACAAATTGGAAAGGAAGTTGTGAATTTAGAAATTTGGGAACTTTCAAATTGTGGGAGAATTAACATTAGAGTTAAAGTTACGAATTTAAAAATTGAGAATTGAAATAAAAAGGAAAAATTGAAAAATTAATAGTCTTGAAAGTTTGGGAAAGTTGAAAGGTAATTTGAAATTTAGGGATTTGAAGAAATGAAAATTTCGGGATTTAAAATTTGGTAATTGAAAATTCAGGAATTTAATTCGAAAATTGAAAATTAGGGTTTAAAAAAAAATAGAGTTTGAAGATACCTAAAAGTAGAAGGAATTAAAATTATAAAAAAAATTATTTAAGAAGTAAAAAAAAGGTCATTAAATTAAAAATGGAATTTAAAAATGGTTTAAGAAGAAATTGAAGAGTAAAAAACGATTTGAAAAACAATTTAAAAAATTGTTGGAGTTACCACCGGTCAATTTGGTATACCGGGCACCGAAAACCAGAGATTTGAAGTAAATTGGGTTCGAGAGTTGATTACAATTAAAAACGGTTTTAGCATTTAAAATTGGCCAAAATCTGACACCTTTAATTAATTTTAAATTTTTCGAATTAAAGTGACATTTAAATTAAAATTTGTTTAGAGATTCGAGTATATTTTAAACGTCTAGATATTCGAAGGTAAACATATACACCGCTATTACTAGGTTTGGTACTGGGCCCGTTACGATCGAATATCGAAACATCTCATCATTATTTAATTATATTCAATTTCAATTTAAATATCACATGACAAAATAAATTATAAAATGCAAAGCAAAAAGATACACCAACTTGAAATCACATATGAACAATAAATTAAAAATGAATAAATACAAATACTTTGAATAATATAATGTAAATGAAACACAAAGTAAATATGCAAAATAAACTAAAGGGAACAACATTTAACATTGATTGGGGCTAAATAGAAAGGAAAACAAAAATTTAAAACAAAAGCAAAACCAAAAGTTTCAGTCTCAAATTGGTGACCAAAAAATGAGAAAATCAAATTTTGGGACTCAAATTAAACAAAGATGGCTTTTAGGGCTAAATTTGAAACAAAAGAAATCTATTGACTGGTCAGTAACCAAATTGAACATAAATTGAAATTCAGGGGGTCCAAAATCGGATACTTTAATCATTGAAATTGGGTAAACTTTAATTATTGACTAAAATAAAACAAAATGGAAATTAAGGGGACCAAATCCATGATAACTGAAACCAAATTTACAGGGACTGAGGGAGGAATTTGTATGAAACAGAGGGTTTTAAAATGAGATAAACCCATTTTTAAAATATTTTGGGAGTATATAACACAAACAAATAATTATCTTCAACCTCTTTCCTTCATTTTTAGACCGAAACCAAAATAAAAACCTCCATATTCTCTCGGGTGTTCTTTTGGAAATCGAGAAAAAATAAGAACACGATGAGTGTTCTTCTGGAATTTCCAGAAATGAAGAACAAGAACCCAGAAACCGATTCAAATACTTTCTCTTCCGTTTTCTTTAAACCCAAAAATCTATTTGTTTTCAAAAACTGAAATAGAAATCCTTTGAAACCCTAAAAAGCAAACACACAACCTTATTCCCAAAAACGAATATCAAAGCATGAACTCTCTCGGAGAAGCCTCATGATCCGATTCACCTTACTGACACCAAGGCCTTGAGCTTATCATCAGAGGAGGAACACCAAGGGAGTTCGATGAAGGTAAAAAAGAATTATATTCTATTTTTCTTCTCTGATGCATGCGAAAGAAGAACAAGAGGTTATACATCTAAAAACTTGGTGTATTGATCGAAAAGGTGGAGAATCTAATTCCTTAAAATGGTGTATTGATTCTAATTTATAGCTGAATGTTACTTGAATTTCCAAAAATAAGATAAAACCTAGAAATTGTCTATTGGTTGCTCTAAAATTGGATTTGAAATGATTGTCGAAATTTCGTTGTTATCCGTCCTTTAATTCGTATGTTTCTTTAATTTTTTATGTACAATCTCTACAGATCTAATGTTTATTTTTTTGTTTGCATGTGATTGTCGGAGAATTATCGGAGGGTGATCGAAGAATGGTCGGCGACGTTGGGGAGGCGAAAGGACATCATTCATCCGAAGAGGCGCTCGTGCGCCACACGTACACGTGTAGTGAACCAAACATCGCACGGGAAGCGCGTATAGATTTCCAGAGAGTTCTCTCAGCTTCGATTTTGTAACGCCCCAAAAATGGGCCTAGAAGTTAGTGGGCCGATTTAGCCTAGTTCGGGATTAAATACTTAAAAATTAGTTTTAAATCAAAATAAATTATGAGAAAATATTATAAAATTCATAATTAACTTATATTTGACTTATTTCAACTCAATTTTGAAAATTTAACCTTGAATCCCTAAGATTTTGAAATTAGTGACTATTTTTTAAAAATTGAAAACTTGAGGACAATTTTATAAACTAATCCAAACCTTTGAATCTTTAAGGTAATTTGATTTATTCCTAATACTAGTTGATATAGTCCTTACAAGAGCCTATATAAACAACCTTTAATCCCTTGTTTTAACCTAAGTAATCAAAATTCTTTAATTTTGATATAAAACTCAAAAATTCACTTTTTTTTAATAATATCCATTCTTTAAATTTCGGTTTCTTCTTCTATAAGGCAGTCTCTTCATCATTTTTTCAAGTTAAATATTCATTATTTTTAATAATTTTTTTTATTTTCTATATTTTTCTTCATCAAAATCTCTTCGTTTTTCTACAGGTTTTCTAGTTTTTAAACCTTTGAAGGGATAAGATCAATTTTTTAGGTGAGAATCATTCAAACCTATTAAACCTAAAGTTCTTTAATGAAAATCCGAAGTTCTTGGCTATTGAAACAATCTTTAAAGTCTTAAATCAATAAAATCGGTTTTCTTGATAAAAATTCCATTATTTTCTTAAATTTTGTTCAAGTGTTCTACATGGATTTTTTTGATGCCTAAATATATGAATTTTGAAGTGTTTATATGTAATTAAGATGAATTTTAAGTATCTAATCTCGGACCTAAGGTTTAGGTGGTGTTTGGAGAGGTTTTCGGTGAGTTTCGGTTAGGTTTTATGGTATTTTTAGAGGCTGACATGTATTGTTCCGACTTGAGGGATGTTTGGGTGTGTTATAATGCACTAAACCCTCTGGTTTTGATTTTTGAATTAGGTCAAGAGGTATAGGAACAAGTTTGAGGGAGATCGGAAAGCCGAATCGCATTTTTGGGTGACTTGTCGAGCAAGTTTTGATTATCGGTGAGTGATTTTGAGAGTGGGCTGCTTCGACAGTGTTTTAAATCTGTTTTTCAAAGGTTTGGGGGTTTAGGGAAGATGTGAAAAACCTCCCTATACTTCGGAGTAAGTATTTTAAGTTTTGCTCTCTTGAAAATCTCATATTACGCCTTTCTTTACTATGTGTTTTGTCAAGTTCATGTTTTAATGATGCATAAGAGATTATGCACTTAATTAGATGCTCATGATACTATTTTTTATAAATTTTTGATGCTCCCATGGTTTTGTTTTCAAAATTTGATAAAAAGAGGTTTTATCGGTTTTTGCACTTGATGCAAGTATTGATGGGAGGCATGAGTCGTGATTCACTATTTTGTCTTAAAACTTGAGCATCGTGTCTTATTTTAGTATTGGTATTAAAGATGATGAAACGTGGATAAGTTGATCGATCAATAGGATGTGAGTGCACTATAATTAAAATGTATAAGTGTATAAATGCCTTAGTGATGCTTTAGAGATAATACTTGCATTGTGATATATGTGTTGTATTACATGTAATTGTTGCTTATCCCAAAAACTAAGGTGTTTTTTCATGATTGGTTTTATTCCATCATGGGTGTGATTAGGCGATTGACCTTCACACGTGATATGAGTAGCGGTTGGCTCTCATATGTGGCATGTTGGCAATTGGCCGCATGCCTGTCGTTTCCGTTTATCCTAACGTTTAGTGATAGTCTAAACGGTTCACTAATACCAATACAATGTTAAAAGAAAGTATGTTTTCTTAATTGAGCGGTATTTTAATGAAGCTTTGAGATAAGCATATAAGACTTGAGTAATGCTCAATGAGCATGTGTTTTCAAAAGTATTTGAAAAAGGTTTTGTGGCTTATGCCATGGATACTTGTTGTTTTTCATGTTGTTGGCACTGATAGCCATGTGATTATTTCATGAGTTGAACATGACATATTTTTATAAAGCTTTGGCTTTTATGGGCTGCATTGCAAGTTGTTTTACTTATGTTTTTAAATTGTCAATCGCTAAGCTTTTACTTAACCACTCTCCTTTACTTGCAATGCAGATAAATAAGTGATTAGGTACCAGCAAGAAGCAAGGAAGTCGAGTAACTATTTATATTTTTCTTAGACTCAAGTATGTTTTGAATTCAATTAAGAACATTAAAGTAGATGAGAGCAATGGAGCACTGTTTTGGTATGTTTATTTGGATATTCTTTATGACATTGTTTTGCTTTGAAGTATTTATGAAGAAATCCATGATGAATTTGAAGTATGTTTACCTTGATGAATATTGCTTTCAATTTATATTAAGAACATGGAACTAGGATGATTTGCATTTAGAAATCTTGTTGAAATATATGGTTTATGGTCTATAGGTGATTAAATGCCTCTGGTAGATATTATTTTAATTTGAAATTTGAGACTTAATCATGTAATAGACTTAATTAAGGATTGATAACCTTAATTTCATATTTTGATCATAATTATCTAGAAAATTATAATTAGGTCCCTAAAACTTATTCGATTAAATTAGGACTCATTTTTCATTAATTTCCGTTGCAAATGAAGTTAGTCCTTGCATGAACATTTAGGATCTAATTAACGCATTTAGAAAAGATTAAAGAAAAAAAAATTTAGGGTTGTTTATCGGGCCGAGTCTCCGAATTAGCCTCGGTATTCCCCGTGTAGCTCGTTTGAGTCGGGTGACGTCTAGACCGGGTCGAGGGGGTTATAGATTTGGACCGTCAAATGTATCCCAGATATGACGGTTGAGACACAATTGTGCGTATAACAATAGATGAAGTTAGGATTTTTTATTTATTCAGGATAGGGCTAAAGGGTTTAGTCTATTAGGCCCGAACTGGCTAGATGTATAATATATTTTGGGTTTTAAATTTTTGTAAATGGAATTTTAAATAAATTAAAATTTTTTAGGCTTATTTAATCTGTTTTGGGTCTTACTTAAATCTATTAAGTTTATTTATTATATTTTGGATTGCTTATTTAATATCTAATATTAAATAGTAATAATAAAAAATAAAAAATAAATAGTAACTACCGAAACCAAAAGGCTAAATAAAATTAGAATATAAATAGTAACCATAATAATATGCTATAAAAACTAACATAGTACTACTACTACTAATAACAATAATAATATCGAAATATGATGTGTAGTAAACAAAAAAACAAGGTAAATAACATAAAATAAGTAATAATTTATAATATATTTTTGATAGAATTTTTTATTTTAATAGTAATATAATATATTGAATATATATAATCTTTTTGAATTTTTAACATATTTTTATAATAAAATAAAACTAAATGAATATTGAAAAATAAAACCTATTATTATATTTTTTTTGATCTTTTGTTATAAATGTTAAAATTAACTAGAGCCCATTATTTAGGAGAAAGACAAAAATGAAAAATAAACGGGTTTACCCCAGATAAAATTAGTGATTACAGTTGCCCCTCTTTTCTTATCTTTGTGGAACAATGATAAAGCAAAGACCATAAACAATAATTTTATCCGACTTCCTTGTGGGAAGATGCCTTGATTTCTGATCATTACAACACTTGACGGTCCTTTGCTTTGAGCGTATACCGTAATAGATGAACCATCTCTTTGAGTGTATATCATGATGGATGACCCTTTTCTTCAAGCGTATGTCATAGTGAACGATTCCTCTCTTCGAGCGTATACCATGATGGACGACCCCTCTTTTTGAGCATATGTCGTTATACATGACCCCTCTCTTCGAGCATATGTCATGGTGAATGGTCCCTCTCTTAGAGCGTATACCGTGATAGACGACCCCTTTCTTCGAGCGTATGTCGTGATAGATGACCACTCTCTTCGAACGTATGTCATGATGAACGGTCCCTCTCTTAGAGCGTATACCGTGGTGGATGACCCCTCTTTTCGAGTGTATGTCATGATAGATGACCCCTCTCTTCGAGCGTATGTCATAGTGAATGGTACCTCTCTTAGAGATTATACCGTGGTGGACGAACCCTCTTTTCGAGCGTATGTTATGTTGGATGACCCCTCTCTTCGAGCGTATGTCATGGTGAACGGTCCCTCTCTTAGAGCGTATACCTTGGTGGACGACCCCTCTCTTTGAGAATATGTTATGATAGATGATCCCTCTCTTCGAGCTTATGTCATAGTGAATGGTACCTCTCTTAGAGTGTATACCATGGTGGATGACCCCTCTATTCGAACGTATGTCATGGTAGATGACCCCTCTGTTTGAGCGTATGTCATGGTGAATGGTCCCTCTCTTAGAGCGTATACCATGGTGAACGACCCCTCTCTTCGAGCATATGTCTTGATAGATGACCCCTCTCTTCAAGCGTATATTATGGGGAACGGTCCCTCTTTTAGAGCGTATACCGTGATGGAAAACATCTCTCTTTGAGCGTATGTCGTGATAGAATACCCCTTTCTTCGAGTGTATGCCATGGTGAAAGGTCCCTATCTTAGAGTGTATACCGTGATGGATGACCCCTCTCTTCGAGCATATATCATGATGAATGAACCCTCTCTTCGAGCGTATGTCATGATGAACAATCCTTCTCTTAAAGAGTACACCATGATCGACGACTCCTCTCGTCGAGCGTATGTCGTGATGGATGACCCCTATCTTGAGCGTATGTCATGGTGAACGGTCCCTCTCTTAGAGCGTATACCGTGATGGAAAACCCTTCTTTCCGAGCGTATATCGTGATAGATGACCCATCTCTTCGAGCGTATGTCATGGTGAACGGTCCCCCTCTTAGAGCTTATATCGTGGTAGACGATCCCTCTGAGATTCGTTTCTTCTCTAGTGAGTAATGGATTAAGTTTTTGATCAATCTTCAGAATTCATGTTTAAAATAAACAAAATGCAATGATGATATGAATTAGGATTTTCATGATGCATGAATATCTAACCTAAATGATGCATGAATGTTATTTTTTTCTTTTTCTTTTCTTTTTCCTTCTTTTTCTTAAAGGATAGATTCTCGCTTCTTATCAAGATTCCAGGCTTTCACCCTCATTCTTTACTTGAAGAAGACCTTCGTCAATAAGTTTTCTTGTATTCATGAGTCAAGGTTGGCATTTGCTCCAGAACTTTTAGAAACATCAATTCCATCCTTGTGAACCTTTTTTTTTAGTCGACTCTTTGAGAGAAAAAACTGATTTGCATTATGGGTCAGAATATTCCGTTCAATTATACCTTGTTTCTTACAACTTGGTCTCAATCATAGTTCTTGTATGAGTTTTCTATTTTGGGACATGCACGTGCCCCCAACTTTCCAAGTTTGTTTCTTCAAATAAGTTTTGATCCATATTTTCGGAACCATACAAAATACTATGGTAGAAAACTAGATAGCATCTAGAATTTTGTATTTATTATTATTCTCCTCTCAAATAAACGTGGTTATTCTCTTATGCTTGGCTCACTATAAGATCCTGAAGTATTGATTTCTGAATACTTTTCTTTTCACTTTGTGGTAATAGCTCTCAATTCTCAAGCTTAGGTCATTTGAGGTCCATCTTCAACATGTTCATTGGGGGTTATTCTCTTGTATTCTTATGTCTCTAGCCATCAGATTCACTCTTTTTATTCTCCCAATATAAATTTTGCCCCAAAGGCTTGTTGTTTATCTCTACTCAAATTATAACTCCAATAGGCTCGGGTAATCTTTGCTTATTCATGCTGACCTGAATTCTCAAAATGTATCATCTTACAATTAAACGGGCCCTTCTTCTCAGGTCATATAAAAAATGATCACTTGAATCAACGATCTTGTATTTTGTAACTCTTTTAAGAAAAAAATTATTTCAAAAACAATTTTATAATCGTAAATAGGACAAAATTTAAATATGTTTTAGAAAAAACAAAAATTATAAAAGTCATAAAGAGGTTCCTTGGATACCAAGTTCCTTAGATTCAACCCTTGAAGTTTAGTTCTTAACTCTCGGAAGCTTTGGCGATATTTGAAGTTTTCGAGTTCCTTTCAGATTGCTTGGTTCATCCTCATGATTATTGTATTTTCTTGATCACTTCGAAAACTACTCCTTCTAGTTCTCAATATTTTCTACTTTTATATATTCTAACTTTCCATACTTGCCTGCTAGTGGAGTACAAGATTACTTTCTCGAGAATTCGAAGTGTGCTTTAAATTGCATCTAACTATTGTAACATTTTTCTTTTTCTTTCTATTTTTTTCTATCTCTCTTTTTCTTTTTCTCTTTTCTTTTCTCTTTTTCTATCATATCTGTTATTATTATTTTCTTTTTCTTTATTTTCTTCTTTTTAGTTTTCCTGGGAAATCAACTCATCACATTCCTTTGTCTCGAAGGTAATGATGTAGCATACAACAAAACTTCGGCATAGTCATGAATTTGAAATTATTACCATCACTCATGAACCAAGGAATTTGGATGTTGTATTGCTATCTTTTTAGGCCTATCACTTTAGCGGTCTACCCCGAAACATCCACACTCTTGTTTGAATTATTCCAATCATCAGGTTTCGAATATTAGAGTGCCTTTTATTTAATCTTTCTTCTCTCTTTCTTTTTCTCTATCTCCTTTTCTCTTTTCTTTTACTTATTTATTCTTTCTTTCTCTTTTTCTTTATTTTTTCTAGATTCAATCCTTATACTCTTAGGGGAATTCTCGAGATACATCAATTTGATCGGGCCTTTTCTAGGAGATTTTCTTATCATTGAACATCACTGAAGGAGTAGTAATCTCATTTCTCGTGTATTATCGACCAAAACTTTTGATTAAGAAATTAAACTTCATCGTTATCACAACTTTCCAACAATTTTTTACTTGAATCCAAGTCACTATAAATGCGTGACATCTAAGGAATTTTGGATATAAAAAATTAATTTGACAAAATGCATCTCTTTATTGAAATTAAAAAGTACGTGGCCTTTACATAAAGTTGTTGCTACTTTTAGGCCAATAGTAGCATGATTGATTTAAATATAAAAGAAAAACAAAAGATGAAAGAATATTAATGCAAGCTATCATCTAAGACATGAAAACCAAATTGAGATGCACTTAACACTCCTTTTGTCTTGGGTATTAATCATGAACCACCCTAATCACTCCATCTCCTTAGCTCTCACCATATTTAGGTGCAGAGCTGGCTGCCATACCTGATGACTCAAGTTTTAGAACCCCAATTTTGATAAAGTTTTGCACCGTCTTCTTAAATACTATGCAGTTTTCAATTGAGTGCTACGTTATATCGGCATGGTATTCGCAACGTGCATTGACATCATACCAGGTAAGATATGACGGTTTGAAAGGAGTGACACAAGTAGGTCATACCAGATTTGCCTCATACAAAAGTGAGTACATCTTCTTATAGGAAAATTGCAAAAGGGTAAATGTGTTCTTTGCCTTCTCTTGCCTCGGAATATGAGTTGGATTTCTCGCTTGTGGTGTGAAACTCCTGAAGTTCTCAGGAGTTGGGTGGGAACTTTCATAGCTCATCTGACGTTCTTGCCCCTTTAAACACCTGTGGAGACTCCCTTCCGCCGAAGAGGACAAAATTTTTAGAAGAGCGACTTCGATCTTATCCAATAATAATTCAGTGGGACAAACAAAGGCATTACAAGCTAAGTCATATTAGCAAATGATAGTTTGGTCTTTTTCATATAGAGTTGTTTCTTAGCAGCCTTGACTCTAACTTTCTTGCACGAAAAAACCTTCCATTAGACCCTTTCCCTTGAGCGTGGTAGCTATCATTCCCCTTAACTCACTGAATTGCGTCATGGTTTTGTCTTGAAAACTCTTCATGCCTAACAGTATCTCATTCTGATTCTTGATCACTAAGTCATGAAGTCCTTCAAGTTTGCTCACCCTTTCCACAAGGTCATTCATGTTCTTGAAGTTTTACTGCTCTAAGGTCACCCCCTTATCATTCCTAGCTTCAAACATGAATGTTCCTCTTGGGATAACTCCACGTCTAGTAAAATTTTCTCCCATTTGACCGACGTAGTCCTTGAAAGTTTCCACATGGTACCCATGATTAATCCTCTTGTGTTATTAATTAATGTAAGTTATATTCTTGAGAATGCATGAGCATGCATGAATGAATACAAGTAAAGGCGCCGATTTTGTTGGTGGTCACCCATTGAATAAATTTTATTAGATTTGGTAAAGGCTTTCATTCAAAGCAACGATTTTCCATTGATACACTTTGAGCCAAACTTTTAATTGCTTGATAACTTCATATAGCTGAGGGAAACTTCCATCTCGGGGCAATAAGTGGAGGATATACTTTTGATTTTTTGAATAGAATATTCATAGGTTGGTCTTTATACCTAAACCATTGTTGGTGTGTTACATTACCTTTAAATAAACCATGGTGGCAATTAAGTATCTTTGCAACTTCATATGACTGTCTTTCTTGGGAGAAAAAACTATGACTCTGAGAAGTCATCATCATTGTAGACTTGACTGAGTACACATGGGGTTACATGATCTTTGATTAACTTTAAAGTGATGTTGAACTCTCAAGATAATCTCCTCCTCTTTAGGAAAACTTCTATAATGGGGGTCTCTAATTTGAGCAAACCACCTGAATTGACACCTTTATGCTATGTGGTGTTGATGCAACAATTAACAAGATGTATGCTATGAGATGTATGCATGAATGCAGGTAAAGATGTTGATCCTGCTAGTGATCGCACTTTGAGCAACTTTCACCGATTAAAAGATCTTAATGTCCCTTTGATATTTTTATTTTCCTTTTTCTTCTTTTTTTATTTTCTTTTAATTTCCTCATTTTTTATCATTAGTTTTTATCTCTCTATTCTCTTTTCTTTTTTTTTCTCTCTCTTTCTTCAATCTCTCGATTTTTTAATTTTTTGTCTCTTTTTTTTCTTATTTTTTCACTGTTTTCTTTTTATTTTCTATTTTACATTTTTTCCTTCTTCTTTCCCTTATCTTTCATTTTAATTTTTTGCTTCCTCTAACCATAATGAAAACCTCTAATTGGACAAACCACTTAGATCAACAACTTTAAATATGAAATGTTTATGCAAATAAAAGAGCATACAAAAAGGTTAATGCAAAATAAAAATAATAAACGAACCAATGAAATAAGAGACAAAAAAACTCTATTTAATCTGTCTAAAACCCTAGGTTATTCACATGGTTCTAAAGGGTGGGTTTTTTATATTCTCTATATGTAATTTGGTACTAAAAGGTACCTAAATTGTCCTTATTGTCCTCCTCTAAGAGTAGTAAGGCCCTCGATCATCACCCATTGTAGACTCATTTCAATCGGGTTCAATTTGGATGGACCCTTTTGTTATGTCCATATGGGGAAACAATATTCCCACAAAAACATAGGGTAGTCGAACCCCAAAGGTATTTTGTTAGTCCCATACGAAAAAACAATATCCTTACGAAAGCACGAGCATTTCCCCCCTTAAAAGAACATGTTTAAATACCAAATTAAAATACGTTAAAATAAACTTGAATTAATAAACAAACAATAATTTAATTGTCACTTTACTTCACAACTTCCAAAATTAATTAAGCGGTATTTTCAAAACAAGGCTTGACTCATTTTAAAATTTAAAAGTGTCCCCAGCGGATTCGCCAACAATAACGACCCTTTCACTAAAAATATAATAAGTTTAAAAATTTTGAAATGTTGAAAATTAATTTGAAAAGGAATTTAATTTAGAAAAGTGGAAATTATAAATTAGGGATTTGGATAATTGAAAATTTGGGAATTTAGGTATTGAAAGGCTTGAGAAATTAGGGTTTGATAAAAGTAAAATTGAAAATTAGGAATTTGGTTTAGAAATTAAAATAAAAAAATTGGAGATTAGGGTTACAAATTGGAAAGGAAGTTGTGAATTTAGAAATTTGGGGATTTTCAAATTGGTGGAGAATTGAAATTAAAGTTAAGGTTACAAATTTAAAAATTGTGAATTGAAATAAAAAAGTAAAATTGAAAAATTAATAGTTTTGAAAGTTTGGGAAGGTTGAAAGGTAATTTGAAAATTATGGATTTGAAGAAATGATAATTTCGGGGTTTAGAATTTGGGAATTGAAAATTTAAGAATTTAATTCAAAAATTGGAAATTAGGGTTTTTTAAAAATAAATTAGGGTTTGAAGATACCTAAAATAAAAGAAATTAAAATTATAAAAAATTATAAAAGAAGTAAAAAAGAATCATTAAATTAAAAATGGTTTAAAAAGTAATTTAAAGAATAAAAAACGATTTGAAAAACAATTTGAAAAATGGTTGGAGTCGCCACCGGTCACTTTGGTAGACCGAGCACCGAAAAATCAAAGATTTTAAGTAAATTGGGTTCGAGAATCGGATTTGATTAAAAATGGTGTTAACGTTTAAAATCGCCAAAAAATTGGCACATTTACAAAAATACCGCTTAATTAATATTAAATTATCCGAATTAAAATGAAATTTAAATTAAATTTTTTTAGAGATTCAATTATATTTTAAACGTCTAGATATTCAAAGGTAAACGCATACACCGCTACCACTACGGTTGGCATCTGGGATAAGCAATGCTTAAATGCAATTTATAATTTCAATACACTCACATCCTATTGGTCGATCAACTTATCCCTATTACATCATCTTAATAACAAACACAAGGCAGTAAAAATGCTCAACTTTCTCATTAAAAACAGTAAGTAATTTACTCGTATTACACCATCATATGCTTAAATTGCATAAACCAATAAAAACAACTTATATCATGTTTTAGAAAACAACCCGTCGGAGTATTAAACCAAAGTAAAAATAGTTCCTGAGCATTTAAAATACATGCATAAACAATTATGCAAATCATTGTTCAAGAATGATATTTTCATAGTAAAATAAGCATAAAATAGGAAAACCCTTTTACGAGAACAACATAAAACTTAATTCGGAGTACAGGGAGGTTTCTCACACCTTCCCTACACCCAAACCATTGAAAAATAAAGTAAAACACTATCGTAGCAGCCCACTTTCAAATCCACTCACCGACAACCATTACTTGATCAACAAGCCACCGATTCGAACCAAACTCCTTCAAATGTGATCTCCTAATTGTTGCCCTGTTTCAAGCATCAAAACGAAAGGATTTAATACCCCCTAAACGCACAAAAAATCCCTTAATTCGGATCATGACACAACAACCCTTAAAACCCTTAACCAAAAACTTTCCGAAACACACCAAACTTCTCATAAACCTTTATTCCAGGATTAGGGACTTTAAAAACATATTATAAACATCCTAAAACGAACAAAATCATGAATTTAGGACCCAAAAACAATGACTTAAAACCCTTGAATGAAAATTATAGGTTTTGCTCAAAAACCAGTTTTTCTTAAACCAAAAGATTAAAAACGATTTTACTAAGACAATAACTTGGTAATTTCAGTAAAGAGCCTTTTAAAATCATAGGATTGAATGTTACTTACCTCTAATTCTGACCAACAAACTTTCATGGTTTTTGAAGAAGAAACGAGTGAAAATATGACTTTTTGAAGAAGAAAAGTTGTAAACAATTACTCAAACAAAATTAATTGAGAAGAAAATGATTTTAACTTTAAATTAAGGGTGTTTTCTACCTTGGGAAGAGGGAAAACGAAAATAATAAAATAAGGGTTTATGTTTTGATATAAAATAGGTTTTTAGGAATTAAATTAATTAATTTGGGTTATAAGTTTTAGTTCAAATATAATTAGTATTGGATCAAACCCTTTAAAGATTCAAATTTTTGGCCTTGTTTTATAAAATTATCCTCAAAATTTTCAATTTTTATAAAATATTCACTAATTTCAAAATCCTAGGGTTTC
Organism: Abelmoschus esculentus; assembly: GCA_035048815.1. Lineage (NCBI taxonomy): Eukaryota > Viridiplantae > Streptophyta > Magnoliopsida > Malvales > Malvaceae > Abelmoschus > Abelmoschus esculentus. The sequence goes on from JAUCBN010000049.1 coordinate 8,976,055, forward strand.
AAAGGTCAATTTTCAAAATTGAGTAGATCAAATTCAATTTATATCAAATAATAATTTTATGATATTTTTCCATAATTTATTTTCATAAAAACAAATTTTTTAAGTATTTAATCTTGAACTAGGCTTAACCGGATAAATCGGTCCACTAAATTTTACGCCCATTTTTGGGGCGTTACATAAGATGAGTACAAATCTTTTCTTTATGAGATATTTGTTGAGATCTTAGTTTTGGTAGCAAAGGCCCTTTGTGGTAAGATCCTCGTGTGAATCAGAGAGTTTTAGTGGTATCATGGTGTTTGGAAAGTCACGTGAAAGTGAAAGGAAGTTGTGAAGGAGCAGTTTCCTTACTTCTTTCAATTGTGAAAATTTTGAGGACGGAATTTCTTAAGTGGGGGAGATTAGTAACGCCTCAAAAATGAGCTTAGAATTTTAGAGGTTGTTTCGATGAAATTAAATCTTGGAAAAAAAATTCTAAATTTTTTATTTGACTTATATTTAATTTTTTTTAAATCAATTTTAAAAGTTGATCCTTGAAACCTATAGATTTTGAAACTAGTGACTATTTTGTAAAAATTAAAATTTTAGTGGTTAAATTATAATTGGGCCAAAACTTTGAATATTTAAGGGGATTTGATCCAATCCTATTATTAGCTGATCCAACCTTCCAATGGACTATATAAATAACTTTTAATCAATGTTTTAACTTAAATAATAAAAATTTCCCAATTTTAACTTTGTCCTTCTTCAAGATTTCAGTTTCTTCCTTTCAAAGATAGATTCTTCATCTTTTCAAGATAAATATCTAATATTTTAATTAAAATTCGTTGGTTTAATTTCTTATAATTTTCTTCTTCAAAATCTCTTCATTTTTACTTGTTTTTAAACCTTGAAAGGAGGTTGGATCAGTTTTGGAGGTGAGAATCATTCAAACCTCTGAAAACTAAATTTCCTTAATGAAATTCCTAAGTTCTAGGCTGATTGCAACAATCTTTAAAGTCTTAAATCAATAAAATCAGTTTTCTTGATAAAAAAATTACATTGTTTTTATTGATTTTCGGACTAGGGTTTTACATGGTTGTTTTTTATTCCCAATGTAGCGACCCTTTCGCTAAAAATAGATAAGTTTAAAAATTTTGAAATGTTGAAAATTAATTTGAATGATAATTTAATTTGAAAAAATGGAAATTGTAAATTAGGGATTTGGATAATTGAAAATTTGGGAATTTAGGTATTGAAAGGCTTGAGAAATTAGGGTTTGATAAAAGTAAAATTGAAAATTAGGAATTAGGTTTAGAAATTACAATAAAAATTGGGGATTAGGGTCCCATCCTTATTTGACAAAAAGAATCGGAGCTCCCCATGGAGAAACACTTGGTCTAATAAAACCCCTATCCAAAAGCTCTTGCAACTGAATCTTTAATTCCTTAAGTTCTAAAGGTGGCATTCGATATGCTGCCATTGACACCGGAGTTGTACCCGGATAAACTTCAATACCAAACTCAATCTCATCACGCTTAGGTGACACTCCTGGTAATTCCTCAGGAAACACATCCAGAAAATCTTTCACAACTCAAATGTTATCCATCCAAGAATCCGACTGTCTTGGATTAAGAATGTATGCTAGATAGGCTATAGAACTCTTCCTAACCATCTTTTCAGCTTTAAGAGTTGATATCACATTAGATAAGAATCCTCTTCGTTCCCCCACTAAAACTATTACTCGATTATCAAGTGTTTTTAGAAAAGCTCTCTTTTTCTCACAATCCAAGTTAACCCGATGATTGGATAACCAATCCATACCAAAGATAAGATCAAACTCATTAAAAGGAAGTTCCATAAGGTTTATAGGAAACATATCTCCTTGAAGTTCGAGGGACAGTTATGGTAAATCCTATTAACATCTACTGGGTTACCCACTGGACTTTGCACAATTACAGAAAAGTCAGTTTTACTTACTAGATTCTCAAGACCACCTGCTACCGCACTCGCCACATAAGAGTGCGTAGACCCATTATCAAGTAAAGCAAAATAAGGTATAGAATGGATAGAAAAGGTACCCGCTATCACATCTGGTTGGTCACGACCATCATGAGCCCTGGTAGTATAAATCAGACCCGGTTTCTTAACACCCGAAGTATCTGCACTTTGAACTGATCCTCTCTCACCTCCTGCACCGGAGGCGAAAGGTTTTCCTTGTCCTCTACCCTCACAGATGTCTGAACTAAGGCCTGTGACTGATTCCTCAATAAGGAAGTTGTAGGTGGTTCAGGACAAGACTAAAGAAATGATCCAGGGATCCACACCTGAAACAAAGCACCGATCTTTCTTCTGCATTCTCCTCCATGTTTCTTATGACAGAAGGGACATATTGGTCGGGAAAATGATGACCCACATCCACTAGTAGTAGATACCATAGGTTTCGATCTTTGATTACTCTGCTGAACTGACTCATCTCTTGCTCTCTTACCCGAATAACTCGGGGTACCATGCTAAAAACCTGATCCATAATATTTCTTACCCCGGTCTTTCTCATATCTTGACTGAATCCCAGAAATAGTTTTCATTCTTTCCACTGTTTTGGCACGATCAACCAAAGCACTAAAAGACTTATCTTGAAAAGGAGCTACCTTCTCACGGATTGAAAAACGAAGGCCTTTTAGAAATTCCCGACACTTATCCTTTTCAGTGTCCACTAAACCGGGAGTATACTGTGATAATTCCACAAAACTAATCTCATACCTAGATACCTTCATATTCTCCTGTTTCAAGTCAATGAAAGCCTGACGCCGATCAGCTAAATATTGCTCTCCCACATAATGGTTCTGAAAGGCCTGACGAAAAGTATCCCAGGTCATTTGATCAACTGACATCAACCTCTGTTCAGATTTCCACCAACGTTATGCTTCACCTTGCAGAAGTGAAACAACAGCTCTTAATTTCTTACTAGTGGGGTATTCCATTTCCTCAAATACCTGCTACTCACTAACAACCGCATCAGCACGACCTCAGCCTCGGCCTCTAGCAGCAGCAAGTCTTACACTCCTACGAGATGACATAGTATCTATCTACAAGAGTAAAACCTAAGTTAGATTTGGTACCGGAGTCTAAGTTTCAAAACACAAGAGAGAAAACCTCATAGTAAAAACATTTGTTTTAAAAAAACTTCCCATATTCCCAAAAATATTTAATGCATGCATGATTTTCAAAAACTTGTAAAAACATTGGTTATGGGCCTCACAGTCCGAGTGTTAAACTCGACTCTGATACCAAAAATGTAACCCCTTATTCTTGACTTGAGGTGTACGGTAGGTTAAAATAAAATTTTATAAATCTTTATCGACAAGTAAAGTGAGAAAATAGCTTCAAAACCAACTTTATATCTCAACGGTAAAGTAAAACTTTAAAATAATTTTTTTGTATAATATTATTAAAATTAAATATTCATATCTATGCATGAAATTTAAAAACTTCTCAATACCTAATAATCCCAAAAACAACTGAAGTAAAATCTCTGGTAACTAACATACTGAAAATAATAGGAAAAATAGATGTCCGGTTGAGAGCTCCGAGTACCAACTCCTAGGGTTGAGTATCTGAAAAGTTAAATTAAAAGAATGAGCTATAAAGCCCAGTGTGTCTCTAAAGTGCAATCACAAATCACATTAACATTCAGTTCGCATGCATAGATATATAACATGTAAATATTTGCAGTAAATAACACAATGAACGATGAATGCAATGTCACAGAGAATGCAGTCTCATACTCCGAACGCCAAACAGAGTGGTGGAAAAGCCAACCGTTCACAGTGGAGGTATTTCCCCATAAACCCTCACCCCTTATTTCACCAAAAACACAGTGTGGTAAAACCACCTTCCTCCGTACAATCCACCCCATGCACATGTAATGCAATCAATGCTAATGGTCTCAATGTCTCAACATATATACTCATATAGAGTACGAAACACAATTCTCAGATAATCTGATCACAGTATCACAGAAAATGTCAAGGTCACAATATCATATTATACAGTTAGTCACAGAACACAAATTTAGCACAGAAAGAGAACACACCTCTCAAAGCACCAGTACTACTATTGACACGAACGTTTCCCACGATCTGAGCTAGGTCCTGTTCTAGTCGAGTCAGAGCCTACAATAAATTCTAGTAATTAATCTTATTCTAAAATAATACTATGCCACCTAAAAGAACTTAAAAAGAACACATACGTATATCACGAGTGGTGCTCGCAAGAGTCTATCGAAGTTGAGTCGAAGGTGGAGGTAAAACGTCCTCTTCAGAGTTGAAATCGTTTGAAAAGATAAATATCCGAATTAAAATCTTAAAACCACCCGCTACGATGACAAACTTAAATGAAACTATTTAATTTGGTTCTTAACAGAAAAACGTGGTTTCACCCTCAACACCCAAACAAAATATATCAAAGGAACGATACACCTTAAGGGTGACCACGCAGAAACACACCCCTAACTCCAACAGACCTCACTGTGCTACCTCCAATTCACCGACGTGAATTGATAATGGAAGAATGGAAATTAATTTCCCTTAATTTTAGCATGCTACCCACGTGGGTAATAACCCAAATTGAAATCACTTTCACCTGTGCAATTTCAACTAGTGATCACGCAAAGTAATGAAAAACCCTTAACAAAAAGCTTACCCAAAAACCTTCTTGATTGGTTCGCAGCACAAGGGAACTCACGGGAAAGCTAGTGGCGAATATAGAAGACTGAAAACCCCCCATCGAAATTCAATCGGCAGCCAACAAAGGGATTTGATGATCTTTCAATTAGAGAACGAAAAGAAAGAAAATGAACAAAAAGTCTGAGAGAGAGTTTTCGGTAGGGAAAGAGAGAGAAACTAATTATAACCAATTTTGTTTATGATTCTACTTGAATTAGGATTTTACCTGGAAAATTCCGAAATTACCCCTTTAAATCTGATTCAAATCTCTAATTGCTAGGGTTTTAAATTAGGAATTTTAGTTAGTTAGTGTTTCCCTTTTTAATAAAATTTTTCGAGTATTACAGATTTGAAAATTAGGGATTTAAAGAAATGAGAATTTATGGGTTTAGAATTTGAGAATTGAAAATTTAGGAATTTAATTCAAAAATTGGAAAATAAGGTTTTTAAAAAAGAAATTAAGATTTGAAGATACCTAAAATAAATGGAATTAAAATTATAAAAAAATTATAAAAGAAGTAAAAAAAAAGGGGTCATTAAATTAAAAATGTATGTTAAAAATGTTTTAAAAAGTAATTGAAGAGCAAAAAACGATTTGAAAAACAAATTAAAAAATGGTTGCAGTTGTCACCGGTCACTTTGGTAGACCGAGCACTGGAAAATCAGAGATTTGAAGTAAATTGAGTTTGAGAGTCGGTTACGATCAAAAACGGTGTTAGCGTTTAAAATCGCCAAAAATTTGGCACCTTTAGAAAAATACCGCTTAATTAATTATAAATTTTTTGAATTAAAATGATATTTAAATTAAAATTTGTTTATAGATTCGAGTATATTTTAAACGTCTAGATATTCGAAGGTAAACACGTACACCGCTACCACTACGTTTGGTATTGGGCCCGTTACGACCGAATATCGAAATATCGCATTATTATTTAATTAAAAACAATGCAAAGCAGATCACTAGAGGGATAATATAATGTAAATGAAACACAAAGTAAATATGAAAAATAAACTAAAGGGAACAACATTTAACATTGAAAGAGGCTAAGTTGAAAGGAAAACAAAAATTTAAAACAAAATCAAAACCAAAAGTTTCAGTCTCAACTTGGTGACTAAAATAAGCGAAAATCAAATTTTGAGACTCAAATTAAACAAAGATGGATTTTTTAGGGCTAAATTCAAAACAAAAGAAATCTATTGACTGGTTAGTAACCAAATTGAAACTAAATTAAAATTTTGGGGTCCAAAATCGGATACTTTAATCATTGAAAATCGGGTTAACTTTAATTTAGTGACTAAAATAAAACAAAATGAAAATTCAGGTGGCCAAATCGATGATAACTGAAATCAAATTTACAGGGACTGCGGGACGAATTTGTATGACATTGAGGTTTTAAAATGCGATAAACCATTTTTAAAATATTTTGGGGGTATATAACACAAACAGATAATTATTTCCAACCTTTTTCCTTCATTTTTAGACCGAAACCAAAATAAAAATCTCCATGTTCTCTCGGGTGTTCTTCTGGAAATCCAGAAAAAATAAAAACACGATGAGTGTTCTTGTGAATTTTCAGAAATGAAGAACAAGAACTTAGAAACGGTAAGGAATGCATATCGATACGCCTGAAAAAACTTAAGAATATTCTTCGAATTTATAAGCATGGTATCAATACCAATAAGGATGGTATCGGACGCATGTACGATTTTGAATGTTTTGGCTTAACAAATCTTAAGGAAAATAGATTTTGGGTTATTGTTTTGACTTAGAATACTTTGTTGACTTGCATATTATTGTTTTGAATGTTATTGTTTTGGTCTTAAAAATTTATTTACAAAATAATTATTTAACTTCTTTGCTATATCAAAATCAAATTTAGTTTTACAGTATTTTTTGGAAATTAAAAAAACTTAGAGTCATCACCAATTACTTAAATAGGTAGAACATCAATAAACTAGAGATTCGTTTAAAAGCAAGTTCGAGAGTTGGTTACATGCGAGGAAAGATTAATATTCATTACGCCTGAAAATCGATACAGAAAATAGATTGATTTTAATTGACGAAAGTTATTGAAATTTAAATTGAATTTAATTAAATGTTCTTGATTGAATATAAAATTTAATTAAACGGGCTTTATCAAATTAGTGGACTTAAACTATTTAATTAGTAACGATGAGGATACATCAAGTCATATATTAAACCGATATCGAATAAATCTGAAAGTCATATTAATTTTGGGTTTGAATTTCGTACTTTATCTTTATGTATGATGCAAGCATTTAAAAATGATGTTATTGGCTTATCCACTTTAAACCAAATTAAGTTTACCTTTGGACGGTAAAAAATAATTTGAATATTTGGTCAACATCCATTAATTTAGTATATATATTCTTCATATTTTTTTATATATTGTAATCTTTCTTCGTGTGTGTATATATATATATATATTATTAATTATTAATTATTAATTTTTTAAAAAAATGATGGGGACTTAGATTCGAACTTAAATTTTTTAAAAGTCTAATTATTAATTAGATTAGACATGAAATAAAATCACCCATTATGTTTTTATATCTTAGAGACTAACCACATTAGAGTAAAATTTGGTCTCATAGTCTTAAACTATTGTTTACAAATTTTAGCCTTCTGGTAAAATACTTGTGTTCTTGTACTTGAAAGATGCCATGAGTGTTGAAATTCATGATCAATGCATGATGGCATGATGGACTATTACTCCAAATCATTTCTTCTCTTCTTTATTACTATTATTGTAAATCAGTCAAACGAATAATTAAAAATTAACAAAATTAGATTTTTACGTAAAAAATTTAATATCAAATGGAATTTTAAAATAAAATTTTAAAAATTATTTAGCCAAAATTTTGATTAAAAATTCGATCAGTTAAAATAAAATTGATTTCTTTTAGATATAGCAAGAGGAAAGCAAAAGTTAGCATGTTAGGTATATTTATGTGCATGTATATAGTGATTACTGTATGTGTGTATAGATGATTTTTTACTGAAAATAATAATTCTAAAATTTTGAAAATATTATAAAATTTATAATAATTTTAAATCATCATATCTAATTTTTGACAGAAATATCAAAATCAAATAAAAGATAGAAACTTGTATTTCCAACCTGTCAACTTGGATCGACGTCTATCCACTATCGAGACCTACGTTTTAATTTTTCTAGGATCCACACCCAAAATATCTCCAACTAAATAATAGGTAGTTTACTAGGTACACAAGCATATGTTTGGTGTAGTCACGTGATTTTATCTAACGTAATTTAGTTTTGGGTAAATTACACGGATAGCTATAATATTATAGGGTTGATATCGAAATGGCCACAATACTTTAAAAAGAGTCAAATACACTGACAAAATATTAATTTGGTATTAAAACAGCCACCGAACGTTAAAAACCAAACGGACTGATGACGTGGCCGTTAAAATTAAAATGAAATAATTACACATTTACTCCCTATTATTCATACAATTTTTAATTTAGTATTAATTTTATTATAAAAAAATCCCACAACATGATTTCCAAGGGTGTTGAACCAAGGTGATTTCTATGATACAAGTTCCCATAACATATATATATTGAATGCAGTTTTTTATATGTATTATATTAGTTCCACATATAATTTTATATTTATTTTTTAATTTAATTAAAATATTAATTAAATTATTTTTCATATAATAAGTTAAAATATTTAAATAAAAAATTATTAACAAACCCTAAATCCAAACAATAAACATGTAATAATAAACCCTAAAGTCATTTAAAATTTTAAATTATATTTAAAAATATTAAACCCTAAATCCTAATCCTTAAAACCCTAAATACTAAACCTTAAATCTAAATCCTAAACCATAAACCTAAATCCTAAACTATAAATCTAAAACCATAAACCTTAAACCCTAAATATTTTATATTTAAGATTTAATATTTTTATATTTAAGGTTTAGGGTTTTAGATTTAAGGTTTTAGGATTTACGGTTTAATATTTTTAAATATAATTTAAAATTTTAAATGACTTTAGGGTTTACTATTACATGTTTAGAGTTTGGATTTAGGGTTCGTTAATAATTTTTTATTATTATTTAAATATTTTAATTTATTATATAAAAAATAATTTAATTAATATTTTAATTAAATTAAAAAATAAATATAAATTATGTGGAACTAATATAATACATATAAAAAACTACATTCGATATTATATGTTATGGGAACTTATATCATAGAAATCACCTTGGTTCATTGGTTTGAGTGTTGCTTATTTATACCTAAGGTTTTGGGTTCAACTATCTTTTTTGTTTTCTTCCTTTAATCTGGTGGTGACACGTGTCACCCCCTGATTGGAGGATTATATTTATATATTTTATTTTATTGTAATAAAATTAGGACTAAATAAAAAAAAATGTATGAATAGTAGGGAGTAAATATGTAATTATTTCATTTTAATTTTAATGACCACTTAATTAACTCATATGTAGCTTCCTCCACTTCGTGATTCCTCCACAACATCTTTATAAAGGAAATACACTTGTTGTGAAGATCATTAACATCTTTGTTTATCACTCTTATTGGGTCCTCTTCATATGTCAAATATGGGTTGATTTTAATCTCATGAAGATGGATAATATAAGAAAGGTCAGATTGATAGTGCCTCAATATAGACACATAAAACACGTTACAGATACACACCATCTTTGGGGACAATTCCAACCGATAAGCTACATTTCCAACTCTTTCAATGATCTCATATGGTCCAATGAGGGAGTTGATTGATATATTAGGATTGAGAGTATGCTAGATTAGTTGCTTTGGTAGATTGAATGTTGAAGATAAATAAAATGATGCAGCAAGTAGATTGTTGTGGCAAAGTAATTATTAAGGCAAGTAGTTTGCAAATTGTAAGATTATTTATGAATAGTGAAATATTGTAACAAGTAGTTGCTCTATCAAGTTTTTTTTTTTTTTTTTTGATAAATGTAATTTGTGGTAAGTTAATTGTTCTCTAATGTTAGACAAAGTATTCTTAAATTACTTGACATTTTTTCTAACATAAAGGGTTGATCTTTGCAAACCTCGGTGATACATTTTTTATATTTTATTTTATTAAGGGTAGACACAGTCGTTCTTTGAACTCTTATTAATCACATAAAATTTATTCCTAACACCAAGCTTCCTTCACTTCATCTTTTTTTTTCGAAACTTAGCTTTAGAGGGAATTGGTTCACTTAAGCTCTCACAATGTTAGAAAACCCAAATTTAATTTGTTTTGTTGATCTCCATCAACTCTTGTGATGTTTGTAGGAAATATGTAATGCTTGAATTCCACACTCTGTTTTTATAGGTTGTATGGGAGCAGTTCGGTTGATTTAAAATTCTTTTTGAATTTTAAATATTTAAACGAATATATTTAATAATAAAATATCTGAGATTTAAATGGATATTTTCGGTTATCAAATCTACTATTTTTAGATTGATATTAACAGATTATCTGAGATTTAATTAAATTTTATCTGTTATTATTAGATTATTTCAAATTTATATAATTTAAATTTAAAAATAAAATCAGATAAAATTTGATTTTTCGGACGTTTCTGCCCCTACGTCAGCCTATAAATAAGAGAGCTCTCTTTCAGTTTTTATAATCCCATTCAGATTTACTTTTGTCTTATTTGAGAGAGTTTGAGAGCATTCCTTGAAAAGCTTAGAGAAGCTTTTGTTCGACTCCAGTTTAGACGATCATTTCCTCTAGAGTCCACTCCAAACTTTGGGTGTACATTGTTTGGAGGACCGTGCTAACCTTCGGGGGACAACCGCCTAAAGTAGCGAGTACACACATCGGGGCGAATTGTTTCTAAGACAGTGGCCTCCATACCACGACACGGTCTAATTATCTTTCAGTTCCTTTATTTTATTTTTCCTGTCAGTGCTAACGCCCTGTTTTGCAGTCCATATAACCAACAATTTAGAAACAATTCTACTGCAAAAATGAAATTATAGTCAAGCTGATTTTGAGTTTGTTCAAGTTTGACACACTCGACAGGTCAACTATCAAAGGTGGTGATGAAGTTGAAGATAAGAACCAAAATCCTAAAGATAAGTATATTTTACTATCAATGAATTTTATTTATTTATTTATTATTACTGTTAGTAAATTATTTTTGTGACTACCCATATATAATTTTATCTAATTTTTGTAGATTCAAAATATATGTGAAATATCAGTCACGATGAATTTTGGATTCATGATGCAAGGATAGAAGTTGCAGGCATGATCAAAATAGACAAGGTCTACGAGAATTGAGTTTCTACTTATAAGGTTAGATTATTTAATTCATGATTTATATTACATGAATTTATATTAAAGCCTTTACCTAGTCTGTAAGCTTAATGAGTATGTTTTAGACTAGGTTGTAAAAAAGGCTAGATAATCTTTCTTAAGTAGAAAATTCATCTGGAGAATGCTTAATAAAAATTTTTCGTTCGGGGAATATATTAAGCATAAATTTTTGAAGGACCTAAATAAAGATAGAAATATTCATAAGAGATTGATAAGTGCTCAAAAGATCATTATTTTATACACTTTTCATGGACAATAAGCACTTATCTCACACTTACTTGGACTGATGCATGCGCTTAATATGCAATATTCAGATATTCCGCTATTATAACTTACAAAGCTAATATTTACAGAAAAATGCAGAATTTACGATATCTTCTATACATGCAGGAACAACTACTGTCGAGGCAGGGTTGAGGCCGAGGCAGAAGCTGTGCCGCGGCAGCAACTGAAGCTCCAAAATCAATATTGTAGGTGATTGTAAGAGAAAAATACGTTGGACGTTCCTGGACATGCAGCACTTGGATCGAAGCTGGCTAGCACGAGGAAAGTCAAAGTCAAAGTCCACAAGGGAAAAGCCGCCTAGTTGAAATAAACTTGGAAATATTTGATTTTTGGGAATAATTGTAATCCTACTCCAAGTAGTATTCCTACTTAGGAAAAGTTTGCCCTAGACCTAGACTATATATACCATAGCCGTCCAATGTATAGGGAGGCGAATTTTAGAGAGAGTTCAACCCTAAGAATTATTGTGTTCTTTCTTTCATTATGTTCTAAGCTTTCTTAGGGTTAGGTGAAGGTTGTCGAGTACTTGTGAGAGGAGATTGTACTTTGTTTCTCGTTTCAATGCAATAAAACATTAAGATTTGCTTACTCTTTGCCATTCTTTGTTCTGGCATCCAAGCCCGGGAGGGAAATTTGTGAGTAATCCATTTATCTAGACTCGGGAGAGTTAGATTCACGAAAGGAGTAAGTACGGCATTTGAAAAATACTAACTCGGCCTAGGGATAGGTTGGAGTTTCAGCGGCTAAAAGAAGTGTGAGATTGGTTGATAGTTAGAATTGATTCACGCCGGGAGGTATCATCAAGGACTTATTATCAACAGTGTTTCGACTAGGGATAAGCGGAGCCATCCAAGGACACTTTGCCGAATCTTAGTGAGGTCTACCCAAGAGCAAGGGATTACCGCGGCAGACACGCATTGTCGCTGCCGAGGCAGTAATCTGCAATACTGCCGAGGCAGAGTCATGCGATAGCATTGGACAAAAACAAGTCGATCGATTCCACAGTACAACGCAACTGGATCCTGCCCACTCTCCTCATTCGTTCTCACTACCTTTCTTTTGTTTTTATTTAATTAGTTTACTCAAACATCCTTCCTGTGGAGACATATTAAAGAAGACATATTAAGTACACCAATCCCTGTGGAGACAATACACGATAAATACTTATCACTTTATTACTTGACGTTACACTGCACAATTTACGCTATTTCTACACACAACAAGTTTTTGGCGCCATTTTCGGGTTTTGGCAACGAAATTTTGTTTTCTTTATTTTCTTGCTTTAGTTATTTTATTTTTATTTTTTATTTTACTTTGGTTTCTTTTTGGTGTATGACCAGGGCCAACCCATCCAATCCGTTGTACGAGATTGACCCTGAAATTGAACGTACACGGAATCGGTTGAGGAGACAAATCCAACAAGCAATGGCAGGAAATCAAGTAGATCAAAACATACTTGTTGGCCACGGAGGACTTCAGCAGCCACCCATGCCGCAGCAACCACTGCCGCAGCCCATACTGCCACGGCAGCTCACTGTTAGAGATTTCCCGGTGGAAGATCTGAATGGATTAATCCTTGGAGTCGTTGCACCGGAAATAGAAGCAACCCATTTTGAACTCAAACCAGTCATGTTCAATATGTTGAATACTATTGGACAATTTAGTGGGTCTGCAACTGAAGATGCCAGGCAACATCTCAAATCTTTCATGGAAGTTTATAACTCATTTAAAATTCAAGGAGTCCATGAAGATGTTTTGAGATTAAAATTGTTTCCCTATTCACTGAGGGATAGGGCCAATACCTGGTTAAATAACATTCTAGCAGGATCAATAGGATCTTGGAGTGAACTCTGCCGAGATTTCATTACGCGCTTTAACCCTACTAACTTATATGATCGTATCCGTAATGAAATTACTTCTTTTCAACAGGCAGATGATGAACCAATGCACGAGGCATGGGAGCGCTATAGAGACTTATTGCACAGATGCCCATTACATGGATTTCCCTTGTGGACACAAGTAACAATGTTCTACAATGCCACTAATGCCCCCACAAGGATGATGCTAGATGCCTCAGCCAATGGGACACTCCTTGACAAAGCTCTTGAGGAAGCTATAGAGATTCTGAACAAGCTCGCAAAGAATGATTTTCAGTTCTCTACATCTAGGCGAGGAGGAATGAGACGCCAAGCCATAGTGAATGAACTCGAAACATCCAATTTAGTGGCAGCACAATTGGCATCTCTAACCAAGATGGTTCAGAACATGCAATTACAACAAAATACTCATGAGGTTAAAACGATCAATTCTTCTGAGTTTTTATGTGGGAAACTACAACCGGAATAATAATATGATGTCTAACACATATAATCCGGCATGGAAAAAGCACCCAAATTTTTCATGGAGCAATCCTAATAATGCCTTGAATCCCACTAATCAGACCTCAAGTTATCAGCAGCCGATGCCGCAGAAAAATATACAACAGATGCCGCAGCAGCAGATGCCGCAGTAGCAGTCTGAAAGTTCGTTGGAGAACACTCTCAAAGCCTTTATGATGAAAACAGAATCATACATGGCAGAGAACAGTAATTTCATCAAAAGGACGGATGCTTTCATGAATAGGACTAAAATGAGGCTGCAAAATCAAGAAGCGGCTATTAAAACTCTAGAAACTCAAGTGGGTCAGTTCGCTCAAAGACAAAACACTAGACCACAAGGAGGATTACCTAGCAATACTGAAGTTGCTAAGGGAATAGGCCATGAGAATGTAAAGTGATCACAACCAGAAGTGTCCTACATTTAAAAGAAAAACTAAGCAGTTCAGCAAACAAAGTCCCACAGGCAATACAAGATGACTCAGATAGGGAGGACCAAGATGCTGAACCAGAAAGTCAGGCCTCAGAAATCCCAGCAGAAAACTCTGCCGAGGCAGACAAACCGGCAGCACCTCAACTAGTTGTCGAGACAGTAAAAGACCCAGTGGTGCCAGATATTAAATTCAAAACTCATGAAACCCTGGAGGAGATGAGACCACCACCACCTTTCCCACAAAGGTTGAAAAAGCAAAAATAGGATCTCTAGTTTAAAAAATTTCTAGACATCCTAAAACAAGTCCACATCAACTTGCCATTCGTTGAGGCAATTGAACAGATGCCTAATTACGCTAAGTTCTTGAACGACATGATATCTAAAAGAAAAAGGCTTGGTGAGTTTGAAACAGTGGCAGCAACTGAAGGATGCATGGCAATGCTACACAATCGCATGCCTCCAAAATTAAAGGATCATGGATGCTTTACCATAACTTGTGCGATAGGTAACCATTATGAAGGAAAAGCCCTATGTGACTTGGGAGCAAGCATCAACTTAATGCCGAAATCAGTCTTCCAAAAGCTTAGAATAGGAAGAGCAAAACCCACAACTGTGGTACTTCAACTAGCGGATAGATCATTTGTGCACCCTGAAGGAAAAATTGATGACATATTGGTAAGGGTAGACAAATTTATTTTTCCCGCTGACTAGCAGATGAAAATGCGCCAATCATATTGGGGAGGCCTTTCTTAGCAACTGGACGCACCTTAATTGATATGGAAAATGGAGAGTTGACAATGAGGGTTAATGACTAACAAATCAAACTCAATGTATTCCACAATTTAAAAAAATATGATGATCTAGAAGATTGCAAAGCCATCCACACAACAGACACCAAAATATCCTGCCTTGGCAGCATGCTCGGCAGGCTATTTGGCAGAAAGATCAAGCTCAAAGTGGAAGCAGAACATCAGGATGGACATAAAGAAAAAGGGAGTGGACAACATCTGAATTATAATTCTGGCCAACAAGAGATAAATACCTTAGGAGATGCATTTGCATGCACTCCTCCAATGACTTAATCTCTTCCCTTTTCTTTTTATATTATTATATTAGGATTAGTTTAGTTTATATTTACTGTCCATATTTATTTTATGCTTTCATTATTTTTTCTTGTTTTTGTTCAATTATTTTTAGGTTAATAAAGCAAGGATGGATGAAAAATAGTTCACAACAGAAATTCTGCCGAAGCAGAAAACAGTGTTAGAGTCGCAGCAGTCCTAACGGGCAGAAAAGTGTAACGGCTAGTCTGCCGAGATTTCTGCCGCGACAGTAAAAGCAATCGGCAGTAAAGGCTAACGGTTACAAAACAGATAGTGGTTTCAAACGGATACAAGGTCGAGGCCTATATAAGCACCTTTCTTCTCTTGAACTATTCACTCTTGCATTCTTGTTTTCTTTTGAATATTTGCTAATCTTGCTCTCATCATACTCTCTACCTAGCCTTCTTGAAATTTTCAGAATCTTTCCAAGAAACTATTCAAAATCCTCAAAACTCATCCACGGCATCATACACTCGCTTTGCTCCTGCCGCTGTTGAAATCCGATTCAACAGATCTTTCGTTGCTTGGCAGTTATGGGAAGAACAAGGGTTCCAACACTCGGATGAGGAGAACTACGACATCGAGCACTATTTGTTCGATAGAATCAAGTATCAAGATTGGGAGATTCTTTGCCTACAGCCTGCCCAGGCAAATGCAACCATAGTGTGGGAATTTTATGCACATGTGTCGAGCAAGAATTCTCTCTACGTCCACTGCCGAGGCAGGCCGATCAAGCTTGATGCCGAGTCAATCAACCAATACTATGGCCTCATACCTACCCGCGATATCCATGCCGAATTTTTTGAAGAAGTTACAAACGAAGAGTACGAGTTGATCAAAGATGACCTTTGCTACAACGATACCCTTTGGGAAACCGGTGCCTATAGAGGATCTGTAGCAAGGTAGAGTCTCAAACCCGAGGCCAAGCTTTGGAACACCTTTGTCAAGAGATGCCTCATACCCAACTCCCAAAACAGCACGGTAGACCGTAGGAGATTGGTGCTCATCCAATCCATCATCAATAAAAGGAGCATCATCGTTGGATAGATCATATTACGAGAAATTTACGAGTGCGGTAAGAAGGAAAGAGGGTCGTTATATTTCCCTTATTTAATCTCTGGTTTGTGCATTGCTGCAGGTGTACTAGCGGAAGATACGGATGAATACACTCCAAACAGGAAAGGATGGACGAGAGACTTCTGCCAAAAAATAATGCAGATCACGCAGGCAGAACCATTCCAGGCAACTCCTGAGCAGTTCACTGCCGACTTCACTGTCGGAGCCCAGTACACAGCAGATATGTCTGACACTGCCCACACCATTGCCGCAGCAGACCCTTACCAGGAGATTCTACAAAGGATGGCTGCCATGGACCTTCGTCAACAAAGATACATGGAATATCAACGCGACTTCAACAGCACACTTGCACAGATGATGATGCAAAATTTTCCAAGTCAAGGGATGCACTTTCGAGAATTTCCAGCAAACATATTCGTCACAGCAGCACCCTACAAAGAGGCCACTCCAGCCCTAGGGCCGAGGCCATTTTTCCCTTCTCAACCTCAACAGCAGTTCAACGCGGCTGACCCATCTAGGGCAGCAGGCTCTGCCGCGGCATCTTCAACCAGCAGAAGACCATCAAAGAGGAGAGATATCTTCAGTACTCCACCACGATCACCCATCCCCATGGGCAGTCTCTCCAGAGAAATAGATGAGTATGTACATCAAAGCTCATCCAATGCCGAGCCTAGTATTCATTATGCTGAGGCAACAAATATTGAAGAGGAAGGAGGGACGGACATAATGCATACGGAAGAAATTGCCGACGAAGAAGAAGGAGAAGAGGTGGATGCTCCTTTACAAAAGACACCACCCATATGAGTTCAACCGCCCCGGCAAGCAAAACTACAACAATCACCAGCACAAGGATCAAGGATGAAAGAATCAGCAAGGAGGCCTAGAAAATAAATTGTTACCACCAGCTCTTCGGAGTCCATTTAAATACTAAGCTTTTCCTGCCTTTAATTCTTCACTACTTTAATTTTTGTTGAAATATTGACCTGCTGTGTGATTAGAGCATTGAGGAAAATGCTCAGTTTGAGTTTGGGGGTGTAGGTGCACTACCGAGGCAGCCCACTGCTGCGGCTTTACCATGAAAGAGAGTAAAATTTTTGCCTTGTTTGAAAAAAAATTTAGTGCATCTATCTGCTTCCTAATTGATTTACTGCCTTTACTTTTGCACTGTCTTTCATCAGTATTGCCTTATTTTATTCTTTTAAGGCCATAGAAATCTTTCTCCTTACCATGGCTAGGTTCTGTTTTAAAGGATTAACCTTAGAATACTTAAGGTAGAAAACCTAGAAGCTTGCTATAAGGTTAAGGTTATAAACACTTTTGGGACTTGTTTGATTTAAGAGTTCTTTTAATGAACTTAGGTAATAAAGACTTAGATTCTTGGGAAGGTGACTAGAGGTGCCTATCATCGGCTCTAGGAATCACTCTTCTTCATGCTAGAGGTGCCCGAAATTGGCTCTAGTATGCTAAAGAAAGAAAACAAGGAAATAGAAAACACATACCTTGAGGTGCCCAAAATTGGCTCAAGCTATTGATGTTTTAAGAAGAGAACACTGGATCCAAATCTATTTGTCTTGAACTTAGAGTTTGTCTAAGAAAGCCTTTAATCAACCTTGTCCACAAAAACGCACACACTCACAAAATCTTATAGCTTGTTTCCGGGTAAAGTCCTTGAGTAAACGAAAGGCTAAGACTAAATAATAGGCATAGTTATGGTGGGGAGAATAAATGGAAATGAAAGACCAAGAGAGAATAAGGTTTGGCAAATTTATGGCTTGCATTGCTTGAGGACAAGCAATAGTTCGAGTTTGGGGGTATGATAAGTTCTCAAAAGATCATTATTTTATACACCTTTCATGGGCAATAAGCACTTATCTCACACTTACTTGGACTGATGCATGCGCTTAATATGCAATATTTAGATATTCTGCTATTATAACTTATAAAGCTAATATTTACAGAAAAATGCAGAATTTACGATATCTTGTGTACATGCAGGAACAACTACTGCCGAGGCAGGGTTGCGGCCGAGGCAGAAGCTGGGTCGCGGCAACAACTGAAGCTCCAGCATCAATACTGTAGGCGATTGGAAGAGAAAAATACGCTGGACGTTCCTGGACATGCAGCACTTGGATCGAAGTTGGCTAGCACGAGGAAAGCCCAAGTCAAAGTCCACAAGGGAAAAGCCGCCTAGTTGAAATAAACTTGGAAATATTTGATTTATGGGAATAATTGTAATCCTACTCCAAGTAGTATTCCTACTTAGGAAAGGTTTGCCCTAGACCTAGACTATATATACCATAGCCGTCCAATGTATAGGGAGGCAGATTTTAGAGAGAGTTCAACCCTAAGAATTATTGTGTTCCTTCTTTCATTATGTTCTAAGCTTTCTTAGGGTTAGGTGAAGGTTGTCGAGTACTTGTGAGAGGAGATTGTACTTTGTTTCTCGTTTCAATGCAATAAAACATTAAGATTTGTTTACTCTTTGCCATTCTTTGTTCTTGCATCCAAGCCCGGGAGGGAAGTTTGTGAGTAATCCATTTATCTAAACTCGGGAGAGTTAGATTCACGAAAGGAGTAAGTACGGTATTTGAAAAATACTAACTCGGCCTAGGGATAGGTTGGAGTTTCAACGACTAAAAGAAGTGTGAGATTGGTTGATAGTTAGAACTGATTCACGCCGGGAGGTATCATCAATGACTGATTATCAACAGTGTTTCGACTTAGGGATAAGCGGAGCCATCCAAGGACACTTTGCCGAATCTTAGTGAGGTCTACCCAAGAGCAAGGGATTGCCGCGGCAAACACGCATTGTCGCTGCCGAGGCAGTAATCTGCAGTACTGTCGAGGTAGAGTCATGCGATAGCATTGTACAGAAACAAGTCGATCGATTCCACAGTACAACGCAATTGGATCCTGGCCACTCTCCTCGTTCGTTCTCACTACCTTTATTTTGTTTTTATTTAATTAGTTTACTCAAACATCTTTCCTACTTGTGTTTTTACTTTACTTTTACAAGACAAGAATATTAAAGAAGACATATTAAGTACATCAATCCCTATGGAGACGATACACGATAAATACTTATCACTTTATTACTTGACGTGTACACTGCACAATTTGCGCTATTTCTACACGCAACAGAGATTAATTAGAAAGTAATGAGATAGTTTAAATAATATATGTCTAGGATTGGTTCTTTGAAAGACTTGGTATTTAAGTGTGCTTAATGCACCACCTCTCTTTCTAAACCTACCTGGTGCATTACTATACTCATTATTCCAATTTATAAAATACTATGACTAAATAAATATTCTATACTTAATGCAGAAGTTATAATAATAATCTTAATAATATCTAAGATTTTTTTTAGTAATAGTAGATGAATATTTCTAGTGGTCTTTTAAGTCAAGAACCTTGTCTAAAATAAAGAGAAAATGATAGACATTAATGCTACTAAAAGATGTTTGTAGCTATCTTAGGAGTGTGTAGAAATCTCCAGGAAAATTCTCTTTATGAAAAAGATAAAAAGTGTTAGGTCCGATAAACGTGGTGAGTTTAGATCTAATTTCTTAAATAGGTATATGAGACGAATGACATAGTCTTGAAACTTTTACCCCTTGTTTTCCTCAACAAAACGGCATACCTGAGAGGAAAAACATAACTTTAAAAGATATGATAAATTCATTGTTGATAAGTTTTGGATTAGTTGATAATATATTGGGGGAAGTCATTTTATCGGTAAATCTTAAACCGAATACCTCATAAGAAATTAGACTCAACCTCATACGAATTGTGGAAAGGTTATGCAAACTTGCAATACCTAAACGTGTGGGGGTTTCTGGCTAAAGTAGATTTGTCTGACTTTAAGAAGTTCACCATCGGTCTTAAAACCGTTGATGTAGTATTTATTGAGTATGCTACAAACAATTTTGCATGATATGATCTAGAGTTTGAGTTAGAGCCTAAAAGAAGTAAGGAAAAAAAATCTTTTGGACCTGATTTTGTTACTTCCTTTATTTCTGAGATAAATGATTTAAACAACTTATTAGATCCTATAGCTCAAGTTTTTTGTTGGATGATGATCCTAAAACTTATGAAGAAGCTATGAGATCTATTGACGCTAGTTTTGGAGAAGATTTATTAATGATAAACTAGAGTCAATAATGTCTAAATCATACATGGGAATTGGTAGACTTGCCTAGAGGATTTAAACCTATCAGCAACAAATGAGTTTTTGGGAAGAAACTCATGCCAGATAGGTAAATCTAGAGATATAATGCTAGGCTAGTAGTCATAGGGTTCACTCAAAAATATTAAAGAGTTTTGACATTTGGGGTGTCATCTTTGCTCGAACCCCTTTTGACTTTAGCACTCATCTCATTAAAAATAAAGGAAGCTATGTTTCCCAAGTTGAATATGCTAAAATTGTTGAAAGCCTAATGTTCTTAATGAACTATAATCGGCCTGATATTGCCTATATTATGAGTAGATTGAGTTGATATACTCATAATCCAAGTGTTGAACATTGGATGACTCTTAGACGCTTACTAAAATACCTTAAAAGGTATTATGGATTGGAAACTCAATTTTGTTGGTTATCCTGTTTTTTGAAAAGGTTATTGTGACACCAACTAGGTTTCTGACAGTAATGAAGTAAGCTCTACGAGTGGATATGTTTTCACTTTAGGCGGAGTCGCAATCTCGTGGAAGTCTGCCAAGAAGACTTGTATTGCATGCTCCACCATAGAGTCAGAGTTTTTAGCTCTAGACTTAACTGGGCAAGAAGCCAAGTGGCTTAGGAATCTTCTAGAAAAGATACCTTTATGGGGAAAACCGACTCCTCTGATATCTTTATTGTGTTATTCGTAATCTGCGATACATGTGTTCATAAATCAAGCTTACAATGGTAAGAAGAGACACATTCGCATAAGGTACGAATATGTGAGGCACCTAATAAAGAACGGAGTACTCGCCTTAGAGTTTGTTAAGTCGGAGATGAATTTGGTTGATTCTCCTACCAAAGGATTGAGCAAGAAAAAAATTCTGGATTCGTCGAGGGGGATGGGTCTTAAGCCCATTGGTTGAGTGATTCATGGTGGATACCCAACTTAGTTCTCTAAGTTCAATGTGGTCAAACAAAACTATGAAACGACTCATAGTGTACATATCCATTTACCCAATCTCTATGACGTTTCATCTACATGCCCAAGTTGAGCTTAATGCTCTTAATAAATTCATAGCCCAAGTTTGGGTGGTCTTAGTGAGAAAGACTTGATTAATTTACTGATTTTGGTTGAATAACTACTCTTAATAAGTTCTTAGACCTATTGCGAAGGACTAATTGAACTTACCGCTCGAAAGGATGAGTTTTTAACTCTTAATTAATTCTATCCAAAGAGGTTGGATTGTTCTATTGAGAAGAACATTATTGAATTTACCGAAAAGAGGTTGAGTTTTTATTCTTAATGATTTTTTAGCCTAGAGTTTGTGTGGTTCATTTAATATGAACTTGAAGAAAATCACCTTATTTTCTTGTGCGGTTGAGCTTTATACAAAGCTCTTAATTATTTCATAGCCCGACTTTGGGTGGTTTATGTTGAGATAAACTTGATGAAATAACCTATGTAAGTGAGAAGAGTTAGCCGCCTTCTATGAAAAATGATGGGTTGTTTTTCTAGTACACTTACTAAAATCCCGAGGTAAGATGGCTAAATAATTACTTCATGTATATACATATCTTCACATCGCGGATTGTGGTGGATGAAGAGATTAGTTATGTGTTATGAGTTCACCCCAATCTTAGAAAGTTTAAGACTAGTTTCACTTATCTAAGAGGAGGATTACTCATCATCACTACGTACTAGTTCAAGATTCATTCACTATGTACTTAAGTAACTAATCTCGCAAGTGTTCGTCTAGTGATAGTCGAACTTTGTGACATCATGAGGATTCTTTCGCATTAGTGGGGGATTGTGGGAAATATGTAATGCTTGAATCCCACACTATGTTTTTATAGGTTGTATAGGAGAAGTTCGGTTGATTTAAAATTCTCTTGGAATTTTAAATACTTAACCGAATAGATTTAATAACAAAATATCTAAGATTTAAATGGATATTTTCGGTTATCAAATCTACTATTTTCAGATAGATATTAACAGATTATCTGAGATTTAATTAAATTTTGTCTGTTATTATTAGATTATTTCAAATTTATTTAATTTAAATTTGAAAATAAAATCAGATAAAATTTGATTTTTCGGACGTTTCTGCCCCTACGTCAACCTATAAATAAGAGAGTTCTCTTTCAGTTTTTATAATCCCATTCAGATTTACTCCGGTTTAGACGATCATTTCCTCTACAGTCCATTCCAAACTTTGGGTGTACATTGTTTGGAGGACCGTGCTAACCTTCGGGGGACAACTGCCTAAAGTAGCGAGTACACAAATCGGGGCGAATTGTTTCTAAGGCAGTGAACTCCACACCACGACACGGTCTAATTATCTTTCAGTTCCTTCATTTTATTTTTCCTGTCAGTGCTAACGCCCTGTTTTGCAGTCCATATAACCAACAATGTTTGAAACCTCCAATGACATTCACTACATTAAAGTAATCTTTCCCTTGAATCTCTATTAATCTCATCCTCCCTTTGTTTATTTTTAAATTACTCGATTTGTAAAGAATATGAATTAAACCAACAACTTTACATATAAATTAAATCAAATTTATAATCATTCGTACAAAAATTCTCAAAATCTAATAACCCAAACCATCTAAGTTTGGGATATTGTTGAAGAAAGATCATTCATGCCTCAATGAAGAAGGTCCAATTAGAGTGAAGAAGATAAGAAAAGGATAAAGCTAAACTAGCTGACTTTGTACATCCTATTTTATTCATTGGGTTAAAGAAGTATGCCAAAGACTCTTTTTATGAGAGTGTCAAGGAGATTTGGGACAAACTTGAAGTATCCTACTCAACCTTAACTATGAAAATTTCAAAATGAGTCCGAAAGAAAAAAAAAACATGTTTGATTGATTCTCCACCATTGTCAATGAACTCAAACGATTCATAGAAGAGATTTTGGAAGAAAAACTCATAAGAAAGTTGATTTATTCACTTTTTGAATCATATAAGTCCAAGAACACGAAAATAATAAGAATAAGAAATCTATAGATGCTCAAGTTTAATGAGCTCATCATTTTATTTCTCATCCAAGAGTTGTCCGAATGAAGAAGAAAAAACAATGAGTAGAAGATTAAAAAG
Source organism: Abelmoschus esculentus (assembly GCA_035048815.1). Taxonomy (NCBI): domain Eukaryota; kingdom Viridiplantae; phylum Streptophyta; class Magnoliopsida; order Malvales; family Malvaceae; genus Abelmoschus; species Abelmoschus esculentus. Next base: position 8,999,664 of record JAUCBN010000049.1, read on the forward strand.
TAAAAAAATTAAGAAGTTATATATTATTGCCCTTTAATACCCATCTCTTCAATATTTTTTTTCGATTCATGAAGAAAGAAATGAAAGAATCTAATCATGAATCGAAGAAAGAAATGAAAAAATCAAGTCATTTGAATGCAAGATGTAATATCTAAAATTTAGGCCTAATTGATACAGAAGTAACTAGAATTAATTGTTCGAATCAATTTAAAATTAAATTAAATTGATTAAATTAAATAAATTATAAGACATTAAAAAAATTGAAACAAGGAAGGTTTAATTATCCAATTAAAGGATAAAATTAAAATAAATAATAAAAAGGGGACTTACATATAAAGAAGAAAGTTATTTTGCAACATAGGATAATTAGATATGACTAAATTAGTAAGCTTATAAAAATTGTCTAGTATACTTGTTGTGTATATAGAATTATGGACTATTTTTTCTTAGAATGAATTTTAATGATATTTATATACCTTTATGACTTTCTTGAGGATCCAAGGTGAAAGATTTAGAAAACGAGAGGCATCTAGCCAAAAGAAAGAACAAGGGGATTGCCATAAAAAATCCTTCAATAGCAAGTTTATAGTATTGTAAGTGTGACTTTCCTTAGGGTTAAGACTAAGTTTCTAACCAATCCTTTAATCGGATAATTAAACCTTTCTTGTTTCAATTTTTTTTTCTAATGTATTATAATTTATTCAATTCAATCATAATTTAATTAATTTAATTTCTATATCAAGTAATTAGGCCTAAATTTGAGATATTACACAAGAAGTAAGGGCAAATCAAATATGATTATCCTCGATTCAACAAGAAGTGATCATATTCAAAGAAGATATATGTGGCAACATAGAGGCATTAAAAAGACTCCACCGACAATCAAGTAATCCACATATGTCTTATAATCCTCCAAGAGGGTGAGGTAGCTTCTAATTCATCTAGTTTAAATTCTTATTCTTTTGATGAGTTAAAAAAAACATATGATGACTTATTTTTAAGTTCAAAGCTTTATTTTTTAATAATAAAAAAATGATTTTAAAATTAAAATCAAAAAAAATGCTTTAAAAATATATTATTTTAAGTTTTTAAATAAAAATAAAAAATAAAAATAAAGACATATGTCATACATTCTTTGGGCGGTGAAAAATAAACTTTACACATTTATACTAACCAAAATAAATTTTAGGTATTTAGAGAAAAGAATAATATAATTTCAACACTTATTTTACAATTAAGATATCTTCTTTATAAATATAATTTTTACTCTTTGTCCCAATTTTCTTATCGTTATTTTTCACGGAATTTTTAAAGATATTATATATGTGATGTAAAATAATTTAAAAGATAATTTTACTTTTAGAAAGTTAACTTGTTTTTGAAAAACTAAAGGGAATGAAAAAGTAAGTACCATTTATAAAAGTTATTGAATTGTCTAAAATAAAAATTTAAATGAAACAATTTTAAAATATAAAAATTACAATTTTATTGGGCGAAAAGTATATTTCATTTAAAGCATAAAATATTTAAACTATATTTTTTATTAAAATGTGTAAGTTATTTTTTTCCAGAAAATTCTTACAATTTTTAAAAACATAATTTTATATTCGATTGTAATAAATAAAAAATCTTTCAGATGACACGAGATTTATTTTTTAAAATAGTTTAAATGTTTAAAATAAAAAAATAATGATATAGATACCGTATAAAAGTTATACACTTCAAGGATTATAAATAATAATTTAAATATATAGTTTAAGTATATTTTTCATTTTAATCTATTTTACTTGGAGAAATTAGGAGGAAAAAACTATTTTGGATTTATATTTAATGATATAATTTTTATAAAAAAATAAGAAATTTATAACACTTTTTACTATACAGAAGACGTCGCTCATAAATAATATTTTAATCTTAATTTATATTTTTTTGAGTTTACGTATAATAAATTTAAGGGTATACTATATAAATGATCTCTTGATTATACCTCAGTTATTTTATAAATCTCCTGATTATCAGATGTTACAAATTGGTCCACTATCTATATTTTTTGATATAAAGTGGTCCTTTGCTTTTAAAAAAATTGACGAGAATCTAACGTGGACGATAAAATATTTAGTTGGATTACCATGTGGCATCTCAATCTCTTTAATCCTCAACACATCGAAGAATTAGTATTTAAAAAAACTAATCTAAGAAATCCTTAAAATCTTCTTCCCCTAAATTTCAGTTTTAAATTTCTTTGAGTGAAGATGAAGTCTTTAAAGGAGAATCTAAAATGTGCTTATGGATTGTATGTTGATATCGGAACATCATGGAGCAATATTAACCTAGGTAAGAGATTTTTCGGCTACTCTAAGTATGGTGTTAGTCGTAGTTTTCTTTTTTTTTTTAGTGGTGTGATTCATAAATTGAAAATCGAGAAAGAGTTGTTCTTGTTGAATTGTTGAAGAAAATCAGAAAAATGGAAGAAGGAAGGAAGCAAAAAAGAATGTTTTGGATTTCTTTTCTGACTATGAGTTTTTGATCTTATGGTTTGTGGATAAGTTCATGAAACTAAAAGTTTAGTTTATCTATATGTTTAGCTCTATGTTTGTTATCTTATGGTTGTTGATGTTATGAAAAAAAATTGTAATGGATCTTTGTGTTAAAGTAATGAAATTGGTATTGTTTATCTTACGTTTGTTGATTTAATGGTTCTATGACATTATATAATTGAACAAATAGAGTATCATTGAAGAAAATACAGTGAACAAATTGTCATATAATACTTCTTTAAAAGACTATTTCATGGTACTACAAAATGAGAAGTTGAACAAGATGCCATGACATTACAAAAGATAATTCCAATGAACAATAACCATACAAAAGAGATTTGTCCTAATTCAAGTTACGTAGCATAGAGTTTCATGACATTTGCTTGTGGTTGTGCCTGAAGTTGTACCGGTGAACAAATTAAATTTCTTGGAATCTTGTGGAGCTACAAGTGGTTCCTTCCTTTTTATAGACAACTTCTTCCTTTGTGGATATGGTTCTGGAATAGTCCTTGTCTTAGGTTGTGGAGTTATTGTCTGAGATTGTTGAGTTGTTTGAGATTCTTGAGTTGAATGGTGACTCTTAGAATGTAACCCCTAATTTAAACCTAATTACTTAGATTAAAAGTTAGGATTTCAAGATACAAAAACTTCTTTTTCAAGTTAGGTTTTAATAAAATAATATTAAAATTTCTGATAAATTATTGATTCGGAAAACTAAAAATTGATATTTAAAATAATAAAAGGTTCAACCCGTATTTGTAACAACAATCATAATTATGATATCCAAATATAACTTTAATATAAAATTCCAAGTCCGTTATACAGAAAGTAATATCTAAATAATAATAAAATAATCCAGAATCTGAAACTGTAAAACATAAGATAATAATCTGAATCAGGATCCTCCAAGTACCGTACGTAACCTAGGTCTGAGAATCTCGAACAGAAACTGAAAGGGTGTAAGCTAGGGAGCATAGTGTGTCTCTAGTGTACAGATAAATAGAATCAGAAAACAGAGCAGAGCAGATAATGTAATGTATGCATGATATGCAACCATGTCCTAACACCAACAAAAGAGTAGGTTCCCCCCTGAACCACTCTAACTCCGTCACACCAACAGAAGTGGAATCTCGACCCAAAGGTGGAGCCACTAAACAGAAGTGGATACTCGACTCAAAGGTGGAGCCATTGAATAGAAGTGAATAAATCACTAAACTTCCCTATACAATAATCCACCCCATGCCATGAAATTAACAAAATCAGGATGTGTGCCTTATAATCTAACAGGAGGCATGCATGTTAATATCGGAATTAGATATGAAAATAATTCAGAGCATGGTAATGTGAGATATTTTAGTAACACAAGAATGATGCAAACTATATGATCATACAGGAATAACAGAACCTGCACACACATAAATAAAAGGAATTGATGGAAAAGAACACACCTGAAATAGAGAGCACAACGTCGAGATTGATATCTACTGGACTTAGCTCTACCACTAGATCGAGCGGGTGTAGAACCTACGAGTAAGAAAATATTAGACACACTACTATGCAACTAAACCGATAGTACACTAAACAGAAGTAAATCGAATACTCACGTGCGTGTCTCGATGTCTGAGGAACAGAAGGTTGTCCAAGAGGAGGCAGAAACTAAGGGTCTGAATCCACGTCACCTGAACCAAACAGAAACTATTTCAGAATCCGATAAAGATAACTTCTAAATAAACGTTCGAACTAAAAAGACTTAAAACAACACTTCAGATTCGAATTTCGAAAAACGGACTACGTCATTTGTAACCCCTAAAATTTACTTAATTCCTTAGATTAAAAGTTAGGGTTTACTTTACTGTAACTTGATTTGCAAGTTAGGGTTTTTATGAAATTAAATTGATATTCGGAAAAATTATTGATTATTTAATAATTTTAGATACCGAAAAGTTAAACGTTTAAAAATATAAAGTTCAACCCATAAATAATAAACATTAATAATTTCAAAAAATTCGAGTAAAAGTCCCAAGTCCTTATTACAAAATTAATATCCAATAAAAATTTAAAATCCGGAAATAAAACTGTAAAACATACGATATTATTAAACTGAATCAGGATCCTCCAAGTACCGTACGACTAGGTCTGAGATCTGAAACAAGAAACTGAAAGGGTGTAAGTTAGGGAGCCTAGTGTGTCTCTAGTGAACAGATAAACAGGATTACAGAACAGTGAAATGCAGATTTTATGAAGTATGCATGATATGCACCCAACTCCGAACACCATCAGAAGAGTAGGTTCCCCCCTGAACCACTCTAACTCCAACACACCAAACAGAAGTGGAACTCAACCAGCAGGTGGAGCCACTGAACAGAAGTGGTATTATACAGAACCACTAAACAGAAGTTAATAAATCACTAACTTCTTCCGAACATTAATCCAACTAGATGCAATGTCATAAGCAGATACAGAATCAGAATGCAAGCCTTATATTCTAGTAGGAGGCATGCATAATTATCAGGATCAAACATGTAACTTATTAACAGAACATGGCATAATGATGAATGTACATGCTTATATATGACATAAACTGTATACACAAAAATAACGGAATTTACAGAAGATAACACACCTGAAACAGAAGACTCAACGTCGATACTGACGTCTACTAGACTCGGCTCTACCACTAGAACGAGCAGGTGTAGAACGTGCGGGTCCTGAGGACTGATGAACAGGAGGTCGTCCAAGAAGAGGAGGTAGGTGCTCGGGGTCAGAATCCACGTCACCAATAAAACGAATCGAACACCAGAAAAGTTTTGATGAAAGAACGGTATAAGGAGAAAGAAAAGTGAGTTATTGGGTGGAAGGAGAACAATTTTCAGTCTGAACAACTATTGTCCGAAATAAAACAAAAGGAAATTAATCCCACCAAAACCGAAAGAAAGATTTTGATGAAAATAATCAAGGTGAATTAAAATGAATTTAAGACAGAGTCGGGTTTACAGGGAAAGAAGAAGTTGTTACCATTTGGAAATGGTAAAATTACACAATAGGGGTTCAGAGTTTTCAAAATTTATTTACAAACCCTCTAGTTTGCAGAAATAACAAAAAGGTCATTAATTTAAGAATTATAAATCCCTAAATTTCTAGGGTTTAAAAATTAGAGATTTAACAAACTAATTTGGGAAAGATTTGGGGTGTGACAACTCTCCCCCCCCTTACAGAAATTTCGTCCTCGAAATTTACCTGGATCAAAGAGATGCGGATATTAAGCTTTGATAACCGACTTGGGCTCCCACGTAGCCTCATCATAACCTCGGTTACGCCAGAGAACCTTAACCATTTTAATGGTTTTCCTCCGAAGAACCTTCTGGCCTTGAGCAATAATCTCAACAGGTTCCTCCTCATAGCACAAATCTGGACAGATCTCAAAAATTCTCAACTGAAAGAACATGAGACGGATCAACCCGATAGCGTCTCAGAACAGAAACATGGAACACATCATGAATGCACTTAAGCTCAGGTGGTAACTCAAGCTGATAAGCTACAGGCCCAACTTGTCTAATAAGACGGTATGGTCCGATATAACGGGGACTGAGTTTGCCTTTCCGACCAAAACGGAGTACCTTCATCCACGGGGATACTTTCAGGAAAACTTCATCACCAACCTCAAACTCAAGATCCTTACGCCTCAAATCATCGTAAGATTTCTGTCTATCAAAAGCGGCTTTAAGTCGATCCCGAATCAACCTGACAGTCTCCTCAGCCTCATGCATAAGATCTGGACCCAATAAACGGTGCACATTAAGCTCAGTCCATCCAATAGGGGTGCGACAGTTACGCCCATACAGAGCCTCATAAGGTGCCATCTTAATACTGGTCTGGTAGCTGTTATTATACGTGAACTCTGCAAGCGGTAAGAAATCCTCCCAACTTCCTCTAAAATCCAGAATACATCCTCTCAACATATCTTCGAGGATCTGAATCACACGCTCAGACTGACCATCGGTCTGAGGGTGATAGGCAGTACTGAAGTTTAACCGAGTATCCAGAGCAGTATGCAGAGAACCCTAAAACTTAGATGTGAACCTCAGATCCCGGTCAGAAATAATAGACAGAGGCACCCCATGTAATCTAACAATTTCAGAGATGTACAACCGGGCCAACTTACTCAGGGGGTAAGTAGTCTTAACCGGAATGAAGTGTACAGACTTAGTTAACCGATCAACGATGACCCATACAGAATCCCTCTTTGACGGAGTCAGAGGTAACCCACTGACGAAATCCATGGTCACACGCTCCCATTTCCACTGAGGAATCTCGATATGCTGAAGGAGTCCAGACGGACGTTGATGCTCTGCTTTGACTTTCTGGCAAGTCAAGCACTTAGATACAAAACTGAATACATCTCGCTTTAGACCTTTCAACCAATACTTCTCTCGGAGATTCTTATACATCTTATCACCACTAGGATGCATAGAATACGGACTGTCATGAGCTTCCCGAAGGATAACTTGTTTCAGATCAGAGTTCCTTGGAACACAATATCGACCCCAGAAACATAAAACTCCGTCCTGATCCAAAGAAAAGTCCTGACAAGTTCCCTTATTGACCTCAGAAATACGGTGTGCCAAGAAAGGGTTATTGGGCTGTTCAGCCCGAATATCAGATATCAGGGTAGGAACCACACGGAGCTCAGCCAACAAACTACCATCCTCAAATAAACTCAGACGAGCAAACAGAGCTCTCAGATCAGAAATGGCATTGCGACTCAGAGCATCCGCAACGACATTAGCTTTACCAGGGTGGTAATCGATCTCACAGTCATAATCTTTCAGTAGCTCCAACCAACGTCGCTGTCTCAGATTGAGTTCCTTTTGAATGAGAAGGTACTTAAGACCCTTATGGTCTATAAAGATGTAACACTTCTCTCCATAGAGATAGTGTCTCCAAATTTTCAGAGCAAAAACCACTGCTGCTAACTCCAGATCGTGGGTAGGGTAGTTACACTCATGAGGTTTTAACTATCGGGAAGCATAAGCTACCACCTTCCCATCCTGCATCAGAATACACCCCAAACCGGTATACGAGGCATCACTGTAAACTGTATAGGGTTTCCTTGACTCGGGCTGTATCAGAACTGGCGCTTGTGTCAAAACTGATTTGAGTTTCTCAAAACTCTCATGTTGGGCCTCAGACCAGATAAACGGAACATATTTCCTCAGAAGCTTAGTTAACGGAGCAACAATAGAAGAAAAACCCTCCACAAACCTCCGATAATAACCAGCTAAACCCAGAAAGCTTCGGATCTCTGCCACATTCTTAGGTTGTTTCCATTCCATAATAGCCTCAATTTTCTTCGAATCCACCTGGATACCCTTAGCTGAAATAACGTGACCCAGGAATACAACTTTGGATAGCCAGAACTCACATTTGCTGAACTTTGCATAAAGTTGTTTCTCTCTTAGAGTCTGTAAAATTATACGGAGATGTCACTCATGCTCAGTCTCAGACTTAGAATAGACCAGGATATCGTCAATAAAAACCACAACAAACTGATCCAGATAGGGTCGAAACACCTTGTTCATCATGTCCATAAATGCAGTAGGGGCATTAGTAAGACCGAAGGGAATAACTAGAAACTCTTAGTGACCATAACGAGTCCGGAAAGCTGTTTTGAATACATCAGAATCCTTAAGCTTGAGCTGGTAGTAACCAGATCTCAGGTCTATCTTAGAAAACACAGAGGCTCCTCGGAATTGGTTAAACAGATCATCAATATGGGGCAGAGGATACTTGTTCTTAACCGTTAACTTGTTCAACTTTCGTTAGTCAATACAGAGATGAAGCGACCTGTCTTTCTTTTTAACGAACAGAACCAGAGCTCCCCACGGAGAAACACTAGGTCGAATGAAACCTCGATCCAGAAGTTCTTGTAACTGAACTTTGAGCTCCTTAAGTTCCTTCGGAGCCATCCGATACGGTGCCATAGACACTAGAGTAGTCCCCGGAAGTAACTCAATACCAAACTTCACCTTCTCCCGCTTAGGGGGTACACCTGGTAATTCTTCTGGAAAAACGTCCGAAAACTCACATACAACTCGGATCTTATCCATCCTGGAATCAGATTGCCTTGGATCAAGAATGTAGGCAAGATAGGCCACAGATCCTTTCCTGATCATCTTCTCGGCTTTCAGAGCAGAGACAAGATTGGATAGAAACCCTCTACGTTCACCGATAAGGGTTACCTCACGATCATCAAAAGTCCTCAGAGTTGCCCTCTTACGCTCACAGTCCAGAGTAACTCGGTGAGCAGACAACCAATCCATCCCCAGAATCATATCAAACTCCCCGAATGGTAGCTCCATCAAATTAGCTGAAAAGATTTCCCCATGAACCTCAAGAGGAAAATTCTTATAAACCTTGGTAACCTCCACAGGGTTACCTAAAGGAGTATAAACAGAAATAGAGCTACCAACATCCTCAACAGGAATTTCCAAATAACCCGATACAGAACTAGAAACATAAGAGTGTGTAGACCCATTATCAAGTAGGGCAAATAAAGAGATAGCATGAACAGAAAAAGTACCAGCAATGACATCTGGATCATCTCGGTCCTCATGCCTCCTCGTAGCATAAACCAAGCCGGGTTGGGATCCCCCTGATCTGGCAGCTCCTCTGAACTGACTAGATCTGCCTCTACTACCAGTACCAGATGCAGCATGTCTACACTGACCTCTTCCCCCAGCTGGGGCCTGAACTGATGCCTGAGATTGTCCCGTAGCATAACCAGACTGCGGAGACACTGGACAGTCCCTGAGACGATGATCAAAAGAACCACATCGAAAGCAAGCCCCGCTCCTCATTCGACACTCTCCAAAATGCCATTTCTTACAGAAAGAACACTGAGGCAACGCTCGGGTACTAGTGGATCCAACTCCACTAGCAGCAGGAACAACAGAAGTAACTGGTCTAGATCGTGCAGAACTCTTTGGCTCAAACTCATCACGACCCCTCTTCCGAGACTGAAAACCCTGACTGTGTTGTGCAGGTGCTGCAGGCTGTCGTCTACCTCTATCCTGAACCTGAGACTCCAGCTGAACTCTCAAGCTCTCATTACACTCGGCTGTCTTGGCACGCCAAGTGATCATCTTATATTTCGTGTCGTGGTGAGTGGCAACTGCAATCTTCAACGGTACTCGGAGTCCCTTTAGAAATTGATCACACTTCTGTTTCTCAGTAGTAACAATACAATGGGCATACTGGAGCAGTCGAAAAAACTCAATCTCATAATCGTTAACAGGCATGTCGTTCTGTTGCAGGTTCAGAAAGTCTTCTCGGCATTTAGCCAAATACTCCTGACCCACATACCGATCCTCAAATGCTTGTCTGAAGAACTCCCAATCAATCTTATCCGAAGCAGTAACTCTTTCCTCTGCCTCCCACCAGTTTAGGGCCTCTCCCTGAAGCAATGAAACAGCTGCCCTCAGTTTCCTATCTGAAGAGTATTCCATTTCTACGAACAAACACTAAAGCTTCTTCAACCATTACTCTGCATCGGTTGGGTCTGTACCAGTCTTACCATCGAACATGGTCATCTCAGCAGCCAGAAACTCGGTAGATATGGATTTCCTAGCACCCTCATTCTGTCTCAAGTATCTGAGCAGCTATCTCAACATGGTCACGGAGTCAAAACCAACAGTCTCACTATCCCTAGAAACAAACGGCCCCTCACTCTGAACCGACTGATCAACCTCGGCTTGGTGAGCCTCGGTCTGTAACTCAGGCTGATCCTCCCCTCCTATATCTTATGCCAAACTCTGATCCTGTGGCGGGTCCACATGAGGCGAAACATCACTAGTAGATCCAGCAGAACGACCTCGACCACGGCCACGACCTCTACCGATCGCTAAATGTGTACTTCGACGCGGTGGCATAGTAGAGTATCTACAGAAGGACAGACAAAATCCTACATTAGAACCGGTACTTGGAGAATTATTCAAAATATTTTAGATAATTCAAAATACGAGTCAAAACAAAATTCCGGATTTACAGATAAAATCATCAACATTATTTTCAAATCAAAAATCATTTTGGACCTCACAGTCCTAGGGTTGAACCGGGCTCTGATACCATTAAATGTAACCCCTAAAATTTACTTAATTCCTTAGATTAAAAGTTAGGGTTTACTTTACTGTAACTTGATTTGCAAGTTAGGGTTTTTATGAAATTAAATTGATATTCGGAAAAATTATTAATTATTTAAAATTTTAGATACCAAAAAGCTAAACGTTTAAAAATATAAAGTTCAACCCATAAATAATAAATATTAATAATTTTGAAAAATCCGAGTAAAAGTCCCAAGTCCTTATTACAAAAATAATATGCAATAAAAATTTAAAATCCGGAAATAAAACTGTAAAACATACGATATTATTAAACTGAATCAGGATCCTCCAAGTACCATACAACTAGGTCTGAGATCTGAAACAGGAAACTGAAAGGGTGTAAGCTAGGGAGCCTAGTGTGTCTCTAGTGAACAGATAAACAGGATTACAGAACAGTGAAATGCAGATGTTATGAAGTATGCATGATATGCACCCCAACTCCGAACACCATCAGAAGAGTAGGTTCCCTCCTGAACCACTCTAACTCCAACACACCAAACAGAAGTGAAACTCAACCCGCAGGTGGAGCCACTGAACAGAAGTGGTATTATATAGAACCACTAAACAGAAGTGAATAAATCACTAACTTCTTCCGAACATTAATCCAACTAGATGCAATGTCATATACAGATACAGAATCAGAATGCAAGTCTTATATTCTAGTAGGAGGCATGCATAATTATCAGGATCAAACATGTAACTTATTAACAGAACATGGCATAATGATGAATGTACATGCTTATATATGACATAAACTGTATACACAAAAATAACGGAATTTACAGAAGATAACACACCTAAAACAGAAGACTCAACGTCGATACTGACGTCTACTAGACTCGGCTCTAAGCAGATGATATCAGCAGTGATGTCAGTAGATGACGTCAGTAGTGACGTTAGCAGTGTCATGGGTTGGGTCAGATTTCGGGTCGGATCGGGTTAACAGGTCAGGTTGGATGGTCAACGGATCTCGGGTCGATTTCCCAGATTTTTTGGAAAAATCTAGAAATTTCAGAAAATCCCAGAAAAATATGGTTCTTACCAGATTCAATTTCATCCCCTAGTGATTCGATACAAAATGCGAAGCCAAAACCCCTTTTTACTCTGATTCAAACTCCTAAACTCAAAATCAAATCAACAAAAACGAATGAACCCCCCTCTCCTAACCAATTCGAAAAATAAGCAAAACAACAAAAACTTCTCAATACAATACTGAATTGAAACGAGAAAATAAACAAGGGAAAGATTACATAACGAATACTTACCCAAGAACACAAACTGATGGCTACACAGATATTGGATCGAATCGAAAAAGAGACAAAAATGAAAACACCCCAAAAAATGGAAGCACAGCAAAAAAAATCTTATTGGTTTGATTACTATGCTAAAAATGGAAGGTTAGAACAAAAAAATAAATTAGAATTAAATTTCTTTAATTCTCCAGGCTGAAAATCAGAAACGGAAACGAGGAAGAACAATTACCATATTCAAAATGGTAAAAATACCCTATAAGGATCCAGACTTTTTAAATGTTTTCAAAAGTACCACCCAACTTTCTGAAAATGCAATTTAGCCACTGAAAAATCCCTAAATTCTAGGGTTTTTGAACTAGGGATTTTGAATTTTTATTTGGGAAGAATTAAGGTGTGACAACTCTCCCCCCTTACAGAAATTTCGTCCTCGAAATTTACCTGGATCAAAGAGATGCGGATACTGACCTTTGGTAACATATTTGGGTTCCCACGTAGCCTCATCATAACCATGATTACGGTAAAGAACCTTAACCATTTTAATGGTTTTCCTCCGACGGACTTTCTAGTCCTGAGAAATGATCTCAACGAGTTCCTACTCATAACATAGATCTGGACGGATCTCAAAATCGTCAACTGATAGAACATGAGATGGATCAACTCGATAGCATCTCTGTACAGAAACATTGAAGAAATCATGGATACTCTTAAGCTCTTGTGATAACTCAAGCTGATAGGCTACTAGTCCAACACGTCTAATAATCCGGTAAGGTCTGATATAACGGGGACTGAGCTTGCCTTTACGGCCAAAATGAAGTACCTTCCTCCATGGATATACTTTCAGGAAAACCTCATCACCTACCTCAAACTCAAGATCCTTACGCCTCAAATAAGCATATGATTTATGTCTATCAAAAGCGGCCTTAAGCCGATCTCGAATCAATCTAACAATCTGCTCAGCCTCATGTACAAGATCTGGTCCCAACAATCGGTGCTCATTAAGCTCGATCCAACCAATAGGGGTGCGACACTTACACCCGTAGAGAGCCTCATAAGGTTCTATCTTAATATTAACCTGACAACTATTATTGTATGCGAACTCTACAAGTGGCAAGAAATCCTCCCAACTACCTCTAAAATCCAAAACACATCCTCTTAACATATCTTTAAGGATCTAAATCATCCGCTCAGACTGACCATCGTTCTGTGGATGATAAGCAATACTAAATTTTAATCGATTACCCAGAGCAGAATACAAAGAACCTCAAAACTTAGACGTAAACCTCGGATCTCGATCAGAAATAATAGACAGAGGCACTCCATGTAATCAAATAATCTTAGAGATATACAACCAGGCTAGTTTACTTAGAGGATAAGTAGTTCGAACCGGAACGAAGTGCGTGGAAATAGTCAATCGATCAACGATGACCTAGACAGAATCCTTCTTCGACGGAGTCAATGGTAGTCCACTGAAAAAATTCATAGTCACACGTTTCCATTTCCACTGAGGAATCTCAATATGCTGAAAAAGCCTAGACGGACGTTGATGCTCTGCTTTAACTTTCTGGCAAGTCAAGCACTTAGACACAAAATTGACAACGTCTCGCTTGAGACCTTTCCACCAATACTTATCCTGGAGGTTCTTATACATTTTATCACCACCAGGATGCATAGAATACGGACTGTCATGAGCTTCCCTCAAAATAACATGTTTCAGCTCAAAATTCCTAGGAACACAATAACAACCTCGAAAACAAAAAAACTTCATCCTGATCAATAGAGAAATCCTAACATGATCCCTCATTAACCTCCGCAATACGATGGGCCAAGAAAGGATCATTAGGCTGCTCAACCCGAATATTTGATGTCAGAGTAGGAACAACGCGGAGCTCTGCCAATAAACTGCCATCCTCAAATAAACTCATCCGAGCAAACAAAGCTCTCAAATCTAAAATGGCATTGCGACTTAAAGCATCTACAACGAAATTAGCCTTACTAGGATGATAATCGATCTCACAATCATAATTTTTCAAAAGCTCCAACCAATGACGTCGCCTCAGATTAAGCTCCTTCTTAGTGAGAATGTACTTCAGACTCTTATGACCTGTGAAGATGTAACACTACTCTCCATAGAGATGGTGTCTCCAGATTTTCAGAGCAAAGATCACTCTTGCTAACTCCAAATCGTGAGTAGGATAATTACACTCATGTGGTTTTAACTACCAAGAAGCATAAGCCACTACATTCCTATCCTGCATCAAAACACAACCCAAACCGCTGTATGAAGCATCACTATAAACTATATAAGGTTTCCCGACTCTGACTGTGTCAGAACTGGTGCTTGCGTCAGAACAGATTTGAGTTTCTCAAAAATTTCCTGCTGAGCCTTAGACTAGGTAAATGGAACATCTTTTCTCAGGAGTTTAGTCAAAGGAGCAGCGATAGAGGAAAAACCCTCCACAAACCTCCGATAATAACTAGCTAGACCCAGAAAACTACGGATTTTTGTCATATTCTTAGGTTGTTTCCATTCCATGATAGCTTTAATTTTCTTCAGATCAACTTGAATACCTTTGGCTGAAACAACATGACCCAAAAACACAAACTTAGAAAGTCAACACTCACATTTGCTGCACTTTGCATAGAGTTGTTTCTCCCTCAGAGTCTATAAAACAATACGGAGATGCTGCTCATGCTCATCCTCAGACTTAGAATAGACCAGGATATCATCTATGAAGACCACCATAAACTGATCCAGATAGGTTCGAAACACCTTATTCATCATATCCATGAAAGATGCAGGAGCATTGGTCAGACCGAAGGGCATTACCAGAAACTCGTTGTGACCATACCGAGTCCGAAAAGCTATTTTAAACACATCTGAATCCTTAACCTTGAGTTGATAATAACCAGATCTTAGGTCTATCTTAAAAACTATAGAAGCTCTTCGGAACTGGTCAAACTAATCATCGATACAGGGAAGAAGATATTTATTCTTGATGGTCAACTTGTTCAACTTCCGATAGTCAATGCAGAGACGGAACAACTCATCTTTCTTTTTAACGAACAAAACTGTAGTTCCCTACGGAGATACACTGGGTCGTATAAATCCTCTATCCAACAGTTCTTGCAACTGAAACTTAAGCTCCTTAAGTTCTTTCAGACCTATCTAGTATGGTGCCATAGATACCGGAGTCTTCCCCGGATGCAAATCAATACTGAACTCCACTTCCTCCCGTTTAGGGGGTACTCCCGGTAACTCTTTTGGAAAAACATCAAGAAATTCTCTCACAACTCTGATCTTATCCATCCCGGAATCAGACTGTCTCGGGTCAAGGATGTAGGCAAGATAGGCCATCGACCCTTTCCTAATCATCTTTTCAGCTTTCAAAGAAGAGATAAGATTAGACAGACACCCTCTACTTTCTCCGATAAGAGTTACCTCACGGTCATCAGAAGTCCTCAGAGTATCCCTTTTACGCTCACAATCCAACGTAACATGATGTGCTAACAGCCAATTCCTCCTGAGTATCAAATCAAACTCCCCAAATGGTAGCTCCATCAGATTAGCAGGAAAGATTTCCCCTTGAACCTCAAGAGGAATCTTTATACACTTTGGTAACCTCAACAGGGTTACCTACCGGAATGTAAACTGAAACTGAACTACTAGTATCTTCTATGGGAATTTCTAAATATATAGATACAGAGCTAGAGACATACGAATGTGTTGACCCATTATCTAACAGTGCAAAAAAGGAAATAGCATGTATAGAAAAAGTACAAGCGATGACATCTGGCTCATCCTGGCCCTCATGCCTCCTCGTAGCATAAACCAACTTGGGCTGAGATCCTCCTGATCTGGTTGGTCCTCTGAACTAATTAGGTCTTCTCTACTACCGGTACCAGATGCGGTAGGTCTACCTTGACCTCTTCCCCCAATAGGGGTTTGAACTAAAGCCTAAGACTGCCCCAAAGCATAACCTGACTGCGGTAACACTAGAAAGTCCCTGAGACGGTGATCATAAGAACCACAACGGAAACAAGCTCCACTCCGCATACGACACTCTCCTGAATGCCACTTTTTATAGAAGGAACACTATGGCAAAGCACGCGTACTAGTGGACCCATCTCCACTAGCAGCTGGAACAACTAACGTTGTTAGCCTAGCCCGTGAAGAACTCTACGGCTCAAACTCATCTCGGCCCCTCTTCTTGGACTGAAAACCCTGATTGTGTTGTACTGGTTCTGCACGCTAACGTTTGGCTCTGTCTTGACCCTGAGATTCCTATTGAACCCTCAAAAGCTCATTACGCTCGGTTGTCCTAGCTCACCGAGTGATCATCTTATACTCGGTGTCATGGTGAGTGGCCATGGCAATCTTGATTGGCACCTGGAGCCCTTTCAGAAAGTACTCACACTTCTATTTCTCAGTTGTAACAAGTCTAGGAGCATACTGTAGCAAATGCAAGAACTCTATCTTATAGTCGTTAACTGTCATGTCATTTTGATGCAAGTTTAAGAAATCATCATGACACTTTTCTAGATACTCGGTCCCCACATACCAGTCCTCAAAAGCCTAGCGGAAAAACTCCCAATTGATCTGATCTTCGGCAGTCACTTTCTCCTTGGCCTTCCACCAATTAAGGGCCTCACCCTGGAGTAAAGATATGTCCGCCCTCAATTTCTTGTTTGAAGGGTATTCCATATCTACAAATAAATGCTTAAGCTCCTTTAGCCAATACTCTACATCAACTGGGTCTGTACCGGTCTTACCATCAAACATAGTCATGCCAGTAATCAGAGACTCTGTAGAAATGGGTTTCCTGACACCCTTTGTCTGTCGTAGATACTGGAGCAGCTATCTCTTCATGGTGACAAAATTTAATCCGATAGTCTCATTGTCTCTAGAAGTATACAGTCCCTCACTCTGAACGGGCTGATTAACCTCGGCTTGTTGAGCCTCGGTCTGAATCTCAGGCTGATCCTCCACTCCTATTTCATGGGATAAACTTTAATCCTGTGACGGGTCCATAAGATGCGGGACGTCACTAGCAGATCCAACAAAACAACCTCGGTCACGGCCTCGGCCACGACCTCTCCCGGTCTCTAAACGTGTACTCCTACGTGGTGGCATAATAATATATCTACAGAAGGATAGACAAAAATCCTATATTATAACCGGTACTTGGAGTGTTATTCAAAATATTTCAGAAAATTTTAAATACGAGTCAAATTGAAAATCTGGATTATCGAATAAGTTTACAAAATCAGTTTCGGATCAAAAATCATTTTCGACCTCACAGTCTATGGGTTGAACCAGGCTTTGATACCATTAAATATAACCCCTAATTTAAACTTAATTACTTAGATTAAAATTTAGGGTTTCACGATACAAAAACTTCTTTTACAAGTTAGGTTTTAATAAAATAATATTAAAATTTCTGATAAATTATTGAATCAGAAAACTAAAAATTAACATTTAAAATAATAAAAGGTTCAATCCGTATTTGAAACAACATTCATAATTCTAATATCCAAATATAAGTTTAATATAAAAGTTCAAGTCCGTTATATAGAAAATAATATCCAAGTAATAATAAAATAATCAGGAATCTGAAACTGTAAAATATACGATAATAATCCGAATCAGGATCCTCCAAGTACCGTACGTAGCCTAGGTCTAAGAATCTGGAACAGAAACTAAACGGGTGTAAGCTAGTGAGCCTAGTGTGTCTCTAATGTGCAGATAAACAGAATCAGAGAATAGAGCAGAGCAAATAATATAATGTATGCATGATATACACCCATCTTCGAACACCAACATAAGAGTAGGTTCCCCCCCTGAACCACTCTAACTCCGTCACGCCAACAGAAGTGGAATCTCGAACCGAAGGTGGAGCCACTTAATAGAAGTGGATACTCGACCCGAAGGTGGAGCCACTGAACAGAAGTGAATAAATCACTAAATTTCCCCGTACAATAATCCACCCCATGCCATGAAATTAACAGAATCAGGATGTGTGCCTTATAATCTAACAGGAGGCATGCATGTTAATATTGGAATTAGATATGCAAATAATTCAGAGAATGGTAATGTGAGATATTTTAGTAACACACGAATGATGCAAGCTATCTGATCATACAGGAATAACAAAATCTACACAAATAGAAATAAACGGAATTGACAGAAGAGAACACACCTGAAACAGAGAGCTCAACGTTGAGATTGACGTCTATTGGACTCAACTCTACCACTAGATCGAGCGGGTGTAGAACCTACGAGTAAGAAAATATTAGACACACTACTATGCCACTAAACCGATAGTACATTAAACAGAAGTAAATTGAATACTCACGTGTGTGTCCCGATGTTTGAGGAACAGGAGGTTGTCCAGGAGGAGGAGGAGGTAGAAACTCAGAGTCTGAATCCATGTCACCTGAACCAAACAGAAACTATTCTAAAATCCGATAAAGATAACTTCCAAATAAACGTTCGAACTAAAAAGGCTTAAAACAACACTTCAGGTTCGAATTTTGAAAAACGAAATGCGTCATTGAACTCAAGAAGTCGAAAAACATAAAGTGGGACCGGGTTAGAAAAAGTCAACACTGACGTCAACATTGGTCAACACTGACGTTAGCACTGGTCAATGCTGACGTCAGCAGGTCAACATTGATGTCAACAGATGACGTCAGTTGATGATGTCAACAGTGACGTCAGCCGAGTCATGGGTCGGGTTGGGTCAATAGGTCGGGTCTAGTGGTCAACAGGTCGGGTGTTGAACGGCTCTCGGGTCAATTTCCTAGTTTTTTGAGAAAATCTAGAAATTCTAGAAAATCCCAAAAAAAATTGGTTCTTACCAGATTCGATTTCATCCCCTAGTGATTCGATACAAAACGCGAAACCAAAACCCCTTTTTACTCCGATTCAAACTCCTAAACTTAAAATCAAATCAACAAAAACGAATGAAACCCCCTTCTCCTAACCGATTCGAAAAATAAGCAAAACAACAAAACCTTCTCGATACAATACTAAATTGAAACTAGAAAATAAACAATGAAAAAGATTACATAACGAATACTTACCCAAGAACACAAACTGATGGCTACACAAATATTGGATTGAATCGAAAAAGAGACAGAAATGAAGAACACCCCAAAAAAATGGAAGGACATCAAAAGAAATCATATTCGGTTTGATTACTAGGCTAAAAACGAAAGGTTAGAACGAAAAAATAAATTAGAATTAAATTTCTTTAATTCTCCAGGCTGAAAATCAGAAACGGAAACGAGGAAGAACAGTTACCATATTCGAAATGGTAAAAATACCCTACAAGGGTCCAAAATTTTTAAATGTTTTCAAAAGTACCACCCAACTTTCTAAAAATGTAATTTAGCCACTAAAAAATCCTTAAATTCTAGGGCTTTTGAACTAGGAATTTTGAATTTTAATTTGAGGAAGAATTGGGGTGTGACATAGAAGATCTTACATATGGACGTTGAATCTTTGGTGTTGGAACCTATAATAGAATAATACAACAATTATTAAAAAATAAAAAAATGTGTGACTTAAGATATAATTTGTAAGTTATATTACCTTTTGAACATTTTTTTTATTTCCACCAACTTCTCTTTTGCATGTCCTCATGTTATGACCAGGTTTACCACATTTAGTGCACTTCAATTTCACATATTTTCTGCTCAACCTTGTGGAATTAGTGAAGGGTCCTTCAGTTTCTTTTTTCTGGATTTATGAGGTCTTTTTGGTGGTCTTCTCAATGTGGATGGTAATATTGGTGGACAGCCTTCTTGAAGAGTCCAGTGATTTGGTCCTCTAATTAGGTTGATAAACTTTAAATATATCATTGCTTGTTTTTTCTTATTATATAGCATTTATCAACATATGATTTAGGCCTAACATCAGTCATGAATATTACTAAGATAGCATGGTGGCAAGGGATGCCAGTTAGCTCACATCTCTTACATGTACAAGTTAAAACTTGCATGTTTACAACATGTTGGTTATCATATCCATATTCAACTTGGTATTATTGACCACTAGTATTTTTAGGCCAGCACCTACATTAGAAATTAGAATGTTGTTTAGAAGATAAAAAATTAAAAACATATTAGTACAATTTTGATTTACCTATTTGAAAGCTCAATCATGATTTCCAACTTCTTATGTATTTTAGGATAAAGAGGCTCAACATATTTTTCAATTGCTGATTGTTTTTTGGTTATCTTTTACATGATCTTAATCCTTATGGTTTCCATCATGGTAAGGATAGGCTTGTCTTTTACTTTCAGTATAAACTAGAAAAATAAATATAAAAAGTTAGTGTTAATAAGGATAAGTTTTCATGGTAAGGATAAGTTTGTACCTTGTTGAAATATTCACAAAGATTGTTCAACAACATGTTAGTCTTGCTTCTGCTTGTGAAATAAGCTTTACACCATTGCTCAGGATTGATCTTGATTAACCAATCATAAGACTTCGATGAGACAGATTTAATTTCTTGCAATGTGTTTTTAAAATCTTTGACAGTAGTTGATCTTGCAGTTTTCAAGAAAAGATCCTTCAGATTTTTTTCTTTTTGAAATTGTCTGACTTGAAATTTGTGTATATGTGTCTAACACATATCCTATGTTAAGAATGTGGAAACAATTCTGCAATAGAATCCACTAAACCCTGCAAACATATAAAATATTTGTTATTGAATCATCCTTTAATAACAAATATAAAAAAATATACCTAATTTGAAAATATACCTTTTATCTGTTAGACATGAAAGATATATGATAAGTGTTGAAAATGTCTAAATTATTCTTCAAAATGTTCAAGAACCAATCCTAGGATTCACCCTACTCACTTTCAACACATGCATATGCAATGGAATATATGTAGTCATCAGCATCTATTTCAACTGCTTCCAGTATATGTCTTCCGCAATACCCCTTCAAATGACATCCATCAAGGCTGATTATTGGTCTGCAATCTGCTTTAAATTTATTTTTGCATTCTTGCAGGTAAATATACTCCTCTAAAAAAACATTTATTCAAATAACAAGTGGTAGTAGTCCATCTATTTGTCTGTCTTAGCTCAACAAGATAATCATAAATCTTTTCATATTGTTACTTCTAACTTCCCATTATTTGTTCAAGTGCATAATCTCTAACTCGTAGACATTTAATCAGAGCCACATGAGCATGATGATCCTTGTAAATATCTTTCATTAAATATGTGGGTGGATAATTAGAATCTGTCACAAATTTATGAAAATATTCTCTTGTAATCCATTTAGATGTCGCTTGTTCTTAAAGTCTCTTGCACATCTATGTTGAGAAACATGTCTTAATTTGCCATGATGTTTTTAATGGGTCACTTGGATTTTTTGGAGAAGCTCTTATTATCCATGGGCAATCTTGTTTACATACTGTCAGTAGTCTTATTTTATCGTTTTCTTGAAACTAACATTGTACTTATTCAACTTTCTATACGGACTAATGGCTTCTTTCAAAAAAATTATCAAACACTAAGCCAACTTGAAATTTAGGGTTAACCATATCAGCAATATTGTTAAATTATGGAAAATTTCCTACATCAGAGTTTGAATCATGAACATTGATCAAGGAGTCAGATTTTTAACTCTCAGTGTCACTTTCCATTCTACCCCTAATTCCTAAATCAGATAATCTTATGTTAGAATATTCTTTCTCAACCTCATTGACCACATTCTCAGTACATATTTCCTCTTCCACATCACCAACATCATTATCAGACTCAATAAATGAAGAACTAAAATTATTAGTTTTCACAAACACAGAATCAGAATCTACATCAGAGTGAACATTTAGATTCTCAGTTTAGTCTAAATTTGGTTCATCTCTAATTTCAGTCTCAGCAGTTTCAGGTTCATCCATCAAGTCATCTTGACCTAACCCTAAGTTAGGTTCATCCTCATTAGGTCCTGCTTCAATACCATATTTACTAGATTTTTCAACTAGATACATATCGAGGTTGGTCCCTAGATATATTGTTTATCAAACTGAGTATATTTTGATCAATTTTTAACTCCCTAATGGATTTCCTAGTTAGGTTATCTTCTTGTTTTTTTTTCAGTATAACATAATTGGACACCTATAACCTAATATGTAAACCATATCAGCAAACTCAAGCATGTTCATCATATCAATTTTACATCAGTCATAATGAGAAACAAATTTTTCAATATATCTAAAGATAGGATCTTCAAAAAAAAACACCATGGTGCAAAACTATTGTGCAAAAGTCTAAATATATTTCTGTGATAAAATCAAGTAAACATTCATACAATATTAAAAATAGTTGATACATTCAAGTACACATATTAAAGTAAAGATAACAATACATCAAAAACAATGCATATAACATAACACATTAAAAAATAGCAAACTTTAAACAAACACAATAAAATAAAGATAACAATACATCAAAACTGATAAACATTCACACAATTCAAAGTCACCATTTTGGGTTTAAAGTGTTTTTTTTGGTCATCGAGGCAATAAAACAGTGGTTCAAGTGTAAAAAAGTTTGTTTACAAACATTAAGAAACTGAAATTTCTATACTACCATATTCATTTGGGAAAAAATATCATTGGAAGAAACTATAACTAATCAAATAAAAAAGTTAAAAATTTTTAATCAAATACCTAACATCAATCATGAAAAGTAAATTGACGAAAGATGAAAGAAAATACCATAGCGAACGTCTTCTTCTTTTTCTCTCGATTGAAGTTGGCGATCAGGCATCTTTAATCATAAAAAACACCAACATAATCAATAATAGAATCAAGATTCAGCCTTAATCAATCAGATTGCTGAAGGTTTTCCCGGAGTAATTCGTTCAAAATTTTAATTTTAGGTTAAAATGGATTTGGGATAAAACAAAATTAATCTTCAGGGCTAACTCAAAACGGTGTGTTTTGATTAAAGAGATTGGGGATGTCACATGGTACTCCAACTCAGTATTTTAACGTTCACGTCAGATTCCCGTCAATTTTTTAACGACAGATGACCACTTTTTATCAAAAAATATAATCAGTGGACCAATTTATAACATCTGATAGTCAAGGAATTTAAAAAAAATAACTGAGTTATAGTCAAAAAAACATTTATGTTGTTTACCCTAAATTTAAAAAACATTAAAATAATATTACTTATAATTAACGTTTTTTCTCTTAAATTATTATACATAAGTGATATTCTTCATTCTGAACTATAAAAAATATTAAAGGTTCTCAAATATATTCCAACATATTGTATATTCTAAATATTAAATATCATTTGAATTATTCTGCTATTTTAAATATTAAATATCATTCGAATTATTCTCCCAAATTTCCCCTTCTATTTTCTCATGTTATTAATTTCAATATTTACACAAAAAAATTCTAGAAAAATATAGTTTTAAAAAACGGTTAAAAAACGTCGGTATCAATTTTTATAAAAACTGTAAGAATTTCGGTACATACTTTTTAATATATACCAAAATTTTTATAATTTTTATAAAAAAAATTAAATACCGGAATTCTTAAAAATAAACATAAAAGTTGTGATTTATGAATCTGTAAAATTTAGATATATACTATTTATCTTATAAAATTTATAAAAAATTTAATATATATCAAAAAAAAATTATATCTAAATCCTTATAATTTTTATATAAAAAAATACCAATTAATTTTTTAACCTTTTTTAAAATTGTTATTTTTTAAAAATTTTCCCTCTTACACAGTTGACCCTCTTTCAAAGAGAACTTAAGCCTGAAGTCTCGGTGTCCATTACGTGTCAATTCCTTTGGATCCCTGGCGGGTGATGCAATCAATTCCCCAACTCACCGCTATAAGTAAGTGAACCTCCCCCATTTCCTACGCAATTCCACTTCCTTCCTTTGTACATGGCTATCTGAGAAACTCAAGGTACATATTTCTCTAGATTCCATTTTCTTTACTTTTGCTTTTGGGTTTCTACAGTAAAAAAGGTTCGATTTTTATTCATTGCTTGTTGTCTTGATCTGTTTTCTTAATGTTCTTTTATGGGAAACGGGTATTTCCAGGTTTCTGAAATGATCTAGAGATAAGAGCTTAGATTTCCGGAGGGTGATAAATTCCAGATCATAGCATCAAGTTCTTAATTTCCTTCTTCTTAGAATTGCTAAGTTATATAACTGAGAAATAAGGAGAATAGGGAGTTTCTTGGGAGGCAAAAGTGTCTACAATGGAACTCTTGTCTGTCAAAGGTAATTTACTGGTGGGTTCCATTGGTTAAGCTTGTTCTTGGAAGAATTTCTTTGCTTTACCATGTTAATCATATTTTAGATCATTTCAATTTTTTTACAGGTTGAATAGATAATAAATAGACTTTGAAACATGTATATGTATGTTCGTGTGTGTTTTCAACTACCTTCATGTTGATGTATATATATTGAGTAAGATCTGGACTGATTAGAATCATGTGGGTGATATCGATGTCTGTAGTTTTGATTCTTGTTGATGTTCTTGAAGGGTCATTGGAGAGTTATATGTCTTGTGTGTTCGGATACGCATCAAGGATATGCTTAGGTAAGGTTTTAAATTGTGGTTAGTTGGTAGGGCTGTGAGAGGCCATGGTTAATGGCAGCAATGGAGTGAGGGAGGCTGAGTGTATTGTTGTGGCGTTGTTGATCTTGGGGTAGTGGCATAGGGTTTGTAACGGCTTGTCCTCTTTGTTGAGGGAGTTGTCGTGATAATCCGAGAGTGGCTGGGGATGGCTGCATCTGATAGCAGAAGTGTTTCCGCTTTTTGTGTTAGTATAGTTATTATCAGTTGCGCAAGATCACATTTTCGAACTGGGTTTGGCTGATTTTTGCAACAGCTAAAAGCCATTTCTTATACATATTCGTATGTCACTGGATTATGATAACCTTATTCGTGGAAGTGAAATAGGAATAATAGTTAATATGAAAATGCTGGGGGTATTGAAAAAATGTTATGTTGGTTTATCATGAACACATTCTATACTAACAGTGTTTTTTCGTTTAATTGTAGCTTGAAACGTAACTTGTATTCATTTGGTTGAGTTAAATTAGTTCGACTTTCTGGGATTTTGTTGTGATGAAAATTTGAAACATCATGCCTTTACCATCTCATGTTGTGTTAGAATTTCTATCGTGTGTAATACCGGCATACCAACCACCGTTCTGTATTTTTAATGAATCCTTTATAGTCCGTACGCATTTACATTTGGTTATATATTGTCCTTGCTTATCTATGAGCAACATTTCTTGCAGGGAATTTACAAAAATCTCAGGAAGGTTTTACATTCGAGTTTGAGTTTGTGGCGAAGGGTTCACAGTCGCAAGATACATCTGAGCTGATTGGCAGTGGAGAAGAAAAGGTGAAGAAGGACGGACTGCATTTCAAAGTCAAGGCAAAGGATATGGAGGCAAACCATGAGCAAGAAGACAAGATTGAGATCGAACTTGAACTGAAGATCAAATCTACTGAGAAGGAGAAGGCGAAGCATAAGGAGGAAAACGGGGAGAAACATAAAGACAAGGATAAGGATAAATCGAAGGAGAAGAAGACAGAAAATGATCTAGGGGAAAAACGGAAGGATAGTGAAGTTGAGGAGAAGATGCACAAGGATGAAGAAGATGATGAGAATGAAGATAAAAAGAAAAAAAAAGATAAGGAAACAGAGACGAAGAAAGAAGGAAAACAAAAGGAAAAGGAGGCGGTAGAAGAAGATGAAAAAAAAGAAGAGAAGAAGAACAAAGACAAGGGTGAGAAGGAGAAGGAGAAGAAAAAGGAAAAGAAGCACAAGAAAAAAGAGGTTGAGGTAGAAGCAGAAGATGAAGAGAAAGATGAGAAGAAAGACAAGGTGGATAAGAAGAAGAAGAAGAAAGAAAATAAGCTGAAACATAAAGAGGATGAGGTAGAAAAAAATGAAGAGAAAGCTGAGAAGAAAAAGAAGAAACAGAAGGTGGATAAGGAGAAAAAGAAAGAAAAGAAGCTGAAAGATGAAGAGGATGAGAAGGAAACGAAGAAGAAAAAAGACAAGGATGCAAAGGAAAAGAAGAAAAACAAGGATGAGGTAGAAGAAGATGAAGAAATAGAAGGAAAGAAAGTGAAAGATGCAAAGAAAAAGAAGAAAGATAAGAAGGATAAAGAGGAGGTAAAAGATGACAATAATGAAATAAAAGAGAAGAAGAGAGACATGGAGGTGAAGGAAGGAAAGAAAGACAAAAAGGATAAAGATGGAGAGGAAGAAGGTGAAGAGAAGAAGAAGAAAGATAAAGATAAGAAGATGAAGCACAAGGGTGAAGTAGAAGATGAAGTTGGAGAGTTAGAAGAGAAGAAGAAAGAGAGAGGCGATAAAGATAAGAAGCATAAGGTTGAAGAGAAAAAAGATGAAGCAGGAGAAAATGTTACCAAGCATGAGACTGTCATAGCCTCCAGGGAAGCAGTAACAAAACTAGAAGATACTGGGAAACAATCAGAAGGTAAAGGAGAGGAAGAGAAGCAAAAGAGTACATCAAAAGAAGACAATGAGAAGAAAAGAAAATTCGAGAGGAAGAACAAAAGCAAAGATGTTAGTAAGCTGAAACAGAAGTTAGAGAAAATTAATAGCAAAATAGAGTCCCTAATTGAGGAAAAGGCAGACATCGTGAGGCAAATTAAAGAAGCTGAGAACAAGACTAGTGAAGCTGCTGTGTAATTACAGATATGGACCGAGAGTGGTATACAATATATTATGTATTACATTTTCAGTTTTTATCTGTAATAATATACAGAAATTGTTCTTAGAGATGACCCCAAAGTTCATATATCCTTTACTCTGACGTGAAAATGATAAATTTACAGTATAGACTTTGTGGTACTTCAGAATCACAAGAACACGAAAATAATGGAAAAATAGATCCAGTTAGTGTGATGGTGTGTATCCTTAGAGAACTTGTAACACCCCCGATCCGGATCCGAAGTGCTACATTCGGGTCACCCAAAAACCAACTCATCAAAATTCTTTTGAAAGTACGTGTCCAAATACTTAAAATATCACGTTTCATAATTCCACGTAAGTCAAAATAAAATATAATAAAATATTTACAAAATAAGAGCTATTTTCAAAATACATTATCCGACTCAAAATAAAATCTAAAGTAAAGATACAGACTTGATATGTGGTAAGGTCCTATGAATACATTAAGTCCTACTAAAGATCAAGCACTATACTCTTAAAACGGCTCCGATGCTGAGAGTCCTTCCTCGATGTGCTCCTCCAAAGCTACCTGTCACCTACACACGGAGAAACCACAATTCCGCACGCTGAGCTAACAAGCTCAGTGATACATCTCAACTCTAACAATTCATAAGCATCATAAAATGAGTAAGCTAGATAATATAATCAAGAGTGCACGGAAAGTCTCCTAACTAAGGTTCATCTCCTATTCTGACTTAGCTAGAGTTATCAAGTTAACTATCTCAAGATATAACATAAAGTAGTGAGGTCCGTGTCCAAACAACATTGGAATCCTATACTCAGGATTGAGGCCGCCCTCAAATCCTATGCCCGGAATGTTACATCGGACATCTTCGAAGGAGGCCGCCCAACGTTCGGAATAAAAGGGATGGAGGCCGCCCAACCAATTCCATGTTCGGAATGTTACATCGAACATCTTCGAGTGAGGCCGCCCAACACTCGGAATATAGTAACTGGGATGGAGGCCGCCCAACCAATCCCATGTTCGGAATATTACATCGAACATCTTCGAGTGAGGCCGCCCAACACACTAAATAAGTCTTCAGTACATCACCCGGCATGTTACATCGGATGACCTTCATTGTATTGCAACACTAATTGGATATCCGTATTTCCATCAAACAGTAACTCAAACCACACAAACGGTCCACCTAGGACCTTAACAACAAAGCATACTAAGACTCATCAAGACTTAATCCTTTTTAAGGTTAAAATCATCAATCTTATGATAACAATATATTTAATTATTTATAAGGTTCATTTGGTCTCCCAATCCTCTTATCGAACCTCAAACAAAGCTTATCTTACCAAAAGTTCACAGGGGTATCGATACTCCTATATGGGGTATCGAAACACCCTATTTCGATACCCACCCAAAGAAGGTATCGAAACATGGGTATCGATACTAGCATCGATACCCTTTGACCAATTTTAAAGTCAACGAAAGAAGACCCTCCAGATTCGATACCGGTATCGATGCCATTATGTCACTAGAGGATCCGGAATCGAACCATGGTTCGATACCCCTACCCACATAGCCTATTTTCACTCATGGGTATCGATACCGGTAGCCCGTGTATCGATACCCCTGCACGAAATGCAGGTCTGCACTTAGAAATTTCTAAGGATTCTTCCCCAACATTAATAATTAATTACTAAATTAATTCTACAAGTTTAATAAAGTATACAAGATGATTTCCTACCATTTTTACTTCCATTTATCCCTTAATACGGATTCTACCATTTCTAGGGTTTCTTAAGCTTCCTAACCCTTACTCGAGCATTCAATAACCAACAATCAAGCTAAGCATGAATTTATGGAGCATATGAAGTGAAAGAGTTATAAATATACTGACTTCAAGCAACAAACCCGGACTTGAGCTTCCCTCAAGCTTTTCCAACCTCTAAACCTTGTCTTTGCACTTCAAACCTCTTCCTCAACCAACCCAAAGGATATACACCTTGAACCAAAGATCTCAAGTTGCTGAACAACTTTTTCTTAAGGGCCAAAACGATATTCTCACTCCATGCTAACAAGATTCCACCTTTTACTTTGGTTGGAGAAAGAAAAGAGAAGAAGATGAGAGTGATGGGGAAAAGAGGTAACCCCTTTTTCTCTAGGGCTGGTCACAAGTGAATGGGCAAGGAAATTACCCCTTTGTCCTTCACTAACATCTCTTTATCCAACCCAACCCAAAAGCTAGGCCCAATAAGCAAAACCGAGGCCCAATACGATCCCACGAGCTCCTCACGGGACCCGACTTGACGATCCATTATCCGAGTCAACATCCGATGTTGACTGGGAAAAACCGGGTCGTTACAACTCTCCCTTACTAAAGAAATTTCGTCCTCAAAATTTAAACAGAGTAAGGAGGTGTAACCAAAACGGTTTAGCTACACTCAACTCTTCTAAGAACAACCCAAAACGGGGAATCTCCCTTCAACCATCTTATAGCAACCATACACTAAACTGATCAAAACCGATCAACTCTCACAGAGATTCTAACGGCCTAACCACCACCACTTACGTCTTAACAAGAAACCGTAACTTGCCTTAACTGAACCGATGCACTACTACCACAAGGTAACCCAAGAGTGTGATTCACCTTCTCACCCCTCTAAACATCATTGTTCTTACAAAAACAAAAGCTAGGGACCTAACTCCTTGTTCTTAACTTAACAAGATAAGACTTAACGTTTTGCTTAACCCACTTATTGTTACCACGACAATTACTACTTGCAACACACAAGGTTCCGACTTCCGCATCCCTCATCACTAGTACTATTATTGCTACAAGCACAACCTCTTACGTAACTAAGCTATCAATTCTAATCTTCAGGTTTAAACTTTTCCTCTTTAACTATTTTCTTGTCGATCTCAACAAGCACATATGAAGCTATCAGACAAACACAAACTTTGGTTGCTTCTTTATTCATGTCAAAACCTACGGTAAACGTCTAGCTGACTCATATCATAGATGTTAACTGCTCACAAACTGTTGCACCACTTATAAATACCTTTCTTGACCATGCACACCACCTTTCTCCCAAACAGGCTTACCGGACCACCACCAAGTTATGATCCACTGACTGTCATGGATCTAGAGAACCAATTAACAATCTTTCATTGTTACCCTAAGGCTCTACTCCCAACCCGAACTACTAAGAGGCAACTACTAGCAACAGACTCAATCTTACCTTCATCGTAGTCCTAACCACGATTTAACGATAAGGTCAACTACTCTCTAAGGGTACTTCCACCTACCTCTAACACTTCTAAGCTTGAAGACCTAGAACTCAAAACCTCTATAACTATTTTGCAACCTCAACACATCTCACTGCAAGAAACTCGCTGAACCACTACCGCAAGGCACTACATTACTCAGAAAGGTAAAGATCTCACCTACCTACTATCAACAACTTGATACAAAACAAACTAGGATTTTACTTAACACTCATAACCCTTTTTACCTTCCGTACCACTGACGGTAATCTAGGCAACAAATAACAACTTGGAAGTGAGAGTAGCTACAACAAGTCCGCAGGAACTCCTACTCTCATTCCTAAACTCCACTCACGGTAAGAACCATTCGAACAAAAGATATAACACTAACTATTACTCAACCTAACTAACTTAAGATTCTACTTAACACATGCTCGACTAAGATCAACCTATCAACAAATAGAAGATTCACAAGCTGACAAACAACAACTAAAACAGGGACAACACATGATTACCTGACAACTCCCTTATAGCAGAACTGTTATCTTCAACCTGAGCAGCAGACTGACTAGCAACCACTCGTCCGACAGCTCTAGCGGTGGATCTCACAGGTCTTCCACCATGGTAAGCTGACTATACCCTAGCTCTACTTCTGGCAACCCTCTGAACATGTTGTGACGAACCCACTCTCGGAGATTGATCTATCATACTCTCATCCAAAACTGGACAGTCTTTCACTACATGCCCTGGTTTACGGTATCGATAACAAACCCTCCGAAGCAGAAAACAAACTCTAGGGTGATGACGACCGCAGTTGATAAGTGCTCAACTCACTATTACTTTCTACACATTTTATGGGCATTAATCACCGAATATACACCCACTTGGACCAAAGCAGGTACTTAATGTGATATATTTAGAAGTTATGCTTATAGAGATAATATTTACAGAAAAAACACGTTTTACTGCACTTTCATATCTGTGCAAGAGAACCAGTGTCGCGGCAGCAACAAGGCCGAGGCAGGACCTAATGCTGAGGCAGCAGCTGAGAGCTAGGAAGCAAGACTGTAGGCGATTGGAAGATAAAAATCCAAGGGACGTGTCTGGACATAAAGCCCATGGATCGGAGCTGGCTAGCATGAGGAAAAACCAAAGACAAGGCCACGCAAGAAAGCCCCCTTAGCTGAATTAAACTTGCAAATATTTCAATTATGTACATGACTTGTTCCCTACTCCAAGTTGTATTCTACTTAGGAAAGGTTTGCCCTAGGTCTAGTCTATATAAAGACCTAGCCGCCGAATATAATATACACGGAATACCTAGGGAGAGAGAGCCGACTCATAAACTTGTTTTCTTTCTCCCAATTATGTTCTAAGCTTCTTTAGGGTTTAGGTAAAGGTTGTTTAGTATATGTGAGAGGAGATTGTACTTTGTCTTTATTTCAATGCAATAAAATTATCAAGGTTTGCTTATCCTTTGTTATTCCTTATTCTTGCATTCAAGCTCGGGTGAGAAGTTTGCGAGTAATCCATTTATCTAAGCTCGGGAGAGTTAGATCCACGAAAGGGGTAAGTACGGTGTTTCAATCGCGAAATACTAACTCGGCCTAGGGATAGGTTAAGAGTTTCAGCGGCTAAAAGAAGTGTGAGATTGGTTGGTGAGTATAATTGGTTCACACCGGGAGGTATCATCAAGGACTAGTCATTAACAACACTCTGACTTAGGGATAAGCGAAGTCATTTAAGGACACTTTGCCGAACCTTGGTAAAGTCTACCCACGAGCAAGGGATTGTCGCGGCGGACAGTATTATCGCTGCCAAGGCAGTAATCTACAGTGCTGCCGAGGCAGTGATATACGATTGCATTGAGCAGAGACATGTCAATCAAATCCACAAATACAACACAACTGGATCCTGACCCATCTCTCTTTAATATTCAATCTCTTTACTTTGCTTAGTTATTTTAGTTTAGTTAAACCAAACTCAATCACTTGTTTTTTATTTTACTTCTTTCTACAGAACAAGAAGTCGAAGAAGACATATTAAGTCTACCAGTCCCTGTGGAGACGATAATCCGATAAATGCTTATCACTTATTACTTTCGATGTGTCCACTTGCACTAAACGCGCACTTTTGACACGCGACAAGTTTTTGGCACCGTTGTCGGGTATTGACAACTAAATTTTGTTTTCTTAATTTTCTTGTTTCTTTTTATTTATATTTTACTCTTGTTTTTCTTGGTGTATGACCAGGGCCAACCCAACCAACCCCTTATACGAATTAGATCCAGAGATCGAACGAACAAGGCTAAGGTTGAGGAGACAAATCCAAGAGGCTATGGCAGATCACCCGGCAGGACAAAACTTACCTGCCGATAATGGAGGTTTACCGCCTCCACCTGGGCCGCGGCAGCTCACTGTCAGAGACTTCCTGGAAGAGGACTTAGATGGATTAAACCCAGGAGTCGTTACACCAGATATAGAAGCAGCCCACTTTGAACTGAAACCTGTCATGTTCAATATGCTTAACACTATTGGACAGTTTGGTGGGTCTGCAACTGAAGACGCAAGGCAGCACCTTAAGTCCTTCATGGAAATTTGCAACTCTTTCAAAATCCAAGGAGTCCATGAAGATGTCTTGCGATTGAAGCTATTCCCCTATTCACTGAGGGATAGGGCGAAAGCTTGGCTGAATAGCATTCCAGCAAGATCTATTGGATCTTGAAGTGAACTCTTCCGTGATTTTATTACTCGTTTTAACCCTACAAACCTATATGATAGAATTCGTAATGAAATCACTTCTTTTCGATAGGCAGATGACGAACCAATGTACGAGGCATGGGAGCGCTACAGGGAGTTACTACACAAGTGTCCTTTGCATGGATTTCCCTTATGGACACAAGTGACAATGTTCTATAATGCCACGAATGCCCCGAAAAGGATGATGTTAGATGCCTCGGCAAACGGAACACTCCTTGATAAAGCACCTGAGGAAGCTATCGAGATACTAAACAAACTCGCGAAAAATGATTTTCAATTTCCTACATCTAGGCGAGGAGGAGTAAGACGCCAAGCCACGGTGAATGAGCTAGACACATCGAATTCAGTGGCAGCACAATTGGCCTCTCTTACCAAGATGGTGCAAAACCTACAATTACAGCAAAATACCCGTGAGGTTAAGGTAATTGATTCTTATTGTGACTTATGTGGAGGTAACCACAGTTCCTCTGATTGCATGAATTAAGAAACCGGTATGTATGTTGGGAACTACAACCGCAACAATATGATGTCCAACACATGCAATCCCTCATGGAAGAGGCATCCGAACCTATCATGGAGCAACCCTAACAATGCCTTAAACCCAATCACCCAACCTTAAGGATTTCAGCAACCGATGCAATAACTGCAGCAACAGCAGGCCCAGCATTCAATGCCGCCGCAACAGATGCAGCAGCAACCGGTAAGTTCGTTGGAGAACACTCTCAGCCTTTATGATGAAAACTGAGTCATACATGGCAGAGAATAGTAATTTCATCAAAAGGACAGACGCTTTTATGAATAGGACTGAGATGAGTTTGCAAAATCAAGAAGCGACCATTAAAACGCTAGAAACTCAGGTTGGGCAGTTTACTCAAAACATAAACACTAAACCACAAGGAGGACTACCTAGCAATACTGAAGTTGCTAAGGTAATGGGCCATGAACAGTGCAAAGCAATTACTACTAGGAGTGGTCTGCAGCTGAAGGAAAAGATCCCAGAAAGCCAAATTCAATCAGCGGATCCAACAAAAGAGAAAGCTGAGCAAACTGAGTCTAATAACACTGCCCCGACAGAAAGCACAACAGCTCTTGAACAGCCTGCCGAGACAGCGACAACCCCAGTGGTGCCAGGTATTAAATTCCAAACTAAAGAAACCCTGGATGAGATAAGACCACCACCACCTTTCCCACAAAGGTTGAAAAAGCAAAAACAGAATCAGCAATTCAAGAAATTCCTTGATATTCTGAAGCAAGTCCACATTAACATACCGTTCGTAGAGGCAATTGAACAAATGCCTAACTATGCCAAGTTCTTAAAGGACATGGTGTCCAAGAGGAAACGAATAGGTGAGTTTGAAACAGTGGCTGCTACCGAGGGATGCATGGCAATGCTGCACAATCGCATGCCACCGAAATTAAAAGATTCTGGCTGCTTTATCATACCTTGTGCAATAGGTAAAAATTATGAAGGTAAGGCCCTGTGCGACCTTGGAGCAAGCATCAATCTAATGCCCAAGTCTGTCTTCCAAAAGCTTGGAATAGGAAGGGCAAAACCTACAACAATTATGCTCCAACTAGAGGATCGATCCTACGTGCAACCTGAAGGCAAAATCGAGGACATATTGGTAAGAGTTGATAAGTTTATTTTTCCTGCTGATTTTCTTGTCCTTGATTGTGAAGCAGATGATAATGCACCGATCATCCTTTGGAGACCTTTCCTTGCAAATGGACGCACCCTAATTGACGTAGAAAAAGGAGAGTTGACAATGCGGGTCAATGACCAACAAGTCAAACTCAATGCATTCCACAACTTAAAAAAATATGATGATCCAGAGGAGTGCAAGGCCATTCACACAGGAAGTACCAAAATTTCCTGCCTTGGCAGAATGCTCGGCAGATTAGTTGGTAAAAAGATTAAGCCCAAAGGGGATGGACACACAGCAAAAGGGAGTGGCCCACAATTGATTTACAATTCGGGCCAACGAGAGAGAAAAATCTTGGGGGATGCATTTGCATGCTCTCCAACAGTAACATGATCTCCTCCCTTTTCTTTATTAATATATTAGGACTAGTTTAGTTTATTCTTATTTCTATTCTTCTAAATTGTTTTTGCTTTAAGTACTTTTCTTTTTGTGTGTTTTTAATTTCTATTTAGGACAATAAGCAAGAATAAAGGAGAAGTAGTTCACAGCAGGAACTCTACCGAGGCAGAAAAACAGTGTCAAGGCCGCAGCAGTCTCAACAGGCAGAACAGTGTAACGGCTAGTCTGCTGAGATTCCTACCGCGGCAGAAAAGGAAACGGGCGTAAAGAGTAACGGCTACAAAACGGCTAGTGGATCCAAACGGTCACAAGGCCGAGGCCTATATAAGAAACCCCTTCCTCTTGAACTATTCACTCTTGCTTTCTTGTTTTCTTTAGAATTCATAACAATCTTCCTCTCACATTACTCTCTGCCTACTCACAATTCTTCGTGAAATTCCCAGATATTTTCAAGAAAACCTCCAAGAAATCATATCACAATCTTGATGGCAACCTACAAGAGATTTGCCCCAGCCAACGTTGAAGATCGTTTCAACCGATCTTTCATCGCCCGATAATTCTGGGAAGAACAAGGTTTCCAGCATTCGGATGATGAAAACTATAGCATCGAGCATTATCTTTTTGACAGAATCAAGTACCAAGATTGGGAAATTTTCTGTCTTCAACCTGCCCAGGCGAATGCTACAATCGTACGGGAATTCTATGCGCACGGGCCTAACAAAGATTCCCTCTTTGTTCACTGCCGCGGTAGGCCGGTCCAGTTAGATGTCGAGATCATAAACGAATTCTACGGCCTCACTCCAAACAGTGATGTTCACGCTGAATTCTTGGAAGACATCACTGCCGAGGATTACGAGTTAATCAAAGACGATCTTTGTTACGCGAATACCCCATGGGAAACCGGTACCCATAGAGGATCCGTAACAAGACAAAGCTTAAAGCCCGAGGCCAAGATGTGGAATACCTTTGTCAAGAGACGCCTCATCCCTACGTCCCACAACAGCACAATGGACCGGAGGCGATTGGTGCTTATCCAATCGATCATAAACAAAAGAACCATCAATGTTGGAGAGATCATCCTACGTGAAATTCACGAATGCGGTAAGAAAGATAGGGGACCATTATATTTCCCATGTTTGATCACAGGTTTGTGTGTTGCCGCAGGTGTGCCAATCGAAGATACGGACGAATACACTCCCCAAAGGCGAGGATGGACCAGGGACTTTTGTCACAAAGTCATGCAGATCACGCAGGCGGAGCCAGTCCAAGCAACTCCCCAACAGTTCACGGCTAATACTGCTGCCGGGGCCCAATACACGACAGACATACCTGATACTGCCCACACCTCTGCCGCAGCAAACCCATACCAGGAGATTTTGCAAAGGATGACAGCGATGGACCTCAAACAATAGAGGTACATGGAGTAACAAAGAGATTTCAACGACACACTCGCCCAGATGATGCTCCACGCTTTTCCAGACCAAGGGGCGCAATTTCCAGAGTTTCCCAGCAATATGTTTGTCACAGCTGCCCCTTACACCGAGCCAACACCAGCTCCGGGAGGACCAAGGTCGTTCTTCCACGTGGACCCTCAACCACAGTACCAGGCTGCCGGCCCATCTAGGGCAACGGATTCTACCGCGGCATCATCTGCCAACAGAAGACCATCCAAACGGAGGGCAGTCTTCAGCACTCCACCCCGATCTCCAATCATCACGGGCAGTCTATCAGCTGAGATAGATGCCTATGTGCATCAAAGCTCCACCGCCGTCGGACCAAGTACACACCACACCGGGGGAGCCACGGCAATGGAGGGTGGAACGGACATAATGCTGACTGAAGACATGGACGATGTGGAAGAAGGAGAAGAGGTCGAGGCCCCAATGCAACGGACACCACCCACAAGAGTCCAACCGCCCCGGCAAGCAAAAGCTCAACCATCGCCCTCACCAAGAACAAAGCAATCAGCAACAAGGCCAAGGAGAAAATTGTTACAAGCAACTCTTCGGAGTCGCTTTAAATTTTTTTTCTTAATTCAATATTAATTCCTTTTGTTGTCTTTATATGCTGCTTATTTCATATTTGTGTTGCCCGCATATTTCTTCAAATATAAAGCATTGAGGATAATGCTTGGTTTGAGTTTGGGGGTGCAGATTCACTGCCAAGGCAGCAACCTACTGCCGAGGCCTTGCCAAAAAGGGAGTATTCTAGTGATTTTTTTTTTATTTTCATGCTCCCCGCCTTACTTGAATTAACTGCCTACACTTTTGCACTGCTTATCATCAGTATTGCCTTAGTTATTCTTTAAGGCTATAGAAATCTTTCTCCTTACCATGATTAGGTTCTGTTAAGAAGGTTTAACCTTAGGATACTTAAGGATGAAAACTTAGAAGCTTACTATAGGAAGAAATCTAAACACTTTTGGGACCTGTTGGATTATAGGAATTCTTTTAATGAACTTAGGTGATAAAGACTTAGATTTTTGGGAAAGTAACTAGAGGTACCTATCACCGGCTCTAGGAAGTACTCTTCTTCATACTAGAGGTGCCCGAAATTGGCTCTAGTATACGTTAAGGGATATCAAAAAGAAAGAAAGAATTAGTGAAGGGAAAAACACAATCCTTGAGGTGCCCGAAATTGGCTCAAGAATTGGTTGTTTAGAAAAGAAGAGAACACTTAACCCAATTCTACTTGTCTTGAACTTAGAGTTTATCTAAGAAAGCCTTTAATCAAACTTGTCCACAAAAACGCACACACTCACAATTCTTATAGTTTGTTTCTAGGTAAACCCTTAGGTAGCCGAAAAGGTTAAGGCTTAAGAACATGCCTAGTTATGGTGGGGAGAATAGATGGAAATGTAAGACCAAGAGAGAGTAGAGTTCGGCAAATTGATGGTTTGCATTGCTTGAGGACAAGTAATAGTTCAAGTTTGGGGGTGTGATAAGTGCTCAACTCACTATCACTTTCTACACCTTTTATGGGCATTAATCACCGAATATACACCCACTTGGACCAAAGCATGTACTTAATGTGATATATTTAGAAGTTATGCTTATAGAGATAATATTTACAGAAAAAGCACGTTTTATTGCATTTTCATATCTGTGCAGGAGAACCAGTGTCGCGGCAGCAACAAGGCCGAGGCAGGACCTGATGCCGAGGCAACAGTTGAGAGCCAGGAAGCAAGACTGTAGGCGATTGGAAGATAAAAATCCAAGGGACATGTCTGGATATAAAGCCCATGGATCGGAGCTGGCTGGCATGAGGAAAAGCCCAAGACAAGGCCACGCGGGAAAGCCCCCTTAGCTGAATTAAACTTGGAAATATTTTAATTATTTACATGACTTGTTCCCTACTCCAAGTTGTATTCTACTTAGGAAAGGTTTGCCCTAGGTCTAGCCTATATAAAGACCTAGCCGCCCAATGTAATATACACGGAATACCTAGGGAGAGAGAGCCGACTCATAAACTTGTTTTCTTTCTCTCAATTATGTTCTAAGTTTTTTTAGGGTTTAGGTGAAGGTTGTTTAGTATATGTGAGAGGAGATTGTACTTTGTCTTTTGTTTCAATGCAATAAAATTATCAAGGTTTGCTTATCCTTTGTTATTCCTTGTTCTTGCATTCAAGCTCGGGAGAGAAGTTTACGAGTAATCCATTTATCTAAGCTCGGGAGAGTTAGATTCACGAAAGGGGTAAGTACGGTGTTTCAATCGCGAAATACTAACTCGACCTAGGGATAGGTTAAGAGTATCAGCGGCTAAAAGAAGTGTGAGATTGGTTGGTGAGTATAATCGGTTCACGCTGGGAGGTATCATCAAGGACTAGTCATCAACATCACTCTGACTTAGGGATAAGCGGAGTCATTCAAGGACACTTTGCCGAACTTTGGTAAAGTCTACCCACGAGCAAGGGATTGCCGCGACGAACAGTATTATCGCTGCCAAGGCAGTAATCTGCAATGATGCCGAGGCAGTGATATACGATTGCATTGAGCAGAGACACGTCAATCAAATCC
Source organism: Abelmoschus esculentus (assembly GCA_035048815.1). NCBI lineage: Eukaryota > Viridiplantae > Streptophyta > Magnoliopsida > Malvales > Malvaceae > Abelmoschus > Abelmoschus esculentus. The sequence goes on from JAUCBN010000049.1 coordinate 9,038,436, forward strand.
ACAAATACAACGCAACTGGATCCTGACCCATCTCTCTTTAATATTCAATCTCTTTACTTTGCTTAGTTATTTTAGTTTAGTTAAACCAAACTCAATCACTTGTTTTTATTTTACTTCTTTCTACAGAACAAGAAGTGGAAGAAGGCATATTAAGTCTACCAGTCCCTATGGAGAAGATAATCCGATAAAGGCTTATCACTTATTACTTTCGATGTGTCCACTTGCACTAAACGCGCACTTTTGACACGCGACAGCAGTGATCACAAGCCAGTGGAAGTGGCGTTCCAACTGATCCAACACTCCCTCCCGGAGTAGACGACAAAGGACCTCTACGGGTCCTCGTTCTGGAGCCTGAACCAACTATCGATAACTGTTCCGAAGCAACCCTCTTTGAAATCTTCAAGGCACAAAGATTTCCGTGCGAAAACTGAGAAGATCCTATAACATCCTGGGTCTCCACCCCAAGATCCTGTAGATTCTCCATCCTAACAAGTGTCACTTCCTGAAGCCTTTCTAAGGCCTTCACACTGTTGGCTAACTCCGTAAAAGTCTCGAGTGAACCCGCTGTCACATGAACCTTAAGCTCAACTCTTAACCCTTGCCTAAACCTCTTACACCTCAACTCCTCGGTAGAAACGAACTCCGGTGCATAGCGGCTCAATCGTAAGAACTCTTGCTTATAAGCAAACACTGACCGCTCTCCTTGGGTTAAGCGCAAAAACTGATCCCTCATTTCATCCATGTACACCTCACTGATGTACTTCTTTCGAAACTCTTCTAAAAAGGTGTCCCAATTTGGGAGTTCTGGTTCCATCCTAAGCTCAATGGTCTCCCACCACTCATGTGCATTACCCTTTAGAAGGGAAACAATGCAATTGACATCATCCTTCAGGGTTCCCTTCATCTGTTTCAAGATTCTTTGCATGTCGCATAACCACTGATCAGCCTTGAGCGGGTCGTCCTCACCCAAACCCTCAAAGATCTTAGGCTCATACCGATGAAGCCTCTCAACAGGTGTCTTACGAGGCGTCTCAGATTGCCTCGGGGTAGCTTGCACCAATTGCAAAAAGAGTAGCGGTAAAGTCACAAATATGACTTACCCCATCATTACCATTTCCACCCTCCATCAACCCTTTTCTGAAACACAAGAAACAAGGCAACACATCAGGGTTCCCAGTCTTGTAAGTACAACTCAAATTTAGGGACTTGTATTCACTAGCCACCTTACCACGACCACTATATCACCCCCGGGGTTTCCTAGAACCGAATCAACCTAAGCTCTGATACCACTAAATGTAACACCCCGATCCCGATTCGAATCCGAAGTACTACATTCGGGTCACCCAAAAACCGACTCATCAAAATTCTTTTGAAAGCACGTGTCCAAATACTTAAAATATCATATTTCTTAATTCCACGTAAGTCAAAATAAAATATAATAAAATGTTTACAAAATAAGAGCTCCTTTCAAAATACATTATCCGACTCAAAATAAAATCCAAAGTAAAGATACAGACTCGATATGTGGTAAGGTCCTATGAATACATTAAGTCCTATTAAAGATCAAGCACTATACTCTTAAAACGGCTCCGATGCTGAGAGTCCTTCCTCGATGTGCCCCTCCAAAGCTACCTGTCACCTACGTACGGAGAAACCACAATTCCGCACGCTGAGCTAACAAGCTCAGTGCTACATCTCAACTCTAACAATTCATAAGCATCATAAAATGAGTAAGCAAGATAATATAATCAAGAGTGCACGTAAAGTCTTCTAACTAAGGTTCATCTCTTATTCTGACTTAGCTAGAGTTATCAAGTTAATTATCTCAAGATATAACATAAAGTAGTGAGGTCCGTGTCCAAACAACATCGGAATCCTACACTCAGGATTGAGGCCGTCCTCAAATCCTATGCCCGGAATGTTATATCGGACATCTTCGAACGAGGCCGCCCAACGTTCAGAATAAAACGGGATGGAGGCCGCCCAACCAATTCCATGTTCGGAATGTTACATCGAACATCTTCGAGTGAGGCCGCCCAACACTCGGAATATAGTAACCGGGATGGAGGCCGCCCAACCAATCCCATGTTCGGAATATTACATTGAACATCTTCGAGTGAGGCCGCCCAACACACTGAATAAGTCTTCAGTACATCGCCCGGCATGTTACATCGGATGACCTTCATTGTATTGCAACACTAATTGGATATCCGTATTTCCATCAAACAGTAACTCAAACCACACAAACGGTCCACCTAGGACCTTAACAACAAAGCATACTAAGACTCATCAAGACTTAATCCTTTTGGGGGTTAAAATCATTAATCTTATGATAAAAATACATTTAATTACTTGTAAGGTTCATTTGGTCTCCAATCCTCTTATCGAACCTTAAACAAAGCTTATCTTACCAAAAGTTCATAGGGGTATCGATACTCCTATATGGGGTATCGAAACACCCTATTTCGATACCCACTCAAAGAAGGTATCGAAACATGGGTATCGATACTGGCATCGATACCCTTTGACCAATTTTAAAGTCAACGAAAGAGGACCCTCCAGATTCGATACCGGTATCGATGCCATTATGTCACTAGAGGATCCGGTATCGAACCATGGTTCGATACCCCTGCCCACATAGCCTATTTTCACTCATGGGTATCGATACCGGTAGCCCGTGTATCGATACCCCTGCACGAAATGCAGGTCTGCACTTAGAAATTTCTAAGGATTCTTCCCCAACATTAATAATTAATTACTAAATTAATTCTACAAGTTTAATAAAGTATACAAGATGATTTCCTACCATTTTTACATCCATTTATCCCTTAATACGGATTCTACCATTTCTAGGGTTTCTTAAGCTTCCCAACCCTTACTCAAGCATTCAATAACCAACAATCAAGCTAAGCATGAATTTATGGAGCATATGAAGTGAAAGAGTCAGAAATGTAATGACCTCAAGCAACAAACCCGGACTTGAGCTTCCCTCAAGCTTTTCCAACCTCTAAACCTTGTCTTTGCACTTCAAACCTCTTCCTCAACCAACCCAAAGGATATACACCTTGAACCAAAGATCTCAAGCTGCTGAACAACTCTTTCTTAAGGGCCAAAACGAGATTCTCACTCCATACTAACAAGATTCCACCTTTTACTTTGGTTGGAGAAAGAAAAGAGAAGAAGATGAGAGTGATGGGGAAAAGAGGTAACCCTTTTTTTCTCTAGGGCTGGTCACAAGTGAATGGGCAAGGAAATTACCCCTTTGTCTTTCACTAACATCTCTTTATCCAACCCAACCCAAAAGCTAGGCCCAACAAGCAAAATTGAGGCCCAACACGATCCAATACAATCCCACGAGCTCCTCATGAGACCCGACTTGACGATCCATAACCCGAGTCAACGCACGATGTTGACTGGGAAAAACCGGGTCGTTACAGAACTTCCTGAGATTTATATTTTCAATAATTAGCTGTCTCTAAGTTTTGAAGTTGGCAAGTTTTATATTTTTGTTTACCAGGTTGAAGCATGTCTTTCAAGACTGATCTGGAGTGTATCAACCTAGCTAGTAATAGATCGAGTGAGTTAAAAAATTATTCTAATGAAAGTATCATATATTATAATTCAAACTTTATTTTAAAAAAATATAATCAAATTCATTAAATTTGAATCGAATTCGAGTCAGTTAAATTTTTGAATTCTTTTTTAAATTTAATTGTAATTATGCATTATGTCATAATATAATTTGATTCCTATTTAAATGATATTCTTTAATTATATGTAATCTTTTATCGTCTATGTAAAATATAAGTTTCTGAAATCTCAATGATTTGATTTTTTTTTAAATTTAATTGTAATTATGTATTATGTCATTGTCGCGTGTCAAAAGTGCGCGTTTAGTGCAAGCGGACACATCGCAAGTAATAAGTGATAAGTATATTATCCAGTTATCGTCTCCTCAAGGACTGGTATACTCAATATGCCTTCTTTATCTTCTTGCTCTGTAGAAAAATAAAAACACAAGTGAATGGGTGTGATTTAATTAAACTAAAATAATTGAATAAAAACAAAGAGTCGAAATATTAGAGAGAGAGATGGGCCAGGATCCAGTTGTATTGTATTGTGGACTTGATTGACTTGTCTTTATCCAATGCAATCGCATATCTCTGCCTCGGCAGCACTGCAGTTTACTGCCTGGGAAGCGATAACGCTGTCTGCCGCGGCAATCCCTTGCTTGTGGGTAGACTTTACCAAAGTTCGGCAAAGTGTCCTTGAATGACTACGCTTATCCCTAAGTCAGAGTGATGTTGATGACTAGTCCTTGATGATACCTCCCGGCGTGAACCAATTATACTCACCAACCAATCTCACACTTCTTTTAGCCGCTGAAACTCTTAACCTATCCCTAGGCCGAGTTAGTATTTCGTGATTGAAACACCGTACTTACCACTTTCGTGAATCTAACTCTCCCGAGCTTAGATAAATGGATTACTCACAAACTTCCCTCCCAGGCTTGAATGCGAGAACAAGGAATAACACAGGATAAACAAACCTTTATAATTCTTATTGCATTGAATGAAAGATAAAGTACAATCTCCTCTCACAAATACTCCACAACCTTCACCTAAACCCTATGAAGGTTTTAGAACATGATGGAGAGGAAAGAAACAAGAGTAGAAGTCGACTCTCCCTAGGTATTTCGATCTGTGATATATTGGGTGGCTAGGTCTTTATATAGGCTAGACCTAGGGCAAACCTTTCCTAAGTAGAATACAACTTGGAGTAGGGAACAAGTCAAGTACATAATAATATTATATTTCCAAGTTTGAATTCGGCTAAGGGGGCTTTCCCGCGTGGTCTTCCTTTGGGCTTTTCCTTGTGCTAGCCAGCTCCGATTCATGGGCTTCAAGTCCAGACACGTTCTTTGGATTTTTGTCTTTCCATCGCCTATCACTTTGCTTCCTGTCTTCCTGCTGCTGCCTCGGCATCAGGTCCTGCCTCGGCCTTGTCTCTGCCGTGGCAATGGTTTTCCTACACAGATGTGAAAACGCAGTAAAACATGCCTTTTTCTATAAATATTATCTATTTAAGTATAACTTCTAAATATATCACATTAAGCACATGCATTGGTTCAAGTGGGTGAATATTTGGTGATAAATGCCGATAAAAGGAGTATAAAGTGATAGTGTGTTGAGCACTTATCACACCCCCAAACTCGAACTATTGTTTGTCCTCAAGCAATGCAAACCATCAATTTGTCGAACTCTACTCTCTCTTAGTCTTACATGTCAATCCATTCTCCCCACCATAGCTAGGCCTATCTTTAAGCCTTGACCATTCGACTACCTAAGAATTTACCTAGAAACAAACTATAGGATTATGAGTGTGTGCATTTTTGTGGACAAGTTGATTAAAGGCTTTCTTAGATAAACTCTAAGTTCAAGACAAATAGACATTGGTTTAAGTGTTCTCTTCTTTTTCAAACCCCAAATCTTGAGCCGGTTTTGGGCACCTCAAAGACTTGTGTTTCACTAAAAACCTTTTTGTCTTTTCTTTTTAATATTCCTTAATACATACTAGAGCCAATTTCGGGCACCTCTAGCATGAAGAAGAGATTTTCTAGAGCCGGTGGTAGGCACCTCTAGTTACTTTTCCAAAAATCTAAGTCTTTATCACCTAAGTTCATTAAAAGAATTCCTATAATCCACAAGTCCCAAAAGTGTGTAAAGTTCTTCCTATAGTAAGCTTCTAAGTTTTCATCCTTAAGCATCCTAAGGTTAAGCCCTCTTGACAGAACCTAAACATGGTAAGGAGAAAGTTTTCTATAGCCTTAAAGAATAAACTAAGGCAATACCGATGATAAGCAGTGCAAGAGTGTAGGCAGTTAATTCAAGTAAGGCGGGGAGCATAAAAATTAAAAAATCACTAGAATACTCCCTTTTTGGCAAGGCCGCGGCAGTAGATTGCTGCCTTGGCAGTGAATCTGCACCCCCAAACTCAAACCAAGCATTTTCCTCAATGCTTTATATTTCGAAGGAATAAACGGCAAACAGAATATGAATTATATGCAGCAAGGAAAGATAGTAAAAGTAATTGAATATAGAAATAAAGGACAAAGAATTTTAGAGTGACTCCGAAGAGCTGCTCGTAACAATTTTTCTCCGTTGCCTAGATGCCATGTGCTTTGTCCTTGGGGAGGGTGATGGTTGCGCCTTTGCTTGCCGCGGCGGCTGGACTCGAGTGGGTGGGGTCCTATGCATCGGGGCCTCTACTTCTTCTCCTTCTTCAACATCCGCCATCTCCTCGGTTATCATCACGTTCGTTTCTCCTCCCATCGCAGTTGCTCCTCCGGCGTGGTGTGTGCTTGGGCCAGCGGCAGTAGAGCCTTGGTTTACATAAGCATCTATCTCGGCAGATAGACTGCCTATGATAATTGGCGATCTTGGTGGAGTGCTGAAAACGGCTCTCCGCTTGGATGGCCTTCGGTTGACAGATGAGGCCGCGTCAGAATCTACTGGCCTAGATGGTCCAGCAGCCTGGTATTGGGGCTGAGGGTCCGGATGGAAGAACGGTCCGCGGTCCTCTTGGGGCTGGTGTAGTCTCGGTGTAGGGTGTGGCAGTAACGAACATATTGCTTGGGAACTCCGGGAATTGTACGCCTTGGTCCGGGAAGGCGTGCAACATCATCTGTGCGAGAGTGCCATTGAAGTCCCGCTGGTACTCCATGGACCGTTGTTGTCGAAGATCCATCGCGGCCATTCGCTGCAAGAGTTCTTGATACGGGTCTGCTGCGGCAGAGGTGTGTGCAGTACCAGGCATATCTGCTGTGTACTGGGCCCCGGCAGCAGTATCGGCAGTGAACTGCTGCGGTGTTGCCTGGACAGGTTCTGCTTGTGTGATCTGCATGACTTTGTGGCAGAATTCCCTGGTCCATCCTCTTCTTGGGGGTGTGTATTCATCCATTTCTTCAATGGGTACACCTGCAGAAACACATAAACCCGTAATCAAGCAAGGGAAATACAATGGTCCTCGATCTTTCTTACCGCACTCGTGAATTTCTCGTAGGATAATTTCTCCAATGTTGATGGTCCTTTTGTTGATGATGGATTGGATAAGCACCAATCTCTTGCGATCCACCGTGTTGTTGTGTGATGTTGGGATGAGGCGTCGTTTGACGAAGGTGTTCCACATCTTGGCCTCCGGCTTCAAACTTTGTCTTGTTACGGAACCCCGATGGGTACCGGTTTCCCATGGAGTGTTTTCGCAACAAAGATCGTCTTTGATAAGTTCATAGTCCTCGGCAATGATATCATCCAAGAAGTCAGCATGGAGATCACTGTCTAGGGTGAGGCCGTAGAAGTTGTTGATCGTCTCGGCATCGAGTTGCACTGGCTTGCCGCGGCAGTGAACAAAGAGGGAGTCCTTGTTGGGCCCATGAGCGTAGAACTCCCGCACGATTGTGGCGTTTGCCTGGGCAGGTTGCAAACAAAATATTTCCCAATTTTGGTACTTGATTCTGTCGAACAAGTAGTGTTCGATACCATAATTCTCTTCGTCCGCGTGCTGGAACCCTTGTTCTTCCCAAAGTTGCCTCGCGATGAAGGATCGATTGAATCGATCTTCAACGTTGGCTGGGGCGAATCTTTTGTAAGTTGCCATCAAGAAAGAGAAGATTAAGTTCTTGGAGGTTTTCTTGAAGAGAATCTGGAGAATTAGAAGGGATTAGTAGGCAGAGAGTAATTTGAGAGAGGGATTGTTAAGAATACTAAAGAAAGCAAGAAAGTAAGAGTGAATAGTTCAAGAGGAAGGAGTTTCTTATATAGGCCTCGGCCTTGTGACCGTTGAGATCACTAGCCGGTGTAACCGTTTCCTTCTTCTGCCGTTTCCTTTTCTGTCGTGGCAGGAATCTCGGCAGACCAGTCGTTACACTTTTCTGCCTGTTGGGACTGCTGCGGCCCTGACACTGTTTTATTGCCTCGGCAGAGTTCCTGCTGTGAACTATTTTTCCCTTATTCTTGCTTATTATCCTAACCTAAAAAGATAAACATCAATAAAGAAACATTCAAATAATGAGAAGATAATTATTCCTAAATACCATAAAGAAAATTTATGAAATTATCAAATAAAATAAAAGAGAAAATTAATATAAAATAAGAATATAAAGAAAACTTATGGAGGGTCTTTTCCGATATTTCTTATAGTCCATCTGCACCCTCCATCAAGTGACAATTCTACTCGAGAAGATATGGGCTAATGCAGGTACGGATACTCCCAATTGTGCTATCATGGTGGAGGTGTCTTCCGTTCGTGTTCTTTTGTAGTCCATGCCTATCTTCCAACTTGATATTATTCCTGAAGGCAAAAATAATTTGTTAGAAAAAATTATATCAACATCCAACCACTTAATTACCTCCTTGTCATTAACTTCCATCATAGTTGGATGTAGCCTTCGTTGTCGTGGCAATTGCTGTGATAGCCAATTGTCGTAGCAATCTTTTGCCAAAATTCAGTGTAAGTCAAGTGAAGAATCATCTTTCTTGAAGTCTTCAAGAATCAACCCACATTGTTTCTTATGCTTCTCAGTAATCTCTATCAGTAGAGACTTTGGCTTGGAACTAATATTAGATGGAATTACCACATAAATATCTAAACAATCATATCCTATTTGTGATGGCTTCAAATCGTGTAATATTGACTCCTCGGAAGATATTTGCAATGGAAAACATGAGTTTTTAAAGAATTCAAAAGGTTTATTTGTTACCATCTCATATTCCATTATCACAGCATTGTCATCTTGTTGATCAAGCATGTCGTCGTGTAATTGCCCCGACAGCTATGAGTGAGAGTAATCCTCAGCTTCCTTTTTCAGCATCATTGCTACCGTAACATCCTGGGAATCAGACTCCTCAGAATTTTCTAGAGCATTACTCTCATCGGCCTCGTTGAGTGGTATCGTGACATTGCCCTGTTCAGGCTTCTCTACTGCCGCGACAATTATTTCAAGAGACTCATCCATGGCATATATGGATTTCTGCAATTGATCTTCTGAATCCTTCAAGGGTGCATCCAATCTAGCTATATGTGCATCCAATAGCCTTGATTGTTCTGTCATAAATTCTTCAATTCTAGCCATTGATGCTTTCAATGTTTCCTCCAATGAATTTGGATACTCTTGAGAAGAATTATATTGCCATGGCTTATCTGTAACATTAACAAAATTGTCATGGTAAAAATTTTGAGCGTTTTGATCATACCATGAAAGATTTTGTTGTTGGTTCCATCTATGGTCCTCTATGTGGCCATATGTTTCAGTACTATACGGGCAATTACTAACCAAATGATCATCTCTACAATTAAAACAAATATTTTCCCAGGCATAAACTTGTTGGGTTGCTCTTGGTTGGCATAGGTAGTCATCATGTAATCTAGGAAATTCTTGATTGACTCGATTCATATCTTCCAACATCAACTCCCCGAATAGATTTCTTTCTTTTTCCTTGCATCTTGAAAGTCCTTCACTTGAAACACACCTATCATTTTTAAAGAAAAAGAAAATATGTTAGTAAAAATAATGAAAAACAAGAAAATAAAGAAAACAAAATTTAGTTGTCAATCCCCCACAACGGCGCCAAAAACTTGTCGCGTGTCAAAAGTGCGCGTTTAGTGCAAGCGGACACATCGCAAGTAATAAGTGATAAGTATATTATCGAGTTATCGTCTCCTCAGGGACTGGTATACTCAATATGCCTTTTTTATCTTCTTGCTCTGTAGAAAAATAAAAACACAAGTGAATGGGTGTGATTTAATTAAACTAAAATAATTGAATAAAATCAAAGAGTCGAAATATTAGAGAGAGAGATGGGCCAGGATCCAGTTGTATTGTATTGTGGACTTGATTGACTTGTCTTTATCCAATGCAATCGCATATCTCTGCCTCGGCAGCACTGCAGTTTACTGCCTGGGCAGCGATAACGCTGTCTGCCGCGGCAATCCCTTGCTCGTGGGCAGACTTTACCAAAGTTCGGCAAAGTGTCCTTGAATGACTCCGCTTATCCCTAAGTCAGAGTGTTGTTGATGACTAGTCCTTGATGATACCTCCCGGCGTGAACCAATTATACTCACCAACCAATCTCACACTTCTTTTAGCCGCTGAAACTCTTAACCTATCCCTAGGCCGAGTTAGTATTTCGCGATTGAAACACCGTACTTACCCCTTTCGTGAATCTAACTCTCCCGAGCTTAGATAAATGGATTACTCACAGACTTCCCTCCCGGGCTTGAATGCGAGAACAAGGAATAACACAGGATAAACAAACCTTGATAATTCTTATTGCATTGAATGAAAGATAAAGTACAATCTCCTCTCACAAATACTCCACAACCTTCACCTAAACCCTATGAAGGTTTTAGAACATGATGGAGAGGAAAGAAACAAGAGTAGAAGTCGGCTCTCCCTAGGTATTTCGATCTGTGATACATTGGGTGGCTAGGTGTTTATATAGGCTAGACCTAGGGCAAACCTTTCCTAAGTAGAATACAACTTGGAGTAGGGAACAAGTCAAGTACATAATAATATTATATTTCCAAGTTTGAATTCGGCTAAGGGGGCTTTCCCGCGTGGTCTTCCTTTGGGCTTTTCCTTGTGCTAGCCAGCTCCGATTCATGGGCTTCAAGTCCAGACACGTTCCTTGGATTTTTGTCTTTCCATCGCCTATCACTTTGCTTCCTGTCTTCCTACTGCTGCCTCGGCATCAGGTCCTGCCTCGGCCTTGTCTCTACCGCGACAATGGTTTTCCTGCACAGATGTGAAAACGCAGTAAAACATGTCTTTTTCTATAAATATTATCTATTTAAGTATAACTTCTAAATATATCACATTAAGCACATGCATTGGTTCAAGTGGGTGAATATTTGGTGATAAATGCCGATAAAAGGAGTATAAAGTGATAGTGTGTTGAGCACTTATCAGTCATAATATAATTTGATTCCTATTTGAAAGATATTCTTTTTTTTTGATTGATAGGTGGATAACACTATAGGCCTCGTTAAAAACCTCCCTAACCTAAATAGAGGAAAAGAGTACCTAGAGTGTTATCATACAAAGAGAAGCTAGAGAAAACGACTCAAACGAGACGAAACATAAAAAAAATAAAATAAAAAGTCTCAACAAGAACTACAATTAGCCATATTCAGCCTCTTTCCTAACCAATTCTAAAAGATCCTGAGGTGTAGAATGGAATTCAACAACACCCATCATAGCATGTCGACCCTTAACAGCAAGTTTGTTTGCCACCATGTTTCGCTCTCGACCAATATGATTAATCTGAATCAACCAGGATCGAGATAAAAGTTCATGAAGAATATTCACTAGTGCACATCCACAAAACGCATCTGATCTTCGTTTCAACACCTGTACAACTTCGATATTATCCGTTTCCATAATAACCTTTCTATATCCGAGATTCCAAGTATAAATAAGAGAATCATGAACTGCCCAAAACTACGAAATAAACACAGAGCAACTACCCAAATTACGAGCAAAACCAAAGATCCATTCACCTTGATTACCTCGGATAACTCCCCCAACCGCAGCTATATTATCCTTATATCCAACAGCACCATCCAAATTAATTTTTATCCAACCATGCGGTGGCTTTTGCCAAAATAAGTTTCTGAAAGATATTCTTTAATTATATGTAATCTTTTATCGTGGATGTAAAACCTAAGTTTCTGAAATCTCAACCATCAACAACGAACTATCCTTCTTTATTTTGGTTGCACAAAATCAGAGAATAAATATATTGAATTAATATTGAATTTAATACTTATTTTTTTACCAATTAACCAATTAAAACCCAATTCATTCCATTAATATTGAATTAATATATTAAAAAATAATACTAAAAAGTCAAACGCGTTAGAATTTTATTGAAGAACTTTGATTAGAAAAGAGGAAATGAAAAATACCTTTAAAACTTTCCATTTAATCGGTTTGTTTGGTTTGAAAATTTTTATGAAATTGAAAAAGGTTTGAGAGAAAAGATTAAGAATTTTTTTTAAAGAAAACGAAATTTGACATGTTTTCTGAAAATCTTAAAAAAAACTTAGTTTAGATAAAGAAAATGAAAGAAAAAAAAAGTTACGTGAAAATTAAAAAAATGATTTAGAGTTAAAATCCTTTGATTTCTTTTAATTATTCACTAAAAATTAGTTAAAAATAACTAAAATTTTAGGTTTAAAACAATAAGATCAATTTTCTCTTAAGATTCTAAATTTCGGCTTTTTTTAATTTAATCACTAAAACAATTTTCAAAAACTACATTTTGGTCACCAACCCGAAATGTCTTTTAATTTGAATTCATTTTATCCAACTGACAACTCCAACAAGTTTACTCCATTAATTAAACATTTTATTCTATTTTTTAATTTTATTTTAGCTAAAAATCAATTATATTCTAAATTAATATTTTGAAATTAATTGAACTAGTTAACCCGATTCTATAGAACCGTCTAACCTAACTCTCTAATCTTTTAACTCCAACAAGTTTACTCCATTAATTAAACATTTTCCAATTTTCTCCTCTAATGGCATTATATTCGAACCGGTATCGACCTTTCGGGATCTTTATATTCTATATATTCAGATTTTGCTGGGGTACAATAAAGGTACGACAAATATAATATTATATATATATAATATATTTATCAATAAAACTCATGTATCACATTATACTTTAACCAAATTTATATATAATTTTGATATTTATTCAAATATATTTATTATCGTTACATAAATATACTTTAAACTGACAATGAAAATTAAATTTATCAATAAATATCGAGTGAAATAAGAACCAGAGACAGATGATAAGTATGGTCTGGCCCTTGGTATCACCAAGGTTCGGAGAAAATTAAATTATACACCTCTAATTTTTTTAAATTTTTTAATTAAGTTCTCTCAAATTTGTTAGGAATTTTAATTAAGTCTTAAATTTTTACGAATATTTTTAATTAAGTTCCTCATATTGTTAAAATTTTCATTGTCTCCCAAATGATTTTAAATTTTTTAATTAGCACCACAACTTTTTTAACAAAATCTTATTAAATCCTCAAAATTTTCAAAAAAATCGATTAGACGTCCAAAAAAATTAAAATTTTCTATTAAGATCCCCCAAACAATCGCACAAACATCTAGGGATATTCATATTTTAGTTTTAATCGACTTAACCATCCGAAATGAAGTTTTTTCGATTAATTGATCGGTCGATTTTAGGTTTAATCGATTATCGATTAATATTTTTTAAACTTCAATTATCGGTTAATTTTTTAACACTTGTTATTAAAATTCATTTTTTAACACTTGTTATTAAGGGATTTATTTTTTAATACTTGTTATTACAACTTCGATTTTATTTTTAATGTTTGTATTTGTGGATCTACTCTTAAAATTTAAAATTTTTAATTTCTTTTAATAGGGACAAATATTTAAATAACGGTTTACAACCGCAACAGCGACTGTTATATAGTGGTAAGAACATCATCTGAAAACGTAATATTCGCAACTGTTATGTCCATAATAACATATGTTATTGAAAAATATTCACAACCATGAGACTAGCTAGGTGTGTTTATTGAGTTGAGCAACTCGCAAACAACTTGAGTTTCACTCGATCAAAACTCGGTAAATGCTCAACTTGAGTTGATTCAACTCAAAATTAAGCTCGACTCGAGATATTAGTAAGACAATTCGAACAAGGCTCAATTCAAATCAATAAGTTTATGCGCAACTCTTTATTTTTTTATAAAATCTTTCATGATTTTTTGTAATTACCTTAAAAAATTTATATTTCAAGAAATTTAAATATTAGGTAAAAACTCTAAAAATATTCAATAAACTGCTAAATAAATTTACCTATTAAAATTTTGGTTTCAGTTTCCAAAACATTTTGAATTTTTTCGAGAATTAAAAAATAATTTATATTAATAGCAAATTAAATTATAATAATAAGTTTTTGCATTTTTATTTAAGTCTTTTATTTTTTTTGCCATAAAGATAATTTTCACTATTAACGTTTATAATTTTTGCTATTTTAGTCCTTATTTTATTGGGATAAATTTATCCACCTATGTCTTTTTAACAAATAACTCATTTTTCAACTACCATGATAAATGAACTGTTAAAAATTTAATAATGATACATGAACGCGGAATATAGTTTTATTCCAATCTAAAAATATAAAACAATTAAAATTCAAATAAAATATTAAAAATTAATTAAATCTAAAACAAAAGGCTACTAAACATTCTCAACCTTAACTATAGTAAAATCAAAATTTTATCTAAAAAGGTATGAACATAATCTGAAAAGAAAGGGTTTTGTATAGTTTGTTACAAGTGAATCAAAGATAAATGATTTTGATAATAATCGATTGTAATTTTATTATTTTAGTTTCAATCTAAATCGGAGTTTTAGGGTTTTATAAAGATATTTTAGTTTATTTAGGATTGAGAATATTTAGCAAATTTTTGTTTTGGATTTAATTAATTTTTAATAATTTATTTAAAATTTAATTGTTTTATATTTTATATTGGAATAAAATTATATTCTATATATATTTAATAGGTTAGATTCTATGTCATTTAAAATATATTATATCACACACACACACACACACACACATATATATATATATGACATGTTATCATTATTAAATTTTTAACGGTTCAGTTATCATGGTAGTTAAAAAATGAGTTATTTATTAAAAAGACATAGGTCAAGGGCTAAATTTTTCATAAAAAAAATAGGGGCCAAAATGAAAAAAATTACAAACATTAAGGGTAAAAATTATCTTTATACCTTTTTCTTTTATTGTTATTTTATGTATAAAAGTACAAAATGGGAAAGTTTTTATTTTCTACTTCCCATATAGAAAAATACGATTAAAATTTAAAACCCCAAGATTTAAGGTGTTATCATTTTCCTTATTCATCAAAAATTGTTAAGAAAATAAAAAGAGTCTCACACTCTAATATCGGCTTCATCTATAATTTATCGTAACATGTTCATTTATTTATCTTTCCGAACCTCATATTTTTCTTCTAAATTTCTATATTTATATTAAGCTCTAATAGTATTATTAAAATTTATTTATATTTAAAATGACAAAGTAAAACTTTTTACGAACTTAACGAGTAACAAGTTGAGTTGAACAACGAGATTTTTTAATGATCATGAGTCGAGCATTACTCAATTCGCGATCGACTCGCTTGATAAATACTCCTAAATTATTCATACTGACCCAATAACAATTATTATGTTGAAAAAATAAATCTTTAATGTAAATATTAGGGAAAATTAAATCATAATGTTAAATATATTATAAAAATAAATTTTAAAAATAAATCCCTAATAACAATTATTGATTAAAATTACGCTCATAATAACAAATGTTAAAAGTTTGGATCCATGATAACAAATATTAAAAAAAATTAAACACCTAATAATAAATATTAAAAAAATAAATTCTAAGAGTAATCTTGTTATTATAAAAATTGAACCTTAAGAACAAGTGTTAAAAAATATAACCCTTAATAAAAATTATTAAATATTATTCTATAACAAAAAATTAAACAATAAAAATTTATAAATAAACTTATAATAATAACTATTTAAAAAAATTAAATTATAATACTAATATTATAAAAAAAAGGGCCCTCGGCAAACGCCCTTGTTGCTCAAATCCAATAACGGTTCTGGATTTTGGGATAAAGTTTAGAGTTTATGATTTAAGTTTTAAATTTAATATTTAAGATTTTAAATTTTAAAATCTAAATATTAAAAATTATATATAATTAATAAAAAAATTAACCTGAATAAATATATCAAATTATATGGATTTGAACTGGTTTTGTGCTAAAAATATAGAATAGGATACCAAAATACTCGACATATACTCAAAATTATATATCATTATCACTTAATATATGATTTTTTTAAATTTAATTTAACTATAATATCTCTGTTACAAAAGGCCACATAACAGTCCGATGTTGGTACATGGCATATATTAGTTTGTCACATGTTTTTTTTAATACAAAGTTGGAGTGAAATATTTATATAATGCTAAAGGGCCCCTTGGAATTGCAACCCAAAAGTTCTTTTTAAAATATATAATAATCTTTAAATATTTTATTGTCTTAATTAAATCTCTCAAAATTTATAAAACTTTAATTATTTTTTAAAAAATTAAAATTTTTATTAGATTTAAAATTTTTACGTAGAATGTCAAATTCTAAAAGATAAAAATTAACTAGAAAAATACAATTATTCGACTTAAAATATAATTTAAATTAAAATATTTTAAAGTTCGGGACTACATTAGAACTTGAGTTTATTCGAAAATTTTACTTTTTAAAAATTGAATTATTTAATTAAAATAATAATTTAATAAATTTAATTAAAGAATTTTAAAATTATAAATAAATTTTATTATAAAAAATAAATTATAAAATAAAACTCTTAGAAAGCAGGGGTGTATTCGGCTTGGTTCGGTTCAGTTTTTCGATAAAATATGAACCGAACCGCATTCTGCGTTTTTTTAAAAAAATAAACTGAAACCGAATGGTATAAAAACCGAAAACCAAATTTTGAGGTTCGGTTCGGATAAAACCCACGATTTTTTTCGTTTTTTTTTTGTAATTCAAAAAAAAGTAAGCAAAACAAATAATATATTTATTAGATCCTTAATTATCAATTTATTTTACCATTAAGAACAAAAAAAAATGTATGTCTTGAGCATTTGACAAATCTAAAATTTTAAAGAAGAATTAAAAAATATTAATTATTACGAAATGAATAACATATCTCAAAAATAAATCACAAAAAATATTTATCTAATTAATATATACTCAATGATTCTATGTCATCAACTTAAACATAAATATATAGCCTAATATATTGGTTGATTAAAGATAAACTCAAATATTCAATATCATAAAATAACTCTAAATAGTAATTATTATAAAAATATATTCAAATTTAAAACATGTTATCTAATTAATTTAATATTATAAAAATACATCTAATTAAGATACTATCTTAAAAAATAAATTCAAATATTTAAGAGACTATTTTTAAATATATTTGATATGAAATAAAAACATAATATATTTTTAATTCAGGTCGATATGGAATAAACAACTTCTATATGAAAAACCCCAAAACGAACCGAATTACAAATTTTGATTTTTAAACCAAATCAAAAACTGAACCGTAATATATAAACTCGAATCGAACCGTATAACTCGATTCGAATCAATTTTTTAATTTTCTCGATTTCGTTCCTCACTCTTAGTAGAAAGAATACGTTTCTATCTAATGCTCACCGTTTGCGAACTTACGCCTGTATAGAAACTGTCGTGTACTACTTGGAATTAGAAGTGTCTTGTTACAAAAGAAAAATAGCAACCGCCGTGACTGGAATAGGGAAGAAGAAGTCAAAAGATTCGATGAATAAAAATCTGGGTAAAAATGGCAAGAAAAACTTTCTTTTCAAACGTAGTTAAAAATGTGAACCTGTTGTGGTGTATTTTTATTCAAAAACGCCATAAACTATTGTAGCGTTAGTTTTAGCGGTGGTTTTTTGTGACGCTTAAAAATGCGCCGGAAATATTTTTAACGACGTTTAAAAACGCTATTATAGAATTAAAAGAACGGCGCTAAAAACTTATTTTGCTGTAGTGTCGGCACCATCCCTTCCATCTTCATCCACCCACCCGACACTTTATCCGACCTGAAACCCAAACCCACATCACAATCGGTCACCGTCCCCACCATCGACCTCTCAGGCCCCGTTTGACGGTCGTG
The DNA here is from genome assembly GCA_035048815.1 of Abelmoschus esculentus. Classification (NCBI taxonomy): domain Eukaryota; kingdom Viridiplantae; phylum Streptophyta; class Magnoliopsida; order Malvales; family Malvaceae; genus Abelmoschus; species Abelmoschus esculentus. The sequence goes on from JAUCBN010000049.1 coordinate 9,056,299, forward strand.
GAGCAAGGAACTGGATGGGAAAACTTTGACCAATTACTATAGTATGTGTGTGTTTTAGTTTTTGATGTAAGAATGTTCTGTAATATTAGATTCTTATATTTTCTTGTACTAATTAGACGCCCTTGCAAAAGTGAAATAGTCTGAAATACACTGATATTGATTATAATTAAAATATAAAACTATAGTGTGGATTTATCGTACAATGACACAATTTCTGCTTAGCAAAGAAGACTATATATCTCGCAGGTGAAACTAACACGACGATCCTAGGGGAAACCAAGATCTGCCTACATGATTTTGTCAGACAAAGATGGAAGCCTTCGGAAGAAGTTAAGCACAGGTGAGGGCATTTGGTCTCGGAACAGCGGATGACGGAAATAATAGAATCCAAATGCCATTGCTATCATCTTTGGTGGCACCAGGTATAGCATGAATGCCACCATCAAACATAATATCACAAAGATGGCCGTGGCACGCGGATCTCGCCATGTCACTAATGCTTGTACACGTTCGCCTTGCGTAGCGAAATCGCCCAAGATGTTTTGCACACGTGCTCCAATTGCTCGTAGTTTATCATACCTCATGCGTATGACGTCCGGTTCTCGTGTGCTCGGTACTGTATCGAACTCTTCGTCGAGTTCATCACGATCGACACTGTCTGCCAATGAGATCTTAGGACAGAAGTGGGGTAATTTGTCTTTTGATCTGAATCTATAATTCCAAATTCCAATCACGGACACATAAAAGGCTAAAGTGGGAAAGATCAAATCAGGGAACCAAACCAACATCACTAGCAATGCATGCACAAGTATTGTAGCCGTCGGATTCTTCCATCCACGTGTATTCTCTATCCACCGTACGATGTCGATTACACAAGATGACACATTGACTATCCTCGACCAATTCGCACGTACTTTCCGCATGCTGAACGTGTGCGAGTCTGCGTCGAGCATGTAACGTACCACTTCACTCCTCATTGGTGGCTCGGATCGTGACAAGTGTGCGGCCAAGATCTTCACGGCCGAGCTTCTCAGCATCTCTTGTTGGCCCATTTCTAAAGGTTTGATATGGTGCATCAACGGCAGCAAAGGTTGAGAGTACACGTGTAAGAAATCAAGAGTCGGAGCTGCACGAACAAACCTTACAGCCACCTCCAGCTCACCCATTTTTTGTACCCCGCTATTACTCAACATCACCAACGGATACGTATTTTTGTACACTTTACCCGTTTCCAATGTAGATACACGTATCCGTACTTTCCCCATCCGAAAATCAGGACGCGTGGCTTCTTTTTCACCGTTGATGTCTAACACTCCCCAGCTATCGAACACGCCAATTGTCAACACCGTACATGGATCGTACACCTTCCACGTGTACTGCTCATTCCATTTGGGATCCAAAGTCTCCGACACGGTACGGGTTCGGACCCACTTCGACCCGTATTTTGCCACGGTGTATGCATCCGTGGACCCTTTGCCATTTGTAGTTTTCATCGGCAATAAATTTTTACAACCAATAATCCCTAGCTCAAGTGTCCCGACCGGCGGCTTCCACAGTTGTCTTGCTGTCGGTCGATAGTCACTGCATACGTGCGCAGCCTCATCCATCACGTGATATCCGCCGTCGAAACATAAGCTCAAATGAACTCTGCCTTTGTAGCCTTTCTTTTCACTTCTTGGATCCTCGAGATTGAACCATCGAGATATCAGTTTCCGATCGTCCACACGACGTTCGATGGCGGTAAGTGGGATTCCGACGACTCCCAACGTCACTGGTCCTTTTTGTTGACGGTACTCGAGATAGAATATTAAATGTTCGCTAAATGGCTCGGCGGCTACGAACATGAGATCTTCATTCCACGACGGATTGCCGTTACGAGAAACTGAAACTTTGGTTTTCTGTACTTGGAATCCCAACTGTGCTTTCATCTGAAACGAGCCTTCTTTTAACGCCGTTAATGGCAAAATGTCTTGAGCTTCGAGGATGGAAGCTCGAAGGTACCAAAGCTTGGGAGAGAGATAAATTTTGGCGCGAGAATTGACAAGGTTTCCCGCGGTGTCCGATTTCCACGAATCGGGAAATGCCTCGTCCGCTTGTGTTCCGATCCACGTGGCAAGCATTAGATCACCTCTATGGGCTCCACCTCCTTCCAAACGGTACCATTGCGGCGCCAATGGACTGTCCGGTGGGTCTCGTAAAGGAATCTCAGTCGCGTCGAAGCAAATTCCGCCCAAGAAATTGGCGCCACTTGCGTCGGCCCAAACGGAAATTTCTAGAATCGAGGAAGTTTCCGGTGTGTCGCGGGCGAAGGCAAATGTCTGGTCCCACTCGAAATACTTGACCTTTCGAGCTAATTTTGATGTGACGTGACTACCGGCGATGGAGATTTTAACGACGGGACTTCCATTGGTGGGTAAGCTACCCGCTTTCACTACTTTGACGAAAACGTAATGCATTTTGTCAACGAGATCAAACGACGACCGTTCGGTTCGGGAGTGATCAGGCGAGTCCAAGGAGGAAGAAGCATAACTAGCCGGGATTGCTGACCGTGTGAGCGGCGGCGGAGCAGAGGTGGTTCGGGCAACTTTAATTTCCGGAATGGAGCCCGACGTAGTTGATGCCATGATGTCTGGAACCGGCGCTGTGGCCCAATTTGCCGAGGTAGGGTCGAGCACAATGTCATCATCATGATCATCGGCTTGTACGGATTGCGAATCTGCTCCTGGCTTAACTTGATCATCCCCTTCTTCTGGCTTTTCACCTTCAGCTTCAGCACCCTTTCCCCCCTCACCATCCGCCGGAGGCGCCACCGTCGCTTCCACTTGACTTGCAGCATTGTTGTCATCAGGCAACTTCTCAGCCGGCGTTTGCTGTTGGACAGACGACACAGGGGCTGCTGCATTATCCGCCAGTGGCTCCTTCACCTCCTCCGCTTTCTTCTCCTCCACAGGAGGCGTAGGCGGCACTATTACTTCATCAACATAATAAACCTTCAAGCCGATCTCACCTCGAATCCAACTGAGCAAATATTTCCTCTCCAAAGGGTAATAAATCAAAGCTTCTTCACCCTTCTTAACAAACTGCCCCGAACTCAACTTCAATCTCCCCAGAGAATTGTTCCGACTTGTCGGCCCAAGATTCTTATCATGGTAAACATCAAGCTCAAGCATGTCACTGAAAACATCCGAGGGTTTCTCGACGTTGAACCGAAGAACCTCGTTCCACGTAGGGTTTATGTCCCTGGAAACCGTCTTCGTCCGCTTCCTCTGCCCGTAGTAATCCACCACAACGTAAGGACTCGATGTCCCGTGGCCATCTTTGGGCACTAGATTACGCGCATCAACCACTTCTACCACGAGTTTCTGAAGTGTTGTCGCCATTACTAAAACAATAACAAGGTATTTTTCCTGTTTAATTTTCCTGTATATTATTACATTACATTATAATTTCGAGTGAGTAAAAAAGAGGGTTTTCTGGCTTTACAGAGAGAAGTTATATAGTGTGAAATAAAGTGGAGTAAAGACATTTAAAGGTTCCTTAAGTAACTTAACCTACAAGTAGAAGAACAGCTTTTCTTTTCAAATGACGGTGAAGATTCTTCAAGCTTTTGCTTTTGACCGTCCTTTAGGCCTAACTGTATGTTTAGGAATTATTATTCTTAGTTTTTGAAAAATGAAGCATCTAATTGCACAACCCTAGATGAGCTGAGTAGCATAAACAAGGAAAAGGGTGATGGAATCATGGAAGCTTTTGTCAAAAAAGAGTGTCTTTTTCTTTATAGAAGTCGATGCCAGACTAATACAAATCTATGTTTTCATGATCGGTAAAACACTATATAAGCTAAAAGAGATTAAAAATATATTTTAAAAAATCTCTAATCAACAAGTTTAAAATATTTTTTAATTTCTTATGATAAATTTTAAAATTTGGATAAATTTAAAATATTATTAAAAATATAATATTTTAATTGTATAATAATATTTAAAATTATATTTTAATATTTTAGATTATATTATTTTTAACCTTAAATAATAACTTTATACAGTAGACTCACCTGCTCAATTGATAAAGATGTGGCGACCAACCCTACACGCAGTGGGAGTAGTCAGCACCGCCCCTTTGGCTTTCTCACACCCCAAGAAAACCCTGATTGGAACGTGTAGGGCAATTCTAGTTTCTATCCCATGCTGGTGGGGATCCACCACCACTGCTTTTTGAAACCGAAAACTTATGTTTCAAAGAAATGACGGATTTTTGAAAACAAGAATTAAGCCGTTTCCCATTTGGTGCAAACGGAAATTGTTTAGTGTTGGTTTAACAAAATAGTGCAGCTGTTAAACTCTGTATTAAGGAATTGTTTAGGGTTTGATAAATCTGATGAGATTTGTTCTTAGTCTAAGCATTTTGTTACAAGGTTAAACTTTTAAACCAATTAATTTGTGTGGCATTAGTCGAGACTTCTAAATAAGTTTTAATTATCACTCTAGAGTATCAAACTTTCAAGAACACAAAATTGTTTTAAGCGAAAACAAACTATATAGAATAGTCTCTCAATTCAAAAGAAAAAAAAAATCAATAACCATAAAAACAACAATAATTTTTTTTAAAGTGAATGCCTTGATTACTCTGAAGATAAAAGAACGAATGAATGAATTGATTTATAATGAGATGAGAGACTTTTTTATAGTTAAACTCCTATTGATCTGACAGTCAAAACTGATTTCATCGACGGATGAAATTACATAAATATCTTTACAATATTTCTAATTATCTTTAATATTATCTAAATAAATCATTTAAAATAATTCAAATAGATACTTATCTTTTAGAACATTCCAGAATTTTCTTGGATCGAGTTAAATCTGATGATCTTTTTACATAAAATTCTTCTATGATAACCCATCAACAATCAATTATATATATGACTTAAGTTTGAACTGACTGTTGGTATCAAGTTGTTTTCAGTTACTATGGGGAGAGGTGGAGAAGCATTGAGGTGTATGTCATGGCCCTTGGAGAGAAACCACCAGTTAAGGGAGAGAAACAACTACGTTTTAGTTTAAGAAGAGATTACAGTGACACGTGATGGTTTAATTAAGACACATGAAGAAAAGATTCAAAAGAGTTCAGGATAGAAGGTTACACTTGATTACAGAGGATCTTTTGAAGGAAAAATCGTTACTACAACTGTGAATAAGCTAGAATATAGATGGTGGATGTTTGTAAGCAGGGTTGTCTTTTAGCAATGAAAAAAATTGATGTTCTTTTCTGAAACCTATTTCTTTTAATCCTCTATAATTCTTTCTTTTCTTATTTTTTGAAGACTGATCATTACAATTGGTATCGAGAGTCAAGTTTTCTTATGATTCATCGTGAGTTCAAAGAATGGATGACATCAATGGTTCAACTACTGTACAATAGATGTTAAATCACTTAGAAGCAAACTGCAATGAAAATAATGGAATTTTGAAGCTTCAGGTCACAAAAGAGATCAAACGGGAATTGAAGTTGTTGGTATCAAAAATGAAAGCTAGAGAAAGGAGTTCAAGCGAAGTCCAAGTGTTTGATCATTTGCCTATAAGAACAAAGGATGAAGTTTGTGATCAAACAATAATTCATTCTTGTAAAACACTTGAAGCAACATATATAACTACAGAAACAATGAGCCTCACAGTGACAAACATTGTTACTGATAATATAAAATCTCGAGAGAGAAAGATTGATCGTTTGGTGAGAATGGAGAATCCTTTTGATGACTGTAAGTACCGAGAATTTTTGTTACTTTGATATACAAATGAGTTCTCATTTAATCCTGAATTTTTTAGAGTTGAATGTTCTTTCCTATGTTTATGGACATATATATCACAGTGTTGATGTAATCAAAGAGCAAGATGAATCAATTAAATTGATAAGAATGTTCAAGGTGGGGACTGGAATAAAGATTTTTCAAAATGATCATCAATTTAGAATGTAATGTGGAAGTTATTGATGGTTTCTAGAGAGGTAGGTTCAAATGCAGTTCAAGTGTTCGATAAAAAATTTGTTGAAAGTGTTGATCCATTTGAATTTAGATTACTGTTGATGGATAAATTTGATATTAATGGAATAGATTTAGAGTGAAGTTCTAATTTTGACACAAATGGAGAGATTTGTAATTATATAGGGTTGCAAGAAATTTTGATATTCAATATTATTAGTGATGGAACTAATTTAAATCTGATTTCAATATTATCAAATAGGTGAAGAGTGTCACCAACACATGTTTTTATCCAATCCAAGTTGTTTGATCCTGTTATAGTCTTTAACAATGTTGAGATATCAAATAGGTGTAGCTTCAATGTTCTTTTTTACGAATCTAATTTTTTGTATGGAATACCGAAGTATGCTTCTAGTTTAGCTCTTAAATCTACTAGGGGAGCTGGAGTTGAGGAATCTAAACTACACAGATCGATTAACTTGGTTTTTTTGGCTATGTTCATGATTCACCTTTTGGAATTTATGATTCTATTTCGTTCAATGTATCACATGGGAAAGCTGGAAAAGGTCCTGAATTTTTCTTGTTGAATGTTATGGATATGCAGGTTGATCTATTGACAAAAGATTTAGACGGAGTGTTATGATCCCATGTGGTTTACTCGAATGTTTTCATAAGGGTACTTGTTAAAACCAAAACTTTGGTTGTTGCCTTTGGAACTAATCATCAGACTAAAATTTGTTTAGAGATTTTGAACAAAAGAGAGCTACAAATTGCTGAGAAGGAAAAAACTATCAATCCTAAAACTCATTTCCCTTACACTATTATTATGATTGAAAGGTTAATGCAGGAAAATCATATTGTTGTGGATTCTCATAGTAACTCTAAGAAACAAGCTCTACAATCTCTTTGTGAGAAGCTAAATGAATTGGGTGCTGCCATTATTTCAAAGGTTGAATTTAAAACTCGGTTTTTAATAATTTGTGATCTATTTCATATGATTTTGATAACATCAACTAGACATTTTTTACATTAAGAAAATTATTCACATGGGTGCGGAGGAACAAACATCATCTTGGATATGAGAGTGGTGAAGATAAAAAAAATCCTACCTCGATCGAGAGTTTGAGGGATAGAAAAATCGATGCTGGACTTGAAGACAAAATTGCTCTTTATTGATAATTCAATGAACCTGGATTTGATGCACACTTGACTTACTCCCAGCTACTGCACTGAGTTTGCCAGCTAACTAACTACCTGAAAAGTATTGGTGTTAGAAAGGATGTTGTTGTTGTTGTTGTTGTTTATTTGCCTATGTTATTGGAGCTCCCGATTACTATATGCTTGCCTATGCTCGCATTGGTGCAGTTCACTCGGTTGTATTTACTGGATTTTTTCAAATTTTCTTGCTCAACGAATAGTAGACTACAAACCAAAAGTTGTTATTACTTGTAATTGTAACACCCTCAAAAGGCCCTAGGAGGTAGCATGACCAATTGATACTTAAGTTGACTAATTGAAAGTCAAATTGTGTAATGGATGGACTTAATTGAAATAAAATAAAAGTAACAAGGACTAAATAAAAGTGACTAGAGTGAGACAAGATAAAAATCCAATAGTTGCATGAAAAATGTTAGAATTCCCTATACTACCCTTTGTAATAAACCAAGTCTAGGTATATTAAAAAGGGCAAAATGGTCTTTTTACACCCATTAATGAGCAAGGAAAAAAAATCACCCCCTTTCCTTCATCCTTCTCATTTCACGTGAGCAACAACAACAAAAAAGGAGATAAATCCATGGAAGCTTAAAGGAAGCTTGGGTTCTTGTAAAATTTGGTGAACATAAAAGCTTCTAGCTAAGGAGAATCGAGTAAGTTTTCTAAATCCTCTTTAGATTGTTGATTGACATAAGATTGAATGTTTATAGTTGCTGAAAATTGGGGCTAAGTTGTTAGAAATTGAATTAAAGTTAGCTATGGCTTGGTTATGATGTTAGAAACATGAGAAGGTGAATTTGAAAGCTTGGGTTTGAGATTTTGGAGATGTTATGTCCATTAATTGATTCAATGTTAAACATGCATGAAAATAATTGCTGAAAAAGTGATTTAAATGATGTTGATTTCATATTTAAGATGCTGGAAAATTCATAAGAGTGAGCTCGAATTAGATTCGAACCCATGGAAGGAAAGATAGCCTTAATTGCCTAGGAAATGTAATTCCGAGTAGTCATCTTTGAAAAATTCCCTAGGTCAAATTTTAGAGAGTTAAGGGCTGAAATTTTGCAGTAGAATACTCTCATGTATATAGTTTATGTGAAAATTTACGTAACCTTAATCGGAATTTTTTAGAGAAAGTTATAAGCCTTTTCGTAAGGGTTTTCCGAGCAGTCCCGAATCTGGACAGGTCTGATTTGAACGAAATCTGGTATTGATTGGTTGGGAATTAAAATGTGAGGTTAATTTTTACTTGTAGAGGATCTTCTTAGATTTCCAAATAGGTAAAATGAGCTAAAATCGGATATGAGAACTAGGAGATATGATCGATTCTTTATAGGGTAGCAAAGTTGTCCCTAATGAACAAATGTGAATGTTTACATTTGTTAAGCATGAGATCAATTTTGAGTGATTTGAATATGTCCTAATGAATTTTATGTGTGTATGAGTTACTAGAGAATCCAAGAGAAGTTGACATTGAAGAAGAAGAAAGGCTCGAACTAGCAAGGAAGAGGGGCAAAGGGATCACCATCTACAATCCTTAAAGTGCTTGGAACCAATTGTGAGTGTGGCAAACTTTAGGGTTAGGACTAGGTCCTAACCATCCATTTTGTTAATTAATTTTTCATGTAATTGGACTAATCCTACATTTGGTAATAAGGGAAGGAGGCTTAAATGTTAAAGAACTTGTGTGATAACATGTTTGAATGCTAGATCGCTAAGGCTAGCTTAGTTCATTTGCATAACTTAGAAATGCCAAGGTAAGTTATGGCACGCGGATATGGGATGCCAGGTACGCGAATCATGCATGAAGCATGTATACAATGATATGAGTATTGGTTTGATAACATGATATGCATGTTTGCTTGTTAATATGTTATAAATGTATTGGTTGATAACATGCCTTGGACACTTGCTCTTGATGATATGAACTTGGTTAATGTGATTTGAATGATCAAACGAATAATGAAAATGTTATTGAGCCTTGGTCGATAGATGGTCATAGGTAGTACGGCATGCCTAGGGTCTGAGCTCATTGTTTAGTACTTCGCTACTCTTGTTTAGTACTTCGGTTCTCTTGTTCGGTACTTTGGGTACTATTGATTGGTGGTTAGTCACCATTTGTTAGATACTTTGGGTATCTCTTGTTAGTGCCTTTGTGGTACTCTTGTTAGTGCCTTTTTGGTACTCTTGTTAGTGCCTTCGTGGCACTCTTGTTGACTCGCTTACCTTGTCTAACTATACAAAGGCATCACATAGAATAAAATTGGAAAACTAAAGTTTAAATGTGAAACTATATGTACATGTATGTGCTTATGAAGCATTGGAAATTGATTATGATTTGCTATTGAATATTTAAATGAAATTGTTGCTATGAGTAGCACTTGAATGTGAAATGGATAATGAACATTGGAAATGAATATATGGCTATAAGTAGCCCTTGATATGAATTGGTCTATGAAAGCTTGAGAATTAGAAATTGGCAAATGAGTTATATGCATTGATTATATGCTAGCTAATGCATGAGCATATAGATTATGACATTGAATTGTATGATAGAATCATGATAAGTGTGAGATTTATGATAATCATGAGAAGAATGTTAATCATGGAACTTGATGATTGATATCTTTTGCATATTGATTGACTTATTGCCATGAGTTAGATTTATTTGCTTAACGGAAGAATGATGTATTTGTTATTGAATTATGTCTAATATGGTTAGACTTAGGCCCGCCTCACTAAGTACCTCATAAGTACTTACCACCATTTGTTTCCTCCCTCCCAAAACAACAAGTTATCGAGCTAAGGAGCTAGATCGAGTTTGATAGCAAGCAAGGGCACCAAGCAAGCAAAGTATGGTATTTTGTAATTTTGCTAACTCCTAGTATTTGGTGGCATTAGTTATCATGCTTAGATTAACTTATGCATTTTGGCATTTGGCTATGATTGTATATTTTTTCATTGAGCACTTGGGTATGTAAGCCATAAGGCATGGTATTGATAGTAGGCTAGCCTTGCATATTTTGAGTTTCGGCCATGGTTTATATATATTCGCTTTGGTCACATGCAATGTTATGGAAGTTAATCATGTTGGCATGTAAGATATGGAAACATGTAGGTTGGTATGAAACCATTAGAGCTATTTCTTGCTTATGATAGTTGCCATGGTGAAAGTACATGGCATAGAGGTATTTTGAATGTTGTTGGGTATGGTTATTGGCTTGAGTAACGAATTGGTCAAAATGGATAGGACTAGTAAATTGTTACTTGTTACCTAAACATGTTAAAGTTGTCCCTTAAGGATTAGGGATGGTTGGAGGCTAGATTAAAGGCCTTTTGGATAGTGTCTAAGTGTCTTAGAAGCTTGAAACCTGCAAATTCGAGCAGGGGTATCGATATCATTCCTATGCGTATCGATACCCACTTGAAATGTCTGAGCTAGTATACCATGCATATCGGAACGCTTGACATCCGTTTCGATACTGGAACCTCCAGTGGTGAAATTGGTTCGATACCAGATTCGATACCAAACCTTCTAGTGAGCTCCCCGATTCGATACCCGTATCGAATCAGGCTACTCAGCCTTGGTCAACGAGTCAACATATGTGACCCGTATCGAACTTGGGTTCGATACCCCTGTTTCGATACCTCTCGATAGGGGTATTGATACCTCCAGCCACTTTTGGTTTAAGCTTTGAGATTAAAGCATGGGAGTCTCACATAGTGTTTGAGGGATTCTATAAGTTAAACTAAAGTGTATAATGAGCCCCAAATTGAGATTTAGTTAAGATAGGATGATGACATCAAGAACTAGGTGAATTATGATAGAAAAATAAATAAGCCAAATATTGAGTGATAAGTGAATTAAAATTGATGAACGAAATTGTAATTGGAAAAAGTTTTAAATTGACCTCAAAATTGATAAGTATTACACGAGATTGACTCGTAACGTATTACAAGTATTTGAAATGCCATACAAAAGAATGAAACGTCTTAGAAATAATTACAAGTTCGGTTTGTAAGTCCGGTCGACGCCCCCGTCTCCTAACCCGGGGCGAGGGTGTCACAGTAATGCTGTTAAAAGAGGTCCTAAGACCATCCACCACAAGGACATTGTTGATGCTTCCCCTATTGAATTTACCTTAAATGAGGTTTCCATAGATGTATGCTTAACCTATGAAAACCAATCATCACTAGAGAAAGAAAGTACTAAATGGAAGGAAGAAAGAGATATGCAGTGACAGGATATTGTCCCAAAGTATCCAACAACTTGTGAAGTTGAGTGGGTTGATGCTGAAGATCCCTTTTTTTTACTGTATATTGTTGGTAATGCTCAAGAATGTAAAGCATGTAAATCCTATATATTGACTTTCTCTTATATAAAGTGGAAGATGTTTTAAATTAAAAATCTTGGAATGACATTATAAAATAACATTAAATAAATATTTAAATCAATTGATTAATTGGTTGTTATTTGGAATTAAACGCTAATATATACTTAATGAATTGGTTTTAATTCAATATTGCAACGTTTCAATTGTTTCAAATCAATTGAAATTAGAACCGGTTGCAACTTTAATAGGTGAATTAAGTTATTATTTTAACGTTTTCAGACAATCAATTTAAGCATATTAATTTTATATTTTTAATGGCTATATTTTATGGATCATTTTACCCTCAACTATTTCCTATAAATTGATGCTTTCTATTGTTCATTTGCACAACAAACACAATAAATAAATACCTTGCCTTGAAAACTCTTTCTTTTTGTTTTGTTTTATAAAGATTTTCAAGTTCTTTTTCGATATCTTAGAGAAGAGCAATACCATCAATTTCCACTCTGAAGTTTGGGTGTACAAACTTTAGAGAGTTTGTGCTAACCTCGGGGGACGATCCGCCTGTAGCAGCAACTACACTGGTTGGGGTGAATCTGTTTCTAAGGCAGTGGTCTTAACCATGACACGGTTAAACTCTTGTTTTACTTATTTTATTTTATATTAGTCACTTTTAACGCCCTAGTTTTGCAGTTTATATTTCCAACAATTTAGAAACAAATTTCTTACTGCAAAATGTTTGTTCAATCGAGCAAGTTGGTTCCCGATCTTTCAAAGCTTGATGCCCTTGACGGATTCAACTATCGAAGGTGGTACCAAAGAATAATGATATTCTTTGACTAACTAGACCTAGACTATGTGCTAATTAATCAAGAGCCAACACAACCAATTATTGATTGGCTGATGCCCTTATCACCAATGAAGACCTTGCAGCTGTTCAAGTGTTTAATCAAAAATTCTAGAAAGACAACATGACGGTTCGAGGTCATCTCTTGAGTTACATGTCAAATAAAATATTTGATATGTTTCACAAGGAAAAGAGTAACAAGCTGATCTAGGATACTCTCGAAAAGAAATATGGAGCTGACGACGTAGAGATTAAGAAGTACGTGGTTGACGAGTGACAAAAATTCTAGATGATAGACGAAAAGCCAATAATGGAGCAAGTTCATGACTACGAGAAGCTTGTGTGTGATATCATTTCTGAAGGGATGAAGATGTGCGAGGTGTTGCAAGCCAATGTCTTAATCGAGAAGTTAACCAAGTCCTGGTCGGACTACCGCAATTCTCTTAAACACAAAAAGAGAGATATGAAGATCATAGAATTGGTGGCTCATATGAAGATTGAGGAGGCAAATCGATTAAAAGATAAGGTTTCCAACTCTAGTTAATATTCTTTAAAAGCTAATCTGGTAGAATCTGGTAGTGCCTCAAGTTTTAAATTTAAACCAAAGAAAAAGATAAACCCGAAAAAGAATACCAAAACCCAGAAGGCTACCAACTTCAAGAAGCAAGGAAAAGAAAAAAACCCAAGGAAAAGTAGTTAATTGCTATGTATGTGGGCAACCAGGTCACAAAGCCTACCAGTGCCAACAACGGTTAGACCTCTAGAACCAACCACAACTCAACATTGTCGAGAATATCAATGACATTATTGTAGCGATGGTTTCATAAGTGAATCTAGTAGAAAACAACACCGAATGAGTCGTGGATACTGGTGCTTCAAGACATTTCTGCACCAAAAAGGAGTTGATTACTGAGTTCGAAGCTATACACAAAGGAGAACAAGTTTACTTGGAAAACTCCAGTAGCTCAAATGTGCTAGGAAAAGGGAAAGTTTTGCTCAAACTGACCTCGGGTAAAACTTTATCTTTAAGTAATGTCTTATATGTACCTGCCGTACGTAAAAATTTAATTAGTGGTGGATTATTGAATAAGGCAGGCGTTAAACTAGTTTTCGAAGCAGATAAACTAGTACTTTCCCGAAACAAAGATTATGTGGGGAAAGGCTTTTAAAAAATGGTTTATTTGTAATCGAAACCCAGTTTAATGAAAATAAAGCCACTACTTCTGCTTATATTGTTGAGACCTTTGATATGTGGCATGCTAGATTAGGACATGTGAACCTTCAATCACTTAAAAAAACTCATAAAAATAAAGTTAATTCTTAATCTAGAAGATAATAGCTTTAACAAATGTGAAATTTGTGTAGAAGCTAAGCATACTAAACCGACCTTTAAGACAATTTCTAAACGTAGATCTGAACTTCTAGAATTTATACATACTGATCTAGCAGACTTTAGAAACTGTGAAAGTAAAGGAGGAAAACCCTATTATATAACCTTTGTAGATGATAGCTTTAGATATACAAAGGTTTATCTCCTTAGAACTAAAGATGAAGCTGAAAACTTCTTTCTTATTTATAAGGCAAAAGTTGAAAATCAACTTGATAGGAGAATAAAACGAGTTAGATCCGATAGGGGTGGTGAATATGTGTCTAATTTTCTTAAAGAGGTATTTAAGAAAAATGGCATAATACATGAAACCTCTGCTCCATATTTTCCTCAACAGAATGGCATTGCCGAGAGGAAAAATAGAACTTTAAAAGAGATGATGAACTCATTGTTGATAAGTTCTGGGTTACCTGATAACATGTGGAGGGAAGCCATTCTCTCGACCAATCACATATTGAACCGAATGCCTCATAAAAAATTAGATTGTACCCCATACGAATTATGGAAAAGACATTCACCAAATCTGCAATACCTGAAAGTGTGGGGGTGTCTGGCAAAAGTAGGTTTGCCTGACTTTAAGAAAAACACTATCGGTTCTAAAACTTTTGATGCAGTGTTTATAGGGTATGCTACAAATAGTGTCGCATACAGGTTTATGACTTTAAATGATTTCTCAATTTGTGAATCTAGGGATGCATTATTTTTTGAAGATTTATTTACTCTTAAAAAACCAAGATCAAATATCGAGACACACCGAGAAAGTCATACCTCTGCTACTTCTAGTATTCCTGCAAAAGATCTCTAGAGTTTGAATTAGATCCTAGAAGAAGTAAAAGACAAAAGGTAGCTACTACTTTTGGACCAAATTTCATAACTTCCTTTATTATAGAAATTAGTGACTTAGACACTATAACTGAACCTATAGCTCAATCTTTTCTTTTAGATGAAGATCCAAAGACATATAATGAAGCTATAAGTTCAATTGATGCTAGTTTTTGGAGAAGTGCAATTAATGATGAACTAGAATCAATAAAGTCTAATCACACTTGGGAGTTGGTTGATTTGCCTGGAGGGTTTAAACCTATCAGTAACAAATGGGTCTTTAGAAAGAAATTAAGACCAGATAGGTTAATCCAAAAATATAAGGCAAGACTAGTAGTTAAAGGATTCACTTAAAAGTTTAGTATTGAGTTCTTTGATACGTACTCTCTTGTGACAAAAATCTCAACGATCCGTGCCTTGTTTGTGATTGCATCTATTCATAAATTGCATGTACATCAAATGGATGTAAAGACTGCATTTTTGAATGTAGATCTAGATGAGGAGATCTATATAAAGCAACCACCATGTTTTGAGACACTTGGTATGGAAGGCAAAGTCCGTAGACTTAAAAAGTCTCTTTATGGCCTTAAACAAGCTCCAAAACAGTGGTACGAGAAATTTCATAAAACCATTTTGAGTTTTGATTTTATTATTAATGGAGCATATGAATGCGTGTATTCAAAGATGGTTGGAACTGATTGTGTCATCATAAGTTTATATGTAGATGACATGTTAATTTTCAGTACTAACATTGAATCCATTAACAAAACAAAAAATTTCTTGTCGACTAAATTTGAGATGACTGATTTGGGGGAAGTTGATGTGATCTTAGGAGTAAAAGTTACCAAAAATGAAAAAAGATTTTCTTTAAGTCAAACACATTATATTGAGAAAGTGTTAAAGAAATTTGACAGTTTTGATGTCAATCCTATACGAACTCCTTATGACTCTAGTATACATCTCTTTAAGAATAAAGGAAGTAGTGTTTCCCAAGAAGAGTATGCTAGAATTATTGGAAGCCTAATGTTCTTAATGAACTATACTCGGCCTGATATTGCCTATGCAGTAAGTAGATTAAGTAGGTATACTCATAATCCTAGTGGTGAGCACTGGATTGCACTCAAACGCTTACTAAAGTATCTTAAGGGTAAAATTGATTGGAAACTTGAGTTTGTTGGCTTTCCTTCTGTTTTAGAAGGATATTGTGACGCCAACTGGGTTACCGATAATTATAAAATAAGCTCAACGAGTGGGTATATCTTTACTTTAGGTGGTGCGGTGATTTCTTGGAAGTCTGCCAAGCAGACTTGTATCGCTCGTTCTACTATGGAATCAGAGTTTATTGCTCTAGACTTGGATGGACAAGAAGCCAAATGGCTTAGAAATCTTTTAGCAGAAATTCCTTTATGGGGAAAACTGACTCCTCCAGTGTCTTTATTATGTGATTCACAAGCTGCGATATGTATGGCGAGGAGCCAAGCTTATAATGGTAAGACAAGACATATTCGCATAAGACATGAGTCTGTGAGACATTTAATAAGGAATGATGTACTCTCTTTAGAGTATGTGAAGTCGGAAAGGAACCTAGCTGATCCACTTACCAAAGGGTTAAGTCGGAAATTGGTTCTAGACTAGTCGAGGGAGATGGGTTTAAATCCCATTGGTTGAGGAATTCATGGTGGATACCCAACTTAGTTATCTAAGTTCAATGTGGTTAAACGAAACCATGAAAAGTACTCATAGTGTACATTATTATCTATCCCTATGAAGAACAATGTACATGCCCAGGTTGAGTTTAATTACTCTTAATAAATTCATAGCCCATTTTTGGGTGGTCTTGTTGAGAAAGACTTGATGAATTTACCGACATTGGTTGAATAAATACTCTTAACAAATTCATAGCCTTGTGTGAATGGGTAGTCTTATCGCGAAGGACTAAATGAACTTGCCACTAGAGAGGATGAGTTTTCTTAAACTCGTAATGAATTCAATCCCAAATAGTTTGGGTTGTTCTTTTGAGAAAAACTTATTGAATTCACCGATTTGAGTGGTTGAGTATTTATTCTTAATGAATTCTTATTCCAGAGTGTGGATGGTTCATTTTATAAATGAACTTGAAGAATTCACCTATCTTTGAGAGGTTGAGCTTGAAAGAAAAGCTCTTACTTATTTCATAGTTCTTATTTGAGTGGTTTATGTTGAGATAAACTTGATGAAATAACCTATGTAAGTGAGAAGGATTAACCACCTTCTATGAAAAACATTAGGTTGTTTTTCTAACACACTTACTAGAATCCTAAGGTCAGATGGCTATATTTGTTTACATTTGTATATTTATACATTTTTATATTTTCTGACACATCGAGGATTTTGATGGATGAAGGGGTTAGTTGTGTGCTATGAGATTCGTTCACTTTTCTAAGAGTAGAATTACTCATTTCACTACGTACTAGTTCCAGATACGTTCACTAGTGCTTAAGAAACTAATCTCGCTATTGCTCTTATTCTTCTTCTTATTTTTTATTATTTAAAACAAGCTTTCGCATTAGTGGGGGAATGTTGGTAATGCTCAAGAGTGTAAAGCATGTAAATCCTATATTGACTTTTTCTTGTATAAAGTGGAAGATGTTTTAAATTAAAAAAACTTGGAATGACATTATAAAATAACTTTAAATAAATATTTAAATTAATTAATTAATTGGTTTTCATTTGGAATTAAACGTTAATATATACTTAATGAATTGGTTTTAATTCAATGTTGCAACGTTTCAATTGTTTCAAATCAATTGAAATTAGAACCAGTTGCAACTTTAATAGGTGAATTAAGTTATTATTTTAAAGTTTCTAGACAACCAATTTATGCATATTAATTTTATATTTTTAACGGCTATATTTTATGGACCATTTTACCCTCAACTATTTCCTATAAATTGATGCTTTATGCTGTTCATTTGCACAACAAACATAATAAAAAACACCTTGTCTTGAAAACTCTTTCTTTTTGTTTTGTTTTATAAAGATTTTCAAGTTCTTTTTCAATATCTTAGAGAGCAATACCATCAATTTCCACTCTGAAGTTTGGGTGTACAAACTTTAGAGAGTCCGTGCTAACCTCGGGGGACGATCCGCCTATAGCAGCAACTACACCAGTTAGGGCGAATCTGTTCCTAAGGCAGTGGTCTTAACCACGACACGATTAAACTCTTATTTTACTTATTTTATTTTATATCAGTCACTTTTAACGCCCTAGTTTTGCAGTTTATATTTCCAGCATATACTATCGGGAGCACTGGGAAGCCAAAGGGCATAATCTACACAATCAGAGGATATACGGTGTACACAACAACAACATTTAAATATAAATTTAACTACAAAGAGTCTGATATTTACTGGTGCACAGCTGACTATGGTTGAATTACTGGGCATAGTTACGTAACCTATAGATCTATGCTTAATGGACCAACAATTGTTGTATATGAGGGAACCCCGAATCACCTTGATTCTAGAATATGCCAGGACATTGTTGACAAATACAAGGTGACCATATTCTACATTGCCCCTACATTAGTGCGCTCCCTCATGCGTGATGGTGATGAATATGTTACACGCTACTCACGAAAGTCCTTTCATGTCCTTGGAAGTGTTGGCGAGCCTATTAATCCAAGTGCTTGGAGGTGGTTTTTTAATTTAGTTGGAGGGTCGAGGTGCCATATATCTAACACTTGGTGGCAAAATGAAACAAGTGACTTTATGATCACTCCTCTACCGGGTGTCTGGCCACAAAAGCATGGTTCTGTCACCTTTCCCTTTTTCGAAGTGCAGTCTGTCATACTAGATGAAAAAGGAAATGAGATTGATGGTGGGTGTAACGGTTATTTGTGTGTGAAAGGCTCATGGTCTTGTGCATTTCGAACTCTTTATGGGTACCATGAGAGATACGAGACAACATACTCTAGACCATTCCCTGGATATTATTTTACTGGTGATGGATGCAACAAGGACAAGGATGGATACCATTGGGTTACTGAAAGAGTTGATGATGTTGTAATATATTTGTTGGCATTGCAGAGAACTTTAAAACTTGAGGATGAGCTAGCGGAAAATTTTGGTGATTGCACTCAAAGTAGAGAATTTAGAACTGAAATTATAAGATCTAACAAGGAAGTTTTGAAAGTCTATTCAATTTGCAATTCCAAATTTTTTAATTCTTAGGGGACAAGAATCGAGTAAAGGAGATGAAATTGTCATGGCCCTTGGAGAGAAACCACCAAATTAAGAGAGAGAAACGGCTACGTTTCAGTTTAAGAAGAGATTATAGTGGCACATGATGATTTAATGAAGACACATGAAGGAAAAATTCAGAAGAGCTCAAGATAGAAGGCTACACTTGACTACAAAGGATCTTTTGAATGAAAAATCGTTACTATAGCTGTGAATAAGCTAGAATATAGATGGTGGATGTTTGTAAACAAGATTATCTTTTAGCAATGAAAAAATTTGATGTTGTTCTTTTTTGAAACCCATTTCTTCTAATTCTTTGTAATCCTTTCTTTTCTTATTTTTTGAAGACTGATCATTACAGCGTACAACAATGGGGGAATGTTTATTTTTTCTTCTAAAAGTTTATGTTTAAGCAACGACGAAATTTATCATTGTTTATTAAAAGAATCATTTAAAATATATTAATTTAAGAAAAACTAATAATATAAATTATATGTTAAAGAATTAACATATAATTTTATTATTATTTTAATTTTAATTGTTTTCAATTTTTAAATTTGAAGTCCCCACATATCCTCGTTAAGTACCGCCTCTAAGTTTAAACATTTTATGAATTAGATGATTGAGGTGTGTATTGCATTTTTGCGGACACGAGGAATTATTAAGTCTAAAGTGGTTACAAACATTCTTATTACTCTGATCTTCTTCCTGATTTATTATTGCCTTAAACATTCGAGCATTAATTTTAGTTGATTATCATCATCAATGGTTTAAAAAGGATATTGTCAATTTTAGGATAATAATGAACTTAACTGACTCATTAATTACTTGAGTTCTATTCGAACATAACTCAATTTGAGTTTGTGTTAGGTTCAAGACTTTAACAACTGAGCCAATTCAATACAAATCAACTCAAAAAACTTATAAACAAGTTTGAAATAATCATATATACATATATTACATGCTAAATCAATATATTTAGCAAAAAAACACCAAAGTAAATTAAGCAATAAAAAGAAGCATTAAAACAAATTACGCAATATAACATTATTATCGGTATACCATTTAAAAAATTACGATTTAAATTGAATAAATTTAGATTATTCACTTTGAACTCAAGCTTAAATCCCCTAATAAATCCCCTCCGTGTCACCCTCTATTATTCCCTTCATTTTTAAATTTTTTTTCACCTTTCATTTGTTTGATTTGCTACTTACTTTTTTTTATGATCACCTATTGCTCATCTTATTTTGATTGATGCTATTGCTGACGTATGGATCGACCATCTCTAATCTCTATTTTGCATATATATATATATATATATCAATGATTTCTTTTGCAGGTTTGACTTTTTAATTTAATAAATATACTCATTTTAAAGGGGAAGTTCTGGTCTTGTTTCGCATAAATTTTAGAATTGATTTTTATTTTTTTTCTTTCAAGATTGAATTTATCATCCCCTTCGAGTTGATGGTACTTTTTTTTTTATGATCAAGTTGAATTAAATCACTTAAGAATGCTTCGAATGATAAATAAAATAGTATAACCCTTAGATATGCATGTCACGGAGGTTTATAAAATTTTACATAACCATGACCTATTTAAGATGGCTTAAGATAACTAACATTGGTAACATGAATCAATAGAATAGTAGAAGAATTCATGCCACTTGAACGAAACATGTGATGTCCCAACCCTTGCATGTACCAAATTAAATCAGATCACTTATTATAGGTTAAAATGAACGTAGAATAAAATTTTTTAGTTTACCACTAAAAAAGACTTGGATGATAAGTAAAAAAGTATTGATTATGTCTTAATAAACTTGAACCTTGAACCTTAAACCCTAAACCTTTGTTTGTCTGTGATATCCCCTGAACTTCCTAACCGAGTAGGGGTGTTACATTACTTCCTCATTTGATATAGAGAAAATACCTTATTCTCAAACAGATGGAGGATACATTAGATTCATCCATTTTCAAGTATGATCCAAGCAGTAAATGCGCTTTTCATATGGGGCATCAGGACATCCTACCAAAAGATGTTGGATTTTGAAAGAAAAAATAGTGAGGTTGGTTCAGGATGAAAAATTACTGCTTGAAATGATGAAACAATAAATGCTAGAGCAAAATGACCCAATAATATCACGACGAGGGGTTAAAGCCAAAGAAATCATGGTAGACTAAAGCCTATCTTTTTTCTTGTTAATGTTTTGACGGTAGATGTCAACCACTTATGAAACCTTAACATCTAGGGTTTTATTTTGAAGTAGGGCATGAAACCAATTTTACTATCTTTGGCTCGAATGTAGTAGAAACTGTTGTAAAAAAGGCATGTGTCATGTTTGATGATTTTCAATCCAATAAAAAATATATTTTGCTTAACATATAATGATCTTGAATGCTTATATATGCATATCTCTTAAATTTGTAGATCATTAAATATCAATCGTCAGATGTTATATTAATTCTGATCAAATGAATATTGTGATAACGATGAGGCATATTTTCTTTAATAGACTCTGGTCAGCAAAGTAAAACTAATACTCCTTTTATGATATTCAATGAAAAGAAAAGCTTCAAAGTGTAACTATGCGGTCTTTTTAAATTCTAAAATGTAGTCTTTTAAGTCTTAATGAATTGTAACCCACAAGTCCCAAGATCGTAACCTGGCTGTGATATAAATAAATGTAATCCATCGACTCGACGTAACTTGACTTTAACAAGCTACACGGACAATATCAAAGCAAATCTGGGAAGACTTGAATCGATAAATGACCTTATTTTTTTCCCTTTTCCCTTATCTAGATGCATTACTGTTCCTAAATGTACATGCATTCACTTTCTGAACTTGCACTCGATTTGGATCATAAAACAAACTCTTTTTCATGAAATACACGAAAATGACAAATATATATATATATATATTTTCTGTAAATTTTAGAAATCTAAAGCAAAATAAAGGTTACCATCTTTAAATTTAGTTCATTCTTTGATTGCATGTCAAATTTCATGTTATTATGAGCCGAGTCATTTAATTACATACAAGTTTAGGGACTAAAATGCAAACATCTTAAACTTGCATATTCGATTACATACGATAATCGCCACGCGTATCAATATGGTCCCATTAGGTATCGGTACACCTACGTGGTGAGCAATCGTACCGATACTCATTAAAGTTCGTATCGGTACTCAGTTTTTGGACGAAAAAGTATAATGCCATACTCAATTTCCCTTACCAATATGTATTGGCGTACTGATACACCCGATTAAAATTCCAAAGGGCGTACTGGTACTCGAAAAAGGTGTATCGATACACCTGCTTGATCAAAGTAGTCCATACCGGGACCGACCCTTCGTTACTGATACAATACACTAAATATCGCCATTAAAAACAGTCTAAACACCCTAAGATCATGCTAATTCCACTCAAGGAATTTAAAACACGTACAAATTTTATTTTTATAATGCACTGTACATCCTATTGATCAATCAACTTATCCCTATAAACATCATCTTAATATCCAATACAAAACAAACCTAATGCTCAAGTTTCACAATAGAAACAATAAGTAAATCACATGCTTCCCTCTAACTCATGCCTCAATTGACATAAACTGGTAGAAAACATATTTAACATATTTTAAAAACATACTAATTTAAAATCAATGTAAAAGCAGTTTAATGAACATTTAATTACACACATAATCACACTTATGCACAAACATATAACGAGCATGACCAACACATAGTAAAATAGCATAATATGGGAAAATCCTTTTACGAGAGCAAGTGTAAAACTTTCTTCGGAATATAAGGAGGTTTCTCACACCTTCCCTACACCCCCAAACCTTTGATAAACAAAGTAAAACACTATCGAAGCAGCCCACTGTCAAATCCACTCACCAATAGCTATTACTTACCCAACAAGCCACCAAACCGAACCGATCTTCCTCAAACTTGATCTCCAACTTCTTTCCCTATTTCAAAGCATCAAACTCAGAGGTTTTAGTGCCTTAAAATGCACCTAAATAACTCTTATCTCGGACCAACACACAATAACCCTCAAAACCCTTAACCGAAAACCCTTAAAAAATATACAAACTTCTTCTAAACCTTTAGTTATGGATTAAAGACTCTAAATAAACATTATAAACATCCTAACACATACAAAATCATGAATTTAGGATTCAAAAAAGTGACTCAAAACCCTTGTACGAAAATTATGGTTTTTGTTCCAAAAACGGTTTTTCTTAAACCAAAAGATTAAAAACAATTATACTAAGCCAATAACTTGGGAATTTCAATAATAAAACTCTTTAATTCATATTTTGAATGTTTCCTAACCTCCAAATCAGATCCAACCTACCTCTATGGTTTTAAAGAAGAAACCTATTTTCAAAACCAAGAATTTTAAAGAAGAAAGGTTATGAGAATTAGATCAAACGATTTTAATTGAAAATTTTAAGGTTTTACCCTAAAAAGACAATGGTTCTCTATCTTGGAAAGAAAGAAAATGAAAAAAAACAAACAAAAAGGGTTTAACTTTTGATGTAAAATAGGATTTTAGGAATTAAATTAAGTTATTTTGGATTTTGTGTTTTAAAACTTATGTTAAGAGTTAATTAAATAAGCCCATGGAGGTTTAAATCAGATAAAATTATGATTGGATCAAATCCCCTTAAAGATTCAATGTTTTGGCTTAGTTTATAAAATTTTCCTCAAGTTTTTAATTTTTACAAAATAGTCACTAATTTCAAAATCTTAGGGATTCAAGGGTAATTTTTGAATTTTATTTGAACTAAGTCAAATGTGGCTCAATTAAGAATTTTAGGATATTTTTTTCAAGATTAATTTTCATTCAAAACCAATTTTTAAGTATTTAATCTCGAACTAGGCTAAACCGACAAAACTGGTTCACTAAACTTCTAGGACCGATTTTGGGGAGTTACATAAAGTAAGCGCACAAACAACAACCATTAAACGTGATACCGGCCTCGCTTACGGCCGAATACTTGAATACCACATTTGTTATTAATTAAATTAATATGTCATTATAATGACCATTTTAATCCGGGTTTGATAAAACCCCTAAATCCTAAACTAAATACCCTAAAACCTAAACCGAATACCCTAACCCTAAACCAAATCCCTAAACCAAAAATTTGAAATTAAACTAAATATCCAAAAATCCAAAGATAATAAAATTTTTAAATTCCAAAACTAATATACCATTCAATTAAAAAAGAGATTCCATTAATTACATCTGTCCATTAAATATACAAACCCAAGTCTGTTGGCCCACATCCATTGACCCAATTTACAGTTACAAACCAAACCATATACCCATTTACATCCAAAGCCCGTTACCATATCAAACCCAATTATCATACCCATTACCTAAACCCAACAAACAAAATAAACATGGCTCAAACTGGTAATTCATAATTAACCCATAACCCGGAAATGCAACCCGATTTAACCCATAACCAATCTAGTTAACCCGAATAAGACCCAGAAACCTTTCCTTTACCCTATCCGACTTTTCAGTTATCGGAGATTCTAGGACCTTCTCGAAATGACCGTTCGGATTCACCTGGTATCTTCGGCTGCCCCCCACATCGATCATTTATCTTCACCGGTAGATTAGCACCACGGTGGAACGCCAAAGATCAATGCCACGCCAGCAATGTCTGCCACCTTTTTTTTCCTCCTCTCCCGCCAACATCGAATAGAGCCAAAACCAGTGGTCCCTTGCTTTTACAACACACCTCAACAACACCCATATGGAAACAAGAAAAGAAAAAAATCAGAACCAATTTACAACAATTTTCTTTTATCTTTCAATGTAAAAATCGACTATAAATCCCTAAATCAGATGAATTTAATATTTCAGACGGGATTTTTGCAAAGAATGAATGCAAACCAAAAGCTTTAGAGCACTTTATATATATTTTTTCTTGAATAACTAAATAGGAACAAAGAGGTTTTACGATTTTACCTTTGGTGGTGTATCCAGATTCCCGTCACCGGTCGTCACCATCGCCTTCTTCATCCATGTTTTCTTTTAAAAGCTTTAAGTTTTAAAAATGGTTTTAGAAACTCAAATTTCAAAATAAAATAAAAAAAATTCCTTTTTTGAATATTTTTAAAAAGATTTACAAGAAATGAGGTATTTTTAGATAATTTTGAGTTTAGAACAAGAAAGCATATCTTTCTCGGTATTAAAAAAATTTCATACCATCGTTAATGGTGGTTAACGCTACGAAATCAATGGCTGATTACTGGTCTTGAAAAAGGAAGGAGCGAGTCTCAGAAATTTATTTCTCCTCTTTTGTGTTTTCAGTCAAAATGAGGAGATGAAAGCGTTGAAACTCTATTTATTTTTTTAATTATTGTTTTGATGAAACCGTGCAAAAATCATGATCTTTGATGACCTAATATTAACCGGGAGGGTCCCATAGTTATTTAAGCCTTTTCTTTTAATATTATTATTATTTTTTGACGTTTTTAATCAGTGTCCTTTATTATTATTAATATTATTTATCTTTGATTATTGTGTCATTTAATATGATATTTAAATTTTTTTATTTATATTTGCTTTTGACCGTTTTAAAACTTTTATTATTTTATTAATTTTTTTTGGCCTAATTTGAAAAAAAAACTATACAATGGTGTGGGTGTTATTTTTTTATTATTATTTTATTTTGATTTCGTATGATATTTATTTCTTGGTTTTCATTTTAGTTCAATACATTATTATTCTATATTTTACTTACACATCTTATACATATTGTATTATAGATTGTTTTTATAATATGTTTCATATGTTATTTTACTTACGTATTACATTTATTTATCTAATATATAGTTTATTAGATTAAATTATTGATTATATATTATGTACGTATCCTACATACTATATTTATTATATTATAATATCTCATATTTAATATTGGTATAGTCATTTGAAATACTATATTGTATGTCATAGCTTACTTAGCACATATAGTTTTGGAGCGTATACAAAGCTTTTCACCTCTTTTGCCAAATTATAATATTTTAGTTATTGATCCCACAGGGATTGGATCACCCGAAATTGCACGTTACTCCTGCGCTTTAGAAAAGTAAATAATACAAGTGAATTGTTTTGAGATAAATAACTAAAGTAAAAGAATAAACTAACTAAATAAAGGAAATTTCGATGATAAGAATAAGGTTAGACCGATTGATTTGTATAGGGGAAATCTAGTTGCACTTATTATTCACTTATTTATGCATTAGGTTGAACTGTAGCAGCGATGGGTCGCACTAAGAGTCGCCTTGGCTTCCTAGGGGGTTATGCCTTGTCGACAACTTAACTTTCCATAGTTCGACAGAGCATCCTTGTACGTCTCCACCTTATCCCTAATTCAGAAAAATATTGAAATCCATGTCTTTATAATACCTCCCGACGTGAATCAAGGATGAACAACAACCGATGATATGAATCCTTTTAGTCGCTAAAACCCTTGTGGATTAGTCGATGCCTGTGAGCAAAGACCGTACTCTCTCGTTCCGTGAATCTAACTCTCTCGATATTAAACAAATATATTTTTCCTCACATACTTATATTTCGAGCTCATATGCGAAGAAGAGTAAAAGCCAAGAGAGAATAAACTATGAAATTAAAGATTGCATTAATAAATCTCAAATAAGATACAACTTTCTTCCCCAACTACTCCACAAACTACCTAAGCCTCGATGCGGGTTTAGAATATGATGGACTTGTTAGTGGCTTAGGGTTTGTCTATGAAAACCCGACTCCTTTTTCCTAGACCTAAGAGATTGCTTTATTCTATTTACTAATTTAACTCCTTTAATTTTGTGTTGACTTTGACCACGACTTGACTCTATTTCTTCACTTTTGTTTCATCTCACATTATGTCCACTGGAATTAACATTTTATTCTCTATCTATCGAGCACCAGTTATCATCTTTCCTCTACTGCCATGGCCACCAAAGTACTGTCGTGGCAATTGCTTATTTGCATTCCAGTTTCCATTTTCAACATCCATTCCATTATCTGGTATCACCTGCAAGGTTATTTCCTGTCTAAAATAGAAAACCATTAATCGTACTAGTTTTATACCAAATAATAGATAAAAACATGAATTAAGTGTTGGGATGCTGAAATATGGAAAATGTTGCGCGACTTAAAGACTTGTTTAAGTGCTAATGTGTGATTGATTTGCGTGCAAATATACACATCGAACAAGTAATAAAGTGTTTGAGTGAGATCGTTCCCACGAGGATTGGGTAGGTTTTTTCAAAAATAGTTAACATACACAAAAGATAAAATAATCCTTTGTATGAACATATGTTGAAGCAATTCTGCAATTGTCACCAAAATGCTTTAGCAAAATTAAAGTGTCACTAATGATGCTGGAGCAAAGTGAAGAGTGTCACCAAAATATAGTAGAATCAAACTGATAATGGAGTAATAGATAAAGTGCACAAACAAAACACAGTGAATATATTCAAGCTTAAGATAGGCTAGGCTTGCTATGGTATGATTTTACTGTTCTCCTGAAAACTTATTGTTCCATTCGTTTAAAAATTACTCGACAGAGTTTACTAAAAATGCCTCCACTATCCCTAGTCAAAAGGCCTAACACTAAAAAATGCTAAGGCATTACCTCCCGGTAATAACCCTAACACTTCTAATGTTGATAAAGTGCTACCCCTTTTAGTCGTTGAAACTCTTCCTTATCTCTAAGGTGAGTTAGGATTTTGCTCCCGTAGTAACCCCATTGTTCAAGTTGGTCTAGCTTTGTCTATCCTTAGATTTAAGCTTTCCGAACCCCTTTAACTATGGCTACCTCCCAGTGCTATTACAAACCAAGGTTTAGATAAAAAGGTGTTAGCTTTGTTGAAAAAAACACAAGATTAAACACTAGAAACAGTAGATATTCATTTAAACAAAATAAAAATCATCAAAAACAAGCCTTATCCATACTAAGTTAGTTCATGGCTAGGTTAGGTAAACTATTCAACTTGCATCGTTTGAAATACATTTTCAACAAAAAGAAAAGAGGTAAAACAAAGTGAAGAGGAAGGAAGTCCCAAACGCTTGTGCCGTGAAGCTCTTCCTAGCTTGCCGCTCCTTTCGAAGACGTGCAAATCCCTTTGTCGAAGCTCTCCTACAATGACGGTTTGGCTTGAGTTTGAAGACAAAGGAAAGTGGCCTCCTTTCTTCCATCTTCTCCCTCGTGCTCTCTTAAGGTTCACTCCTTTTTGTGGCTCCTTAAGCTACTGATTTTGCTCTTTTCTTGCTCTTTTTCCAACACATTTGTTGAAGGAGGCTCACCCTTGTATTTATAGGAGTCTTCTAGGGTTTTGTGCCCTAACGGTGCAAGGGAATATTCCCTAACATTTGCTGCAACAGATGGAAACAAAATGCAAGTCTACAAGTGCGGTGCGACATCTGCACATTTACAGAGGAAGTGCAGCTGGCCTGGAAAACGCGTGAGGACAGTGGGCTGCTGGTGTGTGCTTTCTTCCGTCCTATTTTGTCCGCCCACAATGCTATAGCAACTTTGAAGTCTGATCCAACACTTTAAAAATATGCTATAACACTCTTCCATTCTTTCAACTTTGCCCAAGCATCTGCACATCACCACCAAGAAAATACCTTTCCAAGCAACATCTTTAAAAATAAAAGAGAAAAGAGAAAATAAAAATAAAAACATATTCTAATGCAAATGCACATGAAATACAACTAAATGCGATGCAAATGAGCTTGAAATCAAACAAAACCTTAAGTAAAAGGGTATAAATATACGCTTTTTAGAGCATTAACCCCCCCAAACTTAAGATATTGCTTGTCCTCAAGCAATGACATATAAAAATGCTATGACATTACTTTCAATCCTTGACAGCGGTTAAGCAGAACATCAATCCTCAGAATAAAAATGTTGTAGCAATCTACATGATATTGAGAAGTTCAAGAACTTAAACTTAGACATGATGCCTTGCATGTGTGTACAGGATTGTATCTAGCCTATGCTTAATAGTTAGAAAAATTCTAAGTTCCCTTATTCATTATACCCTAGTTCTTAAAATTACTCTCATGCTACTGAGTGTTTTTTTTAAACTGGTTCGAAGGGTGTCAACTCATCAAAACTACCGTCCTTAACTCTAGGTGAGTATGGAGAAAACATCTCACCCCCGATTCAGTAGGTAGAGTCATACCGTGATAGCCTTCATTCAATCATATGCGGTAACATTATTTATTTATATTCGGTGTTAAGCTAACTATTGCATAGAGGAGCGTCATTCTAAAGTTTTATGCTAAAACATTTATTATTATCTCTTTTTTTTATAAACTATAGTAAAAAGGAGTTTTCTTTCTCTCATAACTAATAAGACATAGAGTCTAAGTTCTATAGAAAATTCCTACCACTTAAGCATAGAAAACATACAATTGTGTTCATTAAAATTCCAAAGCATCAAGTCCTAATTTAGTTCAATTTATTCTCAATATTTTCTATGATTCAGTTCAAAAGCATTAAAATTCTCTTCATCGAAAATCATTTATTCTATCCTAAAAGCTGTCTTAAATTGAATCTAATGCTATATCAAATTTACATGTATGCAAAATGAAATGAAAATGCTGAAGCAAAGACTTTGCTACCCCTAAACTTGAGGTTAGCATTGTCCTCAATGCGACTATATGAAATGATATGCAAAAATAAAAATAAAAAGTAAAGATGTTTACTTCTTTGTGGGCTTGGTTTTCCTTATTGCCACACGCTTCATTCTTTTCGCAGGCTGCTCTGGTGGCGATGGGTCAGTTTGAGTGATCTCGGTTTCAGGCTGGTCTTCTAGGTCTTCGTCCTCGCGGACTGCTGCAGCATCGGGGGTTCTATTCTCCTTTAAACCAAAGGAAGCGTGTCGTCCTGCTGAACGCTTCACCTTGCGGTGTGGGATGGGGGCATCGAAAGGATCGACAAGAGGGATCTCTACTCTCGGTGAGTTAAGATCAAATTCTTCATTGCTTACTTGTATTGTGTCAGTCCCAGAGGTTCTCGATTCAGTGGCAGGTCCCTTGCCCTTGTCCTTGGTTGGTGCCGAATGACCGGCCGGGACTTGGTGCGATGTTGTAGTAGATGCGACAGGAGATTGTGCTGCTGCTGGTTTAGTAGGGGTATGTTGCTGTGTTGGCAGGGTTGTGCTGTGATCATGAACTGGTGAGTTTTGCTGCTGTTGCTGTTGCAGCGGCGGACTATTCTGAGGAGGAATTGGCTCGGGCTCATTTTGCTGAAAGATGTAAGGTGGGAAGTCGGGCAAGTTGAAGCCACTATCAGGCATTAAATCTCGAAGGTTCAACTGGAGAACCAAATCCCTTTTCTGCACATAGTTCATGTATCTCATAAACTTGCCGTGTAGGTCTGCCAGTTGTATTTGCATCCCTTCAACAGTAGGAGGTAATGTGTTGAGATTTGCTGTGGCATTCTTCGGTTTGGCTGAAGGCTCGCCGATGCTGGAGCATTTTCTTCTATGCCCATCAGATCTGGGATTTTCTTCAAAGCTATGCCTTGTCCCTTTACCTTTTAGTCGTCGTCATTCTCAAACACTCGATGCTTTCGGCAGAGTGCTATAATTAGGTACGAGAAAACTAGGGGGCTTTGCTTCCTTTTTAAGGCTGCGTGTGCTTCCTCAAGAATGATCCTTCCCACGTTGATGGTTCGTTTCCTCAAGATCGAATATAAAAGTTGTAACCGAGCAAGGTTCACCGTGGCTGTGTGGCTGGTTGGCATCAAATTTTGTTTTATAAAGTGCATCCAGATCTTCCCTTCGAGCTTCAGGGAAGTACGATCAATAGTAGTATTCGCCTCATACCACTCGGTAAAACTGATTGATATGCTTGGCAATAAAGGGTATGGCATTGCCTCTAACGTAGACTGTTTGTTGTCCCGACCACGTAAAGTGTGCGTAGAAATCTTGCACCAGCGAAACATTTATGGCTTTTTGATTTGCCTTTGTGTCGAAGTGGAGAGAAAAAGTTTTCCACTTTTGCTGTTTTACCACTGCTGCGACTTGCTCCGCTAGTTTCTTGAAGGTTGTTGTGTCATAGATGAAGCCCTTCTCTTGACGGACCATTCTTCCTTTAATCTTTTGGAAACGCTCATTCTCGAATTTCCTGATCTCTATTGGCCGGGCTTGAGCAGCAGCCCTTGAAGTCTCTGTTGTGTTCTTGCAACGTACCATGGTGGTAGATATTTCTTAGAGAGGGTTCTTGAGGTTTCTTTATGAAAGAGATGTAGTTTTGGAGAGAATGAGAGTTATTTTCTTTGGGAAGAAGATGAAGGAGAGGGACGGTTGAGTTGGTTTTGGAGAGAGGGAAGGGTAAAAGTTAAAAGTAATAATTTGTGTGTAAGGGATTGGACGGCTAGGGTTATGGGGAAGGTAAAAAGAAGTGATGGTGATTTGAATTGATGGTGAGTGGGAGAGAGAAAAGGGTTTTATAATTAATGAAAAAGTAAAGAGGTGTAAAGAGGGGTTGTATTGGAACAAAACTCTTCCTATTCTCCTTGAAAGTTAACCGGTCTTAAAAATATGCTTGATACTTTTGTTCACATCAGTATCTTACTAAGCAAATTTAATGTAAGGCTCACTATTCAAAATAGTCATTGATTCTATCCTTAACCTTTACACTAGTTTCAAACATGCTCACTGAGTTTAAGACTAGTTTTAAAAGCACAATATAAATTCATGTGATAAAGTATGAATTGACATGTAACAAATCTAAATAATCTAACCTTGTAAGTAGATTCATAATTCCAAATAGACTTGGCTTTTCCTCTTCCTCTTTAGTGGCCCAATTCGAATAATTCCAAGAGATTTTCCCTCCAAAATTGTACCCGTACAGTCCTTCTCTGTCTACTGTGTATCCTTCCTCTAGCACCCAATCCTGCCTTTGTGTAGTGCGCGTCTGGTGGTGCACAACTCTTTGTGAGCGCACAGTTTCTGAAATTGTCCCTTCAAAAAAAAAACGTGTTGAATAGAGACAAGAGAAATAAAAGCATTATAAAAGCAAAATAAAAAATCTACTTTTTATTCAAACTGAAATTTAAATGCTAAAGCAAAATAAAAGAGAGGGATAGAAATGCTTAGGCATTTTGCATGCTTGGGTCTTCTTTGTCACGCACAATCGGAGCTCTATTGTAAAGCTTTAACCTTTGATCGTTGTCCTTGAATATTCGATCTCCTTTAAGTGTTTTAATCTCCACAACACCATAAGGATAAACCTTATGTATCAAGAATGGTCATGACCATTGAGACTTTAACTTTCCAGGAAAAAGTTTAAGTCTTGAGTTGTTGAGTAACACTTGTTGTCCTTCTGAGAAATTTTGTGGCAAAAGATGTTTATCATGCCACCTCTTTGTCTTTTCTTTGTAGATCCTAGCATTCTCGTAGGCATTGGATCGAAACTCGTCCATTTCGTTTAGCTTCAAGAGTCACTTATCTCCAGCTAGCTTAAAATCCAAATTGAGCTTTTTAATGGCCCAATAAGCTTTGTGCTCGAGATCCATAGGGAGATGACATGTTTTCCCATAAACCAACTAGAATGGGGACATCCCTAAAGGAGTCTTGTAAGCTGTCCTATATGCCCATAAAGCTTCATCTAGCTTTGGAGACCAGTCTTTTCTCTTTGTGTTGACTGTCTTCTCTAAGATTTGCTTGATTTCTCTATTGGAGATTTCAGCTTGGCCATTAGTCTGCGAGTGATGCTGTAGCAATTTTGTGCCTGAATCTATAACGTTGCAATACCTTAGCAGTGAGCTTGTTATCGAAGTGGGTTCCTTCATCACTGATTATAGCTCTCGGGACTCTAAATCTTGTGAAGATATTCTTGTGCAAGAAATTCAAAATTTTCTTTGAGTCATTCTTGGGTGTTGCCACCGCTTCAACCCATTTATTCACATAGTCCACTGCTAGCAAGATATATAAATCACCATAGGATGATGGAAAGGGTCCCATGAAATTAATTCCCCAAACATCGAAAAGCTCAATCTTAAGAATATTTTGCAACGACATTTCATTCCTCCTCGAGATGTTATCGGTTCTTTGACATCTATCGCATGCCTTGTAAAATGCTTGAGCATCCTTGAAGATTGAGGGCCAGTAGAATCCAGATTGAAGGACCTTTGCAGCAGTCCTTGATCCACCAAAATGGCCTCTACATGATGCTGCATGGCAATGGAACAAAATATCTTTTTGTTCTTCTTTCGGTATACATCGTCGGAGCAGTTGGTCAACATGTTGCTTGAACAAATATGGTTCATCCCAATAGAAAAATTTAGCATCATGTTTGAATTTCTTTCGACCTTGGCTAGATAAATCAGGAGGCAAAATACCACTGACAACAAAATTAACTATATCTGCATACCAAGGTAATGCTGTAGCACATAAAATTTTCTCATCCGAGAAATTTTCTTCGATCTCAAAATCCTCTCCAAAATTTTCTGGATTTTCTAGCCTAGATAAGTGGTTTGCAACTTGATTTTCAGTGCCTTTTCTATCCTTTATTTCAATATCAAATTCCTTTAGAAAATGTATCCACCTAATAAGCCTAGGCTTAGCATCTTTCTTAGTCACTAGGTATT
Source organism: Abelmoschus esculentus (assembly GCA_035048815.1). Taxonomy (NCBI): domain Eukaryota; kingdom Viridiplantae; phylum Streptophyta; class Magnoliopsida; order Malvales; family Malvaceae; genus Abelmoschus; species Abelmoschus esculentus. The sequence goes on from JAUCBN010000049.1 coordinate 9,089,755, forward strand.
TGATGGCAGAATGATTTGTGTGCACTATCACCCTAGTTCCTATAAGATATGCCCTAAACTTATAAAAGTCAAATACTACAATAAATAACTCTTTCTCAGTGGTAGTGTAATTAATTTTTGAATCATTTAGAGTTCTACTTGCATAGTAAATAACATGGAAGAGTTTACCTCGCCTTTGACCTAGTGTTGCGCCCACTGCGTAGTCACTTGCATCACAAGTCAACTTGAATGGCTCAGTCCAATCGGGTGGTATCACTATTGGAGTTGAAGTAAGTCTCTTCTTCAATTCCTCAAAAGCGCTGTGGCAATTTTCATCAAAGACAAAGGGTTGATTTTGCTATAGCAAATTGCAGAGCGGTTTAGAAATCTTCAAGAAATCCTTAATGAACCTCCTATAGAAGCTAATATGTCCCCAAAAGCTTCTAATTCCTTTAATAGTTGTTGGAGGTGGTAACTTCTCTATCAACTCAACTTTTGCTTTGTCAAATTCAATTCGTTTGCTTGAAATTTTGTGCCCCAAAACCGTACCTTCTGTTACCATAAAGTTGCACTTCTCCCAATTAAGTATAAGGTCGGTTTCTTCACAGCATTTCAATACTTTGGCCAGGCTGCCTAAGCATTTTTCAAATGTTTCTCCGGAAACAAAAAAATCGTCCATGAATACCTCCAAAAATTCTACCATGTCTGAAAAAATTGCTAACATGCAACGTTGAAGATTTGCTGAAGCATTTCATAACCCAAATGGCATTCTTCGAAAAGCATAAGTCCCATAAGGGCAGGTGAAGGTTGTCTTCTCTTAGTTCTCTGGTGATATAGCAATTTGGTTTTACCCTGAATAACCATTGAGGAAGCAATAGTAAGCCTTTCCCGCCAATCGATCCAGCATTTGATCGATAAAAGGAAGGGGAAATGGTCCTTCTATGTTGCTTTGTTCAGCTTCCTATAATCCACGTAAATGCGCCAGCTTGTGACTGTTCTTGTCGGGAGAAACTTATTGTCCTCATTAGTGATTAATATCGAGCCTCCCTTCTTAGGAACACAATGCACAGGGTTAACCCATGAATTGTCAAAAATTGGTTATATAATCCTTGCATCCAACCACTTGATAATCTCCGTCATCACTACCTTCTTCATTGTTGGGTTCAGTCTTGTTTGGGGCTCAATACAATTGTTGTGGCATTCTTCTAGCAGGATCTTGTGCATGCAGATTGTAGGATTGATGCCCTTCAAATCGTCCATGGTCCACCCTAAAGCTTTCTTATATTGAGATAATAAATTCACAAGACTAAGCTCTTGGTTAGGATCTAAGCTAGAAGAAATAATCACCGACAAAATATTATGAGATCCCAAATAAACATATTTTAAATATGGTGGCAATGGTTTTAATTCTAGAGATGGTGCATGTAATAATTATGGTTTAGAAGGAATAAATTCAGAGAAATCAATTGATTCAAATTTCATACCTAGTCTTGGCTGGTAGAAGCCAATTTGCTGTAGATCCAGATGAGCTTCTTCTTCGTCTTGATCATGCTCCTCCAGCAGTTTCGCAAAGTCCTTCTTTGAGGAGAATTGTCACAGCAAAAATCTGCATTCTCTTCAGTTGCTGCAGCATTTATCCCAGCTATACAGTGACATTCTTCATTATCATCCATTTACTTGAGAGTGTTGAAGACATTGATAGTCATAGAATGGTCTGCTACTCTCATTGTGAAGTCTCCCTTCTCACAGTCGATGAGAATCTGACCGGTAGCAAGGAATGGTCTTCCCAAGATGATGGGTGCTTTGTAGTCCAACTTCACAATCCAGAATCAGAAAATCCACCGGAAACACAAACTTGCCTACTTTTACTATCACATCTTCTACTTTCCCTTCGGGCCAGACATGAGAATGGTCCGCCAATTACAATATGACAGTTGTAGGTCGCGTACTCCCTATACCAAGCTTCTTGAATATTGCCTTGGGCATCAGATTTACACTCGAACTGAGGTCGCATAGTGCTATACCCACAAAATTGTCTCCTATCAAGCATGGAATGATGAAGCTGCCAGGATCTTGCCTCTTCATGGGAAGCTCAGTCCTCCCAGAATAGAACTCAGATGCTATATCAAATGTCTCAAAATTCTCAGCTTTTATTTTCTTTGTAACAATATCTTTCAAAAACTTTGCATATGAGGGTATTTGATCAATAACATCTAAAAATGAAATATTTATATGAAATTGGTCCAGAATACTTACAAACTTTTGAAATTGGAGATCCTCTTTGTGTTGCTTTAATCGTTGAGGGAATGGTGGTGAGGGTCTTACGTTCTCTAGAGGTTGCGTTGATACTGCTTCTTTTGTTGTAGCATCTGCAAACTTCTCCCTAAATGCCTCAGTATTTAGTTTTTCTCCAGTTTCTTTTTGAGCTGATTTTTCTTCTTGCTTCTCAGCTTCTTTTTGCTCCTAAGTGGGGGTTTCTTCTTTTTCCTCTCTTTTGAAATGTTCCCCCGTGTTGATTTGTCTTCCACTCCTCAAGGTCAATGCGCTGCATTGCTCTTTTCCATGATTTTTAGTGACTTCAGTATCACTAGGCAGAATACCTCTTGGTCTCGCTTGTAATGCTTGAGCAATTTGACCCACTTAAGTCTCCAGCGATCTTTAGGGAAAACATGTGACTTTGCAGTAGTGCTCCTTGGGTCTGAAACATATTGCCTTGATTAGATATAGTTGTGGAATGCTCCTGCAATAATGCCTTCGTTGATGTCATGAACTCCTTGGTCGAAGTCATGAATTCTTGCACTGAAGCTTCCAAAGAATTGTTATGACTTTGGTGATGAACTGTTCCCTTGTTTTCATTTTGCCATGGTATATTTCCTTGAAAACCATAGACTCCTAGTTGTGTTGCCATGGGTTGCTTCCTACCCAAGTTGTTAGCTTGATTTTGTACTTGATTACCCCACGAAAAATTAGGATGTTGTCTCCACCCTGGGTTGTACGTGTTCGAATAGGGTTTTTTGGAATTTTTGTTGAAATTTCCAACGTAATGAGAAGACTCTAGATGAGTTGGGAAGTCTTTATCAAAATGGTTTCCATTACAGTGCACACAACTTAATGCCTTAGCATCTCGTACTTTACTGGGATGTTGAAGATTCTTCAACATATTTGTGATAGCAGAAAGTTGGGCTGAAACAGAATCGTTTGCGTCGAGCTCCAGTTTTCCTTGAGTTCTTCTGCCTGTTCCAAGTCTTGTAGTTGGAAACAGATAATCATTGTTGGCTATTTTATCCAAAATATCAAATGCTTCTTCAGGCGACTTTTCCAGTAGTGTCCCATTTGCTGAAGCATCTAACATCATCCTTATGGGTGCATTGACTCCATTGTAAAATATCACGATTTAAGTCCAGTCTTGAAACCGTGATTTATACACCTTCTCAGCAAGCTTTTATACCGATCCCAACACTCATACATCGACTCATCATCCCCTTGTCTGAAGGATGCTATCTCATTTCGCAATTGGGTGTTCATGTTGGGTGGATTATAACTTGCCAAAAAGCTTTTGCACAAAGTTGTCCATGACTCCATTGAACCGGCTGGAATACCATTCAACCACTCTCTTGCTCGGTCTCTCAAAGAGTATGGAAATAACTTGAGTTTCAACACATCCTCGTGCATTCCTTTTTGGCGGAACGAATCGCAAACCTCCAAGAAAGCACAGATATGTTGCCGAGCATCCTCATGCGGAGATCCTCCAAACTATCCGATCAAATTGAGCATATTAAACATCACAAGTTTGAGCTCGAAGTGTGCTGCTTGTATCTCAGGTGTCACGATCCCAGAATTAAGGTCATCCAAGATCGGTGTTTGGTGATCTCAAATTGCCCTTGGTCTCGCTACAACTTCAGCAATTGTTCCATTCGTTTAAAAAGTGCTTGACAGAGTTTACTAAAAATGCCTCCACTAACCCTAGTCAGAAGGCCTAACACTCGAAAATGCTACGACATTACCTCCCGGTCTCAACCCTAACACTTTTAATGTTGATGAAGTGCTACCCCTTTTAGTCGTTGAAACTCTTCCTTATCCCTAAGGTGAGTTAGGATTCTGCTCTCGCAATAACCCCATTATTCAAGTTGGTCTAGATTTGTCTATCCCTAGATCTAAGCTTTTCGAACCCCTTTAGCTATGGCTACCTCCCGGTACTATTACAAACCAAGGGTTAGATAAAAAGGTGTTAGATTTCGTGAACAAAACAAAAGATTAAACACTAGAAACAATAGATATTCATTTAAACAAAATAAAAATCATTGAAAATAAGCCTTAGCCATACTAAGTTATTTCATGGCTAGGTTAGGTAAACTATTCAACTTGCATCGTTTGAAATACATTTTCAACGAAAAGAAAAGAGGTAAAACAAAGTGAAGAGGAAGGAAGTCCCAAACGCTTGTGCCGTGAAGTTCTTCCTAGCTTGACACTCCTCCCGAAGACGTGCAAATCCCTTGCTCGAAGCTCTCCTACAATGACAGTTTGGCTTGAGGTTGAAGACAAAGGAAAGTGGCCTCCTTTCTTCTTTTTTCTCCCTCGTGCTCTCTTAAAGTTCACTCCTTTTTGTGGCTCCTTAAGCTACTGATTTTGCTCTTTTCTTGCTCTTTTTCCAACACATTTGTTGAAGGAGGCTCACCCTTGTATTTATAGGAGTCTTCTAGGGTTTTGTGCCCTAACGGTGCAAGGGAATATTCCCTAAAATTTATTGCAGCAGATGGCAGCAAAATGCAGGTCTGCAGGTGCGGTGCGACGTCTACACATTTGCAGAGGAGGTGCAGCTGGCCTAGAAAACGCGTGAGGATAGTGGGCTGCTAGTGTATCCTTTCTTCCGTCCTATTTTGTCTGCCCACAATACTATAGCAACTTTAAATTCTGATCCAACACTTTAAAAATTTGCTATAGCATCTCTTCCATTCTTTCAACTTTGCCCAAGCATCTGCACATCACCACCAAGAAAATACCTTTCCAAGCAACATCTTTTAAAATAAAAGATAAAAGATAAAATAAAAATAAAAACCTTTTCTAAATGCAAATGCACATAAAATGCTACTAAATGCAATGCAAATAAGCTTGAAATCAAACAAAACCTTAAGTAAAAGGGTATAAATATACGCTTTTTAGAGCGTTAACATAAAACAAATAGAATTATCCTTTATTGCCATTAAATCTATCTATTATCAATAATAATTGAGTGGGAAATTGACATAAATAATAGAAATTTTATGCACTTATCAAACCCCCCCAAACTCGAACTATTGCTTGTCCTCAAGCAATGCAAATAGATCTTTAAGTAAGAAATTTTATAGTAATATACAGTCCAACCTGCCACAACAGAGAACCTTTCTTGACTCGGCCTCTTATAGGTTCTTATATTTTCTCGGAACTGGACTATGAGTCTTGGTGAGTGTTTGCGTAGCTGTGTCAAAATTGATTTTCTAAGTGCTAATCCTTTTTTTAGCTCAAGACTCCCGACTTAGATTTTTTCCAATCTTTTCTTTTCCTTTATCCCTCTTTTGTATATAAATATATATTGTTATATACTTATACTGCTTGAGCCAGTTTCGGGCACCTCAAGTGTTGAACTACTCTTACTAGAGCCAATTTCGGGCACCTCTACTAAGTGGGAAAAAGAATAAGTCTTAGAGCCAGTGAGGGTACCTTTATGGACTATGCTAAAGTAGTTGATAGGCACCTCCAGTTAAAATCTGAAGTCTAGTTCCTTATTTCTTTTCAAAGAAAAAGAAATTTTAAAATCAACTAAGTCCAACAGTGTTTATGTAAGTTCATGCTCATAGTCTAATCCTAAGTACTATTCCTAAGATACCCTTCTGATTTCAAGTATGGTAACTGGTGTAAACTGTTGCGGCGGCTGGATGATATATTGCTGCTGAGGCAGACTGTATAAAATTCAACAGACCTAAAAAAAGTCGCATCAATTGTAATTATTGTTAAGACAAATATTAAGGCAATATTTAAGATAATCCGAATAATTTCCATACATGGCAGTTTAATTACAGATTACAAAACAACACCAATACTCCCCCAAACTCGAGGGATGTATTTTCCTCAATGCATGTACAAAAAAATCGATAAGAGAAACAAAATATTAGGCCAATATATAATTAAACCAAAGAAGAGAAAAATTAGAAATTACTACCACCCTTAGAAAGCAGAGGACCTAAAGGAATCCTAAGAATCACTAGAGATGAGTAGTTTGCGACAACTCTTAGGCGGGGGTTGTGTTGCTGCCTTCAGTGGGATTACCATTGGTTTCTTGGTAGATCTAGGTGGTTGGACTCTAAGGGGAGTGGGTTGGTGGCTGACCTCTTCTTCCGTGTCGATGTTTATGGGATAGGTGGACGTGGTAGAGGCTGAGGCTTTCCTCTTCTTGACGGTTTATATCGAGGTGAGATAGTCCTTTACTGCTTGCATGGGGGACTCCAAATCATCTGAGGAACTGCTCCAATATAGTGTTTTGGAGTCCTCTGGTGTGACTTCTTTTGTTTTAGATCCCCTTCTTAGGATTTCTACTGCGGATTCAGCAAAAAATGACTTAGTGGCGGCAATAGCAGTAGTGGCGGTAGGAGAGAGTAGCACCGTAGTAGATACGGTTGTAGATTGAGAAGGTTCTGGTGCAGGCTGTAGAGGCATGGATGTGTCGATTGTGAATGTTGGAAAGGCAGTCGAACAGCTCGAGAATTTTTCTCGAATGGTTGTGACAATGACATTGTTAAATTCCCGAACGTAGGTCATAAAGGCCAGTTGCTTCCGCTCCATGCGTTGTAGTATGGCCAAGACTCCTATTGTTGGAGTCGTGCCTTCGGCTGCTATAGCCTCAGCAAATTCTGCCTCTGCAGTCGGGGCTACTAAGGCTTGAAGGACATCGTCTTGGATTTCTATTCGTTTCATGTAGATATCCCTTGTTCAGCCGTTCCTCTTTGATGTGAAGGTTTCTGAGGGAAACATTGGCACTCTTTCTAGATGGCCTAGAGACGTAATTAAATAAGAAAAGTATAACATACCTCTTTCTTTTGCTGCACATTCAAATATCTGTGCACTGATTATGCGGCCTACGTCGATGTGGCGATTATGAATGATTGAATGGATGAGTGCCATTCGCGGATGATCTAGTGTTTGGTTGTGTGAGGTTGGCATCAGATTCCTCTTGATGAAGGTATTTCATAGTTTGGCCTCCGATCGTAGATCTCGGTGGCTGACAGAGCCGCGATGATTCCCCGTGTTCTACTTTGCTCTAAGCATGCAGAGTTCTGCCTTCATCATCTCGTAATATTCGGAAGTTAGGGCAGAGATGAATTTAGCATGCTCGTCATTTTCGATATGGAGGTCGAAGTGGGCATTGATTGGGGTAACTGCAATAGGGATTACCTGCCCTCAAAGATATGTATAAGGGTTGTTTGAAACCGATCTATGGGCATAGAATTCTCTAACCCATTCGATGTTTTCTGGATTTGGTTGCTTGGAGAACTTCTTCCATCGCTTAAAAGTGATTTTGGACAAGATGAAGATCTTAAGTCCAAGATCATCATCTGTGTAGTGGAACACCTACTCTTCCCAAACTTGACGACCCTTGAAATTTCGTTGATATTCTTGTTCGACCGCCGAGGTAGAGAATCGTCTGCATTTTGGTGCCATCACTCCGGCAAAATTTTGATTTCGGTTTGCCATAATTTTTTTTGACAAGGAAGATGAAGAGAGTTATGAAATAAAAATGAAGAAGAAAAGTGAAAGAAGGTCACCGTTGGTCGTGTATTTAAAGGCGAAGATCGGTGCGGCGTTTGAGGGAGCGGGCGTGATTATTTCCCTTGGCATGCACGTTATGCAACCCCAACTGGCATCCGATGGGAGCGGAATTGACGCAATTTTTGAATCCGAGCGACATAATTCCCTCCTGGAATTTTTCTACCGCGGGAATTGGGTCGATATTTTATTGGGATGGTTACCATCTTTTATTATTCTTTATTGATCCTAAATAATTGAATTTTTTTTAATAAAAACTATGAAAATATTTAAAATTGCTAAAAAAATAATTTTTTCAATAATTGAAATATAATTCCTAAAACATAAAAATAAAATATGAAGATTGTAAAATAAAATTAGGTTACTAGAGGAGAGCGATTAATTGCATCTCCATAAATAACTATCTTCCCCTTTTAGGTGAATGAGGATTTGATCCAGATAGATTTTTCTCATCATGTGGTTTCTTCCTTGTAAGCTTTTGTTCAAGGGGGATGCCGCCGCGGTAGCAGTTGCCTTGGCTGGTGTTGTCTAGACATTCTTATTCTACATTGAAGTTAAATTCATATTTAACCTCAATCTGCTAACATTCATCTGGTTCTTCTAGATGCCTTAGAACTTTAAATACATTGATCTTCACTTATTGGTCATTAACTAGGATAACTAATTCTCCTTTTTTGCAATCAATCAATGTTCTTCCCGTGGCTAAGAATGACCTTCCCAATATGATCGGAGAATTTTCACATGCTTCACAATCTAAAATCAAAAAGTCGGAAGGAAATATAAATTTATCGACTCTTACCAAAATATCCTCTATTTTTCCTTCAGGTTGCACGTAAGAGCGATCTGCCAATTACTGCATCACCATGATTGGTTTTGCCTGCCCGATGCCTAGCTTATGGAATACTGACTTAGGCATTAATTTGATGCTGGCACCTAAGTCACATAATTCCTTTCCCACATATTGATCTTCGATAGAGCAATGTATGATAAAACTACTAGGATCTTTTCTTTTTTGTGGCCTTGTTATGAAGCATTGCCACACACCCTTCTGTTGCGGTAACAATTTCAAATTCCCCGATTTTTGTCCTCTTGGATATGATGACCTTAAGGAATTTAGCATACTTGGGCATTTGTTTTATGGCCTCCACTAAAGGTATATTAATATGTACATGTTTAAGGATGTCCAAGAATTTCTTAAACTGATACTCTTGCTTTTTTTGTTTCAAGCTTTGTGGGAATGGTGATGGTAGTCGCAGATCTTCGATCTTTTCTAAACATTGGAATCTTATCTTTGGTGCTACTATGGTATCGTCTGCTGCAGCGTCATCAACGACAACTTTTTTCTAGTTCTTTTACCTCATGTATTTGCTATATAACTTCCTTAGGGGTTACTGCCTTAGAATTCTTACCTACTGTCCTAGCAGGTATTTAAGGATCTTTCAGTTATAGTCCACTTCTGGTGATTATAGCTTTACATTTTTCCTGTGGAACTGTTCTAGCGACTTCAGTATCGCTTGGTAGACCTCCTAAGGGTCAATTGTTCATCTGTTGTGCTATTTGTCCTACTGTGATTTCCAGCGCTTTTAGAGCATATTCATTATTTTGCATTCTCATCTCAGCTCAATCCATGAATTTATCGGCTCTTTGAATGAATTTATTTATGTTTGCAATATAAGTGTCAGTCTGAGCCATAAATGTGTTCAACGTATTCTTCAGGGTTTGTATATCATTTGGTTGATGCTGCGGCAAAATCTGCTGCGAAAGTTGTTGCTGAACAGTTCTATTATTCTGTTGGAATCTAGTAGATTGCACGGTTTGATGTTGCCGATTTAGCGCGTTATTAGAGTTACTCCATGAGAAGTTCGGGTGCTTTCTCTATACGGGGTTATAATTATTAGACATATTATTCCTGCTAAAGTTCCCAACATAGAAACTTGATTCTGGATTTTGAGGGTATTCGTTCGAATCCCGATTTCCACCACATGTTTTACAAAAAACAGTGATTGCCTTTACCTCTCGAACATGAATAGGCTTTTGCAGATCCTTTACCATGTTTGTCAGTGTTGACAGTTGAGCTAATATAGAATATGAAGAGTCTAAGTTTGTCATACCTCGCCTTGTTACTCCTCTTGTTTTGGTTGGGTGTTGATAGTCATTCTTCGCTAATCTATCTAGAATCTCTAAACTCTCATATGGTGGAGGGTCTAGAAGTGTGCCGTTAGATGAGGCATCAAGCATCATTCTTATAGGTATGTTTACTACTGATAAGTGCTCAACTCACTATCACTTTTTACACCTTTTATGGGCATTAATCATTAAATCTACACCCACTTGGACCATTGCATATACTTAATGTGATATATTTAGAAGTGATGCTTATAAAGATGATATTTACAGAAAAGGCAAGTTTTACTGCAATTTTACATCTATGCAGGAAATACTATTTCCGCGGCAGCAATGTGGCCAAGGCAGGACCTGATGCCGAGTCAGCAGCCGAAAGACAAGTAGCGATACTGTAGGCGATTAGAAGAGAAAAATACAATGGACGTTTCTGGATATGCAACACATGAATCGGAGCTGGTTAGCACGAGGAAAAGCCCAAGACAAGGCCACGCGAGAAAGCTTCTTATTTGGAATAAACTTGGAAATATTTTATTTATGTACATGACTTGTTCCCTACTCCAAGTTGTATTCTACTTAGGAAAGGTTTGCCCTAGGCCAAGCCTATATAAGACCTAGCCGTCCAAGGAAATAGGAGAGCCGATTCTTAGAGAGTTCACCCTAAGACTCATTGTTTTCTTTCTCTCAAATTATGTTCTAAGTTTTCTTAGGGTTTAGGTGAAGGTTGTCGAGTACTTGTGAGAGGAGATTGTACTTTGTTCTTTGTTTCAATGCAATAAAATATCAAGGTTTGCTTATCCTTTGCCATTCTTTGTTCTTGCATTCAAGCTCGGGAGAGAAATTTGTGAGTAATGTATTTATCTAGACTCGGGAGAGTTAGATTCACGAAAGGGATAAGTACGGTATTTCAATCGCGAAATACTAACTCGGCCTAGGGATAGGTTAAGAGTTTCAGCGGCTAAAAGAAGTGTGAGATTGGTTGATGATTATAATTGATTCACGCCGAGAGGTATCATCAAGGATTGATCACCAACAGTACTTCAACATAGGGATAAGCGGAGTCATCAAAGGACATTTTGCCGAACTTTGATAAAGTCCACCCAAGAGCAAGGGATTGCTGTGGCGGACAAGTATCGTTGCTGCCAAGGCAGTAATCTGCAGTACTGCCGAGGCAGTGATGTACAATTGCATTGGACAGAGACAAGTCAATCAAATCCAGAATACAACGTAATTGGATCCTTCCCTCTCTCTTAATCAGATCTCATCCTTTTACTTAGTTTTTCTTATTTCAAATTATTTAGTTTCATCAAAACCCAAATTACTTGTGTCTTTATTTTATTTCTTTCTACAGAGCAAGAAGACGAAGGAGGCATATTAAGTAGACCAATCCCTGTGGAGACGATACACGATTATACTGATCACTTTATTACTTGCGATGTGTCCACTTGCACCAATTGCGCACTTTTAACACGCAACAACTACATTATAGAATATTGATACCTGAGTCTACTCGGGCAATCCATGCATTGGGCATTTTCTAAAGAGCTCTCTATATCTCTCTCATGCCTCATACATGAATTCATCGTCTTCTTCCCTGAAGGATGTGATGTCGTTTCTTAGCTTACCTTTCATATTTGTATAGTTGAAACGGTCCAGGAAGCTATGGCACAGTTCTTTCCATGAATTTAACGATCTAGGTTAAAGGTTGTTGAGCCAGTATTTTTCCTTATCCCTCAGTGAATAAGGGAAAAGTTTTTATTTAAGTACATCGGCAGAAACTCCCGATAGCTTAAATGAATTAAAGATTTCTAAAAAGGATTTCAGATACTGCCGAGCATCTTCATTAGCTGAACCTCCAAATTTTCCTAGAGTGTTGATCATGTTGAAAATGACCAATTTTAATTCAAAATATTATGCGTCGAAGTTTGGCATGACGACCGCAAGCGTAAATCTATGTAAATCCTCCTCTAGATAGTCACGAACAGTACAAATACTTTCTTGTTGAGGAAGGTTGTATGGATTGATAACTGTGAATGCGGCCTGGTTGAATGCCTCGGCAACATTCATGCCAGCGTGTTCCCCTTTTGCCCAGGTGCTGGATTCATCCTTTCGCGTAACCTTTTTCGAAGGTTCCTTGCAGTTCTCTCAATTTCAGAATCAAAAGGATAATTTTTTACAGATGGACTAGACCTGGTCATACAACAGAACAACCCCGATTATATGAAATAAAAACAAAAACAAAAATAAATAAAAAGAAAAAGAAAAAGGTGCATAAATAATCTTAGTTGTTTGAACGTTAATTCCTGACAACGACGCCAAATTTGACGTAAGCTTCGGAATCTATTCTTGTATACAAAGCTTTTCACCTCTTTTGAAAAATTTTAATATTTTAGATATCGATCTCACAAGGACTGGATCACCCTAAATTGCACGTTACTCCTGCACTTTAGAAAAGTAAATAACATAAGTGAATTGTTTTGAGAGTAATAACTAAAGTAAAATAATAAACTAAGTTAATAAAGGAAATTTCGATGATAAGAATAAGGATATGCAGATTTCTTTGTACAGGGAAATCCAGTTGCACTTATTATTCACTTATTTATGCATTTGGTTGAACTGCCGTTGCGGCGGGTGGCACTAAGGGTTGCCTTGGCTGCCTAGGCGGGGTTATTCCTTGTCGACAACTCAACTTTCCATAGTTCGACAGAGTATCCTTGTATGTCTCCTCCTTATCCCTAATTCATAAAACTATTAAAATCCATATCTTGATAATACCTCCCGAAGTGAATCAAGGATGAACAACAATTGATGATATGCATCATTTTAGTCTCTAAAACCCTTGTGGATTAGTCGATGCCTATGAGCAAAGATCGTACTCTCTTGTTTCGTGAATCTAACTCTCCCAATATTAGAAAAATATATTTTTCCTCACATACTTATCTTTCGAGCTCATATGCGAAGTAGTGTAAAAGCCAAGAGAGAATAAATTATGAAATTAAAGATTGCATTAATAAATCTCAAATAAGTTAAAACTTTCTTCCCCAACTACTCCACAAACTACCTAAGCCTCAATAGGGGTTTAGAATATGATGGAATTGTTAGCGGCTTAGGGTTTATCTATGAGAACCCGACTCCTTTTTCCTAGCCCTAAGAGATTGCTTTATATAGGCCAAGCCTAGGTTAAAGTCTTCCATAAAGGTAAGAGTTCTAAAAGGAAAAGAATACATGTCCATATTAAATTAAAACTCTTTATTCTATTTCCTAATTTAACTCCTTTAATTTTGTGTTGACTTTGACCACGGCTTGACTCTATTTCTTCACTTTTGTTTCATCTCGAATTGTGTCCACTGGAATCAATATTTTATTCTCTATCTATCGAGCAACAATTATCATCTTTCCTCTGCTGCCGTGACCACCAAAGTACTGTCGTGGCAGTTGCTTATCTGCATTCCAATTTCTATTTCCAACATCCATTCCACTATCTGGTATCACCAGTAAGGTTATTTCCTATGTAAGAGAAAAAACCATTAAATACTAGTTTTATACCAAATAAAAAACAAGAATTAAGCATTGTGATGCTGAAATATTAAAAACAAGCAAAATTATCCATTATTGCCAATAAATTTGCCTATTATCAACGATACTTAAGTGGGGAATTGACATGAATAATACAACTTTGATGCACTTATCAATACATATTAATAAATATATGGTATTTCGTTTATTTCATTATTCCTTTATTCATCATATTTCTTCATTCATTATGTTATTATTATTTATTAAGCACTCAATCGGCTTTACGGTCACCCGCAACAGGGAATGATCAGTATTATAATGGTCCATTTTGCATCTAACACCTAAACTTTAATTTATCGTATTTATTTTCTCGCATTTTAATTTACCTCTTTTAATTTCTAGTACATAATTGTTGTAATTTAAATTCTTGCACTTTTTAATTTATTGTGTTTATTTATGCTCATATATATTTTGTTCAACATGTAACATTTAATCTAATCTAATTTAATAACAAATACGTATCTCAATATTCAATCTTAAGCGAGGCCGACACTAGGCGTAATTGTGGCGGTTTAGGCGTTTATCTTCGAATATTGAGGTGTTTAAAATTTATTCGCATTCTTAAACGGATAATGAATTAAAAAAACTTAAACTTGCAAATTTCTAATTCGGGTAATTATATTTGATTAGGTATCAATTTTTGGACAGTGTGGGATATTTTTATCCCATCCGTAACCGACTCCCAAACCCATTTTTTAAATCTCTGGTTTCAAAGGTGCCCGGTCTACCAAAGTGACCGATGGCGACTCCATTTTTTAAAAAAAATAAATTTCATTTTCATTTCAAATAATCCCAATTCTTTTTATTTTTAAACCCTAGTTTTCTAAATTGACCCCGTAATTTTTAAAAAGCCTAATTTATTAATTTAAACCTCATTTTTTCATAAATCCTTTATTCTTTAAACCTATTCCTAATTTTTACAATAATAAAATATTTTTTAACGACCTCGATTTTTACCTCATTTCGACTATTTAATTTTTGGGAGGAAAGGATCGTTATAGTTGGCGACTCCACTGGGGACCATTTTTTTTATAAAAAGAGAGTCAAGCCTTAGGATGAATATTTTTGCCCTAATTGAAAATTTCAAGTTTATTTTTTTTGAATTAATTTAACATCCCTTTTGGAATGTGAATATTATTTTAATGCATTTAAAAATTTGACATATAAACTTGTCCGTCTAACTGGGGAAAATGCTAGCGTTTTCGTGAGGATAATAGCGAAATGTTACCCTAGAATTGAACTCGATTAAGATGAGCCTATAAATGGTGATGATCGAGGGCCTTGCTACCCTTAGTAGGGGACAACGAGGACAGTTCGAGTACCCCTATAGCACCAAAAATGCATGTAGAGAATCTAAGTAACCCACATTTTTAGAGCCATTCGGTAACCCTAAAAATTAGAATATCACGTGATTAGAGTTGTTTTTGTGCTAGGAGATGTCAGATTTATTTCTTCATTTATTTTTAAATATTTTTTATTTTATACTAATTGTTTTCTTGTGACATTTTGCATCACAACATCATCTAGTGTACAATTTCATCAGAACAAATTGCATCATGATTGCATCATTTGCATATTAGTTACGTCACATCAACATACAGTAGAAATTGCATCTTTCATATAATAATTGCCTTTATAATTAGTCACACTAATTTTAATTATGTGACTGCAGCTTATATAATTTACATCCATTCACATCATTTTAGAATTTAAAATACAAGCATATTATAATTGCATCACATAAGCATTCAACCATAATCTCATTTGTTCATAACATAGTTGCATCCCATTGTACTTGTATCAATACTTGCATATTGTCGCGTGTCAAAAGTGCACGTTTAGTGCAAGTGGACACATCGCAAGTAATAAGTGATAAGTATTTATCGAGTTATCGTCTCCTCAGGGACCAGTATACTTAATATGCTTTCTTTATCTTCTTGCTCAAAAGACAAATAAAAACACAAGTGAATGGGTGTGATTTATTAAACTAAGGTAATTGAAAAATAAAAGAGTCGAAATATTAGAGAGAGAGATGGGCCAGGATCCAGTTGTATTATATTGTGGACTTGATTGACTTGTCTTTATCCAATGCAATCGCATATCTCTGCCTTGGCAGCACTGTAGTTTACTGCCTGGGCAGCGATAACGCTGTCTGCCGCGGCAATCCCTTGCTCGTGGGCAGACCTTACCAAAGTTCGGCAAAGTGTCATTGAATGACTCCGCTTATCCCTAAGTCAGAGTGTTGTTGATGACTAGTCCTTGATGATACCTCCCGACGTGAACCAATTATACTCACCAACCAATCTCACACTTCTTTTAGCCGCTGAAACTCTTAACCTATCCCTAGGCCGAGTTAGTATTTCGCGATTGAAACACCGTACTTACCCCTTTCGTGAATCTAACTCTCCCGAGCTTAGATAAATGGATTACTCACAAACTTCCCTCCCGGGCTTGAATGCAAGAACAAGGAATAACAAAGGATAAGCAAACCTTGATAATTCTTATTGCATTGAATGAAAGATAAAGTACAATCTCCTCTCACAAATACTCCACAACCTTCACCTAAACCCTATGAAGGTTTTAGAACATGATGGAGAGGAAAGAAACAAGAGTAGAAGTCCGCTCTACCTAGGTATTTCGATGTTTGATACATTGGGTGGCTAGGTCTTTATATAGGCTAGACCTAGGGCAAACCTTTCCTAAGTAGAATACAACTTGGAGTAGGGAACAAGTCAAGTACATAATAATAATATATTTCCAAGTTTGAATTCGGCTAAGGGGGCTTTCCCGCGTGGTCTTCCTTTGGGCTTTTCCTTGTGCTAGCCAGCTCCGAATCATGGGCTTCAAGTCCAGACACGTTCCTTGGATTTTTGTCTTTCCATCGCCTATCACTTTGCTTCCTGTTTTCCTGCTGCTGCCTCGGCATCAGGTCCTGCCTCGGCCTTATCGCTACCGCGGCACTGGTTCTCCTGCACAGATATGAAAACGCAGTAAAACGTGCCTTTTTCTATAAATATTATCTATTTAAGTATAACTTCTAAATATATCACATTAAGCACATGCATTGGTTCAAGTGGGTGAATATTTGGTGATAAATGCCGATAAAAGGAGTATAAAGTGATGGTGTGTTGAGCATTTATCACACCCCAAACTCGAACTATTGCTTGTCCTCAAGCAATGCAAACCATCAATTTGCCGAACTCTATTCTCTCTTGGTCTTACATGTCCATCTATTCTCCCCACCATAGCTAGGCCTATCTTTAAGTCTTAACCATTCGGCTACCTAAGAATTTACCTAGAAACAAACTATAGGATTCGTGAGTGTGTGCGTTTTTGTGGACAAGTTGATTAAAGGCTTTCTTAGATAAACTCTAAGTTCAAGACAAATAGACATTGGTTAAGTCTTCTCTTCTTTTCCAAACCCCAAATCTTGAGCTGGTTTCGGGCACCTCAAAGACTTGTGTTTTTCTTTTCACTAAAAACTTTTTTGTCTTTTCTCTTTGATATTCCTTAATACATACTAGAGTCAATTTCGGGCACCTCTAGTATGAAGAAGAGATTTTCTAGAGCCGGTGGTAGGCACCTCTAGTTACTTTTGCAAAAATCTAAGTCTTTATCACCTAAGTTCATTAAAAGAATTCCTATAATCCACAAGTCCCAAAAGTGTTTAAAATTCTTCCTATAGTAAGCTTCTAAATTTTCATCCTTAAGCATCCTAAGGTTAAGCCTTCTTAACAGAACCTAAACATGGTAAGGAGAAAGATTTCTATAGCCTTAAAGAATAAACTAAGGCAATACTGATGATGAGCAGTGCAGGAGTGTATGCAGTTAATTCAAGTAAGGCGGGGAGCATAAAAAATAAAAAAAATCACTGCAGTTAATTCAAGTAAGGCAGTAGATTGCTGCCTTGGCAGTGAATCTGCACCCCCAAATTCAAACCAAGCATTGTCCTCAATGCTTTTATATTTGGAAGGAATAAGCGGCAAAATAGAATATGAATTATATGCAGCAATGAAAGATAGTAAAAGCAATTAAATATAGAAATAAAGGACAAAGAATTTTAGAGCGACTCCGAAGAGCTGCTCGTAACAATTTTTCTTCGTTGCCTAGATGCCATGTGCTTTGTCCTTGGGGAGGGCGATGGTTGCGCCTTTGCTTACCTCGGCGGCTGGACTCGAGTGGGTGGGGTCCTATGCATTGGGGAGTCTACTTCTTCTTCCTGTCTTAAAAAAAACAAAAAGAAAACAACCAGTATATCTTAAATGTCCTAAAATAAAATTAGTCCTAAAAATTGCAGAAAATAAAAGATCGAAAGTTGTGGTATTAAGTTGTTATAGTAGGGCGTGCTAGGGCATCTGCCAAAGTGATGGTCTCCATGGTTTTTATGTCCTGTGGCCCAGAGAAATGCTTCAAGCGTTGGCCATTTACTTTGAATTCATGGTCATCTTTTAATGATTTGATAGTTACAGCTCCATGGGGAAAAACTCGAACAACTTCAAATGGTCCTGACCATCTAGATTTGAGTTTTCCGGGAAACAGTTTAAGTCTGGAGTTGAAAAGGAGAACGTGCTGCCCCGGCAGGAACTGCCTCGGCAGTAACCTTCTGTCATGCCATTTCTTTGTTTTCTCTTTGTAGATTTTGGCATTCTCATAGGCTGTTGTCCGAAACTCTTCTATCTCATTGAGATCTAGTAGTCTTTTCTGTACGGCTTTTTCCCAATCCATATTTAAATTTTTGACTGCCCAGTACGCTTTGTGTTCGATTTCGACAAGCAAATGACAGGCTTTCCCAAACACAAGTTTATATGGTGATGTTCCTAATGGAGTTTTGAATGTTGTCCTATAAGCCCATAAAGCATCATCGAGACGATAGGACCAATCCTTTCTAGATGGATTTACCACCTTCTCAAGGATCTGTTTTAGTTCCTTATTGGATATCTCGACTTGCCCATTTGTCTGTGGGTGATATGCCGTAGCGAGCTTGTGGGTGATGCCGAGTTTCTTTAAGGCCGCGACAATCAGTCTGTTATCGAAGTGTTTCCCTTCGTCACTTATGATTGCTCTAGGGATTCCAAACTTTGTAAAAATATTTTTCTTGAGAAATCTTTGAACTGTCTTGAAATCATTGTGCAGTGTGGCGATTGCTTCGACCCACTTTGATATGTAATCCACGGCCACTAAGATATAGAGGCTTCCTTGAGAAGATGGGAAAGGTCCCATAAAATCTATTCCCCAAACATCAAACAGTTCTACTTCCAGTATGGTTTGTAAAGGCATCTCATGTCGTCTTGAAATGTTGCCTGTGCGCTGGCAGCGATAACAGTTCTTGTAGTAGTTATGGGCATCTTTATAAAGTGTGGGCCAGTATAGGCCGGACTGCAGTACCTTTGCTGCTGTCCTATTTCCTCCAAAATGCCCACGGGAAGGTGAGTCATGGCAGTGCTGGAGTACTGCTTTTTGTTCTTCTTCTGGCACACATCTTCTTATAACCTGATCTGCACAATGCTTGAACAGAAGAGGGTCGTCCCAGTAATAATGTTTTGCATTATGCTGAAATCTCTTCTTTTCGTTATGATTTAGGTTATAAGGAATAATACCACTAACAAGATAATTTACAAGATCAGCATACCAGGGGGTGGATGTTACGGCGGCAAGGTCTTCTGTCAATGTTGTAGAGATGTATTCAGACAATGTCGCGGCAGCACAGTTGAATACTGCTATGGCGTCTGTCTCGGCGGTCTCTTTTGCAGTTGTAACAATTTGTAGTATTTGTTCATCTGGAAATTCATCCTGTATATCTTCAAGTGAGTGAGTATTGTCTTTGTTTTCTAATCTGGAAAGATGATCGACCACTTGGTTTTCTGTACCCTTGCGATCTTTGATTTCAACGTCAAATTCTTGTAAAAGAAGGATCCATCTAATCAGTCTGGGCTTGGCATCCTTCTTTGAGAAAAGGTACTTAATTGCTGAATGATCCGTGTAGACAGTGACCCTTGTTCCGATGAGATATGATCGAAACTTATCAAAGGCAAACACCACTGCCAGTAATTCTTTTTCAGTTGTGGTGTAGTTAATCTGGGCATCATTGAGGGTTTTGCTGGCATAGTAGATCACATGGAACAAATTATTCTTCCTTTTCCCGAGTGCTGCCCTGACAGCATGATCACTAGCATCACACATTAGTTCAAATGACAACGACCAATCTGGTGGGATAACTATTGGTGCAGTGATTAGCTTCTCCTTGAGAGTCTTGAATGCGTCAGTGCATTCTTTATTGAACTCGAATTTCCTATCTTGTTCAAGCAAGTTGCAAAGGGGTTTAGAGATTTTGGAAAATTAGAAATAAATCGTCTATAGAACCCTGTATGTCCTAAGAAGCTTCGAACTCCTTTCACCGAATTTGGTGGAGGTAAATTCTTTATCACGTCTATGTTGACCTTATCCACTTCTATTCCTTTTGATGATATTTTGTGGCCTAACACAATGCCTTCATTTACCATAAAATGGCATTTTTCCCAGTTGAGGACCAGGTAGGAATCCTCACATCTTTGCAACACTTTTTCCAGATTGCCGAGGCAATGATCAAAGCTGTCTCCAAAAACTGAAAAATCATCCATAAATATCTCCAAAAAATCCTCGATCATGTCAGAAAAAATTGTCATCATACATCTCTGGAATGTTTCCGGGGCATTGCAAAGGCCGAACGGCATCCTTCGAAATGCATAAGTGTCGTATGGACAAGTAAACATCGTTTTTGCCTGATCTTCTGGATCAATGGCAATTTGATTATATCCTGAATACCAATCAAGAAAACAGTAATATGGTTTACCAGCAAGTCTATCCAGCATTTCATCAATGAAAGGTAAGGGGAAGTGATCCTTCTTTGTTGCTTTATTCAGCTTGCGATAATCCATACACACCCTCCAACCGGTCACAGTCCTGGTTGGTATTAATTCGTTGTTCTCGTTGGTTATAACAGTCATACTACCCTTCTTAGGTACACATTGCACCGGGCTTACCCATGCACTGTCAGAGATGGGATAAATGATTCCTGCATCCAGCCATTTGATAATTTCCTTTCGTACGACCTCTTTCATAGCTTGTTTAAGTCTCCTTTGAGCTTCTACAGTGGGCTTATGGTATTCTTCCAGGAGGATTTTGTGCATGCACACTGTTGGACTAATTCCCTTCAAATCATCAATCGACCATCCAATTGCCTTTTTATGTTGCCGCAGCATTGCTATTAAGGTTTGTTCCTGTTCTGGCAACAACTTAGAAGAAATAATTACCAGCATCGTATGGTTATCTCCCAGATAAGCATATTTTAGTTTTTCTGGTAAGGGTTTTAGTTCTGTGATAGATGGTTCTTTATTACCAGATTGTTCATTTTTTCCCTTATACTCTAATGGTTCAAAGTACTTACCTGGAAGATGTGCTGTCCAGTTTGCTTCCTCAGTTGTCTCAGCGCTATTTAAAGAATGGCTGTAACAATCATCCAAAGTACTGTCGAGGTAACCCTGGGGTATGTCATGAAGATCACTGCCGAGGCAATTGTTGCTCAGACAAGGGATTATGTAATTATCATCTGGGTCATTCAGTAGTTGACATTCTTCCTCTAATTCATCGTGTCTTTTCATCAGTTGACCTACATTTAATCTGATTTCTTGATCATTGATTCTCATGGTTAATTCTCCCTTTTCCATGTCAATCAATGTACGTCCAGTTGCTAGGAAGGGTCTCCCAAGGATGATCGGTGCGTTGTCATCTGCTTCACAATCAAGGACAAGGAAGTCAGCAGGAAAAATAAATTTGTCAACTCTTACCAGTATGTCCTCGATTTTGCCTTCAGGTTGCACATAGGATCTATCCGCGAGTTGGAGCATCACTGTTGTAGGTTTCGGCCTTCCAATTCCGAGCTTTTGAAAGACTGATTTCGGCATGAGGTTTATACTTGCTCCAAGGTCGCATAGGGCCTTTCCTTCATAACTTTTTCCTATCGCACAAGGTATAGTGAAGCAACCAGGATCTTTTAGCTTTGGTGGCATGCGGTTATGCAACATTGCCATGCATCCTTCGGTGGCAGCCATTGTCTCAAACTCACCTATTCGTTTTCTCTTTGATACCATATCCTTTAAGAACTTGGCATAGTTAGTTAGGCATTTGTTCAATGGCCTCAACGAATGGTATGTTGATGTGGACTTGCTTCAAGATATCGAGGAACTTCTTGAACTGTTGATCCTGTTTTTGTTTCTTCAACCTTTGCGGGAAAGGTGGTGGTGGCCTCATCTCGTCCAGTGTTTCCTTAGTTTGGAATCTTATACCTGGCACCACTAGAATTATTGCTGCCTCGGCAGACTGCTCAGGCGCTGCAGTGCTTGCTGCCGGGGCATTGTTGTCAGTCTCGGTTTGCTCAGCCTCTTCTCTTGATTGATCCGTCGGTTGGGTTCGATTCTCTGGGATCTTCTCTTTCAACTGTAGACCACTCCTGGTAGTGATTGCCTTACACTGTTCATGGCTTAGTACCTTAGCAACCTCAGTATTGCTAGGTAGGCCTCCTAGTGGTCTAGTGTTTATACATTGAGCAAACTGCCCAACCTGAGTTTCCAGAGTTTTTATGGCCGCTTCTTGATTTTGTAGCCTCATCTCAGTCCTATTCATGAAGGCGTCGGTCCTCTTGATGAAATTACTATTTTCCGCCATGTATGACTCCGTTTTCATCATGAAGGCCTTTAACGTGTTTTCCAATGAATTGACCGGTTGCTGCTGTATCTGCGACGGCGGCATCGGTTGTTGGACTTGCTGCTGCGGTATTGGTTGCTGAAATCCTGGTGGTTGGGTGATTGGGTTTAAGGCATTATTTGGGTTACTCCAAGATAAGTTTGGATGCCTCTTCCATGAGGGGTTGTACGTGTTGGACATCACATTGTTACGGTTGTAGTTTCCAACATACATACCGGTTTCTTGATTCATGCAATCAACAGAATTGTGGTTACCTCCACATAAATCACAACATAAATCAATTACCTTGACCTCACGGGTATTGTTCTGTAATTGTAGGTTTTGCACCATCTTGGTAAGAGAGGCCAATTGTGCTGCCACTGAACTTGATGAATCTAATTCATTTACCGTGGCTTGGCGTCTTACTCCTCCTTGCCTAGATGTGGGAAACTGGAAGTCATTCCTTGCAAGTTTATTCAAAATTTCAATAGCTTCCTCGGGTGCCTTGTCCAGGAGTGTGCCGTTTGCCGAGGCATCCAACATCATCCTTGTCGGGGCATTTGTGGCGTTGTAAAACATTGTCACTTGTGTCCATAAGGGAAATCCATGCAGCGGACACTTGTGCAATAGCTCTCTGTAGCGTTCCCATGCCTCGTACATTGGTTCGTCTTCAGCCTATCGGAAAGAAGTAATTTCATTACGAATTCTATCATATAGATTAGTAGGATTAAAGCGAGTAATGAAATCACGGCACAGTTCACTCCAGGATCCAATAGATCCCGCTGGAATTCTATTTAACCAAGCTTTCGCCCTATCCCTCAGTGAATAGGGGAATAGCTTTAACCGCAAGACATCATCATGGACTCCTTTGATTTTGAAAGAGTTGCAAATCTCCATGAAGGATTTGAGATGCTGCCTTGCGTCTTCAGTTGCAGACCCACCAAATTGTCCAATTGTATTTAACATGTTGAACATAACAGGTTTAAGTTCAAAATGGGCTACTTCAATCTCAGGTGTAACGACTCCTGGGTTTAGTCCATTTAAGTCCTCCTCCAAGAAATCTCTGACAGTCAGCTGCCGCGGCCCAGGTGGCGGCGGTAGACCTTCATTGCCGGCAGGTATGTTTTGTCCTGCCTGAACCTCTGCCATGACTCCTCGGATTTGTCTCCTCAACCTTAACCTTGTTCTTTCAATCTCAGGATCTAACTCGTATAAGGGGTTGGTTGGATTGGCCCTGGTCATACACCAAGGAAAACAAAAGTAAAATAAAAATAAAAATAAAAAGAAACAAGAAAATAAGGAAAACAAAATTTAGTTGCCAGTCCCCGGCAACGGCGCCAAAAACTTGTCGCGTGTCAAAAGTGCGCGTTTAGTGCAAGTGGACACATCGCAAGTAATAAGTGATAAGTATTTATCGAGTTATCGTCTCCTCAGGGACCGGTATACTTAATATGCTTTCTTTATCTTCTTGCTCTGTAGAAAAATAAAAACACAAGTGAATGAGTGTGATTTATTAAACTAAGGTAATTGAAAAATAAAAGAGTCGAAATATTAGAGAGAGAGATAGGCCAGGATCCAGTTGTATTGTATTGTGGACTTGATTGACTTGTCTTTATCCAATGCAATCGCATATCTCTACCTCGGCAGCACTGCAGTTTACTGCCTGGGCAGCGATAACGCTGTCTGCCGCGGCAATCCCTTGCTCGTGGGCAGACCTTACCAAAGTTCGGCAAAGTGTCCTTGAATGACTTCGCTTATCCCTAAGTCAGAGTGATGTTGATGACTAGTCCTTGATGATACCTCCCGGCGTGAACCAATTATACTCACCAACCAATCTCACACTTCTTTTAGCCGCTGAAACTCTTAACCTATCCCTAGGCCGAGTTAGTATTTCGCGATTGAAACACCGTACTTACCCCTTTCGTGAATCTAACTCTCCCGAGCTTAGATAAATGGATTACTCACAAACTTCCCTCCCGGGCTTGAATGCAAGAACAAGGAATAACAAAGGATAAGCAAACCTTGATAATTCTTATTGCATTGAATGAAAGATAAAGTACAATCTCCTCTCACAAATACTCCACAACCTTCACCTAAACCCTATGAAGGTTTTAGAACATGATGGAGAGGAAAGAAACAAGAGTAGAAGTCCGCTCTACCTAGGTATTTCGATGTTTGATACATTGGGTGGCTAGGTCTTTATATAGGCTAGACCTAGGGCAAACCTTTCCTAAGTAGAATACAACTTGGAGTAGGGAACAAGTCAAGTACATAATAATAATATATTTCCAAGTTTGAATTCGGCTAAGGGGGCTTTCCCGCGTGGTCTTCCTTTGGGCTTTTCCTTGTGCTAGCCAGCTCCGAATCATGGGCTTCAAGTCCAGACACGTTCCTTGGATTTTTGTCTTTCCATCGCCTATCACTTTGCTTCCTGTCTTCCTGCTGCTGCCTCGGCATCAGGTCCTGCCTCGGCCTTATCGCTGCCGCGACACTGGTTCTCCTGCACAGATATGAAAACGCAGTAAAACGTGCCTTTTTCTATAAATATTATCTATTTAAGTATAACTTCTAAATATATCACATTAAGCACATGCATTGGTTCAAGTGGGTGAATATTTGGTGATAAATGCCGATAAAAGGAGTATAAAGTGATGGTTTGTTGAGCACTTATCACATATTAACATTTCATTTATGGACATGCATAGTCCCTCATTTCCAATAAAGGTGATGCCTCAACCAGTACACAATAACGAGCCTCATCCGCAAGCTTGATAATCGAAATCTACAAACAAGGAAAACAATCACACATTTGGGGGCACCCCGATAAGTAAAAAAATCAAAATCAAATAATTTGACCTAAGGTTACATTTTCTAGTTTTAAATAAAAAGATGCTTTTCTGAGATTCTTATATTAATTGCATAAGGGATATCGACTTTGATCTGGAGATTGGTTTCAAGCGACCTGTGTCTAATTCAATTTTTAAGTTACGAAGATTAAGAATATGCGACTCGCACATGAAACGATATACAAAATCAAAAGGAAAAAAAGGAAAAGAAAAGAGAAAAAAAGAAGTAAAAACAATAAATTTGGACTCAAAATAGGTCTTAATCAAAAGCACTCCAATGTTCGAAGCCTTGTAATAGGTTTTTTCGAATAAGAGTGTGAAACTTTTGGGGCACTCCATTGAAGGCCGTTCTAATCGAATACCCTTCGCTTCATGAGTGATGGTAATATTTTCAAAGTCATAACAATGTCGAATAACTCGGAAATTTGTTGCTTGCTCCATCATTTATTTCGAGTCAAAGAAATGTGAAGAATTGAATTCCCCAAACAAAATAAAATAAGAAAGAAATATCTTTTTATAAGTTATCTCACTATTATACATCAAGCTTATTTTTATCAAATATCATTCATAGCTCATATCATCCTTCTTATTGTCATGCAGTCACATTATGCATACATCATCTAAACATGAAGCATCCTCATCATTATTCATGGTAGCATCATATTTAAATACACACATCACATGTCAAGTGCATCTCATAACCAATGTCACTGTATGGAATTATTACATACATCTCATCACCATATATCCAATTAAATGCATACATCATGTATAAGCATCTCATCATACTCATGGCCCACTACATTGCATTCCATTCATATCAATATTATCACACTCATACATTCACATTCATTTCATTAGCATGTATTCATACCATGCATCACATAATAAGTCATAGCTATATTGCATCGCATTAGCATCATACATTCTACATCAAGTTAGGTGCACCAAGCATCAACTTCAAACAAAAAGAAATAACAGATTCTAGACAAAGCACTCAACCATGAAGAACAATGAAAAATTGGCCAATCCTCGACCAAGAAGGAAGAAAATATCAAAAAAGGATTTGAAACCTCAAAATGGAGGACCATCATGCCAAAAAAACGACAAAACAAAGGAAGCAAAAATAAAGAAAATACAATTTTAAATGAACAATTACTAACCATGGATTTCTCTTTCCTTTTCAGGTCTTGTCTCATCATTAGTGGTGAAACATACCAACCAATATTATCACTTTGATCATGCCTCTTCTTCAAATTTGTAGCTTGATCAACCAATATTATCACACCGGTTATGCCTCTTCGTCAAAGTCGTAGTTTGACCTCAGCACACACCGGTCATGCCTCTTCGTTAG
Source organism: Abelmoschus esculentus (assembly GCA_035048815.1). Taxonomy (NCBI): domain Eukaryota; kingdom Viridiplantae; phylum Streptophyta; class Magnoliopsida; order Malvales; family Malvaceae; genus Abelmoschus; species Abelmoschus esculentus. The sequence continues at coordinate 9,116,146 of JAUCBN010000049.1, forward strand.
AGTCATAGCTTGACCTCAACACATATCGGATCATGCCTATTCGTCAGAGTTGTAGCTTGGTCTACCTCAAACCCGATCATGCCTCTTCTTCAAATTCGTAGCTTGATCACCCTCAACAAACCAGTCATGCCTCTTTGTCAGAGTTGTAGCTTGACCACCCCAAACAAAACCTATTATGCCTCTTCGTCAGAGTCGTAGCTTGATCACCCTTAACAAATTGGTCATGCCTCTTCGTCGGAGTCGTAACTTGACCACCCCTAACACCCGATCATGCCTCTTCGTCAGAGTCATATCTTGATCACCCTTAACAAACCGGTCATGCCTCTTCGTCGGATTCATAGCTTGATCACCCCTAACACCTTATCATGACTCTTCATCAGAGTCGTATCTTGATCACCCCTAACAAACCCAGTCATGCCTCTTCTTCGGATTCGTAGCTTGACCAACCCTAATAACTCGATCATGCCTCTTCGTCAGAGTCGTAGCTTGATCACTCACTAACACCCGATCATGCCTCTTTGTCATAGTTGTAGCTTGATCACCCCTAACAAGTCGATCATGCCTCTTCGTCGGAGTCGTAGCTTGATCACCCTTAATACCTCGTTCATGCCTCTTCATCGGAGTTGTAGCTTGACCACCTCTAACAACTCGATCATGCCTCTTCGTCAGATTCGTATCTTTATCACTCACTAAAACCCCGATCATGCCTCTTTGTTAGATTCGTAGCTTGTTCACTCCTAACTCCCCGGTAATGCCTCTCTATCGAAGTCGTAGCTTGACCACTAAACCCACCGAGCCATGCCTCTTCTTCAGAGTCGTAGCTTGACCCAACCAAAAGATCTCGTCTCGTCGTCGGTGGCGTAGTCGATCACCCATATCCAACTTTCTCTTTACTCTTATCTTTTTAATTTTTTGTAGTTTTAAATAATTACATGGATGTCTTGTTCTGAATCACTTTTCTTTTTATTCGTACAAGTTTTGTCTTTCAATGAAACGAAGAGATGAAAAAATCAATCGAACCTTAACTCTCCATCAGTGGTGTAACGGGTCAACAGGCGTGTTTATTTCTCAAGCAATTAGAAAGACGATCTAGTTCGATTTTGAAGAAAATGAGATGTTGGTGGCATCATGTGACGAAAAGGAGTGAAGAAATTGATCAGGAAGAAACGTGGTGTAGACTAAGTGGCAATTGGACCAACAAAAATGGTCGTCTTATATCTTTGTTCAGTCATTGTTTCACAACGATGAACAAAGAGGAGAAACTATAATAACCATTTTATCCGGGTTTGATAAAATCACTAAACCCTAAATTGAATACCCTAAACCGAATACCAAAACCCTAAACCAAAAATTCCAAATTAAACAAAATATCAAGAAATCCTAAGATAATAAAATATTTTTAAATTCCAAAAATAATATACCATTAAATTAAAAAAAAGATTTCATTTATTACATCAATCCATTAAATATACAAACCCAGATCTTTCGGCCCACATCAATTGACCCAATTTACAAATACAAACCAAACCATTAGCCTATTAACAACCAAAGTCTGTTACCATATTAGACCCAATTACCATACCCATTACCTAAACCCAACAAACAAAATAAACATGTCTGACACCAGTAATTCATAATTAACCCATAAACCAAAACTGCAACTCGATTCAATCCATAAGCAATTTGGGTAACCCGAATATGACCCATAAACTTTTTCCCCTCCCCTATCCGATTCTTCAGTTACCAGAGATTCCAGGACCTTCTGGAAAATGACCGTTCGGATTCACCTGGTCCCTTCGGGCTCCCCCCCCCCCCACACATCGATCATTCATCTTCACCAGTAGATTAGCATCACGGTGGAACGCCATAGATCAATGCCACGCCAGCAACATCTGCATCCTTTTTTTTCCTCTTCTCCCGCCAACATCAAATAGATCTAAAACCAATGGTCCCTTACTCGTACAACACACCTCAGCAGCACCTATATGCAAACAAGAAAAGGACATAAATTAGAACCAATTTCCAGTAATTTTCATTTATTTTTTAATTTAAAAATCAACTATAAAGCCCTAAATCATATGAATGTAATGTTTAAGACAAGAGTTTTGCAAAGAATGAATGCAAACCAAAATTTTTAGAGCACTCTATATTTTTTTTCTCAAATAACTAAATAAGAACAAAGAGGCTGTGTGATTTTACCTTTGGTGGTGTAGTTGGATTCCCGTAACCAGTCGTCACCATCGCCTTCTTCATTTTTTTAAAAGCTTCAAGTTTTAAAAATGGTTTTAGAAACTCAGATTTCAAAATAAAAAAGATTCATTTTTTGAATCATTTTCGAAAAGATTTATAAGAAATTAGACATTTTTAGATCAATTTTGAGCTTAAAACAAGAAAACATATCTCTTTGGGTTTTAAAAAAATCGCATACCATCATTAATGGTAGTTAAGGCGATGACATCAATGGCTGATTCCTGGTCTTGAAAAAGGAGGAAGCGAGTCTTTGAAATTTATTTCTCCTATTTTGTGTTTTTAGTCGAAATGAGGAGATGAAAGCTTTGAAACTCTATTTTAATTTTTTTAATTATTGTTTTGATGGAAACCGTGCAAAAATCATGTCCTTTGATGACCTAATATTAACCGGAGGTTCCCACAATTCTTTAAGCCTTTTCTTTTAATATTATTATTAATTTTTTGACGTTGTAAATCAATTTCCTTTATTATTAATAATATTATTTATCTTTGATTATTGTTTCATTTAATATGATATTTAAAATTTTCATTTAAATTTGCTTTTGATCGTTTTAAACTTTTTATTATTTTATTAATTTTTTTCTAGTATGATTTGAAAACCTGTATAGTGGTGTGGGGTGTTATTTTTTTATTATTTTATTTTCATTTCAGATGATATTTTTTTCTTGGTTTTCATTTTAGTTCAATAAATTATTATTCTATTTAGATAAAATGAATAACAAAAAGATAAATAAATATAATCCCCTTGACCCGGTCTAGACGCCTGTTGCGTGATTTTAATGCAATGTAAATGGTGCAAGTGTACACGTCGCAAGTAATAGTATAGATTAGATATTGTCTCCATAGGGATTATTTTGGGCCACTTTGCTTAAGTTATCACACTGTAAAATTAAATGCAAATGTGTTAATTAGAAGGTCGTCACCCTGAGTTAATAATTTCCTTGTCGTGTCTTTTGACAAGTGCTCAACACACTATCACTTTTTACTCCTTTTTTTGGGCATTAATCATCAAATATACACCAACTCGGACCAATGCATGTGCTTAATGTGATATATTTAGAAGTTATGCTCATATAGATAATATTTACAGAAAAAGGCACGTTTTACTGCATTTTTATATCTGTGCAGGAGAACCAGTGCCGCGGTAGGGACAAGGCCGAGGCAGGACCTGATGCCGAGGCAGCAGCAAAAAGACAGGAAGCAAGACTATAGGCGATGGAAAGACAAAAATCCAAGGAACGTGTCTGGACTTGAAGCCCATAAATCGGAGCTGGCTAACATAAGGAAAAGCCCAAAGGAAGACCACGCGGGAAAGCCCCTTAGCCGAATATAAACTTGGAAATATATTTAATTATGTACTTGACTTGTTCCCTACTCCAAGTTGTATTCTACTTAGGAAAGGTTTGCCCTAGGTCTAGCCTATATAAGGACCTAGCCACCCAATGTACAATATACAGAATACCTAGGGAGAGCCGACTTTTACTCTTGTTTCTTCCCTCTTCATTATGTTCTAAACCTTCATAGGGATTAGGTGAAGGTTGTCGAGTATTTGTGAGAGGAGATTGTACTTTGTCTTTGATTCAATGCAATAAAGTTATCAAGGTTTGCTTATCCTTTGTTATTCCTTGTTTTCACAATTGAGCTCGGGAGAGGATATTGTGAATCATCCATTTATCTAAGCTCGGGAGAGATAGATTCACGAAAGGGTTAAGTACGGTGTTTCAATCGCGAAATACTAACACGGCCTAGGGATAGGTTAAGAGTTTTAACGGCTAAAAGAAGTGTGAGATTGGTTGGTGAGTATAATTGGTTCACGCCGGGAGGTATCATCAAGGACTAGTCATTAACAACACTCTGACTTAGGGATAAGCGGAGTCATCCAAGGACACTTTGCCGAACTTTGGTAAAGTCTGCCCACGAGCAAAGGATTACCGCGGCAGACAGTATTGCTGCTGCCAAGGCAGTAAACTGCAGTGCTGTCGAGACAGTGATATACGATTGCATGGGACAGAGACAAGTCAATCAAATCCACAATACGACGCAACTGGATCCTAGCCCATCTCTCTCTACTATTTCAATCCTTTATTTTTATTTAGTTATTTTAGTTTAAATAAATCATATCAACTCACTTGTGCTTTTATCTTTCTACAGAACAAGAAGGTGAAGAAAGCATATTAATTATACCGGTCCCTGAGGAGACGATAACTCGATAAAATACTTATCACTTATTACTTGCGATGTGTCCACTTGCACTAAACGCGCACTTTTGACATGCGAAAAGTTTTTGGCGCCGTTGCCGGGGACTGGCAACTAAATTTTTTTTTCTTTATTTTCTTATTTATTTTTATTTTTATTTTACTTTTGTTTTTCGTGGTGTATGACCAGGGCCAATCCAACTAACCCCTTGTACGAGTTAGATCCAGAGATCGAAAGAACAAGGCAAAGGTTGAGGAGACAGATCCAAGGAGCCATGGCAGAACATCCGGCAGGACAAAACTTACCTGCCGGTAATGGAGTACTTCCGCCGCCACCTGGGCCGCGGCAGCTCACTGTCAAGGACTTCCTGGAAGAGGACTTAAACGGATTAAACATAGGAGTCGTTACACCAGAGATTGAAGCAACCCATTTTGAACTCAAACCCGTTATGTTCAATATGTTAAATACAATTGGACAATTTGGTGGGTCTGCAACTGAAGACGCAAGGCAACACCTCAAGTCCTTCATGGAAATCTGCAACTCTTTCAAAATCCAAGGAGTCCATGAAGATGTCTTGCGATTAAAGCTATTCCCTTATTCACTGAGGGATAGGGCGAAAGCGTGGTTAAATAGCATTCCAGCAGGATCTATTGGTTCCTAGAGTAAGACGAGGAGGAGTAAGACACCAAGCCACGGTAAATGAATTAGATTCATCAAGTTCAGTGGCAGCACAATTGGCCTCTCTTACCAAGATGGTGCAAAACCTACAGTTACAACACAATACCCGTGAGGTCAAGGTAATTGATTCATACTGTGACTTATGTGGAGGTAACCACAGTTCCTCTGACTGCATGAATCAAGGAACTGGTATGTATGTTGGGAACTACAACCGTAACAATGTGATGTCCAACACATACAACCCCTCATGGAAGAGGCATCCAAACCTATCATGGAGCAACCCAAACAATTCCTTAAACCCAATCACCCAACCTTCGGGATTTCAGCAACCGATGCCGCCGCAGCAAGTCCAGTAGCCGATGCCGCAACAACAGATGCAGCAGCAACCGGTAAGTTCATTGGAAAACACGCTAAAGGCCTTCATGATGAAAACTGAGTCATACATGGCAGAAAATAGTAATTTCATCAAGAGGACAAATGCCTTCATGTATATAACTGATATGAGGTTGCAAAATCAAGAAGCGGCCATAAAAGCGCTGGAAACTCAGGTTGGGCAGTTTGCTCAATGCATAAACACTAGACCACAAGGAAGCCTACCTAGCAATACTGAAGTTGCTAAGGTAATAAGCCATGAACAATGCAAGGCAATCAATACTAGGAGTGGTCTACAGCTGAAGGAAAAGATCCCAAAGAGCCAAATTCAATAAGCGGATCAAGCAAAAGAAGAGGCCGAGCAAACTGAAACTGACAACACTGCCCCGGCAGAAAGCGCTGCAACTCCTGAGCAGCCTGCCGAGGCAACTGTCGCGTGTCAAAAGTGCGCGTTTAGTGCAAGTGGACACATCGCAAGTAATAAGTGATAAGTATTTATCGAGTTATCGTCTCCTCAGGGACCGGTATACTTAATATGCTTTCTTTATCTTCTTGCTCTGTAGAAAAATAAAAAACACAAGTGAATGGGTGTGATTTATTAAACTAAGGTAATTGAATAAAAATAAAAGAGTTGAAATATTAGAGAGAAAGATGGGCCAAGATCCAGTTGTATTGTACTGTGGACTTGATTGACTTGTCTTTATCCAATGCAATCGTATATCTCTGCCTCGGCAGCACTGCAGTTTACTGCCTGGGCAGCGATAACGTTGTCTGCCGCGGCAATTCCTTGCTCGTGGGCAGACCTTACCAAAGTTCGGCAAAGTGTCCTTGAATGACTCCGCTTATCCCTAAGTCAGAGTGTTGTTGATGACTAGTCCTTGATGATACCTCCCGGCGTGAACCAATTATACTCACCAACCAATCTCACACTTCTTTTAGCCGCTGAAACTCTTAACCTATCCCTAGGCCGAGTTAGTATTTCGCGATTGAAACACCGTACTTACCCCTTTCGTGAATCTAACTCTCCCGAGCTTAGATAAATGGATTACTCACAAACTTCCCTCCCGGGCTTGAATGCAAGAACAAGGAATAACAAAGGATAAGCAAACCTTGATAATTCTTATTGCATTGAATGAAAGATAAAGTACAATCTCCTCTCACAAATACTCCACAACCTTCACCTAAACCCTATGAAGGTTTTAGAACATGATGGAGAGGAAAGAAACAAGAGTAGAAGTCCGCTCTACCTAGGTATTTCGATGTTTGATACATTGGGTGGCTAGGTCTTTATATAGGCTAGACCTAGGGCAAACCTTTCCTAAGTAGAATACAACTTGGAGTAGGGAACAAGTCAAGTACATAATAATAATATATTTCCAAGTTTGAATTCGGCTAAGGGGGCTTTCCCGCGTGGTCTTCCTTTGGGCTTTTCCTTGTGCTAGCCAGCTCCGAATCATGGGCTTCAAGTCCAGACACGTTCCTTGGATTTTTGTCTTTCCATCGCCTATCACTTTGCTTCCTGTCTTCCTGCTGCTGCCTCGGCATCAGGTCCTGCCTCGGCCTTATCGCTGCCGCGACACTGGTTCTCCTGCACAGATATGAAAACGCAGTAAAACGTGCCTTTTTCTATAAATATTATCTATTTAAGTATAACTTCTAAATATATCACATTAAGCACATGCATTGGTTCAAGTGGGTGAATATTTGGTGATAAATGCCGATAAAAGGAGTATAAAGTGATGGTGTGTTGAGCACTTATCAGCAGCAACAACTCCAGTGGTGCCAGGTATAAAAATTCAAACTCAAGAAACCCTGGAGGAGATGAGACCACCACCACCTTTCCCGCAAAGGTTGAAAAAGCAGAAACAGGACCAACAATTCAAGAAATTCCTCGACATCTTGAAGCAAGTCCACATCAATATACCGTTCGTTGAAGCTATTGAACAAATGCCGAACTATGCCAAGTTCCTAAAGGACATGGTATCAAAGAGAAAACGAATAGGTGAGTTTGAGACATTGGCTGTTACCGAGGGATGCATGGCAATGCTGCATAACCGCATGCCACCAAAATTAAAAGATCCTGGTTGCTTTACTATTCCTTGTGCGATAGGAAAGAGCTATGAAGGTAAGGCCCTATGCGACCTTGGAACAAGCATAAACCTCATGCCTAAATCAGTCTTCCAAAAGCTTGGAATTGGAAGGCCGAAACCTACAACAGTGATGCTCCAACTAGCGGATAGATCTTATGTGCAACCTGAAGGCAAAATTGAGGACATACTGGTAAGAGTTGACAAGTTTATTTTTCCTGCCGACTTCCTTGTCCTTGATTGTGAAGCAGATGACAATGCACCGATCATCCTTGGGAGACCCTTTCTAGCAACTGGACGCACATTAATTGACGTGGAAAAAGGAGAGTTGACTATGCGGGTCAATGACCAACAAGTCAAACTTAACGCATTCCACAACTTAAAGAAGTATGATGATCCAGAGGAATGCAAGGCCATCCACACCGTAGATAATAAGATATCCTGCCTGGGCAGTCTGCTCGGCAGAATATTCGGCAAGAAGATTAAGCCCAAGGTGGATGGACAGACAGCAAAAAGGAGTGGCCTACAACCGATTCACAATTTGGGCCTAAGGGAGAAAATAATTTTGGGAGATGCATTTGCATGCTCTCCACCAGTAACATGACCTCTCCCCTTTTTCTTTATTATTATATTAGGATTAGTAGTTTATTTTTATTTTTTCTAATTATTTTTGCTTTAAATATTTTCTCTTTCGTGTGTTTTATTTTTTTTAGGTTAATAAGCAAGAATAAGGGAAAAGTAGTTCATAGCAGGAACTCTGCCGAGGTAATAAAATAGTGTCAGGGTCGCAGTAGTCCCAACGGGCAGAACAGTGTAACGGCTAGTCTGCCGAGATTCCTGTCGCGACAGAAAAAGGAAACAGTTACAAACGGCTAGTGGTCTCAACGGTCACAAGGCCAAGGCCTATATAAGAAACTCCTTCCTCTTGAACTATTCACTCTTACTTTCTTGTTTTCTTTAGTATTCATAACAATCTCTCTCTCAATTACTCTCTGCCTTCTAATTCTTGTAAAATCTCCAGATTCTCTTCAAGAAAAAACTCCAAGAACTCACACCTCTCTATCTTGATGGCAACATACAAAAGATTCACCCCATCCAACGTTGAAGATCGACTCAACCGATCTTTCATCGCTAGGCAACTTTGGGAAGAGCAAGGGTTCCAGCATGCGGACGAAGAGAACTACGGCATTGAACACTACCTCTATGACAGAATTAAGTACCAGAATTGAGAAATTTTCTGTCTGCAACCTGCCCAGGCGAACGCCACGGTCGTGCGGGAGTTCTAAGCTCATGGGCCCAGCAAAAACTCCCTATTTGTTCACTGCCGCGCAAGCCAGTCCAGCTCGATGCCGAGACGATCAATAATTTCTACGGCCTCACCCCAGACAGTGATATCCACGCCGAATTCTTGGAAGATATCACTGCGGAGGACTATGAACTCATCAAAGATGATCTTTGTTACGGGAATACCCCATGGGAAACCGGTACCCATCGAGGATCCGTAACAAGATAAAGCCTAAAGCCGGAGGCCAAGATGTGGAATACCTTCGTCAAACGACGCCTCATCCCAACATCACACAATAGCATAGTGGATTGCAAGAGATTGGTGCTTATCCAATCCATCATCAACAAGAGGACCATCAACATTGGAGAAATCATCCTACGGGAGATTCACGAGTGCGGTAAGAAAGATCGAGGACCATTGTATTTCCTTTGCTTGATTACGGGTTTATGTGTTTCTACAGGTGTGCCTATTGAAGAAACCGATGAATACACCCCCCCAAGAAGAGTATGGACCAGAGACTTCTGCCACAAAGTCATGCAAATCACGGAAGCAGAGCCTGTCCAGGCAACGCCGCAGTAGTTCACTGCCGACACTACTGTCGGGGCCCAGTACACGACAGACATGCCTGGTACTACCCACACCTCTGCCGCAGCAGACCCGTACCAAGAAATCTTGCAACGCATGGCAGCAATGGATCTTCGACAACAACGGTACATGGAGTACCAAAGGGACTTCAATGGCACTCTAGCCCAGATGATGCTACACGCCTTCCCCGACCAAAGAGTACAATTCCTGGAGTTCCCAAGCAACATGTTCGTCACCGCCGCACCTTACACCGAGACTACACCAGCCCCGGGAGGACCAAGGACGTTCTTCCATGCGGACCCTCAGCCCCAATACCAGGCTGCCAGCCCATCTAGGGCGGCAAACTCTGCCGCGGCCTCTTCTGCCAGCAGAAGGCAATCCAAGCGAAGGGCCGTTTTCAGCACTCCACCCCGACCGCCAATTATCATGGGCAGTCTATCCGCCGATATAGATGCCTATGTGCACCAAAGCTCCACTGCCGCCGGCCCAAGCACACACCACACCGGAGGAGCAACTGCGATGGGAGGAGGAACGGACGTGATGATAACCGAAGAGATGGAGGATGTCGAAGAAGGAGATGAGGTAGAAGCCCCGATGCAACGGACACCACCCACTCGGGTCCAACCGCCCCGGCAAGCAAAAACGCAACCATCGCCTTCACCATGGACAAAGCATTTGGCATCAAGGCCACGGAGGAAAATTGTTACGAGCAGCTCTTCGGAGTCGCTTTAAATTTCTTTGTCCTTAATTCAATATTAATTGTTTTTACTGTTTCTACTTGCTGCTTATAATTCATATTCTGTTTTGCCGTTTATTTCTTCAAATCTAAAACATTGAGGACAATGCTTGGTTTGAGTTTGGGGGTGCAGATTCACTACCAAGTCAGCAATCTACTGTCGCGGCCTTACCAAAAAGGGAGTATTCCAGTGATTTTTTTTTAAAAAAATTTTATGCTCCCCGCCTTACTTGAATTCGCTGCCTACACTCTTGCACTGCTCATCATCAGTATTGCCTTAGTTTACTCTTTAAGGCTATAGAAATCTTTCTCCTTACCATGTTTAGGTTCTGTTAAGAGGACTTAACCTTAGGATGCTTAAGGATGAAAACTTAGAAGCTTACTATAGGAAGAACTTTAAACACTTTTGGGACTTGTTGGATTATAGGAATTCTTTTAATGAACTTAGGTGATAAAGACTTAGATTTTTGGAAAATAACTAGAGGTGCCTACCACCGGCTCTAGAAAGTCTCTTCTTCATGCTAGAGGTGCCCGAAATTGACTCTAGAATGTGTTTAGGAATATTAAAAAGAAGGAATTTAGTGAAAAGAAAAACACAAGTCTTTGAGGTGCCCGAAACCGGCTCAAGATTTGGGGTTTGAGAAAGAAGAGAACACTAAACCAATGTCTATTTGTCTTGAACTTAGAGTTTATCTAAGAAAGCCTTTAATCAACTTGTCCACAAAAACGCACACACTCACAATCTCTATAGTTTGTTTCTAGGTAAACCCTTGGGTAACCGAATGGTTAAGGCTTAAGAATAGGCCTAGTTATGGTGCGGAGAATAGATGGACATGTAAGACCAAGAGAGAGTTTAGTTCGGCAAATTGATGGTTTGCATTGCTTGAGGACAAGCAATAGTTCGAGTTTGGGGGTGTGATAAGTTCTCAACACACTATCACTTTTTACTCCTTTTTGGGCATTAATCATCAAATATACACCCACTCGGACCAATGCATGTGCTTAATGTGATATATTTAGAAGTTATGCTCATATAGATAATATTTACAGAAAAAGGCACGTTTTACTGCGTTTTCATATCTGTGCAGGAGAACCAGTGCCGCGGCAGGGACAAGGCCGAGGCAGCAGTAGAAAGACAGGAAGCAAGACTATAGGCGATGGAAAGACAAAAATCCAAGGAACGTGTCTGGACTTGAAGCCCATAAATCGGAGCTGGCTAACACAAGGAAAAGCCCAAAGGAAGACCACGCGGGAAAGCCCCTTAGCCGAATATAAACTTGGAAATATATTTAATTATGTACTTGACTTGTTCCCTACTCCAAGTTCTATTCTACTTAGGAAAGGTTTGCCCTAGGTCTAGCCTATATAAGGACCTAGCCACCCAATGTACAATATACGGAATACCTAGGGAGAGAGCCGACTTCTATTCTTGTTTCTTCCCTCTCCATTATGTTCTAAACCTTCATAGGGATTAGTTAAAGGTTGTTGAGTATTTGTGAGAGGAGATTGTACTTTGTCTTTGATTCAATGCAATAAAGTTATCAAGGTTTGCTTATCCTTTGTTATTCCTTGTTTTCACAATTGAGCTCGGGAGAGGATATTGTGAATCATCCATTTATCTAAGCTCGGGAGAGATAGATTCACAAAAGGGGTAAGTACGGTGTTTCAATCGCGAAATACTAACACGGCCTAGGGATAGGTTAAGAGTTTCAGCGGCTAAAAGAAGTGTGAGATTGGTTGGTGAGTATAATTGGTTCACGCCAGGAGGTATCATCAAGGACTAGTCATCAACAACACTCTGACTTAGGGATAAGCGGAGTCATTCAAGGACACTTTGCCGAACTTTGGTAAGGTCTGCCCATGAGCAAGGGATTGCCGCGGCAGACAGTATTGTCGCTGCCAAGGCAGTAAACTGCAGTGCTGCCGAGACAGTGATATACGATTGCATGGGACAGAGACAAGTCAATCAAATCCACAATACGACGCAACTGGATCCTAGCCCATCTCTCTCTACTATTTCAATCCTTTATTTTTATTTAGTTATTTTAGTTTAAATAAATCAAATCAACTCACTTGTGTTTTTATCTTTTTACAGAGCAAGAAGATAAAGAAAGCATATTAAGTATACCGGTCCCTGAGGAGACGATAACTCGATAAAATACTTATCACTTATTACTTGCGATGTGTCCACTTGCACTAAACGCGCACTTTTGACACGCGACATCTTTAATTTTCTTTCCTCGTTGTTGTGGTTGAATGTGTGGCTCAATTTGCGATTTAATTTTGATGGCACGAATTTTATTTGTGCAACAATTGCTACGACAATATTGCTAGGCTGAGGTAAAGATTTAGATGTTGTGATAGGTAATGCAACAGGGAAAATAGAGAGAATTGTAGGGCTACTAAAATAGATCTCCAAGATAATTCTCATGATGGTTGTTGGTGTTCGTCCGTGCAGTGCTATAAATTATGCGAACATATGTGCAAGTATACAAAGTCATGCAAGTAATAAAGGGTAAGTGAGTATCGTTCCCACGAGGATCAAGGTAAATTGTAAGTCAACTTTGTCAGGGAAAAAAGGTGTTACTAAATAAAAGGAAAATAAAAACAATGGTATAAACAAATGGAAATGAATATGTACGGTGAAGGTGTAATGGTGAAATGTTATGACAATTTTAGAATGCGAGCAACTAAAATATGTCAAGGAAAATGGAATGGATGGTGGTGGCATGATAGATGTATGAATGTGGTGTGTGAAGAGTATGGTAATATGATTGCAAGTAAACAGAGGAAAAATGAACAATTTGTAAATGCCTAGGCAAAAGCAAGATAAGAGAACACAGGTAAGCAATATGATGTAATGATCATCGATTGAAGATCCTCACTGGGAATGATTGATGGGGGTTCTTATGGATTTCTTAACCTCACTCCTATAAAAAAATAGCTATTATTTGGTCTATTCACTCGAAAGAGGTTTCTAAGGTGCTCTCACTCTCTCGAGTCAAAGGAACCTGACAATCTAAAATGCCACGATATCTCCTCTCGGTCTCAGTAGTGACATCTATCCTATCGATAAAGCACAATCCTTTTATTCTTTGAAACCCTCACTTAAGTCTCCCTCGAGAACCTAAGGTCAGATTAGGCTCTATTGGCAGTCTAGAACCCATTGCTCAAGTAGATCCTCCCTTAGTTTCTTTCGATCACTAAGGATCTATGACTAGGTTTCTCTTGAACACCTAGTGTGCATCTAAACAAAGGACACTCTCATGCATCCTAAAATTCTTAAATGATTAAACACAATAAGCAAAGCAAATAAACAAACACATAATATACTAAACATTCATAAAAAGATAAAGTTAATCATCCACAAAAACATGCACCAAAATAAGGCTAAACATGGTGGTGTGAAAGAGTTTAAGATATCATCCACAAATATCATCCATAAACATCCACATAACCTCTCAAATATATAAAATAAAGCAAAGGGAAAGGTTGGAAGACACCCTCGGTGTGCACTACCGCTGGCTTCTTCGACCACCATGGGACGCCTTAGCGTGATAGACCCTCTTGGGTGCCTAGCACGCCACTCCCTTCGAGCTCTATCAATGGAGGGACCCTTCGGACGGTGGTTGGGGAAGAAAGGTGGAAGCTTTCTCCACCGATTTTAGCTCACTTTGTGCCTCGAAAATAGCTCCAAAGGTCTCTCCTTTTTCGTGTAAAGGTTGCCCCTTTATTAGTTCACCACTCCTTATAAAATGGGGGGTGAAAACCCTAGGGTTTAGGGAAATTCTCTATTTCACCCCCATTCACGTGATGGCATTTCTGACATGATAACAGTGGTCCCCTCCAAGGTGGTAACAACCATCCTGTATAGCACCAGCTGACACTCCTTTGCAAAATATCTTCTTGTCTTTTTCTACAACTCTAGATATCTTCATCTTTGCCATGGTATTTTTCCTTTGTTGTCCTTTTGCAAATGCCATGACAAAACTCCCTTGCTCACAGCTTTGCTTTACCTGCACATCATCAGCCAAAACACGACCTTCCTCGTAAAATAGCATATATTTCCGCACCATAAACACTAAGGGATATATATCTACTACATGCAATATTATGATCCTAAATGCATCTAGATGCTCATGTATGTACTTAAAGACACTCAATAACTTAAGTGAAAAGGTTCTAAATATAGCCTTTTTGCGGAGTTATCAGTTGTGTCAAAAGAATTAAGCAAATCCATGAGTACTTGCCAAGGCATTTGCACTTGCCAAGGCATGTTTCGTGGTCTGGGCAGTGACATTAACAAGGATCTCTCTACCTCGCACATAAAAACAAGGTTTACTCGGATTAAACATATGAGAATAAAATTCCCTTACCCATAAGATGTTTCCTAGTTAAAAGATCTTAGACATGATGGTTGTGGTTCTTTATTTAAAAAAAACTAAGTAAACAAAAAAAAAGAAAAAAACTTAAGAGAATAAATGAAAATAAATATAAAAAGATAAATATAAAATTAAAATAAAAGATAAAAATAATATTAAATAAAAATATAAAAAAGCTTATGGAGGGTCGTTTTCGATATTTCTTATAATCCATCCGTACCCTCCATCGAGTGACAATTCTGCCCAAAAATAGTTGGTCCAATATGAGTATGGTGGTTCCCTTTTGCGTTATCATAGTGGAGGTTTCTTTCTTTCGTGTTCTCTTGTAGTGTATGTATACTCTCCACTATGATATTGTTCCTGAAGGTATGAATAAACTAATAGAAAAACTTATATCAACATCTAACCATTGAATTACCACATTGTTGTCAATCTCCATCATGGTTAGATATGACCTTCGTTGTCGTGGCAATTGTTTCTCAAACCGATTGATGTGGCAATCTTATACCAAGATTCTGTGTAAGTGAAGTGAAGGATCATGTTTCTCGAATTCTTCAAGCATCAAACCATCATGTTTTTTAGTTTTCTCAAACATCTTCAACATTAGAGATTTTGGTATGGTACTAATATCAGATAAAATTACCAAAGATAGATTATCTTCTCCCAAAAAAATCATACCCTATTTTTGATAGCTTCAAATCTTGTAAATTTGGCTCCTCAGAAGATACTTACAATGGAAGAGATGATTCTTGAAAAAATTCAAAAGGTTTAATCATTACCTTCTCATATTCCATTAACAAGGCATCGTTATCTTGTTGATTGAGCATGTCATCCTGCAATTGCCCTGGCAATTGTGGGTAAGAGTAATCCATAGATTCCTACTTCAACATTAGTGTTGTTGTAACATCCTGAGAATCATTCTCCTCAAAATTTGTTGTAGCATTACTCTCATTGGCCTCGTTGAATGTTATCATGATATTATCCTGTTTCGGCTTCTCAATTGTCGTGGCAATTATTTTTTTAGGTTCATCCAATATTGGACAATCTTTGTCATCAACTTGCTCTTGACTTTGAGGTTCCAAACTTTCCGCCTCATCGTCTAGTGTTGGGATTTCAGTATCCCTAAGAATTTATTGTTGGGGCATCAATTGATCTTTTGAATCCTCCAAGGGTGCATCCCATTTAGTTACCCTCGCATCAATTAACTCTGTTATCTTTTTAATCTCATATTTTGATCTATCAAGTCTAGCAAATGATGCTCGAAGTTTTTCCTCCAAAGAATTTGAATGTTGTTGAAAAGGACTATAATGTCATGGCATATTTATAGCATCAAAAAATTGTGATGTTAAAAAAATTTTGAGCGTGTTGATCATACCAAGAAGGATTTTGTTGTTGGTTCCATCTATGGTCCTCCATGTAGTAATATGTTTCAGGATTGTAAGGGCAATTATTAAATGAATGATTTTCTCCACAATAAGAACACAAAATTGCCCTGGCATGAACTTGTTGGGTTGCTCTTGGTTCACATAAGTAATCATCATTTAATCTAAGAAATTCTTGATTGGCTCGATTCCTATCTTCCAACATCAACTCCAGAATAGATTTGTTTTTATCGTTCTGCATCTTAAAGTTCCTTCAACTTGAAACACCCCTATATTTTTTTATTTTTTTAAATAAAAATAAAATAGGTTAGTACAAATAATAATAATGTAATAACAAAAACAATTAAAACTAATTGTCAATCTTCGGCAAGGGTGCCATAAACTTGTTGTATGATTTTAATGCAACGCAAATGGTGCTGTAACACCCTCGACCCGGTATCACATTGGGCCTCCGGCCCAAAACTCGTATTTCAAAATTTCGCTTCAAAACCCCATTAAGGATAAGTCCAAAATTCATTTTCATCACAAAATCATAATATCCAAATTAAGTTAAAACATAAAATTCGAGTAACATAAGTAGTTGAAGCTCCCAAAAATATAATCCGATTTAAAAGCATTCAACTCAAAAAAATAAAACAAAGTTACAATTACACATATAGGGTCCTAAAGTACATAGCCCACTACATCTAGTAACATTACTCTAACAACAACGTTGATGCTGAAACCCACCATGATGATGCTCCTTCGAACAAGCTTTCTTTAACCTACGCATGAAAACACATTTTGAAACGTTGAGCTAAAGAAGCTCAGTGGGTAGTCTACCAACCGGTTCACATTATTCACAACATAATTAAGCATAAGTAACATGAATTATGGCATGCCATGATTACGATGGTGCTACCATATCCGCATAAACACATGACATTATGCATGTACAATTATAGGCACATAGCTTATGCATGTCAAGTGATGTCCACACAGCATCCCAGTACTTTTACCTCATATATATATCTCATATATATATATATATACTCATATATACGGTGTCCATATAACCTCTTAATAATATAGTAGTACGGGATCCATCAACACTAGGCATGGTCCGTGGCATGTCACTCTATATAATTCGATGAGGAACCCATCAACACTAAGTAAGGTCCTAGCTGGTCTTTCGCATAATATAATAACGATAATCCATCAGCACTAAGCAAGGTTATCAGTTTTACTTTTCATATAATATTTATCTCTGGTTACCCATCAGCAATAAGTAAGGTTACTAGGTACCATATCTCATAATTATATAACATACTCTATGCAACACATCAACACTAAGCAAGGTTCCTAGTAAGTCACATAACTCAAGTGCATCATACCAAACTCGTACTGGTTTCCATACTGACTTATTTTATTAAAGTCCTAAACCATTATTCGTTTATCTGATGATTGAGGCTAAAGGCCCATTTTTCGATTTTATTATTCATTTTATAGCATAATCCACCCTTAGGGACCCTCTAAATTAAATTATGAAACTCCCAAACTCATCCTTCAAGAACTTGAGCAAAATACCCAAAGGTATCGATACGCATATGGGGTAGTATCGAAACGACCTATATCGAAATGTTTCCCTTGCGTTTCGATACAATGTGATGATGGCTTAAGACTAAGGAAAAACATAACCGTATTGATACACCTAAATGGGGTATCGATACAAGACCCTAGTTCGATACTCTCCCTAAAAGCTATCAAAACAATTTGCTACGGGAAACCCTGGTATCAAAACACCTAACAAGGGTTATCGATACGTTTTGCTACTGGAATGTTGGGTATCGAAACACGGGCTAGGCGTTTCGAAACGCTTGCCTTTCTCGCCTAAGTTTTCTCTGGGTTATTGATATACCTGCCAAGGGTATCGATACCCCTGTACGAAAAGTGCAGTTTTGAATTTTTAAACACTTAGAACTCTACCCAAAACGATTACAATGACTCCCAAATCATTCCTACACTCTAGGGGGATAATCCTAAACATGCTTACACCTTAAGTTCGAAGTTTCATCAACCATTAATCAATCCACCATGAAAGGGACATTTAATCTATCATACAACACAACAAGCATTCAAACATGCAACAAGCTTAAAACATGAAATGCATGATGTTTAAGGGTTGTATGATTATCAACCTTAGCAAAGAACACAACAACCACAAGCTCCTATCTCTTCTTCAAGCTTTCTCTTTCCCCAAGCTTTTGGAAGACTCTTCTACTTGTTTCTCTACAAGGGAAGAAGAGAAACGTATTAGAACTATTTATGAGGATTTTTCGGAGCTTAAAACACTTGAAAGAATTGAGATTTGAGATCTCAAAAGCTCAATCCCGAACTACCCTTAAACATATCTAAAAACACTCTTCCATCAAACCAAACAGAGAACACCTTGTTTTGTAGATCTCCCCAAGCTCTAACTCTTTCTCTTCAACACTAAGACAAGATTCTCAGCACAAAACCTTAAAGCTTCAACCTTTAACTCTCTCTTTCTCTTTTTAAAAAAGATGAAGAAGAAGGAGTGAAGAAAAGAGAGAAAGATGAGAGCATTTTTGCAGATAAATAATTCCCCAACCAACTCATCTTCTCATTTTTATACATTTACTAGCATGACTTCACTAAAAAGGCCTAGATCAAAACCCAACT
This sequence comes from Abelmoschus esculentus, assembly GCA_035048815.1. Taxonomy (NCBI): domain Eukaryota; kingdom Viridiplantae; phylum Streptophyta; class Magnoliopsida; order Malvales; family Malvaceae; genus Abelmoschus; species Abelmoschus esculentus. The sequence continues at coordinate 9,134,781 of JAUCBN010000049.1, forward strand.
CAAAGCCCAACAAGATTAAGACCCAAACCACTCAAACCCGAGGCCCAACACCAAAGCCCAACTCTTTGGGTTAACCCGATACTCGGATCCGGATCCGGGTCGTGACACGTGCAAGTGTACACATCGCAAGTAATATTATATATTAGATATCGTCTTAAAAGGGATTGGTTTGGGCCACTTTGCTTAAGTTATCGCACTATAAATTAAAAAAAAACAAGTAATAATGATAAGAGTTTAAATAAACATAAATAACAATAAAGGAAAAGATAGATGAAATCGAGTAGGTGAGAGAAGAGGTTAGGTTATCCTGAGTTGTGGAGTGATGTTCGAATTGAATTCTTCTTTGTAAATGAGTGCTCGCACCGCTCAATTCGTTTCAGCAATTGGGCTCAGTCGAATTGCTTAGTCATTTCTTCGAATGCTTGGGCAATTGCGATGAGGGAATTACTCAATTAATTTAAGTGACTATCCCCAAATTTAGGTGAAGCGTTCTTCAATGGTCTTTGTTATCCTTAACGCGAAACTTTGTTAATGTACAATATTTTATGATACATCCCTGTGTTAATCAAAGGTGTATAATAACCAATTTGTGCTTCTTTTAGCCGTTGAAATCCTGCACTTATCCCTAAGCCGGATTAGTTCTCTCGCACTTGGATCGAACCATGCTTATTCGTTTCGTGAATCTAATTCTCCCGAATCTAGATAAATGTATCTTTATCGAGGTTCTTTCTCAATTCTCTCGCAAACCAAATAAATGCCAAGAATAAGCAAACCTTGATTAAGAACAACTTAAATACTAAATCCAAATCGTATCTCACAACCACAAAACAAAATAACCCAAACCAATTACATCATTTCATAATTAGGTTCTAAAGATATACAAAGAATAATCCCAATTTTACTCTTTAATTATACTCTCTTCTTCAACTCCTCAATTCGACTCATGTCATAGCTTGATTTCATGCTCTTTTTTTATAGGAGAAGGCTAAGTGAAGTCTTGTGATGAGAATTGAAAATAAATATAAAGAGATAAACATCTCTTTAAAAATTATTTTTCACATTCAATTCAAATCTCCACTTACCAAATTAGATCCAATCCTCTAAAATCTTTCCTTGATTTTGAATTCAATCTTGATCTACTTGAGATTGTCTCCAAATCGGCATCTATATCCAAGGAATTAAATCCTACAAACATGAAAACACACAATCGCAATATCTTTTTTCACAAAATTAACCAAAATATAAATTAAATACAATAATTAAGGAAATTATGTAATTATGCATGAATGACTAATAATGTAACTAATATTTTTCTTAAATCTAGAAATAATATGAGTAAAAAGGGTAATAAATATAGTACATTTGAACACTCATCAATACCTCTCGACTCGAACGAGCTACACGGAGAATACCGAAGCTAATCCAAAGACTCGCCCTGATAGACGGCCTTAAATTTTAACTGCTACTTTCTTTTTTATTATCTTATCTAGATTCTTTTAATTAGATCCTACATGTTCATGCAAGGAATAAGTTCAATTGCTACGGAATTCGATAAGAAATGCGTCCTAATTTAATCGAACAAGTTTAGGGATCTAATTGTAAATTTATATAATTTTAAGGACTAAATGTAAAATTAAAGTTACCAATATTTAATTAAGTTCATTACATCTTTATTTGTAAATTTTCAGCTTAAAAGAAGGTCTATAAGCATCTAATTGCTTACTAGATGTTTAGTGACTAAAACATAAAGGTTTAAAACCTATTTTTCAACCTATAACGATAGTAACACTCAAGGGTTCGAACCCCTTGACACTTTTCTGATACCAAAGCATTATTAAAACAGGTCGAAATGATGCACAAATGTTTCGATACTCCTTCGATGCTCAGCGTAGCAAACCCGCATTTTGATACAGTTTGCCCCTCGTTCCGATACGATTTGCTACTTTAAAAACTGGTTTTGGAACTCGAAATCAGCGTATTAATATGCCTTCTTGTTTTTAAGCTATTTTTTCGATACGAGTTCATGTGGTTTTGATACCCAAGCATATTTTTCCCAGAAATCCTTCACCTTTTTGCCTGCGTATCGATACCCTATGAAGGGGTATCGAAACCCTCTGCTTAGAAAGTCATATTTCATTGGTTTCATGTCTTAAACGAAATCTAAAGATCTCCTAAATGCAAAAGAGTACCTAAAGGCGTAAACTACAAGTTATAACTAGTTCTCAAGATGCAATCCATCCTAGATAGTATAAGTTCAATATCCAAAACCTCAAAATCATAAATTCAAGTATCTAAACTCATGGTTCAATAATACTTCATAAATAGTATAGAATTCCTAACTCGATTGCTCTCGACTACCTAAAAAAATACTCAAGCTAAATATTAAATAAGGCACAAATAAGGCTTTCCTTGCTTCTTCGGACGATCTTCTCACTATTGATCTGCATTGCAAGGAAAAAAATGGTTAAGCTATTGCTTAGTGAAGGAATCATAAAAAAATTTTAAACTACTTGCAATACAGCCTATAGCATACCAAAATCATTTGTAATTAAAAACAATTCATGCTTTTTTAAAATAACATACGTTCCTAACATTGTCACCAATAGTAAAATCCAGCAAGTGTACCAATTCTTGGAACTAATCCACCAAAACTAAAGGCTTTTATGCTACACATAGCAAAGCTTATTAATGTTTGAAATCAAATCAAACACCCGCAAGAATTTATTGACAATAATAATTAGTAAAACTTAACACTTGTGTTTTCTCGTGTTGGTATTAGTGAACCGACTAAAATTACCTCTAATCGTTGGGATAAACGAAACTCACATGTATAACATGTCAGGCATGAGGCCAAATGGCCGACATGCCATGTATAAGGGCCAATCGTCACCCATACCACGTGTGAAGGCTAAACCGCCTAATCACACCCATGATGGATTAAATCCAATCATGAAATCTCACCTTAGCATCCGGGATAAACAATACTTTGAATATAGTACAACACATATACCACTCTGTAAGTACTAACTCTAATGCATTACTAAGGCATTTAATACACGTACACAATTTGTAATTATAGTGCACTCAAATCCTAATGACCGATCATCTTATCCCTATTAACCATCACTTAATAACCAACACAAAACAATATCAATACTCAAGTTTCTCTTTAAAAACAATAAGAAATTTACTCGTATCCCACTAACTTATGCTTAAATTTCATAAACTGGTAAATCGACATATATCATGTTTCTAGAAAACAAATTGTGGGAGAATTAAACCAATATAAAAACAGTCTTTTGAGCATTTAAAAAGCATAAACATTTATGCAAAATATCGTACGAGCATGACAATTAGCATAGTAAAACAAGCATAATATAGGAAACGCTTTTTACGAGAGATATGTAAAACTTACTTCGGAGTATAGGTAGGTTTTTAAAACCTTCCTTACAACCCAACCTTTTTAAAACAAAGTTAAAACACTTTCGCAATAGTCCACTCTCAATTCGACTCACCAAAAGACATAACTTGATCGACAAGCCACCAATCTGAACCGAAACTCTTTCAAACTTGATCTCCTACTTCTTGCCCTGTTTCAAGCATAAAAACCAAAGGATTTAATGCTCCTAAACACAAAAACAACCCTTATTTCGGATCACAACACAACAACCTTTAAAACCCTTAAAAACCCTAATCGAAAACTTTTCGAAACCCACTAAACTTCTCCTAAACCTATAGTATGGGATTAAAGACTTTAAAAAACACATTATAAATATCTTAATACTTAAAAAACATGAATTTAGGACCCAAAACAGTGACTTAAAACCCTGGAATAAAAATTATAGGTTTTGATCAAAAAAACCGATTTTTCTTAAACCAAAAGAGTAAAAATGTTTTTATCAAGCCAATAACTTGGTAATTTCAATAAATAACCCTTAAGAATCAAAGGATTGAATATCTCATACCTCCAATTCTAACCCAACCAACTTCCATGATTTTTGAGGAAGAAAACGATTGAAAACAACTTTTAAAGAAGAAAAGTTATAATTATTTATTCAAACGAAATTAATTAAAAAGAAAGTGGATTTAATTGATAAGACGGTTGTTCTCTGCCTTGGGAAAAGGGAAAATGAAAATTAGAAAAAGGGTTTAGGTTTTGACATAAAAATAAGGTTTATAAGTTTTAATTTAAGTTATTTGGGTTATTAATTAAAAACTTTGGGTTTAGTGTTAATTAAATAAGTCCATGAAAGTTTAAATCAATTAGGATTAGGATTGTATCAAAGCCCCTTAAAGATTCAAAGTTTTGGCTTAGTTTATTAAATTTTCCTCGAGTATTCAATTTTTACAAAATGGTCACTAATTTCAAAATCTTAGGGATTCAAGGGAAATTTTTTGAAATTGAGTTGACCAAAGTTAACTATATATTAAATAAATATTTTTCATATTTTATTTCGATTAAAAAAAATTTTAAGTAATTAATCCCGAACTAGGCTAAACCGGCTCACTAACTTCTTAGCCCATTTTTGGAGCGTTAAAATAAATAAATAAATAAAGCACATGTACATAAAATAAATGATGAAATAAGCAAATAAATAAAATTAAACATATAACATATAAAATAAATATATAAACAACATTATAAATAAACATAAGGAAAGAAACCATAGTACATGATATATAATAACATATAAAAATTATAATATAAATATATATATATGACGTAAATTATGTAACAAAAGGTAAGTATACATAGTAAACAATATGATAAAATAAATGTAATATATAAGTAGTTGATTTATATGATAATATAGTTAAATAAGATGTTATGTATAGAAAATATAATACAATATATATTATAAATACTTTATAATATAAAACATACAAGATAAAAAAAAAAAGACGGGGACCAAAATGTTAAAATTAGAAATATAAAGGTCGATTTAAAACAAAAATAAAATAAAAATGGACGAAATTAAGACAAAGAAACAAGTTTAGGGGACTAAAACAATGATTAAACCATGAGGGAATCAAAACGACACAAAAATCAGAGGACTAAACAAAGGATTAAACCCTAATCGAAAGTAAAATGGTATGAGAATCGAGGAACTAAAATTGTAATTTGCCCTATACACATATGCGCGGATCCTTCTCGGATCTAGGTCAACGTTCGGGTTTGAGGGGGAGGAAAACAACCTTTTTACCTTTTTAGATAGATCCCCTCAAGCTCTACACACTTCCCTCAATACTCCAAACAGGATTTGCAACCAAAAACAACAAGATGAAACCTTGAACTCATCTTGTTAGATAATGAAGATGGAGATCAAGAAGGAAATGTAAGATTGACTTCACCCTTTGCTTTTACAGGTAATTAATTCCTCTCCCCTTCCTCTTTGTCTTCAATGGGTGAAAGTACCCAAATACCCCCACTCAAAGCTACATAGCCCAACAACCAACCTAAACTCGAGGCCCAATCGAGGGTCAAACATTAAAACCCAATGTTTCAGGTTAACCCGACATTCGAATATAAAATTCGAGTCGTTACAACACAAAGCAAATTGTCCCTCCTATTTGCAATTTTTGACTTGTAAAGATCATAGTTGCTAAACAATCCCACTTTTTTCTCAACCTTATGTGCGCATAAAATTTCGTCTTATCCTCCCTATTTGTTCATGGAATCTTCTAACACCGTCGATCACCTTCTTTAACATATCCCGTGTGATTCCATGGTTAATTACTTGGGGGAAAATCCTCAATTCCCTAACGCTAATCTCATCTTTTTAATAATTTCTTTTTGTTCAACAGGATCTGAAGCATGTCTTAGATCTATAATGGGAACCTGGATATTGTCTTCAAGATCATCATCGAACTTCTCGGACAATATATCTTTCGGCGCTACAAGAAAGATAGTCGGCACGGTGACAACGCCGATATTGATGAGACTTTAACGTCAGCTTTTGTCTCGAGATGGAAACGCCGGTATTTATTAGTTGTATACCATATATATAATCTTTGCTGAATTATTTCACAAAATCGACTTTGGCCTAATGGTTAAAGTGTGTAATTTCTTCTCAATGTGACATGTGTTACCACCTTAATAAATATTAAATTAATTTTATTAAATTAGAATTAGGTTCAAATTGGTAAAATGTATAAATATTTAGGACTAAATATATAATTATATAAAATATATTTTAACAAACATGTTCTCCGTCCGTTAGTTTTTAACTTCGGGTGGCTATTTCAAAACCAATTATATTGTTGACTAACATATTTGCCACTTTTTAAAGAATGATGATAATTTCAACTCTAACCCTATAGTTAGGTGGCTTTTTATGTAGTTTACCTTTAAATAATTAAGTTGTTTTATTAAAATAAAATTATAAATAAATTAAAAAATATGTAAATCACTGAGATTAAATGTATAATTATATCATTTTGTTTTTAACTATCGCATCAATTCTCTGTTAATTTTTAACGAAATGTAACTATATTGAAATAATTTTAATAATTTTGTGGTATATTTATCGAAATTAAAAGTATCATGATCATATATAAAGCAACCTCATAATTAAATGATCATTTATGTAGTTTACCCTAAATTTTAAAACAGAAGTCTACGGTGGAGAGCTTTTTCCCATTTGGGGGTATGATCTTCTAATTTCGGATATAATTGAAGATTCATTTGATTATTGCCCTACATAATAAAAGTGAAAAAATCATTTGTCTCTTTATCATGTATCCTTCTATGTCTCTTTTGAAAATTATTTAGAAAGTTCAATTTTCAACTCTAACCCTTATTTTCTATATTCTAAATCCTAAATCGTACACCCTAAAAAAATATCTTATCTCTATTTTCCTAAACTCTAATCACAACCCCTAACCTTAAACCCCTGACCTAAACCATTTAATTTAAAATAGAGGCATAAAAAGAAGTATAGGAAAGAAATAGATGATTTCCACCCTAATAAAAGATATTATACTCAGAAACCTCTAATCAAGTTTTAAAGACTACATTATCGTAGGTACCATAAACCCCAAATATAAACGGTACACGAAAGAAAAGAAATGTAAAACCAGAAAAAAAATAATTTTATTCTTAATCTACTCTATAGCTTATACTATTAAACTTAAATAATACATTTAGGGTTTATGTAATTTTCTCGATCTAACCTGCGTGTGCATGTGTCTATAATAAGAATACAAAGAGAAACATTACTTCTAACTTGAATAATAGGTAATTTATCAAACAAAAAAAATCATGAATCCATAAATTAATGTAAAAGAATTGTTTCATTTGTCCTGAAATAGAGAGTTGTCCTATATCATTTGTCTTGGAACATTTGAAAGGAGGAAAATGGAGAAGAATCATATATAAATCAATTATTAGTTTCAAAGAAAACATTATATTATATTATATCATATGCATGTATGACTAAGATCGAAATGGACAAACATTCAATAACTTATCAACAAAAAGAAAACATATGGTTATTTGTTAATTCTACAAGATATCGAAGAAATTAAACATGCAAAATCAGATCTCTGAGAAAAATGGCGAAACCAAGAACAATGTGTGTGTTTTCGCATACAAACACGGGCGGATGTAAGATTTTATGTTAGTGGAGCGAACTTATAAAAGTTTAAGGAGATAAATTTATAAAATTTTAAGGAACAAAAATATATTTTTAATATAAAATAAAGAAAAAATTTCTTAAAAAATCTAAATTATATATGAATTTCAAATTTTTAGGGGATGAAAACCCTTCAGTCCCCTCTTGTCCATCCTTGCGTACATACATAACATAACACGACATAAGTTCAAACCTGGAATAGAGAAGGATGGATAGAGGCTTGGCTTGATGTCCTTAGTGCTTTGGAGTGCTGAAGTAATTGAAGAGCATGGTGTGAGGAATGAAGCCTGGTCCGAGATCCATTGATATCATCAAGATCCCACAATTAATTAACAGCTAAACAAGGACGAAATTGGCAAGATACGATTGATCTTGGATCAAACTTCATTCCATACACCATCTTTTCTTCTTCAGAGTAGGGATGTAAAAAGCTGACCCGACCTGGAAACCCGCCTGAAACCTGTTCGAGTCAGAACTTGGTTTGACCCGGGGATGTAATGACCCGAACCTGATCTGTATCCGACTGTTGTTGATCCGAACCCGAGTTGGACCTGTTACTGTAGTAACCGAACCCGAACTGTATCCGACCGATATTGACCTGAACCCGATTTCAACCTGTTACTGTAGACCTGAAACCCGACCTGTATCCGACTGAAACGAATCCGAACCCGAGTTTGACCTGGCAGATAACCGATATTATCCGACTGAATTGACCCGAGACCTGATTTTACCCGACCTGTTTTAAACCCGACCTGATAAATGACCCGACCTGTTATTAACCTGAACTAATATCAACATAACATTTATATAAATAAGTTATATAACATAGTTAATTAGTTAATTACTTCTATCATACTTTTAATACAAATATAAAATAATATTATTATTATACATATTAATATTTATATAAATATTTTACATAGCATACACATATTATAATTTTAATATGCACAATTTTTAATTAATAATTCATAGTTTAATTTTATTATAAATATTTATATTGTACATATAACATACTTATATAATATTTATAATGATCTTATTATAAAAATAGATCCGTTTATATTTTCATATTTATAATATACTTATTATCAATATTTATATATATTATAAATATTTATTAATTTTAAATTGTATACTAAAAAAATTGATATTATATTTATAACTTATAAGTTATAATTTAAGTCATTTGTATAACTAAATTAATAGTTTGTTAAAATTAATAAACTTCAAAAAATTTAACATAATTTAAGTCATTTGTATAACTAAATTAATAATTTGCTAAAATTATTAAATAACTAATAATTTGCTAAAAAATATTAATGTTTATAATTTAAGTTCAAATTTAAATACCCAATTTTCATCGATTTTAATTTGCTAAAAATCTAGATATAAATTTTAAATACCCAAAGTTTATGTTTAGATAATTCAAGTTCAAATTTAGATAATTTAAGTTCAAATTAATAATTCAAAAAATTAAGTCATTTTAAATAATTTAAGTTCAAATTAATAAAGTTCATAAAAATTAATAATTTGCTAAAAATTATTCAAGTCAAAATAATTTAAGTTCAAATTTAAATACCCAATTTTCATCGATTTTAATTTACTAAAACTAATATTATATAAATTCCTTAAGCAATTGAAAAGCCAAAAACTGAAATCACTTCAGAATATAAATTTAAATTACACTGTAAATTGAAAAATGTAATTGTTGTATTATTTAATAATGTATAACTTACAAAAGAAACTTATTAAAAATTACAAATGAACATTATATACAAAATATTATAGCAAAAGTTTAAATTATAAAATGTGAGCTCTCAGATCTTATAGCAAAAGTTTTACAATGCTAAATGCATATACTTTGCTACCAGAATTATCATCATCGAGCACTAAAAAATCTAAAAGCTACCAGCAAGGTTAATTATGGGTAACTTCTTACCTAAGAAACCAACATAAAATAACCAAGGGCAACTAATTAGATAAATAAATCAGCAGCTTTGAGAAACTAGCAACATTAATCCAATCACCAACCAGCAGCAGAGAGCAATCAACCACAGCAACAATAATCCTATGTTATAAGTCATAACTCATAACATACCAAAAAAAAAATTAACACTAAGCATAATATCATAAATATCATAAGTCATACCATAAGCATACAATAAGAATAATATCATAAGTCATACCATAAGCATACAATTAACAGTAAGCATCTAAACATAAGCTTCATACAATTAACAGTAAGCATATCTTAAGCATAAGCATCATAACATCATACAATTAACAGTAAACATAAGCATATCCTAAGCATAAGCATCATAACATAAGACATCATAACACAGTAAGCATAATATACCCTAAACCATATCATCTAAACATAAGACATAACACAGTAAGCATAATATACCTTAAACCATATTATCATAAGCACAAACAATAAGCATCTAAACATAAATTAGCAGTAGGATACTTGGAACCAGAAAAAATTAAAAATTAAAAATTAAAAATAAAATTAATCATAAGCATTAAGATAAAATACCTGTTTTCAGCTCCACAAAGGCATTCACACAGTACCATTCAACTTCGAAGAAAGCCTGAAACAAAGTAAGAAAGAAATGAAATTATAAATTAATAAATATTGAAAAGAAAAAAAAACAGTAAAAAATCAGAGGGATTACCTTTAACTTGATTTCAATCTTCAATAGGACTTAGAGTTGAAGAGTCTTGCACAACAGTAAGATAATCATCATCCTTTTCCTCAGGTTCAAAACCATACAACCAATTATGGGTTGTTACAAAAATTTCAACATTTTTGGGTAGAAGTTTAGCCCTCAATTTGTTCAAAATTCTTCCTCCCATACTGAAGGATGATTCAGAAGCAACAGAAGTGATTGGAATGGCTAAAACATCTCTTGCCATCTGAGCAAGAACAGGGAAAGATATAGCTTGTGCCTTCCAATACTCCAAAATATCAAATTGGCTATCCTCAGAACGAGGGATCAGGGGAAGATTAATGTATGAATCCACATCAGATTTTCCACTCCTTGAGGCAGCTAAATTTGCATCAAAGTTCTAAAAATAAAGGGTATTAATAATTTGTAAAATTTTTAAAAAGAATAATATATGAACTTAAAAAAAATTAAATCAGCTCACCTGAAAAAGATTAGACTTTTTAAAAATTGGAGGTCGACTAGAACTGGAAACACTTGAACTTTGAGAAGAGTTGCTTTGAACAGAAGAATTGGAGGAACAGATGACAGACTTTGAATAAAATATATATAAATTAACAAACTCATTATAAACAATACTCACCCTTCTGTCAACCTCATCCTCAACATAAAGGACAGCATACAACTCCTTCAGGAGTTGTAACTTATATCTGGGATCAAGTAAAACAGCAAAGGATAGAATAGTTGAGTGATCAGACCAATACTTCTCATACAATTCAAGCATTGGTCCTGCCATTTTAGAAACACCCTCACAAGGATCATTGTGAGCATCACACAACAACTTTTCTATAGCCACAATATTAGCCAAGTATAAATTAGCAGTAGGATACTTGGAACCAGAAAACATATTAGTAATTTCAAAGAAAGGCTCAAGGAAATCACAGATTAATTGAGCAGTTTCCCATTCAAAATCAGTAATTATATCAAGGTCATTTTCCCTATTAACAAATAAGTTAATAGCTAACCTAGCTTCAAGTGCCCTACAAAGCATTAAGTAAGTAGAGTTCCATCGAGTAGGTACATCCAAAATCAACTTACCAGAAAAAGAAGAACCACAATCTTTCACAGCCAACTCAAAGCTGCAAAGTCTAGAATCAGAAGAGTCAATAAACTTAACAATTTCACGCAATTTAATAACAGAAGAGTCAATTACCTTCAACCCTTTTTGAACTATCAAGTTCAAAATATGAGCAGCACATCGTATATGAAAATACTTACCACTGCATGGGAGGGGAGAAATGGCATGCAAATCATCTTTCAGACGCCTAACCATTCTATCATTGGCAAAAGCATTATCAAGTGTAATTGTAAAAACTTTCTTCTCAAGACCCCACTCACATAGCAATTTTTTCACAAACTTATAAATAGACTCACCATCATGGGGAGGGGGGAAACGTCGAAAATTCAAAATTTTCGATTGAAGTTTCCAGTTATTATCAACATAATGAGCAGTAAGAGCATAGTAAGAACGAGAAGTGCAAGCAGACCATCCATCACATGTAAAGCAGATACGACTTGAAATAGAATGCAAAGAATCAAGTAATAATTTTTTATGTGTTTCATGCTTTAACATGCAATGTTTGGTAATGGTATACCTAGATATATCTCTAACAGCTGGATTTAAATAATGATGCAAAACCCTAAGTTTATCATGCTCAACTACACTTAAAGCATAACCATGACAGAGAATAGCCTCGGCAAATAACTCACAATACCTTTTCTGATCAAAGGAAGATTCAGTACTACTACTAATATTAGAAGCAAGATAGTCTTTATAAGCTTGGCATTTTTCAGTATGCCTTTTCGGGTTAGAGGTACCAACATAAGAATCAGCTTTGTATTTTTTTTATTTTACAATACTTACATTGGGCATAAATACCTTCTGGAAGCTTAATGAATGAGTAATGATCCCAAACAGAAGAAGTTCTTCTCCCAAACTCACTGGCATTTCCACTAACAGCCTTCCTCTTTGAGCTGCGAACAATTTCAGAATTTCCCTCATGTGCATCCCCTTAAAACCAGAAAACAAAGTGTATAAGAACCAAGAAAATATAAAAAAATGAATAGAAATTAAGATATAAAAGAGAGGGACATACCTCTTTCAGAGTGTGGTTCACTTAGCTCATTTGGACCTCTGTCACCAGGTCCATTATATTCCAATTCATATGAAAATTCATCCATATTACTTAAAAGCAATATAGATTTTGTTAGATAATAAATAAATAAAAAAAAATAAGGGAACATAAATAAAAAAATATTAGAAAACAGAGAACAAACAAACAAATAACAGTGATAAGCATTATATATAAAGCATATTCAAAGAACAGAATAAACAGAATATAAACATAACATAAAATATAAACCATGATAGAATCATGACAGAACAGAACATAAAATATATCAGAATATCAGTGATAAACATAATCATTTTCAGAATATAAACCATGACAGAACCAAATAAACAGAATATATAAAACATATTCAAAGAAAGTACGTAAACATAAACATAAACATAAAACTCAAAATAATGATAATTTCAAAGAAGAACAGAATTTAAAATATAACATAACCAAAGCAAACAAATACTAAGACCTAAAGAAAGGTTTAATCCTTGTACTTGGCGTTGTTAAACCAGTCCATGAGGTCCTTTAAAAACCTCCTTTGACACCAGTAGCATCGCAGGTCGGGTAGTCCAGCCCATATACTCGGATTAAACCATTACCAAATAACAGAGAACAACCAACAAAATAACAGTGATAAACAGAATCATTTTCAGAATATGAACCATGACAGAACCAAATAAACAGAATATATAAAACATATTCAAAGAAAGTACGTAAACATAAACATAAACTCAAAATAATGATAATTTCAAAGAAGAACAGAATTTAAAATATAACAGACCCAATGCAAACAAACCCTAGGACCTAAAGAAAGGTTTAATCCTTGTACTTGGCGTTGTTAAACCAGTCCATGGGGTCCTTTAAAAACCTCCTTTGACACCAGTAGCATCGCAGGTCGGGTAGTCCAGCCCATATACTCGGATTAAACCATTACCAAATAACAGAGAACAACCAACAAAATAACAGTGATAAACAGAATCATTTTCAGAATATGAACCATGACAGAACCAAATAAACAGAATATATAAAACATATTCAAAGAAAGTACGTAAACATAAACATAAACATAAACTCAAAATAATGATAATTTCAAAGAAGAATAGAATTTAAAATATAACAGACCCAATGCAAACAAACCCTAGGACCTAAAGAAAGGTTTAATCCTTGTACTTGGCGTTGTTAAACCAGTCCATGAGGTCCTTTAAAAACCTCCTTTGACACCAGTAGCATCGCAGGTCGGGTAGTCCAGCCCATATACTCGGATTAAACCATATACAGAGAATAGAGAACCAACAAAATAACAATGATAAATATAATCATTTTCAAAATATAAACAACCAAGACAGAATAACAAAGAACATAATATAAACAGAACCAACCAAGCAAACAAATAAAAATAAAAATAAAGCAGAAAAAAAAGACAAGTACAAAGAACTTACAGAGATAAAAAGAAGAGATAAATATCCGAAAGAACAGAAAGAATACCAAAAACTTACAGAGCAGATTCACAAATAATAATAATGTACCTGAAAAAAAAACAAATAATTAATAACTGAAATTGATGTGGAAAAAAAATTAAAAGGACATTAGAATAAAATATATCAGACCAAAAGCAAACAAACCCTAAAACCTAAAGAAAGGTTTAATCCTTGTACTTGGCGTTGTTAAACCAGTCCATGAGGTCCTTTAAAAACCTCCTTTGACACCAGTAGCATCGCAGGTCGGGTAGTCCAGCCCATATACTCGGATTAAACCATTTACAAAGATAAGAACAATAAACAAAAAAACAGTAAACATGGAATGAACAAAAAAAATAACAAAGAAAAACCAACAAAAAACAGTGAACATGGGATGAAAAAACAACCAAAAAACAGTAAACCAACAAACCAATAAACCAACAGAACCATGAATATTAACAGGAAGAATACGAACACTTACAGTGATAAAAAGAAGAGATAAGAATCCAAAAGAACAAAAGAATACCAACACTTACAGAACAAATTCACAGAATATGAACTTCCACAGAATACCAACACCTGAAAAAAATAAACATAATTAATATTTGCAATTAATATTTGCAATGAATATGAAAAAGGAAATAAAAGAAATTAAATGCACTTACACAGTATACGAAGGGATATGTATCTGAAAGGTTGAAGCTTCTGGAAGGAATACGAAGGGATAAGAAGTTGAAGGGTTTGGGGTTTGGAGATTAGAAGGGTTTAGGGTTTAGGGATCAGAAGGGTTAGGGTTTAGGGTTTAGGGTTTAAGGATTGGGGTTTAGGGATCAGAAGGGTTAGGGTTTAGGGCTTAGGGTTTAGGGGTTAGGGATTAAGGATTGGGGTTTAGGGTTTAGGGTTTATGGGTTAAGGATTAAGGTTTGGGGTTTGGGGTTTGATCGAAGACAAACAGGTTAGGAAATGATGTAGTGTTTATTGAAGATCTGAGATGGATTTGGGAAGAACACGGTTTGTGTTCTTGAGAGAAAATGTGTTAGATCGAGTAGAAACACCTTTTGGAGAGGATTTGGTGTTTGTGAAAGATCTGGGAGGCTTTTGGGATGAATATCAGATGAACAATGAAGAACATCTGAAGAACAATGAAGAACAATGAAGAAAAACTTGTGTTTCAATCGAAAAAACACAAGTTTTCTGGGAAATTGGGTGTTATTCTAGAGAGAAGGCAGAGGATTTAGAGAGAGAATGAGAGAAAAATTTCGGCAGAAATAAGAGAGAGAAAAAGAAATGAAAAAGTGAGCCTTCAGCCTGATTTTTGGGTTTATATAGTGAGTGGGTCGGGTCAAGAAGATCCGCGTGTTTTCGTAAGATCCGCGTGTTTTTAATTGGATCGCGTCTAATTATTCAAGTCATCCATGTTGGTTTTAATTTATTACAAATGGGTCCTAATTCGTTTAAAATTAACCCAAAATTTTTATTTTTTTTTAATTTAATCACTATATTATTATATAGTATTTAATTTATATAGTATTTATATTATTGTATAGTATGTGTATATTATATAGTATTTAATTTATATACTATGTATATATTAAGTATTATATAGTATTTATAATATATAATATTTATATATGATATATATATATTAATATATACATATTGAATATGTATAATATTTATAATATATAGACTATAGTATTATAATATGTATAATATAACTTAATATATATTAATATATACATATTAAATATTATTATAATATGTTATATATATATGATATAATACATATTATAAATTATATATATGTATATTATGATAATTGATACATATATATATATTTAAAATAAATATGTATGTATGATATATTATATATAATGTATATATGTATAAATATAATACTATGAATCTATAATACATATACATATACATATACATAATACACATTACATACATATATTAATATATATAATACATATACATATAACTATAAGTATATAACATTACATATTTACATTATTAATAATTTAACATAACATACATATGTATAAATATCAATGTAAATTATGTAATTATGTATAGTGTACTAATAGTCTAATACATGTGACATTAAGTTATTAACATACATTAATACATATATATAATACATGTACTAAACTACTAATATTATATATTAATACATATATTAAAAATTAATATACATGTTAACATAATAACATGTATGATATATGTATAATATATTATATATATACATATAACAATATAACATACATATATATAATTATAATACATTATATATATATATAGATTATACATTATATATATTAATATATACATAATACATGTACTATATACTAATGTATATTATATATATACATATATATAAATTATAATTACATATTTATATAACATACATGTTATATTTACATATTATATTATATAACATACATATTATAATGTAATATATACTAATGTATATATACATATATATATATATATGTATATATGTACTAAACTACAAATTAATAATTGTTACTTGTTAGAATGTACTTAGTTATTATCACTTATGTTAAATTGTTAATGTAGTTATGTTATGTACATATTGATGTAACATACTTACATACATGATACATATATGAATATATGATATATGAATATGATATATATTATATATACAATTATACAATTATACATATATCAATATATATATAGATAATATTTAGTGTAATGTATACCATATTTTAATATTTATTATAATTTTATTTTTCATATATAGAGAGAGATAATATTAATTTATTTATAATATTATTTTATTTGCAAAAATAGTATTATTCTATAAATGCTATTATGCCATAAATAGTATTATTCCTTATTATAGTATTATTTTACTTCCAAAAATAATATTAGTCCAATTATAGTATTACTCCATATCTAGTATATTTTCTTTATATAGTATAAATTTCTTATATAGTATTAATTTTATATATACTATTATTTCCTTTATAGTATAAATTTTATATATTCTCTAAAATTTATTTTTAATTTTTGAAATATATTAAACTATAGTATAATTATAAATTTATATTGTATTAAAGATAAATTTTTAATACTTTTAATTATTATTAAGTTATAACTTTTTTAATTTAATCCTTATAAGTTATAAGTTATAACTTACAAGTTATTTATTTTTAAATAATTATTAATGATTTTTTTAATTAATTTTAATGTTTCTAATTTTAATTTTTGTAATTGAGTCCTTACAAGTTAATGTTTTTTTTTTAATTTCAAATTTTAATCTTTTACTTTATGGTCTAATATTTATTCGTTTTTTACGTATTAATACAAAATTAATAATTTAAATTAATATGAATATAAAATTAAAATTAATTCGACCTGAAACAAAACCGACTTGAAATGAACCCGACCTGAAATGCAACCGACCTGAAATGAACCCGACCTGAAATGAAACTGCTAATTATCCGATTTGGACCCGAACCGTTTGAACCCGACCTGAAATGGATCCGACTTGAAACGGACCCGACCTGAAATGGACCCGCACCCGACCCGAATCGAGTCAAAACATCAAATCGACCTGAAATGACCTGTATCCGATTTTACCCGACCTGACAGTACCCGACCTGAAACCCATCCGAGTAACTGTTTTTACATCCCTACTTCAGAGAACCTCTCTTATCTTTTTATTCTTATAGTGGCATTTCCTCAAGCAGGTAGGATACACAAATCAAGCAACATAAAGAGAGAGAAGGGTTTTGGATCAAACTTTTCAAAACCCTTTTTTTCTCATGATTCAACCAATTATAACAAGAGAAACATATTAAATGAATGAATGAATTGGGGTGGTTATAATTATATCCAAGGAACGGAGAAGAAATAAAAAGGCATGAAATGCGGAAGAAGCACATGATAGACAGGTCATTGTAAGCTTAGAATAATGAAAAAAGGCTGTTGATTTTTGGAAGTTTGGTGTTGTCTTCTTCTAGGGCATGGGAAACTCAAGAGGTCACAAATATGGATGGACCTCCACTACAATTGGAATTTCATATATTAACCATAAACCATTAATAAGGCATTAAGTGAAATTATTTAATCGAAAAAATTATTAGATGAGTCTGACTCATCACGTTATTCATGGTCTCATCAAATAATAATTTTTTATTTTATTTTTTCTAAGATGAATCTTCACTTCTTTACTACACATCAATAAATGGATGAATCTAGTTAGATGAGACCATGAATAATATGATAACCCGAGATCATATAATAATTTCTCGTCTTATTGGTCGAGTTTAATTTAGTTAATATCATCATTGCTTTTATAATAATATGAAAAGAGAGATTAAAAATCAATCACGTTATCTATGGAAAGTCGAGATCATGTAATAATTTAGAAAAAGAGGGAAATATACAATAGAGTATGGGATAAAGTTGGTATTGTACGAAATAAATTGAGTTGAAAGGATTATTATATGATAAATTTTTATAATATTTAATTTAAATTAATTAATTAATATATTAAAAATCGATGAATATATATAAAAATTAAGGTGCATTGTGAGGCAAAAGAAAGGCATTGTGTATGACAATATAAAAAAGAACCCAAGAGAAGGTATCTCTCCATAGTAAGAAAAAGTGAAAGCATGATGGCACCACTCATTTCCTTGCTAGTTAGTAAGTCATTTTGTATACATGTTTTTGCGTGTGACTGACAAGGTATAGGGATGGAATTCTTTTAAATTTTGAATTATAAAATGACGTCCGGTAAAAAGTTTTCAAAGTTAAAATAAGACTAAAATAAAACGTAATTAAAATTATTATAAAAATTATAAAAATTTTGGTATTAACTATATAATAAATATAAAATATTTTATATTTTTTTAAAAGAATTAGTATATATTAAAAGCTCAATCAGTCTTTTTTCCCTTCATTGTTGAATGTTCGATGATAGTACAATCGATGATTTATTCGTCGATTTTCGACAATAGAATAATAGAGTTTTTGATCATGGGGGTTCGAAGAAGATAAAGGTAACCGGTAATAGTTAAGTAAGTTGTGGGAGAAGAAGAATTTAAGGATTTAGGTTTAGAATTTTAAAAAAAAAATGTTTTTTTATATAAGACTAACAATTTTTAAAAAAAAATAAAAATTAAAGAAAGTATCACAAATATGTCACATGTATTTTTTTGGATAATGAAATCTTTTTTCTATTTGTCGCGATAAAACATTATTTGAGTTATGAAAATAAACATTAAACACTAATTTAAGTTAAAATAAAAGTCAGATACTAGATTTAAAAAATAATAATTTAGACATCTTTGAGGTTTAAACCTAAAAAAATATCACTTTAAATTCTATGACGACTAAAAAATCGACCATAAAAATGGACTGCAAATACCAGGCCAGCGAGCTCCCCAGTCAATTTTGTGTCGAAAGGATTATTTTCGTATTAAATCTCTAAAATTTTGATCTAAATTAATTAATTAATAAATTATATATTAAAATAAAAAAATACATTAACACTAAACCCATAATCTAAACATTAGCACTAAATCCCACTACACCTCTTCTTCATAAAGTCCATTAGTCATTTATTACCAATAATAAGGTCTATTTACATGTCCAAGTTTTATTACAGAAACTCGTTATCTTGTAGTGTTTGGGTGAATTTAAGATTATGAACTATTTAAAGCCCAAATAGGATAGTTTAGAAAATGATTATTATACGGTGGTCTTGAGTTTGAGCCGAATAAAACGAATCTTTAGATAAATAATTATGATTTTTTTAATCGTTAAAAATATAATTTTTAACTTTTTTTTTTCAAAGAATATCTAAAATCTAATTGTTAGAGAAAAAAAACAAGACAAAGAAAATATATTTTTTCCTTCATCGATGAATGACCTATTTTTTTTAGCCGTGAATAAAAACTTTCTATCTCTTTTTCACTCTTCCTATATCTCTTTAAAAATTTTCTAAAAAATTGAATTTTAACTCTAATTTTTAACCTTAATTTTTTATATCTTAAACCCTAAATTCGACACCCTAACAAATATATCCTAATTCCCTAAATCCTAACACAACCCCTAACTTTAAACCCTAAACCCTTTAATTAAATTAGCGGAGGCATAGAAGATATTCAAAATATTAATTTAATTTTTTTCTTCAAATCTTGTATCAGATAGATTAATACAAATATTTTAGAAAAAGGCTTAAAATTTTAAAGGCATAAAGATAATTTTCACTCTTAACGTTTATAATTTTTGTCTTTTTAGCCCCTATTCTTTTTTTTGGATAAATTTAGCCCTTGACCTATGTCTTTTTAACAAATAACTCATTTTTTAACTACTATGATAACTGAACCGTTAAAAATTTAATAATGATGACATGTCATATATATGTAATAATATATTTTAAATGACTTAACATCTAGTATATCAAATACATACACGCGGAATATAGTTTTATTCCGATCTAAAAATATAAAACAATTAAAATTTAAATAAAATATTAAAAATTAATTTTTTATTCATTAAAAATTAATTAAATCTAAAACAAAATGCTACTAAACATTCTCAACCTTAACTATAGTAAAATCAAAATTTTATATAAAAAGGTATGAACATAATCTGAAAAGAAAGGGTTTTGTATAGTTTGTTACCGGTGAATCAAAGATAAAGGATTTTGATAATAATCAATTGGATTTTTATTATTTTAGTTTATAATTTAGGTATTTTAGTTTTAATCTAAATGGGAGTTTTAGGATTTTATAAAGATATTTTAGTTTAGTTAGGGTTGAAAATATTTAGTAAATTTTTGTTTTGGATTTAATTAATTTTTAATATTTTATTTAAATTTTAATTGTTTTATATTTTATACTGGAATAAAATTATATTCTTTATCTATGTATATATTTAATAGGTTAGATTCTATATCATTTAAAATATATTATCACATATATATGACATGTTATCATTATTAAATTTTTAACGGTTCAGTTATCAATGTAGTTAAAAAATGAGTTATTTGTTAAAAAGACATAGGTCAAGAGCTAAATTTATCTCAAAAAAAAGAATAGGGACTAAAAAGACAAAAATTATAAACTTTAAAGGTAAAAATTATCTTTATGCCTTTAAAATTTTAAGCCTTTTTCTAAAATATTTGTATTAATCTATCTGATACAAGATTTGAAGAAAAAAAATTAAATTAATATTTTCAATATCTTCTTCAGGTGATAAAATCTAATGTATACATATAGACACAATTATTTCTATATTATAACGACCTTTATATCATTAATATTTATTTAATATTAAAAGTAACTTCAAAACACTAATGTTTCTATTTGTATTATGTATTTATTATGTTTACTATGTATTTTATTAATTTTAAAATAAATAATATTCAATTTTATAGGTATTTAAATTTTATGAGTACCCATTAACTGATAACCGATAATTATAGACTGAAACACAAATTGATAACTGTAATTTTCAAAGAACTAGGTACGTAAAAATTCGGATACTCGATTTTGAACAACCCTAATCACAAGTGATCTTCTTTCACCTATTCAACGTGCCCTTACAATTTAAAGGCAAATATCAAAATAGAAACATCTGATAGTGATATATCCTTCTTTTCTGAACATTCCTATATCTATTTGTGTGTTTTTTTTACTTGGAACTACTGAAAACATTTCTATGAAGAAAGTCAAAGATCAAAACACTGTTGTTTTTCTATCAAGACTGTATTAACACTACTGACTTCTTGTCATGTTCCATGTCCCACCATGCTTCTTATAGCTGGGATGAACTTGAGTGAACTCACCATGGATGCTCGTCATGTCTCTCCACCGACCTTGCAGGACCGCCGATATCTTTAATATCCGTCTCTGATGTCCAACTCAAACGCAAAAACACACTTTTTCTTTTGTTCAAACCATCTCCATTTTGCCTTTCAAAGGATGTACTTCTTCTCACCCTTTTCCTCCATTCATCATGCATTAGCTGCAATTCTTCCATGATTTCCTGAGCTGACTTGTCCACTTTGGCACTGACCTCTGTGTCTTTTATTCCGGCAGAAAAATTCAACCGAGAAAACACATTTCCCTTGTTTGAAGTATCAGAATAAAGACCCCTGCCAGGTGTATGGCTATGGATGAAATCTGAATTGTTGTTTTCTTGACAATTTGCTTTAGGGGAGTTAAAGCTACAAGCATTCTCCTCTAATTTTGCAATGGGAGAAGCAACAGAGACATGCTGGTATGTATCCTCATACAGACCTGTATGATCATCAGTCTGACCTCCAGGATCCGGAGAAGCCCTGGAATCTGTGGAGTCCGAATCATCAGAAGGGAGCAACAGTATGTAATCTCCAAGATCAATGTCATGGATTCCTGAAGTGTTCAACTCTTTAAGCTCTTCCCCGATAAGAATAGGCTGACTTTGGATAGCATGGTCAGCGTATGCACCCGATTCTTGACCAGAAGTAATGATGTGGCTAGCAACAAATGGTAATGAGCTTTGGCTACTAGGAACGTCAGGATAGTATGAGCTATTATAGTGCATGTTATTAAATTCCTCTAGTGCAATATAAGAATCTCCAGAATCTAAGAGTTGTGACTCATCTTTTGACACAGTCGATTTACCAGAATATGCTAGAGGCTCTGCATTAGAATGAGAGACACTATCAATACCCCTTTTCAGTTTCTTTCGGGCCATCGTGAAATGATTGGACCAAACGTTTTCCATTACTATGTTTGGTTGAAACAGTCCTATCTTTCGGGAATCAAACAGCCATAGAAGCCTTTGAACCTGCGATGAAATGAACTCAACCACATAATCTTTTACAATGACGTAATGGATTTTTTTTGCCATAAGTGTACAAGGATTAACTTTAAATAAGAAAAAGACCTGATATTTAGACAGCCCGAAATTGAATTTGTTTGTAGAAAAGTAATTATCTCTAATAGCCGTTTGAAATTCATGTTCTCGAAGAGGAAGAGGAAGGCAATGCCAAAGTACGGTAAATCTAACCTGGAAAATTAAAAAGCCGAATATGTAATATGTACAATTCAACAGGAACCACACTCCAACTTTCTCATAGCCATTAAAAGAACAAGTAGAGAAAACACTAAAGTAAAGACTGAAGCAAAAATACAGGGAACTAGTATAGTGCTGAAATAAAGCAAAAACCAGTAACTTTTTTTATATATGGATTACTAATGGATACCTGTGCAGGAAAAATCCTCCTCGATGAACTATATGCATAAGGAACAATATTTAGCTCACCATCTGAAGTTGCTTTGAAGACCCCATGAAGTTCTCGCTTCTCATATTCGAAAAGAAACAAAATCATTCCAGTCTTAACTCCTCTAACAAAGTTGGAATAAGAATTTGGAAGACCAAAGAGCTTTCTATTGAAGCACTCTTCCTTTGTAAATTCATTTGACATAAAGATAGCACCAAAGTCAGGAAATTTTCCACCTATTTTCTTCTTCACCCTGCCTTCAAATTCCATTTATGTTTCCAAACAAGCTAGAAAGCAGTAAAAGACGGGTGACACACATCAGATTTCTTACTTAGAAGGTTTTCTAGGCAGAAATCAAGCAAATCTTTGGAGAATTTTCTATTACTTCTCATAAAAGTAATCAGTAGCATGTGTCAATGACGAGATAAGATTAGAGGAATACAAATGGAAGCCTTGCCATAGTACATGGAGAAAAAAAAACAGGAAGAGTTGCAGATACTAAACAAAATCCAGTTATTGTTTAAAGGTAAAAAGAGAAATCCACAATGAGCACAGTGAAGAACATATGCCAAATTCAAAGGAAAGAAGAGGATGCTACTAAGTTAATATTATTGTAGAGGAAAGGCTGAAAATGTGAAAAAACGGCATAACGCTTAGCCTAAATTTCACACTCTAAGACAAGTTACCTCGAATCCAGTACAAACAATAAAACAATGAAAGAAATATTAAAACATGGTCTTATGAAACCTGCACTTTCTCCATATTCATGATCAGTCTAAGTTCTTAGAATAGGGCCACTTAAACTTGAAATGACTTAAAAGAGATTATAACCGAAGCAGCTAATTGAAGCATAATTTGTCAAAAGTCAGTACTAGATAAAACTAATATGATGTGAATAATCAAAAATGCCTCACTTTAATGTGAAAAAAGACCCTGTTAAACATCCTAAACTAAATTGTTGATCGTGAAAAAATCCATAAGCATATCGTTCAATAAAGCATATATCGAATTTTCTCTCTTCTGAACTTTAAACCATTAAAACCAATGTGGTTAATAAAAGCTACAATGTGAACTGAAAAACCCAGAGAAAACAGATGCAGAAAATGCATGTAAACAATGTTTGGATGCTAGGAAAATGATGGAAAAGAAAACAAAATAAAAGAAAGCCTTGACTCTCGAGTTACCCAATTTTCCATACAATGATGAGTCGATAACACAAACCCAGAAAAAGCTAACATGAATCCATATGTATACTTAAAACCCACTACACAAGAGAGTTTCGATTCTCAAACCCAGAAGAAGAAGAAGCTAAACCCATATGTATACTACCATATTCTCATAAATAACTAAATGAGCATGTTGCAAAAAAGGAAACCGCTTTTTTCTTTTGGGGATTACCTATGCAACTAAACATGAAAAGAAAAGAAAAAGCGCAAGGAATTTGAGGATTTTTACCTTCAGTGAAATTGAGACTAGGTATAGTGTTTGGACAACAAGAACGGGATAGCAGAGAACTTTCCGATTCCCATTTTTCTATTCTAAAATGGTTAGTTGTTATTAATCTTTTATTTGTAGGTAAAATATTATTATTTTTATTGCGAATAAAATAAATAATAAAAACTATATTATATTTTTAAAATAAGATTGTATAATATTTTCTCTAAAGTATATATTTATAGACACAAGATAAAAATCCTAATTCTAATAAAAATTAAATAATTAAACTCTAATAATAAAGTATATATTATTTAATATATGGATGTACACTATAAATAAATAAAGATATTTATAATAATTTTTAAAATTTTATTTTTATGTATAGTTTATCTTTATTTCCGTTAATTAAGAAAAAATATTAATTTTATTTTTAATTTTAACTTATTATACAAAAAACTTGTAAAAAAATCAAGTTTGATTTTTCCAACTTTGAATAACTTTTTTTTTTTGATTTAGTATATGTTTTTTTTTTTCATCTTTTAAGTCATCCTCTATTTTATGTTTTTTATTTTAAATTTGAACCATATACTCTTAAATCACTATAAAATACATATTCAGTTTCAATTCTTAAAACAATCTTCTCTTTTTATATTTTAGTCCCTTAAAGTTGTATAATTTTTATTAATTAAATTTACCCCTTATTTTAAATTTATTTTTGACTAAATTTAAATCAAACGCTTCAGTATTACTACATAATATTTATATAATTTCAATTCACATTTTAAGTAAAATTTTACTTGAGGATCAGGGTTAGGATCTTTTATCTTTTTTGGATGAGAGATTTTAGGTTACAAGGTAATTTAGAAGTCGTTTGTTTTGTATTTGGCTTGTGATTTTGTTTTGTTTATTTTTATGTGTACTTTTTTTAACTAGGTTTAAAAGGTTTTTAAAGAGATGTATAAAAATATTTTTCTTGTATGATTCTCAATCAATAAATTCATACATTTTGATTAAAAAGAATATTCTAAAAAACAACATTATAAATATATTTTAAAATTTTAGATATTTATTTTATTAAATAACATTATAAATCTTACTAACTGAAAAAAGTAATTTATTACTCTTAAAGAATTAAATCAAATTTGGTAGAAAATAAAAAAAATTATCGACATGCTCTTAAACCACATACTCCTAATCTCTGATAAACTTCGACAATAATAGATCATACTAGTATTTGATGATTGATCTCTTGAATGAAGTAAATGAGGAAACATATTTATTCTACAGAAAAGTTGCTACCCTTGTAAACTGCAAAGTAACCAAAATCTAAGCAAGGTTCGGTTTTGGTTTTCTTTACATTATAATATCGAAAAAGATTACTTCTTCGCATGTTTTCGAACAAGATTCACTTTCACCAATACAACAAGCAGAGTTGTCTATTCTAGAAAAAGAAAACTTGAGCAAGAGAACAATATCTGTCAAAGTAGAGTGGTACACATCTACTCTATCATATTTTATGCTAATTATAAATATAAGCATGTGAGTTAATATGTGTTGGAAATATGACTTACAATCTTTCAAATATCAAATTGAAGATATGCGGTTAGAGCAAAATCATTTTTAAAGTTTAAATTTTAATTTATTAGGATAGATTTCAGATTTTAAATATATTTTTGTTATCTCTTTGTTAGAAATATCTCTATAAATTGAGCATTTCACATTGAATAAAATTATACTACCATATAATAATTTTTGTTTCTCTTTGTAATTCTTTTTCATACACTTCAAAAACCAACAATTTGTATCATAGAGCTCTTTATCTTGAAGGACCTGTCAAAAATGGAAGAGACAATTAGGATGAGTGTTCACATGTAAGCCCTTGACGCCCGGGATGCAGTGGAAGAGGATTATGAAATTACTCTACTTCCGGCGAATCCAACAGTGGCTAAAATGAAGAATCATATAGAGAGAAAAAGACAAGAAAAGCTAAAGCCAAATCATGCCTGTATTATTTGGTTTCACCATTAATTTTCACGAAAATAATGAACTTCAATTTTTCTGCAGAAATCTGATAGTATCTTAAAGAACAATATGAAGAGAATTAAAGAACAAAGAACATTGTAACCCCCTCGTCTAGGTCTAGACACAACCCGACTTGAACGAGCTACACGGGAAATACCGAGGCTAATATGGAGACTCGCCCCGATAAACAACCCTAAAAAATTTCTTTTATCTTTTCTAAATGCTTTAATTAGATCCTACATGTTCATGCATAGATTATATTCGAATGCAATGAAAACAAGTAAGAAATGAATCCTAAAACGTACAAACATGCTTTAGGGACCTAATTGTAATTTTACAGATAATTATGATCAAAATGTGAAATTAAGGTTATCAATGCTTAATTAAGTCTATTACATGCTTAAGTCTCAAATATCAAATTAAAATAATATCTACTAGACATCTAATTGCATTATTAAAGTTTGGTGAATAAGGGGTAAATTTCCATAGTTTAAATCAACCTATAACGACTTTAACTAACAGATGTATCAAAACACCCTTCTAGATGCATTTAATCACCTATAGACCATAAACCACATATTTTAACAAGATTTCTAGATGCAAATCATCCTAGTTCCATGTTCTTAATATAAATTGAAAACAATATTCATCGAGGTAAACATACTTCAAATTCATCATAGATTTCTTCATAAATACTTCAAAGTAAAATAATGTCATAAAGAATATCCAAATAAACATATCAAGATAATTGTATAAATCACATAACATATAATCAAGATCTTTTTGTGGAACTTAATAACACAAATATTTTCAAAGTTAAAAATTAGAAATAGAAGTATATCCCAGTAAAAGGGAAAGAAACAGTAGTTGTGCAAAGCCAAACATGCACAAAGCTCATTTTTGATGTTTTATTTGTACCTGACATTGATCAAAATTTGTTAAGTGTTGGACAACTTATCGAAAAGTGATTTAAAATCTTGTTTAAAGATAAACATTGTTGGATCAAAGATATATAAGGTACAATGATATTCAACATAAAAATAAAAGGTAAAAATTTTACCTTAGATATAACAAAGTGTTATAGTATGCCCAAGACCAATCATATGATGATTGAAAGGATATTTTTATTTACCAATTTTATTGAATAAAGGCATTACCATTATTGTTTTCAAATATATGTGTCAATGTATAACATAAACTAAGAAACAATAAGGTCCATATAATAATATATGTATTATTATTAAAAGATCCTTAGTCAAGTATTATTTTGGATATATACAATAATAATACGCTTAAGACTAACATGTGATTAATTGATGACAATGAGCTGTGATTGACATAGAGATGTCAGAATTAATACATGAATATATTAATAGAGAATAATATATTGGATTGACCCGTAGTGAGCATATGTCTTGATTATTATGTGACAGTCACGATATTGCTCATAGTGACAACCATATGTATAATCCTTAGACTTGAGATTATTACTATCTCAACATATGTAACACCCCGAACCTGGGTGACACATTTGGGCCACAAACCCAACCCGTGTCCATAAAAATTTCAAAGTCAAACTCAAGTCAAACCATTAAATAAGACATAATTTAAACGATATTTAAAATCGAAAGTAGTTCCATAAACCAAAATATAATCGGAGCTCCAAATACAAGTTTGATAAAACAATTGACCCAAGGAGGGTATCGAAACATTGGTATCGATACTAGTACCGATACTCTTTGACTAACTTTAAGGTCAACGAAAGGGGATTTTATCTACTTCGATACGAGTATCGAATCGAAGATGCCACTGGAGGGTTTGGTATTGAAACCTGTTTCAATACCCCTACTCCACTAGCCTATTTTTCCCTTAGGGGTATCGATACACGGGCCACCGATATCGATACCCCTGCACGAAATGCAGGTCTGGAACTTAAATTTCTAAGAACCTTAACCAAAATTAAACCCAATTGATCCCAAAACGTTCCTACTCATTTATGAAGTTGTTTAAGTGAGTTTCTAATCAATTTTACTCATTTTCATTAACTACAAATCAAAACACCATTAAAGCATGCAAAGGCTTTATCCTAGCCAAACCATCACACAATCAATCAAGCATGCTAAAATGATGATGCACATGAATATGCAAAGGATTTGGAAGTGTACCAACCTCCAAAACGAGCTGAAGAAGCTTCACAACCTGCCCTCAAACCTTCTCCTTACCTAAGCCTCTTGATGGCTCCCCTTGCTCTCCAACTACAAGGAAGATGAAAAAACAATTACCACACTATCTAGATGACTTAAGGAAGCTAAAAAAAACCTTAAAATCACCCTAAAATCTTCCCCAAAACAAAAACCCGTTCTTACCTCTAAACCCCCACTAAAACCTTACCTCCACCATTTTAAACAACACTTACCTTGAAAGGTAGATCTCCAAGAGCTAAACAAAATCCCCTCTTACCTTAAAACGAGATTCTACAAGCTTAACTACCAAAATCAACCTTTGATGATGGTGTTTGGGGAAGGAAATGGGTTTAAGAAAGGATGAAGAAAAGAGTGAAGAGGTGAGATCATACCTCTATAAAAGATACAGAAAAATAAACCCCTCTCTTCTCTTTCCAACATCTCATTTAGCCTTTTATCATTCTACCCCCAAACCTTCATTTAAACTCAAGCCCAATAACAACCCTTGAGCCCAACAAGGCCTAAGAAGCCCAAAAACAAGGCCCACAACCTCGGGTTAACCCGACTCAGAGTTTCGAAACTCGGGTCGTGACAACATATGTTGTTTTATGTTTTAATACAGTTAAACGTGTCTCGTAATTAGTTACTGATTAGTACTTAAATTATATATTATTTTATTAATAATTACTCTTTGATTGATTGTTATAAATTGCTAATTTGGATCTTTTCATTCATTTTCCATGCAGGACATTGAAGATAAGAAATCTAGCATAAAAGTTGAAAATTCTGCATATTTTTGATTTTTTGGATTCATGGCTGGATTCACGGGCATGATTTCCGGGATGGTTGCTGGCATGTCAAAATCAACATCTTTTGGATTGGCTAGCTGGAAAATCTGAATGGATAGGGACAACTAGGCAAATGGAGTGAAATCTGGGATGTGTCTTCAATTTACGAACTTAATTTTCGGGATTTTGTCTTTTTATCTTTGTTATCTTTCTAATTCCTAAGCCTATAAATAACCACTATTGGGAGTGGTTGGAGGACTCATCATCATCTTTCATCTTTTCATTTTGTGTTTTGCTGGTATGTTTTAATTACTTTTGTTCTAAATAAAGTTTTCTTTTCATTTTTATTTTTACTTTCTTTTATTTTATGTTTATAAGTTATTTTCAAAACATGTCAAGCATGATAAACAATATCATGCTTGGCTAATTTTCTTAAGCCAAAGAGCTAGCAATGAAAGGATTCGATCATGAGATTCAAACAAAGCACTAAATTCCCTTCTAGGATACATTCTCGTTTTTCTAAACGTAAAAGCTTGGCAATCGACCTCGCTTACATTTTTTAAATTACTTCTTATCAAAAAGACGTCGTTGGTTTGTAAGTTGTTTAAAAATATAGTTGGGAGGAAGGATCCGCCTGTGGCATTTTGGCTTCCTGTGAACACACTTAGCGGTGGTTCGCTAAGGAAAAAACAAGATCAGAAACGATTCTCGGTGAGACAACTTCTGAGTCAGGCTTTTCTAGTTTTTAAACTAAGTATTTTAACGGCGATAGACGTGGCTAATTTACTTAAGAATTGTCTTCCGAAGATAGACTTGGGAAGATCGGTTACATGTGAGAAAAGCAAGTTTCAATGGGTTGGGCCTTGTAGAATGTAACCGACATGAATCCTGAAGGAAAATACATTTCAATGATCGAAAGAATCCAATCAAAGCTAGCTCGAGGCGATTTTATTATTTGTGATATCTCAACTTATTTTCTCTTCTACTTTTTAATTAATTGTTTTATTTTACTCTAATTATTTTAAATCTCGACTATCACCCCCCTTTTATTTATTGTTGCAGATCCTAGATTAAAACAACGATCAATTGGATTAGGAAATACAAAATTCCCTGTGGATCGACCCTCTTCCACTATTCTACCTTTATTTATTTTATTTTCGAAGAGGCTTTATTTTATTTTGACGAGTTAAAACGACGCTTGTCAGTTACACTATAAAAACTCACATTGTATATATTATAATGTATGTAGTGAGATGTGAATGATCGAGATAGGATTTTTCCTTCCTAAATAATAGGAAAATATATCAAAGGCCACTTCATTGAGTGAGACTAGAAATGCATGACCATGCTTGAATAGGTTGATATGAGATATCACAAATTATTTATTAACAGTAGTCCACTCTAGATATCAAGAAACATTAAAATAGGCTATACAAGTGTGACTATTCCAAGACTTGTGCCTATTAAAGATATAAAAGGACAAAAGGATATAATACATTAAGATAGTTGGTCACGGACATGATACATCGAATCATGATCTCTTGTAACTTAGATAACAATGATATATTGCTAGATGTCACTCATTGTTTGTAATATTAGAATTGTTCTAATATTATTACTAACGTTACAATGAGCCTACAGGGTCACACCCAATGGTTGAAAAGGAGTAGAAATATATATGTTTCATCGAAAAGCTCTTTTGACATCCCTTTGAAAAAGCTTGAAATCATGATAACATGCAAATGCAAGTAACATTCTAATAGATTTCATTTTAGCTATAGGTGCATATGTTTTATCGAAATTTATTCCCTCTTCTTGAGTGTAACCTTGAGCAACTAATTTAGCTTTATTTCTCATAATGTTACCACTCTCATCTAGTTTGTTTCTAAAAACCCATTTAGTTCCTATAGTAGATTTATTATTAGGCCTATCAACTAATGTCCATACATTATTTCTCTAAAATTGATTTAACTCTTCTTGCATAACTAATATTCAAAAATCATCATCTAAAGCATCATTGATATTTTTAGGCTTTATGCATGAGATAAATGCAATATGATTCAATAATCTAAGAGAAGAACGAGTAGTTACCCCCTTGGTTGGATCACCCAAGATTTCACCACTCTTGACATAGTTGAACTCTCTTGGGTAGTTCACTTCCCTTTGTTCAAGCTTTAATCTCCTACATCTTCCATTGGAGCATCTTGTGTTTCCTCATTGGTTGGAATCCCATCCACCTTTTATGCTTGTCCCTCATCAATAGTTTCAATGATTCCTACATCACATGAATCGTTCCTAGGAAGGAGATTATCATCGAAAATCACATGTATAGACTCTTCTACAACTAAGGTTCTTTTGTTAAAAACTCTATAAGCCTTTGAATGTTGAGAATATCCAAGAAAAATAGCTTCATCACATTTTGCATCAAATTTACCTAGATTGTCTTTTCCATTGTTTAAAACAAAACACTTGCACCCAAAAGGGTGAAAATAGATAATGTTAGGCTTTTTGGATTTTAAAATCTCATAAAGAGTCTTCTTTAAAATTGGCCTAATCATTACACGATTTATGATATAGCAAGAAGTGTTTGTGGCTTTCGCCCAAAAATAATTAGGTAAATTATTTTCAAAAAGCATGGTCCTAGCCATTTCTTCTAAAGTTCTATTTTTTCTCTCAACTACCCCATTTTGTTGAGGAGTGCGAGGAGCCAAAAAATTGTGGCTAATCCCATTTCATTACAAAAATTCTCAAAACCTAAATTTTGAAATTCGGTTCCATGATCACTTCTAATATGAGAAATTCTTTGATCAAGATCATTTTGAGAAATATTTGAAAATGTGATGAACTTCTCTAAGGCTTCATCTTTAGTACTTAAAAATAGAACCCAAGTGTATCTAGAGTAATCATCAACAATAACAAATGCATATGATTTTCCACCCAAGCTAGTAGTCCTAATAGGTCTAAAAAGATCCATATGAATTAATTTTAATACTCTACTAGTTGAAACATCATTAGTGGACTTAAAAGAAACTCGTTTTTGTTTACCCTTAGCACATGCACCACATATTTTGTCTAAAGAGAATTTAAGCTTGGGTAAACCTCTAACTAGATTTTGGGAAACTAAATTCTCTAAAACACTTATGCTAGCATGTCCTAGTTTCCTATGCCATAACCATGTATCATTTTCATCATTAGCAACTAATCATGCATGAGAAAGATTTATGCCATCTAAATGCACCATATAGATATTTCCTATGCGATGACCTATGAGCATTGTTTTGTTAGATTTTATGTCAATTATTTTGCAATCACATTTATCAAAAGAGACATAAAAACCTTTATCACATAATTGAATAATGCTCAACAAATTATGTTTAAGACCATTAACAAGTAAGACATTTTCAATAAGAATAGAGGAGTGATTACCAATAGAGCTAATACCCTCAATTTGGCCTTTGGAGTTGTCACTGAAAGTCACTACTCCACCACTTTTGAGCTCTAACTCCTTAAATCGTCCCTTGTCTCCGCTCATATGCCTTGAGCATCCACTATCAAGGTACCACATGTTTTGACTTGAAGCTTTAGCCTTGAGCAATGCTTAACCTACAAACAAAGATTTAGTTTTTTATTTTTGGTACCCAAATCATCTTGGGTCCACGAGAGTTAGTTCCGACAAGCTTGGTTCCCTTAGGAATCCAAGATGCAATGACATGAATATTGTTAGAAATAACAAGTTCCTTAGGAACCCATACACTCCTAATCTTTCTATGTCTACCATGCCTATAAAAATTTCTTTGTTCGTGTTTTTTAAAACTCTTTTTCACATTGTTAGTTTTTGAAGAACTTACTTTTTCAAAATTTGGGCTACCAACCATTTTGATTTTTTCTTTGAGTTCATTCACCATTTTGTGGTGATCCTTACTCAAGCTAAAAATAAGGTTGTTTAAATCTATATTTTCTTTTTGAAAAAATTTTAAATCATCTTTCAAACCAACAATCTTTTCTTCAAGTTCCAAATTTGTTTTTGTCAAAGAATTATTTTCCTCTTTTATATCGGAAATAGTTTTCTTGTTTTTCAAAATCGATTCTTTGAATTTCAAAACCAACTCATCATAAACATCTTGTAATTCATCATATGCATCATATAATTCTTCATAAGTAAGATCATTATAATATGGTTCAAGGGTTATCTTGGGCTCATCAGGAACCATGAGACATAAATTGGCCACTTCATTCTCTTCATCGGATGATGACTCCTCATCATTCCTAGTGGCAACATGATCTTGTTGTTCCTTCTTCTTCTTCTCTTCTCTTCTCTTCATTTCTTCATGATATCATGGGTGAGAAGAGATCCCATAAGAGCATAAAGTTTTAGATTCTTGAGGTTTTTTGCTTCAATGATATCTTTTCTCTTGCTATCCCAAGACTCGGGAAGAGAGAATATGAGCTTTCGTACGAGCTTTTCCTCTAGGATGGTCTCACCAAAACCCTTAAGACCATTAAAGATTACCGAAAAATGATCAAAGGTCTTGGTGATGTCTTCATCCGACTCCATCTTGAAGTTCTCATAGTTAAGATTAAGAAGATCGATCTTTTTTTCCTTGACATCATTAGTGCCCTCGTAAGTTGTCTCCAATGAATCTCATACTCCTTTGGCACTTGTGTACGATGACATCTTGGAATAGATGATGGGACTAAGAGCAAAAAAGAGAATGTGCAAGGCTTTATCATTTGTTGACATTATTTTTCTTTCTTCATCAGTCATCTCATTCCTTTTCTTTGGTACTTATCTATCTCCTTCTTGCTTTATCGGGATTGAGGGGTCATATTCAATTATGTCACATAGAACATAATCGTTGGATTTGATGAACAAACTCATTCTATTCTTTCAGTAGGGATAATTATCACCATTGAAGAAAGAAGGCTTGGTGATGGAGTGAGACTCGTTTCAACTTCCGGAAGTAGAGGCCATTTTCTTTGACTTGAAAATATGATCAACAATACTTGAATATTCTTTGGTTGATGTTAATCCCTTCAAAGATCTAGCTCTGATACCAATTATTGAGTTGATCACATAATGAATTTGGCAAAGAGGGGGTGAATTGGCTATTAAGATAAAAAAAATTTGGAAGATTTTTCGGTAAAAATGAAGGAAATTAAGGACACAAGATTTATAGTGGTTCGAGATTCGAAACAAGCTCTACATCCACTACCTTAGCTCCCACTAAGGATTTTCAAATCAATTCACTAGATAAATTCAACATTTTTCTAGGTTCAAGGGCTAACCTTTACAACAAGTCAATTTTCTACCCAAAAATGACTTAAACCTCACAAGAGATTACAATAGATGAAAGATAGGCAAATAAGTTTTTCTCAAAAGAATGATATGCCCAAATTACAGATTCACTCTCCCCAAACTCAATTAAAAAGTAATAAAATGAAATAAAAGAGTTGGGAGACAAAAATTTGCAATGAAGTGCTTGAAGTTGGATTGAAATGCTTGGATGTTTGCTTGAGGTATAAAAGTAGTTAATGCTACTTGAAATGCTTCATTTTATACCTCTTCATTGATTTCTAGCCGTTGGGGTTATTGGAATTATAAATTGAAGCGTTGAAGCTTCATCTTTCCACCATAAATGCACCTTTACAACAAGTGGTTTCGAAACACGGGCTACCTGTTTTGAAATAGTACACAAATAGAAAGAGACGTTGTGCATTTATTAAGGGGTTTATCGAAATAGGTTTTGATACATTCAGTATATTGTGATCATTGGTATCAAAACGGGTATCAAAACTGAACAACTATCATTTAAAGCTCAACTGACACCAACGATAAAAAATATTTAAGTCTTAAAAGATCCGTTGGTATTTTTATGGGTATCGATACCAGTATCGAAATAACTTGTCACCATTTAAAATATTTAAAATATTGAAACATGGTTTCGATACATGGTTCGAAACATTTCTTGGCAGTTTAGTTTTGGTATTGAAACGTGTTTCGAAACAGGTGTAAAAACTCAAGAACATTTTTTTTAAAATAAAGGCTGGTATCGATACCAGTTGAAGTGGTATTAAAACGCCTGTTCTGAAAACACTTGGAAAATATTTTTATGTTCTTGGTTTGACTTGAAATATTGTTTTTGACTTAAGGACTTAAAAATTTATTTCAAAATAGTCCTTAAACATATTTGTTATATAAAAATCAATTTTAATTTTACAATATCATTCTCCTTTAAATTATCACAAAGACCAAATCGTATTATCCTTAATTTGGGTTGGGTTTTCAGACATAAGACCCAAATAAATTAGGTCTAAGGCCCAAATTTATAAAGCTCAAAGTTCAAGCCGTTATAGTCTCTCTAAGGATATGATATTGTTGATCGTCCGAAATAGAACACACAACCAACCATTAAAGTACATGATCCAATCATCTCTATCTCTAATAGCATGTAATGAGAAAAAAATGAATTTTTAGAATATCTCAATAATAACAAATATTTGAAAATTTTGGATCCCTAATAACAAATATTTTGAAAAAAGTAATCCTATAATAAAAATCATTAAAAAAAATTTAATAGTAAACCACTAATAATAAATATTAAAAAAAATTAACCCACTATTAACAAATATTAAAAAAATCGATCCCCGATAACAAGACTTAAAAAAATTAGACCATTATCAAAAAATATAATTCAACAATGAATCAGATTTTTAATATCTTTCTTAAGATCCTTCCAGTAAAAAACAACAACAATCCTCTCAGTAGCCCTAGTTCCAGAATAGTCACCTACCATATTGCCATGAAAAAACTGCATTAATTCCTTATCTAAATCTTTTCTAACTATCACTTTTTCCTTTCTTTTTAAAACTCCTCTAGTCTAGTTATATTTAGAGTGACTGCTATTTTCACTCTCCAATTCCTTGATAATCTTGGAATAAAAAAAATTCACTACGCCAAGATGTTATCACTTTCTTAAACACAACATTTCTCACAAAACTGACTGTCATATTCAATAAACACTAAATTTTTGGCCTTCTAGAAAGCACATCTGTTACCATATTGTTGATCCTCTTCTTATGTTGAATCATATAATCATACCCCTATCATTTCTGCGATGCATTTTTGTTGAAATAAGGTGATTGCTTGATTTTTTGCTAGGAACTTCAAACTTTGGTGATCTATTTTGATTATAAAATATCTTCCCATCAAGTATATTGTCCATTTTTTAACACCCATCTATGAAGTCAATATTTCTTCTTTTTTTTTACATCGAGATTCTTTGATATTTAATTCCTAACCCTTTGCTGAAAAATACCAGAGGCTTCCCGTATTGTACCAAAACAGCCCCTACACTTTGGTCAGAAACATCAGTTTCTACAATAAAATTGAGATTGAAATTGGGTAAGGCCAAAATTGGGGCTGAACTCAATACTTGTTTCAATTTTAAGAAAAAAAATTCTTCTTTCTCGCCTCACTTTTAAGCTCCTTTCTTGAACAAGTTGATTAGGGGTTTTGCCAAACAATCATACCCCGCACAAATCTTCTATAATACCATCAAAGACCCAAAAGTTCTCTCAATTCCTTTACTGTTTTAGGGGCTGACCATTGTAGAATACACTCACTTTGGTTTGATCATTGAAATAGCACGTTGAGAAATAACATATCCCAAATAATTCACTTCTTTAACCAAAGCAACGTTTAGATTTTTTGCAAATAATTGATGCCTTTATAGAATTCTCAAGACTTCTTTAAGATGCTGTAAATGGAAATTTCAGTCTTTGAATAAACTAGAATATCATCGAAGAAGACCAAGAAAAACTTCTTTAATTGTTGCTTAAAAACCTTGTTCATTAATCCTTGGAAGGTAGTAGAAGCATTCGTGATTACAAAGATCATCACCTAGAACTCGTAACATCCTTCATGAGTTCTGATAGTAGTTTTAGGCATGCTCTCTTCCCTCATTTGAATTTGATGATAACTCGACCTTAAATCCAATTTTAAGAAATAAGTGGTTGCACCCAATTCATCCAACAACTCTTGAATTAATGGCATAAAAAAATTGTCTTTTATAGTCATTTGATTCAACCTTCTGTAATCTACATATATACGCCACGTCTCATCTTTTTTCTTCATCATCACAATAGGTGAAGAAAAAGCATTGTTACTATCTCGAATAACTCATGCTTCTAACAACTTAGACACCATATTTTCAATCTTATCTTTTCGGTGAGTTGGATGCCTATAGTGTTTGACTTTAATCACTGCCTTGTCATCCTTCAATTCTATCTTGTGTGTTTCCCCTGTCTGGAGACAGCCTTGGGGTTCCATAAACACCTCCTGAAACTATTGTAATAATTCCTCCATCTTTGTTGTTAATGGTTATTCCTTTTAACTTTTAGTTGTGGACTAATCAACCATAAAGTTCTGGTGTAAGAACTATAAGTTTTCTTGAGTAATTTACAACATGTCTTACTGCTAATGAGATGTATACTCCCCAAATGAATGTCTTACAATGTCACCTCCTTTCTATCTAAGTTAAATTCTATTTTAAACTCTGAAAAATTTCACTTAATGGTGTCTAACTATCACAAACATTGAACTCCCAGAACTATATCACAATTCTTCATATGTAAAACAAAGAAATTAGCTGTGAACATAAATCCTTGTACCTCCTATTAAAATGCTTTGCACTTTCCCTTGGTAGTCATCCAATTTTCATCTACCACAGTAACTTTCACCTGATCTCTTCTGCCCATTTTCAAATTCAATTTCTTCACTAAGGATCAACCCAAATCTAGTAAAGTCACACACCTACCCCTTCCACCACTATCTTTAATTTTATGGTCTCCCAGTTAGTGACTCCCCACATCGCATTTAAGGATGAGGTATGACCCTCTTCTTGAACTGCTTTCTCTTGCCCTTTTCAATGGTGTCCTGGTGCCATCCAGAAAAGTTTCATTCTTATTTTCTTCTTCCAATCCTCGACCATAATCTGATAGAGTTATTTCCTAAAACACTTGTGTCCTGGTGTGTATTTAGCAACACACTAGAAGCACAATCCCTTCTGTCTTTCTTCTTCAATTTCAATTGGAAACATTTTACCATTCCACCTTATATCCCACTCTATGATTGTTGGGACAAACTAAATCCCACCCTCATAATTAGTCTATGATGGCACTCCTGGAGCTGTAGAACCCCTGACCCTCGAAAACTAGTGTTTTCCAATATAGTCTAAGATGTTGGAACCGAAAGGTGCAATGGTGGAAAACACCTCGACTAAGATAATGGTGATCTCCTCCACTAAACACTATGGCCTCTATATGCTTAACTTGATGGAAAGCATCAAAAAACGTCTTCGATTGCAGACACTTAACCATTGGACCAATCTCAATTCTTAAATGTTCTATAAACATGCTTAGCACATATTAATTTGGCAATTCAACTTGATTCAACAAGTCTATAAACTCCTAATCGAATTGTTCAGTTGAATCTACCTACCTTAAAGCCATTAATTCAGCAAACGGGTCATAAAATCCATAAGGAGCAAATCTTTCTTTCATCATTCTCAAATAATCATTCCAATTAACTTGGTTCAAATTTCCTAAATTTTTTGCAATAAATTAATGTCATTCTAATTTCTAAGGTTTTACCTTCCAAATTAATCATCACCAGTATCACCTTTACATGATCAAAAACCATTTATGCCTTAAAATATTGCTCCAATCTGGTTACCTATCCTTGAAAGTTAGTCCCATAAAATTTTGGGTATATGAGTTTATACACAAAATTTTGAATTGCATGTATACCTCCATTGTGATTTTGAAGAACTTCTTAAAGCTCAGGAAGTTTAGATGGGCTTTGCGTTACCACATTCATCTCAATATTTGATCCAATTTTTGATCTAATATTAACTCTATAAAATTGAATCCATAAAACCTAGTTTAAAACGCATGCAAAATCAAAAATTTCTAGTCGTATATGAAATACTCATTTCATAAATTAGTGAGTTTTAACAGAACTATATAAAAATATATTAAAAATCAGTTTGAATCGGCTAAAACTCAATTTGCTTTAGTTAAATTATCTTTTACGTTAATGATAAATACTTTTTTTAATTAGTTCTTTAGGAATTTATTCTAACTAATTCGTTTTGATTCATATTACAAATCTGGTGTGAGTAGGTGGGTTTTTTTAACAAAAAATTATGTATATATAAAACCTCAAATTCAAAGTTAATTTAAGCAATATCAAACTACTTTTTTCATAACTTTTTTTGTTCGGATAATTTAAATACGACTCTTAACCTAGATCCAAAATAAAATCAAAATCTAATATCAAAATAATATATACATCAACCCATTACCTATACATCTACCCATTTTCTTTCTTTAAGATAATACTTATTTTTAGTTTAAATAAGACTTCTAATAAATCTAAGGCGCTAATTAAAAATAAATTCTAGTTACACATTAGATAAAAACTCTAACACTCCTTAACTTACATTCCCCGTCAAGTTCCAACACTTTTTGAATAACTTACACATTTTATTTTCACCTTAACCCTAAAACTAAAATCAATAAACCCTTAACCTATAAATCTTAACTCAATTCATAAATCCTAAATAAATTTTAACCATAACCTTAACATTAATTTCATTAAAGTTGATGTCATGACCTCCATCAACCGTCATTGTTTTCAACCATCATTGTCAATCTCAAA
Organism: Abelmoschus esculentus; assembly: GCA_035048815.1. NCBI lineage: Eukaryota > Viridiplantae > Streptophyta > Magnoliopsida > Malvales > Malvaceae > Abelmoschus > Abelmoschus esculentus. The sequence continues at coordinate 9,175,136 of JAUCBN010000049.1, forward strand.
AACCTCTACTTTAACCCTTAAAATCAAAACTCCAAATTAAATTTATCTCTAAATCAAATTTCTCCCAAAATATAATCCTAGTTTAATCGATCATACTTATTGTTTGGGAGAGTCTCCTTACTCCGTTGACACGAGGCCACCATGCCGATTAATGACCATGATTTTTAGTGAACAACCGTCGTTTAGAGTTGTGGGTGAGGGAAATAAAATAGACTTATGTTTAGTTTTTTATTTTAAAATTGGTTTTAAAAAATAACCCATATTTATTTTTAGTTGATACCCTTATAATGATATTGTTTTAAGTGTTCAAACTCGTATAGTGACTCTACTAAAAGGATTTACGAGTTTTGGGGTTAATAAATATATTGCTCAATAGGTTTGTCCCCTTTTAACTCTCTTACTTTGATTGTAAGAAAGAACAAGATAGTGGCTTCTACATGTAGTATAGTCTAGATGATTCTTTGAGATTTTATAATATTGATTGGTATGATTTAACGTCGAAGTTTGACTACTCATGTTTTGGCGACATCATTTCATTTAAAACAACATACAAGGTAAATGTGTATAAACGGTTTTTGATGCCTATGGTTGGTATGAATCTATTGTCTACAGTGTTACAATTTTAGCTGATGAGATCGTGATACTTTTGAATGGATGTTGTGGGTGTTTTGGAAGCTATGTTTAACAAGGTTCTAATTTAAGTGGTGATAGATGGGGGTAGAGCTATGCAAAAGGCTACAAAAATCGTGTTCCTATTACAAGACATCGTATATGTTTGTGACATTATTCCGAAAATGTTCAAGTAAATATAAATGATAAAAATTTACCAGTATATTTAATAGATGTATGCCATCTTGGTGGACAATTAAAAAATTTGATCGAAAATAGAGGTTAATTGTGTAACAGTTTAATGTTCAAAACCAAATACTTCTTCGCAAAATTTTGTTCAACACAAAAGTGCAAGGCCATGAATATTGTGTTGGTTATTATGCTGAAATTTAATAACACATATATAGATATTTTTCGTGCTATTGAAAATGATATTAATGACATTCGCATTAAAAAATTGAAAAAAGAATTCTTTAGTTCACAAACTAAGTCTTGTCCAATTATAAAATTGATTGACCTTGAAGGGAATGCAACTAAACACTATACTTGGGAATTGTTTGTAAAAATTCAAACCAAACCTAAATAAGAGATATTACATTGTCGTATACATCTGATTGATGAAATTAAAGAATCATGAATTTTTTGTTTAGCAAAGTATGAAGATCTGACTAAAATATTTGAAATTGTGCTTTATGTGGACATGCAACTCCTAACATGTTCGTATAGGAAATTTGAGTCACTCGGTCTTTCATATCGTCATCAATTGTATGTTTTTAAGCTTGAAATTTTTTTGTTCTTCCAAAATCTTTGATTCTATCTTGATGGACCAAATTGTAAAGATTTCAGTTTTTTTATAATTAGTTAAATCAGTTAAATTAGTTGATGAATTTGATCAATCATGTGCATTAAAAAAAATCATCATCCCATAAGAATACCAAATACAATGTTTGAAAACCGCAAAAGAAACAAGTGAAATAAAAACAAAATTAAAAAATATAATTGTCAATATCAAGAACCTATCACTATTTATTTTGTAATCTTGAGGGATATAATAAAAAGACGTGTCCTCGTTTGATGCTTATTATGGAAAACCTAAATTTGTCTGAGACTAAAAAAATATGAATCCTTTTATTTTCGTATGTATCATAGTATAAGTTAATGTGAATTTGTTTCTACGTTTCACTTAGGACCAATCATATTTTCGGAATGAATATGATTAAGTTTACGATATAAAAAAACATTGACATCCATGATAATATTTTATTAAAATTATCTACTTTTATAATTATATTTTTTGTCATACAAATGTGTTTTATGTTGCTTACAATATTAAAGTTTATGTCTTACAATATCTTGATTAAATATTATCTTGAGGCATTTCTTCTGGTGAAATTGAGACTAATTAATTGTAAGTGCTAATGTAGGTCTTTTACTTTCATGTTTTGGCAGGTCATATTTTCTAATTTATTTTTTATAGATTATCCTACAATTAGTCACTTCAGGTTTTGAAGTAACTATGCTTTATAGTATTGTTTGTTATGCAAATGTTTTTCACCTCTTGAAGTTGTACAGTAATGTCTAACACTAATATTATGTTTTATTGTAATTTTTATATACTCTTGCTACCATACGTGTATGATAGTTTACACGAATATGTTTAATAATGAATATTCTCAATAAATTACTAACAATATCAAAACTTAATAATCGCAGATAAAATATTAGAATCATCAACTCATCCTGATGAATGATACATTTTCTGAATTTGTATATTGTCTTATCTATAATTGGTCATTTAATATTGTAATTGTTCTTTATACTTTAAATGTTTGTACAAGATATTTGAGATTAGCGTACTTCTATTAGTATATATTATTATAAATGTACAAAAAATATAATTAAAGAAGATTATTTTTTTACTAATGCTCATTCAAATAAGAACAATAATATTATCCTATTAGACAAAATATGATAAAAAAATATGCATGGTAGTTCTTCAACACCAACTTTAATTTATTAATTACCAACAAATATTTCTCAAACCTACGAACGGAAAATAAAAAATAATAACAAATTAATAATTAGAAAACGTAAAACTAATACAATTATTTGCTCACCATTGTGGCCAACAGATGCTAGAACAACTTTTGAATGGTCGTGGATTAACCTCTAATACATGTATCTTCACAACGATTGATGCATCTTTTCTTATTTCTATCATTAATGAAAAGATTATACAGAAGGAACATATGATCCTATTCTCCAACACTATATATAAAGATATTAACAATTCTACATAAGATATTGATGAAAATTTTATTCACAATACACTAATTAAGACGTACTAAACAACGTATGCAAGTACCACATTCTCTAAACGCTTTCTATCCCAAATTTGCATCTATTTAATGTAAAATATTCTATAATCATCCACGTGTTAAAATATAGTTATTTAAACCACATTTTATTTTTATTTTTATTATTATTATTATTATTAATATAGTATGTAAATAGAAAGACTTATTACCCTCATCATAATTTTAATAATTAAATATTCATTGGTTTGATGTTTAAATTTAGACAACATCACACTGAATTCGAAAAAAAAACATTTTTTGTGAGCCAAACACTTATATAAACTTTTCATCCAAAAATATTCACCTAATATTTTAAGTTACATGTACAACCACAAAGATTTTTACAAACTATATAACATCAAGCATAGTTACATGTACAACCACAAAGGTTTTTACAAATTATATAACATCAAGCATTATGTTCAATAGTTATAAATTTATGCTTATTATCATTTTCTTAACAACATTATCTTGTAGCATTGCCTCGAATAGTGGATAAATTGTTTAGTATATTAGCTTCTCCATTGTTCATATCCTACGCACATATATACAATAAGTTATATTATCATTAATAGGGACAAATATCTATATATAATATTTTCAATAGTGGTTGTTAATAAAATAGTAAAATAGAAGCATAAAGCTTATTGCTTTACAAATGAACAAAACAATAACAATTTAAATATTATGACTGAGCAAATAATATGAACAAATACAATACAAGTATTGTGCTTTGTTTATTGGGTAAACTACTGAGGAAGTCACTTTCGTTTACCCCAATACACTTTTAATCACCGATTTTGAAAAATGATAAGTAAGGTCACTATCATTGTACTTCTGTTTGTACTTCATCCCCAACTTCTACTTCAACTTCAGCTTCATTTCCAACTTCAACTTTAGTTTCATTCTCAATTCCAGTTTTATTATGAAGATATACATGAATGTATCTATTCTTAGGTAGAATGTTGACTAATCCTAGACAATCAGAGTCACTTTGTAAAGACATAAGAGATGCTTTAGATAAAACAACACTTAGAACTCTACTCTGCAAGAAAAATGACCTACTAACTCTAACTGATCATTCATGGAACACACTCCAAATATTAAAAAATAATTATATTTAACATTTTCAAAATCACCAACTAATCTAATACACAAGTTTATAAAAATATTATAATAAATTTTTGGTTTACCCGTCAAATTGGACCACATAAGTACCTAATGTTTCAATTCATAACTCAAATAAAGTTTTTCCTTTCATCTTTAAAAAAATTAGTATACAATAAAAATACGACATATGACCAATTTACGTTATTTTTCTAATTTCTATTTTAAAAAATAAAAAAAAACTTTAATTTATTAAAAAACTAAAAAAACTTTAAATTATCTAAAAAATCCTAAAAAGTCCAACCTTAAATCCCCTAACCTTACCTCCCTAACCTTCGATTCAACCATTATCGATCACGTTGAATTTTTCGGACCCTCAAGATTGGAATTTTGGTCATCTCATCATTGAAAAATGATGAATGAATTGTCGATTATATTATCGACGAAAACACCCAACAATAAAGAAAAAAAAAAGATCAATTGGGTTTATGCCCGACAACTAGAGGATGAGAGATATTAAACAATAAAATACACGACGATTTTGCGGTGAACGATGAATCATTGATGTGTGAAGGATGCTAGATGGTGAAGGAGACGTGATTTGAGGTTTTGATTGAAAGAAAATAAAATTCTGAAATTTTTAAAGAAATTCATAAATTAAAAATTAAAATCTATCATGTATCATATTAGTTAGATGATAATTTTTTTAACAGTCGTTAATATAATTTTTTTTTGAGTTACATAATAAAACATTGGATACTATTTAGTCTGAAAAGTAGTTCAGACACGTAATTGAAATTTTTTATAATTTTTTCATTTATTTAACGGTTAAACTTATTTTCTAATGTTAGATAAAATAAAATCCATTAAAATCTATTTAAAATTATTTAAAAAACATTTATATTATAAAATTTTCTTCATAATTAGGATCTTAATTTTTTTTAATTCAAGAAATACTTATTGTCTTAAGAAAATTTATATTATATAGAATTTTTAGTTTGGTAGTCTTATAAGATTGAAATATTTTAAAAATTATATTATATACATATTATAGTTTGATGTCTTTAATACTCATAAATTTTCATCTAGTTGCGTTTGAATCCAAATGTCAATGTCACTGCTACAGTATCTAATCTCATTGTCACAGTCATTTATTAAACTCAGTGAAACTAATCTCACAACTCATCCACATAAAACTTAGGAAAAACTACCACTAAATTATGAGATTATTTTTTATTATTAAATTAATAAAATTTTAATTTAATTATTTAATTTTTAGAATATTTTTAATTTGATAATTAATCGTTAAACTTAACGAAGATATAACATAATAGTTAACATAAATTTATAAAATCTATATTATTTAGATATTATATTATATTATATTATATTATATTATATTATATTATATTATAATTTTAATTTGATTTAATAAATTTAATCATCAAATTATATAATGACACATATCATTATCTTTATAAAAAAAATTATATTGATTTTTTATTTTAATATAAGATAACACAAGCCACCAACAAGATTGGAGGAAAGTAAATGAAACAAATAAATAAAAAACGAATCATGGTTAATCAAATCGAATCGAATTAAACTAAATTTATTTTTTAATTAATTTATAATTATTTTTTTGGTAAAATTAGGTATTTTATATTTAAGGGTCTGTTTGTTTCGGTGTAAATGGTTTTACAGAAAACATTTTCCTACCTTTATGTTGTTTGGTTCATGGAAAATGAAAAAGTCAAAAGAAAATCAATTCCAGTCAATGAAAAAACCCCTTATTTTTATGGAAAATGACTTACCCATCCATTCTTGATAAGTTATTTTCCTTCCTTTTTGTTCTCTTTACAAATGAAGAAATATTCTAATTTAATTATATTTTAATATTTCATTTTAATTATATTTTATTTAATTTATTTTTATTTTTATTTTAAAATTTTAATATTTATTTTTATTTAATATTTTAATATTTATTTATATTTATATTTTAATTTGTTTTCACATTGTTTTAATTTATTTTATATTTTAATTTATTTATTTTTATTTTAATATTTTAATATTTATTTATATTTATATTTTAATTTGTTTTCTTTCCTAACTATAATTCATTGTTTTAATTTATTTTAGGTTTTAATATTTTATTCTAATTATAATGGGTTTTATTTTAAATTTTCTTTCTAATATTTTTGAACTTTTAAAATAAGATCAATATGTAAGAATATTTGTTTAGTTCAACGCCCTAATTCCTGTGAGGGTATTTGGATGAAGGGAAAAAAATATAAAGACTTACATCAACGTAAATCTTTATAATTTATTATTGGTTATTAGGTTAGATATATATTAGTGTAAGTCTTTATAAAATATAATTTTTAAAATAATAAAAATAACTCAACAAAATAAATAAATTTTCAATGTAAAATCTTGTTTGTTTCATTAAAAATACTAATGAATTAAATATAAAGATATTATACTTATAAAATATGCACAAGTTAAAATATAAAGACAATTAACTTAATGTGTTTATAAAAATAAAATATATTTTAAAATATAATTTTATTAACTCAATAAAAAATAAAAGATAAAATTTAATCAAATTTGTATTATGTTTATTTACTAAAAATAAATTTTGAGTTTTGTTTTAAAAAAGTTTACCAAACAACGAAATATGATTTACACAGTTTTATCCAAACACTTGAAAATAGTTTTTGTAATTAATTTTCCAGAAGATATAATTTATTTTCTAGAAATCATTTTCCGGAAACAGTTTTCAATGAAACAAACGGACCCTAAAATACTATAGATAAATTTTTAATTATTATTTTTTACCTAAAAATAATTTTTTAATAAATATTTATAAAATATCATCTTAAAATTTTACCTTTTAATATTTAAAAGTCATAAAATAAAGATATTTTATTAAAATAAAATATAAAATTTTTAAATATAATGTTAATATGAAAAAAATAAAAAACAAAATTAGTCATATCAAAAATAAATATAATTTACCTAATTAAAGCAAAATTAAATAATTTTACTTTATCTCATTTTTAAAGTTTTATTGTGACCATTTAAATAATTTTATAAATAAACTATCGACTTAATCGATTTTTATTTAAAATTATTAAATATATCTTATTTAAAAATAGTTTTTTAAATATCTTAAATTTTATTAAAATTTAAATATATTTAACAAATTTTTTATTGTATTATATTTTATTTCAACCTTATCGCTAACCATTACCTTTCAAACTCATGTTTATTTAGGGAAACGGTTCAATTATATGAAAAAATTACTTCGGAAAATGACCATTTTCTATGCTATCAAGGGAGTCATCTTTAGCCGGCAGTTGTCAGAAACTTTGAGTTGATTTTCTTTTTTTAAGTAAAATGAAAAGAACTAAAATTCGAGGGATTGGAACAAAAATTTACATAAATACTTCAATCAAAAAGCTCTCTTCTTTTTTCAAAAAAGAGCTCGGAGTAGCATTTTAAAGAGCAGGAGCTAAAGGAATGACATGTACAGTAATAGGGGCTGGTGAAACTGATGCTGCATTTGAGAAAACTTGCTGAGGAACAGAGCAAGAACCACCTGTTTGAACATTTGGAAAAGAATAAAGAGAAACATGTCTAGGAGTGAAGAGACCAGGTTGCGGTCCTGCAATGATGTGAGAATATGCATGAGCAGGAGTAGATACCACATGTTGTGAAGAGGAATTTGATCGAAAAGGAGGTGTAGAATTAGATCCTGAGCTATTTGGACCACTCCTAGAATCAGTGCGACTATGATAGTTCTAGTCAAAACGATATCAACATTTTTATGCAAGATGGCCAAACCTTTCACTGTAACATCCTGAAATATGGCGTAGGAGTTGGGTGGTCGATGTGAGAACCGATTAGATCCGGGTAGGCCATACAAATTAGACTCAGGTTTTTCTTTATCGTAAAATCAGGTTTCGTGAGGAATAAATTGTAGGATTTTTTTTTTATAAAATTCTTATTTTATCTATATTTGATATTGGTCAAATCAATTTTGAGAAAATTCATATCCATAAGATTTTGAAAATCGGTGACTATTTTATAAAAATTGAAAAGTAGATTATTTTGGTGGCTTGTTTGTAAATGGGTGAATACTTTGAATCATTAGAGGGCTAATGATCCAAAACTTACTCAACTGATTCAATCTTCCAATTAAACTTATTTAAATCTATTATAATCGCTTGATTAAGATTTCATAACAACTTTTTCCTATTTTAGCCAAAATCACACAATTTTACGTAACTTTCATTTCTCTTTGACTTCTCTTCAATTTTCTTTGATTCACTACAGATTTTCAAGCATCTTTCTAAGAAGCTTGGATCACGTTTAGAGGGGAAAGGAATTCATAAACTTCGGGGGGCTTTAGAGGTGCATCGAGAGCTTTTGGGGCTTTGGCAAGATAGTTAAGTTCATGTCGGTGAGTGAATTTGGTTTTGGTTAGTTCACAATGGTGAACATATGAGGTTTGTAGAGGTGTACAATGTGCAAACTTTTATCATTGATTAAACACACTTGAAAAATTCTATGTTGATGTCACATTGTAGCGACCCTTTTTTTTTATAAAATTAAAAATTTTAAAAAGTTCGGTAGAGTTTGAAAATTCGGTATCCGAAAATGACACCTGAAGAACAGGATGTCACTCCTAATAGAATACCGTTAAAATTTAAAAATTCGCGATAATATTTAAAAAGTAGGTATCCCGGGAGATGACACCTGAAGAACAGGATGTCACTCCCATTGGAATACCGTTAAAATTTGAAAATCGATTAATCGGTTGGAGTCGCCATCGATCGTTCAAAAAGGTGGATCGAACACCAAAAATAAAACTAGAGAAAATTTGAGTTCGGGAGTTGGTTACGTTTGGGGAAGGATGAGCACCCCCATAACGCCCAAAATTGGTACCTAAAGGTTCGCATCGTAATTTTTTAAGAAAATATAAAATTCAAATTAATTTAATTTTTAATTTTAAATGCATATTTAATCTTAATATCCACGACAATTCAAAGAAGATAACACCCGAAGACCGGGATGTTACTCCCAATAGAATATGTCGGGATAATAATTTCTAACACAATAATAACCATAGTTTTAATTCAAAAATAATAACATGATAATATACAAAGAAATATAAAATAAAATTAAAAAAACACAAATATAATAACCTAATAATAAAAGGCTATAATAATATAAAGATAATACATAGTAGTATAATATAATAATTTACGATAACAGTACTGAAACATGTTTATATCATTATTTAATAAGTTACAATAATATATAAAAGCTATATATAAAAAAAAAATATTTTGATAGCATGTAATATATTATGATGAAACATGAGTAATAATAAAGGTAAGACAGTGGCATAAATTAAATAATAAGGACTAACATGTAAGTAAATAAAAACTACATGAATATATTGTAAGGATACAAAAGTCTGATTGCAGAACGTGCGATTAACCCACTTTCTTTTAATTACATGGACCTGGGTCGAGTATTCGGTTGGTCACCGGGTATCCAGAAGTGAAACTACGTCGTTTTGGCTATAGAAGGGCTTGGCCAAAACGACGTCGTATAGAGACCTCCATATATATATTTTTTAACTCAAATAAAAAAAATCATTATATCATATACTCAAACAAAAAAACAGCGGTCTCCTTCTTCTCTCAACTGTGCCCTCCCATGGCTGCCGGATATGGTGGTTCGCCGCACGCCGGCGACGACCGCCGCTGTACAAGGTGGCCGGAACACGCAAAGGTTGGGTTTTTTCGAAAGCTCTCGATGTGTAGAGCACGAATATGAAGTCTTTTTTTCAAGAAAAGCAATGAATAAGCCTAGATCTAAGATGTAAGTTTCGAATCTTTTGTATTTTTTTACCTCTTTTTCCTTGTTTCTGATTCGATTTCGATCTCCCCTCTCTTCTCGGTTTCAATGTTATTGCACTATGGATTGTTTTGCTTCGAATATTGTCTTTTTTTTTCATTTTTTTGGATTACATCCATTGTTTGAGTATTTATACCCAAACTTTTACATTAAAATATAACAAAATATCTCTGTTTCTATTTCAGATCACTGCTCCACATTTAATCCTGGATCTGATTTTTGCTTTTCTTGTAATTGTTTGGCAGGTTTTGGGCGGTGGAGGTGATTTCTTGGGCGGTGGCCGTTCGATGGACCAATGAGATAGAGCGTGACCACCATGCGCGTTGATCGGAATAGGGATGGTCATTGGCGGCGGCTCACTTAGTTAGAGATAGTTAGGGTTTAGTTTGGTTGAAATTAGGGTTAATTTTTTTGGGTTGGGTTATGAGATGGGTTTAATTGTAATGGGTCTGATATGGGTTATAATTTGGGTTGTAATATTTTTTTATTCGGTCTTGTATTTTAATAATAAAGGGGTTGAAATGGGTTATTACAGTTGCTTCTCTTTGCTTATTATTGTGTAACGACAATAAAGCAAAGATAAGGAATAACCCATTTTGTCTGGTATGGTTTCAAGGTTGGCCTTGGTAAGGTAGGGGCTCCTTTTGGTAAGGGTGGGGTTCTCTTGGTAAGGTCGAGAGTTCTTTTGGTAAGGTTGAGGTTCTTTTGGTAAAGTTTATGGTTTTTTAGTAAGGTTGGGATTCTTTTGGGTAAGGTTGGAGGTTGAGGTTCCTTCTTACGACCACCGCCTCTTCTCGATCTTCACTTGATCTTCTCTGCTTCTTCGGAACAAAAGTATTCAAAATTGAGACTTCGAGCCTGCAACTTCTTTCTTGCTTGTTCTTCTTTTAGGTGCCTTGGATGAGCAGATTCTTCATGTGTAGAGTCCTGCTTGTCTTCAGCAAAGCCCTTATGCTACAAGTTCTTCTTGTGTTGACTTTTCATCTTCGGTTGTCGACGCTGCAAGTTCTTCCTATATAGAACCTTCTGCATCGTAAGTCAAGAGTCCTTCCTGTAATGAACTTCTCGTTGTAGATTCTTTCTGTCATAGAATATTTTATGTCTTCGATTTTTAAGAGTTCTTCCTGTAGTAAAACTTCTCGCTAGAGATTCTTTCTGTCATAAAATCTTTCGCGTCTTCGATTCTAAGAGTTCTTCCTGTTGTAGAACTTCTCTCTAGAGACTCTTTCTGTCATAGAATCTTTCGCGTCTTCAATTCTAAGAGTTCTTCCTATTGTAGAACTTCTCACTAGAGACTTTTTCTGTCATAGAATCTTTCGCGTCTTCAATTCCAAGCATTCTTCCTGTCGTAGAACTTATCGCTAGAGATTCTTTCTGTAATATAATCTTTGCGTTTGGAATTTCAAAAGTTCTTCCTGTTGTAGAACTTCTCGTTGGAGATTCTTCCTGTTATAGAATCTTTGCTTACTTCAAGGATTTTTCCTATATAGAACTTCTTGTTGGAGATTCTTCCTGTCGTAGAATCTTTGCTTCTTGGAGTCTTCAAATCAAGAGTTCTTCCTATATAGAACTTTTGGAGATTCTTCCTATTGTAGAATCTTTGCTTACTCCAAGGGTTCTTCCTATATAGAACATCTCGCTGGAGATTCTTCCTGTCGTAGAATCTTTGATTCTTCTCAAATCTTGAGTTTTTTGTTTCTTCTTGCAATCTTCATCTTGCAATTGTGAGTTCTTTTTCATGCAGAATTGTTGACAATGCTCTATTCTCTTGGTTAAATTCTACTCTTGATTCTTTGCCAGGATCTACCTTCTCTGTTGCGCAGACCTGATTCTCTTCTGATTCTTGAATATCATTGCTTTTCGGTTCAGTTCATGAATCTTCTTTGCATTTTTCCCAAATGCACAGGGATTAACGGATTTGGATTGCCTTTACCGGTAGCCGTTTGCTCCGGGCTAGTTGTACCATTTCCCTGGGTACAATCAGTTTGTACCAATCAAGAGACTGGGTTTTTTCAAAAGATTTATTTTCTTTCGACCATTTGTGAAAATGGATTTTGATGGACGTTTGAATAGTCCCTCATCTTTTGTCAATCGTTTGGTATCCTTATGAAAGGATTTCAAAATTGGTTTTAAGAAAAACCTCATTTTAAAAGGATCGAGTTTGGTTTTAAGAAAAACCTCTTTTTAAAAAGATCAAGTTTGATTTTAAGTAAAAACATCCTTATGAAAGGATCAAGTTAAGAAAAATATCCTTATGAAATGATCATGTTAAGAAAAATATCTTTATGAAAGGATTTGAATGAAAAACTCAAGTTTTCAAAAGAGTCATTGAGAAATGATCGAATTAAGAAATTCGAACTCAAAAGAGTATCCTTAAGAAATGATTGAATTAAGAAATTCAAATTCAACAAAGTATCCTTAAGAAAGGATCGAGTTTAATTTTAGGGAAAACATCCTTATGGAAGGATCAAATTTCCTTTGTTCTTTTCTCAAGAAAACTCTTTGAGTTACTAGCTTGCATCTTAGTTTTGAGAAGATTACCTTGGAATAATGAGTTCATCTGGAATGGGCTCTATAAGAAGCATGATCTTAAGAGGCATTCTTGGAACTTTAGTTCTTCTAAAATAAACTCTTTAATCTGTAAACATCCAAATATTAATTATTAGTCTAAAAAATATATCCACATGAAAGAATTGAGTTAACTGATGCATCCTTATGAAAGGATTTGGATAAAAAAATCGAATTTTCAAAAGTTTCATTGAGAAATGATCGAATTAAGAAATTCGACCGAAAAGGTGTCCTTAAGAAAGGATTGAAAAAGTTTCCTTAAGAAATAATCGAATTAAGAAATTCGAATTTAGCAAAGTATCATTAAGAAATGATGAATTTGAGAAATTTGTTTTCGAATATGATGTCCCGGTTCTGTCCATCTTGACATCAAAAGGTATCCTTAAGAAAGGACCGAATTAAGAAATTCGTTTTTGAAAAAGGTATCCTTAAGAAATTCGTTTAGTAAATATCCTGTAAAATGATGCCTCGGTTCTGTCCGTCTTGACATCAAAGGTATCCTTAAGAAAGGACCGAATTAAGAAATTCGTTTTGAAAAGCTATCCTTAAGAAAGGACCGAATTAAGAAATTCGATTTCGAAAAAGTATCCTTAAGAAAGGACCGAATTGAGAAATTTGTTTTCAAAAATATGATGCCCCGGTTCTGTCCGTCTTGACATCAAAAGGTATCCTTAGGAAAGGACCGAATTAAGAAATTCGTGTTAAAAAATATCATGTAAAATGATGTCCCGTTTCTGTCCATCTTGACATCAAAAGGTCTGTCATTGGTGACAACTCGATATCAGATGATTGTCGCGTGTCAAAAGTGCGCGTTTAGTGCAAGTGGACACATCGAAAGTATTAAGTGATAAGTAATTATCAGATTATCGTCTCCACAGGGACTGGTAGACTTAATATGCCTTCTTCACTTTCTTGTTCTGTAGAAAAGTAAAAACACAAGTGATTTGAGTTGGTTTATCTAAACTAAAATAACTAAACAAAAAATAAAGATATTTAATAATAGAGAAAGATGGGTCAGGATCCAGTTGCGTTGTATTGTGGATTTGATTGACTTGTCTCTGCTCAATGCAATTCTATATCACTGCCTCGGCAACACTGCAGATTACTGCCTTGGCAGCGACGATACTGTCCGTCGCGGCAATCCCTTGCTCGTGGATAGACTTTACCAAAGTTCGGCAAAGTGTCCTTGAATGACTCCGCTTATCCCTAAGTCAGAGTGTTGTCGATGACTAGTCCTTGATGATACCTCCCGGCGTGAACCAATTATACTCACCAACCAATCACACACTTCTTTTAGCCGCTGAAACTCTTAACCTATCCCTAGGCCGAGTTAGTATTTCGCGATTGAAACACCGTACTTACCCCTTTCGTGAATCTAACTATCCCGAGCTTAGATAAATGGATTACTCACAAACTTCCCTCCCGGGCTTGAATGCAAGAACAAGGAATAACAAAGGATAAGCAAACCTTGATAATTTTATTGCATTGAATCAAAGACAAAGTACAATCTCCTCTCACATATACTCGACAACCTTCACCTAATCCCTAAGAAGGTTTAGAACATAATGGAGAGAAAGAAGACAAGTATAGAATTCGGCTCTCTCTCCCTAGGTATTCTGTCTCTAATACATTGGGTGGCTAGGTCCTTATATAGGCTAGACCTAGGGCAAACCTTTCCTAAGTAGAATACAACTTGGAGTAAGGAACAAGTCAAGTACATAATTAAAATATTTTCAAGTTTGATTCGGCTAAGGGGCTTTCCCACGTGGTCTTTTCTTGGGCTTTTCCTCATGCTAGCCAGCTCCGATTCATGGGCTTTAAGTCCAGACATATCCCTTGGATTTTTATCTTTCCGTGTGGGTGGCGTCCGTTGCATTGGGGCTTCCACCTCTTCTCCTTCTTCTACATCGGCCATCTCTTCGGTTAGCATTATGTTCGTTCCTCCTCCCATTGTTGTTGCTCCTCCAGTGTGGTGTGTACTTGGTCCGGCGACGGTGGAGCTTTGGTGCACATAGGCATCTATCTCGGCTGATAGACTACCCATCATGATTGGTGATCGGGGAGGAGTGCTGAAAACGGCCCTCCGCTTGGATGGTCTTCTCCTAGCAGACGAGGCCGCGGCAGAATCCGCTGCCCTGGATGGGCTGGCAGCCTGGTATTGGGGCTGAGGGTCTACATGGAAGAACGACCTTGGTCTTTCCGGAGCTGGTGTAGTCTCTGTGTAAGGAGCGGCAGTGACGAACATGTTACTTGGAAACTCTGGAAATTGCGCTCCTTGGTCCGGAAAAGCTTACAGCAGCATCTAGGCCAATGTGCCATTGAAATCTCTTTGGTACTCCATGTACCTTTGTTGCCTGAGGTCCATTGCTGCCATCCTTTGCAAAATCTCCTGGTACGGGTCTGCTGCGGCAGAGGTGAGGGCAGTGTCTGGCATGTCTGTCGTGTACTGGGCCCCGACAGCAGTATCGGCAGTGAACTGCTGAGGCGTTGCTTGGACTGGCTCCGCCTGCGTGATCTGCATGACTTTGTGACAAAAGTCTCAGGTCCATCCTCGCCGTGGGGGAGTGTATTCTTCCGTATCTTCAATGGGCACACCTGCAGCAACACATAAACCCGTGATCAAACATGGGAAATACAATGGTCCCCTATCTTTCTTACCGCACTCGTGAATTTCCCGTAGGATGATCTCTCCAACATTGATGGTCCTCTTGTTGATGATTGATTGGATAAGCACCAATCTTTTGCGGTCCACCGTGCTATTCCACATCTTGGCCTCAGGCTTTAGGCTTTGTCTTGTTACGGATCCTCTATGGGTCCCGGTTTCCCATGGAGTATTTACGTAAAAAGATCATCTTTGATGAGCTCGTAGTCCTCGGCAGTGATGTCTTCCATGAATTCGGCGTGGATATCACTGTTCGGGGTGAGGCCGTAGAAGTCGTTGATGATCTCAGCATCTAATTGGACTGGCCTGCCGCGGCAGTGAACAAAGAGGGAGTCTTTGCTGGGGCCATGCGCATAGAACTCCCGCACCATCATAGCATTCGCCTGGGCAGGTTGGAGACAGAAAATTTCCCAGTTTTGGTACTTAATTCTGTCGAAGAGGTAGTGCTCAATGCCGTAGTTTTCATCGTCCGCATGCTGGAAACCTTGTTCTTCCCACAGTTGTCGAGCGATGAAAGACGGTTGAAGCGATTTTCAACGTTGGCTGGAGCAAATCGCTTGTAAGTTGCCATCAAGATTTGAGAGATGTGATTTCTTGGAGTTTTTCTTGAAAAGAATCTGGAATTCACGAAGATTATGAGTAGGTAGAGAGTAATGTGAGAGAGATTTTTATGAATACTAAAGAAAACAAGAATGCAAAAATGAATAGTTCAAGAGGAAGGGGTTTCTTATATAGGCCTCGGCCTTGTTACCGTTTGAAGCCACTAGCCGTTTTGTAGCCGTTTCCTTTTTCTGCCGCGGCAGGAATCTCGGCAGACTAGCCGTTACACTATTTTGCCCGTTGAGTCTGCTGCGACCCTGACACTGTTTTTCTGCCTCAGCAGAGTTCCTGCTGTGAATTACTTCTTCTTTATTCTTGCTTATTATTCCTAAATAAAAATTAAACACACAAAAGAAAAATACTTAAAGCAAAAATAAATTCGAAAAATATAAATAAACTAATCCTAATATATTAATAAAGAAAAGAGAAGAGATCAAGTTACTAGTGGAGAGCATGCAAATGCATCTCTCGAGTTGATTCTCTCTCTTTGGCCCGTATTGTGAATCGGTTGTGGGTCACTCTTTTTTTCTATGTGTCCATCCACCTTGAGCTTAATCTTTTTGCCGAATATCCTGCCGAGCAGACTGCCAAGGCAGGATACTTTAGTGTCTATTGTGCGGATGGCCTTGCACTCCTCTGGATCATCATATTTTTTTAAGTTGTGGAATGCATTGAGTTTGACTTGTTGGTCATTGACCCTCATCGTCAACTCTCCTTTTTCCACGTCAATTAGGGTACGTCCAGTTGCAAGGAAGGGTCTCCCAAGGATGATCGGTGCATTCTCGTCTTCTTCACAATCAAGGACAAGAAAATCAGCAGGAAAAATAAACTTATCTACTCTTACCAGTATGTCCTCGATTTTTCCTTCAGGTTGCACATAGGATATATCTGCTAGTTGGAGCATAACGGTTGTAGGTTTTGCCCTTCCAATTCCAAGCTTTTGAAAGACTGATTTGGGCATGAGATTTATGCTTGCTCCAAGGTCGCATAGGGCCTTACCTTCATAACTCTTACCTATCGCACAAGGTATGATGAAGCAACCAGGATCCTTTAACTTTGGTGGCATGCGATTGTGCAGCATTGCCATGCATCCCTCGGTGGCAGCCACGGTCTCAAACTCACCTATCCGTTTCCTTTTTGACACCATGTCCTTTAAGAACTTGGCATAGTTGGGAATTTGTTCAATTGCCTCTACGAACGGTATGTTGATGTGGACTTGCTTTAAGATGTCGAGGAACTTTTTAAATTGTTGGTCCTGCTTTTGCTTTTTCAACCTTTTTGGAAAAGGTGGTGGTGGTCTCATCTCATCCAGGGTTTCATTGGTTTGAAATTTAATACCTGGCACCACTGGAGTTGTTGCTGCCTCGGCAGGCTATTCAGGAGCTGCTGTGCTCTCTGCCGGGGCAGTGTTATCAGTTTACTCATCCTCTTCTTTTGCTTGATCCGCTGATTGCATTTAGCTTTCTGGGATCTTTTCCTTCAGCTGTAGACCACTCCTAGTAGTAATTGCCTTACACTGTTCATGGCCCATTACCTTAGCAACTTCAGTATTGCTAGGTAGTCCTCCCTATGGTCTAGTATTTATGCTTTGAGCAAACTGCCCAACCTGAGTTTCCAGCGTTTTAATGGCCGCCTCTTGATTTTGCAACCTCATCTCAGTTCTATTCATAAAAGCGTTTGTCCTTTTGATGAAATTACTATTCTCTGCCATGTATGACTTAGTTTTCATCATAAAGGCCTTTTGTGTATTCTCTAGTGAACTTACCGGTTGCTGCTGCATCTGCTGCTGTGGCAGTGACTACTGGGCTTGCTGCTGCGGCAGTTGTTGCATCGGCTGCTAAAATCCTGAAGGTTGGGTGATTGGGTTTAAGGCATTGTTAGGGTTGCTCTATAATAGGTTTGGATGCCTCTTCCATGAGGGGTTGTATGTGTTGGACATCGTATTATTCCGGTTGTAGTTCCCAACATACATATCGGTTTCTTGATTCATGCAATCAGAGGAACTGTGGTTACCTCCACATAAGTGTATTTTGCTGTAATTGTAGGTTTTGCACCATCTTGGTAAGAGAGGCCAACTGTGCTGCCACTGAATTCGATGTTTCTAATTCATTTACCGTGGCTTGGCGTCTTACTCCTCCTCGCCTAGATGTTGGAAATTAAAAATCATTTTTCGCGAGTTTATTTAATATCTCAATAGCTTCCTCTGGTGCTTTATCAAGGAGTGTCCCATTTGCCGAGGCATCTAACATCATCCTTGTTGGGGCATTCGTGGCATTATAGAACATTGTCACTTGTGTCCATAGAGGAAATCCATGCAAAGGACACTTGTGCAACAGCTCCCTGTAGCGCTCCCATGCCTCGTACATTGGTTCGTCATCTGCCTGTCGAAAAGAAGTGATTTCATTACGAATTCTATCATATAAGTTTGTAGGGTTAAAGCGAGTAATAAAATCATGGCAGAGTTCACTCCAAGATCCAATAGATCCTGCTGGAATGCTATTCAGACAAGCTTTCGCCCTATCCCTCAGTGAATAGGGGAATAACTTTAATCGCAAGACATCTTCATGGACTCCTTGGATTTTGAAAGAGTTGCAAATTTCCATGAAAGACTTAAGATGTTGCCTTACGTCTTCAGTTGCAGACCCACCACATTGTCCAATTGTATTAAGCATATTGAACATAACAGGTTTCAGTTCAAAGTGGGCTGCTTCTATCTCTGGTGTAATGACTCCTGGGTTTAATCCATTTAAGTCCTCTTCCAGGAAGCCCCTGACAGTGAGCTGCCGCGGCCCAGGTGGCGGCGGTAAACCTCCATTACCGACAGGTAAGTTTTGTCCTGCCGGGTGATCTGTCATGGCTTCTTGGATTTGTCTCCTCAACCTTGGACTTGTTCGTTCGATCTCTGGATCTAACTCGTAAAAAGGGTTGGTTGGATTGGCCCTGGTCACACACCAAGAAAAACAAAAGTAAAAGAAAAAGAGACAAGAAAATAAAGAAAACAAAATTTAGTTGTCAGTCCCCGGAAACGGTGCCAAAAACTTGTCGCGTGTCAAAAGTGCGCGTTTAGTGCAAGTGGACACATCAAAAGTAATAAGTGATAAGTAATTATCGGATTATCGTCTCCACAGGGACTGGTAGACTTAATATGCCTTCTTCACTTTCTTGTTCTGTATAAAAGTAAAGCACAAGTGATTTGAGTTGGTTTATCTAAACTAAAATAACTAAACAAAAAATAAAGAGATTTAATAATAGAGAAAGATGGGTCAGGATCCAGTTACGTTGTATTGTGGATTTGATTGACTTGTCTCTGCTCAATGCAATTGTATATCATTGCCTCGGCAGCACTGCAGATCACTGCCTTGGCAGCGAAGATACTGTCCGCCGCGGCAATCCCTTGCTCGTGGATAGACTTTACCAAAGTTCGGCAAAGTGTCCTTGAATGACTCCGCTTATCCCTAAGTCAGAGTGTTGTTGATGACTAGTCCTTGGTGATACCTCCCGGCGTGAACCAACTATACTCACCAACCAATCACACACTTCTTTTAGCCGCTGAAACTCTTAACCTATCCCTAGGCCAAGTTAGTATTTCGCGATTGAAACACCGTACTTACCTCTTTCGTGAATCTAACTCTCTCGAGCTTAGATAAATGGATTACTCACAAACTTCCCTCCCGGGCTTGAATGCAAGAACAAGGAATAACAAAGGATAAGCAAACCTTGATAATTTTATTGCATTGAATCAAAGACAAAGTAAAATCTCCTCTCACATATACTCGGCAACCTTCACCTAATCCCTAAGAAGGTTTAGAACATAATGGAGAGAAAGAAGACAAGTATAGAATTCGACTCTCTCTCCCTGGGTATTCTGTCTCTAATACATTGGGTGGCTAGGTCCTTATATAGGCTAGACCTAGGGCAAACCTTTCCTAAGTAGAATACAACTTGGAGTAGGAAACAAGTCAAGTACATAATTAAAATATTTCCAAGTTTGATTCGGCTGAAGGGCTTTCCCGCGTGGTCTTTTCTTGGGCTTTTCCTCATGCTAGCCAGCTCCGATTCATGGGCTTTAAGTCCAGACACATCTCTTGGATTTTTATCTTTCCATCGCCTACAGTCTTGCTTTCTGTCTTTCTGCTGCTGCCTCGGCATCAGGTCCTGCCTCTGCCTTGTCGCTGCCGCGGCACTGGTTTTCCTGCACAAATATAAAAATGCAGTAAAATGTGCCTTTTCTGTAAATATTATCTTTATGAGCTTAACTTCTAAATATATCACATTGAGTTCATGCATTGGTCCAAGTGGGTGTAAATTCAGTGATTAATGCCAACAAAAGGTGTAAAAAGTGATAGTGTGTTGAGCACTTATCAATGATCTCTCCCTTGTTTTTTTGAAGTGATCGAAGCAGGTGACACTCAAGCTTATGTCTTCTTGATTGGTGCAGAAGTGCACAAAATTCTTCTACAAAGTCATCTTCTTGGATATTTTCTGTTCAAAATCCTGTACAAATATTCATGATGAAGATAATGCATGGGCATAATGCAAAGATGCATATGTCCTGTAATACATTATTCTCACTACTAATGAGAATACATAGGTGCATGCAATTCGTTAAATGTTTTCCTTTTCCTGTCATCACTTTTCTGATTGGGTAGGCTTCGTCTTGGGACCATTATCTGCCATCATTCTTATGCCCCAATAAAATTTACCCCAGAAAATATTATCTAATTGTTATTCAGTCCTCCAAGTCAAGTGACTTCGATTGATATCATCTCTTCACCAAAAGAATTGAATTCTTTCAAGTTTTCTGTCTTTTCTTGTCTATTCGAATCTGAACTCTTGTGTGTACAAGAGATTTTTGTTTCTTGGGTAACGATGACCCATTTATTGGTGTAGACTCTTCTTTCAAAATTTTGTGTCTCTGTATGCATCGTGGTATTCACTTGTTCTTCAACGTGTCCAACTGAGATATTTTCTTTTCATATCCTTTTTTAAGCATAACGGTTATCTTGCTCCAAAATGACACAAAGTCTTCCATCGCCTTAATTCACAAGCAGAATGATTATAGTGTCTTTCATCGCCTTAATTCACAAGCAGAATGATTGCAATGCCTTTCATTGCCTTAATTCACAAGCGGAATGATTGCAGTCTGAAACCATCTTACATGAAACTGCCCAAATGTAGTTTCGATGATTAATGCATGAAAAATGTTAAAATGAATGCCAGAATGTTGATTCTTGAATGGTCCTTAGAAAGACTTTCAAACATGCATGTTTACAAGAAGCAAATAATGAATTACAGGTCACATCTATTTTGTCATCTCGATCTTGTGAAATAGGGTTGTCACTTTTCGATATTGCTCTTTGTCTTGATTGTGATGATGTCGTTGTCTTTTCTTCAAAGATCTATGATAATGAGATCACATATCTCAAAGCCTTCAAAAAGATTGTTAGTATAGGCAATGATCTTCAAATATGTGTAAACTGGATCATTTCTCTTTTCGATACGTGTCTAGTTGTTAGATCGTCTTCTTTCTACTCTGGTCTTCGATTGACCAAACATGATACTGTAATATTATCATTCTTGATATCACAGAGTATTTCTATCTCGAATGCCTTCTAAAGTGGTCCATTTTTGAATCAACATGACATGTTATGATATGTTATGCAATATGAATGCAATGGAGGCGTTGACTCTTAAATAACATCAAAAAAATTTCATTTAGATAAAGAGGGTCTGATTACAATAAGTCGTCATAACACTAATTACAAATAGGGGTTAGCCTCTATGCTTGAAACCTCTGTTTCTTGTAGTAACGTATGGTCATGGGGCCCTAGTAGTGTCCCAAAGCTGACACACTTCTTTAATTCGTAGGCTTCCCTCGCTAGGTTTTGGATGTGGGCAAACCTTTATGCCTGTTGCATAAAATCTATCATCATTTGGCGTTGATATCGAATCAATTGGTCATCTTGTTGTAATCCATACACTATTCGGTTGTTATCTTCTTGTAAAGCTCTTTTAAAAGAGATAATTCTTTCTCTGAAGTCTTAAAGGGCATTCTCATGTTCAACAACCCTATTTTTCAACAGCTCGTTTTCATTTTGCGCAAGGTTTAAGGCAACAACAAGGTCCTGAGTATGATAACCCTGCAAAAGTTCGTCTATTCGCATAACCTAAACTTCATAGTCTTCATTCTGCGATATCAAATCTTGATTTTGAACTTAGCTAGCAGTTAATTCCTGAGCAAGTGCTTCTAATTCTCTTGTCTTGTTTTCGACTTGTTTTTGACTCGTTTCATACTTTCGGGCATAATGATCATGTCGACCCTTCCAACAAGTGAAACAACAGTACCCGAGACTCCAAACTGCATCAAGCTCGGCACATATGCGCATCGTTCTAGACATTTAGCAACAATCTCCTTCAAATCTATATGACAGTTCTTCCATATCTCTCTTAACTCATTGAGCTTATTCTGCTTCGAAACAATCAAAGTGGGCTCCACAATTTATGACATGTGGTCGTCTGATAAATTGTTTCTTTTATCATTTGTCTACGTTCAGACCACCCCCATACTGTAGCGTTAGAACTTTTGTTGATACAGAACCTCTCATCCATAATTGAGCGTCTTTTAGAATGTACTTTTGAATCAACGCCTATGCATGAAATGATATGCGGAAATGAATGCAAAAAGAAAACAAAATAAACACAGAAAAAATGAGTTAGTAGTTAAAATAAATAACGAAATAGAGACAAAAGTCTGATTGCGGAACGTGCGGTTAACCCACTTTCTTTTAGTTACATGGACCTGGGTTGAGTATTCGGTTGTTCACCGGGTATCCAAAAATGAATCTACGTCGTTTTGGCTATAAAAGGGCTTGGCCAATACGACGTCGTATAGAGACCTCCATATATATATTTTTTAACTCAAATAAAAAAAATCATTATATCATATACTCAAACAAAAAAACAGCGGTCTCCTTCTTCTCTCAACTATGCCCTCGCATGGCTGTCGGATATGGTGGTTCGCCGCATGCCGGCGACGGCCGCCGCCGTACAAGGTGGCCGGAACACGCAAAGGTTGGGTTTTTCCGAAAGCTCTCGATGTGTAGAGCACGAATATGAAGTCGTTTTTTCAAGAAAAGCAATGAATAAGCCTAGATCTAAGATGTAAGTTTCGAATCTTTTGTATTTTTTTACCTCTTTTTCCTTGTTTTTGATTCGATTTCGATCTCCCCTCTCTTGTCGGTTTCAATGTTATTGCACTATGGATTGTTTTGCTTCGAATATTGTCTTTTTTTTCATTTTTTTTTTGGATTACATCCATTGTTTGAGTATTTATACCCAAACTTTTACATTAAAATATAACAAAATATCTCTGTTTCTATTTCAGATCACTGCTCCACATTTAATCCCGGATCTGATTTTTTCTTTTCTTGTAATTTTTTGGCAGGTTTTGGGTGGTGGAGGTGATGTCTTGGGCGGTGGTCGTTCGATGGACCAATGAGATAGAGCGTGACCACCACGCGCGCTGATCGGAATAGGGATGGTCATTGGCGGCGGCTCACGTAGTTAGAGATAGTTAGGGTTTAGTTTGGTTGAAATTAGGGTTAATTTTTTTGGGTTGGGTTATGAGATGGGTTTAATTGTAATGGGTCTGATATGGGTTATAATTTGGGTTGTAATATTTTTTTTATTGGGTCTGGTATTTTAACAATAAAGGGGTTGAAATGGGTTATTACACACATAATTATAAAAATGAATGTACCTCAAGTGTATATCGAGTAGTATAACATTGATGTGAGACTCTTAGTGATAGACCAATGATGTGCATATGTAAAATCAGAGGCATGGTAGATTTTAGACTTATGTATTTTGACATGTGACATGTTTTACAAAAGTTATCGGATATAAATAGTCGGTTATAGAATTAGGTGCACTAATAGATAATTCACCACATATGAGTTTGAGGTTGTTCCTCCATGTGAACCGCAACGGCTGAGGGTTCGACTCTTCATGTGAGTTTGAGGTAGTTCCTCCACGTAAGTTATGATAGATCAATAGATACTCCTTTTGGTGGAATAGATTACTTGTAATCGTTAGAGGTAGCTCCGGTACAAGAACATCTATAAAATAAAGATCTGTGTATCCGATGTGTTTTCTTATAGATTTGTTGACATTTTGAAGTCACTCCAGAGTTTATGTGCAAGTTGATACTAAATGATGTTATAGAAGATGGCGAATCATTTGTATTGTAATGGGCATGTGATCATGATAGTAATGGGGTAATAGAATTAAAAATTTTATTGATACGCTTGAATCTTAAAAAAAGCTTTGTTAGATGTTTTGAGCTTTCTTCACTAAGCTACCAAGCTTACATTCGCTGCTTTGACAATGCAGATTCGTAGAGTGTTGTTCTCGCAAGGAAGCCAATGGAATCCAAGATCCACCTAGACGCTCGAGTATGGTTTTTCTTTATACTTATAGTACAATAATGGTAATTAGGGGTGAGCAAAACTCGACTCGACTCGAAAAAACCGAATAATTCGACTCGACTCGAGGTAAAAATACTCGACTCGTTTTGACTCGACTCGAAATTTCCTAGACTCAATTAGACTCGAAAAATTTCAAATAAAGTTCGAGTTGTAAAATGGAAATTCGAATAACTCGAAATTTTTAGTAATTAAAGGATTATTTTTTTAAGTTTGAGATGAGTCTATCAATTTTTTATGATATATATACATTGATATATAAAAATATAAAGAAATATGGCTACATATGAATATATATATATATATACATGTCTTATATGATTAGAGAAAATCGTTTAAATTGAAATCAAATCATATTATAATATGATAAATAATTACAATTAAATATTTATAGGAACTCGAAAACTCGACTCGATTCGACTCGACTCGAATTTCTTAAACTCGAATCGAATCGAAAAAATTTCAAATAAAGTTTGAATTGTAAAATATGACTTGTCAACTCGAATAACTTGAAATTTTTTGACTCGACTCGATCGAATACTCACCCCTAATGGTAATAGAGGAAACCTTATGGACAACTTGGAATTGTATAAATAAAATTAATTCGATGATTATGACTTATTGTGTATTTTGTGTTGTTTGGCCCTTATGGGACTTTGAATTGTTGTTGACAGTTAAAATGTATGGCATGTGTGCATAATTCTATTGGTAGTTTGAATTGTGACTAGGATATTAGTTTCATGGTTGTAAAATAGGTTGTTGACATCTAGAATGTCTGGTTCTGATGTGTTTTTTTTTTGGTTAAGTGACCTTGCACACAAAGTTGGATTAGGAATTCTTAAAAGTTTCAAAAGTCTGCAAAATAACAACACCTGCATAATCTATATCGAAACGAAACCTAATGGTATCGATACCTAGGGAAATGTGCAAAGGATTTTTGGGGAATTTGTGCTTGGTATCGATACCAATTGGAAAAGTTTCAAAACAGTAGTTGTAACTCAAGCAGTCGTATCAGAACGTCAAGCTAGAGGTTCTGAAACAACTTTTGACAGTGTCAAAATATTTCGAAACGGGAATACAATCGTATCGATACACGGGCTTGGGGTGCAGGGCGTCGATCAAGAATATGTCTAGGTATCGGAACATTTAAACTGCGTTTCGGAACCCTCCTGGTATACTAAAGGTTTCGAAAACGGCACATAAGGGTTCCGAAACCTCTAGTCGGTTAAGTTAGTTTCAAGCTGAAATTATTCTGGATTCTTTAGATTTTAGTCACTGAATCTCATAAGATTAATTAAAGGTGTTGTAGACATTAGTTTGATTTTAAATTTAACCTGCAAATATATAACACACTTAATTAGAGGTTCGTAACACAAACTGGTAATTGTTCCTTGAATTTATGAGAATTTACGATTTAATCCTTTTTACGTGTATGATGTAATCCGTACTTGTTTTATCAGTCGTTTAAGATGCAGGGCCTTTACTTGAATGCATACACATGTAGGACGTAAATCATTTAAAAAAGATAAAAGAAAAAAATTAGGATTGTTTATTGGTATAATTTCTTTCGAAATTGTATTGGTAATCTCCGTATAACCCTTTTGGGTCGGATTTGTCTAAACCGGGTCGAGGGGTTACATTCACAAATCTGACATTGAGGTTGATTAGATCCAAAACGACCTTTTCCTCTTTCATGAAAATAGTTACCACCTCTCTGCCCCTTGAGAAATTACTAGTAACATTATGACTTTGAAATTGATCTTCATTATCCTCCAAAATTTCCCCTTTGCTTTCTTGATGTACCACAAGATTTGCTTGGAAAAAAACACTATCAGATAAAAACTCTTTTTGTCGTTTCTCACAATCAACAAGCATATTAGTGAGACTTTCAAGAGATTGTGTTTCACAAGATACAATAGCTATGAAAAACTCAAATTTTGCAGTTAAACCAGAAATAATAACACTGATTTGTTCTTGTTCTATGATAACATTATTTGAAGCATCAAAAGTGTCACATATAAGTTTGACCTTTGCAAGATATTCATTAAAAAATAGGCCATGTTTCTTTTGAGAGTGCAGACTATTGCGTGGAGTTGAGATCTTGGCAGCTGAACTAGCACCAAACAATCGAGAAATAGTATTCCAAACACCACGAGCAGTATTAATACCTGTCAAAAGAGAAATAACATTCGAGCTCACAGTAAATAAAATTCAGGACACAAGTAGCTTATCTTGTTTTTTATATGAAACAAAAACTAGATTTTTTATAGATCTTCCTGCCTCATCAGTGTTAAACTTATCCTAAATCTTATAATGAGAAACAAACAGAGTTAAACCATAGCCCATCTATAACTTACATAACCTGATGCTTTTAAAGAATGTGAACTAAGTACACATTAGAATTAGGAGTGAACACTGGAACTGAGGTAGAGCTAGAGTGAATCGGATAAGAACCAAAAAGATTTTTGGTAGAAGAATTAACAACCATTTTGACACAGAAAACACAGAGACAAATCGTCGAACAAGTTGTAGGCAGAAAAAAAAAAAAAAACACAAAACCACAACAACAACAACAAAAAACAAGTTACTTAACTTAGGTAACCTTCACAAATGAAGAAAAACGCTACAATGTCTAAATGTATGGAAACAAGAAGATATAACTCTTTGATATGAAATCCACATACGAATCACTCATCTGATACACATCAAAATTTAACAGAAAGCAGACTTCCTAACGATCGAAGAGGTAATTTAATAATCGCAAATCACAAAGTTTATGTATAGATTGAGAGAAACGAGTACATAAATCTTATCAAATCTCGATGACCTCGTCACTATTTCGTCAACAAAGCACTGGATAACAAACGAAAATTCTTGCAACGGAGATTCACCTGAGATGAGAATCGATTTTTGAGTCGGTCACTCAACCCACAACTATAGCGTTCATTGAACTAATGTTGAATATTCATCCAGTGAGGAAAGGGAGAATGAAAGAGAGACAATACTCTCATGTATTTTATTAATAAAGACTCGTAATATCTCACAAATATGAGACCAAGTATATTAATACACAAGATATATGAGTTAGCTTACTAACCACAATGCTAACAACTCTCCTAACAATCTGTAACTAACTCATAACAACCCCTTAAACCTTTTACAATCATATACTTACTAGACTCATAACATGGTTTTCCTAATCACTAAAATACTTGTCTTTATATTTTAAGGACAAGTGAAAAAATGAAACTACAAAATTAAAACAAAAATTATTTAAAAATACATATTTTTAGATTGTTTTTTTTAATATATTAGTTTTTGAATTAAGAGTATAATGCAAAACTTTGAAACACCTTAATTTTGTGTTTCAGTTTTTGATTAAGACGAATTTTTTAAATCATTTATTATTTTAAGATATACACCGGGAATGAGTCAATTTTTAAATTTTTCGTCTTAAAAAATCATTATAACCTTCAATTTTGAATTTTTCAATTTTTATTTAAAATTTTAAGTGATTTTTTTAACATGTTAAGATTAAATCTTCTATTTTTCAACATACATATATCATTATTCACAATGATCCAATGTATACTTTCACTGCATTTTGAAAAATTTTCATTTTAGAGAAGCAACTTATGATGTTGGTGAGGCTGAAAATGGTTGATATACATGGAGGTAGGACCCTCTTAGGTTATGTAATTTTTTATTATTTTTAAAAAAAATATTTTAATACACAAATTTATGGTTAGAATTTATTTGGTAGACTAAATAACTCACAAGGTGAGTGTTTTCGAAGGTTAAACTCGCACGAAAGAGTACAAAAGATTTACAATTAAGTTCTCTCTAAAATATGTACAATAAAAATAAAAAAATATAAATTGAACTCAAATTATCTTAATCATCATTCTTGGATATGTCCTCTAACTTTTTCTAAGTATTACAAGCTTGTTTTTATGTTGTGTAATGAGTTCTTGATTATTGAAGACCGTTGAAAATCAATTGGAGCCATTTAGTATAATTTCCAACCAAATATGCATGTCGCAGTAGTGGATATTGATATTAATAATGAGTTAATGATACTAGCCTAATTTAAAAATAATCATTGGACCCAAAACAATTAGAAAGTATCAATACTCGTTTATGTGACATCGGTACCTATCTTGGGGTATCGATATTGGCCATATAATATCAATACTTGAATTATTTCTGGAAAATGGATAAGACGCTTGTATTGGTATGGACACTATTTAGTATTGGTATGATTTTTTGAGTATCGATATTAGGGGTTAGGTATCAGTACCAAAGGCCGATTTTTGACTTTCTAAACATATAAAAATTATGTGTTCGAGTAAAAAGCGTTCTTTAACACATTTCTCAAGTTGGTTAGACTTAAAGTCAATTTTTTATTTTTTAATTTATTCAAAAACATTTTTCAATTATTATATCAAAATAAATACTAACAGAACCTTAATAGATATGTTAACATTCAATAAAGTTCAAAATATACTTAATTTTCTAAATAGATGTTTAAAGTATTTTTTCAATAAAATAGATAATTAGTGTTTTATTCTATAATTTTTAAAGATTTTAGATTAAAGACCATTAAAATTTTGGTTGGATCCACGCTCGAAGGAGAGAAAATTAGCAATTTAATGATTTAGGGTCAGTGATTGTAGGAATTTTTTTGAGAAATTAATGATTTTAGGGTTTTATAGTAAAATAAAATATTTTTGATTTTTTAAAATATTAAAGAAAATAAGAAAAATATTTCATAAGTGTTATGAATATATTTATTCATGGTGGATATCCATATATTAAGTTAAAGTTTAATGTGCTTTATTATTAGGGTTTCATACCCATTGGAATTAGGGTTTCCATCTTATGCCTATAAATATAGACTTTTGGACAAAACATTATATACAACAGAATATAATAAAAATCTCTCTTTTTTGTTTCTCATCTTTGTTCTCCTATTTTATTCTTATTCTTTATTTTATTCACAACAATAAGCCACATTTATATTAGGTAAAAAAATTAACTTTTATT
The DNA here is from genome assembly GCA_035048815.1 of Abelmoschus esculentus. Lineage (NCBI taxonomy): Eukaryota > Viridiplantae > Streptophyta > Magnoliopsida > Malvales > Malvaceae > Abelmoschus > Abelmoschus esculentus. Next base: position 9,204,499 of record JAUCBN010000049.1, read on the forward strand.
ATCAAAAAATTTAATGGATACATAATAAAACGATAGATATTTGAACCGAAAAATATATTATACACTTATAAAAAATCAATTATAGTTTCAATACTTCAGTATTAAACTAAATAAATATGGTATAGTAGGAGAAACATTAAATTCCTTAACACCCGAGGATCGATAAAGGAATAATTAACTAAAAGAAGTTTATTAAAAATATATTTAATATTTAATATATTCTCATATAACAATTGTTATCAGTCGATAGAGTATTAATTCAATTAATATTGATATTATTATAATAATTAAGAAACTAAAAGTTTAAATATAACTTAAACATAAATATCTCTGATTTAAAAATTAAAAGTTGTGAATAATTTAAGAATCGTAATTTCTCTCTTAAAAAAAATAACACAATTGTTTAAACTCTTATGCATGAGATATTTAGGGACAAAATAACGATGAAACTATAGGGGTAATTATAGATAATAATAAAAGAGTGTAAATCGTCTGTCTCTTTCTCATACTTTTATCTGTGTCTCCTCTTTAAATTAGAGGGTTTAGGGTATAGTGTTTAAGATTCTAGGTTAGGGGTTGTGGTTAGGGTTTAGGGAATCAGGGGTAAGGTATATTTTTTAGGTTGTAGAGTTTAGGGTTTCAGATATAGTAAATAAGGGTTAGGGTTTAAAATTTAAATTTTTAAATTTTTTAACAGAAAGCATAGATGGAGGCATGATAAAGTATATAATTTAAGGTTTATAGTTAGAATTTAGAATTTAAAGTTTAGGTTCTAGGATGTTACGATTTGAGATTTAAATTTTAAATTTTATAGAAGAATTGTGTAATATAACCCTAGATTTAAAATATAAACACTAAGAAGTTAGGATTTTTAGTTTGTCTAATTTCAAAATCAATTAGACCCTTTCCCTTGGGTAGCTATGAATATCGTGGGTATTCACTTGTATTTACTTATAATGCGTCAATGAGATTGGGGTTTAACAATAAGATTGAGATCTTGTTAATTTTAAGATATTATATTTGAATATATTTTAATTAGCCATTCGATCAAATATTTTAAGGATTGAGGTCACACAGCTTCAGTTTATTTTAAACATCTAAAATACACAACTGGGTCTAAAATGACACTGAGATAATGGATGTTTTCAGATTATGCAGCATCCTTCTCCACCATCTGCCTAGATCAAATGAAGCAGAGTTGGTACACTTCAAACATTCAGTCGTCATGGCAATTTACTCGGGTTCCGGCAAGTAATAATGGCAAACTTGGTCACGCCCTTCCGGTACCCTTGAATCATCAATGGCATCGCCAATGCACCTTTGATGGTCTTTATTCCTAATATTATCATTTCAGAAAAAGAGTAACATCAAACTATGCTCCTATCAACTTGCCTGACAGAGAGATTAGAAACACAGACAAGGAACATAAGGTATTGCAAGTTGAGCTATAAAATGTAGTTACCGCTACGTAGCAGCGATGTGAAGCCCTTCCATGTAAATGCTGACCGTATCACTGCCGGCCAAAACGGGGCAACATACTCAGACCAATCAGCAGCCTTTATATCCTGCAATGTAGCATGTGAAATGAAAGAAATTATCGGATTCGAGAGTGGGCTGTAGCCTATTTGAGGAAGTAAATTACCTGGAGAGATAAGGACTGAAGTATTTTGACATAATCAGAAGTCGAACACCACTCGGGTAAATAGTAGGCATTACATATCCTGTTTAGCAGCTTTTTCTCCCATGGTTGCAAAGACTCTTCCGAGGGACCGAGATCCCGATGGCACCATGTCACTATTATTATAGTGCCTCCAGGGACTGCAACTCGAACCAACTCATTGACAAACTGCCAATGTTGGATGCAGTGAGTAAATTAATCAAGCATAAGGTGTCATAATAACAAAATACAACCAAACTTATAGCATGTATGCCATAGTTCCCTTGAAAATAAACCTTGTCCTTTTCAGGCATGTGTTCTCCACTTTCCGTGGACCAAACTAGATCAAATTGACCATCAGGGAAGGGTTGCTTCAAAGCATCTGCAACTTGGAAAGAAGCCTGCAAATATAGCATAAAGATTTTAGTCATAAAGCTTGAAATGTAGAGAAGTGATAAATTTTCACATATACCTTGTCTGCTAGGCCTTCATCTTTAGCAAGAACATTGGCCCTTTCAGCCTGAACAGGGCTCAAAGTAATTCCTTGACATTTTGCTCCAAATTTCCTGGCTAAGTATCTGGAGCTGCCTCCTATCCCACACCCAACATCAACTATTGTCTTGGGTTGCTTTGTTGAGTCATCTGAAAGCCGGTTGAGGTAAAAAAAAAAGCATTTGTTAAATGTCCATCTCCATTCATTGTAGCACACCAGACAAAGACTTGGGTCGTCTATTTTGAATAGAAATCATTTGCATCTTTTTGGTATCTTAAGATTAAAATTTAGAATTTAATTTTATAGTGTTGAGAAGAAAAACACCAAGAAGACACAAAAAGGTTTTGTTCTTCTGTTTCATAATTCATATTCTAAGTTTGTATCTTGGTTTTTCCCATAGTTATTGCATTTTATTGTCTAAGAAAGACATGTTTGGTAGCCATTGAATGATTCATTTAATGTTGACTAAAATATAGATTGATATTATAAAATTAATTAATTAATTAACTAATTGCATATCTTTCGGTCAAGATTCCTTATTTTCCCGTTAAAAAATCTATTATGATATATGATACAATTTTTATTGTATTTTTAATGACTTTTAAATATATATATATATATTAAAACTATTAAACAATCCACGTATAATTAATTATTTTAAAATAAAAATAGATATTTGACTTGATTATATTTTATATCTGAGTAATTATTTTATATATTAACAGTGAAATTTTAAAATTTTTATAAGTTTTTTAATTTTAAGTTTTAGGGATTCAATTTAAGATGTAAGATTTGTGGGTATTAATGATTTAAAATTTAGGGATAATAATAAAATTTCAAAGTTTATTGTTAAAATTTAGGGTTTATGGATTAAAACTTAAATTCTTACTTACCCTAAAAACTAAACCATAACTTATAAACCATACATTATAACTATTATCCCTAAATTCTAAGCTAAAACTCTTAAATCATATATTTCTAAATTAAATCCCTAAACCTTAAAATTAAGGTGTTTGTGCCAATGTATTGAATATAAATCTTTTATATTTTTGTTTTCTATTGTTTTTAATTACTTTTGTTTCATACACCAACATTGAAAACTTTGATTTTCACAAGTGGTTTAATTTAGGGGTTAGAGGTTAATGTTTTAGATTGTATAATATAGAATGCAAAGATTATAATCATAGTTTAAGATTTGTTGTGTATAATTTAGGTTTAATAATTAGGGATTCAAGGTTAAGGATTTTAATTTTAAACTTTAGCCTTGAATTAGTTACACTTGTGTAAAAAACCTTAGGCCGTATGTATATAAATTACTTATTTTTTAATTTTTAATACAAAATATTTAGTATTGGATTTTTCATATTCACAAATTGATATGATATTAATCAACCTCAAATTTTTTCTTGATTCGATCACATTATTGAAGTTCACTAAGGTTGATTCAAAGAGAGTTCTATATTACTTTATTCTCTACTAGGGGTGTAAATGAGCCGAGTCGAGCTCGAGTAATGCTAAGCTCTGCTCGGTTTGTTAAGATTTCGAGTCTAGTTTGACCTTGAATAATTTAAACGAGCCTAAAAAAATCTAAGCTCGGCTCGTTAAGAACTCGAGTAAAGTTCGAGCTTTATTCAAGCCTTAATCGAGTCAAGTGTTGACCGATTTTTTATCGTCTTAGACTCGAGTAACTCTTATTTGGCACGTCTCATTTAAAACCTAACGAAGAAAAAACTTTGATACACAAGTTGTTTAAATTTAAATTTATTAATTTTAGGGTTTAGTGTGTTAATTTAGGGTTTAAGACATCTTTAGGGTTTAGATTTTAGGGTTTTAAGTTTAAAATTTTAGATTTTAAATTATAAAAATAAAAAAATAGTATATTTATATTTTCGAGTAGCTCATGAGCTTTTGAGTCAAGTATCATATAACTCAGCTCGACTCGTCAAGAACTCAAGTCGAATTCGAGCTTGAGCCGAGTCTATTCGAGTCTAGTTTTAACCGAGCTTTGATCGAGTCAAGCTCGCGATCTGTCTCGTCTCATTTACAGCCTTATTCTCTACTTGCTCATTTATATATTATATCTTATTATTCATTTACATGATTATTACTTTGCATAACTTTCAATGAATTTTGTTAGTTGCATGACATTAAATTGCATGAATAAATAAGCATGATACTTCATTACTTTACTTAAATTCACTTAATAAAGTTAGTTCATTAATTAAACAAATTCATTTAATTAGGGCTTTGCATGAAAACAACCTTTAATTTTAGGATTTACATAAAAATAACTTAAAATTTTAATATGACGCAAAAATATTATTGACACCGTTGTGGCTTATTGATTGAAAGAAAATTATTGAAATTAGGTTGCATAAAATTTGAGTAAACTAAAAGTTAAAAAATTGTTTGTTAAAAGTGCTTGAAACCGGCTCTAGTTAAGAATCACTAAAGGAGTCTAAAACTGACTATAGTTATCACACATTAAAAAAATCAATAGAGTTTCCTAAAATTAATTCTAATCGACTAAAATTTAAAAAAATATTGATTATTTTGTTAGATATGCCTGAAATTATCGAATCAAGTATAAATTAAAGAAGCAATTGAGGAAAAGAAGAAAGAATTAGCATGGATGATGACTAAAATAATTTATTAATTCATGATAATTACAAGAAGCAATGATAAATTTTAAAAGATTTGTATTTATACACAAACATTTAATAAAGAATTAAATTTAAATTTGTAAAGAGTTTTTAAGAAAAAAATAAAATAGATTTATTAATTTTTATTTAATTTAATTATAAATTAACTTTTTACTGACAAAAATTTTGACCTAGTCATAATTAAAAGTTAAGCAGTCATCAACTGTTATAATATAATTGGGAAGATAATTCAATTAGATTCATGTTAAAAAGATTATATCTTATTGTTATTTTGTATCCACTCATGAACTAAATTTAAAAAAATTGAGTTCTTTCATTTTAATGGTTTAAAAAAAATTGTATTTGTTTAAGTAGAAAGAATCAAGTATAAATTAAAGAAGCAATTGAGGAGAAGAAAGAATTAGCGTGGATGATGACTAAAATAATTTATTAATTCAAGATAATTACAAGAAGCAATGATAAATTTTAAAAGATTTGTATTTATACACAAACATTTAATAAAGAATTAAATTTATATTTGTAAATAGTTTTTAAGGAAAAAATAAAATAGATTTATTATTTTTTATTTGATTTAATTATAAATTAACTTTTTACTGACAAAAATTTTGACCTAGTCATAATTAAAGGTTAAGCAGTCATCAACTGTTATAAGATGATTAGGAAAATAATTCAATTAGATTCATGTTAAAAAGATTATATCTTATTGTTATTTTGTATCCACTCATGAACTAAACTTAAAAAAATTGAGTTCTTCCGTTTTAATGGTTTAAAAAAAATTGTATTTGTTTAAGTTTTTGAGTTTACAATTACAAAATTTGTTTATTTTTTATTCTAAATTTTGATTGCAAAATAAATGAGTAAGATTTTTATACAATCAATCGATATTGAAAATTAATTTTATTTAGCAATAAATTATAAATTTTAACGGTTAAAAGAAGCGAAAAATCAATTATTGTTTTTATTATACTCAAATCACATAATATCGACCTTAAGCTAAGTCTTTAAGACAAACAACTAAGTAAGATATTTTTATATTCGAAATATCAAACTTTCTAGGTATCGAAGAACGTAAAATCATTTTAAGTAGAAATAAATTATGAAAATGATTAAAAAATACTGAAAGAACATGAAAAATAAAGTGAAAAAACACAAAAGATTTAAGGTAAATGCTTTTGTATTTCAAAAATGAGATGAATAAAATGAATCGTGAAAGCCTTTATTTATAGTTGAATCCTCAAACATCTGACGGTTCATACTAATTTATATCAACGACTTAAATATAACTCTACCAACCATAAGGTATAATACCAGGAATATTTTCGTGCTATCTATGCTAATAATATTCAATGCTCACATGGACTGTTCACATAAGTCTGGATGGATACGTTAGGATTTATTTTCCTTTGATTCAAAAATGGTCAATGATCATATATATGATTGTCAAAATCATGGTTATGATTGTCAATTTTGATTCCATCAAAATTCAAGAATTTCGGTCATAAAAGCTGATTTTGATTCAATGATGGATTGAATAAATCAGCTATAAATATGTACACAATAGGGTCCCAAAATACCAATCCATGTTCAGTAATATACACCATCTATAGTGTGAGTAAGTATTTTGAAGATTCTGATCGTTTTCTGAACCCGTCAACAATGGTAGGAGGTAAACCGAATTCTTAATCGCTTCTGCTTTATTGTTTATCGTTCATTAAGTTTAGAACGTTTTTTATTTATCATTTGGTGTCAGAGCATGTTCTCCTCTACCTTGTTTTGTATTTTTTTTTTTGAAAAAATAACCGAACCTTTTTTTCAGTTTTGGGTTTTTTATTTAGGCTTTGATATTTGTTTAAATGTTTTCAAAGCATAATAAAATTGATGTATAACCCATATAGATTTTTGATTAGATGCTTTTTAATGTTGAAAAAATATTTTTTTGGTCGAATTTTGTTTTGGATCAGAGTGGATTTCTATCGGGTCATAATACCCCGTCGTGAGGTTGAAGACGATCTATTCATAAAGAAAATATTTTATACATACTGTTTTTTATTAAGTTTTGTAATTTCCTTCAAGATATATAATGTGTAATCAAAATTTTTTTGGATTCACTCAAAGAGAAGAAATCGATTACCCAGAGACTTTTTCTCCTGTATTCAAGAAAGATTCATTTCGCGTCATACTTGCATTGATAGCTCATTTTGATTTTAAGTTACATCAGATGGATTTAAAAACGACTTTCTTCAACGGTGATTAAAAGGAAGATGTGTACATGAAACAACCTGAAGGATTATTCTCTAAAAGAAGTGAACATTTAGTTTGTAAGCTAAACAAGTCCATTTATGGTTTATAACAAGCATCCTGTCATTGGTATATGAAATTTCATGATGTTGTCTCTTCTTTTGGATTTGAAGAAAATATCATGGATCATTGTATATATCAGAAGGTTAGTGAGAGTAAGATATGCTTTCTCGTTTTATATGTGGATGATAGATTTCTTGTAACTAATGATAAGAGATTATTGTATGAGGTGAAATAATTTCTCTCTAAGAACTTTGACATGAAGGATATGAATGAAGCGTCTTATGTAATAGGCATTAAGATTCATAGAGATAGGTCTCGGGGCATTTTGGGTTTGTCTCAAAAGATCAACATTAACAAAGTTTTAGAGAGGTTTCGGATGAAAGATTATTCACCAAGCATTTCATTTATTGTGAAGGGTGACCAGTTCCGTTTGGAATAGTGCATGAAGAACGATTTTGAGCGTGAAAAAATGAAGAACATTCCTTACGCTTCTGTTGTTGAAAGCCTTACGTATGCTTAGGTCTGCATTAGACCTGACATTGCTTATACAGTTAGAATGTTAGGCAGATATCAGAGTAATTCAGGTATCGACCACTGGAGAGCTGCAAAGAAGGAGTTGTGATACCTTCAAGGAACAAAGGACTATATGCTTATGTATAGACGGACTGACGATTCGGAGGTGATAGGCTACTCAGATTCTAACTTCGCTGGCTGCATAAATTCAAAAAAATCCACTTCAGGTTATATTTTCATGCTAGTTGGAGGAGTCGTGTCATGAAAGAATTCCAAACAGAGCTTAACCTTCACTTCCACTATGGAGGTCGAGTCCGTATCTTGTTTTGAGGCAACCTCGCATGGTGTATGGTTGAAGGGTTTTATTTTTGGTCTAAGGGTCGTTGACTCTATTTTGGAACCTTTAAAGATGTACTGCGATAACTCAGTTGTTGCTTCATGGCCAAGAATAATAAGAGTTGGAGTCGAAGTAAGCACATCGACTTAAAATACTTGGCTATTAGAGAATGTGTTAAAGAAAATAAAGTAGTCATCCAACACATTAACGCTGAGTATATGATCGCTGATCTTTTGACTAAAGGCATGCCACCAGAGAATTTAAAGGAACATCTAGTACAAATGGGACTTGGTTCCACTATGTAATTTCATTTACATACATTTAGTTTAATAATAAAATTCTTTTTTAGTTTGATGTTTTCTCATTTAGTTTGCGTAATTTTTGTTATATTTTATTTTTGAAAAATATCAATAAAGTTTGGACCTAGAGTAAACATTGAGTTTATTAATTAAGTTTATGATAGAATATAGATTATAGAATACGATGCATTGTAATACATGAAAGATTACACCCACTTTTAGAAGATTAATCGTCATGGTCCGTATTTTGTATTTATTTAGATTATTGGTATCGATCAAGTGGAAGAATGTTAGGATTTATTTTCCTATGATTTATTTTCCTTTGATTAAGAAATAGTCAATGATGGAATTTTAAATGACGTTTTTTTTCCACCAATTTATCTAGTTTAGAAATTAAAAGTGAATTAAGAAGTCTTAGTCGAATATAAGTTAAATTGACATTAAAATTAATCATATTTATATTTACAAAAATTTATTAATTATAACATAAATTATTATATTTGTGACTAATATATTAACTTCCAGATTTGATTTAGTTTAAGATAGAGACCTTCGTTTTAGAAAATATTTTTATTTTTTATTTTCGTTTTCAAAAATTATTTTTATTTCCGGTTTTTCAAGAGTTGAAAAACATATTTGGATAATATAACTTGTTTGTAAAAGAGGAAAATAATAAAAATGTGTTTAATATCTATTTTTTAAAATACAAATAAAATATTATTAAATTAAAATATAGTTATTAAAAAGTATTATAATAATAATAATAATAGTAAATAAAATAAAATAAATTTTTAATTAATAAAAGAGTTCAAGGATTTGAATCTGTAAATAATTTAAAATTAAAAAACTTTTCATTTCTACTTTTCTAAATTTGCTTAAATAAAAAAAATGAAAACATATTTTTTATATTTTAAGTATTCGCTCAATTATTGTTTTTATTTTATTTTTTTAATTTTATAACTAAATGCATTTTTTTGAAAAGTTTCTATTTTTATGAAAATATAAACATAAATGACTTAACATGTTAGGGTTTCCCACACCTCACAGCCTCAGTGCATGACCCCATTGGCCGGACATTGTAGATGTTAAAAGCGGTAATATATATATATATATTATTTTGATAAGAATTTATATAAAATTGGGAAATAATTTAAGTAAAAAGAAAATTTTTAATATTGGGGTATGAATTTTGTATAACTACATAAAATCTTATTAATAAAACAAAAAATTATGTAGATTTTATCTTAAATAATAATTTATATAATTACATAGATTCTTATATTATAAGATAAATTCTTACCCTTTGAGTAAATTTTTTATAGATTATAAAAATTTATATAATCATATAAATTCTTACCAATTAAATAAGAATTTATATTGGATTGCTTAATTTTAATTGCAATATGAAAGTGTCTCAATGTAAATTCCTCCACTGACTCCATCACGTAATCAATTAAACTCATGTATACTTCACTATTAAGTATTATTACGTGATACCGTCGTCTACGACTAATTTCAATTATAACTGAAAATATTATATGGTGACGAATTTATTTTAAAATGTTATATTTTACTAAAAAAATACAATTAATAGTAATTTTGATTATAATTTAAAATATTATATGAATAAATTTTTAGGTTATAAACCAGAATAACTATGTTATTTATATAATTTATTATAAAGAATTTAATATTTTTGATTTTAGACTGGACCACCACCAACCCTTGCCAGCTTCCTTATCTGTGGACACCAACGCTTAGGATATCTTTTTCTGTGTTTATTTATATATTTCACCAAGTATTTTATAATATATATTGACAATTATTTTTTATTATTTTATTGATAATATATATCGTATAAAAACATTGGTGAAATATTGGAAAGGAATAGACGAATTATATTATTATAATATAATAATTTAATATTTTTACTAACAGTAAAAGTCACTAGATTTGAATATAAACCCAAACTACAACATTTAAGCTTTATAATTTTTTTTCCTAGAAATATTTTTTACAAAAAGGAAATAAATTATGATTTTTTTATAAAACTTTAAACACAACAATTTTACCAAGATCTATAGATTATGTGCTTTTTCCAAGACTGTCATCTAAATAACTACAGATATTTAAAAAATATTATCAAACAAACCTTTTTATTAAAAAATAACAAAGATAATTCTCATCGTTTAAGATAATTTTAATGACTTTTTCATTATATATATTTTCTAAAATTAATGTCATTTAATTCACGATCAACCTATATAATTTTTTGGTACAATTAGAAGAAAATATTTTCTCTATAAGTCAATTGAAAGGTACGAGGAATTATTTTTGGCTAAGTATATCACCAAATACAAAGGTCAACGCAATAGACAAAATTGTAGAATCACGTTGGGATTTCGACCATTTCAATCCATATTATCTGGGGATATTTATTTATTTTTAAATCAATATTTTTTATATGATATATATATATATATATTAAAAAATAATAATAAATAACATCAATTTATAAACAACCCATAAATATAACTAAAAAAAATGACACCTCTAAAATAATTTTTTAACTCCACTCCTACATTTACCCAATCGTTTTATCACCGAAAATCCATTTGTCCAATTACTTTGTCACTGAAAATCATTTGACAAAGTGTGAAATATTAAAATTGTCAAACAATTTATTCAAATAATTCAACACGAACGTACAATAAATAAAGTGTGGGTCATTTAGTGAGGGGAAGACACAGTTCATTTTATCGTCAGAAACGTGACCTATGCCGGTGATAAAGACTGAATTTTAGGTTTAAGAGTTTAGAAATTATTTAAAATTTTTAAGATCATTTTGTGTTTTTGTTAAATATATTAATTTTTATTTATTTTTAAATATAATTTTAAAATTAAGAAGTTGAAAAACGTTAAAAACTTTAAACAGCAGACTGAATAAAAAAAATATTAGGTACCGAACTAGAGAAACGGATATAGGTTATTTTTTTTACTCTAAAGTGTAATAATAAAATAAAAGGAAACGAACCGGTAATTCCAGCAAAACGTAGGGATTCTTCGATCATTCGTATCTGGGCAGCTCGATGATCGGATGCGGAAGCATTGACAGGCGGATCGTAAAACCCATGGTGCATATGGTCACCCCATATGTCTTCCCAAAGCCCCGAAGACTGATCGTAAAACTTGGCTATCCCATCCTGCAACGACCCTGAACCAGACATAATCACTTGCCGGAAATTAGAAACAAGACAAAAGCAAAGGAAGGAAGGGTAGTTGGAGCAGAACGTTTGTCTGCAGAGGTGCGTCCTATTTGTAATTATTTTCTTGGGATGCTTCTTTGAATAAAGAAAATAAATAATGGAAAAAAATCTAGTGACTGATGACTAAATGCTTATCCTTTTTTTTTTTGGTAAACTATATAATCATTATTTTTTAGAGTAGATTTATTTTTATCATTATACTTTTAAAATATTTAATAAAATCATCAAATTTTTAGTTCATATATCATACGATTTATTTCTTACTTTTCATAAAAGTTGCGATTAGTTTTATTTTTTCTTAAGAAAAAATAGGTAAACTATAACGATTATCACTCAATTTTTTTCTAACTCTTATTTTGATCACTAAAGTTTAAATTTTTTTAATTTAATAACTTCAACTTTTAGTTGTATTTTGGTCACTCTCAAATGACATGTATACAAATAAAAAATTTATTGATCTTTAAAAAAATTCATATTATTCAATTCTGGATACATATTGTACCAATTAAATCTAATAATCTATTAATCAGTTAATCAAAATATTTTATTCAAAAATAATTTTTTACTTTGTACATTAAAATATCAAATATGTTATGAAAACAAATCTAAGGACGAGTCTACCATGTACGTCGAACATCATTGAACAACACTAACATTGAATATTATTAAATTAATTAATAAATATTAAAACTTCCAAGGACTTAATATGTAATTAATAAATATATGTTGACTGTATCACTCTTTTATTAATTGCATGTTGAGTCTTGAGATTTTTAATTGTTATTAATTAATTTAATAGTGTTCATCGGTGTTCAACGTTAATGGTGTTCAGTGGTCTTCGACACCCATTGTAAAATTTTTCTAAATCTAATAGTTATTCGATTGTGATAAAGTATAAAACAAATAGAAAGTAAAAAATTAAAAGTTTACACTTATTAATCATACCCAAAGACAAAACTTTTTTAAAAAATATCAAAAGAGCAACAAAATAACAAGATTGTAAAATATTATAATACATAAAATTTAAAAATATTATATATAATAGATAAGATCGTTTAATAAATTTTGCTTAAAATTGTGAATTATAACGAAATTAAAATAATTTATTTTAAAAATTTATATTGAAACCGAGTTCAATTAATCCTTAAAAAATCATTTTGATTAATTGTTAATTTTAAATTATTCAATTCTTGATATTATATTATACCAATTAAATCGAACAATTACAATACTTGATTTGAGTAATATTTTTTTTTACTTTTCTTATTAAAATGTAAAATATGATATTATGATAAATTTAATAAGAAAAATAAAAAAATGTTTTCCATTTTTTAAAAAAATTAATCAAAAATTTTAATTCATATAATCATATCATTTGAGACTGAAAAAATATAAATAATTCAAAAACTAATTTATTAAATTAAAAATTTTAAATTCTAATAATCAAAATAAGAGTGAAAATAAAGTTGAGTGATGATTTTTGTAGATTGTTTTTTTTATTAAGGAAACATGAACACCCATGACAATTTCTAACTGAAGATAACATTAGGGATTGTATCGAATATAAAATAAAAATTGAATAATCTTATCCAATATTTTAAAAGTACGATGATTAAAATAAATTCGTCATAAAAATTCAGTGCCTATTTATATTGTTTACCCTGGTTATTTTCCCTTTATTTTGTTAAGATAGTTCTGGTGTGTATTAAAATTATTATTTATACACAAACAGTAATTTTATTTTCATTAGAATTTTTAAAATTTTGGATTTTAGGTTAAGGTTAGAATTTAAGGGTTTTAAAAATTAAAGTTTATAGTTAAAATTTAAAGTTTATGATTAGAATTTATTATTTATGAGTTTATTGTTAGATTTTTAATATAATATGGTTATGGATACAAATTTTAATCAATAAACCTTAAATTTTAATACTAAACTTAAATTTTTATCAATAACTCATAAATTTAAAAATACTACACTAATCACCTAAAAACTAAACAGAATCCTTAAATCCTAAAACTAAGGTATTTGTATAAATAAAATTTTCATAAACATTTATACAGAATTTAAGAGTTTTAAAAATTAAGGTTTATAAATTCCTACATCGTTTCAACCTCTCATATCTTCTATTCTAAATTCCTACATCTTTTCAAATAGCCATTAATCAAAAAAAAATAGTTTGGTTTGGTTGTAGCAACCGAAAAGTATAACAGGTTGGTTGGAAGGCAGAAACTGATCTTCATTAAAGTCAGTGAAGGCTATGTTTTACTAAAATTTAAAAAATTTATATTTAAAATTTAAAAATCTTAATTACTTTAATTTATAATCTTCAAAAGTTTTAAAAATTGTTATTATATTTCAAATTTTTAATATTTTTTCTTAAAATTTTTTATAAATCCCGATAAATCTCTTTTTTTTTAAAAAAATAATTAGCTAAACTTCTATATTTTTATGAAAATTTTAAATTAAATCTTTTAAAATTTTAAAATAACTTAATTTAAACTATAAAACATTTTAAAAATTTTAAATAAACTTCCTCAAACCGGTCGTAAAGATCCACCCTCGTTGGAAGGGATGACGACTCTACTAGCAACTCATACTTTGTCTCTAATTTCACTGTTAAATGTCTATAGAGCCCCTCCATCTTCTCCCATCGTCTAATTTCGCCACTCTCCTTTCTTTCGCATCCCTCCTCCTGGACCAAGACTCTTAGTGGTTTAGGATTCTAATGATAAAAATCAATTTATTTATATCATAAATCTGTAACGGGTCAAAAACTGAATAGAAAGTCAAATGGATAGGATAGGAATTTTTAATTTCCGTTTTATTTTAAATTTCCTTAGTTAAACGGTGTGTTTTGGCTTGGGATTGTAACAGACTATTAAGTCTGGAATTCTAGGTTTCGAAAGGTATCGATTGAATGAAGAATTGGATTTCTAAGTCTTCTTTTTTCTCTTTTCTTCTTCCCTAAATCTGTCTTCTTCCTTTTCTATTCTTGTTCTGTTCATTTTGGTTTCTTACAAAGGTATCCAGAGCCACGTTCCCGGTCATGGATGGGGGCTACGTCTCATTCCGCGATGAACTAAAATCGGTGGTCGATAGGTATTTCGAAAATCGGACGCTACTGGTTACGATCCATAATGTGATTTTTCCTATCACTCAAGAAGTGCTATTGTTGGTGGCTCTTAGGAGCTGATTAATTCTCATGCAAGTATACACATCGAATAAAATAATCCTTTTTATGAAAATATGCTAAAGCAATTATGCTATTGTCACCAAAATGCTCTAGCAAAATAAAAGTGTCACTGAGATTGTGGTAACAAAATAAAGCTTGTCACAGAATAGCGGTAGCAAAATAAAACAAATAATGAAGAAATAAATAAAGTTGCACAAACACAACACAGAGAAGAATTTCAAGCTTAAGACAGGCTAGGCTTGCTACGGAAAAGATCTTACTTTTTCTCCTGAAGCTTACTGTTCTACTGGTTTAACAAGTGTTCGACAGAGTTTGCTAAAAATGCCTCCACTATCCTTAGTTAGAAGGCCTAACACTCGAAAATGCTAAGGCATTACCTCCCGGTCTCAACCCTAACACTTCTAATGTTGATGAAGTTCTACCCCTTTTATTCGTTGAAACTCTTTCTTATCTCTAAGGTGAGTTAAGATTCTGCTCCCGCAGTAACCCCATTGTTCAAGTTGGTCTATCCCTAGATCTAAACTTCCTGAACCCCTTAGCTATGGCTATCTTGAACAAAACAGTAAACATTCATTCAAATAAAATAAAGATCATCCATAACAAGCCTAAGCCATACTAGTTTAGTTCATGGCCAGGTAAGGCAAACTATTCAACTTTCTTCCCTTGAAATACATTTTCAATTGCTTTAGAAAAGAGGTAAAGCAAAGTGAAGAGGAAAGAAGTCTCAAACGCATGTGCCGTGTGTTGGGACTGCCAGTACACCCAATGGCGCAGCGAAACAAAATTACGAAGATTTTTCCAGTGATCCATGTACGTTTAATCCGAAATCGGGAGGAAGAGATGCGATGAATTACATTGGTTCCTTGATAAGAAGCAAAAACAGTAATTGGATCTGCTACAATCACGATCGTTCGACAATTTGAATCTTTAGCCTCCACAAATATCGTCTCGGCCTCTACTCAGTTCACCCGGTTGAGAGTAAATCTCGAAAAACTAATTTTAGTGACTTTAGGTTTTTGAGAATCTGGGATTCTCTGATGATTGGTTGCTAGACCCAAAGATCCCTTATATATATGTGTAACCCTAGGTATAAGAGTTTTATTCCGAATTTGTTTAGGAAATAATTACTTTTATTATTTCCTTAAATTTCAGAATCTATATTTAATTCGAATTTGAAAAGGGGTATAATTACTTTAATTATATCCTTTTTTTAAAATTCGGGATTAAATATAATCTACTTATACATATATATTTTTGCTCCTTTTCAACTATTGGGTGTGACCCCGTAGGCTCATTGTAACGTTAGTAATAATATTAGAACAATTCTAATATTACAAACATTGAGTGACATCTAGCAATATATCATTGTCATCTAAGTTACAAGAGATCATGATTCGATGTATCATGTCCGTGACCAACTCTCTTAATGTATTATATCCTTTTGTCCTTTTATATCTTTAACAGGCACAAGTCTTGGAATAGTCACACTTGTATAGCCTATTTTAATGTTTCTTGATATCCAGAGTGGACTATTGTTAGCGAATAATTTGTGATATCTCATATCAACCTATTCAAGCATGGCCATGCATTTCTAGTCTCACTCAATTAAGTGGCCTTTGATATATTTTCCTATTATGTAGGAAGGACAAATCCTATCTCGATCATTCATATCTCACTATATACATTATAATATGTCCAATGCTAGTTTTTATTGTGTAACTAATTACGAGACACGTTTAACTGCATGAAAACATAAAACAACGTATGTTGAGATAGTAATAATCTCAAGTCTAAGGATTATACATATGGTTGTCACTATGAACAATATCGTGACCGTCACATAATAATCCAGGACATATGCTCATAGCGGGTCAATCCAATAAATTATTCTCTATTAATATATTTATGTATTAATTCTGACATCTCTATGTCAATGACAACTCATTATCATCAATTAATCACATGTTAGTCTTAAGTGTATTATTATTGTCCATACCTATAATAATACTTGACTAAGGATCTTTTAATAATAATACATATATTATTATATGGACCTTATTGTTTCTCAGTTTATGTTATACATTGACACATATGTCTGAAAACAACAATGGTAATGCCTTTATTCAATAAAATTGGTAAATAAAAGTATCATTACAATCATCATATGATTGGTCTTTGGGCATACTCTAACAATGCACTAAGACCAATCACTCACATATCTAATACCGAGTAACTCAGTGTGACGATCACGCTTCTGTTGCGTCAGAGGCTTCGTCAAGGGATCAATAATGTTATCATCCGTATGTACTCTGCATATTTCCACATCTCCTCGATCTATGATGTCTCGAATGAGATGGAAGCGTCTAAGAATATGTTTGGATCGTTGATAAGATCTGGGTTCCTTTGCTTGTGCAATGGCTCCATTGTTGTGACAACGGAGTTCTATAGCATCTGATATGCTTGGAATAACCCCTAGTTCGGATATGAACTTTTTGATCCAAACAGCTTCCTTTGCTGCTTCACCGGCTGCAATATACTCAACCTTTGTCGTAGAATTAGCTACTCTGTCTTGCTTAGAACTTTTCCAGCTTACAGCACCTCCGTTAAGGCAAAACACAAATCGAGATTGCGATCTTGAGTCATCATTGTTTGTTTGGAAACTAGCATTAGTATAACCTTTTATACTAAGATCTTCTCTGCCTCCATAGACAAGAAACGTATCCTTAGTTCTTCTCAAGTACTTAAGGATATTTTTAACTGCTACCTAGTGACTTTCACCAGGGTTTACCTGATATCGATTTGTCATGCTTAAGGCATACGATACATCTGGTCGAGTACATATCATGACATACATGATAGAACCAATAGTCGAAGCATATGAAATCATACTAATTCGTTCTCTTTCTTGTGGAGTTGAAGGACACATTTCCTTCGAAACAGATATACCATGTCTCATAGGTAAGAAGCCTTTCTTGGATTCTTCCATACTGAATCTTTTTAGAACTTTGTCTATATATGTACTTTGACTAAGAACTAGAAGTCGTCCAGATCTATCTCTATAGATCTTAACCCCTAAGATATATGTTGCCTCACCCAAATCTTTCATAGAGAAACAACTACTTAATCAAGTCTTAATTGACTGTAAGGTAGGTATGTTATTTCCTATAATAAGTATGTCATCTACATATAATATTAGGAAAGAAACAATGCTCCCACTTGTCTTCTTGTAAACACAAGGCTCATCTTCGTTCTTGATAAAACCAAAATCTTTGATCACATCATTGAAACGAAGATTTCAGCTTCGAGAAGCTTGCTTCAGTCCATAAATGGACCTTTGTAGCTTACAAACCTTTCCAACATTTCTGGAGTGACAAAACCTTCTGGTTGTGTCATATACACATCCTCTTCAAGTTTTCCATTAAGGAAAGCGGTTTTGACGTCCTTTTGCTAAATTTCATAATCATGGAATACAACTATAGCAAGCAAGATCCGGATGGATTTAAATATAGCTACAGAGGAGAAAGTTTCGTCATAATCAATACCATGAACTTGTTGAAAACATTTAGAAACTAGTCGCCCCTTGTATGTTTTTACGTTTCCATCTATGTTGGTTTTCTTCTTGAAAACCCATTTACACCCTATAGGTTTTACCCCTTCAGGTGATTCAGCCAAAGTCCATACTTGGTTGACTGACATGGATTCCATCTCAGATTTCATGGCCTCAAGCCATTTCTTAGAGTCTAGACTCGATACTGCCTCTTGATAAGTTCTTGGCTCATCTTGATCCATAATAAGAACATCTCCATGCGTGGTAATGAGAAATCCATATCTCTCAGGTGCATGGCGTTCTTTTGTGGACCTGCGCAGTGATTGTGTTTCTAAATCTGTTGACTATTCCTCAACAATTTGTGGAACATGTTCAATCTCAAGCTCAGTGAATTGTTGTTCTTGAACTTCTCCAAGTTCAATGCCTCTACCCTTTCATTTCTTATTGAGAAATTCTCTTTCGAGAAAAACTCCTATTCGAGCAACAAACACTTTGTTCTCTTTAGGGTTAAAGAAATAATATCCCTTAGTTTCTTTGGGATATCCAACAAAATTACACTTATGAGATTTGGGTTCGAGTTTTGTAGACATTTGATGTTTGACATATGCTTCGCAACCCCAAATCTTCATAAAAGACATACTAGGACGTTTTCCAGTCCACATATCATATGGTGTCTTTTGAACAGATTTAGACAGAACACGATTTAAAGTGAAAGCAGTTGTTTCAAGTGCATGTCCCTATAAATAAGTCGGAAGATCACTATGACTCATCATTGATCGAACCATGTCTA
Organism: Abelmoschus esculentus; assembly: GCA_035048815.1. NCBI lineage: Eukaryota > Viridiplantae > Streptophyta > Magnoliopsida > Malvales > Malvaceae > Abelmoschus > Abelmoschus esculentus. The sequence continues at coordinate 9,223,559 of JAUCBN010000049.1, forward strand.
ACAAAGTTCGATTCCTCCTCTCAGAAACTCTATTCCAGTGTGGTGTACCTGGTGGAGTAAACTGTGAGACAATCCCACATTATTTAAGGAGTTCATCAAATTCTATGCTTAAGTATTCTCTACCTCGATCTGATCGAAACGCTTTAATACTTTTGCCTAGTTGATTTTGTACTTCATTTTTGAATACTTTAAACTTTTCGATAGCCTCAGATTTATGCCGCATAAGGTAAATGTAACCATATCGACTGAAGTCATCAATGAAAGTGATGAAGTACTAAAATCCACCTTTAGCTTGTGTGTTCATTGGTCCACATACATCACTATGTATTAATCCCAATAAATTACTTGCTCGCTCACTTTTACCATTAAAAGGAGCCTTAGTCATTTTTCCTAATAAGAAAGATTCACATACATCCAGTTGTTCGAAAATAAATGAATCTAAGAATCCATATTTATGGAGTTTTGATATGCGTTTTTCACTTGTATGGCCTAAACGACAATGCTAGAGATAAGTTTGATTTGAGTCATTTGTTTTTGATCTTTTGTTATTTATGTTATAAATGACATTTTCTAGATTTAAAATATATAAGCCAATAACCAATTGTGTCGAACCATAAAAACATTATCGAGATAAAAAGAACAATAATTATTTTTAATAATAATCTCAAAGACAATCTTGTCCAAACAAGAAATAGAAATAATGTTTATAGTCAAACTAGACACAAAATAACAATCTTCTAAATGTAAATCAAGTCCACTAGGTAAAGATAAAACGTATGTTCCTATATCTAATGCAGCAACTCTTGCTCCATTTCCCACTCGTAGGTCTACGTCTCCCTTAGATTCCTTCTCTTTTGCAGTCCCTGTACAAAAGTACAAATTTGAGATCCACAGCCGGTATCTAATACCCAAGAAGAAGATGTTGACAGATTCACATCAATAACATAAATACATGAAGCAAATGCATCATCTGCTTTTGCCTTCTCGACCTCTTCAAGGTAAATGGGGCAATTTCTTTTCTAGTGTCCGGTCTTATTGCAGTGGAAACATTTTCCTTACTTGATAACTCCCCCTTTAGGTTTCATTGCATCCTATCCTTTGGGTATAGGCTTTCCTTTACCCTTGTACTTTACCACTGTTTTTCTCTTTCCTTTGTCCTTGTGGACCATCAGAATGGGCTTAGGTCCACCCTTAGACATATTTTTCTCAGCAGTTCGTAACATGCCAAGTAACTGTGGCAAAGTTTTGTTAATTTTATTCATGTTGAAATTAAGGATAAATTGATTAAATATATTCGACAACGATTGCAGAATAAAATCAGTAGCCAATTCATCCTTGAGAGGAAAACCTAGATTTTCCAACGTTTGGATATAGCCTATCATTTTGATAACATGAGCTCCTAAAGGAGATCCCTCTACCATTTTGCACTGAAATAGAGCTTTAGAGGTCTCATACCTCTCTTGACGTTCTTGCTCCTCATATATTTCCTTGAGGTTTTGAATCATATCATATGCAACAATGTCCTCATGTTGCTTCTGAAGATCATGAGTCATAGTAGCAAGCATAAGACATCCGACATCTAACATGTCATCCATATGTTTCTTAAACTTGTCTTTGTCAGCTCTAGAAGCATTAGCTGCCGGTTCATCTGGAATAGGTTCTTCAATGATATATTCCTTTCTTTTTCGTTTGAGAACAATTCTCAAATTACGGAACCAATCAAGGAAGTTTATGCCATTGAGTTTCTCCTTCTCCAAGAGTGATCCCAATGATATAGTGTTGTTTGCCATTTAGATATACAACAATGGAAATAAATAATATAAATTTACCAATTTGAAATATTATAAATAGGTCTTTGTTTATAAAATACTCCCACTATATTATTCAAAATTAAATATCCCTCTCGTTTTAATTTCGGAAAAAATTTGACGAAAATTTTTCTAATGAGTGAGTATCCATAATTCACCAATTTCCTAAATCAGGTTTGGCTTTTCTTTTAGGATAGAGGTTATTTAGGTAAGTAACCCTTTACTAATTACATCTCATGTAACTCTTCCATTTGGTGAATAACTCTTGTTCAGTCATCTCATGACTTAACCAAATAATTAGTCTTTAGGTTTCTAATCTTATTAGAATAACCTAACTAAGTTATTACTAATATTTCGACCGACGGATATCGCTTGCTTATTCTTCGTGTTTAACAAAGATGGACTTATGTGTCAATGCTTTGGCAAAACCCACATAAGATCGATCAAGGCCTTAATTAGGGCAAATATTGGAAGGCTAATTTTAACTTAGATTAATTTGAGGGAAATCTTTAATTATCTCATCATTATTTCTTTTAATTTGGCCCTTATTGATCTCATCAATATATACGAGTAGAAGATATATATCATTCATTGCATCACATACATGATAGATATAAAACAATAAGATTTCAATGGTTATAGATCAAAATAAAGAAATAAGGTGGCCCATCCCAAGCTAATGGGAGAACCTTAAAACTCTAATTCTACACTAAAACTGCTTCTCAAGCATCTTCTCGTCTTTGGTCCAAACGTCTCGATTTTTTCTTGAAATAATATTACAATTATAGAAACTCGTTTTACATACAAGGAAGTAAGATGAGAAGAGAAGTTCAACAGAGACAGAGAAAGGCACGATACGCAGACCGTATTTAAAATTTACAACTATTGTAAAAACAAGAGCTATAACCATAGATGTCAAACATCGTGCAAAGCAAACATATCATATATATGCAATAACGAAATCGTTAATATTACCAATATGGGCCTATAATCTATGTTGCCTACGAAGGGGTCAAGGGGCGACTATTTTTCTATGGAAAAATATCACGATTTGATAAAATTTATCAACAGAATCGTGTTTTTGAGATTTTTAAATCTCTTAGATTTTTCTGTATCGGAATAACAATTATTCTTTTTCTTTGATGCGATCTGCCATCGCACTTCCGCCGATCATTATGTCAACGATTGACATATGATTACCGTAAAACCCTTGAAGCAACATGGCGATTGTAATTAACAAATTAACATATTAATTGTATCCTTAATCGACTGACAATATCAATATATATCGTGGACACAGTCAAATAAAGCATGCATCTCATACATATCGCATCACCCAAGTATTTAACCCGATTACGGATCGTAAAAGTGGCTCTGATACCACTGTTGGGACCGCCGACACACCCCATTACGCAGCATAACAAAATTACGACGGTCTTTCCAGTGATCCATGTACTTTTAATCTGAAATCTGGAGGAAGAGATGCGATGACTTACATTGGGTTTCTTGATAAGTAGCAAAAACAGCAACTGGATCTGCTACAATCACGATTGTTTGACAATTCGAATCTTTAGCCTCCACGAATATCGTCTCGACCTCTACTCAGTTCACCCGATTGAGAGCAAATCTCGAAAAAATACTTTTCGTGATTTTAGGTTTTGGGGAATTAGGGATTCTCTGATGATTGGCTGTTAGACCCAAAGATCCCTTATATATATGTGTAACCCTAGGTATAAGAGTTTTATTCCGAATTTGTTTAGGAAATAATTACTTTTATTATTTCCTTAAATTTCAGAATCTATATTTAATTCGAATTTGAAAAGGGATATAATTACTTTAATTATATCCTTTGTTTAAAATTCGGGATTAAATATAATCTACTTATACATATATATTTTTGCTCCTTTTCAACCATTGAGTCTGATCCCGTAGGCTCATTGTAACGTTAGTAATAATATTAGAACAATTCTAATATTACAAACAATGAGTGACATCTAGAAATATATCATTTTCATATAAGTTACAAGAGATCATGATTCGCTGTATCATGTCCGTGAACAACTCTCTTAATGTATTATATCATTTTTTCCTTTTATATCTTTAATAGGCACAAGTCTTGGAATAGTCACACTTGTATAGCCTATTTTAATGTTTCTTGATATCCAAAGTGGACTATTATTAATGATTAATTTTTGATATCTCATATCAACCTATTCAAGCATGGTATGCATTCTAATCTCACTCAATCAAGTGGCCTTTGATATATTTTCCTATTATGTAGGAAGAAAAAATCATATCTCGATCATTCACATATCACTACATACATTATAATTTGTCCAATGTCAGTTTTTATAGTGTAACTAATTACGAGACACGTTTAACTGCATCAAAACATAAAACAACGTATGTTGAGATAGTAATAATCTCAAGTCTAAGGATTATACATATGGTTCCTACTATGAGCAATATCGTGACCGTCACATAATAATCCAAGACATATGCTCATAGCGGGTCAGTCCGATATATTATTTTTTATTAATATATTTATGTATTAATTTTGTCATCTCTATGTCAATGACAACTCATTGTCATCAATTAATCACATGTTAGTCTTAAGTGTATTATTATTGTCCACACGCATAATAATACTTGACTAAGGATCTTTTAATAATAATACATATATTATTATATGGACCTTATTGTTTCTCAATTTATGTTATACATTGACACATATGTCTGAAAACAACAACGGTAATGTCTTTATTCAATAAAATTGGTAAATAAAAGTATCCTTACAATCTTCATATGATTGGTCTTTGGGCATACTCTAACACCGTGAAGCTTTCCTAGCTTGTCGCTCCTTCCGAAGTCGCGCAAATCCCTTGCTTGAAGCTCTCCAGCAATGGTGGCTCAACTAGAGGTTGAAGATAAAGGAAAGTGGCCGCCTTTCTTCTTTCTTCTTCGTCGTGCTCTCTTAAAGTTCGCTCCTTTTCTTTTTGGCTCCCTTGCTACTTTTTCAACTCTATCTTACCACACTTGTAGAAGGAGGTTTGAGGTTGTATTTATAGGAGGCTTCTAGGGTTTTGTGCCCTAATGATGCAAGGAATATTCCCTAACATTTTCTGTAGAGAATTGCAGCAAAATGCAGGGATTGTAGAGGAGGTGTAGCTGGCCTGGAAATAACGCGTGAGGACAGTGGGCTGCAGGTGTGTCCTTTCTTCTGTTCTGTTTTGTTCGCCCACAATGCTATAGCAACTTGAAGTCCAATCCAACACTTTAAAAATATGCTACAACATCTCTTCCATTCTTTCAACTTTGCCCAGCAAACTGCACAACACCACCAAAGAAAATACCCTTCAAAGTAGCATCTTTAAAAATTAAAAATAAAAGAGAAAATAAAATAAAAACCTAATTTAAATGTAAATGCACATGAAATACAGATAAATGCAATGCAAATAAACTTGAAATCAAACAAAACCTTAAGTGAAAAGGTATAAAATATACGCTTTTTAGAGCGTTAACAGCTACATCTAGTTTTTTCACCTTATGGGTCAGTGAAGAAAATTGTTCCATTTCAAAAGTCACTGATTTTGAGCTTGAATCTTCGTTGAAAGACTCGAGTGAACTGGAAGTGTTTGATAAAATGGCTGTGAGAAAAATTCAAATTCAAGATGTTGATATTAAAAGTAGTGAAGCAATAATCTTGACGAGTTCTAGATTGTCGTTTGCTATGAATACTTCTTCAAGTTCAGAAAAACTGATTGAGGATCTGCCGACACCAATGAATGATGATTCAAGGAAAGATACTGTTGGGACCGCCGGCACACCCCATGGCGCAGCGGAACAAAATTACGATGGTCTTTCCAGTGATCCATGTACGTTTAATCCGAAATCGGGAGGAAGAGTTGCGATAACTTACATTGGGTTCCTTGATAAACAGAAAAGACAACAACGAGATCTGTTGCAGTTACGATCGTTCAACAATCGAATCTTTAGCCTCCACGAATATCGTCTTGGCCTCTACTAAGTTCACCCGGTTGAGAGAGCAAATCTCGAAAAACTGTTTTTCGTGATTCTAGGGTTTGGAATTCGGAATTCTATGTTATGGCTGCTAAACCAAAGATCCTTTATATAGGTGTAACCCTAGGTATAAGAGTTTGATTCCGAATTTGTTTATAGGAAATAATTACTTTAATTATTTCCTTAAATTTCGGAATCTATATATTTAATTTGAATTTAAAAGGGATATAATTATTTTAATTATATCCTTTATTAAAATTCGGGATTAAATATATTCTTCTTATACTTATATATATTTTTGCTCCTTTTCAACCATTGGGTGTGACTCTGTAGGCTCATTGTAACGTTAGTAGTAATATTAGAACAATTTTGATTTACAAACAATGAGTGACATCTAGCAATATATCATTGTCATCTAAGTTACAAGAGATCATGATTCGATATATCATGTCTGTGACCAACTATCTTAATGTATTATATCCTTTTGTCCTTTTATATCTTTAATAGGCACAAGTCTTGGAATAGTCACACTTGTATAGCCTATTTTAATGTTTCTTTATATCTAGAGTGGACTACTTTTAATGAATAATTTGTGATATCTCATATCAACGTATTTAAGCATGACCATGCATTTCTAGTCTCACTCAATCAAGTGGCCTTTGATATATTTTTCTATTATGTAGGAAGGACAAATCCTATCTTGATCATTCACATCTCACTACATACATTGTAATATGTCCAATGTCAGTTTTTATAGTGTAACTAATTACGCGACACGTTTAACTGCATCAAAACATAAACCAACATATGTTGAGATAGTAATAATATCAAGTCTAAGGACCATACATATAGTTGTCACTATGAGCAATATCGTGACCGTCACATAATAATCCAAGATATATGTTCATAGTGGGTCAATCCAATATATTATTCTCTATTAATATATTTATGTATTAATTCTGACATCTCTATATCAATGACAACTCATTGTCATCAATTAATCACATGTTAGTCTTAAGCGTATTATTATTGTCCATACCCATAATAATACTTGACTAAGGATCTTTTAATAATAATACATATATTATTATATGGACCTTATTGTTTCTCAGTTTATGTTATACATTGGCACATATATCTGAAAACAACAATGACAATGCCTTTATTCAATAAAATTGGTAAATAAAAGTATCCATACAATCATCATATGATTGGTCTTTGGGCATACTCTAACAAATATCAGTTTGCACGAGAATGTTAAAGCTACTAAAAGATTTCATCCTCTGTCAATGACTCTACCTTCAATGGTGAAGGAAACAACAGTTTTCAATTTAATAGCTTCTAAGTTTTCCCTACGTGACATCTTTCAAAAGGTTGGTATTGTCGAACCAATCAGAAATTATTTTATTAGTAATTGGAATAACAATGTTATTTCAATTGGAGTGCAAGAGTTAATTGGAACAATAAGTGCCTCTTATATTGTTGTGAATCATAGTAATGCTTCAGTGAAGCAATGGTTTGATAAGGATTTAAATGTGAGATTAGGAGATTGGAACATGAATTTATCTAGATTGTCACTATTTTTGTGCACTGGACGTATGCTAGATCAAGACAGAAATATTATGTTAGTAATGAAGAGCAAACCGATTCAGCATAGGAATTTTAATTGGATTTGGGCTGTGGAAAGTTATGAACTAATTGGAAAAAATTTTGATCCCGGAGGAAACTCATTTGTAAATGTTATCCCGAAAGTAATTCTGTTGGTTCATTTGTTGTTGCTGACAAAAGCTAAGAGAGCATTTGGTTATGTATGGTCTAATCACTTAAAGAAAGAATATTAGTCGTGTTTTATTTTATCCTTGATAACAATGATTTCCTTTTATGCAGGGGATATGGGACAAGTTTTGAACCAAATAATTAATTTTGTTGTAACCTTTTGTTACAATGTTCTGAAGGTTTTTGTTAATTCAAACAGGTGAGATAAAGCTTGCAGTTTATACTTATTCAGTGTTGGGAATGCATTGTGATGGAGGCTCGGAAGTCCTTTGTTTTTCCACCTTTGTTAGATTGTAATACTTTAGGTTGTCGAACACACAGGGACTGTGTCGACTTCACTACCTCTTACGGCTGCACTATAAAAAGTAAAAACACAAGTAATTGTTGAGTTTGAGATTACTAAATTAACTACTAAAACTAAACTAAATAGAGAAATAAAGATGAATAAAGTGAGGCTAAGTTGAGTGCTTCGTAGAGGAGAATCCAGTTGTATTAAGTATCCACTTATTAATGCAATGGTTGAACTGCTGCCTTGGCGGGTCGCACAAAGGGTCGCCGCAGCTGCCTAGGCGGGGTTATGCCTTGTCGACAATTGAACATAGCATAGTTCGACAGAGCATCCTTGTATGTCTTCTTCCTTATCCCTGAGCGAATAGAATGTTGAAACCCACGTCTTGATGATACCTCCCGGCATGAATCAAGGGCGGACAACAACCAAACACATGCATCTTGTTAGTCCCTGAAATCCTGGGCGGTTAATATCTTAACCAGATTAGTCAATGCCCATGAGCAAAGACCGTATTCTCTCGTTTAGTGAGCCTAACTCTCCCGATATTAGACAAATAGATTTTTCTTCACATACTATCATCTCGAGCTCATATGCAAAGAAGAGTAAATGCCAAGAGAGAATAAACTATAAAATAAGTTTTGCATTAATAAATATCTAACATAACACAACCATCTTCTTCAACTACTCCACAAACAACCTAAACCTCCGAAGAAGTTTAGAACATAGTGTAGTCGGCGGCTAAAAGTATTTTCTAGGGTAAACTCCGACTTTTTTGACTAAGCCTAATGTGTGCCTTATATAGGCCAAGCCCTAGGTTAAAGCTTTCCATGCAAGGAAAGAGTTCTAAAGAGGGAAGAAGTATAATTCCTAATTAAATTATAACACTTAATTCTTATTTACTAAAATATTTCTTCTTTCCCGCGCTTGACTTTGACCAAGGCTCGACTCCGTAATTTGGCTCTATCTTTTTCTTGCTCTTTCTCCATTAAGATCAGCATCTTTTTCTTTTTCTGTCGAGCACTGGTTGTCTTCTTTACTCTGCTGTCGCGACTTCAAAAAGTGCTTCTGTGGCAGGTGCTTCATCTGCATTCCAGCATCTATCTTCTCAATCGGCCATCTTTATAGGTAGTTTCCTGTCTAAGAAAGAAAACTATCAATTGCATCTGTTTTATGCCAATTATTAGATGAATTCATGAATTATATGTTTGGATGCTGAAGTATGGAAAATATACAAAAATATCCATTAATGCCCTTAATTCTATCCTTTATTGATGATGATCGAGTGGGAAAATGGTATTAAAAATAGGACTTTTATGAACTCATCACACCCCCAAAAACGAACTATTGCTTGTCCTCAAGCAATGCAAAAGATAATTTTTAAGTAAGGAATTTTAAGGGAATATACCGTCCTGCCTGCCGCGGCAGAAATCCTTTCTTGACTCGGCCACTTCTAGGTTCTAGGTATTCCTCGGAACTAGACTATGAGTCTTAGTGAGTGTGTGCGTAGCTATGTCGAAACTGATTTTTTTAAGTTCTAATCCTTTCTCTAGCTCAAGACTTCCGACTAAGATTTTTCTTTAATTCTTTTCTTTCTTTCTCCCTAATTTGGTATATAAATATATATTTTTATATACTTATACTGCTTGAGCCGGTTTCGGACACCTCAAGTGTTTAGCTATTCTTACTAGAGCCAATTTCGGGCACCTCTAGTACGTGGGAAAAAGACTAAGTCCTAGATCCAGTGATGGGCACCTCTATGGACTAACTAGAGCCGGTGATAGGAACCTCTAGTTAAAATCTAAGCCTAAGTCCTTATTGCTTTTCAAAGAAAAGAACTTATAAAATCAACTAAGACTAGCAGTGTTAAATATTTTTCAGGCTCATAGTCTAATCCTAAGTACTAAACCTAGTATAGCTTTCGGAGTTCAAGTCTGGTGAATGGTGCAGACTACGACGGCGGCTGGAGAATATATTGCTGCCTCGGCAGTTCAATAAAATTCAGCAGACTTAAAAAAAAATTGTGGTAAATTTTAATAACAAAATTTAAGGCAATAATACGATAATCTAAATACTTTCCATACATGGCAAATATTTACAGATTACAAAAGAGGAATCAATACTCCCCCACACTCGAGGGATGCATTGTCCTCAATGCATGAAAAGTAAAAAAGAGGGCTGAAAATAAAGAGACAAAAGGAAAAACAAAGACTATCGCCCTTTAAAATGCCGAGGATGCAAAGGAGTCCTCGGAATCGCTGTCGATGAGAAGCTTGCGGTGGCTTTTTGGTGGCTATTGTGTTGCTGCCGACAGTGGACTGACGGTTTTCTTCTTGGCAGATCGGGGAAGTTGGACTCGGATAAGAGTTGGATTGTGCCTCGGCTCGTCTACTGAATCAATATTGATTGGAGAGGAGGAGGTTGCCTTTCTCTTCTTTTCTCCTTAGGTTGCAGCGAAAAGTTCCTCAGTAACTTTAATTTGGCTTATTAAATCCTCGACAGAATCACTCTAAGTGAATGTGCCAGATTGAGAGGGGGTGGCTCCTCGGTTGGTGGAGTCCATGCGGAGGAACTCAGCTAGTGAGTCTGATGGAATGGGTTTAGTTGCTGCTGCAGCAGTGGTGGTGGTAGGAGAAACTGGGACTGTTGCGGAAACAATGGTTGTTGGGACAGGAGCAGGTGGGGGCTATTGGGGCATGGATGTTTGAACTGTAAATTCAGGGAAGACAATCGTACAAGTGGGAATTGCATCCCAAATAGTAGCGATGACGGCTTTGTTGAATTCCCTTACATATGTCATGAAGGCCAACTGCCTTCGCTCCATGCGGTGCAGGATATCCAGAACTCCTTTTGATGTCGGTGCAGCTTCTGCTACTGTCGATTGATCTGCTTTGGCAGTTGCTACTTCAGCAATAGGAGGAATATACGCTTTTGGAATAGCTTCTTCCACTTGCATCCTCTTCATGTAGACCTCCCGAGTCCTGTTTTTCCACTCTGGTGTGAATGTTTCGGTCGATAGTGTTTGTACTCTTTCCAAATATCCCAGAGAAGTAATCAAACAAGGGAATTAGAGCATACCTCTATCCTTGGCCGCGCATTCAAAGATTTGTTCACTTATTATTCTTCCAATATCGATGTGGCGGTTGTTAATTACAGAATGGATGAGCGCCAAACGCGGCCGATCTACTGTTTGGTTGTGCGATGTTGGTAGTAAATTCCTTTTGATGAAAGTGTTACATAGCTTGGCTTCTGGCTTCAGATCTCGACGGTTGACTGATCCGCGGTGTTTTTCAATGTTCCACTCTGCTCTAGGTATGCAGAGTTCGGCCTTCATTGCTTCATAGTCGTCAGCAGTGAGGGCGACAGTGAACGCGGTGTGTTCGTCATTTTCTATATGTAGCCCCAAATGGGCATTGATGGTGATATCCGCCACTGGAATAGCCCGCCCTCGGAGATGGGTGTATGGATTGTTTAGCACCGGATGATGGGCGTAGAATTCACGAACCCATGTGATGTTCTCCGGAGCTAGTTGCTGGGAAAATTTCTACCACCGTTGAAATGAGATTTTGGACAGAATAAACGTCTCGATGCCGAGATCGTTCGCCTCCTTGTAATAGAAACCCTACTCTTCCCAGAGCTGCCGATTTTGGAAGACTCGTTCATACTCTTGTTTGACTTCCTTAGTCGCGAATCTTTGGAAGTTTGCTGCTCCGACAAAGGTTTGTTGTTGGGTTGTCATTTTTGCTTGTGGAGAAGAGATGAAGAAGTTTGGCAGCGTAACAATACTTAAATGAAAAGTGAAGGAGGAGAACATTGCCTGTGTATTTATAGGCAGTGAGCAGCGCGGCGTTTGAGGGAGCGGGGGCGTGATTATTGCCCTTGGCATGCAAGAAACGCAACCCCAACTGGTAACCATTGGCAGCGGAAACGATGCGATTTTTGAATCCGGACGACATAATTCCCGCCCGAAACTTTCAGTTCCTTGGATTGGGCCGCTAATTTGTTGGGCTGATCATCCTCTTTAATTCTTCCTTATTATTCCTAAATAGTAGAAAATCAAATTAATAGATGCTATGAAAAATATAGAAATTCTGGAAACTAAATTAAGAAAAATTGAAATCTAATTCCTAGAACTGAAATTGAAAATCTAATCCTAAAACATAAAAATAAATTAAAGATAGTAAGATAGAAATTAGGTCACTGGTGGAGTGCAATGGAATGCATCTCCAGCAGCAACCATCTTCCCCTTTTTTAATGGAGGATGGTGTGATGATCCAACCAGAGCCTCCTCATCAGGTGGTTTTTTTCGTGTATGCTTCTGGTCAAGCGGTGTGCTACCTCGGCAGGGTTTGCCTTAACATGTCTTGTTCAGGCAGTCTGTCTCTGTATTGAAGTTAAATTCAGTTTTAACCTCAATTCTCTAACATTCATCTGGTTCATCCGGATGCCTTAAAGTTTTGAATACATTGATCTTCACTTGTTGGTTATTGACCCGTATGACCAATTCGCCTTTCTCACAATCGATCAATGTTCTGCCCGTGGCTAGGAACGACCTTCCCAAAATGATTGGGGCATTTTTATCTGTTTCATAATCAAGAATTATGAAGTCGAAAGGAAATATAAATTTATCCACTTTTACCAGGATATCTTCAATGTTTCCTTCCGGTTGCACATAAGAGCGGTCTGCCAGTTGCAGCATCACCGTTGTTGGTTTTGCCTGCCCGATGCCTAGCTTTTGGAATACTGACTTAGGCATGAGATTTATGCTAGCGCCTAAGTCACATAATGCCTTACCCACATATTGATCACCGATAGAGCATGGTATGGTGAAACTACCAGGATCTTTTCTTTTGGTCGTGGCCTTGTTGTGTAGCATTGCCACACACCCTTCTATCGCGGCAACCGTTTCAAATTCCCATATTTTTGTCTTTTTTGATATAATATCTTTAAGGAACTTGGCGTAGTTGGGCATTTGTTTAATTGCCTCCACCAAAGGTATATTTATGTGTACATGCTTAAGAATGTCCAAAAATTTCTTAAACTGATATTCTTGCTTTTGTTGTTTCAACCTTTGTGGGAAAGGTGATGGTAGCCACAAATATTCAATTCTTTCAGTGCATTGAAATCTTATCTGTGGTGCGGCGGCGACATCATCTACTGTGGTAGCATTGTCGGTAGTGTCTGCTGGTTCCTTTACCTTGGGTATTTCATCAATAGCTTCTTGAGGTGCTACTGTCTCAGTGTTCTTACCTATTGTCTGAGCAGGTATTTTAGGGTCCTTTAGTTGTAATCCACTCCTGGTGGATATCGCTTTGCATTGTTCATAAGGACCAATTCTAGCAACTTCAGTATCACTAGGCAGACTCCCTATAGGTTGTCTTTTCATCTATTGTGCCATATGTCCTACTACAGTTTCCAGCGTCTTGAAAGCAGCTTCATTGTTTTTCATTCTCATCTTTGTTCTATCCATGAAAGTATCAGCTCTCTGAATGAACTTATTGGTGTTTGCAATAAAAGCGTCGGTCTGAGCCATGAATGTCTGCAGTGTGTTTTCTAGGGTTTGGACATCTGTTGTTTGCTGCGGTGGCGGCAATGCCTGCTGCGGCATCTGCTGCTGAGCAAATTTGTTTTGTTGGAATCCATTAGATTGCGCTGATTGATATTGCGGGTTAAGTGTAGTGTTAGGATTACTCCATGAGATGTTTGGATGTTTCCTCCATGTTGGGTTATAATTATTGGACATATTGTTTCTATTGAAATTTCCAACATAAAAGGAAGATTCTGGATCTTGCGGGCATGCGCTTGTATCATGATTATCGCCACATGTTTCACAAAGAACAATGACTGCCTTAACTTCTAGAATGTGACTCGGCTTTTGCATATCCTTAACCATGTTTGTCAACGCTGACAGTTGGGCTATGATAGAATCTGAAGAGTCAGAGCTTGTCATACCTCGCCTAGTTATTCCTTTTCTGGTGGTCGGGTGTTGATAGTCATTCTTTGCTAACCTATCCAGAATTTCTAAGCTCTCATGGGGTGGGCGGTCTAAGAGGGTACCGTTTGCGGAGGCATCAAGCATCATCCTAGTAGGGGTGTTTACTGCATTGTAGAAGATTGACACTTGATTCCACTCGGGTAAACCATGCATGGGGCATTTTCTATATAACTCCGTATATCTTTCCCAAGTCTCATACATTGATTCGTCTTCATCTTGCGTGAATGATCTAATATCGTTTCTCAGCTTATCAGTCATATTGGTATAACTGAATCGGGCAAAGAAACTTCGGTAAATTTCAATCCATGAATTCAACGATCCAGGTTGGAGGTTGTTTAACCAAGATTTTCCCTATCCTTCAATGAATAGGGGAACAGTTTTAACTTCAATATGTCGGCAGAAACCCCCGGCTTCAATTCAAAATGTTCTGCCTCTATATTAGGCATCACAACGGCAAGAGTCAATCCATACAAATCTTCTTCTAAAGAATCACGAATTGTTCGTATACGCTCCTATTGAGGTGGATTGGCCGGATCAAAAACTACGAATGCGCCTTGGTTGTCTACACGGCGGTATTCATGCCAGCGTTGTTCTGCTGGCCAAGTGCTATGTTCATCCTTTCGCGTATCCCTTATCGTAAACGCCTTTCGGTTCTTTCGATTTCAGGATCGTACGGATATTTTTCTATCGATGGATTAGACCTGGTCATACACAAAACAACCCTAGTTAATTAAGAAAAATAAAATTAAAATTAAAAAGAAAAAGATGCAGAAATAATTGGTAGTAAAATTGAGCGCCAGTCCCTGGCAATGACGCCAAATCTAATGGAGGCTCGAAAGTCCTTTGTTTTTCCACCTTTTTCAGATTGTAATACTTTAGGTTGTCGAACCCACAGGGACTGTGTCGACTTCACTACCTCTTACGGGTGCACTATAAAAAGTAAAAACACAAGTAATTGTTGAGTTTGAGATTACTAAATTAACTACTAAAACTAAACTAAATAGAGAAATAAAGATGAATAAAGTGAGGTTAAGTTGAGTGCTTCGTAGAGGAGAATCCAGTTGTATTAAGTATCCACTTATTAATGCAATGGGTTGAACTGCCGCCTCGGCGAGTCGCACAAAGGGTCGCCGCAGCTGCCTAGGCGGGGTTATGCCTTGTCGACAATTAAACATTCCATAGTTCGACAAAGAATCCTTTTATGTCTTCTTCCTTATCCCTAAGCAAAGAGAACTGTTGAAACACAGGTCTTGATGATACCTCCCGGCGTGAATCAAGTGCGGACAACAACCAAACACATGCGTCTTGTTAGTCGCTGAAATCCTGGGCGGTTAATATCTTAACCGGATTAGTCAATGCCCATGAGCAAAGACCATATTCTTTCGTTTCGTGAGCCTAACTCTCCCGATATTAGACAAATAGATTTTTCTTTACATACTATCATCTCGAGCTCATATACAAAGAAGAGTAAATGCCAAGAGAGAATAAACTATGAAATAAGTTTTGTATTAATAAATATCTAACATAACATAACCATTTTCTCCAACTACTCCACAAACAACCTAAACCTCCGAAGAAGTTTAGAACATAGTGTAGTCGGCGGCTAAAAGTATTTTCTAGGGTAAACTCTGACATTTTTAACTAAGCCTAATGTGTGCCTTATATAGGCCAAGCCCTAGGTTAAAGCTTTCCATACAAGGAAAGAGTTCTAAAGAGGGAAGAAGTATAATTCCTAATTAAATTATAACACTTAATTTTTATTTCCTAAAATATCTCTTCTTTCTCGCACTTGACTTTGACCAAGGCTTGACTCCGTAATTTGGCTCTGTCTTTCTCTCGCTCTTTGTCCATTAAGATCAGCATCTTTTTCTCTTTCTGTCGAGCACTGGTTGTCATCTTTACTCTGCTACCGTGGCCTTAAAAAGTGCTGCCGTGGCGGGTACTTCATCTGCATTCCAACATCTATCTTCTCAATTGACCATCTTTATAAGTAGTTTCCTATCTAAGAAAGAAAACTATCAAATGCATCTGTTTTATACCAATTATTATATGAATTCATGAATTATATGTTTGGATGCTGAAGTAAGGAAAATATACATAAATACTCATTAATGCGCTTAATTCTATCCTTTATTGATGATGATCGAGTGGAAAATAGTATTAAAAATAGGACTTTTATGAACTCATCACATTGTTTTGGCCTAGACTTAGAGTTTCTATGTCAACAATTCTTCTTCTGTAAAGCATTTAATTTGAAGGAATTGTTAGTTTCTATTGAGACTTGCTGAAAACTTTTAAGTTTTGTTCAAGATGGTGGGGATGCTGCTAGACTCTTTGCATGCAGAAATTATTTATCTCATCATTTATTTGTTTATAAAGTGAATTGGTTCTTAATTGTTTGTATTCAAGCTACACCTTAAACCATAAATGAATTAAAAGGCCAATCATTTATCTTGCTAGTTATGCTACCTTTTGTTAACTCTTCCAATACAGAAAGTGATATGATGAGGAAGGTTGAGATGATAATTGAGAATGAGAAAAAAAAAGTTAGTTTCGACCAATAACTTGGAGCAAAAGATTATTGCTGATATGGATTCGCTTAAGCTTTTACAAATTATTAATGTGTTATTAAGAGGATTGTTTACTATTTGTGGGTCATGCTATGAAGTACCAAATGATAAGGAGGTGATAAATGTTGCTGCTGTTTGTGTTTTTCCGGCAGGTTTATCTAGGATATGTGGTAGTTGACAATACAAGTTGTTAAACTAAATTTTTTTTTAGTCTTTGTTGTATTTAATGGCAACTTGAAAATGGTCATTCCCTTGTTATCTTTTGTCAACATGAATTACAGTGGATATTTTTGTTTGATCAAGATCAAAAGAGCATGAGATCATGTTTGGTCTAATCATCGAAAAAAGATCATTTTCGAATACTTGAGGACAAGGATTAATTCAAGTGGGGAGTTTTGTAACGGGTCAAAAACTGAATGGAAAATCAAATGGACAGGATAGTAATTTTTAATTTCTGTTTTATTTTAAATTTCCTTAGTTAAACGGTGTGTTTTGGCTTGGGATTGTAACAGACTATTAAGTCTGGAATTCTAGGTTTTGAAAGGTATCGATTGAATAAAGAATTGGATTTCTAAGTCTCCCTCTTTCTCTTTTCTTCTTCCCTAAATTTGTCTTCTTCCTTTCCTATTCTTGTTTTGTTCGTTTTGGTTTCTTACAAAATCATCAAAAATATAATCAAATCCATCTTAAAAACTCACCAAAACAGATTCAATACAAGAATCAACCAAATCTTCAATTAATATTTCAATTAAATCAAGATTCTTGAATACAATCATAATAACAAGCTAGAAATCATTTTCAAAGTATCAAATTCTTAGGAATTTCATTTAAGAACCATAAAAATAAGAGGAAAAACGAACTCGCCTCTAGTTGCATCTTTTCCCCCGTAATTGGATGATTTTTCCAAGAGAAAACATAAGAAAAGTAACAAGATTTCAATGCTAATTAATCAAGAAACCTTTAGAAAATAAAGAGATTAAAAAAACCTTGAAAACATTTGGATAATTTGAAAAATAAGTATTTGGAAGCTGACACCATTAAATTTTAGATTAAGAAAATTATTTATCACTCTAGAATACCTTAAAGACTTTCTATAAACGATCAAATCTAAATTCTAGTACCATTAAATGTAATATTCTAGATCTATATGTCATATTTAGGCCTCAAGCCTAACCCATTACGATAAATTTTTTCATTTAGTAAGCTCAAATAACATTTATTCCATTAAATCCATAAGTCCATAAGTAGATAAATCAATTAAGTATTCAAAATATTTGATATGTACTCCAAATTAAAATAAATATTACAACAATCGATTGATACAAGTTTAATCTAAAATGAGAGTTATAAATACACATAAGGTTTTATGAATACTTGACACACTAAATCTAGGTAATATACTTTGACTACCAGTCAATGCTATAATCCTATTCTTGATGGTGCTCCTTCACGCCATAAACACTCTACAGATTTATGAATAAAAATAATAATTTTGAACGATGAACTAACAAAACTCAATGGATAAACTTTCACTCAATCATGCTTTATGCAAATCATAAATAAGAACATAATGCAAAATATGGTATCATGGAATAAACTAAAGTACTATCATAATCTCCTAAACACATAACCAACAATAACGATACAATATTCTCACATAGCATACATACATTATACCAACAAATCTAGAGTAAGGCTCGATGTCATATAGTTTTAAGAACATACACTTAGTGTGAAACCCACTATCACACAACCTCGAAAACACATACTCATACTTGAAATATCCGATCGAACATCATCGAATAAGGCCTAATATTACACAACCACAAAAATATCCAAATTTTTATCACATTGTGATGCAACATACCTACTGGATCCCATCAACCAAAGGTAACTCAACCATACAAGTTCTCTTACTTGGCACATCAATACATAATCCATCAAAAATCTCTACAGTTGATATTACAAGTAATTCACCCAACATTTATCAAGTTATCATTCAATTGATACATATATGAGATTTAAATTTTTTTATATTTTTATATTTTTATTTGTTTTACCCCTTTAGAGATCACTAAGCTTTCTTCTTTATATTATAAAGTCCCTAAATCAAAATGTAAATTCTTGGATAAATTATTTAACGAGCACCAAAACTCACCTAAGAGTATCAATACACGAATATGGGTATCGGTATCCATCTATGCATACCAATAATGTAACGCCCTAAAAATGGTCCTAGAAGTTAATGGGCCGGTTAAGCCTAATTCGAGATTAAATTCATAAAAAATGATTTCTGGTCAAAATAAAATATGGAAAAATTTCCTAAAATTATTATTTAATATATATTTGACTTTTGTCAAACCAATTTTAAAACTTGAACCTTGAAAACCTAATATTTTGAAATTAGTGACTATTTTGTAAAAATTGAAAATAGGAGGACAATTTTATAAATCAAGCCAAAACTTTGAATCTTTAAGGAGATTTAATCCAATTATTATCCCAGTTGGTCTAGTCTTTCCAATTTTTAATTAGTTAAGCCCAAAGATTTTATTTTAACTCAAATAACTAATTAAACTTGATTTTTAACTCTTTAAACCCTATTTAAACATAATAAACCTAACCTATTTTATAATTTTCGTTTTCCCTCTTCCCAAGGCAGAGTACCATAAGTTTTTCAAAGTTTAACCTAAATCTTTTCATCGATTTTCTTTTGGATTAAATTATATAACTTTTTTTTCTTCAAAACTTCTCGTTTTCTCATTGTTTTATCGTTTTAAAACCTGGAAAGTAATTGGATCAGTTTTGGAGGTGATATTTCATCAACCCTATAGAAATTTGAAGTTCTTTACTAAAATTTCCAAGTTCTTGTCTTGGTAAAAAAACGTTTTTAATCATTTGTTTTAGAAAAAATGGTTTTTGAGTCAAAATATTCAATTTTCGTTCAAGGGTTTCTACTCATTATTTTTGGGTCCTAAAAGGATGATTTTCAATGTGTTAAGTTGTTTATAAAGTGTTTTTAAAATCTCTAATCCTTTACTAAAGTTTTAAGAGAAGTTTGGTGGGTTTTAGAAAGTTTTCGGTTAAGGTTTGATAGGTTTAAGGGGTTGTTCGACTTGGGGTTTTATGTGTGAGACTTGGAGCACTAAAATATTAGGTTTTAATGCTTGAATCAGGTAAATAATTAGGTGATCTCGTTTAAAGAAGTTTTGGATCAAACTTGCGACTTGGCGAGTAAGAAACGATTATCGGTGAGTGGATTGAGACTGGGCTGCTTCGGCAGTGTTTTAAATTTTTTTTCAAAGTGTTGGGAGTGTGAGGAAGGTCTGAAAAAACTCCTTATACTCCGGAGTAAGTTTTTAAGTTTTTCTCTCTTGAAAATCACATATTATGCCTTTCTATACTATGTGATTTTCTCATGTTCATGTTTTAATTATGCATATGTAATTATGCATGTGATTAGATGCTCATGATGTTTTTATAATGTTTTGATGCTCCTATGGTTTTGTTTTCAAACTTTGATAAAAAGTGTTTTATCGATTTTTGCATTTGATGCACGTACTGATGGAAAACATGAGTTGTGAGTCATTATTTTTATCTTAAAACTTGAGCATTGTGTTTTATTTTTAGTGTTGGTATTAAAGATGATGAAACGTGGATAATTTGATCGATCAATAGGATATGAGTGCCCTGTAATAAAAATGCGTACATGTATAAAATGCATTAGTGATGCATTAGAGTTAATACTTATATTGTGATATATGTGTTGTATTACATATAAGTATTGCTTATCCTGGATGCTAAGGTGAGATTTCATGATTCGATTTAATCCACCATGGGTGTGATTAGTCAATTAGCCCTCACACGTGGTATAAGTAGCGATTGGCTCTCATACGTGGCATGTCGGCGATTTGGCCTCATGCCTGACATGTTAATCATGCGTGTTCCGTTTATCCTAAAGTTTAGTGGTAATCTATAAGTTTCACTAATACCAATACAATGTTAAAAGCAAGTATGTTTTCTTAATTGAATGATGTTTTCAATGAAGCTTTGCTATAGGCATGTAAGACTTGAATGATGCTTAATGAGCATGTGTTTTTCAAGACTAATTGAAAAAGGTTTTATGGCTTATGCCATGTATACTTGTTTTTTTTCATGTTTTTGGAATTGATAGCCATATGTTTATTTCATGATTTGAGCATGACATGTTTTTATAAAACTTTGGATTTTATGGGCTGCATTGCAAATTGTTTTACTTATGTTTTTAATTGTCACTCACTTAGTTTTTAAGGGTGAAATTGATAGTTATAGGTTGAAGAAGAGAGAAGATGAGAGGGAGGAAGATTTTGGGTTAGTTTTTAAAATCTTTATAAGTTTTTTGTTATTTTTTGCATTTAAGAATGTATATTTCTATTTGTTATATTTTTCAAGATTTTTTTAGTTGCTTTATTGGATTTTTAGTTTGTATATTAACTGTTGGATTATTTTTAAAATTTTAATTTAGTTTTTATGTTGCATGTTGGTATGTCGAATTTTTTTGTATGTAGATTTGGAAAAAAATTGTATGTAGATTTAGAATTTTATAATGAATATGTAGATAAAATGAGCAAAGATAGATTTATGACGATCGTCTATTACAACGGTCAAATTTGAGAACATAATCTAGAATTTTGTTTAAATATGAAAACACTACTAAACTGAGATTTGCAAAAGATATCACGCTTCGACAGTTGAAGGAGAAAATATCATAGAAGATTAGAGAAAAAGTTCATATTTTGCGTTACAAATGGCTTTGATGTGATCACATCTATAACAAAACTATCTAATCCGGAGGTTTTACCATTATGACCTATTACTCGTTCTAAGATAAAGAAATTCAGGGAAGTTTTTTTCCTTACTTGTGCTACAATTTCAAATTCATTCGATCATGTTTATGCCTTAGAACATAAGCTTTATAATGTGTTGCATGCTGATATGTGACATATTAGACTATATTAATTATTATATATGTTTAAGTATGTATATATAATATTAAGTATGTTTTAAGGATTGATTTGATAATGTTTGTTATGTTTCTAACTTATTTATAAGTTTATGTGTGTTATTGAATAAGTTTGCAAGTGTTTACACCATGTATTTATGTTTCCATTAAGTTTACATTACTTTGATGTATTCTTGTGATGTTTACATGTAGGAACATAGGAGAACCCCAGTTCAACAGAGTGTATGCAGCTCAACACCAGCTCAAGTGAGTTCTATTCAGCTCAGTAGTAGCTCAACGGAGTGCACGCAGCTCACCTTAGCTCGAGGCAGCTTAAAGGTTTAGCTCTAAGCTCAAGTCAGCTCCTAACACTCTTAGCTAGCTCGTTTCATCTCAACTCTATTTCCATTTTCAGCTCAACTCAACTCAAGCTACAGTGACCTACGGCAGCTGAAACCTATCCTACACGAAGGGAAGGTGTCCTAGGCATGTGCCATGCATGTGAGACACACATGACAACTTTGTGCACATGTTTGGGCATTCAAAGCACTCCAAGACAAACAAGTCCCTTGCTTTTGAAGGCCAAACGTCCAAGGAGATAAGAATGAATGGTTATTGTTCAAAATTCAAACATTAAACAAATGTTTAATGTGTTTTAATTCATTTTTGTTCAAAACATGTGGCTAAGAAAGCATGGCTGCCAAAATGAGTTATTTTCATTCAAATTTATTTTTTAAAATCCTTTAATATTATTCACACATGTAATTTTGGTTTGACACTCTTCTTTCTATATATTTGTACTACAAGCATTGTAAAAATGATAGACACTTTGAAATAAAAATTTACTTGAGAGATTTTCTCTTAATTGTTTCTTTTTAGAACTTTTCTGACTTTCAAACTTGTTTTGATTGTCATTTTTGATACTTTGGGTTCCTAGACTGCTATCTAGAAGGTCCAAGTCCTTTGATGTTAAATAGATTCGATTCAGGTTTGCTCAGTAGATTGTGCAGGTTCTTTCGAGTTTAGCGTTGCATTTTGATTCCAACAAAAAATTCACCATTTTTGAATGTTCAAGTTGCTGCCATGGATGTTTCTTGCAGCATTCATCTTCCTCGTTTTGAAATCCATCAAAACACCATCTCTTTCTTAATTTTCTTTTAATTTTCGTTCTTCCCTTTAATTCCTTATTTCATCATGAATATAACTTTGAATCATTGTTGTTTTCATGTTGTTCTTGTTGCAAGAAAGTACTTACAACAATCCTAGATCCGTGACATACGAAGAAAGTCCATTTCGATAGGCTACATCGTATCAGGCTTACCTGTGAAAATCCAGTCAAATATGTTGCAATCAATCTTGAAGATGATGATGATGTTAGAATGATGATTGTAGAGAACAACTCTATGAAGATTCGATATATTGAGTTATTTTTCGAGATCTATGATGTTCCCAACCCATTGAGTAATATCGTTGGAGAATCCTCTCGAATGGACTACGTTAATGATATTGATCTTCCCCGAGGCAGTTTTTTTCGTAATGTTGTCTAGTAGTATATCGACTAAGTTGAATCCTATCGAGACTTCAAAATATTGTTTAGCATACGGAGCAACTAGTGATCAGATTGATGATGTTGATGTAGGTTTCCTATGAGTTCGCGGGGGATAAACACTTATTTATTCAAGCAAAGATGAAAATATTGATGATCCCGATTTATTTTTTGATGATGTTGGTGATGCACTTACTATTGGTGTTGGACACTTTTTTCCGACCGGAATCAACATGACATTCTATGAACCTTCGTCTCACATGGTCTCATTAGATTTTCATGCAATGAGAGCACCTCTTGTAACGCCCCAAAAATGGGCTTAGAAGTTAGTGGGTCGGTTTAGCCTAGTTCGGGATAAAATTAAAAAAATTGATTTTTAATCAAAATAAATTATGGAAAAATATCCTAAAATCCTAATTAATTATATATTTTAATTTAGTCAACTTATTTTCAAAAATTTACAATTGAATCCATAAGATTTTGAAGTTAGTGACTATTTTGTATGTAACCCCCTCGACCCGGTCTAGACACCACCCGACTCGAACGAGCTACACGGGGAATACCGAGGCTAATCTAGAGACTCGCCCCGATAAATGACCCTAAAAAATTTTCTTTTATCTTCTATAAATGAACTAATTAGATACTACATGTTCAAGTAAGGACTGAGTTCATTTACAACGGATATTAATGAGAAACAAGTCCTAATTAAACCGAACAAGTTTTAGGGACCTAATTGAAATTTTCTAGAAATTTAAAGTCTAAAGGTGAAATTAAGATTATCAATCTTTAATTAAGTATATTTCATGCTTGCACATAAATTTTCAGGTTAAAATAATATCTACAAGTCATCTAATTGCATTATTAAAGTTTGAGGACTAAACTATAAATTTTAAAAGTTCAAATCAGCTTATAACGACTTAAACTGTCAGGGGTATCAAAACTTCTATACCTCTTATCGATATCGAAAAAACGAAAAAGGGATATCAAAACGAGTATTAAAGGTTTCGATACGCCTTCGATAACTCGCTCGGTTACCTACGTGCCAAGCCCGCGTTTCAATACGCCTATAGGACCGTTCCGATATAATTTTTTACTATAAAGGTCGTTATCGAAACCAAAACGAAACGTATCGATACGCTTGATGAATGTATTGGTGCGAATCATGAGTGTAATTCACTATTTTTATCTTGAAACTTGAGCATCGATTTTGTTTTTAGTGTTGGTATTAAAGATGATGAACTATGGACAAGTTTATCGATCAATAAGATGTGAGTGAACTATAATTATAAAATTCGTACGTGTGTAAAATTCCTTAGTGATGCATTAGAGGTGATGCCTAGTGTTGTGTGGTATAACAGTGATCTTATCACATTCTGGTACAACGAACTATCCCGGACACTAAGGTGAGATTTTGTGATTGTGTTAGTTAATCATGAGCATGCTTGGCGGTATAGGCCACATGCGAGTTTCCATTTATCCTAACATTTTTTGAAAATGTAAACGGTTTACTAATACCAATACAATGTTATAAGCAAGTGTATTTCTTTATTGAAAGGTGTCTCAATGAAGCTTTTCCATAGGCATGTAATTCTTGTATGATTCTTGTAAGCATGTGTTTTCAAAAGTTAATTGAAAAGGGTTCTGTGGCTTGTGTCATGGTACACTTTCTGTTTTTTATGATGTTGGCATTGATAGCCATTTTTATGTTTCATGAGTTGAGCATAACTTGTTTTTATAAAACTTTGGCTTTTATGGGTTGCATTGTAAGTTGTTTTACTTATGTTTTTATATGTCACTCACTAAGCTTTTGGTTTAACCATTCTACTTTACTTGCAATGTAGAGGAATAAGTGATTAAGTGCCATCAAGAAGCAAGGGAGTTAAGCATATTACTTTATATTTTCTTAGGCTCAAGTATATTTTAAATTAAGTTGAGAACCTTAAGTAAGTGAGAGCATTGGAGCAATGAACCTATATGTTTTCTGGATATTCTGGTCTTGGGATTCCTCCATGATATTTTATTATGTTATGGAAGTATTTATGAGATGCAATCTAAGTTGAATTGAAGTTATGTTATGCTATGTTATATTATCAATTATGATTATGTTTTATATACTTTACTTATGGAAATAGGTGTTGATGCATCTAGTGAACTTGTTCTGAGGTGTGCCTTAAGCCCTTATGTACTATAATGCATTTGGAGAACTTTTAATTTTCGTTTAAAGCATAAAACTTGAGTTATCTGTAGTTTCTGGGCAGAGGGTTTCGGTATCTATTCATAGGGTATCGATACCTAGGAAAAAACACGAAGGATTTCTAGAAAAATGACCTGGGTATCGAAACAACATGAATTGGTTTCGAAACGGTAGCATGAAAATGAGCAGGCGTATCGATACGCTCTGACCTTGGTTTCGATCCTCGGTTTTACAATTTCAAATGGTACGATACCAGGTCTTGGCCGTATCAAAACGCGGGCTTGTTACGCAAGCAATCGGGCAAGACATCGAAGGCGTATTGAAACACTTAAGTTCAATTTCGATACCCCTTTGTCGTTACATCAATATTGATAATGGGACTGGGCGTTTCAATACACCTGAAAGTTAAGGTAGTTATAGGTTTGTTTAAACCTTAAAACTTTACGTTTTGGTCCCCAAAACTTTGAGAAAACAATTAGATGACTTATAGACATTATTTTAACCTTTAAATTTAGGTACAAACATTAAATATACTTAATTAAATATTTTTAACCTTAATTTCACTTTTAGAATATAAATTTCTAAAAATTTATAATTAGGTCCCTAAAACTTATTCGATTAAATTTAGGACTCGATTCTCATTATTTTCCGCTACAGATTGAAATCAGTCCTTGCATGAACATGTAGGGTCTAATTAAAGCATATAGATAAAAAGAAAAAAAATTAGAATCATTTATCGGGGCGAGTCTCCTGATTAGCCTTGGTATTTCCTGTGTAGCTTGTTCGAGTTGGGTGACATTTAGACCAAATCGAGGGGTTACACCTCTATTTCCAGATATGCCCCTATTAACTTTGAGTAAACATGTTCAATTATCGACTTAGTTTCAATTTGATGAAAAGGAAAAAGCTAATTTGGCAGTGAAAGAGTATAACATAAAGAACCATGTTGACTATGTTGTTGTCGAATCTAGTCAAAAGACTTTCTTTTCCAAATGTGTAAAGTATGGCCAATAATGCAATTGGAGGATCTGATTGACGAAACTAAAGCGGTCTAATCATTTGGAGATCACGAAGTACAGTGGTTTGTTTTGGAAAGTTTTTAAGGGTTTTAAGGTATGACGTGTATAGTGTTGGGATTGCCGACGCACCCCATGGCACAGCAGAACAAAATTATGAAGGTCTTTCAATGATCCATGTACATTTAATCTGAAACCGGGAGGAAGAGATGCGATGACTTACATTGGGTTGCTAGATAAAAAAACAACTATAATTGCTACAATCACGATCGTTCGACAATTCGAATCTTTAGCCTCCATGAAAACGTCTTGGCCTCTACTCAGTTCACCCTGTTAAGAGCAATGAATCTCGAAAACTATTTTCTTGATTTTCGGTTTAGGAATCGAGATTGGTTTTAAAAAATGGATGCTAGATCAAAACCTCCCTTATATATCTGTCACCCTAGAAATTAGGGTTTTATTCTGAATTTGTTATAGAAAATAATTACTTTAATTATTTCTTTAAAATTCGGGATCTATATTTAATCCGAATTTGAAAAGGGATACATTTACTTTAATTATATCATTTTATTAAATTCGGGATTAAATATAATCTACTTATATATATATATATTTAGTGCTCCTTTTTCAACCATTGGGTGTGATCCTATAGGCTCATTGTAACGTTAGTAATAATATTAGAACAATTCTAATATTAGAAACAATGAGTGACATCTAGCAATATAGCATTGTCATCTAAGTTACGAGAGATCATGATTCGATGTACCATGTTCGTGA
Source organism: Abelmoschus esculentus (assembly GCA_035048815.1). Taxonomy (NCBI): domain Eukaryota; kingdom Viridiplantae; phylum Streptophyta; class Magnoliopsida; order Malvales; family Malvaceae; genus Abelmoschus; species Abelmoschus esculentus. Next base: position 9,250,525 of record JAUCBN010000049.1, read on the forward strand.
CCAACTCTCTTAATGTATTGTATCCTTTTGTTCTTTTATATCTATAATAGGCACAAGTCTTGGAATTATCACACTTTTATAGCCTGTTTAATGTTTCTTGATATCTAGAGTAGACTATTGTTAATGAATAATTTGGAATATCTCATATCAACTTATTCAAGCATGGCCATGCATTTCTAGTCTCACTCAATCAGGTGGCCTTTGATATACTTTCTTGTTATGTAGGAAGGACAAATCCTATCTCGATCATTCACATCTCACTATATACATTATAATATGTTTAATGTCAATTTTTATAGTGTAACCAATTACGAGACACGTTTAACTGCATTAAAACATAAAACAATATATGTTGAGATAGTAATAATCTCAAGTCTAAGGATCATACATATAGTTAGTGTGACCGTCACATAATAATCCAAGACATGCTCATAGCGGGTCAAACAAATATATTATTCTCTAATAATATATTCACATATTAATTTTGACATTTCTATATCAATGACAACTCATTGTCATCAATTAATAACATGTTAATCTTAAGCGTATCATTATTGTCCATATCCATAATAATACTTGACTAAGTATCTTTTAATAATAATACTTATATTATTATATGGATCTTATTGTTTCTTAGTTTATGTTAAACATTGATACATACATCTGAAAACAACAATGGCAATGCCTTTATTCAATAAAATCGGTCAATAAAAGTATCCTTACAATCATCATATGATTGGTCTTTGGGCATACTTTAAATTATAGGTCCGGCTTAGGGTATGTTTATGTGCGAGCACTATATCCTCTAGTTTTGATGCTTGAAACAGTGCAAGAGGTAAGAGATCACGTTTGAGGGATATCAATTGGATATTGGTGACTTGTCGAGCAAGTATCGGCTTTTGGTGAGTGGATTTGAGAGTGGGTTGCTTTAGTAGTTTTTACTCTTTTTCTTCAAAGTGTTGGGAGTGTAAGGAAGGTGTGATAGACAATCAGCGTGATTTTGTGGTACGATGCCAATCACGTGTGTCCGTTTATCCCAACGATTGGAGGTAAGTCTAATCGTTTCACTTAACCAACATGTGAAAAATATAAGTGTAAACAATTTACTATTTTGGTGCAATTCGAGAATTGCATGTGATTTTTTAACGAGCTCAAATATTTTGTAAGCCTTGCTAAGTGAAGCATGTAAGTAATGGATTTTTTTGGCATATGTCATTTGATCAAACACTTGTTGATTTTTAATATATTAGTGGCCTTGGTAGTTACAAGAGATTTCCTTTGAGCATGAATCGATTTGTAAATGATTTTTAGTATATTATGAGCTTCATTACATGTTTTATTATTCACTAACTAAGCTTCGTCTTAACCCTCACTCTCTTACTGACCGGGTTGAGGGGATTACATTTGTTAGTATCAGAGCCTAGGTTTGTTAAGTTTACGAAACTTTAGGATTTGTTTTGTTGAATAAGCTATGATGTAATTCACAATGAGTGTTTAATTATGCTTTAATGCTTTGTATGATGTTTGTTATATATGTTGTGGTGTTATATGCACGGTTTTTGTTTTATCTGTTGATGATATTAAGGCATGATATGTTTTTAGTTAAGCATGTTATATATAAGGTTCTCATTGATCCACTATTTTAGATTTGGTTTGACTTGAGCTATTTAGCACATTACTTCTAGTGACTCACTTGGGTTTAAATCTTGTTTTTATTGCATAGAAATACTAATATGAGACCACGTAGAGAGCTTAGAATGAACCTCGTTGGTCCTGTTAGATTAAGATGTGTAACGCTGATGAGTGCCTAAAAGTCCTATTCTTTATACCAATTTCCCACTCGATTATTGTTAATAAAGGACAGATTTAATGGCAATACTGGATAATTCTGCTTATTTCCATATTTCAGTATCCCAATACTTAATTCATGAATTTATCTATTATTTGGCATAAAACAGGTACGGTTAATGGTTTCTTCTCTTAGACAGGAAACTACCACATAGGTAATGCTAGATAGCATGATGGATGCTGGAAGCTGAAGCTGAAATGCAGATAAGCACCTGCCTCGGCAGCACTTTGATGCCCCGGCAGCAGTTTACTACCTCAACAGCTCTTTGATGCCCCGGTAGCAGTTTACTACCTCAGCAGCACTTTGATACCCCGACAGCTCTTTAATGCCTCGACAGCACTTTGATGCCCCGACAACAGTTTACTGCCACAGCAGCACTTTGATGCCTCGGCAGCAGTTTACTGCCTCAGCAACACTTTAATGCCCCGGCAGGAGTTTACTGCCTCGACAGCACTTTAATGCCTCGGCAGCATCTGAGGCCGCGGCAGCACCTGAAGTGCAAATGCTGATATGATAGGCGATTTGAAGAGAAAAATAAGGTGAACGTTTTAAGACAAGCAGCATAGAAATCGAAGCTGGGAAACACATGGAAAGTCAACTTCAAAGGCCACATGGGAAAAGAATCCTTATAGGAATAAACTAGGAAATAAAATAAAGATCTTTTATTTATGTACTTAACTTGTGTTTTACTCCAAGTTGTATTCCTACTTAGGAAAGGTTTGCCCTAGGCCAAGCCTATATAAACCATAGCCTATGTAGAGAGGAGGATATCTCGAAATCAAGTTTCATAGAAAAACCCTAAACTCTTCCATCGTCCCCTTGGGGTTTAGGTTAGATTGTGGAGTAGTTGTGGAAGAAAATTGTACTTTGCTTTCTTGTTTCAATGCAATAAAATATCAAGGTTTTCTTATCCTTTGCCATACATTGTTCTTACATTCAAGCTCGGGAGAGAAGTTTGTAAGTAATCTATTTATCTAGACTCGGGAGAGTTAGATTCACGAAAGGGATAAGTACGATATTTCAATCGCAAAATACTAACTCGGCCTAGGGATAGGTTAAGAGTTTCAGCGGCTAAAAGAAGTGTGAGATTGGTTGATGATTATAATTGATTCACGCCGGGAGGTATCGTCAAGGATTGATCACCAACAGTACTTCGAGTTAGGGATAAGCGGAGTCACTAAATGACACTTTGCCGAACTTTGATAAAGTTCACCCACGAGCAAGGGATTGCCGCGGCGGACAAGTATCGTCGCTGCCAAGGCAGTAATCTGCAGTACTGCCGAGGCAGTGATGTACAATTGCATTGGACAGAAACAAGTCAATTGAACCCACACTACGAAGCACTCTAACCTACCCCACTTCTCCATCCTTGATTTCTTGATCATTTATCTTTATCACTTTAATTAGTTTCCTTAGTTATAATCCAACTCAATTATCTGTGTCTTTAATTTTCCATTGTGCAGGAAGAATAAATTGCGTAAGTAAAGCCAATCCCTGTGGGTTCGACATCTTAAATACTACAATCTGACAAAGGTGGAAGAACGAATGCTTCATCATAAAATTAGGACTTTCTAACCTCCATCAAACGCCACAAAATTGGGCCTAGAAGTTTAGTGAATCGATTTTGTCGATCAAGCCTAGTTTGGGATTAAATACTAAAAAATTAGTTTTTGATGGAAATAAATCTTGGAAAAATATCCTAAAATCCTTATTTGACATATATTTGACTTAGGTTAATTCAATTTCGAAGATTGACCCTTAAATCTCTAAGATATTGAAATTAGTGTCTATTTTGTAAAAATTGAAAACTTGAGGACAATTTTATAAACTAAGCCAAAACTTTGAATCTTTAAGGGACTTTGATCCAATTATAATACTAGTTGATTTAAGACTTCCAAGGGCCTATTTTAATAATTCTTAACCCGCAATTTTAATTAAACAAACCAAATATCTAAATATTAATCCTAAAAACCTATTTTTACTTCAAAACATAAATCCATTTTATTAATTTCATTTTCTCTCTTCCTAAGGCAGAGAGCCATCATCTTTGCAAGTTAAAACCCAAAACTTTTCAATTAAAGTCATTAGTCTAATTATTCCCAATGTTTCTTTTTCAAAAAGTCTTGTTTTTCAAATAGTTTTCTTCTTAAAAACCTTGGAAGTGGATTGGATCAATTTTCGAGGTTAGAAAATATTCAAACCTCTGAATTAAATAGTTCTTTAATGAAATTCCCAAGTTATTGTCTGAGTAAATAACCATAATTTTCGTACAAGGGTTTTGAGTCACTATTTTTGAATCCTAAATTCATGATTGTGTATGTGTTAGGATGTTTATAATGTATTTTTAAAGTTTCTAATCACGGACTAAAGGTTTAGGCAAAGTTTAGTTTGTTTCGGGAAGTTTTCGGTTAAGGGTTTTAAGGGTTGATGTGTATAATTCTGGTTTGGGGGATGTTTATGTGCGATTAGGAGCACTAAATCCTCTGGTTTTGATGCTTGAAATATTATAAGAGGTAGGAGATCACGTTTGAGGGAGATCAGTTCGATATCGGTGGCTTGCCGAGCAAGTATCGACTTTTGGTGATTGGATGTGAGAGTGTGTTACTTCAGCAGTTTTTAATTTGTTTTTCAAAGTTTTGGGAGTATAGGGAAGTTATGAGAAACCTCCCTATACTCCGAAGTAAGTTTTATGTTGCTCTTGTAAAAGGGTTTTTTTCCATATTATGTTATTTTGCTATGTTTTGGTCATGCTCGTAATTTATTGTGCATATGTGATTATGCTTGAGATTAAATGCTCATGAGATTGTTTTACATTGATTTTAATGCTCCCATGTGTTGTTTTCTAAAATATGTTAAATGTGGTTTTTATCGATTTTTGTACTCGATACATGGATTAGTGGGAAACATGAGATTTTACTACTGTTTTGAATGTGAAACTTGAGCATTTAGGTTTGTTTTGTGTTGGATATTAAGATGATGTTTAAAGTCATAAGTTGATCGATCAATTGGATATTTTGCTGTATCGAAACATGGGCTTGTCGAGCAAAGCATCGATCGAGTTATCAAAGGAGTATCAAAACGCTTAAGTACTGTTTTGATACCAGTTTTAAAAATTCACTTTGTTATCAAAATAGGGCCAAGGGGTTTCGATACCCCTGACTGTTAAGTTAGTTATAAGCTGGAAAATAGTTTGAAACTTCACATTTTAGTCACTAAATTTTGAGCATGCAATTAAATGACTTATAGACCTCGTTTTAAGCTGAAATTTGAGACATAAGCATTTAATGAACTTAATTAAAGATTTGTAACTTCAATTTCATGAATAGTCCTTAAATTTATGGAAAATTATGATTATGTCCCTAAAACTTGTTCGGTTAAATTAGGAGTCGTTTCTTATCGTTATCCACTACAATTCAATACAGTCCTTGCATGAACATGTAGGATCTAATTAAAACATATAGATAAAATAAAATTAAAATTTTTAGGGTCGTTTATCGGGGCGAGTCTCCAGATTAACCTCGATATTCCCCATGTAGCTCGTTTGAGTCGGGTGCGTCTAGACCGGGTCGAGGGGTTACAAAATGCGAGACGCGTCCTTTTCATAATTAGATCTTCAATTGCCTAAGGTGTGTCTCTTCTTGTGCTACATGTTTCTGTGCCTATGCTATATTACGATATATTATGTGAGTATATGTGAAACATTATCTGTACACTACTTGATTTGATACTTGAGACTGTTTATTTGATCATACATGGTAACATCATCATGATATGTTTAATTGTGTTTTCAAATCAAACATCTGATTTTCGAAAAATGAGCTACTCGTAAGAGTTCAGATTTATGATTTTATAAATCATATCATGTTCATGGCATTAGAAATATTTTCGGATTTATAATCAAAAACGTGAGGGAAACCTCTACTCTGGCGTGGTAAACCTCCGCTCTAGAGAGGTTAATCCTCCACTCAGTATGATTTCAGATATCGGGCACCATGCTTCGGATTTTCTTTGAATTTAGAAACTTTTCAAAAATATAAAATATGTTTTGTCTGTGATTGTTTGCACTCTAGTGACACACTACACTCTAGTGACAAACTTTTCAGATACCTATTGGATGCATGTTTTTATGAAAACTATTTTTAGATACTTTATATGTTATTGAGACATTGTTTTAAGCAATTGAATTTGTAAGATTGAAATCCCCAATATGTTTTTCTCAATTTTAAAAATAGCCTAATTTATAAGTTATTTAACCTAAAATATTTACTTTAGGGAAAATTTTTAGTAACTTGATTTTTCAAGTTTCGACCTAAGAAATTAGGTCAAAATTGGGGGTTACATCACTAATTCTTGTTACTATTATCTCTATAATGCTATATGGATCAATATACTTATCTATATGTTGTGTGCGATGTATATATTCATAATTCTATGTGTTTAGGCGGATATGGTATCACCATTATTATTTTGTCATGATATCATACATGTTGCATTACTTTATTTATGATATGTGTGATACTTGATCGAGTGGTAATGTATCCACTGATCTTAGTTAAGTCAACGTTCGAAATCGTTATTTTCGTTCACAAGTTCTTAGGTTGAAACATAGCTTGAAGGGGTACCATCAAGAATTAGGATTTCAGTATCGAGTTAACGTTTGAGTACAATTATTAGATGTAATGGGCCATGAACTTCGTAGGACTCTATATGTGTATTTGTATCTCTTATTTTGTAATTGAGTTCAAGTGAAATATTTTAATGACTGTATTGTTGAAGCTTTGTTTAAACTGTTAAAATATGGATTTATATCATTTTCAAATGGATGAACTTATGTTTTATTAAATGGATTTGTGTTTTGACTTTGATAAAATAAAATTTTATGATATGGGTTTTAGACTTCAAAGGTTGTGGGTGTTACAGTATATTTTATAATACATTATTTAATTTTAATTATTTAAAAATTAGATAATGGATAATTATAAAATATTATTTTATTCCTTGAACAACATAATAAGTCTATACATTAAGTAATTATATCATGAGTCATTTTCGTCACGTTATTCATGGAATCAACCAATCAAATGCATCTATTTCACTAATTTTTTCACCTTGTCTTTTTTACATATTAGTGAAGATTCATTTAATAAAAAATAAGATAAAAAAATAAAAAAATAAAAATATTTAATTGATTAATTCATGAATAACGTGATAAAAATACCCATAATATAATTTCTGCTATACTTTTAAAAATTAAAAAAAAATATTTAAATTCTCAATATTTTCCTCCACCTGCCTCTCTAGAGTTGAAGTTCATGTCTTTTACCGGCGCGTGTACAACACGTGCCCGATTTTCATAATAATTTAATTTCAGGCTACAAGATCAAGGATAAGTCCCAGATCCATATTCAAACTTTGTGGCCTCCAAACAACCTCTATTTTTTCCTAAAAAAATCTCTCATAAAACAAATCCCTAATTTCCTTTTCTTTGTTTCTTTTTCAACTTTGGAAATTCTGATAACATTTATTATGAATAAACTTCAGCTTAGGAATCTCGTTGCAATTGCAGATGGAAGGCAATGATAACTCCACTTCTAAGGTATTCTTTATTTTTTTGAAATTTTAGTTTCGGATTATATCTTTTGACTTCAGAAGAAATATGTATTTGACTTATCGGTATAATTTTTTAGTTATGAAGAGAAGAAAGAAAATCTCTGACTTCATTTTCTTTACTGCTTAATTTCCTCTTTTTTTTTTTTAATTTGAGTTGTGTACTTTTATTTTTTGTATAACTGAATTCTATTACAGGGTTTGTTTATTTTTTATTGTAACTTTGTTAGAAATTATTGATGTTTTACAATATATAAGTTTAAATAGAACTGTTATTGTTGGATTTAGAAGGGATGTTAAAAGCAAAATTCTTTCTGCGGAGTTGAAGAACAAAGTTACACGCTGAAAGGAATTATGGAAGGGAAGAACTGAAAATTTAAAGATAAAAGGGACCGAATTATTATGTTTTTATTTTTACTTTCTGGGGAGATGCAAAATGACTGATCAGATTCATTAGGATATTATTTTTCCATCTTATTTCTTCTATGAATTGTCTATTTATCTTTTGTCGTTTTGTTTGTTGTTTGATTATCATGAAATATTTGCCTTCTTATGTGAAATGGTTGCAACTAAAAATCTTTTACCTTGTTTTTTTTTGTTACTGTGTGGATTTGAAATCCCTAATTATTGGTCCATATATTGTGTAAAATATTAAGTTTGTGAATGTTGTTTTAGCAATGCATTTTTAGATTACTTTTGTGAGGGGACTATAGTGTTGTTCAATGACTTAAATCTAGAAAAAGTGTCACTATTAAGTTTTCTGCAATTCTTGACTCAATCCACAATGAATCGACACTGCTGTCATATTGCAACAGCATTTGGTGGTAAATATGTTTTGCATTTGCCTTAATTTCATGCATTGCATTTGTGTGCCTTCTTTGTTATTTTGTTGGTTTAGGGAGTGCGTTGTGGCAGTAGCCATTATATGTTGTAGGTGTATATTCATTTTGGTATTATGGTTATATAACATTTGCATCATGTCCTTTTTTCAATTGATTTTTGTCTGTTATAGTGTTATGTAAGGCACTAGTAAGATATTACTTTCATCTATCCAAATACTTCAATGCTTTCCTAGACCTTGCAATTTTGGATTTGATATGAGTACAACTTCTAAACATGAGAAAATATGTGAATCATGACAACATACAAAAGCAATATTAACACAAACAAGTCAATCTATTTAACACTTAACGTGTCAAATTTTATATAAATATTTAACATCTTAATCGAAATTATGATATGCAAAATAATACGAACATGACATGAATACATGGATTGCCTGGTGACTCCTGGTTTTATTAGTTCATTTTTTCATATATTTGCATGGTAGCACTTCCCAAAATAAACAAATTAAGCTTATGTTTACATTTTTCGTTTCTGATATCTTTTTTATACATCTATGTGCTAATGGCATGCAGAAACAATTATGATTACCTTCTCCATTGACATCAGGAATGGTTGTGTGAAATGACCTATAGTTACCTCCATCCATTCATCCCCTCCTCCCTTCCCTTCTCCTTTGTTTTTAGAAATGGGGGAGGCTTTAATGTGTTCGGTCATTTAGATTAGTGTTATTGATGTATTGCTTGGTAATTTCTTTTATGGTAACAAGTACAGATTTCCATCCTCTTGTTTATTTATTTCAAGCAAGGGCTTGTCTGAAGATCTGTGACAGTCTAACTAACATGTTCATTATATACCTATTGTCTTTTTTCCAAGATGCAGTGATTATTCATTTCATTTTACGCTATAGTTACGTCAGCATGTATCTGATAGATAGTTCTAATTTCTATTCCAGGATTACTACAAAATTTTGGAAGTGGACTATGATGCAACTGATGAGAATATCAGGTTAAATTATCGGAAGCTTGCACTGGTCAGTGTTCTCTCTCTCCACCCCCTCTTTAACCTCTCCTCATCCTTCTTGTTTTCCTTGTGGCATTGCTTCATGACCTTTCACATTTTTGTTTCATTTAAAACTTCATTTATTTTTAGACAACTGAGTTGACAAAACAGTGTTTTTGTTATGTTGTTACAGAAGTGGCATCCAGATAAGCACAAGGGTGATAGTGCTGTTACCGCAAAGTTCCAAGAGATAAACGAAGCTTACAATGGTAATTTCTTCTGCTTGGCTGGAATTAAAACTCACATTATGTTTGCCTTATGATTCTCTTGATATTTGACTGCAACTTAATCATCACCCAATCATTCTTTCTCACCCAACTATATAGAGAATGCAGTGCTGATATATTATGATCTTATCGATATATCCTTTTGCAGTGTTAATCGATCCTGAGAAACGATTTGAGTATGATTTAACCGGAATATATGAGATTGATAAGTATACCTTACGGGTAAGAATTCACATGAGCCTATGTGGTATCATAGACTAGTAGCATCAATAATTTTTTTTAGGTTAATTGGTTGGTGCCACCTTATAATGGTCTGGGAAACTGTAATTGTGATGCAGGAATATCTTGCCAGGTTTAAAGGAATGATTCTTACCTGCAATGGGCTTGGTATTAGTCATGCATCAACATGGTAATTCTTTTGACTGTTTTAAACTTAGTGATGATTTTAATGCCTCCTTTTTCTAAACTCCCCCTAAACTTAGTCATACATCAACATGGTATTCGTTATACATCACAGAAAAGGATCATTCTCGTATCCTCTTTTTACTAGAACTCCCCCTAAACTTAGGCCTTGTTTTTTTGTTGAGTTTGGCTTCTCAAATTAGCTTTTCCACCCAAAATATTGTAAAAGCAACCAAAAACACTAAACAAGGCTTCAGCTTTTGAGTGGAAAAACCTTGGTTTTCTCCCCAAACTAGCTTCTCAAACCTTGATTTTGGAAAAGCTACTTTTTTTAGCTTCTGCAAAACCTTGGTTTGGGGCCAAACCATGGTTTCCCACCACAACCAAAAACAAAAGCCTTAGTGATAGTTTGTTTTCTTTGTTTGGGATTTTTTTTTGGGTGGGTGGGTGGGTGGGAATTTTATTGTGTAGGATGGTTGTTTTATGTAAAACCTCACAGAAAAGGATCAATCTTGTATCTTCTTTTTACTAGAACTCTTCCTAAACTTTGTGATAATTTGTCTTTTCTCTTTGTTTGAGGGGTTGGGGGAACGTATTTTGTAGAATGAATGTTTTATGTAAAACCTCACAGAAAAAGGATCGTTCTCATATCTTCTTTTTACTAGAACTTCCGCTAAATTTCGTGATGAGACGTTTTACACCTGGTTCAATATGTGAGGACAATGCCTTTGACACGTGGGAAAGGTTCCAACACTTTCCTACCGATGCTTATAAATAAGATAAACCCCTAGTCTAAGTGTATGATTGAAAATAATAGTGGTGTGTGACTCTAAAGCTTAGTGTTGGTGTTTGAAATAGTTTCTATGCTTGTTCTTCATTTTCCTCCCCCTTTCCGAATGCCCAAACAGACCATAATTTCCCCAAGGTTTCTTCTCTTTTGGTTGATGCCTGCTAATCCACTGGTCTCTTCATCTTTGCTATTTCGAATTCAGTGGCTGTAACTTTTTACTGCTAGAAATTAGACCTGCTGTACATCTTGTAAAAGGCTTTTGAAGGTCCATTTGTTAGCATCTTTGGTCAATCAAGTACTGGGTTTTATGTGGATTTATATTTCAAGTTAGTTGGATGTTCAACATGCTTTTGGAGACCCATTTATTAGCATCATTCGTTGGACTACACGTTAGGAGTGTTAAGCAATGTTATTTCTCATCTACGAATTTCCTAATCTTTTATAGGTGGATTGTTCCACTTACAGTGAATTTGATTTAGATCGGATGCTTAATCGATGCATGTTATCATCCTTGGCCGTGGTACTAATATACTTGAATGTTAATGCAGGACACAACAACTAACAGAAACAAATGAATATGCTGAAGAAGGTTAGCTCATGTTTTACATTTTACAAACACTGCCATGCTTGTTTTTCAGTGACTCGGAACTATTGGTGAATTTAAGATACCAATACCCGATGAGTGTCATGTGCCATCGATTCCGATCTTTTATCTACTTGTCAAACCCGAAAATGTATGTCATCTTCTTCGTATTATTACATCTTTAATCGAAACTGGGCCTTCTCAAAGTACAAGAGATTTGTCATGGTGATGTGAGATATGTTTGAATGAGGCATGATTTAGCTTGTATGATTTTGATAGCATAACCGAATGTATAATTGAGATATAATTTAGAGGATGCCATTCTTGGTAGCTGTAATTATAGAAAATATCATTTAATAATTTATTAAGCATCGATAGCTTGCAAGCAAAGTAAACGCTTGATGATGAGAATTTTGTACTTTGAAAGCTATTGTTTCCCTTTTTAAATAATGCTAGAAAAGAAGAGTGATTTATATTTTGGTTAATTTTAAAATACCCAGAATTCCTTATTTTTTTTTGTTTATAAAATAAAAAAGAAGTAATGGTTTTGTGCGATTTGTAGCTTTTTATCATTAAAATTTAATATTAGAGTTTAAGAAATTTATGGTATTGAGTATTTTTTGGTTTATAGTTTATGATTTAAGGTTTAGAATTTAAGATTAGAGTTAAAATTTAACTTTTTAATGTTTAAACATAGAAATGGGAACTGAAAAGATAGGATTTTTGTTTCTTGTTTATTAAATATGTAATTAAGAGTGAGTGTTCGATTAAAAAAAATTTAGTTAATCGAGATGATGATTCTTATTTTATTATTGAATTTTATTTGATTTTTTAAAGTTGAGTTTATCAAAATTTTGAGTTTTTATTTAAACTAATGATAAGCTACAACATTAATCCCTTATGTTTCATAACTGTTTGCTTTTGTTCACCGAGCTAAAAAAATAATATCGTCGTCACCTACATTGTTGATTTATAAAGTTTTCAACACTAGATGTTAAAAAACCATCAATTTGATAACGTGGCATGTTATTAAAAGGAGTTAAATTTTAATTTGACCCTTAGATTTTAAAAGAATATTAATTTGAACCATTAACTTTGGATGAGATCATTTTAACTCCTAATTTTTATGTTTGCTGTAATTCAATTTTCCATTTTATTTCCCATTTCTAATAGCAATTCCTTTAGTGATGCTGATTTTTGTGTTGGGTTTTAACTGAATGAAAATTATAAAGAAAGAAAATGGAAAACAAACTCCACAAATAATAGAATTATGAGGATAATCTTATGTATGTCATGAACATTAATTAATCTTGAAATCAGTTCTTTTCCTTTCATTTAATCATGAAAATATTTTGGAATTGTCATAAAAAATAATCAGAGATTCATTTTTAACATAAAAAATTTAAATGCATAATTTATTGTTGTCTTATTCATTTTACTTAAAAAGAACTCTAATTAATTGAATTATTTAAATTATGAATATTATTAAATATTATGTCTTTATAATACAATATTAATTACTTGAATGGTAATCTATCTCAAAACCCCAAAATTTTTATATATCATTCACCAATTAATTGTCATTCTAATTATATAAAACCTATATTTGATTTTTGAAATAACAAAGTGTATAAGGACTATTTTGTAAATAAATTTTTAAGTCTATAAGTTAATTGACAAACCAAAATATTTTACTAAGCCTAAAATTAACCCATCAATGATTTTCATAAGTGTTTTCAAAGCCAAACCGTTCATTTTTACCTAGGCATTTCAACACCTCTTTGATGTTTGGATATAGCTGGAACTTTCAAAGGCAAAATTTAAAGGCGTTTCGATACATTTTGAGTCTATGATTTTTTTGTTTCGAAACAAAAAGAAAGAGTATCGAAATAAGCGTTTCAATACAACCTTTGATTGTTTCGATACGACCTTTGTTTTAAATTGAATATTTTTATTAAGGCGTTTCAATACAGTAACAAAGCGTTTTGGTATAGTGGGTTAAATTTATAAACATCAGTCTTTTAATATTTTGACTGTTGCTTGTCAGTTATTGGGAACCAAAATTTAAAAGTTTGTTAACCCGTTTTGATACACCGCTATAGGTGTTCTGATACGTGATTTTATAGTTGTAAAACGTTTCGGTACATCTCCAAGACTATTTTGATACACCCCTGTTTTAAAGTCTTCCCGTTTTCATATCGCTCGTACGCGTATCGATACACCCCTCTTTAATGCACATAATAGCTCTTTCTATTTTAACATCATTTTGATATAGGAGTTTTGTGTATCGATACAACAGGTTGTAAAAATGTATTTATGGTGAGAAGAAGGTGTCTCAACAGCTATATTGATGATCCCAACCACCCAAACGGTTAGAATTAACCCTTCTATAGAACGCTTGTGGGGAAACCCCTTATGGAACTCGTCCTCGAACTGCTGATACACCTTTTGCCTTTGCCTTACCCGCTACGCCCCTTTATCAGTAGCAGCTGAGGGTGTTTAAAACCTTATCCTTCAAGTGAAAAGAAAAAAGGCCTCATCTCTTCCTCTAGGGATGGAGGTAGGCCCAGCCCACGCTTGTGCGGTGGGTTGCGCTTGTACACGACCTCATAAAAAAAAGAAAGGCTTAACACTTGAAAGTCCCCTTTTCCTGAAAATTCTTTCGAATTTTCAGCATCCTTTTAAAGGTAGGGGAATCGGGGTTACTCAACTCCCCGAGCATCTGTCGCAGAGGATGGAGCGAACCTTCAAAAGTTTCAGCAACAACTATTGAACCTCATAACAAAATCCAAGCAATCAATTCAACTCCAAAGTACTTCATTGTCAAATTCTTTACACTTAGCTCATTTGATATTCATTATAATCTTTGCATTTGAGTTTGAGGAGTGTTATTCTATAATTGGGTAATATTCTTCTTGTAAGAGAAATTTTTAATTGCCAATTTCCTTTCCTTGTAACCTTGTAAGGATTAAGTCAATCTTTGGATTGAAAGATTAACTTGTTGTAACGATTACCTCCTTAGCGTAGAAAAGGGGATGAATTCGAAGAAGTGAATTTTTTGATAATCCTTAATGGGAGCTAAGGTAGTGGATGTAGAGCTTGTTCGAAATTTGAACCATTATAAATCTCTTGTCTTAAATTTTTCAATCTTTCAAATTGCTCCTTTCAATTTTAAGAAAGCTAATTCAACCCCCTCTTGGCAAATATCGACTATTCCAACTACTCAACAATTTGTTTTAGAGCCTAACTCTTTGGAGGATTAACACCCACAAGAGGCGATTGTTGAAGAGTGTTGATCATACACAAACTCATTGCCATGGCATCTACCTCCGGACCTATATACGAGTCATAATCGATCATCAAGCCTCCTTTCTTCAATGGGGAAAACTACCCATTTTGGAAGAATCGGATGAGGCTCTTCATCAAATCTAATGACTACGTCCTTTGGGATGTGGTGGAAGATAGACCTGAAATTCCAATGAAAATCGATGAAGAAGGAAAACTAGTAGTTCCCAAAACTAGAAAAAGATGATCGAGGAAGATTGTAAGAAGCTTGAAACCAACGATAAAGCTCTCCACATGATCTTTTGTGCTCTTTTTCCTGAAATGTATGCCAAGATGTCATCTTGCACAAGTGCACAAGAAGTATGAGAGAAGTTGGAGACCACCTACGAAGGCACCAATGATGTAAAAGAGACAAAGATTGGAATCCTTAATTTGAGCTACGAGAATTTTAAAATGGAGCCGGATGAGAACATCTCCAAGATGTTTGACCAGTTCTCAGTCATTTTAAATGGTCTCAAGGGATTCGTTGAAATTATCCCCGGAGATAAGCTTGTCTAGAAGTTACTCTATTCTCTTCCCGAATCATGGGATAGAAAGAGAATCATAATCATCGAGGCAAAAAACTTGAATACCTTGAAGCTCGATGAATTGGTGGGATCTCTCCTTACTCATGAGCTCATGAAGCAAGGGAGAGAAGAAGAAAAAAGAAGAGATGACAAAAGAGTGGAGAAGAAGAAGCAAGGAATTTCTCTAAAGGCCTCTCTACCATAAGAAGAGAGCAATACAAGTGAGGAGGATAAACTAGAAGAATTGAATATGATAGCCAAAAGGTTCATTTGACTTATGAGGTCCAACCAGAGTAGAAAATTTCAAAGAAAAAGGGACTTCAAAGGAAAGAACAAAGAAGAAGAAAAGGATCAAATCATATGTTATGAGTGTAAGAAACCGGTACACATTCGATCGGATTGCCCTCAATACAAGAAGGGATTCGATTAGAAGAAGAAGTTGAAGGCCCACGTTGCTACTTGGAGTGATGAGGATTTATCATCCGTTGAGAAGCAAGAGATAGGAGACTTGTGTCTCATGGTCATCGAGAATAATCCTAAGCTAATTATCGATTCTTCTTGCAATGATTTTACATTTGATGAACTTCATGATGCATATGATGAATTTCAAGAAGCATATAATGAATTGATTTTGAATTTTAAGGAATCAATTTTGAAAAATAAGAAAACTATTTCGATTTAAAAATTCAAAATGATTCTTCATCAAAAATTAATTTAGAGCTTGAGGAGAAGGTTTTTATTTTAAAGGATGATTTGAAATTTTTCAAAATGAAAATATTGGTTTGAAAAACCTTATTTCAAATTTAAATAAGGATCACCAAAAGGTGGTGAATAAGCTTAAAGAATCTTTTAAGATAGTTGAGAGTTCAAATTTTGAAAAGGAAAGTTCTTCAAAACCCAAATATGTGAAAAAAGTTTACAAAACCACAAACAAAGAAATTTTAAAAAGCATGATAGGTTTAGAAGATTAGGAGCATATGAGTTCCTAATGAACTTTTTGTTTCAAACAATATTCATGCCATTACATCTTGGGTTCCTAAGGAACCAAGTATTTGGGAGCTAACTTACGTGCCCCCAAAATGGTTTGGGTACAAAAAATCAAGAACTAATCTTTGTTTGTAGGTTGAACATTGCTACAACGCCAAAGCTTCAAGTCAAAACACATGGTACATTGATAGTGGATGCTTAAAGCATATGATCGGAGACAAGAGTCGATTCAAGGAGCTAGAGCTTAAAAATAGTGGAGTAGTGACATTTGATGACAACTCCAAAGGCTATATTGAGGGTATAGACTCCATTGTAATCAATCATCTATACTCATTTAAAATGTTTTGCTTATCAAAGATCTTAAGCATAACTTGTTAAGCATTATTCAATTGTGTGATAAATGTTTTAATGTTTTCTTTGATAGATGTGAGTACAAAATAATAAAAATTAAAATAAATGAAACAATGCTCATCGTTCATCTCATAAGAAATATATATATGATGCATTTAGATGACATACATTTATCACATGCATGCTTAGTTGCTAATGATGAAAATGATGGATGGTTATAGCATAGGAAACTTGGACATGCTAGCATAATTATTTTAGAGAAATTAATTTTCTAAGATCTAGTTAGAGGTTTACCGAAACTCAATTTTTTTTTCTAGATAAGATTTGTGATGCATGTGCTAAGGGTAAACAAAAACTAGTTTCTTTTAAATTCATTAATGATGTTTCAACTATTAGGGTATTACAATTGACTCATATGGATCTCTTTTGGCCAATTAGGACTACTAGCTAGGATGGAAAATCTTATGCATATATTATTGTTGATGATTTTTCTAGATATACTTGGGTTCTCCTTTTAAGTACCAAGGATGAGGCTTTAGAAAAGTTTATCACATTTTAAAAAATTTCTCAAAATGACCTTGGTTAAAAGATCTCACATATTAGAAGTGTTCATGGAACCGAATTTCAAAATATATGTTTTCAAATTTTTTTTAATGAAAATTGAACTAGCCACAAATTTTTAACTTCACTCACTCCTCAACAAAATAGGGTATTTGAGAGGAAAAATAGAACTTAATAGGAAGTGGCTAGAACCATGCTTTATAATCGTGTAATGATTAGGTCAATCTTAAAGAAAACTCCTTATGAGATTTTAAAAGAAATGAAGCCTAAAATTAGTTATTTTCACCCTTTTGGGTGAAAATGTTTTATTTTGAACAATGTAAAAGACAACTTACGTAAATTTGATGCAGAAAAGTGATGAAGTAATTTTTCTTGGTTATTCTCAAAACTCTAAAACCTATCAAGTCTGTAACAAAAGAACCTTACTTGTAGAAGAATCTATTCATCTGATTTTCGATGCTAACCTCCTTCCTAGGAAGGATTCTTGTGATGATGATACTGATGTAGGAATCATAGAAGCTATTGATGGTGGTCAATCATCAGGAGTGGAAGAACTTATAACCAAGAGAGAAGCACAAGATCATCCAATTGAATCTCTAATGGACATGACCTTTGAGGATAACAATAAGGTTTATTGTCAAGAATTTTCTAAGTTAATACAAGGTGATTTTTTTTTGAAAGAACAAGGTGAATTTGAGATGAGCATGATGGGGGAGCTCCAATTCTTTTTGAGACTCCAAATCAAGCAAAGGAAGGATGACACCTTCATCAATTAATCAAAGTACATCAAATATATTTTCAAGAAGTTTGGCTTGGAGAATGTGAAGCTTCAAGCCAAGTCCCATTAGCTCATCAATTAAGCTTGACAAGGATGAAGGAGGTAAGTGTGTTGATTCTAAGTTTTATAGATCTATGATATGATCTTTGCTTTACCTTACCAAAAGTAGACTGTATATCATGTTTAGTGTTTGATTGTGTGTTAGGTTTCAGGATAATCTTAAAGAATCACACCTTATAGCTGTTAAGAGAATTTTTAAGTACCTTAAAAACACACCTTGTTTAGGTCTTTGGTATCCTAGATATTCCTCCATTAATCTTCATGCTTACTCAGATGTGGATTATGGGGGATGTGAGATAGATAATAAAATTACTTTTGGGACTTATCAATTCTTAGGTAGTATGCTCGTATCTTGGTTCTCTAAGAAACAAAATAGTATAGCTCTATCTACCATCGAAGCGGAGTATATATTCTTAGGGAGTTGTTATGCTCAAGTCCTTTGGATGAAGCAACAACACTTAGATTATGAAATTAGATTTGGAATCATACCCCTTAAGTGTGATAACACTGGTGTTATATGTCTTAATAAAAATCTCATCCAACATTCTAGAACCAAACACATAAAAACTAGACATCACTTTATTAGAAATTTGTGTCTAAAAATGATGTTCTAGAATATGTTGACATCTTGAACCAATTAGCGGACATCTTCACTAAGACTTTAAACAAAGAGATTTTTGGACACTTAGGAGAGATTTAGATCTAACTAGTCTATCTTGACTCTTTTGTGTCTTATTTTTGTTAAAATATGCTTGAATCTTGCTGAATATAATGCCTATGTTAATTTTCATCTTGTTGCTTCTATGCATGTTTATAGGGGAAATATGAACTTGTTTTCTCCTTATTATCATGTTCAAACATCATGTACCAACATGTAGGAGAATTAGAATTTCGTTTATTGGACATTTAATTGCCCAAAATATTGAGCCTAGCTTAGGTTTATTGAAACACTCTTAACGATTTTGATACGAACTCACGAGGATCTTTCTGAAAGTTCATCTAGCCAAACCTGTATCGAAACACCTAAAACGCATTTCGATACCCATATGTATCGATACATGTCATTGTTGTCTCGAAATAACACCTGTATCAAAACATCAATTCCTATGTTTTGAAAGGAGCGTTTCAAAATGCCTTAACGGTCGTATCAATACGTGCGATGACAAAAGTATTTTAAAGGGCTTTAATTGCTAAACCTAATCTAATTAAAACAAAACTACCCCTACTTCAAAACCTTAGCCAATTTTTTCCTATATAAACCCCCTTAATCTCTTCAATTCTTCATACCAAACCTAAAATCAGTTGAGGGTTTTTCATAAACACGTCAAGGCTAAGGTCATATTCAATTTTGGTTCTTTGTTAACCAACAATTCATCCAAATCCATCTCAAGATAATTTTCTTAAACCTTTAATTTTTGTTTGAATTTCTTAAAAAAATCAATATTTTTGTATATAATGTTGTTTTTATGTATGGATTTTAACAATCCTACAAAATTTTTCAAAAATCTCAATTTTCTTTATTCAAATATTAAACCTTGTTGTATAAATTTTAAAACTATTTTCGAAGTTTTTTTTTATCAAATTTTGTTTTAATTTTTCCTTTAACTTTTTGAACATATTTTTATTTCACAACCCTTGAGTATTGATTATTATTGGATTGAATAGGGTTAATCAATTCATATATGTTTTTGTGCCTAAAACTTAATTATGTTTAGATCAATGACACCTAAGAAAAGATAACACATCATGGAGGAAGGTGGATCATTAAACGTTGATGAGGAACAAAATTGTCCCAACCTCACCATCATATATCAACGTAGCTTCACCTCCAACGAACGTTTTGAGAACAATCGTCAATATTGCAATCATATGCTAAAAAGAGAACGATGTGTGGTTGTCTACTTTATGGATTCTGAATGATTTCAATTTTGCTATCTTCACCTTTTTCAACGTTGGAATTTTATGAAGTTCCTATCCTTTGTTGGTATCTTCTACTCAATATCGCACTCATATGCGCAAAAGTTGTTTATATTGAGCTCTTTCTCATGAGACGTCATTTTCGAGTTGATGTGAGACTCATTTTTTATGTTTTTAGACTTAAGGATGGAGGCATAGAAGATGAAGAAACTCTTGGACACACTATCTTTGGATTCGTCATCAACCTTGATGTGCATGATCATTTTCTTCATTTGATCATCACATGGTGGATTCTTCTTTCGAATGGAAAATTCTCTTAGATTTGCCAAGTTGATGGTTTTTGGATCATTTGTTTCCGTCAAGAGAATCGTCCAAATCTTGCCAAGATCATCTTTGGGGATTTGGTGTGAAAATTTCAAAATCGTTATACCAAGATTTTTAAGCTTTTCTCCTATGATTGTGCCTTAAGTGCTCTTTTCAATTACTTAAAGATCGGTTGTTCTTACGATAACCTGGAGTCGTTCAAAGAGCCCATTGATGAGACCTCTCAATCGTTCACACTTTCAATAAATTGATGGTGAATGGATTCGTGATGAGGTTCCTTCTCCCCCGTAAGATCCTCAAACTATCCATAAAGTGCCTATTGCTCCAAATGATGCCTTTATGACCTTTCTCACCGAGCAATTCACAAATAAGGGCAATCGTATGGACACCAACATTTCGACTTTTAACTCCCGCTTTGACAATGTTGAAGATCCAGTAGGTGATCTTGCTACCCGCACGATGATCCTCGAAGATCAACATCTCAACATAAGCATGTCTATTGATGCTTTTCATGATGAATGTTGTCAATCCCAAATTCTCCATGATGAAGATGAAGACGATGATCCAAACAATGAGAGTGACGAGTAGTTTATCATGCATATCATATTAGGATTATAAGTTTATGCACCTATGTTTTATGTTTTAGGAACCTATGCTTTGATTTCCATATGTTAGATTGTTATGTTTAAGTTTAAAGTTCTTGGATTGTTATGAACTTTAAATTTCTATATATGTTTCTTGATTTATGTTTATCTCTATATTTCTTATTGATTTTGATCTAACAAAAAGGGGAGAAGTATTTAAATCTTTTTTTTTTCAAACTATACATAAATTAAGGGGAAGTTTTACTTAAAAAATTATTTTGGTTTTGTTATATCAAAAGGGGAGATTGTAAAACATATATTTGATTTTAATATAAAAAGTGTATACGAACTATTTTGTAAATAAATTTTAAGTCTATAAGTTAATTGACAAGCCAAAATATTTTACCAAGTCTAAAATTAACCTACCAATGATTTTTCTAAGTGTTTTCAAAGTCAAACCGTTCATTTTTAACCAGGCGTTTCAATACACCTCTTAGGTGTTTTTATATAGTTGGAACTTTCGAAGGCAAAATTTAAAGGCGTTTCGATACGACCTTTGGCCATTTCAATACATTTTGAGTATGTGATTTTTGGTTTCAAAACTAAAAAACAAAGAGTATCGAAACAAATGTTTTGATACAACATTTGGCTATTTCGATACTGCCTCTATTTTAAAATGAATATTTTTATTAAGGAGTTCCGGTACAACCAAAACGTTTTGATACAATGAGTTAAATTTCCAAAAATCAGTCATTTAATATTTCGAACGTTGCTTGTTAGTTATTAGGAACCAAAATTTAAAAGTTTGTTAACCCGTTTTGATACAACCCTATATGTGTTTTGATACACGATTTATAGTGGAAAAACATTTCGGTACAACTCTAAGGTTGTTTCGATATGTCCCCGTTTTAAAGACTTCAAGTTTGATATAGCTTGTACGTGTATTGATACACCCCTCTTTAGTGCACATAACATCTCTTTCTATTTTAGCACCGTTTTAATATAAGGGTTTCGTGTATCGCTACAACAGGTTGTAGAAGTGCATTTCTGTTGGAAGAAGGTGTCTTAATGGCTACATTGATGATCCAACCACCCAAATGGTTAGAATTCTGCAAACGCCGAATGGGTTCGAGAACTCTATGCTCACCGTCCAATGGCAAACAATCCATACATCTATATGCGAGGACGGGTTATACCGTTGGCAGACATCACCATCAACGCCCACTTCGGCCTGCAAATAGAAAATGACGAACATGCAGAGTTCATTGCTGCCCTCACAACCGATGACTATGAGATGATGAAGGCATAACTCTGCCAGAGCAGCAGAAGAACTCTCCACATGTTCAATTGTCTTCCCTGAGTTCGTAGTCGACCTCTCCATGCCACAAACTACTCCAATCGCACCTGCAAGATCAACAAATGACGCTGCTGCAACAGAGCCATTCTAAGCCAACTCAGCAGCACCAGCAATGAGGGATTGACTCCACACAATGAGTTGCTACACCATAGGTCTTCAGTCCCCTAAACTAGAGAACTTCCTCCGATGACATAGAGTCACCAATAAAAGCAGTGGATGACTATTGTTGCGTGTCAAAAGTGCGTAATTGGTGCAACTGGACACATCACAAGTAATAAAGTGATTAGTATAATCGAGTATTGTCTCCACAGGGATTGGTATACTTAATATGCCTCCTTCGTCTTCTTGCTCTGTAAAATAAAATAAAATAAAATAAAGACACAGGTAATTTAGGTTTGATGAAACTAAACAAATTGAAATAAAGAAAACTAAGAATAAAGAAGATGAGATCTGATTAAGAGAGAGGGCAGGATCCAGTTGCGTTGTATTGTGGATTTGATTGACTTGTCTCTGTCCAATGCAATTGTATATCACTGCCTCGACAGTACTGCAGATTACTTCCTTGACAGCGACGATACTTGTCCGCCGCGGCAATCCCTTGCTCGTGGGTGGACTTTTACCAAAGTTCGGCAAAGTGTCCTTGAATGACTCCGCTTATCCCTAAGTCGAAGTACTGTTGATGACTAGTCCTTGATGATACCTCCCGACGTGAATCAATTATACCCACCAACCAATCTCACACTTCTTTTAGCCGCTAAAACTCTTAACCTATCCCTAGGCCGAGTTAGTATTTCGCGATTGAAACACCGTACTTATCCCTTTCGTGAATCTAACTCTCCTGAGTCTAGATAAATGGATTACTCATAAACTTCTCTCCTGAGCTTGAATGTAAGAACAAAGATTGGCAAAGGATAAACAAACCTTGATAGTTTTATTGCATTGAAACAAAGAACAAAGTACAATCTCCTCTCACAAATACTTAACAACCTTCACCTAAACCCTAAGAAAGCTTAGAACATAATTTGAGAGAAAGAAAACATTGAGTCTTAGGGTAAACTCTCTAAGAATCGGCTCTCCCTATTCCCTTAGACGGCTAGGTCTTATATAGGCTTGACCTAGGGAAAACCTTTCCTAAGTAGAATATAACTTGGAGTAGGGAACAAGTCATGTACATAAATAAAATATTTCCAAGTTTATTTCAACTAAGAGGCTTTCCCGCGTGGCCTTGTCTTGGGATTTTCCTCGTGCTCACCAGCTCCGATCCATGTGCTGCATGTCCAGAAACGTCCCTTGGATTTTTCTCTTCCAATCGCCTACAGTATTGCTTTCTTTCTTTCTGCTGCTGCCTCGGCATCAGGTCCTGCCTCGGCCATGTTGCTGTCGCGGCAATAGTTTATCCTGCACATATGTAAAAATGCAGTAAAACTTGCATTTTCTGTAAATATCATCTTTATAAGCATAGCTTCTAAATATATCACATTAAGCATATGCATTGGTCCGAGTAGGTGTAGATTTAGGGATTAATGCCCATAAAAGGTGTAAAAAGTGATAGTGATTTGAGCACTTATCAACTACCTCGCCTCAATGTTGCCCAACAAGAAGAGAAAAATATCAGCTTCTGTCGCAGCAACATCGCCGATCAATCTCGACACCGAGGAGGAGGTAAGAAACAATCTCACACCTCTCCGAGTCCAACCACCACGATCTGCCAAGAAAACAATGGTAAGCCCACCAAAGACAACAGTAAAACAACCACCAAGCACCCGCCGAAAGCTCCTCATCAACAACGATTCGGAGGATTCTTTTGGATCCTCTACTTTGTAAAAGGGTGGTAGTCTTTTCTAAATTCTCTCTTTGTTTTTTATTTTCGACCTTCTTTTATCTCCTATTTTTCATGCATTGAGGACAATGCATCCCTCAAGTTTGGGGGAGTATTGGTCCCTTTTGTAATATGTATCTATCATGTATGGAAATTAATTAGATTATCCTATTACTGCCTAAATTTCTGCCTTAACAACTTTTATAATTTGATGCAAAAAAATTTTAAGTCTGTTGAATTTTATTGAAACTGCCTCGGCAACAATATATTATTCAGCCGCTGCAACAATATACACTATTCACCAAACTTGAAATCAAACAGGTCTCTTTGGATTAGTACTTAAGATTAGACTACGATCTTGAAAATAATTAAACACTGCTAATCTTAGTTGATTTTATAAGTTCTTTTCTTTGAAAAGCAATAAGGACTTAGTCTTAGATTTTAACTAGAGGTTCCTATCACCAGCTCTAGTTTAGTCCATAGAGGTGCCCATCACTGGCTCTAGGACTTAGTCTTTCTCCCACTTACTAGAGGTACTTGAAATTGGCTATAGTGAGAAATAGCTAAACACTTGAGGTGCCCGAAACCGGCTCAAGCAGTATAAGTTGATAAGTACCTAAAAGTTCTCATCTTTTATATCATTTTCCCATTCGATGACTACTAATAAAGACAGATTTAATGGCAATAATGGATAATTCCGCTTATTTTCCATATTTCAGCATCCCAATACTTAATTCATGAATTTATCTATTATTTGGCATAAAACATGTACGGTTAATGGTTTCTTCTCTTAGACAGGAAAGTACCACATAGGTAATGCTAGATGGCATGATGGATGCTGAAAACCAAAGCTGGAATGTAGATTAGTACCCGCCTCGGCAGCACTTGAAGGCCGCGATAGCATCGGAGGCCGCGACAGCACCTGGAAAATAAAAGTTGATATGATAGGCGATCTAAAGAGAAAAATAAGGTGGACGTTTTAAGACAAGCAACATAGAAATCAGAGCTGAGGAACACACGGAAAGTCAAGGTCAAAGGCCACGCGGGAAAAGAATCCTTATAGGAATAAAACTAGGAAATAAAATAAATATCTTTTATTTATGTACTTAACTTGTGTTTTACTCCAAGTTGTATTCCTACTTTGGAAAGGTTTGCCCTAGGCCAAGCCTATATAAACCATAGCCTATGTAGAAAGGAGATATCTCGAAATCAAGTTTCATAGAAAAACCCTAAACTCCTCCATCTTCCCCTTGGGGTTTAGGTTAGTTTGTGGAGTAGTTGTGGAAGAAAATTGTACTTTGCTTTCTTGTCTCAATGCAATAAAATATCAAGGTTTTCTTATCCTTTGCCATTCTTTGTTCTTGTATTCAAGCTCGGGAAAGAAGTTTGTAAGTAATCTATTTATCTAGACTCGGGAGAGTTAGATTCACGAAAGCGATAAGTACGGTATTTCAATCGCGAAATACTAACTCGGCCTAGGGATAGGTTAAGAGTTTCAGCGGCTAAAAGAAGTGTGAAATTGGTTGATGATTATCATTGATTCACTCCGGGAGGTATCGTCAAGGATTGATCACCAAAAGTACTTCGACTTAGGGATAAGCGGAGTCATCCAAGGACACTTTGCCGAACTTTGATAAAGTCCACCCACGAGCAAGGGATTGCCGCGGCGGACAAGTATCGTCGCTGCCAAGGCAGTAATCTGCAGTACTGACGAGGCAGTGATGTACAATTGCATTGGACAGAGACAAGTCAACTGAATCCTCACTACGAAGCACTCTAACCTACCCCACTTTTCCATCCTTGATTTCTTGATCACTTATCTTTATTGCTTTAATTAGTTTCCTTAGTTATAATCCAACTCAATTATTTGTGTCTTTAATTTTCCATTGTGTAGGAAGAATAAATTGCGTAAGTAAAGCCAATCCCTATGGGTTCGACATCTTAAATACTACAATCTGAAAAAGGTGGAAGAAAGAATGTTTCATCATAAAAGCAAGACTTTCTAGCCTCCATCAGATTTGACGCCGTTACCGGGGATTGGCGATTCCAACTTTCCTTTTTATTTTTCTTGCACTAATATCTTAGGAAATTAGTTTAATTATTTTTGTGTTATTTGTTTTAGGAAATAAGTTTAATTATGTTTGAGTTACTTTTTTTTAGGAAGGAAATCCAAGAAAGAGAAGTCATGAAGCACATAAAACAGTCCAAAAATCAAATCCACCGTCCCACCTAAGACGCGGCCAAGGTGGCTAGCCGCCCAAACGCAAGTGACGGCGGGTTTGTTGTTATCGAACTTCATCTCCCCTGTTTTATTTCATACTTCTTCATTA
Source organism: Abelmoschus esculentus (assembly GCA_035048815.1). Taxonomy (NCBI): domain Eukaryota; kingdom Viridiplantae; phylum Streptophyta; class Magnoliopsida; order Malvales; family Malvaceae; genus Abelmoschus; species Abelmoschus esculentus. The sequence continues at coordinate 9,276,807 of JAUCBN010000049.1, forward strand.
TTGTTTTCCAGTGCAATTTTTAGTTTCTTTCTCAACAAACTCCACACAAACTGATGACCCTCAGGATACTGAAGAGGCCAAGACGCAACATATACAAATTGGTTTATCTTTTCCTTGTCTCTTAATTTTTTCTTGTCTTTTATTGTTGCCTTATGTTCAGATTCTTGCATTGAGGACAATGCATCCCTCGAGTTTGGGGGAGTATTGATCCAATTTTCTGTCTTATAAAAATATCTGCCATGTATGGAAATTATTCGAATTATCCTACTATTGCCTTAAATTTTGTCTTTACAACAATTACAATTTTATGCAAATTTTTAAGTCTGCTGAATTTTATTGAAACTGCCTCGGCAGCAATATATTCTCCAGCCGCTGCAGTAGTATGCACCATTCACCAGCCTTGAAATCAGAAAGGTCTCTTAAGATTAGTACTTAGGATTAGACTATGAGCCTGAAAAATTCATAAACACTGCTAGTCTTAGTTGATTTTTAAAAGTTCTTTTCTTTGAAAAGCAATAAGGACTTAGGCTTAGATTTTAACTAGAGGTGCCTATCACCGGCTCTAGTTTAGTCCATAGAGGTGCCTATCACTGGCTCTAGGACTTAGTCCTTTTCCCACTTACTAGAGGTGCCCGAAATTGGCTCTAGTAAGAGTAGTTAACACTTGAGGTGCCCGAAAACTGGCTCAAGCAGTATAAATATATAGCAATATATATTTATATATCAAACAGGGAAAAGGAAAGAAAAATAATTGAAGAAAAATCTTAGTCGGAAGTCTTGAGCTAGAAAAAGGATTAGAACTTAGATAATCAACTTTGACACAGCTACGCGCACACTCACCAAGACTCATAGTCCAGTTCCGACGAATTCCTAGAACCTAGAAGAGGTCGAGTCAAGAAAGGAATTATGCCGTGACAGGAAGGACGGTATATTACTTTAAAATTCCTTACTTAAAAATCTATCTTTTGCATTGCTTGAGGACAAGCAATAGTTCGATTTTAGGGGTGTGATGAGTACCTAAAAGTCCTCATCTTTTATATCATTTTCCCATTCGATGACTACTAATAAAGACAGATTTAATGGCAATAATGGATAATTCCGCTTATTTTCCATATTTCAGCATCCCAATACTTAATTCATGAATTTATCTATTATTTGGCATAAAACAGGTACGGTTAGTGGTTTCTTCTCTTAGATAGGAAAATACCACATAGGTAATGCCAGATAGCATGATGGATGCTGAAAACCAAAGCTGGAATGCAGATTAGTACCCGCCTCGGCAGCACTTGAAGGCCTCGACAACACTTGAAAGCCGCGGCAACATCGGAGGCCGCGGCAACATCTGGAAAATAAAAGTTGATATGATAGGCGATCTAAAGAGAAAAATAAGGTGGACGTTTTAAGACAAGCAACATAGAAATCGGAGCTGAGGAACACACGGAAAGTCAAGGTCAAAGGCCACGCGGGAAAAGAATCCTTATAGGAATAAAACTAGGAAATAAAATAAATATCTTTTATTTATGTACTTAACTTGTGTTTTACTCCAAGTTGTATTCCTACTTTGGAAAGGTTTGCCCTAGGCCAAGCCTATATAAACCATAGCTTATGTAGAGAGGAGATATCTCGAAATCAAGTTTCATAGAAAAACCCTACACTCCTCCATCTTCCCCTTGGGGTTTAGGTTAGTTTATGGAGTAGTTGTGGAAGAAAATTATACTTTGGTTTCTTGTCTCAATGCAATAAAATATCAAGGTTTGCTTATCCTTTGTCATTCTTTGTTCTTGTATTCAAGCTCGGGAGAGAAGTTTGTAAGTAATCTATTTATCTAGACTCGGGAGAGTTAGATTCACGAAAGGGATAAGTACGGTATTTCAATCGCGAAATACTAACTCGGCCTAGGGATAGGTTAAGAGTTTCAGCGGCTAAAAGAAGTGTGAGATTGGTTGATGATTATCATTGATTCACGTCGGGAGGTATCGTCAAGGGTTGATCACCAATAGTACTTCGACTTAGGGATAAGCGGAGTCATCCAAGGACACTTTGCCGAACTTTGATAAAGTCCACCCACGAGCAAGGGATTGCCGCGGCGGACAAGTATCGTCACTGCCAAGGCAGTAATCTACAGTACTGACGAGGCAGTGATGTACAATTGCATTGGACATAGACAAGTCAATTGAATCCTCACTACGAAGCACTCTAACTTACCCCACTTTTCCATCCTTGATTTCTTGATCACTTATCTTTATTGCTTTAATTAGTTTTCTTAGTTATAATCCAACTTAATTATTTGTGTCTTTAATTTTCTATTGTGCAGGAAGAATAAATTGCGTAAGTAAAGTCAATCCTTGTGGGTTCGACATCTTAAATACTACAATCTAACAAAAGTGGAAGAACGAATGCTTCATCATAAAAGCAGGACTTTCTAGCCTCCATCATAAGTATATAGCAATATATATTTATATACCAAATTAGGGAGAAAGAAAGAAAAAGAATTAAAGAAAAATCTTAGTCGGAAGTCTTTAGCTAGAAAAAGGATTAAAACTTAGAAAATCAGCTTCGACATAACTACGCACCCACCCACTAAGACTCATAGTCCAGTTCCGATGAAGTCCTAGAACCTAGAAGCGGCCGAGTCAAGAAAGGAATTCTGCCGCGGCAGGCAGGACGGTATATTACTTTAAAATTCCTTACTTAAATCTATCTTTTGCATTGCTTGAGGACAAGCAATAGTTCGAGTTTAGGGGTGTGATGAGTGCATAAAAGTCTTATTTTTTATATCATTTTCCCACTCAATTATTGCCAATAAAGGACAGATTTAAGGACAATATTGGATAATTCTGCTTATTTTCCATATTTCAATATCTGAATACTTAAATCGTGAATTTATCTATTATTTGGTATAAAACAGATGCATTTGATGGTTTTCTTTCCTAGGCAGAAAACCACTTCATAGGAATGGCCAAACAAGAAGATGGATGCTGGTAAAGAAGCTGAAATGAAGATAAAACACCCACCACGGCAGCTCTTTGGATGTCGCGCCAGTATATTGAAGATGACAAATGGTGTCCGATAGATAGAAAAAGATGTTGATTCTAACGGACAAAGAGCGAGAGAAAGACGGATCCGATTTAAGGAGTCAAGCCCTAGTCAAAGACAAACGCGGGAAAAAGAGTTATTTTAGGAAATAGAATAAAGTATCATAGTTTAATTAGGATATTGTATTTTTTACCTTTTAGAACTGTTTCCTTGCATGGAAGACTTTAACCTAGGGTTTGGCCTATATAAGCCACCCATTAGGTCAAGGTTTGGGTGTGAAGTCGGAGTCAGAATCTCGTAGCATAAACTCTTAGTCGCCGACTACACCATCTTCTAAAACCATCTCGAGGTTTAGCTTGTTTGTGGAGTAGTTGGGAAAGAAAGTTGTTTTATCTTTGATAGTTATTAATGCAAGAACCTATTTTCATAGTTTATTCTCTCTTGGCATTTACTCTTCTTTGCATATGATCTCGAGATGATAGTATGTGAAGAAAAATCTATTTTTCTAATATCGGGAGATTTAGTCTCACGAAACGAGAGAATACGGTCTTTGCTCAAAGATATTGACTAATCCGGTTTAGAGATAAATCATCTAATGATTTCAGCGACTAATAAGACGCATGTGTTTGGTTGTTGTTCACCCTTGATTCACGCCGGGAGGTATCATCAAGACGTAGGTTTCAACAGTTCTCTTCGCCTAGGGATAAGGAAGAAGACATACAAGGATGCTCTATCGAACTATGAAAAGTTGAATTGTCGACAAGGCATAACCCCGCCTAGGCAGCTGCGACGACCCTTAGTGCGACCCACCGAGGTGGTAGTTCAACCCATTGCATTAATAATTGGATAAATAAGATAATTGGATTTTCCTCTACAAAGCACTCAACCTAGTCTCACTTCTATCTATCTTATTCTCGTCTTTTATTTAGTTTTTATTTAGTTACTTTAGATACTCAACCCCATCAAATTACTTGTATTTTTATTTTTATAAGTGCAGGAGTAAGAAATAGTGAATTCAACTCAATCCCTATGGGTTCAACATCTTAAATACTACAATTTGGCGAAGGGTGAAATCACACAAGACTTCTAAGCTGTCACCAATGTTTATGCTAATTAGTCATTCAATGCCTTTGTTGATTATCTATGTTGATGTTAGTTTTGTGACTTGGATTTGAATTAACTATTAGTATATATGTGGTTAAAATAAAGTTATATTGGAATTTGATTCTTGTTATTCTTATGTGTGAATTTAAGTATTGTTGATATTGAAGCATGACTAATTTTAGTTGAATTTACGATGTGGTTATTTAGGTTGGAATGCATCTAGAAATCATGTTGAGTACGTTGATGTTGTTCTTATATGTGTTTATGTGATTGTTGAAGTTAAAGCATGCTCTTAGGAGTTTGAATATATAGTTGTTAACTAGGTTGCAATGCATCTAGTAAGTTATACATGATATGTGGATGATGTTTACTTAGGTGATGTTGCATCTAGAATGGTTGCTATTATGTGTAATTTATGCCCTTAAGTGAAGATATGCATCTAGAGAGTCTTTGAAATTCGTTTAAGGCATGAAAATAAGTTAGATTCTTTACATTTTAGTCCCTAAACTTTGAGCATGAAATTAAATGATTTTTAGGTGTTATTTTAATTTGAAATTTTACAAGCAATCATTTAATGAACTTAAATAAAGATTGGAAACATTAATTTCACAAATAGTCCTTTAATTTTTTTAAAATTACAATTAGGTCCCTATAACTTGTTCGATTAAATTAGGACTTGTTTCTTACCGGTTTCTGCTACAATTCAACTTAGTCCTTGCATGAACATGTATGATCTAATTAAAGAATCTATATAAGATAAAAATAATTTTTTAAGGTCGTTTATCAGGGCGAGTCTCCGGATTAACCTTGTTATTCCCCGTGTAGCTCGTTCGAGTCGGGTGTCGTTTAGACCGGATCGAGGGATTACAAAGTGGGACTATTTTTTAACTTTTTCTTGGTCTAGTATAAAATTGGGTCAAAATGTACCAACGAAGAGCATATTCAGATCTTAGAACATTATGGTACATTTGTTTTATGGCTTAAAGTGTTTATTAAACAAATTTACTATTTGGTTATGTTATTTGGGGTTAATTTTAAAAGTTTTCGAACTTAGGATTAAAATATAAATTTTAAAAATTTATGTCTTATCTAAAATTTCTTTTATTAATGTAAAAATAAATATATTAATTTTAATTCTACAAATTTTCATTACTAATGGAGGTCATTCACCTAATTAAATTTTATTTTTGGACCTTTAGGGAGCAGCTTGTAAAAGCTAAAATTTTCATTTTAATTATTTTAACTAACTTAATAGTCATCATTATTGATACGCCTAAGTCTCATATCGGTACAATTATGTTGAAAAATAGGTAATTTAGTCGATATGACTATTATACTTTTAATTTTGGCAAATATACCACTTAAGTATTAAAATGATTTCACTATAGTCACATGTCGTTAAAAATAACAGAGGTTGGCGTGAAAGTTAAAAACAAAATGATATAATTACACATTCAGTCCTTTTTATTTACATATTTTTCAATTTAATCATAATTTTATTCTAATAAAATATTTTAATTTTTTAATTCGGTTGTGACACATTTCACCACCTATTTAACGAAAAAAAATGTATTCTAGCAAAATTAAATACCAATGATTCAAACCTAAGTTCAAGCATAAGTTAGCAACACTCAAACCACTACAACAAACACTTCTTTATATTATAAATCACTAACACCAATATATATTAGTATTTTTTATATTTATTATTTTAATTTCATAAATAATCATAGATTTAATTTTTTAATTTAATTAAAATATTAATTAAATTATTTATATATAGTAAATTAAAATATTTAAATTATTTAAAAAATCAAGTCCATTTCAGGTCTGGTTCAAACGGTTCGGGTCCAAATCAGATAATTGGTAGGTTCATTACAGGTCAGGTAGATTTTAGGTCGTATTCATTTTAGTTCACTTGCATTTCAGGTCGGGTTCATTTCAAGTCGGTTTTATTTCAGAACGGGTTAATTTGTGTTTTGAATTCATATTAATTAAAATTATTAAGTTTGAGTTTGGTACAAATAAATAAATAACCGATAGACTTTTGGTTGATCATTCATTTTGAATTAATTATTTAATATCTAACATCTTTCACTAGCATGAATCACATTAAAAATAAATATTACACCCTAGACTAAATAAAAATACCATTAAATGATTCATATCTTAAAAATTGGACTAAATTACAAAAATTAAAAATAATAAATGAAAATTTTGAAGATAAATAAAAATATCACAACATAAAAAAAACAGTAGACTAAATTATCAAAAAAAATTGAATACATGTTCATTTGGAATAAGAATAGAGTTTTAGGGATTAAAAATTACAAAGTATAAAATTAAAATAATAAATATTGGACTAAACTACCCAAAAAATAATGAGTTCAATTTCAGCTAAAAATAAAGTTTTTGAGACTAGAAAGAATAAACATTTAACTAAATTAAAAAATATAAAAATTAATAAGAAATAAATTTAAGTTTTAAATTAAAAAACATTAATAAAATAAAATATCATCTTATTAAAAACTGGACTAAATTACAAAAATAAATAATAGTCAATTTAGAATAAAAATAAAGTTGTAAGGGCTAGAATGAAGAAAAAAAAATCAAATGGGAATATCTAAGATATTGAACTAAATTGCAAAAACTTATAAATTAATAATAATTAAATTCGGTGAAAATCTAAACTTTAATATACTTTAATACATTATAATTTATACATATACATTATAGTTTAATATATTTAAAAAATTTAATACATTATACATATACAATATATTTTATATAATATATACATATATACTACATATAAAACATATTCTATATATAGAATTTATACTATACATGAAATATATACTATGTATAGTAATAGAATATATATTATATATGTATACTATATAAGTATGTATAAATATATATGTATATGTATAGTACATTAATATACGTATAAGTATTATGTATATGTATATAATTTATAAGTATGTATATAATATATTGTATGTATACTTATATATAAGTATTTATGTATATGTATACATAATACATTAATATATGTATACTTATATATGTATATATTAATTTATATTAAATGTATAAATTATAACTTTAAATTAAAATGTTAATTTAATTCAAAAAATTAAATATTAATATTAAATGTCGTATTAGTTTTATTATAAATATATGTATCTTATAAGTATAATATAAGTATTTCTAATTTCTAATTAAAAATTAATAAGTATTTGTAATATAAGATAATTAAATATTAAGTGTTGTATTAGTTTCATTATAAATATAAGTATGTTATAAGTATTTGTAATATAATATAACTAGAAATTACTCCATCTGTCCCACTTTTTTAGTCTATTATTGATTTTGTCAAACTTTTTCAACTTTGACTCATTATAACTTTAAATCTATTATTGATAAAATATAAAAAATATGTTTTAAAAATCTTTAATCAAATAGTTTAAAAATATATATTTTATAAAATTTAATAAATTAAAATACTTCAAATAACTATGGTTAAAGTTTTAAAATTTTGACTTTTAAAAGCCACTATTGAACACCATATATGAGATAAAGGGAGTAATAATTAAAAATTAATAAGCACAAGCTATTACAAGCACTTAATGTTATATGTGTAATATAAGTATTTATAATATATTTGATTATTACTTAATATTTGATATTTAACATATTAAATTTATTAAATCATTAAATTATATGTATTCTCAATCAGGTAAATATTATGTTTATATTAGTTCAGGTTAATAACATTTCAGATCATTTATCAGGTCGGGTTTAAAACAAGTCGGGTTCAAAATAGGTCGGATAAAATAAGGTCTCGGGTCAATTTAGTCGGGTAATATCCATTATCTGCCAGGTCAAACTCGGGTTTGGATTCATTTCAATCGAATACAGGTCGGGTTTCGGATCCACATTAACAGGTTGAAATCGGGTTTGGGTCATTCTCGATCCAATACAATTCGGGTTCGATTATTACAATAACAGGTCCAACTCGGGATCGGGTCAACAATAGTCGGATACAAATTGGGTTCGTATCATTACATCCTCGGGTCAAATCAGGTTCTGACTTGAATAATTTTCATTCGGGTTTTCAGGTCGGATCAGTTTTTTACATCCCTACTTGGTCTAGTAGATTGGCCATATAAACTTGAGTTTGAGGCCCTTAATATGAATTCTTGCTAAAATGTATTTTTTTTCTCTAAATAGGTGGTGACATGTGTCACCATCTGATTGGAGGAGGAAAATAAATTTAATAAATCAAATATTTATAAATAAATCTCTTCAATAATACTATGACATGTTTCACTACCTAATTAAATAATTAAATTATTTTATTAAAATAAAATTAAGACCAAATTAAAAAATACGTAAATAATAAGGATTAAATGTATTATTATATCATTTGTTAAGTCCACATAATCCTCCAGTTAATTTTTAAAGATAGATAGCTATATTGGAACTATTTTAATAATTAATGATATATTTATCAAAATTAAAAATATGATGATTATATCTATACCAACCTCATAGTTGAATGATGATCATTTATATAGTTGGCACTTATTTATTTATGTTTTGTTTTTCCTTTCTTGATGTAAGGTTAGTTGAAAAGATGTTGAGAATTTAAAATGAATTAGATAGATGATTGAAGACGAAAACTATTCAGACGAAAACTACGGAGAAAACTTAAGAGAGGCGACAAGATATATGGTCCAAGTTTCAGCGTTTTATTTATTTTTCTAATTGGAAAAATTATATCATGGGTCAGTGTCCATGGGACCAATCATTAAAAACTATCAACCTCATCAATTTTTTCATATCATATTTTTTTCCAAGTGAATCTTCAATTGAAAAATTAAAAATTGATGAGATAGGTAGTTTTTAGTAGTTGATCACATGAATGACGTGATGAAACTGACATATGATATAATTTCTCCTTCTAATTGAGTTCCACATCAATTTGTTAAAGAAGTTTAAATTTAATATTTGACCTACAAAAATAATCTGAACGTTGAGGTTTACGAACTCAACAATACATCTACTTTACTGTATCTATATGAAGTGAAAAATTCAAACATGTATAAAATATAACAATTAAGACATTCAACATGATTCAGAATATGTAAGATCACAAAGTTAGCCTCACTCCTAGACTAGTTATTACCCCTCTAACATAAGCATAAACTTATCACTATACATAATTAAGCATGTACATGACGAATTTGACTAATAAAATGGAACATGTTTTGTACATTATTGGTTAAACTGTGCTTTAAATCGCTGGACTTTGATGAAGTTCATGATTTAATCCTCGTACTTAAAAACTTAAAGACTAGAATTCGATATTGACTGTGTTCTAGTTATTTTCTTCAGCCAGTGCTCTTCTTCCAAGGATTTGCTTTTTACTTGTTCAGCAAGTGCATAACAACATAGCTACTTGTTCAAGCATAAACTTTCAAAACCTTCGGAGAAAGGCAACACGAAAGAGATTGAAATGGTGTACTGAAATGGTTAGACAACTTTGACAAGAAATGGACTGAAAACGTTCAAGGGTTGTGTCCAAATATCAAGTCTCCTTACCAGATCGGAAAAATGCAACGGAGGAGGCACAGGCTGTAAGTGAAGAAACCAATAGGTAATGTTGAAAATAAGAACGATTGTGTGTAAACGACTTTTCAACTTGTAGTTAAACCCTAATCCACAATAACTGTTTATAAGGTTATATAAGAAACTTATATAACAAGAAATCTACTCAAACTAGGTTTTATAATCAATTCAATAACTAATACAAGTGTAGTCGTATAAAAACTAGATTTGTCGTAAGCCTCTGCATATATCACGGACCTCTGTGTTACTCTCTATTTTACCTTTTCACCACCTTTCTCTCAATTTTACATTTCACCAAATTGATCATACTGCAAACTTTTTGAGCCAGAACAATATAAAATTCATATCACAATCTCTGACACGAATATATACTATTTTGAAAATATAAAAGAAATAATGTAAGGTAGGAATGGTGGTGATCATGATAAAATAAGTTTTCCCAACTCAACCATTTGGAGCTTACATGACTACTAGAAAGCTTTTACACATTAGGCAATTATAGCATTAGATTCCCATCCTTGGAAACTGAAAATTGACCAAAGATGAAAGACATACTCTCAAGAAACCCAATTAAGACTAAATTCTTTTTAATTTATTGTTAATTTCTATTTCATAACTAATATTATTTTTTAAAGGATTATTATATTTAAAATTTTATAAATTAATTTTTCTTCGTACTTTCAAAAAGTAATGTCAAACTAACTTTTATTGTATGATTTATTTATTTGCCGTTATCTTATAACAAATGTGAAAAACTCAAAATAGAAAGTAATTGACACTAGTAAAACTCAAGAACCATGTTAAGTTTTCAACCTAAACCCTAAACCTTTTAATACTACATTATATATTTAATCGAAAGCAACACCATTCATGATGTCTCTTGCTTCAGTAAGTTTACTATAGACAAACTAAGTCACCAGTTAGAACCAGTACTAGGAGTTGGTCAGATTGGCCTACTGTCTAGACTAATTACTAACTAGATCACCAGTGTAACCACCGGTTTTGGTCCGGGGAATCGCCACCAATCAATTTTACGATGCGATTGGAACACTAAAATTAGAGTCTGCGAACCAGAGTCAAGTCCGGGAGTCTGTTACGCGTGGGGAAGGGTGAGCACCCCCCACAACGTCCAAAATTGGCACCTATCGGTTACAAAATATTTCATATGAACGAAAAGATAGATTCGATTTTAAATTAATATTGCGATCTCATATTTTAAGTAATAAAACTAATTAATATTAATAATAGTAATAAAACATGCTTAACGATGATATTAATCATAACAAAAGTTACAAAACATGACAAAATATTATTATAATTTAATATATAATCTGACTAAACCAGTAGAAAAAAATATGAGTCATTTATAAATACTAAAATAATATTAAAAGTAACAGTGATGAAAATATAATAGAATAAAAATTATAAATCAAATCAAAATGTAACGAAAATGAAATTGGAAAGTTCAACAGTAAGGATACTGGACTTCAGGGATTGCAGTGGTAATTATTCCATTTTTTCGGGTAAAGATGCAGGTCTGGGCCAAATTCCGGATCGATCCATGGGTCAGTGGCTTAAAACTACGCCGTTTTGGTAGTGATATAAATACCCACTATTTGATGAAGAAGGGTCTTCATCTTCATTTTGTTTTAAACAAAAGAAAGGAGCCATCAAAGAAGCTCTTGGATTCTCTGAAACATGGTCACCGCCGGTGAGGACCGGCACCGTTCGCTGTCGCCGGCTGTCGTCGCCGGTCGCAGTCGTCGGTCGATGGAGTTGAGAAAGGAAGCGACTTTCCGATAGATCTCGACGTGGAGAGTGTGAATCTGAGCTCGGATTTTCGAAACAAGTTGCGTATCGGTGTAGATCTGAAAGGTAAGTATTCGAACTAAATATTTTTTTTATCTCTTTCCTTTTGATTTGGTTTCCGATTTGTTTTCTCTCTTGCTCACGATTTTGGTTTTGAATATTTGCTATTGGATTTTTTAGGGTATTTATACCCGAGATTACAAGCATCAAATCTATCTTTTTTCTTCTTTTTCTCCAGATCTGATATTTCAGATCTAATGATACTTTATCCTCTTATTTTTGCAGGTGATATGATGCTTGAGCGGTGGCTAAAGGCGGTGGGCGGTGGCCGTTCCAGGATCCAATGGTTGGGCGCGTGTAACTCACGCGCGAATATGAAAGGTCCACCAAGGCGGCGGCTGGCAGGGCATGGGTGGTTGACTAGGGTTTTGTTATTTAGGGTTAGGGTAATTTTAGATTGGGTTTAGCATTTGGGTTATAGGTTATTGGGTTAATTTTTTTAGTTGTGCTTGAAATGTGTTATTACAGTTTCCCCTCTTTGCTCATTGTTGTGTAACGACAATAGAGCAAAGATAAAGAATAACCCATTTCATATGGTATGGTTTCAGAGTTCTTCTCTCATAAGGTTAGGGTTCTTTTGGTAAAGTTTGAGTTCTTTCGGTATGGTTAGAGTTCTTTTTGGTAAGGTTGGGTAAGGTAGGGGTTCTTTCGACCACCACTTCTTCTGTTGGAGCTTTAACTTGATCTACTCCACCACTTTTATCTTCAAAATCTTCAAAATGAGGAGCCGTTGGAAGAGACGATCTAAGCTTGACTTATTCTAGAAGACAAAATATGCTTGGTCTGCAACGACACTCGTGACGTTGCCATCTTTGGAGAAAACTAGATCTAGCTGCAACATCAATAAAGAGGCAAGGTCTGCAAAACTTGATCCATCTGCATCCGATGAAGAAGCATGATCTGACATATATATATTTTCTTCTTTTCTTTTTTTTTCTTTTTCGCTTTTTTTTCTTTTCTTTTTTTCTTTTCTTTTTTGCTTGTTTTTTCATGTTTCTCTCTTTTTTCTTCTTCTTTTTTCCCTTTTTAGTAAAGATATAATATCCGTAAATATGAAATTTGGTCTAATTGTATCATCAATGGTAAAACGAGACCGATCAAAATATGATACGCTTATGCCATCATCGGCAAAATGTGAACTTGTTAGATTTGGTCGAAGAGGCAGGACCTGAAGTGTAAGATTGGATCTTATCCACACCATCAACGTTGGGGTAAGATCGAATTTCAGCAATTTAAATCCTCCTACACCATCATCGGAGAAGCAAGATTGAACTTCCGTGATTTTGGATCTGGCCATGCCATCAACGGGGACAAGATCAAATTTCAGCAATTTAGATCCTACTACGCCATCAACGGAGGAGCAAGACTGAGTTGGATATATCCACTCCATCAACGGAGGGATAAGATCAAGTCTGAATCATATTACGCCTTCAACGGAGAAGCATGACTGGGTTGGATCTGGCCACACCATCAACGAGAACGAGATCAAATTTGTAATTTGGATCCTACTGCGCCATCGACGGAGAAGCAGGACTGAGTTGAATCTATCCACTTCATCAACGGAGGGGTAAGATCAAGTCTAGATCACACTACGCCATCAACGGAGAAGCATGATTGAATGGGATCTGGTCACACCATCAACGGGGACGAGATCAAGTCTGTAAATTAGATCCTACTACGCCATCACCGGAGAAGTAGGACTAAATTGGATCTATCCACTCCATCAACGGAAGGGTAAGATCAAGTTTGGATCATACTACGCCATCAACGGAGAAGCATGATTGAATGGGATCTTGCCACCATCAACGAGGACGAGATCAAGTTTGTGATTTAGATCCTACTGCGCCATCAACGGAGAAGCAGGACTGAATTAGGATCTATCCACTCCATCAACGAAGGGGTAAGATCAAGTCTGGATCACACTACGCCATCAACGGAGAAGCATGATTAAGTTGAATCTGGCCACACCATCAACGGGGACGAGATCAAGTCTGTAATTCAAATCCTATTACGCCATCAACGGAGAAACAAGACCGGGTTGGATCTATCCACTCCATCAACGAAGGGGTAAGATCAAGTCTGGAATATTTGAATATCTGATTTGAATGTGCCTTCAATTGATATCATGTATCTTCTTTGCATTTTTCCCAAACGCATAGGGATCAACGGATTTGATATGCCTTTACCGGTAGCCGTTTGCTCCGGGCTAGCTGTACCGTTACTTTGGGTACAATCAGTTGGTACCAAGGATTTAATTCCTTGATCATTCATAAAAATGGATTTCAATGGACGTTTGAATGGTCCTTATCAATGCATTTTTCCCAAATACACAGGGATTAACGGATTTGTTTTGCCTTTACCGGTAGTTGTTTGCTCTAGGATAGTTGTACCATTCCCCTGGGTACAATTAGTTTCCACCAATCACAAGATTGGATTTTTCAAAGGATTTATCTTCCTTTGACCATTCGTGAAAATGAATTTTAGAAGGACATTTGAATTGTCCAATGTCTTGTTTCTGCATGTCTTTTTCGATTTTTCATTTCATTTATTTTTTTTGTTTTTCTTTCATCATTCATCATTTTTTGTTTTTCACTTTTCATTTTTCATTTTTTCATTTTTTTTCAAAATAATTTTGATTCACATGTACCATCTGTACAAATATGGAAAAATGAAATCTACATGCTGATTTAGTTCTTACCATAACCGTCGAAAGGATAAAGTTCTAACAAATTTGACTCACCACCACCGATGGAGGCGGCATTGGGAAAAATTATTTCTGCTACTCCATAATGAGTAATTAAGACCTGAAAGCAAAATAAAATCTTTGTTAGTCACTGTTAAAAAATTTAGAGGTCATTACCTGAATTTTTTGATTTTCTGCGTATTAAGCCTTCTCGTTGTTGCCCCATAATTGAGGTCATTCAGCCTCTTTCTTGGACCTGTTGGTATGTACAAGTAAGAATATATGTATCATGAATGCTCTTAACTTGATGTAAAATCTAAATGCATGGTGTCTAAATGCAAAATGTCTAAATACATGAATGACATGATTTTTCTTTTTTCAAAGGATGCCCCTAATTTATGTTCGATGCATGTTTAATCTAAATGCATGTTGTCTAAATGCAAAATGACTTCAATGTATGCATGAATGTGAATTTTTCGTCTCAAAGGGATGCCCCAAACTATGCTAGTCTGAGCAATGCTCGGTCTGATGATGCCCAAATCTTCTCTTGGGTTCGATCATTTTTGAGTCCACATTTCAGGAAGTATACTTCAATGTCTTCATCTGAGACAGCTTCTGGTAGATCTGAATTTAGCCTTAGATGTATGTCTTTTATCATAGAGCTTTTGCTATCCTCGTGGATGTGTTATGTTGCCCCTCAGTCAGGTTCGCATGTTGGTGCAATCTCTCGAGATATATAAGTCTGGTTTAGCAGCAAAATCTTACTTTTTGAAATTCGTCAAAGAATGCCCCTGGTTGTAGAGTCTTGTAAAGGTATAAAGGTCATTTTCAAAATACCCCTAGACCGTATTTCACATGTGTTCACTGTGGCGCTAGACCGACCTTTGCCTTATATGATATTGTTGGCACGAGACATCCCCAAGATCCATTTGAAATGTATGCATGTAAATGCAAGATGCATGTCCTAGATGTGAAGATATTGATTCAAAAATGGTTCTTGTGTCCACAATATTAAATTCACGGGATTTACTCGCAACTTTGAATGTTGAATTGATATCTAGGATGCTAGATTTTCTCCCGATATATTTTAATTTCAGAACCAATCGTGAATCAATACTTGTATGCTTCGTGAAATGCAAAAATTAAAACATGATCGTGGTATTTTACAATTGATGCAAAATGGATGATTATGATATGTTATGATACAGTAAAAAAAGGTCAGTTCATATTAAAATAATCGAATAAACAAAATAAAATTAAACAAATAAAAAAATTGTACATACATAGCATATAAAGGCACTCAAGCCTAAAAAGGTTACCGCTAAACGAACAGAGTTTCGCATGGCTCTAAGGGTATGCTTCTAAGTCTCATTATATGTGGCTCGGTTCTAGAAGGTACCCAAACGGTATTTATTACCCTACTAAGGATAATAAACCCAATTCAGGGGGATACGTTTCTCTAAGTCTATGCGGAGACGTAGGTCTCACGAAGATAGAGGGAAAAATATCCCGAAAGCAATTCACCATCCTACACGGAGGCGGAACCTCACGAAGGAGTGGTTTCATGCTCCACTTAAACGGATAGAGCCCGGGTTGAGAGCTCATGAAATGGATAACCCTGAAAAAACATTTAAAAACATTAGTAAATATTTTAAAATAAATAAAATAAGGGATCACAAAAATAAATAAATAAAATAAACCGAATTTATATTTTCTATTCATTAAATAAAATGTAACCGATTTTAGGCTCGACTCTCGAAAAAAGTCCCCAACGGAGTCGCCAGCTGTAATCACCGGTTTTGGTCCGGGGAGTCGCCACCAATCAATTTTACGGTGCGATTGGAACACCAAAATTAGAGTCTGCGAACGAGAGTCAAGTCCGGGAGTCTGTTACGCGTGGGGAAGGGTGAGCACCCCCACAATGCCCAAAATTAACACCTATCGGTTACAAAATATTTCATATGAACGAAAAGATAGATTCGATTTTAAATTAATATTGTGATTTCATATTTTAAGTAATAAAACTAATTAATATTAATAATAGTAATAAAACATGCTTAACGATAATATTAATCATAACAAAAGTTACAAAACATGACAAAATATTATTATAATTTAATATACAATCCGACAAAACCAGTAGAAAAAAATATGCGTCATTTATAAATACTAAAATAATATTAAAAGTAACAGTGATGAAAATATAATAGAATAAAAATTATAAATCAAATCAAAATGTAACGAAAATGAAATTGGAAAGTTCAACAGTAAGGATACTGGACTTCATGGATTGCAGTGGTAATTATTCCATTTTTTCGGGTAAAGATGCGGGTCTGGGCCAAATTCCGAATCGATCCATGGGTCAGTGGCTTAAAACTACGCCGTTTTGGTAGTGATATAAATACCCATTATTTGATGAAGAAGGGTCTTCATCTTTATTTTGTTTTAAACAAAAGAAAGGAGCCATCAGAGAAGATTCTAGATTCTCTGAAACATGGTCACCGCCGGTGAGGACCGGCACCGTTCGTTGTCGCCGGCCGCCGTCGCCGGTCGCCGGAATTGAGAAAGGAAGCGACTTTTCGATAGATCTCGACGTGGAGAGTGCGAATCTGAGCTCGGATTTTTGAAACAAGTTGCGTATCGGTGTAGATCTGAAAGGTAAGTATTCGAACTAAATATTTTTTTATCTCTTTCCTTTTGATTTGGTTTTCGATTTGTTTTCTCTCTTGCTCACGATTTTGGTTTTGAATATTTGCTACTGGATTTTTTAGGGTATTTATACCCAAGATTACAAGCATCAAATCTATCTTTTTTTCTTCTTTTTCTCCAGATCTGATATTTCAGATCTAATGATACTTTATCCTCTTATTTTTGCAGGTGATATGATGCTTGGGCGGTGGCTAAAGACGGTGGGCGGTGGCCGTTCCAGAATCCAATGGTTGGGCACGTGTAACTCACACGCGAATATGAAAGGTCCACCAAGGCGGCGGCTGGCAGGGCATGGTTGGCTGACTAGGGTTTTGTTATTTAGGGTTAGGGTAATTTTAGATTGGGTTTAGCATTTGGGTTATAGGTTATTGAGTTTATTTTTTAGTTGGGCTTGGAATGTGTTATTACAACCAGGTCTTCCAAGAGCTTTATGATCTATAACAGGCATAAGACTGGGGTTTGCTTGCAAATCAGAAAGGGGAAAGCCATCCAAATTACAATACAATTGAGATAAAGGCATCCGAGGACACTTACTTCCATTCTGCTGTTGTTCGGGTGTGGATAGATCAATTGATGAAGGGGGCCCTGATGAAGGGAAACTGAGGAAGTAAAGTAACAGTGGAAGAACCAGTGGTGGCATCGTACTTTTTCACACTATCTTGCTGTTGCAACTGCTTAGCATTTAGTTCCTCCATCGGCACTGCAATGGGATAGGGTGGCAATTTAAAATCAATCTTTCATCAGTAGTGATTAACATTCACTAATTCCCATCCTTAATACCATCAGAGCATTTGTGAGTTGTGTAATGAGAACATTTGAAAATGAAGTTCTGCCTTGAAAATGAAGTTCTGCCTCTAAAGACACTAGCCTATGTACGAACACCTTAAGTAAAGGTTCTGCACTTACTTTTGCTGAATTGAACCATTTAACGACACTCATTTACCCACAAAAAGTAATAGATATGTAAACTGAAAATAAGAGAACCTAATCGATAAGGGGATTCGTTTATATACAAATAGAAAAGGCATACAAAGGGACAAGATTTTAAACAGGACAAATCTGCATAGAACAAAGAATATTAAGAACAATCACCACGGACACAAGAATAACATAGTTAATTAGAATAAACTTGGTTTTAAAAGACACGAGGCGCTCCAAAGCGTAAAAGGCCTCTAAAGTCGAGGCGTGAGACGAAGGCGCTCGACTTTTGTAATTGAGGCGACTATTTTAAAAAATTATAAATCAATCATATAACATAAAAATATGATGATTATATTATAGATGTTAAAATACTAATAAATTATATTATTTAAATATATATAATTTTAATATTTATTTAAATAAATATTTAAAAAATAGGTTTTACTTTATTATATTATTTTATATTAAAATTAATATTAATAATAATTTATTAATCTAGAATAAATATATGAACAATAATAATAATATAAAAAAAACTTAATTTATTTTGAATAAATATATTATTTTATTCTTATAAATTATTCTGAAAAGTATTAATATATTTTGGTCAAATGAAAAATGAAAGATTTTGTTTTTAAATGAAAAAGGACGATAGTAGACTTACATATTTAAGAAGAAATACTAGATCACATAGGGCTATTTTTATCTATCACTTAAATTTAAGGGGTTCAACTTTCAAGGTAATTAAATGTATATGGAAGATAAAAAATTAAAATAAAATTTAAAGCATCATTATTTTTATCGTGACTTGACTTTTTTTTGTTTATCTTCTTCGTCACTTCTCTTCTTCTTCCTCCCAATTTTTACTATTTTTCTGCTTCAACTAAACTTTAACAGACATCTCATATTTTTTCGTGTTTGTTTACTAATTACAAAAGGCATTAAAACGCTCGCCTCAGTCTCAGGCGAAAATCCGTCGAAGTGTACGCTTCCTGTATCTCGTCCTGCCTCAACCCTTGAAGGCGTTTTTTTTTTCTGCGTTTTACAACGCCTCACGTCTAGGCGCGCTTTTTACAACTAGGGGAATAAATGTCCGGAAAGTCAAAATGCTTGTATTGCTAAACTTGGGACTATATCCATACCTCAAGAGTCAAGATATGAATTGGATGAAATTATGGCCTAATGAAAAATAGCCAACAAATTCACAACATAGTGAACAAATTGTAATTTCCCAAAATAATATACAACCACTAATAACACTAAACAAAAACACTTGCATTATAAAGAATTACAAGGGCTACGAACCTATACAAAAGAAATGGATCAAGATATCTTTTAAAGAATGCTTACTTATTTTGACCCTTTCAGATTTTTAGGAAACATACTATTTGAGGGGACATTGGTCGTGGCACCAACAGGGGCATTTCCAGCAATTGCAGTAGCTACGAACTCTCGTGGTCGCTTAATACCACCTTGTTGGTGTGATGTGGTATCACTCTTAGGAACAGTGCAGAAGGCAGGATTAGCTTCTGGAGAGGTAAGACTTCTGCTTCCACTTGTATTTTCAAGAACAACACTTAAATTCTTAAGGTTCCTAAGGTTGTGAGGTAGGTGAGATTCAAGTTTATGATCTTCAATGCATTTGACAACAGCCCTCAGATCAGCTATTCTTTTGGTGTTTGCCTCATTCTGTCAATTACTTTTTCACATGTTAGATGGCTCAATGTAAAACGACAGCAGATATTTAAATAGAAAGGTGGACAGACCTGTGCTTTAGGGGCCATTTTCCCTTTTTTTAAAATTGTTCTAACTTCAGCCTTAGAATGATTCCAGAAATCTTTCAACACGGGGACAGGAGGGAACTCGTTAACCTGTTCAAAAGCATAAATAAATCTAATTGCCTCCATATGCCGCTTCTTCTCAATAAGTTTTCTAATGAAACCTGTCACGTAAGTATCCAAGTTATAACTCCTATCAGACACCTCCCCATATAAAACAAACAATATCAATACAAGTAAATTTCATTTTAGGATCAAGGCCTTGGATTTATTGAGAATGAAACAAAAGATTGATCAGTATTTTTGTTTTATTTTTCCAAGTCAGATTTTATGCATTCTGATTTCAAGATCAAAATCGTAACTTACCACCATGATATTTGTTAATACGTGACAGGTGATAGAGCAGTTGCATGTTATCAATAAACGAAAATTTATAATATTACATATGTATGTAAATAAAAGAAGGTAGAACAGTTTATTAACTTTACCAGTGACCTTATCTCCCAGACTAAGAGCCTTGAATAATTCAGGAGTTTGAATATGTTGAGCAACAAACACCAAAAAGTTTACAAGCTCATCAGCATCAAAAGCGCCTGCCAATTGGAAAGAGGCTAAAAGCCGCAGAAATCCCAAAACCTCTAATTCATAGCCAGATTCAGCTCTCATTTTTGTTATCCAGTCAAAGGCAAGCTTCATAGCTTCTTCTTTAACACAAGGACTAACTTCAGGTGAGATTTTCATCAATAGCTCTAACAAGAGAATGCAACTCCTTCTCACAACATTACTTTCAAACTCTCTGCCTCCCTTACTCAAATGTGGAGGGTAAAACCCCTCCATTGCATCCAAGACAAGCTTTGCAGGGTCTGCAGCAAGTAGAAGAGCCATAGCAACTTCAGTCTGTATTGAACCATGTTCTTTACAACGCTCATTTAGGAACATCTGCAAATCCTTTCCATCCATATTTACGCAAAACCGAAGATGTGCTGGTGAAGAATGATCTATGGAACATTTAACCAACAAATTACCTGCTGATTCATTTTGTAGTCGAGGATGCTGAGCTAAAGCAAGACTCTTGCTTTCAAGTTCTTTAGACCATTCCGCAAGTTTCTGCTCCTTTAAATCAAGATCTTTGAACCGCTGCTCACACCTTTTAACATTGAACTCAAGCACGCTGGACTGTTGCTCATACTTTCTTTTATGTTCTGCAGATAATTCTTCAATCTCCTTCTCTCTTAGTTCAACTTTTCTCAAACATTCACCATAATGCTTCTCTTTGGCTTCAAGCTCCTGATAATGTTGCTCAAGAAATTTTTCTTTCAACTCAAAATCTAAAGATCGGCCTTTTTCTTTCAACTCAAAATCCCTCTCTTTCAACCCAAGCTGTTGCTCTTTGGCCTCAATCTGTTCAAACTGATCTTTAACCAATTTCTCCTTAAGCTTCAGCTCCATGAATCTCTGATCACATTGCTTAACTTTATATTCAAGATCTTCAAATTGTAATTTATATTTTCTCTCCAGTTCCAGAGTTGATTGTTCTATTTGCTTCTCTTTCAATTTGATTTCTCTCAAGCAATCTTCATTATGTTTTTGTTTTGCTTCAAGATCTTGATGAACCTTTTCAAAAGAAGTCTCCTTCATTGTAAAATCTCTAGATAGCTGCTCAAAATGATTCTTTTTCGATCTAAATTGCTCTTCTTTCTCCTTAAGCTCCTTAAACTGGGTTGTTGTTGATTCTTCCATCAACTTAAGTTCTCTGAATCTCTCCTCACATTGTGCAGACTTCAATTCTAAATCTTCAAGACCTTTCTGAAGGCAATTCTCTGACAACTCAACATCCCTACAACGCTGCTCAATATCCCTCTCTTTCTGCTCAAACTCTTCCTCTTTCCCTTTAATCTCTTCCGATCGCTTTTGCACCCCTTTCTCCATCATCTCAAGATCCCTACAACGATCTTTGAAAGCCTTTTCTTCTAGCTCAAATGCTATGAAACGCTCCCGAAAACTCTTCTCTTTCAACTCGAATTGCTCTTTTCTCAACATATACAACTTCTCCAAATCTCTCTCCTTCAAACCAACTTCCTCCAATCTATCTTTTACCAATTTCTCCTTCAACTTAACCTCTTCAGATTGCTTCTCACATTGCTGTACAGTAAATTCAAGATCTCTACGTTGTTCTTCCAAAACTTTTTCTTCCATTTCAAACTCCATACACCGCTTCTGAAAACTATTCTCTTTCAATCCAAATTGTTGTTCTTTCAACTCAAACTCTCTCAAGCATTTCTCCAAACTTTTCTCTTTCAACTCAAATTGCTTTTCTTTCGACTCGTACTCTCTTCGAGTCTTCTCCAAACTTTTCTCTTTCAACCCAATTTCGTCAAGCTCATCTTGTAGCATTTTCTCCATCAATTTAACCTCTTTAAGTTGCTTCTCACATTGCTTTACACTTAATTCATGCTCTGTACGCTGCCGCTCAAGATCCTTCTTTTCTAACTCAAAATCCCTACGACTCTTCTCAAAAGCCTTCTCCTTTAACACAAATTCATCCTCTTTTAGTTTAAGCCCTTCAAGTTGCTTCCGCTTTAACTCGATTTCGGTTAACATATCTTCGTACCATTTCTTCCCCAACTCCAAATCCCTAAACTGTCTTCCTAACTCCTCCTCTTTAACCCTAAGCTCTTCAAACTGATCTTTAATCGATTTCTCCTTTCTTCCAATCTCATCTTCTTTGGAAATCACTTCTCGGAGCCGTTCTTCGATCGAACTCTGCGCGGATTCCAAAACATTTTCCATATCTTTCCATCGAAGATTTAGAATGAGAATGGAAGAAGCGCGATCTTGAATCTCATTCATGGTTCTTCGCAAGTTGGCTTTGCTCAACTCAATGAGTTCTGAATCAGTTAGCTTCTCCATCAAGTAACTCGAACCAAACACCCAATAATCTTCGTAACTCAATGCATGCAGTAACCTAAAGGCCTGCCTATACTTCAAAAAATAAATTCATGATCAAAGAACCTGTGAATCTCTTTGTCTGAGGTAGAGAAGAAGACTAGAGAAGTTTCGAGGAAAGAGCGGAAATAATTAGGTCAATTTCGAGAATTAAGGATGAAGAAAGGGATCCAAAAGTAGAACGCTTATAATTATAGCAGTAATTATTCAAAACAAAATTACAAAAGCCGTACTGTGGGTTTGGGCTTAAGATTATTTATTTATTTATTTATTGAATAGTAAATCATTTAATGTTTTTGTTTGATTTTTATTTTATATATTTGTTTATTGAGAAAATATTTCATATTTTTTATTGACAAAACAAATCTTTAAAAGTCTCGTACGTCGTCATTCAGTCTACAACTTGATTACTAACCTCTATAGATGACGCAAAATGGCTACAATGTGCAGAACAAGGGCACTCACAGTCACAAACACTGCATCCGTCTTTTGGGAAAGTAATTACTTGACTGCTTCTAGATTATTCGACTCTATAATCAAGGGACTAATACCAATAGATCGTGCAGCGACCAATCCTTCGTACTGACCTTAAGTTTAGTAGCGATATGAAAACAGTTAATCGGATGAGTTTTAGGTTGAGTATTATGAGGTCAGACAAAATCGGATATAAGATATTTTAAGTTGATTTGATATTTTGACTCGATTTAAGTCAGGTACGGGTCTATTTTAGGTCGGGTTCATCTCAAGTCGAGTTTATTTTAGGTTGGGTACAAACAGTTCGGGTCAAAATCAGATAATTGACATTTATTTCAAGTCGGATAGATTTCATGTCACGACCCGGATTCGGATCTTAGTGCCGGATTAACACGATGTGTTAGACTCTGATGTTTGGGCCTCGAGTTTGCATCTTGTGCCAGTTTTTGGGCCTTAAACTTAAGTAGTTGTGTTGTTGTTGGGCTTGGGAGTTTTAGTAAAGAGGTATTTTTGTAAATGCCTAAATAGATGAAAAGGAAGGGTTTGAGGGTTTAATATGTTGCAGAAGTGAGGTCATTATTTTGAAGCTTTTCTCTCATCTTTTTTTCTTCACCTTAAGTGAAAGGTTGATCAAAGGTTTGATCTTTGCTTTTTTACTTTGGAATTTCGTTTTGTGTTTTGGAGTTGAATGAAAAGTTGTAGGGCTACTTGTGATCTACAAGACAAGGTGTTATTTGTTTGGTTTGGTGGAAGGGGTGCTTTATAGAGGTTTAAAGTGTAGCTCGGGTTTGGGTTTTGGGGAGCTTAAATCTTGGTTTTTTAGTGTTTTTAAGTTGTGAAAGTCTTCTCAAGGGTTGTCTAGTAGGATGCTTATCTTCCTCTTGAGAAAAACAAGTTGGAGAAACATCTTGTATTTCATAGTTTTAGACATGGTTGTATGTTTGATGCTTGCTTAGTGTTTTTGGTAGCTTAAAATCAAAGATATATATGTGTATTTCATTCTAGTGTAAAAAGGGAGAGATTTTCAGAAATTAAAACAACAAAAAGATTGAGGGATTTTTAAATTTCCATATCAAAACTATTGCAACAAATTTTTTGAGATCGATAAAAAAGAAATAACAAGATTTCCATAAAAAATCTTTTGTTCTTCATTTTAATTCGAAACAAAAATATAGAATAATCGAAATAAAAAAAATTAAAGGTTTACCCATTAGATCTCGGGTCACCGTCGTCGTCTATATACGAGGACGAATAATTGATGAATGGTTCGAATAGGGATCTTGGTCTTTCTTATTTCAGTCATATCTAGGGTTATTTTTAGTTTCCATAGTGAAAGAAAATGGGTGTTTAATTTAGTGTTCATGGGAAATAAAATCCTAGAGAAAACGGGAAAGAAAACTGTTTTTAATAAAAAAAATTGGAAAGGAATTGAATCAAACTTTGTTTTTTAGTTTACAAAGAAGATAATAATGGTTTAATTAGGCACCAAGTCCTCGTGCTCCATGGAGTTTGCATTTGAGGCTCACCCCTTGGTCTAATAACAAAATTTGACCTTTTTAATGATTTAAAAAACTTTCAACATTATCCTTTTTCTTTTATTTTGATTTCCATATTTTAATTTCTCTTCTATTTGACCCTGTTTCTCTTGTAAGTTAACTTTTTTTTTTTTAATTTGGTCCCAATTTTGTATTTACCAGTATGTATTTATTTATTCATTTTTATTATTTTATCCTCACTTGATTATTCTTTTATTTCTTTTTCTTCATTTAACCGTTTTTTTCTTTCCTTATTAATTTATTTTTTAATCTATTTTTAATACATAATGCTTAGTGTTATTTTCTTTCTTATTGTTAATATATATTCAATTTTGTTTTTGATTTTATATTTTACCGTGTTTCCTTTAATATTTTTGTTTTCATATTTCTTTTTCTTTTGCCATATATTCCATATTTATGTTTGTATAATTATATTGCTTAGGCTTAACTCAGTAATAAGTGCCTAAAGTATACACTTTTTCTTAAATAGGTGCCTAATGTTTTTTTGGCTGAAATAAGTGCCTAAATTATATATTTTTTCTGAGATAAATGCCTAATGTATTTTTTGGCTGAAATAGGTGCCTAAAGTTTTATTCCCTTAGTATTTTAAGGTAACACTGTTAAAAGAAAATTGTTTAATTTATAAATAAGTATCTAAACTATATATATTTTAAAATAGGTTCCTAATGTAATTTTTATTGAAATAAATGCCTAATTTTTTTCTTATAAGTAATTTATATTTCTTATAAGATGTTAAATTATTTACATATCATCGTTTTAATCTATTAAATTATTTATTATAATTAATTAATAATTTATTTAAATTTGATTAGTAGCTGAAATTATGAGAAAAAAATATTTTTTAACAACACTAAAATAAAAAATAATTAAAATTTATATTAACATTTTCAATTCTTTTTCGATACAATTATAAATGTAATAGGAATATAATAATTTTTGTATATATTCCACATGTGAACCGGCGGTATGTCCTTGCAAGTGAATCGATTGGTCCCATTGATGATTGTTGTGGAAAATATAAAAAATATTAATATAAAATTATATAAATTTTAATTATTTTTTATTTTAGTATTGTTAAAAAATATTTTTTTCTCATAATTTAAAAGGTTAAATGATTAATTTAAGATATAACTAATTTTATATCTTATAAGAAATATAAATTATTTATAAGAAAAAATTAGGTATTTATTTTAATAAAAATTACATTAGGCACCTATTTTTTAAAAAATATATAGTTTAGGTACTTATTTATAAATTAAACAATTTTCTTTTAACACTGTTACCTTAAAACACTAAGAGAATAAAACTTTAGGCACCTATTTCAGCCAAAAAACACATTAGGCACCTATCTCAGAAAAAATATATAGTTTAGGCACTTATTTCAGCCAAAAAAATCATTAAGCACCTATTTCAGAAAAGATGTATACTTTAGGTACCTATTATTGAGTTAAGCCTATTGCTTACCCAGTGTATATAAACTATTTTAGGTTAATATATAATTGCTTAGTTATGTTCTTAATATATCTATATATTATTATTACTTTATTCTTTAGTGTTTTACGCTTTGTATATATAAATATTTTTATTTATATAACGTATATTTATGTTACTACTTTATACTTGTATGTTTTGTTAATTTTTTTTTTAATTCCATTACGTAGATATATTATTAATTTTTTCTTTTGTAATTACCATTTTATATTATTTTTAAACCATATGATGTTATTTTCTATGTGCATATCTGTTATATATATATATCGTCTCTCTCTATATCTATATCTATCTATCTATCTATCTATCTATCTATCTATCTATCTATCTATCTATCTATATGATATTTATGTATTTTTTTTTCATGTATATGTTAGGTATGTATTATATAACACGCATATTATTATATTTTTGTTACATAAGAATTTTAAATTTATTTAATTAGATTGCATATCGGTATATCAACCGTTAATACGGTGCTCTTTTTTTCATCGATAAACTTGGCTACCAGTCAATAGTTTGGACGGTGGTTTTCGTTTATTCTTCGAACATCGGAGCCTTTAAAATTCATTTACGATTATAACCAAATTTTAATCTACTTGTCACTTTAACCCGTAAATTTTGATATTAATTAAGCGATAAGTAATTAGGTATCAATTTTGACGGTGTGGGGTGCTAATCCTTCCCCATCCGTAACCAACTCCTGAACCCATTTTCTTGAATCTCTGGTTGTATTTTACGGTGTCCAATCTACTAAAATGATCGGTGGTGACTCCAATAAATTTTTCAAAACTCGATCCTTTGTCAAGATCCCCTTTTTAATTATTTTTTCGTAACAGAAAAAATAGGTCGCTACAGCTTGATGACTCTGCTAAGGATATTTCATTTTTAAACAAAAAGGAGTTGGGCCTAAATTTTTACCGCTTTACTAATATAAAAAATTACAAGTTAAAGTGATGAATAATTTAATATTTATTTATAAGTGTGAGTTTATTTTAACACATCTAAAATTGAAAATAAAAACTCATTTGTTTAAGTGAGGGGAAAATGTTACTACTTCCGAAGGGATATTGTTTCCCGTATAGGTCTAACAAGTACCTTCGGGGGTTATTTCAAAAAAAAATACCTTTGGGGCTCTAATACTCTATGTTTTCGTGGGAATATCGTTTCCTCTATAGACATAGAGGAAAGGATCTCCCTGAATTGAACCCTTAGTAAGACAATTTGGGTCTCTTTTAGCATCAACCTGCATATAATAGCCCAAGAAGCCTACCTCGTAGAACCATGCATAATTTTTCCTATTTAGTGGTCACCCACTTTAAGTTTTAACGCCTTTTAATTATTACATGTGTAGAGTTTTTTATCCATTTTCATCATTTTTATCATTTTATTTAATTTAATTTTTTATTAGGTACTAATACATTTTTTCTCAAGTTTATATTACATCCATTTCATTAGCACCATAGTTACATGGAATCATCACAATTTTATTTGTATTGAATCGTGAATGGTAAATGTTAAGAGCATTCGCATATCGAAAAAAATCTTATAACCTAAATGTTGATTAAACGTAATATTCAAAAGTTGAAACCAATACCAAATTGATCAATCATACTAATATCAGCACTAGCAACCAATGGCCCTATGAATTTTTTGGTTTTGAATCTTATAATAGTACCAAGGTTGTTCACCATAGTAACTTTGGTCATGCCATTAAAAATATCAAGGTCAAAATGCTTAAACTGTATAATATCATAGGTTGATAGCAACCTTCCCCTATCCTTTAGAATTTGACCATCAATGGTGTCATTTTTTACCATCTAACTGATTTCTTCTATGGTCTCAACAGTTTGTAGTTCATGAAATACTTGATCAAACATCTTAGATTTTACTATTTTTGCTGAGATTTTTATTAAATACATTCATTGATAATGATTGTTTAATCGTAACTATTAGGGGTGGGCAAAAACCCGATTACCCAATCCTGGATCCAGTAAGACCCAATGGATTTTTATCTGGTATTGGTTCTGGTGGGACCGAGACTGAATCCAAAATTTAGGTCCCAGTCATATCCGGGACCGGGACTGGATCTTAATTTTTGGGACCCGGTATCCGGTGGGTACCCAGTAGGACCGGGACCAATACCAAATATTTGGTATTGTTTTTTAATTTGTTTATTTTTCTTATTAAACTTTCTCTTTATATACGAATATTATGAGTATGACTAGTTTTAAAACTTTAATTTTCAAGTATACAATATTCTATTTTTATTATTTAGTATTATTATTGGTGGTTGAATTAATTTTTCTTCAATTACTCAATTTTTTTAAAGGATAAACTAATTGACTGGGTACCTAGTATAGGAACCGGTACCCACCAGTAATGGGACCGGTTCTTAAAATTTAGGACCCGGTGTGACCGGAATCGGGACTAGTTCCAATTTTCAGAAAACAGTGGTTACCGGGATCGAGACCAGTTCTATTTAAATTGGTTGGGTACCCGGTCTTGCCCACCCTTAGTAACTACATCATAATCCTCATTGATTGGCACAATCATTTCTTCGAACACCTTGACTCCATTCATGGGATGTAACATTAATTTTGTGTTGATAGAAACCATGAGCATCTCATCGAATCAGACTCAAGTTTAACTACCCCTTTCATAGCAGAACCTGCACTTGTATTAACATAAAAATGGAGAACAACTTCAGTGGACTTGGAAAAGTTAGAATGGATGGTGAACTTAATATGTTCTTGGCCTTCTTTCACAGATTTTAATGGTGTTTCACAATATCTTGAGTTGAGTTTTTCATTGAACACATTAATTGGTAGAGATTGTTCAATCATACCAACATCATCTCCCTTATATATGAGTATTGATATATTGTTGAGCATCTGAACTTCACCTGAACTTTTTCTTTAACTCCATTTTTGCTGCCAGCAGCTTCAATTCTTGTTTCTGCTCTTTTGTAAGCATAAATTTTTTATCATGTAACTTGAATTTTCATTGCATTTGGCTTCAAGGCTATCCAACATCTCTTTTACATAAATTAAATCAGCATTGGCAGCTATTTGTTGAATTCACGATAGATCTTAAAACAAATCGAACTCTCAATATCAATTGTAATGACTAAAAATAGAATTTAGATTAAAAAAAAGAAAAAGAAGAAAAGATTTTAGAGAAATGAAAGAGTTAAAGTACATAATTTCTCTCTCTGTATAGAAATTAACAGCTATAATACTAAAAAAAAGTTTATTTTAATATTTACATTAGTTACAACGCTACGTTTTAGACAATTTTTCTTTGTTATTATCAGAACAATTACCATCAATTAAAATCAATTTTTCAATTGAGTTCTTAATCCTTAACTCTTTTTCTCCCATCGAAATCCTTAGCTCTTCATATAAGGCCATGACATCTGAACCTCTAAATAGATCCATGTGATTCAAAAATGGAATAGAAAAACTTGATCCCATTATACATTAACTTTGGGAACTTAAAATTCAGTGATACATGACTAATACGTTTAAATAAAGTCTCATTCTTGTATCTATACAGATCCTTAAAAGAATCTCTTTGTTATAAGATCTTTATGCTTTGAAAGTTTTTTTTTTTTTCAATTGTTCCATTTTCATTTTTCCCTTAGCACATGTTGTTCATCGTCCCCATGGGATATTAATCCAGATTTCCACTTTAAAATCTTCTGATTGATCCCCTGAAAATCCATTTGAGGGATGCCTATTTCAACGCCTGCTCATCTCCAACCGCTTTGCCTTTACCCATCGCAGATAACTCCCAGATTAACCTTTCATTCTTCTCTTCAACAAGCCTACGTTTCTCTGCCTAACTTGCATGAATTTCTACTACTGCTCGTACTATTTTTTAAGATTAACAAGGACTCCTCCATACTTCTCAATCTTACATGTTAAAGAATTGTTGATTACTCTCTTCGGATGATGATGGTTGTTGCCTCCACATTCATTCCACTCATATCAGTTGATGGATCTCCATCCATCTCAAAGAATCTAAAATATCTGGGGAAAAAATTAAAAAACACGAAGGCAAAGCCTTATACTAGTGCATGTGCATGTAGAAATAATCACATTGATTTTTCATTCAGAATTCATAAGTGTTTAAGAAATTTATGTTACAATATATGTATTTTTGAAGGAATTTAATTTATTTGAGTTTAAAATTATCAACAAAAATTTAAATAACAATAACTTTAGGGTTGTTCTAATAAAATATTAATTTTCAAATATAAAAAAAACTAAAATAAACTTATAGATATAGACTAGTGTCTTAAGATAGACTTTAGCATATTTTCCTAGGGGAGAGCGTTCGAGCAAGACGAGTCAAAAAATTTGAGTTATTCAAGTTGAGTTAACATATTTTTATAATTTGAATTTTTTTTGATTTTTCGATTTGAGTCGGTTTTAGCGAGTTTGAGTCGATTTGATTTTTTGAGTTTATGTATAAATTTAATTGTACTATTTATAATACTATAGTACATTTTGACTCTAATTTAAATAATTATCTCTTTATATCTACGTATATATTTTTATATTATTTTTTACATGTATAAATAAGATTTTAAATTATTATTATTATTATTATTATTATTATTATTATTATTATTATTATTATTATTATCATCAAATACCATAAGTATGAATATGTCATTTCATTAAATTACGAGTCTTGTTAAAAACTTTTTCTTATCTAGAAAAGGCCAAAATTAGATAAAAATAACGATAATATAAATACATAAATTAAAAAATATGAAAAAATTAAAATAATTTAAATGATATAAAAATATAAATAAAAATTGTATTAAATAAAATAAAAAATAAAAAATAAATATAGAAAGTAACCATATTGTAAAGAAAAGAAATTAAAATGTAAAAATAATAAAAAAGAGAATATATGACTAAAATAAAACTGAAAATAAAACTATAGTAACTAAATGTGTAATTAGACCCTGGAAATTTTCTAGTTACTCAATTTTTTGAGTAACTCAAACTTTGGAAATTTAAACTCGATTCGAAATTGATGTTTTTTTGAGTTATTCAATTCGACTCGAATAACTCGAATAAATTGAATAACTTGACTCGAATAACTCAAAATTAAAAAAAAATCAATTTTTTTGAATCGAATTTTACTCATACTTATATTCCACTGCATTTATTAGGTTCATAGTTTTTTTTATATTTTATTTAATGATTACCGATTTTTTTATTGGTGCACAAATCTAATCGATATCAATTCAATTGAAAAATATTTTAAAATATATTATATATTATTATATGAATATTTTCTTTTCATTTAAATAAATATTACTACTTAATATATTTTTTAAATAATTTAAAAGATAATATTTATTCATACGTATTATTAACTCGGTCATATACACAGCTTATTATAATACACAGTTTATAGACAATATAATTGAATTGGAACGCACATTTTCTGCTTGTTAAACAGAAAAATTCATTAACGCATCCTCCCATCAGTGTAAAAATGAAAAATCTAACGCCTGGCAGCAACAAAAAGTGCAGAAATTCAAATTCATTAGTAGCTTTCGGTGCCTCCGCAAATCACGCAAACGAACAAATTCCTACCCCGACAATGAACATCATCATCCACCCCATCTCCCAACAGTGCTTTCTTTGTCTCCAGCAAATGTTAAACAGAGAGAGATTGAAACTGTCAGGTTCTCTATCTTGATTTTATGTATCTTGTTTGTGTCGTCTTGGGGGTGTATCATCTCCACTTCCGGATTTTCTAAGACTAAAACCAAACCCTGTCAAATACACGCATATCAAAACACCAAGTGTAATGAACAATACGATGTCCACGCTCCTCCATTCTTGGGTCAGATTAGCCAACAATCCCGCTTTGCAGGAATCGCAATGGAAGCACAGCTGCATTTGGTCATTGCTCCACTGCAAGCAATCCATGCTTGCCGCTGTGTTGTTGGGAGTCAGCCAATATGTTGGATTTATGTACGAATAACCACATTCAGCTGGCGGCATACAGCATCCATACTATAAAACCAACAAATAAAACAAGAATGCTGAATGTAAGAAAAAAACATTCTTTGCTTTTGCTTTTGTCATGCATTGCAAGTTTGGAATAAAGTTTACCTGTATAGAGGTTAACCGAGCATTAAAGAAATCTTGAGCTATACGGTATCTCTGATTTAACTCGGAGCACATATCGGTTGAGTTCAGGCATGATCTAATTCTGTCCCACTTGTGAGGACCCGTTACCTTTCGACGAAGCCAACCGGAGAAATCATCGAGGTCATGTTCTGTATACGATCGGCCTGGTGCTGGGTGGCCTGCACCCTTGTTGGTAATCAAATAAACGAAAACAACCAAACATGCAAACAATACTATCAAGACGAACATTACAATAAAGTAAAAGATGAGGAGCCAAGTGATACGCCAACACCCTCCTACGAAACCTAATAGTGCCACGACCGAGATTGAGGCGCCTAGGATTATGAGTGGCCATTGTAGTATCTTCACGCAAGCGTTGTCCGGTTCGTTTGCGAGCCAGATTCCCCCACCGATGATCGGAATCGAGAGAAGCAAGGTGAGGAAGTTGATCGTACCAACAACGGTATTGTTTGCCGCCATCTCGGTGCGATCAAGGCTTATGAGAAGATGTTTCTCTGGGGATAGTTTGTCTCTTTGTTTTGTTTTCTGGGGTACTATAGCTGATGGGGTTATATTTTTCCAACTTTCGGCCAGCTAGATGAGCACGAATCACAATGAATGGAATCCCTTTTTCAAAAAGAATGAGCTTTCAATTTCTATCCAATCCCCAATGCAGGAATGCTTCAGTTGTGGGGATTTGCTGTTGTTACTTGGACCAAAACCAAACATAATGTTGCTCATGTACGAAGATAGAGAAATTATTAAATTAACTCGGTTTTTATGTCATTAATAATTTATTTAATAAAACTTATTTGAGGATGTTTTCTCGGGCAAGTATCATTGTCGGCCATTTTGTTTTCCAATTTCAAAAACCGGAATTTCAGGGATTTCTTCAAGATCAGCTACTACAGTGTTTATTATGGAGATTCGAGCCAACTCCCTTTCAAGGATCCGTTTGTTAGTTGCTTTAAGACGATAACAAAATATCGTACGCTAATATTTTTTTAATATTTTAATGAGACATATATGAAATAGAAAATGTTATTTAATTTTATTTTTTATAATAAATATTATTTTTTTACTGATGCTCCTTGTTGAATCTATCAGTTTCTCTGCATATTGTCTGACAGTACTTCAGAACCCCACCCTTAAAGTCAATGTTGTCATGCACTTGGACATATCTCATCACTGTTTTTACACAAATTTCTACACTGTAATAAAAGCAATCAGTACCAACACAAATTTCCAACCAAATGTAAAAAACAAGGAAAGCATCTGCTTGGTTTTACAAAGTCACAGAACCCAGAATTCCATTCAAACCAACCCCGATTACACCACTACCATTACCAGCTTCAACTTGACCTAGTTCTTACGTATAACCCTGCTTGTACTTTCTAAATATGTCTTCAGTTTTGGCGTTTCTAAACGCACAACACCCCATCAGATACACACAGATCAAAGCAATAAGAGTTATGAGCAGTATTATGTCGGCTTTTCTCCATTCCTCCTTTATATTGGCGAGTAATCCGGCTTTGCACGAGTTACAATTATAGCAGAGCTGCATTTGGTCATTGCTCCACTGTATGCAATCCGGGTCTGCTATGTTGTTGATGGGGCTGATCCAGTTCGTTGGATTCACAAATGTGTATCCACATTCAGTTGGTGGCTTACAGCATCCCGACTGTAAAGAAAAAAAGCATAAAGAATACAGGTGTAGGGAATCTAATTATCTTATCACATGCATGCTTAAATCTAATTTATTTATTTATTTATTTTGAAACTTGCGGTAATTAAAGCCATATTAATATAAAATAAAACAGATTCAAGAGACAAGATTTAATGCGAGTAAGTATTGTCTACCTCCATAAAAAAGCAATAAGATTCACAATCGTATTAATGGGATAATTTGAAACTTGTGCAGGATAAGTGAGATTTACCTCTATGGGTGTTAAATGAGAGCTAAAGAAATCTATAGCCATGGTGTAGCTTTGATTCATCTGGGAACACATATCCGTTGCGCTGAGACAGAGTTTAATCCTTTCCCACTTGAAAGAACTTCGAACTCTTCTCTGAAGCCAACCAGAAAAATCTTCCAGATGATACTCCAAGTATGACCGGCTCGGTTCGAGGTGGCCGGAGCCTCTCATGGTGACCATGTACACGAAAACAATCAAGCATGCAAGCAACACGATGAGGATCAGCATGCCAACAAGGTAAGCAATAAGCAGCCAAGGAATGCGCCAGAACCCTCCAATGAAGCCTGCTAGAGCCACAACCAAGATTAAGACACCTAAAATTATGACAGGCCACTGTAAAATCTTGACACATGAGTTGTCTGGTTTGTTTGCAAGCCAGATTCCAGCACCAATGATCGGAATCGAGAGTAGCATGGAAACGAAGTTGATTGCACCGATGACATTGTTGCTTAAGGTCATTTTTTCCTTTGGAGAACTAAGCTGTATGAGAAGAGTGATGAGATCTAGTAGTGAAAAAGGCCAGAAAAGAAAAAGGGAATTGCCTCGAGTAAAAATATACTATAAACAGATATTATTTTATAATTATCTTTAAAATTATTAAAAAATATTTCCCCAAATAAAGATATCCGTGTTGAAAAATTGGTTCTCGATATAGTGCTTCTGTCATGCAACCCCACAAGCCTTGGATTGGATCCGTTAAAGGTACTAAAAGTGTATTTAGGTCTTCAAATCTAATAACTTTTTGGAAAGGGAGACCTTTGTACAGGATTTAGAGGGAAAAACAAAGGTGATAGCTGTCTGCAACTTTTGTATTTATGAAGGAAAAACTAGAAAAAAAAAAAAGATAGATTAATGTCCCAAGTGTTGTTTAGTTTTGCATCCCTTCTACCTTTTTAGGCTTCGTTGCTTTCTTGCAACTTTAATGACAAGTGTTAGATTTGGGTGTAAATCGTCTACCTCTTCTTCATGTTTTTATTTAGGTTTTTACTTTAAATTAGAGAGTTTAGGGTAAATTAGGGATTGTAGTTATGGTTTAGAGAATTAGGAGTAAGGTATATTTTTTAGGGTATAGGGTTAAGATTAAGGATATAGAAAATAAGGATTGGGGTTTAAAATTCAATTTTTTAAAAAAAATTTAAAGGAGACATAAAAAAGAGGCAGAGAATTTCTACTTGCTAGATTTATCAAGATGATGGCAAATATTTACAAATCAAAAAAATAAAGAAATCTTGTTCAAAAACAAAGAAAAAAAAATGTATAGTATACATATAAAATGGGAAAAGATGATTCATACGGTTCTGCATGGAATCCCAACTTCAATGCATTGCCATAATTATATTGTATATTTGAAAGAGGCTGAGATTCTTCTATGATAATATAATACCTTTTTCGTTGAACTTTTTCTCTTCGATCCACAAAGAAAAACTATAAAACTTACACCAACAGTTAATCATGAAATATAATATTAATATTAAGAATAGAATTTTTAGAATGATTCATTACTTATGTTTAGAAATAGTAATGTAATTTGAATACGATCTGAATCTGATTCAATCCGGAAAAAAAATAATTTAAATTCGATTAAAAAAAGTCTAAATTCGAATACGAAAAAAGGTCTGAATCCTAATAAGAGGTGGATTAGATATGAATATTGTCATGATCCTATACTAATTCAATTTGAATCTATATCCAATATGAGTTTGATCCTATTCAAGTTTATATATAATTAATTTTTTAGATATTATGTTTTCCTCTTATTTTATAGATTTTTATTTATCTTTAGTGAAATAATGAAAGCTTGATAGTTAGAAACTTTTTTTCTCTACGTCAAATGTTAATAGTTGAATATTTTGATTATATTTTTAATTTGTTTCGTTGAATTATAATATTTATTAGACATTTTATAGTTGTGAGTTAAAGAGTAATTATATTAGTAGACTAGTAAGAAAATAGTAGTTTATGTAAGGATAATTTATTTGTTGTTGAGTTCTTTTAATTGCAGTTTGAGTTGTTATTTTAATTTATTTTATATTGGATTGTAGTATTCGTTGATATTTGTTTATGCTATTAATTTAAATATATTTGATGATGAAAAATATTATTTTTTCATTTAAAGATATTTATTTGAGTTGTTAATTTAAAAAATAATTAAATTTGGACTTCAGATTTAGATTTGGATTTTATATATTATATTTTACTGGATTTGGATTTATGTAATTGGACTTGGATTTTTTAAAAGTTCGATTATTAATTAGATTGGACTTGGACTTTATAAAATCTAATCCATTGTCATCCCTACTTACATTATTATTGGAATGTTACATTACTTTTTTTTATTTGTTTGATAGGAATGTAAAATTATAGTGTTTGACTGATTGATTATAAGATTGTCAAAATACATGTTTTACAAAATTATCCTTGTAATATATTTTCTTTTTAACTAATCAAACTTCTATAATATTAAATTAAAAATATTTGTATAAAAATTCTGAAATATAATTTTTATTATTTTTAATTTTTATGTATTTTTATAAAGTTATTAAACAAATAATTAAATATAGTTATTAGTTTTTAATGTTATAGTATAATATTATATATTTTAATATTTATAATCTATTATAATTTTATATTTAATAATACATAAAAAATAAATCCACGAACTTATATAATAATCATCACATTCGCTATTAAATCAAATATACTAATAACTAACTATAAATATTATATTTATACATTTTATTATATAATTTAAATTATTTTTAAAATCAAAAGTTACCCTTTAAAATCTAAAATTTTAAATAAATTTTATAATATTATTTAAAATTAAATAATATAGATTTTTACCATATAAATAAAAATATTATTCTTTAAAAAATAATGTTAGAAAGGAAGAAAAATCAGTGACAACAATTGACCATTCTTTGCTTTTTTCGATGAAACAAGGATAGTGCAAAGAATACAAAGCACTTATTTTCATTGGCCGTAAACTCGTCGTACGGTTTCATTTTCCTTATGCCTGAATAGGTATGTAACTACTATTCTCCTCGTGCCTGAACGGATTGGCGGGTTCTATTCTTCCCATGCCTAAATAGATAGACAAGTTTTATTCTCCTTATGCTCGAATAGATAAGCATGTTTTATTCTCCTCATGCCACGGATAGACGACTTCTATTCTCTTCTTGTTTGAATAGATAAACAAGTTTTATTCTCTTCAGGCCTGAATAGATATGTGAGTTCTCTTCTCCTCATGCTCGAATAGATAAGCAAGTTCTATTTTCCTTATGCCTGAATAGATAGGTGGGTTCTATTCTCCTTATGCTCGAATAAATAAGTGGGTTTTATTTTCCTTATACCCACATAGATAGGTGAGTTTTATTCTTCACATGCTCGAATAGATAAGAAAGTTCTACTCTTCTCATACTCTAGTAGATAGGCGAGTTATATTCTCCTTATGCTTGAATAGATAAATAGGTTCTACTCTTTTCATGCCCGAGTAGATAAGCATTTTTTATTTTCCTCATGTTGGAATAGATAAGCAAATTTTACTCTACTTATGCCCGAATAGATAGGGGAGTTTTAATCTCCTCGTGCTCGAATAGATAAAAAATAAATTTACTCTTCCCATGCCCAAGTAGATAGACGAGTTTTATTCTCCTCATGCTCAAATAGATAAGCAAGTTCTATTCTTAGATTGAAAAACGCGCCCAAACGTGCTTAAGGCGTTGGGTGCATAGAGGCATCAAGAAAAATGCCTTTACTATCGAAGGCGAAACGTGATACGTGAGGCGTCGGAAGACGCTCACATTTTAAAAGGTGTCAGGCGTAGTGATTTTAACACTTTTAGAAATAAAGGAGAAATATATGTTTCATTTTAGGGTTCTTCCGTAAATTTTTTCTCTCATCGTGTTGAAAAAGATGAACGAAGGACTTTATTGTCATTATGCTTTGTAAGATTTTAATTGTGGGGGCCCTTTTTTTTTTTACATTATTTAAAATCTGTCAGACTTATTTATTTTATTAAGCCTTTATAATTTGTTATTTGATTTTATTGAATTCTTAAAAGAATTAAAAAAAAAGAGACATTTTATGAATGTTATCTTATTTATAATTTTTTTATTTTGATGAATGTTACATTTATGATGTTTGAAATTATTATTTAGATTGTTTTTTTTGTAATGGGCCTTAATATGAATATTCAATTTAATAAATAATGTTATCATATCAAATGTGTATCTTGATTTTACTGAGCCTTTAAAAGAACTAAAAAATAGAAGATGGTGTTACTTGATTTGTTAGGGCCCATTATATTTCATGATTTATCTCATTTTTTATTTTTTTTAACACTTTTAATTTTTTTTTATATATAAAAATTCTCTCATTTACTCTCCTCCCTTTCATCAACATGTATTAGATTTTATTAATCATTTTAATTTTATATTATTTTATTTATTTATTTTTTATTTAATTTAATATAAATAATATTTATAATATTTTAATATAAAACGCTTAACCTACGTAAGGCGAGCGCCTTCGCCTAGCGCCTAGAGTTTCAGCTTTAAAGACCATTTACGCCTTGGAACGCCTAGCGCCTTTAAAACTAAGATTCTACTTTCTTAATACCAGAACAGATAGACGAGTTCTATTTTTCTCATGCTCGAATAGATAAGCAAGTTCTACTCTCCTCATATTCAAGTAGATAGGTGAGTTCTCTTTGCTAAGAGTATTTTATATACCTGTCAAAATGATACAATTATAACGAATACGCCCCTAGGGATGCCTAGTATGCATGTTTTTCATTTTGTTATTATTTTCTCTGGGTTTTCTTTCTTTTTTTCTGAGATTCGTCTTCTTTGTTTTCAAATGCATTTGCTTGTTTCACCCAGATAAACAACCGTGTTTTGTTATATCTCTTCTTGATTTGTTTATTTTGCTCACTCAATCTTACCGATTGAAAGAACCAACTTTTAGCATCATATTTTAACACTCCTTTTGACTTCGTCTAGCTAGAGGTAAGAAAACTTTACTCATCAAATAAAAACCCTTGCATCATAAGATATTTTCTCCAATATAGGTAAACATCAATGCTTAAAGGTATACTGGTACCATGCATCTTTAGAGCTTCTCGTGAGTTTTCATACTGGTACCATACATTTTCTCCATTTTGTTGTTGTACTCATACCTGATTGTATTGTACTCTTTTTCTCCGTTTAGGGTTAGGGAGGTTTTTAATGAGGCTCAAAATTTAAATCGAAGGTTTTTATAACCTTTTAAATTCAATAAAATCGTATTTGCCGAGTAAAAAAATAAGACCTTTTGCGTTAAAGCAATTTCTAGGTTTGATTTGTTAACATATCATATCAAATATTTTTAACAACACTTATCGAAAATTATCTTTATAAAAGAGAAATAAAAGTTTAATGACCAAAATGCAAGCATAAGAATCATTACATCTATATATATATAAACAACTAGATCACAATCAATTATTATATCAAAGTAACAAACTAGTTTAATGAAAAAGGTTATGCAAGTTAATTCTACTAGTGGACAATTAACTCTAAGAAGAGGATCTGGATCAAAATATGTGATAGGTAAAAGTTCTCTGAATGTGAGAAAGGAGAATGAATTGGTACCTCCTTTTACAGAGTCTTTTAAACAAGTGGATGTGAATGTCGCTTTTATAGGAAAGTTCGAACCGATATCTCTTGATGTTTCTAAGCATATTGCAGTCAGAATTGTAGATAATAATAAAGATAAAGTGAAAGCTTTAGGGAAGGAGAAACATACCAGTTCAGGATCAATAGGACATTCTATTGCACGTCACCTATCAAAAATTAAAGGAGCAGCTCGTATGGGTCCTTATCCTTCTCGCAAGAAATATCAAGAATCAGAAGAAAATATGAATCCAAATAAGGTTGATTTGGGTGAATGGATTGGAGAAGTCTCTCAGAATTTATTTTCCAATAAAGTTCCACCAGATGGGGATATTAGTGTACAATGGCGAGATAATACAACCTTTGATGGCGATGAGTTACATAAGTAAAGGTCCTTCTTTTTCCCCTCTTTTTTAATGTTTAAAGTTTTATATTGGAATGTTCAGGGTGCTTTTGACCCTAATTTTAATCATTATTTGAGGCTTCATATAAGAACTCAGGATTCTGACATTGTGGTTCTTATGGAGACAAGAGTGGATGGTCGAACTACTGATAAGATTATTAATCGTCATGGTTTTCTTTTTTCTTATCGTGTGGAGGCTAATGGCTTTTCTAGAGGAATTTGGGTTTTATGGAAGGATACAGTTAAAATTGAGATTCTTGTGGTTTCCAATCAATTTATTCATGCTCTTTGTACTTTTCGGCAGTCTGGTGTATCAACCTTTTTTACTTTTGTCTATGCAAGCCCGAATTAGACACGGAGAAATAGTTTTTGAAATCATTTATCTGCACTAAATACTGGTGAGGATATCCCTTAGGTTCTTGGAGGTGATTTTAATGTGATAATGTCTTCTTCAGAGAGAATTGATGGTTCCAAGAAAAGAGACAGGGTTTGTAGAAGATTTGGTGATTTTATACAGCAAGACAATCTGACAGATTTGGGATATCAAGGACCTCAGTTTACTTGGAAAAGTGGTATGCTTCTACAACATCTGGATAGATGTGTGGGAAATGATGCATGGTGTGAGAAATGGGCTGACTCAGTGGTTCTTCATCTTTTACGCATGGGTTCCGATCATAGACCTATTCTCTTGATTTCAAAGACTAATATCAAGAAGCATAATGTGAGTTCTTTCAAATTTTTAGCTGCGTGGCAAAATGATCCTAGCTTTGTGAAAGTGGTGGAAGAGGCTTGGATGTCGGGTAAGAGTATCAATGATAAAATAATTAATTTTCGTGAGTTGGCTAGTACTTGGAATAAAGATTCGGAAATATTCAGGGGCGTAAGATGAAGCTTTTGGCTCGTATTAAAGGTATTGAAAGAGTGGCAAAATTTTCTTCCAATTTTGATCTTCATGAACTTGAGGGAAAACTTAAATCTGAGTTAGATATGGTATTACAAAAGGAAGAAAGTCTTTGGTTTCAACATTCTAGGTGTGAGTGGATTCAAAATAGGGATCGGAATACTAAGTACTATCATCGTTCTACTAAAGTGAGGAAACGACAAAACATGTACACGATGTTAAAACTTGCAAATGGCCATTGGAGTGATGATGATGCTCTAATCCGTGATGAAGTTCTACGTTTTTTTCAAGCCTTGTTCACTTCTATGCCTGACTCGCTTTCTCTTTGGGATATTAAAGGGCGATTTAGGAAAATTGAGAGGAATGATATGGACCAATTATACTTAGATGTGAATGATGATGAAGTTCGTGATGCAGTTTTTGATATGAGTCCTCTTAAAGCACTAGGGGTGGATGGTTTACATGTTATGTTTTTTCAAAAAAAATGGAGTATTGTGAGAAAGAGTGTTATTGATTTTGTTCGAAAGTGCTTTCGTGGGGAGGAATCACCTAAGCCATACAATTGCACTGTTATTGTCTTAATCCCAAAAGTACCATCACCGAAAACCTTTGCTTAATTTAGACCGATTAGTCTCTGTTTAGTTATCTATAAGGCTTTATCGAAGGTTATTTTCAACCGTTTAAAACCTCTTTTACCATCCTGGATTCCTCAATCACAAGATAGTTTTGTCCCAGGGAGAAATATTACAATGTCATTGTTGCTCAGGAGGTTATACATTCGATGCGTAAAATTCTGGATGGACGGGTTTGATGACTATAATGATTGACCTTGAAAAAACATACGATAGGCTCGAGTGATCTTTTATATCTGATATTCTTAATGAAATTGGCATTCCCTATAGTCTCCATAGACTAATCATGGAGTGTATCACTTCTGTTTCGACACGAGTGCTATGGAATGGTGAGTTGACTACATCTTTTATGCCAACCAGAGGTATTCGTCAAGGAGATCCTTTATCGCCTTATATCTTTGTTCTATGTATGGAACGTTTATCACAAGCATTAATGAGTATTGAATTGGGTGATTGGACTAAGATTCGTTTGTGTAGGAATGGTCCATGCATTTCGTATCTTTTCTTTGCAGATGATATTGTCTTATTCATAGAGGCGACTGTCAAACAGATGAATGTTATAAAGATGGTGTTGGATAAGTTTTGTAATGCTTCAGGTCACAAGGTTAGCCCTCCAAGACAAAAATTTTATTCTCTCGTAATACTTGTCCGAATGTTAAGAGTTCTATTATTGATGGTTTTGGTTATATAGAGGTACAAGATTTAGGAAAATATTTGGGTATCCTTCTGTTACATCATCGTGTGACTAAGGGAACATATGGATATTTAGCTGAAAAAATCCGTAATCACCTCTCTTCTTGGTCTACTCGTTCTTTATCTTTAGCTGGACGTATCACACTAGCAAAGACAGTGCTACAAGCAATTCCTACTTATACTATGCAAGCTTCGTGGTTACCTAAAGGTATTTACTTAGAAATTGAAAAATTAATTCGTGATTTTGTTTGGGAAAACACTGTTGATCATAGGGGGATAAGTCTTGTCTGATGAGAAGAGTTACGAACTCTGATGGATTGTAGAGGTCTTGAATTCCGTAATATTGAAAAGTTTAATCTCGTATTCCTAATGAAATTAGGCTACCAGACGATAGTTGATGAGCCGAAATTATGGGTGCATGTTCTGAAAGCTAAATATAAGTGGGAGGGTATTTTTCCAGAGAGTATTTATAGACAAAATTGCTCACGCTTATGGTCTGAAATCAATCATATTTAGGATAAAATTCGGTCTAGCATTGTGTGGAATGTACGGAATGGTTGTTTGATAGATTTTTGGTATGATAATTTGTTGGAGAAGATTGGCCCTTTATCTGCTTCTGTCAACTTAAATCCTTTACCTGATCCTTGCCCGGTGATATCTTTTATTAATGAGAATGGGGAATGGGATGAGAATCGGCTTCGACAAATATTATCGGAAGATCATGTGCGACATATATTGGCTATCATGCCACCAATGAACTGCCTTGGTTCGGATTGTGTCCGATGGAATGGTAATGCTAACAATCACTTTACTGTAAAGTCGGCTTACTCCATTCTTAAAGAGGATTATGAAAATGTTAATGATAATATTTGGAGAGTTGTGTGGCGTTTTCCCATCCCTCAACGTATTTCCACTTTTATTTGGTTAGCTATTAGGGGTAATCTTCTTTCTAATGCTGAACGCATGCGGCGTCACATGACATCTGATGACAAATGTGGTCTATGTGGTCGTGAAATTGAGGATGTTATCCATGTCCTTCGAGATTGTTATAAAGCCAAATATGTATGGTCACAATTGATCAAACCAAACCATTTGGATAATTTTTTATCTATGACGCATTGGGATTGGTTTACTATTAATATACGGGGAGGACATCTTGCTATTGAGACAAATCAGTGGCCTGCGTTATTTGCCATTGTTTGTTGGAAACTTTGGGAGAGACGAAATAAGTTACTTTTTGATCTTGAGTATGTGAAAAAAAGACCTGGTTGTATCTAGCAAACTCTACCTTGAGATGGTGAAGAATTCTAGAGATAATATGCTTGTGAATATTCTTCGAACTCCATCTTCATCTTCATCGCGATGGTCTTTACCAGATAAAGGTTGGGTTAAAATTAATGTTGATGGAGCGGTTGACAGGGGGATGGCTCGGCTACAATAGGGGGAGTTATTCGTTTTGAAACAGGTGATTGGTTATTTGGCTTCACTCGGAGTATCGGTAAGTGTTCGGTGATTAATGCAGAACTTTGGGCTATGATTGATGGTTCACGACATGCCTGGCGAATTGGTTATAGATGTGTTGTCTTGGAGTCAGATAGTCTTGATGGCGTTATGTGCATTCAATTCAATGGGATGACTCAATCCCGTAATGCTTTAATTTCAGTTATTCAGGAGATGGTTCGATGGGATTGGAATGTGGTATTACGACATATTGGTCGATCTGCCAACGAAGTGGCTGATGTTCTTGCAAATACCTTGCGTGGTCAACCAACAAGAGTCTTGTTAATGAATGTTGCTCCAGTTTGGGTACAAGGAATTGTTCAGCATGAGGCTCATCAATCTACAACAGCTAGTGGTATTGGTTGATTTCCTTGTTTTATTGAATTTTTATGTGTTTATGTTGTAGGTACGTTCCTTTGTTGTTTTTGCTTATTTGTCTTAAGTAGATCTTGTTGGAGAACAATTTGTTACTCTATTCAAATTATCATATGTACTCTTTTTTCTCCATTTAAGTTTAGGGAGGTTTTTTAACGAGGCTTATGATAATTTTTCTTCCATCTATTAAACAAAAA
Source organism: Abelmoschus esculentus (assembly GCA_035048815.1). Taxonomy (NCBI): domain Eukaryota; kingdom Viridiplantae; phylum Streptophyta; class Magnoliopsida; order Malvales; family Malvaceae; genus Abelmoschus; species Abelmoschus esculentus. Next base: position 9,321,506 of record JAUCBN010000049.1, read on the forward strand.
AGTAACAAACTATTTTTTATTACAACACAGACCATAAACTTCGAAATAAACTACAATAAATTTGGAAAAACCATGTTGTTAAGAAAACTCGAACTTTTATTATTATAAATTTTAATTTGATGCAGTCAAAATTATACATCTGTACATATATTTATTTTTTAGAACTTTTAATCGAATGATTTTATGTATTTCATTAAGTAAAAATGTGTATATCTATGTATGTTGTTGTTGTGAAGGTTAAATGATTGTGGACTAGTTGGCTTTCATGATACTTGGAGAACTCTTACTAGCCTTGTTGGAAATACTCCCATCGCCTCCTTTTTTTCTTCTATCCACGTCACTTGGACAAGAACTTGAACCCTCGGATTCTTTGTTGTACTTCTGGCTTAACGAAGACTGTGTTTTCCTATGGTTCTTTTTCCTAGAAGAAGCATTTCCTTCATGGCTGCTGAGTTCTTCTCTTGTACAAGAACTTCTGGAATTGGATCTAGTATGATCTTGACTTTCTCCGTTACTGTTCATACTTCTACTTCCATAGCTACTGCTGCGGCTACTGCTACTGTGATCATCGTCGTCATCGTCATCGTCATGTTCCGATTCATCATCACTACACTCCTGGAGTTGAGGAAGACTGACAGGATTACAGTTCTCATTTTGGGCCATGGAAAGAAAACTCAAAGCTGTCACCACATCACTCATCAAAGGACGGGCAACAGCTTCATCTTGCAAGCACATGGCTGCTATACCAACAGCTTGATTCAATTCCCTCTCGGCGAATTTCTTCTTAAGAAAAGGATCCGTCAATTCCGGAAACCTTTTCTGTTCCCTGAATATTGGTTGTGCCTGTTTCAAACATAGAACCAGTAGCCAGCAGGTGGAAAATTACTAAAAATTCAATGGTACAGAAAAAAATGGAAAACTATCCCTTGACCGAATAGGCAAATACACTTACCCAAGCAACTAAATTTTGCTCTTCAACAGGTTTGGTAGTGTCAACAACTCTTCTTCCAGTGATAAGTTCCAATAGAACTACTCCAAAACTGTATACATCTGCAATAGGTGTGAGTCTACCTGATCTTGAATACTCTGGTGCACTGTAACCATAAGTTCCCAATTCCCTTGACTGCATAGGCATCTTGTCTATCGAAGGGTCGAGCTTGTCTGGTCCAATATCAGACAGTTTTGGGTTTAATTGTTCATCCAACAAAACGTTTGAGGACTTGAAATCACGATATATAATGGGAGGATTGGTCTGATCATGCAAATACTCTAGACCTTGAGCTGCCCCATATGCTATTTTCATCCTGGTTACCCACTCTAACGGTTTTCGTTGAGCCTTTTGGCCTGCAAATTACATTTCTCTTCACGTTATTCATCATCAAGACCATGTTTCATGAAAATAGAGAGGAGTTTATACCGAGTAGATGATCTTCTAAAGAACCCTGGGCCATGAATTCATAAACCAGAAGCCTTTGATCTCCATCAGCACAGTATCCAACGAGATTCACCAGATTAGGATGCTGTAAGCAACTGAGTTTGGCAACCTCGGCAAGAAAATCTTTGTTTTCTAGCACTGCATTCCTGTCAAGTTGTTTCACAGCAACCACCTATCTCCAAATTTCAACAAAGGAAGATTAGGAGTAAACTACAAACATAGTCTTTTTAAACGAATTATATTCTTTTTACCAATTAAATAACCAAAAATGTTAATTAGAGATTTAAACTGCGATTATAGCCGTATTTTGTTTATCACAATAAGAATTTCGGATGATGTCATTACCGCTATATAACCACCATGGAAAAGTAAAAAAAAAAAAAATAGGACCAAAATTTTGAATGTTACCTGGCCAGTAGCCTGAAGGGTGCCCTTGTAAACTTTACCGAAACCACCTTCACCCAACACCGATTCCTGACGGAAATTCTTGGTGGCGGTAGCTAGCTCACGAAATGTAAATGCTTGAGCCGACACATATTCGTTTTCCTCCAAGGTTTCTTTATTTGGTTCTTAATGCACACAAAAACAACAAAATGACCCAAAGCATCCAGCATTTAATGAATTAAAAACCAATCATATAAAATGACTCAATGCATGTAACATATAGAATTATATCAGCTCAGCTTAAGGTAAACCTATCGTTGTTTTTGTTTCACCTTGGGCAATTTTATATGATGCAAAAAAGCAAACACAAGGCGTACCGGGTGGTTTTGATTGAATAGGAGATCTGTGACCGTGATCTCCTCTGATGCTGGCTTCCTTCTTGTTTTTCTGCGACGAGAAACAAGGGAAGCATTTCATTTTTGAGGGATATATCAACCAACAGAAAATGGCTTCCACACCAATAAAATTAACAATGAACAGCGTTGTTGGTGTCGTCGAAGAAGATTCCAAGGTGGAGACAATGCCGAGTAGAGGAGCCTTCAAGAGATTGAAGGAACCTTAAAAGGAGGGACAATGGAAAAACCATTAACCAAGAAGAGATGGTGAAGACCCATGCTTTTGTTGAGAACCAAATTAACAGAAACGAAAACAAACAAAAAAAATATTTCAATTATTCTGCTTTGTTTTCCTTTGAGCTTTGTGAGAAAAAAAGAGGGGAATTGAGTGGACGTTTTGTTTAGGAAAATGGATTTCCCTAAAAGAAAAACAAAATATAGTGGAGGGAATTATATTTTGTAAATGTCTATCATAGTGAAGTATACTTTGTTCTATGTCAAAGTTTGTGAACTATTTGTTCTAATAATGTTTGTGAATTATTATTTTAGGATATAATGTATCTTACTATTATATTAATTTATATTAATATTTTATTTAGATTATATTAAATTAAAATCATAGTTTTTTAAAGATTTTTTTAATTGAGTAAAAGTTAATGGTTAATTGATCAGAATTGCTCGTCTACTCTCTTTCTTTTCCCTTAAGTCTTGAGTCCAAGACCCAACAAGAATATCTCTTTCTTTAAAGTTTCATCCTCTAGTCTAAGTAGAAATATAAAGTAAGCTTTGTCGTTATTTTTTAATTAAGATAAAAAATAAGAAAATACAATTACTCTCGATTGTTTTTTAGTTTCGTACGTTTTACTTGCTAGCAAACTCCTTCCATGTTCCACCTTTAAAAATTCTAAAAAATATAAATTTTAAATCATAATCTTAATTTTCACATCCTAAACTTTATACTTAAAAAATACATTCTATCTCATATTCTCTAAACCCTAACAATAATTCTTAACTTTAAATTCTAAATTTTAAACCTTAAACTCACTAATTTAAAGTGGGACATCAGTAAAAACATAATAAAAGAACGTATAATTTACACCCATAACAATATCATTTCTTATTATAATTTAAACCAAGATACATTGACTCCGACTATTATTCACTTTTAATTACTTAAAGTTTGAAGGTAAGAGATAAGAAATCAAGAATCAACTTGATAAACCAATAATAAATATCTTTAAACTGTGAATCAGAGATTTAAAGACGATTTGTTATCGTTATAACGATGGTTATTTAATGATAACATCGAATCGTTATTAGTAAAAATAGCGGTGAGATTTAAATTCACACCGATAACAGTTGATAATGACCATTATTTAACGAATAATGGTCGATTACGGCAATAACGGTCTATTATTTTTGTTATTGTACCGTTATTTCAAAAACTCCCATAATAAATTGTGCGAGTTTTAAAAAATCACGATCACGACTCTCACAACAATTATAATAGAAACTGCGATAAACGTAACGCGATCGAAAATATTTTTTAAATCTTTATAATGAGCCAAGAATCATTAAGGTGTTGACTAGGGAATCAAAGTATGCAAATCAGAGTGATCCTAAACCGTAGGTAGGGATGTAAAAAGCTGACCCGACCTAAAAATCCGATTGAAACCTATTCGAGTCGAAACTTGATTTTTCCCGAGGATGTAATGGCCCGAACCTTATCTGTATTCGACTATTGTTGACTCGAACCTGATTTAGACCTATTATTATTGTAATCGAACTTGACCTGTATCTGACCGAGAATGACCTGAATCTGATTTGAACTTGTTACTATGGACCTAGAACCCGACCTATATTCGACTGAAATAAACCCAACCCGAGTCTAACATGGCAGATAAATGATATTACCCGACTAAATCGACCCGAGATATGATTGTACCCGACCTGTTTTAAACCTGACCTGATAATTGACCCGACTTGTTTTGAACTCCACCTGTTATTGATATGAACTAATATTTACAATACTTGATATTTAAATGACATGTAATTTAGAATATCTATAATTTGATTAATTTAAAATATAGATAAATATAATTAGGCTTAAAAAATTAAAATTGGGCATAAAATTAGAGAATTAATTTAGGGATTAATATTTAAATTTAGTATTATATATTTAATTTAATTTATTTATTTACTATTTTATTTAGTTTTAGTGTACTTAATTTTAATTATAATTTTAAATTAATATTTTATTAAAAATTATAATTTTTAAATTTAAATTAATATTTAAATTATTGTAATTATAATAAAAATAATATTTAATTATATTGTAACATCCCAAAATTGAGCTTAGATGTTTAGTGAATCGGTTTTGTCGGTTTAGCCTAGCTCGAGATTAAATACTTAAAAATTAGTTTTAAATCAAAATAAATTGGGGAAAATATCTTAAAATGCTTATTTAATATATATTTGACTTTGGTCAACTCAATTTCGAAAATTGACCCTTGAATCCCGAAGATTTTGAAATTAGTGACTATTTTGTAAAAATTGAAAACTTAATGACAAATTTATAAATTAAGCCAAAACATTGAATCTTTAAGGGGCTTTGATCCAATTGTAATTCTAGTTGATCTAATCCTTCAAGGTCCTATTTTAATAACCCATAATTTTAATTAATAACCCAAATAACTTATTATTAATCCAAAAAACCTATTTTTCATCAAAACATAAACCTATTTATTTAGAATTTCGACTTCTCCTCTTTTGGGCGGCCACTCCATCATATTTTCAAAAGTAAACACCAATTATAATCACTAATTTTATCCAGGGTTTAAACCCAAGTTTAATTTTAATTTTAATTTCAAATAATGAGCTTGTAATTATTAAACAAAAATACCAAAAATATTACTATATACATACTACTTTGATTTATGAAAAAATATTATACATATTTAAAGTCTCCTTATCCTGTTTCCTCTTAGTTACTATTAAAATTATTATTACAAAAAAAACAAAAAAAAAATCTCAAAAATATATTTCTACTTTTTATTATATTTTACACATTTTTTTTCATTTCGATTACTTTATTATTTTACTAATATTATTTATTATTATAATATATATATTAGTCCAATTAATTCAAAACCCAAAAAAGATATATAAATAATAACCCATATTAAATAAATAAGAGCCCAATTTATTAAATAATTAACATTCCAATATACATACATAACCCAAATCTAATTAAATACAAGCCCGTTATAATAATTACAATAGCCCATATTTAATTACAAGCCTAAAACCCGAATCTAGCCCGGATCCAATAATTACAACAGAAACCCTAATCTGCCTTTTATTTTAATCTGCGCAGCCCAACCAAGCCCGTTAGGTCTGGCACGATCTAACGCTCAGCAATGGAGATAATGGAACCGTCTGGAGCCTTCACGCGATGCACGCGCCAACTGTTCAGATCCCACACGCAACGTCTGATCTCTCCTACGCGCCCGTGCAGACAACACGTGCCTCTTCATTGCCCCGGATGGCTATTCGTATCCCCCGACGTCTCTGGTCACCGCCAATTGACGTTGTTCGTCCATTCGCGTGACTCATACATACAAACAAAGAAAAGGAATGTCAGAAATCGTACAAATTTAGAATTTCCAGGGCAAAACTAACAAATATCAGAAATTCAGACGCAATGCAACAAAAAATTAGCAGCGAACCAATAAGAAATTAGAGTATTTCTTTCTTTTTCGGATATTCATGTAACTTCCGTTATTTAAACCGAATCACACCATTATAATCAGGATCTTTTTCCCACACATTTTCAATTGAATACAAGAACGTTTCAGAGGTAAATCCTTTTGAGTTTTTCGAGTGCAATAAAAGATTATGGTTCGGTAGTTTTCTCACCTTGGTTGTTCGCCGCTCCTCTTTTCCGGTAATTAGCCTCGACCTTTGTGTCGCATCGGTGAACCGAGAGAAAAGGGAGACCAGGTTCTTGCTTTTCCCTTCGAAACGAACCAAGGGAGTCTTTTATACTCTTTTTTTTGTCAAAAAAAAAAGATTTCGAGTTTGGTTTTATAAAAAACTGATTTTCGATTCGAGTTTGGGGTTAAGAGAAACGAATTTTTTTATTTGGTTTTTGGTTCGCCGGCCGCCGTTAGCGGAGGTCGATGTGCAGTGGCTTCTGAAAAATACGGCTATTTTTTGGGATTCGTTCTTGATTCCTGGGTTTTCCAGAGAACATTCTTTGAATGTTCTTCATTTTCTGGAAACAGGGATGAACATACCAAAGATTTGAGGGGTTTCAATTTTCGGTTTAAGAAAAAATGAAAGGAAAGAGATTTTCTCAATTTGTTTTTGTGTTTTATAGTAGGTTCCCGTTTAAAAATTGGTTTAATTTCTTTTAAACCCCTTTGTGTCTATTTAATAACCTTCGCAGTCCCTCTCCCTTTTTGAACGCTTTCAATTTAGCCCCGATTTGGGATATAATCAGTTATTTTAATAAAGGTTTTATTTTTTAGAGGTCCCTCCGTGTTTTCCCCTTTATTTTTAAGTCATTCCTCCTTTTGAAACTACTCCCAAGGTCCTTGTTACTTTAAATGGTTTTATAATCTAGTCATTGGATGGTATAATTTATATTATTTCATCTCAATTTGATCCCTAAATTTTGCTTTTGTTTCAATTCAGTCAATTTTCCAGTGTCTTTTATCTTTATTTTGATCTTCTATTTTCTGCTTTAGTTCAATTTAATCTCCATTTCATTTATTTATCTTTTTTTTATTTTATTTGTTCGTTTTGCATACTTTATTTTGTGTTTCATTTGCATTATATTATGCTTTGTTTTTGTTTATGCATTTTATTTACATGTTGCACTTATTAGTTTTATTAAGTTTTTAATTTATTTTGTCATACATTTTTAATCATGTTTTTTTATTTATTTTCTTCATGCACATATATTTGTCTTTTGTGTTATGTTTTATTTATGTATTTTATTTCAACATATATATTTTATATTCTTTATATTATTTTTCTTCATTTCAACATACATTTTCTTCATGCACATATATTTGTCTTCATGCACACTTAATTAATTAATGAACCTAATACAAACTTCTTTATTCTGTCGTAATGAGCCCGACACCAGGCATAGTGGTGACAATGTATGAGTTTACCTTTGAATAAACATACGGTAAAATAAAATAGAATTCAAATCTGTGAACAAATCTTAATTTAAATGCCACCCGAAAAATCCAAAATTAATTAAGCGGTTATTTTGTAAAGGTACCAATTTTGGGCGGTTTTAAACGCTAACCCCGTTTTTAACCGTAACCGACTCTCAAAACCAATTCATTTCGAATCTCTTGTTTTATGGTGCTCGGTCTACCAAAAGTGATCGGTAGCGACTCCAACCCATTTTTTACATCTTTCCCAATTTTTAATTAATTTTTAAAATCCTCTTTTTAAACTAAAATCCCTAATTTTTAATCAAAAGCCCTAAATTTTCTTTAAAAACCCTAATTCCCTTTTTCAAACCAAAATCCCCAATTTCAAATTTCAATACCTAATTTCTTAAATTTCTCAATTTTGATCCTTAGCTTTCCAATTTCACCATTTTCAAATCCCTAACCCTAATTTTTTAAAAATCTCCTCTTTTTAAGATAAATCCCCAATTTTCAATTTCAATTAGCTACATTTTGACCTAATTTTAAATTTCAATCTTTTTAAAATAGTGACCTTTTTCACCACACTCCTTTTTACACTTAAGAATTTTAAAAAATGATCACTACACCAATCTTTGCAATAAAATTTTTTTTGATTAATTATTTATATTGTTCTTCAAAATCTCTTCGTTTTTCATCGGTTTCACTTCTTTTTAAACCTTGGAAGGGGTTTGAATCAATTTAGGAGGTGAGAGCCATTCAAACATTTGAAACCTAAAGTTCTTTAATAAAATTCCTAAGTTCTTGGATGATTGAAACAATCTTTAAAGTCTTGAATCAATAAAATTGATTTTCTTGATAAAAATTTCATTATTTTCTTGATTTTTGTTCAAGGATTTTACATGGCTTTTTTTATGCTTAAATAAATAAATCTTGAAGATTTTAGATATAATTAATATATCTTTTAAGTATGTAATCCGTACATAAGGTTTAGGTGGTGTTTGGAGAGGTTTTCGATGAGTTTCGATTAACTTTTATAGGGTTTTTAGAGTGTGCCATGTATTGGTCCGAATTGAGGGATATTTGGGTGCGTCTTAATGCAATAAAACCTCTGGTTTTGATGATTTAATCAGGTCAAGACATAGAGGAACAAGTTTGAATGAGATTGGAAAGTCGAATCGCGTTTTCGGGTGACTTATCGAGTAAGTTTCGGTAAATCGGTGAGTGAATTATGAAGGATGCTAATTCGGCATGGTTTTAAATGTGTTTTCAAAGGTTTGAGGGTGTAGGTAAGGTGTGAGAAATCTCCCTATACTTGAAAGTAAGTTTTAACTAATGTTTTCTTAAAGGTTCCCATATTATGCCTCGTTTTTACTATGTGTTTTTAGTCATGCTTGTATTAAAAATTGCATATGTGATTATGTGTGCGCTTAATGCTCATGAGATGTTTTTATAAAGGTTTTATATGAATATGATGCTCTTATGTTTTTGTTTTGAAAACATGAGAAAAGTAGTTTTTACCGGTTTTTGAAATTGATGCATTATTGATGCATGAAATAGTGGGATGCATATAGTTAAAATATTGTTTTTAACTTAAAACTTGAGCATTTGTTTTGCTTTGTATTGTATTATTATGTGTTAAGAGGGATAAATTGATCGATTAATAGGATGGTAGTGCACTAATTATATAAAATGATTACGTGTGAAATTCCTTAGTGATGAATTAAGGGGAGCTAATGTTGCGCGATATAAGGGACTTTATCGCATTCGGGTTTGCTAACTAACCCGAACACTAAGATGAGTTTTTCATGGTGGATTAGACCTCCATGTAACCTCGTTCAAGGGACCGAGCGAGAGTCCATTTGTCCCAACTATTAGCGGTGGACTAATCGAATCACTAATACCAATATGGTTTGAAAAACAAGTGTTTTTACTTTGCAATAAGAATTGCATGTGTTGTGAATTGTGCGCAAGAGTTTTGATTTAAGCATTGTTATAGCATATAATACTTGTGTTTTGCTTATTAATCATGTGTTTTCAAAAAGGTATTTTGAAAAGGTTTTGTGGCTTGCGAGCCATGACCACTTGCTGATTTTCTAAAGATGGTCTTGTTAGCCATGAATGTTTTTCAAAGAGAATGATTTTGTTTTTAAATTGCTAAAATTGGTTTAATATGGACTGTATTGCAAGGAGTTTTTATACTTGTTTTTATTCACTCACTAAGCTTATGCTTACCCTCTCATTTACCTTGCAATGGGGATGGTTTTATCATATAGTGAATAATTTCTATGTTATTGAGACTTGAAATAATTGTATGCTTATACATATTTATGTTATTCAATGTTGATGTTTCTTGAATAAAAGCTTAATGTATGAATGTTTTGAAAGTCATGAACCTTATATTGAAATTAGGTTATGATGTCTTTAGCCAGGATGATATGTTTTCATTAGTTGAGATAATATTAGCCTTGCGACATGGAATTGAATTGCCTATTGGTATACCTTTAGTAATAATAAAGTTATATTGAAGTTTAGATTCTTTACATTTTAGTCCTTAAATCTTGATCACGTAATTAAATGAGTTGTAAATGTTATTTTAAGTTAAAATTTGATATACAAGCATGTAATGAAACTAATTAAAGATTGGTAACACTAATTTCATATTTAGCCCTTTATTTTTTGGAACATTATATTTTGGTCCCTGAAGCATGTTTGTACGTTTTAGGACTCGTTATTTATTTGTTTATGCTGGAATTGAATATAATATATGCATGGATATGTAGGATCAAAATAAAGCATCTAGATAAGATAAATAAAAAAAAAGTATTACTAAAAATAAGGGTTGTTTATCGGGACGAGTCTTCGGATTAGCCTCAATATTTCCCGTGTAACTCGTTCGAGTCAGGTTGTGTCTAGACCATGTCGAGAGAGTTATATATAATATATTAATTAAAATGTTAATATCATGATGTGTATAATTAAATATTCACATTCATATCAAAGTTTTATGTATAATTATATTTTATTAAATTTATTATATATTATAATAATATTATATTTACATTGAATTAACTTATTAAACTTAGGATTTAATTAAGCTAAATTAACATTTAAAAGTCATAAACTACGAACATAATTAAAAGAATTCTATAATTAAATATAGATTTTATTAAATTAATCTAAATTATGACTCAATTGAATTAAACCAACACAATTGATAAAAAAAAAGACAATTAATAAAGAAAAAGAGAAAAAAAAATTTTGGAGGGAAATAAGCCACATACTTTTTAAATTTTGGATTAAGTTACTTTTAGTGTAAAAATTTTGGAGGGACATAAATTATCTAAAATTTTGAAAGAGAGGAAGTACTAAATTTTGGAGAGAATTATAATATATAATAAATTTTGGAGGAACATTATTATTATTTAAGTATATATTAAAATATATATTATTACTATATACATATACATTAAAGTATATATATTAAAGTATATACTTTAATATATATAAATTTAAGTATACATTAAAGTTCACGTATTAAAATATACATTTATATTCATATGTATACATTAAAATATACATATAAATACATATATATTAAAGTATGCATATATATAATATATATACATTAAAATATATTATATTTAAGTATATACATATAAATTGAAGTATATATATATATTAATACATTAATACATATATTAAAATATATACATATACATATATATATATATATATTAATATATATATTATACATATAGATACATATATGCATATATATTATGTATCTATATTGAAGTATATATATTAATACATATATTAAACTATATATATATATATATGTAATATTATACATACATATTAAAACTTAACTATATTTTTATTCATATTAGTCTCTAAAAGTTTAGATTTTTATCGAAATTTACTATCATTAATTTATAATTTTTTTAATTTAGTTCAATATTTAGATATGATCCATTTGATGATAATTTTATTTTTTTCTAGTCCTTAAAACTTTATTTTTATTCTAAATTTACCATTATTTATTTTTTAATTTAATCTAGTATTTTTAATAAAATAATATTTTACTTTTATTTATATTTTTAAATTTTAAACTTAAATTTACTCCTTATTAATTTCTATTTTTTTAATTTACTCTAATGTTTATTCTTTCTAACTCATTCAATATAAATTATTATTTTTTTATTAAATAGAAATTACCTTTTCATACCAGATTTGAACCCGTACAAGATGTAGCAATATGAGTATCCTTTAGAGGTGGCAATCGGATCATTTGGTTTGGTTCATTATGTTCCAAGTCATTTCGGTTCTAACTATAATTGATTTAAATTCGGTTCAGATAAGTTTGAGTCTGGTTCAAAATTTTGATTTTAGTTTGGGCCAATGCTAATTTCGGTTCGGTTAATATTTATTCAATTATTTTCTGATAGATTGATTTTGGATCGGGTCAATATCGGGTTAAAAATAGATTGATTGATTCTAATCAGATTTTTAGGTTGAGCTAGGTTTTTACACCTTATATATCACTTTGTATGGTATGTATATTTGGTTTTTAGTGAATTGTGCGATAATTCACATCCTATCTTTCTTTCTTTCATTTAATTTTTTTTATATTTCAGGTTGCTTTAGTTCGTGTGAAATCGATTCATTTTAAAATTGGTTCGAGTCCATTTAATTTGATAGAAAATAGATTCAGGTTCAATTTTTATTCAACTAGAATTTAGGCCGGTTTTGGTTCTGTCCAATTTGATTTTCATGGTAAATTTGGGTAATTACAATCAGATCAATTTTTGGTCTTAGTTCAGATAAATCGATTCGATTTTGGGTTAAGTTTGTCACCTATCCTTAACTATTAGACTAATCAGTTGATCTCATCCAATATTAATTATTTGTCAAGTTTGAACTACCAAACTTCTAAATTAAAGTTTTTACTTTCATGTTCATGTCATCAATTTAGGGATGACAAACATGAGGGGTGGGTACGGATACCCCTTTCACATACTCATATCTATCTAAATTTTTTATATTCACCATTTATCCGCCACTCATGCCGAGTACAATTTTCAAATTCACACCCGCACACAAAAGTAAATTCTCAAATCCATCCTCACACCCATTACCCAATTGGACATTCACCACCCAAACTGTACTCGCAGATATCCGCATACAAACTAACTTAATTCGAGCTTATCATAAGCCATATGTTTTTCAAACTAATTTAATTTACTTTAAAGTCTACACCAGATGACGGGCTGCATACATTATTGGCCAACAAAACAAAATTTATATGTATTTTAATGAATATTGTTTCTAAATTTTAATTGTCATGCATTAACACAAACATTATTAATACCAGTAATAACTAACAAATAATCATGATTAATGATTTGTGCTTTCCCCTGGCTGCAGTTTAATCGTCTATGCACCTTATCTGCTTTATAAAGTAGGGGAACACATACAAATTCTCTTAAGTAAAATCAGCTTTTAAGCATCATTAATTCTCTAATACTTCTTTGTTATTCTTTCAATGGAAGTTAATAGCACACTGGATAGAAAACAACGGTTCTTGACAATGAATATGGATACCGGACAAGATGAATATAACGCATTTCAAGCTTAGACTATTATAAAATTGATGTTGTAATCTCTTGAGTTAATCTTGTTCCTCATCTCTAACCTTGACCAGGGCAAATCCAAGCTTCGAGTTTGCCTCAACTCTAAACGACCAAATCTGCACCACCGCCATTGGCTTTAAACTGTCTTCGTTGTTCTTCACCACGTTTTTGTGCCATGGACCATTCAAAACATATGAAGAACTGGTTTTCCCCACATCCCACTTGTTCAACTTTAACTCGGACACTAAAACATGTGGGTCTACGAACACAACCTGTATTGCTTCTCTTCTACTCAGTTTTTCCTTCTCGACGTCATTCAAGAATTCGCATCTGACTTGTTTCAATGGCATTGACATGCGGTTTTGTTGCGGATCCAAATCAGTAACTCTGATAAACTTTTGAATGATCAGCTTTATTTCAGTCCCACCCATGTCTCCAATGCAAATCTTGAACGATTCTGGCATGTCCGGAGGCGGTTCTAACCCCAAGTCAGCGAACTTCTGATTGGTCTCCGCTTGAGCCATCTTTGGATTAGGGTTAGACTTCTTCTTCTTCTCTGTGTTATTCTTTCTTGTCTTCTGTTTCTTTTGCTTGTGGAACAAGTAATCTTGGTTTTCCCCTTGAGGACACCGCTTCCTACCCTTCGTTTCCATGGTAACCCCTGTGGGTTCCATGACCAAGCGATTAATAAACCCTTCTAATACATTCAAAGTGGCTTTGTATAGTCTCTCGGTTTCTTCACCGGATTCTTGATCGAACTTTCTCTTCGATTTCTGCAACAAATCATCATTAGAAGCATTCTCTACCTCGCTTGAGTTGGACATGATCTCTGAGTTTTCTCTAGCTTTGCTGCAACTTCTTAGAGGGGAGTACGTAGCTTGGGAACCAAGTTTTGTTTTCATAGTTTTCTAACTTCTATTTATGTGATTTTCAAAGTTTAGTCGGTTAGGGTTTTCAAATTTTTTTAATGATTAACATAAAAGAAGTAATTAATTGCAAGTATCATCACTTTATAACCTAAGTAGTCTGTGCTTTTGTTGCAAGTAAACTGCATTAAAATCTTAATTCTCCCCAACAAAAATACCTGTCAAATAAAGTATCGTAAGTCATCACATATATGTGGTGTGTGGTATTGGAAAAATTATATCATGGGTCAGTCCCACCACGTGTCCATAGACCAACTAATAAAAACCACCCACCTCATCAATCCCAAGTGAATCTTCACTTTGAAAAATTAAAAATTAGTGAAGTGTGTGGTTTTTATTGGTTGGTCCTATGGATGACGTGGTGGGACAGACCCATGATATAATTTCTCGAGGTTTTGGGAAGATTACATGTAGATGCACATGTAATGAACTAATTATATTTTAACAAAATAAATGAAAATTTAATTTTAAATTTTAATTTTTAACAGATAATCTCATATATTTTTTTAGTTTTTTAAAATTAAAATATATTAGTTTTATTAAACGAGAACATATTCCTAGTAAATATAATTATTGTCTCGAGATTATAACAAGATCATGCAATAAAAAGGTAAAACCCTAAATCAAAGACTTAGAACAAAAGATTAATACAAACATCACCAAAAATTTACGATGAAAGGTAAAACCATCAACTTATAAAATAAAAATATATATTATAATAAGGCTCATTGACAACACGGTCATTACCACAATTCAATTACCAACAAAAAAGGGCGTGTTACCCCCAAACCCGAATTAAAAGAAAATATCAAATTTAAGAAGTCATTATTAAAAAATTTGCCCTCATATAACAAATTTTAAATTAAAATATTTTATAATTTTATGTAATTGATTAAATAAATAAAACTCAATAGGTTAAACCTTTTAAAAATAAATCCATAATTACATGCATCGAATAAATCCCAATTATAAAAGTTTCAATGTTTGTATTACATAATTATCTTAAATATTTATAAATAATACAAAATAATAGAAAAATTCATACTGATAAATAATAATAAAGTCTGAAAATATTGAGATCCTTCAAGTGCTTATAAGGTGCAAATAAACAGAATAAAACATAATTCACAAAATAGTTTCGCAAGAATAATATTTAAAAAAATGCAAACCATGATGTATATATGAATGATGTCATACACGCAATACAAATCTCAACTATATCGTAACCAGTCTAAATGGAGGAGTTCCCCAAAACTAAGGGTGAGCAAGACCGGGTACTCGACCAATTTGACTAAAATTGGTCCCTGTAGAACATGAATTTTGTCCAAGCTTGGACCTAAATAAATAATATAAATAATAAATAAATAAAATAAATAATTAAATAAATAAAATAAATTAAAAAAAAAGAAAAGAAAGAAAAGGAAAAGGAGTTTGAATCGGTTAGTGGGGGGAGGTTACTTACAGTTTTGAATCATGGGAAGATATATGGTGGAAATTCAGAGAGTTTAAGGAAAAAAAAAAGAAAGAAAAAGGCAAAAGGGGGATCGGTGGGAGGATCCAGTGAAGCAAGGGGGAAAATTATTAAGGATTCGATTAGAGAAAACCATTCGGGAGCAATTGAAAGTTCGGGAATACACCAAGAGGTAAGTTTATTCATTCATCCTCGGTATTCTAGTGTTAATGATGATTCCAAATTAATTTTGTTGATAAAAATAGCCGGATGTTGATTCGGGTAGGTTTAGAATGGGTTTTGGTAGTCCAGATTTAAGTTGGATCAAATTTTAGGTGAAGGTGAAGAGTTTTAGGTGTTGTTTTAATGAAACCGAGAGTTTAGGGGGGAATTTTAGTGTTTTTAGTGTTTAAACCATGAGAAATCCGAATTTCTGAGTTGTTTTAGGGAATTTTAAGGTTTCCGGTGAGTTCGCCGGAGCCGGAGATCGTCACCGGTGTCAGAAACGGTGCTGGAGTGGTGGTCGGAAAACTCGCCGGCGCGGTGGCGGGAGACGGCGACATGGATCTGAGGGCGACTGGTGCGGCGGTTCTGGATAGTGTTCTTGGTGTTCTTCATGTTCTTCCAAGAACAATGAAGAACACCAAGCAAAATAGGGTGTTTGATCCGTTTAGTGTAGGTTTTCTGGGTTTAGACGTGTTTGTGTAGAGAGGATTCTGAGGGTGAGTCGGTTGGCCGAGTTAAGGGTGATAACCCAAATGACCGAGTCAACTCGGTTCAAGGGTTTTGCTTGGCAGCAAAACGCTGTCGTTTCACGTCCCTTGGCCCGCGCGTTTTGATCCGGGTCAACCCGGATCCGCGCTCTTCAAGAAAAATGGGGAAATTACTCCCACGGTCCCCCAGGTTTTGAACCGTAATTTATTTTAGTCCTTTTTCCCTTAATTAAGGCCTAAAACTTCAATTTTCACTCAATTTAACCCTTAATTGGACCCAGTTCGAACCATTAATTCAAAATTTCATCAATTTTGACTTTAATTAGGATTAAATTTAATTTTAAACTTAGGTTTAATTTAATTAGATACTTAATTGGATTTAATTAAATTTCCTAGGCTTAGAATTAATTTAAATTAATCAGAATTAAATCTAATTCAACCCTTGTAATCGAATGTTTGAATGTTTAATTCATGCTTCCCGTTTATGCCATGTAATTCCCGTTCTTTTAATTTAATTTTCCGATGTTTATTTTCGAGCTCCTATATCTTTTTAATGAAAATAACGTAGCTCTTTTGTCATCTTTATTATTTTAATTGCTTTATTGATTTGTTTATTTTTTGCTTGCATGTTTTTAAATCATATAGTATATTTGTTTAGGATATCATTTAATTTACACTTAGATTAATTAAAATTAGAGCCTTTTTAGGATTAGCCGCTTTAATTAATTAATTAAATAGGAGAGAGAATTTAGTAATGATGACGTTCTAATCATATATCTTGGATACACTAAGTGGTCAGTGTTTTGAAATAACATTATGTTGGCCAATAGTGTACTTTGGTATCGTATTCGGCGCGTCATTGAAACATAGAAAATAAAAAAATTTTAGGGTTAGAATTTAATAAAATTAGGCAAACTAGAAACACTAATAGTATTATTAATTTTGTTTGGTGTCAAAATGGTAGTGTCCGTGCATTCGGATGTTATCATAATACACCCGGTGAAATTAATAATTTAATAGGGTTTAAACATTTAATCAATGAAGCCTTTTTAGGTTAGAACTTAAAATGAACAAGATAATAAATCGATCATGCATTTAAAACCTTTTGGGCCAAAATTTATATTTCTTTAAATACGAGTTAAGATTTCCTATTCTAGGACGTCTTTTGCAAAGCTCGTATTTAAAAGAAATGTATCTTTTTACCCAAAAGGATATTCTTATTCGAGTGATATTTATTTGACAATAATGAATTAAATTAAATTATTCGAAATGCCAAAATGCCACGTCTAATTAATAAGGTACCGATCTCGGGCGCTCGTAAGGGCCGTCCTTACGCGTAACCGACTCCCGAACCCAAATGTTTTCAAAATGAATCTCTGGTTTGTTTTATGGTGTCTGGCCTACCAAAGTGGCCGGTGGCGACTCCCAAGTTTTTTAAATTCAAATAAATACGTTTTTAATACCCTGATTTTTCATAAAGAATAATTAAAAGTGGTAAAAAACTCGATTTTTCAAAATTTATTCGCCAGGCTATTTCACACTTTTCGGCTTTAAAATGGTCGCGACAGCTTGGCGACTCCGCTGGGGACATTTTTTGAGAGTCAGGCCTAATTATTAATTACGCGTGGCATTTTGGTATTTTGAATATAAATATTAATTTAATTCATTATCGTCAAATAAATATCGTTCAGATAAGGATAGTATTTTCATTTTGTGTGATATATCTGTCATTCATGCATCAGCTCTCGACCCGAGCTTTTACCCTTAAGTGGGAGTTAGATATTGTCCGACGTGATGCTATCCAGCTCCGAGTTTCGGATTTTTATCTGCTTCCGGTATACTAACCTTACGCGTTGTGAGGTTTTCACCTCCGTTGTAAGGGACCTATACTACCGAATCGATGTCTTATCGTCGCAGTAGACGGTAACGACAGTTCGGGAACCCAGAGTCTAGACCAAAACCCACATGCATAGAGTAGAAACCTACCCCTAATAGAGTCAGACAGGGACCATAAGATAAGGCGGTATGCTGCCGAAATGCCGCCGAAATTAGGATTTCTCTGTTTAACTGTTCTCTGGTTAATTTTACGCAACATAAACTGTTCTCTGGTTATTTTAAGTACAATTCCCTTTTTGTGATTATCTTGTTTAAATCTTGTATTCACTGTACTAACACGAATTTTGTTTTGTCTTCCTTTGCTTTATTATTTTGTTTTATTACCTGTCATATCATTTGCATTGGCATTAAATTCGAGAAACAGTGAAGTTAAAAGTATCCAAAAATGTCTGAAGTGATCATTGTAGAAGATGATAACACTGATGTCTGGGGTTGGTCAGAGGCAGTCCAATATGAGAAAGGAGATAGTTTACCACCGGGAAGTGAGTCAACAATGAAAGGTTATGTGAAGATCAACACGACTCAGAATCCATGTCTTCAGGAGGTCCGGGAAATATGGGATCAGTGGACTGATGATATGAGAGAGCAGTTTAAAAAGGAATTTGGGGACATAGCATTACTGTTAAAGGTACCCGTGGATAGACAATTACTCAGAGCAATGGCGCAATTCTGGAACCCAGCATATAACTGCTTTACCTTTGGACGAGTTGATATGACACCGACATTGGAGGAATACGAGGTCTTGATTAACAGTCCTATGGTCAAGAGAGACAAGATTTATGTTAAGCCGAATAGTACTTCAGGCTTTAAAAAGAAGTTAACTCAGATTACAGGAAAGGCGAAGGAGTTTTGGGATGAGAAGCTTACTAGTCGAGATAGTACAAACATGAACGAGGATAAACAGAGGGTTAATTGGAAAGTTCTGAAAGAGTTAATAGTGGATAGTCGCGAAGAGCCATCAAAGGTAAGAAGGATATATGCTTTATGCATTTATGGATTAGTGTTATTTCCGAGGACCCCATAACATATAGATCCATCCACTGTCGGGTTATTCGAGAGGTTAGGTAAAGGCGTGAATCCAGCCCCCTGCTATCTTGGCGGAGACATACAGGTCTTTGACAGCATGTAAGAAATCAGGTGAAGGAAGATTCTGGGGTTGTGCACAGTTATTGGAGATCTGGTTTAGAGGTCATCGTTGGAATGCACCTTATCATGCGCTAAGGCATACTGTTTCATATTCACCTATTTCGGAGCATTTGAAGGATTGTGTCATAGAGAAAAAGGACGAGAGACAATGGGAAGAATTCTTTCAGAATTTGATGGATGCAGATGTGGTTTGGAAGGCCTGTTGATTGAGTAGAGGAACTGTGTTTTTGTATAGATGTGGGGAAATAGATTGGGTCCCATTGCCAGGAGTTTGGGGCGGAACAGCTTATTGCCTACTTTTAGTTTCCAGACAGTTCGGATCTAGACAGTTCATACCTGCTACAGCCGGGATGACAGGTTTCGAATACGCACACAAGACTGACGGGTATAAGTCAAAGAATGAAATGATTTTGAGAGTGTGGAAAACACTCAGGAAAGTTCAGCCTTACCGAGATCTGGAAGTCATGGCCAGGTATGACGATTGGAGGACACAGAGAATAAATGATAAGACTTTTCAGGAGATACCCAGGATCGTTGGATCGTCAAGCGGGATTACTCAAGAAGCACCGTCCGTGATAGAGAAACTGAAGCGAGATCGAGAGCTGGATTATCAGAGATATGAGAAGACGGTTTACGATCTTACGCAAGAGTTAAACATGGCAAAATATCAGATATTAACGCACGAGAGGAAGGAGAAAGAGTTGACAGTTCAGAATGAGAAGTTAAGTCGGGATTTGAAAGAACTACAAGAGATGCATGAAGGACACAGGAGAAAATATCAGAAAGGAAATGGGAGTAAAAAGATTCCGAGTTCGCCCGATCGCTTGAACAGGTTGGCAAAAGAAAAGGAAGAATACAAGAAGCTCTATGAACAAAAATGTCACGAAGGACGGGAAGCGGATTATAAAGCAAAGAAGAAATTAGAGAAGGAGCAAGCAAGGAATTTCGAATTGTCAAACCAGGTGACACAGCTAGAAGAGTTGATTACTAAGTATCACAATGAAGACAAGGTTCAGATTGAAAGGGAGAAAGAGGGTTTACAATAGAAAGTTGCTTCGCTTGAAAACAAAGTGCAAGAGTTAAGGGAGAAACTAACGGGCTACGAGGGAGCTTTATACCAGGATATCGGGCCGTGGAAAGCGAAGTATGAAGCAGCGCAGCGCACCATTCAATATCAAAAGAACAAGTCAGAAGTATTGCCTCTTATGTGCAGATTTTGTCAAAGGAAGCTACAACACTCCTAAAGCAACCTGACATTGAGCTAGAACATGGGGAGGTCATCGTACGTTTGCTGCATGAGTTGACCAATCTGGGGATTAGAGCTAGCAGCTTTCTGTAGTTGTTGATCATTTATCTTTGTATATGAACTTTTTAGACAAACGGATGTTTTTAAGATACTGTTCTTCGAATACAATGCCTTATTGCATACATACATACATTCATGCATTTGTGCATCATTTGCATCATTAATTTTAAAAATAATAATTTTTAATAATAAAAGGTTCTATGGTAGTGAATACTTTAAATCGCAACCATACCGCATTCATATTCAACACGGTCACGTGCTAAAAAGTCAGCAATGGAAGAAAGATTAAAGAAGTTAGAAGATGATCGCGTGGAGTTTCAGAATCGACTAGAGGGAATAGAAAATAGCATGAAGGACACCATTGTTAAAGCACAAGCAGATATTATCAGTCAGTTAACAGCTTTGATAAGACCGAAAGAATCAGAGAAGGACAAAGCACCGGTTGGTGGATCAAGTGAAGCTGAGGGTCAGACGGATGTTGCATCTCATGTGAAAGGGCAACCTGAAGTGCAGTCGGTACCTACAAAGGTTCAATTTGACCAAACGGGAGCATCTGCAAGTCATCCCGTAGAAGTTGTTGATTTTACTACTCCGAATGTCGAAGAGGTCCCGGATCTCAACTTCATGAGTGAGGTGGACAAAGTGCGTCAAGACATGGAGAAGAAATACGCTGATCATTTCAAGGCGTTAGAAGCAAAAATACAGAAGATACAGGGGGCAACCGATCTAGATACTGATGCATTTGATCTAGGGTTGGTGTCTGATTTAGTTTTACCACCGAAATTTAAAATGCCAGATTTTGAGAAATATGACGGAACGGCATGCCCGAATGCTCATATGACTATGTATTGCCGCAAGATGGCTGCTTTCAACAAAGATGAAAAGTTGTTGATTCATTGCTTCCAAGATAGTTTAACAGGTTCGGCGTTGCGATGGTACACACAGTTGAGCCGAGCAAATATAAAGACATGGAAAGACTTATATCGTGCCTTTCTGGAGAATTACAAGCATGTGTCAGAAATGGGACCTACTAGAGTAATGTTACAACAAATGAGACAGAAGTCGAATGAGACGTTCAGACAGTATGCCCATAGGTGGAGGGATTTGGCTTCCCAAGTACAACCCCCACTGGTTGAAAGTGAAATGACCAATATGTTTGTTGATACATTGAAGGGTTTGATGTACGATCGTTTATTTACCAATACTTCGATGCAAAGCTTTTCCCAAATTGTTGCTACGGGAGAGCTTGTGGAAGCAGCCATGAAGAGTGGAAAGATAGAAGGACCTGATAGCTCTAAGAGGAATTTCAGGAAGAAGGATAGCGAAGTGAACAACGTCGTTGTATACGCGGCGCCGAGAAATGTGACAATTTCTAAGCCGGGGGCAGGAGCCGGTAGCTCACAGAGTTCAAGCAAGAAGGATTCGAAATGGGAGAGGCCAAGCTTTACACCTATCCCAATAACATATGCCGAGTTGTATACTCAGCTATATGATGCGGACTTGATACGTCCGTATCACATCATACCACTTTCGCCTCCATATCCGGCGTGGTACGATCCGAGAGCCCAGTGTGTATATCATTCCAATGTTCAAGGACACAGCATCGAGAATTGTACCGCATTCAAGAGAATAGTCCAAAATCTGATCAATACTGGTGTATTAAAATTCGACGAACCCAGTATATCCGCGAATCCGTTACCAAACCATAGTGGTCGAGGTGTAAATATGATTGAGGAGGACCAGATGAAGCAGATAAAGACAAGTGTATCGGAGATCAGATCGCCGTTAAAATGGGTGTTTGAACAATTGTTCGATAATGGACTTTTATGTCAGGAAGTGATGTTGAAGAGACCGAGGGAGGCATGATTGTATTGTGAATTTCATCAAGAGCAAGGACACGCGATTCAGTGTTGCTCTGAGTTCAGGAGTTTGTTATAGGGGATGATGGATAATAAGGAGGTGGAATTTTTCGTTCAGACCGAAGGACGAAGAATGATGGATGTATGCACATCTGAGAGAAGCGCGCCAAAGTACAGTACAGATAAGCCGTTGATTATTTCAATCCGACCAAAAGGCGATAGTTCATCAAGGGAAGTAAAACCAATGGCTACCCCTCGCATAGTGATTACTCCTCCTGCACCTTTTTTGTTCAAAGACACACAGAGGATCCCATGGAATTATACTGCAAGCGTAACAATGCCGAGCAGTTCAAAGCCCGTTAAAGAGCTACATCCTGAGGAGCCTGTGATTGGGAATGAAGGTGAGACGGAGGAACCGGTGAACGAAGTAGGACATTTCACGAGGAGCGGAAGATGTTATTCGCCTGTTCAGGAGAAGGAAGAAGAGAAAACAAGAAGCGTTGAGAAAAAGAAGATTTTTGAAGACCCAGTGCCAAAAATAAACGAGCCTGTTACTGAAGAGCAAGCGCATGAGTTTCTGAGATTCTTGAAGCACAGTGAGTACAGTATTGTTGAGCAATTAAGGAGACAACCATCAAGAATTTCCATTCTTGATTTGTTGTTGAGTTCCGAAGGACACCGTAAGGCTTTGTTGAAGGTGTTAAACCAGACGTTCGTCCCGAATGATATATCGGTGAACAAGCTGGATCGGATAGTTAATCATATTACTGCCGACAATTACATAACATTTGCTGATGATGAGATCCCAGATGGTGGAATGGGGTCTATCAAAGCTTTAAACATTACGACCCACTGTAAGGGTCATGTGGTACCGGGGGTGTTGATTGATAATGGGTCAACATTGAATGTATTACCGTTAGTGACTCTGCAAAGGTTACCAATTGACAGTGCCCATATGAAGAGCTACCAGAACGTAGTCAGAGCATTTGATGGAACAACGAGGGACGTGTTGGGCAGGATAGAAGTCCCGTTGCTGATTGGGCCGGCTGTGTACAATGTGGATTTTGTTGTCATGGATATCAAGCCCACATATAATTGTTTGCTTGGAAGACCTTGGATTCATTCTGCCGGGGCAGTGCTGTCATCTCTGCATCAGAAGTTGAAATTCGTGATAGATGGGAAGCTCGTGTGTGTTGGGGCAGAGGAAGACATTATTGCTTCAGTTTCTACTGATACGCCGTACATCCAGGCGAGTGAGGATGCATTAGAGTGTTCTTTCAGGGCATTGGAATTTATCAATGCCGCGTTTGTTGCTGAAGGCGCGAAGTTTCCATGTCCAAGATTGTCGAACTGCACAGAGATGACTGTTAAGCAAACTCTCGGTAAAGGAGCCAAGACTGGAAAGGGATTAGGAAGGAAATTGCAAGGAAGCTTACGTCCAAGACCTGTGGTTATGAAGAAGGGCCGAGCTGGATTAGGTTTTTCAATGGAGGCATTTTGGAAGAGGTATGGGAAAGTTGCAGCTAAAAAACCGATCTCGTTGAGTTCAAAGATTGACTTTATATCTCATGGATTTGTGAATGTGACTGAGCAAGCGGAGAAGAATCGTCAAGAAGCTGTCAGGCTACAAGAGCAAGAAATTTTCGGGGATGCTTTCGATGGTTTGTTGGTGGGAGGAATTTCTGAAGGACCAAGGATGAATTTTCTGGAAGGAATCCGTCCATGTCTCCCTGGCGAAACTCTGAAAAATTAGACTGCAGAGGATTTACCTGTAGTATTTAAAACAAAGTAATGCCAAAAACTAACCTATTACTTTTGCCCGCAAGTATAGGGGATTTTCTGTAAAGGGCTTTTACATATTTCACTTGCAAACGATGTTTTTCTTTTAATTCTCAAATGGCAAACGTTTTCTTTCTTTTATTCATTCATTTATTTATTTATTATTTCATTTATTCATTCATTTATTATTCCATTCCAAATATATAAGTTTTTTTCGCAGGTTCCCAATCAGTGATAACATGAGTGACTCTGTGCCTAATTCAGAAATAGATTTGGAAAAGATCTCTTGTCTAACAGATATTAATGAGTGTGAAGATAATGCGGATTATGAAGTTCCCGAAGAATTATTAAGGTTGGTGGAAAAAGAAGATAAACAAATCATGCCATACAAAGAAGAAATAGAGATTCTGAATCTGGGTTCTGAAGAACTGAAAAGAGAAGTTAAGATTGGGGCAGCGTTCTCAGCTGGGGCAAAGCAAGATTTGATTGATTTGTTGCGAGAGTTCAAAGATGTTTTTGCATGGTCCTACCAAGACATGCCGGGTTTGAATACTGACATTGTGGTGCACAAGTTGCCAATTAGACCGGAATGCAAGCCAGTACAGCAGAAGCTCAGACGGTTGAAACCAGAGATGCTTTTGAAAATTAAAGAAGAGGTTCAGAAACAGATTGATGCGAGATTCTTACAGGTGGCAGCGTATCCAGAATGGGTGGCAAACATAGTTCCAGTCCCGAAGAAAGACGGGAAAGTAAGAATGTGCGTGGATTATAGAGATCTGAACAGAGCGAGTCCGAAAGATAATTTTCCTTTACCTCATATAGATGTTCTGGTTGATAACACATCAGGGCATTCGTGGTTCTCTTTTATGGACGGTTTTTCGGGTTACAATCAAATCAAAATGAATCCGGAGGATATGGAGAAGACAACTTTTACTACACTGTGGGGCACGTTTTGTTATAAAGTCATGCCTTTTGGGTTGAAAAATGCTGGGGCAACGTACCAAAGGGCTATGGTGACATTATTTCATGATATGATGCATAAAGAAATTGAAGTCTATGTAGATGATATGATCGCCAAATCCCAAACAGAAGACGGGCACGTTCAGAATTTGAGAAAGTTGTTTCAGAGGCTACGAAAGTATCAGTTGAAACTTAACCCTAATAAGTGTACTTTTGGGGTTACATCTGGCAGGCTGCTTGGTTTTGTGGTTAGCAGACGAGGTATCGAAATTGATCCAGATAAAGTTAAAGCGATTCAGAATTTACCACCTCCAAAAACCCAAAAAGAAGTTCGAGGTTTCCTAGGAAGGTTGAATTATGTCTCTCGGTTTATTTCTCAGTTAACTGATAGATGTGATCCAATCTTTAAACTGCTGCGAAAGAATAATCCATGTGAGTGGGACGATGCATGTCAAGAAACGTTGGACAAGATCAAAGAATACTTGTCAAATGCGCCGGTGTTGGTGGCTCCTATTCCTAAAAGACCATTAATCCTCTACTTGACGGTGTTCAAGAATTCCATGGGGTGTGTGCTTGGGCAGCATGATGATACTGGAAAAAAAGAAAGGGCAATTTATTACTTGAGTAAGAAGTTTACCGAATGTGAAGTACGGTACTCGTTTATCCAGAAGCTGTGTTGTGCGCTTGTTTGGGTTACTCGACGGCTTAGACAATACATGTTATACCATACCACGTGGTTGATATCAAAGCTTGATCCATTAAAGTTTCTGATGGAGGCACCAGCATTGACCGGGAGATTAGCACGTTGGCAAATGTTATTGTCTGAATTTGATATTTTATACGTAAACCAGAAAGCAGTTAAAGGGAGTGTTATAGCTGATTTTCTCGCAAGTAGAGCTTCAGAAGATTATGAACCTTTGAACTTTGATTTTCCCGATGAAGATGTGATGACCATTTATGTGGAGGAAGATGATGAGGTGAAGAAATGGAGTTTGTATTTCGATGGAGCAGTTAACGCACTAGGACGTGGAATTGGAGCTGTATTGATCTCCCCATATGGTATATACTATCCTCTCACAAGCAAGTTAGAGTTTTTGTGCATGAACAATATGGCGGAGTACGAAGCATGTGTTATGGGATTGAGGGTTGCAATAGAAAGAAAAATAAAAGCCCTGGAAGTGTATGGAGATTCAGCCCTGGTTATTTATCAACTACGTGGAGAATGGGAGACAAAAGACACAAAGTTGATGGAATACCGGAAGTTGGTGTTAGAACTGATTGAAGAGTTTGAAGAGGTAACTTTTGCATACCTCCCTAGAGAAGACAACCAGATGGCGGATGCTTTAGCTACACTGGCTTCGGTATTTCAAGCAAATAGACCGGAGGATATGATGCTGATCCGAATGCAAAGTTATGAAACATACGCTCATTGCTGCAGTATAGAGGAAGATGATGGGAACCCTTGGTATTTTGATATTCTGCAATACATCAAGTTCCAAACTTATCCATTTGAAGCGAATGATAATGATAAAAGAACAATCAGAAGATTGGCTGTCGGATATGTGTTAGATGGTGACGTCTTATACAAGAAAACCAGAGATCAAATGTTACTCAGATGTGTCAATGCTCGTGAAGCTAGAAGTATTCTTGAGGAAGTACATGACGGGATATGTGGTACGCATGCCAACGGTTTCTCGATGGCACGAAAAATAATGAGATACGGATACTATTGGTCTACTATGGAAGGAGATTGCATAGAATACGCCAAGAAGTGTCATAAATGTCAGATTTATGCAGATAAGATCAACTCTCCACCAGTACCGTTACACACTATGAATTCACCGTGGCCTTTTGCTGTATGGGGAATGGATGTAATTGGGCAGATTCACCCGAAAGCTTCGAATGGGCATCGTTTCATCTTAGTGGCTATTGATTATTTCACCAAATGGATAGAAGCTGCTTCTTATGCCAACATTACGAGGACAACTGTGTGCAAATTTTTTAGGAAAGAGATCATTTGTCGATATGGTCTACCAGAACGAATCATCACAGATAATGCAACTAATTTCAACAACAAAGTGATTGCATAAACCTGTGAGCAGTTCAAGATAATTCATCACAACTCTGTGGCATACCGACCGAAGATGAATGGAGCGGTTGAGGCAGCTAACAAAAACATCAAGAAGATTGTATCGAAGATGACAAAAACGTACAAAGATTGGCATGAAAGACTTCCTTTTGCTTTGTTTGCGTACCGTACTTTAATGAGAACATCTACTGGGGCAACACCCTACTCTCTAGTGTATGGGACTGAAGCAGTGTTACCACTTGAAGTTGAAATTCCGTCTCTTCAGGTTTTATCAGAAGTGAAACTAGATGATGCAGAATGGGTACAGATTCGTTTTGATCAGTTGAATTTGATTGAAGAAAAGCGGTTGAAAGCTATTTGCCATAGCCAAATGTATCAGAAGCGGATGATTCATGCTTATGATAAGAAAGTTCGACCGCGAGAATTCCGAGAGGGTGATCTAGTGCTCAAAAAGATCTTGCCGATTCATCGTGATTTCCGTGGGAAATGGATGCCGAATTGGGAAGGGCCATATGTTGTCAAAAAGGCCTTTTCCGGAGGTGCAATGATCTTGACTGAAATGGACGGAAAAGAATTACACAAGCCTGTGAATTCCGATTCAGTTAAGAAATATTACGCCTGAAGAATAAAAAAATGAAGAGAAAATAAAAAGAGAATAATAGAAAAATAAAAATGAAGCGAAAACCCGAAAGGGCGTTTCATATAAAAATGATAAAAATAAAGAAGGAAGGGTT
The DNA here is from genome assembly GCA_035048815.1 of Abelmoschus esculentus. Classification (NCBI taxonomy): domain Eukaryota; kingdom Viridiplantae; phylum Streptophyta; class Magnoliopsida; order Malvales; family Malvaceae; genus Abelmoschus; species Abelmoschus esculentus. The sequence continues at coordinate 9,349,385 of JAUCBN010000049.1, forward strand.
GAGATGAAAACTCGCAAAGGGCGTCTCGATACCAAAGGAGGATTTGGGTCAAAAACCAGAAATGGCGGCTCAAATGCATAACAGTAGGCATCCGGCAATTTATACCTCTCGGTTATCTAGTAGTTCAGAAAGGGGCTTCATGTTTGCAAAATTAGATCATCACTTGAATAACTGTTAGACAAGCAGATCTACTTTAAATCTATATCTCGGGAAAGGGTCCCGATGATTGCTTGTAACGGGCACTTGAGAATTTGCATTTGTTTCTTGATTTTCTTTCTTTTGGTTTGCCATGACAATTTTAAAAATTCAATACTTATTACAAACATACAAAAAGCTTCAGTACATATTCATTTTTTCTTCCGAGCTTTTCTTTTTATCCAAAGCATCGTGCAAGTGAACTCGTGTAAATTAACAAATATGAGAATCTTTTGTCATTATTTTGTTTTAAAAGTTATAGGTAATATTTGCTTTTCCAGATCAAGATGATGGAATGAAGGGTGAATATATTCAAACAATCAAACAGAATCCTAAAACAAGGGACACAACAGAAAGAAGTTTTCAAACAGTGACTGAAATCAGTGTCAAGACCAATTCAAAAAAGAGAGAGAAAAAGAAAAAGAAAAAAGAAAAAAAAGAAAAAGAAAAAAAGAGAAAGAAAAAATCAAAGTGAAAACCTGAAAGGGCGCTTTGAGAAAAAATAATTTGAAGTGAAAACCTGAAAAGGCGCTTCAAAAACAACTTTGTGAAAAAGATTGTCATCAAAGGTTGCCCATTAATATGAGATGAAGAATCAAGACATCATCAAGATTGCAGAGAAAAGAGGAAAGAGTCGATTGTGTTCCTCAAAATGACAGTTGACTGATAATATCTGCCTGTCTAGGCATACTCATGCATCATAATAGAAATATTTGCATTAGGATCATACTAATAAAGCATCACATTTCTATTTGAACAGGATTCAGAAACCTACGAGAAATGATTCAGCAAAAACAATCAAACAACAACAATTCAAGCTTTCATGGAATATGAGGAATTTCGTAATAAGAAGAACAACCTCAATTTCCATCATTTGATAAGTTTGAAGAAATTCATAATAAGAAGAACAGCTTCAAACTTTGGAGAAATTCATAATAAGAAGAACAGCTCCAAACTTTATGAAATACGAGGAAATTCATAATGAGAAGAACAACCTCGGGTTTCATCACCTTTTGTCTGAAGAAATTCATAATAAGAAGAACAGCTTCAGGTCATGGAGAATTTCATAATAAGAAGAACAACTCCAAATTCGATGGGATACGAAGAATTTCATAATAAGAAGAACAGCTTCGGGTTCATCATCTTTTTGTCTAAAGAAATTCATAATAAGAAGAACAGCTTCAGTCCATGGAGAATTTCATAATAAGAAGAACAGCTTCGGGGTCATCATCTTTTGTCTGAAGAAATTCATAATAAGAAGAACAGCTTCAGTCCATGGAGAATTTCATAATGAGAAGAACAGCTCCAGGTTTCACGGGATACGAGGAATTTCATAATAAGAAGAACAACCTCAGGTCCCACAACAGGTATCTAGCTTGAAGAATTTCATAATAAGAAGAACAGCTTCAAGCTTTGTTAGCGTAACAAAGGCCAACAAGCTTAGACAAAATTCGTGTCATTTCAGTCTTTGCTCGTCTCCTGCTCCGCAGCATTGAGCAAAGAGGGGCAGCTGTAGAACATGAATTTTGTCCAAGCTTGGACCTAAATAAATAATATAAATAATAAATAAATAAAATAAATAATTAAATAAATAAAATAAATTAAAAAAAAAAAGAAAAGAAAGAAAAGGAAAAGGAAAAGGAGTTTGAATCGGTTAGTGGGGGGAGGTTACTTACAGTTTTGAATCATGGGAAGATATATGGTGGAAATTCAGAGAGTTTAAGGAAAAAAAAAGAAAGAAAAAGGCAAAAGGGGGATCGGTGGGAGGATCCAGTGAAGCAAGGGGGAAAATTATTGAGGATTCGATTAGAGAAAACCATTCGGGAGCAATTGAAAGTTCGGGAATACACCAAGAGGTAAGTTTATTCATTCATCCTCGGTATTCTAGTGTTAATGATGATTCCAAATTAATTTTGTTGATAAAAATAGTCGGATGTTGATTCGGGTAGGTTTAGAATGGGTTTTGGTAGTCCAGATTTAAGTTGGATCAAATTTTAGGTGAAGGTGAAGAGTTTTAGGTGTTGTTTTAATGAAACCGAGAGTTTAGGGGGGGAATTTTAGTGTTTTTAGTGTTTAAACCATGAGAAATCCGAATTTCTGAGTTGTTTTAGGGAATTTTAAGGTTTCCGGTGAGTTCGCCGGAGCCGGAGATCGTCACCGGTGTCAGAAACGGTGCTGGAGTGGTGGTCGGAAAACTCGTCGGCGCGGTGGCGGGAGATGGCGACATGGATCTGAGGGCGGCTGGTGCGGCGGTTCTGGATAGTGTTCTTGGTGTTCTTCATGTTCTTCCAAGAACAATGAAGAACACCAAGCAAAATAGGGTGTTTGATCCGTTTAGTGTAGGTTTTCTGGGTTTAGACGTGTTTGTGTAGAGAGGATTCTGAGGGTGAGTCGGTTGGCCGAGTTAAGGGTGATAACCCAAATGACCGAGTCAACTCGGTTCAAGGGTTTTGCTTGGCAGCAAAACGTTGTCGTTTCACGTCCCTTGGCCCGCGCGTTTTGATCCGGGTCAACCCGGATCCGCGCTCTTCAAGAAAAATGGGGAAATTACTCCCGCGGTCCCCCAGGTTTTGAACCGTAATTTATTTTAGTCCTTTTCCCTTAATTAAGGCCTAAAACTTCAATTTTCACTCAATTTAACCCCTAATTGGACCCAGTTCGAACCATTAATTCAAAATTTCATCAATTTTGACTTTAATTAGGATTAAATTTAATTTTAAACTTAGGTTTAATTTAATTAGATACTTAATTGGATTTAATTAAATTTCCTAGGCTTAGAATTAATTTAAATTAATCAGAATTAAATCTAATTCAACCCTTGTAATCGAATGTTTGAATGTTTAATTCATGCTTCCCGTTTATGCCATGTAATTCCCGTTCTTTTAATTTAATTTTCCGATGTTTATTTTCGAGCTCCTATATCTTTTTAATGAAAATAACGTAACTCTTTTGTCATCTTTATTATTTTAATTGCTTTATTGATTTGTTTATTTTTTGCTTGCATGTTTTTAAATCATATAGTATATTTGTTTAGGATATCATTTAATTTACACTTAGATTAATTAAAATTAGAGCCTTTTTAGGATTAGCCGCTTTAATTAATTAATTAAATAGGAGAGAAAATTTAGTAATGATGACGTTCTAATCATATATCTTGGATACACTAAGTGGTCAGTGTTTTGAAATAACATTATGTTGGCCAATAGTGTACTTTGGTATCGTATTCGGTGCGTCATCGAAACATAGAAAATAAAAAAATTTTAGGGTTAGAATTTAATAAAATTAGACAAACTAGAAACACTAATAGTATTATTAATTTTGTTTGGTGTCAAAATGGTAGTGTCCGTGCATTCGGATGTTATCATAATACACCCGGTGAAATTAATAATTTAATAGGGTTTAAACATTTAATCAATGAAGCCTTTTTAGGTTAGAACTTAAAATGAACAAGATAATAAATCGATCATGCATTTAAAACCTTTTGGGCCAAAATTTATATTTCTTTAAATACGAGTTAAGATTTCCTATTCTAGGACGTCTTTTGCAAAGCTCGTATTTAAAAGAAATGTATCTTTTTACCCAAAAGGATATTCTTATTCGAGTGATATTTATTTGACAATAATGAATTAAATTAAATTATTCGAAATGCCAAAATGCCACGTGTAATTAATAAGGTACCGATCTCGGGCGCTCGTAAGGGCCGTCTTTACGCGTAACCGACTCCCGAACCCAAATGTTTTCAAAATGAATCTCTGGTTTGTTTTATGGTGTCTGGCCTACCAAAGTGGCCGGTGGCGACTCCCAAGTTTTTTAAATTCAAATAAAATACGTTTTTAATACCCCGATTTTTCATAAATAATAATTAAAAGTGGTAAAAAACTCGATTTTTCAAAATTTATTCGCCAGGCTATTTCACACTTTTCGGCTTTAAAATGGTCGCGACAGTCCCGATAACCACCGGTTCCTGAAAATTGGAACCAGTCCCGTTCACAGTCATATTGAGTCCTAAATTTTAGAAATTAGTCCCGTTACTAGTGGGAACCGGTTCCAATACCGGGGACCCGGTCAATTGATTTATTATTAAAAAAATTAAGCAATAGGAGAAAAAAATTCAACTACCAATATTAATATTAAATAATAAAATTATAATATTGTAGGCTTGAAAATTAAAGTTTTAAAACGATTCATACTCATAATATTAATACATGAGAAAGTTTGATAAGAAAAGATAAAAAAAAAAAAAAAGAACATTATATATTACAAGCAAATAAATCAGTATCGGGTACATGGTATTGGCTCTGGTTCTATTGAGTACCCACTGGGTACCGGGTCTAGAAGATCAAGATCCAGTCCCGGTTACAACCGATTTCTAAATTTTGGATCCAGTCCCGGACCCATCAGTAGCAATTCCGAGTAAAAATCCACCGAATCTAACTGGATTCAGGACCGGATAATTGAGTTTATTGCCCACCCCTAATGACAAGGGTACTTTAGAGAAATGAAGAGTGTATTGTAGGAAAAACTTTGAGTTCCAATATATCAGAAGGTAATGCCATGGAAGCTGTTAGGTTCTCCGGATTGTATTATTAAACTCAACAGAGCTGGCTGTTAATTTAGTGTCAAGTCAAGCTTCATAGTTAAAGATTTGGCCTATCACACATTCATTTCAGGTCTTTCCTGGTTTTGGACTCTAAATTGCAACTTCTGTTATCCTGGATAGGTGCTTTTATATGATGAACCAACAGCTGGATTGGATCCAATGGCATCTACTGTTGTTGAAGATCTCATCCGCTGTCCATACAAAGGATGAGGATGTACCTGATGCTTTTATATGGGATTTCACTGTTACACATAACGTTGTATTTCATGTTAAATTTTTAATGGTACATATGCTTTTTTATAATATATATGATTTGCATGCATTTGTTTTAGTACCTTATTAAATGATAATATGTTGCAGATGTTATCGAAATACAAATACAAACATGTTGCAGAATGAATGTCATTAGAATCTAATCATTGAAAATCAAGTCATCCAATCTTGATAGCTAGAAAGGTTAAGTATTTTGAAGTTTTGAGATGCCATACCTTCTCATAGGTTTAGCATTTAAAGAAAAGGAAAGTTGAAAATGTAAAGAAACAACCCTTCACTGCATTAAACTTGTCTGCAGGATGTAACTCCTAGCTCGAGCCGAACAGAACAGACCCACAATACTGAAATAGAAACTAACAAATGAACTTACACAGAACACCCAGACCAATATTGGTCCTTCTACTTCTTCAAATGTCTTTCCAGCCGCTACCGGGGGGCCTTCGCTTTCACATCCTTCACCAGACGACTCCACACACAAGTCCGGGTTACCAGCAAACGCTCCTGGGAATCTACGGTATCCCTGGTTAGCAGGAACTGATCCTGACAAACCATTATATGACAAATTCAAGAGTTTCAGATTTTTCAGGGTTAAGATGTTTCCAGGGATTTGACCGGACAAGGAATTATGTGACAGATCTAAAGCCCTTAAGTTCCGCATTTTCTCCAAACTCGGAAGCTGTCCGTTGAGGTAGTTATAAGATAAATTTAGATATTCCAACCCTTCTACTTCAAAGAGAACATCTGGAATCTCACCCCGTAACAAATTATCTGACAAGTCGATTTCAACCGTTGAGGACAGTTTGAAGTTGAAGCTTAATTCACTAGTATTAATGACCATGGTGGAAACTTTAATCTCGACATTTCTCATTGAAGTAAATGGCTCTTTGGGTTCTCTATCACTATTTCCATTGTTATTGTGGAAGCTAATATTGAAGTTACCATCGGGTATGAAGCCTGAGAATTTGTTCCCGGAGAAATCAATCATCTTGATTGCTTCAAATGTGAATAGCCAGCTGGGTAGATTCCCACTGAATTTGTTATGAGCTAGGGAAAGATACTTCAGGTTCAACCATTTCGTTATCGCATCATTCAATGTTCCAGAGAGGCGGTTGGAGCTCAAATCTACAATTTCCAGTGATTTTAACCCTGCCAAGGTTAGTGGTATTTCGCCAGATATCTTGTTGTGGCTTACATCCAATATCTTCAGACTATCCAGTGCATCGAGCTCGGGTTGAATTTCACCAGAAAGATTGTTGTTGTTCAGTATCAATGCAAGTAACTGAAAACATCCAACAATATCTAATGGAATGGAACCCGATAAGGAGTTGTGGGACAGATCAATCACTTGGAGATAAGTCAAATTTCCAATCCTTGGGGGAATTTCCCCCGTGAGGAGATTATGAGAAAGAAACAATGCTTGCAAGCTTTTCAGCTCCGTGATCTTCAACGGGATATTACCGGAAAACTGGTTGTGAGAGAGGTCCAGAAGAACAAGGCCTGATTTTTCTGTTGCTGCTGCAATTTTTACCGGAAGAGGGCCTGATAAATCATTGAAACTCAAATCCAATACAATCAACTTTTCAGTAAACACGAGTCTCGGAGATATACCATAACTCAGGTGATTAAATGAAAGATTAAGATGTGCCAACGCTTCCAGTGAGCCAATACAAGTAGGTATTCCTCCAACAAGAGAATTATCAGCCAATGTCAGAACAGTTAGACTCTTTGTAGCAGCAGAAAAACAAGGCAAAGTTCCAAAGAACTTATTTGATGCAAGACTGAGATACTCCAACGATTGATAAAACTCATGAACATTGCCCGACAAATCGTTGTCTCCAAGATCCAAATGTCTCAAAGACTTCAAATGAAATAAGCTGTCAGGTATCTCCCCATGAAACGAATTCAAACTCAAATCAAGTTTTTCCAAATTGCTCGAAAAGTTACCAATCCACCGTGGCAAAATGCCACCAAGTTCTCGGTTTCCGCTCAACACAAGTTCTCTCAATTGCCCAAGTCTCATCAAATCATCAGGTAGAACTCCACTAAAGCAATTGTGACTAAGATCAAGAGCCTTAAGACTACCCAATGAACCAAAACATGTTGGAATTGTGCCATTGAAGTTATTCTCAGACAATTTCAAGTGTTCAAGAAATGACAGTTCACACAGAACAGGGTGCAACATACCAGACAAATTCATATTAGCAAGGTTCACAGAAACAACACGACCAGTCCGGTTTTCGCAAGAAATACCTGTCCAATTGGTGCAGTTGGACCCAAACCAGGAGGCTAAGCTCTGGTCAGGGTTTTGAACTGATGACCTAAACAATAACAGTGAGGCTTTGTCTTCAGGGTCAAGATCAGAACACTGAGATGGGTTAAAGTAACATAGAGACAATAACATTAGTAAGAGCAAGAGTGGCAGTGTGGGTAATTTCGAAGATGCCCAGGGGTGAAAAACGGGAAAATCCGGTTTGAGCTCCATGAGTGAAACAAACTCAAAACAGAAACTAACCTGGTGAAATATTTACAGACAGAAGCTAAAATACAAAACCCATTTCTTATGATGCTCTAACAAATCTAAATGTTTGAAGCCATATACAAAAAACTCAAAAGTGTAATGAACAGAACAGTGGAAGGAGAAGTAAATAGGGAGTTGTACAAGGTACGAAATCTTGCACCCTTGTTTGTTTCTCAGGAAATTTTAGAACCCAGAAACAGAATACTGAATGTGGCGAGAGAGCAAGAGAGATTCTTACCAGAGAAAGTGGAGAAGTTGAGCAGATAAGCTGAGGAATGTTAGTGACTAGAGAGAGAAGCGAGAGAGGAATACTATAGTAATTACGCAAACATTCTCTTGCTTTATTCGTTTAAGTAAAGTCCACATCATTTACTTATTTCTTACTATTGCCTTTTTATGTTTTTAAAAGCATCGAGCGCATTGAGGTATTATAATTTTTAAATTTATAAATTATAGTCAAGCGTAATTAATCGAATTAAACCAAATAAAAAATACTTCATATATTTTTATTTTTTACTTAAAAAATAAAATAAAATTATTTTGTCAAGATAAATAATTTTTTTAAAAACTAACGTTAATATAAAAAATCTGAAAACTGAAGTTAACCGAACTGAAAACCGATAATTACTAAAATAGCTTATCGAATTAAACCGAAACCGAATACACCCTTAACAGAGATGAAGCAATATTGTGGCTAAAGAAAATATTGTCTCTCTCAAAAAAATTTTAGTATAATTATATTTTAGGTTTTCAATTTAAATATTCGTCAAATATGATTTTTATTTGTTTTAATTTTAAAATTTAAAGATTTAATATTTTTTTTCCATCCTATTGTTTGATCCTATATCTGTTTTTAATACGATAGTTGATGGTTGCTACCTTGTTGTTTGCTGCTTAATTGTAGCACCAACCATAGTCCTAATTGTTGGAAGATAGTAGATAATTAGAGTCTTTAAGACATATTTATTGGTAAATTTAAATTTTTGAATAATAAATATTCGAGTTTATATTTATATTCCATAAAAATGATATATAATATAATTAAATTAATTAAATAATAAATGAAAATTTGATATTTAAAATGAACTATTATAAATGTTATCGAGAAAATATCTACCCATATGAGATACATATGGGAGTTTAGAAGATGTTTATAATCAAAATAACTAATATGTTTATTATTAAATGTCTAACTTAATTGAAGTTGGAAGTATACTTGCAAGTTGATAATGTGAATATTGCTAAAATATTTTTTAGTTAGCACTCATGTAAATTTTTTTTTTTAAATTATGAATTAATTATAAAATTAAATTCTTATAAACTATTTATCTGCTCCATCAATTCCTTCTGATCTAATATCATTTTTTTTTCTACACAATCCATTCCATCTTCTTTTCTCTCTCGAATTTGCTCTGCTATGGTGTTAGAAGAAGGCTCAGCTGAATTTGATTGTTTAATAAAGTTGTGTTGCTTACTTTAAATACTTATTGTTGTATTTTAAGAGATAAATATGTAATTTATAACAGTTTAATCCTGTTCCATATCTGAAATACTACATTTAAGTCACTTAAAATCCGAATCATGAAATTTTCATTTAACGCAATAAATTTTGTTATTATCAAAACATTAAGATACTCATAAATTCATGTAAGCAAGGTATCATTATAAATATATTTATAAAATAGGATATACAAATTTAAATATCATTTTTTAAAATATTTTAAATAAAGTTTACAAATTTAACCCATGTAAGTTCTTATGAAAACAATATATAACACCCTAAAAAGGTCTAGCCGGAATTAAGTTCCAGCAATTGAAAATCCTACATTAAAAAATTTCAAATATTACGTTGACTTTGTCTATGTCCAATACATTGTTATTAGACTCTAATTGAGTCAAGCTATAGACTTTAGACCTAATTGAAGTCATTAAAATTTATTTATTAATTAAATTGTAAAAATTAAAAGTGTTAAGGGCAAAAATACAAAGTTTAAAATAATTAAGGACCATAGATGTAATTTTCCTATTTTTGTGCTCACTCAGCTAGTAGATTAAGGTGTTCATGTGAAGGTGTTTCCTTAAAATGGGAAATATATGATAAGTGAAAGGGTGGCCATAATTATTGGAAAAAGAAATAAAATAGGAAAATTTTACGACGGGCGTCGAACACCGTTGAACACCACTAATGTTGAGCATTGTTGAACACTATTAATAAAAATTTAAAACCTGAAACACTCAATATGTAATTAATTTATTAAATTAATCTTCCTTATACATAAGGAAATCCCAATCGACAGTCATTTGGGGAAAGTAGTTTTAATTTTTTAAAATTCTTTCTTTTTGTTTATAACAACATTGAATCTCTCGAAAAATTATATTATGGGTAAGTCTCATCACGTGTCCATGAGATCAACCACTAAAAATCATCTATCTCATCAATTTTTTCATTTTATATATTTTTCTCAAGTAAATCTTCACTTAAAAAATTGTTTTTAAAATGAATTAACAGTAAATACGAGTGAAGATTCACTTAAGAAAATATGACATGAAAAAAATAATAAGATGGATAGTTTTTAATGGTTGGTTCCATGGATGACGTGATGAGACTTACCCATGATATAATTTCTCCCTTTTCTCACCTTCCTCTTCGTGGTTTAAAAAATTAATAAGTACATTTATTGTGATCTTCTTCAAATGCTTAAGTAAATACCTCCATTGAAGCTTTAATCAAGCTTGAGGTTTTACCGATTTATTGATTCCATCTCCTAACTATTGGTTTTGTAAGTAAAAACACCAAAATTATTGATGAATTTAATGGATATTGAGGGTTTAATTCTAAATTGAAGTTATTAAACTCCATAGTTAGACCCTTGCTTCACAAGCTCAAATCTATGGAAGTTTTGTTAGCTAATTATAACGACCCAAAATTTAAGTTAGTGAACCGAGTCTTATACCTGAATTATATGATTTTTGTTGAGTGCCCATTAATTGAACTTTTGGGCTATTTGAATTAAGGTTTGGTTGGGCCCCAAGTGTGTTCTAATGGGATGACAAATGTGTAACTCTTTTAAAAGGGAAAACAAAATATATAAAAAAATAATAATAATAAAGAGAGAGAATATCATTTAAATAAAAAGAGTGGTGGGCGATTTAATGGAGAAAGAAAAAAAGAAAGATATTTTGGGAAGATAAAGAAAAGAGAGAGAAATCGAGAAAAAAAAAAGAGATTTTGAGCTTTGATACACGATCACCGGAGCTTTCTAAGTATGTGTATATGTATCGATGTTATGTGACCTAACTTCACTCATATCGGGGCTATTTTTAATTAGGTGTAAAAATAGTTTGACGGTTGATTCTTGAAAATCAAGGTTTTATCATTTTATTTGTTAAATCTTGAAAATTAGGGGTTAGTATTAAAATAGGTTTTTTTAATTAATTATGAAAATTAATCCTTATTTTTAATTCGTATTAATTAATTAAGAAAAATTCAATTTTACCCCTTATTTAATTTGAAAACAATTTAGAGTCGTCACTGGCCACTTTGGTAAGCCAAACACCATAAAAAATAAATTAGAGATTCATTTTTGAAAATTTGGGTTCAGGAGTCACCACAGCAAAATAGGCTTTTCAAAACACTTTTAAAAATATTTTTTGAGAAAACACTACAACATTTGTACCTTTAGTGGGGTTTACCTAAAAACATTGTTATATATAAGTCTTTTGTGGCGTTTTAGGTAAAACGCCATTAAAAACTGTCTTTAGCGACATTTTTTATCAAACAATGCTAAAATACTGTTGCGTGTAAAAAGAGTGCACAAATAGTGCAAGTGTACACGTCGCAAGTAATAAAGTGATAAGTATCGAGCATCGTCTCCACAGGGATTCGTGTACTTAATATGCTTTCTTTTCTCTTCTCGCTCTGTAAAAGAAATAAAAGACATAGATTAATTTGGTTGTTTTGAAAACTAAAATAACTGAATAATAAAGGAGAACGGTGAATGGAAATAAGATCAGATTTAAAGAGTGGGCAGGATCCGGTTGAATCGTATTGTGAGTTCAATTGACTTGTTTCTGTTCTGTGCAATAATGCAACACTGCCTTGGCAGAACTGCAGTTTCCTGCCTCGACAATGAAGACCAGCGTCCGCCGCGGCAATCCCTTGCTCTTGGGTGGACTTCTTCAAGGTTCGGCAAAGTGTCCTTGGATGACTTCGCTTATCCCTAAGTTGAAGTACTGTTGATGACTAGTCCTTGATGATACCTCCTGGCGTGAATCAATGATAACCACCAACCAATCTCACACTTCTTTTAGCCGCTGAAACTCTAACCTATCCCTAGACCGAGTTAGTATTTTTCAGCTAGAAAAATACCGTACTTATTCCTTTCGTGAATCCAACTCTCCCAATATTGGATAAATAAATTTCTCACAAACTTCTCTCCCGAGCTTGAATGCAAGATCAATGAATGGCAAAGAATAAGCAAACCTTAATATTTTATTGCATAAAATAAGAAAACAAAGTTCAATCTTCTCTCACAAATACTCGACAACCTTCACCTAACTCTAAGAAAATTTAGAACATAATGGAGACAAAGAAAACTCTAAAAGTCTATTGAGAACTCTTTTCTCTCGTGCGTTATATCTCTCTCCTTCATAGGCGGCACACCCTTTTAAATAGACTAAAATTACGGCTACATCATGCTTGGAGAAGAAGTAGAGTTGGTTTGGATGTTTCCTTCTTTAAAAAGGTAAATCTCTTTAATTTAATGACTTTTAATCCAATGCCAACTTTAACTTTTTTCCATCTTTTCGTCTCCTTCTCGAACTCGAACTGCCACATGGAGTGTCCAGAAAAATCCCACTTTTCGTGCTCTTCAAGTCGGTCACCACTTTGACTTTTTAACATAATGGAATTACCCGCCCCGACAGGTTACACTGCTGCCCCGATGGAGGTTTGACTTTGAGTCCACTCAGCTTCCATCAGTAGAAACTGCTATATGTGGCTGGTTCAATTAGGATCCACCTCATGGTTCATTGCCCTGTTCTCTCTTATTATTCATTGCTGCTTTCCAGGCGCCCTTATCATGCTGTCACGACAATGGAGTCCAGTCACGGCCTCGGCCCTAGTGAACCTGCAAATGCACAAAGATGCATCAAAGCTTATATTTTCTATAATTATAATTCTTAAGATTCATGAAGATAACATATGCAAATATCACATATTAAGTTCGTGTATCTGTCCAAGTAGGTGTAGATTAAGTGATTATTGCTCATGAAAAGTGTGAAAAATCAGTCTTTTGAGCACTTATCAAATACCACAAAGACATAAATTTTTGTTACATTTTTTCCTAAAATGCCACAAAAGACATGACTTTAAGTGGCGTTTTTCAAAAAACGCAACTGAAAACATAGTCTATAACACCCAAAATATTTTAATAGATTAAAAAAAGATAGAATATGAAAAGAAAATCTATTAAAACTGAAAAAAATAAGGTTGTAGAGTTTGAAACCCATAGCTAGGTGAAATTATTTCTTAAACATCTAAGCTAAAGTAGCTCTTGAGATTAAGTCACCCTCATTTTTATAAAAAAAAAAAAGAGAGCCTATTGTATTTTAGATCTAAATGATAAATATTAAAACAATCAACTCACCCTCTTTAACATATATTTTTCAATCTGAAAATTTTTTCCGACCTTTCAACTCCCTCAAATCTATTTTGACCCCAATCTACCCCACCCCTCTGTTGTGGCCTTCACTGCCACTATCGGCCTGTTCACCAATGTATGTTGAACCTAAACATAGTCACCACTCGCGGATTTGTCCTTCCATTCATCGTCTAAGAGTAGTTAAGCATTCGAACCCATGTAGTAATCCGTCGATCGTTCTTCATTTTCGAGTTTCATCAAAAACGCTAAAGAAACACTAATCTCCTAAACTAGTTGAGCTAAATAGAGGAAGAAGGTGCAATGATCCAAGTTAGATTATTAGTTGTTTGAATCATTGAAAGTTCTGCTCAGTTAAGGTTTAGTTTATTTTGGGTTTAGGTTGTCTTTTCATAGTTAAATCAAATTGGGTTATAATTGACAGGTTTAGACTATTATGATTTTTAAAGAGTCTTTGTAGGTGGCAAAAGAAGTTCCAGATCAATCTTGTTATGGATGTTCTCTAAGAAAAATTCCAAACATTCTTTGTTTCTTTCCCATTAAATTCATTGATGAAGTATGGTAATATCTAATGCTTGCAAATGCTTATGGAATCTCTTTGTCATAAAAAAGTGCTTTCCGAATTAGTTTTGGCTCGTAGAACTTGCTATACTTCACTTTGATTGGTAATACTTTTCAAGAGTTAAAGAAAAAGGCTTTTAGCAAACACTAAAAAACTTCATGATGGATGATATTTGACTATTTGTCCTTATAGATTTATGTTGATACGTATGACTTTCACAATTTTCATATGATCTCTATGATATGTCTGATGCCCTTTTGTTTCTAGGTTTGTATGGTATAATATCTATAAGCTGACCCAAAACTCCCTAGTTTGTATCAAATGAGCATGTTTGTGGGAAAATATAGGTTATTGATTCAAACACTTTGTAGGATTATATGGCTTGTTCCTACCATGGTCATCTATAAAAGTAATAAACCATTTACTACCATCAGAATCCTTCACTAAAGAAGGATTACAAATGTTATCACCCCCATCTCAATTTTTTTGTTATAATAGATCTTACCTTTTTTGAGCAGAACCCTTACTTTATCAAAGTTGTAATTTCGGGGATACGGGATGATTTCCATCACTCTCAACAACACCAGGTAACTTCTCCTATTTTCATTCTATAACTCTAGACTTCTCATCCAATCACTCCACAAATCTACCTTTGTTGTATACACCAACTTTAGGTTCTTCACCTATATCTCCTATACCAAATCCCTCACTTATATCTCTTATACCAACTCATTTAAAAACACCAACAATTCTTCTAGATTCTTTTAAAATACCTACTACTCCTAAAAAAAACTTTGATCTACATAAGAAGAAAAAAAAACTTTACTAGAGGTTATTTTGTAATATGACACTTGTCGAGAATTGGATTTGATTTTAATTTTCAATATGGAGGATGAAGGTAATATAATCAGTAAATCTACTGCTCCTAATCTTGATGATTTTTCTATTGCTATTAGAAAAGGAGCTAGACAATGCACTAAACTTACCATTTAGTGATTTGCTGCTTATAATTCTTTGGTGCCATCTTTCAAAGTCTCTATAACAAGTTTGGATGAGGAAGACATTCCTAACACTATTGACGAGGCCTAAAGCATCCTAAGTGGAGAAGAGTTGTTGAAGAATAAATCAATACACTTGAGAAGAATCATACCTGGTCATAACAGATTTTCAAAGTGAAAAAACTGTTGGTTGTAAGTTTTTTTTTATGAAATATAACTCTTGATGGCAGTGTACATAGATTTAAAGCAAGTCTAGTGGCTAAAGGATATACACAGACCTATGTGATTGATTTCAATAAAACTTTTGCTCTAGTGGCGAAACTCAACACTGTTCGAGTCCTTTTGAGCCTCGCTGCCAATAATAATTGGAACTTGCATCAATTGGATGTAAAAAATGCTTCTCAATAGAAAGTTAGAGGAAGAATTTTATATAAAATTCCACCTGGTCTGAAATCAATTGAAGGAATTCATAAAGTATGTAAACTCAACAGATAGCTTTATGGTCTAAAGCAGTTCCCTAGAGCTTTGTTTGACAGGTTTACTAAAGTTATTCTAAAGGATGGATATAAGCAATCACTAGTTGATTACACATTATTTATCAAGGTAACTTCAAGGAATAAAAGTGTTATCTTGATTGTTTATGTAGATGATATAATCTTGAAAGGGGATGATGATGAAGAAATTTATTGTTTGAATAATCTTCTGAATACAATGTTCGAAACAAAGGACTTTTAGAATTTAAGATATTTTCTTGGCATGGAAGTTCCAAGGTCAAATAAGGGTTTAATGATTAATCACTTGATTTGTTAAAAGAAGCAGGAATATTAGAGTGTAAACTTACAGATGCAACGATGGACCTGTAATAACCATTTTTGTCCGGGGATGGAACCTCTTAAACCGAATTCCCAAAACTCTGAACAATATCCCTAAATTATTATAAATATATAAATAAACCATAATTAAAAAAAATTCAAAAAAATTATTATTATCATTAAACCAAAAATCCATAAAATAGTCCATATTATAAAACTCCATCCCATTTTAATATCGATTACAATCTAATACCCATACACCCAAATCTGCTAGCCCAATTACAAAACCAAATACTTATTACAACTTAACCCATATACAATTAAACCAAAGCCCAACATCCACCTAATTACAAATCTTGACCCAACATCAACAGAACCCGAATACAACCAAATACAACCCTTTACCCGAATACAACCCACGACCCGGATAGCAACCCAACCTTTCCCTCTTCCCCTGCACCCTTTCAGTTCCCAGAAATTCCAGAATGTTCTGGGATCAAAATTGTTCGACTGCCCAGCAATCATCCACGTCCCCGACACCTGGAGTCCACGCCGGCAGTCCCTACCACGTCGACGGCCATGCGAGATGGTCCCCCCTCCTTTGCAAATCCGACCAAATGGTCCCCTCAATCGTACATGCCAACACCACAAACCGACAAGAAAACAAGAGAACAATTAGAGTCAACCAATATCAGAATTTCTTTTTTATTTCAATATTATGTAAAAAATCGACTATAAGAGTCGAATGATATCCTATGTAAACCCTAACGGGCATTCAAAGAAAGCAATAGACAAGGTATTTACAGAAAAACATTACTTTTTTTTTTCTTCTTATTTTCTTTCGAATATCAGGATACAAAGGGGGATTAGGGTTTCTTACCTCTGGAAAAGAAGGTTGATGTTGGTTCCCATTGCCAATCGTCTTCTTCTTCTTCATCTCTTCTAATCAATCTGACTCAGATCAAGGGGTTTACCCGATTTTGTTTTCAAAAAAGAAGAATGAAGGGTTTCGGTTTTCAACTCTTTGAGTTAAGAAATCTGATTTTTGGAGGAGTTTATTTTCATATTCGAGCTAAGATCTATATTTGAAATAAGAAAAAGTTTTTTAGGGTTCCGCCATCGCCGGTAGCCGCCGAGGCGACGGTGCAGTCACCGGTTTTTGAGAATGGGTTAGGATTATCTTTCTTTTTCTCTCAGAGCATTTTGCTCATGTTTTTTGCTTTGGTTTCAAATGAAGAAGGAAAAGATGGCTAAGGCCATTTGGCCTCTCCTTTTTTTATTTATTT
This sequence comes from Abelmoschus esculentus, assembly GCA_035048815.1. NCBI lineage: Eukaryota > Viridiplantae > Streptophyta > Magnoliopsida > Malvales > Malvaceae > Abelmoschus > Abelmoschus esculentus. Next base: position 9,366,289 of record JAUCBN010000049.1, read on the forward strand.
GGTTTACAAAACTACGTCGTTTCGACGCCCTCCAACCCGCGTGGTGACCCGATCTAGGGGAAGGATCCGCGCATTCATGGGTTTGGGGTTAATTGCATAATTGGTCCTTGTAATTTCGGGACGTTTGATTTCTGAGCATGGTTTAATCCCTTTTTTAGTTCACCGAATCTGTTTTTCCTTTTCATTTTTGACCATTATTGTTTTATTCATGTTTTAAATTAACCCCAACGTGCTTGTTTTTAACATTTTAACCTCTGATTTTGTTTCCTTTCGTATTTAAATATTTGTCAAATTTTATTTACCTTATTATCTTTCCTTTAATGGCAGTTAATTTCTATTAAAATTACCGTTTAAAACTTTTTCCCTTATCTTTTTATTCAATTGCATTAATTTTGGAGTTATTAAAGGCAATCGTTTCTATTTTTTAAGATTATTTCTATCTAATTTTATTATATTTTGAATTCTCATGTATTTTGTTTATTTCCTTTATTTTATATGTTGTTTTACCTTTTTTTTATGGCATTCAATGCCTTCAATTTTAATTTTGCTTGACTGCCGCATAGTTTCCCTTTTTTATACATATATATATATATTTTATTATTTATTTTTCTTATATATATTAACTGTTTTTTTTCTTTATATTTTATATTTTATTTTACTCATACTCTATATGTATATATATTACATAGTTCTGTAACGTTATTATAGTATTATATATTAATTTTTTTATATATATTAGATATTATATTTATATTATCATATTTATACCTTATTTATTATTTTATTTATTCATTCATCCGGCTTTACGGTGACCCGCAACGGGGAATGATCCGTATTATTTATAGCCCGTTTAGTGTAAATAACTAACTCCTAACTTTTAATTTCTCGCAATTTATTTTTTTCGTATCTAACATCTAACATTTAATTTACGCACTTTACTTTATCGTATTTACATTCTCGTATTTAATTTCTCGCATTTATTTTTCCCGTATATATTTTGTTGTAATTTATTTTGTGCATTTTATTTTCTGCATTATTTTATTTATGCTTGTAAATATCCGTATATTTGAATCATTTATTCAACATTTGTCACACCTCATTAATCAATGAATCGAATAATTAAGTCTTTATTCTGTCATAACGGGAACGTCTTCCAACGTATTGGTGGCGGTGTATGCGTTGCCTTCGGATAAAGATACGGTAAAATTAAAATATATTTACATTTTTAAATGGATAATAAATTAATAAAAATTTGAACTTGCAAATTTCCAATTCGGGCAACTATATTCGATTAGGTACCAATTTTTGGGCGGTGTGGGGTATTTTTATCCCCACCGTAACCGACTCCCGAACCCATTTTTTTGAATCTTTGGTTTTAACGGTGTCCGGTCTACCAAAGTGACCGGTGACGACTCTAGTCTTTTTCAAAATTAATTTCAATTTTATTCCAAAATAAACCTAAATTATTTTATTTTCAAACCCTATTTTGAATCCTTTAAACCCTAATTTTCCAAATAAAATTCCCGATTTTCTAATTTAAACAATTCACTAATTTTAACCTAAATTCTCAATTCTTTAAACCTAGTCCCAATTTTTACAAAAATTAAACCAAAAGTTTTTTTAACGACGGGAGGGTCGTTACAGTTGGCAACTCCGCTGGGGATCAATTTTGCTTTTACAAAAAGGGAGTCAGGCCTTAGAATGAATATTTCTGCCCTAATTGAAAAATACAAGTTTATTTTTGAAATTAATTTAATGTCTTTTTAACAATGCGAATTTATTTTAACGCATTTTAAAATTTGACATATAAACCCGTTCGTCTAGGTGGGGGGAAAATGCTAGCGCTTTCGTGTGGATATTGTTCCTCCGTATGGGCCTAGTAAGTACCTTCGGGGCTCTACTACCCTATGTTTTCGTGGGAATATTATTTTCCCGTATGAACATAGTGAAAGGGTCCCCTCGAATTGAACTCGATTGAGATGAGCCTATAATGGGTGATGATCAAGGCCTTGCTACCCTTAGTAGGGGACAGTAAAGACAATTCGAGTACCATTTTAGCACCAAAACTGTATGTAGAGAATCTAAATAACCCACCCTTTAGAGCCATGCGGTAACCCTAGAAATTAGAATATCATTTGATTAGGGTTTATCTCTGTGCTATAACATGTCAGGTTTATTTTTGTCATTTATTTGTAAATATTTTATTCTATACTAACCATTGTTTTGTTTTGACGTTTTGCATCATAGTATCTAGTCACATTACATCATCACATCATTCATTTATATTATACTTGCATCATATTTTCATATACAATAATCTCATCATTTGTACATGCACTTATTTTGAAAACCTAAGACTAATATTTTGGGATGTCCCGTAACAGTGATTCTGGATCGAAAGAAATCTACCTCGATTCAATACCCTTACGGTACCGGACGTAAAACCAAGATGGTGAACGAAGAACGCTTAGACCGAATTGAGCAAAACCAAAAGGACTTGCAAGCCGATATGGCTAGACAGTTAGCTAAATCCCAAGAAATGATGGATCAATTTCAGAAAATCCAACAAGATATGCTAGGTCAAATGGCACAAATGCTAGGGATTAAGCTTTCTGGTCCTAGAGAAGCATCCACTACAAACCAAATAATGAATCCTGATCTCAAAGAAGGGAATGAGTATCCTGTGTATCCTCCGGGATTTACACCAGTTCCAGCAAAAGCTCAGATTGACCCTCAAGTGATCTTGTCTAAGGGAAAGTCCGTGTTTCATCAAGCCAGCGCACCGTCTGCCCCATAAATGAAACCAATATGTGAGGATCAAGTCGAGAATTTTGTCTCAGAGATGGATCAATTGATGGGAATTGAGAAATCTAAGATGGAAACTTCTAAAGAAATCGAAGACCGATGCAAGCGGCTCGAGGAGAAAATGGAAGCCATGGAAGTGGTAGATACTTTTAGTGGGTTTGATGTACATGAACTCAGCCTTGTCCCTGATCTGGTACTACCCCATAAATTCAAGTCCCCGGAGTTTGAAAAATATGATGGAACAAGTTGCCCACATGCACACCTCACCATGTATTGCCGTAAAATGACGGGATACGGGAGAGATGAAAAGTTACTCATCCACTGTTTCCAAGACAATCTCTCTGGATCTGCTACTAGATGGTATAACCAGTTGAACCGATATCTGATCAAATCATGGAAGGATCTGGCGAAAGATTTCCTCGGACAGTACAAACATATGAGTGACATGATACCCAACCATTGGGATTTGCAACACACAAAACAGAAATCTAATAAAAGTTTTAGACAGTATGCTCAGCGTTGGAGGGATATGGCAGCTCAGGTTCAACCCCCGCTTAGTGAGAAGGAGACAGTAGTCATGTTCATCCAAACTTTGGAGGGCCCAATTTTGGATCGTTTGATAGGCAATGCTACTACCAATTTTTCTGACCTTGTGCTATCCGGTGAGCTCATCGAGAATGCAATAAAAAATGGTAAAATTGAAAGTGGGGGCAATGCATCTCATAAAAAGACCCAATATACTAAGAAAGATCATGACGTGAACTATTCGAGTGCCTACAATGCCGAATATTCAAAACCAGTAACTGTGGTGCAACCTAAGGTCGTGCCGCACACCCAAGGTTCCTCCAACCAAGAATCGGGTCAGAGAAGGAACAATGAAAGGATAGAGTTCACCCCATTACCATCACTTACGGCGAACTATACAAAAAACTATTTGATGCCCATATAATGGCGCCCTTCTACCAAGCTCCATTGCAACCCCCATTCCCAAAGTGGTATGATCCTAGTGCAAAATGTGTAATATATGCTTGTAAATATTCGTACATTCGAATCATTTATTCAACATTTGTCATACCTCATTAATCAATGAATCGAATAATTAAGTCTTTATTCGGTCGTAACGGGCCCGTCTTCCAACGTATTGGTGGCGGTGTATGCGTTGCCTTCAGATAAAGATACGGTAAAATTAAAATATATTTACATTTTTAAATGGATAATAAATTAATAAAAATTTGAACTTGCAAATTTCCAATTCGGGCAACTATATTCGATTAGGTGCCAATTTTTGGGCGGTGTGGGGTATTTTTATCCCCACCGTAACCGACTCCCGAACCCATTTTTTTGAATCTTTGGTTTTAACGGTGTCCGGTCTACCAAAGTGACCGGTGGCGACTCCAGTCTTTTTCAAAATTAATTTCAATTTTATTCCAAAATAAACCTAAATTATTTTATTTTCAAACCCCATTTTGAATCCTTTAAACCCTAATTTTCCAAATAAAATTCCCGATTTTCTAATTTAAACAATTCACCAATTTTAACCTAAATTCTCAATTCTTTAAACCTAGTCCCAATTTTTACAAAAACTAAACCAAAAGTTTTTTTTAACGACGGGAGGGTCGTTACAGAAGCCAGTTTAAAATTTTCTAAGGAAACAGGTTCCCCAGCTGAAAAAGATAAGTTTTAGAGGTTAGTGGGAAAATTAATATATATATATATATATCACTTACCAGACTAGATATATCTTTTCAGTGAATGTAATAAGTCAACATATGACCAAACTTAACAAGGAACACTTGACAGCAACTAACCAAATTCTTAGGTACTTGATGAAGACTCTGGGACATGGTTTATTGTTTAAGAAAACTCAGGACAGATCAATGAAGGTTTTTACAGATTCTAGTTGGGTGGGGGAAATAAAAGAAAGAAGATCAACTAGTGGCTATTGCAATTTTTTGGGGAAAATCTCGTAACTTAGAGAAGCAAGAAATAATCGGTTGTATCCAAAAGTTGTGCAAAAGCAGAATTTCGAGCCATAGCACTAGGAATGTATGAAGAAATTTGTTTAATCAAGTTGCTTAAGGAGTTAAATGCAGACCAAGAATACAAGTTTGAGGTCTTGTGTGATAACCTATTCAAATTGCTAGAAATTCTTTTCAACATGATAGAACTAAACATGTTGAAATAGACAAACATTTTATTTCGAAAAAACTCAACAATGAGGTAGCTTATTTGTCATACATCTCAACAGGAGAACAACTAGCAGATCTATCACAAAAGCTTTACCCAAATCAATTTTCGATGCATTCTTATCTAAGATGGGACTATACAATTTATACTCTCCAGCTTGCGAGGGAGTATATGATTATATGGCTTTTTTCTATCCCTTGATTTAAAGGATTCTATAAATATTATGTTTTATTACAATCCCTTATTTTAAGGGATCATATCTACTAGGATTAGTATCTTATCATACTTAGAGTTTTCTTAATTAGAGACAAGTTTTGTATATATAAAGATGTATTATGTCCTATTAAAATAAGAAGTAATATAGAGAATTACTCTGTTTTTTTACATAATTGGTATCATTTGTCATGTTTTCGCTTATCTTTAACACTGACAGATGATGAATTCAGGGGTTCTACCTCAATGTGATTTGTTTCCTATAATGCAGTGGAGAACTTAATGGAAGAACAGAGGTACATGGAAAAGGATTTGCAAAGCATTCAGGTGTTTTGGCACGATATAAGGGAAAAAAAATTGGAAGTGACTAACACATTGCCTGATCTTAAAAAGGTAGAAGAACAAATAGAGCAATTGTATAAGGAGACACATCAATTTGATCTTGAAGACAAGGTAAAAAATCTAATAAGATACTCATCTAATTGTTTAATTTAACTTGGATTTATATTCTGTGCTAGTATTTGAATGCTTGCTCTCATAATATATTAACAAACTCTCTCTGATTGGCTGCTGTTCTACTATTATGTTGAGTGTACTCAGTCTCTTCAATCAAGTTGAATAATTTATACCTTGACTGATTTCATGCTAATGTATCTCGAAAGTTATTAGACATGATGCTTCTTAATATGATAAATGACTCTGTTTATAAACCCCTTACTTTTTAGTTGCTAATATGACTTATATTAAAATTTTCTTTTTTTAATAACTTGTTTTAATGCATTGTTCTTGGACCTTTCAGCATTTAGCAGAGGCTCACAACTCACTAGTCAAGGGAAAGGAATCATTATTGCTAATAGGCTAGCGAACTATGAATCATCGTTAAGTATAAATACAAAATATTTTTTCTTGCTTTTAAATAACCATACTTCGATTTGAAAATACTTTTTTGTTTGTAGAGAACTCATAAGCTTCCATTCCATGAAAATGGAGGAAATAAACAAAATTATAAGAGAATTGTGGCAACAAACTTACAGAGTACAAGATATAGATTATACTAACATTCATTCAGATTCTCAAGGTGATGAAAATCTTTTTTACAACTATAAGGTAAGGCTTTTTATCTATTGGTTGCTTCTTTGCCTTTTTCCGTAAGAGTATTAATTTTGAAATTATCTTGGTCTTTGATCTAGACTCGCAGTGAATATCTCATGAATGATGTTTGTATAATTGTTGATATACCTCGTATTTGTGGCTTATGAAAAGCTATTATGTCAAGATGTTTAATCGATTATAATATTATTTTCATTTTTTTAACAGAATGGTGTTATTAGCGGCGTTTATCAAGACAAATGCCACTAAAAAACAGTTTTATTGCGACTTTTGTCTTGACAAATTTCACTAAAGAATAATTTCTTGAAGCATTTGTATTTTCAAACCCACTAAAAAAGAGTTTTTTGCGATGTTTGTATTTTTTTAGGGGAGTTTAATAACTCAAAAGCTAATAAGGAAAAGTTTTTTTTGTGGCATTTTTGTTTTCAAACGCTACAGATCTTGATCTTTTGTGGTATTTTTTACCAAAAAACGTCGCATACAATTGTGACGTTGGTTTTAGCGACACCTCTTGCGGCATTTTTCTAAGCGTCAAAAAAAATTTTAACGACGATTTTAAAAAAATACCGCTAAAGATCTATTTTGGTGTAGTGATTTGAATATACATATGGAAGGATTAACACCCTTAGGAGCGTTAGATATTGGTACCTCGTATTTTGTCTTATATATTTGACAATTTTAATTATGACAATTTAAATATAACTTATTCTTTTCATTCAAATTAAAAAAAAAAAAAACTAATTTCATTAGGGCATCCCTATTTACATTCCAAAAGAATATCATCTATACCGAAAGAATTATGTATAATTAATTGTAGTCTTGTCAATTTTAAGTCCCTAAACTAATAGGCTTTAACAATTTATATTTTTTATTCATTTATTATTTAATTCGAGATCCATGTAACAACACCCAATTATACTAGGGCACTATTCATATTCAATTCTCGAAAGTAATATTCAATTATCTAATTTTACCTAATTATTATAAATATTAACCCTAACTAGGCTTTATTTATTTATCTAGATTATTTAATATATTCTAATGAGATAATGTGTAAAATATTTTTTTTAGAAACCCGCCGAATAATTTCCAATTGCATTAGGCAACTACTCAAATATGAGCTCCCAAAATTTTCATTCAACACTCATTAAATTAATACAGTTATCTAATCTAAATTAATTATTCATATTAATAAAACATTCCTATTCTAAGGCTCCAATTTTAATTCTCCTAATATGCAATCTAATATAACATTAAACAATCAAGCATAAAATAATTAAACAATTAAAATTAAAGGAAAAATTGAAAACAAAAGCATATTAGCACCCATTGTATTATGAGTTCTATGTGGCTCAATTGAAAGAAAAATAAAGCTTTAAACCCTAATCGTAAAAAATGACCAAATTGAAATATTTGTTAATCAAGAAGCCTAATTACAACAATTGAGGGACTAAATTGAAAGGTATTAAAAGCTATGAGGCCATATTAGAAGATCTAGGGGATAAATTGAAACAAATATATATTTAAGAGTCTAACCAAAGTAACTTACGGAATGAATTGAATAGGAAATGACACTTGGTGGTTCGATTACAAGGCTAGGTGGCTTAATTGAAAGAATTAAAATCCAAGGGGTTCAATTTACGGAGAATTTTTTTAACTGAAATGCATTTTAAACCTCAAGGGATTAAATATTGAATTTTCCCTAAATCTTTAAAAACACACAGGTTATACCCGATCCACATAAAAGTACGCGGGTCGACCCGCATATCAGGTGCCACAATAAAATCATTTTAGTTACTCCATAAAACCACCGAAATTAGCTTCTCTCCTCATTTTATCTAATTCTCTATCTCTCATCTACTAAATTATCTTTCCCTCTCTCTTACGAATAGCTACAAGGCCACACCCCCCCCCCTCCTCAAAAATCGATTAAACCATACCAAATTCTCTATATCTTCATTGTTATTCAAGAACATGAAAAACACGAAGAACACGATCATCGAATATCATCTTCTTTGTCGCTAGATCCTACGCTGCCGCTTACAGACTAAACTCCACCATTATCGACCATCATTCTGAATTCTAAAAACAACCCCAAAAATTTCCAGATTTGTTGTAACCCTATAAGTTTAACTTAAGAGATACATTAGGTTTAAAAGAGATTTCCATAACTTTTTCCCCAAGATTAAAAATAATTAAATTCAAATTGACATAAAGATAATTTTCACCCTTAACATTTATAATTTTTGTCATTTTGACCCTTATTTTTTTGGGATAAATTTAACCCTTAACCTATGTCTTTTTAACAAATAACTCATTTTTTAACTACCATGATAACTGAACCGTTAAAAATTTAATAATGATAACATGTCATATATATGTGATAATATATTTTAAATGATATAGAATCTAACCTATTAAATATATAAATATATATATATATATAATATAATTTTATTCTAGTATAAAATATAAAACAATTAAAATTTAAATAAAATATTAAAAATTAATTAAATCCAAAACAAAAATTTACTAAATATTCTCAACCCTAAATAAATTCAAATATCTTTATAAAACCCTAAAACTCCGATTTAGATTAAAACTAAAATACCTAAATTCTAAACTAAAATAATAAAAATCCAATTGATTATTATCAAAATCTTTTATCTTTGATTCACCGGTAAGAAACTATACAAAACCCTTACTTTTCAGATTATGTTCATACCTTTTTAGATAAAATTTTGATTTTAATATAGTTAAGGTTGAGAATGTTTAGTAGCATTTTTTAGATTTAATTATTTTTTAATGAATAAAAAAATATTTTTTAATATTTTATTTGAATTTTAATTGTTTTATATTTTTAGATTGGAATAAAACTATATTCCGTGTGTATGTATTTCATATACTAGATGTTAAGTCATTTAAAATATATTATTACATATATATGACATGACATCATTATTAAATTTTTAACGGTTCAATTATCATGATAGTTAAAAAATGAGTCATTTGTTAAAAAGACATAGGTCAAGGGCTAAATTTATCCCAAAAAAAATGAGAGACAAAATGATAAAAATTATAAACGTTAAGGATGAAAATTATCTTTATGCCATTCAAATTTTTTATCCAAACAAATAGGTATATATATAAATGACTAAGAATACAATTGTTATAAAACATATATAAAACTGAATCGCTAATATTCAGTCTATCTAAAAGTATGAAAACTATAACTATAATAAAGGTTTCATGCATGCAACTTAAAAAAATCCCAAATCCCAAATAATTCTTGTCCAAAAATAAGATAAAAATGGACAAGGAATTTTAGAGTGGTTCAAGATTTAAACAAGCTCTACATCCACTACCTTAGCACACCACTAAAGATTTCAACAATTTATTAACTTTGAATTCGTTTCCTTTTCTCGAATTAAGAAAAAACCTTATAACCAATCAAACTTTCTACCATAAGTTTGATTAAACAAACACTTTTTTAAGAAGAGAATTAGTAAACCTAGTAGACATCTTAATAGGCTGATAATGTCTAACCAAAATTACAACAAGATCACTCCCTAAACATGAAATAAAAATCACAAATGAGTACAAATAAGTTGGGTGCTATATTTCGACAATAAAACTCTTGAATATTGGATTTTTGCTTGATTGCTCACTCAAATATCATTAGTTGTTAACAGGAGCTTTGGAGTCTTGAATATATGCTTTCATTTAATTCTAGCTATTTGGGTTGTTGAAAAATTGATTGTAGTCGTTAGCAAGGTGTTTTCCTGTAATAAATGCTCCTCTGATGCTCTTGGTATCGGTACGCGAAAACTTGTATCGGTACCTGCCATATATAGAAAGAGTTGTTACAAAGCAGGGCGTATCGGTACATAGAAAATTAGTATCAGTACATAAGAGATGGGTACCGATACACTAACCAGTATCGATACTCAAATAGCTCACTAGAATTGCATAAGACAACCTAGTATCGTTACACCTATAGGTCGTACCGATACGCGTGAGTGATTATTTAAATTTTTTCTTATGGAATATCGGTACAATAGTACCGATACTCAAATTGCATTCGATGTAAATTTAAAAGCTCCTAGTATCGGTACGAAGGTTTGTCGTACTGGTACTGATTTAAATCAAAATAAATTTACCATTGATAGCGTATCGGTATGTGGTGTCGTACTTATAGGGTATTTCTATTCAATATAAACTTATAAAAACACGATACCGGCACACATAAAAGTCGTATCGGTACACGTTTTTATTTTTGTCCTATTTACTTTAGAAAAATCAAACAAAAGATTTTGTAAATCATTTTAAAATATAAGTTGAAAATAATCGAATGCTCATTGAATATTTTTATTAAAAATTTATTTTTAAAATATTTTTATTTATTTATACAAATTCTTATATCAAAATCATTTATCTTTATTTAACATGATATTATATTTTCAGGATAAAAAAATATTGTTACTTTATACCATTTCTTTTTCCTTTTTTCAAGTTCATAACATTCCCTTCCTTTATTCTGTTTTCCCCTTTCTTTAATTGTGTTCTATACCATAAGTGTATCCCTGCCACTCATGAAATCATGGTTCTAAGAGAATCTTATCTTTAGATTAGAAATTTATGGTGAAAATAATCACTAATTTTTTTTTCAATAGAACCGTATTTTAATTTATTTTATTTTATTTTTGAAAATTTCGAATTAATAAAATTGTTTCAGCCGTTAGTTTTCACATTTGGCTTAAAGACTATTCTTTTAATGATTATGCTGAAAATTATTTGACATGTGATAAAAGATACTTATAAGCATGATGATCATGGAAGAATATTGTATTTCCCTTCCAACTACTCGTATACAAGATCGACGATTCCTTATTTAAAATATCTTGAATGTTTAAGGTTTAGGATGGTTTAAAGTATTGGTATTACTGAATCTAATATAGCCTCTGTGAAGGTTCTACTACGTGATCATAATGGTTCATGGATTATTGGCTTCAACAAGTGCATTGGTATTACTGATACACTTCAATCGGAACTCTGGGCTACATACATTGGTCTTCAACTCGTATGGTCTCATAGAACTGATGTTATCCAAATACAATCTGATAGCAAGCAAGCAATCCAATTTCTTCGTGACCAATCTGCACGCTATAGCTCTCTTTCTCTAGTTCGGACGATATATGCTCTTACCACAAGACGTTGGGTGACTGATTTTATTTAGACACCACGAGAAGGAAATAAACCTGCTGATATGCTCGTAAAATTTACAGATCGTTCTTGCTTTAACATGCGAATCATAGATAATCCCCATACTGTACTTGAACCTCTACTTGTTTTAGATGCAAGTGAACTAATCTTGTAACCCTTTGGGGGTCTCTCTTAATTCAAAAAATAAATATCTTGAATGTTTTTAATAGTGTGACAAAGAGTTCTATTGCATTTCGTATGAATCATTTACATTATAACGTTTTTTATGAGTAGGGACGGAGTTAAGATCAAATATCGTAAGGGATAATTATTTAGTAAATTTTTAAATCTAAAATTTGAAAGGGGTAAAAACCTTATTTTACAACCATTTAAACTAAGAAGGAACCTTAAATTCAATTATACCTAAAAATTTTGAGAGGGACAAGGGCCACTCTCATTTTAATATAGCTATGTCTCTGTTTATGAAAAAATTATTAGGTGAACCCTATTCACCAAATCATCTGTGGTACTATTAACAAGATTGATATTTTTAAGCTGATCCAAAACCATAGTATTCACTTATGATAAGGCTGACAGCTAGAGGAGCCCAAAAAATACAAATGAAATAACGGAATGTACGTTTGATATAATCAACCCATCAAAACCTTAGAAATAAAGGCAAGTGAACGTCAATATCATACTCGCAAGTAGGAGAAATTATTACATGAATGCGTTTTATCATCTAAGATATGATCCTAATCAATTAAATTAAGATACATCATATTTTTTTCATATCATATTTATACATAAGCATCATCCAAATTATCTACTTTAATGCCTTTAATTTAAAAAAGGAAAAAAATATTACCAAATTTTTTTTTATATTGTCTTCCTCTTTATTATTCAATTTTTTTATTTTTTTCTAAACCCTAACCCCTAGCCCTAACCCTAAACACTAAACCCTAAAAAATAACCCTTAAACCCTAAACCTAAACCTTAAATCTAATCCTAAACCATAAACCCTAAACCCTAACTCTAATCCTAAACCCTAAACCTAGACCCTAAACCTAAACCATAAACTTGAACACTAAACCTAAACCCTAAACCTAAACCATAAACTTGAACACTAAATATAAACCCTAACCCTAAACTCCAAACCCTAAACCTTAAATCTATAAAAAAATAATTGAGAAAATTTTTAAAGAACAAAGAGAAAGATGGTACAAGAAATCTTTGGTAATATATTTTTTTTAAATCAAAGACATTAAATTAAATGGTTTGGACAATGTTTATGTGTAAATATAATATGAAAAAAATATATGATGTGTCTTAATTTAATTAGTTAGGGACCATATCTTAGATGGTAAAACAGGTTCATATAATAATTTCTCCGCTAGAGGTGATAATTGAGTAAGAAATAATTGAAAATTATGAAAATTTGAATAAATGGAGATAAAAGTAATTAAAATTTTAATAAGAAAGAAAGAAAGAAAGAAAGAAAGAAAGAAAGAAAGAAAGAATTTATTTCTAAAATTCAAATAGGGGTAAGAATGATATTGTTGTAGTATCTGTTTTGTAAAAAAAAAAAATTGAACCGTATTTTATTAATCATCATAGAATCTCAATATTTTATAATATTTTTAAAATTATGTATTTATTTGCCATTTACATAAATACTTTAAACATACATATCGATAAGTTTTGAAATTGTTTATTTATTGTTAGCAAAATTAATTTTATTAGTTGTGTTTGTAATTTTGGAGATTTGGTGTTGGATATTTATTTTAATATATTCAAATTTAAATACTTTTTATGTGTAATGAATATATAATTTCTAAACTGAAATTATCATAGATTTTTGTTGTAATGTAATGAATTCTATTTTATTTTTTAGATCAGAATTTTTCAGAAGTTGTATAGATTTGTACAAAAAATTATAAGAATGAAAATATTTAAAAAATTTAATAAAAAATTTAAAATCTTATTCACAAACATTAAAGACAAAATAAAAAAATATACATTAAAATCTTGTATTAATCAAATCATTTTTTTAAATCATATCTACCTCAAAGTTGAATTCCTTTTAGATGGCTATGGTCTAATGTTACATGCGTCATAGATTGAATATTTTTATTCTTTTGATAAGAAAATTTGTATTGAAAATGCATGAATTGAGACTGGCGGGATCTTAATATGAAAATAAAAATAAAAATGTTGACTTGAATACTTTAACCCGATAATGGTATAAACTGATGTTATACAATCTTAATAATTACAGATAAGTTCAATATAAGAAAAAAAAAGGTATGAACAAGAAAGATACTGAATTTTGAGAAGAAAGGGATAGGGACAATAGAAAATTTATGTCACTATACACAAACAAACCTAATTTTGTTACAACCCCTTTAAATAAAATCAATATTACATTTAAAAAATAATAAAATATCTTAAGACGGCTTTTATTTAAGTAAAATAATGGTCTTGATCCCACAACAAGCTTGCATCAATATTTGCTTCTTTAAAAAAGAATTCTTGTCCTCAAGAAAGAAAACGGATTTTATTTTAATAAATGTTTTATTTTTCCTTTTGACCATTCTTCGTGTCCACAAATCTTACATGTTTTTTTTAATAAATGTTTTATTTTTCTTTTTGACCAGTCTTCATGTCCACAATCTAAAAGATTTTTCATCAAAATGCCATTTAAATCGATTACTGACAACTCCTTCAAAACAAAGATAGATCTTACATGTTTTTTTCTAAACAAGGACAAATCTTACGTGTTTTTTTAGCTATAACACATGAAATGTGGGATATACTTTGGATCTAGCTAATATCTTCGACTTATAGGCAAGTTTATTTTTTCAATAAGAAAAGGGCCGAAGCGACAAGTTTTTAGTTTAATCTAAATTGAAAGAGTTGTTGTTTATAGGGTTGATAATACATGCATGAGCGAGGTCAAATTATTCATATTGAACGTGTTAAAGTTTTTCAATGTAAACAATAGGGTATAAAATACATGCACAGGAAAGATTAAAAATTAGGGGTGTTTATAACTGGGTACCCGGAACTTTTTATGATTCGGCTCATAAAACCTGGGTACCCGTAAGATTCGGGTACCCGCAAAAGGGTACCGGGAATCCGGTTAATTTTTTTATATTTTTTAAATTTATTTTTTAAAAAAATATATAAGAAATACTTAAAATTTCATGATATATATTTCAAACACAAAATTATTGATTTGAGATAGATTTTAAAGATAAATATTTGGATATATATGCATATATTAAAGTTTCTCAATAAAAGAATTTATTATTCTCGATCATAATTTTTCTTTCAAATCTCATATTGACAAATTAATATAAATATTTATAAAATGTTCAAAACTTGAAAGTATATAATACAAGTATAAAAAGAAGATAAGGATTTAAAATTAATTTTAGAGAAAAATAATAAAAAATATATAATAAAAATATAATTTAAATTTTAAAAATATATATTTATTAAAATTACCGGGTCGGGTACCTGGTTCTTAAAAAATTTCGGCCCTGACCCGGCCCAACTACCCGAAAAAAAATACGGGTTGGGTACTCGACCCGAAAAATTCAGGTATTTCATTATAAATACTCGATAATTTTTAATCGAATATGTAACACCCCGATCCGGATGTCAAATTGGGCCTCCGACCCAAAACCTGTATTTTAAAATTTCATTTCAAAGCGCATTAAATAAAATCAAATTAAAGTCCAAATGCGATTCATAAATCCATTAACTTAAAACATAACCCAAAATAATAGTAAATAATCAGAGCTCCAAAATATTACAAACCATTTAAAACATTTGACCCAAATTTAAAATAAACAGAGTTACATTACATAGGGTTCGACATAGTACTAGCCCATTAAATCTAATACATATACTCTGACAACACGGTCGATGCTGAAATCCGTACCTTAATGTTGCTCCTCGAACCTCTTCACCTAACCTACGCACGAAAACATATTTCGAACGCTGAGCTACGAAAGCTTAGTGGGTACGCTGAACTCGGCCAACATCATGCATATCATAAGTAGTAAAGCATAACATATAAATATCGTGCATGATATGATGATCTAGCATGCTTGCCTACCACATGGCATATCAATGTATAATGACGCACACAGCATATACAATGTCAAACAACAACACAAGGTAGTGAGGCCCGCATACACACAACATCGGGATCATACACTACGAGCAAGGCCCGCGTCCACACAGCATCGGGATCCTATACTCAAGGATGAGGCTCGCGTCCACATAGCATCGGGATCTTACATCCGGGATTTGAGGCCCGCGTCCACACAGCATCGGGATCCTCCAAATCCTATACTCGGAATGTCACATCGAGTATCATCGAATGAGGCCCGCGTCCACACAGCATCGGGATCCTATATTCGGAATGGTCCTCAAAATCATCACCCGGAATGTTAGATCGGATGGTCTTCGACGTGTTGCAACACTTTTGGATATCCGGATTTCCATCACACAAGGACTCGATACACAAAAATGATCCACCTAAGATCCTCACATCAAAACATGTCAAGACTTAACATAATTTAGTCGTTCAAGGTTTAAAACATCAATCTTGTGTTAACCATTCATTTCATTAATTATAAGATTCATTATAACCTTTAATTCTCTTATCGAACCTCAAACATTACTTGTCGAATTTTCGCAGGAGTATCGAATCATCCTGACTCGATACCCACCCAAAGAAGGCATCGAACCATGGGTATCGATGCTGGTATCGATACCCTTTGACCAATTTCAAAGTCAACAAAAAGGGGGATGATCGGATTCGATACCGGTATCGATGCCATTATGCCACTAGAGGGCTTGGTATCGATACCCCCTCTTCTCTAACCTATTTTCTCTTAGGGGTATCGATACTCGGGCCACCGGTATCGATACCCCCTGCACGAACTTGCAGGTTTCACTTAGAAAATTCTAGGGATCATTCCCAAACTTAATCCAATCGTTTCTAAAGTGTTCTTACTCATTATTAGGAGTGTTTAGAGTGTTGTAACATCAATTTTAATTCATCTAACTCACAAATCCAAAATTCACCATTAATGACCTCATACATGTAAACCAAGCATTCATACATGATTCTCTACATGCTATGCATTCTAACATGAATGAATGATGAAAAGAAGAGTTGGGAGTACCAACATTGAGCTAAAACAGCAAAACTGGAGCTCCAAGCTCAACCTCAAGGTTTCTTCTTCCTCAAGCTTGATGATGGCTCTTCCACTTGTTTCTCTACAAAGGGAAGGATAACAACAACTTAGAACCACTCTAGGATGATCCTTAAAGCTTAAAAACACCAACAAGCTAGGATTTACGCTCTCCAAAACTAATCTCGTACTCCACCTTAAACCCCTTACTTAAACCCTTGTCCCACCAAACTAACACTTCTTTAGCTTGTTCTATAGATCCACAACAACCCTACAGCATCTTCTCTACCATAAAAACGAGATTCCAAACATAAACCTTAAAAATCTAATCTTTACTTACCTCTTTTCTTGCTACCAAGATGAAGGAGATGGGGAATAAAAGGAAAAGAAGTGATGATCTCACCTCTGCAGACCAAACTCCCCCTCCCCAAAACCCATCTCATACAACTTGAGCATTTACAAAAACACCCGTACAAATAAAGCCCAACTCTCCACCCACAATACTAAAGCCCAACAACCGAGCAAGCCCAAAAATCTAGGGCCCAAACTCTCAAACTCGGGGCCCAAAACCGAAGCCCAACCCCTCGGGTTAACCCGACACTCGTATCCAAAATCTGGGTCGTTACAACTCTTTCTTCCTTAAAGAAAATTTCGTCCTCGAAATTTACCTGTCAGGAAGAGATGAGGATACTGAGCTCTCATGTCCTTCTCCGCTTACCACGTTGCTTCTTCGATTCCATGGTTTCTCCACAAAACCTTTACCAAAGGTATACACTTGTTCCGAAGCTCCTTACCTCCTTTATCCAGGATTTCGATAAGCCTCTCCTCGTAAGTCAAATCTGCATTGACTTTGATTTCCTCAAGCTGAACCACATGCGAGGGATCGGAACAGTAACGTCTCAACATGGAAACGTGGAACACATCGTGTATACGTGCCAACTCTGGAGGTGGAGCTAGCCGATAAGCTACCGGTCCAACCCTATGGAGAACCTCATAAGATCCGATGTACCTTGGACTTAACTTTCCTTTACGACCAAACCGGATGATCCCTTTCCACGGAGATACCTTGAGAAACACTTTGTCACCAAGCTCATACTCGATATGCTTACGCTTTTTATCCGCATAAGCTTTCTGTTTGTCAAAAGCTGCTTGTAACCTTTCTTTGACGATCTGAACTTTTTCTTCGGTTTCTTTAACAAGCTCCGAACCCACTATCTTCCTCTCATTAAGCTCTATCCAACACAAAGGTGTCCTACACCTACGCTCGTACAAGGACTCAAAAGGAGCCATCTTGATGCTTGACTGATAATTGTTGTTGTAAGCAAACTCTACCAACGATAACTGCTCTTCCCAACTATGGGCAAAGTCCACAGCACAACACCGAAGCATATCCTCCAAGATCTGGATGACTCTCTCAGACTGTCCATCGGTCTGAGGATGAAAAGCTATACTGAAGTGCAACTTGGTATCTAAAGCCTCATGGATAGACCTCCACAACCTCGTTGTAAACCTCGGATCTCTATCCGATATGATCGATGAAGGTACACCATGCAACCTCACGATCTTCTTTATGTACAATTGAGCCAACTTTTCCAAACTGTATTTCATCCTTACCGGTAAGAAGTGAGCCGACTTGGTCAACCGATCAACTATAACCCATATAGCATCATGTTTCCTCAACGTCATCGGTAACCCGGTGACGAAGTCCATGGTCACTCGATCCCACTTACAATGTGGAATCTGGATAGGCTGAAGCAAAATCGAAGGAACCTGATGTTCCGCTTTCACTTGCTGGCACGCTAAACACCTGGTCACAAACTCTGATACATCTCTTTTCATGCACGACCACCAAAAGAAAGGACGAAGATCCTTATACATCTTGTTACTTCTCGGATGAACAGAAAACGAACTACGGTGAGCTTCTCTCAAGATACTATCCCTTAGATCCTCTAAAGCTGGAACACACAACCGATCTTGAAAGTACAAGAACTCACCATCTCGTACTTCAAAGTCTGACAACTCACCTCTCTGAACAACCTCTAACTGAGCAACCAACTCCTCGTCTAACACCTGTGCTCTCTTTATCTCCTGAACAAGCGTGGGCTCCACACGCAACTCTGCCAAAAGACCTCCGTCATCGGTCATCCTCAACCGAGCAAACAAAGCTCTCAAGTCCGACATGGACTTCCGACTCAAAGCATCAGCGACCACATTCGCCTTGCCGGGATGATACTCTATGACACAGTCATAGTCCTTCAACAACTCTATCCACCGACGCTGTCTCAGATTCAACTCCTTCTAGGTAAGCAGATACTTTAAACTCTTGTGGTCGGTGTAGATGTAGCATTTCTCCCTGTAGAGATAATGCCTCCATATCTTCAAAGAGAAGATAACTGCTGCAAGCTCAAGATCATGGGTGGGATAGTTCCTCTCATGGGGTTTCAACTGCCTCGAGGCGTAAGCAACCACCTTACCCTCTTACATAAGCATACAACCCAACTCATTCAAGGAAGCATCACTAAACACCACATAATCCTTTCCCAGTTCCGGTTACGTCAAGACCGGAGCCTCTGTCAGATAAGCCTTAAGCTGCTCAAAACTCTGTTGTCTCCTCTCATTCCACACAAATGGAACACCTTTCTGAAGCAACTTGGTCAAAGGTGTCGCTATGATTGAAAAACCTTTAACAAACCTCCTGTAGTATCCGACAAGCCCAAAAAAACTACGGACTTCTTATACATTCCTTGGTGGTTTCCATTCCACCACAGCTTGAATCTTCTGGGGATCAACTCGGATTTCATCCGCTGTAACTATGTGGCCAAGAAACGCCACCTCTGACAACCATAACTCACACTTACTAAACTTGGCGTACAGACGCCTATCCTTCAACACATGAAGAACCACTCTAAGGTGATAGTCATGCTCCTCTTCTGAGCGTGAATACACTAAGATGCCATCGATAAACACCATCACAAACTGATCTAGATACGGCTGAAAGATCTGGTTCATCAAGTCCATAAAAGCTATAGGTGCATTCATGAGCCCAAACGGCATCACTAAGAACTCATAATGCCCGTACCGTATCCTAAAAACGGTCTTTTGGACATCCTCTTCCACCACTTTCAAATTATAGTACCCTGACCTCAGATTTATCTTATAAAACACACGGGCACCCCTCAACTGATCAAACAGATCATCGATCCTAGGCAAAGGGTAACGATTCTTGACCGTGACCTTGTTGAGCTAACGGTAGTCGATGCACATCCTCATCGATCCGTCCTTCTTCTTTACAAACAAAACCGGTGCTCCCCACGACGACACATTCGGTCTGATAAAACCTCTCTTAAGCAACTCCTAGATCTATTGCTTCAACTCTCTCATCTCCCCCGGTGCCATACGATACGGTGCTATATACACCGTGTTGTCCCTAACAACATCTCTATCCGAAAATCCAACTCACGGTCGGGAGATAAACCAGGCAACTCATCCGGAAAACATCAGGGGTACTCACAAACGGTCCTCAAACTCTCTAAAGTTGGACTCTCAACACTCACATCCACTACGTGAGCTAGGACTGCCTCACAACCCTATTGGATCAACATCTGAGCTGACAAAGCTGACACAACTTTCGCTAAACATGGGTTTCTCTCACCCCTCACAACAAGCTTAGAACCATCAGCTACTCGAAGCTTCAAACTCTTAGATCTGTACCCTAAACTTGCTTCGTGTTCGAACAAACAATCCATCCCAAGGATTGCGTCGAACTCCTGAAACGAAAAAACCATGAGGTCGGCCAAGAAGATAGATCATTGCACCTCGATCGGGCTTGTCACACAAACTCCTAACTCAAGATCCTCCGTTGGTAACCCTCACTACTCCGGTATCCCTCTACGGATATATGAGTGGGTAGATCCCGAGTCCACAAGAGCAACTATAGGGACAGAAAACAAACTGAACGTACCTGAGATCACATCTGTCGCAACACAGTTCTTCTGTGCCCTCACCGTATACTGTCTCACCGGTGCTCTAGCAATGAACTGAAAGGTGCCTCCTGATGCATGGCTAGCTCCTCCACAGGAGAAACCACGACCCCTCTGGGCCTGAAACACAGTCCTCTGAGCCTGACCTGGTGGAGATGTCACAACCTCTGGGTAATCCCTCACAAAGTGCTCCGAAGACCCACATTGAAAACAAACCCTAGCGTTGCCCCAACACGGTCCTCGATGATTCCGGCCACACTGATTGCAAACCTGAACACTGACACTCCGCTGCAAGCCCTCCGGACCTCTAGCAGTAGAAGACACAAACTGCCTCCTACGTTCCATAGACTCTAATCTTTGGTTCGACCTCGAACCCTGATTCGATGCTCCTCTACTCTAATTCCAACGGCTTCTACTCCTACCAGAGTGAGATTGAGTGTTACCCACATGACTTTGACAAGCTCCACCGGTGACTCCTTGGCCAACAGACGGCCCATAGGTCAAACTCTGAACCTGTTTTAACGACTTGACACTAGCAGCCAACTCAGAAAACACCTTAGGCGGTGCAGCAGTGAGATAAGTCTAGATCTCCTTCCTCAGACCTCTCAAGAACCTCTTACATCTTAGCTTCTCTCTAGCAACAAGCTCTAGAGCATACCGGCTCAACTGAAGAAACTCCTTCTCATAAGCAAAGATCGAACGGTTCGCCTGAATAAGATGGGTAAATTGCCCCCTCAGGGTGTCGATGTGAGTCTCACCCACATACTTACTCTCAAACTCCTCAAGGAAGTCCTCCCACTTTGGAAGATGAGGATACCAACCTTGCTCAACTGTCTCCCACCACTCTCTCGCGTTGCCTTTCAGAAGCGACAACACACAAGACAACTTGTCTTCCGATCTCAGCCTCATCTGTCTTATTATCCACCTTGTGTCATGCAACCACTGATCCGCCTTTACGGGATTATCCTGTCCCGTACCAAAGAAGTCAACAGCTCCTTGCCTTCGCACCCTCTCAACCGGTGCCTCACGAGGCGTAGAAGATGGCCTCGGTATAGCTCTCACGATCCTACGCAAGGTCTGATTCAACTGAGCAAAGTAGTTGGCCCCTTGACCAACTACATCATCCGATAGCACCTCCTCATCGGGCTCATACTCATATTCGGAGTCTCCTCCCCGAGAACCCCGACTTTCCTCTTGATCCCTCACACATCTCGGCATACTCAACCACTCCTACACGAACAACAAAAACAAACAAGATCACACCATCAAATTTCAGCATTAAAGGAAGTACGATATCGACTCGTGGGCATGTACTTGTCTGACACCTATAGAACTCACTAGACTCCCCCGGGGACTTCCTAGAACTGACTCAACCTAAAATCTGATACCACTAAATGTAACACCCCGACCCGGATGTCACATTGGGCCTCTGGCCCAAAACCTATATTTTAAAATTTCATTTCAAAGCCCATTAAATAAAATCAAATTCAAGTCAAAATGCGAATCATAAATCCATTAAGTTAAAACATAGCCCAAAATAATAGTAAGTAACCGGAGCTCCAAAATATTACAAACCATTTAAAACATTCGACCCAAATTTAAAATAAACAAAGTTACATTACATAGGGTTCGACATAGTACTATCCCACTAAATCTAATACATGTACTCTGACAACACGATCGATGTTGAAATCCGAACCTTGATGGTGCTCCACGAACCGGCTTCACCTAACCTACGCACGAAAACATATTTCGAACGCTAAGCTACGAAAGCTCAGTGGGTACGCCGAACTCGGCCAACATCATGCATATCATAAGCAGTAAAGCATAACATATAAATATCGTGCATGATATGATGATCTAGCATGCTTACCTACCACATGGCATATCAATGTATAATGACGCACACAGCATATACAATGTCAAACAACAACACAAGGTAGGGAGGCCCGCGTCCACACAACATCGGGATCCTACACTACGAGCAGGGCCCGCGTCCACACAACATCGAGATCTCATACTTAAGGATAAGGCTCGCGTCCACACAGCATCGGGATCCTACATCCGGGATTTGAGGCCCACGTCCACACAGTATCGGGATCCTCCAAATCCCATACTCGGAATGTCACATCGAGTATCATCGAATAAGGCCCGCGTCCACACAGCATCGGGATCCTACATCCGGGATTTGAGGCCCGCGTCCACACAGTATCGGGATCCTCCAAATCCCATACTCGGAATGTCACATCGAGTATCATCGAATAAGGCCCGCGTCCACACAATATCGGGATCCTACATTCGGAATGGTCTTCAAAATCATCACCTGAATGTTAGATCGGATGGTCTTCGACGTGTTGCAACACTTTTGGATATCCGGATTTCCATCACACAAAGACTCGATACACACAAATGATCCACCTAGGATCCTCACATCAAAACATGTCAAGACTTAACATAATTTAGTCGTTCGGGGTTTAAAACATCAATCTTGTGTTAACTATTCATTTCATTAATTATAAGATTCATTATAACCTTTAATTCTTTTATCGAACCTCAAACATTACTTAACTTGTCGAATTTTCGCAGGGGTATCGATACCCTTATATGGGGTATCGAACCATCCTCACTCGATACCCACCCAAAGAAGGCATCGAACCATGGGTATCGATGCTGGTAACAATACCCTTTGACCAATTTCAAAGTCAACAAAAAGGGGGATGATTGGATACGATATCGGTATCGATGCCATTATGCCACTAGAGGGCTTGGTATCGATACCTGTATCGATACCCCCTCTTCTCTAACCTATTTTCTCTTAGGGGTATCGATACTCGGGCCACCGGTATCGATACCCCCTGCACGAACTTGCAGGTTTCACTTAGAAAATTCTAGGGATTATTCTCAAACTTAATCCAATCATTTCTAAAGTGTTCCTACTCATTATTAGGAGTGTTTAGAGTGTTTTAACATCAATTTCAATTCATCTAACTCACAAATCCGAAATTCACCATTAATGACCTAATACATGTAAACCAAGCATTCATACATGATTGTCTACATGCTATGCATTCTACCATGAATGAATGATGAAAAGAAGAGTTGGGAGTACCAACCTTTAGCTAAAACAGCAAAACCCAAGCTCTAGGCTCAACCTCAAGATTTCTCCTTCCTCAAGCTTAATGATTGCTCTTCCACTTGTTTCTCTATAAATCACCTAAGTGACAACTTCTCCACCACTTTTTTAATTGAAATGGTTGAAGCATTGAGTCTAATAAATAGACTTAGATAAAATAATATATATTGTATTACAAGTTAACATATAATGTGTTATATGAATACATCTTTACTTAATTATTTCTTATTTATTTATTTATTTTTATTTTTTTGTATTGTTTGTAAAACATATCAGCCACATAATCAAGGAAAAGTTTGAAAGGCAACTTACCTAAGATCTAACAACTTGTTTTAGCTCGATTTAGTGGATTTTAGCTCTATTAACTAAAATCAAGCTTAACCAACTCCATTCAACTCTAAATAGCTCGAGATAGCTCAAGGGCACTTAAAGACAAGTTCACCTTGCTAAGTGCAATTAATAATAGATCAAATTAGCTCAAACACTAAATGTAGCTCATTCAACTCAACACTCAGCTTAAGTTTGCTCATGCCTATCTAATAGTTCATCTTAGTTCAAGCTATTATCATTAGCTCAATTTACCATGCAAAGGGACATGTTCCCTCAAAAAAAGACATGCCACTTAACTTTGGAAAGAAATTTAATAGCGTCAATACATCCTTTGAGGAAAGAGAATGGGAGACAAACACCCTTGAAATGAGACATCATCATCATTCGACCTTGATTGAATAATCAAGAACTTGTGAAGGGTTTATTTGCCCTTGTCAAATAGATACACATTATTTTTGTCAATTCGTTAGAAAATTATAAATAGGTTTTGTCATTTGCATTTATATAAAATCTCATATATCTTGAATATAATTTATTTCGTGAGTTTATTTTTTAAAACTTTGTCCCTTTTAAGAATTTCTCGATTTATCAAGCTTTGCTTGTGTATCTTATTTTCTATTTTGATGCTTTGAGTTCTTAGTTTTTATAACCAATGGGTCTAATTCCTTTCACCACCCTTAATAATAGTCTTCTATGGTTTGGGATTAAGCTTATATAGCATAATTTCTTGTTTTGAGTTCTTTGAATACTACATCATTCCTTATTCACCATATCTCAACCTTTCACCTTCTAATTAAATCGTTTCTTTTATTTTATCCAATTTTCAACACCATGCCTATCCCATACTTCTACACCCCTATTTTCATCATATTTCTTTCATTATATCATCTAAACTTATTCGGACTCACAAGACTTACTTGCATTCACATTCAAGAATAATTAAACTTTTCTCAACAACATTAGTTCAAGAATAAGAGTGCGTTGATTGATTTATGCTTGAAAAAATATTGAAGATTTAGTTAATTATTTATAAGAATAATAAAAAGATAACGTCTTTACATGAAAGCATATGTCGCATGTCAAAAGTGCGCGTTTAGTGCAAGTGGACACATCGCAAGTAATAAGTGATAAGTATTTATCGGATTATCATCTCCATAGGGATTGGTATACTCAATATGTCTTCTTCGTCTTCTTGTTCTGTAAAAATAAGTAAAACACAAGTAATTTGGGTTGTGATGGAACTAAAATAAAACAACTAAGTAAAATAAAGAGATTTGATAAGTAGAGAGAGGTCAGGATCCAGTTGCGTTGTATTGTGGATTTGATTGACTTGTCTCTGCCCAATGCAATCGTATATCACTGCCTCGGCAGCACTGCAGATTACTACCTTGGCAGCAACGATACTGTCCGCCGCGGCAATCCCTTGCTCGTGGGTGGACTTTACCAAAGTTCGGCAAAGTGTCCTTGGATGACTCCGCTTATCCCTAAGTCGAAGTACTGTTGATGACTAGTCCTTGATGATACCTCCCGGCGTGAACCAATTATACTCACCAACCAATCTCACACTTCTTTTAGCCGTTGAAACTCTTAATCTATCCCTAGGCCGAGTTAGTATTTCGCGATTGAAACACCGTACTTACCCCTTTCGTGAATCTAACTCTCCCGAATCTAGATAAATGGATTACTCACAAACTTCTCTCCCGAGCTTGAATGTAAGAACAAGGAATAACAAAGGATAAGCAAACCTTGATAGTTTTATTGCATTGAAACAAAGACAAAGTACAATATCCTCTCACATATACTAAACAACCTTCACCTAAACCCTAAGAAAGCTTAGAACATTGTTGAGAGAAAGAAAACAAAGAATCTATGAATTGGCTCTCTCTCTCTAGGTATCCGTGTTTCATACATTGGACGGCTAGGTCTTTATATAGGCTTGACCTAGGGCAAACCTTTCCTAAGTAGAATACAGCTTGGAGTAGGGAACAAGTCTTGTACATAATTAAAATATTTCCAAGTTTAATTCAACTAAGAGGCTTTCCCGCGTGGCCTTGTCTTGGGCTTTTCCTCATGCTAACCAGCTCTGATCCATGTGCTTTATGTCCATACACGTCCCTTGGATTTTTCTCTTCCAATCGCCTACAGTCTTGCTTCCTGGCTCTCAGCTGCTGCCTCGGCATCAGGTCCTGCCTTGGCCTTGTTACTGCCGCGGCAATGGTTCTCCTGCACAGATATGAAAATGCAGTAAAACTTGCCTTTTTTGTAAATATTATCTTTATAAGCTTAACTTCTAATTATATCACATTAAGTACATGCATTGGTCTGAGTGGGTGTAAATTCGGTGATTATCTCCCATAAAAGGTGTAAAAAGTGATAGTGAGTTGAGCACTTATCAACATACATGGTTATCAAATAATAAAGTAATAAGTAGAGTATCATCTCTACAGGGATTGTCCAGAAATTAATTGTTAAATTAATACTTGTGCAATGAAACTTTGTAATTGTTAAGCTGGCAATAAACTATAGGAATCTTAAGAAAATAATATCGCGAGAGAAAACTATAAAAGAAAGTAAATTAGAATTCAGAAAAAAATGCAATTGACAAAGTACAGACTTAATCATGATCAACAAGTTGGCAAAGGATATCTGAAATCCACTCAGATAAAAGCAACAATCAATTAAGCGTTAACTTGAATTTATTATTGGACAAATTCTATAATAGCACTATCTCAATCGAGTATAATGCCCTAAGTTATCAACCCTAAACATCTATACGTCTATACGAAGTTTAAGTCATCTAGCTTGCATGAAAATCAAACCTATATCCCAAAGGGGTAAACTAACTTCAAAGGTAAACATAATCTACTTGATTCTATTTTGCCGAAACGTCTAGGTGCAAGTACGAGTTTCTTGTTATCTAAGTCAGATATGATATTAGAGAACAATATGTACCTTAAATTAGTCATCGCATAATAAAAGGTATATTGATAATAAAAGCATAACAAACATACAATAAATTTAAACAACTACTTAAATTATCGTTGGTAATTAATTATCATCTAGATATCCTTAGCCAAAAAAGAATTAGTTCATGGCAAGGGTTAAGAGTAGAAAATAAACAAAGTTAATCATTCTTAACATCAACACAAAGAAGAAAATAAGTAAGATAAGATAGCTCGGGAGTGTTCTTCCGAATCAACCCCTTAAATGCTCCATGTGCGCCTTGTATTGCAAGTTTCTGCCTTTATTCTCTTTGTTCTTTTCCAGACGTGTTGCATCCTACAATAGTTGTCCTTCCTCCTTCGACTCTCTCTTTATGTTATCCTAGTGAGTGCTCTTTTATATATCTCCGTATTTGTCCTAAATTCGCAGGTCAAGGTTTCCTTATATATGCTTTGGTAAATCGCTTTAGGGTTTCCTTTTAAGCTACGCAAAGTAATTTACATGACCCATGAATTGGGGTCTTCATTAATTGTTCTGAACAGGCTTAACCTACAAATCTTAGTTAAGGCGGTTTACGTCCGGTAATATTTTGATATTTGACAATTGAAGCTTGGTCATTATCATTCCATATCATGTTGTGACCCGACATTCTAGTTATCAAATTTGCTTCCCCTTGTGCCAAATCACTTACATGTCAAGAGACAAAACACCATAGCTTTGTCAAGCATAGCCTGACAATGAAAATCTTCCAATTCCTTAAAAATATGCAAATGAATACAAATGTATGATATGTGATAAATGCAAGCTAAATGTAACTTAAATGTACTCGATTTCAAGTAATAAGCATGGTTAAATATACCTATTATATATTACTTTTTAAGAGTTTACAGAATGTATCAATAGATAAGCTAAAAAATATGATAACAAAAAAATATATAAAACAATAATGATAATTGAATCCCGGGAAAAAAAATATAAAATTCAGACCACAACATACAAATAACCCTAATTTTATTATATCTTTTTTACTTAAAGCAACAAAAATGACACTGTATAAAAAAAATAATAAAACATCTCAAAGACATCTATTATTTAAATAAAATGACCGCGTCTCGATCTCAACGATAACAAGCTTGCACCATAAACTTATGGTATTTGCCCAAGAAAATAAAATAAAAGAAGTTTGATGTTTGATTCAACACATTAGTCAAGGCTACCGACGTTGTTTAATAGCCTATTATCAGAAGATAAAATGTTGACATCACAAATCATAAAGTGAAAACAAGGGTTGGAACAGGCTTGTTTTCTGTTGGAGCTGTGATAGAGGCTTAAGTGTCAAAACATACAGCAAATATAAACAAAGGCAACCCCACAAATTATCCGCCCAAAGCAACACATTATCACCGACGATGCCCCCACCACCGGTCCCGGCAAATTGGGCACCACTAAAGTCACGATTTAGACATGGTAGGAACAATATGTTGGCATTGGTTCCCACCCATCAATTTGCATACTTTGGTATTTATCACCTACATTATTCATTTAATTAACCAGGCCAACATTCCATTGCAAAATTCAGCAACAGCTAGAAAACCATAGGCAATGATAGCATACACAGAAACCCAACATTTTTATTGTAAAATAGCTCCCAAGCATCACAAACATAAGCTGGTTTGGTAGAGTTCATAGTCACTAGATCAGCAAATTCCCATGTAAACAACTGGGTAGAAACTAAATACCCCAACTATATAGTACTAAGTTCAGCTTATTTGATCCAAGCAAGGACTTTAAACCACACCTATCGTCTCTGTTTATCTATATAGACCATACAATAGAAGGCTCATAATAAGTGACTTCAGTGATGGTGTGGCTTCTCCAGGTCCTCGATACTCGTAGGGCGGAACCAGGCCTTTTCCTCAAGGACTGAGTTTTCACCACCGGAAGGGACACCTTGCTCCCCACCTGCAGATGTGTTAAGCTGCTCTGCAGCAGGGCCAAACACCCCGGTCTGCGGGTTCGGAGCCCAGTACTTGTCCGATAGAGGCGGGATCACATCATCAGGAACCACAGTTGCATGAACCTGATCATCCAGGTTCTTGTCATATGCTGTTGAGTGAACACTCCTGTATAGACAATAAAATACCAATAGTAACAATAATGAACACTCCCATGATCAAGATTCCTTCCTATCTTTCAAACAAAGCTTTTTATTTATATCATGTGATCAGCATCAGCAATAAAAAATAAATTCAATTAGTCAGATCTGTTCTGCAATAAGAAAATTAAGAAATCAAGATTTCTAGAGAATTGAAAAAAAAAATATCAATATAAAGATCATTTCAATTGATAATCAGCCAATTCTATTATTTTAAGTTTTTTTTATTAAATATTTATAGATGTTGAGATTTTAATAATTATACTATTAAATCACTATATGCGTTTTACACCCACTTTTTAAGTTTTATGAAAGATCCATATAACGTAATTTGCACGCCTACTACTCAATACGTCAATAATTTTCATAATTTATTACCATAATTAATTGAAAATAACCCACAATTATGACCAGTAGATAACAGTTTGGTTAAATTAGTTTTAAGTATCCAGTTAAATCCATAAATTATTAAAGGCATAAAGATAATTTTTACACTTAACGTTTATAATTTTTATCATTTTGGCCCCTATTCTTTTTTAGGGATAAATTTAACTCTTGATCTATGTCTTTTTAACAAATAACTCATTTTTTAACTACCATAATAATTAAACCGTTAAAAATTTAATAATGATAACATGTCATATATATATATGATAATATATTTTAAATAACATAAAATCTAACCTATTAAATATATACATATATATAGAATATAATTTTATTTTAGTATAAAATATAAAACAATTAAAATTTAAATAAAATATTAAAAATTAATTAAATCCAAAACAAAAATTTACTAAATATTTTCAACCCTAATTAAACTAAAATATCTTTATAAAATCCTAAAACTCCGATTTAGATACCTGAATTCTAAACTAAAATAATAAAAATCTAATTGATTATTATCAAAATCCTTTATCTTTGATTCATCGGTAACAAACTATACAAAACCCTTTCTTTTTAGATTATATTCATACATTTTTAGATAAAATTTTGATTTTACTATAGTTAAGGTTGAGAATGTTTAGTATCCTTTTGTTTTAGATTTAATTAATTTTTAATGAATAAAAAATAATTTTAATATTTTATTTGAATTTTAATTGTTTTATATTTTTAGATTGGAATAAAACTATATTCCGCGTGTATGTATTTGATATACTAGATGTTAAATCATTTAAAATAAATTTTTTGTTAAATTTTTAACGGTTCAGTTATCATGGTAATTAAAAAATAAGTTATTTGTTAAAAAGACATAGGTCAAGGACTAAATTTATCTTAAAAAAAATATGAACAAAACGATAAAAATTATAAACGTGAAGGATGAAAATTATCTTTATGTCATTATTAAATTCTGGTCTTTCAATTACCTAGAACAAAAAATATACACTAATTATCTTTATTTTTAAATCAATTAATACTGTAGATAACAAAGAAAGCAGAATTAAAGGGTTAGCGGAGAAAACGATATTTGGGAGACTAGTGGGAAGATTCGTCCTTATCCGCTTAGCCTTTCTTTCCCTTCCCCACCCCCACCCTCCACCGAGTACGGCAGTTCCTCTCTGTACGAGTTTTCTCGATTCTACCAACAAACGCTACCCCACCCCCTTTATTTTATTTCATTTTAACACAGACCATACATCTTTCTTTTTTAATAATATAAAATTTAAAAACTATGTTTAATTTAATAGTCTCCAGTTGAATATTAAATGAGGAATGAGGAAAATTATCAAAAAGAAAGGAAGCAAAGGGATATTTCTTTCAAGGAATAACAAAATATTCCTAAATTTCGTTCGATCATATAATTGATTTACAGGAATTAAGTGTCGTGATGACTATATTAGTAATATGATGAAACTAATTGATCCATCAAATTCAGTGATTCTCAGATGATATGATCAATCCTAGGAGAAAATTTTCAAATTAATATAAAGCCAGGGAAAGCTTATGAGGAAAAGCTACATAAATCGTCAATTTCTGTGAAGAAATTAATCCTAAAATATGATAGTACTACAAAATTCAGCACGCATCAAGTAAAAATTAAGAAAAAAAATAAGGGAAAGAAAGAAAGAACCTAACGACGGCAGAAGCGGTAGGTGAAGGAACGGGCGTGGCGGTGCGAGTGGCGGTGCGGTTAAGAAGGCGCTTCCCCAGGCTGGTGATCCCTCCACCACTCTTTAAATTGGCTGCCATACAAGTCAGGAAATAAAATCTGGAAGACAAAGAAACAAAAGGCGAGGGTTGAGGAGAAGATTTTTGGGTGGGTTTAGTCTTACAAAGGAACGTGCGTATATATAAAGTTAAGTGGAAGGATGATGGTGACGCACAGTCTCGTTTACATTCTCCCATCACCGGCCTAACACCGCACCTAACCGCTAACCCCACCTACACCAACAGACCGTTTACTTTCTCTCCACCGTTATGACGGAAATTTAGTATTTACCTAGAATTTTATGTACAAGCATTCTAATCTTAACGTTTAGGGAAATTCTAGTCAAAAGATCGTTAACGTTAAATATTATTAAATTAATTAATAAAAATTAAAATTTTAAAAATTTAATATGCAATTAATAAAAAAATGATAGACTCAATATATTAATTAATTATTATTTATAGACTCAACAGTATTCGACGCACATAAAAGATTTATTTAAAGTTTAATGATTTCATTAGGAATTTAGTATTTATGGGTTTTTATGGGTAATTTTTAAATTTAAAAAGTGCAATTAAAATTTAGGTTTAAGATTAAAATTTAAGATTTATAAGTTAAAACATAAATCTCTAACCATATTATTTTGAACTTTAAATTCTAAACATAAACTTTAACTTCTAGACCCTTATACTTAAATACTTAAATCATAAACTCTAAATTAAATCTCTAAACTTAAAAATTAAAAAACTTGTGAAAATTTTTTATTTCTAACGACGGTGTATGGATTATTTTTTTTATTTCTTACATATCAGTAATAGATTCAAATTAAATATGAGTCAAACACAAAACAATAATAAGTTTTTTTTTATTATTTTTTTGTTTTTTATTTTATTTTGAATACAAAGCATACAGTCATCTAAAAAAATTAGTAAGGATTTTTAGCTCGAGTCAATAATTTTCACATTTTTATCCTATTTCAAATTTTAAAAATAAAAATGATAAATGAAATGAAATAAAAATAATATTAAAATTAAAATTGACAATAAAATATAAATAAACTAATAAAAGTCTGAAAAAAATTAAAACTTGAATCATCGAGACAAATTTTTTTCCATAATTGCTTAAATGGTAAAGATGTTCCATATTGTCTCGACCGATCTTAAAAATTATCTAAATAATATAATATCTTTTATTTAATAAAAAACAAATTCCACAAAACAATTTAAAATAATTTGGATCAAAATGTTTATATCGCCCAATTTCTTTCTATTTAATTATAAATTAATTAAAAAAGAAAAATAAATATTAGAAGAAAAAAATATTTTTTTAACAAAAATTATTAGTCAAATAAAATTATTTTTTTCTTCATAGCTTAATGAAAAATACTAAAAGTAAAGATGGTAAGAATAAAATCATCATCATTATGAAAACAAAATGAGCATTACATATTTTTTATAAAATAGAATTTATTTTATGCTTTTAGTTTGAAGAAGAAAAAACAATCGAACATAAAATTACACAAAAAGGAATCCAATTATAATTGAAATATAATATTATATCTATTAGGTGTTTTTAGCCAATATTATTATTATTATTATTCGTTTTTAATTGGAAGAAGAAAATGTTATAGAAAATAAAGGAAAAATGAAATTAAGAGAAATATATTATTAGATATAAATTATAATTAATTTTGAATCTGATATCAATAATTTGATTCTTTAGTGGTTAAATATATACTTGAACCAAACAAAAAGTGTTTGAGTGAAAAATCGAATGATATTTAATTTAAAAGACATGAATTTAAATCGTTTTATCTTTAAACTATTAAAATATGTATAAATAAATATTAATTTATAATCACTTTTAAACTATTAAAATATATATAATACTCGAATGATCAAAATTTTAACGCTTAAAATTTGGGAGACAAAAAAACGTTAACAATATAGGTTTAACACTTAAATGACCAAAATATCAACAATTTAAAAATTAAGCAACTAAATTAAAATATTTATTTTTATCAAAACGTTAGCATCCTAAAATTTGAGGGATGGTGTATTACCCATTATTAAATAAAATGAATATGGATATTTTTATGTATATTTTAATGTTATATTTAAAATTTTGAATAACTGGTTGATTGAGTCTTTATATGATAGATGCACGATTTATTATTTGATATATTATTTATGTAAAAAATTATAAGTGATGCTCAGATTATAACAAGTATATTTTACATATGTATAAAATGTTAAAAATAAATAATAAGACATTTGACATTGGATAATTTACGGTAATATTAAGATAGAAATTTTTAATTTTAAATATATTGTTTGTATCATTTTAATTTCTAAAATATTATAAATTATTGTTTTAAATTAAAGATCAGATGTTTTTAATCCGTCTTTGAACAGTAAATGGATAAAATAATATATTTTGTTTAAAGACAAATTATAAATAGTACACAATCTAACATATACACTATTTGATGACGAGTTTCTTATAATCCATCTTTGAACAATAATATTTTTTTTCTAAGTTACAGGTGTGACATGTAACGAGAGAAGAGAAAGACGGTCACTATTTAAAGACAGGTTTTCCTCCCACAACTTTGAACGGGGATAGTACAGTCTGTCTGATGTAGTGACATTGATGTTGGGCAGTGTATGATAAAAAAGATTTTACTTATTATATTAGTGTAAAAGTTACATATAAGTAGTGTATTTTTTTATTTAAAATGTATTAATGAATATTAAATTTTATATACGAGTAATAAAATAAAAATAATAATATTATTTTATTTATTTACTGTTTAAAGACGGATTGAAAACATTCGATCTTTAATTAAGAACAATAATTTATAATATTTTAAAAATAAAGTGATACAGATAATAAATTTGAAATTAATTTTTTTTACTGTAATATTGCCGTAAATTTTTCTTTGTCATCGTTTGAACATCTCTTATTGAAATATATATTTTTTTATAAATATTAATTATAATTATAGTCCCATTTTTGGAGGAAAAGAGAAACCCTAAAGAAAGGGATATGATATTTTAAAAGTTTGGCCTACCGGTAAAATAGCTTTGAATCAAAAATAGATATAGTTCAGGCTAAGCAAGTCAAACTAACAAATTAAAAATAGATCTAAATTGAAATGTTTTAACAGTTTAGGGTTCATATATATAAAAATTATGGTTAATCGAATCAAATTAATTAAAATTTTATTTATTATATAATTAATGTTAAATATTTTATAAATAAAAATAAGTATTTTTACTTAAATATAGTAAATTAAGTTTAAAATATTACATATAAATTATTAATATTTTATTTACTTGAAAAATATTTTTGAAAGAAATTTTATAAAATTTGAGATTAATTAAAACAAAATTCATGAATTATTAAAAATTTATCGAATCAAAACGTATATTCGTCTATAATTTATAGTGCGTTTAAGTGGATTCAAGATTAAAAAAGTAAAAAGAATGTATAAAATACAAAATCAAGAGGCGACTTACTCCGACCTCATAACTATCAGACCGAGAGAAATTATTAGACCGAGAGGCTTCATACTTTGACCGCAAAAGTATCGGACCGAAAAAAAAATCTTAAATGAATTCGTATCATTATATCATTTATAATTTAGTTAATAAAATTTATTTGTTTTAAAATAATATTAAAGTAATTATTTATTTTTTTAAATAGGTGGGTCGAACGTGTAATAGTGTGGCCGGCTATATAGTCAAATTAGTTTTTTCTCTGCATTTTGAAGTTAAGATTTTGGATTTTCCTCCAAATGAGGTCATGTCTCTTCTTCTCGAGGATGATTCTGGTTCTTAGAGCACGTTTTCTTTTCTTGATTTGTTTGGTTTTTTATTTAGTTGTTGAATTTTGGTTCAATAAGTATTATAGTGTGTACTCGTTTACTCCATTTAGGTTTAGAGAGGTTTTTAATGAGGCACACTACAATCCATCCTGTGTATATTTATTCTAATATAATTATAGTTTTTCATCAAAAAAAAAAAGTAACTACCTACTCTTTATTCATATATAAAAATATGAAGATTTAACTTAAAAAATATAACATAGATGAATTTTATTAATTAAGACCACAGATAACGTGATGAACCAGATTTATTTTTTTTATTAGACTGAATATTAAAAAGGTAAAAGACTGAAATAATTACTTAAGTTTAGTAAGTGTGAACTTTTGATCATTAATTTCAAAAAATGAAATATATGATTACTTACGTTTTTGTTGCGTAAAGTTATATTCACTCGAATATCTTTTACTGTTAAACATTAACAGAAAACGAATATGTTAGAAGTAAAAATAAATAAACACTAAACAAGTCACTTATATTTAGGGGTATTCAAAAATACCCGACCTGACTACTTAAACCTAAAAAATCAGGTATTTACCCAAAAAAATTTCTTATCTGGGTTGGGTATCCGACCTTTCATTTTCTGGGTCAGTCTCGGGTAATGAAATTAAAAATTTCTTGGTACCCAATTCTTATATTTTTTTAGTTTTTATTTTTAAATATAATAATTATTTAAAGAAATTAACCTTATATTCACTATATTCCCAAACCAAACAACCTAATTTTTAAATTTAGATTTCTCAAACTTAATTTTCAAAAAAAAAAATTAGACACTCGTCGTACAAAGAAAATTAAGATTTATTGTAAAATAATAAATTTAATTTTATGAATTGACAAAATTTGAACTTTACATGATTTTACTAAAAAAATTAAAAAATTAAAAAAAATTAAAAATATTAAATGATAAGCTTTATTTTCTAATTAAAAATACTTAAAAATAAATTTAAAATATTAAAAAAATCTCTTAGGCCTATGTTCTGTTTCGAATTAGATAATGTAATTTGGGTCTTAAACTTTATATTTAGATTATGTAAATAAGATATTAAAATTTTATGTTTACATTATGTACAAAATAGGATATTAAAATTTTATGTTTAGATATTGAATTATGTAATACGAACTTTTAAATTTATTTATTTTTTTAGATTAAATTTAAAATTTATAAAATAAAAATAAAAATAAAAAATGGGTACACGTTATCCGAATTTTCCGAAGTACCAAATACCAGGAAAATATGGGTTGAGATACTAACCAATTTTTTAAGTACCCGAATTTTCGGATACCCGAATTTGAACACGCCTTATGTTTACTCGGTTTATACTTTTGATCAGTGATTTAAAAAAATAAATATTATAATAAGTACGTTTTTATTATATAAACTTATGGTCATTTACTTTTGGCCATCGTATAATCACTATATTTCACTCACCATACGTGTTAGTGGGTTTAGGTTTTGGCTAAGGGTGATCGGTGTAGCATGGATTTCAGAGGTCGTCGGAGTGATCGAGAGGACTGATAAGGAGGCGCTACAGCTGAAAGGTCGGACCTATTTTTCCTGCTCATTTCCTCTAAAACTAGCTTTCCCGTAAATTCGTAGTCACCTTAATTTTTATAATATTAACTCATTTAACTCTATTTTATAATATTAGCCTCACTAATATCTTACGACTATAATAAAATATTTATTTTTAATTTAATTACTAAATCAACTAATTTAATATTTCTCAAAACTTAATTTTAATCTTTAATAAATTTCGTTAATAATGTTCTGAAAAAAATATT
The DNA here is from genome assembly GCA_035048815.1 of Abelmoschus esculentus. Lineage (NCBI taxonomy): Eukaryota > Viridiplantae > Streptophyta > Magnoliopsida > Malvales > Malvaceae > Abelmoschus > Abelmoschus esculentus. The sequence goes on from JAUCBN010000049.1 coordinate 9,403,378, forward strand.
AACCACGATAAATTTACTAAAATTCAATTTAATTAACCTAAATTATTAATAAGAATTAATTAATTAGCTAATCAACAACCAGTTTATTAAACCACTCCAACTGAAACATTAAAAACTCTTAACTCATTCTTCGAGGTCTTAAAATATCGATGATTAATGGTCAGTGTCAATGACAATATTTCAATGTGAATAACCTTTTTAATGTCATTGTTCAATGTAAATGACAATAATAATATTCGATCACCGTCTCGATGATAATATCGATATTTAATAACTATGACAATAAATATATTATTATCTAATAATTTTTTAATAAAAATAATAATATTTAATGACTAATCGATAACATTTTAATACTCAATCAATATTTCTATAATTCAATGTTTTAATAATAATAATAATAATAATAATAATATGATCAATACTTTAATACAAAAATTTGTTGATACTTAATAATACCGTTGATAATTGTTAGACGCTATCAGTTGACAATCGTTGTACCCAAAATTTTCAGTTCATTTTTTTTTACTTCTTGAACTCGAATTTGATATAAAAATGTCTCAAATTCTACAAATTTAATATAAAACCCTTTGACTTTCTTAAAAATTAAAGATAATAATAAATTTATTATTAATATTTTTTTTGAAAATAAAAAATTTAAGTATATAAATCATAATCAAATCTATAAGTATTATGTTTGTAACATTATTAGGTTATAATATTGTGTTGTTTATAATTATATTTTTTATAGGTTAAATTATTGAAATGATCATTTATGTTTAGTAAGCGTAAAGAGAATGTGATTATTTTGTGTGTACTTATATTAATATGTTCCTACATTTTTAAGGAAAATTGCATAATTGTTACCTCACTTTTACGCGTCTTTTTGTTTTAGTACTCAATCTATTTTCTTATAAAATAATATCTAAAGTTAAGTTTTATTTTTATTTCCGTATCCACCATTAAAAAATTAACATACTAATTAAGAGAAAAAATCACATGTGACATACAGACTAGAAGAAAAATGACACATGATAGGTTACCACATTATTTTTTACCCTAGTTAGCATACTGTATATAATTTTTATGATTTTATTTAACATGGTATGATAATTATGAGAGAAAAAATGATATGACAACCTATTACGTAGGTTTTTCTCTCTCATAATCAACATGTTATTAGTTATTTTAATGATATAGGTATCAATTTAAAAAGTAACGTTAAATATTATTTTAGTAAAAATATTAATTTCAGCATGATAGTCAACATGATTGTGTATCATTGAAAAAGGATAATGAATGCTTTGAGGTTATGTTTTTTATAAAAATATTTTTATTTTTTATTATTAATTTCAATCTTATGTTTATCCTGTAATTTAAAAAATATAAAACAATTATATTTCACATGGTGTAAAAGGATCTATTTTATAAAAAATATATATTATATAAATACTTTTTTTTTTACGAACTATCCAGCTTTAATGGTTAAAGAGAATAATATTTATTTTAAAAAAATAATTTTAACGATTGAACATTAATCGTTTAATCATTATACTGTAATACTACATGTAAATTGATAAGTGCTCAACACACTATCACTTTTTACTCCTTTTATGGGCATTAATTTCCAAATATACACCCACTTAGACCAATGCATGCACTTAATGTGATATATTTAGAAGTTATACTCATATAGATAATATTTCCAGAAAAAGGCACGTTTTACTGCGTTTTCATATCTGTGCAGGAGAACCAGTGCCGCGGCAGAGACAAGGCCGAGGCAGGACCTGATGCCGAGGCAGCAACAGAAAGACAGGAAGCAAGATTATAGGCGATGGAAAGACAAAAATCCAAGGAACGTGTCTGGACTTGAAGCCCATGAATCAGAGCTAGCTAGCACAAGGAAAAGCCCAAAGGAAGACCACACGGGAAAGCCCCTTAGCCGAATATAAACTTGGAAATATATTATTATTATGTACTTGACTTGTTCCCTACTCCAAGTTGTATTCTACTTAGGAAAGGTTTGCCCTAGGTCTAGCCTATATAAGGACCTAGCCACCCAATGTACAAGGGGACGAAATACCGAGGGAGAGAGCCGACTTCTACTCTTGTTTCTTTCCTCTCCATCATGTTCTAAACCTTCTTAGGGATTAGGTGAAGGTTGTAGAGTATTTGTGAGAGGAGATTGTACTTTGTCTTTCATTCAATGCAATAAAGATTATCAAGGTTTGTTTATCCTTTGTTATTCCTTGTTTCACAATTGAGCTCGGGAGAGGATATTGTGATCATCCATTTATCTAAGCTCGGGAGAGTTAGATTCACGAAAGGGGTAAGTACGGTGTTTCAATCGCGAAACACTAACTCGGCCTAGGGATAGGTTAAGAGTTTCAACGGCTAAAAGAAGTGTGAGATTGGTTGGTGAGTATAATTGGTTCACGCCGGGAGGTATCATCAAGGACTAGTCATCAACAGTACTCTGACTTAGGGATAAGCGGAGTCATTCAAGGACACTTTGCCGAACTTTGGTAAAGTCTGCCCACGAGCAAGGGATTGCCGCGGCAGACAGTGTTATCGCTGCCCAGGCAGTAAACTGCAGTGCAGCCGAGGCAGTGATATACGATTGCATTGAACGGAGACAAGTCAATCAATTCCACAATACAACGCAACTGGATCCTAACCCATCTCTTTCTACTATTTCAATCTTTTACTGTTATCTTAGTTATTTTAGTTAGATAAATCAAATTAACTCATTTGTGTTTTTATCTTTCCATAGAACAAGGAGGTGAAGAAAGCATATTAAGTATACCGGTCCCTGAGGAGACGATAACTCGATAATATACTTATCACTTATTACTTGCGATGTGTCCACTTGCACTGAACGCGCACTTTTGACACGCGACATAAATATAGTTCCATTATATAGGTATGGATTTTTTTTCTATAAACATAGATTTTAAATTACTAATAATTTAATTTAATGCTTATATATTACTTTCAAACGTAAATACGTGATAATAAGATATAAAATCGGTTATGATAAAATATTTTCAATTAATTTAAAATATTAAAATCTTTTTTCCAATTGATATGGGTTGTAGTAAGGTGTGCAAATTCATGTTCAACTAATTATTAATAAATTATTTCGGTTGATCGATAAGTTTGATTCACTCAAATTTTAATCTTAAACCATAATCATTTAAATGATTAATTATTTATCTAGTTAATCAAAAAATTTAATTTAATTTGGATAATAATTTTTTATTAAAATATAAAATTTAATAATATATTAGAAAAAAATATTTTTAAAAACGATAAATAATATTAGTATTTTTTAATATTAAAATTTCGTAAAATAAAATTAATTTTACTTTTGAAAATGATAAAGTAAAATAAAATTTGATTTTTAAATATAAAATAATAAAATCAAATATAGTATTATAATATATATTATATAATTGATTGGTTCAATTACCCGATTTATCCCATATCATAAATTATAATCGAACCGATTTTTATATTAAAAATAAAAAACCAAACCGAAATCATTTTATTATTCGAATAACCTTTTTTCGGCTTTTTTGCACACCCCTATGGGTTACCGCTATTGAATAGACCGTTACAAAACATATCGAACACATTAAAGTTTTGTTCCTAACAAAATAAAGTACTAACGTATTATTATTACTAATGCATAAAATTTTATTTGATATATTATTTTTAATTTTATACGATTTAAAAGAATCAATATCAAATGGTGGAGATTATATTCTAAAACAGATACTACTTGTAATCAATATTAGCTTGTTAAAAAAAAAAAACAAAGTGAAGAAATTTAGTGTGCAATGTTCTAAATTGGAGAGAATTGTTCATATGTTATTGGCTATACGAACTATTTCATTTATTTAAATAAATTCTGATACGTTTTTATTTAAATTGTTTTGCAAATATTTTGACGTGTTAATATAGGAATGGTGTGTTCAAGTCAATTTTTGGATCGTATAGTGGTAGAATAACCTTTTTAGTCCTTTAATTTTATTGATTTAATCATTTTATTCCATTTTCCTTATTTTTTTATTAAATTAATCCGAACTAGAGATGACAATAGATCGGACTTAGATAGGATATTATAAAGTTTAAGTTCAATCTAATTAATAATCGGATTTTCAAAAAATTCAAGTCTGAATTCAAATCCATTTATATAAATTCAAATTCAATCTAATAAAATATCTAAAATCCATATTCAAATCCAAAAAATTAAAATTCAATTAATTTTTAAAGTAATAACTCAAACAAATATTTTAAATAAAAAATAATTTTTGTCAAATAAATATTTTAAAATTTATAGCACAAACAAATATTACAATCCAATATAAAACATATTAAAGTAACAACTCAAACTTTTCAAATCTAAAAATTTTAAATATTTTTATTCGGATTTATATATGGATTGAATTCATATCGGATATAGATTCGGATTGAATTCGGATGGATCATGACAATATCCATATCCGATCCATCTCCTATTAGGACTCAAACTTTTTTGAATTCGGATTTAAACTTTTTTAATCGAATTTAAATTAATTTTTTTAAAATCAAATCTTATTCAGATCAAATTTAGATTATATTATCATCCCTAATCCAAACACGACGAAACAACAATAATTTTAAAGTGACTTTGATTATTCTGTCCTTATTAAAATGTTGATTTAACAATTATTTTTTATTATATATATCCGTGTTAATATTAAGGGTCCGAAAATATCTCTCACAATAATATTTTTTTCTAAATTTCGAACCCACATTCTCTTTTTAAGAATATAATGCACCTGACACTTTCTAGTTAATGACCGTCTCTCTATTGGGTCATCAAAACCTATTAAAAGCTGTAAACATAAATAAATAATATCAGTATTTCAATAATGATAAAAAGTAATATTTATTTTATTTTATTTTATTTTATCATGACATAATAGAAAATGAAGATAAGTGACATCAATTTAACAACATCGTTGTAATTCGATCATAGTTGGATCAATTAGACAAAAATAAATCAAGAGTTAAAAATTTCAAAGTTAAAATATTAAACTAATAAAATTGACGAATCAAAAAATTAAAATTTAATACTCAAATTAAATACCCAAGGATCCATATTAATATAAATTTGTAAAAAAATCTTTTGTACTACACATATGACCAATTGTTAAATAATATTCTATAAATATATTTTTATCATGAATTGTTATATATTTTTAACCATAAGTGTGACATGATCTATGTTTACACATTTACACAATAATATAAGAAAGAAAAAACATGGGAAATACAACAACGTATATATTTAGAGAGGTAAAAAAGTAATTATATGTATTTTAGATTGGGTCATATTAGGTCGAATTAAATCGGGTATATGTTATTTTAGGTCGATTTGATGTTTTGACTCGATTTGGATTGGGTGCGGATCAATTTCAGGTCGAGTTCATTTTTTGTTGATTTTATTTTGGGTTAGGTTTATTTCAGGTCGGTTTTATTTCAGGTCAGGTTAAAATGGTTTGAGTCTGAAACAATTAATTGATGGGTTAATTCGGGTTCAGATAGTCTTCAGTTGGGTTTATATTTCAAGTCGAGTTCATTTCAAGTCAGATTAATTCAAGTTTCGAATGCGTATTAAATTTTAGTTTTATACAAATAATAAATTTGCTTTGGGTTCGATCATTTTTAGTGAACAAAAATATCATTGTTATTTAAGATATTGACTGAAATTATAAAAGTTAGAGATAAAGAAGAATCAATTTCGATGAAAGAAATCTAATACGAATATTATACTAAATTATAAAAATATAAAATAACTAGAGGTTAATTTTTATTAAAAACAAAATTTAGGATTCAATTGAAATATCTAACTAAACTAGAAGCATAAATACACCCTTAAATGAAAAACCTAAATAAAAAGCATCTAAAGTATGAAGGGTTAAAAAATAATTCCCCAACCTAAATATTTGGGTAGGTTCTTCCCCTCCTTTTTTTTGATTCATTTTAGTTAAAAAAAACACGAACCATCTAGCCTCATCAGTTAAAGGAACGATTGTTGTTCCTGGAGGTCACAAGTTCGAGCACCCGTAATATCAGCACAGTGAATGAGCAATCAATGTTTAAAGGTTGAGAGTATACTCTGAAACAGATACTACTATAAACATTATAGCTGAATAAAAAAAATAATTAAACAAAAAATAATTTATTAAAAAAAGAGGGAAATCACAAAATTTTGGGTGGGTTCTTCTCCTCCTTTAAATATAATAATTATTTTTTACGATAATATTTAGTCTTTAATAAGTTTCTTTTATATGAAATTAAATCATATTTATTTCGATTTTTTTTAATTTTATCTATTAATTTTAATATGCTATAAATTTAAAAGGTGGAAATTATTTTAAATTGTAAAAATTAATTTAAATGATAAAAATTAAATAATATTTATTTTAATTTTAAATATAAAAAATAATAATTTAAATAATAAAAATATATAATCCTTAAATTAGTTCTCTAATTTGAATATTAACTAAATTAAATATATAAGCTTAGTTCTCAATCCCAAGAACAACTTAAGTAATTATTAAATAAATCCAAGATCAATCACTAAATTTTTTTCTAAGTCCAATTTCCTATTCCTTAAACTAATTCCCTAAGTCCAATTCCTAAATTAATTTTTAAAGTTCAATTCCCTATACTAATTCGTAAGGGTGACCAAAACTCGACTCAACTCGAAAAAATCATTTTGTTTTCAAATTCGAGTTATTCGAGTCGAATTAAATAACTTGAAAAAAAAATCGATTTTGAGTCGAGTTCAAATTTCCAAAGTTTGAGTTACTCAAAAAATTGAATAACTCAAAATTTTCAAGGTCTAATTACACATTTAGTCCATGTAGTTTTATTTTCAGTTTTATTTCAGTCATATCTTCTCTTTTTTATTATGTTTACATTTTAATTTTCTTTTCTTTACGATATGATAACTTTCTATAGTTATTTTTTATTTTATTTAACACAATTTTTATTTATATTTTTATATTATTTAAATTATGTTATTTATTTTATATTTCTTAATTTATGTACTTATATTATTGTATTTAATTTATCATTATTTTTATCTCGTTTTGACCTTTTCTAGATAATTTTTTTTAACGAGGCTCGTAATTTAATGAAATGACATATTCATACCTGAGGTATTTGATGATGATGATGATAATAATAATAATAATAATAATAATAATAATAATAATAATAATAATAATAATAATAATAATAATAATAATAATAATAATAATAATAATATAAAGAGGGAGTCGTTTAAATTAGAGTCAAAATATACTATAGTATTATAATTAGTACAATTAAATTTATGCATAAACTCAAAAAATTGAATCGACTCAAACTCGCTAAAACCGACTCGAATCGAAAAAATTACAAAAAAAAGTTTAAGTTATAAAATATGTTAACTCAACTCGAATAACTCAAGTTTTTTTAACTCGACTCGACCGAACGTTCACCCCTACTAGTTCCTAAGCCCGATCACTAAACTAGTTTCATAAGCCGAAACTAATTCATTAAGCCCAATTATCTATTCCTTAAACTTTTTTGTAAGCCTAATATTAATTCCCTAAACCTAATTCCTAAACTAATTCCCTACCCCAATACTAATTATATGAAATATAAAAAATAAATTTTAAAATAGTATTAAATAATTTTTTATTTAGATATTTAAAATAATTTATAATACAATATTTAAATATTAAATAAATTTAATATATAATAATAAATTTAAAAATTAATTAAACGTATAATATTTAATAACCTAATTGTATGAAATATAAAAAAAAATCTTGATTTTGATTAAATAAGAATCAAATTGAATAAAATATAAAATTAGAAGCTTAATTTTTGAGTGATCAAGATTAAATTAAAATAATTTTAAAATATATAATTATAATTTAATTAAATAAGGACCAAACTGAATAAAAAATAAAATTTAAAACTTAATTTTTGAGTGATTAGGATCAAATTGAAAATAATTATAAAATAAAGTGTATAGTTGCACGAGATTTGATTTTTTTTTTTTGTGTGCGACCAATATAAAAATACGCAAACCTTTTTACCCGACCCAAATTAATATCAAATGAATATTCAAATCTAATATTCTCTTTTAATTGATTATATTTAATCAAAATTTATTATTTGATTAATAATAATAATAATTCTTCAAAATTTATTATACGTTATAATTCCCTTTAAATTTTATCTTTTTTTTTTTTTTTTTATAATAATCAAAGCTTATTTTAATTCTCTCTAAAATTTTAAGTGATATATATCTTTCCAAAAACTTTAAACTAAAAGTAATTCTCGAACTTAAAAATAGGTAACATATTTTCCTTCAAAATTTTCTCTTTTTTTAACAAATTTTTCCTTTTTTTACCAACTATTTTGATTTAATTTAATGGATTCTTAATTTAGATTAATTTAATAAAAATATAGATTTAATTTTAAAATTCTTTTAACTATGTTCTTAATTTATATTCATTAGATTTTAATTTAGCTTAAATAAGTTTTAAGTTTAATAAATTAATTCATCAAATCATAAACATCCCTAATTACATGTTATGTAAATATCAAGTCTTGTTAATATTATTTTAGGTCAATAACAAGTCAAGTATAAAACAAGTCAGATCAATTATCAGGTCGAATTTAAAACAGATCAAATAAAATAAGGTCTCAAATCGATTAATATCAATTATCTGCCAGGTCAAACTTGAGTTCGAGTTCGTTTCAATCGGGTGAAGATCAGGTTTCAAGTCCACAATAACATATTCAAATCGAATTCAAATCGTTCTCAATCGGATGCAGGTCAAGTTCAATTACAACAATAACAAGTCTAACTCGGGTTTAGGTCAACAAAAATTGGATACAAATTAGGTTAGGATCATTACATCCTTAGGTCAAACCAAATTCTAACTCGAACAGATTTTAATCGAATTTTCAAGTCGGCTCATTTTTTACATCCTTATATATATTGTGGACAACTACAAATTAATAATATTATATGGTTGGTATAAACATATTTTCCAAAAGTTTGTTTTTTATTTTGAAAAACCAAAGAGATTATTTAACTTTCTTATACAGCATAAGTGCAAATTTACTGTATTTCATGCACTGTGACAACATAAACAAACATTAAGTACATTGCAAAGGTAACTTAGTCACAGACACAAGATACAATACAATATAAAACATTGAAAAGAAAAGACATTCAGATGATAAAGATTATATGAGGCAGAAGGCAAATGTTTAATGTTCATTCTTTTGTTAATGTTCTAAACTGTTAGTTTTAAAAGCAATGTACCTGTTTCCAGCAGCGGCGGCTGTGGCACCATCATTCTTCTTGCTGTGGACTCCCCTCTACGCCTTCACCACCACCTTCGAGCTGAACCCACAGACTTTGATTTTGTTCCCCACCGTTTTCCCAGGTTTGTTGCCTTACACTTCTGTTAATCGTGTCACCACCATCAGAAAACTGTGCCCACACGCTTCGGCTCTTTCCCCCGCCGCTAAATTCTTCCTCGCATCCTGCAACTGTCTTGAGTAGCTCTGACTGCAGTGACGGGCAGTTTTCTTTGAGATACTCAAAACCATCTGAACGCATAACAGCTGATCGAACAGAACATTCAGAAACACAAGTTAGGGTACCCAGTGAAAACTGTAATTTGAACTCGGCTCTTCAATTCCAGTGGTTTCACTATCTTCAGGACTCCCAAAAGAGCAAAAATCTTCATAAACAGAAGAGAACAACGACAAGAGATCATAGCCAACATCGTTTTACTATCTAGAAGACTCGATACCGGGGCTGGAGCCCAGCTAGAACCAAAAACTGAATATATGAGTTATGACCCATCTCAAAAACCACGTTCATCCTAAATCTGAATGATTAGCGTCATCTCAAGACATTTTCAGATTTAGAATACACAGATATGCCATGAAAGGGAAATAACATACTTTTTCCATGTTCATTATACATGTGAATGCTAAGAGTTATTTCAAGACATTTTATCTTAAAAAGTAGTTTATCATAAACGGAACTCCAGACTTTACCCAGAGCATGGCAACAAGTGTGTCTATATAACGTAAATTTTGGAAAGCAATAAAAGAACCAAAGGATTTACCAACAAGATTTTCAGCAGCGAATTTTAAGCAAACAGCTTTTAGATCCATAGCATGATGACGATCGGCAAGGGCTAAAATATTTGCGACCGAATTCACGGATATGTCCTTACAGAGTACAGACTCACACATCAGTCTAAGTCTGGGCAAGTCATATTTGTCTGCTGCTGCCAACAACTTTCCTGCTAATGCATCGGATACAGACAGCATACAAGATGAACTAGTCCCAACAAATTCCTCATCGTCAATAAGATTGTCTCTGTATATGAAGTGTAGCAAGGCCTGCCCAAATGCACATAGCAGAGAATGTCAAGAAAATAAGACAACCATACCGAAGTAAACTCTAGAGCCATATAAAGAGAGATAACATGATTTTAGCAGAATTACAACCAAATCCAAGGAAAGTGAAATTGGGTAGAAAATGATACCTTAAAAACCTTGGGGTCCATATCTGTAACAACTATTTCGTTATTATCTTCTTCCATCCGATCAGAAAATTCAGCTTCAAATACAGGAGACCTAGCAACTAACACCAGCTTGTGAGCATGAAACTTATCCCCAAGCACATTAAAAGTAATATCAGAACCTTCTTCATTATCCAATAACATGCCAAAATGGGAGCCAATATCAGACTCGGGGACCTGTATGGAGTGCAACCTCGGGCAGTCTATTTCTGAAACCACAACACCAACAGTGCAATTTATTTTTAAGCAATCATCCTTGAGAAAATCAGATGTTTCAAGCATAGCCCGCCTGAAGAAACGCTTGTATCCCCTGAATAAGAAAAGCCATCAAAAGTAAAAATGAGTCGCATTTCAAAACTCAGACAAGCAATTGCAATCAAATGATATGCTTCAAATAAGATAGGAGGAGAAGAAAAAACTGATTCTGAAAGATGTATTGATCGTTATGTAAACAGTAAACTTTACTGTGTGTATATATGGTAAATGTACTATAATCCCGTCATGTAGGGATCTTGTCCAGAACATTCTAGTCTATGTTTGTCTGATTTGTGCTTTATATTGATCAATATTACTTGTTTTGATTTGGATGTCTTGTATTCTTGTACTTGTACACCTCAAAAAAAAAAAAAAAAAAAAATGGTATAAAAAAGGTATATGCAAATGTTACACAAACAAATCTATCATAAACCAGTAGAATGTTCATAAAATAGGAAATAAATAATTAATATTATTATTCATAGTTGACTTTATAGTTAGTTTTTTAACAATAAATAACAAGTTTTAGCGGTGCAATAAAAAAACATTAAGGCGACAAACTCTTGGTAAGTGATTACTAGCCATGTAAAACAATTACATGGTTATGTTCTATGTCGCTCCAACTCTTCATTTTCACGGAAGGATTTGTGTCACACATATTCAGATATAAATATGAAAGCACAACCCTGTAAATAAACGGAAATTCTTAGAAAAATGAACAGATTTGTCAAACAGACGCATGTAACCAACATTAAACCCCATGTTTGAGTACCAAAAGTGAATAAGAAAACATCAAAGGTGATTTAGGAGAAGAGATTCCCCACACTGTTGATATCCAATGATCATAAAAATAACTTATTGACTACAATCTACTGAGATTTCTTCATCTTGCAAAGAAATACTAAATGTTAACTTGAAGGAACCAAGTATTTAACCCAAGAGATAAGCTAGTAGTGTGAAAGGATTATAAAATATCAGAAATTGGTCCTCCTCTACTTTGACTTACTCATAACCACCATGACACAAAAAGATATATGTGGTAGCAAAACTCCAAAAAACTAGTAACGCATTAAGATAACTTATTCCTTTAACTTTCACATATAGGAAAAGAGGGAGAATACACATGCAAAAAGAGTTATGGAAGTGTAACACTAGAAATTGGATCTCATAAATTAAAGGATCTTTTGTAAGAACCTTTTTCTCAAAGAAGGGTGATAGATAATACCTATAAATGTATACATTCATTGGTTTTAAAATGTGCGAGGCGCTCCGATGCGTAAAAGGTCCCTAAAGCCGAGGCGCGAGGCGAAGGCGCTCAACTTTCGTAGACGAGGCATCTTTTTCCTAAAAATTTATAAATTAACCATATAACTTATTTTGTTCTTAAAAACACAGTAATTTATAAATTAAATATGAATTTAATCATAAGTTCATTATTTAAATTCTAAATAACCTGAAAACCAAATTGTAATAATGGTTTCATTGTGGAAGAAATTGAAGCGTTTTTGCGAAAATAGTTTTATTTTGATTTAAAAGGAGAGTCAGCTAAAAATAATAATATTAAACGAATAATAATATGTACTATATAATATTAATAACAATATTATTAATAATAAGTACTAACTAATATTATTAATAATAATAAAAAACTAATAAAAAAAAAGAAAATAATGATTAATATATAAAAAACGCCTCGTTGATAAGAGGTGACGCCTCGGACGCCTCATGTCTCAGGCGAAAGCACCTAGAGGCGTGTGCCTCTTGTATATCGCCTCGCCTCAGCTCCCTGATGCGTTTTTCTCAGCACCTCGTGTCTCTTAGCACCTCAGACGCGCCTTTTAAAACTAAGATGCATTTCATGCAATTTGGTGTACCTATGAGTTGGTTAAGTATTTATCTGCACCAATATTTTTTCTACTATCTATTCCATTTGATTGAACATTTCTTATTCGTTATCATATGCGTCTTACGCCAGTTCTATTTCCTTAAACTTCACTGTCTTGCACTTTTCTTTTTTATCCCCATCTGTGGAATGAAATTAAGTCCACTTTAGCTTTCAAGTAAAAATAATTTCCTACCAAGAAGCTTTAACAGAATTTGCACGTCATGACTAAGAACAGATTGACCATTTCTTCATTGTTCTACTACTTAAGACAGATGATCATCTTAACGTTTACGGACAAATTTATGATGGAACTCTCCCTCTAAAAATTGTACCAGCAGGCAGCAACTCAGTAAAAAGTTATATCATACTGCATGCAACTATAAGTTTAACAGTTTCTTTCCATCAGTACCAATCAACATGCCTAACTACAACCTATTCTAATTAATTCCGTCTACTAATCATTCCTAATCTAACAATCCCAAGTTTCAATTCACTAATGATTATCTTTTCCCCATGTTTATTTATTTAAATATTTTGTGCAAATATTCACCCAAAGCTCAAAAATTTAACAACAATCATAAACCAATAAACTAGAAATTATCAAAATTATCAGTGATTTTGGTCAGTACAAAAGGGACATTACGACTTGAACCTAAAATTAGAACTCATACCATCCTTTCTTCGCACTTGAGCAGAGGCCAAACAGAAAAATGATCATCAATTTCCAGTGCATTAATTATACACTCTTCATAAATCATCATTTCCAATCTTCGGCTAATTCTTCAAAGCATCAATATTTCTCATTTACCCCCTTTTTTCCCAACACTCGTTTCGTTAACCCACTTCAAAAATATTCAAACCCATCAACCAGAATAATCCCCCCAAACCCCTAAAATTTAACAAGGAATTTACACAAGAATACAACCGTTTCCTTACTCTCTTAATTAACTTTCTCCAACCCTAATTTCCCTAACATATAAAAAGATTCTACCATAAAAATAAAAGCAAAGGCCATGAATATAAAGAACACCCAAATGATAAATAAATTAAAAAAAAAGAAAGAAGAAGAAACAATTCCCTTACCACATACTTCCCCTATACTTTAGTGTATAAGGGCCACTCTCAAGAGCTCGATCGAAATGGCTATGAACTTTATGTTTCCCCTTCCCACTCTGGTCCAAAAGAGTTAACTCGAAAAGGGCTCTAACATCCGTGCCTTCGCTCGCTAAAGCCACGAACACCGAGACATACGTTGAATGATCCTCCGGATTTTTTCCATCGGGGTAAAAGTAAATTGCCCATTGATAACCTCCCACGGTGAAGCTTTCGCTGGCTATGTGTTTGCCTACGCCCATGCCTTTGGCTAAGGAATAGCCCTTGATTGTGAACCGGTGGGAGCCATTGACGGTCTGGGTTACAGACCGGGAGCTCGTGGGCGAGCCCAAGGGAGAGGGCATGGATTGGGGGGACTTGTGAGGGTTTCTGGGATTTTGGTGGTTTTCTCGGGAAAGTGAAGGAAAATGTGAGGGGAATGATTTTGATTGTTCTGGTAGAAATTTGTTTTGCTTTTTAAATTTAATTTCGATTTTATTTTAAGAAAATTATATGATTAATTCTTTAAATTTTTTTTTTATAGATTAATTTAATAATGTTAAGCAACATCTAACATTAATTATGTTCAAGACGTTTGACTCCTTATAGATTTATTCTTTATTTTATTAGTGTATGATTAACGGTATGAATGGGAGGAGCTTGGTGTGAATTAGCTAAAATATATTTTTAAATATAATTAATAAAATAATCAAATTAAGGTTTAGTTCCTATACTCCTTAATCCTTTGAAATGTAATCCATTATGGTGAGTTTTTTGAATTTAAAGTTAATAAAATTCCGTTATTTAGTTTTTTAAAATTAATTCAAAGAAATAATTTGGATTGTTTGGGTTTAGGTAAAATTAAATTTAACGCCTTGAATGAATTAAAAAACAAATTAATGGAGATAACATTTGATAAAAAAATAAAACAAAATCAAAATTATCCTAGAAATTTATAGGAGTATATAAAAACTTCCAATTTTTTATAAAAAATAAGATAAACTACGTGATGATTATTTAATTACAGGGTTAATGTTAATCATTATATTTTTAATTTTTGTAATTTTATTACGTAATTAATTAATAGGTTTCAATCAAGCCATCGACCGCTAGGGATGACAAACATGTGGAACGGATGCGGATACCCCTTCTCATACCCACACATATACTCACCTAAAATTTTCATATTCATCACATACGACGGGTATAATTTTAACTCCATACTCACCCACGCAGATACATTCTTAAATCCATCGTATTCGTTTGTATTTGTCTACAAACAACCACTAATATCGAATTATGTAAAAATAAATCATAAATTTTTGTAAATAATAGTAAAATTTTACATATTTTATTGATCGATCAAGTGTATATATATAATACATTTACACCAATATACATTTAACTACATTTAACTAACGATAGCTAACTTAACTAAAATATATTTTCACTAATATAAATTCTACATAACTACAATTAATTGATTATATATAGCTAACTAAGCAAAAGCATATGTAACACTCTCGGTTCTGGGTGCAATACTTAGGCCTCAGTCTGACTCGAACTCAAACTTTTCAAAGCATTTCTAATTCAAAAGATGGTCAATTAATTCAAACCAATTTAAATCAAATAGATAAAACATAATTTAAGTTCAAAAGTAATAAGGAGCTTCGATTTTAAAATACCAAACATTCGATCAAATACAAATGTGTTTAAAAGAGTGACAACAAACTTAAATAGGTGAAACCTACCACAGATGGTGATGTACTCCTCCACGATCGATATTGAAACTACCATAGATGGTGCTCCTAGAATTAATTCATCACCTAAAAAATTGCACACGAAAAAAAAATTCCAACTACTAAGCTAATGAAAGCTCAGTGGATACACCTCCACTCAACCATGATTTATGCAAATCATAATTAAATGTATGCAACATGATGTAATGAAAGAGAAAGGATCGACACTACCATACTCACCTAAACACATAGTATTTCATGTCAATATCATGGTATTATTAAGAGTATTCATAAAACATCAATATACGTATATATTAAATGTGTGGTATAGAGTCACTTAGTATCGTAACCCATACACCCGAGGAGGGTCCGGTCATTACTAAGCCTCGGATCCTACTCCTTGTCATACCTTAAGTGTAGTCCGTGGTCACTAAACATCGGAACTAACACTCCTTCATACAAGTGGTATGTAGTCACATAGCATTGAAAGTCACCTCTTAGATATCTAGATCTCGAACCATCATACTTTCAATATATAAAGATAACCAAAATCATCAAATACAAGCTTTCATACCAACACAAGTCATTTAACCATAAAGCCCATATTTAAGTCATACACGGTGTCAAGGTTCTCATTTCTTAGTTTTATAATTTATTTTAGATATTAGGGGATCTACTAAGGCTATTAACTCGAATTATTGATCCTCTAAACTCAAAGACTAACACTTCGATAAATTGGCATATGTGTACCGATACACCTACATGGGGTATCGGTACACCCCTAATCAGTATCAGTACCCCTCCATTGAGTATAGATGCCCAAAATGCATTCAAAAAGGTTAAATCAACCCCGTACAATACACATTGTTGGCGTACCGGTACCATAATACTAGTACGAAGACCATCTGTATCGATATGTGATCTTAATGGAATAGTGATATTGATACACGGTTGCATACATGTACACTTAAACAGTTATGAAATCACTTAAAATGGATTAGAACTTAGAAAATCAGCTTTGTTATAACTACGCACACACTCACAAAGACTCATAGTCCAATTTCGAGGAAATCCTAGAACCTAAAAGAGGTCGAGTTAAGAAAAGAGCTCTGTCACGGCAAACAAGAAGGCATATTACTATAAAAATTCGGACTTAGATTATAATTGCATTGCTTGAAGGCAAGCAATAGTTCGAGTTTGGGGTGGTGATAAGTGCGTAAGAGTCCTATAATTTATATCACTTTTCACTCAATTATTACTTGTAATTAATAGACTTTGATGGAAATATTGGATAATTCTACATATTTTCTATATTTCAGCGTTAAAGTACTTAAATACTTTTTATATATTATTTTTGGGTCTGTGTTGCCATGGCAGAAGTTGCCTAAGCGGGCCTTGTCCAAGCACTTTATTTCAACATCAAAATTAAATTCAGCCTTAGCCTGAATCTGTTGGCATTCATCTGGTTCCTCGAGGTGCCTTAATGCTCTGAACACATTGATCTTCACTTGTTGGTTATTGACTCGTATAATCAAGTCTCCTTTTTCGCAATCGATCAACGTTCTTCTCGTCGACAAGAATGGTCTTCCCAGTATGATTAGGGGCATTCTCATCTGCTTCATAATCTAAGATAAGAAATTCAGCAGGAAATATAAATTTATTCATTCTTACCAGGATGTCTTTAATTTTTCCTTCGGGTTGCATGTAATAGTGGTATGCTAATTGCAACATTATTCTAGTTGGCTTTACTTACCCAATGCCCAGCTTCTGAAATACTGACTTAGGCATCAGATTTATGCTTGCACCTAGGTTACATAATGCCTTACCAACATATTGATCCCCTATGTAATATGGTATCATAAAGCTTCCAGGATCTTTCCTCTTTGTTGTGGCTTGGTTATGCAGTATTTCCACACACCTCTATGTTGCAACGACAGTTTCAAACTCTCCAATCCTTGTCCTCTTCCCGCTTAGGGGGTACTCCCGGTAACTCTTCCGGAAAAACATCTAGAAATTTCTTCACCACACGGATTTTATCCATCCCAGAATCAGACTACCTCAGGTCAAGAATATAGGCAAGATAAGCTACAGATCCTTTCCTGATCATCTTTTAAGCTTTCAGAGCAGAGATAACATTAGACATATATCCTCTACACTCACCGATAAGGGTTACCTCACGTTCATCCGAAGTCCGCAAAGTTGCCCTTTTACGCTCACAATCTAGAGTAACATTGTGTGCTGACAACCAATCTATCCCGAGTATCAGATCAAACTCCCCAAACGGTAACTCCATCATATTAGCCGGAAAGATTTTCCTTTGAACCTCAAAAGGAAAATTTTTATATACTTTGGTAACCTCAACTGGATTACCCACTGGACTATAAATAGAGACAAAACTACTAACATCCTCTACAGGAATCTCCAAATATCTAGATACAAAGCTAGAAACATAGGAGTATGTAGACCCATTATCTAACAGTTCGAAAAAAGAAATAGCATGAACAGAAAAGTACCAGCGATGACGTCTGGCTCATCTCAGTCCTCATGTGAAAGACTTGATGCGCAAGATCGAATCGATCACCGATTACCGTCAAGAGGATTATTTTTGGTGTTTGATTGAATTTGCTAAAATCGAAAGAATGAGGCAAATGGCACAAGGATTTTATAGTGGTTCGGCCAAGCCTACATCCACCACCTTAGCACACCACTAAGGATTTCAACCAATTCATTAATGAACTCAACCTTCTTACCGGTTTAAGGGATAACCGTCACAACCTTATCTTTTGGACTTGGCTAAGATAGAACCAACTCTAGTTTTTCCTTAGGCTAAACTAGAACCTCTCCTTTTTACAAGGTAATTTGTGTAAACAAAGAAAACCTCACAAGGTGGGTGTTTACAAGAATTAAGCTCACAAGGGTGTAAAGAATAAAAACAATTAAAACACTCTCTATACACTGTATACAAGAGAAATGAAGAAATAAGACTTGAAAGCTAATTTCTCTTAATCATGAAGCTTGGATATGTTCTCTAACCTTCTTCAAATGTCCCAAGCTTGCTTTTATAATGTGGAATCATATTCTATCCGTTTATGACCGTTGGGGATGTTTTGGAGCCGTTGGGAAATCCTAAAGTTGAGCATTAAATTTCACTTGGACAGAAGTTTCAAAACCTTTTACCAAAAGTTTCGAAACCTTTAAGCAATTTAAATAAAATTAGTCATTACAGGTCAAAAGTTTTGAAACCTTTACAGAGGTTTCGAAACCTTTGTCAAGGTTTCAAGAATTGGCCATTCTGCAACAGAGGTGTTGAAACCTTAAGGGAGGTTTCGAAACTTTCATTTAAAAACACAATTTTGATTATTTTAAAACGTTTCAAACATTTCTAAACCTTCTCAAAAACTTTTGAAACTTATTTTCAAGTTGTTTGAACATAAGAATCATTTTTGAAATCTTTTCAAATTAGTCCAAAACATTTTTCAATTATTATATCAAAATCAATATTTCAACATCATGCCTCCTCGTAGCATAAACCAACCCAGGCTAAGATGCCCCTGATCTGGTTGATCCTCTAAACTGATTAGGTTTGCCTTTACCACTGATACCCAAAGCAAAAGACCTACCCTGACCTCTCCCCCCGCAAGGGTCTGAATTGATGCCTAAGACTGACCCAGAGCATAACCTGACTGAGGTAACACTGTATAATCCCTGAGACGGTCATTATAAGAACCACAATGGAAACATGCTCCACACCTCATCCGACACTCTCCAGAATGTCACTTTTTACAGAATGAACACTGTGGCAATGCACGCGTACTAGTGGACCCAGCTCCACTAGCAGCCGGAACAACAGACACTGCTGGCCTAGACCGCGAAGAACTCTGAGGCTCAAACTCAACTCTGCCCCTCTTCCTGGATTTGTATCCCTAACTATGTTGTACTGGTGATGCAGGCTGACGTTTGGATCGGTTTTGACCTTGGGATTCCTGTTGAATCCTCAAATTCTTATTACGCTCGGTTGTTATATCTCGTCGAGTGATCATCTTGTACTCAGTATCATGGTGGGTGGCTACGACAATCTTGATCAACACTCGGAGTCTTTTTAGAAAGTATTCATATTTTTGTTTCTCGGTCGTAACAAGTCTCAGAGCATACTGTAGTAAACGCAAAAACTCTATCTTATAATCATTTACAGTCATTTCGTTCTGTTGCAAATTCAAAAAATCATCACGAAACTTTACCAGATACTCAAGCCCCATATATCGGTCCTCAAAAGCCTGCCGGAAAAACTCACAACTAATCGGCAACAGTAACTCTCTCCTCAGCCTCCCACCAGTTAAAAGTCTCTCCCTAAAGCAAAGATATAATTTCCCTCAATTTCTTGTCTACAGGATATTCCATTTCCACAAACAAACGCTGAAGCTTCTTTAGCCAATATTCTGCATCTATTGGGTCTGTACCGGTCTTACCATCGAACACAGTCATACCAGTGTCTAAGAACTCAGTAGAAATGGGTTTCCCAAAACCCTCAGACTATTGAAGATATCGGAGAAACTCTCTCTAAATAGTCACAGAATCCAATCCCACAGACTCGTTGTCTCTAGAAACATACAGTCCCTCACTCTGTACTGACTGATTAACCTCAGCTTGCTGAGCCTCGGTCTGAAACTCAAGTTGATCCTCCCCTCCTAAGTCTTGAGCTAAACTCTGATCCTGTGGCGGATCCATAAGAGGCGGGACATCACTCGCAGAAACAGCAGAGTGACCTCGGTCACGGCCTCGGCCACGACCTCTCTCGGTCGCTAAACGTGTACTTCTACGTGGTGACATAGTAGTATATCTACAGAAGAATAGACAGAATCCTATATTAGAACTGGTACTTGGAGTACTATTTAAAATATTTTAGAAAAATTTAAAATACGAGTCAAAATGAAATTTCAGATGAGCAATTAAAATTTAAAAAATCATTTTCGGATCAAAAATCATTTTGGACCTCATAGTCCGTGGGTTGAACCAAGCTCTAATACCATTAAATGTAAGCCCTAAGTTTTAATCTAAGAAATTAGGTTAAATTTAAGGGTTATAGTTGGTAGAGATGGTTAGATTGTTAGAACTAGGGGTGATAATTAACCTGTCCGTCTCGCGAGCTACTCGGGCTCGGCTCGAGTGAGCTCGACTTGGGCTCGGGTTCGGCTCGAAATCTAAACGAGTCGAGCCGAGCTTACCCAAGCTTGACTCGAAAAGCTCGTGAATAGGCTCAAAATAATTATATATACATACATATATATTTATATACATTAAAATAATTTGTTTATCAAAGAAAAATAATAAAATAATAAATAAATTGAATATTATCAATTAAAATAAATTTACAAAACTAAAAATTATAAATACAAAATAAACTACAAATAAATAAATAAATTATAAAACATAATATTATTTTCGAGCCAAATTGAGCCGAGCCTGAGCCGAGCCTGACTAGCTTTGAGCCCGAGTCGAGCCCATTAATATTATTTTCGAGCTAAGCTCGAGCCTAAAATTTTGAGCTTGGCGAGCCTCAAGCCGAGCCGAGCCCAGATATGCCTGTTTTCGAGCCGAGCTGAGCCTGGCCTGGCTCGGCTCGTTATCACCCCTAGTTAGAACCTCTGTGAGAGGTTCTAAGTTAAGGCGATTCGGTGCTTGGTTTCGAAAGAGAGTGGTTGAAGGTAAAATCTTCCGAATCAAGATATCCTTAGAAGTGATAGACCTAATTTAGTTTACTTCTCCTTACTCCGTTTAAATTTTAAGGAAGAAATTTCTTTAAGGAGAGGAGGGTTATAACGACCCAGATTTTCCAAATCAACATCGGGCGTTAACCTAGGCCATGGATCGTCAAGTTGGGCCACATGTTTAAGCTTGTTGGATCGTGTTGAATCGTGTTTAGCCTCGATTTTGTCTTGTTGGGCTTGGCTTTTAGGTTGTGTAGGATGAGGAAAGGTTAATAAAGGGTGAGTAAGTAATTTTCACACCCATTCACTTAAAGTCTTTGTAGCCTTGGGGGGAAAAGGGAGAGAACATCTTGTTTTTCATTCTCCTTATTCCCTCTTCTTCTTTCCCTTTCCAACTAAAAGACAAAAATGAAAGCTTGTTACTGTTGAAAGAGAATCTCGTTTTGTCTATCAAGGAAGAGTTGTTCAGTAGGTCAAGATCTCCGTTTCAAGGTGTTCATCTTTTGGTTTTGTGGGAGAAGAGTTTGAAGCTCAAGAACAAGGTTTGGATGTGCGAAAATCTAGGGGGAAGCTCTAATATGGGTTTATTGTTTATGGTCAGTGCATTTATGACTCCTACACTTATGTGTCTAATGAAATACTTGTCTTGCTTGATTAAATGTTTATAGATTTCTAGTTAGGTTTTTTGTTAGTTTAGAGCCCTATAATGGTAGAATCTATATTAGAGGTTGGAATAAAGTAAAATTGGTAGTAACACACCCTGTATACTCTAAATAACTTGTAGGAAGGAAATAGGAATCAACCATATAGGTTGAGATGGGAAATTTGGAGATTTCCCAACCCAAAACTGCATTTTCGTACAGGGATATCGATATGGGGCAGTGTCGTATTAGTACTCTAGGTTAAGTTGGGAGGCTGTTTGTGAGAGGCGTATCAATACACGAGGGAGTGTATCGATACACATAGAAAGATTTGAATTCCATAATCATTTTTGTGTACCGATACGAAAGGGCATATCGGTACCACTATTCCATTAGTTTGAACATGAGTTCGAGTATTGGTATGTGTTTAGAGGGCGTATCGATATGGGTAGAGTATCGAAATGGGGAATTAAATTTGGAACTCTAGCTAAGGTATACTAGGAGATGAACCCTTGGTTTAGAAGCCTTTCTGTGCACTCTTGATTATCTTATCATGCATGCTTGTTTTATGACATTCATGAATTGTAGTAGAGTAGAAATATACCTCTGAACTTTGTTAGCTCAGCGTGTAGAATTGTGGTTTTTCCGTTGCGTAAGGGACACGTAGTTTAGGAGGAGCACATTGAGGAGGACTTCACAGTACCGTAGCCGTGAAAAAGTATGGTACTTGATCTTTAGTTTGGACTTATTGTATTCATAGGACCTTACCATAAATCGAGTTTTTATCCTTATTTTGGATTTTATTTTCGAGTCAGATGATGTAATTTGAAATGGAGCTCCTATTTTGTAAACACTTATTTTATTTTATTTTGAACTACGTAGATTTATGAAATGTTGCATTTTGGAGATTTTAGGAAAATGTGTTTTTAAAGGAATTTTGATGGGTCGGGTTTTGGGTGACCTGAAAGTGACACTTCAGATCCGAATCGGGATCGGAGGGTTACAGGTAACAATTGATTACTTAAGTTGCTTTCTGACACTTTAAAAGGTAAAAATACTCAGCTACTCCCCTTAATACGAACCTACCCTCAAATTTTGCTAATCGAAAACTTATGTGAGTAAATCTAAAAAAAATATTTTTTCTTACCTTTTTGTACTTTATTTTTGTTTTTTAATCTAAAACTTTTTATGATTTTTGGTTATTTCAAGTTGATTTGATCTAAGAAAATGAATTAGTAAAGTTGTTTATTTTTTATTTTAAAATAAAAATTCCATTATAAATTCAAGATGAATTTTTATATCCATATTCGGTTATATTTTTAAGATAAAAAATAGATTCATTTGCATGCGACTAGTTGTTACATTAATAATTGTCTTTTCTTATTTTTTTCGGATCTAAGGTGATTTTGGACGATGATTAGTGTGGTTTTCAAGCGAAAACATTAGGGGTGACTACGCGCTTGTTTATTACGGAAGATAAGAAGTCAATATGTGCTCCTCATGCGCTGGAAGATGAAGAGTCAGCGACAACAAATTAAGGGGTGGAGTATTCTAGGTTTAGGTTATTTTAGGATTAGGGGTATTAGGGTAATTTGGATTTTAATGAAGGCTATTTATTTGATATTAGGTTAAATATATGGATACGAGTAATTAAGTGCGGAGCAAAAAAAATTTAAGGAGTCATTTTCTTAAGTTATATTTAAGAGATGTTAATTATTTATAAATTAATATCATTTATTTATATTTAAAAAATTTATAAATAAATTATATAAAAATTAATTTAAAAAATTAGGGTGTCATTTGACCACCCATATCAATGGGTGGCTCTACTCACGTGAGTAATGGATTTGGTAACGAATCTAAGTTATTGGTTTGAATGTTATTGAGTCTGAATTGCATGAGTATGATGTAATTTTAGATTAAAATATTTAAAATTATCTAATATTACAATATAATCCTCACTCTTCTTTTGCATCTCTCACTATCTTAACTCGTATGCCTTTAACTCATCCGATTCATACACTCCCACACTCGCTCATTATCCCCACCCCTCACCCCCTTCCAACTTCATGCACGGACACCTAATCAGTACTCATTTTTTACCTCTCACACTCACACCTCGACTCGTTCACTACTCACCCAACTCTTTCTGAGTTGATTCTTTGAATCATGAGCCCAACTTATTTCAATACCTGACGAGTACGATTCAGAGATAGCTCCTAAAATTTAACGATTCAGAGAAGAGGGGATGATTTGAAAATGGGTATAAATAAAGTAGGCATAAGGGTATTGATCGAAGGTGTTGTAGAATGGGATGAAAAGGTTTCAAATGATCTTGAAGCAACGAGGGAGTGTGGAGCATGAAGAAGTGAGCGATTTGGTGAGGGTTTTGTAGGTGAGAGAAACATTAACCATTTTTGGAGAAAAGTTATTAGATAAATTCGGTTTACTATATTATTTATAGTTTATTCAATAATATTCGTCTATTTTAATATATTTATTCACTCTTTAATTATACGTAAAAAAAATTTATCTTAAAATTAACAAAAAATATTATTTAGATTCATTTAAGCTGCGAAAGGATAATGTTTGCGCATTAAAAGAAAATTGTTATCAAGGGAGGATTTTTTTCAATCTTAGGTCGGAAGTTTACTTAAAAATTTTAAAATTTTAGGCGATTAAATTGAAAAATTTAAGATTGTTAAGAATATTTTATTTATGGTGAATATCCATGTATTATAGGAAGGTTTAATGGGCTTTATTATTAAGGTTTAATACCCATTGGAATTAGGGTTTCCATCCATGCCTATAAATATAGACTTTTGGAGAAAGCTTTGTACACAACTCAACTTTGAAAATACAATAAAATCTCTCCCTTTTGTCTCTCTCTTGTCTATTTTCTTCTTTTCTTTATTTTATTTACAACACGTTCTCAGCACGAGTTTGCTCAGAAGATTTTATTTCAAGTCTCTTTAAAGATTTACATGGTATGTTTTTTTTTTCTTTTCTTTTCTTCATCTTATATATTTTAATTTATAAAATAATATATGATGATGATGATGATTATATTTTTTTGTATATATTTGTTTTTGTCTAATGTTATTATGTGTTTATTTCATGCCATTAATATTTTTTTTGATAATTTAATCCGAGTATATTGGCTGGACATCCCGTTCTGCGAGGCTACTGGTCTCAAAGGAGGTTCTTTTATTAAAGGACCTTGTGGACTAGTTTAACAACGCCGCGTATGAGGATTAAATCTTTGTTTGTTTGTATATATATATATATTTAACATATAGTTGATCTAATTTTTTATAGTATATCAATGGCAAATATTGCAAAAATTGAGTTTGCGGCTCTTGATATTTCCGGAAAGAATTATTTATCCTGGATCCTAGATGCCGAAATACATCTAGATGTAAATGGCCTGGGAAATACTATTAAAGAGGGGAATGCAGAATCTGCTCAAAATAAGGCCAGAGCCATGATACTTCTTCGCCGTCACCTCCATGAGGGGTTGAAATCTGAATATTTAACGGTGAAAGATCCTCTTATTCTTTGGAATAATCTAAAGGAACAATATGACCACTAGAAAACCATTATTTTGCCTAAAGCTCGATATGATTGGTTCCATCTAAGATTGCAAGATTTTAAATCAGTAAGCGAGTATAACTCTGCTATGTTTCGAATTACTTCACAATTGAAGTTATGTGGTCAAAATATTACTGATGAGGATATGTTAGAAAAAACATACTCCACTTTTCATGCCAACAATGTTGTCCTTCAGACACAATATCGTGAAAAAGGTTTTAAGAAATATTCTGAGTTAATTTCTTGCCTTCTTGTGGCAGAGCAAAATAATAAGTTGCTCATGAAAAATCATGAATATCGCCCAACAGGCTCCGCTCCATTCCTTGAAGCGAATGTGACATTATATAGCGGAAAAAATAAAGGCTATACCAATAATCGTGGTCATAGTTATGAGCGTGGGCGTGGTCATAGCCACAGTCGAGGACATAGGCGAGGTGGTCATTTTAAAAGTAACTATACCCACCGCAAGTGGAACAATAAGGATGACAATGGTGCAAAAGATCAATCCAAGAAAGAGGAATCAACGTGTCATCGATGTGGCAGCACAAATCATTGGGCCCGTACTTGCCGTACTCCAAAACATCTTTTGGACCTTTACCAACAATCAATAAGTGGTAAAGGAAAAAGAATTGAAACAAATTTTGTTTATATCGATGACAAAGATGATTATGGCCTTCACAAAGATGATTATGGAATTTTCGACAGTGGCCAGGACAATTATGGCATTACAAACATAGAAGTTGATGATTTTCTCATATCCCCTGAGAGAAATATTTGATGTCTTTTAATTAATTTCATATTTACTTTATGTTATTAAGTAGATGTTTTATTTTATCATGTATTTTTTTTTCAAGAATAAAATTTATGTTTACTTTATTAAAATCATTGATGTTATTTATTTATTTATTTATTTCGAATATTATTGTAACATTTATTTATTTATTCTTTGAAGAATATGATTACGTCACAAATACAATCTGCAAAATATGGTGACGAATTATGCTTAACAGATAGTGCAAGTACTCATACAATACTTAAGCATAAGAAATTCTTTTCCCATTTAACAATGCAAGGGAATAATGTGAGTACTATATCCGGAAGTGTTAATATCATAGAAGGCTCCGGAAAAGCGCATATGTTATTGCCAAATGGAACTTTATTCCATATTCAAGATGCGCTATACTCTCCAAAGTCGGAATGAAACTTATTAAGTTTTAAGGATATTCGCAAAAATGGATATCATATTGAGAGTATTAGTCAAGGAGGTGCTGAATATCTCTACATTACGAGTATAACTCAAGGCAATAAGAACGTGCTAGAAAAATTACATGCACTGTCATCCGGATTGTACTACACAAGAATTAGTGCAATTGAAGCACATGCTATTGTAAACTATAAGTTTATTGATAACTTTATTATTTGGCACGACCGGTTAGGCCATCCCGGTTCGATTATGATGCGAAAAATTATTGAGAATTCATGTGGTCACTCATTGAAGAACCAAGAGATTCTTCAAAGTAATGCATTTTTATGTGATGCTTGCTCTCAAGGCAAATTAATTACTCAACCATCACCAGCTAAAATAGATTATGAATCTATTAAATTTCTGGAACGGATACAGGGTGATATATGTGGGCTCATACACCCTTCTTGTGGACCATTTAGATATTTTATGATTTTAATTGATGCATCGACTAGATGGTCAAATGTATCCTTGTTATCGACCCGCAATTTGGCATTTGCGAGGTTACTTGCTCAATTAATTAAACTACGAGCACATTTTTTAGATTCTCCTATAAAGACAATTCGTCTTGATAATGCTGGTGAATTTACTTCTAAGGCTTTTGATGATTTTTGCATGTCGATTGGAATTAGTGTTGAACATCCTGTAGCTCATGTTCATACACAAAATGGTCTTGTAGAATCATTTATTAAACGACTTCAATTAATTGCAAGACCGTTATTGATGAAGTCCAAACTACCAATTTCTGCTTGGGGGCATGCCATTTTACATGAGGCATCACTGATTCGCATCAGGCCAGTAAATTATCATAATTTCTCCCCATTACAAATGGTTTTTTGGTCAGGAACCAAATATTTCCCATCTTAGAATTTTTGGATGTGCGGTTTATGTTCCGATTGCTCCACCACAACGCACAAAGATGGATCCTCAAAGGAGATTGGGGATATATGTCGGATTTGAATCCCCCTCGATAATTAAATATCTTGAGCCTTTGACGGGAAATTTATTTACAGCTCGATTTGCCGATTGTCATTTTAATGAATCGGTTTTCCCGACATTAGGGGGAGAAAATAAACAACTGGGAAACGAAATAAGTTGGAATGAATTATCGTTATCTCACTTTGATCCACGTACCCAACAATGTGATCTAGAAGTTCAAAGGATAATTCATTTGCAAAACTTAGCAAATCAATTGTCAGATGCTTTTGTTGAGCCTAAAAGAGTGACTAAGTCACATATTCCAGTTGTGAACGCTCCTGTTAAAATTGATGTCCCAGAAGGACAAACTCTAGTTGCTAATGAGTCAAACGCACACTTGAAGCGTGATAGACCAGTAGGTTCCAAAGATAAGATTCCTCGAAAAAGAAAAGGAGCTATATCCTGTGATGGTCCAATTATGGAATCAACGAATCATGAAATATCTCGAGAAGAGATTAAAAGGTCTCCAGAAGAGACATCAGACATGACTCAGGTACCTGATAATGATGAGATCTCTATAAATTATGTCATGTCTGGTAACAAATGGAACCGAAATAAAACTGATGTTGATAATACTTTTGCATGCAATATAGCACTAGAGATTTTGGATGATAATGTGGATCATGAACCATTGTCAACTGGACAATGTAAGCAAAGAGATGATTGGACAAAATGGAAAGAGGCAATTGAAGCGGAACTCAAATCTCTTTCAAAAAGAGAAGTCTTTGGGCCTGTAGTCCGTACACCAGAAGGTGTAAAACCCGTGGGATATAAATGGGTCTTTGTGAGAAAGAGAAATGAAAAAGGGGAAATTGCGAGATATAAAGCTCGTTTGGTTGCACAAGGATTTTCACAAAGACCTGGAATTGATTATGAAGAAACATATTCCCCAATAGTGGATGCAACCACTTTTCGATTTTTGATTAGTCTGGCAGTAAAAGAAAGACTTCATTTCCGCTTAATGGATGTTGTTACAGCCTATCTATATGGGCCTCTTGATAATGATATTTATATGAAACTTCCGGAAGGATTTAAACTGACTGAAGCAGTTAATTCAGGTTCTCGAGAATATTATTCAATTAAATTGAATAGATCCCTTTATGGATTAAAACAATCTGGGCGCATGTGGTATAATCGCCTCAGTGAATACTTATTAGCGAAAGGCTATAAGAATGATCCAATTTCCCCATGCATTTTTATTAAGAGGTTTAGCTTCGGATTCATCATTATTGTCGTGTATGTTGATGATTTGAATATCATTGGAACTCTTGAAGAGATCTCTTTAACAGTGGAATATTTAAAGAAAGAATTTGAAATGAAAGATCTCGGAAAAACAAGATTTTATCTTGGATTACATATTGAGCACTTAAAGGATGAAATCCTTGTGCATCAATCAACATACATAGAAAAAATGCTAAAGAGGTTTTACATGCATAACGCACATCCATTGAGCACCCCCATGGTTGTTAGGTCACTTGATGTCAATAAAGATCCATTCCGTCCTCAAGAGAATGATGAAGACATTTTTGGTCCAGAAGTTCCATACTTAAGTGCTATTGGTGCTTTGATGTATCTTTCTAGTCACACACGACCTGATATATCATTCGCTGTCAATTTGTTGGCAAGATTTAGCTCATGTCCAACCCGAAGACACTGGAATGGGGTTAAACATATATTTCGTTATCTTCAAGGTACGAAAGACATGGGATTATTTTTCCCTAATATATCTAAAACAGAATTGGTCGGTTTTGCAGATGCATGATACTTATCTGATCCTCATAATTCTCGATCACAGACTGGTTATGTATTTACATACGGTGATACAACAATTTCTTGGCGTTCAATGAAACAAACTATTACCGCCACTTCTTCTAATCATGTTGAGATTTTGGCTATCCATGAGGCTAGTCGTGAATGTGTGTGGTTAAGGTCTGTAACCCAACATATTCGAGAAAATTGTGGTTTACTCTCTCGAAAAATTTCTCCGACAGTCTTATATGAGGATAATACATCATGTATCGCCCAACTTAAGGAAGGATACATAAAGGGTGATAGAACAAAACACATCTCACCAAAATTCTTCTTCACTCATGATCTACAAAAGAATGGAGATATTGATGTGCAA
The DNA here is from genome assembly GCA_035048815.1 of Abelmoschus esculentus. Lineage (NCBI taxonomy): Eukaryota > Viridiplantae > Streptophyta > Magnoliopsida > Malvales > Malvaceae > Abelmoschus > Abelmoschus esculentus. Next base: position 9,433,299 of record JAUCBN010000049.1, read on the forward strand.
CAAATTCATTCATGTGATAATTTGGCAGATCTATTTACTAAGGCGCTCCCTACTGCTCCATTTGAGAAGTTAACATACAATATTGGATTGCGTCGTGTCAGAGATCTTGTCTGATGCGTTTATGAGGGGGAGTAAAACACGTGTTGTACTCTTTTCCTTATCCATGGTTTTGTCCTATTGGGTTTTCCTGGAAAAGGTTTTTAATGAGGCAACATATTTTATGTATTAAAGATATGTGTACTCTTTTTCCTTCACTAAGCATTTTTTTCCCACAGGGTTTTTATCTTAGTAAGGTTTTAACGAGGCACAATATCTTCATGGATATTCAAGGGGGAGAGTTAAGAATATTTTATTTATGGTGAATATCCATGTATTATAGGAAGGTTTAATGGGCTTTATTATTAGGGTTTAATACCCATTAGAATTAGGGTTTCCATCCATACCTATAAATATAGACTTTTGGAGAAAGCTTCGTACATAACTCAACTTTGAGAATACAATAAAATCTCCCCCTTTTGTCTCTCTCTTGTCTATTTTCTTCTTTTCTTTATTTTATTTACAACAAAGATTTAATAAATTTATTTTCAAAAAGGTCAGATTAAATATTTTTGATACATTAATTTTTAAAATTTTTGAAAGGGCCAAGCTAAAAGTTTCAAATTTTTCAAGGATTAAAAGACAAATTTTCAGTTTTCTAGGGGCAAGGCTTCCGCGGACTATATTCCCCAACTATTATTATATAATTTTTTTTTCATTTTCAACTTAAACTTTTGTGTTTCAAGAAACGGAATATAAAAAAACTTTAAAATTTAGCTATTCAATTTTAAAAAAATTACAATCGAATCATCTAACTATTTGATGTCACAAATAAGATACTAGATTAAAAAAACATTGGATTTTATTTATTAAAAACATTAAATTCAATAGAATTATAATCAAGTCAATTAATTAACAGTAACAATAAAATCATTCAATTATCATTGTAATAATTTTATTTTGTGTTATGGAACAACCAACGTCAATTATCATATAGAAAGTTTGAATAACTTCAAAATTTAAGATATTCACTTTGATTTTTATGTTCGGTTTATTAGATTCTTAAAAATTTCTCCCGAAATTCATAAAATCATCTTAAAACTTTTAAAATCTTAATCTTCATCGTTACCTTTATTTTAGTATATGTTCATTCTCTCACCAACAACAATTTCTAAAACGTTCAAATTATCAAATGCAATCTCTAAGAAACTCAAATTCAAAATGTGTTTATTTTATTTAATTATAATTTATTTATTAAGCAAATATTTTTCTAATAATTATATTTTAATTTAATCATTTAATGATTATTTATTTAATTTTATTTTAAAGCCTAGATACTAAGGTGTTTTCTAAATTTTAAAAAATGTAAATGAGGATTATTTTTTAAAATTGAAAACATAAAGCAACAATAAAAAATATTTTCAAGAAACAAACAAGACTCTAAATCTTATTTAAATTTGCTTGTATTTATATTAAAACTGAAATTAGCAAGCTTTCATAATTTTTTTTTTTCAATACTTACGCCCTGTATAAGTAATAAATTCTATAAATATAAGAGAGGCATAATCTTTTTACATTTAAACTTAAAACATCCCTTGCCGACACACTTGTGGCTTTATTAGCGGTATTAGTATAGAATAAAAATGGCAGACATATCAGAATCTTATTTACTCCTAATAAGGTATAAGAAATGTAAAGTTCTGTAACCCCAATGAATCCAGAACCAGCATGGGAAAAAGTTAATGGTTCTCATTCGGCTTGTATGTCAAAATTGGCTATACTCTTAAGATTTATATAATGTGACATCAAAATGTACTTACAAGGCCTATGCCTAGCTCTTCCGCAAGCTCATCCCATACTGGAAGCAGGGTCAAGACAACAAGGAAAATAGCCACACCAACTGCTGCTTTCCTCCATGTTCCAACCTCGGTTACATCGTTTAAGCAGGGCTTTTCGGGAGTCCTCTGAAGATGATATAAGAAAGGTGATTGGTAATTCTACTTTCATTCAATATACTAAAGTTACGATCACCGTACCTGGCATATCAGCACATACAGACCCCAAGGAAGCGATAAAGGTCCTCCGATCTGCAAATAAAACAGATTAGCAAAATCGTTTGAAAGACAGGAACTTGTTTGTAACCAACGACCTGAGATGAGTAACTAGTAGCTGCATACCACTCCTAGTCCAAGCAGCGAGTATGTTGTCAGACCAAACCCAACCAGCGCACCCTTCCCGAAAGCACCCTGAAAAGAGGGAGGGGGGAATGCAATTAAGCATTAAAAGATATTGTAACCAAGATATCATCAAAGCTTAAAAATGGTAACGGCTTAAATCTCTCTATCAATACGAAGGTACCTGCACAGCCCTTCCACCATCAAGACACCCAACAGGAAGCATATTGAATGCTGTAGTAGTTAAGCCACACCTGAAATCGTGAGTAACTTGTATGGTAAGCATACCAAGAAAATCCAGATTAAGATTTAAGTTAAGAAGATAATCCAGGAATTTAAACATACCACCCTGCAATCACAAGTGGGTGAATTGATACTGTTGCAGCATGCATTGCCCTGTACATTGAGAATGTAATGTCTGTTATATTCTTTGTAAAAATTTAACCTCACACGAACATCTGTTAGATTCATATAAGAGGGAAAGTGAACAACATTATTGGCTCTTTGGATTTCATCAAAGCTCATGCATAATATTTTATTCAGTCAATAATAATGCCATTGAAGCAAGGACATACGCATAACCAAGGGTTGCTCTACTGATGAGTCCAAGGAGCAATGAACCCTGAAACAGCATGCTAGGAACCTGCACCAAATCCCCAGCTACATCCGGATTTGATGAAAGCAACAAACCAACAACAAACATTGAAAAAGACAGTGCAGCACCAGCAAATGGACCCGCAAGGGAAATGTCAACTTGTGTACTCCGGTCAGGAAGAATAGATTTGAACTGCAAGAAGTGAGAGTTAAGGAAAGCTTTTAAAAGTACCAGTTGAAAAGCTAAAGTATTTCCATCAGATATTCCACATTTTTCTTATGGAGTCACGTTGAGTCAAGCCAAGAGAAAAAGGTACAGAACGCTCAAGCAGAAAATAACTGAAGAAAACTTTTGACAGTCAAAGATATAAAACCTATGACCTGCAATCTCACAAAACAGCGAGAAGGTCCTTTTGACCCCAAGGAGAAGAGGGAGATGAGAGGCAGACAGCAAGAATGATGCGTATTCAGAAAGAGATACTGAATCATCAAAGGATGGATCTCAAGACAATAAGCTAGAGAAACCATAATTACTACATATCTATCAGTACCAATTATCTTAATCTAAACCAAATAAAAGGACAAGTTAAACCGCATGTAAAAAGGTTTCAAGTTATTGAGGATGTTGGAATAACGAAGTTCCTGATCAAGTCCCAACATTGCGCATACTAGCTTAAATATCCTATTTATACAAGAAGGTAACAACCAGATCTTTGAAAAGGGCACATTGGACAGAAAACAACAAAATATAATCTGGTGTAGCATTCTACTTTGCGTGCTCACCTGAGTAATAGCTCCAAAGCTTCCAAGAGTGATGTTTGGAATGAAGAAAGGAATGCTTAGTTTTACTTTCTTTGGAAAAGCAGACAGAAAATGCCCAAGTTCCTGCAGGCAAATTTTATTTTAACATAGCCAAGTCAAACACAAACTCATACGAATAAAAAAATTTATCAAGTTCAGGATGTTACTCATGAGAAGATGGATTATTTTATAACTACATCGAAAACAAAACTGCTCAAACTGAAAAGAAGAAAACGGTAAGGATAGTGAAACAACAGAAAACCATCAAAAAGTACAATACGCATACATGAAATAAAAGAACGCCCAAAACACCATATGCTAGGGGCAATGCTGAATCGACAAACGGGTATAGTAGTTCCATATCTGGTGGATCAACGGCATTGGGATCTGTAAAGTATTTTACAACCTCTGGAGGAAGTCTGTTTATCTGTAAGAGATTGCACATTATCAATATATTCACTAAGATAACTCCTGCTATCTTCCTACAGAGAACTGCAACAGTCTCAAAGTGATTCTACAAAAATGGAATACCTGAGATGCAATACCCAACTCCACACTGGAACCTATAGTCAGGAAGAACAGCAAAATAGCAATCACGTATTGCCAAAGAGTAGTCGGTCCAGGTTCTGACACCTCTTTCCTCAGCAAACCGAAACTCACACGTGGTCCACCACGTGGGTCCGGTGCTTCAGAATCAGGCTCCTCAACCATGAAAAGATTGTATTTATCACCCATGATCTCAGCCAGTTGAGTCTGGAGTTTGGCGAAAACATCCTCTCTCTTTCCTCTTAGATTCCCTAGAAAAAGGATGCCCTCACCAAGGTCTCCAAACGGCTCTTCTTTAGTCACCCAAAAGGTTGAATAGCCAAAAAGCTTGTCCTTAATTAGCTTTACATCAGCAGGATCAACTTTCTCAGGTCCAAGAAGCTCCATCAATTTAAATGAATCAATTTGGAAATCGTTGTAGACTGATCCAAGAGGAGCTATGTTTGGTGGCTGAAGAAAGGAAAACATCAAATAGATTATAATTTGATATGTCATATCACTATTCTTACAAATTTTAATTCTCTTCACTCATCTCACCAGGACATACAAAGTTTAGCCACATTTATATCAAACTAAATTACTTGGACTCGGGTTTGAGTATCAGATATGACTTATGAGGACAAATTTGACGCTTGGTTCGTTTCATTTTTTTTTTCTAAGTTCTTATATGCTTTTAGAAGGAACTTGAAGGATCATATCCCCATACCCAAGTCCAAAATCTGCCGTGCAATGGGTGAAGGAAAAAGGGTTGTTACTTTGTGTAACATGGATATACAAAAACAGGCTTCAGTTGGGTGTTACAAGTTGCTAAAAGGCAAAACAATAATGGAAAATAAATGAATAGATAATAAAACTACAACAATAATCATAATTGTTCTATATAGAAGGAAATCCAGGCATTTTATTTGCAATACAATATAAGTTTAATTTCTTAATTTCTAGAAAAATAATGTGGTTTGCTCTTATATTCGAAACGCAAGGAAAGCTTACAAACCCTAGCCTAAAAATGTCTCAGAAACATATATTCTTCTTTTCTTTCTTTCTACCGTCCAAAAAATTACCAACTAGAATTAGAGAATAAAATAAATAAGAAAACAAAATCAAAACGCTGTACCCTAGAGGAAACAGATGGAGGCAGTTCATTGCTGGGGCGTTTCTCCTTCACCTCCGTCTTCTCTTCAGGCGGAGACGCTGTCGTGACGGCGGATTCTGTAGATGAAGCAGTATTACTACCATCCTCCTTAATATCTCCATTATTTTGGGTGTAACCGCCATCATTGTTGTTATTATTATTACTGCCGCTAAAACACCTAATTTTGTAGAATTTTTCCCGAGAAACTTCCTTGGAAATCACTCCTCTACATAAATAACACAAGTTCCTCTTCAATTTTCTTGGCTCGAAGACCTGAACGCCAACTCTTTCGCGGATAATTGAACGGGAACTGGAACTGAACCTGAAATTCACAGAGCTAAAACTAAAGCTCGTGAGAGTTCCCATCCAATCAAAAACCTCAATTATTTAATAAAATTTTCTGGGTTTTTGGTGGGTTTTGAAACAGAGAAACAGAGAGAGCTGGAAATTTTATCCGCTTCGTTGTTGGATAATTCAACACAAATATCTTTTCCATTTTTCTTTTATTTGGATTTTTAAATAAAATAATAGAAAAATATTGTATTTATATTTAATTGGAAAAATAAATACTCCTATTAACTTTTCCAAAGACAGGATTCTATCTTGATTTTTTTAAGGCTTAACTCATAGATAAATATTTAAATTATATATTTTTTAAAATAAGTGTTTAATGCTTTTTATTAAAGTATAAATTATATTTTATCTAAAATAGATGTTTAATATTTTTTTTTAAATAGATGTTTAAAATTTTATTCTATTAGTATTTTAAAATAACATCGTTAAAAAATTTTGTATACCTCATAAATAGATATCCAAATTATAATTTTTTTGAGTTAGGTGTTTAATATTTTTTTATTAAAATAAATGGCTAAAGTTTTATTCTGTTAGTTTTTTAAGGTAACATTATTAAAAAATTTATATTTGTAACACCCTTGACATGAATGTCACATTGGACCTCTGACCCAAATTATAAAATTCTACTTCAAAAGTCCATTTAACCATTCAATCCAAAGTAAATTCAAAACATAATTAATCATTTGAAAATCATCATAAAACCCAAATAATTCAAATAGTAATGGAACTCTAAAATATAATCTATTAAAAACATTTGATAACCCAATATTAAAGACTTACAAATTACAAAATAGGGATGGACAAGTACTAGCTCAATACATCAAATAATTTGTACTCTGACACCAAGTCAATGTTGAAAATCCTACCACGATGGTGTTTCACTGGTCTGTGCCTTCATCTAGCGAACGAAAACACATGTTGAACACTGAGCTACAAAGCTCAGTGGATACACCGTCACTTGACCGTATATCACATATCATAATTAAAGTAATGTAGTGCATGTAATATCATGTTTGGTATGATGGCGTTACTATAATCGTCTAACACATGACATCATGAATGTATACTATCGGCTATCGCACACGACATATACATATCAAACACTCAAGTGATAGGATGAAGGATTAGAAATAGGTGATAGGATGATATTTAGTATGTGTTTGGATGATAGTAGAAGTAGAAAAGATGGTGGTGAAAAGATGTAATATTCAAAGACTCGAAAGAAGAACTTATGCTATAAAATATAAACTTAATCTTTTAAAAGACTTTGAGGGTGATAAAACTTATATTAATTGGTTAATAAATCAACAACCTATAATATAGAAATTAAGGTAGAAGACGTCATAAATCTAAAAAGGTTTGATAAGTCAAAAAATTTAAAAAAACAAGTTTAAGAGAAAAATTCAAAACGCTAATTTGTATTCGAAAAAAAGTGTTTATAAATGAAAATTTCACTCTGATTTATAATTTGCAAGGGGTAGGCGAATATGTGTGTTTGAAGAGTTAAGTGGTTGTCCGATATGCTTGGTGTCTCCCTTCAAGTGACAAATTATCATGAGTTGTGTAAGTGTTTCTTCGACTAACTCTTCAAAGCTGATGACTCCTCACTTTGGTGCCAAGGCATGGAGAGGCACAAGGTTTCCCTCCATGACCTAATAGGTGTCCATGGTGTTTCTTAATGCTTAGCTAGCTAGGTAGTAGACCTGAGAGTGATAGCTTGAGTTGAGTTGAACTACTTGAGCTATGCATGAGCTGACTTGAGTTAAGCTAAATAATCTTTGGAGTTGAATTAAGTTGATCTCAATTGTCTTTAGTTAGGTGAAATTTTTTTTAGTGTCTTTGAAAAAATCTCGAACTATTAGAGTATTTAGGAGCTTAAATGAAATTATCTTTTCACATAACTCGTTTGAGATTGTTTTGAGCTCGTTGGAACTAATTGAACTTAAACTTAACTATCCTTGTATCTCTTGTAATGTGTCCTGCAAACAAACATCCAAATAACATAAGTAAAATGATTAAAATAAGATAAATAAAAACTTAAGGACTAATAGGTGTAGATAGCTGAATAATGCATAGATAAGATTAAAATGATAATGTAGTGCATGTAAAGAAATTTAAATATGTGATTTTAAAATAGAGTATATGTGTATTCTATTTAATATGTAATATATATAAAACATAATAAAATTTAATATATATATATATATATAAATATGCACGTAGAAGGTGAGTTAATAAAAACTTCATTTTCTTTTATATTTGTGAGACAAGATGAAAGCATAGTGAGTATGAGTAGAATCATGCATGCATTAGTACCACTAAGCTTTGTAAATTTAGCGTTCGGAATCTTTGTCTTCGTATGTAGGTTGACTGTTGAATTGTAGGATCGTAGAGCATTATCAGATCGAGACTCTAGCTTGTGGTGATCTTTAAGGTACGATACTTGAGTTTAACGGACTACGTACTCATAGGACCTTACATAGTGAAATTTATAATTATTATTTTATAATTTGTATTAATCCAATTTAATGTTTAATAATTTATTCTAAATAAAACTCTTTTATAATGTTTTATTCATTTAGTTATATATATATTTTTTAATTGTGGTTTTTACTGTTTTGAGAAAAAAAATGCAATACAATGGTAAATATTTCGAATTTGATGAATATAAATAGATTTATAGTGTTCGAACATTTTCGGTAAAATAAACCCAGAATTCATATTCAAACGGGGGAAATGAAGAATTTGGGTCCAACGGCCATTGTCGATGGTGGCTGACAAAAGTGGTAAGCTACGATTGACTGGAGATTTATATAAAGTTCAAGAGTTTAATTCACATTTTATTTAAAGTTCATAATCAAATTAAAAATAAATTTTTTAACTAATGTACAGAATCATCAATTTCATAAGAGTTACTAACTTAGATAACCAAAATATTATAAATTAATGATGTAAAAAATCAAAACATATATTTTTAAAATCAAACAGCCCAAAAACAAACACGACCAAGACCAACCATGTAGTTTTCCCTTCGATATTAATAACTAAATTTGCAGTAACAGTTGATGACCTCCGACAAGGATTTTCTAATTTCAAATCCTACACACAAGGCATATTTTGAAGTGGCTTTATATCTAAAACTGGAAGTGCTTACAGTCACTGTTTCCTGAAGCAGTAATTAAATCTTCATATGAACAATCTGAACAGCTCAAAATGTCAAATTAACACTCTATAATCCAGAAATTCATATCCGGCATCGATACAGATTAACTACGCAAGCTACACCGGTTCTTACGTTTCTTTTCATATATTCCTATTCCGAATCAACAACTTTACCTTCAAAGCAAGATTGAAAATGGCACCATCCATTTGTTGTCATCTGTTCTTATATCAAAGCTCTTCACCTTAAAAGAACTTGTGCTGTTTGCCTTCTTAACATGATCATGGATCCAGAAAAACAAACCTTTGTGCCAAGGAGGAAAAGTGAACTGGGAAAAAAAGGAGCAATCACCGTGTCCATTTCCAGAAGAAATACACAATGACAACTGTCAAAATCATTCCCGCATATTTGATCCATGTATCAACACGGTTCCTCCTCTCGATGAGCCTCAGGACGGAGTTGGAGAGCCCAACTGTGTTAAGTACATCCAAGGCCTTTCGTTGTGCTCTCTAAACAAAACACAAAACAGGTTCAAAAACATAACAGTGGTCAAAACTTGCGAGAATATCAATATGCATCAACAAGCACCATTTTCTTGTTTCAAGCATATGGTTATAGCTATCAACGATTCACGAGTAATCACTTCAGTTAGAGAACCTGGCAATCCATATTATAGACGGTTTCACAATCTAGCACACTCAACCTAGGTTGCACCGATACAGATACGGGAACAGATATAGGGATGGGGACAGAAAACGACAATTTTAAAATTATGGGGTACGGGTACGGCAAGGGTACGACAAATAAAAATAAAATAATATATATTATATATAATAAAAAATAAAATTATATATAATATATAATAAAAATAAAATACTAACATAAAATTTATATAAAAATAATTTTATATCTTAGTAAATACTGATAAAAAGATTTATAATTAAATATACAACAAATAATAATACTTTAAGGGCCCACAAAAATTATAATGCATTTTACTTATAAACGTCGTAAAGAACATCATTTAATAGAATAAATTAGTTTTTTTACGAACACTGTTCATCATCTTCTTCCCCCATCTTTTCTTTAACTCTTATCTTTCTAAGTTTTTTTTTTCTCCTTACAAATTGTTTGGGTCAACCACAAACAAGAAGCAACACTTTAACTAAGAGCGAGAGAATAAAGCACTGAAAGCTTATTAAAAACAAACGCAAGGGTCTAGAATTTGCTTGGCACTGTTCATCTTCTCCATAACAACCTTAGGGACGGTATGAAGGTCATAAAAACGTCCCCGAAACGTCCCCAAAATTATTCTAACCGTCCCAGACCATTTTTAGCCGTACCCCGTCAACACAAAACGTACCCGGTACGTACCCCAGCCGTCCCCATTCCAGAAACGTTTCGGGTACCTGAGACGGCATACAACTAACGTACTCGTGCTTCATAGCACTCAACTATAGACAAAAATATAACAGCACATCAAATAACTAATCAACACTTATCTTACTAGGAGCTCGAGCGTGAGAGTCAGGTATGGATATATGTTTGACACAGATATGTTCAATTCTTCTGATTTTTCTATGTATTTGGAATTGGAGTCTTTGGAAAATTCATATATCCATACCTATGTCCAGACATGCATTAGACATAAATGTCTGGAAGGGTTATGTCAAGAAAAATGAAAGTAAGAGTAACCACGCTAATATATGGCAGTATTTCCTCAAGAGTTATGACATAGTCTCTAATTAGGGGTGGCAGAGAGAAGAAACACAAGTTAAAAAAAACTCTACCATTAATAAAACCAATTGCGACTATAACATTCATTAAAGCTGTTTGATCTGCTGTGAAATTAACTGCATCTGTTAATCTTTCATTTAAAATATTTAACTAGAAATGCATCAGCAAAGGGTACCTTGAGGCGATCTCTTTGTTCTGCATATTTGGAAAGGATTGCTGTTCCAGTTTCAAAAGATTCTTGCAACATTCTCGAAGAGTTTCGAACTGATTGCATTGCTTGAGCTTCCTCATCGAAAATTCTCAGGATATGAGCTGACTCTCCATTCTACGAAAAATAAATACAATGAATACAAGACATGCTAAAATCAGCTCCATTTACAAAAAAAGAAAGAAAGAGAGATTTACATACAGCTCTTCCAAGCAATTCAGCTCTCTCTTTCGCTTCCAACATCCGTTTCTGATTCCTCATAGAATACTTGTCTATACTATCTTTCAAAGAGTCGGCCTCTTCAGCCATTTGTTCAACTTTTCTGTTTGTCAAATATAAATAACTTCAAGGTTTAAGACAATAAAACTAATATGATTTAGAGAACATTGGGCATGATAATTGAAAATCATCAAAGCAGTTCTAACTATTTTCAAATTTCACCGAAACAAGGCACACCTCAACCCTGAAAAGAAAAATTCAAACAAGGCGTTCACCTCATTAAACTAAATTATTTGACAATTGGATAGAAGTTAGACTACTCGAAAAGAAGCTTTGTCAATCGAGCATTGAGTTCAAAATAGTTTTCCTTCAAAATGTAAACATGTTGCTTTCATTTTACAGCACAACTTTTCAATGCGCACTCTTTCAGATGTTTTCATTTGTTCACAAACAACCCAAGGGTCGATATATGAGTCTATGATCTATGCAATCATGAAATTTGATTTCCGGTGAACCTGCAAAGCTACCGTCCATAGCTATTTACTAATCTTAGAATCAATTGCAAGTTGCACACAATTGCCTTATTGAAATTTGCTTGAAGTCACTTAGAATCCAAATCATCAATTGAACCATCCTTCAGAAAATTAAACTTAATCAAAGGGGCTTCTCACCAAGTGGAGATAAAATGAGTAGTACAACTATAGCTAAAATACTCAAGAACTAAAATTCAACTTTTATTAATGAATAAGTCACTGAAACAATCAGGAAATAAACGATCATCACTTCTCAATTATCCAAGACCTAAATCTTTTGAAGGCTAAAGATGACAGAAATTTAAAAAAAAATAACAACAAAAACATATTGGATCAATTAAAGATAACAATTGGAAGTTAATCAAACATGGAGACATGTAGGGAAGAAATTAGAAAGAAAAGAACAGAATAATCATAAACAAGTGATAAATGTGATTTTATATGTAGACGTTTGGCGGCGATACCTTTTCCAGAGATCACGTTGCGATTTAGCGGGGATGGAACGCCAGAGGCGATCCATATCTGCGCATAGGGAGTGGATCTGAGAGATATCTTTTTTAACGGCAAAGGAAAGTTCAGGTGAATCGGCACCGGAGACGGAGCTCTCGAACTTCTCCAACCGTTCGATCCCGTCCCTTGCTCGAAGCAGTATCTTTCTGGCGCTCTGATAGACTTCCGATAATGTCCCTCCGCCTTCAATCCCCGCCATGCTTCGATTCCAAACTAACCATCCTGAATTTTTTCACTTGTAGAAATGGTTATTGATTCGATTTTTGTATAGCGGGTTTCGATTTTGTTTTGACAGGTCGCACAGCTGGAAGGCGAAGAACACATCATCTCAGCCTATCATTTTCTGCCACGTCATAAAAGAAGGCATCCCTTCTATGTTCCTTAACGTTGGAGATTCTTGTTTCACCAAACGAATTTCAATTTCTCTTCAATCTTCCCCCTTTCCTCTACGTCCGTTTGACCCTTCTCCTTTCCGTTTTCTGATGTAGTTTCCACCTTCGAATTTGTTTGTTTCTTGAGAATTTTTTTGGTATTAAAATTCTCTTTTTGATGTCTGGTTTGGATGTTTTTTCGACGAAAGCGGTTTATTTGCCGAGCGATTTATTCAGTCTTTTTGTTGATCTATCTCTTAGGTTCAATTGTGATCGCTTTATTTGTTCATCGTTTAATTTTTTTTTTTTGTTTTCTGTTTGTATCTTGTTGTTTTGATCTTTCATTTTAAGAAAAAATGATTTTTTTTTTAAAAAATATGGTTGTACATATATATATATATGATATAATTTTTTTTAATTAGTTATTAGTGATTACAATAATATTTGTTCTAAAATATAATTTTCGTTATTTGACATCGATTGCTCAATTACCATGAAATAAATTATTAATTATTTTATTAATTTTCTTAAATTTTATCGAAAAAAATACATAGTATAAAATACAATTTAGAAATTATTTATAAAAGGCTATATATATTTGAGAATTTTAATAAGAACCATTAAAATTGAAGGAAAAACGAACTGACCTTTAATTAAGATTTTTTCTCTTAATTTAAGAAAATTATTCATAAAATAAATTTAAAAATCATAAAAATACCTGTAGGAATTTGATAAAATTTTGTGTTTGGTTGCTAAAAAAGTAAAGAGAAATTGAGAGAAAAATAAAAATTACGTAAAATTAATTTTGCTAATTATTTGACAAATGAATGATTAAAAACTTTATTGATTAATTAAAACCTCTTTTAAAATAATTAATCAATTAATAGTAAAAAATAGAATTAGCTTTTGGGAGAATAGCTCCATAAAGATTATAAAATTTGATTTTTAAAATAATAATAATTAATTAAAAATAATTTTTAATTTTTATATTTTGATCATCAAATTTAAAATATAGATCTTTCAAATCTTATTTTTTAAAATTATTTTCATTAAACTCAATTATATTATTTAAAATGTTTTTAAATATTTTCATAGATTTTATCTTATCAAAAAATATTTTCTCTAATTTTTAATCATGAAACAACTCAAATCACTAAATCGATCCATCAACATCTCTAACTTTTAAGCCCAAAACCCATACATTACACTAACAAACTTAGAGTGAGACTTAATGTCACATAACCTTGAAAACATACACTCAGTGTGAGTTTTAGTGTCACACAACCTTATAAACATACACACATACTTATAATCTGTTATTGAGTATCATCGAATGAGGCTTGATGTCACAAAGATACCCACCTAACTAATATTCAGCTTCATACGCTGAAGGGTTTAAGACAAAACTCTCGTACTAATACATAGAGTCATCTACTGATATTTCACCAATATCGACTCTCTCAAGGTGCTGATAGCAAAAAGTTACTATAAAAATTTCAATAAAATAATAGGTACCAATACGATTTTAGTATGTACCAATACCTCTTCATAAACTGCTTAAAAGAGTCATTTTCAATAAAAAAGTATAGATATTCATTCATAATCCCTAAAACCATAATTTAAATTCTACAGCTCAAAATCCATTCCAACATTCCTCAAGGTAAATCCTCAAATTGAACTTACAATCTACTACTTTTATACTATTTTAACATTAAATTTAGGTTTAACCATTAAAGCTCTTTTCCTATCAAAAACACCACATCAAGTAATAAGTACTAATTTTATGATTTCCAAGAAAACAAGAGAATTAGTAGTGTAGTAAATTTCATCCTTTATGCAAGAGAAGCTCCTAGATTAACCCTTCAATCTTTTTTTTATTTGTTCTTTCGAAGAATCTTTAATCCCTTTCACTACAAGAGATGTTATAAAATATATTACAACATTATTGGAGAATGACATATATATAACATGATAAATGATGTACTTCTATAATCTGCCCACTTACTCTTGCAACAAAACAGAACCTAATCAAATAGGCGATTGTCCTCACAGATCTTTCCATTAAAGATAACGTTATTATGGTATAGCCAAATGGTTGGATTATACTTCTCAAAATCCACGAGCTGCTTTTCCCTCTTCTTGACTAGGGGTATATATTATTCGGTTTTAACTGAATTAACAGACAGAATCGAAATTATTTCGATTAATTCGGTCAGCTATTTTTTGATAAATTCGGTTAACGATTTTTTTTTAAAATTTAGTTATCGGTTAATTCGGTTCGAAATCGATTAATTAACCGAGTTAACCGAAATTATTATATATTAAATATTATATATATTTATTTTTAATCATTTAACTTTTAAAAAATTATAAAATATTCATTAAATTTTTTATATTATAAAATGGTCATTAAATTTTGTATTAAATTAATATAAAATAAAAGTTTAATGACTAAAAAATTATTTTAGTATAATTTAGTGACCTATTATATAATTTAATCAAAATTTATAATAAATTTTGGTTAATTCGGTTAATTCAACTAATTAACCGAAATAATTTATGTTCGGTTAGTTCGGTTAAAGATAATTCAATTCGATTAACAGTTAAAATTTTAAAAAATTCGATTAATTTAATTTTGGTTAATTCAGTTTAGTTACAGACCGAATTAACCGAATGCACATCCTATTCTTGACCAGGAACACTCCCCTTCGGTAAAAACAAAACAATCACCCAACACTAGGGGTGTAATCTTGCATTATTTGTCCTATGTCCTTTCGCCGTAGAAAACAAAATGGCGTCCTTTTCTGAATAATAAATTTCTTGCATACTTTTAATCGATTAAGGGTTGTTTTAAAAAACACGCGCTTTGACTAGAAAAACAAGGAATTTGTAATTTGAAAAAAAAAAAATCAAATAAGATTAGTAGTTTAATTTTTAATATTATATAAGGATCAAATTAAATTGAATCAAGTTTGAAAATTATAAGATATCTATCCCTTTCACTTCCCACTTCTTTGCAATTAAGCAATTTCATTCCCTTTTCCTGTTCTTCCATAGTTCACAAACATGATCTTCGTTGTATGCTATAAAATCGGATAATCTGCTTCACAGTTTCAAGCATCAGCTCCCAATTTCGTCTAATCGATCAAATATATTTTTCTTTAGAATGGAAGTTTGGTTCCTCATCGTTTCAACGCTCTGCGTTGCTGCTTTGGTCAAACCCTTGTTAAACCTGGTTTTTCTGTACAGAAAATATGGCCGCTCCAACACCAAGCTCCCACCCGGCCCTCCTACCTTTCCCTTCGTAGGCAACGCCATGTTGCTCGGAAAATCGTTCTACGAACTCGAGTTGAACCTCAGACGTGTCCATGCAAAATTGGGGAAGATAGTAACTCTCCGTGTCGGTCCCTACCCGATAGTATTTGTCCGCGACCACTCTCTGGCTCACCAGGCTTTAGTCCAGAAAGGTTCTGTTTTCAGTGATCGACCGTCTTCTGTGTCGCTCGGCAACCAGGACACTATTAATTCAGCTCGGTATGGCCCAACATGGAGTGTTCTACGTAAAAATCTTACCTCTGAAATTCTCAATCCTTCTCGGGTTAGATCTTACTCTCATGCTCGTAAATGGGTGTTACAAATTCTCAAGGAACAGCTTATCAAATCCCGAGGCAGCGGCGAACCTGTTCGAGTGGTGGATCACTTTCGATACGCCATGTTTTGCTTGTTAGCCCTTATGTGCTTCGGTGATAAGCTTGATGAAAACCAGATCAGAAGAATTGAGCGTGTTCAGCTTGCTTTGCTATTGAGTTTCCAAAATTTCAACATACTCAACATCTGGCCTAGAGTTACCAGGGTTTTGTTCTACAAGCTTTGGAGAAAGTTGCAGCGAATTCGACAGAATCAAGAAGATGTGTTGATCCCGTTGATAAGGGCAAGAAAGAAGGCAAAGACAGAGAACTCAAACAAGATGAAAGAGGAAGAGGATGGCTTGATTACATCATACGTGGATACTTTGTTGGATCTGCAACTCCCCGAGGAGAAAAGGAAGCTAAACGAAGGTGAAATGGTGAGTCTGTGCTCGGAATTTCTCAATGCTGGCACGGATACAACATCTACAGTTCTGCAATGGATCATGGCAAATTTAGTGAAACATTCTGATATTCAAGAGAAGCTGTTCATGGAGATCAAAGGGGTTGTCGGGGAAGGAGAGGTAGAGGTAAAAGAAGAGGATTTACCAAAGATGCCTTATCTGAAAGCAGTCATTTTGGAAGGTCTAAGGCGTCACCCTCCTGCACATTTTCTGTTACCGCATAGAGTTAAGGAAGATGTTGTTCTGAATGATTTTCTGTTGCCAAACAAAATTATTATAAATTTCCTGGTGGCAGAGATGGGAATGGATCCTAAGGTGTGGGAAGATCCCATTGGTTTTAGACCAGAAAGGTTTCTGAATAGCGATGGGAGTGAGAAATTGTTTGACATAACAGGGAGCAAGGGGATCAAGATGATGCCATTTGGGGCAGGGAGAAGGATTTGCCCTGCACTGGGTCTGGCAGTGCTGCATTTGCAGTATTTTGTGGCAAATTTAGTTTGGTCTTTTGATTGGAAAGCTGTGGATGGAGATGATGTTGATTTGGCAGAGAAGGAAGAATTTACAATTGTGATGAAGAATCCATTGCAGGCTCACATATATTCCAGGCCTACATAATTTTTTTTATTTCTATTTATTTCTCCTTAAGATTAGAATTTAAAAAATTAAAAAAAAAATATGTTGTATTTTTAGAATTTAGGCTTAAATTAAAATTTAAAGTTTTGATTTAAAATTTAATTTTATAATACTGAGGTATTAAAAAAAAAAAGTAGTATATGATTTTTGTTCTGAAAATTCTACAGTATTATCTCCTTAATTTTTTTTCCTTTTAGTTTAGCTTGCCACTAAATTTTATATTTCATTTTAAATAAATTTGTTACGTGTCTTAATTTATTGCATGTTTTGCATAATTCATCAATAAATTTAATTACAAATTATTTAAAAAAAATACATGTACATTAATAATTGATATCAATATATTCATACTTTGTTCATGTTACCCTTCGTATAATACCTTAATTCATCACGTATTTTGTACCATTATTTGATTTTAGCTCTAAAGTGAGATACTAAAATGTAAAAATATATTTAAATAAAATACTCAACATTAACGATTTATATTAAAATATTTTTAATAATGATAACTGAATTTTATTAAAAAAATTAATAAAAATATCTCATATATAATAAACTTAAAGAAAAAAAATTGGGGATTATGTCCATCAAAATACTCATATAAAAAATAAAATATGAAACTCAAAGGTGCAAAGAAAAATAATTCTTTACACCCTTAAAATTGACATACATTAAAAAAACTTAAAAATCTTTATAAAAGAGTGATAAACGAACTAAACTATCATGCAGATTATTTTATTACACACTTTTAACTATATCCATGAACAACCATAAAAAAGAGTGGATTGGGACACTAGATTCTCGGTTATTTGTTGGCTTCTTTAGAAGAGGCGATGTCATATATTATTTGACATAAGTTATGTTGATCGAGATAATCTGGTTGAAATTAGTCAAAGCTTATCGATAGAGTATCGAGAGATTTTCTCCAATGCAAATGGGAATTCTACTATTCGACAAGCTAGAGAATCCAATTGGAAATGTCCACCTGAAGGTTGGATTAAAATTAATAGTGATGGTGCTGTGAACTTGTCTAATGGAAAAGCTGCTGCAGGAGGTGTGTTGCGTGATGAACATGGTTCTTGGGTTTTTGGTTTTTTTCATAGTCTTGGTTGTTGCTCGGTATTATTGGCTGAACTTTGGGGGCACATGATGCTCTTGTCAATGCGTGGAGGTTTGGATTCCGACAAATTGAGTTAGAGATGGATAGTCGTGAGGCTGTCATGATTTTAGGTGGTGAATCTGAAGCACTTATAGGTAACACTTTAGTTACAGCTATTCAGGAACTTCTTAATCGTGAATGGAATATACGTGTTCGTCATATATTTAGAGAAGATAATAAAGTGGCCGATAGACTCGCTGCCTTGAGTCGTGGTGCACCCATTGGTATTTTGGAGTTTACTACAGCACCGGATATGATAGTAGAATTGGTGAATATAGAAGCTGATATTAATCATTAGCTTCGTACTCAAATCTGTATTAGCAAAAAAAAAGATCAAACTTTCTATAAAAACCTATAAGTCCAAATCCAAATAAAACTATTTTATTCAAAATAATATATAAAATTTTAAAATATACTATTAATGTAAAAAAGATCAATAATTATTATTAATCGAACTAAAAATAACATTTTATTATAAAAATAAACCGTATACACCCTAAAAATAACTTTATATTATATAAAAATTATTTTAGTTTTTAATTTTAAAAATCATTCTAGCTCAAGTGATTAACGGGATAATTGTTGTTCTTAGAAGTCACGAGTTCGAGTACTAATAATTATAACAAAGTGATTAAACGATCAATGTTAAATGATCTAGATTATCTTCTAAAACAAATACTATTATAATCACTATCAGGTAAATAAAAAACATAATAAATATATAAATTTAGATTTTCCTAAAAATAGGTAAGTCAGTTTTTGCAGTGCCATTAGGCCCATGTAAATCCTCAAAGAAAGCAATCCCAGCCCAATAATCAGTATTGGAACACAGAATTTGGAAACGAAAAGTATTTCCCACACTATAAATACCAAAACCCAACAGCAATCCATAATACAAATTTCAAAATTTTGAATTAAGGTTTTCGGAGAGAAGGAAGAATCGAGAACAATGGCAACATCGAACAACATGAACGTTTTCTACAGGCAAAAGAAGAACACCACTACCACGTCTACGGCAAAAAAGTCGACCAAAAACCAATCTCACAAAGGCGCCGGCGCCGGCGCCACTTTTGGTTCTGGTACCACCCAACCTCCGGCTCTTGTTTCTCATGGCGGTTCTCTCGACATTAAAAGTAACCCTCTTCCCCCTTTTTTTCATTTTTCTAGAAATGGGTATTTGTAAAATCTACTATTTTTGTTCTTAAATTTTATTCGAGGTAAACAGGTGATTTTGATGAGGAAGAGCAAGTGTTGAGGCAATTTGACCTGAACATGGCATACGGACCGTGCCTTGGGATATCTCGTCTGTCTCGTTGGGAAAGAGCAGAGAGAATGGGTCTAAACCCTCCTGAAGAAATTGGAAGGCTTTTGAAAGGTGGGAAATTGAGGTTAGAATGTTTATTCCAGGGTCGTATTTAGTTACTTAGTAGCCATCTCATGGGTAGTAGCAGTAGTAGTAGTAGGCTATGTTTAACTGTAATCATGCAGCTTCTGGCTCTTCTTGTCATTGAATGTCTTTTGAAACTCGTACCATGCATCAACTACAAAAACTGCAGGTTGCTATAAACACTATTTGTTGGTATTTGAATTTAAGTAACACAATCATGGCCGGTAATGTAAAAATGGATGTATTCTTTCAGATATATGCATCAACTTCTGCTAGTTTCTATGAAATCCCATTCAAATCCTGATGAAAAGTTGATGCAACACAGTAAAACAAACTAACGTCAGATACAGGAAACTTCAGTTGGGATGTGATGAGCCTTTCGGTGTCTAAATGCACGATTAATTCAGATGTTTGTTCTTGCTTGTAGGATAACGTGATAAAGGTTCATGACATAATTTCTCTTTAAAACCATATAAATAAGCGTTTTATACTCAGTGACATGTCAATTATACTAGACACCAAACCAATCTGCAAGATTTCAAGAGTATCTTATGGGGTGCAAATCGTCTATCTCTTCTTTATACCTTCATTTATGTTCCCACTTCAAATTAGAGGTTTAGGGTTTAGGGTTCTAGGTTAAGGGTTTTGGTTAGGGTTTAGGGAATTAGGAGTAGGGTTTAGGATTTAGGATATAGAAAATAAGGATTAGGGTTGAAAATTTAATTTTTTAGAAAATTTTCAAAAGAAACATGAAAGGAGGCATAGAGGAAAGGCAGAAGATTTCTATCCTATCTTATGGTCTAAGTATATTTTTATGATATCATGTCATACCAACGCAAGGTTAAGGTGCAACATCCTTAGGGTGTGATTAAAAGCAAACTTAAATATTCCTCAACTATTAGGTTAAGTAATCCCATCGTAAATATTGTATAATTGTTTGTTTTTATATAATTTTTTTATTCCTCATAAATAACTTAATGTTGGTTCACAGTAAAAATTTTTACCTTCTAGAGTAACAATGAAACCAAAAATACTGTGCATTGATGCGTGGGCCAGCATAATTTTTTACTAAAATGGTGAGAATTTATGTAAGATTGGGTAATAATTTAGTTAAAATTAAAAAAAAATATTTGTTAGGTAAGAATTTATATAATTATATAAATTCTTAACGATTAAGTAATAATTTATGTAGATGATGCCTCAGGTAAGGATTTGTGTAGTTATATAAATTCATATGTTATAGCCAAGGATGGACTTAAGGAGTGCAATCATTTCCTTTAAAAATTTCAAGTTTTCTTTTATATATATATATATATTATTTTATTTTTATTGATAATATAATTTTGTGACCCCTATATTTTATATGTTATAATCAAGGAAGGACCTAAGAAGTGCATTCACACCCCTTAAAACTTTCAAGTTTTCTTATATTTTTATATATTTTCTTTGTATTTTTTTATTGATAATATAATTTTTTATCCCTTAAACCCTTATAATTTTACATCCCTGCATTTCTAATATACGTTCTTGATAGTTTGCACCCTAATAAAATTTTGAGTTTATCCCCGGATATAACCTAAATTTGTACCATTTTGATAAATAATGATGTAAATTTTGCTTTAGGCATTTACCAATCAAGTAAGAATTTGTATAGGAGTCTATAGAGATGGAGTTATATGGGGTTGAGAGGGACAACTACCTCCCATTCTCAAGATTTTTTTTCGCTTTAATCTTTTTATATAATTTTTTAAAATTAAATTTATTTATAAATTTATTCTTTTATTTTCAAATATTTATATTTTATCTTTGTACTACCATTCCTGGATCGTGTGTGATTTAACCTTATTTCCTCACATGGTCAAAAAGTCTTTTGAAAACCTCTTCATCCCCATTCTTGAACTATATGTCGACCTGTTTGATTACAATAAAAGTATCTATACCTCATTTGGATTCTATTCAAATTAACAAGTCGTGTTCTT
The DNA here is from genome assembly GCA_035048815.1 of Abelmoschus esculentus. Classification (NCBI taxonomy): domain Eukaryota; kingdom Viridiplantae; phylum Streptophyta; class Magnoliopsida; order Malvales; family Malvaceae; genus Abelmoschus; species Abelmoschus esculentus. The sequence continues at coordinate 9,454,922 of JAUCBN010000049.1, forward strand.
TAATAAACTAATATAATCATTTCATAATATTAGTGTTTGCGAATCTCTTAGAAACAAATTTTAAAATATACGAATATTTAATTATAATCTTCTATAAATTTAATATATAAATATTATCTCAGATTATATGATAACGTACGTAATTTATATCGATAATCAAACTATGTTGATAAACTATAGACACGTATCAATCGATTAACATGGGTTCTCACCCCTTCCCAAATTGCAACATAAAGATGTTAAGTATCTAATTGCACCATTAAAAAACTTAAGCACCTATTTGCAACAACAACAAAAAAATTGGATACGACATTGCAGATAAAAATAAGTTTTATATTTTAGGATAAACTACAACAATAATTCCTAAACGTTTAATAAACTTGTAATATGATCGTTGAACTTTTAAAACTTGTAATATAATTACTAATCTTTAATTCGTTTTCACTGTTGTCACTCTCGTCAATTTTCGTTAAAAATATTAACATGATAAACTTTTTTTTAAAATTTCCAACCCTCTTTTCTCTCTCCTTCCATTTTCTTTCATTTTTCTTCTATCCAAACATGTGCCAATGACACTAATTATGGGGTTGAGTTCAAGGACTTTCTATTGCCCAACAACCAAAATGGGGTTCTTGTAACTAATATCTTATAGAGAATGCCGATGTTATTACCCTCATCATGTATGATTACAAGGTTCATGCTGAGAACAACTCTTTGTGTAACACACACCCTTATTTCGTGATTTACGTGTGTGGGTTGGTTTTTGAAGATCTTTTTAAGCCATTGATGACCGTAAATGATTCTACATGTGTCATGTCGAGAAACCAGAGTTTGAGGCTGGTGGAACTGGTTGGACATAGATCGACCGTCCATAGGCCACATTTGAGCTCATGTCTTTGGTCATAGGGATGTAAAAAGTTGATCCGACCTGAAAATTCGATTAAAACCTGTTCGAGTTAGAACTTAGTTTGATCCGGGATATAATGACCCGAACTCGATCTGTATCCGACTGGTGTTAACCTGAACCCAAGTTGTACCTGTTATTGTAGTTATTGAATCCGAACTGTATCCAACCAAGAATGACCCGAACCCGATTTCAACTTGTTATTGTAGACCCGAAACCCAACCTGCATCCGACTGAAACGAACCCGAATATGACCTGACAGATAATCGATATTACTCGACTGAATCGACCTGAGACATGATTTGAGCTCATGTCTTTGGCTGGTGTTGAGAATTTGATTGCTTTCAGGAAGGAATTCCAGAGTTGGCATGCCTGATTTGTGCTTCGGAAGGTTCTTAGGTAGAATACTGATCTATTACAAGAAAATTCTTGGTGAATCATTGAATATTTAAAGCATGGAAAATTTAGCAAAGGGTTTTTTAATAGACTCTCGGCTACACAACATGAATTAATGCAATGAAAGACAGCTTGAATTGTGTAATGGTTCTAAAAAACAAGGTTAAATAATTAGAGTTTTCAGAATCCAATTTAATTGTCTAGAATTATAATTGCAGAAACCCTAAGAATACTTGCTATATGGATCTTCCATATCTAGAACCAATGGCTACATGTTTAAAATAATTCCTTGGTAGCATCTCTGTAATCTCAGGGTACGTTTTTCCATTATAACGATTGGTTAATACCACAATACGATTATGATTTTATTTATTTTTTAATCATTTTCTAGTCAATACCAACGTTTCATTTTACAATAGTCTAATATTTTATATTTTAATTGAATTGATTCATGTATTATTTTCGTTTAAAATTTTAATTTTAAAATAATTTGTGGATATAATATTTAAATTGACAAAGAATATTTATGTGATTTGAATCTGTTAATTCAATATTTACTCAAGATGGTTCTTAAAGATCCAAATTGATAATTAATACTGATATAATACTAGTATTTTTTTAATCATGTAAAAAAAATGTTACATTGAATATTTCTAATGCTAGAAAGAAGGAATATTCTTTAATGAATAATTTAAGTTGTAATTGATTTGTGTGCTTGTGATTGTGATCGTTTTTATGATATTAATGAGTTGGCAAAGTCATTTAGCTTATGGAATGGAATTAAAGTGAAAATAATTATGAGCTTCTTTATGTAGTATTGATAATTTATTTTAAAATATTTATAAGAAACAACATGATAATTACAGTTTTGAAAAAATTTAAAATTGATAATTTTCTGATTAAAAACTTACGTCAAGAATTAGGGAATTAGGTGTAGGGTGTATGTTTTAGGATTTATGATATAAAAATAAAAATTAAAGTTTAAAATTCAATTTTTATAAATTTTTAATAGGAGACATAAAAAGAGACATGATAAAGAGGTAAAAGATTTCTACTCTAAAACTGAGTAGATATATTATAAATTAAAATAAATTATTAGTATAAGGCTAAGGTTAAAACTAAGATAATGTGAGCCAAAATGTGTATGTTTAATAAAATATTATTGTGAGTTTATCTAACATAATATTTTATGAGACCTTAATTAAAGAAAAAAAAATCATAGATAGCTTATCGAAAAGTATTAAAAAAACACATGTTTAAGATTTATTTTATGAAAGACATAATATTTAAGTGTGTTTAATACAACATATTTCTTTTATGATAACTTACCTGGTGCATTATTTTCTGGTGTATTGTTTTTTAATATGCTTATTTTTACAAAAATACTATGATAAATAAGATTTCTTGAAACTTAGTGTAAAAATTAAAAGAGTAGATTAATTTGGTTAACTAAATACTAAATTTTTGTGATAGTAAAAAAAATATGAGTCTCTTTGGATCAATATGTTATATAATACGAGAAATTTGGTTAATATAGAAATTAATGCTATTAAAAGTGTGTCATAATTATTAAATCTCTTTGATTTTTTAAATAGAAAAAGAAGATGATTTATCTTAAGAGTTGTGTTAAAATCTTGTTACGTTATAATTTTTTTTTATTATTATGAAAAAGTTAAAAACTCATAAATAATTGCATAATATACCTGATTTTTGGAATTGAAAAAAAAATTTAAAATTTTTATTGAGCGAAATAAAAGGATTTTCATAATTGTTGAGATTATATATATTAATCTTAAATAATTAATAACTTTTCAAAACTTAAAAAATATAATCACATGTAAATAAAGATTTGAGTTAAAATATAGTTTTATGATTAAAACTCGTAACAAATTTTACTCTAGTGGAATTGAGTATTTGTTTATACGTTCTTTAAGAAATTTATGGATTCATTTCTACCTTGATAGTATTAGAAATGTAAGGTGTCTTAAAATAATGAATAAAGTTAAGAAAGGAACGTAATTGACCCACTTACCAAAGATTAAAGTCGAAAAATGATTCTAGAGTAATCGAAGGGATGAGTCTAAAATTTATTGGTTGAGGAATTGAGGTAGGATATCAATTTTGTTATTTAAATTCAATAGGGTCAACGAAATCATAGAAAGACTCATAGTATATATTTTTATCTACCAATCTCTATAATGAATAATGTACATGCGCAAGATGAGCTTTCTTGCTCTTCATAAATTTATAGCCTAGGTTTTGGATAATCTTAATGAGAAAAACTTGATAAATTTAACGATTTTAGATAAATATATACTCTTAACAAGTTCATAACCTACTGTTGAGGGGGGTATCTATAGCAAATAACTAGATGAACTTGCCACTAAAGCTGATAAGTTTTCTTAAACTATTAATAAATCCAATCACAAGAGTTTAGGTTATCCTAAGTGAGAAGAGTTCGTTGAATTCACCGATTAAAGAGGTTAAATATTTATTCTTAATGATTTTTTATCTTAGAGTTTTAGTGGTTCATTTAAAATGAATTTAAAGAAAGTCATCTTATTTTTATGAAGTTGAGGTGTTGTAAAAACTCTTAATTATTTCATAGCCCTATTTAGATGATTTATGCTAAAATAAACTTAATGAAATAATTTACGTAAGTGAAATAAAGACATTTTATGAAAAATATTGAGTCGTTTCTCTAGTACATTTCAGTGAATGAAGAGGTTGGTGGTGTGTTATGAGTCCACCTTAATCTTAAAAAATTCAAGATTCGTTTATTATAGCTACTCATCATCACTATATTCTCGTTTCAGATACATTAGTACCTAAGTAATTAATCTCACTCTCGCTATTTGCTCTTCTCGTGTTATAACCTCAATGCTCTCATTTTTATAAAGGTTATTCTTTCGCATTAATGAAAAAATATTGTTAATGGTCCATTTAATTTTTATTTTATGACCATTTAATTTTATTATAGAATTAAATTATACTTTAAAAATAATATTTTTACCCTCACTATTAATCTATAAATAGTGGGTAATTTTATTCATTTTGAATATCCTTAAACAAGTGATATTTACATTGAAACACTTTAGTTTTCATAAACCTTTTTTGAGTGTTTTTTAAGTTGAGAGTAGTACTATTAAAGTTCATTTTCTCGGAATAAGCGTTTGTCTATTATAGCGATTACACACATCAAAACGAATTTGTTTCTAAAGAAGTGAGTAATACCACAACACAATTATGATTTCGATTAGTTATTTTATCATTTTCTGTCAATGCTACACCTTGATTTGCAAGTCTATTTTCCAACAAGTTCATCATATCAATCAATAGTAAAAGTTACCAAAGCACGAATGGCGTTCATATACACAATCAAAGTTATAACAATCAAAGTTATAGCAATATTTCAGGATTCGAGGGGGATGTTTGGATGGAATGAAAATAAAAAGATAGTAAAAAAAAGAGCAGGGAAAACTTTTTTAAAAAGACAAGTGTTACATAACATTTAAACGATAAATGATAATAGTCGATTAAAAATTCAGTGATTGTATTGTAAATTTTAAAAGTTCAATAACTGTATTGCAAATTTTAAAAGTTCAGTGACTATATTACAAGTGTCCTAAAAGTTCAGGGATTGTATACACCTCATGTCAGCATTTTCTGGTCAACTGGACTGCAGTTCTTGATAACATGAACTGTTATTTTATTTCCTTACTCTAATTTATTGAATTTGCAATACTTGTTACTATTGATTTTTCCAATTATCTTTGCAAACGAAATCTATGGTTATTAAGATTTAGGAACACATATTATTATCCATTCAGTAACTCTATAATTCGGACTGTGGCTGCAGTTTGGGATGCATACCTGGAATCTCAGCAAGGAGTATTTCGTGTGGTCGTCGAACTCCTGATATTGTCATATCTGGCTTCAAATTATGACCCGAAAACCAACTCTTTCAAAGATCTTATCGGTGAGTTATATCCATACACGGCAGCATCTCTCCAAAAAGCCATTCCTGTTGAGCAGGGGAAATTACTTGCATAATGATTGTATGGTGAGAAACACATTCAATTATCATTTGCCTAAAGAGAAGAGAATATGATAGTTTAATACGAGCTAGATGGGATGAGGGACAACCTATCCATACTATTAACCCGACTGTTGCCGCCAAGAAGAATTCCCGGCTTATAGTGTTGAAACTGGAATGACAAAACAATTGAGACAATTGTTGCTAAAAACTGTGTATGTAAATAACAAACAAATCATATGCTACTTACAAGTACAGGCACACGATATTCCCGTAACCATAAATGAGTGTTGCCCAAAACGAGCCGGTGAACCTGCAGGGTCAGTTGGAGCAACATGTAATGAGCATAGACAATTAGTGCAATGAAAAACGAGCACAAAATTACTCAAAAAAGGGATAATGGTATAAAAACTGTCGGTTTGAAGTCATTTAGAATACAGTCTGGTTAGCCTTTCACGTCAAGATTGTTTTTTTAGAGGTTATGTGCTTATGTTTGAATCATTTATGCAAATAACTTTATAAATTAAGTTGAATGAGTGCATTACCACATAAAATCACGAATAAATAGCGCACGCGGGATCAAAAGTCCATTACCAAGCATAGCCAGCAACATTGAAAAAGCTGACAAGCCTTTTATATTATCAGGATTCAGGAAATTTGTCCACTGAAAAGGAAGCACAAATCTTAGTCAGATATGTAGGTGAGTTAATTATTTTTTCTTGATATCTTCTGAGTCTTGGATATAGAAGTTCAAACAAGGATTACCATTTGTGAAACAGGCATCCACATAAAAAGAAGCGTTGCTGTCCATCCAGAAATAGATCCTACAAATTCGACACCTTTCTCTGAAAGTTTGCCCATATGTGCCTGCAAATTTGGCAAATGCAATCTCAAAAGGATGAAATTTTACTGCCAGTTCTCTATGTTTATTTGTAAGAACAAAGCAAGAAGTTCCGAAACAAGAGGATCTTAAAATACATGAAAAGAACTACGAGTCTAATTGCTGAAACGAAAAAAGTGCAGTCAAAACGCTAGAAACAAACAATGTAACAATATAATATAGCAGATTTTATAGAAGTTACCAGAGTTACAGCTGCTACAGCCACTACAAATGCTATTGTCCCCGGAAAAATGCTATTGGGTATGTATGGAACAAATGTGGACCACATTATCTGTAATCAAATAAGTTAAAAGAAAAGGAGAGATGCTTGAATTAATAAGAATTGCCGAACGACCGGACTGGAGAACCGTATCAATAGATTTTGCTTCTGTAAATATATCACATTTGAATTTGTATACATCAGAATTTTTAAGTGTGCAGGCAACAGGGACTAAGAGCTTGCCTGTGGAAGCACTGCAAATCCACCGACAGTAATAAAATCTTCCCAAAGTTGCCAGACGGTCTTGTTGAGCATGCCATAGTAATTCAAAAAATTTAAAACAAGTCCGGCAGCCACAACAACAGAAGTGGCCATGTATTGAGGTAGAGGCATAGCTTCCCCCATTGCAAGCTGAGTGATCACCACAAACATCGATACCACTCCTAGTGTTTGCACAACAACTGCCTCCGTTTCCCTTTTCTTTGCAAAATATGAAAGCAACGAAATGTTTCCAAGCAAACCGGTGAACATTCCCTGCATTTACAACACAAATAGAAGTCATAATCACAGCTCAGCAGAGGCTAAAAGAATCTTCCAGAGTTCCAGTAAAGTCACTTATGGAGATGAATCTGCAAAAACAAATACACTCTCAAGTCTCGACTCTTAGGTATTGTATAAGAAGACTGAAAACCACTATAACTAAGCATGGAGGCCTTGTCACAAATAGAGATTCATGTACTGCTTTTCAGCATACCAATAGCAGGAATAATCATGCTTTTAGCTGATTCTTAGGTATTTGTAAGAAGACTCAAAGCCCCCACCTCTAAGCAGCAAAAAATTTCCAAATTCATTAAAGTCCATAGGTATTTTCCAAAACAAAAGGACCAGAAGATTTATCATCTTTCCCAATATGATTGATAAAACATAAAAGGCCAGAAGCCCATTGGAATTGTTAATCCCTTTTTAACCCTTTTGATCACAAGGTATCAGCAAAAAGCATCAGAAAAAACAACAATAAACCACTAGCTAGAAATCAAAAGATGATTATACATTACCAGCCATGGTAAAGCCAGAAGGGCACTCATATTCCCTGCCATAAGATTGCGGGCGTTGAGGATAATCTGAGGCAATTGCAGCAAAAAAAATGGCAAGTTTGCTGCACCGGCAAACTTTGCTGTCCAGGAATCCCATTCCTCGTAGCTTTTTCTACCCTTAAAATTCACTGATCCCTTTAGAATTCAACAACAAACAGCCAAAAAGAACGGTTAACACATTTTCTACTAAACTAATTCAGCTTAATCTTTACATATCAAATTCCTTCCAGTTTTTCCCTCAAGTTTCTCAAACCTAGAATACTGGAAACTTTCAACAATCCACCAAAGTTGATTAAAGAAATCAAAGGCCTCTGATGGACTATGTTTTTTCCAAGAAAAGAAACAGAGAAAAATCAAATGTAAAAGGAACTTCAAATTTAATCTTTTTTTAGAAAACTTCCAGTTAAACAGAGAAAGAAGTATATATATACTAAAATTTCCATTTATTTTTAGAAAACTAGATCAAAAAAATTCAAATACAAAAATAAAATCACATAAGGTAAGCTGGTAAACGGATCTGTATTTTTCAATTAACTGACAATAACAGTCGCATTTCAATAAAAAATGAATTCCAAGATACCTTATGAAGCGGATGAGGAACGTCGGAGTCAAGAGCACGAGCCGGCCCGGCACGTTGGGAGATTGAAAGGCGCGAGTTCTGACTCAGAGCTAACACATTAAACTTCTTCTCATTCCCATTCAAAGGCAAAGAGTATGAATTGGAAGGCAATAAACGAGAAGGGAAGAGACCGTTCCGGGAAACCAAAGACGAACGAGCATTGCCAGCCTTGGGAGGCAAAGGAAGAACCAGCGAATCAGCCATTGAAAAGAAGCAACAAAGTGAGTGCGAGCTCGTGGGATGCCAACAAGAGTTGGTTTTGTTTGGAAGGACGACCGAGGAGAGCTACGAATCTAGAGGCGATCATTTTGGACGGGTGTGAAATTTCGAGGGGAAAATTAATTTATTTAAAAATCACCTTAAATATAATTAAAGTAATAAACAATTATCACTAATTTACAATATTATCATTGAGAAATTATTAAAAGTCGATCGGAATTATTTGATAAATTAAATAATTATATTTAAATAAGAAAACATTATAAATCTAATATTTAAATAAAATAATTTTATATTAAATTTTCATAATATTTAATTTGAATTAATTAATAGACAATCATATTAGAAAAATTGTGAAATAGTATTTGAGTGCATCGTGCTGTGAGCTTAGCACGTGAAGATATATTTAATGGGATTAGCGCGGCATTGTAATTTGTATGGAGTCCGGAGGACGTTAAAATGGAGAAATTATTAGGTCAACTTTGTTCATCACGTTATTTATGGTCTAAGTAATTAAGATCATTAATCTTTAAATAATCATCTGATAATTATTTACTCACTAAAAACATGTAAGAAAGAGGTGATGATTCACTTTAAAAAAAATTAAGGTTAACGATCCTGATTAATTGAGACTATGAATGACGTGATAAACAAAGTTCACCTAATAATTTTTCATTAAAATGATACATTACTTTACACTTGGCATCACGAGGGAAGAAAGCGGTTCTGCGGATCTTGTTCTCTCTAACTAAAACCCAATCTTTATTTTATGGGGAAACTATGTAATGATCATTAAAAGTTTTAAGGTATTTTTATTATAGTCACTAAACTTTTAAAATTTATATTATAATTATTAAATTCTTAATTCGTTTTTAGTATAGTTATTCCGTTAGAAGTTGACGTTAGAACCGATATATTGTACCGAAAAAAATCAAATTAAATGGTAGATAATTATACCTGTAAATATTAATCAAAACGATAAGGTAATCTCACTGATAAAATTAACGATTAAATGAGATGAGAAGGGTTATAATTTTTACTAAACGGTTAACTAAAAAACTGATAAGAAATTTAAATTAATTTTTTTGGATAAATAAAAAAAAATTCACCCAAAAATACTGATAAATTGTACAAACAATAAAGAAACAAAATTTAAAATTAATTTGATGGTGATATTATGTTATTGATTATTACTAATATTTGTGTAATTACCATACTTAGATCGTACTTTATGATGATGATAAGAAAATTTTATAATTAAAATAAATTATTAATTATTACTAATATTTACGCAATTAATATATTTTTTTAGTACGAGGATGTAGTATTTTTTATTTAATAGAAAATTGATTATTACTATTATCTGTGTAATTCATATAATTATCCCAAATTTTTTTATTGTTTTAAACTTTGAAGACTTGTTAAATATAAATATTAAAAACTTTATTCGATTTTATTTGATTCATATTTTTAAATTATTAAAATTAGTAATATATATATTATTTTATAATATTAAATATAAATGATTCATATTTTAATCGAGTTATTATATCAAATAAATCGATTAACCATTCAAACGAAAATCAATTTAAACAAGATTTCAATCTTGTAACTATACCGATAATAGACATATACACGACCATCTTGTACATATACACCCTTTGCAATATGCTTGAAAGAAGTTATCTTCCACAAAAAGGTATTAATATTGACTCGTCTACTCAAACACATAATTCAGACTTTATAGTTTGAAATCTCTTTCAATACCCTTTAATCTACATAGTAATTCCTCAAAACGAACCTACAACTTATTGAAGGTTATTTAGATGATTTTTTTTATTTTTACCTGTTTTAACATCAAATTTATGACTAAACATTATAGCAATTTTAATAAGTGTTTTATTTTGTTATTATTTTATCATTAATTACTCTTATTTAATTATTTGGTATTGTTGATTTGGTTTATTTTTATTCATTTTTATGCAGGATTTTAATTTTTAAATTAATTGTATTAAAGAGCATGATCTATGTTTTTTGAAATCATGGTTGGAAACATGGGTATGATTATGGCATGATAATATCCAATGTAACAGATTATTTTTAAGAGTTTTATTTTATTTGTTGCTTTATCTTTAAATTTTCTTAAGTTATAAATACCTCTTGGGTAAAACTTAGAAATCATATCTCACATCATTATTTCATTTTCATTCTAGTTGTTTCAAATTTCTTTGGAATAATTTTCTCTTTATCTTGAATTTTTATACCCGATTTTCGACCTTTATCCTACCTGAATATAAGCCCTATTACAACCCGTTTAAGACCCTTTGATTATTGCATCTTGTTCTAACTAGTGATGGAGATTTGATTTTCTTACAAGCTTCTGGTAATATCATGTTCGGTTCCGACTTTGAGCGTATTCAAACTTAAAACACTTTGAGTGAATCAAGTAAATCTTTGAGATGTATTGAATTTAGTTGAATTGAGATTAATGAATAAATAGAAATCACAATATTATTTAATTTAATTCTACTTATGCTTTTCCGATAGAATGTAATTCTAATTTGAATGATTGTTGTAAACTTTACTTGCTTGGATTTTTAGGATATGAGGAAAGATAAAAGATATTAAACGAAATTTTTAACTTGTTTGATTGTAACATGCTTAAGGACAAGCATGAGACAAGTGAGAGAGAATCTGATAAGTGTTTTATTTTGTTATTATTTTATCATTAATTATTCATATTTAATTATTTAATATTGTTGATTTGGTTTATTTTTCTTGGGTAGAGCTTGAGAAATCATATCTCATATCCCATATCTCATTTTATTTTTATTCTAGTTGTTTCAAGTTTTTATCTTTAATAAAATTCTCTTTTTTTTATTCTTATTCTTTAGTTTTTCTTCTAAAATACTAAACATGGTTTTTATCATAATCATACTTAGTTAATTTTCTTTTAAGCCAAAGGCTACAACAATGACTCAATTTCAACAGGAGGATTGAAAAACATTTTTAAAATTTCGAGAATTTCTTTCAATTTTCTAAGGTTGGATTTCTAAACCAAAATAATTTCAAAACCAAAGATTGACGTTGATCAAGATGTTGTTTCAATTAAATATGTGGGAGGAAAGATCGGCTATTGAAGCACATTCGACTTCCTATAAACACACTTAGTAAATTGATTATTTAGAAGAAAATTGAGATTGAAATTAGTTTTATTAAAACAACTTAGTCCAAGTTGGTTTTCTGAACTTAAAAAATTTTGATCTACAACATTGTTGTTGACTAGATCAATATTGTAAATCGATATCAAAGATAGAACTTGCGTATTCGATTAAAAATTGTAGTCTCAAGGATTGACCCTTGTAGGCAATTAACTGACGTGAATCTTGAAGTGAAAAAATTCTTTTTTAATGATCTGATAAAATTGAGTTAGAGCCAATGCCTAAAACTTATTCATAAATACTAAATTTATTTCAATTAAAACTTCCCTTTAATTCTTTTACTTTTGATATTTTTAATAATCACCCCCTTTACTAAAATACCGCTCAACTCTCTTAGCTCATCAATCAAACGAACATCAATCAGAAAGTTTGTGAATCCTTGTGAGATCTATCCTTACTTTTCTTTTATTATGTATTATTTTCCTTATTTATTATCGAGGAAGAAGGAATTATTTTTGAAGCAAAAACGACGCATGTCAGATTTCAAGTTCAATAACAACCAAAACACTATACCAACAATAAATATCTATTTTTATGATTTTCAATAACACAAAAGAGAGTTAGTAGTATAATAATTTTGAAATTAGAAATTGAACGAAACTCCAAGCCAACATCCCAAGCATTCCTATTCTCTCAGACCTTGAAAGCTTTTTCAATCTCTTTGACTAAAAAAAAGAGTTATAAATCATATTACAACCTTGCTAGAAACTAAAAGTTGAATAAGGAAGAATTTTACAATAAAAATTAAAATTTAACCCTTTCTTCTCATACTTTCTTTCAACCTCACTAAATATCTTCCTCCTCCATTTTTAACAATCCTTAACTTATTGGATAGATCTCTGAGTGAAGATTGATTTTTCTTCAAACAATAATCTAATATTTCAACTCAAAAGATAATATTTGATCTTTACTTGTGGCACTAAGAGGAAAGGATTAAGAAGTTAAAGATAAGAAAAAGCTTGGGACAAAAATGCTATCATGTATTTATTTTTCTATAGAGGAGTTAGTAGCTACTCTTTTTTTCACCAACAATTGTAAAAATGTAACGTCCTCGTTTCGTTGATCGAATAGATTTCTTATGAAACTGTAACTGTATCTATACAATATAAAAAAAAGGGATTGATTTTAGGTTATATTGTTTCAACAAGTTTAATGTAGTTCTATTGGTCTGATTTTAACTAGATCGGACAAAGGGTTACAAGTAAATACTATATTATCCTTTAATCTTCGTTATAACCCTATCCATTTCCTAAAGTTCGAGCCCAACACTAGGAAGAGGCCAAGAAAGTATTGAAAAGCTCAATGGCTTGGTCCAAATATGAAGCATGTGCTACGGGTTAAATTGACCATCAAATTTCAAAATTTGGGTCATTACAACCTTGATTTTATATTTGGATAATGAAGGTCTAATCAGTTATTAAATTGACCCTCAAAAATATTTTAGATACTTTAAATCATTTTAAACTTTATTTGATAAATAAGTCAATTAATTTGAAACTATTAAAATACGAATATTTTCACGATAAAATATTAAAATCAAACGCATGCCATATAAGGTGTTACTAATTTCAAGGTCAATTATTTTGAAAATAGATAATTAGATTCATCGTTTGATCGATTTTGAAAATAGAAATTATTTTCAAGGTCAATTCATAACTAATTTCACCTTCTGGATCATAACGTTTAGGTTGAATATAAGGTGTTACTTGGATAATAGCATAGAGCATGCTATGTTTAGGCTGAAATTATTTTTGGATAGTTACATATTGAATATAAGGTGTCACTTGGATAATAGCATAAAGCATGTTACATTTACTTGGATAATAACATAGAGCATATTATATATTATCATTATTATTATATTATGTTATGAATATATTTATTCATGGTGGATATCCATATATTAAGTTAAAGTTTAATGGGCTTTATTATTAGGGTTTAATACCCATTGGAATTAGGGTTTCCATCTTATGCCTATAAATATAGACTTTTGGACAAAGCATTGTACACAACCCTACAATATAATAAAATCTCTCTCCCTTTTGTCTCTCATCTTTATTCTCCTATTTTATTCTTGTTCTTTACTTTATTCACAACACGTTATCAGCACGAGTTTGCTCAGAAGATTTTAATTCCAAGTTTCTTCAAAGATTTACCCGATATGTTCTTTTTCAATCTTTTATATTTTAATTTATAAAATAATATATATACAATGATGATTATAACTTTTCTCTTTCAAATGTAAATATTCCTTTTTTTTTGTCTAATGATATTATGTGTTTATTTCATGTCATTAATATTTTGTTTTAATAATTTAATCCGAGTATATTGGCTGGACATCCCGTTCTGCGAGGCTACTGGTCTCAAAGGAGGTTCTTTTTAAAGGACCTTGTGGACTGTTTAACAACGCCGCGTATGAGGATTAATTTTTTTTCTTTGTATATATATATATATCGGTTGATCAATTACTATTTAATAGTATGAATATTATAAAGTCTATATTTGCTTAGAAGCAATATTTTTTGTGTCGAAAAAATTCGACTATAGACTTCTCCCAAGTTCAAGTTACGAAAATCGTCTTGATCAAAAAATTTTTATGGGAGGCATTCCTTGAAGTGAATGCATGCATTATGATTATTCCAATGCGATTATTGGATTTATGACATTCCTTAAAGTGAATGCAAGCATGTTCCATGCGATTATTGGATTTATTACATTCTTTGAAGTGAATGCAAGCAATGATTATTCCATGCGATTAGTTGATTTATGTCATTCCCTGAAGTAAATGCAAGCATGATGTTTATTCCATGCGATTATTGAATTTGTTTCATTCATTGAAGTGAATGCAAACATGATAATTCACTATATGGTTAGTGAATAAAACTCAGTTATATGCTAGAGTATCATTGATGAGGATATGTTACAAAAACATATTCCACTTTTCACACATTAAAGTTGTCTTGTAGACACAATATCGTGAAAAGGTTTTAAAGACCTATTGGTTCCGCTCCATTCCCTAAAGTGAATGTGATATTTTATAGCGGAAAGAATAAATGTCACATTAGTAATTGTGGTCATGATTGAGATCATAAAATAAACATGAACAAGATGATTATTTTGAGAAGGCTTATATCCACAAGAAGTGGAATTATAAAGATGATAAGAATGATAAAGATCACATTAAAATCTTTATGTTATCAATGCGATGGTACAAACCATTGATCTCGTACTTGTCAAACGCCAAAGTATTATGGATTTTATTCATAATCATGAATGATAAATTAAAGAAAATATAATCAGATTTTCTTTGTGGCAAAAATAATGGCGTTATTGATCCAACTCAATTGGATATTGATAATTTTTCTCATAACCCTTGAAGGGAATAATTCGCTATTTACTTCCTTTATAAATTTTAAAAGAAATAATCGATATTTAATTTATTTTGTTTAATGTTAATTTAT
The DNA here is from genome assembly GCA_035048815.1 of Abelmoschus esculentus. Classification (NCBI taxonomy): domain Eukaryota; kingdom Viridiplantae; phylum Streptophyta; class Magnoliopsida; order Malvales; family Malvaceae; genus Abelmoschus; species Abelmoschus esculentus. Next base: position 9,469,972 of record JAUCBN010000049.1, read on the forward strand.
TTATTTATGTTAATTTAATTTATTATTTATTTATTTATGTTAACTTACTTTATATATTATTTATTTATCTTTTATGTTATTTTTTTTCTTTAAAAGAATATGATTACTTCCGAAATAAAATATGCAATAATTTATGGCGATTTATGCTTAACAGACAGTGCAAGTACTCATACAATACTTAAACATAAGAAATATTTTCCCATTTAAATACAAGGGAAATCTGAGTACTATATCTCAAAGTACTAAAATATTTATGCTTCGGAAGAGCTATTGAGAGCTTATCTTTGATCCGATTTGATATGATGTGCTATTTTTTTAATATTTTCCATTCCTCGAAGTGAATGGTACAGAGCACATATTTTTCATTTCCCGAAGTGGATGAAATAAAGCACATATTAAAAGGTGCTTAATTATACATATTTTCCCATTTTAAATGCAAGAGAATAATATGAGTACTATATCCGGAAGTACTAATATCACAGAAAGCTCCGACTGAGTAAATATGTTATTGCCAAATGAGACTTTATCTCATATTTACAGTGCATTATGCTCGTTAAGCAATTATGTTATTGCCAAATGAGACTTTATCTCATATTTACAGTACATTATGCTCGTCAAAGTCGCAAAGAGACTTATTAAATTTTAAAGATATTTACAGAAATATATTGAGAATATTAGTCAAGGGATGCTGACCATCTCAATATTACGAGTATAATTCAAGGCAATAAAGAAATCTTGGCAAAATTACATGCACTGTCATCCATATTGTACTACATAAGAATTGGTACAAATTGAAGCTCATGCTATTGTAAACTAGATGTTTACTGATAATTTTATTTGGCATGACCGGTTAGACAATCCCGGTTCAATTATGTTGCAAAAATTAGCTGACACTTTCATGTGGTCATTTATTGAAGAACTAAGATTTTTTTCATGATAATTTTTCATATGATACTTGCTATGAAAACAATTTGATTATTCAATCATCAACATCTAAGATAAAGTGTAAATCTATTACTTTTCTGGAACGGATACAAGGTGATATATATGGGCCCATACACCTTTTCTAAAAGTCCATCTAGATATTTTATGATTTTTATCGATGCATCGACTAGATGGTTATATGTATCCTTGTCATTAACCCGCAACTTGGTGTTTGCGAGGCTACTTGCTCACTTGATAAAATTACGAGCACATTTTCCAGATTATTTTATAAAGACAATTAGTCTTGATAATGTTGATGACATGTAATTTTATATGTAGTATCAAAAATTCGCATCAAGCCAACAAATGATCATAAGTTCTCCCTATTACAAATGGTATTTGGTCATGAACCAAATATTTCTCATCTTAGATTTTTTTGTGTGTGATATATGTTCTAATTGCTCCACCACAACGCACAAAGATGTGTTTTATTGGGAATATGTATCAGATTTAAATATCTTGAGCTTCTAATAAGAAATTTATTTACAACTCGATTTACTGACTATCATTTTAATGAGTTAGTTTACTCAACATTAGGGGGAGAAAATAAATAGCTGGGGAAAGAAATAAGTTAGAATGAATTATCATTTTTCTCATTTTGAATCACGTACTACACAATGTGAACTATGAGTTCAAAGGATAATTCATTTAGCAAATCAATTGCCAGATATTTTGCTGACCCTAAAAGAGTGACTAAGTCACGTATACCAACTATGAATGCTCCGATCAAATTTGATGTCATGGAAAGACAAACTCTAGTTGCTAATGAGTATAACTTACACTTAAAGCATAGTAGACAAGTAAGTTCCAAAGATAAGAGATCCTCGGAAAAGAAAATGAGCTATATTTTATGATGGTCTGATCGAGGAATCAATGATTATGAAAATCTCTAGAAAAGATTAAATGGTCTCCAACAGAGACATTGACATGAATCAAGTACCTGATAATAAAGAGATCTCAATAGATTATGTCATGCCTAGTAATAAGTGGAACTGAAATTAAATCGACGTCGTTAATATATTTGCATGTAATATAGCACTAGAGATTTTATTTGATGATGTGGATCATGAATCATTCTCAATTGGGTAATGTAAACAAAGAAATGATTGACCAACATGAAGGAGGCAATTGAGGCAAAAATAAAATCTCTTTTGAAAAGAGAAGTATTTGGGCCTATAGCTCGTACATTGAAATGTGTAAAGCTCGTAGATATAAACGAGCCTTTGTGAGAAAGAGAAATCAAAAGGGGAAATCATGAGATATAAGCTCATTTGGTTGCACAAGGATTCTCACAAAGACATAAAATTGATTATGAGGAAAATATATTCCTCGGTGGTGGATGCAACTACTTTTAGATTTTGATCAGTTTGACAATAAATAAAATTACTCAGTTTCTGCCTAATGGATGTTGTTAAATCATATTTGAATGAGCCTCTTGACAGTAATATTTACATGAAACTTCCGGAAAGATTTAGATTGCCATAAACAGTTCATTCAAGTTCTCGAGAACATTATTCAATCATATTGAATATATCTTTTTATGGCTTGAAACAATTTAGGCGTATTTGGTATGATCGCCTCATTGAATACTTATTAGCATAATGCTATATGAATTATTTCCCCGAGTATTTTTATTAAAAGGTTTAGCTCTGAATTTTTATTGTTGTGTATGTCGATGATTTGAATATCGTTGAGACTCGTGAAGAGACCTCCTCAAATCCTTGTGCATCTATCGACATACAGAAAAATATTGAAAGAGACTTTACATGCATAATGCATATCTATTGATCACCCTTATGGTTATTGCTAAGTCTCTTACTGTAAACAAAGATTTTTTTGCCTCACGAAAAGGGTAATGATATTCTTGGTCTAAAGCACAATATACACATTATTTGATCTGGAAGCATCGTATTTTAGCTGGTCTAGAAATATTATTTAAGTGCTACGAGATCATTACCTTTAAATAATTGTTATACATGAGGTAAAACCGAAATATGTGTTTGGCTAAACATATTCTGAAGATATGTGAATGTTTTTCACAAGATAAGATGCAAGCTATCTTGTACAGAGATAATACAAAATTTATATCTCAAGGTGGATATATCAAATATGATAAAACGAAACATATTTCTTCAAGTTTCGTCCCTCATGATTTTCAGATGAATAGTATTCAATGAATAATTTAAGCAATGATTTGGAAGATTTATCCATTAGTGCATGATCTACTTCAACATTTGAAGATTGTATTCAATATTGAACTATGAAGATTCAAAGATCTTATGTGATATTTTCATGAGGGGGAGTAAATACTCGTTGCACTCTTTTTCCCTTAACCGAGGTTTTGTCCCAATGGTTTTTCCTGGTAAGGTTTTTAATGAGGAAACATGTTATGCGTATCAAAGATGTGTGTACTCTTTTTCCTTCACTAAAATTTTTTTTTCCCACAGGGTTTTTATCTTAGTAAGGTTTTAACGAGACACATTATCTTCGTGGATATCCAAGGGGGAGTGTTATGAATATATTTATTCATGGTGGATATCCATATATTAAGTTAAAGTTTAATGGGCTTTATTATTAGGGTTTACTACCCATTGAAATTAGGGTTTCCATCTTATGCCTATAAATATAGACTTTTGGACGAAGCATTGTACACAACCCTACTTTGAGAATATAATAAAATCTCTCACCCTTTTGTCTCTCATCTTTATTCTCCTATTTTATTCTTGTTCTTTACTTTATTCACAACATATTATATATTTTTCGGTTTTAATGATTAATACATTGTTTGTAATAAAATTTAAATCGAGAACATTTAAAAGAAAATCGTTTGTAACAAAACTATAATTGAGTGATGAAGAGTTAATTTTTTGGTGATTTTAAATTTAATTTTTATGATATTTTTTGTTTAAGTTAAGGTATTCACAACCGGTACGTAAACCCAAATTTCCCGGTTTGGAGCTCAAAAACACCTCTTTCATTACTCAGAAACCATTCTAAAACCTCCCAAGTATGAGCTATCTAAGAAACGAGTAACAGATGACATCAATTTCAACACTTTATAATCTCAAATTCAGATTTCACCATGAACACAATCTAGCTACCAATTCAAGCTCATTCAAACACAAACCACCTTTAACACTAATATTATGAATTCCATAAACACATAGGAGTTAGAAATATACTAACCTTGATCCTACAACTACCAAAAACTCCTAACACCATTAAGCTTTACTCTTCGCTTTGTCTAGACCTTTTGATGGTGTTTCCTCTACCTCTTTCACTACAAAAAGAGTTGAGAAGAGTTACAACATCAAGGATGAAGATAAGAGAGAGCTAAAACATATTGAAACATTGGGGGTTGAGCTTCCTTGACTCAAACTCGTTCTTCCTCTTTAAACCTAAAAGAAACTCCCTTTCTATCATTAAAGCTCATTCTGACCTTAAAATAAAGATCTCTCCAAGCTGAGTAACTAACCCTTTTCCAACAAAATAAAATTTTACCTCTAAACCCCAAAATTTTCATCTAAGGGGAAAGAGGGGAAAGAAGGAAGAGGTTTTGAAGAGGAAAAGATGATTTCATCTAAGGGAAAAAGGGTTATGAAGTAAAAAATCATCTACTCTTCCTCGTTCCATTAACTTTTTTGTCAAATTATCATATTATCCCTCTCTTTACACACCAAAACTCAACCCACAATAAAGGTAAGCCCATTTAAGTCCCATTAAATCCAAATACGAGGCTCGTGCCTCGGTTTAAACTTGACCCTTTGATTTTGGTAAAATCCGGGTCATTACAACTCTCTCCTCTTTTAAGAAATGTTGTCCTAGAAACTTATCAGGGAAATAGATGTGGATAGAGTTATTTCATATCCTCTTCGATTTCCCACGTGACTTGTTCCACTTTATGATTCCTCCATAAAATTTTCAATAAAGGTATACTCTTGTATCGTAGTTTCTTAATTCCTCGATCCAGTACTACTATTCGTTCCTCTTAATAAGATAGGTCCGGGTTGATCTTAAACTCTTCCCTTTGGATGATATGTGTAGGTTCTAAACGATACCATCGCAATATGGACACATGAAACATATTGTTGATGCGAGCCATATAGAGGGTAATGCCAACCGATAGGTTACGGGTCCAACTCTCTCTATAAATTCTTACAGACCGATGAACCTAGGACTCAACTTGCCCTTTCGACTAAAGCGTATCACCTTCTTCCAAGGCGATACCTTGAGGAACACTCTTTCTCCAACCTTATACTCTATGTGCTTGGATCTTTGGTTCGCATAAGCTTTCTAATGATCAAAAGCCGCTTGCAACTGTTCCTTGATAACCTGAACATTCTCTTTGGTTTGCTTTATCAAATTTGACCCAACGATTCTTCTCTCATTGAGCTCAATCCAACACAATGGCATTTTATACTTTCTCCAATACAAAGCTTCAAAAGGAGCCATTTTAATACTCGATTGGTATCTATTTTTATAGGAGAACTCCATAAGTGGTAATTGGTCCTCCGAACTCCCTCTAAAATCAATAACACAACAACGGAACATGTCTTCCAAGATTTGTATAACCCGTTCAGACTGATCATCGGTTTGGGGGTGAAAAGCTATACTGAAATACAACCTTGTACCCAAAGCTTCATGAATTTTCTTCCATAACCTTGTTGTGAAATGAGGATCCCTATCCGAGATGATCGATGTCAGTACACCATGTAGCATTTTTATTTTCTTCATGTACAACCGTGCTAACTTCTCTAGGGTGAATTCCATGCGCATTGAGAAAAAGTAAGTAGACTTGGTTAACCGATCCACGATTACCCATATTGCATTATTCTTCCTTTGTATTAACGGAAAACCCATCAAAAAATCCATGGTCATTTTATCCCACTTTCATTGTGGAATCTGATTGGCCTGAAGTAGGCCCGAAGGAACCTAATGTTCCGCCTTAACTTACTAACAAGATAAACACTTGGTCACGAACTCTGACACATCTTGTTTCATAATTGGCCACCAATAGTAGGGTCAAAGATCTTGATACATTTAATTAATTTCGGGATGTACTATAGAAGGACTACGATGCACCCCGCGCAAGATTCGGTATCTCAAATTTTCAAAAGCTGGTACACAAAGTTTGTCCTTAAAGTACAAGATCCCACCTTCACAAACCTCAAATATTGATGGTTCACCCCGTTGAACCTTTTCCATTTGCATTACAAGATCCTCATCCAACGATTGTGTCTTCATGATTTCTTACACTAGTGTAGGTTCTATTTGCAGATCGTCTAACAACCCTTCATCCTCTTTTATCCGCAACCAAGCAAACATCGATCTCAAGTCCGCCATAGACTTCTGACTTAGTGTATCCGCCACAACATTGAATTTTCCTAGGTGATACTCAATAACACAATCATAGTCCTTAAGAAACTTGATCCATAATTTTTTTTCTCAATTTCAAATCCTTTTGCGTGAGTAGGTACTTTAAGCTCTTTTGATTCATATAGATATAACATTTCTCTCCATAAAGGTAGTGCATCCATATTTTATTGCAAAGATGACGACAACAAGCTACAGATCTTGAGTAGGGTAGTTCATCTTTTGAGTCTTAAGTTATCTCAAAGCATAAGCTATAACCTTACCCTCTTGCATAAAATACACACCCAAACCATTCAAAGAAACATCACTAAAAACCACATAGTCCTTTTCGAGTTCTGGTTGAGTTAAAACTAGTGCTTCTATAAGATAGGCCTTTAACTATTTAAAACTTTGTTGTCTTCTTTCATTCAATTAAAAAGGAACCCTTTTTAACAACTTGGTCATTGGTGCAGCGATGATCGAGAAACCTTTAACAAACCTTCGATAGTACTTGGAAAGACCAAAGAAACTACAAACCTCTGCAACGTTCCTCAGCGGATTCTATTCCACTATTGCTTTTATCTTTGAGGATCTACATGAACCCCATCAGCCGCTATGATGTGACCCCTAAAAGAAATCTCTGATAGCCAAAACTCACATTTGCTAAACTTTGCATAAAATTGTTTTTCCTTAAAGTTTGCAAGACAACCTGAAGGTAGTAGTCGAGTTCTTCCTCTGAACGCAATACACCAGGATGTCGTCTATGAACACCATCACAAACTGATCTAGATAAGGTTGAAAGATTCGGTTCATTATGTCTATGAATGTTGTCGATGCATTGGTGAGGCCAAACGACATTACCAAAATCTCCTAATGATCGTATTGCGTCCTAAACAAAGTTTTCTGAACATCTTCCTCCACCATCTTTAACTAATAGTACATCGATCTCAAATCTATCTTTAAGAACCCCCTAGCTACTCTTAATTAGTTAAACAGATCATCTATCCTTGGTAAAGGGTACTTATTATTTATTTTCACTTTGTTGAGCTGCCAATGGTCGATACACATCCTCATCGATCTATCTTTTTTCTTTACAAACAAAACCGGTATATCCCAAGGGGACACACTTGGTCAGATGAACTCCTTTTCTAATAACTCTTATATCTAGTCCTTTAACTATATCAACTCTGCTAGTGTCATTCGGTATGATACGATCGAAACTAGAGCCGTATTAGGCATCACGTCGATCTTAAACTCCAACTCTTGATCCGGAGGTAATCTGGGTAACTATTCTAGTAACACATCTACAAACTCCCTCACTGTAGGGAGATTCTCGAAAATCGGAATCCTCACACTTGTATCAACCACATGAGCCAAGAAGGCCTCACATCCTTACTACGTTAATCTTTTTGTCGCTAAGGTTGACACCACACGGAAAAGACACTGATTCTTTTCTCCCTTTACTAACATCTTTGATCCATTTTGTAACACCCCGATCCCGATCTCGATCTAAAGTATTACGTTCGGGTTACCCAAAACCTAACCCATCAAAAATTTCCTTTAAAATTACTTTTAAATTTAAAAACTCTTTGCGTTATTTCTCACAATATTTTAGGCGTAATTCGCGTCCAGCAGAATGCGAGTTACTGGTTATAACGTAATTCGCTTAACTTTAAATTGACATCAATCATTGAGAATAATTTCCCAAATTCGCATCCTACATCAGACGTACTTCGCGTTCCTCAAGATGTAAATTAGTAATTTACGTTGTGCACAATGTGAATTTAGTTTACGTATGCAGAAAGAGAGAAAATTCTTCCAAATAAAGTTTATAGAAAGTTATTTTTCTAATTAAATAATATAAGGGGAATATTGAATCAGTAATACTTAGAAAATCTTTTTAGAAAATCTTTGTTGTTAGGAGAATATTCTCCTTTAATTTTTTAATTAGAAGAATGTCTTCTTTCAACTTTTATTTGGAAGAATAATCCATTTCTGCACATTTATACAAAATTCGCGTTGTACAAAACGTAAAGTGGTATTTCACATATGAAGGAATGAGAAATATGTTTGATATGAATTATTCTAGCCGTTTTTTTAAATCTATCTTGCACAACGTAAAATATTACTTAACGTTTTTTATGACGCAAATTTTTTCTACGTATACAAAATAAAATTATTTTTCTAAATAAAAATTAAAAAAAATAAATTCTTCAAATTAAAAAATAAAAGAGAATACTCCCCCAATAAAACCATCTAGAAATATGTCTAATATTTTAATTTTTAATTTTTAAAGCATCTTAAAAATATATCAACTAGACATAAATAATTTAAGTTAAATCCATTTTAATTAAAACAAGTACGGGTAAAAATCTCAATAAATTTGAGAATTTCAAGATATCGTATGGCTAGCATTGTTTTCCTTGGAGATTAAGCATGATCTGACATTAGGATGTGATCTCAACTTCCAACGACAATCTTGAAGAAATTTCAGCATTATTTAATTTATTTTTGAATTTTATTTTACTTAGGAAAATCATATTTATTATTATTCGAAAATATATTTATTATTATTTATGAATTATATTTTTATATATAAATTATATAAAAAATATAATCCTTGATATTTAAAGTATAAAATTTAAAATTTAAATTCTCAATCTAATATCTAAACTCTAAATCTTAAATTTTAATTACAAATTTTAAATTTTACGTCTTGTAATATAAATCTCAAAATTATAACTTAAATTAAAAAATTAAAAAATTTATACAATCCTACATATCAAAATATTTTCATTATTTATTTATTTACTTAATATAATTTTTTTTCTACTTCAACTAGATTTATACTTATCTTTATAACCTAAGACATTATTTTGTTCTCCCATCGAAGACACTATATTCTATCGATAGAATTTTTTTAATGATAAATAATTTAATATTATTTAAATATTATATATTTAAAAAAATGTTGGAATTTTTTATTAAAATTAAATATATGATATAAATTAATTTAAATTAATCCAGAAAAATACTATTCTTCTTGTATTTTTAGTTTCTCGTATGAGGTTTATTCCTTGTTGAAACACCCTAATTCGTTAAATATAATCCTAAACCCTAAAACTCCCTAATCTCCTCTGGTTTCCCTTTGATTTGCATTCCTCCGTAACTTTACCGTTCGTAGAACTTGAAATCCCACATCAATTTTGACCCGCTTTCGAATCTTCTCTCCAGCTGAGATTTCCTGGTACTTAGTTTCTCGTCTTTTGCTACTATTAATTTCACTTTAAAATTCGCGTTCTCACATAAAATTTTTTAATAATCTCACGATTTGTGCTTTTCCCTCCTTTCGTCAGTAAATCCTGTCTTTTTTGCTTCAGATTTTTGATTAACCGGAGGAAAAATGGATGAATACCAAGAGATGGAAAGGTTTGGAATGGAGAACGATTTTGAAGACGGGCGATGGATTGACGGCGAATTCTACTACAAAAAGCGCAAGGAGAGGCGGACTCAGACTAAAGATGATGTTCTTTACGGTGTTTTTGCATCTGATTCCGACTCTGATGGTTATTCTTCATCAAGGAAGAGAAATAAGGAATTTGGGAAAAAAGCCGACTTGACGAAGCCTGTCAACTTTGTTTCTACAGGTACCGTAATGCCCGACCAAGAAATTGATAAGAATAGTAAGGTTGAGAATGATAATAATGTTCCTGATGATAACGAGAATGATAGCAGGCCTGGATTAGGGTCTGGCGTAGGATTAGGATTTAGCGGTGTTGATACTTCTCGAAAAAGTGATGTTAATGTTGGTGGTATTGAGGATGATGATTCTAGTTTTTTGCCTACTGCCTTTGGGAGGAAGATAAAGGAAGGAGCACAAAGAAGAGAGAAAGAGAGGGAGAGGTTGAAAATGGAGAAGAAAAGCTTAGGAGGGAGAAAGGAGCTTGGAGGTTCTAGTGGAGATGTTGGGGTATTTGAGAAGCATACGAAGGGTATTGGGATGAAGTTGCTTGAGAAGATGGGGTATAAAGGAGGTGGTCTTGGGAAGAATGAACAAGGGATTGTTGCTCCTATTGAAGCAAAGATGAGGCCTAAGAACATGGGAATGGGGTTTAATGATTTTAAGGAGGCTAAGTTGCCAGAGTTGCAGCAGTTGGAAGAGAAGAAGAGTGCAACTCAACAGCCTGTTGGGAAAGCAAAGGAGAGGCTTTGGTCGAAGAATGCAAAGGGGAGGAAGAAGGAGGGGTATATTACAGTGGAAGAGTTGTTAGCAAAAAAGCAAGAAGAAAGCGTTGAAATGGTTCAGAAGGTGATTGATATGAGGGGTCCACAGGTTAGAGTTTTGACCAACTTGGAGAATCTAGATGCTGAAGAGAAGGCAAGAGAGAATGATGTTCCGATGCCCGAGTTGCAGCATAACTTGAAGTTAATTGTTGACTTGGCAGAGCTTGATATTCAGAAGATCGATAGGGATTTAAGGAATGAGAAAGAAACAGCATTGAGTTTGCAGAAGGAGAAGGAAAAGTTGGAGAATGACGTTTTGCGTCAGAAGCAACATTTGGCTAATATGGAGCAAATTACTAGTGTGCTGGGCCAAATTGAGGAAGAGAACTCATCTGGCAAACTAACCTTGGAATCCCTTGCAAGTAGTTTTAGGGATTTGCAGAGGAACTATACTGATGATTACAAACTGTGTAACTTGTCCTGCATTGCATGTTCATTAGCCTTGCCCCTGTTTATAAGAATGTTTCAGGGTTGGGATCCTCTAGCAAATCCATCTTACAGGATGGAGGTGATATCAGCATGGAAGGACTTATTGCAAATAGAGGGTGGTTACGACATTTGGGAGGATGTAACAACACCTTATTCTCAGTTGATCTCTGAAGTTGTTTTACCGGCCGTGAGAATATCTGGCATCAACACCTGGGAGCCTAGGAACCCTGAACCAATGCTTGGATTTTTGGAATCATGGGAAAAGTTGCTGCCGTCATCTATTCTGCAAACCATATTGGATACTGTGGTAATGCCTAAATTGTCCAGAGCAGTTGAATCATGGAACCCACGTAAGGAAACTGTTCCAATCCATGTTTGGGTTCATCCTTGGCTGCCAATGTTGGGGTCAAAGTTGGAGGGTCTGTATCAAACCATACGGATGAAGTTAAGTAATGTTCTTGATGCGTGGCACCCAAGTGATCCTTCTGCTTATGCTATATTATCGCCTTGGAAGACTGTATTTGATTCTGTGAGTTGGGAACAACTTATGCGCCAATATATAGTCCCAAAGTTGCAGATGGCTTTGCAGGAGTTCCAAATAAACCCTGCAGATCAGAAGCTTGAACAGTTTCATTGGGTAATGTCCTGGGCCTCTGCAATTCCTATTCACCTCATGGTTGATTTGATGGAGAAGTTTTTCTTTGTAAAGTGGCTGCAGGTTTTGTATCACTGGTTGTGTTCAAAACCCGACTTTGATGAGATCAAAAATTGGTACATGGGTTGGAAGGCACTTCTGCCACAGGAGCTTTTGGCTAATGAAATTATCCGTAGTCAACTTAATTATGGTCTTGAGATGATGGTTCAGGCTGCTGACAATGTACCAGTAGAGCAGCCTGGTTTGAGGGAGAATGTTACATATCTTAAGGTCCGTGAGCAGAGGCAGTTTGAGGCTCAGCAGAGAGCAGCTGCTCATGCACAACAGCCAGCTGCATCTGGCCTGGGTACTGCCGCCCAGATGGATGGTGTTCCTGAGATGAGTTTGAAGGAAGTAGTTGAGGCATATGCACAGCAACATGAGTTGCTATTCAAGCCCAAGCCTGGCAGGATGCATAATGGTCAACAGATATATGGCTTCGGTAACATAAGCGTGATAATTGATTCACTTAACCAAAAGGTTTATGCCCAAAAGGATAATGGCTGGTCCCTGGTCTTACTTGATGATTTGTTGAAAATGCATTATAATTCTATTGCAAGGAGACGTTGAGTTTTTAGTATTTACTAGGAAAGATGCTGCCATGGAAGGTGTTTTTGAGTTTTAAACTGTCCTTCGAAACGAGGTTGGTGGGTTTTCTGGTAAAGGAGGTCAAATGTAGTATGCATGAAAAGTTTTGAGCACACAAGAGGTTAGTTCCCCTTGATTTTTCAGTTGTAGGAATTGATTATTTTTTTGGCAATGCTCAATTCAAAGTGACTACTATTTGGGTGCCTTCTGATCTTGTAAGATGTAAATGTGTTATAGCATGGTTCTTTATTTTAAGGAGGCTGGTCTTGTTTTCTCCTTTAATTTTGTATCAATGACCTCAAACTCTATCTGGAGTAGGAACCAGGCTTTAGCCACTAGCAATAGTCATCGTTATTCAGCCAGTAATAATAATGCTTTGTTCGATATCTGTCATCATGATCAACTTTGATGTTCTGGGATGATTATACATCATAATGGCAATAAGAAGCTTCTTGAATTGTTGAATGTGAAAGCAATTTTTCATTATCAACTTTGAATTCTTGAATTGGCATTGTGTTCTTTAACATGCTTATGTTGAAGTTGAAGCCAACCATCATGTCGATTTGATTTTGAATGTTTTTGTGTAGTTTGGTTAACAATGGTGCATATTCATCCTTTCCTCTTTAGAATTAATCTGACCTACTTCTAAGGACAAACTAGATATATAAGCATCCAAATTCGACATCCCATTGATTAGAACATGAATAGTTTAATTGTTGCCTCAGTTGAGGGAAAACAAAGGTGACCATTTATATATGAGAGAAAAAGAGTTGCATCCTGGATGGTTGTCTTTCTTCTTGAAATCATGGTTGCAGGAATCAACAATGAACCCGTTTTACTCTATTATATTGCATTAGTTGTTTTCTAACTTTAACGCCCTGGAAATTCCTGGTCAGAATCTGTGATCCGACCTGGGGAAATGTACACAAATCCTAATAGTAGTAGACCAAATATAGTATTAGAAGCCTAGTCTATAAGTTGATCCAAACAATAAGTAAACATGCCCCCACCCAATAGAAATATTGAAGAGAAACAAAATAAGCCTAGTCTATCTGATTGCAGATGGTTTTCGACAAAGGAAAGAATTGGCATCTAAATATAGGATGATGATGCAAATTGATGAATTCCTTGTTCAATCGAAGTCACGGAATTCACATACGAACCAAAGGAATCCTAGTGAATATTCAATGGGTTCAGCATCTGCGGTAGAATTACTTGTTTATCATCATAACCATAGAAAATTTTGATCCCAAACCAGTTATTTTGTCTCCATAAATATATTACAAGAAAAATATAAAACAAACGTGCTCTGACTTATCATTTTCTTAATCAGTTTGTTGGACTCTATTAGGTCTTACAATTGATCTTCTCTTGATAGGAAAAATAATTTGAAGATACAGATTTTCCCTTGTCTGTATATATACAGTCATCTGTACGTTGAAGCATACAATCACTATCATAGCTTCCATTTTCTTCTTCCTTGTTGCGTATTTTAGTTTCTCAGAACGCCAGAAGGCCGACTTTCCTCACTCTCTCCCTGGACAAACCTATGCTGTAGAATTTACAAAGTCAAAGTCAATATCAAACGACATTTGCTCGAGAAATGAAACAAGAAAGAGACTGCCGAGTACCAACAATTTAAAAAAAAAAGTAGGATGCATGGAGAAAAATATATGCAGATTAGTTGCTTTCTCTCCCCCCCCCCTACCTACCTATATAGTTATATCCAACTTCCATCACTGTCAAGGAAAAAGTATGTATGATATTTGCTTTGTTAATGATAGACACATCAAATTGCACTCGAATATCAGGCATAATCTTTCATTCTAAATAATCCTTTTTTGATAATAACTACAACAATTATGTATATGATCACAGTTTACTGATGTCCTCCCATGTAAGACTTGTGTTACAACTTACAATGATGAGTCTGTTCACATAAAACCAGAAACTTACGCTGTGATGAGTCTCTCCAGGAAGACCATTCAAAGATGGAAACGCATCCCTATCAAGGGAGAAGACCTTACTGACTGACTGCATTTAATAAAAACAAACATAGCGTGAGGGTGGAAAGCGAAACTACAATATATAGTTCCCAGGAAGTACCTTTTGAACAAAACGTACCTCAGTACCATTCCTATTCCTAACTTTCTTCTGAGACATGTTCAGACTCTCAGCAATCCTCTGTTGTACATAAAGAATCAAATACTTACATAAGGTAAAGCTTAGAGACAAATTAAGCATCCTAATTCATTTTGAAATATAATAATGCAATTCGAATCATGGGAGACACTTACATCTATTGTTACTCCTTTCTCTTCCTGTCTATATTTTGCATTTTGGATTAATCTTGTAGAATAAAATTTTCTCTTAATTTTATTTATAAAGTGACTAGCTATTATATATAAGATTTAACCTAATATTTTAGGTAACTAATTAATAGAAATGTAAAACCCTAAACATAATATTCTAATAAAGTTTACTTTTTATAAGTACCAGATACAAATTATATTCCCATACTAAACAAATCCCAACCTTTCATGCAAATATGTAAGCAATCTTAATGGTCTTGGGTGCTCAACTAGAGCTCAACCTTTCATACAAACCATGTTCCATTTAGTTCAGAGAAAATAATATCATGCACAATGTTTCCCAGCAAAACCAGATGAATATTACCTGACGTATCCACCAATACACATAAGTTGAGATTTTATGTCCTTTTGAAGAATAAAAACATTCAATGCCTCACAACAGTCAATCAAGCCAACCTGCATGTAGAATCAAAAAACTTCATAGTAGAGCCCGAATTTTGTCTAAGGGACTAAGTAAATATAATTATGATTAATTAAATAAAAAATAATAATAAAACAAAAATAATAAAAAAATAAAAATGGATAAGGATGAAGGACTTTCGATTGCGGGAGGTTAGAGGCAGTTTAGAGGAGATTTTTAGGGGATAAGGGAGTGAGAATTAAAAGGTAAAAAAAAAAGGGAAGAGGAACACATACGGGAGAAAAAAGAGGCCAGTGATCGAGAAGAAAGGGGGAATTGAAGAACAAAAAGAATCTGGAATTGGACTTGAGTTTTGGAGAGCATTATCGGAGAAGAGTAGAGCGTTGAAGGTAAGTCTTACATTTTCCTTTTTTTACTGTTAATTACGAGTTTAGATTGTCATGAAAGAGTTTTTATTTAGATCGAGTAGTAATAATCTAGGTCTGGTGATTTATTTTGATTAATGGATTCAAAAATGGAAGGAAAAAGGTTACAGTAAGTCTAGGATTAAGTTTAAGATTAGATTTTCGACGAAGGTGAGGAGTTTCTCATGAATCCGGGTAGTTTTAGGGTATTACTCAAGTGAAATCAACTGTCTAGGGGAGGATTTTGATGTGTTTTGGTGTTTAGATAAAAAAATGGATTTCCGAGATGTTTTTAGAAGTTTTAAAGGTTTTCGACGAGTGCACCGGTGTTGGAAACGGTCATCGGAAGAAGAACATTGGTGGTCGGAGCTTGATGGTGGTGGCCGGAAAACACGTCGGGGATTTAAGGGACGACGGTTGGTTGGATCTGGTGGCGGAGTACACGGTGTTAGGTGACCGTGTTCTTCATGTTCTTGGTAAAATGTGGGTGTTTGATTCATTTACTTGAAGTTTCTGGTGTTTAGGTGTTTAGGTTGAGAGGATTTGAGAGTGGGTGAGTCTACCGAGTTGAAGGGAGAGACCAAATGAACGAGTTGACTCGAGTCAGAGGGGGTAACCCATGTGCAAAACGTCGTCGTTTTACACAAGGGACCCGCGCGTTTTAATCCGGGTCGACCCGGATCCGCGCATTTCTGGATAAAAGGGGAAATTGTCCCCACAGTCTCTCAGGTTTCAAGTTGTAATTCATTTTGGTCCCCTTCTCCTTCAATTAAGGCCTGAAACTTTAATTTATTCTTCAATTTAGCCCCTAATTGAACCCAAATTGAACCCTAAATCTAATTTCCTTCAATGTAACCATTAATTGGAATTAATTTAATCCTTTATCTTAAAAATAATTTAATTAGATCCTTAGTTGAATTTAATTAAATTTTCTAAATTTAGGATTTAATTTAATTTGATCACTAATTAAAATTGGATGCTTGTTATTTTAATCCTTGCTTCTTCGTTTAAACTTTGTAATTCCCATTGTTTAATTCTCGATATTATGTATTCGAGTTCTTATGTCTCTAATAAAAAGTAGCTTAGCTCTTTTGTCTTATTTAATGCTTTTTATTTATTTATTTATTTTATTTATCTTGCTTGTATGTTTTAAAAGCATATAGTATATTTGTTAGGATAACATTTAAATTTTCACGTAGTTAATTAAATTAGAGCCTTTTTAGGATTAGTCACTTTAATTAAATTAATTAATTTTATTAGGAAGATAATTGTAGTAACAATGGCATTTTAATCATATACCTCGGATACACTAAGCGGTCGGTGTTTTGACGTAACATGACGTTGACCAAAAGAGTGTATTTTGGTATCATATTGACGTGTCATCGAAATGTAAAAATTAATAAATAATTTAAGGATTAGAATTAAATAAAATCGATTAGGTAAATAATTAGCAACACCAATAGTATTATTAATTTTGTTCGGTGTCAAGATGGTAGTGTCCGATTATTCGGATGTTATCATAATACACTTGGTAAAATTAATAATTTAATAGGATTTTAAATATTTAATGAATGGAGCCTTATAGGTTAGAACATAAAATAAACAAGATAATAACCGGTCATTCATTTAAAACCTTCTGGGGTAGAACTTTTATTTCTTTAAATATGAGTTAAGGTTTCCTATCTAGAGGACGTCTTATTCAAGCTCGTATTTAAAAGAAATATATTTTTTATCCAAAAGGATATTCCCATTCGAATGATATTCATTTGACAATAACGAATTAAATTAATATTATTATTTGAAATACCAAAATGCCATGTGTAATTAATAAGGTACCAATCTTGGGCGTTCGTAAAGGTCATCCTTACGCGTAACCGACTCCCGAACCCCAAATGTTTTTTTAAAGAATCTCTGGTTTGTTTTATGGTGTCTGGCCTACCAAAGTGGCCGGTGGCGACTCCAAGTCATTTTTTAAATTCAAATAATACGTGTTTTTAATAAAATTTTGGTTTTCATAATTAAAAGCAAGAAAACTCGATTTTTCAAAATTAACTCGTCAAGCTATTTTCACACATCTCGGTTTTAAAATGGTCGCGACAGCTTGGCAACTCCGCTGGGGACAAAATTTTTGAGAGTCAGGCCTAATTTTAAATTACACGTGGCATTTTGAATAATAATATTAATTTTTTCAATAGATTGTCGAATGGATTTTCCGACGAATGAGGGTAGTATTTTCTTTGTGTGATATATCTGTCATCCATGCATAAGCTCTCGACCTATACTACCGAATCGATGTCTTATCGTCGCAATAGACGGTAACGACAGTTCGGGAACCCAGAGTCTAGATCCGAACCCGCATGTGTAGAGTAGAAACCTACCCCTAATAGAGCCAGACAGGGACCATAAGATAAGACGGTATGTTGCCAAAATGCCGCCAAACTAGGGTTTCTTTGTTTAAATGTTCTCTGATTATTTTTGTGCAACATAATCTGCTCTGTGGTTAATTTTTATTGCGATATAAATTGCTCTCTAATTATTTTAAGTACAATTTTTATTTTGCTTAATTCATGCATTCACTATAATAACACAATTTTTGTTTTTGTTTTGTTTTTCCTTTTTTATACCTTTATTTTTATTATCTGTCATGTCATTTGCATTGGTATTGATTCGAGAAACAGTAAAGTTAGAAGTTTTCAAAAATGTCCGAAGGGATTATTATAGGAGAAACAAAAGTCTGGACATGGTCAGAAGCGGTTCAGCATGAGAAAAGGGATAGCCTACCTCTAGGAAGCGTGTCAGCAGTGAAAGGGTATGTAAGGATGAACACAAATCAAAACCCGTGTCTTCATGAAATCTAGGAAATATGAGATCAATGGACTAGCGATATGAAGGAACAGTTTAGGAAAGAATTCGGTGACATTGCGCTGTTATTGAAAGTACCGATTGATAGACAGTTATGTAGAGCTATAGTACAGTTTTGGAATCCAGCATACAATTGCTTCACCTTCGGGAGAGTCGACATGACGCCTACGTTAGAAGAATACGAAGTGTTGATCAACTGTCCAGCAATCAAGAGCGATAAGGTATACGTCAAGCCCAATAGTACTTTGGGTTTTAAGAAGAAGTTGACGCAGATCACGGGAAAGGCAAAAGAATTTTGGGATCAGAAGATAATAAATCACGACAGTGCGAACATGAGTGAAGATAAACAAAGAGTAAATTGGAGAGTTTTGAAGGACTTGATAACTGCCAATAATGAAGAACCCTCCAAGGTAAGAAGGATTTATGCCCTTTGCATTTACGAGTCAGTGCTTTTTCTGAGGACCCCGGAACATATAGACCCGTCCATTGTTGGGTTGTTGAGAGGTTGTTTAAAGGTATAAATCCAGTTCCTGCTATTCTAGCCAAAATTTACAGATCGTTGACCGCATGCAAGAAGTCCGGTGAAGGAAGATTTTGGGGTTGCACACAATTACTAGAGGTATGGTTCAGAGGTCATTGTTGGAGTACACCATATCAAGCACTAAGGTACAAGACTACTTATTCGCCTATTGAAGAGCATTTGAATGACTGTGTTTTAGAGAAGAAGAATGAGAGCCAATGGAGAGATTTCTTTCGGAACTTGATAGATACATATATCATTTGAAAAGCTTGTTGGTTGAACAGGGGAATTACGTTTCTATATAGATGTGAAGAAAGAGATTGGATTCCGTTACCAGGAATATGGGGTAGAACGGCTTATTGTCAGCTTTTAGTTTCTAGGCAGTTTGGGTTCAGACAGTTCATACCAGCTATAGTAGGGATGGAATGCTTCGGGTACACGCACAAAACTGAGGGTTATAGATCAAGAATAGCACAAATTGCGAAGGCACGGGATACGCCCAGGAGAATTCAACCTTACCGAGATTTAGAAATTATGGCCAGATAAGATGAGTGGAGGGCGCAAAGAGTGAATGATAGAACTTTTCAAGAGATACCGAGGAGTGTTGGATCATCTAGTGGAGACTCAAGCAGCACCGTCTGCATTGGAAAAATTAAAGCATGATCGAGAGATGGATTTGCAAAGGTACGAGAAAAGGATTTACGACCTTACACAAGAGTTGAACATGGCAAAATATCAAGTAATGACACACGAGAGGAAAGAGAAAGAGTTGACACTCCAGAATGAGAAATTAAGTCAGGATCTGAAAGAAGTGAGAGAGATGCATGAGGGGCACAAGAAGAAGTATCAGAAAGAAAGCGGGAGCAAAAGGATTCAGGATTTTTTCGACAGCTTAGACAGGATGGCAAAAGAGAAGGAAGACTACAAGAAACTTTTTGAACGGAAATGCTGCGAAGGACGGAAAGCAAACTATAAAGCAAAGAAGAAGCTAGAGAAAGAGCAAGCGAGGAACTTTGACTTGACGAACCAGGTGACACAGTTAGAGGAGTTGATTACCAGATATCACAATGAGGACAAAGTTCAGATGGAAAAAGAAAATGAGAGTCTACAATAGAAGGTTGTCTTGCTCGAAAACAATGTACATGAGATGAGTGAGAAGCTAACAAGTTACGAAGGAGCCTTATGCCAGGGCACTGGAGCGTCGAAAGTAAAGTATGAAGCAGCGCAACGCACCATTCAGAGTCAGAACAATGAGTTAGTCAACTTCAAGGAACAGGTCAGAAGCGTTGCCAGCTATGTGCAGATATTGTACGCTTGAGTTAAGTAGAGTTGAGTTGGAGCATGGAGAAGTCATCGTACGCTTGCTACATGAGTTGAACAACTTAGGGATTAGAGCTAGTAGTTTTCTGTAGATAGTAGGTGATTATCTTTACCTTTGTATATGAACCTTTTGGACAAACGGATGTTTTTAAGACGATATTTTTTGAATTCAATACCTTATTGCATACATGCATTTATACATTGATGCATCATGTGCATCATTAATTCTAAAATTAAATTTTAATAATAAAAATGTTCTATGGCAGTGAACACTTAAGTTGCAATCATATCGCACTCATACTCAACACGTTCGCGTACTAAAAAGTTGGTAATGGAAGAAAGACTAAAAATTTAGAGAATGATCGTGTAGAGTTTAAGAATCGTTTGGATGAAATAAAAAACAGTATGAAAGACATTATTGCCAAGGCTCAGGTAAAAAACAGTATGGAATAAAAAACAGTATGGGGCAAAAATCGAATAAAACATTCCGACAGTATGCTCACATATGGAGAGATATGGCTTCTCAAGTACAACCCCCAATGATTGAGAGTGAAATGACGCATATGTTTGTGGAAACATTGAAAGGCTTGATGTATGACCGTTTGTGTACAACTTCGATGTAAAGTTTTTCTCAGATCGTCGCTACATGAGAGCTTGCTGAAGCAATAATCAAGAGTGGGAGAATACAAAGAATCTGATAATTCTAAGAGGAGTTTCAGAAAGAAAGATAATGAAGTGAATAGTACCGGTGTATACGAGGCGTCGCGAAATGTGACCATATCTCTAAGCCGGGAGCAGGAACAAGCAGTTCGAAGAATTCAAATAAAGATTCCAAGTGGGAAAAGCCAAGTTTTACACCTATTCTGAGAACGTATGTTGAGTTGTACACACAGCTATATGATGCGGATATGATACGTCCATATTTCATTTTACCACTTCAACCTCCATACCCGCCGTGGTTCGATCAAAAGGCTCAATGTGAATATAGTGACAAAGTTCCAAGGCATAACATTGAGAATTGCACTACATTCAAGAGGGTAGTTCAGAACCTGATCAATACTGGGGTGTTGAAATTTGATGAACCCAGCATATCCACAAATCCGTTGCCAAATCATGGTGGTCGTGGAGTGAATATGATTAAAAAAGTCCAGATGAAGCAAGTAAAGATGAGTGTATCAGAGATCAGATCACCGTTGAAGTGGGTGTTCAAGCAGTTGTTTGATAATGAGCTTATATGCCAAGAAGTGATGATGGAGGAACCAGTTAAGATAGGGTTTATTATGAGTATCACCAGGAGCAAGGACACGAGATTCAACATTGTTTTGAGTTTAGAAGCTTGCTGAAGGGAATGATGGACAACAAAGAGGTAAAATTTTTCACCAAGGTGGGAGAACGGAGAATGATGGACGTTTGAGAAAACTATGCCAAAATAAATATGGATAGGCTGTTAGTCATTTTGGCCCGACCAAAGGGTGAGAGTTCATCAGGGGAAGTGAGACCAGTAACTACTCCTCGTATAATGATTACTCCAGCACCTTTTTCATTCAAGGATACACAGAGGACTCCATGTAATTATACCGCAAGTTTAACAGTGCCAAGTGATTTAAAGCCTGCCGAAGAGATACAGCCAAAGAATCCCGAGGTTGAGAACAAAGTTGAGACTGAAGAACCAGTGAATGAGGTAGGGCATTTCACGAGAAGTGGAAGATGTTATTCACCAGTTCAAGACAAAGAGGAAGAGAAAGCAAAGAATGTTGAGAAGAGAAAGATTTTTGAAGATCTAGTTCCGAAAGTAAATGAGCTTGTTACCGAGGAGCAAGCACATGAGTTCTTGAGGTTCTTGAAGCATAGCGAGTATAATGTTGTTGAGCAGTTGAAGAGACAACCGGACAGAATTTCCATTCTTGATCGGTTATTGAGTTATGAGGAACACCGTAATGCTTTACTGAAGGTGTTAAACCAGACATTTGTTCTGAATGATATATCGGTGAACAAGCTCGATCGAATTGTTAATCATATCACTACAGATAATTATATAACATTTACTGATGATGAGGTCCCGGATAGTGGAATATGGTCTATTAAAGCTCTAAATATTACGACTCACTATAAGGGTCATGTTGTGCCGGGGGTGCTGATTGATAATGGTTCAGCCTTGAATGTATTACCTTTGGTGACTCAGCAAAGGTTGCCTATTGACAGTGCTCATATGAAAAGTTATCAGAATGTAATCAGAGCGTTTGACGGGACTTTGAGGGATGTGTTGTGCTCATATGTATAACGCTCTGACTACACATCCCTCGTAGTCCCATCAAACGCTCTAACTACATTCTGATAACTTTTCATATAAGCACTGTCAATAGAAAACCTTTGTAGAGTCACCAAAGGTAATACATTTAGGGCTGAACCATTATCAATCAGCACCCCGGCACAATATGACCCTAACAGCGAGTCGTAATATTTAGAGCTTTGATATATCCCATTCCACTATCTAGGATCTCATCATCAGTAAATGTTATATAATTATCTGCAGTGATATGATTAACAATTCGATCGAGCTTGTTCACCGATATATCATTCAGAACAAATGTCTGGTTTAACACCTTTAGTAAAGCATTACGGTGTTCCTCATAACTCAATAACAGATCAATAATGGAAATTTTGGCCGGTTGTCTCTTCAACTGCTCAACAACATTATACTCGCTATGCTTCAAGAACCTCAAGAACTTATGTGCTTGCTCCTCGGTAACAAGCTCATTTACTTTCGGAACTAGATCCTCAAAAATCTTTCTCTTCTCAACATTCTTTGCTTTCTCTTCCTCTTTGTCTTGAACTGGTGAATAACATCTTCCACTTATCGTGAAATGCCTTACCTCATTCATTGGTTCTTCAGTCTCAACTTTGTTCTCAACCTCGGGATTCTCTGGCTGTATCTCTTCGGCAGGCTTTGAATCACTTGGCACTGTTAAACTTGCGGTATAATTCCATGGAGTCCTCCGTGTATCCTTGAATGAAAAAGGTGCTGGAGTAATCATTATACGAGGAGTAGTTACTGGTCTCACTTCCCCTGATGAACTCTCACCCTTTGGTCGGGCCAAAATGACTAACAGCCTATCCATATTTATTTTGGCATAGTTTTCTCGGACGTCCATCATTCTTCGTTCTCCCACCTTGGTGAAAAATTTTACCTCTTTGTTGTCCATCATTCCCTTCAGCAAGCTTCTAAACTCGAAACAATGTTGAATCCCGTGTCCTTGCTCCTGGTGATACTCACAATACAACCCTATCTTAACTGGTTCCTCCATCATCACTTCTTGGCATATAAGCTCATTATCAAACAACTGCTTGAACACCCACTTCAACGGTGATCTGATCTCTGATACACTCATCTTTACTTGTTTCATATGGACTTTTTCAATCATATTCACTCCACGACCACCACGATTTGGCAACGGATTTGTGGATATACTGGGTTCATCAAATTTCAACACCCAGTATTGATCAGGTTCTGAACTACCCTCTTGAATGCAGTGCAATTCTCAATGCTATGCCTTGGAACTTTGTCATGATATTCACATTGAGCCTTCTGATCGAACCACGACGGGTATGGAGGTTGAAGTGGTAAAATGAAATATGGACGTATCATATCCGCATCATATAGTTGTATGTACAACTCAACATACGTTATCAGAATGGGCGTAAAACTTGGCTTTTCCCACTTGGAATCCTTATTTGAATTTTGCGAACTGCTTGTTCCTGCTCCTGGCTTAGAGATATGGTCACATTTCGCGACGCCTCGTATACACCGGCACTATTCACTTCATTATCTTTCTTTCTAAAACTCCTCTTAGAATTATCAGATCCTTTTATTCTCCCACTCTTGATTGTTACTTCAACAAGCTCTCATGTAGCGACGATCTGAGAAAAACTTTACATCGAAGTTGTAAACAAACGGTCATACATCAAGCCTTTCAATGTTTCCACAAACATATGCGTCATTTCACTCTCAATCATTGGGGGTTGTACTTGAGAAGCCATATCTCTCCATCTGTGAGCATACTTTCGGAATGTTTTATTCGATTTTTTCCCATCTGCTACAATATTATTCTAGTAGGTCCCATTTTCGATACATGCTTGTAATTTTCCATAACGGCACGATGTAAGTCCTTCCATGTTTTTATGTTTTTTCGACTTAACTGTGTGTACCATCGGATCGCAGAACCTGTCAAACTATCCTGAAAACAGTGAATCAACAACTTCTCGTCTTTATTGAAAGCGACCATCTTTCGACAATACATAGTCATGTGGGCAGTTGGACATGTCGTTCCATCAAACTTCTCAAAATAGGGTATTCTAAACTATGACGGTAAGACCAAATCAGATACTAACCCCAAATTAGATGCATTGGTGCCTTGTTCAGTTGTCCCTTGTATCTCTAGTATCTTTGCCTCTAATGCTTTGAAATGATCAACGTATTTTTTCTCCATATCCTGACGCATCTTGTTTACCTCATTCATGAAATTGAGATCTGAGACTTCTTCTACATTTGGAGTAATAAACTCGGCAACTTCCACTAGGTGACTTGTAGATGCCCCCGCTAAATTAATTTGCACCTTTGTAGGCACAAACTTTACTTCCGGTTGCCCCCTTATGAGAGATGTAGTATCTGCCTGACCCTCTGTCTCGTTTGATCCTCCTGCTTGTGCTTTATCTTTGTCTGATTCCTTGGGTCCCATTAAACCTGTCAATTGACTGATAATATCTGCCTGAGCCTTGGCAATAATGTCTTTCATACTGTTTTTTATTCCATCCAAACGATTCTTAAACTCTACACGATCATTCTCTAAATTTTTTAGTCTTTCTTCCATTACCAACTTTTTAGTACGCGAACATGTTGAGTATGAGTGCGATATGATTGCAACTTAATTGTTCACTGCCATAGAACCTTTTTATTATTAAAATTTATTTTTAGAATTAATGATGCACATGATGCATGAATATATGAATGCATGTATGCAATAAGGTATTGAATTCAAAAAACAGCGTCTTAAAAATATTCGTTTGTCCAAAAGGTTCATATACAAAGGTAAAGATAATCATCTACTATCTACAGAAAATGGCTAGCTCTAATACCCAAGTTGTTCAACTCATTTAGCAAGCGTACGATGACTTCTCCGTGCTCTAACTCAACGTCCGGTTGCTTCAGAAGGGTTGTAGCTTCCTTCGACAATATCTGCACATAGCTGGCAACGCTTCTGACCTGTTCCTTAAAGTTGACTAACTCATTGTTCTGACTCTGAATAGTGCGTTGTGCTGCTTCATACTTTACTTTCGACGCTCCAGTGCCCTGACATAAGGCTCCTTCGTAACTTGTTAGCTTCTCACTCATCTCATGTACATTGTTTTCGAGCAAGACAACCTTCTGTTGTAGACTCTCATTTATTTTTCCATCTGAACTTTGTCCTCATTGTGATATCTGGTAATCAACTCCTCTAACTGTGTCACCTGGTTCGTCAACTCAAAGTTCCTCGCTTGCTCTATATCTAGCTTCTTCTTTGCTTTATAGTTTGCTTTCCGTCCTTCGCGGCATTTCCGTTCATAAAGCTTCTTGTATTCTTTCTTCTCTTTTGCCATCCTGTCTAAGCTGTCGAAAAAATCCTGAATCTTTTTGCTTCCGCTTTCTTTCTGATACTTCTTCTTGTGCCCCTCATGCATCTCTCGCGCTTCTTTCAGATCCTGACTTAATTTCTCATTCTAGAGCGTCAACTCTTTCTCTTTTCTCTCGTGTGTCATTACTTGATATTTTGCCATGTTCAACTCTTGTGTAAGGTCGTAAATCCTTTTCCCGTACCTTTGCAAATCCATCTCTCGATTATGCTTTAATTTTTCCAATGCAGACGGTGCTGCTTGAGTCTCCACTAGATGATCCAACACTCCTCGGTATCTCTTGAAAAGTTCTATCATTCACTCTTTGCGCCCTCCACTCATCTTATCTGGCCATAATTTCTAAATCTCGGTAAGGTTGAATTCTCCTGGGCGTATCCCGTGCCTTCGCAATTTGTGCTATTCTTGATCTATAACCCTCAGTTTTGTGCGTGTACCCGAAGCATTCCATCCTTACTGTAGCTGGTATAAACTGTCTGAACCCAAACTGCCTAGAAACTAAAAGCGGACAATAAGCCGTTCTACCCCATATTCCTGGTAACGGAATCCAATCTCTTTCTTCACATCTATATAGAAACGTAATTCCCCTGTTCAACCAACAAGCTTTTCAAATGATATCTGTATCTATCAAGTTCCGAAAGAAATCTCTCCATTGGCTCTCATTCTTCTTCTCTAAAACACAGTCATTCAAATGCTCTTCAATAGGCGAATAAGTAGTCTTGTACCTTAGTGCTTGATATGATGTACTCCAACAATGACCTCTGAACCATACCTCTAGTAACTGTGCACAACCCCAAAACCTTCCTTCGCCGGACTTCTTACATGCGGTCAACGATCTGTAAGTTTCGGCTAGAATAGCAGGAACTGGATTTATACCTTTAAACAACCTCTCAAACAACCCAACAATGGACGGGTCTATATGTTCCGGGGTCCTCGAAAAAAGCACTAACCCGTAAATGCAAAGGGCATAAATCCTTCTTACCTCGGTGGGTTCTTCATTACTGGCAATTATCAAGTCCTTCAAAACTCTCCAATTTACTCTTTGTTTATCTTCACTCATGTTCGCACTGTCGTGACTTACTATCTTCTAATCCCAAAATTCTTTTGCCTTTCTTGTGATCTGCGTCAACTTCTTCTTAAAACCATAGTACTATTGGGCTTGACGTATACCTTATCGCTCTTGATTGCTGGACAGTTGATCAACACTTCGTATTCTCCTAACGTAGGCGTCATGTCGACTCTCCCGAAGGTGAAGCAATTGTATGCTGGATTCTAAAACTGAGCTATAGCTCTAAATAACTGTCTATCAATCGGTACTTTCAATAACAGCGCAATGTCTCCGAATTCTTTCCTAAATTGTTCCTTCATATCGTTGGTCCATTGATCCCATATTTCCTGGATTTCATGAAGACACGGGTTTTGATTTGTGTTGATCCTTACATAACCTTTCATTGCTGACACGCTTCTTGGAGGTAGGCTATCCCCTTTCTCATGCTGAACCGCTTCTGACCATGTCCAAACTTCTGTATTATCTTCTCCTATAATAATCCCTTCGGACATTTTTGGACACTTCTAACTTTACTGTTTCTCGAATTAATACCAATCGAAATGACATGACAGATAATAAAAATAAAGGTATAAAAAGGAAAAACAAAACAAAAACAAAAATTGTGTTAGTATAGTGAATACATGAATTAAGCAAAATAAAAATTGTACTTGAAATAATCCGAGAGCAATTTATATCGCAATAAAAATTAACCAAATAGCAGATTATGTTGCACAAAAATAACCAGAGAGCAGTTAAACAAAGAAACCCTAGTTTGGCGGCATTTTGGCAGTATACCGCCTTATCTTATGATCCCTGTCTGGCTCTATTATGGGTAGGTTTCTACTCTACACATGCGGGTTCGGATCTAGACTATAGGTTCCCGAAATGTCATTACCGTCTACTGCGACGATAAGACATCGATTCGATAGTATAAGTCCCTTACAACGGAGGTAAAGACCTCACGACGCGTGAGGTTAGTGTACCGAAAGTAGATAAAAATCCGAAACTCGGAGCTGGAGAGCATCACGTCGGATAATATCTAACTCCCACTCAAGGGTAGAAGCCCGGGTCGAGAGCTTATGCATGAATGACAAATATATCATACAATGAAAATACTACCCTCATTCGTCGGAAAATCCATTCGACAATCTATTGAAAAAAAATTAATATTATTATTCAAAATGCCACGTGTAATTTAAAATTAGGCCTGACTCTCAAAAAAAATTTCCCAGCAGAGTCGCCAAGCTGCCGCGACCATTTTAAAAACGAGATGTGTGAAAATAGCCTAGCGAGTGAATTTTGAAAAATCGAGTTTTCTTGCTTTTAATTATGAAAACCAAAATTTTATTAAAAACACCTATTATTTGGATTTTAAAAAAATGACTTGGAGACGCCACCGGTCACTTTGGTAGGCCAGTCACCATAAAACAAACCAGAGATTCTTTTAAAAAATATTTGGGTTCAGGACTCGGTTCTGCGTAAGGACGACCCTTACGAGTGCCCGAGATTGGTACCTTATTAATTACATGTAGCATTTTGGCATTTCGAATAATAATATTAATTTAATTTGTCATTGTCAAATGAATATCGTTCGAATGAGAATATCCTTTTGGATAAGAAAATATATTTCTTTTAAATACGAGCTTGAATAAGACGTCCTCTAGATAGGAAACCTTAACTCGTATTTAAAGAAATATAAGTTCTGCCCCAGAAGGTTTCAAATGCATGACCGGTTATTATCTTGTTCATTTTAAGTTCTAACCTATAAGGCTTCATTCATTAAATATTTGAAATCCTATTAAATTATTAATTTTACCAAGTGTATTATGATAACATCCAAATGATCGAACACTACCATCTCGACACCGAATAGAATTAATAATACTATTGTTGTTGCTAATTATTTACCTAATCGATTTTATTTAATTTTAATCTTTAAATTATTTATCAATTTCTACGTTTCGATGACACGTTAATACGATACCAAAGTACACTCTTTAGGTCAACGTCATGTTACGTCAAAACACCGACCGCTTAGTGTATCCGAGGTATATGATTAAAATGCCATCGTTACTACAATTATCTCCCTATTTAAATTAATTATTTGATTAGAGTGACTAACCCTAAAAGGCTCTAATTTAATTAACTATGTGAAGAATTAGATGTCATCCTAAACAAATATACTATATTCTTTTAAAACATGTAAGCAAAAATAAAAATAAATAAATAATAAACATTAAATAAGACAAAGGAGCTAAATTACATTTATTAGAGACATAAGAGCTCGAATACAATATCGGGAATTGAAATTGAAACAAAGGGAATTACAAAGTTTAAATGAAGGAAGTAAGAGCAAAAGTTGACATGCATTTGATTTTAGGGGTTAAAATAGGCTTAATTAGTGATCAAATTAAATTAATCCTAAATTTAAAAAATTTAATTAAATTCAATTAAGGATCTAATTAAATTATCTCTACGCTAATGGATTAAATTAAATTCAATTAATGGCTACATTGAATGAATTTTGGATTTCATGTTTAATTTGGGTTCAATTAGGGACTAAATTGAAGAAACATTGAAGTTTTGGCCTTAATTAAGGGAAAATGGACTAGAATGAATAACAGCTTAAAACATGAGGGACCACGGGGACAATTTCCCCATTTTACTTTGAAATGCGCAGATCTGGGTCGACCCGGATCAGAATGCGCGGACCCTCTTGGCCAAAACGCTGCCGTTTTGCGCGTGAAAAATCCCCTTTATCGAGTTGACTCGAGCATTTAGTCCCTCGCTACCCCGACTCACTACCCAAACTATCTCTACATAATCATTTCCCAGAAAAAGCCCTCAATCCGAATCAAAACACCCCTCCTTTGGATGGTGTTCGTATTGTTCTTGATGAACAAAGATGAACACTAAGAACACAACTCAAAGCTACCATGGCCTCCTCCTTTTGATCCGACGCCACTTCCCTCCGATAACCTCCAGACATTCGTCGGCCACCACACTGGAACTTCGACCACCGTCAGATCTGACACCGACCACCGTCGAGCTACCTCTGACCACCGTTCGATCGCCAAAAAAGCCCTAAACTAATCGGAAACCTCAAAAAAACCCGAATCTAACACCTAAACCATTTAAATCGACTCCGATTCAACAGAATCTAAACACTTTTCTCCGAAATCTAACCTAAACCAACCCAAATCAAAATCAAACTATCACATATTCGACTCAAACATCACCAATAACCATAAAACGAACTCAAACAAGCATTTTAGTCCTCAATTTTAATTTGAAATTAAGTCTAAAACTTATTACTGCTCATGCTCAAGAGTTTTGATCCAAAATGACGATGGAACAATGAAAAAAAGTCGAGGAAACTTACCTCTCGGATGAATCAAAATGCAATGTCCGTTCCCTCCACAGTGATCCAAATTCAGTGCGTCCTTTGATCCTAAAATCCTCGTCAATAAGCCTCC
Source organism: Abelmoschus esculentus (assembly GCA_035048815.1). Taxonomy (NCBI): domain Eukaryota; kingdom Viridiplantae; phylum Streptophyta; class Magnoliopsida; order Malvales; family Malvaceae; genus Abelmoschus; species Abelmoschus esculentus. The sequence continues at coordinate 9,500,330 of JAUCBN010000049.1, forward strand.
CCTTTTTTTCTCCTCCAGATCTGTCTCCCTTTTTCAATTTTATTCCCCTTCCTTATCTAATCCCCCACTTCTCTCATTGATAACCGATTATAACTCCTATCCTAGTAACCGGTTCATTCACAACTCCCACCTTTTTATTTTATTTTTTATTTATCCTTTTTTTATTATTTTTTTGTTATTATCTACTTATCTATTTATTTAATTATATTTACGTAGGCCCTTGGACAAAATTCGAGCTCTACAACTGAATTTTGGATTTCATGTTTAATTTGATCACTAATTAAGCCTATTTTAACCCCTAAAATCAAATGCATGTCAACTTTTGATCTTACTTCATTTAAACTTTGTAATTCCCTTTGTTTCAATTTTAATTCCCCTCCTTATCTAATCCCCCACTTCTCTCATTGATAACCAATTATAACTCCTATCCTAGTAACCGGTTCATTCACAACACCCACCTTTTTATTTTATTTTTTATTTATCCTTTTTATTATTTTTTTTGTTATTATCTACTTATCTATTTATTTAATTATATTTACGTAGACTCTTGGATAAAATTCAGGCTCTACATATAGTTTGATATGGTGTTGGCAGATGAACTTATAGCGTATATATGATGATCGATCTTGTAATCTACCTGTATAAGATCAGACATTTCAGTACACATGTTATCATATCTTTGAGCTATCGACATAACCAACCGAACATTGCTCATTGCCAACCTTTCTCTTGCCAAAGAAAATTCAATTAACTTTGACCGTAACTCAGCACGAGAAATTTTCAAGGTTTTAGCAAGCTGTTCATCAGATGGCTCACATTCCAGTCTCTCCTTCAATCTAAAATTCCAGGAAAACAATCAGTTTCAAGGATTTAATGGTTTTCGAATTAGAATGGTCCATCTAATATACATCATATATCATTTTAATTCATTATCTTATTCTGTGCTCCTCCAAGGAAAGCCAAACTGATTTTCTTTGACAAGCACACAACTTCTGCATGGCTAAGCAAATATTCACTCACTACACCCTTCACATAACCCTTCAAGCGACTTTGAAGCATCCCTGGACCAATCAATGATTTTAGCTGCTTAGCATTAGATGGTATCACTGATTTATTTTGGCTCAAAATCTTTCTCTTAGTGTTTAATCTTCGTTGCCAAGCAGACACCCCAGAACAAGTAACTGGTACCTTCTTGTGGGTTTCCCTACTCGGTGGTTCGGTTAAAGAAAGGGTTCATTGCTTTTCCAGCAAAGATTTCTTAAGCAAAAGAAGAGCCTCCACAGAGTAGTCAATTTCATCGCTTTCTTCTTCCAAGTCATTGGATCCATTAAGCAAAAGCTCTACAATTGAAGTACGAGGCAGTATCTGTTAAATTTCAATGAATGAAAGTGAAGGATATGTTACATGGTGTATGAATACAATGATTACCTCTCTTTATATAGGGAAGGAGGAACCCTTTTAACTAACTAAAATCCTAACTGCATAACAACCTTCATCTATACTTTTAATATTCACCATACTTCTTTAAGTTTCTCAACTTTCTTCGGATTAGTGATTCTCGAGCAAAAGATAAAAGATCTCGATACTTGAACTTGATCATTGATAAAAGAATTCCTTCAAACCAAAAACTTGTATTTCTTAACGATTGAATAAAAATCGAAGGTGTTATTCATCTTTTCGTTCTTCTTAACTCACCTTTTTTCTTCTGGTGGTTTTACCGAGAATCGAAGGTGTTTTTTATCCTTTCGTTCTTTTTAATCCACTTCGTTTTTAAAATTTTTTTGACATCCAAAATTCTCTTGATCATAAAAAAATAGCACCAATTTCCTTTTGAAGAAATTTGATCACCAATCAACAGAAACAAGATGTAGGATTCTAACTTGATTCTTGACCTATGCTTAGAGGATTCTAATTTGACTGCCTTCAAACAAACAAAAGAAAGTAGTTGAAACTACTATTATATCTGCAAAAGAGTTGGCATGGATAAAAATGAAACCGCTACTGATAAAATACTGTCACTTCATTTCCTTTGTGCACTGATAAAACTCTGGGTTTCAGTTCTGCAATTGTTGCTACATGTCCCGGAAGAACACCCATCTGCACAGTTATGGCTGGTATTATAACCATGTCATCCTCTTTGGTTGCCAACGCAGAAGCATAAGGACGAAATAGACAGTAAGCTTGGAAGGAATGGCGGAAGGAGTAGGAGGAAGACATTTCATGAAAGAGAGAGGAGTTTTAGGAGGGTCGATATTGGAGACCACTTTATTCCACGCCTCCGTGAACGTGGCATTGGCGATCTGATTAGCCGCCGGCAGATCAGTGGAGAATACTCGAGCCCTTGCTGCTAAAATAGGTCGATGGGCCAATAGCCTCGATGCTTTGACGCAATATTCTCGGAGGGTTTGGAGAATTCGGCATGGCTAGAAGCGATATAGGAGAACTCAGAACACCAGGATCGAAATGACTACCGATACCATGTTAAATTTCAATGAATGAAAGTGAAGGATATATTTCATGGTGTATGAATATAATGATTACCTCTCAAGGAGGAACCCTTTTAACTAACTAACTAACTAACTAAAATCCTAACTGCATAACAACCTTCATCTATATTTCTAATAGTATCCACAAGCTCTTTAAGAGCTTTAACTGTTGGAGTTTGCTGATTAGATGATTTTTTTGAAACTATTAAGCTTTTAGTTGTAGAAGCTTGATAATATAAAGATCCATAATCACTGGCATATGAGAGCTTCTCGATGATAACCGAATAAGAAAAGGAATGACCATCATAAAGATTCTTCTTACTTTGCTGCAACTACCATCACACAGTTTAAACAGCTTTTCAAACAAAAACAATTTTGCATAATCAACCTTCATATTTCCCATATGCGACTAGGATAAACAAAATTGTTCCCTTTGATCTGTACTCTGAGTCTCCTTCATGACACTGCTACAGGAAGGGTAAAAGTAAAGTAAGGATTACACACATACAGTACATGACAATGGGAAATTAAACTAAAAGAAAGTAAAGTAGTAAAAGGGTTGGTTTTCCCCAATAAGTAACATAAGATTTTATCCAACTCATGTAAATTCTAGAAAGGGAAGGATTAGAGCTATGGTTGTCTAAGGTGTGTCTCTTTTTGTGCTACATATTTGTGTGCTTATGCTATGTTATGTTATTCAAATGTTGTGAAGTGTTATTTGTACTATGCTTGACTTGATATATAAAATTTTTTATTTGATTATATTTGGATATATCATGCATCACATAAATAATTGTGTTTTCAAATCAAGTATCTGATTTTCAGAAAATAAGTTAATCGTAAGAGTTTGATCATGGGATCGAAAATATGTTTAAAATTATATTTGAAAAAGTGAGGAAAACCTTCACTCTAGTGAGGGAAATCCTCGACTTTGCATGATATCAGATACCAGGTTGTGGGACATTGAGTCTTGCATCAGACATCATAACATCATGATTCAGTGTTATAGTGTTTATCAAAAATGTTTTATCAATAAAATAAAACACTATTTTTTTTGATTACTTGCACTTTATTAAAGACACGTTAAGCTCTTTAGCTTATACCACTTTAGTCTTCTTTTAGATTCTCAGACATGTTTAGGCGATTCGATACTTGAAGCATCTCGTGTTTTACTCAAACAATTTATTATTCAGTATGAACTTATATTATTTATTACAATTTAATAATTTTACTTATATTGAAGTATTTTGTATTTTCAAACATTGAGAACTTTCGATTCAGAGTCTATTGGACGTATGTTTTTACAGAATGATTTTCGGATATCTTATTGAATATTTGAAACAATGTATTAAGTTTTTTTAGTAGTAAAATTTTGAATTAATTACTGTGTTTTAATTAATAACAATGTGACCTAAAATTTAAATTATTTTAACTTAAATATCTTTCTTGAGGGAAAGTTTTGTGACTTGACTTCCAAGTTCGACCTAAGAAATTAGGTCAAAATAGGGGGTTAAAATACTCGTAAGGGTTTTAGCTACAATAATTTTCCAAAACTAAAAACTCATATCAATATAAGCTTAAGCATACTAATACAGATAGAGGATATACCAATACACCTATATATGTACTGATACATTATGTTTATTAACCCCCAACAACTAGTTTCACGCAAAGTACCAATCCTCATTATTGATCCAACGTACCAAACCTTGGAGGAGCGTATCGATCCACCTACCAATATGGGTACCCTCGTACCGATACATGTTTCCTAGTGCGAGCATAATGTTTATTTTTCAAAGTAGCAGATACGCCATCCTGTGTACCGATATCGAAGTTGTCACAAGAAAAAAATTAACATTGAACTTATCTCTAACGACTCTAATCCAATCTCAACGATCTCAAACGGTTAGGAACTTATTTAGAAGTATAAAAGGACACTTAAAGTACCAACAACGACTAATGATCTTATTGTCAACATCTATTATGTTTGTAAAAGAGTCTTAATGCATAAATTCTCATCTTTGTATAGACTAACACATGTGAGCCAAATTATCAATGTGTGTTCAAGTGTTTTAGGTTTTGGACGAGAGATAAAAAGTGTAACACTTACCTTGTGAGAAAGATTTTCGTTTGTTTATATTACTGTTTGTAAAAGAGGGTTCTCAAAGCTTGGTTGAAAGCTTTAGATGTTAAACTTGGTAATTGAGTCTAAGTTATAATCTTTAGTAGGGGTTAAGGTAGTAGATTTATGGTTTGGTTAGAAATATGAACCACTCTAAAATTATTGTGTCATTCTTTATATTTTTTCTTCTCACTTCGAATCACCTACCAACAACTTCTCCATCACTTGATCAAAACAGTTGAAACATCGAACCTAACATATGTTTTCATGAGGGGGAGTAAATGCATTGTGCTTGTTTTTCCTTAACCGAGATTTTATCCCAACTAATTTTTTTTGTAAGATTTTTAATGAGGCAACATGTTATGCATATAAAAAATGTATATTTTTTTTCTTCGGTATAATTTTTTGTCCATTGAATTTTATCTTAGTAAGTTTTTAACGTGGTACATTATCATCATAGACATTCATAGGGATGTTACGTATACTAATCTATATAAATTTTTATTGTCACGGACCGCAAGCCCATGATCGATGCCATAGCCTTGAAGGAGGTTCATGACCATCTTTGTCGTGTATTGGGCCTGCCAGTTGACCCAGGAGAACAAGCCCAATCACCTTGACCCAGGAGAGTTGGCCCATTTAGCTTGGATAATGGCTGGGATAGTATAGTAATTTCCATTGAAGATTATCTTTGATTTATTTAAAGATAATTCTCACAATATCTCTTAGTTTGAATTTCAAACGTTGTAGATAAGATAGGGCTCTCATCTAGATCGTTGATCGGGCTCTCATCTAGATCGTTGATCTATTATAATCTGAATCGTTGATTGTATGGGGCTCTCACTATAAAAGGAGGCTCACCCCACCTCATTTACTCACTTCACTGAAAATTGTAGCTTCTTCTCAAGAGTAATACAAAGCAGAGTATTCACTCAAATTCCATTGTCTCTTGCCATCTCTTTTTCTCCTTTGTTCCGCATATTTTCTAAGTGTTTTTACTTAGAGTGTTCAAGGTTACTTAGTCAAGTTTCAACCAAGAAATTGACTAAGGCCGCACGGTTCGTCTAGCAATAGCCTAGCCCCGTGACAAGTGGTATTAGAGTGATCCTTTGACTGTCCGATTTCACGCCGAACGCCATGAGAGGGGTAGGCAGGGTGAACAACCGTGACATGAAGTCAATCACGAGAGCGAAAGCTCGTGACGAGGCCGTCACAAGGTTGAGTGGGGAAGAATGTCACGCCTGAAAATAGGCAAGAAGCATTAATCCCACATCGAAAAAGATAAGGGAGGTATTGGGGTATATAAATGGTGGAGCTGCACATCCTATCAGACATGTCTTTTAGGAAGAGGGTAATGGCCCCGTGACAAGTGGTATCAAAGCTAGTTTTGTTAATTCGAGATGGCCCGTGAAGGAGATAACAATACAGTGAAAAAAAATGTTGAAGTCGCAGTTGACAAGTCCAAGAGGGGCTCGTTGAAGGACCCTATCACATCGATCTAAGGGAAGGTGTCTAAACTTGAAGATGCAATGGCGGAGGCCAAGGTGGTGTTTGAACACCTGGAGTTCGTAGACCTCGAGAAGTTGGGTTCATTGGATCTAGAGAATCTAGAGTCCATAGAGGGGATCCAAGAGGAGGTTCAGGACGCTCTTAATGAGTTGGATATGAGGATGTCCAAACGTGGCGATGATTTAGAGGCAACAATTGTTGCTCTAAAGAAGGAAGTCGAGAAGCTCAAGAAAAAGAATTTTGAGCCCGAGAGCGATCTGAAGAAGGAAGTGGAGCAGCTCAAAACTGAGTTGTCTGTGTTGAAGGCTGCATTTGGGAATAATGTGGCGACGACACCACCCCAAACCTTAAGTGATGTCCCTAAACCAGAAAAGTTTAAGGGGACAAGGTCTACCCAAGATGTGGAGAATTTCCTTTGGGGAATGGACCAATACTTCAAAGCGATAGGCATTGAAGAAGATTCGAATAAAGTAAACATTGTCAGTGTTTACTTAACTGACATTACACTTTTATGGTGGAGACGAAGGTGCAATGATACAAAGCGTGGTACAGCTGTCATTGAAACATGAGAGGATTTCCAAACTGAGTTCAAGGAACAGTTCTACCCACAGTATGCTGAAGATGAGGCACGATCAAATTTAAGGCGTCTCAAACAAGATGACTCACGATCGTTGAGAGACCATGTTCAAAAGTTTGTGGAGTTAAGTCTGCAAGTCCCAAATTTGAGTGAAGAGGACAGATTCTTCACCTTCATGGATGGATTAAAGCCATGGGCGAAGAATGAGCTTAGGCGACGAGGTGTGAAAGAACTCTCTATAGCCTTGACAACAACTGAATCAATCATTGAGATTAGGGTAAAGAAACCCGACTCCTCTAAACCAAAGCCGAAGTTCAAGGGTAATGGTAGAGAAAATGAGAAGTCATTCAAGTCCGACAAAGATTCAAATGGGACCAATAAGCCCTTTAATGTGAGGCATACCGACAAGAAGGATAATCAGCCCATCCAATGGTACAATTGTAAGGTTCATGGGAATATAGCAAGAGCTTGTCCACAGAAAACTAAGATGGCAGCCATTAAAGACACCACAACCGGAGAAGAGGATGAGGCTCTCAAGCTTGGCTCCATTATCAACACGATGGAGGTCAAGAAGGATCGAAAGAAGAAGGGGCTGATGTTTGTAGACATCACAGTGTATGGAAATAAGCTAAGTGCATTGGTAGACACCGGTGCATCTGAGTTGTTCATGTCCGAGCAAATTGCCAAGAAACTTGGCTTTCATGTGGAGAAGGCAAGTGGTTCCATTAAGACAGTGAATGCCGAGGAAGTGCCGATTGCTGGAGTTGCAAAGGGTATCTAACTTGACATTGGAGGCTGGTCGGGAAAAGAAGCCATCAAAGTGATCCCACTAGATGACTTCGATTTTGTGCTTGGGCTAAGCTTTTTAGACCGGATCAATGCTTTTCCTGTGCCTTTTGTTGATTGCTTATGCATCCTAAGTCCGAAGCATCAATGTATTGTCCCAGTGAATCGAGGGTTTGGGGTAGGTGCCAAAATTTTGTCAGCAATCCAGTTTTCTAAGGCGGCGCGCAAGGAGGAGCCAACATTCCTGGCAACCTTGGTGTGTGATGATCCAATCACAACCCAGGAAGTTCCGAAGGAGGTGGAACAAATTTTGGCAGATTTCATGGATGTGATGCCTGCTGAGTTGCCTAAGAAGTTACCTCCCAAGAGAGAGGTTGATCACAAGATAGAGCTTGTGCCGAATGCGGAGCCACCTGCTCGAGCCCCTTATCAGTTGGCCCCGCTTGAGTTAGAGGAGAGGCGCGGGCAATTGAAAGATCTCCTAGATGCTAGTTACATCCAATCGTCCAAAGCATCCTATGGTGCGCCAGTGTTATTTCAAAAGAAGCACGATGGGACATTAAGGATGTGCATCGACTATTGAGCTTTGAACAAACTCACGATGAAGAACAAGTACCCAATTCCACTCATTACGGACTTGTTTGATCAGCTTGGTGGTGCAAGGTGGTTCACCAAGTTGGATCTTCGATCAGGCTACTATCAAGTAAGAATTGCCGAAGGAGATGAACCAAAGACAACATGTGTGACACGCTATGAATCCTTTGAATACCTTGTGATGCCTTTCGGACTTACGAATGCTCCTACAACATTTTGTACCCTGATGAACAAGGTGCTACAACTGTTTTTGGATAGATTTGTTGTAGTCTACCTCGATGACATTGTGATTTATAGCAAAACGTTAGAAGAGCATGTCGTTCACTTAAGAGAGGTGTTCAAAGTCTTGTGGGAGAATGAGTTTATGTTAAAAGGGAGAAGTGCTCATTTGCCCAAAAGGAGGTTCCTTTCCTTGGCCACATTGTCGGAGGTGGCATAATCAAAATGGACCGAGACAAAATTTGAGCCATTGATGAGTGGGAGGCGCCAACCAAGGTAACAGAACTGAGATCTTTCCTTGGGTTGGCAAATTACTATCGAAGGTTTGTCAAGAGTTACTCCAAAATCACCACCCCTTTGATCGAGTTGCTCAAGAAGAACAGGGCATAGGATTGGGGATCGGAGTGTCAAAAAGCCTTTGATGAGGTCAAGCTCGCTATGGTGAGTGAACCGGTGTTGGTGTTGCAAGATTACACCAAGCCTTTTGATGTTCACACCGATACATCTGATGTTGCCATTGGTGGGGTCCTTATGCAAGGACATCCGGTTGTATATGAAAGCCAGAAGCTCAATGAGACTGAGTGAAGATACACGGTACATGAGAAAGAGATGACCATGGTGGTACATTGTCTACGCACATGGAGACATTATGTGCTTGGGTCTAAGTTCGTGGTGTACACAGACAATGTTGTCAATAGTTACTTCTTAACACAGAAGAAGTTATCGCTGAAGCAGGCTCGTTGGCAAGAGTTTCTTGCCGAGTTCGATGTTTCCTTGAAGCATAAACCAGGGAAGGTGAATTCCATGGCAGATGCCTTAAGCCGGAGGTATACCATGGAGTTTGTGAGTTTGCCAGAGGGATCGATGCTGGAGCGCATCAAAGAGGGGCTGTCACATGACCCAACAGCCAAGTCTATAATAGAACTTGCCAAGGAGGGCAAAACGCGGAGGTTTTGGCTTGAAGGAGACTTATTATATGCTCGAGGACAATGCCTCTATGTTCCTCAGTTCGGAAATTTACGAAAAGAGCTCATGAAGGAATGTCACGATTCCAAGTGGGCAGGACATCCGGGGATGCACCAGACATTGGCCTTAATAGCCGAACACTATTATTGGCCGCACATGGGCAATGATGTTGAAGCCTATGTGAAGACTTAACTTGTGTGTCAACAAGACAAGATTGAGCAGAAGAGACCAGCGGGATTGTTGCAACCTTTGTCGATTCCCGAGAGACCATTGGAGAGTGTTTCCATGGATTTCATAGTCGGTTTGCCAATTGTTGATGGATTATCTAGCATCATGGTTGTTGTTGATAGATTTTCCAAGTATGCATTGTTTATTCCAGCATCCAAAGTGTGCCCAGCTGAGGAGGCCGCTTGTCTTTTCCTCAAGTACGTGGTGAAGTACTAGGGTGTTCTTAAGACGATTATCAGTGATCGGGACACAAGGTTTACTGGAAGGTTCTGGACAGAATTGTTCAGGTTGATGGGCTCAAGCTTGAACTTTTCGACACAGATAGATGGGCAAACCGAGAGAGTGAATGCACTCGTTGAGATCTACTTGAGGCACTATGTAAGTGCAACGCAGCGAGACTGGCCAAAGCTGTTAGACGTGGCCTAATTTTCATACAATTTGTAGCGAAGCGAGGCAACAAATCAAAGTCCGTTTGTAATTGTAACCGGGCAACAACCGCTTACACCAAAAGCAGTTATGATCGGGTATCGGGGTCCAAATCTAGCAGCATTTCAGTTTGCCAAGGAGTGGTATGAACTTCATGACTTAGCCCGTGTTTTTTTGCACAAGGCGAAAAAACGGACCAAGAAGTGGGTAGATCGAAAGCGCCGAGATGTGAATTTTGAAGTTGGCGATCTGGTTGTTGCCAAATTGTTTAGAATATTGCGCAACCCAAATCATAAGTGGAGATATTTACTGATGCAAGTTGGGCAGGAGAATTAACAGCTAGAAGATCAACCGGTGGCTATTGTGCTAGAGTATGGGAAAATTTGGTGACATGGAAAAGCAAGAAACAACAAGTAGTTGCAAGAAGCTGTGTAGAAACAGAGTTCAGATCTTTAGCAAATGGGTTTTGTGAAGGAATTTGGATTCAAAAACTCCTATCAGAGTTGAAGTTACACTCTATCAAAGAATTTAAACTCTATTGCGATAACCAATCCGCAATAAGCATTGCAAAGAATCCAGTACAACACGATAAAACGAAACATGTGGAACTGGACAGACACTTCATTTCAGAGAAAATTAAAAGTGGAAAGGTCAAGCTAAACTTTATTTCTACACAAGAATAATTAGCTGACATTCTCACCAAGGTACTTCCAAGAAGCACCTTCTATAAGTTTACATCCAAATTGGAATTAGTCAATATCTACTTACCAGTTTGAGGGGGAGTGTAGATAATGATATTATGACTTATCTATTACTTTCAAATAGAGTTTTAATCTAGTTAGGAGTTTATTTTTATCTATAAGTCTTTTAGATAGAGTATCTTTAACTAGAAATTAGAGTTTTATTTAACTTATACTTTGTAATTAGTCCTTTAAAAGGAGAACTAAGGTTATGTGTTATCTGTATCCTTTTTCGATTCTAATAAAGAATTCAGAGAGCACTTCTTCTCTCAAAGCATGTGGAGATGATATAATTGTTATCTGTATCCTTTTGAGCTGTTTAGTAATAGTCGGTCTACTCTTATCATAGTAAAAATCTCAGTTCATCATGATAGAACCAAGCATGTGGAGATTGACATACATTTTATTTCAAAAGAGGTTAACAATAGACTTGCATAACAACATTTTGTTCCAACCAAAGATCAACTAGCTTGTGAAACACACTTTCAGGTAAAGTAACTATATTGTTGGTATATGTAGATGGTATAATTGTTACACACAATAATTCTGAAGGAATAGATAATTTGAACAAGTGTCTTATAAAAGAATTTGATGTGTAGGAGCTTGGAAGATTAAAATACTTCTTTGGTATTGAAGTTGCACACTCAAAACAAGGAATTTTTATATTTCAGCAAAAGTATACTTTGGATTTGTTGAAGGAAACTGGAAAACTAGGATATAAACTAGCAAAAACACCTATAGAAATCAATCACAAGCTTGGAGAATCAAAGGAGGATGATATGACAGTTGATAAGGGATCATTTCAGAGACTAGTGGGAAGACATCTCTATTTGTCAGACACTAGACCAGACATAACATATGTTGTTGGAGTTGTGAGTCAATTCAGGCATAATACTAAGGAATCACACCTAAAGAATGTAGTTCGAATCTTGCAATACTTAAAGGGCACACTAGGCAAAGTAATTATCTTTAGAAGAGGGGAAAGCTTGACTCTGGAAGCATACACAGATGCAGACTGTGCAGGATCTATAATTGATAGAAAGTCAACCTCAGGCTACTGTACCTTCTTCGGGGGAAACTTAGTTACTTGGAGAAAAAAAAACAGAATGTGATGGCGAGATCCAGTGCAAAAGCTGAAATTCGAGCTATAGCATTAGGAATTTGTGAGTTATTATGGCTGAAGATTATTTTAGAAGACTTGATAAATTGCTATGGTTGAAGGTAAAATGGGATGGACTAATAAAAATAAATTGCGATAACAAGTCAGCAATCAACATTGCTCATGATCCAGTTCAACATGACAGAACAAAACATGTTGAAGGGATAGACATTTCATAAAAGAGAAACTTGATAATGGTTTGATCAGTACTCCCTATGTGACCACTACAGATCAAGTTGCAGACATACTTACCAAGGGACTACATAGTAAAGATTTTCAAAAGTTAACATGCAAGCTGAAGATGGAAGACATGTCCCAGCTTGAGGGGGAATGTCAGAGATTAAATTCTTAAATTAAGGAGATTTTTTAGAGATTATGTCAAAGATTAGATTCCTTAATTAAGGAGATTTGTCAGTGCATATGTATTAAAAGGCGCGAGGCGCTCCGAGGCGCAAAAGGTCCATAGAGCCAAGGTGCGAGACGAGAAGTGAAGGCGCTCGCCTTTCGTAAGCGAGGCACCATTTTTACCTAAAAATTATAAATTAATTATATAGTATATTTTGTACATAAATACATGATAATTATATTATATTAAGTGAAAAAAATAAAATATTTTTACCTAAATTTATACTTAAGTCTCAAATTAAACAAAATGGTATAAGAGAGCAACAAAATATAGTTCAAACTAAAGAAATAAAAACAACCAAAGTATTCAATATAGTTCAAATTTCAAAATTGCACACGAACAAAGTTGCACTTAAACATTAAAGAGTAATACTTCATCACTCCAAATCATCACCATCATCAAAATATTCATCTTCATCAAGTCCATAATTTTCATCTTCACCAATATCCTCTTTTATCTCATCATCATGCATTAGGACTTGATGAGTTGATCTAGGAGTAGAGGTCGCAGAACTAGTAGCTACATCTTTTCCTTTAACAGATGCAGATAAAGGATTCTTTAATGCTCTAGTGTAATATATAAGATCATTGGCTCCGGCAACTCTACCAACTTGACTCCATGTCAGATTATCGTCATCAAACAAAAATTCATCTTCATTGTCAGATGAATTATTCTCCATTCTCCCAATTAATCATTCATTAATTTCATCAATATCCTCCAAAAGAATAGAATCAGTGTTTTTCAATTAAAATCGACGTCTCAATGCACGATTGTATTTTACAAAAACTAAATCGTTTAGACGATCTTGCGTTAATCTATTTCTCTTTTTGGTATGAAGCTGAAAAAAATAAATAAAAATTATATAAGTTATTAAGCAATTAAAAATTAATAATTTATTATGATACGAAAGAAATAATATAGAGAAAAAGTTCCTTACCAGCTGAAAAACAATCCAATTTCTCTCACAACTAGTAGCACTACAAGTTAGACTAAGAACTCGTATAGCAAACTTTTGTTGGTTAGAAGTTGAAGATCCAAATGAAGACCACCACTCCACTATCATATAAAAAATAGAAGCAAAATATTATAAGTTTTAAGTAACATTAAAAGTCTATAAATTATACTAAGAACTTACATAATTGTATTATAACTTTTAATACCTGGAGATCTTGTTTTTCTTTACCTAATGGCTGCTTATCTACCGAAAAGACCACCAGCATTTCGATAAAGCTTTATTTCTGTGATGATCTTGTCTTCAATTTCACTCTTTGGAGTCAACCTTGTAATACAATCATATAGACCATTCATAACTTTTTCACAAATTGATCTTCGGGGTCATCATAATAGAGTTCCGGGTTTAAAAAATAAGCAACAGCATGTAAAGGTTGGTGAAGTTGACAATCTCATCTATCAATAAACTCAAAAGCTTTCTTGTATTTCTCTTCCTTCATTGAAAAACTCTTAAAAATAGCCTCTTTGGCTCTATTCATGGCTTCATAAATGTATCCCATAGGTGGTTTTTCTCACCATCAATCATTCCAAGAAATTTAATATGAGGCCTCGTTAACTTAAGAGCATAAAGAACGTTCCTCCAAAAAGTTTCTTGCAAAAGATAAGTTGCAATTTTCTTTCCTTCCGCTTCTTTTGGCCATTTACATTCATTCCATTTTTTAGAAGTAACCATCTTCCTCAAATTATTCTTTTGTTTATGGAATTGTGCAAGAGTGATGAAAGATGTCGCAAATCTTGTGATTGTCGGCCTATGCAAATTCTTTTGATTTGTGAACCTCCTCATCATGTTCACAAGGGAGACATGGCTATATGTAGCCATTCATGAATATGCACTTAGTACTTTCTTGACTCTTGGAAGTTTTCCAATATCCTCTGACATCAAATCGATACAATGGGCCGTGCATGGAGTTCAATAAAGATGTGCCCTCTTTACTTGTAATAATTTTCCTACAAATAAAAAAATAACACATCAAATTAAAACATTTCAATAATCTAAAAAAGATTTCTATTGTTAATACAAAAATTAATGGTGATTTTGTGTAATTATACTTTCCTAAATTAGATGTCCTTTGTAAACTATAAATAGCTATTACATTTCTCAATAAAAGTAACAAGAATTACAGAGAAAATCTATGTTTTTAACAACATCGTGTATTATTAGCAGTTAAATAAGCAAATATTATGATATGAACCAAATTTTTAATGTGAACAGAAGTAATCAATCAATCTTAGGCCCCAAAAGGAGACTCATAGAATTCAATCCAAGATCTAAAATTCCAGAGCATCTATTAAACTGCAAGACTAACTCATCTCTCATACAGCACATGCATCTCCCTGAAAGTATTCACGGCTATCTTGCTAGTTGTAAGAGGCGACTGGTCTTAAGGAATCTGACTTTTCATGATACTTATAGATTTAATAAAAGAAATCAGAGAAAGATTGGTAGATAGAACTTCCGATTTGCAATGTTCAAAACATATTTTCAATTAAGAAAAATCAGATCAAAATTTTGTTCTCATTTCTTCTACGATATTATTTAATTAAGGAAAACTACAAATGTCTATAAACTCCTTCCATTTAGACAAAAACCTACCTGATATATTATCCTCTCCTATTAATCTACCTAAGAAAAGCTATTCCTAAATCAGTTAGAAGACAACAATGCCTAAAATAGAGTGATTGTTAGCAAGATGTAACCACCAAAGTAGGCATTGTTCAAACTATATTCCTACTTAACCACCCAAGTATTTCAATCATTCACCTTAGAAGATCAAATTCTGAAGCACCTGGGAATAATGGCAGCCCTAAAAAGAGTTCAGCGACTATGCAGCCAAAGGACCACATGTCTATATTTGTTGTATATCTGAACACAGATCAAGGTTCAAACTAAAATAATCATGACCGAAGACATGGAAAGGAGAATCAAGGTATCTAATCATCAAAGATAAAAATGAATCACAATTACTAAACATCATATTGAACAAGCGTTTTCTAATTATTACTTCCAAAGACTAACCAATCCCGTGATAGGTTACAAAGTTATATAGGTTGCAACATGCTAAAGAAAATAGCAAACAAAATAAGACCAAATTTTCTATATCGTTAATTCATTATTTCAAAGAGATCATCATCATATAGAAATACACAGATCTTTGTTATATTGCAGCAAGATTTAGATAGAGTTCGATATGTTATATTATACTAATCGTTATCTTCTAGGAAATAGAGTTAAATATCTTAACGATGGTCTGAGATATAACAATGATGCAAACCTACCTTTATATCGTCTGACTCCAGTTCTTCTATTGTTGTTCAGTAATAAATGAAATAATTCAATGAGTAATATAAGAAGGTGTTAGTAATAAGAGTAATATTTCTATTAGAGTCCTATTTTAGGAGTTATTAGTATATTAAAACTCTGATCTCATTAAGAGATTAGAGTCCTATTTTATTTAAGCCTTCAGTTATTGTAAAACTCTTGTAACAAGAGTCTATATAACAAAGCCTTTCGGTTCAGTAATAAAATAACAAACAGAGACTATTCTTACTCTGTTTTCAACAGAAGGCAGTCAAACCAAAATCAATATTTTGAACAATCTATTTTAGGTTTAATGTTTTCTATGTTATGCCCTTCCTACCTTACATGATATACTTATAACACATCAAACAGAAGATACATATAAATACATTAGATGAAAGAAAAAAAAGGATCTCATTAAGGTCAGTAATAAAAAATATTATTATTTAATGTGGTGAACAAACACAAATTGCAGCAGTAAATTGTTATATCAGCAGGGAACAAGTTCAACAAATTCACAGCCATATGAAGATTGGTTAGGCCTAATAATTTATGCTTAAGTTATTCCACTAAAGTTCCAGTTCAGCAAGTCATTGAAGATGAGAAGAGACATTACAGAGAAAGAAACAACATTATGACCCACCAAAATGCAAAAGCAGTATGCAAGAATACGAGATAGAAAAGAATAAACCTATTAACCCATGTAAAAGGATACTGATACCCAAGAAGAACTTCAGGAGACCTATAATACCGACTCTGCGGAAGAAAAGAAGAAAACACAACCATAAGACCCTACCGAGCATGATAACAATAACAAGTGTTAGCTATGGATGGAAACCTGAATGTAGGAATAAACAGTCCGATCCTCCATGCAAGCAGATCCAAAGTCAAATGATTTTAATTTCTGCTGGCTTCACACTTATTTCCAGTAAAGAAACATAAACTTCACAGAAAAAAATATGAACAAATTTATTATACGTTTCTACTTTCTAATCAAGACTAACCCTGAAGAAGCAACTCACCTTGTACACAGAAGAATATTTTCTGGTTTAAGATCGCAATGAATTATTCCAGCATCTTTTAATAAAGCGAGTCCACGTAAAATCTATACAAAATAAGGTGCAAGTCAAAAGGCAACTGGAAAGAGATGTCTACACCTAATCGAATCATTATTCAGTTCACAACCAAATTTAGCTATAAAAACTGCAAATACCTGTTTCGAGAACAGCTGAACAATGCTCAGTGACAAACCCCGAAAATGATTTATCTTGATAAGCTCATACCTAGATCAGGGCGAAATAGTTTAATAACATGATTCTAATATATGTATATGTACATATATAAAAGAAATGTATCTTTATTCTTTATAAAGGGTGAAGGAAATTGAGAAATCATGAAACTTGTTTCATTGTATGCAAATAAAATTCCTTACAGATTGGTGTCAAGAAGTTAAAAACAAATGCACAAATTACGTTGATGTACAAAGAAATCATAAATTCGGACAATGTGATGCTTGTCTTCTGGATCATACTTTTTGTTCAACTGCATCAGGCAAACAATGGAGTAAAGACGACGATGTTTCATTAGTGGTATTTCAAAAAAGAAGGATATAAATACATAAAGCTGTACGAAACTTAATTACTGTTGTCAAAATAGAAACTTCAACCAGAGCCTGCTGATAGTAAGCAGGTTGGTTTTTTATTATTTTCACAGCAACAAAACTGCTTGTTTCCGGAACCCAGCATTTCGCAACCTGCCCGAAAGTCCCATGACCGAGAACATCTTTGACGATATATCTACAGAAAATCAGTGAAACATAAGTAAAATATTCCTCCAATAAACTTAATTTTAAATAATAATAGACCACCAGAAATAATTTGCAAATTACATTTGTCATATTCATAAATCTACCAAATATCTGAACCTTCATGACTAATATCAGTTCATATTCTTCTTTATATGTTGTCTTGTTTGGAATAGACAGTTATCCTCTGTTTCTAGTAATGAATAACATCTTTTGAATTGCATTAACTAGTCTGTTGTCTCATTAAGGAGAAAAGCAAACCATACCTGGGTAACGTATTAATATTAGCATATAGCATCAAATATGGAAATCATCAACAACCATGACAGATCTTGATATTGCATATAACACGAAATGTATTATTCATACTCAGAAAACCCATAAAATTCAATTATGTACATAGAAAAACACCTTGAAAACACATTTTGCCGATGGGTCTGCTTCAGTTGTCACAAGCAAAAGTTCAAAACAACCCACCTATACAAGCAAAAGAATTTAACAAGCTCACACGTAGAAGTATAAACCAAAATAAGTCACCCAGTTTGGCAAAAGTTATCTTGGCATTGACTCAAACTATAAGAATGCCCAGAACATCAACCAAAGCTCCAGATTTAGACAGACAAACATACGACTAATACAGAATGCCATGGTTTGGAGTTTATAAGCCAGAAACAAAACAACTATTTGTCATAAACAAGTTAAACTAAAGATGGCATGAAATAGAAACAAATATGCACTTCAAGATGATCACTGTTTCTGATATTTCGAAATCAAGAAATTGTCCATTTTAGTTTAGGATTAACTAGTTATCGGTAGCATAAATGAAAATTTTACTGGAAAAAAAAACATCTTTATTCACCCTTAAGAAAATCCATAATACCCATGTGAAGTTAATTTGAAAAGAAAACTAAACAAAACGATTCAGATATTAATAGTTCAATATCATGTGGAAAATTATGAAAAGAGTTAACAAACCTTCGCTGCATTTCTAAATTGATCAAGACAAAGTTCTAGAAAACAAAGTAAGAATATTCTTTGTTACTTGATTTTATTACTGAGTCGAATGGCTTGTTTTACAAACATCATTATTCACCCTTCGCAGCGGTTCAAATCGCGCGTGGTGGTCACGCGGTCCCTCATTGGTTCTTCTGGCCGTCCGCCACACTGCTCCACCGCCCACCGTCCTTGTCACCGACCTGCAAATATCAGCAAATATTATTAAGTCTAATTTTGCAGATCTGAAATAGGATATATTTCCTATTTTTTGTAATAGAATATATGTAAAACATGGGTATAAAGACCCATTAAAATGAATGTAATCGGTCTACACCGAACCACAAGAGAGCAATCGAAAAAGAAGCAATCATTCGAGCAAAAAAGAAAACCAAATCCAGAATCAAAAAACCCATATTCGAAACGAAAAAAAGGGAAAAGAGAGTGCAAAATTAGAATAAAAAAATGAAGAAAAGGTAAAGTATTTCGAACACTTATCTTGTAGATCTACGGCGATACACATTTTTTCAAAAAACCGAGTCCAGATCTAGACTCCCCACGTCGAGACGAGTCCGAAAATCATTTCTTTTTTCGATTTTGGCCGCCGGCACGGCGGCCGGCGCGGTGGACGACGGCGGCGAACGACTCTCCTCCATGCTTGCGGTGGCCGGATCATTAGAGAGTTGAGAGCTCTCTGTTTTGCTCTAAAAGGAAGATGAAATAAATGAAATTGAAGAAAAAAATAAGAGGGAGAACCTTTATACCGAGATCAAAACGGCGCCGTTTTGGTGTCGGTTCATCGGGCCCAAAACGATGTCGTATCATGCCCCAGACCCGCATATTCAACTCGACTTCGTACCCGGACCCGTGCTTTACCCGGAATAAGGGGTAAATCACGCGGTCAGTCCATGAACTCCTAGCGCCTTTCTGTTTCAACGTTCCTGTTTGCATCCACTTCAATTTTGGTCACTGGTTTGCATGATTTGACCCTATAACTTATATTTTTATTCAATTTCATCCCTATTTTCTTTATTTTTAGCCTAATAATTTTATTTCCTTTGCAGAATAATCCTTATATTATCATAATTATTTCTATTATGTTTTATCTAACCGATATTATTTATTTTGCAGATTAAAAATAAAATAGGGGATCACGTTATTAAAATTAAAACCGAATTTAATATTTTTGTTCATATAAAATATTTTGTAACCGAAAGGTGCCAAGTTTTTGGGCGATGTAGGGGTGCTCATCCTTCCCTACGCGTAATAGACTCCCGGATCCAGCTCTGGTTCGTAGACGCATTTTTGGTGTCCCAATCGCACTGTAAAAAACGATTGGTGGCGACTCCCCGGACGAATTCCGGTGATTACAGCTGGCGACTACGCTGGGGATGAATTTTTGTGAGTCGAGACGCAAAATCGGTTACACTTTATTTAACGATCGAAAATATAAATCCGGTTAATTTTATAATATTTTATTTATTTATTTATTTAAAATATTTTACTAATATGTTTTTTAAAATGTTTTTCAAAGACCTCTCATTTCATGAGCTCTCAACCCGGGCTCCGTCCAATTAAGTGGGAGCATGAAACCACTCCTTCGTGAGGTTCCGCCTTCGTGTAGGATGGTGAATTGCTTTCGAGATATTTTTCCCTTTGTCTTCGTGAGACCTACGTCTCCGCATAGACTTAGAGAAACGTATCCCCCTGAATCATATTTATTATCCTTAGTAGGGTAATAAATCTCGTTCGGGTACCTTTTAGAGCCGAACCACATATAGTGAGCCCTAGAAGCCTACCCTTAGAGCCGTTATGCCGAACCTCTTAGAGGGTCACCCTGTAGGGTTTTTCTTTTTAGAAAAAGAGCGAGCGGGGGGTTTATATTTATTTATGCCCTTTAATTCATGTTATTTTTCGTATTTTATTCTCACAATATATTTTCCATGTTCATAGTCATGCATCATAAAGCATGCACATTCATTTTTATCTAGTTCGATACTAATATTTTTTGCATCCTTATGTTGCATTATTTCTCGTTTTTGCATTCACACTTTTTAATAAAACAAAAAAAAAACAAAAAAGGTGTTGATGCAAGTACAACCGTTAAAAAGGTTTAGTCACATAAGAACCGTTTTCTCGATAAGGTGAGAGACACCAGATTGGGTTCTACTAGTGACATCAAGAAAACATAACACGAGATAGTTCGTGCCAGCCATGTTCGAGACCAAATTTTATTTGGGGCAAAAAGCCGATAGTGTTTTCCAAGAAAATCAAAATTTCGAAGATGAAGGCCAAACAAGACCCACTTTATGTAGGGAAAGCTTCGTTCTGACTCGAGCTTCCTTTTCAAAGTTGTACTGAGTCAACACCTTTTTATAATATTTTGTAGCATTTTACATGTGCATGACATCATTCTAGATGCATCAAGCATATCATTTTGCATCATTATTACCATGATTCTAACATCGATAGGGCATGCACGTTGCAGTCATTCGGACACCGTTAAGATGCAACATCCTTACTCTGCTAGGAGCAAAGCTGAAGACATGGAACAAAGACTGGTTAAACTTGAGAAAGCATACGAAGACGTCAAACAGGATATCACGAACAAGCTAGAAGAAATACAACTAGATACTCAAGCACATATTTGTCTTTCATAAGATGAACTGATAAGAAAAGTTGCAAAGATGTTAACCGAAAGGGATCTCGAGAAGCAAAAAGAAGACCCAGTTGCTATGGTTTTCGAAATAAGATGTGCCGATCTGGAAAGGCGGATGTCAGCAATAGAAAATGAAAGGAACCAGGTGAAGTTTGAGGTACAGTTTCAGGAACAAGAAATGGAAAGGCTAAGCAAAGGAAAAAACAAAGTCGAAGAAGGCCGAGGTGATCTGCAAGGCGATCATGAAAAATTTCAACAGTCAGCAAAATATGTGAGTACGGGGAAGTTTTCTGCTGATCGAAAATTTGAAGTCCAGAAGAAAGCTGGTTACTGGGAAAGGAAATTTAAAGATGCACAAACGCAACAAGCCCTCATACAAGAAGAGTTGGCCCGTAGCCGGTTCGAGAATATCAATTTGCAGGAGCGAATTATTGAGCTGGAAAAACCCTCATAGGGGTACCATAACCAAGATTTGACAGTCAAGGCGAAAGAAAAAGTAAGATCAAATCAAAAGACGAATGCAGAAGAGAAGAAGTTTACCCCTATCTCTATCTCATACGGCGAGTTATATAAGCTTCTGTATAATGCACACATAGTTTCCCCATTTTACTCAAAACCATTGGAACCTCCTTACCCAAAATGGTATAACCCTAATGTTCGATGTGAATACCATGCTGGAATTGTGGGGCATTCCATTGAGGACTGCGTTGGTTTTAAGAAAATCGTGGAGAAGCTTATGAACCTAGGGGTTGTGAGATTTGATGACCCTGTTGGACCCAGTGCAATCGGGAACTCTTAGATTCCCCTTCTTGAAACTTTTTGTTCGAAGGGCGCACCTACCCTGCAACTACTATAATCGGACTGATAAAAAGTTTCCTACGACTTTCGGAGTATCTTAAAGCTATGTATATAACGTACTTGTCACTCTTGCCCGAGAGTAACAAGAATCTTTTTGTAAAAGGGCCTAAGTTTATTATCTATATGAAATGAAACTTTTGTGTTATATATGGAAAACTTCTCCTTTCAATACAAGAATGTCGAACAAGTTATGCATCCTCATAGCCAAACAAATGTTTCAAGACCTCAGATGTCGAGTCTGGTTCAAAATCCATATTCGAGAAATGATTGTGTCCAGGAAACCTTTCTGAATTTTGAAAATAAACAAAACTACGATCGTTCTTCGGATCTGCTAAGGCTGATAAAAGAAAAACAGGCGAAGAGTACATGCCTGGACTAAGAACAAATAGCATGGTACACACGCTTCCCAAAAAGGAGGACTGCAAACCATTCAATGAAAATTATAGAAAATAAGGTTTGATGTATGAAGGAACCTTTCGCTATAAGCTAGCCCTTTGACTAAAATGATGGGGGTAACATATCAGCGAGCCATTATTACTTTATTCCTACATGATTGAACCTAAGAAAGTTTCCACTGAAGCCGAATCCTTTTAGATGTACATTCGAAGTCGCATCCGAAAAGTTGTTGAGTCTCATTTACAGCAAAAAGAGGCTATAAATGATGAAACACGAGATCGGAACTCTGACGATGACTTCAAGTCCACAGGCACAAGGTATTGGTGCAATGCTAGTATCCCCAGAAGATTATTGCAACCATTTCGTCAAACTTAAGTGATCACGTCCTAGACAAGGATGTGATATGCAAGAGAAAAAGATAAGACGTTGCCACGATGTGTAAATGCCGCTGAAGCAAAAATGATTCCCGAAAAGTCTATGAAAGTGTTTGTTGAATGCTGAATTCATACCAACATATTCACATTGGTAGGTGGATCACGAGATTTGGGGTACTACAAGCCCACAATGAAAAGAGATAGCATAGGTCATGCTAAAAAATACCACAAATGCTACATGAATACTGATAAAATTCATGTTCTTCGGTCATCTCTACATATGATGACTTCTTCTTGGCCATGCTCTATGTAGGGAATAAACATCGTTGAACCTTCCTCGCTAAAAATTCCTCGTTGTGGTTATTGAATACTTTACCAAGTGGTTAGAGACAACCACTTAGGCTAATGATACCAAACAGTCATAAGCAAATTCCTAAGGAAGGAGATCATATGTCGATGTGGAGCACCAAAAAGCATCTTAGCTGATAATGCGCTGAACTTGAACAATAGAACTACATTAGAAGTGCATAAACAATTCAAAATATGACATCACAAATCCAACATAAATTGTCCACAGATGAACGAGGCAGTGGAAGCCGCTTAATAAGGCTGCTAAGAAGAACAATGGAAAAACGATAGAGACCTACAGAAATTGGCACAAGAAGCTACCATTTTTCGTACAAACCTACAAAACATCGGCTATAACTTCTATCGGGCTAACCTTGTTTTTCCCTAATGTAGGGAATAAACGCAAAATTACCCGTAGAAGTCAAAAAAATATTTTTCTAATCACAGGAAGGGGTGTGAGAAGCCATCCCTCGCTTCATATCAACCCGAACTTTTTCTGGGCAGCCTCTTTTTCCCTAATATAGGGGATAAACGCTATATCACTCGTTGAAGTCAAATTTTTTCTCCTAATCACAGGAAGGGGCATGATAAGCCATCCTTCACTTCATATCAATTTGAACTTCTACTAGGGCAATCCTTTTTTTTCCTGATATAGGGGATAAACGTTATATTATCCGTACAAGTCAAAAACCTACTCTTTATGGGTTTTTCAAGATAAAGCAAAAGCTCCATGATACAAAGAGGATTTGCACTTAAAAGCCTGCAAAATACAAGAGTGTGGGGCACCATATCTTGCCAATTTATCTGAGTAGCTATCAATATTTGCTACTTGGGCTTCGTCAATTAGATGACAATTCTGTCTATATTGCTCCAGAAACATTCCTAAAAGTACAGGGACTTAGAGTAATCTCAATTCAGAAAAAGATTTTTCTTCAAGATCACACCTCAAAAAGAAAACAGCCACTCCATAAATAGAATGGGGTCAGATATTTTGCCTGAAGAGAAAAGGCACAACTATGGAAATAGAATTCCAACAGACAACCAGGACAGCTAATTGAGCCATTTTTAAAACAAAATCATTAACATATGCACTTTGTATTCCATGCTAGGATCATGCATGCATACATCAGACATGTTAGGATTAGAATCATGCAGCGCATGCTAACCATAACATTCTGAATCTGTTTGTAATAGTGATAAAGAATTCACTCCTCTTCCAATAAACGAGGGAATAGACGAACACAACAACTTCGTCATCAAGATCCACCACTTCCTCAGATGTCGTGTAGATCACTTTCCATGAAGATCCACCACGTCCTCAGATGTCGTGTAGATCACTTTCCATGAAGATCCACCACTTCCTCAGATGTCGTGTAGATCACTTTCCATGAAGATCCACCACGTCCTCAGATGTCGTGTAGATCACTTTTCATGAAGATCCATCACGTCCTCAGATGTCGTGTAGATCACTTTCCATGAAGATCCACCACTTCCTCAGATGTCGTGTAGATCATTTTCCATGAAGATCCACCACTTCCTCAGATGTCGTGTAGATCATTTTCCATGAAGATCCATCACGTCCTTAGATGTCGTGTAGATCACTTTCCATGAAGATCCACCACTTCCTCAGATGTCGTGTAGATCACTTTCCACGAAGATCCACCACTTCCGCAGATGTCGTGTAAATCAATTTTCACAAAGATCGAACCATTTCCTCAGATGTCGTGTAGATTAAATTTTCACGAAGATCCACCACTTCCTCAGATGTTGTGTAGATCAGTTTTTCACGAAGATCAAGCCACTTCCTCAGATGTTGTGTAGATCAATTTTTCACGAAGATCAAGCCACTTCCTCAGATGTTGTGTAGATCAGTTATTCACGAAGATCTAGTCACTTCCTCAAATGTCGTGCGGATCAATATTTCACAAAGATCTTATCACGTCTTCAAATGTAGTACCGATCAGTTTTTCATGAAGATCTTACCACTTCCTCAGATGTAGTGCAGATCAAGTCTTTATCGATGATACTATATCATGTTATTACGATAAATTATGCTTTGTTATTAGCTTTACGTATTAAGTTTTCCTTATAAAATATCCTAAAAAATAATTCGTTTGATAAAAAATAAAGAGCTGACTAATACGAAGATGCAGACAATTTTGCAGATGATGCCGATATGCCATATTGAAGGATACACATGTTTTTGTATGAACGGATAAGGGGAGGAAAAATGAAACAAGGGGCAATTCAAACGCCCATTGAAATCCATTCTCACGAATGGTCAATGATTTAAGTCCTTGGTTTCAACTGATTGTACCCAGGGTAATGGTACAACTAGCCCGGAGCAAACGGCTACCGCTAAAGGCAATTCAAATCCGTTAATCCCTGTGTATTTGGGAAAAATGCATTGATAAGGACCATTCAAACGTCCGTTGAAATCCATTTTCATGAATGGTCAAGGAATTAAATCCTTGGTACCAACTGATTGTACCCAGAGTAATGGTACAACTAGCCCGGAGCAAACGGCTACCGGTAAAGGCAAACTAAATCTGTTAGTCCCTGTGCATTTGGGAAAAATGCAGCTAAATCAGGATCACTACTTCTTCAACGTTACAACAGAATCGAATGTCACAACTCATCTCCTCGTTGATGTTGCAATTGAAGCTAATATCAAAACCTTAAGATTTGAAGACGTTGCCTCCCCATGAATCCTGCAGTTGGATCAGACATTAGCACTATAACTGGATTAGACGTCAGAATCTATCTTCTCGACGGTGTTGCAGCTGTATCAAATGTTATAATCCATCTCGTCATTAGTGCTATAGATGGATCAAGATTTATAGACCTTGTAGCTCCGTCAACATTGCAACTAAGATCAAGTTTCCTCCGAAGATGGCAACATCATCAGTGCCATGGCAGAACAAGCATATTTTGTCTTCTACAAGTCAATCTCAGATCATCTCCTCCAACGGGTCGACAGTTTTGAAGGTTTTGTTGACAAGGGCGATGGAGTAGATCAAGTTGAAGCTCTAGAAGAAGAAGCAGTGGCCAAAAGAAGCCCAATCCTCACCAAAAATAACTTCAACCTTACCAAAAATAACCATTACCTTACCAAAGAAGAACCCTAAAACCATACTAAATGAAATGGGTTATTCTTTATCTTTACTCTATTGCCGTTACACAACAATGAGCAAAGAAGGGCAGCTGTAATAACCCATTCCATATATTAAAATTCAACCCAATAAGCCCACTAAACCGAAGCCCATTAACCCATTACATTAAACCCAATTCAGGAACCAAACCCTAATGAAACTAATAACCCTAACCTTCCTTCAACCATGCTGCCTCCTCCTCCTTGCACAGTCAGCACGCGTGGCCGCCACGCGCGGCGGTTCAAATCGCGCGTGGTGGTCACGCGCTCCCTCATTGGTTCTTCTGGCCAGCCGCCGCACTGCTCCACCGCCCACCGTCCTTGTCACCGACCTGCAAATATCAACAAATATTATTAAGTCTAATTTTGCAGATCTGAAATAGGAAAGATTTCCTATTTTTTGTAATAGAATATATGTAAAACATGGGTATAAAGACCCATTAAAATGAATGTAATCGGTCTACACTGAACCACAAAAGAGCAATCGAAAAAGAAGCAATCATTCGAGCAAAAAAGAAAACCAAATCCAGAACCAAAAAACCCATATTCGAAACAAAAAAAAGGGAAAAGAGAGTGCAAAATTAGAATAAAAAAAGGAAGAAAAGGTAAAGTATTTCGAACACTTATCTTGTAGATCTACGGCGATACACGCATTTTTTCAAAAAACCGAGTCTAGATCTAGACTCCCCACGTCGAGACGAGTCCGAAAATCATTTCTTTTTTTGATTTCGGCCGCCGGCACGGCGATCGGCGCAGCGGCCGGCGCGGTGGACGACGGCGGCGAATGACTCTCCTCCATGCTTGCGGTGGCCGGATCATTAGAGAGTTGAGAGCTCTCTGTTTTGCTCTAAAAGGAAGATGAAATAAATGAAATTGAAGAAAAAAATAAGAGGGAGAACCTTTATACCGAGATCAAAACGACGCTGTTTTGGTGCCGGTTCATCGGGCCCAAAACGACGCCGTATCATGCCCCAGACCCGCATATTCAACCCGACTTCGTACCCAGACCCGTGCTTTATCCGGAATAAGGGGTAAATCACGCGGTCAGTCCATGAACTCCTAGCGCCTTTCTGTTTCAACGTTCCTGTTTGCATCCACTTCAATTTTGGTCACTGGTTTGCATGATTTGACCCTATAACTTATATTTTTATTCAATTTCATCCCTATTTTCTTTATTTTTAGCCTAATAATTTTATTTCTTTTGTAGAATAATCCTTATATTATCATAATTATTTCTATTATGTTTTATCTAACCGATATTATTTATTTTGCAGATTAAAAATAAAATAGGGGATCACGTTATTAAAATTAAAACCGAATTTAATATTTTTGTTCGTATAAAATATTTTGTAACCGAAAGGTGCTAAGTTTTTGGGCGTTGTAGGGGTGCTCATCCTTCCCTACGCGTAACAGACTCCCGGATCCAGCTCTGGTTCGTAGACGCATTTTTGGTGTCCAAATCACACCGTAAAAAACGATTGGTGAAGACTCCCCGGACGAATTCCGGTGATTACAAAAGGAAACATAAGTTTTCCTTGTGGATAGAGAATAACACTTGTAGCCTTTTTGGCTGAAAGAGTAACCTATAAAAACACATTTTATAGATTTGGGATCTAATTTAGTTCGATGGTGTTGATGAATGTGGACAAAAGCAGTACACCCAAAAACTCTAGGAGGAAGTCTATTATCCAAAGGTTTAAAATGAGGGAAGTGATTGAGAAGAACTTCAATGGGGATTTTGAATCCTAGAATTCTACTGGGCATCCTATTTATGAGATAGGTAGCAGTAAGAAATGCTTCTCCCCAAAAATACTTAGGAGTAGAAGTAGAAAACAATAGAGATCTAGTGACTTCTAGGATGTGTCGATTTTTTCTTTCTGCGACTCCATTTTGTTGGGGTGTATTGACACAAGAGGTAAGGTGGACAATTCTTTTTTCCTTAAAGAAAGAACTAAGAGAGGTACTAAAGTATTCACTCCCATTGTCACTTCTTAGGATTTTAATTTCCGTATCAAACTGGGTTGCAATTTTATGATAAAATTCTCTAAAGATAGTTGCAACCTCAGATTTTTCTTTCATAAGATATACCCAAGTTGTTCGAGAGTAATCATCAATAAATGAGATGAACCACTTATACCCAGAAATAGTTTTGATAGAAGAGGGACCCCAGATGTCACTGTGAATGATGGAGAAGGGTGATGTGGGCTCATATTTGACTAAAGTATAAGGTTTCCTAGTGTGTTTGGCAAACTGACAAAACTCACAAGAAAAAGAAGATGAATTTTTATTAACAAATAAATTTGGTAACATCTTAGATAAATAAAAGAAGCTAGGATGGCCTAATCTATAGTGCCATAGTAAAATATCATTTGTACTAAAGGTGGACAAAAAAGCATGTTTCCTAAGGTTGATGGGGAGGGGAACATGAGGAGAGACACATCCTTCAAGTATGTATAAGCCCTTGATTAACCTAGCATTGTCAATCACCTTCCTCGAGTCCTGTTCCTGAAAAAGACAACTACCAGAGCGAAATAAAACATCACAATTGGATTCTTGAATTAACTTGCTGACAGATAACAGATTACATGCAAGCTTAGTGTCACGGACTTAATCTTTCCCGAACTATCCGTGTGACGTTAACACTTCCCGATTGATGTTAGCAAGCCTTGCTTACACGCAACCTGGTGGCTAAACAAGAAAGACAAGAGAAGGCAAAGGAATTTAAAGGAAAGCTTTTGTATTAAGCTTTAAGAAAACTCTTACAAGAATGATTAACTTCTCACGTTGTTTACAAAATGAAGGGGGTGGCCCTATTTATTGGCTCCACCTCCTGAATGGACGGTTAGCATTTACTTGATCGGACGGCTCATATGTTGCCTCCTAAAATATCTACTAGGATCTATACTATTCTAGAGATTTTTACATTATCCTATACTTGTCTACAACTATCTACAATGTTCTAGAGAACTCTAGAGACTTCCAGAGTAGTCCTGATCTTTCTAGGGTCTTCCAGGGTCTTCTAGAACATTCTTGATCCTTTTAGAATGTTCTAGATGCTTCCAGCATCTTCTTCGTCCTTCTAGAATGTTCTACAACCTTCGATAATTATCTAGGATCTTCTAGAATCTTCTCAAACCTTCTAGACGTGTTTAGATCTTGGTGGAACCTCCTGGAACATTCTAGAACGTGATGGAATCCTTGAGATGGATGTAGGTCATTCTAGGTCATTCTGGAAACCTTGGTGCATGGATTCTTCAAGAATGCCCAAGGATGATTTATTAACCTCATTGTTATTGGCGGGTCGTGACATTCTCCCCCACCTAAGCTCGCGACGCCCTCGTCGTGTTTTCATGGGATTGTTGGTGTTCTTCCTTGGACTCCCAACTTGCTTTCGTTTCGATTTAGACATGATCTTAGGATTCATGTTTCCCCTTGGTGGTAGCCTCCTTCGTAACTTTGAAGGTGTAACATTCTTGAATTCTTCAAGCTCTTCAATTCTAAGTGATGAGATCACTTTAGAATTTGGCTTGGTGGCCCTAATGGTTGGCACCACACAAGCTTGTTCACCCTCCGTGATGCACAAAGAGTTGGCATGTGGCATCGGGATGGCTTTGACTCTATCGAAGAAGTCAATGCCTAGGACGAGCTGTAGTCGTCAATCGAAGCTACTATGAAGTCAAGGTGGCCCGACCATGTCCCTACATTGATCTTGACCCCTCGTGCGATGCCTTGAATGGGTGATGCGGTAGAGTTAACCGCCTTGATGGATCTTTCACCTTTCGTGGTCCTAAGACCGAGCCTCTTAGCTTCATCAAGAGAAATGAAGTTATGGGACGCACTTGTGTCAAGCATGGCCCTTGATTCTTTCCCATTGATTGTGACGTCCACATATAGCAACCCCTTGGCTTCGGTCTTCGGGATGGATTGCATCACATTTAGAAGTTGCATGGATCCCATTTGTGCATTGGACTCAAACTCCTCAGCATCACTATCTTCTCGATACTTGTCTAAGAGAGAGTTGAGAGCTTGTCGTTGCGGGCACTTACGAACCCAATGATCACCATCACAAATGAAACACTTACTTGGTGGTGATCGTTTAGTGCCTCGAGCTTCTTGAGATCTATCCTTGGCCTTTCCTTTCCATGAGGATGAGTCCTTGGGTTTGCTTGAGTGATCCTCATGGTGACCATCTTTACGAGGGCTCTTGTCTCTCCAACCCACGGCTTGGACGCTCTTCGAATCCCTCGGCTTAGGTGTGGGCTCCTTGTGGCTAGAGTACTCAATCAAGCTTTCGGCTACGGCTATGGCATCGGCAAGGTTTGTACTCCCCGACGCTTTAGCTCGATCTTTGCCCATGATTGGAGCCCATCCATGAAGTTAAAGAGCGAGTCTTTCTCGGAGAGATCGGGGATCTCGAGCACTAAGTTGGTGAACTCCTTGACGTAGTCATGGATGCTCCCCGATTGCTTGAGCCTTCGCAAACGAGCTCGAGCCTCGTCTTTGGCATTCTCCGGATAGAATTGTCGTTTAAGCTCTCGTTTAAAATCATCAAAGGTAGCGATGGTGCACGTACCTTTGTCAACATCTAAGCGCCTTCTCCTCCACCAAAGCATGGCGGTGTAGGTGAGGTATAATGTCGCGGTTTGAACCTTGGTTGCCTCGTCCATGATTCCGGCAACACTAAGGTATTGCTCTAGCCCCCACAAGAAGTTGTCTACTTCTTTGGCGTTGCGTGACCCTGAGAACATTTTTGGCTTGGGCACTTCGACCCTTCTAGGCTCATAAGTGGTGCTTGGCCCGGCGGCTATCGCACGTTTGCACAAGGCTACATCGCCTTGTAGGGCCTCGACTTTACCACGCATGTTGTCTAGCTCTTGTTCAAGAGAAGAACGTACCTTCGAGAGCTCATCCATGAGAAGGTCGCGGACATTGCCTATCTCTGCGAGCATGGTTTTCTCTAACTTGAGCATCATGGCCCTCATGGCCGTGTGGATCTCGGCATCCTCTGCCTCAAGGCCTTCAACTTTTTCTTGAAGGTCGTCCACTTGGGAACTCATGCCCCCAACGTTTTCCTCCATGCGAGTTAAGCGCGACTCCATGCTAGAGATAACGTCCTTTGACTTGGCTCGTGGCCTTGCCATCGTGGGATCATGCTCCTCCTCACGCCCTCGTTGCTCTTGGGTTATCTCGGCCTCGGTCGAGCTAGCAACTTGGTTTTTCCCCGTCTTGGCCATGTCCCGAAAGCGATCGTAACACGCTCTGATACCAACTGTCACGGACTTAATCTTTCCCGAACTATCCGTGCGGCGCTAACACTTCCTGATTGATGTTAGCAAGCCTTGCTTACACGCAACCTGGTGTCTAAACAAGAAAGACAAGAGAAGACAAAGGAATTTAAAGGAAAGCTTTTGTATTAAGCTTTAAGAAAACTCTTACAAGAATGCTTAACTTCTCAGGTTGTTTACAAAATAAAGGGGGTGACCCTATTTATAGGCTCCCACCTCCTGAATGGACGGTTAGGATTTACTTGATCGGACGGCTCATATGTTGCCTCCTAAAATATCTACTAGGATCTATACTATTCTAGAGATTTCTACATTATCCTATACTTTTCTACAACTATCTACAATGTTCTAGAGAACTCTAAAGACTTCCAGAGTAGTCCTGATCTTTTTAGGGTCTTCCAGGGTCTTCTAGAACATTCTTGATCCTTCTAGAATATTCTAGATGCTTCCAGCATCTTCTTCGTCCTTCTAGAATGTTCTAGAACCTTCGAGAATTATCTAGGGTCTTCTAGAATCTTCTCAAACTTTCTAAACGTGTCTAGATCTTGGTGGAACCTCCTGGAACATTCTAGAACGTGATGGAATCCTTGAGATGGATGTAGGCCATTCTAGGTTATTCTGGAAACCTTGGTGCATGGATTCTTCAAGAATGCCCAAGGATGATTTATTAACCTCATTGTTATTGGCGGGTCGTGACATTAGGAACATAAAGCACATTAGGAAGAACTAAATTGGTATTTAATTTGACTGAGCCACCCCCTTTAACATGACTAAGGGTGCCATTTGCTATTCGAATGAATGCTGGAAGAGTGGTAGCACCATAATTTTCCAAGAGGGTTAGATCTCCTATCATGTGGTCTGATGCCCCTAAGTCTATTATCCAGTGAACAGATTGATGGGATAAAAAAGTACCTGCAATAGTAGCATGAGCAATGTTTGAAGATTTGGCTGTCAGATTATTGAATATTTGTTGTAGTTCAGCAATTTGCTCTTTACTAAAGCTACTTGATGAGTCTTCCTGGGTAGCTACATTAGCTTCTTTCTGGAATCTCGATCTACTGGGCTTCTAATCAGGAGGTTTCCCATGTAGTTTCCAGCATTAGTCTATCACATGACCAAGTTTTTTACAATGCTCACACCAAGGTCTGTTTCTCCTTTGGTGATTCTTAGGAGTGAAACTAGTGACAAGTGCTGAAGCATCTGGTGGAGTAGCTGTTGAAACCATTAATGTTCTTCTAGTCTCCTCTCTCCTTATATCAGAGAACACCTCTCGAACCAAGGGAAGAGGTTTGGTTGCTAGAATTCTGCCTCTAGCTCCATCAAATTCACTATTCAACACAGATAAAAACTGAAATACTCTCCTCTGATTTTTCTTTTGACCATAAAAGAGACTGTCTTCTTGGCACTTCCACTCATTCTTTTCATATAGATCAATTTGTTGCCAATATTTGTTTAGAAGGCCATAGTATTGTATCACTATAAGTTCTCCTTGTCGAAGATCCTTAATGAGATTCTCTACTCGAAAGAGCTCAGAGGTATTATCAGTACTTGAATAGGTGTCTCTTGCTGCATTCCAAATCTCCACTGCTGTTTGGTATAACATGAAATCTTCTCCTATTTCAAGCAGCATGGAGTTGATTAACCATGACATGATCATGGTATTTTCACTCATCCATGTGTTGTAATTAGGGTCTGTTGGTGCTGGGATCGACATGGAGTCAGAGAGGTATTGGATCTTCCTTCTTCCAGTGATGTAGAGTCTGACTGATTGGGACCATGGCAAGTAGTTATTGTCATTTAGTTTGTAGGTGGTTATCGGAGTTAGGGATGAATCAAATAATAGAAAATCTGATTGAGGGGAATTGTTATTCTGAGAACTAATCTCAGAAGAAGATTGATCGGGATTAGTCATGATAATAAGACTATCCGAAAGAAATAAGGATGAAGGGATCTGATTTCGAAAAAGGAAAAATCATGATCGTTCTAACCTGATACCATGTAGAAAATAGAGTAAGAATATTCTCTGTTACTTGATTTTATTACTGAGCCGAATGGCTTGTTTATATAGACTCTTGTTACAAGAGTTTTACAATAACTAAAAACTTAAACAAATAGAACTCTAATCTCTTAATAAGATAAGAGTTTCAACATACTAATAACTCCTAGAATATAAGAGTTAGTCTTAATCGACTTAATCCTATTAAATATGATTTTATCCTAATAGTAATAATATTATTATATCTAACAAAAGTTCACTGATAGAATAAGATCTGAATTCACATTGTCATAGCCGTCATTGAGAATGCCAACTGATGGGCTTGTCAAAAAACGCTTTGGGTTCAATTCTTCTGAATATTTAAATTGTGGATTGCATATTCGGTATGTTTCAATTATGTCCTTTGTCAGTCTTGCCACCAACTGCACAATTAAAGTTGTGTGTCAGCATAAAGATTTGCCTTCTATTGGAGGGGGGGAGTGTTGAAATCAAAACTTTCAATCATAAAATTTGTTCAATGTGATTGAAAATAAGAGAAAAGTTTTTGAACCTCTTAAAAGACAAAGACTAGGATCTACTCAAGGCATTTTATCAAAATGTGTTTCTTTTCCATTTCTTAACAACATTAAACTACATGACTTAAGTGAAACATTTAGCATACAGGATGTGATAAGAATCATCCTATCCAATGTTCAATGTTCCCTTTAAGTGAGGGATAGGACGACAAATAGGATAGTATATCCAAGGAAAAGAGAGTGATTATTTGAAACCTACTACAGTCATATGCAGGAAATCATATTTTTCATGTCTCCAGCATTCCTCCTACAGTTGCAGTCTTCTTTAAATATTTGTATTTAGACAGTATGGCACAGCAAGGGAAATTTTAACCAAGGACAACAATCAACTATCACTGCTTCCAAGGACCAAAATGGAACAAGATAAAAATTGAGCCCAGCCTACTCTTAATTGGGCATGCTGCTTAAAATATAAGATAGGATGATATAATACAATCTTGTACCCATGTTCACGTCAGCTTATCTTCGCCTCTCCAGTCTTTTATAATAGATCTTCCGATGAATAGTGGGAGATCCATCCATATTAGGATTGTCAGGAGAGACTTTGCTGATCAAGAGGGTGAATGAAGAACATATCATACTCCATCAAAATTATTTTTCACAGTCTCTTCTCCCTAGTTTAGCTTTCTTACAGACCTTACAGATCGGCATGAGTTGTAGTGCTTGATGGTTAGGCAGGGCAGATAAAACATGGACTCTAAACTAAAAGATTGCAGTCAAATTGCTAATACTTGCATTGAAATGCTGCATTCTTTATTCGGTAAAATTACTTAGTTAACTATAAACCGTTTATACTAACATTGTAAATAATATATATTACCATTAATTTTAATAGCTTAAAAAATATCAAGCAATTAAATTTAAATAAAATTTCCAATATTTATATTTAAAAAGTCTTTAAAGTTTAAAAAACAATTAAAATATTAAAAAACTAAATTAATTATATAAATATTAGTAATAATTAATAATTTATTAATTACACAAATATCAGTAATAGTCAATAACTTAATATCATTATAAAATTTTTAAAATGAATTCATTATAAAATTTTCTTATAATTATAATTTAATACCATTATAAAGTATGGTCTAAGTATGGTAATTACACAAGTCTTAATAATAATAATTAATGATTTTATATTATTATATAATTAACTTATTTTTTTGGTTATCCATTTAGTAAAAAATCATAATCATTTTTGTCTCTTTTAATCGATAATTTTACCGATACGATTATCGTATCGTTTCAGATAATTTTTTATTGCTACAATTACGTATCATTTAATTCAATTTTTCGATTGTTATATCGATTCTGGTTATTATGAACACTTTTATTTTCTACATAGATGAAGGATTTTTTTCTTAAACAATACTACAATCATTAATAAAAAATATAAAATTATTGATGAGACATACAATTAAGTATAAATAAATTTTATTCGAGTTTTCATTAGGATTTTCCTTAAACCTTAGGGGTAATAGATATAATGAATAGCTTTAGCTATGGAGAATTTCTAGGCTAACAGTTTTATGAGATTTGATAAGCATTTACGTGCATCACCTTAAAAGTATTTTAAGTCTTTAAATCCTTTTAATAAAAATTAATTAAGCCTAAAAAAATATTTTACCTAATTAAATTTTTATACTAAAAGTTTCATAAATTCAATATTTGGACTAATGTTACTGTTAAATTTAACATTTTTATAGTATTATCCATGAAAAATTACAATTTAGATAATATTTTATAAAATATTTAATTTTTTATAATTAATGTTGACAAATGATCCGAATTGAATATTTTTTAACATTCTTATAAATAATTGAAGTTAAAAAATTATTTAATCAATTTTATATTGAATAAGTTTTAGTAAATGATCCATTAACAAAAATAATTCGTTTCGATTTTAATCGCACATTAAACAACCTACTCTCCTAGGGTAAATTACTACTAAATCCCCAAATCCCCCTCCATTGTGGAGCGAAGAAGTATTTTAAAACTCAAATATCTCTTTGGCGGGAAACTTTTGTACTATTTCCTCAGCTCTCGGTCTCACCGATATCTCTCTCTCACTTTCTCGGCGACCAACCACTGGAATTCACATTCAGAAAAAGGAAAGATGTCGAGCTTCAATTATCCCGTACTCTCACGGGATGAAATAATTTCAGTCCTGGCGGAGTCACAGATCGCCGCCGTTACCGACAACGATCTAAAGAACATAAAACCCGATTTCATCTCTAATCTCTACACGCGCCTCCTTATCTACATCAACGCTCTCAATGAGTCCGTTCATTTCCTCCATAACAGCAATTTCCTTTTTTCTTCTTTTCTCTGTTTTATCTTTTCATCTTTTATAATTTTTTTTGCAGGGAAGATCAAGGGCAATTTGAGTTTTCAGCGCTGGAACACATTGAGAACCCGGATCTTCTAATCGGGTCATTCCAGGTTCTGAATTTGTGTTGCAGGCTAAGGGAGGTGATGGAGTCTATTCAATGTCCGATCCCTTTTAACCTTAGGGATTTGGTAAAACCTGATCAGCGTCGGACGGAACATTTCCTCAGCGCAATCCTCAATTTTTGTCTTTACAAGTATGTTCTGACTTTAAAAGTTTTGGTTTTGATTTACTTCAATTTAGTTGCGTAAAAACAAGAATATGTGGGATTGCATTGTTACGTGGTTAGGTTTAGACTCGAGAATTAGTTACATGGCTCGTTTTAATCAGGTCAGTTGTAGGTTCAATGAGCATGGGAAGTGATCATCTCTTTAGTTTTCTTTCCTACCAAGCACACCCAAAATTTATTCTCTTTCCATTTTTCCTCCCCCTCCTTTCCTCCCTCCATTTCCCCACCCAACCAAGCAAAGCCTTAGGGTCTAAAGATTGTTCTTATGGTTTTGCCTTTGAGAAAAGATGTCTTGACAAAGGAAGAGTGACGAAGTGGAATATCTAAACAGTTAAAAAATGTGAAAGAAGATGCCAGAAATAACTTAAGGAATAAAAGAGAAGGGTGTAGATCATGTTTTTGCGGAGAACTAGTACTTGATCCAAAATTTGATGCTCCTTCATGA
This sequence comes from Abelmoschus esculentus, assembly GCA_035048815.1. Lineage (NCBI taxonomy): Eukaryota > Viridiplantae > Streptophyta > Magnoliopsida > Malvales > Malvaceae > Abelmoschus > Abelmoschus esculentus. Next base: position 9,537,360 of record JAUCBN010000049.1, read on the forward strand.
AAGAGTGGTTGTTTACAGCAACAGCTTTTAACCAGTCAATGTTGGATTACTTTATAACATTATTCCCTTAGACAAGGGTGTAGATCATGTTTTTGCGGAGAACTAGTACTTGATCCAAAATGGATGCCGAGCAAGGATTGCTGGGTTGTACCTGTTATAATGTATTATCAGCTTTGGCAGTCTAAAAATTGTCTCGTGGTTTGGTTCTTCTTGAAAAGGTGCATTGATAAGCAAAAAGGTGACCTTTGCTTTATAAAACCACAGTCTAACCAGTGCAGGGTCATTTCTCGATCGCATATAGCTTACCTTTGTTGTGTTCTAACTTGAATAATGATCTTTATGGGTTAGAGAAGGTCAGAAGACATCTTCAGACTTCAGTAACTATCGGAACATTATCAAGCTGCAGTTTTAGAGAAAAGTTGTGCACAGTTCCATGCTGACTCAAATAACTGTTCCCCCCATGTTTTTATATTCTTTAACACTAATGGTCTAATGCTCTTGGGTATGAAAGCTGTAAATTGGTTAAATTGTGAGACTGGACAACTATTGGGGTGGATTTAGACATGACCAAGTGGAAGCGTGTTAACACATTTTTTGGTATATATATATTATTAATCACAATTTTATTAGATTAGTCCTCTTCTCTGACAGTCTTGAGTCATTTATTAGTAATTTTGGTTCCCATACAACAATTTTTCACAGAAAATTTCCTTTACTCAATTGTCCAATCTTTTCCAACCTTTCATGCGTTAAGGTATTCTGTTGGTTTCCTTCTTAGGGACACAAAAATGGATCTTCTAAGACCGATCGTAGAGGAAATGAACCTTCTAGAGGATCAGTGGAGGGAGCAGGAGACTAAGATTTCTCAGGTATATGAAGAATGACTTGTGATTCTTTAGTGTAAAGATCAATTTTCACCATATCTTTTCCATGCAGTTGAATTCAGAGATTTCAGGTTATAGTGAAGCAAGAGAAAGGGAATTACCCCTAGTTCAAGAGGTAGAGTCAAAAGTTAAAGAATTACGTGAGATGATTGCTGGTTTCAACAGTAATCAGATGTCACTAAGAACTTCGATTCGGAATTTGAAGGAGAAGAATGGACAAATGGATGAGAAGGTTAAATGTTACCACTTCTCGCTAAAGCTTTACTTCACTGATTTAGGCATGGCTGACAAGGGTTCAATTTTATGTACAGAGTAACCTATCCATGTTTTTTGATTGACATTGAAGAGAATACTCATACTCAAACCTAGTACATGCTTAGATTTATATCTCTAATATGTCTATAAATTATGGCTGTTTGTTGTCAATGTATTTTCACCCAACTGTTTTGTTTCTTTGAACCTAAAGGAATTTTCTTAGTAGTGTTTGATCTAAGCTTCTATTCAAATGATGAGAAACATACACCATATTCTTCATCTGTGTGGAGGATCTTCTTTCATTTATGGTTAGACCACCCTTTGATCCTTCCCTTTTACAAATAACAGTTTTGAAGTGTTAGGTTCACTTTGATTTTTACTTCTTACATGCATTTTAGTTACACCTCTTTAAGCATTATTAGTGTTATCTATTATTGCTTTCTACATTGACATGCCTCCTCTTTACAGATTTCTAAGGCTGAGTTTGACCTGGTTCAAAGTGTCCAAGAAAATGCAAATCTACGTTCAAAAATAGTTCAGTCGCCAGATAAAATACAGGTTCATATTCCTCATTAAGTTTAACTTTGGTGATTATGGTTCAGATATCTATTATGCTAATGATTCCATTCCAAATAGGATTTTATAAGTAAAAGTGGAGAGTTAATTTATTGTGGTTTCTGCTTTTATGTATGTATTTAGAAGGATTAATATATTATTTGGTACCTGAATTTGTCACTTTTACAAATGTGGGGGCTGTGTTTGCCTTTTTTTACCAATTTGATACCTATAGTTTCCAGAAATTACACATTCAGTACTTGTATTTGTCAAACATCACTCAAAATGATTGGTACCAAATGTGTAATGTCTCAAAAATATAGTCACCAAATTGGTAAAAAAATAAAGAACAAGTACTGCATTTGTAAAAGTGATAAATTGAGGTACCAAATATGTAATATTTAACAAATATAGGTACCCAATTGGTTAAAAAACATAGGTACAATAGAATATTTGTAAAAAGTAACAAACTCAGGTACCATATAGTATGTTAAACCTATGTAGAATAAATAAAACACGACATTTATTTTTGCACTTGTGGTATTATGCAATTACACTTTCAGTCTTGAGATTTTTGAAATTCTACCTAGCTATCAACTTCTATGGTGGAAACAGTTTTTCTTTCTTTCTTCCTTTATTAAATGTTCACTTGGTGATTTTCAAACAATTAAATTAACTTGGGAATTTCTAAGTAGTTATCGACTTCTATAGTGGAAATTCTAACTAGGGCATCTTACTTGTACTGAAGGGAATAAAACAGAACCATGTTCCAACATAACTTAATTTTATCCTGCTAGCATATGCATGCATATGTACCCTGGTTTATGCATTTCCTGTCAAATGAATGCCTGCAACTTTTTAAACCTTAAACCACGGTAACCACCTTTATATTAGTATAGCATTGTTTCCATTAGAACTTAGATGCATTTCCTAAAATTCATTTGATTTTTGTTTCCTTGTTTGGTTGCAGGTGACTTTTTCCTCAGACCTGTTATTTGCTATTACTTTCCTCACAAACACTTTTTATTTAATCATTATTTTCATCTTTGTTAGAATCATGGAATTACTTGCATATAAGATTTCGCATCTTTCATATCTGATCGTATCAGTCAAGACGTCTATACTTGTAAATTTCCTAGTGTAAACATTCAGTTTTGTTTCAACGTTGTTTATAGTCTTACAAGCATATGGAAAGTGCCATGATCTCTTTATATGACGGTAAATATAATGCTAATCACTTTTCTATGTTAGTTTGCCATGTTGATTGGGCTATTTATTGTTGGTTAGAATTAATTTGTTAGTCACTCCCCTTCGGATGATATGATTATCCTTTGCACTGAAACAATATTCGTTATGTTCTATTCTTTGCATTTTTGTATCAAAAGAGAGCATTAGAGGAGAAGAAACTGGCTCGAGATGAGGCAAAGAATGCAGAAAGGTCAGCTATGCAATCTTTTCAGCAGAAAACTGCCACTGTTGAGGTCTACAGCAAGGTACTCACAGTTCATAATTTATTAATCTCAATATTAGTAGAAAGCACATTTATCCATCTCTTTCATGTAGGGGTTCAACAATTGCATACCTCACCTTTTGTGCAAGATCTGGCATCTTGTTGTCTGTATCTCCATCCTTGAAGTGCTCAGTCATATGTTGTTGCTGAATTTCTTGCTTCACTCTTTGGCTTTTTTTACCCTTTGCTTTAGGAAAAATCATGAATCATGTATTGCTCCCACAAGAGTGGATTCTGTATGGAGCTTTAGATAGATGTCATATGAGCTGAGATGTATGATTATTCACATGCATACATTTGAGTTATGAACATATTGATCTATCATTGGACTATCAAACTTCATATTTACTTTAGAAAGCTTGATTCTATATTCTTTCATACTGTTACATCTGAATTTTGTATATATATATTAGCAATCAAAGTACATTTTCCCTTCTCACATTTCAACAATAATTGGTTGACATGATGAGAAGAAACACATTATATGTTTTTTTATCTCAAATAGCAGAAAGAAAAAGTACTAGTTAACTATAAATCAGAAGAGCCAACTATTCATGTGTATTCAGAAAGCTATATATATCTGCAAAAGCATTAAAGTGCATGGGCATATAGTCAACAGGTATATCATACATTATGAATTTCATATGGCTGTAAAAGCCGATAACTAATTCTTGTATTGGGTGTTTCTACAGGTTCTTAAGAAAATGTCAAAGCACTTTGCCTTAATGCAAACTATACATGAACAGGTACACTGATCATTGAGCAGATCCCCATATGTGCCCTCCACTTTTATGTTTTCAATGGCTGGTCTTTTGGAACAAAATCCACCTCTTCCCAACTCCCCGGACCCCCAACCAGGATTTTTAATTATATATCAGTTATTTTAGCTTCCAATAAAGTTGCCACTCTTAGATCTCCTTTATCTTTAAAGGATTAAATAACTTCTTTCTAGAAAGGAAAGGTTTTGATTTTTGAATGCTATCCATTTTACCTTAAATGAGAACCACTTAATACTTTAAGTACCTTGTTTATAGCATTGTGCGTTTTAATAGGTGAATTCTGCAAAATCAGTTGAAAAAGAATGTAAGAGTATGAAAGCTAAGTTAAGTGATGATGCTGTGTTAGATAAGTCACTCGAGGCTAAACTGATTGAACAGCAAGGAAAAGGCAGGTTCTTACTCAAAGCTATGTTGTATTATTGTGGTTCATTTTTAAATCACTTCCTAGATGCTTAAATAGCTTATTCTTTCACCAGTTGGACAGTGGGAAGAACACCTAAGGCAGATACAGAAAGAACGAGATCTCAAGTTTGAGGAATCTACTAAACATTTGAACAGTGTGAAATCAGAGGTCTTGTCTAAGCGGCGTGAGCTGGAAGCAAGGCAAAAGAAGGTTGAAGATGTGGTGACAGAGGTAATCCTCATGTCTTCTTATTGCACAGTCCCAAGATGTCTCTACTTTCGACAAGAAGTTGCTCAAACACTAAACTCCCCTTTTGTATTTCTTGAACTTAATAGGTGGACTCCATTACATTAAAGACCAGTATGGTAAGAGAATCTGGAGCTGCTAAAGTTCAACAGTTGATTAGTAACTGTGAAAAGCTTGTAAAACAGGTATTATATCGCTTATTGAGCGTGCGTATAAAATTATTTGAATATATGTTCTTTGGTTCACTAAACTGGTATAAATAATTATTCTATTCTAACTAAATCAAGAAATTAGTAACGAAAGCTCTTTCAAGTTAGAGGATTTGAGATTGCAAAATCTGGCCTTCAAGAAGCATGTGTAAAGGAAATTTCTAGTAATTGCCAGGGGTGTAAATGATACACTAGTATTTACAAACTATTCGAGTTGAGTCAAAAGAAACTTTATTTCAATTTGGCAATAATTGAGCCAAGCTTGAGTATTTACAAACTATTCGAGTTGAGTCAAAAGAAACTTTATTTCAATTTGGCAATAATTGAGCCAAGCTCGAGTAGCTTGAGCTATCAATTGACCCAAATTCGAGCACCTTAATACCCAGCTCGAACAACTTGCAAGCGTAATTGAGCTTTTCATTAATACATCTGAAGTACTTTTTATTTTATTAAATTATATAAATGCCCTTATTTTGCATGCAAATGACACCTAATTCGAGTTTGAGGTCAAGCTTAAATTAAACAAGCTTAATAAAGCTCAATTAATTGAGCTTGAGTAAAACATGATAATCAAGTTTAATCGAGCTCGAACTCAAGTAGCTTAATTATATCTTGAGCCAAGCTTGATCTTATATTTTAATGTTTGGCTGATCTTGAGCTCCGAATAATGAGTCAAGATCAAGCTTGTCACTATTCGGGCGTTATTCAGCTTAGCTTGATTACACCCTGGTGGCACACTTTTTTCCTTTTTATATTAAAGAACTTTTTCTACTGTTATTTTTGTTGCTGTTGTTCTGCAACCAACATCTGTGTTATCTCTTGCTGAGTTCTCTATATTTAAACATTCTTTTGGTCTAGTTAATATAAGAAGGGTTGAAATTTTAAACTCAAGCTGAAAGTGGTCTAAATGATGATGTGAGTGCAGTTTCAAGAATATTCATCCTCTATTGGACTCCTGTTGCCAGTGGATGAGAGTGGGACTAAGCAACATGATTCAGTAGCTATAATCAGCCTTTAACTTGAATTCCAAGAAGCCACTCTACCATGAAATGCATTTTTTCTCGAAAATGTAAGTTATTACTTCTTGCAGTGGCATACACACATGCATCTATTGTTTTGGTGCTATGAGTAAAATTATGTTGATCTGGATTCTGGTGGTACTGCTACTATTTTTTTATGGACCTACTCTCCATTACTATATAGTGAGGCTTGTCAGCAACTGCAATTTATTGTATGAACCGAAAAGATAGTTTTAACTTGTAAGAATATCAATTTTTCATGGTATTATGTAGAGACATGTGAAGGTTGTGTTGCCCTTTAGCTTGTATATGTTGCTCTCTTGATTTACAGTTCATATTTGTAAGAGTATAATCTGTTGTGTTGTGTAGGCATAAAGATACTGATGGAACCATAACCGAACATAAATGTTAATATTTCTAGTGAGACCAGCAGATCAAAATTAGTGGAATTTCTTTTTTAGTGAACTCTTGAGGTAGTTATTGTCTTTCATCTAATGACATGAATAATCTTTAACTTTAGGCTTGTGGTTGTAGGCTCTAGGGAGTGTTCATAGTATGGTCTTTTAGACACTTATAAGGGTATCTGTTTTACATATGAGTTAGGGTTTTAGGGATTGAATATTTAATTGAGTTGAGTAAAAATATTATGTTAATCGAGGTGGCGAGTCTTATTTTATAAAAAAATATTTTTTTTTGAAAAATATAAAAACCTCAAGTTGAAAAATAGTAAAGGGGTAAAAAAACACAATTTTACTTATAAATTACAACATTATTAAAAGAAGAAATTTATTTTTTTAAAAGAGGAATTGAAGTTATATATATATATATATATATATTATAGTGATAGAGGATATAGTTCAAATTTAATAAAAATATGCTAAAATAAAAAGGAATTGAAGAAATAAAAAAAATCATGCAAAGATAAGAGATTAAATTTTAAAGGGAAAGTTGTAACCCAAAAAAGTTATAGTTACATAGATACATAGATGTTCTATGCTAGTTGAGGAAAATATTCAAGTTTGATTAAAAATTGATAAAACTAAGGAAAAATTAAAAAAAAAATCAATGATTAGATTAAAAAAACAGAATTATTATTTTTATTTTGTTTTTGAATTAGTAAAAGTTAAACTTTTAAAAATTAACTCATTAATTCGAGTTAATTTAAATAATAAGAAATTATTTTATTTTCTAATTAAACTTTTAGAAGGTAAAAATAATTAAATAATTGTAGTTTTTTAGAATGTAATGATGAGGTTATCCATAGAAAAGAAGATAGAAAAATCAAATAAGTTAATCAAGTTGATAAATTATATTTTATATTTTATAATTTAAATTTTATTTGATTTTTTTAAAATTTAATTGAACATAGTTCTTTAATCATGAATGTATATCTTAGTCTAAAATCACTAATTCTGTAAACAAATTTAATTGATAAAATATATTTTTATGATATTAGAGATTTGTACTAGGAATAACATTAATAATAGCCTTAAGTTGAGAATTATATTAGGTTGAGCAAAAAATTGAAAAAATTGAATTAATGACTCTCATTTTTATAATTTAAACTTTATTTGATTTTTTGAGTTTATTCGAATATAAATTTTTATATAAATTTAACATAGTTATTCTATCATAAATGTATGTTTTAGTCTAAAATCACTAACCCTGTAAACAAATTTAGTTGATAAAATATTATTTTTTATGGTATTAGTGATTTGTAATAAGGAATAACATTAATAATAGCCTTAAATTGAAAATAGAAATCATTTTTTTAAACTTTAACCTTAATTATTTAAATATTTTAATTTATTAATGTTTATAATATATGTATTTTTAAACTATTTGATTAAAAAAATTTAAAATATTTTTTTATATTTTTATTAATAATAAATTTAAAATTATAATAAATCAAAATAAAAAAAAATTAATACTAAACATATTAAATGGAAACAACCTTATACGATCATGATAAAGATCACATATTAACCAGATGTTTCCAAAGAGAAAAGTAGTTGAGTGACTAGGAATCAAAGAAATTGTGGGGACAATGACCCTACATGAAGAATCTTTGTTCATAACGTTGAAGAGTCCTACATCCAATAGGACATGTTCAAGAAGAAAATAAACCCATATACATTTGACAACATAGGTATGTTTATGTTCATAGATTTGATTGATTTTTGTGTGTTGATAGGTTATTGGTCGTTACAAGAAAATGTTTGAATTGATTAAATGTTTTGAGTTGATTACAATCCTAGAGACTGTGTTAGATTAATTATTACAATCATCACAGAAAAATTCGTAGATGTTGATGATATTATTATTTCAGTGTTGTTTACAATTAAATTTAAATTTAAATTTAAATAATTTAATTCAATTTAAACTTTTAATAAATTTAACTTAAAAAGTTATTTTAAATAAAATATGTACTTTTAAATAAGAATCATCTACTCGACTAGCTTTATTTTTTTACTTAATTAAATTATCACCTCTATTCATAATATAAACATAAACAAACTTACAAGATCAACAAAGAACGTACTAAAAATCTTATGCTTACTCTATCGTTTCATCTTTACGTGTATCAAAGCATGTTTGTTGAAGGTTGTAGTATCCGTCCACCTTATTGATGGTGACACATATCATTTTTTAATTGAATAAAAAATTTATTATAATAAATAAATAAATATATTAATAAAATCCTCGTTTGTCGTCATCTGATTGAAAAGAATAAATCTATTAAATTAAAATAAAATAAAAATCAAAATGACAAATAACAAGACCAAATGTGTAATTATAATTTTTTTTTAATTATCACATCACAATTTCGTTTATTTTTTAACATTAAATGACTTATTTAATACCATTTAAATAATTAAGCAGTTCAATTGATAAAGTTGAAAGTCCAGTGGTCCAATTAGAACCTTCCTTTACTTATGTGGTCATTTATTTAATTTATCCTATTTTTTTTATTATCCCCGATTTTTTAATCTTAAATTTTTTTTTCTTGTATTTTATTTTGAATTTTTTTTAAGAATAGTAGCACTCAGGAAATATAATTATCGAATAAAACTGATAATTATACAATAGTTTTTTTCTCAACAATAAATTAATTTTATTTTAATAAAACCCTTTCACATAGGAGCAAGATCTTTTGCTCAGTAGTACAATTTCGTAGCTTTTACGGTATATTCTTAATCCATTTCTAATTAATGAAAAATATAAAACGAGTAAGTTCTGAAGACTAAATAATATTTTTTTCAAAATAATATATATATTTTTTGCAGCGGTTATTATTTCGATTGTGAAATTTTAATTAATTTTTTAGTATTTTAAAATCAATGATAACAAGTTTAGCTGTTTATCGACAGTGATTTTTTATTTATTTTAATCTTATTATTGATTATTTTGATCTATTTTTTATTTATTGTTATGATATTTTTTTTGTCCGTCTTTATTACATATTGATATTTTATAATGCATGTTATAATTGAATCTTATCACATAATATTGCGTGGATTGGTTGTTCGTGGAGTTAACCAAGATATTTTTCTCTTTTGGTTGGTTAGAGTAATTCAATGATCCATATTTTTTTCGGTGAACACTCTAAAATTTACTGTCGTGTTAGATTAGAATAACACTGATGAAGATTTTATAAGAAAATTTGAGTTTGTTATTCACTTTTGTATACTCTTTGCTTTTTATGTTTATTTTTGTATTGTAATGTATGTTTATTTGTGTATTTTTTATATTTTTTTAATAAAATCTGGTGTTTAATTTAAAAAATAAGTCTAAAATTATTATTATTATATTAAATTAACGTTGATTGAGATGATTAATATATTTTTAAAGATTTAATTGATCAAATTTTTTAATATTAAGGGATAATTAATCTAAATCAACTTATTTCAATTATATAATTTTAGGATTCAAGATATTAATGTTGTTTAAAAAATTTATTGTTTCATCTCACCAGATCAATTTCTACATAAATTAAATTTTATGTTGTGAATAAAGTAAATAACGAGAATAAAATAAGAGAACAAAGATGAGAGACAAAAGAGAGAGATTTTATTATATTCTCAAAGTATGGTTGTGTACAATGCTTTCTCCAAAAGTTTATATTTATAGGCATAAGATGGAAACCCTAATTTTAATGGGTATTAAACCCTAATAATAAAACCCATTAAAGTTTAACTTAATATATGGATATCCACCATGAATAAAGATATTCATAACACTCACCCTTGGATATTCATGAAGATAATGTGCCTCGTTAAAACCTTACTAAGATAAAAACCCTATGGGAAAAAAATCTTAGTGAAGGAAAAAGAGTACACACATCTTTGATACGCATAACATGTTGCCTCATTAAAAACCTTACCAAAAAAACCCATTGGGACAAAACCTCGGTTAAGGGAAAAAGAATGCAACGCGTATTTACTCCCCCTCATGAAAATATCACGTAAAATCTTTAAATCTTCATAATTCAATATTATATACAATCTTCAAATATTGAAGTAGATTATGCACTAGAGGATAAATCTTCCAAATTATTACTTGAAATGATTCATTGAATACTATTCTTCTGAAGATCATGAGGGACGAAACTTAAAAAAATATGTTTCGTTTTATCATATTTCATATATCCATCTTAAGATATAAATTTTGCATTATCTCTACACAAGATAACTTGCATCTTATCTTGTGAAAGCAATTCACATATCTTCAGAATATGTTTAGCCAAACACATATTTCGGCTTTGCCTCATGCATAACAATTATTTAAAGGTAATGATCTCGTAGAACTTAAATAATATTTTTTGGACCAACTAAGATACTATACTTCCAGATCAAATAATGTATATATTTTGCTTTTAGACCAAGAATATCATTATCCTTTTCTTGAGGCAGAAAGAATCTTTTTTTACACTAAGAGACCTAACAACCATAAGGGTGATCAATGAATATGTGTTATAAATATAAAGTCTCTTTCAACATTTTTCTATATGCCGATTGATGCACAAGAATTTGAGGAGATCTCTTCACGAGTCTCAACGATATTCAAATCATCGACATACACAACAATAAAAATTCAGAGTTAAACCTCTTAATAAAAATACTCGGGGAAATTAAACAATTAATATAACATTATGCTAATAAGTATTCAATGAGACGATCATACCAGATACGCCTAAATTGTTTCAAGTCATAAAAAAATATATCCAATATGATTGAATAATATTTTCGAGAACTTGAATTTAATTGCTTATGGCAATCTAAACCGTTCCGGAAGTTTCATGTAAATATTACTATCAAGAGGTTCATTCAAATAGGATGTAACAACATCCATTAGGCAGAAACTGAGTAATTTTATTTATTGCCAGACTGATCAAAATCTAAAAGTAGTTGCATCCACCACCGAGTAATATATTTTTCTCATAATCAATTTCATGTCTTTGTAAGAATCCTTGTGCAACCAAATGAACTTATATCTCATGATTTCCCCTTTTAATTTCTCTTTCTTACAAAAGCTCATTTATATCCCCGAGCTTTACACATTTCAATGTATGGGCTATAGGCCTAAATACTTCTCTTTTCAAAAGAGATTTTAGTTTCGTCTCAATTGCCTCTTTCATGTTGGCCAATCATTTCTTTGTTTACATTGTCCAATTGACAATGGTTCATGATCCACATCATCAAATAAAATCTCTAGTGCTATATTGCATGCAAATATATTATCGACATCGATTTAATTTCAGTTCCACTTATTACTAGACATGACATAATCTATTGAGATCTCTTTATTATCAGGTACTTGAGTCATGTCAATGTATCTGTTGGAGACCTTTTAATCTCTTCTTGAGATTTTCATAATTCGTTAACTCCTCGATCAAACCATCATAAAATATAGATCCTTTTCTTTTCCGAGGATTTTTATCTTTGGAACCTACTTGTCTATCACGCTAAAGGCGTAAGTTAGACTCATTAGTAGCTAGATTGTGTCCTTCCAGGACATCAAATTTAATCGAAGCATTCATAGTGGGTATACGTGGCTTAGTCACTCTTTTAGGATCAACAAAATCATTTGGCAATTGATTTGCTAAATGAATTATCCTTTAAACTAATAGTTCATATTGTTGAATACGTGAATCAAACTAAAAAAAAAGATAATTCATTCCAACTTATTTCTTTTCCAACTATATTATTTTCTCCCCCTAGTGTTGGGCAAACTAACTTATTAAAATAATAGTCAGTAAATCGAGTTATAAATAAATTCTCTATCAGAAACTCAAGATATTTAAATCTGATATATATTCCCAACAAAACTCATCTTTCTGCGTTGTGGTGGAGCAATTAGAACATATATCACACACTAAAAATCTAAGATGAGAAATATTTGGTTCTAAACCAAAAACCATTTGTAATGGGGAGAACTTATAATAATTTGTTGGCTTGAAGCGAATTAGTGATACTACATGTAAAATTACATATCATCAACATTATTAAGACCGATTGTCTTTATAAGATAATCTGGAAAATGTGCTCGTAATTTTATCAATTGAGCAAGTAGCCTCGCTAACACCAAGTTGCGGGTTAATAACAAGGATACACATAACCATCTAGTTAATGCATCGATAAAAATCTTAAATATCTAGATGGTCTTTAAGAAAGGTGTATGAGCCTATATATATCACCTTGTATCTGTTCGAGAAAATTAATAGATTTACACTCTATCTTAGTTGTTGATGATTGAATAATCAAATTGCTTTCATAGCAAGTATCACATGAAAAATTACCATGAAGAAAATCTTAGTTTTTCAATAAATGACCACATGAAAATGTCAGCAAATTTTCGCATCAAAATTGAACCGGGATGGTCTAACCGGTCATGCCAAATAAAATTTCAGTAAACATCTAGTTTACAATAACATGAGCTTCAATTAGTACTAATTCTTATGTAGTACAATATGGGTGACAATACATCTAATTTTGCCAAGATTTCCTTATTGCCATGAGTTATACTCGTAATATTGAGATAGTCAGCATCCCCTTGACTAATAATCTCAATATATTTCTGCAAATATCTTTAAAATTCAATAAGTCTCTTTACGACTTTGACGAGCATACTGCACTGTAAATATGAGATAAAGTCTCATTTGACAATAACATATTTGTTCAGTTGGAGCCTTCTATGATATTATTACTTCCGGATATAGTACTCACATTATTCTCTTGCATTTAAAATGGGAAAATATGCATAAGGGTGTAAACGAACCGAGCTTGAACGGACAAGGGTATGTCTATGTTCGTTTATTTATTTTTAAAGGTGTTCAAACTCTGTTCGTGTTCATTTAAATTTTTAGTGGCATGTTCAAGCTCGATTCGTTTATTTTTTGTCATGTTCGGCTCGGTTCGTTTAACGTTCACGAACATGTTCGTTTAATGTTCACGAACGTGATCGTTTATATGTTCGATAATTTGTTCGTTTAACGTTCGTGAACATGTTCGTTAAGCGTTCGCGAACGAGTTCGTTTGTATATATTCATCAACTTGTCCATTTAGCGTTCACGAACATATTCGTTTAATGTCCATTTAGCGTTTACGAACATATTCGTTTAGCGTTCGCGAACGAGTTCGTTTGTATATATTCATCAACTTGTCCATTTAGCGTTCACGAACATATTCGTTTAGTGTTCATGAACATGTTTGTTTAGCGTTTGCGAACATGTTCGTTTAACGTTCGTGAACATGCTCATTTATGATTTCTACAATTTTAATTAAATAAACATACATGAATTAAATAAAATAAAATTAACCAACATAAGTATTCGTTTTAAAAAATAAATATATAGTGTACCACAACAACAAAATAAAAGCATAAACAATGTTTATTTTTAGAGAGATTTGAAAGAGGAGTGTGGCTATAGAAAATTAGGGGAAAATGGTGATTGAGGTTCCAATATGGTTTATATACTTTGAATTTAGGGTTATTAAAGAACATAAACGAGCGAATAAACAAACATAAACGAGCTTATAAACGAGTATATAAACGAGCTTATAAACGAACATAAACAAGTTTGTTCGTGAACATAAACGAGCCGAACGCACTTATGTTCATGTTCGTTCGTTTATTAATCGAACATAAAATATTTGTTCATACTCGTTTATTTAACTTAATAAACGAACATTATACGAATAGTTCACGAACAGCTCGTCGAACGCTCTGTTCGTTTACACCCCTAAATATGCATAATTATGTACATTTTAATATGTGTTTTATTTCATTCACTTCGGGTAATGAAAAATATGTGCTCTGTATCATTCACTTCGGGGAATGAAAAATATTAAATATAGCATATTACATCAAATTGGTTATCTATCAAAGATAAACTCTCAAAAGCTCTTCCGAAGCATTTATATTTCAGTACTTTGAGATATAATGCTCACATTTTCCCTTGTATTTAAATGAGAAAATATTTCTTATGCTTAAATAGTATGAGTACTAGCGTTGTTTGCGAAACATAAATAACTACAATTCATTGTATATTTTATTCCAAAAATAATAATATTCTTCAAAGGGTAAATTAATATAAAATGTAAATAAATAACATTTAAAATAAATTAACATAAAACGTAAATAAATAATATATAAAATAAATTAACATAAATAAATAGCAAATAAAAATAAATTAACATAAAACAAAATAAATAAAGATCAATTATTTCTTTTAGATGTTATAAGTGAAATAAAATAAATGACGAATTATTCTCTTGAAGGATTATGAGAAAATTAATAATATCCAATTGAGTTGGATCAACAACGCTATAATTATTTTCGCCATAAAGAAAATTTGTTTATATTTTCTTTCATTTATCATTCATAATTACGGATAAAGTCCATAATACTTCGGCGTTTGACAAGTACGAGATCAATGGTTTATACCATCACATTGATAACATAAAGATTTTGATATGATCTCTATCATTCTTGTCATCTTTATAATTTCACTTCTTGTGGATACAAGCATTCTTAAAATAATCATCTTATCCATGCTTATTTTATGATCTCAATCATTACCACAATTACTAATGTGGTATTTATTCTTTCCGCTATAAAATATTACATTCACTTCAGGGAATGAAGCGGAGACTAATAGGTATTTAAAACATTTTCATGATATTGTGTCTGCAAGACAATATTAATGTGTAAAAAATGGAGTATGTTTTTGTAACATATCCTCATCAATGATACTCTGACACATAATTGAGTTTTATTCACTAACTATACAGTGAATTATCATGTTTGCATTCACTTAAAGAAATTAAACAAATTTAATAATCGCATGGAATAAACATCATGCTTGCATTCACTTAGAGAATGACATAAATTCAATAATCGCATGGAATCAACATCATGCTTGCATTCACTTCAAGGAATGACATAAATCCAATAATTGCATGGAATAAGCATCATGCATGCATTCACTTCAGGGAATGTCTCCCATAAAAATTCTTGGATCAAGACGATTTTCATAACTTGCACTTGGGAGAAGTTTATAGTCAAGTTTTTAGACAAAAAATTTACTTTCAAGCATATATAGACTTTATAATATTCATACTATTAAATAGTAATTTATCAACCAATATATATACAATAATACAAGAAACAAAAATTTAATTCTCATACCCGGCGTTATTAAACCAGTCCACAAGGTCCTTTAAAAAGAAACTCCTTTGAGACCAGTAGTCTCACAGAACGAGATGTCCAACCAATATACTCGGATTAAACCAACATAACAAAAAATATATTAATTAATTAAAGGTTTAATATTTGTTCTAATATCATGCAATACTTAGAATATGATTAAAGCATAAACTTTCATCATCATAATAAAATAAACAAATATTGGTTATAAATAAAGATAAAAAAAATCTCATATTAAATAAGTAAAACATACTGGACTTTCCACTAATTTGAATATATGGTAGGTTTAATCATCAATATTTTATTAAAATCTTTTTTAGGAATTTTCGACAAGCACCACGGTAATTGAGCCACTTTATCGCTACATAAACACCAAACAATCAAAAGTTTTTTAAAAATTAAAAATAAAGTCAAAAATCAAGAAAGAAAGATAAATCGAAATTAGAACATGATTGAGGGAGAAGAACTTATCTTTGATTCATGCTAGTAATAAATTCTTTTCAATAACTCCTTTGAGATTTGAACGACAAATACCTTCGTTGATTAGAGTCTCGTGCTGATAACGTGTTGTAAATAAAGTAAATAACGAGAATAAAATAAGAGAACAAAGATGAGAGACAAAAGAGAGAGATTTTATTATATTCTCAAAGTAGGATTGTGTACAATGCTTTCTCTAAAAGTTTATATTTATAGGCATAAAATGGAAACCCTAATTTTAATAGGTATTAAACCTTAATAATAAAGCCTATTAAAATTTAACTTAATATATGAATATCCACCATGAATAAAGATAACACTTTATTATATTTTATAAATTGAATTTTATGATTTCTTACCACCCCCACCCTGAATTTAGAAAAGTTCTATAAATACTACAACACTGGCTCAGACCAATTCATCCCATTTCCTAGTGTTTCAAACGTGCTTAGTATCTAAAGAAATGTCTTCCTCAAAGCTTCCATCATCAACTCTTGGATCTCTGTCCAACCAGCAGAATCGTCCCTTAGCCAACTTTACTCCTAACGTTTGGGGGGATATTTTCTTAAATCCATCTAAAATGGTAAATATTTTAGATCTTAATATTCGTTCATATTCCGATTAGTAGAGTGTTATAACCGTATCTAAAATTGTATACAATTCTGCAGAATATTGATGCTGCAACTCAGCTACAACACCAAGAATTGAAAGAACAAGTACGGAGGATGATTCCGGTAGACGTCGATGATGAGTTGCTGCAGAAATTGCGTTTGATTGATACAATCAAACGGTTGGGAGTGAGTTACCATTTCGAAACAGAGATAGAGGAAGCACTGCACAATGTTTATGAGCTTCATCTGGACTGCAAACATGACCAAACTCTCGAGGCTACTTCTCTTCGATTTCGATTGCTTCGAGAGAGTGGATTTCCTGTTCCCTGTGGTGAGTACTTTCAGAATTGCTTAATCCCATTACTGGAGGTTTGTTTACATATAATAATACCATGTTGGATTGAACAGATACGTTCAACAAGTTCAAAGATGATGAAGGAAACTTTTGCAAGTCCTTAACAAGTGACGTGAAAGGTTTGCTTGAACTATACGAAGCTGCACATTTACGTGTTCATGGGGAAGAAATACTCGAAGAAGCCATTGCCTTCACCACTACTCATCTCGAGTTAGCCCAAGCTGGTGGCATTCTGGACTATCCCCTTTCAGCCTTAGTCTCCAATGCTCTCTACCAACCCATCCGCAAGGCCCTGCCAAGGCTGGGGGCAAGGCGATTCATTGCCGTTTATCAACACGATGCTTCACACGACAAAACATTGTTGAAGTTTGCTGTGTTGGATTTCAACCTGTTACAGAATTCACACAAGGAAGAGCTATGCAAACTTTCTAGGTAACATATTACTCCTTTAACACTAATTAATATTTAATTTTAATCCAATTTAAAGGAAAAGATAACTCATAATTATATGTTTCGTTTTAGGTGGTGGAAAGATTTAGATTTTTCCACAAAACTACCATTTGCTCGAGATAGATTGGTGGAATGCTACTTTTGGATGTTGGGAATGTACTTTGAGCCTAAGTACTCTTTTGGTAGAGAGATATTAACAAAAGTAATTGCTATGGCATCGGTTATGGACGACACATATGATTCATATGGAACATTTGAAGAACTCCAACTCTTTACCGATGCAATTCAGAGGTCAATAACTTATATATTCGTACATAAATACTATCTATATTATTGAATTTTAAAGTTTAATTAATTTAACTATTTATGTTTAAGACACATTAGTCGGTACGTTTAAATTTGATTTTTAGGTGGAACGATGATTGCATAGATCAACTTCCTGATTACATGAAACTATTCTATAAGCCACTATTAGATTTTTATAGAGAAGTGGAGACGGCGATGACAAAACAAGGACAATCGAATCGTGTCCAATACTCTATAAACAAAGTAAACGCCCTATCTTATATTTATGATTTTTAACATATGTGAAATTATTTCTTATTTTGTTGATTTTCATTTTTATAGTTTAAGGAATTGAGTGAAAGTTATTTTGACGAGGTCAAATGGCACTATGAAAACTATGTACCAACCATGAAAGAGTACATGAGGGTCGGAATTATATCTACTGGTACTACTGTATTGAATGTCACATCTCTTGTTGGAATGGGAGAGGCACTGACACCTGAGATATTTTATTGAAAAAATATCTACTGGTACTACTGTATTGAATGTCATCTTTATGATGATATCGTTTCACATAAGGTATCATTTTATTGAAAAAATCAATTAAGTATTTTTAAATTAACTTACATTATACATATATATATATATATGTATGTATGTATGTATGTGCAGTTTGAGCAAGAGAGGGGACATTGTATGTCGGCTATTGAATGTTATATGATAGAACATAGAGTTTCCAAAGAAGAAGCATGCAATGAATTGAAGAAGTAAGTAGATGATACATGGAAAGATATAAACCATGAGATGATATTTAGTGAGATATCTAAGGTTGTTCCAATGTTGGTTCTTACACGAGTTCTTAATTTAACAAGGGGATGTGAGTTCATGTATATAGCTGGAGATGGGTACACACATGTTGAAAAAACTACAAAAGAGGGAATCAAGTCTTTGCTCATCGATCCAATCTTAGTCTCGGTTTAAGAAAATTAATAATCTACCTAATCAAGTAATTTCTTACATGATTGGGTTGCTTTAAGATATTACTCGACCTGGACACCTAAATAATTTATAATATATGTTTATGTTGCTTTTATGTGTCGTATTGTGTTTTAAGACGTTATGTAATCTTAATGCCTCATTAATCATTCACAATTAGTGAAGAATGTAGCTGATGGTGTTTGAGTATATCAAAATAAAAAAAAGGGAATGTGTTTAGTAGTTTTAGAAGTCGATGAATATGATTGTTTGTATTTCAATAATAATTTTATAAGTTTATTTATGCATAATCAATTATCAGTTAATAATGTCATTAATTTAATCACGTAATCAATTTTTAAGCTCGTGATATTGAGATTGTATTCCAATTATAAGGTTATATCTAGGTTAAATCGACTCAAATTCGGATCAAACCTATATATTACAAAAACACAAATTTCTTGATAGGTTGTTTGATTTACCTTTCAATTCGGTTAATATGTGTACTGATATAGTAAGATTATTTTTTAACTGGTATTTTTCCTACAGAAATAACGAGTGAACTTAGACGGAACAACTAAATATCTGACGAAAGGATAACGAACCATTGACTTAAATTAAATTCTTCAATCGTTGTTGTTTCTATAGGTTTGTTTATATTTTTAATTAACTATTTATCTAAATAATTAAAATTGTATTCTTTATTGAAAATATGTTATTTTTTCTGTTTATTCATTTGGTATTTCTGTTGGAAAAAAAATAGTGAGAAGTGATCAATTTTGAGACATATTTTGGATTAATAATTCGAATAAAAAAATTATTGGTTCGTATTATATTCCGTGAGATCTTTACAACAATATCACATATGCTCAAAATGGTTGAGTGGTGAATGAGAAATTGATGCTCAAAGTAAGAAGGTCGTGAATAGAGTAAGGAATGAAACCCTCATTATCCCACATGGACGGGATAAATGAAGTGAGAAGTGTTTATATACATTTACTCACATAATTATCATTGAATGACTTGATTTTTGGGTTTGGGTGCATGATGTGATTAAATACAAATTAAAAATATTTTACCCGTTATGATTTTTCTCTTTTTATTTTTTATTTTTTTTTGATATTCAAGAAGAGTTTGTATTTCACTTAAATACAAATTAAAAGTTTAGATAAGATAAAAATAATTATTTATAGTAAATTTAAATTTAATTCGAATTAAAACTCTCACCTATTTTGAATTAATTAATGTGGTATTAATGTTTATCAAAGCACTAAAAAATTTAAATGAAATGAATATCCATGAAATAAAATAACAAAAAGGAAGGGTGAAGAATGTCGTGCGTCCATGAAACAATTCAGTACAGCTGACAATTTTATAATATTATTATAGAAACTTGTCCATATATTACGTTTAAAAATAATAATGAAAATAAAAAAAATACAATAATAATAATTATTAGAAAACAAGGTGATCGTCGCATGTTGCCCTCACCATTAAAGCAATTTCTAGGAAAAATAAATCAATTGTTTGTACAAAACGTAACTTTACTAATAGGGTTAGTTCAGTATGTGTTTTAGTATCGTTTAAGGTCTCGAATTTAAAATATTATAAATATAAAAAATTATTAAAAAATTATTTATAAAAATTAAATATACAATATGAATTAATCTAATTTAATTAGTATAAAACTGTATAAAAAACGAGAGAGAAAAAACGTGCCTTTGTAATGCTATTTTTTTACCAGCTATACTTGTTCCATTCATTGAGTATATTTGAAATAATGTTGCTTCAAGTCTAGTTCATTTTGATAACAAAGGTTTCCTTTTATTTAATAACTCTTAATGAATTGTGTATTAATTTTTTTCCTAATAACTTATTACCTCGAAGTTGAAAGTTAGATAGGTTATTAAGAGCAGTGACGGATCTAGAAATTTATTTGAGGGTGGACACACGAAATTTAGAAATCTTAGGGTGGGTACAAAGCTTAAATATTATAAAAACTTAAGGGTCAATTCATAAAAATTAAGAAAATTAAGGGTAAATATATGAACTTTGAAAAGTTCAGGGTGGACACGGGCCCACCCTATTTAAGGGTGCATCCGCCGGTGATTAAGAGGACTTAATGGAAGCTAATATTTTTGGTATATTATGACACATTTAAATCATTAAAAAGTGTTTGATTCACGAAAAAAATATTATCAATAAAAATAATTTATTGCAGAATTATATAGCTATGTTCAGTTTGAGAACATTTTCAAGGTAAAATTATATTATAGGTCATTTCTATCACGTCATTTATGAAACTAACTAATCAAATGTATCTATTTTATTAACTTTTTTTGTCTCATCTTTATTATGAAGTGAATCTTCACTAATATTTATTATAAATTAAACTTAAAAACAATTTTTACCAAATAAAAGTTCACTTAATAAAAAATAAAATAAAAAAATTAATAAAATATATATTTGATTGATTAGTTTCATACATAATGTAATGTAAATGACTAATATTATAATTTCTCCTCTGTAAAAGTTAATATAAAATTTTCAATATTAGCACTTTTTTCTTTAAATGGTAAGAATGTGATTAAAATACTTAAATATTTAACAATTTTTAACTTATTTGGATTAAAATAATTTTAATATAATTTTTTTTATTTCACTCAAACACTTTATTTTATTTGTTCTTTCATAAAATCTTTAGAAAAAAATATCGGGCTTCTGTCCTTGTTTAGCTTTTCTCTTGGTAAGCTTTCTCTTCACATTTTCTCTTTTATTGAATTCTCTTTGTTCTTAATTGTTTTTGTTGAATTTTATGTTACTTCGTTCTATATCAACACTTTGTATATTTTTTTTAAGATAAAAATCTTTAATAAGTGTTGATAGCTTAATAAATGAAAGGATTAACTTATACTGGTATAAGGTAGAGTTGATAGTTTAAACAACATAAATATAAAATTTGTGCGGAAAAGACCATACTTCTACCAAGTAATAATAGATTAGTACAAAATAATATTATGACTTCATATGATACAAGTGTTACGGGTCGCGAGTTAAGATCTGAATCATTGGCACAATAAACTTTACAAGAGATCCGAAGAAGAGCTTTGGGCCTGGATAGATCATCAGACTGACCCGATCCATGGATAATGTTTCTAGAAAGCTTATCCATCCACCTATGTGAACATCCTATGTAGAAGTGGTAAACGAGTCATTCGGTTTGATTTCGGTTCAGATTGTTTCGGTTTGATTTATTTCAATTTTGTTTGTATTCGGTTTAGATTCGGTTCGGGTTAAACTTGAATCGCCGAACAAGTCTTTTTATTTGTAAAAACCATCATCGAACATATCTTTTTATTTGATAATATTATCATTTAAGTTTAATTTCAATAGTTCAATAATTCAAAATCAACCATCATTGATATTAATTATTTAACCTGAATTTATCGAATTATGAGCCAATTTTATAACTATATTTTTAATTTCATATTCGATGATGGTTTTTAGTATGATATATTTTTTTATATTTTAAAATACACATAAAAAAGAGATAATTTTATGGGCATAAAGGCAAACCTTAAATCATAATTGTATATATGATGAGCATATTGAAAAATCTATGTTATTTCTATTTTAACTTTTAATCCATCTTTTATCTTTACAGTGACCAAACCACCATCGATTTTGAGTTTTTGACGGTGATCACCCTTTTCGATTCTTATTTTCCTCTCACTTAGATTGAAATTAAATAATAATAATAATAATAATAATTTACTTTTTTCCCTCTCACTTTTCCTTTATTTTTTACAAATTAGAATATTTTTATTTTTAGACTTAAATCTCTAAGACTTATATTAACTTCCCCCTTTTATTGATATCTTCTTCCTCTCTTTCATGAATCACGCTAGCTCTGATAAAGACTGATTGAAAAAAAAATATATTAATTTTTAAAGAAGAAAATATGATATTAAACATTAAATTATTATCAGATGTAGTGATTAACTAATATTATCATAATACAAAAGGATAATAAAATATATATTATTTTATTATTTATCACATTGTTAAAAAATAAACAATAATAAAAATAAATTATTCATTTACTTTGACTCAATTATAGGGTTAAAATCAGATTGATGTTCGGTTTAGATCGATTTTGAGAAAGTTAATTTCGGGTTGCTTTTGGTTCGGGTGAAAACCGGTTCGGGTCAAATCGGTTATAGGTCTATATCGGTTCTTCTAGAACTCGGATCGGTTTCGATTTCGATTTCGGTTTCGGTTCGGGTTTTAGATCAAGTTAGGATCTTCTTGTTTAGATTCAATCAGGTCTCGATTCGGATAAATCAGTTCGATTTTTGATTCTCAGATCAAGTTTGACAAGTTTAATCCTATGTGAACATAAGAGATATTTTTCAGTTGAGAATATTTTAGGAATTATGCTTTTGGATAAGATAACGTAAGATTGTTTCTAGGTAAATCGATAGTGACCATCGAATGTAAAGGAACTCAACTATAAATAGAGGCCTTCCCACCTCACCTTATATTATCATCTCATTCTATTCCTTAGTAGTAAAAGACATTCACTCTAAATCCTTTGAAGTGTTCTTATTTTGTTTTTCACTTTATTTTAGAGTTTTTCGTAGTCATTCTCGCTATTCTTCACTTAGAACAATCTTTCGTTTTTGAGTACTTTGAAATTTTAATCTTTTGGAGTGAGATTTCAGGTCTACTTAATTGTTTGTCTTAAGGACTCGACTTAAGGCTGTCGTATGAGTTAACTGGTTTAAAACTCTGATCCCGTGACACAAACATAATTTAAAGTTCGAACAATAAAATAAATAAAGTTTTACTCTTTTTTACAAAAAAAATTATAATTTATTTTACATAATTCAATATTTATATTATACTAAAATTTATCTTATTGCTCAGTATGTGGCATGAATAATTATTATTTTTTAAGGTTTTAAAAAAAAATCACTATATTTTGATACATTATGATATCTGAATGTTGTCCAAACAAAAATGGTTGGTATCCTGCTAATTTGTTTTAATATATCATAAAGATAATATAATCAAATATACTCTAAAATAAACTTATATATCTTTAATAAATATTAATATCTTATATTTTAGTTAATAAATTAAATTAAATAAGATAATAAAATATTTTTAGTATAATCTTATATTCTAAAAATATTATTCTTAAAAATAATCCTACATTTCGCTAAACCAACACAAATCGAATCTAACGACTAGTTTATAATTAACAATATTTTATATATATTAAATTATAATTGATACAAAATTTAAAATAAAAAATAAATTTAAGATTATTTTTAAATAAATTTAATATTTTTATCGTTATATATATATAATCATTAAATAATATTTTTAATTTAATTAATAAATTTTAAAAATTTAAATTTATATAAAAACATATTTTAGATATGTAATTTAATATATTTTATTAATTAATTAAAAATTAAAATGTATATAAATATCATTATAATATAATTGAAATGTATATTAAAAATTTTAAAAATTCTACTATTTAATATCTTTAACTTTATAATATAACTCTCTAATAGTTCGTACCTTTCACATAAAATTCAGTGTTTAGTGAGGAGCGAATTTAATGTTATTTTTGGAAAAAAAAGCACAAGATATAAAGTTTCTTGTTTTTTATTTTTAATTTTTTATTTATATAATAATGTTATTATTTTTTTTTGTTTTTTAATGAGACTACAATTTTTATATTTGTTATAGCAAATTAAGGATTTTGTTTTTATGATTCTTATTTGATATTTGGAGCAAAGCCTCTGCCATCAAGCCTGTCTCGTAAGAGTTGTATCGGAATAACATAAGGTGATCGAATTTAATAGTCCTGTATAAGGTCGGGTAAAATTTAAATCGATTCTAAAAGATTAAATAATTTGACTTGATTTAAGGTGAAAATATTTGATTCGATTCGAAATTTTATAAACTCGACTTGAAATTTTTTTAAATAAAGTTTGAATTGTAAAATAGAAATTTAATATAACTCAAATAACTCAAAAATTTTAGTAATTGAAGTATTTATTTTTAAGTTAGAGATGAATTCTTCAAATTTTTGTGAGATATATATACCGATACAAAAAAATATTACCACATATAAAAAATATAAAAAAATAAATATATATATCTTATATGAACAATAAAAGTCGCAAAAAAAGAAAATCGACGAAAAAAATAGAAAACAATATGTTCAAGTATTCTAAATACAATATATAAGGTATCTTGGCTATTGAATCAGTCGTTTCGGTACTGAGTTGTTCACATGGACATGGTAGCAAAAAACCTTTCATGCAAAGTTGCAGCTCGCTCTAGCAAGGATACTCCAAGGCTACCTTCTAAAGCATTTTGGGAAAAAATTACCGGACCAAGTTGGCATTGATCGCCGGCAAGTAGACAACGTTTTCCTACAGTATCGGGATCCAACAAGAGGGTTCAATTGCCTGCCCAGCTTCGTCTATAACAACCACGTCAAAAGTATCTAATTTTTGAATAAGTGAATCAACTACTTTAGTGTAACTCATTTTTAAGTGTTTGGACAAAACTGTATAATTTTTTTGTTTTATAATTTTTTGTAATTTTAAAAATTTATTTTCAATGAAACAAACACTTTATAATTTTATTGATCTTTTAACTTTTAATTTTCATAGAATTAATTTTATTACTATAAAATAAATTTTATAATAAAATTAATTCTATGATTATCATTTTGGCGAACCCACAATCTTCCAACTTGATTGTTTGTACCCCTCGATGAGTCTTCCTTCCTATTCCAGTGTTGAAAGTCTTGACAAATTTGATAATTCTCCAAGGAATAAATTCCCTAATGAAATCCGAATTTGACAATGCTCGTTGGATTCTCTTTCAAAAGTAGGGTCCGTGCATTCTCTAGTATGTCTGGAAGTCTAGTTTTTGCTTTTGATATTATATAATTATTAATATCTAATTAATTAATAAATTAATTTAAATTATATATTATACAAATTATTGCAAGCTGAGTCATCAAATCCGGTTTACTGGTTTATTCCATTTACAATATCATGTTCTTGTATCATAATACAAATATTAAAGAGGACTGTTTTTAAAATAAACAAGATGAAAACACAGCTCTAAAGATATTTTAGTAACGATCAGTCGTAGTCTGTCTGTTTTATTACAAAGTATGAGCAACGATCGTAACCAAATAAGTAACTATTCCTCGTACTCAACCAATCACAGAGGTGCGGTTCATAAAAGCATTGTTTAGAAGCAAGCTTCACAGAGCCAACAGCAACAAAGAGCGAACAAGCTGTAGTTACAACTCAAAAGCATTAGATTAAAGAAAGAAAATACGAAACTAAATTATAAATAAAAAATATAAAAAAATATTTGAAGTACGAGAGAATTTAAAATTTTTAAAGGGTGTGATTGTCTTCTCCTGTGTTCCTCGATCCAAATATCTTAACTACTTCTGCATGAACATTTACCAACAGAACTCTTATGTCTTTGTGTGTGTATTTCTTACCATCCTTCTATGAAACCTCTGTCTCCTTTCTTCTTTGAACGTGGGAAGCGCTTGTTGTGAGCATCTGGGTGATGAGCCGTAGGGTATCCTGGTGGTGGCTGCTGGTTTTCTGCTGCAAGATCAGACTTGGCCATTGTGGTATATATGTGTTCTCTAGCTCTAGCTCGTATCAAGGAGGGTTGCTGAGATCTGCTCCCAACCCATCCATTTATATACATCTTTAACTCTAACAGTAAACTTAAAATCCAATGTGTCGCGGGATGACTTTTACTTTTTCTAGGACATTGTATTGCTTGGAAAGTTATAATCCAAAAAATACTCAATACCAAATGGAGATCGAATAAAAAGAATAAAGGGTACACTAAAGATTATTTCTCTATGCAACCAGATCTATCTTTTGTATACGAACAAAGTTGCAAACACTTCCACATAAAATTTCATAAAGATTACTTCTCTTATTTGGATCGGAAAAAATTGATTCGAGATTTGAATTGATATTCGATTTTGACTCAAATATAATCTAGAATTTAAAATAAAATAAATTAAAATTTGTCTGAAATTTAGTTGAATTGACATGGATCTGAACTGATTTTCAATAAACTGAAAATATTCCGAATTTATTTTACTCAAGCGCGATTTAACCAAACAAATTTTATTGGTTTGTTGATGGATATATATAATAATAGGGGTTATATTTTGATACAAACTGTGTAAAAAATTTACAAACCACTATTTTATATATATTTCGATTAAACTCATACTCAATCTAAAGATTCAAAGATTGATCCGAATAAAAAAGTAATTGATCTTCTATTGACCAAAAATCGAATCAATCCGATATTGATCCTACTTAATCTAAAGAACCATAAAATTAAACCTAAACTAACCCTGATACAAACTAAAATCAAATAAAATTAAACCTAAAATTACCCGAATCAAAATATTTGAACCGAACCCAAATCGAGTAATTAATTTGTCACTTCTACTTTAACCACTAAGAGAATATTCTTTTATTAGTAATCTTGGACTAATACAATTAATTAGTTTCCATCTGGTGCACTGAAAAGAAGATCTGAAATCCGACGTAAAGTTTTATTTTTCCACCTCATGATCTTCTACAAGTCTAGCAAAGCTGATAAATGACGCCGCCCATGAGTTGGATTTTGATTCCTTAGTTTGGCACAACAGGGAAAAACTAAGTCGGCCGAAAGGATCGATGTGATATTCAGAATATAAGCAGAAAATCAACCTTCATATCCAATACTTGAGGCTGACAAAACAATGAAATAAAGTTGATATTAACATGGGAATACGAATAAGTAAGATGCCCACTGGTGACAACAGAATCGATGCTTTGCTTCTATCAGTAGAACAGCAGCACCGAAAGAAGATAGTTCAGAATTGTTTACATACAGATCATCTTTCAATCCCAAATTCGGATTAATTCGGTTTAAAGTATTACATACGATTTACTAAAATGAGATTTTTAAAATTAGAATAATATTTTTTTAAAAATTAATATATAAAAGTATTAGATTAGTGTAAAAATTACTTGTAAATATATAAATATTTATACTTCAAAATGTTGTTCATCTAACATATTTCAAAGCATAATCATTCGTAACGCTTTCAATATCAATTTTTTTTTAAAAAAATATCACTCTCGGTTACTATGAAAATAAGTTTATTTAATCTTTCTTGCAACATATATGTCCTTAAATATAACTTTACTAATAAACGTCATATATTGTCAAACAAATAAATAGTATAAAGAGAAGAAGGATAGATCTGTAGAGACTAAGGAGTTTCTGATATTAGTAATTTTGATTTTGATTATGAGAAAGAAGTAAGTAAAATGTGGGTTTTATTAAGCGAAGAAAATATAAATAAAGTAAACGAAGAAAAGCCATTTAATTTAAAAAGATAATGTAAGAAAGCTTTAATAGAAATCAACTTGAAATAACTAGCCTCAAGCTTCGCTACTTCAGATACAGGTCGGTTACAATCTATAAAATCCAACCCTTATAACTTGTTTTTCTCTCTAATAAACCGATAATCTAAAATCAATTATTAGACTCTAATTTTCTGGTTAGGCTAACCACACCTATCATTTTCACAATAAAACAATTTTAAGTATCGAAAGAAACCGGTTCGGACTATATTGTCTCGATGAAAATTAAATATGATCTTAATCTCCTTTAACAAATCCATCGCTAAATGTGTTCACATGAACTCAAATTTATTACAACCTAATCCTTCCTCCTAACTATAAATAGGGACATTTAATTCAACACTAGCTTTTTGAAATGAAAGAATAAAGATTTTATTATAAATGTTAATATCGATGTTGATCTAAGATTTTATTATCAAATTTGATCTTAATTTCTCTCAGTAAAAACGAAGTTGTTGTGTAATTTTTGATTCTCACAAATTGAATTGACGCCTTGATTTAAGTCCTTGACTAATAAAAAAATTACTAATAGAAAAATTATCTGAGTTTGATTATGGTAAAAATCATACTTAGCATTTTAACCAAAAATAAATAAATAAAAACAAAGAAAAATAAAGAAATTTTTTTTATTGAACTCCAAAACTAGAAACAACTACGAATATAAAATGGGAGATGAAATTTGAGATGATTTGTGTTACCATAAGTGGGTATTATAGTCTATTAAAACCCTAAAATAACCTAAAAATAAATCCTAAAATATTTGAATTAAATCCTAAACATAAAATCTAAATTTAAAATTTAAATTCGAATGATAAGCTATGACGCGCTTAATAATCTATCGGGTATGCTGACACAAACTTCTAGAAGGTTGTTGACGTAGCGCCACGTTGGATTTTCATGCCTAAATTTATGCCCACTAATCCAACTTTAAATTCACAGAAAAATTGAAGAATTTCTCCCTTTTAAGTGTATTTTCTAGAATTATAGTCTTATACAAAAAACATATAAAAACACCCGAATGAGCACTATAAACTTATAATTAAAGACAAAAATATAAACATTTAAACCATCTATCAATTTTTCACTCACTTATTCGATACTTGTCCTCAAATATTTCTCAATCAACGCATCAAAAATTTCAAGTAGCCATCTCAATTTCGTAATATTCCCAAGACTTACAAGCAAAACAAAATCATAACAATTAATGAAAATTAAGAACAATCAAACTAAAGACGTAATTAAAAACAAGTAATAGCAAAGAAGACTTCCCAATTATTCATTAATCTCAAAGAAAACAAGACTTAGTACTTTAAATGATTTAGTCATTTCACTAAAGTGTTTCAGATAAAAAGAATCGCTTAAAATCTAACTAATCAGTGCATTATCATAAGCCTTTAACTAAATCTAATTATCACTACTACGTATGAATTATGATGCGATAATCAAGATATCTTTAAAAGGATTGTAATGTGGTTAAATACCGAAAAATAGGATTTAGTAATATTCCAAGACCAAGATAAAAATATTTCATAGTATTACTCGAAGGGAAGTAAAAATGAAAAGAAATAAATCAAATAAGGAAACTTGTAACTAAATGATTTTTTGTTCTTTTTTTTTTCTCTTTTTCTTTTCTATTTTTTACTACTCGAACAACATATTAGAACTCTTTAGCAATTTTTTATTTTTTTTATGCGTTGATTTTTCTACACTGTTCGAACCAAACTGCATTGGATTTTTTCTACATGATATTTTTCTATATTGTTGGAACCAAACTAATTTTTTTTTACATTTTTTGAATCTTTTTTCAAAACTCTCTCCTTTTCTCTCAATATTTTTGGAATAACTTCAAATTTATCTAAAAAAAAAAAAAAAAGGGAAACAATAAAAATAGGTATAAGTTAAAAATATGGTAAATCAAATAAAAGGATAAGGCTCAAAGTTGATTATCTAAGGGATAAATAAACAAAAGGTAAGCTATTTTTTGAGAAGAAAAAGAGATTAAATCTTAATGCCTCTATCACAATAAAGCGTCATATTCAATTATGTAATCTCGACAAATATAATGCTACAAGTTCTAGAATATAAAAAAATAATCGACACACTCAAACAATAACAAATAGCAAGAAAGTAAATATATGCTTATTAGGCTCAAAA
Source organism: Abelmoschus esculentus (assembly GCA_035048815.1). NCBI lineage: Eukaryota > Viridiplantae > Streptophyta > Magnoliopsida > Malvales > Malvaceae > Abelmoschus > Abelmoschus esculentus. Next base: position 9,567,741 of record JAUCBN010000049.1, read on the forward strand.
ATCACATGAAAGGCTATTGTGTAACGTCCCGAAATTAGGCTTAGAAGTTAGTTAAGTGAGTAGATGGTTCTATCAAACCAGATTAGGCGGGCTATCCTACTTTCGAAAATTAAACGATAATAAATATATTTGGTCAAAATAAAAATATGAAAAAATGGTAAAAAAAGATTTTTATTTAATTTATATTCGACTTTATTAATGATTTTTTATTTATTAATGATTTTTAATTATTTTACCAACATCTTAACTAAATCCTTTGATTTTTCATATTTTAATCAACGGTTGAAGGTGGAATCTGAATTAGAGATAAGAATTCGTTCTTCTCCTATTTACATGTTTTTTTATTAAAATTTTCAACTTTTTTGACTCTTTAACTTTGTTTTCTAATGAGTTTTCATGATTAAGTGAATGTACAATTGAGATTTGGGTTGGATCTTGGTGGTTTTTAATGTAAGTTCATTTGGATCTGTTTTAAGGGATTAAGTTTATGTAATAAACATCGTTCTTATCAATTGAGAGGTTAATTGATGGCTTTAATCAATATAATCCTGAAACAAGGTAGTTAGCTTAATTTCTAAGGTGAAATCAAAAGGGATTATGCTTAGTTATACAATGTCAAGTTTTTATGTCCATAATTTTTTTCTTTTTTCCTATAATATTTGTTTAGTTTTTATATTTTTAAGTATTAGAATTAGTAGTTATAAATATTTTAAACATTAGAATTGTAGTTAGAATATTTTAGTTGTTTAACACTTGTAATTGAGCATTTAGTTTAATAAAATTCAATCTAGTCCTTGTGCCTTTAATTAATGTTTTAATTGTTTAATTTATTTGCATGCTTACTTGAATGTTTTTAAAAATTATATATTATATTTGCTTAGGAGAACACCTAATTCACACTTAACTAAATAAATTAGAGTTTTTTTAGGATTAGTTACTCTAATTAATTAAATAATTTTAATAGGAAGAAAATTATATTAAATGAATGGTGTATTTAATAATATACCTCGGATATACTAAGTTGGTCGGTTTCTCATCATATGAGACTTTGACCAAGGGTGTACTTTGGTATCACATTAGATGTGTCATTCTTATTTAGAAAATGACAAATAATATACGATTAGTATAAAAATAAAATTAATTAGGTAAACAACTAGAAGAATAAATAATAATGTTATTAATTTCTGTAAGTGTCTAGATGATAACGTCTAATTGTTTGGGTGCTACCATAATACCTTTGGAAGATTAATAATATAACAGGGCCTTAATTATTTAATTAATAGAGACTAATATGATAGAACTTAAAATTGATCGGATAATAATCTGTCATGCATTTACACCTTCTGTAGCAAAAATTATATTTCTTCAAAATACGAGTTAGGATTTCTTAACGTAACTGGACATCTTGTTCAAGATCGTATTTACAGGAAATGTATTTTCTTATCCAAAAGGATATCTTCATTCGAACGATATTCATTTGACAATGACAAATTAAATTGATATTATTGTTCAAAATGTCAAAATGTCACATGTAATTAATAAGGTACTGATTTCGGGAGCTCATAAGGGTCGTCCTTACGCGTAACCGACTCCCGAACACAAATATTTTAAAAAGAATCTATAATTTATTTTATAGTGTCCGACTTATCAAAGTGGCCGATGACGATTCCAAATCGTTTTAAAATTAAAATAATATATATTTTAATAAAACCCTAATTTTTAAATTAACAATTAAAAAAAATAAAAACTTGGTTTTTAAAATTCAATCACTAAATTATTTTTACACCTCGATTTTATAAATGATGACGAAAAAGTTGAAATGTGTATAGTGTACAAAATCAGAATCAAAATATTATATTTTAAATTTGACAAAATTTTTAAGAAGGTGAAAAAAGTGTACATCATTTATCGAATTTGGCACAAAATCAAATCGAGAGTTTGATTCATCTCTTACAAGTTGATATTAGTGAAGAGGAATATTTAACAATGTAATTTTACTTGACCAGTTGTTTTGAAAAATATTTATGGATCTATACCTTTATGTTATATAATATTTTATAACTTATCTATTAAAATTTAAAAAGAGTCGTTTTAACTTGTCAAAATAAAATAAAGCCTTTTCGAAAATAAAATAAATAAGAGAAAGGTAGAATAGTGGAAGAGGGTCATTCAAAGGGAATTTCGTATTTCCTAATCCAATTGATCGTTGTTTTTAATCTAGGATCTACAACAATAAATAAAAAAGGGGTGATAATCGAGATTTAAAATAATCAAAGTGAAATGAAACAATTAATTAAAAACTAGAAGAAAATTAAAGAAGAAAATAAGTAGAGATATCACAAATAATAAAATCGCCTCAAGCTAGCTTTGATTCGATTCTTTCGATCATTGAAATGTATTTTCCTTCAGGATTCATGTCGGTTACAGTCTGCAAGGACCAACCCATTGCAACTTGCTTTTCTCACATGTAACCAATCTTCCCAAGTCTATCTTCGGAAGCCGATTCTTAAGTAAATTAACTATGTCTATCGCCGTTAAAATACTTAGTTTTAAAACTGAAAAAGCCCGATTCGAAAGTTGTCTCACCGAGAATCGTTTTTGATCTCGTTTTTTCCTTAGCGGACCGCCGCTAAGTGTGTTCACAGGAAGTCGAAGTGCCACAGGTCGATCCTTCCTCCCAACTATATTTTTAAGCAACTTTGAAACCAACAACGTCTTTTTGATAAGAAGTAATTTAAAAATGTAAGCGAGGCCGATTGCCAAGCTTTTACGTTCATAAAAACGAGAATGTATCCCGGAAGAGAATTTAGTGCTTTGTTCGAATCTCACGATCGAATCGTTTCATTGCTAGCTCTTTGGCTTGAGAAAATTAGCCAAGCATGATATTGTTTATCATGCTTGACATGTTTTTAAAATAACTGGTAAACATAAAATAAAAAAGAGTAAAGGTGAAAGTGAAAAGAAAACTTTATTTAGAACAAAAGTACTTAAAACAAACTAAGCAAAACAAAAAATGAAAAGATAGATGATAATGATCCAGACTCTCCTAAGAGTGGGTATTTATAGCCTTCGAAATTACAAAGATAACAAAGACAAAAGACAAAATCCTAAAAATTAAGTTTATAAATTGAAGACACATCTCGGAATTCACTCTATTTGCCTAGTTGACCCTATCTATTCAGATTTTTTAGCTAGTCAATCCAAAAGATGCTGATTGTTATCATGCCAGCAGTCATCCCGGAAATCATGCCCGTGAATCCAGCCATGAATCTAGAAAATCAAAAATCTGTAGAATTTTCACCTTTTATGTTGTATTTCTTATTTTCAATGTCCTGCATGGAAAATGAACGAAAAGATCCAAATTAGAAATTTATAACAATCAATCAAGGAGTAATTATCAATAAAATAATATATAATTTAAGCACTAATCAAATTCTCCCTCATTTATTCAATATTTTTGCTCAATCATTTCTCAATTATCATGCTAAAAACCTTAAGTTACCAACTCCAATTTCAAAGAATTTCCAAGATTTCTTAAGTAAACTAAATCAAGTAAATATTGATATTCAAGATCAATCAAGCAAGGCATAATCAATTAAGTGTATATCTACCAAGGCATTTCAATCGTCTATCAATTTCAAAGAATACAAGACTTAGCTCATCACATTGGTTCACTCATTTGCTCAAGTGTTTCGGGTGAAAGAATCTCTCAAGTCTAAACTAATTAATCCATTACCATAGGCTTGTAACCCAATCTAGTTTCCATTACTTAATATGAAAATGATGCAAAAATTAAGAGGAATTTAATATGGATTATAATGGGGTTAAGGTTCGGGTAGGATAAAGGCTAAAAATAGGGTTTGAAAAATTCAAGACAAAGAGAACATTATTCCAAAGATTTATTCAAAGAGAAATAAAAATAAAGAAAGATTTTTTTTACAGTTTATTCGAACAATTCTGCTCTATTTTTCTTCATTGTATTTTTTTGCACTGTTCGAATCAAACCCTTTTTTTGCACTAAACTGTTTTTTTGTGTGTGTTCGAACAATGTAATTTTTTTCTGGACTGTTTTGTTCTATTTTGCACTGTTTCGAAGGTTTTTTTTGAAATAACTTCTCCCTTGTCTTGAAAAAGGGAACAAAAAGAGGGAAATATAATAAAATTGATTTGAGTTTAAAATATGGTGAACAAAGAAAATGATAAGGCTAAAAAATGGTTCACTAAGGGGTAAACAAATAAAATGGGTAGGCTATTTTATTAGGGAAGAAAAGTGGTTTTAATACTAATATAATGCCTCTATCATATTAAAACACCATATTCAAAATGTTTAGTCTCAACAAGTATCGAGTTTCAAGTTCTAGAATGCAATCAATTAGTTTGGCACACTCAAATGAAACAAAGAGCAAGAATAAAATATATGCTAATTAGGCTCAAAACTCACATAAAAGGTTTATTGAACTAAGTCATGCATCCAATTCAATCGACAAATTCATGAAATTATGAAGGAAAATTTACATAAATTAGTCATGTCATGCTATCATTAGGGGTGAGCAATGAAACCGAGAAAACTGAAAAACCGATTCGAACCGAGCTATGCAGTTCGATTCAGGTTCACATATTACGGTTCGGTTTTCGGTTCGGTTTAGAATTCAAATTTGACAATTCGGTTCGGTTTTGGGTTTTCCATATGGAACACGTTTATTCCATATTAACCCGAATTAAAAAAAATAACATTACGATCCATATCAAATATGTTTTAAAGATAGTCTCTTGAAATATTTGGATTTATTTTTTAAATTAGTCTCTTGAAATATTTAAATATGATTTTATAATATTAAATTGATTAGATATCATATTTCAAATTCGTATATGTTTTCGTAATATTTACTATTTACGATTATTTTATAACATAGAATATTTGAGTTTATCTTTAATTAAACAATATATTAGGCTAGATATATATGTTTAGGTTGGTGATATAGAATCATTGAGTATATATTAATTAAATAAATATTTATTATGATTTATTTTTTAGATATATTTTTGTTTTGTAATAATTTTTTTAATTTTTTTAATTTTTTGTTTAAAATCTTAGATTTCTCAATGGCTCGAGACATGTGTTTTCATGTTCTTAACGAAAAAATAAATTGATGTTGAAGGGTCTAATAAATATTTTATTTGTTTTTGCTTACTTTTTTTTAAAAAAATAAAAAAAAAACGTTAAAACTGCGGGTTTTAACCGAACCGCAAAATTCGGTTTTCGGTTTTTATACCATTCGGTTTCGGTTTTCTTTTTAAAAAACCGTAGACTACGGTTCGATTCACATTTTGATAAAAAAACCGAATCGAACCGAACCGAATACACCCCTAGCTATCATGCATCCTAAATTCAACAAGAACAAGATTGAATTCACAAAGAAATACAAGGAAATTAAATCAAACTAGAAATTAACAACCAAGATAATCAACAATTCTAACCAAGAAATAGTTCAATTTCAATCACAAAGCATAAGCAAGAGTTAATCAATTTTTAATCTCACCCCCTCACATAAAATCATATTGTCCTAACATGAACAAATAAAATAAGGTGCAAAAGAGAGGGTAAAAATACACCGTAATTTAATGTCATCATTTTTGCTTCAAGAAGGACTTGACTTTGGTTGGTCTTTGCTTTAATTCCTTTGCTTCGTACTTATTTGATTGTGATCAAAGAGTTTCTTACAAAATTCAAATTGCAAATATGAAATAAAAATGACGAAATAAAAAACAAACCACACGTGTTTTAAGAAAAATAAAATGGGTTGCCTCCCATCAAGCGCTATTTTTAACGCCGTTAGCTCGAAGACCGTTCAAATTAAATTTTTGATTCTTCCAGATTAATTTCTTTGATTAATCCGATCGGTGTACTCTCATAATACGGCTTCAATCGATGGCCATTAACTTTGAATTGGGTACCGGAATTTTCCTCGATTTCGACAGCTCCATGAGGGAATGTTTGAGTGACGGTGTAAGGTTCGAGCCATTTCAATCGAAGTTTTCCTGCAAAAAGTTTAATTTTCGAGTTAAATAATAAAACTCTTTGGCCAATAGTGAAAGATTTAAAAGAAATCTTTTGATCATGAAATTGTTTCGTTTTTTCTTTATAAATTTTTGCACCATCGTAAGCGTTCCGACGTATTTATTCGAGCTCTCGGATCTGCATCTTTCGTGTTTCGCCCACCGCATCCATTTCCATGTTGCACTCTTTGATCTCCCAAAATGCTTTGTGTTCGAATTCAACCGGTAAATGGTATGGCTTGCCAAAAACAAGTCGGTATAGTGACATGTCGATTGGTCCCTTATATGCCGTGCGATACTCCCATAGCGCATCAACTAATTTCAAGTTCCAATCCTTCCGGTTTGGTTTGAAAATCTTTTCTAGAATGGATTTAATTTCGCGATTCGAAACCTCCGCTTTTCCGTTCGTTTACGGATGATAAGATGTTGCTATTCGCTGAGTCACACCATATTTTTCCATTAACGCTTCAACGACTTGGCTAACGAAGTGAGTTCCTCTATCACAAATAATTGCTCTCGGAGTTCTGAACCTGGAAAAAATAAAATCACGCAAGAAATTAGTTGTTGTTTTTGCATCATTTTCTCGTGTGGCTTTTGCCTCGACCCATTTCGAAACATAATCTACTGCCAAAATAATATAAGAATTTCCGAAAGATGAGGTAAATGGACCCATGTAGTCAAGTCCCCACATATCGCAAATTTTGCAAATATGTATTGGATTCAACGAAATTTCACTTATTCGGCTTAAGTTTCCGACTCTTTGGCACCTATCACAAGTTTTGCAAAAATTATAAGTATCTTTAAATAAAGTTATCCAAAAGAATCCATACTCTAAAATTTTATGCGCAGTACGTTTTGGGCCGAAATGTCCTCCACGTGCATATGAATGACAAAATTCAAGAATCAATTTTACCTCGCTTTCACTTACGCATCATCGGATGATTTGATCCGTGCAATTTTTCCACAAGTATGGATCGTCCCATATGTAGAGGCGGGATTCTCACTTTTGGCATTTGACTTTGGAAAAAGGTAAATTATTTGGAAGCTTACCCGTTGCTAAGAAATTTACCATATCGACAAACCAAGGAAATGAAGTGCATACTTCCATCAAGTTTTCGTCCGGAAATTGCTCTTGGAGGGAGGTTCGATTATGGGCATAGGCAATCGACTAAGATGGTCCGCTACTAAATTATCTCTTCCCTTTTTATCTTTTATTTCAAGGTCGAACTCTTGAAGTAAAAGAATCCAACGAATCAACCTCGATTTCTCTGATGTCTTATTCATCAAATATTTCAATTTTGCATGGTCAAAAAAACAAGAATTTTAGTGCTTATGACCGAAATTTTTCTAAAGCGAAAATAATTGCAATCAATTCTTTTTCCGTGGTTGAATAGTTTCGTTGAGCCGAATCGAGGGTCCTTGAAACATAAGAAATAACATGTGAATCTTTTCCTTTTGTTTGGCCGAGGAACGCCCCCACGCTTAAATCAGAGGCATCACACATTATTTCAAATGGCAAACTCTAATCCGTTGGTTGTATAATTGGCGCAGACACAAGCTTTTCTTTTAGTGTGTCAAATTATTCCTTGTAAGAATCATCTAGGTCGAATTCAACATCTTTTTGTAACCATCGACACAACGGTTGTGCCAACTTAAAAAAATCCTTTATAAAGCGCCGATAATCCTGCATGAACAAGAAAAGATCGAATCTCCCTCACCGAAGTGGGGTATGGAAGTGAGCGTATTATATCAGTTTTTGCTTTATCAACGGCAATTCCATTTGAAGAAACAATATACCCAAGAACTAATGCTTTACTTACCATGAAATGACATTTTTCATAATTTAAAATCAAATTAAATTCAATGCAACGATTCAAGATATAAGAAATATTAGAAAGGCATTGGTTGAAAGAATCACCATAGACGGTAAAATCGTCCATAAATATCTCAATATCTCGCTCAAAGTAGTCGGAAAATATACTCAACATATACCGTTGGAATGTCGCGGGTGCGTTACAAAGTACAAAAGGCATTCTTCGATAGGTAAATATTCCTATAGGACACGTAAATGTAGTCTTTTCTTGGTCTTTGGTTGTCACCGATATTTGAAAAAATCCAGAAAATCTGTCAAGACAACAATAATGAGATTTTCTTGGTTAATGAAAGGTAAGGGGAAATGATCTTTTCGGGTTTGAGAGTTAAGTTTTCTATAGTCAATGCACACTCTCTAACCGTTTTGTACTCTTGTTGGAACCATTTCGCCTTCTACGTTTTTGATCACCGTAACTCTGGTCTTTTTTGGAACAACATGGATTGGACTTACCCATTTGCTATCCGAGATTGGATAGATTATTTCGACATCAATTAATTTTTGCATTTCACCTTTTACAACTTCCATCATTGGTGGATTTAAACGTCGTTGGCCTTCTCTTATTGGTTTTGCGCCTTCCTCTGTTTTGATTTTGTGCATGCAAGTGGATTGACTCAAGCCTTTAATTTCGGCTATAGTCCATCCGATTGCTTTTTTATTGGTGTGCAAAACTTCCATCAATGCATCTTCTTCTTCCTTTGATAATTCACTTGATACAATGATTGGCAAGGTTTTTTTTTCGCCCAAGAACGCGTACTTCAAGTGCACAAGAAGTTGCTTTAATTCTAATTTTGGTCCTGCAAAATTGAAAGAAGTGGTTTAGATCTGGAAGGTGCTAGGCGAAAATTAAAAATATATGAAATGGAATAAATCATTTCGCCTAATTTATTATTGTTGAGATCCGCAAGTTTCCTACAAAAATCATGAAACAAATTAGTCTTAATAAAATCGTTGGCTAAAGGATCAATAATATCAACAAAATTCAAAATTTCAACCTAATAAGGATATTTCATGGCTTTATATACGTCAAATTTAACCACTTCCCCATCAAACTCCATAGTTAGTATTCCGCTACAGAAATCGATCTTGGTATGTGCTGTTGATAAGAAAGGACGCCCAAGCAAAATTTCCGATCCTGTATTGTTGCGATCATTTTCCATGTCAATAATGTAAAAATCAGCAGGACAAATACGATCGTTTACCTTTACCAACACGTTTTCTAATACTCCCTCAAGATAAATGACCGATCGATCGGCAAGTTGAACCGTTACTCGTGTCTCCTTCAATAGTTCAGTCGAAATTTTGTTGTATACGTTTAATGGCATGACGTTAATAGATGCGCCTAGATCCCACATTGCTCTCTTGATTCTGATGTTTCCGATTTTGCATGGAATTGCAAACATTACTTGATCTTTTTACTTGGGTGGTAAATGCCTTTGAAAAATGGTTGATACATTTTCGCCAAGATTTGTCTTCTCGTTATCGGATAATCGCCTTCGATTTGTGCACAAGTCCTTCAAAAATTTCGTATATTTGGGGATCTTTCGGATAACATCAAGTAATGGAATATTAATTTTCACTTTCTTGAATATTTCGAGAATTTCTTTCTCCTCTTATTTCTTGTCACGTCTAGCAAGTCTCCCTGGAAAAGGAGGAGGAGTCTCTTAAGTAGAAGAAAAAGAAGAGTTAGGAATAATTTTACCTGGAACAAATGAAGATGAGAAATTTTCTTCTTGAATTTTTGATGAAGCGTCTTCTTGAGTCTCTTTGTTTTCTTTCACTGCTTTTTTCATCAGTTTAGGTGCAAAAGTGATACCACTCCGCAAGGTCATAGCGCTCATGTTTTCCTTCAGATTGGGCTCGGTTTGTGAGGGTAGTCGGCCTTGAGACTCTAAACGACCAACGGTTTGGGCTAATTTGCTTATTTGCTTGTCAATTTCTTGAAGGTTGGATTGAGTTTGAGTTTGAAATTTTTCTTGAGAGATAGCCAATTTTTCGACGATGGTTTCAAGGGAAGTTTTTTGTGGCGCTTGATTTTGAAAAATAGGTGGTTTCGCTTGAAAGTTTGGGTTTCTACTCCCATAACTCATGTTGGGGTGATCTCTCCAACCGGGGTTAAAGGTGTTACCATAAGTGTTGTACGCTCGTTGAGGAGGACCCAGAAAGTTGTTTATCGCATTAACATTGGCGCCCAGCTCATCTTGTAGTAATGGACACGAGTCTGTCGAATGGTCCGGCATAGTGCATACTCCACAAACTTTCGCAACTCCAATTTTGCCTGAAACAAGAGAATTGACGATGTCAGTTAACTTGTCTATTTTATTTTCTATCGAAACGGAACTTACTTCGTGAACCCGTCGGCAAGGTTCACTCGAAGAGCTGAATTGTTGCGAGTTTGCGGCCATGGTAGAAATTAAAGCTCTCACATTTTCTAGCGTCATGTTAACGAGAGCGCCCCCACTTACAGAGTCTACCATCTTTTTATCCATCGGAAGTATCTATTCGTAAAAATATTGGAGAAGAGTTTGCTCGGATAAACCGTGTTGCGGAAAACTGACACAAAGCTTCTTAAATATCTCTCAATACTTGTAAAGAGTTTCGTTGTTCCTTTGTTGGATTCCCAAGATGCTTCGCCTAAGTTCTCTCGCCTTTACCGCAAGAAAGAACCTGTCAAGAAAAATACGAGATAATTTAGTCCAAGTAGTAATCGAATTAGGTGGAAGATAAAATAATCATTCTTTGTCTGTTCCGGCTAAAGAAAAAGGAAACGCCCTTAGTTTAATTTGATCTTTCGAAATTCGTTTCGGCTTTATGATGATGCACACCATATGGAATTCAGCAAGGTGTTCATGTGGGCTCTCACTAGGAGACCGTTGAAGATTGAAAGAAGATGGATTAACCCCGTTTTGAGTTTAAAAGGGGTATCGCCATAAGGAAAAGCGATGCAAAGTGGTTGTTGCACGGCGGGCGCGGTGGCTAACTTTCTTATTGTTTGATTCGCCATTCATTCCGGTTCAAGCGTAAGATTAATGTTTGGTGATGTTTGAGGGGAATAATTTGATGGTTCTTCAAAGGATTGAACAAGAGTTGGTGTTGCGGAAGTAGATTGTTGTTCCTTGTTGTTTCTTTCATCGAAGCGTTTGACTGTGATTTCTACGAGCGCTTGCTTCGATTTCCGGGTTGTACTCCACCAAAGTACCTGGGTTTTTCTTGGTCATAAAAACAAAGAAGTTTGATTAGTAAATTACCGAAAATTTCCTCGACAACGATGCCAATTTTGACAAGCGTCGTTTTAACTTGTCAAAATAAAATAAAGCCTCTTCGAAAATAAAATAAATAAGAGAAAGGTAGAATAGTGGAAGAGGGTTGATCCATAGGAAATTTCGTATTTCCTAATCCAATTGATCGTTGTTTTTAATCCAGGATCTGCAACAATAAATAAAAAGGGGGTGATAGTCGAGATTTAAAATAATCAAAGTGAAATGAAGCAATTAATTAAAAACTAGAAGAAAATTAAAGAAGAAAATAAGTTGAGATATCACAAATAATAAAATCGCCTCGAATTAGCTTTGATTCGATTCTTTCGGTCATTGAAATGTATTTTCCTTCAGGATTCATGTCGGTTATAGACTGCAAGGCTCAACCCATTGCAACTTGCTTTTCTCACATGTAACCAATCTTCCCAAGTCTATCTTCGGAAGTCGATTCTTAAATAAATTAACTACGTCTATTGCCGTTAAAATACTTAGTTTTAAAAATGGAAAAGCCCGACTCGGAAGTTATCTCACCGAGAATCGTTTCCGATCTCATTTTCTCCTTAACGGACTGTCACTAAGTGTGTTCACAGGAAATCAAAGTGCCACAGGCCGATCCTTCCTCCCAACTATAGTTTTAAGCAACTTTCAAACCAACGACGTCTTTTTGATAAAAAGTAATTTAAAAAATAAGAGTGAGGCAGATTGCCAAGCTTTTACGTTCAGAAAAACGAGAATGTATCCCGGAAGGGAATTTATTGCTTTGTTCAAATCTCACGATCAAATCATTTCATTGCTAGCTTTTTGACTTGAGAAAATTAGCCAAGCATGATATTGTTTATCATGCTTGACATGTTTTGGAAATAACTGGTAAACATAAAATAAAAGAGAGTAAAAGTGAAAGTGAAAAGAAAGCTTTATTTAGAACAAAAGTACTTTAAACAAACTTAGCAAAACACAAAATGAAAAGATAAATGATGATGATCCAGTCTCTCCTAAGAGTGGGTATTTATAGGCTTCAGAATTACAAAGATAACAAAGGCAAAAAGACAAAATCTCGAAAATTAAGTTTATAAATTGAAGACACATCCGAGAATTCACTCTATTTGCCTAGTTGACCCTATCCATTCAGATTTTCCAGCTATTCAATCCAAAAGATGCTGATTGTTATCATGCCAGTAGTCATCCCGAAAATTGTGCCCGTGAATCCAGTCATGAATCTAGAAAATCAAAAATCTGTAGAATTTTCACCTTTTATGCTGGATTTCTTATCTTCAATGTCCTGCATAGAAAATGAACGAAAAGATCCAAATTAGCAATTTATAACAATCAATCAAGGAGTAATTATTAATAAAATAATATATAATTTAAACACTAATCAAATTCCCCCTCACTTATTCAATGTTTTTGCTCAATCATTTCTCAATTATCATGCTAAAATAATATATAATTTAAGCACTAATAAAAATTTATAACATTTAGTTAATTTAATAGGATGGTAGATTAAATCCTTAAATAAGATTAAAGATTTGGGTTTTGATATTGTGATTGAAAAAAACTGGAATAGAAGGGTCATTTCGATAATAAGAATATTCTAATCGATTAATAAATTAAATATTAATAATTAAAAAAATTATCTAATAAAATTGTTTTGAAGTTTTTGCCCCTTAATTTTAAAATTATTATTTGTGTGCTACGTGAAACTTTTAACAAAAAAAATATTAGGCAGACTTTTATAATAATGACAAATAACACGTTAAGTTTCTTAAATTTTATTTTTATTTATATTTAATTTAATTTCTTTTTTTTCTTAGAGTTGGCTCTATTTGTTTTTTTTTCTAATTATAAAAATTCAATATTATTAAATTAACTTATAAAAATTATAAAGTAATAATGTATAAATTTAAAACAAATAAAATTATAATATTAAATTAAATTATATAAAAAAATAAATATATAGGGATTAATTTTAGATAACTAAAATTATAATAGAGTTAATTATTAGTCATTTATGTTTTCAGTACATATTTGATCATCGATTTTGAAAAATAACTAATAAAGTTACTTACATTTTCTAACTACAAATTTTTGGTCACCAAGACGCTTGTCGCTAGACTTTATCTAAAAGTTGATCCGGCACAATAAAAAAAAAGATAAATTCTCTTGATAATCCCTAAACTATTATTTTATTTTTATTTTATCTTTAATTTAACTCTTAAAATTTAAAACTTTTTATTTTTATTATCTTTTAAAAAATATTTCTCTAAAAATTCTCTAACCCAAACCCTAAATTCATTATTAACTCCACTGGCCAATTAATAACGGATCGAATAGATTCGTCCTGGGTCAGTCATCGATGAATCTGTGAAGCGGAGTTTGGCCTTGGGTTTCTTCATCAGTAGTGAAGTCTAGGAGATGACCAGACTCTTTAGAATCCATGCAAGAGACTAACGAGAGAATCAAAGGTGACATGTCCGAAATCTGTTTGAGAGGATTCAGCAAACTGAACACCTTGTTTCGTAATTGTAAATGTGGAGTTGTTAGATTTCAGGTTACTGGTGGAAGACATCACAGACAACGACCCACGATCTTGTATCCTGCCACATAGATCCTCTTTACTTAGACAAACTTAAATATTGTCGAACAGAGAGGGAGCTAAGATCAAATATCGTGAAGGGTAATTATCGATTAAGATTTTAAATTTGAAATTTAAGGGACAAAAACTTTATTTTATTACTATTTAAATTAAAAAGTATTTTAAATGTAATTATACCAAAAAAAATTTTGAGAACAGTAAGAGCCTCCTCATGTTTAACTAGCTACGTCCTTGCTGTCAAAAATACGAAAACTCAACCATAACGAACTTATTAAACACCAAGAACTTCAATTTTAATCGGTAATATATCCAATTAACCAAAGTCCGCAGTATCAAATGAATGCAGAAGAAATAATTTAAATGATCCAAGAAAGAGAATCCCAGGTCCCAACAAGAAGGTGGTGTCATTGTCGCCAAAGTAAAGATGAAACAATGTGGTCTACTTTAACATGAATGCAAGCAACTAAAGCAATCTCGAATTCATGAACAATATTCTTTCCCTGTTGAGAAGGGTGTTCGGAAATTTTGCTACACAGCTCCGTCCATAATTAGAAGCACCAGATTGCAAGTTCTTAAACCGATTCTGTTGTGCGATCGTGAGGCTGCTGGATGCACGGTTGCCGGTTAACACCGATGTAGGGGAAGACATCGGCACCACTTTTAGATTAGTTGTCCCAGAGGCAGCATGGCCAGTCTGGCCTTCCACAGGCTTTCTTGAACGATGACGGACTATGTTTATGTACCGTACCTTTCAGTCTTTCTTTTTTTCGGCAACAACATCCCGTTAGGAGGTGAGATTCGAGCCTCACATTAGAATAGATTTGGGGATTTTATGAACGATGGATTTTTAAACAGGGATCGAGAGTTCTATTATTAGAATTAGTTTACATACACTAGCCTTTTTATAAAGTAAGCACGAATCTTCGCCGGTTAAGAGAATAAATGTTATTTTTTAGGATAACTTATTTAAGTATAAATACTTATAGTATAGTGATTATGTAACGGCCCGGATTTTGGATCCGAGTGTCGGGTTAACCCGAGGGGTTGGGCTCTGGTTTTGGGCCCCGAGTTGTGAGGTTTTGAGCCTAGTTGGGGTGCTAGTTTGGTTGGGCTTGAGTGTTGTTGGGCTAGAGAGTTTTTAGTAAAGGGTAGTTTGGTCTTTGTGTAGGTTGAGACAAAGAGAGGGGGGAGTGTAGTTAATCCCTCTGCAGAAAAAAAAAAAGAAATGGTGAAGTCACCATTGCTAACCTTTTCCCATCTCTTCTTTCTTCCAACAAAGAGTTAAAGGAGTAATCTTGTTGTTGTGGGTGGTGTTTCTCGTTTAGAAGCTTGAGGGTAAGTTGTTGTACAACAAAGGATCTACAAAACAAGGTATGAATGGGTAGTTTTGGTGGAGGTAAGGTTTTAGTGAGGGTTTTGAGGAAAAACGGGAATGAGGTTTTAAGGGTTTGAATCTCAGTTCCTTGGGTCTTTGATGTTTTGAGAATCCTCCTAAGTGTTATATAATGCTCAGTTTATCATCCCTTTGTAGAGAAAGAGGTTGGAGGGCCATCATCAAGCCTTGGAGGTGAAAAAGCTTAAGGGTGTAGGGAGCTCGGGTTTTGCTGTTTTTAGCTCAAGGTTGATACTCCCAACTCCTCTAATCATTATGCATTTCATGGTAGAGTGCATAGCATATAGAATCCATGTATGTATGCTTGATTTGCTTGGTTTGCTTGAAAGAGGTCTTTAATGGTGAAATTCGGATTTATGTGTTAAATGTCTTGAAAATGATGTTAAATTATCCTAAACACTCCTAATAATGTGTAGGAACACTTTAGGATTGATTTGATCAAGTTTGAGAATGAATCCTTGAAATTTCTAAGTGCAGACCTACATTTCGTGCAGGGGTATCGATACACGGGCCACCGGTATCGATACCCATAAGTAAAAATAGGTTGTGTAGGCAGGGGTATCGAACCATGGTTCGATACCGGGTCCTCCAGTGGCATAATGACATCGATACCATTATCGATGCTGGAGGGTCCTCTTTTCGTTGACTTTGAAAATGGTTAAAGGGTATCGATACCAGTACCGATACCCATGGTTCGATGCCTTCTTTGGGTGGGTATTGAGGCAGGTTGGTTCGATACCCCATATAAGGGTATCGATACCCCCGCGAAAACTTGACAAGTTAAGTGTTGTTTGAGGTTCGATAAGAGAATTAAAGGTTATAATGAATCTTATAATTAATGAAATGAATGGTTAACACAAGATTGATGTTTTAAAACCCGAACGACTAAATTGTGTTAAGTCTTGATATGTTTTGATGTAAAGATCCGAGGTGGATCGTTTATATGTGTTGAGTCCTTGTTTGATGGAAATCCGGATATCCAAAAGTGTTGCAACACGTCGAAGGCCATCCGATGTAACATTCCGGGTGATGATTTTGAAGACCATCCCGAATGTTGTGTGGACGTGGGCCTCATTCGATGATACTCGATGTGACATTCCGAGTATGGGATTTGGAGGATCCCGATGCTGTGAGGACACGGGCCTCAAATCCTGGATGTAGGATCCCGATGTTGTGTGGACGCGAGCCTCATCCTGAGTATGGGATCCCGATGCTATGTGGACGCGAGCCCTGCTCGTAGTGTAGGATCCCGATACTGTGTGGATGCCGACCTCACTACCTTGTGTTGTTGTTTTGACATGTATATGTTGTGTACGTCATTATACATTGATATGACATGTGGTAGGCAGGCATGCTAGATCATCATATCATGCACAATATTTATATGTTATGCTTTACTGCTTATGATATGCATGATGTTGTCCGAGTTTGGCGTACCCACTGAGCTTTCGTAGCTCAGCGTTCGAAATATGTTTTCGTGCGTAGGTTAGGTGAAGTCAGTTCGTGGAGCACCATCAAGGTTCGGATTTTAGCATCGACCGTGTTTTCAGAGTACATGTATTAGATTTAGTGGGTTTGTACTATGTCGAACCCTATGTAATGTAACTCTGTTTATTTTAATTTGGTTTGAATGTTTTAAATGGTTTGTGATATTTTGGAGCTCCGATTACTTACTATTATTTTGGGCTATGTTTTAACTTAATGGATTTATGAATCGCATTTGGACTTGAATTTGATTTTATTTAATGGGCTTTGAAATGAAATTTTAAAATACAGGTTTTGGGGCCTCCTGTGACATCCGAGGCGGGGTGTTACAGATTAAATCTTAATATCTAATGGTTGAAAATATATGTTATAACATATACTATTTATAATCATTGTTTCTAATTCAAAAAAAATAAGTAAAGAAAGATGTAATCGTTTTATTAAATGGTTGTGTTGTCACTAGATTTTTACCTATTCTTGTTTTACTCAAAAATAAAAGAAAATGAAAAGAAGATAAGATGGTTTCGAATAAAAAAAGAAAAAAAGAGCAGTTCAAATTTAAATCAGGAAAGAGAGGAGAAAATATGTATCGAGGTCAAATTAACAAAAAAAATATATCATTCATGGTTGGGTAAATCTTGGTTAAAGGGAAAGGAATAAAGATTAGAATCTAGTTAAGGATTTTTAGATGATTTGCATCTAATTTTGGGTGATTTTAATTTGATTTCCTTTGTAATTTTGATAGTAAAAACTACTATATAAGCCCCTCCCCTTTACTTGTAAATACCAAGACACAAGACACCACACACCTCACTCACAATTCCTTTTCACTACTCTTGTAGCACTCTACAATCATCTAGAACTCTCAAATTTGTATTGAAAATATCAAGTTGAATACAAGAAGAAAAACTCATTTTTTGGTATTTTGCTCTTGCTCTTTATTTATTTATTTTGAATTTATTCAGAGTAATTTTTTTTAGTTATAAAAGTCTTTGTTTTTTTATTTTTATTTTATCTTTCACATGAACACTTGATGAATTTTTAAAAATATGTTATTTTGATCTTTATTTTAAAACAAAAGTTGAATAATGGTGTTTTGGGGCTTTATGCTCATTTCAAACAAAGTGAGCCATTTTAATTTCATTTAATTCATATTTTAAGAGGAATGTTGTGTTTGAACATTTTATCAAATTCCTTAATTTAAAATATATATCTATTTTTTAGTATTAGTTTAGGTAAAACTCTTAGGGTTAGGTTCTTTAGTATTACAACCTTAGTTAATTTAAAGCCTTTGAAGTTTAGTAAAAAATATATTGTCATCAAATTAATAAAACACACTTAATAATATTTGAACCCTAATATGTAAAATTTACTTAGACATTTTTTAGGCTAATAAGAATACTAAACGAGTTAGTGCAAGAAATGTTGGCGGTGATTAAAGTTTACTCTCATGGTGGTAGAGCCGTTAAAATGGAATCAAAATTCATAAATCAACAATAACTTAAATTTTATATGAACTTGCAAATTTTGACATTAAAACGTTTTGAAATCGGCTACGTACCAATTTTTGGGCGTTGTGAGGTGTTAACCCTTCCTCACACATAACCGACTCTCGAGACCGTTTTTGTGTTTTTTGCAGACCAGAAAATTGTTGTTTTAATAAAACAAAATGATTTTATTAAAATGACTCATTTTTAGGTGATCCAATCACAAAATTTAAAAAATATTGGTGGAGACTCTTTTATTTTAGTTTTTTAAAAGAAAAAATCGTCGAGCAACTTGAAAAAGGATTGATTATAGAATAATGATCTAATAAGTAAACTAAAAGAATAAGCAAATATAGAAAATAGAATTGATCAGTAAGAGAGATAAGGTTGGATTATCTTTAAGTTGTGGAGTGATTGTCAAATCAATCCTCCTTGTAATTGAGTGCTCTCGTCGCTCGATCAATCCAACAATTGAGCTTAATCGGATTCCCTAGTCATTTCTTCGAATGCTTGGACAATTGCAACTAAGAGAATTGATCGGGCAATTGGGCGACTACCTTCAAGGTTTGACGAAGCATTCTTTAATGGCTTCCGTTATCCCTAACACAAAACTCTATTAATTCCGCATTCCTTGATGATACATCCCTACTTCAATCAAGGGTGAATAACAACCAATCTTGCGCACTTATTAGCCGTTGAAATCCCTAACTTGTCTCTAAATCAGATTAATTCTCACCATTTTGTTTGAACCATACTAATCTAACTCTCCCAATATTAGATAAATGAATAATTTTACGAGTTTCTCTCCCAATTCTCTCGCAAACCAATTAAGTATCAAGAATGAACAAACCTTGATTGGAAATAACTCAAATACTTAGATAAAATTAAAACGTTTATCACAACCACAAAAAATAACCCAAGATAACTTAAATTAGTTCATGGATGGGCAAAGTACAACCCAGTAATATCCTTTCAACATCACTCGAATAAAAATAAGAAAAAAAATAAAGAACGTGAATTTGGCAGACTTTTGTGTTTTTCTCTCTCAAATCTTGCCCCCTTCATGCTTGACGACATGCTCATCTTTTTTAAAGGCTTTTCTAGGTCAAGTCTTGTGATAAGAAAAAATTTTATTTGAAAACAAACATTAAAGAGATTATTATTGTAACGACCTGGATTTCAGATCCGAGTGTCGGGTTAACCTAAAGTATTGGGCTTTGACGTTTGGGCCTCAAGCTTGAGTGTTGGGCTGGTTTTATGCCTTAGGGCTTAAGTGTGTGGGTTTTATTTGGCCCAAAGTTGGTTTTAAGAGGGGTTTTTGTTAATTTCTTAGTTGGGGAAAATAAGAAAGAAAGGGGGAATTATGTTCTACAAAGAAAGGGGTGGTGAAGTCACCATTTATTTCTTCTTTCTTCTTCATCCTTTCTCCCACCAAAATCAAGTTCAAGGCACAATCTTTTTGTTTTGGATTGCTAATCTCGTTCTAAGTCTTGAGAGGAAGTTGTAGGGCTTGAGGGAATCTACAAAATAAGGTAAAAAGTGTTAAGTTTGGTGGAAGATGGTTTGTTAGTGGGGTTGAAGAGAAAAACGGAAAAGAGTGGTGAAGTTAAGTTCTCTTCAGATTGTTCATGTTTTTTGCTTCTAAGATCGTCAATGGAATTATTTAATTGTTGTTTTTAACTCATTCTTGTAGAGAAACAAGTGGGTGAGACTTCAAAAGCTTGGAAAGTGAAAGCTTGAAGAAAAAGGGAAAACATGGTTTTTGCTAGTTTTTGCTAAAGGTTGGTACTCTACCTATCTCCTTTGCATCATACATTTCTTGAAATTAAGTGGTTGTATTTATGTTGAATTGCTTGCATGCTTTGGTAGCTTAGAAACCCCCTTTATTGGTGATTTCGTGTTTAAATGATTAATTGGGGTAAATTGGGTAGAAATACACCAATTATTACTCAAATAACATGTAGGGATGATTTAGGAATCATTAGTAAAGGTTTAGGAAGTGTTCTTGGCAAATTGAGTTTCAGATCTATATTTTCGTGCAGACGTACCGATATGGGCTAAGAGTGTATCGGTACGGTAGAGTAAAATTGAAGGAATGTTAGTACGTGTATCGATATAGGGTCCCGTGTATCGATACCTCTTACAAGTTTCAAATTCTAGAAATGTTTTTGGATATCGGTATGCAAGGACGTATCTATACCAATGTTACATTGTGTTTATCATATAAGGGCGTATCGATACACCAAATAAGTGTATCAATATCGTCTTAGTTCAATACAGTACGGGATAAGACCGTATCGTTACGGGTAGATTTTCTCTTGGTTTATTCGAAGTTGTTTAGCTTAGCGTATAGTTACACGATGGAGGCTTATGGATACTGGGGGGCGTACCAATACCCCATATAGGCATATCGGTACTCGTTGGGTAATCTGTCCAAAAATTAAGACTTTCGTTCGGGGGTTCTATAATTCGTGGTAAAAGGTCCTAAGGGTCTCCTAGGGTGCAAAATGAATTCTAAAACTAAGAAATTAATATTTTGACCTTTTTTATGAGACAATTGGCTAATCACTCAGTAATTGGTGGGTGAATTAAATTGGTAATAGTAAACCTTAAGGTATTGATGGACTTGATATGTGTTGTGTGGTAATCTAGGGACCTTGCTATGTGCTGATGGGTTAACTATTGATATATTACTATGTGGTGAGTTGGAAACCCTATATAAAGTGTTGCAACATTCAAAGACATGTCGGACGAAGGATCCTTATGCTTTGTGAATGCGAGCCTAGTTCGAGGATGCTTAATGGACCATTCCAAACACGAATGTAGGATCCTTATGCTTAATGGACGCGAGTATCATCCTAGAGTATGGGATTCCTTCTCTAAATCGACAACCTACTCCAAGGAATTGAATCCTAAAAACAAGAAAATACATCACAGAAATATCTCTTTCCACGAATTTAACCAAAATACGAATTAAATATGACGATTAAGGAAATTATGCAAAAATGCATAAATGACTAACAATGCAACTAACAATGTGCCTAATTCTAACAATAATATGAGTACAAAGGTAATAAAAAAGTACATTTAAGCATCTTATGCACTATAAAATACTTTGAATGTGCATTGTAAATCATGCATAATCACATGCAAAACCAACAAGTAGAACATGACAAAAACATTATGGACATGATACAATTAAGGATCGTTTCGAGATTATCAACCATATTACTTACTTCCGTAAGTAAGGAGGTTTCTAACACCTTCACTACATGTAACACTCTTAAAATCGGATTAAAGGACAAACCTTACTTTTTCTAAAAATTCCCAATTCCAAAACCCTAAGAATTGGGGATTTCAAATCTAATCAGAGGTATTTGTGGAATTATTCTTCATAAGGGTAGTATAGGGATTCAAGTATGGAATTTATAATTCTTAATCCTACAAGAATTAGGTTTCAAATTTTGTTTTACCAGCTGCTCTCTTCTCCCATTTGTTTTCCTCTTCCGCTTTCTTGTCCTTTTTTCGTTTTGCTTCATTGTCGGCCAAGAGAAGAGAGGGTAAGCCACTGTCTCTTCCATCGATTCTCCATCATGAGTATTTATTGTTCCTATCATGGAGTTAGAATCGAGTAAGGAGGAATAGTTCCTTATCTTTCTATTTGGTTAGGTTGTTGGAGTGTTTTAGGGTTGATGATGTATGTGTTAGCTTTCGGGTATGTTGGTGGAGGTGAGAGGTTGTTAAATAAGTGCTAAGGTGGATTTCCAATGGGTGTTCAATGATTAGGGGTTGAGTTAAGGGGTTCTTTAGCATGGAAGGGGGTTTCAAGTGGCGCCACCAGTAGTGTACTGGTTGTTGGGTGAGGGGTGTAAGACGTTAAGGTTTAGTTGGGGCCGAGTTTGGCTTGTGGGTTGGGGAGAACAGTTGGGCTAAGGGTTGGAGTGTATTGGTAGAGTGTAGGGTTAGAGGGTGAATCAGGTTGGGATATCCAACCCTAAAAAAACAACCCCAAATCTTTTAGGCGAGCTTAACCCGTGACCCAAACCGATTTGAACCTTGTGATGACGTCATTGATGATGTCATCAATGATGTTAGTGTTGACTATTGACCATTGACCTGACTGTTAACATTGACTACTGACTATGACTATAGTTGATTGTTGACCAGAATTGATTGTTGTTTTTACCAGCGTTGACTTTTTCAAAAGACCCAGTCTTGACCGTTTTCGACGTCTTAAATCCGTTTTTTCAGTCCTTTTGACCAAATTCGAACCCAAAATCCTTGTTTTGATTGTTTTAAGTTATGATTTAAGTAAATGGACTTGAATAAGAGTTTAATTGGAATTTTGTAGGTCCTTTCGAACAACGTTGACTCTAAAGAGGATGTTTTACCTTCATCACCTTCACCTCTTATTCAACCGGATCCTGCGAGTATCAATCGAGTTACACGTATTTGTTATTTTTAAGTTGTTTAGGTGTCGTATTATTATTTTAGAATGATATTGTTTATTAGAACTTTATTTGTAGGTTCTTACTAAGCTAGACAGGGCCTAGCTCAGACCGTGAAAAATATATCTATCAACATTAATACTTGTGCGACAAGAAGTGTGTTCTCTTCCTATGCTTGATTTTCTGTGTTCTATTATTATCTGTTTACTGTGAAACTTTGATATTTTAACATATTATGTGATACTTTGATCTTGAGTTACCCTGTGAGGTTGCGATCAGATTATTTGAATGCTTTGCTTCATATACTATATGAATATCTGTGATGAGATTTTTGAGAATTGTGGAATTGATTGCATAGCATGTTCATGGGGTGGGATTTTAAGGATGAAGGTTATTCTACCACACTGTGTTTGGAGATATAAGGGATGAGGAGTTCTGGGGAACTACCTCTACTACGACTGGTTGGCTTTGCCACCATTGTGTTTGACGTTTGGAGTATGAGACTGCATTCTCTATAACATTGCATTCATCACTTTTTGTGTTTATTTACATTAGAAATATATATTATATCTTTGATTGTGAACTGAATGATAATGTGATCTTTGACTGCACTTTAGAGACACACTAGGCTTTATAACTCATTATTTTATTTTACTTTTTTTTTCAGATATTTGGCCATAGGATTTGATATACAAAGATCTTTACCGAATATGTTTTATTACTATTTTCAATATGGTTATTTACAGAAATTTTATTTCAATTATTTTGAGATTATTGAGGATTGAGATGTATGCAAACCTTATGCATAGAACCATTTATTCAATTTTGTTAGTTTTAAATCAGAAAATTTATTTTTTAACTGTGTTCTTATCATTTGGTTTACCAATTTGGTTTTGAATCATTTTTTACGTTTATTTTTCGCTAAAATTTTTAAGGTAAAAATTTTAACATACCGTACATCTCAAGCAAAATTATGGGGTTACACCACACCCCTAAGACCTCTGTTACAAGTCACAAATTACTTTTTGATAGGCAACCCACTCACCCCTTAACTAAACGTAGCTTTTCGAAGCCACAAAACATACTTAGCCTCTTCTGAAAACCTTCAAACGTAGTCACCTTCATTTTGCCCTCTTTCACACATTAAAAATAGAGGATTAATGCATCATAATGCATCAAATCAAACTCTAACATGTTCCCTTACAAAACAACACCTTAAGCATCATCTAACCCAATCGAAACTCAATAAGAACACCTCCAAGCCTCTCCTAAACCTTATATCTAGGATTAAAATCTTAAAAACTATCAGTTAAACATTAATTCTCTTCAAAATTCATGTATTTAACCATATAAAATCCCTAACTAACAATTAAATACGAGATTTAATGAAATGAAGTGAAATCTCACCTTTAAAGCCAATTTTGATCAATCAAAACATTAGATCAACATTATAATTAGCCAAACACTTTGGAATTTCAATAAAGAACTGATAGTTCAGAGGTTTGAATGATTCTTACCTCCGAACTTGATCCAAACTCCTTCTAAGAATGAAATACATGAAAAAACAATTGAAAACAATGAGCGATTGAAGAGAAAATATGAAAAGATCAAAGGAGAACGTGATTTGATAAAAATAGATTTTGTTTACCTTGAAGAGATAGAAGAAACTTCTGTTTGGGAGAAAAGAAAATGGAGAGAATTTGGGAGAAAAGAAGTAGTTACGTAAAATGTGATTTTGGTTAAAAAAATGAGAAATGAGCTTTAACTGAAATCATTTTAATCTTAAAAAGCTAATTAAAAGGTTTATTGGAAGGTTAGATAAGTTGAGAAAGATTGGATCAATAGTCCCTTAAATATTCTAAGTTTGGGCTCAATTACATTTTAGTCACTAAAACAATCCAGTTTTCAATTTTTACAAAAATGGTCACTAATTTCCAAAATCTTAGGGACCCAAATCTTATTTTCCGAAATTGATTTTACCAAAGTCAAATAAAAGTAAAATAAGTATTTTAAAACATTTTTCTATAATTTATTTTCATCAAAATCTGATTTTTAAGAAGATAATCTTGAATTAGGCTAAACGACTAACACGGTCTACTCGAACTACTAAACCGACCCCAAAACATTTAGGCCTAACTTTGAGGCATTACAGGTCCTTTAACTTTGGTGGCATTAGGTTATGCAACATAACCATACATCTTTCCGTTATAGTAATAGTTTCAAACTCACTTAGCCTTGTTCTCTTAGAAACAATATCCTTGAGGAACTTCGCGTAGTTCAACATTTTCTCTATTACCTCCACCAATAGTAAATTTATATGAAATTACTTGAAAATATCCAATAATTTCTTGAATTGATATTCTTGAAAAACATTTTCTCTATTATCAAGGCATCAGGACTTGCCATGATATTTTTCAATTTATCAATTTTTTCACTAATTTCATCTTTTTGTGATGTCTTCGACTTTGTTGGATGTTCTTTGGCCTACCGAGATTCATCGGTAATTTTTAATCCACTTCGTGTAGTAATCACCTTACTTTGCTCGTGGTTGATTCAGTTGGTGATCTCAGTGTTTTTAGGTAAACAACCTTTTGGACTTATATTCTAATTCTGTGCAAATTGATAACTTGGGTTTCTAAAGCTTTTAATGTTGCTTCTTGGTTCTGCAATCACATATCAGTTCTATTGATAAAAGCATCAGTCCTTTTCATGAAATTATTATTCTTAACCATATAAGATTCAATTTTCAACATAAAAGCATTAAGATTATTTTTCAAAAAACTAGTCTGAGTCGATTGTTGTTACGGCATCTGTTTCCGAGCATATTCTGTTGGAATCCTGATACTTGTGTGTTCGAAGTGCCTTGATTGAGAGTATTATTCGGATTACTCTATGAGAAATTTGGATGTTTCTTCCAAATTGGTTTATAAGTGTTGGACATCGCATTGTTTCGATTGTAATTTCCTACGTAAAAATTTGACTTTGGATCCTAAAAATACTCAGAAGAATCATGATCATCATTGTATAAATCACAAAATATATTTAATACCTTGATTTTTTGTGTGTTACTAGGGCATTGCATATTCTTAACCGAATTGATTAAGGAAATCAATTGCGCGTGAAAAAAGAAATTAAAAGATTGTTTAAGATAATAAAAAACACGTAATAAAAAATTTAAATTTAAAATAAATTTATTTTAAAAGATTGTTTGTGAAAAAAATAAATATAATACATCAAATAATTACTAATAAAAAGGATTGGTCTTGGATTGTCAATCTCTTCATCGTGAAAGTTCACTAAGGGTCAATTTAATATTGTTTTTGAAAAGTAAAATAAAAAATTCTTTTCAAACTAAAAAGTGTAATAAAAAATAAGTGAAAATATAACAATTTAAAATATGTTATTTAATATATAATTTTTAAATTAAAAATATTTTATTATTTATATCTTTTGTAAAAATTATAAGGTTATAAATTATAAATAAATACAATGATAAAAGAATATTAAAATTATAATTTAGTTTTAAAAAAATAACTGTAAAATTTAAAATATTTAATTTTTATATTTAAGTTAAAAAAAAAATTTAAAGATAATTTTCTTTAAAAAAATCATTGTTTAATATTATTTTTAATCTTAATTTAACTTTTTGAAACCTAATTTAAAAAACAAGCCTTATAACGAAAGAAAAAATTAAAATCTTGTCAACACCGAACGGTAGAAAAAAGCACATGACATGAGAACATCCGGGTGTAAATCGTCTATCTCTTTTTTATGTTTCTATTCGTGCCTCCGCTTTAAATTAAAGGTTTATGGTTTCGGGTTTTAGGTTATGGATTATGGTTAGGGTTTAAGGAATTAGAGGTAGGGTGTATTTTTTATGGTATAAGGTTTAGGATTTAGGATATAAAAATAAGGGTTAGGGTTTAAAATTTAATTTTTAAAATTTTTTAAATAAGAAACATGAATAAAAACATGATAAAAAGGTATAAGATTTCTACCGATTTCATAACGTGTATTCAGAGCCATGTCGGCGATTAAAAATTTGAAGTCAGCAAAGTCAATCCCCCAAAACAAAAGGTGAAAGCAAATCGGAAGGCATTGCCACATTTGAAGTTATGTATTTGTAAATCAATGGTTGATGTTGTAACTCAGTCTATTGAGATGAAGTTTAGTTATTATATAAGTAATTTATTTTTTATTATATAAGATTAATAATTCATTAAAGTTTAATGATAATAAATATTTTAAAAATTAAAGTTTAGAAATCAAAAACATAAATGATTTTATTAATTATTTTAACCCTAAACTAAAATAATAAATTAGAAAACTTTCATATGAATTATAAAAAATACTTTAACATATAAGTTTGTATAAATTTACACAATTTTTTCATTTTCAGGTTTTAGGTTTTTGTGTGTATGATGTAAAATTTAAGATATATGATTAGAATTTATAATTTAAAGTTTTAGGTTTTAGGGTGCTATGATGTAGGTTTTTTAAAGAAAATTATAATTTTTGAAAGGGATATTTTATTTGGGCGAAATTGGTGAGATATTGTAAATGTTTTTTTTATTTTAAAAACTATTGTAGTCTGTAAATTATTTAAGAATCTATAATATTTTGAACAGTAGTTGAGGTCGGAATACTTTCCATCCGACCTCATGAAAAAAAATAATAAAAAATATTAAAAACGTACAACTTATAATACACCTTAAGAATAAAAAAATAAAAAAAAGTTGAGGTCGATGGGATTTCCATCCGACCTCATCAATGTTGTTGCAGTGTGTTTACTCAACAAGAGAGTTGCTGCCATTTTTTAAATTATTTTTTATGAGGTCGGGTTGTAATCCAACCGACCTCATCATATTTTAATATTATTTTTTTTATTTTTTATGAAGTCGGAATGTAATCCAACCGACTTTAAAAATAATCTTTTTTTGAAGTCGGATTGTAATCCAACCGACCTTAAAAATTACACTGTTTAAAATGCTATAGATTCTTAAATAATTTACTGACTATAATAGTTTTTGAAATAAAAAAATCAAATATAATATTTTACCAATTCCGCCATTTTATTTGGAGTTTGTCTTAACTAAATTTATGACTTAGAGTTTAGGATAATAAAAAAATATAATAACGAGAAATTATATCATGAGTCTAACTTATTATATTAACTATAGTTCTATCTAATCATAACCATCCACTTCATAATTATCTTTCAAATATTTTTTTAACTAATGAATCTCTACTTATTTTTTTTATATCATTTAAAAATATATTTTTTAAAAATTAAATTAATGACATGAATGATTAATGATTTATGAAATGCATGATTTTTATTAGTTAGAGACCACGAATGACATAACAAATTAGACCTATAATATAATCTCTATATCAACACTAGAAGATTGATTGTAAAAAAATTTAATAAATAATACATCTAATAATTACTCTTAGGGGTGAGCATTCGAGCGAGTCGAGTTGATTCGAGTCAAAAAATTTCGAGTTATTCAAGTTGAGTCATCATATTTTATAATTTGAAATTTTTTCAAGTCGAGTCGATTTTAGCGAGTTCGAGTCGATTCGATTTTTCGATTTATGTATAAATTTTAATTATACTCTTTATAATACTATAATATAGTTTGATTGTAATTTAAACGGTTTTCTCTTTAAATTTACATACATATTTCTTCATATTATTTTTTATATATGTAAAAAAAAATTAAATTATTATTATCATCAATTAAATATCTTAGGTATGAATATGTCATTTTATTAAATTACAGGCTTTATTAATAACTTCCTTCTTATCTAGGTAAGACTAAGACTAGATAAAAAATAATGATAAATTAAATACAAAAATTAAAAAACAAATAACATAATATAAAAGATACAAATAAAAATTTTATTAAATAAAATAAAAAAATGAATCTAGAACGCGATTAGTTTATAAAAAAAAATTAAAATATAAAAAAAAAGACTGAAAATAAAACTATATGGGTTAAATGTGTAATTAACCTTTATAATTATTAAAAATTTCGAGTTATTCAAGTTATTCAAGTTATTCGATTTCTATTTTTATAAATTGAACTTAATTTGAAATTTTTTCGAGTCGATTCGATTTTATGAAATTTCGAATCAAGTTAAAACGATTCGAGTTTTTTACCTCGATTCGAGTCGAGAAATTCAATTTTTTCGAGTCGAGTTTTACTCACCCCTAATTACTCTCCTTAAAAAGGAAGTTCGCTAAAGAACAAAGAAAAATCATTCTTGGTAACGAGAAATTATATCATGGATAAGTCTCATCATATCATCCATGAGACCAACCACTAAAAATTATATATTTTATTATTTTTTTCATGTAATATTTTTTAAAGTAAATTTTCACTTATATTTACTGATAATTCATTTTAAAACAGTTTTTAAAAGTAAAGATTCATTTTAAAAAAATATATGACATGAAAAAAATGATGATATAAATAATTTTTAATATCGATCCTATGGATACCTGATAAAACTTACCCGTGATATAATTTCTCCACGATAACACCAAACGGTGTAAAAAAACACATGAGAACGTCCAATGATGTTCATAACGTGTAATCAGCGCCATGTTGGCAATTGAACACTTAACCAGGAAAGTCAATGCCCCAAACCAAAAGGTCCAAAAGAAAAAACGCGTTAAAAAGTCTTGTTCCAACAGTCCCATTAATTATACATTTAGGTCTCCCGTTCCCAACTTTACCAAATTTTAATAATAAAAAAACCAGTCCTTTCCTTATCTCATTTCTTAAAAAATAAAAAACATTGATCATCTTCCTATGGCTGCTGGAAGATTGAAACCTTGTCCAAAATTCTATCTCCCTTTCATTCTACTTCCATGGCTGTTCTCCCTCGGACTCACTCGTGCTCAACAAGGCTATGTAAAAAACCAGCAGCTTGCCTGTGAAGATGCAAGCAAGGACAACAACATAACCAGAGGGTTCTCATGTAACGGTGAGCAAAGATCATGTCAATCTTACATTACTTTCCGGTCGGAGCCTCCTTTTTACAACACAGCCGTCTCTATAGCTTACCTGTTAGGAGCTGAAGCAATCCAGATTTCCTCTCTAAACAACCTCACAGCTGATGTTTCCTCAATTACCCCCAAGTCAATGGTGGTTGTTCCGGTCAACTGCTCCTGTTTCAGCACCGCCAATGGCAGCTATTACCAACATAACTCTTCTTATACCATCAAGTTTAGTACCGAGACTTACTTCTCCATTTCTAATGATACTTATCAGGGTCTCACAACTTGTCAGGCGATGAAAGCTCAAAACCCCATTGATTTTAGGGAGCTAGAAGTGGGTGAAAAGCTTGTGGTTCCCATTAGATGTGCTTGTCCTACTGAAAATCAGACTCGGGCTGGTGCAAAATACTTGCTTTCTTATATTGTTACTTGGGGTGATTCAATTTCTGCTATTGCTGAGACTTTTGGTGCCGAGGAGAAGAGTATTTTGGAGGCTAATGATTTATCTGAGTCTGATCTTATATTCCCATTTACGCCCATTTTGGTTCCACTTTCTAAAGAGCCTGCCAGGATTGAACTGCCTCAAAACTCCCCACCTGCAGCCCCTGCTCCTCAGATACCAATTTCACCTGTTGGAGAATCAGATTCCAAGTCTTCTAAGAAATGGATTTTCATTGGTGTCGGGGTTGGAGTCGGTTCTCTTCTCCTTGTTGGTCTAGCAGGGTTCTTGTTTTGTTTCTTCCGACGTCAAGGCCATGCTCACAAGGCTAGTCCAATAGCTTCTTCGCCGCCACCGAAACCGCCATCCAATCTGAAACCTCACTCGGATTCAACCAATTACACTCCAAACTCCTGGTCTGTTTCAATATCGTCCCAAGGGGTTCGTTATGCGATCGAATCCTTAACTCCATACAAGTTCGAGGACTTGAAAGTTGCTACTGATGATTTCAGTGAATCCAACAGAATTAAAGGGTCGGTTTTTCGAGGTTCTTTCCAAGGCGACCATGCTGCTGTGAAAGTAATGAAAGGGGATGTCTCTTGGGAGATCAATTTATTGAAGAAGATCAACCATACCAACATTATAAGGCTTTCAGGTTTTTGTGTACATGAAGGAAACACTTACCTTGTCTATGAGTATGCAGATAAAGGCTCGGTCCGCGATTGGCTCCACACCAACAAGTTCCAAACTTCATTTACTCTTTCTTGGAAGCAAAGAGTTCAGATTGCATATGATGTAGCTGATGCACTGAACTATTTGCATAACTATATAAATCCACCATATATTCATAAGAATTTGAAGACCAGTAACATTCTCTTGGATGCTAACTTTAGAGCCAAAGTTGCCAACTTTGGCTTGGCAAGAGCTATTGAGGACAATGATGAAGGTGGATTGCAGTTGACAAGGCATGTGGTTGGGACTAAAGGCTATATGGCTCCTGAGTACATTGAACACGGTGTGATCACGCCTAAGCTCGATGTTTTCGCATTAGGGGTCATTATATTGGAGCTTTTATCAGGCGAAAATGCTGCAAGTGCTGAAAGGAATGGCGTAGGAGAAGCCGTGTTATCTGCATCTATCAAAGCAGTGCTTGAAGGGGTTAATGTGAGAGAGAAGCTCAAGAACTTCATCGATCCTTCTCTTAGGCCAGAATATCCCCTGGATTTGGCTTTCTCCATGGCTGAACTGGCTAATATCTGTGTTTCTCACGATCCCAATGCTCGTCCTTCCATGTCTGATGTTTTGGTAACTTTATCTAAGATTCTATCTTCTTCATTGGATTGGGATCCTTCTGATGAGTTTGAGCGCTCCACATCTGTAACCAGTGCCAGGTAGTGATATGCTATTACATGGATCAAATGTCCAAATACCAAAAGAATAAGGGACTGCGGTCCCATGTTCCCTTCCATGATGTTGAATATTTGTACCCTAAATATTGTTTTGCAATATGAAATGCAGAGAAGATATAGAATAAGATCAGAATAGTTTTTCCCACAACTTTATTTACTCTTTCATCATGTACATTAAAATTTCTTCCATGTAGAAGTTCCAGAAATGGTGTACATTAACAATTTTTCCCACATCTTCATTTTGATTAGACATCCAATGATAAACAT
Organism: Abelmoschus esculentus; assembly: GCA_035048815.1. Classification (NCBI taxonomy): domain Eukaryota; kingdom Viridiplantae; phylum Streptophyta; class Magnoliopsida; order Malvales; family Malvaceae; genus Abelmoschus; species Abelmoschus esculentus. The sequence goes on from JAUCBN010000049.1 coordinate 9,599,455, forward strand.
TAGGAGTGTTCAAAACCGGCTCAATGGATATCCAACAACCCATTAAACTCATAATACAAATTTTAAAAAATGAAAAAAATGTTAAAACAAATTAATAATATAGTATTAATATTGAATTAATTGAGACGTTGAGTGCCTATTTGACTGATTTTGAACACCCCTAGATAAAATAATTTGTTCATTTGAATAACCTAATTGGATTTGAATAAGAAAAATTTGATTATGAACTCACTTTATAGTTTATTCGACTCAATTTTCATTTTAAATTTTTAAAAATATATATTAAAATTTAATTATAATAATATATATAAATATTAAAAAATAAATTAAATAAATATTAAATTTACGTTAGTGTTTCAAATTGATGAACCAAGCAAAAACAAGCATCGAAAAAAATCAAACAACAAACAACCTAAAACAACCCAACTCGTTTAACTTAGATCGATGAGTTATGTTATTTATTAATAAAGTTAAAATAATTATGAAGTAATATTTATTTTTTTTATATTTTTTAACTCTTCGAGAAGATACATATATCTTATGAATAAAATTATTTGAATCGATAATTATTTTAGGCATTTTTAAAATTTCAAGAAAAAAATAAAAATAGCTCTATAAAATAAATATATATTTTATTACTTTAAACAATTAATTTAATATTTTATTAATAAATCATAAAAAAATTTCATGATATAGATTTTAGGACTCGATGTCAGGTTAACCCGAGATAGTGAGCCTCGTGTTTGATCCTTAGAAATGTTGTTAGGCTTGGGGCTTAGTTTGGGCTTAGGTTTAGATGATGGTTTGGGAGTAGTATGGTAATTAGCTAAATGAGATGAATAAGGAGGGAAAAAAGACTCAATTTTTTTGCATTATTCAGAGAATGATATTATCCCTCTTTATTGTCTTCCTATCTTTTTTCTCAAGCAATTTCTTTCTTTCCAAACATCATCAAAGGATGAGTTTTGAAGTTTTACATATGAAAATCTCATTTGGTTAATTGAAGATCTACCTAACAAGGTAAGTTTGGTAAGAAATGGTGAAGGTTGGGTTTTTTAGGGTGATTGTAAGGAAGAACAAGAATAAGATTTGGAGAGAGTTTTAGGGTAGTTTAAGGTTCATTTTAACTTATTTAAATCGTTCAAATAAAGCAGTAACCTCTTGGTAATCTTCCTTCTAATAGAAGAGTAAGGAGAGCCATCAAGAAGTTTGGGCAAATAAAAGGCTTAAGGGTTTCGTTTGAAGATTTTATCAGCTCGTTTTGGAGGTTAGTACACTCTCTAATCTTGTAATTTTATGTGTATCATCCTTATGGTATGCTTGTTTGTGTATGATGGATTTTGGTAAAAGTTAGAGCTTGCCTATGCATTAATGATGAATTGTTATATGGACAATATTATAGGTTAAAATTGATTAAAAATGCACCCAAATACTCCCAATAACGTGTAGAAACATTTCTAGATCGATAGAGTTACATTTGGGGTCAAAATAGAAGAATTTTGAGCTCCAGACTTTGCTTTCTATGCTTCGATATCAGTACTCGAGTTTGAGTATCGATACGCCCCTCTGGTAAGATGATCAATTCCTATCAGGGTTATTGGTACGACCATGTGGTGTACCGGTACGAGTTTGTTCATTCAAATTCTAGTGACCACTTTTGGTATCGGTACATCAAGGGGTGAACTGGTACGAGATTAGGACCAATACTTAATATATGAGTACCAATATTAAGTATCGATATGCTAGGTAAGCGTATCGGTATGCCTTATTGGGTAAGTTACATCAAATATAATTTTAGTATCGATACACGGGTGCAGATCGGTATGCAGATAAGGGTATCGATGCTGAAGAGGTTTTTACTAGTACTTGCAAAGCAATTTGTCAATGTTTTTAAGGTTTGAGTTTGGGGGTTCAATAAATTATGTTATGGGTTCCTAAGGTTAATTAAGTTACAAAACGAATATTAAAATCTGGAACTGGTGTTTATGATGATGATATGGTGTTTATGCCTTGTATGATTGGATTTTTGGTTGGTTGTTGTATAGAGTGGTCTAAGAATCCTTTGTGGGTCATCTTGTGTGGTTTAGGTCTTTGTATGGTGGGATTAGGATACTTAGTGAGTGTTGCAACACAATAAAGGTCATCCGATGTGAGATTTCAAGTAATGTATTGAAGGTCATCCGATGTAAGATTTCGGATGATGACTTTGCTCGATGTGAGATTCCAAGTCCCACTAGATTTGAGATTCCAAACCCCACTCGATACGAGATTCTGAGTGAAGATTTTATACGAGGTTTGAAGTAGATTAGCTTGTTGCGTGATTTCGAGCAGCCCGATGTGAGATTTTAGGCCAGGTGGGTCTCTTAGTGTCGAGTGACATTGGGCCTCACTTCTATATTATTTACTTTATGCTTTGGTTATTGTTTTTCATACCATGTGTTTAGGCGATTACGGTAACGCCAATGCTTCGTATTATATTGTCATATTTCATCTAGCATGTGCATAGTTATTATTCACTAAAGCATAGTCGATAGGTTGTGTATCCACTGAGCTTTTATAATTCAACGTTCAGAACGTGTTTTTGTGCGTAAGTATGTAGAAGGACGGACGTGGCGGAGCACCATCATTGTGCAACTTCAACATTGACCGGTTGATAGAGTATAATTGCTAGATCTAGAGGGTTATGTATTCGTCGGACCCTTTTGATGTAATTGTAACTCTATTTATTTAATTTATATTAGTCAAATGTTTTATTTAACTGTATTTGGAGCTCTTAACTATTTTGGATTTGTTAAACTAATTTTAATATTTAATATCGTTTTTAATTATATGTCGTGATTGATCGTATAAATTGAATTTTATTAAAATACGAAAAATTTTATGAGACAGATTGAACTTGTGGTCCAATTATAATATTCAGATTTGAGGTATTACAAAAATATTAAAATTTGTCAAACATATTATTTTTATTATTTTATTAAGAAAATATCATAATTAACAACTAAAAGAAGTAAAACGTATTAGTTGTACAAACAAATACAAGTAAAAGGTCTATTTAAAATTGTACTTAGACAGCTTATCATCTTTGAAAACCTTAGGAATTTTGTCACTGCTCATCATATTTTTCCTGTAACTTTTCGTTCTTTTGTTTTAATCGAAAATCGATTAATTAATTTTTATATTAGTTGTTGATTAATAGATTTATTAAGTTTTGATTTTTGATTTTATTTTTTATATTTTAATAAGAATCTCGTGACATTTTTTTTTATCCTAATGACACTTTTTTTGTTTTTGTGGTTTATTTAATCCATCCTTGTGACATGATTCAACGTATTCTAGTAGTCGATTGTTGTGGAGATTATAATCGACGTTAGTATATGATTATGGTTTTGTCGGTGATCATGAAAAATTAAATTCTCACTCAATTGATAGTTGTGTACCGATGTAATCAATCCTTGGTAATAGAATATTCTACCAAATAGTTTAGATCGCTCACTACTCCTTCACACGTTATACATCTCGATTGAATTTTTTTAAAAAAACTTCTGAATTTTGATAATATATTTATCTCCATAAAATTATTTTACTTATCTTTATTTTTTGAGCTATAAAACATTATGAGTAAATTTAATTCCACTATTTTTTTCTTAAATATAGTATAATATTGATATATTTTATAAATTTAACAAAAATTCAGTAGTTATTAAAAAAAAAAACAAGTAAAAGGTGACATTAATCTATTAGATTGTCATTTAGAATTTTTATAAAATTATTAAAATAAAAATTAAATTCCATAACGATCACTCATATTACTTATCTTTATTTATGTTTTTGACATATTTCTCGAAAAAAAAATGGAAAATGATACTCCTTAATATCAAAGTGGACCCCCAAAAATACCAATATTGGAAAATGGTATTGTTTGAGGACTAAATTAAATATTAAACCAAAAACATATCCACTCGACAGTAGTATTTCCATTGTAGATTTTCTCGCTTTTAGCCTTCCTTTCTACTTGTTGAAGCTGCACTCATCTCCCAGATCCTCAGTCCTCTCGTCTTCCGATCTCTATCTCATTTTCAAAGGTATGTTCTTTTTCATATATAAAATCCAAATCTTCCAATTTTAAATTGATTAAAATTATACAATTGTATGCTTCCTGAAATGATTTCTCACTGACCTAACTTTTCCCCCGGAAAAATCCCAAATAATCGGTTTGAATTTCGATGAAATGCAAGGGGATTGATGATGAAAAGGATAAAGGAAATGTGGGTTGAAGGATAATTGGTATACCGTTTATGGAACCTGAGAAATATGGGACATTTCATCCGTAATAGAAACCATTTTTCTTTCTGTAGGTTTAGGCATGGCGACAGTTAGAAATCTGAAAATCAAGACTTCTAGTTGCAAACGAATTGTTAAAGAGTTGCACTCTTATGAGAAAGAGGTTGAGAGAGAAGCTGCAAAAACGGCTGACATGAAAGAGAGAGGAGCTGATCCTTACGATCTCAAGCAACAGGTATTATTATTAATTTTTTCAATGGCTGCTTTTTAGGGTTTGTTTGGGATGGTACAACTTTTTTCTGATTCAATTGTTGAGAATACCCTTTTTGGAATCTCATATTATTTTTCATTTGTAATATTAGTTCACCTTGTAAAAATGAATATATGATAGGTCTGTTTGATTTGCCGGAAATAGCTTCCGAAAATGTTTTTCTTGTTTTCTGGTGTTTGTTTGGTAAGAAAAACGCAGATTTTATGAAAACAGCCAAACAATGGAGAATGTTCTATGATGAATTTATCCAAAAAAACTGAAATGCTTTTTCTCTTTTAGAAAATAAGTCCATTAGTCAGGAAAACCTTATTCTGCCGGGACCATGATTTGAGCTACTTGATTTAAATTGATTTCTATATATGAACTTTTCTCTGCTCGAACAGGAAAATGTGCTGGCTGAATCAAGGATGATGATCCCGGATTGTCGCAAGCGGCTAGAGGCTTCATTGGCTGACCTCAAAGGGACTTTGGTATTGTACACTAATTATTAGTTTTACTAATTTATGATTATCTTTCTTGCTTATTTCAATAGCATTTGGTGAGTTATTGGGTTTACTTAATTCACTGTTATTGAGCTGTGATGATACTTTTCATTGTTTGTTCTTCATTGGTGAGTTATCAGGTTTTAGTAATATTCAATGTCCAGTTTCATTTGTTCTGTTTCAGTATTAGAGCTTGTATTCGCAAGATGCTGATCTGGCAATCAAACATGCTTTGTTACTCCGTTGTTGAAATATCTTTTAGTTCTTAGTAAGACATGTCCCCATAGCGGTTCTTTAGGGCTTGACCTAAACCTTTGCTCTTTTAGAAAGCTGCATTGTAAGTGATAACAAATTGGTCATGAATGATTGTAGTTGAGTAAGTTAACTCCTATATGTACAGTGCTTTTAGATGAACTTGTATATATATTAGGTACTAGTAAGATAATTAGAGCTCAAGTCTTCTTTTAGGTTGATGGCTCACCTCCAAATACTTTACACTAAATTGGAAGAGAGATTGAAGTGTTTCTTTGATACGGGATTTTTTGGATTATAATCTTTGTTGTTGTATGTAGTTGCTTTTGGATTTCCTAATTGGTACCTATATTTATCAAATTGAAGATGATGTAAACAAATGAAGTTTGATGAATTACATAATTAATTTCAGGCTGAATTGGAGGAAGCAAATGAGAAGGTCGGTCCGGAATTCGAAGATGCTCATAGCACCATAACAGAAGTTGAAAAGTTGTTTCAGACAACAGAGGTTTAATGACAACTTCTATAAATGGTTGTTGCTCAATAGATTTGAGATATATGGTTGTAAGTTTGTACTGATTCCACTGCTAGCCATGTTTGAACACAAAAAAAGCTGCTAACCATGAGTATGGAATGCCCTCTAAGATGTCTTTTCGTGTTTGTGTTTTACCTGTTGTGTACTGAAAGAAATTCTGGAAATATAATTCCCAGTATTTAATTTAGTTCTTGTGAGTATTTTTTTTTTGTTTTTTTTTTCATGTCTATTGAGTAAATTTGTACCAATGACAGCCAAAGGTGCAGACACGAGTTTGGTTAGATCTAAAACCTAATAAATTATGAACCACAAGATCCCATACACGGTATCAAATGTTACACAAATAAAGAGCCATTCTTTTTTTTTCATGGAAATAAATCAGCTTATTTCTTTTTTCATAAAGAATGGCGGGACCCTATCCTCATATTTCTTCGGAAAGGCTTGCATGCCTTGACGCTGAGATCAACAGCTGCTGCAAGTGCTATGAAGATGACGGCTTCTTCCACGCATGTTATGTACCGCATAGCCAGTTGCACTAATGGCTTGCTACTCTTACCTTCCCCTTGGACTCTGCAGCTAATTACAAAACCGCCGGAAATGGGACTTAATGCGGAAAAGTCTCCACTGCTTTGTGGACTTAGTATTGGAGTTGGTCCCTGCAGCAATTGTCGGTCCATGTCGATGAAAAACTCCCCACACTTTTCGGAACTGATGAGGATCTCGGACATGAGAGCCTCTGCTCCATCTTGGGCTTCAGACAGCAAGTGGAACCGGCATCAGATAGAGTCTCTGATGCCATGCTCACGCCACGCCTCAAGCTTTCCCCAAGGCATCCAGCACTCTGGCCTGGAAATATCAGGACGAACAATCAACCAAGCTCCTGGGTTGGACTTGGCAACCCAATCACAACCTGCTGATGGCACAAAAGGAGTAGTTATGAAGGCTTCCGCAACAGCGGAGCCAGAGAGATCGTGTATCTTCACCTTCCATCCTTTCCTCTCTCTCCTCTCCATCTTTATGTCTGAATTGTCAGCAGAATCTGTCCACTAAGTGCCTAGTGAGTCCACCTTTGCTACCCTTAGGGATGGCAACGGGGCGGGGCGGGGCGGGGCGGGTTTTTGGCCGCTCCGATCCCGCCCCGATTTAGTATTTCTTAAATCCGATCTCGACTCGATCTGACCTGAGAATCTAAAAAACAATTATCAACGATAAAAGTTAGATTCGATTAATCATTCATCACAATCATAAATTATGTTTTTTAAGTAACTTTAAATTTACGTAAAAAAATAAAATAAAATACAATTTAAATGATTTATATGTTAAATTACATATTTAAAAGAAAAAAAAAACTTGAATGATCGACTGACAGAATCGAATATATTAAAACTTGAACAACTACTAATAATTTTTTATTATAAAAACAAACTTCAAAAGTATAAAAATTACTTAAAACCCATAAAAGTGTTTATGTATAACGATATTTTTTTATAAATATAATAAAAAATATAAAAAATATACCGAGGCGGGGCAGGACGGGGAATTTCAAACAAATACCCGACCCCGACCCGACTCAATAATTTCTAAGCCCCTCCCCTCCCCGATCCCCGAAATTTAAAGAGAAAAAACTCGATCGGGTCCTGTCGGGGACGGACATTTTTAACATCCCTATGTCACGGACTTACTTCTCTCGAACTCGATCCGTGCGGCGCTAACAATTCCCGAGCTATGTTAGCAAGCCTTACTTGACCCTTCTTGATGGCTTGGCTTGAGAAAGACGAGAAGGTAAAGAGTTTAAGAAGAATGCTTTGTATTAAGCTTTTAAGAAGGCTTTACAAGGATGCTTACAAAATGCTAAGTGTGGTGCAAAATGAAGGGGGTGGCCCTATTTATAGGCTCCCACCTCCCGAATGGACGGCTAGGATCGATTTGATCCAACGGTTACAATGTTGCCTCCTAAAATATCTAGATGCACTACAACTATCTAGAGAATTCTACATATGTGTATACATATCTACAAGTATCCAAAATGTTCTAGAGAACTCCAAGGTCTTCCGGAGTTGTCCCGAGCCTTCCCGAGCCTTCTAGGTTCTCCCGGGTGTGTCTGGACTTAAGTAGAACGTCCTGGACCTTTTTAGAACAGTGTGGGTTGTGCTTGGCCGTCCTAGATCCTTCAAGTGCCTTCCTTGGTGCTTGCATGCTTCAAAATGGCCCAAGGATGGCCAAAACCTCGGTTGGACTGATGGGAAAAGAAGTGGGCGGTGACATTCTCCCCCACCTAAGCTCGCGACTCCCTCGTCGTGCCTTGATTGAATTGAGCAAGTTGGTCTTTGAATTGCCATAGTGCATCTTCCCTTTCCCAACTTGCCTCGGCAATAGGCAGTCCCTTCCATTTGATGAAGTACTCCTTGTAGCTGGGGACGCCTCTTCTTCGAATGACCCGGTCAGCGAGCACTTCCTCAACTTCCTTGTCAAAGGAAGTGACAACGGCTGTGGGTGCTCTAGTGGATAAATTCCTTGAAGGATCTTCCATGTCCTCATGATAAGGCTTTAATAGACTAACATGGAAGATAGGGTGGATTTTGAGCCTTGGAGGCAATTGGAGCTTATAAGATACTTTGCCCACACGTTTGAGTACTTGAAATGGTCCCTCATACTTGCGGACAAGTCCCTTGTGCACCTTGCGAAAGACCTTGAATTGTTGTGGCAAGAGTTTGAGCATGACAAGGTCTCCTTCCTTGAACTCCAAGTGCCTTCGCTTTGTGTCGGCCCATTTCTTCATTCGCTTGGCAGCCTTGTGTAGTGCGGCTCGAGCTAACTCGTTTTGCTCATGCCATGACTTAGCAAACTTGAAGGCTGCGGGGCTCTTCCCTTCATAGCGGGTGGCAAGGGAAAGCGGAGTGGATGGTTGATGTCCCAAGACTAACTCGAAGGGACTTTTGTTGGTGGCCTCACTCTTTTGCAAGTTGTAAGAGAATTGTGCCACATCTAAGAGCTTGGCCCAATCCTTTTGATTTGAACTCACATAGTGCCTCAAATAAAGCTCCAAGAGTGCGTTGACCCTCTCGGTTTGCCCATCACTTTGGGGATGAAAACTTGTGGAGAAGTTAAGATCAGACCCGAGCATCTTAAACAATTCGGTCCAAAACCTCCCGGTGAAGCGAGGGTCTCGATCACTTATGATGCTTGTTGGAACACCCAAAAGCTTAACCACATTGCGAAGGAAAAGCCTAGCTGTTTCCTCGACTGGGCAATCAGGGGATGCGGCTATGAATGTGGCATACTTGCTAAACCTGTCCACAACGACAATGATGCTCCCGAATCCTTCCGACTTAGGTAAGCAAGTAATGAAGTCCATGGAGACACTTTCCCAAGGCCGCTCCGGAATGGGTAGAGGGTCTAGAAGTCCTCCGGGTTTGTGTTGGACAATCTTGTCTTGTTGGCACACAAGATAAGTTCTCACGTATTCTTCAACGGCATCATGCATACGGGGCCAATAATAAGATGCCTTTAAAAGTGCAAGGGTGCGTCGCATACCTGGGTGGCCCGCCCATAAGGAATCGTGGCACTCCTTGATTAGGTCCTTTCGTAAGTTGCCCCACCTTGGTACATAAAGACGGTTGCCTTTGGTGTAGAGTAGACCATCGCTTAACCAAAACCGTCGGGTCTTGCCTTCATTCACCAAGGAAATAATAGTTTGGGCAAGCGGCTCTTGTTGCAACCCTTCCTTGATCCTATCAAGGAGTGAGCTGGTGACTTTGCTTATAGCAGCAAACTCCGCTTTGTGGCTTAAAGCATCCGCGACCACGTTGCCTTTTCCCGGCTTGTATTGCATAACATAGTCAAACTCGGCCAAGAAGTCTTGCCATCGTGCTTGCTTTGGACTTAGCTTCTTTTGGGTCTGAAAGTAGCTCGTAGCAATGTTGTCGGTTAAGATCAAGAACTTTGACCCAAGAAGATAATGTCGCCACACCCTAAGGCAATGGATGATTACGATCATCTCCTTTTCTTGGACGGTGTAGCGTCTTTCGGTGTCGTTGAGCTTTCGACTCTCGTAGGCAATCGGATGCCCATCTTGCATAAGGACTCCTCCGATGGCAAAGTCCGAAGCATCGGTGTGCACCTCATAGAGTTTGGTGTGATCGGGTAGGCTAAGCACCGGCTCCTCACTAATAGCCTTCTTCAAGTCTTCAAAGGCTTCTTGACATTGTTGTGTCCATACCCACGGCTTGTTTTTCTTGAGAAGTTCAGTGAGCGGTGTAGCCCTTACGGAGTAGCCTTTGATAAAACGTCGGTAATAGTTCACCAACCCAAGGAATGACCTCAACTCGTGTACCTTGGTGGGTGGCTCCCAATCTTGGATGGCACGCACCTTACCATCCTCCATCATGAGCTTTCCATCCTTGATCATATATCCCAAGAAGTTTACCTCCGGCTTAGCGAAGGAGCACTTTTCCTCCTTGATGTATAGCTGGTTCTCCCGCAGAACCTTAAGCACTTCCCTTAGATGTTCAACATGTTCCTCTAAGGTATTGCTATACACCACTATGTCGTCAAGGTAGACGACCACGAAGCGATCAAGGTATGGATGGAATAACTTGTTCATCAAGGTGCAAAATGTGGCTGGGGCATTTGTTAGACCGAAGGGTATTACTAAGAATTCATAAGACCCGTACCTTGTGACGCATGTTGTCTTCGGCTCATCGCCTTCCGCTATGCGCACTTGATAGTATCCCGAGCGAAGGTCTAGCTTGGTAAAGTAGCGAGCATGACCGAGCTGATCGAAGATGTTAGAGATCGAAGGGATTGGGTACTTGTTCTTGATAGTTACCTTGTTGAGAGCTCGGTAGTCTATGCACATTCTAAGAGAGCCATCCTTCTTCTTTTGGAAAAGGACTGGTGCCCCATATGGTGCCTTGGATGGCCTGATGAACCCGGAATCGAGCAGCCCCTTTAGTTGCTTCCTTAGTTCCTCCAATTCAGGGGGCGCCATGCGATAGGCACTCATGGCGGGTGGCTTTGTGCCTGACTCTAGCTCGATCTTATGGTCCACCTCCCTCCTTGGTAGTAATTGTTTGGGTAGCTCTGGTGGTACAACGTCCCTAAACTCATCGAGTACTTTGACTACCTCCCTTGGTATGTCTTTGTCGGGTTTGATCTCCTCATCATCATACTCACTAAGGATAGCAAGATAGCTTTCCTCGTTTCGTTTGATGCCCTTCTTAAATTGGATTGCTGAGAGCACCTTGGTGTCTTGCTTGGTGGCCCTAGTCGTCGGCACCAGACAAGCTTGGTTCCCATCAATGATGCACATTGTGTTAGCGAAGGGGATGGGGAATGCCTTGACCTGGTTTAAGAACTCGAGTCCTAGAATAATCTTAAAGTCGTCCATGGGCACGACTGAGAAATCTATGTAGCCTGACCATGAACCCACGTTGGTCTTCACTCCTCGGGCAATACCATGAATTGGTCGGGCGGCAGAGTTAACTGCCTTGATGGAGCCTCCTCCTCCCGATGCCTTGAGACCTAACCTTTTGGCCTCTTCAAGGGAGACAAAGTTGTGGGACGCACCTGTGTCTAGCATGGCTTTGGATGCTTTCCCATTGACGGTGATGTCCACGTAGAGCAAACCTTTGGCTTCGGTCTTTAGGGCGGACTGAAGCACGTTAAGGAGTTGCAAGGACCCCATCTGGACACCTTCGTCCTCTTTGTCGGTGTCGCAACCCTCTCGATGCTTGGCTAGGAGCGAGTTAAGGGCTTGCCTTTGTGGGCACTCCCGGACCCAATGGTCTCCATCACAGATGAAGCATTTGTTGGACGGTGCCCTCTTTGGCCCACGGTTATCTTTGAACTTGCCCTTGTCTTTGCTCTTCCACGAGGATGAATCTTCGGGCTTAGGTGGGTGATCGTCGCGATGACTCTCTTTGTGTTGGCTCTTCTCTCCCCCACCTTTGGCTTGGCCACTCTTCTTATCCTTTGGCTTGTGGGACTCCTTGTGGCTAGAGTAGTCAATTAAACTTTCGGCCACAGCGATAGCATCGGCAAGGGTTTGGACTCCCCTACGTCGAAGCTCGGCTTTAGCCCATTGTTGGAGCCCATCCATAAAGTTGAAGAGTGAGTCCTTCTCGGAGAGATCAGGGATCTCGAGCACAAGATTAGTGAACTCTTTGACATAGTCTCGTATGCTCCCTGATTGCTTAAGCCTTCGCAAGCGTGCTCTTGCCTCATCCTCGGCATTTTTGGGGTAGAATTGTTTCTTGAGCTCCTTCTTAAAATCATCAAGAGTGGAGAGGGTGCACGTACCTTTTTCCACATCTAGGAGCCTTCTCCTCCACCAAAGCATGGCGGTGTCGGTAAGATATAAGGTGGCGGTTTTAATCTTGGAGGCCTCATCCACAATGCCAACGCCCTCAAGGTACTCTTCCAAGCCATAAAGGAAGTTGTCTACTTCCTTAGCATTGAGTGTTCCGAAGAAGGTCTTTGGCTTGGGCACATCGACCTTCCTAACTTCATAAGAAGTGCTTGGCCCGACGACCATCGCACGTTTGCACAAGGCAACATCACCTTGTAGTGCTTCAACTTTAGCCCGGATGTTGTCTAACTCTTGGTTGAGGGAAGCACTTACCTTTAAGAGCTCCTCCATGAGGTGGTCTTGAACCTTGCCTATCTCCCCGAGCACGGTCCCTTCTAGCTTGAGCATCATAGCCTTCATGGCCGTGTGGATCTCGGCATCCTCCGCCTCAAGGCCTTCCACTCTTTGGTGAAGGTCGTCCACTTGGGCACCCATGCCCCCGACGCTTTCCTCCACATGAGTCAAGCGTGACTCCAAGCTAGTGATGACGTCCCTCGACTTGGCTCGTGGCCTAGGCAATGCGGGATCAACTTCCTCCTCGCGCCCTCGTTGTGGCTCTTGGGTGATCTCGGCCTCGGTTGAGCTAGCAACTTGAGTCTTCCCGGTCTTGGCCATGTCCCGAATAAGATCAAACACGCTCTGATACCAACTATCACGGACTTACTTCTCTCGAACTCGATCCGTGCGGCGCTAACAATTCCCGAGCTATGTTAGCAAACCTTACTTGACCCTTCTTGATGGCTTGGCTTGAGAAAGACAAGAGAAGGCAAAGAGTTTAAGAAGAATGCTTTGTATTAAGCTTTTAAGAAGGCTTTACAAGGATGCTTACAAAATGCTAAGTGTGTTGCAAAATGAAGGGGGTGGCCCTATTTATAGGCTCCCACCTCCCGAATGGACGGCTAGGATCGATTTGATCCAACGGTTACAATGTTGCCTCCTAAAATATCTAGATGCACTACAACTATCTAGAGAATTCTACATATGTGTATACATATCTACAAGTATCCAAAATGTTCTAGAGAACTCCAAGGTCTTCCAGAGTTACCCCGAGCCTTCCCGAGCCTTCTAGGTTCTCCCAGGTGTGTCTGGACTTAAGTAGAACGTCCCGGACCTTTCTAGAACAGTGTGGGTTGTGCTTGGCCGTCCTAGATCGTTCAAGTGCCTTCCTTGGTGCTTGCATGCTTCAAAATGGCCCAAGGATGGCCAAAACCTCAGTTGGACTGATGGGAAAAGAAGTGGGCGGTGACACCTAGCTACCCTACCATTTCAAAGCAACAACAACGAGTTTCATCAATTGTGAACAAAAATCATCTATAGCTGACAAATTTATTTTAAAAATCAAATAATTGCCACTTTTCTTTTTAATTTGACAAATGTAAGGAGGATGAAGCAACTAGTAGTTTAATCGTTGTTTGATGGAGCCTTGAAGCTATACTATCTGAGGACTCAGCATAATTACATCTTCAAACTGAAACACGTATCTTGGATCAGGATCGAGTTGTACTCTCAAATGAAGTTCAGCACAAGGTTTTCCACTCTCCGGCTTGTTTTTTCAAATGCCAATCCATGCATTGAAAAGAATCATTGGCTTCCCTTCACCCCATTCTTGACCCAACTCCAACTTGAAAGCCCCGATCTGCTGTCTCCTGACTCCATCACCACAATGCGACCCCTTCCTCCCTATGAAAACAGTAATCTACAAAAATGCACGTGTGTTATAGAAACAACCAGGGGTCAGCAAAGTCTTCACATCAGAGTCCTCTAGATCAAAGATAGAGGCAATGTTGTGAATATCAGGTGTGGCTTCAGGTGAGGATACTAAAGGAATTGATGTAGTTTGCACAGGGAAACCTAGGAGTCGTATCTCACATGAACACTGGGAAGAGAATGCATGAATTCCAGACTTTGAAGAATTCAACGCTGATCGAGGAATCCTCAGACCCAGAGAGCCTATTGACAACCTGATGAAAACCTGAGGATCCATTATTATCACAAATATTTCCCCATTGTATGAAATGCTTCAAGTTATGGCAACTCGACCCTGTCATTTCAGCAGGAAAGTAAAGATTAGATCGCAAAAAACAAATTGAATCGCATGTTGTAGCAGAATTATTGTCTTGCTATATGATCTGCACATGTTCATAACATAAAACAAGATCATTCAAATTAGGATCGTTCCCCAATTCCAAATCTATATAGTTTTCCTATATGTTTTCAGCAGCGATAAATGAATCATCAGTTTATTGTCATAGGTATTCCAGGTCAAGATCAGTAATTCAGCAGTATGATATGAGAATTACACTAAGCAAACTAAGCAAGTAGCCTCTTAAAGGGTTTCAATTGCGCCTATACGCCTCTATTAATTTTCTGAATTGTTCACCAGCAAGTTCAAAACTTTACAGAGAAGATTCAAATAGAACACTAGTATCACTAAAAAAATCACAATTCAACCAGCTCATAGAAGTCAAAGAAACTCGAAAAAGGGTAAACCCTCTAGCTAAAATTGATCTGAAACTCTTGCAATGGAAATTATATCAGGGGGACATGGAAAGTAGTAGCTAAAGTTAACACTATTGAAATCATCGATAGAACCGAGTTCCACAAATTCGCCACTTCTTTCACAAGGAAATCTTGTGTGTTGGTTTCTGTATCTAAGACCAGTAAACTAAATTTCAGGGTCATCATTGTCGAACTTCCAAACTAATTTACCGTTTATCATTCTATGATCATGAAACCAATGACATAACTTTAAAAAAAGCCATTTCCATCTTCTCTAAATATTCAGTATATACTTTGCTATACAATCTGGCTTAAGTTATCAGCCATATGAGGTTTACCTAAATCAAAAGTTACCATAATTAAGCTTCCACGAGAAAGATTATGTATTTCAATAGATTCCCAACTTTAAAACAAGAACCATGTAGCTTAGGATTCAAACTTGTTATCATTTAACCTACTTTTTTCCATCAACCAACGCAAGAAAAAGCCTTGTAACTTGAATTCAAATGGGAAAAAAATCCCACTGAAATTTATGTACCTACTTATATTTTGTAAGAAATATGACACCTACCATTTTTATTATGCTTTGTATAAGAAATTATGTATATTTTGTAATAATTTATGTACCTACTAAGATTTTTTTTATCATTTTTACAATAAATTAGGTTTTCATATAGGAAAATATGTATGTACATAAATGCTTACCCTAAGTTAAGCTATTTTGAGTTTGGGTGAAATCGTGTATATCTATCGTTTTTATTACGTTTTGGGTAAAAAACTATGTATAGTTTGTAATAATTTATGTACCACCAAAATTCTTATCGTTTTTATAATAAATTAGGTTTTCATGAAGGAAAATATGTATGTATATAAATGATTACCCTAAATTAAGCTCTTTTGAATTTGGGTGATCTCGTGTAAGAAATACGGTACCTACCGTTTTTATTACGTTTTAGTTAATAAACTATGTATAATTTGTACTAATTTATATACCTACTCATCGTTCTTGTAATAAATTAGGTTTTATTTTAGAAAAATTTATAAGTACATAAATGCTTACCTTATGTTGAGCTCTTTTGATTTTGGGTGAGATCTTGTAATAAATATGATATGTAGCACCCCTAACCCGGTTAAGGGCCAAAAGTGTTACCGAAAACACATGAAAAGCAAGAAAATCATAAATGATCATTACCATATTGGTTAATTTGATTTTAGGACTCATTTAAAACATTTTTACCAATCCAATTTTGCATATAAGTTTTATTTATCCTAACATTCAATTTGCAAAATTCCATTTAAAATTTCAACATGATCTACCCATTTTGTTCTGAACCAAATATTCATATGAAGCATATTATAACCGTCTAAACCAGTTCAAAACCTGTAATAATTTACTAATATATAATCTACCATTTATCCAAGTCATTCCAATATATCTATCCATCAATCATTCAAACTATCCAAACATGTTTCTTATTTTCTTTCATATCGTAACATATTCCAACTTATATATATACAACTACCAAGGTAATTTACTTCAATATTTACAACTATGTTCTCAAAAATAACGTATAAACAAAACATGTTTTAATCCAAAATGTACAGAAACTAACTAATAAACGAACTAGCCACCATAACTAGGAGTCACAAAACAATAAATACCATACATGATCTCTTAACTTGTGTTGCCTCGAAAATCTCAAGTTAGCTTCTAAAACTCTGAACCTGTAATTTAGGAAAGGAGGAAACAAACGAGTGATAAGTACAATTAGTACTTAGTGAGGTATCTCCTATAACTATCCATTTTTCAAACATATATTAACCATACAACATGAATATCAAGCAATATCAAGGTTATCAAATCATATACATGCTTTGTTCTATTAGCATTCTAACTAAACGTGCTTCTATTTCATGTAATAAAGCAATCAAACATGCTTCCAATCAATTCCAAATAATCATATATTACATATCATGCTCATATTAGTAAAGCATATAACATATAACAAAAAGGCATCATTACAGTTCATTTATATCATTTTATTTCATTCTTGATATATCAAGTGAATGACAACCATTAGATACCAAAACAAATTTATTTTAATTAACAATTCGATATCATTTAGACCTTGGCTTTTTTCAGTACTACGTAATCAAGTCGACAATATGGTATACAAAGTACCAGACAATATGATACATAAAGTATCCAGTAAGGTGCCAAACACCACAAGTAGTACACCATTGTACTATTAGGGGATACCCTAACAGTTGAGTGACTAACCACTCGCAATAATAAGGTGACTTACCCACCTTAAATAAGAAGATGACTCACCATCTCCATCAGTATGGTACCCCAATTACCTAAACAGTAGAACTCAATGACCTTAAGACATGTCGTTCTACCTATAGCCAACTAGTTATCAAGGACTTGCAGTTCATTTAATCTTTCAAGTTCATACATTTCATTATGTATGCATGAATCATATCATTTCAAGTGAGTAGGATGTATGCATGCTTACATGCTTTAAATTCTAACAATTAGCCTATCATGTACATGCTTATCAATGTCAATTGATGCAAACATTAATATGCATCCATTTAAACATTTTATCAAGCATAAGCATGCATATATCATTCAAGTAACAAATCAAATAGTCATTGTATATCAATCAATTCAAGTATCAATCAAGCTTTCATTCAATTTATCCTACTTCCCTTTATGATTACCAAGTATATATTTAGTCAATTTTCATGACATATCAAACAATGCAAGGTTGGTTACGAACTAATCCCAACACTAAGGTTGGTACACTCACAAAGAAGTCAAGATATCCTCCTATCCTATAATGACAATTTCTTTCTCTCGATCTTTGGAAGACCCGAATTATAAGTCCTCTTCCAATTGATCTTATCTTTGATCTTCATTAACATAAACAAATATATCTATAAGGTATATTAGAACCATTTCATCATTTTATACATTTAACCGATGTAAACTAGAGCATTAAGCTTTAAAACAGTTTCTTAGAATCTGTCAGTTTGTCTACCTTCTACTAATTCGGGCATATCTCACAATCCGTACGTCGGAATTGTGATTGTCATATACCGTTGAAAAGATATCGAATACTTATAAATGAAAATAATGACCTTGAATTTTATACCCTATCCAATTAAAGCAGTTTATTCAACAAAGTTAAGCATCTCTGATTCTCGTAGGTACTGTACCAGCCTTACTAAAATCCTTATAACTTCCAGAATACAACTTCAAATGATGCACCGTTTTTTTTCAATTAAAATAGACTCATAAGGTTACATTAATGAAAATTTTAAGCCTCAAATTACTTATAAAAAAGTAATGGCACACGTTCAAACACACTGTCCAAAACAGGGCATTCTAGACAACATGTATCCTTCATTTCTAGCTTCCGTTAGGTCACCTAAACCTCCATTTTCATTGATTCAAAGCTTCAAACAGACAATTTAATCATTATAGAACAATTATTTTCTACACAAGTCGTTCAAAATCCTTCTCTAACAGACCCAAATTCGAGCTACAAAACAGTTTCGGTTTCCAGCGTTACCAAATGACTGTTTTGGTTCATACTTCATTTTCTTGCATGAAACAACAAAACCTAGCTTAATTAATTCTTAATCCATGCTATTAACATGAAACAACAAACCCTAGCCGTAATCAATCTAACGAGGCTCAATTTCAATAAAATACACTCAAAACATCATCTTACAATTCTCTAAGCTTCCAATAGCCTAGCTTAATTTTCAATTGCTCAACAACTTATTTATGTTTTCTAATTAGGCCCGATTGAGGATATTAAAATTCTTCCCCCCCTAAAATAATAAATTCTTCCTCGAATTTTACCTGAAGGGAACAAGTGTGGATATTGCTCTTTCATTGTTGAATCTGGCTCCCAAGTAGCCTCCTCTATTCTGTGATTTCTCCATAAGATTTTCACTAGAGGAACGTTCTTGTTATGAAGTCTTTTGACCTTGCGATCAAGGATCTGAACAGGTTTTTCCTCATACGGTAAGTCAGGATTGAGTTCCACTTCTTCAGGCTCGAGGACATGAGAGGGATTTGAACGATATCTCCGAAGCATAGAGACATGAAACACATTGTGGATCTTATCAAACTCGTTAGATAGTGCAAGCCGATAAGCCACTGGACCAATTCTTTCATTCACATCAAAAGGTACGATAAATCTGGGACTAAGCTTCCCTTTCTTGCCAAACCGGAAAACTTTCTTCCACGGTGATACCTTCAGGAAAACTTTGTCTCCAACATCATACTGCATAGGAATTTTGCCTATCAAAGGCTTGCTTCATTCTATAATGAATAATCTGAACTTGTTCCTCAGTTTCCCTGAGCATCTGTGGTCCCAATACTTTGTTTTCTTCTAATTCAGACTAACACAATGGTGTCCTTAATCTTCTACCATATAAAGCCTCAAATAGAGCCATTTGAATCGAGGCCTGGTTGTTATTATTGTATGCAAATTCCACCAATGGTAAGGATTTCTCTCAATTCTTCCCAAAGTCCACTACACAAGCTCGTAACATATCTTCAAGCACTTGAATCACCCTTTCAGATTGGCCATATGATGAGGATGAAATGCAATACTAAGATGTACTTTATTCCAAAGAGATTTCTGCAGCGATTTCCAGAAACGAGAAGTGAAGTTGGGATCTCTGTCTGATATTATAGCTGTTGGAACACCATGTAATCTGATCACATATATATCTCGACCAAGGTTTCCGAGTTCATACTCATGCAAACATGAATGAAGTGAGTCGATTTGGTGAGTTTGTCCATAAATACCCACACTGAATCATTCTTCCTCGGGGTAACTAGAAGACCTGTAAAAAAAATCCATAGTGATACGATCCTATTTCCATTGAGAAAATTCAATAGACTGAAGTAGACCAGCAGTTACTTGATGCTCCGCTTTGATCTTTTGACAAGTTAAGCACATCAAAACAAATTTAGTGATGGCAGTTTTCATGCCTGGCCACCAGTAGAGGGACTTCAGATCTTTATACATCTTAATCGACACAGGGTGAATCGAGAAAAAACTCTGATGCGCTTCCTGCAGGATATCCCTTTTTAACTCATCATTAGGGACACAAACCCTATCTTTGAAGTATAACATTCCATTCGAATGCACAGAGAAACCAAGATTAACTTTTAATTTAATCTTTGAGACAATAGCTTGGAGATCAGGATCAATTTTCTGGAGTTCTTTGATTCTTGCTATCAAGGTAGATTGAATCTGAAGCTCTGACAAGAATCCTTGTCTTCTATACACTCAAAGTTGAGCATTAATAGAATTAGGGGCGGTAAAGAATTTTCATGTAATTAGACGCACACTTTCATATAATTTTCAAAGATTCAAGTTTAAATTTGCTTACCCAATTTTGGTTTGCGACTGAATGCATCAACAACCACATTGGCCTTTCCTGGATGTTAATCAATAACCAGATCATAATCTTTTAATAATTTCATTCATCTTATTTGTACCAATTTATGATCCTTCTGATTCAAGAGGTAATTGAGACTTTTGTGATCCGTGAACATGTAGCACTTTTCACCATATAAGTAGTGCCTCTAGATTTTAAGAGCAAATATGATTGCAGCCAACTCCAAATCATGTATGGATAATTAAGCTCATTTGGCTTTAACTGCTGAGAAGCATAAGCTATCACTTTCCCATCTTGCATCAAAACACATCCAAGTCCCAGATGTGATGCATCACTATAAACAGTGAATTTTTTTTTCCAGGTTTTAGTTGGCTAAAAATAGGGGTATGTGTCAAAGCTTACTTTAATTGATCAAAGCTTATTTTCTGCTTGTCAGACCAAACATATGGTTCATCTTTTCTAAGCAACTTATTCAAGGGAGAAGCAATGGATGAAAATCCCTGGACAAAGCCCCTATAATATCCGGCTAGACCGAGAAAACTTCGGATCTCTGTGATGTTCCTTGGAGTTATCCAATCAAGAATGGTTTGAATCTTTCGAGCATCCACTTTAATTCCATCTGCCTGTATCACATGTCCAAGGAATGAAACTTTCGATAGCCAGAATTCACACTTGGAGAACTTAGCAAACAATTGGCGTTCTCTGAGAGTTTGCAAGAAAATTCAATGATGTTTTGCATGTTCCTCCTTATTTCAAGAATACAAAAGAATGTCGTATATGAAGAGAACAACAAACTTATCAAGATAGGGCCTAAAAACCCTATTCATAAGATCCATAAATGATGTAGGGGCATTAGTTAAGTCAAATGGTATCACGAGAAACTCAAAGTGACCATATTGAGTCCTGAAAGTAGTTTTGGGTATATCTTCATCTTTCACTCTCATTTGATAATACCCATATCGAAGGTCAGTCTTTGAAAACACAGCAAACATCTTTAAGCTGATCGAACAAGTCTTCAATCCTTGGTAAAGGATACTTGTTCTTAATAGTAACCTTGTCCAACTATCTATAGTCAATGCACAATCTCATCATGTCATCCTTTTTCTTCACAAACAAGACTGGAGCACCCTAGGGAGAAGAACTAGGTCAAATGAAACCTTTGTCCTGTAACTCCTGAAGTTGCTTCTTAAGCTCCTTCAATTCAATTGGTGTCATGTAGTAATAGACACCAGATTGATCCCTGGCTGAACATCTATCCCAAATTCTACTTATTTGGTGGGAGGAAGACCAGGAATTTCCTCGGAAAATAAATCAGGGAACTCTGATACAACAGAGATTTCTGGTAATCCAAATTCATATTCGTCTTTCAATACCATAGCAACAAAGATAGAAGTATGATTATTATCAATTAAGAGGATTTAATCCTTTCCCAAGCCCCGAAGATACAATCTTCTGTTTTGAAAATCAATCCAAGCTTCATGTTTGGCCAATTAGTCTAATCCCAACACTAGGTCAAACTCACAAGATGGTAGCACAAATAGATCAATACAAAAAGGAATGCTTCGAATAGCGATGAGGGAGTCTTTACAAACAATATTAACATTCATTAGATCTCCTATAGAGTTTGATACTAAAATAGCGTTAATGATTGTCTCAGGTTTCAATTTAGCTTTCACAAGCATATATAAAAGAGTGCGTAGATCCAGAATCAATCAAAGTATAGGTAGGAACTGAATTTAAATCAACAGTACCTGCGATGACATCAGGCGACTCCTCATCATCCTTCCCTCGGATGTGATACACTCGAGCAGATGCCCGAGACTCCTGATAAGTAGGAGAATTAGATTGTTGAAGTTTGCCTTTTCCTTGGATCCCCAACTGAGGTTTTCTAAGGCCTCTGCCTCTATTAGATGTTTAGAGCCAGATTGAACTGAAGGTCGAGCTGTAACTCCATTTCTCTGAGGACAATCCCTGACATAATGGTCATCTCCTCTACATCCATAGCATAATTTCATCTGAACACGACACTGACCATAATAATTCTTCTAGCAGAACTTGCAATCAGGGATCTTTTCTGATTTCCTCGTGCTCTAAACAGAAATAGCTGGGACTGTTGATCTATCCACTAGCTGGGGTTTCGGAACATAATGACTTCTCTGAGCAGAAACATTAGATGATGAACCCTCTTTAGAATATTTGGATTTCTTTAAATGCCACTGAGATCTATCATTTCTTTTATGCTTCTTATAACCCCAGTTTCTACTTTTTCTTTTCTCTGCTGCTTTGTGTCTAGCTTCCTTTGCAATGGCCCGATTTACCAAATGCTGGAAGTCTTTAATACCGAGAGCTGTAAACATGGAGCCTAGCTCATTATTAAGGCCCTCAGTGAACTTTCTGTATTTCTGCTCCTTATTCTTTATATATTCTGAGCCGTATTTAAAGTATTTACAGAATTCTACCACGTATTGTTCAATCGGCTTGTTACATTGTTTCAAATACAAAAATAAATTTCTGCGTTCATACAAATACTACTCAGTGATATATTTTTTTTGAACTCTGTAACAAAGAACTGACAAGTAACAGATTCAGCAAGATCAGTCAAAGTGGTTGTTTCCCACCAGCTCGGAGCTTCATCAGCAAGCAGAGATATAACACACTCTAACTTGTGCTCATCTGAGCATTGTAGTTGTTTGATCAGAACTTGAGTAGTGCGCTCAAACCATTTTTCTGCCTCCTCTGAATTTTCTTCAATATCTCTAGTGAACGTATACGCTCTGAACCAAGCAAGCTTTTCTATAGGTGCTTTACTAGGTGCAGCAGGCACATCTGGAACATCTTGTTTCAAGCTAGACTTCAACTGATCGAAAATCTCCTTCATGCTGAGGAGACATTACCTTTATATAGAAAGAATAGCAGGATTTTCTTGCTGAGGGGCATCCTGAACAGGAGCTTGTACTGAAGATTGTTCTGGTCCTCCTTGTTGTTCTTGTTATGGAGGAAGATTTATTTCCATCCCCACACTACCCTTAGTATTAGAATAACGTTCAGGACTTTTTTCGTCTCGGTATAATCTTGTGTCATTCATTCTACATTTGTTAAACAATTCAAAAGTTAGATCAGCAAAACACAAGAACATATGGTATATAACTCCTATGTGGTATAGTTCAGACTTACAAAATGCACGAACATTCAATAATCCTAGAACCGTATGACTAAGCTCAGATACCACTAATTGTAGCACCCTTAACCCGGTTAAGGTCCAGGATTGTTACCGAAAACACATGACAAGCAAGAAAATCATAAATGATCATTACCATATTGGTTAATTCGATTTTAGGACTCATTTAAAACCTTTTTACCAATCTAGTTTGCATATAAGTTTTA
The DNA here is from genome assembly GCA_035048815.1 of Abelmoschus esculentus. Taxonomy (NCBI): domain Eukaryota; kingdom Viridiplantae; phylum Streptophyta; class Magnoliopsida; order Malvales; family Malvaceae; genus Abelmoschus; species Abelmoschus esculentus. Next base: position 9,622,944 of record JAUCBN010000049.1, read on the forward strand.
TTTATCGTAACATTCAATTTGAAAATTTTCATTTAAAATTTCAACAAAATCTACCCATTTTGTTCTGAACCAAATATTCATATGAAGTATATTATAACCGTCTTAACCAGTTCAAAACCTGTAACAATTTACTAATATATAATCTACCATTTATCCAAATCATTCCAATATATTTATCCATCAATCATTCAAACTATCCAAACATGTTTCTTATTTTCAAGTTACCAATATATTTATCCAAGTCATTCCAATATATTTATCCAAGTCATGCAAACATGTTTACCAATCTACCATTTATACAAGTTACCAAGGACTTGCAGTTCATTTAATTTTTCAAGTTCATACATTTGATTATGTATGCATGAATCATATCATTTCAAGTGAATAGGATGTATGCATGCTTACATGCTTTAAATTCTAACAATTAGCCTATCATGTACATGCTTATAAATGTCAATTGATGCAAACATTAACATGCATCCATTTAAATATTTTATCAAGCATAAGCATGCATATATCATTCAAGTAACAAATCAAATAGTCATTGTATATCAATCAATTCAAGTATCAATCAAGCTTTCATTCAATTTATCCTACTTCCCTTTATGATTACCAAGTATATATTTAGTCAATTTTCATGACATATCAAACAATGCAAGGTTGGTTAGAAACTAATCCCAACACAAAGGTTGCTACACTCACAAAGGAAGTCAAGACGTCTTCATATCCTCGAATGACAACTTCTTTCTCTCGATCTTTGGAAAACCCAACTTGTAAGTCCTCCAATTGATCCTCTCTTTGATCTTTATTAACATAAAAAAACATATATAATTTATATTAGAACCATTTCATCATTTTATACATTTAACCGATGTAAACTAGAGCATTAAGCTTTAAAACAGTTTCTTAGAATTTGCCAGTTTATCTAACTTCAACTAATTCGGGTATATCTCACAATTCCTAGGTCAAAATTATAATTGTCATATACCATTGGAAAGATATAGAATCCATATAAATGACCATAATGACCTTGGCTTTGATACCCTATCCACTTAAAGTAGTTTATTCAACAAAGTTAAGCATCCTTGATTCTCGTATGTACTGTACCAGCCTTACTAAAATCCTTATAACTTCGAGAATACAAATCTAAATGATGAACTTTTTTCTTTTTAAATTAAAATAGACTCATAAGGGTACATTCATGCAAATTTTCAGCCTCAAATTCCTTATACACAAGAAATGGTACATGTTCAAACACACTCTCCAGAACAGGACATTATGGACAACATGTGTATCCTTCATTTCTTGCTTTCATTAGGTCACCTAAACTTTCATTTTCATTGATTCAAAGCTTGAAACATAAAATTTAGTCATTATAGAACAATTCTTGTCTACCCAAGTCATTCAAAATCTCACTCTAACATACCCAAATTCGAGCTACAAAACGGTTTCGCTTTCCAGCCCTAGCTTGCTTCTTTTTCTTGCAAGAAAAAACAAACCCTAGCTTACTTAATCCTTTATACATACTCTTAACATGTAAAAAGATCTATATAAATCATAAACCAAGCAAGAATCAGCTTAAAACACACAAAACTTACAAAAACACTTACTTTATATCAAAGCTGCCCCAAACTTCTTCTATTGACTTCAATAGCTTCTTTATGCTTGTTTCCTTGATTTAAACTCTCTATAAAGCTTCTAAACTATCTAAAATGATGAAAGATGAAGAAATTTAAAGCTCTCTCTAAATCTCCAATGGTGTCTCGTGGTTTTTTAGAAAAAGAAACTGATGATGATGATGATGATGATGATGATGATGATGATGAAGAAAGGAAAAAATAAGAAATGGTCATAAAAGAAGTTGTTTGGCTTATTTGTAATTAAAACTCTTTCATCTTCTTTCTTTCTTTATTGTCTTGGCTGGAAACTTCTTGTAGTTATCTTAATTTATTTATTTAATTTTATTTACATAATTTGTATTATAATATTATTTTCTTATTTTATTTTCTTAATTGCTAGATGACTATTTATTCTCTAACTTCAATTAAGCACTTGAAATGCTTTCACTAAACTCTCCTTTAATTTAATTGAACCTTAAATCCTTGTTACAATACTCTTCATTATTTTAATTTATCTTAATTCGAGTTGTAATCGATCTAACGAGACTCAATTTCAATAAAGTACACTCAAAACGTCGTTTTACAATTCTCTAAGCTTCCAATAGCCTAGCTTAATTTCCAATTGCTCAACGACTTATTTATGCTTTCTAACTAGGCCCGAGTGAGGATATTACATGATACCTACCATTTTTATTACGTTTTGGGTAATAAACTGTGTATAATTTGTAATAATTTATGTACCTACTAAAATTCTTATCGTTTTTATAATAAATAAGGTTTATCATAGTAAAATAGGTATGTACATAAATCTTTATATCGTAGTATGTTATGTATATACCGTTTTTATTACAATTATTATAATGATTTATGTATAAACCTCGTAAGAAATTATGTACAAATCGGATACCTGTTGTACAGGTGAGCCTCAAATTAACCTTCCAAAATTCATTTTTCAAAATTATTTCCACCAAAATCAAGTATAATATGATCAGTGATTCTTAGATATTTTCCATAGTTTTATAATTTTTAAAATTATTTTTCCTTTAATTTATCTTGAATTGATTCGAATATACTAACATGGTCTATCAGACAATCTAATCAAACTCTAAAACTTATAGGCCCAAAACTCGGGGTGTATAACTCTCCCTCACTTAAGGATTTTTTATTTTGAAATTTACCTAAAGAAAACAAATGCAAAAAATTCTTTTGCATGTTCGCCTTACTCTCCTATATAGCCCTCTCAACTAAACGATGTCGTCACAATACTTTGACAAGGTCAATTTTCTTAGTATACAGAACTTTATTTCTAGTGTCAAGGATCTTCATTGGTTCCTCATCATATGACAAATCTAGTCGCAACTCAATATCCTTTACTAGCATAACATACAATATATCCGATCTATATCTCATCAACATCAACCATAGAATACATCAAGTATCATTTCTAACTTGGAAGGTAAAATCAATCAATAAAAATTAGGACCAACAAGATCAACAACTATATATGATCCAATAAATCTCGATTTGAGCTTCCCTTTTGCCCAAAATGCATCACCTTCTTCTAAGGCGACACTTTCGATAAAAATCGATCTCTAATCGTATACTTTATATCTCTGTGCTTTAAATCTTTGTAAGATTTCTGACAATTTGAAGCCAATTTTAAGCGATCACATACAGGCTTCACTTTTTTTTGTTTATTTCTTTCATTATATTAGGAAAGGAAATATGTTTTTCCCCAACTTTACACAACAATATGTATAATTATCCAGTTTTGCCATTAAATCTTTTAATTATCAACAATAATTGAGTGGATAAATAATATAAAATATAGGATTTTTAAACACTTATCAAAGGTAAACGCACAATCCGCTGCCACTACTTTTGGTATCGACCCGTTACGATCGAATAAAGAGACATCACATTATATGTAATTAATTAATGTTTAAATTTAAGCTTAACATGAAATAAAAATATGGTCACATGAAAAATAAATACATGGAACTAGATGAATAAACATACATACAATGTGAAAATGAACAAAAAGATAAAAACATGAATAAATAAATAAAATAATTATTAAATTAAATAAAAACAGAAATTTAAAGATTCTAAAATAAAAATTTAGTCATTGGAAAGGGCCCTATTGAAAAAAAACAAAAATTAAGTTTCAAATCAAGAGGGACAGAAAGTTATTTAAAAGATGACTAAATTAAAAGGCTTCTTAAAGTCCAGAGGACCTCGGGGGTGATATTAAAATAATAAATGGCTAAAAAAGAAGTTCAAAAACATGGAGGGACTTGGTCATAATAAAACCATTATTAAAAAAGGATTAATCTTGAAATTGGGATGAAATTAAAAACAATTGAGAACCCAAGAGATTGTGGAGGTTATTTTTGAAGCACGAGGGTTTAAAATATAACACAAACACTTTTCTTAACTTGAATCTTCTTTCTTTGTTTCTTTTTTTTAAATCTAGAGAAATGAAAAGCCTTTTTACTTTGTTTTCATTTGACCGAACCCAGAAGAAAACGATGAGCATTCATCTCAAAACCCAGAAATCCTCCCTATTTTTCAGAAATTCGACCGGCGGTTGGCAAGGCAAAATCGAAACTTTTCCATGTTGTTTAAAACCAGTTTTGAAAACCACTTTCTCTCTTTATTTCTTTTAACCCCAAAATTGATTCTTTTCCTTAAAATGAGATCAGAAAAATCGTTCTCCTTTGAAGACCCAAAATGAAAAGAACTTCGTTTATACTCGATTTAAGGTTCAAACATCATAGTCCTCTCGTTATGGGTTCATCATAGTGGTACGGAGGTCGGGAGTTTATTACTGTTGCGTGTTTAAAGTGCTTTGAAAATACGTGCAAGTGCACACGTTTCAAGTTATAGTATAGATAATTATCGTCTCCATAGGGATTGGTGCTCCTTTCAGAATCTAATTTCTTGCACTGAAAATAAAAACACAAATGATTATAGAATTGATGTTTAAATAAAATAAATAAGAGAACAAACAATTAAAGTAAATTGGAGTAATGAATAAGAGATGAGGCTGGTTATCCTGAATTATAGAATGATAGTCGAGTGAATTCTTCCTAGTAAGTGAGTGCTCGCGCCACTTAATTGTTCCGACACTTAGGCTTAATCAGATTGCCTAGACTGTTCATCGAATGGTTGGGCAATTGCAACTAAGGGAATTTCTCGGGCAGTTAAACAATTATCTTCAAGGTTCGACAAAGCGTTCTTCAATAGTTTTCGTTATCCCTAACCTGAAACACTGTTAATTGCACACTCCTTGATGATACATCCTTGCGTTAGTCAAAGGCGTACAACAACTATCTTGCGCTTCTATTAACTGTTGAAATACTGCACTTATCCCTAAGTCGGATTAGTTCTCTCGCACTTGGATCGAACCATGCTTATTAGTTTCGTGAATCTAATTCTACCGAATCTAGATAAATGTATTGTTTATCGAGGTCCTTTAGTAATTCTCTCATAAACTGAATCAATACCAAGAATAAGCAAACCTTGATTAAGAACACGAAAATAATTAGATAGAATTCAAATTGCAATCAAACAATAAAATAAAATAACCCAAGCCACTTTAAGTTAGTTCGTGGCTGGGTAAAAATATTCAAAAACTAATCCTCTCATCACTCAAACAAAACAAGAAAAACAAGAAGGAATTTGACATCCCCTTTGCTTCACTCTTTCTCTCGATCTTGCCTCCCTCTTGTAGACGACAAGCTCTCTTGTTTTAAAGGCTTGGCTCGGTCAACTAGGTAATAGGATTTGGAAATAATCATAAGAGAAAATTATTTTCCTATCAAGTTTTTCCATCTTTACTTTAAGTTTTTAAAATTCTTTCCTTGCTCTTGCAATTGAATTTATCTCCTTGAAATTCCTTCCAAATCGATAGCCTGCACCAAGATATTGATTCCTACAAATAAATAAATACACCAAAGCAATATCTTTTTCCACGAATATTAACCAAAACATGAATTACATATGACAACTCAGGAAATTAAGTGAAAATGAATGAATGAAATAATTAATAATGCAACTAATAATGTTCCTAAGTCTAACAATAATATAAGTAAAAAGGTAATAAAAATAGTACTTTTAGGCACTTATCAATTACCGATCCAGATAGAAGATGAGGAAAGACAAAAGAAGAAGGTAAAATTTTAAAAAAAAACTAAACTTTATTTTGGTTTATTGCATGAAAAAAATGGATATACCTCTGAAAATGGTTTATGTACTGATCCTCAGTATGGGAAAGTCCCGATTACATGGTTTTTCTCGGTTTAAATAATCGATTTTACATGAAAAGGGATAAGGAAAAATGTTCCTAAAAATCATATTGGTTGTCTCTAAAATCTGCTGAAATTTTTGTTTGGATTCATATATGAAATTCTCTGCTATTGACTGGAATTCTTCAGAGATTTCTGAATATTTTGTACGAATTCTGACATCTTTTTTGTTTTCTTGCATGAGTCACGATCGGATATCAACGGATGAAGAACGGAGACAGAGGAGATGAAAAGTCATCTGGAGGTTGAAGAGTCGGATGTGTGTGCTTCACTCGCGCGTGGAGCAACAGAGGCATCGCGCGTGGGACGCATGTGCATTCCAAAAGGGTTTATCAACTTGATATAAGTTGTTGGATCTATATTAGATTCAAAGGCCCAAAATAAGCTGTACAAAGAGATAAAGGGAACTCGGTTAAGGTTTTCTGTTATCAAATTGGGGCAGATTGTTTATGGGTTTAAGGCTTTAAGGCCCGAAATGGGCTTTTTATTATTATTATTATTATTATTATTATTATTATTATTATTTGGGTTTTAAAAATGTAAATGGACTTATAGTTTATTTAAATTATTGGGCTATTTAATTTGAGTTACTGTTTATTTATTCATAATTTAAACAGTAACTCAAATTAAATAGCCCAATAATTTAAATAAACTATAAGTCCATTTACATTTTTAAAACCCAAATAATAATAATAATAATAATAATAATAATAATAAAAACAAAATTAAAAGCAAAAGAAATCTATCTATATAGTTGTTTTGGGAAATAACCGTTGAACATGTATTTAAGAACTGATATCGAAAACCTTGAAGGCGTTTCAAAACCCTTAGCTCATGGTATCGAAATAGACCTTAGCCGTTTCGATAATGCTCATAGACATTGTTTTTTTTATAAAATCGTTGTGGTTTTTTATAAAATCGTTGGAGGTTTTCAAATGACCGTTGGAGGTGTATCGAAACACCTAAAACTTGTTTTGATACAGGCATATTGAAACGGTGGTTTAAAGTATCGAAACCATCTTGCTCAGTAATAAAACGTATTGAAACGCCTTAGGGCCGTATCGAAACGCCTGGACATTTTTCTTTGAAAATAGATAAGCTGTTTCGAAACAGTTAGGAAGTGTATCGAAAAGCCTGAGACATTTTGTGCTCTTTGGCTTTTTTAAAACATTTAAAACAAATTAACAAGTCCTTTAAAATGTCTCAAACTTATTTTTAAGTTGTTTTTATATAAAACCATTTTTGAAATATTTTCAATTTAGTTCAAAACTATTTTTAATTATTATATCAAAATATTAGTTCTACAATATATAGATAAATAATGAAATAATAAAATAGGACTATTTTTTATTTTTGTCTTAACCATGATAAAGCTTATATATTTTTTTGATTTTCAAATGATCAAAATATTTTTATTATAAACATAGGATAAAAACATATAATATTTTTTGATTTATAATAATTTTTCCAAAAGCCCATTTATTCAAAATTGAAATAAAAATTCAAATGGGTTAAGACTCGGATAAAATTAATAATTATAGCTAGTATATAATATACTAATAAATATAATAGTTTAATAATAATATATTAGCAATATATTTTAATGAATGTCTAAAATAGATGAAAAATACTCGTAAAAGTTGAACGTACTTGTGTTGGACGGAAAAATTACATAAATATTATATTTGATTTTTATAATTTTCTTAAATATTATACCAATCATTTTATTTCTCAAAATATTATATTTTGAATAGTAATTTTAAAGATGGTTATAAAAGAATCTGACTTTAAATACTAAAATAAAATAAATCGAATAAAAAATTAAAGTCGTTATCGACTTTGAATAGTGTTTTGATAATTTTCAAAGTGTTTTCTGCAAATCACTATTCAAAGTCGATACCTCCTGATACAGACTTTAATTTTTTTTCAATTTAAATCATTTTACTAAAGTCGAACTCTTCTAAAATCATCTTTAAAATTACTATTCAAAGTGTAATATTTTGAGAAATAAAATAATTAATATTATATTTTGAGAATACCTTTTAAAAAATCATATTTTCGAAAATTCACTAATTGATCCAACACTCTTACCCTAAACCAAATAATTACTTTGCAAATAATATCCGGTAGCTAACAGGTATGCATCTCTAGATCAATCAGTTAAAGGAATTTGTGGATTTGTATTAGCTTAGCGAGGAAACAGTTTGCTTTGCACCACACACGATACTACGGTTGCAAATAAGACGAGATAGATTGTGAGTTATTTAAGCTTGATTCGGTCAAATCTCAGTTAAAATTTGATTCGGTTTGAACTCGAACTTGACTCGAGTTCTTGACAAGCCGAACCGAGCTACATGATACCCTATTCGAAAAGCTCACGAGCTACTCGAAAATGTAAATATACTATTTTATTTTTTTTGTAATTTAAAATCTAAATTTCTAAACTTAAAACTCTAAAATCTAAACCCTAAATTAACATACTAATACCTAAAATTAACAAGTTTAAGTTTATACAACTTGTGTATCAAAGTTTTTTTTTCCATTGGACTTTAAATGAGACTTGAGAGATAAGAATTACTTGAGTCTAACACGAGTAAAGATTGTTTAATACTTGGCTCGATTAGGCTTGAAAAAAGCTCGAACTAGATCGAGTTCTTAACGAGTGGAGCCTAGATCAGATTTTTCAGACTCATTTGAAATTACTCAAGCTCGTACTCGACTCAAAATCTTAACGAACCAAACCTAGCTTAACGCTATTCAAATTCGACTTGATTCGTTTACACCCTGTACCACACAATTGATTAAGCAAAGGGAAGAAAGAAGTCATTTTTCCTCTACAATTGTAAAGGAACGGTCATAATTAATTCAAGGTTTAAGGACTATGAATGTAGTGAAATAAAATATACGGAATATAAACGGTCCAATTTTAGATTAAAAATCTTTTACCTCTTTATTATGCATCCATCTATACTTTCTATTAAAATTTTTAAAAAAATTGAATTTTAAACTCTAACTCTTATTTTTTATATCCTAAACCCTACAACCTACACCCTAAACTTTACACCCTACCCTAATTTCCTAAACCCTAATCAAACCCTCTAACCTTGAACCCTAAACCCTATAATTTGAAGCGGAGGTACGAATGTAGATATGAGAAAGAGGTAGACGATTTACTCCCCGAATTTTAATCCAGAATTGCATATCAACGTAGGGCGAACATACGATAAATTCTAATCAATTTTTTTTGACTGAGTGAAGTTGACGAGTTAAATTTTATAATTTGAGTTTTATTTAAAAAAATATTTTTAAGTCAAGCAGATTGTTTGATTTTTTATTAAAGTTTAATAAAAATATTTATAATGTTATTATAATAATTGATTTTAATTTAAACATTTCTCTGTAATTATATAAACTATACATACATATTTTTACGTTTTCTTTTCGTATGTGATATATATTATCAAATAAAGTTAAAAGACTCAAATCGAATTTAAAAATCGATTCATTGGTTACTGAAAAATTTGTTTTATTAGAAGTCTCATTTTATAACTCAAATATATTTTTTTCAAATCGTATCAAATTTATAAGATTATGATTTAAAATGAGTTGAATCAAATTTTTTTACATCAAGTCCGGTTAATAAATTTGATTTTTTTAACAGATTACATACTCACCCCTAAATCCCACGATAATCCCCCTAAAAAAACAACAGTAACATGCTCTCACATTCTTGATATAGGAATCCTTGGTGGATATCGTGCCAAGTCTCAATTGATACTTCAAAAAGAACAAGCTCTTACTCCTTACTCCTTAGTATTTCAGTATTTGTTGCAACAGAAAATGTCAAAAATAGTCATTAGTACAAGCCCATAAGTTGTGGAAGGCATGGCTTTGGCTTTGCCACCACTCAATTGCAAACCCCACAGGCAGTGGCAGTGTTGTTCCTCCTCCTCCTCCTCTTCTTCCACCACCAGCCACCACCGCCCTGCCATCATCCTTCCAGTTAAATTTCTATTCCCTTCCATGCATTTGTCAAATGAACATGTATATGTCTATGTTATGTTGCATTTGAGATTTGACCCCACCCACCCTTTTTTTTTTCTTGCAGGGGTTGGGGAATAATACAGGTGATTATAAGAAGTTGGAGTTAACCTTGCAAGAGTATGGAGTTCCCACTGTTGTTGCTAAGGTTTCAAGAATTGACTGGCTGAGAAATGCTGCTGGATTGGTGGACCCAAACTACTGGAAAGGCACTCTGCAGCCTAGACCTGTTCTTGACTGGTATCTTTTCATCTTTCCCTCTGAACTAAACATCCCTTTCACTTTATGTATTGCTGAATGTTGTATAAATATGAATGTAAGCAAGTTTTAAAGAATATGAATTTGGTTTTGATACATTATTGTATGAAATCAGGTATTTGAAGAGGGTTGATGATGCAGTTCAGGAAGCGAAGGAATTAGCACAGGGTGCGAAACCTTGCCTTTACTTTGCAGTTACGGTACTCTTACTCGGTGTATACGAGTATCTGTCTGACATGGATATGTTTAAATTTTCAATGTATTTGGAGGAAGGCAATGCAGATTTGCAGATAAGAGTTGCAGATTTTCAAATATGTTGCTCTGATTTGCAGTTTTTTCAATGTGCAAATCTGCAATGCCTTCCTCCAAATATGAGTATCAGTCTGATTGGCAGATTTGCAGAATTTGAGGTGACATGGATATGCCTTCCTCCAAACAGGCTTTAACTTGTTGAAGTTCAAGTATTTCTATGGCATGGTTTGATGGAACTCAGTTGTTGGCTGCTGTTTTCATGCATATTTGAAGCTCTGCAACTCATTTTTCTTTTTGTCGTCTTCGTATTTTCTCCTCTATTAGAAATTATTGGAAGGTATCTTATAAACCTATAAAGCATCTGATTGTAGGTGGGAAATTATCAGTGATCGGTCACTCAGCTGGAGGGTGGCTAGCTCGTGTTTACTTGGAGGAATTTGGATTCTCCCACATCTCCTTGCTTCTGACTCTTGGTACTCCCCACTTGTAGGTCTTTTATTCCGACACTCAGTTTCTCTCGAAACTTGTCTGTTCAAATGAATTAAGACACTGTAGAGGCTCATGTTACCCCAAACTAGGGTGAATGTCGGATATGGATGTCTCACATGGATATCATCAATATGAGGACCATAACCCTTTATCCATGTTTGAATATGTTTCGTTTACCGGTATTATCGGGAAAATGAGAAGTCCAGATAACATAGGTAGAGGCTAACTGTATATTGAACAAACTGCAGTAATCCCATCTGCAAGCACTGGCCTTTCCTTTCTGTTTTAATCATGGGGGGAAGATGGCTTGAAAGCCTTATGTGTGGCTTTGGTCTATTTTGTAGGCCTCCTCCTAAAGGTTTGCCAGGGGTCATTGATCAAACAAGGGGACTACTATATCATGTTGAACAGCACTGCAGGAAAGCTGTATATACACCAGAGCTGAAATATGTATGTATTGCAGGGAGGTAAAATCAAAGTCAAATCCAGTTCTTTTTATTCTATTTTTCTGTTTTTGCATGAGTTATACTCCATTCTACTCCAAAAGCCAAATACTTCTTTCATGTTGATAATAATGTCCTATGCTGTTCGACTCATTATTTTTGAAGTACTCACGTTCGACACTCATGTTTGAAACATGCCCAAACATGGGTGTGCCAGAAACCAATAGCTTTTGTTGTTGAATACATTTTTGCATGCAGGTATCTTCAAGGAGCTCGCTTTCTTAATGACTCAAAAGTGGCTGTTGATTCTATGGCCACCATTGATGATGACCAACCAGTTTCAGATGTCGCTCTCGTGCAAAATGCAACCGATTCAACCCCTGTATCCCCAACCTTCCGAGCTCGATTTGTTGGACAAGGTTACAAACAGGTTAACAACAAAACCAGCCACCTTGGCTCATGCTTCCCCCCACCCCCCACCCCCCTCAAATCTCTTAGTTTTTCTTTAACGTGTCTTGGAAGAAGGTGATGTTTCTACATAGTTGTCAGCCTCGTCGAGTGCTATTTTCTGATGAGTTTTGTAGCCATGAAATCAGGTTTGTGGAGAGGCAGATGTATGGGGTGATGGGGTTGTGCCAGAAGTATCGGCTTATTTAGAGGGAGCACTTAACATAAGCTTGGATGGAGTGTACCACTCACCTGTTGGTTCAGATGATGTATCGAGACCGTGGTACGGTTCAGCTGCAGTTGTAGAGCAATGGGTTCATCATCTCCTCAACTGATCAAGATACTCTTAGTCAAAATGATTTCTTTGCCATTATCTCTGCATGTAATATTTGATTTGTTGATCAACTTGTACTTATTGCACTATAAAACAATATCTCTTCCATAAATCACTGAAATTCAAAATCAACAATGGCTTCATCATGATAGAATGATTAAACTAGTAATTCATCGAAGATCATGTTACCATAAACAGTAGACTTAAAATATGGACACCAAATTAAAATGTTTACTTTTTCACTCCCTGGTCCCTACTGAATTTTTTACAGAAGTCCAGCTAGGACCCTTTTTTTCTTAGTTGCAAGGCTACCACAGACAGTTTAGCTCGTAAAACAAAAAGTAAAACATGAAAAGAGTTTCAGTTCGGAATGCCAGAAGAGCTAGCTTAATGTTGGTTGGGTAACCAATGAGCCAAATATGAAAAATGAAGGTCAGCTAGACTTCACAAAATGGCGGGACAGCATTTTCCCAATCTCCAGGAAACCGACCTTTTCTTTTCCGTCGAAAATGGTCTTAAGCTTCTCATCACAAAAGATCTCCCTCTTGTTATTGGGATTCTACAGGAAAAAGTTTCCATGTATTTCAGCTCATGTTATCAGAGTATCCTTGTACAAAAATGTCAGTCATGCAAAATCTATTAAACACAAAATATTATAAATCAGCAACTTTAACATCATTACGTGCAGCATATACAGAAATGTTGACAATAATCGCTTACATGATATATAACATGCAAATTTCTGTTAACAGAATTACCATTTTCTGCCTTTGGCAAACACAACCTTATTAGACAATATGAAACACATGCTATAGTTGTTGTCCTATAGTTGTTGTCACCGTAGAGAGACTATCTCAACTATTATCCTATGGTTGTTGTCATTGTTCACTCATTCTCACTTTCTACCAACAATAGCTACTGCATAGTGAGACACCTATCAAATTCCCTAAAAAGGCCGAATTTCTAAATTGAGTGCACAGAATGCACATTGCTTGGAGATTTGTGGAAAAATGTGAATTCACCAATGGAAACTCTTAAGCAAGCATTAAAGAGGAAAACGAAAGCAAAGGGCAAAAATGTTGCCCGGGAGCAGATATCATACAACCCAGCATATTAACTACTTGAAACAGTGGAAAGGTAAACGAATACATCATTTGTCACAAGAAACAGGAAAGATCCATTACAGCATAAAAGTAACAATTTTTTCTCCACCAAAATCTAATCAAGATCTTAGTGTGTGGAAAATCAGGAAATGCATATAGAAGGGGGTATGATGGGATAGCCTATAGCCTTAATTAAGGCACAGAACCCAAAGTTTTAAAATCAATTTTGGAACACACCCGTAGGAATTATGGAAAGATCACAAAAAATATGGATTGTTTCCATCCCTTCAATTAAGGGATTTTGTAAATTTCTCTTATTATTATAATCCCTTATTCTAAGGGATTATATTTTCTAGAATTAGTTTATTTCCTATTTTTTAGTTTCCTAAGTTAGAGATATTTTTGTATATAAATATGTGTTATGTTCTATTGAAATATATAAAGAAAAATAGAGAATTACTCTGATTTCTACACTCTGATTTCTACATAGTATCAGATTAGGTTACGGTTTCTTTCCAACCTAGACCATGTCCAAAACTTCTTCTCCTAACCCAGAGAACACTTCAAATCCAGAAAATTTTTCTGGTTCTGATGCTCAATCAGATTCTTCTGGTCTAGTCATCACCTGCCATCGATTGAATGGCAACAACTTTCTTGAATGGTCTTAATCAGTTAAGATTTTTCTTTTGGGTAGAGAAAGATTGGGCTATGTTACTGGTGAAATCAAGAAACCTGCTACGACTGCTACTAGTTTTGCAAAGTGAATGCGTGACAATGGACAGGTAATGACTTGGCTCCTTAATTCTATGACCCCAAGTATAAGCAGAAATTTTCTTCTGTACAACACAGCCGCTGAAATCTGGAGTGCCGTCCGTGAAACCTACTCAAGCACTGATAACATTGCCGAATTGTATCATGTTGAAGAACAAGCAGCCACCCTTAAGCAGGGAACCATGCCTGTTACTCTCTACTACAATACTCTTACTGCTCTTTGGCAGCAGTTAGATTTGTATGCACAGTATGATTGGGCGGATCCAAGAGATGCTGCCCTTTATCAACAAATTGTCACTCAACGGAGGCTTTTTCAATTTCTCCAAGGTTTAAACAGGGACTTGGACGAGGTTCGCGGCAAGGTCCTTGCTATTTCTCCTTTTCCCTCCCTTCGAGAAGCTTTCTCTATTGTCAAGAAGGAAGAAAGTCAAAAGAGTGTGATGATGTCTAATGAACTATATTCTACTCTTGAAGGATCAGCCTTACTCACCCATCAATCATCTCCCTCCTTCAAACGGGGGAGACCTTGGTGTGATCATTGCAAAAAGCCCGGTCACTCCAAGGAAAAGTGTTGGAAGCTCCATGGTAAGCCTCAAAACTAGAAGTCTAAGAACTCCCAAGATGATAAATCAAGCCTCGTCGCTGCCACATCTATCACTAACTTCACAAAAGAACAGATTGCTGAACTTCAAAAACTGTTTGGAAAGTTTCAGGGACCTTGTGAGGGTAATTTGGTTATGAAAGAACCAGAAGGTAACCCTTCTTCTACAGCTTTTTTCTCTTTCCAGTTGTCTCTTGATTTGATCCTCGATTCTGGTGCTACGGACCATATGACTGGTAATAAGGCTTTGTTTCACAATTTTTTACAAACCTTTGGTCAAACTGTCAAAACGGATGATGGATCCTTGTGCAATATAGAAGGACATGGCACTGTTGTTCTCAATGGACAGATTGAACTTCAGAATGTTCTCTTTGTACCAAATCTGGCTTGCAATCTGATTTCTATTAGTAAACTTTCCAAAGACTTACACTGCTCTGCAATTTTTAATGAATTTGATTGTACTTTGCAGGCACTGAACTCGAAGAAGATGATTGGTAAGGCCAGCTTGCAGAATGGCCTCTACATTCTTCCTTCCTCTCCTAAAGCCAAGATCTCCAAAGCTTTCACTGCTTTAGGAGAAATCGATCTTGTTATGTTATGGCATTTTCGTTTAGGCCATCCTAGTTTCCAATATCTTGCAAAATTGTTTCCTGCTCTATTCTGTAATAAAAGGCCGAATTCTTTTTCTTGCAAAGTTTGCTCTCTTTCCAAACATACTAAGTCATCTTATTCTCCTTCTAAATACAAGCCTTCTCACCCTTTTGCTTTGATTCACAGTGATATTTGGGGCCCTTCTCGGGTGAAGAATGTTGATAATTGTAAGTGGTTTATCACTTTTATTGATGATCACAGTAGGATAACTTGGACTTATATGTTGAAAGACAAATCTGAAACTGCTGATGTGTTTGCACAATTCTATAACATGGTTCTCACTCAATTTGGGTCTAAAATCCAACCCTTTAAATCTGATAATGGCAGTGAATTTTTTGCTAGGTCTTTGGGTGATTTTTTCCGGGAAAAGGGCATAGTTCAGCTTAGTTCTTGTGTTGGAACCCCACAACAAAACGGTATTGCCGAAAGAAAAAATAGGCACCTTCTTGAAGTTACTCGTTCACTTCTATTTACCACTAATGTTCCCAAATATTTGTGGAGGGAAGCCTTATTAACTGCCACATATTTAATCAACTGAATGCCTAGTAAGGTTTTACAATTTCAAACACCTCAATCTATATTTTTGCAACACTTTCCCCATTTTAAGCCTATCTCATCCATTTTACCTCTTAAAATCTTTGGATGCACTGTTTTTATCCAGAATAATGCTCCTAATAAGTCCAAGTTAGATCCTAAGTCTTTAAAATGTGTATTGGTTGGGTATT
Organism: Abelmoschus esculentus; assembly: GCA_035048815.1. Classification (NCBI taxonomy): domain Eukaryota; kingdom Viridiplantae; phylum Streptophyta; class Magnoliopsida; order Malvales; family Malvaceae; genus Abelmoschus; species Abelmoschus esculentus. The sequence goes on from JAUCBN010000049.1 coordinate 9,638,988, forward strand.
CTTCACTTAAGAAGGGTTATAAATGCTATCACCCCCTTCTAAACGTTTTTTTACCACTATGGATATCACTTTTTATGAGCAGGATCCTTATTTCACTCAGGCTGAAATTCAGGGGGAGACATGGAATGATTTTCAGCCTCATCAGGTATCTTCTCCTATTTTTCATTCTCAACCTTTAGAATTGACATCATTGTCATCAAACTTGTCTCCCATAACTACTTCTATTGATTTTCCTGTAATGCCTATCACTAATTCACCCACACTTACTTCAAACACCCTTCCTGAAAATACACCTACTCCCATTGAAAGTCTTCCAAAAACAACGCCACCCAAACAAATTCGTGTCTACACAAGAAAAAGTAAACATATCCCTGAGGCTATTTTGCAATCTGATTCTTGCCGTGAATTGGATTTGGGTTCAGCTGCCAAAACGGAAGAAGAAATCAGTAAGTCCACTACTCTAGATGATTTTTCTATTGCTATAAGAAAAGGGGTTAGACAGTGCACCAAACATCCTATTGAAAAATTCGCTGGTTATAATTCATTGATGCCTTCTTTTCAAGCATTTACAGCAATCTTGGATAAAGAACAGGTTCCCACAAGCATAGATGAAGTACTAAAGGATCCAAAATGGAGAAGGGTTGTTGAAGAGGAAATTTGTACACTAGAGAAAAATGCTACTTGGACCGTTACAGACCTTCCTCAAGGAAAAAAGACTGTTAGTTGTAAATGGGTCTTTACTGTAAAGTACAACTCCAATGGCAGTATCCAGAGATACAAAGCTAGACTAGTAGCCAGAGGTTTTACGCAAACATATGGGATAGACTACACAGAAACTTTTGCACCTGTGGCAAAGCTCAACACTGTTCGAGTACTCCTAAGTTTGGCTGTAAATTGCGATTGGCAATTACACCAACTTGATGTAAAAAACGCATTTCTCAATGGAAAGCTAGAGGAAGAGGTCTATATGAAATTACCACCTGGCTTAAAGTCTGTTGAAGGTAGCAACAAGGTTTGCAGGCTCAAAAAGTCTCTATACGGGTTAAAACAATCACCCAGAGCTTGGTTCGAGAGGTTCACGAAAATCATTCTTCAAAATGGCTACAAGCAATCCCTTGCCGATCATACTCTTTTCATCAAGGTAACTTCTACAAATAAAAAAGCTATCTTAATTGTGTACGTGGATGACATAATTCTTACTAGAGATGATGAGGAAGAAATTAGCAATTTGAAGAAGTTATTAAACAAGGAGTTCGAAACCAAGGACTTGGGAAAGCTAAGATATTTCCTAGGAATGGAGGTGGCAAGATCAAAAGAAGGACTTGTGATCAACCAAAGAAAATATGTACTTGATTTACTCAAAGAAACTGGTTTTCTTGGTTGTAAGCCGGCTGATACACCAATGGAGGCAAACTTAAAATTCAGCAAAGAAGATGGGTCCTCAGTAGACAAAGAGAAATTTCAGAGGTTAGTTGGAAAACAAATTTACTTATCCTTGACGAGGCCAGATATAGCCTTTCCCGTAAATGTGATAAGTCAACACATGACTAATCCTACTGAAGAGCATTTAGCAGCAGCGAATAGAATTCTCAAATACTTGAAGAAAACTCCAGGGCACGGTTTAATGTTTAAGAAGACACAAGACAGAACTGTTAAGATTTTTACCGGCTCTAGTTGGGCCAGAGATCTCACCGAAAGAAGATCTACTAGTGGGTATTGCACCTTTGTTTGGGGCAATCTTACAACTTGGAGAAGTAAGAAACAATCCGTAGTTTCAAGAAGTAGTGCTGAAGCTGAATTTAGAGCATTAGCATTGGGAATATGCGAAGGAATTTGGCTACTTAAGTTATTGAAAGAACTCGACACTAATCAGGAGGATCACTTTGAAGTTTTGTGTGATAATCAATCTACTATTCAGATTGCCAAGAACCCAGTTCAACATGACCGAACAAAGCATGTTGAGATTGATAGGCATTTTATTGCTGACCACGTCAACAAAAAGACAACCACTTTTTCATACATTCCTTCAGATGGACAGATTGCAGACATTCTTACTAAGGCTTTACCAAAGCCTATTTTCAACAAATTTCTATTCAAGCTGGGATTATACAATGTATATTCTCCAGCTTGAGGGGGAGTGTAAGAATTATGGAAAGATCACAAAAGATATAGATTGTTTTCATCCCTTCAATTAAGGGATTTTGTAAATATCTCTTATTATTATAATCCCTTATTCTAAGGGATTATATTTTCTAGAATTAGTTTATTTCCTATTTTTTAGTTTCCTAAGTTAGAGATATTTTTGTATATAAATATATGTTATGTTCTATTGAAATATATAAAGAAAAACAGAGAATTACTTTGATTTCTACACTCTGATTTCTACAACACCATTCTTTCATTTCACCTTTTCTTCACTTTCTTACATGAAGAAACTAGTATACCTTCTATTCACATCCCTTCCCTGAGTTATAATCAGTTTTCTCCTATATCCATCACTTTAAAAACACAACAGGGGAAAATCTTTTACACTTGCAATCCAAGCATACAAACATTAACAAATGAACATTCATAAAACTAATCCTATCACAGCTGCCGGTTTAACTTCTCTTCAACAATAAACACCAAACAGGTGAAAAATCCATCATTAAAAACAACACATAGAGAGGGCGGATACAACGTGCGGATGTTGCGGCATGATTTTTCTCTAAAAAATAATTATGATTTAAATGCAATTAGCGGTGTTCAGCGGCCTACAAAACTGTTCCGATAGTTGCATTTCAGCCACAATTTAATACTATAGGTGGGGTGGGGGATGAAAATGGTACAGAAAGGCAGCCAACAAGCTACTCGGGACAAAAACCATTACTAAATCGAATATAAAAAACACCAAACAAAGCTGAAAGCATTTCCCCTGGCATACAGTCAAGCCCACAAATACAATCATTTACTTATCAGATTAATTTTCACTATTCATGAGATACTAAAATAAAGCAATTTCAAATAATAATAATAAACAAAGAAAACAGGGCGGGAAAAGAAAGCAAACACAAGCCAGAAAACTATCAACCAAATAAAAACAGTGACAGGGAGGACTTGGAGGTTGTGGGATTTGATATAGTTCCAGATCTGCTTAACAGCGTCGGTACGAGAAGCCTCTGGGGTTCCAAGGAATCTACCCAAAGCAGGAGAAACGGGTGTAACTTTCAGAATCCCAGACGAACGAGTCGTGGTTCGAGGAGTAGCTGGCTTTTCAGACAAGGGTTTTGAAGTGGTCGACTTCTTCGAAGTTTTCTTAGCAGCTTTTGAAGTAGCTGATTTGGCAGCGGTCGAAGTTGAAGAAGAAAACAAGGTTGCTGCTGCTAACGAAGACGACGACGAAGACGCTGGGGAAGCTAACAACGCCCTGAAACTGTTGAAAACCTCAGACATTGTTGACAGCTAGAGAGAGATGGCTCGCCTTGAACCTTGTCGCGTGAATGGTGGAATCGGTACTTCGAGTGCGACCTCTTTGGAAAGAGCGATTGTTGAAGATCGGTGAGACCTGGCATTTTGAGAACAACGAGGGTTTTACTTTGGGTAAATTACATGACAGGTCACTTAATTATATATTTAACAATAAACAATCATTTTTAAGACTAATAATTTAATTATTTAATAAAAATTTTATAATATTTTTTATTTTTCTTTTAAACTAATAATTTTAGTCATTCAATTTAAAATTTTATAACAAATAAATTATTTAATCATTAGAGTTAACGGATAATTTAATATAATAATAAATTTAAATCTTAAAATGTATATATTTTATTAATTTAATCTTAATTAATAAATTTATTTAACTAATATTTTAATTATCTAATAATAAAATGATTATGTATTTCAAACAGTCTATCAACAATTCTAGTGAAAAAAAATAAACAACAAGAATTGACGTCGAGACAAAGAACGAATTATCCACTACATGTTTGCCAAAGACATAGACGATATCTTCCAAAAACAAATTATAGTTATTTAAATTCATTTCTAATGTTTCTAAAATTTATTTCTTAATACTTAAATTAGAATATTATTAAGATTAAATGATTAAATCAAATGAAATTTTAATTTTGCACTCTAAATTAAGAGAAAACCAATGACTAAAATAATAAAATTAAAAGTTAACATGACTGAAATAAATATTTATTCATCCTTATTTAAAGCTCAAGTGAAGAAGCTTAAAACAAGTTAAAATAGATTACAAATACAATACGCCCTTAATATCCCACATTATTAAGATTAATAAAACAATAAGAAAAATAGTCTATAAAATAAATATTTATCCATCCTTAATTAAAGCTCGTTAAAACAAATTAAAATATATTATATATACAATACACACTCAATATCCCACATTCTTAAAATTAATAAAGAAAAAAATAGCCTATAAATAAGGTGATTAAATACTAAAATAAGGAAGTAATTTAGTCTTGGCCTTTTGGTTGAAATGAAGTATACGTAGGACATTCTTCTTTATATTTTTAAAATTAAGTGTTCAATTTAATATAATTTTACTTGTGTCTTTAACGCTAGTTTTATTTGAATTTCAATTGATTTTAAGTTTAGTTGGATATAATTTAAAATTTTTAATTTTAAAATTATTCTTAAATTTTTTAAGTTCGGATTAATTTAATAATTTTATTTTTTAAAATAAATTTATTTAAAAATATTATTAAGAATGTTCTAATAAATATTGATTGTCTTCGATAAAATTAGGATGTTAAAACGTGGTTCGATCTTTTTCACATCCTCTATGTCCTGGTAGCATCTTATAGATGCGAGAGGTCTTTCTCCTAGAGTACTCGTGCTTCCTAGTTGTGTACATCATTGTGTTCTCTCATGCTTAATCTGCTCGCTCATTCATATTCCGTCAAAGCACAAATACTACTTTATTTTCTCTATGACTTTAAAAATTATTCACTTGGGATTCAGTTGTTGTTGAAGATGATATGATCAATTTTGTTGGTCGTTTTTCTATTTGTCTCTTCTTTTTTATTAATCGTTTATGTAAGCAGACAAGTGATTGTGTTAATAAAAGTGCTCTCTAACTCTTGTCCTTAGGATTGGGTTTGATTTAGGGATGATAATTTGATCCGTTCCTGTCGGGTCTCAATCCAACCTGATAGGGGTGGATTTTTTTATTTAAAAATCGGGTTCGGATCGGGTTGAGTAATTAAAAAATAAAGTCGGGTTGGGTCGAGATTGGGTTTAGGGTAAAAATTCCTCGACCCAACCCGATCCAGTATATTTATATTTAATATTTTTATTAATTTTTTTGGGTCGATTCTGGTTTATTCATTTTTTTATTAATTATCAGGGTTAGGTCGAATTATGATTTTTATAATATCCATTCGGGGCGGGGATAAAAAATAGGGTTAATTACTGTAAAAATCATGTTTGTTTGTCCCCAGTACAAAGTTAGTCACCGATTTTGAAAATCAATCAATATAGTCACGTACGTTCGGGCTGTAAACTTATGGTCACTCCGACGTTAAAAGCCATTAAATGTTAACGAAAAGATGATTTAGCACGCTAAAAAAAGGATAAATACTTAAATAGTCACTAAATAAATATTTTATTTTTATTTTATTTTTAATTTAATCCTTAAAGTTTTAAAACTTTATATTTTCGTCATCTTTCTAAAAACATCTATTTCATCTTCTATATAATAACGATTCTCTTCTCTTACCGTGCATGAACCCATTTGCTAGTTAAATGTACGGGGCGTGGGGATCTGTGAATAAGGCGAAATGAGTGGGATCTGGTTAGGGTGTGAAAGGGGGATACCAACTCTTTTGTTAGTAGCATTAGCGGCATCGCAACCGACGCAGACATTATGGCCAAAATGAGATAAATGTCCACCAGCCATGCTTTGATTGGGATTCAAGTAAGGTATTTGTGACACCCTCGCCCCGGGTTAGGAGACGGAGGTGTCGACCGGACATTTTAACTCATAGATAAATCGAACTTGTATTCAATTGTAAGACATTTATTCATTTGTAAAACTTTACGAACCAAACTCTTGTAACACTTATCAAATTTGAGGATAATTTAAAACTTTTTCATATTTGTACAGTTTACCAATTCGATTTCTTAAGTTCCATACATTTATAAATTTTGATTTCAATCTAGTTTAATCTACACCTCTAGCCAAATTTAATTCATTTAATTATCATTAACGCATTCTTAATGATTAAGCCAATTTCCATTTTCAAGTTGAACCAAAATTAACTAGGGGTATCGATACACCCTATAGAGGGGTATCGGAACAGGGGTATCGAACCCTAGTTCGATACAGGTCAACTGTGTTGACCCTTTGACCGAGGCTAGGGAGCCTGGTTCGAAACAGGTATCGATGCAATTTCGTTACTGGAAGTCCCAGTATCGAACCATGTTTCGATGCTGGACCTCCTTGTTGACTCGTTGACTAAGTTAAGTAGCCTGGTTCGATACTGGCATCGATGCCATTTCGTTACTGGAAGACCCAGTATCGAACCAGGTATCGATACCCATGTAAGTGGTATCGATACCCACGCCATATTTTCCAGATTTCTATCCTTTTTAAATACTTAGACTCTACCAAAAGACCACCTATATGGTCTAAACCATTCCTAAACCATAAGGGGCAATGTTAAACATGTTTAAGTAGCATCATTCACTTACCAATTCTAACATCCGGCCCAACCATTATTAAATTTTGATCATTCATGGACCTTCAACATACCAAAGCTATAATTTCTAACAAGGGCCATCCATACCACCATATGCCCTCTAACAACTTAGTTACCCTTATGACTTACATTTCACTATGTGACTAACATATACAAATATGTATGTATAGTGTGGTCCTAAGGATTCTCCTACCAATTCCATAGTTTACATATTGCATGCTTCATACGAGGTCGATGTAATCATATCATAGATCAATCTCCAAAACATATAAGACTAGCCTATTACAATTACCTTGCCTTATGGCTTACATACCGAATATTCAAATGATTATCTATGTATAAATCATGATCAAAATACCAAAATGCATGGACAATTCTAAGCATGCTCTCTATGCCACCATAAGCTAGGAGTTACAAAAGTACAAAATACCATACTTGGGCTTGCTTGGTGTCCTTGCTCGCAATCAAAGTCGATCTAACCCCTTAGTCCGATAACCTGTTATCTGGGAAGGAGGAAACAGAGGTGGTAAGTACTTACGAAGTACTTAGTGAGGCAGCCCTAAGTCTAACCAATTAGACACCAAACACATATATCAACATGGCATACTCCAATTTAACAATCCATCATGTTTATTCTAACATTTTGATCATATGTAAAAAGTATCATGCTTATCATGCTTGAATCACTCTCATGTATCATATTACTAGCATGCAAACCCAATTTACAACTAAATGCTCGATAACGGTTTCATGCTTAAATTCATAATGGCAATCTCATATCAAATGTTCATAACCGTATCATTTCAAATGATCAAAAATAATGCCAAATTTAAATGCTCCTAGCATTATCATTATCGGATACACGATGACAATAACATATCAAATGCTCATGGCAATAACATTATCGGATGCTCAATAGCAATATCTTTAATTTTAATCTTTCAAATTAGTTACAAATGATGCCTTGGTATAGTTTGACTAGGTAAACGGGTCATCAGAAGTACCACAAAGGTACTGACAGAAGTGCCACGAAGGCACTAACAAAAGATACCCACGGTATCTACAAATGGTGACTAACCACCAACAAGGTACCCATAGTACCAATAGAAGTACCGAAGTACTGGGCAAACTAACAAATGAGCTCAAACCCTAGGCATGCCTTACTACCTATGACCAACTATCAACCAAGGCTCAATCAGAGTTTCCAATTCATTTAAATCTTTCCGTTTATATGAAGCAAGTTTAAATATCACATAGGTTGTCCATATCATGCTAATATCCGATACATTAACATCAACTACCATTTCAAAAGCATATGCATCATGCTAGCATATCCAAAGCATATCATACTAACATTTCAAGAGCATATATCATGCTAACAAGTCAAAAGCATACATCATGCTATTGTATCAAATCGAATATCATACTATCATATCAAATTATTCACATCATGTTACAAATCGAATAATCAATCAATCCAAACATGCCTCATGCATGACTTGCGTACCTGGCATCCATAGCCGCGAGCCATTACTTACCTCGGCATTTCCGAGCTATGCAAATGTTCTAAGCTAGTCTAACATCTAGCACTAAAACATGGCATCAAACAAGTTATTAACATTTAATCCTCCTTCCCGAATTACCGAATATTTCATTAGTCTGGTTACAATACAAATAAATCAAATAATACAAAGATGGTTAGGACCCTAGGTCCTAACCCCAAGGTTTGCCACACTCACAATTTCTCCAAGCTAAATCAAGGATTGTAGGTCGCCACTCCCTTGCCCTTCCTTCGAGTTTGCTCGAGTCTTTCTTCCTCCTCGATGTTTTCGTCTCTTTGATTATCTAATAATTCCATATACAAATATATATTTATTAGAACACATCATAATCACTTAACTCAAGTGATCTTAAGCTTTAACTAATATAAGCATGTACATTTATTCGTTAAAAACAGTTTTGCTACCCTTTCGTAATTTGATCGTATCTCCTAGGTCACCTGTTCGAATCGAGCTTATTATACCTCTTTGGAAAGCTAAGAGAATCCTCTTCAAAGATAAATTGACCTCACATTTTAATTCATGGCCAATCAGTACCAGAATTCATTCGGATCAGACCTGTCCGGATTCTCGGGACTGCTCGAACAGCCCTACGAAGAAGCTTATAACTTTTTCTACCGAACTCGGATTGAGGTTCCGTAAATTTTCCCTTAAACTAGGTATACAAGAGTATCTTACTGCAAAATTTCAGCTCCTAACTCTTTCAAACGTGACCTAGGGAATTTCTCAAAGATGGCTACTCGGAATAGCGTTTATAAGTATTTTTTTTTGGCTAATTCTTAACCCATACTTTAAATTCCTAATTGATCTTATTCTTAAAATTTCCATCACCTCAATCATAAATTCAGTCATCAATAACTTCTAAATTTCGTCTCCTTATCAAATCTAACATCATAAATTCAACATTTACAAGAACCCAATTTCAAGACCCCTAGCTCATTGCTCATTCTTTCAAAACCCATACTCAAATGAACACCAATCTTCTATTTAGTCATTATAGCAACCTAATTCCACTCAAATTATCTTAAATTATTCAAATCCCCAAAAAACTTAAAACCCTAAAATTTTCAATTTAGGAAAAAATGAACTTACCAAGGTATTTAAGCTTGATTTCTTAACTCAATTCCTTGAACATGCATGGATTTCAAGTTTGCTTCCTCAAACCCTCATGAACATTTCTCCCAAAGGCTTTCTCTTCTCCCTCTTTTGTTTCTCACGTAAAATGAGAAAGGATGAAGAGGATTTGGGTCTAATTTTGTTTGTTCTAATTAAAAGGTGAGAAATGACCTTATTACCCTTAATGAATTGCCTAACTTATTTTATGACCAAGGGTAGTTTATGGAATTTAGGTGTTCACCATGCAATCTTTTAATTTCCCATCTAATTCAATTAAGCCCCTTGTTCTTAAATCAAATTATCACATGTTTCATTTAACTTATAATTTAATTTAACTTTCGTTTTATTCGAATTATTATATCGTCCCGGTTTTAAGGGTGTTATAGTATTTCAAGTTGATTCATTGACAAAAGTTGTTTCGAGATTGAAGATGATGATATCCCAAATTAAGATTGAATTCTTTGCATCACATTAGTTTAAGCTTGACCCAACTCACTCCAACACAAAAACATCAACAATAAGACCATAATCTGCAAAATGAGAGGTACAAAAAATTTTACAGTTGAAACAAAATCAATATAAATACAGTAGAAACAATAGAATCTACAGCAAAAATAGATTAAGTAGTGTTTTCAAGTACCTTGTAAATCACATAATAGGTTAAACCAAATGTGTGAAAATGAGCAGAAACCAATGGTTGTTCAGTCTAATTTAGCAAATGACAAAATGTGCAGGCGAAGGAGCAAGTTATCAAGGTGGCAACACCACCAGAATCTCTGCCGAATTTAGCGGCAGACGCTTTCTCTCTCTATCGTTGAAAACATGAATTTGAGAATTCTGGATCTGAAAACTTTGATATAAAAATGAAATCTTTTTTTTTTTTTGAGTTTCTTTCTGGGGGCACGGATTTCAGTTCACGATATGCACCTAATCGACGCGTGAAATAAAAATTGAAAGGACAAAATATTTCATTCGAATCTGCATTTAGGTTTTTAGAAAGAAGACGAAAATATAAAGTTTTAAAAAATTAAGGATTAAATTAAAGATAAAATAAAAATAAAATAGTTATTTAGTGACTATTTAAGTAATTTATTATTTTTTAGTGTGCTAAATCATATTTTCGTTAACATTTAACGGCTTTTAACGTCGGAGTGACCATAAGTTTACAGCCTGAAAACGTATGTGACTATATTGATTGATTTTCAAAATCGGTGACTAATTTTGTATTAGGGGCAAACAAACGTGACTTTCGCAGTAATTAACCCTAAAAAATATTAAGATCAGGTCAGAGTCGGAGTCAAGTCGGAAGATATAAGTTTCAGGTCGGGGTCGGGGTGACCCAAACCTTACCTGACCCGTTGTCATCCCTAGTTTCTTCCCCTACTCGAGACTTAAGATCAGAGTCGTTCCTGAGATTTTAGTGGCCCTAGGGCAAACATAAAAAAAAATAGGTCTTTAATAATAAATATTAGAAAAAAAATATTTTTTAATAAAAAGTATAATAAAATTAAATTAAGTATATGCCTACTAATAAATATTAAAAAAAATAAACCCCTAATAATAAATATTGATAAAAAATTAATCATTAATAATAAATACGAGGAAAATAAAATTTAAGAGTAAACCTCTAATAACAAATATTATGAAAAAACTAACTTCTAATAACAAATATTGAAAAACTATGGTCCTATTAATAATTAATGAAAAAATAGACCTCTTATATAAGTATTAAAAAATTTGCGTGTTAGAAAAAATCGTGACTCTAATAGGAAATAAAGAAAATAAATAAATTTCAATAGTATATATCAATAAATATTAAAAAAATATTTTTTTAGAGTAGACCCCTAATAATAAGTTTAGTAAAAGATAGGCCAATAACAACCAGTATTGCAAAAAATTGAGATTTAAGAATCATAATAAAAAATAGTGAAAAATAAATTTTAAAAGTAGACCTAATACAAATATTGAAAAAAAATGAAACCATAATATAAATACTAAAAAATAAACTCGTATAATAATAAGTATTAAAAAATAATTAATCCATAATAATAAATATTAAAAATTAAATTTTAATAATAAATATTAAAAAATAAATTAAATATATTTAATAAAAAATTAAAATTTAGGGTCCTGGATAACGGTGGGCCCTGGGCCGTCACCCTTATTGCCCACCCTTAGATCTGACAGTGCTTAAGATTACTTTTATAAGATTAATCGGTTGATTGAATAAAGATTCATGCTATAGTAAAAAAAATACTCAAAGAATCTGATTCAATATTTTATGGGTTATTCCTGCTATATCATTTATAAAATCAATTTATTTAAATTTTTTTATCTTTTTTATCAAGTAAATCTATACTTGATTGATTATTTTTTAACTTTAATTTACAATTGTAAAGATTCACTTGGTAAAAAAATAAAATAAATAAAATAATTAAATAGATACACTTAATCGATTGACTCAAAAATAATATAAGAATGATTTACGATATAATTTCTCTCATGGGATATTTTTACCTAAATATCACTTATAAAACTAAGTTACCTATTTTCTATTAATGTAATTGAGGGAAGTCATTTAACAATTCGAGGAATTTAAAGTATTGATAAATATAAATTATTAAGTATCTATAAAAGTAAACTATTAATTTTTAATCAATTTAAAGTGTGAAATGTGTATATATATATATATATAATATCAAGCAAAAATATATATAAAAAGGAAAGATTAGATATAGATATTTATTTAACGCTAATAAATTTTAAATTTTCTTAAATCTTAAATAATATCGAGTAATAATTCAAAATGCTTAGTACTAACACATATAATATAAATTATTGTTTTTTATTAAATAAAGATTACATTCTTATATCGGATTTGAATCCATATAAGATGAGATAATATGAGTATCCTATAGAGGTGGTAAATGGGTCATTTGATCCAGATTTAGTTTGGTTCATTTTAGTCCAGGTCATTTCGGTTCTAACTACAATCAATTTAAATTTGTTTCGGATAAGTTCAAGTTTGGTTTAAATTTTTTTTTATTTTATTTCGAGTCAATGTTAGTTTTGATTCGAGTATTGGGCCGAGTCAATTGATTTTCGGTTCAGTTAATATCAATTCGGTTATTTTTAGGTCAATTAATTTCGGACTGGGTCAATATTGGATTAGAAAGAGATAGATCGATTTCAGTCAGGATTTTATGCCAGGTTAGTTTTTTACGCTTTATATATCACTTTGTATAGTATTTATATTTGGTTTTATATTAAATTGTGTTACATTTCACATCTTATATTTTTTTTTTAATATGTTTTTTATGGGTTGCCTTTAGTTTGTGTAAAGTAAGTTCAAGTTTAATTTTGATTTAAACTATAATTCATATCAACTTTGATTTAGTTCGATTCAATTCATTTCGGGTTTTGGGACAAATTTGAATCATCACATTCAGATCAATTTCGAGTCTCGATTCAATTTTCGGATCAAGTTTATTAGGTTTAGTATCCTTAACCACTGGGGTCAATCAATGAATCTCATTCAATAGATAAATTATTTGTCAAGTTTGAACCACTAAATTTCTAAATTAAAGTTTTTTTACTTTCATGTTCATGTCACCAATTTAAGGATGACAACAAGTGGACTGGGTGTGGATACCCGTCTCTCGTACTCATATCCACCTAAAGTTTTTATATCCCCCACTTACCTATCACCTACTTCGACTAAAATTTTCAAATTCACACCCGTACCCGCAGGTAAATTCTCAAATCAATGCCCACCCCCACTACCCAACTGGACATCCACCACTCAAACTGTACTCGCTTGTACTCGCCTATACCCGACTGCAATCAATCATCAATATTGAGTTATGTAAAATTAAATCATAGACTTTTATAAAGAAGAGTTAAACTTAATTAAAGCATATTTTCACCAGTATAAATTCTATTTAACTATAATTAACTAATTATCTATAGCTAACTTAACTAAAATATATTTACGCTTTTATAATTTCTTCTTATCCAAAATATTACAAATTTATAATCTAATTAATTCAAGTTCGATTATAAATCATTATTTTTAAATTAAATTAATTGAGATTCAAATCTACCAACCTGATTACGAGGTTATGCAGCCAACAAAGCAAAATTTATATGTATTTTAATGAATTTTTCCCCCAGTTTTAATCGTCATAAACACAAATATTATTCATACCATTAACAACTAACAAATAATCATGATTAATGATTTGTTCTTACCCCTTGCTGCAGTTTAATCGTCTATGCAATGTAGGGGAACACATACAAATTCTCCAAGTAAAATCAGCTTCTAAGCATCATTAATTCTCTAATAATACTTCTTTGTTATTCTTTCACTGGAAGTTAATAGCACAGTGGATAGAAAACAACGGTTCTTGAAAATGAATATGGATACCGGACAAGATGAATATAATGCATTTCAAGCCTAGACTATTATAAAATTGATGTTGTAATCTCGAGTTAATCTTGTTCCTCATCTCTAACCTTGACCAGGGCAAATCCAAGCTTCGAGTTTGTCTCAACTCTAAACGACCAAATCTGCACCACCGCCATTGGCTTTAAACTGTCTTCGTTGTTCTTCACCACGTTTTTGTGCCATGGACCATTCAAAACATATGAAGAACTGGTTTTCCCCACATCCCACTTGTTCAACTTTAACTCGGACACAAAAACATGTGGGTCTACGAACAAAACCTGTATTGCTTCTCTTCTACTCAGTTTTTCCTTCTCGACGTCATTCAAGAATTCGCATCTGACTTGTTTCAATGGCATTGACATGCGGTTTTGTTGCGGATCCAAATCAGTAACTCTGATAAACTTTTGAATGATCAGCTTTATTTCAGTCCCACCCATGTCTTGAATGCAAATCTTGAACGATTCTGGCATGTCCGGAGGCGGTTCTAACCCCAATTCAGCGAACTTCTGATTGGTCTCCGCTTGAGCCATCTTTGGATTAGGGTTAGACTTCTTCTTCTCTGTGTTATTCTTTCTTGTCTTCTGTTTCTTTTGCTTGTGGAACAAGTAATCTTGGTTTTCCCCTTGAGGACACCGTTTGATACCCTTCGTTTCCATGGTAACCCCTGTGGGTTCCATGACCAAGCGATTAATAAACCCTTCTAATACATTCAAAGTGGCTTTGTATAGTCTCTCGCTTTCTTCAATGGATTCCTGATCAACCTTTCTCTTCGATTTCTGCAACAAATCATCATTAGAACCATTCTCTCCCTCGTTTGAGTTCGACATCTCTGAGTTTTCTCTAGCTTTGCTGCAACTTCTTAGAGGGGAGTACGTAGCTTGGGAACCAAGTTTTGATTTCATAGTTTTCTAACTTCTATTTATGTGATTTTCAAAGTTTAGTCGGTTTAGGGTTTTCAATTTCTTTAGTTTTTTTTAGTGGTTAACATAAAAGAAGTAATTAATTGCAAGTATCATCACTTTATAACCTAAGTAGTCTTTGCTTTTGTTGCAAGTAAACTGCATTAAAATCTTTATTCTCCCCAACAAAAATACCTGTCAAATAAAGTATCGTAAGTCATCACATCTAAGTGGTGTGTGGTATTGGGAAGACTGCATGTAGATGTACATGTAATTAACTAATTATATTTTAACAAAATAAATAAAATTTTAATTTTTTAACAGATAATCCCATATTTTTTTTAAATTAAAATATATTAGTTTTATTAAACAAGAACATATTCCTAATAACTAAAATTAACGTCTCGAGATTATAACAAGTCATACAATAAAAAGGTAAAACCCTAAATCAAATACTTAAAACAAAAGATTGATACAAACATCACCAAAGATTTATGATGAAAGGTAAACAACATATAAAATAAAAATATATATTATAATAAGGTTCATTGACAATATGATCATTACCACAATTCAATTGCCAACAAAAAAGGACGTATCACCCCTAACCTGACTTAGAAGAAAATATCAAATTTAAGAAGTCACTATTGAAAAATTTGCCCTCATAGAACAAATTTTAAATTAAAATATTTTACAATTTTATGTAATTGATTAAATAAATAAAACTCAATATGTTAAACCACTTAAAAATAAATTCATAATTACATTTATCAAATAAAATTTAATTATAAGAGTTTTAATGTTCTTATTACATAATTATCTTAAATATTTATAAACAATACAAAATAACATATAAGTAATAGTAAGGTCTAAATAGTAAGATCCTTCAAGTGCTTATAAGGGGCAAATAAACAGAATAAAACACAATTTAATTAAAATAGTTTCGCAAGAATAATATTTTAGAAAAATGTAAATCATGATATATAAATGATATCATACACACAATACAAATCTTAATTGCATCGTCAGCGGTCCGAATGGAGGAGTTCCCTAGAATTAGGGGTGTTCAAGACTGGGTACCCGATCAATTTGACTAGAATTGATCCCGGTCTCGGTAACTACCGGTTCTTGAAAATTGGAACCAATCCCAGTCTCAATCATATAGGGTTCTAAATTTTAGAAATAGATCCTGTTAGTAGTGGGAACCGGTTCCAATACCGGGTACCCATTCAATTGATTTATTATTAAAAAATTAAGCAATAAAAGAAAAAAATTCAACTACCAATAATAATATTAAGTAATAAAATTAGAATATTGTAAATTAAAGTTTTAAAACGAGTCATACTCATAATATTAATACATAAAGAGAAAGTTTGATAAGAAAAATTAACAAAAGAACATCATCTATTACAAGCAAATAGATCAGTATCGAGTACTTGGTATTGGCTCTAGTTTTATTGGGTACTTAGTGGGTATCGAGTCCAGAAAATCAAGATCCAGTCCCGATCTCAGTTACAACCGATTCTTAAATTTTGGATACAGTTTCGGTCCCATCGGTCCCAATTCTGGGTAAAAGTTCACCTGATCTAACTAAGTTCGGGACCAGGTAATTGGTTTTTTCCCACCCCTACCTAGAACCCTTACCTATAGTATAGGGATTTCGATCCAGAAAGCTATTACGACTTCCTTCATTCACAAATCTCATTCACACATAATGATGCATCATGATTTGAAAATCATAAACATTCACAACACAATATGAAATCTCAATTTCTTTGAAATCACAAGCTATCCGAAATCAAAATTTTATAAGATATAAAAACACAATTACTCATAAAATTTGAAATCCCAAATTTGGAAAATAATCATATATATATATATATATATATCAAATTACATAGTCACGTATGTGTCACAGGGTCATTACCCTCTTCCTAGAAGACATGTCTGATAGGATGTGCATCGTCATCGTATATATATCCTAATGTTAGGACCGTCGGCGCACCCCATGACAAAGCAAAACAAAATTACGACGGTCGAAAGGGAGGTTAATTAAATTTTCAATTTCTATTAAGCAGTGTTTAATTAAATGAAACGATGCGTTTGGATTATCTTAAAAAAATAATTTAAGGACTGTTTAAATAATTCATCTTTTTTAATGTCAAATTAGGCTTCTAGTTAAAGTTTGACGATAACAAATGTTTTAATGACAAAAAATTTATTGATAAAAAATATAAATAATTTTATTATTTATTTTTAAAATTAATAACTAAAATTATACTAAAAAAATAAAATTATTATTCCAATAATAGTTAACCTTAAAAAAAGGCGAAAAGAAAACATTATTTTAAATAGTAAAAAAAGTAAACTCGGTTTTATATAAATCAAATAATAGAAACACTCTCCTCTTTCTCTTGCGATGTTGCCTTGGTTCTCTGCCACCCATGATGTCTCCTCTCTCTTTCAAACCAATACAATGCATTGCTGTCTTGCTAACCCAAAATGTAGGCAAAATGAATGAGAGGAAAAACAAAGGATTTCATTTGCTTTGGCTCCTGGAATTAATGAATGATCTCTATTCCTTTTACCCATTTTAAGTATCTCCTTCTTTTCAATGTTCAAACTTCAGAAGCCTCTGGGTTTCTGAAATTTCTAGGTATTGTTTCTTCACTTTTTATTTCTCCACGTCTTCTTTGGATGCATTTGTTTCTATGTGATTGAGAATTTTTTGGGGTACATTGCAATAGAATTTTGAGCTATGCTTAGAATTTTTCCTTCTCTTTAAACTCTTCATTGTTGCCTTTCAGGTATTGGGTTGATCTTCTTTTGGTTGACCACTCTTTCGTGTAATCCTACCTATAGGTGAGTTTACAATTAAATTGTTGGATAACATTGTTTGCTTTGCAATTTGCAACCATTGCTTTGTTTTTAATTTGATTCTTTTGTGTGTGTGTGTTTGAAACAGATTGGAAACTTGAGAAGAAATAAGTTTATGTAACAGAGAGAAATGGGGCTTGGAAGATTGGGATTTGTAGTGAGTGTTTGGAAGTTTATGGTGATATCAGTTAAAACATGTTATAGATCGGTTTGGAATCATCCAATTTTGGTTTGTTTGGGCAGTTTTATTGTATATTTGTATGGATCTTTTCCGTATATGTTTTCGATTTTGATTACTGCATCTCCTGTTTTGATTTGCACTGCTGTTTTGCTTGGTCTTCTTTTGAGGTTCGGGTCACCGAACATACCCCAAGTTGAGAAAAAGGAAGGAAAAGAGAAAGATACTCATGCAGCTTCATCGTTAATAACTGGAGCTTCTGTGGTTGATTCTATAGTCAAGAGAGATGTTGGTTGTGGTAGTTTTTTTGTAAAAAGACATGTAAGAAAGATGAAGGGTACAGTAGAGAATGATTTTGAGAAAGTTAGTTTGGTTGATAATGAGGTTAGTGAAGTTGAGGATGGTTCCATTTCATATAAGCATTTAGTTGACGACCGTTTGGATTCTATTGGCAGTCATTGCAAGAATGGGGTGATTGATGGGGTGCGTGGAATGTCGAATGATTTGTTGTTCGAGAAGAAGAGAGAGGTTCATGGTGAGACACTGGAGAGTGATGGTGCATTTCGTAATTGGGAGACTGTGGAGGATCGAAGTAATTTGGCAGATGTGGTGCATGAAAGGAATCTTGATGTGAACCATAATAAATTTGCAGGAGATTTCAGTGATGTGCCAAAGGATAAAGATAATGAATATTTGGATTCTGGTTCTGATGGTGCTGAGAGTTCCTCTCCCGATGTTTCAATGGCAGATATAATGCCGGTGCTTGATGAGTTGCATCCCCTTTTAGGCTCAGAAGAACCGGAGCCTGTTTTGTTATCTATAGGTGGTTCGTATGCTGTCTCGGAGAGGTCTCATGGTAGTATTAATGATGATAGTGTTGATTCAGATGAGTTTGAGAACCCAAGGGAGGAGGATAATGATGACAATGAGACAAAAGGAGCAAGGACGGATACTGAAGATGAAAGTAAATCTGCAATTAAATGGACAGAAAATGATCAGAAAAATCTGATTGAATTGGGTACATCAGAGCTTGAACTAAACCAACGATTGGAGATTCTTATTGCAAGGAGAAGAGCTCACAGAAACTTGAATTCAATGACCGAGAAGAATCTAGTAAACTATGAAGGTGCCAATATTCCCTCACACATCACACCGATTTCTACAAGAAAAAACCCGTTTGAACTTCCATATGATTCCTGTGATGGCCTAGGATTACCTCCCATTCCAGGGTCAGCTCCATCCATTTTGCGGCCAAGAAACCCTTTTGATCTTCCTTGTGACTCAAGCGAGAAAATACCTTATCCTAAAGGAGACAATTTCCCTATAGATTTTGCAGGTTTTAATCAAAGGGAAACAGTTCCCCTAAGAGAATCCATCTTTCGGAGACATGAAAGCTTCAATGTGAGACCGTCATCTTTTGGTTTTCCTAGACAAGAGCTTAATTGGAAACCTTTTTTCGTTCCAGATCAGGTAGTAACAGGAGGTTCATTCCTTAGCCAGTCAAGTGAAGCTAGTGAGTCAAAGATGAGTTCAGATCCAGATGAGGAGGACAACAAGCCAAATAAGCATGGTGTTTCTCGAGAAATTGAATGGATCCTGAATGAAGATCATGCTTCTGTCCACGATGAACAAGAGAGTCGATCATCTGGGAATGTTGAATCCATTAATGCTTCCCTATCCAAGAATCGAGATGTTCATCTTGATGTGGCTGAGATCGTTTTGGGAGACGGAGAAAATCAGCTGGAAATAGAATCAGATTTGTCTGAAGCTGTAGCAGCTCATATGGAACTCAATACCAATGAAATTCATTCTGAAACAGAGCTGGTTATGGAGGATTCTAGCAGTACCTCAAGTTCTTCTTCTTCCTCCTCCTCCTCCTCCTCATCATCAAAAACAGATGAAGAGATATCTGATGTCAAGGGAGAAGATTTTGCAAGTTTTGAACCCGAAAATCATGAAATTAAAGAATCTGGATTTTCTACTCAACCTTCATTTGTTGAATCAGAGTTACATTATACGAGTAGAGCAGTGGATGATAATCAACATAGGGAACCTGTTTATGATTCTAGTCCTCCATCACTCGAGAAATTCTACTCTTTTTCATCTGTCCCTTCTAACAAACAAGCTGAGATATATGAAACGGGTTTGCCCTTGACATTGGTAGGGTCTAATGATGAGGAACCCAAAGTGCATGAAAAAACAACTGAGCAGAGTACTACTAGTTTTGAAAAAATGCATGCAGCATCTTCAGATTTACTCTATGTAAAAGAAACAAGGGCAAGAGGTATGACAGAGAACAGTATGCATGATGTTAAACATATGAGTTCAACGGGGTCTTCTTCAAGTTCTTTTGATCATAATGTGATTGAATATTTTTCAACAGATATTGGGTCGTCATCTTCAGATAAAGGATTGGAGAATGTTGTGTCATTGCCAAATAAGGAAAAAAGCTTTACCCAGAATCAAGTTAACTTACCAAGCCTTGCTTCAGAGACAACTCTTGCGGATGACCGAAGAATGAGTGAGGTTTTGGATTCGTCACCAAAGGTACGACAGAATCCAATGCAACATAGAGAGTCCTCAGCTAATTAGAATTTCATTGTTCGAATTGATTGATTTACCCTGCATAAGATCATCGAATTACATGTATTCTTAAATACTGTGGCGTTTACGAAACTTATTGCACTACATATTTGAATTTTCTTGGTTATATCCTCAATTTTCTCAGGAGTTGAATTGATTGGTTCTGTTTCATTCACATGTATCCCTTTCATTATGTGCTATGGTTCCCTGCATTTAAGACAATTTATCACAAGTTTTATGATATAAGGGTTTACTTGTGTGATTTAAATTGCTGATATGGAATCTAACTCAAGCCACTATGATTTAGGAAATTAGTTCACTTGAGTGATCTCATGTTGCCTATTATGAATGTGCATTTTTACAGGAAGATATGAAGACTCGGACTAATGGCGTGTTACCTGTTCTTGAAGCAAGATCAGCCGAAGATATTGATTTGGCATTTAAGCAACTTCATGAAGGGGTTGAAGTTGAAGAAGTGATTGTTCCTAGTATGATTGAGAAACTACAGGTTAATGGGAATAACAAGTCAAAATTACCTGTCGTCGAGGCAAGATCACTGGAGGATATACATAAAGCTTTTCAGCAAGATTTAGAATCTGGTCCAGTTGAGCTGCGGCTTTCTTCAGGCTATACCAAGGCTGAGAATTATGTGGTGTTGCCTGTTCTTGAAGCAAGATCAGCAGAAGATATTGATATGGCCTTTAAGCAGCTTCATGAAGGAGTTACTGTTGAGGAAGTAATTGTTCCGAGTATGATTGAGAAACTGCAAGATTACACAGATAACAAAGTAAAACTACCTATTGTTGAGGCAAGATCCCTGGAAGATATAAATAAAGTTTTTCACCGAGCACTAGAATCTATTCCAGCTGAGCTACCGTATTCTTCAGGCTTAAAGAATGAAACATCAAAAGATATGAACAACAAGACTAATGTTGTGCTGCCTGTTCTTGAAGCAAAATCATCAGAAGATATTACTTTGGCTTTTGAGCAACTTTATGAGGGGGTCGATGTTGAGGAAATAATTGTTCCGAGTATGATTGAGAAACCACAAGATCATGAAGATATCAAATCAAAATTGCCTGTCGTCGAGGCAAGATCCCTGGAGGATATACATAAAGCATTTCATCAAGATTCAGAACCTAGTCCAGCTAAGTTGCCAACTTCTTCAAGCTATACAAAGGCCGACAATAATGTGGTGCTGCCAGTTCTTGAAGCAAGACCTGCAGAAGATATCGAGTTGGCTTTTAAGCAGCTTCATGAAGGAGTTTCTATTGAGGAAGTGATTGTTCCGAGTATGATTGAGAAACTACAAGATCACACAGATAACAAAGCAAAACTACCTGTTGTCGAGGCAAGATCTCTCGAGGATATACATAAAGTTTTTCAACAAGCTCCGGAATCTAGGTCAGCTGAGCTATTGTGTTCTTCAGGCTTACACAACGAAACATCAACAAATACGAAGAGCAAGACTAATGTTGTGCTGCCTGTTCTTGAAGCAAAATCAGCAGAAGATATTAAATTGGCTTTTAAGCAACTTCATGAGGGGGCTGATGTTGAGGAACTAATTGTTCCGAGTATGATTGAGAAACTGCCAGATCATGGAGATATCAAATCAAAATTACCTGTCATCGAGGCAAGATCACTAGAGGATATACAGGAAGCATTTCAACAAGTTTCAGAACCTAGTCCAGCTGAGCTGCCAACTTCTTCAGGCTATACGAAGGCTAAGAATAATGTGGTGCTGTCAGTTCTTGAAGCAAGATCAGCAGAAGATATTGATTTGGCTTTTAAGCAACTTCAAGAAAGAGTTGATGTTGAGGAAGTAACTGTTCCAAGCATGATTGAGAAACTAAAAGATCACACGGATAACAAAGCAAAACTACCTGTTGTTGAGGCAAGATCTCTCGAGGATATATATAAAGTTTTTCAACAAGCTCCGGAATCTGGGTCAGCTGAGCTACCGCTTATTACAGGCTTAAAGAATGAGTCATCAAAGGTTATAAATAATGTGTTGCTGCCAGTTCTTGAAGCAAAATCAGCAGAAAATATTGATTTGGCTTTTAAGCAACTTCATGAGGGGGTCGATGTTGAGGAAGTTATTATTCCGAGTATGATTGAGAAACTTCCAGATCAAGCAGATGTCAAATCAAAAATACCTGTCATCGAGGCAAGATCCCTGGAGGATATACAAAAAGCATTTCAACAAGATTCAGAACCTAGTCAAGCTGAGCTGCCCACTGTTTCAGGCTATATGAATGCCGAGAATAATGTGATGTTGCCTGTTCTTGAAGCAAGACCAGCAGAAGATATTGATTTGGCTTTTAAGCAACTTCAAGAAGGAGTCGATGTTGAGGAAGTAATTGTTCCAAGCATGATTGAGAAACTACAAGATCACACGGATAACAAAGCAAAACTACCTATTGTCGAGGCAAGATCTCTCGAGGATATACATAAAGTTTTTCAACAAGCTCCGGAATCTGGGTCAATTGAGCTACCGCTTATTACAGGCTTAAAGAAAGAATCATCAAAAGTTACGAAGACTGAGAATAATGTGTTGCTGCCTGTTCTTGAAGCAAAATCAGCAGAGGATATTGATTTGGCATTTAAGCAACTTAATGAAGGGGTCAATGTTGAGGAAGTAATTGTTCCAAGTATGATTGAGAAAATGCAGGATTATGGAGATATCAAATCAAGTTTATCAGTTGTCGAGGCAAGCTCTCTGGAGGATTTACATAATGCTTTCCATCAAGGCCTAGAAATAAATCCAGCTTAGCTGCCTCTTTCTTCATGCAGAAGGAATGAAGCTAGACCATGAAAGGTAAGAAGGCAAAGCTCGAGTTTCATTGATTAAGAATGAAAGCAACACAATATAGTTTAGAAAGAGTGTTGGTTTCAGTTTTCTCGAAAAATGATTGATTTTCTGACCCTCCTTTTTGTTGATGAGATTTATTTTTCTAGTTTGGTTACCACAATGTTTTTGATTAATGGTAGTCATGTTTTGTTGATTTTTTTTTTAATTTATTGAATGAATGAATTATTCAAAGAAAGGACATCTGCTATGAATTATTCAAAGAGATGAGAACTACTGAGTACTGATCTTACCTTCCATTAGGCCAGATTTTCTATGGTTCAGAATTAGGTCTAACTTAGATTAAATTTTAATAATTGGAGTTATAATTTACAATAAAATTACCTACAAAACATAAATGAAAACTTTTGTAATATTTTGATTAGCAAATTGATGTCTAGTTCATGAACACTTCAGCAGTTACTCTTTTAAAAAGGGTAAATGATTGTTAGATTTATATTATAGAAGTTTTTATAGCTCATTTTTGTTGTCCATTTTACGAGATACCCCAAATCCACTGGAAATAAGTTCACCAGATTTTGTTATAGGTTATGTTTCATGTTTTAGGCTTTTATGTTTAAGATTTATGGGTTTAAAATTTGGGGTATAATGTTTATGAGTTTGGGATTTTAGATTTAAAGTTTTTGGTTTAGGATTAAATTATTTTTAATTAAAAATATAGTCAAATTAAAATAGTGTATAAATATTAATGATTAAATTTATTATTATTATTATTATTATTATTATTATTTGAATGAGCAAATGTGGAAGAATAAATAGGTTATTATATAAAATTTATTAATTGTCAGTTATCTTCTTAACGTCTATTAAGTGTTTAGTGACTAAATTAAAACAAATCACAAATTTTAATGATAATATTAAAATAATTAAAAGTTTAATTATCAAATTAAATAATTAACTAAAATTTCGTGATTTTTAATGAACTTTACCACTACTGTCATCATCATCATCATTATTAGGATTAAGATTAGGAGCTTAAAATGAGACGAGGTAAATCGCGAGTTATTTGAGTCTGAATCGGTTAATACTCTACTCGATTGGAGTCGATTTTATCTCAAACTTGTATCAAGTTCTTAATGAGCCAAATCGAACTTAACACTACTCAGACTAGATCTTGAATCAAATTCGTAACAAATCAAATTATTTCAACACTATTTAAACTCAACTTCAATTGTTTACATCGTAAACCGTACAAAACTAAAGATGAAATTAATATAGATGTCGAAAAATTTAGGAGAATATGAACTTTTTAATTTAATATTTGGAATATAAGGATGTTGAAGGAATTATTGGTGATATAGACCAAAATGAACAGTAAATAAAAGACCACGCCACCAAGAAGAGGAGTGGTTTACTTTTTCTCTCTTCACCTGGCTAAACCAACTATTATCAAGTTGTTTGATGCACATAAAGAACGCGATGCAGTGCTGGCGAAGTTCAGGTTTTAGTTTTAATGCATGCTTTTGCATGGCGGATGGTTGAGCAGCAGCTAGCAGGTTTAATTTTGCATGCAATTGCATGGTGGGTGGGTGGGCAGCAACCAATAAGTTTAATGCATGCTTTAATGCATGGAAAATATGTAGTTTCATGCAGGGAAGATTGGAAATAGCACCACACCACCTTTTGGTGGCGAGGTGGTGCTTTTTTATTATTTTTTAATATTCGTGTATATATATGTTGTGTAGTTGGAAAGAAATTTTACTCTGTATATTAATCCGAAAAGTTTGAAAGTGTAAATGAGAAATGTGAGATAATTTTGTAAAATTGGAAGATCGTTGTTTTTCTTTTTCATAGATTCGATAAGTAAGTTTATTTTATTAATTTTATAGATAGGGTTATTGATTTTCTGATTATATTATATTTTCGGATTATGTTTTATTATAATAGAAAATTAAGTTTGGTAGATTATCTTCTTGAATTTTCTGATTATATTATATTTTCGGGTTATTGTTTATGCAAAAATTAGGTATTATGTCATTTCCATTGACAAATGTTGGTAGATTATCATTTTATGTTAATTATTTTTTTATTATATTGAAAATTGTTAGTAATAGGTAAATATATTTATATAAATATTTTATTATTGTTTTAATTTGTTGATGAATTGTTTTAACTAATTTTGGGTTATGTTCTTCATTTTTTGCTTATATTATGTATTTTTTATTATGTTCTTTATTTTTTGATTATATTATATTTTTGGGTATTGTTTATGCAAGAAATTAGGTATTCTGTCATTGTCGTTGACGAATCAAGTTGTCTTTTATAACATGAGTTCATCAACAATTTATGATATTGAACCTATATGCGGTCGCTGAGGCGAATCTGTTGATGATTTTAGTGAAGATGACGAAAATATTGTTTCGATTACGGGAGATGATGAGGTGCACTTACTCGATGGTGACGATGTTGAAGCTGTGGTGGCAGATGTATCTGAGGGTAATGGTGTAACTATTGAAGATGATGTTTGGGACATGGTTGTTGCTCGACTCGGTTTAAGAAACGAGGTACCTCCAGCTTAGGGTTATGTTAATCCAGATCCCCAACAAGTCGAACCCCCATATTCACCTTATTTTCCTCCATCATGCATGTTTGAGGTTGATTATGTTGTAATGCGAGATCCGGAACATCAAGCGCACATATTCGATTCTTCATCTTCTACGAGCTTTGGTGAATTGATATTGAAGGGCCAATTCGAAACAAAAGAAGTTGGGCAACTTGTAGTAAAGGAGTATTGTATTCGCAAGCATACATCATTCTGTGTTGCTGAGTCTAATACATAAACCTACTGTGTACGGTGTATTAATTGGACAAACAAATGTCCTTGGTGGGTACGAATTTCATACAAGAAATGTATTCAAATGTGGGAGGTTTCATGATTCATTGATGGCGTTGATGGCGTTTCTCAGTTCTCAATTTGAAGGCTTGGGCACTCGATTCGATTCTCGTTTTGATGCTATAGAAACGAGGTTGACTAGTATTGAGCATCAAAATATCTCCATGCGACTTTCTCTTGAAGCTCTTAGAGATCAATGGCGTATTCACAATCCTACCAACGACGATGATGACGATGGTGAAGACGGTGAAATGGAGAAGATGGTAGTGATGGAGATGCGTGATCTTAGCTTATCTAGTTTTGCTATGGCTTATTAGGACTAGTTTATGTTTCCTTAGTTTTGAGTTTGCATCTCATTTTCATATTAAGACATGCACCTATGCTATTTCTTTTTCTATGCTTTGACATTTATGTTGGATTTTTAGTTTTATTAATGTTATGGTATGTTTGAATTTACATTGCTTGCTTGTTTATTAGTTTTTTAAACCTTATCTTACATTGATTTTGATCTAATAAAAAGGGGGAGAAAATTATAAACAAAAATTTTAAAGCTATGCAAAAATTAAGGGAGAATTTTCAAGTTTTTTTTTAAACTTAAAATTTTTTGATTTTAATCTTAAAAATTTATTTTGGTTTTGTTATATCGAAAAGGGGGAGATTATAAAACTAAAATTGATTTTGATAAAACAAATATGTTTAAGTCCCTAACTCAAAAAATACACCTTAAGTCAAACCGAGAACATCAAAAATATTTTTCTAAGTGTTTTACTCTAGGCGTTTCGATATCACTAAAACTGGTATTGATGCCGACCTTTGTTTTTTGAAGAATGTTCTTGAGTTTTAACACTCGTTTGGAAACACGTTTCAATACCAAAACTAAACTGCCAAGAAGTATTTCGAGCCATGTATCGAAACCATGCTTCAATATTTAAAATATTTTAAATGATGACAATGCTTTCGATACTAGTTTCGATACCCTTAAAAATCTCAACGGCTCTTCTAAGACTTAAATATTTTTGACCGTTGGTGACAGTTGAGCTTTAAATGGTAGTTGGTCAGTTTCGATACCCGTTTCGATACCGAGTAATACAATCTACTCTTAGTATCGAAACCCGTTTTGATACACCCCTTAATAAATGCATGTCTCTTTCTATTTGTGTACCGTTTCGAAACAGGTAGCCCGTGTTTCGATACCATATGTTGTAGAGGTGCATTTATGGTGGAAAGATGAAGCTCCAACGTCTCTATTTATAATTCCAACAACCCCAACGGTTAGAAATCAATGATGATGTATAAAATGAAGCATTTCAAGCAGCATTAACAATTTTTTGAACCTCAAGTAAACATCCAAGCATTCCAATCCAACTTCAAGCACTTCATTATAAATCTTTGTCTTCCAACTCTTGTATTTCAATTCATTTCTTTGTAATTGAGTTTTGGGGAGTGTTGTTCTGTAATTGGGGAATATTTATCTTGCGAGAGAAACATATTTGCCTATTTTTTATCATTTGAAATCTCTTGTGAGGTTTAAGTTAATTTTGGGTAAAAAATTGGCTTGTTGTAAAGGTTAGCCCTTGAACCTAGAAAAAGGTTGAATTCATCTAGTGAATTGGTTTGAAAATCCTTAGTGGGAGCTAAGATAGTGGATATGTAGAGCTTGTTTTGAAGCTTGAACCACTATAAATCTTGTATTCTTAATTTTCTTCATTTTCTCCAAAAATCTTCCAACATTTTTTTAATAGCCAATTCACCCTCTCTTGGCCAACTCTATTTTGTGATCAAGTCAACAAACCTTGTTGAGACTATTAATTTAGTTATGAAAGGAACACGACATCTCCCAATTACAAGTATTGTATGGGAGACTTACTTCAGATTGGGTAAAATATGGTTAGACAAAGGTCAACAAGTTAATGCTCAAATATTGAACGGACAACAATAGTCTCAAACCCTGCAAAATAGAATGATTGAACTACAAGCTATTGTCATCTTTATGCGAGTCACCATATTCGATCCATAAGGGTTTCAATTTTCTGTCGAAGCTAAGGTCCGAGGTGAGCAACGAATGTTCACCGTAAACCTTTTCCATAGATGGTGTGATTGTGGTGCATTCCAAGCTTTTAGATACCCTTGCTCTCATGCATACGTCACATGTATGCATTATCATTATGATCTTTATAGGTTTGCGCATCAGTGTTATAAATTAGAGACCATGGCAAATATATACAGAATTTCGTTGAACTCAATCCTAAACCAAGATTATTGGCCTCAAGATCCAATCTATGAAGAATGGTTACCAAATCCAGAGCTTCGTAGAAAGTTGAAGGGTCGACCGACATCCACACGTATCCATACCAATATGGATGACGCGAATCAGAGAGATCGGGGACTTCTAGTTAAACATTGTACTATTTGTAGGGGAGCAAGTCACACGAGAAACAAGTGTCCAAACAAATTCAATCTTTTAAATTATCTTGCCTAACTTTGTCATATAATTTTATAATGTTAGTATGATATTTTGGGATGTTAGTACACAATGTTTCGAACATTAAAAATATTATAAATTCCGTACAAACATTAAAAATATTTCTTACAAAAAATACTACAAGTGTCATACAAACATTAAAAATATTACAAATATTGTACAAACATTAAAATTTTCTTAATTTATAAAGCAATTTATAAAAAAATCAATAGTAGAAAAATCAACAACATAAATGAGTTAACGATCTTACTTATAAAATTAATAAAATAAACTTACTCTTTGAATCAATTAAAAAAAATAAACAACGATTTGTCAATTTTACAAAAATCTCTCAAATTTCACACTTACACTCTCAAGCTTCTCGGATTAAAGCATATGCAGAGAAACAACCACACTACATGCAGAGAAACAATACCACTATATAACCACGAATATTGATGTAATGGACCGGATTCGGATCCGAGTGTCAGGTTAACCCGAGGGGTTGGGCTTCAGTTTTGGGCCCCGAGTTTGTGGTTTCGGGCCTCGGGTTTGTGTTGGGCCTTGTTAGGCTTGTTGGTTGTTGGGCTTAAGAGTTTTTGCTGAGGACTTTTTGGTAAATGGCTAAAGAATGAGAAAAGAGGGGTTGAGGGACATTATTTTTTGCTTTTGCAGAGGGTATGAGATCATCCCTTACAACCTCATTCATTCTTCATCCTTTGTCTTTACAACAATCATCAAAGGTAAGGTTTTTGAGGGTTTTATGGTGGAATCTCGTTTTTGTGTTGAAGAGTAAGTTTTAGGGTTGTTAGAGATCTATAAAAAGAGGTAAGAAAGTGTTATTTTGGTGAGGATGAAGGTTTAAGTGGGGGTTTTGAGTTGAGTTCGGGTTTGAGTTTTTGGAAGCTTAAATCTGAGTCTTTTAGTGTTGTGTTGCTTAAGGTTGGTACTTCCAACTCCTCTAATCATTATGCATTTCATGGTAGAGTGCATAGCATATAGAATCCATGCATGTATGTTTGATTTGTTTGGTTTGCTTGAAAGAGATATTTAATGGTGAAATTTGGATTTATGTGTTACATGTCTTGCAAATGATGTTAAATTATCCTAAACACTCTTAATAATGTGTAGGAACACTTTAGGATTGATTAGATCAAGTTTGGAATGAATCCTTAGAAATTTCAAAGTGCAGACTTGCATTTCGTGTAGGGGTATCGATACACGGGCCACCAGTATCGATACACACAAGTGAAAATAGGCTATGTGAGCAGGGGTATCGAACCATGGTTCGATAGCGGGTCCTCTAGTGGCATAATGGCATCGATACTTGTATTGATGCTGGAAGGTCCTCTTTTCGTTGACTTTGAAAATGGTCAAAGGGTATCAATATCAATATCGATACCCATGGTTCGATGCCTTCTTTGGGTAGGTATCGAGGCAGGGTGGTTCGGTACCCCATATAAGGGTATCGATACCCCTGCGAAAACTTGACAAGATAAGTATTGTTTGAGGTTCGATAATAGAATTAAAGGTTACAATGAATCTTATAATTAATGAAATGAATGGTTAACACAAGATTGATGTTTTAAACCCCGAACGACTAAGTTACGAGAAGTCTTGATATGTTTTGATGTAAAGATCCGAGGTGGATCGTTTATGTTGTTGAGTCCTTGTTTGATGGAAATCCGGATATCCATAAATGTTGCAACACGTTGAAGGCCATCTGATGTAACATGCTGGATGATGTTTTGAAGACTTTTATTCTGAGTGTTGGGCGACCTCACTCGAAGATGTTCGATGTAACATTCCGAGCATGGGGTTGGTTGGGCGGCCTCCACCCCTTTCCGAACGTTGGGCGGCCTCGTTCGAAGATGTCCAATGTAACATTCCGGGCATAGGATTTGAGGGCGGCCTCAATCCTGAGTGTAGGATCCCGATGCTGTGTGGATGCGGGCCTCACTC
This sequence comes from Abelmoschus esculentus, assembly GCA_035048815.1. NCBI lineage: Eukaryota > Viridiplantae > Streptophyta > Magnoliopsida > Malvales > Malvaceae > Abelmoschus > Abelmoschus esculentus. The sequence goes on from JAUCBN010000049.1 coordinate 9,669,482, forward strand.
TTGTGTGTTATTTTGTGATGCGACATGTATATGTTGTGTGCGATATTATACATTGTTTATGCCATGTGGTAGGCAAGCATGCTAGATCATCATATCATGCACGATATTTTATATGTTATGCTTTACTGCTCTGTTATGCCTGATGTTGGCTGAGTTCGAAATATGTTTTCGTACGTAGGTTAGGTGAAGCCGGTTCGTGGAGCACCGTCAAGGTTTGGATTTCAGCATCGACCGTGTTGTTAGAGTACATGTATTAGATTTAGTGGGCTTGTACTATGTCGAACCCTATGTAATGTAACTCTGTTTATTTTAATTTGGGTCGAATGTTTTAATGGTTTGTAATATTTTGGAGTTCCGATTTCTTACTATCATTTTGGGCTATGTTTTAACTTAATGGATTTTATGAATCGTATTTGGACTTGGAATTGGATTTTATTTGATGGGCTTTGAAAAGAAATTTTGGAATACAGGTTTTGGGTTGTAGGTCTAATGTGACATCCGGGTCGGGTGTTACAATTGTATAAAAAAATTTAAAGACCACCTCGCCACCTTTTGGTGGCGTGGTCCTATTAGCAGCTTTTTGGAATTCTTTGACCGGTGTCATGTATTTCCAAAGCTGGTCTCTCTGCATATATATTCAATAAAAAAATAAAGACCACCTCGTCACTTTTGGGTGGCGTGGTCTCATTTTTTTATTAGGATAAACTACCCCAGTGACCACCCAACTATTTGGGGATACCTATTTTGGTCACCCAACTAACGAACTCGTCAATCAGGCCACCCAACTTTGAAACCCTACCTATTTGTGTCACCGCCGTTAAAATTTTAACATAAAAGTTAACGGTGATGATGTGGCAGTTAATGGTGGTGATGTGGACGTTAATTAAAATTTGTAAAATTACACATTTAATCCCTTTAATTTATTTATAATTTTAATTTAATCCTAAATTTAAATTAATAAATAAAATTTATCACCCAATCGATTGATGACACTCACCACCGGATTGGATGATTAATTTAATTTATTAATTTATTTTTATTAATTATTTAATATATTTTTCTTTCCAATCAGGTGGTGACACGTGTCACCACTTGGTTGGTGAGAGTTAAGAGGAAGAAATAAAACTTGCAAATATGGGAAGGTTGGGAATTGAACCTACAACCTTCTTGGCTAAAAGCAATGCTTAAACCACCAGGTTAAAGTCAATTATTTGTCATAATTCGCAACACATTCTATTTATAGATTACTTTGTTGGAAATCACATTAAAGAGTATAAAATGGAATTAACGAGATTTAAAGTCGATTGATATTCGAATTAAAATATTTAAATATTTAATATTTAAAATAAAATAATTGTATATTTAATATTCAAATCAAATTTATTAGATATTTTGATTTAAATATTAAAATATTTGAATATTTTAATCGAATATTAAATATTCATATATTACGATCTAATATTTTAATGTTTTAAATATTCGTTAATTTAACATTAGAATTAAATTTATTATATATTTAATATAATTTTAAATTTGATATTTTAAATATACGAATCAAATTTGAATATTTTAACTATTATTTTAATATTCATTAATTTAATATTTGATTAACTATTCGATGAAAATAGCCAAATATCTAATATTCATTAATTTAATATTTGATTAAAATATTTTAATAATCATTATTTTAATATTCGATTAAAATATTCAAATAGTTTAATATTTAAATCAAAATATCTAATAAATTTGATTTGAATGTTAAATACACAATTATTTTATTTTAGATATTTAAATATTTTAATTCGAATATCAATCAACTTTAAATCCCGTTAATTCTATTTTATATTCTTTAATGTGATTTCTAACAAAATAATCTATAAATACTATGTGTTGCGAATTATGATAGATAATTGGCTTTAGCTTGGTGGTTTAAGTGTTGCTTCTAACCAAGAAGGTCCTGAGTTCAATTCTTGGCCTTCCTATATTTGAAAGTTTTATTTCTTCCTCTTAACTCTCACCAACCAAGTGATTAATTTTATTTATTAATTTAAATTTAGGATTAAATTAAAATTATAAATAAATTAGAGGGATAAAATGTGTAATTTTACAGATTTTAATTAACGTCCACATCACCACCATTAACTGTCACGTCATCACCATTAATTTTTCTGTTAAAATTTTTACGGCGGTGACTCAAATAGGTAGGGTTTCAAAGTTGGGTGGCCTGATTGACGAGTTCGTTAGTTGGGTGACCAAAATAAGTATCCCCAAATAGTTGGGTGGTCACTAGGGTAGTTTACCTTTTTTATTATCTGACCACCAGAAGCTTTTTTGCATGCATTGACCGGTGTCAGTGTCATGCATTCCAATCTCTCTGTATGGTTGCGCTAATTTCCAAAAACCGACAACATGTGACTTCGCCAGGTCTAGGTGGTGTGGTACTGTAGCCACTATTCAAACCGCGACTAAGCCAGATGATGAGAGAAAAAATAAACATTGCCACCTCTTGATAGCATGGTCTTTCATTTACTGATTTTGGCCTATATCATCAATATTTCCTTCAACATCTTTATATCTCGACTATTAAATTAAAAAGTCCACGTTCCACCAAATTTGCCATAGCTGTCCCTCTTCTATCAAAAAGTGAGCAACTAAATAATGAACCAACCAATATCTTGGAAGTAAATTGGTAAAATTGGCACCGACATATGTACAATTTTTTGCATTTAAATTCCATTTCATATAAAAATATAATTATTTTATTATATCTTATTCATAATTTTTGGTCTCGTGACAAATTTACACAGATAATTTATGTTATGCCAATATTTTGAATAATTTTCATCAACATTGTGATCCATTTTACCAACTGTTTTTTTAAGTACATCAACATGAACGGTCCATTACTTTTTTTGGTAACACAGAAACAAGAATGGATTCAACAAAGACGCAGCAGCTTCTGCATGGATTCAACAAGCATGACTGCTCCAACCGATGCTCAACGGAAAATTCGAGTCAAAGAATCGCAATACCATTAGCTTCTCTTCGATTGTATCGCACCACAGTTTCCCAATCTAGAGCAAGAAGACTCCAAATAGCTAAGATAAGAGCATGGTTAGCTAGAGCTTTCGATGAACCCATCAAAATCCGAGAGGCCTACACGTTATCTGTCTCCACCTCCACGTCCAACCAAGCGTGGTGCAAAGCATCATGGAGCGTGTTCCAAGACTTGGAGCTAAAACAAATTCCCAATTTCCTTGATCTTCTAGTAAGACACTGCCTGAAGCAGCTGAGCCATTACGAGAATCAACAGCCCCATCCCGTAGTTGAGTATCTCTTCATCCCTGCAACAAATTCTGAATCTAGTTGTAAACCATGAGTAATGAAATCTACTACCTCTACAAACTTATCATCAAGCAAGAAGCTACAGTGTCTCCTCTAGAGTTTCCAATAGAATACTGTGTATTGTCCAGGCCACTCCACGTCTGATTCTTAGTAGTATGATTTTGTCCCCTTCAAACCTCAACGACAAACAATTTTCATTAAATAAAATTCAAGGGTAATTTGTCATATAAACCCCTTCATTCTTTCCCTTTTTTTAAATAAGACTTTCATATAAGTCAACACAAATCCCATGGTCATATAATACGGCTCAAACTTAATTCAATGACTACAATCATCTTAATTAGAGGTGAGTATTTGATCGAGTCGATTCAAATAAAAAAATTTCGAGTTATTCGACTCTACGAGTCATATTTTACCACTAAAACTTTATTTGAAATTTTTTCAATTCGAGTCGAGTTTAAGAAATTCGAGTCGAGTCAAGTTTTCGAGTTCTTATAAAAATTTAATTATTTATCATGTTATAGTATAATTTAATTTCAATTTAAATAACTTTCTCTTATCATACAAGATATGTGACAATATTTTTTTCATATTTTCATATATCAGTATATATATCATAAAAAAATTGAGAGATTCATTTCGAACTTAAAAATAAATTCTTTAATTACTAAAAATTTTAAGTTATTCGAGTTATTCAAGTTTTCATTTTACAACTCGATTTTTTTTTGAAATTTTTTCGGTCGAGTCGAGTTTATAAAATTTTGAGTGGAGTCAAAATGAGTCAAATATTTTCGCCTCGAGTCGAGTTATTCGGATTTTTCGAGTCGAGTTTTATTTACCCCTAATCTTAATAAACTTTCAAGCACAAGGCTTAAGTCAACTCTCACTCTCTGACTTAAAAATTCAATTTGTAATAGTTTGACTTGGATTAGGTTTGTAAGCGAATCGAATGAGCATGACTGAGTGTATGTTTATGTTCGTTAGTTTAACTTCAATTGAATATATGAACGAACAAGAAGATAAATAAACACAAAAAATTTTGTCCTCGTTTATTCATTAAGGAATGTAGTTTATTTGTGTTCGCTCATGTTCATTTGTTTAAATGATAAACCAACTCAAATGAACATAAATAAAAACAAACCAACATAAATGAACACAAACGAACATATATAATGTGTTAAATATTTAATATTTTAGGCTAATTTGATTAATCTCATTAATTAATCGATAATTGAAATTAAAAAAAATTAATTATTAACTTAAACCTGAAATTATCTAATAAATTAACTAATTTTGTTTTTGTTTTTGTTTGATCGGTTAGTTCGATTTAACCAAACAATGAATACACTTAGACATATGTGAATAAATTTAAATGAACATAAACAAAGAGACATAAATGAACATAAATGGATAAACATAAATAAATAAATTATTGAATGTTTCTGGACATAAATGAACGAACAAATCATTTGTTCGTGTTCGTTCATTTAATTAAAAGAACAAAAAAATTATGTATGTCCGTTTGTTTAATAAATAAACGAATATAAATGAACTTCCTACCAAATGATTCACGAATAATTCGTTGAATCCTAAACTGAATGAGATTAAATAGATGAATTAAAAGTAGATAGTCTAACTAGTTGAACCAATCATATTTATAAATAAATTATAAGTAAGCAATATTTACATATTTTATTTATAATTAATTATTTTAATGGATTGATAAATTATGAATTATTCTTCCTTGTTATAAAAGTCAATTAACTTATTATATAATGCATGTATCATTTTTATTTATCAATTTATTATTTAAAATTTTGATCAATTATTTTTTTCATATAGAAGATTTGATCCTTAAAATAGTAAAATTTGACTTTGAAATATAGAATTATTTCATGATAAATTTTATAAATTATTTTATTTTATTAAATTAATTAATATTTATATACTACTTAATATTTTAAGTTGCTTTAATTATCTAAATTATGTACCAACAAAATAAAAGAGAGAGCTGGAACATAAGGTAAAATATACAAATACCTTAGCAGGATCAAAATAATAGTTCAATGTTTTGCAGATATCTCCATATGTGAAACAATGCTAAAGCTATAAACAAGAATCACCCCCAAGAACCATAAAAACTTATCTCCCCTGCCATTCTCCTTGCTGCATAACTGCTCACATATATACAAGGGATTTTTCGGCCTGGTGCAATTGTCACGGGGCTAGCGTAATCTAGCCCCGTGACACAATGTATTAGTTTCGCAAATAAAAAATCAGACTGGCTTCACGGTAGATTTAACTCTAACGTGTCGAAAGACTGTCTACATTTTTGGCATCAAGAAACTACTGGAAAAGTACTAAATCACTAGTTTTGTAGGTAGAATTCTATGCAAAAGGATTTCCTCCAATGGAGGCAAAAGGACCTTTGGTTGGGGAATTCCTGCCACAGAAGAAAACTGATTTTATGTTTCATAAGCATGATATAATTATGCATGTTTACTTGAGAAAATTGTAATTAATGCACATTGGGAAAACAATAATGAATGATAAAATTGACTAAAACATAGTAAAATAACTTACGAAGACTGAGAGCTTGGTGCTTGGCCAGACATGTATGCTAAGCTTGCTGCAGAAATAAACCAAAACAAGATTCAAGGATCTAGTTTAAGAAAACCTCATGGTCCTTTGCCATGAAGTTTTTAGCAAAGCATCAGTTTTGCTTCTGTTTTCTCCTTTTACTTCAACTTAGTACATGTCAAATTAGATCCATTGGACAACATGAAATTAAACAACTACCGCTTAGCTAATTCCAATGAAACAATAAGAACTACCTTGTGTTGTTCCCGGGATGTACGGAGTTGCTGGATTCTGGGGAAACCATGGTTGCGATACACCACCACGAAAGGTAGATGGCAACTGAGCATTAGGAAGTGAAGCTTGTAATGAACTCATATCCAAAAACTGGAATATGACATAAAGCAGGAAGAACTTTATTAGAATAATTCAAGTACTGTCTTCCCTAATATACTTCAAATTAATTGAAAGCAAAGACTACAAAAAAAGTAAAGGGTAAATATTATTGGTGTCCTCCATGATCATAAGGTGGTTGAAAGCATGCTAAAGACTGGCATTTCATCTACTTACAAGTTACAAATTCTCCTTCAAGTAGGAAGTTAACAATATTCATGTCAACCAGAATCCAAAAACTTACAGAATGGGTAGGTGGAGAAACTTCAACAACAATGTTTAGAAAATGTCACAGATACAAAAAATGATTAAATTAAACATCCTAATCAGACCACTGATATGAGATATTCAATTGTCACCCTTTAGTTTCACCATAGAAGCGGGTGTAAACCTTTTAGATAATACTAGTCCTGTAAACGAACCCAACGAACATGAGCGAGAGATTATTCATGTTCGTTCATTTAATTTTATCAGAACAAATGAACGGACACGGACAACTGAACAAACATAATTTCTTGTTCATGTTCGTTTGTTAAGGAATATAGCTTATTCGTGTTCGTTCGTTAAAATGATAAACGAACATGAACGAAAAAATCGTAAAAAGACATGTGAATAAATTTAAATGAACATATGTGAATAAATTTAATTTTTTTAAATATAATACTTTTGTTATGAATAATAATAAATATAAATGGATATATATGGATAAATTTAAATGAACATAAATGAATGGATGACCGAACGTTTACAAACGTAAATGAACAAACGAGCCTTTGTTCATGTCCAATCATTTAATTAAACGAATAAAAAATCTTGTTCATGTTCGTTCATTTAATAAATAAACGAACATAAACAAATTTCTTACTAAATGACTCACGAACGGTTCATTGAACGTTTGATGTATTTACAGCCCTGGATAATACTATTTAAAATAACCCCGAGAGGCGACATTAAGCAAATTCGTGAAAACAACTATATTAAAGTACATCTTCTCTTTTATCCATGAGAGAAAACACAAAAAAGTTCCTTTCTCCTCTCTCTAAATATCCTTGAAAGGAAGGCATATAGATTGAGTCACCTCTATCTCCCCCTCTATACAAATCTTAAACCTCAGGCCTCAAAAGAGGGTAACTTCTCAGCAATACCAACCAAATTATAAGAGAACATAAGCATGCCAATAATACAGATAAAATTACAGTAAACATTCCCTTTAAAAGAAACGGCAAGCAAAATGTACAATCCCAGTCAATAGAACCAGGATACTAGCATGGATAAAACAGAAACATGTTATGGCATCGGGTAAACATCAACCAATTCTGCTGAAATAAATACATGTAAAGATATTCTAAAGGATCAAAATGCATGATATACCGTAGCACTTTGTTCCAGTTCAGAATCATAAGGAAGCTCAAATGGGTTGGTTGATTTACGACCAGCAGCATGCAACTGTCTCTCTCCCTGAAAAATCAAAGGAAGTTAAAAGCCTAAAAAGATTAAAGAAGCACTCACTTACAATCCACTGAAAAACAACACGAACTATTAAGTCAAAAAAACAAACCATAAGTGGATTCACATTCAGCATTGGAGAATATGGTGGTGCTATGCCATCTTGATTTGGTAGATTAGCAGCAGCGAAACCAGCTTGTAAGGCAGCTGTTTGGAAGCCATCATTATCAAGGCTCTGCAAGAGAAGGTATTTTAAGCATAAATTGAAGAAATTTGCATCATTATAAAAAGAAGTAGCAAACCTCTGAAACTCTTAAGCCCAAATGTAGATTACTGGTGGCCGAATGATTGTATGCCACTACTTGTGGTTCCGTAGAAAGTGATTCAGCAGAATAAGTAAAAGCATTCCATGACTGTTCAAAGAATCAAAGATAATGGATAACTTAACCATACACGTGACTGGAGAACTTTATATTTGTAAGCATAACCATATATTTGACAAGTTGGAAAGACAGCATAATTCTTTCTTCTCCTTCACACTGCAATGGGATTACCTGAGTGTTGTTTGCAGCAGTGGGGTATTGACCCACATGCAATCCCTCTTGCCATTGATTAGATACTACTGAAGAAGAATTTTCAAATAGCGGCCATTGCATGGTTGTGTTTGGAGGTTGCAATTGGTCAAACTTCACTGACAAGTATCCATCACTGGGCATTACAGCAGATGAAAGATTTTTTGTTACCGGACCAGATGCCACAGGATGAGGAATATCAAACATCGACCATCCTCCATTTTTAGGTACAGGTAACTCTGGCAATTTTCCATCAAAACTAGCAGATAGGGGCTGCTCAGAAATCCCAGAAAATAAGTCTACTGATGGAATAGAAGGGGAAGGTTGATATAAATTCCCATGTGGCATCAAAGATGCCAGAGGTTGAAATTCATTCTCAGAGGGAACTGATGAGGTTGCATGTAACTGGAAAAAATCTATAGGTGGTGAGGCAGAAGACTCATGTGCATTAAAGAGATCCAGGCCACCATAATTCACCGGAACAGATGATTGGGAAACACTAGATGCAGGCATCAAAGATGCCAGAGGTTGAAATACTTTCTCAGAAGAAACCGATGAGGTTGCAGGTAACTGTAACAAATCTATAGGTGGGGAGGCAGAAGTCCCAGGTGCATCAAACTGATCCAGGTCACCATAATTCACAGGAACAGATGATTGGGTAACAGTAAATGCTTTATCATGATGGGAACCAGCAGTTTTTTCAGGCTCAGAGACAACAAAATCCAATCCAATGCCTGAGTTATATGACTTGATAGACAGGGAATTGTTATCAATTGACCCAAAACTTCCCATGGATTTAGTTCTCTACGTAAAGAAAAATTTATAATGTGAGTTACAAATGTGATGATAAACAGATACAAGCAGTTATACGATACACATGATAGAGGTTCTAAAGCAAACAAAGAAAAAGGTGCATTTTCTTGACTAATTTGCATCTCACACGTTTAGTATCACTGTGATATTCCAACTTGTTTTAGCATACTTTTAATAACCGAAAACATTACAAGCCTAAGCTAGATTCACATCCCAACAACCATAAAGTTGGCAGAGTAACATCAGTACTCATAAAAAAGCCAAAGTTATCTCTCAAATGTGCATATATTTGTAGGTCTTTGCGTATTGACTGAGAATGCATATGAAGCAACTGATACTAAAACCATGATATGCAAGCCTGAACTTTGAAAAAAACAGATAAAATGTACAACAGGTTCTTCTGGAATGTTTTTGAAAAACGTATGGGCAACAGGATTTATCAGGTAGATTTGATATCTTTTCTTGATGTTAATAAAAATGCATAGTATCCCATCACAGTGGTAACAATGCTTCAAAATAATTGTATATATCCAGACCTGGCAAATGACATAAAAGGAATCATATATGTAAGATATCTCACCTGCGGGTGCCGGATCCCTGCGGCATCTTTCTTAGAATTTGGATCCACAAATAGATTACTTCTTTGATGTTCTGCATCTTCACTAAAGACTTCTGTTTGAGGTTTAGAATTTGGGCTACTAAATACAGCGTCCTTCTGAAAATTCGGTGACCCTGTACCAGATTTGAAAGTATCACCTCCACTGGATACAGAGTAGTCTGACACTCTAGGAGCAGAACCCTCATTTGCAAACCTGTCCTCAAACATTTGATCACTTAAGCGACCAGGACTGAAGATAAAACTAGAAGCTTTCCTCACAAAGAAGCCTCGATCTGAACCAGGCTTCCTAGCAAGTGTGGTAGCAACATGTTTTCCATAACGCCGATCTTCATATTGATAGTCATAAGGTGGACTTTCAGAATACGAGTGATAAGAACCTGGACGCCTTAAATTATCTCCATGATTTTTAGGGCTATGTCAAAGACAACCATAATTTAAGCTACTGTTCTAGGATTTAATGAATAAATTCAAATAAAACCGAGAGAAATAAACATAGAAAACCCATATCTAAAAAATTTCAGTTTTCCACAAAACTAACAGATAAAGAAAAAAATCTTCAGGAAAAAATCCAGAATTAGGAAGTTCAACTTCAGACCACATGATCCACAATCAAAACCATGTTCTCTTCATTTTTTAATTAAGAAACAAAGCCGAGCAGCACAAAGTTTTAACAAAAAAATTGGTTTGAAGATTCACAACCATGTAATATACTAGATATATAGAACTACCTGCATGTCTATAGGAGGTTTGTCGGATGTTTTTTGTCCAACATATTTTTTGTCCACATACACGCTCTTTATAAACTCTCGGATTTTATCAGCATTGCTGCAATAAGAAAGAGTTATTAGAAAACCAAAAACTCTCTAGATCATGATTATAATGAAAGTGATATATAATATGTTATGCACCTGTTGTCGGGTAATCTTTGCCTCTTCAAATCCCAATCTTTGAGATATATGTCTCTTGCACGCTGAAAACGGTAAAACGGTGAACACCTCATCACCATTATAATAAACATGTCACTTTTCCATGGATAACAACAAATGAATCATTAGTTCAAACCTGATTACCGCCATTCTGAAGAGCTTCAACTTCTTCTGAAATGAACTTCGACATTGATACTGACTTTACACGATGTGTAAACTCACGACTGTATTACAATTTAACATAATCACAAATTACCACCAGATAGGACAAAAAATGATAAAGATTTGAAAGACTTAGAGTCTGATTCCATGCAAAGCAAATACAAAACTAAAATCAACCAAATTCGAATACAAAGATGCAATGATTCTTTAAGTCTAAGAAGCTTAAGATCATCACAATGAGAAACAACAAAAGTTACAAAAAATTAAATTGCAAAAATCATAAATCATTGATCCATACAACTGATAAAGTAACATCCCACCAAATATGTAAAGCTTTACAAGAGTGACAATTAATTATGGAAGAAATTGAGGATGTTTAAAAAACTAAAAGAAAATACTCACTGGATCCCACTGCAAGTCATGCAAACGAAAGTCCAAAAGTTTGTGCAAACATACTGGGGACTCTGCAATAATAGAACCAAAAATTAATATTAAAGAAACTGGGGGTATGAGGGAAGAAACATCATTTAGAAGCTCGAATTAAGTTAATTTTGATCCACTCAAATCATGGTGAACAACCATCTCAGCCTAGTTGAATTTGAAACCTATTAGTCTGAGTCGATTACAAAATGAAACGAACACCCTTTTTGAAAATCTTATTTATCATCTTGAAATTCATTACTAATAGTTGAATTGCATAAAACTCATTTTTCAGAAACAAATTCTATAACTTCAAATACATCTTCTTCTTCTTCTTCTTCGTTGAAAAAGAAAATCCCAGACTACAAACAGACCTTAACTATCACAACAATCAGCTAAAGTCATTTCCTACAAATTAACAACAACAAAAAAAAAGTATCATTTCTCCAGAAGGAAAAAGCATGAGAAAAATTACCACGCTATTACAGTTAATACAACGACGATTAGGAGGAAGCTTCATGAGACCTCGTATTATCTTCTCGTTTCTTTCTTCTTCACGTCTACTTCCCATTTCTCAAACAAGGGTATGATCTTCCAAAATTAACAAAAACCTCAAACAAACCCTCAAAGCTTCAAAAATAAAAAATATCATGAAAACCCCAGAAGGAATTCAATACTTCATATTCCAGCCTGCATGCATGCATCAAGGAAGAACGGAAAATTTTAGAGGTTTGGTTATTGGGGGATTTTTATTTTCAAAAAAAGGAAAAGAAAAGCTGTTTCTTTTATTATACTTTGATTGAAACAAGAACGCTCTGTGCCTTTCATTTTTTAATTATTTTCTTTCAAAATAGTTTTATAATGCAATCATTGGGATAGGGATGGAATTATGGAAATGGCTGCTTCCATTCACTAATCCAAATAAGGTTAAAATGCATGTTAAGTGTCTATACTCTTGATATTTTTTAAATTTTACCATTCTATTTTTGTTTCTATCTATTTAATCCTTATACTTTTTAGATCTAAAAATCCAAGCCTAATTGTTGATATCGTTAGTTATTGTGTTAAATATATGTTAATGTGATAATTTGGAATAAAAAATTAACTTGATAATCATTAACAAAAGAAATGGTGTTATAATGGACTTAAATTTAATAAAATAATTTTAATGATAACAAAAATTGAATTAGACTTTTTAAATTCAAAGATTTAAAAGATTAATACGGTAATATATTTTTGTTGACAAATCATAATTTTAATCATTATCTTATATAAAGTGAGAATAAGATATTAAAGAAAAAGATTTTTTTAGTAAGTTTAGAATCCATAATCTAAAGAGATGTGATTGAATAAATATAAACAATTTAGTCAATTAATTAAACATACTTAAAGTTGATTAAGTGTTTTTTTTAATCAGTTACAGTGTTACAATAGTATTTTATTTTAGAGTATATTCTCAACTATTAAACATTGATTGCTCAATCATTGTGCAGACATTACTGATACACGAACTCGTGACCTCTAAGAACAATAATCATTCCTTTAATCACTGAGGTTAGATGATTTGTGCAGTAATCGAAACATCATCCAACGTTCGCTTAAATCTGCTTAGTAAACAATTAGAGAGAAAAATTGAGAGTTGAGATTTTAGAGGAAAAAAAATATTTTTAGTAAGTCTAGAATCCATGATCCAAAGAGTTATAAATAAATATAAATAATTTAGTTAGTTGATTAAATATACTTAAAGTTTATTAAATGATTAAATACACTTATTTGAGCTCATATATATTGTAGGGATAATTTATGTTATATCATCTAAAAAATATATTTATAATTTTTATCAAAACAGTAATCGAAACATCATCCAACGATCGCTTAGATCTGCTTAGTAGACAATCATCCTACGGTAGAAATCAAACCTCAGCCTTTTCTCTTTTATTTCTGTCTGTCAGCCAGCCTTTTCTCGTCTTCTCCACACCTTTCCCTACTCCTCTCCCATTCTCAAGGATAATTTTCATCTCCCATGGCTACTCTCCTTAGAACGTTGCCGTTTAAATCCCCTCCTCCTTTGACTCCACGTGTTACGACCTTCTCCATAAATTCTTCGAAGCCTTTCCATGTCTGCTTCAAACAAAGACTTCCTCGTCCAAGCCGTCCCCTTCGGTTCAGCTCCACTCCCTCTCTTCGGTTCATGAATTTGGTTCCTTTTTCTAGTGAAACTGAAACTACTGACACCCAGCAAGAAGTTGAAGAATCCCAAATTCAGGTAACTTAGAATGGCTTCCCTCTCTTTGTTCTGGTTTTGGTTTTCTGGGTGTGAATTTTTTGGCCTAATTTATACGTCTATACTATTTTTTCCTGTAAATTTGAAAAATGTGTATGGGTTTTGGAAATTAACGGTGAAGCTTACTCGAAATGAGCAAAAAGATGGTAAATTGATAATGTATAAAATTTGATTATGTCAAGGAATGTTCTTGTCGAGAATATTTTGCTCTTTATAGATTTATTGATTGGATATGCTTTGCTTACTAACTTTACCAATTAGAATACTTCATTTTCCCACATTTACTAATTAGTACGAACATTGTTAAGTTGTCCTACGTTCATTGTCCGGCACCATGTTGAAATATATATAAGACATAACTTGTAAAGAAATGGAATATTGTGTCAATCGATTTCCTTTTTTTTTCAGCTCATGGACATTGTGTTGGATAACTAATGTTCACTTTAGCATTTTTCATTTCTTGTGGACTAAACATGGAAGCTTCTTGATATTTCATGGCTATCATAGATTTCTATCATTATGAGTGTTTAGAGGGATTCTAGTTGAAGTGGATCCAGTTAAGCTGTCCCATGTTTATTGTCCGAGACCATGTTGAAATAGACATAAGAAGACATAGCTTTGTGAACTAATCAAATGTTGAGGCAAACAATTTCTTTTTCTTTCAATGGCTACTTGACAGTCAATATTGGATAATAAAAGTTGTTCACTTTATTGTTTTCCAGTTTTCATCGACTAAACAAGGAAGCTTTTTGATATTTCTCAGCTGTCATAGCTTTCTATGATCATGAGTGTTTAGAGGGATTTTTAATGGAATCCACTCAAATTATTTGAAAATTCACACGGATGAGAAAATGTGCAATATGGGTGGCCTCAATTAGGAGAATCAGTGAGGTCTAGCAACGAACTAGGGGATTGTTGTCTTTTATGCCATTGAGATGAGGTCAAGCTAAAACTGATGAGAATTTGGTTGAAGATGGGGACTCACTCAGGACTTGAGTTTTGAATGCATTGATCTTTGTAAGATTTATTGCATAGTTTCCAGGCATGTTATAACCCGAATTTGTAGAGGCCAACTTTATCTTTGGTTCAATGCTATTCATCTTGAAAGTGAAACATGATTTGATAGAAATTTTAAGCCAAATCTGGTGTTGATTCCTTCCTAGAGATGAATGTAACATGGCTTTATTTATTTTTGCCATAATTTAACTACTGAACTTTGATATATTAATCACCTATTTCGAAGTTGCCTACGCATATGTATAAAAAAGACTTACGGCTTTGAGTGCTTTGATAAAAGTCTTTTATTCTGTCGCTCATGTATCTCTATCACTTTTATGTGGCAATCTCTTTATTTCCTGCAAATTTAGATTACTATGTTTGGAAGTGTTACTTAACAGATCCTTTTTTTTCTGGACTTTGTATTTACTTGCTATGTCTACTAGTGATTCTAAATATCTTTACTTAATGTCTCAAAAAAGTTTCATTCTTCAAGATTATTTTTCTTCCACAAGAACAGAATATAATTAAGGTAACTCGGAATACTTTTCACAAAATGAGTACCAACACCGCCCCTGTGTAACTTATTGTCATTGTAGGTGATCTGTTGCGAGAAACGATAAAAGTGGGTTGTAATTGTTAAGACCTTATAACTGATGTTAATGATCCATCTTCTCGTTATCAATCACGATACATCCTTTTATCATCGCATAGGTTTGCAAATTTCAATTCTGTTGAATACAATAATTGGTTTTAACAATTTTTTATAGCTGAAGCTGTATACTAAGACAATAAACAATTTTAAGATCTTATGAGGTTGCTTCTTGTTATACATTTCATTTGGTATGTTTTAGGCTGTTGGAATGTTCAATATGCCAGATAGGAAGATGTTCTGGTCACGATTTTATGTTGAATCCACAAATGATGGAAAGGAGTGTTACTCAAATAGACGACTAATATAACCTGCCATGGAATAAATTTTTGCAGTTAGATCTCGGTAGATATTTCTACTCCGTGACCATTTTTTAGCTTAAGTCATTTTGCTACATTGTTCCTTGAATTGAGTAGTTTCACCTTTTCTACTCAATATTTTTCTTTACGTACACCTTTTTTATTGCATTGTCACAGACCATTTGTGGCCACATTTTTCATCCTGGTGGATATATGTAACAGGATCCCTCGGATGGTGCTGTCACTGCTGAAGACGATGCTGCTGCAGATGAGAGTAGTGATGTTGAAGAAGCATCTTCTTCAGCCATTTTATTGTTGCTCCAATCATACAAAGAAGCTTTGGCTAGTAATGATGAGTCAAAAGTTGCTGACATAAAAGCATCTTTAGAATCCATAGAAGACGAGAAAGTTGACCTTGAAAAGAAAATGTCATCTTTGTTAGAAGAATTGTCTGCAGAGAAGGAACGGGTTCTTAGGATTAGTGCAGACTTTGAAAACTTTCGCAAGAGGACGGAGAGAGAGCGTCTTTCACTGGTAGAAAATGCCCAAGGAGAGCTTTTGGAAAATTTGTTGCCTGTTTTGGATAATTTTGAGCGAGCTAAAGCCCAAATTAAAGTTGAGACAGAGGGGGAAGAGAAGATCAATAACAGCTATCAAAGCATATACAAGCAGTTTATGGAGATTCTGAGTTCACTCGGTGTTGTACCTGTGGACACAGTGGGAAATCCTTTTGATCCAATGGTGAGTTAATACTTGTTACTCTCAGTCCCACCTTTCGTAGACATGATAACTAATGATTTGTTGCATTATGCATGTCTAACCCTCATTCAAAGTTTCACTTACCGTGTTCTCGTCCTCATCATCAATGAGTTGGGGAGGCTGTTTGTGAACGAATTGCTTTTTAATGCCTCAAGTACATGATGCATTTGATTACACATGAGAAGAATAAGACTGACTAGGAAATAATCACGGAAGATAATACAATTAACTTAACATGTTCAAGTAATCTTCCAATGACGGACAATACATTTGATTGATTATTAAATGACTGGTTTCGTTTTGGTTTTTATTTGGCATAATGATTATTGGCTTAATGCAGGTGAAGTACCGAGTTGGCTCGTTATTCAGTCAAGTACTTGATGAGCTTTCTCAAAAACTCAGACAAGTTTGTTCAGGTTTTGTGAAGACCTGGATACGCTTTTAATACAAACCAAGTCTTGATTGATTTGAGCTGACTCGGTGAGTTTATGAGTAACGATATGATATATTATGAATATTAGATTCAGTTGTGGCATGAAACCTTGTATTTCCTTAGGCTGGTAAATACAGATAGATGACAAGGAGAAACTTTATAGGAGCTTGTTAAATCTTCATGCATACTTTATAATTATTTTCTTACAATTTTTTTTTCTCTTGTAAAGATGCATGAAGCGATCATGCGCGAGGATTCCACTGAATTCGAAGAAGGTATCATTCTTCAAGAATTCCGCAAGGGTTTCAAGCTTGGAGACAAGTTGTTGCGTCCTTCGATGGTTAAAGTGTCGGCTGGTCCAGGACCTTCAAAGCCAGAACAAGGAGAGTCGTTAGAAGGGACCGATGTAGGTGAAACCATTGGGACCAGCGAATCCGTTGAGACCGAAACCATTCCAGAAGCAGAATCTTCTTGAAGACTAGATAGAGATTCCTATAAGCAACATATTTAGCTCCATTATTAGGACTCAATTTTTGTTTGTGATTGCTGTGGGATGATATATCCTTGTTAATTATTGTTTCTTTTTAGGAGCAATTCACATTGAGATGAGGAAATAGCATGCATTTGGGACAGTTTCTGCATCTCTACTTATCCCTCCCTGCAAAACTTGCCACAGGTGGAGTCCTGAGTTTTCCCCGACTAATTCGGGTCGACTTGCATCGCATATCTGATTTTATTATATGAATCTTTTAACTAAGTTTTTTTTTCATATACAATGCCTCAAACTCGAGACTGTTCTATAAAGCTATCGAATGTCTGTCAAACCTAAGAATGGTCGATTTAGCAATCCATTTTCTTCAACTCATGTTACTAAAACAAATTAGAAAGCAAAAGTTAGGGAGTTAGAAAAGGATCAGTTGAAGATGAAGTAATCGAATTGAAAAGTAATTCTTTTGATCACTGATGGTCATAAACGTGGTTGTGGAAAACAGGAAACAACTGGATCGGTTATTGCTGAGAGCTTTGGACCTGATGAAACAATAGATTCAGACCACTTGCATGGCAAGGGAACTTAGTGTCACAGTCAGCGGATCAATTTGAGAAAATTAAATCCGTGACATTAAACCCGTAACAATTACTTTATCATTAAAGACATCCATACGTCTCTAAATAATTGTAATGGCATATTTTTTGTTTCATCTTATTAGCTAATGGATGTAATTGTTTTTCATTACCTCAAAAATAATGAAAGTTCATCTCTTTTCTTGAATATTATTCTCTCATTTTTTAAATCCTATATTTTATTTTTCAATTTTAATTTAATTCGTGACAAATTAGTATTTAAAATTATATTTTTTTCAACCACTAAACGAACTGAAAAAACCAAAGAAGAATCAAAACATGGTAAAAACCACGATAAATGTGATTGACAATCCTGTAACTCTTAAACTTGATTCGAAAGAATTATGTTAAATCTAAGAAGTCACATTTAAAAATTTAACTTTTAAAAAATTAATTTAAAAAAATATAAAGATAATTTAATAAAATTTTTATAATAAATAAAATAAAAATATCATAATTAAAGTTTAAATATTTAATAAAAAATTCTAAATAAAAAACACATTAAATGAATATAAAAAACAATCTCAAAACATAAATAATATCAAAGTATAAAATTACATCAATGTCTCAAAATAATAAATAATAATATATGTAACTAAAAATAGTTTCATATTGAAAAATAAAATAATCATATAAAATGTGAGATCCTCTAAGTAACGCGTCGCTTAAAGTCTAAAGATATTTATAAAAGAAAAATATGAGATAATGAACTAAACAACTTAGTATATCTCTAAAGTAAAAAAAAAAAATCATAATCATAAAACACAATAATATTTTTTTAAGATTCTTAAAACATAAACCAAATGATACAATGTAACACCCAGATCTCGATCCGGATCCAAAGTACCACAGTCGGGTCACCTAAAACTCGACTCATCAAAAATCTTTTAAAAGCATGTGTTCAAATACTTGAAATACCATGTTTTATAAATCTACGTGAATCAAACTAAAATATAATAAGGTGTTTACAAAACAGGAGCTCCTTTCAAAATACATTATCCGACTCAAAATAAAATCCAAAGTAAAGATACATACTCGATATGTGGTAAGGTCCTATGAATACATTAAGTCCTACTAAAGATCAAGTATTGTACTCTTAAAACAGCTCTGATGCTGGGGAGTCCTTCCTCGATGTGCCCCTCCAAAGCTATCTGTCACCTACGCACGGAAAAACCACAATTCCGCACGTTGAGCTAACAAGCTCAGTGGTACATTTCAACTCTAACAATTTATAAGCATCATAAAACGAGCAAGCAAGATAATATAGTCAAGAGTGCACAACAAGGCTTCTATGCTAAGGTTCATCTCCTATTCTACCTTAACTAGAGTTATCAAGTTACTATCTTAAGATATAAACATAATGTAGTGAGGTCCGTGTCCATACAACATCGGGATCCTACACTCAGGATTGAGGCCGCCCTCAAATCCTATGCCCGGAATGTTACATCGGACATCTTCGAACGAGGCCGCCCAACGTTCGGAATAAAACGGGATGGAGGCCGCCCAACCAATCCCATGTTCGGAATATTACATCGAACATCTTCGAGTGAGACCGTCCAACATCGGAATATAGTAACCAGGATGGAGGCCACCCTCCTAATCCCATGTTCAGAATGTTACATCGAACACTTCGAGTGAGGCCGCCCAACACTCGAAATAAAATGGGATGGAGGCTGCCCAATCAATCCCATGTTCGGAATATTACATCGAACATCTTCGAGTGAGGCCGCCCAACACTTGGAATAAGTCTTCAACACATCACCCGACATGTTACATCGGATGGTCTTCTTTGTGTTGCAACACTATTTGGATATTCGAATTTCAATAACAAGACACAAATAAAACATGTTCTCTGGGCATCCACACACAATACGCATGTAACGGGTACAAGCCAAACCATCTATAAAGTTCAAGGCATGCTTCTAATATTTCAAGTCATCTCCCATAATTAAGAATAGATATCCACACTACTAGGTCATTTATAAGATTCTCTTTAGATTATTGCATTAACCTAAGTTCCTTACCTATATGTATATTTCGATATCCAATTCGCGCATAACAAGGATCCTCACCAAAATATGTTATTACCGATCCACCGTAGATCCCTTGGGAACATGCTGATATTAATTCACTTGTTAATTATTAAGCTATTCAACATTTTCACGTGTCGTGATATTAAACTCAGTCTATTATTTTATAGTTCATTTTACACCTTTAGAGGCCCATTAAAGCCCTTAACCAGAATTATAGAATCCTCGATTAAACGAGGTAAGTTTTAAACAATTTTATACAGGGGTATCGATACGCCCTTATGGGGTATCGAAACACCCTGTATCGATACTTTACCAAGGAGGGTATCGAAACATCGCGTATCGATACAAGTATCGATACGCTTTGACCAACTTCAAGGTCAACCGAAGGGGCCTATCCGCTTCGATACGGGTATCGAATCGGAGACGCCACTGGAGGACTTGGTATCGAAATACGTTTCGATACACCTGCCCAACTAGCCTATTTTTCCCTCAGAGTATCGATACACTTTCCCCGTGTATCGATACGCCTACACGAATTTGTAGGTTTAAGCTTGTAAATCACCAAGAACTCTTACTCAACCTATATGGTTGAATCCCAAATTATTTCTACAAGTTTAATAAAGTCTACAAGATAATTTCCTACCATTTATACATCCATTAAACACCCAATAAGAATTCTACCATTTCTATGGTTTTAAACTATCCCAAACACCCCTTTCAAGCATTCAATAACCAACAATTAAGCAAGTCACAAGTTTATGAAGCATATGAAGTGAAGAGTCAGAAATGTACTGACCTCAAGCAACAAACTCGAATTCAAGCTTCTTCTTAGCTCCTCTCACTTTCAAGCTTTGATTTTGAGCTTCAAACCTCCCTCCCACCTAAGTTAAAGATGTTACCCTTGGTTGATAGATCTCTTCGAGCTGAACAGAACTTCCCTGATGACCAAAACATGATTCCTTCTCAACTGCAACAAGTTCTCATCTTTCTCTTGAGTTGGGGAGGGAAAGAAGAAGAGGATTAAGGGAATGATGGAAGAGATGATCCCTTTTTCCTTAGGGTAGCTGGTCATTAAGTGAATGGGCAGGAAAATTACTCCTTTACCCTTCACTAAAATCTCTCCATCCAGCCCAATCCAAAAGCCAAGCCCAACAAGCAAGCCCAAAACAAACCCGAAAGGCCCAACAAGCAAAATCGAGGCCCAACATGATCCAAAACAATCTCACGAGCTCCATACGAGACCCTAAACCCTATTTTTTAAGGACCCCTGTGTGGTCGCTCCTATTGCGCCTGTCCAGAATCCCCATTGACCAATATAATAGAGGATCATAAGAATAAAGTAACAAGATAATGCAATAACAAGAAAGACTAATGACAGGAGTACCAAGTAATAATCAATTCATCATATATGTATCAAATCAGAAAAATCATACATGATATATAAAGCATGCAGTCAAAACAAAATATAATCATGTTTAAGGCCCAAAACACAATGTCTATATAAATCCAAGAAAATATCTTGTGCACATGCTAGGTTTGTTTAAATCCGAAAAACAATAAGATACAATCATATTGCACACAAGAAACACAAGTCAAAAAGGGCAGAATCAGGCAGGTGATTTATTGGGAGTTCGAGCCACGCTCTACTATAGTACTGAACCATAATATACAAAGATAGGTTTAAATTAATAAGAGAATTTTACATACTGGATTTTATTCATGTGATTTGGATACATACGAGTCACGATCGGATCTCACGGTCGGTTGAAACTAGAGGAACTGGGTTGGATAGATACACGCTCGGGAAGACTATGAGATCCTACAATCAATCAAATATCAGTATTAGTCCTTTATTATAAACACTAAACTTAAATTTAACTTAGAAAAAAGTGTCTCAAAACTTTAAAGTCCAATTTGGAGGCTTTTGGGTTCGAATTTTGAGAAACGAACTTCAAGGATGAACTTAAGATGTTGAAAAATATAAAACATGTGTTTTTTTTTGTTGAAAATTTTGACTTTTTGGGTCAAAGTCAACACTGACGTCAGTAGTCAAAGTCAATGCTGATGTTAGCAGCCATGTCAGCTCTAACATCATCAGATAGTGTCAACGCTGATGTCAACGGTCAATGCTAACGTCATGGTGACATCACTATTCAACAGCCAATAGGTCAACGGGTCAGGTATGGTCAAGTGTTGATTGGTTCAGTTGACTCGTGTTGGACCAGTTCACTTCAACTCTGGTTAGACCGGTTCGGTTCAACTTGGGTTGGACCGATTTAGGACAAGTTTGAATCAGATTAGATCGAAAGGCTCCAGGACACCGTCTAGGGCTGTCGGAAATCGCACTGGGCGGCGCGTGGAGGCCAAGCGCGGCCCAAAACGGTCGGAAAACACCCCTAAACTCAGATTTTTCAAAGATTTCAACCAAAAACAGATTTTAGATCAATAAAAAATAGAAACATATTAAAAAGGGTAAGAATCCTTACTAAACTTATCAAATCAGAACGATTCCCCAATGAAGACCTTGCCGGTGTCAGACTTGTACACCATCAGAGGGGTTTTGTTTGCCTTACCACGGTAAGCACGACGAGTGCCTAAAAGTCATATTCTTTATACCAATTTCTCACTCGAATATTGCTAATAAAGGATAGATTTAATGGCAATATTGGATAATTCTGCTTATTTCCATATTTCAGCATCCAAATACTCAATTCATGAATTTATCGATTATTTGGCATAAAACAGGTGCAGTTAATGGTTTTTTCTCTTAGATAGGAAACTACCATACAGGTAATCCCAGATAGCATGATGGATGCTGGAAACCAAAGCTGGAATGCAGATAAGCACCTGCCATGACAGCACTTTGGAGGCCGCGACAGCATCGGGAAAACAAATATTGATATGATAGACGATTTGAAGGGAAAAATAAGGTGGACGTTTTAAGACAAACGGCATAGAAATCGGAGATGGGAAACACACGAAAAGTCAAGGTCAAAGGTCACAAGGGAAAAGAATCCTTATAGGAATAAACTATGAAATAAAATAAATATCTTTTATTTATGTACTTAACTTGTGTTTTACTCCAAGTTGAATTCCTACTTTGTAAAGGTTTGCCCTAGGCCAAGCCTATATAAACCATAGCCTATGTAGAGAGGAAGATATCTCGAAATCAAGTGTTCATAGAAAACCCTAAACTCCTCCATCGTCCCCTTTGGGGTTTAGGTTAGTTTGTGGAGTAGTTGTTGAAAAAAGTTTGTAATTTGTTTAGTTCTTATTAATGCAATTCCAGAATTCATAGTTTATTCTCTCTTGGCCATTCATTGTTCTTGCATTCAAGCTCGGGAGAAAATTTTGTGAGAGATTTATTTGTCTAATATCAGTAGAGTTAGGCTCACGAAACGAGAGAATACGGTCTTTGCTCAAGGGCATTGACTAATCCGGTTGAGAGATCAACCGCCCAGGATTTCAGCGACTAACAAGACGCATGTGTTTGGTTGTTGTTCACCCTTGATTCACGTCGGGAGGTATCATCAAGACGTGGGTTTCAACAGTTCTGTTGAGTTGATCGATCTTGAAAGATGGCCAAAAGGGGGGTGAATTGGCAATTAAAATTTTGTGGTGGAAGATTTTTCGGTAAAAATGAAAAATTGAAGAACAAGCGATTTATAGTGGTTCAAGCTTGGAACAAGCTCTACATCCACTACCTTAGCTCCCACTAAGGATTTTGAAACCAATTCACTATGAATTCTACCTTTTTCTAGGTTCAAGGGATAACCTTTACAAACAAGTCAATTTTCTACCCAAAATTGACTTAGACCTCACAAAGAGTTACAAGAGATAAGAGTGGGCTAAAAGGAATTCTCTCACAAGAAATATATGCCCCAAATACAATTAAACTCTCCCCAAACTCAATTACAAAGAATCAAATTGAAATTACAAGAGTTGGGAGCAAAATATATGTAATAGGTGCTTGGGAGTTGGATTTGATTGCTTGGATGTTGCTTAAGGTTCCATCATCCTTAATGCTGTTGAAAATGCTTCATTTTATACTCTCTCATTGATTTCTAACCGTTGTGGTTGTTGGGAATGTAAATAAGGCCGTTGGAGCTTCATCTTCCCACCATAAATGCACTCTGCAGCAGGCGGTATCGAAACACGAAGAACCTGTTTCGAAACAGACCAAAGTAGAAAGAGCCGTTGTGCATTTAATACAAGGGGTATCGAACCATGCTTCGATACCTTTTTGAAACTGTAAGGTTGGGTATCGAACCATGTTTCGGAACAAGTTAACCACCAATTAAAATCTTAACTGCCACCAACGGTCGACTCATTTAATGCTAAAATAGCTGTTGGGGATTAAAGGGTGTATCGATACCTGTATCGATACCTGGAGTCATAATTTTAAATAATTTTAAAATTAATTAAAACCTTCAAAGTGGTTCGGTACATGGTTCGAAACAGATGCTGGCAGTGACGAAAAGGTATCGAACCATGTTTCGATGCTTGTTCTTGATCTCAAGAACAATGCTTTAAAAACCCAGGTGGTATCGATACCTATTCTTAGGGTATCAATACCCTCGTATAAAAACACTTACAAATTTTATTTCAAAGTTCTTGGTTTGACTTGAAAACAAAAGTTGACTTAGGGACTTAAAAAAATTATTACAAAATAGTCCTTATACTTAATTGTTATATCAAAATCGATTTTTGTTTTACAATCTCCTCCTTTTTGATATAACAAAACCATTGAAAAATTTTTAAGTTTAAGTCAAGATTTTAGATTCCAAAACTTTGAAAACTTTTAAAAGAACTCCCCCTTAATATATGCATAACTTTAAATTTTAAAAATGGGTGGTTCCCTAACTTAAAAACTTACAAAAATATTTCTCCCCCTTTTTGTTAGATCAAAATCAATGGAATATAAGGCAAGATTCAAAGCAAGTATAGCATTAAAGGAAATATAATTCATAAACCATAACCCGTAGCATAAAATATCCAAATCCAAATCCAACAAAATAAGTTCAAAGCATAAAGAAATAACAAAGGTGCATAAGTTCTAATATGAATGAAAATACAACATAATGCTTAAAAAGAAATATAACTAGTCCTAAAGCCAATGCAAATCTTAAAAACAAAGCTAAGATCACTCATTGGCCATGTCATCACCATCATCATCATCATCATCATCTTCTTCTTCTTTCTCATTGTCATTTCCATCTTCATCGGCAAGCTTTTGGCTATAGCGAAAAGCCTCAATGGAGATTCGCATGGAATAAAATTGAGTCTCTAAGCCCGTCAATCTCGTACTCATAGAATCAAAAATTGATTGGAATTGAGTTGACATAGAGTCAAGCCTTCCATCCATGGAATCCAAACGAGCATTCAAAGTACCAAATTGATCATTTAAGGTACCAAATTGAGCATCCAAGTTGTCGAACCTCGTAGTGAGAAAAGCCATCATGTCGAAATTCGGAGCAACTTGATGAAGAGGCTCGGGATCGATGGGAGGAGGAGGAGGAGGAGCACCGCGAACCTATTCACCATTAGAGACATATTGGAAGTGGGCACAGTTTAGAGATGTTTCACCAATAGGTTCTTTAAGGGATTCCACTTTGTCAAAAGAGCAATCAATTTCCAAATGCAAGAAGATAGAGCTTAGAATGCAAGCATAGGGAAAAGATTGGACAAGTGGAGTGGCACGGTTTTGGACATGCCAAACAATGTCCGAGAGAACGATTTGGGCAAGATATGGTTGAATATTTTCACGACAACATTTGATCCAAAAACTATCAACTTGACGGATGCGAGAGTACTTACCATTTGATGGACGAATCCACCAAGAGATGATAAGATGTAAAAATCTATCATGCACGTCAAGTGAGGTGACTAATCCGGTGAAATAACCAAGAGAAGTTTCATCTTCAATACCCTCGTCCTCAAGACCGAAGACATCGACAAAGGTAGTGGCATCAATTTTAAAAGTTTGGCCCATGAGAAAAGATTCAATAGCCACCACTTTGCTCTTGTCCGTAGGGTAAAAAATACATTTGGCATTAGTATAAAAGATAAGGACAAGAGTTGGAAAGAACTTGCCGTTGTTGGTTAGAAAACGCAAGAACTTCCACTCGATAAGGCGGTTGTAGTAGCGGAATTTGAACTTATGTGAGTTCATGAATTGAACATCCGCACACCATTCCTTTTTAAGAGTAAGGTGATGAAAGAGATTGAAGTTGTCAACCCTACGAGGTGTATCCAAACTCCGTGCAAAAACTTCTTGAACATCAACTCGAGAAGCACGAGAAGATGAGGAGCTACCGGCTTCGGTACGGGATCGTTTCTTGGGTGCCATTATCTAGAGATTGAAACAATTTGGGATTAGTTTCATAAAATCATGTATGCTCTAACAACCTAATTCAATCCTATTAATCAATAATTCAAGGTATTTGAGAGTTTAAAAACAATTTTAAAAATTTCAGTGAAAAACCAATATGATAAAATCAATTTATATTCGAATGAAAAATTTTTGATTTTGGAAAAATTTTTGTAGGATTATAAAAACCCATAAAATAAGCATTCAAAATATGTTCAAAATCTAAATTTTAACAACCTAAAATCAAACAAAAATAAGGTTTTTCGAAAATTACCTTGATTATGGATTAGGAAAAAATTGAGGTTTGTGAAGCACCAATTGATGATATAGTGTAGGCTTTGATGATTAGATGAAAATCCCTCAAAGAAATCGTTGATTTTGATGTTAAAAGGGACGAATTAGAGAGGATTTTATAGGGGAAGACGGCTAGGGTTTGAGAAAAAAAATTGGGAAAGTTTTAATTTGAGTTAAAAAGGTTTAGAAGTCTTTTAAAGCATTCTGCCGCCGCGTGGTTCGATACCGGTATCGAAACAGGCTGTTTCGATGCTAGTATCGATACCCAGGTACCGAAACATGGTTCGATACTTGTTCTTCCCAGAAAATTCCCAGATGAACAGGTATCGAAACAAGTGTTAGCTGTATCAATACCACTTAGCTGTGCTTTGCATTTTAGGCTTCTAAAGTACTAGGAATGAGTCTCTAAATCCCCTAAAGACATGCAAATGATGTTATGACATGATTAAAATGCATGAACAAGTTCATACTCCCCCTAGCAACATGCATAGAAGCATCAAGATGCAAAACAACATAGACATGATTTCAATCAAGATTCAAGCAACATTTGCATAAAAATAACACTTAAGAGGTCAAGATAGGCTAGTTAGACCTAACTCTCTCCTAAGGGTCCAAAAACGCTCTTTATCTAAAGGTTTGGTAAAAATGTCCGCTAATTGGTTTAAGGTGTTAACAAACTCTAAAACAACATCATTTTTAGACACATGATCTCTAATAAAGTGGTGTCTAATTTCTATGTGTTTGGTTCTAGAGTGTTGAATGGGGTTCTTAGTAAGACATATGGCACTAGTATTATCACACTTTAGAGGTATGGTTTCTACCTTAATGTCATAATCTAAGAGTTGTTGTTTCATCCATAAAACTTGAGCACAACAACTCCCTAAGGATATGTACTCCGCTTCGGTGGTAGATAGAGCTACACTAATTTGTTTCTTAGAGAACCAAGATATGAGCATACTACCTAGGAATTGACATGTACCGGAATTACTTTTCCTATCTATCTTACAACCTTCATAATCCTCATCCGAATAAGCATGTAAATCAAAGGAGGAGTCTTTAGGATACCAAAGACCTAAACAAGGTGTGTCTCTAAGGTACCTAAAAATTCTCTTAATAGAAACTAGGTGTGATTCTCTAGGACTAGCTTGAAACCTAGCACACAAGCAAACACTAAACATGATATCTGGTCTACTTGCGGTAAGGTAAAGCAAAGAGCCTATCATGGATCTATACAATTTAGAATCAACACACTTACCTCATTCATCCTTGTCAAGCTTAGTAGATGAGCTCATTGAGTGGCTTGAGGTTTCACATTCTCCAACCCAAACTTCTTGAGCATATCCTTGATATATTTTGCTTGATTGATGAAGGTGTCATCCTTCCTTTGCTTGATTTGGAGTCCCAAAACTACTAAGAAAATTCTTGACAATAACACCTTGCATTAGCTTAGAAAATTCTTGACAATAACACTCATTAGTAGATCCAAAAATAATATCATCAACATAAATTTGAACTACTAAGATGTCATTTTTAAACCTTTTTTATAAAAAGTGTAGTATCCACCTTCCCTTTTTCAAAGCCCTTTTCAATCAAAAAGTTTGAAAGCCTTTCATACCAAGCTCTAGGGGCTTGTTTCAAACCATATAAAGCTTTAGTTAATTTGAAAACATGGTTTGGAAATTTTGAATTTTCAAATCCCGTTGGTTGTTCAACATACACTTCTTCATTTAAAAAACCATTTAAGAAAGCACTTTTAACATCCATTTGAAAAAGCTTGAAATCATGATAACATGCAAATGCAAGTAACATCCTAATGGCTTCCATTCTAGCTACGGGTGCATAGGTTTCATTGAAATCTATTCCCTCTTCTTGAGTGTATCCTTGAGCAACTAATCTAGCTTTGTTTCTCACAATGTTACCACTATCATCTAGTTTGTTTCTAAAAACCCATTTAGTTCCTATAGTAGATTTATTACTAGGCCTATCAACTAATGTCCATACATTACTTCTGTCAAATTGATTTAACTCTTCTTGTATAGCCAATATTCAATAATCATCATCTAAGGCTTTATTGATATACTTAGGCTCTATGCATGAGATAAATGCAATATGGTTCATTAATCTAAGAGAAGAACGAGTAGTTACACCCTTGGATGGATCACCCAAGATTTCACCACTTTTGACATAGTTGAACTCCCTTGGGTAGCTCACTTCCATTTCTTCAAGCTTTACATCTCCTAAAGCTTCTATTGGAGGATCTTGTGTTTCCTCATTGGTTGGAACCCCATCAACCTTTGATGCTTGTCCATCATCAATGGTTTCAATGATTCCTACATCATCATCATCACAAGGATCCTTCCTAGGAAGAAGGTTATCATCGAAAACCACATGTATTGACTCTTCTACAACTAAGGTTCTTTTGTTGAAAACTCTATAAGCCTTTGAATTTAAAGAAATCCAAGAAAAATGGCTTCATCACTTTTTGCATCAAATTTACCTAAATTGTCTTTCCCATTATTTAAGACAAAACACTTGCACCCAAAAGGGTGAAAATAGCTAATATTATGCTTTTTGGATTTTAAAATCTCATAAGAAGTTTTCTTTAAAATTGGCCTAATCATTACTCGATTAATAATATAACAAGAAGTGTTTGTGGCTTCCGCCCAAAAATATTTAGGTAAATTATTTTCACAAAGCATGGTCCTAGCCATTTCTTCTAAAGTTCTATTTTTCCTCTCAACTACCCCATTTTGTTGAGGAGTGCGAGGAGCCGAAAAATTATGGCTAATCCCATTTT
Source organism: Abelmoschus esculentus (assembly GCA_035048815.1). Classification (NCBI taxonomy): domain Eukaryota; kingdom Viridiplantae; phylum Streptophyta; class Magnoliopsida; order Malvales; family Malvaceae; genus Abelmoschus; species Abelmoschus esculentus. The sequence goes on from JAUCBN010000049.1 coordinate 9,698,794, forward strand.
CATTACAAAAATTCTCAAAACCTAAATTTTGAAATTCGGTTCCATGATCACTTCTAATATGAGAAATTCTTTGATCAAGATCATTTTGAGAAATATTTGAAAATGTGATGAATTTTTCAAAGGCTTCATCTTTTGTACTTAAAAATAGAACCCAAGTGTATCTAGAGTAATCATCAATAATAACAAATGCATATGATTTTCCACCCAAGCTAGTTGTCCTAATAGGTCCAAAAAGATTCATATGGATCAATTGTAATACTCTACTAGTTGAAACATCATTAATGGACTTAAAAGAAACTCTCTTTTGTTTACCCTTAGCACATGCATCACAAATTTTATCTAAGGAGGATTTGAGCTTAGGTAAACCTCTAACTAGATTTTGGGAGGCTAGTTTCTCTAAAACACTTATGCTAGCATGTCCTAGTTTCATATGCCATAACCATGCATCATTTTCATCACTAGCAACTAAGCATGCATGAGAAATGTTTATGTTATCTAGATGCACCATATATATATATATATTTCCTATGCGATGACCTATGAGCATTGTTCTATTATATTCTATGTCTATTATTTTGCAACCATGTTTATCAAAAGAGACATAGAAACCTTTATCACACAATTGACTAATGCTCAACAAATTATGCTTAAGACCATTAACAAGTAAGACATTTTCAATTAAAATAGAGGAGTGATTACCAATAGAGCCAATACCCTCAATTTGGCCTTTGGAGTTGTCACCAAATGTCACTACTCCACCCTTTTTGAGCTCTAACTCCTTAAGTCGTCCCTTGTCTCCGGTCATATGCCTTGAGCATCCACTATCAAGGTACCATATGTTTTGACTTGAAGCTTTAGCCTTGAAGCAATGCTCAACCTACAAACAAAGATTTAGTTTTTGATTTTTGGTACCCAAATCATTTTGGGTTCATGAGAGTTAGTCCTTAAAAGCTTGGTTCCCTTGGGAATCCAAGATGCAATGACATTAATATTATTAGAAACAATGAGTTCCTTAGGAACCCATACACTCCTAATTTTTTTATATCTAACATGCCTTTGAAAAATTCTTTGTTTGTGGTTATAAAAATTCTTTTTCACATTGTTGGGTTTTGAAGAGCTTCCTTTTTCAAAAGTAGAACTACCAACCACTTTAATTTGTTCCTTAAGCTCATTCACCACTTTGTGGTGATTTTCACTCAAGCTTGAAATAAGGTTGTTTAAATCCACATTTTCTTTTTGAAAGAACTTTAAATCATCATTTAAATCAACAACCTTTTCTTTAAGATCCAAAATATTTTTTGTCAAAGAATCATTTTTCATTTTTAACTCGGAAATGGTTTTCTTGCTTTTCAAAATTGATTCTTTGAATTTCAAAACCAACTCATCATAAACATCTTGCAACTCATCATAAGCATCATATAATTCATCATATGTAAGATCATTGCAAGAGGAATCAAGGGTTACCTTAGGCTCATCAAGAGCCATGAAACAAAGGTTGACTACTTCATTGTCTTCATCAGATGATAAGCCTCATCACTCCATGTGGCAACGTGAGCCTTTTTCTTCTTCTTCTTCTCAAAACCCTTTCTTTTTTATTGTGGGCAATCGGTCCTAATGTGACCGGGCTTCTTGCATTCATAGCAAATAATTTGATCTTTCTCATCTTCTTTGCCCTTTGATTTAAAATGCTTCTTTCTTTGGAATCTCCTATTCCTATTTGCCCTCATGAGTCTAGTGAATCTTTTGGCTACCATAGCCAATTCTTCTAGCTCTTCTTCTTCACTAAAATCCACCTCTTCTTGGAAATATGGAGCTTTAAGTACAATCCCTTGCTTTTTCTTTTCAATTTCTCTTTTCTCTAGCTTAACATCTTCCTTCTTCTTTTCATCTTCTCTTCCTTTCTTCATGATCTCATGGGTGAGAAGAGATCCCACAAGAGCATCAAGCTTGAGAGTCTTGAGGTCCTTGGCTTCTATGATGGTCGTTCTCTTACTATCCCAAGACTCGGGAAGAGAGTAGATGAGCTTCCTCACAAGCTTATCTTCCGGTATGATCTCACCAAAGCCCTTGAGACCATTCACAATGACGGAAAACCGATCAAATATCTTGCTGACGTCTTCATCCGGCTCCATCTTGAAGTTCTCATAGCTAAGACTGAGAAGACCTATCTTTGTCTCCTTGACATCATTTGTGCCCTCATATGTTGTCTCCAAAGAGTCCCATACTTCTTTGGCACTTGTGCAAGATGACATCTTGGAGTAGATGTTGGGACCAAGAGCAAAAAAGAGAATGTGCAACGCCTTATCGTTGGTGGACATCCTCCTTCTTTCTTCATCGGTCATTTCATTCCTCTTTTTGGGCATTTGTCGATCTCCTTTCATTTTTATCAGAATTGAGGGGCCATCTTCGATTATATCCCAAAGGACATAATCATTAGAGTTGATGAACAACCTCATCCTATTCTTCCAATAGGGGTAGTTATCCCCATTGAAGATGTGTGGCTTGGTGATGGAGTGTGACTCGTTCCATATACCGGAAGTGGAGGCCATTGAGTTGTCTCGTAGATATGATCAACACACCTTGGATCTTCTTTAGTAGATTTGAATCTCTTCAAAGATTAGGCTCTGATACCAATTGTTGAGTTGATCGATCTTGAAAGATGGCCAAGAGGGGGGTGAATTGACAATTAAAATTTTGTGGTGGAAGATTTTTCGGTAAAAATGAAAAATTGAAGAACAAGTGATTTATAGTGGTTCAAGCTTCGAATAAGCTCTACATCCACTACCTTAGCTCCCACTAAGGATTTTGAAACCAATTCACTATGAATTCTACCTTTTTCTAGGTTCAATGGATAACCTTTACAAACAAGTCAATTTTCTACCCAAAATTGACTTGGACCTCACAAAGAGTTACAAGAGATAAGAGTGGGCTAAAAGAAATTCTCTCACAAGAAATATATACCCCAAATACAGTTAAACTCTCCTCAAACTCAATTACAAAGAATCAAATTGAAATTACAAGAGTTGGGAGCAAAATATATACAATAGGTGCTTGAGAGTTGGATTTGATTGCTTGGATGTTGCTTAAGGTTCCATCATCCTTAATGCTGTTGAAAATGCTTCATTTTATACTCTCTCATTGATTTCTAACCGTTGTGGTTGTTAGGAATGTAAATAAGGCCATTGGAGCTTCATCTTCCCACCATAAATGCACTCTGCAATAGGCGGTATCGAAACACGAAGAACCTGTTTCGAAACAGACCAAAGTAGAAAGAGTCGTTGTGCATTTAATACAAGGGGTATCGAACCATGCTTCGATACCTTTTTGAAACTGTAAGGTTGGGTATCGAACCATGTTTCGGAACAGGTTAACCACCAATTAAAATCTTAACTGCCACCAACGATCGACTCATTTAATGCTAAAATAGTCGTTGGGGATTAAAGGGTGTATCGATACCTGTATCGATATCTGGAGTCATAATTTTAAATAATTTTAAAATTAATTAAAACCTTCAAAGTGGTTTGGTACATGGTTCGGAAAAGATGATGACAGTGACAAAAAGGTATCGAACCATGTTTCAATGCTTGTTCTTGATCTCAAGAACAATGCTTTAAAAACCTAGGCGGTATCGATACCTGTTCTTAGGGTATCGATACCCTCGTATAAAAATACTTAGAAAGTTTATTTCAAAGTTCTTGGTTTGACTTGAAAACAAAAGTTGACTTAGGGACTTAAAAAATTATTACAAAATAGTCCTTATACTTAATTGTTATATCAAAATCGATTTTAGTTTTACAAGTTCTCTTCGCTTAGGGATAAGGAAGAAGACATACAAGGATGCTCTGTCAAACTATGAGTTGTTGAATTGTCGACAAGGCATAACCCCGCCGAGGTAGTTGCGACGACCCTTTGTGCGAGCTGCTGAGGCGGTAGTTCAACCTTATTGCATTATAAGAACGAGACAATTACATTCTGCTTTCACGCAACGAAGCATTCTAACCTGCCCCACTTTTCCATCCTTGATTTCTTGATCATTTATCTTTATTGCTTTAATTAGTTTCTTTAGTTATAATCCAACTCAATTATCTGTGTCTTTACTTTTCCATTGTGCAGGAAGAATAAATTGCGTAAGTAACGCCAATCCTCGTGGGATCGACATCTTAAATACTACAATTTGGCAAAAAGATGGAAGGACGAATGCTTCATCATAAAAGCAGGATTTTCTAACAATCACCAAATTTGGGGCACTCGTCACACCCCCAAACTCGAACTATTGCTTGTCCTCAAGCATTGCAAAAGATAGATTTTTAAGTAAGGAATTTTAAAGTAATATACCGTCCTGCCTGCCGCGGCAGAATTCCTTTCTTGACTCGGCCTCTTCTAGGTTCTAGGAATTCCTCGGAACTGGACTATGAGTCTTGGTGAGTGTGTGCGTAGCTGTGTCAAAGTTGATTATCTAAGTTCTAGTCCTTTTTCTAGCTCAAGACTTCCAACTAAGATTTTTCTTCAATTATTTTTCTTTCCTTTCCCTCTTTGGTATATAAATATATATTGCTATATATATACTGCTTGAGCCAGTTTTCGGGCACCTCAAGTGTTAACTACTCTTACTAGAGCCAATTTCTGGCACCTCTAGTAAGTGGGAAAAAGACTAAGTCCTAGAGTCAGTGATAGACACCTCTATGGACTAAACTAGAGCCGGTGATAGGCACCTCTAGTTAAAATCTAAGCCTAAGTCTTTATTGCTTTTCAAATAAAAGAACTTTTAAAATCAACTAAGACTAGCAATGTTTATGGATTTTTCAGGCTCATAGTCTAATCCTAAGTACTAATCCTAAGAGACCTTTCTGATTTCAAGTCTGGTGAATGGTGCATACTGCTGCGGCGGCTGGAGAATATATTGTTGCCGAGGCAGTCTCAATAAAATTCAACAGACTTAAATTTTTTTTGCATAAAACTGTAATTGTTGTAAAGACAAAATTTAAGGCAGTAGTAGGATAATCCGAATAATTTCCATACATGACATATATTTTATAAGGCAGAAAATAGGATCAATACATGCCTGGACAACTTCGACGGCGGCCGAAAATGAAGAAAAACCAAGTTAAAAACTCACTTAGGCCATCAAAACTTTCAGACTCGATTCACTATGATCGGGATGGTTATCCAGTGAGTAAGGGTTTTTTGATCAGTGATCGACAATGAACACGAAGGTGAGGGCAGTGAATTTCACGGACAATCGGAGACAGTGTTAGAACGATGGTTGGGTGAAGGTGGAAGACGAATGGTTGGGTTTAGGGTATGGTTTCCAGAATTATCTAGGGTTTCCAAAAATGAGTATACGGGGGTTATTATCTGACTTAAAAATTACTATTTTAATTCCACTGTAATTCACGATAGTTTATGAGCATTACAGGGGATAACAAAACTCAATAGCTCCTTAGCTTACCGATAGGGTAATCAGTTGAAAATAAGGATGGCAATGGATCTAGGACCCAACCCGAATCCGTAGATCCATATCCGTTTTATAGAGTCTGAATCTTAAAATTTTAAAAAAATTCACCTTTAGTTTTAAAATATATATAAATATGTAATAGTAGGTTTTCTATTCTATATTATTCTTTAATGTAATTTTTATTTATTTATGATAAATAGATTTTTTGAAGGAATATGTGCTTATTCCACTATTAATGAAGATTATAAGGATACGAAAATGGTAGATATTATTGACATGATATATAAGAAATTATATTACATAACCTTAATATTAATATTTAAATTTCACAAATATTATTTTTATAAAAAAAAATTTTGGTTGGTTGTTTCTTGTTTGTTTTAAGATGTTTATAATTTAAGTAGTGATGAAGACTAACAATCTAAGAGGTAAAAGAACGATACTCAGTTTGTGAAAATGAAATATTTCATGATTTACAGTTTTTAATGTTTGTGTTATTTAAAAGATATTTATGTAATTGTTGAATTGTTTTTAAGATTTTAGTTTATCATTTTTTATTTTGATACTAGTTAATTGAAATTAATTTTTCCTCCAATGAAATTGTGATATGAAATTAATTAATGACAATTTTATTGAGTTAAAAAATAGATCGAACGATCGATTTTTAATAAACTCGTTATAGACCCAGATCCGTAAGATCCATTGGATCTAGATCTCAATTTTTTAAATCCGCATATCTAGGACGTATCTGAATCTATGATATAAAATAGATCTGGATCCATTTGGATCTGATCTAGATCCGACCCGTTGTCATCCCTAGTTGAAAACCAAAGAGGTTGTTGGTTTGACACCTTAAAACCACACTTATTTTTTTCATGTGTTACAATTTCAATGACAAACTTTCAAAAAGTTCGATGACATTCGATGATCACCGATGTAGTTTACCTAATTATATTTAAGGTGTAAATTCAATGGGAACAAAGTTAAAACTTGCCTCCAAACTAGTAGTGGGTTACATAAAACTATGAAATAAAATGTTACTTAAGGATTGCATAATCTCAAGACAAAAGACAGTTGCTTAAAACCACACTTATTTTTTTCATGTGTTACAATTTCAATGACAAACTTTCAAAAAGTACGATGACATTCGATGATCACCGATGTAGTTTACCTAATTATATTTAAGGTGTAAATTCAATGGGAACAAAGTTAAAACTTGCCTCCAAACTAGTAGTGGGTTACATAAAACTATGAAATAAAATGTTACTTAAGGATTGCATAATCTCAAGACAAAAGACAGTTGCTTGCTATTTTGGTACATCAGCTTACAGGTTATGCCTTGAGCTATCATGTAGCAATTCCAAACTAAGAGTTGCAGGGAGCTTTGTAGAACAACAGGGTGAATACTGAACAAACTCAGTTGAGTCGATGGGTTAAGGGAGCGGATGACGAGGGCTTTGCCCATGCTCTAGATTAAGTCTAAGACAACAGCCCATGCCTAAACTTCTCTACTAAGTACATTATACATGGCCACTTTCTGTCTTCTCAATTTTATCAAGTTGATGACCTGTGCGGGTTTCCTCTAAATGCTATTCTCACGATCCTTTTCCTTGCAGTACAAAGTATGATTTGCTTGTGGGAGAAGCATACTGTCGAGGTACAGCTGGTGTTGACTGAGGGTTTTGCCCATAAAACCCGATACCCGGTGGCCGGTAAAATCCTCCAGTTGTTGGCTGCTGCTGAGGCTGAGATTGTGGCTGTTGCTGAGGCTGGGACTGTGGCTGCTGTGGTGACTGAGAAGCGGTCCTAGCTAAATTCATTGCTACATGCGGGGGAAGAGGGGGTGGGGGTGGCAGCGTGTTTGCTCCGTATCCATAAGGTACTACCCCCATCATCATACCAGTTGACTGCATATATTGACTTGCTGAAGGGTTTGCAGGAGAGAGCGAGGGAGGTGGAGCAGAAGCAAAGGGAGCCTGAATCTGGTTGCCTTGAGACATTGGTTGCATACCAGTTGAAAGTGCATGTGGCATGTTGTTCATGGGCTGCTGCTGCAGAGGATTAAAATAAGTTGTGCTGGGGATGTCGGAATTGCTTGCATCTGATACATGCATTGGTTTTTCAAGTTTGGGACGCTTTTCGGGAGGAAACATGGATAGTGCTGATGCCAACCCACCAGAATTTAAGCTACCATTCTTAGAGGCCGCTTCTTCTGCAACAAGGGACGAAAGTACAGATGTAAGCATCTGAGCAGAAGATGTAGAAGCCGCAAGCTTAGCAACAACAGCAGCAGCTGCTGCTTTCTTGTTATCTTCTTCAGTCATTTTTGAAGGCGCAAAAGAAATCACAGGTTGAGGAAGATGAGGCTGAGGTGGAGTGCCAGATGGCTGAGTTGAAGAAAGGTTCTGTTCACCCACAGCTACAGCCTCAACCGTAGGGATAGAAGTAGTAATAGTAACATGGCCACGCAAGGGAGGTGAACTCAGCCTGTTCCTTAAATTTTTTCCTTGCTCAATCTGACCACGAGCAACCTGCATTCATCATCACTTTCACTTCATTTTGAAAAAATAGCAAATGTTGTACAAGTTGCATTTATCTCGAATGTCATTAAGGTAAATTCCTAGGCAAGCCTACCCAGGTGCTGTAATTTAGCATCAAACAACGAAAGCAACTTAGATCCTTTTGGATGATGCACATTTGATAAGACACACCCGAAACACTTAGATGCGCTATTTTGCAATGCAAAAAGTGGGGAGAGATTGAATTTCTTTCTAACTTCTCTATTTTATTTTTTATTTTTACATTAAAATAAACATAAAAAATGGGATAACATCAATTTTTCTATTTCTCAATGTTTGAATATTCAACATAAAATATGGGACTTGATTTTAGTTAAATTTAACACGATCTCCAACAAGTTTTATTCCCATCTAGCTACAGAATGTATCACGGTTATTGGTGATTCATGTCAACAATAACAAATAAAATTGCAAAGGATTTTCCGCTTTAGACTATCTGAACAGACAAACCTATAGAAATAAAATCATATTTGATGCAAATTATCAACTCAAGCAATTTGTCAGTAAAAAGATGAAGAGTCTAACCTGCAGCTGACTGCGAATAAACTCCAGCTTTGATTCCTGAAAAACTTTAAATTATTAGTACTAAAAAAGGACAATCATTTGCAAACTGTAATTTCCAACTCAAGAAGACATGATAGTAACGGAAGCATACTTGTTCCTGAAGTGCTTCTTTAAGTTGAAAAATCAAATCCGACCTAGTTGTTTCAATGTTTTCAAGTTGTTCAACACATTGCTGGAGAGCGTTTTCTTGCTGCTGTAGCTCATCTAGCAAGGCAGATCCATTCTGATTCCCTAACCAAAAGCAAACACATGTACTTAATGTTGTTACAAGATCACACGGTAAATCAAAACTTAAGGCATGATATTATAATAACATCAAAGTTCAGGTTACCAAGAAATAAATACTCGGCAGTTTATACAACCTAAATCAAGAGGTGCCCCATTAAATTATTTTGCACCAAATCAAGTGAAAGGTTCAAATACATGTTCTCTTTCATAGCTATTTAATCGAAGAATCAATTGATTAGGACTCATCTGGATCAACTGCACTAGAGATTTAATACACTTCAGACATTAGAATATAAAAATTAAAGTAAATATAATAAGAATTGTAGTTCATTTGCAGAGGAGAAAATTAATCAGCAGGTGCACCAATGAAATAGTCAATATAACAATTCTTATGCAACAAACTTATTTTATCCCTTCAGTTAAGTGTAAAATGCATTGATCTTATGTCATTAAAGATTTGAATTGCTAATATTTTGGAAAACAGATCAGCACAAATCCTCAAGTACCCATCCAAAATCAAGCCTATTATTTCTTAGGGAATAATTTTTAGTCCTCAATTATGCATCCAAAATCAAGCCTATTATTTTTAAGGGAACAATTTTTTGTGTGTGCATTGGTGGATTGGTTTGGATCAATCAGGAGTATCAGGCATTGCGTTCTACCAAGGCAACAATAAACAAGCACAAAGTGCAGCAAAAAATCAGTGGCCAATAACCGTATAAAGCTAATTATATGACTCTTGAAATACTTAATTTTAACTACCTAGGATGGATTCTTATGATGTTCCATTCTCAAGATTACATAAAACCAGACAGCGGCACAAATAACTCCAACAAATGATCAAGTACAATCCAGTAAGACACATTCCCCTAGCAAACAATATAATAAAATCTAAAGAACCTAACCAATAGCAACTGCTTATGAGTGAGGCCAAGTATCACCACTAAAAGCCGTAAGAGACCTTAAGTACTTTAACTACATTGGCACTTTTAAAAGGGAAACTTTTTGCCATTGTGATGTTAAAAGAAGTTTAAGCAAGATGAATTACACACACACAGACATAGATGAGAGAGAGATGCAGAAAATTTGTTCTCCTAATATTTTACTTTTGGCCGATAGATTGGTCTTAGACGAAATTGCACATGTTCAGCTAACATGAAATAACTTTAAAAATGAACTCAGAGAGAACAAACACATGAAGTATCCTCTTGTTAGAATGATTTATGACTGACTGGAGAACATAGTTTGAATGCCTAGCAAAAGTAGGAATTCACTCTACCAAGAGACATCTGTTCCAGAATTAAGAGTCACACGAACTTATGAGATTTCAATACATCTAAAATAACAAGAATTTGACATGCAGAGTTGACAACTTCATATTTCTTCTAATTCTTACAGCTTCAGTATTCTTTTTACAATGGTGAAAAATTCTCGATAAAATTTCATTTAAAAAATATATGTACAAAGAGACGGGGAAAGAGTATACTTTTCTTTCTATTGATAAATAAAATATTAATAAAATGTGAGCATACAACATTAAATTCCATAGCAGAACTCATACCTTGAGCTAAATTACTTTCAACATTTTCCCCAAGTTTACTCAAATTTTGTACAGCAGCATTATACTTGTTCAAAACAGTATCCTCATTTGGATTGTCCTCAAGGACAGCTTGGTATGCAGTCAGAATCTTTTCTGGAAGACCTCCAACAGCCAATTTCTGGTTGTAAGAAGATTAAGAAAGAGAAACATATAAAAAATTACAAACAAATAGACCAAGAAGACATCTGAAGTCATAATACAAACAAAATGGCTAGAATCAAATTAATAGATCAAAGTAGAAAGGAGAACTGAATAGGTAAACTCTTACAATTCTTACTGCATGAGCATCCCTCTTCACTATCTTGATAGGATTTGAGCCTTTTCCATTGTTCACGGCAGTAACAGCAGCAGCAGGAGAAGGGGCAGAATTCTTCCCGAGCATCTCATCTTTAAGATTCTGTCCTCGAGAACCAAAAACTTTTCTTTCTTCCCATATGTCAACCTAACGTTACCATGCAAACAAACCCTCAAATCCATCACCCCAGAAGGAAAACATTAAACCCAAAACGAGAGGAGAAGAAAAGGGATAGACCATGTTACCTGATAGGTACACAGTAATATATATATATAACAAAACTGCATGAACCTCTACGACACTCTTTCAGTAAACAAAGGATAATCTACTAAAACACACTAGAATATATTGTCCTAAGTACAAAATAGACGTGCCAAATACTAAATAAAGCACTAGAACTTTCTCTAGCTTTCTAAATGAGCCCATTCTTCTCTCCTATCAAGAGAAAGCTCCTAATCTATAACTCAGTCTCATATCCAGGTCGGCCCTTAATATATACTTTTTAAATGTCACATGTATCATTTGGTGTTAATGCCGCTGGCCGTCTATCATTTTCTACAGACAGAGATGCAAATACTGAGCTTTCTTTTTACAATGGAAAAGTGAGGATTTTTTTAACTGAGCCATGGTCATTATAATCAACGAGTTTCGACAAGTCAAAAAGCATTTCCTCTGTCACAACAGTAAGGGATTTTGATCATTATGGGCTGGCATTAAGTAGAGTCCTAAGACAGGGCAGACCAAATTTGAACTGCCAGCCTGCAAAGAATCTAATGTGGTTGGTGCGTTATGTGACATCTGTCAGTTCTAAGGGTAGTTCAGACAAGGAATTTTAAAGTTTTTTATTTTTAAAATACTAACATTTGGAAATACATTGATTCAAAATGCTAGCATTTATAATTATTTTGATTGGATAAGTAATCGTTTAGAAATATTTAGGCTACTAGAATTTTATGAGTTTCAAAAATAATAATATAAAATATCCAATATGGATATTGTTAGTTTAGTAAAAATATATAAATAATTTTAATAATATAAAATATATTAAAATTAAATAAAAATGAAAATATAAAATTTTATTTTTATCTTATAATGGGACTAGGTGCATTAAATTAAATAAGATCATGAATAATTTTAAAAAACCACCTCCGTAGGTAGAATTTGAACAATATACTCTAGCTATCAAACCTACTTTTAAAATTTCTTGTAAATTTTGAAATTCTCCATTATTTTTTTACCCAAACAAGAAAATTCATTTTTTTTAATCTTAAAACCTTGATAAAGAAAATTCTCCTCAAAATCCCTCATCCAGTCTTAGGGGTTTTCTGGTGTAAAAATAAAATAGAATAAGGGATTTCTGAGAAAGTTGGTATAGTTCAGAGGCTTATTAAGTACTTTATCCAAAAAAATTAATAGCATAATATATCTTTGTAAGGTGCCACCATAAAAAATAAAACATACCACATGAGAAACAACATATACAAAGCTTCGATAAGGGCAGCTCTCCCCCATCGATGACCATAGTGAAGTAATCAAAAGAATAAGGCTGAACAATTATGAAAGATTATGGAACTTTAGAGAACTTAGGGTTATTCAAATCTATAGTTTCATTCTATTAATTCAAGAAAATAATAAGAATAATTGCATTGGCTGTAAAGCCTACAACTTATTCATTTAAGCTTGCTTTCTTGTGTGCAAAGTTTAAGCCCTAACATTAAATTTAACCCTTAAAGATAACTAATAACCCTAAGGGGTCTGGAAGGATTCCCACCAAGGGGCAAGGCAATAATCTTTTCCCAACAATGGAACTCCCACCCCCCCCACCCCTTCAAAGGTGGAATGTCAATCCTACCATTTTCTTAGTTATTACCCAACTTTCCCCTTTGGACCATATCCTCCTCCTTTGAGTCTCCATGCCCCAGCTTGAGGGGGAGTGTCAGATATTAGATTCCTAAATTAAGGAGATTTGTCAAAGATTAGATTCCTTAATTAAGGGGATTTGTAAATATTTTTATTAGTTAGGATCCTACCTCTAAGGGAGTATGTTTTATTACTAAAATCATTTTCTTTTCTAAGTTTAGAAGTTACCTAAGATAGGGCATAGGCTTGTATATTTATTTGTAAGATTCCTACCCGTGAAATACACAAGAATTACATAGAAAATCAGTGTTTTTTACACTTTACATCCAAGCCATTAACTACCTGGAAATGTGAGAGAGGGCAGCCATTATAAAAGAAAATGTTATCACATTCACAGCACCAGACCAGTAGTCAAAACCTGTAGCTAATCCAGTTGTTAAAGCTACAGAAAGAAAAGTGCTCAAAATTGAATAAGAAAACTTACCAGTCTGGTTACGGCTTTCTTTCCATACTCATCACCATCGTCATACACATGTTTGAGAGCTGTTGGAAGAACTTTCCAGAATTCATTTACAAACTCACTTCCCTTTCGCCTACTATTTTGCAAAATGTCATTAGCTAAATACAGAAAAGAAACGCGTCGTTCTTTCTGGGAAGAGTTGAATAATTTGTGCCATGTTTCAAGAATCTGTTTTGCCTTCTCCCGGTGAGTAATACACCAACGAGACAACGCTGAAGAAATGTGAAGGAAATGCATGCTAACAACAATTTGTGGAAATAGCTTAAATGCAAGTAGCTTTTTAATACTAGAGCGTTCGATTAAGTGAGAAAATTACATTGGGAGACTTTCATAGTGCAAATTGCTTTTTATTCTATACCAAACAAGGAACTATATATAGTCATACTGCTTACCTGTGAATGAAAAATAGTTTGTGGAAATGTTTGAAGCATTGACCAACTGAAAATGATAAAACTAATATACATAGCAACATTATGCTAGCTTTGCAGAGAATCTAGTTACATGACTTTCTATTGAAGACAAAACAAAAGAGCAGACCAATTAGTTTAAAAATTAGCAATGATGTCAATAACAGGTCCCTCACAAAACAAACAGGCAATATCATCAGAATCTCAAGAATTCCAAAAAGTATCAATCTAAGGCCTGTACACACAACGGCAGATTACACACCTCAAACAAAAATTAGTACTGCAGATAATTTACATAAACTGATTCTCCTTTAAATTTATATGATATATGTTTAGCAGTTATGAAAGTAATACTCATCCTAAAAGAAACTGAACACAAGCAACATAAAACAGCATAATTCACATCAAAGTTCTCTTGAACCAAAGTCCAAAAACAATGGCCAAACAAGATTAATTACATTGTTCAAAACCTACAACCCACGTCAAAAACAATGTCCCACAAGCAAAACTGATAAAAAATGTCATAATCTAAAACTAAAGAAACTACAAAAATCTAAAAGAACCTTAATATAAAAATGAACAGTCGGTGCAGTCCTGTCATAAGGAATTCATACAGAGCAAGACTAGATAGTAGGATAACAAAACATTTAGCAAGAATTGAAGGAAGCCATGACATGATAGATCTAAAAGCACCGCATCAGATTAATTATACACAAAATACATCTTAATGGTAAAAGATAAGGGAAATATTCCCAATCAAATTTACAAGTAAAATTGCATGTTTATATCAGTGTCATCAAGGGTGCAAGATGCACAGTAGAAGTCAAGGTCCTAGAACCTTTATATTGCTTGAAGCCCAAGGTGCAGTAGAAAGAAAAGGCATAGAAAGACTTGCCAGAGTGAATTACAAAGCAAATACGTATTTGTGTATTTTTCTTTTTATAAATGTTGTGTATATAAAAAGAATCTTAAGATGTATAATTACATAAAATCTAAAGGGTGATTCAGCCTTTTTCTTTTGTTGATCAATATGTACAACTTTCTTGCCATCTCACGTCCACTGCTGCATAATCAAATATTGAGAAGCAACTTATGCTATCCCACTTTTATTAGTAAACATACAAATAAAGAATAAGAGAATTTCAATCAAAAACATGCCTAGTCACAGAAGGCACGTACTTGATCAAATGGACTATGCCAACAAAAAAATTGAAGAGCTTTTGTTGCAAGTGCTAGGGCACAATGCCTAGTGACATGCCTTAACAACGTTGGTTTATATGAAGAGAGAAACACTTATCTAAAGGAATAAGATAAACAAAAGATGCATGTTCTTCAAATATGAACTTTAGAATTACACCAGATTCCAGTAACCTGGAGTATCATTGTAGTTATATATCAATAATGGAAATGAGAGACTATTCCAGCATTACTCTTTTCTTAATAATAATAAAAAAAAACTCTAATTATGCTTGAAACTGTAGGATACATTCAATGCTTTGCTGTGAATTGTTTAGTTTCGACAGTTTCTCGGTCAGTATCTGCCCATCAAAAGCTTCGTTGCTCATCTTGCTGCTTAATGAGCTTTACATACCCTACAGAAAAAACCCTCAGTCATGCAGATTTTAAAGGGATGGAAAGGTAGCAGAGAAAAGCATATTAAAAAGAAGAAAAAAAATATTCTTAAAAAAATGCACAAGTTTTTCCATTAGTTGAAACAAGATAAAACGAGAAGCACTCATATTTCATGGAAACAATGATGCAAGAGGATTAATTCACATCTTGTTCAAGAATACAAGGTCAAAATATTTCATATATGATTCAAGTACTAATTAACCTTTCTCCAACATTTATATATCAATCAAATACTAATATATTTCAGAAGAATAAGCAAAATAGCTATTAACTCCCCTATGGCAAAGAAACAAGGAGGCCTAAAATCCAGAATGATAGGGTTTGCTAAAGGCTTCTAGTCAACCGTTATGTTCTATTCAGAACCCATGCCTCAAGCATTAAACAACCATCCAACTTTTTCTTAGCAGTCCATCAGCATAGCAAGAGGGTGAATTACTCCACCATTACCCGAATGCAACTCTAGCATTTCATTTTTTCCCCTTAATTTATGATTTCATGCATTGTACTTGACCAAGATGAATCTTAAAGAATCATTTAAAGGATATTAACCTTTCTAATTTACAGTTTACCAAGTTTTAGCATTAGTGGTAACAACTTATAGAATTCAATATTCATCATGAATGATGTGCCAATAGACATCTGGTTGGAGAAAAAGCAACCTCTCTGTGATTTTGTTTTCCCTCCCTCTCTAATCTTCTTTGCTCTTACTACTGCATTAATAACGAGTTACTTCGCTTCTTGCAAACCTAACCACATTACATCTCTTGTGACTTTCAAACCTAATTGTTGCCTTCCAACTAGACAGACCACTTGGTCCAACAATTCAAGTTTCCTTCAGTTTCAGTTGAGATAAAATCTCAACTAACCCAAGGGCTAACGCATACTAAACTGAAACCTTATTCTTAAAACAGAAACAAACCAAAAAAATCCTTAGTTTCTAGTCCTAACCTTAGTTTTAAGGGGTGCTAGACACTCCGAGGTGCAAAAGGTCACTAGAGACGAGGCGCAAGGCACATGCATGTGCCTTTTGTAAGCAAAGTGCTCTTTATATTAAATAGTGTAAACATTATTTATATCAATTTAAATATAAAAATAAATATACAAAATGAAAATGAAAAATAAATTCAATGATGAAAGTAACTAATAAGTATAAATTTTATTTGTAATAATTTAATTATAAAAATAAATAAAATGGGAAATAAAAATAAATATTTTATAAAATTAATATGAATGAAATCCTAATTAATTATAAATTTTAAAAACAATTTAACTATAATATAAATTATTATTTGAAAAGTTAGAAAAATATAATATATTTTGGGGCCAAGTTATAATTTATGAAAAGTTTAGGCTCAGTTTTACTTTGATATTTTATTGCTTTCAGATTTCTAATTATTAAGAATATTCAAGGAAATAATCAAGTCAAATATGAAAAATCTGATGGAACTTTGTTTCTTCTTTTTTATATATGTTATTACAATGTAAAACGCTGTAGTTTAGTTTTTTTATATGTGCCATTAATATTTTAAAACGTTGTAGTTTTCTTCAATATATTTTTACTTAAACAGAGTAGTTTTGTTTAGTATGTAGTTTTAGGGTTTTGTATTGTTTTTTCTTCTCTCAACTTTGGGCGTTCTTCTTCAAGATCAGTTCTCAACTCTGCCGTTCTTCACCGGAGCTCTCTTTGATCCAAAACCCTGTTTAATCTCTTCAATTCCTTCAGGAGATTTGCTTGGTGTGCCTTGCTGCGCCTTCCGTAGGTCGCTGCACCTGACCAGGTAAAAGCGATTTTCCCCACACCTGACAGCGCCTGCACTTTAGGCAAGCTTTTTAAAACTAAGGTCCGAAGCGCTACAATACCTATGTAGGCAAAAGTTCCACATTTCTTCCATCAGATATTTTAATGTGTCCCCAACTCCCAACAAGATTGATTTCCCAAACACAATATGCCAAGACTTCTATAAGGCACCAACTCAAATTTTCCCCAGAAATGAAATTAACAATCCAGTATCACTTTCCTTCTTTTTCAATGACAGAATATAACCACATAATCATAAAACTTTTCCTCAAGCTTTCAGAAACTAATACCCCGCTCTAAATCGCACAAAGACCACGGTTCTAGACTACTAGTTGTATGGTCAGTATTCTCAAAAAAGTAAAGTCAGCAGAAACCAAATTTCCAGTTATAGTTTTCATATTATCCATATATTATATTTTATAAGCAAAGGCCTTCTCTAATTACAAAGTGTCGTCCATCAATTCTATTGATTGTTCAGACGCATTTCTTCTGGTGTTCAGTAACATCAGCAAAATATTTCCATCTACAAAATCATTTTTGCTAATTATAAAAGCTAAGAAAAGCTCTCGTTGAAACTAATCAGAAAGATTCCATTTTAAACTATTTAATTTTACAATTAATAGAAATAAATTAAACATGAAACATTATTAAAAAAAAAAACTCAACTGTGCCTAATACCAAAATTATTCACGGAGAAGACATCAACTTCCAATATTTCAAAGTTTCCAACTCCACTTCTACTTAATTTTCTCATCAACCCAATAGAAACTCCAGGGTTCGAAAAACGCAAAAACGATTCCAACTAATTTTCAAAGCAGGAAGAAATAACAAAAATTGATAATTCACAAGCGATAACAAGTAAAGAACGAACCTGGGATTACTTGGAGCAGTAGAAAATTAGGGACTCTTTTAGAAAGAGAAAATCTGGTGAAGAGAGAGAAACCCTAAGATGATTTCTGAGGAAGCCCTTATTCAACTATATTTTAGGGCAAAAGAGGAATGCGGGAGAGAAAGAAAGGAGGAAAGCTGTCTTAGATATTTAAAAATAAAAATAAAAATAAATGAGAACGTCAAAGAGCATACGTGGGACGATCAGGATCGTAGATCTTAACTTTAGAACCTAAAGTGAAATCATCTTAGCACTAGTGATAAGGCACTTCTCTTTGTTTTTTTAGAGCATAACAAACTATATGAAAAAAAAATTATATTTATCTTAAAAAATTTAAATTTAATTATTTTATATATAAAATATATATATTATTAATGAGTTAAAAATAAATATGAATATATATTATTTTGTAATTAATTTTAAATTATTTAAAAATTATATAATTAATTTATTGTTATTAATAAAAACATATTTTCATTTGATTTTAAAAAAAATACTATCGTTAAGGTTTAATACAATTTTTTTTTAACGATAGATGTTTAAAATTTTATTTTATTAATATTTTAAAGTAACCATTAAAAAATTTATCACGAAAATATATTAACATGTGATTTTTATTTTTTTTTTAAAAATAAATAAAGAATAAAATAAATTAATGTAAATAACATTCTAATTTTTTTAAAAAATCATAAAATAATCCTAAAATATTTAAAATCATCAACCTTAAAACCAAAATTAATGTCAATATCATCGTTGATAGCTCTGTGAGACTTAGGGATATAAAAAGTTGACCCGACCTGAAAACCCGACTGAAACCTGTTCGAGTCAGAACCTGGTTTGACCCGGGGATGTAATGATCTGAACCCGATCTGTATCCAACTGTTGTTGACCCGAACCCGAGTTGGACCTGTTATTATAGTAACCGAATCCGAACTATATCTGACCGATAATGACCCGAACCCGATTTCAACTTGTTATTGTGGACCCGAAACCCGACCTGCATCCGACTGAAACAAACCCAAACCCGATTTTGACCTGGCAGATAACCAATATTACCTGACTGAATCGATCCGAGATCTAATTTTACCCGACCTGTTTTGAACCCGACCTTATAAATGATCTGACTTGTTTTGAACCCGACCTGCTATTAACCCGAACTAATATTAATAAGACTTAATATTTACATGACATATAATTAAGTATATCTATAATTTGATGAATTTAAAATATTAGTAAATATAATTAGTCTTAAAAATTAGAATTAGACATGAGAATTAATTTAGGGATTAGTATTTAAATTTAGTATTACATATTTAATTAAATTAATTTATTTACTATTTTATTTAGTTTTAATGTATTTAATTTTAATTATAATTTTAAAATAATATTTGATTAAAAATTATAATTCTAAATTAATATTTCATTAAAAATATAGTTTTAAATTAATATTTAATTAATTTAAATTAACTTATTGAACTTGAGATTAATTAAGCTAAATTAAAATATAAAAACATCAAGTACAAACATAATAAAAAGAATTCTAAAATCAAATGTAAATTTTTATTAAATTAATCTAAACTCAATTAAATTAAACTAAAATAATTGATAAAAATAAAAAGACAATTAGTAAAAAAAAGAGTGAAAAGACCAAATTTTGAAGAAAAATAAGCTACTCATTTTTTAAGTTTGAGATTAATATACTTTTAGTGTAAAAATTTTGTAGGGAATTATAAATAAATTTTGATTATTATATAAAAAGAGTGAAAAAAAATTAGAGGAAAATAAACCACTCAGTTTTTAAGTTTGAGATTAATTTACTTTTAGTTTAAAAATTTTGGAGGGATATAAGTTACCCAAAATTTTGGAGGGAATTAGAAATAAATTTTGATTATTATATAAAAAAATGGAAAAAACAAAATTTTGGAGGATTATTATTATTACAACTTATAATCAAATAATAAACTTTGATTAAAATATAATCAATTAAAAATATAAAATGGAGATTAGATTTAGATATTCATTTGACACTACTCTAGATCAGGTAAAAATTTCCATACATTTTTATATAGGTCGCGCCTAAAAAATCGAATAGTACGCTTCTCTACACCTTATTTTACAATTATTTCAATTTGGTTATGATCACTCAAAAATTAAGTTTTAAATTTTATTTTTTATTCAATTTGATCCTTATTTAATTAAATCAAATTATATATTTTAAAATTATTTCAATTTGATCATAGAGAATTAGTTTAGTGATTGGAGGATTGATCTTAGAGAACAAGTTTAGTAATTTGGGTTTAGAGGATTAGTATTGAGCTTAAAGAATTAATAATATATATACATTAATTCATAAACAAATTAAATACTTATATTAGTATACGTTTAAGTGTATATATTATATATGTTAAAGTATATTATATATATAGTATATATTAATATATACATCTAATATATATATATATAAAAGTAATAAATATACATATATTAATATATACTTATATATTATATATATAGTATATAATTATACATATACTTACATACATACTTATATATTATATATATACATACATATTATATATTTTTATATATAGTATTATACATTCTATATTTCTATATATAGTATCGTACCATATATAATATAAATTCTATATATAGAATATATTCCATATATAGTATAAATTTCATATTTTCATTTTTGAAATGTATTAAACTATATTCTATATGTCAATCGAACTTAAATGAATCCGACTTGAAATCTACCCGACCTAAAATGAATCTGTCAATTATCTGATTTGGACCCGAACCGTTTGAACCTAACCTGAAATGAACCCGACCTGAAATAGACTCGACCTGAAAAGGAATCGACCTGAAATGGAACCGCACCCGACCCGAATCAAGTCAAAACATCAAATCAACCTGAAATGACATGTATCCGATTTTACCAGACCTGAAACTTATTCGAGTAACTGTTTTTACATCCCTAGTCAGACTCGATCGTCGTTATCATCTTAGACCAACACCGATTTTCTCCAACTATCTATCGTCAATAATGAAAATGAAGAATTTTAATTAGACATCGAACAATGAACATGAAAGGCTTTAATTGTTCAACGTCCGATTGCACTGCCCTCTTGTCGGTTATTGACAATGAGTGGTTGAGAAAAAAATGATATCTTCATGCAACGACAACTTCCGATGAAACTAACAATGACGGTAGTTATGTCAATTTTGATATTTGGGGTTTTAAAGATTTTAGACTTGTTAAAAATTAAGACTTTTTAGATTTTTTTCAAAATTATATTTTCTTTAATTTATTTATTAAAAATTAAAATAAACACATGTTAAATTTTGTTTGGTTGATTTTTTTAACAGTGTTATCTTAAAATATTAACGAAATAAAAGTCTAGGCACATATTTTAGCTAAAAAAATTAGTAGGCACTTATATCAGAAAAAAATAGTTTAGGCACCTATTTTTAAGTTAAAGAAATATTTTTATCAGTGTTACCTTAAAGTACTAACTGAATAAAATTTCAGACACATATTTTAACAAAAAAAAATTATATTAAACACTTATTTCAAATATATATATATATATATTAAATATTTATTTTTAAATTAAGCCTATTATTAAAATAAATCATTATCATTCAAATAAAACAAGAATATTGTGTTAATTTCATAACCAATTTCAATTCATCTTTCTATCTCTTTATTTCTAACCTAGTAACCACTTTATAAGAATTATAAATTAATACATTTTTGAGAAGTCAAGATTTCATATTAATTCCTGATATATTTACAACTCTACGGACTATGTATCATACCAAGCTCATGTCTCGAATCCTATATAGGGTGCTTATCGAACGAGTCGATCATTAATTAAGCAGTATTCGACTCTTGCTCGTTAAAATATTTTACTGTTCGACTCGATTTGTTGATCGTTAAGATCGTTAAAATAGTGTTTAACTCGTGCTCGTTAAAATATTTTTTTTGTTCAACTCGACTCGTTGCTTGTTAAGCTCATTAAATTTGACTTGTTGCTCGTTAGCTCACTAAAAAACTTATCTTATTTTTAAATAAAAATAAAATTTAATAATATTATATCTGGCTTAATATTAATATAAATTAATAAATTTAACTAAAAATATCAAAAAAGTATATAAAACACTTTCAAAGTCTAAATTCGAAAGTAACAATCTATAAATAGACCAAACTAGCATATTAAAATTAAAATATAAATTAATAATTATTTAGATTTATTTTTAAATAAGTAATTACTAAAAAATATTTTTTTAAAAATAACAAGCTGCTTGTATACTTATCGAGTCGAGTTAAACTTTGTTCATTTTAACTCGTTAAGATCTCGAATCAAATTCGAATTGAAGTAATCCAAATCAAATATTTATTGAATTGAACAGCTCACGAACCGCTAAACTTGTTAAACACCCCTAATCCTATACTATATATATGGAGTTCATTTGCTATGTCAATTAGGCGTATATAAAATAAGGGACCTTTTTGTAATAAACAAAAAATCCATACTTTCTAATCAAATTAATGTATAATCCTTGAAAATTATACTAGTGACCAGGTTCTACAACCCCACATGGTTTATTTATTTTTGTGGAGCGACCCAATTTGAAGAAGATTATTTTTGAAGGTCACTTATGTTTAGCGTGTGTTCTATTTTGGTCACCCAATTTGAAGAAGATTATTTTGATTATTTATATTTTTGATCGTTATTGTTTTAGAGATTCAAACATTAGACTCCGTTAATACAATGACATAACATATTAATAAAAATAGTTTCTAATTTAACCCGTAAAGTTTCAAAACTTTATTTAACATCATCTTCCCAAAACTTCACCCTAAATTTTTGACTTGAAAAATAATTAAAGTGGACTTGCCTATTGAAGTCAAGGTATACCGGTTGCATATGCTCAAAAATCTCAATCTCAATAGTAGTACGTGGGTTGGTCTGTAAATAGAGGAGGAACTAAGGATGAATCTTAAAATAAATTATTTATCACATTCAAAAACAAAAGCAATATTTTATTTTTAAGTAAACACATAATAGATGAAACTTTTACTAATTTCAAAGATAGAAATACTCATACTTTAACCAATATAAATGGAAAGGTAAATCCTTCTTTAGGAGCTATGATGCATGCACTAAGGTTTTATACCTGATGGACTTACTTTCCCACTTAGCTCAATTACAAGAATAAAATTAAGGCAACTCAAAGACAAGATACATTCAATAGTCCAAAGTTTTATAAACGAATGTTTGCAAGCCTTCTTGACGAATCAAACAATAAATAAAGAAAGCTTATGTCTTCAAGTTCTTAAGAATACATGGTCACAGAAAAGCTACATTGTTAGTCCAAGTAGCCCAAATAACTAAAAATATAAATGAGGCTCAAATAAACCATATATTAAATAAATAAAATCTAGAATGATCAACTCCATGTGTTGATTTTAAGAGTATCATTTTATAACTTTTCATATGTTTCAAGTTATATTTCTCTAAATAATTGTTGAGCCCTTCTAATTAGTCATTTACGTGCTGATTTTAGAGATTAAATAGCTATTTTTTAGGATATTTTGTTCTCTCCTTTAGAGTATAAAAAGGAGGCAACCTATTTTCTTGTAAAGACAATTTAAATCTTTCTTTTGAGAATAAATGTTATTGAGTATATTTTTTTAAGTATTGTGTTTTTGCCTTCGAAGCTTGTCTTCAACATGATTTATTTCTAGTTTTCGTGGAAAAAACCATTTTCACACTCCGGGTTGCCAAGATAATCAGTTCTTAAAGAGTTAGTTAGAGTTAATCATAGAGTTTGCTTGATAAATTGTGATCAAGAGCATTACTAAGACATAAATCTATTCCACAATCCATCATTTTTACAATAATTCCATAACCCATTTTCAATTAAGCTTGCTACTATTTTTTATCATCTTCTATACGTTATTGTCTATTTATTCTAATATTTCCCTGCATTATCCTATCATTTGGTATAAGATTTTGAGCGATTCTTGATGTTTCCATATAAGTTATTCGTGTTCTTGGTGATTTAACAAGATGTTTTACCTCAAGAGGTTGTTTTGCAAATTAGGAATTTTTTTCTCATTCATTAAACCTAATTTTCGTTATTCTTTCATTTTTAATTATTTTTAGAAAAAAATGAGAGAAAATACAAAAAATCACAAAAATTATTTGATGGAATCTGAAGCCTAAACTTTCCAAATCGAATTTACAAAATTTGTGGAGTCATCACACAAAAATTCAAAAATTTTGGACATTGAGAACACTTCGAATAAATTAGATCAGTTTTTGCTCAATTTTAGGCTTTTTTATTTTTTTTTCATTTTTTTAATACTTAGTTATTAGTTCTCCTTTGTTTTTACCTTTTATTGATTTTTATACATCATCTAACACTATTTTGTCTCTTGTGTTAGTAGGAATATCAAGTTGCATACTTTTCTTCCTTCTTGCAACTATATCCATTTGATGTCTTTCCTTCCTTGAACTCCTAATGCTTTTGGATTCTTAGTTAAGGTTATAATTCCACTAAATATTGATTGTAAATCATGGTAGAAATTTTTTAAATATGTACAAGATCAACTCACTTGCCTCTTAAACATTTATATTTTAGAGTGATAATTAATGTTTCTTGTTTTTTCTTGATCAATTTAATTTTTTTAGTATTGTATTTTTAGAATGAAACACAAGCACAAATAAAAATATACCACAAACACTAACGATTCTTGGAAGTGTTGTAAATGGTTTGTCAAAACTGTTTGCAACAATGAATATTAGATTTGAACACAATGATGTTGTGTTACAAACTCTCACCCAAACCATAGAAAGCATGAATATTAATCAAGAGGCGCTAACCGATGAAAATTCCTCAACAAATAGTGAGTTTGATGGACATCAGCCTAGGCATATATTTCGAAAAAACCTTTCTCCTCGACATCTACTTGTTCACTACCATCATTTTAATACACCAAGAATCGCTTATTTTAGTGAGAAAAAAACTTAAAGAAGTTCAACTAAATTATTTAACATATGATAAGAAACTTCTATCTTTGATTCGTTTCCTTAAAGTTTGGGAACATTACTTGCTTCCAAGGAGTTTGTCATTCACACAGGTCATAAGTCACTTAAGTGAATAAACGATCAAGGTAAGTTAAGCAAACGTCATGCTCGATGGGCTAAAATCATTGAGACATTTCCATACATAATCAAATATAAGCAAGGTAAGAATAACATAATAGTTGATACTTTATCTCATCTTTATACATTAATTACTACTATGCATGTTATTGTTTTGGGATTCAAACATATCAAGGACTTATATTTGATATATAATCATTTTGCTAAAATTTATACTTATTATAATAAAAGTTCTTCTAACAAGTTTTATCTTGTAGAAGGATATTTATTCCGTTTGAATAGGTTGTGTATTCTAAAAGATTCTTTATGGGAGTTTCTGGTGTATGAAGCACATTGTGAAAGATTGATAGGGCAATTTGGCTTACCAAGATCCTAGATTAGGGATGTAAAAACAGTTACTCGGATAGGTTTCAGGTCGGATACTGTCAGGTCGGGTAAAATCGGATACAAGTCATTTTAGGTTGATTTGATATTTTGACTCGATTCGGGTCGAGTGTGATTCCATTTCAGGTCGGGTCCATTTCAGGTCAGGTCCATTTCAGGTCGGGTCTATTTTCAGGTCGGGTTCAAACGGTTCGGGTCAAATCAGATAATTGACAGGTTCATTTCAGGTCAGGTAGATTCTAGGTCGAGTTCATTTCAGGTCGATTGTATTTCAGGTCGAGTTCATTTCAAGTCAATTTTATTTTAGGTCGAATTAATTCGGGTTTTTTATTTCATATTAATTAAAACTATTAAGTTTAAGTTTGGTACGAATAAGTAATTAAGTAAATAACTGATAGACTTTGAGTTGAATGGTTGATCATTCATTTCGAATTAATTATTTAATATATAACGTCTTTAACTAGCATGAATCCCATTAAAAATAAATATTACGCACTAGACTAAACAAAAATATAATCAAATGATTCATATCTTAAAAATTGGACTAAATTACAAAAATTAAAAATTAATAAGGAATAAATATTGGACTAGAAAGAATAAAATTTTAAATTAGAAAAGATAAACATTAGTAAAATAAAATATTATCTTATTAAAAATACTAAACTAAATTAGAAAAACAAATAGTAATCAATTTGAAATAAAAATAAAGTTATAAAGACTAAATTATAAAAATTATAAATTAATTATAGTTAAATTCGGTGAAAAATTATAAAAGAAATCTTGTTTATATTAATATAAGCAATCACCCAAGCATTACCAAGTTGTTAGCATGTTATGAAGAAGTGTATAATTTTCTTATTAATTTCATACTATCACTTTGGTAATGTTTTGAAAGATGCACATGAAAATCAATTTTGATTTCTTAGAAAGTGTGTAAGTTTTTTTGGCACTCTTCATTAAGTCTAGTGTACTTATATTCTCTTATTCTATTAATACAGAGAATTAAAGCTTTGAGGTAGCGAGAAAGCAAGGAAGATATCCCAAGGCTTGTATTTTATAATTTTAAATCTACTCAGAGTAATAAAGAGAATATGATTTAACTTTGTGTTGAGAGGTTTTTTTTCCTACTCCTTGTTTTGTGTGAGTTTATGATGGTATTTTAGACTTGTAATTGACTATTAATTTTTGTTTGAGGTTTGGTTTTAAGTTTTACATGTTAAGTAGGAAGCATGCTTATAGATTATGTGATATTTTGAGTTATGCATTTA
This sequence comes from Abelmoschus esculentus, assembly GCA_035048815.1. Classification (NCBI taxonomy): domain Eukaryota; kingdom Viridiplantae; phylum Streptophyta; class Magnoliopsida; order Malvales; family Malvaceae; genus Abelmoschus; species Abelmoschus esculentus. The sequence goes on from JAUCBN010000049.1 coordinate 9,725,454, forward strand.
TGGTTTGTCAATCACGTCTAAATGTTGATGAAAAACATTCTTAAATTGTTTATATATGATAAATGAATGATTAGATTTATTTGATTGGAGTCAAAGTATTATATATTGGACCTAGAGGTCATCACATGCCTTCGTGTACCAATACGAGTCCCTAGGGATTAGTACACGGGATCTGATAAAGGCCTTGAAGTGTGAAAATAAGCTTAGGTTATCAGTACATGAGATTGGGTATCGACACACCCTTTTTTTTCTAAAGACTTGTACCGATACAAAGGATTCTATATCGATACACAATTTGGCTACTAGAATCTATGCTTTTGAAAAATTAACAAGAGGATCAATATGGGTCAAAGTCGTATCGGTACGAATGAGTCAACAAACTATATTGATACAAGGAGTATGGGTATCAATATGCCTAGCAGTTAAGTTTGTTGAGTCATATTGATATGGGCTCGATCATATTGGTACACTTAGTGGTTTTCGTGTATTTTTGTTTGCTGAAAGATTAAATGTGTTACAATTTAGTCCATATATATTATGTTTTCAATTGCATAAGCTTGAATGATCGTTTTGATTTGAAAATTAACCGAAATATAAGTAATTTGATTAATTCAAGATTGGTAAATTGGATTTGGGCTAAGGCCTTATAATGTTGAAAAATATACAATTTGGTACCTAGAATGATTTACCATGTAATTAAACATTATTTTGAAGATTACTACTTAACCCTTCTTTCCTTGTTGCATTTACACCCTAGGACTTTAACCGGTGCATGTAAAAAAGTTAAAAAATTATACACTTTTCGTTTAAATTTTTCTGATTCATCTCAGTAAACCTAAAATAGCTTCTTTGATTCAGTTTCGACTAGATCGAGCCAAGAAAGTTACAAATAAGCAATAAAATAAGTAGTTTTAAGGAGTTAACAACTTTTACCCTTCCAACACCCAACTACTCAAGCTCAAACACAAACCTAACAACTAGAACAAGCTTACAAGGCTTCGAAAGTCCAATATCTTGACCCAAACACGAAGTTCACACTTCATTTTAATCTAACTCTCAAATTTTAAAATCCGATCAGTTCACACTTCGAAAGTCCGATCATTACAAATTTCTTAGTTTAAGAGTTTAATTGAGTGCAAAAAAAATTAAAGGCTTAAATGATTTATTTTCAAAAGTTTAAGGGCTTCTTACCTCCTTAAGTCTTTTTATAGTCTTGCAATGAATACAAAGGATCGGTTTAGTATTGCTTTTGAAAAGTGCGGTGGAAAAGTGTGGTGAAAAAATGTAGTGAAAAAGTTATTTTGAAATTTTTGGTTTGAGATATATGTGTTTAGTATTGCTGTCAAAAAGTGCTTTTGAGAAAATAAATGACTATTTTAAACATGATATTGTAAGTTAAAAAAATATATTTAAATGATAATCAAATTCTTTCATATTATAATATTAAATTAAATTATGATAAAATATAAAAATATTAATAAATGAATACATAAATTATTTTTGAAAAGTGCTTTTCAGCAGTGCTTTTGAGAAAATATATAATTTTTACATGAATATATATAATTTTTAAACTAAAAAAATAATTTATGTTAAATATAATTACGTGTTTGTAAAAATTAAATTATAATAAAACATAGTAGATGGATGTTAAAATTATAATCTGACTCCTAAAAGCACTTTTCCAACCGTAAAAACTAAAATTGTACCTTTTGCGTTTGGGTTGAAAAGCACTTTTCAAACGCAGTTTTTTCTTCAAAAGTTAACTCTTTAGCATTGGTTCTACGTTCTAAACCAACTTTTGGCCTAAAAACTAGTTTAAAAAGCAACACTAAACACAATGAAAGTTGTTTGTACTTTTTCTTAACCCTTTGATAAGACATATATCCATTACAAACAAATTTGCTCAAGTATGGATCTCCTAAAATAAAAATCATCCTTTTCTCCATTAAGACCGCTAGTTGAGTTCATATTCCATATACCGGTGTATTATTATCAATATGGATATAGACATTATCTTTCTCTTATCATGCATCAAATTCAACCCTTTAAAAGAGTATGTTATGTTAATGGATGATTTTATAGAGTTGTGTTCCGGTCAAAACAGAATTGAGGAATCGGGGATGTCGTCTATAGTAAATGTCTGTTGTCCTTTGTGTAAGAATCATCCTGTAAAACTGTTGCATATTTATTCTTTATTTGCCAGGGTGTATGGCTCATTTGGATGAAGTTTTGTGGAATGTTGGGAGTGGCTGCAGCTGTGCCTCTGGATCTGAGGCTGTTTCTTCAAACTTGGAACGACATGGGATCCCACAAAAGTAAGGAATAGTGCTATTATATCCTCTTTGCAGTAATATGGACCATCTGGTTGTTAAGGAATGATGTGATTTTCAAAGGTAGGTTGTAGATTAGAGTCAGAGACCGAGGTATATAAGGGTGGGGAGAGACAATCGCCTCCAGTCTCGAAGATTTTTTCTCCACTTTTGTCCCCCTATTTAATTTGTTTTTAAATTGATTTTTTATGAATTTATCCTTCCTATTTCTAAACATTTATATTTTACCCCATTAACCTTAAATTCGGATTCGTCCATGATTGGAGACGACTGAAATTTCTGGTGAGGTATCGTCTTGCATCTTGGGCTTTATTCCAATGATATATATATATAAAATTCATTTTTTACTTTTTCCAGCATTTGCTTCCTGAAATTAGCTTACTGTTGCATACCAATGTCAGAAATTAGATCCAAGAAATCACTTGTAATTATTTGTTTATGATCATATAGACAATATACATTAAATTGAATAAATTTAAAATAATATAAAAAATTTCTTAATGTTTAAGTGAATAATTATTTTTTTAATATTTTAATTTTAATATTTAATTTTGGGTTCATTAATAGTTAATTTTAATTTTTTAAAGTATTTAAACTTTAACGGTTTGTTTTAGGTTAAAATGATTTCTTTATTGATTAAAATTATTTGTTAACTTTATTTTTAAACATTTTAGCCTTGATGTTTTATTTTATATCAAAATTACCCAATCGTTGATAAATTATTTGTTAACTTTACATAAAATAACATGATAAATCTATATTGCAGTGTATCCTTTCATAGCAATGTCATATAAACAAATGTGTTGATTTAATAGAATATTTTATCAGTCAATTTTTTTTTTTATAAAATTATCTCCTCTAATAACATGTCATTATGTCAAACAATTTTCATTTATGGAAGAACTATTTTGACTCATAATAAAATATTAAGAATTAACATATTTTAAAAATAAAAATTAAAGTGATCATCCAATCAAATTTTTTTCACTTTATGCTTAAATCTAATATATATGTGTTTAAAAGTACAATCCAATTTTTTTAACATACACTCCACTTAACTTAGCTGCAAAAGTAGGAATGTATTACATAGCCTAGAGCTGCTTTTGTAGGTTTGAAGTTTCATAGATATGGATACAAACTTTTTTTTTACGGGTGCAAATCGTCTGTCCCTTTTCTATATCTCTATTTATGCCCTCACTTTAAATTAGAGGTTTAGGGTTTAGGATTCTAGGTTAGGGGTTTTGGTTAGGGTTTAGGGAATTAGGGGTCGGGTGTATTTTTTAGGGTGTAGGGTACTTTAGGATTTAAGATATAGAAAATAAGGATTTAGGATTTAAAATTTAAAATTTAATTTTTTTAAAAAAAATCAAAAGAGATACAAAAAGAGGCACGAAAAAAAAACAGAAGATTTTTGTTTTTTTACTACAAACTTCTAAACGTTCTTGATGTTAATATGTGTCCTTTTCCTTTTCATTCTCCAATGAACTCCCAAAAATAAAATTAAAATAAATGAAGATAAAGAATTTGATCATTGGGGAGTTCGGACAATATGAAAATTTGATAAAATTTGCAACCTTGCTAGCATCTTCGTCTTCATTAACAAAGCTTGAAATGAAATGAAGGAAAAGGGGGAAAACTTAGAAAATTGAAGACAATTCCATCATCTGATTCATCTCTTCTACTTGACCTGCAGAACTCTCATCCAAGAGCCACTTCTCAAGAAACGATAATGGAGGATTATTATTATTGTTGTTGTTGTTGTTAGTGTTCACATCAGCTTTTTGCTGCTTCTTATTCTCTGGGGTCACTGCAATCTTCACCTTGTCATCATCATCACAATCACACTTTGAAGTAGATTCACAGGTAGACTTGTCCCATGAAACATTGTTCAAGTTCTCAAACGATAAAATCGATTCGAACTCTTCACGGGAGATCAAATCACGGTCTTCTTGCTCAATTTTTCGTTTTCGATCCCGGTAAGCTGTTTCTTTAAGGATCAGAGAGCTATTGTCATCGTTGTTAGTCGTCGTCTTCGGTGATGATCTCATCCAACCTTGAAGAAGCCTAGAAATATTCTCGGTGCTTGAAGCATATGTAGTAGTAGCAGCAGCTGAAGAAGTTGAAGCAAATTCTAAGCTGTTGCTTTTCTCCACGCCTTTTGAAACAAGCTGATCAGTTGTACTAGTTGAAGGAAATTTCTTTAGCTTCTTCTTCAAGTGGGTGTTCCAGTAGTTCTTGATATCGTTATCTGTTCTTTGTGGAAGGTATGAAGCTATTGCAGCCCATCTGTACATAAACAAAAAAATTGAAAACTTTGAGAAAAATCTTAGACTTTTAGAAAAACTGGTGGCAAAGGGAAACAAATTGAGTGTGTTTGAGGATTACTTGTTACCCAATAAAGCTTGCAAATGAACGATCATGCCTTCTTCATGGGGAGTGAAGTTTCCTCGCTTGATGCCGGGTCTCAGATAATTAGTCCATCGAAGTCTGCAACTTTTGCTGCATCTCAACAATCCTTGAAGAAAAGGGTAGGTTTTGGATTAGCCAAAAGAACTGAAAAATGATAAACTCTTCAACAGATAAGGTGTATCATACCAGTGTTTGTGGGCACTGATCTCCAGTTGCCCGGACCATGTTCCTGGATGTAAGAGACAAGTATGATGTCTTCCTCAGGGGTCCATGGACCTTTCTTGATACCAACTTTGTCACAGCAAGGAGGTCCTCCCATGGCTTTTTCTTTATTCTTTGGTTATTCAGCTGCTAACTGCTCTGGAGCTTTCAATTAGTGTCATTGTGTTATAAATAGAAAGAGGGATGACCTTAGAAAATGAAATTTCTACAACATTCTTTTAAAAAAATAATCGGTATTCAACTTATTGGTTGACCATTTGGATGGAGTGTTATAAAAGTTAATCATAGAAGGGATTTTTTAACCCAATTTACTTTATTCATAAAATCAAGATTTGAATTTTAATACCACACTAAAAAAGAGTTTAGAGTTTAGGATTAGGGCGTAGGATTAAGGTTTACGAAATTTGGGTATTATATATTTTATGTTTTATGATTTAGGATTTTGAATCTAATATTATAATTTATAATTTAATTTTTTAGTATGAGACATAGAAAAGATCACTGAAAACGGACAGATAAATTTTGTTCTACTTGAAGGACTTAATGTTTAATCAGATTTACACTTGAAAAATTTGACTCGAGATTTAAATAGATTCACTCGAATTGAGACCCACAATCGACTCAAACACCAAATTTGATTCAAAAACAAAATTAAATTGAAACGAAATCGATCCAAATTTTAGTTGAACCGAAAATGGACCTCGACCGATTGACCCAAACCCATTTTGCTTGAACTGAAGACAACCCAAAATAAAAAATTATATATCAAAATAAAAAAAGAAAGATGAAATGTGAAATATCACACAACTCACCAAAAAATCAAATATATATGCTATGTAAAGTCATATATAGGGTGTAAAAACCTAATTTGATCTTAAAACCCTATTGAAACAGATTAATCTCCTATTAACCTGATATAGACCCAAACAAGAAATTATTGACCCAAAAATAATCGTCTGATATTAACTGAATCGAAATTACTATAGATCCAAACTAAAACTAAATTAGACTCGAATTAAACTTAAATCGATTATATTCAGATTCAAACTAGTAACACATTTTCCACTTAATCATGTTAGATCAATCGATAATCGATAAAATTTCTACACCAATTCAGATCTACCTTGCTAAGTCAGTAAAACTTTGTTTTAACTTCCAATCTTAAATACTATGTTCAATAAAAAATATGAAGTTGAATTGAATCCCCTACTTAACTCTTGGCTATGATATGATCTTTTCATATGGCAGCTTCCCACTTTTCTAAACTCACATGTAGCACAGTTCATCAGGGCCAACGCAATTGGCACTTATTGGCTATTGGGTATTTTTATGCATGCATTCTCTAATTTCTTTTTTCATTAAATTATCTTTGGTTCTATAGCCCCCCAAAAGTACACTTATGTTTGAGGTTTAATGCAAATACCTACTTAAACCCTAAGTTTAATTAGAAAGCAATTATATATTTATTGTTATTATTGTTATTATTATTACTAATGTTGTTTATATATATATTATTTTTAATTTATTTTAGGTTAAGGTACTGCAATGGATATTTATTTTTATTTCATGTATATTTTTTACCATCGATTTTAAAAATTGACGTTATGATCATTTACGTTTTTTGAATATTTGATCATTCGGGTGTTAAATGTTATTAGACAACGATGATGTGTTGAATTGATAGTTGGTACAATAAAATGAAAGATAAATTATTCAGATGGTGATGTTGGAATTAGAGTGGTTCATGGGAACCTACTCTTCATATAATGTTGGTGATGGGTGCATGTCATTCAGAGATTGCATCATATGTTTTTGGCATTTTATGATATTTGTGTCTTGTTGATATATCTGATTACATATGACAAGTGTATGTATGATATTCAGATTGATGTGATTATGATATATCTGTACACTAGAGACACATTAAGCTCTCTAGCTTACACCCCTTTAGTTTCTGTTTTAGATTCTCATACTTAGGCTATAGTACTTGAAGGACTCTTGTTTCAGAATTTTCTACGTATGTTTTTACAGTTTTCGGATTTAATACTTTCTATTTCATATATTTATTCATTTAATGGACTTTGGACTTTATGTATTGGACTTTTACTCGATTTTTAGGATTTTAATGTTTATTTTGAATTCTGGTTGAATCTTCGGACTGTAATGAAAGTTATGTTTCAGTACGTCAGATATTCCTAGTTTTTATGATTTAAAAAATTTTGTATTCCGTTCAATTCAACCCTAACTTGTGAGATAGGTTTTCTTATCGTGATCCCTAAGTTTTAATATAAGAAATTAGATTAAAATTAGAGGTCACATGGATCTTCTATCTTCCTTGTATCCCGCCCAATCCGTGTCGAAAAAAATTCAATTCTAGTATGACCATGATTGTCTTATAGAATTTCACGCCAAGGATCATTTTTCAAATAACATAAAACTCGTTCTACTGCTTTCCAATGATCAAAAATTGGTGAAGACATATATTGAATCATAACACTTACCGGAAAAGATATATCAGAACGTGTCACCTTGAGATAATTTAATTTACCGATAAGTCTCCTCTACCTTTCAAGGTCATCAAATAATTCACCATGTTTAGTTAATTATAGATTAGGAGGTTTGACACCCAATTTTCTTGATCTCGATAAAAGATCAAGCACGTACTTCATTTGAGATAGGAAGACCCCTTTTTTACTTTAGTGTACTTCAATCCCTAAGAAGTATTTCAACTCTCCTAGATCTTTGGTTCGAAACTGAGTATGGAGGAAAGACTTTAGTGATGAAATTCCGCTAGTTTGATTACTAGTGAGTATAATATTGTCCATATATACGATTAGTAAAATAATGCCACCATCAGAATTTCTAAAAAAACAGAGTGATTTGGTTCTGTTTTCTGCATCCTGAACTTCTCAATAGCCTGACTAAGCTTACCAAACCAATCTCGACGACTCTATTTAAGACCATATAAAGATTTTTTCAGAAAACATACTTTTCCATACTCCTCTTGAGCAACAAACCTAGGTGGTTGCTCCATATACACTTCCTCTTGAAGATCACCATGAAAGAAAGCATTCTTGATATCCAATTGATGCAAAGGCTAGTAAAAAATGGCATCAAGGGAGATAAATAATATGACAGAAGCAAGCTTAGCAACGAGAGAGAAAATATAGAAATAATCCACACCATAGGTCTGAGCATATCCCTTGGCAACCAGACGTGCTTTCAATTGATGAAGAGAGCCATCATGATTAAATTTAACAATAAACATCCACTTACATCCAATAGCTTGTTTACCAGCGGGAAATAAAACCAAAGTCCATGTTCCAGTAACATCCAGAGTAGTCATTTTCTCAAGCATAGACACACGTCATCCAAGATGACATAGTGTCTCGCTAACAGTTTTAGGGACATAAATAGTATCAAGGGATGACACAAAAGCACGATAAGAAGAAGACAAACAATTATAGGAAACAACATAGGAAATGAGGTAAGTACAAGTACATTTACCTTTTCGAAATGCAATAGGAAGGTCAAAATCGTCGATAGGAAGTGAATCTGATGAAGAGGAAATTGGATCATCAGGAAATGAATCTGGAACATCCGAAATATGTGAAATCGGGTTGGAAATAGGTGGTAGTGACCGACGGGTGTAGATGTTTTTAATGAGGGCTTGGCAAAAAAGGGCAAAACCAAGAAAGATGAGGAAAAATCCCAAGGTGATGAGACTTGATAAAACAAGAAATCTTCATTGTCCTGAGAGATAGATCCTGAAGAGAACGGAAAAGGTTTGTATTCCAAAAAAGAAACATCAGCAAACACAAGATACCTACCCAAACTTGGACAGTAACAACGATACCCTTTTTATATACATGAATACCTAAAAACACACATTTCAAAGACTTAGGATCAACTTTGGTAACTTGAGGATGAATATTCCGAATGAAATAAGTACAACACAAAATTTTCAGGGATATAGAAAATAAATTTTTAGCGGGGAAAGGAGTAAGAAAGGGAATGTTACCCAACAAAACAGAAGAGGCATACGATTGATCAAAAAACAAGCCGTGAAGACGGCATCAACCCAAAAACATTTTGAAACTTGTATTTGAAATAGTAAAGCCCGAGCAATTTCAAGGAGATGTCTATTTTTACGTTCAATAACATCATTTTGAGAAGGGGAATCAACACAAGAAGTTTGATGGAGAGTACCGTGTTCAAGCATGTATTTCTGAAAAGGACCTAAAACATACTCTTTGACATTATCACTTCTCAAATTTAAGACAAATATACCAAATTGGGTACGAATCTTAACTCAAAAGGAAGAGAATTGAGTAAATAATTCAGAACCAGATTTCATTAAATAAAGCTAAGTCATTCTAGAATAATCAAAAAAGGCAACAAAATAGAGAAAACCAGGTTTACAAGTAATATGACTAAGACCCCAAACAGTGTTGATGGAAGGGTGGGTTGTAAAATAAGAAAGAAGATTGTAGTTACATGTCATATGATGTGTGGCCCTAGAATCAATGACCAATTTGGAAGATATGGAAACAAAACATGTATTGGGTGTACTTGACTCAACAAGGATAGAAACATGACCGAAAGGATGCTTTATTGTGTCTTGAAGCTGAAGAAGCTTGGCATACTCATCCGTAGATATTATAAAAAACGATGAAGAAGATTCTACACTAGAAGCAATATTAGTGGACGAAGATTTCTTAAACTGTAGCTTCCGACAATCACGCTTGGTATGTCTCAGTTTGTGACAATAATGACAAATGATCGTGCAGTGATCATGACTACGAGCTCCAAAATTTGGAACAGTCTTGTTAGGCCCGGATTGAAAGGAATGATAGGACCACCAATCTTGAAATGTTGCTTACCAAAGTAAGTACAACGTACCCTCCGAAAAACATCATTTAGATTGGAGATTTCTGAACCAGATAGAATTTGAGATTTGACAGTCTCAAATTTCAATAGAAGACCAACAAGAAAACTCATAATTGTTATATGTTCCCGCTGACTTCGTTGAACCTCGATATCAGAACTAAAAGAAAGCAACATATTAAATTTTTCATACGTCTTTTTAAAATCCATAAAATAACTAGTTAAAGTCCGATCTTCTTTGTTAGCTCTGTAAAAATTCTAACAAATATCATATATAAGTGAAAATTTTCCTTTGCCAAAATATAAAAATTGTCAATATCATAGATCCAATGGTCCTATCTATCCAACAGTAAAGGTAAGAAAACTGAATAAAATGAATTATTGGCAATGAAGGAGAGTGTTTATGGAATTGTTGACAATTGCAGCAATTTATCATTTTGTTTAGACAAATGAATTGTTGGCAATGACAATGAGTATACCCAACAACTAAAATATGATTCAATGCTATAATGTTTTAAATAAATGATTTTTTTTTGGGTGAGATGGTAAAAATATAAAGTTTTAATTTTTGAGAGTCAAATTAAAGATGAAAAAAGTATAATAATAGTTTAAGGACTATTTAAGTAATTTATTATTTTTTATTATACTAGATCATCTTTTCGTTACTATTTAACGACACTTTACGTTGGAGTGATCAAAATTTTACAACCCGAAAACGATAGTGACCTTATTGGTCATTTTTCAAAATCGGTGACTAAAAGTGTATTGGGGGTAAACGAAAGTGACTACCGTAGTAGTTTACCCTATATTAATTAAATTGTACTCTGAAACTAAGTCGATGATGAAATCTAACCTCAATGTTTCTCTTCAAGTCCTCGACTTCACCTAACCTATGAACGAAAATATATTTCGGAACTCTAAGCTACAGATGCTCAGTGGGTACACCGCCACTCGACCAATATCGCACATATCATGATTAAAGCAATGCAACACATGTAATATCATGAATGATATGATGGTGCTACCATAATCGCCTAAAAACATGACATCATGAATGTATACTATCGCACACAACATATACATATCAATACAAGTCACAAGGTAGTAAGGCTTGCGTCCACTCAACATTTGGATCCTCCAAATCTCATGCTAGGAATGTTACATCGAGCATCTTCTAATGAGTCTCGCATCCACACAACATCATGATCTTCTATTCAGAATAGTCTTCAATACATCACCCGAAATGTTACATCAAATGGACTTGTTTATGTTGCAACACTATTCTTAGGTATCTGGATTCCCATCACATAAGGGTTATTCCTAAGTTAAGAAACCTATCAATACACAACAAGTTTCTTGCTATCATAGAGTATCAAAAACCATCAAAGATCCCTATGGTTTCTACCATTCAATTAAATAACCAAGGCTTACCAACTCTTTTAGTTTAATTATTCATATTTGAGGTTAATTTATCAATTTCTCGGTTTTTGTATTTTTTTTTGCACTATAAGAAAACCTTAAAACTCATTATTATAAATTATAGAGACCTAGAACTCAAATACTAATGTTTTGACAGATTGCCCAACTAGTACCGATACGTCTATATGGGGTATCGGTACGCCACCCAATATCGATACATACCCAAGGTGTACCGATACGCTATTACCTTCTAAGATCCCAAACTACCTACCCGTAAAGATACAAGCCAACCCCGTATTGGTACTAATTCGTACCAGTATCGATACGCCTGTTTATTCCTAAACCAATGAAACAGTGGTATCGATGCGTCCTTACATTCCGATACCTAAAAATATTTCTGGAATTTGAATTAAGAAAGGAGTATTGGTAAACGGGATTTGCGTACCGATTTTCATTCTATCTAAAACCTTATTTTCTCTCTAGGGTATCGATACGCTTCTAGCTCTTATCGGTACGCCTGCACGAATTTGCAAGTTTGGACCTAAAATTTGTCAAGAACACCTACCAAACCATTTTAGATGATTCCCGAATCATTCATATACGTTATTGAAGTATTAATCAATGTGTTTCTATCCAAATTACAGTAATTCATCAACCAATCAAGAATTCACCATTAAAGGCATCTTAAGCTACCAAATTAAATCAAACATGATAATCACAAGTAATGAAGTCTACTTTCATGACATGAATGATGCATTGGGAGTTAGAAGGGTACCAACCTCAAGCTAAAACAACCCAAAATGTTTTTCCTACTCAACTTGCACATTTCCAAAACGTCTTTCCTACTTAGGTTGCAGCTTGTAACCCAAAACGTCTTTTCTACTCAGCTTAACCAAAACGTCTTGTTACAAAGATATTTTACTCCCCGATTTATAACTTCAATAAGTATTTTCTCGTAAGTCAAATCCTTATTAACTTCGATTTCCTCAAGCAGGACCATATGTAAAGGATCGAAACTTCATAACTATCATCATAGACACATGGAAAACATTATGTATAAGAGCTAACTTTGGAGCTAGAGCTAGACGATAAGCCACCGGTCCAACCCTCTCAAGAACTTAATAGGGTAAAATGTACCTTGGACTTAACTTCCTCTTTCTACCAAAAAAGATGATCCCCTTCCATGGAGATACCTTTAGAAACACTTTCTCTCCGAGGTCATACTCGATACGCTTACGCTTTCGATCCATATAAGCTTTCTTTCGGTCAAGCTGCTTATAAAGTTTCTTTGATGATTTGAAATTTCTCCTCGATTTGCTTAACAAGCTTTGAACCCACTATCCTTCTCTTGTTAAGCTCGGTTCAACATAAAGGTTTCCTACACCTACTCCCATACAAGGCCTTAAAAGGAGTCATTATAATGCTTGACTGATAATTGTTTTTGTAAGCAAACTCTACCAACGATAACTGCTCCTCCCAACTCTGATCAAAGTCCACAACATCGAAGCATGTCCTTTAAGATCTGGATGACTCTCTCAGACTATCTATCGGTCTGAGGATGAAAAGTGTACTAAAGTGCAACTTGGTATTCAAAGCCTCATGGATTGACATCAACAACCTTGTTCTGAACCTCATCTCCCTATCCGATATGATCGATGACAGTACACGGTGTAATCTCACAATCTCTTTGATATACAATCGTGCTAGCTTTTCCAAACTAAATTCCATGCACACAGGTAAGAAGTAAGCTTACTTTATCAATCGGTCAACTATAACTCATATAGCATCATGCTTCCTTAACGTCATCGACAACCCGGTGATGAAGTCCATGGTCATTCGATCCCACTTCTAATGTGGAATCTAGATAGACTGAAGCAAACCCAATGGAACCTGATGTTCCGCCTTAACTTACTAACACGCTAGAAATCTTGTCACAAACTCATATACATCTTTTTTCATACACGACACCAAAAGAAAGGACGAAGATCCTGATACATCTTGTTATTGCCTGGATGAACAGAAAACGGGCTACGGTGAGCTTCCCTTAAGATATGATCTCTTAGATCCTCTAAGGCTCATAAAAACAAACGAAGCTTGAAGTACATGATTCCACCATCCCACAACTCAAAGTCAGAAGCCTTACCTCTCTTAATTGTCTTTATTTGAGCTACCAACTCCTCATCGAGAACTTGTGTTCTCTTTATCTCTTGTACTATTGTGGCTTCTACACGTAGCTCCGCCAACAGACTACCAGCTTATTTCATCCTCAAATGAGCAAACATAGCTCTTAAATCCGACATGGACTTCGTACTTAAGGCATCGACGAACACATTCACCTTATTGAGGTGATACTCTATGAAACAATCATAGTCTTTCAACAACTCTATCCCCCATTGTTGTCTCAGATTCGATTCTTTCTGTATAAAAAGATACTTCAAACACTTTTGATCGGTATAGATGTAACATTTCTCCCCATAGAGATAATGCCGTCAAATCTTCTATATGAAGATAAAAGATGAAAGCTCAAGATCATGAGTGGAATAGTTCCTTTCATGGGGTGTCAACTATCTTGAGGCATAAGCTACCACCTTACCCTCTTGCATAAGCACACAATCCTACCCATTCAAAGAAGCATCACTATACACCATATAATTTTTTCCTAGTCCCGGTTGCGTCAAGACCGGTGCCTTTGTAAGATAGGCCTTTAACTGCTCAAAACTTTGTTGTCTTCTCACATTCCAAACAAAAGAAACCCCTTACTGAAGCAAATTGGTCAATGGTGTCGCTAAGATCGAAAAGCCTTTGAAAAACCTCCTTTAGTATCCGGTAAGTCAAAGAAAGCTACGAATTTCCGATACATTCATTTTTGGTTTATATTCTACCATAGCTTGGATTTTCTGAGAATCTACATGAATTAAATCCGCTGCAACTATGTGTCCAAGAAAGTCCACCTTTGACCACCAAAACTCACACTTATTGAACTTGGCGTAGAGACGCCTATCCATCAAAACTTGAAGAACTACTCTTAGGTGATAGTCACGCTCCTCCTCCGAGCATGAGTACACTAAGATTTAGGTGTGAAGATCTGATTCATCAAGTCCATAAAAGTTTTAGGTGCATTCGTGAGCCCAAACGACATCACCAAGAACTCATAGTGTCTATACCACATCCTAAAGGCAGTCTTTTAGACATCATCTTCTACGAATTTCTACTTATAGTACCCGACTTCAATTCGATATTAGAAAACACTCGGGCACCTCTCAACTGATCAAATAGGTCATTGATCCTAGGCAAAGGGTAATTGTTCTTTATCATGACCTTATTGAGTTGACGATAGTCAAAGAACATCTGCATCGATTCGTCTTTCTTTTTAACAAAAAACAATGGTGTTTCCTAAGAAGAGACACTAGTTCGAATAAAAAATCTCTCAAGAAACTCTAGGATCTGTTGCTTTAACTCCTTCACATCCAATGAGGTCATATGATACGACGCTATGGACACTGGTGTCGTACCCGACATCACATCTATATGGAACTCTAACTCTAGGTCGGGAAGTAAACCTAGTAAATCCTTCGGAAACAAATCGGCATACTCACAAACTGTTTTCAAAATCTCCAGCATTGGACTCTCAACCCTCACATCCATCATGTGAGATAAGAAAGCTTCACAACCCTGTTGGATTAACCACTGAGCTGACAAGGCTAACACCACATTCGATAAAAATGGGTTCCTATCTCTTCTCACCACAAGCTTAGACCCATACGCCACCCGAAACTTCAAACTCTTAGATTTATACCCCCAAACTTGCATCATGCTCGAAAAAAAAATCCATTCCTAGGATTGCTTCAAACTCTTGAAATGGTAGGAACATAAGATCTGCCAAAAAGATTGACCCTTGCACCTTGATTGGACACCTCAGATACACCTTATCCACTAAAACATGTAACCCCAATGGGCTTTTTACATGAACTCCTATCTATATATCCTCGGATGGTAGCCTCATTATTGAGATATCCCACTACAGATATACGAGTGGGTAGACCCCAAATCTAGAAGAGAAACTATAGGAATTGAAAACAAGTTAAATATACCTGAGATAATATCTTTCGCAGCATAGTCCTCTTGTTCCCTCATCGCATATTTTCTAACTGGTTCTCTAGTAGTGGATTAGAAGGTGCCTCCCGTTTCATGGCTAGCTCCGCCATGCGAGAAACCTCGACCCCTCTAAGCTTGAAACATAGTTTTTTGAGCTTAACCTGGTGGTGACATCACAACCTTAGAAAAATCCTTCATAAAATGATTCGGTGACCCACACTTGATACAAAATTTGGCATTGCCTCAAAACTCACCCAAGTGGCTCTGACAACACTGATTGAAAAATTGTGCACCGACACTCCTTTGTGAACCTTCTGGGCTCTTGAAAGAAGAATACACATATTGCCTCATAATCCCCACAGACTCTGACCTTCGGATCGAACTCGAACCTTAATTCAAAGCTCTTTTGTTCTGATTCCAACGATTCCTACTCCTACCTGAACCTCTTTGTCTAACAGAAGGCCCATAGGTCAACCCTTGTACTTGTTCTAGAGACTTAGCATTGGCAATCAACTCTGAAAACACCTTAGATGGTGCAACAGTTAGATAAGTTTGTATCTACTTCCTTAGACCTTTTAAAAACCTCTTACACCTTTTATTGTTTGTTTCAACCAATTCCAGAGCATACCGGATCAACTGCAGAAACTGTTACTCATAGGCGAAGACTTATTGGCTCCCTTGCACAAGATTGGTAAAACATTCCCTCAAGTTACCAATGTGAGTCTCACTCACATACTTCCTCTCAAACTCATCAAGGAAGTTATTCCAAGTAGGAGGTTTGGGATACCATCCAAGCTCCACGGTCTTCCACCATTCTCTAGCGTTGCCCTTCAAAAGCGACAACATACATGACAACTTGTCATCCTATCTCAACCTCATCTGTCACATAATCCATCGATTGTCATGAAACAAATGATAAGTTTGCACGAGATTGTCTTACCCGGTCCCATGAGATTCTACCGCTCTTTGCCTACACACCCTCTCAACTGGTGCCTCTCGATGCATAGCAGATGTCTTAGGTATAGCTCTTACAATTCTGTGCAAAGCTTGATTCAACTGTGAGAAGTATTTGGCCCCTTGACCAACTGTATCATCCGATAGTGCCTCTACATCGGGCATATACTCATCATCAAAGTCCCCTTCCCGGGAACCCCAACTTTCCTCATGATATCTACCTTGCCTTGACACGATTCTACTTCTGCTCAACAAGTAAACAAGGTTACGCAATTGAAATTTTAGCGTAAAGCAAGTATGACATTGACTCATGGGCATGTACTTGTCTAACACCTATATACCAAACTAGACTCCCTCACAGACTTCCTAGAACTGAATAAACCTACGATCTCATATCACTAAATGTAACACCTTCGACCCGGATGTCACATTGGGCTTGAGGCCTAAAACCCGTATTTTAAATTTTTTGTTTCAAAAGCCTAAAATAACAATTTCAAGTCCAAATCCATAACAAGTCCATTGAAATAAAATCCAATTTGATACATAAATCCAAGTAAATTAAAATAGTTTGGAGTTCCAATTAATACAAACCATTAAAATATTCGACTCGATCAAGTTTAAATAAGAGTTACAAATTACCACATAAATTTCGACAAGTACTAGCCCATTACATCAAATAACTTGTACTCTGACACTAAGTCAATGCTGAAATCCAACCTCAATAGTGTTCCTCTGGTCCTCAACTTCACCTAACCTACGCATGAAAACATATTTCGAAACGTTGAGCTACAGATACTAAGTGGGTACACCGTCACTCAACCAACATCACACATATCATGAATAAAGCAATGCAACACATGTAATATCATGCATAATATGATAGTGCTACCATAATCGCCTAACACATGACATCATGAATGTATGCTATCGCACACAACATATACATATCAACACAAGTCATAAGGTAGCGAGGCTCATGTCCATACAACATCAGGATCCTACAATCAGGGATTGAGGCCCGCATCCACACAGTATTAGGATCCTCTTAATCCCATGCTCAGAATGTTACATAAAACCAATTATTACAAATTATAGAGCCCAAAACTCAAACACTAATTTTTGGATAGATTATCCAACAAGTACCGATACGAATATATGGGATATCGGTACACCACCCAGTATCGATACACCCCCAAGGCATACCGATACCCAAAAGCATTTCTAGAATTTTAATTAAGCAAGTACTGTCAATACACGGGATTGACGTAACGATACGCCTTCTATATAAACCCTTATTTTCTCTCTACGATATCGATATGCTTCCAGCTTGTATCGGTACGCCTACACGAATTTGCAGGTCTTGACCTAAAATTTTCCAAGAACACCTACCAAACCATTCCTATACGTTATTGAAGTATTAATCGGGGTGTTTCTATCCAAATTACAGTAATTAATCAACCAATCAAGAATTTACCATTAAAGGCCATCTAAGCTATCAAAAAAAATCAAACATGATAATCAACATCAATGCAACCTAATTTCATGAGATGAATGATGCATTGGGAGTTAGAGGGGTACCAACCTCAAGCTACAACAGCCCAAAATGTCTTTCCTACTTAGCTTGCACCTTGCCCTTCCCAAGAGCCTTTAAAGCTCCTCCCACTTCTTTCTCTAAAAGGAATAGATAAATCAGGTATTAGACCTTTCCATGGGTGATTCTAAAGCTGAAAACTTGAACAAAAAAGGATTCAACAACACCCCTTTTTCACGTTTTGCTTCTCTACGCTCCCTTAAAGCTATCCTCCACCAAACCATAACTTTTTTACCTTGTTTTATAGATCTCACACAGTACTATAACTTCCTCTCAAGACTCTAAATGATATTCTTAACCAAACTCTAAAAGATAGCTCTTTAAACTTGTGATTTGGGTGGGGGAATGGATGGAGAACAAGGAGGGACATGGTGATTCACCTTCCTCTTTTTTCTACAAGAGACGTAAACTCTTTCCCTCCCTCTTTGTCCTCAAAAGGTAAAAGTACCCATATGCCCTCACAAAATAAGCCTTAGCCTACTAACAACGTAACTCACAAAGGCTTAGGGTTAACCCGACACTCGGATCTGAAATTTGGATCGTTACACTCAGATTCAAAATTCGGATCGTTAAAGTGGACACAGCAAATATATATTTTTATAAGAGAATATCAATAATGTAACATGTACGATTATATAAAAATAAATAATTATTTAATTATGTATTTTTATAACACCAACAACCAATTACATTGCTAAATCAAACTATATTAAATCTAGTTATTTTCCATCGACATTAGATAAGATACCAATCCATACTTTTTAAAAAAAAAATACAAAATGTTTACAATTTAATTCACATTCTGTGACCGCAGTTTTTAAAAAAAATATTATCGTGTTTGTTATTTAAAAAAAAAAAATACATATAATATGACCCAAATATATGAGCTTAAAACTTTTACTACGTCACCTTATTATATCAGTAGAGAAATGGTTTATGGAAAATTATATATTCATAAAATTATTCAATGAATGATCATAAATGAAAAATAATATTTATATGATACAAAGTTTAAAAAATATTTTTAACGTACGATTAAATAATTATTTTAATTTATATTTTTTTATATATTTTAACCTTTTAACTTTTTATTTGGAGTCAAAATAATCCTTATATGATTGAAAATTATCAACCGACTGACGATAAAAGCTTGAAAAGATTCGACAAAATGACATGTCATCAAAAATTAATTTTATGATTTACACAATTTTATAAGTCTTTTTTGATTGATGTGTAATTATATAAAGTTACACATTTTTTAAATGATATTACTATATCAACATGAACTGTAATATAAGTTTATCATATCATTTCAAACTATTTAAAGTTTATTGATTAATATTTTTTTACCGTCGAATAAACTAAAAATTAAAATACTTAAAAAATAAAAGCTCCGAATCCCCTTTCCTATTCAATAATAATAATAATTTTATTAGATTCTTTAATCTAACATTAAATCATTTTTATTGAAGTTTTTTTTATATATATTGTGTATACTATCAAAACATTTTTAACATTAACATTAAATTCTTCTTTAAAAATGAGTTGGCTTGAAAGGATCTTCAACAACTTGAACTCCAAATTCAATTTGATAGAAGAGAAAGAAAATAAGTGTGTAATAAAATCTCGACCAACCAAACAGTATCTAATCAATTTCTTTTTCCTTGTTTATGTTGGACTTCATAAATTTTCCCATGAACTTTAATCATTAAAAATTAAGAATTTACATTTTATATATTTTAATAAATAAATTGTATAATCACACGAGGATCATAAATAGATTGTCTTCTAATCAATGTTATCAAGGGGGTTGAACCATTTTACTATCTGATCAAAGATCTTTTATTTGAAGTATTTATCAGTATTTTTTATAATAGCAAATTCAAAAATATTTTTTATGTGAAAATATATATAATAGTTGATTTAAAAATTTTAATGTGAACACATAAAATAAATAAATTTTATGGTATATAAAATCAATAAAATGAATAACAAAAAAAAAAATCATACTTTAAGGTGTGTATTTGTTCACCCTTCACACCACATTGATCCAAACAATAAGGTATTTGAATAAGTGAAGCGATGGTTTAAAGATTTTGAGGGACTGTATAATTTATTAAAATGTAGCCTTTAGAAATAGGTGTTCATAACCCGCATTAGTTCTAAAATGTGACTCTTAGAAATAAGGCTTAACTCAGTAATAAGTGCCTAAAATATACACTTTTTTCTGAAATATGTGTCTAATGTTTTTTTTTTGCTGAAATAAGTGCCTAAATTATATATTTTTTCTGAGATAAGTGCCTAATGTATTTTTTGGCTGAAATAGGTGCCTAAAGTTTTATTCCCTTAGTATTTTAAGGTAACACTATTAAAAGGAAATTGTTTAATTTATAAATAAGTACCTAAACTATATATATATATTTTAAAATAGGTTCCTAATGTAATTTTTATTGAAAT
This sequence comes from Abelmoschus esculentus, assembly GCA_035048815.1. NCBI lineage: Eukaryota > Viridiplantae > Streptophyta > Magnoliopsida > Malvales > Malvaceae > Abelmoschus > Abelmoschus esculentus. Next base: position 9,745,818 of record JAUCBN010000049.1, read on the forward strand.
AAATGCCTAATTTTTTTCTTATAAGTAATTTATATTTCTTATAAGATGTAAAATTATTTATACATCATCGTTTTAATCTATTAAATTATTTATTATAGTTGATTAATAATTTATTTAAATTTGATTAGTAGCTGAAATTATGAGAAAAAAATATTTTTTAACAACACTAAAATAAAAAATAATTAAATTTATATAATTTTATGTAGAACTAATGTTTTGATATAATAATTGAAAAATAGTTTTGGACTAATTTGAAAATACTTCAAAAAATGTTTCCTATGTCCAAACTACTTGAAAATATATTTAAGATGTTTTTGAGAGTTTTTAAATATGTTTAAATGATTTAAAGAAACCAAAGAAGGGTTTTTAACCCAAGTGTTTCGATACACCTTCAAGGTTTTTCGATACCTGTTCTTCAATGACATGTTTTCAAAGGCAAAATCACAGTGGTATCGATACTGGTATCGATACCTTTTCACCACTGTGATGCTTGGTTTCGATACCGGTTTCTAAACACCCCCAACGATCATAAACGATTTTATGAAAAACCCCAACGGCTAGGAGCGGTATCGATACTGGTATCGATACCTGTTCTTATTGCAGGTTCAACGGCTATTTCCCAAAGAGGGTGTTTCGATACCAGTCTCAGGGGTATTGATACCGCCTGCACCAGAAGAAGAAATATGCCTTGAAATCAGCTCCAAACGGTCCCAAAACATCTCCAACGGCTATAAACGGCTAGATCATGAGAAGACTAATGCTTCAATTGTAACAACAATATGATCAAAGATTTGTCTTAGTGCTTAAATTCCTATTATTTGGGTAGACAAACACTTGTGAGCTTAATTGTCAATATATGCTCAAGTGTAATTAAGAATTGGGTGAGTACTTAGATTGCAAACATTAGCCTTGTTAGAAGGATTAAACAAGTTTGCTAAGTTTTTCTTTGTTTGAGTGAATTCCCAAAGTTCGGGTTATGAACTTTGGATGCTAGATTCGGGTTTGAGTCTAGGATTGTAAGGTTATCCCTTTGGCCTCAAAAGGTTGAAATTCTTAGTGAATTTGGGAAATCCTTAGTGGGAAGCTAAGGTAGTGGATGTAGGTGCTTGTTCGAAGGCCGAACCACTCTAAAATCCTTGTGTTCATTGTTTATCTTTTTGCTTCCACAATAAATCACCCAAAGTCTTCTTTCTCCATCAAATTGGCAAGTTAATTGGTTATCAATCGAGCCACATCAAGCCCAACATTTTATATTAATATTTTTCAATTCTTTTTCGATACAATTATAAATGTAATAGGAATATAAGAATTTTTGTATATATTTCCCATGTGAACCGGCGACATGTCCTTGTAAGTGAATCGATTTGTCCCATTGATGATTGTTGTGGAAAATATAAAAAATATTAATATAAAATTATATAAATTTTAATTATTTTTTATTTTAGTGTTGTTAAAAAATAATTTTTTCTCATAATTTAAAAGGTTAAATGATTAATTTAAGATATAACTAATTTTATATCTTATAATAAATATAAATTACTTATAAGAAAAAAATTAGGTATTTATTTTAATAAAAATTACATTAGGAACCTATTTTTTTTAAAAATATAGTTTAGGTACTTATTTATAAATTAAACAATTTTCTTTTAACATTGTTACCTTAAAACACTAAGGGAATAAAACTTTAGGCATCTATTTCAGTCACAAAATACATTAGGCACCTATCTCAGAAAAAATATATAGTTTAGGCACTTATTTTAGCCAAAAAAAAAAACATTAGGCACCTGTTTCAGAAAAGATGTATACTTTGGGTACCTATGATTGAGTTAAGCCTAGAAATAATTGTTCTTTTTAGGATCCCTATGCAGTCGTTATTATTACGTATGTCTAGAACCTTATAGAAGCAATTATAATAAGAATAATCAATAAGATTTTATAATCAATTGCTACATTTAAGAAACAATTATAATATTTTAACAATTATAACTCATCTTTCTTTATAACATTTTCAAAATCTTTATAATGTATTTCGAGATTAACATCATCTAATGAATTGTAGTTTATCAGAATTTTGGGACCTCTTTTTAAGTGACCTTATACGGTTGCTCTTATTGTGCTTGTTCAGAACCCTACTGAGTAGGTGAGTACTTCTCCAATCTCGAATGAATCAAGAAAACCCTAACAATAAGGTATTTTTATTGCTCTTTTAGTTTTCAGGGCGAAGGACTGACTTGCATCATACATTTAGTTTTAGTGAGTGAATCTTTTAACAGAAATTTTTTACATAATAATACTTCGAACATAGAACCTATATAAATAAAATTAAGTTATTTATCATTTGGATCAAACCTGTCGGTAATAATAAGGTATTTGATGCATATTTGAGTTAGGTTATGATATGTCAATAAGGTATTGGATACATACTTGTTGGTCATTACATCGAAAAATTATATCATGGGTCAGTCTCACCACCTGTCCATAGGACCAACCAATAGAAATTGTCCATTTCATCAATTTTTCCATGTCATAATTTTTTCCCAAGTGAATCTTCACTTGAAAAATTAAAAAATAATGAGGTGGACAGTTTCTATTGGTTGGTCCCATAAATGACATGGTGGGACTGACCCATAATATATTTTCTCGATTACATCGGTAATGATTATAATAGTGATAAAACAAAATTTTAATAAGATGTCAACGTGTTATTAAATAAGACTGTTCACGTAAGCAGAAACCTTATTATATTACATGATATATATGATTTGACATCAACCAACTAAAAAGAAAAACAAATAATAAATATATTATGAGCAATATCCATATTTTTAAATTTAAAAGGTGAAGGCAGACAAGAAAAATTTATTGACATTAAATTTCAAACATTGAACTTATTAAATGATACTTTAATATTATAATAACCAACAGAATTAAATAAAATAATTTATTTTTTTTTAAAATTTTTATTATCAACCATTAATATAAAAGATGAGCAGTTTGGTATTGTTTAAATAAATTTTAAGATTAATTTTTTGTGTATACAATAAGATTTTATTAAAAATTTATTTATTAAAATTAAATGTGTGACGCGATTATATTTAAATTAATTGAGATAAAAACCTGAAGAACCCAAAGGTAATAAAATAATTATTTTTCTTACTGACAATCAAATGATTAGAGGCGGTTCAAAGATTTTGGGCCCTGTGCAACGTATTAAAATGTGATCCTTAGAAGTAATTGTTCATAACCTTCACTAGTTCTAAAAATATGATTCTTAAAAGCAATTGTTCTTTTTAGGGGCCCTTGTGCAATTATTTCTATTTCGATTGTTCAGAATCTCACTGATTTTTATAAAAAAAAAAAAAGAAAAATTAATAAAATTTTATAATCAATTGTCACATTTAAAAAACAATTATAACTCTTTTTTAAGAGTATTATCAAAACTTTTATAATGAATTTCGAGATTAATATTAATTTATCAAAAATTTAAAACTTTTATTTTTTAAAGAGATCTGTGCGATCGCTCTTATTGCGCCTGCGTAGAACTCATCGTAAACGAATGAAATGAGTTGGTGATGCGTGATTAAGTTTGTAATTATTGAAGTTAAAATGGCAATGAATATAGGGTTGGTTGTTGCAGTCATTTCATGTAATTAAATTCCAATGACTGTTGAGAAATCTGGTGAGAAATGATTTGTGCTACTAACTTTGATGCTCATATCCACGAAGAAATGTATTCAAGTGGTTGTATTGTTACCTCCAAAGTAATTTTTTATTTAAAAAAATTATACGTGGAGATGGGTATTTGACCCGACCTAATCGAATTGAGTTGGTTTTATTTAAAAAAATAGTGTTCGAGTTAGATCAGATCAAAATTTTATTAAGGATATATCCAAAAAAAATTATATTATGAGTCATTTTATCACGTTATCTATTCAACTAATAAAAACATTCATTTAATTATTTTTTTCTCCTCAATATTTTTAAAGTGAATTTCCACTAATGTTTACGGTTAATTATATTTAAAATTAGTTTTTATCAAGTGAAAATTCACTGTATAAAATGATGAGATAAAAAAAATAATTAAATGGATACCTTTAATTAGTTAATCTCATGAATGACGTGGTGCGAATGACCTATAATATAATTTCTCATGTGTTTAGATTAATTTTGAATTTAGGGTAAAAATATTTGACCCGGCGCGACCATGACTAATATTGTAATTTTTTATATATATTTTTAGGCATATTTATAATAATGATCTCTCTTTATATTTCCTACGATTAAGTTTTTAAAATTATTTTTTTTACAATTTGGTCCTATAATTATTTTTTATAGTTAAATTTTTAAAATTATTACAGTTAAGCCCTAAAATTATTTTTTATATATAAACCAAGTAAGATTCAGTTCGATTTAAGATGTATAATTTAGGATCAAGTCAAATTTTCAAAAGATATTGTCAATCGGATTCAAATTTATGATCAAAATTGAGCAGTATAATAATAGGATAAACTACAAGCAGTGGTAACTAAAATTTTAATACATTTTAAAATTATCATTCAAATAAAAAAATTCATTAAAGTTACCATAGTTAATAAAGAGAATTTCATTTCGATCACTGAATTAAGGGTGAATATTTGATCAAATTGAATTGAATTAAAATTTTCAAGTTAACTAATTTATAGAATAATATTTTATAAACCCAATCTAAATTGAATTTTTTTGAGTCAATTTGTTCAAGGTTTTAATCAAATTTAAATATAAATATTTTATAAAAATTTTGTGGTACTAGTTAGTTCCAATTTAAATGATTTTTATATATTTCTTTCTTTATTTTTTATGTGTGATATGTATACATATACATCAAGTATAATTAAGAAACTCAATTTAAACTTAAAAAACTAATATATTAATTACTAAAAATTTTAAGTTAATCTTTATTTTATAATTATTTTTTTATTTTTAAATTTAAATCTAATTTATAAAATTATAATTAAATATTTACGTAAATTAAATAATAATTCAGTTTTTTTAGTCTAGTAAAGTTTTTCACAAGCCTACATTTGTTAAACGACTAACGACATCTACGTAGCGCTCCCAAATGTCAATATGGTAGAATTTAAAATTGGGTAAACCATAAATTGGACCACTTAATATTTCACGGTTTTCAGAAGTGGCGCCAAACTTTATATGACTTTTACTTTGACCTCAAATTATTAAAACTTTTGCAATTTGACCCTAATTTTGTAGAATTCACAACATAATCTTCCTGATTTGAATTTTCCCCCCCAAAAAATAGGGGTCGTTAGCTTCTTGGATAACAAGTTCTAGTTATAAAGTTGCAAAATGAGGATTTATTAGTTAAAAAAAAGGAAAAACAAGTTCAAAACATCTGAATCATGCTTAAGCCAGTTGGTTCCAAAGCTTAAAAAGTTCCGATTACAACAGGGGAAGAGTTTATAACAAATGGTTGTCTCTTCTCCCATGTAAAAGATTAATAATAGTTCGAATCGAATTGTCCTCGTCTAGAGGGATTAGAACTGGAACTGCATCTCAGGTGAATAGCCAAGAGCGTCAAGGTGGCCGGCCATGGCCTTATTCATGGGTGGAGGGCCACACCTTAGAATCTACAGGGCATAATATTAAATTCAAGTTCAAAAATTTTGTTAGTTGTCAAAAATAAGTCATCTTTCCATGTAGCAATACTATATATATATATATACTGTACCTTGATATCATGAGCAGGTGCTGGGCAGCGGGTCTGAATCATTTCCTTTGACACAAAGCCAACACCACCATCCCAGACTTCGGGAGGCTGAGGAAATAACATAATCATAATGTAGTTTGTTAATAAAACGGCTACTAACGTTAACTTCCGGTATGTAAAAAGAGGCTATCCGCAGCCGATAAACTTCAAGGTTGCATGTATATGGAAAGAGATGCAGTAATGGAAAATATTTATAGAGTTTATACATGCAATGCACATGCAAGTTATATCAACACATCAGAACAGTTCAGTGAATGTAGGAATGCCATTAATTAGTCTAAGACCATCATAATCTTCAAAACAAAGTGACAATTACATCAGATTGTTCAAGTAGCTTAAACCACATACCATTTGCATTACCGAATCGGAGGAAATAGCATGTCACTTATTTCTACTAAAACTTGAAAAATAAGGATTGTTTGCACTAAAGTTGGAACAGAATTTTTTTTGGCATTTAATTACCCTTTATTTTTACTAAAGCTTGTTAGTATTATCCATCATAATTGTACAATCATTGCTGCATGAAAAAAGAGGAGCATGACATATCAGTAACTTCAGATGCCAATAAAGCTTCTCGGCTTCTACGAGATTTACAGAAAAAATGAGGCAGATAAAGAATGAAAGAAAATGTGTTAGGAGAGAGCCACATGAGAAAGGCAACAAACCTGATTCAAAACATAGTAGACACTGAAGCGACCAGGGTAATTAGCGACAAGGCTATCCAACTCTTCCTGCAAATACATCATTAAATGTGCAATGCTCATAAAAATTGCAGCTATTTAAGGAAATGCGACGATAACATGGAAATGAAGTCCATCAAGACATTTGTTAATAAAATAGTATAGAAGTTGAGTTAATCAAAATTCCATGAGACTATTCTAAAGGTCTAGCATTAGATAATAAAGACATAAGCAAGGAATTGTGCCGGTCTTAAGTCCGGACCTTGAGGGTCTTGTCTAGTATACAACCGCATTCAAGACTCAACATACCTTGGCATTGCCCATAGAGGCAGCCTTAGAAGAAACCTGTCCTAGATTTTTTACTTTGGACCAATCATTAAGATGAGTAGTACTAGTAGAACAGTTAAAATAAAAAGGTAGACAGAAAAATACCTTCAAAAGAATGTCCTCATATGTAACATTTGCATAAATAAGGTTGACATTTGTTGTATCTTTTGGGTTCTCCAATATGGCTCTGGCTACCTGATCAAAACCAAAACCCGAAAACAATTGATGCTGAAATGTTATACAAACATTTAAAACTTTGCATCAGGCTATAATTAAAACGTGGAATGGCAACATGTCTCAAGTCCAACCAAATACATTAAAAGAATACTCTGAAAAATGACTGACATACTTGGAACATTGGAGTAATTCCAGATCCTCCAGCAATCATCCCAAATGCTCTAACTTGACCAGGATGATACCTGAACCGCCCCTGGAGGAAACAATTCAAGAACAACATTAAAAAATGTTAAGAAGTGTGAATTCTTGAGTTGAACATAATTCAGAAAAGGCAAGAGAGCCAGTTAGGAAGAAAGTCGTGTATAATATTAGGAAAGCATATAAAACAAACATGATGTGTTCATATCCTATAGGAAATGCACTGGAATGCTGGTAAGATTGCATCAGACTCAAGAGTAATGAGTGCAAAATTGTGTTTGATGGAGATAATCTAATCTTTCAGGTTGGAATGAAGGCAATGACTAGCTTGCAGGGGGGAGGGGGGGGGGGGGGGTAATCATTGTTGCCAACAACAGTAGCAAAGTTATACAAAGAAACAGGGTGGAAAACGAAAAAAAGAACCCTACAGAAAATGGCAATTTATGCATTCATATGAGAGAACCGTATACCTTGGGACCCTTCACAGCAAGATAATCACCAACACGCATCTCTCTGAAATGGTGTGACATCCTTCCTTGAGGGTACATCTACTCACAAGCAAAGTTTCATAAGTAAGTTCGTAGATGGGACACCCAGATAAATAAATGTCACAATGAAGATAACTCCAACCGGCAAGAAATTTCAGGTAAGTACCTTAATAACTAATTCAAAACGACCAACATCAGAATCCAATGTTGTAGGTGTATATGGTTTAATAACTTCCTCGCCTTGGCTATCCTTGCCTCTGTTAAGATGAAAAACATCTAACTTATATAGTAGTGCAGTTCCAAGCAATCTGAAAGTATCTATATGACTATAAGTCTATAACCATTGGCCTAGGAAGAAATACAAAAAGGATGAATACAATCAGCTGAACCTGCAACTTATATGCTGCCCGATGGGAAGACCCAAAACTGATGTAGGTGTAGGAAGTTCAAATGTGAACTTTGCCACATTATGACTCAGCTGCTGGCGCTTGACAAGCTTAAAATCTTTGAAATTCTCTGGATCTAGACAGCCTGAAAGCACATAACGAGAACACAGAGTGTACAACTTCGTAAGCAAACAAGAAAGTAACAAAACTTGGGGAAAGGAAATGTGTACTTAGAAGTAGAGATTAATACTCAATAAGTCAACTTTTTGTAGGGTAAAATAGTTTATTGCTTTGCATTAGCAAAGAGAAGTCCATCGACAATAGAGAATAATATAAGGAATTAAGGATCCATAAGAGCTCAAAAATTGTTAACAAGCAAAACTCAAGAAGATTCATCACCTTGACTACTTGAACCTGAAACTTTGCCTGATCTAGATATTCATAAATTCATACATATACAACTTTGATCAGATATTCAGAACAATTCACATCTAAATATAGTCCATACCCATATTGACTCCATTTTCTTTTAACATTTTTCACTTGATTCCAGCTTACACTGTTCTTTATAAGCACAGCCAAGTTATAATTGCTCAACTTCCTGAGTGATTTTTTCAATTAACAACAAAAATCAAGACCCAATTTCATCTTTTATTCACTACATTCTTAACCACAAGCTATTACTCTACATTCTTAGAAAGAACCATTAACCAATATATATAAACACACCAAAACATACACAAAAAAAAAAGATTTAAGTGCACCTATTACTTAACACTACAATAATAATCAATTTATATATATAAAAAAAACAATCTTTGAACCAAAGAACAGAATTTAAGGGCTAAAAAAACGGCATAAAGCCAAATGAGTGAAAAGTCGAACCTTTAGGTTTCCTAGAGGAAAAGAGATAAGCAGCACCAACAACAATGGATAAAACAGCTACTGCTCCACCAACAAGAACTTGAACATCCACAGATTGCAAGAATTCCAAATCCATGATCTTAAAAACCAGCCACCGCAGGTTCCAACACTTCTAACAAAAAAAACCCAGATTTAGAATTAATGGGTTTATTCCTGGTTTAGCTTTTGCAGTGGTGATTTGGTTTGCGTTTGGTTTATAGGCAGAGAAGGGAAGATGTAAATGGGCAAACGTTAGGTGGAGGCACAATACATTTCCTCTCTAGTGAGACCAAAAGTGAAGAATCTGGTGCACCTACCCCCGGTGCATCACAGTCTCCTCGCACTTGTCGTTCTCCAATAGGATAGAAAATGTGACGTGGACTTAAGGTTTTTTCTTTAATCAATTAATTTATAAAAAAATATATTTTAATATATAAACCTTATAAAAAATATAATTTTTAATATTTAAACTATAAATTTTAAAATCTAAATCTTTAATTTTAACATATTAAAATCAAAACTCTAAACCTTAAATCTTAGATTTTATACTCTACTATTTAAAATTTTAAACTCTAAATCACAATTAAAAATTTAAAATCCTAAATATAAAAGGATTATATATCGGATATTCTCCTATTAAAAAATGCCACACTTCCATTTAGTCTTACTAATTAAATAAACTACGACCCGCCTAAATTATTTTACATATTTTTATATAGCTTTACCTAACTTTATATCTTATTGTGAGGGTTAATGTTCGTTTAAATATCCAGATATCAATTCAAAACATATTAATCGTAGCCGCTCTTTTCTTTTTCTCTTATTTTTTTTAGTCGTTCTTTACTTTGAAATCTTTTTGATCGGTGATCGACAATCAATAAATCTATTATTTTTTTTGTTTTCGTTTTTAATTTTAATAAGAATCTCTATTTTTATAGCATGCTCTTTCTGTCCTTGTGACACATTTTCTTCTGTCTTTGTAAGAAGTTTTTGTTTTCGTTCTATGATTTGATATATTTGTCTTTGTGGCATGTTTTAGCATACCCTAGCAATCGTTTGTTGTTCGCACAGAGATTCAATCGATACTAGTTTTTGATTTATTTATTTTTTCGGTGGTCACTTGAAAAAAATTATTCTCACTTGGTTGATAGTTGTTTGTCGATGAAATCAGTCCTGGGTAGCAGTACTTTTTGCATTATAGTTTGGATCACCTACAAATCCTTCTTTCTTTGTTATGCGTCTCGTTTGGCCAGAGACAAAGAGATTTAAGAAGCTTCTGAATTTTATTGCTATACTTATCTCCATAGAAATTTTTATTTTTCTTATTTTTTGGTTGTAAGAATCTTTAGATTGTTTAATCCAATTATTTTACTTTTTGATTGCGATGTAATTATAATTTTTCTATGAATTTAATAAAAATTCAGTGGCATTTATCAAAAAAAAATTGGATTAGAGATTAAACATTGATGACCGATTGGTTAGAGTTATTGTTAAGTGCATAATAGTCTTATACTTTATACCCTATTCAACTCAATTGTTGTTTGTATTTAATAGATTTAGATGATAATAATAAACAATTCTTCTCATTTTCTATATTTCAACATTCATACAGTTATTTAATGATTTAATACAATATTTGGTAGGATAAGGTTATAATTTTCTTTCTTAGACATGAATTATGCCACCTAGATACCAGATATTGATGAGAGATTCTGAATGAAGGAAGATGTAGATCACACCAAACAAGGACAAGATATAGAACAACACCCGTCATGGCGATAAACCTTGCCGCCGCCGCAACACTAGAACGATCGTAAATGGAGTGCGAAAGAAAGATCACAAAGAGTTGAATCGTTTGAGACAAGTCCGAAGAAAAAAGAGAGCAAGGAAAAACGAGAAAAACTTTAGTGAAAGTCGCACGAGAAAAGAATTCTCATAGAAATAAACTAGGAAATAAAATAAAAATCTTTTATTTATGTACGAAAATTGTACAGGAAAAGAACGGGAAAAGAATTTTGGTGAAAGTCGCACGGCAAAAGAACTCAGATGCTACCAATAGACAAGAAGCACCAATTATCAATTCTACAGGTAATTACTATTTTTTGACACTACAATTATAGTTATAAAACAAAAATAATATATGATTATAAGTTTTTTTACATATAAGGATTGAATATTCTAAAAAAAAGAGGATGGGGCCAACTAAAATTACAAAGCTTGCAAGAAAAAAAAGCTAAAGGTCAAAAACTCGATATTCAATTTCTTCTTCCGTACAATAAGGTATGTGGTAAGCATGCCAATATTTTTAAGTTTGAAATAACAAATTGTGTTCGACAACATGCATCATTTCATATCGCTAGTTTAAAAACGATGTCAAGATATTATGGCTCATCTTGAAGGTATGATATATATATATAAATATTATAAATATGTATGAACATAAGTACTATCCTTACAACATTTATGATACACATTTACTTTAAAATTATTGTATTATTATTTATATATTTTTATTTAATTTTAGGATAAATTTAACTTTTTCGGTGATGTATATCCTTATGTGATGAAACAAGTGCAAGATCAGTATAAAAATCGTTAATATCATTTATATCGTTGTTATTTGAAGAGCACTGAATGTCTAAGTAATGTGAGCATAAATGATTGGGAATGGTTCATTGCTAATAAATGGACTACAAATAAATTTACGATATGTTTATTTAATATTTTTATTTTTTATTCATGTTATATAAAACTAACTTTTAATCATATTGTAGTCTAAGAGTGATCGAAATAAAGTGAACAGAGGACACCAACAAATTGGATCCATTGTTGGCACAAAATCAATTGTTCAAAAAGCATAAGAGATGATAAATTAAATATTCAATTTATATACATCCATCGTATTTATTCATGTTATACAAGGTGAATTGAAGTAGATTTTCTTCTTCTTCTTCATGGCGTTAAACAAGGTGAGTTGAAGTAGATTTTATAAATGAGCCCTAAAATACATACACCAATTTGATGGGAACATGACTGAAACATAAGCGAAATACATGATAAATACCAACAAACATGATTCATGCAAAACATAAAATATATAATATCCAATACCCTAACATATACACTACTGATTCGTTAAGCTTAGTCTACCCTAGATAAAGAAATAAAATATTTCTGATTTAATTATTAAAGATACAATTCGAAGGAAACATCTTATTGTTTAACTTTCCAAAGATGAAGTAATAAGTAAACATGTTCTCCCTGACAAAGACATCGGTATCACCCATTATCTCTATGCACCGTTGAGTAAAATATTCCAAACATAAATATGAACCACAAGACCACGACAAACTTTCAATGAAACTTAACCATGCAACAAGATAAAACCAAAATATTTATAAAAAAATGCATTAAAAAATAAATTTAGGGGGAAATTCTGCCACAAAACTTTCAAATAATCCGGCTTTGACTAAAATATTCAATGAAACTTTCAACTAAAAGGGGTTCGGGGTGTAATTTTGCTACAAAACTATTAATCCTTAACCAAATTAGGGGGAAATTTAAATAATCCGACATTCACTAACCCTAAAACAAAATTCAAATCGAATTAAAAAAAATTTAGGTTACCTTCGAACCCTTCACCGAAAATGGGGAAATAGGGTTTCAAATAATGGATTCCGGCGGTGACAATGCTGGCGGACGACCGGAGAGCAAACGAAGATGATTTTGGTTAGTTCTCGTCGACGGAAGAGCTTTGATCGACCACTGGACGCGTGGTTTGAAAAAGGGGTGAAGGAAATTTGGGGAAAGGTTTTTGTGAAATGTGGTAATTCGCACGATAGAATGTGATTAATTGGGCAGGCTGTGCGGCGTTTGTCTTTAAAAACGCCACAAACATACAAAGCAATTGCGGCATTTGGATTCAAAACGCCATAAAAATACAAAGCAGTTGCGGCATTTGTTGGACAACGCCACTAAAGAGACAGACTTTGCGGTGTTTTCTGAAAAAAAAACGCCACAATTAGTTTATACTATTGTAGCGTTTATTGATAAACGTCACTATTTTAAAAAAATCGGCGCTAATGAATAAACGCCACTATGTGTGGCATCTGTTATGGCATTTTATCGAAAAACGCCGCTAATATTGTCGCTATAGGTTAAATCTGGTGTAGGGTTTTGACCATTTTCAGTTTTCGTTTAATCAAGTGGTGACATGTGTCACATCATCTTTCATCATCCTTCCATTAAATTTGTAACCATAAGGGTCAAAATAAGTTAATTTAATAAATTTAATAGATTAATTAGATGAGTATCTCAATATAGTTTGGTGCCACCTGTGTAAAAAACTTTTTTTTTTTTTATTTGCAAACCAAAACAAACCATCCTTTATTTGAATCAAACCATCCTTTATTTGAATCAAACATAGATTAGCCTCTGTTGAGGTAAATTGTACAAAGACAAGAACAAAGAAAAATCAAACTCCAAAACTTACTAGTTTTGATTATTAACGAAGTAGCTTTAAACGAAAGAAACATATCCTTGGCAGCAATGGTTTTAAGTTTTGGACATACCAGTGTGTTTGTTTGTTTAAGTTTATATCTTACTGTTACCAAAGCAAGAATTTGGAGAAACAAATGCTAGGAACTCTGTATCACGTTCCAGAAAACACATCTCTTTGTCCGATAATGTAACCCATGCTTCGACGGCGTTGTGCTGCTTTCCATTTCTTAGAAAGAACAAATTGCGTATGTCTCGGTTATGGCTATCAATTCCTGGAATGCTAACCAGACTCGGTTTTCCCCAACCAAAATCTTCATTTCCATCCACAGTATTCAACAAGCTGCTCATAAGACAAAAGTCTGCATATCCTTTTGACACCATTTCTTCAACATGGCTGAGTTGCTCCGTCAAAGCTTTAAATCCTTCCAGAATAACCTGGGGATCACTAGGGACATTTTCCATTGCTTCTTTCAGTAGATAAGCCAACTCGGATAAGTCTACATCTTTCCCAACTGGGGTATACATGCTGATTGCCAACCCAAACATGTTCCCGATCGAATAACTCGGTAATCGGGGTTTCAATTTGGGTCGAAAGTTTACTGCTTGGCCACAAATAGCTGGCTTTAGAGCTCCCGAAACTGATCGAGAAGCCTGGATGGAATGTTTCCACAGGAATGCACTCAGAGCTAATGAACGGGAAGGATGCTCCAAGCTTTTGCTTTTCGCTTTAAGCACAAGAGTCGTGATCGCATTGACATCAAACACGAAACTCCTCGTCATCTTACGCCTGCCGTCATTGAAGACCAGTCTTTTTAGGGCCGCATTGTCGGGCATCGATTCGATCGGAGGAAAAAGCCGCGACGATGCCCCTAACAATCCAGGATTTGGTATCTCACCATTCGAGCCACGACTGTAAGCTGCCCAACTGTTGAGGAAAGCATACACGGTTGTTCCATCAAAGATCTTGTGGAAACAACAGAAAGCTAGTGCAATCCCACCGCAGTCGAAGACATTGACTTGAACAGCCAGTAGGGGTACTGTTGGGTCTGTAACATAGCGAAAGGGTCGACAAGGAAGCAATTGGTTCATTCCCTCCAGTTTGTCAGTTCGCTCAATGAAATCAGATAACCTTCCTTTCACCCTGGCTTCAACATATGGAATTCCCTCGTTGAAATCAGTAATAAAAAGGTTGTTTTTCACCCGACCAGCAGCAGGGTAAAACTGAATCAAAGCTTTCGAGAGTGACTGTTTAAGTTGGTCTGAGAATACGGAACCGTCGATATAGGAATCACTAGGTTTAGAGTAGAAGAGGATTCCCGCAGTATAGTGGCTTGTACTCAGTTGATCTAGAAAGGAAAGCTTAAATGGCTTCAAAAGATGAAGTTTTGAAGATGATGGCTTAACTATTTGCTTAGAAGTAATCTGAACTTCCATTTCTACAACAATAGCAATGAGAATTTGTCTGTTCTATTTCAGTTCAGGTTCCACTGGATTTTATATTAGGTTTGACCATTATAAAAAGCTTGCCACGAGGAGAATTAGTCTGGAATAGATTAAGGGAAGTTTCGTTACATCTTTAAATATTCAGGCTAATATGGAAAAACAAAAACTATTATTACATAGAAATTATATTATGGGTAAGTCTCAATCACGTGTCCATACGACTAACTACTAAAAATCACTCATATCATCATTTTTTATATCATATATTTTTCAAAGTGAATCTTCACTTAAAAAACTGTTTTTAAAATGAATTAACAGTAAATATGAGTGAAGATTCACTTTAAAAAATATATGACATGAAAAAAATGATGATATGGATGATTTTTAGAGGTTGATCTCATAAATGACGTGGTGAAACTTACCATGATATAATTTCTCATTATTACATTACTTTAATAATTTTTAGTTTTAAAGGTTTAATAAAATTTTGTTACTTTCAATTCAAACCTAACTATATTATTATTTTCATCTGATCATTGCTCAAAGCATACATATTTATAACTTCTAGACATGGAAAATGTGATTATTTAATCTCAAAACAGGTATGGTGTCGCTTGAGAAAGAAGGAAGATGAACATTTAATAATTGAGGAAAAAAATAAAACAGAACGGTGTAGTTTGGGTTTGAAAACATAAACCCCAGAAAACGTTGTTTAATATTTTTCAATGGAATATAATATTTATTTTATCTTTGAATTTTTAGCTCTTAATGTGTTCATCATTGTTAAATATTTCATGCCAGTCAGGTGCTTATATATTGGGTAAACTATTGAAATGTTCATGTTTATCTTGTTGGGAAAAAATGAAGAAAATTAATAATTTTAAGTTATATTTTAAATGGACGAAGATAAAAATTTGAATAATATTTTTATAAGATCTTATTTTACTTTATGAGATCTTTATAACGATATCTTATATGCTTAAAACAGATGATTGATGAATGAGAAATTAATGCTCAAAGTTAGATAATTATATATTGAATAAGTAAAAACCCTATATCCCATATTAATGGGATAAATGAAATGAATATATATATATTTACCTATTTTATATTTATTAAATTATTTAATAAAAATTATACTTCGTGCGTAGACACAAAGGGTGCAAATCAAAGTGAATAAAACTTATTTCATTTAGGACATACTCACATGATGTAGTAATATGAATGTTTGGATTAATCAAGTTGTTTGTGAACCTATGGATATTTTATCTACTTTAAATTAATTTTTTTTAATTTTAATATTAAATAGGTAATGTATGTAATTCAATTTTTTTAATCTAGCTTTTTTCCATGTTTCTTGTTAAAAAATTTAAAAATTAAATTTTAAGTCCTAACTCTAATTTTATAGACCCAAAACCCTACACTATAAAAAAAATACATCCTACCCCTAATTCCATAAACCCTAATCACAACCCCTAAACTTGAACACTAAACTATAAACTCACTAATTTAAAATAAAGGCACTGATGAAGATATAATTAGGAAGTAGACGGTTTTCATCCATTCATAAGAGCAATAAAATAGGTAATTGTATATAAACACTTCTCATTCTATTTATCTTATTAATATAGGATAGTGAGATTTTACTTCCTTATTCAATTCATAATTGTTTTACTTTGAGCATCAATTTCTTATTTAAAGGAATATACAATTTTATAAAATCATTATTTAAATCTACATCTTTACTTATTTAAAATATGATTCAAATTTATTATTTCCATACATTTTTTCAACAAAAATTACGAGCGGCATTTCTTTTGTTTGTTTATATAGTTTATATTTTACAATTACAAATATAATGTAAATTGGGCACCATGAATTGTAACAAAAAAGTAAAAAAAAAAAAAAAAACTATTACATTGAACTTTAATTCATGTTATGTTTTTTATTTCATGCATGTAAATTTCGAATTTTCTCTCGTTTATAATATTTGATTAAGATCTTTGAAAAGGTTTGTATTTTGTTAAAAGTAAAAGAATTATCAATGATCATTTGGATAAGTTAGACCATTTACCGAAACAAAACAATTAAAATTAGAGATTTATTGAATTTGAGAGTTGATTACGAGTGAGAAAGAGTTTACCTAACTAAGGGAGTTCAACTATATCAATGATGGTGTGATTTTGGATGATTCACCTAAAGGGGTAACCACTAGATCTTTAGGTTCGAAAAAAAATACTATTAGGTTCAACTCAGGTCGAAGCTCGTTGGGCACAATTCAGGCTTGTCAGGCTCGGCTCGACACGACTTAAAATAAACAATTTACTATAGTTTTTTTTAATAAAAGATAGGGTCTCGTTAAAAACCCTTTTCATAACCAACATAGAAATAAAATTCAATATTGAGAAAGAAAAAAAATACCAATTTATTTTAGTTAATTTATTTTTAGTAATTTTTTTCTATTTTATTTTATTGCTTTTCTTTTACTAAAGAGACTACTTTTATTGAATATGTAGCATATATATAATATAATTATTCTGAGCCTGTTCATAAGCTATTCGAGCCAAGCTTGGGTAGGCTCAGCTCATTAAAGTCTTGAGTCGAATCTGAACCCGAGTTGAGCTCACTCGAACCGAGCTTTGATCGAACCGAGCCCGAATAGCTCACGAGCCGGTCAGACTCATTATCATCCCTAATTTATATCATGCATAGAACCTAAAATGTTAAAGAAGCATTAAATGATAAATATTAGATATTAGGTATGCAAGATGAGTTAAATTAATTTGAAAGAAGTAATGTTTAGAAATTAGTTGATAGAGCTAATAATAAATCTACCATAAGAACTAAATGAGTTTTTAGAAATAAACTAGATAAGATTGGTAATATGGTGAGAAACGAGGCTAGACTTGTTAATCAAGGTTATATTTTAAAACAAAAGAATTGATTTTGATGAAACGTATGTATCCATAGCTAAAATGAAATCTATTCAGATACTTCTTACATTTGTAAGTTTTCATGAATTTAAGATTTTTTTAAATGAATATAAAAATGTTTTTCTAAATGGTTTTATAAATAAAAAAGTGTATATAGAAAAATCATCTAGTTTTGAAGACCTTAAATACTCAAACCATATTTTTAAATTTTTAAAAACTTTGTATGGATTGAAACAAACTCATAAAGCTTGATATAAGTGATTATCAAATATTTTAATTGAAAAAGATTTTGATACAGGTAAGATGGATACTACACTCTTCATAAAAACAGAAGGCATAAATATATTAATAGTTTAAATCTACGTTAATGATATTATTTTTTTGTTTTACTAACGAATTATTTTGTCAAATTTTTTCTAAGTTAATGTAAGAGTTCTCATTCTTTTTAGACTCCAAATTAAATAAAGGAATGATGACATCTTCATCAATCAAGTAAATTACATCAAGAATATATTCAAGAGGTTTGGCTTAGAGAATATGAAAACTCAAATCACAACAATGTGTTTATGTGCAAAGCTTTGAAAAAAAGTAAGTGTGTTAATTTAAAGCTTTATAGATCAATGATAGGGTCTTTGTTTTATCTTACCACAAGTAGACTGAATTCATGTTTAGTATTTACCTGTATGCTAAATTCTAAGTTAGTTATAGAGAATCACACTTTATAGTAATTAAGAAATCTTTAGATATCTTAAAGACACTTCTTACTTAGGTCTTAGTATCCTAGAGATTCATGCTTTAGTTTACATGTTTATTAGGATGTGGATTATGGGGATTGTAACATAGATAGAAAGAGTACCTGTAGTACTTGTCAATTCCTAAGTCATATGCTCATAACTTAATTTTTTAAGAAATAAACTTGTGTAACATTATCTATTACTAAAGCGAAATGTATATTAGATGAAATTTGTTGTGCTCAAATCTTTTGGATAAGCAACAAGTTTTAAATTATGTAATTGATGTAGGTAACATACCTTTTAGGTGTGACAACACTAGTGTTATTTTTCTGAATAAGAATCTTATTCAACATTCTAGAACTAAGAATATAGAAATAAAATATTATTTCATAAGAGATCATGTCTTGAAAAATAATATAGTTCTAAAATGTGTTAACACCTCAAATCAATTAGCGGATAATTTTACAAAACCTTTAGATAAAGAGTGTTTTTGGATTCTTAAGAGGGATTTATGGCTTACTAGTCTTTCTTGAACCTTTAAAACTTTTTGGTGTTTAAAATTTACTTAAATTCAGTTGATTTTCATGTTTATGTGTCTTTATCCTATATGCATCTATGTTTATTGCTAGAGAGAGCTTTGGAACGCCAAAAAAAATAATTAAAAATCCTAATTTTAAATTAGGAATTTATTATTTTAAAATCCTAGAAATTAGAAATTTAATTGATCTTATTATTATATTATTATTATTATTATAATAGTCAAAATAGTTTAATATACATATAGTTTAATGTACTAAATCAAAATATGTCTCAAAATGTCATAATATAATCATAATAGTATGTATAAAACCTAAACATCCGATGCATCATGAGGCGAAGAAGGTGAAAAAAGATGACCACGAATATCATGCATGTCATGCTCTAGAGATGTAAAACGTTCGTCTAAGCTACGGAGCATGCCGGTGGTCTCCTCATGGGAGCTACGAAGGAAGGCATCCTTGTTATCAAAACGTGTGACCATAAAAGCATACATGGATTCCATGGTTATATGAACCATGGGAGGTGGCGCATCCTCGTCTACCGGAGCCTCGGGAAGAACCTCGTCGTTCTCTTCTACAACTCCTCTATGAACCCAACCGTGATCTCTATGATACCATTGGGTTTATGGCAAGACTTGATGGCAATTAAGCTTTTCTTCTTTACTTGAGGATCAAGGGAGGTATCGATATTGAGTTTCCTAAAGATATGGCTAAATACACATCCAAAGGGAAGAGATAATGAGGTAGGATTAGAGATGACTTTGACAAGATTTAAAAAGATGATATTGAAAATATCGGGACGAGATCTCTCACGGTATTATCTAAGCCACCAATAGTTTATGACTCGCATACTAGCGGCTTTTCTTTCAGAAGAGCGGAAGAACCAAGTAGTAAGGAGATGAAAGAGTCGTTCCTGTAAAGGAAGATGGGTAGGACGATGATCGGGAAAAGGTTAATTGTTATGAGCTTCATATTCATTTGATTTCTCGCCAAGAGGGACACCTAAAAAGGTGGCTATAGACTCGGGTTTCAAAACGAATTCGGTACCCATCAAGAAGGATTGAATACCGGTAATAGGATTAGTTCCTCTAGGAGACCGAATAAATTCGACATTAGCATAGAAAGCACGAACTAACCTAGGACGTGTATACGGAGGAATGCTCAAGTAATCAATCCATCCCCACTCAATAAACAATTCAAAGAAATCAAAGTCGTAATCGGATGACATAAGAAAATCTAAGTCAATGTTGCATTCTAATCTAATATCCTTACGATGATAGACATGAAAATATCTATTCCTATGAGCATTACTTCTAAAACACACATCCTCAAAGGTGGGATTTGGATTAGGAATGTGATTAGGATTTGGTTCATTTGAACTGAATGTTGACCTCTTTCAAAACGACCACGTTTAGCTCTAGCAGGCATAGTTCTAGGAGGCATGATTTTAAGCAAAGATATGAGTTTTGGCTAAAAAAATGGTTGAGGAATTTTAATAAACATCTTGTGGGCACAAATTTTGAGAGATTTTTCAAATAGTTCAAGAGTAATTGGGTGATACCTCCTGAAACAAAAACATCATTTGACATATGAATAATCGACCCAAAGCATTAATTCAAGTATCAAAATTACATTTTCCTCAAAAATTTGAAATACCCCAAAAATGATTAAATTTTTGGATAAATCATAATTCGACTAGAAACATCATGAGTTTTGTTAAAATCATGTTTTGATAAACCAAAATGAACAACACATGATGAGTTGTCCTAATGACCTGTCCTAATGACCTGTCCAATGGCTATAACGACACTGAAAAATAGGGTATAGGACAAAGTTGGTTGGGTTGGTTGCTGCAATGTTTTCAGCACCTCTCAATATCTCCATAACCCTAATTTTCTTGTATAAAAGAGACTCACCATCCACTTCTACTCTCCCCACTGATGCAGGACCATCAGAACCTTCTCCATCATTTCAATGTAATAGCTCCACTCCTAGTGTCCCTTCAACACATGATCCTTTCCCATCACCAACTCCTGCTCCTACCTCCTCCCCTGAGCCTTCCAAGGAAGAAACTACTTTTACACCTCCAAATGAATCCTCTCCAGTACCTGAAACCACCACCTCCTCACTTGTTGCCTCCAATTGTCCCTACAGTACCTATCAATACCCATCCCATAGTAACACGCAGCAAGTTAGGCATTGTTAAGCCAAAAGCTTATGCAACTCAGTATGTGCCTACACCATCTGATATTAATGAAGCCTTACAACACCCCGAATGGTCTAAAGCAGTACAATCGGAGTATAATGCTCTTCTTATCAACAATACCTGGGAGTTAACTGAGCTTCCACCTGGAAAAAAGGCAACTGGATGTAAATGGCTCTTTCGAGTCAAGCATAACCCAGATGGCACTGTCAATCGCTTCAAAGCTCGACTCGTTGCCAAAGGTTATACTCAAGTCCCTGGCCAAGACTATTTGGACACTTTCAATCCAGTTGTTCGCTTCTTCACTGTGAATGTTCTCCTCTATGTGGCAGTCACTCATAATTGGAAAATTCATCAAATTGATGTGAATAACGCCTTTCTTAAAGGTGATCTTCATGAGACAGTGTATATGCATCAACCTGCTGGCTTTATCACTCCCACCACAACTAGTTCACTTCTTGTTTGCAAGCTTCGAAAAGCTCTCTATGGGTTGAGACAAGCCCTACGTAACTGGTTTTTCAAGTTACAGGAATACCTTCTCACCCTAGACTTTCAATCCTCAAAGGCAGATCCTTTCCTTTTTTTTTTCAGGATCAACTTGTTAAAACTTACATTGTTGTCTATGTTGATGACATTCTTGTCACAGGGAACTCGGAATCTCACATACTCACTGTCATCTCCAAGCTTCATGATCAGTTCTCACTTAAGAATCTTGGTCATATACACTTTTTTCTTGGTATTGAAGTTCATACAGTAGAACGAGGATTGTTCTTATCTCAACGATAATACATCCTTGAACTCCTTCAGAAGACAGGCGTAACTTCCTCCAAACTCATCACTACACTAATGGTCTCTTATCCAAAGGTCAGTAAGCATGATGGAGTACCTTTTGTCCATGTTCAACAGTACCGCAATGTTGTGGGAGCCCTAGAGTATGTATGTCATACTCGCCCAGATATCTCTTTTGCAGTGAATAAAATGGCTCAATACATGCATAATCCTTCTGACATACATTGGAAACTTGTCATTCAAATACTTAAATACCTTAGTTGCACTATTGATCATGGCCTATGGTTCTCTCCTCAACCAGCAGACTCTCTCTCATTAGCAGCATATTCAGATGTTGACTAGGGAAGTGATGTTGACGACAAAAGATCAACATCTGGTTATTACATTACTCTTGGATCACATACAGTCTCCTAGAGTTCCAAAAAACAAAGAGCGTTCTCCTAATCCACGACCGAAGCTGAATACCGAAGTCTTGCTGATGTAACTGCTGAACTCATTTGGATTCAATCCCTGCTCACAGAATTAACCATTCCACTGCCAACAACTCCAATCATTTGGTGCGGCAACTCCAGCACTGTCAATATGACAACTAATCTAGTGCTATATGTTTAAACGAAACACGTAGATCTCGATCTTCATTTTGTTCGGAAAGAGTTGCTTACATTACAGCCAAATTTCAGGCAGCTGATGTCCTCACCAAACCAATTGCTTGTTTCCAGTATGAAGCATTTCTAGCTCAGTTATCTGTCTGCAATCTAAGACAACTTTGCGAAAACAAAGCCGGGGAAATGATAAACAAAAATGAACAACACATGATGAGCTGTCCCAATTACCTGTCCGATGGCTATAACGACACTGAAAAATAGGGTATAGGACAAAGTTGGTTGGGTTGGTTGCTGTAATGTTTTCAGCACCTCTCAATCTCTCCATAACCCTAATTTTCTTGTATAAAAGAGACTCTCCATCCCTCTATAAAAGCAATATGATCTCAATAAAATCTTATGTTTTACTATTCTTTATTAATGTTCAACATGTTTAAAGATATGAAAAAGTGAGAATGAATATGATTTTATTGAAATTTTTGGCATGAATAACAAGTTTTTAAGACATAATATCATAAAATTCGAAAAATAGAAAAAAATATGAAGGAAAAATTAACTCAAGAATTTGATGAAGATGTTGTTAAATCGAAACGATTTGAGGAATTTTCGTAACAAAATGTCACGATGTTGAAGAAATTTTGAGAGGAAATTTTTTTTGGAGGTTTCAAAACTTGCTTAGGGTTTGAAAGTGAAAAATAATGTGTTTAAAAACATGCCCAGATCGGTCAAAGTCACGAAAGGTTTCGAAACTTTGATGAAGGTTTCAAAATTTTTTGATAAAAGTTTTGAGACTTTCATTCCAGTAGCGAAAGATTTGAGATTGCCTTGGAGGTTTCGAAACCTTGTTAGAGGGTTCAAAATTTTTAAAAGAAAGTTTCAAAACCTTGTTAGAGTTTTCAAAACTTTTGGTCCTGAAATGATAAGAAGCCTCTAATTGACCCGGAAATGCATTCTAGCATACTTATGATATATTATAAGCATTTAAGAGCAAGAAAAATAACAAATTTAAGTTAATCAAACATGTGTCATCAATCAAGTAAAATAAAATGACATATAAGCACACAATTTATGCAATAACAACAATTAAACATGCTTTAAAAGATATACAGATATAAAGCAACATAATTACTTAACTTGCATGAAAAATAGAAAGTTACCACTTGAAAAAAATAGATAGATTGCACTTTATTCACTTCAAGTGCCCTTCCTTCTAGTGTGTATAGAGCTTTGAAATTTCTTCATTTTGCTCACCATGGCTCCAACACACCTACAAAGAGGAACTATACATATTTTGGTACCCAAAATCTTTTGGGTCCATAAGGATTGGTTCCTAATATCCTAGTTCTTTTTGGTATCCATTTTGACAAAAGATCATAGTCTTTGTTAGCAATGAGTTCTTTAGGAACCCAAATACTTTTAACTATCTTTCTATTGTATGACCTTTGGGGACCTCTATAAGAATTTTTATTGAAGTTCTTTTTAAAGAAGTTGGTTTTAGAATTTTCACCTTTTCCAAAAAAATTTGATCCAACTTTATTAAAAGAACCTTTAAGTTCATCAAGTTTCTTTTTATGATCATCGTGAACTTTTGAAAATAAATTATGTAAATGTTGATTTTTCTTTTCAAATTCAATGATTTTGTTTTTTAAATCTTCAATTTTACTTTCAAATTCTTTATTAGTTTTGGAAAGAAAATTATTTTCAATTTTCAATTTTAAAACAATTTTTCTATTTTTTAAAATTAAATCTTCATATTTCAAAGTTAATTCATCATATGCCTCTCGCAATTTATCAAAATTATAATCAACTGAAATAGATGAATTAGAGGTTACCTTAGATTCATCTTCATATGCCATGAGACACAAATTTGCTACTTCATCCTCATCATCCGATGTCTCTTCATCGCTCCAAGTAGTTACATGAGCTTTGTGTTTCTTTTTCCCAAAGCTCTTTTTCTTCAATTAGGGACATTCAAACTTGATATGTCCCGACTTTTTACACTTATAGAAAATTTGTAACGACCCGGATTCGGATCCGAGTGTCAGTTTAACCCGATGAGTTTGGGCTTCGGTTTTGGGCCCGGGTTTAGTGGTTTGGGCCTCGTGTCTAGGTGATTAATTATCTAATTAGGTGACAAAGAGGGTTTGGGTGTTTTGTTTCTCTACAGAAAAGTTGAAGGTGAGCTCACCTTGTCCCTCTTCCTCTTCCTCCATCTTTGCAAGAAAGAAAAACAAGAAAAGATTCAATCTTTGTTGTGGTAAGTCAAGAATCTCGTTTTGTTCTTGAAGGGTAAGTTGTAGAGGTGTTTGGTATCTACAAAATAAGGTAAGAATGCATAGGCTTGGTGAGAGTGAAGGTGAAAGTTGGGGTTATAGCTTGAGTTCGGGATTTGGGTTTTGGAAGCTCAAATCTGAGTCTTTTAGTGTTTTTAAGCTTTAGAAATCATCCTCAAATCGTCCTTGATCGTTGTTTATCTTCCTCTTGTATAGAAAGAGGTGGGTGATCCCTCAAGGATCCTTGGGAAAAAAAAAGCTTGAAGAGAAGAGAAGAGGACGTTTTTGTTGTTGCCTGCAAGAGGTTGGTACTCCCAACTCCTCTAATAATTATGCATGTCATGGTAGATTGCATAGCATGTAGAATCCATGTATGTATGCTTGATTTGCTCGGTTTGCTTGAAAGAAGTCTTTAATGGTGAAACTCGGATTTATGCGTTAAATGTCTTGAAAATGATGTTAAATTATCCTAAACACTCCTAATAATGTGTAGGAACACTTTAGGATTGATTCGATCAAGTTTGGGAATGAATCCTTGAAATTTCTAAGTGCAAACTTGTATTTCGTGCAGAGGTATCGATACAAGGGCTACCGGTATCGATACCCATGAGTGGAAATAGGCTAAGTGGCCAGGTGTATC
This sequence comes from Abelmoschus esculentus, assembly GCA_035048815.1. Taxonomy (NCBI): domain Eukaryota; kingdom Viridiplantae; phylum Streptophyta; class Magnoliopsida; order Malvales; family Malvaceae; genus Abelmoschus; species Abelmoschus esculentus. The sequence continues at coordinate 9,771,397 of JAUCBN010000049.1, forward strand.
GAACCATGGTTCAATATCGGGACCTCCAATGGCATAATGGCATCGATACTAGTATCGATGCTGGAGGGTCCTCTTTCGTTGACTTTGGAAATGGTCAAAGGGTATCGATACTGGTATCGATACCCATGTTTCGATGCCTTCTTTGGGTGGGTATCGAAGCAGGGTGGTTCGGTACCCCAGATAAGGGTACCGATACCCTGCGAGAACTTAACAAGATAAGCTTTGTTTGAGGTTTGATAAGAGGATTAAGGGTCTTAATGAATCTTATAATTAATGAAATGAATTGTAGACACAAGATTGATGTTATAACCCCGAACGACCAAGTTATGTTAAGTCTTGATGTGTTTTGATATGAGGATCCTAGGTGGATCATTTGTTTGTATCGAGTCCTTGTTTGATGAAAATCCGGATATCCATAAGTGTTGCAACACATTGAAGGCCATCCGATGTAACATGCCGGATGATGTTTTGAAGACTTTTATTCCGAGTGTTGGGCGACCTCACTCGAAGATGTTCGATGTAATATTCCCAGCATGGGGTAGGTTGGGCGGCCTCCACCTCTTTTCGAACGTTGGGCGGCCTCATTCGAAGATGTCCGATGTAACATTCCAGGCATAGGATTTGAGGGCGGCCTCAATCCTGAGTGTAGGATCCCGATGCTGTATGGATGCGGGCCTCACTCTTGTGTGTTATTTTCTGATGTGACGTGTATATGTTTGTGTGTGATATTATACATTGTTTATGCCATGTGGTAGGAAAGCATGCTAGATCATCATATCATGCACAATATGTTTGTGTGTGATATTATACTCTCTTCTTTTGTTGATTTGAGAGCAACTTCAAATTTCTTGTTTTCAACTTCTTTTTTCTTTTTTTCTTTTCCTTTGAACATCATCTCATGAGTAAGCAATGAACCAATAAGCTCATCTAATTTGAGAGTCTTAAGGTTCTTTGCTTCTATTATCGTCGTTTTCTTTGATTCACAAGTATCCGGGAGAGAGTAGATCATCTTTCTCACAAGTTTATATTCGGGAATGACTTCTCTATAGGCCTTCAATCCATTCATAATCACGTAGAATTGATCGGACATGGATTTAATGTCTTCTTCGGGATCCATTTTGAAGTTCTTGTAGTTGAGGTTGAGAAGCCCGATTTTGGTATCCTTTAGTTCATTGGTTCCTTCATGTGTAACTTTAAGTTTATCCCAAATTTCTTTTGCATTGGAGCATGATGATACCCTTCCTTATTTATCCGGACCAAGAGCACAAAAAAGAAGATGCATTGCCTTGGCATTGGTAGAGAATTTCTTATTTTCTTCATTTTTCTATGTCTCCATGTCACTAGTTGGTGCGGTATAGCCACTTATGATTATCTTCAAAGCTTCTAGATCATAAGCTTGAAAGAATAATCTCATTCGATTCTTCCAATAGGCATAGTTAATTCCGTTGAAGAAAGGAGGCTTGTTGGTGGGTTGAGAGTCTTCCCAAGCTTCAATAGTGGAAGAGGAAGACATATATGACCTTGTAGATGATTGCACACTTCTTGGATTTTCTTAAGAGGTTGTAAGACCTTCCAATGAGCCAAGCTCTGATACCAATTGATGAGTGTTCCATTCGATCGAAAAACACCAAGAGGGGGTGAATTGGATTTTTAAAGTGTGGTGGACACAAATTGCAAAGATAGGAAAATGCAAGGTGATTTAGAGTGTTTCAACTTCCTCAATGAAGTCTAAATCCACTAATTTAATGACCACACTAAGGATTTCTCACAAATTCACTAATTTGTCTTTCCTTTAAGGATAAGGACTAACCTTACACAACTCAATAGACTTATACCCCAAAGTCTATTGAATCAATCCCCAAATTTGAATACAAATGAGCAAACTAGAAAATCCTCACAAGGTAAGTGTTTGCACAATTTAAGCTCTCTCACACACCCAAATACACTAGTAAAAGAATTACAATTTAAGAACAAACTAGTATTTTTGCAAGAAAGATTGAAAATTTAGCTCAACTTGAATCTTTGAATGCTTGAATGTTTGGATAGGCTTTCTTGTTGTTTCAATACTGTTTTGAGACCTCTTTAATATGCTCTTAATCTTTTCTAACCGTTTGTAGCCGTTAGGAGAACTTTGGAGCCGTTGGTTGCCATTAAAATTGAGCATTTAATGTTCATCTGCACAGATGTTTCGAAACCTTTACCAGAGGTTTCTAAACCTTTAAACATTTTAAACAAAACTAGCTGTTACAGGTCAACAGTTTCGAAACCTTTATATTGGTTTCGAAACCTTTGCCAAGGTTTCAATAAATGGTCATTATGTCCTAAAGCATCTCGCCAAAAGTCCACAGAATTTCCAACTCCAACAGTCTAAATAAGACTATCACGAACAGAACACCAAACGAAGCTAACACCCCTCCAAATATGGGAATAATATGCTCGATGAATTATGTCTGGAAGAAAATCATTCCATTTGTACTTTTTCCTTAGCACTTGCACCCATAACAGATCTGGATGATCCAAAATATGAAAAAAAATCATCAAAAAAGCCTCATTCTATTTTTCCTTTCGCTTAAAACCCAAACCGCCATTTTGTATTGGAGAATAAACTCTCTCCCAATTCACAAGGTGTACCCTACCTTTTCTGTCATTATGAGCCCAAATAAAGATTCGAACAATTTTTTTAACTTCATGACACACCTTTCGGTAAAAGTATGGACTGCATGAAGTAGTAAGGAATAGAAGACAACACAGATTTAGCAAAAACCACACACCCCGCGAAAGAGAGACCAATTGCCGACCAACCATTTAGTTTATCCCGAACCCGCTGAATAATATATTCATAAACAACATTGGTCACTCTAGAATGTAAAATAAGGACCCCAAGATATCTTCCCAAGTCATTAACTTTACGAAAGTCAAACCTAGCATTGATGCTCAAACATAATGGCTCCATAACATTTTTAGAGAAGAAAACATTGGTCTTTGTCACACTAACCTTTTGCCCAGAAGCTACACAAAACTTGTGTAAGATCTCAATCACATTTACTTGAGTCTCTGATGCCTCGGCAAAAAGAAACGTGTCATCGGCAAAAAATAAATGCGAAATTGTCAGACCATTTCTGACGAGTCGTACAGGTTTCCAAGAACCATCGTGTACAGCAAGGTGAATTAACTGTGCCAACCTTTCCATGCAAAGCACAAATAAATTTGGAGAGAATGGATCCCCTTGATGAATACCACGCGAAGGAAAAAAAAGAATCAGATGTAGACTCATTCCATAGCAATTGCATAGATAATGAGGATACACATCGCATAATTAAAAGTCAAAACTCATCTGTTAAACCAATGTTTTTCAATGTGTCATCAATAAAATCCCATTCAAGCCTATCATAAGCCTTTTCAAGATCAATTTTGAGTAACATAAAGACAACTTTCCCATTCTTACTGCGCATAGAATGAATCACTTTTTGAGCTATTATTATATTGTCCGTAATAGAACGCCCGGGTACGAAACTTGTTTTGTTCATTGATACCCAATCCGGCATGTACTTCTTCAAGATATTAACAATAGTTTTCGTGATGATTTTATACAACACTGAACACAAACTAATGGGGCGAAATTGGTTCATATTCTCAGGCGAATTAACTTTCGGTAAGAGCACAAGCAAAGTACGATTCAATGATGGAGAAATAGGTTGTCCCTCAAAAGTAGCTTGAACCAAATTGCATACAAAATGTTCCACTGTATCCCAATTTTTCTGGTAAAACATAGCATGTAAATCATTTACTCCGGAGACTTCAACGGTCCCATATTAAACGCAACAGTACAAACTTTCTCATTACTAACCGGGCTTAAAAATGCATTCTTCATTTTCTCGGTACATTGGCGAAAATGACCCCTAAGCAAAGAATCGAGATCAAGACTTCCACAATTGGAGAACAGATTTTGGTAGAAACCTATGGCCATGCTTTGTAATTGTTGTTTATCAGAACACCAAACCCCATTTGAATCTTTTAGAGCCGTAATAACATTAGCTCTTCGTCTTTGCATCGTACACCAGTGATAATAAGAGGTATTACGATCACCAAGACTTTTCCAATGAACTCGTGATTTTTGAAGCTAGAGGCTCTCCTCATAACGCAAAACCTCCTCTAATTCTACTCGTAAATCATGGTCCAACTAGACAAGGAAATCAGAATGAGTAACACGTAGAGCTCGTTCAATACCCCTGATGCGCGCAAGTAATTCTTTTTTCTTCTTACCAATGTGACCAAAAACTTCTTTATTCCATTGGCGAGCTTTGTCAGTTAAAATGTGAATATTCGATTCCACATCCAAGTTGAGAGCCCAAGTGTTTTGAAGGAACTCCTCGAATTGTGGATGATCTTACCAAGCTGCAATAAAGCGAAAAGGACGATTCTCCCTATCACCCTCATTATTCGGATAATAAAGTAACAAAGGGCAATGATCAGACCCCACGCGATCCAAATGAGAAACCATAGTGTTTGGAAAGAATCTTGTCCAACCTTGATTAAACAAACATCTATCTAATCTCTTTCGAGTCAAACCAAGCTTTCAAGTAAAATCATCTCCTCTAAAATCTGCCTCCATTAAGCCATTATCAAAAATAAAACCATGGAACATAAGACTGATTCCACTTCCCCGAATAGAACCACCATCACGTTCATTTTGACGCAATATAGAATTGAAATCCCCACCTAGTAACCAAGCCATATCATTACCAGGGTTTAGATCAGATAAACTATCCCATAGCCTTTTCCGAATAGTAGCATTAGGGATAGCATACACAGCTGTAAAATACACCCAACGAGTAGATCCGATAAGAGAAACCTGACCATGTACAAACTAATTAGAAATCTTCAAAAAATCAACTTTAATCTCGTCATTCCAAAGAATCCATATCCCGCCACTAAGTCCATTCGCCTCAACCCGAAAAGAATTAGAAAATCAAAAATGAGAAATCACATTATCTGCACGAATTCTACTAACACGAGACTAAAAAAGTCCAACCAAGTGAGGATGATGTTGCCTGCAAAAATCTTTAAAATAACGTCGAAAACTAGAGCTAGCCGCTCCTTGTCAATTCTAAAAAAGAAACTTAATCATTGAAAAGTAGAATTAAAATAAAAGAAAATTATCAACTTATTGGTTGCGAACATTTGTTCTTGTTTTAATACCACCATCACTAGATATAGTATCCATTGCCACGACAATGACTATAGCCTCACGATGCGCATTCACCGATAAATGATTCTTTGTTTTTGAGGTACTAGATGAACCAACACCAACAAAACCAGAGCTAGGAGGTATCTAATCAGAAAGCAATGGTCATTGTGGTGGTTTATTTTACTTATCTGTACGTACCTTCAAACCCACTTTTTTAAGATCTCCAATATTCTTCCGTACAAAACTTTGTTTGGCCCCACCAATTAATAATTTTTGTCTTCTCTTTTCATTCGCAACATCAAGAATCGATATTGCAGCATGAGAACCCACAACATGTTCTACTATATGCGAAGTAACTTGAGGAACCTGACTCCCCTTGAAGAAACAACTTGAACAGTACTTGGGATATTAATGTTTACCTCTTTCAAGACTACTCCACTAGAAACTTACGGTTATTAACAGTCGTAGTATGAACTGAATGTGGCTCGGACGATGAAGCAACCTTGTGTTGTGAGTTATTAACCGAAAAAAAATTGCCCTTACTAGAAACAAACGCCTCGGCATCGAGGGTTCCTTTATCAAAACTATTTGCCTCGGCATTAACATTGTCTGTAATATCAGTCATTGCTTATAACTCACTAAATATAGCAAATCGAGATTCTTTGAAGGGTGGAACCGCCGATGCTACTCCTCTGGACCGATCTCCATTGTTACATGGTTGCCTTCTCTTATTTTCAATAAGCATCCACATTCCATACATTTCATTTTCCGTAAGAGAATGAAGAACATTACCGATGGAGCTAGTGGCAAATGAATTTGGCATATTACAATTACCATTATTTTTCTTATCCAGTGAACACATTTCAGATGAATGACCATATAACCCACATGAAAAGCAAATACGATGAAGTCCCTCATACTCAAGTCGATAAACAATGCCATCTATTTTCACTCCTGATATTAGAGTACTCTTAAGCGAGACCATAACTGCTAGCCTCGCAAAACTCCCCCGATCACCCGCATGAGTGCTATAATCCACTTTCACAACTTTTCCAATAACACTAGCAATATGACGAAATAAAGCCTTTGAGTAATACCTGTAAGGGAGTCCCGAAATCCTTGCCCAAACCATAATTTGTGATGGAAATAACTCAGAATTGGAGAACTCTCTTTTATACAGTTATACAGTCATCACATGCTCATAATCATACTCATTCTCAAATATAATCAAATAATAATCATTTTCGAGATCAAGAACCTAAAACGCTTCTTGTGGTTGCCTGAGCATCTTGATTCTTCCTAAAAGAGTTTTGTATCCAATTGATCGACCAAGGATTCGAATAATGATTGATCGACGCATACTATGATCAATTCATTCGTTTACCCTCTCAGAAAAGTTCACTGAAGGAAAAGGACCATTGTAACACCCCGACTCGGATGTCACATTGGGCCTCCGAACCAAAACCTGCATTTCAAAATCTCTTTCGAAAAGCCCAATAATTAAAATCCAATTCAAGTCCAAAATACGATTCATAAAAATCCATTTAAGTTTAAAACATAAGCCCGAATAATTTCGAAGTAACTAGAGCTCCAAATTATTAAAAATCATTTAAACATTCGACTCAAATAGTAAACAGAATTACAAAATACATATAGGGTTCGACTAAGGACTAGCCCACTACATCAAATACATGTACTCTGACAACAAAGTCGATGCTGAAATCTAAACCTAGATGGTGCTCCACCGAAACCGGCTTCACCTAACCTACGCACGAAAATACATTTCGAACGCTGAGCTACAGAAGCTCAGTGGGTACGCCGAACTCGGCCCAAAATCATGTATATCATAAGCAGTAAAGCAAAACATATAAATATCGTGCGTGATATGATGGTCTAGCATGATTGCCTAACACATGACATAAACAATGTATAATATCACAAACAGCATATACATGTCACATCACAAAATAACACACAAGAGTGAGACCCGCATCCACACAGCATCGGGATCCTACACTTAGGATTGAGGCCGCCCTCAAATCCTATGCCCGGAATGTTACATCGGACATCTTCGAACGAGGCCGCCCAACGTTCGGAAAAGGGATGGAGGCCGCCCAACTAATCCCATGCTCGGAATGTTACATCGAACATCTTTGAGTGAGGTCGCCCAACACTCAGAATAAAAGTCTTCAATACATCACCCGACATATTACATCGGATGGCCTTCGACGTGTTGCAACACTTTTGGATATCCGGATTTCCATCAAACAAGGACTCGATACACCCAAATGATCCACCTAGAATCCTCACATCAAAACATATCAAGACTTAACACGATTTATTCGTTCGGGGTTTAATATCATCAAACTCGTATTAACAATTCATTTCCTCATTTATAGGATTCATTAGGACTCTTAGTTCTCTTATCAAACCTCAAACATTACCAAACTTGCTAAGTTCTCGCAAGGGTATCGATAACCTTTTGTGGGGTATCGAACCACCATGCTTCGGTACCCACCTAAAGAAGGCATCGAAACATGGGTATCGATACCAGTATCGATACCCTTTGACCATTTTCAAAGTCAAAGAAAGAGGACCCTCCAGATTCGATACTGGCATCGATGCTATTATGCCATTGGAGGTCCTGGTATCGAACCATGGTTTGATACCCCTGCCCACATAGCCTATTTCCACTCATGGGTATCGATACCGGTATCCCGTGTATCGATACCCCTGCACGAAATGTAGTTTTGCACTTAAAAATTTCTAAAGATTCTTCCCAAATTTGATCTAATAGATCCTAAAGTGTTCCTATTCATTTCTAGAGATGATTAGAGTATTTTAACATCAATTTCAAGTCATTTAACATACAAACCCGAAATCCACCATTAACGATTCTAAAGCTTCAACCAAATACTCATGCATAGAAATCTATATGTACGCACACTACAATGATATGGATAATGTTAGGAAGAGTTGGGAGTACCAACCTTAGCAAAGCAGCAGAAAAAACGACCCTCCTCTTCCTCTTCAAGCTTTCCCTCTTCCTAAGCTTGATAATGGCTCACAAGCCTCTTTCTCTACAAGAGAAGGATGAAAAACGATTAAGAACGGTTTGGGGATGATTTCCAAAGCTTAAAACACTAAAAGACTAAGATTTAAGCTCCCAAAAACCCAAACCCGAACTCAACTCAAACCCCCACTTAAACCTTCATCCTCACCAAAACAACACTTTCTTACCTCTTTTTATAGATATCTAACAGCCCTAAAACTTACTCTTCAGCACAAAAACGAGATTCCACCATAAAACCCTCAAAACCCTTACCTTTGATGATTGTTGCAAAGACAAAGGATGAAGAAAATGAGGTTGTAAGGGATGATCTCATACCCTCTGCAAAGCGCAGAAAATAATGTCCCTAAACCCCCTTTTTCATCCTTTAGCCAATTACCAAAAATTCCTCAACAAAAACATCTTAAGCCCAACAACCAACAAGCCTAAGGCCCAACAAAACAAACTCAGGGCCCAAAAACCGAAGCCCAAGCCCTCGGGTTAACCCGACACTCGGATCCAAAATTCGGGTCGTTACAACCACTCTTATCAACAATTACATCCCCCACATCTATGATCACATCTTCTAAATTCGACACTGTGTTATTCGTGATTGGTTTGTCGGAACCTGAAACAACCCCTACATAAGATGGTGGTGCAGCAACATCAATCCTCTTCGAATTTGCAAGATTTGATTCGGACTTATCTCCTTGAAACCCAGATCCCGATTTCACATCAACCTCCATTCCCTTCATAGATTCAGATTCAATAACAGATTTCGTAACCTTACCACACTTCAACGCTTATTGATCATCAATCGATAAAGGAGAACCTGGGCATTGAAGTGGTGCAAATTGCATCTGATCAACAACTTCCACTCTCATACTTTCATGGTGATCAATTGAATCAAAAATCTAGTGAACAATATCAGGATCTGCCGGTGGCGCAAGATTATCTGGTGGAGGGAATAAAAACATAATCGGATAAATAAAGCTTCAAGATTTACGGTGAATGGCGTACGACATTGAAGAGGCGGAGGTTCACGGCCAGCGGTGGTTCGCGGCCGGCGGTGATTCACGGTGGGTCTCTAATGTTTACTTAGTTGTTTCTTTTATCTTTTGTAAATACTATCAAGTGTGCTCTTTTCCCCTCATTTAGGTTTAGGAGGGTTTTTTAATAGTATGTTGAAAATAATATTGTTTTCCGTAGATCATGGTAGATTTCATTAGAGTAATTTTAGACCATTTTTTTTAAATGTTATATTATAATAAAATTGTTATTATATTATAATAAATATTATTATTTATAAACACAATCCCACTCAATTATTTAAAATTTAATTAAAATTTATTTTAAATTAAATAATATGGATGTAAATTACTTTTATATTTTATATTTTTTCATTAAATATAGATATTACATTCGTAATTATTAAAATTTATAAAACCTAAAATAAAATAATATGAGCATTCTTATCATTAGACTAATTAAAAATTTTAATTTTATTTGATGTGGTGTTAAATTCTATAATTAAAATTTTAAAATAAATTTAATTTAAATTTATATAATACCTTATCATACTCAAAAAAAAATTATAATATTAAACTTTTTTAATTTACAATAAACTTAAATTAAAAATCTAAATAGAGACGCTCAAATATTTCCCACTAAAATATTTAATTTGTTTATTTAATTTTATATTATATAATTTTAATCTATTTTTAAATTAATTAATTCATACCTTAGCACAATGCACGTTCATAGTTGGCTTTTGTATATGGTTATATTTTACCGCCATATTTTAAAATATATTTTCTAAAAATAACTTTTCATGTTATTTTAGATTTTTGGCTCCAACAAAATTCTTTTTATTTGGTTTTATTTTATTAAAATTGTTTTCTCTACTTGCTGGAGAATTTTAATAAAATTATACTATCTATTTTGATTTTTTAAAGTTTCAAGAACAACTCTTTATCTGTTACGTTTTTTTAGAGAACAAAAGGATTATATTTTTGATTTCTTCAACAATTTTTCATATTATGCATGACTTGATATGTGTTTTGAATATATTGATTGTGTGTTTATAATAACTTTTATTTTAACGATTCATTTATTTATTCAATTGATTTTAATTTATTTATCGTAAGAGTTTTTAATTGTATTCTTTTGTTTGTCAATTTATTTAACATTTTTTATTTTTTAAAATCTTTGTTATCTTATTGATTTTGTTTAATGATTCCGTTGTAATTCTCTATACGAAATACTTTTATATACTTATTCATATAATTACTTGTTCTGAAATTGTTTGTATTCATGTCTTTCATATTTTTTTCCACTTTAATTTAATTTTGTGTACTTTATATCGTTAAACGTTTAATTTCATTTTTTAGATTTACTTATTCTGTAGATTATTTCTATTTGAATCTAGGCAGCTTGTATGTAACACCCTAACCCGGGTGCCACATCTGGGACATAAGCCTAACCCGTTTCCATAAAATTTTAAAGACAAACTCAAGTCAAACTATTAAATAAGACATAATTTAAAACGATATTTAAAATCCAAAGTAGTTTCACAACCCAAAATATCATCGGAGCTCCAGATACAAGTTTGATAAAACATTTGACCTTAACAACTAAATAAAATAGAGTTACAATTACAAAAATGGTCCTACGAATACATAGCCCAACAATCTAGTAACTGTACTCTACCAACCGATCGATGCTAAAGTCTCGAAATGATGGTGCTCCGCCACGTCCGCCCGAACGTCCGTCTACTTACCTACGTATGGAAACAAATTCCAAAACTCTGAGCTACGAAAGCTCAGTAGGTACACAACCTATCGACTGTGCTTTCAAGTGAATCATAACAATAACATGCAAGATAAGATAATATGATGATATGACATGCCAAATGCAACCAAAGCATAAAGTAAACAAATCAAAAGTGAGGTCCACTGCCAACCCGACACTGGGAACTCACCCGTCCCAGAATCTCACATAGGGTTTCTTGGAATCTCACATCGATAATATACTCGAAATCTTACATCGAGTCTTCACTCGGAATCTCACATCGAGTGGGGCTCAGAATCTCACATCGAGCAAAGTCATCACCCGAAATCTCACATCGGATGGTCTTCGATACATCACCCGGAATCTCACATTGGATGGTCTTTGTTGTATTGCAACACTATCACTCACTGGGTATCCTAATTCCAACAAACAATGACACAAACCACACAAGACGATCCACCGAGGATCTTACACCAAACAACACTCAATCAAGCCAAAGCCGAGCATGCAAGTATAATTTCTCATGTTAAGACTCTTTTTACTAATTTTGAGTTAAATTACTTAGTTTATGTCTTAAACGACCCATGTGAATCCATACAATTAATTATAGAACCTCCTAACTCATCCTGTGAAGTTTTGGGCGAAAAGCTCTAGTGTATCGATACCCCCATATAAGGGGTATCGGAACACCCAGTATCGAAACGCTACCCCTTGCATTCTGATACCCCTATTTCGATACAAGTATCGAAACAAAAATGCTACTGGAAGGTTCCGTTCCGAAACATGGGCAAGGCGTTCCGAAACACCTGCCCTTAACAACCCTTTTTCCGCTCTAGGGTATCGATACCCATACTAGGGGTATCGATACCCCTTGCACGAATTTCAGGTCTGGAATTTTAAATTTTTAAGAACCTTAATCAAAATTAATCCATTTGATCCCACATTGTTCCTACTCATTATTGAAGTTGTTTAAGTGAGTTTCTAACCAATTTTACTCACTTTAATCAACTATATATTAAAACACCATTAAGGCATGCAAAGGCTCTATCCTAGCCAAACCATCACACAATCAATCAAGCATGCCAAAATGATGATGCACATGAAAATGCAAAGGATTTAGAAGTGTACCAACATCCAAAACGAGCTAAAAAAGCTTCACAACCAACCCTCAAACCTTCTCCCTACCCAAACACCTTGGTGGCTCTCCTTACTCTCCAACTACAAGGAAGATAACCAAAACATTACTACACTATCTAGGTGATTTAAGGAAGCTAAAACAACCTTAAAACCACTCTAAAACCTTCCCCAAAACTAATCTCGTTCTTCCACAAACCCCCCACTAAACCCTTACCTCCACCATTTTAAACCAAACTTACCTTGAATGATAAATCCTTTTGAGATGAACAACCTTTTCTCTAGCCTCCAAACTAGATTCACTTAGCTCACATATAAAAACCTTACATTTGATGATGGTTTTGGAAGAGAGAAATGATCTTGGAGATGAAGAAGAGAACAATAAAGGAGATGATCTCATTCTCTGTACTATGCAAAAAATGTGTACCCTTTTTCTCTCCAATTCATCCCAACTAGCCATTTACTATTCTACCCCTAAGCCATCATCCTATCCCAAGCCAAACAACAAACCTTCAAGCCCAACAAGACACACAAGGCCCAACACGAGGCCCAAACCTCGGGTTAAGCCGACTCCAAGTTCCAAAACTCGGGTCTTGACATTTTATGTATGTATGTGAACCGAAAATTTAATTCGAGTATAAAATTTATTATCTTTTTATTTGACCTATTTTTTATAAGTATCTTTTAATTATGTAGGAATAAATGGTGAATATTTTATGACGTATATATTTGACCAATTCTAATGGTTAATAAAAGGATGGTTATGCTGAAAACGATATTCAACGAACAATGTTCTTAATCGACCAATTAATGGACTTGAGAATTCAGATGCTACCGGTAGACAAAAAGCACCAATTATCAATTCTACAAGTAATTACTAAAAATTTTTGACATTACGATTATAGTTATAAAACAAAAATAATATATGATTATAAGTTTTTTTACATATAGGGAATGAATCTGGGTCCAACTAAAAATACAAAGCTTGCAAGAAAAAAAAACTAAAGGTCAAAAACTCGATATTCAATTTCCTCTTCCGTACAATAAGCATGTCACTATTTTTAAGGTTGAAGTAAAAAATTGTGTTCGACAACAAGCACCGTTTCATGTCGCTAGTTGAAAAGAAATTCCTAAAAACGACGTCAAGACATTATGGTTCATCTTGAAGGTATGATTTATATATATATATATATATGTATTATAAATATGCATTAACATAAGTATTATCCTTACAAAATTTATGGTATTATTGTATTATTATTTATATATTTTTATTTAATTTTAGGATAAATTTAACTTTTTCGATGATGTATATCCTTATGTGATAAAACAAGTGAAAGATCAGTATAAAAATCGTTAATATCATTTATATCGTCGTTATTTGAAGAGGATTGAATGTCCAAGTGATGTGAGCATAAATGATTGGGAATGGTTCATTGCTAATAAATGGACTACAAATAAATTTAAGGTATGTTTATTTAATATTTTTTTTATTTTTTATTCATATTATATAAAACTAACTTTTAATCATATTGTAATCTAAGAGTGATCAAAATAAACTGAACAGAGGAAACCAACAAATTTGATCCATTGTTGGCACAAAATCAGTTCAAAAAGCATATGAGATGGTAAATTAAATATTCAATTTATGTGCATTCATCGTATTTATTGATATTTAAATTTTGTTATTTCAAAAAGATAAAGATTCTGATGAATGATGAGATGTTGTAACACTTTGGAAGACCACATATGAAATCTAACGACATTTTTCTATACCAAATGGAGAAAAAATAATGGTTAGTTATTTTTTATTAAATTTTCCAACACACCTAAAAGTAATAAAAGTATAAGCAATGTTCAGAATGAAACAAAAATGTTCCCCATATGTCACTCAGTAAAATTAGAATCTTTTACCATAACAAAGAAATATATTTGATTTTATAAATTAACAAAATTTAATCCCTATGCTTTAATTTTCTTCTTCTTCATGGCGTTAAACAAGGTGAATTGAAATAGATTTTATAAATTTACCCTAAAATACATACATCCAATTCGATGGTAACATGAGTGAAACATAAGCGAAATAAATGATAAATACCAATAAACATGTTTCATGCATAACACAAAATATATAATATCCAATACCTTAACAAATACATTATTGATTCGTTAAGCTTAGTCTACCCTAGATGAAGATATAAAATATTTCCGATTTAATTATCAAATATGCAGTTCGAAGGAAACAACTTATTGTTTAACTTTCCAAAGATGAAGTAATAAGTAAACATGCTCTCCCCGACAAAGACATTGGTATCACCCATTGTCTCAATGCACTTTTAAGTAAAATATTCCAAACATAAGTATGAACCAGAAGACCACAACAAACTTTCAATGAAACTTAACCATGCAACGAGATAAAACTAAAATATTTTAAAAAAAGCATTAAAAAATAAATTTAGGGGGAAATTCTACCACAAAACTTTAAAATAATTCGGCTTTCACTAAAATATTCAATGAAACTTTCAATTAAAATGGGTTCGGGGTGTAATTTTGCCACAAAACTATTAATCCTTAACCAAATTAGGGGAAATTCAAATAATCCGACATTCAGTAACCCTAAAACAAGATTCAAATCGAATTAAAAAAGAAATTTAGGTTACCTTCAATCCCTTCACCGAAAATGGGGAAATAAGGTTTCAAATAATGGATTCCGGCGGTGACAATGTTGGCGGACGAACGGAGAGCAAACGAGGATGATTTTGGTGAGTTCTCGTTAGTAGAAGAGCTTCGATCCATCACTGGATGCGTGGTTTGAAAAAGGGGTGAGGAAAATTTGAGGAAAGGATTCTGTGAAATACGGTAATTCGTACAATAGAATGTGATTGATTGGGCGGGCTTTGTGGGTATAATGCTTGAATCTCACATTCTATTTTTATAGGTTGTATGGGACCAGTTCGGTTGATTTAAAATTCTCTTTGAATTTTAAATATTTAACCAAATAAATTTAATAAAAAAATATCCGAGATTTAAATGGATATTTTCGGTTGTCGAATCTACTATTTTTGGATAGATATTAACAGAATTATCCGAGATTTTAAATGGATATTATCTGATATTATCCGAGATTTGATTTGATATTATCTGATATTAAATTTAAATTTTAATTCAGATTTTATTTGATTCTCGGACAGATTTGCCCTTGCTTTCAACCTATAAATAAGATATTTTTCTCTCATTTTAATCATCCCATTCAGAATTCGTTCTACTTGTTTGAGAGAAATTGAGAGCATTCTTTAAAAGCTTCTGCAAGCTTTTGTTCGACTCCGGTTTAGACGATCACTACCGCCATAATCCACTCCAAACTTTGGGTGTACACTGTTTGGAGCGACTGTGCTAACCTTCGGGGAACAACCGCCTAAAGTAGTGAATACACACATCGGGGCGAATTGTTTCTAAGGCAGTGGCCTTCATACCACGACACAGTCTAATTATCTTTCAGTTTGTTTATTTTATTTTTTTCTTTCAGTGTTAATGTCTTGTTTTGCAGTCTATTTAACTAACAAGTTTTGTGACGTTTGTCTTTAAAAACACCACAAATATACAAAGCAATTGCGGAATTTGTTGGACAACGCCACTAAAAAGACAGACTTTGCGGTGTTTTCTGAGAAAACGCCACAATTAGTTATACTATTGGGGTGTTTATTGAGAAATGTCACAATTAGTTATACTATTGTGGGTTTATTGTGAAACAACACTATTGGAAAAAAAATCTGGCACTAGTGAATAAATGTCACTATGTGTGGCATTTGTTGTGGCGTTTTATTGAAAAACGCTACTAATATTGCCGCTATAGGTTAAATTAGACTCAACCCCATACGAACTGTGGAAAGGTTATGCACCTAACTTGCAATACCTAAAAGTGTGGGGGTGTCTGACTAAAGTAGATTTGCCTGAATTTAAGAAGTCCACCATCGGTCCTAAAATCGTTGATGTAGTATTTATTGAGTATGTTACCAACAGTGTCGCATGAGATGCTTTAAAGTTTGAGTTAGAGCCTAAAAGAAGTAAGAAAAAAAATAAAAACATCTTTTGAACCAGATTTTGTTACTTCATTTATTTTTGAGATAAATAATTTAGACAACTTATCAAATCCTATAGCTTAAGTTTTCTTGTTGGATGATGATCTTAAAACTTATGAAGAAGCTATGAGATCTATTGACGCTAGTTTTGGAGAAGAGTTGTTAATGATAAACTAAAGTCAATAATGTCTAAATCATACATGAGAATTGGTAGACTTGCCTAGAGGATTTAAACCTATCAGAAACAAATGAGTTTTTATGAAGAAACTCATGCCAGATAGGTCAATCCAGAGATATAAGGCTAGTCTAGTAGTCATAGGGTCACTCAAAAATGTTAAAGAGTTTTGACAATTAGAATGTCATCTCTGCTCGAACCCCTTTTGACTATAGCAATCATCTCGTTAAAAATAAAGGAAGCTGTGTTTCCCAGGTTGAATATGCTAAAATTATTGGAAGCCTAATGTTCTTAATGAACTATACTTGACCCGATATTGCCTATATTATGAGTAGATTGACTAGATATACTCATAATCCAAGTGGTGAACATTGAACGACTCTTAGACGCTTACTTAAAGGTACTATGGATTGGAAACTTAATTTTGTTGGCTATCTTGTTGCTTTGGAATGATGTTATAACGCCAACTAAGTTTCTTATAGTGATGAGGTAAGCTCTACGAGTGGATATGTTTTCACTTTAAGTGAAGCTGCAATCTCGTGAAAGTCTGCCAAATAGACTTGTATTGCACGCTCCACCATAAAGTCAGAGTTTATAGCTCTAGACGTAACTGGTCAAGAAACCGAATGACTTAGGAATCTTTTAGCATAGATACCTCTATAAGGAAAACCGACTGCTCCGATATCTTTATTGTATTATTCGTAATCTTCGATACATGTGGTCATAAATCAAGCTTATAATGGTAAGAAGAGACGTATTCGCATAAGGTACGAATATATGAGGCACCTAATAAAGAACGGAGTACTCGCCTTAGAGTATGTTAGGTCGAAGATGAATTTGGCTGATCCTCCTACCAAAGGATTGAGCATGAAACAAATTCTAGATTCGTCGATGGGGATGGGTCTTAAGCCCATTGGTTGAATGATTTATGGTGGATACCCAACTTCGTTCTCTAAGTTCAATGTGGTCAAACAAAACCATAAAACGACTCATAGTGTAGATGTCCATCTACCCAATCCCTATGACATTTCATGTACATGCCCAAGTTGAGATTAATGCTCTTAATAAATTCATAGCCCAAGTTTAGGTGTTCTTAGTGAGAAAGACTTGATGAATTTACCGATTTTGGTTGAATAACTACTCTTAATAAGTTCTTAGACCTATTGCGAAGGACTAATTGAACTTACCGATCAGAAGGATGAGTTTATTTTAACTTTTAATAAATTCTATCCAAAGAGGTTGGATTGTTCTATTGAGAAGAATATTATTGAATTTACTGAACAAAGAGGTTGAGATTTTATTCTTAATGATTTCTTAGCCTAGAGTTTGGGTGGTTCATTTAATATAAACTTGAAGAAAATCACCTTATTTTATTGTGAGGTTGAGCTTTATACAAAGTTCTTAATTATTTCATAGCCCGATTTTGGGTGGTTTATGTTGAGATAAATTTGATGAAATAACCTATGTAAGTGAGAAGAGTTAGTTGTCTTCTATGAAAAACGATAGGCTGTTTTTCTAGTACACTTACTAAAATCCCGAGGTAAGATGACTAAATATATACTTCATGTATATACATATATCTTCACATCGCGGACTTTGGTGGATGAAGGGATTAGTTATGTGTTATGAGTTCATCCCATTCTTAGAAAGTTCAAGACTAGTTTCACTTATCTAAGAGGAGGATTACTCATCATCACTACGTACTAGTTCATGATTTGTTCACTATGTACTTAAGTAACTAATCTCGCTAGTGCTCGTCTTGTGTTGGTCGAACTCTGTGATTTTTAGGAGGATTCCTTCGCAATAGTGGGGGATTGTGGGTATAATGCTTGAATCCCACACGCTATTTTTATAGGTTGTATGAGAGCAGTTCGGTTGATTTAAAATTCTCTTTGAATTTTAAATACTTAACCAAATAGATTTAATAACAAAATATCCTAGATTTAAATGGATAATTTCGGTTTTCAAATCTACTATTTTTGGATAGATATTAACAGAATTATCCGAGATTTTAAATGGATATTATCTGATATTATCCGAGATTTGATTTGATATTATCTGATATTAAATTTAAATTTTAAATCAGATTTTATTTGATTCTCGGATAGATTTGCCCCTACTTTCAATCTATAAATAAGATGTTTTTCTCTCATTTTTAATCATTCCATTCAGAATTCGTTCTGCTTCTTTGAGAGAAATTGAGAGCATTCTTTAAAAGCTTCTGCAAGCTTTTGTTCGACTCCGTTTAGACGACCACTACCGCCATAGTCCACTCCAAACTTTGGGTGTACACTGTTTGGAGCGACCGTGCTAACCTTCGGGGGACAACCGCCTAAAGTAGCGAGTACACACATCGGGGCAAATTGTTTCTAAGGCAATGGCCTTCATACCACGACACAGTCTAATTATCTTTCAGTTTGTTTATTTTATTTTTCTTGTCAGTGTTAATGTCCTGTTTTGCAGTCTATTTAACTAACAAGCTTTGCGGCGTTTGTCTTTAAAAATACCACAAATATACAAAGCAATTGCGGCATTCGGCTTCGAAACACCACAAATATACAAAGCAATTGCGGAATTTGTTGGACAACGCCACTAAAGAGACAGACTTTGCGGTGTTGTTTGAGAAAACGCCACAATTAGTTATACTATTGGGGTGTTTATTGAGAAATGTCACAATTAGTTATACTATTGTGGGTTTATCGAGAAACACCACTATTGGAAAAAAAATCTGGCGCTAGTGAATAAATGCCACTATGTGTGGCATTTTGTTGTGGCGTTTTATTGAAAAACGCTACTAATATTGTCGCTATAGGTTAAATTTGGTGTAGTGTTTCGACCATTTTCAATTTCCGTTTAATTAAGTGGTGACATGTGTCATTATCTGATTAGAGGAAGAATATGGTAAATATTAAATAAAATAAATTGAAAATGAAAATAAATTCATTTAACTGGATGTGTCGTCATTTGATTGGTTGATTAATTTTATTGTATTTAATTAAAATTAGTACTAAATTGATATAATAGATAAATAATAAAAATCAAATATATAATTTTATAAATTTTTATTAACTGTCACATCATCTTTCATCATCCCTCCATTAAATTTGTAACCACAAGGGTCAAAATAGGTTAATTTAATAGATTAATTAGATGAGTATCTCGATATAGTTTGGTGCCACCTGTGTAAAAACCATTTTTTTTTAATTTCCAAACCAAAACAAACCATCCTTTATTTGAATCAAACATAGATTAGCCTCTGTTGAGGTAAATTGTACAAAGACAAGAACAAAGAAAAATCAAACTCCAAAACTTACTAATTTTGATTATTAACGAAGTAGCTTTAAACGAAAGAAACATATCCTTGGCAGCAATGGTTTTAAGTTTTGGACATACCAGTGTGTTTGTTTGTTTAAGTTTATATCTTACTGTTATCAAAGCAAGAATTTGGAGAAACAAATGCTAGGAACTCTGCATCACGTTCCAGAAAACACCTCTCTTTGTCCGATAATGTAACCCATGCTTCGACGGCGTTGTGCTGCTTTGCGTTTTTTAGATAGAACAAATTACATACCTCTCGGTTATGGATATCAATCCCTGGAATGCTAATCAGACTCGGTTTTCCCCACCCAAAATCTTCATTTCCATCCACAGTATTCAACAAGCTGCTCAGAATACAAAAATCTGCCTCTCCTTTTGATACCATTTCTTCAAGATGACTGAGTTGCTCCGTCAAAGCTTTAAATCCTTCCAGAAAAGCCTGGGGATCATTAGGGACATTTTCCATTGCTTCTTTCAGTAGATAAGCAAACTCGGATAAGTCTATATCTTTCCCAACTCGGTTATACATGCTGATTGCCATCCCAAACATGTTCCCGATCGAATAACTCGGTAATCGGGGTTCCAATTTCGGACGAAAGTTTACTGCTTGGCCAAAAATAGCTGGCTTTAGAACTCCTGAAAGGCCGAAACTGATCGAGAAGCCTGGATGGAATGTTTCCACAGGAATGCACTCAGAGCTAATGAACAGGAAGGATGCTCCAAGCGTTTGCTTTTCGCTTTAAGCACAAGAGTCGTGATCAGAGCCGGCTTTAATTTTTTCAATAGTTGTATTAGGTCTACTCTTAAAATTTATTTTTCATTATTTTTTATTATGATTCTTAAATCCCAATTTTTTGCGATGCTTGTTGTTAGGGGCCTATCTTTTACTAAACTTATTATTAGGGGTACTCTAAAAAAATATTTTTTAATATTTATTAGTATACACTATTAAAATTTATTTATTTTCTTTATTTTCTATTATAGTCGCGATTTTTTCTAACACTTATTATTAAGAGTCTAATTTTAAAATTTATTTTTCGATATTTATTGTAAGAAATCTATTTTTAATATATTTGTTATTAGGGTCTAATATTTTTAATACTTATATAAGAGGTCTATTTTTTTCAATAATTATTAATAGTACCATAGATTTTCAATATTTGTTATTAGAGGTTAAATTTTTTACAATATTTGTTATTAGATGTTTACTCTTAAAATTTATTTTCCTCCTATTTATTATTAATGATTAATTTTTTTATCAATATTTATTATTAGGAGCCTAATTTTTTTTCTAATATTTGTTAGTACACATATAATTAATTTAATTTATTATAATTTTTATTAAAAAATTATTTTTTCTAATATTTATTATTAAAGGCCTATTTTTTTTACGTTTGCCTTAGTGTCACTAAAATCTCAAGAACGGCTTTGGTCGTGATCGCATTGGCATCAAACGCGAAACTCCTCGTCATCTTACGCCTGTCATCATTGAAGACCATGCTGTTTAGGGCCGCATTTTCGTGCATCGATACTATCGGAGGAAAAAGCCGCGACGATACCCTTAACAATCCAGGATTTGGTATCTCACCATTCGAGCCACGACTGTAAGCTGCCCAACTGTTGAGAAAAGCATACACGGTTGTTCCATCGAAGATCCTGTGGAAACAACAGAAAGCTAGTGCAATCCCACCGCAGTCGAAGATGTTGACTTGAACAGCCAGTAAGGGTGCTGTTGGGTCTGGAACATAGCGAAAGGGTCGACAAGGAAGCAATTGGTTCATTGCCTCTAGTTTGTCATTTCGCTCAATGAAATCAGATAACCTGCCTTTCACCCTGGCTTCAACATACGGCTGGTTGAAATCAGTAATAAAAAGGTTGTTCTTCACCCGACCAGCAGCAGGGTAAAACTGAGTCAAAGCTTTAGAGAGTGACTGTTTTAGTAGGTCTAAGAATTGGGAACCGTCGACATAGGACTCACTAGGTTTAGCGTAGAAGAGGATGACTGGAGTATAGTGGCTTGTACCCAGTTGATCTAAAAGGGATAGCTTGAATGGCTTCAAAAGATGAAGTTTTGAAGAGGATGGCTTGACTATTTGATTTGAAGTAATCTGAACTTCCATTTCTACAACAATTGCTATGAAACTGGATGAAATGGAAGTTTAAACGTCTAATGGAAACTGGGTTTCTTCTGTTGTATTTCATTTCAGGTTCTACTGGATTTTATACTAGGTTTTCTATTATAAAAAAATATTAAAATAGTCTGTGCTACTGTTTTACCATTATAAAAAAACTTGCCCGCGAGGAGAATTAGTCTGGAACAGATTAAAGAAGTTTCGTTACATTTTAAATATTTAGGTTAATATGGATAAACATAAACTATTACTATATTATTCTAATAATTTTTATATTTAAAGATTTAATAAATTATTGTTTTTTTCTATTCGAATCTAATTTTATTATCAGATCATTGCTCAAAGCATACATATTTATATACAAACTAACTAACTTCTAGACATGGAAAATGTGAAATTATTTAATCTCAAAACAGGTAAGTTGTCGCTTGAGAAAGAAGAAGATGAAAATTTAAGAATTGAGGAACAAAATAAAACAAAACGGTGTCGTTTGGGTTTGAAGACATAAACCCCAGAAAACGTTGTTTAATATTTTTCGATGGAATGTAATCTTTAGTGTATCTTTGACTTATTAGCTCTGAATGTGTTCATCATTGTTAAATAGTTCATGCCAGTCAGGTGCTTATATATTGGTAAACTATTGAAATGTTATGTTTATCTTGTTGGAGAAAACAAGAAAAATAATAATGTAAGTTATATTTTAAACGAGTAAAGGTGAAGATTCGAATAATAATTTTATAATATTTTAATTTATTATATGAAACCTTAACGACGATATTGATATGCTTAAAATAGATGAATGATGAATGAGAAATTAATGCTCAAAGTTAAGTAATTGTAGATTGAATAAGTGAAAACCCTCTAATCTACGTTGATAGGATAAGTAGAATGAAAAGTTTTTATATATATTTACCCATTTTTTGTTGAATAGAGGTGAAAAACGGGTTGTTCGATTTGGTTTTGGTTCGAATTGTTTCAGTTCGGTTCATTTTGGGTTTGTTTGCATTCAGTTTAGATTCGATTAGGGTCGGTTCGAGTTTTGATTTCGGTTTTAATTCGGTTATATGATAATTCGGGTCAATTCGAATATCGAATCGGTGATTCGGGTCAATATTGGATATGTTGTTTTTGGGTCGGGTTAATATCGGATCTTATGTTTTCGATTCGGATCCATATCGGGTCGTTCGGATCGGGTCAATCTTTGAACTTTCGGGTTAATTTGGTTTGAATTAGACTTGAGTATGAATCTAATTGTGTATATTATATATAGAATTAATCATATATTCTTGTAAATATATATCCTTTTATTTGTTTGAGGATAAAAGTGGAAAGAGGAAAAAGTATAAGGACCAACTTGATAACGATCCCAATAATGGTGGATAATCATTTTCGATACAAGATTTGCGTGAAAAGCTATAAAAGGGAAAATTTTCGATTTTAAAGTTGGATAATCATTTGACCTCGAAATGTCACAAAATTTTAAAGAATGAAGTAGGATGACTCAAGGATTATGGCATTTCATATTGGAATTGTTTTGAAATTTTTTGCATCAATTTTTATTCGAGTCGTAAATACATGGATTCAGATTAAAATCGTAAATATAAATTATTCATTTCAGGTTTAAAATAAATTATTCATTCACTTTCACTCAATTATCGGGTTAAAATAAAAAATAGTAAAAATAATTTTTTTGTAAATACATGGATTCATATTAAAATCTTAAAAAAATAAACAATAGTAAAAATAAATTATTCATTCACTTTGACTCAATTATCGGGTTAAAATCGGATTGATGTTCGGTTTAGATTAGTTTTGAGCGAGTTAATTTCGAGTTGCTTTCGGGTCAAATCGGTTCAGGTGAAAATTGGTTCGGGTCAAATTGGTTACGGGTCTATATTGGTTTTTATAGAATTCGGTTCGGTTTCGATTTGGGTTCCGGATCACATTAGGATTATCTTGTTCGAATTCAATTGGATTTCAGTTCGGATAAATCGGTTTGATTTTCGATTTTTGGATAAGTTTGTCGGATCTAATGTTGATTAAATTATTTGAATGAAAACTATGCTTCACATATAAGAGTAAAGGGTGCAAATCAAAGTAAATTGAATTCATTTTGATTATGATTCACCCACATAAAATTTGGGGATGTGAATATTTGAATTAGTTCATGGATCTATAAATATTTTATTTATTTTAAATTATATTGTTCTTATTAATGTCAAATTTTTTTGAATATTTCTAATTTAAAAGGATAATTTATAATTTTCTTAAATTATAATATTAAATAGGTAAGATATAATTCATAAAAATATATCCGATTAAATATGATATAAATTAAAGGTTTCTGAATTATTGTAAATAAAGTAAAGAACAAGAACAAAATATATGAACAAAGATGAGAGACAAAAGGGAGAGACTTTTATTATATTCTCAAAGTAGGGTTGTATACAATGCTTTGTCCAAAAGTCTATATTTATAGGCATAAGATGAAAACCCTAATTTCAATGAGTATTAAACCCTAATACTAAAGCCCACTAAAGTTTAACTTAATATATAGATATCCACCATAAATAAATATATTCATAACACTCCCCCTTGGATATCCATGAAGATAGTGTTCCTCGTTAAAACCTTATTAAGATAAAAAAAACGTGGGAAAAATTCTTAGTGAAGGAAAAAGAGTACACACATATTTGATACACATGACATGTTGTCTCATTAAAAACTTTACCAGGAAAACCCATTGGGACAAAATCTCGGTTAAGGGAAAAAGAGTGCAACGCGTATTTACTCCCCCTCATGAAAATATCACATAAGATCTTTGAATCTTCATAATTCAATATTAAATGCAATCTTCAAATATTGAACTAGATTATGTATTAGTGGATAAATCTTTCAAATTATTACTTGAAATGATTCATTGAATACTATTCTTTTGAATATCATAAGGGACGAAACTTCAAAAATATGTTTCGTTTTATCACATTTAATATATCCAACTTGAGATATAAATTTTGCATTATCTCTACACAAGATCAATTGCATCTTATCTTGTGAAAGCAATTCACATATCTTCATGATATTGTCACGTGGCTAGACTTTTAAACCAGACCAACATGCGGCCTTAAGCGATGTGACTCAAGACAAACGCCTAAGTAAGCCTTCTCACCACTTACGGAAGATCAAACTTCCCAAGCACCGACAAACGCGAAACGTTATAAGCGGAAACAGATCAAAAGAGACGAGCGAGGAAAAACTCTTCAAGAACGCTCAAAAACGTTCAAGAACACTGAAGAACAAAGAAAGAACACACTCAGAGGATTTAGAGAAAATGCCTTTATTCCTTGGAAACTTGGAATACTCAGATACACTCTGATACATCAAATGAGGTGGGGAAGGCCTCTATTTATAGTTGAATTCCCCTCGATTCTACGGTCTATACAGATTTACACCGACGGCTATGATACAACCTTATCCATTTACAAAGCATAATTCTGGGAATATTCCCACCTAACTATGGAAAGAATCTTCTGTGTTCACACAAAGTGTTCACACACCTTGGATGGATAAGGCTCTCCCTAGATCGGGCCAACGTTGGTGGTCTTCGCAAGCCCAACATCGCTCTTGGAATTACTTGGGCAGGACACATCGCACCATGTGATGCCAATGTCTCGGACCCCAACCTGCGGCCCGTGACAATATGTTTAGCCAAACACATATTTTGGCTTTGCCTTATGCATAACAATTATTTAAAGGTAATGATCTTGTAGCACTTAAATAATATTTCTAGACTAGCTAAGATACAATGCTTCCAGATCAAATAATATATATATATTGTGCTTTTAGATCAAGAATATCATTACCCTTTTCTTGAGAAAAAAAGAATCTTTGTTTATATTGAGAGACCTAACAGCTATAAGGATGATCAATGAATATGCGTTATGCATGTAAAATCTCTTTCAACATTTTCTGTATGTCGATTGATGCACAAGTATTTGAGGAGATCTCTTCACGAGTCTCAACGATATTCAAATCATCAACATACACAACAATAAAAATTCAGAGCTAAACCTCTTAATAAAAATGCTTGGGAAAATTAAATAATTCATAAAACATTATGCTAATAAAGATTCAATGAGGCGATCATACCAAATACGCCTAAATTGTTTCAAGCCATAAAAAGATATATTCAATGTAATTGAATAATGTTCTCGAGAACTTGAATTAATTGTTTATGGCAATCTAATTTTTTTTTTCCGGAAACTTCAGATAAATATTACTATCAAGAGGCTCATTCAAATAGGATGTAACAACATCTTACATCTATTAGGCAGAAACTGAGTAATTTTATTTATTTTCAGACTGATCAAAATCTAAAAGTAGTTGCTTCTTTCTATGTTGGCTAATCATTTCTTTGTATGCAAATATATTAACGACATCGATTTAATTTCAGTTTCACTTATTACCAGACATGACATAATCTATTAAGATCCCTTTAGTATTAGGTACCTGATTCATTTCAATGTCTCTGTTGGAGACCTTTTAATCTCTTCTTAAGATTTTTATAATTTACTGATTCCTTGATCAGACCATCACAAAATATAGCTCTTTTTTTGAGGATTTCTTTATCTTTGGAACTTACTTGTCTACTATGCTTCAAGCGTAAGTTAGACTCATTAGCAACTAAAATTTATCCTTCCATGAAATCAAATTTAATCGAAGCATTCATAGCTAGTATATGTGACTTAGTCACTCTTTTATGGTTAGCAAAATCATTTGGCAATTGATTTGCTAAATGAATTATCCTTTGAACTTATAGTTCACATTGTCTAGTACGTGAATCAAAATGAGAAAATGATAATTCATTCTAATTTATTTCTTTCCTCAGCTATTTATTTCCTCCCCCTAATATTGGGTAAACTAACTTCTTAAAATGATAGTCAGCAAATCGTGTTGTAAATAAATCCCCTATCAGAAGCTCAAGATATTTAAACCTGATATATATTCCCAACAAAACTCATCTTTGTGCGTTGTGATGAAGCAATTAGAACATATATCGCACACCCAAAAAATCTAAAATGAGAAATATTTGGTTCCTCACCAAAAACCATTTACAATGGGGAGAACTTATGATCATTTTTTTGGCTTGATGCGAATTAGTGATAATAAATGTAAAATGATATATCATCAACATTACAAGACCGATTGTCTTTATAAGATAATCTAGAAAATTGTGCTCATAATTTTATCAATTGAGCAATTAACCTCGCAAACATCAAGTTGCGGGTTAATAACAAGGATACATATAACCATCTAGTCGATGCATCGATAAAAATCGTAAAATATCTAGATGGAATGTAAAAAAGGTGTATGAGCCCACATATATCACCTTGTATCCGTTCCAAAAAATTAATAGATTTTTACTCTATCTTAGTTGTTGATGATTGAATAATCAAATTGCTTTCATAGCAAGTATAACATGAAAAAATATCTTGAAGAAAATCTTAGTTCTTTAATAAATGACCACATGAAAGTGTTAGTAAATTTTCGTATCATAATTGAACCGGGATGGTCTAATCGGTTATGTCAAATAAAATTATCAGTAAACATCTGGTTTACAATAGCATGAGCTTCAATTTGTACTAATTCTTTTGTAATACAATATGGATGACAGTACATGTAATTTCGTCAAGATTTTCTTATAGTCTTGAGTTATACTCATAATATTCAGATAATCAACATCCATTTGACTAATATTCTCAATATATTTCTACAAATATCTTTAAAACCCAATAAATCTCTTTGCGACTTTGATGAGTATAATGCACTATAAATATGGAATAAAATTCCATTTGGAAATAACATAATTGCTCAGTCGAAGCCTTTTGTGATATTAATACTTCCAGATATAATACTCACATTATTCCTTTGTATTTAAAATGAGAAAATATGTATAATTATACATGTCGCGTGTCAAAAGTGCGCGTTTAGTGCAAGTGGACACATCGAAAGTAATAAGTGATAAGTATTTTATCGAGTTATCGTCTCCTCAGGGACCGGTATACTTAATATGCTTTCTTCACCTTCTTGTTCTGTAGAAAAGTAAAGAACACAAGTGAGTTGATTTTATTTATCTAAACTAAAATAACTAAAAAAAATAAAAGGTTGAAATAATAGAGAGAGATGGGTTAGGATCCAGTTGCGTCGTATTGTGGATTTGATTGACTTGTCTCTGTCCAATGCAATCGTATATCACTGCCTCGGCAGCACTGCAGTTTACTGCCTTGGCAACGACAATACTGTCTGCCGCGGCAATCCCTTGCTCGTGGGTAGACTTTACCAAATTTCGGCAAAGTGTCCTTGGGTGACTCCGCTTATCCCTAAGTCATAGTGCTATTGATGACTAGTCCTTGATGATACCTCCCGGCGTGAACCAATTATACTCACCAACCAATCTCACACTTCTTTTAGCCGCTGAAACTCTTAACCTATCCCTAGGCCGAGTTAGTATTTCGCGATTGAAACACCGTACTTACCCCTTTCGTGAATCTAACTCTCCCGAGCTTAGATAAATGGATGATTCACAATATCCTCTCCCGAGCTCAATTGTGAAAACAAGGAATAACAAAGGATAAGCAAACCTTGATAACTTTATTGCATTGAATCAAAGACAAAGTACAATCTCCTCTCATAAATACTCGACAACCTTCACCTAATCCCTAAGAAGGTTTAGAACATAATGGAGAAGAAGAAAACAAGAATAGAAATTGGCTCTGTCCCTAGGTATTCCGTGTTTTGTACATTGGGTGGCTAGGTCCTTATATAGGCTAGACTTAGGGCAAACCTTTCCTAAGTAGAATACAACTTGGAGTAGGGAACAAGTCAAGTACATAATAATAAAAATATTTCCAAGTTTGATTCGGCTAAGGGGTTTTCCCGCGCGGTCTTCCTTTGGGCTTTTCCTTGTGCTAGCCAGCTCCGATCCATGGGCTTCAAGTCCAGACACGTTCCTTGGATTTTTATCTTTCCATCGCCTATAGTCTTGCTTCCTGTCTTTCTGCTGTTGCCTCGGCATCAGGTCCTGCCTCGGCCTTTTCGCTACCGCGGCACTGGTTCTCCTGCACAGATAGGAAAACGCAGTAAAACGTGCCTTTTTCTGTAAATATTATCTATATGAATATAACTTCTAAATATATCACATTAAGCACATGCATTGATCCGAGTGGGTGTATATTTGATGATTAATGCCCATTAAAGGAGTAAAAAGTGATAGTGTGTTGAGCACTTATCACACCCCTAAACTCGAACTATTGCTTGTCCTCAAGCAATGCAAACCATCAAATTGCCAAACTAAACTCTCTCTTGGTCTTACATGTCCATCTATTCTCCCCACCATAACTACACCTATTCTTAAGCCTTAATCATTTGGTTACTCAAGGGTTTACCTAGAAACAAACTATAAGAATTGTGAGTATGTGCATTTTTGTGGACAAGTTGATTAAAGGCTTTCTTAGATAAACTCTAAGTTCAAGACAAATAGAATTTGGTTAAGTGTTCTTCTTCTTTTCAAACACCAAATCTTGAGCCAATTTCGGGCACCTCAAAGACTTGTGTTTTTCTTTTCACTAAATTCCTTCTTTCTTTTTAATATTTCTTAAAACATACTAGAGCCAATTTCGGGCACCTCTAGCATGAAGAAGAGATTTTTCTAGAGCCGGTGATAGGCACCTCTAGTTACTTTTCCAAAGATCTAAGTCTTTATCACCTAAGTTTATTAAAAGAACTCCTATAATCCAACAAGTCCCAAAAGTGTTTAAAGTTCTTCCTATAGTAAGCTTCTAAGTTTTCTTCCTTAAGCAACCTAAGGTTAAGCCCTCTTAACAGAACCTAAACATGGTAAGGAGAAAGATTTCTATAGCCTTAAAGAATAAACTAAGGCAATACTGATGATAAGCAGTGCAAAAGTGTAAGCAGTTAATTCAAGTAAGGCGGGGAGCATAAAAATTTTAAAAAAAAATCACTGGAAAAACTCCCTTTTTGGCAAGACCGCGGCAGTAGATTACTGCCTTGGCAGTGAATCTGCACCCCCAAACTCAAACCAAGCATTGTCCTCAATGCTTTATATTTGAAGAAATAAGCGGCAAAACAAAATATGAATATAAGAAGTAGCAATTAAAAACAGTAAAAGCAATTAATATTGAATTAAGGACAAAGAAATTTAAAGTGACTCCGAAGAGCTGCTTGTAACAATTTTCCTCCTCGGCCTTGATGCCAAATGCTTTGTCCTTGGTGAAGGCGATGGTTGTGCCTTTGCTTGCCGGGGTGGTTGGACTCGTGTGACCGGTGTCCGTTGCATTGGGGCCTCTAGCTCCTCTCCTTCTTCTACATCAGCCATCTCTTCAGTGAGCATTACGTTCGTTCCTCCTCCCATTGTTGTTGCTCCTCCGGTGTGGTGTGTGCTTGGGCCGGCGGCGTGGAGCTTTGGTGCACATAAGCATCTATCTCGGCTTATAGACTGCCCATGACAATTGGTGATCTGGGTGGGGTGCTGAAAACGGCCCTTCGCTTGGATGGCCTTTTGCTGACAGACGAGGCCGCGGCAGAATCTGCTGCCCTAGATGGGCCGGCAGCCTGGTATTGGGGCTGAGGGTCCACATGGAAGAAC
The DNA here is from genome assembly GCA_035048815.1 of Abelmoschus esculentus. Classification (NCBI taxonomy): domain Eukaryota; kingdom Viridiplantae; phylum Streptophyta; class Magnoliopsida; order Malvales; family Malvaceae; genus Abelmoschus; species Abelmoschus esculentus. Next base: position 9,801,927 of record JAUCBN010000049.1, read on the forward strand.
GGTCGTGGTCCTCCCGGTGCTGGTGTAGTCTCGGTGTAAGGGGCGGCTGTAACGAACATGTTGCTGGGAAACTCCAAAAATTGTACTCCTTGGTCCGGGAAGACGTGCAGCATCATCTGGTTAAGGTGACATTGAAATCCCTTTGGTACTCCATGTACCTTTGTTGTCGGAGATCCATTGATGTCATTCGTTGCAAGATCTCCTAGTACGGGTCTGCTGCGGCAGAGGTGCGGGCAGTACCAGGCATGTCTGCCGTGTATTGGGCCCCGGCAGCAGTATCAGCAGTGAACTGCTGCGGTGTTGCTTGGACAGGCTCTGCTTGCGTGATTTGCATGACTTTGTGGCAGAAGTCTCTGGTCCATCCTCGTCGTGGGGGCGTGTATTCGTTCGTCTCTTCGATGGGCACACATGCGGCAACACATAAACCCGTAATCAAACAAGGGAAATACAATGGTCCCCTATCTTTCTTACCGCACTCGTGAATTTCCCAAAGGATGATCTCTCCAACGTTGATGGTTCTCTTGTTGATGATGGATTGGATCAGCAACAATCTTTTACGATCTACCGTGCTATTGTGTGATGTGGGGATGAGCCGTCGTTTGACAAAGGTGTTCCACATCTTGGCCTCGGGTTTTAGACTTTGTCTTATTACGGATCCTCGATGGGTACCGGTTTCTCATGGGGTGTTCGCGTAACAAAGATCATCTTTGATGAGCTCGTAGTCCTCGGCAGTGACGTCCTCCATGAATTCGACGTGGATGTCACTGTCAGGGGTGAGGCCGTAGAAATTATTGATTGTCTCGGCATCGAGCTGGACTGGCCTGCCGCAGCAATGAACGAAGAGGGAGTCTTTGCTGGGCCCGTACGCGTAGAACTCCCGGACGATCGTGGCATTCGCCTGGGCAGGTTGGAGATAGAAAATTTCTCAGTTTTGTTACTTAATTCTGTCGAAAAGGTAGTGCTCAATACCGTAGTTCTCTTCGTCCGCATGCTGGAAACCTTGCTCTTCCCATAGTTGCCGAGCGATGAAAGATCGGTTTAAGCGATCTTCAACGTTGGCGGGGACGAATCGCTTGTATGTTGCCATCAAGATTGAGAGATGTGATTTCTTAGAGTTTTTCTTGAAAAGAATCTGGAGTTTAGCGAAGATTAGTAGGCAAAGAGTAATGTGAGAGAGAGATTGTTATGAATACTAAAGAAAACAAGAAAGCAAGAGTGAATAGTTCAAGAGGAAGGAGTTTCTTATATAGGCCTCGTCTTATGACCGTTGAAGCCACTAGCCGTTTTGTAACCTTTTCCTTTTTCTGTCGTTTCCTTTTTCTGCCGCGGTAGGAATCTCGGCAGACTAGCCGTTACACTATTCTGCCCGTTGGGACTGCTGCGGCCCTAACACTGTTTTATTGGCAAAAATAATTAGAGAAAAATAAGAATAATAAAAATAAACTAACTAATCTTAATATATTAATAAAGAAAAGGGAGGAGATCATATTACTGGTGGAGAGCATGCAAATTCATCTCCCAAAATTATTCTCTCCCTTAGGCCCAAATTGTGAATCGGTTGTGGGCCACTCTTTTTTTCTGTGTGCCCATCCACATTGGGTTTAATCTTCTTGTCGAATATCCTACTGAGCAGACTGCCAAGGCAGGATACTTTAGTGTCTACTGTGTGGATGGCCTTGCACTCCTTTGGATCATCATATTTTTTTAAGTTATGGAGTGCATTGAGTTTGACTTGTTGGTCATTGACCTGCATTGTGAACTTTCCTTTTTCCACGTCAATTAGAGTACGTCCAGTTGCAAGGAAAGTTCTCCCAAGGATGATCGGTGCATTGTCATCTACTTCACAATCAAGGATAAGGAAGTCAGCAGGAAAAATAAACTTATCTACTCTTACTAGTATGTCCTCGATTTTGCCTTCAGGTTGCACATAGGATCGATCCGCTAGTTGGAGCATCACTGTTGTAGGCTTCGCCCTTCCAATTCCAAGCTTTTGAAAAACTTATTTTGGGCATGAGATTTATGCTTGCTCCAAGGTCGCATAGGGCCTTACCTTCATAATCCTTACCTATCGCACAAGGTATAGTAAAGCAACCAGGATCTTTTAACTTTGGTGGCATGCGGTTATGCAGCATTGCCATGCATCCCTCGGTAGCAGCCATTGTCTCAAACTCACCTATTCGTTTCCTCTTTGACACCATGTCCTTTAGGAACTTGGCATAGTTCGACATTTGTTAAAAAGCTTCAACGAAAGGTATGTTGATGTGGACTTGCTTCAAGATGTCGAGGAACTTCTTGAATTGTTGGTCCTATTTTTGCTTTTTCAACCTTTGTGGGAAAGGTGGTGGTGGTCTTATCTCATCCAGGGTTTCTTTAGTTTGAAATTTAATACCTGACACCACTGGAATTGTTGCTGCCTCGGCAGGCTGCTCAGGAGCTGCAGTGCTTTCTGCCGGGGCAGTGTTGTCAGCTTCAGTTTGCTCGGTCTTTTCTTTTGCTAGATCAGCTGATTGATTTTGGCTTTCTGGGATCTTCTCCTTCAGCTGTAGACCACTCCTAGTAGTGATTGCTTTGCACTGTTCATGGCCCATTACCTTAGCAACTTCAGTATTGCTAGGTAGGCCTCCTTGTGGTCTAGTGTTTATGCATTGAGCAAACTGCCCAACCTGAGTTTCCAGCGTTTTAATGGTCGCTTCTTGATTTTCAAACTTCATCTCAGTTCTATTCATGAAGGTATCTGCCCTCTTGATGAAATTGTTATTCTCTGCCATGTATGACTCAGTTTTCATCATGAAGGCCTTTAGCGTGTTCTCCAATGAACTTACCGGTTGTTGCTGCATCTGCGGCGGCGGCATTGACTGCTGGGCTTGCTGCTGCGGCATCGGTTGCTGAAATCCCGAAGGTTGGGTGATTGGGTTTAAGGCATTGTTTGGGTTGCTCCATGATAGGTTTGGATGCCTCTTCCATGAGGGGTTGTATGTGTTGGACATCACATTGTTGCGATTGTAGTTCCCAACATACATACCAGTTTCTTGATTCATGCAATCAGAGGAACTGTGGTTACCTCCACATAAGTCACAATATGAATCAATTACCTTGACCTCACGGGTATTTTGTTGTAACTACAGGTTTTGCACCATCTTGGTAAGAGAGGCCAATTGTGTTGCCACTGAACTTGATGTGTCTAATTCATTTACCGTGGCTTGGCGTCTTACTCCTCCTCGCCTAGATGTAGGAAACTGAAAGTCATTCTTTGTGAGTTTATTCAATATCTCAATAGCTTCCTCAGGTGCTTTATCCAAGAGTGTTCCGTTTGCCGAGGTATCTAACATCATCCTTGTCGGGGCATTCGTGGCATTGTAAAACATTGTCACTTGTGTCCATAGGGGAAATCCATACAAAGGACACTTGTGCAGTAGCTCCCTGTAGTGTTCCCATGCCTCGTACATTGGTTCGTCTTCTGCCTGTCGAAAAGAAGTAATTTCATTACAGATTCTATCATATAAATTAGTGGGATTAAAACGAGTAATGAAATCACGGCAAAGTTCACTCCAAGATCCAATAGATCCTACTGGAATGCTATTTAACCAAGCTTTCGCCCTATCCCTCAGTGAATAGGGGAATAGCTTCAATCGCAAGACATCTTCATGGACTCCTTGGATTTTGAAAGAGTTGCAGATTTCCATGAAGGACTTGAGGTGCTGCCTTGCGTCTTCAGTTGCAGACCCACCAAATTGTCCAATTGTATTTAACATATTGAACATAACAGGTTTTAGTTCAAAATGGGCTGCTTCAATCTCCGGTGTGACAAGTCCTGGGTTTAATCCGTTTAAGTCCTCTTCCAGGAAGTCTCTGACAGTGAGTTGCCGCGGCCCAGGTGGCGGCGGAATTCCTCCATTGCCGGCAGGTAAGTTTTGTCCTGCCGGATGTTCTGCCATGGCTCCTTGGATCTGTCTCATCAACCTTTGCCTTTTTTTTCGATCTCTGGATCTAACTCATACAAGGGGTTGGTTGGATTGGCCCTAGTCATACACCACGAAAAACAAAAGTAAAATAAAAATAAAAATAAACAAGAAAATAAAGAAAACAAAATTTAGTTGCCAGTCCCCGGCAACGGCACCAAAAACTTGTCGCGTGTCAAAAGTGCGCGTTTAGTGCAAGTGGACACATCGAAAGTAAAAAGTGATAAGTATTTTATCGAGTTATCGTCTCCTCAGGGACCGGTATACTTAATATGCTTTCTTCACCTTCTTGTTCTGTAGAAAGTAAAGAGCACAAGTGAGTTGATTTTATTTATCTAAACTAAAATAACTAAATAAAAATAAAAGGTTGAAATAATAGAGAGAGATGAGTTAGGATCCAGTTGCGTCGTATTGTGGATTTGATTGACTTGTCTCTATCCAATGCAATCGTATATCACTGCCTCAACAGCACTGCAGTTTACTGCCTTGGCAGCGACAATATTGTCTGCCGCAGTAATCCCTTGCTCGTGGGTAGACTTTACCAAAGTTCGGCAAAGTGTCCTTGGGTGACTCCGCTTATCTCTAAGTCAGAGTGCTGTTGATGACTAGTCCTTGATGATACCTCCCGGCGTGAACCAATTATACTCACCAACCAATCTCACACTTCTTTTAGCCACTGAAACTATTAACCTATCCCTAGGCCGAGTTAGTATTTCGCGATTGAAACACTGTACTTACCCCTTTCGTGAATCTAACTCTCCCGAGCTTAGATAAATGGATGATTCACAATATCCTCTCCCGAGCTCAATTGTGAAAACAAGGAATAACAAAGGATAAGCAAACATTGATAACTTTATTGTATTGAATCAAAGACAAAGTACAATCTCCTCTCACAAATACTCGACAACCTTCACCTAATCCCTAAGAAGGTTTAGAACATAATGGAGGAGAAGAAAACAAGAATAGAAATCGGCTCTCTCCCTAGGTATTCCGTGTTTTGTACATTGGGTGGCTAGGTCCTTATATAGGCTAGACTTAGGGCAAACCTTTCCTAACTAGAATACAACTTGGAGTAGGGAACAAGTCAAGTACATAATAATAAAAATATTTCCAAGTTTGATTCGGCTAAGGGGTTTTCCCGCGTGGTCTTCCTTTGGGCTTTTTCTTGTGCTAGTCAGCTCCGATCCATGGCTTCAAGTCCAGACACGTTCCTTGGATTTTTATCTTTCCATCGCCTATAGTCTTGCTTCTTGTCTTTTTGCTGCTGCCTCGACATCAGGTCCTGCCTCGGCCTTGTCGCTGTCGCGGCACTGGTTCTCCTGCACAGATATGAAAACGCAGTAAAACGTGCATTTTCTTTAAATATTATCTATATGAGTATAACTTCTAAATATATCATATTAAGCACATGCGTTGGTTCGAATAGGTGTATATTTGATGATTAATGCCCATAAAAGGAGTAAAAAGTGATAGTGTGTTGAGCACTTATCAATACACATTTTAATATGTGCTTTATTCCATTCACTTGGGGGAATGAAAAATATTAAATATAGTACATTATATCAAATCGGTTATCTATCAAAGATAAACTCTCAAAAGCTCTTCCGAAGCATTGGTATTTCAATACTTTGAGATATAGTACTAACATTTTCCCTCGTATTTAAATAGGAAAATATTTCTTATGCTTAAGTACAGTATAAGTACTTGCGCTGTCTGCTTGGCATAAATAGCCACAATTCATTGTAGATTTTATTTCGGAAGTGATAATATTCTTCAAAGGATAAATTAACATAAAACGTAAATAAATAATATGTAAAATAAATTAACGATAAATTAACATAAAGCGTAAATAAATAATATATAAATAAATTAACATAAATAAATAATAAATAAAAATAAATTAACATAAAACAAAATAAATAAAAGATAAATTATTTCCTTTAGATGTTATAAGGGAAATAAAATAAATGGCGAATTATTCTCTTGAAGGATTATGAGAAAATTAACAATATCCAATTGAGTTGGACCAACAACGCCGTAATTATTCATTGCATTGATCTCTATCATTCTTGTCATTCTTATAATTCCACTTCTTGTGAATATAAGCATTCTCAAAAGAATCATCTTATTCATATTCATTTTATGACCTCAATCGCAATCACAATTATTAATGTGGATTTTATTCATTCCGCTATAAAATATCACATTCACTTCAGGGAATGGAGCGAAGACTAATAGGTATTTAAAACATTTTCATGATATTGTGTCTGTAAGACAACATTAATGTGTGAAAAGTGGAGTATGTTTTTCTAACATATCCTCATCAGTAGGGGTGTTCAAATCCGGGTACCCGAGTATTCGGGTACCCGAAGTACCGGGTACCCGGAAGTTTGGGTAGTTGAAAAAACGGCCCATGTCCCGACCCGGATTTTCCGGTTACCCGGTATTTCGAGTATCCTAATATCTGGGTACCCGGTACTTCGGGTAATCGGGTATCCGCATTTTAATTTTTTTATTTTTTATAAATTTTAAATTTAATCCTAAAAAATATATAAAAATATAAAAATTTGAATTACATATCTAACATTCAAATATAAAATTTTAAAACCCTAGTTACATAATCTAAACATAAAATTTAAGACATAAATTACATAATCTAATTCGAAACAAAACAAAAGGCGTAAGAAAAGTTTTTTTTTAATATTTTAATTAGTTAATTTATTTTAATATATAAAAATTAATGATTTAAATAGAAGAGAATTTAGTTGATTTTCATCTTGGTTAATGCACATAAAAAAATAATGTATATATAAACGAGTACAGTTCGAATTTTATCGACTCGAACAAATAAATTTATTATTTGACAATAAATCTTAATTTTTTTTACAATGATTCCCTAATTCTTTTTTGAAAATAAAGTTTGAGGGATTGAAATTTAGGAATTATGTTGTTTAATTAAAGAATATAGTGAATATAAAGGTATTTTATTTAAATAATAATTATATTTAAAATAATAAAAAAAATAGGAACCGGGTACCCGAAAATTTATAATATTGTAACCCGGGCCCGACCCGGGAAATGACGGGCCGGGTACCCGACCCGAACCTATAAAAATTTTCGGGAAAATACCCGGTTATTTATATTCGGGTTGTCGGGTAATCGGGTCGGGTATTTTTGAACACCCCTACTCATCAGTGATACTCTGGCACATAATTAAGTTTTATTCACTTAACCATATAGTGAATTATCACGTTTCATTCACTTCAAGGAATGAATCAAATTCAATAATCGCATGGAATAAACATCATGCTTGCATTCATTTTAGGGAATGACATAAATACAATAATCGCATGGAATAAACATCATGTTTACATTCAGTTCAACGAATGACATAAATCCAATAACTGCATGGAATAATCATCATGCATGCATTCACTTTGGTGAATGCCTCCCATAAAAATTCTTAGATCAAGACGATTTTCGTAACTTGAACTTGGGAGAAATCTATAGTCGAGTTTTTCGAAACAAAAATATTGCTTTCAAGCAAATATAGATTTTATAATATTCATACTATTAAATAGTAATTGATCAACCAATATATATACAATACATACAAGCAACAAAAATTTAATGCTTATACGCGGCGTAGTTAAACCAGTCCACAAGATCCTTTAAAAAGAACCTCCTTTGAGACCAATAGTCTCGCAGAACGGGATCCCCAGTCAATATACTCGGATTAAACCAACATAACAAAGAACATATTAATTAATTAAAGGTTTAATATTTGTTCTAATATCATGTAATACTTAGAACATAATTAAAACATAAACTTTCATCATAATAATAAAATAAAAAATATTGATTATAAATAAAGACAAAAGAAATATCAAATTAAATAAATAAAACATATCAAACTTTCCACTAAAATTGAATATATGGTAGATTTAGTTATCAATATCTTGTTAAAATCTTTTTCGGGAATTGTCAACAAGAACCACGGTATTTGAGCCACTTTATCGCTACACAAACACCAAACAACCAAAGATTTTTTAAAAAAATTAAAAAAGTCAAGTCAAAAATCAAGAAAGAAAGATAAACCAATAATTAGCATATAATTGAGGGAGAAGAACTTATCTGTGATTCATGCTAGTAATAAATTCTTTTCCAGAACTTCTTTAAGATTTGATCGACAAATACCTCTGTTGGTTAGAGTCTCGTGCTGATAAGGTGTTTTAAATAAAGTAAAGAACAAGAACAAAAGAGAGAGATTTTTATTATATTCTCAAAGTATGGTTTAATACTTTGTCCAAAAGTCTATATTTATAGGCATAAGATGAAAACCCTAATTCCAATGGGTATTAAACCCTAATACTAAAGCCCACTAAAGTTTAACTTAATATATGGATATCCACCATAAATAAATATATTCGAATTAAATTATATAGGGGATAAAGGATTATATTTTTGAAATATTTTATTTCTCACATTTAACCTAACTCACCCCTTAATTATAGAAAGTCATTCATTTAGTTTAACGAAACTCTGAAATTTTAAAAACTCTCTAAATTTGCATACCATTTTCGGGGATGAGAAAAGATAAGGCTACTTTCGTGATCTCTAAGTCGTGTTATTATTAAAGATTATCCATTGTTGTATCTTGAAAAACTGACGACTATCAAACTCAAGCACCAAATAATGATCGATCGATTGTTATGGTTACTTACATTTTGGTTTTTAAACATTTAGTTACCTGAGTGTTAATTGTTGTTTGACACTAATGATACATTAACTTGGCAGTAAAAAGAAAAAAATTAGATCGTCTTTAATCTATTGTTTTACTTTTACTTTAACTATTAAAATAAAAATAATTTATATAATTACATATTTATAAGTGAAAAAAATAAAAGTAACTTATCACTCGTATTGCATGAAATCTGAAAAACATAAACAAGAACGTAAAGGGTAGCTTATGTTCAGTGATGTTAAAATTTCCCCTTTTCTTCTTAGCTTACCATGGCGTGCGTTCTAACTTTCGTAGACAATTGAAAGCTCTTCTCGCGAGTTCGTAGGAAAAGAAAATTCAACACCTTTGCAGAAAGTGTGGGATAACTCTTGGAATTTACTTTCAGCTCTGTTGTGATCTAGTTCTAAAACGAAAGAAAGAAAATATTAAGTGATAAAAAATACTAAGCTCTGCTCTTATTTGTTGGTTGTCACTTTTCAATTTCAGACTGAAACAATGCATTTGGGGCATAGTATTATGATGGTTTGATTAATTAGATTCAGATACGAATCTTTCTCGGTAGCAATAATATTTTTTTATTTTTTGTTACTAATTTTTTTGAAGCAAAGCATATGAGGGTTTGATTTTCTTATTAATATATAAGAAAATTAAAGAATATATCAGATGAAGAAGAATATGAAAGGTGAGGAGAAGAAATAATAAATTATAAATATGGAAAATTAGATATGTAATTAGATAAATTATTTTTATTTGGGTGGTCAAAAAGAAATAAAGTAATTTGGCACGGCACTACATCTACATTTGAATTTCAGCATAAGGGGAACAAAGTCATTTGGCACGGTACTACAAGTCCGGTAGCTCATCCAATACAATTTAATAGCTTACGCCGCCTTTCTAATATTGAGGCTATTGCTGAATTTTATCGTTTGGAGTTCTTGGACGCTAATTCAAATACGTCATCTACAGTTTTGCCAGAAATTCAAGGATTGATTACTGTATTATCAGCAGTATTTGCTAAACCACATGGATTACCACCACCTCGACCAATTGATCATTCTATTCCTTTGTTAATAACTTCTTCTCCCGTGAATGTGTGTCCTTATCGCTATCCACATTTTCAGAAGCAAACGATTGAAAAATTAGTATCGGAGATGCTTCATGAGGGGATTATTCATCCTAGCAGCAATCTTTTTTCCTCTCCTGTTCTTTTAGTTTGGAAAAAAGATGGAACATAGCGTTTTTGTGTTGATTACAAGGCTTTGAATGCAGTCACGATCCGTGATCATTTTCCGATTCTTACTATTGATGAACTCTTTGATGAATTACATGGTGCCATTTTTTTACAAAACTGGATTTAATAGCGGGTTATCACCAAATTCGGGTTAAGGCAGGTGAAGAAGCAAAAACGGCTTTTCGGACTCATGACAATCACTATAAATTTGTTTTCATGCTATTTGGGTTATCAAATGCACCTTCTACCTTTCAACGTCTTATGAATGAGATTTTTCGCATCTACCTTCATAAGTTTGTATTGGTTTTCTTTGACGACATTTTAGTATATAGTGCGACATGGAAAGATCACTTACAGTATGTTCGCCTAGTTTTTTAGATATTACTAGTTCATCAACTAGTGGCCAAGATATCCAAATGTGTTTTTGGGCATTAATCGGTTGGGTATTGGGGGCACATTATTTTTGCGCAAGGTATATCTGTGGTTCCACATAAAATTGTAGCAATACAACACTGGCCACAACCAAAAAAATTTTAAAGATGTTCGTAGCTTTCTTGGCTTAGCCGGATATAATCATCGTTTTATTTGTAATTATGCTCAGATTGTTGGACCTTTGACCGATTTATTACGCAAGGATGCATTTCTATGGACTCCAACAAGTACTAATGCATTTAATTCGTTAAAGCACGCCTTGAGTAATGCCCCTGTTCTTCGGCTACCATATTTTACACAACCATTCATGGTTGAAACAGATGCTTCGGGTATTGGCATTGGTGCCGTTCTTTCTCAAGATGGTAATCATTTGGCTTTCTTTAGCTAAAAATTATGTCCACGTATGCAGCGTGCTTCTACTTATCAACACGAGATGTATGCGATAACACAAGCAGTGGCTAAATGGCGTCAATATCTTTTGGGTCGAAAATTTCTTATCTATATCAATCAACAAGCTTTGAAGAATTTACAAACTCAAGTTATTCAGACACCAGAACAACAAAAATGGCTTGGTAAATTACTCGGCTATGATTTTGACATTTTGTATCGATCCGAATTAAACAAGTGTGGATGTTGTTGCCTTATCTCGTCGAAATTTTTCTCACTTAATGGCTTGTTCACAACAAGAGTTTGATGTGCTTCGTGAACTTCATCTCGCTAACCAACAACACCCTGAATTACGCGACATTCAACTACAATTAGCTCGCAATTCAAATTTCATGTCTGATTACGCTTTCAAGGATGGACTTCTTTTCTTCCTTGGTCAGCTAGTGATTCCTGTCGATTCTCCTCGTCAGTGTCAACTTTTGACTGAATTTCATGCTTCTCCTATTAGAGGTCATTCTGGGGTACATCTTACTTTTCATCGTCTATCTTCCAATTTTCATTGGTCACATATGTGACGTGATGTTCAACAATTTGTAGCGGAATGTCACATATGCCAAGAAATAAAATTTGTGACATTGCCTTCGTCCGAATTACTTCAACCCTTGCCCCTTCCTTCTCTTGTTTTCGAAGGTTGTCGCGTGTCAAAAGTGTGTGTTTAGTGCAAGTGGACACATCGCAAGTAATAAGTGATAAGTATTTATCGAGTTATCGTATCCTCAGGGACCGGTATACTTAATATGCTTTCTTTATCTTCTTGCTCTGTAGAAAAATAAAAACACAAGTGAATGGGTGTGATTTATTAAACTAAAATAATTGAATAAAAATAAAAGGGTCGAAATATCAGAGAGAAAGATGGGTCAGGATCCAGTTGTATTGTATTGTGGACTTGATTGACTTGTCTTTATCCAATGCAATCGCATATCTCTGCCTTGGCAGCATTGCAGTTTACTGCCTGGGCAGCGATAACGCTGTCCGCCGCGGCAATCCCTTGCTCGTGGGCAGACTTTACCAAAGTTCGGCAAAGTGTCCTTGAATGACTCCGCTTATCCCTAAGTCAGAGTGCTGTTGATGACTAGTCCTTGATGATACCTCCCGGCGTGAACCAATTATACTCACCAACCAATCTCACACTTCCTTTAGCCGTTGAAACTCTTAACCTATCCCTAGGTCGAGTTAGTATTTCGCGATTGAAACACCGTACTTACCCCTTTCGTGAATCTAGCTCTCCCAAGCTTAGATAAATGGATCACTTACAAACTTCCCTCCCGGGCTTGAATGCAAGAACAATGTAAGCAAACCTTGATAATCTTTATTGCATTGAATGAAAGATAAAGTACAATCTCCTCTCACAAATACTCCACAACCTTCACCTAAACCCTATGAAGGTTTTAGAACATGATGGAGAGGAAGTAAACAAGAGTAGAAGTCGACTCTCCCTAGGTATTTCGATGTCTATTACATTGGGTGGCTAGGTCTTTATATAGGCTAGACCTAGGGCAAACCTTTCCTAAGTAGAATACAACTTAGAGTAGGGAACAAGTCAAGTATATAATAATAATATATTTCCAAGTTTGAATTCGGCTAAGGGGGCTCTCCCGCGTGGTCTTCCTTTGGGCTTTTCCTTGTGCTAGCCAGCTCCGATTCATGGGCTTCAAGTCCAGACACGTTCCTTGGATTCTTGTCTTTCCATCGCCTATCACTTTGCTTCCTGTCTTCCTGCTGCTGCCTCGGCATCAGGTCCTGCCTCGGCCTTGTCTCTGTCGCGGCAATGGTTCTCCTGCACAGATATGAAAACGCAGTAAAACGTGTCTTTTTCTGTAAATAGTATCTATTTAAGTATAACTTCTAAATATATCACATTAAGCATATGCATTGGTTCAAGTGGGTGAATATTTGGTGATAAATGCCGATAAAAGGAGTAGAAAGTGATAGTGTGTTGAGCACTTATCAAAGGTGTTGCTATGGACTTTATTACGGGCTTACCAATTTCTCATGGAAAGACTGTTATTATGGTTGTGGTTGATCGCCTATCTAAGTATGGTCATTTCATTGCTTTACTATCTCATTTTATGAGTGTTATGGTTGTTGTTGCATTTATTTCGGATATAGTACGTCTTCATGGAATTTTGACTAAAATTTTTTATGACCGTGATAGTCGTTTCATGATGGACTTTTGGTGTGAACTACATCATTTACAAGGTACGAATTTATCTATGAGCATCGCTTATCATCCTCAAACGGATAGACAAACCAAAGCTCTTAATCGTTGCTTAGAGATGTATTTGCGTTGCTTTATGGCTGATTGTCCGAAAACATGGGTAACTATGCTTCCTTGAGTTGAATATTGGTATAACACGTCATTTCAAACCTCAGCTCAAATGACTCCATTTGAGGTTCTCTATGACCATGCTATTCTTGATGCCTTTATGCTGAAAAAAGATGAAATATTGCGCATTCTCAAACAAAATCTTTTGAAGGAACAAACACGCATGAAATATTTTGTCGACCAACATCGACGAGAGGTTGAATTTAAAGAAGGCGATTGGGTTTATGTCAAACTCTATCCTTACCAACAAAATTCAATTCGTCTTCAACGCCATCATAAGCTCGATCGACGTTATTTTAGACCATATAAGATATATCGACGAATTGGTCTTGTTGCTTACCAATTGGAATTGCCCGAGTCTGCCCATATCCATTCTATTTTTCATGTTTTCTTGCTTCGAAAATGTATTGGCATACCACATCAACAAATTACTCATTTACATTTGGTTAATTCCACAACAAATTACTCATACCTACTTCAATTCTGGCCACAAAAATTTTGTCATGATCAAGACGTTATGTGGAGCAATGGTTGATTAGTTGGAAAGACTTTTCGGAAGATTCTGCGACTTGGGAAGATAAAGACCATCTCTTGAAATCTTTTCCTTCTTTGAACCTTGAGGACAAGGTTCTGGTGAATGGGGGAGGTATTGTTGTGAACCAAGAAGTAGGTGGATGTGAAGGAAAGCATCAAGATAACGGATCAACAATCATATTGGGTCAAGAATCAACCACCCGAAACATTTCACACATCAAGAAGGTTCCTTCTTAACACATTGATTATGAAATGTTGCCACGTTAAGGTTAAGAATAACAGAATACTTGCTTTAGGGAGTATATAGTAAGGGTTGGGTACAGCTAGGTGAATCATGGATATTTTCAATAGAATTTGAGTTTCTCTTCTCATCTATCTGTCTATATTTCTCATTTTAGCTCTTCCGATTACAAGTGATAATATCTCTATTTCCTTTCGATTACACCTCATAACAAAAATCCAAAAAAAATTCTGGTAAAAAACGTTTCTTTTTTCTCTATATCTTCGGTCGTGCATGCATTTTTCAACTTGAAATAGAAAGCAAATAAAAAGTAAAACAATTCTTTGGTTCGGCTTTTATCACCCGCGATAAGCCCCTAAATGGGTGATCCTTTGTGGACGGAGTAAGACCGGCGGGGAACCTTTTTCTGGGTTCAAAAAGGGGTTTGTTTTTTAGGATTCTTGGATCAAATTTATGGGTTTTAAAACTTAAGATTTCTGGTTTTATTTCTCGTTTTAAAAAAAAATCACAACCTTATCGTTTTTTACATCGCTACAATTATGACTTGAGGATCGAGTACCATTCGAAAAAAACTAAAGTTGTTGCAAATGCTTTGAGCCGTATGGTTGTTGTTGAATTGCGGGTGATGTTTGCTCGGTTGAATTTGTCAAGGGATAGTGGTTTAGTGGCGAAGTTTGCAGGTGAGACCTTCTTTGGTTGAGTTGATTCGAGGTAAGCAATTGACAGGCGATTCGTTAGTATTGCATGTTCAGAACATAGCTGAGGGTGTACCATGGATTTCAATTTCCGTGCTAACAATCTTTTGTATTTTAAAGATTGAGTAGTTATGTCGAATGATAATGAGTTGAGGCATATTATCTTGACCGAAGCACATAGTACTCTTATTTTCTATGCATCTCGATAATATTAAAATGTATCGTGGGCTTAAAAGTGAATACTATTAGGTGAGGTTGAAGAAGGATATTGCCAAGTTTGTGAGTCAATGCTTGGTTTTTCAGGGTGGTGAATGTTGGACTAATATTGGTACATGTTGACACTGTAATGTCTAGGGGCATACCAAGAGGGATTGTCCATAACTTACCGGGGGACGTCAAGTGCTAGTTCGTGGTGGTAATCGATAAAAGAGTTCGGACATGTTCGAGGTATCTTTCTTAAGCGTGAGGATGGGCAGTGAGGTGTTGCTCATGTGGTTGTTGTAAGACTGGAAGGTGGTGCTCAAGCTAGAGTTTATACGCTCCGGGAGGAGAGGAATGACATATATATCATGACATGTACTTTTACTTTACAGTCTTTATCGTTACTTTACTTTATAGACTTCGATTTCACACATTCTTATATTCTTTGTGAGCATGTACAGATACTAGATATACATGTGGAGATATTAAATATTGGTGTGCATATCAATAAATACTTTGGTGAGACAGTCGTGATTAAGAAGATGTATAGGAGGTGTTCGCTAATGGTGTAGGGGGATGTGTTTGCCTTCGATATGATGGAGCCAACTTTCTATGAATTTAATGTTATCTTGGGTATAGATTGGTTAATGGAGCATAGAGCTATGGTGGACTTTGAGACAAAGCGTGTGACGTTTAAGCTTGTCGATGATTATGAGGCGGTTGTAGTGAGCGGGGACCTCAAGTTCTTGTCGAATATGGTTTTGGTCATGAAGCTCGGAAGTTGTTGGGGTTGGTAAGCCAAGCTTACTTGGCCTGTGTGATGTACCTGAACACGAAGGAAGCACAACCTCAAGATATCTAAACCGTTTGTGATTTTTTTGGTATATTTTCGGAGTAATTATCGGATTTACCTCTGTATCGAGAGGAGGAGTTTTATATAGAGACGTATTTAGATACGACACCTGTGTCAATAGCGTCATATCGTATGGCACCAAATGAATTAAAAAAAAACTGAAGACGCAGTTACAGGAGTTGTTAGATCATGGTTTTATCTGACCTAGTGTGTCCCTGTAGGGAGCGTCAGCTTTGTTCGTGATAAAAAAAGAATGGCACGATGAATACGTGTATAGATTGTCGACAGTTAAACAAGTAACCTTACCCATAATTGAGTAACTCAAATATAATTTTTAATAATTAAATGATCTAAATGTAATTTTACTCGTAATTTATTGACTTTTGTTATTATTTACCCTTATTTTATTGAGTATAGTTTATAAAAAAAATTAAGGTCAAGTTCTATCAATATTCCATGTATCATGTATAAGTTATACTTGAGTTCATTGTTTTTAATTTGATGTTTTAGTTTCTATACTTTTTAAATTTTTAAATTTTAGTTTAAATCCAAACCATGAGAAAATGATACGACTAAATTGAAGGTGTTTTAAAATATCAAATTTGAAAACATGAATTGAAAATACAAGTTATACACAATACAACGGCTAATAACGTAGTTTGATGTTAAATTTACTAAAGTTTAAACCAGGTATTAAATTTGAAATTTTAAAATATAAAATTAAAATAATAAAATTAAATAATAATTTTAAATTCACATTTTTCAGATGTTAATGGCCTTGTTGCATATTTATGAAAATTTAATCAAAATTAATCCATACTCTTTAATAAGTTTAGTTTTCCAAGGAGTAAGGTAAGATTCCTTCTTGGATGAACAAATATGAGTTCGTGTTGGGAACCTCATTCCTAATCGGCTATTTCCACATTATTAAAAGCTTATTTTTATTTTCTGATTGGATTAGGAAATACTAAAAAAGAGAGGGACCAATAAAAAATAATAAGGAGAATGTATGCTTTTTTTTAATCGGATATAATATTATAGTAGTATTTGTTTTAGAGTATACTCTCAACCATTAGATATTGATCGTTTGTCTTTACTGATGCTTGAACCTGTAACCTTTAAGAAAAACAATTGTTCCCTTAACCACTGAGGCTAGATGGTTCGTGTGAGAATGTATGCTTCTCCTTATCCAAATATGTATGATTTTATAAGATAAACGAGTCCTAATTTTATCGAATAAATTTTAAGGACGTAATTATAATTTTCAGAAATTTGTACTCAAATTGTGAAATTAAGGTTACCAATATTAAATTAAGTTCATTACATGCTTATGTCACGGGGCTAGACTTTTGAACCAGCTAACCCGTGCGGCCTTAGTCGAGTCCTTAAGACAAACGACTAAGTCAGCCTGAAATCCCACTTTGGAAGATCAAACTTCCAAGGCACTCAAGAACGGAAGATCGTTCTTAGCGGAAGCTAACTATGAGAATGGCTTCGAAGAATTTAAGAAAGAACAAGAAGAACACTCAAGAACACTAGAGGAGAATAAGAGTAAATGCCAGAGCTTTCTATTACTCTCTCAAAGGAGGATGGAATTGTTTGGTGATTACAAATGGTGGTGAGAGCTCTCTATTTATAGTTGAGCTCTCACTCAATCAATGGTCAGGATCGATTTACACGGATGGTCAGGATTAGCCCGGAATAATTACAAAATCGCCTATCTAAGGAAACTATATCAAATTACATCAATTCATTGGAATGTTTCCCCGGATAGCTGATCTCTCCCGATATGGCAAGATTCTCCCAAATCCTTATCTGATAAGTTGTCTCTTTCCATATCTGAAATGGGCTCTCTAGCATTCTCCAAGTGCTGGGTCAAGTCTTGTGGTCTTGGCAAGCCCGATGGAACCTTGTTGTCGAACTTGTGCGCGACTGTCTTAGACCTCAACCTGCGGCCCGTGACACTTACATCTCAAATATCAGCCTAAAACGAGGTCTACAATTTACTTAATTGATTACTAGATGTTTAGTGACTAAAACGTAAAGATTTCAAGCTATTCTTTAGTCTTTAACGACTTTAACAGACAGAGATATCGATACCCCTAGGTCACGTTCCGATACCTGTGTTCAAAGTAAAGAATGGTATCGAAATGTCGGCCTAGCATATGGATACTTATTCGATAACTCGATCGATGCCTTGCACGACAAGCCCGTGTTTTGATACAACTATGACCTCGTATCGATTCCATTTGAAACTGTAAAGATCGGTATCGATACCAAGATCAAGTGTATCGAAACAACTGCTTGTGTTCTTCATATCGTTTCGAAACCAGTTCATATAGTTTCGATACCCAAGCTATTTTTTCCAGAAAACCATCGTATTTTTGCTTAGGTATCGATACCCTATGAACAAGTATCGAAACCCTCTACCCATAAAGTGCAGATTACACACATTTTGTGCCTTAACCCAAAAACTAATGTTCTCTAGATGCATATAAGACCCTATAGGCATAAACCACACTTTCCATCATCATCTATATATGCATGATTACCTAATTCCATATGTAAACACATAATTTAAAAAAAAAATAACTCAATAACAATGAGCATAGCATAACGTATTTCAAATCATCATATATTAAAGTTCAACATAACTCAATCATATAAAAGTAACTCAAATCAATATGTCCAAAATAGAATCCCAAACACATAAGTTCTTTATTCCATTGCTCTCAACTACCTAGGTTTATAATTTAAGAAAAAACATACTTGAGCTAAAAAATACTAAAAATAGGCACGTACGACTCCTTTGCTTTTCGGTTGCTTCCAACATTTATGTATCTACATTGCAATGGGAAAAAAGAGTGGCTAAGCTTAAAGCTTAGTGAAGGTAATAAAACATTTAAAAACAACACTTGCAATGCAGCCTATAAATACTCAATTATCTCAAAGTAAAACATGCCATGCTTCCTTGAAAATAATGTAAACACATGGCTAAAAATGCTAACAGTAAAACCAACAAGTGTTAACTGAAATCATGGCTCACAAGCCAACATAAATTATCGGTAAATCCCTTTTAAAGTTTCCGCATGCTTTTTAGCAAAAACAAGGCTAACATGTTATTCACCTAGAAAAGCCTAATAGAACATAACACTTGCAATTCCAATTATAAAACATAAATTATATTGGAGTTAGTAATCCGATTTGTACTACCTCAAATCGTTAGGATAAACGGACAACCACATGATAGTACTACCCCTAGAGCATTCGCATGTTGATACTACTCTCAACATGATAAGTCTCACCTTGGTGTCCCATGATAATACTACCCTTATCAACCCGGATGTAACAATACTACTCCCATCACACAACATTGGACTAAAAGCTAATACAACACACAAGAAATTTACACACATACGAATTTTGAATATTTATAATGCACTCTAAACCCTATTGATCAATCAACTTATCCTATAAGGCTCATCACTTAACTTAGCAAATATATTATCAAAAACCAATGCTCAACTTAATACAAAACAGAGTTAAACACATGCATCCCATTATTTTAAGCATCAAGTGCAAAACCGGTAAAAACTCATATATCATATTTTTGAAATAAAATCATGGGAGCATCAATTGTATATCAAAATTTCATGAAAACAGTAACGTGGGCATCAAATAACATGCATATATCAGTCTGCAAAACAATCAAGGTATTTAATGCTCCTAAATACACAAAATAAACCCTCAAGTTCGATCCCTACAAAGCAACCCTTTAAGCCTATCAAAGCCTAAACCGAAAACTTTCCGAAACACACTAAACTTCACCTAAGCCTATAGTCCGGGATTAGGGACATTAAAAACACATTATAAACATCCCAACATGATTAAAATCAACAATTTAGAATAAAAAAACAGTGAGTAAAACCCTTGAACGAGAATTGTATTTTTTGACGAAAAATAATTTTTATGAAATCGAAGGATTAAAACGTTTATTCCAAGCCAAAAACTTGGGAATTTCAGTAAAGAACTTTATTGTTCTAGAGGATTGATGAAATCTCACCTCTAAAACTGATCCAATCGTTTTTTAGGTTTTAAAACGAGAAAACGATGAGAAAACTAGAATTTTAAAGAAGAACAAGTTATAATAATTAATAAAAACAAGATTAGATAAAAAAAAAAAGGTTTTTACCTTGAAAAGTAGTAGAACGACTGCCTTCAATTAGGAAAAACGAAAATTAAAAAAATATATTAGGTTTAGGATATTAAAAAGGGTTTTAGAGTTAAAAATTGAGTTTAATTAAGTTATTTGGATTAAAATAACTTTTGGGCTTAATTAATTAAAATTTGGAAAGCCCCTTAAAGATTCAAAGTTTTGACTTGTTTTATAATTTGCCCTTAAATTTTTAATTTTTACAAAATGATCAATAATTTCAAAATCTTAGAGATTCAATGGTCAATTTTTGAAATTGATTTGACCAAAGTCAAATATATGTTAAATATGGATTTTAGGTTATTTTTCCTTAATTTATTTCAATTTATATCAAATATATCCGTTAATTTTTAACGGTCGATAGCTATTTTGATATCATTTTAATAGTTAATCGGCGTAATAGACACTTTTTAAAGTATTGTGGTCATTTTGATATCAACCTCATAATATGGTGGTTATCTGTGTTATTTACCCTAAAAAATGTACAAAAATTATAAATTACCCTTTTTTTAAGTTTGTTGTAACCTAAAATTTGCTACTACTTTTTTGCATTTTTTTTATTTGATTTGATGGAGAAAAGCAAAAGGGTGTTGAGAAAGAGACAAACAGATTCTGTTTTTTGTTCCAAAGCCCGATGAGAAAGAGAAAGCGAGGCACAACCTACATCAATTCCAACACTTTCCCGAACCAAATACCAAAACCAGACACACCCACACGAGCGGTTCTCGAGTTGCATGCAAAAAAGACCACACCCTACCCTCTCCTTGTTCTTGGCACCTCATTTCCCATTTCCCCTTGTTTTCAAATACATATATTTAAAGGAGATAGCTACCTTCTTTCTTCTTTGTTCTCTCACAGTCACAGCTTTTGTGTTTGTTCTTCTTGGTTTAGACTGGTTTTGGGTGACAATGAGTACACAAAATCCAAATACTGATTTTGACTGCTGCTCTGGGGTGGTTAAAGATCTGAACTTTTTAGCTCCTCCTCCTATTTTCCCTCCTGTGGAGA
The DNA here is from genome assembly GCA_035048815.1 of Abelmoschus esculentus. NCBI lineage: Eukaryota > Viridiplantae > Streptophyta > Magnoliopsida > Malvales > Malvaceae > Abelmoschus > Abelmoschus esculentus. Next base: position 9,822,811 of record JAUCBN010000049.1, read on the forward strand.
AGAGAGATTCAACAGATTCTAGAATGGGGTTTCAGATTTCAAGCTCTGTAATGGAACAAAGCGATAAATGTGTGAGCTTTGAGCCATCAGAAAGCTGGGGAGATATGACAGAAAAAAAGGGTCTGTCTTTGAATTTATGTGCTGTTGAAGCTGCTGGTGGTACCAAAAATGGACGCACTAAGCTTTGTTCTAGAGGCCATTGGAGACCAGCTGAAGATGCTAAGCTAAAGGAGCTTGTAGCACAATATGGCCCTCAAAACTGGAACTTGATAGCTGAACATATTCATGGAAGATCAGGTAACCCAAACATTTGCCTTGAATCTGTTTGATTAAATCAATTAAAGTTCCATTTTGCTGGCATTGGCAGGGAAGAGTTGTAGATTAAGGTGGTTTAACCAGCTAGATCCAAGAATCAACAAGAGAGCTTTCACAGATGATGAAGAAGAGAGTCTGTTAGCAGCACAGAGGCTGTATGGGAACAAATGGGCAATGGTTGCTAGGCTGTTCCCTGGCAGGACTGATAATGCAGTAAAGAACCACTGGCATGTTATCATGGCAAGGAAACATAGACAACAATCAAGCTTTCATAGAGGGAGAAAGCCTCCTGTTCAACCCAATGCTTGCAGTGATGATTCAACAATCTGCAGCAACATTGATGAATCTGCCTCTACTCTCACTCCCTCATCGGCTAAAGTCTTCACCACTTTTAGACAAGTTCACCAAATGGGTATGCTTTGCTTAATTACTTGCTTTTCCATGGTGGGTTGATTTTGTTTAATCTTTATCATGAGAATAATTCTGTGTTTTTACAGGTTCATCATCAAGTACCGTGGGAAATGAGGATTTTGACAAGTTTTACCAACATGGACCAACTCCAACACCAATGGGAGTGGGAGCTAATGGTGTGGACCAATCTGCACACTCATCAGACTCTGAAGTTTCAGCAGCTGAGTCAGTGGGCACAAACAAGACCAACAACCATTCCATGTCCGGGAAAACTGAAAATGGTATCAAATTCATTGATTTTCTAGGAGTAGGAGCTTCATAAAAGTTTTGTTGGACAAACTCAGCCAGATGAAATCAAGATTTCTACCAAATGTGTGCTTCTGCAGTCTTTGATTGTATAGTTTAGCTTCAACAAGACAGAGCTCTAACTTTAAGTTTAAGCTGTTGTAAGTTTAACAAGTATTCTATAATAAAAAACTAAAATCTTCCAACTTTGATTTGCATTAGTTTTGGAATTATCTCATCAATGGCTGCTAGCTAGCAGGTCTTGTCTCGCTCGTGCTCATGGGATGGAAAGTCAAAGCTTAATGTTTCTGTTTGACTGACTCATTAACTCGGTTGAATGAATCTGACCATGTTTGATGAGTTGTTGTAACCGTATTTGTCATTGATTTTGTTTGACCATGTTTTACATGCACTCCCACAGTTTACAATCAATGCTATGCGTGTGTGTGTTTCTCATCCTAATTTTCCAAAGTTTTAAACAAATTTATTTGAACCGATTAGTGTTATACATCTATTTATAATGAATAAATTTTATTCGAAATTTATATATATAAAGTTTAAATTCGAGATATAAGTAATTTTAAGTAGCTTATCACATTAATGAGCAAATTAATGGAAATATCAGCAACACTCTAATGGGAAAGGCCATGCTTCCTGAGCAACCGCTCAAACCGCCAAGCAGCCTAGGTCACCTAAATTTAATTATTTTTATTTTTTAATTTTTATTTTTATAATTTATTTAATTAATTAATTTAATAGTTAAAGTTAATTTTTCTACTAGATATATAAATAATAAATAAAGTTAATAATAAAATAATATATTTAAAATATTAAATTAATTGTTTAAACTAATGAGATGAATAAAAATTTATTTCTCAGTGTTACTTTTTATGTTCAACACTAAAAAAATGAATTTTAATCATTAATCCTAAATTCTAAACTCTATAATAATACCTTAAATTTTAATCTTTAGACATTAAACGTTCAATCACTGTGCTAGCATTACTGATGCTCGAACTTGTAACCTTCAAGAACAACAACTATTACTTTAACCGATGAGGCTAGATGATTCATGCTCTAAATCTTTTTTATTGTTAGTGTATAAATAAGACTTCAAAAATGTATAAAAAATTTATTTATTGTCAAAGATGTGCTTTTATTATATGAATATTGTTAATTTTTGTTCGGGACCCAAAAATCTCTGAGATAACCCTGTGCCACAACACTTGGAAATATGAGCACAACTCTGATGGATACAGCTAACATCAAAGACTTGGGTCTACATGTGTTCCACTTCCATCATTTAAATCTCCATGCTTGTTATAGACTATAAACGGGTCAATTATAAAAATGTTTTCAAGGTCCAACGAAAATAATTTGTATTCCAAAGAGATAATAACTCAACAATTTTGTTAATATATATGTATCTAAATTTCCATACATACATACAATCACATGTATTTTCTATGAAAAATGTATAATAAAAAAATTCAAATAATATTAACGGATTCAGTCGTTGAATTTAATTGATTAATTTTAGAGTTTATAACGTTTGAATTTAAGAATTTTAATTTTATTCAAGAAGGAACAATTTAGATCAATTAAACTAAATGATATGGATTTTTTATGTATTTATTGTTAATTTGTTAGGATATGTACATTTTTATAATTGAATTATTGTATACATTTTTTCAATGTTCTAGAAATAAGATCGAAGATCGAATCAATCAGACCATTAATTATTAATTTAATTGATTAAGTCTTAATTTAATTGAATTATTTACTCTTGAAAAGAAAAAATTATTGAGTGAATCTTGTTCAACACGTCATCCATGGTCTCAAGTAATCAAGACCGTTGATCTCAATTTTTTTAAGTGAATCATCACCTCTTTCTTATATGTACTTAGTGAGTGGGTGGTTATTTAAAGATCAACTGTCCTAATTACTTGAACCATGGATAACGTGGTGAACAAGTTTCACCTAATAATCTCTCCTCGAAAAGAATTTGGATCTGTTTTTCTCTTTTTATTAGACAAGTTTAGACATTTATAATTGGTTACATCTGGCTTGCTATAATTGGTTACACTAAATTGTATGTCTTAAAGTTTTAATGTTAAAACACAGATTGAATAGACTGAAGTTTTACCTTCTTTTGTTCTCCTATGTCTTCTGTTATAAAATCTAATAGGGTGGAGATGTGGGAGCCTTCTATCCATCAACCCTTCCATTTCGACAACATGGGTACTCGACAGCATCCAAATTATACTCATATTCGATCTTTTTGATCCATTTTTTTTTTCGTTCTGACATAAAATTAATTATCTCATCTTTGTTATGAGTCAACCCAATTGTGATGTTCATTGTCACCATTGTTTATCTCGATTAATCTATTTATAGATGTTTCGAACGTGAAATCAAACAGTTTAATGATCGCTTTAATATCACTTGTTATAAGATCATTATTCTCTTTAAAAAATTATATTTAATAATCCCATCTCTTTTTAAAGATGAGACACTAACTTTATTTCAAAACCCTTTATCATATTTACCTTTAACGCAAACCAATTTTTTCAAACCCACTTAACCCAAAACTTTTTCCAAACCCAACCAACCATATTTTTTTTTCCCAAGACCAACATCTAACCCACCCAATTTTTCGAAAAATTATATCATGGGTCAGCCCCTCCACGTATCTATGGGACCAACTATTAAAAACTACCTACCTCATCAATTTTTCTATATCATATTTTTTCCCAAGTGAATCTTCACTTGAAAAATTAAAAATCAATGAGGTAGATAGTTTTTAGTAGTTGGTCCCATTAATAACGTGGTGGACTGACCCATGATATAATTTCTCCAATTTTTCACCACAATAATTTGGCTTCACCCCGACTTACTTTGCCTCCCCAAATCTCCTATCTTTCAATAGTCCTACTACCACCACCCGAACTACGAATCTCCATCCTTGAGATTAAATAATCTCGACTTCACATGGCTCCTACTAATCTTGGACGGTCTCTGTTCTCGAATCATTGTCTGATATATCCATTGTATGGAAAGATAAACCACCAAGTTGATCGGTCATAATAAAGAAGAAATATGTGAGCTCTAGTGAAGTGACTAAAATGAATGAAAATTAAAACTTGCTACTTTGCATGGTCATTATCCCCCATGCATGCATGTTACATGCCATGTGGCCGGATAAATCTCTTTCTCTTCATTATTCTTCAAGATTAATTTATGAAAATAAATAGAGAATAGGTGGAAATGCAGTTTTGAAGAGAAAAAAAAAAAAAGAATGCAGTAAAATAGTTGGAATTTAAAATATAAATACAGTGCAGTTTGATATAAAATACATATTGGTTTAGAATGGATAGTTTTGCAATGAATGATGTAAAATGGCATGTATGTCTGTATGTATATTGTATTTTGATGTTTGAAAATATGTTGGGATTAGGGACGGTTACGAAACGCGAACTCGACGGGTTCTGATCCGATCTAATCCAATTAGATCGGGTCGGATTTTTTGGTAGAAAATTTGTTTTGGGTTGGGTCGAGTTTTTTTAAAGGATGATCTCGGGTTGGGTTGGGTTTGGGTTTAGGGTGGAAAAAATCCTACCCGATCCGTGACTAATATTATAATTTTTTCATATATATTTTAGGGATATTTATAATAATGATATTTCTTTATATATTTTTTATACAATTAGGTCACTAAAATTAATTTTTTATAATTAGGTCACTAAAATTTTATTATTTACAATTAGATCCTTACATTTTTTTTTACACTTAAGTCTCTAAAATTTAAAATTTTTTAATGATTCGGGTCGGGTCGGATTTTTTTCACCCTAAACCTGAGTTGGATCAGATGACGGGTGAAGGATATGATTTTTCGGGTTGGGTACGGATAGGTCGAAAATTCGACCCGACCCGTACTCTGAGATATTGAAATTTTATAATATTTTAGCATTTCGTATACTGTGTAATTTTTTCATGTACCGTAATTGTGTTTGAAGTTTTATATAAAGTATGATATGCTAATGATTAATATGATATAAATTTTAGGGTAAAATACGTCAAATACTATTAAACTTTAAATTTAATATAATTTATATAATTGAATTAAAAATTGATATAATATTAAATTTTAATTTAGATTTTAGTTATACTATTGTGTCACTAAAATCAATGATATGGTAATTTTAATGGTGGACTTGACAGTACGACGTGAAAGAATTTTAACCATCTAATAATATAATTGAAGCATGAATTAAATTTTAATATTAAAATAGTACCGATTTTTAGTTTAATGGTATAATCGGTACGCGTCTAAAAATTAAATTTTAATTATACTATTATGTCACTAAAATCAATGATACGATGATTTTAATGATCAACTTGACAATATAACATGAAAGAGTTTTAACGGTCTAATAACATAATTTAAGTATAAACTAAAATTCAATATTAAAATAGTATTGATTTTTAGTTTAATGGTATAATCGGCACGTCTAAAAATTTGATAGTATTTAACACGGTTTACCCTAAATTTTAAAATGTTATCCTTTTATTATACTATTATTTAATAATATTTCAATTATTTTTATGTCGTATAATCATATCTTAATAGTTTACTTCGTTCTTGGCATCTGGACTTGTCCAAGTTCAACTCTAAAGGAGACAAAGCTGATAAAACTCACGAGTGTGGGACTGAGTTGAAGCTGATAAAACTACCCAGAAGCATGCGTTAATCAAGCAGATTACAAACAAAATAACTATAAATATGATTATCTTATATTAATTAATACAGGGAAACAGAAAAAGGGAGAGGGAATTCTTGCAAAATCCCAGATTCAAACACCTTTCTTTCCCTGTCATCTCCTTAATCTATTCATAAAACAAATAGGTAAGAATTCTCTAAGCTCTCCCTGGAGTTTTGGGATCATGGTTCTTGTTTGCTCCTGTCCCTGGATAATCACTGATCTCCATTAACAACCTGTCATCATTGAATGCATCAGCTTCGCTTAATTTCATTACATCCTGCAAAACAAAAACATAAAATTATTACATGCAAACTTGTTCCAGACAGACAGCTTTTATGGGTTGTAAACATGTAAGAAAGAGAGAAGGTACCTGAACAAGTAAATCTTTGACAGAAGAAGGGTGTTCCTTGTTTGATTTGAGGCTTCCTATCAACATAATTGAAATTTTAATAATAATAATAATTAATAGATACAAATTTCCATTAAAAACATACCCAAAATGTTCATACGTACTAGTTGAGGGAACATCAGCACAGGAAAGCAGAATAAAAGATAATCCCAGCAGAAGTAGGATGGATCTCTCCATGGTAATCATCAACCAGTTTACAATAACGACAAAGGAGAAAGGAGATTGGTGATGGCAAAGGAAGCATGTGAGCACGATGCTTTATATAGAGCAGAATTCCTTTTTTATTCAATTAATTTAAAAAATAGAATAGAAATAAGTTAATACCACACAAGGTCAACTTCTTCCATTTATTTCATACTCCCTTGGTCTCTAAAATATTATTCTATGTTTACTTTTAACGTAATTTAAAAAATATATATAAAAATATGTTGTAAAGTAATTAAAATGATAATTTCACCATTGGAAAGTTAAAATTTATTTTGATAGAAAATTAAAATCGAAATATCCGACAAAATAAATTTAAGAGGTCAAAAGAATTCTTGGACTTCCACGAAAACAAATTTAAAATGTCTAGGATCAAATGTAGTTCAAAAGAAGAATATGGATCAAATCGATAACATATACAAATGATTAAATCTAAAATTTTATTTTAAATAGTTAATAGTAAATGATATGTAACATAAAAATAAGTGTTTTTTAATAATATTATAAGAATGTGTTTTTTGGGTAAACTACAATGGAGGTCACTTAATTATAGGTAAGGTTACATTTTGGTCACTTAATTATTAAAAGTTACATTTGAGTCACTCATTTATGGGTAAAGTTACATTTGGGTCACCCAATTATTAAAGGTTACGTTTAGATCACTCAATTATAGGTAAGATTACATTTGGGTCACTCTTCATATTTGAAAATGGTTTATCAATTCGCGTATTAGATTAATTAATGATTTCAAATAAAGTACTCTAATGTTAACAAAGGTATACAAGTGATTTAAAAGAAAAAACGACAAAAATGGTGTACTTTTTCAAATATGAAGAGTGACCTAAATATAATCTTACTTATAATTGAGTGATCTAAATGTAACCTTTAATAATTGGGTGACCCAAATATAACCTTTAATAATTGGGTGAAAGGTAACCTTACCCATAAATAACTGACCTAAATGTGACTTTCAATAATTAGGTGACCTAGATATAACTATAGCCACAATTAAGTGACTTTTGTTGTAGTTTATCCTATTTTGTTTTTACATATTTTAAATTATTTGATAATATACCTATTTTATAAATCTTTATTCCAATTTACTTTGTTTATTTAGTTTGTCGGGTTCAATTCATATATTTGGAAAGTTTATTCGAAATTCAGTCAATCAAATTTCATTAGGATTAAATTTAGATTCCAAAGATCTTGATCAAGATCCATCCTGTGAGCAAATCCCATTTGGCCCCACTTCAACTGCAGTCAGCATATACACATATTAGACTTGTTCAACATTTAAGGTTTATCCAAAATTTGAAAAGATTCTTTTGACAAAAAATAAGCTTGAAATCAATTTTTGAAATTAAAAATTGGTTTAAGACTAAAAGTAAAAAAAATTAAAAAATATATATATATAATTGTTTTGTTTTTAGGTTTTAAGGTTCAAGTTTGATCAATAAAAAACACTCGCAAATTGAAGTGAAAAATCACTTAAAAAAGTGATTTTTTCATCGATCACAAAAGTTAAAATTTTTATCTTTTTAGCGAAGAAAATTATTATTTTTAATTATTTAATTAATATTAATATATAAAATTTTAATCTTAAATATAATTATTATTAATTATGGGTAATGTTTGAATCTCATATTCTGTATTTATAGGCGGTATAAGAGTAATTCGGTCAATTTAAAATTCCTTTAAATTTTAAATGTGTAACCGATTAGATTTAATATCAGATTTAATAAAAAAAATCTGAGATTTGATTAGATATTATTTATTATGAAATTTAAATTTTGAATTTAAAATTAGATTTGATTTGATTTTCGGACGAATTTATCCATGTGTCCAACTTATAAATAAGAGACTCCTCTCATTTTTTAATTATCAGTTAAAAAACATTATGTTGTTTTTGTGAAATTTGAGTCTTCTTCACGGAGCTTGAGTTTTTGCTTTCAAGTTAAATGATTATTTTATGTTAATGTTGACGCCCTAATTTACAGTATATTTAACCGACATTAATATATATATTATTAAATATAATTATTAAATAATATATAAGAATTATTAAATAATATTAAGAATTCATATCTAATTAAATTTTTACCCATAATATCATCTTTAAAATCTTTTTTCACAATAGTACTATTAAAATAAAATTACTCACCCTAATTTGTTATTCATGCTATGAAATGCTCTAAATGCATCCTAAGTGTAATAAAAATACACTCGAAATCAAGTTATATCCTAAGTAACATGCCATAAAATATACACTTTTTAAGGAGTTAATAATATAATAGTAATTTTTAAGTTCATAAGGTTATACATTTATCAATATATATATATGTTATTCAAATAAGAAATTGTTAGATTAAAATTTGCAATTGTGGGCACATATATAAAATGTATAATGCTATTATAAAATATGACACAAAATTTATTGACCAATTATATTAAGTGTGTCATAGGTATTATAGTAAAATTTATTCTGACGACCCATCAGAATCATCCCTTGTTCATTTTTTTTTGAACGAGCTAATAATGATTGCAGTAATATCTGTTCTAGAATATAATCTCCACCATTTGATATTGATCGCTCAATCATTTTACTGGCATCGTTGGTACTTAAACATGTGACCTCTAAAAATAATAATCGTTCCTTTAATCACTTGGGCCAGAAGAAAAAAAAGGTAAACCATCATAAAATTATAATCAATCACTTCTCTATTTTTACCTCCGGATCCATCTCCCTATTCGATATCTGATATTGTTGACATCAACACATGAATTTACAGACGAGACTTATGAAAAAAAAAACATTATTTGCCTAGATTGAATTTGGGCGGTGATAGACTAAAATGACAGTCACATTTGTCATGTGACAAGGCACATTTGTCTCTTTGGTCAGTTTCACATCCAAGGGGTGGCAGAGGTTGGACCCACTGTCACAATCATCAATTAATAATGGAGGAGAGGGGAGACATCAATTCAAATCTAAACTGAAATCACATAAAAAGTATCATATTTTTTTTTTCAAATTTCTTTATCAATTATATAATTGAACAAAAAGAAATTTAATGTCAAAGAGACATAACATATTTTTAAAAAAATTAAAGTATAATTCAGTAAAAAAAATAATGTATAGTTTAAGAAACAAAATCATTATGTCCTTTTATTATTGTCTATGTATATACACACACGCTTAAAACTAAAAAAAATTTAACTCAAACTTTAAATTTTTCGTTATAATTTACTTGATATATTATTTATTTTCAGATTAGATTGATTTTAGATAAATATAAAGCACGTTAAGTACAAAAATCCATTAATTAGTTTAATGCTCAAGTAAGTTTATTTTATTTTATATAAATTTAAATCTCGAATATATTAATTTATTATTTAATAAGAAATTATTAAGCTAGGTTCATTATATAACTTCACCTAAAGAGGGAAATGGAGAAGTTTTCTCAGAATTCGTTGGGAATAAACATGTGCAAATTAACCATGGTGACATAGGTCAACTCCTCAGATACTAAAAGTCAACGCACATACTCAAAACAAGGAGAAATTATATTATAGGCCCGGTTTATCCCTTTAGTTATGGTCCTTAATCAATAAAAATCATCTATTTCATCATTAATCAACCATATAATTAATATAATTTTCATAAATTATATTTTTAAAATAACATGGAAAATATGAGTGAAGATTCATTGGTTTAAAAAAAGAAACGACTGAGAGATTAATAATAAAATGAGTGATTATAATTAAATAAAATCGTGACTGACGTAGTAAATCGGGCCCATAATATAATTTCTCTGAAACAGGGTAGCATGTCATCCGGCTACTCCTTGCATATCAAAAGTCAACAAACGTGGTCTTGAGTCAGTGGTGTGGGTTAAAATCTCGGATTAAATTGATATTTTATTAATATATTAATTAATAAAATAAATACATGAATGTATTTTCATAATAAATAAATATAAGGGTAAACTTGTCTTTGACCAATATGTAAGAATAAACTACATTAGAAGTCCCTAAACAATGATTAAATGATTATTTTAAGTTGTTATTAAATTTATTAAACTGCTTGTAGTAATTTAATAAAATTTAATAATTATTTTATAATAAATTGATAAAAATTAATAAATATTTTATAATAATTTAATAAATTTCATGACCACCTTTTAACCGTATGATAAATTTAATAATAATTTTAAAATTTTAAAAATCGAAATGATTATTTGATCCTAATTTACAGACTTATTTATAATAATTTTAATTATCTTATAAATTCGAATAAAATTAAAAGTTTATATATATAATAACATAAAATTGAAACATATATTATATTACACATTTGATAAAAGTACATGTATAATTTTTATATCCATACCATGTTAATTATAATATTACAATTGTTTTACTTAAAAACCAATTTTTAAAAAAATAAAGTTTTACACCTACAATAGGAAAATAAAGAAAGGAGTTTTTTCATGGATATTGTTGAAAGAAAAAAAATATTTCTCATAATATTATCTTTCTCAAATTATTTTTTGAATTATTATTTTTTCTACGGTAAATTAAAAGATGACACCAGAAGAATCCACTTATGAACAGTGATTTAAAAAAATAATTTAAAATGAAAGATAGATTTAGGAGAAATCTGTCTATGAACAGTGAATTACCTATAACAAGAAGGATTTATTGTTCAAAGTCAGATTCTGATGAATCAATCTTTAATTTTTTTTTTTTCAAATTACTGTTCAAGTGAATCTCTCTTTATTTTTATCGTAGAAAGTTCAATAGATTAAAAAATAATTTTCAAATATCAATATATTAAGAAAAAAATCATCAATATTGGTATCCATTTGCCATAAAGAAGAGCATTCCTTATATTTGAAATTAAAACCTATTTAAAATAAAATTCAATATAAAGATGAAACAGGTTAAGGCATGTAGTTCAAGAGTCCATGGAAACATGATTATTGCAGAAAGACCAAGAGGGGAAATGGATTTTAGGAGATATAATACAAAGTTTGATGGGAAAGTTGAGTCCTTGAATATAAATCGATTAAAATTAAATTAATTGATTTAAAATTTCGATCGATTAATCAGTCAGTTAATTAGATATTAAATGTTAGACGTGAATATTTTTTTATAAAATTTTTTATGTATATAGAATCTTAAACTCAAAACATGTTTAAACAATATTAAATTATTTATCATTTAAACCCGAAACATATACTTAAAAAATATTAATTTTTTATCATTTAAATCAATTTTATTGTTCGTAAATATAAGTTTCTTAATAACATATTTTTATTTTCATAATATAGTACAATTATTATGTTAATTCAGAATCTGATGAATTAATGAAAAAGAAGGGGAAAAATGTCAAACCATAAAGGCATTTCAAATACGAAACCAGTACAGAAATGACAGTTCCATGGATATATTCTGAGGGAAGAAAAGAGACTCCACATCGATTTGATTTAACAAACAATACAAAGGGATTCAAATTAGAGGTCAGCACAACTTCACTCGAAAAAATCGAATAACTCAATTTGATTTAAAACGAAAATATTCAATTTGTTTTGATTCGATTCGAAATTTCATAGACTCGTCTCAACTCGAAAAAATTTCAAATAAAGTTCAAATTGTAAAATGGAAATTCGAATAACTCGAAATTTTTAGTAATTAAAGGATTAATTTTTAAGTTTGAGACGAGTCTATCAATTTTTTATGATATATACATTTATATATAAAAATATAAAGGAATGTCGCTCATATGAATATATATATATATAAATTGAAATCAAATTATACTATAACATGATAAATAATTATAATTAAATATTTATATGAACCCAACTTGACTCGAATTTCTTAAACTCGACTCGAACCGAAAAAAATTCAAATAAAGTTTTAGTTGTAAAATATGATTCGTCAACTTGAATAACTCAAAATGTTTTGAACCGACTCGACTCGATCAAATACTCACCCCTAATTCAAATAATGCTTCTTTGATAATTTTCTGTTTGGGATCCGAGAAAATAAAATAATTATGATAGAATAGGAATTAAAAAATGATGTTTAGGATTATATTTAAAAAAAATAGGTGAGTTTTGAATATATTTGAGAAAATAAGTCAAAAAGAATATTGTTTCTTGGACCTCGCCATCTGTAAGTGGCGACATTTATGTTGGCTGTTGGATTGAACTAAAATCAACGGTGTACATGAACTTCGCCACCTGTAGGTGTAGGCGGGGAGATCCAAGGAATATTGTTTCTTTTGGTCTATTCTCTCAAATATTTTCTAAATACATATATTTCTCCCACTTTTTTCAACTCCATTATTCACCTAAATTAGCAAAGTTTTATGAAAAAAATATTTTTTATATTCAGACTATTAAAATATATATATTATTTTTTAAGTCCTTACAATTTAAATTTATGTCAAAATATTTTTTTTTCAAATTTTTTAGAAGAAATATTTAATGAATCTTTTTATTATTTTCAATTCAGATAATACGATATTATTAGTGTTTAATAAAGTTTTATGAAACCCTCTCCTGATTCACAGTATCAACAAACATGTCTAAAATTGTTTATAAAGTTTTAAAATATATAAAATTAAACTAAAGTATTTAAGTCGCTGGTTCAAAGTTGCTTGGTGATTGTAATGATGATGAGACGGTAGTTTATGAAAAAATATGAAAAAAACTCATTATTTCAAGGAGTTTAATAATATAATTAAAAATAAATAAAATTAAAATTACAAAATAATTTTACAAATAAAATAATTTGTTTTATAATCTTAAAAATAATTATAAAAGCATATTTTTAATATTTTTTTAATCATTTCATAATATACGTTTCCTTGCAAATAAAACTCCTTGAACAACAATCAATGCTTTTATTTCAATAGTCTAAGCTGCATCAGTAATAATATAGCTTTAAATTTTATTTTAAAAATTTAAATAAAATTAAGTTTTTGAGTTTTTATATAAATTTAATTATAATTATTAATAATGTTATGATATAAATTGTTTTTATTTTATATGATTTTTTAAATCCATATATGTTATATTTCCTATGTCCCATTTAAAAAGTCCATGATTGATTTTTTAAAGTTAATATTTTAAAATTTTGATCATAATTATTTTAAATATTTTAATTTATTAAATTTTATAATATATATATATTTAAACTATTTAATTAGAGATTTTTAAAATATATTTTTTATATTTTTATTAATAATAAATTTAAAGTTATAATGAGTCAAAGTTCAAGAAATTTGACAAAAAAAGTCAATACTGGACAAATAAAGTGAGATAGAAAAAGTATATATATATATTTCATATTTTCACATGTAATACATATATTATATAGGGTAAAATTGAGAAATTAAACTTGAACTAAAAAAAATATCAACTAATTACTAAAAAAATTTAATTTTTTGAATTTTCATTCTATATAAAATTATTTTTATTAATGACATCACTTTATCAAGTAATTTCAAGTTGTTTATCTATAATTAATTAATAATTTTCAATTATAAAAGAGTCATTTTGACCCAAAATAAAATATTAAAGATTAAATTAATTTTAAAAAATCAAATAATTATTCAACCAAACGTGAGGGGAAATTTTTAGACATTATACCTTTTAATAATGTAATATTAAAAAAATATTTATATTTAATACACTACCAGTAAAACTAAAAGTTTTCGCAAGAACTTAATGTTGGAAGGTTAAAATTTAAGATTTAGAGATCAGGGTTTAGATTTTAATGTAATATGATAAGGATTAAGTTTTAACTTATAAACCTTAAGTTATAATCTTAAATTCTAAATTCTAAACACTATTCCTAAATTTCAACCCCAATAAACTTAATCCCCAGATTTTATACTCTACGCTAAATCCCTACACTCTAAAACTAAAACCAGAAAATTAGTTTTCCGCCAGTATAGATTAATTACCCATATAAGAGTATAAAACGTTTACTTTGCATGAAAAAGAACATATCATATATGAATAAATCACCCCCTTATCCTAAAATTTACCAGTTTCCTTGTTATCATATTTACAATGAAGCTTTTATGACATAAATCCTAAACTAACAAGGCTTAATCTTCTTCTTTTTTCCCCTTAACTGGTCTACCATGGTGAATAAGAACTGGTGTTTGGCATAGGAATATTTTAGACAACAAGACATTGACAGCATAGTACATTAAATTTGAGCAACCCCATAGGAGGAATCCATGTAATCCCAGGCTCTTAGAATATAAACACTGCCAATCACAGCATCAACCACCATAGAGTACGATAACGTCCACTAGAGTGGTAAGCGACTTGATATCACTTGAGTAAGTTTCGAGTTCGAAGACTTGTGCATGCAGAAAATCTCCGCTGAGAGACTCACTCATCAAAGTCAGATATATGGCATTAGGACTATAGAACATTTCACTCCTACAGACAAGCAATGATTACAAGGTCTCCTCTTTGAAATAATTGCCAAACCACAAGAAGCAAAGTAAACATTGAAACAGGATCACACAGAGCATAATCTGAGTACTAAATAACCAAACAACGAAATATTATGACCTGGATGATGAATAAATCCATGAATTCTGTCTACACAAGGTATAATGTTTGTCATGGAAAGCTATACTTAACCTAAAGAATTTTCATTTTCCTCACTGTTTACAAACCAATGCCAACCCTACTACTAACACAATCAGCAATTCCTCCAAATACAAGAAAATTTTGGAAAAAGAAAATTAGCATAATTGTATTGGAGCAAGACCATGTCTGAAACACACACCAGGATCTGCGTAACATAAAGAATAGGTACATTACTTGAATATCCACTTACCAAACAAAGACATCTTATGCCCTTGACGACGAGGAATCCACGAACTCTCTCTAACCAACTTACGATGTTTCTCACAGTATTTTATACCTTAACGAAAACAATTTTCCTTTTCCTCACTTGAAAAACTTGTACAAACCAATGCCAATCATGCTAACACAATATGCACAAATCAAATGGAAACCCCAGAACAAAAATTTCAAACATAATTCATAATTTACCCCCAAAATTTACTTCAACCAAAATCCCCTCATAAGGGATACTTAGCAAAGAACAGCCAAACCACAACAGTAAAACTATCATTACCACAGGATTACAGAGTGTTATCTGATTTCAGATATACCGAATAAAGAAACTTTAATGACACGTAGGATTAACCAATAGATAAACTCCATCAAACTAACTTGTATTGTTTCATAATCAAATGCTTATACGATTAGCCATGGTTAGAATAGCCAAGTTTCTAAAATATCTACTACAATTAGAACAAGAACAAGCCCCAAGCTACTAACCTCAAATCACACGAAAACTTCTTGTCAGTCAGTCCTACAAACATAAACCAAAATTTTCACATCACAAATGGAACCCCAGAAGGAACTCTTCGAGCATACTCCTCATAATCTTCCCCAAAGAACTGCCTCAAAAAATACTCCTCATAAGGAATCCGCGGAGCGAAAAACCTCCAAACAACGACAGCAAAACCAACAGTGGATATGGGATTACAAAGCATTATCTGGGTACCAACTGACCAAATCAGGAAACCACAATAACTCGGATGACGAACAAATGCATAAACTCCACTAGTGACCAACCTATGATGATCCTCATGATGAACCTTAATCAAATGTGTAAAAGACCGACCGGCTGTTACAATTGCCAGTTTCCTTACAATTTCCCCCACAACAACCATTACCAGACCCAGATTACTGACCCACGAAATTTCTTTCAGTCCAGGGAATAAAAAGAGTTCAAAAAAGTATTCAGCCAAAGAGAAAACCATGGCTAAAACATATTCTTTGCTGACAAGAAGTGAACGGAGATTAACATTGGATATCCCGTGAATTGCAGCAGCTAAAACGTATTCTGAGCTATGAAAAAATAGAATTGCCAACAAAAATAGAGATAATGGATTCATTTTTCTAAAACTAAAAGAGCTTCCCTGAATTTAAAAGTTGGATCAAGTAGATCCCTTTGTGTTGGGTTTTGGGGTCACCTGCCGCGACTCCGGTACTCTGGTGATAGATGCGACGATCTTTGGAGAGGAAGGTGCGGCGGCTTAGGGTATCAACTATCAATATTAGCAAAGATGACCAAGGGTTTTCAGTTTTTCAATCTCCCTTTGAGGACTTTCCCTTTTCTTTTCAATTAATTAAGCAAAACTATAAAAAAAATGTATTTTTAAGGGATTCTGATTCTCTAACCTATGCGAGAATAAGGATGTAATTAGGGTAAACATAAGATCCAGTTAAATCAAAAAAATTTAAGTTATTCGAATTTATAAATTATATTTTATAATTTAAATTTTATTTAATTTTTTGGTTTCGAATTAAATTTAACAAATTCAAGTCGAAGTTTTGAGTTTTTATAAAAAAAATCCATTTCGACTCTCTAATAAATTTAAAATTATATTGTTTTTTAATTTTAATTTATACATTTGTAATTTAATATAATATCAAAGATAAAAAATAACTTTAAAATTATATATTTATTTTGATAAAAAAGAGAATATATTATTATAAGCCTCGTTAAAAATAAGAATAAAACAAGAAAAAATATCAAAAGAACACAACTAGACCTCAAACATCAAGATTTTCATGTAGAGAGTTAAGAACAGTATTAGGAGGTTGCAAAAAAAGACGAGCCTCAAAACTATCACAATAATACAATCTTGCCATCACATCGGCCACTTTGTTACCTTCACGAAACACATGTTTGACATCGACTTGCTCAAAGGTTTGTATAATACTCCGAATTGAATAAAGTAAAGAAGAGTCATCCCTTCTCCTATCACTATTTCGCAACACACGAACTACTTCGACATTATCAGATTCAATTATAATAGACTCTGCATTCATGTGTATGGCACAATGTAAACCCTCCAAAACAACCCATAATTCTAAATCAAAAGTGGAACACTTTCCAATAAACTTTGAAAATCCCGCAATCCATAAACCATTAGAGTCCCTAATAACACCACCACAAGAAGATTTTTCATCAGACAGGTTCCTGCACCATCTACATTAATCTTCTAAATCCCATAATCCGGTGGAATCCATTTCACAATCGATGATCGTACGATATGTGTTTGAGGATGCACTATCTTTAGACCTTCCAGAACATGTTGGTACTCAACAACCATACGACGACTACAATCAAGCACGCTCTCACGAACAACATCATTTGGCTCGAATACTTTATGATTACGAGCTAACCACATATTCCAAAGAATAACTCCAAAGAAAATGTCAAAAACATCACCATAAGCTACAAAATAATTAGGCAAAGCTAAATTAACCTTGATTCATTCGACCAGAGGCATTGTAAAAAAATTTACTGCTTGTTTTGAGGAACTAAACTCATCCATAACACATTCGCACCTGGACAATACCGAAGAATATGATCAATATCTTCTGTCCCTGTCCCACACACAACACATTCAGAAAAATCTGCAATATGTCTACGAACTCACTTTACATTTGTCAAAATGCGTCCCTTGCACACAAGCCACAAGAAATTTTTAACTCACTGAGGACCTTTAAATTTTTGAAGCACACTCCATATACTATCAATATTCCTAATATGATTTTGAGAGAGCAAGGTATACGCAGATTTAACAGAAAAAGTTAAATTATCCTCCCATTTTTATCTAGTTTTATCAGAAGATGCCAAAAGATTTGGTGGCTTAATAGCTACTATATGATCTATTATGTCAGGTCGTAAAAGGTGTTGAAATCGATCCCATGTTCATTTACCATCAACACCAACCATCGAACTCATCGAAAGAAAATGAGGCAAGGTATAAGCATCATTAGTCTTAACCAAAGCTAGCGGTCCAATATTTTTTAGCCAATTATCCCTCTAAAAATCTACATGAGTTCCATTGTCGATGTTCCAAAGAATGCTACTACGGACATCTGACCACACAACAGCCAACCCACACCATAAATGAGAACATGTACGCCGAGTCAAAGATTGTGGAAGCACATCAAAACATTTATATTTAGCCCTTAGCATCCGAACCCATAGTTGATCTTTCTTAGCCGCAAGATTAAATGCTATTTTCATAAGAAAAACATCATTTTGGATACTAAGATGTTTAAATCCAAGCCCACCATGTTTTACAGGTTTACAAACCTCATCCCAGCTAGCCATGTGAACACCTTTTCCCATAGCACCATGACCCCATATAAAATCACAAATCATACGCTCAATTTTCGCACAAATACCTTTAGGAATATGTGTAGTCCGCATAGAATAGAAAGGAATTGCCGAAAGCATTGCCTTGGCAAGAGTTATACGTCCTGCAAACGATAAATACTTTACTTTCCAACCTGTGAGACGGTCTCTAACTTTTTGTACTAAATAAGAATAAGTAAATTAGGTAACACGTTGATGCAAGAGAGGAACCCCAAGATACTTGCCCAAATCACTAACCTCCTAAAATCTAAGAGAACCATTTATTTGATGGCGCAAAAACTCTGAAACAATTGTTGAAAAAAATAAATTGGTCTTCTGGATATTAATCTTTAGCCCAAAAACACTACAAAAATCAGACAATACATTACGAATCACCTCTAACTGTTCGATAGATGCCTCGGTAAAAAGAACCATATCATCGACAAACATTAGATGAGATATAATAGGGCCACGCTTAGAAGTACAAAAGCCTTTCCATTGTCCTACTTGAACCATCTATTGAATAGTCTGACTAAGCCTCTCCATACAAAAATCAAAGAGATATGAAGAAATTGAATCTCCTTGACGAATACCACGAGAAGGCAAAAAAGCCTCTGTTAAGGAACCATTCCATAATATTTGAGTTGAAATACTAGAAATACATCGAATGATCAATTGCCGAAGACAATCTGGAAACCCAATATCTTGTAATGTATCATCAATAAAATGTCATTCAAGATGATCATAAGCCTTTTTCAAGTCAATCTTTACTGCCATCCACCCTTTTTTACCCGTCTTTCGTCGCATGGAATGTACTTCTTGAGCAATAATAATATTATCAGAAATAGTCCTTCCCGGCACAAAGCTTATTTGATTCTCAGTAATCCAATTCGACAAAAAAAGTTAAATACGATTAACTACAACTTTTGTTATCGTTTTATACAAAACTGTACAGAGACTAATAAGCTTAAATTGGCTCAAATTCTCAAGAGATAAATACTTTTAGTCTTGAAAGTTTTTTCTGACTTCGATAGATAAATACTTCCATATTTTTACTCAAAATTATTTATCAGCAACATAAATTTATATATAACAGTTAAAAATTATGTCATTTCAATTATAACTATAAATTTAAAATATTGTAAATAGCTAATCTTCTAAGTATATTTGATTTTTATCAAATCAATAAATAGTTTTAAATCCTCCCTAATAAAATTTGGCCAAATAATAGTAAAAAGATAAATAAATTTCTATCAAGAAGGAGAAATCTTGGCATCTAAAACTTTAATTTTTTTTCTAATATAAATTTATATTTTCTTGTTAACCAAACAAAAAAATCTGTCTATTTAGAGTTTTAAATCTTAGGTTTAAGAAGGAGCTTTAACAATGTGATTTAGTTAAAAAATATATATAAATATGGTTTATTTATTTCTTTAATTTTTTGATATTTTTTATTTAAGATGAATTTACTTGATTATTTCAAACATAAACATAAATATAATTTACATTTATCAACTCTTTAAATTTATTATATGTATATATTCTTATATATACATATAATAAATTAATAGTTAATAATTATATTATTTAATAAAAAGATTTTAAATACAAAATTAATAATTTAAATGATGGAATATTAATTTATATATAATAAATTCATTGAATCTTCTTTAATTACATGTCAATTAAATATCAAATTAGGTTAATATTAGTTTAGGTTAATAACAAGTCAAATTTAAAATAAATCAAGTCAATTAACATATCAGGTTCATAATAGGTCAGGTAAACATATATCTAATCGATTCAGTCGGGTAATATCAATTGTTTGCCAAGTCAATCTCGGGTTCAAGTTTATTTTAATCAAGTGTGAGTCCAGTTTCAGGTCCACAATAATGAATTCAATTCAAGTTTAGGTATTTTTCAATAGGATACAAGTTAAGTTCGGGTACTAATTCAATAAACCTAACTCGAATTCAGATCAAAAACAACTAGTGACAACTCAAATTCAAATCATCGCATCATCAAGTCAAACCGAATTCTAACTCGAGAAAAAATTAATTTAGTTTTCAAATTGGATCAACTTTTTACATCCCTATTTGCTACAAGAATTTCCCATTTCTGGAAGAAGGCACCCTTAGGGTAGTATTTCTACATAAACTTCCACATCTGTTTTGGGTGTATCAGGTTTCGGATTCAAATGATATTTCCACATACAACAATAACATACCACATGTCACTTTTTTTTTTATTTTGAGATGAAAATGATAGTTTAAAAACAACTAGACCCAAAGAAGTTTAGTGTGTCAAGGGAAAATATAAGTATACTTCAAGGACCAAATTGTGAACCTTAAACACCATCTGAAATTATGCTAGTAAACTGTAGAACTAAATGTAAACTCTAAGGTCTTGCTCATTAGATCATTAAATTACATGGCCTATAAGTTATCTCGTTCACCGTCGGGAGTCTTTAAGCTCCATGAGAAAACAGCACCTTCTAGCACTCGGTAAAAGATCCGATCCAAAGGCGCGGATACTGGTATATTCTTCAGCCAAATGTTGCAATCAAGAAAGCCTTGTAAATGCTCATGAATTTGGCAACAAATGCTACAAAATTATCAGAAACAACACATTAATGAAATTGATTAGCAAAAACTGCATGGAAAAGTACATTGTCATGCAAATATGTTAGAATTGAGAAACATTATGTCTTATACAAATGCAATAATTTAGCTGCCAACTTGATCAATCAAATATCAAACATCATAAATATGGTTCAAAATTCGTTATCTGTGATCTTATGCTTGGAATATAGCCGGCCACCAGCTCACGTGATTTCCACGCTTCACTATGAAAATTGATAATTAAGTGATTTCAGACTTCATATGAAAATCCCAAATGAAATTTTTTTTCTTTACCTTCAATATGAAAGATGGCTTTCTGTCCAAGACGCATCCTATGTTCCTGTGCAATTATAAGCAATCGATGAGTTGAAATATTATTATTTTCTATGAAGCACGTGATAATCGGTCATAACTTAACCGAAAGAAAACAGATAAAAACAAGCATTACAAAGGCATACAAGATCAGACAGATCATTAAACTTACATAATATGCAGCCCAATGGCAAACCTCATGCTTTAGCTCTGCATCTAATTTCTTCAATAATTCATAAAGAAGCCTCTGACAGCAAGGGAATGAACTTTAATTGGAGAAAGATACCAAGACTAAAACATGGCAGTGGATTGTATTTACCTTCAAGATGATCTCTGGAGGGATACAATTAACAAGCAATTCATACACCTTGCCTCTAACCTGAAACAGCCTAAAGAATACAGAAAAAAGGTTTCATAAGAAAGTCCGTATCCAAAACCACAAAGCAGATTTTATGTCCCAATTCACTTTCTAGTCATACAGCACTTGACATTTTCACCATCATTACTTTGGCAGTTAATGTCACGTATTAAGCAAATATCTAACTCATTACCAGATAGGTAATGATAAGATTTGTGTAATTGCTACAGCAATTTTACTAACAGAACAATAAGATACTGTAAGATGCTACAGAACCTTTTAGGACTCTGCTCCTTCAATATGTCAGTTGCTATTTCTGATATATATGCTTCCCAGTCCATTGGCGGAATTGATTGGTTGCTTGTAAAAGGATACCTATTATCAAAAAAATAATACACAACACAGATGTAAGTTTCCTGCATTGATCTGCATGACAGCAGTATCTAAGAAAAACTGAGCCTAACTGTTGAACACGGCAAGTCTCAAATGACAATATAGCTCTCCTCAAATTTCCGGTTTGACTTTTCAGCAATGCGGTCCGCAAAACCAGAAGGAAGTTGCAGTCCTTCTTTCTTTCCAATGAATTCCAACACCTTAACAATCTGGCAAAGGGAATTTTGGAGAAATAAAGTCAATTCACCAATAAGATAACAAAGTTTTTAATGGAAAATAATATTCCTATATGCATCACAGCCCTTTTGGTGACAGCCAATCAGAAGGTTGGTGGACAAAGAGTTGAGGGATTTTTACTAGGAATTTATTTAAGCATTCTTTCAAATCTTTATTAGTAAAGAATAGAAAACTTTCTTAACCTGTTCTTCCGAAGGTGCATTAATTCGGATATTCAGACAGCGAGATCGAATTGCCTCAGTGACTTTTGAAGAATTATTACAGCACAAAATTAGCCGGCAATAAGCACTGTACTTCTCCATTGTTCTACGGAGAGAATGCTGAGCTTCTCTAGAGAGTTTGTCAACTTCATTGAGTACTAACACTGACACTCATAAGATATCATAATGAAACAGTGAAGTTAAATGCAATTACTCCAAATTCTAAAGAAAAGAAGAAACCCACCAAACTGAAACAAGCATCAAGAAGACTAACAATTAAACAATATAAACATAAAGGACAATGCAGATGAATGTCAAATCCATACATTAAATAACAAATATAAATTTTGGCCAAAGAAACTATATTTACACATGGAATGTCATTTTGGAGACATAATTTACAACCAGAATTTGAGCAAAGAAACTTGCTTCTAACATGGATTTATATGGTGGCAAAGAAAATAATATCAGAATTACCTTTAAATCCTTTTTTCCCTTTGGTGTCGATGGGTCTATTTTTAGCCAGTTCTTTAATTATTTCTTGAACTATATATCTGTCCTGAAATCCAGCATCACTTGGACTCAACTCCACATGGTTGGTGCTTGATAATGTGGTCAGCTCCAGATCAATGGTTCTACTCCCAGCCTGAAATAAATAATTAAAAGAATGAAAGTTTTTACTTAGAAACCAGAAAAAGTTTAACAGAAGGCAATGATTTAATCCATAATGGATCATAAATGCTCAATAAAATCATAAACTCCCCTGTAACATGCAAAGTTAAAATTGGTACACGTAAAATCATGCATAAAGGTCACTTAAACACAAGGTTTTGAAGGAAATCTTCCAAGATAATTTTGATAGGGCAAGGGCAAGGGCAAGAAAACTCAATCTCAGTGCTCTAATATGTAAGTCCACGTTTGAAATCCATATTCCATAGCAAATACACGCTTAGAGAAGAAAATTATATTTTACTATATCCAGAACTTTTGATATGAATATTAAATCATTATTCAAAACTTACATCAATTTTCCAATTCCTATTCTCCACTTTCACCTGCAACCAAATAAAGAAAAATGAATTTTCGAGTTCTATAAGAAGAAAAACAACAAAAGAAGAAACCAGTAATGAATCCAACGGAAAATAACACACAAACTTCCTCCCCTGATATTAATCCAAAAGTCTGTATCACTTAATTGTATGAAAATAACCCAACTCAAAACTCCAGCGCCTTCTTTTATCGGTTCAAAATCCACAACATTTCAAGTTACCAAATTAAATAAGTAAAATAATTGCTTGATTAAAACAACACTTATCATAGTACTGGACAGTTTCCCACTTGAAACACACACACACACATTTAATCCTAAATCGGATCGAAGGGTAAAACATCAAAAACTTGGGAAAAACAATTAAACCTTTTCAGCACTGGGACCAAAGATCTGTCTAAGAAGAGCCATGATTAAGGTTTTCTTGCCAGACCCAGATGGTCCATAGAAGAGTAAATGTGGGCAATCTTGCTCATTAACCTGTTTAATTCAAGAGTGAAAAATACATGAGATTGGAATAACTAAAAGAGGGAAAAAAAAAAAAAGAAGGTATTTGGAATTAAACAAAAAATTATTAAAAAAAAGTACCAGCTTTTTAAGATTCTGAGCAATTTCTTCATGAACAACGACTTGAGCTAGGGTTTTGGGACGATATTTATCAACCCACAACATCTTTGAGGAAAATTTTGCTTATCTCAGTTTATCTGAGTGAAAAGAAAATCAGAAGAGAGAAAATGGCGGGAAAGATATGGGGATTTGGGATTAGGGACTTGGGAGAGAAGAAGGGTAGGGATTTAATAAGAAATAAAAGGGTAAAGTTACAAAATAAGTACCTCAATTAAAATACTCTAACAAATATGTCACTCGTTGTTAAAATTAAAATCAACATCTAATATGACATGGTGGGATAACATTTTTAGTCTTAAAATTTAAATATTCATTTAATTTTGTCTTAATTTAAAAATAATTTAATAAATTTAATTATTTATATTTAAAATTTATCAGTTTAATTTTTTATGATCATCGCATCAAATCAGTAATTAATGCTTTTCTCGACATATTTAATATTGATTATTGCATTACTAACTTTATAGGATATTGCACAAAACATTTTTAAAGATTATATTAGTAAGTATGGATAAGCGTTGCATCGGATCATTGTTTGTTATATCGTTGTTATTGTTATCAAAATTATTGAAATATTGATACATCGAGTTATTGTTTATTGATTATTAGATATTGTTATTGAAGCATCGGTATTGCATCATCATTGATATTGAGACATTGCCATTAAAATATTATCGTTGGATTGTTGATATTGAACTATTGATATCGTATCATTGCTATTGAATTATTGATATTGAATCATGCTATTAAAGCATTGCTATCGAATCATTGACATTGAAATATAGATAATGAAATATTTCTATTGAACCATTGCCATTGGAATACTGTTATTAAATCTTAGATTCGAATGAATTCTTGAATACAATTAATATGTTATAGAATTTATGAGTTTGTTAGTACACGTGACTACGACTTTTATTGTGGTGAGGCTAAAATATATTGTATATATTAATCACAAAGGTGAGACGAAAAGACTAGATCACTGTTGATTTGGTGATGCATAAGAATTCACGTATCCACATTCCTTATATCTGTTTATCCAAAGGAGAAACTATTGATATGTATTATATATTGTCATTCCCTTCATTATTGCTATTGCATCTAGTATTATTAAATTATTATACTAATTACTCTAAAACTATTATTATATTAATAAAATGAAAAAATATTTAAATATAAAAATTTAAATATAAAAATTAATTTTATTAAATTATTTTGAATTAAGACCAAATAAATAGATTATATAAGTAAAACTATTATTATACCAAATTACGTCATAATTTTGTCTAATAAATTTAACTGTCAATAACTTATTTATAAAATATTTTAACTTATAGTCAATTTAACAAAATCATGTTTTTTCATCTTTATTTAGTCTGACTTTTTAATTGAATTTAATAAAATTTGAATTTGAATCAATATATTATGAATTGATTTTTTATAATATCTTCAAAGAAAGATATATTATAACACTCTCGACCCGGATGTTATATTGAACTTCTGGTCCAAAATCCCTGTTATAAAATTTCGCTTCATAAAAATCTAATATCCAAATTCAGTATTTCTAAACATAAAATCATTTATTTAAAATAACATAAGGTTCAAATGATCTAAAAGAATAAACGGAACTCCATTAATACAATCTATTAAAAATATTTGACACAAACCTAATTACCGAAATAGAGTTATAAAATACGCATACAGGTTTTACAAGTACATACTCCAAATGATTGTACTCTAACACTAAGCCTTTAAATAGCATATTTAAACAATGATTTAACTAATTTATTAATTTGTTACCGGATATAAAACAAAAAGGGCTAGTTTTTTAGTCCCTCTATCCCTAAAGTTTTTGTTCCATCGTATCTTTATTTTTAAAATTTTATATTTTAGTCACTTCTTTCAAGTCGGACCTTTTTTTTTAATTTTGTTTTTAAATGTTTCTTTCATTTGTTTTTTAATTTTTGTATTTAATTTATCACTATTTTTTTGTCTAGTCTTAATCTTACTTAAATAACAAAGAAGTTATTAATAAAACCTATAATTTAATAAAATGACATATTTATATTTAAGATATTTGAGTGATGATAATAATAATTTAAAATCTTTTTTTATACATGTGAAAAATAATATAAAGAAATATGTATGTAAATATAAAGAGAAAACCATTTAAAATGCAATCAAACTATATTATAGTATTATAAATAGTATAATTAAAATTTGTACATAAAATCAAAAAATCGAATCGACTCGAACTCACTAAAATCAACTCGAATCGAAGAAATTTCAAAAAAAAAAAATTCAAATTATAAAATATGATGACTCAACTCAAATAACTCGAAATTTTTTTAATCGACTAACTCGAGCGCTCACCCCTATTTAAAATAACTAAAAACATTTAAACAAGTTATTGTTCAAATTTAATTCTTAATGTGTATATTTTTAAGATACTAATTTTTCATAATCTTTTATACTAATGGCATGTATGTTCGGAAACAATGGTAAACAAAGGGATTGAGACAACCACGACAGGTTGCTCTAATAGTACTCATTGGACCATTTACAGGGCTTTAACCCTTGCAACCTTTCAGCTAATACTCGAGACAACTTCAGAAACATCTCCATTTCAAGAAAAGGGCTGTCAAAAGATGTCCTTAAAAATACTTTAGGAGTCAAGAACAACAAAAAATGATATAGGTAAGTGTTTTTATTTTCATCTTCTTCAATGCCGCATGGAATTCGCAGAAAATCATTCAACAAAGAATAAAGATATGTGTTTGCTCATGATATTAAACCAGAACTTGAATAGGTAATGAAAAGGGTCTAGAGTCACTACAATACTTCATAAATGATTGTTCTCAAAGAGCATTATATCAGTGACATTTGTAACTTTCAGCAATGATCCAAATCTAAAAGAAAGTGCAATAAAGGGTATTTCATTCAAGGTTCACCTCTCGCTTCGGAGGATCGAGCTGCAAGTACGTGTATGGTTCCGTTGGTTCCTCCCTGCACAACAAAAAAGCATGAATTTTCAAACTGGAAGAACTACATTCCTTCAAACATAAGTGAGAAATGACAATATAGGGTCAAATAAATGAGCTTGCGAGGTGTAACAACTAAGACAGCTTTCACTCAGTTACATCACTAGTATCTGCAACTGTGTTGACTCAAGTGTATGCTCAATTTTTTTCAAATTTTTTCATATATATGGAGAATCATACTTTCCGATGTCCGAATATGCGTGTGACACTGATACTTTAGGGTGGGGAAATAGAGTCCAAGTAAATACATATGTAAAAAAGAAAAGTTCACCTACTACTTTCATCATCAATCATAAACCTATGTAAATTCATTCTGTTATAAACACTTCATCAAACCTACCCAGGTTTAGAGCGCATGCACTGCCAAAAGAGCTTAAAAGGTCCAGGGACAGTCTTAAATGGGTTCCCCTCAAAACAAGCCTGCACCAAACAAGCAAAATCATAGAAGATCATTGATACACAAAGCTTAGTCAATGCTCAAAACATGAACATCAGGGAGAGAATGTTATTTAGACAAGGACAGTGACAAGACCCCAAAACACCTTCAGCCAGCAACTTTTAAAAGAGTTACTCAACATCCATGAAATTAATCTGTTCATGTCGTGGAATATTTTGCAGGAGCTGAAACAATATATTTATATAATATCATTTATACATGGGGACTAAATTATATCAAAATTGATAGAAAAAATATCAGTTCTTCGTCTTCAAAATTTCGAATTGACAAAAAAAAAAACAATTTCATTGAGAAATAAGTGGGAAATCTCAACCCCTAAATCAGATCAGAGTTTTATCTTCAGAAATCAAAACTTATTAGTTGCTTTTTCCTGCCTCCAAGGCCAAAACAGTGTACATATGAAGTGAATTTTTCCCATTTCCCCAGATCCTTGAATGTAAAAGCTATCGAAAATTTCCTTTTTAATAAAAGATAAGAAGAAAAATGGAGAACTTGAATTACTTGGATAACATCTTCTGCTCGATCGTTGCAACGGTGAGCCTTGGGTTGTCGATGCTCTCCTTCTGGCAATCCCCATGGACTGTCTCTCCTTGGTACTGGCCTCGTCTCACCCATCTCCTCTTTCTTCTCAACTGATACAATTTTTTCTTAAATTTTCATCTCTCTGCTGCCAATTTACAACCAAAGACCCTCAAAAAATTGTTCCCCTTTCGTTCTAGGCTTGAGCCCACTTCGCAATTCAGCTTTTGCCCATTCATAAATCTCATTTATTTTTAGGGTTAAATACACTGGAGGTCACTCAACTATAATTATGTTTATATTTAGATCCTTTAGTTATTAAAAAATATAATTAGATCTTTAATTAATATTTCAATTACAATTGCATCACTCCAATTTAAATACAAACCGACATTAAAATATTTTTTTCAAATAAAAAATAAATCATTCAATTATTAATAAAGTTATAAACATGTTAATAAATTAAAATTTATTTTACATTTAAATCGCATTTCTATTATAATAACAATTTTAATCCTCAAAACTAATTATATCGATTTAATTCAAAATTTGAGAAGAATTGGGTTTAGATTACACAATAGTTTAAGTTAATAAATTCAGTTATTGGTTTTATAGAAGACTCGTCTCGTTCGCTACTAAGAATATAAGCAAAATTAGAGAAATATTGGGGTTATGAGTTAAAATTATGAAAATGGATGAGATGGGTTGGAATTATTTTGGAATCTACGACAAATACTATATTAAATCAACAGAACTTTGTATGCGAAAGATGTTCTCCGATATTTTAATATTTTATTCCATAATTAGATTTTATAATAGAGTAATCAAAATATTTTAATATTTTTCAGTGAACAATATTTGTATGAGGAGTTCTCCTTTATGTTGCATGTGTCATGGGATAGAGTCTCAACCTAATGAATTGGGTGGACTTAGTTATTTTTTCTGCGATAAACGATTAAGTTAATCTGAAATCTTTCTTTAAGAGATTAAACTCTTCTAAAATACTCAAACGATTAATTGTTTTAAGTAAAAGCGGATAAATGATAAAGCAATCAAAAAAAAGAACATGAATAATATGAAATAAGAAAGAGTTTTCATAAAGTAAATGTCTTATATTACTCTATAAATAGATGACAAAATTGATGTTGGGGAGACCAATATTTATTATAACGACCTGAATTTTAGAATTCAAGAATTGAGTTAACTTAAAATATTGGATTTCGTGTTTGGTCTTTAATGTGTGAGCCCAAAAGTCTTGTTAGGCTTGTCTTAAGGCCTTAATCTTGTGTTATTAGGTTGTCGTTGGGAGGATAGGGTGATTTTAAGAAGGGTAATTCAATAATTTTATAAATTGAGGAGAAAAAGGGTGAAAGAGGATTTATTTTTTAGAAAAATGAATAAAGTCATCCCTTATTCCCTTGTTCTATCCCTTTCTCATTTTCATCTTCTCACCCAAAGTTTGAAGTTTAAGGTGCAATCTTTAAAGATTTGAATGAAAATCATAAATTTTGGATTGAGGGAAACTTGTTGAGCATGAAAGGATCATCTTCTGAGATAAGTTTGGTTGTATATGGTGAAGAAAGAGATTAGTTATGGTTTTGAAAAGAGAACGAAAATGAGATGTTTAGAATTTTATTCTCAGTTTAAATTGATGTTTTTAGCTCTCAAAATCTTTCTTGTAGTGTTGTAATTCGTTGCGTAACTCTTTCATGTAGTGAAAGAGGTGTGAAGGCAATCCAAGGTTCTAAAAAAAAAAGATTGAAGGTAGGTGAAGATCTTAATTTTAACATCTTAAATTTAAAATTAATACACTATTAACTCTTAATGTTTTCTAGAAATCATAAAAAATAAATTTTGATTCATGATTTTGATGTTTATGGTTTGAATGAGCTTTGATTGATCTCAAATGGTAACTTAAGAAATTAGTGTTGTGAAGGTTTAAAATCGGTAATAACTCACCTAATAACTTCATCATAACTCATAGAAAGAATTTGAGACTAAACCATATAGGTTAAATGAGTAATTTTTGGTGAAATTTGAACCTGGACTTTGAAATTCTAGACTCATGTACTGGTATAGCTTGAAGCATATTGCTACGCCTATGTAATAAAGGTGTGGGCTTGTGAGAGGAATACAAGTATTGATGACAATGTATCGTTACTCCTTGTATAATAGAAATTTCAATAATGTTTTCATATACTAGTATATTAAAGGTATAATGTTTTATTATCTGAAGAAGGCTTTTGAGTTCTAGTACGTGATAATTATGCATATTTTTTATATTTCGGCATACAAACACTTAATTCATTCTTGTATTGCTTTTTTGTCATTTTTATTTTATCTAAATATAAAATCTTTTATTTTTTTATGTCTTTATTTAATTTTTATATTAAAATTTTAAATTTAGAGTTTTGAGTTAAATTTTAAAATTTAAGATTTATAATTATAGTTTAAGGAATTTGAGATCGTTGGCATATTAAAAAAATACTAAAAAGGAGGTAAGAAATTTTGTCCATTCCATCTACTCCAAGCTTCAAGGTGTGACTATTTATGTTGTTGCAAAAATTGACTTTGTATAAGCAATATATGTTCCATATGAGTTGAATAAATCAGTCTACCTATAAACCTTAAATAAGTTGTTCTCTTATAACAAAGTTTCTTACAAAAATTATTATTGAAAAATTCACCCATTAAAATTAAGTGTACAATGCGAGTTCAGTCAAATTAGTCACCCTAAAAATCAAAAAAATATTAAAAATAAACCCAAATATTTAAATATACAAAACTAAAAATATGAAAAAGAAAAAAAATGTAGGAAAAGACACTTAAAATCATAATAATATTGATGACTACCCTCTGAAATAGAATCGTGGACGCCACTGTCCTAAATAATACTTGTTTCACTATGGATATTTTGAAATAATATATAAATATATTTTATAATATGATTATTTATAAAATTAAATATAAAAATAATTTATTTATATTGTAAATAATTTTAATTGCGATTTAACTGAGTGGGATCCAAAATATAACTTATTTTCCAAAACTGTGCATGCAAATTTCATTTTATTTTTCCTTTACACATGAAACTATTTTTTTAAGAACTAAACTAAACATATAAATAGGGATACTAAACTAAACACGTTTCTAATGGCATTCTACTCCAAATAAAACACAATCACAAGTCAAAAATACTTTTATATTCCTTTTTAAACCTATAGAGGAATAGGATGAATCAACAATAATTCAAAAACACTCATCTGTCACAACTATCAAGATGGAGCCTAAGAAACAAACCCAGAGGGGACGAACCAACAACACAATATGTAGACCCTGGGGGCAACCACCAACACCTGCTAAACAAAACTAGAAAACATTGGGGAAATAGGACAGGACAAACAATGGGGGCAAATGCCTGATGATGGTCACAAACTCCAAACTCAAAATTAGCAGGAATTACCCACCGCAACTACGAGTCCAACATTTCATCTTGGATCTCATTGGGGGCAATGAGACCAGGGATAGAAAGCATCCGTTGTCGCTCTCGCTCCCTCTGTACAGCAGCCTCTTCTGCATACAGATCTTTATTATCCTGAACATAGTACAAGTACATGATCAGACAGTTCAAGCATCAAAGCAAATACATTCACAGGTGATTAATGGATCCTATTTACATGAACTACTCTTCTTTCAAAGCTTTACCTGAGCTGAAAATTCTTTTGATTGCACAAGGAAGTCCCTTATGTGATTTTTAAAAGTGGACAAATCATTTCTCGACTCGAATAATCCATTCACAAATTGAGCAACCTGAAACCCACATCAGATCAGTGATACTCAAGGAATAAAATTAAAAAAATGATGTATTGGAAGTGAACCTTTTATTTATACCTCAGCTGCGGTCATGTTGGGGAATGATGTGCTTAGAAGTTTTATTGTGTACTCACGGACAAACGTCCCATTATTTGGATATGGATATGAAACCGTGGCAGCATCCCATAAGGGCTCAGTCAACAAACCACTCTCAACCTGAAAATAACTTGTAAAGATTAAACCAATCAAAATCAGAGCAATCAAGGCAAGGTTAAACACTTTACCAGTGAGAACAGATTCTGTAAAACCAAGACATGCAACTTGAAGCCAGGTTTGTGAAATGTGTCCGTCAAGACAGCAAATATTTCTTGCTCAATTGACAAGAAGTAGGTTCGGAAGAACTGGTTGCAAAATTCAGAAGCCTGTCAAGGTGCCAAAACAAGGTATTCAGCATCTTTATATAAACACAGTTATCAACCATGAATAATGCCAACATTGTCTGACCTGAAAGTTTTTCAGCATCTCCAATAGAAGATTAAGACCAGTTTCTGCTATATTCCTCTCTGTATGTCGGAATGCCCAAATGATTGAATCCATAACTAGCTTTAATTGCTAAGGCAGATGCAAAGAAAAGAAAGTAAATGAAGATTGCCTTGGAACTCTTTAAAACATCCAAATAATAATATTAATAACAAACTGAAATTAGATAGTTATTTATTGAGAAAATAAAAGCTTAGACCGACAATGAAATTTAAACACATTTCAGTTTTTTAATTAAACAAAAGCTACAAGAGATCAGCAAAAACAAGAAACTCAACACCAACCTGACTTGATAACTGAATAAGTGCAGGGAAACAATGAGTAGCAATGGCACGGAGCAGTGAAAAGAACTTGAGGCGATGTTCAGGATAATCTTCAAAATTTTTAGTTATCATCTGCAGGGCACAACAAGAAGAAATTATAGGCAAAGGTTTACATGTAATATACCCCACCCTAACTCCTATAAATAATGCATGCATAACATAAATATATAGATCGAAGACTCACCTCCAGCGTGCATTGAAACACAGCTTCAAATATACGGGGAACATCGTCTATCATTGTAGCTTTATACCTTATATGCATAAATAACAACCAAATAAAGATTAGATACTAAAAATGAAAACAAAAATAATATGAGAAAAGGCATTACTTCAGCAAGTACCAGTAAAACAGAAGGTAAAATGCTTCAATGTTTTAGACAAAAATCATGTAACCACTGAAGCATAGAAGAGAAAATTGAAACATTTTTTTACAAGGGAACAAGAAAAATATAGCTCTTTCGGCAGCCGAAATAGCAAGATAAAGTGAAAAGACAATAAGGTCTTCTCATATCATTTTAGCGAGGCTTGGAAGAAATATCAACACCAAACGTGCATGATTCTTTGGTACAGTAAGCACTAGCCAATAAATTCAACCTACCGTCAACATTTGAATGATCAAGAAGATTTAAACACTCAACAAATTGCAATTGCATCATAAATATGGAAGACTATATGCAGTGATCTCCATACTTGTTTATTATTGTGGCAAAAAGAGAAAGAACTTCAGATTCTCTAGCATCAGGCAAATTCCTAGCATAGTCACCAAGAACTGGATCCATCATCGGGGGCACAAATTGTTTCCCAATTTGTGGTTGATCTTCGGCCTTGTCCAAAAATGTCTCAATGAGTTTTAGAGTTTCCCTCTTAACAGATCTGCTTCATGAAACAAGTTAATTAAACAGAGTTTCAATCAAATCAAACCAACAAAAGCAAGTCCACAAAAATCAGTCACACCGTAGAAGCTTCACATAGGATGTTTTCGAAGCAAAGGGCCCGCCTTCTGCAATACTACTCGATATAAGCTCACTGTACATCCTGTCCAATTTATTACAGCACAATAAATAAATCATATTAGCAAGAAACTATCGCATTTCCATCCTCAACTAGAATTTTGAACCACTATATCAGATATACCTGTATACATTAAGCATGTCCAGGAAGATCAAAGAAATCTGAGATAAGAAATACGTTCCAAGAGAACTGGCAGCACTAGTATTTGTCTGCAAAGTGAAAAGACTCAATTCTAAGTCTCACTAAATACAAAGAAGCATTGAATTATAACCACCACATGTAAATACGAAATAACAAGTCTACATGGAAAGAAATTCTAATCCACCACCAAAGAATCCAGTCATCAGACACATGGACAATGCATTAAATTTCATAGCCAATAAGAATCTACCCCTCCATGTAAATCAGTAAATGACAAACTATAGAGAATGACAACCCTTTTCAATTGCTACTTTTTTTATTTTGTACAATGAATAGAAACAGAAAAGAGAAGCATAATATATCTTTCAGCAAAAGGTAGGCCGCTGCCTACAATAAGAAAAATTAAGTGCATTACAGAAAATAAATCTTGAACACTATATGAAGAAAACACCTCATATGAAAATAGATATACCTGCAATATGTTCAGCACAGTTCTTATCACATCCTGGTCTTTAAGGAAGTCAACACTTTGACGTGCCTGCCCAATAATTTCACCCCATTTCTGCATAACAAGCAACATCATAAGAAACAGGCTTCCAGAACAACCTCATCATATTTGCATGCAATGGCACAGACACATGCATACAAATGTGAGAGAAAAAAGGTAACAGTTCCTCTATCAATGACAAACCTGATTGGGGAGTTTCATCAATCTCTGCAGGTACTCATCCCTCCTATGAGGATCGGATTCTGCGTGTATCATATGACCAACCTGAAATATAAGAGATAAATAAAAAGGGGGAAATAAGCACATCTGGCAACATGAGAGACATGCAAAGATCTAATAGTACATGCATATAAAAGTAACATACAGATTCATAAAATGAATGAATCTGATGAGGCTCTAGATCAGCAACTGTTGTTGCGAGCGCAGATAGAAGTTCAGACACAAATGGTTCATTTTCTCCAACCTGAATTCATAAGATACAGTTCAGCAATATTACAATGTAATAAGTTAATAACCATAGAAGCAAAATGTTGAAAGTAGTTGATACCTGCACAATCACAAATTTTCGCTTGCACTTCTGAACAATTTTCAAGAATGTATCGCAGGCCATATCCTGAAAGCACACAGCTTGTTACAATCTTTAAATTATCATTGGCAGCAAAACCCATTACAAGATGAGATAATGCAAAAAAATATAAATACAGCAAAGCGCAACCTTATAGTGTATTTTCAGTTACAACTTCCAAATCATGTTACCAATTAGAAACATATACTAAAACATCAAGCACATCAGCAACATTAACTGCACAAGTTCTGTAAACACTGAATTATTTTATCAAACTTTCCAGAAGATAAAATTTTGTTCTCCCGGTGATTTACCTGAACTCCTGGATGTGTTTCATGCATAAACTCAAACAACTTATTAACAACGGTTTTCAGGAACTTCCAGTGAGCCCTTAAAAACCTTGGATATTGTCCAACCACATACCTGTAAACAAAACCAATAACGCACATTAGAATCAGAACTAAGATACGAAATTTTATAATATAGCCACTAAGAAGACAAGCATCAGGTAAGTTTCATCACATCAAAACTGATAACACATTATCTTAAGGGTTAAGATAAGTTTTAAAATATAGACTAAGACAAGCATTAGGTAAGTTCCATCTAACTCATCCACCAATAAGCATGTAAAAAAAGGCAGCAAGCTTTTGAATACTACTTCAGAGTCCAAAGAAAAACCAATATAGACAGTCCACAAATACTTTTGATATTATATATTCTTACATAATGTTACTAGCAATAACAGCTTTATTGTCTTTCCCTTTAGTGATTTCACATAAATTCAGCAAATCACGAATGACCATCACCAGAAACCTGTTTTCCTGCCATGAACACCAAACATGTTAAACTAATATAAACAACAAAACAACATACATCGGAGGAGGTAGCAACTCCATGCAAGTACACACATGACCACATCACAATGACCATCTGGCTAGCATTTCTTGGTATACCTGATCTTCCATCATGGAACCAGAAATAGATCCTATTGCCCAACATAATGTATTCAAGTTGTTCCAAGTCCAATCCTCACCACTTAATTGCTTACTTAATTTCCTTAGCATCTGCATTACATAGATAATGAAACAAATCCATATTGAATATAAGTTAAAAATCTGCCATGAAGTTAAAAGAAAAGAACGACCAACATAGAAAGGGGAGTGCTTCGTTCTCCATAGAATAACCACATTTTAGAGTCAACTTTTTTCTCTGAGCATTCCTTTGTTTGTCACTACCCTAGTGATATCATATGCAACAGAATATCTAAATGACAGATTATTTCAGTTGTTTAGATATCAAGCAAAAATGTCATTTTTCTTAGCGAACACAATGCATCCATGGACTCAGGAAAATTATGTAAAAAAACAGTAAATAACGCCATTTAACTTCTACAAAACAGAAAAATATATATGTCTTGTAATTCTATACCTGTTTTTCAGTATCCTCGTGATCCAAGTGAGACAAATAGATCAATGTCTCCCTCATAATCTGCATCATATAACTTCATTAACAATGAAATACAGGAGACAACAGCAAATTCAAAAAAAGAAAAAGAAAATTAAATATCATACCAAGACATAGACTTCTAAAACATAAGTTGTTGGAATAGAACGATACAGCTTTTTAAGTTTTGGACCAAATAGAAAGAGCAACATATCGTTCAGACAACAAAAGAAATAATTTACAGCCATATAAAATACTAACATAACAAATAGAATCTTACTAGCTGAAGTTTACAAATAAATGAGAAGAGAAAAAATAATTAAACCTTCATGTGAACAAATCACAACATATCATTCAATCCGATTAGTCATAATTAGTAAATATATTTTAAGGTGGTAAAACCATCAAAACTAAGAATTAGATTTAGTCATCTAGAATAAGCATCGTCATTAATCGTAGAGGTTCATCACCTTATATTGAACAAGAACGTCGTTATCTTTCATTGTTTCTCGAACTATGTTGCCATTTTCATCTTCAACTATGAGAACCTCCTCGGGCTTAGCCATACGGCAAATCATGAGCATTCTCAACTTCGACATTGTACCAGCATAAAGTTGTCTTCGTTGCAGAATCTGGGCTCCAAGGCCATCAACCATGTTAGGGAGCAAAGGCACCTGCCAGATTCAATTCATTGACAAGAAATGACTCATCCTTCAACATTAACATAGAAGGGGCAAATCTTGTAGCAATTCAACACTCACAAACTACAAGGAACATCTATTCACAGAAATGATCACAATAAGGATGTTGTACAATCTTCGATTAGTAAACCCAATTTAACATCAATTTCTAGAAACGTAGAAAACCACTCCAAACAGAACAAAAATGAAAAAAAAGGATCATATCTACGTGAGTAGTCCACAAAAATGTACAAAAAACAAGTAGACCAGTGTGAGCACAATATGATTTTCCCATATTACATATATAATTTCTGGATTTGAGGGAATAATAGGTGTATTTGTTTCCAGTTGCAAACTCAGAAACAGAAAAAAGTACAAGAACACTTTTTTCCCAAATGGCGACTAAAATAAAAGAGTTGCAAGATGCACTGCGCATAGAAATGAACAGCAGAGCTGTAATGGAATCATGGTAGTTTTCGGCATTTCAAACCCTTTTGAATGGTTTAAAGTTAACATAAATTATCACTATACCTGCAGTCCCATCATGTTTGCAGTTACAGCAGGATTATCCATGTTATGATTTGCATCAAATAGCTCCAAAACCAAGGAGTTCCAATAGTCCAAGCAAACCTATTTAACAAGATACGAAACACAATACTTTAAACTGAGTTCAGAGAGGTTAAAAAAGGAACAATAAGATAGAAAAAAGTAATTTACTAATATATAAAATTTCCATGATACCTTAAAGACCTCAGTATCATCCACATAAGATATGTGG
The DNA here is from genome assembly GCA_035048815.1 of Abelmoschus esculentus. Classification (NCBI taxonomy): domain Eukaryota; kingdom Viridiplantae; phylum Streptophyta; class Magnoliopsida; order Malvales; family Malvaceae; genus Abelmoschus; species Abelmoschus esculentus. Next base: position 9,861,080 of record JAUCBN010000049.1, read on the forward strand.
ATAAGGTATTCCAGTCCCACTAATAGTGCAGAAATATTTTCTTGTGCAGTCTCTAGCACCCGAATATGAAACTGAAAACAAAGAACAATGTAGCAAACATATCATCAAAACCACCAACTGAACTGAGCTATAAAGTGTAGGAACATTTTAAGCTTGACCAATTCATTTAACACGCTTAACCAAAGAAAAGGAATCAACCGCAAAAATCATATTTAGGACAATAATATTAGTAATTCAGTTTTTTTTCTTTCCATCAAAATGCATTTTGGGGCTCATAAACCACATCAGATTTAGGACTTGGTGGAAACTAAGCCAACCCCATCTCATTAATCATTTTCTAAACCATGAACAGGAAAGCTCTCTTGATTCCATTGGCAAATTACCTTGTAGAATGAAGTGAAGAATAGTGCCAAATTCTGAATGAATGCCTGGAGAAACAACATGAAAGTATAAGTTAACACAGGAACAAATTTATCTAAAAGTGCACGCCAGACAGGAACCATCTGACTAGAAACATACCTGTTCTTCACTGGTTCCATGTGCATAAGCCTCAGGGATGTCAGTAGTGGGAGGGAGAATACCCTAAAAACATTCCGGAAAGTATTGTCATATCAACAGAGGGAAAAGGGAAAGAAAGAAAACCAAAGAATGAAGATAAACAACATAAAATATACATATCAACCGATAAATAAAAAAGTGAGTTTTGCAAACCCTAGATCTAGGTACAAATATCAATGAGCTTTTAAAAGTACCTGCAACTGGACCATGAATATATTGTACATCTTAACATATTGAGCGTTATAGTAGTCCCCAAAATTCAAGGCAGCAACCTGCAATCATCACAAATCTAATGAATAAATTTCCACATTCTTAATGACAACAATATTAGTTTATTCCATTAGGAAAAATATTCTTTAAAATAGTTTTACCTCTGTTAGGCATTGGAGGGTGAGATTCCGGTACGACGGCATAGGGAAAAATTTTAGGAGTGTTTCCAGCTGTAATACACATAAATACAGCATGAGAGGTAAAACATAAATTAACAAAATAAATAAAGAACCTCATCAGAAAAAAAAAATGCATGTACAAGACAGCTAAGTAATTTGAGAAACCAAGAACTGTTTACCAGTGTTGATTCAAATATATAGCCAAGGGGAATCCACGAAAGAAAGGCATGCAACGTGGATAATGTAGCCCGTATAAGCTCTGTTCTTTGAGATGCAGATAGCACGTACAAGCATAACTCATGAATGAGTTGAAACTCACTGTTAAATAAACAAACGAAACATTTAGCCAGATGACTTGCACAGATAACAAGCAAATGTCAAAGATACAAACCTAGCTTGGAAGAATAAAATTATCATCAATGAGACCTTCAATTGCTTAAAACAGCAGAGCAAGCTAAATGATATAATTATTAACAGTTAATGAGAAAGCTTCTGCCTTGTGCAAATAAAAATTGTGATCTTCAGTTTATAGATCATTTAACAGATTTTACAAGTAAATTAAAAATACATATCTCCATATTAGGTAACTAAAAGGACAGCTTGATATTTAGTCGATGGAAATCATTTTGGTCATGTTCCTTTACGGACCAGATTTTTTTATATCTGTTTGAAGTAATCCCAGATCTCGTTTCCAATTTAATGTGAAAACACATATTATATGTCAACATGTGAATATAAAATCAAAAGACATGCACACACATGCCATGTCTACTTTCCATACTAACTCTGATTACATATGAGATATGACTAGCAATTGCAGACAACTAAGACTTAGACTCTTCCGTTAAAATTCAGGAGAAAAAACACTAATCAATCCAAGAATAGATATCTTAGAAAACTATAAGAAAGTACAAGCAGAGATAATATGGAAGAGAGTCCAAGAACAGTATAGAACGGCAAAATTAAAAAACAGAAACTACAAACCTCAACAACAGACATTCACAAAAGAATAACTCTAATAGCTGAAAACATGTAAAATAGTTCTACCTGTTTAGAGATTGTTTAAGCTCTTTGATCTTCTGTTGAGTCATTTCACCTCTCGAGAAATCAAAAACTTCTTCACTTAGAAGCTGACCACAGAAAAATCTCATATTAACATCAGATATTCTGCAAGCTGTTTACAAAGAAAGAATTATGATACAAAAATTACTTTCAGTATCGCCATGCAATTTTCACAAATTGTTTCACTAGTTTTTGCTGCTGCAACAAGATCAGGAATGAAACTTCGCCATCTAGCTGGCCAATCATGTTTCAGGATCTGGAAATTCAATACACACGTCACTTTCAAGACAATAATAACAGAATCTAATATAGCCATAAAAATTTCCTCTCATTTTGGATTAAAGAAATAGTTATGAAACCATTTAAGGAGAAACTCACCAGTAGGTTAACCAAGGGACAAATAAAAATACACCCTTTGGTGTTATAACTTAAAGCAATTGTGATTAATAAAGAAAAAGCACACTAAGAGGTAAAGCCCCAGCCACAACTTGCCTAATTTGTCACACACTCAAGCAAGGCTGCCCTCATTTAAGAAATATTTTTTTCTCAACGCAGATAAATTATACCTGAACCAATATGATATTCAGCTTGTTGACATACAGCCTTTCTGCTCGAAAGGATGCCTCATTGCTTGACAACTAGGAAATTAGAAACTACATGTAAGAAAGAATATACAAATAGAAGGGGGAAAGGGTACTAAAATGTACATTTTTGAGAAATTCCACAATCCTAAAGAGGATTTAAAAAAATAAAGTACTCTTTTACCTGTACAATGACTTCAGAAATGTAATTTTTCATTCCATCTCGCTGCTCAACAGGCAAGGCATTCCATCTATACTTGATAACACCTTCAAGAACCTGTAAAAATGCATTAAGAAAAGTTCCAGAAAATCATCAGACTGGACAGAGGATTAACTTCTACTTTTTTGCAATAGACAAGTTATTGGTTGGGAAAAGTTGACCCAAAGTATTAATCATCTAGGAAGCTATAAGGTAGAGATCAACTCATATGTACAAGCACCATCGACCGTACACAACAAAGGAATGTGGACTTTAACTCTCTTGAGCAAGTTTTCCTTGCTAAGGATTAAAGATCATAAAACAAACACTCATTTTCATTTACCTGCAAAGCAAAGAATTTGGTATTGAGGCTCTTTGTTTGTTGTAGGATGTGCACAACTTGAAGCCACATATCAGGATTATTTTGCAGATCTCGCAAGATCTGATCCGCTTGTGCTCTCTGTAATTTGATGAACAATTCAGGAAAAGAAATTTCAAAAACGAGTAAAGATAAAACAGGGCCAAAATATGATTATTGCCTTATGAAGCATGACTTATATTGAGGAAAAGAAAACAAGGAGATGCATTAAATTTCAGAAATATAATTATGGTTGTAACTATCCAATAAATCATTCACTTTTATCAGTAGTACAACCAAATAAAACAGATATATTTGATCAACAAGGTGAAACTAGGACTACTACTACAATGAAAATTTGGATGCTGAGAAAAAGGTATTTATAAGGTTGGGATTGTTAACTACAGAAGGGAAAACACTGATATTTAAGGTAATCAGTTTGCTACAGAAAACCAGAGAACAAGAATCATCCAAAGGCATACCCAACTAGAAATATCTAACAATTGACTTCAAGAGGGCCTAATTAAGATGAAAAAAATACAAGGGATACTTCATTTCTTTTTACTTCTATCATAATTATTCTATTTGAATGGAAGAAATATAAACTACCAAACCAAGAGGAATAAACTAAAACGTAAAGGCTAGTCCTAAACCTGGAACCTACATTAGCTAAAATGTTTTACCCTTCATTTTCCAATAGCGTAAAACAAGTCTTCAAACTTATCAGGTATCATTAAGAAAAGGGATAACACAAAATTGGACAAGAATTGAAATATAAATTTTTACACCGCAAGGAACTTCCAGAAGGCAATGGTCCGACCACTAAACTCCTTAATCACACCTATTTTGACACATTTATCCGCACAATCAGAAAGAAATTTCAAGTCCTAAATTCAAAAATGCATTAAGTATAAACTCACTGACGTTAAACCCTAGAATTCAAAACCAACCCACATTTCCCGTGGACAATCTCTGTTTCGAAGTAAATGCCCAACTATACAAAACCCTAGGAAAACAAAATCTTCCACACACTCCCTTACTTTCTCGGAAATCAAACAGAAAATCACTTCAAACTAAAACCACATTTCCTAGTTTCCCAGTCAAAGAGTCAAGAAACGGAAACATAAAAGAACAAAGGAAAGGTAAGCAAAGCAAAACAAATAATCAAACCTCTTGTTTAGATCCGGTGCCGTAAAAGGCAGCAACGGTAGCGTCCAGTAAGGAGACATCAATCGGCTGACTCAAATCCCTAAGCCTCTCAGCCGCCATATCTAAAATAACTCAGCTCTGTTATCACCCACACACGAAAACAAAAATCCAGCACAAAATCTCGTCCACTAAAAATGGAAGTGCACACGAGAACCCTAGGAACTGTACCAATCCAAACCCTAAACTGACAAGTATAGAAAGAGTAGAAACAAAAAGGGAGAGTAGAGGATCTTCTAGAAAGCAGAGGAGAGGAGGGTTTTTTGAAAAATAAATACTTGTAGTGAAAATGAAAATACGTATAAATCTGAGGGAGTGATTATTTTTTATCCCAAAAAGAAGGAAAGATAGCTTAAAATTAAAGCAGCGGGGAAAGAAAGAGGGTGTACGGCGGACGGAGCTTGGAATACAGTTTGAAAGACTGTATTTATTTATTTATTTTATACATATTTTATTTTTTATTAGGATTGTGAGAGATTTTGGGACCCTAAAATTTAGAACAAGTAAATGGTTCCATCTTTCCTTAATTTTGTGGGAAATATAAATGATTTAGAACTAAAATAGTATGGTATGAATTTTAAATAAAATAATTCAATTGAAATTATATTATTATTTTAATTTATGTTTGTATCTGGAGAGGTTATATCATGAATATTGTTCATCACATCATCTATAGTTCATATAATCAAGTCCGTTCATCTTTAAGTAACTATCTGATAACTACTCACATATAGGAAAGAGGTGATGATTGACCTTAAAAAAATACTAGATGAATGGATCTAGTTAGTTGGGATCACGGATGACGTAGTGGGCAGGGTTCATAATATAATTTCTCATATATCTGGTATTTGAATTAATATTTTTTTAAGTTGATGTTTAAAAAAATTATTCTTAAATTAATATTTAAATTAGATACATTCTCTGAAGTTGATATAAACATTTGTACATTCTAATTAATAAAAATATTAAAATCGTGAATGTAATTAAAGTTTAAGTATCAAATTAAGAGAAAAACTCTTTATGTGTCAACTTAAGAAAAATTATCTAATTTAAGTATTAATTTTAGAGTTAAACTTTTTAAGTGCTAATTTAAGAAGGAAAATCTAATTTAGGTACCAAATTTGAATGAATATTTAAGCCTACTGTTTTCATTTTATATGAACTCAAATTTTATGATTAAAGTATTAAGAATTAAAAATTACAATAAAATACTCAAAACATGAAACGAACTTTCAAAATAATTAGCTTAATGGTATGAACATCTTTTATTTTTTATTTAGAAATAATTTTTGTTCAAATTTTATTTTAAAGAATACCTTATTTTTATATACGTAGATATAATTGACATTATGCACAACGCGAATTATTAATTTGCATCTTAAAGAACACGAAGTGTGACTGATGTGGATTATATGTTATTCGTTTTTTGAAAAATATACATTTAAAAAAAAGTTAAATGTTATTCGCATATTGTAAGATGCGAATTTGGGTAATCTGTGTCTTGCATGATGTGAATTTATCTCAAAATATTATGAGAAATAGCACAACGATTTTTAAAATTTAAGAATGATTCGCATCCTACAAGATACGAATTATATTTTAAAAATTTTAAAAAGGGTAACATATAATCCACATCAGTTATATTTCGTGTTCTGTGATATGTAAATTAATAATTCGCGTTATGTATAATATGAGTTATATCTATATATACAGAAAGAGAACTACTCTTTAAAATAAAATTTAAAAAATTATTTTTTTAATAAAAAATAAAAACAATATTTTTTTCCATTTAATACAGAATAATTATTATTCTAATTCTTTTTAATGTAGAAAAAGATATTGAGAAAAATTTCGGTCTGATCTTGAAATGATTGATTAATACATAATTGTTCTAGACACTATCCATGATTCAAAGTCTGTATCCATGATTGATTAATACATAATTTATGATACGTTTAATATAATTGATTATTTAATTAAATGATATTATTTAAAATATGATACGTGATAAAATTATTTTACATGAATATTTTATTAAAATCGAAACTTGTCAACCGAACGATCTCTAACTTATCAGAAATCTATTATGTGAGCATATTTTTTTCCTAAAGATATCCCACAAATTCTTTGTTGTTGTACAAAGTACATAATACGTTACCTAAATATTAGCCTGACATTCTAATAATGTACGAAATACATGAACACATTCATATTTAGTATAAATTAAATTATCAATAGTTTATGCATATGAAATATTTTATATATACATATATATTTTTTAAATTTAAAGTTACTTTTAGAGCATTGAGTAAGATTAAATTTGTTTTCTTTAATAAATGAGTATTACTTGGTTTATTCCCACTAAACATTTAGTATATACATATATATTCACGTTACTTATGCCCATATATAGACATTTTTAATTTGCATATCATAGATTTTGTATCATCATACATAAAAATTTAAATATATCGTGATTAATTTTAGCCGGGTGTAAAATAGTCTAACAGTAAATCTTTAAAAATTAAGATTTCGCTATTTAAACCCTTTAATCTTGTAAATTAAATTTTTTGAGTTAAAATGATTTTTTTTAATTAATTATAAAAATTAACATTTGTTTTAAATCTGTATTATTAATTTAAGAAAAAATCGCCATCAACCACTTTGATAGGTTGGACACATAAAAATAAACCAGAAATTAATTTCTTAACAAGTGGGTTCGAGACTCGATTACGTGCGGAAAGATTAACGCCCCCCACGAGTGCTCATTATCGGTACCATATATACAAAATAAATTATGTATGATTAATTATGGTCTTATACATTTTAAGTCTCTAAACTAATTAACTCTAATTAATTGATTAATTAATATTATCTATTGAACATCATTTGATTCAAAAGCCTAATAACAAACAGTTGCTTTAGGGTATCATATATATTGGATCTTGCTCACAATTTTATTTATCCTATAAATATTATTTAATTCGAAATCCATATATGTATCAACATCCATTTACTTTAAGGGTATTGACAATGTTAAACGTTGTATATAATATTCAATTAACTAATTGATCTCAATTAAGTTCTAATCTTAACTAGTCTCTTACTGTTAGGCTCGATGCACAACTGATCTTACTTTGCCAAGTGATGGAAAGACGATAATTTTGGTGGTTAGAAGTGAAAGCAAAAAGATAAAAAAAATGGACACGATGATTTATAGTGGTTCGACCTTCGAACAAGCATCTATATCCACTACTTTAGCTTCCCACTGACGATTTCCCAAATTCATTAAAGAATTTCGTCCTTCTATACTAAATGGGCTAACCTTACAACCTTGATTCCATCCCCGAATCAAGCATCCAAAGTTCACAACTCAAACTTTGGGAAACCTCTCAACAAGAGAAAAACTTAAGCAAATTTGTAATCCTTCTAACAAGGTGTATGTTTGCAATCTAAGCACTCACACAATCCTAATACACTTGAGCATACATATACATTAAGCATTACAAATGTTATCTACCCAAAGATTGGAAATTAAGCCCTAAGACATTTCTTTGATCGTAAGTTGTTGACAATGGAAGCATTAGTCTTCTATTGATGCTTGAGACTTCCTTTTATCATCCCAATTGAGCTTTGATAAGTGCTCAACACACTATCACTTTTAACTCCTTTTATGGGCATTAATTACCAAATATACACCCAATCGGACCAATGCATATACTCAATGTGATATATTCAGAAGTTATACTTACAGAGTTAATATTTACAGAAAAGACACGTTTTACTGCGTTTTTATATCTGTGCAGGGGAACCAGTGTCGCGGCAGCAACAAGGCCGAGACAGTGATATACAATTGCATTGAGCAGAGACAAGTCAATCAAATCCACAATACAACGCAACTGGATCCTGACCCATCTTTCTCTATTATTAAATCTCGTTATTTTTGTTTAGTTATTTTAGTTTAGATAAACCAACTCAAATCATTTGTGTTTTTACTTTTCTACAGAACAAGAAGGTGAAGAAGGCATATTAAGTCTACCAGTCCCTGTGGAGACGATAATCCGATAATTATTTATCACTTATTACTTTCGATGTGTCCACTTGCACTAAATGCGCACTTTTGACATGCGACAAGCTTCTAATCGTCGATGACTGTTGGGATTGATTTGAAGCTATTTGGAGCTGATTTTTAGGCTAATTTTTGCTTCTAGTGCATGTGGTATCAAAATGTGTGTTAGCCGTTTTGATACTGTCACTTTGAGAAATAAGCTTTAGATCTGTAATAAATGATTGGTATCGAAACATCTGTAATGCATATCGAAACGCTCATGCTCATCGTAAAGCCTGTTTTGATTCGGCTCCTAGCCGTTGGGTTTTTTCATAAAGCCGTTAAAAGTGAATCGAAACACCTAAAACTGGTTTCGATACTGGCGTATCGAAACAGGTGTTTGTTGTATCGAAACCGAAATTTACAGTGGCAAACTGTATCGAAACGGTCCAAGATCTTATCGAAACATCTTTTTATTTTTGCCTTTGAAAAGCTTTGCAATATCAAAACGCTTGGGAGGCGTATCGAAATGCTTGAGACATTTTATCCTCTTTGGCTTCTTTAAAAACATTTGAAACACATTTAAAAGCTTTAGAAAATGTATCAAACTTATTTTCAAGTTGTTTGGACTTAAAAATATTTTTAAAATCTTTTCAAATTAGTCTAAAAATATTTTCAATTATTATATCAAAATATTAGTTCTACACTAACTAATTATCTATATCATTTAATTAATTTCCTATTGTAACAACGTGTATTGAATATTCTGTTTAGAAGTGTAGAAATATATGTGTAAAACTAAAATTGATTTTGATATAACAATTATGTTTAAGGACTATTTTGAAATAAATTTTTAAGTCCCTAAGTCAAAAACTAAATTTCAAGTCAAACCAAGAACATTAAAATATTTTCTAAGTGTTTTCAATACGAGCGTTTCGATACCATGGAAATCGATATCGATACCCAGCTTTGATTTCAAAGAGTGTTCTAAAGTTTTAACATCCGTTTCGAAACTCGTATCGATACTAAAATGAAACTACCAAGAACTGTTTCGAACCTTGTATCAAAACCAAACTTTAATTTTTAAATATTTTTAAATTATGATATGGCGTTTCGATACCTATATCGATACCCTTAAAAATCCTCAACGGCTCTTTCAGGTTTTAAATGTTTTGACGATTGGTGGCAGTTGAGATTTAAATGGTAGTTAACCCGTTTCGATACCGAGGATCACAGTCTTCCCCCAGTATTGAAACCCGTTTCGATGCACCCCCTAATAAATGCATAACGTCTCTTTCTATTTGTGGACTATTTTGAAACATGTAGCCCGTGTGTTGCAGAAGTGTATTTATGGTGGAAAGATGAAGCTCCAACTTCTTTATTTATGTTTCCAACAACCCCAATGGTTAGAATTCAATGAGAAGGTATGAAATGAAGTATTTCAAGCAGTATTAATAACCATTGAACCTTAAGCAACATCCAAGCATTCCAATCCAACTCCAAAGTACTTCATTACAAATCTTTGACTCTCAACTCTTGTATTTCATTTTATTTCTTTGTAATTGAGTTTGGGGAGAGTGAATATGTAATTGGGACATATCATTCTTGTGAGAGAAACTTATTTGCCTATCTTTTATCATTTGTAATCTCTTGTGAGATTTAAATCAATTTTGGGTAGAAAATTATCTTGTTGTAAAGGTTAGCCCTTAAACTTAGAAAAAGATTGAATTCATTTAGTGAATTGGTTAGAAAATCCTTAGTGAGAACTAAGGTAGTGGATGTAGAGCTTGTTTTGAAGCTTGAACCACTATAAATCTTGTGTTCTTAATTTTCTTCATTTTCACCGAAAATCTTCCAACAAAATTTTAATAGTCAATTCACCTACTCTTGGCCAATTTCATTCTGTGATCAACTCAACAATTGGTATCAGAGCTAGATCTTTGAAGGGATTAACATTCACCAAAGAAGATCCAAATGTTGTTGATCGTATCTACTAATCAAAGCAAATGACATCTACTTCCGGAAGTTGGAATGAGTCTCACTCTATCACCAAGCCTTCGTTCTTCAATGGTGATAACTATCCCTATTGGAAGAATAGGATGAGGTTGTTCATCAACTCCAATGATTATGTTCTATGAGATATAATCGAAGATGGCCCCTCGATCCCAATGAAACAAGAAGGAGATAGACAAGTACCAAAGAAGAGGAATGAGATGACTGATAAGGAGAGAAGAAAGATGTCCACAAACGACAAAGCTTTGCACATTCTCTTTTGTGCTCTTGGTCTCGACATCTACTTTAAGATGTCATCTTGCACAAGTCCTTACGACTTCTCACCATGAGCTAAAGGAGGCCATCTAAGGTTAAGGATTTGTGTACATACACAATTAACTGCGTGTATACATAATATGGTACAAAAATGGTAAAGATTTGTGTATGTACACAATTCCTTACAAAGTATACACAATGACTTACGAAAACCGTAAGGAAAAAAGTATGTACAGAAATCCTTACGACTTCTCACCATGAGCTAAAGGAGGTCATCTAAGGGTAAGGATTTGTGTACATACACAATTGGCTACGAGTATACATAATATGACACGAAAATGATAAGTATTTGTGTATGTACACAATTCCTTACAAAGTATACACAATGGCTTACGAAAACCGTAAGGAAAAAGGTATGTACAAAAATCTTTACGACTTCTAACCATGAGCTAAAGGAGGCCATCTAAGGGTAAAGATTTGTGTATATACCTTTTTCCTTACAGTTTTCGTAAGTATTTGTGTATATTTTGTAGGGATTTGTGTACATACATAAATCCTTACATTTCTTGTACCAATTTATGTATTCTCGTAGTAAATTGTGTATGTACACAAATCCTTACCTTTGGATGGGCTTCTTTAGCTCTTGGTGGGAAGTTGTAAGGATTTGTGTACATACATTTTCCTTACGGTTTTCGTAAGCCATTGTGTATACTTTGTAAGGATTTGTGTACAATATTTTTATTTGTATATTTTTATTCGAACATTTTTATTCGAATATTTATTATATGAATATTTTTATTCGAATATTTATTATACGAATATTTTTATTTGTATATATTTTATTCAAATATTTTTATTCAAATATTTATTATATGATTATTTTTATTCGAATATTTATTATATGATTATTTTTATTCGAATATTTATTATATGAATATTTTTATTCGAATATTTCTTATGCGAATATTTTTATTCGTATATTTTTTATTCGACATGAATATTTTTATTCGAATATTTATTATACAAATATTTTTATTCGTATATTTTTTATTCAAAGATTTTTATTCAAATATTTATTATATGAATATTTTTATTTGAATTTTTATTATACGAATATTTTTATTCGTATATTTTTTTGAATATTTATTACATGAATATTTTTATTCGAATATTTATTATAGGAATATTTTTATTTGTATATTTTTTATTCGAATACTTTTATTCGAATATTTATTATACAAATATTTTTATTCGTATATATTTTATTCAAATATTTTTATTTGAATATTTATTATACGGATATTTTTATTCGTATATATTTTATTCAAATATTTTTATTTCAATATTTATTATATGAATATTTTTATTTGAATATTTATTATACAAATATTTTTATTCGTATGTTTTTTATTTCAATATTTATTATATGAATATTTTTATTCGAATATTTATTATACGAATATTTTTATTCGAATATTTATTATATTAATATTTTTATTCAAATTTTTATTATACGGATATTTTTATTCAAATATTTATTATATCAACATTTTTATTTAAATATTTATTATACGAATATTTTTATTCAAATATTTATTATTCGAATATATAGGAATGAATTGGGTAACCATTATTTATAAAAAATAAATAAATTGGGTAACATTAGAACCGGTTACCAATTGCCCCTTATTAGTGAGAGATTATTAGGTGAACCCTATTCACCACGTCATTCATGGTTCATGTAATCAAGACCGTTGATCTTTAAATAACCACCTAATAACTACCTACCCCTAAGTACATGTAGGAAGGAGATGATGATTCACTTAAAAAAATTGAAATCAACGGTCCTAATTAATTAGGACCATGAATGACGTGGTGAACAAGTTTCACCATGTTTTTAAGCTATTTTTAAGTAACTGTTCTTAGAACTTCCATTGTATGTTATGCCTATTTAAAACTCTAATAATTAGCTTTTGTTTTGTTTATTCTTTTTGGGACTTGGAGACTGGGCTCTGGACCCAGCTGTACACGTGTCATAAAAATGTTCCATTCCCACGTGCTCGCCATCACGCTTTGACGCTGATAAATTTTCCTAGTTTAAGCAATAAGCACTGCCACTTTCATTTTCTCGCCTTCCAAACATACCTTCCTCACAAAAATGTCATCTCTTTCTTCAAAACCCTACCAAATCGGCTATGCTTTAACTCCCAAGAAGGAGAAAACTTTCATCGTACCTTCCCTCCTTTCTCACGCCTCCGAGAATGGCGTTGTTTTAACCAAAATCGACCCCAGCATACCCTTGATTCAACAAGGACCGTTCGATTGCATCCTCCATAAGTTGTACGACTCCGATTGGAAACAAAATCTCCAGGACTTCGCTTCCCAAAACCCTAACATCCCCATCATCGACTCCCCAGATTCCATCGAGATTCTCCACAGCAGAATCTCAATGCTCGAAACAGTTTCGAAACTGAGAATAACCAACGCCGGCGTCCCAAAACAGTTTACCGTTACGGAATCTACGGATTCGGAAGATCTTAAACTCGACTTCCCGTCGATTGCTAAGCCGTTAGACGCGGACGGCAGTGAGACATCGCATATAATGCATCTCGTCTTCGACAAAGATGGGTTAAAGAACTTAACGCCTCCGTTTGTTTTACAGGACTTCGTCAACCACGGTGGCGTCATCTTTAAAGTTTACGTTGCCGGAAAATATTCCCGGTGCGTGAAACGGAAGTCGTTACCTGATATATCAAAGGAGAAGCTGGTCAATTTGAAAGGTTCGTTGCCGTTTTCTCAGGTTTCGAATCTGGCATCCTCAGGCGGCGAAGGTTGTGACTTCGAAAAGACGGAAAATCCCCCTGAGAAACTAGTGGATGAGTTGGTTAAAGGGTTAAAGGATGAATTGAAAATGAATCTGTTTAATTTCGATGTGATTCGAGATGGAAGAAACAAGGATCATTACCTAGTGATCGACATCAATTATTTCCCTGGGTATGCCAAAATGCCGGATTTTGAATCCGTTATTACGGATTTTTTACTGGATGTGTGCTCAAACAGATGAAATCTGGAGAAAATTGAGGTACTTTCTGAAATTTTAATAAGCTGAGCTTTCATTTTGGCATGCTTTGTATAATCTTACACTGACTGCAGTTCATGGATTTTTCTGATACTTGCTTTCTTTTTATTGACTCCAATTCTGCAAATTGTTCTGAAATTTTGTATACATGAATTCAATCTGGTTGTGCTATCTATGTTTATTTCCCTCGACATGGCTGTCATGAGACTAGGACACTTCAATACCCACATAAGTTAGCCTGAACAGAGGAATCTCCACTCTTCACCTTCTTCTCCAACCCTCTTTTCTCCGCCGTCCACCCAAATCAACAGGAGTTAACCTCCTTAAACCACCAACATCCTGTTTTCTCCATCAACAATACCCATATCAGAATATGTATTGGATTGCTTGTACATTGAAAGGAACAAGTAGTTTGGTTATCATAGCCATAGGTGATTGTTCGAATAGGTACTTGTGTGATAGACTTATTTCTCATCTTCTTTTTAACCCTTGTAGATTATAGTACGCAAATGAAAGTTATGGTTATGAATGTTGTTGAGTTACTAGGTTGAACTCTGTGTTAGGCTCATTGCTTAAGATTTGCCATCTAAGCTTATTGCTTATTAGGTAGATTCTTGTGATAGGGTAAAGAGATCCTTTTCATCCTTCATACTCATTTCAGTTCCACTTAAAATAGATGAAGCAAAGTATTGGACTTTCAGGAGTGTTTGGATGGTGGAATCTCATGTTACCAATCCGGAATATCATTACCATATTTAGTTTTACTAATTATTGTTCATCCTAGTAGACCTAAGTTCAATTGCTTTGTTTGCAAGGTGTGTATCCTTTTGTCATTAAGAATATGTACGAACAAATACTACATTGTTAGACTCTTCAAAAAAAAATTATTTTTTACCAGAATATATGCTATTACCAGTACTAATTATTGTTTGTTTTAATTACTTTTAAAACATGATTTAATATGTTAATTAAATTAATAAATTTGGTGTTGGGGCATATATACAAATGGTAGGAAAAGAATGTTATGAGTGGCATTAGGAGAACATTATGAGTGATGAAAAATAGAGAATATGTCCTAGTTTTATTTTGTGGCCTGGAGTTTGGTAATGGGAGGAGAATATTTCTTCACTAAAGTATGCTTTGGCCTTTTGCTTTGCTAGTAAACTACACAAAATAAGTATTATGATATGCGATTTTTGGGGTTTCGAAATCGGTTTGGGTTAGGGCTAAGCATGGTTAGCCTTAAAACCGAATTGAACTAGGATATTATGGTTTATAAATTTATTAATCGTAGTTAATCGCGTTTAATTGAATTAAACCGAAGATTTACCTTAAGAAACCTTTAAGAACAATTATCATCAATTAGAGAATCCCGAACTCGAAATATAAAAATTTGGGCAAATTGTTTTGTCCGTACCGATACCCCTCCACGTGTATTGGTACCCTTCTCGGCGTATAAATTCGTCCATACGCGTATCAATAACAAGATTACATTTGGTGCAATTGACCCGTCCAAGTGTATTGAATCGGTACTCATACATTGAGTACCAGTCCTAGCTTGTACCTATACACCATTTGGTGTAGCGATACAAGAAATTGTTACTGAATTTGAATTAACGCATATGTACCGATATGTCTCTTGGTTATTCCTATACCCCCTTCGAGGATCCGACCATCTTGATAGAGGGGTGTATTAATACTTAATCTCGAGTATCGGTATCTGAACCTAAAAAACAAGGTTTGGAGTTTGGAAATCCACTATTTCTGACCCTAAATCTTAATCTATCAATCCTAAAATGTTCCTACATGTTATGGAGATTATTTAGATGAGTTTTTAACAAATTTTAACCCAAAGCAACATCAATATAAAAAATTACCATTGATGCACAACAAGCTCTAACCCTCAACCAAAATCTTCATAAATCAAATCAAACATACAAATAACGATGATGCACGTGATTTTACAGGATTGAAGAGTGTACTAACCTCAAAAATAAGCTACAAAAGCCCTTCTTCAACCTCCTAAGACTTATTCTTACCCAACTTTATGGATGACTCCCCAAGCTCTTTCACTATAAGCTCTTCCACTATAAGATAAACACCAAAGGATTACCATCTCATATGAAGATTTTAGAAAGCTAAAAACATGAATTTAACCATACTTTGAGCTCTCAAAAACACTCTCCCATTTTCCCCCTAAAACTCCACTAAAAATTCACCCTCTACCATTTTTAATCATCTTTACCTTGTTAGATATATTTTTTTATAGCTAAACAAATTTTTCTCTACAAGCCAAATGAGATTATACACTCCAAAACTCAAAACTTCGCTTTTGAATATAGTGTTTTTGGGAGGAATGATTGAGAGAAAAGGGTAACAATGTATTAAAGAAGATGATATCATCTTCTCAGCAATAAGCATAAAAAATATTTCCTCTACACCCCTAATTTATTACAATTAATCGATTACTAAAATGTCCTTAAGCATCTTTTTAAACCCAAAGTGCAAACTAAATTCCAAGCCTAACAAAATTCACATGGCTCAAACACGAGGCTCTTTGTCTTGTGTTAATTCAACATTCAAGTTTCGAAATCTGAGTCGTAACAAGTTTTAACCTTTCAATATTAGAGTTTAAATTCCTAGCCTTAACAAAATTAACTCCTCAATTGGTAATCAATATTTTTTTTTTTTGAAATGGTACGATTATATTCAAAGAAATCATACACTAGATCGTTTTATTATATGTCTCATTAAAAATTAAAATATTTTAAATAATAAATTTCAAATATATTCATGTGATATATAATAATTAAGTTTATTTTTAAAAGGTTTACTTCAAAAGATATAACACAATATACATTTTTCTTTCGATTCCACTCAACTAAACCATGGTTGGGATTAATCTCCCTTCCTTTTCCCTTCTCATTTTGGATATCCAAACAAAGAAATACAAAATATTTTCTTTTCTTTTATTGAATTGAATGTCATGGTGCAAGGATCAAACACAATAGGAATAGATTTTGGTACAATATTTTTATCATTCCATACATAACCATTCCTTGAATAATTTATTAAAGGTATTTTTTATATAAAATATCTTTTCATTGCCCTTTGTTTTCTAGAATTTCGCTTGATTAACTTGGATCGGTTATATCATAAATTTAATTTTAGTTTAAAATATTTTGTTTACCTACATCACGAACACGGCAACATCTTTATTTATTAATTTATTGTTTATTCCGGCCAGAATTCCTTGTTCGGTCCATTTGAAAAAAAAGTGCAACAAAAGGGTAGTGATGAATTTGATGTTGGAATTGAAATAAAAAGCTAGAAAATTGAGCATAGAAAGTGACCATAACCGAAATCATCTCATTTTTTATTAGATAGAAAGTATTATATTTCCGTATAGAGATTTAAGTTCATATATAATAGAAAATATGAACATCATTAATCACCAGGTAACGTCCTACCTACCGAGAGGATTTATTATCCCTGAGATGTTTGGCCACAATTTCCGCCATTGTTTCCAGTGGCTTAACGCTCAAATGCGAAACCACATCTGCAAGCTTGTCATCTCCTTCATACACTATAGAAGACCTGACGATACATGATTCAGAATCTTTCTCCAAAATCTCCAACCGGAATCGAACAACATCGAATCCGAGAGCTTTGTATCCTCCTTCGAGCACTTCCGTTTCTTTAACTCGATTTTCATCATCAACCTTTACGAATCTTTCCTTCATATAACCACCACCAGGGCTTCCTACAGCCAAATATATCAATGTTCCGGTTCGAATCTCAATACATGCAATCAATTCTTGTTATTTTCCAGTGATATATAGTGTCGGCATCGTTGACACAATACAAAACTTAATAGTTTTACACGTTTTTTTTAATATTGGATCTGTGAAAGTCGATGATTAAGAGTCACTTGAGATTTCGAAAAGCTTACCTGGTGCTGTTGGAAATGTGATCTTGACAATAGTTCCAACGCCACCATCACCTTCTAAGAATTCTACCCTTCCCAGTACCTCCGGTGCTACTTTATCGACAATCCTTCCGAGCTCGAGACCACGGTATACTTCCCATATTAGATCAGCCGGGACACCAACCGGAGTATCCTGTGAGACTTGGCCGTGCATATTTTTCTTTCTTCTCAACTGTTACTTTCTGATATTTTATTTTTCCTATCAGCTTGTTGTGATATAGCCTTGTGAATTTGGACAGAATCGAATAAGAACAAAAGGGCGGCTGCCAGCCCTTGGAGTTTCCTATATGAGAATATCATCCAGCTGTGTAAGGAATCAAAAGATGCCATTTTTATCTCTTTTTGTCCCAAAGCCGGGAGAAATTATATCATATGCTCGACCTACCACGTCAGTCGTAGTCCTATCCAATAATAACCACTCACTTCACCACTAATTGTCAACTCAATTTTTTCCGACTAATGAATCTTCACTCATAATTACATGTCATTTTAAAAATATAATTTCTGAAAATTATATTAATTACATGGTTGATTAGTGGCGAAATGAGTAATTTTCATTGGCTAGGGACCACGATTGACGTGGTAGACCGGACCTATGATATAATCTCTCCAAAGCCGGACTGAATAGTGAATAGACCAACTTTGTACGCATCAATGCTCAGTTTCCAAGAACTCTAAACATGGAGATATTATTTTATAGATCGGTTCCATCACGTCATCCATGGTCCTTAACCATTAAAAATTAACCAACTAATTTTATATTTTTCAATATTATTTTTCTAAAAGTGAATCTAACTTTTTATTACAATATAAATAGGTAGTAGGTGATTACATGGAGATTAATTAGGAAAGAAAAAATGATATTGGAAAATATAAAATTAGTTTACTAATTTTTAGTGATTAAGAACCATAGATAACATGGATGACGTGGTAGAACCGGTCCATATAATAATTTTTCATAAACAAGTGTTTGGTTGGTATTAGTTAATATTATGGAGTACGGTATAATCTTAGATTAGGTAAACAACGTTGTTATTGGTCACTAAACTATTCTCGATTTTCTG
Organism: Abelmoschus esculentus; assembly: GCA_035048815.1. Lineage (NCBI taxonomy): Eukaryota > Viridiplantae > Streptophyta > Magnoliopsida > Malvales > Malvaceae > Abelmoschus > Abelmoschus esculentus. The sequence goes on from JAUCBN010000049.1 coordinate 9,879,880, forward strand.
TTTTTATCACTAAATTATTATTTTGTAAAAATCGTTATTAATGTTATATTTTTTTTTATTTTGGTTACTTACCATAAAAAAATTACGAAAAAACAATAGTTTGGTGACAAAATAGGAAAGAAGCAATAGATTGATGACCAAACCAAGAAAAAAATAAAATTAGTGACTAAAATAAAGAAAACAGAACGTTGAGGATGATTTTGTGCAAAATAATAGTTTAGTGACCAAATTAAAAAAAAGAAAGGATAGTTTAGTGATCAATGTTACTATTTAACCTTCTAGATTCTAAAATTGGAATATAGTGTTTGCTTCACAAACTAATTTCACATTACTGTTGGGGTGTAATCTAATAAAATCTTATTACATCTGTAATCTAAGATTAGTACTGTAACTCTAATATTGGAACAAAGTTAATCTTTATTTTATTATTTTGAAACAATTTAATATTTTTTTCAAAAATAAAATTTAGGGTTAAGGAGCATTTCAGTCTTTTAAAAAGAAAAACAGTTGAAAAGTATTTGAAATATAAAATTATAAAAATTAAATAATTATTAAAAATTATATATAAAGGAACTTGACGCCATAAAAAGTAAAAAAAATGTTTGAAAAGGAAAAAAAACATTTTCATTCGTAAAGTTTAGTTTAGGGGTTAGGGTTTAAAGTTTAGGAGTATAGATTATAGGGTTTAAAATTTAATATTAATGTTTAGAAATTAAAGTATAATATTTCAGGTTTAAAATTTAATTTTTTAAAGTTAAATAAAAATTTACAACATGGGTTCTATAATATAAGTATGTATGTTTTTATAAAATTAATTTTACACAAAATGTGTATAAAAAAATAATTCATGTCTTCTTTGACTTTTTTCAACCCAATGAGTTTGTCATGGTTTTTCAAAATATATTTTTGATGAATTTAGTTAGGGATGGATGGAGCCATGATTTAAGGTTGAGGGGGCAAAACATAAATATTTAAAAGTAAATGAGTAAATTCATAAAAAAAAAATTTTTAGCTCTGTCCCTGGTAACAGGTAAATTTTTGGTTGCCTCATCTTGAAAATTAAATTATCCATCCAATTTTGATCTGATCTTAATTATTCTATCCTCAATCTGATTTGATTTAACATAATAAAAACTATAATCCAACAAGACCTTGGTATTTAAAAAAAAACTTATATAAACCCGATCCGACTAAAAAAATTAATAAAATATTATATATTTTATATAAAAATATAATAAAAATATATAAATATATTGAGTTAGTGGGGGAACTTTCAACCTAAATCCAAACTTGACACAACTTGACTTTTTTTTCTATAACTTGATCTAACTCAACCCAAAAACGATATTTTCAATAATAATAAAAAACTCATCCCTTTTTGATCGAATCAAATTTAAATCAAATTACCATCCTTAGATTTATCTTTTTATTAGAGCAACACTGACCTATGAGATTTTTTCGTATAATTTAAAATTGATGAAGCTTTGTATACACCGAATTGGTGCTGCTTAATATTAATTTGGATCTCGAATTGATATCACATTATTATATCGATTAAATATTAAAAAAGCATCATAATATAAAAATGGGGAAAAATCCAAAGAAACAGAGCATACACACAGACAAACAGATATGGCAAACCAAAATTAAAAAAAAAAAAAAAAAAAAAAAAAGTGGTCGGGGAAGATCACCAATCACCATCACTATGAAAACCGAGCCATGAGGGAAAAAATTGTAACTCCAATTTGGATCGTCTCGGATATTTTTGAGATCGAAAATTTTAAAATACTTTTATAGAATCAATATATATTTTAAAAAATTAATTAATAAATCATAGCATAGAAATATAATTAAATTCCATCAAATATATTATTTTTATTGTTTTGTTATTAATATTTGAAGGTGTGATATGAAATTTGATTTTAAATAATAAATTAAAAAAATTTAAAGAATATTGTATTATTTATTTTGGCATAAAGATAGTTTTTACATTTAACGTTTATAATTTTTGTCATTTTGGCTCATATTCTTTTTTTGGATAAATTTAGCCCTTAATCTATATCTTTTTAACAAATAACTCATTTTCTAACTACCATGATAACTGAACCGTTAAAAATTTAATAATGGTGACATGTCATATATATATATATATATGTAATAATATATTTTAAATGACATAGAATCTAACCTATTAAACATATACATATATATAGAATATAATTTTATTCTAGTATAAAATATAAAACAATTAAAATTTAAATAAATTATTAAAAATTAATTAATTCCAAAATAAAAATTTACTAAATATTCTCAACTCTAATTAAACTAAAATATCTTTATAAAACCCTAAAACTCCGATTTAGATTAAAACTAAAATACCTAAATTCTAAACTAAAATAATAAAAATTCAATTGATTATTATCAAAATCCTTTATATTTGATTCACTGGTAATAAACTATACAAAATCCTTTCTTTTCAGATTATGTTCATACATTTTTAGATAAAATTTTGATTTTACTATAGTTAAGGTTAAGAATGTTTAGTAGCCTTTTGTTTTAGATTTAATTAATTTTTAATGAATAAAAAAATTAATTTTTAATATTTTATTTGAATTTTAATTGTTTTATATTTTTAGATTAGAAAAAAATTATGTTCCGCATGTGTATTTGATATACTAGATGTTAAGTCATTTAAAATATATTATTACATATATATGACATGTCATCATTATTAAATTTTTAACGGTTCAGTTATCATGATAGTTAAAAAATGAGTTATTTGTTAAAAAGATATAGGTTAAGGGCTAAATTTATCCCAAAAAAAAGAATAAGGGTCAAAATGACAAAAATTATAAACGTTAAGGGTGAAAATTATCTTTATGCCATTTATTTTTTATCATTAGATTAGAGAAGAATATAGAGAGAATTAAATTTTGAAAAAAAATAGATTTTGAGATTCGAGACGAAGGAATTAAATGTAATGAAATAATATATTTTTAATGTATTTTTTGTTTAATTATTGTATCCAATTTATTGACTGATTAATTCAGATCAAGTACTATATGGATCTATTATAAGGATAACTCTTTCAACCCAACTTGTTTCATTCAAAGCGTTTAGGATTCAAATTTCTACCTTACTTGAGAAATCTAATCTCTCGTCTCACTAGATCAATTAATTATCGATAATTATTTTTTATAGTTAGTTAATAAATTAAAAAAAAATTAAAGGACCTAAAATGATTGAGGGCCTTGAACGGTCACTCATTGTGCTCTTCTAACAGTCAACCCTGACTCTAATTTTTTTAATACTTTATAAATATTTTTAAATTGTATAAAAATATAGCTACAAGCAACTTTAATTCCTTAGACATAATATCCATGTGTCATTTAGGTAGTGCAAATTATAAATACACAATTTTAAAATTTAAATTCTAAAAATATACTAATTATTATAAAAAATATCAATAACACTAAAACATTTTTCTTATCTTTAAATATTTAAGTAATTTATTGGATAATAAAATTATTAATAAAAATAACAAGAAAAGTATATATATTATGCAATTTTATCTCAATTACTCTATCATTCTAAATGTGTAGGTCTCTTCTAATACATTAATATGTTTGTGCTTGGCCAAATTCATTAAAACCTAGAGAATTTTAATTTTCTTAGATCAACCCCTAAATTATATTCCTCTCGCTGTCCGAAATTCCTCACAAGTTATGATTTTTTTATTAATAAAATAAAAAAAATTTAAAAATAAATAACATATCCTCGTTTCTCAAATTTTTGAGTACTCGGAGTTTATGGGTGACTAGATAACGAGTACTCGATTAAAACGGATTAGAACATGGATCGAAGGATCTAGTACTCGAGTTCTTGAATATTCGATACTTGAGGTACCCTAAACCCGGAAGGTATTCTAACAATAATATAATAAAAGTGAATTAATAGTTTAATAATTGTATTGCAAATTTTAAAAGTTTGATGATCAAAATATAAATCTCCTATAAGTTAAGAACCACCAACATAGTTTACCTTTATAATCATTTACCTTTATTATTATTATTATTTAATAATAATAATAATAATAATAATAATAATAATAGAAAAATGTTCTTAACAATAGTGTTTGGATGGTATATGGTTCACAACTTAAAAATTTGTAATCATTTGAAATGAATAAGATACGACTTTTATTTATTTTAACTATTTATAATACCTATTCTGTCCTTAATATAGTGAAATAACTTAAAAATATTATAGATGAACTATTAATTATTTTTATTACTTAAATTTTATTTTTAAGATGAATTTATTAAAAATATGTTGGTTTTTTAATAATTTTAATGGGTTTATAAGGTACTATATGTTCATACATATTCTTAACTTTTTGACAGTATACACTAGGTATAAGTGTTTAATCGAATCGAATTGAGTCAAAAAAATTTTAATTTATTCGAGTTGAAGCATCATATTTTACAACTCAAACTTTTCTTTAAAAAACCGATTCAAGTTTTTTGAGTTCTTATATGAATTTAATTGTAATTATTTATCATGTTATAGTATGGTTTGATTCTAATTTAATAACTTTCTTTAATCAAATAAGATAGACATATATATATATATTATCATTTTTTTCACACGATCAAGTTACACAATATAAAACTCTATAAGTTTTACATATTTTTTGGATCTTAGGATCACTGAAACAGATGACTCAGATTAACAGTCGGTTATGTGAAGATTATCACTTAGAAAAAAAATTAAGAAGTTAATTTAAGTCCTTCGTTTCAATCATCAAACAATTTAGAAAACGTATAAAACTTAGAGAATTTTACACACACATATATATCAGGAAAAATCAAAAGACTCAGCTCGAACTTAAAAATCAATCTACTAGTTATTAAAAATTTTAAGTTATTCGAATTTTCATTTTAGAAATCTAATTTTATTTGATTTTTTTAGTTGAGTCTAATTTAAATAATTTTGAGTTGAGTTAGAACAAATCAAGTTTTTTTACCTTGAGTTAAGTCATAAATTTTGATTTTTTTTTATTTGATTTGAGCTTTATTTATACTTACCTTAGTTGTGGTTTTGGGCTAGGAGGTTTATAAAGGGCTTAAAGGTAATTTTGGGTAGAATTTGACTAATAGGGGAAGGGAGAAAATTAAACTCTATAGAAAAAATGTAAGGATGATGTTACCCATATGCTTGTCTCTTTTCCTCCCATCATCAACCATCTCCTCCAAAGTTGTTGAGCAAATTTGTAAGCTTTGAGGTTTAAAGAAAAAATCTCGTTTAATTAATGAATGAAGGAAATGTTTTTTTAGCTTGAGGACATCTTTGTAATAAGGTAAGAATGAGTTAAAGTAGTAAAAAAAAAGGTTTTAGTGGGTGTTGAGGAAGAAAAATAGATTTAGGAGTGGAGAACCCCAAATCCAACCTATTAATTTGTTTAGTTTCTCTTAATTATACCTCAATGTTTTATTAATTATTGCAACTAATGTTAGTAAGGGAAGTTAGAAAGACATCGAAAGAGAAAGAAAAGAAGAAAGGTAAAGCTTGAAGAAATGTTTTAAGGTTTAGGAAAACTACTAAATCAAGGTAAGTATAGTTCTAACCTTTTATGTGTTTATGGAACACATAATAATAGTGTTTGAAATATGCTTGTGTGTATTAGAGGTTTGTTGGTAGCTTGAAGATGATAATGATAAATCACGTAGTTGTAGTTAAGACCTATTAAAATTATTTGTAGAACAATAGATACACATTATACAGTTTGTATGAGAGTTTTTTGAGGTTTTAGGAAGTTTTGGCTAGAGGATAATGTATTCTTCGAGCTCTAGACTTGAAAATTTAAGATTGTGTATCGGTACGAGAACACCAATATCGATATTAGTAAGAGAAAAAGTGGATAAGTTTGGGGAGTGTGTACCGATATAGCTTCTTGCATATCTGTACCCCTACATTTTAAGAGATTCCAGAACCTTTTAGTTGTATCGATACACAAGCGCGTATTGGTCGTGTATCGATATGGAAGGTCTTTGTACTTATACTGGGTATCGATAGGTTAAGGAAGTGTATCAGTACGAGGTTAGTTTAATACTTTCGAATACGATCTATGTATCTGTCAAAAGTGCGTGTTTAGTGCAAGTGGACACATCACAAGTAATAAGTGATAAGTATTTATCGGATTATCGTCTCCACAGGGATTGGTATACTCAATATGTCTTCTTCGTCTTCTTGTTCTGTAGAAAGAAATAAAATAAAACACAAGTAATTTTGGGTTGGATAAACTGAAATAAAAAAACTAAATAAAATAAAGAGATTTGATAAATAGAGAGAGGTCAGGATCCAGTTGCGTTGTATTGTGGATTTGATTGACTTGTCTCTACTCAATGCAATTGTATATCACTGCCTCGGCAGCACTGTAGATTACTGCCTTGGCAGCGACGATACTGTCCGCCGCGGCAATCCATTGCTCGTGGGTGGACTTTACCAACGTCCGGCAAAGTGTCCTTGGATGACTCCGCTTATCCCTAAGTCGAAGTATTGTTGATGACTAGTCCTTGATGATACCTCCCGGCGTGAATCAATTATACTCACCAACCAATCTCACACTTCTTTTAGCCGCTCAAACTCTTAACCTATCCCTAGGCCGAGTTAGTATTTCGCGATTGAAACACCGTACTTACCCCTTTCGTGAATCTAACTCTCTCGAGTCTAGATAAATGGATTACTCACAAACTTCTCTCTCGAGCTTGAATGCAAGAACAAAGAATAACAAAGGATAAGCAAACCTTGATAGTTTTATTGCATTGAAACAAAGAGAAAGTACAATCTCCTCTCACAAATACTAAACAACCTTCACCTAAACCCTAAGAAAGCTTAGAACATAGTTTGAGAGAAAGAAAACAAAGAATCTATGAATCGGCTCTCTCCCTAGGTATCTTTAATACATTGGACGGCTAGGTCTTTATATAGGCTTGACCTAGGGCAAACCTTTCCTAAGTAGACTACAACTTGGAGTAGGGAACAAGTCATGTACATAATAAAATATTTCCAAGTTTAATTCAACTAAGAGGCTTTCCCGCGTGGCCTTGTCTTGGGCTTTTCCTCATGCTAACCAGCTCCGATCCATGTGCTTTATGTCCAGACACGTCCCTTGGATTTTTCTCTTCCAATCGCCTACAGTCTTGCTTCCTGGATCTCAGTTGCTGCCTCGGCATCAGGTCCTGCCTCGGCCATGTTGCTGCCGCGGCACTGGTTCTTCTGCACAGATATAAAAATGCAGTAAAACTTGCCTTTTCTGTAAATATTATCTCTATGAGCATAACTTCTAAATATATCACATTAAGTACATGCAATGGTCCGAATGGGTGTAAATTCGGTGATTAATGCCCATAAAAGGTATAAAAAGTGATAGTGAGTTGAGCACTTATCAGTATCGATACTCAAAAGAGGGATATTGATGCTAGTTAGGGGCGTATCGATACCTTATATAAGCATATCGATACTCGTAGATCATTTTGCCTAAATTTTTGCCTTTGATTTCGGAAGGTCAATAATTCAAATTAGTAGTCCTAGTAGGTCTCCTTAGGTCTAAAATGAATTGTAAAACTAAAAAATAGAAAAAAAGAAATTTATCATGTATGATTTAAATATAGATTTTTGGACTAAACACATAGTAATAACTTTTGATGCTGTGCAAGCCTGTACTTGACACTTGTGATTATTTTTATGTGTTATGAGAATGATTGTAAGGGATTTATATACCCAATATGTGGCTTCCGATGTTATGCAATTTTGGATCACTTGCGTAAAGAGGTGTTAGATTTTATGCTTAGTGTCCCCAGATTTCACCCAAGGTATGGTGGGGAGTACATTTCGAGGTTTAGTGATGATCAGAACCTTTTCAAGTGTCTGGGTTACGATGCTAAATAACTCCGAACCCCACATCTAGTATGTATGTATATTGATGACCCGTGAATGCTTATGATATTTTCATGATAATATGTTAATTATGTGTTTAGCCAATTACAGTAGTTCTAATATTTTATTTTTCATCACATATTGCTACATACATATAATTATGATTTGTATAAATCATGGTTGAGTAAAGGTGTATCCACTGAGCGTTCATTACCTCAGCAGTCAGAATCTTTATTTCTATATGTAGGTTTTTAGGTGAACATTTCTATTCGAGGAGAACTATCTGCGGTAGGTTTCATCATTGACTTGAAGGAGTACATTACTTAGATAGATGGACTACGTAATCATAGTACCTATTGAATGTTTTAACTTTTTAAACTAAGTTTGTAGTTGGTAAAATGTTGATATTTGATTTAGAGCTCCTAATTACTTTTGAAACTTGAAATATGATTTATTTATTTTTATTAAGTCGGACTAAATGAAAAATAGTTTGAAAATTTTGGGTTTGGATTGAACCTAAGGACCAAATATTATACACGGAACCGAGGGTGTTACAGGTAGTTAGCCTATAAATCTCAGATCAAATTAAGTATTATGAATGAAATTAAAAAACTCGTAAAACTCTCAAGGAGCTCAAAAATAATTTTTATGAGGTAGAGAAATTTAATGAAGCGATTATTATTTTATTTTTACAAAACAAATGTACTATATAAGATAATTTTTTAAAATATTATCATTTAAACCCTTTTGTCCCAAAGTTATAAAAGAATGCTCTAAAATGCTCTTCCTTGGTATATCTTGAGAACCCATAAATCGATAGGTTTTTGTCGCATTGATCATCTTCAAACATTGTTGATTATTCTTCACTGACGTCAATTTTGACAAAACCCAAACTCTTCCCAAATCAACCCTTCTCTTCTCCATTTTAAAATTTGACTTTAGATTTTTAATTAAAAACCCCTTTTACCTTGATCTAAGAAAATTAAAATCAGCACGAACTATCTTGCTTTAGTGGTTAAAAAACGATTGTTCTTAAATGTTAAGGGTTCAAACACCAATAATATTAGTACAATGATTAAACGATCAATGTTTAATGATTGAGAGTATACTCTAGAGCATATATATCTTTTTGATTATTTTTTTCATTAGTTGACAAACATTAAATATTACTATAGTTTTTTTCTCATTGTAATCACCGGAATTTGTCCGGGGAGTCGCCACCAATCATTTTTTAACGGTGCAATTGGAACACCAAATTTGCGTCTACGAACCAGAGTCAGATCCGGGAGTCTGTTACGCGTGGGGAAGGGTGAGCACCCCCCACAACGCCCAAAACTTGACACCTATCGGTTACAAAATATTTTATACGATCGAAAATATAAATTTTAATTTTAATTTCAAACTCGTGATCCCGAATTTTTAAAAAATTGATCTGCAAAAACAAATATTAGTTAATAAATAATAAAAACAAAATAAATGATAATGAAATATATAATATAGTGATAATATTATAAAAATAGGGACCAATCTGCAAAAACAGAATATTTTTTGGTTAAAATAATAATAATAAGGATAAAATTGAAAGAAATTAAAAATATAAGGCTTAATTGCATAAAATCAGTGACCAAAATAGAACCAAATGCAAATTGGAAGGCCGAAAGAGGAACACGCTGGGATTTCAAGGACCACTCGCGTAATTCTTCCTTTTTGTCGGGTTAAGAAGCGGGCACGGGTCTGGAGTTGGATCTGGGTGCGGGTCCAACAGTGAAACGACGCCGTTTTGGGCCCGATGAACCGGCGCCAAAACGGCATCGTTTCGGGCCTAGCTTAAATAGCCTTTTTTTTTGCCTTAACTTTCATTTGATCCTTCTTCTTCAGTTCAAAGAGAAACTGAGCATTAAGAGCTCTCTGGAAATCCGGCAGCCTTGCCTCCTTCGGCCACCGCATACGGCCGCCGATCGCCGTACCGGTGGTCGGAACCGATAAAAGTATACACTTTCCGTCTCGTCTCAACGTGGGAAATTCGGATCTAACCTCGATTTTTCAAGAACACCAATGGAAGAGGCTAGATCATTTCTCTCTACTCTACTTTTGTGTACCGAATATTGTATGGATTGGATTATTTTTTTTGGCTCGAATGTTGTTTTTTTTATTCCATTTGGTAACCGGTTTTACATTGGTTCGAATGGGTTTTATACCTATTTTTTTACATGCATATAATATTAAAATCCTATTTTTCTTTTCAGATCTAATGATTCTTATCCCCTATTTTTTGCAGGTTCGACAAGCCAAGGGCGGTGGGTTCAGGCGGCCGGTCAGATGGGCGGTGAAACGGTCCAATGATATCGCGCGTGGCAACCACGCGGCATACCAACCACCGCGCGTGGCGGCCACGCGCTGGAGGCAGACGAGCATGATGATGAGCGGCGGCTAGGGTTGTTGGGGAAAGGGTTTAGTTAGGGTAATTAGAGCATTAGGGTTTATTTTTGGGTTTGGATATGGGTTGTAACATTTAGTATTGGGCTACCGGTTATGGGCTTTAGACAATTGGGTTTATAGTTGGCTGGGTCAGATATTTTGTATATTGGACCTGGATATGCATAAAATGGGTTCTGATTGCTTAAATGGGTTATTACAGCTGCCCCTCTTTGCTCATTGTTGTGTAACAGCAATAGAGCAAAGATAAAGAATAACTCATTTACTCTGGCATGGTTTAGTGGTTCTTCCTTGGTAAGGTAAGGGTTCTTTTGGTGTGGTTGGGGTTCTTTTGGTGACCACCGTCTTTTTTTTGGAGCTTCAACTTGATCTACTCCACCGCCCCTTGTCGACAAAATCTTCAAAGCTTGAGGATCTGTTGGAGAAGATGGCACAAAATTTGAGTTTTGATGATGTTATCATTTCTGTCGAAGACTTGACCTGGCTACAACACTGTCGAGGAAGCACGGTCTGGTATGAGCACTGATGTCTGATCTAGCTTCGCCACTGATGAAGCGAGATCTGGCGAGGAGTTCTAGTGCTCGATTAAGCTGCAACACTGACGAAGCACAATCTATCTGGTTCATCTATAACACTGACGCTGAGATTGGGAACAACATTCGATCTGCTTGCAACACTGCCGAAGAAGCGAGACCTAACGACGAATTCTGTCATTCTTAAGCTGCAACACTGACAAAGAAGCATGGTTTGTATGATCTAGCTTTATTGCCAATGTTTGATCCAACTGCACCACTGATGGGGAGACGTCTTCAAATCTGAGAGTTCTGATATTGAATTTAACTGTAACATCAACGAGGAGATGAGTCGTGACATTCGATTCTGTTGCAACGCTGAAGAAGCAGTGATCCTGATTGAGCTGCATTTTCCCCAAATGCACAGGGATTAACGGATTTGGTTTACCTTTACCGGTAGCCGTTTGCTCCGGGCTAGTTGTACCATTACTGGGTACAATCAGTTGGTACCAATTATGATATTGGATTCCCTTTAAGGTTTTAATCCCTCGACCATTCGCGAGAATGGATTTTGATGGACGTTTGAATGGTCCTTATCAATGCATTTTTCCCAAATGCACAGGGATCAACGGATTTGTTTCACCTTTATCGGTAGTCGTTTGCTCCGGGCTAGTTGTACCATTACTCTGTGTACAATCAGTTGGTACCAAGGATCTAATTCCTTGACCATTCATGAAAATGGATTTCAACGGACGTTTGAATGGTCCTTATCAATGCATTTTTCCCAAATGCACAGGGATTAACGGATTTGAATTGCCTTTACCTGTAGCCGTTTGCTCCGGGCTCGTTATAGCATTACCCTGGGTACAATCAGTTGAAACCAAGGACTTAAATCATTGACCATTCGTGAGAATGGATTTCAATGGGCGTTTGAATTGTCCCTTGTTTCATTTTTCCTCCCCTTATCTGCAACTTTACCAATAAAGACTTGATCTGCAATACATCTGAGGAAGTGGTAAGATCTTCATGAAAAACTGATCGGTACTACATCTGAAGACGTGATAAGATCTTTATGAAATATTGATCCGCACAACATTTGAGGAAGTGACTAGATCTTCGTGAATAACTTATCTACACAACATCTGAGGAAGTGGCTTAATCTTCGTGAAAAACTGATCTACACAACATCTAAGGAAATGGTTTGATCTTCGTGAAAATTGATCTACACGACATCTGAGGAAGTGGCTTGATCTTCGTGAAAAACTGATCTACACAACATCTGAGGAAGTGGTTTGATCTTCGTGAAAATTGATCTACACGACATCTGAGGAAGTGGTGGATCTTTATGAAAAGTGATCTACACGACATCTGAGGAAGTGGTGGATCTTCGTGGAAAGTGATCTACACGACATCTAAGGAAGTGGTGGATCTTCGTGATAATTGATCTACACAGCATCTGAGGACGTGGTGGATCTTCGTGATAATTGATCTACACAGCATCTGAGGAAGTGGTGGATCTTCGTGGAAATTGATCTACACGACATCTGAGGAAGTGATGGATCTTTATGAAAAGTGATCTACACGACATCTGAGGAAGTGGTGGATCTTCATGGAAAGTGGTCTACACGACATCTGAGGAAGTGGTGGATCTTCGTGATAATTGATCTACACAGCATCTGAGGACGTGGTGGATCTTCATGATAATTGATCTACACAGCATCTAAGGAAGTGGTGGATCTTCGTGGAAAGTGATCTACACGACATTTGAGGACGTGGTGGATCTTTGTGGAAATTGATCTACACGACATCTGAGGACGTGGTGGATCTTTGTGGAAATTGATCTACACGACATCTGAGGAAGTGATGGATCTTGATGACGAAGTTGTTGTGTTCGTCTATTCCCTCGTTTATTGGAAGAGAAGTGAATTCTGTATCACTATTACAAACAGATTCAGAATGTTATGGTTAGCATGCGCTGCATGATTCTAATCCTAACATGTTTGATGTATGCATACATGATCCTAGCATGAAATGCAAAGTGCATATGTTAATGATTTTGTTTCAAGATCGACTCAATCAGCTGGCCTAATTGTCTGTTGGAATTCTGTTTCCACAGTTGTGCCTTTTCTCTTCAGGCAAAATATCTGACCCCATTCTATTTATGGAGTGACTGCTTTCCTATTGAGGTATGTTCTTGAAGAAAAATCTTTTTCTGAATTGAGATTGCTCTCAGTTCCTGTACTTTTAGGAATGTTTCTGAGCAATATAGACACAATTATCAGTTGATTGGCAAAAACCCAAGCAAATATATCTGACTCCCATCTGATTTTGAAGTAGTTATTTTCCTTTTGGTGTTTTCTTAGCGAAAATCATTTTCTGGATGAAGATTGCTCTCAGTCCCTGTATTTTTAGGAATGTTTCTGGAGCAATTCAAATAAAATTGTCAACTGATTGAAGAAGCCCAAGTAGCAAACATTGATAACTACTCGGATAAATTGGCACAAAGCGGTGCCCCACATTATCTTGCTAACAAGCTTGGTATGATTAATTTAACGTAACATCTTGCATCTTGGAGGCTTTAAGTGAAAGTTCTCCTTGTATCACGGAGCTTTTGCTTTATCTTGTTTTGATCTTGGCAAAACCCATAAAGAATAGATTTTTGACTTGTACGGGTAATATAACGTTTATCCCCTATATTAGGGAAAAAGAGGTTGCCCCAGTAAAAGTTCAAATTGATATGAAGCGAAGGATGGCTTCTCATGCCCCTTCCTGCGATTAGGAGAAAAATTTGACTTCAACGAGTAATATAACGTTTATCCCCTAGACTAGGGAAAAAGAGGCTGCTCAGATAGAAGCTCGAAGCGGTGCAAAACGAAGGATGGCTTATCATGCCCCTTCCTGTAGATTCTTGTTGTGACAGAATTTGTCATTCTTATTTGTGGATCGGAAAGTGGATCAAAATCTTAGTTATCACCACGGTTTAGAAGTCCATTCAGACAATTATTTTCTTGAAAACGAGTTCATGGTCAATCTTGGTATTGCTTGATGATTCGGTATCTATGGACCTGAAATATCTGTTCGGTCATAATGATGAGTGATTAGTTCAAAATTTGCGTAAACAAGAATGCTTGTTGTATGTAGCACAAAAAGGTTCTCTTTCATTATCGTAGGATGACAAACTCAGGCCTTTTTACAAAAAGTTTCTCAGGCCAAAGTGACAAGAGTATTTTTCTATACATAACTTAGAAAAGTTCCCAAAACAGTGGGAAATTCTTTAACAGTCTGACTGTCAAAGCAGTTGTAAGGTGATTGAGTCCCTCAGTCAAGGATTCACGGTCGTATTAGATCCAGCAGAGTCTTCGAATCGTACGACTCCCATTTTAATGAATTTCTCCGTGAGCTTTTTAAAACCGATGCAATTTTCAATGGAGTGCCCCACGACTCAGGCATGGTATTCGCATTGGGAGTTGGGATCATACCACTTGGGATATGACGGTTGTATGGGATTCGTGTAGAATGGTGACACCACATGTGCATTGTACAAATTTTGGTACAATTCGCCATAAGTTATCGGAATAGGCGTGAAGTTCTGTGTATTTGAGGCTGTGACTTTTTCTTGCCCCACTGTCGGCGACTTTGAATAGCCGATATTATGGACATTGGTACTATCGACCTCATCCTCTTCAAGTCTTCCACTTTGAATAGCGTTTTCAATCATCTCGCCATTCATTATGATGTCTGAAAAGTTCTTTGTGACACCTCCCAAGATTCGACCAAGGAAAGGCTTGTCTAATGTTCCCACAAAAAGCGTCACTGTTTCTTTTTCTGATAACGAAGGTTGCACCTGGGAAGCAACATCCCTCCAGCGCTGAGCATATTGTCTGAAGCTCTCATCCCGTCTTTTTTGCATATTTTGTAAAGTAACCCGATCAGGGGTTATGTCGATGACATGACTGTAATGTCTGATGAAGGCTTGGGTTAGGTCTTTCCATGAATTTATCTTGGAAAGACTCAATTGATTGTACCATTTGGCTGCTGATCCAGTTAGACTATCTTGGAAGCAATGTACTAACAATGAATCATTGTTGATATAGCCTGTCATTCTTCTGACGTACATGGTGAGATGAGCTTCTGGGCAGGTGGTCCCATTATATTTTTCAAAATCTAGTGTCTTGAACTTTGGTGGCAACACTAGATCTGGAACTAGGCTTAACTCTCTTGCTTTTATTTCCGGGAACTGATCGATGTTTTCCATGGATTTGAACATTTCTTCGAGTTGTCTACATCGATCTTCGATCTTCTTGTATAGCTCGACTTTGTTCATTTCGTTAGAATCAGGCACTATACATTCCTTGGGGTTGAATTACCAAACCTCCTAGAAGTGAGGACTCTGCTTGATCGTTATGTACTTTGGGAGCATCAACTGACATTCGAGTTTGAAGAAGATTTCCTGATTCGTTTTCCATTGCGCTTGGGTCAATAACCTTTCCCTTCTGTTTTCCTGGATCTCTGTCTGCCAACAGATTGGATATTTTTTCAAACAAATCATTTTGTGACTGCGAAATATGAGCGCGAGTATCTGACTGCGCTTTTTCCAACCTATTTTCGAGGTCCCGTTTGATATCTTCATGTGCTTGCTCAATCTTGGCTAATCTTGCCTACATTACTTCGGCTTTGCTTTTGATGAAACGAGGATGTTGTTGCTTAGAATGACTGCAACGAAAATTCCCCTCTGATGTTAGGATCCTGGTGGATATGATGCAATATGATATGCTTATGCAACTAGAATGGTGTCATGATATGCAAAGTGTTACAAATTTTTTATATAAAAGGATGTTGATTCAGTACAACTGTGAAAAGGAAGCTCGATTCAGAACGAAGCTTTCTCTATATCAAATGAGTCTTATTTAGCCTTCATCTTCGAAATTTTGATTTTCTGGGAAAGCATTATCGGCTTCTTGCCCCAAATAAAAAATTTTGGTTCGAACATCTAGAATTCGTAGATATTCGACCATTTTCTCGGACATGCTTTAAAGCTTTGATCATGGTACCATCTTAATCCTGAGTCTGGTCAAGGTGGGCCTTCCATCATTGTTGGCACGAACTATCTCGAGCCATGTTCTCTTGATGTCACTAGTGGAACCCATTCTGGTGCCCCTCACCTTATCGAGAAAACGGTTCTGTGTGACTGTTCCTTTCTAACGGTTGTACTTTTATCAACACCTCTTTTTTATTATTATTATTTAGATGAAATGTCAATGCATAAAACGAGAAACGGGATGACACGACATGCAAAATGTTAATATCAAATTGGACAAAAATAAACGTGTATGCTTTATGATGCATGGATATGCACATGGCAAATATATTGTGAAAATAAATAACGAGAAATTAAATAACAGAAATTAAAGGGTGTAAATAAATGTAAAACCCCGCTCGCTCTCTTTCTAGAATAAAAAACCCTACAGGGTGACCCTCTAATCGGGCAGAGATTCGGCATGATGGCTCTACGGGTGGGCTTCTAGGGCTCACTACATGTGGTTCGGTTCTAAGAGGTACCCGAATGAAAATTATTACCCTACTAAGGATAATAAACTCGATTCAGGGGGATACGTTTCTCTAAGTCTATACGGAGACGTATGTCTCATGAAGACAGAGGGAAAAATATCCCAGAAGCAATTCACCATCCTACACGAAGGCGGAACCTCACGAAGGAGTGGTTTCATGCTCCCACTTAATTGGACGGAGCCCTGGTTGAGAGCTCGTGAAATGAGAGGTCCTGAAAAATATTTTAAAAAACATGTTAGTAAAATATTTTAAATAAAATAAATAAAATAAACGAGATCAAAATTAAAATAAATCAAATTTATATGTTCGATCATTAAATAAAATGTAATCGATTTTAGGCTCGACTCTCGAGAAAATCCCCAGCGGAGTCGCCAGCTGTAATCACCGGAATTTGTTCGGGGAGTCGCCACCAATCGTTTTTTAACGGTGCGATTGGAACACCAAATTTGCGTCTACGAACCAGAGCCGGATCTGGGAGTCTGTTACGCGTGGGGAAGGGTGAGCACCCCCATAACGCCCAAAACTTGGCACCTATCGGTTACAAAATATTTTATACGATCGAAAATATAAATTTTAATTTTAATTTCAAACTCGTGATCCCGAATTTTTAAAAAATTGATCTGCAAAAACAAATATTAGTTAATAAATAATAAAAACAAAATAAATGATAATGAAATATATAATATAGTGATAATATTATAAAAATAGGGACCAATCTGCAAAAACAGAATATTTTTTGGTTAAAATAATAATAATAAGGATAAAATTGAAAGAAATTAAAAATATAAGGCTTAATTGCATAAAATCAGTGACCAAAATAGAACCAAATGCAAACTGGAAGGCCGAAAGAGGAACACGCTGGGATTTCAAGGACCACTCGCGTAATTCTTCCTTTTTGTCGGGTTAAGAAGCGGGCACGGGTCTGGAGTTGGATCTGGGTGCAGGTCCAACAGTGAAACGTCGCCAAAACGGCATCGTTTCGGGCCTAGCTTAAATAGCCTTTTTTTTTGCCTTAACTTTCATTTGATCCTTCTTCTTCAGTTCAAAGAGAAACTGAGCATTAAGAGCTCTCTGGAAATCCGGCAGCCTTGCCTCCTTCGGCCACCGCATACGGCCGCCGATCGTCGTGCCGGTGGCCGGAACCGATAAAAGTATACACTTTCCGTCTTGTCTCGACGTGGGAAATTTGGATCTAACCTCGGTTTTTCAAGAACACCAATGGAAGAGGCTAGATCTACAAGATAAGTCTCGAATGTATTTTTTTTACCTTTTTTTCACTCCAATTTGCTCCCGATTTGATTTCTCTCTACTCTACTTTTGTGTACCGAATATTGTATGGATTGGATTGATTTTTTTGGCTCGAATGTTGTTTTTTTTATTCCATTTGGTAACCGGTTTTACATTGGTTCGAATGGGTTTTATACCCATTTTTTTTACATGCATATAATATTGAAATCCTATTTTTCTTTTCAGATCTGATTATTTCAGATCTAATGATTCTTATCCCCTATTTTTTGCAGGTTCGACAAGCCAAGGGCGGTGGGTTCAGGCGGCCGGTCAGATGGGCGGTGAAACGGTCCAATGATATCGCGCGTGGCAACCACGCGGCATACCAACCACCGCGCGTGGCGGCCACGCGCTGGAGGCAGACGAGCATGATGATGAGCGGCGGCTAGGGTTGTTGGGGAAAGGGTTTAGTTAGGGTAATTAGAGCATTAGGGTTTATTTTTGGGTTTGGATATGGGTTGTAACATTTAGTATTGGGCTACCGGTTATGGGCTTTAGGCAATTGGGTTTATAGTTGGCTGGGTCAGATATTTTGTATATTGAACCTGGATATGCATAAAATGGGTTCTGATTGCTTAAATGGGTTATTACACTCATCATTTTTATCTTGTCGTTGTTCGTACGATTTCTATGTTGTTTTCAATGATGAAAGAAATCGTCGATCTAGACACTTGACAATAAGCAAAGAAAGAGAGATGAATAATCTTTTTCAGACAGATCTGATCCAACGACAGTGATCTAGTTTGGGAGAAATTATATCATGGGTCAGTTTCATCACGTGGCTATGGGACCAACCACTAAAAACCACTCATCTCATTAATTTTTTTATGTCATATTTTTTTCAAGTGAATTTTCACTTAAAAATTATTTTTAAAATAAAATAACATTAAATATGAGTGAAGATTCACTTAAAAAATATGACATGAAAAAAAATAATAAGGTGAATAGTTTTTAGTGGTTGGTCCCATGAATGACATGGTGAGACTGACCCTTGATATAATTTCTCCCAGTTTGGACATGGATGAACCCAATATCTTTCGAATGATGATATGGTGACATCAGATGTAGACACGTGATGTGTGGGAGTTAACCCATAATTGGACCAAACGTGACACTTATTTAAGGGTTTGTAAATGGACATAGACACATATAATTTAATGATTTTTTTAATTTTAAAGTATTTTTAATAATAATAATAATTAGGGGTGTTCATGTTAATCGTACTAATTAATTTAAATGGTCAATTAACTGTTATAACGGTTATTAAATTTTGCCAACCGTAACCTAATAATTAAGAAACGGTTAATGATAACGGTTAACCGTTAAGATACAATTAACCAACAGTTTAGTTATAGGTTAACCTATAATTTATTACAATTTTTCTCTCATGTTCATTATTTATTTTAGAGAATAATATAATTACCTCTATGATAAATAATATATTAAAATATTCATAAAAATACAGATATTCTAATTACTTATACCATAATTAAAAAATACTTACATATTATAGTTACAAAACACACAAACTTCGTAATATTTTTAAGTTAAAAAATTATGGTACATAAAATTGTAGCAATACACCATTAAAATTCAATACATAAAAATCGTTATCAAAGTTTTTAAAGATAAATGTTTAACCAACATATAATATTCAAAGTTCAAGACATAAAAACCATCATCAAAGTTTAAAAAGTTATTTTATATTTTAAATAAACAGTTAACCTATAGGTTAACCATTAGTTAAAATTCATAACTGTAACTGTAACCATTAATTATTATTTTTAACGGTTTGGTTAACCGAAATTATTTAATTTTAACAGTTTGGTTAATTAACCTATAAAATATGACGGTTATATCGATTAACGATTATGATAAATTATGTACACCCCTAATAAGAATCGAATAATAATAATAATAAATAATATTATTATTTAATAAACTCAAAAATAAATATAAAATTACGATATATAAAACTTTAAATTCAAAAATTATTTAAATCATATCAAATTATTATCACTTAAACTAACCCGAACTATAAATTAAAGTCTGATGCTAAGAATGTAGGACGAACGTCTGGCTTCAATGTATCCAAATAAAACGTAATTTAAAATGATACAAATTAACGGCTACTACCACTATAAAAGGGAGGACTGATAGCCAAACACTTCGAATATGGGGTTACAGAAATACACACACGTGTCAGTCACTCAATCTTCTTGTTCTTTTCCTGCTCCTGTCTTCTTCGTCCAAACAAGAACTTCAAAATTACCCTAAAAAGCGACCATATCCAAGCCTCTTTAGACATATCAGATTGCGAATCCCTTCAACATCTCATCTTAAACACTATTTGGGAATAATTGTTTTGCACTCATTGGTTAATTCCTTTTTAAAAAGATAATAAATGGATTCTCTTCATGATTCAATATCAGTAGCGAACGCCGCCGTCGCCGTCAACGGCAGCACGGTGACGCCTTTTCTGAGCAAAACATACGATGTGGTGGATGACCCATCAACAAATTCGATCATTTCATGGAGTAGTGGTAACAACAGTTTTGTTGTATGGAAAGTACCGGAGTTTTCAAGGGACCTTCTGCCTAAGTATTTTAAGCATAATAACTTCTCCAGCTTTGTCAGACAGCTCAATACTTATGTGGGTATTTCTTTGATTTTATGCTTTTTTTATGGTTCTTTTTCTTTTTTGGAATTGCAATTCGTAGGCTGATTTAGTATTTAGCTTTTTATCTCTCATGCTAATAATAATTCAATCCTGAGACCACTAAGGTGTAATTCCTTTGAAGTTTAAAGGGTTTCTGGATTTGTTTAAATTTTCATGGTCTACGTTTTGTTTTTTGAACGTATGGAAATTTGGGTTGTTGTTATTGTATTCCCTTGTGTATGTGTGTGTAGATGAGATTGAAGTTAACTGTGATTCTGTGAATAGTTTTAATGATGGAGTTTCCTTGTAGGAGAGATTTTAGAACCCATATTGGTGTTGGATCATGAATTTCTGGTATAGTAATTGTGTAAGCTGATGTAAATGGGGATATTGATTTGTTAAATTTCTATCGGAATATGCTGGTTATGTTGTTTAGGATTAGTAACAACAAAATTATTTCTTTGTGTTTTGCGAAATTCGATAATGAAGCAGTTCCTATTATTATATAGGATTGTAGTTGGCATAGGGGTGTTTGGTTGAAAACCATTTTCCATGGAATACAAATGTGGAAGAACTGAGATGAAATGTAAATAGTAAAAACTGATAAACTCTCTTTATATGTCTGTTTGTTGGGGATAAGTTCGGAAATTTTGTATGAGGGTAGTGGGCTAGTGGCTAAAAGGACTTCTAATGCTGCTTTACAGTTTTCATTGTTTCGTACATGGTCCAGTGAATGCATATTCCTATAACAAATAAAATGAAGCTGGGAAAAAGCAAATAAAAGATGTTGGCCTAGTTTTGAGTTGGTTGATTGATGCGTATAGCTATGTCTAACTTGAGTGCACTAAACTTATTCATTTCTACCATCCCTAGAGCAATGGTGATGAAGTCTAGTAACACATTCTAACTTCATAGATGCAGGAATCTTGTTGTAGTAGTTACTAGCTTGATTTGATATATGATTACATTTGTATATTTTGACCAGCTTTACTATCACAGAAAATGATACTACTTATTGCAGTTCTTTTGTACTAATCTTATATGCTGAATTTGAATTAGATAAAATACTGTACATATTCATGTATGATGTTTTTGCTCTCAGATCAGGAACAGAGGTGTCTTTTGTGTTTCTTCCTTAAGGCTTTTTTATTGATTTAAGGATTCTGGAACAAATTCTAAACGTCTTTAATGATGTTATTCATTTGAAATACTATCAATTCTGGAGATGTATTTATGCTCCATGCTTTTGGCTATAGTTGATTCTTTTTCTTTGTTCTTTCCATTTTTTGATCCAACTACATTTGTTTATTTAGAAAATAAGTCAAGAGGCATCATAAGCGTGCATAAGCTTAAGGATTTTCTGATAAAGATAATAAATTCAGGGGATTGGCTAAATTGACAATTAATTTCCTGATTTTTCTCATATTAGCTTTGCTTCTTTTGGTTTCTTATTTTTTTCAATGTCTTCTGACTGTGAAAAATGTATTTTTAACCAACAATTGAGTAAAAGCATGATGGAGAAACTAGGAGAGTCTTATTTGTAAGCTCATAGCCCATGGGTTGTAATTCAAAATTAACTCGTTCAAGAGGGTGGATGTTACGGATTGAACTGTTCTGACCTTTTCTTTTTATTGATCTGAAGAACTCATCTAGTTGTAATTGTGTTTGTTATCTGCAGGTTTAAATATGTGCTTGTATTTACTAACTGATTGTGGTCAGGCATTGGGGCTCAAACAAGACGGATGATATCTGATTCAATTAGATATTAAAATTCAGTCCTGCTTTACACATATGTGGGCTTGCTACATTCTGTATGGCAAATATATGTGATTACTCTGGTGGTTGATCATCATAATTTTTTCCTTTAGGGTTTTAGGAAAGTTGACCCAGACCGTTGGGAATTTGCAAATGAGGGGTTCCTAAGAGGTCAGAAGCATCTCCTGAAAACAATCAGCAGGAGGAAACCTGCTAATGTCCATAGTAATCAACCACCTCAAGTCCAGAGCTCATCAGTTGGAGCTTGCATTGAGGTAGGGAAGTTTGGACTTGAAGAGGAGGTTGAAAGGCTGAAGAGGGACAAGAATGTTCTCATGCAGGAACTTGTTAGATTGAGACAGCAGCAACAAGGCACAGATAACCAGTTGCAAGCTGTAGGCCAGCGTTTACAGGTGATGGAGCAGAGACAGCAGCAAATGATGTCTTTTCTTGCCAAGGCCATGCAAAGTCCTGGTTTCTTAAACCAGCTTGTACAACAGCAGAATGAAGGCAACAGACAGCTTACTAGTGGAAACAAAAAGAGGAGACTCCCCGGGGAGGATGAAGAAGCCTTAACTGGTGAACACGGTACCATATCTCCCAATGGACAGATTGTAAAGTTTCAACCTTCGCTGAATGAGGCAGCAAAGGCAATGCTGCACCAGATATTGAAGACGAACACATCACCTAGGCTGGAACCTTCTATTGATAACTCTGGTGCTTTCATGATTAATGGTGTTCCTTCTTCCAATGCATTAGACAGCAGGAGCTGCTCCAGTCGGATTTCTGGAGTGACACTTTCTGAAGTCCCTCCACCTTCTGGACAGTCTTATCTGCAAGCAGAATCAGGTTTTCTTAACACTTGTCCGTCTATTTCCACTCATTTAACAACCGAGCGTACTGAAGTGGGTAAAATATTGGATATAAATATGCATAAATCACAAAAGAATGAAGTTTTTCTAAACGTCCCTCCAATGCATGGGATTGTGCCTGATAGTGATGGTAATGTTGGCTTTACCAATGCAAGTTTGGGAGGAGGATCTGAGAGAGGGAGCACGGAGAATGTTGATCCATTGTCAGTCATTTTGAATGGTGAAAAATCTATAGAAACAGGTTATTTTTCTACTGATCATGAGTTGGACATCTTGTTGGATGGAACCCCTAAGCTTCCGGCAATTAGTGATGTTTTCTGGGAACAGTTTCTTACAACAAACTCCCCTATTGGAGACACGGATGAAATTAACTCGAGTTCTCCCAAAAATGGTGTAAGTGGTGAACATCAATTACTGTTCGGAAAGGGTAATGTATGGGATGGAATTCAACGTATGAATCATCTTACGGAGCAAATGGGCCTTCTTACATCAAACAGCCAGAGAGGTTGATGGCCTAGACACTGCGTCGGCGTTTTCTTGCTGTTACGAGGTAAATCTTCTAACAAACTATCCACCATCTTTAGCTACAACCTGAGTGTATTTATTTTTACTTCTAGGCTGTGGATATTTGTTGCAATCTTGAATTTGCTATCAACACAACTTTGAGAGAAACAAATCATTTTTGCAGGGTTAATGTCTGAAGCTGGCAAGAAAAGAACTTTTGTTGCTACAAGCAGCTCTCCTCAATGTTATTGTACTAATAGCATAACAATATGCACCATTCCAAATGGTTGTTATCCAACGAAATATACGTAATCGTACGAATATATACGTATATTATTGACTAAGAATGTTATTTTATGGACTAGATGAATTTTAGAATGAAGATTCATCTGAAATAATGTTTGGGTATTTTGCCTTTTCCTTGCTTGATCTTGCAAATCTATAGAGAAGCTTAAAAGCTATCCTTCAAGATTTGAGAAAATTGAAGCAGACATTTTCTTTTGGTCATTTTAGTGATTGGTTCATTTAAATTTATAGTTAAGCCAAATATTAACTATAAATATAAAATAAACTGCTGTACAAGCATTATATATGTATAAAAACATACAGAATTACTAAATTTTAAATTTGATGATTATATAAAATACTAATTTAATAATAGAGTAAATTACATGAATGGTCTGTTGATTATACCTCAATTATCTTTTACATCTTCTAACTATCAAATGTTATAGATTGGTCCATTGACTAATTTTTTAGATACAAAGTGGTCCTGTGCTGTTAAAGTTTTGACGGGAAACTGATGTATACGTTAACATGTTGACTTGGATAACCATGTGGAATCCCCGATCTCTATAATCCAAGTCAATATGTTAACGTTTACATCAATTTTTCGTCAAATTTTTAATGACACAAGATCACTTTATATGAAAAAAAGTTAATCAATGAATTAATTTGTAACATTTGATAATTAGAAAATATAAAAGATAATTGAGGTATAGTCAATAAATCATTTATATAGTTTACCCTTAATAATATAATCATTCAAATATAAAATAAATTCATTTTATTGTTCACAAACGAGTAAGCATAATAATATAATTAATAAAATAATGTTAAATCATTTTTCTCAATATAAACTTTATGTATGACATAAAATTTAAAAACTAAAATGTTTTTTAAAATTGAATTAAAGCGTCAAATGATAGACTTTGATATGATCAACCAAAATGTGTTAAAGTGATAATCAACTAATAAAATTTTATAGTAAAAACAATTAAAAACAAAAAATTATTCAACGATCTATAATGATTTGACTTTTAAAATGATAGACTTTGATATGATCCCATGCACGTCGGTTCAATAATTGATTAGTTATTGTATTTTGTCTTACTCCTTAGATATAATAAATCTGTCTATTTTTTATTTTAACAAATAATAATAATAATAATAATAATAATAATAATAAAATTACATTATACTTATTAATTGCTGAGATTTTGATTAAAGAATAAAAATGACGGATTTAACAGAAACTAATTCTTTAAAGTAAGATTTAAATCAATATGCACCGTACAATAAAAAAGCAGCTCTTCAACCCATTACATTAATGTTGCTTTTCACTGAATTTTTCTGACTTTCAAATTTTTTATTAGGTAAAAAATATTATGGTTATACAAGATGAGATAAGATAAACATTCTCAATCAATAAATCAATAAATAAATTTAATTTTTTAAATTATAATTATTTTATAAAATATACATTTAAAAACTATAAAAGTGTAAGCTTATAAAACATGTTCACATTTTTATTAATAACAAAAATATATATTTTTAATATTTTATTATGATTATGCAAGTCCTTTGAAATAAACATTCTCATGTCATTCGTGATCCAACCAACTAAATTTGTTCATCTATTTTTTCTATGTAACCGGTGAATAAGTAGCTATTAAATAATTGTTTAAAGATAAACGTATTTGATTATTTGAATCACGGATGACGTGATGAATATGATTCATCTAATAATTTCTCTATCTCTACTATAAGGTGACTATAAATCAGCAATAATTAATGCATGTACCGATACCATACTTGTGCATCGACGTTGACTGTGTCCAACACCCACTGTTATAAGCCATTGAATATCCTGAAATGTAAACAACACAACTGGAGACATATAATAACACGTATAAGCCACTCAATATCCAAAGAATCAGTGTAGATGCTGGAGCCAGACAATCTTACACCATGAAATGTGGGGCATACACACCCGTATGAGGTGCTTTGAACCCATTTCACACCCTAGGAAAGGATTAATAAGGACACCACCACCAATAATGAGTACTGAATCAAACATTTGAATATACATATATTTCCATTTTGAAATTTTATTAAATCAAGCAAAGGGAGAAATATATTTTACATGTTGCTGCAACATTAAGAAACTCCATGGAGGACCTTACCTACAGCATAAAAAAATACTAGAGTAATACAGATGATAACATGTGGCTGTATGGATAGGATAGCACACCACCCGAATGTGTTTGTTACACTGCTTTGGATAACTTTTAAGCTCGAGATGCCATATATGGAGTTTAAGCCACAACAACTACAATGAAAATAAGGAGAATGATCCCGAAGATTAACACCAGCAAACACCTCTGCATGAAAAAGGTTGTGATATAAGCATGTTTTCTTTCATGTCACGGAACTTGCAAACAATTTATCAATATGGGAAGAGAGTTGTGGGAAAAATAATTTGGATATATCAAACTCACTGTTGATGAATTTGCTCTCTGGATCTTGGATGCCTTTTTAAGATGTGAAGTAGCTTGAACAGTTGCAGCATGGGAATTCTCAATGTTCGAACCAATGTCATCTATGAGGGATAAAATTACAACAGCTTGGAAAGTTAGCAGGCAAAGCTTGGAGAATACTGAGCAAGAAAGAGAACTATTCCAACCAAAGTATATTAAGGGTACAAGTTTTACCAATCATGGCTCCTTGCTCATGGACCAAAACTGCTAGATCTTTGAAAATCTCATTCACTTCACTGATCTGTTGCTGAACTTCTTTGATCCCTTGTTCTCGTTCTTCAATAATAGCTTCATTAAATGTGATTTCATTTTCCAACAGTACAACTTCTTGTCTGTTAACAGGAGAAAGAAAAGACAGTTATTAGCATTTTCAGGTTTCCATAAAGTCAATTGATGAAAAATTGAAGTTAAAAGGAGATGCAAGATAAGAAAATAGCTTTTCAACAAGTATGCAAATCACATGAATAAAAAATACCATATTTTAAGCCAGGCTTCCATCATCTAAAGCCTCCAAGAATGCCTACTGGAGAACTCCAGTGCAATTGTTTTTCCCAAGTTGGTCAAGAAACCATTAAAGTGAGTCTCATATAATAGCAACTTTCATAAACAAAATAAGGCTAATCTGTTCAGGAAGTGAAAGTTTAGCTTCTAGAATTGACAACAGATGTAGATGTCTATCTAAACGATAATGGAATTAGAAACTAAAAATTAGGATTTCTTGAGAATCATCATTCACAGAGTTAAGCCGGAGAATTTCCCAATTTGTCAAGGGTTTCATGATATAAAGGGAGGACAAAAGTCGCCACTTCAAAAGAATGAATTGCAGGGCAATGGAGAAAACATTTTTTTTCAAGCAAGAAGCTGAACATACTAAGGTTATGCCATCACAATACTCAAGCTTCTAAACCACACCAATAGAAAAACCTCAAGTAAAACCTAGAAAGTTATTGCAAAAACGTAACACTGTCATAAAAGTAGGTTATAGCATCTGGCATACTATGTGAATAAAAAAACAGCTCACCCTTTTGTAACCAGAAGTTGTTGCTGTTCTAGTCTCTTAGATGAATTTTTCTCCATCTCATAGGCATCATAACTGCATACGTTCAACGAAAGATAAAAGACGTAAGACTTACACAACAGTCTTGTAGAAAAGATAACAACTAATCGGCAATCACATTGGAAATGCACATATGCTGTGTATATCGCATATTGACAGATTCAGAAATGCATGACCTCTACAAGCTGCAGGAAATGTGCATTTATGCAGTTGTATGCACATAAGAGCAATTTCAGTGATAATACCTGGAAGGAAGAACTTCTTTGGGAACAGAAGGTGTATATGCTGTCTCCCTCTCAGCTGCAAGCCTTTGAGCCTTCTGAAAGTCTTTAAGAGCTGCTTGAAAATCTTTCGCAAGCTTAGCATCAGCAATTTTCTTTAAGGGCTGCAGTTCAAAAAAAATCAGGTTAGAAATCTAAACCAGAACCTTCATTCTAACACAAACAAGAAATGACCAGAGAAAAACATCATAGGAGGAAGTAAAAAATTTCCAGAAACCAATCTAGTCAAAAGATGAGAGCACCAAAAAAGGATAAATGCATAAGCAGAGAAATAAGGGAAAACCAACAAGCCCGTGTCATCAAAGGGTGAAATAAAGTGCTCGTGAGAGGCTAAACACACAAGAGAAGTGAAGTGACTTAGAACGCCCTCCCTCTTACCCCCCCCCCCAAAGACTGGCTTACATCCACATACCATAATTCTTTTCACCAAGATATTTAAAAAAAAAAAAAAAGCAGATTAACTTGCACTAACTTCTGCATCTTGATCAGCTTCACTTGCTTCCCTTAGTTTAGCTGAAGTCTCTTTGACCAGCTGACCAATATGTAGCCTTGTCTTATGCCTGCCATTGAAAACAAAAGGATGTAAGGACGAATGAAGAGCAATAACATTGGTTGCATTAATTCCATAAATTCCATCTCCTTTATTCAAATATTCATGTCCAAGATATCTATGTAGTGTCCCAGGTTCTAACCGCAGCAACATGAATGGCAAAATAGATCAATCATGCATGCATTTATTCATTCCATCATCTGTTAGTTGTATATGGCCCAAATCTATGTTCTTTATTTCAATCTTGAAATAAGCTTAAAAATAAAAACAAAGCACTAAGAAAAGAAAATCAAGTTAAATTCCCCTAAAAATAAAAACAGAAAACATATCTCCTATTTACCAAAAAAGGGGGGAATTGAAGAGTTAAATTATGGGTAGATAATGGAGGTGCAAGAAATCCAGAATGAAGGCCCAAATTTATCTTCTTTTGATTCAATTTCGAAAACTAAGCTCCAATTAAAATAAAAAAGTCAAATACAATCATAACCCAGAATTTATATGGTCGAATTTAAGTTTTAACATCCAAAAATAATACAACTTAAAGAGTAAATCAATTTAAAATTTCCGAGTGAAAAAAAAAATCAAAATACAGAAAAATGTTCATTAGGGGAGAGAGAACTTACAACTTGTCGCGTAATTCGATGGTGTCTTTCGGGGTTCCGATGGAATTAACAAGGCGATCAAAGGCCAAAATAGCAGTTCTTGTTTTGAAAATCCCCGCCGCCACCGACTGGGAAGCCGAGGCCGAAGCATCTGCTGTATCTTGCATCGGCCTTTGCTGAGAAGAATTGAAGTAATTGTGTCGTTGTGGCCTACCAAGACCCGCTTCTAGATCCTGGAAACTCATCTCCTTAGGTTGTTTTTCCTTAATTCGGAAGGAATGGGTTAGGTTGAAGAAAGACAAAGGAAGAGTTGTGAAGGAAGAAACAGAGTAAAAGCTGAAGGAACCCAAACGGCAAAATACCATAGGAAATAGCGTCCAAGTATTTTTTTATATTGAAAGAAAAAAGGAAAAAAGGTAAAATTTACAAATAGTCCCTAAACTTTGATTAATTATTTAATTTGATGCTTCACTTTTGGCAGCTGAATTACGCTTTCAGCCATGAAATTCTTACTCGATGGCCATAGGTAACTTGTTTATGCATTGGTGAGACCATGAAATTAATTATTTGAATTTAAAAGATTAAATATATTATTATATAAAAATTATTAATTATCGTATTACTTTCTTAACATCCTTTAAGAATTTAATAATTAAATTAAATTAAAATATGAATTTAATAATATTATTATAATAATTAAAATTTTAATTATTAAATTAAATAATTAATCAAAATTCAACCACCATTTATAAACATTACCCATAAAACTTGTTAAGTGTAGCAGTTGTTTAAGTCAAACTACACCCTAGAAGTTTCTATGGGACTCTGTCCATTTTAATTTAGACTTCAATAATATTATATAATAAGTAATTTCACATCATTGTATTAATATTTTATAAATTACTATCTTATACATAAATAATAATATTTTTTATAAATATTTTAATTTAAGTTTTAGAGTATTAATTTAAGATTTAAAATTTAAGAGTTTTAGTACAAAATTTAGAATTTAAAGTTTATGGTTAGAATTTAATATTTAAGGTTACAGTAATATTGTTAAGAATTTAGGTTTTGACTAATAAACCATGAAATTTTAATCTAAAACTTGAAATTCTATCAATAACACGATAAATAATTAGGGGATTCTAATGCAACTAATATAGTTAAAGAATTATCAATAATTCGTTTGATTTAACGAGATGAGATGTTATATTTCTTAAAAAATTGTGGTTTAAATTTTGATATTAGATTGGAAGGCTCACTTTCGTATTAAACTTTTATAAAATTTGATGTGAATTAGTCGATAATTAATATATATTTTCTTCTACCTATAAGAGTATGTAATTACTATTTTTCAAAAAATGTATAATTATTATTATAATAATTACATTTTCTTTTAATTATTTAATGGTGTCCAAATAAATTCTTAGAAAGAAGGTTGAGGTTTTGAAAAGTTTGGGATCTCATTTAATTTTATTATTGTAGAAATATTATACGTAGATTCTAATTTAAACTTTTATTGAATAAGTCCTCAAATGAAATCATATCGAGATTTTAATTATTATTATTTGGTGTAGTCACGTGTTTTTATTTGATTTATTTATTATTATTATTATTATTATTATTATATATTATTATCGTTGGATAAAATCATAAATAATAATAATACATTAAAATTGTCCAAGTACAACAAAGTCCCAAATTTTGCCCAAACCTAATTTCAAAAACCTAAGACCTCAGATCATTATTAAGTGAATTATGTTCACCACGTCATTCATGGTTTATGTAATCAAGACCGTTGATTTTTAAATAATCACCTAATAACTACTCATCCACTAAGTACATGTAGGAAAGAGATGATGATTCACTTGGAAAAAATTGAGATCAACGGTCCTGATTAATTGGGACCATAGATGACGTGGTGAACAAGGTTCACCTAATAATTTTTCTTTGACCACACCCTTTTTATTTGTGTAATCGACTTATAGTCATTGGATCTAGACAAAAAGATCTCGCGTTCGTGTAATCCTTTGATTTGATCTAGTCGAAATTGAGTCATTGGTGTTATGCTAGATTAAATTATAACACTCAATATTTTAATTGACAAAAATATAAGAAAATTATAAGGAGTACCGATATGATCAAGCTCATATCGATATGATTTAATAAACTTAACGATTGTATGTACCGATACTCTTACTATCGTATCGCTACAATGTGTTAACCCACTCGTACTGAGATGGTTTTAACCTTGTACTAATCTCCTCATAGATTTTCTAAAAACTTAGATTTCAGTAGCTATTTCTAATAATTGAAAGTATATTTTAAAACATATACTATTAGAAAACCCGAGATTAACGAGAAATTATATTATGGGTTATTTCTGCCACGTCATTCATGAGACCAACCAATTAAAAGTATTAATTTAATTAGAATTAGGGATGTAAAAAGTTGACCTGACCTAAAAACCCAACTGAAACCTGTTCGAGTCAGAACCTGGTTTGTCCCGGGGATGTAATAACTCGAACCCGATCTGTATCCGACTGTTATTGACCTGAACCCGAGTTGGACCTGTTACTGTAGTAACCGAACCCGAACTGTATCCGACAGAGAATGACCCGAACCCTATTTTAACCTGTTATTGTAGACCCGAAATCCGACCTGCATTCGACTGAAACAAGCCCGAACCCGAGTCTGACCTGACAGATAACCAATATTACCTGACTGAATCGATCCGAGACTTGATTTTACTGGACCTTTTTTGAACCCGACTTGTTTTGAACCCGACCTGATATGTGACCCGACTTGTTTTGAGCCCGACATGTTATTTACCTGAACTAGTTTAACAATACTTAATATTTATATGACATATAATTAAGTATATCTATAATTTGACGAATTTAAAATATTAGTAAATATAATTAGTTTTAAAAAAAATAGAATTAGATATAAAAATAATTTAGGGATTAATATTTAAATTTAGTATTATATTTTAATTAAATTAATTAATTTATTATTTTATTTAGTTTTAATGTATTTAATTTTAATTATAATTTTAAAATAATATTTGATTAAAAATTATAATTCTAAATTAATATTTCATTAAAAAATATAGTTTTAAATTAATATCTAATTAAGTTAAATTAACTTATTAAACTTAGGAATAATTAAGATAAATTAAAATATAAAAACATAAAGTACAAACATAATTAAAAGAATTCTAAAATCAAATGTAATTTTTTATTAAATTAATCTAAACTCAATTAAATTAAACTAAAATAATTGATAAAAAAGAAAAAGGTAATTAGTAAAAAAAAGAATGAAAAGACCAAATTTTGGAGGAAAATAAGGTACTCATTTTTTTAAGTTTGAGATTAATTTACTTTTAGTGTAAAAATTTTGGAGGGATATAAGTTATCCAATATTTTGGAGGGAATTATAAATAAATTTTGATTATTATATAAAAAAAGTAAAAAAATAAAATTTTGGAGGGAAATAAGTCACTCATTTTTTAAGTTTGAGATTAATTTACTTTTAGTTTAAAAATTTTGAAGAGATATAAGTTACTCAAAATTTTGGAGGAAATTAGAAATAAATTTTGTTTATTATATAAAAAAGAGGGAAAAACAAATTTTTGGAGTGAATTAATATATATAATAAATTTTGAAAGATTATTATTATTATTATTATTACTACGACTTATAATCAAATAATAAATTTTGATTAAAATATAATCAATTAAAAATATAAAATGGAGATTAGATTTAGATATTCATTTAATACTACTCTAGATCAAGTAAAAAATTCCACACATTTTTATATAGGTCGCGCCTAAAAAATCGAGTATTGCGTCTCTCTACACCTTATTTTACAATTGTTTCAATTTGGTTATGATAACTTAAAAATTAAGTTTTAAATTTTATTTTTATTCGATTTGATTCTTATTTAATTAAATCAAATTATATATTTTTAAAATTGTTTTAATTTGATCATAGAGAATTAGTTTAGTGATTGGAGAATTGATCTTAGAGAACTAGTTTAGTGATTTGGTCTTAGGGGATTAGTGTTGAACTTAAAGATTTAATAATATACATACATTAATTTTTAAACAAATTAAATACATATATTAGTTTACATTAAAGTATATATATTATATATTAAAATATATTATATATATAGTATTATATAATAAAGCATATTATATATATTATATATTACATATAATACAATAATACATAAAGCATAATACATTAAACTATATTATATATATATTTAATATATTATATAGACTACAATATATAGTAATGTATATTATATATATATATTAATATATACAAGATGTATATATATATATATATATATAAATAATAAGTATACATATATTAATGTATACTATATAGTATATAAGTATACATATACTTACTACATACTTATATATTATATGTATATACATATATATTATATATTTTTATATATATAGTACTATACATTTTATATTTTTATATATAGTATATATTTTATATTTTCAAATATAGAATCATACCATATATAATATAAATTTTATATATAGAATATATTCTATATATAGTATAAATTTCATATATTGAATGTATTCTATATTTAGTATAAATTCCATATATAAAATATATTTCATATATAATATAAATTTCATATTTTCATTTTTGGAATGTATTAAACTATATTATATATATATAAATTATAATGTATTAAAGCACATTAAAATTTTCATCAAATTTAACTATTATTAATTTATAATTTTTGTAATTTAATCCTTACAATTTTATTTTTATTTTAAATTAATTACTATTTATTTTTCTAATTTAGTTTAGTCTTTTTAATAAGATGGTATTTTATTTTATTAATGTTTATCCTTTTTAATTTAAAATTTTATTCTTTTTGGTCTAATGTTTATTCCTTATTAATTTTTAATTTTTGTAATTTAGCCCAATTTTTAAGATATGAATCATTTGATGATATTTTTGTTTAGTAGCCTAGTGCGTAATATTTATTTTTAATAAGATTCATGCTAGTTAAAGACATTAGATATTAAATAATTAATTCAAAATGAATGATCAACCATTCAACCCAAAGTCTATCAGTTATATACTTAATTACTTATTTGCACCAAACTCAAACTTAATAATTTTAATTAAAATGAATTTAAAACCTGAATTAATTCGACCTGAAATAAAACTGACTTGAAATGAACCCGACCTAAAATGTAACCGAACTGAAATGAACCCGACCTGAAATGAACCTATCAATTATCTGATTTGGACCCGAACCGTTTGAACCTGACCTAAAATAGACCCGACCTGTACCCGACCTGAAATGAACCCACACCCGACTCGAATTGAGTCAAAACATCAAATCAACCTAAAATGATCTGTATCCGATTTTACCCGACCTGACAGTACCCAACCTAAAACTCATCCGAGTAATTGTTTTTACGTCCTAATTAGAATGACTCGTTTCTCTAGAATGATAGAACCTAAAAAAAATGAAAACTTCATGACCACTCCCCCCTTAACACGTCAACTCCCCCACCACTTCAAATCATCTACACCCGAATCTATCTAGACCTTACAATAGATGCACGTATTCTGATAATACCCTCGACGCGGCTTCGGCAAGGTACTAACTATTGGCATCAAAGTAATAGATCCATGATAAGGAATTAAGGATTTCCGCAGAGGATTTTATCGTCCACCCCCTTAATATTCGCATGAAATTTTCCATCTCCTTCAATTTTCGTTGAAAAAAAGCGAAAAGGAAAAAGAAAAAACATTTTCTTTCGCTACAAACGGGACTGAATGGCGGTTAGTGAAAATTTTTATTTTTCATTCTTTTTTTAAGTATCTTGTTTGGTTAGTTAGAAAATTTGTCAAATTATGAACAAGTTTTTTGTATTTTTTTTCGATTCAATTTAACTTAAGATCTAACTTACCCTTGTTCTTTGTTCTAACATAAATATCTGTGATTTAGTTAGTAATTTTTCATATTTTCCTTTTCAATTTCATATGGGAATTTAAGAGACTTTATTGATTTTGGTTATACCTTCTCTGGATCTGTCTGATCAGTTGATTCCATTTTGTGTTCTAATTAGGAATTTCTTATGTAAAATATTGCTCGAGTAATGCTTACTTTAGAGAAAAGAAGTGCAGAATTTAACTTGCTAATATCGGATAATCTGTATGTTTGGACACCCGCTTTTGTGATTATTAATATAAGATGCCGGCTTTCTATGACGATGAAACCTAATATTGGATTGAAGATGCTTTGTTTATTATGAGCTGTATGACTTGTTTTCTTTCATAGATCCAATCCGTGAAAGTGGGCAATGTTTCCTTGGGTGCATCTGAGCAAGATATTAAGGAGTTCTTTTCGTTCTCCGGTGACATTGAACATGTTGAAATGCATAGGTTAGTTATTACAATACTATTTTTAAGATTAAATTTTATTTGTCTTTTGATTTGCAGGCTCTTCTCTACTGCATGAGTACAAATAAAAGTTATGATAACTGTTGAAATTACTACCTATGTCTTCTAATCATGTAGATGTACCAATATGGTGATTTCTTATTGCTTTCGGGTTTATTTTTCTTTTCAGCAATAACGAAAGATCACAAGTTGCCTATATTACTTTCAAGGAACCACAGGGAGCAGAGACTGCTGTTCTTCTTTCAGTATGCACTTATCCCATTTCCTTTGAGATTTTTGTATCAATTATATAAAAATCATTCTCACTGATTCAGACATGCATCACATAATTAGATTTTGTTCTACTGTCAGAAGGAAAATGGTCAGTAATATATAATGTATTCCATATTTGCTATGTATTGTGGTACTGTGGTAGATATTTGCATGCGAGTTCAATTTCTCCTGTGTAGTGAAATATGAAAAGCTGGTAAACTTTGTAAGCATTAGCTTTCTGAATCAAGCATCCATAAAACAAGGAATTAAATGTTTATAAATCCCTTCTTGAATCTCTTAGATGATGTGCTTTTGAAAGTGAATACTTCAATGCATTACCATTTTCTTTTCTACCAATGACCATTTTCGTTGTTTAGTATTTCTTCAATTAAAAGACAATCACCATTGTTACTAAAAGATATCTTCCTTTGAGTGGGATTTGCTGACAACATATGTAAATGAAATCCTTGCATGCACTTGACTAAATTATTTGGATTTATATCTTGAATTTTCACTATGCTTTTTCTTCTAGGGTAATTGATTTAAATTTGTAATTTAATGTCAAGGAAATGACCGAATCTAATTCCATATTTGTATGGTGTTCAATGGATGTTGCCATTTGTGTGTGTTGTTCCAACTTGTGAATAATTATTTAATTTCATAAATCAACTTTCATATTACCCATTGTGCATCCTGTGGCAAAAAAACAATTGTTCTATTATAGCTTTGATTCAATTACTCATTTATGCAAATTTACTTTTTAGTTGCTCTCATCAAGTTTTTGTTTCCTTTTTTATGTCTATATGTCGTAATCTTTATTTTTATATATCAGATTGTTCTTCCCTTCTTGTTTTTACACTTTCTCTTATATAGGGGAGAGTTTGCTGAAGAAGTGAGTGGCTGTCTCATGGTCATATTGTTAATTAGTAGCATTTTAAAGTTCATTTTGTTTATTTCACAAAAGATCTATCTCCCTTAAAAGCTAATGTTCATTGATTGGACGGAAAGTTTTGATTTCATTCTTATGAATTGAGAGTTCATGGGGTTTCTTTTCAGGGGGCAACAATTGTAGATCAGTCTGTTACCATAGAGCTGGCTCCTGAGTACAAGCCACCTTATATAGCCTCCACAACACCTGTAATGTCCTAACCTTTAGCAATCTGTTTTGACTTCTCTAAGAAATGTCAGATTTTAATGTGAATGAATATTTTGATTACCTTAGGCAACACAGAACAAAGTTTCTGGCCAGGCTGAATCTGCTGTCCAGAAGGCAGAGGATGTTGTAACCAGCATGCTAGCCAAGGGTTTCATTCTTGGCAAAGATGCGGTGAACAAAGCAAAGGCGTTCGATGATAAGCATCAGTTCACATCAACCGCCACTGCCAAAGTTGCATCGCTAGACCAGAAGATTGGGTTTACTGAGAAAATTAGTGTTGGCACTACCTTGGTGAATGACAAAGTGAGGGAAATGGACCAGAAGTTTCAGGTTTCTGAGAAGACGAAGTCTGCATTTGCAGCTGCTGAGCAGACAGTCAGCAGCGCCGGTTCTGCTATAATGAAGAATCGTTATATTCTGACCGGAACCTCATGGGTCACCGGTGCATTCAACAAGGTTGCTAAAGCTGCAGGTGACGTGGGGCAGAAGACAAAGGAAAAAGTTTTGGCCGAGGAGGATGAAGCCCACAAATCGAAGGGGTATGCGAGGATGGACGAGTCTGAGTCTCCCAAAGCTGCACGTCCCTCGTCTCCACAAGGTTTAATCCTTTAATTCGCCGAAGATTGTAAATAGCAGCGTTGGAAGGTATGTATCTCCGATCTCCGTTTTCTTGTTTTTACCATAGTTAAAAACTTGAATGTATTGTAGCTTGTCACATACTGTTGGATATGTTTGTTGTTGTCCTTTGAGTTTAACTAACATTAATGCCATTGCAAACAATTCATCATCAATTTATTCTCTTGGATTACCGTACCCTTCATTTGTTCATATGTTCATATTAATAATATATTTTATATTTTAATTTTAGAAGTATTTGGAAATATTAATATAAACTTATTTAAGCATTATAATCCTTAAGAGTTAATTTAGAACTAAAAAAATAAAGTTCTAGAAGTTTAATGTGTTTTTTAATTGAAGGATCAAATTATTTTTTAATAATTTTAAAGGATTAAATTTTAATTTTTTAAAATTTAGGCTATGGGAAAAATGGTACAATATTGCATCTAAAAAAATATTTGAAGAAATACAGTACCAGAAAATTATTTTAGAAATTATTTCACTTTCTATAATAATTTTTAAGGTTGGATTGATTACAAAAATAATATATATATATATATATATATAAAGCATAAGATTTTCGATCCGACCTATGTTGAAAAATAATAATTAAAAATTAAAATAGGATGGATTATAATATGATCTTATGTTAAAAAAAATAAAAAATTAAAACATTGAAAAAATAATTGATTTTAATCATTAAAAAATAAAAATACTAAGATTTTTGGAAAGCAATCTGATCTCGTGTAATGTTAGTGTAATCAGGGACGGATCTAGAAATTTAAGCTTAGTAATTCACCGATTAGTATAATAATATTTGTAAGTTTAGATATTTGTTTAAGCAAAAAAAAAATTAAGAGCTCAAAGCCATAATAATAATAATAATAATAATAATAATAATAATAATAATAATAATAATAATAATAATAATAATAATAATAAATTTCATTTAAACAAAAAAATAATATTTTTAGGGTAAACTACAATGGTAGCCATTATAGTTTCTAGATACTTTCACTTTGACCACTCAAATTGAAAAATATTCATTATAGTCAAGAATTTTTTTAATTTGATTTTATTACTAACATTGTCATTTATATCAAAACGTATTCAATTTTGATTATTAAACTATTATTTTAAGAAAAATTATCACTAATACTATATTTTTTAAATTTTGATCACTCGTTAAAAACTAATAAAATAATAATAATTTAGTAGATAAAATAGACAAGAAGCTACTGATGAAAAAAAAATAATATTAATAACAAAAATAGAAAGAAAAATATAAGATTTTAACAAAATTTTATTAAAAATTAATTTAATGACCAAAATAAAAAAATAATATATTAATAATCATAAATATAATTTATCCAAAATAATGGTAGGGCAAGTGACCTACCATGCACAATGGTAAGTCCGCCCCTGAGTGTAATATCAAGCTTCGTACAGTATGGTATCAAGCCTCGTGTAGGTATTGTACAACATATAGTGTAGATTGAAATTTTGATAAAAGTTTAGATACTTTTAATAATAGATTGAAAATCTAAAAAATATGATAAATAATAGATTAAAATTTTGATAAAAAGATTATAATATTATTTTTTTTTCGGATAAGATATTGATTGGTATTTATTGAATGATAAGATAGTTGGTTGAGTAGTTGAAATATGAATTTTTTTAAAAAAATTCTACGACGGGCGTCGAACACCGTTGAATACTGTTAATAATGAACATTGTTGAATACTATTAAACTAATTAATAAAGATTAAAAACTTCAAAGAATCAACATATAATTATAAAATCTTTAAAATAATTTTTTTATTAAATTACTTTTTATATATTTTTATTTTATTTTTTAAATAATTGAATAAAATATTAATTTAAATTAATTTTAAAAAATAAAATCCCTAAACTCTAAACCCTAAAACCAAAATCCAAAACCTAAATCATTAAACATTAAACATTAAACTTCAAACCCTAAAATATAAACCCTAAAATAAATCATAGACACAATCTAAACCCTAAAATAATCAAAACCCCTAAACCTAAAACTCTAGAATCATAAATCTTAAACTAATTTTGGGCTTTAAGTTTAGGGTTTATACTTTTAGAATTTCAATTTTTATTTTAGGGTTTAGGGTGTGATTATATTTTTAGATTTTAGGGTTTTATTGTTTTAGGGTTAGAGTTTATGATTTAGTGTTTTAGAATTTAAGATTTAATGTTTAATATTTTTAACTTTTGAGTTTAGGGTTTTAGGCTTTGGATTTAATATTTTAAATTTTAAATTAAAAATAATTTAAATAAATTATTTTAAATTATATGTTTAGTCCTTGAATTTTTTAATTTTTATTAATTAATTTAATAGTGTTCAGCAATGTTCATTGTTAGTGATGTTCAACAATGTTCGACGCACGTGGTATACTCATCCATTTCTTAATTGTTAAATAAGTGTTAAAGATGAAAAGTTGCAGAGATGAAGCAATTGAGTGAATTTTTTAATTTTATCTAAAAATAAATTATCAAATTATTATTTTAATATTTATGCATATGAAATTTGAAAAAAAAAATATACGTTTTAGGAGAAATTATATAGGTAAGTTTCATCAAGTCCATGGAATCAATCACTAAAAATCATCCATATCATTACTTTTTTATGTCATATATTTTTTGTTAGGCTTAAAGGGGTTCGATGAGATGAATTAATAATAAATATGAGTAAAAATTCACTTAAAAAAATAACATAAAAATATAAAATAAATAATTTTTAGTGATTGATTCCATGGATACTCTTGTTTTAATATACAATAATATAAGAATATTTAGAGTTTTTATTGATTTATCTTAAAAAATAGATATCAAAATTAAGTTCATTATTTTTGCATGTAATTGATTTATTTATTTGGAGGTCATTATCAATGGATGCATAAATATATCAAAAGAATTGATGATTGATTTTTATCTCTAGTGTATGGTTATTTTCACACTACAAAAGGGAAGTAGATAATTTACATAACCGTATATGCATTATAAAAGAATTAAAAATATCTATAAACAAACTATTTAATATATATACAATTCAAAAATATTTTATTAAAAAATTATAAAAATGTAAAATTTATTTAAAAATACAGTTGTTATTTGTTAACCATTCATCTAATTTTTTTTTTTTATCAATTTGAAATACAAAAATATAAAATGTTTTTTTTATGATAAAAAAAATATGTGGATGACTTAAAACTAATTTTTAATGGTTTAAATCTGAAATATAATCTAGAGACCAAAAGCTTGAGTCTTCAAAGCTAAGCCACTGACTACTAATGAAACCATTCCCCCATTGTCTTTAACCTCACTGTGAGTAGAAAGAACACATACCTTTTCGCCATCATCACAGAACTGAAACCAAAGTTTCCAAGAATCTGCCACAAATCTCCTTCTCCCTAACCAGATACTGCATCTTTCACAGAAGATATCTGACCAAACATCTTCAAACAAAATAAACATAACTTTGTAAATCAGATGCTCATCAAAGTTCGTCCGTCCGAGGCAAAACATTCGACCCTTAGAGTAGCTTCAGCCCACCAGTTACATCGTCAACCAGTTCAATAGGTCCTACAGAGAGCATTGCATGGTAGAAATAAATTAAAGAATAGGAGGAATTCACAGAATTTGTAGGCAAAAGAGATGCTTACCAAGAATAGCCATCACCGTCCTCGAATCTGAAAATGAGGATATTGAAACAAAAAGGCTTTAGTAAGCAGTTAAGAATTTAAATGCAGTCATATGCTTGTAATGTAGAAAAATGAAAACGATCTGAACTTGTAATTGAGGACTAAAACCTATGTATTTCTAAACTATAGCTCGGAGACTAATTCTAACAATTAGACAAAATGTTATTTCTTTCTTTAAGCTTGGGTCAACACCACTTGACTTTTCAATATCATTGCTCTAATGATATAAATAATTCGGAGTAGGAGTGCTTATAAAATGAATCAATTACGAGTTGAGTAGTGCTTGACTAATGCTCATTAAAAAATATCGTTGCTTGACTCGACTCGTTACTTATTAAGCTCGATAAAGTTTTCCTAACTTGTGCTCGCTAAAAAATATCGTTGTTCAACTCAACTTGTTGCTCGCTACGCTCACCAAAAGTTTTAACCTGAGGAGATAAACGAACTTGTCATGATCCAATTAGAGATGAAATCGATATTCAAGTGTGAGACTATTTTTAGTTTCTCAACAATGTTCAATGAACAACTTAAGAGAGAACGCCTTAAAACTTTTGGGGTTTTAACTTTTAATCATATATTTTTTTCTATATAGAAAGCGGATACTAACGACTTTTTCCCTTTTCTACTTTTCTACCTAAAGTAATAATAAAAGAAAAAGGACTCATTATTATAATTTAACTTCTTATTAATACAAATTAACTTTTCTAATTCTCGGGAAATATAAAGAGTTTTGAAAATTTGAAACCAAAATTTTATGGGTAAATTATCCACAAAAAATTATAAAAAAATATTAAAAAATAATGAGTTGCTCACAAACTTATCGATTCAAGTTAGGCCTTGCTCGAGTCGAACTCGATTTTGGGTCGAGTCAACTCAAATCGAGCGTTAATCAAATTTTGACCGAATCGAGTTTGAGTTGTTTGCGAGCTACTCAACTCAACAAGCACCCCTAACTCCGAGGTTTCACATATGTTAAGGCTAAAGCACATTCATAGAAAAGCTTCAAAATGGTTCCGTAGTTTATCCTTGCTAACATCCCGATAAGATGAATAATTTAATATAACAATAGTTTGTATATAACTGTTCTGTAAAAGAAAAAGATTTCATAAGTATAACACCCCCCAGTAAAGTCAACACAAACGCCCATGATAGCAAAATATCCGAACCTAGAATTTGGTTCTTAAGTTTAACATGTTCTCTTGTTTAATTCTTCAATCCCTTTCCAAACTTTTTCCAGTCTTTTCTATTTTTACTTTTATGAAACCCCTACTTTGATTTCCACTTTCAGCTAAACACTGCTAAACAATGAATAACTAAGGGTTATTAAACAGGCAGAACATAAAAGGACAGCAAAATTGGAGGTCCCTACACAAGTCCCTTTCATATAGCTTATATAAGAGCATACCCATTGCTAAGACAAAATGAGATTGAGCAATTTAGCAAAACCTTGATGACATCAATTATGAAGGGATAAAATAAAATATGCCACTCACTTGGTGCAATCTGCGTTCTCCCTGCGTCAATGGTGATATGTGTTGGTATATTTAGTGATTTTGCCCTCTCCTGAAAAGTTAAATTCTAGTTAATAATAAGCCCATGTAAAATCAAATACCGAGATATATAACTAAAAACAATAACACTCTAACGAGATCAGTAAGACCAAAATTTAGTTGATGCCACTCAAACAATGAAAAGAAACATCAACCAGATTTGCATCAAATCATTATCAACAGCAAGGTTCATTAGTAAAACATTGCATTGTTCAAGCACTGTATAGAGAAAGATGGATAAATCCAATAGAGCCAATCTAGTATAAACAAGTAAATATGTTTCGCCTTCTACTATCCACAAAAGCAAAACCATTAACTTATTTCTTTCACCAATACTTAGTAAAGAAGTGGTAAATTCGCATCACAATAAATTCTTTCTTTCATCTTAAACGCAGGCTTTTTCTTCTGGCAAACCATCTCTGTGGATAAATTGTTGATACAAATCAATTAAATTACAAGGTAAATGTTGTTAATAGTACAGGGGGTATCCATCATATTTATCAAATTATGAAGCACAGGAATAAAGCGTAAATAATACTTACTTGCAAAACTAGCATATCTTCCTCGCTATCAATCTTCACAACCACCTTTGGCTGAGCACACATCTCCCACCTGCATATTAACAACATAAGGACAAAATGAAAGAGAGAGACGTGGACAGAGACAGAATGAAAAGCACTAGTTTCAATAGTATAACGCAAAAAAAAGCTACCTGTTCAAAGCTTTTGGTGCTCGATGTAGGAGCTTTTTGTAAAGGCCCAAAGTTGCATGACTAAACAATCAAAAGGAAAAACAAAACAAGTTGGATAACGAAGTTAACAAAAAGAGATTCAGCAGAACAAAATTTTCAAGAAAAAACGTACAAATCAATCAAAGGTCATGCAACAAGAGGTTAAGAAATCACATCAGATGAGTTTACCACTTTTTAACGGTACAAAAGATCAGTGACAGTAAATTTACATGAAATTCCTTATAAGATAGCAAAATGGGCAACCACCAAAGTAGCAGCATTTTGTTCAAAGATGGCAAGAAATGAATCTGCCTATTGGCTGTTTACTGAAACCACATGGTGCACACGGGGAACTTAAAAGATAACCTTACCCAATGGGCTAAATCTAGTTTTGTCTCTTAGAAGATGCTATGCCATGATAAGAATCATAGTGTCACACAGCTGCTACAGTGAAAAAGTTACAATCATTTATAGAGTCCGCGATATGCTTTGAGAACTCCTGCTTACCACACCCCAAGCATTCAAATTACAATTTAACTGATAGCAGTCAGAGTTCTTTTTGACGGTTTAGTTTTTCTTGGAAGGTTATTCATAATCAGTTAATAGGAATAAGCGCATAGCATCTAATCAACAAAGTTATTGGTAGGGAAATTGATTCAAATAGAACAGAACATTTACTGCACTAACCGGCTTGACTAGCAAATTCATCTATCAGCAGCAAAAGTTGCATCTAACGAAAAACATACATAATAAGTGATAAAACTAGACAAAAACAAGGCTAACCTGCACTGAGCAGCAATTTTCCCTTTACCCATCTTAAGATCATTTCTTACAACCAGGACCTGAAGATGATAAAAGAAAGACAGAGATGTTCAATCTCTATTCTTTTACATTTAATAGTTTGCCTAACATACCAATGCCATCCAAAAGAGTGTACATACCATTTTAAAATCCTCTAGAATGTCAGCCAACTTTTCGATTTCCAAGGGTTCTTTGCTTTTCTTATTTGCTTTAGAGATTGTAGTAGCTTTAGCTCCTCTTGATGAGAGAAATAAATAAGTAGGATGGATCTTTCCAACACAATACCCTAAGGCAAGGCAGCCAGCCCCAACTAGGATGGCACTTAACCACGAAAAATCCACCATTTTAAAGAACCAACTACAATTC
This sequence comes from Abelmoschus esculentus, assembly GCA_035048815.1. NCBI lineage: Eukaryota > Viridiplantae > Streptophyta > Magnoliopsida > Malvales > Malvaceae > Abelmoschus > Abelmoschus esculentus. Next base: position 9,924,385 of record JAUCBN010000049.1, read on the forward strand.
CCCCTTTTCCCTAAAATCCGCAGCAAAAATCCACTTAAAACTCAAAGGAAAATCACATTGTGCATAAATAGATTTAAAATATCCACCTTGAGGATTTTAATATAATTACAATCATGTTACAGATAAATGAAAGGAAACTCATAATCTTATACTGGTAGTAGTAACAATCCATGTAATCGCTCAATAAGGGCTTATTTAGGCTCCATTTAGTTGATGGACTCATTCATGCTAAAATGTAAAAGTAAATGGTAAAAATGCAAAACGATAATTAATCAGAAAAGGAACAAACAATTCAAGTTCAGCATTAATTTAGCATAATTATTGTTCAATATAAAAGTAGAATCATGCATTTTCTTGTCGACAAATAACTGCATTTCTAAACTACATGTATCCAAAAAGGAAGGGGGGAAACAACTAGCAAAAACAACCAAATGATAGCTACATTACAAAATAAATAAAACTAACAGAACTTTAAACTCTGAAGCCAAAGCTCACATAAAATCAGAAAAAGTGGAAATATGTAAAATGTGATTGATTCAATTAGATTAAACACCCAAACACCTAATTTTGATTCAAGCAGGTTTTCAGCCACAGAAATTTCACTATTAAAAACAATCGAACTTGCAAATTCCACACTTTGTGCTAGATATTCATTAATGAAGAAAATACTTCCACAATCGCCGGAAAAAATAATCCAAGGCATTGAGAAAATTTAACGGGAAATGAAGAAAGAAGTAGAGAAAGTTTACCGATTAGAAGCTGTGGGTCGGAGTTGGATCGTGGAGGTTCTGGTTCTGGGTTAAACGGGAAAGAGGGTTTCTTTGAGATTTTGTGTCTGCGTTCAGAGAAGGGTAGTTCTGCGGAAACCACTAAAATAAGCTAATTTAATGCTGATATGTTTGGTGGGTAGTCGGTCTATATATATATATAATTTATTACGAGGTTTTTACCTAATAATTATAATAATTATAATAAAAATGATATATACATAAAATATTACGATAAAAGGATTTATGTACATACTTATTTTACTATAATAAAAAGGATAAAAATTTATGTAATTACATGAATTACTACAAGTTGTACACAATTTATTACACAAATCGTAATATAAACGGTAGGTACCGTATTTATTACAAGATCTCACACAAACCCAAAAGAGTTTATCTTAGGTTAAGCATTTAAGTACATACATATTTTCCTACAAGAAAACCTAATGTATTACAAAAATGATAAGAATTTTAGTAGGTACATAAATTACTACAAGTTGTACATAGTTTATTACACAAATCGTATTATAAACGATGGGTACCGAATTTTTTACAAGATCTTACTCAAACCCAAAAGAGCTCAACTTAGGGTAAGGATTTAAGTAGGATGTAAAAACAGTTACTCGGATGGGTTTCAGGTCGGGTATTGTCAGGTCATTTTAGGTTGATTTGATATTTTGACTCGATTCGGGTCGGGTGCAGGTCCATTTCAGGTCAGATTCAAACGGTTTGGGTCCAAATCAGATAATTGACAGGTTCATTTCAGTTCGATTACATTTCAGGTCGGGTTCATTTCAGTTCGATTGCATTTCAGGTCGGGTTCATTTCAAGTCGGTTTTATTTCAGGTCAAATTAATTCGGGTTTTAAATTCATATTAATTAAAATCATTAAGTTTGAGTTTGGTACAAATAAGTAATTAAGTAAATAGCCGATAGACTTTGAGTTGAATGGTTGATCATTCATTTCGAATTAATTATTTAAACGTCTTTAACTAGCATGAATCCCATTAAAAATAAATATTACGCATTAGACTAAATAAAAATATCATCAAATGATTGATATCTTAAAAATTGAGATAAATTACAAAAATTAAAAATTAATAAGGAATTAACATTAGATTAGAAAGAATAAAATTTTAAATTAAAAAGGATAAACATTAATTAAATAAATTATCATCTTATTAAAAATACTAAACTAAATTAAAAAAATAAATAATAGTCAATTTAAAATAAAAATAAAATTATAAAGACTAGATTGCAAAAATTATAAATTAATAATAATTAAATTCGATGAAAATTTTAATTTTAATGTATTTTAATACATTATAATTTATACCTATACAATATATTTAATACATTTCAAAAATATAAATATAAATTTTATATTATATATGAAATATATTTTATATATAGAATTTATTTTAAATATAAAATACATTCTATATATAGAATTTATGTTATATATGAATTTTATACTATATATATAATATATTTTATTTATAAAATTTATATTATATATCGTATGATACTCACTAAATTTCAAAATAATCAATTTACTCACTAAATTTATATTATATATATCGTTTTATAAGATGTTTTCTTTTAAAAAACGCGGTTTAAAGCAGGGTTAGAGAAAAAAAATGATGAAAGAGAACGATAAAAGGGGAGAAAGAAGGGGTAAATACTTAAATCGTCGTTCAACATTTCAAAATAATCAATTTACTCATTAAATTTTATTTTTTAATCTATTTTAATTATTTTTTTAATATTTTAAAATAACTTGGTATATTTTATGATTGTTAAGTATAAAAATTAATTTAAAAATAAAAAACATATATTATCATCATTAAATAAAAAATCAAAATAAAACTCGAACTCCTTCGCTTAAAGTCTTAAATTACTTTCACTTTCATCGGTCACTCATCCCTTCTTCAATGTTACCTTCACTAACCATCCACCCCTTGAACAACCCTAACTTGATTGAGAACACAAATAATAACAACCCATTTATTTATTTCCCCTATAACCTTTTAAACTTAAGAGATTTTGACAAATCATCCTATAATAATCACACTGAAGTTATATATAAACTCAAGCTTAGTCAGGGACGAGATTATATATAACTTGGAAGGGGATCTTGCATTGTTTTAGTATTATTGCACTTAAGGTTCTTCTTAGTTTAAATAGTAGTAAAATAAGGTTTTTGCTCCTCCTAATCTTTAGATTTAAAAACTTAATAGACATTTGCCCCTTTCAATGCTTGATCCTAGCTCCGTCCCTGCTTAGTGACACCGGTCAAAGTTTATCCCTTTCTTTATCGTCTCATAATACACACCAAAATAATTTTCATATGAGGTTAATTCTACATAGGTACGACTCTATTGTCTACATCGACAATGTTACTCTCACTGGATACAGAGTTTACTTCGAATAAGGTAAATGTGTTGATCTTATGCTTGATAAAGGTACGAGTATTTTATAAAATTTCACAAAGATGAAGGACAAAAATATATTGATCTTAAGAGTTATAGATCTATGATAGTTTCGTTTTGTAACTTACCATAAGTAGATTAAATATCATGTTTAGTATTTGTTTGTGTACAAGATTTTAAGCTAGCCATAAAGAATCATATTTACAAGTGGTTAAGAGAATTTTTAAATACCTTAAAGATATGCCTACTTTAAGTCTTTGATATCCTAGAGATTCATCCTTTAGTTTACATGTTTATTCATATGTGGATTATGAAGGTTGAGAAATAGATATAAAGAGTACCTCCAGTACTTATCAAGTCCTAGAAAACATGTTATCTCGTGATTCTCTAATAAATAAAATAGCGTTGTTGCGTTATCTACCAACATGACAAAATATATTACGGCTGATAGTTGTCGTGCCCAAATCCTTTTGAATAAAAAAATAACTTTTAGATTATAGAATTGATGTAAGCATGGACGAAGCTAGGATCAAATATTAGGGGACAAAAATTTATTAACTTTTAAATCTAAAAATTGGGAGGGGTAAAAATTTTATTTTACTATTATTTAAACTAAGAGGGACCTCAAGTGCAATGATATCAAAAAAATTAAGAGATAACTTCGTCAGTGTATGTAAGTATCATTCCTATAAAATGTGACAATGTAAGTGATGTTTATCTCATTAAAAATCTCATCCAACATCTAAAATCAAACAGATAGAAATAATACATCATTTTATTAGAGTTTATGTCGTAAAAGGTGATATAGTTTTAGAGTATGTAGATATCTTATATCAAATAGTAACTATCTTTAGAAAACCTTTAGATAAAGAGCGATTTTGGATTCTCAGAAGAGAGTTAGATCTTACCAGCTCTTTTTTACCCCATAAAGCCTTTGATAGTTTTTAAATGTTGCTTGAATTTATTTGAAATTCATGTTTATGTGATTTTATCCTTAAATGTATCTATTCAAATATTTAGGAGAGTATGTATCTTTGAATGCATATTCACGTATGCTCATTCATTATAAACATGTATTCAATTCAATTAAGATCGAATTTTTGGGTTATTTTTATTGTCAAAATTGTTAATTTTGTGCAAAAAATATTAATACAGGACTTCTCATACTAATACGCATGAAAACAATTTGGTACTAAAATCTTAATACTGATATGCATTAAGGATCAATACAACTTTGTTTCAAACTAGTACGTGACTTTTTGATATGCAAATCTCCGTATTGATATATCGTTATACGATTTTTCGATACACGAATCATTGTATCGTAAATATCTAAGACATTAAGAGGGGCTTTCCGAATCAAATTTAAACTCACTTTTCTCAACAACCCTAATCATTCCTGCATATAAAAACCTTCGTAATCTCTTAATTTCTCATCAATTTTTTTGGGATTTCGATTTTAAAATCTAACCCAACTCTTTCTTCATCAAACTTGAGTAAATCATCTATTCATTCATTTATCATTGAAGGTAAAAACCCTATTTTTATATTTATTTTAAATTTATTTATATTTGTATAGTTTCTAGGTTTAGATATAGTATTTTTAGGATGTATAAATCCATATTTTTAAAAGTTTTACAAAATCTTTTTTGAAATTAATTTTTTTAATATATTTTTATATTTGTATATAATATTTTATAGATTTCAAATTTTATATCTATGAATATTTTTTATTGATTTCAAAGCTATAAATTATATATTTTTACATTACCCTACCGAAAAAGATGCTAAGCCTAACCTTACATCCATCTTTGCCAAAACTTTCCTTTTATATGCTTAGGAGAATGCAAATTCAAATATCCTTTTTCTAATGATGATGGATTGGAAATTTTATGTATTTTTTTAAGTTTTCGGATTATATTTTCGTTATTTTTTACATTCTTCGACTGTTATAAATTATAAATTGATCTCACGATTTAAAAATTATAATAAATTGATCCAATATTATTGAAAAATTAAGGGGTGATATTTAATATAAATTGATATAATTACATAATTAATCATCAAGTTCTACAATTATTTTAATTTGACAAAAATTCTAAAAGTTAACACATAATTTTAATCTTATTTCAGTCAACCTTCTTTTCTTCTTACTTTCTCTCCATTTATATAAACTCATGAAATCACGCAACTTTTTCAATCACTTTCTTTAATTTTTATTAATTAATTTAATAGCGTTCAGTGGTGTGATATTTAACAGTATTCGACATATAAGATAAACTCATCTTTTCTATTAATTGATCAACTCAACACTACCCGATCCGAAAAACTCCTTTTAACTTAACTATAGTTAAAAAAAAAAACAAGAAATGGGTGCATAAGGGTTGGAACCTAATACTTAAAATGAGGAATATGTCGCCTTTTACCACTAATTAAGCATTATAATTGTTTCATGGTTCAAACAATCTTGTTTTATTTTTTTCGCTACGAAACTTATCGAGTTTGAATTACTTTTTTTAATCGGTTATAGTAACATCTGTTCTAGAGTATACTCTTAATTATTGGACATTAATCATTCAATCATTGTATTGCAATACTGATGTTCGAATCCGTGACCCTTAAAAACAACAATCGTTCATTTAACCACTGAAGTAAGATAATTCGTACATTTCGGGTTATTTTTAACAATATTAAAATATTATTTTATCATGATCTATGTTTCAAAAGTCACCCCGTTGAATTTCCTGACACATTGAAATAGTGTTTTTTTTTTTCACCTAAAAAATGAAGACAAAAGAATTGTAGTAATCTAAAATTACATAAGTTTGATCTTTGAAAACATGTTAATTTTCAGTTATTTTTACATCACCATTCTGCATAGGTAAATAAAAAACAAAAGGAAATTGATTTATGATTTGTGGCGTAGGAGAAGTTGTTTAACAAAAGCAATTAAGCAAACATTTTTTTAATTAAGATTTAAAAAGGGACCCTTCATCTTTTGAGAAAAAAAATATTTTTTTTTAAAAAAAAGTTAAATTTCTGATTTTTTTTATATCCAATTAAGTATAATAAAATTTCATTGACCAAAGTTGATTGTTAAATTTATTAGTTTTTTTTCAATAAGTTGATATAGCATGTTATTTTATATTGTTGTTGCTTGGTATTTTCAGAATTTTTTATTTTATTTCAAAAATTCTTTAAAACTTTTAATTTTTAAAAATTATAGAATTAATTTTCTAAATTTTTTTTAGATGTCATGTCATAGAATTATAGTGTGTCATGCAACAGTAATACCTAAAAAATCTCCAAAATTAATGATCAAAAATGATAAAAAAAAAAAAACTGAATTAACTCGATTTATTAATTTGATGGCTTAATTGATATTATATCTGCAACCCTCAGTGTTGAACAATTCTATGGAATGCATTTAATATAATATCTGGCTGGCTCTTTGACTTTGATAAATGACGTTTATTTATTCATTTGCTTTGGCTAGCATCCAAAGAATCTCTTATTTTCTTGCCTACCAAGAAAAGGGAAGACTATATATTGATAAGCTGGTGATTTTATTATCAAGTCCATAGCTTGAATTCAATAACTATTGGAAATGGAGAAATTCAGGGTTGTGGGTCTAATGTTGACAGTTTTGTGTCTGATAACGAGTGATTTTGCTTCTGATGGCTCAGGGTTGGACCCTGAAGCTGTTTACAACTCCGGCTATGACCTCGGTGATCCTGAAACCAAGCTCTACAATGGATCATGGAAAAGAAGCAACTGCTGTCAATGGCAAAGAATCGATTACAACAATAACAATGGAGCCGTGCTCAGGATCCACATTCCCCAACTCTGCACCATGAAGTCCGAGTCTTCAATCTGGTACAGCCTTTGGAACTCGAGTGAGGACATTAGTCCTCCATTGCCAAAGTACTTACAATACTGGGATTCAAGCCTTTCCACCCTCAAAGAGCTCGACTTAATGGAGTTTCTCCACCAAGTCTTGGTAATCATTCTGGCTTGCGACTTCTTGATGTCTGTATGAGATTTGAAGCTTACCAGAAGACTTTACCTCGTCGATCCTCGACATTGTGAAAAAAGTTGTATGGAAAACACATGCATACATTTATCGCAGCATCGAAAGATCCTATATCAAGTATGTCTGCCTTCAATATGCATGAAATAAGATGAATGGGGAACATACTAAAGCAGTTGTATAGAGTTCAACATGTAATGAACACCACACCACAGCTTTTGTTTTCAGAGTTCTAAAATTCCTCAGAAATCTAATATTATGTCTTCAAGTTCCATAAGCTTTTTAAGTTTTATTGAATGGAATAGGTTTCCCTCAGCAGCCAACACAACAGCACATTCGACAGTAATTTGCCGGACTGGCTAACACTTCCACGATTCAACCACTAAAGAAGTTCTTCTCCTTCAAGCTTTCAACTGTATCCTTTAGACTCACCTCCATAGGGGTAAAGTTAACGCCCAAACTTTTCGCTCTCTCTTTGGACACCTGAAAGATTGGCACGACTAGCTTTTCATCGGCACATCTGCAAAAATTACTTGCTTGGTTAATAATACATAAACAAAGGACTACAATTGAAAACACAGCCCTCCTCCCTGATCCCAGAATGAGGGACTATTAGTTATGCCCTCACCTAAGTGCCTTTTTCTTCCCCGCTTTTAGATCATTAGATCTAAATAAAACAAATTGGATGGCAATGTAATCCATGTAATGAATAATAAATATAAATTCGGATTACAATGCACAATATGCAGGAGCTGATACATAACTAAAACTATACATGTAATAAATTATATCCTCGAGAGTCGAGACTTACTTCTTGGGAAGGCTAAGAGAAGGGTAATGCTTGCGCAAAGCCTCCACAACTTCTGAACAGTGCACAGCTCTCTCGACTAAAAGGTATCTTCCACAAGCTGAAGAATTCTCGAATGCTAGCACATGTGCATTGGCAACATCTCTAACGTCTATTAGCCTATATGTTGTATTTGGAAATGTTTCAGGCCCTGCATCAAATAAAGGCAATGTTTAGGAGAAAGGATTAAGCAGAAGCATAAAATGATATAGGTCCACACACTTTCTGTTCAAGCTCTAGAAATTCCTATAAGATCTACAAAATTGCAGGTCCATGATTTTTATGGATGCACTTATCTTTGCAATTTATTTTACTTTATTTATGCTCAGACTAGGCCTTGCATTTATGTTTACCGCTGCCCTTCTTCTTTTTGGTATTAAATAAGAAATAAGAAAAAATGTTCACTTCTAAGGTCGCTTTATCAGCAATAGTCATTAAAACAGATACACCCTATCCGCTAAATCTAGATGGAAAGTACCATTAATAAGTTTCAATATTGGCTCTACGCTTGTGTTAATAGTTGGCTGCAAGATAGGTCCAATCACCAATCCAGGGTTAATTGCAACCATGTCAATGCCATTCTCTTTTGTGAACTTCCAAGCAGCCTCCTCCGCTAATGTCTTCGAAAGCATATACCAAAGCTGAAGACAAACAAAAGAAAAATTAATGAGAAAAGACTTTACTATTCCTCATTTGCCCTCTCAACAACAGTAAGAACAGAATGTCTTAAAAACAGAACTAAGCATCATATTACAGATTTACAATGTTTTTTTAACCCTAAATTCCCATCAAATAAAATCATAATAGCAGGAAAGGAGAAAAAAAAGGAATTAATAAGCATTAAAATTAAAGGTTTGAAATTAGATCAGAAGAAGACAATTATTTAACCACAAGAAGAAAAATAGTGAAGATATTTGAATTTAACCATTTAACAAATGATGTTTTCTTTGCAAATTCTTAGGTAACTCAGATGATGGAAATAACGGACTTGAAAGCTAGCAAGAATTATTTCAGATGTCCTGCACTAGAAACCGTGAACTAATAATCCTACACTTTATGGTAAAACGATTTATGAACTGGTGGATAAAAGAAAAGGAAGAAAAAAAAACGACGAAAAGGAAATTAAAAAGACAAAACAATCATTTAGCGACTCGAGAAAACTGATGTGCTTAAAGCAACACATATTTTGAATATACATAATACACACACATATAATCATATATATGTTATATAAGTTAGTATGTTTGCATACCTTTGATTTCTCACAAAAAGTAGGATCTGAGAACCAAGTCTCATCAACTACAACATCAGGACCAAGTGGCCTTCCATTATACACAACAGCTGCAATTGAGGATGTTATAACCACTCGTTTGATAGATGGAACCTTAGCACATGACCTAAGAACATTAAGTGTTCCCTTCACAGCTGGGTCAAGCATTTCAGCCTGTTATGAAAGAGCCATAGAATCCATTTGTTATCAGGATTTACATTGTAACATTGGTTATTGAACATGTGCACATGCAAAATCAAACACTAGACCATTTTAACAGAGCTCGAGACAGAAAACATGTTTAAAAGATTTTCAAGCAAAACCAGAGCATGTTTAAAAGAACAACAATTAGTTCAAGCTTCAAATTCGGACAACATAAAGGAGCCTAAGAACCACCACTTCCAGAAAAGGGTGGTGGGATTTGAATAAACCTGAGAAAGAATAAACTTGTTGAAGAACATGTTGAATAATATAGCAGATGAGCCAATATGAGAACAAACGTTCAGTTTAATGACAATTATGAACATTGGAGAGGACAATTTGATCCGCATCCCAAAAATATCAGCAACTACTTAAAGAACCATAATGGTAGTGTCTAAATAGCAAATATTTATATATTGAACATGAATATATGCAATAATAGAGAGAAAGAAAATCACCTGAGGATCCTTGATATTGGCATAAAAAGGAGAAGCTGTGTGGAAAACTGCTAGACATCCATCAACTACCGAATCAAAAGCCCCCTCATCCAGCAGCTGTGCCTTGAACAAATGGAGCCTTTCCTTTGCTCCATCAAGTGCAAGTAAGTGTTCCGATTTTTTTGGGTCACCTATATGTAAGAGTATGGAACAGTTATATGGAAAAACATATCGATCTTAAAACTATGTTTCATCAATATCAAATGCAAAAGATACATCATCCACAAATTTCAACAATTTGTTGAACCTTAAAACCAAATATATCAGCCGAATCAAGGCTGATCGGGGTAAGTAACCAGTAAACAGAATGGTATGCCAGTACAATGACAAAAAAACGGCCTCTCTAATAGTTGCAGAATGAAAAACTGGGGATTATAGCAATAGCATTTTCCACCAAATACAATTAACCCTACCAATGATTATAACTAAGGATTGATTGAAAGAAGAACATAAAGATGTTCCTCCCAAGTCCTAACAAATAGAAAAAGGCTTCCAATTCATTTAAAACTGAAATCTGTGAAACAAAACCTCGTATGAAATCACATAAAATGTACTATCTGCAATTACATGATTCCCCACAACTAGCAGAAATCTAACCCAAACCCCTTTTTATAACAACCCAGATAGATTTACACACATACAAAACCTAATATTCAAATCTTTCACTTCTGTCAGACTGACACTTCTCAAAATCAGTTAAAAAACAGATAAAACCTGGGAAAACCAAGAACCCTAATAGTTAATCCTCAAAAAAGCAACATTTTTTCTGACAAAAATAAAACTGATGACGAATTTAAGATATCCCCAAGAATTAAAACATAAAAACATAAAAATAAAAATTCATGGCAACATTGAAAGATTGAAATTTATGACTGACTTGGATCACGAACAGTGGCTTTGACAGTGTAACCACGTTGGAGTAAGAACTTAACGAGCCATGAAGCAATGTAACCTGATGCTCCTGTTACGCATACCACCTTCCCTGCGCCGTTCATCTTTCTCTCTTAGTACTCTGCTTGGAATTGTGAGACTTAGGTTACCAACCGTAGGGATAAAACAGTTAATCGGATAAATTTTAGGTTCACATAATTGTAATTTCAGTTTGATTTGATATTTTGATTCAATTTAGGTTGGGTGCGGTTTTATTTCAAGTCGGGTAGAGTTTAGGCTGAGTTTATTTCAGATTGAATTCAAACGGTTTGGGTCCAAATCAGATAATTGACAGGTTCATTTCAGGTCGTATAAATTTCAGGTTGAGTTCATTTTACTTCAGTAGCATTTCAGGTCGGGTTCATTTTAGGTCGTGTTCATTTCAAGTCGATTCTAGTTTAGGTCGAATTAATTCAGGTTTTAAATTCATATTAATTAAAATTATTAAGTTTGAGTTTGGTACAAATAAGTAATTAAGTAAATAACTGATAGCTTTTGGGTTGAATGGTTGATCACTTGTTTAGAATTAATTATTTAATATCTGACGTCTTTCACTAGCATGAATCCCATTAAAAATAAATATTATACATTAGACTAAACAAAAATATCATAAAATGATTCATATCTTAAAAATTAGGCTAAATTACAAAAATTAAAAATTAATAAAGAATAAACAATTTGACTAAAAGAATAAATTTTTAAATTAAAAAAATAAACATTAATAAAATAAAATATCATCTTATTAAAAACACTAAATTAAATTAGAAAAATAAATAATAATCAATTTGAAATAAAAATAAAGTTGTAAGGACTTAATTATAAAAATTATAAATTAATAATAAATAAATTCAATGAAAAAATAACTTTAATATACTTTAATGCATTATAATTTATATCTATGCAATATAATTTAATATATTTAAAAAATGAAAATATAAAATTTATACTATATATGAAATATATTCTATATATATATAATTTTTATTATATATAGAATAATACTATATATGAAAATATGGAATGTATAATATTATATATATATATATAAATATATAATATGTATGTATATATATACTATATAGTATATAGTATGTATATAATATATATCGTATGTATACCTATATAAATATGTATGTATACATGCATATTTATATATGTATATATATCAGATGTATATATTGTCACGGGGTCAGAGTTTTGACGCATGGACAACCACCCCGTGCGGCACTTCAGGTCTCTCTCATACCCGAGGTTAAGCCTTTACCATCTCGATGCTTACTGGTTTCGCCCTCCCATGGGCTCATAAGGGAAGCGGGGACAACTCTCGACCAGTGTGGTGCGCAATCAGCACACCCATCCGAAGATAGGTCGACTGCTCGGCACGTACTACACCCTTAATGTTATCCCGCTCCCAAAAGTTAAGCACAACTAGAAAGCATCTCGCTCGGTCCCGCGTTGTTACGACACACGGACCATGACAATCTCCCCCACCTGATTCATGCACGCCCTCGTGCATGGGGGAGAAACTCTTTCCCTCTTAATATTAGCCAAGAACTAGTGTGCAATTCTCCCTCAACTCGCCCTCTAACTGAGGCCGCCCTCCGATGTTGGGCAAAAGTCTACTTGCAACCACTCCATTTCCAAAGGTGTCCCGTTGCAGCTCGACTATCCGGAGAACTTTCGTTGCGGCTTCTTGCCTACCCGTCCTCATCTCAATCTCTTTCTAGAGGACCCACTCGCGAACACCCCTTCTCATTAGGGTGCAAGATAACATGCTCGTCCACACGACTCGCTCCGCAGCACATGGGGCGCTTGGCAAACTCAACAGCGAGCACACAGTCACACTCTGATACCATCTGTCACGGGGTCAGAGTTTTGACGCAGGGACAACCACCCCGTGCGACACCTCAGGTCTCTCTCATACCCGAGGTTAAGCCTTTACCATCTCGATGCTTACTGGTTTCGCCCTCCCAAGGGATCATCAGGGAAGCGGGGACAGCTCCCGACCAGTGTGGTGCGCGATCAGCACGCCCATCCGAAGATAGGTCGACTGCTCGGCACGTACTACACCCTTAATGTTATCCCGCTCCCAAAAGTTAAGCACAACTAGAAAGCATCTCGCTCGGTCCCGCGTTGTTACGACACACGGACCATGACAATCTCCCCCACCTGATTCATGCACGCCCTCGTGCATGGGGGAGAAACTCTTTCCCTCTTAATATTAGCCAAGAACTAGTGTGCAATTCTCCCTCAACTCGCCCTCTAACTGAGGCCGCCCTCCGATGTTGGGCAAAAGTCTACTTGCAACCACTCCATTTCCAAAGGTGTCCCGTTGCAGCTCGACTATCCGGAGAACTTTCGTTGCGGCTTCTTGCCTACCCGTCCTCATCTCAATCTCTTTCTAGAGGACCCACTCGCGAACACCCCTTCTCATTAGGGTGCAAGATAACATGCTCGTCCACACGACTCGCTCCGCAGCACATGGGGCGCTTGGCAAACTCAACAGCGAGCACACAGTCACACTCTGATACCATCTGTCACGGGGTCAGAGTTTTGACGCAGGGACAACCACCCCGTGCGACACCTCAGGTCTCTCTCATACCCGAGGTTAAGCCTTTACCATCTCGATGCTTACTGGTTTCGCCCTCCCAAGGGATCATCAGGGAAGCGGGGACAGCTCCCGACCAGTGTGGTGCGCGATCAGCACGCCCATCCGAAGATAGGTCGACTGCTCGGCACGTACTACACCCTTAATGTTATCCCGCTCCCAAAAGTTAAGCACAACTAGAAAGCATCTCGCTCGGTCCCGCGTTGTTACGACACACGGACCATGACAATCTCCCCCACCTGATTCATGCACGCCCTCGTGCATGGGGGAGAAACTCTTTCCCTCTTAATATTAGCCAAGAACTAGTGTGCAATTCTCCCTCAACTCGCCCTCTAACTGAGGCCGCCCTCCGATGTTGGGCAAAAGTCTACTTGCAACCACTCCATTTCCAAAGGTGTCCCGTTGCAGCTCGACTATCCGGAGAACTTTCGTTGCGGCTTCTTGCCTACCCGTCCTCATCTCAATCTCTTTCTAGAGGACCCACTCGCGAACACCCCTTCTCATTAGGGTGCAAGATAACATGCTCGTCCACACGACTCGCTCCGCAGCACATGGGGCGCTTGGCAAACTCAACAGCGAGCACACAGTCACACTCTGATACCATCTGTCACGGGGTCAGAGTTTTGACGCAGGGACAACCACCCCGTGCGACACCTCAGGTCTCTCTCATACCCGAGGTTAAGCCTTTACCATCTCGATGCTTACTGGTTTCGCCCTCCCAAGGGATCATCAGGGAAGCGGGGACAGCTCCCGACCAGTGTGGTGCGCGATCAGCACGCCCATCCGAAGATAGGTCGACTGCTCGGCACGTACTACACCCTTAATGCTATCCCGCTCCCAAGAGTTAAGCACAACTAGAAAGCATCTCGCTCGGTCCCGCGTTGTTACGACACACGGACCGTGACAATATGTATATAATATACATTAAAATATATTAGATGTATATATTATATGTATATAATATATACTTTAATGTATACTTTAATATATACTTAAATAATAATAACAATCCTTCAAATTTTATTATATATTATAATTTCCTCTAAAATTTTATCTTTCTTTTTTTATATATAATAATTAAATTTTATTTCTAATTCTTTTCAAAATTTTGAATAACTTATATTCTTCTAAAAATTTTACACTAAAAGTAACTTAATCCACAACTTAAAATATGGGTGGTTTATTTCTCTCTAAAATTTTATCTTTACTTTACTTTTCTTTTCTTTTTTTATTGTTTTTTATCAATTATATTAATTTAATTTAATTGAGTCATAATTTAGATAAATTTAATAAAAATCTACATTTAATTTTAATTTTTTTTAATTATGTTTGTAATCTATGCTTTTTTAGATGTTAATTTAACTTAATTAAATCTTAAGTTTAATAAGTTAATTTAATTTGAATATATTATTTATAATATATAATAAATTTTGATAAAATATAATTATATATAAAATTTTAATATGAATGTGAATATATAATTGTACACATAATTAATATTTTAATTAAATATTATTTTTATTATAATTATAATAATTTAAATATTAAAATAAATATTAATTTAAATTTAAAAATCATATTTTTTTTATAAAATATTAATTTAAAATTATAATTAAAATTAAGTACAATAAAACTAAATAAAATAGTAAATAAATTAAATTAAATACGTAATATTAAATTTAAATGTTAATCCTAAATTAATTCTTTAAGTTTCTGCTCAATTTTAAATTTTTAAGCCTTAATTATATTTATCACTATTTTAAATTCATCAAATTATAGATATCCTTAAATACATGTCATGTAAATATCAAGTATTGTAAATATTAGTTCATATCAATAATAGGTCGGGTTCAAATTAAGTCGGGTCAATTATCAGGTCGGGTTCAAAATAAGTCGGATAAAATTAGGTCTCAGGTCGATTCAGTCAGATAATATCGGTTATTTGCCAAGTTAGACTTGGGTTCGGGTTCGTTTTAGTCGGATACAGATCAGTTTTCGGCTTCACAGTAACAAGTTAAATCGGATTCGGGTCATTCTCGGTCGGATGCAGGTCGGGTTCAATTACAAAAGTAACAAGTCCAAATCGGGTTCGGGTCAACAACAATTGGATACATATTAAGTTCGGGTCATTACATCCTCGGGTCAAACTAAGTTATGACTCGAACAAGTTTCAATCAAATTTTCAAACTGGATCAACTTTTTACATCTCTAACCAACAATGGCTTTGGATTTTATATTTATTAGAAAATTTAAAAAAAAATCAAAATATGAAAATATATTAAAAAACTAACAACTCCAAAATAAATAAAAATCTGAACTAGATTCGTCAGATTTAATCCGGGAAAAAACATAAAAAATGAAAAAGCAATCAAATAAAATAATTAAATAAAAAATTTTAAAATATTTATAATTTTAAAATAATATAGGTAACCTTTTACTATCATCTATCCTTTTTTCATTTTTTTTTTCCATTACTACTTCATTTTATTAAAAAAATGGGAAAGAGATTTTTTTAAAAAGGTAAAATACATATTTCATTGTTGATTTTTTGAATTATTTTAATTATTAAAATTTTAAATTTATAATTTATTTATTGAATTTTATATATTAATTTTCATATTCATTAATTATCTAACAATATTATGATATAGAATAAAAAAATTATAATATAAATTAAACGTTTTAAAATTTTACTAATTAAAATAAATTAAAGAGCAAAATTTAGAGATTATTTATGCATTTTATATTTTTAAATTACATTGTTTTCTTTGAAAACTTCTCTTTTTCATTGTTATCTCACGGCAAATTCGATGGAATTAGAGGTGATAACGAATTGAGTCAAGTTGAGTTTGAGTTTAGTTAGGTTCAACTCAAAAATATTCATGTTAGATTGTATCAGGTTAGAGGTTCGACGAGTTCAATATTTTAGGCTCAAGTTTGACTTAAAAATAATAATATTAGACTCAGCTCAGGCTCGAAACTCGTTGGGTTCGGTTCGGCTCGACTCAAAAAAAATAATAATTTTTTTATAAAAGATATGGTCTTGTTAAAAAATCCTTTCATCACTAACAATCTAACACCGAAACAATATTTAATATCGAAAAAGAGGAAAAGAGTACACAAAATATAGATTAATCCAAATAACTAAGAATTATTCTTATAATAGAAAACATAATACTTAATTTATTTTTAGTGATTTTCTCTTAATTTATTTTATTATTTTTTTACTAAAAAATTGTTTTTATTACATATATATTAAAAATTTTATAGAATTCTTTAAATAATATATATTAATTTTATAGAATTAAAAATTTGCACGTAAGACCAAATACGTTGTAAATGATAAACAAAATTAGTATAATTAAGATTTAGTATTTAATGCATTGTTAGTGTAACTTTTTTTAGGTATTTTTATTTAAATTTTATAATTTAAAATTTTAATTCTAAATCCAAAACCTCAAGCATTAAATTCTAAATCTTTGGTTTAATATCTAAATAGGTATCTAAACTATGTTTGTGGATATTTTCGATGTCTAAACTATTTTTAGCTCTAAATAGGTGTCTAAAATTTTAATTTAGATCATTTTAAGTATCTAACCATTAATAAAAAACCGTTTACCAATAAAAATATGACAAGCGACAAGTTTTAATTTTTAATTTCATTTAATTATTTTTTAAATGAAATTATAATTTTATTTTTTAAAATTAACAATTTTTAATTCTTACAAAACAGCTTCCAAATCCTTAACCCAAAACCAAAATCCTCAAATTATCATCAATGTCACCGTATACTACCTCATCGAAGACAACTATTGCCGCCGCCGAATCATCATGATTGTTTCCTCCAATCAACCATTACCTATAATTGACGGTAGGTATGTCGATGACTTATTTTCGCGATTTTGGTTTCTTTCGACATTAAGAAGCCGATCGACAAACCTACCATCGATTTACTAGTGATGGATGGTTAAAAAAACGATCGTGGTAGTCCAACGATAGTAGTGATTATCTCCGATGATATAGTAAACGTGATAGCGATGATAATTTGAAGTTAGAGATTTAAGATTATTTTATAACGATTTAAAATTCTTAAATTTTTTTTAAAAATAAATTAAAAATAAAATAAATTAAAAAATAATAAAAACAATGATAATTGATGGTTAGGTACTTAAAATGACCATAATTAAAACTTTAAACACCTATTTAAAGTTAAAAATAATTTAAATACCAAAAGTGATCTACAAACATAATTTGAACGCATTTAAATATTAAACCTAAATCTGTCGGTAACTCATTTTTTCCGGCAAAACCCAATAACCCGAGACCCATTACCTATTAATCAAACAAAAAATTAATAACCCTACCAAATTCTATTGTCGTCCAACCCCAAAATCGTAAATTAATCCTAAATTAAATCTTTAATCTATAAATTAACTGCAACATGCATAATAAATAAAATTTCAAATTAGTAACGTTTAATGAGTTGAAAAATCATCACCATGGTATAAATTACGAACACCCTAATGTGAGATATAAATATTTGTGGTTTTTCCTGGTCAAATTTGGCATCAACCCTAAAGTTTGATTCTTTACATTCCCTAAAATCTCCTTCGGTCGTGATCAAGGAGAAAAAATTTTGGGACCAAAAGTAAAATTATTAAGGGGATTAAATTGATTTTTAAGGTGGGATAAAAATAAACTTCACCACGTTTTAAATTTAAAATATTCTTTATAAATATAAAGGGATTAAAGATAGGGGTATGCATTCTGTTAATTCGGTCGGTGGTCGAACTAAATTAACCAAAATTAATTAACCAAAATTTTTAAAATCTTAACTGTTAACCGAGCTGAATTACATTCAATCCAATTAATCGAACCGAAATTATTTCGGTTAATTAGCCGAATTAAACAAAATTTATTATAAATTTTGGTTAAATTACATAGTAGGTCACTATATTATGCTAAAATAATTTTTAGTCACTAAACTTTTATTTTATGCTAATTTAATAAAAAAATTAGTGAACATTTTATAATATAAAAGATTTAATGAATATTTTATAATTTTTTAAAAGTTAAATGATTATAAATAAATAAATATAATATATATAATATTTAATATATAATAATTTTGGTTAATTCGGTTAATTAATTGATTTCGAACCGAATTAACCGATAACCAAATTTAAAAAAATAATTGTTAACCGAATTTATTAAAAATTAATCGATCGAATTAACCGAAATAATTTCGGTTCAATCGATTAATTGAATTAATACCGAATAATATACATCCCTAACTAAAGTTGATATTTATTCATTTAGAGGGCCATGGTATCCTTTTCCCCTCTCTACCTCACAACAGGATTTAAAAAGCGATCTTGGTTGCATTTTTGGTTGTATCACGTTTATTATGATTGCAAACATAACAATTATTGATATAATCGTCGTGAAAGTTGCGATCGTAGGATTTTTTAAATTTCTATAACTTATTGTAAATCATAATATATATAAATATAAATATAATAAATTTAATTATATATTCTTTAAAATTTTGAATATGTGAAAATAAAATTTAACTGATGATTCTTATTTTTTTTTAGGATTTTTTAAAATAACAATACAATAACAAGAATAATAGATTATTATTGTCGTTATTAACCGTTAATTATTAAATTATGACCGTTATTAATATAATTCTGAATTCTACCACTATTTATATTACTAACAATTTCGATTAAAATATTATTATTAAATCACGACTATTATAACAATATTTTTTAAATACCTACTCGGCACACGTGGCTTTCTGTTTGCTTTTAATAAGCTTTCACCCTTCCATTTTCAACCATTTTAGAATATTTTAGTCTCTATGGACCCTTTCTAATATTTTATGTTTGCATCGTTATCCTATCGTTTAGAAAATAGTCTCTAAATATGTATCGATTTGACTTTTACAGATTAAAAAAGGGTTTTCCTGTTTTCTAGTTATTCTTTCCCGGAAATTTCCATCACAGGGAAGTCTAGTTTTTCTTGCACGTCAAGGGAAGTGCACCATTTATAGAAGAGCTGAGGGGTTCATGTTTACCTCGTTCTTGAGACTTGTAATTGAAAATGGAAAATTTCACTGTTCTTGGCCTTCTGTTGGCAATTCTATGTGTCATAACTGGAGAATATGTTTGTACTGCCGGTTCCCACTCGGCGAATTGCTCTGAATCAGACCTTCAAGCACTTTCTAACTTCAAAAATGGCCTGAATGATCCTGAAAACAGGTTGTCTTCATGGCAAGGAAGCAAGTGTTGTGAATGGCATGGAATTGGGTGCAACAATAGCACTGGAGCTGTCATCATCATTGATCTTCACAACCCTTATCCTGTAACTTCGGAATCTTCAAGCAGGTATGGCTTTTGGAACTTGAGTGGTCATATCAATCCTTCTTTGTTAAGGATCCAGTCCCTACAATACTTGGATTTGAGTTCGAACACATTCAATGATATCTCAATTCCTGAATTCCTGGCATCATTCAAGAATTTGAGATACCTGAACTTATCAAGAGCTGGATTCAGTGGTGTAATTCCACCAAGTCTTGGGAACCTTTCCAGCTTGCAATTTCTTGATGTTTCATCTGAGTTCTGGAGCTTAAGCTCAGATAGTCTTCAATGGGTGGGTGATCTTGTTTCTTTGAAACATCTTGCCATGAATGAAGTTGATCTTTCCAGGATAGGTTCAGACTTTCTTGGAATAATGAATAGGCTTCCATTTTTGAATGAGCTGCACCTTTCAAGTTGTCAGCTCTCTGGTTCCATTTCATCTCTCAACTCTGTCAACTTAACTTCACTTTCTGTTCTGGACCTTAGCTTGAATTCTTTCGGTCCCGGTTTCCCTGACTGGCTAGTCAATATTAGCAGCCTTACTTATATTGATCTAAACTTTAATCATCTGTCTGGAAGAATTCCACTAGACGTTGGTGAACTACCAAATCTGCAATATCTGAATCTTGCTGGAAACTCTAATCTATCTGCCAGCAGCTATCAACTATTGAGGAGGAGTTGGAAGAATATTGAAGTTCTCAATTTAGCTTCAAATAATGTCCATGGCAAGCTCCCTTCTTCCATTGGAAACATGACATCTCTCACAACTTTTGAACTGTCAACGAATGAAGTTGAGGGTGGAATCCCAAGCTCCATTGGTAAACTTTGTAGTTTAAAGTCATTTGATTTGTCAGGCAACAACTTGGCTGGTAGTTTGCCTCAGTTGCTTGAAGGAACACAAGATTGTGTTCCGAATAGCCCGTTTCCCAATTTGATGTATTTGAGACTGAGCAACAACCGTTTAGTTGGTACATTGCCCGATTGGATAGGACAGGTTCAGAATCTAAAAGAACTAGACCTCAACTACAATTTGCTTGAAGGTCCAATTCCTGCTTCTTTAGGCCAACTATCAAACCTCACTGATCTTGGTCTGGGAGGCAATGAACTAAATGGGACACTCCCTGATTCTGTCGGACAGTTATCTGGTTTGTCATTCTTTGATGTTTCTTCTAATCATTTGACAGGCTTCATATCTGAAGTTCATTTTACAATGCTAAGTAAGCTGAAGATACTACATCTGTCTGCCAATTCTTTCATTGTTAATGTCAGTTCCCATTGGATCCCACCGTTCCAAGTCCGAAATCTTGATATGGGGTCTTGCCATTTAGGCCCTTCGTTTCCGAATTGGCTTAGGTATCAGAAGGAGGTCGAATTTCTAGATTTCTCAAATGCTAGCATTTCGGATGACATACCAAACTGGTTCTGGGACATTTCTAGCAACCTATCACTGTTGAATGTTTCCTTCAATCGGTTAAGAGGCCAACTACCGAACCCTTTGAATGTTGCTGCCTATGCAGATGTTGATTTGAGGTCAAACATTTTTGAAGGCCCCATCCCTCTTCCAGCTGTAGAGATTGAATTACTTGATCTATCCAACAATCAGTTTTCAGGTGCTATCCCACAAAATATGAGTGAATCCATGCCAAACTTGATCTTTCTTTCTCTTTCAAACAACCGATTAACCGGAGGAATCCCAAACTCCATTGGTGACATGCTCTATCTCCAAGCCATTGATCTTTCAAGGAACAAGTTAATTGGAAGCATTCCATCAAGTATTGGGAATTGTCCTTACTTGAAGGTCCTAGACCTCGGAAACAACAACCTCTCAGGTGTGATTCCTTATGCTTTAGGACAGTTACTACAACTTCACTCCCTGCACTTAAACAACAACAACCTCACAGGGACCATCCCATCATCTTTTAAGAATTTATCAAGCTTAGAAACCTTAGATCTCGGAAATAACGGCTTATCAGGCAACATTCCCCCTTGGATAGGAGATGGCTTTCCAGCTCTCAGAATTATTAGCTTAAGATCAAATGCATTTTCAGGTGAAATCCCTTCCAAGTTGTCAAATTTGAGCTCACTGCAGATCCTGGACCTAGCAGAAAACAATTTTACAGGCAGCATACCAGCAAGCCTTGGTGATCTTAAAGCAATGGCAAATGAGCAAAATATAATCCAGTACCTACTCTATGGGAAGTACAGGGGTGTATATTATGAAGAAAGCTTGACCATCAATCTAAAAAACCAAACTCAAAAGTTCACCAAGACTCTTTCCCTTGTCACCAGCATTGATCTCTCTGGAGACAACTTACATGGAGACTTCCCAGAATCATTAACCAAACTGTCGGGTTTGATCGTTTTGAATCTATCAAGAAACCATATCACCGGTGACATTCCAGGAAGTATCTCGAACTTACATCAATTATCATCTCTTGACCTTTCCATGAATAACCTCACAGGTGAAATCCCATCAGGATTACCTTCACTATCCTTTTTGTCTTACTTGAACCTATCCAACAACCATTTATCAGGAGCCATACCTTATACCATGCAACTAACAACTTTCAAGGCATCGTCTTTCGAGGGAAATCCTGGTCTATGTGGTGATCCACTGACAATAAAGTGTGGAAATGCTGGTGTGGACAAGGGAGGGCCGGTTGAAGGCAGAGAGAGTGATGAAAGGATCATTGGCAAGTGGTTTTATATGAGTGCTGGATTGGGGTATGCTTCTGGGATTTTAGTTCCTGTGATTGTTATATCATCTAGAAGGCCTTGGGTTGATTCCTACTTCGGTTTTGTTGAGAAATTCATTGACATCTCAGGGTTGAGAAAGATAGCAGATAAACATGGAAGGAAAAGGCAAGTCCATAGATGATTAACTACTACCATTCTCTGTTGATTTTCTGTACTTTCTATTGTCAAGTTGTATAACAGATGGGTATGAACATATATAGAATAGTGTGTTGCTTTGTAAAACATCTTGTAGTCATGCCAGTCACTGTCCAGATGGGGTGGAATTGTGTTTCCTTTGTGAATAATTACCCTATAAAAATGGGGAAGGGAATGGATTGATTTAGCTTGTGAAGCCAAACCAGAAGTGGCAACTGATGTTCATTTGGCTTTCTTGATGAAAAATAAATAGGAATATTTTGTATTGATGTTAAAAATATTTTTAAGTATATAAAATATCTATTTTATATAGTTTTTAAAAATATAAAAGAACTTATGACATAAACAAGAGTAAATAAGTAATTTTATTCATTCAAAGTAAAAGCCAAAAGCTAAAAGCCAAAAGCTAAAAGCTTGTGTCGTTTTTTTTTCTTTTATTCCCATCATTATAGCTTAGATTGATGTTGCATAACTTTGGCAGCCGAATATACAATCCTGGCGTCACCTGCAGGATGGAACGGCCATTTACTTCCACATTCATATAAATATCTAAGTTGCCGATTAAGCTTAAACAATACCTGAAATAGTAAAGATGTAAAATCGAAGATACCTGTAATTGCCTCCAAATCAAATTGAGAAGGTACATTGCTGTCCACCTCGACCGAAGCTTTGGCTGCAGCAATACCAATTGCTACACTCTGCATCACATCTAAACCTGCAGAAAGGGATGCAAGCATTCCACCAACTAGGCAATCACCGGCTCCTGTCAGCCTTACTACTGAGGCAGAGAGTGCAGGAAAATGCACAGCTAAGAAATTTGAGCTTCTCTCAAGAACCTTAGAATCAGAGCACCAATTTGAAGAACTGTTTGATGTCATAGTTTCAAATAACTGTTGACCAAATCCATGTCGCTGTGACTTTCCAGAACGAATTCTATAGGAGTTTGGTTCCCCTTTAGTGCATAAAATTACACCATTTGAACCAATAGTCAAAACAAGAACTTTGATGCCTTTCTGAAGCAAAAGCCAGATTGCTGGTTTTAGCATCTGGAACAAAGTATCTGTAGAACATTTATTCTTTTCAATTGGAGGAAATAAGTTTCCAGAAGATAAAGCATTTGCCATTGCGATTAGTTCATCTTCATTAGGTGAAGCAAAAGTTATCTGCAGAAAAACTCATGATTAGTGACAAAGAGATTGCAAGAGAGTGATGACTGCAAGAAAAGCACGCAGCTGTAACTTACACAGTGACTAATATACAACTGCACAAAATGAGTGCACTTAAACGCAGCTGTAACTTACACAGTGATTATTATACAACTGCCCAAAATGAGTGCACTTACATACTTCACAATCGGAGCAATTCTTTTGGATTTTGCAATCGATACGGGCTCAAACCAAACTGGGATGTTTGACTCTGCTGCTACTGCAGAAAAAAGCCAAATGAAAGAGTGATAAATAGAAGCTTTAATAGTTAACATCAGCCCAGAGGGGGGAGGGGAATCTAAAGTGATATTTTGAAAGTACGTCGGCAAGAAGCTTCTAAAGCAGGAGGACTCAAATTCGCATCAACCATCAATATAGGAGAAGAGCATATCACGTGCTTAAATTGTTGAAACCACTCAGGTGTAAGAAACTTTTCCTGCATTAAGTCAAAACAAACAGAGACCTTTAAGATTTGAGTGTAGTCCTTAAAACTTATACAAGTTACTGCTTTTAGTTATGTATAAAAGAAACTTTGTCAAACACTACTTACAACAGCTTCCACACTGGCAACACCAGCAGCCACCTCTCCATTAACATCGAGTATATGACAGACAGTGGGAGTCTTAATATCCTGTTGCCTCCTAATGCCTGCTTGGAAACCAAAACCAAATGAAGAATATGTAGAAGACGTTTTAACAGTCTCAAACAAAAACGTTAAAATTTTAAAATGCCATAGAAATCCAACTAATCAAAGAGACTGTATCATCGATAGCCATCATAAATCAAGAAGCAATGAGTTTCAATAGGAAAACTGACCTTCTGTTGATTGATTTGCAGATTTCCAATGCTCCATCAACATAGTTCCTAGTAAGAAAGAAGAGGGAAAACTAGTCTCAAGTAAATGGTGGAGGGAATACACCAAATCTGATTGTTAAAACATATGTTTTGATGCAAAATAAAAGTGGGATAGATAAGTATATACGTGTATCATTGATCAAAACTAATGTTTCTTAATGTTCCTTCACCAAGATTCCGTTTAATTCAGACAATTACAGGATATTGAGGACCATAAGAGATTACAAACTTATTCCTAGCAAAACAAATAGACCAATCTTAGTTTTAGAAGGCG
This sequence comes from Abelmoschus esculentus, assembly GCA_035048815.1. Lineage (NCBI taxonomy): Eukaryota > Viridiplantae > Streptophyta > Magnoliopsida > Malvales > Malvaceae > Abelmoschus > Abelmoschus esculentus. The sequence goes on from JAUCBN010000049.1 coordinate 9,949,561, forward strand.
CAAGGCGCTCCGAGGCGCTAAAGGTCTCCAAGGCCGAGGCGCTAGGCGAAGGCGAGAGCTTTTCGTAGGCGAGGCGCTTTTATATTAAAATATTATAAATATTATTTATTTTAAACTAAATATAAAATAAATAAAATAATATGAGAATAAAAATATATTTAAGTGATGAAAATAACTAATAAATATATTTATAATATAAATATAAAAAATATATTCTTTTGATTCTTATTTTTTTAAATGATCATTTAAATAAAATAAGAAGAATAAATGAATTATGTCAACAAAAATACCATTAAAATAACTTTTGGGTCTCATAAGAGTCATAAACAATAATTTAAAAATAAATTAAAATAAAAATATTTATTTTTATATGATGTCATTTATAAAATAAATAAAGAAATAAAAAATATTTAATGATTTATTTTATTATAATTAAACACAAAACAAATTACATGATATATATAAATATATAATTATAAATAAAAAAATTAATAAAAAATAAAGTAGAAAAAAAATCCTAACCCCCACCAAATTAAACAAATCGCATGGTTTATTTTTGGTATTACACGTCTTTTCGAGTAGTAAAAAAATACAACTTTTTCGGGCCCCATAAAAATAAAAGAGATTTAATTTTTTTGGTCCCCACAAAATTTATTAACCCTCGTCATTTCATCTTCTTCCTCTCATCTTTTCTATTAGACCAGACTTCAACTTCTTTCTTTCATTCTCTTTCGTTGAAAATCTCAGTGTTTCTTCTTTTAAGCTGTGATGCACGTAAAGCGAAAAAGGCGAGGCGCCTAACGCCTTGGTGGAAGCGCGCGCTTTTCAGCGCTTAACAACGCCTATCGTTTGCCGCTTCGCCTTGGCCGGCCAAGGCGTTTTTCCGGCCGCCTCTCGTCACCTGACGCCTAAGGCGTGTCTAGGCGTGCTTTTTTAAACTAAGAGACCAATGTCATAGGGAGGCATCATAAAGCAGCATTAGAGAAGGGTTTAAAGCAAATGACCTGCCATGTCAAATCCCAAAACACTAATGAGGAAAGGGTCCGCTCCAAGCTTCCCCATGCATTCAGCTATGTTCCTTGCCACACCTCCTTGTACATAATGTACCTAAACAAACTATTCCTTACTTTAACAACTCAACAAGGAGAAAATTTGGGGAGGAGAGATGGTAGAGAGACCTGGCCAGGACAAGTGGTCCTTGGATGTGGGGGAATTGAAGAAGTGGCTTGAATATCCAAAACCATCGCCCCAATGACTACTGGGACAGCCTTTGCCTCTCCATCTTTCCCTTGCTTCATTCTATCTCCCCTTACTTTCCAGCAGGGTTGATGGCTGATCAGAACAAACGCACAAATTTATATATTGGGCGTGAATTTTATGCACTCTGTTGACATATTAAAGATTACAAAAACTTCAACAATTCAACGTCACTGGTTATAGCTAAAAATCTACACCAATATGCATAAATAATATTTGAATAACTAAAAAGTCAATATATGTTGGAATTTTCATTGTACAAATTGAAGGAATCAATAAAAAGCAAGGCAACATAAAACATAAAAAAATGTACAAAATATCTTTTGAGAACATTCAACTATAACTAAAAAATAAAAGTAAATAACACAATCCACAAACAAGCATGGACAATCCATTGTTCCACAACATAATTATTTGGAACATCTTAAAGATAAGCAATTGTCAAAAACCTACAACAAGTCCCTAATAGAAAAAGTCCAAGAGAGAAGTTTTTCTATCTCAAATGCAATCTCATTTCCTTTTGGTATTAGATTTTGTAACCTTCTCAACGTTTTCAACAACACCAACAATCATTGTTTGGAATATGCCCCTAACAAAAAGAATTCAAGAGAAGAATAATCATAAAATTCAAACCAGAGAATGAGATACTTGCAAGGGTAAAGTATTATAGTTGCATTTTTTAACACAAACTCTTACCATACAAGAGGGGTAGAATTTACACATAATGCAGTAAGTAATAATCAGTCAAAAATTATAATAGTATAAAAAATCAACTTTAAGCAGAAACAATCATATAATGTCAATTATATTCTGTAAATGGTAGAAACTCTAAGCAGAAGCATGTAACTACTGTCAAAGTTATGATTGTTCTTAGTACATAGGATATGCACAGAAGAAAATTAAAACATAAGATTTACAATAGCAGAAAATCCGGAAGACATGATGTTCTTAGTACATAGAGGCAATAATAGGAATTAGGAGGATGAGTCTGGGATTTCCAGAAATCATCTATAAAAAGAGGATTTATTATGCTCAGAGGAGGGGGAGGAGCGGAGAGATTTCAAGGGGCTGATTTTGTAATCGAAAAAACAGAGAGAACCCAGAAATCATTCGAAAAAAAGAGAGTTGTAATTTAAATATTTTCAGAAATAGAAATCGAAAAGAAAACTTTGGAGGTTAATTTTTTCTCTCTCTCTTTTCTGCTTCTTATTCGAATTCCGTAAGCAATTCGTTCTCTTTCTTTGTTTCGAATCAAAAGCAACACCAAGCAAATGAATTTTATTAAAAGTTTTTGGAAATCGTTCTTTTAAAAAAGGTGAAGGAAAAAGGAAGATCAGATTTTGTTTTTAAACAAGAAAGAAAAGAGATCGAAACCTTATCATGGTTTTGCTTTTAAAATATAAAAAAAATGGAGATGGAGGTTCGGTGATTTACCTGTCGATTGTGAGAGAAGGATCCACCGGGATGACTGCCAGGATCTTCAAATCTTGGTCGCAAGGCGAAACGCCGATGATTGGCACGGCGATCAGTGAACGAAGTCCTTCAGTTTGTGTGGAGAATGTTTGAAACCTAAAGTTTGGGTTTGACCGAGAAAAAGAAAAGGAAAAGAATCTGTTGGTATTTTGATTCTAAAAAAAAATTAAATCTTTCCTTTTTTAATTTTTTGCCTTTAAAATTATTACTAAATGTCATTTATTATCCCATTTACTTTTTTTTTATTAAAGATGGAAAAAACACCGATCACATTTCTCGTTGAAAAACCTAAACACTAAAAAAACACTAGTCAAGAGCTGAACAAAATAAATTACCTCATAAAGCAATAAAAAAACTGACTAAAAACAAAACGTTACCTAATATCTGTATCATTATTTCTAAATCGATTATGCAAATCATTATTTACCAGTCCCTGAATACTATCAGGCGGCTTATCAAAGAACATTTCGTTAACCTCTTGATCTCGTAAAACTTTCGCTAGATTATCGACAATCAAATTAGATTTTCGACTAGTATACTCTATATGAATCTCTCAAGAACGTTTAATCATCTCTCGGATAACAACAACAAGACCATTAGCAGTCTGAAACGTTCCCCATGAGTCACACAATCAATAGCCTCACGACTATCAGATCCAAGCTTTACATGACGATAACCACAACGCCACGCATGTCTAAGCCCATCAAAAATTGTCCACAACTCTACATTTAAAATAGAGCATCGACCAATATAACGACTAAAACCAAAAATCTAATCCCCTACATTCGAACGACAGATACCCCCAATTACAACCGAATTAGAAATCGGATGCACCGCACCATCTACGTTAACTTTCACAGGGCGACAACACCATATAATGCTATTGTCTCATTAACTTCCATTTTTCATATGTATAGCATAATACCGTATGCATAGCCTTTATACTTATTTATTATATAATATAATCATATATTGTAAATATAAAGATTATTGCTCATATATTATATTATTTATATCTATTATATCTTATTTCAATTATCTAAATTTTGAAAAATTATATTATCAATTATTTTCGTCTGAGATAAATTAATTAAATATATTTATTTTATTTTTTATTAAATATTTTTTATTAATATTTATTATAAATTAAACTTTAAAAGAAATATTAAATAAAAATTTATTTAATAAAAATTTAATAAAATAAATATATTTAATTGATTGGTCAAAAGAATAATACAATAAAAATAATTTATATTATAATTTTTCTCAATTCTTTTCCTCTTTTACCAAAAATACACATTTAATGCATCCAAATAATTTTTTTATGATCAATCGATAATAAATTAATTATTGATATTTTTATTGATGTGACATAACAATAACTAGAAGAAAAAAATAATGAGAGTTTTTTTATTTATTATATTTTTGTTACTCTTAATTTATAAGTTTACATCTCGGGTTAAAAGATTCAAATAAATTATCATAATCGAATTAAATCTTTGAGTTAAACTTTAGATAATTAAATAATTTCAAAATTTAATATGGATTGATTAAATTAGTTTATGATACTTTTTAATAAAATTTAGCTCTGAGTAATTTTTAAATGGGTTGATTTAATATTAAATTAAAAATAACTAATTTATAGTTATAAAATATTAATGATGGTAATATAGTCAAAAAGAATTAAATTTATATTTTATTAGGATTATTAAATCAATTGTTTATATATTTTCCCTCTTATTTTTTTTACAGAAGATGACGATTGTTACAAATGACGAGGTTCATGTTAATCGTTGGATTAAACTGAAATCAATGGTGTACATGAACCTCGTCACCAACAGATGGCGAGGTCCAAGAAACATTATTCTTTTTGGCCTATTCTCCTAAATATTTTTCAAATACACCTATTTTTTAATTTTTTTCTTTACTTGTATTATTCACCTAAATTAACCTTTTATCAGAGTTTATGAATTAAAAAAATTTAATTTCATTTATTTAATTTTTTGATAATAAATAATGAGTGTGATTTTATAGATAAAATTAAGATATTTTAACTAAAAAATAATTAATTTTATAAGTAATATGAAATCTAATATCAGTTATATAAAATTAATTCTGAAATTAATTTAATCGATTAAATTTATATTTAAGTTTTTAAATGAGGTGTCGGATAAAATGATTTATAAAATTATTAGAGAAATTATATTATAAGTCATTCTCATCATATCATTCAAGGGATCAACCAATCCAAAGTATTCATTTAATTATTTTTTTCACCTCATTATTTTTATCTAAGTAAATCCTCATTTGGTAAAAATATTTTTAAATTTAATTTACAATAAATATTAGTGAAGATTCACTTGATAAAACTGATAAGATGAAAAAATAATTAAATAAATACTTTTGATTGATTGGTCCCATTGATGACGTGACAAAAATAAACTATAAAATGATTTATTAAATTATTAGATCATATATGAATGTGCATCAATTATATACCCTAAACCTTAAAAATATAAATATATTTATCATACTACTGTAAACATATCAATGCGATAATAAGTTAGTGAGTGTAAACAGGGACAAAGCCACGTGGGGGTGGGGAGGGGCAATCGCCCCCGATTTATTTTTTTTTTCACTTTTGTCCCCTATTTAAATTTTTTTTTAAATTGATTTTTTTATAAATTTGCCCCCCTACTTTTAAATATTTGAGTAGAAATTCTCTATCTCTTTATCATACTTTCATCTATACCTCCTATTAAAAATTTCTTAAAAAACAAATTTTAAACCTAAACCTTTATTTTTTATATCTTAAACCCTAAAAAATACACCCTAGCTCTAATACCCTAAACCCTAACCACAACCCTTAACCTTGAACCTTAAGCTATATATCCTAAACCCTTTAATTTGAAATAGAAATACGAATAGAGGCATGAGAAAGAGATATGTAATGAAAACTAAACTCGGAAGTAAGTTTTTTTTTTTAATTTTTTATTTAAATATTGGTTTATTATAAAGCATGATTTACATGTTTTGGTTCAAAAATATGGATTGATTTTAAGAGTATTGTGATATGATTCCCAAATGGAATGTGGTTATTGACTTTAGCAATGTTAATTGCATACGAAATCAGTTTGTTAAATGCATTTGAAAAAAAAAACATTAAGTAAATATGTTTAAAAAATTATATTGATTATGTGGCACGTAATATAATATATCAGATATAATTGACATGTTATAAGACTACTACGAGATAGAGATTAATATATAATAGTTTAAAAGTACTATAGAAAATATCTGTGAATCTAATAAGTTTTGGTAAAATTTATGGTTTAATAAAGATCATACTAATTATTGATATATGAGGTTATAAAGGGAAAAAAATATGATATCTATGTTGTAATTAAACATGACAATTTTTATAAAAAAAGTATAATGCTTATAATTTTATCAAACATGTTTCATTTAATAAATTCGAATGATTCAAATTTCTAAACAATTTGCATCAACCACCTTAGTTTCTTCATTAAGGGTTTTCAAATTTATTACAAAATTTTTCTATTTCCTAGGCTAATAAAGCAACCGATATAACCTAGACTCAAACCAAGTTTAGCATCCAAAACTCACAATCAGGGTTTTGAGAAATCTCTCTAAAAAAGAAAAAAAAAGATGAGAATTAAACACAAAGATCTTTTTATATTCATAATAGATGTTGACAATTGAATCATTAGATGTTATTTTATACTCCCGAATGAGTTTCTAATCGTTAGAGACCGCTGAGGTTAATTGAAGTTGTTGGGGACATAAATCCATGTTGATTTTTAACTTATAGCGTTGTTGGGATTGATACACGTGTATGCCTATCGATACACTACTAATCTAAAAAATACCCATTGTGCGTGATTTTGCCTCTGCATATCGATGCGCCTCAACTCATATAAGTACACTAGTGATTTGTATCGGTACGATGCACTTATATGAAACTAGCCATCGGGGGTTTGAAAGCTTAGGGTATCGGTACACGTATAGGCACATCGATACACCCTCTCCGTATTGGTATGCTAAGGCTTATATCGATACATGTTTTTTATTCTGAAAATTTATGTAACTGAAGCCCTTGCATTTACGATACGAGGACTACCGTATCAATACGCTTCTGTAGAAAATTTAATTTTTGTTGTTTTAAAACGTTTTGAACACTTTCAAAACCTTATAAAAACTCTTCAAACATATTTTTAAGTTAATTAGATTTAAAATTAATTTTCAAATCTTTTCAAATTAGTTTAAAATTATTTTTAATTAATATATCAAAATCAATATCCTAATAATCTTCCTCTTAGTAAAAATGAATTTTGAATAAAAGATTAAAATTCAAAGATAATTAAAACTCACCTGTAAAAATTCAATTTTTTTCAAAAACATTCTACCTTTTTTATTATATAAAAAATATTTAAATAATAGTTTAGTTTCGATTTTTCATTTTATTTTATTTCTACCAATCAGGTAATGAACTTCCTGATCCAAATAGTTGTACTTTGAGTGACCAACACAATCTTTTTTGAGTAAGAAGATTTGATGGATGAACCAAAAGAAAATCAGGGGTGAATTGTGAGTTCCATAAAACCAGGAGGGGAGTATTTCCATTTTCAAATGAAAAAGAAAGACTGTGAGCAAAGTAAATGCCCAGTTAGAAAACGTTGGGACTCTCCAGTAAAGACAGGAGGAAAGGAAGGATTCAGAAAATGCAAAACAAAATCAAATTTTTTCAATATGCAGCTGTTCTCTTTAACTCTTCTCCCATCACTCAATAAAGTGTTTCAGTTTCATCCTTCTTTTCCTATCTCTCTGATCTCCCATACTTCATCTATTTATTGAAAAGCTTTTGAATTCAACAATTTCCATTTCCAAAGATTATGGATTTCAACAAGGAATCACATTTTTGGTGTAGCTGGTCTGCTCAAGTACGTGATGGTTGCTGTTAGACTCTCTCTAACAGAAATAAGATTAGAGAAGAAAAGACGAAAATTGTGATTGATAATAGAAGAATGTTCACATCTTTTTCATGTAAGTCTGCCTGCTTATTTAAAAAAAGAAAATAGCTTAGTAGACGACAAAGTCTGTTAGAGTTGTTGACGTTTTTCGCTCCCTTGTACTTCTGCGTACGACTTCATCCTTCCCTACATATCCGCCTGTTTTATTTGCAGCGATGGGTGATGAGCACGTGACATTACCTTCCCCTTTTTTTGGAACCTTGTCCTCAAGGTTCGAATTTTGTGCTTCTTCTTGTGGAGTCGTGTGCGATAGCAAAGGCAGTGGTGTTATCTGCTCCCCTGGGTTACCGCGACATGCCTTGAGTTGCGACACATGAAACACAGGATGTATACGAGATGAGTCAGGTAGTTCCAGCTTGTACGCCACCGGACCAATACGTTGTAACACTCGATATGGACCGAAAAATCGAGGACTTAACTTCTGATTCCGTTGCAGGCGTAAGGACAATTGACGATACGGCTGTAATTTTACAAATGCCCATGAACCTTCTTCGAATTCGACCTCACGTCTGTGTGTATCCGCCTGCGTCTTCATCCTTAGTTGTGCACGACTGAGATTGTATTTTAGATCCCTCAAAATTGCATCTCGTTCCCTCAATTCGTTTGCCACCTGATCATTATGAGTGCTACCTTCCAAGTAATTCACTATTGTTGGTGGATCCCTTCCATATAATGCCTTAAAGGGCGTCATGTTTATCGAAGCTTGGTAGGACGTATTATACCAATACTCAGCCCATACCAGAAATTTTTCCCACTGTTTCGGTTCTTGACCAGCCAAGCAGCGTAAGTACATCTCCAAGCAACGGTTGAGGGCTTCTGTTTGGCCATCAGTTTGGGGATGATATGCCGATCCCATACACAACTCCGTTTCTTGTAATCGAGCCATTTCTTGCCACAATGTACTGACAAATATCCTGTCGCGATCGCTAACCATGGATCGGGGAATGTCGTGTAGTTTGATTACTCCTTGAATCATTACCTTAGCTACGTACTCGGCTGTAAAATGTCGCGGCAAAGCAAAGAAATGGCCATACTTAGTTAAACGATCCACGACTACCAACACTGCCTCCTTTCCATTTGAATTTGGTAACCCAGTAATGAAGTCGAGTGCAATATCCTCGAACACCTGATTTGGAATAGCCAATGGTTGTAATAATCCCGCTGGTGCTACACTTTCGCTCTTCATCCTTTGGCATGTCTGGCATTCATTGACAAATTGGCGTACATCACTTCGCATATTTTTCCAATAAAAGCTGGATGCAATCCTATGGAAAGTCCTCAATACTCCGGAATGACCCCCCACTGTTGATTGATGGAATTGTCTTAACAACCGTGATCTCAAGGCAGTCTCCAACGGTACTACAATCCTCCCTCGCCATAGCAACAACCCCTCTATTTCAGTGTATCTCTGAGGCTCGGTGAAGTTGCTGTTAATTAATTGTTCTCGGATCGCCTGGAGGTGAGGGTCGACTTTGGTAGCTATGCGGATATCTTCAATAACACCAAACGTGGTTTGTGTGATTGCCATGCACGTTGCCTGCACCTCCCTGGATAGTGCATCTGCGACAGAATTCAATCGACCTGGCCGATAACGAATTTCAAAGTCAAACCCAATTAACTTTGCAAGCCAGTGTTGTTGCTCAGGGGTTTGTATCGTTTGTTGTGTTAATGTACGCAAGGATTGTTGATCAGTGATGATAATAAATCGATGCCCCAGCAAGTATTGACGCCATTTTCGTACTGCTTGAGTGATCGCAAACATCTCGCGATGATAGGTTGATGCACCTTGCATCCGAGGGCTGAGTTTTTGGCTAAAGAACGCAATTGGTCTATTCTCCTGAGTTAAGACTGCCCCAATTCCTACCCCCGAAGCATCTGTTTCCACCATAAATGGTTTTTCAAAACATGGTAACGCTAGCACCGGTGCCTGACTCAAACACTCCTTTAGGCGATCAAACGCGTCTTGAACTCTTTCGGTCCATTGAAACTGACGACCCTGTCGTAGCAAATCAGAGAGGGGAGCTGCTATAGTTGCGAACCACCGAATAAATCGGCGATAATATCCTACTATCCCAAGAAACCCGCGAACTTCCTTGACATTCGTCGGTGTCGACCAAGCTCGAATAGCATGTACCTTACTTGGATCCATAGCTAACCCGTCCTTGGAGAGGATATGTCCCAAATACTCCACTGATTCTTTCCCAAACAAGCATTTGGATCGTTTCGCCACCAACTTATGATCGTGCAGAAGCTGTAGCACTTGTCGTAGATGTTGCAAATGCTCGACCCAAGTTTTACTGAAAACCAGAATATCGTCCAAGAATACCAACACGAACTTACGTAAATATGGCTGAAACAGTTGGTTCATTGTTGCCTGGAAGGTCGATGGGGCATTTGTAAGACCGAATGGCATCACACGGAATTCGTAGTGTCCCTCGTGCGTTCGGAAAGCCGTTTTAGGTACATCCTCAGCTCGCACCCGAATCTGATGATAGCCTGCCAAAAGATCCAGCTTTGAAAAATATTGTGACTCACCGAGCTCATCAAATAATTCATCCACCGTCGGTATGGGAAACTTATCCTTTATCGTTATCGCATTCAAGGCGCGATAGTCTACACAAAAACGCCACGTTCCATCTTTCTTTTTAACCAACAATACTGGAGAAGAGAAAGGGCTGGTGCTCCTTTGGATGAGTTGGTTTTCGAGCATTTGTTTCACTTGTCGTTCAATTTCGCCTTTCTGAAAATATGGATACCGATAGGGTCTGACATTCACTGGTTTCTTCCCCGATTCCAAGTGGATAGCATGATCGGTAGCTCTGGTAGGAGGTAAAGTTGTAGGTGGTTCAAATACTTTGTCAAATTCACCCAGTAAGTCAAGAATCTCTTTGTCATTTTCCTGCAGATCCAATGTCAATTCTTCTTGTAGCTGTAAGCTAAAGTATTCGGCTATTCCCCTTGTATTTGCCATTCGTTTCAATCCATGAAAGTGAACCGGTTGTGGTACTAGTAATTGTTCCCCCTGCCACTGATGCTTCTTGTCGCCACTAACAAATTCAAATGTTAATTTGGTGAAGTCCATTGTTACCGGACCTAAGGTGGCCATCCATGCCACTCCGAGAACCATCTTGGCACCTTCTAAGGGCAACACATAAAAGTCTGTTTGCAACTCTATCCCTTGGACCTCCACTTTGAGATTCTGTATATAACCTTCACTGCGAAGTCGTTCTCCATTGCCGACTAACACTCGAAAATTGGTAGTGGAGGTGATTGGCAGTCCCAAGTACTTTGCAACCCTCGACTGAATAAAATTATGTGTGCTACCCCCATCAATTAAAATCTTTACCAGACGTCCATGAATGTGTCCAACCACTCGAAGGGTGTTTGGAGTATAGCACCCGGCTAATGCATTAAAGGAAACCCACGGTTGTTCTGTCGCATCATCCTTGCCCCCTATAAGAACTTCCTCAGTCACAACCTCCTCATCGGAATAATCATCAAGCATGAACAGCTGTGGCGTTTTACATTTGTGTCCGGGATTGTATTTTTCGTCGCAGTAATAACATAAACCCTTCTCTCGACGTAATTGAACGTCCGCCGTTGAAACTCGGCGAGGCATTAGTGAACCCGAAGAACTTGGAGGAGGTTGCCCAGGCATACTCTTCGAACTTTGGAGGTTAGGCGTAGGTAGTAAGGGAGGTGATTTGAATCCTATACTACGACCCAATTGCCACTTAGCCTCATTGATTTTTGCTTCATGAAACCGAGCCATAGCCAAAACATCGGACATGGTAGAAACCCTGCTTGCTAGAACTTCATGTTTGATATCAGCACGTAAACCCGAAATAAAACATTGGATCAAAAATACCTCCGGTAATGTATCAGTTCGCAAGGCCATCGCTTCAAATCTGGTTTGGTATTCTTCGACGGTGGAAGTTTGGGTAAGCTTGGTAAGTTGACCTTCTGGAGACTCTATTTCAGTAACGGAAAATCGTTTGCGGATGGCCTCCACTAGGTGATCCCAGCCAGCCAACTGATGACGACGTTGCATCCAACGAAACCATCGTTTGGCCACTCCCTCCATACGAAATGACGCCATGGTCACTCGATGATGATCTTCCGTTGAGTAAAAATCAAAAAAATCTTGAGCAGCAGCGATCCACTCGTCCGGATCCTCACCAGTAAACAAAGGAAGTTCCACGGAGACAGGTCGGGGAGGAAATGGAAAACTCTCCTCGTGGTCCTCCTTACTACGGTCTTTGCCTCGCGTACCTTTAGTCACGCTGGCTGCATCTAGAGCCAACGGCGCCCGAGAAGATTGAGCGAATTGCTCCGAAAGATTCGCCAATTGACGCAACACATCTTGGAGAGCCTGTGCATTGTTGGTGGCGGTCGTCTACAGAGCTGCCAACGTCTGTTCATGGCGTGTAGAAGTTTCCTGAAGTGTTTTAATGGCTTCCGTGTTGTTCACCATTGGAAGAAAATGAAAGCACCAATGTTAGACTCTCTCTAACAGAAATAAGATTGGAGAAGAAAAGACGAAAATTGTGATTGATAATAGAAGAATGTTCACATCTTTTTCATGTAAGTCTGCCTGCTTATTTAAACAAAGGAAATAGCTTAGTAGACGACAAAGTCTGTTAGAGTTGTTGACGTTTTTTGCTCCCTTGTACTTCTGCGTACGACTTCATCCTTCCCTACATATCCGCCTGCTTTATTTGCAGCGTTGGGTGATGAGCACGTGACAGTTGCTTCTTTTGCTGTTGTTACTAGCTTTACTTTTGATGTATTCAGCACTTTGATTGTACATTTGTGAGTACTTTTGATGTGCTTAAGTGAATTTTATGATGCCCTTTATTTTTCTTGAATCGAATGGGATGTTCGTCTTGAGTTTAAGGTTTTGTGCAGATTGAAAATCGCCTACTTCAATTGTTGTGGCATCTCATACATGTTACTATCGACTTGTGCCACTTTCCCTTGGGTATTGCTAATGTGCTTGAAAGTTATCTTATTTCTTGGGGACTACTTGGGAGATACAAATCTTTCCATGTAACCAAGCTCCGGTATCTGGCTATAGTGGTAGATAGTGAAGAAGCTTATCGAACTTTGAAAATTATCCAGCTTTTGCAATGGCTGGAAGCTATTGGTATCAAACATGTTTGCCTTTATGATAACGAAGGTAGAAGGTCTCCGTTCTCACTGTTGCTAGTTTAATCAGGCGAAGACACGTTTGCGGTTTTTATGTTTATGTAATCGTGCTTTTGTAACGTTTTGTTCTAGGAGTACTGAAGAAATCGAAGGACTTCATCTTGGAGAAGTTGGATGGTACAATACTGTTTTGGGTACTATCTCTTTGCATATGGTTGAATTAGTCTTTATGTAGTTAACCCTGACTTGTTAACATAGTTTAACTCGATATAAGTTGGCTAAATGACCAATCAGTTGCACAAAAAACAAATTTTCGTCCCAAAACCTTCGGCTGCCGTCTCCACCTCCTTGTTTGGTGTCGTCCAAAATCGACGTCAACTCTATAGATTATTTATTTGACGTGCATTGGTACGAATAGAATGTTACCAAAGTTGCTGAACTACTGACAACCTTGGATCTCTGTTATGCAGGATGCTCATGAAAATGATGTGCAATCAGACCAACAACACATGACTCTGGAGTTTGTGTCATTTTCTGACGGGAAAGAAGCTGTGGTCAAGGCAGCCAATGTACTCTTTATGAAGTACTCAACATCAGGTGCCACCGACCAAAATCTGAAAGACAAAATATTCACTGAATCTCAAATGAGCAACACACTTAAAACCGTTGGTTTGTGTTTCTTGTCCGATCAACTTGGTGAATTTTAGATGTTATCAATAGTTCTATTCACTATCTGTTTGTTTGACCTCTGGGGGGTGATCTCCTTTTATGTTAGGGAGTGGAGGGCCGGAACCAGATCTTTTATTGGTATATGGACCTGCCAGGTGCCACTTAGGTTTCCCTGCCTGGAGGATTCCATACACAGAGATTGTGCGAGTAGTCTCTTAATGTATATTCTTTGAACTCATGAAACTATCTTGTTTTTTCTTCTTCATCGTTGATGCTTAGAAATGGGATTCTGTCTGATGAAAGATTAACTTTCTAAATGACCTTTGTTAACAGACATATAGCAGATTGTGTGAGTGCTGCTGTGGTGTTAGCATAGGTTGTAGTGTGTTAAGAGATATGGTTGCTGTCATTTAAGAACTTTAGACCCTTATTTCCCCATATAAATCTGCTAGTCTCTTCTTTGTAAACAGACATATGGGACCCTTGAAGTCCATGAATTATGGTTCGTTAGTTAAGGCTATTTACAAATTCACAATGGTGCAGAGGAACTATGGTAAGTTGTTTTCCTTTGACTTACACTGCTGTTTTTGTAAGCACTAATATATAAGTTAAATAGTGATCCTAAATATTGACTCAATCTTTTCTCTTGCTCTGGTCTGTGAAGTTCCAAGCTTGCTGCACTCTTTGTTCTAGTATAATCATTTCAAAAACAAGCCCAAGTCCCATGTACTTATTTACAACTGAGCTATTAAGAAATCTCCATCTGATCTAGGTTCTTGCTTTTTTGTTGTTGTAGAAATGACAATCATATTTTAGTAAATCTGATCTAGGTTTTCACGTTTCAACAGGTAGATGAAATGGTGCACCAAGGGCATTTTCCTGGGAAAGTAAACACTATTAAATGTCAGAGCTCCAAGTTTGGCTAGTGATATGAAAACATTGTGTATGTCACAAATGGCTGATAATGGAACATTTCTCAAAACATCTGGTTGGTTAGATTGTCAGGTCATCAGTGTTAGTGTTGAGACACTATCAATTGAGTATACATATTTTTATCACGAGTGTGTGCCGTCTGTGTACATGTATGAGATGATATGAATATGCACATATTTTGAATATGAAGTGTGACATGATAACTTTGATTTGATATGATTATATCTAATTTTTGGTACATGGCAACTATTTGCTTCTCAGAAGTTCTATCCATGTAGCTTTACACCTTTGAAGTAGAATCAAATAGATCATCAGTTTATTTCAGGTATGTTTTGTCAGAATGATAGCAGACATGGCTTATTCATACAGAAAAATAAGCAAATAAAGGTGCTTTGAAGAGACAACATGGGGATCTGAAAAAAAAAAGTCCGTGAAGGCTTTTACTTGGTCTTTAAGATGTCATAGAATGAAGCAGGCTTCTTCCTGGATTTGGCACAAAGTTCCTGGAAACATGATACGTTTGCTTTATAATTAGTTTCACAACCTCGAATATAAATTTCAGAGCATTCTCTTTCAAGGAATATAAACTTGTGTACACCTCGATTGCAGACGCCAAACGTAGAATGGTAGCTTCACCCCATGGACGGCCTATTAGTTGTAAACCTATGGGAAGTCCTTGTTTGTCATAACCAACCTGTAATCAGCATAAGAAGAAAGAAAATGAGCCAAGTGCGTCATGTTTCACTGCAACAGTTTAAGTATTCCTTGCGGTAGAACACAAAATTTATGTTTTGCTGCAGTTTAAGTCCTTGTTTGTCCAAACCCTTTTAGCCAGTTTATGTTTCCAGTTCATCGAGAACACAAAATTTAACAAGTTCGAAGGAAAGACACCCATACTATAGTTCAGCCAGGGGTGGCTTGACCTTGATTCAACTACAGCTAGTCTTGCTCCCTTTCTTACTTAAATGTTTTGCTAGAGTTGGTCCTTCCTACACCTTTCTTCTGGCAAATATCATTTTTCACTTTTCCGTTTTCCCGATCAAAGTCTAAGTTGCTATGCAGCAAGGCATAACCGAATCCAATAGGCCAAGACCCTTTCAAATATTCCTTTGCTCAAGAAAAGTAAAGGAAACCTTTCCTGGATCCTTGACTCAAAATATGAAAATATGATAAGTTCAAGTGAGATGTTCAGAATTCTTAGAAGCAAAAGCTGTATGAGAAACAGAGGTTCCTGTAAGTTTAATCAAACTGGTCTGTTCCATAATTCCAAAACAAAGTTAGTAGATTTGAGTTTTGACCCCTTTCTCTTGTCAATTGTTAAATTTAATATTATATAATCAAGGAGGAAATAAATCCATATCACTTACAGGGACAGTAAGGGCAGGAAGACCAAGAAGATTACCGGCAATAATGAACCGCATGAGGTAACCTATAAGTATAACAAAGTGAGCCACACATTCAAAGACGGGAAAGCATAAAAGATACAATGAGTAAGCTCATATGTCACTCTATGATGATGCCAATTTATGTTACTCTGACCGAGGTGCGAGTGTCAAGTATGAGTATGTGTCCAAAATCAAGTTTTTAAGTTTTTCCATGTGTTTGGAGAATCATCTCCCCATACGTATGAATATGCATTATGGGAGTTGAACATGGTTACTCAAGAAAAATGAAGAGTTGAAACAACATATAGATGGCAAACCTGAAACCTGCATGTTTGACTCTCCATTTTCCAGAGCACTAGCCGGTATTTTGGGAGCTGTCATGCTGTTGTGCCCAAAAAGAAAAAAAGAAGAGTAATTTAGTGCAAAGATTACTGAAAGAAATTCTCATATGCAAAGTATGCATGGGGAATAAGAATTAGTTCTTAAAGCAGCAGAGATTTTGCAGAATTAGTTCCTTCAGCATGTAGATAGAATGGTGTCTGCTAGTTTGTCAAGTTACATTGCACAATTTCCCATCTTTAAAATAACTTGGTAATTTGTCACAGCTTTGCACTATAATTAACTACTTAAGCCAAGAATGACATGTTTTAGTCATACAGGAGAATTATTTAAAGGTCAAACTCTTCAAAGAAGAGGCTTGAATCAGTTCATTACCAGAACTTGTTGCAAATAGTGATAACAAATGAACTCACTGATATAAATTAAATCAAAATGGTCGAATGGTTAAGTTCACATACCCAGTTGTTGGGGTCACTATGACATCAACCTTCTTGAAGATCTCCATGTGATAGTGCATTATCCTTCGTCTGTAAGGCTGAAACAAGTCAGGCCAAGTAGAAAGTAACGAATGCATTCAAGTTCTAAGCCAGGGAGGGGGGCAGGGAAGGAAAAGTTTCCATCAGATGTTGGATCAAGATAATAGAAGTGCGAAATTCAAAGAATGTTTCCCAATATGCTGCTCCTACTTTGTTTTCTTCTCTTTCTTTTAATTAAACTCCTCATATAAGTAAAGACTACATCTTCAATTATTATCAGATTCTAATCAAAGATTTCGATGCAATGATGCCATCCTATTTATCTCCTTCCTTGATCACCTTCAGCATTCCAAGGTTAAAAAAACTCATCTAGAGTTAAACCAGTTAGATATTTGGTTCTTAATCCAACTAGTTGAACCAATTGGACTGGTCGGATTGATCAGAAACATTTTTAAATATTCAAAAATTAAATTCACATCTAATGTTAACTAAATTACACAGTAAATAGTTAATAAGCATATGTATTTGACTTGGTGGTATGTTTTTTATTATAAAACTAAGAAGCTAAGACTCAAATCTTACCATTTAAAAAAGAACTCGACATTCTATCATCCAGCATGCTATGGCTTATCTTTCAAGAGCAGATTTAAAGTGGGAACCAGATTACTAATATCTCTAACATCTAAAAGACATCGTTTTCTGAAAAATGAAAGTGATCCCCCTTTAAAGATAACAAAAGTTAAGGATTTTTTAGGTGTTAAATATATATATATATATATATATATATTGTAATCTTGAGATGCTCACAAGTTGGAAACAGCTACTATAGAATCCAAGATCAGCAACAGAGTTGTAAATCATACTGTTGCCAATTTCGCCTTACCTAAGACGCTGGCTAGCCACGTAGTCTGATGCAGTGAATGTTCGGAAAAGTGCCATACTAGTGCGAGTATCATATGTCAATTTCACACCTTTCCTGCAGAATTTAGGAGACAGGGATTGAAGATAGAGAATTACAATATAAATCCCCAGTTTAGTAGTCTAAATATTCTAAAGCAAAGAAATTTACCCGTCCTCTAAATCAGGATTTAGTGAGCATAGTGCTTCAGATCCAATGGAAACAAGATGGGCTGTTCGCATCTCATGTATTTCTGGTATTACTATCTCTATTGTCTTGAAACATAACGTCAGTTGTACAACATGAATATGTCAAAGGATGAAGTTAAAGAAAACGGGAACAAACAGCAAACAACAATGCTGACCAGCTTACCTTGCATCCATGGCTTTTTGATAGAAGGTTGAGAACATCTTCACAAATGTCAGAGATATCAGTTGAATGTACATCATTAAACCACTGCATGGGAGAGCTGCACACTTAGAAATATTTATTACAAGAAAGAACACTACTTCTATTCAATCTACTTCCAGTTTACCTCTGTATACTTCCCCAGTCGCAATGATCCCAAAATGTTTGAATTCTCAAGTGATGACAAAACAGGCAAACAAGGGGGACACTACAAAATGCATTACAACAATGATTAAATAATAGATGCAATGAGCCAATGAAAAATGCAACACTGACTAGCTTAAACTCAGTAGAGGTAAATCTTTGGACAAGTAGTGGTAAGGTTGTTGAGGTTACCGGTTTTAAACAGATTCTGTCCTCAGGAGAGGAACCTAAAACGGCTGCATACCTGGAGAAAGGTCTCAGCACACTTAGAAATATTACGAAAACACCAGCTACCAATATTTTCCACCAGTCACAAAGTTCAGCAGCACAGTTTACCAAAAATGCAGAATGTGTATGGGCTAACTGCTTAGAGATTACATCAACTTGCCACCACAGCAAACTGTAAAACCTATTGACAAGCACCATTTTCTTACACTAGTATGACATCTTCCACTGTTGATGCTATTGGTCCAATGATTTCCACAGTCCCAGATCCACATAACGATCTATGGAGATAAAACATTGCAAAAACAATAAATTTAGTCTTGAAGATCGTAAAAAAAAGGTTTGCTTGAGCACTATAGAATTCTGGTTTACAATTGCCATGGTAACCAACAATGAGAAATTCTTATGTTTTCAATAAAATATAAATCATCTGTATGCAGACTAGAAGAAGAGCTTACCCTCCCATGTTTATCCTTCCATAGGTTGTTTTCAAGCCCACTACACCACAAAGGGAAGAAGGAATGCGAATGGAACCTGCCTTTTTTTCAATTAAGTAATAGAATGTTATTTTATTGTAAATGATATGAACAAGACTTGAAAAGGAGATAAATTTTACAACCTCCACCATCTGTTCCTAGGGCAGCAGAACATAATCCAGAAGCTACAATTGCTGCTGGACCAGAAGAGGATCCACCTGTATATCTTTCTTGTGCATGAGGGTTTCTGGTTGTTCTGCACCTCAACACATTGACAAGTTAAACACACACACACACACACACACACATGAGATAAGTTCTAGAAATTTGAGCAGATTAATTATTCTAGCCATAAAAGGTACATACAAATAACTACCAAAAAAATATTAGGGAAGTAACATATCTAATCATGCATCTATTATACATAGGGAGAACAAATTTACCCATAATTTGGATTGTTTCCAGTTGTGCCCATGCCAAACTCGTGCATGTTGGCCTTCCCAATAAGAATCACACCACAGCTCCGCAATCTTGAGACACTAATCGCATCCTTTTCAACAGACCGAACCTCATGCATCCATGTTGATGCACCTGTCACAAAAAATATATTCTAATCTGTCTTTACTCCTTCCTGCAACTAAAAACAGAAAACACTTGGAACATTCATTTAGAAATTAATTGCTGAGCTTATTTACCCTTAGTTGGATGAGGAGTGCAATCTATGTCATCCTTGATTGCCATGAAAATTCCATCCAAAATTGATAACGGATTTCCTACATGACTCACAGCAAAAGTTTCTTTTTAGTTATTTGACTTTATAAGATTACAGTAGAAGGGGAACATGGTAACCATAATATATGGACGAAAATGCTTCATTACAAAAGTACCTTCCTCAAACCTTTGTGTTGAAGCTGCAGCTTGTTTCCTTATTTCCTCAGCATCAAATGAAATCAATAAAGGTGTTGGGGGCTTATGATAGTTACACCCCTCAATTACTGAGATGATCTGTTGCGCCACCTATAAAGCCAAAAAGAGAGAATTTCCATTGTAATTGATTTAGAACAAAAATAACTCTCTAGCACTTAATAGTGACCTACCATAGAAGGTGTCACAAGTTTCGATCCATAAGCATATGCATAATCACGAATCTTCCAATACCGGAATGATGGAAGTGATTCCCCACTCCAGCAACTAGCAGGATCATAATGTGGAAGACACTCTAAGGCAGATTTAACTCGATCTGTAGGTTTTCCTTCTCCATCCACAATGACAACAGAAGGTTCTGTTTCTGTTTGATATCATACAAACAGTCAATTAGTTTTGAAAATACACAAACTAGTAAACTCAATTGATATGTTTCTTGCTCAGTTCCCATTTCTCATTCTCAAACTTATCACAATAAACCAACAAGTTACCATTAAAAACATGTCACTGGCTACTTGGAAGCTCGCAATTCCAAATTTTGTGCAGAATTATTATTATGTTTATAAAATTAATTGTGTAGAATTATTGTTAAATTACTTAAACATTGAAACATGGTACAGTTGTCTTCAAAGCATAAAAATTTCTCCTAAAATTACAATGAAACAGGAAAAAAAAACAGTGAAAAAAGTAATAGCATAAACCTTGAGGAGGAAATTCAGGTTTAAACATGGGTCTTTCTGGTATCACAGTGTTCTGCAACATCTACAAATATCAAACATGACAACTTTCTTGAGAAAAGATACACATTTTAAACTGAGTAATAACTAATAAGTATATAAAAAAGAACCTCAACAATTTTGTTCTTCTTTTTCATGAAAGATAAGATCAAAGCACCTATAATTGGAGCTTCAAGTATCCACACAAGCAGCTTCAGCATCAATCCCGTCAAATGAGGAGCTGCACCCACAAATACAATTAAACCAAACCCAAAAAAGGGAAACGAATTTATTTATAGAATTCCAATTCCACATTTCCCAAATGTAATTCATGAAAGTTGATACCTTTGATTGCTTGTTTCTCGTATTTCACTGTGGAAAAGTCCAGTTCGTGAGCCGGAACCATAACCCGCTTCTTCCCCATCGTCACTAGTGTCTGATTTGGGTGTGAAGCTATGGATGTGAGTGTTGAGAAACTGTGATAATTGGATGGGAAAGTGTTCGAGAAAGTCCTTTCCAAATAAAATAAAATTTCTGTACTAATGGAGGTTGGTTTCCATTGTTTTCTACCGGAAAAGCTGCTTCAGTTTATGGATTACATGCAAAGTGGTCCAAAAATGTTCTCATTGCTAAAAAAAAGTAATCTTGTTGTTTCTGCTTTAGTGACTATTAATTATTTTAATTAGAGATTATTTAATTATAAATAAAATTATTTTTATCATTTAATTATTAAATTTTATAGTTAGAAAATAAATATCTTACTCAATTACTAGTAAAGTTTAAATAGATCATTTAATTAAAATTTAATTAAAATTGGATCATTCTTTTATTAAATTTTAATACATATTGTTTGCATCGTATTATTTTCCATTATATTGCAATTTATTGTTGAATTTAGAAGATTGAGTATTTTTAACCCGTCTTTGAACAGTAAAAAATTAAATAATATAATTTATCCAAATACGAGGTGAAAGTAACCCGTCTTTGAACAATGTTTTTCTTTTTAAATTTGTTTTATTAGGGAAAAACACTATTGAAACAATGTTTGAATGGAAAAACACTATTCAAAGACCGATTGATTTCCCCCTGTCTTTGAAAAGTATTTATTATTTTTATTGAAACACTATTTGAAGACGGGTTGAAAGCAATCTGACTTTCGATTTGAACAATAATTCACTATATTATTAGAAATAATTTGAGTAGTTCAACATTTTTTTTTAAAAAAAAATCAACAATATTGTTGGAAATGCACCAAATCCCATTGAAAAAAAATCCATGTTTAAATTTGAAAAAAAAATCCAAGTCCAATCATAACAGATTTGGACTTGAATTTTACACAATCTGGTCCAAGTCTAATCCGTTATAATCCCTAGACAATAACCTAAATATTTATTAGATTTTTTTATATAATAAATGAAAAATAGTTTTAAAATAAATTAAAAAAATTTCAAAAATGATTTTAAGTTGAATCAACTTGAAAATATGTTTGAGGTGTTTTTAATAAGGTTTTGGAGTGCTTGAAAAGTACAAAACTAAAATTGATTTTGATATAATAAAGAAGTTAAAGGACCTATTTGAAATAAATTTTTAAGTCCTTATCAAATTGAAAAGTCAAACAAATAATTTTTAAGTCAAATCAAAAATACAAAAATAATTTTCTAAGTGTTTTTAAAGTCAAATTTATGTTTTTGTTACAGGCGTTTTCGATACGATTGTAAATGATTTCGATATGGCCTGTAAATTTTAAACTAAGTTCTTCATGTTCTTCCAAGCATTTCAATACGGTATTGGAATGTTTCGATACGTTTTGAAATTGTAAAATTCAGTTTCGAAACTCTTAAATTGGTATCGAAACAAACGTTTCAATACAACCTATGGCTATTTTGATACCGTCCTGTGTTTTATAAAATTAACGAATATTCAAGGCATTTTGATACGCCACGTAAGCGTTTCAGTACCAGGTCAAATTTTCTAATGGCTATTTGAGCTTTAAATGTTTTTGACCGTTGTTTGACACGAACTTTAAAAATTAATTGACTCGTTTCGAAACGGCCTTAGAGGCATTTCGATACAATTTTTAGTAGAACCAAAACGTATCGATACAACACTATAGTTGTTTCGATACACCTATATTTTAAAGACAACTCGTTTCGATACGTTGACCTAGCGATTCAATAGCCCTACTAAATGCACACAACGACTATTTCTTCTTTGATCCCGTTTCGATACAGGTACCCCGCGTTTTAATACAGGCAGTCGCAAAAGTGTATTTATGGTGGGAAGATGAAGGTATAACGTATATATTTATATTCCCAACAAGTTCAACGGTTAGAATTCAATGAGAATATATAAAAACAAGCATTTCAAGTAGCAACAACAACTATTGATCTTCAAGCAAACATCCAAGCATCCAAATCCAACTCCAAGCACTTAATTGTCAAATTCTTGTAGCCCAACTCATTCAATCTTCATCGTATTTTATTTTCTGAGTTTGTGGAGTGAAATTGATTGTAATTAGGGCAAATCTTTCTGTGAGAGAAACTTTCAATTGTCATTCCTTGTATTTGTAACCCTTGTGAGGTTTAAGTCAATCTTTGGGTAGAAATATTAGCTTGTTGTAAAGTTTATCCCCTTGAACCTAAAAAAAGGTTGAATTCAATAGTGAATTGGATAAAAAAATCCTTAGTGAGAACAAAGATAGTGGATCTAGAGCTTGTTCGAAGCTTGAACCATTATAAATCCTTGTGTCTTCAATTTTTTCAATTTTTCAAATTATCCCACAAATTTGAAATTGTTAATTCACCCCCTCTTGGTCAAATTCTATTGATTGATCCACTCAACAATTGCTATCAAAGCTAGACTCTTTGAAGGGCTTAACATCCTCAAAAGAGATCCTAAGGAGTGTTGATCATCCAAGCATTCAAGGCAATGGCATCCACTTCCGGACAAAGCATGTACGAGTCATATTCCATCACCAAGCCTCCCTTCTTCCATGGTGACAATTATCCTTATTGGAAGAATAAGATGAGGTTGTTCATCAACTCTAATGATTATGTTCTTTGGGACAAAATCGAAGATGGTTCATCCATCCCAATAAAGCAAGAAGGAGATCGACAAGTACCAAAGAAGAGAAATGAGATGATCGATGAAGAGAGAAGAAGAATGTCCACAAATGGCAAGGCCTTAATGCAATCGTTGTTAAGTGGCGCTTTACTCGCTCTTGGTTAGTTAGAAGCTTTTCTTGAAAAGCTAACCAAAAGAAAGTTCGAATACGTTGAGGCACACAAAATTTCTATAAAGATTTCCATACATTCAAAACAGGAACAACCGACCTACATAAAGAATCATAGGCTGACTTTTACTTATTGTGGCCAAGGTTTGGAGATCAAATTTGTTGTTATATGTTGGATTCTTTGGTCATGACGTAATAAATTATTGTTTGATAATAATTACACCGAATCAAGGTCGATTTTAGAAGAATACTCAACATTATTGGATGCTATAGATTGAAATGTTGTATCACTGGAAAATAACTTCACACTTAAGTTACTCCACAACATGGTTGGGTGAAGACTAATGTTGACGATGTTGTTTGTTTGAGGGACTTTTCTGCAGCATGTGGAGGGATAGATCCATCCATAGAAGATCTGTGGGAGAAATAATTTATACTGTTGCATCACCTATTGTATATGATCTAATCAAAGAGGAATTTTAATCTCTCCTTTTCTCTTCTCTACACAATCGAAAAAAAAATATTTTTTTACCTAACTTAAATTATTGCATAATAAAATATTTAAATCGCACTCATTGTTACAAAATAAATATTAAAAATAATTTTAGTATATTTTATCTAAAATTAATGTTGTTTTATTTAAATGGCAAAATTCTATTTCGTTGAATTTTAAAACATTTTATGACTAGTTTTTAAATTTTAAATTAAAAAAAATTATTTTTTATGGATTTGATTTAGTGAAGAATGTGATAATTATCATAAATATAATATTTATAGTTAATTATTAATATATTTGATTTAGCCAAGAATATGATAATTATTATAAAATTTTGTGGATATTTTTTTATTTTTTAAATATATAATTATAATAAATCAAAAAGACATATATATACTATATGCATACATCAAAATATATAACATTATATTATAATATTCAAACATATATTAAATCATTTGTGTAAAAACTTTTTAAAAGAAAAATATATAAATTAAAAATAATCGAAAAAACATATTTTTTATGATTTTTCATGTGAATATTTTTGCTTAAATATTTTTATAATCCATCAATCAAATATTGTAATATTTCATTCATATTAAACAAAATAATATAATATTCTTAATAGTATACCAGATAATAAATTATTTTAAAAACCTTATATTCTCTGTAATGCTATATTTTATGAACCAAAGGTCCCTAATAGTTAGGAAATGCCTTTAGTAATTTATTTTAGTAAAAAAACAAATATTTGCGACACAAGACATGTACTTGAGATCACCAAGGAATGAATACATATGAGTAATCAGAAAAATTATATCATGAGTCATTTTCGTCACGTTATTTATAAAATCAATTATATGTAATTATTTATTAATATTTTAATTTTATTGTTTTTATTAAGTGAATCTTTATTTGTTAAAAATTATTTTTAAATTAATTTATAATAAATATTTAAAAATTAAAATAAAAAATAAATATATTTAATTAATTAATTTCATAAATAATACGATAAAAATAACTCATAATATAATTCTTCCAAGAATCCGGAAAGCGTGCTGGTGCTTGCATCATATATGACTGAATGCTTGTCTAAGTAGGCACCCAAGCCTCTGCAGTGCTGTTTGGGCTCCACTTCCTCCGTTCCCTTATAGTTCTTGCACGTAAACATCTCACCACAAAGCTCGGCAAAAACATAGATTACTACAAACCAAAGCTCTGTCCTATTTTATATGTCCAAATGAATGTGTCTGTCGTCCTTGCAGAATGTTTGCAATATTAAGCAGGGAAATTTCCATGTATTCTTTACTAAAACAGTAGAAGTGAAATACAGATATATACAAGACAATGCCATATACATAAATATCATGAAGCAGCTATAAGATGGAAGTCGATGGTACGATAATATCATTGCCCTAGAAACACATTAATGCCGACATGCTACATTTGGATAAAGCTTTTATAATGGGAAATGGAGTTAACCCTAGTCCACTATGATCTTCATAGCTAGTTTAACGGCAAGCTGATTTCATCCATATCATCCAACGATAGGAACACTTCATCCAAGCACGACAATTCTGTTCCATCATCTTCGTCTTCACTGTAGTTTCTTTCATAAACTCGGCAGACAACCCATTTGCTATAATCCTAACATATCACCAAAAACTAGTCAGTTTCCAAGACAATGATGACAAGTAGAAACGTAAACTAAATATACTGACTGTTTGGGAATGTCCTCTACGTTCGGATGGTTTGGTGGTACCAGAATCTGACCCCGAGAGACGATATTCTTGCATTATCCAATTGGTTTTGATGTCGGTCGGATCTTGTCTGATGTAGAAAACCAAATACCTTTTCATGCCAATTCTCTTGCTGCTGCTATTCACGACAGGTTCATCTATTCCCATTGGCTCCCAATACCCATTCCTCGTACTCCTGTTTTGTGTCTTCCGACTGTAAAAGTACCACTGGTTGTCCTCACCCAAAGCTTTGCCTATCAAAAACATTCCAGTTTGAACCATAAAAAAAAGGAAAGAAAGCTGCTTAGTTGATGATATGCTTGTCTAATAAATACCATGTAGTTCCCATGGATCATGTGGATGAAGTTGTAGATCGGGGATGACATCCGGGTGGCACGGCAAGAGGGCTGCCTTACGTTGAAGGAAGTGAACAACCAGCTCTTCATCCGTAGGATAAAATCTGAAGCCCGGGGGAAGATTAACAGGACTATTTCCTCTCATATCTCTCCAACACTGTAAAAAGGAAGACAAAGAAGAAGAAGAAAAAGAGTGAAGAAGAAGGTTTTGTAGTGGGGTGATATTTATAGGGTGAGTGGGAGAAAGATAGAGAAATTATTCTATACAATAGTTTCGGTACATTATTTATGATTTTTGTTCGCTAAAAAATATTAATTAATTTTTATATTTTTCATGTCATTTTTTTAGAGTGAATTTTTAATTTTTTTTATTGTCATGTAAATAGGTAATGAGTGATTAAATAGAGATTAATTAAAAAAGAAAAAGTGATATGTAAAATAAAAATTAATTAACATTTTTTTAGTAGACGAGGATTATAGATGACGTAATAGAACCAATTCATATAATAATTTATTGAGAAAAAAAAGAGATGTATTTGTTTTTATATATATATTATTATACTGTATTGAGTATTGACGTGAGAAAGAAGGTGGGGTTAAATCGGAAAGGACGAGTAAGAAAAAGGGAAATGGACGATTAAGGGCGTGGGAGGGGGTGTTCGTTTCACTGAAGTCTGTGAATATTAGTGGCGTTTAAATTCGGGTATCCGGAGTTAGTAGTTGAAAATATAGTTATGTCTTGATTTAATTTTTTAGATACTCAAATATGATATGTAAAAATTCGAGTAATTATACGAATTATCTAGCCTCAGTGGTTAAGAGAACGGTTATTGTTCTTAGAGGTTACGGGGTTGAGTACCAATAATGCTAGCACAATATTTGAGCGATCAATGTTTAAAGGTTAAGAGTATATTTTAGAACATATATTACTGTAACGTTGTAGCTGATTAAAAAAAAATCAAGTAATTGTGTATCTGAATTTTTATTTTTATTTTTCTAAAATTTTAAATTTAATCTTAAAAAATATACACAAATTTAGAAGTTCAAATTTTATAATCCAACATTTAAACCTAGAAATTTAAAATTCTAATTACATAATCAAAATAAAATAATGGAATTGAATCTTGAAACTTATTGTATATAAAGCTTATTTATAATGATGCAATATTAATTTATAATGATGCAATTAATTTACTTCTTAATCATGCCTCTATTGGTGTCTTCACTTTAAATTATTGGGTTTGAGGTTTAAGGTTAGGGTTATGGTTAAGGTTTAGTAAATTAGGGGTATGATGTATTTTTAAGATGTAGTGTTAAATGTTTAAAATGTAAAAAATTAGGATTAATTTTTAAAATTTAATAGCAAAAGACATAAAAAGAATCATAGTTAGAAGGTAAAAGATTCCTATCCGATCATTAATTGTATTTTTTTACGTCTTTGTAAGATGGAACTATGAAAGTACAAATTTCAGAATTTATTATACTAAATTTTAGAACTGTGATATTTAATTTTTTATACTAAATTACTTTATTAATTTAGAATGTTAATTATTAATTTCTTATATTAAATTAATTTTTATACTAAATTACTTTATTAATTTAGAATGGTGATTATTAATTTCTTATACTAAATTACTAATAAGTTTTTTTACTGTTATTCGCTAAAACATACGAGTACATGGGACTTGGAGGTGTTGAGAGATTATATAAGATCATCCTACATCATGCTTATATCATGCATCTACTATCATACACGTGGCACTCTTCATATTGGGTTCGGTCGAGTATTTCACAACTTTAATTAATGTAGGATTGGATTTTCATTTATATATTAAATCATTTTGTTTGATATAATTATAAAAATTATCCCTTTAAATATCATTTTTTTATTATTTTCTCCCCTAGTAACAATAAAAAACTACTCACTCCGTTTCATATATAATATCTTTTATTATTATTTTTGAATTAAATTTTTTAATTTTGACTCATGATTATTTAAAAAATTTTATTGATAAAAATATAAAAAATATATTTTAAAAACTCTAATCAAGTATATTTTAAATATATATTTTTTAAAATTTAATTATTTAAAATATTTAATATAATTATAATTAAAGTTTAAAAATTAATTTTTAAAAAATTAATAAAAAGCATTATAAGTAAGACGAAGATAATATATAAACAAATAAGTGATGTTAAAAAGCAAACGACCTTACCAAACCAATCCCTTGGGAAAGGAGTTGAAGTTCAACTGGTGTGGAATAGAGGTATGTATTTTGGATTATTCGATCCGATTCGACTCGAAATTCGGATATTTAAAATTTTTGAGTCAGTATTTTAGTGATCTATATCGATCCGAAAAAATTAGATATCTGATTTTTTGGATATCTGAAATTTCGGATCGGATTTTCGGATGTCCGAATATCCAAATTTATGATTTAATTTAAGTATTTTTTTTAATTTGATAGTTTTATTCATAAAAATCTTGGTTTTCAAATATAATAATCAATAAATTATTGAATATAACAATATTTTTATTCATGAAAATTTTATTTTTTTTGTATATAACAAATAAAAATATCATATATAATATTATTTATATGTATAAAAAATTTAAATTTTTCAGATATCAGATCCAAATGTAAAACATTGATCCATATTCGATTCAAATTATCCGAAAAATAAAATTTGAATCGAATATCTAAAATTTCAGATCGGATTTTTTTCACACCCCTAGTGTGGAATGGGTCAGAAAAAATTATTAGTAATTATATGATAGCCCTCGTAATTTTCTTTTGTATTTCAAAAAATATAGGGATAATTAATAGTTCGAACCATAGATTTTAATTTATTTAGATTTTGCCCGCAAGTTCTTTGATTTCATCATCCTCTTTCTTTATGTATATAACATTTTCTATTTATAAGTAATAATTCATTTGGTTTAAATGAATTTAAGATGATTTATAATAAAAGTATAATTTAGTTTGTTATATTTTGATATATAATTTATAAAAGATATTATACAACTTTTTATATTTAAATTATGAAATATATATTATAATACTGACTCTAAAATTTTAAATTTTATTATCGAAATTTAAAAAATTTAAATCTTAAATTTTAGAAAATATATATAAAAACTTTATGTTTAATTTATCTTATTCATACCTTAATGATATAGTGTCGGAAGCTATTTTATTTTCGTTTTATTATTTTTAGAATTATAAATAAGTAGAAATTAAGTCTCAAAGCATATAATAATATTGGACTTTCTTTATAAGAGAAAGAAAAGGAATGGTGGGGTTGCAGAAGCAACACAAATCAAATCAATTTAAGCATGAAGTAGGGAAAATCAGATCACTATGACTCAGAGGCTAATTTTTTAAAAAATATATATATAATATATTTACAAAAATATAATTTAATTTTCAAAAATTAATTTCTTAGTAAAATAAAAAAAATAAGATTGTTTATAGTTTCTTTACATTTAATAAATAATATATCATTGTTCTTAATAAAAATGTTTTATGCATCCATTTTCATATTAATTAATTAAATATATTTTAAAAAAATAAATTCTTTTAATATATTTAGAGTCTCACTCTAGTATATAATGATAATAAATACAAATATATAATTAAAATTTAAAAACATTTTTTAATAAAAACATATAGCTAGAATTTTCTACAACCATATATATCATCTTAGTTTGATAGTAAGTGTCTAGCTAATAGTGGATTACAATTAGTTGATAGCAAAATGTATAGATGATAATTATTTAATTATTTAAACAAACAAAATAATATATAAAGACATGATTATAATCTATACTTGTTTGAATAATTTATTAGTTATTAATATCTTGTATATTAATAAAATTTTAAAAAATAATTTATTTAGTATAACTTCACTAATCATATTTGAAAGATTTATATAGTAATTTATTATTTACATAATTATTTTTAATACAAATTAATTAATTATTAAATATATATAATAATAACAATTACAAAAATTAAAAAATATTAATTTATAAATATCACAATATAAATACATGGGATTAAAAATTAAAATAAACAATGCTAAATTTAGATTATATGAAGAATTTTGATAATTGTTAAGGGTAAAATGGTTTTTAAAATTAATTCCAAAATCTTTAATTTTAAAAAGCTTCTATTAGTATTTTTTTTTTTTTCAAAATGAAAGATTTTACTCCAATTCAATATTTTAATCCGTTATTATTCAAACATCTAAATTAGTGAATTTGATTAGTCAAACCTTTAATATTATCTTAAATCTTTACTTTTTGCTTAAACCGCTATTTATCAAATAGAGCGATCATATAAATTCAAAGGACTCAACTTAAACATAAAAATCGATCTACTAATTTTAAAAAATCTTGAATCTTGAGTTAATCAAGTTTCAATATTTTTAGTTATTCAAAAAAACTATTTTTTTCACTTGAATTTTGTTCGCATATAATTTTATTTATATTGGCTTAGTCAATAATATTTTTCTAAATTCGTCACTGACTATGAGCCGATATAATATTTTTCTAAATTCGTCACTGACTATGAGCCGATATAGATGATTACATGTTCAAATTGATGATAAGTATAAACATAAAACACCATGATTCTAGGTTTTGTATACTCTTACATCAACGAAAGAAATTAGAGTGAATGTAATCTCTTCCAATCTTACAAGTTGATGAGCTTATGTGGATGATTATGTGTTCAAATTGATGATAAATATAAATATAAAACACCATAATTCTAGGTTTTGTATATCTCTTACACCGGTGAAGGACAAATCAGATCATTATGAGCCTTTTTTGTGTTGATACAAACAATGTATCTTCAATAATATCTCATAGATAAAAATTTTTGGTTGTGATGAAATATATTATCATATTCTTCCAATAGACATAATTTTTCGTTGAAAAAATGTGATTTTTCGATTGATTACGTCATAAATCATCGGTAGATAAAGTGTTGGTCGAGTTTTTCAGATCATTTCAATAGGATATTAATCATATTGATTGAGCTTCGCTCTAATACCAATTAATGGTCTCGATGCTACAACCGAAATAACTGTTAAGTGGTGGAGAATATATTAACTGGTGATTTGTGGTGGGAGCTAAAATATTGGACAATGAATATAAAGATTTAGAGTGATTCGAATTTATAATAAAATCTTATATCCATTACCTTAGCTCATCACTAAGGATTTCATCAATTAACTAAGAATTATTCCTTGTTTAAAGCTTAAGAGGACACTTTTATAACCTAAACTTAATTCAAGTCAACAATCAAGAACTCACAACTCGAGTCTTGTGAACACTCTTAAACAAAGAGAAAAATAAAATAAAATAAAAATCCTTCTAAAAAGGTATTTATTTACACTCATAAGCACTCACCCAAATCTTAATACAATTGAACATACATATGCATTTTGACTCACAAGTGTTTGTTTATCCAAAAATGAGAACTTAAGCCTAAGACAAATTTACATTCATGATAGATATTGACAATTGAATCATTGGTTGTTGTTGATGCTTGAAGGTCCATTTTATAGTCCTAAAAGAGTTATTAGTTGTTGGAGACTGTTGGGATTGTATTAGAACCATTGTGATAAATTTCCATGTTGAATTTGTTAAAAAAAATGGTATAATACATGGATATTTTAGAGCTTAAATTTGAGTGGGTTCCATTAGTCAAATTAATTGAGATTAAGTGGATTATTAATCTACTACAAAAGTAGATGAAATTTGTATATTTACATGCTCAAAATGTACAATGGGTGAATAAAAAATTGTTGCTCAAAGTAATACCCATGATGTTGAAAAAAAATGAGATGAAAGTAGAATATCCCAAATTTATTGGGAACATAGATTTAGAAAGCTTTATATATAAAAATTCTTCATTTTATTATTAGAAATTGTACATCCTAGATGTGCCTGATATGCTAGGTACCTTGGGTTAGCCATAGTTGATTTATATAAAAACCAAAGATGGGTCTAAGGCTTTGGAACTGTAACTTTTAAAATTATTATAATAATAATCATAAAAATCTTAAATATAAAATTATTATAATAATTTATCCTTGCGGAAGTCCAATTATACATCTGAAAATCGTTTTTTCTAAAGAAATATTGGCTAATGTTTAAAATTATATCAATTTGGCCAAAAATCATTCCGTATATAAAAACGATTATTGAAATCGCTTTCTATACAAAACAAGTCCCCAAGAGTATAGATTTTAAATAAAGTAGGGAGAGAGATATTTATATAATGAAATAATAAAAAAATATTAATATAATATTACCTTCCTTTTAAGATTGAAGTGACTGCAAAGACTTAAATATTGAAATTTGTTTGTAATTTGTTACTTTCCCGTCACTTCTATGGTCGGCTTAATTAACATGCGTTGTTTCATTACCAATTATAGTTTCTTTTCTAAAATTATTGATTGATGGGATATTTTATACTAGATAATATCATCACAAATAGAAGTGGAACTTAGGAAGAAAACAAAAAACTTGTACCAAAAAACAGTTTGTATATATTATTACATTAAAACTTATTAAAATACAACAATAGAATCCTATAATATTTTAGAGGTGACAAACAAGTCATTTAGTTTAAATTTAATCCGGTTTATATAGGTTTAGTTATTTTTAGATCGATTGATTTCGGATCAGGTTAATTTTGGGTTAGCAAGAGATCGATTGATTTCAGTCGGGGTTTTAGGTCGAATTAGGTTTTTACACCATATATATCACTTTGTATAGTATGTATAATTATTTTTTCTGTATTGTGTGATAATTCACATCCTTTTTTTAATTTAATATATTTTCTTTATTTTGAGTTAGTTTCAGTTTGTGTGAAACCGGTTCGGGTCTATTCGTTTCGGATCCATTTTTGGTTCAACTAGAATTTAGAACGATTTCGGTTCAGTTCAATTTGAGTTTGGGGTCAAATTCGAGTCCATACATTTGGATCAATTCGATTCTCGAATATTGAGTCAAATTTGTCAAGTCTATTTGAATTCAAGTAAAGATCTGCTATAGCCTCTATATATTAAAAAATAATATGTAAATTGTCCAAAATGTATAAGAAAAGCAACTGTACATCTTGGTAGAAGATATGGAAGTTGCTTGTGATTGTGGCCAAATGCTATAGCCTCGGAATCCATAAACTTTCCAAAGTTGGGTGTAAAATAGTATACAACCTGGAAAGTTTTCAAGACATGATCTTGGGAAGGCATTCAAAGACATGTATGTTTTCAGTCTCCCTTTGTCTGAAAGAAACATTTCTAAAATATGGTGGTGAAGTGAATTTCACGTCACAGAACTTGGGACACCATATCATGCAATACAAAGCACAAACATGGTAAAACAGAAGCCTACTGCCCACGCAGGAGCAGGATGCCCGAGTTAAATTGATGTGATTCAACCAAGACAGAGACAACTGTTTCTAGAAGTAATGTAGTGTACCTATGGAGTCTGAACATCCTCGGCTGTGCTACCTTTGGTAATGATTAAAACTGAAGTTTACTGAATCTGGGAATTTTGGTGTGTTGTCTCATCTCTCATGTTCTACTTCTAGGGTTTTGAGATTAACTTATCAGGTTCCCATGGGATTTGCTAGATGAGTTCAAGCATGTTGGCTTCTATGATTCCAAAACTTCCCTAGGCTTATTGTTTAGGATGTCAGTCCCGTGGCATTCTTCCTGCCAAGCCAACCCCTTATGACATATGCAACATCCGAAGGCTATTTAAATCTTTCCTGCATTCATCTTCCAAAGCAATGTTGGGCAATCTAGGCAACCTTAGTCATGTCATAGACAAAGGGTCCAAGGCATACCACAACAGCAACATAAGTCAATATATAGAGCCATGCCCATTCCTCTGTTGTTCCAAGATCTTTCTTGTATTGAAAAGCTCAGAACTCGTGATCTCAACTTTCCAGGCTCCAGACACTAACCTCACATTCAAGTAATTAATCATTGAAATTATAAATATTTAATTATAATTATTTATAATGTTATATTATAATTTAATTTTAATTTAAATCACTTTCTCTAATCATATAAGATATGTATATATAATTCTTTTTTTTTCATATGTGACAATATTTTTTCATATTTTTTATATCAGTAGATATATCATAAAAAATTGAGGGATTCATCTTGAACTTAAAAATAAATCATCTAATTACTAAAATTTTTGAGTTATTCAAGTTATTTGAATTTCTATTTTACAACTCAAACTTTATTTTAAAAAAATTTGAGTAGAGTTTATAAAATTTTTAGTCGATTCGAGTATTTTCACTTCGAGTCAAATTATTATATTTTTTCGAGTCGAGTTTTATTTACCCCTACCGCCTAAAAATGCAGGCCGAAAGATCTACCAGAACCTGACAGTTCAACTTCTTCGCATGCAAATATCCGACTTATCAAACTCAAATAACTGATAATAACTCTTATTTTTCATATCGAAAATCGATTTTTTTTTTTCAAATGAATCGACTTTAAAATTTCTTAATTACACTACGTTTCAGCATGCAGACAAACCAAACGTGGCGTTACAGTAATTATTATGCCTCTATCTACTGCTTCACAAATCACACCGGTAGACAGAGACATTTACACGAGTTTTTGGTTTATAGAAACCTGGCATTGGCAAGTCAATTCCAAGAATTAAAAGCCATGTCCATTTGAAACAAACAGCAGAACTGGCAACTACCCTAAGAAAGAGAGCATGAACCAGAGAAGAAAACAATGTCTGAAATGTTAGTTGTTTCCACCTTCTGCCATTCTATCTCTTACCTTGCTAACCTCATTGTACCCCACAGCTTCTGCCATTTTAACTGAAACTTTCCATCTGTTCTAATTTTGCCATAACTCTTTATTGCCTTTCAATTTGGGTCTTTAATGTGATTACACAGGAATGGATTAAGAATTGTAGATGGCAATCACAAGACCATCATTGCTAATTTCATATTCATTTAATGTAATTTTACACTACAAACAAATCCTTCGGAAGCTTTGGATTTTTAGGTCATTTAGAGTTTTTTTTTGTAAAAATAAGATGTTTAAAATTTATTTTGAAATCTAGGCCAAAAACTACAGTATAAATAGGAGAATGCTACCTGAACATGGTGACTTGGAAGAGAACACCACCTGTAAGTGGCATTTTCCTTTTTCTTTACTTTTTGTTAATTTTGAAGAGAGAACGCCATCTGAGATCCCTTATATTCTAAAATAAAAAATTAAATTAGATTATTCTCATAGTTTTGGGCAAATCCTTCTTCTATGATTATCAGTCAATCATATTTTTAGGACTGACTTCATCCATGTTTGTCAACAGGTTAAGTAGATGGTCTGAACACAATTAGGGGTGAGTATTCGATCGAGTTGAGTCAAAAAATTTCGAGTTATTCGAGTTGACGAGTCATATTTTATAACTCAAACTTTATTTGAAATTTTTTCGGTTCGAGTCGAGTTTAAGAAATTCGAGTTTCGAGTTCCTATAAATATTTAATTATAATTATTTATCATATTATAGTATGATTTGATTCCAATTTAAACAACATTCTCTAATCATATAAGATATGCATATATATATTTTTTCATGTGTAGCAATATTTCTTTATATTTTTATATATCAATGTATATATATCATAAAAAATTGAGAGATTCGTCTCAAACTTAAAAATTAATCCTTTAATTACTAAAAATTTCGAGTTATTCGAGTTTCCATTTTATAACTCAAACTTTATTTGAAATTTTTTCGAGTCAAGTCGAGTCTTTAAAATTTCGAGTCGAGTCAAAACGAGTCGAGTATTTTTGTCTTGAGTCGAATCGAGTTATTCGGTTTTTTCGAGTCGAATCGAGTTTTGCTCACCCCTAAACACAATAATGGACCAACAATATCAATACTATAACTTCGAAATTTGTTAGGGAGACAAACTTATTGCTTTTCTTCAACAATGGGAATAACAACTAATGTGATTTTCCCAATAATTATCTGGATTTTTTATAATTAATGTATACATATAACCTTGTTTTTTTAAAGAAACGAGTAAGCTTATTTATATTACTGTCACTGCCTCGTAGACCTCGTTAGCTGATTCATAACTGTAGCATGCATATTTGCTTTCTTTATATTGACAGTTTCTCACATTTAACTCATCTTGCCCAGCAGCTCTCTCCATAGGTTACCAGTAGCCTTATCTTGTAAACTTCTTCCTCCACGATCCTCTTTGTTGTTTAGAAGATGAAGAAAGGTAAGATCAGAGGTTTCATGTGCCAATCCACAGCGGTAAATGCCATGTGCATGGCAGCTGATCCTCGGTCCATAGTAATGCCTAGAAAGGTTGAGAGAATTTGTTCTGATAATACCAGATTACCCAACAATTCCAAGTACTCTAGACTCGCTGAGTCTCGTAGATTTGTCGGAGCAGACAAGAGACTATCCATTGACACTCCCTTTATTCGAAAGCAAGAGCAGAAGCCAATGTCCCTCCAGAAACCAGTTCAACTAGCTTCATCGGATCATGTTTTCCAGGTCAGACTTGGATTATATATGCCATTTTTCAGGCATAATAAGTGTCACACGAGTACTTCAACTAAAATAAACAGTCAAATTAGTTCCATGTGTGACACTTCATTTTCTCTTACAATCCCATGAACAATTTGCAGGTGGTTGTTCTGCGGGTGTCTCTTCACTGTCAAGGTTGTGCCGGTAAAGTGAAGAAGCATTTATCCAGACTGGAAGGTACCCTTTCAGTTACTTGGTCTCATCATATGAAACAATTCCTTTTCTTTCTTGCTAAAAGATTTGGTTTTTGTTTTGGCAAAAAAACTCAGGTGTTACATCATTCAGTATAGAGTTAGAGAGCAAGAAGGTGACAGTGATGGGGCATGTCTCTCCGGTGGTAGTCCTGGAGAGCATTTCAAAGGTGAAAAGAGCAGAGTTTTGGGCTTGTTGAACAAGACTAAGAATATGGAATTTAGTTGGATGTTGGGTTATGTTTAGGAATGTAGGTAAAATGTTTTAGTTTGAGTAGGTAGGTATGGGAGGACTGTTAGAGATCAGTAATTAGTTGTTAATTACTGATTATTGGTTTGTTAGTATTAGTTAAGCCTACTGAGTTTGTTGTATAATTTTAGGGTTATATAAGCTCATAGTTTGTCATGGGTCATGTAACCTTAATAATGCCGATTAATAAAAGTTTTTCAGATTACTTTCATTTGTTCTCTGTTTGGTTCATCAACTTTAAACACCGTTCTTATTCTCATCCGCCTTTCACCGTCTTTAGTCACCTGATAAACTTCGTTCATAAACTTTTAAATATGACAATTAATTATAAAATCTTAATTTTTATTTTTATTAATGCTTCTATAAAACTAGTAAAGTTTTAAACATACACAATAAAAACAACCTACAAAGACCTTGAAAAAGACAATTCATATTTTAAAACCAGTGAAGATTATAGACATATGCTTTTAAGAGTCTCATTTTAATAATTGTATGTCCCAAAATCTTTAGACCACACCAGTGGAGATTATAGACAGTTACTCTTAAGGGTCTCATTTTAATAATTATATATGTCCCAAAATCTTTAGACCGCTGTTCGTCGCCTTAGAGTGGTGTTTCTTCCCCTGCTCACGTATCTATTTCTCCCTGTTTTTTTACAGCTTTGCTTTTCATCCCTTTAGACGCTACTGCTGTCAGATCATCACTGAAAACATTCTGATTCCAAATTCTTCATCTGATATGTGTGACACAGATATAAAACGCCTTTGTTTTGATCGCCCTAATTAATCAATCCTCTGTCTTTAATATTTTCAGATAAAAACATTATTTGACGGATTAGTGATAGAAATAGCTGACACAAAACATAACAATTTACAACAACTACCAACCACACACAAACACTATCCTCACTATTAACTTACAGATTTTACAAGGACATGTTAACGCCTGTCTCTGGTTGTCGAATTTGAACCAACAAAAGAGTCTTCCTCAGTTCCAGCAATCACATGATGGATCCAGGAATCTGACATAAGATAAGGATTATGAGGCTGGGAAGAAATGATTCAACAACAAGAGATAAAGAGGGACGACTTACCATGCCATGAGACTTGGTATGGATGCCAGGACCAGAAGGCCTGTGGAATAGTAGGTGTGCTATGGATCTATCTATAGGGTTAGTGCCAGTTTCCACATCCATTAAGCCACTGCACCTGAAAACTCATAATATTTAGAAAGGCAACAAAAAAAATGGACTGAACACGTGACAATCGAGATGCAACCAGGATATAGTTAGAATATCCAGCACCACACTCAAAATGTAGCACGAAATCTACTAGTCTAGAACTGCCAAGGGGGTCATTGATACAGATATTCTACCACGTCATTAATATATGTTCCCTATGTATCATCATCCAATGGAGAAAATTGAGCAAAAGTGCAATGTACAAAGAAATTCATGTTCGAGTATCTAACACGTACTTGTTTGTTTCTTCATCCACAAATGAACCAGCCACAACTTTTTCATCTTTGAAGTCACTTTTTGTATTTGTGCAATTATGCCTTTGTTCAGCACTGCTAGCCAATCGGTACAAGCTATCCCGTATGCACAATTTTGTCCTGGTATCCAACTGAAAATTCAAGCAGTTTAACTTTATCAATAGCCATGTTTATTGATTACCAAAATGAACATGCATATCACAAAATATTCTCATCTATTATACCTTTTCCATGACCTGTTGAAGCTGCCAAAAACCAGACGCTTCTAGTGAGACTTCTTCAAACGCAGAACTCATACAAGAGCTCAGCTGATTATTTGAAGAATCTAATTCTGCTGGCTTTCCTACACTAGCTCCTCGAACTTCACTATGACCTTCATCTTGTTTAGATTGATGAACCTGCTGTTGATCAGTAACTGGATCATAAAATGCCATCTTACTGCCCACTTTCTCATTTTTTACATTCCTTTTGGGTGGGGCTTGTGTATCTTGTTGGTAATGTAGATTTCTCCTCTTCTCATTCATTATATTGTCAGAAGCACCAAATGTAGGTCCACTAGAGCACTCTATAGACTGCACCTGATCAGAAGCATAAGATGATTCGTTTGTGGAAGAAGGGTTAACATTATTTTCAGATTTGATACTAGATACAGTTGGACATTCTATAATTTGATCCAAAGGTCTGATGCAGTTGAGATTCATATAAGGAATATTTGTCTGCATGTAATGTAGAGAATCAGGTCCAACGTTTTGTTCGTGCTGCTGAAGGCCTGATGGAGGAAAAAATCGACAGGGCGACCCAGTAAAGGTGTTCTTCACATATGCAGACTGCTTGGTGTTACAAAATTGGTGAAAGGAACCACCATTTTCCAAACGTTTATCTTTTCTTTCTCTGGATGCACTCAGTTGCTTTGACAGCTTTTTTGGCAGACAGACCTGCAATTTGGCAATACATTCAACATGGTAATAACATGTTAAGGAAAACTTAAGATAAGAATCTTTCTTCTGAAACCAGCTAATAAGTGGAGAATGCCGATCATTATCTAACTCTAAATTGAGCTCTATGTCAACAATGAACAAGCATTATGAAGAGGATGTAAATCATGGTCGTAACAAGTTTTAGGCGTCAAGATTTAGATATTTACATCAAAATGTGAAATTATAAATATAATCAAAGGATAGAGGCAAATTTAAGAAACAAGGAACATTTTACTAACCTGCTCATTGGGTGTCAACTCATCCTTACTTTCAGATTCTTCATCGGATACATTTAAATTTGACATGTGAGCAAAAGCGGAATTATCACCTTCCATATCACGGGAATCTATTACATCACATGGAAATACACTTTTCTTGCTGGAATCAATAGTTGAAGAAATTGCATTGTCTGGTCTAGAACTTGCACAATGCTGCGGTATACTATTGAGTTTGGCATCAGCCTTAAATGCATATTGAGATCCCTCATTCACCTGTGAAGATGAAAACCGGCACAAATCATCTCCATTACAGAGACTCCCCAACCCAAATGTAGAATCACAACTTCTGCAAGAAAAATAAGAAAGGATAACTATTAATTGTACTCCATAAAGCATAAATGCATGCACACAAACATACTGAGATCATTCTGAACATCACATAGAGAGGTCCTACTCAAGCTACATGTCAGATTTTACATAACAAAGCACAAAATGAAAAGAATTAAAATGGGATTTTATAAACTACCTGAACATCCTGTCAACATCATCAAAATTGTCGATGTCTCCCCATCCGTAACATAAAAGATCTCTGTTTCCTTCGTCTTCGTGAAGATTATTAAAGAA
The DNA here is from genome assembly GCA_035048815.1 of Abelmoschus esculentus. Taxonomy (NCBI): domain Eukaryota; kingdom Viridiplantae; phylum Streptophyta; class Magnoliopsida; order Malvales; family Malvaceae; genus Abelmoschus; species Abelmoschus esculentus. Next base: position 9,990,266 of record JAUCBN010000049.1, read on the forward strand.
ACTGAGATCGCCATCGGCTTCTGGTATGGGATTTAGTGGAAAACAGTAAACATTATTGTCCTCTGTAGCACACTTGTCAACCAAGATAGAATCATCAGCACAAAATTCACTGCCAACTAAATTCAAATTTCCAGTTTTCAGACCATGGTTGGACATACTTGGACATAGTTCTTTGAGTGATTCATTATCACCTGAAGTGGAAAACATACCATCAGGACTGTGAGACCACAGTCCCTTCTCTAACATTCTGTTTTTGTTCAAAGCATGTAAACTTCTTCCCTTCTCCCCCAAAATACTATATTTAGTCATATCCTCAGCACTTCTAGTAGCTTCAATCACTTCATGTAGTGTTTTTTTCCGATTTTCACCATGAGCTTCGAATTGATCACCATATTCATTTACAGTACGTGGCACTATATGATCATCACTAGAACCAAATTCATCCCAAACATTATCTACAAGCTGTAACATAAGTTGTTCAAGTTTAGTCAATCAGTAATTCTTCAGCAAAGGAAATTAAAATCTAGTTCTAGTGAGCAAATGAAAGTAAAATCAAATTTCAAGTGAATCAAGAAGTTGAAATGATTTCATCCCACAAAAAGCTTTAGTGACACAGTGGAGTATGAGCCTTGCCAAAAAAAATGGTAATAGAATAAGTTATTAGAAAAAAAAAAGTGAAATTAATTCTATAGTCCTTTCAATCTTTTTAAAATCTTATTATGCCCCCTTAAAATTTCTAATCTCATAATGGTCTTCCCCTTCATAAATTTTCTAGTTCCACCCATGAACACACAATTAGAACATGAATGTAAACTGGATAAACTTGAAAAAAAAAATTAAAACTTTCTGACACAAATCCCATCCTTTGATCAGCTGTCATATTTATGGCAGACATCTATGTCTGGTTTAGCTTTCTGACACAAACAGAATTATAACAGATCAGGAAAACCATTAAAAGAAATATAGAATTAGACCTCAAATTATTGAATCATAATATAGTTTAAATCTAAAAAAATGTGAAAATAAATAAAACAAAAAGTAAATTACTTAAAGCTGCAAGATTTATAGCATTGAATTTGAATACGTAATAATATAGCATCTTCTAATTCATTGTTTTTCATGTGCTAATCTATTTCAGCAACCATATTTTTTCCTCAACAACCAAACCGCATAGATTTACCTTAACTTTTAGTTAAAAAAATATGAAATTCCGATTCATTTCCTGCATTTTCTCGGCAACCAAACACACACATGTATAATATACAAGAAACCCAAATCTAAACAAATCAAATAAAAAATAAGTTACCAAGAAAACAATAAAATAGCACCGATCTCCTAACAAAATCTCATCTCAAACTGATAATTTTCACCTGAAAATCAAATCCTCCAACCCCAGCAAAGGTAAAAGTTCACCGTAAACGAAGGCTCTGAAATCCACAGCACAAAGCTATTCAGCAGTAAACAAAACCCGTCAATTCAAAAGAGAAGAGATTTCTAGGAGGTTCTGGACAAAAACTGAACAGACAAAGCACTCGAATTATTTTATATATTTTTTTTTCTTCTGAATTGGAATAATAATGGGGAAGGATGACACGTGGCGATGAGATGAAAACAGCGGCTGCGCTAAAACCGGTAGATATCAGGACTGGTAGTGGAGGAGAGCATGGCGATGAGATCCGATCAGAATCTTTGATTTGATTGGCCCACGTAAGGTTAAACTTCGGGGATATCGACACGTGTCCAGGACACTTGGCAGAATTTTGAAAAGTTGGGATTCACCGTTCACGTGGTTTGACAAGTGTATATTATTTAATTATTTTTGTTGCCGACCCTTTAATTTTTTAATACGAAAACATTAGTTAATGGTTGATTGAAGGGTTTACGCTCTTGTTTTGTACTATATTATTTTGTTAGATGAGGTATTATATCCATCGAATATCGGTAAATATTTTTAGTATTAAATATTATTAAATTAATTAATAAAGATTAAAATTTTTAAGATTTAATATATAATTATAAAATATTTAAAATAAAATTTTGAATAAATTATTTTTATATACTATATATTTTATTTTTTAATAAATCATTTAAATTATTTTTTTAATTTAAAAAACCCTAAACTCAAAAGCCTAAAATTACTAAACCTTAAACCCTAAAACTAAAAATTATAAACCTAAAAAGTCAAACCCTACACCTTAAAATCTAAAACTATAAGCTTAAACCTTAAAATCTAAAACGTAAAATTTGAAACCCTAAAAATCTAAATCTTAAACATGAAACTCAAAATTAGTTTAGGGTTAATGATTCTATGATTTTAGGTTTAGGATTTAAGGGTTTTTGGTCATTTAAAGTTTATGATTTTAGATTTTGGATTTTATGATTTATAGTTTAGTATTTTGGGATTAAGGTTAAGAGTTTAGGGTTTAGGAGTTTAAGGTCTTACATTTTAGGGTTTAAAGTATAAGGTTTTAGGGTTTAAAATTTAAAAATTTTTATTTTTAAAATTAGTTTGAAATTAATATTTTATACAATTATTTTAAAAAATATAATATATATAATAATTTATAAGCATATGTTAAATCTTTAAAACTTTTAATTTTTATAAATTAATTTAATAATATTTAATGATGTTTAACGTTTATAATATTCAACAATACGTATAAATAAATTATTTTATTACGTTTAAACTATTGTTTTTTGTTTGTCTCTGTTAAAAATTAAATATAATATTTTTTATTTAATCAACTAAGAAGTTGTCACCTTTTAGTCTTGAACAAATGAAACAATATTTTTTGTGGAGTTGGATGGATTTGGACTTGGGAATATTTCATAAAAAATTTAATAGCAAATTATTGAATTAACCTTAGAATTTAAATAGAATTTATTAAAGTTAATATTTAAATTATACTCTTTAAATTTTAAAAATAAAAAAATTATCATAGATATTTGAATTGGGAAAATCTTGCGCCAAAACCAAGATATTTAGCCATTAAACTAGATTAAAAATTTATTATATATTTATATAATTTAATTTTTAATTTAAGATATATTATTAAAATAAGGCGATAGAGAATCGAAAGATGAACAGATAAGGTTCTTCTTCTTGTCTGGGTTTAAGATTGAATGACTCAAAAGGATTTGAGAGTCTTGGTTCTTAAGAAAGCAGAAAATGAGGCAAAAGGGAGGTCGGGTTTTATAAAGTTAATCGACGAAAGTTCGGTATTAAAATCTGAATTATGAATCATTTATTAGGGGCTGAAATGTATGATTGGGAAGAGTGTGATTTCACTTATTGTAGAATCTGATAGTTTAGAAACGATTTGATTGCTTAACGGATCATCTATTATAGGCAAGGACGGAGTTAAGATTTGTGGTTGACGGGGGCAAAACATAAATACTTAAAAGTAAGGAGGGCAAATTCATAAAAAAAAAATAATCTGAACCCTATCGGCCATCAAGGACTCAATTCTAATTTTTAAAATGGTTTTATTACCCTAAGATTCCTCTGCGTTTTCAAACTAAATTTTTTGCCATTCCGCCTTTGCAAATTTAGTCTTCCGTCCTTCTGATTGTGTTTGAATTTTTAATTTCATCACTTTTCTTAAGTATACATGTTTTTAAGGGTTTAATACTCGATTTAGACCAAAATATTTATTTCATTTCATTTTGGTTCAGTTTCCAGTGGTAAAATCTTCTTTTTAGTCATTTAGATTTTGTTTTGTTTCCATTTGATACCTTGCTTTGAATATTTAATTTATTTAATCTTTTTACTTATTTAAATATACGTGATTGTTACAATCGTGCATGTTTATTTATTTTGTTACTATACCTTACCTTCGCATGTATATAGTATTTGTCCTATTTTTGTTATTTGTTTCCTTTATTTTATTGGGCGCAAATCGCCTGCTCTATTTCTGTGTCTCTATTTATGCTTCCACTTCAAATTAAAGGTTTAGGGTTTATGGTTTATGATTCTAGGTTAGGGGTTTTGGTTAGGGTTTAGAAAATTAGGAGTAAGGTGTATTTTTTAGGGTGTAGGGTTTAGGATCTAGGATATAGAAAATAAGGGTTTAGGGTTTAAAATTCAATTTTTAAAAAAATTTAAAGGGGGCACAAAAGGAGACACGAAAAAGAGGCAGAGAATTTTTTTTCTATTTTATTATATTTTAATATTTAAGTGTATATAAATTTCCTGGGTAGTTTTAAAATATTTTATTAATTATATCTTCGTAAAAATTATAAATTTATAAATTATAAATAAACACAATAGCAAATAAAGATTAAAATTGTAATTTAGCTTTCAAAAGTATTTTTTCAACTAAAAAAATTAAAAAATTGTGTTTGAATTAAAAATCACCTTTTAAACGCAACTTTTTCTCTAAAAACTCTCTGTTTAATATTATTTTTGGTCTCAAACTAGTTTTTGACAATGTTAAACAAAACCAAATTCTAGTGTTCGGTGTTTAAAATAGACTCATGGTGCTTCTAAGCGTCGACGCGAAAAAATGATAATAACATTGATTGATCTAAAAAAATATTTGAGGGTGTACACACAAAATTTTAAAATTTTAGAGTGGACACAACTCATAAATATTAAAAAATTTAAAAATTAATTTATAAATATTAAAAAGGAGAAAGGAGGACCATAACAAATTAAAAATATGATCGAATTAAAATAAAGAATAAAGAATAAATGTTATATTTATTAATTTTTAAAATTAAATTACACTGTTTGAACATAAAAAAACATAAACATTTAATATATTTTTATATTAAATATTTTAATAATTATATTATTTTTTTAACGACGATTATGATCAAATTAAATTAAAACAATATTTTAATGATAACGTTAAAATAATTAAAAATTCAGATACTAAATTCAATAATTAATCAAAATTTATCGACCAACTTAAATAAATAGAATAATCAGTATTAGCATAAACGGCACCGTTTCCAAACTTTTCCTCCTTTCACTTTCCTTCTCCACCCAAACCACTCCCCGATCCTGCAATATTTCTTCCCCAGGTATGGCTAGCAATAACGCTGTACATTGATTTTAGACATTAGTGCTACATTACTGCTGCTTATTAGGTTTAACTTCTAATTCGGTATTTGCTTCGTAACTAGGTGTTGCTTGATTGTTTTATCTGGACGAGAACTTAGTTTTTCATAGTTTATTTTGTTGTACTATATGGAGATTTTAATCTTCTTTTACATGTATGTTGCCTTTCTCTTTCTGCAAAATAACTCTTTTCCCGCTTTCTAATGATACAGTTTGCTCACCATATGTTTGTTGATTTGTCTGACTCAAAAAACTTTCATATGCTAGGTTATCAGTCAAGAGAAGAGTTCGGAAAAGATACCCTTTTCATTGTAACAAATACCAGTCTCAAAATGATCAAATCTTTGACTCTCAAGGCCTGATAGTTGCATTTTTTGAGGTATGCTTTTAGTTTAAGTAGTTTAGATTCAAGTTATTCGTAACTTTTATATTGTGCTTCCTTGCTTTTATTTTTTGGTTGTGCCTTAAATTGATGGAGAAAACTCCCCCCCCCCCCCCCCCCCCACACACACACCGTACTGTTTAAAGTTTTTAAATTTGCAGTTGCACTTGGGTAGGTTCAATGGAAGTTGATGATGACAACAGTCCATCAACTTCAATTGCAGTTCCTGATGGCCAAACCACGGTGTCCACAGCTGGTAACACCTCAATTCTGCTTGTTCAGCTTATGGCTCCGCCAGTGGTCACACCTACAGTCGTACCACCTATAGCTCCAGTACCTGTGCCATCTATTGCTGCAATACCTTTCGTTTCTCTACCCCAGGTCACCCTCCTGTCCTTAAGCGACCTGTTTCTCAAAATGGTGAGGTGAAAACTGGTGATTCAGACTCTGACCATGAGGATGATGGACGAGCTACTGGCTGTGAATATGAGATCTCAGAAGAGAGCAGACTTGTTAGAGAGCTGCTAGAAAAGGCAATGCAAGATCTTCTGATGAAATGACGAGCCGCTGCACTAGCTGTGCCTACTAATGACATGGCTGTATGTACTCGACTTCACCGGCTTGGTGAACCTATAACTCTTTTTGGAGAAAGAGAGATGGAAAAGAGGGAAAGACTGCGAATGATTATGGCAAAGCTAGATTCCGAGGGCCAATTGGAGAAGTTGATGAAAGCTCACGAGGAGGAGGAGGCTGCAATTTCTGCTAAGGCAGAGGACATTACATATCCCTTTTATACTTATGGTCCAAGAGAGCTTTTGGATGCTAGGATTGATATTGCAAAGTACTCTATTGCAAAGGCAGCTTCACGTCTTCAACGTGCCCAGAGAAAAAGGGATGATCCAGATGAAGATATGGATGCTGAAATTTATTGGGCTCTTAGGCAGGTAGGGGATTTGGTTCCTGATTTCAGTGAAATTGGAGATGATAGACCACTTTCAGGATGTTCTTTCTCACTTGATGGAAAACTTCTTGCCACCTGGTTTGCTTCTAAATCTTCGTTCTTGTCTTCATTAAAGATTATGGCTTAGTCTTTATGGATTAGTTTTCACTTTGCTTTACCAATTTGTTTTCATCATTAAAAGGAGTGAACACAAGTTTAAGTCATGCAAATTTCCAGTTATTCAGAGTGCTAAATTTGACCCTCTTAGGGTAGTTATAATATATATGGTTTTGAGACCACTATGTTTCACACTTTTGCAGCTCTTTGAGTGGAGTTGCTAAGTTGTGGTCAATGCCTAGGGTAAGTAAGGTTTCTGCCTTAAAGGGTCATACAGAACGTGCAACTGATGTTACATTTTCTCCTGTGCATGATCATTTAGCAACTGCTTCTGCGGACCAAACAGAAAAGTTGTGGAGCCCTGACGGATCTCTCCTGAAGACATTTGAGTGTCGTTTGGATCGCCTTGTACGTATTGCCTTCCATCCTTCAGGGAAGTACCTTGTTACAGCAAGCTTTGATAAAACATGGAGACTGGGGGACGTAGACAGTGGTGTAGAGTTGCTTCTCCAAGGTCACAGTAAGAGTGTCTACGGAATTGCCTTCCACCAAGACGGATCTTTAGTAGCATCCTGCGGACTTGATGCAATTGGTCGTGTTTGGGATCTTCGCACTGGGAAAAATATTCTTGCTTTGGAAGGCCATGTGAAGCCGGTAAGACTGTAAATTACTGGTCATTTTTTTCCTTTTTTTTCCCCATCATCATTAGCATTAACAGGTTTACAGCTCTACCTATTGATGATCAAATATCCATCCACTTGATGGTACATTACGAAGCTATGGAATGCTGGCAACACTGGAAAGGAAAATGATATGGATATGGATATGGACATGGACTGAGGGGAGCTTTTGAACCGTTGATTTGGTAGATCTAGGAGAATGTTAGGTGGTTTCTGTATTGCTACCATTGGATCTATAAATACATATATATAAATAAGGGTAATTATTTCATGCCAGAGCGTTCATGAAACTTTTGATTACAAAAACGTCTTAATTTTAAGATTTAGACTATATTTAAGGTATAAAATTTTAAGTTTAATAGTTTTAAATTTAAAAATTATTGATAAAATTTTGAGTCTATAATTAAAATTTAGGATTTATAGGTCAATTTAAATCTTTATTTACTAAAAAATATTTTATTGTGTGGAGGAAGTAGGACTACTTTCACCATTCTTGTAGCTTCCTGGTAAGGATGTTGGTCTTTTTAGTTACTAGGTATAAGACCACAGCTTCTGTTCTGTTTCTAAAATGTCAACTTTCACAAAATCCAACGTTGCATTTCATGTTAAGAACATGTTTTTGTATTTAATGTTTAAAATTTAATATAAGGTTTAGATTTAAAATTTAGATTTAAAAGTTTAGGAGATAAGATTTAGGTTAAAACATTCCTTGACTAATGTTAACCGTTAATATATTAATGTTAAAATTTTAATATATTAACGTAATCATTTACGGTGATGATATAGTAGTTCACATATAAATATTGACATGGAAGAGGAAAAACATTTGATATTTAGGAAGTTTAAGGTAAAATTATTTTTTAAAATTAAATTATTTTTATGTTATATTTAAATAGAAACATTAAAATTTTAAAAATATATAATACATTGTTACAACATTAAAAATAAATAATAAAAAATACAAAAATAATATATTAAAAAATTTTAAAAAATAAAATATATACAATTAAAAATATCATGTTATAAAGTGATAAATTATTAGAGTTATTAAAAATTTCAAAATAATGACACGAGCTTTTTAACCTAAGTGGTTAAAGGAACGGTTGTTCTTCTTAGAGTTGTCTTCTTAAAACTTGTTATACCAATAAAAAGTTGATTCGTTGAGATAGTGTTATGTTTTTTTACTAAACTAAATTCTCAATTCTCAATTCTCAATTCTCTCATCTTTATCTTTCTTAAATCCCTAATAAAACCATTAATAACTTATTAAGTGATAATAAAATACGATTTTGTTTTTAAGGTTGATGACCCATTTAACCAATCATGGAATACATGTGTGTTTTCTATGGTTAGTTCGAGAATGAAATATTTTTGGTTAAAGTATTGGAGTCTAGTAATTTTGAAATGATTTTCAAAATAAGATCTTCTTTTTTTATGACGTGTCGCGATAATATTTAACGTTTGTGTTAACTTGTAAGATGATTTATCGATTTTAAGGTGGGAATCACCATATTTTTCATTGAATATAAATTTGATGCTTCGTGTGACGTGCGAAGGTATGAAGATTTTTGAAATATAAATGATAATAATTATCGAAATACTCTTATTTGTGGAAGAAAATAATTATTGTATGATTAGTTAAAGAAGTAAATGCTTGAGACTTCGTAAATACTTTTAATTGGTACTTAGTTTCCTTGGAAATGAGTCAAAGAAATTATAGTTATATTATAATAGATCGTTTTTTTGTGAAAGTCGTGTTGACTTGATTAGAGTCAAGTAAAATTTTAAAATCTTTGAATATGTTTTATAATTTGACAATGATGTATTTTTGTGCAATGGGGAAGGTTAGGCCTACACCAATACCGAAAAAAGTTGAGTGCTTATTCACTAAAGAAATAGAGATTAGGACAATGATGCGAGTGAAAGTTATTAAGAATCTTTAATCGTATGATTGATTATCACCTAAATAAAGTGAAGTTGATAAGTTATGAATTGTATAAAGTTCATTTCATATTAGAGTATTATATTGTTTATGAAATCAATCAATAATCGTAATTCATGATCACACTTAAAAGTATCGATATTAACTTTACGTGATATTGATACTCGATTTATCTAAAACTCAATACTAATTTATCAATACCAGTACCCATAAATTTATTAGTTAAACTTCGAGTTGAGGATTTGTTAGCTCTAAAAAATAACATCTGATTTAGTTAAGTAGGTACAATGTTATGATTGAATTTAGGCTTAATGACTTATGATAGACCTAGAGAAAAATGTATCAAGGCAGATATTCTTCATGCATAGTATAATAGTTACTGATTGATAAATTTTAAGAGCAACAATTTATAATAAACTTTCATCGTGAATTTTACAAGACAATAAAAATATATGAATTTATTGAAAAGTTTTTGACTTAATCTAATTAAGAGTCGGTCATTGAGTTATTCAGAGTTAATTGGGATGTTTTAAGATTTTTCGAGTAGTAATTAAATAGAACGATCATAAATTTTATAAATAATATGAGAGTATATAGCTTCATTGAGATTATATTTTGAGTAATGGTATAATTTTTTGATAAGTATCATTTATTTATTTCAGGTAAAGCTAAAATCTATATGAAAAGTCTACTTAAACTGAGCTTGGTTTAGGTCGTACAACACTACAATGTGTACACCTTTTTCTCCCAATTCGATAATCGAGTTTCTTAGTGAAACTTTCTCCTTGATGGAATTTCACACATTGACAGATCATAGTAAATATTCAGATAACACCTTTTAACTAACATTTTAATTTTGAGCATGATACTTCTTTTCATGAACTGAGTTTGTGGGTGCTTTAATAGTCGTATATTTAAATAAGCTTATTGAGGTCTACGGTTATTCTTGAGATGAGTAATTATTTTAGAAGTCGTGTACCAGTAAGTATATTGATAAAAGTTATCACAATATTTAAAGTTTCATGGGAGAAATCTTTTTGTATCGGATGATATGACTTCTTAACTCTACTTATTTTAACCGTGTGAGGTTATGGAGAAAATCTAGTTATACATTATTCTTTTTCGGTCTTAACACATAAGTAAGATTTATTGATGGTGATGTATTCTTGTGACAAAGTTGTCGAGGTATCATCGGGTTTATTCTATGCTTCTTGTAGTGTATTGAATGACCCCAAATATCTTATAAAAATCAGTTAAGATTGTGTTATATCGTTAAAATATTAGACTTATAATTGCTAGGTGTTATCATATATTAAAATAATACAATTGAAAATTTCTGAAAGATTTTTAAGAGTTATTAAAAATTTTATATTTTTATTATATTAATGGATATAAATTTAGAGGATAAAGTTTTCTTTAAAAAGAGGAGAGTTGTAATGACCAAATTTTTTGTTAATAAATTGGACTTCAAATTCAAGTTTAGATCTTTTAAGTTGGTGAATTAATTAAAAGAATTTAATATCAAAATCTCGATTTAGAGAAATTAAGGACTTAAATTAATAAAATATTTTTGGGTGCCCAAAGTTGAGTCAATAAAGAAGATAAATATTTATTTAATTTATTTATTCAATTTTATGGGGATGATGTTATTTAAATTAAAGTAGCTGAAAAATAAGAGAAATAAGTATAAAGAATCTTATTGGAGAGAGAGAGAGAAAAGTGAGATGGTTAAGAGTTTGGATTTGATCTACCAACGTCTATACCATCGTTTATCTCATTGTCGACATTGTTAGATAGAGATCACCGACACAAATTGATTGATGTTTGTCATATCGCCATCGTCGTTTATTAGGTTAAAGGAAGAGAAGTTTTTTATTGTTGAAACGTGATTCATCTTGTGACCAAATTGTGAATTTGAGTGTACGATTATGTTTAACTTTGTCAGAATAACGAGATTGAAGTTTGTCATAACCGTCCAACCAGTAGAGATCTTTATACATACCCCATACGTTATCGCTTACACTTGTGCATATAATAATTGTAAAGAGTACGTGCATAAGGATCTCATGCTCTGGTACTACATCGATTCAAGCCACCTAAGTACACGTTACTTGTCACACTATATCACTACCTGCATGTGTACCACAATTATCCTACAATGCACCACATTAGGGCGTCTAACTATTGACCAGTGTTGACCAGTCTTTAACCAATTGTTGATTTTTTAAGGATCCTAACTAGGAGTTTTTGATGTTCTAAGTTTATTTTTGTAATTTATTTTGAGAATTTGAACTCGATAATCTATTTTTATGCATTTGACCTTGCAGATTAGTTAGAGAATATAATTAAAATATATTGTATTCATATTCAGTTTGAGGATTGATTGGACTCGAATATCAGATCAAGAGAAGTGTTTAAAGAGACCGAGTAAAGATTTATCAATAATCGTTTGAGGTTGGTACAACTTGAACTCCAAAATACTTCATAAGAATCATAAGTATAATTACTTTGTTTACTAGTAGTTGCAAAATAGGTAAACAAGTAGTAAGCATGTTTAGAGACCAGTATGACGTGAATAAATATTTATAAGATGCATAATGATGTGTAAGGTTATGATGTCTTTTAGGGGATTTAAAACCGTATTGATTCATTCAAGTATTCATATAAATATTCTAATGATAAATTAAATTACATATTATGATATTTGGGTGATTGTAGTATGAAATTTGCATGCTTGAATTGAAATTATGTGTAAAAAAATAATATTGGTAAATATTCAAATAAATAATCACAACTCGATAATTAATATTAATTACATAAATGCGTTAGTAATTGAATCTTAATATCTTTTATAAGCTTTAGGGATCGAGTAAAGATTTGTAATATTGTATTTTTCTAAAATGATAAATGAATAAAGGTTATATAAGTATGGGTCCACATGTGTCAGTATTTAAAAATTTTAAGATCTAAATATATAATTTCAATATCGGTACGCGTGTGAGTACTGATACTAAGTGTACCATATTGATACTCATGTTCGAGTATTAATACTCATTGAGCCGAATAATCTATAATGTTAGCTAAATATGAGAATCCACGTATAAGATTAATGAATTGATTAGTTAGTGCGTTAATGAAGATTAATGGATATAATTAATGAGTCCATAATATATTATCAGTCTGATAATATAAAATTAATAATGTAATGGTGATTAGCAATAATAGGAAGATCATCGGGTTTTAATTGTTTGTATGATTGATAGATATTTAATAGATTGCTTTGATGATTAATGAAATCTAGATACCTAAATAGTATGTTTGTTACAACACTATGGTTAAAATATCGAATAAAGGTTATCGATATTGTGTGATCAAACCTCATTCGAATAATACTCGAGGGGAGATTCAAACTGTAGGGGTATGTTCTGAATACTATGCGACTCGGTCTTACCAAGGGTGTATGTTTTGATACTATATGACCCAACCGCACCCAAAATGTATGCTCCCAAGGCTGTGTGACATCAGGCCTCACTTTAGTTTTGTTGTTGTATGATAAATGTGTTTTTCCTTAGTTGATCTGATGAAATATCAATTTAGTTGGGTCTTGTGTGTCATGTATGATGACTTATATGACAAAAGCATACATTTAAGGTATTAGCAGTAGTTCCACATGTTTTTTTATTCTGTATTATTGCTCGCATTAGCTAGCATGATTATATTTATGATTAGCATGAGGTATAATAGAGTAGATGTGTATCATTGAGTTTTGTAAGTTTTACACTTAGAATTGTTGTTTTTATGCGTAGGTTGGTAGATCGATCGGGAGCTTGAGGAGCACTATCATTACGAGATTCTAGCAAGAGGTGATTATCGGAGTATGATATTTGTATTTAGAGACTATGTATTCATAGAACTAGACCAAATAGAGTGTGTAAATATTTTTATTATATTCGAACCTTTTTAATTTGTAAATTGTTAAATTTTAAATTAAATACACTTAATTTTATAATATCAATATTTTATGATGGTAATGATTTAAATTATGAATTAAAATTTTAGCAGGTTGGATCGATGATCCAATGTGATACTTCGGATCTTCAATCGTATTGTAGTTTTATAGCTCTTATTTTAAAAAAAAATATTAGAGAATGTAAGTTCAATATTATAGTTTTTATTTAAATTTTTATTTTTTAAATATGATTATGATGTATGTTTGGAAGAACATATGAGGATAAAGCGAGGCGATTGGAGCTAAGATGGGTACAATCGTTTAAGGCCATACTTATGTGTGTTCACCACACATAATAGAACTAAATCTTGTCTTCGTCTCTACTCCACCACGCACAAAATTTATGTCTATTTAATTGTATATGAAGTTTGACGAATTGTTTGAAGAAGATAAGAAAAATGGCATCAACTTACTTGATTATTGGTCTTTGACAACCCAGTGGTGCGACAATATACTCGTATTACAATAGAATAGAACTTAGAAGTTAGCAAAAGACATTTTTTTCTCAATCAAATATTAAATACAATGGATTCTGAGTTGTTCGATGAAAAATATATATCAACAAGCTTAAACGAATATAAACAAATAATTTATTAAAAATTCATAAATATAAATAAATAAATCTTTTATTAGTATGCATTTATTTAGTTACATAAATAGAAAATTTTAATCATATTTATTCATTAATAAATAAATAAAAATAATTTTTTTACGTTTAATATTAGGGATGACAATATAATCCGAATTCGATCTGAATTCGATTCGATTCGAAGAAAAAAATTTAATCCAAGTTCGATTAAAAAAAGTATGAATCCGAATTCAAAAATAATGTCCGAGTCCTAATAGGAGGTGGATCGGATATGGATATTGTCATGATCCGATCCGAATTCAATCTGAATCCATATCCGATATGAATCCGATCCATATATAAACCCGAATAAAAATATTTAAAATTTTTATATTTAAAAATTTTAAGTTGTTACTTTAATTTGTGTTATATTGGATTATAATATTTGTTGAGATTTATTTGTGCTATAAATTTAAAATATTTGTTTGATAAAACATATATTTTTTTTATTTAAAGATATTTATTTAAGTTGTTACTCTAAAAATTAATTGAATTTGGATTTTAGATATTTTATTGGATTGAATTTGGATTTATATAAATGGATTTGGATTCGGACTTAGATTTTTTAAAGTCTGATTATTAATTGGATTGAACTTAGACTTTATAAAGTCCGATCCAAATCTGATCCATTATCATCCCTATTTAATACGGTAATTGATTTATAATTTTATTTTATTTGTTTTGTTTTAACGTGACCCTACCAAATTCGTTCATCGCTGTCCGCAAAAAGGCGCGCGTTTGTGAAAAAGGCAGGGCGAGGAATAGCTTATAGCCCCTTAAGCGCGTGCAATTCAGTTTCCTCTTGCTCCTTTATTTTTGGTTTATGGTTAAAGGAGTAGAAGTAGTTAAAAAATCACGCTCGCTTGAAACTCAGCGTTTTCCATTTCCGTTCACAGCGTGATCTTCAAGCGTGATCCCCAAATTTTGCCAAAAAGAGATTGAAGAAAAAGAGAAATCAAATCAAAAGGAAAGATAAAAATGCGAAACCCTAGAATCTCCTCGCCCTTTATCCATTAAACCTTTGTTTTTTTTTAATTGTTGTATTTTCTGGAGTTATTGTTTATTACCTTTATGCTCATGGCGGAGGAGGTTGGATTCGGCAGTGGAAGTTCATCTTCCAAGAGAGAGATCAGTGGCGCGGGATTATCTTCCATGGACTCGTTAGAATCTCGTTGGGTGTTCCAAGACGAAGATGATTCCGAGATCGATTCTGAGGAAGATGATGAAGACTATGATGACGCGCCACATCTTGCTGGAGCAGACTCCGATGACGAGGATGCTCCGGATCAGCGCTTGATTCGCACAGGACCTCGTATTGATTCCTTCGATGTTGAGGCTCTTGAAGTCCCCGGGGTACAAAGAAGTGATTACGAGGTACATTGTCGTTTCTTTTTTGTTTTGTTTTGTTTATTTGAGATGAATTTATAATGCGAATCTGATCAAACTATTAGCTTCTGCGATTTTGAAATTTTAGAATCCAATTTATATTTGCTTTGGTCACATTTAGGAATACTTTTTATTTTTTTCTAGTATGGTTGGTTGTTGAGGAAGCTATTGATTATTTGGAAACTTGAGCTCGATTATTATGTTTGGCTGAAAAAATTATTCTTTTGTTTAGGTTAAGGAATAAAATTAAAACCTACGAGTATTTAATGAGCTCAGTTTTTATATAAATAATTTAATGTAATAAAATTATAGCCCATTTTGGATTGGAATTGTGACTGAGATAAGTTGTGGGTGTACTTTTTTTTAGCTTTCTAGATATTGCATTATAATTCAGGCTGAGTTTTTCTTTACTCTGAATTTGAGCCTGACCTCTGTCTAGTTTTTAATGTAATTAATAAATAGATTGGCGAGGCAACTGTATCTTTATTTTGGAACGAGTACACTGTTTTAGTTTTATTATGTAGAAAAGCTAACATTATAAGCTCAAATCTCAACGTTTCATTTTGTTACCTTTGACATACCTATTGAATTCCACCTTTTTTGTATTGTTACACTTCTTTGAGTGTGAGGTTGTACCATCACTCTCCTGGTAACAATTCTAGATTCCATCCCAATACTGTAACTGGTGAAAAGTATTAAGGTTAGACGTGAATGTGTAAACTGG
Organism: Abelmoschus esculentus; assembly: GCA_035048815.1. NCBI lineage: Eukaryota > Viridiplantae > Streptophyta > Magnoliopsida > Malvales > Malvaceae > Abelmoschus > Abelmoschus esculentus. The sequence continues at coordinate 10,006,139 of JAUCBN010000049.1, forward strand.
TATGACAAGACTATGTTCCATCACATGATTATGATAGATGCTGGTTAATTGTCATGAATTATAAAATATCAATGTATAGAATACTCTGAAGTTTGTGCTGTTGTAGCAAGGAGTTCTGTTTTGTAGCATGACAATGATTATACAACTTTCTGTGGTTGTTGATGGCTTTTATTTTACTGAAATATTGTCTTTTCTTGTTGCAAATAAAAAAGCTTGTTTCTTGTTTTGTATGTTGGATTAAGTGAGACACTTTCCTGTAACTATCTATGACAACCATTGTACCAGAAATAGGATAAGTTTTTATTAAAGTTATTCAGCGCATGTTTTTTTTATACTCATGTTTATATGTCTACTTAAATTTGATCTCAGGACTTTGGTATAGGGAGGAAAATGATACTTGCCTTCCAGACACTTGGAGTTGTCTTTGGTGATGTTGGAACAAGTCCATTATATACCTTCAGTGTGATGTTTAGCAAGGCACCTATCAATGAAAAGGAAGATGTTATTGGAGCATTATCACTTGTTCTATACACCTTAATCTTGATTCCCCTAGTTAAATACGTCCTTGTGGTTCTTTGGGCAAATGATGATGGTGAAGGTATGGATTTTCGTAATCAAGTTTGTATTTGAGCTTTTGTGTAGGCTTTAAACATGTGTTAAATATATATTCCATCTTGTTGCTTCATAATTTTTCTGATTGGCTTCTTGAAGGTGGTACTTTTGCATTGTACTCATTGATTTGCCGACACGCTAAGGTCAGCCTTCTCCCAAACCAGCTACCATCAGATGCCCGCATATCAAGCTTCAGGCTAAAGGTGCCATCTGCTGAACTTGAGAGATCACTTAAAATAAAGGAGAGACTAGAGAATTCATTCACTCTGAAAAAACTTCTTCTGATATTAGTGCTTGCTGGCACTTCTATGGTGATTGCTGATGGGGTTGTTACACCGGCAATGTCAGGTTTCCATATGCTATTCTTCTTGATTTTTTAATGATCATGATACAATTGGGTAGTGCATAACTGTATTAAATTCATATTAACATTTAGGTAATAACTTGTTTTTGTATTTATTTATTCTACCCAATGTAGTGATGTCAGCTGTTGGTGGTTTAAAGGTTGGTGTTGATGCAATTGAACAAGGTAATATGGGATTCCTTGCTATTATCAATGTTACAGAACATTATTACTTTGCTTACTTTATTTTCTGGTCCAATAACATGCTGTTAATCTGTTCTCAGATCAGTTATAGTCCAATTGAAGAGACAAAAAATGGGATTAATTCAATTTTAAACTAGTTTTATATTTATTTTATTGTTTTATTACTCAAAATTATCTTTAAGTAGTTGGATCTGAACACTCAG